>OX383975.1:7598239-17598239 GCA_947532105.1 Athrips mouffetella | reverse complement strand
GCGGCCATTTTTTCCAATTTTACATTAGATGGGAGGCCACTACTTGGATCCGCAGATATCGATTTTGAAGGCAAACAAAAAAAAAAACAAGATAGCGGCCATTTTTCTGACGCTGCTGCCCATCCTCCGGTTTATAAACCCTTAGTCGCCTCCTACGACACCCACGGTTAGAGATGGGTTGGTACTATTCTTTGCCGGCACGCTACACGGACAACTGAACCGTTGGCTACGGTACCCTAATAAAAAAAAAACGAATTACATTGTAATTATTTATATGGGTCCTGTTTTTCTGTGCCTGAAATAAATGTATTTTAATTTAATTTTAAAAAGCAACTTCTTCCCATATTATTTTCTTTGTATTGCACTAGGCAGGTCCTTTTTTTCTACTTCTTCGATCAAAATGTCGATATCAATATCCATCACCTACTTTTTGTAGGTCGTGTGCGTTGAACTATGGCAATAAATGCGTTCCATTTTTGTCCTACAAAAAATCGGCCACCGATTTACGGTCGTGGGCGGGGAGCCCTTATCGACAAAAAATCCTAAAGAAACTACGGAACCCTATTCTGCGCGTGGTCGCAGTTGGTCGGTTTTTTTTGTGCAATTATTAATATTATATTGTATTCTTTCTCATTACAAGTTTCTTACAGTTTCTCAGTTCTAATAAAATTTTATTGGTCTTCCAAGATTTTTTATGGACAACGCTTATAGTGCGCTTTCTTGATTATAGCAGATGGCAACACTGTCTGTTTGTTCACGTTCGGCCGTCGGCGGTGGTTTGGCGTAAATAAAAAGAAGCCTTTATCAGTGGTGTGGCTGTGGTGCAGCATTATTAAACGTTTTCTTCTAGGTAAGTGTTTTGATGATCACATCAAGTGGAAAAATGTTGCGTCACGTCTCGCCATTCAAACTCATGGCTCATGGTTGAGTGAGACTTTATATTCTTGGATGAGATTACTTTTTGTATAAGGTAGGTACCTAGATTTTAATGTATAAGTGTCTTGTATTTCAGTGTTTTTCAAAAATTATTTATGATGGGTGACTACAATTATATCAGCGACCTTCTGAAGACATGGAATTTATCAAATTACATCGATAACTTCATTAGTAAGTGAAATTTTAGCATATCTGCATATTCAATAGTTTGTGTGGACTTTTTGTGTGGAATGTAGCATTGTTTCCGATACAATGATTTTAAATAAATAATAATGAATGGACGGATATGGTCCCTCCTTACCCTGACAGGAAAAGGTGTGTTGTTGTGGGCTTGTGTAAGGCCTACCAGAAATGCACCTATATTACTTCCAATTAATTCGAAATACCTGCCAAAACAGATAAATGCTGACCAAATGGTGTTTCATGAAGAATTATAGAAATGAAGCTAATTTTCTTTTTACTGCATGCCATAAAAAATATGTGAAAGTCGATAAAGTTAATTTCATATCCACCAAATATTTTAAAATATCGCTGAAATGAACTACTGATTTGTTTGTATAATTTGAATAGGTACACTAAAACAAATTAGAATTGTAGTTTTTAAACTAGCTGATACTAACATGAGTTTTTTGGTAAATTCGCTTCTGGTTGTGGTCGCAAGAGTACCTAAATGTGTTTGCCTTACCTAACGGACGTATGTAAGTCAGATGCCAAATACTTTTTGGATTTAGTTTGGATAATTTGAACACACTAAAGCAAATTAGAATTGTAGTTTTTGGTATTAATACTACTGTTTCAGTAAAATAATATTTGAGCATTTATCCATTACAAAAATATTTTTGGTGAGCACTTAAATTGTACCCGATGTTGTGTATGTAGGTAGGGTAGGTACTTGTATTAGGTTGATGAGTACCTGTCCTCAATCCAAGACATGAAATATTCCAGGTCAAAAAGTTGATGCTGGCTGTCTCCGAATCATAGGAGATGAAGAAATCAGAGACCTTATACCAATAGTAGGGGACAGGGCCCGATTTAAAAGCAATTTAATGTTATGGAAAGCTGAGCTGTCAGATGCATCTAAAAATGAAGTACTCACATACAATTTTTTATTTGTAGTTACTGATTTTAGTTTGAATTAGCTTTAGAAGTCTCTCTTTCCCATTTTATGTATTTTACAAGCATTTATATTTTTTATTAGTATTATGATTATTTATTTTATTTTCGTATTATGAGTAGAATCACTGGGCTTCGGGTGCAAAACCACTAAAATTTCATGCTGTATGTGACCTATTAAAATGATGCAACCCAATTAAGTAGGTACCTATGTGCTCGTTTGAATCGTTTTAACAAGGACTCTGGTCCTAGATGATAATTATCCAAAGTAAATAAAATGTAAAAAAAACAATTCATCTCGCGCCTTGTATAACTTAGACCCTTTTTAGGGTTCCGTACCCAAAGGGTAAAAAATGGGACCCTATTAATATGCCTCCAATGTCTGTCTATCAGCGGGCTGTATCTCATGAACTGTAATAGGTAGACAGTTGAAATTTGTCCCCGTTTTTAAGAGCTTACAAGCGTGAAAATTTTATAGTATGTACATACTTACATAAGTTATAGAATAACAACAAATATTAAAAACTGGTCAAGTGCGTGTCGGACTCGAAAAATCTAGCACAGAAGTTTACAGAAATTTCAACAAATATACATATATGGTAGTACTTACGGAACTCTGTGTGCGAGTCTGACTCGCACTTGGCCGGTTTTGTTTTAATTTCTTTTTTTCACCTGTTGAATAGTCTACTTACCTGTTAGATAGTTTAACCTTTTCTTTCTTTTTTGCTTCTTATTCATTTTTCATTTTCGCTTTGCTTTGCTTTTTTTCTTCTCTAGGTAGTACAAGATAATCATACTAATATAATAAAGAGGTACTTAAGTCCTGATTGATTGATTGATGTCTCACTCATCAACGCCCAGCCGAAACTACTGAAGCTAGAGACATGAAATTTGGAGGGTATGTTTCTCATGTTATGGAGGTTTGAGATAAGAAACGATTTTGAGAAATTCATCCCCTAAGGGGGTGAAATGGGGGAAAATGTTTTGTATGAAAATCCTTTGTTTCTGAAGTAAGATTTATACAAATTTGCATTTAAGCTTTTGGTACAAAATAAAGAAGCACGTGTCTGAGCGTTTCTAGAAAATCACCCTCCAAGGGGGTGAGATTGGGGATAATTTTTTGTTGTTAGGGTTCCGTAGCCGAATGGCAAAAAACGGAACCCTTATGGATTCGTCATGTCTGTCTGTCTGTCTGTCTGTCTGTCTGTCCGTCCGTATGTCACAGCCACTTTTTTCCGAAACTATAAGAGCTATAATATTGAAACTTGGTAAGTAGATGTATTCTGTGAACCGCATTAAGATTTTCACACAAAAGTAGAAAAAAAACTATAAATTTTAGGGTTCCCCATACTTAAAACTGAAACTCAAATTTTTTTTTTTCATCAAACCCATACTTGTGGGGTATCTCTGGATAGGTCTTCAAAAATGATATTTAGGTTTCTAATATCATTTTTTTCTAAACTGAATAGTTTGCGCGAGAGACACTTCCAAAGTGGTAAAATGTGTGTCCCCCCCCCTGTAACTTCTAAAATAAGAGAATGATAAAACTAAAAATAATATATGATGTACATTACAATGCAAACTTCCACCGAAAATTGGTTTGAACGAGATCTAGTAAGTAGTTTTTTTTTAATACGTCATAAAATGGTAACCAATTGAGGTAAGCTCCCGTTTCAAAATCATTCATATAAGAGAGGGATCAAGTTGGATGGTCGCGGTTTTTCTAAAGTCAAAGAGCAAAAGCTTTTAGAATATCATTGGTAGATGGGTACGGAACCCTTAGTGCGCGAGCCCGACTCGCACTTGGCCGGTTTTTTTTTGTTCAAAAAGTCCTTCATTTTCAAAGTTACTGTTATACAAATTTGGATTTAAGCTATTCGTAGAAAATAAAAGAGTACGTGTTTCAGCTTTTCAGAAATTCGTTGCTTAAAATTGCGTCGATGAAATAAAAAACAAAAAATATATAGAACTCCGGTACCTACAGCTGATGGACCTTGGGGGATGATTTAACATAAACGGTTAAAATCACGTGTTCCTGCATTTTTTCACTAAAGCTTAAATTAAAAATTGTAAAAATATAATAAAAATATTTTAAAAAAAACATTATAACCCGTGCGAAGCCGGGGCGGGCCGCTAGTGTTTAATAAAGGCATGCACCACCGATGGGAACCGTCAAATGTATGGTTACAATAAAAGGGCAAAAGCTTGTATGGTGTTAATTTAACTGCGCGTCATAACTTAGGGTGTGTATCTGTATCAAGACTAGAACAAAAAAACCTATAAAATTTATACTTTTTATTGGGTTCCATACCTTATTTCTTTATTTTTATTTATTTAGTATTTACTTCCTTATTTATTTGCAGAATAAGCCTCAATCTGCAGTGATACAAGTTGAATATGTTGGTGAAATATCCCCTGAAAATATTGAAAATCTCTCAGAAGAAGTAGAAGTAGTCTACTCAAATGAAACTAATTCTGTAAATATTTTTATATCAAATCTGAATATGTTATAAGATAAGGATAATTAACTCAAACAACTTTTTTACTACAGGTGCTTAGCTTATTGAAAAAAAGTATTGATGGAAAAGCAATTTTAAATGCTGGAGAGAAAAATAGTGGCTTACTTGATCAAACACTTAGAAGTCGTTTATCACGTTTAATTGCAACTAATGAACTAACCAACAATCCCTCTGGAGTGGTGCCTGGAAATAGGCTTATGAAATGTGCACATGAAATAGGAAAAATTTTCCCGAAGGAATCACCAACAATATACTATATTCCGTATATGAGTGCGACTGTGGAAAGAATAAAAAGAAATGCATCTGGAAAACTCTATGATGCTGTTGTCAACAGAAGGAGAGATCTAAAAAAAAGGGGTGTAATTGCAGGATCTTCAAAAAGTTCCAGGAGTTCGGATTCAAGCTCCTTGGCTTCACTTACAGACACAGAGCGAACGCTGTCAATTGAGAGTGAAGGTAATTTAATCTTTCTGAATTCTGGATTTTCTGGTTTCATTCTAGTAAGTCTGTGTACCTATAGTGGTAGTATAGGAACTGAGTGGTCGGGGTTATGGAGCAGTGTAGGGAGTATGTGGTTTTATGAAAGGGGAGGGGGTATGGAGTAGTATAGGGAGTAAGTACTTGTATGGGAGGGGTGGGGGGTAAGGTGCTCCCGTTTAGCATAGATAGGGTAATAATTTACTGATAAAATTTTTCAGTGTTTATGAATAAGTCAGTTAGAACTTGTTCTTGTTTTATAGATATTATAGCAGATAAGTCTGAAATTGAAGAGAAGCTACATTGGTTGCGGAACGCTGTAGATCCCTGGCATTTAGTGGAAAGTAATTGGACTGCCACCACAAACGTTCGATTAGCGGCACTACAATCTGAAGGCACAGTTGAGGAATACTTCGATTTATATCCAGCTCTTAAGCAGCCCGAGGGATATCGCTTAGTAAGAACTTTTTCATTTATCCTTTTACCTCATTAAGGGCCTGTCTCACCGGTTCCCTATAAACTTCCCTATAGCCTATCTCCTTGTTATTCTGTCGGATAGTAAAAATGTTTTGTTTCACAAGTGTCTGATTGTATTAGCTGACAAACTTGCCGTTAAATTAGCAGGCAGATCAACTGGCCACTACAATTTTCAATATAGCGAGAACTGAAACTGCTGTCCAACTTCTGTAAATCTCTTGCAAATTTATGCACTCCTGGTACTTTCCTCGACCTGACCGATACTGAATTGGCGGTTATCACACGACTACCAGTAAGGAATTCCACGCTGCGGTTTTGTAAAGCGCCTAGTCATTATGTAAAATAGCAAATTTCACAACTACTTGCCGTTTTTCAAAATACCTAGGCATTATGTAAATGCCTAGAAAAAAACGGTGCCTAGGAAAATGCGACGTTGCCAGTCCCACTCCCAGATAACTCCCTGATAGTGAGCTATTAGATATTAAACTGAGACTTGAGTGGTGAAACACACAAAATTTATCAGGCACAAATCCAACACATTTAGCTGGCAGATATTTTATCTGTATATTTGCTATGTGGAACTTTATAGAAAAGCGGTGAGACAGGCCCTAAGTCTACAACAGAAAGTGGTGCCGTTTCATTAAACTGTTAAAGTTTCAACAATGTCACTACTGGCTGCTGAAATTTATTGCTGTTATCTGCTGCTTATCATTTATAAATCTTTATTTAAAAATAATAATGTCTTTATTAACAGCTATTACAAGATTTTGACCGAATTTACAAAAACAACAAGGACTTCTTGTATTCAAACATAATATTGTACCAAAAAAATATTATCAAAGTAGCTGAGAGAAAAATTAAGGAGCTTAAAGACAAAGATGTCAAAAGAGAAATTCAGCAAATTATCAATTGCATAAATGGTAAGTTACACAATCTTTCTTTTACCCGATATGTATGTGAGCAATATAGTATCAATTTCCTAACACTACTATCACTATTAGTTGTTTCAGAAGATAAAATCTATGTCAATACTTAAGTCTATCTATTAAAAAAATAATAGACACAGTCTGAGATCCCGCCTTCTCTCGTACCTGGTTCACAAGTTCCCATTATACTAACCGCGTTGCCGCGCAGTATGGCCAGGGATGCTTGTTGAACCAGGTACGAGCCGGCGCGGGGGTCACTGCCGGGGACTCTCAAGCGAATGTCGTCTACACCCATACCCTTAATTTGAAATGTGTTGCCCAAGTGATGCCCTCTACAGTGGAGTGGAGCAGAGTAATTAATATTATAATATTATTTTGTTTTAGAAGAAAACCCCGAATCTGAGACGAATTCTGCACTTCTTCTCCTGCCTTATTTGATGCCGTCGGTACCATCTAAGAAAAAAGGAAAACCGGCATGGAAACCATCCAGAACCGAGATTCGGGAAGGGTATGTTACTGAAGTCGCAAATGTTGCAGATGTAAAATCGACAATAACTACTAGAAGAGAAAAAATGCTGAAACTAGGAAGAACCTTACAACCATTTGTTGTATATACAGGAACAGTTTCGGATATACAACAAATATACGTTGTAATTGGTGAGACTATTTATAAACTAAATACACTTCTTCAGGGAGTAGATGTAGCATTTAAAATTATACAAGCAACTGGAGCACAGTATTCTGACGAATCCTATCTCGTTTGGCTGTTTATACAAAGAGTGTTGTATAACATCAATACTAGATTCGATAAATCACTTAGTGTTCTTCATACTTTGATAAGTGATTTAAAAATAAGTGAATAAAATGTTAACTTGTTTTGCTTGTAAGGCACAATTTCCAAATACGCGAGCTCTTTGTCACCACCTGCGTTCTATGTGCTTTTTAGCGTTAGACAAAACTGTAATTCATTGCGGAGAAGAGGGGTGTTTTCGGCATTTCCATTGCATAAAATCACTTTCAAAACATATAAAGTTGTGTCACATTTCAAGCGAAACTCCAAATAGTAATACAGGTGAATATTCCAACAAAAAATCTGAACCTAATATTGAAACAGTAGCAACGAATAATCAGGATAAATCTTTGTTAAACACTATCAATGATACCTCGCATGACTTGCAGTTAAATGCCACAAACTATTCACATGAGAATGCTGAAAGCATTCTTAAGCGCGATTTAAGTATATTCGTTTCATCATTGTATGCAAATTTAGTAGTCCCACGGTCATTTGTGCAAGAAGTAGTGCAGGGCATGCAATCCTTCCTCGGGCATTCCATGGATAATGTATTAAGCTGTCATTTTCGTGAGCAAGTAAGAAAGGGTATTGTTAATGAAAATGCAATGGGTAGTGTTGAGGAAATACTGAATTTATTTAAAAACTCTATTGCTGGTTTTTGTTCTGAACATAAGTGCTTTGACAACTTTTCAAAGTGTGGCACATTCATATCTCCTATAGAAGTTATTGTAGGGAAGAGAATGGAAATGAAACGGACGCGGCTTGGTCTCAGCTATTTACCAGTTAATAGTGTAATGCAACTTATACCCTTGCATCTAGTTTTACAGACTTTTTTTTCACTACCTAATGTTTTAAAAGAAACTTTAGCTTACATGTCTGTTTTGAAAACAAACCCTGTTCCAGTAACAAATTTTATTCAAGGGTCAGTCTGGCAAAATTTTGAGAGTAACGGAAGTTCTAGTTCGGATTTGATATTACCACTTACACTTTATTACGATGACTTTGAGATCAGCAACCCTCTTGGCAGCCATGCAGGAGTGCATAAACTTGGTGGAGTGTATGTTTCTATACCATCTCTTCCCCCAAGCTATTCATCACAGTTAGCAGGTATATTCGTTTTAGGCCTATTTCATTCTGCAGACAGGGTTGAATTTGGTAACAGAATAGTTTTTAGAAAAATTATCGATGAAATTAATTACTTAATCGAAAATGGTATTTTAGTCAATACTGATGTATATCGAGGCACAATTAAGTTCCGGTTTGGTGCACTTACTGGTGACAATTTAGGTCTTCACTCCATGCTTGGTTTTGTCGAAAGTTTTTCTGCGAACTATCCTTGTCGTATGTGTATTGCTTCTAAAGAAAATATACGAATCATGTCTTTTGAAGATTCAACATTGCTGAGAAATATGGATAATTACAACGCCTTCAGGAGTCTTAATGACGTTTCGCAAAGTGGTATAAAAGAGGATTGTGTGTGGCTGGATGTAAAAGATTTTGACTTATTTGCTAATGTAGCCGTTGATTTACTTCACGACATGTTAGAAGGAGTATGTATTAAAGTAATGAATTTTGTTATCACTGAATTAATACAAGCAAAACTATTTCATTTAAAAAATTTAACTGACAGAATGTTTGCTTTTGATTTTGGTCCAGATTCAAATTCCAAACCAACCTCTACTGGCTTACAATTTGAAGGATCAACATTAAAAATACGCACTTCCGCTTCTGAAATGTCAGTTCTCGTCAGGTATTTTGGTCTGCTCGCTGGTTATTACGTACCGAAAGAGAATGAGATATGGAATTTGTACATCTTACTACGAAAAATTATGCATAAGTTATATTCCGTTCAGGTATATGACGATTCATGCGAACAATTAAAATACCTGATTAGCGAATTTAATTTGCTGTGTATGACTCTTAGTAAAAAACATTTAACTCCTAAATTTCACTTTCTAGTGCACTATCCGGGCATGTTAAAAAAATTTGGTCCTATAACAAGGATGTGGACAATGAGATTTGAGGCGAAGCACAGAGTGGCAAAAATTGTGGCTAGATCTTCAACAAGTCGAGTTAATATTACAAAAACAATTGCTTTAAAAATTCAGCTTCAACTAAATCACCTTTTTCTGAAAAATGAGCCCCTTTCTTCTACAGATTATGGAAAACGAAAACTGTTAAAGAAAACGAAAATTTTAGAACTAGGCCGAAACTTTGAGTTAACGGGAGAAAGTTTTATACAATGCTCTTTGTCGTGGGTAAAACTAGACGGGGTTTTGTTTCGAGAAAATTCTGTAATTACAGTGGATTTGTCAGAATCAACGTGCTTGCCCTCATTTGCAATTATTAAAAACATATACAGTGGCAATCAAAATGAAGTGTTATTCTCTTGCTCGTCTTTAAAAACCATTGATTTTGACGAACATTTCTTCGCTTACGAAGTCGAAACTACCAACCAAACTGTATACATAAAATATTGTGAACTTATTGCACCTGTCACGAACACAATTACTATTATGCCTGATTTGACAAGATTTGTAACACTTCGTTGGTCCTTTGATTAAGGTTTAGGCCCGTTTCACCGCTAGCTGACAAAGCTTCCGTTTGTAATAAAAATTGTTCTACTATCTGACAGAATAACTAGCAGATTGGTAAGCTATCTGGAAATTTAGCCCTTAGTCTTGTATAAATTACTCGTTGCTTTAGTTCACCATTTGTAAGTCGAAATATTCTTGAGTTCACTATAATATTTTGGACCATCATTTGGTAACAAGGATTTGGCGCCAATTTACGAAATATTTTATTGGAATATTGAAAGTTATACATACCTAGGTAATCTTTATTCAGTTTCAAAATTATTCGTGGCGTCATCTCTGCAAAGCACTATGTTACTTAAGGCTTATTTGAATGCGTATTTTTTGTTGTTGAAGGCACTGCAAGTTATCCTACGATATCCAGTACAAGAAATTTGCAGCTTTGTTGCAAGAGATGAGATCCATATGAGATCCTATAAGATCCATATTACGTTGGTCTGCCAATGCGCAGCCAGGCAGATTCTGTACAGTTGGAGAGAAAAGTGGTTGAATAAAAAAATTAATTGAATGGATAAGTACATGAATGGAACCTGTGCGTATTAATAGAAAGTACCTATATAGGTACAACAGGTCTGCCTTTCATCTTATAGGCAGTTTTGCTAGTCGGACCACCAAATGTGGATGTACTAGTGAAACTGTCAAGAGGATGAAAAGCAGACCTGTTGTTTTCTACTTATACAGGCTGTAACGATCATATCCAACGTAATATGGATCTCATAGGCCACTACTCTCGTAGCAAAGCTACAAATTTCGTGTACCAACGTAGGAGAATTACAGAAGTCGCGAATGTTGCAGATGTAAATAAAATCGACAATAACTACTAGAAGAGAAAAAATGCTGAAACTAGGAAGCTAGTTGTGAAACGGGCCCTAAACCTTAATCAAAAGACCAACGAAGCGAAGAAATGTTCGTCAAAATCAATGGAAGAGAAAAAATGCTAAAACTAGGAAGAACCTTACAACCATTTGTTTTATATACAGGAACAGTTTCGGATATACAACAAATATATTATGTTGTAATTGGTGAGACTATAAACTGAATACACTTATTCAGGGAGTAGATGTAGCATTTAAAACTATACAAACAACTGGAGCACAGTATTCTGACGAATCCTATCTCGTTTGTGACAAGAAAAATGAAGTGTTATTCTCCTGCTCGTCTTTAAAAACCATTGATTTTGACGAACATTTCTTCGCTTACGAAGTCGCAACTACCAACCAAAATGTATACAACTACTCTCGTAGCAAAACTACAAATTTCGTGTACCAACGTAGGAGAATTACAGAAGTCGCGAATGTTGCAGATGTAAATAAAATCGACAATAACTACTAGAAGAAAAAAAATGCTGAAACTAGGAAGCTAGTTGTGAAACGGGCCCTAAACCTTAATCAAAAGACCAACGAAGCGAAGAAATGTTCGTCAAAATCAATGGAAGAGAAAAAATGCTAAAACTAGGAAGAACCTTACAACCATTTGTTTTATATACAGGAACAGTTTCGGATATACAACAAATATATTATGTTGTAATTGGTGAGACTATAAACTGAATACACTTATTCAGGGAGTAGATGTAGCATTTAAAACCATACAAACAACTGGAGCACAGTATTCTGACGAATCCTATCTCGTTTGTGACAAGAAAAATGAAGTGTTATTCTCCTGCTCGTCTTTAAAAACCATTGATTTTGACGAACATTTCTTCGCTTACGAAGTCGCAACTACCAATCAAACACCACTTTCGCAAGCAGGCAATTTAATAGTCGCTCTGCTAAATTATATAATCTAACAAACAAAGAGTTGCAAATTTATCCAAAATCGCTATCTGAGTGTAAAAAATTGTTAACTCGTTGGATAGAAACTAAGTCATATGACATGACGGAAGGGTTGTTGAATTGATGAGTAGCTAGTGGAAGTTGTATATACATCTGACCGATCCCAAGACCTTGTCGTAGGGCTATCTGCTCTTCAATTTAGCAACCCCGCACGTAGGCACGTATGCATGAACTTGTTCATGCCATACTTGAGTAATAACTTGCTTTAGTGCACACACCCCCACGCACACACACCCACACCCCCACACACACACACATACACACACACACTCACCCACACATACACACACACACACTCACCCACACTCGCACCACTCAATCAGTAATAATCTAACCTTACCTTTTTCTCTTTTGTCATAAATTATATTTTACTTGTTTGAATTTAAGATACAAGCAAAGTAGGCTTGACATCGGGCCTGTTACCGTTATTTTTCATTAGTTGTAGAGGCTAAAGTCGGGCCATCTGTCAAGCTTGACTTATTGTTTACTTGTATACTGTAACTACGTAGTCGGTTATGGAAGAGCGGAGCCTCCTGACACAGGCATAAAAAGCTTAAAAGGAGGCTTCGGCAACTAGATGGTAAGCACACTTCTGGTTAATGAAATAAATATTTTGTATTTTGTATTTTTGTATCGTATACCAGAAAGCGACCTGTGTAGAAGCTAGTGCACAAAGAAAAGGTAAGTCTTAAAAACAGGGTTACCTGGGCGCAAATTTGCACGTTTCATACAGTCAGTACATGCAAAAGTACTAGGTACTCAATAAGTACCGAAACATAGACGGTTGCCCTGCCTTATTCCAGGTACTATAGCGAGTTACGATGTAATTTTTAGGTTATAACAATCTTGTTGATTTTTAGTACTTGTGCATGTAGTACTAGTTATGTTCTTACTTGGTACACGATTTGGTGAAAATACAAATAGTTTTTGCTAACTGTACGAAACATGCCAGGTTGCGACCAGGCAACTCAATTTTTTTTACTGGCATATTTATTGTGCACCATTCAAGGCAGGTTGCTTTTAAATATAATATTCTTAGGGTCGCATTTGATTTCATACTCGACATTTAGGAATATTTTTTTTAAGTTTTCGACATAAAAAAATACTTAATTATGGTCATAATAGGCTTGCTTCGAAACGCTTGATTTTTTATTATATTGTGAACTATGCGCTGAAGTATAAATTAGATGTCACTTTATAACAAATTAAAATAGTCTGTGTTATGTTTGGCCAGTTTCTACACTTAGAATATGCCATTGTATGTGAATTACTTAATAAATATAATATGTGTAATGTGTGTAATAAATACTTAATAAATATAGTATGTGAATTACTTAATAAATGATTGATAATTCTTTATAAGTACAATTTTCTTTTCTAATTTACCTATAAACCTATCTAGTTTATTTATAAACGTATCTGTTCAGATAGGAAGGTTATTAAATTTAGATATTTATTACAATCAAATCTATCATCAAAGATGATTTTTTAACTTTTATGCTATGTAATGTCATTCAATTTTATCTGAAGAGATTGTTTTTGTAGATAAACTGATCTAAACTCAAAGAAGACTCTTTTTTAAATATCATTAAAGGTGTGCTTGTTCTATCATTTTTTGATTTTATGTTTCCTGTAAGTAGGTAAAATGATTGTAATTTTTTTGTAATTATTGTGATTGTTTTTATATCTGATACTATCTACAGGTTGCTACTACTTTAGTTATTCATGCATTTCGCGTTTGTTTGGTCAGCACAAACTTATGTTTTTTGTTAGTACCTAGGTAAAATTATTGTATTTTTTTGTAATTATTGTGATTGTTTTTATATCTGATACTATCTACAGGTAGCTACTACTTTAGTTGTTCATGCATTACGCGTTTGTTTGGTCAGCACAAAGTTATGTTTCTTGTTAGTAGGTAAAATGATTGTAAATATTGTGATTGTTTTTATATTTGATACTATCTACAGGTAGCTACTACTTTAGTTATTCATGCATTACGAGTTTGTTTGGTCAGTACTAACTATAAGGGCGTTTCTCCAGTCACGCTGATCTGCGTCCGCGTTTGGATCTGGTACGCGTGCTTGCCGTCCGTACTTGATCATTTCATACATGCTTCCTTTCTTTCGCGTGCCATCCACATGCATGATGCGGAAGCATGTATAAAATTAATCTAGTGCGGACGGCACCCATACGTGCTATATCCGCACGCGGATGCAAATCCGCGTGACTGGAAAAGCGCCCTTACGTTACAAGCTAAATGTTAAAACAGCAAGATAAAGTAACAAGCTACCTGTAGATATGACAAGTACACCATGCAGATTCAACAAGATGACACACCATGCAAACTGTTGATTGAACAAGCACATAATGTACTGTCAACAAGATAAAGTAACAAGCTACCTGTAGATATGACAAATGCAGCATGCAGATTCAACAAGATGACATAACATGCAAACTGTTGATTGAACAAGCACATAATGTACTGTCAACAAGATAAAGTAACAAGCTACCTGTAGATATGACAAATGCACCATGCAGATTCAACAAGATGACATAACATGCAAACTGTTGATTGAACAAGCACATAATGTACTGTCAACAAGATTAAGTAACAAGCTACTTGTAGATATGATGAGTACACCATGCAGATTCAACAAGATAACATAACATGCAAACTGTTGATTGAACAAGCACATAATGTACAGTCAACAAGATAAAGTAACAAGCTACCTGTAGATATGACAAATGCACCATGCAGATTCAACAAGGTGTCATTACATGCAAACTGTTGATTGAACAAGCACATAGTGCACTATCAACAAGATAAAGTAACAAGCTACCTGTAGATATAACAAGTATACCATGTAAATTCAACAAGGTGACATAACATGCAAACTGTTGATTGAACAAGCACATAGTGCACTATCAACAAAATAAAGTAACAAGCTACCTGTAGATATAACAAGTACACCATGCAGATTCAACAAGGTGACATAACATGCAAACTGTTGATTGAACAAGCACATAGTGCACTATCAACAAGATAAAGTAACAAACTTCCTGTAGCTATAACAAATACACCATGCAGATTCAACAGGATGACATAACATGCCAATTGTTGATTGAGCAAGCACATAATGTACTCTCAACAAGATAAAGTAACAAGCTACCTGTAGATATAACAAGTACACCACGCAGATTCAACAAGATGACACAACATGCTACTGTTGATTGAGCAAGCACATAATGTACCATCCACAGAAAAAATGTCGATTGAGTTGAGTCGACAACAACATGTTAAGATGTTGAAATAACGTGCTGACTGTTGATTTTTGCGTTTGTTGATTCAACAAGTTACACTTAACAAGTTTGAACTTGTTGATTCAACAAAAGAGCAGATAGGCGCTAATATAACCACGCGGAATGTTGTATCCAACAAGTTTTTTGTTGAAATTTCTCTCAGTGTGCGAACTGTTTTCAATGACGACTCGGTACAAAGACAATGGTCAAGCCACCGCCTTGCCCCATTGCACTCACTTAAATACGTATATGTATTAGAGTTTAGACCCAGCCTGTTTACATCAACACACACTAAGTGATTTTCGTCAGAGTATTTTACTAGTTCATTATAGAAATTTTCGTGAGGGTGGGCATTAAAATCTCCCATACAAAAAACTGCTTCTACGTCACTATCTTCTATTATAGCACTTACCGCGCCTAAACAATGCGAGAAATCCGATAAGTTACTCACTTCATCCGTAGGCATATACACACTTAATACGAGTATAGGTCTGTTACTAGTATTTATCCGAATCGCACACACCCTTGGGTTATCACTAGGTACGACAGACACATCCATAAAAACGCTCGTTCTCCATAGCAGCCCAACTCCGCCAAACGGTCTCCCGCGTATCATACCGGCCGACGTGTCCATAGCCGAGGTCCCTGTGCAGCCGTAGTCACTGTGGATGGTGTTAAGGAAGGGCAGTTCATCAGGTCGAAGCCAACACTCCTGGAGAGCTATTACGTCGCAGCTCTTGCATAGCTCCCGGATACCCTCTACGGATCGCTTAACACTCTTACAATTAAAGCTCGCAAAACGTACTGTTCTATCCATTGTTGTTTTGTACAGGGCCGGATCCAGGCAATACGCCCTCGTGTCTATAGTTGAAGTGCACAAAACGTCTAAAAATTATGCCTTGCGGCCAAATGTTTTCATCCAAAAAAGTTGGCACTTTTTTTTTTCCTATAAAGAACTTATAGGCATCGTAGTCAGTTTGTTTTCGAAGAGACAATTTTTCTAAGTGCACAACTTCATTCGTTTTCATTTTTATGTGCCTTATTATATCAGCTGGCGTAGAGTCCCGGTGCACGTTCGTGATAAACATAGGTATTTTCTTCTCAGCCGCACGGAAACATCCTGTCGCATCGGTCGCAATGCCCGCCTTTCCTAAGTAGCGATACCTATGTTTTGTTTTACGGCTCGTGACTACTGTCCATCCATTCCGTTCCTTACTAGAGCGGGCCCTGTCATTTGGAACGGGTTCGAGTTGTTGTTTACTCGCTCCATGCACTTGCTTAGGCACTGACGTCACCTTATCAGCTGTTTGAGCCGGTTGTGGCGGCAGCGGCGGACTTGTGCGTGCGCAATGCGATGACTCAGCTAAGTACTGCGGCGGCCCGCGCAACAACGGTGAGATTGTATGAAATTTCGAAACACCCACATTGTTAGATTTATTCGACGATTCCACAGGTTGAACAATCTTTGGCGTAGAACTTTTTAAAGATTGGTTTTTATCCTCCAAGCCCATGTATGACGAGTCACTCGACATAACGCTAACGGCGGCGCAGGCGGCAGGGCCACTTCCACGTTTCGTGTTTACATTTGGGTCCTTCAACTTTTGTTGCCCGCGTTCGATTACAGAAGCAAATCTCATATCGAACTGTAAGTCGGTCTTCACTTTTTCCAATTGCTCCACCGTGGCGCAGGTCGATCTTAGGTCCCGAATTTCCTCCTTATAGGTGCCACTCCAATCGCATTGAAAGAATGCAAAAAATATTTTTAAAACACTTAAGTTATAAAATTCGAAATTTAACTAATTCCTTTTACAGTCATCAAAGTCATCAACTCCATCTCTGCCACGGCACGTACGACGCGATAATGCTGATTTCTCGTACTTATTAAACATCTTGAGGGGTAGCATAGACTGTCCACAACTACTATCAAATATAAATATCATAATTCCTAGTCACTCGTTCAGGCGTAAACATCTCTTCTATATTTGCCGCGAGCAACAGCAAACTACAAGCTACACTCCTACTTTTAGCGAGTGCGTTTGGGTCGTTCTGCGTTTAAGTCAATTATTGGTTTTAGGTCATTATGCGTCGAAACGGAGTTCAACACTATGCATATGATTTCATTGATTCAAACACCCTAATGTAGACCTTATCGTAGACTCTATTAGCTCCATTCAACGCAAAATCAGCGACAACTTCTTCAATTAACCATCCCGTAGGTACCATTAAAAAATAGCCTGGCTTTCAAACTATCCTTTACATGTATTAGTTTAGATACCTCTTTAAACCTTATTATTAATATTTTACTCTTACTGTGTGCTCATCATCATAACATCCCATGCAACGTCCACTACAGGACAGGGAGCTCCCTCCAGAATTCTCCCTCCGTATTTCGACCTATGTTCCTTGGGAAAAGTTATTCAGTTACTGATACTGATCCCGCCCCTGAGCTATGGCACGCAATCAAATTAACACCCTGTATAGTTATAGGCTGTAAGTTTTCCAAGTCCTTACAAGTTTTTCTGTGCGTTTCTGCGTTTTTGAGTTAAAGCAAAAACATGAAAATAAGATACTAAATATTGTTTTTTTTTGTCGGCCTTTGTGGCTATCCTGTTTAAAATACTTCTGAAGATGTAGAAAATCGAAGAGGCAGACATGCAGGGCTCTGCATTATCACGGGACGAAGTAGTGAATTTTCGCATTTTGAAGCGCTGTAACTTTTTGACGCAGGGCTATTATGGTGGCAGACCATTTTTCTGGGGTTTTATACATTGTATTTAATCAGATAGTCATAGTCTGCCAGGTGTACATTTCATTGTCAAATTTCAAAATAGTTTAAACTTAATTCCTCAAAAACGCAGGGGTGTGGATGTCCGCCAATATTTTTTGTATCTTCTAGAGGATGCTCTTTATCATCAGTCAAAGAGGCAGACATGAGCAAATCATATAGAAATTTGTCCTTCATCACCCTTACTAATGGAACTAGTTACCACTTTTTACTTTGAGGTTATTATTTTGGTTAACCCCAGCGCCTTTCATGAACGTCTGGTCTAGCGCAGCCAGCACAGGTCTATCTAAAAGTGATACATTTTTTTCACAGTCGCATTTGGATTATTCAATGTTGATTTTTTGCCGAATACATATTCAGAATACAATGCAAATAAAGCGAGTTTACTACTGTTTCGGATCGTGCTATGGCAGCGTAAAAGAAACAGCAAGCAAGCACTGCAGCACAGACTACTTTGTAATTCGGCTTTATATATTGTGTTTCACTGGAGTATCAGAGCACCACACAATTTCAACCTTAAAGTCAAGACAGGAAATCTTTTACAGACCTGTCAAATTTTAGTCTTAAAAGCGGCCGCACTAGAATTAACCTCAAAGTTAAAAAAAATACAAACTCATCTAAGAAAATCCTGTGTGGTGACTACCGGACACACATAGACACAAATACTAAAACCAAAGTCTTCATCATCATTCCGATATCTGTCCCTCGGTCTCAAATCATACCCGGAACATTCGTCGGGAGTTTTTCAACACAAAACAAGAATTAATTTACAACTTACTTAACAAGGACTGACCAGGTTTGACGACAGTATCTTTGAAGAGTTGCTTCTTAGCCTGGTCCGCCATCGGAGCCAGGAAACCGCTGACAGAAGACACTGGCGATTGTAAACCACCTGTATAACAAACCAACCTATATAATTTCTTTCATCATAACATCCCATGAAACGTCCACTACAGGACAGAGAGCTCCCTCCATAATTCTAGCTTATGCTGGAAAAATGTAGAGGGGAAGTACCATATTCACCTTGCTTGTTAGCGTTACGGCTGGCACCATGGACCGCGGTTGTAGGTGAAACTGGAGGATGGGCAGCAGCATCCTCCTTTGTATCTTACATCTTACTTACTGCGGTCACCCACAACCGCGGTCCATAATTTCTTTACTAACGTTTTAAAAAAAGATATATTTGAAATGAATATATATGAAAATAAGACTGATGACATGAAGTTTTTTTTATTCTTATAAAAAGTTGCTTACTTAGCTTAGAATTACACTCCGCTTATCGTAAAAATAAATGTGAACCTGTAACCATTAAGTGAGCCAGACTTCCAAAATTTGGTGCCTTGACCAGGATCAGATACAATCTAAAGTCGAAATAATATAGCTTGATTAGAATGACTGTGAGAGCAGGACGGAGCGATGCGCTACACATTGAAGCGACAGACACGTATCGCTCCGACCTGCTTTCATGCATTGTTTTCCCAGCTCGCTTTTTAAAATTGTCAATGGGCTTACTCTTGACCTCGATCTAGTCCTGAGAACAGAGATGAGATCGACGATAGGACGATCTTACCCAGAAGAAGCAGGTATTCACTCGCGACTTGAATAAAACACAGACGCAGGCAGAGAATTCCACTCCTTAGCTGTTATTCTAATCAAACTACATTATTTCAACTGTAACGAATCCTGCGAGCACGGAGCGACTCGTTAAGCTACACGTCGGAGTATAGGGTTGTCTGAATACCAAAAAGGCGACTACATTAAATTAAAAACTTTAGTAGATGAACTTCTGTAGTGGTGAAAAAGAAGCTCCCTAAGTGTGCTTTTAAATTCCATAGATATATATATATAATAATAATAGCACCAAAAACGAGTTGTATTTCTTCCAGACTTACAATATGCTATCGTGTCTAGGATCAGATGGCACAGTGACCTTCTTTGGTTACAATCTAACCTGTGTTCCTGCGAGCGTGGGGCGACTCGTTTAGCTGCACGTCCGCGTACTGTGGTACGGGGTGACGCGATAGTAGCTCCCACAGCGGGCTGTCTGACTTCCATACTAGCGACTCTAGCACTTCTTCTTCCACCTGCCAAAACAGATTTATTATCACAATACGAATAGGGAAGCCGACTTCAATTTAATGTGGATACCTCTATGCTTTCGTTTGGGGATCATTTCGTGCAAAGCGGATACCATTGGTCCTATTTCGAGCTTTGTTTGAGTCAGCGGGTGATGGGAGGGGGTTAGGGGGAGGACATGGGTGGGAACTAGATGTGCTTTTGACTATATCTACTTAAAACTATCTACGTAAGCTTTCGGCCGTATCAAGGATACAGCCAACCAGGGATTTTAATCAAAATAATTGTGCTCTCATATCGTGCGCAATAACGAGTGATGTAGATTATGAAAAAAAATCAAACACTTTATTGTAAACACTTACCGCGTTCAAATGCTTGATGACATCCCGGCTGAGTTTGTCAAACACGACTTTCACAAGCAGCTCGATAATCTTGTAGAAGTGGAAGGCGCTGAGGCCGTATATTTGAAGCACGCGCGGGAATCGCAGCGACTGGATTCCGTACGCGTGGAGTACCACTTCCGTACAACACGCGTATACCGTTAGCTGGTAGTTCTCTTGGAAAAGCAGTTTCTGGAAGAAAAAAAGATGTTTCAGTTTACTATGGGACCCCGGCCATTTCGTTGTACAGCCGTTAGTTGACTCTTAGTGGATAACTAGACCGTCTTCATGTAATATTTTTTGTTTAATTCAGCATAGTTTACTTGTGATATCCTTTTTTTTTATAATCGGCTGTACCGGCAACATACGATATGGTGGGAAATATCACTTAATGTGATGTTTGTGTGTAACAATATGACTGTAAGGGCACTGCATATTATCCTACGTCATCGAGTACACAAAATTTGCAACTTTGTAGCGATAGTAGTGGCTTATTAGGTCCACAATGTTTCATTCGTGTACTCTATCACGAACCCACTTTTCGCTCCGACTGTAAAATACCTGCCAGGTTGCGGATTGGCAGACCAACGTTTTGTGGACCTAATAGGCCACTACTATCGCTACAAAGTTGCAAATTTCGTGTACTCGATGACGTAGGATAACATGCAGTGCCCTTAAAGTCTATTATTTCGCATAAATGGACCACTGAGACACAAACGTCGCCATGCAACATCGCACGAATGTTTTTATTGATATGACAATGATTTTTCACCGAAAAACTAAAAGAAACGAAAAGATTTGGTGGGTTGAGACAAAACAACTAACCTGTAAAGGCACTTGCGGCTTCTTCCTATGCTCCTCCCTTATGATATGTTCGAGCACTTTATAATAGAGACAGGTGACCATGTTGCTTCTGAACATGATCGTCTCGGGGCTACAGAACTCGCGGAGACTGTTCGAGAACTGCTCCATCCATTTGTTACACGGTTTGATGAGCTTCGCGTTTATAGTGTCTTCACTTACGCCACATTCTCTGTAAAGTGGGTGACAAATTAGGTATTTCTGTCGCAGGTAAGTCTTATAATACGTCGTTTACATCCGACGGTCCGCAAATTGTAAAACGGCGTCGGCAGGTTGTAAATGGTGCATTTTAGTTTTGTTAGCCAAGAGAAACCCAATTACATCATGGGACCACAATGCACGAGCCGAGCGTGCGTGCCACGGCAGCAGCCAGTGAGTGCCAGGAAAGGACTACCCGGCGTTTTGTAAATATGTCTAGACATAATGAAAAGTGGCGAATATTACAATATCATCTCGTAGTAAGGGTGATGAAGGACAAATTTATATATGATTTGCTCATGTCTGCCTCTTTTACAAAAAAATATTGGCGGACATCCACACCCCTGCGTTTTTGAGGAATTAAATTTTAACTATTTTGAAATTTGACAATGAAACGTACACCTGGCAGACTATGAGTATCTGATTAAATACAATGTATAAAACCCCAGAAAAATTGTCTGCCACCATAATAGCCCAGCGTCGTAAAGTTACAGCTCTTCAAAATGCAAAAATTCACTACTTCGTCCCGTGATAATGCATATGCAGAGCCCTGCATGTCTGCCTCTTCGATTTTCTACATCTTCAGAAGTATTTTAAACAGGAGCCACAAAGGCAGACCAAAAAAACATTATTTAGTATCTTATTTCTTTTTTTTTGCTTTAACTCAAAAACGCAGCGACGCACAGAAAAACTTGTAAGGACCAAATCGATTCGTATTGAGCTGATCTATCATCCCTATTAATATGAATCATGAGCAAATCATATACGCAAATTGCAGCCAGCACCCTAACTATCGTTTGTAAACAAAATACACAAACAGAAAAACGCTCGGATTATCGATTTTCATACAGCTAGTGAGAAATATCAACATTTTTATATGAATTTAAGGTTATTTTTTCGTTTCTCCATTATTTATAAAAAAAAAAAAAAAATAATCCAAATTATATCTATCGTTGCCATGCAGTGACTGTTTACCATCTACCGCCCGCAAATAAATGCGCATGAGCAGTTAACAGCAACACAACAACCATCCAAAAACTAACGTGCTTCGTCTCTACACGAGGCATCCTCAGGAAATGTTAGACCGACCATTGCCAAAAACCGAGAGAGTAACAAAGAGTTAGTGGCGTATAGTTGACGAAATATTATTGGGCCAATTTGGCTCAATGTGTTAGGGAACGTACCCATACTACGTGACCCATTTTTCCGTCCGTAGTATATGCCAAGATTCCCTCTCCCCATCTAGTTTTTAAGTAGTAAGTCATGAACAAGGTTTTAAATTATTCTTCAGAAACAGAAAGTTAACAAAAATTTTGCTCGAATTTGTCTTTATATACGGCGATTGCCGCGCGACGTAGAGTGCGTGCATGGTGCATAACCTACAATTACAAATGAAAAAAATATTACTCATATGTGTCAGTGTTGCCACCTGTAAGTATTATGCACTGAGCGTTGCACGTCATAACTGAAATATATCTCGAAAAAGCGCGAGATTATCATAGAAATTATTGACTACGTGACGTAGACCTAAGAACCCCGTGACCAAGCGAGGTACTTGAAGACCGAAGGGACCGGGTCACGTAGTATAGGTATGTCGCCTATCTCTCAGAGAACAATAGAAAAAAAAAAGATGAGTAATTACTTTCGAGGCGCGTGCCAGTCTTAAACTCTCAATTTTTTTGCTAAGAGAGGTGTCGGTCATTTTTTGCCCTGTTTTAAGGGAGTCTTTTGGTGATAACATTCGTCGGGCCAAATATTATTTTGCCAACTATAATTTGTATGTATACTTACGCGAAAAGCTTCATGAAGTAAGCAGAGGGTTGCGGCTTGGCTTGCCGCAGGTAGTTGGCGAGGCGAGCCAGGCTGTTGGTGGCTTCTGATACCGGAGTCAGCTCTTCCGCGCGACGCGACAGGTAGTTGCGACCCGTCAACGGCGTTTTCTGTTAAACGTATCAGTTTCAACTCGTGGCCGAGTGGTAGTTGCTGCTGACGTCATTAAGAGATTTCAATATCCAACAATTAATAAACTATTTTGAGTTTGAGTTTGCTGATGTCGGCACATAGCTCCGCTGCTGAACGTTAATTGGCTCTGCGCGTGTCACCCATGTCAGCACCGGAGTAATTTGCCGACCATTCACAAAAATTAAACAATGTTGGCCAGTTAAGAAAGAATTTTTTTAACGACTACCCAAATGGGTGGTTAGAGTGTTCTGTTAGGAACAGACCGTCAGAACCCGGATGGGTTAAGGCCCGCTAAGCTACATATTCACTTATTATGATAAAAGGTACTTATTACGACCTGAAGAGAGCTCATAAAAATCCCATATCGTGGTAAAAACCCATCATATTGTTATCATAACAGTGCCTGATAAGCCGTTGGTCCTGGCTACTGTCACTGAGAGAAGACGTTACACGAAAGTTCCTCGCGTATGCTTCACTATCCTTGTTCACGTCGGATTTTATAGCAAAATCGATGGCAGTTTTTTTTCAGCAACATCAAAATATGCGTTAGTATTTTTTCGCTAGCCTTAATTAACAAGAAACCGTACTCCAATCGTAACTTTAGCTAGGAGATAGGCAGGGTCTTCCTCACAATGACATCAGCACTACTCCTGATAGTCATCAGCCTTCTACAAGTTCTCCACAACTTTTGTTCCTAATCGGAATCAAGACTAGCGAGTTAAAAAACCGGCCAACTGCGAGTAGGACTCGCGAACTCAAACTCAAAAATACGAGTAAATAATCCATAATCGGTGAAAATTTGTGAACTGTCTACTTTACGGTTCATGAGATACAGCCCGCTGACAGACAGAAAGACAACGGAGGCATGTTAATAGGGTACCGTTTTTCACCCTACGAGCCCTACGAGTACGAAAACCTAAAAATGATGAAAAGCGAACAGTCTCGACGCTTAGGCCGGTATTTCACTGGGACACTGGTAGCGCGACTGGTTGCGCCACTGGTGTCCGTAACAAGACACCAGTAAAGACACCAGAATCGCTACACCCTACGGCCACAGTATTAAGGGCTATATTTCACTGGGAGTGGTAGCGCGACTGGTTGCGCCACTGGTGTCCGTAACTAGACACAAGCTCGGCTGCTGGTCGTGCTACCACTCCTAGTGAAATATAGCCCTTAATACTGTGGCCGCAGGGTGTAGCGACTCTGGTGTCTAGTTACGGACACCAGTAGCGCAACCAGTCGAGCCACCAGTCGCGCCACCATGGTGTCCCAGTGAAATACCGGCCTTACCGACTGAGGTATCGCGTCTCTTTTTTTTCTCTTTCCGCCGCCAGTTGAAGAAAGCGTGTTTAAACTTAATGCTCCCTTGAAAACTATTATACATAAAGTGCTAGTAACATATTTAAAGATGCTGTAATTGTAAGCCCATACACAGTGAAAAAAAGAAGCATTTTTTTAATTGTCACTATTGTCACTAGAACTTACCGGTCCGAATGTGGCAATAACTTGCGATATTTCATCTTTAGAGACCTTACGGGTCCCTAACTCTTCGTTTGCATGCTCACCTACACAACAAAACAAAATATTACATATGTATACAAGTTAAAAAAATCTAGGTACATACAAAGAAAAGGTTATTATAGCAAGCTATTTATATTATTCTTTACCTTCAACTTCTCCATCATAGTCTGTGAAACATGCTAATATTGAATTTAGGAAATAAAACTTAGACATATTTCTTAGTTAATTACTTACTCAATATTTATTTACAAAAATTTTTGCTTTGTTTACGAATTTTAATTCGTCAATCTGTCATTTTGAAATAAAAAAATATATTATAATTTATGACAGCCAGTACTTTTTTATACGTAAATTTTATTAAACCTGCTTGGTGTTGCGATATGTTTTGCCCAAGGAGGTTTTAACCCACGCTACGCTAAAGCGAAGCGTAGTAAAACCTCCTTGGGTTTGCCTGTCTGCTAAATGAGATGATGAGAAAAGAGATTGCATATTGAAGGAAAATACTACAAACTACAATGTTTTTTATTTAGATTCTAGGCAAAGCTTGTACTATGCATAGAGTAACACGATATTCGCGGTTTGACGCGTTTCTCTTAGGTACTATGGGTACCAGCATTACCAGAGACTGATATAAATATGTAATAAATAAATAAATAACACCCAGATACAAACACTCGTGTTTATCACACCGATGTTTGCCCTGAGCGGGGATCGAACCCGCGACCCGCGGCGTAGAAGGCAGGCACACTACTAACCACATCAACAGACAGTTAACACCAGTCAGATTATTACCCGTGCCATGCCCGTGCGATATCGATATTCCGAATTCTTGGAATAATCCAAACTTAGAGATCTACTCCATGGTTCCGAAAGAACAAAACCTAGAGCGATTTAGTATATAGAATCAACCATTATTTTTGTGACTATTCATCATTTTAGGAAATTTTCTCATGCTTTTATCAAATCTTTATAATTCTTCCTCGCATTTAATTCTTGCATTAATAAAATACAGTATTGGCATAAATAAAACCAGCGCCATTGGGATTTGGTATTGCGAAGGAAATATTTTGTCTGTCTTTGTTCTTATCTTCTAAATTAAAACCTTACCCAAAAATATCCTCTCGTCAAACTCGCCCACGCTTAGCACATATGTTTCGTAAGTATTGTTTAGCGATTTAAGGTTCACGTCGAAATTTCCAATGTCTAATAAACCAGTCATTTCTTCTTCATCACCAGTTAGAATCTGGAAAACAGATTTAGATATTTTTAACAATCCATCAAATAGAAGACAAATAAAAACACTTGAGGTACTTATACCAATTTTCTAAACCCTAATCTTCTGATATTTTATTATATATGAATATCAGGAATTCAAGGTGCTAACTAAACTATTGGCTTAGGATGGTAGTGACACTAGTGACCCTGCCTTCGGCACGGTAGTTTGCGGGTTCGATCCCGCACAGGGCCTAAAGCTAAACTATATATGTTTAGCTTTAGGATCAAATGACCTCTAAAACTGCCATATTTACAAAAATATACTAACCCTTTTTTCAAAGAACTTTTTTATAACAGGTTTCCAGCTATATTCCTTCATGGTAGCTGCCTCCAGGGCCAGCCCGTCTTTGATTTCACACAAGGTAGATATTATGCAGGGTGGTTTTTTAGGCAAGTTGAACTCTTCATTTAGCCAGTCACTTGGTAGCCCTATAAGAAGTTTTGGTTAAGTTCAACATAGGTTATGTGATCATAATTAATTAAGAGAGCTAATTTTTTACAACAAATTTTTGCCACATTGGCAGTCATATTTATATTACAAATTTCTAAATTTGTTTGATAGGAATGTATACAACTTGTTCTACTAATTAATCGGAAAATAACAAATGCAGGCAGTAGAATTACAAATTGCGCATTTAATAGCAAGTAGTGACGTTTGTGACAAAAACTAAATTCAGACTAATATAAAAATAAATCCTTTTGGCTTTCTTACAAAAATCGATAATTAGTGGACATAAAAATTATACCTTTGAAATCAGTGTTGATCAAATCGATCCTTCGTGCCATAAAAGCATTAGCGTAGACAAAATCAAGGCACGACAGAAGCATATGGTACATATCCACCAAGTCATCAGCAGAGTTGTGGAACTCTCCCTTAACACAAATGTAGAGGCACCAGCAAAACTCAAACAAGGCATTTGTGGTGCAAGGCTGCATTCTGAAGAGCGAAATAATTAGTCAATACAATAAAAAAAATGGTAATATGGCCAGCACAGATGAAGTCTGTGAATTTTAAGTCATGACACATAAATAAAATAAAAAAGCCTTTATTTTTTTTAAAGTCATGACACATTTTTATCTAATTACTAGCTGTTACCCGCGACTTCGTCCGCGTAGATTTTATAAAAAAAACAGAACTCGAACTTAATTGAAACATATTTTACGGAGCGCTTATCCTTCTTGATCCCTACGTAAAAGATGCATTTGTACTTATCCAAGTTGAATAAATGCATCTTACTACAAACTTAATTATCTTTTGATTTTATTTAACTGGTAGGTAGTGCGGAATTTTCATTGTCAACCGTTACAGGCGAACTTAAAAAAGAAGGCAATAAAGGGAGTGAAGTGAATGGGTAGCGAGGAGGTATTCATAAAAGTTAAAAAGGTCCCTATTCCTCCCTATCTATCCTTTTGTACCCCCCCCCTACATTCCCACTCCCCCTCCCTCACCCTCTCCCACTCTCTCTTCCTCTCCCTCGCCCCTCCCTCTTCCCCCCTCACCCTTCCTTCCCCCTCCATTTCCCCCCTTCCCCTCTCCCCATCACCCTCCCCTTCCCCTCTCCCCATCACCCTCCCTTTCCCCCCTCGCCCTCCTCCCATTCCCCCTTCCCTTCACTCATCCTCCCCTTCCCCCTCTCCCTCCCTCTACCCCCTCCCACGCCCTCTACCCCTCCCTCCCCCTTTCTCTCCCCTCATTTTCCCCTCCCTTACACTCTCTCCCTATCCCTCCCCCTCTCCCTCTCCCTATCCCTGACCCTACCCCTATCCCTGCTTCTACCCCTAACGCCATGTTAACCGCTATCCCTATCCTTATATAAACATACAACTGACACTCATATTGATTTTTAGACTTTTCAAACCTATCGAATCCCAACCCCATCCCAGGGGTGGTGGTATTTCACGTCCACCACGTTGGATTTCAAAATCATTGTAGTTTTCGTAATCAGCGACCCGATAAACCATACGAACGACACCCATATTGATTTTTAGACATATCAACTCTATCGCACCCCAACCTCATCCCCAAGGGATGATAGCATTTCACGTCCACCATGTTGGATTTCAAAATTGTTGTAGTTTTTGTAATCAGCGGCTCGATAAACCTTACAAACGACACCCATATTGATTTTTAGACATTTCAACCCTATCGCACCTCAACCTTATCCCCAGGGGATAATGGTAGTTTACGTCTACCACGTTGGATTTCAAAATTGTAGTAGTTTTCGTAATCAGCGATACTTAGTTGAATAAAAAAAGTCCCATCAAAATCGGTTAAGTAGTTTCGGTGTGCTGTAGCAGATACAACCCCGCTAGAGTATTATTGTATGTGTAGATTCCCACGGGAATGAGATATTTTCCCGGGGTAAAAAGTAGCCTATGTCCGTCTCCAAGTTACCATCTATCACCATACCAAATTTCATCAAAATCCGTTCAGCCATTTAGGCGTGAAAGAGCAACAAACAAACAGACAGACAGACAGACAGACAGAGTTACTTTCGCATTTATAATATTAGTATGGATGCATTTATCATGAACTCATTAGACTCTTGAATGTTTTTAGTAACAAATATTGTCAAGATTTTTTAAATCATTTTAAAAAATATATAAAAATGTCGTACAATATGAAATCTTTTGATAGACCTTGGATAATAAATAGGTAAAGAACAAAGATTAGGATGTTAACAACCTAGAAATGCATAACTATTAATTAGTAACCTGTAATGTGCTCCATTGTTGGACAAAGTTAATTTTGAAGTGTATTTATTTTTTCTGTTTTTTTTTTTAAACTGAGACATAAATTACATTATTCAGTAACCTTTATTTAACTGTTTATTGTACACATAAAAACGCAAACAAAACATACATTTAGAGAACAGACACAACGGGTACTGCTTATTTCAACTTGTAAATTTCTTCCAGCAAATCATCTCTACCAAAGCTTACTTACTTATGTTTTTTACTCTTAGAGACAGACTTCAATGGTTCATTGGTGAGTCCAGAGAAGATCTCCTGGAATATTGGCTGGAACTTTCTGAAGAGCACAGTGGAAACTGCGAACTTGCGCTCCAGGCGTGATATCCGCTCTTTGAAGTCATTGGGCATCGCCGCCATCTCCATCCAGTTTTTGATTTTATTGAAGAACTGGATTAAGCTGTGGAATTGAAAGTTCAATTTTTAAAGATATTTTTTATAGTTGCAATGCTTAATTTTTGCACAGAAAGGTTACTAAAAGACTAAGAAAATTTTAATGAATGTAGATAATTCTGTCCAAATCTTGAACTAAAGTAAGGCCGATATAAGAAGTCTGTTTTGAAGTTTCCTTAACACTAATACATAGAGTTCATTTTTCTTTGCACATCATAATTTTCCATATGTTAGTCAGCAGTCACAGCAGACCTATTACTATGGCCTTACTTTTAAATGCTAATGCTGTAAAACAGTATCATCTTTCACTAGTAAAACACAGTATAATAATTAATGTAACATGGCATGCCAAATATTGAAGTTTGGATGTCTTTTACATCATTATGTTCATACTGAGTACTGTTGTATATAATAACTGGTACATGAACTATAGGAGTATGGTCTAGTATCTAGTTTGACAGAGATTACTATGCACAAAATGATGATAAACTTTTGAATTATAATTTTCAAATAGATAATGATAACACAAACCTTATATTGCACAACCTGAGGAGGCGGGTGAGGCTGACACAGTTACCCTCCACTGCCTTCCCGCTCTTAACTGTGGGGGTAATGGATGTTCGACAGGCCACATATAGTGCACACGCCATCCAATGCTGTGGATCACCCTGAAAAATTAACAATTCACATTATAACACTATAGTAAGCATGTTTAGCACGAATTTGAAAATTATAACCTAGGTTTTTCAAAAGCATTTATCTCAGAAGAAAAATCTCAACTAGGATGTGCGAGGCGGCAAATAATAGATGTAAAAGACAAATATTTGAAGTAGCAGTCTAGAATGTCCTTCAAAAACTATAAATCTGTGAAAGCATAGTGGCAGAGAATATCACATAATTATGCATCCTTGCAGATATTGGAAGACATTTAAGCCAAGTTTTCACATATGCTCTAGTTAAGTAGTATCTTAAATACTTACATCCAATGTATAATTCTTTTTTATTTCCGCAAATGATTCCATTGCTCTTTTGGCTGCAACATGGTCTACGTTTAATTGCAAACATAGGTCATTCATCTTACTAATTATTGATTTCTCATCGCTATCCTCTTGTTTGGGCATTTTTATATATGATTGTAGTTGATTTTTAGATTAAAAAACTAGGTTTTTATATATAAAACATAAAAATAAACAACGAATGCACGTATCCCTAAACTTATCCCGATTTTGACAATTATTTGACAGATTCTTGGCGGGAACACGCCTCCTCCCTCCCACGCCTTTTTGAGCTTGGTTGCGTTTAGAAGAAAAAATATGTCTCTGGTTTCATACAAGTTGAGCTAAAGTGAACGCTGCCATACATTTCTGGATCGTGCTAATTATCTTGTAGCTAAGCCAATAATTAAAAAGTTTTTGACAGCTTATGTCAAAATATTTTGATCTTTGCAGGCTTTTTGGCGGGAACTCGACATGGGCGTTTCCCTGCTTAATTGTAATTTTGTTTTTTTGTGCATTTAGTGATTTAGTGGATAATAAAGATAGTGTGTTATGCAGTAAATTTACTACGGAGTGCGCAGCTGATGAAGATTTCAAGTGATCTCGTGTTTAGGCCCCGTTTGTGTTGTCCCAAAAAGTCACGAACATTTTCCTTCGTAAAGTTCACTATCGCTTTACGAGGGGAGCAAAAAGAAAGATTAAACACATCAGACATGGCTGTATGGGCTTTGTACTCTTTGCCTTTCCGAAAGGAAGAATAAAACCAAAAAAAAAATTTGATCTTTGCAGGTTATTTTGTAATTTTGCTAGTTTTGCAAAATTTCTAAGAAAGTTGTGGAAATTAAGATTATTTTTCCTTGCTAAAAATACTCTTGTATCAATTCAATAATAATATTAAGTTCAAGTGGTATGGTTTAATATTGAAATAATTGGCAAGAAACGAGACTATGTTCCTTCGTCGCTTTTTTCATGTTTCTTGCGCTAGTTACAATTTGAAAAAGCAAGGTTTTAAATTAAATAAACTCCTCAACCCTAAATCTAAAAAGTTAGTATAATAATGCTATTAGTTTCACTCACCTTAAGGCAGTTAGTAAAAGTACTCTATTTTTGTTTTTCCAGGCCATGGTACCCTTCTCAAATGCAAAATGTAGATGTTTTGCCAAGTGTGAAGAGTCTCACTAAAGTTGAAAGGGAGCCAGGCAAGCAAGGTGTGCGTAGGATAGCCATGCTTAATAAAATGTTCATGAAGCACATCACTGATCTCATGTCAACGGGCACTGTATCTATGGACATAGTTGGACGAGGAATCGAGATATCAAAAGTAAGTATAAATAAAAACAGTTACTGTTGACACTATGTTCAACAAAAGCAGTAAACACATGACAGTTTAATAATGTTTATTCTAGCTTATTAACCTTTTCTTTTTAGTTTTATTCAGATTTATTTAAATTGATATGTTACCTTTAGAAAAATCTGAATTTAATGAATCTATAGGATGTTGAATCTATAGGATGTTGATTTTGATGAGGTTAATAGTTTTATATCCAATTTTCTGAACAAATTAAGCCTGTGGAAACTTGAGGGAGTCAAAACTTGATGTATTGTGAAATAATTAATATAATTTAAAGCTAACAAGGAGCTTCAATGTGGTAATGAATTATATTTAAAGAATAAGGTTATAAAGCATTTACATTCAATTCAATATATCGCATGAAATGTTTAAGAAACAAAAGTATTAAAATCCCATACAAAAGTTTTATCCCTAGTTTCCACAGGCTTTGTTGTCCAGAAATTTTGGTGTAGCACTAGTAACCTCACTACAAACGACATCCTAAAGATTAATTAAATTCAGATTTTTCTAAAGGTAGCTTACCAATTTAAATAAATCTTAATTATAAGGAAAGGTTAATAAGCTGGAATAAATATAACTAAAGAATCTCGGGTTACACATAGAACATAGAATAGATCATAGTATTGACAGTAACTGATTTCTGACCTTCGAATCACATTTATCAGGTAAAAGTACACTGTGACAGTGTTTTTTTTTAAACTAAGATTTTCAATAAATTTCTATTGAACATCTTTATTCTGTGATGTAAAAAGAAATAATTAATTAAGATCCAGTCAAGAGAATTTTAAGCCTGACACTACCTCTTGCTGCGATGGTGATAAGAATAGTACAAAGTCTTGTGTCAAGCTTGATGCATACTGATGATGCTTGATGTTTACTGTACATTGTAATAATCAATGAAACATTTTGATAGCTAAAAGAGATTGATCTGCAATCTCGTAGGGCACACTTTTATTAACCACAATACATCATATGAAATTGTTTGGATTAGTCAGAAAACTGTGCATTGATTAATCTTACTTTGTTAAAACAAACATTTTCTTCAGTGAAATCAGCTTTATGATCCACCAGCACAATTTCATTAAAAAAATTATGTACATATACTAAAATACAATTTATTGACAACAGGCTTACAAATTGAGTACTGTCCCTAGGTTATTTGTAAAACATTATTTGTTTTATGATTTTGGAAATTAAGCAAAAAATTTTCGTTATTACAAATTTATAAACTGATTGATCTAATTAGTATGGGACGTAAAATTTATTTTGCGAATTTCAAAAAGTCATAGAACAAAAGCCTTTACAACAAGCCTTTAACAGGAATTACTTGAGTTACAAATAACCCTGCAGATATTAGAAGTTTTTCTTTGTTATTAGAAAGAAAAAGCTGTTATTATTTTTTATAAGAGGTTGATTTCTGCACCTTAAGGTGATCCGTTTTCCATACAAAAATTCAAATGACTTGCATTCTTACGCGGAACATAAAATTCTGTTGAAAAACGAACGAATACTGCAATTTTTAGTTAAATTTTTCGCTAATTAATACATAAATACAGTTAATGTACTGAAAGTACTATTTTAGTTAGCAATTTTTGGTTCAATATTACGATTGTGGGTGTGCGGTCAAAACTGTACGGTTGTGCTTTGTGTGCATGTGTGAGTGATCGTAGTCATGTAAACACGGACTGACGAGAGTAATTGACTTTAGTGGACATATGAAGATAATTTTCTTATCGAAATTGTTGTTAGGCGTTGAAGTTGCACGATGAAATTTACGCGAATCAACTTTTTGCACATATATAGTTGGTACTTATTGCATTAAAAAATAAAAACATATTGGCTCCATCTAGTTGCGTTCGGGGCTAAGCTGGCCGTCACAGATTACCTTAAGCCTAAAATGTGGCAGATCTAAAAATTTTACTGTCTTTGTTACCCTCTATAAGTGGACAGCCAGAGACAACGAGAACAGAAAAAGAGACAACAAAACTTTTAGACCTGTAAATTTTAGGCTTAGCACAGGAATCCACATATTTTTTAAATCTTGAATTTTTTTTATCCTGAAAAGGTGCAGGTAACGCCAGACCTACAGACAGTTAATGTCTTCTGGGTATGCAAGGGAGATGCATCAGATGAAGAGACAGAAGCCGTGCTAAGTAGGACTGCAGGAGTACTCAGACATGAATTGTCCACTCTCAGGGTTATGGGAGAGGTGCCTTATATCATGTTTGTCAAAGGTTTGTTTTAAAAATTACATTTGATGATTCCTAAGTCATAAATAAAAAGCTGTTTCCGTGTCCACATACAATAGGGAATATGTATGAATTCTTTTTTATTTAAATTTATCCTCATTCATGTAATAAATAATAAATACTTTAGTAAAACTATTTTTCGAATAACTGAAATTAAAAAAGATATAAGCTATCGAAAATTTGTTTTTGTCTCTTTCTAGCAAAACGTTTAACACGAAGTTTTAATGGCTGTAGTGTCATGTGACGTCACTGTCCATGTCGGATCTCTATGTCTATTCGGCGCGTCATTAATAGTTTTAAATGCTTATATCGGTCGTATGTCTTAGCCGATTTAAAGTTTAGTTTAACTTTTTGTCATCTCTAATACGATATTTTCATATTTTGTTAATAAATGCGAATAAAAAAAATTATGCATGTTTCCTATTTTCTATGACGTTTATCAACTACGTTTTTTAAGTGTCGATAGGTGGCTCGCTTGCCACGCTCACTCATCACAGTTGATAATTTCTTTTTCACTTCTCATGCTCTGAAAGGGCTTCTTTGTGCAGGATATAGGCTGCACAAAGTCGAATTTTGTGCACTAGGGCATGCAAGTAATCGCGGTGGTGTACGCCCTGCGCGCGGGCCTGCCGCCCCCCCCCATGCGTCAACATATTCTTCACTAAAGCAGAACAACTCATTCTTCAGTTACATTTAGATAGTACTTTTATGTTTTATTTAAATAAAAAAATAAAAAGAACTTTATTCACCAAACATAAAAGTTAAGCTTATTCTAAGTTTGTTATACATAATGGTTGGTGAAATGGCAAGATACTCAGCAATACTGCTGGTTTTCAGTACCCCCCTGAATCGCTACTTTGGAGACTCCCCAATACAGTTATAGTGTTACTGATGCTACTTTTATTTTTTCATTTGAAATTGTCTAAAAATATAAATAACCTATTCTACATGTCAAGTATTCACATAAGTATTCACTGGATAAGAATATAATCATCGCGGTCGTACCCAATTACTCTCACTTTTTTGTTTGGAAAGCAACCACTGCCTACACTCTTTTTTAAATTTAATTAGTGATTGGATGTTTCTAATAGGTGGAGGCAGGTCATTCCAGCACTTTGAGGCAGCGAAGCGGAAGCTGCCTCGGTATGACGTCAAGCGTGGCGGTGGCGAGATATTTAAGGACGGATAACGTTTTGATCTTTCACCTTTGTCGTTCCACATCAGCTTTTTAGCTAAATAGTGTGGTGTTCCTAATTTCCGCAAATTAAAAACAAAATAATTTAATTTTTGGATTCGTCTGTGCTTCATATTTAGTATATTATGGTGGTTAAGAAAAGGAGTGATGTGTGAGCGTGGTGGTACTGTAAATGAGTATCTAATGCATGAATTCTGTACTCTTTGGATTTTATTTTCAGTCTTTTTAAGCAAACAAGGCCCGTACACAATGTCACCGTAATCTAATATAGATAGAACCAAAGCGTCAGTCAGTCTTAATCTCACCTCACTACCAAAGTACCATTTCCTCGCAATCAAAGTGAAAAGCAGAGTTTATAACTCTTCTACAAAACCATTTTATCCTCGACATTACTATCAGCCCTTGCCTTCGGCTCGGGCTGCTAAAAGTCTCGGGAAAATGGTTCGTTTTGTGGACTTGTTGTAAAATCTACTATTTTATGGCTTTGTAAAATAAATGAAATCTTTTAGAAAAATATATTTGACAGCAGCAAACAAACTGACTTTATAATTTTCTGAAGGTGACCGTTTGGTATCAGTGTTTCCATAATTTTTATTTTCCCAACTATGATCAGAAGCAGCATCCAGTTGAACTTTCAAAAAGTGCTGGAAAACACCCTATTGCTGAAGTGCTATAATGATTTGATATTTTATTTATGTCAGGCTATAAAAATAAAAAACCTTTTAAAGGCTTATTCTGGAGGCTATGACTTTTCGAAATTCGCAAAAAAAATAGACTCTTCATTCAAAATGATCAGCTGATTGGTCCAATTGCGAATTTCGAAATCTTAAAACCAAAGTTGTTACATTTAGCCCCCACAATAAGCCCTAAAGGTTTTACACCAATTTTTATACTTGAAGCCATAATTTAATTTCCGTTTTCGCTTATGATAAAGGGAAGCTTGGAAATTAATTCATTTGATTAGGTTGGAAACTACACTAAAGTTTTTTATTTTAAACAGAGTGCAATCTAGAGCAGGTAAACTCTAATGATTCTTTATAGTAGGAAAATAATAGATGGCGCAGGTCGAAAGTGAAAGGTGCTAAAAGAAGGGACTGGTGCTCAGAAATGCCCAGCTATGGGAATATGAAAGCTAAACAGATAGAGAAAAATTTTGTCTAGCGTGAATTTTGTGATTGTTATTGGTTGCCCAAAGCAGAGTGATTCTACTCATGAAAACAAGCAACTTTTCCGAAGACTCTTTACTTGAAAAAAGAAATGTTTCAAATTTTGTCTAGCGTGAATTTTGTGATTGTTATTGGTTGCCCAAAGCAGAGTGATTCTACTCATGAAAACAAGCAACTTTTCCGAAGACTCTTTACTTGAAAAAAGAAATGTTTCAAATTTTGTCTAGCGTGAATTTTGTGATTGTTATTGGTTGCCCAAAGCAGAGTGATTCTACTCATGAAAACAAGCAACTTTTCCGAAGACTCTTTACTTGAAAAAAGAAATGTTTCGCCATCCCATACAAAATGAGTCGATCACGTGACACGTCACTTTAGAGACGAGAAAGTTTTTTCGAGTTAAAATTTTCTTGTTCGGGAACGTTGCTTTTTTTTTGTTTGGCTTCGCAGTTGCTTGAGCCATTGATCATGTTTTTTTTTAAAGTCCGGGAAAACATAGATGTAAAGTTAAAGGAATGGAGTTCGGATATGTAAACTAAACTTTTATATTATTACGTTCAATATGAAAGTGTGCCCAAGAGCTCCATGAGCTCATTCCGCCATCCCCCTTCTCCCATATTTGGTTGATATTCCACACATCCGCACAAAGCGCTTTGAAACATCCTTTATAATGCGCACGGCTAAGGAGTCGAATTCTCTGCTTGCGTCTGTGTTCCCGAGCTCTTACAACCCGAATCTATTTAAGTCGCGAGTGAATAGGCTTCTTCTGGGCAAGCTCGTTCCATCGTCGACCTCATCTCTGACCTCATCTCTGTCCTCAACGCTAGATCGAGGTCAAGAGTAAGCCCATACATAGTAAAAAAAAAAAGAAAGGCTAATGCCTTATAAATATCATAACTATTAGAATGAAGTAAACAGATTATGGAGGGGGAAAGTTGCTTGTTATGATGAGTAGAATGACTGGGCTTCGGGAGCGACACCTATGAAAATTCACGCTGATATCAACAGTGCTTTAAAGTATGCTATTAAGGTACAATTTGGAACGCATGGTCTAAAATTCATATTCACACCCGAAAATGTTTATATTTTCAGATAGACATGAAACACAATTGATAGAGCTGGACAAACGCTTAGCTGTAGCCGATTATGGTGAAGAATACAAGCCGACTGAACTAGGACACCTGCTCAAATCAGAGTTCACTTTAGACACTAAACTGTCACCTGAAATGAAGGTAACACTACACCTGTTTCTAGTTAAGTACTATTACAATAGGTAAGACGTAAGTCCATCAGTGGACGGTTGATGGATAAAGCTAAAAAAAAACCGTCCAAGTGCGAGTCGGACTCGCGCACCGAGGGTTCCGTACCACTAAGATAAAATTACTGTCTTAGTAATAGACGCACAGTCATGCAGAAGTGTTTTAAATGCGCGCGAGTCCGACACGCACTTGACCAGTTTTTATTATTTGTTGTTATTTTATAGCTTATGAACTATAAATACATAAATTTAAATGTTCCCGTTTTTACAATAGAGCTAAAACAAAAAATCGATCAAAAATCGCCTAAATAACACGTTTGTAGTACCTCCCTTAATTTTTTATTTTTAGTATTTGTTGTTATAGCATCAACCGAAATACATAATCTGAGAAAAAAACTGACTTTGGTGGCATCTTATTCCTTTGTTTTAAAACAAAAAATACAGTATTTATCTACTCAACGAGCTCTAAACAACTATACCCCATTCGTTGGGGTGGGTCAAAGTTTTTTTTCGCCTCCCCTTTAGCTGTTTGGGAGCCCCCCATAATTTATATTTATTTTTTATTTTTATTATTTGTTGTTGTAGCGGCAACAAATATACACAATTTGTGAAAATTTCAAATTTCTACCTGTTACGGTTCATAGACAGACATCGGAGGCATGTCAATAGGGTCCAGTTTTTCACTCTTTTTGTACGGAAGCCTAAAAAGGAACCCTTATGGTGTGACTTCGTCTGTCTGTCCGTCACACCTGTTTATTTCAGCAACTACTAATTTACTTATCTTTTTTTTGGTTATTTCAGGCAAAGATCAAGCAACTAGAAGAATCAACAGAAATCATAGACGAACCATTACCAGATATGACAAACAATGTGTTTGGTTTAGACCACGAGAAGATCATGAACAGATTGCTAGCAGCACGCAAGAAGAGTAAAGATGCTTGGAGCAATTTGGACGCGGAATCCCCAGTTGTTTCCTACAGGACCAGCGATAGTAGTCCACCTGATGTGGATACGGGCACGCAGAGACAAGAATTGGCAGAGTTCTTGCTAAAAAGACAGGTAAACATTTCTGTTCTAATAGTTTTAGGTTCAATTAACTTAAGCCTATGCCTATATGTAAGTCGATGGATTTCTGCTATAGTCTGACCGCAACCGCTGTACCGCGCCTTAGGTATGCGCAGGGAGGTGGGGGAGTGGGAAGGAAAGAGCAAGAACTAGTTGCCGCCGGGAGCGGGGACGAGCGATGCCCCCCCCCCCCCGTCTCGCCGGGAGCATACCTAAACAGCGGTTGCGGTCAGACACTATCATATTTTTCTTGTATCATACATACAAAAACATCATGCCTCTTCCCCTTCGGGGTAGGCAGAGACCACAGCCCTCCACCTGCTACTCGTACTATCTAAACATACTTACCTCACTTTCTCTATTTTCATCAACTCTTTCATACATGCTTGTCGGTTTGGGGTACTTTTAACCTGGGCTTTATTTAGAACATCCTGAATTTAGTCATAAAAGTTCGCTGAGGCCTTCCCCTTTCAACGTTTGCGTTCAATCTTGCCTGGTAGTAAGTCGTAATTTTCGTCAATCTTGGTTCATTCATTTATCCCCTCTACATGACCCAACCATCTCAGCATTCCTTTCTCAATTTTAGTCACTACATCTTCTTTTACGCCACAACGTTCTCTTATCACACTAATCCTGTTACTCAATTTTCCACCAATGATCACTCCTCGACGCTCTCAACTCTGCAGCATTAATTCTACTTTTATGCTTCTTCTGGTTTCAAACCATGGTGTCAAGAGTTGTTGAGCCGCCCTAAGCCTCTGACGTGGCTCATTTTTGTATTCAAATTCAAAATTATTTATTGCTGTAAATACAGTAGTATTAACAAGATGTTAGGTGATATGTACATAGTCCTCGCACTGTAAACTCCATAAGAGCATAGCAATATTTACAAAAAAGTAGTCAAAGTTAAAAGATTTGAAAGCATACATTACAAATTCACTAGTCATAATATAATCCAACTTAAATAATAATAAAATTTAATTGCCCAGTCATAAATAGTCAAAATAATACAAATAAAATGTCCATTATAAAAAATAAAAAGATAATAAAAATAATGAAACAAAATGGCAAACAGAGAATCTTAAATAATATGGTTTGTGTCAGTTTCCAAATATTCCTGTAGATTGGTAGTCGGGACCAGCGGCTTAACCGGCCTTCCGCAGCACAGAATACGGGCAATTTGTTTTGGGCAATCAGGTGATTTATCCTGCAATGTGGTAACCAAACTGGGGAGGTCTGACAAAGTGATGTTTATTTTATTGTCTCCAGCGGGAATAGAACCCAGAACCTCCGGTTCGCGAGCCAAACGCTCTCATCAATAAATATCGGAGGTTGTTGACCGTTGTTGGTCGTATTAAGTCTACCGTACATTTGGTTCTGCCGTTCAAAGCGTATTAATAAAAGAAATAATAACAAAAATAAATATGTTTATTTAGCAGCCATAAAAGCCACAGTACAATAGTGCTAAAACTAAAAACTAACGATAAATCTTGAAGTGGTAAAATGTTAAGGTGCTCTTTTGTGACGCATAAGCAGATGACGCTAATTTAAGAATATTAAATACGAGAAAAAAATTAAACCCAAATATTTCTTGACCAAGGTAAGGTAACTGACGAGACCGATGGCAAACCGAAGCTAAATTATAGTAACCCAAAGCAGTTGCTTACAAAAATAGGTATTGTAAATCTAAAGTATGGACTTTTCTAAGATTATATTTACAGCGTTATTTTTATCATCCCGGATTTTTTATTTAAGAGGCGTTTGCCCATGAAACTGAACAACTTTTACTAAGGAACAAAGTTCGAAAACCGAAAAAAAAAAACGATCTCTTATACAAAATGTGCTGTCAGCTGATGCATTTTGTATGGGAAGTTAAAATATTCGGGGTGATAAAAAAATAAGGGACTGTACATTGCGGGATGTTTCACATAAGATCAACTGATCCCGAACTAGGCAAAGCCTGTAACTAAAAACTATCAATATAAAATATATAAATAACACCTGGACACAAAACAAATATTTGTGCTTAGCACTCAAATGTTTGCCCTGGGCGGAGATCAAACTCGCGGCTCGCGGCGTAGAAGGCAGGCTCACCTACAACCACACCAACAACGGGCAGTCAAATAATAATATAGTAAAGACTTCTCTGTTGTTGGACTATTATTGTTATAAAATTTAAAAGAGTCGAGCATATTTTACGCAAATGTCGTTAATAAATAAATCCTTAGTACCTGGGCGAACGGTGAAAACGAATTTTCCCAGACACGAGACCTAGCTAGATCGATTTTTCGCCCCCAAAAATCCCCGAATGGTAAATGAGCCCTTTTCGAGAAACCGATCTTCTTCTTAGCGTGTCGATCAATCACAAATATTTAAATTTTTGTAGCCCAGAACGTTTCCACATTTACAAATATATAAACCGATTACAAATATATACAAATATTGCACGTTTAATACTATACTTAGGATTAAAATACAATTAGCATCATTGCACTGCAGTCCACTGAGACGTACCGGAAGTACGCATTAAAAATAAATCATAATAAATTGAACGTCAATACGTCGTTACACTTTTGAGGAAAAAGAACAATACCTACGTTTTCTATGAGTCAATGAAATGAATGACTCAGACCGTGACACAAAGATTCAACTTTTTCGAAATATTTTGCGTTTTTTTTCTTATCACAAAAAACGAGCTCCTTCAAAAGATAAGGTATTTACAGAATTATTTGGTCAATGAGTGGTTGAATACAATGCAATCCGCTCATAATAATATGATCTTGATTGCAAGGAGAATTGAGGAATGCGGGCTACCTTCCCACCGCATCCGCATTCCCGTGACGTCATGTACATTATTAATTTGTTTATCGTTAGTTCGTTCTATTGAACGTTGGGATAAAATGTAATTTATGAAGAAATAAAAAGGAAGTACGTAAACTTAATTTTTGAGAAAAAAGACAAATCTTTCTAGATAGACCTTTGTGTGAAATTAGTTTATTTGCAGGCCTACACGAAAAAAGTAACGCCATGGTGGCCTGTAGTGGCTAAGAAACTCAAGAGCTTCCGTGCTTCAGAAGGCACGTTAAGCGTTAGATCCTGCTACTATTTTAGATAGTAATAGTTAGCCATGCCAGAGGCTGAGAAGGAAATCTAACAACAGAATCCTGTTCATTTAGTACACTAAAGAACTCTTCAAGCATATTGAACTTGGTGCCATTTTCATATCCATTGCCGTAGGAGCTAAATTCACATTTTACAGTAGGAATAATCTAGCGTGATTAGGATGACAGCAGTGTGAGAGCAAGACAGAGCGATACATATAGCTCCATCCTGCTTTGCGCATAGTGTCAAGCTTACCCTGCTCTTGACTATACCAGTGAAGCTAGCCGTTTCCTAGCCTAGACCAAGCTTGCACGTTAACTAACTCATAATTTCTTTAGCTCTAAATGTTTTTCCTTGTATGTATTGTACATACAAGGAAAAACATTGAAGAATATGGATGACATAACCAAATTATCTATTTATTTTATTGATAATGGGCTTACTCGACCTCGATCTAGTCTTAAGGACAGATATGAGGTCGACGATGGAACGAGTTTGCCCAAAAAAAGCCTATTCACTCGCGACTTAAATACTTCTGGTTTATATGAACTCGGCTGTGCGCATCATAAAAGATGTTGCGATGCGCTTTGTTCGAATGAACGGAATATCAACCAAGTATGGATGATATCCATAAAAATATCTTAAGTTTTTATTAATTTTTCAGATACTCCAGAACAAACTCCAAAAGCAGTTACGAGATACACGACAGGACGGGCACCTGGATTCCGATGAGAACGAAGAAGAAGAAGAAAATTACTATAAATACGATTACGAAGAACGATACGCAGAGCAGAATTACGATGAAGACTTTTACGAAAACAGCCAGTTTTACGATGCTAAAGAAACAACGGAAAGTAAACGATAGTTTTTTTTGTAATTAGTAGTTTAGAATGTAGATTAAGAAGTTGTTTGTTGATATTAAGTAGATGTAAATAAATTTCTAGTTTTGTTGTTTGATTTTGCAAGTGTACAGAAACGGAATTTGGGTTAGTGTAACCTTTCACCCTCTATGATAGATATTGGAAGGGATGAACAAACAAACTACGTATCGGGAGAGTCAAAAGGTATCATTGCCCGTGGCTACATCACTCTGTTATATCAGGATAACCGGCCAAATAGTCTAGGCAACGAAGCGGATCGTTGTATGAAGGCCCCCGCATTAAATCCTCAGTTGATGAAACTTTGCTGGGGTAACACTACATGAGACAAACCTTCTATAAAAAAAAATTGGTACTTTTAATTTTTCCATACAAAAATTACAAAAAATGTATGAAAAAAGATTATTATAATTTTTTTTGGATATTTTGAATTTACATTTAAAATCCTGTCAAATAAAATCTGCCTGAGAAATTTATGTTGGGGTCAACTGCTTCGTTGCCTACACTAAAATATAATGTATTCCAATCCAGCCAGGCCAATTTATGGTCACACACACCCCGTACAACTACATAGGTACATCGAGCGCGAATTTGAACTTGAATTTGGAAGGTCGCGTAGGCTGACATATTCAGTTCAAAAGACCCTTAGAAGGACCACGAGATCTTGCGGGCGGGGGTGGGGGGTGGATTTCAAGGGGGGCTGATTATTCTGTATGATAGTACTATTACTTTATTCTGTGCTATGGTCAAGGTGGTTTTGAAGTTGGTAGGGCTTTTGTGCAAAGTCTGTCTGGGGAAATACCACCCCCTTGCCTATTTCTGCCGTAAAATAGCAGTGTTTGCACTGCTGTGTTTCGGTTTGAATGGTGAGGTAGCCAGCGAAATTACCGGCACACGAGACACATCATCTTAGTTCTCGGGGTGGGTAACATGCTTTGCTGTCTTATTAGTGTCAAGTTATGCCACTAATAAGACAGCGGGCTCCATGGGCGGTGGTGACCACTTTCCATCAGGTGACCCATCTGCTCGTTTGCTCACTTGTCACATAAAAAAAAACCGGCCAAGTGCGAGTCGGACTCGCGCACTGAGGGTTCCGTACCACCACATAATCATAATTGTATTAGATGAAATTTCAGTAAGTAATGTGCTAGATTTTTTGAGTTTTTGAGTCTAACACGCGCTTGGCCAAATTTTATTATTTGTTGTTATTTTATAGCTTATGAACTATAAACACACCAATTTTCAAGTTTGTAAGTGTTCTCGTTTTTAAAATAGAACTAAAACAAAAATCGCCTCAGCGACCATCCAACTTGACCCCTCTCTTATATGAATGTTCTTAAAACAGGAGCTCACCACAATTGGTTACCATCAGTTGTGAGGAAATTTGTAATATTTAATGATTTCAGACTTCTCCCTTTATTTGTACTGTGAGACCTAGCTTCTTGCCAAATTTCATAATTTTAGGTCAACGGGAAGTACCCAGTAGGTTTTGCATTTTTGCATAAATGTATGGAGATGAGGACATAAACTGCCATATCTTTTGATTGCGTCGTTGTAAAAAATTGAAATTTTCAAATCTTGTGTGGTTCATAGACCCAAATATATGGCATTAATTTCAACTTGATACCTTTACCCGTTCGTGAGATAAAGGGTCTTGACAGACAGACAGACAGACAGACGGACAACAAAGTGATCCTATAAGGGTTCCGTTTTTTTCTTTTGAGGTACGGAACCCTAAAAACATCGCTTAAAAATGCTTCCCAACTTTGACTAGCAGTGGGATCTGGCAGACTATGTTTTTTTTACAAAGGCAAGATGGTAGCTTGGCTATTAGTTTGAATAACTTTATTTTTAGGACTTTACACAAATGCGATACAAAGTTTAAAAAATTTAACACAAAAAGAGTTATTTTTCGTGAGTTTGAATAATTCAAGTGGTAACGTCGGAGGTTTTGCGTTATCCGAGCGAAAGAGCAATATTAGTATATACAGGGTGAAAAAAAAGTACGATATGCCGCTAAGGGAATGTTAGTGGGCTCGAAGCAAAGCTCGGTCGCCCAGGTACTAAATTCAATAAATTCGATAAGGTTTGATTAAGTACGTATCTCCATTACGGCAAAGGCGGTTTAAATCCATTTTTATGGGCACTTTTTTTTTTCAATGTATAAACATTTGACCAAACTATTTGCAACTCTGATAGCATTGTTTTGTGTCATGCGCGAAAACATATAAATCTTAATTATTAATATTGTTTACGATATTTAATTCAGCCGAAGGTCGCATGTATGAAAGTTAAACAACCTTATTTTATCGTGTTTATGTTGTTATCTGTGCCTGCCGCGTGATGAAGGCCGATGCACATACGAATAATAATAACATAGGTAGGTAGATATTGCAAAAAAAGCTACTGTAGTGAATCATATCATCATAGAGCCTGTCCATACGTACACGCGAGTTTGCTGAGTTTTGTTGCAATTGTCGTACATTGCTTAGTCGTTAACAATTTGATCATATGCACGGCTAAACAAACCAGCAATGAACTCACTAATATCGCGCACGAAATCGCGGCGAATTTACGCCTCCTCTCTGAGCAGGGTCTAACATTTTATATAAAGTCAACAACTGGACAAGGAGATTCCATAAACATTTCAGATCAGATAAATATACCTTACCCACCAAGCTAGCCTTGTTAGCATTGCGGCTTGCACAAAGAACCGCAGAGGTAATGTAGTTAGGCAAGCATATAGGATGCTGTGCTGCTTATCCTCTGGTTCAAAATCCCTTAGTTGCCTTTGATGACACCCACGGGAAGAAATCGGGTGATAATATTCTTAGCCGGAATCACACGGACTAACGTTATACTAAATAATTGAAAAAGATATGATTACAAACTGGGAGTCAACCTATTTTTTGGCATGGCATGCTATTTTTTGCATCGCGATCCGCACGTATGTATTCGATTCCCAGTCGAGGGATCTACATAAATTGATAAAAAAGGTATACTTAACTAAAGGAAGTCATGTTTATGATACCATGATACAGACATCGGCAAACAAGTGCTCAGAAGTTTGCGCACCTACCTACATTTGTATATAAAACTTAATTACAAATCAAGAAACATGCTTAGCTTATATATAGTTCTGTGCATGCTACTCTCTCACAGGTACAAACGCATGAAAACAAGTACCTCGCTTGACCTTGCTGTAAGGTTAATTTTCAAAAATGCAAAATTGGTACTTCGAGCCGGACATTCAATAAACTGACTGCTGAAACGACAACTGGAAATAGTCAACATTTTATAATATCATGTGGTAGGTAAGTATAAACACAAATAAAATAATAGTGACTAGCGTTAGTATAAAGAGAAGACCTTGCACACTAGAATGTATTGTGCATAGAAATCGGTGGTGGGTGGAATAATTTATGGTAAATAGCCTGGAAGCTGATTTGACTATGAAAAGCTATGGAGCGCGGAGCCTGTCTCATAAACTTAAAGTCTATTTTCATGTTGCAGATGCTGTTCTGTAGCATGCGAAGCGGCAGTGTACTTCACACAGGCACTACATCAATAAATACACATCTGGCCCGCAGGAGTAATATCCAGAATAGTACTTGCAAAGTACGCGAATAACGTCAATCGCCGAAGTGTTTGCAAAGCTACAGGTTTAGGCGTCATATCGATCCGGTTGCCAAGTCACGTTCAGGGCGAGCTCAAATTCGGGAGGCGATTTGGATCGGGATCGAACAGGCATGTAGTGTAGAGAACGGCTTTTTATATCGGTTCGGTAATAAAGTTAATCCAGGTCCTGTGTAGTAAGTAATCAGGCGGGGTGCGAGGCAAGGAGGCAAACCGGCCGGCGCGCGGCGGAGTAGCAGCGGCCACCTGTTCGGGCGCGTCGCACCCCGCGCTTCGCCCCGCGCAGGGTTGCCAGGTGGTAGCATTTGTCAGTAATTTGTCCTGTCGTCGTCCCTTACCTACCTCCCTTACAAAATTGCTTTCATACAATTTATTAATGAGGAAATAGCGAGTCATTGGACGTATATTTTCAAAAAAAAATATTCAGCCGTTTTTACCTGGAGGAGCTCGAACTTGGTGTGTTTCGAAAATGTTTCTTTGATTTTAAGATAACCAGATGCTCAAATGTGACAATGTAGTATATTTTCCAGAATCAGCTCCTAAAGCCCTACACGATAGGAATAAAAAAAAAATTGAAATCCCATACAAAAAATTGATGACGTCATACCTCCTGATCCAGGCATTTGACAGCTAAAAAGTTGGAAATAAAAAATATATTAAAAAACAAAAACCCGACTGCGTACCAGAAAGGGGGAAAATATGCTCTAGGATTTTAAGAAACTTGAATTTTATAAGATTTTCAGGCGGGGACGAATAAAATTATAGGTCTGTAAACCAATACAATTTAAATCTATTAAAGGCAAGAGTGAACAGGCATCTTCTAGAAAGGCATGCTCTTCGACTCCATCGTCACTTACTAGCAGGTGAGATAGGAGTCAAGTGCTTACCTTATACTGCATAAAAAAAACTCCACAAAACGTCTCCGCCTGCAACATCTCATCAAGTTTCCTAAAATCCTGGAGCTTGTTTTCCTCTTTTTTGTTACGCAGTCGGGTTTTTTGTTTTTAGGGTTCCGATACCAAAATGGTAAAAAAAAGGAACCCTTATGGTGTCACTTTGTCTGTCTGTCTGTCACACCTCAATATCTCAGCAACCACTCATGCTATCGACTTGAAATTTGGAATAGTTTTAGAATATAGTTTCCCAACTTAATTGCACATGAAAGAATTTTGAAAAAAATATGATTATTAATGTAAATATGATTATAAATGTCAAATTATTCCCCCCCCCCCCCCCCCCTTATCTCCGAAGTTTATGACAGGAAAAATCTGAATTAATTGCAGTTGACAGAAGTTTATGTAAACATTACAGCAAAAATAAAACGATCTTTCTAAGTAGCACAGTTTTTTAGAAATCTGCAAATAACCTTTACAAACAAATTTAGATTTGCGGTCCTAAAAATGGACTTTATTGCTTCCAAAAATACAAAAAGTATATCGGAACCCTCGGTGCGCGAGTCCGACTCGCACTTGATCGGTTTTTTTAAATATATTTTTTCATTTAATGATATAAATAAAGTCCAATTAATAAATAAAGTCCAATTCTTGAATATCACTGTACCCAGTCTTGATAGCCTTATTCCGTTTTCTACGGAGGAGTCGGCTACCCAAGGCACTGGTTTTTTTTCTCAGAGCGATTGCCATCTGACCTCCGCACCCCAAAAAGAAAACCAGGTCGAGAAAATGTACGCGTTAAATTGTATCTTTTTAAATCCTTCTGTTTAGACCTATCAGCCATCCTATTTGAAATCGTTACCTGGCAATTCGCCGCGCCACCCTGAGTGCGCGCGCTGCTCCCTTCCCTCGTCATTCGTTCCGCGACGCGTCGTCCCGCCGGCCGGCTTCCTCGCACGCCCATCCATTCATTCTCATTCTCACCGCGTCCGTCGCTCGCACCGCACCGACACATTATTATCATGACGGAAAGCAACGACACATCCGCGGCTGCCGCGCCCGCCGAGAAGACCCCCACCGAAAATGGCACCACCGAAACTCCTCAAGAAGAAACCCCAGAAAAAGCTACCGAGGAGAAAGAAAAGGAGACTCCTCCACCGAAGGAGATGCGAGCGGTGGTGCTCACCGGCTTCGGTGGCCTTAAGACCGTCAAGATCCTGAAGAAACCTGAACCCACAGTCGGCGAAGGCGAGGTTCTCATCCGCGTCAAAGCTTGGTGAGTTGCACCTTTTTATTTTACCCTCTTTGTTTGTAGTTACGATTTAATAATCGACTTGGACGGTTGCATTTGAAAATTTTGATTCGTACCGTGTCGTCGCGTCGAGTTGCGCTTGCGCGAACTCGCTAGTTTTCGCGCAATATCTGTGTACACACTTAATTACTAATTAAATTAATTTATAGTTAACGTTTTTATGGATGTTTTTGTGCGTATGTACTCAGTGGTATTTAGATCTCTCTGAGATAATTGGTTAGTAACTGGATATGGTAAGTTAAGCGTCGAACTGGACCGTTGAGGCTGTGGCGTAGTTATTTGTGGGGTGATATTTTGTGCATGCCCAGTAGCCGAGTGCAGGCGAGTCGCGCGCCTCGGATCGCAGCCTCATTAACATCTGCCGCCGCCCGCGGAGATGCGTGGTCGTGCACTGCATACAGTAGGTACACCCGATTCAAAATTGTGCACGCACACTGGCCCGCGCCCACTGCCCGGGCTATGACGCACCCCACAACTAGTACCACAGCGGATTTACACTCCGGCGAGCCCCGATGCCCGAGACGCTTCATCATGCCCGTTTTCTACCATTTATAACACGAATGTTTACACTGTCGCGTTCTTTCCTTCGATTTCGCCAGATTATTATTCATTCAGTAGAATATGGAAATTTGTTTTCGATCGTAGCTCGAATTGCATTCACGCATGCGTGTGCGCATCGGAGCGTGCGTCGGCCGCGCACTCGGAAGGCCGGCAGCCAGCACATATAAAAATTTATGTTATTTTGTCATTGGAAGCCGCAGCGGCGAGTTCATGCGAAAGGGAGTTAAACCAACTGACATTGTTCTTTGTTCGTTTTTATCGCTCCACTGCTTGAGATAATGCGGCGGCGGGGAGACGTCAACATACTTCTCGCGACGACACACACACACGCGAGTTATCTACCCACTTTTCTCCTTAACTTTAACTGCTGTTTGTTAGTGGCTTAACAAACCATCCACTTAACTGTGAATGATTTGTTTCGTCGCCTTCTGTGCTACGGTTAGAATAACAACACGGATAAGCAGCTACTTTTTTATAGCACGAATTTGATACGGTAGGATCGCGTTGTCATAATTGCTCGTTGATGTCTATTGTAGCGCAGATAAGACGGCATGGTGGAGTGAATCGTTAGACAGGATCGGGTAGGACGAAGAGCCGGGGAGGGAAGGAGGCGAGGCGTAGGTGCCTCGCGAGGTGCAAAGCAGGCCGCATCCCGCTTGTGTTAAAGGCTAAATATAGAGCGCTTATCGCCGACTTACTATGTAAATGACCGCGACATACCGATGCCAGCTGCCGCGAAAATATGAACCAAGTTTGCAGACTGGTCGCGTCCCGACCAGTACCAGTTACAAGTACGAGTCTAGTCTTGCACCACGAATACGTGTGATTTCCGCCCACTCTCCTTCCCCGCCCGGCTAGCCTGGATACTTGCAGATACTGCTTGAAGTCCGTATCGATTTGTTCGTATCCTCCTTAGAATCCTCGACGTGTCTGGAGCTTGTACCTAACCAATATCAACCCATTGTATGTGTTTAACAAAAGGAGAGCAAGGCACAAATATACTTTAACATTCTTGAAGGTTAAACCCAGTGTCATCATCATGACATCCCATGAAACGTCCACTACAGGGCAGAGAACTACCTTCAAAATTCCAGCTTTCGCTGAAGCAATGTGGAGGGGAAGTACCATAGTCACTACGCTTGTTAGCGTTACGGCTGGCACCATGGACCGCGGTTGTTGGTGACCGCAGAATATAAGATGATACGATGCACAGAAGGATGCTGCTGCCCATCCTCTAGTTCATTAACCCTTAGTCGCCTCTTACGACACCCACGCGTAGAGATGGGTCGGTACTATTCTTTGCCGGCACCGCACAGGACCATTGTTAAGTGTACTTATGAAATGTTAAAATGATAGCTCATGTGTAGCGTAGGTTTCTAAAATTAAAATGGAAATTACACAGAATTGTCGTTTTTTTTTTAAATGAGTTGATTTCATTTATGTAAGTATTTCAAAGCTCGAGGGTTAAATTTGATAAATCTCAAAATTATTCGCAACACAATCAAGATAGATTTACCCACTATCGTTCGAGAGCTTTTAATATTCTAAATTGAGCTTTCTTCTTTTTAACTAGCTTTTTTCTTGAAAAGGCCTTCGGGACTTGTCTAATTTGACATTTGATCTCTATAGCAGTTTTCCATAGAGTTTCCGGAAAATGGAAAATTCATGTAAAATGTTTTGCAAATTGTGCGAAATTATACCTAAAAAAAACTACATTTCCTTTGATATTCCTTCAATTTTGACACGCTAGGTTATCCGCGTTTTTGACATTTTTAAAACCATCTGAGACGTAGAAAATAGTGTTATGAATTTTGAAAAAAATATATACTATATTAATGTAAGAATCTACTCAAGTCAAATTAGTATTCGGTAACAAGATCTAATGGACTTCACTCGATAGAAAAATATCCCAAAGTTACCCCTTTTTGTTAGGTTTCTCAATATCATGACTTAACTTTTAATATAAACTTTGTATTTTTGTTTCTAACTTCTACCTAAAGACATTAAGTATTTCTAGACAAATTCGCAGAATTTAAAGGTTAGAAACACCCAAAAGAAAAGATGATAAATTTGATGAAAAATTCGTTTTTTTTTGCGCTGGGATAACCTGGCCTAATTTTTTTTTCTTAGAAGTGTACAAGATCAAGCATGATTGTGCTTGAAAAAATTAAAATTTTATTCCATATCGCGAAACTAATAACCCATACGAGATAATAAAATGTAAAAGTATTTAATTTGTGTTTATAATAATAACGGCAAATTCTAAAACTTTTTTGCTGAAGCAAGCTTATCTATCACATATTTATTACTGAGACAGACAGTTTTCTTTGTCTAGCCTCATGGCGAATAAAGAATACTTAATTGCTTGTAGGCAGTCTAGACAACAACACAGATTACCTAATAATAAGAATGACAATGAACCCGACAGAGATTTCCGCTTGAGTTCAAGGAGACACCTACCTCCCACCCATCAATATTCCTAGATAAGGCTGGTCGACCTGGCTGTCAGAATTCTCAAGCCGCCATTGAAGAATAATTACCATCCTAGCACTGACAGTAGCTAGAACCAACTGCATTATGTGCCTGTGCCTTGCAAAGTAAGGATAGTGCTGGAATTGTTTTTCCCTAGTAGACCAGTCGCTGAAGAAAATCAAGTTATAAAATTATTAGAGTATCTTGTTTTTTGATATGTTGTTAATGACATACTTTTAAGTAATTTTCTAAAAATTCAGAAACCCATGAATCCGGCTTTATGTTTAATGTAGGTATTTACATTTCTTAAAAAAAAAACTTTATATATAGAATTAGAGTAGAAAAATATTAAGACATCTCATATGTAATGTTAATATCTTTATGCTATTATGTTTTCAGAAATGTAATTTAATCGGCCCATATCTAAATGAAAAAATGTTCGTAATCTTGCCAGTGCAGTTTTTAAGTCTCTGGTATTTCTAAAATAGCATTTAAATCTCTTAATTAACTTACATATAAAAGTTTAGAAAAGAATGTTTATTGCTTTTATATTTTTTTTATATTATTGTTATAGTTGGGCCATTGTTAAATTAGAGTTCATAAATTGGAAGGTACTTACTCATAATAATGTACTTGATTACTAAACAAAAGTTTAGAAGCTTATTTAATCAGCGTTATTGCTTTTGGTGACACTGTGGTAGAGAACAGAAGGTGGCGTAGTAGGTAAGTACCCAAACGCAGGACGCGCTGGCTGCACATGCTTCGGAGCCCCAGTTAGGGTTGGCGGTCAGCGCGTAGCGTCATCAGATTTTTCTATAAAGGGCATTGATTAAAGTTGGCGTCGTTTTCGAACTTTAGCGGCCACTTATGAAACTTCTTAATTTTGAAAGATTAGGTAACAGGGAACAATTCTTAGTATGGGCACCATATAGCTAAATAATGTCGGGGCTGAGATAACGGGGTTCAAAGATTACCACCAAAATTTTTTTTTCTACCAAATTAAGACAAGATAGGTCTTAGTAATTTATTATCATTGGTCATTTTCCGATTTGATGCGAAAAATACAAAGCGCTCGTCAAGTACTGTCTGCGGATCCTACGCGATCCCCAAAATCAACCGCAAAGCTACCAACACCGCTTTTGGTTTTACAACTAGAGCATTTCCCAAACTACGTAAGGCATGTTAAGTAATTTGTATTGGTCACTGTTAGTATGTGTAGTCGTTAAGCCAAGTCAGTGTTCATTTGGCGGCTTGAAAACTTTAACAGCTCGGTAAACCATGAATTCAGCAAACGCCTTATCTGGGATTGGGTCTGCTATTACAAAAAAAAGGCAATAAAAGTACTAAGAGGCTATTTAACTAATCTATACAGGGTGTTAATTTAATTGCGTGCCATAGCTTAAGGGGTGCTTCAGCTACGATAAAGGAACACAAAAAAATATAAAAAAAATCCTACTGAAAAAAACTATAACTACATTGAAACTTAACTAACGCGGAGCACCGCGCTATCACCGAGCCAGCGCGTGAGAATTAGTGGATAAGGTAGGCACATACATAACTGAAACTCTTTTGCGCGCTTTTGATAGCGCGGTGCTCCGGGTCATTGCCCTCCGCGTTAGTTTTAGTTTCAATGGAGTACATTTTTTTAAGTAGGATTTTTTTAAATATTTTTTTTGAGTTTCTTCATCGTTACTGAACCACCCCCTAAGCTATGGCACGCAATCAAATTAACACCCTGTATACATAAAAGAAGAAGGTGACTGACTGACATATCAACGTACAGCCCAAACCACTGGAACTAGAGATTCCAAATTTGGCATGTAGGTTCCTTATGAGGCCTAGGAGAGCACTGAGAAAGGGTTTCACATAGGGGTGGGTCGGTACGCGATTTTCTAATACCGAAACGTAACTAGTTATTAGTCCCCGATAACGGGTTTTGAAACTATTTATTTCAATAACTATGTATTTTATGGTATGGCGATTCAAGAAGCGACTTCGTTACTGTGCGTTATTGGAATTATTGCGTAATCGCGGTGAACAGGGTGTTTCGTTATTTTAGTTATTTTATTCGATATTATTGGTATTGTGAATAAAAAAAATATTTCTTTTAGTACTTGTGAATATTGTTAATTGTTTACTTTTTTCTTCGTTTGCATAAACTTTTTTTTATAATCTACATTTTAGTTTTTTCCAATTTCGTTGTTTCTAAACTTAGGTTAGGTAGGCGCAAGGAGGTTTTACTACGCTTCGCTTTAGCGTAGCGTGGGTTAAAACCTCCTTGGGTAGGCGTGATACGCAATTTTTTTTTCGATAAATAGTTTCTCCCAATAAATAGTTATTGCAGAACCGAATACCGTATTTTGGTTATTGCACCGATACATAGTTATTGAAACTATTTACGTTGCATAACGCCCATCTCTAGTTTTACAAAATTCTACCCTTATAAGGGGGTAAAATAGGGGATGAAAGTTTCTATGAATGTCCGTCAGTTTTGAAGTTAGGATCTTCAAAATTTGTATTTCGGCTGACGACTAAAGATTAAATTTTACGTGTCTCAGAGTTTTTGAAAATTCCACACCCTAAGGGGTGAAAAGGGGATGAAGTTGAAAATCCTTCATTTTCGAGACCCGTGGACTCTGAAGACCTACTGAAATACTTATGATGAAGATTTTATTTTCCCTTTTAATCCTGCGAGCTGTCACCGTGGACATTTAGCTGGAGTTTTGAAGTTAAGTAATGTCATGCACATGTAGTGACATGTCCATTTAGTGTAATTTAAGGTGTTTTTCAGCTTCCTGGTAACAGGTCTTGCGGCGCTCTTCTTTTGAGTCTTTGGTAAGTTGAGTGGGCTTCAGCCTTCATTAGGTTGGATGCCAGTTCCTTTGGATGGCTTTTGATACGAATAGAGTACGACTCCAATTTTTTTCCTATGTCTTCTTTGACGGTAGATAATTGTAGATCACGATCTAGTTGGCAGTTCGTAACATACCAAGGTGCATTTGTTATGATGCGTAGCATTTTAGATTGGAAGCGTTGCAGAATTTTGAGGTTTGAGTTTGCAGCCGTTTCCCACAACTGGAGGCCATAAGTCCATATTGGCTTTAAGATACATTTGTATAGCAGTAATTTGTTTTTCAAAGAAAGCTTTGATTTTCGCCCTATTAGCCAGTACATCTTTCTTAGTTGAAGGTTCAGTGCAATTCATTTAGTGTAGATATGCTTTTTCCAAGTTAGTCTCCTATCTAGATAAATTCCCAAGTAAGGCACTTCATCAGCCTGGGGGATTGTTACATTGTTGAGTTTCACTTGAGGACAGACCTCTCTTCTTAGAGTAAATGTGACTTGGACTTATTTGTTCTCATTGGCTTTTATTCGCCAGTCTCTGAGCCAAACACTTATGTCATCTAGACTTTTTTGAAGGAGTGAGGAGGCAACTTTCGGATCTTCGTGGGTCGCTAGAATAGCGGTGTCGTCAGCAAAAGTTCCAACCAGGACATTAGGATCTGGAGTTACTGGTAGATCTGATGTGTAAATGAGATAAAGTAATGGCCCTATTACGCTTCCTTGGGGGACGCCTGCTTGGATCTTGACCCGTTTAGAAATGGCTTCTCCTTGTTTCACGTAGAAATGACGCTTTGTCAGGTATGACTTTATAAATAGAAAGCAGTTAACTGGGAGGGACTTCTGGATTTTACATAGAAGTCCATCGTGCCAAACTCGATCGAATGCTTGAGAGATGTCTAGAAAAGCAGCTGAGCAATACTTTTTTGTTCGAAGCCAACATTAACCTTTCGGCTGCTCTAAACCCAAACTGGTGGTCTGGAATGAGCTTGGCTTCTGATACAGCAGGCATCAACCTTTTAAGGAAAATAGATCCCATCACTTTAAATGCTAATGGTAGCAAGCTGATAGGTCTGTATGAGGTTACCTCATCAGGGCTCTTACCAGGTTTTGGAACCAGTAAAATATGAGCAACTTTCCATTGTGGCGGAACAAACCCCCTTGATACGATTGCATTAAAAAGCTGAGTTAGGAATAATATTCCATTTTTTGGTAGTTCTTTCAAGACTGGCAGTTATGAGATCGTAACCAGGCGCCTTTTTGTTATTCAGTTTCTTTATTATGTATTCTACTTCTTTTGTTGTGAACTTATCTATAGGTGGCTCTAATTGGTATGTTCTGGATAATTGTTCATCAACTTCAGCTACTTTACCTGAGCCAGTATTAGAAGACATTTCTCAAGTGATCTGCAAACAGTTGAGCTTTATGAGCATCACTTTTAATCCAGGTACCGTCGGCTTTTCTGAGCTGCGAGCGGAAGGTGACTGGTCTTTTTAGGTTTTTTGTAGCTCTCCACAGTGAGTAGTCAGATATGGCCGTAGCATTCAGATTAGTTAAATAGGTTTCCATCCCGTTGTTATCAAACTCTGCCAGGATAGATTTCACCTTAGAAGCAAGCCAATTGAAAACTTTTGTCTTGTGGGTATCAAGTTTGCTGCCATTGTTTTTGTTCCTTGGCGTTTTTGTTGGATGAGCTCAGTTATGGATTGCAGATAAAGAGTTTCAGTGTTGTTTATGTAGGAATGGAACGTAGGATGAGTGAGCGAGAGAGTGAAGGAGTGAGAGGGAGATGGAACATATTTAAAAAAGATGGTGGATTGCATTCGGTTGTACTAACGTGTTGGAGAGGAATAAAACAAAATTTTTATCGATCTGGAGTTTTTCTTCGCAAATCACCATCCCACAATTTTGGGGGCTCGTCCGGGATGAATTTGATGTTTTTACTGACGTGCGGCCGTGTGAATTATGAAATGTAGGATATAATAAAAAACCGGCAAAGTGCCTGTCAGGCCATGCGCAATGTAGGGTTCCGTAGTAAAGATGTTTTAGGAACTATTATTGTTCAGCAGGTTTCGACTTTTTCATATCCAGCGAAGCCCAGCTGTAACAACCCCCCCCCCCCCCCCCCGCCCCCAAAAACAACATTACAACATAATCACGAGTACCACCTCGGAAACACTTCCCCCTTTATACTCCTAATAACCTACTGCAGTAAAAATAAATAAAATAATATTTCAAGTACTGCAATTACCTATATAGAGTAAGAGCTAACTTACCATGAAAGAAACCAGGTTATACAAGCACAAATATTTTAATTAAAATAATTTAAACAGATTTGAACGATTTTTAGATGTAGTTTTTCACATATAGATAGCAAATAAAGAAAAAAAAAATTTGATTAAACGATTAGAATTTAAATTGAGAAAATAAGATTGTCAAAAGTAAAAAAAGCATTGATAAACGTAATAACACTATGAGAATTTTGGCGTTAAATCCGCGATACGTGCGTCAGGTAAAACGCTTCGTCTATAGCTAGTTAGTATTTTCGCTTGGTAAAACTAGTGATAACTTTAAGTGGCCACCTAAATTATTACTTCAGCGTCTAGCTAATTATGGCAAGAGATATATTACTTCAGCGTCTAGCTAATTATGACCTTCCGCTAAGAATCGCGGATTGTACATCAAAAGGTATTAAATTACTGCCAATGATTTTAGCCTAAATATATCATGGCGCGACCGGAGGCGCTTTTAGAATTTGGAAAAAGGATCAAAACAGGCAGGACTTATAGTGGGTTAAAACATTATCTGAAATATCCAATTGAGTTGTCGAGTGCAGTACACCAAAAGCTTTAGTAGGAGCAGAATTAAACCGAAGCTGAAGAGCAGCTGCTGAAGTCTGTGGTGGCGCAGCCTCAATTAGTTTCTTGCGCAAAGGTGCAGCTGTCAATAGATACCCTCAGGAATCTCAGGTTGGGTTTTCGGAGCAGGTTCCTGCTGCCCGTAATCGGGCAGCTTTGACTGCGCAAATAAAATTGAGAAATGAGAAAGTGGAAACCTAATGAACGAAAGTGGAATAAATTGTATGAACAAAAATACTTACAAAATTGAAGAGAGCAAATCCTGTAGAAATACTGAGCTTCTCTATCAGTAGAAATCTCCAACACAAAACTTGTTAAAAAGCTCTATCTCGAACTAGATTAATATATAGTTTATCTAGGCGAATTTCATGATTTTAAAAATATTTTAGAAAGTTTTCAACTGTTTCATTTCGTCTGCCAAACAATAATAATCACAGAATACGGAAAACCTCAAATTTGAATCTACTGTCAATAAATACAAACAGCCAGTAAGTGAAAGTAGTAAAAAGTTCTGATACAGAAATAGAATGTAAGCGATAACGGTACACTACGTAGACTTTAATAAATATAAAATCTAATTTTATCGAACTAGAAATCTAGGCTAGTTGAATGAACCTAATTTTACCTAAAGATAGAGCTAGATTCATATAAAAGTTTTTGAGTAGGCACGCTGGCTCATTTTGGCGAAATTTTAGGAGTGTATTTTTTTATGTACCGAAGTATATCAAGTTGTCTTAGTAGTGCAGAGTTACGGATAGTGTATTTGTTAAAAACGTACTAGAATATCTTAGTTCCTTTTGGCAAATCTAAGAATATAATGTTACTTTCGTACAAAACGTACCAAGTGTTTTAGACTGGGATGGATCATTTTGGCTTAAATATAAAAGTATGAAATTAGCTTAAACAAAATGTGTCAAGTGGCTTGGTAGTGCAAAAAATACACATTCGGTGTACCGAAATTATGGCTCATTTTGGCAAAATCTTAAGAGTCGGTCATGTAAAAACTACCAAAACGGCAGTCACGGTTTAAAGGATTTCGCTCTTTATGCTTCTATATTGAACATAAAAATCATTTATAAAACATCACAATGAACATGCCAACAATTACTCGGAGCAAAAAAAAATTTAAAAAAATTCCTTTATAGTATAAAACCTACGTAAAATTGGACAAAACTTCGAAAAAGGCGTTCTGCCGTTCAACAAAAAATCGATATTAATACTTATATATCGATTATAAACTTTAATTATAACAAAACACAAATGTACAAAGGACAATTAGCCGTTCTCACATTTTTGAAATATTGCTTACATATTTAAATATTATTTTTTTAAAAACCATTACGATTACGCCATACATTTTTAGTATGGCGTCATCGTAATCGTAATATAAATAGCTCTGACAAGCGGCCGATAAACCAGTGACCCACAAGAGCTCGAAGTGAGACCACGTCAGTTTGCACCACGACGCGCCAAAATTATAGATCGCGTTTCAACGTATATACATTCTCTGCTTTCATAGTGTAACAAGGTACCTTTGTTTTTTACTATTTTCTAAACTAAGATATTTCTTTTTATCTTGTATTTATTAAATGTTTGTTTTAGAGAAATGGGGAAGCGCAAAGATATATATTATGTATCCCGTCAAAACTTCAAAAAAATATCTATTCCTTTAACCAAGTAAGTACCTACTTATATACCATACCTAGGTAGTTTTGTTTTGTGATGGGTGACTGGTCATGAAGGGTAGGCGGAGGAAGATAGGTAGATGATGGGTTATCAGAGTGATAGATTTTTGGTACGTAATTGATTTCCGGACGAGGATGGGTGACCGGTAGATGATGGGTAATCGGCAGTGGTCGGAATAGGTAGAACTGTTTAGGGTCAATGATTGGAAACTTGAACGTGCTGCTTGCTACATTATTTCATCAGGTCTGTTAGATTTTCCTCTTGAGACGGATTTCCATGGCATGGCTTTCCGAAATAAAACTGCCTTTTGATCGTAAGTATGTGTCCTTTGATCTTTCGATCACAAAAACAACGAAATGTACAACGATGGCACGGATTTAAATGGATTACTTTTTTAAAAGAAGCAAACGGCGCCAAATTTAGGCAGGAAACAGGCTACATTATTTCGTCAGGTCTGTTAGATTTTCCTCTTGAGACGGATTTCCATGACATGGCTTTTCGAAATAAGACTGCCTTTTGATCGTTAGTATGTGTCCTTTGATCTTTCGATCACAAAAACAACGAAATGTACAACGATGGCACGGATTTAAATGGATTACTTTTTTAAAAGAAGCAAATGGCGCCAAACTTTAAACAGGAAACAGGCTACATTATTTCGTCAGGTCTGTTAGATTTTCCCTTGAGACGGATTTGATGAGTGGATGAATGATGATGAGTGATGTGCCGATGATAGTTGATGAAAGGATGAATGATGATGAGCGGATGATGAGTGATGCGCGGATGATAGTTGATGAGTGAATCAATGATGATGAGTAATGCGCGGATAATAGTTGATGAGTGGATCAATGATGATGAGTGATGTAAGGATGATAGTTGATGAGTGGATGAATGATGATGAGTGATGCGCGGATGATAGCTAATAAGTGGATGAATGATGATGAGCGGATGATGACTGATTTTCGGATGATAAGTGATGCGCGGATGATAGTTGATGAGTGGATGAATGATGATGAGCGGATGATAAGTGATGCGCGGATGATAGTTGATGAGTAGATGAATGATGATGAGTGTATGATGGGTTATGTGCGGATGATGAGTGAGGCGCGGATGATAGTTGATGAGTGGATGAATGATGATGAGTGGATGATGAGTGGAAGATGAGTGATGCGCGAATGATAGTTAATGAGTGGATAAATGATGATGAGTGATGCGCGTATGGTAGTTAATGAGTGGATGAATGATGATGAGTGATGCGCGTATGTAATGAGTGGATGAATGTTGATGAGCGGAGGAATGATGATGAGTGTATGATGGGTTATGTGCGAACGATAAGTGATGCGTCAATGATAGTTGATAATTGGATGACCTGTGATATTTTTGTTATTACCCTAACTCAACCAAAAACATTTTTTTTAAATTAATTATGAGTTACTAACTTTCGTTCGGGTCTGGAAGCGTTCGTTTATGTGTGCGTGACCACGCACACTACCAGCAAGTTGCGTTCAGTACCTATTACGCGTCTGCGTCAAACACGGAATGCAGTCTTAAGTTAATATTATAATTTTATTAATTATTAAAAAAAAAAATTTCTAGTATAGGCGTATACCTTGTGGTTAATGAATGTATACAAAACCGATAAGTTTAAAAAAGTTTCCAATGGTACACTAAACGCAAATAGTACCGGTTTTTTTTCTCTAGTCTTTCTGAGTTTGCGGTTAAAATTGTGTAAGACGAAAACTTTGAAAGACGAAAGTAATACTGACAAGTTTAAAATAATATATGTGTTATATTGTAAGTGGAAATACCCAAAAAACACATAACCAAACTCAAACGCCAAGGCGTATCAATGCTGTTGTGCTGTTGTTGAGATATAGGCTAACAGTGTGAAGCTGGGCAGATTCTTAGTGTAACAATAAAATAGGTTTTGCATGAGTAATTTGGAACTCGCGGTGCAGCGGCACCTGCACTACGAGCTATAAATCGTGAACTGATACTTAGGGGAGGCCTATGTCCAGCAGTGGACGTCTTTCGGCTGATATGATGATGATGATCACAGCCATTACATTTTTTTTAGTATTTGAGAGCAAAGGCCATCATCATCATTATTACATCCCATGAAACGTCCACTACAGGACAGGGACGGCTGGCACCATGGACCGCGGTTATAGGTGACCGCAGTAAGTAAGATTTAAGATACAAAGGAGGATACTGCAGCCCATCCTCCAGTTTATAACCCATAGTCGCCTCTTACCATACCCACGGGTATGTATGGGTTGGTACTAAACTTTGCCGGCACCACACGGGAGCAAAGGCCAAAACTCCGTAACTCGTTCATCATCATCATCATATCAGCCGAAAGACGTCCACTGCTGGACATAGGCCTCCCCTAAAGAACTCCATGACGACCGGTCCTGCGTTGCTCGCATCCAGCGGCTTCCCGCGACCTTGACCAGATCGTCGGTCCACCTTGTGGGGGGCCTGCCAACGCTTCGTCTTCCGGTACGTGGTCGCCACTCTATAACCCTTACGCCCTGCCCACTGCCACTTTAGTTTAGCGATTCTCAGGGCTATGTCAGTTACTTTAGTTCTTTTGCGGATCTCCTCATTTCTGATTCCATCGCGCAGAGAGACTCCGAGCATAGCCCTTTCCATAGCCCTTTGGGTGACTTTGAGCTTCCTGATAAGGCCCATCGTGAGCGGCCACGAAAATTACTCGTAACTTTACAATAACAATTTCTAATAATTTCTTATAAAGGTATGAGAGCGCGTGAGGGGAACGCGGCCGGCACAGCTCGCGTGCTACTAACCAGCAGCCGCCGCCGCCGTGCCAGCCTCTGCGTAGATAATTATGTGTATTTCACGGCATTAATTTAATCTATATATACATCTTATAGCCTATCGCTGCCATTTCTAATAAATTGATACAATACTTAATGCATTGTATTAATGAAGGAGACGTAATTTTAGAGACTTAAATTCTATATTAAGCTCACTGCGATCATAAACGTGAATGACTTAGGTAGCTTAACTCCTGGCTTTCTTATCTTTTATATGTATTTTTATATAATGCTTTTAATCTCATTTTATGAATTTCAGTTCCTCTAAAACTATACTGGCCAAATTAAGAACAATTTTTTGTTTGACCCCTTCGCATGTTCCTAAAGTTTCTAAAAACTTAATGATATGTATCTACCAATGTTTGATGACAGTTGGAACCAGAATATCGAACGTAAATACTACATTAAAGTTTTTATCGAGAGTAAATGGAAATACCTAATGTATACCTAGCGCAAGTTAAACAAAATTCTAAAATTTTACAGATATGTCTTTAAACACGTCCCTGACGATATATTAAAACACGAAGTCATTCTAATAATTTCATAAGTTAAGTGGTAAATATCTGGTTCTACTACCGGGCTATAGCGGTTACCCATCCAGGTTGTGACCGCGGCCCGTTTCTTACTTGTTCGCAAAGGGAGAGCAACCATCACTCGGCCACGAGCGCTTACGAACGTTTCAACCACAGATTACAGAAACTATCACTATATAATATATATGCTTCCAACGTATAGCATGAACTAAATAGTTAAACTAGATGTTCCCAAGGGTGTTGACCCACAATTAAATAGTCATTATGTGAGGTAACCGTCGAATGTTTGAAATAATACCTGTCTCGCGCTAGTCACGCCGTTAGGGTAACCATGATGCGCTCATAACTATCTACGTGTAGTTCTGTTACCGGTAATTTAAGAAACCGTTAAAAGTTTACTTACAAAAACGTAATATAAAAACATTTTCATTTAGGAGGTAATTTATTTAAAACGTCCAAGATTGCGTAAACCTAAAGAATCGTTCCGAGCTTACAATCGAGCTTTAAATAGAATTTAAGTAAACAAAAAGAAAATATATTCCAAACAATCGACCATTCTTGTCAGTTTACAGAGTATAAGGGTTTCTTGTTTAATAGCGCTATTAAACTAATGATATGTAACAGTTATAAAATGAAATCCATCCTATTATAAGGCGTTATGGTATAGAAGTTTGTGGCCTAAAGTACTTGCGTGCGGCTACCCTGATTCAACTTATATGTTCTTGTAAGTCTTCGAAGGGATCGACCACTGAATAACGAACCATTATTTTCAATTAGGTCAGTCAGTGTCAGTACGAGACGTCTTCCGAGAACAATCGGAGTACTCACGCCTCTTGTGAGTGGCTTTCTTTTTTATTCCAAGAGTGCTTAATTATGTGTAGAGATGAGTGAAAGATGGGAAATGTGATGGCTGCTCTTTTTTTTCGTCTTGGGCATCTGGCCTACATCGTCGTTTTGAGGTCAAGGATTCGTAACTAAGATCTGGATCTGTTTTATGTTTACACGCCTCCGTTACGTTACTTTTATCAAAGATTCCATTAAGGTCTGCAGTTATCATGAACTGTCCTTTTTTGTTGGCAGTGAAAGTGTGTGTTAATTGGTTGCATCCTTTCCTTTGTTGGCGTATCAATTTAAAACCTAAATATAGCATATACCCCTCTCGAGTGCCGACCCGAGCTCTCTATGGTATAAAGTGCAGTATTGTGCATTTTAATGGGCTTCGAAGCCACATAAGATGGGAGAGATGAATTTGTTTATTACCGTCTTCCTTATTGAGAACGTCTGCGCGAGATAGCCCTCTTCCTATGAGTCAGTAGAAAGTTATGTTCTTGAACCAACTCGAATCGAATAACTTACTGTTTTACCTGACTGCAGTGAGTGGGTGGACTAGTTTGCGAGTTGTAGTTTGCACTTGCAAGCACTAAAACATCAGCATATTTCAAAAAACATTAAAAGTTCGATATTATTTCATTTATAGTTTGAGAATATAAATCTGTGCCGTCTCTAAATCCCAAAAGATGAATTGGTGCAATTGGTTTCGTAAATGAAGTCATTAAACATGATTTAAAAACCTAATTCCTTTACAATGTATGGCCGTTCTCTTTTATCGTAGCCCATACATTTATGGGTTTAGTTTATTGGACCCCTATCATTGATTGTGACTACAAAGCGGCGCTAGATTAGTGATATTAGTAACGCTTGAGTTATATGGGTATAAATGTCCCGCCCGTCGCCTAAAGTAAAGTAAGTTATTCGGTGCAAAAGAACTGTTATGTATGTAATAAAGTTTTTCGTTAGTTGTTCTTCAAGTATGACAGGTTTCGCTGTTACATTAATGTAAACGTGTTTCCTATACTTATTGTAATTGTTAGTATGACCTGAGGGATGCATCGATCAATCACAATATGATGAGTGACAGACAAGTTATGCGCGTGCGTTGGTCGGAGGCTTATCTTAAAACAGTTCTTGTTTGTTTGTGTCCTGTTTATGGCTTGCACCAGCTTGTTGTTTACTCGATGTCGCTTAATTTGCAGAACAATCGAATGTACAATTAGTATGGAGTTGTTTGTTGGAGATACGTCACGGTATATTCTTGTTAACGTATCAACTCCAACCAAGTTACGCAGATGAGTCAGCAAGTTGAACTATCGCACATCTGACTCACTTTACAAAACGATCAATTTGATAATTTCCGAGCTGTTTTCATACATCCGATTGCACGCGGTCCCCTGCAATTAGGGAGGGTTATTTTAGCAGATACATTGTTATTATTATTGTACTGACCTTCGTTGGAGTTGCGTGATTTGTTGTATCGTTCTGTAATAAAGATAAATAAATATTCAGGCTTTGTCGTCACATTCGGTTATAGCATAGACATCATGTGAATTGAAATCGGAGTTCCCACTGGGTTCGTTAATTAGTCAGATCTTGAGAATTAATTACCTTCTTGGTTCATACGGGGGTGAAAGCAGAGACAAAACGCAACCGGAGAAAGTGATAAATGTAACAATTTAGTCTATCTTACACCTGCCTCGTTGTAGTAATTCAATTCAATACATACATATACAAACGAATACAGAATGAGGAGAGCAAAATCATTTCTCTTTGTAAGTAATATGTATGCAGTTATGCTGTGAATTTCCAGTCATGTCAACTCCAACTTCAATACTGACAGAAAAATCATTTGTTTTTCACTAAAAAGTGTTTTACGTCTTTATTCTATTCTAATTATGACTGTAATGTTTGCCTCTATTATGTGATAGGATAGGTACACTAGGTTAATTCAATATTAATATTTAAAAGCAAACATTTCCGTAAAAATGTATTTACAAAAGGAATGGTGTTTTAATTTTTTTAAAACATGTTTAGCCTTAAAAATTAAGCATTGTCTGATAGCTCCAGCCACCTGATAGTATTTTTTCTTTTATGAATGTGCTGTTAAAACAATTGGCCACACGGTATTTTCCCTTTACCTACTAAAACTATTAAAGTGACCAAGATTCTCAGAAATCATAGACAGTGTCGGAAGTAAGTCATATCTTCTGTCTGAGCTTACTGCAGTTGTACTGTATTGTATCCATAAAATCCTTCATCGCATCAGACAGAAGAGCAGATGGGACGGGTTTGCCGGGACAGGCGAGTCCCGCCGGTCGCTGCCGCGGGCACATTGTTCGCGGAGTCATTGAACTTACGAAAATGTTTCTTCGTTTATTGTATCCATAATCGAATCAACTCAACTCTATATGGAAGTAAACACGTCGCATACTTTGATCTTTTTTGATAAATAAAAGTTGCATAGCAGGTCTTAAATCTTCGAAACATCCAACCCGAAGATTTAAGCATTTGTTGTCTAGTGGATCTGCACATTAAATCTCTTTAAGTTTAAGTCTGACGTTACTTTCTGAACGTTTTCTATTGTGTGTTATTTATTTTGTTTTATTACGTTCTTGTTTTGATTGGGTATTCAATTACACACTCATTGGCCGTTGTTTAGTTTTTCGATTGAAGAGTAAATTGAATTGGAAAATCCCGTGACTCGATCCTCGCATGAAAAAGGGGTGTGGTTGCGTTGCGCGCGGGTGCCGGGTGTCGGGCGTCGGGCCCAGTGGTGAGGGTTGCGAGTGCTTCTGTTAATGTCTGGCGGGAGCGGGAGGGGCGGAGAGGGGACGGGGCGACCGCCAGATCAATACGGTGCGTCCCCTACCCGCCGCCGCCCGACCAATCTCCGCAGGGCCTACGTCTTTCGACGCCAATGCTTGTTTTTTTATAGCACCCATTAACCACGCTCTACGATAAATGAATAAAAGCATGTGTTGGTATTTTTTCTGGAATAGCGGAATTCTTCGAGGGTACATTTTTTGTCCGCATTCGACTGTTAATCTTCATATCCGACAGTAATCTTTCCGTTCTTGATTTCATTGTATTAAATCCCGTGATTTAGGTGTTTCGCTCTGTGATACTAAGAGTGCGTAAACTAATAGACCTGTTGAATGTGCATTAGAATTCTGAAGCCGGCAAGTAGTTAAGGCGTGTTTTTTTCTAGTCACTTGACGAGATGGAATAGAAAATTCGTTAGGTAGAAAGGTATCGTTGTTTATTTAAATCGCCATGGACACTTAATTTCAGTCAGTACCTACAGTTCATTAAAAAAAAATCTACTACCTTTTTTTTCGTGTGTACCACGGTGTACCAAAATTTACATGAATAAAATTCTCTTATTGCTTCATGCCCCCTACGGGAGCAAGTTGAAGTGCAATTTCACAACGATACAGCCGTGAATATTTTCGAGGGTCAGAATTGCACAAACAGGAATGTCCCTTGAATCGCAAACACGTGGTTGCCCTACTTTGCATTTTAATGGCGAATATCATCATTATAATTCTTTTGTGGCTCTCGTGTTGAAGCACTTATTCACCCGTTCAATCGTAATACATTGAACAGGCTAATAAACAGTAAAGTTTTCCAAATAAACAAGTCTGATCGTGTTGGCCATAAACTTAATAAAACTATTTTTGCTGCTAAGACTCAAAATAAAGTTATCGAAAACTTTCTTGATCGTTTTTGCTGTTTGTATACACAGAATCGTGCTTCTCTTCCTATAAAAACTATAATGACTGTAGGAGGCTAGCTGAGTGTAAAGTCATTTATCATCGGAGACCAGACACTAAGAGGGACTTCCACGGACCATTACTTTTTCTATTATAGTGAGAATGATAACTTCTTATTGTAGTTAAAGATACGCTACACGATTTTCTTTTACATCAACATTGTTTTTAGGTACCTACCTAAATAAGTTTGCTTTGGCAATCAGGTGTACCTAGTTTTTGTGTAATTTACGATCAGTTTTATGTTAATATTTTATGTTATCCATTAGATATGCTAGAATTGGGTACAAATAGTTTACTGTTAAAATTGCTGACTGATTATTACATTATAGTTAATATCCGGTGCAATATAAATTTTAATTACTTAGGTAGCATAATATTAGTTATTAGCCAGGCACGGCGGCGCTTTGATAAAGATTCATAGGTACTTGTAACTTGGTAAAGCAACCATTAGTTTGTTCATAGGGTGTTATGTTACGTTGATATTGACATACAAGTCTTTTTATCAAACGGGACACAAAAATTAATACTTACTTATTGTTTGGCCTTAATACTCTAAGACAGCTCCAACCTCAAGCTCCTCAGAGTTGGAGTGATCTTTGATATTTTCAGCTCAGTTACAAGGGAATAACGTACATGGCTCATGCGTCGCGATTCGGTGAGAACGTGTTTAGAGTACGAATTCCGGTAGGTTTGGCGGTTCTATATTTAGTTAAGTAGAAGCATGCTCCATGGGCACCCTTGCAATATTGGCGCCCTAATATACTCTGAGTTTAACGTAACCATAAATATTTTTAGATTATTCCTGAAATTCTTGAACGTAGGTGGGAAAATATCTTAGTGTGGTTTGTGTTATTTATTAAAAGCTTAAATGTACCTACTAATTCTTTACTCTTAAGACTATACTTTACTCATACATACTATAATCTAATTATATTTTTATACTTAGTATTGCTGCGTATCGCATTTATATAATCAGGAGACAAAAAATGGCCGGAAATTAAAGAGCACGTGCAAGAGATGCTGTTATCTAAATTACGAAGTAGTTTTTTTTTAACTTAATATTTACTTGGCAAATATTGCAGACAAGCTGGCGCAGATGGTGACCCTACTCTAAGTCCCAACACCTTTTTTGCTGGCAACGTTCGGATCCGAGACTCCGGACCACGCTGCCACAGACGGTTCAGACCCATATTATGATATTCGTTATTACCATCGCCCGTCATTTGTACTCTGCGTTTTTTTAGAACCCGCATATGCCAGTACAAGGGTCCGGAATACATTGAATATCAGTAACAGATTCGTATGGCGTTGTTAAGAATTTTTTGTAACATGAAAACAAATATTTATTCTCTGCTTGGCATCGTATTAAGATTATTTAATTGACTATCTACCTATTTTTTTAAATAAATTTTTCTTGTTCACAATTTTATTACCATGAATAATCAATGCAAATCTCTTCGAACTTGTATTGGTCCAGGCAATAAAATGTCACTATGTAAATACGTCCTAGAGAATCCCAGCGATTTCCAATGATATGTCCGCAATGTTTACTGATGATATTGATATCTGATTGTACAAATAAGAAAAAGGACTGACTTGTTACTCACGGCTTGGTCATCCCTGTTGTTATTCCTATCTCTAGCGATATTTGTTTGAATAGTCCTTTATTTGTTGTCTTTATCATGGACGAGATAAAGACAAAAGTAAAGATAGCCTTCTAAAAAGTGAAAGAGATAAAGGAGTTATAAGTCAATAATATGATAGCATTGATTCCTTTTAAAATTGATACTATAGATTATGTTATAATGTTTCTAGAAAGTGCAACCAAGACATAATGTTACGAGTGTTGAGCTCAAGTTAAGCCCTTCCCCGAGTTCCAGGCACGTAACATTATATTCGTGAGCTGTTTAATATGCTTCGCTCATAATGGACGGCTGCGACTAATTTGATCCACGCGTTCCTTTGCCCGCAGCTATAATTTCGGGCTACGGTGTTTTTGGCAAACAACGTATAAGCATTTACAAAGTATTTTGAGTGAGTGTACGCTTTGTTGCTGATGGAAGACAGCAATACAAACATTTGTGTCTACCCAAGAGGCACCATTAACTCTTCAAAAGGGACGCCAGTACCCGCATATACAAAGCATATACAAAGGCCGTCGTACAATAAAAAGAAATAAAAAAGCAAACAAAAATTAAATTTCAGTTTCATGAGCTTTTACGAAAGTATTAAAGGTGTGTGCAGATTGTTTGAAGTAAAGCTTGAAGTCAAGGGCTAGTAGTATGAGTTATTGCGTTGCCTCCAGGTGCTGATTGCTTGGTTTATCAATCGCATTCTTGTCTGTTTTATAGCCGTGCTGTTACTTAGACACAGTGAAGCATTGTGCGGCTGTATTTGGAGAGCACACAACTGAGGGTCAGTGGGATCCATACAATTTATGTTATTTAGTCCCTCCCTAAAGCTAGCCGTCCAAACATCTGTGGAATGCAAGTTTCCTGAGTGGACAATTAAAACTGATGACTACTCGCGACATGACTGCACATGCCATACCAAATGTCGCGTTGAGACTAATTAGATTTATTCAAGGCCCAATTTTTTTTGTGCTAAAATATCTTGGAATGGACTACAACGAGAGCCACTTTATTACACATTTCATTGCCTACCTACTTCAATAAATTTTTATCAAAAGAATCCTGGAAATATACGTTTCATCAGAGTTGGCCAAGTAATTTCAGTTTATAAGGTTAGTCTTAAACAAACTAATCAAAGTTTTCCTGTTTAGGGGAAGTAAGAGGTGGATTACATCTTTCTAACTTTTTCTCGGTTGTTAAGCTTTTTATAATTTTTATTTGAAATTACCTCTTGTACCTCAAAACCAACAGGGTTATTTTAGCAGGCCTATCCAAACTCTAGTATGTTACGAGTACTCTAATTGAATCTCAATATCAGGCTTCATTTCTTTTCGGGTTGAGCAGAGCAGAGCCTTATTAGCTGTATTAAAACCGAAATATCACTTAAATCTGAACAAATTTTCCTAAAAATATAACAAAAAATCTAGACAAAACAACTGTCATCCCGTGCACAATCACGCAAGGTTGGTACGGGAAATTTTCATTGGATTTCTCGGCTTTCAACCTAAGTTTATTAAAGAAAGTTGATCTGATCAGTTTTGTGTTTTAAGACATAAAATCCCGGGAAACGTCTGTCACTGCAGGACAGGTAGCTCCCTCCAGAACTCCAGCAAAAACGCATGGTACTTTGGATTTACCATAATCACCACGCTTGTAAGCGTTGCGGTTGGCGACCGCTGTTGTTGGTGACTGCAGTATGTAAGATGGTACGATACGCAGAAAGATGCTGCTGCCCATCCTCCGGTTCCCAAGCCCTTAGTCGCCTCTTACGACACTCACGGGTAGAGATAGGTTGGTAGGTACTATTCTTGAATTATTCCAGTGGTTCAAAAGTTGTCTCTACTCTGTATTGAAATTCTTTGTGTGCTTTTCTGATACTATGAGAATATATTGTGATTTGTGACAGGTACGTTTTACCTACCTAGTGGCTGAGCTCATCACCAGATCGGAAGCCGATAGCCCTGCCACGCGTGTCGCTATTCACGAGGACCGCTAGCCGGATATTAACTGGCTTTAGAAAGTACCTGCATTGTGACTTCCCCTAGAACCAGATCCGGCCCAACAGGAACATCATCACATAAACCCGAAACCCTGAAACTGCCACGCGTTCTATTGAATTAAATAAAGAATAGGACGTACGTAAGAATAGTACCTACACAAAAAATTTGCATTTAAAAGAGATTTCTCTTCAATTACACGAAACACACGTTTGTAAACACGAGAAACATTACACATCGACTATCGTTCAACAAAAAACGAGTAAGAAATATCCATATTTATAACCACTTTTTGCAGACCTAAACAAAGTTGAGATTACTTTGTTTACTATCTTGACTTTATGAAAATAAAAATCACGGAGTCTAAAAAAATATGCATTTTAAAGGAACTGTAATAATATGAAATACCGGTAAGCGGTATCGGTATACCTATGGGTATACCCAACGCAGATTTGTCCGCATTTAACGAAATGCATGGTGACCCTAAGATTTTTTTATAGAAAACTATTATAAGTATGATGATTACTATGTTACTATGTGTAACTCCTATTTTAGTAGTGCATCGTTTAAATACTAGGTCGTATCCAGTCACGATACGTTTGACATACTAACACAATAAAATTATTTCACGCGATATTTTTCAAGGTATTCCCTGGGTGACCATAGTTTTTTTAATTTAAAAGTACCTGGGCGACCGAGCTTCTCTCTATAATAGCCACCTCAATATTAAAATATCATCGGGTGAGCAAGCTATGCTACTCGCCTACAGATGGCGCGGTAGGTTTTTGTCTAAAACGCGGCATTTTGAAAAAAATGCTTAAAAATACGGGACAATCGAATTTTCCCATACATGAGCCCTAGCTGATCGATTTTTCGCCCCCAAAAACCCCCGTGTGGTAAATTTCATCGAAATCGTTAGAGCCGTTTTCGAGAAACCGATTATATATATCGCTCGTATTCTGTAGTATAAAGTGTAGTAGTAGTAGGTACCTTTGATTTTTAGTTTTTATTTTCTAAATTAAGTGTCCTGTTTAATCATATGTAAGCAGCAGTAACCACGACACAGGCTGTGCCTAGTGTGGGTACTATTGTAAAATTTGTTAAAGATAGCTGGACCATTTTAATAAATGATTTATGATTTTTTGATTTTATGATTTTATATATACTGCTTGCTCGTTATTAGTATACCTATAGGATTAACTACTTTTAAAAAGCTGTGTGTCCACAATTCGGGATAGATTCCAATTAATATTTTTTAGGAATTAGTTTCTCGTCTTAACGGTTTTCCCCCAGCCAACTAGCGCCTCCATAAATTAAAAAAATATTACTCGCTAAATACAAAACTTAACGAAAATCTGTCTTACAAAATTAAAGTAAAGGTAACCTAGTTTATTTAGAACCAATCAATCCTGAAAAATATAATTCACTGTAGATACAGATACTAAAAGTGCAAAAAACGGCCACTATTAGCAGTATTTGTATCTGTAACTAGAGTGAACTATATTTTTTAGGATTGATAGGTTCTAAATAAACTAGGGTACCTTTACTTCAATCTGGTAAGACAGATTTTCGATAAGTTTTGAATTTCGCGAATAATATTTTTTTTAACTGACGGGGGCGCTAGTTGGCTGGGGGAAAGCCCTTAAAGAAATGCTAGGTATAATGCCACCTAGTGGTCTGTGGACTGAGTTACTCACAAAAGTGCCTCGTGTCTATGATTGAGTATTGGTTCAATTGTATTTTTTATGATTCATGAGACGGGGATATCCATATAGGTAGATAATATAGTGTAATACTTAGTTTAAATTGATTCATCCGACACAAACAATGCACTTAGAACAGGTGTCAGAGACACGAGCCCGTGTTGACTTCCTGTGTTACATTACTGACTCAGCGATGTATAGATTTGTATGTAAATGAAATCAAATAATTTTATGCTTGATGTCTTCTTAACTGTACATGACTGTGACTAGCGCGCTTTTGCTAGGACTGTGACTGTGACAGATAAACGGACGAAGTGTCACCATACTTTCCACCACCACCACATTAATAAACCCTACTTTCATGCCATTTTGTTTAAAAATCCTAAAAATTGCAAATCCTGAATGAGGATGCAAGTGAGATAAGAATATTCGAATAATGAACAAATACAGCATCAAATCGTTAAGTTCCGCGTTGAGTTCAATTTCAAATGGCAACCTCAATTGCCATTAAGAGTGAGATTTCATTAGGATCCCTATTTTTTTCACTCTCCCATCCCTAACTGCGAACGGAATACCAAATGAATCTGAAGTAGGTACAGGAAATAAAAACCTGTCTGCTATCTCGTAGAGTACTATATTATCCATCCATCCAATAATCCAAACTAGTAACACAGGGTGGCCCGTTTATACTGGTCCAAAAGTTTATTTTACTTAGAGGACATCGTAATTAATCGTAGACAAAACATTAGTTCCGCAAAAATACTCACCTATACAGGGTGTAAAACAAGTACGATGATTCTTCTAAGAGCTGATTCTACATCACTAATATATTCTATAAAAAATATATAAAAAATACTTCGTCTTAAAAAAAGTAGTCTTACGACCTCTATGATCAGCTGGTGATGCACACTAATATGTTTTTTGTTATAATATTCGGTCAATAGCAAGTACTTACCTATCTATTTCAATAAATAATTGCAATGTAATTCAAAGGAAAATCAAATTTTATGATCACCCAACAGAAAATGAAAACAAAAAGTATTTTTTTATGAGGTCTAATTTTTACAATCTGTTAGTGATGTAGAATCACCCCTCAGAAATATCATCGTACTTTTTTTACAAGTTCTTAGTCTACTCAAAAGCTATCGTAAACTTAATTTTTTTACATCTCTCATATTCGGTAAGTAGTTATTACCCCCAAATGGGGCTTTTAGGTGACCAATTAGCGCTCTAGGGTAATAATGTAGCTAGAAAAGCCCTAGGGCGGTAAGTAATTGTAACGCCCGCCTTGATGGCCGCCTCCAGCAGCGGGGCGGCGGGCGTTTTAATTACTTACCGCCCTAGGGCTTTTCTAGCTACATTATTACCCTATAGCGCTAATTGGTCACCTACAATTTGGTGGTAATAAGGACCTACTTACCTCACAATCAAGATGTAAAGCAGAGTAGTTAGCTCGGGTGTAAGCATCAATCGCACCCTCGAACTATAGGCGCCCTCGCTGCGCTCGTGCGCCTAAATATCTCGGGCTGCAATTGATGCCTTACAGCCCTTGGCTACTAATTTACTAACCTAACCTAACTTAGATCCATTCCTTGACCCCTTGGAAATCCGCAAAGTAATACTTGAACGTGGAGTAGTATTGTAGTACTCCGTGAGTTATTTCTATCCACACCCTGTGGATGTGACTCACACATACCATACAATTCATGCAAACAGTTGTAATTAATACTAAGCCCAACAAAGAGTTTGTTGAAATTAAACCGAGAACTGCGTTCATTAGCGAGAACTGACCGACGTAGGTAATCTCTGACTAGAGCGATGCTCAATTTTGGCCACACCATGTATCTATAATTGAATTCGGTACGTATGTATTACAAACCTGAACATTTGTCTCGTTATAATTCCGTTTGTGGTTTTGCATCTGCTATCTGCCGACCGCAATATACCCGATGATCCAAGTTTTCAATTGTCGTTTCAATACGTATGTACCTTGTACTCGTAGGTACACTCTTTAACTCATTCTATGGCATTTTCAAATGAATTATGTAGGTAACATCTTTTTCTGAAATGTTGAAGGGCAATATGTGGCAATAAGAAGGGTGGTAAGGATGATAAATTTTTATATTTTTGAGCTAATTCATATTTTAGTTAGTGTTCAGCTCGGTTTCTTTTTACGCTCTATGGGCTTACTTTTGACCCCGATCTATCCCTGAGGACAGAAATGAGGTCGACAATGGAACGAACTTTTACCCAGAAGAAGCCTATTCATTCGCGACTTAAAGGGATTCGAGTTCTAAAAACTCGGGGACACAAACGCAACCAGAGAATTCCACTCCTTAGCCTCCACGATCGTCCTCCTATTACCTAGGTTGACTCATTGTCAGCATACATTTTAAAAATTCTGTCAAAATTATGTAAGAGTTATTGTCGTATTGAACTGTAGTAATTTAATTTCGCTCATCCTTCTCATCGCAAGTTTCCAATAAGTAAGCTCGTAATTAAGGATCCTCATTGTTTTATCTTTCTGTACAAGTGGCTTCCTTCCCTCTGGCGGTTTAAACCGTATTTCTTACCGGGCAACTCTAATTGGGCCCAATTAGCGCTGATTATGAGCGTTTCACCACTCTTGGGAATTCGGTTTGGGCTTGACGGAAAATATTATTAGATCTTTTGGCCACATTTTGAGAACAGTCAGTGGTTATTTTTATGTTACAAGTACGCTAACAAGGAATGGTAGCTGATGGTAAGTGGCCACTACCGCCTATAGCACCCTCTTACTCTCTTATTTGGGACTTACCTACCAAATAAAACTACAAGAGGTTATGTTACACAATGAACATCAACATTAAGTTAAGGCGACCATAATATCATCAGACATGTTCGTGATAGGTCATTATGTGATCAGCCCTGATGAAAGTGAAGTCGCACCCTCAAATATTGATCATTCGATATGGGTTCGATATCGTAGCTTGAGTAGCTTCATTATATTTCGACTATTACTGAGTATTCTCGATCAAGGACGTCAATGGCACTCCCATTTTTCATATATCGCCGAGTGCTATCACTACGAGACGCCCCGAACATGAGACGAGAACGGAAGGAGAGTAACTTATGGGCTACTTGTGTGCCGCTCACGTCTCCACACAATGACGCCTTGCCTTCAAATAGATAAACTAAGCGACGACGAGCCGAGGGAAATGTCTTCGCTGGCACAATCTATCCGGTAATAGAAGCTTTTACTTACAACATTACTCTATCTTCGTGACGAATGGTATTTACTTCGCCATCTAAGAATATAACGACATCCGCTGCAAAGATGTTTAGATTCATTCCTCAGCGCGTTTACTTGAATAGGTAACTTGTAGCAGAAGTCTAACTACCTTAAGTACTCAGAGACGTTACTTTTAATCTTCTGTTTTAATCAAAGAGATTTGAACCTCGCTGCGCTCGTCATTTATCTGAGGTTTCAGTCTCATGCTTTCATTGTCGAGTTCATTGACAAGAAAAGTAACAGCACGAGACTGTCTAACTGTCATCTCAGACACGTTTTGCTAGCACAGGGACTAAATCGCGCAACCAAAACCCTGGTCTACCCTTGATGATTAGTAGAAAAAACCTGTTACTATGAATGTCATTTTTCTTATCACGGGCATAGAATAAGGGCAGTGCTAACTTTTTAATCTTTTTTTAAATGGTTTAATATAATATTATAGTGCTAGCGAGATGTCCGTAAAAGAACACAAGTTAGAAGTTTCCTTTGTTCTCAACCGCATGTGACTAATTCGCTGCAAAAAACGTTCTCACATTTCCGAAACAGGTCATGCACGGTGTGTTTCCAATTTAAGCTGTCTCAAAGTTCAACGGCTTATTACTGCGCCGAGAGGGTGCTCATCGAAAACGAAAGTGCATCATCATCCTCGCCATTTCCCGTTATGTAAAGCCGATTTTCCGGATTCTGGCGCCATGAAGAAGAAATAGACTTTCCCTTGTAGGTAGTACATATAAAAAGAAAATAAAATGTAAATAAAATAAGGTGTAAAGAGTAATATAGTGGCATCGAGTGTAAAATGTCCTTTGCTGAAATAGCGCGCCATATAAAGGTCTACAAAGTTTCACGTCCTTTCTGACTTTCTTATAAATCCGGCCGTGTGCTTGAAATTTATCTTCCTTTGTCGTCTGCAAAATCGCAAGGTTGTTGCTAGGTAAGCTCCGAATTGATGAGTCATCAGCTAGACAGACTTTAGTACCCCTTCCCCTAGGTCACGCGTCGGTCGGTACGTCACCATCATCGATCGTAGCCGGAAACTTTTACCTGTCTGGCCGCTCGCAGCCTCTACACCTGAAGAAAACGAAAGTTTAAAGTTGACTCTAAGAACGAGTCAAAAGTATGAAGGGTTTCGTCGATGTGCACTGGAACGTGACTCCTCGGTTTCGTAAAGTTCCTAACAGTGGTGAGCCACGAATTTCGCACTCAGGTCGGAAAATTACTGTTGTTGAAGCGAAACTGAGGTAGTCTGTTACGCGTTGTTTTGAACCCTAAAAAGTAGCTAAGTATACTTAGCTACTTTTTAGGGTTCCGTACCCAAAGGGAGAAAAACGAGACCCTATTATTATGCCTTAAAATGACGATATAACGACCCTATAAAAAATTAAATTAAGGGGGCTTTCCTACTAAAAACGTGTTTATAGGCGAAATTGCTCGATTTTTTTGTTTTAGCTCTATCGTAAAAACGGGAACATTTACAAGCGTGAAAATTGGTGGGTTGTTTATATTGTATGTTTATAGTGCATAAGCTATAGAATAACAACAAATAAAAAAACTGGTCAAGTGCGTGTCGGATTCGCGCGCATTTAATACAACCAGGTTCTGCGTGACTGCGCGTCCATAACCAAGACGGTATTTTTACTTTAGTAAGTAGTCGGAACCCTCAGTGTGCGAGTCCGACTCGCACTTGGCCGGGTTTTACTTTGAGTAGTTAGTACCTTCACAGAATGTTAGTGTGGTCACATAGAAATTCTCACGAAATTCTTATCCGCTGTTTTCTAGAATTCACAACTCTTGTGAACTTTCCTTTTTGGCAGATTCACAAATAAGTAGGCAGGTAGGTAGTAGGTACCCTTTCTAAAGCTGTTAATGAAAATAGAATTTTCACTCAGAAATTGATTAAACCAAGTATCTAAGTTTTGCCGCAACGAAAATGTCTCTTCAGACTCGTCTTTTCTATGAAGAGTTGGGGATAGTTTTACTTGCGCATTTCACTCGCCTTCGTCCCTCCCATATTAGCTTGGTACCTCCACCAGTAGTAGGTAAGTGTTAGTTTTAGTACTTTGTGGTAGTTAGTAAAGCGCCGGCAAACGCGACCCGCCGCGCCGTCGCGACGACCGCCGGCGCCGGGCGTGCCAACCCCGGTGCAATTTTAAATTACCCCGAACTAGGGGTGTTCATTCTTTCATTTTAATGTAGGTATCTGTAAATTAAAGTCAGTCACTAGGGGTTAGATAGAAACAATTACGCAGGTATTTCTTCATTATCTAACTGTTACTGGTTTGGTAACCTTTGATTTTGGTTTGATTTGAAAGTTTATATCTCCAAAAAAGTTCCTTCTCCGAAGTCGTACAGTTTAAAAGCGTCACACACAGATCTACCGTATTGACCGCACACTACATCTCGCAAAGAGAAAACTATATTTGATGTCATTTTCACGAGATTTTCTTGTCTTATACGTATAACGCGAGGATTTCTCACCATATTGACAGGAGGATAAATGGTGGTTGTTTGCGCCGCCGTCATCGTCGGCACCCCATAAATGCACATGTAGGGCAGGGGATGTAATCTCGGGGATAGAATAATTTATTCAAAATTATTCCCGACACATTCAGATTTAATAACCGGAAAGATTCCTAGTCGCGTGAATAGGAATTTAAACCTGAACTTTAATCGGATTAAAAGCAATGTTTAGAACGCCATTTTTACTGCACATAAAAGTTTTTGAAGTTGTTTAAAATTGCATAAAATTAATGTACCTATCGTGTTTCGTACACATTTTAGTTACTTTCTTACCTGACATTGACTACTATAGCTACAAGCACTAATAACTAAATATTGTTCGTGCAAACTACTGCAAACGGTCTTTCTCCGTGATCGAGTTTTCCCAAAGCCATTCGTACGATACTTCATTACAAAGGAATTTATTCGTTCAAAACTGTTGCGTGACTTTCCATATTACGCATTGTTATGCTAAAGAGTTAAATGCGATCGGTTTGAACTCGTATCTCTGTGGTAATTAAGATAATGAAAGAGGGCAAGGAGTAGCAATTCTTTAGTTAAGTTATATGAGACAGTTTTATTATGTGGTTTATCAACCCCAAGACCTTGGTTGGTACACGTAACGGGCATGTATTATTGAGTTGTCACGCGACTAGGTGCGACTGGCAACAAACCAGCCGCCATTTTTAGCGACTTCATTAAATATTAGTGCAGGAAATTATGGCCTAACCCCTAGTAGTTATTCCCTCGACATTTCTTGGTAAAGTTGCCGCTTTATTGCAAACGCGTATACCCTTACGGAAAAAGAGAAAGATTTTTACAAGATCACAAGGTTGTCTGTAATTCGATACAGGGTAAACCAGTTGTTTTGGACACATTTTTAAGCCAAGCCATACAATGAGTCGTGTAAGTTATAAAATCGTTTAGTTACCAATTTTACAGATTTATTTACAAAAGCTTCTACCTGCATATGGAATATATAGAGTAGAGGAAACCATTCAAGTCATTGTTAAATAACCGCTCAGGTAGCGTGCGTAAAATTCGATGCCAGTGAGATAATCCTCGGCTTAACATTCCAGCGCGATATGGGTCCAGACCTTGGGTTGTAGAGCAGTAGGGTTTTTTTACCAACAACTCTGATTTGAACAAATTTCTTTCATTAAAAGCCAAAAACAAGAACTTTGGATTTTCACGTCATCGTTATCGCTTTTTTACTTTTAAGATAACAATAGAAGGTCAAGGCAAAAGGGATCGTGTAGCATTTTATATAACAGTGGAGCTTAGATATATGAAAATATATCAATCATTTAGTTATTAGGGTTAAACATAAATGTATAGGGAAAGGTACCGTTAATTTAGCGGTGCGGCGTCACGAAGTCGGCTTTATCGTAGTATTAGCACGATGACAAAACGATAGCGGTCCGTTCAATTTATCCAATAAAATGTATGCGGGCGAGAACGACGCCGTGCCTTCTATCGGCTAGTTCGACTCCCATGTGCTACTCCACTCCCATACTACGTAATTATTCAGAATTACGGGGCCTAAGTGCATTAATATCGGCATTGTGCTGTCATGTGACTAGCCTGACGAGGGAAGGGGACTGGGCATAGTGGCGACCCCTGCGTGACTACCGCCCATCACCTCCAGCGATAAGCAAATATGGTTTAATCTGATATCAAATAGAGAGTTCATGCTTTAAAACAATTAAAACTGGCCCGTGTAAAATCGGCATTAAATGTGGTTTATTGATTTCCAAAATATTGAAGGCAAAGTATACACGTGTCAGGCGTGATGTTTTTGTTCCTTTAGTTAGATACTTATTATGAATGAGTCCGAGTTGTGATTCATTCTAATAACGAAGTTTTCATGACAAATAACGCAATAAAATGTCGTGAATCACGCACAATTTATAAGTCGGTTAAAGAATCCACTTCCGAACAACATTTATAAATAAACTTAAAGAATATCACACTTCCCTAACTGTTCTCTTCCTGCAATCTAGAAGTTGTGAAATTCGGAAATCATTTGGTGCTAGTTCTATTTTCATTTCATAAACGTGCTACTTGTATGGAGTACGCGCGGTGCAGTGTTTAAAACTCCTAAATTCCCCGTTAGTAAGTTTGGTACCGAGATTGGCTCGTAAATAAGCAGTTAACTACAAATTACATCGGAAAGTCGGTTAAGTGTTAGCCCGGTCACCCCGGCTGAGTTCCGTATACACTTCAAACTTTAGGGTTTGAATTGTGGTTTTGCCATCCATGCAATTACGGCTCGTTAAACTTACTGCGAACTGTCCCCAAGCGCTTAAATTTCAAACTTTTGTCACAGAATAACCTATAAGTTTGTCACTTAACGAATCATTTATTCTTGCGATCCAAGGGGAACCCTAAATCTATTCGGTTTAAGAATCTCGTTTCTAAGCAAACGATCAGAATGTTTGTAGGTGCGTATAAATCGTACGGATATTTTTGGCATTGTTTTAGTGGCTCCACACAATGGCATTTCCTTGTTTAGGTGAAGTGGACCACTGGTGTTTACTGTATCAGAGTTGGGTATCGGCGTTTTAGTAGGAAAGTGGCAATGCTAAGGAGGTGCAATATCCGATATAGTTTCAGTGAATGGTTCGTAAATTAAAGGCATGTAAACAGTAGTAAGTAAGGTTTCGTTAGTAAGTATCCAAGGATGTTGAGTTGTAGGTATCCTAAAAAGACCCCGTGTGTCCCCGTGTGTACGTTCAGAATCGCACGTATCATGGTTTATAGGTATAAAACGACAAGGTAATTGCTCTACGAAATGCACCTCAAGAAACAGGTAGTCTCGAATTCTCAATAAAGTTATTTAACAGGTACCTACAACCAAATTATCGTGGATACCATTATAAATTCGACTCGCCTGTAACCGCTTCCGACTGACTTCCTTCGACCTGAATTAGAATAACATTTTTATTTCACACGAATTTCTGTTTATGGTTCTTATGATTAATTATATGACTCTTAGCTATGCATAATTGCTACGAAAATAGACTTGATTTGCATATGTTTATCTATTAATGAGTATAATTAAGTTAAACTGCTCTATCGTGATAAAGAACAACTTTTCAAAATGTTATTATTTTATAGGTTGGTGTATATGGATTCAGTATGTTTTTCAATTTAGTATAGCTAAATAAACACAGATTGTTAGAAGAAGACTGTTTCTGTCTTGCCAATGTTAGAGACTTACCTAATAAAAAGAGTGTTTTTGGCGTGTTGCACAAGCGCGAAAACAGCACTAGCTTTGGTGTTGCCCTTTTGTAGCGTCGACCAATAAGTTCCTCATTATGCCGAGGGGACAATCGCAAATATCGATTCACTCCCACCCATCAGCACCGCACGCACGTACTACGCCAAGCGTTTACAATACACTCGATGCATCAGCTACATATATTTGCACTTTTAATCGATTGTCCTATGTACGTATATCCATCATGCTCTACGACTTCATTTGATTAAACAACGGCCTTCGCGAGATTTTTCCTCGATGTTTCTATCTTTGTAGTTTCCAATTAATCAAAGTGGTCTTTCGAGATTGTTAATACTCTTAGCGTAATTGACGAAGGCATCGTTGCTGCCTGTGAGGTCTGTATCAATTCACCATCATTCATTCAGTCATGATGATAACTTAAAATAGATTCCATACAAAAAATACTCTGATATCGATGTGGAGCGGTGTCGTAAATACTCTTACGGCTATGACGTACGATATCTGGTTCGCTGGTCCTCAGCCTGCTGCTATCTTTATAGCGCTCCTTCAATATTCATATCGATCCATCGAGATGGGCGGTGACCTCGTAAACTTGTGGTTTTTATGTGAGAAAAAGCGAAATCCCGTCAGCTATACAACTGTCGAAATTTGACGTCGACTGATTTAAATTAACCCACATAAGCAGTTAACAATAGTATGAACCAGCGGACGCGACGGCTCGTCATGGGCACCATATTGATGTTGATTGAACAACGTGTCTAAATATTTAAATGTGGGGTTCTTTATTCTGCTCGTGCTGTCCAATGCATAATAACAAATGGCTGCCGCATTCCATAGCTCAGTCCGTCAATTAGGTACTGGTTTGTAGTCCTCATAATAAACTTGAAGGACTACATGCGATTAAAATTGTATCGACGGATGCGCGTAATGGGTGGAGATTACTGTGATCGCGGGAAGGCGGAGTAGCGGTGTTACTAAACTCGCCTACGCGTAGCTTCTTTCTACACGTAACTTTGTGCGAAGAGTTTTTTGTGCTCACTTACTAGTAGATGGATAAGTAGGTGATGCTCATTATTACCCGCGATTACTGCTTGTAGCAGCTTGAGTAGGCTATTGTAGAATATGATTAAGTGTATTAGACGTAATAAGAAGTCATTGTACTGTTGATATTTAAGTACAAGAAAGTAAATGGGAAATAAATAGGAGCTCGTTTATTATCGATGTATTTCTAAGGTCTTTTTTTTGTTACAGTGGCCTAAACTTCCAAGACCTGATCGTGCGGCAGGGTGCCATCGACTCTCCTCCCAAGACGCCCTTCATCCTCGGCTTCGAATGTGCTGGAGAGATCGAGCAAGTCGGTGAAGGTGTCACCAACTTCAAGGTAAGACATCATAGCTACGATGTTATTATCAGCATTTTTGTATGAAATCACAGGTCGCATTCACGTAATTTTCTCAACCAATATTTTTATTCTTAATGCCTCTTCGATTATACATTTTGGTAGATGGACGATTGTTTATGGCTCAGGAAACTTATGCCACTTATGAAAACACACGACAATGCGGATATTTTTTGTGCTAACGTTATTGGCCAAATCCGATTTCAGGCCAAACTCGGGATTTGGCCTAAAATTGGGTTTGGCCTAAAATCGGGTTTGGCCGATCTACCAATATGTAATAATGTAAGTTTTGCAATAACTTGGTTGTTTGTTTCTTGGTGGATAGCTCCAACAATGTTTTCATGTAGAGGTATAACCATATTGTTTGTAGTCAGTGATTACGATCGTCGTACAGACTTACAAAGTTGACTTTATCAAAATTAACCTTAAGGTCATACTTTATCTAACTAAGGACATTCAAGCTCACAATACCTCCTTTATTTACTTACGCAAGTGCCTTATTTACTTATACATAGGCAATAACTTCCACTCATAAATTAAGGCAAACGAACATGTAAATTATGTTTTTAATATTTGCATGTATCGTAAACACTGTGGTATCACTGGAGTACTATTTTATACAGTGAGTAATTAAGCAGTAAACCTTTGTATGGTGATAGATAAATACAAAATAGTAGGTATACCTAGATTATGTCTGCTGACTTTCTTTATGGCAAACTTTTATGATGAAACCTAGTCAATCATAAAACATATCAAAAACTATTTATAATAACAGGTCTTTAACTGTGAAATTGCCGAATTATTCTTACAGATTAATGAGATCATAATTCCTATATTAATTCTAAAGCAATTTTTTTTTATTTTTCTTTATGTTTGAAAGTTGACTTCAAGGTTATCAATTTACGCATAAAATAAAGTTTTTATTTTTAGTTTCATATTAAAGGTTCCGAAATTGTTCGTTATAAATGTCGTTCGATTTCATCATTTGTTATAATTTTTTAGAGATAGTATTTTTCGAAAATTAAATTCAAGCTTCTGTAAAAATATTAAAAATTTGGATTTTTAATTCTTAAAAAAATGCAAAAATGTTAGGACTGAAAATTTAAATTCGCCATACAAAACGGCAATTTCATAGTTAGTGTACCCAATACCCAATACTTAGTGTAATTTTATGAATAGTTAAGCTTTTCTAGTTACGAAAGGAAATTACTTTTTAACTTCAGTTTCAATACAGATCTATTACAAGCAATTATTCAAGTCGAGCCCTTTACGGTGCGGCGTTTGATTGACAGCTCTTGTTAAGCAATAATACATACGATCGATCATTTAGTTTAGTTAGCTCAACACTAGCTTAGAATAAAGTTAGCAGTCAAATATATCAATCATTAATCCAATTGTAACAGGTGTAGTAGGTATATTCAATAGAAATTAGACAGGGGCCGAATCAAATCAGACAGAAAATGTTGTCTACAAACAAATTTAATATCAAATCTATAGAAACACATGTAAATTTTGTCTCAAGAATTGTACAGGGTGACTTTGAAGATACGAGTATTCAACATACCAGGCCACTCAGAAAGTATTGCGAAAAATAGTTTTTATATATGGGAGACTGGCCGGTCAGAATCTTTTTCGAAAATATGATTACTTGTAAGTAAAAATATGTGTGTTCCATTTTCAAAATTTCCCTCCACATTTTTTGCGAGCCAATTCAAAGTATCGTGTCTTACTGAAAAATGGATCTGCGCCGGGAACATTTTAGAGCTATGATTTTTTACGATTTCAAGTGTCGCCTGAAACCGGATGAATCGTTCGATAGACTTCAAATGGCATTTATGGATGAAGGCCCCTCCAAGGCAACCGTGTATCGTTGGTATAACGAATTTAGGCGCGGTCGACCAACCTTGGGGGATGAAGAAAGAAGCGGTCGCCCTTTGACGGCTATTACGGAAGAAAACGTGCTAGCAGTGAAAAATTTAATCCAAGATAATAGGCGAATTACATATCAGGAGATTCAGCACATATTAAAGATTGGATCGGGAAGCGTTCACGAGATTCTACACGGGCATCTTCGCGTGAGGAGGATAGTATCGCGCTGGGTGCCGCACTACCTCACCGACGCTCAGAAGCAGGCCCGGGTGGAATGGTGCCGTGATATGCTGAAAAAATTTGAAGCAGGCTCGTCTCGGCGTGTTTACGACATCGTAACAGGTGATGAGTCCTGGATTTATCAATACGATCCAGAAACCAAGCGCCAGTCGACAGTTTGGGTGTTTCAAAATGAACCAACGCCTACCAAAGTGAAGCGATCTCGAAGCGGGGGGAAGATTTTGATCGCCAGCTTTTTTAATTTGACTGGCCACTTGGCCTCAATTCCCTTACGAGATCAAAGAAGCATCAACGCCGAATGGTATACTACCAAATGTTTACCAGAAGTTTTTTCTGTTGTGAGCAACAAGCGACCAAACACAGGGCTCCGCGGACTACTGCTCCACCACGACAATGCGCCTGCACACACCGCGCTCAAAACGAGGGACTTCCTGGACAGCACACCAGTCAAACTCCTGGGTCACCCTCCTTACAGCCCTGATCTAGCACCGTGTGACTTCTTTTTATTTCCAAAAATAAAAAATCAGCTCAAGGGGATACAATTTTCGTCGCCGGAAGATGCGCTGGCTGCGTTCGAGCAGGCTGTAAACGAGGTGTCTACGGCGGACTGGAAAAAGTGTTTTGAAAACTGGTTCAGACGCATGAATCTTTGTATAGAGGCTGGTGGAGAGTACTTTGAAAAGATTTAATAAAAATATATGTACCTGTAGAACAATTTTTTTTAGTGTCGCAAATATTTCTGAGTGTCCCACGTATTCTTGAAACTAATACACAAACGTACTTACCTTAAAAAATATAAAATAAGCATGAATGATGCATTTTATTTTTTAGCATAAATTATGCATATCTTTTTGTGTATCGATTTCAAGCATGTTTAACTTAATAAAAAAACCGGCCAAGTGCGAGTTGGACTCGCGCACTGAGGGTTCCGTACCACCACATAAACATAATTGTATTAGTTGAAATTTCAGTAAGTTAATGTGCCAGATTTTTTGAGTCCGACACGCGCTTGACCAAATTTAATTATTTGTTGTTATTTTATAGCTTATGCACTATAAACATACCAACTTTCAAGTTTGTAAGTGTTCCCGTTTTTAAATAGAACTAAAACAAAAATCGCCTCAGCGACCATCCAACTTGACCCCTATCTTATATGAATGTTCTTGAAACGGGAGCTCACCACAATTGGTTACCATTAGTTGTGAGAAAAGTTGTAATATTTAATGATTTCAGACTTTTCCCATTATTTGTACTGTGAGACCTAGCTTCTTGCCAAATTTCATAATTTTAGGTCAACGGGAAGTACCCTGTAGGTTTTTCATTTTTGAATAAATGTATGGAGATGAGGACATAAAATGCCATATCTTTTGATTGCGTTGTTGTAAAAAAAAAAAATTTTCAGATCTTGTGTGGTTCATGGATCCTAATATGTGGTATTAATTTCAACCTGATACCTTTACCCGTTCGTGAGATAAAGGGTCTTGACAGACAGACAGACAGACAGACAGACAGACGGACAACAAAGTGATCCTATAAGGGTTCCGTTTTTTTCTTTTGAGGTACGGAACCCTAAAAAAAGTATAACTCCAAATATCCTTAGACTTGTACAAAAATAATCAATAAGTATCAATAATAGAACTTACCTTCACAATTTGTCGGACGTCGTCAAACTCACCCTGTAGCTATGTTCTAGACGGGCTTTATCCACTTCCTTTATAATAAAAGTGCTTACTTTATAGCAGTCAGCAGATAGCCAAGTGTTTCTAACGACGAACCTCACATAAAAGCTTAAAGGGATGGGCTCTTACGTTTAGCATAACATTCGATAAACTTAAGCGAGTTTGCTTAACGCTTTCACATAAACTCGCTTACATCTCGTAAGAATTTCGTTTTATGAGTACTCAGATTGCAGATTTTTATGAGATGGAGCTTATCTTACTAGAGTAGGTATAAGTCAGGATCAGTCACCCACGTATCATTTTGATTGTTTGATTGGTTGACAGTCAGTTGTACAGTGCATTTAAAGCTCCTTTAAATCTATTGCTGATACTTTTTGTTTTTTTAACAACTGCTTCTGCCCGCGACTTGGCATGTTAAATAATACGTCTTTACCTATGAAATTGCCGAAATTTTCGTACAGATTAATTAGATCATAATTCCTATAATACTAATGCTATTTTTTTCATTTGTCTTATATTTGAAAGTTGACTTCAAGGTTATCAATTTACGCATAAAATAAAGTTTTTATTTTTAGTTTGATATATAAAACTAAAGGTTCGAAAATTGTTCGTCTTAAATGTCGTCCGATTTTATCATTAGATTTGTTATATTTTTTACAGATAATATTTTTCGGAAATTAAATTAAATTTTCTGTTAGCTTAATGTCTTCCCAATACGAGTAATGCTTAAAAAAATAAATAACATTGGATTTATAATTCCTAAGAAAATGCAAAAATGTTAGTACTGAAAATTGAGTTTACCTAAAATTCGCCATACAAAACGGCAATTTCATAGGTAAAGACCTATTAAAAAAGTCTCTATGGGAAGTTTGAAGTCGTATTTTGACCCATAGTTTTGACCTATGTTCCCTAGGGAAAGTTGTCAGTTTCATGGTCTAACGTGCTAAAATTATGTTCATTGTTTCATTGGGACCCTATATTTGAAATGATTACCGATTCCCCAGTGTCTTTACATTATCCTGAACCTAAGATTTACAGTTCTGAACTGAATACCCGTGAAGATGGGCTTTACAGTTACGTTTTACATCCTATATGGGGTAAAAAAGAAGAAATAAATTCAGCATGAGAGCGCCGGTTAGGTATTCTATTTAAAGGTTTAGTTATACCTATTGGTTACAAATGGGCCATGTGTTTCAGTGTTTTTGCACATTCTTATAGGAAAACAGAAATAAACGTGAGTAAAGCCGCAAGGTTTAAGATAGTTATGCAAATGTTGAACTGAAAGAAAATTTTCAGGTAGATCATATAAAGCACATTTTGGATGTGATAGATGTCTTAATTTCCCGTAAATAAAAAAAAAGCTTACGAGTAATTTGCATAGAATAGAAGACAAGTTGAAATATTTTTCTTTGCAAAATAAATTTCGTACCTGCATTTGATTTGTCAATCGTACCTAAGATAATTAAAATAAGTCGAATTGATTTAAATATCGACGCTTCAGAAACAACACAGCGTAAGCGTAAGTCGATTTTTGGTGGTTTTTAGTTTAAATTATCCTATACTATTAAACGAGCAATATTCGTATATATATTTATGTAATCGGTTTCTCGAGAACGGCTCTAACGATTTCGATGAAATTCACTATACATATAGGGGTTTTCGGGGGTGAAAAATTGATCTAGCTAGGTCTCATATCCGGGAAAATTAGTTTTCACCGTTTTTTAAATAATTTCTTGCGCGTTTTAGTGCGTTTAAGAAACCTACAGCGCCATCTGTTGTTAAGTAGCATAGCTTGCTCACCAGATGATATTTTAATTTTACAGAGCATAGCTCGGTCGCCCAGGGGGCCAATTCTTGAAAATCACCGGGTGATAAAAACTCAATAAATTCAAAATCGCAGACTTTTCTTTTCAAAAGTTAAGATTGATATTCGTAAAATATAAAGCAATCCTCGATTGTTAATTTTGTTGTATTCTGATTTACCTTTCAAGAGTTTATCATGGCAAATGTGTATTTTTAAAGTCTCAAAAGTGATATTTTATCACCCGATGATTTTCAAGATTTGAGTCCCAAGTACTTTCTTTTTATTTAATTATTAAATTTTATTGTTGTTTTTTAATCTATGATATTCTTTTGTGCTTTTAAGTGTTGCCTTTTTCTTATAATATAGGTTATTGTTTATTTGTATGTTTTTGTGAGTAATATAATAATAATAATAATGACTTATTTCCCCCCATAAGGGTGAACAAAAACAATAAAAAACATAAGTAATACTAATAATAAATAACAAAAATCGTTTATTCATTGTTGGATATTAAAATCTCTTAATGACATAAGCTAAACTACATCGCTTCACAAAATAGGTGGCGCCATGGTGGGAAAAAAAGAGAAAAATAAATACAAAACAAAACTAAAAAACGTTTTCCACAATATCGGCGCGGCGGCGCATCGATATCGAGGTTCGGGAACCTGTTTGCTTTCATTACAATTTCTTCTTATTCCTTTTGTTAACATTAGGTATCTTCCCCAGGTTGGCGACCAAGTGGTGGCCCTCCCCGAATACAAAGCCTGGGCGGAGCTGGTCGCGGTACCGGCTCAGTACGTGTACACCCTGCCTTCAGGAATGACGGCCCAGGATGCCGTGGCCATCACAACCAACTACGTGGTCGCTTACCTGCTGCTCTTCGAGATGGCTAACCTGACTCCCGGAAAGAGTCTCCTCGTGCACTCGGCTGGTGGTGGTGTGGTGAGTGTCTTATTAATTATAGTACGTAATTCTGAAGGTTTCGGAGAAAAAATATCTTATTTGCCTAGAGAATTTCCTGTTGATTCTTTATCCATATGGTCTAGTTATCCAGAAAACGACCAACTTTTCTTCGTAAACACCGTATCCGAAACACCACTTTGCTCTGCAAACCTAAGAGCGCTGACAGTAGAAATTTGATGTACGAAATAGGTACCTACCTACCTGATGTCTGGCGCCGGAGCTGAGGAAGGCATAGGAAACGGTGTAGGGATTATCTAAACGTTTTTATGATCAATAAGAAGTAATGAAAATGTTACGGCGACGCCTTTGCCAAGATGAAAAGTTTAGGCCAGTAGACATCTGAACTGTCGTGTAAAAAAAAACTGTTAAAAACGCAGTCACCACTGTTTCATCGGGAGTCCAGACGCACCGCAGGATATCAACCACTCTTGGTTGTTATTGCACTACTAAGCGCTTTGAAACATCTTGCGCACAGCTAAGGAGTGGAATTATCTGCCTGCGTCTATGCTCCTGAGTAAATAGGCTTCTTCTGGGCAAGCTCGTTCCATCGTCGACCTCAGCTCTGCCCTCAGGGCTAGATTGAGGTCAAGAGTAAACCCATCAACTATCAAAAAAAGTCAAAAAGTTAGAACTATCAGCCAATAACTCGGTCGAGTGACTTTCATTACTTGCTTGTATGTTATCATTTGCTCTCTGTAGCTATTACCACCATATTGCTCCACTATAAGTATTACTGGACTTTGATTAGCTGGTACTTTCTATACATAACCGTAACTGCGTCTTTTAGATTTCACAGTCTCCAATAAACCCACAAATTATTCTGAATTTCTTCATTTTATATAAGTGAAAACGAATTCACTAAATTAGGTATTATTAACTCAAGGTAACAGATAATCTTCACCTAGAAACCTAATAGCACTTGGAAGGAAGTGCACAATCACCAATTTTACTTTTGAATGTCATACAAGCGATAGTTACATTTTTGTGGTGATAGCTGAATAACCTACTTATAAAGTAATGAAATATAGAAACGATTTTTATTTTAACACTTCCTGTATTCAGAATTTCGGATACATAAATCTACAAAGTAGAAAATCGCAAAATTTTACAACCACAGGCAGGATTCAAACCTGCGTCTTCTGAGTCAGTACCGCAGACGCTTTGGCTACTGTGGTCCTGCCTGATGTAATTAGCGACCTCTATACGCATTTCAAAGTCCTAGTAAGCATTTGCTGTACTAGCTCAACTAGTTCATCATTGCAGATAGATTTCAAGTCGAAAATTGGTAACACTACGTATAATTGAAAACTTTTTATTTTAACACTTCCTGTGTTCGGATAAATAAATCCACAAAGTAGAAAATCGCAAATTCACAATTTTGATTGTGAAATTTTGCGATTTTCTTCTTTGTTGAATGAAATATAGCCTTGAGCAGCGTAGCAAAGTAGCCTGCTTATTTAGCTTACATTTTGAATGGTGTCTGTGTGATTTGTAAGACCTGATTTCACCCTTTCCCCTCCATCTCTATAGGACTATACCAAAGAGATTTGAACCTCGCTGCGCTCGGCCTTTATCTGAGGACTAAACGTCCGTTTGATTTCCACTCCTATGTTATTAATTGATGTACCTACCATCCATTCTCATTAACGATATACGAGGTACGGTGTCGATGAACGAGAACGAACGATGTCGAAGTACGGTCGACAAATTTGAATGGGTTAGTTGCAACTGCACCCAAGTTGCAACTCCCCCTTTCTCAACTGCACCCAGTTGCAACTCCACCCGATAAATTTTATTTACAATTATTTTTCCTATCTGTACTGTTAACTACAAAAGTGTTTGAAGTTACTTTCTATAAAAAATATTAAGTAGGTAGGTACTAATAAAAAAGAAACACGTAGAAGTGATGTTTGTATGAACATTTATTAACTTGCAATAGTAATAGTTAAAATATTTAAACTAAATCATGCAAAATCAACAATGACATGACCCGGGGCATGAGCTTATTTTCGTGCAGACATTGAAATACTAGGTTAAATTTCGCGTAAACATAAAGCATATTGATTTTACCTATAAACCTTATTGTTTTGGCAGTTTCAAACAATTTCTTGTCAAAATGGGTCACGAATCAGTCGGTTCGACTCACGTTCGACTCACAATTATGTTCGACTGTACGTTGCGTCTTCATTCGCACTATGCTCACAGCCAAGTGGTAAAACTCCCTCCCCCCTGTTGTGCCTGCAGATCTATTTCCGCAATAAATCTGAATCTTCCCTAATCGAGAGTGAACAAGTATTTTCCAGACAGGCATGCTACTACTCCGACCCTATCGTCACTTAACATCAGGTTAGATTATTGGAAATAAAAAAAGGTAGTCACTCATCAATTTAATCTACGTGTTATTGATTTATCCAATGTAATACGAGTAGTAACCAGTCGATATTTTTGCAATCATACAAGTACCTGGTACTAAGTTTAATTTTAGAATAACGCTTGAAACTGTAATGAATTCTATACGTGAATGTACTGTCGCGGATTTCGCCGCCTGTACAGATATTTTTTTTTCGTTTCAATCCTGCAAAGGCGCTGCGCCACACTTACTTAAATTTTTTGACTATTGGGAAAGAGAAAATGCAATATTTTTTTATGTAGGTACTTAAGTATTAGTATCCTATTGTCTTCAGTTGTTATGTTTGTCTATCTAACGATATATTCTTTTGTAGAATTTACTTTTAGGTTGATGTGTACGAAGGAAAAAATAAGGATAATAAGAGCACAGCATATGTGTAACATGCTAAATATATCTCTGTAGCATTGACCCTACAAAGCACAGCTAAGTGTACGTTAAAAGCTTCTTGGAACACTGGGATACGCGCAGGGTTACCAAACTTCAGGATTCGCCCCGAAACGTCACAATATTTAGACATTTGTAGGGTGTCCGGTGTTTTACAAATTTGAAAAAAATTGGATGAGACAATTTTTATCTTTTTCAAAAGGAACAAACTGACTCCAGGTATTAACATCAGCACAAAATTAAACCACGTCATAAATATGAAACAAATTTGCCATGCGCATTACCTACACCCTGTGGTTCGAGCTGTGGTATAGTATTTCGTTAGAACGGGGTAAAATTGATATTTTTTGTCCTGATGGACTGAGTATTTAATAGAAATCGGACTTGTCATGAATATAAAGAATTTGTATTACCTGAACCTGAACCTGAACGTGCAAATGAATCTGTAAAATTATCGTGATAAGTGTGATGATGTATAATAAATTATTTCTAACACAATAAACAGAATTTGTTAAAAAAGCGTGGTATTTTACTTAATGAATTTTGAAAATTGGTTAAATGGTCCTAACCAACTTTTAAAAATAAATTAAGGTGCATTCAAGTAATAACGAAATTTTTTTAGATTAATTGACAGCGTGACAAATTATAACTGAAATGTGGTTGAGTTTTTAGTATCAAACTCTTAATAAATGGGTTCTTGAATATGTAAACTAAACCACAACTTGAAGATAATTCCCAAAAATTGACACAGTAAGTAGATCAAAATGTTTAAAAAAATTGTTTTCATTTCATTGCACAAGTTCAATTCCGAATGACACGCGGATATATCCGAATCACACTCAAAAGTAGTCTTTATTGTGCCATATGGAACATATTGCTCATTCATTCGGGTTTACACTCCCAAAAAATAATTATCCTTGCTGGTCGTTGCGTAGCATAAATATATTTATAGGATAATGTAATTCGGAATTAACCGTCAGGAATTTTGCAGGCATTAACTATGAAATTTCGGAATTACCCTCGTTGGTTAAAGACGAAAATAACTAAAAATATTTAGGTAGAGCGTTCTGAATCTAATTCACAATACACAAAAACGACAATCTATCGAATGTGGAAACGTGCAGTTTAAAAACTTACCAAACAAAGAAATTGTCGACTGGGGTGTAATTCCGATAATGTAAAAAGTGCGCGAAAATTGTGTCGATGACAGTAATGGCGCCTCCACAACGTACGCTCGCTTTTAGCGACCGGAATCAACCAAAGCAGGGGAACGGGTTAAGTTGGCCGCTAGGGAACGTATACCAGCACAAAAAATAATGGCGCGTTTGGAAGCAAATAGACATTATTGGAAATTCCCGATTTTCGGAATTAGCCGAATACACCTTAGTTATAATTATTTTCCAAACTTTTTTGGAAAGTCAGTTTATTGTGTTAATGGTCAGAAGTAACAAAAATCTGCTATTTCTAGAGCTATAACACATCACTATACACGCCGGCGCCGGTTTGACAAGAATGTCCACAAATGTATGGGAAATAAACATTCTGCTTTGACATCTGGTAACCCTATGCGCCATCTATATGCGCGTATGTGTTTGCCTGATAATAGACGCGCAAACAACGTAACGAGTTGTCTAACTAACTAATTGCTACTCTAAATTGGGTGAGAAAAATTGGTTTACTCTGGAATGTGGACTTCCGCGATGACGTCATCGAACCCTCGAGTCAATGATCCCAACTTCTCCCATCAAAAAGTAGTAGGGCTGGGGAACCTATTAGCTTATTAATGTTTATAGCACTCTTAAATGTCTAAAATTGAGGGATATGATAATTATTACCGACTGAGTCCGACTGCGACATGCCATTTCACTAATTAAGTGCGGCACGTACCTAAGAATAACACCGAACTGCACTTATACTTTTTAACTGACTTCAGAAAATCGAATAAATTTGGTTTCTGTTAGGTTCTATCTTAAGTACGGCAACACTTTTAACTGATAATAAAAAAAAAAGAGAGACATTAGGTATAACATCACGCCTCTTTCCCGTCGAGAAAGGGCAATTACTTACTTTACTTGATATGTGACAGGATTATAATATAATCAGGGATATGATAAAACGAGCCTCAATTTCAATTTCGAGCAATTGTAATGTCTTTTTGTTTTTAGGGTTCCGTACCTCAAAAGAAAAAAACGGAACCCTTATAGGATCACTTTGTTGTCCGTCTGTCTGTCTGTCAAGTCCCTTTATCTCACGAACGGGTAAATGTATCAGGTTGAAACTAATACCATATATTAGGATCCATGAACCACACAAGATCTGAAAATTTCAATTTTTTACAACGACGCAATCAAAAGATATGGCATTTTATGTCCTCATCTCCATACATTTATTCAAAAATGCAAAACCTACAGGGTACTTCCCGTTGACCTAAAATTATGTAATTTGGCAAGAAGCTAGGTCTCACAGTACAAATAATGGGAAAAGTCTGAAATCATTAAATATTTCAACTTTTCTCCCAACTAATGGTAACCAATTGTGGTGAGCTCCCGTTTCAAGAACTTTCATATAAGAGAGGGGTCAAGTTGGATGGTCGCTGAGGCGATTTTTGTTTTAGTTCTATTTTAAAAACGGGAACAATTACTAACTTGAAAATTGGTATGTTTATAGTGCATAAGCTATAAAATAACAACAAATAATAAAATTTGGTCAAGCGCGTGTCGGACTCCAAAAATCTAGCACATTAACTTACTGAAATTTCATCTAATACAATTATGTTTATGTGGTGGTACGGAACCCTCAGTGCGCGAGTCCGACTCGCACTTGGCCAGTTTTTTTTTACAGAATATGTATTGAACATTATAACACGCAGAATAGAATACAAAAAAATACAAATAGAGATATTTGTATTTTTTTTTTAAATAAACCCCGAATAACCACTGCAATGAGGCCAAATTTTAAGACATGGCTTTGCACAATGTGTTTCAGTGTAATATCAGATCACCATTGGTCAGTTTTGTGTTGCTGTTTGTATCTAAAACAACTATTTTAGCTTCTTTCTGCTACTCTTTTGCAGTTGGTTTTCTTTTTGTAAATTTTTAAACTTATGGTAAGTATTGTTGATAGTTCTATTAAAACACGAGAATTCAATTTGAACGCGAATAACTTTTACTGTTAACACATTTGTTTCGTAACTTTACTGCTGATGTCGATAACGATAACAGATTTTATACATAACAAATTACGTAATCTTCAGATTATCTGTACGTACCTAAAACTTAAAAATAAAATCAGGAATCAATATCTAGATTAGTACTAACCTAGACTTGGAATAAGTACCACATACCTACGATACGTAGATCACACTCGTATTCCTTTCAGCTTGAGCAGAGACATAGTTGTATTGTTTTTTATTAAATTTTTAGTATGCAGGAACATTTATAGATACAAGCTAAGATAATCGTTTGATATGGTAAATAATAACATTTTTTTTAATTCTTTTTTGTAAAGTAACTTCTACTAAAAACACATGCAGTTGGTGCAGTAATTCTTATTCTGTATAATCTGAGCATTCAAAAATCGAATGTTATATAAAATAATATCATCGAATAAAATAAAATTTTACTGCGTTTAAATTGCAGCCGCATCATCAAGAGCGCAAAGCTCGTCATCAAAAGTCCATTTCCAGAAAAATCACTCTTTATGATTTTTTAATATTGGTTGTAAATTGACACTGCCGTTACTTCTTGAATTCTTTGACAATGGTACGTGTTATTATACCTCCCCATTATAGTTTATTTTGTTTGTTTGAGGCGTTCAAGCGGGAGGGTTTCGGAACTTACGTCTTTTCTGTCAGTTTCTATGTATGTACCGGAGACGCCTTATTAAATTAACTAGCTAGGCTACCGTCTACCGTGGTCCTACCTGATGTAAAATTTGCGATTACTTTATGAAGCTATTTATCAGCATTCGTCTGCCCTTATATACTTACCTATTTATTACCGATATTCACTTCTTTCTTTGTCATATTATCTTTTACTTAGTGTATCCATCTTATCTCGGCCTACCTCGCGCTCTCATTCCATCCACATTCATACTCTTCCTCTCTTTGTCACATGCTGGTCTTCTCCCTTCATAATATGTTCCATACCATGCCAAACGCTTCATGAAGCTATTATACGTGCGAAATTAGGTGGCGATGGCAGGACGCGGGTAGCTGTAAAATTTCTCGGTTTTTAATAGTAAACGATGTTTTTCGCTCGTGCAGGGCCAAGCCGTGGCGCAACTGGCGAAGACAGTAAGCGACGTGACGGTGTTCGGCGTATGCTCCAAGAGCAAGCACGAGGCGCTGAAAGCAAACAACAACAACATCGACCACCTGCTCGAGAGAGGCTCCGACTACACCAGCGAAGTCAGAAAGTAAGTCAACTTTTTACCATGTTATAGATTTCTGCGTAAATTCATTAAATATATACAGGTTGTTTAGTAAATGTCTGAAAATTCTCCGGTGGTTGCTCTGCCCATGAAACTGAACAACTTCCCCTAAGGACCATAGGTCGAAATACGAAAAAACATTTTCAACGTCTCATACTCGTACAAACTGCATCAGCTGATTTTGTATAGGTCAAAATTTTTATTTTCGGGTTTTGACACCTGACTGGTTTGCAGACATTTACCAAACACCCTGTATATAATGTACTGTCAGTTTGGTTTAGACATCTTTTCCTTCTAACTACAAAGTTAGATTTAAAACGGACCCTTCTGCTGTCCTTACTTCATCAGTACAGCCTGAAATAGTTCACGAACGAAAAGCGTTGTTTATTTTGGGACGAATTGTTCACATTGGTAGCATTTGCCACCGCAGTACTTATTTCTGCCAAAATGGTGAAGTCTTTAATTTAAATAATAAATCCGATATAATTGATTGAATTAATGATGAGCATACAGGGTACATATTATTCCGACTGCAATCCGTCGGTCAAGAAGAGACGTTCTCGTTATAAAAGAAAGGCTTTCCTCCACAGGCTATCTACCAACAAGACTGAGAACTTCAATCAGTAGCAGTTTTATACGTAAAGTTACTTTACTTTGGAAGTTAAACCTTCAAAACAAAGACTTAAGACACTTTTGACGTGTACAGACACGCTGCAAACTTCCCAAAGCTTTGGGACTTTAATGGACGTTTTGTGAAAAGGGAATTTCTAAAATGAATTCTTCGCACCATAAAATGGCTGTAATATTTCAAACAAAGAGCAACAAATGAATTAAAGCGATTTTAATCGCATAAAAATTCTGAAAACGAAGAAATGATATCACTGCGCTAAAAATACGGAGGCCCTTCGTCGTCACTAATTCCTTGTTGTTATGAAGACGTAGCGCGGGAATTTAGAAAAACTACCGAACTAATATTGTCACCATAAATATCTCCCATTACCTACGTCTGCGACATGCCAACTATTCCAAAAATGTTATTAGGGATTATCCAATTAAATAAATCGTAAAGCTAAAGCTTACTGAATTGGCAGTTTCTCGTCCGCCGGAGAGATTGCCTCTGGAACTCAATTAGATACCGACAACAGCACAGTTTATCTTATTTACTACGCAGTTAACTTACAGTTTGTAGGTAAATTTCTCTTAACTGTCGGACGTGCAGACGCGCAGTTTTCCTTGGCATAAAAACGAGCACATATTTGCAGATAAGTAAGCAAATGCTTAGTACTCACATAAGATACGCAGTTCCAGGTCAGTTCGTCATACGCAGTACTTTTTCCAGACACTTCACTGAATCCACATTTTTAGTTCTTTCATCTACGCCCTGTCGTTTCCGAGCAAATAAACCAAATTGTTCCCGATCCCATGCTTTGTTAATTGGTGGTTATTACGTTACATATTTCAGCCCGACTCGACTCGTGTGATACGAATACCACCAACTTGCGTAGACCCTCCACTCGTCCCCCGCGGAGTCTATAAACCGAAGCTAAAAGGGGTTTGGATGCTTGACTCAAGGTCCTATTAAATCGGTTACGGCAAACGTTAATTGTTCCGTTTATAACCCACTCCTTAGGGCAGCTGCTTCATAACAGGCGGCGGCATTTAATTCTCGTAAATAGACAAAGATATTTTTATATCTGGTGAGCTCTTCTCGGGGTAAACATAGCTCAGTACAAGTTCAAAGTAAATAAACAAGAGTTGTTACTTACTGCTTGCGGTTCGATTACTAAACGTAAGTATTGAGAGAATGTTGCGTTTACTACGAACGGAAACATTCAGATTTACTCATACATCGAAATTGCCGAGTCGATCCGAAATTCTGAAATCTTTTAGATGCCAGCCAGCTCACGTCGGATGCGCAGGTAGAATTTTGCAAGGACAGGATGTTTTAACATCAACATGAACGAACACCAACCAACCAACGTTATTTCCTAGAACCTAATAACTATAAACAGGAAAATCACGAAACGTTATTTATTTTTCATCACTTTTTGTATCGGTATCTTGTTTTATTCATTTTATTTTTTAAATCGAGGGGCAATTCATACAAAGTCATCTGATCTCATACCAAACTAGGCAAAGCCTGTTCTAAGGGTACCAGAGACTGATATACATACATAAATAAATATCTAACATCTAGACTAGACACAGAACAAACTCTCGTTTTCATCACACAAATGTTTGCCCTGTATGGGGATCGAACCCGTAGAAGCAAGAGATGCCTGCGCAGGCTCTCTACCAACCACGCCAACGTTTCTTTTCAAAGTTTATAAAAAGAAAATAAGGTGTATGTGTAACGTTCGATGGTTTCTGGCAGGATCTCCCCCGACGGAGTGGACATCGTGCTGGATTGCCTCTGTGGTGAGGAATGCAACCGCGGGTACCAGCTGCTCAAACCCATGGGCCGGTACATCCTTTATGGTAAGTTCTTCGCGCTTCGTTTCTTTCGGACAATCTAGCTAGGACCTAGTAGCAGATGCTCCAATTATGCAGCGTTATTTTTATCACCCCGGATATTTTAAGAGGTGGTTCTGCTCATGAAACTGAACAACTTTTTCCAGGGAACATAGGTCGAAATACAAAAAAAAAATGTTCTTTTTCCCATTAGAACTGCATCAGCTAATAGCTGATTGTGTATGGGAGGTCGAATTTTTTTTTGTATGTCGACCTATGTTCCTTGGGAAAAGTTGTTCAGTTTCATGGGTAGAGCAACCACCTGAGATGTTTGCAGGCATATATCAAACACTTTGTATATCCGGTAGGAAAAAATAGTAAGCACTATTTTAGCGCATTTCTTTGACAATGAAACTGAACAAGTTTCACTAAGAATCGTATGTCCAAATACGAAAAAAATAATTATCTCCTATGCTAAATTCGCAATCAGCTGGTGCAGTTTTTATGGGAAGTTGAATTATTTTTTCATGTTCCTTAGGAAAAGTTCATCAATTTCATGGTCTGAGTATCACGCTAGAATACGCTTACAAATGTTTTTGGCACCTAGAATAGTACTGTTTCATATGACATCCTCTGACTGTTTATATGTACATATAATAATTGCCCTTCTTTTATAAGACCGCATATACTGTAAAGATAATTTTTAATACTTACGTTTTCTTGCGTCGAGCAAGTCAAAATTTCTTGCGTCATTCAAAATCAGTCATCAATCATCGTAACTTGAATATAAAATAATCTGTACGCTGGTTTCGAACTTCAAAAAGATTCTTACGAAAAGAAATTTCAGTTACACTTCATTAAAACCATATGGAGGCCATTTGCGAACGCTGTGGAAGCGACAAAGTACAGTCAGTCGCACCCCAGTGGTAACACCTTTGTCGGGTCTTTGGTTTGTAACGTTTGTATCGTAGCGTCTGGTTTTGTTACCACTTATCTGCGGACGATTGTAAAAAGAGGAGTGATTTTCATTTCTTCGTAAAGTTTCATATTGCTCTATGGTTTGCAACAAAATTTTTGCTAAACAAAAGCAGCATTATGAACGACTTCTTAATCTCGTTTAGACCACTGTTGGACAAAGGCTTTCTCTGGAATAGACACAGCAGAAAGTATGGTACCTATAAGTATTTTGGGGTTGGTACTTTCACGGACTTTACGGTCTGCCCAGTTTTTTTTTTCGTTTCAATCCTGAGCCAACTCACACTAAAAGTTTTCGCCTTACTTTCGAAACTATCTTTCAATTGCGTTTCGTCGTTTTTCTTAGGTCACAAAGCTGGTGTTAGCCTAGACAACGCCTTATATTTTGAGCACAAGCATAAATGAGCTTAGTGGTGGTCAGGTCGGAGTGGCCGCGATAGTACATAGTTACCACGCTTTTTAGCGTTGCGGCTGACGACTGCGGTTATTTGTGACCGCAGATTGGTCATGCGATACGCATGGACACTGCTGCCTCCTCTAGTTGAAAATCCCTTAGTCGCCTTTAAGGTCACAAGGGAAAAGACGTGGTAAGTAGTTATACTACTTAATCATCATAACATCCCACAAAACTTACACTGCAGGACAGGGAGCTCCCTCCATAACTCCAGATAAAACGCGTGGAACTTAGGAGGGGATTTACCATAGTCACCACGCTTGTAAGCGTTGCGGCTTGCCACCGCTGTTGTTGGTGACCGCAGTATGTAATATGGTACGATACTCAGAAAGATGCTGCTGCCCATCCTCCGATTCATTTCATAAGCCCTTAGTCGCCTCTTACGACACCCACGGGTAGAGATGGGTTGGTACTATTTTTTGCCGGCACTGAACCATATTTAGGTATTTGTATAATAGGCTGATGCCTACTTAGTACTTGTTTTATGATAATTATCGCATTCCAACGTAAGATAATTTGCATTATAAGCTGTGAGGTTATGATTCATAACGCAGTATTATTATTTATGGGAGTAGGATGTCTGTATATTTAAATACATCAGATAGACGGCATGGCAAACATTTTACAAATTCGTTTGGGTTTTATTTGAAAGGCGGACAGGTTTTGATTCTTTTCTTAGGAACAGAATAAAGTTATAGTACTATCATGCAGAACGGACACCCTCCGCCCCCCTTGCAATCCACCCCGCACCCCCGCGCGCACCCGCCCGTTAGATTCTCGTGGTCTTTCTGAGTGTCTTTTTGTAGATACTAAATATGCGAGCCTACGTAACCTTTCAATTTTAAATTCGCACTCAATGTATCTAGTGTCCGGATTGTCTTAGGTACGGTCAACCGCTCGTCAGTGGAAACTTTTTCAACTCTATTACCATGACATAAAGTCCAAAAGTGTTTCTACTGATGTGCTGTTGAGTGTACTAAAATACAGCGTGAATTTTCATTGGTTTCGCTTTCGAAGCCCAGTGATTCTACTCATGAAAATAAGAAACTTTCCCAAACAAAATTTTTTACTCGAATTTTTTCGACTATATGGAAGTGTTCACGTGATCGACTCATTTTGTATGGGAAATAGAAAATTCCTTTGGGATAGTTTCTTGTTATCATGAGCAGAATCACTGGGCTCTGGGAGCAAAACCAATGAAAATTCACATTTATATCAGAGTTTTCTCAATAGTATAGTCGACCCCTTTGGATACCGTCAGATGAGTTGCAATCCTTTAATTTATAAGCCTCTAGCTTAAAGTGTCTTCCGAAGAACAGAAAACACCATTCATCCATTTCCCAGCTAAGACCGATGTTGGATTCTTAGTTGAGAAGTAGCAATAAGTAGTTATTTATATGAAATACGGATAAAGTCGGCGCGACACGGCGGCAGACGGCGGTCGGTGAAACTGCTGACCTCCGTGAAGAAGATCTACGAAATAAATCGAAACCTGTCGGTCCTATGCCGGCAATATAAAACGTGAGTTTATCCGTATTTCATATAAATAATTATGTGTAACACTCACGAGTCGTTTAGTGATAAAATAGCAATAAGTAGTATTATTATTAGACTCTATTTTTTATTAAGCTCCTACCCTCCTACGAGATTTCAAAGTTTCCATCAATGCAAAAATTTTTATATGCTACTTAGAACATATAAAACTGAACTATTTTTACAAAAAACATGGACTGAATCCTTAGACTGAATAATAAGAAAAATGTTAGATGGTCCTATAAATAAATAAATAAAATGTTTATTCCATGAAAGGTGTGATAATACTGAAGGGTGTGAATCTGCCCAAGAAACTGAACAACTTTTCCCAAGGAAGGTCAAAAATTGATTTCATTCAATGACCTATGTGCCTTGGGAAAAGTTGTTCAGTTTCATGGGCAGCTTCAAAACCCTTTAGTATTATCACACCTTTCAGTTACACGCTGTATAAGAAAACTATTTACTACTGACTGATGTTGGCTTGCATGGACAAGCAAAAACATTGTTCTCGTTTTTCGATCTATGTTTCTAAGTGGTTCAGTTTTATGGTCCCTGCATATTCCGTGGATACTTTAGCAGTTATTATTATAAAGTAAGTACCTAGTTGGTGTTATAACAATGGTTTGTATCGCAGGATCATCTAACATCGTGACCGGCGAGACTAAGAGCTTCTTCAGCGCTGCGCGTGCCGTGAGTACTCAATACACACTATCTGATTCATTCCACACTAACACATTAAAACTTATACAATTTATTGTTAAAAACGTCCTTATCGCAAAGACAGAAGATACTCTGTTAGGTTGTTGACTGTAGGCGAATCGATGCGTAAATGCATAGTAAAGTATCTATTAAAATTCAATAACCTAACGTTCCCAGACGGGTTTACAACTTCTGATTAATTTAATTGAAACTCCGAGCCTTCTTACAAAGGACATCTAAGCATTTGGTAATTTAATTAGTTTTGAATTACTTAACGTAAATTCGGGACCGAGACATTTTAGATGTTGTTACGTGGGTATTATTATTTACGAAGACTTACGAGAATTACGAAAATTTAAAGAGCTTTTTTTGGCCTTTGATCTCGATGTTATTCCGTTTGCCTATAAAAAAACCGGTCAAGTGCGAGTTGGACTCGCGTGTTGAAGGGTCCGATATACCTAGTATTTCTATTAGCAATATGGTCCATTTTAGGACCGCAAAAGTAAATTTGTTTGTAATTGTTTTTTTTGCAGATTTCTGAAATACTTACTGTGCTACTTATTAGAGATCGCTTTATTTTTGCTGTAATATCTACATAAACTTCTATCGTATTAGAAGATAAGGCGAGATGTTATTTTTTTGACATTTTCCATCATAATTTGACAACAGAGTTGTAAAATTATATAAAAATAATTTATGGCTCTTTCATATGATGATACACCACTCGACCTAAGTAACGACAATTCCAAATATTGCCCCCCCCCCCCCCCCCCCTCTATTACAATAATAGCAATTTTTTTTGTTGGTAATAAAGTTTTTATATTTTTAATGGGCTTACTCTTGACCTCGATCTAGTCTTGAGGACAATCATATTCTAATATTGTTCCAAATTTCAAGTCTGTGAGTGTGAGTGACATTATGCTGATATAAGTACACAGATGTGACAGATAGACAGACGAAGTCCCACCATAAGGGTTCCTTTTTTACCATATTGGTTCGGAATCCTAAAAACCCTTGTAATACTTAGGTACATAGGACTATACCACAGAATTACTCTGTTGCCCTCGTTTCTCCTAAATGGGTGATATCTTCTAATACGCCAGACACTGTTATTTCATTTCCCCTTTTCAAATGCAAAAATGTAGATATCTTGCCCCCTTTTCTGTAACCCCTGATAAAATATGCATATCACGCCTTCGTAACGCCGATTGCTATTTCATTGTATTGCAGTATATACATTTTATAAGGCAATGTTACCATTACTTATTGCATTATTATGAGTTCCATTATGAAAGTGTCGTTTAATCATCAGTGGATTGGATCCCTTTTATGAGTGTTATTATTTCGTAAATTAAATTACTTGCATCCGTTGGAATCCGTCTGTGTTATCAACAGTTATTCATCAGTATCATTAGGTACATAAAGCACAGAGAAATCTTGGGAAATAAAGTATTAATTTGGTAAATTTCGTTTAAAAACCGTGGGCAAAGATATGAAAAATAGATCACTAACTAAATTCAAATTCTAACTAGTTTACTTAAGTTTTTGTAGTAGGTACCAATTTTTTACAAATTCACAATGTGATTTACTTGGTTCCTGTCCTCATGCATGGTCAGTATCATCATCATCTAATACAGCCTCTAACTGTTCTATTGCTGCTGGGCAAAGACATCATCAGTTATGATTATTGTTTACACCATTATTTACTTACTTAAAAATTTTCTTTTTTTGGGTTTTTTTTAATTTACCTATATTTAATAAAGTATTAATTTGGTAAATTTCGTTTATTAACCGTGGGCAAAGATATGAAAAATAGATCACTAACTAAATTCAAATTCTAACTAGTTTACTTAAGTTTTTGTAGTAGGTACCAATTTTTTACAAATTCACAATGTGATTTACTTGGTTCCTGTCCTCATGCATGGTCAGTATCATCATCATCTAATACAGCCTCTAACTGTTCTATTGCTGCTGGGCAAAGACATCATCAGTTATCATTATTGTTTACACCATTATTTACTTACTTAAAAATTTTCTTTTTTTGGGTTTTTTTAATTTACCTATATTTTGTTTTCGATTTTGTTAATTTTTGCTTTAGCTCGCTTTTTTCTTCCCCTATAGGACGTGAAATGTCTGTTACAGTGGTGGCAAGTGGACAAGGTGTCCCCGATCAAGCTTTTCGACGAGAACAAGAGCCTGGCGGGGCTCAACCTGCGGCACCTGCTGTTCCAACAGGGCCGCGTGGAATACGTCAAGCGCGCCGTCGATCACGTGTTCGCGCTCTGGGCACAGGGCAAGGTCAAGCCGCTCGTAGACTCCACCTGGGCGCTCGAGGATGTGAGTACACACCTCGCAGCTTCTTCCAACTGGCAATATTACAAGACGGAAAATCATACGAAGTTTGGTCGCTCGACCAAAATTTGTAGAAGGACGCGATCGAGACGCTCTATTAGACGACTAAACTTCACCAGGCCTGTACAGTAGGGCCAGTTAATTAACGTTCAAATGAGGTAAATCTAAATATATAAAAGAGCATGTCCTGACTGACTGACTGACTGATTCATCAACGCCGAGCCGTAACCGCTATAGATACAGATCTGAAATTTTGTACACAGGTCTATGCACGTCAAAACCACCCACTAAGAAAGGATTTTGGAAAATTCATCTCCCAAGGGGGTGAAATAAGGGATGAAAATTTGTATGAAAGTCCTTTGTTTCTTGAGATAGATTCACACAAATTTAACTTTAAGTTTTTGGTAAAAAATAAAAAAGTACGTGTTTTAGGATTTTCCAAAATTCATCCCTTAAGGGGGTGAAATAAGGGATGAAAGTTTGTATAAAAATTCCGTCAGTTTTAAAGTTAGGATCTTCAAAATTTTTATTTAGACTGACGACTATAAATTAAGTTTTACGTGTCTCAGGGTTTTTAAAAATTTTACACCCTAAGTGGTGAAAAGGGGGGTGAAGTTGAAACTCCTTCATTTTTAAGTTATATCCACAAAATTGTTTATTTAGGCATTAGGGTTGTAATTCTGTAGAATTGTAGAACATACATCTCTTTTATTGAAATTCCACCCCAAATTCAACCCCTTAAAGAGGGAAATGGGGTGAAAAAGTCTAAAAACCAATATGGGTATCATTTGTATTGTTTATCGTGTCGCTGATTACGAAAACTAAAAATTTTTTAAATCCAATGTGGTGGACGTGAAATACCATCACCCCCCGGGGATGGGGTTGGGGTGTGATAGGGTTGATATGTCTAAAAATCAATATGGTTGTTGTTTGTACGGTTTATCGGATCGCTGTATACGAAAACTAAAACAATTTTGAAATCTAAGGTGGTGGACGAGAAGTATCATCATCCCCTGGGGATGGGTGTTGGGGTGCGATAGGGTTAAAATGTCTAAAAATCGATATGGGTGTCGTGTCTATGTTTATATAAGGATAGGGATAGCGGTTAAGACGGCGTTAAGGATAGGGAGTGGAGTAGGGTTAGGGGCAGGGATAGGGAGAGGGAGAGGGTGAAGGAGAGGGAGTAGGATGGAGGTAGAGAGAGAGGGTGAGGGAGAGGGAGGGACTGCACATTGTCTGAATATCACGCGGGCGAAGCCGCGGGCACAGCTAGTCAGGTATATTCTTAATATTTTTATCAAAATCCTGCGACACTAAGTAATAACGTTACTATGTTCTTTATTAATGGTCAGTTAAGAGTGTTAATTTTTGTATTGTACCATCTTTCTTATACTGCGCAGCTAGATAAAGGTTAAGTGATTGAATTCAATTCGGCTTATTCGGAAGGTTATTTGCAATAATTTTTGAATCACGACACATAGGAAATTTGCCATAAAATCTGACTCAATACAAAATTAGTGGTCCAGTTGAAAGTATTTTTTCTAATAAAATAAATTAGTTCTTAATTCACTCTTAATTCGTCCAGGTGGTTGAAGCCATGCAGAAAATGCACGACCGCAAGAACATCGGCAAGCTCGTCCTCGACCCGGCACTGGAGCCGAAACCCAAACCCGCTACCCCCGCCAAAGGAAAATCCGGCAAGGAGAAGAAACCAGCCAAAGAAAACTCCGAGGAGAAGAAGGACAAGGACGCCAAGGAGGATGAGAAGAAGCCAGCCGAGAACGGAGACAAGAATGGTGAGGAGCCCATCAGTAACGGTAACTCCGATGAAGGTTAGTCTCGAGCGTGTGACCAGGCATGCGTAGCGTACTCGCTTCACATCGTATCTACGTAAACTGTTCGCAGAGTGTAAGCTGACGGTGTTACTTTTGACGAAACAGTACTAGTTTGACACTATATTCCAGACACATTACGTTGCATTTTATAGCACTCATCAAGTAAGCCTGCGGCCCCATTGGGCAAATAGTTTGCGAGCGGACTGTCATGCCTCCAATATATTTCAGATTCACACAACACGTACCTACTGTACGCAGTCTGGTGAATTTCCACCCATAGGATTGCTCCATTTGGCAGAGCATTTGGCATGCTAGGAAAATGGTTTGATCCTATTGGTTGGAACTTTCCCAGCTCACAGCTTAGCTGCCTCGCACAGCACTGGTGAAAAAAGCAGCCTTTTTCACATGTGGGAGGCAAACAGGGACTGCTTGAAGCACAATTAATACATGTTTTAGGCGCTTTGCAAAACTTGTTTTTTTTATCATGATTCTGACTTAGATCTGGGGTTGATATTTATGTAACTTACAGTCTTTGAATTTTATACATTGTAAAACCTATTCAAGGTAAAACCTCAAAAACGCCTAAAATAAAAAAATTGCAAATCACAAGAATGAATATATTGTTCTACATGAATTAAAAAATTAAATTTCTAAAAGCTAGTACACCGTCTTCTTACATTTTGTATAAGTAACAGGTATTTTATATAAGTAATTTGTTTTTTGGCTTTTAGTTCCTAGTATTCATTATATCTACGCACGCACAGTGGCTAAACGCACATACTACGTCCTTTGACGTCTTGTGCAGCGAACTGCGCCGCTGTAAGCAAAAATAGCAGCCTTTAGAAATGCTTTCACATTCACATCTTATGTATTATTTTTTGCTTTTAACATGCCGTAGATATTTTATATTCGTAACTAAATTTACAGTCGAAATAATATAGTTTGATTAAAATGACAGCCAGACGGAGCGATGCAAGATGCGATCAAGTCCGTGTGGTGCCAACAAAGAATAGTACTAACTCATCTCTTCCCGTGGGTATCGTAAGAAGGGACTAAGGGTTTATGAACAGGAGGATGGGCGGTATTGGGCAGCAGCATCTTTCTGAGTATCATACCATCTTACATACTGCGGTCACCAACTACAGTGGTCGCCAGTTTCAACCCTTATAAGCGTGGTGACTTTGGTAAATCCCCTCCAAAGTACCACGCATTTTTTATGTATTCTGAAGGAAGTTCCCGTTCATGTTATGATAAAGACGGAGCGATGCGTAAAACATTGGAGTGACAGAGACGCGTATCGCTCTCGTGCATAGCTCTGTCATGCTGTCATTATAATCACGCGACATTATTACGACTGTAGTAGATGTTATACTCACATAATTAGTATTTTATATTATTACAATACAGAAGGCAGCGTTTCTGAAGACTGTTTGAAATGTACGTTTAGCCAGCTTGGTCATGAAATCGGGTTTTTGGCCCTTAGAAGCATATTTTATTAGCAATATGTAGATTATAAATATAAATACAGAATTTAGATTATTATAATATATCGTATTTATTTTAAACTAGTATAACGCCGAAAAAACGCCCTTAGCACGCTTTTAACAGTAAGTTTTCATCTAGAATTATAATAAGAATATTTTGAGAATTTGTAGTGATTTTTTCACTGTATCATCTCAAGAATCAGAATGTGAATAAATCACTCAATGTTGACTTATGGATTTGCAGAGTCGAAGGAGAAAGAGAAGGAGTCCAGCTGAATTGTTTCCGCCGAAGAGTGAACCAGACAAACCACCGCATTGATTAAGTTTAGAGTTCGAGCTGCGTCCGCGAGCGCCAGCCGGCCGCGCTTGCCGGCAGGTGTCGCGAGTCGCGTCGCTACACACTATGTTGCCTCAAGTTTTATTATGTTTAACTTAATACATAAGTCCAGCTCTGTGCGAGACCGTTCGCTCGGCCGTCTCACCGTCACAACATCCGACACGAGAGCGAACGATCTCCCACCAATAAATCTTAATTTAGTTTTAAATCTTTAATTTCTCCGACTATACATCACATTCTCTATCGTTATTAAATTATTGATCGGAAAATCGACAGCGAAATTAACAATGAAATATATTTTTGATTCTTTTATTAATAATTTTGGCCTAAGTTAAGTATTGTTTCGAAACTTACGAGTCTTTTATAGTTTAATGTTTAAGACTTTAATTTTAAGATGAGATATTTTAATCTGCAGTTATTTTGAATGGCTATTATATATCTAAGGTGCAGAGATGCTTAATCTTTATGTATGTTAAGCTTTAATATTTTATTAGTAAATGTTTAAATGAGGCCCACGAGAGCCTTGTGGCAGCCCGCGCCTGAGCCGTGACCGCCGCGCGCCGTGAGCCGCGCCGCGTCTCTCCGACCCGACATCTAACCAATCAAAACCTTACGTGTGATATTTTGTAGTAGATGTGCTAGATGTTTTTGGGGTATTTTTATGCTGCCTTTACATGACATTATTTTTTTTAGTTTGAGCTTAAAAATGCATTATTTTGTATGTTTTATACTGTAGTTTTGTAAATTATTTTCTAGTTAAGAAAAGAGTTCACGGAATTATTTTAATGCCCCGGTCAGTTACAGATCAGAAACACGATACTTACTATAATTTATCCTACAAACCGTTGACCAGGACTACGAATTAATAGAAAAGAGCTTAGCGATCAAACTGTGAACTATTTTTGTGGCTAACTTAGTTCATTAATACATTTGATGTAAGTCATATTTTTATAAACGAACTATAATGTCTCTTTATAAAGCTTTTTATGTATCTTTACACAAATATCACATATCTAATCATAATTACACAGCCACACAATGTATATTAGGATAATATTTTGATACCAATATTCACTGCATTTCTTTTGATATGACTAGCATTTATATTTATCTACTCTTAATTTCGTAAGGTTGTAAGTAATGTTTTACCGCCATGATGTACAGTATGGTTATAGGTATATGTACCCAGTACTATATTAATGTTTTATCTGTAATACACATATCATGTGGATGTATATGTAACTCTGAGAGGCTGATCCCACGCAGCGTGCACTCGCTAACACCAGACAGACTTGTTCCACAGACTGCTACCAATTTTTATAAACTTTTACCTATTTATAACGTTTTGTACGAGCCCATCCTGCGTGAGCGCGTGTTAAGCATCCAATTGTTAGCTTGCATTTCTGTAGTCCCACTAGAGCCGTCTGCCTCCAGATGTGAGGAGGAGCGTCAGCTAGATAGATTTGCGACATTAGATTCGATTGATTGCAAGACGCTGCTTCGTTAATCCTTCGGTGGCTTGGTGCTAGTCTCGTATTGTACGCAGATACATCTCGCTTCAGTGTCTCGGACCAATATCTTAGTCTCCTTATCATTAATCTTCTTCGCTTTGTGTGTCAAATATGTGCGAATTTCTTGTATGTAAACATATACTTATTAAAATTAATTGTGTATATCGACCTGTATAATGGTTTAGATTATCCATAAATTTTCTTCTATAAGATAAATTTACTGATAAAATTCAACACAATGATTTCGCGAGCTGGGGTGACCGCGCCATAGATTGTGTCCAAATTGTTGTAGGTTAATTTCGAATGATGCCAATGTTAGTATGTGAGAGCGGTCCAAAGCGTCAAAACCTGTGCGATCACGCCAGCAGCCATCATAGACTGGGTCGTTATTGTACTACACATTTATTTTTATAAGGGCGGGCCAGTGTGATATCTATACTATGAAATGGATAAATAAATATGTATGATCTGTAAAAATGCTTACGGTTGTCTTTTATTTTTATAACAAACTTCAACTCCAAATTATTTTGATAAAATACAAGTAATGATAACTAAGACTGACACATACAAGAATTTATTCCGGGCTCAATCCATATAGATGCCGTAGACGACGACGACACAGTAGATGTGGCAGTTTTCGAAAGCATGAGAGGCGAATGCATCGCGTTCAGGGTCCCACAGGAACGAGTGAAACATGTGGACGCCTTGCTGACGCTTCTGCCCGATGCTCACTGCCACTAAGATTCTGTACCTAAAACATTTGAATTCAGCGTCACACATTCCATATTTAGTACAGAAAAATTAAAGAAATTGTAAGCCTTGTCTTAGTTCTCAGGGTGGGTAACGCGCTTTGCTGTCTTATTAGTGTCAAATTGTTTCACTAATAAGACAGTGGGTGTCATGGGCGGTGGTGACCACTTACCACCAGATGGCCTATCTGCTCGTTTACCCACTTGTTACATTAAAAAATAATTGGTACAGCAGCACTACACTTACTTTCTCGCGATATACGAGAGTCATTCAACAGTGTCCCGGCCGGGAGTCGAACCCAGAACCTCCGGATCAAAAGCCGAATGCTCTAATTACTATATTATAAAGGCTGCGGATAGTAATGACTAAATAAGTACCAACTGCAAACTTAAGTTTATAATTCCATACAAATAATATGAAAATACAAACTTACTTATACCTACTAAATTTATGTACAAATGATTTAATGAAATATGCAGTCAGGTAGAAAACCATTTTAGAATCCAAATTGTAGAACATCAAAATAAGCTCAACGAAACCGATTTTGAGTAAATCACATTTTTAAATTTTAGAGTAAGGGAACACCCCTTATATGAATTTCTACAGACCAATTGATACTGCTGCAAAATATGCTTGGTCATGCAAAGTTTCATCAAGATTGTATGAGACTTTTTGCGAAAATTACAATTTTATATTTTCGTTGTATGACAGCTACCCTCAAAATGAGAGCCAGCAAGAAACCATTCAAAACCCTTCGATGGATTTGCATAAAACTCTTAAATTCAAAATATGGTGTCAATCGGACCATTCGTTTAGCCACTAGGCGTGACGGACAGACGGACCGACCGACCGACGGACGGACATTTTTGGGAGACTTGTTTTTTATAATGTATATATGATATAGAAAACATTTTTGAGAAATTTAGAAAAACTTTTTTTTTTCACGAATACAATACCTTTCTCGCTCCGCTCGAAAGTAAAAGCGCCTTATATAAAAGAAAGAAGTGATAAGCGCCTTAAACATAAAAACCTAAAATTTTACACAATCGTTTAATCGTTCTTTTACAGGCGCTCTTACCAAATCGTGTAAGTTGGACCGTCGAATAGACGAAATGAAAGCTGATTTTTAGGGTTCCGATACCAAAATGGTTCGTCTGTCTGTCACACACCTGTAAATTTCAGCAACCACTCATGCTATCGACTTGAAATTTGAAATACTTTTAGAATATGGTAGCCCAACTTAATTGCACATGAAAGAATAAAAACAAATTATGATTATGTAAAGGGGGCTCAAATAGGGGGGGGCAAAATTTCAAATTGTTGTAGTGGGATATCATATCAACAAAAATATATTTTGGAATGTACAAGTAAAGTTACTTGTACATTTCAAAATATATGTATTTTTGTACTTTTTTATAACTCTGAGTTTTCAAGTTATGATAAAATTTATTGCTTCTAAAAATACTACAGGTATATCGGAACCCTCGGCGCGAGAGTCCGACTCGCAATTGACCGGTTTTTTTTCTTTCTAAAGAACGAGATTTCCGCAGATTCAAACTGCAAGTAGGGTGGTAAGACCTTTCCCAAAGAAAAAAAGCTTTCAATTCGACTGTCCAACTTTTTTTTATTGTCAATTAGGGCTTACTCTTGACCTCGATCTAGTCTTGTAACTTGTACAGTTTAGCCTGAAATATTTTTTTTAAGTTGTGCTGACGGCCGCACGTCAGTGGTAACACTTACCTTGCGGATTTCTAGTTTTGGGTGTAAGTAGCTTAGCGCTGGTTCAGCTTATACTGGTTTTGTGGCCACTTCTTGCTGCCGTGCGTACCTACCTATACACATTAAATATTGGGAAATACAATACATAGGAAATATATTATAACTAACCAAGATCAACATAATGAAATTTTACGCGACTATTTCTTTTTCTTTTTCTTCTTTGACTGATCGCAGTCTACACAAGTGATCAGGTAAACGCAAGCTATAAGCGCCACCGCTACTACTGGGAACGGCAACGAAGCACAACAAAACATAATTTAGAAAAATTTTGTGAATCGTCGAACTGGATCATGCTTTAGGTTATTACCAATGATATTATAATTTTGGTTATTACATGATAAAAACACAAAAAACCGGAAAAACCAAGGACATATCTCTCTCTTTGAGTAACGCCTGTCACGAAGACAGATCTAGACAAGACAATGAAAGCTGAAAATAAAACCTCTTTTGTAACCAAAGTTCGTACCTGTCAAAATTTTCTTCTTTCACAGCGCTTCGAACGTTTTCAGCCAGGCTGATACTGAGTTCCGGAACTGCTTTATCGCTATATTCGACCTCTTCCAACTCGGAGTCTACGATGCGCTTTAATATCTTCTCCACTTTAGTCACATCGAAGTGTTTTCGAGGGCCGAGTTGATAAGTCGGTTGGTACATCCGCACCTGTTTGGGTTTAGGAGTCGCAGGAGGAGGAGGATCAGGGTCAGACATTTTCAAATGTTGTTTGGTCAATAATGTGCATAGATACCTATACGGCGTAAAATTACTCGGGCTGTGACCGTTAATGCGAAGAATTCGAAAAATTTGTCGCGGGGGTGAGCACGGCATGTGGGGGGAGGCGAGCGAATCGTTCATTGGCTCTTCGCCTGTCACCCCTGCGCAGAAAATAACCGTCATAGCCCGACTTATCCTGTACGCGCTGTACTATGGCTACATAGCAACCCAGAGTTTACGCGGGTTGACTTCAGAAAGTCCGTTTCGAGATCCGGCCCCACTTACCTTTCATCATCATTTTTATTTTACACCAAAAACGTGTTTAGTATTTTGCAGGAGACCTATTACAGTTATCACGTTTACTACCTGGGCGACCGAGTATAGCCGCCTCAACATTAAAGTATCATCGGGTGAGCAAGCTATGCTACCCACTAACAGATGGCGCTGTAGGTTTTTGTCTTCCCAGACACGAGACCTAGCTAGATCGGATTTTACCCCCGAAAACACCCGTATGGTAAATTTCACCGAAATCGTTAGAGCCGTTTTCGAGAAACCGATTACAAATATACAGGGTGTCTCATTCAAATCGGTCAGTATGGGAAAGTCTGAAACTATAAGACATACGAAGATTTGTTCTTAGGAACCATGTCACCGATTTTGATAAAAAGAAAAACTGCATTCATACATTTGAAAAAAAAGTGTACCCATATTGTATTGAAAAAAACGGTGGTCACTTCGAACACCTACTATGATAAATTAAAGTATGTAAAAACAATGCATTTTATTCATTTTAGACATCGTGTTTCATAGAGACATTTACTGCTTAAGACCTACACAACCGTTATTTAAACAGAAAAACTGTAAGCTTTTTTTTTCAAAACTACCGGGTTCGATTCCCCAGCTGGGTACACTTTTTTTTTTTCAAATGTATGAATGCAGTTTTTCTTTTTATCAAAATCGGTGACATGGTTCCTAAGAACAAATCTTCGTATGTCTTATAGTTTCAGACTTTCCCATACTGACCGATTTGAATGAGACACCCTGTATACAGGCTGTAATGGTCAGGTTGTAAAGCTAAAATCGGTCTCTTTCTACAAACTGTCCGATCAAGTTTACAATTTTGTATTGAGAGGCTGATTTTTATTTTGATTTCCTGAAAGTTTTATCCACGCCCTTTCAGTATTTGCCAACCTGTCCCTTACACCTTACACTCTGTATATAATACATATTGCCGCGGTTGCTGGTGGTTGGTGGCCGCAGTAATATGTCGATAAAATAAATTTGGCTATGACCGGGTGAGCGCGACATGTGGGGGGGAGGCGAGCGAATCGTTCATTGGCTCTCCGCTTGTCAACCATGCGCAGAAAATAACCGTTAGAGCCAAACTTATCCTGCGCACGCTATAAAAGGAAAGACGCTGCTGCCCATCCCCTGGTTTAAAATGCCTTAGTCGCCTTTTACGACAGCCACGGGTAGACATTTATCATTCGAGGAAATATGTCGAAAAGAAATATCGCCCGTTGCAGAAAGCATCTTCGAAGTTAAAGCTTCTATAAATCTATTCCTATTATCCAATATTGTAACATATTGGGACCAGCTTCACAGATTTAGCAATAAACAAATACCTAGGTAGTCTTGTTTTCCTAACACTTTACAATAGACTTTGTCTGAAATAAAAATATTCAATTTGAATTTTGCTGACTCGTTGACTTTTTTGTTGAACGAAGAGTCAGCCAGTTGCATTAAAGAGTACCTACCCATAGATTTATATAGTCAAGATAGGGTCTTGGGAACAAGCGGTTCAAAATTTCCCCATTAAAGAAAAAATTGCGCCATCTGTGAAAAATCGCGTGAACTACGTTGTGTAGTACTGCGGTCGGTGCTAAATACACGGAACGGAAATAATAACGGAAATAACAAAACAAACTTTTTACTGTTTTTATGTGATTTCGGCCTGGTTTTTCAGTTTTATGAATTGGATTATAGTCAAAAACAATAATAAGAAATAACAATAATAATAATAAGAGTACATTGTTTCTTCAACTAAGAACATTCCATTTTGTTGGTAAGTTTATTTGCATCCAATGTTGACAATATGACTGCAACGACTGACGTTTGTTGGTCCTAAACGTCAGATTTAGGACCAACGAATTGGGGACATTGTAACGTGCCGATGGGCTAGTACTTATATATAAGTAAATGTACCTACCGGTCTGGCATTTTTCTGGCTTTGACGGTGACTTAACGTGCTGATTCTTCGTAAAGATAGAAGCGATTTTCCAATCGATCGCTTACTGTAATCTCTCGTTAGTTCTTTTGACATTCTTTTTTCTATTTGGAACCTAATTTACAGTTATTTACGCTCTAGAGTTTGAATAGGTACCTATCTTATCTAGTAGGCCACGAAGAGCGACACATGAACTTCGCAAAACTACGGGCCAAATAAAAGAGGATATAAATTCGTTTCCACGGGCCGGGCTAACCGACCGTACGAAACTTAAAAAAAACTAGTAGCCAATGCCGAAAAAGAAAAGTTAAGGGCTCCCGCACACGACCGAGAATCGGTGACCGATTTTTTGTCGGCATCCCGCTCTGACGTGTTATCACCTGAATCTTCCGTCCTTGTCTTGGCCGATAATCGCCCACCGATTCTCGGTCGTGTGCGGGAGCCCTAAGACATTGACGTTTTGATTGTTAGTGTTCCGATTCACAGAAAACTTACCCAATTCACGTTGATTTCTTTGGATTTGCTTCCGATGTCAAGTGATTCTACACATGATAACAAAAAAAAACTTTAGAAAAAAAAATTACTCAAAAAAGTTTTCGACTCGACAGTTAAGTGATCAGGTGATCGACCCATTTTGTATGGGAATTTGAAAAAATATTTTCTTCCGGAAAGTTAAAATTATCAAATTATAATCATTTTGCAAAATATTTAAGTGCTCGATTACCTTGGTTTCCTTTCGGTAAGTTACTATTTTAATAACTAGCTGCAGTATTTTAATTTTATTTTCACTGCATTTTGTATATAACTACTTATATAAAGGTATTTAGCCTAGCCATTGTTTCAATTTAATAAAAACAACAGTGAATAATCTAATAAATAATAATAAGTAATAAATAAACGGATTCTATTAAACGGGTAGTGTTTTGAGGTAATTACAAAAGTCTGAATGAGCACTTTTCATTTTGCGTGGTGATGATGGAGCAGGAAGGTGAAGGAACCCTTGAAAGTTGTCGGACAGTTCTTTTGATTGCTAGCGCCATTTGGTAAATTAGTTCAGTCAGGCGATGGTGGGGCCTAGCAGCCATTTTGGATAAGATTATTCGAGTCAAGCTCACTTCAGTTAGTTGTCTTTTCCTAAAATGGAGCAGTTCGAGTCGTTTCTTAACAGTTATAGGAGCGTCGATTTACCCAAGAGCAAAGTACCAAACAGTTGTACTTACTTTCGTCTTCGGCTTCTTGACAGCTCTAAGCGATTACCTACTTTGTTGTAGTCGAGACAAATTGCAATGGCGTTTAGTCACGTAGAGAGATCGATAGAGGGTAGTTTTCAAAAAATTTCCATTTTTGACAAAAAGTAAAAAAATGTTTGGATATCATTTTTATGATATTGTATTCAATTTGCTATCTTATAATAAGTACATTTCACTACAAGGGAACAAGCAATTAGCCAGTTTTTAGCAGGTTAATTTATAAATTGGCAGGTTTATGATTATGACTAGATTAGTCTTCAGATTAAGTTTTAAGCGTTATAAGGGCTAAGTCTAGTCGTGAGGCGTTGAATATAAGTCTATTCGTATTTAAGACTAAATAAAAGACAAAGTTTCGATCAACACTACCTATTACCGTCTCTGAAAACTAAAGCAATCTCATTCACTCGAATACATCTCATCCACCTGCACGGTACTGACCGGTTGTTTAGAAACGGGTTAATTAGAAAATGATCGTTATGTCGTCGGATATATGCAAACGAATAATGCAGAGAGTTTATACCTACTCAAAGCTGGCCTCATGTAAGTACTATAATCAGGTGAAACTTTATCCAAAACTATTTTATAAATGTTAAAGTTATTGTAGGCAGAATAAATAGAACTTAAGGTTACTTGACAAATATAAGCGGTGACAATTCGATTATTATTTTTGTTCACAGTAAATACACCTGCACTCGTCTCGCCACTTCTGCCGCTAACAGACAACTCAGGCGACGTAGCGGGAGGGGTACGGTCTGTGTCCTGAATTAGTGTTGCGATCAAATCGAAAGTATCTAAGGTGACAGGTGATGCAGAAATTATTGCTTACAAAAACTTTTTCTCTTTTGTTTTTCTAATTTCTCGATTTAGAAGTCACAGGTTTACAGAGATTGTAGCCTGGTCATTCATTAACAAAGTGTTTCATTGCTTTTTGTTTATCTATAATGTGTATTATTATATGGATAAAAAATCTCATACACTAGTTCTTCGGACACGCAGGTTAATTAGAAAATGATATAACAAACTTAATTCAATTCTCCATCTTTCTTTAAAAGGGTGTCAAAATGATTGGCATTGATGCAGCTAATGTACTTTGAATTGTCCTTATGAGTTGCGTTGCTCTAAACTGAAAAAATAATACAGCTTAAGAACTTCAGGCAGGTTAAAACGGCAAATTTTTGAAAACTACCCTAGTATTGACAATGTTGTGGTCTTAGTTGATGGTGCAATTAAACCAACAAGTAGAAGAAGATGCTCTGCCCATGAGCTAAGTGTCAAGGATCTGACAGAAGAACTTATTTCGTTAAGTATGATATACTTTGTGTTGTTATTTCTTGATGGAACTCTAACGTATTTATACAGGGTGTAAGGGACGGTTTACCGAAAACTGAGAGGGCGTGCTCAGTCAACGAAACCGAACAACTTGCACACAGAAACATATAATGGGAAATGAAAAAAAAAAGTTGACCTCTCCATACAAAATATTCGACCAGAGTGGGCTATTTGTATGGAGAGGTCATATTTTTTTTTTCATTTCCCAACATATCTATCTTTGGGAAAGTTGTTCAGTTTCGTTGGCTCAGCACGCCCTTTCAGTGTTCGGTAGACCGTCCCTTACACCCTTTATAATAAAACACCATTTTCACACTAGTTCCACAATTTGAACTCAAAACCGGTCACACTCGGTATAAATATCAAAAAATTGTGGAACTAGTGTGAAAATGGCGTTTTATTATAGATTTTTTTACAAAAAAAAAATTGTGAGTGAATATTTGTTGTTAAAGTTAGAAGAACTTTCTGTCTGTTTATTTAACGAAGAGAGAGACTCAAATTAAATTTAAAGAAGACGTGTTGGTGATTTTTATTATGTTTGAATGATAAAGAAGCGTTAACTAGCATTTCAATGTTTATTTGACGAAGTGAAAGACTTCAGGTTAAGTAAAAATACGTTTGGTTGATTTTACATGATGGAAAACTGTTAACTGCCAGTTGAATAATAATTTCGATGCACTTGATTCCACCTTTTAATATAAATTACTACATATACTTACAAGAAAAACTTACAAGAGAATTACCCAAAAGAACCGAAAGAAACCGGTTTACCTGGCTGTGTATGTGGAAATCCTGAAAGACCCGGGTTTTTTTTCTGCTCGGTTTTTGGATACCCTAGGCTGAAACTTTAAGGCACGTACGAAGTTGTAGGCACAGCTATACAATGTGTCCGGTGACCGACTGCACAAACGTAAACGTTAGATGCTATCCATGAAAGTGAAAATCTTTTCCTCAGGAACATAGGACGATATACGAAAAAATATTTCGGCTTCCCACACAAACTGCATCATTTGATAGCACATTTTGTATGGCAGGTCGAAATATTTTTTCGTATTTCGACCTATGTTCCTTGGGAAAAGTTGTTCAGTTTCATGGTTAAAATGTTCCGTTTAAGTTTGTGCAGTCGGTCACCGGACTATGTAGAATTTTTGTACTCTTTCTTTCTCTTTCTCGTTACTTCCCTTTCTTTCCCGACGACGACGGTTAACTTTTCACTGAGTCGGAACGTAGTCGTAATATTTTTGTTATTTCGGCAGAATTTTCGGAAATCGAAGTTTTATTTATTATATTCAGATTTCGCGCGCGCATGTTGTTTTGTTCGGTGTATTCTTCCAACAAGTGCCGCTTCTTTTACATATTCTGTCTAATCTGTGTTATTTTAGAGTTAAAAAGTTGAGAAAAGCTTGTTTGGTGTGGTAAATATACAACTTTGATTCAATGGTAAAAATTGCAGTGGCACGATGAGCCGCCAATCTTTCATCGAGAACTATTTTCAGTCAAAAGCAAAACCAGTTCCTAGGTTGGATGTTAAAATGGAACAAAAAGTGATAAAGCGCAGTAGCTTGAGTTTGAAACGTTCACCGAACAAGACCCTAAAAGTGAGTGAAGGAAACAGGATTGCGTGTGATGTTATAAGTTTGTCAAGTGATGATGAAGACATTTGGGAGAACACACCAAAATCTCGTGCGCTTCGAGACCTCACACAATGCTCAAACGAAAGCGAGGAGGTTTTCTCTGATAGCTCTGCAAGTACTATCGTCTACAGTCCTGGACAAAGCTTACAATCACCAACTTTACAAAGAAAGAATATGAATCCTCCCATTACTCCTAAAAAAGAGCCTCTTGATATGCAGGAGAGAAACAATCTTACTGAAAGGACTCAACAAATTCAGACATCTATTAAAGCCGAGCAATTCAATGGAACACCACAGAAAAATAGTCAATCTTTTCTAACACCAAAGAGTCCTGTTTCCAGCTCAAAAGTACCAAGTTGGCAAGCATCCTCTAGCCACAAAAGTCCACAAAACAGAGATAAGTATTTCTCGCCCGTCAAAAATAGAAGAGTTTCATTAAAACCTGTAAATAGAGTGAAAAGGAGTCTAAATAATGAAATTAGTTTGTCTTCGAGAATTTTGTTTGAAGATGATCTTTTTGCAAATGCTTGTGAAGGCATGGATGATAAGAGTAAGTTGTTTACTGCTAAAAGAAGGTAGTAATGTGTTCTAAAAGTTGTAGATTTCTTTTTAACATTAGCTGCGTTCCGAATCAACGATAACAACGCTTTTATCGCTCACAGCGCTGTCAAAAGAACGCCAAAAGTAATTTGGGATGCCTGTGAGCAATAAAATCAATATTACCGTTGATTCGGAACGCAGCTTTGGTGATAAATAAGATACAACTTAGTGTTAAATAGTTAAAAAAATTATATAGAATCCTACTTACCTTTTGAAATGCTGTTCAGCTGTAAGTAATCCTTGTCGTAGCCTCATTTCATATCTATGGAGTTGATTACCTAACTTAGGAGACTTGACTCTCTCTTTGAACCTAAGAGTTGTGATCTTGTCGGTGGATTAGACTAGAGTGCTCAAATTAAATATTATTTATTTAGGACATTTTAACACCTTTATCACATTAGTAATGGTGTGAATTATTTTCACCTGATTAACAAGAAATGTGTTAAAAAAAAATGATCACTAATTAGGAAATTAGTGATCATCTTTTTTTTAACACATTTCTTGATCACTAATTGCCTAATTAGTGATCATCTTTTTTTTAACACATTTCTTGTTAATGCTGCTTAATTTGCTGTCTGGACTACTGCCAACCAAAAGTCCCCTCTGATCAGTGTTTCATTATTTTTATCTTACATGTTGTTCTACAATATTATTATATGACATTTATATCTCTTCCAGCTGTGTTCCTTCTACAGACCATCAACAAATATCTAGAAACACCATCTTTAAAATGTCTGTTAGATGAAGAGTCCCAAACCCTACTGTCCATTTGCTTTCAAATCGTGAAACCAGGCATGAAGTTAGTCTGCCGGCTTTACTGGAGGAAAGAGGGATGGTACAAGAAAGAAAAAGTCACACAGATATGCTCAGAGGAGGATGAAACAATAGATGAATCAAGTTTCCAAGATATGATAAATTCTTTGGTGCAAAATGGATTGGTTGAACAGGGTAGGTGTATAGTGAAAAGAAGTCTTACCCTCAAGGACAAACCTCAAATTTTTGTACGGATGAGTATTGCCTTTGTGCCACTGTGACATGTGGAAGATCCATCTATAAAATTAAGTTTTGCTCTTATGTTATACTGTCGAAGAATTTTTGTGATAAGGAAATCAATATTTGTTATTAGAATGTGGTTTGTGGTCATTTGTTATCTATCTACTATTATGTTCATTATTTCACATTACAGCTAAAAAGTATTGTAATGATGAGGCAAACACATTAAAATTCAGATTTTATTTAGAGACTATATTCAAACACTAATTGTTTTATTTTTAGATAATCCAGATAACGTTACTTTTGATCAGTATGTATCAATACTGAAGAGGGAAGAACTGAAAGAAATTTGTAAAGAATTAAAACTGAAGATGAACTCTAAGCAAGATGCCATAGAGGCTTTGAAAAGCTTCAGTAGCAATACTCAGCCAAATATCAGCCATTTCTTCACAGGAAACACTAGTTCAAATTCAAAGAGACTGTTAAAAATGTAAGTAGTATCTCAACAAAACAAAGGGATTTAAATCCTTATCTTAAATTCATATTATGATACACAGCTAGTACACATGGCAGCAAACAAGTGAAAACAAAACCAATATAAGCTAAACCAGCGCTACTAATTCCAGAAGCTAGAGACCCGTTCAAGGTCAATGTGTCTCCACCAATGAGTATACAATATATACAATGAGTATACAATGTAGTTCACTGTAGTTACAGGTACGAAGAGTGCGAAAAACGGCCACTTTTAGCAGTTTTTGTATCTGTAACTACAGAGAACTATATATTTCAGGATTGATAGGTTCTAAATAAACTAGGATACCTTACTTCAATCTGGTAAGACAGATTTTCGATGAGTTTTGTATTTAGCGAGCTGTTTTTTTAACTGATGGGGGCGCTAATTGACTGTAGGAAAGTAACTGTGATAGTTTTCCTTTTAATTTCATCATATTGCTACTACTGTGATTTTTTTCACATTTCCAATAGCAACCGTTTAGCCGGCAGGGGGGAGACACTGGACTCCAACAAATAATTGTGCTTTGATGTTTAATATTTCGCAGACGGATCCCTAAATCGAAGAATGATCTCAGTAGACTTACATTCTTTTTAAAAGACCTAGCCAGCAACACCCCACACTATGGGGTAGAAGAGACAAAATAATTTCATCCTCACTTTACAATACCCTAAAAAAATATTTTTCAAAATTTCATTCTACCACTTTGTCGGTGTGAATGAAATGTATATTCATATAAAATTTCAGTTTTCTAGTACTAAGGGTCTCTGAGCTAAGACGCGGACATACAGACAGACAGACGTGACGAAACTATAAGGGTTCCTTTTTGACTACGGAACCCTAGAAACATGTAAATATTAAAATTTTGTATTTATTCTTTTTTTAAGTTATAATTTCAATAATGGTAAATCCATCCTTGCAAGCAGCGCAGGACCGGTCGTCATGGAGATCTTTAGGGGAGGCCTATGTCCAACAGTGGACGTCTTTAAGCTGATATATGATGAAATCCTTTCTTCTCGTCCATGTATTAAGTCTGTAAGGTATGGTCAACTGCATGTCAGTAGAAACTTTATCAACTGTAGGTATTACCAGGCCATCAGATCCAAAAGTGTTTCTACTGACGTGCTGTTGAGTGTTCTAAATACTTCTAATTTTTAATTTTTTTTTTCTTCCAATACAGGATGAGTGTGAAAGCAGGCCACTGTTACAAACTAACAGATGTAGCACGCGATACTCTGCACAAGCTTTACATATTAATGTACCTCGGCATGGACTATAATATTATCAGAGATAAGAAACTGGAGGTTATGTTGCTCTATGATAAGATCAGTAGGGAAACTTATCCAGTAGATAAGGACATGGTGCTTGATAATGCATCTGTTGTGTTTAAAACCAAAGATCAGTTTGACAGGTAAGCATGAATGTTAAGTCTATCTATTTTATCACTAAACAACATGTAAGATGTTAAATTATGATAATTGAGTAAATCCATTTTAAATACAGATAAATCATGTAATGCAGAAAGCTTCTTTAAGCTACTTGGCACGGGATAGTAAATTGTCTTTAAACAGCTTTTGAACAGCACAACATTCGCAAATATTAATTAAGAACCTGAAGATTCATTCAGTAATTAATTAGTTATACATATGTCTCAGTAGAAGTAGACACACTTCATATGTTTCAGGTATATTACTGCACATAACATTTATGAAGACTTTTTGAGCAGTACTGATGTGGAAGCAAAATGTAAAATTGTAAAAGACGTCTACATTTTATACAAAGGCATAAGTGCTGAGCAAATGGTGAGGTAAGCGTGGTGGTTTGGAATTTATACAAGAGACTGAAAGTATCATAATATTATCATTATTATTACTACAGCCTTGTATTTTTGTTAAGAACCAAGCAATAAAAAAAAAAATATACTGACTGAAAAATAGTACCGGTACAAGTAGTACAGGTACTATGTCTGGTACCGGTATCGCACCTAGGTAAATGGTAACGGTTCCCATAAATACCGGTATTTCAAGCCTTGCACGTAATGTTTTCTTGTTCAGGGTCGTCACTCTAGAGAACCTTTCTAATCCATAGGCCATTTTCAAAGCGTATTTATTTTTCGTAATGATATCCTATTTATTTATGTATTTCGACCTATGTTCCTTAGGGAAAGTTGTTCAGTTTTATGGACAGAATCACATCCTTTAGGGTTGATATATCCTTTCTGTTACACCTTGTATACATTATTTCAGTTACACACAGCTACCACAATGGCTTCAAAGGTACACTCCTCCTTACTTATTTGTGAAGATCCTTGAATCCGGGATACAGGATTTGAAGAAAGACAAAACTGGCGGTCATTACCTACTGGCATTGGAGATCCTCAAATTCTTGATTGGTCAGAGGATATTTCGGCAGCATCGTAAGGCGGATTGGTTTGCTGAAAAAGCTCTCATATTGCACAGTTGCTTGAGCAGGTCAAATGAGGTAAGACAGCTTTAATTATATATATTCTTTATTGCACACATACTTCAAGTAAAATTACAAAATTAAAGGACATATACAAGGTCGGGCTTATCTGTAAAAGGGATTTCTACCAGCCAACCTAAATTTAGTTATTAATTATAGTTATTCAAGAGTTTTGTAGTCGGGTACTCTACTCTATAATACTGTTTGTAAGTGTACTCTGACCGTTTCAATTATTTAATGTTTTTTAGTGACGGTAGTTGGCTATATTATAAAAAAAAAAAACTATGAAGTCACCCTGCCTTGCAACCACCAGCCCTGTAAAGTTCTCGAAATGTCGAATTTTAAATTAAAAAAAAAACGCGATGTACCTATAAATCCGTAAAAAAATTCGTGTAAATGGGGTGTAAGGGACAGTTTTCCGAAAACTGAAAAACAAAATCCGCGTCGCTATACAAAATTGTAAACTTGATTGGACATGTGGTAAAGAGATGCCGATAATTTTTCATATACTTAAAGTTATTCAGTTTTGTTGACTGATCACGCCCAATCAGTTTTCGGAAAGCTGGCCCATACCATACACCCTGTATAGTTTAATTGCTAGTATATTAAACTGTTTAACGTGCCAGTCGGTGCTGAAAACGCTTCAGATGTGAAGCCACTAGCATCAAAAAGGTTTGCGTCCAAAAGCGACTATTCATAAGATTTCAGGAATTAATTTTTTGTATAGTATTTACTGCCATGCTGTAATTTTCTGTTTAATTTACAGGCTGGAAATAAAATTGGCAGATGTTTCAAAAATCCCTTTCCGTTTTAAAATCGTTACAATAAAAATTCTGTTTGCTGATTAAAGTAAGAAAGAGCATAATTATTTATTATAATTACAGGCGGCAAAAGTGTTGCTCGAAGGATTCAGATCAGACCTATCCGAGGAGGCTAAGGACAGTATGCGGCCACGCGCGAAGAAGATCGCCACCCAGAAGAATATTACACTCGACGAAACGTTGAGACATGAGCTGCTGGCGTTCGCGACCAAAGAAACTATCCAGGAGAAGAACTTCCCAAACAAACATATTGAGAAACAGCCCATGGAGTAAGTTATTCTTCAAGTTTAGATGCCGTTCCGATTCAGTGAAAAATTTGCCGCTGACGTAGGACGTTTACACTTTGACGTTCAGAAACCGAACTATACACCAAAGCGTTCCAAACGGGGTTTCAAACATCTGAGAAAGTACCCCATAGGTTTTGGTTTGGTTACTTTGGTTCATAAATATAATATGTACAATGGAGACATAAATGGTCGCATCATTTGATTGTGTTGACTTTATCATAACATCCCAAGAAATGTCCACTGATGGACAAAGAGCTCCCCTCCAAAATTCCAGCAAAAATACGTGGTACAATTTGACGGGGAAGTACCATAGGCACAATGGACCGTGGTTGTCGGTAACCGCAGTTTGTAACATGGTACGATACGCAGAAGGACGCTGCTGCCCATCCTCCGCTTTATAGTCCCTTAGTCGCCTCTTGAGACACCCACAGGTAGAGATGGGTTGATACTAATCTTTGCCAGACACTACACGGATGACTTAAAATTTTAAAATTTACGTTTGGTCTTTGATAATGATTTAAACTTGATACCGGTACTTGAGAAATAGTTTTTGACAGACAACCGGACGGACAACAAAGTGTGATTCTGTTTTTTTTTTCTATTGAGGTTACCCTAAAAAAGTGTGCGTTCAGATCAAAGATATGTGACAAGTGATTGACATGTGGATTTCATGCAATCTGAATAGTCTTAATTAATATGCATGTCGCCGCTTGCTTCAGTGGTGGCGCACCCTAGACTTACATAAATTATTTTCCCTAGACGTACAAACAAACGCGGCAAAGTAAAGTTCGAGACGCGCACTCCTGAGGGCAGAATGGTGCAAGAGGCAGAAGAATACTGTATAGCGGATTATCTCTACTCTAAAGAATTCACTGATGGTAAGAACTTTGCACGAGATAGTAAAAGATGGAACTAGACGGCGTCAGAGAGCGACCAAAAACTAGAATTTACTCAGAAAGCAGATGTACACCACTGTCGTAAGTTCGTAATGGCTATTTATTTGAGGTGGAGAGCTGATCGTCAGCAACACTACCTCATCGCATACCAAAAAACAACTAGACTGTTGCGGTTTTATTTAATCGTATGGCATCATAACATATAGGCGATATTTGTAATCTCAAAAATCCTTTTAAGATGATGCACAATAATAAGTTCAATGTCAAAAAGCAGGGTTGCCTGCCTGGGTGCAACCTGCCACGTTTTGTATATTCAACAAAAAGTATATTTGCATTTACTTACTTGGTACTCGATGTGCCAGGTTGCGGAAATACCCTAGATTGGTCGCTATTTCCAACTTTGCCACTGGCCAACTGCCAGCTCTTAGGCCTCTTAGTCTATTTGACCTTCATTTAGCAGAGGACTTATTTCGGCTGAAGTTAAAAGCGTTTTAGTCATGTTACTTAAAGTGAATAATAAAAAGCAGTAAAGTAGGTAGTAGTGAACATCTTGATGTGCAGTTTGACTCTTGATTCCCTTTATTAACTTTACTTCATTGCAAATCTTACAGGAGAACATTGGGAAGGTCGTATAGTGACAACCCTATTCTTCCTCCTCTTCTGGGACATTATCTACTCTAAACCTCCCGGAGTTCGCGGGATATTTCTGTCCCACTACCAACAGTATCCTCTGGACTTGTTCACCGACAGCTTCTATATGAACCGCAAGGAGGTTATAGACGACCGATTGAGGGTTATCAGGAGTTCCAGCGAACAGGAAGTTGTGGAGATGATGCATAGGACCTGGAGGGACCGGCCTGAATGTAAGTACATATTTTTCTGTCTATTTCACTTTGCCTCAGTTCCAAAATGCATTTCAAAGTCGTGTTATATTTACTTGATAATCGCATAAAACTTATCTTTTTTTGTCAAATCCTCTAAACAACGCTGAAGGCTCTTTAGAGCCATAGCTTGTAGGACCAAGAGCGCTATTTGTGGTGGCCGCTACTTACAGTTATGAATGAGAGAGAATACCATTGAGAAGATCACTTGGAAATTACAGACTTTCGATCGCCCAAATTTGTTTGGTTCTTTAATTGGTGTGAAGATTTATGCGATTTCAATCAAACTCGTCAAAATAGTTGGCCGATTCGAAGTTGCGGGGGCTGGTAGTAAGGTCTACCTATAATTCTGTAATGTACAGTAGATAATACTAATCTTATTTTGCCGTTAATGTTCTTCTGCTCCGCAAAGGCCGCCTTATTTACCCTCCTCTGGTCTCTACTTAGTGTCTTGTGTTGCCAGTCTTTACAAAAAGAGCCAAGTTCACCCCTTCATCTGCGCCATACCATGAATAATCTGGAAAGTTATTTCGGTATATTAAGTATTTGTTAAAAAACATACCAAATTTCAATAAAAGCGTTTCTTTTCGTTAAAACTATGTTCAAATTACATACATACATAATATCACGCCTTGTTCCTCCCGTCGGGGTAGGCAGAGACCACAGTTCTCCACCTGCTACGATCTTGACATACTTCCCTTGCTTCCTGAACTTTCATCAATCCTTTCATACATGCTCGTCGGTTTAGGGTACTTTTAACCTGGCCTTTATTCAGAACGTCCTGAATGTGGTCCTGGTACGTTCGCCGAGGCCTTCCCCTTCCAACGCTTCCATTCACTCTCGCCTTGTAGATCTCTTTCGTCAATCTTCCTTCATTCAGCCTCTCTACATGACCAAAATTTAAGTCACTACGTCTTCTTTTACGCCACAACGTTCTCTTATCACACTATTTCTAATCCTGTCACTCAATTTCACAACAATCATACTGAAATTTATATAATATTTTTGCAGGCTACTCTATATGATCCATTTTTTTCGTTTATTCCAACGCTTGCCAACACATTTTGCAGTTATGTCAAAAGCAATCGGCTAAAGCTGTCAGAAAAAAACAAGTTTGTAAATCAATGTTATTCTTTCCGTCAAATATACTCTGGTTTTAAGATTGGAATAAACAAAAAAACGGATTCTTGACACTTTCCTGCTTATTGGTCAACGCCATCTAGTTTCAGTGAGATATATGCTTTATTGTTTACAAGTTCTTGTAGGTTTTTATTCCTTCTTATTATTCGTCCAATGTGGTACTCCGTTAGATAGTATAAATTTCTTGTTGCAGCTGAGTTGTCCGGCTTCAAACGGGACAGTATAAGCTGGGAGAATCTACGAGCAGTGGCGAGTTGCTTGCGGCCGGTGGGAGTAGAGTCCATATGCGCGCGACTTGCCTACAACTACCGCTACGCACATAGCGGCTTCCCAGACCTTACGTTGTGGCACCAACACACGAAACGGGTGAGTCACACATGACAAGTGAGTCAATATGTGCGCGACTTGCCACCAACTACCACTACGCACACAGCGGCTTCCCAGACCTTACGGGGTGGCACCAACACACGAAACGGGTGAGTCACACATGAAAAGTGAGTCAATGTGCGCGCGACTTGCCACCAACTACCACTACGCACACAGCGGCTTCCCAGACCTTACGGGGTGGCACCAACACACGAAACGGGTGAGTCACACATGACAAGTGAGTCAATGTGCGCGCGACTTGCCACCAACTACCACTACGCACACAGCGGCTTCCCAGACCTTACGGGGTGGCACCAACACACGATACGGGTGAGTCACACATGACAAGTGAGTCAATGTGCGCGCGACTTGCCACCAACTACAACTACGCAGACAGCGGCTTCCCAGACCTTACGTTGTGGCACCAACACACGAAACGGGTGAGTCACACTTGACAAGTGAGTCAATGTGCGCGCGACTTGCCTTCAACTACCGCTACGCACATGGCGGCTTCCCAGACCTTACGTTGTGGCAACAACACACTAAACGGGTGAGTCATAATTTTTTTTATGTAACGAGTGAGCAAGCAAGCTTGTGGGCCACCTGATGGTAAGTGGTCACCACCGTCCATAGCGCCTATTGCGGCATCATAATTGACACTAACAAGACAGCAAAGCGCGTTGCCCTTCCTGGGAACTAAGATGATCTGTCTCATGTGCCAGTAACTTCAATGGTTTCCTTGCCCTTCAAACCGAAATAGCAGTGCAAAAACTGCTGCTTTACGGCAGGAAAAAGCAAAGGCAATATGCGCGCGACTTGCCACCGATCTAATCTAAATATATAAAAGAGCATGTCCTGACTGACTGACTGATTCATCAACGCCGAGCCGTAACTGCTATAGATACAGATCTGAAATTTTGTACACAGGTTCTATGTTCGTCAAAACCACCCACTAAGAAAGGATTTTGGAAACTTCCATCTCCCAAGGGGGTGAAATAAGGGATGAAAGTTTGTATGAAAGTACGTCAGTTTTGAAGTTAGGATCTTCAAAATTTGTATTTAGACTGACGACTAAAAATTAAGTTTTACATGTCTCAGGGTTTTTAAAAATTTTACACCCTAAGGGGTGAAAAGGGGGATGAAGTTGAAACTCCTTCATTTCAAAGTAATATCCACAAAATTTATTATTTAGGCATTAGGGTTGTAATTCTGTGGAACATACATCACTGTTATTTAAATTCCACCCTAAATTCAACCCCTTAAAGAGGGAAATGGGGTGAAAAAGTAAAAACCAATGTGGGTATCGTTTGTATGATTTATCAGGTCGCTGATTACGAAAACTAAAACAATTTTGAAATCCAATGTGGTGGACGTGAAATACCATCATCCTCTGGGGATGGGGTTGGGGTGCGATAGGGTTGATATGACTAAAAATCAATATGATTGTCGTTTGTATGGTTTATCGGATCGCTGATTACGAAAACTACATCAATTTTAAAATCTAAGGTGGTGGACGTGAAATACCATCATCCTCTGGTTAAAATGTCTTAAATTCAATATGGGTGTCGTTTCTATGTTTATATAAGGACAGCGGTTAAGACGGCGTCAAGGATAGGGATATATTGTTGGCACTCAAGGTCTGTATTTATATATGAAATGTATAGTTTTATAAAAGTTTTGTCGATGTATATGACTGTTTGTTGCCATAATAAAATAAATAAATAAAAAATAAAAGGAGTAGGGTAAGGGGCAGGGATAGGGAGTGGGATGATGGTAGAGAGAGAGGGAGTGGGATGATGGTAGAGAGAGAGGGTAAGGGAGGTGGAGGGGGAGAGGGAGAGACTTCACATTGTCTGAATATTACGCGGGCGAAGCCGCGGGCACAGCTAGTTACTTCTATAGAGCGACAAGGATCCGAAACTAAGACAACCGAACCGAAACTAACACCGCTGCGATTACGATGTAAAATATCTAACAGCAGCGTCCTTTCGTTCAGCGTCATCCAACTGTTCTGTACGCGCACACCGACGCCTTACACACACAGACTCGTAGCAATAAACTCCTTCATCGTATGTATATGGATCATCATAATATTCTATGAAACGTCCACAGTAGGACGGGGAGCTCCCTCCAGAATTCCAACTTTTGCTGGAACAATATGGAGGGAAAGTACCAGAGTCACCACGTTTGTTAGCGTTGCGGCTGCCACCATTAACCGCAGTTGTTGGTGACCACAGAAGCCCCGGTTCATAAATCCTTAGTCGCCTCTTACGACACTCACGGGTTGAGATAAGTGGGTACTATTCTTTGCCGGCATGCGGGTCTTATGTATATGGGTGGTATTAGCCTTTCTGCCGCACTTTTTAACGATCTGCTCTACCTATTCTACTTTTCAAGAGTTTATTGTGATTGAATAGCTTGCGATCAAGTAAAGTTTAACATTACCTTTTAACTTTCCAGATAAAGTTCGTGGAAGTGAAGACGGATTCAGACAAGCCGTCGATGAAGCAGCTCCAATGGATGCAGTATCTGCGCGAACACAACATTGAAGCAGAGTTCTGCTACGTCGGAGTGTATACTACCAGGCAAAGGTGCCGGACGAAACCCTCTTCTACTAAAGCCAATGGTACCCCTCGAGTTAAGAAGACTAAGAAAACTAAGAAAATCAAGTCGGAGCCCGTTACAGAAGTCGAGATTAAATCGTAACAAATCAACACTGAGGTTTGACATATTGGATATAGCTGCGGACTTCTGCTAGTTGCAACAAACAGGCAACGTTGCCAACTAAACCAATTATATATTCTGTGACTAAACCTTCTCCTAATTTTAATTCCCTCGATTCGTTCAAGAAATTTAAGAAAGTTGGAACGCGCTTAAGTTTGAAATCTCTTAACAGAGGTTTAGACAAGATATTGACTCGACAGTTGTGCATCGTCAGTGTGTGTACTACCAATGAAAGTTGAAGGACTGATTCATCCACAAGTATGTAGATCCTAGCAGGAGATGGTGTAGAAAAGTCGTGATCAAAGACTAGGTATCTTATGACATTATATGGCAATATTAATTATGTAATTTTACTTTTCAGACGCCTTTGTTTATTTTATTCAAATCAAATAGCATGCTATTAGCAATAGCAGAGATGGGGTCTTTTATTTCATATTTTTATGACAATTTTATTTGTTTTTTTGACCTAGTTCTTTCCTAGACAAGATAAAAAATTTCTACTCAGCGTATAATTTTGTATGATAGCTGAATTCCAATTTCGTAAGCTTCAAAAATTTATAATAAAAAGTTCAGGTTTTTAGTCCTGAGTCATCTAAAAGTTATGTCAATATTACGCAAGTACAGCTAGCTATACTTTTACAAGCATTTGATAAGATTTGATTTTTGTTTCTTACTAATAGTGTTTATGATTGTTTACTTTTAGTTATTTAGGTATTAAGAATAGTTTTAATATTGTTTATGTTATATGAGATTTATGCATGACGTGACGACTGAGAAAATGTGTATTTTGAAAACTGTGATTATAGGTGTAGGCAACTTTAATGTTAATATTTACCAAATTCAAAATGAATGAAGACTTAAAAATGTGTCGATGATGTAAAAATGAATAAGATTGTTTTTCAATACATTTGCTCGAAAAACGTACTTACAAGGACGTAAACATTGCTCGTAAGTAGTTACTTACCGAACTAGTGCGGTAAGTAAAAAAAGTATAATACCAAGGAGTTTTTACACTCTGATCATAAAATTATTTTGTAAAGATACTACAGTGGTGACTTTTTACTTGGGTGACGACTGCCTACCTATATTTAAAATAAAATGGAGAGTACTAGGAGAACATAAATCGACAAGAGGCTGACACAGGCTGACAGTACCCATGGTTGGTTCCTTTACCAAGTGTATTACTTATACCTGTTTTCTCACAAATGTATTGAAAAACGTCGTAAGATACACGTCCGTAAGGGTTATGACAAACTCGTGCCGATGGTAAACCCTCGACTTCGTCTCGGGCTTACAAAACGTCAACTCGTTTGTAATAACCCTACTTACGGAACTTGTATCTTAAACTACTATTACGCTATAATTCGATGTAAGGCTATGGATAAGTTACAGAAAAGAAATTTTCAAAATAAAATCTTAAACATCTTGTAGTTCTTTGATGTCTGTTGTTTGGACATTCTTTCATGCTGTGTCGAAATTTCAGAACCGCTTCGTAGACCTCCGTACCGTGGCAAACATAATTTTAGTAGCCCGTCCAACGAAGACGGGAAAAGGCTGAATTGGGGAAATAATTGGTGGGTGAGCCAATTTTGGCACAATTGTAGAAGGAAGTGTCTACAACAACATACTGAAAGTACTGGACGGTAGCGGCGGAGGCAAGGAGGGTTTTTTACTTTTCAACTAAGACACATAGCAAAAATTGTCTCAGGACAAAATTACTCTTCATAAAATTCTCTACATAAAAGGCCTAGAAAGTTTTCGCCACAATCAATATTTTAAAAGATCTTGAGAGGGAAAAATGGGCAATTAACAAGAGTTTAAGTATATTGTAGAACATTTCCCGATTAATTCATCAACGCCGAGGCGTAACGAGTATATAGTTAGAGCTGTGAAATTTTATACAATGGTTAACTGCATATATAAAAACCACCAAATAAGATTTTTTTTTCAAAGAATCGCATTTGGGACAATGATATTACAATTATTTGGGATAAGTAAAAAAAATTGCTCAAATACAATTTTTTATCCATCTGATATAAAAACTGTAGGATTTACTTACGAATTATCATCCCTTATTTCACCCCTTGGGGGATGATTTTTTCAAAATTCTGATACACGGGTTTGTTTATTTTTTGTACTTATCCCAAATGAAAATTCTTATTCGAAACGCTGCGCTTTTTCAAAATCACTCAACCTTCATAGAGCTCTGAACGACAAGAATATTCTTGTGTCACATCCTTTGTCATTTTTCAAGCTTTTCAAATGTTAGTGCGATTGATTACTCAAAACTGTTTTAGCGGATAAAACTTTTCGCATTTAATTACGATTTGGAAACCTGCCTAAACTATAGTCTTATGAATCATAAAGTTTTTATACAAATTGAGCACAAGCTGCCACCAGTATGGTGTTGTTGTTCGCGGTGTATGTACCCCTGATTGTCATGTCTGCGGTGTCGGCATTGTCCGTCGTGTATCTTTACTGCAAGAGTCACAACTCGCGGAAAGGCTACATAAACGTTAAAGAGAAACCCTGCGGAGACGGATAGATCGTTCCCTATACTAACACCAACATATGTGAAGAAGGCTGCGATACTATATTTGAACAAACCTAGGGCTACACAGATGTAATTCGTAAGATTTATTCTCCAACATTTTCACAGTTCAGGGAACCGTGACGCTTGTCTTCCGGGAACCACATGGTGTCTGTGAAAGGTGTAAATACTTAGAGTATTTTAAGGGTACTGCAAAAAGAAATTATATGTGTTCTCTGAAATCGCGAAAATAGGTATATCATATCAGCTGCACATAAAGATATAAATCAGTTTTTGCGATGTCAGTGTGGATCCCATACTAAAAGTTGTTAGTACCTGATCATGAATAACAGTAGAACAATAGGTTTCCAATTTGCATTACCTTTAAAAATATTATTGCTGAAGTGTTGCCGAAGTAATTAAATACTATGTACCTACTACCTAAAATTTTATTCTTTTGTTGTATGATAATAATGGGAAGTGATTTTTTTTAATTTATTAAGTTTTTTACAACTAGTTTTGGGATTTTTGTTTTCTTAGATCTGTAAACGAAGGCAGAAAACGTAAGTTGGACTATTTTTCCAATTTCAACGTATTAGCGGTGTCCAGGACTGTTTCGATATGTGTTGACACAGATAATACAATGCTAGTAAACTAGGTGCTGTTCACTGTAGGGGTAAAAACATGCTATGCATTTAGTTTTCTGCAGAGTTTGCTGTCTTATTAGAGTCAAATTATTTCACTAATAAGGCAGTGGGTGCTATGGGCGGTGGTGACCACTTACCACCAGGTGGCCCACCTGCTCGTTTGCCCACTTGAAAAAAAGTTATCGACAATAAAACATTAAATTTTGTAACAGAATTTTTTATTAAAATATAATCTAAAAATTCATAACATAGTATGTACATTTCAACAATACACCTCAATAGGACAATAAGGCACCTATCTATAAAACTATATACTCTTATATTTATACTTAAAACCCATAACTTATAACTTTCACCTTATAATAACACGTGTAAGGGCACTTACGTTGAGCATTTCATAATATACGCACTACAAAATAATATAGTATACATATAAATGATTACAGTCTACAATGAATCACAATTATTGTAGCTATCAGCTGTGATTTAACTAAAGTCGAATAAAATGTCAAATAAAAAAACTATATGAAAAGATCTTTGATCATCAGGCAGTTAGTTATTGCTGTCGCTTTTGTGACAGCGTTAGATTTAACAGAGCTTTAACTTAAAAATATTTATGCAAGTGCCTGTCAATCATTCAAATGTAAACGCCTAACAAAGAACCATCACCTAATCATGTAGTAAATAACTTTTGATAAAAATATATTATCACCAATCAATAACAATCTTTATAAAAACCGGATACTTTATCGTATAGTTTACACTGCAACAAGGTTTCTAAATCAAAATAGTTTGGAAGTTATACAAAGTGGGTAAAACCACCTGGAAGAATGTGAATCTGCTCATTTTGTGAATGTATTTTACTATAGTGCTATCTCAATAGCAGTTTATGGTAGAGGTTTTTGAGGTCATACAGGGTGTAAGGGACGGTGTACCGAAAACTGAAAAGGTATGCTCGGTCAACGAAACTGAACAACTTGACTTGAAAAAAATTTGACCTCTCCATACAAACTGTTCGACCAGAGTGAGCAATTTGTATGAAGAGGCCAATTTTTTTTTTCATTTCCCAGAAATGTTTCTTTGGGAAAGTTGTTCAGTTTCGTTGACTGAACACGGCCTTTCAGTTTTCGGTACACCGTCCCTTACACCCTGTATAATTAAACAAACCAAATTCGCAATCGACAGCACAAATTCGCACGTTAAGTTTGTCACGTTGTATGAAAGTGAAAAACTAAGCAAAAGCCGCTGTAAGCCGATGCATTAACTACGGGAAACATTCGTTTCATGAGCAGATTCACATCCTTCAAGGATGTCATACCCTATTTTGTTAAGTTGTATTTATACATTATAATATAACAAAATGTCATCATGTTATTATAAATTATAACAACATGCGCTGTCAAGCAGCATAATTTTCCATATGGGGTATTTTATATTTTTGTCACAAAAATACATACAATTCACGAAATACACACAGCCATCTAAAATAAATTGCACTCATACAGAGCAAAGACTATAAAATTATACATAATTTCTCAATCCGCCAAAGGGTAAACCTACACTTATAATTAAAAACTAAATACAAAAAGTGAAAATACAGGCACCTATGGCTTACGATTGGCAGTCTAACTACAAACAAGTAAAGATCCAAACCACTATAAATTTTAGAGTTAATTTGGTAACATTATATCACTTAAAAGTGATGTATTTAGAATAGCTTTAGTTTTATAATATTCAACAATCCAATAAGCAATTTAGTCATAAAAATTCTCATTATAACGACATAATGTGAGCAGTCTTCATTATTTGCGAAGGGTGTTCAGGACTCCTGCGCGGAAATAATAATCAATAAGTCTTTATTTTTATACAATTTCATTCAAACATTAAGGCCATATCCCCACTAGACTCACAGTGAGCCGATCACTGTCTGCCTCCAGTACGCCTCCCTATATATTTTAAAAACGGAGTGTCCATTCAGCGCTTACTGTACGCAGTTTGCGGCGTTACGCTTGCGGATTCATTTAGTTAGCAGCTGAGTCGCCGCGAACAATGCTCCCGGTCGGCGGCTCAGTCAGCTCACTACGCCGACGGAACGAATTGAGTGAGCGACCGGTACGCCGCTCAGAGTCAGTCGGCTCACAAAGAGCCTAGTGGGGACATGGCCTAATAATTTTTCAATATACTGGGTGTAAAAAAGTACGATGATCCTTCTAAGGGGTGGGTGATTCTACATCACTATAATAGATTGTATGAAAATAATAAAAAAAATATTTAAAAAATGTAGTTTTAGCTCAAGAAGTGAAGCGCCTGGAGGGTTAAATGGCCTCCGGCGTGTGGTCAGCCGGTGATTTTTTGTATGTTACAAGTGAGATGTTTTTTGTTATAATATAGTCACTAGCAAGTACCTATCCATTTGTAATTCAAAGGAAATTCGAATTTCATGATGACCCGTTTCATGATGACCCGAAATGAAAAAAAATATAAAACATGTTGTTGTAAAACCTTTATTGCACGAAAGTTAAAAGAAGTACTATTTAGGGGTGATTTACACCACTCATGTAGTGTCTTAGAAGGAGCATCGTACTTTTTTTTTTACCGTGTATAAAATATCAATTCACCTTTGCAATGGCATGAGTTACTACCACAACCAGTTATGAATTATCTACATTAGCATATGAAAGGTTAGGAACATCCTCATTATAAAAGTGTAAATATTGTTTTTATGATATAATCGTTATTGGAACAGAGAAATAAAATCAGCTGGACTGAATATATAAAGTAGTTTAGTATTATTCATGTTTTTTCCTTTCATAATTTCAGTTCTCTGCTCGAAGTAATGTTTTGTATCATTAATTAATTTCCAAGGCTCGAAAACATCATATTGTTTCTGTGTGTTGAATTTTTTTTGTAGCCCTCGTGGCGTCATTGAGCTACATTGAATTTCTTCGAGCCTTAGTACATCGTCTATCCACCATAAATTCGCAAACCTCATTCACACCAAGAGCCAACGGCAACGAATTAAGCGGCTACCCGCCGTCCAGTAGCTTCCACATCAGTAATAAAAAACATTATTCGCTGAAAACAAAATCTGCGAAAAACAGCCACTTTTAGCATGTTTTTAGGGTTCCGTACCTCAAAATAAAAAAACGGAACCCTTATAGGATCACTGTTGTCCGTTTGTCTGTCTGTCTGTCAAGACCCTTTTTCTCACGAACGAGAAGAAGTATCAGGTTGAAATTGATAACGAATATTAAGGTCCATGAACCACACAAGATCTGAAAATTTCAATTTTTTACAACGACGCAATCAAAAGATATGGCTTTTCATGTCCTCATCTCCATACATTTATGCAAAAAAGCAAAACCTACAGGGTACTTCCCGTTGACCTAAAATTATGAAATTTGGCAAGAAGCTAGATCTCACAGTACAAATAAAGGGAAAAGTCTAAAAACATTAAATATTTCAATTTTTCTCACAACTAATAGTAACCAATTAAGGTGAGCTACCGTTTCAAGAACTTTTCTATAAAAGAGGGGTCAAGTTGGATGGTCGCGGAGTTTTTAAAATCAAAGAGCAAAGTAAATTAGGTACGGAACCCTTAGGGCGTGAGTCCGACTCGCACTTGGCCGGTTTTTTTTGTATCTGTAACTACAGTGAACTTAGTTTTACAGAGTAGGTAGGTTCTAAATGAACTAGGCCCGGGCTAGGCTAGGGCTATTATGTACTTAAGTAAGAGTGATATTTTTTTTACTGATGAAGGTGCTAGTGGACGGCGAATAGCCCTTTTGCCAGAAATTGTTGGACTTAGGTCAGAAGGTCAGCAAATCAGCACTCTGACACAAGTGGTTGCGGAGGCTATGTTAGTGAACGCGTTTCCTCACCCCGTTACACCGTTCTCCCTGATTACCTTGTTAAAGATGCATAGACAAGATGAATACATAAATGCCCAAATGATATTATGGTGCTACGATACATAGCCGACACAGTAGGCAGTGCTGCCGTTTCATGTACATTGTACATTGCCATAACACGCATCCGAAACGGTAGAAGACACGGTCTTTTTGGATTGTACAAGGTGTAACGATGAAGAATGCGAATTTAGCCATGAAACTGAAAACGTATCCAAAGGTAGAAATTTTCATAGGTCGAAATTCGACAAAGGTGTTAAATTTTTTTTTGGAAAAGTTTTACATCAGTTGTAACATTGTTACACGTTGTATTGTTTTTATGTATCGTATTTTTGTCTCTTCTACGGCCTTATTAGAGGGCAATAAAGGCAGCAACACCTTAAGACCTGGGTAACTAGACGAGTGGCTTTCTATAATCGGAAGCGCTAGTAGAATAGAGTAAAAATGTATGGGATTGACATTCGCTGTCACGTAACATTTTGTTGGCTTATGTCAATCTCATAAATTTTTATTCAATTCTAGCTGTTAACTGAGATTTCGTTCGCGTGGATTTATCGAAAAAGATAAAGACAACGCATTTTCTCAAGGAAACCTATAAAATTTCCCCGGTAAAAATTCATTTTATGTTTTTTTAGATTACAATCTACAACCCTGCCAAATTTCAGCAAATTCTGTTCAATTAGGGTGTGAAAGTCTGTGTCCACAGTGAATGCACTGTGCGGTGACTAGGGGCTGTCCGGGCGCGACGAGCCTGGGTGAGCTGTTGTAGCGTCTACGACGTGCGAAAAGACTAAACCTTGTTTGTTCTTTCCTCTACCCGCGTTTTCGGTCGCTTGTTAACTATAATATAATTATAGGCCTGTAGTGCGGTTATAAGGTGACTACGCGTGCTATCTCGCACAGGCCCGTCGCGCTACGCTCCCCGCTTTAGTTACTATATTATGGTCGCAAAGGCGCGTTGCATATAATTGATACTTCGCGCCCGTCATCACAACCGCGCTTGTATTGTGGATGCACACAGAGTAAGAAACATCCTAATGTCGAAACATAAAAACTTTCACCTTTAAAATATTAATGAGATACTAGGGCTTACGATAACTGAAAGCCACTCGTCTGTCTACAGCTCCTGTCGAGGTTAGTTTTTATCACGTATAGTAGGGTGTGGTGTGGTTAGTGCTCACATGTTGGGCTCCTGCTTGAAGGGGAGGGGGAGCGGGTCGAAGAGCGCGGGCGGGGAGGGGTGCAGCGCGCCCGCCCCCGCGCCCGCCCCCGCCCCCGCCAGCTGCGGCACGAGCGGCGCGGGGGGCGAGGCGGGCCCGTCCGCCAGTCCCCCGCGTCCGTCCACCTCCTCCATCGGCGTCTCGGCCGAAGCGCCTGCAAACAACACACACACTTCAATCATACATTTTAGTCAACGACGATTATTTAAGCAACTGTTGCGTAATTGTTGCCACGGTCGTCTTATAGAAAAGCGAGTCAATCATGAGTACTGTCAGCCTCTTTTAGGTTTATGTTCTCCTGGTACTTTCATTTTCTTTTAAATATAGACGCCACGTCTGTAGTCGTCACCCAAGTGTCAATTTAAAGTGGGTGAAAAAGGGATAATTTTCCTTAAAAATAGCCAGTAAAAAGAGGGGTGATGGCAAAATCAGTCAACTAGCCAATGCGACTTCACTGCGAATATCTCGAAAACTATACAAAATATCGAAAAACTTGACTGAATAAAACTTGTAGTAAATTTAATCAGCTTTCATTTTGCAAAAAGTCTTATGTTGCTAGGACGTATAGTTTCCGAGATATATGCGAAAAACCAAATAATGGGACCTTCAAAAAGGCGTTAGGGGTACGGGCGGTGACTTTTGACATGTTTACCTCAAAAAGACCTCTGTTGTCTAGTCAAAAATTGTGTTCCAAGCATTTAACGACGGAAGGAACAAGGTCTACAGAAGAGATGAAGAATGCTTTGCACAATGCTGCATTGAAGAAAAGGTCAGCTATGGTGGCGGTTCGTGGACGGTTTGGGGAGGAATCAGCGCCAACGACAAGACAGAGCTTGCCTTCGTATCTGGGCCACGTCTGCCTGCACTAAACTGTCATCGGTACGTCGAACAGTGTCTTGAGCCTCACGTGATGCCGTATGCACATTTTATTGGCAACGGCTTCATATTCATGCAGGACAATGCTAGGGCTCACACCGCGGGCGTCGTATGAGATTACCTTACCGAAGTTGGTATCTCCATTATGGAATGGCCAGCAAGAAGCCGGACATGAATCCCATTATCTATGGTATGAATTAAAGAGACGAATTCGTGCAAGAGATCCTGCCCCAGAAACACTTAGCCAGCTGCAAAGTGCAATCCAAGAGGAATGGAATGCCACAACATATGATCGTGACTCTCATCCGATCGATGAAAAACCGTATGGAAGCAGTAATAAGAGCTCGGGGAGGGAATACAAGTTGTTAAATAAACGTTTCTGAGCTTTTTTTTTCATTTACGTGTGTTGTGTCCCATTCTTGATACAGGCATGGGATCTCATTCCGCACTACGGTTTTTTCGACGGAGTAAATAGCCCGAATTCATTTGGCCCTTTTGTTTCTAATAATTAAACTAAATGTTACTACTAGGTTGGTAGGTAAAGGTGTAAACTATGACATTAATTCAATTTTAACATCCAGATATCAATTTATTCTAAGAAAATACCTTATGGAAAAAATCATGAAGGAAAAAAAAATTACGCGCCCAGATGGAGTAGTAATCAAAACGTACTATGGGTGCCGGCTATGATACAATTTTGTAACTCACACACACATTCACACTTTTCTTCCAAATAGTCGTTCACGGCATGTGACATGGACAACATCTCTGTCATAAAATATCAGAAATAAAATAAATAACACAAAACATTAATAATTGTGCGGTGAAATTGTGCCGAAACCATGCCGCAAGCAAAACTACAAAGCTTGCTGGTATCACATTTTTCTGGTAAGTAGTAAACCGCTTGGTTTTTACAATTTTCGTGGTCAAATTTTTTGTAGAAAATTGTGTTGTTGGTTTTTAGTGATGTGAAGTAGTCGATAAAAAATAATATAGAATCGAGTCGTCGTTATAATTTTATTTTATTTATTTATCGCAGTTTTCTAAAAGATCCGGCGCAAAAACGTCAATGGGTGCCAACATGCGGGAGAGACCAAATATGGATTCCAACCAAATATAGTAGAATCTGCTCAGCTCATTTTAATAACAGTAATTACGAATTAACTGAAGCCCGCAGAAAAAGACTTCATAAAGATGCCATTCCAATCGAGAACCTATGTCACAAGGTAAATGAAAAACTAGTTTTTTCCATCCTTAGAAATCCATAATCTCTACCAGCTATCCCATCTGAAAAACAGCTGTATGTACGTTTATAACTGTGCAGTGTCTTATTAATATTATCAACTAGCCCCATACAAACTTTGGACCCCCGTTTCACCCCTTCAGGAGGTGAATTTTGAAAAATTCTTTCTTAGTCAGCCCTAGATCTCACAAGGAAGCTAAGTGCCAAATTTAGAGTTTCTAGACCCAGTGGTTTGGGCTGCGCGTTGATTCTTAGTCAGTCACCCATTCATTTATTCATTCCGTCAATCAGTTTCTTCTTTTATATATCTAGATTTGACTATTCGTAACGATGGCAAATAGTTGCTGATCTAGTTTTTCAGTTATTCTAAGAACTGTAAGATTTTTGTGCTTCGTTTAACAGTTAGGCAGACAGACCATACTGAACGGAGTATTGGTGTTATATTAGCTTCAGAATTATCTCTTTATCCAAATAATATATTTTCATTCTTACAGGTTGATGAACAAGTGCTTCCCCCTCAGAACTCAACGATACTCGTACATGCTTCCGAAGGTAGCTCTACATTGTCAGAAACAAGATTAAAATACAAAATTGAAGAGCAAAGGAAGAAAATAAAACAATCAACTATGACATGTGTTACTAATTCTATTACATTTTTAATTAGACTACAAAACATTGTTTTACTTTTTATTGTTAATAATTCACATTGTAATAAATATTATGTCAATATCAATGGTGATTTACGAGAAAAATAGGTGGTCAAAAGTTATTTTACACGTAATGTAAATACGTTATACAATAATTTAAATAGTTAAAAATATTAATTAAAAATATTGTTTAAAAATTTGTAATGTAGAAAAAAGAGTAAAAGAGCATCTTCTCTCACAAATCACTGCTTCGTGTTCGTAGTCATCATTGTTAATTGTTCTTCATAACTTTCTGTATTTATATGAATATATCTATACAGGTATTTATTTATATGTAAGTATTGTTATATGTATGTATCTTCTGTATGTATTTTTATATATTATATATTTATATATTATTTATATATTATATTTATACCTATATCATCAATATATTTCATTAACTTGTTTATTTTATACCATTTATTTATTTTATAACATACATCTAGTTTTTGTGGATTTTAATAATGCTAATTAACACTCTCTCTCACTACCATGGGTTGGCTGGAAGAAATCTCTTTTAGAGATAAGCCCGCCTTTGTAAATGTCCTTTTGTATGTAACTTTCTGTATGTGAATTTGTGCAATAAAGAATATAATAATAATATATGTATTTTTATTTGTTTATGTTTAATTTAACGTGGTCCTTGCAATTTTATATTTAATTCCGATAAGTGATAGATTTCATCCTCACCACCTGGACGTCTGATCTCGAACCAACGTACGTGGATAACGCTTTTACCGCTCACGTGCAAGGTGTGGAGTGATCTCCCTCTCGAGGTGTTTCCTTTGCACAACAACTTAGGGTCCTTCAAAAGGCAAGTCTACAGACATCTCAAAGGCCTGCACCGTATCTGCTCCCCTAAGTTGCAAGATGTCCTAGACGACAGTGACCACCTACTATCAGGTGGGCAAGTAAGATTTAGCCTGTGTTCTTGCCGACACGAAAGAAAAAGAAGAAGGTGGGCCGTCTATCCCTGTGCGTCTCTCGGTAGTTCGCTCACTCTAGGAAATAAAAGATATATTTGTATGGAGAAGCAAAAAGACAAAATACCAAATGCCCAAAGAAGTAAGCAGTTCCCACAACACAACATCCTCCCACAACATCCTCCACAAACTATATGGCACCACGTGGGGAGCATCAGCGGAGTGCCTACGCACATCAGGCATCGCGCTTGTCTACTCAGCGGCGGAATATTGCGCGGCTGCTTGGCTAAACAGCGCGCATGTTCACAAAGTAGACACAAAGTTAAACGATGCCATGCGCTGTATATCAGGCACTATAAAGAGCACGCCCACTTACTGGCTACCAACGCTGTGCAACATCGCCCCTCCACATCTGCGTAGAATGCATACACTGAAGAGAGAAACTGAAAAAGCATACCAAGCCGCTCAAAGCCTGTCTGCGTTTGGAGTCTCAGAAGCCTGGAAATCTGAATGGACTGAAGCTACCCTTGGATCTCCAGTAGACATAGATCCTACGTCCAAACTTCCGGGCTCCAACCTGCCACGCAACCTATGGTGCCGGCTCAATAGACTTCGAACAGGACATGGCCGCTGTAACTATTTCCGGCAGAAGTGGGGATGGAAAGACTCTGCTATGTGCCAGTGTGGCGAAGAGGAGCAAACTATGGAGCACATAGTCCAAAGATGCCCCCTCTTCTCGTACCCAGGACCACCAGAAGATCTTATCAACTATCCACCTGACGTCGCCAATTGGCTGAAAGACTTAAATTTAGAATTATAATTATATCGCCTATTCAAAATGCCATACGATTAAATAAATAAGCAGTTCACCATTGTATATGAGAGGTACGATAAATAAGTCCAGGAGCCATGTGATAAAATGTAAGAAAATAATCGATAAATATACATCACATCACTATTTTCAAATTCAGCAACCATGAAGTTTCTTGTTTTTTACATGCCAAATAAATACAAATAAATGTCGTACTTTATTGATATTTTGTTTTTAATTGGGCATATCATAACATAAATGACTCTATCTTTTTCTAACGTAACGTATTCAAAGATGTGTGATAGAGTTAAAAGACAAACCCCGTCTCCCGCTTCCACCTACCCTCCCACCCCTCTGAGCGGCCGCATAGGTTTCGATACAAAATGGGCATGATTACTACTCCATCTGGGCGCGTAATTTTTTTTTCCTTCATGGAAAAAATAGCCCGAACAATTTTCGGCACAAATTCGTTCTATGACGTGAGGCATCTGTACTAGTATAGTATTATATTATCTGTGATACAGGGTAAAAATGACTCATTAAACAAAATACGAAACCTATGACAATTTAATTTTAATTTAGAACATTAAAATTACGATTTGAAAACCTCATATTATTCCCTATTAAACGACATGTGACATTATATTCCTAAATATACACATTAATTTGATAATCCTTCCTCACAAAACATAATCAAGTGTAGTGTTTCGATTTTTGTGATGAGAAGTGTATTTGTGCCTCTGATGCGTATTCAAAGAGGATTTTTGAGATGGGACAATAAGGGGAAGTACCTTCACCGATGCAGCTGCACAAAAATGGTCTTATGAGGCTATCCATAATCTGTCATAAAATTTTGATCCCCATTAACAGACTTCACAAAAAAATTACAGTTAGCAAGAAAATGGTTAATTCACGCAAAAAAAATCTTTTGACGCCAATCGATCATTCTCAACGTGCAGTGTCTACACGCTAACTCACCTCCGAGCAGCATCTCCTGTAGCAGACTGTCGATGTGTGCGACTCCGAACAGTTTGGCGAACTGTATCTGCTCGATCATCTGCCACGTGATGCTCTGTAGCGGCGGAAGGCACAGCAGTAACTCCCCGAACCGACCGCGGCCGTCGTACTGCCGGTCGCTGATGTAGTCTTCAAGGTTGATCTGGATCTGATACCGCAGCTGCTTTATCTTCTGAGGCTGGGAGAGCCCTTTCGCGTCTGTAGAATGGGACACAAATGTAAAACTGGAAACATATTCAAAGCGAAATTCACGAAATTCCCAACCTCATTCATATTTTTATATGAAAGCTTGAAGTCTCTATCTAAATAGTTAAATAGAACAAGGTGTTAACCTTGCGGAAGTTCATTATTACAAACTATGGAGCCACCTTCGCAAAAATGATGGATGTCATGCATTAACTGTGCACCGCCCGCCCGCCAGCAAATAAACTATACACGAGGCAAACTCTGGAGGTGTTAGACCGACCGACAAGTGCTAAACCAGAGATTTTGGAAACTACGTCAATGCGCTAAACACCGACAAAAACATGTATAATTGTTGCTGAGTTGGCTACATATTTTCCATAACTTGTAGTCTATACCTAAATTAGATTACATTCTTATTTTCGCTCACTAAAAAAATCCAACTACAACATTACATGAATCAAGCGAGAAGGGTAATTATGAAATAAACGACGAAAATAGTATCTTCGATGTTGTAGAATGGTTGTAGATATTTTTATCTTTTCAAATAAAATATACTTTTAAACATCATAGCATGAAGTAAAATATGTATTTTGTATCTTTTTACAGATAAATAATAAAATAAACAGACGACTGACGGCAAAGGACGTGATAATGAAGCGATATTATTCATTGGTTAATTATTTCTTCACACGTCGTTCTGGTTTCTTGCATATAAACCCTTATTATGCTTAACAAAGTACTTCTTAGGGTCGAAGAATACGACGGCATTAAAGCAGGCAAAATCCATGTCGTCGATATCGATCTCCATAAGCAGATTTAAGATGTCGTCCATAACTCGCATGGCGTTTATGCTGATGTCGATATGCCGTGGCTTATACAGAATACAGATATTATCACTGAGTACTCAAGTATGAAAGCTGGGTATGGCAGAAAAAGCATGAAAGTAGAAGTAATGCAGTAGAAATGAGAGCGATGAGGAGTATGATTGGTGTAAACTTGAGTGACAGGATTAGAAATAGTGTGATTGAAGACGTAGTGACTAAAATTGAGAAAGGGATGCTGAGATGGTTTGTTTTTCTAGGTCAAGTAGAGAGGATGAATGAAAGAAGATTGACGAAAGAGATCTACAAGGCGAGAGTGAATGGAAACGTTGGGAGGGGAAGGCCTCGGCGAACGTACCAAGACCAAATTCATGACGTTCTGAATAAAGGCCAGGTTAAAAGTACCCTAAACCGACGAGCATGTATGAAAGGATTGATGAAGGTACAGGAAGCAAGGGAAGTATGTCAAGATCGTAGTAGGTGGAAAACTGAGGTCTCTGCCTACCCCGACGGGAACAAGGCGTGATGTTATGTATGTATGTATGTACTCACTGGGGTCGAAGAAGACGATGGCCTTGAGGCAGGCAAACTCCGTGTCGTCGATATCGATCTCTCTGAGCGGCTTCACGATCTCGTCCATCACTCGCATGCCGATCATGCTGATGTCTATATCCATGCGACCATCTGCAACAAATACAACATTTCAAACAATGTTCTAATGTCAAGCTTCTAGCGACTTCAGCTAGTTATTCAATCAATTTGACAAAATCGATAGATCGTGAAAAGACTAAGTTTTTGAATCATAAATATACATAGCGGTCACTGAAACGTAGTCTTGAACACACGGCCGTACATCGGTAGAAACACTTTTGGACCTTATGGCGTGGTAATAGAGTTGAAAAAGTTTCAACCGACAAGCTGTTGACCGTACCAGATGGCTTTTTTTCTTGAAAAGCCGTAAATATGTAGACGGTCGTCTGCGATCTTAATCCTTCAATTTGTGTCCGTTATATAATGACTTGGCATTGTTACATTGGTAATGTTAGGAAACTGCATAAAACAGTCAAGCCACAAAGCAAAAAAAGACACTCATCTACTAACGTTCCCATTGCCCATAGAGCGGGGTGCAGCATTTGTGACATGGGTCGATGTGACGTCACAACTTCTGTAACAACTGGGCCTAGAGACAAGTGGCTTTCTATAATCGTAAACACCGTTAGAATAGAATAAAAATATAGCTGAATAACATAAGATAACGAATTGTTGCGTGACTGCTAATGTCAATCCGATACATTTTTATTCTACCAGCGTTTAGGATTATAAAAAGCCACTTGTCTAGGTACCCTGTTTTGACGAGTCCCTCACGAACCGGTGACTGCGCACATGCACACGTATGTTTACTAAAAGGGGTGGTGTGAGTAGGTACCGATGTTGTGCTTGGTGATGATGCAGTTGTTCCCCAGCAGCAGCACGTCCGACAGGTGCAGCGAGCGCCGCGCGCAGCCCAGCAGCAGGTGCTCGCCCGCGTGCGCGCGCAGCAGGGCCACCTGTTCCATACAAACAACTCTATCAAACAGATTCCATATACACTAATCAGCAAAGTGTAAGCTCAGACACTAATGTGAACTATTTTGTATAATCTCTAAGAAAATAATACTGGCTTAATTTCTAGGAAGTAAATAAAAATACGGTAAAATAGCGTTCTAAATTCATAATTTTAAGAACTTAAGACCATAGTTTAACATGATTTCACAGTAAAATGTTTTACGTGTATTGTTCCCTTTTAACTTTGATCGTTTTGGAAAAAGTTTCTCGTTTTGGAAAATTGGAAGAAAAGACAGTTAAGAGAAGATTAGTGTCGTAGGAATTATGTCACACCATCATTTAAATCAAAAAGACATGTAACGTGCTGTTGGCATGCTCGAAGCCGGGCGTACACAACGTGAAGTTTCAGCCGCCATTAATTCAAACCAATCTGTTATCCAAGGATTATGGGAACGCTATCGGCTCATTGGAAACACAGCTGAACGGTATTCTGGCAGATATCAAAAACAACTCGACGACAAGACCGTTTTTACAAAATTTGCTAGAAGAGAGTCTGAAACTACTGCTCAGCAACTCGTGGAAAGTCTGCGATCTCAACACCATGTGTTTATTAGCACCCAACTGTCAGGAAGAAATTGTACGAGATCGATTTAAAAAATAAAACATTGCTATTCTTGTAATTTAGGACCATAAAGATTAAAAATAATTTTAGATAAATACACTTACCAACAAAAATAACCGGCCGCCGGTCTAATTTCAGTCGTACATTTTCGTACAAGTAAGGGATCAAATGAAGCGTCAATATATTTTCTAAACGAAATAAATATCCGTGAATAAACAGTGATATCATTAAATAAGGTGTCTGACTACCAATTCTTGAAGATTAGACCTGTGCACGGTATCCAGGAAATTCCGTGCATCGTTCAGAAAAAAATATACGTCATTTTGTCAGAAATCTGTTATATTTAACGAATTAAAATATTTTACATGTCTCATATTCGGTAAGTAGGTCCTTATTACCCCCAAATGGGGCTTGAAGGTGACCAATTAGCGCTCTAGGGTAATAATGTAGCTAGAAAAGCCCTAGGGCGGTAAGTAATTGAGTTTTGAAAGAGTGATGTGTTTTTTTTAAATTACTTACTGCCCTAGGGCTTTTCTAGCTACATTATTACCCTAGAGCGCTAAGTGGTCACCTACAATTTGGTGGTAATAAGGACCTACTTACCTCACAATCGAGATGTAAAGCAGAGTAGTTAGCTCGGGTGTAAGCATCAATTGCACCCTCGAACTATAGGCGCCCTCGCTGCGCTCGTGCGCCTAAATATCTCGGGCTGCAATTGATGCCTTACAGCCCTTGGCTACTAATCTACTATTAAGAGTCGCACGGGTTTTCTTTAAAATTTTAGATTATACCTAATCTTTGACAATATTGTTGATAAGGTTCTTATCTAAAGACCTCATCAATCAGATTTGTATTTTTATTCAATTTAGGTAAGGTATTGACGTTTCGTTTACCCCCATATTTGATGAAAATATATGAAAGAAAACAGACCGGCCGGTTATATCTGCCGGTGAGTGTAGTAACATAAAATATTATTTTTAGCTAAAGAATCTTCCTCTCCTACTTTTGCTGTGCCCGACAGGGTCTATGATGTACCTATTTATTATTTTTAAACACCTTGTAAATCTTATGGAATACAATAAATGTATTGAGTATTGAACCGGAGGAAGGGCAGCAGCATGTTTCTGTGTATCGTATCATCTTACATACTGCAGTCAGTAACAACAGCGGTCGCCGTTCCGAGAACTTTTTAAATAAATTTTTAGTAAATCAAAATTCAGTTGTTCTTAAACGAGCAATGTGCGTTCTTTTGCATATCATACGTATCTCTCTGTAATGGAACATGTTCGAATAGTTTGGTTATATCAACCTGATCATCGAGATGCAGCTCTGTGAACGCGGGGATGTATTTCGCCCACTCGACGAGAATCAGCAGCTGTTGTTTGATGGAGTCGCACACGTCATTGATCTTCGCTAACTTGCGGTTGTTGATCTCTGCGTCTGTTGTGTTGTTGGTCTGGGGAGAGAGTGAGATAGAGATATATGAGTTGTTGATGGTAGAAAGAGATTACAATGGACATAAACATCACTCCCTTAGATATTGACTGATATATTTTCTTCGCTTCTTCTTATCTCATCAACCTTTTCTTACAAGCTTACGTAAAATTACTTATACAATGTGTAACGGAAAGTGTGATGACAATACTGAAGGGTGTGAGTCTACCCATGAAACTGAACAACTTTTTCCTAGAAACATAGGTCGAAATACGAAAAATTCTATTTGACCTCCCATACAAAATACGCTATCAGCTGATACAGTTTCTTTGGTTGGTCCAAAATTAATTTTCCATACAAAATGCCCTAACAGCTGATGCAGTTTCTATGGGAGGTCCAAAATTATATTTTAATTTTTTTAAAAATTGAAGTGGCCCGACGCCTCACAAGGCCATGATTGGCATTTCATAGTCTTGGAGCACAATTAACAAGGCTACAAGTTACAAATCTATTATCATAAATAAGACATTGGTTTTCATTCAATCTACCATATTTAAAACAGCCTCTTAGCAGAGGTTTCCCTCCCTTTGCTGCTTCAACGTTTCCCCGTATAGAAAACATTTCGTGTAAAAAAGCGCCGCAACAGACCTTGAATTTCATTACAACTTAACACAGACTGTTCTTAGCAGCGTCTAAGGGTAGCTTTTAACAAAGGGAGAAAGCAAAGCAGCAAGCGCGGAAAACCAACCGATAGGATTATAATGAAAAAATAATGCTCTCCTCCTGGTTGATCACAGCTTTGCTACCTTTCAAGGCTCTGGAGGAAAGCAACCCTAAAAAAACACACCATAAGAGAACGTAGGGCACAAGATTATAATCACAAGTCATGTAAGAAGTAACATAAACGCACTAAACCTTTAGACAGATCATAAAAACATATCCTAAAAGACATATTTATATAAAATATTCACATCCACAGGGAGGATTCTAACGTCTCCGGTAGTGCCTGTGGTTACGAATTTTACGAGTTTCTAATTTATAGATGCCCTCAGAATCGGTGAAGCTTCTCGCGAGCTTTTTTGCGGCGTGCGCATGAATAGGTCATGAGCATGAATAATTTTGCTCTAGAGAAATAACATAACTTTCGCGGGTTTATATCAGTTTATGCGAGTTCGTTAGCGAACCATAATTTCGAAAAAGGAAAATAATAAAAGTAAACACATGTAGATAATTATCGACTAAAAGTAGACATTACATCACACTTGACACAACGCTGGAGTGCTAATGAGTGGTTTTAAACTTCTCATCGACGTGCGAATTGATCGAATCGTATGTGTTAAGAATTGTGTCGTTAGTACTATAACTACGCATAACAAAATTTGTAGCACTGGACGATTGTAGTATTAATAACTCCAGTTGATGCTACGAATAGAGACAAATCACGTATAGATACTTGCTTTCTATGAGGTTGCGCTGTTTCAGCTACGCTAAGACAGCATGGAGCTAGTACCAAATGGGAGCAACAAAGCTAGAAAGACAAAATAAATATACAGTACAATCGTTACCTAATAGATGAGTTCTCTTGTAGAGATAAGCCGGACTTGGTAAATATCCTTTTGTTTGTAACTTTTTATTTGTTAATTGTGCACATAATACGTTTCTACACTGACAATCATTCTTAATGGCATGCAGTCCATTTAATTAAATTTTAAGATTATAGAATAATAGAAGACACATTTTTACATATTTTTTCGGTAAGGACGTCACAGCTTTATATAAAATAGTATTGGAGCCTTAGTTGTGACGGCATCGCACGAATATTGTAACTATTATAATTTTTCTAAAATTACGGAGTAAGACTTAAAAAAAATATTTTTGCGAGAAGCGTGGAACTAAATCTCCCAATGGTTTTGAGATTTTATGTGGTTACCGAAATTGAACGGTTAAATGGTATAATTACCTCATCTATGACCTTCCGGCTCAACAGCTCCGCGTTCAGCAGAGACACAACGGAGAGCCCGTTCGCTTGCGCCGGCTCCTCGTACGACGGCCGCCGGCAGTTGATGCGGTCTCGCTCGTTCTGTACCGCTGCGAAAGAGACACCATTCACACTACACTCGAAATAATGTAGCTTGATTAAAATGAAAGCAGCAGTATGAAGCGATGCGTAAAATATTGGAGACAGAATCTACAGAGACAAGTATCGGATCGTTTTGATTCCACGCATATCTCTGTCCTGCTGTCACTCTAGTCATACTACATTATTGTACATATTGTATTGTAAAAGTATATAAATATTATAGATTGGCACACTACTGCAGTTCTCTATCACACTTTCCTACATGCAAAGGTTGTCTGGAAGAGATCGCTCCCAGCGATAAGACCGCCTTTGTCACCCTAGATTTAAGACTCTCTTTTGTAATTGTTAATGTGTTTTGTGTGTGACAATAAAGTGTTTATCTATCTATCTATTATTTAGACTGTAGTACCTGGGCGACCGAGCTTCGCTCTATAATAGCCGCCTGAAAATTAAAATATTATCGGGTAATCAAGTTATGCTACCCCCCAACAGATGGCGCTGTAGGTTTCTGTCTAAAACGCGGTATTTTTTTAAAAAAGCTTAATAACACGGGCAAAACGATTTTTCCCAGACATGAGACCTAGCTAGATCGATTTTTCTTCCCCGGAAACCCCCGGGTACTAAATTTCATCGAAATCGTTAGAGCTGTTTTGAGAAAACGATTATAAATATATATATATATACAAATATTGCTCGTTTAATAATAAGGATAGTCACTGATTGTAGTCGTTAAGCAAAGTTGTAAGCAATTTGGCGGCTTGAAAACTCTGTCAGCCAAGTTTTCCAGGATCTGGTTTGCCCTTTGGGTTACAGAGGTCAGAACGTAATTGCTTTGTGCAATGTTCAGTCAAGAGCAGGTCAAGCTTGACATTTGCAGTACGACTTTAGCTCCAACGGTGATTGAAATAAGAACGGTATTAAATTCAATGTTTTAAGCTTGACGAGCTCTTGATTGTACCATTATCCTCGTCAAATCTCTTACGTTACTTGCCCACTACGTAAATTGGAATAAGACTAGGAGGAAAATTATGATACATTTAACTTTATTCAATCTTACTAATAACAGCAGATCTGTCGCCATTTTGTGGTTATAGAAGATCCGGCTAGTTCACACGTATTTACCTGCGCTACTACGTCAATAAATGACGCATATCGGACGAAGAAAAAGCCATCTTACATTAATAGCAGACAGAATTTAAAACCTGTTTGATTTACATAAATCGCGTCTTACTTTTGGATAGCAAAAACGTGTAAAAAATAGGGTATGTGGGTATAACCACCTTGAGTAACGTAGATCTCCCCATAAAACTAAACAAATTTCCTCAAGCAAAATAAGTCAATTTGCCATAGAAACTGTATCAGCTGATAACGCGTTTTGTATGTATTTTTTTTGTATTTTGACCTATGTTCTGTTTTATGCGGGCAGATTTGTATCCTAACTTACACCTTGTATATTTGGGGCAAACAGATGATCTTGTTGTCGATAATAGCACGAAAATGTACAGTTATTTGTATTGGGTTATTTTATTTTCTTTATAATGTTAAAAACGTGATGTTCAATAAATGTTATTCATTCACCTATTCATTTATTGAAACGTGATGTTCAATAAATGAATAGGTAATTGAATAGGTAGTTATAAGTGTTGTTACATTTTATTGAATTAGCAGAATTAAATTTACAGTATTTTTATGACATTGACATTGTGATTATTTGATAACCTGACATAAATTTATTTGTTATTATTTTTGTTATCATTTTAGATGTTAGATGTTATTATTTTTTTAAACAAACAATTTCTAGGTAAATTATTAACTGAGAATCTGTAGTGAGACTGAGTAATATTTCTGTAGTATTATATGACTGTTATAAGCGATTTGGCGGCAACAAGGCGTGATATTATGTATGTATGTATAAGTGTTTCTATATGTTTCTAATTTTTAAATAACCAGTCATGACTGTACTGTAGAAGTTGTTAAGAAATTGTTAGAGAGAGGGGATAAAAATATAAAATGACACAAATACTAGCGATACAAAACGGTGTAGTTAATTTGGAATTGATTACACAAACTAACTCTAACCAGTTCAAAACTAGGAAAAATGTCAAACTTTATACAAACGTTACAAGCTTTTTCTCAACAAATCGTTAGAAAAATAATTGCAATTACATGCTTGCACAAAAGCTCTTCCTATCTGTAAAATTTTGTTACATCATATTGTTGTCACTTTCTGTTTTGAATACGAAGAAAGTGTTTAATGTTAACTTATATTTGTCGCTGTATTTGTGTGCAATCAGCAAATCAAATAAAATCCCAATCCTAATCAAAAATACTGATTGCACAGCAAAATAGTTATCGCAAAATATTATTACTTCAGCAACAATTTGAGTTCGTGACGCATCGCTATTAATAATATATGCTTCAGCCATATCGTATAACAAGCCGTTTTACATACGGCCAGCCATTATACTAAAGGCCGAGAAATTTTTTATTCGCCGTTTTACATAATGGCACGTAATTCGTTTCTGGCACTTGCCGGCCGCTGCCACGGCATACTCGCTTCGCTCGTTCGGCTCGTGCGTTGTGGTCCCAAGATAACCTAATCCAAGGGATCGGTTAGGTTTACTTTAGCTAACGAACCTAAAGTTTTTTCATGCAAAATCATTATTTTTGATGTGCATTTAAGTATTTCCATTTACAAGTAGCAATATAAGATGAGAGGGCGCTACCGTCGCGCAGTTAAAATCTTGAGGATATAAATTAATAAAGTAAAATTTGATATTTTTGATGTGCAATCAGTATTTTTGATGTGCAGTTAAATATTTCCCATAAAATATGTTGTCTAATTGGCAGTTGCACAGCTGTTTGAATATCTTTCTGTAAATTTTTTTTTAAGACAAAGAAAGAGACAGCTACAGGTTTAACAGATTCAACATAATTAAAACAAACTTTGCGCCACTACCTATCAGCCTTCATGTTACAATATTTTATATGAGTTTATTAAAACTCGTGTGTATCGAAGTATTATTGAATGACGGTTTTAATGACGTATTGTCTTGCGGTTTTGCACAACAACCAATATTTCCGTTAATAATTCCCATGAATTTTAATCTTCTTCGCTTAATTTTGAACTTCAGATTAAATAAATAATTGCGGAAAATTATTTAAATTACTTCTGACTTAGCCCGTTATTAAGTATTTATAGAAAAATGTTTTCGACTTACTAGTACTAATTCTATGAGTAAGTAGTAAAGTACATTGGGTGTCTTGTCTACTCTCAATTTTCGATATTTAGATACGATCTACTTCGATACAGTCGAATTCATAACTTCGTTCACTGACAATATCCTACGCTATTGTGAGACGAAGTTTTGGATTTGAATGTTTCGAATAGTATCGTATCGATATATGGAAAATTGAAAGTAAACACCTTGATTAGAATGACATTAGGACGGAGCGTTGTGTAAGGTATTAGAGCGACATAGACACGTAACGTTCCGTCCTGCTTTCTCGCATACCTCTATCCTGCCGGCTTAGCACGCTGCAGTGCCAGTGCATGCTTATGGTCACGTTTTTTTTGACATCCGAGCAGTGCGACACATTTTGAAAGACAAGGACGGCTACATCTATTAGTGTACAAAGCTTTCTCTGTCTAAAATATCAAAAACGTAATTTGTGGATTAGCTAAACATTTTCCTCCACTGACATTTCTTCGCGCTTGGAGGTGATAGATTAGATGACATAATTCCTCAAATAAAGTGACATTTCTCCGAGATATATTTTCTCTCGGGCAGCGTGCTAAGCCGGCTGATGCCATTCTAATCAGACTACTTTATTTTGACTGTTTATTGACTGCTAGGCTTGGCTTTTGAAAAAGTATTTAATTACACATCATATCAGTTTTACTAAAAACATATATGTAGAATATTGAAATTTGAATAAACAAAATTATTAGTTATTACCCGTGAATAAAATTGCATGAAATTATTAGCGAATATAATTTATTGTTACTGTTTTTCTTTTAATTTTTTAAAGAACTTTTACAGCGCGTTCAGAACAAACAAGTCCATGACGGTTATTTTCCGCGCATGGGTGACAGGCGGAGAGCCAATGAACGATTCGCTCGCCCCCTGGGAGGAGCCGCGCTCACCCCCGCAACTCATTTCTTTACTTCTGCGCATTAACGGTCACGGACAAAGTTATTTTGTACGCAGTATACCATACTGAAATAATCCCAAAAAAAATTCAAGGCCGTTTTGTCATTGTTTCACTCTGTCAGGAAAACCAATATTAAAAGTATATTTATTCACAGAAGAAAACATTTTATCTTTAAATTATTGTTAACCGCTAATGAGACAATTCATAATGAATCACATCGTTTTGTATGGACGCATAAATAAATAAAATAAATATGTTTACATGGAGATAAGGATTGTGATGAAATGTGTTTATGTACCCACTAATTAAGCGCCAAGTAGTTAGTGGCGCATCGTCGCGCGCTAATTCCCTACTTCTTGACCATAATTAATTCAACGAGTGAGCAAAAAAGCAGATATAGGGTCTGCGCAGACCAAAAATAAAAAAATGTCGCGCACGTGCGGTCAACTGCACTTCAGTGGAAACGTTTGCAACTCTATTACCATGCCATAAAGTCCAGTGTTTCTAATGACGTTCTGTTGCGCGTACGGAGAACGTACAAGTACGAAGTTTTTTAGGTAGTCTGGACATCATTTAGAAACCTTTCTAAGGGTCCAAAACTCACAGGGAGTTAGACAAAACTTCTTTAGGGTAGTTTTCCACCAGTGCTGTGCGAGGGAGCTAAGCCGTGAGCTGGAAATTTCCAGCCTATAGGATTGCTCCATTTGGCAGCGCATTTGAAAATCTAGAGAAATAGCGCAATCCTATTGGTTGGAATTTTCCCAGCTTACAGCTTAGCTCCCTCCCTCGCACAGTACTGGTGGAAAACCACCCTTAAAGATAAAGCTCTGTCAAATCTATTGCTGTCACTTTTTGTTTTGATAAAAAATAAAGTGACAGCAACAGATTAATAGGAGCTTTAACTTTAAAGTCACACTGTGCAACTGGCAGTAAGTCTCTTTAAAAAGAGCTTTTATGGCTTAAAATTTTCAAGGACAATCTTTGAATAACCTTATATATTTAAAAATAATAAAAAGAGCTGTGCGTACTTGCGTAATGCTTACCTTCTTTCTTCATGCCCGCTTTGAAACACTTCCTTAGCCTACAGTATCTGCACTGGTTTCTTTTGTCTTTGTCCACTACGCAATTTCTGTTAAATCTGAAACAATGACAATAAATAAATGTGGCAACATTTTACAGAAGGTCCCAATTTAGGCGAAGCACAAGAACAGTAACAACCATTCTGAAGGACGTGAATCAGCCCGAGAAACTGATATTTTTTTTTTTCAAAACACAACCTTCCATACAAAATGTTACGGTTTATATAAGAAGTTGTAATATTTTTCTCGTTGACCTGTGATGCTTAGAAGAACTAGTACTATTTCATGAGTAAAAAATAAATAAAAATAAAATATTTATTTTCAAAAACTTAAAGTTAAGCAAAACATGTTGCTAGGGCCTTCTTGTAAGCCTTAATAGCCTGTTCCAGAAGACCCCGCTCCTCCTAAACGCACGTACGTACAAAAACAGTTTTAGAAAATAATCTAGGTACTAAGGAATAGTACGGTCAACCGCTCGTCGGTAGAAACTTTCTCAACTCTACTACCACGCCATAAGGTTCAAAAGTGTTTCTACTGACGTGCTGTTGAGTGCACAAATATAAATATATAAATTAAGAAAACCAGGTATTTTATAGTAAGTATTACTAGCGTAAAAGTGCCATCGGAATTTAAAATATATAACATTAATTTAAGATGTTTCATATAATATAAAATTGAGCATATATAATTGGAAACATATCATATATTTATTTGATATATTATATATATGTAATAATTGAATAAATGTTATATTTTGTGTATGTATGAGTATAGATAACACCATTTCAGTAAAGGGTAAAGGAAATATATGATTGCAGGCGTGCTAGTGAAGTTATATAGTGTGTGTGTGTGCGTGTGTGTGTGTGTGTGTGAGTGCGTGTGTGAGTCCGAGTGTGAATCAGTGTGTGTGCCTATTAAGTAGTAGTATATATCATGTTATTGTCTGTAAGAGATCCTCACATTCTTCATAGTTTATATTTTTTTGCCAAGTTACCAGAGTCGATTTACATTCATAATAGTTTTTAGTATATATCTCTACTATTTTGTTAACTTTATTGTATAAGCGGGTTGATCTATACATGTACTGATTGCTCGCAAAAGTTGTTCTAGTTGAATGAGAACTCACTACAATGTCATTCCTCCTCTTTTTTTGCATATTAGGATCATACCCTATTTTCTGATGTGTTTTTAAAATAATATGTAAGATGTATAATTTACGCAGATTCACACCAATTAGGGTCGTCATACCCTATTTTACTACTTCGTCTGGTATTAAATACATAAATAATACACTGACAGCACACACAAAAAGTATCACCTATGTTCATACGCATATGTGAAACTAATGTTTGCAGTGGGCGGATACACTACAAACATTTGTTTGGGCGGTAAAGACAGGGCTAATCATGCCAAAAGACCAGTCATCCTATAGACAAGATACTCCTCCAAATTAATAGAGAATGTCAAGAGCACACTTCCTAAAATATTTAAAACACATGATATAAGTATTTTAAAGTTTTTCTATGTCATTGTCTGTTTCTCGAGTCATGAACGCATAAAACCTTGGAGGAACACGTGACCCGCGCATTCATACAACATAGAAATAAAGAATATCTTTAACAAAGGCATTTTTCTTCTGGAAAGTTACGTAGATTGCCTTTTAAAAGTAGACTTGTGCTTTGCTGATGACTATCTTTAACGGAATAAGCGAAACTGAAAAAATTGTTTGTTCAGAATCGAGAGTAGAATCAATTTCACGGGTTTTTGATAGGTGTATTTTTTTTTTATTTTTATATTTAAATTTTTGCTGCTTCTATTCTAAATATTTGTGTGGATATACGCGCGCTGGCGCATGGCAGCGCGGTGGCTCGCGGTTCATGAGCGGTGAGGAGGGGAGGGACGTGGGCGTGCGCGGACTAGAACAACAATGAAACTAGATTCTAGTTTCATTTTTGTTCTAGTTACTAGAACAATGATAAAACTTTAAAATGACAATATCTAGCCAAAAAATAACTTTTTTTAAGATTTTTTTTTACGGGAATGTATTTATTATAACAAAAATTAGATGGGGTGTATGAGGGTTTCGCTTATTCCACTAACGTTGTATATTTATATCTTGCTCGGTAATTACAAGCTGTAGGGTGTTTCTATCGATGCTGGGTTAGAAGAACCCTTTGCATCCGCGCAAGAAGAAGCCCCGAAGTGTTTGGCCGTCACATTTTCCCCGCAGATGGCACAAACCTGTATCACCGTGTATAACTGAGTCTTACCTGCATGTGTAGAGATGGTTCTTTCGAACGCTGCGTCTAAAGAATCCTTTGCACCCGTCGCAAGAAGACGCGCCGTAGTGTTTGCCCGTCGCTCTATCGCCGCAGATGGCACAGTGCTGTGATAACGCCGTGGAACTAGCTGCACTCGCCTCGCTACTACTCGTCTCCAATTGCATATCACTATCTGGAACAAAATTAAAAGAAATTGTTTTAAAGATCTTCCATAAACTAGAGAGCATATACTAGGTTATTTTTTGGACCTAATATGAGTATGCCTACCTTGTTAGTGAGGTCAAAAGCAACAACTTTCGTTCCACGACTAACAACGCACAAAAAAATTTTGACTCTTCATACTAAAGTGGTCACGTGACTGATCCATTTTGTATGGAAAATTGAAAATTTTTCGTGCGTTGTTAGCAAAGTCTTAGAACAATAGTCGTTGCTGTTGATCTCATTAACAAGGTAGGCATACTCATACCAGGTCCAAAAAAATAACCTAGTATATTGAGAGCGAGCTGAAGACTGTTGGACTAACATGGAAGGAGGCAAAACCTCAACATAGAGCGAAATGGAGACAGCTCGTGAAGGCCCTATGTGCTATCAGGGATAACAACAAAAACTCCATAAACTCCTAAACTGGATGTAAAAAGTCGTCTTGAACTGAATAACTTTATTTACGAAAAAAATGTTTGACTGCCATAGATAATGCGCTACCTATTGGAAGTTGAAATTCTATCGTAATTTTGCGACCTATTTATTATGTTCTAAGGGAAAAGCATCTGAATTTCATGGGCAAATTCACATCATCCAGGGTCGTTATACTTTTTTATGTAGGCGCAAACAGAAATAAAAAAATTAATTTCAAGTGCATTTCAACAAATTCTCCATAGAATCTGGGAACAAATAACAATTATGCCACAACAACACATTGTTTACATTATTGTTTTGAAGCGGAAAAATTTAACTGGTTATTGCATAGACATGTTCTTAACTATAGACGGTCATATTTCAAGTTCAAGATATAATCTGGAAGAAGTCTAGAGTTCTGATGAGCAAGTGACAAAATAAAAGATTTTTGAACATCAATATGCAAGATTTGCAAGAGATTCATTCATAAAAAATATAGGATTTTAATGTGTAGGGGTACATTACTAAACATCTAAAATCGCATGTACAGACATACAAAAAAAAAATATTATAAAAAGAAAATCGATTTTAAAATCGATCGATCGATTTATAAAATCGATTTGATCTACAGAGATCAAATCGATTTTATAAGTTATAGGGTTTGGTCGAAAGTGGCCAAAAATGGCTTGGCTTTTAAGTCTCAACAGTTTAAGTGATATTTATAAGTAGCGAAATTAATGTCAAAGTGTCTCCAATCATAATACACAGCATAGAAACAGATTAAAGATAATAGGCATAGAAAGGTTTGGCTTTAATCTGAACAAGCGTTTAATCAAAAATACTCTAAGTAGATACTGATTAAACATATACAAGGTGTTAATTTGATTGCGTGCCATAGCTCAGGGACGGGATCAGTATCAGTAACTGAACAACTTTTCCCAAGGAACATAGGTCGAAATACGAAAATAAATTTTTGACCTCCTATAGAAACTGTATATCAGCTGATAGCGCATTTTGTATGGAAGGTCAAATTTGGTTTTTCGTATTTCGACCTACGTTTATCGGGAAAAGTTGTTCCGTTACTGATACTGATCCCGCCCCTGAGCTATGGCACGCAATCAAATTAACACCCTGTATATTATAAACCTGTATGATTCACTGTTTGTATAAAGAGCCAGAACTATTATTAGTAGCCATAGTAATAGTATTATAATACTATCATAATCGATCGATCGATTTTAAAATCGATTTTTTTTTATAATATTTTTTTTTTGTATGTCTGTACATGCGTTTTAGATGTTTTTTTTTTTTTCCTCCAGATAAAACAAAATCAGTTAAAAAGGTCTCTGATCATGTCAGAGGGAAAAGTCTTTACATCTAAAAAAAAAAAATACTATCATAATACCTACAAACTAATAACAATAAGTAATAAGCACCTAATGTAATGAAAGTGCACATTTGTTATCGAAAGTGCATAATAAAATAACATGGAATCATTCATTTTGCATCCTCATAATCATAACACAGATATGCCGGTATAAATTGAAACTTTCCACTGCATTGTAATGATCGTTTTATTAAAAACTTATATTTCAATAACATAAATTTTTTTTTTTTCGTAAGCCGCTCAACTCAAAGAATCGCGATGACGAGGGGATTCATAGATGAGTTTCAAAAGCACTGCTCAATCTCAAATCACGGCGCATTTGCTTTAGATGAGTTGCAAAAGCACTGCTCAATCTCAAATCACGGCGCATTTGCTTTAGATGAGTTGCAAAAGCACTGCTCAATCTCAAATCACGGCGCATTTGCTTTAAATGAGTGGCAAAAGCACTGCTCAATCTCAAATCACGGCGCATTTGCATTAGATAAGTTGCAAAAGCACTGCTCAATCTCAAATCACGGCGCATTTGCTTTAGATGAGTTGCAAAAGCACTGCTCAATCTCAAATCACGGCGCATTTGCTTTAGATGAGTGGCAAAAGCACTGCTCAATCTCAAATCACGGCGCATTTGCTTTAGATGAGTTGCAAAAGCACTGCTCAATCTCAAATCACGGCGTATTTGCTTTAGATGAGTTGCAAAAGCACTGTTCAATCTCAAATCACGGCGCATTTGCTTTAGATGAGTTGCAAAAGCACTGCTCAATCTCAAATCACGGCGCATTTGCTTTAGATGAGTTGCAAAAGCACCGCTCAATCTCAAATCACGGCGCATTTGCTTCATACACGTGTTGCCCTGCCCGCCTTCTGTACTGATCAAGATCTATACAAGGTGTAATGGGAAGGGAACCCTGGTGTAGCCCTGATGGATCTGCTAATTAAACTGAACAACTTTCTCTAAAGAACATAGGTCGAATCACGAAAAAAAATAATTTTTACCTCCCATAGAAACTGAATCAACTGAAAGCGCATTTTGTTGGTCAAAAATTTTTATTCGTACGTTCCTGAAAGTTGTTCAGAATCATGGGATTTTGTACCCTTTCTATTACACCTTGTATAAGGCGCCAGAAAATGCAATAGTTGTGACCAAGTTTCGGGAGGAGGTAAGTAATTAGAATGGTATTTTCTAAACCTTCAGTCATACATTTTGTTTGATACATGCGATGCACGATTGCTGGTTCAAAAATGGCAACACAATGCAGATGCAGTTTCTATTACACATGGATTTAGTTTTGTATTTTGACCTATGTTCCTTAGGAAAAGTTGTTTAGTTCTATGGTCTAAGTAACATACTCAAAGGAACGCAGTTAAATAGGTAACACCCCATATTATTGGAACTTTGCAATACGATGTAGTTTTTAATGTTTACTACTTGTTTAATGTAAAATATTCTTTGGTTTTACCTTGTAAGATTGTTGTATGCTTTCCCCTAGCCAACTAGCGCCCCCATCAGTTAAAAAAATATCACTCGCTAAATACAAAACTTATCGAAAATGTGTCTTACAAAATTGAAGTAAAGATATCCTAATTTGTTTAGAGCCTATCAATCCTGAAAAATATAGTTCACTGTAATTACAAATACAAAAAGTGCGAAAAATTGCCACATAGCAGTTTTTGAATATTTTACTACAGTGAACTATATTTTTCAGGATTGATAGGTTCTAAATACACTAGATTACCTTTACTTCAATCTGGTACGACATATTTTCGATAAGTTTTGTATTTAGCGAGTAAAATTTTTATAACTGATGGGGGCGCTAGTTGGCTGGAGGAAACCCCTTAAAAGCATTTTTTTCCGTTTAGCATAGCAGATAAAATTCACTTTTTATTCTCTATCATAATATAGGGTCCTTCGAAAATAGAGTTTCGTAATATTTAGGGTTTCGTACTTCGAAAGAAAAAATAACAGAACCCTTATAGTACTTTGTTGTCCGTCTGACTGTCTGTCTGTCAAGACCCTTTTTCTCCCGAACGGGCGAAGGTATCAAGATGAAATTATTATCAAATTTTAAGGCCCATGGACTCTTGAAGCTGTGAAAATTCCAAGCTTCTAAAACAACTATTACACAGTCGAAAGATACAGCTATTTATGTCTCCATCTCCGTAAATTTATGAAACAAACCAAAACCTACTAGTAGGTACTTCCCGTTGATGTAGAATAATGAAATTTGCTAAGAAGCTAAGTCTTATAGCACAAGCAAAAGAAAAAGTCTGAAATCAATAAATATTACAATTTTTAAACAGCTTTTGAGACAACTGTAACACCACAAAACGGTGGGCACCGTTAGATGGCGCCAGTTAGTTTCTGAAACGCGCTATTGACTTGTTACGCTGTTAGTATGAATAGGCCTATTTAATGCTGGGTAGAACACTCAGCACCCCAACCGCTCGGTGTTGTTGTAACAGCCACTTGGCTTACAACAAAAGACGATATAAAAACAATCATACACATTATCTTTAGTCACAACTCCCTCGTCTTCATAATCATTTTATGTTTTAAATCTTTAAAGCGAGTTTCGCTCTTAGAGGAAAACTAGTTTCGACGAAACCAGTTTTTACTAGTTTCGACGAAACTAGTTTTTAAGGTGTCTTGTCTTTATGCTTATTATACTTTAATAACGGACGGCGCGATGTGCAGGCAAAGAATAGTACCAACCATTCATCTCTACCCGTGGGTGTCGTAAGAGGCGACTAAGGGATTGTGAATCGTACCATCTTATATTATGCAGTCACCAACAACAGCCGTCACCAGCCGCAACGCTTACAAGCGTGGTGACTATGTTAAATCCCCTCCAAAGTACCACACGTTTTGGCCAGAATTCTGGAGGGAACTCCCTTTCTTGCACTGGTCGTTTCATGGAATGTTAGATGCTTTGATGAACTCGAAACCATAATAGTCGAAACTCTAAAAACGGGGCATATTTTAAGGTTAGGTAGGTATAGTGTTTTAAGTTTTTTGTGTAGATAATTTGTTTCTTTGCTACGATACCACGAATAGGAATTGAATTTAAACCATTATGATAAATATTTTGTAATGAAAATATCTACTCCAGACAAAAACAATATTTTGGCAGTGTTACAAACGCATGCTGATGTAGATATATTTATCGGACGTAAGGTTACGCATTTCATTGACGTTGTTGCGTTTTTATTTTATTTGTATAAAACTTAGTAGTTTGTTTTCTTATTTACGAATATTCTTCGTCGAACGAAATTATTATAAAGCGCTATGCTTCCTCACTTGAAAAATAAATAAATATTGGGCGACATTAATACAAGGTCGGTCACAAACTAGGCAAAGCCTGTACTATGTGTATCAGTGACTGATATAAATACATAAATAGATAAATAACACCCAGACACAGAACAAACACTTGTGTAATGCAGGGATCTGTTTAGCGGCTTAATTACAGTCGTTTAGTCGTTTGTGTTTTAGATATTTCCGGTTTGTCGGCGTGGATGAAATGTACGAGTATATCAAATCTATACTACTTAATTCACAGCTTTCTAGTATTAAGAGACTAAGCTAAGCCGCGAACAGACAGACATACAATCGGACATGACGAAACTATAAGGGTTCCTTGTTTACTACGGAACCCTAAAAACGAAGACGAATGATTGACGATGATGACGATCATCATTATGGTCATGGTTTTATACCATGACCATAAGTTGGCTGAAAGGAACGTTCTAATAAATATACGACCCGCGATCGCCGTTAAAAATGTCTTTTAATATTTAATTCTTTTATAATTCTTGTGCAATAAAGAATAAAAATCTATAGACATTGTCTGTCACCTTTCTGATCCCAGTTGCAACACAAGCGAATATTGCGTAAAGCACATTTGTTAATCACTAATACGGCGCCTATAGTTAATGATAAAATAAAAAAATATTTAAATTGAAATTGTGCACAATACAACACACCTTCTCTACAGTAAGTGTTGTTGGTGTTGAGCCTATCGTCGACGGGGCTCCGGTGCATGAAGTAGGGGCTTCCCGGCGCCTTCTCCCAGGACATAGCCGGCGCAGGGGGCAGGTACTCCGGCACCCCGAACGCCATCGGACACTGCTGGGACGACATCTCGAAACCCAGCACCGGCATTCTCCACAAACACACCGACCACTGACCACTGCACGACCTCCGATACTGACGACAACAAGCCAACGATCACAACAGGTGATTTAATGTCACCGCATTAAATATTGACACCACTGTTATCACTGTTGACCGAAGCCGTCTCGTGTAAGAGGATTGATTAGCAAATAGCGTCCATTTGAAAATTACTTTAAATATTTGAGCGGCAATGAGTAATGGCAGTTACTGCGCCGGTTCCGGGTAATGTTTTCGTTTTTATCGCGTAATAGTCTGTAAACGAGCTCCCGATATGATAGCGCGAGCATGCGTGAACGGAGTGCTTGCGGCCGGTAGAGACGGGCGACCGGGCTGCACTGTCCGTAATGTACACGGGTTGTCGTGGACACGGAGCCGGGCTTACTGATCGCGCGTGTGTTCGCACTACACATAACAACATCCGCTTCAATGGAAATTCGATGACGATGTTTATTAGGCTCGCCAATGAATGACCCGCCCTGAAACTGCAAGATCAGCCCATTTCGAACTTATGTCACACGTACAGAGCCGGCGCCATCGCCGCTTCTATCAATCACACAAAGACAAAACCCCATGAAGAGTATAGAAGAGTGAAGATCTCCTACTACAAAAAAAACATTTTTTTTCTTTACCGCCAACGTTAACAAAATGAAAGGTGATAAGGAAACTCTTCCTTGAAACTGTTTCAAGACAGTGTCGTTGTGGGTCAACAAACATTAAAAGTTGTTCATTAAATATCCTTATTCAATCAAGGCCTGGTGCCTCCAAGGCTCCAGCACTTTCCCTGAATGAGTCCCTGGTGGTATAGTTGACTCATTCTTATCGGAAGCGCGGCGGATGCGGCGTCGAATGCAAGGCACGACGTTGCAGCGAACGAGTCACAGCTGACGAACAGTAGCTTTTGCCATAAACAGAATGTAAGCAAGCATCGGTGACTAATTACTGTCATACGCTTTGTTCCTTTGTTACCAAGCTTAATTACCAATCAACTGTCTGAAAGGGTTCATAACAACTATCGAGCCGATTGCGTGTCAGTGCAAGTATAGATAACTATCTCAGCCACAAAGGTGTAATATGATATTATGATACACTTTAACTTCTGTATTTTTTTCTGTGTCACTAATAATGACTCAACTAGTGTGATAAACTCATTTGCTATCTCTGAACAAAGCGAAGTATCAAATCGCACAGCAACGAAGAACCTTCCTTTTTAACCCGAACTGCTACAGACCGAAGAGTTGTTTCTCTGCTGTTACAGGTATTTGTCTTTGTAACTCTTCTTGTCTTCGTCTTCACGTGCAATGACACTAATTATAAGCTGTTGATAGAGGGTTTATCGGATAAGTCAGTAAGATACACAGTTGATATCCTTCACACTATCGGGCTATCGGGCCGCGGGTGTTAACAACAGCCGATAGATAATAAACGGATACATACACGAATTATCGCCGTTCAAAAATAAAGGCTTATTTATGATATGATGGTAGAGGGCTAAAAGCTTTCTCGATAAGCGGACAGATACAGTGAAAATGTGCGATAATATTCCCGTAAATATACAGAAAATTGTGATGTGATAAGATTATGAAGTAATTTACACGCAAATTTTAAAAATACTTACAAAATGTTAATTCATTCACAAAGTAACAGTAAATTTACATATTTTTAGTAAAGGGGATATTTTTAGAGAATAGGGATTTTGGCCAGAGACATTACTCTCACGTTTGTTATCGATATGTCGCAGGCAACTCGTTAAATTAGGCGTTTGCAAACGGCGGGCAAACTGTAAACGGTCGGCAAATTGTAAAATGGCGCCGGCAGTTTGTAAATGGGTTTAGATCACTGGTGCATTTTAGGTTCGTTACCCACGGTAATTGGATCGGTTGGGAATCGGTTAAGTTGGGTTTGGTTATCTATCGACCACAACGCACGAGCCGAACGAGCGAAAACGAATTACGCGCCGTTTTGTGAAATGCCGAATTGTAGAATGCCAAGGCATAATGTAAATCGACGAATTATACAATTTGCCTGAGACTGATACAAGAAATAGGAGAAACGTTGTCGTGTTATAATATAGTTGTATTGTGCAATATTAATAGGTTAAAAATAAAAACATAAATATGAAAATAATGAATGAAGAAAAATATAGTAATGTAACGAGGTCATATAAAAATGATACTATCTAGGCAGAGATAGAGGGGTCGGACAAGACAAAGTCATGCCGCGACTACGAGTACAACAACGTAGCCACAATGTCAACGGCCATAAAGTCTCTAGAAACCACTGCAAGATTATAATATAAACTACACGAACGCACAGGGAGGCAGCCAGAAATCAAGGGGTGAAATAGTTAAGAACAATTAACAATTAAAATAGTTTAAAAGAAACAGGAATAATTCAAGAAATAGAATCTCAAGCTGTTCGGCGAATATAAAAAAACCGGTCGAGTCCAATATTAGGACCGCAAAACTAAATTTGTTTGTTAAAGTTTTTTTAGCAGATTTCTAAAAAAAACTGCAACTAAGAGTCATAACAAAATCTATTTTGGATTGTACAAGTAAAGCCCTTTCATATGATACCCCACTCGACCTCGTAACGACAGTTTCAAATTTTGCCCCCCTCCCCCGACCTATTTGATCCCCCTTTAGAATAATGATAATAATTTTTAAATTCTTTTCTTTGCAATTAATTTGGGCAATCACATACTAAAACTATTCCGAATTTTGAGTGGATAGCATGAGTGGTTGCTAAGACATACAGGTGTGACAGGCAGACAGACGAAGTCGCACCATAAGGGTTCGTCCGTTTTTTTTACGATAGAGCTAAAACTTCCCTCCTTCTTAATTTTTTTACTATTTGTTAGGTAATCCGCCATAGTAACACAAATTCGTTGAAAATTTCAACTTTACATCTACTACTCGTACAGTTCAAAAGATACAGCTCTTTAAAGGTCGGACAAAGAGACAGACGACGTAGGTTTAGTAATAGATCCTTTGGCAACCTTTGGGTACAGAACCCTAAAAATCTATTTTACACAGTATATATTTCCCGAGATGATGGCATATAATTGCCATCAAATCATGTCATGTCATGTGTATATGTCATGGGAAATCTAGCCCTATTCATAGAAATAACACCACAAAGCTTTCTTCGATTCTAAAATTTTGTCCTGTACAGTGACGTTATCTAAGAAAATCTAAGGCTGCTAGCACACGACCGAGAAAGGAAAAGAACAGAAGATTCACGCGATACACACGTCACAGCAGGATGCTGACAAAAAATCGGTCACCGATTCTCGGTCGTGTGCGGGCGCCCTAAATCGGTCCCTGTTAGGTGAAGATAGAAGCAGTATCGGCTTACTATCTGGGGGCAGGGGCAGACAGGGTCGCACCTATCGCCCTATCGTCGGCTGGTAGCTGGTACGCCTCGCCCGAGCACCCTCAATCCGCGACACCGATACTCGCTAATCAGAATAGCTGCATGACCTAGACACGTGCTTCTGTTTTTGTTTATGAGTAATTACGGATCTTAATTTATTAATGACCTGTTTTTCCAGTTCCAGACTAATTTCGGCCTGCGGCTTCATATCCAAATAATGTAACCATTCTCCACCTCTTGCAGAGTCGTATTTTCCTGGTACTTGGGTTTGTATTTGGTTTTCTTTTTTGCTTTTTACTTATTACTTGAGCCCCAAAATTATGTATCGCTGCGGATAAAGAACATGGTACTGCGTATATTAAATGTAGATTTCATAAAGAAATTATTCAGCACTTTTATACCATTGCCCCGTATACCATCACAGTTTCCGCGACGGTAAAATAGACCGTAGAACTACCATAGACTGAACTGAATAGTCAGCAAATGATGAGCAAATCATAAAAGGTGATGATGATCTTCACCATTCAAAATATTTTTCCGAATCTGCGTTTTATTACGTTTTGTGTCAAAGTGATTTTAAAACCTGCAAAATGTTCGGAAGAATTTTACAACATTTATTTAATCTATAAGTTTTGACTACCTATTAATTTATTCTTGATATAGATAGGTATAGTTCCTACACAAGCAAGAGAAACAAACGAGTGTAAAACGTGACAACAAAACTACGAGCATAAGTTTCGATTAGACAAAAACCACTCACGTGTGCTTGTAGGTTGTTTATTACTGAAATAGATTTAAAATTACCTAACCAGATTAGAAAACACAAAAACTGATTTAAAGATTTCATATCTCTTCAAATTAGTGTCAAATATTTAACTATCAAGATTTAGACCGACGCACGGCAACAAGAATGAGGAAAATAATTTGTTTTTATAATATAATGTCTACTTAACTAATTAGTTAAAGTTAAGGCAAACCAGTACTGTGAAGGATTAAGTTAATAAAAAAAATTAGTAAAGTAACGTAATGGAGAAATAAAGTCATTACAAGTCGTTGAAGACCTCAACAATAATAATCGGCTCGTACATACAATGAACATAATTATGGAAATTAATATTCTTGTGACATAAGAAACTAGCGATTGTTGTGGAATACTTAAATAGTATTTTTTTACAGAAAGTCGGTCTCTTTCAAACCCGAAAGAGGAAGGATCTCAGTGGCTCTACTGGAAATTATATCAATGCATGCATGAATACCAAAATAAACAGAATTAGATAAATTATAAAATTTAGATACCTACACATACTACGAAGTGCAAACCGAATAAGGATCCGACAAAGCAATAATTGGAAAATCCAAGATACAGAGCAGCACAGTCCTTATCAAAAGCCTGAGATTAGGAAGGATAGATAAATAAGATTACCTAATTAAATAGGAAAACTGATAAATGGCTTACCTAATTAAACAGGCAAACAAGCAAAAATATTTCCCGGTATAGTTGTCAAGTGCACTTTACCGCGATCATCTTCTTCTAACATAATTTATTTAAAAGTGGTAATAGCGGTAGATGGAATTTAGGAAGGCTGAAATGAGCAAGAACAATATTACCACGGAGGAGAAGAGGACCGGGCCAAATTAGAAGATTTGGACACTGGCAGTAAGTTTTACACGTAGCTTCTTCTTCTTCTCACATCAAAACTGCTTAGTTTAATTTCATTCTATTATGTTATTATATAATTTAGTTTTTCTTTGAGGTCATAAACTATTCTTGTATCAATTGATAGATATGGAAGAGCGGGTTCTTCTGTCACAGGTATATTCTACTTAAAAGAAGATCCCAACAATCTGTAACTATGATTAGTTTCTGACTGAATAAAGACATTTTAATTTTTAATTTTAATATCGTCTCATTATAAAACAACATTACTAAGTACGCACGGCAGCAAGCACGTAGGCACAAATCCAGTATAAGGAACCAGCGCTACGCTACAAAGTCAAAGTATTTCCACCGACGAGCGGCCGTGTGTACATACTTTTGTACTGAAAGATGACGTAAAGGATACAAGGATCTTAGAACAACGAAGCTACGTTTTCTACTTGTACCACATAGCAAGCAGTTTGTCGCGAGGTGTCGAGAGGTTTCGTCGATGACGTTATTGCGCAGGTAATAAGCCGCAATCGAGGACGGAGGCTGAAGCCGCGACCCAGACCTTGACTTCGTACCAACCTGATCACACGCTCGCCGTGAATGATCATTTTACGTTTTACATGTGGTGTGATGATAAACTTAGACTAAAACAGGTGACAGGTAAAGTTTCCTGCCGGTAAAACCTGCGGCGCTTTCTATGTTCTGCACGTGTATACCATGAAACTGAACAACTTTCCCCATAGAACATAGGTCGAAATACGAAAAAATTTTTTTTACTTTACACAAAATGCGCTATCAGCTGATTCAGTTTCTATGGAAGGTAAAAAAAAAATCGTGTTTCGACCTATGTTCCATGGGGAAAGTTGTTCAGTTTTATAGGCAGATTCACATCCTTCAGGGTTGGTATACCCTTTTTGTTAGACCTTGTATTATATCCATACCACAGTCACCCACAGTCCATACCATGGTTCATAGTCCAAGAAACGCTATAGCTATATGGCTACGCTGCTCATGCATGCTTCAGGGATGTTAAAATGTTAACAGCCTTGTGTACAGATGACTTCTATGCCTTTGATTGGGATGGAATATATTACCAGGTGATAAAATATCACTCAAACAAATTAAAATACCTGATTTGTATTTTCAAAAGTGACGATTGTTACGAGTATTCGTTAAATATAAAGTAGTGTATAAAGCCCAGCACCGATGCTGTGCCAGTATTACAGATGTAAATTAATTCTACGTACGACTAAGGTCACCATCTTGAAAATCATATACGAGTATCCGGAAAAAAATATTGGGAATATCTGAACGTAAGGTCAAAAGATTCTACATGTCCGACTCGCTACTAGCGAGACAACATTAATTCATAGGATAGTGATTACTAAACAAACAGGGCAAATTTATAATCCATAAAGAGCTGTTGTCTCGTATCTTCCTTAAAATAAATAAATAAATATAGTGCCGGAAGGGGAAGAGGCGTACCTCTAGCCAGTTAACAAAAGTCTACTAAGATTGATAAGTAAGATCTAGTCTTCCCAAAGAGTCTTCCTGCGATCAGTAGGTCGAGCATGCGCACCGTGACTTGGCGAGTCTTCATAGACTAAACCGGTTATGTCTTCTCGAATCCATACATAAAAAGTGACAGTTGCGCGCGACTCGACCAAGTCGCGGTGCTCATCTTAGAAGAGATCTCTGTTAAGTGGGTAAGCGTTTTTTTTTTTTTTTTTTTTACTATGTATGGGCTTACTCTTGACCTCGTTAGATTGAAAATAATGATTTGGTTCAATTCAAATGACAAAAACTATAATAATAGTAACCATGGAGATCGTTATGAGATGCCTATGTCCAGCAGTGGACGTTTTTCGGCTGATATGATGCGATCAGTGACTATTTATTGCCCCATTTTTACCAATGGTTTTGACAGAGTCAGCTACCTTACCTAGAGGATTTAACTGGTTTTTACACAGAGCGACTGCCGTCTGACCTTCGCAACCCGTACCAAATCCTAGACCAGGTTAGTGGCCAACCTGGCAGTCAGTTTACGAGCCGCCAAATGGCCTCTGACTTGGCTAATCGACTACTATCATTCACAGTAGCTGGGACCAACGCCAACGGCGTGATTTTCGAAGCACAGAAACCCTCTTGTTGTTGTGGTGCTACTAGCGGTCACCAATCCGGGTTCTGACCACGGCCAACGTTGCTTAACTTACGTGATTAGAAAGAAAAAGCAACAACCACTCGGCCACGAGCGCTTCTCAAGAACAATTGATGTAACTATTGTTAGCAAATAATGGGTAAGAAACTTATGAAAACAAACTTCTTTTTCATTCAATATCAACTGATTTTACAAAAATACATGTTTTAAAACTCGTTGGTTGATGATAAGATAAAAAACACGGTTGATATGACTATCAGACCTTGACATCCGCCGTTAAATTACAATTTCATGTGGTGATGCTAGTGCGGCGCGCGCGCATGTTACCCCAGTCAATAGGAAGTTTTTTGTATGGAGTCCTTAGCAATAGTTTCCCCGGTCAGTATTTTGTAAATTGTAAAAAGATAGAAGCGTAATAGTATTGTCACACATATTGGTTGGGGAGAGCACAGCAATAAGGTTAAACAAACATACAATTTTTAAATTAAATACGACGATTTTTGAAGAAATGAACACACAATAACAAATTAAAGCTTAGTAAGTACTACATGTTTATGAATGCGAAGTATAAAATCATATCAGATTCATTAATCCGTAATCTACGTTGTCCGTCCGTATTTAGCAGAGTCAACTTCCTCGTCGATCGAGCTATAAATGACTGTTGTGTAGATAATTGTATGTTTAGATGCTCAATTCGTGAAGGGCTTCTTTGATTAAGGCGATGGAAAAGCAATGTTGAGGCCTAAATTCGTTTTGAAAACGACTGGACGAGATAGATTACCGATTTTATATAATCCAACCGATTTTATTACCGAATTTTTTTATCAACGTGCGAATGACTTTTTTTGGGTATTGTTCTGGGTGAGCTAGGTCCATCTGTCCCCAGAGCTCAATAAAAATTTTATGTAGTCTATCTCCACCAGCAGAGTTTCTCAAAGTCAAGTAAAGAGCAATCAAGCCTATTCGAGCTATAAATCCTATGTCAATCTGTGTAAATTTGTATTCCCCGTGTTTTTAAGCATTTTTTAAAATACCGCGTTTAAGAAAAAAATCCTACAGCGCCATCTGTTGGCGGGTAGCAAAGCTTGCTCACCCGATGATATTTTAATGTTGAAGCGGCTATTATAGAGCGAAGCTCGGTCGCCCAGGTATACATAAAGAGCATACGGCGACGACAAAGTTCAGGCAAGGCGCAGACACGTCACAGGCGTGGACCGGATACGACATTACGTAGAAAAAGCGTAAGACAAGGAGCAAGCGGCGAAGCGGCATGCCTGCAACACGTCGCTTATGTATAATTTACGACGTGTCGCTTCCATACATTTTGTATCAACAAGTTTTGAAGTGGCACCGTGACTTTTCCTCGCCCTTGCCGTATGCCTTATAAGTACAATAAAGGCCTAACAAACCTACAACAAAAAGCCTGTTAAAAAGCATAGGCAATTTTCTATGACAAAATATTGATGTGCAATGTAATGTAAGGTGATCAAACCTACGTCTTATTATATTAGGTTCGGTTTTAGTGATGACTGGCTGTCGGTCACGATGCTCCGTATATAGTGTCAGTCTTTTCAAACCTTTTCTTGGCATTTTAAAACTGGAGACGGTGCTTTAATGTCGTTTTTGATCAAACAAAATCTGTTTCATGTTTAGACCCTGTCCAGAAAGGGCGAATTCGCCGCGATTTACTCGCGCGTGGTTCGCGCGTTCAGCTGGACGCGCGAGCCGAGAACATTCGCGCGATGCTTGTGGACGCAATGTATTGACACCCAGTACCTCGCCTACGCGCGTATAAACTCGCGCGTAACAATTCGCGGCGAATTCTGGACAGGGTCTTAGAGCCATCTTAACAATAAAAGTCAACTTTTGGTAATATTTACGAGAATAGACGAGTTTTTTTTTATTTATCTTGAACATGCAAACAATCATGAGTGGTTTTATATAACCTATGGTTTTTTAAACGATTCTGGATATGAACTTTGGTATTCTTTTGGTGTCTGATAAGCCTGATCCAGAATTTTCAAACGCTTGTTAGCCACTGCGTCGTAGGTACACAACAGGTGTTCCATGCGTTCGCCATTCTCATTCTATGCTCTACAGGTGGTAGAGTTTGATAGACACATCATTTGCATGTGCTTCTGAATGCCGAAATGGCCGGTGAGGGTACCGTCTTAATTTAATTTTTTTTTATTGTATTTTGCCAATGTCAAAGTAAATTCGTGGTTACAAAATTATGACGAGGTCGCCAATGTCTAGTGAAATATTTCAAAGGAACTCTAATCCCTTTTTAGGATTCCGTAGCCAAATGGCAAAAAACGGAACCCTTATGGATTCGTCATGTCTGTCTGTCTGTCCGTCCGTATGTCACAGCCACTTTTCTCCGAAACTATAAGAACTATACTGTTGAAACTTGGTAAGTAGATGTATTCCGCATTAAGATTTTCACACAAAAATAGAACATAAACAATAAATTTTAGCGTTCCCCATACTCAGAACTGAAACTCAAAATTTTTTTTTCATTAAATCCATACGTGTGGGGTATTAAATCCGTAGCTATGGATAGATCTTCAAAAATGATATTGAGGTTTCTAATATATTTTTTTTCTAAACTGAATGGTTTGCGCGAGAGACGCTTCCAAAGTGGTAAAATATGTGTGTGAGTGTGTGTGTCCCTGTAACTTCTAAAATAAGACAATGATAAAACTAAAAAAAATATATTATGTACATTATCATGCAAACTTCCACCGAAAATTAGTTTGAACGAGATCTAATAAGTAGTTTCTTTTAATACGTCATAAATCGTATATCGCAATTTGCCTTTCATTCAATCTAATCAAATATAAACTTTACTTACATAAAAATAATAAACATACCATAACTTTTACTTGCGTACGTTACGTACAGGTTTGTACGGAACCCTCAGTGCGCGAGTCCGACTCGCACTTGGCCGGGTTTTTTATTTAGAACATTTTTATTGTTTGTATGATTGGCAACGTAAATTCACCAAGAGAAATATGCAATGTCCCCAGTATGAAACATAGAACCTTGTAACAGAGCGCTGACGGAACATTGAACCTACATTGGACTTTGCTCTCTCTATCGACAACGAGCAGACATATTGAGTCCAAAGTTCATCTTATCGATTCATACGTAACTTAGTATAAGGAATTGGTACTAGTAATCAATCAATCACTCGTCGCAATCTTCGACCGCGATTCGTATAAACTAGGCTGACATTGACGCAAACACTTTGGGGGAAAACAGAAAATGTTTTTTTAGACTTTGGAGCCTTTGTTGCTTTTATATTTGTTTTAAAAATAAAAGGTAAGATACACGTTACATCAACTAAAATTAGGGAGCAAATTAATGTTGTCTACTGCTCTGTTACAGATTTACAATACGTTACAGATTGGTGTAAAGACAAAAAGAAGCAAAATATAAACAAAAAATCTACGAGAACCTAATAAATAACGCAAAATTCAGATATAAGAATAAACATTCCGACAGCAGTACCTATAACAAATCGCAAAACATTGAACAAAAACAATATAAATGACATCATCGTCACTGTGATTTGCAGATATTTAATATACCTACCTACATATGAATATGAACTATAATATTACCTACCTATACACAAACACAATTGTAACCGTGTAACCAATAGCACAGACAAGCAAAAGTTATTTTCGACTTTGTACTTTCATTGGAATTTTATTGAGGGCATAAGAATTGTTAACAACTGATTCGAAAGAAGTGCTTCAGCAAAAACCGTGCATAAAGTGCACATATTATCAAGAGCATGTCAAACTTTACACTTAAGTTCTTATAACGATTGAAATAAGAACTGTAGGTATAGTTGCATATGTCCAGCTTGGTGTTCCCTTGACCGTACGTTTATGCGATTGTGGACTTTGAACTCTACTCGGTAGAGGGAGCCTCTAACGAGTGACGAGTGGAAAAAACCTCAAGTGCAAAGTCCACATACCTAGGTACACTTTTTTTTGCAAAATCTTGTAAATATCAGCTTTAAAATATTCTAATGGCGAAATTACAGGCAATTTAGATTGCGTCTGTGATTTGGACTTTGGACAACGAAAGGCTGGACGCGTAGAGTCAGAATTGTTGTTCTCAATACATTGAATTGACCTCGTCGTTTAGTTAGAACTGTAGCTAGAAGAATGCGATTGCGAGTGGACTTTGGACTTTGAGGATAACCGGAGAATGAATGAACACATGATACAGGTATACCTATATCTCATGAGGATATTTTGTATTTTCTACATAATCACGACAGGAAAACTTTTAACCTTTTTGTTCCGCAAGAACTGAGATATGTTCTAGTTATATTTTACAATAAAAATACCGGTTTTAAAGTCGAGCTTAACCACACACGATGTCTATTAGTTAACTACAAAAGTACATGAAAAACCAAGTTTACCAATTTTCTGAATAAATATTTTATCTGCACTGCTTCGTTGTTATTTGGGATTATTTTATTTCCTTATAATTTAATGGTTTTTGCGGAAGGCTCGATCACAATGATCGAGCAGATTCGTTAGCCTATAATTACGAAGTCGTTACAAGCACAGTGGATTATGCACAATTCTGAGTAACCAACTCATACTTTAATGATGCGGCCAACACTACCGCATAGCGACAAAAAATATATTAAAGCCACGTCAAAAGGTATCTACAAAAAGTACCTACTGGAAAATTTACAAGTTTAGTAGCTACTTGTTTACAAATTATTATATAGTCGGTACTTGAGTTATTATCTTTGTTTGGGTGTTTCGCAAACAGCTAATTTGTTTCTAATTAAGCATCTAGAAATAGACTAGAGATATTGATATTAATATTAGGTATTACACCACTCATTGTAAAAATGTGTAACTTATGGTTAGACAAGAAAATCCTTGCAGAGAATGATAAGATAGGCAGGTTACCCACCTATTAATTTATAAAAATATATAATCTAGATTAACTTGAGACAGAGATAGGTGGAAGTTTTTGGAGGAGGCCTTTGTCGAAGGACAAGTTCCAAAACCGATTGTCAGTAAAAGCAGCAATAAAGGCTTATAATAATAATAATAATAAAAAACTAGAAATAATTAAACATTGAGTAGGAAGAATTAAGCTGATTTAATATTGAGCAAAAGAAACATGAGTTCCAAATATACAGGGTGTAAGGGACGGTGTACCGAAAACAGAAAGGGCGTGCTCAGTCAACGAAACTGTATAACTATCCCAAAGAAAAAAAAAAAAAAAAAATGACCTCACCATACAAATTGTTCCCTTTGATCGAACAGTTTGTATGGAGAGACTAATGTATTTATAATTTCCCAAAAATGTTTCTTTGAGAAAGTTGTTCAGTTTCGTCGAGTCTTTTCGGTTTTCGGTACACCGTCCCTTACACCTTGTATTAATACAATCAGGATAAAATGATATTCGTTGGTAATACATTATACTTCGGAAAACAATTTAAAGGGGTAAAGTTTGTGTACGTAATTTTTTTTAATCGAATCTGCACAGTCAAGGTCAACAGTTTGCTCAGATTTCTACTTCTACCTATACTTTTTTCTGAAACTGATCAAGAGAAAATTTGAAAACATCGTGACATTCGTCACTCAAGAGCAATAAATTGAATGGGTGGAAATAGGAAAAATCAATCTGTGCAGCACAAATAGTGCGACGATAGGTGGGCGCGGGGCGGTGATCAATTGGATGTTGCTGCGAGCGCGCAATTGACGCTAATTGTGTCCTACAACCTAGAGCAGAGCCACTGCAACTTGTCCTAACACATAACTGCAATTACTCTAGCATATACGTATTCATTAAAACACGTAAGTAACTAGAAAAATTAGTCAAGGCGCTAGCCCATGTCACGTGTGCACTTGTATCTACCCTAAGTTTGGTTGTGGGGTTTTGTTAAACACCTATAGGAGTATATAAAAAAATGGTCAGATCATGGTGGTTGTGCCGCCAAGTTTCACAAATTTTGGATAAGTAAATCTCCATACACTGTGGTCCAATTCCAATTTCACTCTCTTGATAAATACAATTGTATATTTTACCTCCCAGTTGCAATTTTTTTTGTTTGATTATATCTTTAGCCATTGGTCTGATTAAAATTTTATTAAAGGCTAACACATCTTGAGATGAGACAATAATTATTATTTTAGTTCTTTGCATAAATTTTTTTAAATTAAATGAATTTACGCCATTAATGTTTGCCTTTAAGAAGTAAAATGAGCTTTAAAAATTTAAATTAATCCACGAGGTACAGAGATATACTTAAACAAAACAAACTTAAGCTCCTCAGTCGCATCCAAATAGCAGACATCAGCGTAGTCAAGGATAGGTAAGAGAAGAGACTGCGCAAGCATTATTTTGGTGTTGAAAGAGAGAAAAATTGGAGACGCTTGAGAGAGTGGAAAGTTTAATGCATACGTCTGCTAATGTTGTTGACGTGAGATGCCCAAGACATATTGCAGTCCATATTAAATATATCTATACTATTATAATCCATGTACGCTTTCTACAGGCTCTTCAAACAGTTGAAGAAAGAAACTTGCACATTTCTTTATCTTAAGTAATGTCAAGCAAGATTTCAGACTTGTAAATAGAACCGTTTTTCCCCCGAAGGGTAAAAAACGGATATTTAGGTTTCTGCCGAAGCTTGAAACATATTTGAGATTACACTCTAGTATCTCAGCCCGTTTCACTCAGATTTCATATCTTGCAGCGCCCTCTGGCGACTATTTTGGTTACTAAGGTCCCCCCCCACGCCCGTCACAAGCGCCCGTCTGTTCTTTGATCAGTACCTTTAAATTAAGCCGGCAAGGCCTTCAGGTATGGTTCAAGCTTCGGCAGAAACCTAAATATCCGTTTTTTACCCTTCGGGGGAAAAACGGTTCTATTTAGGTGTTCGTGCCTTCGCTTGAACCATATTTGAGACGTGTTTAACTTCTGACGGCGCTTTGGCGGGCGTACTGTGACCTGTCTCATTTAGTAAAATTTGTCTTTAATGCGTAATTTATAACAGAGTTAATTTAAGAATGTTAAATTAGTATTTTTAAATTTAATCAAACAGTCTTGTCGAAGCTTTCTTCATAATAAATAGGACTCACGAAACAAATAAGTAAAAGAAAATCTAAATATTTCATTTTCTTGTTTAGATTTTCTAGCGTTGCACGCGGCAGCAATACTTTATTTTTTATTTTTAATACTAATAATAATAAATGGTATAGATAATTTTGAATAATTGTAAGATTACAAACAGCAAATATTGAAAAACTGCAGGCAATTTGACATGATGCTAACAAATAAATCTGTTGACCTGACAAATCTTTTTTGGAAGGAGTTGAAACTCTCATCAATGCTCAAAGTTTTTCCTGCGTTCAGTAATCAGTCACTACACCAGACGCTTTGCGACGATGAGTAGGGCTCGTTTATCTTATTACCTACAATGAGTGATTGAAAAATAGTATATTACAGCTTAGTATGTAAATATGCAGTATATGTAATTTCTCTTACGACAGCTCTTTGATTGTTTATTTTATGGAAAATTAAGCTTTTGGACTCACAACTTGTAAAAGTTACTTAGGTATCGGCTGCAGATTACAACCAGTCTGAGCATCCGACTTGTTTGCGGTGGTAAGTGCTCTAGACAGTATGCGTCAGATTATTATTAAATAAAAATTTGGGTCTATATCCATAAATTGAAGTAGTCTGCAGTGGGAGCCGTGTGAATATTCTAATTGTCTAATTCAACAACAAAAATAAATTAAAAAAAAACCTGTTAAATGACGCTCTTCTAGGTACTCAGCAAATACTGAGTATGAACAAGGTGAGGTCCACTTACAAAATTAATGAAAATCACAAGTGATTTCGTGTTGATCTCATGTTAATATGAGAAGGAACAAAACGGCTGAACAAAATGATCGACCGATCAATTCGATTTATTTTAATTATTTGGATTTTGAATTTTTATTTTGTAAGGTTACATACAACCAATTCTATGGCGAGGCAACCAGGTGTTATAGCGATGTTGAAAACTGGCTGGTCTAGTCCATATGCAGAATATAACAACAAAACAATTTCAATTTACCGAGGTGACTTCTTGTTTTAATAGTCTTATCATGCTAAAAGAGCAAAGAAGATTCGTCGAGAGTTGAGATAGTTAGGGATCAAAAACTACTACTTTACTATGTCATTGTAATTACAAAAGTATTCTAGAATGCTTAAAGGTAACAAGGATTTTTGTAAAAACCATCAAACCACGATAAAAATATAGTGAAAAGTTATTTATGTTAAACTATTATTCATGGTTTTTTTAAATTTACAACAAAGGCCTTAATGCAAAAGGTGTCGAAGTCTTCATTGTTGGTGCATACGAGTTGGAAGTAGAGTATTGGGATTTTTGGGATACCAACAAAATACGGGTATCCTTGATCTTACCACAAGTTCATCAGAACAAGCTGTTGCTGTTATAAGAAAGCAAACTATAACAAACCGACCAAAAATTGTTTTTCGAAACTAACTCTGTAGAGGAATAAAGAATTTTTTGGACTGTTCAAGAAATCTTTTTACTTTACAGCGGAAAAACAATCAAACTGAAAAAGTGCGTTTATGGCAATGCAAATATGCTACTGAACTACAAAACTACAGAACAACTAAACTCCAGAGCAACCGAAGCAAAGTTTAAATTTAATATGAACATTATTGCAGATTTAACAATAATTTGTCAATTCTAACAGGCCGAATTCAAATACTTTTAGCGGGTGGTGATAGCTATCAGATAGTCCTGATATTATTATTAGCATGGGTGTTTCCCCTTTGTACGGTTGCACTTAGGATGTGAGCATCATCTGGGAAATATAGCTATTAATTAATGTTAGCAAATACATAAGTCTGGGTAAGGTTGACTGAGGCATCTGCAAGAGATCCTCGATCTACGACATCATCTTTTGGATCTGAAAACTCATACAAGCAAGAAGTAAATAAGTTACTGCTGCCTACTTGATTGCATCTGCTTACTCAATAGCAAGGATTTGACGCTTAGCTTACTATAGGTAAGGTTTGTTTTAGACTTTCGCACTTTTCCTGTGCGAGACAATAACAATTTTAGTTTACCCTCACAATAATATCTACGTAGTTCACCTCTCTTCAGTCTACCCGTGACCACGGCTGTTGCAACGCAGCCGAAACGTCGGGAATAATAAGGTAATTTATTTTGCCTAATAACTATTATCGGGCTAAGACCCGGAACAAAATAAACATTACTATAGGTAATATGCAATTAAGGGTATTACAAATCCAGCTGTAAACATGTTGGTTACCTATCTAAAGCCTGTAGCTTAGTTAATAAGGTCCAAAAGGTCTATATTGGCGAAAGTTACCTACTTTTTCTTACACGATGACCTTTACAATACCACCAATGTGCTGGCTGCCTGTCATGTGTGGTGGAGTATTTTGTTTGCTCAATAAAGCATGCCTAAACGTATCACGCCAGAATCGGCTCGAAATAACAACACATTTTAGTTGTATGTTCATTATTTACTTGCTGGAAAAAGCCTTCGTCAAATGCATCGGATAATTTAATACTGTTTTTGTAAGCACAAAACGATGGTTAAGAAGCTTTTTGACAAAAGAAGCTAAAGTTGCGTGTACTTGTCTTATTCTTTAAGTGCAATATTATTAATCTTGCGACTCGTGAATAATAGCATCATATTCACAAAAACGGTTATAGCTTAGATGAATTTTCCTTACAAATAAAGAAAGTTACGCAACATAAGTTCTGGGTATGGTTAACTGCGGCAGCTATAGCGTTTTTTGTGCTTCGGAAGGTCGCAGTTGTCTTCTTGGTTAGTGGAGACTTAATCATCTCAGAGGCCAAAATCTTTTGATGTCAGGGTTGTCCTGCTTTGACTAGAAAGTGTTGATACGCTTACTGGCTATCACGCAACAAGCAAGCTTAGGAAAGCTGGCAGGAACTCCGATTTATTAGCTAAACTCGTCTTTGTATACTGCGTGCAAAATAACTCCGTCTGTGACCGTTAATGCGCAGAAGTCAAGAGTCGCGGGGGTAAGCGCGGCTCCCCCCAGCAAGGAGTTAGTACTTGCCCCCCAGGGGCGAGCAGATCGTTCATTGGCTCTCCGCCTGTCACCCATGCGCAGAAAATAACCGTCATAGACAGACTTTTCTGAACGCGCTGTAATAACCTCTTACTTACTCTGTGTTTGTATGTAAGCGTTTGTGGACAATGAAGAAAGAAACGTTTAGAAGTAGTTTTAAAATAAATTTGACGTGAATAATGAATCAGTCTTTTGTGTAGCTATTGTCATCAGGCTGCAGCTGTGAATAAAATTGTAAGTTTCACTTTACAGGAATGCACTTAGACGGGGAGCAGATAGGTGAAACCGTTTCTTCCCCTCGCTGAAAGTGAGGCTGTCCTTGTTGGACTGGTAGTTTTTATTGCCCCCCTCCCCCCCCTCTCATTCTATCTACCAGAAGAAAGTGGGAACGTACTTTCCAAGGTAGGTGTGCTGTGTTATTATTATTCACAAACTTTTAACATCAATCGTTATGACCATGCAAGCAAAGATATAATTTTTCACTTTACAGGAATGCACTTAGACGGGGAGCAGATAGGTGAAACCGTTTCTTCCCCTCGCTGAAAGTGAGGCTGTCCTTGTTGGACTGGTAGTTTTTATTGCCCCCCTCCCCCCCCTCTCATTCTATCTACCAGAAGAAAGTGGGAACGTACTTTCCAAGGTAGGTGTGCTGTGTTATTATTATTCACAAACTTTTAACATCAATCGTTATGACCATGCAAGCAAAGATATAATTTTGTGGGGGGATAAGGAAATTCATATTTTCTTATTAGTACTTATGTCCCAACTTGTCGAGGAATCGTTCTGTAAGCCACGTATAAGACATTCAATTTTCGCTTGTCTGTAAGAACAAAGGAATTAAGGGAGGATACGTTACAATTACTTCGGCGCAAGTGGCTAAGAATATTTTGTTTTTCGTCTCTCATACGGATAAAAAGTGTGTGGTTTAAGTATGAACCGTGTCGGCTTTGAAGCGCCACACTGTGCTACTCTGGATACAACGTCCTTTGAGGCAACAAAATATCTTCTTAATTTTGAGGCTACGAAGTGACTTTTTAATAATAAATTACCTCCCTTGTCGTGTTGTAGGTAGTTTGTTTGTTGCCTACACATTTATTTGCGGACGAGCAAGCGGTAAAAAGTGAGTGCATGGCATCTATTTTGGAGGTTGCTACATATTTTCCATAAATTGAAATAATGGAATTACGCAAGGTAACATCTGATGCTATTAACTACATAAAGTTCTCTCAATTTTAAGAACACCGGGTAATCTGACCTCTCACAAGTCCAAGTCATCAAAACAAATGATTTTGTTTGAAGAGAGAATAGCTTCTAGCGGAGATAAGCTAGCTTGCCCTGGTCTGTTTTGATTATAAATCTCAAAATGAAAGGATGACCATTAGCTGACAACAAGTTTTTGTGTTAGGCGACAAAGATCATTGATTGAGGCAACATGCATAGGCCACTTAGACTGCAGACCGTCCATAATTACTGTGGAAGTACTTGCCATGTTCTGTAATTAACGTGTAAGAGAAGCGCTCGTGGTCGAGTGGTAGTTACTCTTTCTTTCTGATCAAGAAAGTTAAGCAATGTGGGCCGTGGTCAGAACCCGGACGGGAGATCGCTATAGCTAGACTATAGTGGCACAACAACTAGAGCGTTTTCGTGCTTTGGGTGGCGCGTTAAGCCATTGATCCCGGCCTGTCAATGATAGTAATTAAGCCAAGTCAGAGGCCGTTTGACGGCTTGGGGCTCTGACATCCATGCTGGCCATTATAGCCTTATAAAACCTTGTCTAGGTTTGGATTTGGTTTACCTTCCCTCTGGGTTGCAGAGGTCTGATAGCAGTCGCTCTTTGAGAATACCAGTGCTCTTGTCAAATCCCTTAGGATAGGTCGCCTAGAACAAAGCTAGGGCAATGATGATGATCGGCTTGTGAGATTAGTTTCAAAACTGGCCACTGTTCCTTGTCGTGTCATGAGCCGACACGCGTCGTGAAACGACGCAGGCCAATAAAGCGACACGCGTCGTCTCGTGAGACGACGTCGATGAGTGAGGCGACATACGACGTCTCGTGAAGCGACATGACGTCTCGTGAGGCGACACGTCGTCTTGTGAAGCGACACGTCATCTTGTGAAGCGACACGTTGTCTCGTGAAGCGACACCCGTCGTATCACGAAAGCATGGCATTTACAATTACGGTGCTTAAGGGAGGCAGCCGTATGTGGTAATGGTAACATACGTCGGTCAATGAGACGACGGTTATGACGGTGCCTAGAGAGGCAGCTGCGTCTCGTCACTGGACCCAAAAGTCCGAGCGGAATTTACAGTGTTGCACGAAAAATCATTTTACAATGACTTCGGTAATGACGGTGCCTAATAGAGGCAGCTGCGTCTCGTCGCTGGGCTAAGAGTCCAAGCGGAATTCACAACAGAACGAGAAAACTTAAAAAAAAAAAAAAAAAAAAATTATTTCACTAGGCACGTGTTACTCGGCTGAGATACAAAAGCGTACTGATCAAAGAACAGACGGGCGCTTGTGACGGGCGTGGGGGGGGACCTTAGTAACCAAAATAGTCGCCAGAGGGCGCTGCAAGATATGAAATCTGAGTGAAACGGGCTGAGATACTAGAGTGTAATCTCAAATATGGTTCAAGCGAAGGCACGAACACCTAAATTATTATTTTTGTAATATAGAAAATAGTTACTCAGAAAATGACTGAAACATAAACCGGCCAAGTGCGAGTCGGACTCGCGCCCTAAGGGTTCCGTACCTATCTACCTTATGATATACTAAAAGCTTTTGCTCTTTGATTTTAAAAACGCTGTGACCAGCCAACTTGACCCCTCTTTTAAAGAAAAGTTCTTGAAACGGGAGCTCACCTTAATTGGTTACTATTAGTTGTGAGAAAAATTGAAATATTTAATGATTTTAGACTTTTCCCTTTATTTGTACTGTGAGACCTAGCTTCTTGCCAAATTTCATAATTTTAGGTCAACGGGAAGTAACCTTTAGGTTTTGCTTTTTTGCATAAATGTATGGAGATGAGGACATAAAAAGCCATATCTTTTGATTCCGTCATTGTAAAAAATTTTAATTTTCAGATCTTGTGTGGTTCATGGACTTTAATATTCGTTATCAATTTCAACCTGATACCTCTTCTCGTTCTTGAGAAAAAGGGTCTTGACAGACAGACAGACAGACGGACAACAAAGTGATCCTATAAGGGTTCCGTTTTTTTTATTTTGAGGTACGGAACCCTAAAAATGGAATAAACCTAGCGCAAGGATGAATGGAAAGAGTTGAACATGAAGTAGTAAGAAGCTGCTACCCAAAAGACAATTAAAAATACAGGTAGACAATCCATAATATGGGCAGACAAAACAAAAAATAAAGAAACATTGTAGTGGGATCAAGAGAAGAATACAAGGCAAACTAAGATTTTAGTTACTGAATATGAACAAATAGTGATAAATAGAGCTGTGCTTTGGCTATTGATGATTCAATGTCAATTGACATAAGATAATTTAACCTAGATTTTATAATAACTTCCAGATAACAAGGCAAACCACATTTTAATTTTTTACATTTTAAACAACTATATAGTTGTTTATAACTTCATATGACAACTTGTACTCTAGAAAAAAAACCGGCCAAGTGCGAGTCGGACTCGCGCACTGAGGGTTCCGTACCACCACATAATCAATTAAATTAATTGTATTAGTTGAAATTTCAGTAAGTTAATGTGCTAGATTTTTCGAGTCCGACACGCGCTTGACCAAACTTTATTATTTGTTGTTATTTTATAGCTTATGAACTATAAACATACCAATTTTCAAGTTTGTAAGTGTTCTCGTTTTTGAAATAGAACTAAAACAAAAATCGCCTCCGCGACCATCCAACTTGACCCCTCTCTTATATGAATGTTCTTGAAACGGGAGGTCACCACAATTGGTTACCATTAGTTGTGAGTAAAGTTGTAATATTTAATGATTTCAGACTTTTCCCTTTATTTGTACTGTGAAACCTAGCTTCTTGCCAAATTTCATAATTTTAGGTCAACGGGAAGTACCCTGTAGGTTTTCCGTTTGTGCATAAATGTATGGAGATGAGGACATAAAAAGCCATATCTTTTGATTGCGTCGTTATAAAAAATTGAAATTTTCAGACCTTGTGTGGTTCATGGACCCTAACATATGGTATTAATTTCAACCTGATACCTTTACCCGTTCGTGAGATAAAGGGTCTTGACAGACAGACAGACGGACAACAAAGTGATCCTATAAGGGTTCCGTTTTTTTCTTTTGAGGTACGGAACCCTAAAAAGGAATATATTGCATTTATAAATGAATTACCCTGATGTAGAAGAAAAGAAGAAAGAAGGAAGATTAATAAAAATATGTGACAAAGTATTCTGACATTCATTCAGTCATTGTAAATATGGCATAGGCGTTGTTCTGTACATTTTGTATGAGGATGTCAAATCATGCAGATGTCTTCTGTATTGTTTGATGCTTGTATGATGCTTGCTTCATTGATTTCGTGTTATTTTAGATACAAAACCTCATAAAACCTTATAAAATTATCGAAGAGATACATATAGACCAGAATTTGCATATCTCTTTTGTCATATCTCTCTATAGAGTACATTAATGTAAGGATTGTCACTTCCATGGAATTAATTTATTTTCCATGCTAAGCTGCAGGGGCTGTAAGGAGCAGCTGCAAGGTCGGCGAATATTTTTTTCTAATACAGTGAGACCTAAACTAACAAGATCCTACATAATTTTTATAAAAAAGATGTTTTCATTTTTTATTATTTTTTTGACCCAAAAATGAGAACTACCCATTATGGAATGGCTTTTATATTGAAAAATTGAATTGAAAAACATTTAAATGTATGTTTAGCCAAGAAAGTGGCATTTGATGATAATAAAATAGAAGAATTTATTACATACATACATACATTTTGACCCCTTAGACATAGCCCTTAAACATTGGGCAATTAATGTTTAGAGGTCAAACATGTTCCGGTTAGTTCCGTCATTTATAAACAGACGCAGATTATTCTCGTAATACTGGTTATGTTATAAATGTATGAGACAGCACATTCGGTTCTTACAAAGAGTATTGAAGTTACAGATTCGTAAAAATTCATAAAACTTTGTAAGGACATAAGGTCTGCTGTAAGTATAAGACACCGTCCTACAACATCTATCTACATTACACAGAGATAAACTCATGAATAACCAGTTAGGAGTTTAATTAACTTGTTTACTTCGATGACGAAACTTGAGTGTTTTCTCTAATAAGAAACTTGATTCCTTACCTTCATCACAAAGCCCCATGTCTTGTTTATGTTGACTATGTTTGAAATTTCAATTTCGATTCTTATTTACACAAACAACGAAATTTTGTATAAATAAATATAAACGAAAAACCATCACAATATTCACGATTGACAGCTCAGCTGCTAATTGACAGACAAACGGAAGTCAGAATGAACATAAATGAATGAATGATGACTTGAATGTTGCCATTTTATGAATAACATAGCGACATCTATCAGGGAGTAGCAACTATATTTTAGGAGCCATCTTTCGAAGTTTTGATTAACGACTTTAGTTTCTAGCATTATTCTTAGATGGCGTAACTATATCGGAAAATAATTACAAAGTTTTTCAGGAAACTGGTTAATTTGCTTTTTCATATTACCAGTAAGCTAGGTCAGTCAATATTCTATTATGCTATCATACTCAATACATGAAATGTAGAGCGTAAATAAAACAGTAAATTTAAAATTGTTACAACAAAGTAGTCGCTTCTTCAGACAGTGACTGAAATAGATGGTCTATTCTCAAACATACCTAATCATAAATTATGAAAACCAAAATAAACGACATCGTTTTGAAATGCTCAGTGGCTGATACCGAGATGTGGGTCAAGATCAATCGGATTTTTCCGATGGTATAGCAGTATTTAATACAAAAATACAATACAAATGATTTAGGTAAGCACAAACGGCAGCAAGTAAGTTGTACGTCTAACAAAACCAGAATAAGCTAAACCAGCGCTACGAATACCTTAAACCAGACAGCCGCTCAAGTTCAAAGTGGTACCACTGAAGTGCGGCCTACTCAAAAATATAGGATGCAATAATTTTGATACTTTCATCAATTATCTTAAATTATCAGTAACGATAGGTATCTGTCTAATGTTATTGATAGATAAGAGTATTGTTGTCACTAAGTAGTCCGTGCATTAAAACGTTAAGACTTGGTACAAACGGCCGCACGTCGTGAAAATGTTTCGGGCGTTTGTAGCGTGGTGGCGCTGGTTCAGCTTATACTGGTTTTGGTTATACGTGCTTGCTGCCGTGTGTACCTAGCTCGAGCACTCTTGGCGACATGGTAAGTCCGTCTTGCCACTTGCAAGACAATCCTACCACCTACCTATTATTGATTAAACCAAGTAGGTAAACTTATCTATCTATGTATCGATTCACAATAGAAGTGTCGCGGGTCACTAACATTCCTCGTTTTACAGCATAAACAAACGCGCCTTATTATGTCTAACTAACTAACCTACCTACTTAGAGTCAATAGTTGCATGATAAGCTCTACAATATCTGTTTATTACCCTTAATTAGTTTATCTCTCTGCTAATATAAGGGTTTAAACCTTCTGCAAGCCAATTCAAAATTTTTTAGACTACGCTACGCAATTCTTAATGGTACCACAGACGAGATGCCAGTATTGGATTTTTTTTTATAATATCTACCTTTTTAGGGTTCCGATACCAAAATGGTAAAAAAAAGGAACCCTTATGGTGCCGCTTTGTCTGTCTGTCTGTCTGTCTGTCCGTCTGTCTGTCACACCTCTATATCGCAGCAACCACTTACGCTATCGAGCTGAAATTTGGAATAGTTTTAGAATATAGTTGCCCAACTTAATTGCACATGAAAATTTTTTGAAAAAAGTATGATTATTAATGTAAAGGGGGCCAAAATAGGGGGGGCCAAATTTCAAATTGTCGCTACTAGGTCGAGTGGGGTATCATATGAAAGGGCTTTACTTGTACATTTTAAAATATATTTTTGTATTTTTTTAAGTTTCTTAGTTTTCAAGTTATGATGAAAAATGTCAAAAAAAATACCATTCCCCCCCCCTTATCTCCGAAGTTTGAGTAAGGGAAAATCTGAATTAATTACAGTTGACAGAGGTTTATGTAAACTTTACAGCAAAAATAAAACGATCTTTCTAAGTTGCACAGTTTTTCAGAAATCTGCAAAAAACCTTTACAAACAAATTTAGTTTTGCGGTCCTGAAAATGGACTTTATTGCTTCCAAAAATACTATAGGTATATCGGAACCCTCGGCGCGCGAGTCCGACTCGCACTTGACCGGTTTTTTAATGTTGTTCGTATAAGAAACCAAAAACGTGTTTATCAGCGTAACCGCCCCAGCCTCGCTACTAAGTGATCGAAACATTTCAAAAGAAGTGAAAACAGCGGAGACCACGCGACATCCACACTTTTAGTTTATACTAGGTGCTTGTCTGGTGCTGGAGCTCAATGTAGTGGTGGAGTGTGTGTTAAAAGTGTAGATTACTTTTTAACAATTGAATTTCGAAAATATTGTAATAATTATATAAATATTTTTATCAGCCATATAAGCCTTATTCAAGAATTGGCTCCCCCACGCAGACGCAGGCAAAACAAACACGTTTTCTCACACAATCTCTGGCAGCCATTTGGAAAAGTTTGTCCCCCATGTGCGTACTCGTATTGTGCGTAGCGCCTAGTTAACCGATTTTTTGCATATGGCCAGAAATTATAAACAGTTTTGCAATTGAGAAACAGTTTAACAAAACTAAATACAAATTAGTTACCCAAGTAACGTTTCTTTAGTTGTAGGTAAATACTTGTTTGAAGTAGAGAATAAAAAAATTAAGTTGGTTTAAATTAGTCTTTTCAATTGTAATTAAAACTCTGTATATTACCTATGTAATAATGCATGCTAAATGTAGTACATCCGCTTGCATAAGAGCAAAGATTATCTACTTATAGATAAGAGCATCACATATTTGTTTATATTTAGCTTTGGCTGGCCAAGTGTATCGCTGTGGCATTTTGTTGTAGTTGAGCGAAGAAAATGCCTAGGTACTGAAATAAATAAATAGACCTAGATTACCTACCTTTAATTCACTAACTTTTTTCTTGCTGGCATAGAAAAAAAGCTGCCAGCTGCCACTACAAATGCTAGAGTTCACGAAATAGCGTCACGTTTCGTCATGCCGTAATTCGATCATATTTTGCGTTAAAACATAGAAAATTATCATGATATTATCACAGAATATATAATAATAAACAAGTTTAAAATTATGTGAAGCCATAATTGTGGTCAGTCACATGTCCATTTCTCTGACCTAACATTATGCAGTCTTTAACGTACAGTCTCTATGAAGCCCATCGGTATATCTTTATTAAATCATTGATGCGGCGATGTACAGCATAGAACAGAATAAGGCAAGTTCTGTACCTACGGTTGGCACCGTGTCTGATGCAGTTTTGGGTTCAGGGTGTTCAATGACATCTGACATCACACTAGGTATACCTACTGAAAGTGTACCTATCTAACTGGGTTCTTCCCATCTTACTTTTGTTAACCTGCCAGTTTCAGCAGATAGTTAAACATCGCCTAGGAAGGCGCATCTGTGATCTTGGCGACAGCTGGCGAAATAAATTAATACTGACAAATAGATGAAAATAGTAACAACCGCTTTTGTTTTTTTTTTTGCGTTTTTTAGGGTTCCGATACCAAAATGGTAAAAAAAAGGAACCCTTATGGTGCCGCTCTGTCTGTCCGTCTGTCTGTCACACCTCTATATCTCAGCAACCACTTATGCTATCAACCTGAAATTTGGAATAGTTTTAGAATATAGTTGCCCAACTTAATTGCACAAGAAAAAATTTTGAAAAAAGTATGATTATTAATATAAAGGGGGCCAAAATAGGGGGGGCCAAATTTCAAATTGTCGCTACTAGGTCGAGTGGGGTATCATATGAAAGGGCTTTACTTGTACATTTTAAAATATATTTTTGTATTTTTTTAAATTTCTTAGTTTTAAAGTTATGATGAAAAATGTCAAGAAAAATACCATTCCCCCCCCTTATCTCCGAAGTTTGAGTAAGGAAAAATCTGAATTAATTACAGTTGACAGAAGTTTATATAAACTTTACAGCAAAAATAAAACGATCTTTCTAAGTTGCACAGTTTTTCAGAAATCTGCAAAAAACCTTTACAAACAAATTTAGTTTTGCGGTCCTGAAAATGGACTTTATTGCTTCCAAAAATACTATAGGTATATCGGAACCCTCGGCGCGCGAGTCCGACTCGCACTTGACCGGTTTTTTGTTAATATTGTGGCGTATACTATTCCGATAATACTCGTTAATACTTAACCACGGTGCTATATTTTTTTATTTGTGCAGTAATTACTTAATAGCAAGAAAAGGAGAGATGAGAAGAGTCCTATGCAGCAGATGACTCGGTGACGCACGCGCATCTGAGAGTGACGCGATCCATTCATACCACACGTCAGTCCGAACGATACAATTTAAAGCACAGGTGCTAACTGACAACAAGTGAAATATCAAGAATTATAAATGCATGAAGACGTATATAAGCGTAAAATTGTGTATTATCATCCCTGTACTAAAGCTTCTCAGCGGATCGAGACTTTGACGAGCGTGTCCAGTGGTCATAAACTATACGGTCCGAATGAATGGGTTCGGCAGTAGTAAACACAGTTAAATATAAATCCAGCTCTGTTATGTCACAAATGGCCAGCCCAGACCAGCAATCCACTATAAAACAAAACTCAGTTGGTCGCCGCAAAACAAATTTTCCAAAGCAGTCGATAAATAAGTAGTAAGTCTTTATATATTGTAATCGCTATTAAAAATGATTGCACCTACTTTACTGTATACTTTGAGGATTGAGTTAGCATGCAGCGTCAATATTTTTTGGTAAGAGCGCACGTCGTCGTGTCGGAAGCATCACATTGACCTTCATTGCTATAATCTAGACTTGTTATGTATGACGGGCGATGGGCAATAGCCAACTAGTCCTACCTTCCATCTGAGAAAGAGTTCTCCGGCAACTGGTTACAAAACACAGCTTTGAAGGCATCGGCTCACCGGCTTATTGGGATTAAAATAAAAATCCAAAGTATGTATGTCACACCTACGAGTACCTTAAATATATCTTGATTCTGGTGCTGACTCGCACTTCGCTGATTTCATAATAACTAACACATTCTGAGAACAACTGGCTAACTATAATGGTATTACAGTTTAAGACATAAAGCCCTTTAACGGTAGAAGAGGTGGTAGGTCGACAGACGTCCAGACTGTGGTTCCGGGACCCTATAAATATGTGCACTGCAATGCAATTCTGCATAAATATAAATGTGTCCCTACAGTTAGCAAAACTTCTTTTATTGCATCTATTAGTTAAACCAGTTTGAACTCAAGGCAAGCTACTAAACCAATTTGCGGTTTTAGTCATGAAACAACATTACATAATTAGTAACTTCCATTTTAAGGAATTATCAACAAATATCAAGGATCTGTAGGTATGTGACGTCAACTCTTAAATAAATATGTAACCTTTAATGTTTATTATTTTACAGTTGGCATTCGAATCAAAACAAAAAGGCTTATTATTGAAAAAGAAAATATTGTGCTTTAGAGGTAAGACAAAAAAAAACTTGAAGTCATACTAAACTATGTATGACCTTAGATTATGAATAACGGCAGCTTACTTGTATGACATTGAATTTATGTAATTTATTGTGTCGCTGTTTGTGTCAAAACGAAGAATAAATACTTTATAGGTCTGTGATAAATACAGACTCAATAAAAATAAACTTACCGGAGTTTTTAGTCTATTGTAGGCACTCACTGTTTCAATGGAAATGAGAGTAAGTATTTTAATTGATAGCGTATACGACGCACAAAATAACTTTGGCCCTGTCATTGATGCGCAGAAGCAAAAAATGGTACATCTTTTACTTCTGCGCATCAATGACAGGGCCAAATTTATTTTGTGCGTCGTATATCTAAATGTAAATGAAACAAAGCAGAAGGTGACGGAGCGACTGCATTCAGTGAAGAACAATAAGGGTCACAAGCAATTCATGAAGACGTAAATTAGGTAGTTCATAGAATACGCGCTGTTATAGTATGTTCGCGACTGTATTACTAGTACCTACGTACTACAATTTCAGTCAACTCAACTCACGTAAAGATTCAGCGAAATTACGATGCTTGGGCGGGCGGGCACATTCAAGGGACGACGCTGTGGGCAAAATTCTGATGGTGATGTTACGTGAAGTTCGGGATGCTCGTAAATTGTTAAAGTATTGGTTAGCCGATGGAATTGTATCTATTTATGTATCATACCTATATCAACCATTGAGTACCTGGTCGACCGAGCTTCGCTCTATAATAGCTACCTCACCATTAAAATATCATCGGGTGAGCAAGCTATGCTACCCGCCAACAGATGGCGCTGTAGGTTTTTGCCTAAAACGCATATGCTTAAAAACACGGGGAAAACGAATTTTCTCAGACATGAGACCTAGCTAGATCGATTTTTCGCCCCCGAAAACCCCCGTGTGGTAAATTTCATCGAAATAGAGCCGTTTTCGAGAAACCGATTACAAATATATATATATTTATATATATACAAATTTCTAACTATTCGATTCGAATAGGTAAATAATTATTGGAGTCAGAAACGGCAACGTAGCAAATATTTAAAACTGATGGTCAGAGTGCCTTGACATAATTTTAAATTAAAATACACCTACCGTACCTACTGATATTGAAAATAAAAAATAAATTGTGAAGGCAATGCAAACCCGAGCTGCGAATACAATAGTAATTAAGCGAACGCACACGAGAGGCAAAACCGCCCGCCGGGTTTGTAAAGAAAAACGCGTTTGTCCGCATGTCCGCCCCCTCGTCTGCGCATAGCCATAATATAGTTCCTATGCTAACTCAGCAATTCGTATTATTGCGAGTTTTGGATAATCTCGAGATGGTAATTGCTCAAGCTTGCAAGCCACAACCTATGCCAACAGACACTGCCTGCTCGATCATGATTCATGACCCACTATACAATAAAATAAACAGTGATATAACATTACTGATACACGAATCTAAACCGACTACTACATGACCCTATAGATTTAATGCCTCAACGAAGGTGAGGTAAAGGTGTGGCTTTGCTGTAGATAAGATAAAATTTTTATTACTGTTTTCTTAGTGCTGTTACGTCTACAGGCGAGCCATATACAGCTACTTAACTGAGGTATTTAAAACATATTCAATTGATGTATAGACCTCACACTTATACCTAATAGTCTACGTGCATAAGAGTATAAAAGTCATAATCAATAAGTACTTAGAGACCGAGCTTTGCTCTGTATAATCTTAAGGTGACGTCAGTTCGGAAAATCCAGGTGTTCAGCTTTTCGATTTCTTTTTTGTAATAGTAAATAATCAAATACGGATCTAATAAAAACATATTATATTATTGGGGATGCACACTAGTGCAGTAGGTATTCAATAACATGATAAGACAAAGATGACTCAACAAAAAAATGTTACCCCTTTTTCGACATTTCATCAAAATTTTCAGTTTCATTTTTAAAATTAGTAATTTGTAACTCATACACCAAAGTAAGTTTACTTGGAGTACCTACATTACGTAGCATTTGGATTTTAGTCAAACTTTTCAAAAGCCCACCAACAGAAGGCGCTTTAGAGTTTCTGAATCGCGTTATTTTCAAGAAAATTTTCCAAACACTGGAGAAAACTAATTTATCCATACATAAGACATAGCTAGATCGATTTTTTCGCCCCCGAATGTTAATAAATGAGAACTAAAAGTTATCAGGTTTATTAGATGTTAATAAGTAAATAAAAAGTGTGTTACATTTTAACACAGCGAGAAAAAAATAAAAAAGACGGTTCAACACGCTTTTAGTTGAAAACTTGAGCCAGCGAACTACAATACTAACTTGAGCACGTTACTTAGACCATTAAAATGAACAACTTTCCCAAAGGAATATAGGTCGAAATACAAAACCAAATTTGACCTCCCATACAAAATGCGCTATCAGCTGCTGCAGTTTCTTTCTGTAGGAGGTCAAAAAAATATTTTTGTATATTCTTTGGGAAGAGTTGTTCAGTTTCATGGTCTGAGTAAAATACTAAAATTATATTCACTATTACAAATATTGCTCGTTTAATAGTACCCCTAAGATTATCGTGTAAGCTGTAAGATCGTCGTGGTGTCGGAGTTAGACCAGTTAGTCCAGTTACCTATGACAGACATAGGGGTGTTAAGGGCTGTATGTGGCACTTGCAACATCCCCATCTACAGCCCTTAACAGTCCAGTTATTGCAACCCCAATTCCATTTATTCATTATTTATTACACTATGAAATACAATTGTAATGGTAATTAGACGTAAGATATGGGTACCTAAAATAAAATGTATTATTATATCAGTAGTTTAATTCATAGCTAGATAACTAATAACTAGCTCAGCAGCAGCGTAGCACTGGATCAGCTTATTGTGGTTTCGTTACACTTACTTGCTGCCGAGCGCACCTTTTCATCTTTGTGTTGTGTAAATGATTGAGGTACATGTCTATTTAGTTAAGGATAAGATAAAAATATATAAAATGTATAATTTTATACCGTAAATTATACTTATGTTAAGACTAGCTGTTGCCCGCGGCTTCGCTCGCGTGGATTTCGTATTTATGTTGTTACCGGTTTTCCGAAGCAATGAGATATTTTCCCGTCATTTCGGGGTAATTTTAAACTAAGGAAAAACAGGACTAACCCTGCGCAAATCAATGAGTATAATTCAAGATCGAGCTGAATTTTATATAATATACAGACGTTACTCATAAATTACTCAGAACAGAGGAACTTAGCAGCAGTATCCTAACAAATATAAAGAGAGAGATGAGAGACACCTTTATGTAATATTTCAAAACAGAGCCAATTCGCAGAAGTAATTGAGAAAAACTAAAACCCTCTCCCTCTCCCCCCTTCCTCTCCCCCTCCCTCTGTCTCTCCCCCTCCCTCTGTCTCTCCCCCTCCCCCTGTCTCTCCCCCTCCCCCCTCACCCCCTGCCCCTCCCTCTCCCCCTACCTCTCCCTTTTCATCACCCCCTCCCCTCCCTCACTCCCTCCCTCTCCCCCTTCCCCTCCCTCTACCTGTACCTGTACCCCTGTACCTCTCTACCTCTCTACCTCTCTTCCTCTCGACCTCTCTACCACTCTACGTCTCTACGTCTCTACCTCTCTACCTCTCTACATCTCTACCTCTCTACCTCTACCTGTCCCTATCCCTACCCCTTACGCCAATTTAACCGCTATCCCTAACATAGAAATGACACCCATATTTATTTTTAGACATTTCAAACCTATCACACCCCAACCCCATCCCCAGGGGACGATGGTATTTCACGTCCACCACGTTGGATTTCAAAGTTGTTGTAGCTTTCGTAATCAGCGACCCGATAAACCATACAAACGACACCCATATTGATTTTTAGACATTTCAAACCTATCGCACCCCAACTCCATCCCCAGGGGGATGATGGTATTTCACGTCCACCACGTTGGATTTCAAAATTATTGTAGTTTTCGTAATCAGCGACCCGATAAACCATACAAACGACACCCATATTGATTTTTAGACATTTCAAACCTATCGCACCCCAAGTCCATCCCCAGGGGGATGATGGTATTTCACGTCCACCACGTTGGATTTCAAAATAGTTGTAGTTTTCGTAATCAGCAACCCGATAAAACCATACAAACGATACCCATATTGGTTTTTTTGACTTTTTCACCCCATTTCCCTTTTTTAGGGGTTGAATTTGGGGTGGAATTTCAATAACAGTGATGAACGTTGCATAGAATTACATCATTAATGCCTAAATAATAAATTATGAGGATTTTACTTTAAGAATAAAGAATTTTCAACTTCATCCCCCTTTTCACCCTTAAGGGTGTCGAATTTTCAAAAACCCTGAGACACGTAATTATTAGTTTTTAGTCGTCAGCCTAAATACAAATTTTGAAGATCCTAACTTCAAAACTGACGGACTTTCATACAAACTTTCATCCCCTATTTTACCCCCTTAGGGGTAGAATTTTGTAAAACCCTTTCTTAGTGCACCCCTAAGCCTCATAAGGAACCTACATGCCAATTTTGGAATCTCTAGACCCAGTGGTTTGGGCTGTGCGTTGATATGTCAGTCAGTCAGTCAGTCAGTCAGTCACCTTCTTCTTTTATATATATAGATAACCCATACACATGATAGTGCACGTTTGTAAAAGCAACCGACGTGTATTAAAGTAATTGTACGTCGTCTGTCGTCCAGAACTCGGTGCAGTAAGCAAGTAAACAAGACGTAAAAGCAAGAAAGAAAAGACCAAAGGTCTAGGGAAAAAGTGATGTAAATATTACTCAATCTTATTTTACGTAATTTTATTGTACTTAGTTAAGAAACTTATCTTAATACCACTATGTAAGTCTAATACTTCATGTGTACAATGACACGTGTGCTCATAGTAACTAAACGTAACTGTAATTTCTTCATATAAATAGTTGCTTTAAAGCCTTGTTTACATACAAAATATAAGTAAATAATGGCGTCAACTGGAGTTTGAGTAAGATAACTCTAATTTAGCTATCTACGAGTACTTATTTTTTATAAAATAAGACTATGTGTAGGTATTTTTTATAGTTAACACTTACATGTGTTGAGATCTTCATACATAAAAACAGCTGAAAACTGAAATGGTCAACAAAACTGAACGACTTTCAGAGAATGAAACTTTCAGAGTAAAAAAAACAGCATCTCCATACAAAATTGTAAACTTAATTTGGACAGTTTGTATGGAGACTTTTACACCACGAATAGGTCTCGAAAAATCACAGCCACAACAGGCGGGATCCTATCGAGCCACAGATAAAATAATAGTTTAATAGGGAATATGCATAATTTTTTTTAGTCGCATTTATTAACAAAATATGAAAAACCGTAGTAGAAATGACAAAAAGTGGAAATAAAATTTAAATCGGCTAAGAAATACGGCTGATATAAGCATTTAAAACTATTAATTACGCGCCGATTAGACAGAGATCCGACATGGCATGTGACGTCACATGCCACTACGGCCATATAAACTTCTTATTAAATTTCGTTTTGCTAGAAAGAGACAGAAACAATCTTCGATGGCTTATATCTTTTTTAATTTCATAGTTATTCGAAAAATAGTTTTACTAAACTGTTTATTACATGAATGAGGATATTTTTTTTAAATAAAAAAAAATCATGCATACTCCCATTAGACTGTGGTTTAGCCACGCTCAAAGATTATGTAAGTACGCATCCGCAACTACAATCCGCATCCACATATTTACTAAACCTAGTTGATAGGTATGTTTTCTACAAGGAAACAAAATGCGTGGCTTCGAGATCCATCTGCGATTTTTTTAATCTTTCCATAGTTTGTATGTGCGGTGAGTCTAGAATTCTATACGAGTAACAAAAACATAAAAGATCCTGTGTGTGATATTTCTTCAGACAAGTTGTTCAGATCCTCGCGCAGATTCTTCAGTAAAAAATAAAAATGTATCTTAAATATACAATAGTAGATTAGTAGCCAAGGGCTGTAAGGCATCAATTGCAGCCCGAGATATTTAGGCGCACGAGCGCAGCGAGGGCGCCTATAGTTCGAGGGTGCAATTGATACTTACACCCGAGCTAACTACTCTGCTTTACATCTCGATTGTGAGGTAAGTAGGTCCTTATTACCACCAAATTGTAGGTGACCAATTAGCGCTATAGGGTAATAATGTAGCTAGAAAAGCCCTAGGGCGGTAAGTAATTAAAACGCCCGCCGCTGGAGGCGGCCATCAAGGCGGAGCCGCGCGTGGAGGTGGAGGTGCTGCCGGGCGGGGGCGTTACAATTACTTACCGCCCTAGGGCTTTTCTAGCTACATTATTAGCCTAGAGCGCTAATTGGTCACCTACAAGCCCCATTTGGGGGTAATAAGGATCTACTTACCGAATATGAGAGATGTAATTTTTTTTTATTTGTTAAAATCCCGAAGCCCAGTGATTGTTCTAATAGACGGAGAGCGCGTGGTCGTCAACCCTACTTCATCGATTACCAAGATGCGACTAATCTAGGGTGATGCACGTTAAAAAGTTATATCCGAATCAACAGGGTTGCCTGGGCGCAACATGGCAGGTTTTGTACAGTGGGCAAAAAACTTGTCATTTTTTGGGCAAAAATTACCTCATCGAATACCAAATAGGTACATAGTACATTTGATAGTACTCATCAAGGAGTGCCTAAATCAACAGGGTTGCCTCACTCAATCCTGGCACATTCGGGGGTTGGCCTGATTTTAAGGTGGTCAAAAATGAGAAAAATTACCTCATCGATTACCAAGTAGGTACTTATTACAACTGATAGAGCTCTTCAAGAAGGGGCAAAATCAACAGGGTTGCCTCGCCAAATCCTGGCACATTCGTGAGTCGGCCTGATTTTAGGTCGGCAAAAAAATACAAAACTTACTTACGATTATGAGTAATGAATTGAAACTTATACCATTTGAAGGATCTAGACATCTTAATAATATTTGCTATAGTATGCCGACACTTAAACAAGTTTCATATTATTATACAGGATAGAAAGTTAAGATGGGGTACACACGGCAGCTACTATAAAAGCATTATAGCTACAAAAAAAAATTGTAAAGAGACTAACCCTAATTTTTCGAGATATTTTGACCTACATTCACAGATTTTGGAAAAAATGTACATTCAACAAGAAAAATGGTAATTTTCACAAAAAAAAAATCATTTCATTTGATCTTATTATTGATAAAAAACATAATTTTCTATGGGCTCAAAAGAGGTTAAGGTATTAGAACTGTCAGAAAGCACATAATTATTTTCCCATACATATGTAATAGGAGAAACAGAAATTTTCATGTACCTTTTTTACGAAACATTCCATCCTCTTGTTACTAAGAAACAAAAGTCTGTAAAAGGTCCACCAGGGTAAAGGTATTAGAACTCTCAGAATCCGCAAAATAAATTTTGACTTTTAGAGCCATTAGCAATTTCTAAGTGGGCAAAACACTTTTTGGGTAACAACGGATGTATGTGTGTCGAGTACGACCTTCATAGAACATTGTAGTTATTACTTTTTAAAATGTGGCTCGTCGGCAAAATTGTCTTTACGTTTTGGTTGTCAATCAATTGTTTGTAATTTTTCAAAATATATTTTCATCGGTCTAATTCTTAGTATTTCCTTTATAATTTCGTGTAGAAACCTGCAGATATCCTTCTATAGGTATTTCTGTACCTACCATCGTTAACAATGTGTGTGTCTGTGTGTGTTTGTGTTTGTATGTGTGTAGTGTAGGATGTGTGTGTGTATGTGTATGATGATGTAGTGCTCTTTAAGAAGTGGCAATATCAACACGGTTGCCTCGCCAAATACTGGCACTTTCGGCCTGATTTTATTTTATTACTGAACCGCTGGACCTAGACATGAAATATTGCACATAGATACCTTATACAGTGTAGGCAACAAGGTTCCGTCCCTCGATCCCGTTACATTCGGGAGTCGGCCTTATTTTAGGGTAATCAAAATTCTCAAAAATTATCTCATTGATTACCAAGTAGGTACTAAATGGCAAAATGTATTAATTTAGTTATGTACATGTGTAGTTACTATGTTAGTAGTATATTCTTAGCTTTTTAGATTAAAATAATTTAAAAAATGATGTAGATTAAAATAATTATGAGTTATTTATATGTATGTTTGTTTAAAGAATATATACAAAATTAATAGGGTTATCTCGCCAAATCCTGGCACTTTCGCGAGTCGGTCTGATTTTAAAGGATTAGTGGTCATTTTATTTTTATTATGTTAACGTTATTAAGTTAATTTTATTTATATTATTAAGTTCGATTATTTTTAGAGTTCCGTACCTCAAAAAGAAAAAAATAACACTTACAGGGTTACTTAGCTGTCTGTCTATCTCTCTGCCGATGTTATGTCTGCCATTTGGATCAGATCCCCATAATATCTCGGAAAATACGGTTCCTAGACTATTCGTATGTTGGGACAAATGCGAGGTCTCGTCGAAATCTTTATTTTGTTTAACAGCTGTCAAATTCAAAATCGCTGTAACTCGGAAACTAATGAAAATAGACTCCTTGTATGTTCGGACAAATGATAGACATCGTCAAGATCTTTATTTCATTTGACAGCTTTAAATACCTATAACTTGGAAACTACTAACCCTAGACTACTTGTATGTTGGGACAAAAGATAGATCTCATCGAGATCTTAAATTCAGGTAACAGCTGTTAAAATAAAAATGGCCATATCTCATAAACTAGCTATGCTAGACTAGCACTGTTTGAGGAAAAAATATATGTCTCAAAGAGATCTACATTACAAGTGTCAAATTAATATTTTTCCCACACTAAGTATTTTTATATCGTTAGTTTAAGAGATATGAGGCTTTATTTCACTAGAAGTGAAGACTTATTCAAGAACACAATTTTTATCCGCAAACAGAGCTATACTAGTCTTTCATCGCTAGTTTACGAGATATAGCCGTTTTAATTTTGACAGCTGTCAGTTGAAACGGAGATCTCAACGAGATCTAGCATTATTACGAACATACGAGTAGTCTAGGGTCAGTAGTAACCGAGTTATAGTGATTGTGAGTTTGACAGCGGTCAACCGAAATAAAGTTTCCATGATTCCAATTTAAGTTCAAAATTCAATTCCAATTAAATTTTTATTCAGTTATGATTTAGTTTCAATTTTGTTCCATTTTAATTCTAACTCGGGTCAATTTAATTTCAGTTTAGTTCGAATTCAGTTCCACTTTAATTTCTAATCATTTCTAATTTAATTCAAATCTAATGTAATTCTACTTCAATTGCAATCAGATTATATCCTATTCCAATTCAATGTATCCAATTGCCATATAATGTAAATTAAAATTTGAAATTGTTTCAGTTAATTTTAAAATCTTTATGATATTGCAAACTTGCATTTGCAATTCATTGTATTCTTATATTCATTTTCTTACGTAAATCGTCAAAATAATTAGAGACCGAATCCTGCTAAAATAGCAGTAACCAGCTTTTGTCTGGTCACTCTTCTATTTCCACGGCACGGCACCGCACCAGAGTACGGCACGGCGCCATGCCATAGTTTTCCACGGTGCACGCCATGAATTTTTACAGCGCGGCGCCGTGCCGGAGTCCGGCGCTGCAACCGGAGCAACCTCACTATGGCAAGCCAGTTGCTTTTGCCACTTCTAAAAAGCACTATCGAATATACTATGTACCTATTTGAAAATCGATAAGGTGATTTTTAAAGAGAAGTTTTTTCTCATTAAGAATACAAAAATTGCCCTAAAAGCCAGTTGAAATTTTATATTATGTTTTCCGAGAGTTCTTATACCTTGACCATGCTTGACCTTACATAGACTTCTGTTTCTTATCGGCAAAAGGATCGAATGGTATGAAAAAAGGTATGTAAAGTTTCAGTTTTAATGCTACTACTTAATGTATGGGAAATCAATTTTGCGTTTTATGAGAGTTCTAATACTTTGACCTCGGTTGATCCCACAGAGAATTGTTCTTTATCAGTAAGATGATCGAATGAAATGAAAATTATAAGTTTTGTGAACATTGCAGTTTTTTTTACTGTACATTTAATTGAAATCAGTAAATGTGCGACAAAATTTCTCCAAAATATCGGGTTAGTCTCCATAGTATGTTTTCATGTAGCTAAATTTTGTATTTGGCGGGTAAACCTATTGATTTTGTATACAGGGTGTAAGGGACGGTGTACCGAAAACTGAAAGGGCGTGTTTAGTCAACGAAACTGAACAACTTTCCCAAAGAAACATTTTTGGGAAATGAAAAAAAAATTTAGACTTCTCCATACAAATTGCTCACTCTGACCGAACAGTTTGTATGGAGAGGTCAAATTTTTTTTTCATTTCCCAAAAATTTTTCTTTGGGAAAGTTGTTCAGTTTCGTTAACTGAGCACGCCCTTTCAGTTTTCGATACACCGTCCCTTACACCCTGTATACAAAATCAATAGGTTTACCCGCCAAATACAAAATTTAGCTACATGAAAACATACTATGGAGACTAACCCGATATTTTGGAGAAATTTTGTCGCACATTTACTGATTTCAATTAAATGTACAGTAAAAAAAACTGCAATGTTCACAAAACTTATAATTTTCATTTCATTCGATCATCTTACTGATAAAGAACAATTCTCTGTGGGATCAACCGAGGTCAAAGTATTAGAACTCTCATAAAACGCAAAATTGGTTTCCCATACATTAAGTAGTAGCATTAAAACTGAAACTTTACATACCTTTTTTCATACCATTCGATCCTTTTGCCGATAAGAAACAGAAGTCTATGTAAGGTCAAGCATGGTCAAGGTATAAGAACTCTCGGAAAACATAATATAAAATTTCAACTGGCTTTTAGGGCAATTTTTGTATTCTTAATGAGAAAAAACTTCTCTTTAAAAATCACCTTATCGATTTTCAAATAGGTACATAGTATATTCGATAGTGCTTTTTAGAAGTGGCAAAAGCAACTGGCTTGCCATAGTGAGGTTGCTCCGGTTGCAGCGCCGGACTCCGGCACGGCGCCGCGCTGTAAAAATTCACGGCGTGCACCGTGGAAAACTATGGCATGGCGCCGTGCCGTACTCTGGTGCGGTGCCGTGCCGTGGAAATAGAAGAGTGACCAGACAAAAGCTGGTTACTGCTATTTTAGCAGGATTCGGTCTCTAATTATTTTGACGATTTACGTAAGAAAATGAATATAAGAATACAATGAATTGCAAATGCAAGTTTGCAATATCATAAAGATTTTAACTACTACTACTACTACGCTGGCTCAGCGACCCCAAGAGGATCTTGGCCTCCGACACGAGAGTTCTCCATTCTTTCCTGTTCTGTGCCGCTTCTTGCCAATCGGCTCTCTGGAGGGCATCCAGGTCTTTCCGCACTTCGTCACCCCATCTGTACCTAGGACGACCGACTGGTCGTTTTCCAGTCGGTCGTCCCACGTAAGCTCTTCTGGCGGCCCGATCCTCTCCCATTCTCTCCACGTGGCCGAGCCAGCGAAGCCTTGCAGCCTTGGTCTCGCCCATGATGTTGGGTTCGGGCACTAGGTCTACGATCTCTCTATTTTTTCTTCGCCTCCATCTGCCATCCGCCTCCTTGACCGGTCCCAGAATTTTCCGCAAAATTTTCCGTTCTGCCACTAAGAGCTTATTTTCTTCTTTCTGTGTCAGTGTCCAGGCTTCACAGCCATACATCAAGATCGTTTTTATTACTGTCTTATAGACACGGATCTTGGTTTTTCTATGTATAAGCTTGGACACTAACACTTTATGTAGAGCTGCCGAGCATCTTAGTGCATTTTGGACCCGAATCTCAATTTCATCTTTTCTTTGGTTGGTGTCCGTTACCGTGCAACCTAGATATTTAAATCTGTTCACACCCAGATATGTGGTCTGTCCGACTACTAGGTCCTCACAGCGTGCCCTTGTGTTTTTAAATTAACTGAAATTAACTGAAATAATTTCAAATTTTAATTTACATTATATGGCAATTGGATTGACATTGAATTGGAATAGGATATAATCTGATTGCAATTGACGTAGAATTACATTAGATTTGAATTAAATTAGAAATGATTAGAAATTAAAGTGGAACTGAATTCGAACTAAACTGAAATTAAATTGACCCGAGTTAGAATTAAAATGGAACAAAATTGAAACTAAATCATAACTGAATAAAAATTTAATTGGAATTGAATTTTGAACTTAAATTGGAATCATGGAAACTTTATTTCGGTTGACCGCTGTCAAACTCACAATCACTATAACTCGGTTACTACTGACCCTAGACTACTCGTATGTTCGTAATAATGCTAGATCTCGTTGAGATCTCCGTTTCAACTGACAGCTGTCAAAATTAAAACGGCTATATCTCGTAAACTAGCGATGAAAGACTAGTATAGCTCTGTTTGCGGATAAAAATTGTGTTCTTGAATAAGTCTTCACTTCTAGTGAAATAAAGCCTCATATCTCTTAAACTAACGATATAAAAATACTTAGTGTGGGAAAAATATTAATTTGACACTTGTAATGTAGATCTCTTTGAGACATATATTTTTTCCTCAAACAGTGCTAGTCTAGCATAGCTAGTTTATGAGATATGGCCATTTTTATTTTAACAGCTGTTACCTGAATTTAAGATCTCGATGAGATCTATCTTTTGTCCCAACATACAAGTAGTCTAGGGTTAGTAGTTTCCAAGTTATAGGTATTTAAAGCTGTCAAATGAAATAAAGATCTTGACGATGTCTATCATTTGTCCGAACATACAAGGAGTCTATTTTCATTAGTTTCCGAGTTACAGCGATTTTGAATTTGACAGCTGTTAAACAAAATAAAGATTTCGACGAGACCTCGCATTTGTCCCAACATACGAATAGTCTAGGAACCGTATTTTCCGAGATATTATGGGGATCTGATCCAAATGGCAGACATAACATCGGCAGAGAGATAGACAGACAGCTAAGTAACCCTGTAAGTGTTATTTTTTTCTTTTTGAGGTACGGAACTCTAAAAATAATCGAACTTAATAATATAAATAAAATTAACTTAATAACGTTAACATAATAAAATTAAAATGACCACTAATCCTTTAAAATCAGACCGACTCGCGAAAGTGCCAGGATTTGGCGAGATAACCCTATTAATTTTGTATATATTCTTTAAACAAACATACATATAAATAACTCATAATTATTTTAATCTACATAATTTTTTAAATTATTTTAATCTAAAAAGCTAAGAATATACTACTAACATAGTAATTACACATGTACATAACTAAATTAATACATTTTGCCATTTAGTACCTACTTGGTAATCAATGAGATAATTTTTGAGAATTTTGACTACCCTAAAATAAGGCCGACTCCCGAATGTAACGGGATAGAGGGACGGAACCTTGTTGCCTACACTGTATAAGGTATCTGTGTGGAAAAATTTTTGGGAAATGAAAAAAAAATTTGACCTCTCCATACAAACTGTTCGGTCAGAGTGAGCAATTTGTATGGAGAAGTCTAAATTTTTTTTTCATTTCCCAAAAATGTTTCTTTGGGAAAGTTGTTCAGTTTCGTTGACTAAACACGCCCTTTCAGTTTTCGGTACACCGTCCCTTACACCCTGTATATTCCTTATTTCACACATAGGTAAAATAAAACAACAAAATTAAAGGATTTCTTCAGCCAACCTGAAGCAGTGAAAAAGTGAATAGCAACGGGACACAATAGTGCAAAAGTAAAATTAAAATACTTTACATATAAATAACTTATCATAAACTAAAATAAATACTGATCAGAATGTACTTTAATTAATACATTTTGCCATTTAGTACCTACTTGGTGATCAAAGAGGTAATTTTTTAAACTTTTGACCACCCTAAAATCAGGCTGACTCCCGAATGTGCCAGGATTGGGGGAAGCAACCATGTTGCCTACACTGTATGAGGTATCTATGTGCAAAATTTCAAGTCTCTATGTCCAGTGGCTTGGGCTGGGCGTGGATATATCAGTCATTCATGCAGTATTCAATAATAAAATAAAATCAGGCCGAAAATGCCAGGATTTGGCAAGACAACCGTGTTGATATTGCCACTTCTTAAAGAGCACTATATCAACATACACACACACACACATCCTACTCTACAACACAAACACACACACACTCAGACACACACATACGTTCACTACATTACATCTACATTCGTACAGGTAATTGTTACCCAAAAAGTGTTTTGCCCACTTAGAAATTGCTAATGGCTGTAAAAGTCAAAATTTATTTTGCGGATTCTGAGAGTTCTAATACCTTTACCCTGGTGGACCTTTTACAGACTTCTGTTTCTTAGTAACAAGAGGATGGAATGTTTCGTAAAAAAGGTACATGAAAATTTCTGTTTCTCCTATTACATGTATGGGAAAATAATTATGTGCTTTCTGACAGTTCTAATACCTTAACCTCTTTTGAGCCCATAGAAAATTATGTTTTTTATCAATAATAAGATCAAATGAAATGAATTTTTTTTTGTGAAAATTGCCATTTTTCTTGTTGACTGTACATTTTTTCCAAAATCTGTGAATGTAGGTCAAAATATCTCTAAAAGTTAGGGTTAGTCTCTTTACTAATTTTTTTTGTAGCTATAATGCTTTTATAGTAGCTGCCGTGTGTACCCCATCTTAACTTTTTATCCTGTATAATAATATGAAACTTGTTTAAGTGTCGGCATACTATAGCAAATATTATTAAGATGTCTAGATCCTTCAAATGGTATAAGTTTCAATTCATTACTCATAATCGTAAGTAAGTTTTGTATTTTTTTGCCGACCTAAAATCAGGCCGACTCACGAATGTGCCAGGATTTGGCGAGGCAACCCTGTTGATTTTGCCCCTTCTTGAAGAGCTCTATCAGTTGTAATAAGTACCTACTTGGTAATCGATGAGGTAATTTTTCTCATTTTTGACCACCTTAAAATCAGGCCAACCCCCGAATGTGCCAGGATTGAGTGAGGCAACCCTGTTGATTTAGGCACTCCTTGATGAGTACTATCAAATGTACTATGTACCTATTTGGTATTCGATGAGGTAATTTTTGCCCAAAAAATGACAAGTTTTTTGCCCACTGTACAAAACCTGCCAGGTTGCGCCCAGGCAACCCTGTTGATTCGGATATAACTTTTTAACGTGCATCACTCTAGATTAGTCGCATCTTGGTAATCGATGAGGTAGGGTTGACGACCACGCGCTCTCCGTCTATAATGAAAACTAGTAATTAGTGAACGTATACGCGCAAAGACGCTAGACAACCTGGCAGCTGGCAGCAATACGGATACGTTCTTCCATGCACAGCAAATGCACAAACTTTTGTGCAAGTAAGCATGCGCGTGTGAACGGGGCTAATAATGCACTGGACATCTCATTGAAGTAATGAAGTACAATTTGTTGAAATTAGATATGTGCCAACAACATTAAGGATATGTGTTTTATGAAGAATCCGCCCTTCAAACCTTGAATAAATTAAAAAAGGTCATAGCTATCTTATCGCCAGAAATAACTGAAAACAAAGTTAAAATAAACAAAACAATAATAGCGTTTAACCTTGCTCACCAGTTTGGTAATCTCTATTAAATAAATAAAATAAATATTGGGGGACATTTTAAACAAGGTCACATGATGCCAAACTAGAAAATCCTGTACTATGGGTATCAGGGACTGTAAATATATAGATGAATAATACATTAAGAGTGCACTCCGCGCACACTAGCGCCCTCATCAGAATTTAATTAATTTCTTTGAATTGGAGACCAAAATGAAAAATTGAAGAACGGCTAAGTGTTCTTTGTCAGGATAGCGTTATTTTAAACTATTACAATAAGCTTTATGTTATCTTGTTTATTCAAAATCCTTTGAACGGAACGCGGTGGCAACCAATTTCCGTTTTAAGGATTTTGAATAAACAAGATATCATAAAGCTAATTGTAATAGTTTAAAATAACGCTATCCTGACAAAGAACACTTAGCCGTTCTTCAATTTTTCATTTTGGTCTCCAATTCAAAGAAATTAATTAAATTCTGATGAGGGCGCTAGTGTGCACGGAGTGCACTCTTAAATAGACACACATAAGCAAACACTTGTGTTCATCACACAAATGTTTGCCCTGGGCATCATCAAACCCGAGGCCCACGATGTGAAAGGCAGGCTCATTACCAACCACACCAATGAGGTCGTCAATTAATAGGTAGGTCAATTAATACCTATGAAATTGCCGAAATTTTCTTACAGATTAATGAGATCATAATTCCTATAATTCTAATGCAATTTTTTTAATTTGTCTTATATTTGAAAGTTGACTTCAAGGTTATCAATTTACGCATAAAATAAAGTTTTTATTTTTAGTTTGAAACCACCCAACCGTACCCATGACCCCCGTTCTGGAGCGTACCTGGTTCAGTACCTCTCGGTGGCCATCCAACGAGGCGACGCAGCTGGCGTGATGGGTACCTTTGAGCCCGGTACGCTCCGGGATGGTTTGTTTAGTTAGGTAATAAGTAATTGACGTGTTTTGTTTGTAAAAGCCAAATGTATTTTAGACGTAATTTATTAAATATGGGTTTGATATATAAAATTAAAGGTTCGAAAATTTTTCGTCTTAAATGTCGTCCGATTTCATCATTAGATTTTTTTACAGATAATATTTTTCGAAAATTAAATTTAAGTTTCTGTTGGCTTAATGTCTTCCAAATATTGCTCAAAAAAATTAAAAAAATTGGATTTATAATTCGAAAAATGCAAAAATGTTAGTACTGAAAATTTAGTTTACCTAAAATTCGCCATACAAAACGGCAATTTCATAGGTAAAGACCTATTATTTACTTGTTTCTTTTTTTTACTGAAAAGGGGAAATAAAATAACGAGCAAAGTATGGTACGTACAATAAACACACCTGTGACACACAGGTTGCTAGTTAGATCATGTGGTTGACCTATAGGTAAGTGACCCTCGTCATATCACCGAGAAGTCCCCTCTTCCTACACCTACGAATTGGCATTATTTTATTACATGCCAACATTGCGGTCATGGACAACACTCGACTACCGTGTGCGCGGGACCTTTTTGCTTTTCCAAAGGACACCATACAACATAGAACTTTACTACTACTAAGGATAATTTTTGTGTAATTTTAAACTTCTTTTTACGAGGAGCAAAACTTAATAAGAATAAATTGGGTTTTTACATGACCCATCACCCATCATTCCTATCTGAATAAAAAAATCCGTTTATTATACGAAGTCTTTTTGTACTTTCAATTCTTATGGTAAGCTGGTAGGTCAGTATGGTACCGAGGCCGAGTATCATCATAGTTTTTTTTTCAGTTGGCGAAAATACGCCAAAGCACAAGTCTATAGATTTTTACGGTTCCTTACCCAAAGGGTCCAAATGGAGGGGTGCGCATCACTTCGTATAAATATTTTTCGTATATCAACGTTTCAATAACATTCAATTGATATAATAAACGTTTCATATAACAACTATTAGCATAATTTTGTTTGAAATAACGTACGTTTACTATAATATTTTTTCCTCTATGGCATAACTATCATTTCACCTAAATCTTTCATATAAAATTTAATTCATATAAAATTCATTTGATACATTATTTTTTTTATTACTTTTACTTATTATTTATTTAATTTATAATAATAAAACAAAAAAATATAATAATCAATTAGTTTATAATAATTTTGTATAGTTATACTTATGCTTATTTAATTAAAATTGTTGTAAGAACGAAACGATAAGGCCCAATTAAAATTGATCATAGGCGAGCGAAGCGAGCAAAAGAGTACGGGGCATTTGTTAGCTCAGAACAAAAACCTCGTTGCTTCGCTCGTTTGTTAGGTTCGGTATGGCGGAATTGAGCGGAGGCGAGCGGAGCGAGCTCCGCTTCATTCCGCCATACCCTTCAGGTTAGGTTGACATGAATGTATGCGCATGTCTGCTTGCCTGCATGCTTGCTTGCTTGCTTGTTTCTTGCTTGCTTGCATGCATGCCTGCTTGCCTTTGCTTGCTTTTTTTTAAATAATGCATGCTTGCTTGTTCATTTACTTAATAATTAATGTGGATATTATAACTAACCAATGAAAATAACGAACTGATATTATATGAAATGGGTATTATACGAAATTATGATTATATGAAACATTTTTATTATACGTTTTGAAATTATATGAAATGAAAATATGTGAAATGTCGATTATACGAAATAATCATTATATGAAACGTTGTTATATCAATTAAATGTTATATTAAAAGTTGTTATATCATCTATTACATACCCCAAATGGAGCCTTATTGCTGTTTCTCACGTGTCCGTCCATCCGTTCGTCGTCGTCTGACACACAGGTTTTACAGCCAAACGGTTGGAGCTATAATCTTAATTTTTTACAGTATAATTATCTTGTTGACCCAAAGCAAAGACAATAAAATAATTTATATTGTCTTTTCCCAAAGCCTTACAAATTGTTAAAAATATTTTTATTTTTTTTAATTAAGGGGCAGCAAAATAAATTAAGATCTACCCCATTGAGCGGGGTATGCGTTGTTGAGTAGATATTATGTAGGATTTTTTTCTTTTTTACGGTTCAGATCTATATAAATTAGATAAGGCTAAAACAAGTCGAAAAAGGAATTAAGGCAGGGAGTGGACTAGCCATAAATGTATAGCCATTATCAAAGAGAATGAGCCACTAAAGGAAAAAGAAGTAATTTTTCTGACTTTGCATTCACCGAATGTAAGAGGAGTAGGTATATACCTACTGCTAAACTACTTCGTCGGAATTTTAATTATAAACTATAAACACCCTTTATACCTGCTTAAAATCTTAAGATGAATCTAAGTACACCATAAACATCAGCATAGTATCTTTTACAAAATATGTGTATTCTAAATGAGATGAAATAATATCTGTAGAAAGAAGCGAATAATATTTGTAATTAGAAGCATTGGTAAAAATTTCCGAATACTGATATAAAAACAAGCAGCCTGCCTTTGCTTCACGTTACATTTCAATTATTTTTATGGTAATCACGAGACTGCGAATTTTTACATAGAGAAATGTTTTGGTAGGATCTAGATGCAGTCTAGCCCTTGAGCGCAAAGCTACCCAGCAAATCGGCTGCCTTGTTCTCATTACGCATGTAAGTTGGTCCATATTGACAGACTTTCATAATAAATGTGATCGGACCTGTCCTAATTTGCGGTAAAAGTTGATTTCGCAGTTATTCGCAGCAACACGACTCGAGTGGACACCATATATCTTTAACCCGTTAACGTTAATTCGAATTTTATGTTGTTATTTGGGTGGTGGTGTGGTGAATTACAAAGCAAAATCTTATATTTGTACTTATTTACATTACGTACCGGAGAGTATATAGTACCTGCCTAAGTACAATTAATTAAAAAAATATAATGTTAATAAATTTATATTATGTTTATACCCGCTCGTTTCCTATCATCTTGCTGATATCTTCGCAGTCTTTATTCATGTCTGCAAGCAAACCTCTTGGGTAGTTTCTCTACCCATGAAAAACTGAACAACTTAGGCTGAAATATGAAAAAAAAATTACCTATCATACAAAAATCGCTATCAGCTGCTGGGACGTTGAAATTTTTTTTTAAAGTTTTTTGACCTGTGTTTCCTGGAGGAAGTTGTTCAGTTTCATGGGGGTAGCACTACCAAGGAAACTGAACAACTTTCTCCACAACCAGAGGTTTGCAATACACATATATACCAAACAACCTGTAAAGCCTAGATAATTGTTAACATAGATATTTAATAATTTTTTTGTCTTTAGGTTTTTTACAAACAAGAGTTGATAAAAGTATAGAAAGAAGAAGAGTTAGAAGATAACTATCGTATAAATTACATTAAAAGTACCTACCCACATAACAAAAACGTACCTACCTAACATACTTTAAAATAAGGTAGAGCGTAACAAAAAATTGTAATGTATGAAGATAGATTCCAACGAACAAATATTTTTATTTTTGAAATCAGCGATAACAATAATTATGATTATAGTGAACAATCAGAAATTCGAATCAAGTTGATTTTGTTGCCCAAGGTCGCGTAAATAAAGCCAAAAACAAACTAATACGAAACAAGTTTGCTTTTTTAAATGGTATATGTATTGAATTTTAACATGAGTTAGAGAACATTTACAGACAAACAATAAAAATTATTTCCGCATTTACCTACAAATAAGTACCAAATACCTACCTAAAACACCGGCCAAGTGCGTGGGGGGTTGCGCTTTCAAGGTAAATATTTCGCAAACGGATCTTATCGAGAAGTGATCTGTGCACACTAACATAATTTTCATCATTAAAAGGCATATGCTTAGATTATTATAATACTAAATCACATTTGCATAAACGGGAGGTACCCTAAAAATATTTTTTTTCAAGTAGGTATTTATTTTACCATTTTTTTGGCGTAGATGAAATGTAGGTTCCGTACACAATTAAAGCTTTCTAGTACTAAGGGTCTCTGAGCTAAGCCGCGGACAAACAGACGTACATGACGAAACTATAAGGGTTCCTTGTCGACTACGGAACCCTAAAAATGGGTAAAACTGGTCAAGTGCGAGTCGGGCTCAAAAAATGTGGCACAGTAAGTTACTGAAATTTCAACTAATACAATTAATATTACGTGGTGGTACGGAACCCTCGGTGCGCGAGTCCGACCCGCACTTGGCCGGTTTTTGATAGGTACGCGTTGTATAAAATTCTGCAAGAAAGAATTTTATCTGCCTACCTATATCGTGTAAATAAAGCATGGTAATAGATCATAATTACCATTGTCATCTCACATTTAACACAATGACTTGATCTGAAGCAATCAAGGGTAATTACATACCTACCTACCTACTTGCTATATATATATATATATATATATACGTAGATACCACTCATCTACACAGCATGCAGCCTCTCGTTATTCATCAAATCGCTACATCACGCTTGTACAAGTATGTACAGTCAACGGCCGGTCAAGCTTGACACTCGAAGTGCGTCTCCAGCCCGTAGATCTATTGAAGTAAGAACGGTACGAAGTTTAATGTATCAAGTTTGATGTGATCTTGACTGTACCTACGCACAAATTTTAAATCAAAGGTTTTCAGTAATATCTGTTCTCGTCTTTGACCGATTACAGCTTACCTAGTCGATTTATCTTGCCACTTGACTTTTTAAAACACTCTACGTGTCCTATATGACATAAGTTTGTTTTACAAGACCCTCAGTAGATAATTGTATTGTAATTTAAGTAACAAAAGATATTTTTTATATAAAAAAGATTATTTTTTAAATACTTCGTAAGACGAGTATTTTTGTATTTGATGTTTTAACGACATCGGAGAGCTACACTATCAAGCCGTAAAAATTGTTCTCAATTCTCAACCGTGTTGAATATGTTTTAAACAACGAACCGTCATGAACTGTGTGTTATTTGAAAATAATTAATAAGACTAAACATTTAAGAGAATCCGATTTTCGTATACTTTACGTATAGGTCATTGATTTACACTTTACAGCGTTAATTCTTCGGAAAGAATTCTACCCATGAAGCCCGAAAACAAATTTTTCACTGGAAAATAATTTTTCGATCACGTGACCACTTTACTACAGTCGAAAATTACTTTTCTATTAACAAATTATTACTTGGGGAAAGTTGCTTGTTATAATAAGTAGGTATTGGGCTTCGGGGGCAAAACTAATGAAAATCCTGTATACTTAGATAGATTTGTTTAAGGCTTTCGATTGTGTGCATCACGATATCCTTATCAGGAAATTACACCATTATGGAATAAGAGACCAGGCTCTACGCCTTCTGGAGTCGTATCTAAATGAAAGGATCCAGAAGGTTGATGTAAATGGGAAAAAGTCAATAGGATCTAAAATTTGTATGGGCATTCCACAAGGCTCAATTCTGAGACCATTCCTGTTTATTGTATATATTAACGATTTTCCAAACCTTGTAAAGGACAAGAATGAGATAGTACTATTTGATAGTCGTCTTTGATTTTTAAGGTCAAAAGACAACAATCAAATTTTGACGACGTAAATACTACTATCTCTAATGTAGTTGAGTGGTTCACCGTAAATAACCTATTACTTAACGAAAAGAAAACTAAGTGTGTTAAAAAGCCAACTGCTACAAACCTATTAGTGAAAAATTAAAAATTGAGTCTTGTGGAATCAGCTGTGTTCCTAGGTATTACCTTAGACAACAAATTACAACGGTGAACGCATATTAACAAATTGTAGAACAGACGCAGTTATGCAGCATACGCACTGAAAAAAATAAGAGCTCTGACGGATCCGGATGTAGACACCGCGAGATTAGTCTACTTCAGTTATTTCCATAGTCTCATGCCATATGGCCTTTTGTTATGGGGTCACGCTGTGGATGCAAACAGCATTATTTTACTACAAAAGCGAGCTGTTCGTGAAATTTATAAAATGGAGCCCAGAAAATCTCTTCGAAATAAATTTAAAAAAATCAACATTTTGACTTTTGTGTCACAATAAATTTATGAGAATTTAATATATGTTAAACGGAATATACATACTTTTGAGAAAAATTGTGACAGCCACAGTGTCAACATAAGAAACAAGAATCAACTTGCTTCTCATGTCAGCCGTGTTCACAATATTAGTAAAACTTATAAATTATAAAGGTCAATGTATACGCTTTTATAATAAGGTACCCACTGATATTGAAAGTTTACCGTTACATAAATTCAAACTGTTATCAAGCAAAAATTTAATAGGAAAGGTTATTATAAAATATCAGATTATCTAGAAGACAAAAATCCATGGGATTAGGCTACGGTTCTAACAGGCTAATTCAAAATTACAACTGACTTATGTTAATTGTATATCAACTTTGTACATTCAAACATATTTAAAAGAGCGTGTGGGTTTTTATTGTCGCTTCTTTTTTCCCACCATATGGCGCCACCTTTTTTTGTGAAGCGATGTAATTTAGCTGACGTCATTAAGAGATTTTAATATCCAACAATGAATAAACGATTTTTTTTTCACAATATCTTCACGTACAAAATACAGCAGTATTACAAGACGAAAGTTTTTGACCAGTGTGTGTTGCTCGTGATGACACTAGGAACCGAAACGTGGTCGCTCACGATGGGCATTATTAGGAAGCCCGAAGTCACCCAAAAGCCTATGGAAAGGGCTATATGCTTGGTTATCACTGCGGGATCAAATCAGAAATGACCAGATCCGCAAAAGTAACTGACATAGTCTTGAGAATCCATAAAAATGGCAGTGGGCAGGTCACATCCATCAAGAGAAGATGGGGCTCTAAAGTGGCGACCACGATCTGGAAGACGTTGCGTGGGCGGGCAGGCCTCTCACATGGTGGAGCGACGGTCTAGTCAAGGTCGTCAGGACCGGTCGTCATCATGGAGATCTTTAGAGCAGGCCTATGTCCAGCAGTGGATGTCTTTCGGTTGATATGAAGAAAATGATGGATGATACAACTGACATCTAATTTTGCGTGCCGAATTAAAACGCCATCAGAGTCCCGTGAACTAATTTTGAAGCATACTGTTGTAGGGGTAACCCTACATTAATGGGTTGCGGTGACATTCTCCCCTCCTTATCCTTGAAGTTTGCGAAAGGAAAAATATTAAATAACTGCAGTCGATAGTCTCTAAGTCGCACAGATTTTTAGAAATCTGCAAAAAACCTTTACAAACAAATTTAGATTTGCGGTCCTTTGCGACTTTATTGCTTCTAAATATACTATAGGTATATCGGAACTCTCGGTGCGCGAGTCCGACTCGCACTTCACCGGTTTGTTTTTTTGTAAATGTGTGTATGGGTCGAGGTCATCTTTTGAACAGATTTCAGGAAATCGTCAAACTTGACAAGGCAACTCTATATTAAGTATTATAGCTACGAGTATAAACAATTATTATTATACGGCGTTTTTTCTGCAGGTGTTAAATGTGAATATCAGTACTTATTATGTATTAACCTCTGGTGGTAATAAGTGCAGGCCTCTCCACAGTAAAAAAATAAATAAAAGGGAGTGCGCAGTCCCCCGTGAATGTAATAAAATGGATCTCAATTTAATTATAGAGTAATATACGAGTAATATTGATAGATACTGGCGATTTAATGCTTTAAGGAGAGAGAAGCGGTATGACATCAATTGCTTGAATACATGTATGAAATGTATGAAAACTTTGATGGCCATTTTTGTTACAACTTGATTGGTTAATTCTGAAAAGCCCATACCTAACACAAACTAATAAAATGATATTTGAAATCGATGGCCAGCTAGCTAGAACTTTAAGTAGGTATGATGCATTCCGCGATTCCGCCCACGTAAATGTATGGTTCTTTTGCTCGCTAATAATTAGTCCTGTGTATCCAACTACCGAGACGCTGAAATTAGGCACTAAAGCAAGGTAGAATTAATTATCTCACCATAAATATTAATGTTAAAACCGAGCCAAGTTCTCGCAAAATATAACTATGGCCATTAATTTTAAGTGCAAAGTTTCAACAGTCTTTTAAATTTCATGCATGAGTGACATTTCATGAACGGAACTAAAATGGTTATATAGAAGGTTTGGCAGGTGATTTCATTCATATGCGTTTTACCTTAATCAGGGTCATTATAGGGGACTCAATTCTTGAAAACTTACTGGGACTCAATTCTTGAAAATTACCGGGTGATAAAATATCACTTTTGAGACTTTAAAAATTTACCTTTGCCCTGATAAACTGTTGAAAGGTAAATCAGAATACACGAAAATTAACAATCAAGGACTGCTTTATATTTAACGAATATCAATCTCCACTTTTTAAAAGAAAAATCTGTGATTTTGAATTTTTTTAGTGATATTTTATCACCCGGTGATATTCAAGAATTGGCTCGCTGAGCCGGTCTCAACTTCGCCTCTGTTGCGCTATGTGTGATTAATAAACATCTAAAAGCGATGATATAAGTAGGTATTCTTAGCCGGTACCAGTACACACGGTCACGTTAACATATTAAATGCATGTTATACTATACATACATGTAATTTACACTTAAATTAAAAAAAAAGTTGATGGTTAGATCGTAGACCATGACTGGTTTTGAGAATAATTTGAAGCAGTGTACAACGTAAACAGTACACACACACACACGCGCGCGCGAAGTTTTTGCTTGGTTTGTTTTATCAAAATCTTAGCTATACCTCTTGAGGTGCTTTTTATTTCCATTTATTGAAAATTTTGAGATTTACCTACTCTAAGAAAATATGAAGTTGTTTATGTCCAGCAATAATACCATATTAGATATATTTTGTTAAGCTCGTATAGTTGTAAAATCTTATGTTGTGTTACACAAGTTATTCAAGTTAAGTTGTCTGTGTGTTATGTCAACTTTTCCCCCGAACGGGTAATTATATCATGTGAAATTAAATGAAATTAATATCAAATATTAGCCTCCATAGACCCTTGAAGCTGTGAAAATTCCAAGCTTCTACGACTTCACAAAAGATACGGTCATTCAATTGTCTCTATTTGTATAAACCAAACCAAAACCTATACGGTCCTTCCCGTTGACCTAGAATAATTAAATTTGGCAAGAAGCTAGGTCTCATAGCACAAGCAAAGAATACCTATGTAATTTACGCTAACGGAAAAGGGAAAAGTCTAAAATCATTAAATATTACAACTTTACTAACAAGTAATTACAACTCATTAAGGAAAGGTAAGGTTAGAGTGGACTTGGAGTTTTTAAAATCAACGGGTAAAAGCTTGAAGAATATGATACGGTGCGTGGGTACAGAACCCTTAGGGCGTGAGTCCTACTCGCTCTTGCCTGTTTTTTTTGTGTTATGACTTAGGTAAGGTCACACAAAAAAAGCTGCTAGCAACGTGAATATAATTAATTATAAAGTTCCGTCAAATCAAATCAAAACAACTCTTCACAAGCACACTAAGTTTATAAAAACAATTTTTAACAAACTGTTATATCACAATATTATATTTGATTAGCAATGCGAGTCATTATCACTACCCATTTATTTTATAAGAAGCTGATTCTAGATTAAAGCTGTACATACATAAAATGTTGCCAGGAAATATTGCTATCAATAAGGTGCCTAAAAGTAACAATTTCTGAAAATATCTGTTAACTTTTTTAAATATAGTTTTTCGTGTTTAGTAGTGTTTGAAATAAGAACTCGTTTTAGTATCGTTGGTCTTCTGTACAGCAGTCAGACCCTTATGGTTATGATACAGTAACAATATGTATTCTTGACGATCTCTTTAAATAAAATCGATTGTGTCCTACCAAGTATCTGGAGGAAGCTGTCTTCGAGCCGCATGGTGGAGGAGAGGAGGTAATCCGTCCCCTCCAGCTCACTCGGCGCTAGGACGTCGCTTCTCATCTTCACTAGACCCTCACAACACAGGATAGAACCACCACACGGTCACGCTACACCGCTCAAAACATCGCGAACACTTTATTAAATCGTAATTATGTAATTAAATAAAGTTGCGTTACATCACAAATAACACAACACTAGTAGGTAGTTTATAGTGTAATTATGCAAGTGGTTGTTGACTAGTCGTGTGCCGCGACTGTTCGCGCGCCGGTTGAACTCTACACGTGCGCCGCTACCGGTCTATAGCCGCGGAGTAGTGAGCGAGCGATGCGCCGGCGCCGCACGACAAGGCGACCGCCACCTATCAGCTGATTCGCCCACTATAAATGGACGGAATGTCAATCCACAAACCTAATCCACTTATAAAATGCAAGAAGTATAAGTTTTTACCAAAGCTGCGTGAGAAAAAAATCTTAATCATTGTTATTATACCTTGAAAATTGTGAAAAACCTGAGCAATAATGCGTTTGGTTGTAATACTTTTGACTGCCTAAGTAACTCTAATATTTATCATCTAGTCTAGCATATCTAAAAAGCCATCGGTACTGCGCTGATTATCGAATAAGTATCGGCATTTCACAGGCCTCAATCCAGTAACCATTCCTATTTCTTATCTATACATGTATTGGGGAGGACGAAATAAGTACTACGTACCTAAGTGTCAAATCTGCGTTCATCATCATCATATCAGCCGAAAGACGTCCACTGTTGTACATAGGCTTTCCCTAAAGATCTCCATGACGACCAGACCTGCGCTGCTCGCATCTAGCTGCTTCCCGCGACCATGATGTGTTGGTCCAATTATTGTGGGGGGCCTGCCTACGCCACGTCTTCCGTCGAAATCTTCGTCACCCAAGCTAATTTTGACTAATTTATCGCGACTTTATTGAAAACAGTTACATAGTCAACATATTAATAAATTTACACAGACTAATACAAGCCCATATTTTCTCTTAGAGTGAGACGAGATTCAGCTAGCGCAGTAAAAAAGACCTCCAAAGTAAAGTCAAGGGGTCAGCAAACAAATATTTTATTTAGTGGTAAAAACCCGTCGACAACAGCGAAGTTCAAAATGGTATTAAGTAGATTTAGCTTTAAGCAAATTAGAAGTGTCACGTGCCGCATCTTTATTGTGGCCATTATAATGGTTCACGTGTCGTAAGAAGTAATACAAGAAGTATTACAGGACAGGAACTCGTGCATCAAACAGTACACCTTTTAGACAAATTAACACAACGTACACTGAAAGGTATGGTCCGTGGTATGATCGTGTGATGGCTGAGAATGGTGACATTTCATCTCCATTGATATAATCAAACTAGTGAATAAAAGCATAGGAATAAAAGTAAGCTTTCTGATGCCCTACTTATCGTGGCAACATTGACTTTCACGATACCAAAATGGCAAAACAAGAAACCCTTATGGTGCGACTTTGTCTGTCCGTCCGTCTGTCACACCTGTATATCTCAGCAACCACACATGCTATCGACTTGAAATTTGGAATGGTTTTAAAATATGGTTGCCCAATTTAATTGCACATCAATGAATTAAAAAAATATATGGTTATTAATGTAAAGGGGGCCCAAATTTCAAATTGTCGTTACTAGGTCGAGTAAGGGCTTTACTTGTACATTCTAAAATATATTTTTGTATTTTTTACGACTCTTAGTTTTCCAGTTATGATGAAAAATGTCAAAAAAACCCTTATCTCCGAAGTTTTGACTTTATTGCTTCCAAAAATGCTATAGGTATATCGGAACCTTCGGCGCGCGAGTCCGACTCGCACTTGGCCGTTTTTTATCAGTGTCGCTACCACAAAAGGAGTCTAAATCTATCAGATGATGGCTCCGGGTTGTATTGCTGTAATTTATTTAAGCTATCTGTCTATAGTAGGCCAAGCTAACTTTGCTTGTGTTAATGCAGGCTAGCCCTTCATGGTCGTTACGTGGTGGTACGGAACCCTCAGTGCGCGAGTCCAACTCACACTTAGCCGGTTTTTTCAAAGGCAGCATACTTCATTGCCGACATACTTTAAAATAGTTTAAGTTGTAAGACATTGTTACAAACATCGACAACTATTTTTCATTTTGTTATTTCGGCGGCTCTACAACTCTGCCACCAATTGTTAGATCGGTAATTCCCTAAGAGCTATCCTATTATTTGGGGAAAGAATTCATATCAGGCCAAATTTTCGTAAACGGCCTTTAAATGCAATTTTAAGAGTATATTTATTTTTGAATCCACCAAAATTTCAAACTGGAAGGTACAATATCAATTTCTGGAGGTTTCAATTACGAAATTGTTTTTTTGTTGGATTTAGTACACTATATTGTTGCATGTTGTTGCATTGTTGTTAACAGCCTCCGTGGTCTAGTGGTTAGAGGGTTCGGCTCTCGATCCGGAGGTTCTGGGTTCGATTCCCAGTGGGGACACTGTCAAACAAAAATCTTTTTGTGCGACCTCCCCAGTTTGGTTAGGGCATTGCAGGATGAATCACCTGATTGCCCGAAAAGTTAGATGATTCCGTGCTTCGGAAGGCACGTAAAGCCGTTGGTCCCGACTACTATCTACGGATGTAGTCGTTAATGAGCCATGTCAGAGGCCTTTGGCGGCTCAACAACTCTGACACCAGGGTTTGTGAGGTCGGTCATCGACCTTGCAACCCACACGATAAAAAAAAAATTGTTGAGGGACGTTAATGAAACAAAAGCATAGAAGAACAGATCTGATAGCATTTTTATCATAGGTCTAATTCAACTTTGAGATTTACGTAAAATATTTTTTTAGATGTAACTGTTTTTCTTTTACAAATATAGGAGGATTATATACTTAAGAAAAGATAAAAATAAAAGTAATTAAATGTAAAGTAAATAATATATATAGCACTTTTGCACTTTTTTTGTGAAATTAATAATACCTTTATTATTATTTTCTTAAATCATGCGTTCGTAAATTTGGGTGGATTACTAATGAATTATTTTATAGACCAGCTAATCTAATTTTTGACAAAAAAATGCTGATATGAGTTTTTGTTGAATCTTCATACAATGAAATAGTTTGGCTCTCAAGCTCGATTTAACGATCTTACAACCCACAGGACATGATGATGCGCCCTTATGGGTAGAATGGAAAGCAACATGCCTAGTATAACGACCATGGAAATTCGCAAGAGATAAACCTCACCTTAAGCTTCTAATTGACATACATAACTGGCCTTATTTTAGCAATTATGATGGATCCAAAAGGATTATAGCGGCGATATCCACTATCTGGTCTTTACCACCAACATAACTATTTATAAAGTCGGCGATAACTCTAATAAGCAGTACGAACTGTCGTTGATAGCGATAAAGTTACGAAACATATGAATTTAGGCAGATTACTGCTTTATGACACTGTTTACATTTTCGTCTAATAAACGGCTGATAAGCAGTCACGATAATTTCGCTATCTGAATTAGTATTTGTGATATGAAAATTATAATAGTAGGTAGGTTTTTTACCCAGTTTAAAGCAGAATATATAAGATATTTTTTTTACAAAGCACCCCCAATTTTACCGCGGTTGTTGGTTGCGTCGATCTTAAACCGGAGGATGGGCAATCAGGGATATTCTGTGTATTGTGCCGGTCACTGAAGAAACGTCAGTTCACTATTATTTTATCTGTGACTGAAGTGGCCAGGCGCTTGGTAACTATGGCAGGTATACAGGGTGTAACCGAAAACTGAAAGGGCGTGCTCAGTCAACGAAACTGAACAACTTTCCCAAAGAAACATTTTAAACCGCATAACGCATAATGCCCTGAACCAATTTTTTCTTTTTTAAGAAAAAATCGGTTCTGTTTCGTTTTTTTAATTGTGTTTCTGCATTAGGGAATATCTTATAAAGATAGTCAAATCACACCAACAACAAATTCCAAATTCCTTCGTCAAATCAATCTTTGCTCGTAGTATAGGTCTCTTCCAAGTCGCGAAGGCTTAGGTCGTTCTGCGTTTTAGTCAATTATTGGTTCTAGACGATTGCATGTACTACACTAAATTGTTTGATTAAAGCATAATATAATAAATCAAAGCCAACATGTAGAAAACTAAACTGAAACGTCTGCATTTACGTCCAATTTATGTGTGGTCACGAGCCCCTTCGACACGTTAACGTCAAATGAATTAACATTTCTAATCAAACCGTTTTAAATATTTTAATGAATATCCGTTAAGTCCATGTATAGACGGTGTATTTTACTATTTTCGCTTTTAAGGCTTAAATGTATACTTTACATACAATCCTGCAAGCCAAAGGATGATCCGGCGACGACCACCTTGATGACCTGGGATACAATTTTAGAATATTACCGGGTGACAAAATATCACCCAAAATAATCAGAAACATTGAGATTTTCTTTTCAAAATTGATGATTGTCATACAAAGTAGTGTTTGATTCTTAATGTTCATATATTATTTTTTACTTTTTAGGGCTCCGTACTAGTAAAAAAGTAACCCTTATAGTTCCGTCATGTCCGTCTGTCTGTCTGTCCGCGGCTTAGCTCAGAGATCCTTAATACTAGAAAGTTGTAATTTAGTACGACTAACATTTCATCCACGCCGACAAGTGGTAAAATAAAATCTATTCAAAAAAAATTTTTTTAGGGTGCCTCCCTTACAAGTACCTAAACGGTTGTTATTGGAAATGTGAAAAAAAAATCACAGTGAAATAAAGAAGAAAACTATCACAGCTAAGTAGGCTTCACAGATTAATGAGCTACAGCCGAAAATCTGGTAATAATAAAAATAGCAATAGCAATCAGGAGCTCGGACCTCGCTGAGGAAAAAGTTTGTTATGCTTATGAAATACTTAATCAAAACCTGCTTAGTGATAAAAAATCGTAAAAAACTACGGAACCTTATACTCGTACTGCGTGTGACCCGAAACGCAATTGGCCGGTTTTAAATAGTTTATCAGGAATTTTTTTATTTTTAAAGTTTCAGAAGTGATATTTTAGCACCCGGTGATATTCAAGAATTTAGTCAGAGACATTAAGAGATTTTAATATCCAACAATGAATAAACGATTTTGAGTCTTTTGAGTCCCTGTCAATCCAAGTAATAGGGCCTGGTTATAACTTTTGCTGTCTATTTAAGCCAAATTGAGTACAACAAAATTTACGAAAGTCGATTTGATTTTACTTTATTAAGTAAACTGATTTTCGAAATGGAATCTTGAAAAAAGAGTATTTTAAACTGATTGACAATTGTTAATCACCAAATGTTCAAAATTCATTTTTATTTTTCCTTGATCCATTTGATAAGAAAAATCTGCTATAAAGCGACAAGGATATGTTAGCAGGTGGATAAAGGACTAACACCCGGTCTGGAATTTGACACTTCAAGTGTTGATCTACGCCTTCTGAAAATTAGAAAAATAAAATTTTGCCAATTTGTATGAAAAAGCAATTTTTTTTTTGCGAATATACAAGTCGTAGAACTAAAGTTGTTAAGTTTCACGTTCAGTTCTACGACGCGAGAGGTTTTGCGCAATTTATTTAACACCTATACAGGGTGTTAATTAATTGCGTGCCATAACTCAGCGGCGGTTTCAGTATCAGTAACTGAACGACTTTCCCAAAGAAACATAGGTCGATAAAAGACATAAATTTTGAACTTCCCATTCTGTTGGTCACTTAGTATGGGAAGTCCAAAATTATTTTTCGTGTTCCTTGGGAAAAGTTGTTTAGTTACGGATGCTGAACCCACCCTTGAACTATGGCACGCAATTAAATTAACACCCTGTATAATGTCAGCTGCGGGCTTCTGTCACCGTCATCCATGTGTCAAAAGATCTTTGTCGGTTTACATTTTACAGTGTGATCCTCAGAATTTCTTTGGTGTGATCACGATATCTGTTCAGGTGGTCAAAATTGGAACTAAAATGTTTCATAGTGAATTGCCAAAGAGGTTATATAACTTTTTACGACTAGCGACACTGTCAACTGAAATATGGAATGAATGTCAACAAATGTATTGAAAATACAGAGTGTAAGGGACGGTGTACCGAAAACTAAAAAGGCGTGCTCAGACAACGAAACTTAACTTTCCCAAAGAAACATTTTTGGGAAATGAAAAGAATTTTTGACCTCTCCATACAAACTGTCAGATTAGAGTGAGAAATTTGTATGGAGGGGTCAATTTTTTTTCCCAAAAATGTTTCTTTGGGAAAGTTGTTCAGTTTCGTTGACTGAGTACGCTCATTCAGTTTTCTGTACACCTCCCTTACACCCTGTATACATCCTCAAATTATTTTCAGGTAAAATAAGTTCTAGTTTTCCCACCACCCTGTTGAAATAAGTCGCCTCGATACCAACTTTAAATATTTGAATATTCAAGTACATGAGGCCAAACAATGTATGGAAAGTTAATAAAGAGAGGTTAAAAACCGAGGCGTATCTTAACTTAACCAAGGCCGAACCCTAGGTGAAAGGGACAGATTTCCGAAAACTGAAAGGGCATGATCAGTCAACGTAACTGAACAACTTTCAGTAAATATAAATTTCAGGAGGACGAAAACAGCCTCCATACAAAATTATTACCTTGATTGGACAATTTGTATGGAGAAGTCGATTCTATTATCATTCTTTTAAGGTTTTATTTACTGGAAGTACCTATGTACTTTCTGTGTAAACTGTAATAGCTGTAATTAGCGACTCGTCAGTACCCAGATAAACCTGATGGGTTTTCGTGGTACGGAATTTAGTTTCAAAATATGTAATTTCTTGATAGTACAATAAATAAAAAAATAAAAAAGTTGTACTTTTAGAACTACTGAAGTCTATTTTTAGGACTGAAAAACTAAGTTTGTTTGCAAAGGTTTCTTGCTGATTTCTAAAAAACTGAGGTACTTAGAGAAATCGTTATATTTTGTTGTAATATTTACATGAACCTCTATCCACAATTCTTCATTCATTATTCGCATAGTAAAGGGCGGGCAGTAACAATTAAAAATTTTGGCCCCCCAACTATTTGGGCCCCATTTCCAATAATAATAGACGTATTTTTTCAATTCTTTCGTTTTCAAATATAGTTAGGCAAGCATATTCTATAACTTTCCCAATTTCAAGACGATAGCGTGAGAGATGTCACAGACAGATCGATTAAGTCGCACCATAAGGGTTCCGTTTTTACCATTTTGGTTCGGATATATAATAAAAAAAACCGGCCAAGTGCGAGTCAGACTCGCGCCCTAAGGGTTCCTTCCGTACTTATCTACCATATGATATACTAGAAGCTTTTGCTCTTTGATTTTAAAAACTCCGTGACCATCCAACTTGACCCCTCTTTTATAGAAAAGTTCTTCTAAAGCTCACCTTAATTGGTTACTATTAGTTGTGAGCAAAATTGAAATATTTAATGATTTTAGACTTTTCTCTTTATTTGTACTGTGAGACCTAGCTTCTTGCCAAATTTCATAAGTTTAGATCAACGGGAAGTACCCTGTAGGTTTTGCTTTTTTGCATAAATGTATGGATGAGGAAATAAAAAGCCATATCTTTTGATTGCGTCGTTGTAAAAAATTGAAATTTTGAGATCTTGTGTGGTTTATGGACCTTAATATTCGTTATAAATTTCAACCTGATACCTCATCTCGTTCGTGAGAAAAAGGGTCTTGACAGACAGACGGACAACAAAGTGATCCTATAAGGGTTCCGTTTTTTTTCTTTGAGGTACGGAACCCTAAAAAGAGACAAAATAATTTCCAAAAATAAGGATAATACAAAGCCACACCCTTGAGACATAAATCCCTTTTGATAACGTCTCTGTGTTCTTTTTTATCGTCAATCTAGAATTTTGTTGTTTGTACAGTCAACTGCATTTCAGTGAAGACATTTGCAACTCTTTTACCATGCGATAAAGTCCAAAGTATTTCTACTGATGTGATGTTGGGTGTACTTATTATAAAAATAAATATCAAAAGTATACTTTGATCACAAATGAAACGAAATTATAATTAGAAACGTAATAAATTCGTATATTTAGAATTACATTTAAAATCCCATTACATGATTGTAAATTGTGTAGAAAAATAAGAAAAAGTAAAGTAGGTATAAGGCACTAAAACTACATAAGGCATTAATTGATACATGGAGCATGCGCTATGCATTGAGATTCAGATTAATACAACTTATTTTATTGATAATTTCTTCGATTTTATGATGGCAATGTATTTTGTGTAACCATTTCGATGTTTCTTTGTACTTATTTATATAAATAAGGCGCATCAATAGCTGGGTGATTCTTAATCTATTAGATCCTGGATTCAATAAAAAATATACTGTCGTGACAAAAAAAAACGTACTATTTGATTTTTGTTGCATGAAATATCTTAGAGAATCATTACTAAGAGCCTTTGCGCGCTTTAATTGTGTTTGAGTTGCACGAAATACGCGTCAAAAAAACGTTACGACCAAGGTTAAGAATGACCTAACTATATCATTGAATCAGTAACACTTATAACAATTTTATGATAATTACTTAAAACTACAGTATTTTTTTGTTTGTGCCCAGGACGTAAACAAACCACAAACTGCTATTATTAGTACAATTAAGCGCAGATTCACAATTTACAGTACGGTCAACCGCTCGTCGGTAGAAACTTTTTCAACTCTATTACTACGCCGTGAGGTCCAAAAGTGTTTCTACTGACGTGCTGTCAAGTGTACATTGGAAATAGCAAAAAGTTAAAAATTAAGTGTAGAAAATTTAAATAAAAACGTTTTTTAAAGGTTCATGTTATTATTAATTGTAAATATTTGGTTTGTTAATATCCAAGGAATAAACAAAAAAACCGGTCAAGTGCGAGTCGGACTCGCGCGCCGAGGGTTCCGATATACCTATAGTATTTTTGGAAGCAATAAAGTCCATTTTCAGGACCGCAAAACTAAATTTGTTTGTAAAGGTTTTTTGCAGATTTCTGAAAAACTGTGCAACTTAGAAAGATCGTTTTATTTTTGCTGTAAAGTTTACATAAACTTCTGTCAACTGTAATTAATTCAGATTTTCCCTTACTCAAACTTCGGAGATAAGGGGGGGGGAATGGTATTTTTTTTGACATTTTTCATCATAACTTGAAAACTAAGAAACTTAAAAAAATACAAAAATATATTTTAAAATGTACAAGTAAGCCCTTTCATATGATACCCCACTCGACCTAGTAGCGACAATTTGAAATTTGGCCCCCTTTACATTAATAATCATACTTTTTTCAAAAAATTTTCATGTGCAATTAAGTTGGGCAACTATATTCTAAAACTATTCCAAATTTCAGCTCGATAGCGTAAGTGGTTGCTGAGATATAGAGGTGTGACAGACAGACGGACAGACAGACAGAGCGGCACCATAAGGGTTCCTTTTTTTTACCATTTTGGTATCGGAACCCTAAAAACACATTAAATGCCTACAAGTAATGGCATGATTTTGTACAAGCAACACATTTGGCACTTGGAGACATTGACATGGCATTCTCTATTGCTTCATATTAAACTTACCTTAACACATAAAATACAACTACTAGCTACTATTTATTTGACTAATGAACCTTAAATAATGTTTGAAATGTTTACTCACTTAGGGTTGCCACACACGTAAGCGAGCCGGCATTGTTGGTTCGGCAGTATTTGTAGAACAACAAAGTCGGCTAGTTCATTCGCGTCCACACATAATTCGGTATTTGTGGAACGACAAAGCCGACCCGTAGCAACCACCACACGTTCGGCTTCTTTCGGCTTTTATTCGATTGCCGAATAATGCCGTCCTGCTGTTGCTCGGCCTAGTGTATATGTGCGGCACAGCCGAGCGGCTTTTTCCCGAACATTCATCTACACAATATATTCGATTCTACCTCCGGGCTGTGCCGATTAATACCGGCCCGCTTATGTGTGTGTAGCAACCCTTATTAATTGCGTAAACAAAGTGAAAAAGACTTTTTGCGCCAATTGTGTAAAATGTGGTATATAAAAAAACATATTCTAGAAATAATACTCGGCAAAACTAGTTTTTAAGCGGTGTCTCGCCTTCTCGCTTAAAATGTGTGTTTATTAAAAGAAAGATGATTCAGTTTTCAACTATGATTTCATAAGAGGAATATTTAAAAAATACAAATTATTATCAACATGCCATCGAGCTAACGTACTTATTTTAAAGGGTTATTTTGATGATTAAAAAATAAGATACAATTTTTTTAAATATAAAATTTCAATACGCTAGCGACTAAAACAAGGACGGAGTATAATAAATAGCACAGATAAGTAATATGTACATTCGCGGTTGCCAGCAATTCGATGATAACTCAAGATAACACGAATTGGAGAAAGTACCACAGTCAACAAAGTTTTTATAGAATTTGAACCTGATAATCATTAAAGGCAAAAGTGTCTGTTTACTAGGTTATCAGTAGGGCTGACTATAGATAAAATTACTATCTTTAGTTATAGATCAAAGAGAGGTACTTTTCGTAACTATCATCTTAACATCCCATGAAACGTCCACTGCAGGGGGAGCTACCTCTAGAATTTCAACAAAAATACGTGGAACGAGAAGAAGTACCACAGTCACCATGCTGTTTTTAGCGTTGCGGCTGGCACCATGGACCGCGGTTGTTGATGACCACACTATTTAAGTTTGTACGATACACAGAAGGACGCTCCTGCCCACTCTCTGGTTCATAATCCCTTAGTCGCCTCTTACGACACTCACGGGTAGAGACGGGTAGGTATTGTTTGCCGACACCACATGGGAGAAAAGTATATATGCCTCCAAAAGGCCAAATGAGGCCAAGTTCAACGCAACGGCTTCGCCAATGAAAGAAGTGAGGTATAAGGAGGTGCCAAGTTCTACAGAAGTCTCCTAATCATAACCTCGTCGTCCTGTTTTTTCGCGAACATGTTCGACACACTGAATCGTGTTTCTAGATAAATTTATGAGCTTTATTCGTTAGGGGTATAACTATAGAAATATAAGGGTAATAGAAGGAACATTAATGAAAATATATCGTCACAAGGTGTTCTGACATTCATTCAGTCATTGTAAATACGGCATAGGCATCGTACTGTAAATTTTGTATGAGGATGTCAAATCACGTTTGATGATTTGACATTTCAACTTGGGACAGATTAAATAAAATAAATTCTATTTTATTCCGAGCGGAGCAAGGAGTCCGAATTCTTTGCGTATATCTATCCAGGAAATATCTGGAATCAAGTTGGAACACGAAAGCCCACCAACACTGGGATGACATTTCGTTGGTACGGGAACGGGTTAAAGCTTCTAAATATGTGTAACAAAACAACTTAAAAAAATCGCTAAAAGGCAGATTACTAACGAGTGTGCTTGACGGTAAACCACACGAGGCATTCGTAATATAAAATGCTACGCATACAAAATGCAAAACGAAAATATTAAAATTTTCAGGTAAAAGGGTAAAACATTTGTCTAATACCAATGGTGTGGTGTCGCTACTAAATTTAATAAAATAGAACACTTGATGCACCACGTATGAACACATAGTTCCGCGGCTTTTTCCATTTGGCCAGTACCAACATTACAAGATTGGTGCATGTCTTCTCTCTTCAAGTATAAAAGAAAACTATAAAATATACCTTTAGAGCAAGTGCAACGTATACATGTTTGTTTAGTTAGACAAAAGTATAGAGCAAATAAATGCAATCCATGCAATGCTCGCAAAATAATAAATTCTCGGGGCAGCAGTGTAATAGCTGATTGACACGGGGCAAAGTTAGGCGCCTCTGAGGGATGCAGCTATACGAAAGAAAGAGAAAACTATTTGAAAATTTCTTTCTTTCGTATATAGCTCCATCCCTCAGAGGCGCCTAAATTTTGCCGTCGTGTAAATCTGGCTCAAGTTCCGCTTGCTAACAAATATATTCTACGTGTGTTTGTTTTTTTGGTGCAAAAGCAAGTTTGCACCAAAAAACACAGGTTCGTCGCTTTGCGCAACCAATTTCAAATTTAATCCTATTCATTTTTAACCTAACTAACATAAGACAATACTTACTGTGACTGTTGTATTTCCACTTACTTTCTACATACAAATATTAAATTATTATTATTACATAATTAAGGTACTTGATAATTTTTTTCGGTTCAGTTTGGTTATTAAACCCAAAGGAAAATCAATTTGATAAAAAAGGAAGTCTTATCTAAAATTACAAAGATAAAAATTATGAAATTTCAAAAATATCTGTGTTCGTTTGGCCGCATTGTACATATTTGTTATTTTAAGATGAACAGGTGTCCCTGTTTCTTATTGTATTATTATAACCGAACAAGAAAATATTTTCATTAAATCTACGTTGTTCTAAATAAAATACTACTACATTCCACTAACTACTATGAATGTTTAATCAAGTTACCTCTAACTATGAAAACAGCGTAGCGGAAAGGGACTCGAAGCAAGAATAAGACGGACTGAAGTGTCTTATTCCTTCTAAATGGACTGCGCGTCGACGCTTTCTTCTCCGTAATCGAGGTCGTCGTACGAGAGGTCTTCTTCTAGAATGTTCTCTGTAGTTCCCTTGCCTCCTGGACACGCTAGACATCTGCAAAAAGATGTTACACTTAGGTTTAATATACTAAGAACTACGAGTATGGTGCCATCTAGCGGCGAGTAGCCGAACATAAAGACAAAATAACCTATACCTGAATCTTGACAGAGTGGCAGGAGTCCAACTCTTCAACATCTGCGGGTGATGAAATATCGCCCACAAATTCAAAATTATTGATTTTTCGTTCCAAAGATATCCTTTCTACCATCCAACTAATATTATAAACGCGAAAGTTTGTAAGTATGGATGGAATTTTAATGAAACTTTACAATAATATAGCTTATACATCAGAATAACACATAGGCTACAATTTATTATTTATTTATTTATTACTCGTAGTCGCGGGCACCAGCTAGTTAAATATAAATTAGTGATCGATTGTATAGTAGTAATTTACCTTTAACAGTTCATCAGAGTAAATTTGAATTTTTTAAATCTCTAAAGTGATATTTTATCACCCGATGACATTCAAGAATTGGATCCCAGTCAGCTTATTTTCGTACAGACATCTTCAAATGTTGCTTAAAAATACACTTGAAAGCACCAGAGAAGGAAAACTTTGACAATTTCAAACGGATTCGGACGCAGGAATCGGCCGTATGAATTTATTTATGTAGTTAGGAGCCAATCGTGTTTCAGGGGGTAGGGGCAAGGAAGGCCTCCCTTCAGTCCTTCCTCACATCCCGGTTTTGGGCTTGCGTTTGCCATTGGCGACCGTATTCTCCGGTCCATTAGCGCCCCCATCAGTTAAAAAAATATTACTCGCTAAATAAGAATCTTATCAAAAATCTGGAATGACAGATTGAAGTAAAGGTACATTTGTTTATTTGACTATTTACTCTTTAAAATAAAGTTCACTGTAGTTACAGATACAAAAACTGCTAAAAGTGGCCGTTTTTAACTACAGTGTATTATATTTTTCAGAATTGATAAGTTCTGAATAAACTAGGATACCTTTACTTCAATATGTCTTTCCGGATTTTCGATAAGTTTTGTGTTTAGTGAGTAATATTTTTTAAACTGATGGGGGCGCTAGTGGACGGGAGGTAGCCTCTTAATAATAAATATTAAATGTTATTACATTGTAATTTTTTTACTCATCTATTTGTATTGAATACCAAACGAATGTGTGCTACATCTTCCGAACAGTACCAAACAGCTTAACTGACAACTTTGTACATATCTTTTTTACGAAAATTGGGAATATTACTAGCTATTAAACCTTCAAAATAAGACCTTAAACTTTTACATGATTTTTGACATTGTACATTAGATAGGCCCCGTGTGGTGCCGGCAAAGAATAGTACCAACCCTTACATACCCGTGGGTGTCGTAAGAGGCGACTAAGGGTTATAAACTGGAGGATGGGCAGCAGCATCCTCTTTTGTATCTAACATCTTACCTTACTGCGGTCACTTACAACCGCGGTCCATGGTGCCAGCCGTAACGCTAACAAGCGAGGTGACTATGGTACTTCCCCTCTACATTTTTCCAGTAAAAGCAAGAATTCTAGAAGGAGCTCCCTGTCCTGTAGTGGACGTTTCATGGGATGTTATGATGATGATGATATTAGATAGAAGGCAAACTGTAGCTCTTTTAATACCTATACATCCAATTATTTTAACTCCTTGAGTAGATCTATTATCATAACTGGATCCCATGCAAGAACATAAGATATATCAATTACGCACACGTAGTTATTAATAAACGTCGTTAGCCACACCTGTGTGTCATCGGACACCGCATCCTCTCAAACATCTATATGCTAATTTGTCAAGTGCTATAAACATGCTGCGAACTCCCTGTTAAAAGTACCTATATAACACCATTAGCACCGTCCTATAAAAAAGTTTACGAAAGAACGTGACGTTTAGTCAACAATCATTTTGCAGTTAAGAATAGATTTCTCTTCGATGACACGAGGTACACGTTTGTAACCACATTACACACAGAAATTTGGGCGTGAAAGAGTAACAAACATCTAAACTTTCATGGATGTGTTACGTGATTAAATATAAATAATTAATATTAATATAGTGTGAAGTGTGACAATATTAGTACGGGAGAACGGATTTATACCATTATCTATCGGCTCGACCCAGAGAGTTGACTAAACCTTGTGTAGTACACACATAGCTGGCTAAGACTCAACACACAGCTCCGGCACGGCGCCGTGCCGTGCTCCGGTGCGGCGCCGGACTCCGGCACGGCGCCGTGCCGTAAAAACTCACGGCGCGCGCCGTGGAAATCTCCGGCACGGCGCCGTGCCGTACTCCGGTGCGGCGCCCTGCCGTGGAAGTACAGTGTTGTCAACTATGCGAAAATAATAAACAGAAATTAAGCTATAAAAGAGCAGAAACAGTGAACGGAAATCATTGTTCGGCCAAACTTAAATACGATAATTTTTGAAGTGTAAAATTCTTTAGCGGCGCTTGGCAATTTTTATATGGGGAATAAATTATAAACTTGCATCAAATGTCGCATCAGATCTTCGATGAAGTATAGAAATGGATTTGCAAATAATCATACCAAGTTAGAGCGGGCTCAATATAAACAAAAGTTAAAAAGTGTGATAAGACCAAAACATCTTTTTTGTCTTTGTCGCGTCAGATCTCGGATGAAGTATCAGTATAGAAAAGAATTTGCAAATAATCATTCCAAGTTAGAGCAGGCTCAATAAATACAAAAGTTCTAAAGTGTGATAAAGACCAAAACATATATTTTGTCTTTGTCATAGTCTCGGCTTACCAAGTTAGAGCAGGCTCAATATATACAAAATTTCTAAAGTGTGATAAAGACCAAAACATCTTTTTTGTCTTTGTCATAGTCTCGGCTTTTTCGTTGTGTGTCAAACTAAAAATCGTTATAACTCGAAAACTACTGATCCTAAACTACTCGTGTGCTGAGTCAAATTATAGGTCTCGATAAGATCTACATTTCGGATGACAGCTGTCAAACTAAAAATCGCTATAACTCGAAAACTTCTGACCCTAGACTATTCGTATTCTGAGACAAATGATAGGCCTCGATGAGATCTACATTTCAGATGACAGCTGTCAAAGTAAAAACCACCATATCTCATAAACTAGCGATGCTAGACTAGCACTGTTTTGAGGACAAAATATAGGTCTCGAAGAGATCTACATTACAAGTGTCACATAAATTAATATTTTTCCTACATTAGGTATTTTATATCGCTAGTTTACGAGATAAGAGACTTTGTTTCACTAGAAATGAAGACCTAGTCAAGAACGCAATTTTTCTCTCTAAACAGAGCTTGTCTTTCATCACTAGTTTACGTAAATACGTAAATCGTCAAAATAATCAGAGACCGAATCCTGCTCAAATCGCAGAAACTAGCTTATGACTGGCCACACAGCTATTTCCACGGCACGGCGCCGCACCGGAGTACGGCACGGCGCCGTGCCGTAGATTTCCACGGCGCGTGCCGTGAGTTTTTACGGCCGGCACCGTGCCGGAGCTATGTGTGTTGGACCTAACCTGGCATCATCGACTACTTAGCAACCAGCTTTAGCTAGATTCTCAAGACTAGAGGGCGTCCTTGTTAAATAAATAAAATAAATAAATAAAAATAAAATCTCTTTATTTTCAGGCACAGGACCCAAACACGCGGCATGCCGCGGGTGCGCACACATGCGATTTGCAAGCTGCGAACACGCTTAATTTTTCAAAAAAATATAAGAGCTGTAAGGGATAGATTTCCGAAAACTGAAAGGGCTTAATCAGTCAACGTAACTGAAAAACTTTCAATGAATAAAACATTAAGGAAATAAAAAAAATCGGAAAAAATGCAATTTGATTGAACAGTTTGTATGAAGAGGCCAATTTCTTTTCATACCCACTATAAAGCCGCAACAACACCTTCCTAAATTCAAAGACTAATTCGGCATACATTACTCATACTTGGTTTTGTTAATTCCAATCCTTACTTGAACCAGCAACCAGAATTAAAGAAGCTGTGACAGCGACTGTTTACATCTCCCAAAATCTATTTTTATTCGTTTACAAGTTTATATTGAGTTCATTCTTGCAAATTAACTACTTTAATGTGAGTCACTATTTACTTAGAGCATTGATTTACTTTCAGTTTATAAATACAAGGTGCAAAAAGACTATTCCCGAAAACAGAAGCTGGCTTCAGACTATGTATGATACTGAACAACTTTGCCCAAATTAGGTCGGTTTTCTAGAGTCGCGCTATAAACCGGCTATTAAGTTAATTGGACGTTTTGGCAGAAAACTGATGTTCCGTTTCAGAGTGACGCTATATAAATCAGCGTGCGATTACAATGCTTAGCTATTCAACCAGCCTTACAGGTGTTTCGAACGGCACACAAAATATTTATAGCTCACGACTCGGTTCGTGCTATTCGACGACTCGGTTATAGTGTATTTTACCTATAACTTACACTATAAGTAAACAAAAACAAGTTTTGCCTCAGTGGTTCCGGGGGCTCTGGGTTCGATTCCCGGTGGAGACACTGTTAAACAAAAATTCGTTTGTGCGACCTCCCCAGTTTGGTTAGGATATTACAAGATGAATCACCCGATTGTCTGAAAAGTTAGATGATTCGATAAACAGTTAGAGGTCAGTCATCGACCTTTGCAACCCACACGATATAATGAATGATGATAAGTAAACAAGAGACAAGAAAGCTTTCACTACGCATTACAGTGTACGAGTAGTAAGTATCGAACCTCATATCGAAACACACGAACACATGTTTAAGCAGGTACAGTCACGACAGGGCAAGCTTGAAACTCGCTATGCGACTCTAGTCCGTATATCTATTGATATAAGAGCGGTACCAAATCCTATGTGTCAAGCTTAATGTGCTCTTGACTGTACCTGCTATTCCATCGATGCGACAAAGTAAGGTATCTGCTGTTATACAGGGTGCAAGGGACTGTGTACCTAAAACTGAACGGGCGTGCTCAATCGACGAAACTGAACAACTTTCCCAAAGTATAATTTTTGGGAAATGAAAAATAATTACGACCTATCCATCCTGTTCGATTATTTAGAGTGAGCTGAGCAATTTGTATGGAGAGGTCAATATTTTTTTTCATTTCCCAAAAATGTTTCTTTGGGGAAATTTTTCACTTTCGTTGACTGAGCACGCCCTTTCAGTATTCAGTACACCATCCCTTACATCCTGTATTTTAGAGTGCATTTTCTCATCTGGGAATAAATAGGTTTGTTTATTTTGTAGGCTCGTCTCGCTTTTAACTTTGTTTGAGAAACGAGAATGAAACAACATAGGTAGACTGCTCTCACCTGCTTTCCTTGATACCGTAGTAGAGGCACTTATCACCCACACATTCACAGCACCCGTCGTGGAACCATCTGAAAGGGCATTCATAGAAATTTGAGTGCATTGGGGGGAAATCTTATCGCTTCGGAGAAAACTGTACATTGTTGACGGCTTTTACTTAGAAATACTACTTAAAGTAGACGATAGATCGTGAGATATTCGTGAGTCATCATCCGTCCATTTTATTAACGCATAGTATCAGATACAAGCGTCTCAGCGTATTCTGCAGCCAAGCCGCGTTTTGGTAAGACTAAAACGTAGTGATTACCTTCTCTCTGTGTAAGACTATGGCAATTTACCCGAAAAAAAAATGCGTCTATAACATCTGTAGGGGACTTATACTTTAAACAATGACCTCATTTGTTTGCGCTGAATCAATTTTACGTACAAATTGCAAGCGTAAATCTTCTGACTGTGCGATATTTGTTGGTTGCTCAAATATCGCACAGCTTGCGCTCAACTGAGCAACAGGGAACTGTTATACGGGGATGTGGTTACGAGACGCGGGAGTGGCAGTGATAACCACATCGGTATTGGTACGTCTACTGCCATGCCGTCTACATTTCCCCGTCTACGTTTCCCCCTCAAAATTCAACCTGTAATAGCCTCCCACAGATGTTTAAGTTCGTCCTCGTGGTGCCCACTAAGAAAAGTACCCAAGGTCCGAGTACCCTACCCTATCTCTCCTCGGTGGGTGTTGTATGGCGTCTAAGAGACCTTAATAAGTAAGTCCTTCTAGAAATTGACTTAATACAGCGCGTTTATCAACGCAGTCCATTTGTGCAACGCTAAGAAGCGTCGTATGTTTACGTGACCCGCCAATTTTTCCAGTAGTCTACGTTCTTAAGGGCTGTAATGATGATGAGATGTCAGATGTTATAATAACGATGATGCTGGCAGGTGAATCTATTCATTACCTAGGACGTAGATTATTATCACACTATATCAACAATACGTACGGCCATGTACAACCCTAATAAGTAATTCTTTTATTGACGTGACTGAAGCGAGTCGGGCCGAGCGATGAAACTGAATTGGTATCGGTTTGAAGGTTTAAAACTCAAGGACGAAGGTGAAATGGCTCTCTTATCGTGATCCGATCACCCGTCCTTACAAGGAATAAAACGCAAGGACAGATCTGAATTCCATTAAGGGTGAAAATGGGCTTCAAATCAATTCATATAGACCTTGCGTTCGACACCTTTTGATGGGCTACAAACCGATACTAATATAATTCACCGGTAGAGCAGCTGGTTGTTATAGTTACCGTATGCTGTTGGCGCCCATGGAGCGGCAGGAGGCGCGGCACTTGTTACACGACATGCACTGCGACATGTATGCCACGGTGCAGTTGAACGTTACCACCGCGCGGGGCTCCGGCGCCGCCTCCTGCTCTATGCTCTCTGTAACAACAGGAGTTTGCTTGTAGGAATGTAGGCCTAGCCTACTCCACGACAGGATATAACGGTTAGTTATCAAGATAACCTGTTTAAGGGCTTTCCCCCAGCCAACTAGCGCCCCCATCAGTTAAAAAAATATTACTCGCTAAATACAAAACTTATCGAAAGTCTGTCTTACCAGATTGAAGTAAAGGTATCCTAGTTTATTTAAATCCTATCAATCCTGAAAAATATAGTTCACTGTAGTTACAGATACAAATACTGCTAAAAGTGGTTGTTTTTCGCACTTTTTGTATCTGTATCTACAGTGAACTATATTTTTCAGGATCTAAATAAACTAGGGTATCTTTACTTCAATTTTGTAAGACAGATTTTCGATAAGTTTTGTTTTTAGCGAGTAATATTTTTTTAAGTGTTGGGGGCATTGTTTTTAATTGAGTTGGCTGGGGGAAAGCCCTTAATGAAAAAAGTACAAGTACAAAGTGTAAAATATGTAGACATTTTTGACATAGTCTCAGGTCGAGATTCAAAGACGAAACTTAGCGTGAGCTCAGACTTTCAAGCGTCAAAACTGTATAGGATTTTGACATTTTTAAATCTGAGTCCACGCTTAGTTTTTAGTTTCGTCATTGAATCTTGGCCTAAGTGTTTCTCTGAGTGTGTATTGATTGATTGCGTTTTCAGACGTGTCTCGTGTCATCATATCTCATTAGCCGAAAGAGGTCCACAGCGACATAAGCCTTCTCTAAAGATCTCCACGACGACCGGTCCTGCGTTGCCCGCAGCCAGCGAATTCCTGCGACCTTGACTAGATCGTTGGTTTCCTCTTTCTTCACTAAACGTCCTATTTTTTTTGTGGAATGAGCTTTGGGTTAATTTTCAACAGAGAAAACGACATCGACACTACATTCTAAAGACCAAATTCAAACTTCGTTCAGTACTTAACAATAGAGAGGAATATTGGTCAAATGATTAGACTGGATTAGACCTTCTTATAAAATGGTCAATGAACAAAGTTTTTTTTAACTGTTTCGAGAAATACATATCGTGATGTGGGACCACCTGTAGTTTGCTCTCCCAGGTTGTCCTGTTAGGGTAAAATCTGTAAGTTTGTAGAAACAGCGTACAGGAAAATCAAACCTGAGAATGAAATAGTAGATTTTACAACAAATGCCCAAAACAAACCATTCTTTCAAGACTTTTAGCAGCCCGAGCCGAAGGCGAGGGCTGATAGTAATGACGAGGATAAAATGGTTTTGTGGACGAGTTATAAACTCTTCTTTTCACTTTGATTGCGAGGAAATAAAACGTAAAAGTACTCTCTAAATGTAACTGAAAAATGAGTTGTTCTGCTTTAGTGAAGAATATGTTGACGCGCGCGCGCCGTGGGGGTGCAGCAGGCCCGCGGGCAGGGCGTACACCACCGCGATTACTTTTTTGCCCTAGTGCACAAAATTCGATTTTGTGCAGCCTATATCCTGCACAAAAAAAGCACTTTCAGAGCATGAGAAGTGAAAAAATATATTTCGCCCGTGTCGGTGTGGTTGGTAGTAAGCCTACCTTCTACGCCATCGGCCGCGGGTTCGATCCCCGCCCAGGGCAAACATTTCTGCGACGAACACAAGTGTTTGTTCTGTGTGTGGGTGTTATTTATCCATTTATGTATGTATATCAGTCTCTGATACACATAGTACAGGAAACTTGTTAACTACAGGGACTAGATAACTACTATATGGTTAACTATTATATATTCTGTGGTAAGCTTTGCCTAGTTTTGTATCAGATGACCTTATGTAAAAATGTCCCCCAATCCCCCAAATATATTTGATATTTATAAAAAATAAATACATCCCTCTACAACAGCTATACCAATAATAAAGTGTTGATTACTTACTACTTTGATTTTAGCAATGTTGTTTATGAAAACGCGTAAATTGTAAACGCCTCGTTTGTTTACTATCTGTGACCCAGTTAAATAGGTTTGATATCGATATGTAACAAAAGCATTCCTTTTAAACTCTAGAAACCCGAAATCAATTAAGTTTTCTTTTTATCTGAAGGGTGACTAATTTGCGAGAAACGATAATAAAGAAATCTCGTCAGATCAAACAATCCGCGCGGCTATTATAGCACAGCACAGGTAGTGGGCATTCCTGAGTGATGACGCGTCGCCGTCGCCGCGGGGAGCACGGCTGGCTTTTGTTTTTATTTCACTTTTTTTTAATGGCCTTTGGCAGCTGTGGGAGGTCTAACTATACAGCCTTGTGGGAACTAACCACTTTAAGAGGAACTTATGTGTAATTGTTATCTGACTTTTTATCAGGTTTTACAGTTATTGCTCTATTATGTAGCAGTTACTTGACAATCTTCATTTGAACATTGGCAAGTAACTTTATTAACCAGTTAAAGCATCTTGCATTATATTTTTTTATTGTAGTCTGACCGCAACTGCTGTACCGCGCCTTAGGTATGCTCACCGCGAGACGTCATCGCTCACGGCGGCAACTAGTTCTTGCTCTTTACTTCCCACTCCCCCACCTCCCCGCGCATACCTAAGGCGCGGTACAGCGGTTTCGGTCAGACTATACTGCAAGTGATTTTTTAATAGAAAACTTATAAGTGTAAGTAGATGACCTAATAGTAACACATATTAAGAAAAATGCAAGAGCATCATCATTCAACGTAACTGAACAAGTTTTAAAAATAAATTATTCAAGAAATGAAAAAAAAAATCAGCCTCTCCGTACAAACTGTCCAATCAAGTTTGCAATTTTGAAGTGAGATGTCAATTTTCTTTTTCATTTCCTGAAAGTTTTATTCATTGAAATATGTTCGGGTACGTTGACTGATCATGCCCGTTTGGTTTTCGGAAACCTGTCCCTTACACTCCATATACAAGGTGTAAGGGACGGGCGTGCTTAGTTAACGAAACTAACCAAAGAAACATTTTTGAGAAAAAAAAAAAATTTTAACCTCTCCATACAAAATAGCTCTCTCTGATTAAACAGTTTGTATGGAGAGGTAAAAAATTTTTTTCATTTCCCAAAAATGTTTCTTTGGAGTAGTTGTGCAGTTTCTTTGGCTGAACATGTCCTTTCAGGTTTCGGTACACTGTCCCTTACACCCTGTACTGATATAAAATTAAATTCACGTTTTTATTAAGTAGGTACTTTAGTCACACTGATACAAGATGCCGTTTTGTGTGACTAGAAAAAGAAAAGTTTATATCAATAAATAAAAGCTTGTTAATAGGAGATCCAAGGCCAAGCTTGTATCGGGTACCTTGTACATTAACCTGCTGGGATGAAACTTGAAGTACAAATTAATATATGCAAGCCCTTTCCCACTTTGTGATTAATGTTCAAGTTGTTTGCCAATACCTACAACTGTTCTTCTTCTTTAATTTAAGAGCTTGGCTCTTGTCGATGGAGTAACTTCCAGTCCTCACGTTGTATCACGAGCTGCTTTACCTCCTGAAACGACACGACATTGACCTTTTCTTTAATCTGGTCAAAGTAGCTTCGCCTAGGTCTTCCTCGTCCCCTCTTTCCTTCAATCTTTTCTTCCATTATGTTTCGCAGGAAATTGTCGTGCCGTATCAGGTGACCTATCATTTTCCCTCTTCGGTTATCTATTGTTTTTAGTAAACTTCTTTTCTCTTTGACTATTTCTAGCACCTCCTCGTTTCTTTTCTTTTCCGTCCAGCTAATTCTTTCCATTCTCCTCCAGCACCACATCTCAAATGCTTCCAGCCTTTCTCTATCTCTTTGTGTCAGTGTCCATGTCTCACTTCCGTACAATACAATGCTCCATATGTACACCTTGATTAAGCGCTTTTTTACCTTCTTAGATATTTTGGCCTTCAGGAGGTGTTTCTTGTTATTAAAGGCTTTTTTAGCCATAGCTATTCTTTTTAGCCATAGCTATTCTAACTGTTCTACAGATGTAAAAACCTGATAGCTGGAGGTTTTATATTATAACAAAATTAAACCAATGAACTAAATTTACTTACGTAAATGATACACAAGTTTGTTCTCTGAAGCTGGCTGGAATTGCTGCAGATTGAAGTCCACAGGATATGTGATGGACAACCAGCGCTCCTGGGGGTCTGGTTCACCAGTCAGGGCGGAGAATAGACCGGGGACTCCGTCCGCTAACTCTTCCACATATGATGCTTTTGATAGTTCGGTTTGTGTGTCATTTGGTTTTGGACACATATCTGAGATAAACAATCGAAAATATTATTGAATACTGAGCAAAACATATTTCACTTCATAAGACATGTAAATTTTAAATTAAAATTGAAAGAAAATTGTGACTTGATTAACAAGTAAAAATAACTACACAAAATAATTTGAAAATTTAAATTTCTATTTGATTACAATGAAACTTCGATTGTGGATGTTTATAAATTATATACCTAATATAACGTTTATATATTAGAGCTGTATTATTTTGAACATCTGGATAGTACTGATAAGGAAGCATGCTATCAATTCTGAGAAATGCAACACTAAATTAACAAATGTATTGCATTATAATGTAATTGTAACAAGTGGGAACTTCCTATTAGCCGTAGCATCCTGCTGACAAATTCTATGAGAGCAATGAGCTTTTCAGTTTTTAGGTAAGCTTTCTTATACGGCAGAAATAGTAGATTTAGATTTTCGAGACTTGACTTACCCACGCAACTACAGCATTCACTGTACAAGTAGCTGAGGCAGTTGAAGCAGTCCTTGCAACAAGAACAATCCTTCAGGTCACATTTACATGACTGTGTGAGCATACATTTGGACACAACACTCGCACAAATCGCCTCGTTGCACGCGTAAACTATGGGCACCGCGCACACAAGGGCCACGAACAGGTAAAGCTTTCCAGCCATTGCCAAAACAACGTGTAAACACTCGAGAAACAAACGAGCTTTATAAAATAAACAACTTTCAAGTTCAGAGGAATTTCTTGAGTTGCGTAGTTTACACAAGTACCAAAAGGTATGTAAGAAGAACTTGATGTAGAAAAACACTCAATGATGTATTTGATGCCAGAAGATAATAGTTCTAAAGAGTTTAATAAATAAAATTAAAAAATTACAAAAGTAATCACGCGTACACCTCGAAAGTTTGCGACACAATGAATGAATGAAATAAAATAGAACGAATGGTTATGGTAAACGTCAAAATACCGGAAGTCCTTTAAAATGTTTCCATTTTAAATATTTGTCGGGACAGCGCGGCAATTTGAATTAACGTTGGCTATCAGTTTTTGGTTCGTTTTTCAACATTTGAAGATGGCGGTCGTGTTTTTATTTCAATTTTTGTTTTACATGTTTATTGAAGAGTTTAATGAATAATTTTGATTGGGGATTATGCAGTAAACAACATTCAAAGTGAACAACTATTAGAAGATTGGAATACATGCATTTTCCGAAATTTTTGGATGGAGAGAAGCGGACTTCGTGACTTCAATAATTTTCCCTATCAACTTATCGGAGTCATCGTGGTGCACAGGCTTTCCTCGTCGTCGATCTTTGAGATGTGGATTACTGTGTAAATCAATCTTTCACTGGACATTGGCGTGTCGCCATAATTTTGTAACAATTCCTTTACTTTGACATTGGCGAAATACGTTTTGTAATGAGATGTGATGCCATTAAATAAATATACAAAGTCCGAAATTAAACCAAAAAGATTTGAACCCTTTATATGAGAAAAATTATTTTTCATTTTCATTTCGGATGTCCGTTACGGAAATTTCCGGTGGAAACTTCGAAAAGTATCCTATACTATTAATATTAAAGAGGTCGAAAGGGTCAAAAGCACAGAACAACGATAGGGCCACTGTGCCTGCGCGCGCACGTATTGAGGACCGCATGGACATCAGAGCTCTGTGGGTTAAAAGCACTGACCTCTATATATACAATATATAGAGGTCAGTGGTTAAAAGCAACAACTTATGTTCTACGACTTTGCTGACAACGCTAAAGTCACGGCTAAAGTGGTCACGTGTCCGACCCATTTTGTAAGGGAAGTTGATAATTTTTCGTGTGTTGTTAGCAATGTCGTAGAAAAAAAGTTGTTGCTCTTGACCTATGTAATAAGGTGGGCATACGCATATCATATACTTGTGACCTCTTGTGACACTAATATATAAAGTAATCGGTTTCTCGAAAATGGCTCTAACGATTTCGATGAAATTTAACCAGGGTTTTTGGGGGCGAAAAATCGGTCTATCTAGGTCTCATGTCTAAGAAAATTCATTTCCCCCATTATTTTAAGCATTTTTTTAATACCGCGTTTTAGACAAAAACCTACAGCGCTATCTGTTGGCGGGTAGCTTAGCTTGCTCACCCGATGATATTTTAATGCTGAGGCGGCTATTATAGAGCGAAGCGCCCGGCGCCCAGGTAGGTACTTATTACAGGGTGTTAATTTAATTGCGTGCCATAGCTTTCAGTAACGATAAAGTAGGATTTTTTTTATATTTTTTTTGTGTTCCTTTATCGTTACTAAAACACCCCCTAAGGCTATGGCACGCAATTAAATTAACACCCTGTATAATCTAAGAACAAAACGAATTAAAACTTGTAGTAGGTAGAAGTAGGTATATTTTGCATCAATCATCAATAACAAAATTAATCGCTGATAAAAATCAAATCATGGATTTTCGAGTATCATTTATAAAAAAGCGTTGCTTCAATCACTATCATTAGTTACCTTAATCTCAACATGGTAAGTAATATTGACCAATAATTGAAAATTGTTGTTTTCTTTTAAAGAATTGACCAATTTTATTTTTCTTAGGGAACGTTAACTCTTCTAACAGGCCTAGCTTTGCTTGCGACATTGGGGAAAGTGGGGAACGCATATAAGAACCCATATTATGTCCCAGGCCATACTGTTAACGTTCACCTTTTCGAGTGGAAATGGGATGACATCGCGATCGAGTGCGAACGCTTCCTCGGTCCCACGGGATTCGGCGGGATTCAGGTATTACTAAACCAGCAAGGAAAAAATAAATAAAAATATGGCACACTAAAAATACACATACTTAATTCGTTGTTATCAACCTTTCTTATTCGGAAATACTTTTTTAAGACGTAGAAAAAAATCCTATTGGAAAATTTGGAAAACCTTTTATTAGATACAACTTTTATATTTACAAAAATTAAAACCAAAAATACAACAATATAATACTAACTTCTCCAAGTAATACTAAGTTACAGGGTGTCACTACCGCCAAGCCTGCGCAGGTACAGGTTTCCTGGGACACCCTGCATAATGTAGAGAGACAATAACGAGAAGCAACGATACTTAGGTACCTAATAGTGAAGAAGAGCAGGACAAAGTTGCTCCTACTATTGAAATAAGAAAGGTATAAAGTCCAAAGTTACAAGCTTGATGTGCTTATGACTGTACTTTCGAAACCGCATCACACATGGAATATTAGTAATTTGACCGCATACACAAAAACCCAGTTGTAATTTTTTAGATATCTCCACCGAACGAGAACGTGATCCTATGGACGTACAGGCGACCGTGGTGGGAGCGGTACCAGCCCCTGTCTTACGACCTGGTGACACGCTCAGGAGACGAGAGGCAGTTCGCTGACATGGTGCGGCGGTGCAATAACGCTGGGGTCAGGTTCGTAAACCAGAGCTGGCTGAGGTGGAGGGGTTGGTCTACCAAACTTTGTAGTATCAATTCGCTGCTGGAGGCAAATTCGTACACAGCTCTAGTGAGACTACAGCCTGCCGGCATAGAGGTCCAACCCTAACAATTGGTAGTCGAGTGCGTAATATGACCATAGGACTCAATAGTTGTGGTAATAGGTACAGATGTATGTAGTCAGAAGTTTGCTTGTTCTTAATATTTGTAGATAAATGGACAGACTTTTACTTGTTTAAGTTACAAAAAACAGCCACGTTTTGTAATTTACCTTTAGTAAGTTACAAATGTCGAAACCCAAAATATCTTCGTTATAGCTTAAAAATCTGAAGTATACTTACGAATAGTACGGTCTTTTTAGGATAAATTGGCCACAGTTGCTAGATATAGGTACTTAACGTTCTACTAAAAGTCGTGCTCTGAAACTACTAAGATTAAAAAAACTCGTAATTTCTCAGAATCTACGTGGACGCAGTGATCAACCACATGACAGGCGAACCGCCTGAGAATGTAGGCACTGCGGGCAACTGGGCCACCTTCAGCGAGTGGTACTACCCCGCCGTCCCCTTCAGGAGAGAACACTTCAACTGGCCAAACTGTGTCATCGATGGCATGGACTATGCTAATAATGCTGAAAGAGTAAGTAAGCACGCCTAGAACAACAAAACTCTAATTTTCTCTGAATTTGAGACCTTAACAGACAAATTTACAGGTCCAAAAGTTACTATCCGATATTTTGATTAAAACTGATAGATATATTTTTTACAATGGTTTATAAAAAGTATTCTATATCGAAGTTTCGCTATACTAGAAAATTTTAGAGTTTCTGTGTGTGTTTTAGGTGCGTAACTGCGAACTAGTTGGCCTAAAGGACTTGGACCAAGCAAATTATCACACACAGAACATGATCGTCAAATTCATGAACAAACTCATCCATTACGGCGTAGCTGGATTTAGGTAAACATCAAAACCCATTCCTGATCACAAGTTGCAAAGAATTTGCCGGTTTTTCAATTATTTATTTTAACATTGTTAGGATAGACGCAGCAAAGCACATGTGGCCTCATGACCTTAGAGTGATCTACGACCGCCTTCACAATCTGAACACAGCTCACGGTTTTCCCCCCAACGCTCGGCCTTACATCTACCAGGAGGTCATAGACTACGGAGGAGAAGCCATCAGCAGGGATGAGTACACCCCTATAGGAGCCGTTACCGAGTTTAAGTCAGGAATGGAGATTAGCAACTGTTTTAGAGGAAATAATCAACTGAGATGGTTGTCTTCCTGGGGTCCTCAGTGGGGTCTCCTCGAACATAGTGATTCTTTGACCTTCGTCGACAACCACGACAACGAGAGAGGTCACGGCGGCGGCGGTGGAGTCCTCACCTACAAGGAGCCCAGGCCTTACAAAGCGGCGATTGCCTTTCTTTTAGCGCACCCCTACGGCGAGCCACAGATCATGAGTAGTTTCGATTTCTGGGACTCCGAGCAAGGACCTCCAATGGACAATCAGGGCAATATCATATCTCCGGCTATCAACTCGGTGAGTGGCGTAATACATAACCACTAGATAATAGTATTTTGATTCTATTAAGATTGAAAGATTACGATTACACTATAGTAATTAAATTCGTAATCGTAATCTGTGTTTTGCGTACCTGTAAATTAATAAGGTTGGGAAAAGTGTAGCAACTTCTTTTTTAACTTTTCAAATGCCTTTAGCAGGAACGGTTACATTGTATTTTCATAGTATTTGGCCTAGTTCCAGTATATCAACAAATACATAGACAAATTCACAGCTTTCTTGATAGTTCTCTTCCCCGTCGGCACCTCAGGATTATGATTTCCATTTGCGTGCTCTCGTGTCAGCTTCCACCGAATTCCGATGGAGCTGCTAAAATTACCTTAGCTTTCCTTTCTAGGGTTCCGCACCCAAAGGGTGAAAAACGGGGCCCAATTAATAAGCTTCCGATGTCTGTCTATGGGAGGTCCAAAATTTTGTTTCATATTTCGAAATACGTTCCTTGGGGAAAGTTGTTCAGTTTCAGGGGCAGATTGACATCCTTCAGGGTTGGTATACCCTTTTTGTTACACCCTTTATAATCTGCAAAATAACAAAAACTTGTCAAGTGCGTCTCGAATTCGCGCGCACAGACTGCCCGTTCATAACTAAGGCGGTATTTTTACCTGAGTGGTACGAAACCCTCGGTGCGCAAGTCTGACTCGCACTTGGCTGGTTTTTTTTACTATCAACAAGCTCTTTCTGACCTCAATCCATCTGTGAGGGACAAGGAGATGAGGTAGAGGACAATAATGTCCCAAGTTGTCTTTTCAATCGCGACATAATATATTCGTGCTAAATGAACTCGGGAATACAGAGCAAGGCATTATCCTCAAAACTGTTTATAGGATGGAACGTGCGGCAACGGGTGGGTGTGCCAGCACCGTTGGCGTCAGATCCGCGCCATGGTGGGCTTCAGACGGGCGGCGGGTGATAGTGGGCTCAACGACTGGTGGGACAACGGCAGCAACCAGATCGCCTTCTGTAGGGGCGGCAGCGCCTTCATAGCGTTCAACAATGACGTCTGGGACCTCAATCAGTATTTGCAGGTAAGCCAGCTAATTAAAAAACTATGGAAAAATTCCTTACATTTTTATACAGCATGGGGCAACGTGGTTGAAATAAAATATTAATGATAGTAATGATAGATCGAGAAAAGTTTACTGACCTATTAATTTAAATTTTCTTTCAAGTATTTGATATAAAAGCTGTAACGACGACATCTATCTTGAATCGATTTGAGGAGGAAATTGGCGAAAATTGTCTCTTTGTCCACAGCCGACACAATTATAATGAAATTCTCCTATTGAGGCCCTCTTCCCCCTCTTCTTCTCTCTAAATACGACTGTAGGCAGGCGGCTGACGAGCGAATAGCTGTTGAAGGGCTGTCCCTGGTCAAGTTTTTGTCTTAGCACCAAACTATGGAATGCCTTGGACAAATTAAAATTTTCTTGACCTTATAAGTTTTAAGTGAGGGTTCAAAAATTGTCAAAGTCTCTCTCTAGCTTGAACAGTTTTTTAGGAAAATGTAAGCGTAATAAAAACAAGTATGGTACTGAGCTCTGAATGCGCGAGTCCCGCTCCCACTTGACCCGCTTTTTATTTGTGGTGTTTCAGACATGTTTACCAGCTGGGGTGTACTGCGATGTGATATCGGGCGACAAGATCAATGGCTTCTGTCAGGGCAAGACGGTTGTGGTGGGCAACGACGGCCGAGCGCAGATATACGTCGGAGTTCAGGAGTTCGACCTCATGCTGGCCATACACACGGGACCAGAGGTAAACATTAATCACACCGGGTCTTTGGCATATCTCTGCCAACCTCTTTTATGGTAGCTTTACTCATGAAACTTTTTTCCTTTTTATACAGGATATAAAAAAAAATACGATGATCCTTCTAAGAGGTGATTCTAAGTACATCACTAATAAATAGTAAAAAAAATACTTTTAATTTATTTTTGGGTGATTGCAGGTGATTGTGAAATTTGACATTATTGAAACAAATGAATGGAGGTAATTGTAATTACTATCATAACAAAAAAAAACCGGTCAAGTGCGAGTCGGACTCGCGCGCCGAGGGTTCCGATATACCTATAGTAATTTTGGAAGCAATAAAGTCCATTTTCAGGACCGCAAAACTAAATCTGTTTGTAAAGGTTTTTTGCAGATTTCTAAAAAACTGTGCAACTTAGAAAGATCGTTTTATTTTTGCTGTAAAGTTTACATAAACCTTTGTCAACTGTAATTAATTCAGATTTTTCCTTACTCAAACTTCGGAGATAAGGAGTGAGGGGGGGGGGGGGGGAATGGTATTTTTTTTTTAATTTTTCATCATAACTTAAAAACTAAGAAACTTAAAAAATACAAAAATATTTTTTTAAATGAACAAGTAAAGCCCTTTCATATGATACCCCACTCGATATAGTAGCGACAATTTGAAATTTGGCTCCCCCTATTTTGGCCCCCTTTACATTAATATTCTTTATTCAAACTTTTTTCATGTGCAATTGAGTTGGGCAACTATATTCTAAAACTATTCCAGGTCGATAGCATAAGTGGTTGCTGAGATATAGAGGTGTGACAGACAGACAGAGCGGCATCATAAGGGTTCCTTTTTTTACCATTTTGGTATCGGAACCCTAAAAACATCTTTGTTTGCATCACGTCAGGTTCATGTCAGGTCAATGAACCCTCCATGCTCTTCACTTCTTTTTGAGCTAAAATTACTTCTTTTAGGAAAACGTATTTTTTATACGTATCCTATACTATTAAACGAGCAATATTTGTATATAATTGTATATTTGTATATTTTCTCGAAAACGGCTCTAACGATTTCGATGAAATTTACCATACGGGGGTTTTCGGGGGCGAAAAATCGATCTAGCTAGGTCTCATGTCTGGGAAAATTCGTTTTCCCGTGCTTTTAAGCATTTGCGTTTTAGACAAAAACCTACAGCGCCATCTGTTGGCGGGTAGCATAGCTTGCTCACCCGATGATATTTTCATGTTGAGGCGGCTATTATAGAGCGAAGCTCGGTCGCCCAGGTACTTTTGTTTAAAATCTATTAGTGATGTACCTAGAATCACCCCTTAGAAGGATCATCGTACTTTTTTTACACCCTGTGTTTAAGAGTCGCGCTCACAGAGCAGAAACTTCTGCTCTGTGGTCGCGCTCTTGTCGGTGTCGGTGGAGCAATCTCCATTTATCTCTGTCCTCTGGCAAAATGATTAAAAAATTTTTTGGTCCTTCAGACAATTTCATGCGAAGTTACTCTGACCAAATCAAGGAGGAGGTCGATATCGTGTCGTATCAGGAACCAAAGCATCCGGCAAGTGCGTTTCGGGCCACGCGCAGTGTAGGGAACGAACAGCGAGGTCCTGGGGCTCAATTCTTGAAAATCACCTGGTGATAAAACATCACCAAAAATATTCAAAATTACAGATTATTCTTTGCAAAATTTAAGATTGATGTTCATTAAATAATAGGTGTTTACCTATGAAATTGCCGAAATTTTCTTACAGATTAATAAGATCATAATTCCTATAATACTAATGCATTTTTTTTCATTTGTCTTATATTTGAAAGTTGACTTCAAGGTTGTTAATTTACGCATAAAATAAAGTTTTTATTTCTAGTTTGATATATAAAATTTATGGTTCGAAAATTGTTCGTCTTAATTGTCGTCCGATTTCATCATTAGATTTGTTATATTTTTTTACAGATAATATTTTTCGAAAATCAAATTTAAGCTTCTGTTAGCTTGATGTCTTCCCAATAATGCTTAAAAAAATAAAAAAGATTGGATTTATAATTCCTAAGAAAAATGCAAAAATGTTAGTACTGAAAATTGAGTTTACCTAAAATTCGCCATACAAAACGGCAATTTCATAGGTAAAGACCTAATATAACGTTTAACGGTTTAACAGGGTAAATTTGAATTTTTAAAGATATTTTATCACCTGGTGATATTCAAGAATTGAGCCCCAGCGCCTGATTACTATTACTATTTTTATTATTTTCAGTATTTTGACTATTACTCGCTAACCTTTAAAGTCTACTTAGCTGTGATAGTTTTCCTTTTAAATTAATTAGTGTGTAGCTATACTACCACTTTGAATTATTTCACGTTCCCGATATCAACCGTTTACCTGAAAGAGCGGAGGAGGGGGGACGACGACGACGGGATACTTAATTCTAAGGAGAGGTTTTAAGCTAAATATTTCGCAAACGCATCTCACAATATTATACAAAAAAACCTATCTATCGACACCCCACACCACACTATGGGGTAGACGAGGAAGAAAAAACATCGCCACTTTACCTCACGGGAGGTACCTACCGAAAAAAAATATTTATTCAATATTTTATCCTACCACATTGTCGACGTCCCAAATATGTATACCCATACCTAATTAATACTTTATACAGACAGACAGACGGACATGACGAAATTATAAGGGTTTCTTGTTGATTACGGAACCCTAAAAACGAGTATTCTTAAACAAAAGTAGGTAGTTCAGTTTTATGGGTAGAGCCGCAGTCCTAGAGATTTGCCAATTTTTTAGCCCACGTTCAATTTAGGAACATTAAATTAAACAAGGATTAAGCACATAACATAACAAAAAATAATAAATGAAAGTGAATCGATAGACTCAATATTTTTTTTCTGTTTATTTTCAGAGCCGCCTGTGATTTCACCTACATGCTATCGAAGATTGAATCACGATATTCATATAAAAATGATTTGTATTTGCGTTGTATGAAATCTCAAATTGCTAAGCTGATTGTAAATAACAAAATATATCCAGTATAAACTACTGCCTTTTTTGTTTTGAAGCACATAAAATCACTTTTGAAAAGGTTTAGAACATGATAGAACGTATATGAATGCTTATAATATAAGTTTTTAATATTTAATTAATTAAAAGTAGTTAGTTACCTGCTAGATCGATATTTTCCTACAGGGTAATTTTTGGACCCCTGAACAAGAATCGGAACAACTTTCCTAAAGGAACATGGATCGAAAAACGAGTAAAAATTTTGCTCATCCCATTCAAATCCTACTGTCGTCGGCACATAATTGTGATGGAAGGATCAAAATCTTTTCGTTTTTCGACCCATGTTCCGTTGGGAAAGTTGTTTAGATACATGTTCTGAGCAACGCAACATACAAAAATTTGGCCAGGGGTCACAGGGGTCCAAACAAAGCCCTGTATGTAAACTCAGTCAATTTTAATATAATACCTATTAACCAACACATGAAAATTATAAAAGTTCAAATGCTATAATTAGGTATAAAAGCATAATATAGAGCAATAGTGAGATTAGTCCATATGAAGCTAATTTTGTGATTATCCCTTTGAATCGCCTTTAAACTGACACACTGAGATATGTCACACACGCAATAAGAGTTATCTCACTGTTGCTCTAATAAGCTAGGGTATCATGTATCTAATATGTATCTGTTGTTTTAAGTATATCGTTTAGAAATTATTATGACTTGGATGATGTCATCATATATCTACTTGTATTTCGAAGGTCGGCGCCGGCATCCCAACTGTTGGCTTGGTAAACACTGGCGAATATAAATATTAAGCAATAAAACGTGTTTAATGTGCAGGTATGGTGATTTGTAGGTTTTAGGATACAAAATAAATCTCTCCCCGATTCAAGAGTCACGCTTTTGTGGGTGGAGTCATTTTCGTATTAAATAATGTAGTAGTGCAGAGCCAATTATCGTAAAAACGCGATCCCGCCACCGATTACTCGTACATAAGGCGCTTGCATCGGTCGTTATTTCCACAACAATTGAACACCTTACCCCTATTGACTTGAGAGAGGAGAACGAAAACAAAATGATAAGTGTACAGTCAAGAGCACATCAAGCTTGACACATTGGACTTTGTATCGTCTTTATTTCAATAGAGGAACAGGTTAGAGTCGCACTGCGAGTGTCAAGCTTGACCAGTCGTTGACTGTACGTAAACAGAAACCTGCATGACTGGCCAGCTTAACAGCCGCCGGTTTCCCCGCGCCTCGTCGCGAGAGCCGCGCCTCCATTCCACACGATGGCGTTACGCTCGCAACTCCTGCGCACAGGTATTGTTTTCACCATTTTCTTACACGTTTTCAACATTCTTTACAATTTTCATGAAGATTTTTTAAAGAAATTATGAGTGTTGCCATGGAAGTGTTGCAGTGTAGGTACGTACAGTGATTTTAGGCTTTGCTTTGCTTGTCTGCTCTTGCTCTTAAAAGTTTATGTGATAAGGTGGTTTCGCTTGACCTTCTTTCGGCTTTAAGGTAGACAGTGAGTGTTGTGAATATAAATCTGCTAGTAAGTAAATTGGTAATCGGTTTCTCGAAAACGACTTTAACGAGTCCGGTGAAATTTACTATACAGGGGTTTTCGGGGACATATAATCGTAGATACGTCTCATGTCTGGGAAAATAGATTTCTCCGTTTTTTTGAGCACTAATTGAATATAGTGCGTTTCAGAATCAGGAACCCTAAAGCGCCATCTGCTGGTGAGCTTTCGTTAAGATTGTCCAGAGCAAAGCTCGGTCGCCCAGGTATATATTGTGAAGAGTAATCTGGCTCCCTATCTATTATAGGCATTGACACCCTCGAAAAGTGACGATGAGCCAAACATAAAGGAATAGGTACCACATAGGTACGCTTGACTCTTGTTGAATGTGAAGAAAAGCTAGAAAAGAGCACTTTCGGCGTCTCTTTACGGTTAGTTGATAACTTTTGTACGCAGTATAATATACTGAAATAGTGAACATACTTAATTTAGGCATGTCATTCAGACTATGTGACTAAACAACTTTTCCCAAGGAACCTAGGTCGAAATATGATTAAAAAAACTTCCCATAAAGACTGCGTCTACTGATATCGCATTTTGTATGTAAGGACAAAAGTTTTTTTCGTATTTCGACCTATGTTTCTTGGGAAAAGTTTTTCAGTTTTATGGTCTAAGTCACATATTAAAATTATGTTTACTATTTCATGTGGATCAGCTCATAATGCACAAAACCGCATTATCTTTGTGCATTTTAAAAAGTTGTAAAACAAAATGTTTATATTTCATAAACTGTAATCAGAATGTAGGTAAAACTCCATTGTTTTAAACATCTACGAAGTAAGTCAATGGTATGAGCTGACCTTGGTTAAAGAAAAATATACCTAACATATACCCTGTTATAACTCTTTTACTCATTGTTGCTAATCTAGGTACTATCGCAGTCAGTCAGGCCTGATCACCTCTAAGCTCATTTTCGCTTTCACACGAAATATACAATACAAGCGATCTCAAGCCCCGCCTATGATGGAAAAAGTGCTGTAATATAAAGCAGCGGTTCCCAATTTTGTTTGGCTAAGGACCCTTATTTTATCTACCTTTTTTAGCGGAATCCTAGGATTGATAATTTATGTTATCTTTAAGACTCATGAATCTCATGATTCCTTATTTTTAACCGACTTCAAAAAAGGAGGAGGTTCTATGTTCCACTGTATGTATTTTTTTTTATGTATGTTCACCGATTACTCCGTCAGTTGTGAACCGATTTGCAAAATTATTGTTTTATCCGATAGGGTATACTCTTGAAAAGTCCCATTGTCACCAAGTCAGGATCTGATGAAGGGATCCTAAGGAAATCGGGGGAAACCCTCAAATTTTATAGGCACTTATTGCGTGTTTCATATATTTTTCAAAGCTATACAAGTACATAGCCCGTGTGGTGCCAGCAAAAAATAGTACAAACCCTTAGGTGTCGTAAAAGGTAACTAAGGGTTAATAGTCTCTACCTGAGGGAGTCGTAAAAGGCGACTAAGGGTTAAATACCAGAGAATGGGCAGCAGCATCCTTCTGTGTCGCCCGTGTAGTGCCGGCATAGAATAGTACCAACCCATCTCTAACAGTGGGTGTCGTAAAAGGCGACTAAGGGTTAATGAACCAGAAAATGGGCAGCAGCATTCTTCTGTGTCGCTTGTTAAGTGTTTCATATATTTTTCAAAGCTATACAAGTATGTAGCCCGTGTGGTGCAGGCAAATAATAGAACCAACCCTTGGGTGTCATAAAAGGCTACTAAGGGTTAATATACTCTATCCGCGGGAGTCGTGAAAGGCGACTAAGGTTTAATAAACCAGAGAATGGGCAGCAGCACCTTTCTGTGACGCCAGTGTGGTGCCGACATAGAATAGTATCAACTCATCTCTACCCGTGGATGTCGTGAAAGGCGACTAAGGGTTAACGAACCAAAGAATGGGCAGCAGCATCCTTCAGTGTCACCCGTATGGTGCCGGCATAGAATAGTACCAACCCATCTCTAACCGTGGGTGTCGTAAAAGTTGACTAAGGAATAAACACCGGAGCATGGGGAGCAGCATCTTTCTGTGTATCGTACCATCTTACAAACTGCGGTCACAAGCGTAGTGACTATGGTAAATCCTCTCCTAAATACCACGCTTTTTTACCAGAGTTCTGGAGGGAGCTCCCTAACCTGCAATGGTCGTTTCATGGAATGATATGATGATCCTTTTGAGTATCGTATCATCTTGCATTCTGCAGTCGCCAACAACCGCGGTCCATGGTGCCAGCTGTGACGCTAATAAGTGTGGTGACTATGGTACTTCCCCTCCACATTGATCCAGCAAAAGCTGGAATTTTGGAGGGAGTTTAGCTCCCTGTCCTGTGGTGAACGTTTTATAGGATGTTGTGATACAAGTATTTACTCCTGGTATTCATCATATCATGTTAATGATCTGGTGATGGATGAAACAACTCCTTAACGGTTAGGAGTTGGAGGATAATTCTTTAAAATTGTAGTTACGTTCTTTAAGATCGATAGTTTGAAGCATTTGTGGCCGAGTAGAAGTTGCTCTTTCTTTGCGATCACGAAAATTAAGTAATTTTGGACGTGGTGTAGTCAGAACCTGGATGAGTGACCGCTAGTGGCACAACAATTAGAGCATTCTGTCAATTGTAAAACGATTTTCAAAATTTCTTTTTTTTACTGATCATCAATTTTAGAGTTAGAGATTCAGAGATTTATCCGTGAAACGCTTTTTAGTGACATCATGATTCTAAACAGTGACATGACAACACCAAGTTTTTTGTGTATCAAAAGATCAGAAGGACTTTTAAATGGTTTGTCCTAGCCACTTTTAAGGAGTGATTATCAGATTATGATTTTATAACAGGATCAGTCAGGGTTACCAACCACCTGTTGGTGCCTGTACCTTAAGGTGTTTGCACTAAAACTTGTAAAATAAAAATAGTTTTAACAATAAACGAATCACCTCCTTCAAAAATTTTCAAGGAATCTATTAGCACTAAAAAGTATAAAATAACCATAGCATTAATTATCAGCAGCGTAGTGAAATAATAGAAAATAACCAAGCCTATGTTTGTTTATTTCAATTATAAATTTACAAGAAATAGTTCATTTTGGAGTCGGTGCCAGCCAAGTCGCAAAACCAATTGAAGTATGTGCTACTAGCGAAATATCCTTTAAGTGCACTAACTCGCGCTACATAAGCTGAAGGTATGCCGTTACCAAATTACGACTAGTTTTCATTTTCTATCTCTTGCCTTCTTTCTTAACCGACTTCAATAAAGGAAGAGGTTCTTTGTTCCAATGTATGTACTTTTATATAAAATCTTAACCAGTGACAATTTATTATGGGATCCCCTCGAAGGTGAATAAAAAATCAGTTCAACGTCTTCTGTAATAAAATAAACTAGATAAGATATTGTTTCCTGGAATGCAACTTCTTGGCTGGCACCGACTCCAAAATGAACTATTTCTTGTAAATTTATAATTGAAATAAACAAACATAGGCTTGGTTATTTTCTATTATTTCACTACGTTGCTGATAATTAATGCTATGGTTATTTTATAGTGCTAATAGATTCCTTAAAAAATTTTGAAGGAGGTGATTCGTTTTTGTTAAAACTATTTTTTTTAACAATATTTACATGCTCGACTCGAAAACAAGAAGTGTTTGACACGCACTGAAAGCTTAAATGCCTGATAATTGAATACGACCTACTATTGGGCTTAGCCGTAGTCGGGTAAAAAACAAAATTGACCATGACATGAACAATGATACCTTACGTGTCCGTACTAGTTAGGACAGTAGTACAGACACGAGGAACAACCCGAAATCTGGGGCAGTACTTATCCATCCAGACTTGAACTTGTTTTTAGGATTCCGATACCAAAATGGTAAAAAAAAGGAACCCTTATGGTGCGACTTTATCTGTCTGTCTGTCACACCTGTATATCTCAGCAACCACTCATGCTATCGACTTGAAATTTGAAATGGTTTTAGAATATGGTTGCCCAACTTAATTGCACATGAAAGAATTAGAAAAAAAATGATTACTAATGTAAACGGGCCCAAATCGGGGGGGGGGGGGGGGGGGGGGAAATTTCAAAGGCTTATTATTTTCGAGGCAACTAACAAATGAAACGGCAACTAACAGTTTGCATCTAATAAATTAATCTGGCAGCGATTAAATATTTTAGCAACAATTATATTAGATGAGCTTCAAATGCAAGGATTTATAAAAACTAAATAATGGCTGATTCTTTAAGGTAGCAAATATATTAAACAGGGGCAATTAAATCATAGGCGAGGTACTATAAATAATGACTTGGCGACTAATATTAACAGTGGGATAACAAAGATTGTATTATTGGTAACAATACACTTTTGGGCTGCGATTAGTAGGTAGCTGTAAAAATTAAAACAGGTGCTATAATTAAGAATTTGGATTTCAGAATTTTTGTTTGTAGAATCATAATTTAATAAAAACGGCGACAAGCCTACTCATTGCATAGAAACAGAGTGCGGGTCGAATATATTTAAAGATTTTATATTTTTCTGTGCTGTGAGGGTCTTCATTTCTATTTCTGTGTGACAAGGGCACCTGGCCTTGGAACATGACCTTGGGAACATGACCTTGGAGCTTTAATTATAAATCTTTTCTTAGTAATCAATTAATCATACTTCCGCGTGCCTCCGAACCTTTTTACATTGACTACTGCTTTTCTCAAAATGACCACTACCACCACGAAGCGGGGGTACGAAGGGGCGCAGCCTTCCAGCAAGGGGGGCTCGAGGGGCGGAGCCCCCCGCCATAAAAAAACAAACTCCAGACAGGACGACACATACACGGTCGGTTATGTTAGGTTCCCTTGTGACCTCTCGCAGACAAAAATATGGGGGACCCGCACAGTGGGTCCTCGTCGAACTAACCTGAACTAACCATTTTAATGGAACTTTGATTACAAACAATGAACTAAGAGGAACACTCAGCTCGGCATAAATAAACAAATATTGCGGGTTGAATAAATAAAGACAATTATTGTACCTGTATGCCTTTTACTCTTTCGCCATTGTAGGAAAATATTGCCATATATTAAAAATTCTAAGTAAAACAATTTTTTTCGCATGTCATTATTTGCTTTATTTAGAGCTCTTAAAATGTCTCACCTTAGTTAACTTTATATACAACCTCATTTTATTATTTAAGAAAGCTTATTTTCTAGTTTTTAGCCGCCTTTAAGTGTTCGCTTAAAAATAAATTCAGTTACCAAAACAATAAATCGATGCCAGTTTAAATTAAAACAAAGCTTACAACTGATTATAAAGCTGCTATTTTCTACTTACAATGATCCTTCACTGTAGCTGCCAACCTATTATTTTTGTTACCTGCTTTAATATAATTTAATAATTTTAATTTTATTTTTTAATGATTCTTATTCATTTCTTTGTATGTGCCAGTTGTCTACAATTTACTTTATTTTAATAAGATACTGTAACGGGCAGGCTGAAAATCAGTGCTGCGTGGCTATATATTATGGACACAAAGCGTACGCTGAGCCTGAACCCCCCCACATTCTGTGAATTTAGATGTTCCTTCTATTTTGTACCTATTTTGTAAGTATGTGGAAATAAATGGTTTAAATGGTTTAATATTTTTTGAAACCCTTATTCAGTTTCATTTGTCGCCACGTTAAATACATGCCAATTTCAAACCGTAGTTACTAGGTCGAGTGGGCTATCATATGAAAGGGCTTCTCTTGCACATTCTAAAATACATTTTTGTATTTTTTTACGATCTTAAGTAGTTTTGATGTTATGATGAAAAATGTCAGAAAAAATACCATTCCCCCCTCTTATCTCCGAAGTTTGTGAGAGGAAAAATCTGAATTAATTTCAGTCGATAGAAGTTTATTTAAACATTACAGCGAAAATAAAACAATCTTTCTAAATTGCAGTTTTTTAGAAATCTGCAAAAAAACCTTTACAAACAAATTTAGTTTTGCAGTCCTAAAATGAACTTTATTGCTTTCAAAAATAGTATAGGTATATCGGAAACCTCGGCGTGCGAGTCTGACTCGCACTTGACCGGTTTTTGCATAGGCGTTAGCTATCTTCGCATCGATATGTCGATACAAATGAAAAAAAAAACCATGATAGCCTTCAAAACGACTGCGGGGTATTTCTGTTCAAAAAACATGCAATACGTCCTAGTTCTCGGAACCCCAGGGTTCCGCGGAACACCATTCGGGAACCGCTGCTGGTGTGGAGCACTAAAATCAATGGTTTTATAGCTAGAGTTAAGTATCACCAGAGATGTTTTGCATTATTATATTAACACACTGTACCAAGCAACTTAAGTACACACGGCCACATGTCGGTGGAAACATTTGGACGTTGAGCGGCTTGAGCGGCTCTCTGGTTTCGAGCGTTTGTAGCGTAGCGTTGGTTCAGCTCATATGTTCTGGTTTTATTTTTAAGTGCTTGCTGCTTTTACAGTTTTGGATGTATTTCAGTTATCAATGGCTCCCAAATCCGCCAGTTTAGCGAGTTAAGAAAGGACGAACGTGCAGGGGTGTCCATCTTACGAGATGTTCTGGATGACCGGCTGCGAGACATAAAAAAAGCCAAGACCTGGAAACATGAGAGGGTCATCACCTCTCCACAGGATAGAAAGGTAGGTAGGAACGGTTTGTGCATTGAACTTTGTTGCACAGATGTAGTGAGGACCACAGAATATTATAATAAAACAAGTTTCATAGGACGGGCCTAAAGTAGTGGTTACACGTGCGTTGGTTATTAAAAATGTGACAAAATTGAAATTGAACTGCGTTCCTTTGAGTTTGAATGTTATTCGGAAAATATAACTGAACAACGTCCAAAATACGCGTTTTGTATGGGTGGTAATTTTTTTTCGTATTTTGATAATACAATGTGTATGACTAATGTAATGACGTAAAACCGCTCAGGTGGTAAACCGCACGTACTCTAATTACAATGCTACTGAACAATTTTTGGAAATAAAGTAAATTTTGATTCTCCATATAAAGCAAAACTCAGATCCGAAAATTGTGAAGAAACCATAACGTATTTAAATAATTAAATAAACACAGACTTTGTTTGATATTGTGTGTGTGTTGAATAAACTGCTGCCGCCTAGTACCTAAAGCCACGATCACACCTAGCTGAATTCAAAGACTAATTCGGCATACATTGCTCGTTGAAGTAAGGATATTGCAATTAACATAACCAAGCCTCCCACCAATATATGCCGAATTAGTCTGAATTCAGCTAGGTGTAATCGTACTCGTAGCTTTACTAAACAGCTTGAATCGATATAATATCAGTCAGAAAATCGAAGGTGTGAAATTTCTCATCTGTGTTAATAATAGGTCTTTACCTATGAAATTGCCGAAATTTTCTTACAGATTAATGAGATCATAATTCCTATAATTCTAATGCTATTTTTTTCATTTGTCTTATATTTGAAAGTTGACCTCAAGGTTATCAATTTACGCATAAAGTAAAGTTTTTATTTTTAGTTTGATATATAAATTTAAGGGTTTGAAAATTGTTCGTCTTAAATGTCGTCCGATTTCATCATTAGATTTTTTATATTTTTTTTACAGATTTTTTGAAAATTTAATTTACGCTTCTGTTACGAGTAGCTTAATGTCTTCCCAATAAAGCTTTAAAAAATAAAAAAAAAATCCTAAGAAAAATGCAAAAATGTTAGTACTGAAAATTGAGTTTACCTAAAATTCGCCATACAAAACGGCAATTTCATAGGTAAAGACCTATTATTTACAAACCTGACCTACAACTCAATGGTACTTTGAATATTTTGTAATCTATGTGGAGCTGCAAGGAATCGGTTTATCTTCTTTTTCAGGTGACTGTACAGGGAGCAAAAGGAGAGTTCCTCAATTTCTGTGCGAACAATTATTTAGGTTTATCTGTACGTATTGGTTCTTCAAGTCATAAAATAATTGGAGTTATATACAAAACCAAATATGTAATGATTAAATATCCTCAACAGAATCATCCTGAAGTGGTCCAGGCTGCAAGAGACAGTTTAGCCAAGTATGGAGGTGGACTAAGCTCCGTGCGATTCATATGCGGCACACAATCTCTACATAAGGTAGGTTTTCGTACTGCTTCTTTATTTTACTCGTAGATAAGATAACGCTAGTTACGCGATGTCAGAGGCCGTTTGGCGGTTTGAAAATTTTAATAAGTATTTGCTAAAGAAAGTTCTAAAAGTTAGCAATAATAAGACGCGTAGATGCATTTAAAACATTCTAGCGGTATCACGTACTAAGTACTTATTCGCCACAGTTTATATTTTTAAATCAAACACAATCGGGATGGCTCGGTTTATGTGATAAGCAGCTATTAATTTATGATGATTCGAGTATATTGAAATCAATGATGATGGATGACTTTGCATGTACTGAATTTCAAATACTTGTTTGTTTCGTTTTGTCTTCATTGACCGTTTTGTTATGTGGTACTTTTGATACAACAGCAGATAAATAAATTGCACGTTAAGTTTTTGGTAACATCCGATTATTACATAGTTTATATCATCATACGCGGTCCATGGTGCCAGCCGTAACGCTAACAAGCGAGGTGACTATGGTATTTCCCCTCTACATTTTTCCAGCAAAAGCTAGAATTCTGAAGGGAGCTCCCATGTCCGGTAATGGAATGAAACGTCCACTACAGGACATGGGAGCTCCCTTCAGAATTCTAGCTTTTGCTGGAAAAAATGTAGAGGGGAAATACCATAGTCACCTCGCTTGTTAGCGTTACGGCTGGCACCATGGACCGCGGTTGTAGGTGACCGCAGTATGTAAGATACTGCTGCCCTTCCTCCAGTTTATAACCCTTAGTAGCCTCTTACGACACCCACGGGTATGTATGGGTTGGTACTATTCTTTGCCGGCACCACAGTTTAAATACGTATTATTAGTTTCCGTTGATGGAGTTTCCGTGATGGCCATCCTACCCAACATCAATATGGCCTCAATTTTTTTTCCTAAAAAAATAACCTTTAATTTTTCGTACGATTGCATAACATTGAGTCTAATATATTCTTCTTTTCATTATTCACGCAGGATCTAGAGCAATCAATCGCCAAGTTTCACGATCGGGAGGATGCGATCCTGTACGCATCCTGTTTCGACGCTAACGCTGGTCTTTTCGAGGCGATGCTCACACCAGAAGACGCGGTTTTCTCTGACGCTCTTAATCATGCTTCGATTATTGACGGCATTCGGCTCTGCAAGGCGCAGAAATTCCGCTATCCTCATAGGGACTTGAAGGGTAGGTGATTTAAAGAAAATGTTCCTGATTTAAGATATTCAAAATACTGACTTTAGGAACTGACCTTTTTCGAAAAAGTTTACTGACCTGAGTATTTATTTCGATTATCAGAATTAGAGCACCTTCTAGCCCACAGCGAAGCCCGCATCAAGTTGATAGTGACCGATGGTGTTTTCTCCATGGACGGTACTGTGTCACCGCTCAAAGGTTTGAGGGACTTGGCCGACCGCTACCGTGCGCTACTGTGTGTAGACGACAGCCACGCTACTGGGTTCTTCGGTGACACTGGCCGGTAAGAACGCAGTTTAAAAAAAAACATGTTATAGGTATAACTCCTTTAAATCTACAGCTGTTAATTTCAGTCATCGAAACAGAAGGTGAGAGCAATAGATTTAACATATGTTTAACTTTAAAGAAGCTTTGTGCACTGCCTGTAAGAAAACTTGAATAAAATTAAATAAATAAAACCTGAGGGTGCCTAAGCATATAAGCCTTACTAGCATACGACATGTTTTTTCTGTGACTGGTGTTATGTTACCTTTATACCTTTGGAGTAGGAAATAAATGATAATTAAATTTTCTCAGAACTAAAACGGGACCATTTTTGACAACGAAGGTTCAATGGGGTTTCTGAGATAAATGACAAAAACTAAAATCAGGGACCTGTTTGAGGGTGGGGAGGGGGGAGCGTACATGGGATCAAAGGAGAATTTTCCAGATATGTTCAGGGGGACCTAAGGAACACTTTTAAAACAAGAAACCTCTCACAGTAATTTAGCCTAGGTTATTGTTTGATTTTTTTGGACTAGTAGGATTTCGGCTTGACAACATTGATTTTTGAATTCTGCGGTGTCCAAAACCCCAGAGAAACTTGACTGTCAGATTTGGTCCCATTTAAATACAAATACAAAAGCATTTATTCCCAAAAAAAAATATACATTAAAAAGCACGCGTAGCATTAAAAACATAGAAGGGAAAAGGTGTGGGCACAGCATATGGCTGGTTTTAAGCCCACCCGACGTCGATTGGAGGGTAACTCAAACAGAAGCAATATTAATATTATTATAGAAAACAAACAAAAAAAAATTAATAATCATGAAAAAAACAAGCACAAGAACTACATCATAATCATAATACGAAATAAAATAAATAATTAATATGACAAAATCTATATCAAAATAAATAAATATTTGAACTTAGCTACATACGAACAGTAGCAAGCAAGTGGCAACAAAACCAGACAAACGCATACTGGCGCTACACTATAAAGATGTTACCACTGACGTGCAGCCGTGCGTACATGTTTGAACTAAGCTTAAACATAATTCACATATGCATATCTACTCTCTATGGGACACCGTTAGTTCTCAAAGAGAATTTGAAGCTTAAATAGCAAAGATTTTAGGTTCCGTCTAAAACTGATTAAATTTTTAGCGGAACGAATAGGCGGAGGTATGTCGTTCCAGCATTTAGTCGATGCGAATTTAAGTTCTGACTCTAAGATGGAGAGCCAAATTATGAAATTCATCCCAGTCTACTTCCCATATGTATACCTAATGTTTGGAATCAGATGTCTTAGTGTGGAATGTCCCCTTATTTATCAACTATTTTATATCGAGTATGTAGTTGTTAGCAATTACTTGATCACGATATCATTCATCCCTATGGCATCCAACATGCAATGCTTACTTACTTAGGTAGGCTCCTACTACAGTAGGACTGCAACAAAACCAAGTCTTAATTCCTCAACTCTGAAATGATCTGAGGAAAAGATGTAGTTTTAAACGTTTTTCCACGTACTTACCAGGGGCACAGAAGAGTACTGCGGTGTTCCGGGTGCAGCTGACATAATCTGCTCGACGCTGGGCAAGGCGCTCAGCGGGTCCGCTGGCGGGTACACGACCGGCCCCAAGGAACTGGTTACACTGCTGCGTAACGTCTCCAGACCGTATCTCTTCTCCAATGCACCGCCACCTCCTGTCGTCGCCGCGTCTTTGAAGGTAGAGTTACCAGTTACAAATGGAAATAAGCATTGTAAGGTTGCGTTTCTACTGAAGCGGATACGTGCGAGTTTCTGATATCTATGCGTGCGAAGACTACGAAGTAAACCAAAGCGCATGAAATCCACATGTCAGTCTCGTGCTTTGTTTGTGTGGTCTCGCCCCACCGCGGTCTGTTATCTAAAGCCGCTATAACACCTTCCTAAATCAAAGATGAATTCGGCATACACTGCTGGTTGAAGTAAATATATTGGAATTAACAGAACCAAGCCTCCCAGCAATGTATGCCGAATCAGTGTTTGAATTTAGGAAGGGGTGATAGCGACTTAACGGTCAATTCATACCGAGCGGAAAAATCCTCTTGCATACTCTAACTTCGCAAGTCTCCACCCCGCCAGATAGGAACATACCTACTCTTGTACATAATGTAATCTTATTTTATACTTATACGTAATTTTAAGCATTTTACGATTTACTTTTTTTAAATCATTCTATATTCTGGGAGACTTCATTACTTTATGAAAAGACCCATGTATCTTCATCGGTTGTACCATAGAGTAATATAATACTAAATGAACTTACAAGCTAAGAAATCTCTAGTAAAACAACCAAGTATACGATGGTACATATTCCTTCAACAGGGTGTCCACAGCTAATGCCCAAAAAATTTCCCTGACTTTTCCCTGACTTTCCCTGACCATTTTCAAAAATTTCCCTGACCAATTTTATTCATTTTAAAGAAAAATAAAGTATAAATGAATATATTTCGAAAAAATGTTAAGACCAAAAACAATGTCATAATGCAGGTCACTCTTTGGAAAAAAAAATCTGGATTAAGGGGCTGATAAGAGCTAAATACGCTTCACTAGAGCAGGTTTTTAACGAAAAGTGATGAAACGAAAAGTGAGCCGTTGAAAAAAAAAATGTGATAATTCGCAAAGGAAACTTTTATGTAAGGCACCTTGAAACTTGGCTCATAAACAGGAATAGGATCATTAAAGATAAATAAAAAATACCAATTTTTTTCGGCCATAAATGACGAAGTTTTTAAAAAAATCGTTTTCGTCAAATATCGATAGGTCGTATGGCAGAATGTGATTATTAGTCATTGCCTATCATAAAAAATACTAACAGCGGTATTAACCGACCACAGACTACTTAGAACATAATCGATATTTGACAAAAACAAAATTAATTTTTAACTTTATTATTTGCAACCGAAAAAAAATCGTATTTTTTATTTTTACTTATTGACCTTATCCCTGTCTATGAGCCAAGTTTCGAGGTACCTTACATATACGTTTCCTATGCGAATTAAGCATCTTTACAATAATATGGCCGACTCAGAAACGCGATTAAATATATTTTGTACGCCATAAAAAAAACAACCTCTACCCCTCTTTACCTCTGATTTTTGCTTTTAAACCGTTTTTCTTAAGTACCCATTAATCATACATACATACATACATAACATCACGCCTCTTTCCCGTCGGGGTAGGCAGAGACCACAGTCCTCCACCTGCTACGATCTTGACATACTTCCCTTGCTTCCTGTACTTTCATCAATCCTTTCATACATGCTCGTCGGTTTAGGGTACTTTTAACCTGGCCTTTATTCAGAACGTCCTGAATTTGGTCCTGGTACGTTCGCCTAGGTCTTCCCCTTCCAAAATTTTCATTCATTCTCGCCTGGTAGATCTCTTTCGTCAATCTTCGTTCATTCATCCTCTCTATGTGACCAAACCATCTCAGCATCCCTTTCTCGATTTTGGTCACTACGTCATCTTTTACGCCACACCGTTCTCTTATCACACTATTTCTAATCCTTTCACTCAATTTAACACCAATCATACTCCTTAGCGCTCTCATTTCCACTGCATTAATTCTACTTTCATGCTTCTTCTGCCATACCCAGCTTTCACTGCCATACATCAGTGTTGGTACCAAAACACCCCTATGAACAGCCAAACGAGCGTTGTGAGACACCTTCTGACTCCTCATAAAAGCGTGCAGGGCACCATTCACCATGTTTCCAGCATTCACTCTTCTTTCAATATCACTTTCACACTTTCCATCTCTCGTAAACTATAAGCCCAGATACATAAACTCCTTCACTTGTTCGACTTGTTCACCACCTATTGATATAGTACACTCTGTCATACATTGTCTCTTTCAAGTACCATTACTTTCGTCTTGCTTACATTTACTTTCATTCCTTTCCTGTCCAAAGCCACATTCATCATTGTTACCATCTCCTGCAACTCGTCAGCAGATGACGCAAGTACAACTTGGTCATCAGCGTAGAGAAGACATTTGATGAGTAACTCATTCATTCTCAGTCCACACATACTCTCTTTCAGATCAATCAAACAATTATCCATGAACAGGTTAAACAGCCAAGGTGACGCTACACATCCCTGCCTAACACCTTTTTCGATGCTAAACCATTCAGTGTACGCCCCATTTATTCTGACACAAGCACTGGAATCCTCATAGAGAGATTTCAGTGCTTGAATCAGATGACCGTTTACCCCATACATAGACAATGCTGACCACAATTCATTCTTCACCACTCGGTCATAGGCCTTTTCCAAATCCACGAACGCGCAGTAGACTTTTTGGTTTTTAGCCAAAAACTTTTCAGCTATGCACCGCAAGGAAAAGACCTGATCTGTACATCCCATTCCCTTTCTAAATCCCGCTTGTACATCCCATTTTTTTCGTCAGTATCTTTCATCACTCTTTCAATCAAAACCTTTGCATACAGTTTGCCCATTAATCTATGATGCCAAAACTTTTACACGTTATTCAATATATTATGCGTAATAATACAGCTGTTTAATAATTAATATTATGGGTACAGATTTTGAGGATAATGCAGAAATGAGCGAAAAACGTAAAACAGCGCGAATCCGCTCCGTTCTAGCACGCGCATTATGCCCTTTGTTAGAAAGGTAGGTAATTCAGCTCTTATCAGCCCCTTAAGAGTCCGACTAGAGCATGAATTACAGGAGTAAATAAAAGTTTTCACTGAACCAAAACTATTTAAATTTATAAAAATAAAAAGGAGTAATCTAATTATTGTGACCACAAATTATGCCTTATTGTAGGTCACTCGGAACCTGGAAAAAAAACCGGTCAAGTGCGAGTCGGACTCGCGCGCCGAGGGTTCCGATATACCTATAGTATTTTTGGAAGCAATAAAGTCCATTTTCAGGACCGCAAAACTAAATTTGTTTGTAAAGGTTTTTTGCAGATTTCTGAAAAACTGTGCAACTTAGAAAGATCGTTTTATTTTTGCTGTAAAGTTTACATAAACCTCTGTCAACTGTAATTAATTCAGATTTTCCCTTACTCAAACTTCGGAGATAAGGGGGGGGGAATGGTATTTTTTTTGACATTTTTCATCATAACTTGAAAACTAAGAAACTTAAAAAAATACAAAAATATATTTTAAAATGTACAAGTAAAGCCCTTTCATATGATACCCCACTCGACCTAGTAGCGACAATTTGAAATTTGGCCCCCCCTATTTTGGCCCCCTTTACATTAATAATCATACTTTTTTCAAAAAATTTTCATGTGCAATTAAGTTGGGCAACTATATTCTAAAACTATTCCAAATTTCAGCTCGATAGCGTAAGTGGTTGCTGAGATATAGAGGTGTGACAGACAGACGGACAGACAGAGCGGCACCATAAGGGTTCCTTTTTTTTACCATTTTGGTATCGGAACCCTAAAAATGTTTCAATAGTCTGGATTAAGAGTCAGACTAGACTCTAGTCACTAGAGAATGATTTATCCCTTATTTTACAATCACTGGGACATTTCGGAAAGCAAACTGTAAATTCTAAATTTTTCCCTGACTTTCCAGGTGGGTCCTCGATTTCACTGACTTTCCCTGACCACCTTGAGCTTCCCTGACTTTTCCCTGACTTTCCCTGATTTTCAAGAATGTGGACACCCTGTTCAAGGATTAAATATTTTATTTTCCAGTCCTTAGAGCTAGTCGACCGAAGCAGTGACCTGCGTAAACGCCTGCAAGAGAACACTCGAACCTTCAGACAAGGGCTAAAGGCAGCAGGACTTACTGTGAGCGGCGACGACCACCCAATATGCCCCGTGATGGTAGGAGAGGCGCCACTTGCTGTGGAGCTCGCTGCTGGGATGCTAGGTGAGAATTACCTATATCATAGCTTTGTAATTACTTATAATTGTAAAATTATGATTATATATTAAACGAATAGAAAAATAACTAAATAGGATATAACTATGATTCAAAATATACAGGATGTAACAGGTTTGCAAAAAGTGAAAGGGCATGATCAGTCAACGTATCTGAAAGACTTCAAAAAATAATCGGCCTCTCGATACAAAATTGCAAACTTCGTATATGGAGAGGCCGATTTTATTTTTCATTTCCAGTTCCGGTTTCTTGAAGAAAGTTGTTTAGTTTCATCGACTGATCATGCCCTTTCAGTTTTTGCCAACCTGTCCCTACACCCTTGCGCGGGGGCGGCCGACTCATGATTGGCTCTTCGCGATGTAACTAAGTATCCTTGTCAGGAAATAACCGTTAACATCGGAGATATTAAGCCCCAGTTGTAACATTGTAAATTTCTTTGGACATATGCAAAAAACTACTGGAACTGACTGCGAGAAAGAAGACCATTCATTATAGGCCCCGTCATCGAGGGTGGCGCACCAACTAGTCGGACTATTCGCCAGTTGCCGAAAATATCTTTAAAGTTAAAACTACTGTAAATATTATGCTGTCAATTTCGCTTTTTTGTTGACAAAATTATTAAAATACACCTTACGTGATGCAGTTTCTATAAGGATTAAAAAATTGTCTCCTCATGTTCCTTGGGGAAAGTTGTTCACTTTCGTAGTCAGAATGCATAGTTTCAATATTCGGGAGACGACTTTTTACACCCTGTTATTTACGATTTCCAGATCGCGGTATCTACGTGGTGGCGTTTAGTTACCCGGTGGTGCCGAAAGGTGGCGCGAGAGTGCGCGTTCAGTTGAGCGCGGCGCACACGCTAGAGGACGTACAAAAGGCCGTCGCCGCCTTTGCGGAAGTAGGAAAGGCTATCGGGCTCACCAAAGGAAAATAGATGTATGGATAAATTGAAAAGTTTTGAAGATATATTGATCTGTTACGAATTAGTAAAAGACTTTGTAAAAATATAAAACATGACCCTCCTTCTGGGGCAGTCGGGTAAAAAAAGTAAGATAGAATACGGATGATCAGGGTTTAAGATATTTTTGTGTTCACGTTTTTTACATATACAGGGTGTAAGGGACGGTGTACCGAAAACTGAAAGAGCATGTTCAGTCAACGAAACTGAACAACTTTCCCAAAGAAACATATCTGGGATATGAAAAAAATTTTTGACTTCTCCATAGAAACTGTTCGACCAGAGTGAGCAATTTGTATGGAGAAGCCAATTATTTTTGTTCATTTCCCAGAAATGTTTCTTTGGGAAAGTTGTTTAGTTTCATTGACTGAACATGCCCTTTCAGTTTTCGGTACACCCTGTATACCTACCAGTACAAACACATATGTACGATCGGCCAGTGTTTTTGACAACACTTCCCCTCAGGGTAACTGTTGTCAAAAACTCTGTGACCATAGGCAGCCAAGGTTGAACATGGATGACGTTCCTTTAGAGCTGGGCTGGGTAGCCAACCTGTGAGCTGGAATAATTCCAACCAATAGAATTGCTAAATTTTCGTGCGCAGCACTAAGGTAGGAAAATGGAGGAACCCTATTGGTTGGGATTTATTCAGCTCACACACGTTAGCTACGCACAGCTCTGGTGTAAAGGCACCCTTACACCCAGTTGCACAAACAGCTCTGGTGTAAAGTCACTCTTACACCCAGTTGCACAAACAGCTCTGGTGTAAAGGCACCCTTACTCCCAGTTGCACAAACAGCTCTGGTGTAAAGGCACCTTTACACCCAGTTGCACAAACAGCTTTGGTGTAAAGGCACCCTTACACCCAGTTGCACAAACAGCTCTGGTGTAAAGGCACCCTTACACCCAGTTGCACATGTAAACAGCTCTGGTGTAAAGGCACCGTTACACCCAGTTGCACAAACAGTTCTGGTGTAAAGGCACCCTTACACCCAGTTGCACAAACAGCTATGGTGTAAAGGCACCCTTACACCCAATTGCACAAACAGCTCTGGTGTAAAGGCACCCTTACACCCAGTTGCAAAAAACCTCTTTAAAGTTAAAGCTCCTTTAAACCTATTGCTGTCACTTTCTTTACTTTTTTAACAGACTTAATGGAGCTTTAACTGTAAAGACGCTCTGTGCAACTGAAGGTTAGGTAGTAACTGTCAGAGGTGAAAATCGAATGTGCTGTTTATAACGTGTAAAAGTACTTTAACCGTAAGGTGGTGGCACATTTTTGACCGGTGCCACATTTAGAAAAATCTTAAAAATAATTACAATCTTCATTGAAAGTCTGATTTCTTATCTTAATGTAATTTTTTTAACCAAATAAACTATTGTTATTTAAAATCCTGGCCAAAAGTAAAAAAAACCGGCCAAGTGCGAGTCGGACTCGCGCACCGAGGGTTCCGTAACACCACATAATCATAATTGTATTAGTTGAAATTTCAGTAAGTTAATGTGCTAGATTTTTTGAGTCCGACACGCGCTTGACCAAATTTTATTATTTGTTGTTTTTTAATAGCTTATGCACTATAAACATACCAATTTTCAAGTTTGTAAGTGTTCCCGTTTTTAAATAGAACTAAAACAAAAATCGCCCCAGCGACCATCCAACTTGACCCCTCTCTTATATGAATGTTCTTGAAACGGGAGCTCACCACAATTGGTTACCATTAGTTGTGAGAAAAGTTGTAATATTTAATGATTTCAGACTTTTCCCATTATTTGTACTGTGAGACCTAGCTTCTTGACAAATTTCATAATTTTTGGTCAACGGGAAGTACCCTGTAGGTTTTGCATTTTTGAATAAATGTATGGAGACGAGGACATGAAATGCCATATCTTTTTATTGCGTCATTGTAAAAAATTTAAATTTTCAGGTCTTGTGTGGTTCATAGATCCTAATGTATGGTATTAATTTCAACCTGATACCTTTACCCGTTCGTGAGATAAAGGGTCTTGACAGACAGACAGACAGACAGACGGACAACAAAGTGATCCTATAAGGGTTCCGTTTTTTTCTTTTGAGGTACGGAACCCTAAAAAAATATGATTGCAAAAGCAAATTAAATTGAATTTAAATTATAAATTGAAGAAATTTATAATGGTCTATTAAGATAAGGATTATTATTAAAACGCATTATGTAGTAATAATTGATCTATTAACAATAATTTATTACAAGTAATAAAACACACTCTTATTGACCACAGTGCGATCACGTCTGATACAGGATGATCAGATTTGCACACAAACCTTTTTCGCAACCTAATCATATGGCAGGGTGTAAATAAAGGCACGATAGTAAAATAACTGGTTAAATCATAATTATATTTCATTTACCAAATCTGACGCACCCTGTACCTGCTTATGCTCATGTAATTAAACTATAACTAAATATTTACATTGGTATAGTGAGTTCTCATATGTCGCTGTTATTGCATTTCAATTCAGACATTGTATTTAATTATAAAATTAAAATCATTCCATGTTAGGTGAAATTGAATAATACTGTAAAAAGGTTTATTTTTAATAGAAAAGGTTTTATTTCTAAGGTCCACAGCATGCAAGTGTTTGTAGTCTGTGATGCAAGTATAATACCTGCCAATATTGTTTAATTAGCTCTACCACACAACTTTCCAGTAAGGCGAACACAAGACGCAACCCCAAATTGACGAAAATGCCACTTGGGTTCTATGCTCAATACTAGTCTTAGTTCTTCGTATAGGCAGTTAATAGAATCAGGCGTTACCTTGCGGGAAGTCCATTGTTACAAATTATGGGAAATAATACAACACAAAAACCAGTGCCAAAAATGTGTTTGTCACTGTGCGGTATGAGGATGCCTCGTGTAAAGGCGAAACACGTGTTGAGTGGTTTGGGTAGTTGTTGCTGTTGCCTGCGCATGTGCATATATTTGCAGGCGGGCTGGTGGTGCACATTTATGACTTCCATCATTGTTGCGGAGGTGGCTATATGTTCAAAAATAATAAATATTTCTGATTCTGATATGTTCCATAATTTGTATTAGTGTAGGCATTTTCATGGCAACTAATACAAAAGAAACCAAACACGTAACTAATTAACTGCGTTCATTTCAGTATGTTACTCGGACCAAAAAACTGAACAACTTTCCCTATGGAACATAGTCGATGCAGTTTCTGTGGGAGTCAGTTTCTTTTTTCGTATTTTGACCTATGTTCCCAGGGGAAACATTTTTTCAGTTTTACGGTCCAAGTAACATACTAAAAGGAACGCAGTTGATCAGGAAGCACCCTATGTAGTTGCAGTTTCGTCACTTTTGCGCTGGGCTTGAAATACAGGTATTTTACGATACCGGTTTCACGCGCTTTGGACCTATACCGGTACTTAGAATAGTACCGATATTAGCCATAGCCGTATGTAAAATACCTGTAAATACCGGTTTAGTATAAATAAGTAGGGTTAGTTGCCGAAAAAATAAGAGGTTTGATTACAAGTATATGGTTTGAGTTTAGAAATACAGGTGTTTTTAATACCCGTATCACAATAGAGTACATGTCCATACCTTTGTTTACCGGTATATTACCTGTATTTGTAATACCGGTTACAAGCCCTGCTTTTGCGCTACGCCGGGAATAAGAGGCCCAACTCAGCACTACTTTATCAACCACGAATACGAACCCTTTTTTGTAGCACTAGTGGACTTAGAATCCCCCATACAAAATTTTGATAACATTTTGATAGTAAATCAATATATTCAGAGGACCAGCCTCTTCTCGAAATCTATTTACAAACTTTTTAACAGTCATTATCACTTCAGTTTTTACTTTTATGACAATCGCTAGTTGTGAGTTGTAAGAGGAAACAAAATCAATAGGAAAGCAAACTTTTCAATCTTTGGAGATTTTGTCACAAATAATATCAACGCGTTTTACCCCTAACATAAAATCTAGATATTAAACCTCTATTATTATTAGAGATTTTGTCGAAGGGCGCGTATACTAGGTTATTTTTTTGGACCTGATTTCCTTTTGCCCCTTATTAGTGAGGTCAAAAGCAACAACTTTTGTTCTACGACTTTGCTAACGCACGAAAAATTTTCAACTTCCCATACAAAATGGGTCGGTCACGTGACCACTTTAGTATGGAGAGTCGAAAATTTTTTGTGCGTTGTTAGCAAAGTCGTAGAACAAAAGTTGTTGCTTTTGACCTCACTAATAAGTGGGCAAAAGGAAATCAGGTCCAAAAAATAACCTTGTATATACACTTCTTATGCAAAAGTATCAAAGGTTCTTTTCGGATTAAGCAACGCCAAATATTGAAATCTTTGCAAAATCCGAGTCTGTTTGAAATGTCACAATATTTTCCGTAAGCTACGAATGATTGTTCTCAAAACGCACATTGTTCAAAACCCTATAAATTATACAGAGAGAGCACAAAGATGGTGGGTTAATTCTTTCTCAAACTAAGAGTCCGTTTCCACCAAACGGTAAAATGCTCTAACATTTTTCCGATTTCACTGAAAACGTACCGCATTTATTTTTCAATTCATACTTTACTAAGGTCGCTTTCTTAACTACATATCTATGTCTTTTGTACGGCATCTCATGCACACGCAGTATATTATAATCTGTAATTCGTTGATTATAATTTATACACTTAATAAAATAACCCACCCCTTTGCATTCACGCTCTGTCTTGCCACAAAATCAATCTCACAGCTCTACGTACCATTCGGTCAATATAAAAAAATATGGTCAGCTTCTATACCATTTAATAATAATTTACACTAATCTCTCATCACTGTTTACACTCTATCTATACTCTTAGATCCGTAAATATCTGGGCGTTCCAAACATCCGAAGAAGAATAACTTGGCTTATACCGCTTCTGATATTATTGTAAAAAACTGCCAAAAGTTACAACATTATAAGCACGACCTATTTCATTTAATTTCAAGTCAATTGAGAGTAAATAAAGATTTTTGCGGACACTATGGTCTTTTGGAGGGAATTCCTTTGTAGCATATACTGTAAACTCAAACCTCACCAAAATTAGACTGCAACATAAACTCTAATAATCAATATTACATTTATTTGTTGAGAAATATAGATCACGTGTAAGTAGACCAATTTCTCTATTGACCGAAGAGTAGTTATAAAATTACGCCACTACCTACTGGAGGGTACCGTTTGGAATCGTCTACGCTTGTATATTTGTCTTGTGGACGTGTCCGAGATGAGTGAGCAATCGTATCCATACCGTCTACTCTCTTCGCTCCTACAGCTGTAGGGATCTATGTTCCCTCATTGAAGCACGTTCGGCTTTGCTTTTGGACCTGCAACAAAATAAAGCGCATTTATTAATTATTTTGAGGAAATAGGGACGACTGGCGGCGTTTGGTGACGGAGGCTAAGATCCTCTTTGCTCCTGAGCCAGCGAAAGTAAGTATTATTTATTTTCTATTGTAAATGGACTTGTTCACGATATCAAAGTAGCTACTGGAAACGATTATCATCGTCAATCCATATCAACGAAAAGCTACCAAACTCGTAGTCCACTTCAACCTATCACGAAAAATTTCAATGTTATTTGATGGATAACCTAATCAACCATGATGTAGCAGGTTTTTACGTCAACCGATCCTTTTAAGATCCTAATCAGTATCATTATGACCTTCAAATGTGAACAAGTAGGGCAAAACCTTGCAAAAACTGCGACCTGTGTACCTGCTCGCAGGGTAATATTATATATGTGTGTGCGTGTACTGTCCTTATTTGCAATGCTGATTAGTCCTTAATCCACAGGCTCACTTGCCTTGCGCAGGCTTTGAAATTATTAACATAACTACGCTTGTTAATAGGTACCGGATAATTATCCCTAGTGCAGTTGCCATTTCATTTGCATTTTTTTAAATATTATTAGGGCGTGTTTTGTTAAACTAAAATGTTGACATCAAATTATACAGATTTTCAATATGTTTCCATCATCATATCATCCCATACAATGTCTACTGTAGGACAAGGAGCTTCTTTCAGGACTCCAGCAAAAAAGAGTGGAACTTTGGAGGGGATTTAGTTCTGGCTGGCGACCGCTGTTGTTGGTGACCGCAGCATGTAAGATGGTACGATACACAGAAAGATGCTGCTGCCCATCATCCTCCAGTACATAATCTCTTAGTCGCCTCTTGCGACACCCACGGACAGATATGGGTTGTTAATATTCTTTGCCGGCACCACACGGACGATACGGACGGTAATCTCCATGGGTTCTTGAAATTATTAGTATTATTTAGTTACAACAGCTCCAGTTTTCAGGGAAAAGAGCAAATTAGGTTAATTGAATTTAAATTATAATAATAAGTTTCATCAATTCATCGTTTTTAAAAGCCATGGAAAGTACACGAATAAACTTTATGAAAATTAAGCGAAAAGACTCCGCATTGTCCAAATGAGAATTACAACCACCTGAGAATCATTTAAAAGAACTATCATTCTCATAGGTAGGGTTGGTTTTATTCTTTGCCGGCACCATACGGGTGAAATAAACAATTAAATTTACTCACAAAGTTATTCAATTTCATGGGTGAATTCGCATTGGTTTCGCTCCCGAACATGGAGTACAAGCTCCCGAAGCACAGTGACTCTACTCATAATAACAAACAACATTCTTAAGGAAAAAGCATTTCTGGTAGAAAAAAAAATTCGATTCCTTATTCATACTAAAGTTGTCACGTGATCGACTCATTTCGTATGAGAAGTCGAAAAGTTTTTTCGAAAAGAATATAAATTAAAAATAATCCAACTTTTCATCTAAAGTGGTTATGTGATCGACACGTTTTGCATGGAAAAATTGAAATATTTTTTGAATAAATTGTTGTTTCTTTGGAAAAGTTGTTTGATTTTTCTTTATTTATTAATTAGTAGATTCACTGGGCTTGGGTGCAAATAAAAACAATGAAATTTCACATTCTTCAGGTGGTGTAGTTATTTTAGCTCATAGGGCTGGTTTAATTTACGCGAGAAGAAGTACATTGCGCGGTTCAAGAGCTGTAAGAAGAAACCACTCAAACACGTTCAGCAATGTACTTCGACTCGCCACTAAACACTATGTATATGGTTGAGATTATCTCTTAACGTTGACTGACATACGTGACAAGTTGTATTTATGTGTTCCTTAACCGTGGACGAGGTCTTTAATCACTTCAATCAATGTCAATGCCGAGCGAGTACAAACATACGGGAAATGGCGGTGTATGTTTACATTAAACTGGAAAACCTTGATACCATGTTTGTATTATCTTGTATAAGATACTTTGTTTATTATTTACTAAACATCATCATGCCCGAGGCTCATTCGTAGTGGTCTATAGAGTCCGCTGCCGCTACCTAACCTAGGGCGCTGGATTTTAAAGGGTTCCGTACCACAATGATACAAACGGAGCCCATTACTAAGCCTGCGTCGTCAGTCTGTCTATCCGAGGGCTGTATCTTTTATACCGTAGTAGCTATACCTATATGGTTGTAATTTTCAATTTACATCACAATATTTTTTAAGCCACACGAAATTACATTTATTATTATTATTTTAATAAAATTATAATGAAGAATTTAACAAAACCATACAAGAAACGTGTTTTTTTGGTGTTTTTAGGGTTCCGTACCTCAAAAGAAAAGAACCGGCCAAGTGCGAGTCGGACTCGCGCACTGAGGGTTCCGTACCACCACATAAACATAATTGTATTAGTTGAAGTTTCAGTAAGTTAATGTGCTAGATTTTTTGAGTCCGACACGCGCTTGACCAAATTTTATTATTTGTTGTTACAATTATGTTTATGTGGTGGTACGGAACCCTCAGTGCGCGAGTCCGACTCGCACTTGGCCGGTTTTTTTGTTTGTTTCAACTCTATCGTAAGTAAGGGAACTCTTACAACCGTGAAAATATGCAGACTAGGTCGAGGTATAGATAGGTATGTTTATAGTGTATAAGCTACACTACAATAACAACAAACAATAATAAAAACCGGCCAAGTGCGTGTCGGGCCACGCGCAGTATAGGGTTCCGTAGATTTTTAGGATTTTGAGATTTGCAAAGAAAATGAGGAATTAAAGTTTTATGGCAGAAACACTTACTTTCTTTAATTCTTAGTCGTGCCAGGTATATTTCAAAGGTCGTAGAACAAAAGTTTTTTTTACGGATACTCTGCGTCACTATTTTAACCATTGTTTACTTTAAAGATTTCTAAGAATGACGTTAATGCTTTTTTGTCGCCTTTTTATTAGTAAAATACGTCAATGAAAACTATTTTATTCTTCAGAATTTAATGCGAGTTGATTATGTGTGATGTGATTTGTACAGTTGAATGCCAGACTTAAAATAGTAAGGTTATAGTAGTTACTAGCCAATTATCAAGGTTTTGATGAAATAAAATCCCCAGATTAATGTTTCAAAATTATCGGACTCGATTTGGCTGGCAAAGCTAATAACGCGAATAATGCTTTTTTTTATATTCAATGGGCTTACTATTAACCTCGATCTAGTTTTGAGGACAGAGATGAGATAGGCGATGCATCGCCTATCTCAATGGTACATGCTTGTCCAGAAGAAACCTATTCACTCGCGACTTGAATAGATTCGGGTTATATGAACTCGGGAACACAGACGCAGGCAGAGAATTGCAACTATAAGTTAAACATTTAGACAAATTCAAAATTTTATTCAGGGCGTTTTTTTTATGAATCTAGGTTCGACAACACACATTTCGTTTTTGAAGCCCAGTGATTCTACTCATAAAAACATACAACTTTCCCGAAGATAAAAAAAACCGGCCAAGTGCGAGTCGGACTCGCGCCCTAAGGGTTCAGTACTTATCTATCATATGATATACTAAAAGCTTTTGCTCTTTGATTGTAAAAACTCCGCGACCATCCAACTTGACCCCTCTTTTATAGAAAAGTTCTTGAAACGGGAGTGTTGGTATTAGTTGTGAGAAATACAAATACAAATACAAAATACAAAATATTTTATTGCTTTAAAAAACAAACTTTTTACAATAAGTCGCTGGAACCTCCTTTTAAGCAAAGCATTGCCTGTGACAGGAGGCTCCGCTCTTCCGTAAAGTTACACTAAATATATATTTATTTATTACAAAGTAGCTGATGTGAAATTTAGAAACTTTTAATCAAATTAATATAACGTCTAATACTAGTTTAATAACTATGATATAATATTTAATACATATAAACATACATAATATATATTTATTTATATATATATATACACAATACATATATACACCTAAAAATAACAACAACACAATATAAATAAAGATGAAATAGGAAATAAACACTAAATGACATATTAATAATATCAATGTTTGTCAGTATGAGCGTAGGTGTTTTGTGAGTATAATTGTGTGTATGTGTGTGTGTTTGCATGTGTGTGTGGGTGTGTGTGCGTGTGTGGGAGTGTGTGTGTGGGAATGTGTGTGTGGGAGTGTGTGTGTGAGTGAGTGTATGAGTGCCGCCAGTTACAATTTTTTTTTTTTTTTCTTTTTTTTAGACTACATTTTGTAAAAGTAACTCTGTCTCGTCATAGTTTTTTGTTTGTAACCAATTTACTAAAAGCTGTTTACATTTATGGTATAAGTTAGGGTATAAATTTATTTCTTTGTTAATTTTATTATATAAATAAGCGGAACGTTTGCTATATTGTATGCTTGCAAATGTAGTTTTTGTTTGGGGAACCTGAGCTACACAGTACTTCCTTCTGTTTTTGATTATACTAGGATCATACGGTAGTGTTTTATGTATTTTTAAAATTATGTGTAATACATACAATTTCCTGACGGAAAGGATGTTGCTTATTTGATAAAGGCTCTCTGTTGAGAAAGTCCTTTTCTTAAAATACATGGTTTTAATTAATGACCGCTGAGCTCGTTCGACGTCTAGAAAACGTGTTTTAGCAGCACCTCCCCAAGCAGGGATACAGTACACAATAATGGATTGGACCAGAGATACATATATTTGGTTTAAGAGGTTCTTGGAAAGGTTAGAATTTCCAGTAACGTTTCTTGGAGTCACGTGTCTCAGTGTCTTAAAGATCCACGTAAGCTTTCTCACTCTACTTATAACATGGTCAAGATGCGAATACCAAGAAAGACGCTGATCCACAAGTACACCTAAGTATTTGGTATGTGTAACCTTTTTAATGCACATACAACTACAGTTTTCCTTGTCCATTTCATCAGAGCACGTGTGAACTTTTATGTTAAAGTTGTCATCAGGTTGTGTGTTATTATACATACTAAAACAGATATAATTAGTTTTATTGGTGTTCAGAGTGAGGAGATTATGTCTTAACCATTTAGCAACCTGTAAGAGTCCTTTTTCAGCACTGGCTTTTACTTCATTCCAAGTTTTCCCAGTGAAGACGACAGCAGTGTCATCGGCATACGAAAAAATATTGGCATTATTAATGTTCATGCCACACAGGTCATTTATATAAATGAGGAAAAGCGTAGGACCCAAAACGCTTCCTTGGGGTACGCCAAAAGACACCACTGCATCCTCACTGGTGTAGCAATCCAACCTGACTTTTTGTTTTCTATCGCTAAGATAGTCGCTGAACAAAGAAAGTGGGGTTCCTCTAATTCCAATTTTTTCTAATTTCCTTACAAGGATGGGGAGAGAGACAGTATCGAACGCTTTTTTAAGATCCAAAAATACTGATAAACTTCTTTTGTTTTTATCCAACTGTCCCGCTACTAAAGAAGTTAACGCAATAACCGCATCTTCCGTGGATTTTCCTTTTCTAAAACCAAACTGGGAGGGTGATAATATATTGAATTTTGTTATGTAATTTAGCAGACGAACATTTAAGAGTTTCTCAAGTATTTTTGAAAGAAAAATTGAAAAATTGAAATATTTAATGATTTTAGACTTTTCCCTTTATTTGTACTGTGAGACCTGGTCAATGGGAAGTACCCTGTGGGTTTTGCTTTTTTGCATAAATGTATGGAGATGAGGACATAAAAAGCTATATCTTTTGATTGAGCTTTTCAGGACGTTCTGAATAAAGGCCAGGTTAAAAGTACCCTAAACCGACGAGCATGTATGAAAGGATTGATGAAAGTACAGGAAGCAAGGGAAGTATGTCAAGATCGTAGCAGGTGGAGGACTGTGGTCTCTGCCTACCCCAACGGGAAAGAGGCGTGATGTTATGTATGTATCTTTTGATTGCGTCGTTGTAAAAAAATTAAATTTTCAGATCTTGTGTGGTTCATGGAACTTAATATTCGTTATCAATTTCAACCTGATACCTCTTCTCGTTCGTGAGAAAAAGGGTCTTGACAGACAGACGGACAACAAAGTGATCCTATAAGGGTTCCGTTTTTTTATTTTGAGGTACGGAACCCTAAAAATATAAAAAATTTCGACTTCTCACGCAAAATGGGTCGATCACGAATGTTGAAAAAATTTTTTTGCGTATATTATTATTCTTCAAGAGAGTTGATTGTTTTCATGGGTAGAATCACTGGGCTTTGGGAGCGAAACCAATAAAAAATTCACGCTGTATAGGTACTAGATACTGACCTGGTGGTATGGTGGTGGTGGCGCTGGGAGTGGCGGGGGCTGCCGTGGTGCTGGTAGTACTGGTGGAGCTAGTTGGCAACACTGTGCTCGTGCTCCTCTGCAAACAATACATTGCTCGTTATAGAAACGATTCAGAATTATTCTCAATGTAGTTTTTTTGACAGAATACTTGCTTAAGGTGATCCGTTTTCCATACAAAAATTAAAATGACTTACATTCTTACGCGGGACATAAAATTCTGTTGAAAAACGAACGAATACTGCTATTTTTACTTAAAATTTTCGCTAATTAGTACAAAAATACAGTTAATGTACAGAAAGTACTATTTTTGTTAGCAATTTTTGGTTAAATATTACGATTGTGGGCGTGCGGTCAAAACTGTACGGTTGTGCTTTGTGTGCATGTGTGAGTGATCGTACTCATGTAAACACGGACTGACGAGAGTAATTGACTTTAGTGGACATATGGAGATATTTTTCTTATCGAAATTGTTGTTAGGCGTTGAAGTTGTACGATGAAATTTATGCGAATCAACTTCTTGCACATATATAGTTGGTACTTATTGCATTAAAAAATAAAACCTTATATTTGCAGCAGTGGCTCCATCTAGTTGCGTTCGGGGCTAAGCTGGCCGTCACAGATCACCTTAACCTTATTAAGGATACGCAGCTTTCGATTTTAAACCAGGTTTTTGTATTTATTTTTACTTTAGTTTTCAAGTTATGATGAAAAATTTCTAAATAAAAACCCCCTTCTTATCTCCGAAGTTTGCTGAAGGAAAAATCTGAATTTATTATAGTCGATAGAGGTTTATGTAAATATTACAGGAAAAATAAAACGATCTCTCAAGCAGCACAGTTTTTAGAAATCTGCAAAAAACCTTTACAAACAAACTTAGTTATATTTGTTTATTGTTTCTAAAATGTGATATCTGAACCCTTGGCACGCGAGTCGGAAAGCCGAGCAGTTTTGGCTTTTGACTCAATGTTGGTGCTGAAGTTCAGGATTTCACACAAATTCATGCCAAAAAATCCCGAGGCTATTGATAACCGGTACAGAAGTACTTAGAAAAGTAGGTTAAACAGCTTCTAATATTATCTTATTAGTGCCTGGGCGACCGAGCTTCGCTCTATAATGGCCGCCTCTACCTGACAATATCATCGGGTGAGCTAGGGACTAGATAAATACTATACGTACAACCGGGTGAGCAAGGTATGCTACTCAACAACAGATGGCGCTGTAAGTTTCTTAAACGCGCAAAGAAATTTAAAAAAAAAACCGGCCAAGTGCGAGTCGGACTCGCGCACTGAGGGTTCCGTACCACCACATAAACATAATTGTATTAGTTGAAATTTCAGTAAGTTAATGTGCTAGATTTTTTGAGTCCGACACGCGCTTGACAAAATTTTATTATTTGTTGTTATTTTATAGCTTATGCACTATAAACTTACCAATTTTCAAGTTTGTAAGTATTCCCGTTTTTAAAAAGAACTAAAACAAAAATCGCCTCAGCGACCATCCAACTTGACCCCTCTCTTATATGAATGTTCTTGAAACGGGAGCTCACCACAATTGGTTACCATTAGTTGTGAGAAAAGTTGTGTTGTAAGTTGTAGTTGTGAGAAATATTTAATGATTTCAGACTTTTCCCATTATTTGTACTGTGAGGCCTAGCTTCTTGCCAAATTTCATAATTTTAGGTCAACGGGAAGTACCCTGTAGGTTTTGCATTTTTGAATAAATGTATGGAGATGAGGACATAAAATGCCATATCTTTTGATTGCGTCGTTGTAAAAAATTTAAATTTTCAGATCTTGTGTGGTTCGTGGATCCTAATATATGGTATTAATTTCAACCTGATACCTTTACCCGTTCGTGAGATAAAGGGTCTTGACAGACAGACAGACAGACAGACAGACGGACAACAAAGTGATCCTATAAGGGTTCCGTTTTTTTCTTTTGAGGTACGGAACCCTAAAAACGGTGAAAACGCATTTTCCCAGACATGAGACCTAGCTAGATCAATATCTCACCCCCGAAAACCCCTGTATGGTAAATTTTATCGAAATCGTTAGAGCCGTTTTCGAGAAACTGATTACAAATATATATACAAATATTGCTCGTTTAATAGTATAGGAATAAATAGTAGATTAGTAGCCAAGGGCTGTAAGGCATCAATCGCAGCCCGAGATATTTAGGCGCACGAGCGCAGCGAGGGCGCCTATAGTTCGAGGGTGCAATTGATGCTTACACCCGAGCTAACTACTCTGCTTTACATCTCGATTGTGAGGTAAGTAGGTCCTTATTACCACCAAATTGTAGGTGACAAATTAGCGCTCTAGGGTAATAATGTAGCCAGAAAAGCCCTAGGGTGGTAAGTAATAAAAAAAACACTTCACTCTTTCAAAATTTAATTACTTACCGCCCTAGGGCTTTTCTAGCTACATTATAGAGCGCTAATTGGTCACCTACAAGCCCCATTTGGGGGTAATAAGGACCTTCTTACCGAATATGAGAGATGTAAATAGTAGATTGGTAGCCAAGGGCTGTAAGGCATCAATTGCAGCCCGAGATATTTAGGCGCAGGAGCGCAGCGAGGGCGCCTATAGTTCGAGGGTGCAATCGATGCTTACACCCGAGCTAACTACTCTGCTTTACATCTCGATTGTGAGGTAAGTACGTCCTTATTACCACCAAATTGTAGGTGACCAATTAGCGCTGTATGGTAATAATGTAGCTAGAAAGGCCCTAGGGCGGTAAGTAATTAAAACGTCCGCCTTGATGGCCGCCTCCAGCAGCGGGGCGGCGGGCGTTTTAATTACTTACCGCCCTAGGGCTTTTCTAGCTACATTATTACCCTGGAGCGCTAATTGGTCACCCTTAAGCCGCATTTGGGGGTAATAAGTACCTACTTACCGAATATGAGAGATGTAAAGAATATTTACTTGTGTTAATTATACAAAACACGCACTTATACGTAATCCTACACGTAATGTAATATTGAGGCGAAAGTATAGGCAGGAACAGATTTGTCTTCTAAGTCTCTAAGATCATTTAAGGAATTATTACGCGTCACAAGGCAGTATCAGATTAAGTGGAAGTGCGTCACAAGCACATTACAAGGAGCACGTGGTTTTACTTAGCACATACATGCATCACAATTGTATCTTATTACAATAAATTACAGCTTTCAGCATACACGTTAGTCACGACCGTTTATAATATTTTTTTTATTTCGTTCATTCATTCATTGTTTATTAAAGTGGATTCTACGAAAGAGTCGTTAGTCTAGAAGATCGTTATCGTTCGTGATTCCGTCTAATCGTTAGATTAGAAGGAATTTCTCTTCGATCGCACGGAGCACAAATTTTTTAACCACAATACACGCAACATGCTACAGAAATATCCACATTTTTACATTTAATATTAACGTCATATTGTTGAATTATGTCATATTCATTCGAGAAATCGTCTTTAGGCTGTTGTTATTATGTACAGCCGACCGAATGTCATTTCACCTTAAATACTTGAACCTTAAGACTAATTTCATTATTATTATTGGCAGTGAAAACCGAAGTGCAAGTGTTTCTACTAACGTGGTGGACTGCACTTACCATCGTCATTACATCGTGTGGGTCGAGCCGCCAAAGGCTTGTCTCATTGAAGACTACTTCCTAACAGCTAACGGCGTATTGTGTCTGACATGATTCATTAACCACTTTTTCCAACGATAGGCTTAACAGGCTTTGTGAAGTACGGAATGATCTTACTTAAGGGACAATCTGGTTGATCGTTCTGCACTGTCATAACCAAACTGGGGAAGTCTTACAAAGTGAATTTGTTTAACAGTTTCCCCACCGGGTAGGTAACCCAGAACCTAGAACCTCCAAATCAAGTGCCGAACGCTTTAACGGAGACTGTTCAAACAGTGTAACATCCCATAAAACGTCCACTGCAGGACAGGAAGCTCCCTCCAGAATTACAGATAACACGGGGTACAATTTAGGGGGGAAATACTATAGTCGACAAGCTTTTGAGCTTTGCTGCTGGTAATACGAGTATAGACAGCGGTTTTTGGTGATCGCAATAAGATAGTACGATACACAAAAGAACGCTGTTGCCCATCCTTTCGTACATAATTCCTTAGTCCCTTATGGGCACAAACCAACATATTTAAAGAAGAGCGGAGCCTCCTGACAAAGGCAATCTGGTTGCTTAATACGAAGTTCCATGCTCTAGGTCAGCGGTCAGCAACTCGCGGCCCGCGGGCCGCATGCGGCCCTCGAGTTTCCTATTTGCGGCCCGCAAATGTGAAGATCACAATTAAAAACAAACTATTTATAAAGCTCAAAAAAGTTAGCTAAAGAAATTTTCTCAAAAATGAAAAAGGTGTTGTAGAAGCTAGAAATACTTTTAATTAGAAAGTAATAAAATTACTTTTGTCATCCACCTGAGAACATTATTGTAAAGCCAATTTGAATTTTACATCCTTAGATGGCTCCTTTCTGTATGACTGGATTAGCTTTATTTCTGTGATTCTTTCACATTTTTTTTTACAGAACATACAAAATGTATGTAACACTTTTTATAACGCCGCCTTTTTGCTGTCGTGTGATACTGGATTAGAAAAGCATCGACTCATTTATTTTCCGTAAATTTCGTAAGAGGCGACTAAGGGACTCAAGGATTTCAGTGGATTGCAATTTTGGGCGATAGACAACCTGATTCACAATTTCTGAAATGACCCTCAACATTTGGCGAAAACAACTGTTTTAAGGCCGTTGGTGCTCTGCCTACCCTGCAAAGGATAAAGGCGTGATTTCATATACATATATTTGTATGTTACGCGGCCCGCCTTTACTCGATTTTGCTACCTTGTGGCCCTTGCCTGCCCAAAGGTTGCCGACCCCTGCTCTAGGTCAATACCAAATTGTGTAAACGTATCAATAAAACATTTTGTATTTTTTGTACTCACAGTCAATTGTTCTATCCTCGCTCGGAGCGATTCCACCTGTTCCACCAGGGTGGAGTTGACATTTGCGACTTGCACCTTTATATCATCTTCTCTCTTGCTATTGGCTGTCATGTTCGCGATCGTCTCATTGGTCCGCGCCTCTAATTGGTGCAGTAGAGTCTTTACTTCTTCCACTCCTGTGCTTGCTGTGACGGCTTGCTTTCGAGCCGACGCTATTGTTCCGTCGAAGCCTTTTATCTGTGACAAAAAAAAAACATTAAACACTTCCTATATTTATATCTATATATATAAAAGAAGAAGGTGACTGACTGACATATCAACGCACAGCCCAAACCGCTGGGTCTAGAGATTCCAAATTTGGCATGTAGGTTCCTTATGAGGCCTAGGGGTGCACTAAGAAAGGGTTTTACAAAATTCCACCCCTAAAGGGGTAAAATAGGGGATGAAAGTTTGTATGAAAGTCCGTCAGTTTTGAAGTTAGGATCTGCAAAATTTGTATTTAGGCTGACGACTAAAAATTAAGTTTTACGTGTCTCAGGGTTTTCGAAAATTCGACACCCTAAGGGGTGAAAAGGGGGAAGAAGTTGAAAATCCTTCATTTTCAAAGTAAAATCCACAAAATTTTTTATTTAGGCATTAGGATTGTAATTCTGTGGAAAGTACATCACTGTTATTGAAATTCCACCCCAAATTCAACCCCTAAAAAAGGAAAATGGGGTAAAAAAATCTAAAAACCAATATGGGTATCGTTTGTATGGTTTATCGGGTCGCTGATTACGAAAGCTACAACAATTTTAAAATCCAACGTGGTGAACGTGAAATATCATCATCCCCTATGGATGGGGTTGAGGTGCGATTGGGTTGGAATGTCTAAAAATCAATATGGGTGTCGTTTGTATGGTTTATCGGGTCGCTGATTACAAAAAACTACAAAAATTTTGAAATCCAACGTGGTGGACGTGAAATACCATCATCCCCTAGGGAATGTCTAAAAATCAATATGGGTGTCGTTTGTATGGTTTATCGAGTCGCTGATTACGAAAACTACAACAATTTTGAAATCCAACGTGATGGACGTGAAATACCATCATCCCCTGGGGTTGGGGTGCGATAGGTTTGAAATGTCTAAAAATCAATATGGGTGTCATTTCTATGTTAGGGATAGCGGTTAAATTGGCGTTAGGGGTAGGGATAGGGACAGGGATAGGGTAGAGGTAGAGAGGTAGATACGAGTAGGTAGAGAGGTAGAGGTACAGGTAGAGGGAGGGGGAGGGGAAGAGGGAGGGGGAGAAGGAGGGGAAGGGGGAAGGGGAGGGAGGGGAGGGGGAGATGGAGAGGGAGAGGGAAAAGGAGAGGGAGAGGGTGAGGGAGGGGGAGAGGAAGGGGGGAGAGGGAAAGAGAGGGAGAGGGTTTTAGTTTTTCTCAATTACTTCTGCGAATTGGCTCTGTTTTGAAATATTACATAAAGGTGTCTCTCATCTCTCTTTCTACATTTGTTTGGTTAAGTGACAACTTTAAGGCATAATACTGCTGCTAAGTTCTTCTGTTCTGAGTTATTTAGGCGTAACTTCAGCTGGATATTGAATTGTACTCATTGATTTGCGCAGGGTTAGTCCCGTTTTTCCTTAGTTTAAATGTACCCCGAAATGACGGGAAAATATCTCATTGCTTCGGAAAACCGGTAACAACATAAATACGAAAACCACGCGAGCGAAGCCGCGGGTAACAGCTAGTATTAAAATAAAATAGATAATATCCCATTTTGAATATAAAAATATAGATTTAGATTTTTGTAGAAAATCGAAATATTTACCACCAAATCGTTTATTTGTATTCAAAATAAAGGTGGTTACAAAACGCAAGGTTATTTTTGACCTCCAAGTTTAAGACACCGCTCGGCCAAACTCTAAACTGTTACTCAGAACATAATAATCCCAAACTTCCTCAAAGATACATTATGTCGCAAACCAAAATTGTTTCTGGCTTCTCATACAAACAGTTTGATAATGGACGATAATTTTTTTTTTCTTTTTTTATTTTTGCTTTTTTTTTCGTGTTAAATGTTTTAACAATGAACAACGAGTAACAGAAAGGTCTGTTAATACTAAAGGGTGTGGATCTTCCCATGAAACTGAACAACATTTTTAGGTCGAAATACGAAAACCAATTTTTGACCTCCCATAGAAATTGCATCAGCTGATAGCGCATTTAGTATGGGAGGTCAAATTTGGTTTTTCGTTCTTCGACCTTGGGAAAGTTGTTCAGTTTCATGGGCTGATTCACACCCTTCAGTTTTATCACACCTTTCCGTTACAAGCTGTAAAGTATAAGTTTTCAGTAACATAAGGAGTGCAAAAGTAACCCTGAATAACAAATGATAATAAGATTAATTAAAAACAAGCAAATTGTTTTGATTACCGAATTACCTACATTAAAATTAAAACAATAACGATTTGATGGCATTGAGGTCAGTGGGGTAATTCAATAATAATTGATATTTCTGCTCCTGATACTTATAGTAAGGGTGATGAAGGACACATTTCTATATGATTTGCTCATGTCTGCCTCTTTGACTGATGATAAGGAGTATCCTCTAGAAGATACACAAAATATTGGCGGACATCCACACCCCTGTGTTTTTGAGGAATTAAGTTTTAACTATTTTGAAATTTTACAATGAAACGTACACCTGGCAGACTATGACTATCTGATTAAATACAATGTATAAAACCCCAGAAAAATGGTCTGCCACCATAATAGCCCTGCGTCGTAAAGTTACAGCGTCACAGCGTCCCGTGATAATGCAGAGCCCTGCATGTCTGCCTCTTCGATTTTCTACATCTTCCGAAGTATTTTAAACAGGAGCCACAAAGGCAGACAAAAAAAAACATTATTTAGTATCTAGTTTTCATTTTTTTTGCTTTAACTCAAAAACGCAGCGACGCACAGAAAAACTTATTAGGACCAAATAGATTCGTAATGAGCTGATCTATCATCCCTATTAATATGAATCATGAGCAAATCATACACCCAAATTGCAGCCAGCACCCAAACTATTATCAACGCAACATCATCTCTAAACAAGTGGCATGTGAAATGCAAATTTTGCACAGGATATTTTACTTCTTAGAGTCAAGAGAAGCAGGTCAAGCTTAACACTTGTAGTGCGAATCTAGTTGGAATAAGACACTTACAAAGTACGCTATGTTACGCTTGACGTGCTCTTCACTGTACGAGAACAAACAAGTAAACAACTTTAACAATAATCGAGTAGTGGGGAAAGGTTTGCGCTCTTCAATTTGTCTTCAAATCGACTCTGCGCATTTCATTGTTTATATTTTAGTTCTTTATGTCGTAGTTTATAATAAAGTGAGCAACTTGCCATGGCGTGAAAACGTTTTAAAGTTAGCTGCCAAGATGAAGAAGAGAAACTACACAAATACACAGCTCACAGGGTTCTAAATGCAAGGGCATGTTCAAATCGCTTCTAACTTAAGTTCTTATACCTGGCGGAGTGGAGGTTGCTGTTTGATATGTGTTACCTGTGAGCCCAACTCCTCGACGGTTCACTTGAGCTCGTCAAATCTCGTGGAATTTCCCGCAATACAGACGCGGCTGCAGGCTGCGAGATCCTTCATCGCATGTTCTATTCGCTACATTAATTCCAGAGTGAAGTTTTTTCAAGCTAGTTGATATGTGTTACCTGTGAGCCCAAGTCCCCGACGGTTCTCTTGAGATCGTCGAGTCTCGTGGGCATCTCTCGCAGTTCAGGCGCGGCAGCTAACTGCCCCGACACGGCTGCGAGATCCTTCACTGCATGTTCTACTCGTTTCGTTAACTCTAGATGCTCCTGTTCAAGCTTAGCGAGCCGCGCGCTGAAGTCAGTCGCGTTTGCTCGGAGCTCTCTCGCGGCTGTATGGCACACTTGTAATGCGTCACCTACACTGTCGCTGCTTGTGGATACTGTTGACAAAAAAAGTTCAATTCAATTTGGTTCACGGAAGAAAAACAGCCAACAACAAATTAAAATATAACTGGTTTCATGAGTACCGCAGTCAGGTGAATGTCTAAGCTCAAATTGTAGAAAATTTCGAAATCCTTTTTAGTCATGAACGAAATAAAATAACTCTTCAAAGTAACACTTCACTTGAACACTTTGCGTAAAAAGCAACACTTTTTCATAAAGAAATCGTTTGGAATGGCAAAACTGCGAGAGGTTTTATTACTCCTGCCGAAGCGAGAAAAGTGGGTTTCCGTAATAATTTGCTGCAGGAATTTCCCTTAAATGAGATTCTTTGTGCTTATTTCCTCGTTATTTCCTGAAGAAAACCGTTAAATGTTTTTATGGCTACGGGTCGAAGTAGGGGAGAAGTGGGTCACGTGGCTTGCATATTTAGGTCATGGCTTTGCTAGAAAATAACAGAACAAATGTAGTTTCATACTTGTTGTTTGTCGAGGGAGCGTGGAGAAGGTGGAATGGATAAACACCCCAGCAAAATGTTCTTGCTGGTGACGCAAACAAGTGAAAAGGAATATAATAACATAGCGCTGGTGCAATACAAGACTGGTATCGCTATAGCCTACTTTTTTGACGATCTGTATACAGTTTTTTGTTGTTATAAGACAACAACAACTATTATTTACTTGTTGTCATCTACTAATTCATCCGGGTGGGCTAAAATAACAACACATTATTGTATAAGTCTTTGTACCGTAATTAAAAGAAAGTTTAGATTTTACCTTCCTGTTAAATTATACTGATGTTCAGCTGTTTAGGCGTGAAGAAGCAACAAGCAGCCAAACCAGCCAATAATAATAAGTAGGTGTAGTATGAAATTGCACTGTTAGTATACCTATCTAATAATCTGGTTTGGATGTGGTCTGAGCCGTGAGGTGCCGGCTAAGAAGTGTTAAGTGTTTATTTATTTTTATAAGAGGCTTAGGTTAGGTGTTCTCTGTGAGCTATGCCATTATGAGGCTAAGGCCGGTATTTCACTGGGACACCATGGCAGCGCAACCAGTCGCCGCTACCAACAAAATGTATGCAGCTCTATAGAGAGTTACTCACCTGGTGTCCGTTTGGTTGCGCAACCAATTTGGCGGCGCAACCAGTTCGGATGCTGGTCGCGCTACCACTCCCAGTGAAATATAGCCCTGAAGGCCGGTATTTCACTGGGACACCACGGTGGCGCGACTGGTTGCGCCACTGGTGTCCGTAACTAGACACCAGTAAAGAACCAGAGTCGCCACACCCTGCGGCCACAGTATTAAGGGCTATATTTCACTGTGAGTGGTAGCGCGACCAGCATCCGAACTGGTTGCGCCGCCAAATTGGTTGCGACACCAAACGGACACCAGGTGAGTAACTCTCTGTATACATTTTGTTGGTAGCGGCGACTGGTTGCGCTGCCATGGTGTCCCAGTGAAATACCGGCCTAATACTGTGGCCGCAGGGTGTGTCTTTACTGGTGTCTAGTTAAGGACACAAGTGGCGCAACCAGTCGCGCCACCGTGGTGTCCCAGTGAAATAGAAATATCGGCCTAAACGTCACAACAAAAACAAGCATCGCGTATTCAGTAAGGGTCACTGTCCACGTACGGTGCCCCTGCCCAACATCACCTAGCGACATTAATCATTCTAGCGATAATCACTTGCTTGCAACTTGCCATTGACCTACCTATCATATCAGGCAGGACAGTATACAGGAAGAAAAAACCGGTCAAGTGCGAGTCGGACTCACGCGCCGAGGGTTCTGATATACCTATAGTATTTTTGGAAGCAATAAAGTAAATTTTTAGGATCGCAGAACTTAATTTGTTTGTAAAGGTTTTTTACAGATTTCTAATAAACTGTGCAACCTAGAAAGATCATTTTATTTTGGCTGTAATATTTACATAAAGTCTATCGACTGTAATTAATTCAGATTTTTCCTTTCACTAACTTCGGAGATATGGGGGGGAATGGTATTTTTTTTTGTCATTTTTCATGATAACTTGAAAAGTAAGGAGTCGTGAAAAAATACCAAAATATATTTTAGAATGTACAACTAAAGCCCTTTTATATGATACTCCACTCGACCTAGTAGACAATTTAAAAGTTTGCCCCCTTTACATTACTACTTAATCATAATTTTTTTTAATTCTTTCTTGTGCAATTAAGTTGGGCACCCAAATTCTAAAACCATTCCAAATTTCAAGTCAATAGCATGAGTATTGAGTGGTTGCTGAGATATACAGGTGTGACAGACAGACAAATTCGCACCATAAGGGTTCCTTTTTTTACCATTTTGGTATCGGAACCCTAAAAAGGTTGACTAATACAGCTTTTTTCATGAATTTTATCTGTCATCCGGAGTCCACAGATTGTTAGGTCACCGTTTTATTGCTTGCATGACGATTACGAGTAAGTGGACAGAACTAAAATGCATTCGACAAATATCGCCGCTGTGGACAATAACTCTAAGCCTCCCTTTAATAAATCACGACGTCCAGATAAAGCTGTGATCTTCACAAAGGGTTTAGGTAGGAGGTACCCATCTCATGGTAACTTGTCAGGTAGGTTTTCAACTAATACATTTAAATTTCTGTTTCCAACTGGAAACAATAGACGTCACCACCTGCATCGTGACCACTAAAGGACGTTTGAAAGATACCACAATGCGGCTATATTTAGTAAACAAATGGCACGTTATTACACAGTACGTGTCCAGATTATTACAGTATTAATTCACAAGTCTTGTTACCGGCCATAGCACGAAGTCATGTTTGACGTATTATAAAAATAGGTATCATCATATACACAATAATTTCAGAAGTTAGAAGCGTGATCTAGTTATTAACGTTATCCAAGTCAGCCTTGAATTTCATAATCAACTTTTGAACTTTTTAGACAAGGTTCTTTTCGATTAGTGTATAATTTCGTAGTATGAAAGGATTGATGAAAGTACAGGAAGCAAGGGAAGTATGTCAAGATCGTAGCAGGTGGAGGACTGTGGTCTCTGCCTCCCCGACGGGAAAGAGGCGTGATGTTATGTATGTATGTATTTCGTAGTTTTGAAAAATATTTCAGCAAATAATGATAAAAATATCAAATACATTTTTCGAAGATTTCTAACTGTGTGAGGATTCAATAAGCTACCTTTAAAGCTGGACCCCTGATACCCACGTTTGCAACAACGGTCGGATTTTGTTGTACAGCCCACACAGTAAGACGCTTTCACGAAGAAGGTGTAGGTGGTGCATAAAATCTATGAGAAAATACTTTTTTCTTTATGTCTCGCGTTTATAATCTTTGCAATTAAATATGATGTTTATTTTCTAAAACATTTTATTGTATTAAAGTAAAAAACTCGGCAAAGAATACACAGGGTGTTTGGTGCATCGTGTGTCAAAATGAGTTGACTTTTAGGAGGGGTCATTTGCTATCCCCCATAGGAGGAGGCTGGACCCAATACTTTCTTTTTAAATTTAGTTTTTTGGTAAAAAGTTATAACAAACCGTAGCGCATAGAAGGGGTTATGGGGACTAAAGAGATAGCAGATGACGCCTCCCAACGGCCAATTAATTTTTGCACACGATGCGCCTAACACTCTGTATAATATTCAGGGATAAGATAAAAAATAAGAAATTGACTTATAATTGAAGGTCCTTCTTTGTGTTTGAAAGCGAAAATGGTAAAGCCATCTCTTTGTTAAATTGTTGGTTAAAGTATATAAGGCGAGCGGGTTCTACAGAAATAATACAAACGCACCTCTGTCCATTTCAATCCTAAGCGAGACGATCTGCCTCCTGACATCAACGAAGAGCCACAGCACGGTGGCAGCGGAGACGACGCACACAGCGAGCCCAAGAGCGGCCGCGAGCCGCACGATGGGGCGCGAGCGACGTCGCCGCGTGGTCCGTCGCGCCCACGGCTCGCCCTCGTCACTGGAAGCGGACAACAGCCGACCTCCGCGCGCGCCCCCGCCGCCCACCAGCGCGTCCAGCTCGCGCCGCTTGCGCATCTTCTTGCCCACGCGCAGCGGGACAGCCGCGTGCACCCCGCTCTCCATCCCGCCGCGTCGCTACCGCGCGTGCATCCGCTCCCCGCTGCGCTCGTAGCTTTACACACACCAGTTCACACTGTCTTCGAAACCGAGCTTTCTGTGCAGCACGCGTGCGCCGAGATCGACGTTAAATCAGCGAATGCGGGTAAATAATACACTGTATAAAATTACCACTGCGGTACTAAACAAGAATTCGTATAATAAATTGTACCTGTTAATTGTATTTTAATTCGGTCACTAAGGTCAGGTATTGTGGTCGCTCGTGTAGCTACAAAAAATGCGAAGTATTGTTTTAAGATTGAAACGAAACACAAACACAATTTCCTACCAATGCTGAGAAATGACAGTTATTTTTAGGTTGGAAGAGTTGAACTTGCAACTGAACTTCGATAAGGAAACCAAGAAAATACAAATTATATAGAAATAAGGCGAGTCTTTGCCCTGCAGCGAGTGACGGAAGACTGAGATAATGCCTGCGGTAATCTCTAACGTCACTTTTGAGTGAGAATCAGTCTTTGAACTCTGAAAATATCGCGCAGTGACTAAGTAGTTAGCACTGAACGAAGACTTACTTTCAACTGAGCTAAGGTAAACTAGAAACCTGAGCAAAACACCTTACAAGTTATCATTGCAATAAACTACCAATCAAGGTTAAAAGCTAATACATAGTTTACTTCCACGTGAGACTGTTTAATTACTAGCAACCATTAAGGAACTGGACCTTCGTGTACGTGACTGATAGAACGTTTTGAAGATCAATTTTAATTATTACATGACTAATAGTTGGTATAGTGGTGTTGTAAGGTCATTTACACGGCGACATTGGTCGCCGACGTTCGGTAAACCTTGATCTTGTCTTGTCAATACAAGCAAGACATACCCCGGTCACAACACAAGTGCTAAGTATTATGAATAATAATAATAGTAAGTAATAGTTACACTACTGTACAATGTTTTTGCTAGATTATTATCAAACACTTATTTATTAAATCTTGTTTGTACTTTATTGGTTATATTCAATGCTTCACCTACATAAAAATTACATTCTCTACCATAAAATTACGTTCCCTCCGTATATACTACGTACGTAGCACGATACGATACGATGCTTATTTACGTATGGACTTGTAGATTAATGAGTCGAGTCCATTTAGTAAATTGTTTTAATGTAATGAACAAATAAAGCCAAAAGAGCCCCACCAGTATACACCTATATGCTTACTTTCATACAGTTTATTTAATTTTCTTTGACAGCCCCTTTACGTCAATGTTCGTATTATTATGATATCGATATAAAATCTGATTCCAGATTAGGCAAAGTATACTTGAGTAGTATCTTATTTTAAGTAGCCCGTAACAAGTGTCCTACTGGAGGTAGAGAAATAATTATCAGAGAATAATGACTAATACATAGATAAAAACAGTTAGACACCGAGAAAATACGTATGTTATCTATCATATCTATCACACAAATGTTTATTCTGGGCGGGGATCGAAATCGAGACCTACCGGCGTGAAAGGCTGGGTCACTACCAACCACACCAACATTCCGGTATGGTTTAACAGGATAAATAGACGTGCTAAGTTATCGACAGTTAATACTTTAAATACTGATAAGATAATAAAGACAAAATCTTCTTTTGTTTACCTACTCTAGTTTGTTTTAGTTTGGAACATTAAATACACAATAAAAGTAATAATAGTTTTAAAAAATGCGTTACAGTTCAGTGCAAATCACCGTCTAACTTACGACACCTGTTAATCTAATCAGTTAACACAAGGCCCTTTTCGACCCACTTATTGGCCAACTGGGCTCTACACGGAATTATAAAGAGATCGCGGTAAGATAAACACCATAATGCACGGAGTGGGAGATACTAGATAGAGCATGGGTCGGGCATTATCGACCATCGCGCGGTGCGGGGCGCAGTGAATGAATACACGCATGCGCGTTGGAAACCATCCCTTACATCCCTGCCTTCCAAATTCTACAAATTGCATGCTTTAAAAGCACTGTGAACGCGCTTGAGTCGTCCCAAATTTATCGAAAGCATGCTTTAAGCGCGCTGACAGTCCTATTAAAGCAACAATTGTACAATTTGGAACGTAGGGCACGGGAAACTGCCTCAATTTTACAAACTATTCACTCATGTAAAACGTCTTACAATCACGTTAGGTACAATTTATTATAATAACAACTAATAGCGTATTTCCGATACGGAAGATTGTAGTAGGAAACTAAAATGATAAATAAACACCGTTTCACTTCACGATTTTTAAGCCTGATTTCATAATTTTCAAAAGACCGATAACAAGATATGACACTTAATTGATATGATTCATATCATCTATCATCATATCATATTATCTATATTTTCTTGAAATTTCGATAAAATACAAAAAAACGCACGGAAAAGAAGATAATACGAAGTATACGAACGAAGATTTTAGGAACTAAGGTAGAGAGAATGACCAAACACCGAAACCCGTAAAACTAAGGCCACACAAAGCGATCACAATCACTAACAAACCGAGCAAAAACACAACCACGTTGCACTACTACTATTTCATTCCACTTTAATTAGGTAGTATAATAATGTTTTGATAAAGGTGAGCATAGATATGGGTCCCCGAAGACGTCGGGTGGAGAACTGGGCGTGACGTCATGCAGGCGTGCTGAGCATGCGTGTTGCTCACACACTGATATACAAGCAATAGAAGCGTCTCAATAGAGAATTATACTAAGCGGTAGTTTTAGTTATGATATCTATACTAGAAGAGCTTTTCGAACAGATGACAGTATTACTCGAGACGAAATCTACAACGTGTTAATGGAATAAGCGAAACCCTCATACACCCCAACCGATTTTTATTAAAATAAAACCATTCCCGTATAAAAAACTAATTAATATCTTTTTTCTTCCAGATATTGTTATTTTAAAGTTTCATCGTTGCTCTAGTAGATTTTTAAGCTATCATGGCGCATTCGCCTCGCGTCTGCGCACGCCCCGCCCTCTTCCCTCCCGCGCGCGTATCCACAGAAATAATAGGTCTTTACCTACGAAATTGCCGAAATTTTCTTACAGATTAATGAGATCATAATTCCTATAATTCTAATGCTATTTTTTTTATTTGATTTATATTTGAAAGTTGACTTCAAGGTTATCAATTTACGCATAAAATAAAGTTTTTATATTTAGTTTGATATATAAAATTAAAGGTTCGAAAATTGTTCGTCTTAAATGTCGTCCGATTTCATCATTAGATTTGTTATATTTTTTTACAGATAATATTTTTCGAAAACTAAATTTAAGCTGCTGTTAGCTTAATGTCTTCCCAATAATGCTTAAAAAAATAAAGAAAATTGGATTCATAATTCCTAAGAAAAATGCAAAAATGTTAGTACTGAAAATTGAGTTTACCTAAAATTCGCCATACAAAACGGCAATTTCATAGGTAAAGACCTAATATTTAGAAGCGACAAAAATTTTAATAATAAAAATTAAAAAAATAACCCCTATCAAAAACCCGTGAAATTGATTCAACTCTCGATTCTGAACAAACTATTTTCTCAGTTTCCTTATTCCGTTAACCCGTTGTATAACATGACATATTTTCATCTTGTACTGAAAGGTGTGGGTCAGGCATTTTTCAGGGGTAGCTTTCCTTTGAAGAATGGATTTAGATTGTCTCATAAAGGCCTTTATTCACTTATGGTTAAGTTAGATGGTGCAACCCACCCTTAAACTTTGAATAAGGGCGTTCCTCTCTCTATCCTAATACTGGTCAACAAAGTTTACAATACGGCCGTTCCAGCACGGTTTTATCAACTAATTCCGTGGCACCGTGACCGCATCGACAGCGATATCGTTACGTTACACCTACGCTAGTTTCCGTAGCACGAGACGACAAATTGTGCATTATTTAAATTACCTTGCTTATCTAGGTTACTTAATTAGCTCAGTCAAGGGTTTGATGAGCTATCGGCTCAATTGAGGGACATACCTGCCATACCTACGACCTTTGACATGTTGTATTTAGGCCTACAGAACCTACTCGTACTATCATAGAATCAATTGACAAGGCACCTTATTGTCTAGCTAGACTGTCTTTAGATAGCCAGATTATAAGGCGAAATAGTATAATTTATTTCTACTTTTATGTTTTTGTACTTTGGATTGTATACGAACCTATAACATAACTTATCTTTACGCGAATACACAACGTGCGAATTTTCAATTAACATTTCGCGCTGAATTAGGCCGCTTTACGGCGGGCCTGCGTTGATTTGGACAGTAGTGGACAATGTCATCAAGTTACAGAAGACGTTATTATCCTATACTACGAGTATTAAATGTTCACTAGGTATTTTATTAGAATGCTATATACACCGTGGCCCCGAGTAACCCGAAACATTTTAACCATCGATTCTGATGTCTAATTTGAGTAAAAAAATGTTTTAACGTATGGTTGGAAAACGCTTACTTTTCGAGATATTGATTATTTTAATAAATTAACTAGTTGAAAAATCTCCAGTTAAACAAACCCTGGTGAATGTAACGTAGCCGTCGTCGTATTGTGTCAAAGTAGTTTGTCAATTGTTTTAATGTTCGCTTACTTATACTAGGGATTTGTTTACATGGAAATACAAAACTTAATTGATTTATTTTAAAATAGCTAAGTTAAAATTTCACAATTGGACCTATGTTCATTTGTTCATATAACATTATTTACTTACAACATCGTCAGAAATGCCTGGTTACAGTTTCTCGGGTTACTCTGGCCCACGGTGTATATTTTGTAATCGGTTTCTCTAAAACGGCTTTAATGATTTCGATGAAATTTACTATACGGGGGTTTCAGGGGCAAAAATCGATAAGCTAGGTATCATGTCTGGTATATTTCGTTTTAGCTCCGTTTTTTCGAGCATTTCTTGAAAATAGCGCCCTTCAGAATAACTACAGCGCCATCTGTTTTGGGCGCCCAGGTACTTAAAATTTATTGATAAAAATATATATTTGGGTCGTGAAATTTACCGAAATTTAGTTTTAATTTTTTTAGATTTAGCCACAGAATTTAGCAATTACATCAAAATGGTGTTCCCTGTTAGAAAGACTGTGTCTGCAAACAAAATGCAAAGCAATAAACTGAAGATACCTACTCAGCTTGTAAACTATGCTAAGATGCATCAAAATTGGTTGTTTTGTTTTGTATGCATATTGCACGTACGAGTGTAGCAATTTGCCACTTCCATAATATACATAATCATATTGTAGGTAGATCAGATTAACCATACTCATATGATTATAATATCATGTTTAATACTTTCAGTCTGTTTTCAATGTAAGTAAAATTTCCATGGACAGCTATTATTGGCTTATAAATATAATGAGATCATGAACAGTTTTATATAAGTGCTGTTGTTCTCCTAAATAAAAAAAAATAGATACCTAACATCATCATAACATCCTATTGAACCTCCAGTCTTTAATATGACTGAAATTTTGTGATAATTACAGCAATAAGAGAACGTAGCTTGATTTGGTCTAGAATTAAAAAAGTTATCAGTTACTGCACTTATTTATTTGAGTCAAGGAGTTTCAATGGCACACTTGATGTCACAGGCTACTAATTTAACCAGGTGTTTGAATATTTAAGCCATACACAAAGCTGTTATATTACTAAACATAGTACTAATACTAAAGTATATTATTTTCACTTCCTGAAAGTTTTATTCACTGAAAGTTATCCAGTTAAGTTGACTGATCAGATCATGCCCTTATAGCGAGGGAGACCCTCGCTATTCATGAAGAAGGGAAAACCACTTATCACAGTACTATCACTTTATTATAATATATCACAATACAAATCAGGTTACCAGGAAGACGCGGATCAAAATCTTTCGGTCCTACATAAATAAACACCGTAACACTAACAATACCGAGTTGCAATATCCCAGTGCCGCCATCTAGCGGTGGCAGTAGTGGGCACACTAGAGACCTACAGACGATAATATGCAGGAAACCGCACTTTCCGACCCGAACGCGTCGTGAATTCTGGTTCCTTGGCCACAGGTAGTTTCTGACCCTCTGACTGAAGATTGTGAGGTTGTGAGGGATGAATGATCGGTGTGTGAACTGCGGTGTCTGAGTCACGCAGTATGTGGGCCGGCTTGACGCGGTCCACCGATACCGTAACCACCTTACTATTCACCTTAAGGGTGAAAACTTTGTCACTGCGTTTAAGAACTTCGTATGATCCACCAACAGTGCAGTCACGTAAAAATACATGCGAGCAGGTGTCAAGCCCTTTGTAAACAAATGTAGAACGTTTACCGCCATGTCGAGAAGCAGGCTTCGGCTGTAAATTTTGAATAAAATTACGTAGCCGTGACGTGAAACTCGTTGAGTCGACTGTGAAGTCAGACGCCGTAGTAAAGAAATCGCCGGGAAGGCGTAAAGGCTCGCCATAAAGTAATTCAGCAGAAGAAGCCTGAATATCTTCTTTGAACGCGCTGCGAACCCCTAATAACACCAATGAAAGAGATTCTACCCAGTTAGTGCTGTCGTGGCAGATAATGGCAGCCTTTAACTGCCGGTGAAACCTCTCCACTAAGCCATTGCAAGATGGGTGGTATGCAGTAGTACGCCGATGTTGAAACCCAACTAACTGCGCTAAACTCTTAAAAAGGGCTGACTCAAATTGCGCACCACGATCCGTAACAATATCTTCTGGACAACCGAAGCGCGATATCCAACCACTCAATAAGGCTTTCGCCACCGTTTCTGCGGTAATATCTGCTAACGGTATAGCCTCCGGCCATCGTGTAAAGCGATCAACCGCCGTAAGGCAGTATCGAAACCCCTGCGAGATAGGCAAAGGACCAACCAGATCAATGTGAACAAATTTAAACCTGGCTTTTGGAACTTTAAATGATCCGAGTGGTGAGGAGACATGCCTCGTGATTTTCGCACGCTGACATGCTAAGCAAGTGCGTACCCACTCCCTACAGTCCCGCCTAACACCTGGCCATACATATCTCTCTGCAACCATCTTCGCCGTAGCATTAGCACCTGGATGGCTAAAAGAGTGAAGGCTATTGAAGGCTTTACGGCGAAAAATCTTTGGAATGAATGGCCTGGGGGAATCTGTGCTAACGTCACAAGGAGAACTGAGCTGGTCCCAGGAAGTCTCACTTTTTCAATGCGCAGTGAACTTGCGTTATTGAGGAGTTGAATGAGCTCAGGATCCGAGTGCTGTGCTGCTGCCAGCTGGTTCGGATCAACAGGCTGAACAATTTCCTCAACCCGAGAGAGCGTGTCGGCTACCACATTATCCTGGCCTGAAATATGGCGGATGTCAGTGGTAAACTGCGCAATGAGGTCTAAATGGCGAAACTGTCTGGGGGAGCAATTTTCCTTCCGGTTGTGAAAAGCAAACGTAAGTGGTTTGTGATCTGTATAGATCGTAAAATCGCGCGCCTCAACCATATGACGGAAATATTTAATGCTTTCATAAATAGCAAGAAGCTCCCTATCGTAAGGTGAATATTTCTGTTGAGTGGGGCTTAATTTATGAGAGAAAAATGCAAGGGGTTGCCAAGAACGTCCATCATGTTGCTGCAAGACTGCACCGATGGCGCTGTCAGACGCATCCGTCACTAACGCAAGCTTAGCGCCACATTGCGGATGAGCTAGTAAGGCGGCCTGACAAAGACCTTCCTTGCAAGCTTTAAATGCTTCGAGTTGTTTGCCTGTTATACTGACCGGATGTGAACCTTTTACTGATCCCGTGAGCAGTGCGTGCAAAGGTGCTTGGTGTTGAACGGCTTTAGGGATGAAGCGCCTGTAAAAATTTATCATCCCTAAGAACCTACGCAGCTCCCTAACTGTTTTGGGAACAGAAAAAGTTTTGATGGCTTCTACCTTAGCTGGCAGTGGCGACGTACCCTTTGCGGAAATATGGTAACCAAGAAAAGTTACCTCTGAAACACCAAATACACATTTGGCTGTGTTGATTACCATGCCGTACTTTTTCAGACGGTTGAACAGCTGGTGCAGGTGCTCTTCGTTGGTTTTCTGGTCCTTGGAGAAGACCAAAAAATCATCTAAATATGTATAAACGAAGTCCAGACCTCGAACCATTTCATCAACGAAGCGCTGGAACGTCTGTCCGGCATTACGAAGTCCGAACGTCATGAACGGAAATTCGTAAAGTCCGAATGGCGTTGTGATGGCAGTCTTCGCTATGTCTTCAGGATTAACGGGTATCTGGTTGTAAGCCTTTACAAGGTCTATTGTGGAAAAAATGTTGCACCCTGAAAGACTGTGAGCAAAGTCGTGTATGTGCTTGATTGGGTACCTATCGGGTACAGTACGTGCGTTCAGCATCCGGTAATCACCACAGGGACGCCATCCATTGTCCTTCTTAGGGGCGAGATGTAATGGCGATGACCAAGGTGATTCAGATGGCCGGCAGGTACCATTTTGTAGCATGGCTTCAAACTCGGTTTTAGCTATCTTTAGTTTTTCGGGTGCAAGACGGCGTGGAGTACAAGATACCGGCGGCCCAGGTGTCGTGCGAATGTGATGTAAAGTGTTGTGCTGAGGTGTGCGATGAATACCGGGTGGACGGGTGATTTCTGGATATTGAGTTAGTATGTCATGATAGACAGAGTTGCCTGAAACTACCTAGACCGAAGAAACATCATCCTTCGCGGAAGCAGGAATACCTGAGGTCGTGAGCGTAGTGCTACCATCGATGAGGCGTTGGTTACGAACATCAACAACTAAATTGTAATATGAAAGAAAATCCACGCCTATTATCGCCTTTGTGACATCGGCGACGATAAACCTCCAAGCAAAGTCACGGCGCAAGCCTAGGTTAAGCACTAAGTGAGCGTAGCCGTAGGTACTAATAACGGAACCGTTTGCCGCACAAAGTTCATAGTCCGTTTTCACTCGACGCTCCTTAAGGTATGTTTTAGGAAAAACGCATAAGTCACTCCCGGTGTCCACAAGAAACTGCATACATGAACTCTTGTCTGTCACAAATAAGCGACCGGTACTCGGACAGTCGTCGGCCGCCATTATCGACTGCCCGTTGCTTTTCCCGAAAAGTCGCAAGGCTTCACACACTTATGCGCCTTCTGCCCGAACTTGGAGTGGTACCAGCAGATGGGAGAGTTTTCATAATTAGACTCTGATCTAGTAGAAGAAGAACGTCTGCTACGCCGTGAAGTGGATCTGCTTCTTGAACGAGATAATCTATCCAGCTTAGTTGACAGCATCTGAACTTGCCTGGTAAGTGCTGCTATTTGTCCTGACTCTGAAGCAACATCAGGACATGAAGAAGAAGTTGACGCAACTTGTGGGCTCGGACCGGTGACGTCCAATATTTGATCTGCCAACTCTGCTATCTCCAAAAGTGATAACTTAGCTTGCGATGCTAGGATGGACTGTACGCCACTAGGAAGGCGACTTGCCCAAAGGGACCTCAGGAAGTCATCAGGAATATTTGGTCCTGCCAGTTCCTTTAAATGGCGCAAAAACTGCGACGGCTTACGGTCTCCAAGCTCTTCATGAGTCAACAGCTGCTTAAGTTTACGCTCACGGCTCACTGTGAGCCGCTTGATTAGCTCTGTTTTTAAATGCTCGTACTTATTTGGTTCAGGCGGAGCTGTAATGATATCCTCTACAATCTCGGCATAGGCTGGCTCCAGTTGAAATATGGTATAATGGTATTTGGTTGTATCGGAAGTAATACCAGCCAGCACAAATTGGCTCTCCAGTGACGCAAACCAAAGCGCCGGCTTCGCTGGATAAAACGGAGGTATCCGAACACCGATACGATTAACAGACTCACCGCCACTCGTTGATCCGCCACCGTCTTTGTTGGCGGCGGTACCCGATGCGCTTTCATCCTCCAGACCTCCCGCCATGGAACTGAGGTTCCGATAACGGGGTCAAAACCAGTGAAACTGCTGAGAGGGTCTCCAGTCACTCTCAGCCCGGCGTAGCGTGGCACACGTGCTCCTCGGGGTCACCAGTATAGCGAGGGAGACCCTCGCTATTCATGAAGAAGGGAAAACCACTTATCACAGTACTATCACTTTATTATAATATATCACAATACAAATCAGGTTACCAGGAAGACGCGGATCAAAATCTTTCGGTCCTACATAAATAAACACCGTAACACTAACAATACCGAGTTGCAATATCCCAGTGCCGCCATCTAGCGGTGGCAGTAGTGGGCACACTACACCCTTGCAATTTTCTGAAGGCTGTCTCTTACAGCCTCACAATTTAGGCAAATTGTTCCAATCACGCTCCTTTTAAATTTATTACTGACACTTTGGTTTGTTGACAGAAAGTGAAAGCAATACTTTTAAATAAGCTTTCTGCAACTAGCTGTTTAAGGGCCCAAATGAGGTTACAATGTAGAAAGTAAAATACTACAATGTGACACAATTTTGTACCTTGCTATTAGATTGTAGCTAGACATTGGAGCATATTTATTTGTTTAACCACCTATTTATATACATAAAAAAATAAACAAACAAGGAGTACTGCTTATTTCAAAGAGGACATCATTAAGATTACACAGATTGTGTTGATACAATGTTACGTCCCCTTTAGGTTTTTGTCCCTTAACATATAGATACAATTTATAGCTCACCTTTGACAAAATCTATCTTCATAGTGGAAACCTGGTCGTACAGTGCAGCACATATCCATGTAAGCATAAGCAACCATAGGAGTAATGTGCCTCGGACTGCCCATTTCAATGCACATCGTACTTCTTGCCCAATATTGGGCTCTGGAACTCGAGGGGTGGGATTTCTGTTTCTGTCTCGTCTGAAAAATATAAAAATAAATATTTAATAAACTGGACAGACTGACTGAGTTCTGCCAACAGTTAGAGTGGCTAAATTGAAGGCCAGATAGGCCCACGCACATTGGTCCACAATAGGACTTAGTGCGGAAACCACATACTTAACTTAGAATATTTAATACAGCAATGACAAAATAATTGATGTGGAGCTTTTTACAAGTAACATTGTAATAACTACGCATTTTCGAAAACAGCTTTGACATTTTCAATTAAATTTACAATGCAGGTGTCATCTAAGAAATTGATTTAACATGTTTGGGGAAATTCCTTTTTTCTATTTTTTGTAGTTCCTTAGATAAAGAGAACAGCACATTTCAGGAAACTCCACAGCACCATCTGTTGGTTCACTTAGCAAGATTATGTCTAGACGAGCATCACTCGGTCGCCCAGATACAGTCAAGACCATGTCAGACTTGTCACTTTGGACTTTGTACCAATCTTGTCTCTATCCTCGTATGAGTTGGGGTCGAGGTGCAAGTGTCAAGCTTGACATGCTCTTGACTGTACTTAAAGGTTATAAGCAATGGGTACATAATTTATCTGGAAAATTCTTACCTTGTTACTTTCTTTTTTCTACTTGGAATTATTTCTAGCTGCAAATCTTCGGAGTCGTCGTCACTGGACAGGTCGAGGAGGCGAAAGTTTTCCTTATTGACCTTAGAAGGCAAAGACATTTTTGCACTAATTCTATACACATGCTACCCACGCTTGGTACAAGTTTTTTTCACTTCTGAAACACTGAAACCTCAATGTTGAGGACTTGAGGTTATACCTAAATATCCTCGTCTAAACAAACATTTTACATGTACACCGCATTATTATGACAATGATTCTTTGGAAGTTACAGGCGAAAAATTTGTTTTGAAATTGCAACAAAACAAAGAAATACATATAAATAAAATATTACGAGCAAAACCCAAACTCCGATTTCGACAAAAATGACAATGACATTTGTCATGTCATTTCTGACAGCCTGAAATGAGTGAATGAATGAATGGAAAGTGCTTAAGTCGACGAGCGTTTATTTAACGCTGCGGTTGCCTGCGGGCACATCCAATGCAGTGCGATCGACGGGCCATTACAATCAAAGAACGGAGCCACTTTTTATAAAATGGCAACCCAAATTAAACTAAAATAAAAAAATAAACTGTCACTTTAAAATTGACAGGAAAAATGTGTTGCGGTCGGTCGTTATTTATTGGGATTTTTTAGAATTTTATGTGAAAATAATGGGTTCTTGATTATTATTAGAAGAAAGTAAAAGCAAAACTATCATGAAAGAAAAATGGAATTTTATTTTGTACCTTATGTGGTTTTCTTATCTAATTTTGTCAGCGATTCTTATGTTCGGTCATGGATTCTTGCTGTCTCGTAAGACTTTGAGCGATGTTTCCGAATGTGTATCGCTAAAAGAATTTGGGTGTGATGGCAGGGAGTTGCTAAATTCCACAAGGAAGTCAGGCTGTTCCGATGATGTGAAGATTCGCAGGATTTTGTCGAATCCTGGAGCCCCGGTCGTGTGCGTGTCCAGACGGCATAGAGTTTTGTTTATTCTGGTAGACGCGCTGCGGTATGACTTTACGGACTTGGATCCGGGGCTGGAGAAGCCGATGTTCTACCAGAACCGGCTGTCGGTGCTGCGTGAGACGCTGGCGCGGCGGCCGGACAGCACGCGACTGTATCGTTTTATGGCCGACCCGCCTACCTCAACTTTGCAGAGAGTCAAGGCGTTAGTTACTGGATCTCTCCCTACTTTTGTTGATGCAAGCTCTAATTTTGCTGCTATGGAGTTGCAGGAAGATAACATTATAGATCAGGTAGTAAACAAATTTTATTACAAATGTTCAAGAGCAACAAACAAACAACATTCCTAAGAAAATATGAGTAAAAAAAATTATGCTAATGACACCTTAAGTTATTGAATGAACTTTGGTGTACCTAGGTAATTTGATTATAGAGCACTGTTTATTTTGATTGAAAAAGTTCAGTTTCATTGAATTAATTTGCACTTAAAGTTAATACATATTACTATTCTTAAGTAAGCAAGTGATGGTAATTTATTAATTTGTTTTATCCAGGTAACCAAAGGAGGAGGCCGTGTGGTACTGCTAGGCGATGACACTTGGTCCCGACTGATGCCAGGCCGCTGGCTCCGGTCTCATGCTCACTACTCCTTCCATACATGGGATCTTGATACTGTTGATATTGGTATGAATTTTTTATTATACCTACTCCAGTTAATAATGATAATATCAAATAAGTTTGAACCCTCTACTATTTTGAACCATAACCAAAAAAAAATATTTAAAAATTAATGTTGAAATTCACTACCTGCCTACACACCTCATAAGGCTGTTAAGTTTGTCTGAGTGTTGATTAAAATGTGCAAGCTAGCATAATTAATTTTTAAGTATTGAATGATGTATAGAATATTATTTATTTTGCAGAAATTGATTCAAAAATTTATGATGAAATAAAGAAGGATGACTGGGATCTCTTAGTTGCTCATTATCTTGGCATTGACCATGCCGGTCACAGATTTGGGCCTAACCACCCGGAGATGGCCAGGAAACTAGATGAGACAAATTTTCGACTTAGAAAAATTATAGAAATGCTACCACCAGATGTACTGCTCTTTGTAGTTGGTGACCATGGCATGACTGAATCAGGTAGGATAATTTAGGAAATATAACACTTGTAAACAGCAAAATGATCTGATAAGATAAAAAAATACTGTTCCTAATATTTTTATTTACTTAATGCTTAGTTATTGAATACATAAATGATATCAAGATCTTTATCTATTGTTGTCAGAAGTCATACAAAATTGCTGTACACTGTTTTAAAAGTATGCGATGTTTATAATTTTTGCACATTTTAAATTAAGCAGGTTCAATTTTCATATATTTGTCGCTCATTTATTCCTTTCAAACCAGTATGGTATGGGTGTGTGCAGTATGTGCTCTAAAAATAGCAGATTTTTTGTATCACTAACACAACAGAATTTTTAAATTAACTCAGAATAATTGCAATTAATTTTACTAAGTTTGTAATAAACAGTTTTCATAGTTAATTTTATTAATTTTGAAATTCTGTTTATTGGTAAAAATTAATCTGCTTTACAAATTATAACACAACATTATATAGATCTTTTTTTATACTTCACCATACTTGCCTCCAAGGTTTTCCAGGTAAATAATGGACACCCTTCTTCTGACTGAACATAGCATATTTTTAAACAGCAATCAAAATGTATTTGAATGTGTAATATTTCACAGTTTTCACATTGTTTTAGACTCACAAGAATGGACAGAGTCAGGTGGTAGGTAACATTACTATTGCTTGAACAGTAGATTTTATTTGTGCTGTTTCATGTTTTGATGTTTCTAACTTTGGTTTGGGTTCTTATTCTGCTAAACATGTGTGTGACTCTGAAATATAGAATTATATTGGGGGCGATTCTAGCGTGGCCGCTAAATTTAAGGCTATAATTTGACAGGTCTAAAAATGTTGCTATCTTTGTTAATGCTTAAAACACTACGGTTTAAAACCTGCTCATGAGCTTTGTGTGCGGTTTTAGCGCGCTAATAGTCGGTTCAAAACTTGCTCGTATTCACTCGTTTAAGCGACGTGACGTCATCAGTGACGTCACTTTAGCGCGCTATCATTGCATACGAAAATGAGGTAGTGCAGCGTGTGCGAAACGTCAAATTCATAAGACATTTGTCATCAATCTCGTTTTCGAGAGATTTTTTTCAACTTTCCTTTGGGTTTTTAGATTTAATTATCTTATCAAATAATCATTGTCTCTCAATAATTTCTTAAAACGCAAAATAAAATCAAAATTTTAATTTTTCTCAGTGACATTGACATAAGCGCGCTCTAGTCTGGTTTAAAACTGTATTCGATCGTATTCGACGAATGCACGCATATAGAAATAAACCGACTATATTCAGTGAATGTGATGTGTGCGTTAAATTCAAGAAACAATCCGTAGTGTAAGGCTGAAAGACAGCATCACTTTTAGACCTGTCAAATTTTTATCATAAATTTAGCGGCCACGCTAGAATCGCCCCCATTGTTATGTTTTTATGGTTGAGGTTATTGACAGGGAGTTTTATCATTTCCTGTAAAAATTACGATATTTGTTTTTTTTAGTTCAGAGACAAGCTTGGAAGCTTTATGTATTGGCCTTTTTCAAACTATACATATGTATATTTAAATACAGCAGATGGGCACATAACTTCCAAGGTGATGGTTATTTGCTGCGCATGGGCTGTGGCATGAGTAGGTACCTAACGGGGAGTCCCGCGATTCGCGCTCGCTCTTCCCCCTATGATACATTTTTTGAGTTCTGAGCATTAACCGTGATCATCGAAGTTAAGTGCCCCTGCTGTATGTGTTGTAAATTTTTAAAGCTACATAGTCTTCTTGAATGTAGTGTGCTTTGCACGATAATTTAAGCTTTAGAAAAGACGTACGTTATTCAGTATGATTAAATTGTATTGTCAGGGGACCATGGAGGTGAGAGTAGGGCAGAGAGAACAGCTGCCTTCTTCGCGTACCGCGGTAACGGTTTTGGCGGGAGTGGGCCGGATGTGGAAGCGGGGCGGGAAGTGCAGCAGACTGACTTCGCGCCCACACTGACCGCAGCTTTGGGTCGCCCCCCGCCGGCGCCCTCGCTAGGCAACCTGGTCTTCCCCGTGCTACCTCCGATGTCAACCACCGAGACCTTGCTGCATGTTACTAATAACTTGAAGCAGGTAGTGTACAGAGTAAAAAAAAATATAAAGCTCTGTTTTTTTTTGTTAAAAAAATCTAACTACTTTATTACTTTATTTTAAGGGATTTCCTGTAGTCAACTAGCGCCCCCATCAGTTAAAAAAACATTACACAAAACTTATCTAAAATCTGTCTTACCACATTGACGTAAAGGTACCCTAGTTTATTTAGAACCTATCAATCCTGAAAAATATAAGTTCACTGTAGTTACAGATGCAAAAAGTGCGAAAAACGGCCACTTTTAGCAGTTTTTGTATCTGTAACTACAGTGAACTATATTTTTCAGGATTGATAGGTTCTAAATAAACTAGGGTACCTTTTCTTCAATCTGGTAAGACAGATTTTAGATAAGTTTTGTATTTAGCAAGTAATATTTTTTTAACTGACGGGGGCGCTAGTTGACCGCAAGAAAGCCCTTATGATTCCAGTCTAAAAACCGAGCTTAGGTGTCGAATTTTAACTTAATATTTGCTTGTATAGTAAATAAATAAAAAAATCGGTTTAGGGCTCCCGCACACGACCGAGAATCGGTGGCCGATTTTTTGTCGGCATCCCGCTCTTACGTGTTATCACCTGGATCTTCCGTCCTTGTCCTGGCCGATAATCGCCCACCGATTCTCGGTCGTGTGCGGGAGCCCTTACTAGCAAACTTTTTAACACACCTGTGTTAATAACTTGTGTTAATTATCTTTTGTTTTTAATAATGCTGTTCGGTGCTAGTTATTGTCTTTGTATCAACGAAGACACAGTTTTTAGCCTAGAAGTTGTCTAGAATCTGTTTACTTAGTTTGTGTTTAATAGAATAATGTTCTGAATAAAGGCTAGGTTAAAAGTACCCTAAACCGACGAGCATGTATGAAAGGATTGATGAAAGCACAGGAAGCAAGGGAAGTATGTCAAGATCGTAGCAGGTGGAGGACTGTGGTCTCTGCCTACCCCGACGGGAAAGAGGCGTGATGTTATGTATGTATGTGTTTAATCGAGGAACCTTAACCTTTATAACATAGGCTCTTTGGCCTAGGTTAGAGAGCAAAGAGGTATTGTGCAACAATATTAATATTAAATGTGTACAATGCTGTGTTATTTTATTCAAAATACAAAATACCCAGGAAATGAAAACTTTGTGGTTTCTCACCTCTCTACCTTCTGATTTTTATAATCAGATATTTATTTTTAGATAACAAATTACCTAGTCCGTTATGGAGAGGAATCTCAGCAGATATCTCTTGACAAACTCGCGCAACTGATCAATGCTACAAGAGAGCAACTGGGCAAGGCGCCCAATGTCAATACTCCAGACGAATTAAACAATTATATCCACAATGTTAGGTAAGTTATCCATCAGTAAGCATGTTTTTTCTATGTTGTAAACTAGTATTTTAGACAGAAATGACGCAACTTTATTTTGTCTTTTGTTTCAGGGCACTTATCGACAACATTCGCGGCATTTTCCGAGAAGTATGGGTGGAGTTTGATTCTTTGTCGATGTTAAGAGCTCTTCTATTGTTCTTTTTGGCAATTTTCTTGAACTGGTTGGTAACTGAGGGTATACCTATGGAGCGTCTTCCACCAATCTTTGCTAGCAGCTTCGTCCCTACTGGGATGATTTCCATGGCTCTCTGTGTAGGCGTCTGCTATACTTTGTATTACTTGGAATTGTTAGAAGATCTCGAACATGCGATCATTTTGAGCACCGGTCTAATTTCTGGCGCAGTCGTTTGTACTTTAATTATAATGCATTGGGACGGTATTTCGCAACGGTGGTACGAAGGGCGGGCGCAGTTTTACGAACGATTCTCCCGCGCCGCCTTAGTGGCTTCCGCTATGGTGCTACTATCGAATAGTTACGTCATAGAAGAAGGTGCAAGTCTATCGTATTTAGCTTTAACGGTTCTCGCTCTGATGGCGTGGAATGTACAGACACTAAAATCTCTAGCGTTGTGGATAGGCTGCGGTCTCTCGTTAGGGATGTCGAGGATGTACAGGGGATGTAGGGAGGAACAGGGGGATTGTTGGACGTCGGGTGGGAATATCATTCCTGGTCAGGCGTCGAGAGTGGCGTTAGTGTTAGCTTTAGGGACAATGGCGGGGGTTGTAGCGGTGACTAGGAAGCACGTAGGTTGGCGTGGGTATGGGGTAGTATTGGCTGGGGTATTTACTTGTGCGCATTGGGCAGTCGGATGGGGCAGCCTAGGCTCTGCTAGCCGCTCAAAACTTCTTGCTCGCGCCTCCTGGGCCGTCTTAATCATAATGTTCATTCTTCTGTGGAGGAAAGAAAGACAAGGCGCCGTGTTGCCTCTTACCGTGTGTGGCTTATTGCTGTATGTGGCCAATACTCTAGTGTTGGGAGCAGCGTACGCCCCATCCGCGGCTCTGGCGATTCTCTGCGCATTCCTGGCATTGAATCTTGTGTCTTCTTTGAAGAGCGATGGACCGACAAAGTTCTGTGAGTATATTATATTATCTTTGCGAATATTAATTAGTTTATGCATGAAGGCCTTCGTAACGCCAGTTTGGCTTGCTCTTGTGCAAGCGATTTTTGTATTTGGCTCGGAGCCATATCAAATTATAGAAAGAAATAAAGCTGATTGTCGAAAGATGTCGGTTTGAAGTATCAAGCTATTTCTTACCTTCGTTTATTTAGTAATAAAAATGATTACTCTTGTGCTTACTAACAATCACAAAGTCCCGTGTGGTTCCGGCAAAGAATAGTACCATCCCACACATACCCGTGGGTGTTGTAAGAGGCGCTAAGGGTTATAAACTGGAGGATGGTCAGCAGCATCCTCCTATGTATCAACCATCTTACGTACTGCGGTCACCTACAACCGCGTTCCATGGTGCCAGCCGTACCGCTGACAAGTGAGGTGACTATGGTACTTCCCCTCCATATTTTTCCTGCAAAAGCTAGAATTCTGGAGGGAGCTCCCTGTTCTATAGTAGGCATTTCATGGGATGTTATGATGAAATCAACCACTGATATAAAAAAAATACTGGGTTTGTTCTTGACCTCAATCTAGCCCTTAGTCACCATGAAGAACGCTTTTCACTTGCGATTTAATTAAATTTTGGTTATAGGAACAATGGAATACAGACGTAGGTAGGCAAGGAATTCGAAAATATGTTGTAAAACGCTTTGTGTTTGAGGAATATAATCCAAGTACAGGGGACATCCTGTGGTGCGCCTAAACTTCCGAACGAAGAAATTTGGCACACTCACCGGAGTATAATCTGTAAAGTAGGGCTTTTCTTCAAAGTCCGACTGTACCCCTTCGACTACGTACGGTTATTTCCACCGTAATGTAAATTAGCAGTATTTGCACTCCTGTGTTACGGTTTGAACGGTAAGGAAGTCAGTGAAATTATCTGGGTGCTATGGAGGGGGGTGACCACCTGGTGGTCCACCCACCTTCTGCGCTAGAATTGAAACTTAATGGGAAACGTTATGAATTGAAAGCTGTCAAACGCAAATAGTATGGATCTGGATCCTTTTTATGGCGTAAATAAATAACAGGTTCTAATAATGATTGTACGGTCCGCACACCGATATATTTTATTACCTCAGCATTTTAGGCTGCATAGTAGCTTCACCTACTGGTGAAGCTACTGTACACGATTAGGTATCACTCATTCCGCGTGCACTCATTGTATCATCTTTTAATGTCCATACGTCAATTATCAATCATCGTTTGTGGTTTACTTTAACATCTCTCCAGCATAGCATCAAAGGTGTAAGTGGAATTGTGGATCCCTCAAACCCGATAATCCCTCAAATCCGATAATAATAAGTGGGATTTAGCTCCACACTATTTGCGTTTGATAGCTTTCAATCGGCTTCAAAGCGATTCCCATTGTGTTAACATGCTAGCACCCCTGCTCGTTTGCCCATTTGCTACGTAAACTAGTGCTGAGCCTTTTACTGTATTCCAGCGATTACAACCCGCTGCAACTCGAGCGTAGCGTGCGTGTGGGCGCTGCTGGCTTCCTACCAGTTCTACGGCATGGGGCACCACGCCACGCTGGGCCACGTGCGCTGGTTCCCCGCCTTCCACGCCGGCGACCCGCTCTATCTGCCCGACACGCCTGTCAATATAGGGAAACTCATCACGGCTAGCTTAGTCTTCCTTAGTTTATTTGGTAAGTCGTTATAACGTCATAAGCGGCGATTATACTTCACGATAAATAGGGCACTATCTCAGTTAGTGCCCTAAAACCATGTGATGTAATCGATGTTAGGCAGTTAGGGCCCTAATTAAGGGTGAATGGGGGAACCCCCCCTCCACATTTTTCCAGCATTAGCTAGAATTCTGGAGGGAGCTCCCTGTCCTGTAGTGGACGTTTTTTTTTTTTCATGGGATGTTATGATGATGGGGAGCCCGACCGCCCGATCCCCGATCTAGGGCGTAATCGCTATTAGGGAGACAGGGTACTCAGTCGCCGCAGGGCGTTTGATGTCAGTGGACGTGTTAGCCATCAAATATCATCCCAAAAAGAAAAAAATCCTGAAAGGCATGCCAAACTTGAGGAATAAATTTATCTAGAAATCCAAAAATAAAAATATGTTCATATTGCACAATTTATTGTTTAAAAGTTGATATTTTATAATCCATAGATTTATCTTATAATTCTTTTTTTGAAACGCAGTTGCAGCAAGGGCGATCCAATTTTTTTTGTTTTTGGAGAGAACAAGAGACATTCTTTCAACACCACGTTTAGCTCCTTTCGGTCTAATAGGTCCACTTCCGCGAACGTCCATTTCCGTGAACGTCCATTTCCGCGAAAGTCCATTTCTCTGAAAGTCAATTTTTCGAAGTCCGTATTTCAAACTTAAACTTAACCTAGCCCTCACCCCTCTTCTACGAGTACCAACATGAAGAAAGGTTTTAAAACTTCGTTGTTTTTGAAGATGGTGACTTAAAATATGGTTTTTATAAAAATTGGTTTTTATTTTATACGTACTAAATGCAAATAAAATTATGTTTTAGCATTTTTTGAAATTCTACCCTTTTGGGAACCTTCGAGGGGTTACGAAATGGATGTTCGCGGAAGTGGACCTAAACTGAGCTAGGGAGGCGATCTAGTGCAGTGTAATCATAACGCCCTAATTCTCGCTTCTGCTCATCGTCCCGACTGATCGTGAAATGTAATCGCCGCCATACAGGGTGTAAATAAAAGTACCGATTTCCTTTTAACCACATGTTCTATAAGTAGAATAAAGAACAAGAAGCATGTTTAGAAAATAAAATAATAATAAAAAATAACAGATTTTAAAAATGAATATTAAAATTTAATTGTGTCAACCCTCACTAGATTCAAGGCTATTTGAAATTTTTTGCGTCAGCACCCTTACTATTTCTTTAATTAGCTCATTTGACAAGGTTTTAAAATAACGAATGAAGTACAGTCAAGAGCAGGTCAAGCTTGACACCCGCACGACTAGCTCCTACAGCTATTGAAGTAAGAATAGTACGAGTACTAAACCTCGATCTAGCTCTGAGGACAGAGATGAGATCGACGATGGAACGAGCTTGCCCAGAAGAAGCCCCCTCGCGGCTTGTATAGATTCGGGTTACGTGAAATCGGGAAAACAGACGCAGGCAAAGAGTTCCACTCCTTAGCCGTGCGCATTATAAAAGATGTTGCGAAGCGCTTTGTGCGGAATATCAGTGGGTGATATCCTGAGGTGCGTCTGGATTCCCGATGCTAGAAGGGGGATGGCGGAATAAGCTTATTAAGTCCGATGTGTCAAGCTTGATGTGCTCTTGACTGTATCTTCTTTGGTTCAGGCATGCCGCTGCTATTTGGCGCTTCAGTCCCACTGCTGGCCCTATGGGGTCGTAACGGTGCGTCGTCCGTGGGTCCGCGCACGCAACTCGCCGCTGTTTTCTCGCTCTGCCTCAAGTTCGCCCTCTGCTTTGCTGTCAGGGTGAGTGAATAACTTGGATAGCATGTTTATTTCGATTGTTTCCATTAGAAACACTGGGAACTAAATAACAAGGAATGGTGTGATGAGTGCCCAGAATGGTCGACTGTGGATTGTACGACGGAGGAATGCATAGACAATATTTGGAAGCATCTAGCTTCGGATTCCGAGGTTGGACAATCCGCGGTAATCTATTCTTGGTTATGAGCTCGGACAAGACAAGTATGAGTCCGGTCACGGCCGGGACTTATTCCGAGGGCGGTCATTCCTGGCCATATAATACTGGGCAGGCTTTTCTTATTTTCGTACTCGGTACTTCGTTCGTCTATCTGTCATGCGTGTTAATCTCGGCAACTACTATAACCTATTAGTACGGGAGCCGAGAAAAAATTCTCCTTGGTTTTTCACGTGATGTTCAGGGCAAAAACGAGATGTCCCAGTAGATGGGGACAATGAGGGGATCAAGAAAAACTATTTTCGAACTTCTAGATCAGAGCCCGGTTTTCAGGAGGCCTTTTCTAGATTATCAGGCTGGTCTGATTTAGATAAAGCCCCTGACTTTCTCGTCTGGAAAAGGTTTTTTTAGTATCACCATACATACATAAAATCACCATAAACTACTCTATGTGGTCAATCACTTGTTCGCCTTGAATATTACCATTATATCCCGTGAACAAGCCTCAAAATCTGAATTTCTTTGTGATATCATGGTGATATTCAGGGCGAACAAAAGTGAATGCCGGTGAAAGCGTAGCTTACGGTGATACTAAAAAACATTTGCCATAGAAGAAATTCGGGAGCATTAGCTAAAACAGACCAGCTTGAAAATCTGAAAAAAAAAACCTGAACATCGGGCTCGGGTTTAGAATATCCCACATGGTTTTTGTAATCCTCTAGTCATCCCCTATCTACGAAGACCTCTCGTTTTGATTATCTTTATTACAGCTTGACCAACTTTTCTGTAGAATGGCCAAAAGCGGAACTACTTACGTCATTTTGACAACCTCAGAGTAAAAATGTATAGAGTCCGTCATATACATAGTCGTGTTAAGCGTCTCCTAGTCGACTATGACAAGTCGGTCAAAAAACTAGGGTCTAGGTTACGTTTTACAAATCAAACAAATCTAATGTTTCATCCAAACCTTATAATATGCGAAAGTAAAAATATATCTTTTTAACTTGTGAATTGATAATTAATAATAAGAAAGCAAGCGTAAATGATATGTAATAGCCAAAAATGCGCAATTTTTAACAGCATTTTTTAGGGTCCCGATACCAAAATGATAAAAAAAGGAACCCTTACGGTGCGACTTTATCGGTCTGTCTGTCACACCTGTATATCTCAGCAACCACTCATGCTTTAGACTTGAAATTTTAAATAGTTTTAGAATATGGTTGTCCAACTTAACTGCACATGAGAGAATCAACAAAAAGTTATGATTATTAATGTAAAGGGGGCCCAAATAGGGGTGGGGGGCAAAATTTCAAATTGTCATAACTAGGTCGAGTGGGGTATTATATGAAAGGGATTTTTTTGTACATTCTAAAATATATTTTTATATTTTTTTACAACTCTTAGTTTTCAAATTATGATGAAAAATTTCAAAAAAAAATACCATTCCCTCCCCTAAAAACCATCTTCGAAGTTTGTGAAAGAAAAAAAATTCATTAATTACAGGCGATAGAAGTTTGTAAATATTACAGCAAAAAAAAAACGATCTTTCTAAGTTGCAGTTTTTTAGAAATGGACTTTATTGCTTCCAAAAATACTTTAAGCACATCGGAACCCACCCAGCATTTGACCGGTTTTTTTCTTGAATGGTAAGTATTCTTACCAGAAAAACTGTAGTAACAAGATTTACGAGTATTAGTTCTAAGCTATTTATTTCTTAAAGAGAAAGACAAAACTTTTACGTTTTTGGGATATTAAAAAAATCATACATTTTAGTATGGAGGTCCCTCGCAAGAAATGGATACGGTTATGGCTCCCTCCTTAGCATAAAGAGCTGCTACTTAAACCTCCTTGTGTCAGTCAGTGTTGCCTGTGCTGTTCTTGTTTTCCTGCATATTTCCAAGTATTTTATGAGAAAGTCATACCAAAAGCGATCGAAAGTGGTATGCGAGAAATGATTCTTATAATGACATCGTTCTTTGATGCAGAAAAGGAGCAAGAATCGCCAATAATACCATTTGTTCATGTATACAAACGCATTGCTGCCGCTACAGGTCAGTGTTACCCAGATCTTCTTCTTTTCGTGTCGACGCAAATCCAATATTGATTCAGATTATTATTGCAGTAACAATTAGAAGTACTAGTTAAAGACCTGTGTAAAGTTTCATTAACCTAAGTTTAAAACTCTAAGCACTAGAGCATTTTGAAAATCTCAAATTTAGCCAATTGTAAAAACATGCTGTAATTCCGTAAATTCCGTAGAATTTACCTCGTACTTGATAGGAACGGTGCCATAATCACTTTTTAGACATTACCAATAAGATTTAACTTTTCTTTTCTTGTTTTAAAGAAATTTTGCAAATTATCAGAAAAACAGGTGTTGCTGGGGATTTTTGAAGTGAAAACGTTTTTAGCAGCGCCTAGCACTTTTTTAGATGGGGAAAAAATTATAAATTCGCATCAGATGTCGCGTCTTTGTCACGTCCAAGTTAGAGCAGACTCAATATATACAAACGTTCTAAAGTGTCATAAAGACAAAAACATCTATTTTGTCTTTGTCGAGTCAGATCTTTAGATCTCGGATGAAGTATAGAAATGGATTTGCAAATACCTGTAATCATACCAAGTTAGAGCAGGCTCAATTTATACATACAAAAGTTCTAAAGTGTGATAAAGACCATAACATCTTTTTTGTCTTTGTCATAGTCTCGGCTCTTTTTTTAGCAGTCAAACTAAATACAGTTGTCAAACTAAAAATCGCTATAACTTGAAAACTACTGACCCTAGACTACTCATGTGCTGAGACAAATGATAGGTCTCGATGAAATCTACATTTCGGATGACAGCTGTCAAACTAAAAATACTGACCCTAGACTACTCATGTGCTAAGACAAATGATAGGTTTCGATGAGATCTACATTTCGGATGACAGCTGTCAAACTAAAAATCGCTATGACTTGAAAACTACTGACCCTAGACTACTCATGTGCTGAGACAAATGATAGGCCTCGATGAGATCTACATTTCGGATGACAGCTGTCAAACTAAAAATCGCTATAACTTGAAAACTACTAACCCTAGACTATTTGTGTGCTGACTCAAATGATAGGTCTCGATGAGATCTACATTTCGGATGGCAGCACTTCAAAATGAACTGTTGTGTAATGTAACTATAAATTTATAATTGAAAAAAATAACAGGCTTGGTTATTTTCTATTACTTCACTTAGTTAGAGATTATTAAATGTTATAGTTATTTTATACTTTTTATTGCTAATATAAACCTTGCAAAACTTTGAAGGAGGTGTGTAGTTTTTGTTAAAACTATTTTTATTCAACGTAAAGTTAGGCATTTGACCGCTATTAGTATTATTCTAAAACTATTCCAAATTTCAAGTCGATAGCATGAGTGGTTACTTTAATACACGTGTAAGTGTGACAGACGGACAGACAGACAGACAAAGTCGCACCATAGAAAAGGGTTCCTTTTTTAACCATTTTGATATCGGAACACTAAAAAGGCAGAAATTGTTTATTTTTGTAATAGGTGGCAATCCTTTTCGATCGTAGCGCCATCGTAAAATTCTACAGATAAGTTGGTCAAGCTGTACCTATGTATGTATGTATATTTATTTAATGGCATCACATCTCATTACAAAACGTATTTCGCCGATGTCAAAGCTATATAAAATTTTGTACTTCACCAATTTTTGACTGATCAACTAGACGGCGCTGATTACAAATGGGTAAAAGTTTGTTCTGTACGAATAAAGGTTTAATTAAAAGTTAAACGAGCCATAACTGGACCTGCATTGAACGTTTTAAAATAATCTTTTACGATGGCAGGCATTCGCGTGTGCGATCTCTGCCACTGTCCACTGCCGCCACCTGATGATCTGGGGCGTATTCACTCCGAAACTCCTATTCGAGAGTGGCGCGACGGCCGCGGCCTTGCTCGGATGCACGCTCGGGGCAGCGCTCGCGGCGAGGCACCTGCCCGAGGCAAGCGCCGCCGCCAACCACCACAGAAGCAGTTGACACAAACGCACTTAGGGGGCTATTATGTTATCAGAGAGCTTGGATAATAATCGTCTTTGGAACCCGGTTGCATAAAGAGAACATTTTTTCTTCTAAGGCAACTGGTTACCAAACACGGTTACCAAAAAGGCCGGAAGTCATAGTCAGTATGTCATATTATTCAAGTTCTCTGATAATGTAAAAGGAGCCTTAGTAAATTTTAGATTAGTCAGCCTGATTTGCCCTAACAAGAGTCTGCCTTATCCAGAAATGTGTTATAGGAGTAAAAGGGATGGATATTTTATACCGGCTAAACCCGATTTTAGAACAACCTTTACGTGTTTATTAAGTTTTGTGATACAATAGCGAAAGCAGAGCCCCTATTTATTACTTGTTTTTTTAGCCAAGTTGTTTACGCAGTGGTGGGATGTCTGTATTGCAGTTGGCAACTTTTTTAGAAATTTGTAACAAATAAAAAACGTAATGTTGTTTTGCCGGGGCCAAACTAGTTTGGATCCAATCGTGTTTCGCCCTTTATAAAATGCCTAACCAATACATTTAGTTTGGACTTCGGTTATCTGTTGTCCCTTGAAGACTGAAATAGGAGGCCCATGCAATGGACCTCAGTCGAGTTGGCCAATGTTCTACTGGCCCTACTAGTTTAGCCAAATCGCTTTTGGCCGGTATCATAAATACATAAAACAATAATGGTATTATTAAAGATAGACATTTAAAATAATCATGTTCTCATGTCTGTTATTCCCATTGCGTGTGAAAAGGCTTAGCGTGAAAGAATAGGTTGGATGGAACAAACAGACTGACTATATTGTAAATTAACAAGCTAAGCAACTTTTGTATTTTGTTAACAACGAACAAAGAAAGACAAAAATAGAATGTATACACGCGACTTGAATTTGGTGACAATGGCGCATGTAACCCATTTCTCGCATTTATGAAATCAGAAATACGTTTAGATGAAAATTTTTGCAAACTTAATACACCAGGCGGCATCTAAATCCAACAGTGACGGTTTTTAATAGGCTACCCGCCGCCGTCTAGTGGTGCCCCGTCGTTAAAAAAAAAAAGCTCGCTTAATACAAAATTAATCGAAAATCCGGTCAAACAGTACCTATTATCCAGGTTTTTAAGAACCTATTTGCGGTGCAACATATAGTTCTTTTTATTTAAAGATACAAAAAGTACGAAAAACTACAACTTTTAGTATCTACGAGTATATCTACAGTGACTTATATTTTAAACAGTTGATAGGTTCTAAATAGACAATCCATCTGTAGAATTTTCGATAAATATTGTATCCAGTGAGTAATATTTCTTTTTATTGATGGGGTCTTAACTTGCGAAGAATACCACGGGGTAAGGGCGTGGTGCACGGGGCATGAATGCGAATCGTTGACGATCCTGTCCAAATACCCGTCACTGTTGAAATATCTGCCGTGCCGCTTGGTGTACCCTGGCTTGTTCATTTACTCTTCGTTTGACGGACTGTTGTTACACATTGCATTTTTAAGTACAAGTGAGATTAACGTGCGATAGAGTGTTGCGATTTGTCGTTTTGATTGCATAAAGAGAACATTTTTTCTTCTAAGGCAACTGGTTACCAAACACGGTTACCAAAAAGGCCGGAAGTCAGTCAGTATGTCATATTATTCAAGTTCTCTGATAATGTAAAAGGAGCCTTAGTAAATTTTAGATTAGTCAGCCTGATTTGCCCTAACAAGAGTCTGCCTTATCCAGAAATGTGTTATAGGAGTAAAAGGGATGGATATTTTATACCGGCTAAACCCAGAAGGAATGTTTATAATTTGTTTTTGTTGTGCTTAAAAGGTTGTTTTACTCGAAAAGTATAGAGTCACCGGCCCAGCATATACACGATTTCAATTTGTTTGCGTGTCATAGAAAAATCAAAAAAAAAAAAAAAAAATTTAAAAATTTATGGAAAATCCAAAACTAAAGCTACGCGGAGGGCGATGACGCGCAAGGCAATGACCCGGAGCGCCGCGCTATTACCGAGTCAGCGGGCAAATATCAGTGGATAAGGTACTGTCAAGAGCAGATAAAGCTTAACACTTGCAATTTTCTTTTTTATTGAAGCGTTTTTTTAAATGTCTTCTTTTATCATTACAACACCTCCTAAGCTAATAATGCTAATATGGCATCCAATTAAATTACATACATAACATCACGCCTCTTTCCAATTAAATTAACACCCTCTATTTGGGTGTTCATGTTAAAGGAAAGACTTATATGGACAGCACAGGACAGGCACTACTGTTGTGTACTTGCCACACATACACAATTAATAATGAATAGCCAAATTTACTGTGTGGTGCCAGCGTTTCGCTCAACTGTGTGTATAGAGGGTAGTACTGAAAAAGATTTATAAATAAATAATTGATAAATAAGGCACATTACACACAAGGTTAATTTGATACCAAACTAAGGCAAGGCCTATATGGGTATCAGAGAACCCAGAATCTAATCTAAGAAATACCTGAGACAAATTCTATCTAACTCATCGAATCCGCATATCATGGACTATACTACAATGCTGCGCCATTTGTCTTGTTGATTCTCGGAAGCGTGATATGCAGAGCTGATCACTTCATATTTCGAGTCTATTATAAGATTTGAGTGATATTTACCCAAAGTACATCATAGTGATTTTTTAAATATTTAAATGAAAAAGGTGAAGAACTGCCATCACAGGCTGTTATAAATTTGTTATGCAAATAATATATCTCGGAACAACTTTCCCCAAAGAACATAAGTGAAATATGAAAAATATCTGAAACTGCATTTGTTGAAGGAATTTTCGACCAAGTTCAGTAATGAAAGTTGTTCAGCTTTCTGTTTTTACGAGATGTCTTTATGCCAGATATTTATTGACATAATGTTGAAATTTTATTCAAATTTATAGTTGTGATTTTTAAGTTTAAACAGTTCATAGTGTTTTATCGTAATTTACCTGTAAATTAATATTTTTAGTTGAATGTAGAAGCATTTTTTTAGTTTCAGTATTGATGATCATGATCACATTTTATAATCCATTTTTTCGTTTATTCCAACTCTTATACTGCGTACAAAATAACTTTGTCGGTGACCGTTAATGCGTAGAAATAAAAAATGCGTAGAAATAAAAAATGAGTCGCGGGTGTGAGCGCGGCTCCCCCCAGGGGGCGAGTGAATCGTTCATTGGCTCTCCGCCTGTCACTCATGCGCGGAAAATAACTGTCATGGACAAACTTGTTCTGAACGCGCTGTACCATACCATCACATTTTGCAGCCATGACACTAAAACAAGAGTATATTTGATGAAAAGAATAACATTGTCTTACAAACTTGTTTTTTTCTGACAGCTTTAGCCGATTGCTTATGACATAGTTGCAAAATGTGTTGGTAAGCATTGGATTAAAGGAAAAAGTGGATCATACATTATTTATTTAGTTCTCAACACTGGTTGTTTTCCAGAGATTATTATTGTACATAGTTCTTTGTAGTAGAATGACCAATCTAGCAATTTTCTAGATGCCATTTCAGTATTTTTTTTATTAGTATAAATAATTGCCTTAATATTCTAGCAGTTTAAAAAATATATGCATTTTGTAGAAATTATGAATTTTTGTGAGTGTGATAGACTAAATTGAAGTTTTTGAAAACATTCAATGATTTTAAATAAAGCATTTATAGCACATAATATGTTTTATTATCTGAATAATCCACTTCCTGAACAAATATATTATAATAAATACTATGGAATAATATAAAGTTCTTGTTTAGCTTGTGACTGTTAGCACCTTCACTGATAAAATGTAACCAACAGCAAGATTGCAACAAATTTACTTTCCTAAATCCCACAATTGACAATTGTTCAGCCACAAGATGAGCAAAAATAATATATTATGAAGATGTTCCTTGCCTTGGAATGTACGGCTTGAGTAGGTATTGGGAGAAGGCGCTCACTGCATCTGCACCACGGACTTCCTTTTCCAGCAAAGGTAGTTTGGTCACATGGAAGTCTTCATAGAGGTCGGCAATCTGTTCTAGATATTTGGCTTGTACCTTGTGTCGCGCCGCGCAGAGCTCGCACGGAGCTGATGAGCCCATCAGCAACTGGTTTACTATAATATTGTGTGTGTCAATACCGCAGCGTGTCAGCTCCTGTACTAAGCGCTCGGTCTCATATAGGGAGAGGAACTCAGCAATGCATACACACACAAAGGTAGTTTGGTTTGGGTCCTTGAATTGTGCATTGACTTGTCTTATTACTGAAAGCATTTCATCCATTTTGTTGCTGAACATGTCTGAGTTGAACTCTGCTAGTCCAAAGAGAGTTGCTACTTGGTTGATGAATGGAGCTACCTGTAAATTAAAATGAAGTTTTTTAAAAAAACAGAAATTTTTTAATTTTATGTTATTTCAAAACTTGAATTATGAAATTAGATATCTCTCTTGCCTTAGACTTGAGTCTCATCAGTTTCCCGAGTCCCCTCTCTACAACTTGTGGAAAAGATAGGAGTCTGAGTGTGTGACCAGTGGGTGCAGTGTCAAACACAACGGCACTGAAGTTCATGCCTTTCACCAGTTTCATTACCTGCAAAATTCATAAGTTTTAACAGTTTAGCTTGAAAATATCTCGATTGATTTGGCTAATTATTTTTTATTATGTATGTAAGACCTAAAAGGCTCTTTAGAAAGAGAAAAATCAGAAAGCTGCCTTGAAAAAATTTGTGCTTCTTTTTTAATAGCATTTTTGCCCATGAATGGTGGGCACTGCTAGTTGACGATATTTATTAAAATAGTTTAACAGTAGCAAATTAATAAGTTTAGTAATAGATTAATGCTTATTGGAACAAGATAATAGTGTAGCTGCCGACGCTATAGCTAGTAAATAGTGCAGTGACTGGTGGTTAAAACTACCATATGATCAACATGTATTGATTACTTTACCTCAGCATAGCTCATAGCCTCATCAATCCCTGGGAAGGCACCAACAATCTCCTGCATCACGCCCTTACCGAGACGCATGGCTTCCGTCTCCCCTTCAAAGTATTCCTCAGGAAGCTCATTCAAACCAACATTTGGGTCAATCTCCATCGCAAATAGATTTTCAAAGCCTTTCACTTTTGTGGGCACCTAGCAATGAGAAACCAATTTAGGGTTATGTGTGGAAACTCAGTACATTCAGTGTCAAATCAGAGCTTGGAAAATTGCATAAATCCTAAAATACCTTTGAAAATTTTTGATCAAACGCATCAGAAATATTGTGAGCAGGATCTGTTGAAATAATCAGAACAGACTCCCGAACCTTCGAAAGCTGGATAGCCAAACTGCAGCTGAAAAGAAAGTCACACGTAGTTAGTTAATTATGCAGTAATTGTCGATTTTAATAGTGAAACACGTAAATTTTACCTGCAGGTTGTTTTTCCAACTCCACCCTTACCACCTACAAAGATCCATCGAAGGGATTTCTGATCGATTACGTTCTTTAGTGAAGGTTCTAAGGGCTCAAGATCTCTGTTTTCGTCCATTTCTTTTTTCTATTTTAGAAGATTTTAGAAAATACTGAAACCAGAATTTACTGTACGATTTTCGATATGATTTGCAATGACTCAATTTGACGTATGTATGTGAAATGTTGCTATTTTAAAAATCAAACCAATTGTTCATTCACTCATTTCTTCATCGTTAAGGGCCCCATACAAAGCCCTGCCTGCAGGGCCCTGCTTGCAGTGCCACTGCCAATCGTACTTTGTGTGGGCATGCAGGGCCGACAAAATTGCCGTTACATCGGCCCTGCAACACCACACACGGTACGATTGGCAGTGCGCACTGCAAGCAGGGCCCTGCAGGCAGGGCTTTGTATGTATGGGCCGTTTTAGTTGGTTGGATGAATCTATATAGTTGGTTGTAACTGGCCGACAGTGGCCGAACGATCATCGAGCTGGCAGCCCGAATTAAAAAAAATTTTCAAGGAGGTCAAAGCATAGTTGCCAACCATGCGATAATTATCGTAATTATACGATAGTTGTAAGTCCTATACGATATAAAATAATAACAGAGTATCGCACGATAATTTCACTGTTTTATACGATAATTTATGAAATATTACGATATTTTTGAGAACTTAATGTGAAGTGAACAATGTGAGCCTCAAAGCATTCAAAGACTAGATATTCAATCAAAACATAGTCTATGGCCCTAATGGAGACTGAAAAACGTTTACGCTGCAACTTTATAACAAACAATCACCAGTAACTCAGTATGATGAAATTAGTAGCGTGAGTGGTTTTAGCGCTCGTGAGCGCGATTTGGAACGCGGCCTTTGCCTTGTTTTATTTCAAAAAGTATTTATCTTCATTTTTACATACTCTTAACAATAGGTAATTCTTTAGATAAACCTTACTTTTTCATAAATTACATGAATAAATGTATGCGATAAAAATACGATAATTTTGTGTGTGATTTGGGATAATTTTGGATTTGCACATTGGCAACATTGGGTCAAAGACGTCAAAGTTTTTAAATGTTGTGCGCGCGCGGAGAATCAATTTTATTACAATTTTGTTATAAATATATATTATCAATGAAATGAATAACTTTATGAATGAAAATAATGCTTCATCGTTTTCTCCGATGCCGTTTGACATTCAAACTCTACGTAATTTTCACCATTATTGCGATTGTTTCATTAGTCACCTATTTGTTTCCCCAATTTATTAAATTATATTCTGCAGGCCCTGCGACTGTATCCTCTAGTTTACATCCTCGCGCTTCGCGACACTTATCCAAGTTAGTGACTGTGGTATTTCGCCAGTTTGAGGACTTTGAGAATGACGTTGCGGACAGTGTTCAGTCGTTTGTATCTGCCTTTCCCAATATGCCTGTGGTGGTGGTATGCGATACCACTCCTTATCCGCCTTTTCCTTATTCTGCCTCCAATGAGACCCTTCGGAACGTGAAGATTGCATCTTTGGAATTGAGATTGAATGCCTCGCCCCAAGAATTGGAGCCTCTTTCATATGTATCAACTGAGTACGTGCTATTTGTACCTGACTCAGTACGTGCAGTGAGGCGAACGCTTCAGGCGGCAGCAGCGGCTGTAACCACAAATCCCACGCTTCCTGTAGCTATTGGTGTAGGGAGCTCTCGCCTTATTTGCCAGCAAGTGAACTGGAAGTATCAGGACTGGACTTTACAGTACAATAAAGATTCTTCAGGGAAATTGTGTGAAGCTGTACACGGCCAACATGCTCTGCTGATCAAAACATCTCTGCTGCAGACATTGCCTGAGCCATTTGCTCTACCATTTCCAGAAACATTGTATTTGCAAACTGCAGTAAAGGATGTAAAGGTAAACTTATTTTCTAATTTTATGCAATAAAATGGGTAATAGGCAAACAAAAGGTAGAAGAGAGGCCACTAGGTTGAAGTGCAAATCATTGAAGGAGATGAAAATGCCAAGAGGCAGTCTATAATCAGAGATATCCTGTAAAAAATTGTGAAGAAACATGCTATGAATTTCAGAATAATTGTTCTAAAATAATGCTGTTTCTATATCCTGAAAAAAAAAAGAATTATTTGTGTATTTTCAGGTACAAATACTAGAGGGTAAGCTGGGAGTAGGCCGCAGTATTCTCAAATCTGTAGCCGCACGGCAAAAAGCAATACGTCGAGCAAGGGAATACCGTGTTGCTTTATATAAACAACTTGGGGTCAAAGCTGTGATCAGAGAAGATGGGAGGGTTCAGTGGTTTGGCTGCAAAAGAGAAACACAGGTGATGGATTGATTTGAACAGTCGGTAGTTTAGTTTGATTGGTTTCATAAAGTGATCATAAGCATCCAAGTAGCTAGATGTCATCAGGCAGATCATTGAGATCTTTAAGAGAGGCCTTTGTTTTTTGTCAGTAGTATCTTTTGACTGAGATTTTCAATTTAAATGGAAAATATGTGTGTTAAAGACCTCATTTTATTTCTAACTTGGTTTTTGAAAAGTATATTTTCTTGTAATAAAAATGGCGGCGGACTCTTGGATCGTTTAATTTTTCTCATCTTTGAAATATTCTTAAAATTATGGTGACTAGAAAAAGCTGTAAAATAGGGTAACCTTCGGAGACATTTCACAAATATATATATATATTTATAAAAGATAAAAAGAAATTAATCTAAGATGTTGAAGCCAAACCTGACCACATTTTGGCAACGGGAAAGGTTCAGGAAATTTTGATGAAATCTACAACCATTTATTACGAGAAACCACTAGAAAATAATTCCAATTAACCTTATACCAACTTGTTTCCAGAGATGTTTTCCTCCAGTTCAAGGCACCCCTTCTTACATCCTGTCAGGACGGAATACGCCTCCATGCTGCCGTCGCAATATGCGTAATGCAGTCGCCCACGTGTTACAAGCGTTAATACAAGCTGGAGCTCGCTGTTGGCTAGAGACGACCTCTCTGCTTGGAGCTGTTGTAAGGTCAGTATTTCTCAAAAGATTATGTCAGGGCTTGAGTGTGATTAAAGTATAAGGGTACAATGCTTTGTTGAAGCTAAAATTAAAAAAAAAACTAAGGGCACTCTTTATTTTTCGCCAGAAAAAGTTGTGTGTCAAAAGTTTAAGGTCTTGCAATAAAAATCTATGAAGTCGTACCGTTTACCTTTAACCCATTATTTATACAAGGCCTAATGTGATTACTTGTCTTGTTTCTGTTAAGCTTGTAACATATCACTACAAGAATGAGTATTTTGATTGTTGTGCTAACATATTTTTTTTAAAGAGATGTCTTAATCAACTGATTTAATCTAATTTAATTTTGTTTTAGAGGTGACTTGCTACCTTGGGCAGAATATGTTGAGATAGGCATCCACTCGTCCGATGTGTCGCGGGTGCCTTGGCTCCAACGCGGAGGCACAGACCCGGACGGCTTTGTATGGGAGCGCGCTACGAAAGGACATTACTACAGAGTTGCCTTTTCAGCTACAAACAGAATCTATGTACTGGTACTTCCGTTTACACCCAAAAATGGAACTATGTGGCCTGCAGACTGGGTGTTAGCACATCAAAAAGAGTTTCCTGAAAGGCATTTGCATCCCCTTGCTCAGGTCTGTACCTAAATCAAGTTATGTTCATTTAGCAGTCAAGAAGAGATTTCTCTTATCACATTGTTTCGTAGAATACTCTTTAAGCTAGCCTATCTTAATAACTTATACTATGTAAGTTCATATAGCAATGCATACAAAACCTGTCGCTTTTTTTTTTAAAAATTGAAAATGGGCTTACTCTTGACCTCGATCTAGTCTTGAAGACAGAGATGAGGTCGACGATGGAACGAGCTTACCCAGAAGAAGCCTAGCCTTAGCAGCTTTATCAAAAACCGTAATCTCATGTAACAATATTCAACAATAGACCCCTTTAGAAATTTTGCGATTTTCTACTTTGTAAATAGACCCCTTGACCCTTTCATTAAGACTTTAACTTTCAACTTCTATCATACAATTTTTACTCACAAAAAAGGTTTCTTGAATAAAGAGATTATGATTTCATATATACGGAAAATGGTATTTTCTTGAATTAAACAAATATTTTTTAATCAAATTTAGCATGGCATTGGCTTGAGAGTATTTGCTTCAATTTAAAGAAAAATTTTGTTTCAGTATGTATGAAATACTAATGTTTTCATTCAAAAAACCTTTTGTGTGTAGGTACTTAGTGTTTTTTTTATTCATCGTTTCAGACAGGCAAAGACCATGCTGCCTTTTCGTCCATGTTTAATCTTCTAATGTTAACCTCGTGTGATTTGCTGTTTTTTTGCAGATTCAATTTGCGGGTCACGACGCACCCGCTCCGAACGACGCTCGGGCCTTTCTCGAACTGAAACTGGGCGCCTCCGCTGTTGAGCGATGTCACAAACTCGGACCCAAACTCCTCTACCCCTAAACTTGATTCAAATAGATCAATATCAAGGTCACTACGTAGAACGTTCCTATCCTTAAAGGTTATGAGCCCAGCCAGGTTTTTGAATTTTATTCTCTTCCATCTCTACTAAAGCTTTTAGATTTTTGGTCTACTGAAAAAGGTTGATAGTGCATTTTCTAGATGAAATCAATCTAATACTAAACTGAGCTCTTGTAAATCTATCCTTAAAGAACTAAAATGTCTATTTTGTAGATCGAATCATTCATTTTAAATTATAATTAAACCTTATGAAATTGATTGTGGCACAATAAAATGTACAAATAGAAACACTAACTCTAACTGACTACTGAAAACGGTCCTGAGAAAATGAATATTTGAAAGGGATGACTACCCCTGGCACAGGCTTCGGTCTTATTTCAAGCGGCAGTCGTCAATTATATATTCTATGTTGTGGTTAATTAAGGTTAATTTGTTGAAATAATGTATTTAAATAAATATAATTTGTAATTGTAGTGTATACATACGTCCTTTTTATCTTAGGCTGTCTTATTGTTGTAGCCAACCCTTACATACAATTATTTTTTTCTCAGCTCCGTCTTCAATTGGACAGTCAGGAGTGTTGTTGTTTTTACTTTATTATTTTAGGCTTCTCTGAATTGAAAAGAGAAGTAATTGTTTGTGCAGCAGTAAAATTCTCTTTATTTAGCAAAATATGTTTTTACCGGCAAAAGAAGTAGTAGCAACACTTGTTCTGTAAATAAATGGTATTCGCGCAGCAAAATAAATATTTGAGAAGCAGAACAATTATGCGATTGCGCCAATTAGTTAATCATAAATCAAATGCGTACATCTTTTATTAAAAAAATCTGCATTCTTAAGTGGGCGAAATCACGGTAGCCGCGTGACACGAGCGGCTAATGGCGTACACAATAATTCTCATATTACTCATGATCTGTATTTGCTACTCATTTGCTGATTCTGTTGAACAAATAACTATTCTTGTGCTCAAATAATTATTTTTCTGAACAAATGAATTTAGAGCTACTCAATCTCACATTGTTTGCATATCAATTGTGATATTTTTGCTGGACAAAATTTGCATGCAAACTTGATTTATTTGAGTGTAAAATATTTTTTTGCATAATTTTTTGATATTATGCTGCTCGTTTTTGCTGCACAAACTTCAATATTGTGCTGCTCCTTTTAATAATAGCCAATTAAAAATGTGTGTTGCGTGAATTAAAGATCTGATTTCTAGTCGCGGTTTAAAAGTATAGATTTCCAATGTGCTGTTTAAAATAGCGTTGTTTTGTTTTTAGAGTTTATTAAATTTTTATAGGTATGAATTTGTTAGTAAGAAGATAATGCTTTAAGAATAACCTTTAAAAAAATAACTGTACCTAAAAAGGATTTAAAAAATTCGTGTATAACCTGTAAAGGGTTTATAGTGTGATCCAAATGAAATTGAGGCCAGTTCCGTCGTAGTTGGCGACTACTGGTATGTACTTGATCAGGCTATTTTATTCTTCTAAACATCAAAATTGCGGCAGTCGCTTTAACAATAAAAAATGTTTAGGTATGAAGCTGATTCTAAAAAACTATATTATTACGTATTTAAATCAAATAAATATTTCCTAAACATACCAAGTTTCGGCTCCTCCAGGTAAGAAACAGTGATATATTTTTTTGCAAAATATTCTTCAACTGACTCTTTATATCCTTGTATTAAACGTCAAGAAAGCATTCTTGAAAATATGAAAGTATTAATTTTAAGTTCGTTTTTTGAATAAATACGTAAGTAGGTGTCCTAATCTTGTACGTAACCTAGTATCGGTTTCTGAATTTATTTGCAAAAAAAAAAAAATTACTGTTTTCAAAATCTGATATTCTGATATAATATGAAGATATATCGAGTCATGGGACGTATATTTTGCAAAAAAATATTCAGGGGGAGCTGAAACTTGGTATGTTTTGAAACGACGACTTATAAAAATTCGACTATACAAGGTGATCAGTCGGTCCAATTTGTATAAAATATATATATTTTTATCGAATTCCAAAAAGTCTTAGAACAAAAGTTTTTACATTTGGCCCCCAGAATAAGCGTTTGAAAGATTATACACGATTTTTTTAAAGCCTTCTATAAGTATTACTTTTTAATAATTAGAGCTTTACTAGAATAATAATGCTATGTACCAAATGTTTTGTTTTATTTATGTATGTAAGTCATAATATAATTAAATTATTGTATAGTAAGAATATTTTTATGCTATATTATTTATAAAAAATAGATAAAAAAATCTAATCGACATCATCGAATTTCTCGTCCACAACTCCCGGTGTAAACGGCGGGTCGCGAACAAGTGTTAGCAACTTGTCCAACTTCATAACCTGTAAATAAATTATGCAAAATATTACATTTAAGAAGTTATACAAAATTACCTATCATACAAACTTTGTCAAACCTGTAAGGTTCTCTGGTTCAAGTTTTGTTGTTTCTTTGGCGGTTTGCACATAACTCTTAAATTCGGTGACAGCTTTACCACGTGGCTCGTCCCCCTGCAATATTATATTTGACATGTTAAAAAGACAAAAAAAAAATAATTTGTTCCTGCCCCCAGAGAGATTTGAACTCTCGACCCCTGGTTTACAAGACCAGTGCTCTAACCCCTGAGCTATGGAGGCTACGTCTGGCGTGGCGAAATAGCGGTATACATTTTGTAGGCGCTTCGAGCAGCATATTTCGACGACACGTCAATTATTGTGTACTCAAATGACTCAACATTGGGTTTCGTTTATTTGCATAAAAATGTAGTAGAGGATAATTTCTAAATTAGTATTGAATGCGAATTCAGAGCTATTTTTTACCCCTAGCTAAACAACGTCGTTTAGAACATGAAAAAACGGGTCCAAGGAGAAACAATTTGTCTTTCCATACAAATTTTACTATTGCTGGCTGGCGCAAAGATTGTATGGGATAATGCGACAGCCAAAAATAAATCTCGTTTTTCGACCCATTTTCTTTGGGAATTTTTGCGTTCTGTGTAACAAACCTACTAGGTACTAAAATTTCACTACGGGTCCAAAAATAATCCGATATGACAGACGAAATGCTTTGGGCTCAGGTATTGTACAGTCAAAAGCAGGCCAAGCTTGACACTCGCAGTGCTATTTCCGTCTCTACGCTGATCAAGCTAAGCACGGTACAAGCGGTCTAACGTGCTTGACTGTACTGGGTGAAAGAAATATGTTTGTAATACGTACTTTGTATCCCCGCACACAATGACAGGTAGCTTCAAGTTGAAATCCACCCTCGTGAGTTTCTTGGTCTTCTTGGAGACGATAGCTTGGACGCAGATGGGCCGATACTTGTTCACATTCAAGTCGAACACGTATACCTACAGTAGAAATGAAGTAAGTAGAGCTCTTAATGCTACTAACCTATTCTTTTCCATATTTTTATGGGTGTGTGCGCTTTAATACGACCAAAATATTGATTTTTCTGAGGTGTTTACTGGATACAATAAGTTTGTAATGAGTTACATGATGAGCTACTTAGCAATTTTTGTGTAGAAGCAAAAGTAGTTTGCCTCACATTTTGTATCAGGCGCTAACAATCTAATCATTCGTAGGCGAATATTTTCATGCAATCAGTTCGGTGCTCTTCTACTCTAGCAATTATTTACAACAGTACCCGGCCCGGAAACCCTTAATTTTTTTTTAATAGCTGCTAATAGAAACTATAAGTCACAGGCCTGTCACGGAATAGCGCTTTTTATGGGCATAAAATTTTTTTCGTGGCTAAATCTATACTTAAAGTTTCCGGGAGGTGGATTTTTACACCCTGTATATAATAAAATAATTTAGATAGTCAATTAAAAGAATTCACGAAGGCAATTTTCTATGACGTTTGTCACTTACGTTTTTCTAAGTGTGGCACGCTCATCACCATTGGTAATATATTTTTTGTGGCTTTGTAAAATAAATGAAATATTTTTAGAAAGAATATATTACAGACATTTGACAGTAGCAATCTAACTGATTTAATCATTTTCATACTGGGTGGCCGTTTAGTATCAGTGTTTCCACTTTCTTGACGTTGATCAGCAGCGCCATCCAGTTGAACTTTTAAAAGGTGCAGAAAACCACCCCATTAGGCGAGCTACACGTTTGTAACCACAATACAGACAGAAAAACTTTAAACTATCACTCTACATTTTTGTTTGTATGTCGACCTATGTTCCTTGGGAAAAATAGTTCAGTTTTATGGACAAAACCGCACCTCCTAAAATTTCCAGGTTGCTATACAAATAAGGGAGTATAGATACTAGCTAGCTAGCTAATCAAAAATATATATTCTTTATTGCACACAAATAAAATACAGTTTTTAAATGAAAATTGTTTACAAAGGCGAGCTTATCTCTTTAAGAGATCTCTTCCAGCCAACCTATTAGGTGTGGAAGAGTGTCATTAAAGCGGGCACAGGAATGTGCATTAATATTCGTGATAAAAAATTTTAAAATACATTTTTAAATTAAAATTAATTTCAAAATACAGTGTAATATATAATAGGGATAAACCTACTTAAACTACACACGAATATACTTATATTCCTAATAACAGTATTAATATTAAGGCATATATAAAATTATAAACTTACTTATAAAATACATAAAAATAATACATAGACATACTATATAATGATACATAATAATACATAAAATAAATACATTACTCAAGATGATTGCGATAAGTAGTGCTCTCTTAATCGCATCTTAAACGATGTTATTGATGGACTGCTTTGTATAGCCTTTGGAAGTTTGTTCCATAGTCGCACAGCTTGGGAAGAAAAGGAGTTAAAAAAGAATTTGGTGTTCGCTCTAGGACACTCCAACATCGCAGTGATGCAGTCGCGCCTAGAGCGCGGATCAGGAGGTAAAAGTTGGAAGCGGGAGCGAAGATAGTCAGGAGTGGCAGGGTCATTCAGGATCTTATACAGGACAGAAAGGATGTGCACATTACGACGAAGTCGGATAGGAAGCCACTTTAATTGAGCGCGAAATTCGGAGACATGATCATATTTGCGAAGACCAAAGATGAAACGAATAGCCAGATTTTGTAGGCGCTCAAGTTTGTTCAGCAATTCTTCAGTCACATCAAGGTAGCACACATCAGCGTAGTCGAGAATGGGAAGGAGTAGAGCTTGTGCAAGCAAGATTTTAGTTTGAAAGGGAAGGAAGTACTGGAGTCGCTTAAGGGAGTGAAAAGAATAATGCATGCGCCTACTCACCTCACTAACCTGCGCGGACCATGAGAGGTCACGGTCTATAATAATCCCTAGGTTCTTTGCCTTGTCCGTGTAGGGAATACAGACTCCGTTATAAAATATTTTTGGCAACGCATCCCCCAATCTACCCCTTAGTCTGCTGCTACCAACTATCATTGCCTGCGACTTGTTTGGGTTCACTAGAAGCCCGAAATTATCAGCCCACAGCTGAATAGCAGCAAGATCTGAATTCACTGCACTCACAGCTTCATTGACTTCAGATGGAGAGAAATATCCCTCATTTTTAATTTTTACATAGATTTGATTGAAGTTATAATTTTGTTTACAAAACGTGACGCCTATTCGTGAACTCCCTTACCTTTCCCTCAGCAGTGCAAGCGGCGAACACGGTGCTGGAGTATGGGGCCCACTTGACGTCGCCCACAGGCGCGCCCAGGTCGAACATGAACAGGGGTTCCCTAGGGTTAACAAGCATTAGGGTACCTCAACTCTATTTAGATACATAATCAGGGATGTTATTACTTAATACAGCATCTATAGATAGCGTTAGCCAAAGGTACTGTAATTTCAAGTGTGTCTACAAGAGTCCAATTCTTGAAAGTCACTGGCTGATAAGAATAACCTTTTTAGTTTGAATTTTTTGGTGATATTTTATCACATAAAATATATCACTCAAATCATTTCAAGAGTGAAGAATAAGAATTTTATTGATAAGACCGAAAATAAGGAGTAGGTACTGAGTTTTATTGAATAGTTTAAGTGTTATACTGATATTTTTTTTATGTGGAAAATCATTCAGTGATATTTAAGAATTGAGTTCCAGATCGGCAATCATTGTTTTTCAGTTAGCATAGCTGTCATGTATATAAAAACAAATGTGTACACTTGCATTTAAATCAAACAATCAAATATCAAAAAGGAGCAGAATAGGGAACATGCACGAATTTTTTTTATTTAAAAAAATTATTCTCATTCATGTAATAAACAGTCTAGTAAAACTATTTTTCGAATAACTTTAATGTTAAAAAAGATATAAGCCATCGAAGATTTGTTTCTGTCTCTTTCTAGCAAAACGAAATTTAATATGGAGTTTATATGGCCTTAGTGCATTGTGACGTCACTATTCATGTCGGATCTCTCAGTCTAATCGGCGCGTAATTAGTAGTTTTAAATGCTTTATCGGCCGTATTTCTTAGCCGATTTAAATTTCACTTTTTGTCATCTCTACTACGGTATTTTCATATTTTGTTAATAAATACGACTAAAAAAAATTATGCATGTTCCCTTTATACCCCTTGGCCAAGACACCACTATTCTACGCGCGTTTTTCGGGGAGCGGCGGCGAGCGCGTTTTCAATACATTGAGCGTTAAATCCCAACTAGGTACCTAGGCAGTGTATTAAAGAAATGTTGTCTTGGAAAAGTCTTGGACAAACTTTTAGATACTTACTCCCTATCATCCTCCCAGATTTTAACTCTCCAGTCGCCAGAGCAGGAAGCGTAGATGGTGTTGTTGAAATAGTTGTAAGATATCCTGTAGACTGGCATGTGGTGGCCTCGCACCGAGCGCACGTAGTTCCGGTTGTACTTGAGTGAGCACGTGTGGATCATGCCGTCCTCTGTGCCCACCATGAAGATGTCCGGCTTCTCAGGGTGGAAGCAGAAGCAGCTGCCGCAACCTAATGATACATTTCATTTATCATCATCGTAACATCCCATTAGAAGTTTAGTGCTCGACAAGGAACTCCCCCCAATAACTAAAACGCATAGTATACTTGGTTATTTTTTGGACCTGATATGCGTATGCCCACCTTATTACAGAGGTCCAAAGCAACAACCTTTGTTCTACGACTTTGCTAACTAACGCACAAAAAAATTTCGACTCATACTAAAGTGATCACGTGACCGACCCATTTTGTATGGGAAGTTGAAAATGTTTCGTGCGTTGTTAGCAAAGTCGTAGAACAAAAGTGGCCAAAAAACAAATCTTGTATTTCTGGGGGACGTAGAGTCTGTTTTTTGCATTTATTTCATTATTTTACAGCCATGACACCAAAACCAGAGTATATATTTGACGGAAATAATAATATTTACAAACTTGTTTTTTCTGACAGCTTTGACCGATTGCTTAAAACATAGCTGCAAAACGTGTTAGTAAGCGTTGGAATAAACGAAAAAAATTAACCATAAGTACCGTCACCACGCTTGTTAGCTTTGCGGCTGGCATGATGGACCGCAATGGATGGTGACCGCAGAATATTTGTATACTTACATGGCCGCTTGTCGGTGGTAACACTGACCTCGAGCGAGTCTATCGGGTTTCGGGCATCTACAGCGTAACGTTGCCGCTGGTTTAGCTTAAAGCTCAAGTCACACAGAGGCGGTATGATTGCGAAAGCGGTCCGGGGCGGTTTGGCGGGAACAAAATACCGCGCCGCGACCGCTTTTCAATGTGACAGGGTGGGTGCATAAGAACTCTTACTTTACAAAAAATACCGGACCCGGAACGCTTCCGCTACCGCCTCTGTGTGACGCGGGCTTAAACCACAGGCTTATAGTGGTTTTGTGGCCACTTATTTGCCGCCGTGTGTACAATACTGTGATAATATGCAAAATGACGCAGCTTGCTGACCTACCTCTGCTTCACGATCGCTTATCATATCATTTATTCATTTTTAGCTTAGTCGCCTTGAGCGTCATCTAGGCATGGGAAGAGATGGTGTGTGTTCCTATTAGAAAAGACCAGAGTCCGGTGTTCAGTAGGCCTTATCAAGACTTTCAGACTTTTCTGTTTTCAGTAAAAACCGACCAGCTTGAAAATCTGAAAATGGCCTGAACGGCGGGCTCGACCTTAGATTTTTCATTATGCTTTTTCATGATCCTCTCATAAACTAAACCCCTATATTCTCTGACAACTCGTTTTTGCTCTGATTATCACGCGTTCAAAACCTTCTCAAGCCTTAGAACATAAATTCCATATACTTATTAATCTGCATCTAGAGTTCACGTCCAGTTAAAGAAAGGTTAACAGTATTGACATTGATGAGTGTCCCGTCCGGTCCAGGTGGTGGTGGAGAGTTAGTGGTCAGCGTGATGATAGTGGTCGCTTGTCTTGGGCTTCACCACCCACTGCACCACGCGGTCATTGAGAAGAAACTTGATTCACCGTCAATCATCCACAGCTAAGTTAACGCCGCAAGTGTTAAAGAAAGGTTCTTACTGTTGACATTGATGAGTGTCCCGTCCGGTCCAGGTGGTGGTGGCGAGTTAGTGGTCAGCGTGATGATAGTGGTCGCTTGCAACTTCCCGGGCATTATCGCCCACTGCACCACGCTTTCAATCATCTACATTTGAGTTAACGCCGCATTGAAAGTGTTAAAGGAAGGTTATTACTGTTGACATTGATGAGTGTCCCGTCCGGTCCGGGTAGTGGTGGCGAGTTAGTGGTCACCGTGATGATAGTGGTCGCTAGTAACTCCCCGGGCATTATCGCCCCCTGCACCACGCTTTCAATCATCTACATTTGAGTTAACGCCGCATTGAAACTGTTAAAGGAAGGTTATTACTGTTGACATTGATGAGTGTCCCGTCCGGTCCAGGTAGTGGTGGTGAGTTAGTGGTCAGCGTGATGATAGTGGTCGCTTGTAACTCCCCGGGCATCACCGCCCACTGCACCACGCGGCCGTCCCCGGATATCGAAAAGAAGCTTGCTTCGCCGTCAATTAACCGCCGTCCCCACTTAACCTGAATAGAGTAATTCGTTTATATGAAAAACCTTAAAATATAAAATATAATCAGTTTCATTTGTGAATCCCAACGCTTACCAACCAACACATTTTGAAGCTATGTCAATAGTAATCACCTAAAGCTGTCAGAAAAAACAAGTTTCGAAAACAATTTTATTTTTAAATATACTCTGGTTTTAGAGTCATGGCTGCAAAATGTGTTGGTAAGCTAAGCATTGGAATTAACGAATAAAACGGATTATAGGCAATTTTTTTCTAAACGGTTGCAGGTTGCATAAAAACCTAAAGTAAAGTTACGATAATTTGTATGATAGTTCGATAGTTCTCCTAAGTAGTAATTGACAAAAAGTCAGCAGTTAGCTACTAGGATTAAGTACTACTAATTTCACTGAACACTCTAGAGTTGCTAAAGTCAGCCATCCACAAAACCTATTCGACGATTTATCATAACATCCCAAGTCCGTAGCTGGATAAGGAGCTTCGTCCAGAATTTCACAGCAAATTGCTTGTATATTGCACGTGAAGTACACACGGCCGCACATCGGTCGAAACTCTTTTGGACCTTATGACGTGGTAATAGAGTTGAAAAAGTTTCTACCGACAAGCGGTTGACCGTACCATAATCACCACGCTTGTTAGCGTTGCGGCTGGCAACTTGTACCGTAGCTGTATGTGACTACAGTATGTAAGAATGTTGAGTGAGACGCTAAAATCCTTTCCCACCCCTTAGTCACCTTTTACGATACCCACGGGTAGTGATAAGGTGGTACTTAGCCACCACACACGGGCGATTTTGATGATTAGTGTAGTGATACACGGTAATAGTTATTTGTTAAACAAGGCAGAAAAATTTTTTTTGGAGCTAGTGCCTTGTATTGAAACTTGAGAAAGCAAAGGATTCTAAGTCTTAGACTGAACCACGACCGAAGCACGAGACGCGAAATAACTTTGCCGAGCGAAGCACACAATTTTTCACCTCACTACGGCGAGGAAAATGTTAACGAATAGCGCCAGTACCATCATAAATTCATCATCACGTTCCAAGTTCAAAAATCTTTTCCACACTAACGGCTAAAATGACTTTTGCACGCAGATTTCAACCGATAAAGCAAAGTTTGCCGGCCTTTTGAAGTGGAAAATAATGAAATGGTCGCTCACCTCCCATACAATGTTGCTATGTTTGTCACGCACTGAGTCAGACTTGTATTGGTAAGAGCTTTCCAGGTTTAGTTGCGCGTTGTAGACACAAACGTTGCCGTCGTATAAACCTTCAAACAATATTATTATATTATAAATAAAAAGTTACTATGTAGTAGGAAGGTATCATAGGCCAACCCCTCGAAATTGCGACCCACCCTTACCAGTTTGTGTGGTATCGGAGATACCTACCTAACCTGGGTACGGTCAACCGCTCGTCGGTAGAAACTTTTTCAACTCTATTACCACGCCATAAGGTCCAAAAGTGTTTCTACTGACGAGCTGTTGAGTGTACATAGACCACTGGTTTTCTATAATCGTAAACGCTAGTAGAATATAGTGAAAATGTATAGGATTGATTGATACTAGCTGTCACGCAACGTTTCCTTAGTTTACGTCAATCTCGTACATTTTGCTTCTATTTATTGGCGTTTACGATAGTAGAAAGCCACTTGTCTCGTCCCTGTTGTTGTGTTACAGCTTCAAAACTATGCGTTATCTAACCCCTAATGCGTGGTATATTGTAAAGGGGCCGTACTATAGTCGGACACCAAGCTTGTAAGCATTGTGTTGGCACGATGGACCGCGGCGTTTGGTGACTGGTCCATCCATCATAGTCGCCTTTTCCGACACCCTCAGGTAGAGTAGAGATGGGGTGGTATTAGTGAGTATAGTTTATCTGAGAGTGGTAGGTGTGGTTGGCAAAATATTATTTGGCCCGATGAATGTTATCACTAAACGACTTCCAAGTCTTACATACAAAGGATAATAATAAACGACCGACATCTTTCTTAGCAGAAAACGTGAGCATTTAGGCCGATATTTCACTGGGACACCACGTTAGCGCGACTGGTTGCGCCACTGGTGTCCGTAACTAGACACCAGTAAAGACACCAGAGTCGCTACACCCTGCGGCCACAGTATAAAGGGCTATATTTCACTGGGAGTGGTAGCGCGACCAGCATCCGAGCTGGTTGCGCCGCCAAATTGGTTGAGCAACCAAACGGACACCAGGTTAGTAACTCTCTATAGAGCTGTATACATTTTGTTGGTAGCGGCGACCGGTTGCGCTGACATGGTGTCCCAGTGAAATACCGGCCTTAAGACTGGCACGCGCCTCATGCGGATTACTCGTAGTTTGTTCTATTGTTCTTTGATAGATAAGACGTTAAGCCAAATCGGGCCAAATAATATTTCGTCAACTATACTATTCTTAGCAGGTACCAAACATACTAGTGCGGTCAGTTAGCTGTTTCACGTAGACACGAATTACAATTTTTTCCAGGTACTAGTTAGGTACATAGCTCTTAATTTTTGATAGGAGCCAATTCTTGTATTTTCAAAAAAATTCCATAGAAAATTCAAGAATTGGCTCCTATAAAAAAATGAGAGCTATGTACCTAACTAGTACCTGAAAAAAATTTGGTGCAATGTGATGAATTTGGTGATATAAGACCACAAGGGACCGGACTATACAATTTATGCTTTGGTGTAGGTACTTCGTTATCCCTAAATAAGTTTATGTCGAAATCTATAGCATACCAACGCAAATAAGATAGGGCGTTTCTTTGAACACATCCAGGCTGATGATAGGTGAATCTGTTATAACTGAGTACTCGGGATACGCGGGGTTCTTGATGCTGAACAGGCACAGGCAGCCATCACTCACTTGGTGCGTGAAGTCCACTGTGGAAAACAGTCATAAGTACCATACAAGTAACTCTAGGTTGTACAAGAAGATAGTGTGAAGTAATTAGTAAATTTAACAAAAATTCCTTGACGTTTACTTACAAGAGCCAAAGCCGACAGCGAAGAGGTCCTGGTAGTGCGGGTTCCACTGAAGGTCGCAGACGGCGTGTGTTCGCATGGGCTCAAACATGAATTTCCACAGCGGCAACAGCGAGCCCATGCCTTCGCGGAACTCGTCCGATGGGTCGTCCCAGTACCTGTAGTCTTGAGCTACAAGGTGCAAGCTCATAATTAACAAGGAGGACATAGTCGTTATTATATCAGCCGGAAGACGTACATTGCTGCAAAATGTCCTCTCTTACGTAGATTTATACTACAACCGGTCTTCCCTACCCGTATCGAATGGCTTTCCGCGACTCAAACCACATTCCACGTCGTGGAGGGCCTGTCAAAGCAACACCTTCAATTTCAGTGTCGCAACTGTGTTTGATATTTTTTGTTTATTTTGACGGCTGTCACAAGTTTAATTCACGTAGCGTTAGGCAAGGCTAGGTACTAGGCATCTATGCATGCAAACGAGCAGGTAGTTACTAAGCCATTGATGTTTTGGCCTCTTCCCTTTTGTTTTTTATTGGCTGGGCATCTTAGGTCCCGTCTCACCGCTTGCTGCTAAGTTCCATATAGCCTATCTGCTAGTTATTCTGTCAGATAGTGTAACATTTATTGTGTCACAACAAGTGCCTGATTGCTCTAACTGGACAGATAAACACAGGCGAAAATCATACATATTTAGTTGGCAGATATTTCATCTGAAACTTTAGCGGCAAGTTCTAGATAGCCTATCTACTAGTTGTTCTATCAGTGAAAATGTTATGTTTTACTCTCTCATATTTAAGAGCCGCGCTCTTGTCGGTGGAGCAATTTCCATTTCTCTCTGTCCTCTGCCAATGATTTGACATCCTGATAAGACTCGACGTTTACCCTCTCTTTTATCTGGTCAAAATAAGTGCGTCTTGGTCTTCCTCTTCCTCTTCTGCCCTCTACTTTTCCTTCAATAATATTCTTTATGAAAGTGACAGATAAACACAGGCAAAAATGTGACATATTTAGTTGGCACATATTTTATTTGTCAGCTTACTATTGGGCACTTTAGCAGCAACCGTTGAGATGGGCTCTTAGTCTACTATACAGGGTGAAAGGGACAAGGTGTCCAAAAACTGAAAGGGCATGATTAGTCAAAGTAACTCAACAACTTTCTGATTGTAAATAAAACTTTAAGGACATGAAATAATATCGGCCTCAAACTGTCCAATCAAGTTTGCCATTTTGTATAGAGAAACCGATAATATTTTAATTTTCTGAAAGTTTTTGGTAACCGCCCCCTTTTCAACATTTGAAAATCTAATGGCCGGAAATACTGTTTCCAGACCTGATACTCTACTCGTATTACTCGTATAATTGATCTTAGCCTGCCATTCCCACCTATTTTAGAATGATAGATTTTCAGTTCTATGAGTGGTGGTAGGAATAAATGGCACTATTTACGTTTCGTTTGCATCACTAATTAATAATAGAACTCTTTCACACCACTTACACTCTGGTGTATACAGCTTTAGAACATAATTTATGTAATGAATGAATATTTTACCAATATCGTCGTAAATGTTCTGATTGACAAGTCGCTCGAGGATGACCCAGGCCTCGCTGATCCGCTGCGCCAGTGCTTCATCGTGAATCTGTTGAGCTGACTTGACGTGCTTCGCGGTTTTCTTGCGTAACTGCTCAATGCAAAAATATTAAACTTAAGTTTTTTTTACATTAATTAACTGCCGTACTCAGAAACGTCACTTAGAGTTAATCATTCATTAAGTTTCATGATGCCCTTTTCGATTTAATTGACAAAGAAAGAAACAGAACAAGACTTGATGACAGATTAAACTTAAGTGACGTCTCTGAGTGCTGCAGTTAGACACTTAAACAGGTACCACTGTTAATGTTTAGTTAGAGGTAAATATAGACATAGAGGAAGAACCACGGTATGCCGAAGTTAACTCTTTTTCGTCACGGTAAGCAGACACCACTGACCACAGTCCACCACCTGCTAAGGTGCTTCCTCTAAGTTCAAGCCCGGCTCGCTATTCTTCCTCTTCATCAAGTCTTAAGTTTTCATCATTACATTGTCAGGCGTTATAGTTAGTTGCTTTGTTGTGGGTTTGACCTTCGTGTGATCAACATAGGTGTTTGTTCCGTTTTTGGTATACACCATTGTGTAAGATCAAGTGAAGCTCTGTGAAATGTTCTTCTAATAAAAAGTAAATCACCCTTTTCGGTTTCTCATCCTCCTTCTCTTTCATCTTCCTGGCGTGATCCTCCTGATAGAAGTCGAAGATGATACTCTGCAGTGCGGTCGCGCCGTACGTCGCTCGCGCAGGCGGAATAGTTTGAGTATCCACAGACTGCCGAAATAAAGTTAACAGTGAAGGAATCTCTACTATTGTAAACTGATTTTGTCTGTACACATTAAAGATATTATTATTTGTTGCGTCATAGAGAGTACACAAATTATAGTACATTAACGCAATGGCCAACCCGACTAAAAAGGTATTGAAGGACGAACGTAATTTGGGCAGAGGCGTAGCAGAGGCTTCAAGAACTGGTTGGGGCCAAGGCTTGTATAGTATTTTTCTCAATAAATGCGCAGAAATTCAAACTAAGTTTATTCAAATTGACTTATGTTTATAGTATCAACCCTGTACATTCAAACATTTTTAAAAGAGCGCCTGGGTTTCTATTGTCGCTTCTTTTTTTCCCACCATGGCGCCAATTTGTTTGTGAAGCGACGTAGTTTAGCTGACGTCATTAAGAGACTTTAATATCCAACAATGAATAAAATATTTTGAGTTTGAGAATCTAACAAACATAAAAAGCTTTCTACTTACCAATAAGTATATTCCTTTCTTTACATCGCAGTTTTTCATTTTCATACTCGGTTTAATCTGCGGTTGGTTTTTTTTTTTACAATTTACGGCTTTCTTTTTGCATTCCAGTTAAAATGTATACAAAATATTTGATAAATTACGTTCTTGAACGTTAAGCTTGGATAAGTCACCTCCTTGGTTGTTATGATGTTATAACTTTATAAGTTACCTCCTTCGCTCTTAGGGCAAGTTCAGATGACAAGCGCAAGTTTTTGTATTGTGTGCACATGACACGCGCTTGTCAAGCGTTGAACGCGCGTTTCCATTTAAGCTTCGGTTTCCCTTTCGGTCGATTTCTGGACTGATGATCCCTAAAATACGTCTATCAGCGGTGAAAGCGCGCGCTTAACTTAAAACGTAGTGATTATATACTCTTAGGCTTAACTGAACGGATACATAGAAAACCAATGATCTCAAAGCGCGCGTTATCATGTGTACGGCTAGAACAAAATGTATGTAGTTGTAAACGCGCGTTTTAACGCGCGTTGAGCGCTTATCATCTGAACATGGCCTTACGCTTTGAAAAGTTACCTTCTTGTTGGTATGCTTGTTGGTATATTCCACTTTTAAATAACTCGACAGATATAAGTAAAAGATAGAAATGGATATTCACACTAACTTCTATTTCTATTTATCTCGAAAAGGGTTCTCAAAATTATGATCGAATTTCCAAGCATGTTTGAGAAAAATCTATTTGTAGTATAGAAGGTACCTGAACAACCTGCCTCTTGACAGTTTGGCTAGTCGAACCACAAATGGGGTCGGGTGTGGTTGGACCACAAATACAGCAGCCATTTCCTGTGGTTTAGGTGTCTACAAGGGTGTAGTATGCTTATATCAAACTGTTGAAATACGAACTCTTCTTGGATTGTTATAGGTGAGTGCCGCCCGCTCGCAGAAGTTAAACTGGTTAGCCAATTTCTTCACTCGAGGCTTAATGTCCAATACTTCGTCACCGATAACTTCCACACCCGTATCTGGTTCTGTAAAAATCAGTATTTTTTTTATTTTTATTCTATTTAAGTATTCAAGTTCCATCATGATGTGACGGTGCCAGCCGTAACGCTAACAAGCATGGTGACTATGGTACTTCCCCTCCACATTGTTTCAGCAAAAGCTGGAATTCTGGAGGGAGTTCCCTGTCCTGTAGTGGAAGTTTGATGGGATGTCATGATAAAGTATTCAAGTACACCGGCAGAGCACATATCAAACATTACATACATATTCTAATAAGTACTGATATGTGTCATTATGGGTGACACAACATCAGCAAAGTGTACAGACAGTGTTAGAAAAAACAACTAATATATACACATTAGTTAAGGTGGTTGCTGAGCAGAGGTGCTGCCACTTTGAGAAATAAATTTATTGCTTCATAAATACAAAACATTTAATAAGGATTGTTTGTTTGGCGGCAATTTGTGGTTGTTTTATATTGTATTATCCATCACGTCTCACCTTAGGTTATCGTGAATAGCTTTGTACTGCAAAAGTGCCAAAAACGGCCACTTTTAGCACTTTACCAATACAAAGCTATAAATGATAAGCTAAGCTATGATGTTATGGGTTATAACATATATAATTACCCCATATTGCCGCCATACGAACAATACTAACGAAGTTTTGTATTTGCGCCGCAATAAATTTATTTCTAAAAGTAAGGTGCTGCCACTCAGCAACCACCTTAAGAAAAGTTTAATACTAAACACTAAAAATTGTTTAAATTAAATGTTATTTACATTTAATGTTAATTAAATCAAATTGTACACAATAAGGCGATTCCAGCCTTAAGACTGCACTCTGCGCACACTAGCGCCCTCATCAGAGTTTAATTAATTTCTTTGAATTGGAGACCAAAATGAAAAATTGAAGAACGGCTAAGTGTTCTTTGTCAGAATAGCGTTATTTTAAACTATTACAATAAGCTTTATGTTATCCTGTTTATTCAAAATCCTTTGAACGGAACGCGGTGGCCACCAATTTCCGTTTTAAGGATTTTGAATAAACAAGATATAATAAAGCTAATTGTAATAGTTTAAAATAACGCTATCCTGACAAAGAACACTTAGCCGTTCTTCAATTTTTCATTTTGGTCTCCAATTCAAAGAAATTAATTAAATTCTGATGAGGGCGCTAGTGTGCGCAGAGTGCACTCTTAAGTAATATGCTCGTAGTTGTTGTTTGAGACGAGCCGTGGAGTCATAAAACACATCGATGTCAGGGATTGTAGCGCACAGCAAATTATACAATTGGCATATTCGTGCAACGTGAGAATGGCTGCCAACATTCGTTCTACTGCTCGGTCCAAGTAAGACGCGCGTTATAGCGTGTCGAGGATTGCGATCTGGAACTACCAATGAAAATTGCAGAAAATATTCCCGCTGAGAAGGCGTTATGCGATATGATAGAAATAATTGGTTTGTTCACGTAACATAAACGCACAAGATAGGATAACCGTTACCGTTCAATTAAAGACATCGTCAAAATAAATTTTTATGCAATTTTTTTCTCTGAGGATTCTGTGTTGAGGGACATCTAATATATGGTATGAATTTCAACCTGATACCTTTACCCGTTCGTGAGATAAAGGGTCTTGACAGACAGACAGACAGACAGACGGACAACAAAGTGATCCTATAAGGGTTCCGTTTTTTTTTTGAGGTACGGAACCCTAAAAAACCGGTCAAGTGCGAGTTGGACTCGCGCGCCGAGGGTTCCGATATACCTACAGTATTTTTGGAAGCAATAAAGTCCATTTTCAGGACCGCAAAACTAAATTTGTTTGTAAAGGTTTTTTGCAGATTTCTGAAAAACTGTGCAACTTAGAAAGATTGTTTTATTTTTGCTGTAAAGTTTACATAAACCTCTATCAACTGTAATTAATTCAGATTTTTCCTTACTCAAACTTCGGAGATAAGGGGAATGGTATTTTTTTTGTCATTTTTCATCATAACTCTAAAACTAAGAAACTTAAAAAAATACAAAAATATATTAAGTAAAGCCCTTTCATATGCTACCCCACTCGACCTAGTAGCGACAATTTGAAATTTGGCCCCCCCTATTTTGGCCCCCTTTACATTGATAATCATACATTTTTCAATTTTTTTTCGTGTGCAATTAAGTTGGGCAACTATATTCTAAAACTATTCCAAAGGACAGGGTGGAAAATGTATGGAGCTCGGTCTTTTATTCAAAAATATTCCAAAGCAACCTAACCACTATGTAGAAAAAAAACATAGATTCTAGACTTAAAACTGAGCCTACATGCCCAGTTGTGGGACTTAAGCACCCACCATTTAGGATGAATCAATTTTCAAAAATCAGCTAACTAGTCCACTCAAAAAGTCTATAAAACGAATCTGCCACTATCTATCTCTTTCTAACGCCTACTTAGCAGTTCTATTGTCTTCTCTTTTTCATAAGGTTATTAGTATAGCAACAAAACCGCGAAAACGACTGTCAGTGACATATTTTGAAACATTTACAGGGCATACTTAATTATTTTAAACAGATTAGTAAGGTCACATTCCAAAATAGGGATGTGACTTACAAGTTTAAAAATTCAGAGTAGGAAAATATCGATTTAAAAAATTCGATTTTTTTTTCTTATTTGTAATATAACGAGAAAACAATATTAGAATGATTTTCACTGTTTTGGAATGTGATCTTACTAATCTGTTTAAAATAGCTAAGTATGCTCTGTAAATGTTTCGAAATATGTCACTGACAGTCGTTTTTGCGGTTTTGTTGCTATAATAATAAATAACCCTGTTAAAAAGAGAAGACAATAGAACTGCAGACTAGGCGTTAGAAAGAGTTAGATAGTGGCAGATGCGTCTTATAGACTTTCTGAGTGGACTAATTAGCTAATTTTTAAAAATTAATTTCTCCTAAATGGTGGGCGTTTAAGTCCCACAACTGGGCATGTAGGCTCAGTTTTAAGTCTAGAATCTATGTTTTTTTTCTACATAGTGGTTAGATTTTTTCGGAATTTGATTAATTTTTCTTCCGTGGTAATTAAAGTTAACTTTCCATTCCATACATACATACATAACATCACGCCTATTTCCCGTCGGGGTAGGCAAATTCCAATCAAAGGCAATTTCAAATTCCAATTAAAGGCAATCGACCTAAATGTTCCTTGAATAAAGTTGTTTAGTTTCATGGGCATACCTACTCACACCTTCCCGTTGCACGTTGTATAAATTTAATAGATATTATAACGGACTATAATAACTCCTTTTGGTGTTTTAAAACAGAAATTTGCTTTTGCTATTTTGGTTAGTCTTTCAGCACTTAGAATCTGATTATGAAATTCTTTCTCAGACTTACAGACAGACTCGTCTGCGACACATAGGCTTTGTACAGCTTCCGTCACACGACCTTAAATCATAATTTGTAATTTATATGTTTTGGATAAATATATATATATATATATATATATATATACTTATTTTTGATCAAGAGAGCCTTAAATAGGTACCTTTTTCTTCTGCTTCTACTTCTTCTCCACCCTCTCCTTCTACCTGCTCCCCCTCTACCGCCTCCTTCTGTTCCGCCTGTGGTGGTGGCGCCTCGTCCTTCGCCTTCCCCTCCCCTTCCTCTCCCTCTCCCATCCCCTCTTCTTCAAGAAGTTCTGTTTAATCACATCAAAAACCATGTTAATTAGGGTACTTTATTTATTTTAATTGGGTACTTGTAAAGCATGCAAAATACTAAATCAAACAGCAAAAAATGTACTAAATTCAGTGTCAAATCAGTGTCATCATCATCATATCGTAAGGGTTGCAAGGTCGATGAGCGACCTCACAAACGCGTGTCAGAAATTTGTAATTGAAAGTTTTATGTGTTTGAACCCACCTTCAGCTTTGGCTTCCTCTACAGGTGCAACCGGTTCAGGTTCCGGTTCCTCCTCTTCCTCATCATCTGCTGCTGACTTTTTAACTTTCACTTTCTTTGGACCGGCATCGTCGAAGCTTACGGAACCTGTAACGGAAGGATATTAAGAAGTCATGGACTTTTTTAAATATCTTTATGTAACGTTTTGTAGTAAGGCTACCTTGACTTATTTTAAAGGATTTTCAGTTCAAGATTCATAATTATTTTATATATTTTCTTTTATTCTGTTATTTTTCTGTTGTTTTTAGTTGGATACGCAGAATTTGCGATTGCTCGCTCTATTGTTCTTTTTCTTATATAGATACTCACCGTAACCAGCTTTGATCTGCATCTTGGCTTCATCAGAATCTTTCCTTATGGCAGTGCCCTGGTAGGTCCATAAGGGGAAGGCTTTTCCGAAACTGGGTTTGGGTTTGATTTTAAACAACCCTTCTCCGTAGTGGTAAGCAACTTCATCGGCCTTCCATTGTGGATTGTAGGACGATATTATGCGTCCTACTTCTTCATCTAATTCCTAAAATAGGTAATGAATTTCTCAAATTGAATTGCATGAAGCACGCGCACTGCAAACTTTTTAGTTGACAGAGTGGCGACAATTGGCTGTAGTTAAACGGTAGTTTACTATGATCTAATCTGTGTTGTAGTATGAAAGATCGGATCGGTTCAATGTGTGCATTGCGCACGTAGGTTCATCATACTACTGCTTAAAAATAACCGGTTGATTAAAAGTCTACGGTTTAGGGTCTACCTACGAACTCTACTTATTGGTAATAGTGCTTCTTGCGTAGTCTATAGCAAAATACTGCAAATAAAAATAGACTGGGCGATCAGGGGGCCAAATCTTGAATATCACTCAAATTCACTGTTTTCAAAAGTTTAGGTTGATATTCGTTAAATGTAAAGCAATGATTGATTGTAAATTTTCATGCATAATGATTTATGTAACTTTTCACGTTTTATCAGGGTTGCTTTGAATTTTTAATGTCTTATACGGTGATTTTCAAGAATGGGGTCAAAATAAATAAATAGACAGATTTTTTTTAACTTAAAATACCGTTTGGTTGTAGTTTTTTTAATTCTCGGAAGTCAGCCATCATCACTATATTCAAGAATTAATACCCAGATCCAAGTTCTAAAAAAGAATGAAATTAAAATCCTTTTTTGTGACGTGACGATGGGTTTTTGAAAAATGTTACCTACTCACTAATAGGCGGCTGGAATTCTGATAACAGTGATCACCTTTTTATCAGATCTGTAATCTGTAACTAGTTCTATGGTGTAACTACTATACTACGATGTGCACCTAAATGCTAGCAATAAAATTACATTAAATCATTCTTACTTCAGCTGGTAAATCTTCTTGTTCATCTGGCTTGATCAGAGTGCGCGGCTTAAGCCAATCCAGGTCATCTTCCGCGATATTTCCGCGGGAAACTCCCTTTTCCCTTTCTTTCTGCTGATCGATAACATCATGTATGTTGTATCAAGAAAGTGAAATAGTCAGACATAACTTTCGTGACCACCTTAGTTCCTAAGCTCGTAAGCACCTTACGTAGCTCTCCCATTTTGCAAATGTCAATATATATAATATACGTATAATTTAATTTACATCTTCTACCTAGAATGCTTTTATCTGACCTACAATACATCTAGTTTGATATAATTTAAGTGCATTTGGAAGCTTTTTACGAGATAAATATTCATGCAGACAACAAAAAAAAGCAAGTAAGGCGGATTTATAAGCAGATAGGATCTAAGTTATAGAAAGTTTGTTAAGAGGGTCTTACATGGGCACGTACGTCTAAACACTGGGATATAGCTTTACTGAGAAGTGGTTTATCTTCATCAGGGATAAGCACTCGCTTTACTGCTGCTTTTAGCATAACTTTGATAATTCTAACAAGACTAAGGTAGAACGTTATACATTGGCCGCAAACAAAATACTGACTTTACGAAACAGAATAAAGGGCATTTGCATATTCTAAGTGGAGACTTTATTGAGCAGGATCATGTAACCCGCCTATAAATAATCTGTGGAATTTTTAGGAAGCGAAGCAGTCATAAACAAACGATTAAAAGCGTGTTTTGTGCCTGCGGGCCTAAGTTTTACGGCCTTAATTTGTGGAAATGGTATTTTGTAGCTTTTTATTAATCACGCAACATTTTTTTGGGACTTACTTCAGAATCACTACTGTCGTTATCGAAAGACATTTTAAAATTCACTTAAAGCTTTCCTAATAGACAACTACCAGGCTTGCATAAAGCACAACAACTAAGAAATTTGTGCTTCACGCGACTTTCGAGCAAAGTTTACTTAACGTAACTGATTACTGTATTGCATTTTGCTACCAGATACGTTAATGTAGAGATGGCCACAAAAGAAAAAAAGTAATATTTTATTACACTGATTTAAAAATATTAAAGTTTTAGGGAAACTAGGTCGAAATATGTAAAAAAAATGAATAAAAACTATGATTACTATATTAAATGAAAGTAATTAATAAAATAAACGCTTTGCACTTAAAATGGTGGCTAAATACAGTAAAGTTTGATTGAAATTTTCCAACATGTAAGTACATCATCAAGTGGAGGTGGTAGGGCTTTTGTGGAAAGTCCGTCTGGGAAAGTACCACCCCCTAGCTTTTTTCTGCAGTGAAGCAGCAGTGTTTGCACTGCTGTGTTTCGGTTTGAAGGGCGAGGGAGCCAGTGAAACTACCGGCACATGAGACATACCATCTTAGTTCTCAAAGTGAGCAACGCGCTTTGCTGTCTTATTAGTGTCAAGATATGCCATTAATAAGACAGTGGGTGCTATGGGCGGTGGTGACCGCACTTACCATCAGGTGGCCCATCTGCTCGTTTGCTCACTTGTAACATAAAATAAAAATTTAAAAAAAAGTGATTTGGTTTACAAAAAGCATGTGAAAATAATATACTATTAAACGAGTAATATTTGTTTATATATTTTGTAATCGGTTTCTCGAAAACGGCTCTAACGATTTCGATGGAATTTACCACTTGGGGTTATTGGGGGCGAAAAATCGATCTAGCTACGTCTCATGACTGGGAAAATTTGTTTTCCCCATAGTTTTCCCGGTGTTTTTAAGCATTTCTTAAAACAGCGAGTTTTAGACAAAAACCTACGGCGCCATCTGTTGGCGGGTAGCATAGCTTGCTCACATGATGATATTTTAATCGGCTGAACCGCTGAACCGCTTTATTTAAATAAATATTTAAATAAAGCGGCTCAGCGAAGCGAAGCTCAGTCGCCTAGGTACACATTAAGTATGTAGAAATGAAAGTTTTTCCTTCTTTAGATTTATTTGCGGTCGGTACAAACTTTGCAAATTTCTGTTGGGCGTGTCACCAAATTCTAATTAGCTTCGTGGCTGGTGTAAGCTAGTACAGGGACGGCATCGTGCGACATTACATTAAAATTTGATCTGCACAGGACCGCATTCAGGTAATTAGTGTAAAATTACTGTTCGTATCGGATGGTATTGGTGCTTGTGTTTTTTATCGCTTCTTTTTTCCACGTAGCGCTTTTTTAAGGAATTTCAGTTAATAAGGGTTATTGTGAGTGAGAGTAAATGATAAAACCGATAATTAATTATTGTTTTTACAAAACCCGGTGTTATGGCAGCAGTCGCCGTCGCCGAAAATTTGTCAGGTGTATGGGTTTTAATTGCGTTCATAAGTGATTAAATACAAATGCATTTAAGATTTTTGATTTGATTATTTTAACTCGAAGCCAACAAAGAGTAGATGACAGGTTTTTTAGAAAAATAATTTGAAATTGTTTAAAATACATTTTTACTGTTTGTCAAATTTGTTTCTTACATTCTCGCCATATTTGCGGGAAAAGGAGAAAAAAGTGTGTCTTACAGCATTTTGTACATCCTTAATACGACCCTGGTTAGGATAATACTTGATGTTGCTTTATACTCGTATTTGCGTTTAAAATTTTGTATTCAGTAAGAATTTGGGTAGTCGTGGAGTTGCACGAATAGTTGTTATCTGACCATTCATACAATATCGAGTAAGTAACTAAGTGTAGGGCCTGGGACCCAATTCTGGAATATCACCGGGTGATAAAATATCACTTTCAAATTCAAATTAACCCTGATTAACTGCAAAAAAAGAGTAACAATTATACACAACTTTATGGTTAAAGAAAATCAATTTTTAATTTTGAAACGAAAAATCAGTGAATTTGAATTTTTTGAGTGATATTTTATCACCCTCCCTCCTGTCTTACTCTATATATGAAATTAGGTGTACAAGGTATAAGGTACAAAAACTAAAAGGGCATGCATAGTTAACGAAACTGAACAACAATCCCCCAACTATCCACAAAAAACGTGCCACTGGAAATTATACTAAAAATCAGCATCTCCATACTGGGTAATGTAGTATAGAGGGTGTTAGTGTGAACAGTACATTTCCTGGAGGGGTAACTTTACTGTCGTTAATTTAACAACTTAACATCATGCCTCTTTCCCGCTGGGGTAGGCAGAGACCATAGGCCTCCACCTGCTACGACTTGACATGCTTCCCTCGCTTCCTCTACTTTCATCATCCCGCACATACACGTTCATCGGTTTAGGGTACTTTAACCTGGCTTTTTTTTAGGGTTCCGTACCTCAAAAGAAAAAAACGGAACCCTTATAGGATCACTTTGTTGTCCGTCTGTCTGTCTGTCTGTCAAGACCCTTTATCTTACGAACGGGTAAAGGTATCAGGTTGAAATTAATACCATATATCAGGATCCATGAACCACACAAGATCTGAAAATTTAAATTTTTTACAACGACGCAATCAAAAGATATGGCATTTTATGTCCTCATCTCCATACATTTATTCAAAAATTAATAACCTACAGGGTACTTCCCGTTGACCTAAAATTATGAAATTTGGCAAGAAGTTAGGTCTCCAAGTACAAATAATGGGAAAAGTCTGAAATCATTAAATATTACAAGTTTTCTCACAACTAATAGTAACCAATTGTGGTGAGCTCCCGTTTTAAGAACATTCATATAAGAGAGGGGTCAAGTTGGATGGTTGCTGAGGCGATTTTTGTTTTAGTTCTATTTAAAAACGGGAACACTTACAAACTTGAAAATTGGTATGTTTATAGGGCATAGGCTATAAAATAACAACAAATAATAAAATTTGGTCAAGCGCGTGTCGGACTCAAAAAATCTAGCACATTAACTTACTGAAATTACAACTAATACATTATGTTTATGTGGTGGTACGGAACCCTCAGTGCGCGAGTCCGACTCGCACTTGGCCGGTTTTTTATTTATTAAGGATATCCAACAGCTTAACCATTAATACACATATTTCTTATCAAAACTTATCAACGCCATTTATATTTATAACGCCAATCATAGGATACCACAAAAAAATCCAAGTTTAAGAACTCTGCAGGTAGAATTAAATTAGATTTTTATACAACACAATAGTATAAAAAAAACAATAAAAACTATATGTCATAAACCATTTCATACAAGGTAGGTACAAGATGTGTGGGTAACAAGACAATGACGTCAATGCGAACACACGAGACATACCGCATAGCATAAAATAATTTTATTATACTCATGCATTGCGTGATGCATATCAGACAGCTGTAACCCAGGGGTTATCAAGCCACGGCCCGAAGGCCCTCTATGCAGATTTCTTACCCGAACAATAAGATCTGCAAAGCAAGAGAGAACAAGCATATGCTGCTACATCTTCGACTTCATCGTCGCTTACCATCAGGTGAGATAGGAGTCAAATGCTTACTTATCTAACATAAAAAAAACATCCCGCGGGCAGCAATTAGCAACGCAAGTCGACCCATGGCTGGCCTCAAGGCAACAGGCTAAAACTGGTTGCCAGTCATAATTTTTCATTTAAGCATTATGTTTGTGTGGTTTCGGGTTGTGGCCAATCGCTTTGCTGTTAGAAGAACGTCATAAGATTTTTATTACACGCAGCAGTTAGTTTTTTTTTCTAGTACCATAATAAATTGAACTCACTAAACGAAAGTGAGTGAATGCCATATCGACGCCGTGCCTAAAAACTAGAGTTTGAGAGAGAGAGAGAGAGACCCGTAAATATTCTGGGGGCTAAATGCAACAACTTTTGTTGTACAACTAATCATTTTCAACACATTTGCTCATAAAATCTGCATTATTTGCACTGTATTAAGGTCCATAATCCAGCTTATTAAACACGCGTGCTTTTTTAATTAATATTACTTTCACTTCTCATGCTCTGAAAGTGCTTCTTTGTGCAAGATATAGGCTGCACAAAATCGAATTTTGTGCACTAGGGCAAAAAAGTAATCGCGGTGGTGTACGCCCTGCGCGCGGGCCTGCTGCACCCCCCTCCGCGCCGCGCGCGCGTCAACATATTCTTCACTAAAGCAGAACAACTCATTCTTCAGTTACATTTAGAGAGTACTTTTACGTTTTATTTCCTCGCAATCAAAGTGAAAAGCAGAGTATATAACTCGTCCACAAAAAAACATTTTATCCTCGACATAGTTTTAATGCTTAATCTCCAAAATAGCGCACGTGCATCTTAATGTACTATTATATGATTATTCGAGTATTCGATGATATGATTTATATGCATCACGGTACAATTATAAATACCTATGTATTTTTTGTAACTTGGCCCTTTGTACGTTTTAGAGCAATGAGGATAGTATGAGTATAACCCTTAAGCTTAAGAGTTTGGCAGCCCCTGCCCCCTGGTAAAGATTGGAGACCTCTAGTATAACCAATCAATAAGGTAATAGCGCCCGATATTATGTCCCGATAACATTTCCGAGATAATAAACCCCAGGTTAATAACTTCCGCACGCAAAATTATAACCAAATTTCCGTGAAACGATCATTATGTTTTCGAAGCTCAAGTTTTCAGTTGTCTGTTTGATACCCTAAAGACATGATACTGAGAAATACTCGTAACAGAAATATGTTTGAGTGAGTTTTTTTGAGAAATTAATTATAGTATCTATTTATTTTATGATATTCTGTGCTCGCGGGTAACCAGATCTACAGACACAAAACTTTCATAGATTTAGTAGCTGTAAGATTTCATTAGTTTGTCTATGTAGTTGTAGATTGTGTTTAATTCTTTTCAGATTGGGAGCTTAGTGCGGTAAGAACATTTGATTACTTGAGAAGAATTGGTATGCATCTTCAAGATATGCTTTGTAGACGTAGATTTAATGAACTTAAGAAATCAAAGCATATTTTAATATGGATTTTGTTGCATGTTTGTTTAGCTATCATTGGTTATGATCAAAGACAATACAATTTACTAAGGTTATGATTATGATCCTTTATCAGGCAGTTGTGCTTTTTTAAAGTAAAACTATGTTGAACCTATTGCTTTCTCTTGGAAAATGTTTTCATAAGGATTGGAGCCTCGTGTTCTCCGTCAGTTTTAGAGACGGTGCTATTGTGGTCCTGCCTAATTGCGACTTCTACACGCACTCATCATATCCCATGAAACGTCCACAACAGGACAGGGAGCTCCCTCCAGAATTCTAGATTTTGCTGGAAGAATGTGAAGGGGAAGTACCATAGTCACCTCGCTTGTTAGCGTTACGGCTGGCACCGTGGACCGCGGTTGTAGGTGACCGCAGTAAGTAAGATGTAATACACAAAGGAGGATGCTGCTGCCCATCCTCCAGTTAACCCTTAGTCGCCTCTTGTGGCACCCACGGGTATGTATGGGTTGGTACTATTCACGACACACGCACTCAATATCATATTTTTTTACACGCATTCATTAAGTGTTTTAATGACGGCAAAAAGGATGTGACAGCAATAGTGACTTTCTTTAACTAAAAAAAAACAGCTTTGTGATTGTAGTATCAACTACTTAGTTTAACGTTACAACTAAGTATCTGACACGGACTCAATCCATAATCAGGCATGTTTGTCTGCGCCGAGCTTCAAGCTGTGTGTCTGCCTAAGTCCTCTAAGAAGGTCCAGTCTCTACTGGACGCTTGATATCCACTTCTACTCTGACGACGTACATTCACAGAAACACAAAGTAATTTTATTCCAATAAGCTTTACTATAAGTTTTTGATAATTTTAGAGCGAACGATGCACAAAACAATTATAATAATTTTGTTACAATAAGGTGGTTGCTGAGCAGAGGTGCTGCCACTTTGAGAACTAAATTTATTGTGTCATAAATACAAAACATTTAACAACGATTGTTTGTTTGGCGGCAATGGGGGGTAGTTCTATATTTTATTATCCATCACATCATACCTTAGCTTATCGTGAATAGCTTTGTATTGCAAAAGTGCCAAAAACGGCCACTTTTAGCACTTTACCAATACAAAGCTATAAATGATAAGCTAAGCTATGATGTTATGGGTTATCACATATATAACTAACCCATATTGCCGCCAAACGAACAATACTAATGAAAAGTTCTGTATTTGCGACGCAATAAATTTATTTATAAAAGTAAGGTGCTGCCACTCAGCAACCACCATAAGTACTTGACTCCAACTTTAATACAGCTGGCGCCATCTAGAGAAGCTTTCTAGAAACTTTTCTGATATTGTGAACTTTCGTAGGGGTTTTCGTAGCATTGTGTGCGTAGTTCGTAGCAATTTATTATCAGATGTCCGAATCGTGTGACGCGCATCAGTCGTATTGTTTTTGATAAACAACGTTCTTATTTTACTTGGATTTATTTTACAGGGTGTTTAGACGTATTATGTACAGTCAGAAACAACATAAAATGTCCATTAAAGTCGCAACAAAAAAACAATATTCAATATGTATACGTTTTGGTTATAATATTTGCTTTAAAATACAAACATCTAGGCTAAGATCCCACGACAAAATTATGCACCTATCTGTTATTTGAACGAAATGTGGTTTATATGGAAGGTTATACATGAGGTCATACAACGCCCTAGGGTTGCCTATAAATTTCTTGTCGCAAGTACCTCAAAAATACATATCAACATTTTGATTGTATGGGAACAACCCTTTCATAAATGTTGGCAAAGCAATGGATATTGCCGTTAGATACCTTGAATAAATATTCTCGGTCATGCAAAGATTCATCAAAATCGGTTCAGCTGTTTCCGAGATAATTGAAAAAATTGTTTTTTTGTATGACAGCTACCCTAAAAATGAGAGCCAGCAAGAAACTACTCAAAATGCTGTAATAAATTTGCCTAAAACTCCTTAAATTAAATTTGGTGCGATTCGAACCTGCCGTTTAGCCGCTAGGCTCATTTTCAGGGTTGTAGTCAAACAAAAAAAAAATTGCAATTATCTCGGAAACAGCTATAACGATTTTGATGAAACTTTGCATGACCGAGAATCTTTATTCAAGGTATCTTACGGCAATATCCATTGCTCTGTCAAAATTAATGAAAGGGTTGTTCCCATACAACCAAAATGTTGATATGTATTTTTGAGGTACTTGCGGCAAGAAATTTATAGGCAACCCTAGGGCGTTGTATGACCTCATGTATAACCTTCCATATAAACCACATTTCGTTCAAATAACATATAGGTGCATGATCTTGTAGTGGGATCTTAGCCTAATCGTTAGTTATAAATAGATAATAGATAATATGTGATAGATTTTTCTAAGCTGTGACACGAGTAGTGTTGAGTAAAGTACATGTGTGTTAGTAATGCTACATTTTTACATACCAACCTACGTTGGTTGTTATTAGCAAAATAATTACCTAAAAACTTTCGATGCAGTTGTAGAGACGACACAAATGACGTGAATATTTACAGATGTTGGACGAACACAACACATAAATGAGGACACGAACACGTACGATAAGTTACCTAAAGTACAATGCAATAAGATTGTTAATTGCGCTAACAGCTTGCGTGAACATCAAATGTTCGACGAACAGCACACACCTAGGGAGGAGTATTTACAATGTTGGACGCACACAAGTTGAATGGCAAGCTGGCTATGACCTAAGTCTCTAGTACTCACTCCTCTAAGACGCTTTAGCAGTAGCTGTCCTACAGTTTTCTCAGCTGCCTTATTGCGCAAAAGTTCGGGAAACTTGGTCTTACTCTCTTGAGGGCTAGGGAGCTAGATCAGGTGGCAAACATGTTATTAGAATGAGTTTATAGTAATAATGTAAGTATATAAATGTTAAGAGAACGTGAAAATTTATATTGCCCTCTAAAATAAATAATAGGTAAGCAAGTACCTATGTAGTTACGACGTAATTGTTACGTAAAATTGGATTTACCAAGAGTAAAGTCTACTGTCAGGGAAATCCCATTTATAAATTTAATAGAAAAACTTATCTACTATGTCAGAATACTTTAAAATATGCATTTAGTATGAAGAAAGAGTATTATGCAAACGATATGTTTGTTTGTCACAAGAGCTCGGTGGAAAAGTTTGATCAATTTGTGTACAAAATTTGTTACGTAAATTAAAAGAAATAAACTTTAGATAGGTGAATGTAGGTATAAAAACTTATAACGTAAAAACATTCTATAACAGTAATCAGGTAAATTGTGAACGTGAAATAATAAAAGTGTAAAATATTTATTTCCAATTGTGCAGGCAGACCTGTACTTATCGCACCAAAACAGGTAAGTTTTTCATAATTTATGGGAATATAAACATAGTCATACCTTTTTCGGAGCCATGGCTCAGCCTGAAGGCTATAATTAAAGCCGATACTGCATCCTGAAAGTATAAATAGATTATCGAAATCAAATCCAAATTCGTATCAAACTTTGACAAGTAACGTAAATAGAATTTTGGGAAATTATTTCTGCGTCAAGTAGTGCGCGCGCAGGGTCCCGTTGCCATGGAAACGGGAGGGAATGGAGCGCCCCTCCCCGCTTTTTACTTGCCTTGCAATGCCCCTCCCCTGACTCATCTGACGATACGACATTGTAGCGGGTAGCCTGTGACGTGTCGGATCCTGCGATTTCGCCATCCCTGTGCTTTAGTGCATCCATTTACCCACAACTGGTAAGAAATTTAAAAATGATTTCTAGTCAATTTAAGCTGAGTGGAGTCATGGCTCCAAAACTGTAGCTATTTCTATAAATGATTATTACTAACGCATCTATTTTGATAATCTATTATAGGTAGGTACAGTCAAGAGCCGGTGAAACTTAAAAACGCACCGCGACTAAAGCTCCGACGGCCATTGAAATAAGAACTGTACAAAGTCCAACGAATCATGCTTGTTGTGCTCCTGACTGTAAATCCAGGGCCCTTTCAAATAGTGATTGTAACAACTATTATTAATATCGATTTCACACTTGTTGGTTCTGCCTGCTAGATGTATTGCGAATATTTGTGACGTAATGTAGCTAGGCGTTTCTGATAATTACTAATAATAGGCAAAATACTTACACTGAACAATTCATTGTCTCCATTATTTCTTTGTTCGGTATAGCATTAGGTATAGCGTGAGTAAGGTTTCCAGGTAAAAAACGGGAAATTATTTGTGCTCTTGCCCACGACGGTTTCTGAGTAAAAAACGGGAAAACAGCTAAATATTAATGACTGAGTTTTACAAGGTGTAGCAGAAAGGTTATATCAGCCCCGAAAAACGTGATGCTTCCCATGATACTAAACAAATATCCCTAGGGAACGTCGAAATACGATAGTAAATTTTTGACCTCCCTCACAAGATCTTGGAGATTACCGTCCGTGACGTTCGTGTGGTGCACGTCGGTGCCGGCAAAGATTAGTACCAACCCATGTCTATCCATGGGTTGGTACTAATCTCTTAAGAACCGGTGGTGGATGGGCAGCTGCATCTTTTTGTGTATCGTACCATCTTGCAAACTGCGGTCACATACAACAGTGGTCGCCAACCGCAACGCTAACAAGCGTGGTGACTATGGTGAATCCCCTCCTAAGTACCACGCGGTTTTGCTGGAGTTCTGGAGGGAGTTCCCTGTCCTGCAGTGGACGTTTCATAGGATGTTACGATGATACAAGCTCTTCTACCAGCTGATTGAGTTTATATGGGACATAATTTTTTTTCATATTTCTACACAAGTTCCTAGGAAAAGTTATTCATTTTTGTATACACTTTTTGTTACATGCGCGCGTTGATGGTATCGCCGTTATTGTTAAAGTATAGTTCAAAGAGTTTTTGGGGAAAACATACAAACAACAAAAGGATACAAAGGTTCGTGTGTTTTATATTCAGGGTAGTTCTGAGGCAAGCGAGGACCAGAAATCAGGCAAGCTGGCGGGAAACAATCGTCGTCGTGAGGAGCAGCTTGTCGCGCTGGACTCGGAGCGCGAGGACAGCGGCATCGACAGCGACGAGGAACTGGAACGGCAGGTGAGACCATCTCTACAGCTCTTAAGGCTCATACTTCCCTAAAATGAACAGCTGCACGCTCGTTAATGCAAACGGTCGTTGGCCTGTTAATCCGTTATTAGGACTGCTACGATTGGTCGTACAGACTGAGACAAATTAGGATTTACGTATTAAGACATTGACTGGTTTTATAATGATATGTACAGTTTAAAAAGAACTTACAAGAAATAATTTCGTTCAAAAATTGTGTTAATCTATTCATCAATTTAGAAGAAATACCCGAAATACTCTTATTTTGAAAAGAAATTTAGCACTTTGCTTTGTTACTTATTAGGCTGAGTAACTCTGCGAGTGCACTCGGCCGGTTTTTTTCTTAAGGTATTTTGAAATTATATGCAAAATATTATTTTTGTAGCAATCATAGCTTGTGGAGTCAAAAATTTTTTATTCAGTATTTTTTTCTAGAAAACTATCTACTTTTTCGAGCAATACGTCAAATCCGCGCAAAGTCGGGCTTGCGGGATTTCACTGGTTGCTCGAATATCTATCTACTTATTATAACGTCTCAGAAAACGCTTAAATTTGAAGAAAAAGGTGCAAATCTCCTTATCAACACTAACCATAAGGAAGGTCCACGACTAATAGTCAAGGAACTCTTCCCAGAGATTTAGTAAAGAGTGTTATATTTCATAGCAAATGTACAGCCAAGAGAACTTCAAGGTTGTCACATGGACTTCGTTCATCTAAGCTTGATCTGCTCTTGACTGTCTGTACCACATAGTTCAACACGCTTGTTGGCATGATGGCCAATTAATATTATTTCATCTGTTTTGTGGATGGCATGGATTCCGTTTGATGGTTAGAGCCCGTCCAGAACCTTTATTTCACGCGCGAGTCGACTCGCGCGTATTACGCGCGTTCCCTGGTTAAGGGCCCCTTTAGAACCATTTTACGCGCGAGTTGATTCGCACGTAGGCACTCGCGCGTTGCCGAGATACCTGACCTACATATATTGCGTCCAGAACAGTTTCTACCAGCGTATACTCGCGCGTAAGAAAATGTTCTGGACGCAATATATGTAGCTCTAGTATCTCGGCAACGCGCGATGCTTACGCGCGAGTCGACTCGCGCGTAAAATAAAGGTTCTGGACAGGCCCTTACTCACGATTTGACTCGCGCGTAAAACGCCTCATCTGGACGCAATATGCGCGAGTCAACTCGCGCGTAAAATAAAGGTTCTGGAGGGGCTCTTATCCCAACGTGGTCGTAGTTGGAACCTCTCCGGTGTAAGATCCCTTATTCCTCTTCTGAAATGACCTTTGTGACCTGTACCTATTGTAGCCTTGTATCGGTGTGTTCTTTTTAGGGTTCCGTACCTTAGAAGGAAAAATACTGAACCCTTACAGGATCACTTTGTTGTTCGTCTGTCTGTCTGTCAAGACCCCTTTTCTCACGAACATATGAAGGTATCCTATACTATTAAACGAGCAACATTTGTATATTATATATTTGTAATCGGTTTCTCGAAAACGGCTCTAACGATTTTGATGAAATTTAGTATCCGGGGGTTTTCGGGAACGAAAAATCGATCTAGTTACCTATGTCTCATGTCTGGGATAATTCTTTTTCCCCGTGTTTTTAGAGGTAAGCATTTAAAAAAAATACCGCGTTTTAGACAGAAACCTACAGCGCCATCTGTTGGCGAGTAGCATAGCTTGCTCACCCAATGATATTCTAATGTTGAGGCGGCTATTATAGAGCGAAGCTCGGTCAACCAGGTACTTAAGTTAAAATTAATATCAAATATTAAGGTATAAGTATAACCCCTTGAAGGTCAGAAAATTTCAAATTAACACAATCAAAAGATATATCCATTTATGTCTCCATCTACATGCATTTATGCACCCAATCAAAATCTATAGGGTAGGTACTCCCGCTGACCTCGAATCATGAAATTTGGTTAATAGCTACGTCTCGTAGCACAAGCAAAGGAAACAGTCTGAAACCATCAAATATTACAACTTTTCTTACAGCAAATTAGAACCAGGAGAAGGGATCAGGTTTGAGTGAACGCAAAGTTTTTAAAATCTAAGGGCAAAAGCTTGTAGTATATCCGTGATTCGTTTTCGTTTGGGACCCTTAGTGCGCGAGTACGACTCGCACTTGGCCGGTTTTTTACAATGCGCGGTTCTTTCATAGCCTGGCCAGATTCCAATCTCAAGTTGCTTCTTAATGGTTGTCCCACTGACCGTCTATTGTACCCGAAGAATAATAATAAGTACTTACACTGTACCAAACCGACCGGGTAAGCGACCATATGACGACAAGTCCAGTAGTCTCATGTCCAGTGAGTTATCACGTCGCGATGACCGTAATAACTTTGGATGTTACGCCACCTTTATATTACCTTGTATACTACACTTATTTATTATTTATTTATTTATTAAATTATTACACTAACTATTATTAACTGTTTTAACTGCTGTAGGTTACGCTCTTGATTGTTTACAGCTAAAAGGTATTTATGTTTTAAGCTTACCGGTAAGATTTTACAAATTTTAAACAATTTTCGATAGTCGCCTTTACATTGATTTTTAGTTTTGTTACTTACTAGTAGTTTTAGGAATCTTACTTGCAGTGACTCAAGTTTCTCTATGTACGTTTTAAAGGTAAGGCCGTAACAATCAAGAGCGTAACCCAGTATTGAATCTACTAATGAGAAGTATAAACACTTAAGTGTACTAATGGGGACCTTAAAGCTTAAATGGTAGAATTTCCCAAGCAATATTCTTAACTTATTACAAATATAATCAATATGATGAGACCAGGAAAAGCTAACATCGATTTTAACACCAAGGTAGGTTACGCAGTTTACTCTTTCAATGGGTAAGCATTGGCAGCCAGATAAATTTTTATGGTAACATGAAAAGCTATGAGTGAACATGGGAGGTGGAGTTTCTGTAAGACACAAATAAGGTGAGTGGATTATAAGAAGCTTTGTTTTATCTGTGTTTAAAATGATGCCATTATCGTGCGACCACTTAACGACCGCATCTATATCCTGCTGGACTAAGTGACACGCATCGGCAAGGCTAGTACCGGCACGGAGTGTGCACAGGTCGTCTGCAAACATGTAGGATGAGCAGTGTCGTATGACTCCACATAAACTGTTTACATGCATTAGATAGCACACTGGACCGCATCCTGATCCCTGTGGCACTCCGCACCGAACCTGAGCCTCGTCGCTGAGCGTATCACCCACCTTCACACGATAAGAACGTGACGTAAGGTAGTCACGGAACCAGGCGTTAAGCTGATGACTAACACCACATTCGTCCAATCCATTCAAGAGTGTGTTTGTTTCTAGGGTGTCGAAAGCTTTTTTAAAGTCATAAAATATTGCTACAACGATTTGTTTATTTTCTAAGTATGTATTAATTTCGTCTGTAAACTTTGATAATAGGGTATTTGTGCTTTTTCCTTTTTGGAAACCATGTTGGCACTCATTTAAAATTCTATTTTGATGAAGAAATGTCCCAATTTGCGTAACAATACATTTCTCTATAACTTTATCAATACTCGACAATATTGATATAGGTCTGTAGTTATAAAAATTCTTATGGTCACCTTTTTTATGAATTGGACGAACAAGTGCTTCTTTCAGTTTATTTGGAAATTTGTGGCTACTTATCGATAAATTAACTAACTTGGCTAATACAGGACTAACTTTATCTACGACTAATTTTAAATCGGACATGCGTACGAGATCGCTTCCAGGTGATTTATTTTTATCCATTTTATTTATGATGCGTTTTATTATACAACTACTCACCGGTTGCCACCTCATACTCACGCTGGATTCATTGACATAGGTATTTCTATCTAACCACTTATCACTACACACGTGTTTTATCTGCTCAATATCGTTAGAGAAATTAAAAGCAAACTTATCACAAATATTTTTTATACTGCCTTGTTTGTCCATGTTTTGAAGAATCACATTATCTAGAGACTTGTCGTCTTAAGTCGTCTATCGATTACTATATTAAAAACAATGACATATACATATGGAGGAACCCATGGCAAACGACTTTTTTCGTTCTCCAACGCAGATATTACACGTAACCAGCTCTCAGCACCGTTTGATCGTGGCACTGGCACCCTCCTTATGAAAATATTGACCATAGAATTAAAGTTTAGATAATTGTTTTTTTTTTATTGTCATTGGGCTTACTCTTGACCTCGATCTAGTCTTGAAGACAGAGATAAGGTCGACCATGGAACGAGCTTGCCGAGAAGAAGCCTATTCACTCGCGACTTGAATAGATTCGGGTTATATGAACTCGGGAACACAGACGCAGGCAGAGAATTCCACTCTTTACCCGTGCGCATTATAAAAGATGTTTCAAAGCGCTTCGTGCAAATGTGCGGAATATCAACCAAGTATATATCCTGCGGTGCGTCTGCACTCCCGATGGTATTTTGATGGTTGTTTGTTTTGTTTTTCAGTCGGCAGACGAAAGTGGTGGTACTGACGACCTTGTGGAGAGAATGGTTTTGGAGAAACTCATTAGGGAAGACCAAGCTGGGAGATTACAGGTACTTATGTTTGTGAACAAGTTTTTAGAGATGCTGAGCAGGTCGTCAACCTTACAACCCACTTGATAGAATCATAATATAATTGAGATTCATCATCAATGTTGGTTCTTCATCATCGCCCGCGTGGTGCCGGCATAGAATAGTACCAATCCATAGCTACCCGTGGGTGTCGTAAGAGGCGACTAAGGGTTAATGAGCCAGAAGATAGGCAGCAGCGTCTTTCGGTTTATCGCATCCTCTTATATTCTGCCGTCAACAACAACCGTGGCCCATGGTGCCAGCCGTAACGCTATCAGCGTGGTGACTATGGTACTTGCCCTCCACATTATTACAACAATAGCTGGAGTTTTAGAGGGAGCTCCCTGTCCTGTAGTGGACGTTATATGGAATGTTATGATGATCATTGATTATAGCGACTTGACTGTGCAATCTAGATTATTATGCGGGTGTTATTTGGCAATTAAGAATACAAACGTAAAACACAGAAAATTGTAATGAAATGTACTTTCGTTGCAGCCCATAGAAAAAACATAAAAACCCAAACAAACACTGCTGCAGATGATAGAAAATATGTTGACTTGCTTTATGTAAATGCTTACAGGAAGACATGGACGGCGCCAACAGCGACGAGTCTGAAATAATCAACCTGCGACACAAGGTTGCTATCTATGGCAATTCTCTGGAACCCGACCGGAACTCACCACCTCTGTATGAAGTGGAACTGACGGCCTCTGATGAAGATGACGATGCGTCTGTCCTAGAATTAGTCATCCCTGTGCACCCGTCTCGATACCAGCGTGTCCCGACTTCTTCTCCTAAAAGAGGGCTGCCGGTAGCACCAGCACTCTTTTGCAGTATGTTTTGTTGTCTCCGTAATAAGTAAACAAAATGTGCTAGAGTACTTTTTGGAACGGCAATCTGCATGAATACTCGTAAATCCCACCTGGAAATTTATGTTCATGGATGTAATTTATTTCAGTCTTAAGATCCTACTTAATTGTATCTGATGACCGATGTGTGGTCTATTGGCATTGGCCTATTGGACTCTGCATTACTGAGAACAAGCGGTAACTCAATTCTTGAAAATCACCGGGTGATAAAATATCACTTTTGAGACTTTGAAAATTCACATTTACCGTGATAAACTGTTGAAAGGTAAATCAGAATACATGAAAATTACCAATCAAGGACTGCTTCATATTTTACGAATATCAATCTTCAATTTTGAAAAGAAAAATATGTGATTTTGAATTTTTTGAGTGATATTTTATCATTATTTTATCAGTGATATTCAAGAATCGAGTCCCAGGGCGCGCCGCGGAATCCCTTACATACTTATAGTATTCCACACTGCGTATCATTTTGGTATGAACTTATTCCGATCTGCTGAAGCGATGTATTTTATACTGATTGGTTTTTATCCTAGGGAATAATGAATTGTAATATACGCCTTCGCGGTTCACCATCTCTTGACTTTGTTAAATATCTAACTAATTCATTGCGTCAATTATAAAACCGCAGAAAGTTTTTTATTATTCTGCTGGCTGAGTGAAATTAAATTGATTGACGAAATACAGGCACTAATGAAAGTAAAAATCGGCCATATTGTAGTATGTCTAAGTAATTTAATTAATGTCTAAAGTGATTTATTTACTAAGTTTATTTCGTGTAAGTGTACATGGTAAATAAATCGATGAATATTTTTTTTATATTTTATTTCATTATGTTGTACATTTAAGGATTTTATAATCAAATTTACAATTACTGTAGATGTTATTATTTTAAAAAAGAGTCGTGTTTTGGAAATAAAAATATGTATTTTTATAACATGAAATTCGGTGCAAAAAAATTCGAAAATATGTTTTATCATAGGTTTTATTATAAGCTATTCTAATAATAGGTCAAAAATGAACTAAAATCAAGGAAATGGAGAGGTATAGTACAGGTAATACAGAATATTCTCAAAAAGTGTCAAATATTAAGAGCTTTCTACATAGTGAGAAAGTTATCTATTTTCGTCAATTAAGTTATGTGAAGTTTGTTAGGAAATACAGGTTTTTGCTACAGTATTTTCGTTTTAAGATCTTTGAAATCAAAGACTGATTTAGTCAAATGCATTATGAACAAAATTTTTGCTTAAATTATAATGAATGCATACTTAGGTAAATGGATTCAATCTCTTCAATTATTTTCGAGAGGTAGTCGGGTTTGTATGAATTTATTGTCAAAATTAAATGTAGTATGACCTATTTATCCATTGTACAGTATAACTGTTACCTTATATCCAATATAATGTGTATTCACGAGCTGAGTTTTATTTGTAGAGTTCCCTATCTAAAGGGTGCCAAAAGGATCTTCTATTACTAAGCCTACCTTCTTCTCAAGTATCCTAACCGAATCTATTCAAGTCGCGAGTGAATAGGCTTCTTCTGGGTGAAAACTTTCTATCTTCGACCTCATCTCTGTATCCAGGACTGGATTGAGGAAAAGAGCAAACCCATTTTAAATATATATCTAATTCTCCGTACCTAATACCTTGTTAGTTGCAATTTTTCTTAGAATAATGTTGTTTTCCCAGCTTTTTCTTAGTAACTGCCACTGTAAATGAAATGGAAGTCTCCAGATTCACACTTAAGCGTAAAATTAAAGCATTGCTTCTGTCCAAATTTAAATGTAAGTCTTCAACAGCACAATAATTCATAATGTCTTTTGATAGTACTCTTTGCATGTCTATTTGGGAATTTTTGATACATTTTCTTTTACTTTTCGTTTTCTTGAAATAACTTAATGTAAGTCGGCAAATGCTTTGTAAGTGAGAGTCTGTGTGTCTCCGCCAACAAACTGCTTTGCAGTTTGGCGGGCTCATTGTTTAGATGCCATTGTAAAAAGGTGGAAAAGTAAATTACATTTTTTTTGTTAATGGCGGATGTCCTCAAAATAATAGAACAATGAAAAATACCTGACTCCTTGGTTAGCTATTACGTTGTTTAAAAAAAAATTGTCGGTGAAGCAATCGCCCAAAAAAAAAAAACAAAGAAAAACATTAAGGATTTGCTCTAAGGATTCGCTATTACAAATAAATAACGATCAAAAACCAGTATGTCAGGGAGGCAATCGCCACTCTTGTCTCTGTTCCCGCCCGGTAAAGCTGTGACAGAACAGCAAGGCAATCTTAAAAAAAAAAAACTTGTCACTCAAAGCAAGAAACTAAACAAGTTATTTATTTAATGGCATCACATCTCATTACAAAACGTATTTCACCAATGTCAAAGTAAAGGAATTGTTAGAAAAATATGGCGACACGCCAATGTCCAGTGAAAGAATGATTTACACAGGAATCCGCATCTCGAAGATTGACGACGAGGAAAGCCTGTGCACCACGATGACTCCGATAAGTTTAGGGGAAATTATTGAAGTCACGAAGAAAGCCGCTTCTCACCATCCAAAAACTTTAGTAGAAGAATATATTTCCGTTTTCTATTAAATGTTCACTTTGTAAGACGTTTATTGGATGATATCCTATCAAAATTATACTTTAAACTCTCAAATCAACAGATAAAACCAAAATTGAAACAAATTCACGTCTGCCATCTTCAAATGCTGACAAACGACCCAACAAGTAGGTGTAGTAAGCGACAGTTCGGGAGTGCGGGCAAAATGTATAGCGCCATTCATTTCGTCCGCGTTGAGCCAGTTCTTGAATATCAGCGGGTGATCTGATAAAATATCGCTCAAAAAATTTAAAATCACAGATTTTTCTTGAAGATTGATATTCATTAAATACAAATCATGTTATTTAATTTACTTTTTAACAGTTTATCAGGGTGAATTTGAATTTTTAAAGCATAAAAAGTGATATTTTATCACCCAATGATAACTTATTCCAGAATTGGCTCCCAATGGAATGAGGATATAACTAGTCATAGCTATTTTAAGACAGATGTAGGTACCATTATTGCTTGATTTACTTCTATTATTTCTCTGACACCAGGGTTTGTGAGGTCGGTCATCGACTTTGCAACTCACACGATATGATGATGATGATTTCACAAAGTTATTTTATGTAAAAAAATGATCTTTCCCAAAATAAACAGTAAAGTAAAAATAAAGATAAGAAAATAGCGCACATGGCCACCGTAGCCGACACCTACGTCAACCTTCAGTGTCTCTAAATCCTACTTAGTTTTACTAATTGCGTCAAGATGGCAGCACTACAGCAGGACAAAACATTTAGTTCTGCTACTCGATGATAGATCGCGTTAAATTGAAAATGAATGATTCATTAGTAGTAATAAGTGAAATAGGCAAAGATTTTAGAAAATACGCGCAAGGCGTTGAAATAGGTGAGCATTTGACCCCGATTATCTGGTGGTAAGTGACAATGGGGCGAAGATGTAGCAAGCTTACCTAGATAATGCCTGTTCACTCATGCATGCCCTGCAACATTCTAATGCATGTGTTGTTATAGAGCGACAACGATCAGGGGACCAATTCTTGAATATCACCGGGTGATAAAATATCACTCAAAAAATTCAAAATCACAGATATTCGTTAAATATAAAGCAGTCCTTGATTGTTAATTTTCATATATTCTGATTTACCTTTCAACTACTTATCAGGGCAAATGTGAATTATGAAAGTTTCAAAAGTGATATTTTATCACCCGGTGATTTTCAAGAATTGAGTCCCTGTAGGTCAAAATTATTTTATTTTAACACTTTCTGTGTTCGGACAAATTCGCAAAGTAGACAATGGCAAAAACACAGGCAGGATTCGAACCTGCGTCTTCTCCGTCAGTACTGGAGATGCTTTACCAACTAGAGTACCGTAGAATTTTTCTACTTTCTAGATCTGTTAGCCGGTGGATAAAGTCGGAACTTAAGCCGCTGCCTTCAAGCAAAATATCTACAGGGTGTTTGGCGCATCATGTGCTAAAAAGGTACTGACCATACTCATCTAGTTCTATTTTATTAACTCTCAAATTGTCCGGAAGTAGTTAAACTAAACTAAAAGTTAAATTTCGCGTGCCTTCAAAAAAATTACTAAGAGCGATCGGGATCTTCTGGTTCCCTTAAAAGTTTTAGTTTAATGTTATTTACTCAAAAAAATATTTTAATCCGAATTTTAAATGTTAGCTTGACCTAACCCGATGCATTAAATTAGCGAATTTGATGAAAAAATTGTTATACTTTAAGACCATATTGTATTCCATTAGAAAAAAGATAGACGAGAACTTTTACGAGAATCGGAATATCTCGATCGCTCTTAGTTATTTTTTTATAGCCATGCAAAGTTGAATTTTTACTTTTACTTCTTCAGGACACTTTGAGAGTTAATAAAAAAACAATTAGATAAGGATGGCCCGTAAATTTGGATTCAATAAAACCTTACAACATCGTATAACAAAAAAAAATTCAATTTGAAGGATAGACCCAACAATTTTTTTAAATTTGTTTGCCTTCTAGTTCTAGCCTTAAATTTGAATTTAAAAATAACCGTAGGGCATAGAAGGGGTTATGGGGGCTGAAGGGGTAGCAAATGACCTTTTCTAATGGTCAATTCATTTTGGCATACTAATGCGCCAAACATCCTGTATATAACAGTGTCCCACGTAGTCAGGGTACTGTAGAGCCTTTTTGGTGCTCTTACAAAAAATTATATCATCATAACATCCCATGAAACGTCCACTACAGGACTCCCGAGCTCCCTCCAGAATTCTAGCTTTTGCTGGTAAAATGTGGAGGGGAAGTACCATAGTCACCTCGCTTGTTAGCGTTACGGCTGGCACCATGGACCGCGGTTGTAGGTGACCGCAGTAAGTAAGATGTAATATACAAAGGAGGATGCTGCTGCCCAGCCTCCAGTCAACCCTTAGTCGCCTCTTACGACACCCACGGGTATGTATGGGTTGATGCTATTCTTTGCCGGCACTACACGGGACAATAAAAAAAAATATATATTTGAAAAATTGACAACGAGCACGACTTTTTATTTTGTTTTATTTGTTAGTCAGTTGAAAGCGGACTATCGAGGCTGAAGCTTCTCTTGGTCTTCTACCATAGAAAAGTTTATCAGTTCTGTTTGTTATCCTGGCTCCGAGCACTGTTAACACGAGTGCTAATATAAGTTTTCGTGATTTAAATAAATTTACCATTTTTGCAGCTTAAATAACATTTTTATTTCAGCTAGGTTGTAAGAGCTTTCGGTGAGGGTTCTTACAGTACTCTGACATGACTGACACAGTCTCTGATTGTTTTGACTCCTCTACTTAAATTGTGGTGTTTTAAGGGGATTTGAACCTCACTGACGGTGTTTCTAACCAGGTAACTAACAAATGAGTAGATATACCAATAAAGTCATATGGCCTTGTCAGTCAACCATCTAACTACTTATAATTAAAAGCATCAAGTGAGTGATATATCAATGAACAGCCCAAAAAGATGTTTAAAGGGACAGGTTTTTCAAATACTGAAACTGAACAACTTTCAGTGAATGAAACTACCAGGAAATGAAAAAAAAATTGCCTTTGCATACAAAGTGTTTATATGTAAAATAAAAAAATACTATATTTAAAATTATAAGTATAAAAATAAATATATCACGCCTTGTTCCCGTCATATAAAAATAAATAAATATATAAAGAGGGAACAGATAAAAGCTGTAGAACTATGAGTAAGTACTTATAATTTTATAATTCTAACAATAGTGTACAACCGATCAGCGAGCTTTTAGTAAATCTATTCAATATCTAATTTTGATTACTACTTAATTTTGATACGGGCTTAGGGTTTCGGATTGAAGAGAAACGCCTATTAAGCTTCTAAGTTTATTGGGACTTTTTTGACCGTGGAAAAGTACACCCGAAGTTTTCAATTCCCTCTTCACAGAGCCTCCCTCCATGTCCTTTAGTAGTGTCTTCCCACTGAGTCCTTTTTTACGGAGCGTTCCCTCTGAGAACTTTTGAACGAAGTCTTCTCCGAGCACTCTTTTCCGGAGTCTTCCCTCCAAGACCTCTTACATGGAGTCTTTCCCCCGAGCCCTCCTGTGCGGAGTCTTTCCTCCGAGTCTTCTACCCTCTTAGACGAAGTCTTCTCTCCAAATCGTCTTAAATTGACCTTGCGGTCTTCTCCTCTTTCCAGTTTCGTGGTCTGAGTGCACCGTTTCAAGGATCGCAGTGTTTACCCTACTAACACAACGTGTCGAGAACATTCAAAATTTTGAGGTTCAGTCGTGAATTTATAGATTTGGTTGATTTTTCTAGATCTTTCCAGAATTTTTTATTTCGTATTGCCATGTACAAAGTTTTAATCAGTTTTATCGTTAGAGAGCCGACGACACGAAGTCATACTCGTGACACCAAAGGGTTGGTTGCTTGGTTTGCATGCTTGCAGAAGTTAAGACCGATTGAAGCGATAAAGCCTTCTTAGAGTACATTATCTATGTATCTATTGTCTTTCTTAAAATATACGTACACCTATAGGTTACACCATGAACTAAAAAGTATATTCGCCTAATGTGATCCTTATTTGATTAAAAAAGATCATGATAATAAGTGATATAATAAATATATCATTGGAGCAAAGTTTGATTTGAAAGCAATTTATGCAAGCAACTTTTCCCAAGTTGCCTCATAACAACAGCAATATCAATGTATTGTCGATCAAGGCCTTTATTCCTGTTCGTTAATGTGATCGATATCAGCCACTATGTGCCGACTGGCTCGCCATTTCAATCATCATAAACAGCGACTGGCGAGTAGCGAGCCCTCCGCTCTTAATGACGCTTATGCTAATGTTCCCTGCCGAGAATACTCAAGAGCTGTTTAAACTAAACAAGTCAATTAACCCCTCTATTCAGAAGAACTTAGCTCACTAAAAACTAGAGTGCAACCTATTCTCACTGTGCTTAAACTTTAAAGGTAGTTTAGAGGAGACACAACGACAAAACTCTACATCAAGACATTGTAAACTTTGGCATAGATCAAGAGACGTAATTAATTGACGAATCAGCGTCTAGATGGAAACAGTTTATTAGGCTCGCATTTAAACCGTGAGCCGCACACGTGAAGGCTTTAATCGCGTTTGGGTGGCGGCGCGGCAGCGGCGGCGCCCCGCGTGGCTCAATGGGCGCGGGGCGGCGCCCGAGCGGCCGTCAGTCGCGCCTCAAGCCCCAGAGGGGCTGCACGTGTCCTCGCTCCCGATCTGCGACTTATGTAACCATCCGCACGGTGAGTCCGCAGCCTCCGGCCCCTTCCTCCCCGCTCGACCCCGCGCGCCGACCCACGCGTTTGCGACCTCTTTGTTGAGTGCCGATTTAAACCAATAACTCGATAAGCTCCTGAATCGTATGTTGTGCAATCGTCAGCTGAGAGGTGACATAATCGATGCAGTAAGTACCGGCGTGGTGAGTGTATCCGCGCCGGCGGCATGCAGGTTCGTTATGTAACGGGCCATGCTCATTGCCCTCGCGGGAATCCAGGATATGTGGTGCGTAACGCCTGAGGCTTGCTCGCCGCCTCCGCGATCCGCGAGCCGCGTGCCTGCACCAGGAATGTCGCTCGCCTACCTCGAGGTAGCCGCTAGCTTGCCAAATGTTTTAACTGGGAATCCTGCCAATTTAAGACGGCAGATAGGTCAAGTTCTGGTTGTGGTTAATCAAACTATTTACTCCAAATATGCCATCCAATAACAAATGAAAAGAGCGTCAACTCGATTACTTATTTATACGAAACGCCCGAAGGAATCGAATCGAAATAGAGAGCGAATAAGATATTGTGGAGACATTTACGTATTTGTTTTTTCCTGCTATCGGAGAGCTTACAGATTATTGAACTGCGTAAGGCAGGTTGGGCAAATCCCTTTGCATTTGTTTTTTCACCATTATTGTCGAACACTATTTGGCGTGAAACCACGTGCCATTGAAAGAAATGCCGATATCTATTATTGGAATATTTTGTAAATAAGCTTTGTAATATACGTGGAACAAATAAAGTTATGTAACGTTGGAAGAAAGGAAGGTTGTGGGTAATTGGAGGGTCGGTTGTAAGAACCCACTCGCACGAAGACTCGGGTAGGGATTAGGTATAGGCGATCTCTCCAACATTTTGCATAAACCATTATAAACGATCGTTATCAATCTATCTAAATGTTTTATATATTTCTTAAATTCTTTTGTTGTTTTTCTTTTTCAATTTAAGGATGACCTAAATGGTCAGTAGTTGATGGAACTAGTATATCTAGTTGCAGGTTTTATAAATGATTAAGTTTTTGTGTAGGTTTCTTCAATAAATCATAGTAATTTTGTTAAAGATACCTTTGAAAAACTCCTGGTCTATTTGGTCAAAAAATCAACCTGCTAATTTCTCCGGCGAATTTATCTTGAGACAAAAAAATCTGTCAAGAAGCGTGACCATTTATCACGATAGGTGGCCACTGCGTGCGACAGTTGAGCAGAGACCTTTATCTACTTTTTATACACAGATATTTTTTTGATAAATCATTTGGTGGCTTAAGGAGCTATTACAATGGCGGTGATTTCAGCTGGTAACACTGTAAAATAACGAAGTTTATTCCTTGTTCTGTGCATAAAACAATAATAAGTGTGACGGTTAATATCTGTAATGGAAAATACTATCTAGATTAGGTCTTTAGTAAATAAAGATAGATAAGCAATACAATAAATACATAAATCTAACTAAACAGCGTATCGACTGTTATGAGAAAAATAATTGAGAAACCGCAGTATCACGCTCGAATCTTTTATCCCACAGGGAAAGTGGCGTAATTTTATGTACCTATATGTCGTGGGGCAATCTTTGAACTGGGCCGATCGAGATCTGCCTGGGCACATCACGATGTGTCGGTATTTCGCGATCAGGCCAATTATTTCATGATGTGCCCAATATAAAATTTAGAAGATTGAAGAGAGCAACCTATTTGTCGATTTGCCCTACTAGTCACTTGGCCACATCGAGATATGGTTGGGCACATCGAGATATAGCTGGGCACATCGAGATATGGCTGGGTGCATGGTAATTTGTTTCCGTTTCGCGACGCTTGTGGCGTTGTTTACGCTCTGTTAGCTGTTTCTTAGGTTAGGTTTTATTATCTAGTAAAATAATTATTATCTAAAACTTCATTTTATTTGCTTGTACTTTGGTCAACTTACAGAATCGATTTGTCTGAGCATGGCTGGGAAAATCGTCAAACGTTGTGCTTTGAACGATATGGCGGGTATTAGATAGGCAAATCAAGAAATGCCGGTGTATCGTGATGTGCCCAGGCAGATCTCGATCGGCCCAATTTAACGATCGGCCTACGACATATTATATGTATGTCGTGGGCCAATCGTTGAATTGGGCCGATCGAGACCTGCCTGGGCCGATCACGATGTGCCGGCATTTCGTAATCTGGCCAATTATTTCATGATGTGCCCAACATAAAATGGGGCAGATCGATGAGAGCAAAGTATTTGTCGACTTGGCCACATCGAGATATGGCTGGGCACATCGTAATTTAGTTCCGTTTCATGACGCTTGTAGCGCTGTTAGGTTAATTAAGTTAGGTTAGGTTTTATTATCTAAAAAAAATAAAAAAACCTAAACTAACCTTTTTTTTTGTTAACTATTCGAAAATTGTGCGAATGTACAGTGCTCGTGACCCACCCAAAATGCCGGAGTGGCACACAGTGGAGTTTTAGTGGGTGCAACCCCCACATAACCGTATCGTTTTCCCGAACAGTGCGGCATGCGTAGGCATTTTCTCCATCCCAAAAAAGGGGTTTTATTATCTAGTAAAATAATTATTATCTAAACTTCATTTTATTTGCTTTTACCTTGGTTACCCTATAGAATCGATTTGCCCAAGCATGGCCGGGCAAATCGTCAAACGTTATGCTTTGAACGATATGGCGGGTATTAGGTAGGCAAATCAAGAAATGCCGGCGCATCGTGATGTGCCCAGGCAGATCTCGATCGGCCTAATTTAACGATTGGCCTACGACGAAGGATCCTCGCGGATCCTTAAAAATGCACTTTAAAATCGCACGCGGAAATAATAGTAGATTAGTAGCCAAGGGCTGTAAGGCATCAATTGCAGCCCGAGATATTTAGGCGCACGAGCGCAGCGAGGGCGCCTATAGTTCGAGGGTGCAATTGATGCTTACACCCGAGCTAACTACTCTGCTTTACATCTCGATTGTAGGTCCTTATTACCACCAAATTGTAGGTGACCAATTAGCGCTCCAGGGTAATAATGTAGCTAGAAAAGCCCTAGGGCGGTAAGTAATAAAAAAAAAACACTTCACTTTCAATTTTTATCTACTTACCGCCCTAGGGCTTTTCTAGCTACATTATTACCCTGGAGCGCTAATTGGTCACCTACAAGCCCCATTTGGTGGTAATAAGGACTTAATTACCGAATATGAGAGATGTAAAGAAGATTTTCTTAATATTCATACATAGTCTCAGTGACTTTTGTATTTAGGACATTTTGACCTTTTGTAATACAGGGTTTTGTAGGAGTCGGAGAAAATAGGAGAGAACAAAAAAAAATTACTTAACAGTTTTAAAGCAGTTTTGTTGCCGACTAGCTGGTATGGATACCAACACTCTTAACTGTATATATCTATATCTATCAACCAGACAAAATGTCCCAAAAAATCAGTGATTTGGATTCAGGGGCTTCATAAAGTGATATTTTTTTACTAATAGTGGTCGGTCTAAGAATAATAATACTGCAAATCGATCTATACGATTGCCGTTTGGTACACAGGTACCTTAGGTTGCAACAATCATTTAGAGAGGCAGTTCTTAAAAATATTCTTCGGGTGGCGGCAGCAAAGACGACATAATTTTTTTGTATGGAATTTGTTCTTTTTAGGGTTCCGTACCTCAAAAGAAAAAAACGGAACCCTTATAGGATCACTTTGTTGTACGTCTGTCTGTCTGTCTGTCTGTCTGTCTGTCAAGACCCTTTATCTCACGAACGGGTAAAGGTATCAGGCTGAAATTAATCCCATATATTAGGATTCATGAACCACACAAGATCTGAAAATTTCAATTTTTTACAACGACGCAATCAAAAGATATGGCATTTTATGTCCTCATCTCCATACATTTATTCAAAAATGAAAAACCTACAGGGTACTTCCCGTTGACCTAAAATTATGAAATTTGGCAAGAAGCTAGGTCTCACAGTACAAATAATGGGAAAAGTCTGAAATCATTAAATATTACAACTTTTCTCACAACTAATGGTAACCAATTGTGGTGAGCTCCCGTTTCAAGAACATTCATATAAGAGAGGGGTCAAGTTGGATGGTTGCTGAGGCGATTTTTGTTTTAGTTCTATTTAAAAACGGGAACACTTACAAACTTGAAAATTGGTATGTTTATAGTTCATAAGCTATAAAATAACAACAAATAATAAAATTTTGTCAAGCGCGTGTCGGACTCAAAAAATCTAGCACATTAACCTACTGAAATTTTAACTAATACAATTATGATTATGTGGTGGTACGGAACCCTCAGTGCGCGAGTCCGACTCGCACTTGGCCGGTTTTTTTTTTCTTCAGGCAGGAGACGGCATATTAAGTTTTTGTAAAACATACGCCAAATGTCTCGTAATATACTCATGTCTAACGTCAAAAAGGCAATTTTCAAAATATTCATATTTACAATTTTTTACATATTTTCTTCACTAAAAACTTGGACATATCTCTGAGATTAAAATATCGATATCTTCTTTACCTACCGTGCTGGCTGTTATTATGTTGTATGGTGTTTATGGTAATAGAAGTTGAAAGGAGAAAGTCAAATGTCTTCTTCTTTGTCTTCTGTGTAATTTTCCCACTTTTTAGGCTCTGATGAGTTAAAAGATTACATATATCAATACTGATATTTCATGTTCAGCAAAAATGACACAGAAGACGAAGAAGAAGACATTTGACTTTCTCCTTTCAAATTCCATTACCATAAAACACAATAACAGCCAGCACAGTAAAGAAGGATTCGAGTTTTAATCTCAGAGATATGTCCAACTTTTTAATGAAGAAAAAAGTAAATGGTAATATTTATAAAATTGCTTTTCTGACGTTTGACATGAGCATATTACGATTTGGCGTATGTTTTACAAAAACTTACTAAGCCGTCTCTTGCCTGGAGGAGCCGAAACTTGGTATGTTTTGAAAATATTTCTCAGATTTATACAAAACAGGTGGCTGAAAGGTAATGGTGTAGTATATTTTTGAAACCCGAATATGAAGGCCTTTCACAAAAAGTTTGTAAACAAAAAAAATTCTAATCCTGTACAAAAAATTTATGACATCATAGCCTGCCCTCACCCGGGGAATATTTTTAAGAACTGCCGCTCAAAATGATTGTTGTAACCTACAGTACCTGTATACCAAACGGCAATCCTGTAGATTGATTTGCGGTTTTCTATCAATATTAGCTTTGTACACCGTCCACTATAGATATTCAATGTTCAGACCAGTAACCTAGGACTTCCAATATCTTTGGTTCAGACACAATAAATTTACAATTTTATAATAGTAGAGATGTAATAAAGAATAGTACCTGGGCGACCGAGCTTTGCTCTGTATAATCTTCAACCAATAGATGCGCTGTAGAGCTTCTGGGACTCAATTCTTAAAAATCACCGGGTGATAAAATATCACTTTTGCGACTTTAAAAATTCACATTTGCCCTGATAAACTGTTGAAAGGTAAATCAGAATACACGAAAATTAACAATCAAGGACTGCTTTATGTTTTACGAATATCAATCTTAATTTTTGAAAAGAAAAATCTGTGATTTTGAATTTTTTGAGTGATATTTTATCACCCGGTGATATTCAAGAATTGGCTCCCGAAACGCGCTATTTTCCAGCAATACTCAAAAAATTCTGAGAATACGTCAAATTCGTACTCGTAGTCTAGCTAATGCTAGATCAATTTTTTGCTTCCGAAAACCCCCGTAGTAAATTTCAACGAAATCGTTAGAGCCGTTTTTGAGAAATCGATTGCAAATATATAATATTGCTCGTTTAATAGTATAGGACATATATTTAATTGCTCAAAAAATAGTAGGATCAGGTTATACTGGGTTACTTACTATAAACTTTAACTAATTGTCGTTTGGTTGCAGGATTAATATAAAACTGTTTTATATTCCTGACTTTTCGTAATCCTGCTACATCCCGAATGAGTCTCTCTCTCTCTCTCCTTTTTAATAAATTAAATTACAATTTTTCTTTTATGGTCAGTTAAGAGTATTGCTGTTTGTACAAGGCTATAGTTGCAGTAAAGACTCACAAGGACAAGGCGAAGTGACTATTAACCTCTAACAAGATCATGACTTTTATTTTTTGCACAAACGTGTCTTGGTATCACGCAGTTTTATTCAGCAGATTTTTTGTTTATTTAGATTGAACAACTACACAGGCTAAATCGATATTTCTATTTTTAGGCCATCGTGAGGTACTTATCTAATATAAATAACTTTATTTATGAATTGTGTTATTTATTACATGTTGTCCGCGAGTTTGTCCGCGTAGAATTTTATCCTATGTCCTTACCTAGTGTCCAAACTGTTTTCAAAATATAAACCTTTCGATTTTCATTTGACACACAAGTAGTCAGGAATATCCTCATTTTTAATACTTTACCAATAAGCTTAAAGAGCATTTTTTTTTCAAAATTGAGGTTACGTATTCTTTACCTTACGTCCTATACATATGAGTACCGAGGACACCTGTAAAACCAAAAAGACGTAAGACAAAAGCAATCTGTTTTGTGCAAGCACTAAGTATTGCCTGCCTGCTAGTACGTAGGACATTGGTCCTTCCTTATACAGAATTCACACAAAGTACTTACTAAAGGCTTTGGTGTGGTCTGTCGAGTCTCTTCTTGAAATTGTTAATAACATTGCATTGGTCGACCGTTTTCGGAAAAGGCGTCCGATGGCTAGTTCCACTGGATTTATACGAATAGTGGTGCAAATAGAGAAAAGTGTCCTATAGTAAGGGTGATGAAGGACAAATTTCTAAATGATTTGCTCATGTTTGCCTCTTTGACTGATGATAAGGAGCATCCTCTAAAAGATACAAAAAATATTGGCGGATATCCTCACCCCTGCGTTTTTGAGGAATTAAGTTTTAACTATTTTGAAATTTGACAATGAAACGTACACCTGACAGACTATGACTATCTGATTAAATACAATGTAAATACAACCCCAGAAAAATGGTCTGCCACCATAATAGCCCTGCGTCGTAAAGTTACAGCGCTTCAAAATGCAAAAATTCACTACTTCCTCCCGTGATAATGCAAGGCCCTGCATGTCTACCTCTTCGATTTTCTACATCTTCAGAAGCATTTTAAACAGGAGCCACAAAGGCAGACAAAAAAAAATTTAGTATCTTATTTTCATTTTTTTGCTTTAACTCAAAAACGCAGCGAAACACAGAAAAACTTGTAAGGACCAAATCGATTCGTATTGAGCCGATCTATCATCTCTATTAATATGAATCATGAGCAAATCATATACCCAAATTGCAGCCAGCACCCTAACTACTACTAGTTCCACTGCATTAACAGATATGTTTATCCCCCGGAATTTGCCTGCCGTTCCCACCTGTCTTAGGATGAATGGATTTCCAGCACCATTTTTGTGGTAAATGATCAATAATAATTTATTATGATCAATAATTATTTATCGTCAATAATAATAAAAAACTTTCACCCCACTTTCCTCGTCATGCCTGCTGAAAACAAATATAAAAACCCTGAAAACCCGCTAAGTGCGAGTTGGATTCGCGCACCCAGGATTTCGTACCACTAAGGTAAAAATACCGTCTTAGTTATAGACGCGCAAACACGCAGAAGTGTATTAAAAATGCACGACTCCGACATGCACCTGACCAATTTTTATCATGTTGGTTGTGTAGCTTTTCAACTATCTTGCTGATACGGTTCATAAGATACAGCCCGCTAACAGACAGGCAGACAGATAGACATCGGAGGCATATTATTAGGGTTCCGTTTTTCACCCTTTGGGTACGGAACCCTAAAAAGGAAATAAGTAAAAAATAAACTTTTCAACACATTTGCTCATAAAACAGCTCTATTTGCACTGTATTAAAGTCCATAATCCACCTTATTAAACACGCGTGTTTTTGTCATTAGATTACTTTACTAGTGTTTTTTTTTGTTTTTTTTTTTAATCGGCCAAGAGTAAGGAGTTTTTATGCTTATTATCTTACTAAAATTTTCAAGCTGACTTCGATAAAATATCATAAATCAATGTTGATTTTATGAAATTATTTATAGTATTTTTTTAACTACCTAATTAACAATAAAATTGTCGTTTACGTAACAAGGTATTAAATTTTTGATAATTTATTTCAAGGTTAATGGAATAGGATGTTTGGGTATCGAGTGACAATTACTTTTTTTTATGGCTTGGTTACTAGATTGACTAATAATTGATAAAAGATTGATGGTGTAAGATAACACAGTTGGTAATGTTTTGGGGCCTCCTCATGCGACGTATAATCTGTGCCCGCTGAAAAAGAAATAATGCGCGCCATTTTACAAATATTAGTAGTGTTTATTATTGTTGGTAATTATTTCTAATAGTGTCGACTTCTACAAATAAAAAACTGTTCCTGAACCGTCTAAAACACTCATACACTAAATACAATTTGAAAGCTGGTAAAATTAAAGGAAAACATGAACATATGCAGCCTATAAAATGTTCCGGTGGACGTGCGGTGGACGTAAGGTTAGCAAAGTTTAGTATTTTTAAAGGTAACCAATTTGATTTGTTTTTATTCGCAAATGTGTTGAAAAACGTCGTGAAAAGCTCGTGCGCGATGGACATTACACCCTCGGCTCCATTACGCCCTCGCCTGCGGCTCGGGCTGCAATTTCTGAGCCTCGATTGTAATATCCAAAATAGCGCACTTGCATTTTAATGTACTATTCTCAACAAACTTTCTATAAAAATAAGTGTGATATTGTCATCAATGAATTAATAAATATATATTTGACCAGCGCCTAACAGTTCGATTTACCTGATATGATAAGGATTATGAAGACAGACACACAGTAGTAAATTTTTCTTAGATACATACGTACTCCAGACTTGTATTTTGTGTCTAAGTATTTTCGACGTTGAGTCATTAATGACCGTTCGATATTTTTGAAAATAATTACAACGAACACCACAAATATTTGTAAAAATAGCGCGCAAATATTTGCAAATTTAAATATTTTCATGAAATGACAGTTTGTTTATTCATAAAAACATTATGAATGTTATTGGCATCAAAACTTCTTGCTCCTTGCTGAAATAAAAAAAAACAAACAAAAATAAAATAAAATACTAGTGCGATAATATAATGGTAAAAGCACACGTGTTTAATAAGCTGGATTATGGACCTTATTACAGTGCTTTAAGAGATGTTTTATAACGAATGTGATGAAAATTATTTGTATTTACTGTTGATAGATCGTCAGGGGTACTAGTGGGACGGATTTGGTCCAGCCCATAGCCTTGGCATTTAGCAAATTTTGTTTGTTGAATATAATTTAAGCACATCAATATGCTTTGAATTGAATGTAGAGCCCAATGAGTAGGAGTAATCAATTAATTATAGTTTCAACAGCACAATATGACGATAAGGCCCAACTAAAATATTAACATCACGTTTGTTTCATTTATTTCCATGGTTTTGAATATCTTGCTGTGTGTGTGACCCATGGCGTGACTACAGTCAGTCTACGCCAAATTGCTCAATAAGTGAACGACAAATGATTGCGTTGCTTCGATTTACAACTTTTGTAAATGACACTTTTCCGAATCCAATTGAAGTAAGGTATAAATATCTTTAAAAATGAAAATTGACTGGTATTCGCTTTCTATCGTGAATGTTAGCATCAACAAAAATTGTTATTTGTTATGCAAGGCAGCAAAATTATTATTTAGCGCGAGTGCTTTGTATTGAAACTCGAGTAAGAAAGATTTTACGATGAATCCTTAGCGCAGCGAGGGTTTCAAGGCACGAGGCGCGAAAAACCTTTCACCTCACTTCGGCGAGAAAAATGTTGACAAATAGCGCAAACAAGTACTACCTCATAACATAATCCATCATCCCTAAAAACCTTTTCCACGCTAGCGGCCAAAAATGACATTTGAACGCCGATTTCGACCGGTAAAGCAAAGTTTTCCGAGCTTGTGCTGGAGGTGAGAAATAATTTTGACATGTATGAATATAAGGTTATTTATACAGCAAGACCTCTACGTAACTGAACCATTATTTTTTGTCGGGTTTGTTGTAGGGTTTTTACTGTCGCTCTTTTTTTCCCACCATGGCGCCACTTTGTTTGTGAAGTGATGTAGTTTAGCTGAGATTTTAATATCCAACAATGATTAAATGATTTTGAGTTTGAATTACAACTTTTGGAAATTAAAACAAAATGAAAATGATTCTTCTCCATCCTCTTATAATATTTTAAAAAGTTGTAGAATGAAAGATTTTCAGTTACATAAGTGTAACTTCCACCCGAAAGGATTTGTGTTAGTAGAGTTACATGTTGTACATTCTGTGACCAATGACCTGCTAAGAAACCTAATAAAACCTAAACCTGTAGTAGTAGAGCCAAGCTGGTATCTCTCCAAAGCATTGCCCTATCCCACTCCATTTCTTCATTTATTCCTTAGAATCTTGGTATATATTAAATCAACTCCATCTGAACATATATTTGCACATTTGCTTGAGTTGTCAGGAGTGTGAATGGGCGTAATGTTGTGGTCTTTGTATAGCGAGCTGAATGCGATGCGCCTCGGGCTGAGACGATGATTTATTACACTACACGAATATGTCAAATGTTCGACTCCACATTGCACTGACAATATAGTTTGATTGAAGTGTTGGGTTCAGAGAGGAAGGATTGATTGAGTATTACAATTTCATTAAGAGTGGATTATTCTGTTTATAATAAAAATAATAGATAAAGTCAACCGCACGTTTGTAAGAAACATTTGTGACAATTACCATGACACAAAGTCCAAAGTGATACTACTGACGTGATCTTGGGGGTACATCATTTATTTTAGTCAACTAGGACTACCTCAGATGAATTCTAAACTTTTACACTAAGGGTGGGGGAGAGTGCAACGGGTATACGCTTGTTGCACTATTTTGTTATAGCTCTATGGTTATAATTACTTAGATGGTGCATATAACACTAAAACATTTTTAGGGTTCCGTAGTCAAAAAGGAACCCTTATAGTTTCGTCATGACCGTCAGAGACCCTTTGCACTAGAAAGTTGAAATTAAGTAAGGATATACATTTCATCCAAGTCGACAAATTGGTAAAATAAAATCTTTAAAAAATAAATACTGTACGTCCCCTTAGAAGTAAAGTGAGGGTGATTTTTTTTCCTTGTCTACTCCATAGTGTTGGGTGTCGTTGGATGGGTCTCTTAAATATAATGTGACTTTGTACGGATCATTTTTCGATTTAGCGATCCGTTTGCCAAATTGATTGTTTTTGCTTTGCGAGCAACGCGGGACCGGTCGTCGTGGAGATCTTTAGGGGAGGCCTATGTCCAGCAGTGAACGTCTTTCGGCTGATATGATGATACTGATGATTTTTAGATTTGTTATGTCAAATTATTTTTAAACGTTTGCTTAAACATATTTTTGAGAATACCTCTTAAAATTCTTTATTTTGATACCCAAGTTTATGAATCATAATTAGAAAAAAAGATCATGACGCAAAATTTGGTCCCAAAAATCCACCATATTGACTTTTCAGAATTTTAATATACCCGGTGTCACTCGCGTTAATAAGACAAATTTAATAACATATGATTCATAGCAATCGGTTCACCCGTTTAGTAATTATATACGTACTTACATACATACAGGTCAAACACATGACCCTCCTTTTGTGCTTTGTTTAGTCGGGTAAAAAGAGTACTTATCTCAAGACAGTTAACGTGCCAGCAATTTTGTTTTTAGTATATCAAAATTGGGGCTGACTGATAAAGTAATATCCTGAGGCAGACCTTTTTGTGCCAACAGTTTCGGGTCAAGCTAAACGTTATCATTGATTAGGCCATCATGTATAGTAGTTAGTGATATCATTTTCGTTAATATGACCGTTCCAAGAATGTAATTTCCGCCCTTGCTGGGAAAAATGCTACTGGAAAAGGGGAATTAAGGCACTTAGTGGCCAGCCCTCTATTCTGACAGGGATTGATTCAACCCACTTGCTTGTGTGTAGTTGCGAAGGGGAATAGCTGGAAGTGACATTAATGCAAATTATGCTTTACAATCACAGGTATGTATATCAAAGAGGTTGAGTTGATAACTCTACATCTGGTTACGATGGACGATATACTAAATATCCTATACTATTAAACGAGCAATATTGGACAAGGATAAGAGCATGTGAACCACACGTGAACTACAGAAATCTTATGTCTTTAACTAGTTATGGCTTTAATTTTTTCCAATAAAAGACCATTTCCTATTTCCTTTTTTATTTTAACTTTTTTCTTTTCTAGTGTAGTTTGTTTTGTATTTTTACTGAAGTAAAGAGTAGTTTGTTTGTTTAGAGTGTAGTTTGTTTTGTAGTTTGTGTACGCTTATGCGAAGATGTGTTAAGGATTAAGGCATTTTAAACTACCTTCTTATAGTTATTGCTCTCTTTAGATAGGGTCTTTTGAGATCGAAGGTATTCGGATTTGCATATTACGTTCAGAGAATTGGATGAGACTTATAATGGGGCAATTATCAAACAAGGGTCGCTATTCTCCTAAATTTCTTAACATTGAGTTAATGTTAAGAGTCCGGTATTTGCTATCGGCGAAAACGCGTGTACATTGCATGCTTTCTAAAAGAACTAGAAATTTATTCTATACACAACGAGCAGCGTAAAAATTAGAAAAGAAAATATCTGTCAACTCAACTCGAGGATAAAATTTTATACTTAAGAAAGGAGAGAAAGATATGCAAGATAAACGACGCTATGAAACTGAAAGAGATGGATACATTTATCTAAAATACGTCACGCACTCTCACGCATCCACAATGGCGGCCATTATTTACCTAGTCACAAAAATTATTTAGAAATTATAAAAAAGGAGACGCTCTCCTTTTTAAATCTGTGATATATTATACTTAAACAAAAACTTTTAACAGTAAGTAACTAACCTACGGATAAAATAAAACTGAATGTTTACTTTAACCCAATCAAAATTTTGGTAAAACATTGTTGTTTTCTTTTACAGGGTGAAAATCTTTCAGGGCTATAAATAAACCTACCTAATATGGGCACAAAGGTATTGTTATACCTAATGTATGAGTATTCTCTCTTACCACCTATAAGTGAACAGAAGTGAAGATTGGAATAGAATTAGTGCAACTGACTGGACCATTCAAATCACACAATACTAGTGAAGTGAATGATAGTGAATGCATACAAAGCTAATCAAACTACCACACTACACATATTATATTGCACGAGCAAAATCTCTGAAGCTTAGTTGCACAAAGCTGCTCGTCGGTGAAATCACTTTAACCTTGAGCGGGTCTCTGGATGAGTTCAAAAAATGTACTACCCAATAATCTGATTCCAAACTGTGGCTTAGCGTCCACCAGGGAAAAATCACAGGATCTAAGATCTTCAGATCAATGTCTTCGACAGTCAAACCGCTGATGGTTCACTGGTCGAATAAATATTAATTATTATTATTATAACAAATATGAAACAAAAGCAATGAAAAGAGTAAAAATTCTCGAGAAATCTGTAATTAATTCAATAAAACGAAACTGAGATGTAATATTTGGGATTGTGGATTTTCCTTGATAAATTTAGTATGTGGTTTACTTAAAAGCTAAACGCCCCAGTACCAAAAGCCCATGAAAAAACTACTTGGATGCTAATGTAAGTAATAAAGTAAAAATTGTAGGGTATATTTGGGAACTGAATAAGCTAACAAATTATTAGATAAGGTATAGCATGTTCAGGATAAGTCGGGCTATGATGGTTATTTTCTGAGCATTGGTGAGAGGCGGAGAGCCGATGAATGATTCGTTAGCCTTCCCCCACATGCAGCGCTCACCCCCGCGACTCATTTTTCAACTTCTGCACATTAATGGTCACAGCCCGAGTTATTTTGTAAGCTGTAAAGAGCTTTTTTGAAAGACAAATATCTATACAAAAATATTACAAAGAGTCTTAAGATTTTTTATGACTACTGGTCAGATTTACCAAATATGCCACTTCTAATTTCTTACTTATTGGGGAGAAATGAAAATATCTTATTATCTTAAACTAATAAATATTTTAAGAGCATATTCTGTACTTTTTGTCATTCCCAGCATATACCAGAGATCAGGAAATAGTCAGGTGTTTTGTAAACAAAATCAAAACATCAAGTTCATGTGTTAAAAATGTAGATATTTCTGACTTTCTGTATGTAAAACGATAGACTAAGTGTTCCTCTGTGTATTGTGGTTACAAACGTGTGCCTCGTATAATTGGAAATAAATCTTTTTTTATAAGATTTTTTTTATTATAAGAAAAAAGTTTGTTTACAAAACACTGACTCTTTTGTGAACTCTATAAGTAATAGGTATTTATAAATTAATATTTTAGGTATTAACAGATATTTTATCTGTCAGCTTCAGTCAGATGGGCTAGCTTTGCGTATTAATAGGTAAAGTCAAGTGCAGGTCAAGCTTAACACTCGCAAAGCAATTCTAGCCTTAGTAATCAAATTAAGAACGGTACAAAGCTCAAAACAATCAATTTATTGATAAAGTTAAGATTTTACAAGTCACAGTAATTTGATTAAATTACATTATACTATGTGTCTAGTTGACCTGCTCTTGACTGTTCAAATGCAGTAAATATATAACAATTAGCGCCATTTAGCGCAAATCGACTAAATTAAGTTCTATGTTAGAAACGAACCTGTAGGGCTAATGAATCATCCAAAGGAGATGGATTTTTTCGGTCTTTTAATCAAATTCCGAAAAAATCTAACCACTATGTAGAAAAAAAACATAGATTGTAGACTTAAAACTGAGCCTACATGCCCAGTTGTGGGACTTAAACGCCCACCATTTAGGAGAAATCAATTTTTAAAAATTAGCTAATTAGTCCACTCAGAAAGTCTATAAAACGCATCTGCCACTATCTAACTCTTTCTAACGCCTAGTCATTAGAAAGAGTTACGTTAACTGCTAAGTAGGCGTTAGAAAGAGATAGATAGTGGCAGATGCGTTTTATAGACTTTTTGAGTGGACTAGTTAGCTGATTTTTGAAAATTAATTCATCCTAAATGGTGGGTGCTTAAGTCCCACAACTGGGCATGTAGGCTCAGTTTTAAGTCTAGAATCTATGTTTTTTTTCTACATAGTGGTTAGGTTGCTTTGGAATATTTTTAAATAAAAGACCGAGCTCCATACATTTTCCACCCTGTCCTTTATGAATAAATACCCAGTTGATGGTGATAAAATGTAAATTATCTACATCAGAGCAGATGAAGATAAAATTACATTTACCTACATCTCTCATATTCGGTAAGTAGGTCTTTATTACCACCTTAATGGGGCTTGTAGGTGACCAATTAGCGCTCTAGGGTAATAATGTAGCTAGAAAAGCCCTAGGGCGGTAAGTAAGTACCTACCTCAAAGCCCTAGGGCGGTAAGTAAGTACTTACCTCAAAGCCCTAGGGCGGTAAGTAAGTACTTACCTAAAAGCCCTAGGGCGGTAAGTAAGAAAGTACTTACCTAAAAGCCCTAGGGCGGTAAGTAAGTACCTACTTACCTCACAATCGAGATGTAAAGCAGAGTAGTTAGCTCGGGTGTAAGCATCAATTGCACCCTCGAACTATAGGCGCCCTCGCTGCGCTCGTGCGCCTAAATATATCGGGCTGCAATTGATGCCTTACTGCCCTTGGCTACTAATCTACTATTATCAGCATCAACTGGAACTGCAGAATAAAATAGTAATTAAAACACGAGCCTTATTTTTCATACGTTTATTTCTTTTTCTTATAATGGGTGTAAGAGACAGCCCTCCGAATACTGAGAATACCGAATACTGAAAGGGCATGCATGATCAGTCAACGTAATTGAACAACTTTCAGTGAACAAAACTTTCAGGAAACGAAAAAAAATATCGGCTTCTCAATACAAACTGTCCAATCAAGTTTGCAATTTTGTATGGAGAGGCCGATTTTTTCTTTCTTTTCCTGAAAGTTTTATTCGCTAAAATATGTTCAGTTACGTTGACTGTTCATGCTCTTTCAGTATTCGGAGGGCTGTACCTTACACCCTGAATAATTAAGAGCAAGCATTTTCATTTCATCATCATTATCAGATCGGCAGCGTGTCATTAAAATATTATTTATATCTTTACACCAGTTAAAAATAAAAAATCTACACGCTAAATCGAATATAAATCAACATTTTTTTCTTTATGCTCAATGCAGTTAATAAAGTTAGTATTTACCTCAATACTTAAAATAGTTTTTGCGTACAATTTTATATTTTCTGATTTGGTGTGGGTTTTAGTTACCCAAACTAATACATCCTGAATGGTCGAAAATATTTCCTGTGAATGTTTGTTAAGGTAAAACAACTTTTAATTTTTTTTATTGTATTCTCTACTTTTCAAAAACTCACTGTTTTTATTTTTATCATAAAAGTTGTTTTTGCATGTAACACAGTCTTTGAAGATGTAAGTTTTTGTTTTTTTCAATAAATAACCAGTTACATACTGCATGTGTGCCTTTCTTTTTGGGTTATCGCACTTAACTTCATAAGGTATAAATATATCTTTTTCTAAATAGCTTAAATCTATCTCAAGAGATGTATTATTTGCTTCATTTTGCTTGAAAGTTCTTTCATAGATTTAAACATATTTTTACATGTATCTTTTTCACAATTAGACACCCGGGTCTAATTGTGAATGCGCCCCTGTCTAATTGTTTAATAACAGGGTAAGAAAACGCGATCTCAAAAGCTTGTGGAGATGGATTTGTGTTCCTAAAACCGTGGCTTCTTATGGCTCCAAAAAAGTTTTCTAACGGGTCTTGGTTAAAATGTCGCATTAATATTGATTTAATATTGTAATTTTCAAAAAGTACATCCCTTAAATACTCGATATTGTTAACAGTATGTAAAAAGTTTTTTATTGTTGGTACTGTTGTTTCTTTGTTATTCACTAGGAATGTCATGGAATTTAGTACTACTTTTGCTTTCGACCATACCGTACTATGCTGAGATCTTGGCGTTAATGCGGCTAGAAGAGGTTTTCCGCTTCGTGTTTTTGAATTTTCGAAACTCCCATTAAGGGAGTCAAACAATAGGTCAAAAAATAAAATGACGTCTGCTGTTTCCTGACACTTTAGGTAAAATATCTTTTTCTGAAACAAAAAAAAATAAATGTTAGAAAAATCACAAACAACTAACCGATACAAACTGTGTAAGAGACGGTGTATCGAAAACTGTAAGGGCGTACTCAGTCAACATAACTGAATAAATTTTCCACAGAAACATTTTTCGGATATGAAAAAACTTTCGACTTCTCCATTCAAACTGTTCGATCAGTGTGAGCAATTTCTATGGCGAGGTCAAAATATTTTATCATTTGCCAAAAATGTTTCTTTTGAAAAGTTGTTTGTCTAGAAAGAATATTCTAAATTACCTAAAAATTGTGACAGGCATAACTTATAAGAGAAATAAGTACTTATTAACTTGATCAACCACATAGTAAATGAACAAAAGTCAAAACATCTTTATTAGTCTTTTTGTACTATTTACAACAAAATAACGGAAAATGTAGCTCAATTACCTGAGAAAAAATTAAAGCATTTATAAAGCAAATGTTATGTAAATAAATGGTACAGCAGCACTGCACTTACTCTCTCGCAATACTCAAGGAAAAACTATCAACCGCAAACTTAAATTTGTAATACCATACACATAGTATGGAATTACAAACTTTTATTTATGTTTTTCAAAAACAAATGTTCGAATGAAATATACAGATCAATTCAGAATTCAAATTGTCAAACATTAAAACAAACAAACCTCAAACGATTTCAAGTAAATCGCATGTTTAACTTTTGGTAGTACTGGAACACCCTTTATATGAATTTCCACAGATCCATGGATACTACCGTAGGATTCTTGCATGGAGATTTTTTAAATTTCCCAACACCTGTTCCTTATGGATAATTGTTCAGTTTAGTCTACTGGGCAAGCCCTTCCAGTTTTTGGTACACCCTGTGTACTAAATTTTATTCAAAAAAATCATAAAGAATATCCAGTCAGGTAGACAAACAATCCAGGATTAATATTATAGAAAATTTTAATAAATCAATCGAACCAATTTTGGGTAAATCACATATTTAGTATTTGGTCGTACAGGAACACCCCTTATATGAAATTACACAGATCAATTGATACTGGCGCAAGATATCTTATATGGAGATGCTTGGTCATGCAAGGTTTCATCAAGATTCTATGAGCCGTTTATGAGAAAAATTCAATTTTTCATTTTCGTTGCATGACAGCTACCCTCAAAATGAGAGCCAGCAAGAAACCACTTCGAACCCTTCGATGGATTTGCATACAACTCCTAAATTCAAAATATGGTGTCAATCGGAACTGTCGTTTAGCCACTAGGCCAAAGCGTGACGGACAGACCGACCGATGGACGGACATTTTTGGGAGACTTGTTTTTTATGATGTATAAAAGATATAGAACACATTTTTGAGAAAATTAGAAAAACTTTTTTTCACAAATACAATCTCTCGCTCCGCTCGAAAGTAAAAAGTATATTATAGACAAGATGTTGCCGTATGATTCAGACTGATATTCTACACACATCATACAAAAGTTGACCATGATGTTCTGCAGAGGATTGATTGACACAGCTCCACCCCATCTTGTCTCATAGGTTTTGTAAAAGGTGGCTGAGAATGGGCGGACTGGGCATTCTGTACTACCGTCGTACTACCATACTGCAGTCAACATCCACTGCAGTTCATTGTGTCAGCCATAATGCAAAAAAGTGGTGTCTTGTACAACCCCCAAATATTCCAAACAAACACAGAAATATCTTAGCATAATTTGTTTACCTTTTAAAGATTTTTCTGCACTGACAAATTCTGACTTGAAGTTTTTTGGAGGAGGAGCAGATGATGTAGAGGCCACACCAGATGTACCGCATGCATTCTTTCTATCACAATATTTGTTGCATCTCTCAAAATTTTGAAGCCTTAAAAGTAGATAATCACTAATGTTAAAACAGTTTTAGTTCAGAAATATTGAAAACTGAAAGAATAACAAAAGTTTAAGTCATTTAAAAATTACCAGGCATGCTAGCTAGATGCTAGGAACAGCTCCATAAGATAATCTTGTTGTCCAAGTTGAATACTTTTTTTCAAGGTGATTATGCCATATTTTTTGCAACAGCATTTACCCAAGTAATGAATCGCTCCTTTTCTGTCGTTGGATCAAGAAATGCATGTAGAATAACAAAGTCTGCACCTGGAAAAATTAAAATGTACATTGTTGAATTTGCCTGGGTGACCTAGTGATGTTATCTAGCGATATCCTTATATAGGGGGGATGGATGATGAAATCAATGAGCAGCTCGCCACCTAGACTGGCCGTCTCATGGCTGAAGATCAAAGCAAAGACTGCCACTGCTAAGAGATCCGATCACTCGTCTGCGTGCAACGCGGCGTTCCCAACAGAAATAAAGATAATGGTAAACAAGAGCTAAAGGGTAGGTACAATTGAATGTCAATTCAAGATAGATAGATAGATATTTATATTCAATTCAATCTTTGATGAGTGGCTTTTGTGTGTTCACAATTCCGCCAATGTCACGTAGTGATCAGCATATGAGTGATACCTACAATGCTTAGTTACCATACTGATGTCAGCTTGCTTTAGGAGTGTCAAATTAAATTTCAATTCAATTATAATTTTAGATTACTCACGGCTTTTTCCACATTTCGGGACACAACAACTTGTTTTACAACTCCTTACAGAGCCAGCCATGTTCCAAAGAAAGAATGTCCAAACTCCAAATCGTCAGGTAAAACAAGGTCCGGTAGGATGAACAGGGGTCAAACGTTAGAAGAGCAGTTGTTGGTGTCCAGGGGCGAGCAGTTTAGAGTTTAATACCACGAAAACAACATTCAACCAACAACAACGGATTTTTTTTGTTCGATTGATTTGACATTAACAGTGTTGCCATAAGCTCATTTCAGTTTGTTTCGTTATGTAACATGAAAAGTTCCGGAATAGAAAAAAATTATGAAAAAATTAAAATTGTTGCACAAATCTGTTAGCATCTGTGTATTTCCAAAAAGTGCGTTATTGTATTTGGGTAGGTTTTCTAAACAACACCAATCACGGAAAGGAGCGTCCAAGGTCCTTTTTAGAGTACCGTAACTAAAAATGAAAATAAAATAACACTTATACAGCGTAAATTTTTATTCGTTTTAATCCCGAAGCCCAGTGATTCTACTCATGATAACAAGCAAGTTTACCGAAGAAAAAAATTTTTAGTTGAAAAGAATTTTTCACCTTCCCATACAAAATGAGTCGATCTCGTGACCACTTTAGTATCTCTTCTTCCTCGGTCCCTCACTGATGAAGATCGTGACCTATTTTCATATTTTCCTTCCATAGACTGCGATAATATGATGTGTGAACCGACCGCTTAGCTGCATGTTGCCGCCCACTGCCTTCTTTATTGTTTCTGACCATCTCGTAGGTGCCCTACCTTAAGCACGTCTGCCTTCTATTTGGCCTAAAATAATCTGTTTTTCCAAAAAAAATACTTTAGAACCGCACTTAACTTAGACTTAGATCGCATAGTGTGTGCGAAGAAACGGAGGGCACGCTTTCAGCATATAGTGAAGAGCCGTATTAACGGTGGTAGGTACAGAAATACCTATAGAAGGGTATCTGCAGGTTTCTACACGAAATTATAAAGGAAATACTAAGAATTAGACCGATGAAAACATATTTTGAAAAATAACAAACAATTGATTGAAACAAAACGTAAAGACAATTTTGCCGACGAGCCACATTTTAAAAAGTAATAACTACAATGTTCTATGAAGGTCGTACTCGACAAGCCGCGTCGTGATGTTAAGTTCTATCAATATGGACTCATTAGTTCGCATGGCAGTCCAAGCTCGTATGTAGCTGAGTCAGTATGGGCATTCAATGTATGAGGACCAATATTTTCCGGATTAAAGGATGAGCCTTGGCACACTTGTTAGTTAGGTAGACTAGTATTAAAAACGCCCGGGAGTATGGGGCTAAAAGCCAGGTGGGGGGTAGGGGGAGGGGGTAAAGTTTTCCTTATCCACGAGACCGTGGCTCATCATACTCGTAACTGCATATTTATAGCTACTAGGGAAAGTTTGGTATCGTTTTCAGCTAAATAAAAGATGGTAGATTTCATACAAATTCTAAAAAGATAAGCTTTGTTAAAAACTATTGTAAAAGAAAACGTAAAAATTTTTTGTGACAACAAAAACGACTTTATATGTTAGTAAGAACCAGTATCAAGTAAGAATAGAATTTTGTTTTTAAAGAATAGGGGTCAATTCTATTTTTTTATATAAAAAGAACCCTGAACACCCGTGTATGAACCCTGTGCACCTATAGTTATACCGTCATATTTAAACTTATAGCTGAGCTAAACTTAAAGACAATTTCGAGTAACTCAAAGGTCTGTAATTAATCGATCAACATAGATATGTGCGTAAACTACCTACATGTAGATAGATTCTGTCTTTTATGTACATTTGCCTTCGCAAGCGCACAAATCTGTGCACTTAAGTTGCCGCTGCAAGCACCTGCATCTGTGGCCACCGCACTTCTTTTTGCATCTGCATCTGATCATTTCCATGCATGCTTCGGCAACCACTGGCAAGTCTGTCCATGTAAGTTGCCTACCAGGACGTGATATGAAGTAAAGGTAACAATCCTAATAATGTTTTATCAAGAGTATTTGCTATCTCATGACAAGGTAGGTACTGGTGGTGTTTTCCAGTACCAACGTGAGCCCATAGCTCCTGTAGCCCAGGCACTTGTTGCACATCAGCGACTGCTAGCACCACGGCGTCGGTGTAAACAGTGCGAATCATGACTCGTGTATAGCCCTGGTTAACTGCATCATCCATGTGTACGATCATTCTTGTGTCCGCCTCTTCGTAGTTACATGGAGCTTCGCATATTGCGAGTGCGTTTTGATAGAACATTGGATCTATTTGTGATATACACGTCTTTATTTGGGTCAAAATCGTGTGAATAGCAATAGCAACGCACTCGCAATATGCAAACATTAGCTCCATGTAACCACAAAGAGGCAGACACAAGGATGATCGTACATATGGCTGATGCAGTTAGCCAGGGCTATACACGAGTCATGATTCGCACTGTTGACACCCACGTCGTAGTGCTAGGTGTCGCTAATGTGCAACAAGTGCCTGGTCTAGAGGAGCAATGGGTACACGTTGGTACTGGAAAACACAACCAGTACCTACCTTAACATGAGATAGCAAATACTCTTGGTAAAAAATTATAAGACCTTTACCTCTTAACACGTCCTGGTACGCAATAAAGATTTTTTGTATACAGGACCACAAAAAGCAAAAATCCTTCCGCTGTTCCATGCCTCCACGGGATGTGATACCGTTTCCAATTTCAATGGAAAAGGTAAAAAAAGTGCGACGGAAACATGGATCACATTCCCCAATGCCACAGAAGGTTTTTGGCAGCCTATGAAGGCAGAGAAACAGCGATGCATTTTTCATAATTGAAAAGTTTGTGTTAATTTTATATGACAGTCAGATATTATTAACTTCATGAAACTAGATAATCAAACAACTAATATTATAACCGTAAATATTTATTTTAGATCCTGTTCATTTTCAACGGTAAACGAAGCCCGAAAGTATATACTTTAATTAGAGACCTTTAAGTGACTCGAAACTGTCACTATGTTTAGCTCAGCTATAAGTTTAAATATGTCAGTATAACTTTAGGTGCACAGGGTTCATACAAGGGTGTTCAAGGTTCTTTTTATATAAAAAAATTGGAATTGCCCTCTATTATTTAAAAACAAAATTCTATTCTTACTAGATACTGGTCTTTACCAACATATAAATTCGTTTTTGTTGTCCTGTATTTTTCTAAGAATTTGTACGTCACTGCTGCTTTGAGTTAAATATTTTTTTTTAAATTTTCTTTTACAAAAGTTTTCTACAAAGCTTATATTTTTGAGATCTGTATGAATGCGGGATTTCAAAAATATATATTTTTAAACGGATACCGATACACGTTAAAACTTTATGGCCATTAACAAAAACATATTGTACTTATTTTTTTATATTTTTAACTGTAATTATATTTTTTTGTATGGAAATACTTCTTTTTTGTTTCAGAAAACAATCTTCCATCTTTTATTTAGCTAAAAACGATATCAAACTTGCCCTAGTAGCTATAAATTTGCAGTTATGACAAGCCACAGTCTCGGGGATAAGGAAACTTTACCCTTTCCCCCTACCCCCCACCTGGCTTTTAGCCACATACTCCCGGGCGTTATTAACACTAGTCTACCTAACTAACAAGTGTGCCAAGGCTCAACCTTTAATCCGGAAAATATTGGTGTTGGCGTATAACAAACGGACTAATGCGAAGTAATCTCCACCAACACCACACACACACATACCCTCACACACGCACACCCATACACACACATCCATACACACATATACTCAACAACCCACACACATACAGAAACACGCTCACAGTCTGTAGCTCCCATTCACAATTGCTTACAATTGAATTGTGTTTCTTAGTCATAACCTAAATTTCTACTTAGTATAGTATATAGATAGATAGATAATCTTTCTTTTCTTACGGGCTGTTGCACAAGGCTTCTTTACAGTCATTTTCCCATAAATTAATAACAGCCCCTCGCTATTTTTGTTTTGCTGAGAGATTAATGACAAAATAATTTGAATTTGCAGGGGCTATGGCTTGACGCTTTGTGAAACTGACTGACAGACAAAATAGTACTTACTCTCGCTATGTTACTCTGTTTTGTACAGTGAATACACTCACTGAATAAGACAATTTTATTGGCGTTGTATTCAAACCGTGATGCTTTATTACCCGGAAAAGTGGCTGGCATCTTTAACACAGGTTTATGACCTAGCATGGATGTCAGCTGTTTTTAGCTGATACCAGCCTTTAGTAATACAACATAAGCCTTAGGTGATAATGTAAAAGTCAATAACATACTGATGTTGCACTTACTTAAAACTTAATAAAGATATTATTATTATATTATTATTTCAAACGCGTCGATCTTACTGCTATCGCGGCTTTTAACGCATCAAGTTTCGGCATCGTACAAAAATGTGGAGAATACCAGAGCTCAAACCAAGCGCACTTTAAGCCGGGTACTCATTAGCGAGCCGTAACCGTAATATGCGTGATACAGTAACGAGGTTCTAGTGCGTACGCGTGTTACAGTTTAGGCTGACGACGTCGCCGGAACGCTTTCACCGAGCGTACTCATTTTGAGAGCTGTAACTGTAATACTGTAACGAGGTTCTAGTGAGTACGAGAGGCCACTGACAAGCCGGATCTATCCGCAGTTTTGGTTTGTATAGAATGTATCGGGAAAGAAGTGATCTACTTTTTATGTTAAAAAATCATGAAATTAGTGGTCATTACATCACGAGAATGAATGTAACTGATTTGAATGAATGAATGAATGAATGAATACATTTATTCGCTAGCATACACGGTTAAAGAAACATGGTTACCTGGGAACCTGGATACAACGTTCATGCGTGATGCGCCTCGAATCGGCATGCAAATATTAGAAATACAATTAATATTAAAATTACAATAATTAAAATAAAATAAGGAATTCATAAAGTTAAAAATATCATTAATATATCAATATCATAATTATTATTTTGAATATCTAATGATTTTTTTGTAATAATCTTTGTCCTTAGGGTTCAATAGTACACACGGCCGCACTTCGGTAGAAACACTTTTGGACCTTATGGCGTGGTAATAGAGTTGAAAAAGTTTCTACCCACAAGCGGTTGACCGTACACTATTAACCCTGTAGGCATCTATCAGCAAAATACATTTATCCTCTGACCATTCACTCATGATGAAGAAAAACTCGAATATACAGGGTGCAAACAAAAGTACCGATTTCCTTTTAACCACATGTTGTGTAACTAGAATAAAGTACATAGAACATATTAATTATAAAAAATTAACATAAAAATAAAATACTTCCTATGAAAAAAAAAAGTTCAAGTTGCCAACCCTGTTCTAAGAATCACAACACGCTCCTCCCACCCGGCGGTGCGCACCAATTGTAAACAAGAAAAATAGGTACCTTCATGCGCGCTGTGACTCTCGCGAGGGTTGACACAAATTAAAAAAAAATACAAATACAATTTTTTTATTTCTGTTATTTTTATTCTTTTTTTGTTGTTTAAACATGCTTATTGTTCTATATTCTACTTATAGAACATGTGGTTAAAAGGAAATCGGTACTTTTATTTACACCGTGTATAGCTGTCAACAACCTGTCTTATGACATCCACGAACGCACTGCGAGCGCCCTTTGATTCGCACCAAAAACCGACAATCGTGTGGCTCGCTGCGAGCCGCTCGTGTAGTGTTCATTGCAGGCTCGCGAACCACGTACACACTATGTTTTAGGTTACAGTAACGGTTACAGTAACGGTTACAGTTACGTGCAACGTTAAGGGTTCAGAAATGAGTACCTATGTTGTAAGCGTCGGCTCGCTGTGAGCCGCAAGCGTACCGCTCGCAGCAGGTTTGCGAACAACGTACTCACTATGTTTTTTGGTTACAATACATGCAACGGTTACGGTTACGGTTCGCTAATGAGTACCCAGCTTTAGTCGTACGTCGAATACCTCTGTTCTTCCAAATCATTTTTGGCCATACCAGCTCTACGACGAATTTCAGCGGTGCAGCTCCCATCACAGGTTATCATCGATCAAAGATACATAAATTCACCGACTTTTTCATAACCATCGAGTGCGGCGGTGCTTGGATCGGCACAATTGAAAATGAAGCTGTGCTGTTGGGTACCGCTGCTGGGCCCAATCCGCCTTCTCCATCAGGTGCTCAAAGAGCCTGGTCGTCTGCTGGTCACCGCTGTGCGACCGGTAAACACCGACGTGGAGAGATTTCTCAATGCCGGTGTCCACCAGAATCCACAACGTTGACAACCCTGAATCCTTAAAGCAACGGAGATTCCGATAGCAAATGTCATCGCGGATGTACATACAGACCCCTGCCCATTTTCTTAACTTGTGTGCAAACGAGTAACCCGGGTAGTTGAGGTACGCCACGTCTGACGGTGTTGCTATCTGCGTCTCTGTTACAAAGAATAGGTGCGGCTTCTCGGTCTCGAGGTGATGATGGACCGGATCGAGATTGGAGTGCAACCCGCGGATGTTAATGAGGTGCACTTTTAGCTAGAGGAAGTGCCGCCGTTTGAAAACCTTTTTCTTTTTTAGCTTTGCCATGAGGAGTTTTTTGTTGTGGGGAACGGAAAGTGGTCGAGACGCGGCGCGGTTATCAAATGGAACCTTTTGACTTACCAATAGACCAATACATCAAAAGCATGAATTTGCTAGATGGGGATAATCATAAAGAAAACTTATCTAATTTATGTAATAGGTACTTTTAAAATTTTTTCCTATTATGATTACCTTTTCACGTAACAGTGATAGCTATTATTTTTCTGCTAAAGTTCCCCATCAAAGACTCAAAAGTTCCCAAATTAAAACTAAAGTTTCGAACCGACGTCTCATCACATCCATGTTTTTTTTTTATATACGATTTTCTGTACGTAGTGTTACCATCTATGAACATGCTTATGCTACTACTTGCTTTTTGTAATTGTAATTTTTTAAATGCATTTCAGTAGAGTATGAGTATTTTTTTAATGTATGAAGCATATTTTTAATTTTAAAGTTTTAAACTTAGAATGGATAATTATACTGTGAACTTTTTTGCATCAGATTGCAGTTATTTAACTTACCAACTACGAATCGTTTTCAGAAAGTGAACACCCGGCGAACTACGTTTCGTTCTGAGCCAGTTGCGCCGACTGGTATTTTCTTTGATTGTAGCCGATTTTGCAAAACACCAATTTTACCAACTTCAGACCTCCAATACACAAAGTTTTAATGTAGTATATAGTATTTCTTGACTGCTTGTGTTTATTTGTTTCATATTGCGATGTTTCGAAGCAATTGTATTTTTTTTAGAAAGATAAGAAGATAAATTAAGAAACTAAGTGAAAAGAACCATAGCCTTCTTACCTTCTTACTGACGTGTTACTGGTGTGTGTGTGAGTTTTGTGTCTGTGTGCGTGAACCCTTTTAATAACTCTATACATCGATTCTTCTGTAATATACAACAACGTGTTTTCTAATAAATCAGTCAATGTATCACGATAAAATGTCGTAATTTTTAATAATTTCGCCGGATAGTCGACAGGAACTCTTAACTTGCTTAAGATTTAGGAGAATCGCAACCAAGTTATATGTTTACATCATGAATTGTTTCTTCCAGGCAATCTTATTTCTCAGTAACACACCCTGCCAATTTGGCGGGACGAGCGCTCGTTACGGTACAAAAGTGATGCCTCTGGCGTCGATTTTTCACAATAACTGTCATTTTGTATCACAATAACATGCTTGGTTTTAAGACATGTGGCGTTCGTGGAAATAAGACACATTCTTAGGTCCATAGACTTCTTTAAATAAAAATACTCTGGCATATTACCAAAAAAAAGAAAAAGTATACCTACAGTGAAGTCCAAGTTTAAGTTGCTGGAGGTAAATAAGCCGTCATGAGAGTGCTGTAGGTTATTAAAGATGCCAGAAGTGCGCGAACTTCTCCCGTTATTTATAGTCGTTGTAATTGCGACGTCCATGAAACGACCGGATACTTACATTACATAAGTACTACCATGGATGGATGGATGCTATCTACGACAATTTTATTTTGTTTAAAAGTGGAACGGTTGTTGCTCAATGGGGAAGAACTTTTGAGGTCTATTGAACAAGCAGTGTAATGCTAAACTTTGACTAGAGCTGGGCAAGTGAATCAACTAAAATGCTTGAAAAAGGAGCAAATATTTTTAAAACTAAGAATTTAGAAAGGAGTTTTCAAGGTCAGACGATTCCGTAGAAATGAAGAAACAATTTTTTTTTTAATAAATACCAAGTTATGAACAATTTTTTTTGACGATGTCTTAGTAAAATCCAGTTTTTTATCCGATCGTGGAAGGTCTATATACCACGGACTATGCTTGTCAGTTTTCGCATTCAAATTACCTTCAAGAATTTAATAATACAGACCATTTATTATTCAAAGTAAGAAGAAATGAAGCCTGAAACTAATACTTATCCCTTGCGTGTTATTGGTTTTCTCGGTTTTGCACAGGCAACAGCAGGTCAAGTTGACAACACAGCGTGACTTTACAGCTATTGAAATAAGAAGAGTTCACATTAAAATGTGTCAAGTTTTATGCGTTTCTGAATGTAGCTACATAATTATAATATTGGCTTTATTTCTTGAAACAAAGATGAAATAGTACATTAAGATGCTAGTGCGCTGTTTTTCTCATTACACACGTGGCTCAGAAATTGCAGCCCGAGCCGTAGGCGAGGGCGTAATGGAGCAGAGAGTGTAATGGCAATGCGCACGCGCTTCTTACGACGTTTTTACAAGCTACGTATTTTTCCTTAGATTTCTACGTACACCCGATTCTCCAGACTTGTTTTTCGTGCCTTAGTATTTTCTACGTTGAGGAACTTACATTAATTAGAGTTTTTTTTATGAGTCGATATTTTAGAAAATAATTACAATAAACACAATGTAACCACTACAAATATTTTTAAAAATGGCGTGCGCTGTTTTAGCGGACACATATTATACCAAGGAAGTTTTAATCCGAAGCGTGGGTTAAAACCTCCTTGCATTATACCCTGAGAGACAAACTATTTCACTGTATGAAGATTCAACAAAAATTCATATCAGCATTTTTTTTTCGTCAAAAATTAGATTAGCTGGTCTATAAAATAATTCATTAGTAATCCACCCAAATTTACGACCGCAGGATTTAAAAAAATAATAATAAAGGTATTATTAATTACACAAAAAAAGGGCAAAAATGCTATAAATATTATTTACTTTACATTTGATTACCTTTATTAATATCTTTTTTTTAAGTATATAATCCTCCTATATTTGTAAAAGAAACACAATTAAATCTAAAAAAAATGTTTACGTAAATCTTAAAGTTGCATTACACCTATGATAAAAATACTATAAGATCAGTTCTTCTATGCTTTTGTTTCATTAACGTCCCTTAACATAAAGTGTAATAAATCCACCCAAAAAACTATATGGAAATTCAAAACGATTTTAGTGGTAATAAAAAACTAGTGAAAAAAATATAGCAGTTAAATTAACTAAGTAGACTTTTCTTTAAAGTCAAATAATATCATCCTAAATTAAAATCCACCTTAAAAACATAAAGTAATAATTATAATCACGAATCAAAGAAACAAAGGGTTGCGAGGGGTATACGCGGGGCGCGGCGGCGGCGGCGGCGGGAACAACGAGCGAGCGGGCGCACGAGGGCAAGCAAGGTCACGTCACAGGACGATATGTACCTAGATTTGTTTTAATTGCAGAGTCGTGAGCGCATTCAGCATTGTCACCATTATTTGCGAAAAATATTACCTTGGCCAACAAAGTGTTATAAAAACTAAGGTGATAAAAGAATGGAAGAAAATATAAGTTGTGAAAAATGCGGAATATGCATTTATTCATTGTGTTTTGATATTGTGCTTGTAGGCGAAAAAGGCCTGCAAAGACTAGGTAGTATACGAATCAAGTAAAATAAGACTCGAAGGATTGTTTTTGAGATCCCAAAATTTGAGCAATGTTAAGTTACATAAAGAAATCCGGAATTATACACGTATCCGAAACTGATTTTAGCTGCGACAAAACGTATTGCTGCCGGTGAGACACCAGAACACAGAAAAATAAGGATAATTAGAAGGAGGATTAAAGAAATAATTTGTCACAAGGTCGTGAAGGCGTCGTTCTATTGATATGACGGGTTATTTTGAATATTTCCTAGTGATCATTGATGATTTGACATAAAAATTTGGGACATGTTGGCAGATGTCATCCCATAGTAAAATAAAAACAGCATTTATCTTCTCATCGAGCTCTAAACAACGATTTTTATTTTGTTGCCCTCCTTTTATCTAATCATGGACTTTATACAAAATCCTCAAGGATGTCAGGGCGACACCCTCCCTGATCTTGTTCAGGAGTCCTTAAATATCAAGAAAATGCAAAAAAATGTATTGCGGACGCTAAAACACGCTTCCGACAAAATGTAGGAGACCGTCTGCAAGACTATTTTAGCTCTAGCTTTTATTTAGCTCTAATTTGGCGCTTTTGCCAATCTGATTTTTGATGAGAGAATCATTAAGAGATTTTAATATCCAACAATGAATAAACGATTTTGACTTTGACGAGGTAAAATGTAGAATTTTTTATGGCACCATAAAAGTGGTCGGATACGACCACCTGCCAGGTATTAAGTAGGCCTACAAAGTTTTTTAAGCTTTGCTAAGTGATTAGGAGCACAGACTAGTTTTATTTTGCTTTTCCATGAGGTATTTTAACCGGTCCTCTGTCTCTACAAAGTGCGTTTGTTCTGCTTTTTTGTAAGGTAGGCCTCGCTACTGTGGGCCGACAGTCTATGATTGTAGATACTTAAGAAAAACAAAAATAAAATGTTAAACCTAGGGTTTGGTATATTGAATGTAAGGGCTTTGAAAAAGTACTCATTCTAAGAATACGCTAATCATCATTTATTTTGAACTTCTTGTTATCTTTAAATAAAAAAAAACCGGTCAAGTGCGAGTCAGACTCGCGCGCCGAGGGTTCCGATATACCTTTAGTATTTTTGGAAGCAAAAAAGTCCATTTTCAGAACCGCAAAACTGAATTTGTTTGTAAAGGTTTTTTGCAGATTTCTGAAAAAACTGTGCAACTTAGAAAGATCGTTTTATTTTTGCTTTAAAGTTTACATAAACCTCTGTCAACTGTAATTAATTCAGATTTTTCCCTACTCAAACTTCGGAGATAAGGGGGGGGGGGGGGGGGGGGGAATGGTATTTTTTTTGACATTTTTCATCATAACTTGAAAACTAAGAAACTTAAAAAAATACATTTTAAAATGTACAAGTAAAGTTCTTTCATATGATACCCCACTCGACCTAGTAGCGACAATTTGAAGTTTGGCCCCCCATATTTTGGCCCCCTTTACATTAATAATCATACTTTTTTCAAAATTTATTTCATGTGCAATTAAGTTGGGCAACTATATTCTAAAACTATTCCAAATTTCAGGTCGATAGCATAAGTGGTTGCTGAGATATACAGACAGAGCGGCACCATAAGGGTACCTTTTTACCATTTTGGTATCGGAACCCTAAAAAAGATTTTTTAAACATACTAAGTTTAGGCTCGTTCAGATAAGAAATAGTTGATTTTTTTTGCAATACATGCGGCTAAAGACTCCTTATATCATCATACAGAGTGTCCCATAATTAGGCCGTCACGCTGACACCGGAGGTAGATGGACTTAAGGCGCATCAAATAAGCTTAACATGCCCATAGAAAAGTGTAATGAGTATTGAGTATGACCAGTTTCATTGATTTTTAAAAATTACAAATATTTTTTTATTTTATGCGCCTCAAGTCCATCTACGTCCGGTCACCGGTGTCAGCGTGACGCATGACGGCCTAATTATGGGACACCCTGTATAAAACAACATGAAAACTATTTAAAAAATATTGATTAATTTGATTGCGTGCCATAGTTCAGGGGCAGGATCAGTATCAGTAACTGAACAACTTTTCCCAAGGAACATACATAGGTCGAAATATGATAAAGCAAATTTGACCTGCAATACAAAATGCGCTATCAGCTGACGCAGTTTCTATGGGTGGTCAAAGATTGATTTTCGTATTTCAACCTATGTTCCTTGGGAAAAGTTGTTCAGTTGCTGATACTGATCCGATCAGCTATGACACGCAATCAAATTAACACCCCGTATTTTTAGGTGTGGACGTTTGAGCGGGCTTTTTTTGGCGCGCTCCGAGTCGAATGCCCGCGGTTGCATTAGTAAGAATAGTAAGCGTTCGAAAATGATACTTATTACGGAGAACTTAAGTCCTTATTAGTTTATGTACTTTTAAAAATTTATTAAGATCGTAATTTTTTTGGTGGATTTCATGTTTCGTTATGCTATCTAGGCTTAATATTAAAAGTCTACCTAAATTTATAACTGCTACTTTTTTGCTGCCTATGTAAAAAGCTGATAAAGAATTACCTACTACCCAAATAAAAACAATGTTGGATTTTGAAAGAAAGTATATTAAAACGTTATTTGATGTTGATAATTACCAAAACAAATCTGCTATTATTTTTTTCCTAGAGTTTAAGGCACAGTTAGTGAAACAAACAACTTCTTCTCATATAATTAGTTTCCAGTTTATATCTTTGGTGGATCTCGATTTTGGTGCTTGAATATAGTGAACATAGACACATTTTCACGATAATATAGGTGCTACCTTTTTTGCTGTAAAATTGCGCCATCTTCGGGGTATTACTTTTTTTTGGTACATTCCAGTTTGAAATTTTGGAGGATTCAAAAATATAGTCTCTTAAAATTACATTTAAAGGCCATTTACAAAAATTTGGCCTGATATGAATTTTTTCCCCAAAATATAGGATAGCTCTTAGGGTATTATACGTATTCGTAAATGCGCGAATTGACTAAACAGCTTAGTCTTTTAAAATTTTTAAATGGGATATTTTGTTACTTAAAGACGAATTTGTTGTTACTAACTTGATTAATATAAATATTTTCATGAAATGAGTGTTTATTAATCATATTATCGAACAAAGTTTATTTATTCATGAAAATATTAGGAATTTTAAAGATATTAAAACTCCTTACTCCTTGCCCAAATAAAAAAAAAAGACAAAAATAAAACACTAGTGCGGTAATATCATGGAAAAAGCACGCGTGTTCAATAAGCTGGATTATGGACCTAAATACAGTGCAAAAAGAGCTGTTTTATGAGCAAATGTGTTGCAAATGAAGTTAAAATGCTCGCTGTTGCTATAACTCAGACTTTGGGTAGGTAGAGACAAGTGTGCAAATATTTATAAATATCATGAGTACTATAAACAAATGATTTTATAGTACGCAATAGCCCAGGAGTGCGGGCGAAATGTACGGCGCGCCATATATTTCATCCGCACTCCTGAGCTGTCGCTTAATCAAACATTTTAAATACTGCTAAGAAAAGAAAGGCAAGAATTTCTTTTCTATACTTGTTCCTTATATTTGTTTTCTACCCTTAACATTAGGCCTGGGTCAGAAACCTATGAACTGCCACTATCTATTCGAAGAAGGTGACTGACATATCAACGCACAGCCCAAACCGCTGGGTCTAGGGATTCCAAATTTTGCATGTAGGTTCCTTATGAGGCCTAGGGGTGCATTGAGAAAGGGTTTTACAAAATTCCACCCCTAAGGGGGTAAAATAGGGGATGAAAGTTTGTATGAAAGTCCGTCAGTTTTCAAGTTAGGATCTTCAAAATTTGTATTTAGGCTGATGACTAAAAATTAATATTTACAAGTCTCAGGGTTTTTGAAAATTCGACACCCTTAAGGGTGAAAAGGGGGATGAAGTTGAAAATTCTTTATTTTTAAAGTAAAATCCACATAATTTATTATTTAGGCATTAATGATGTAATCCTATGCAACTTTTATCACTGTTTTTGAAATTCCACCCCAAATTCAACCCCTAAAAAAGGGAAATGGGGTGAAAAAGTCTAAAAACCAATATGGGTATCGTTTGTACGGTTTATCGGGTCGCTGATTACGAAAACTACAACAATTTTGAAATCAAACGTGGTGGTCGTGGAATACCATCATCCCCCTGGGGATGAAGTTGGGGTGCGATAGGTTTGAAATGTCTAAAAATCAATATGGGTGTCATTTGTATGGTTTATCGGGTTGCTGATTACGAAAACTACAACAATTTTGAAATCCAACGTGGTGGACGTAAAATACCATCATTCCCTTGGGATGGGGTTGGGGTGCAATAGGGTTGAAATGTGAATATGGGTGTCGTTTGTATGGTTTATCGGGTCGCTGATTACGAAAACTACAAAAACTTTGAAATCCAACGTGGTGGACGTGAAATACCATCATCCCCTGGGGATGGGGTTGGGGTGCGATAGGTTTGAAATGTCTAAAAATAAATATGGGTGTCGTTTCTATGTTAGGGATAGCGGTTAAATTGGCGTTAGGGGTATAGGGGGAGGTAGAGGGGTAGAGAGGTAGAGAGGTAGAGGTACAGGTACAGGTAAAGTAGAGGGAGAGGGAGAAGGAGGGGAAGGGGGAGAGGGAGGTAGAGAGGGAGTGGGAGGGGGAGAGGGAGGGGCAGGGGGAGAGGAAGAAGGGGGAGGGGGAGAGACAGAAGGAGGGGGAGGGGAAGAGGAAGGGGAGAGAGGGAGAGAGAGGGAGTTTTAGTTTTTCTCAATTTCTTCTGCGAATTGGCTTTGTTTTGAAATATTACATAAAGGTGTATCTCATCTCTCTCTTTACATTTGTTAGGATACTGCTGCTAAGTTCCTCTGTTCTGAGTAACTTATGAGTAACGTCTGTATATTATATAAAATTCAGCTGGATCTTGAATTATACTCATTGATTTGCGCAGGGTTAGTCCTGTTTTTCCTTAGTTTAAAATTACCCCAAAATGACGGGGAAATATCTCATTGCTTCGGAAAACCGGTAACCACCTAAATACGAAATCCACGCGAGCGAAGCCGCGGGTAACAGCTAGTATTTTATAATTGAAAATAATTTTACTTTAACACTTCCAGTGTTCGGGTTCGGGTGTTCCTGCCTGTGGTTGTGAAATTTTGCGATTTTCTACCTTGTATATTTTATAATGTTTTTATTTATAACTAGTTTTTGCCCGCGACTTCATCCGCAGGTTAAAAAAAAGGTTTACCAGTGTTTAAATCAAACTATTAGCTATAAAAATAAAATCGGTTCCGTAGTTTTTGCGTGATGCTCGAACAAATAAACAAATGAGGAAACTGTGACAATTTTTTTATGAATATCTTCAATGTACAGACAAAATCAATTTTCAATTTTATAATAGTATAGATATCATAAAAACAAAGAAAATAAGGTTATTTATTTTTATTGGAGATAAGAGAGCTTAAACGACAGAAATCCATTAGGATTTTGTGTCACGTGATTCGGAAACACAAGTAGGTTTTAAAAAGTAGCTGGTGGCCGCCTTTGAATCGGTACATAATGTGAAAGATTAAAGAAAATCGCGAGCGTCTACTTTAAATTCCACACTTCATAATAGTGTCAAGAGATAGATAGTGCAGCAGTTAGAAAGTGGCGTTCGGCAGTCTTATAAGAGAAGCATCTTCGAATAACTCACGTTTAGTCCGTACGAGCTCCAAGGAGTGGGTTAGGGCTGTCATTAATCATCCAGCAGGACACGCGTCTATGTAGATCTCTACACACATACAGTCTGTGGGGATAAGGAGCTGTGTCTGACATTTGCATGTTACACTAATGCCTTTTTGGTAAAGAGATTAGTGGGACGACTTACAAGTGCTCGTGGCTGAGACAGGCACAGTACTTTATCACGACGATGTTAATTTAAATTATTTTCGTCTAAAAATCGATTGAGAAAAATTTTATTCCTGTGGAATTCCATTGGGTTCTTTTGTTGATCTACTTACGTTGGGTTTTCTGCGCTTATTAGTTAACTGACAAACGCAGCTGTCTTTTATTAAAATTTTGCTTTTGAAAATAATGTGAATTTAGAACAGCTCGCCCCGGCTTTGCACTGGAAGCTAGAGTTCATAGAAAGATCCCATAGATAAAAACACTTTCAGTATTTCCCGACTTTCAAACGTGTTTCTTTTTGTTTTATTTTAGATTTAAGATGTCTGCATTTTAAATATCAAACAACGTTTCATCAAAATCGGTTCAGTAGTTTTTGCGTTACGCCCGAACAAATAAACAAACAAACAAAAAGTCCAAAAATCACTGATTCGGATTCAGGGGCATCCAAATAGCATAACGTGATATTTTTTTCATAAATATTATAAAATCAATTTTCGATTAATAATAGAAGATAATTTTAAATTAAATACATAATACAGCTAGTTTCCAAAAGCTTCATGCTTAGACATTAAGTTATAGCTCAAAACTAAAAAACAAAGTTTCACCAATAAAAAAGCCGGCCAAGTGCTAGTCGGAGTCGCGCTCCGAGGGTTCCGTACCACTGAGGTAAAATGCGGTCTTAGTCAGGGACGCGCAGTCGTGCAGAAGTGAAGTAAATGCGCGCGAGTTCACTCGCACTTGATCAGTTTAATAGATAAGAGACACAAATGTTTGTACTACTACTGGGTTGGGATCGAACCCGCTACGGCGCAGAAGGCAGGGTCTCTCGTCTCTCTACCACTACCCCCCCCTATTAGGGACTTAAGGGCCTTAGGGCATTAGGGACTTGTTACAAACCTTTTGATGTTAAGATTTTCTGTTCAGTAAAAGCATGGTAAGACGAATAAAAGTTGGTAATTGATATCCAATGGCAGTTGTAACAATGTTCCTTGAAGGGACATTCGGAGGGTTACTGCCGAAGTTTCCTTTTCTTTGTTAATGGCTTAGCTAATAGAGAAAATAACTATCGCAAAAAAGGTACCTACATGTAGTTCGTGTTGTCGAAGAAAATAGGTCTAAACGATGCTAAAAGTAATACTCTGCTTTCTAAATCTTTTATAGCAAAGCGAATCAATGCAATGTTTCAGGAAATTCTTGAAAAATCTCGTTATTGGGAATCCTTTTGAATAAAAAATTAAACGACAGGTATTCTTTCTGCGGCCTTTTGAAACAAAATGCAACTTGACCTTCCTTAGCTGTTAAATTTGTATGAGGATTCAACATTTTTAAACATCCGTATCTTTCGATCTGGGTAGATTTAACTTAACTTTTTGTAGGTACTTCCAACAGACCATAAACCTTGGTATTTGATATTATTTTAACTTGATTATTTTATCCTCAAGTTACCCACAATTTTAACCCTTTCTTGAGAAAAATGGTCTTGACAGACAGGCGGGCGAAGCTATAATATTATGATATCGCTTTTTCCACATGACACAGTTTTTTGTCGTTAAATTTGATCGAAATACAAAACCTTCAAAATACAACAGTAACTGGGAAAAAAAAGGAAAAAAATCGTCGAAAGATGTGAATCTGCTCATAAAACTAAACAACTTGATGCAAGTGCGCTGTTTTGCTCGTTACACACGAGGCCCAGGAATTGCAGCCCGAGCCGCAGGCGAGGGCCCAATGGAGCCGAGAGTGTAATGTGTGTCTTACGACGTTTTTCAACACATTTGTGAGTAAAAATACTAAAATTTGATAACCTTAAATGTTCACACATCCACCGGAACATTTTGTACTTTCGGCTCGGGTAGCTCGGGCTGCAATTCTTGAGCCTCGTGTGTAATGACAATGCGCACGTGCGTCTGCCAACGTTTTTCAACATATTTGTAAGTAAAAATACTAAAATTTACTAACCTTAAATGTCCACGCACATCCACTGGAACATTTTGTACTCTCGGCTCCATTACGCCCTCGCCTGTAGCTCGGGCTGCAATTCTTGAGCCTCGTGTGTAATGACCGAATGACAATGAGCACGTGCGTCTGATAACGTTTTTCAACTTATTTGTAAGTACAGATACTAAAATTTGCTCAAACCTTAAATGTCCACGCAACTCCACCGGAACATTTCGTAGGCTGTATAAATATGTTGGTGTTTTCCTTTGATTTTTACAACCTCTTAACTATTATTTAGTGTCGAAGTATTTTTCACGGTTCAGAAAATACATTAAATTACAGTTTTTATTTGCAGTAGTCGACACATTTAGAAATAAATACAATAAAAACGATCACAAATATTTATAAATATGTCAGGATCGTAGCAGGTGGAGGACTGTGGTCTCTGCCTACCCTGACGGGAAAGAGGCGTGATGCTATGTATGTATGTATGTATGGCGCGCATTATTTGTTCTTCAGCGGGCACAGGTTATACGCGTTTTCGAGAGGCACAGACTAAACTACCAAACAGCGTATTATTTAAAGCTTGAAATAAAATATAAAAATTGAATATCTTGTTACTTAAATGACAAATTTATTGTTGTTTAGTTAATTGATAAAAATATTTTCTTAAAATGAATATTAATTTGTAATTTTTTCTCGAATGCAGCTTAAATTTAAGCATAAAAACTCTTGGTTCTTGCCCAAATAAAAAAAAAAACAAAAATAAAACACTAGTGCGGTAATATGATGAAAAAAGCACGCGTGTTTAATAAGCTGGATTATGTACCTTAATACAGTGAAAATAGAGCTGTTTTATGAGCAAATGTGTTAAAAAAATATAACTTCCTGTAGAAATTGCATCAGCTGACCGCGCATTTTGTATGGCAGGACAAGTTTTTTCTTTGTATTTTTACTTTCCTTAGAAAAGTTTTTCTACAGAGTTGTTGACACTTTTACACATTATACAAGGGGGTATTTTTGGACCTGATATGCGTATGCCCACCTTATTACAGAGGTCAAAAGCAACAACTTTTGTTCTACGACTACTAAATGGGTCGGTCACGTGACCATTTAGTATGGGAAGTCGAAAAATTTTTGTGCATTGTTAGCAAAGTCGTCTACGACTGTTATTCTAATAACGAGCTTTGACCTCTGGAATAAGGTGGGCATACGCATATCAGGTTCAAAAAAATAACCTAGTATAGCCGGTAAAGAAATGGTAATCACATCGCCGGTAATGGCGTGAAATAGCATGCGCAATGTTTAATAATAGTTATAGTAGAGGGTACTAAATCTAAAGCCCAATCGAGACCGCTGGATTGGAACTATAACCACAGCAATCTAAAAGCGAGAACCCCACATAATTGAGTTTCTGTGTTCCAGTTAGCTGGCGTATATTGGTCCCATAATACCTACAAGTACTTATTTGTACGTACATGCTTTACAAATAGGATCCTATAATTCCGTTTTCTGCTTGTTTTCGTCCATCAGTTGTTTTTGTGCTGAGCTTGCTAGACAACATCTGAAAGGGGGAGGAATCTATTAGGTACGGTCAACCGCTTGTCGGTAGAAACTTTTTCAACTCTATTACCACGCCATAAGGTCCAAAAGTATTTCTACTGATGTGCGGCCGTGTGCACATCAGTATCGCAAGGTTGCTTTTACGCCAGGCTGCTTTTCAACTTTGTGGTGCCAGCTAAGAAGAGAGGGGTGATCGTGGTAATTTCGACGACATTACCAAAACAAAAAGTTTGCCTCAAAAGTTATGTTAAGTCTTAACTAAGCGTTTTAGGCAAACGATTTTGTTTTGGTAATATCGTTGAAATTACCACGATTACCTCCCAGTACAAACCTATCTCTTCACGTTGGTGTCGTAAAAGGCGACTAAGAAATTGTGAACCAAAGGAGAGACAACAATGTCTTTAAGCGTATGGTATAATCAATCGTTGCGATTCTAACGCTAAAAGACCGTGGCGAGTATGGTACACACGGAAGCACGTCGGTGAAAACACTTTGACCTTTGGTTTCGGTCATTTGTAGCGTAGCGCTGGTTCAGTTTATACTGGTTTTGGTCCTACGTGCTTGTTGCCATGCTTACGTGTTTGCTCCAGGAGTTGGATCATGTTGAGTAGTAGATATACGGGATGTTATGTTGTAATGAAGAGTAATTGAACGTAATTTTAGCTGAAATTTTGTAAGGGACTTTGCTTCCTTGTTTTCAGTAGGTAGGTACACTCAACAGCACATCAGTAGAAACACTTTTGGACCTTATGGTGTGGTAATACAGTTGAAAAAGCTTCTACCGACGTGCGGATGACCGTACCTTATTCATTTATATTTTATCATTCATTCATTCAAAATTTAAGAGCCAAGCTCTTGTCGGTGTAGCTCCCTCCACCAATTTTTATCCGATTCAAGTCAACAATAACATAGGGAAAATAATTTTCTTAGATGCTCCTGTCTTTCACGCGGGCAATTGTATGTGGCCCTGTCACGTGTCACATCTAAACTCAATATGTTCATTTTTGCACCTAATCCTGAAGAAGCTATAAATGTTGTGTATATTTTATATTTACACTAAAAAGCTATATTATAATAAGGAAAAGAATGAAGTCCAATAAAACGATTAAGACTGGTTCCAATCGTTTTATTACTCTCAAAAGGGAGATATTTATAAACGATGAGTAAGATTCACAGAAAGTTAGTTAGTTAGTTAGTCAATGGTCAAGTAAGTATCCAACATAAAAAACAAATTCGTCTCGTCCAGAATATTTGTAGTTTACTGGTACATTTGGACGAGTTTGGCTTGAACGAGTAATTGCCGGTCGGTACTGCCCGAGGGAATCGTAAGCTCTCTAATTCTTTTCGTATTTTTTGTTTAGACTATCGCGAATTTTACCGAACCTTTTCGTTTGAATCCTGTGTAAACAATGACTTACAGGTCACCAGGGCTTCTATTTTTAAAACCAAAAATAGGCTTGGTTGTATCAGGCGGAAGTATTATAGTCCAGTCAATCTACGAAAGTTTGTATGGAGAGGGTTGCAATAAATGCACTTTAGGGGATAATCTATTAAATTACCAGTAAAAATATTTAAAAATTTAAAACCACAGTAATCATTAAAACCAGTATAAAGTGAACTCAACCTGTATAGTATTTACCATGTAGCACAGGTCACCTTATACTGGAATTTTAACAAAAAATATCTTTTTACAAAATTGCCGGCTTTAATTATGTACAGCTATAAAATAAATAAAAAAATAAAAATAAAATTCTTTTATTTCAGGCAATAGGACCCATATTTTTACATTACAATTAAGCTTAAATTAAATATTACAATTTTTATTTTTATCACTACATGTTATACGTAAAAGAAAGTCCCCCGAAACGTTTTTCTGTCATGTCTGTCTGTGATCGCTAAACTAAGGAACTACTGTATGGATTTTGATCCGGTTTTCACTAATAGATAGATTCATTCAATAAAAAGGTTTGCGATTATAATTTATAAATATTTATTGCAGATTAACTGAACTATGATGATGTTTGTCGATCGAGTTGGAAAAAAACGTGCCTCTTGAGAGCTTTCTGGGCGTGCGCTGCGTAAATGGTTTCATTTATATGAAAGTTACTCGTATGTATGAAAAAATTGTTGCTCTCTAAGAGCTCCAAAGAAAAGTCCGCGATAGTATTTATCTATCTTTTAAGGATTATCCGTAGTAACCAACTTTTTATAGCAAAAAAGTAGATTTTCAAAATAAGGTAATTTTGAACGTATTTTTGCCCTTAAGGTACGGATCCTTATCTAATTTAAAAGATTAGTTATAATGTGTAATCTTACCCGGTTCAGCCGTTTAGCCGTGAAAACGTAGCATGAATTATTTAATTGCTTTCCCATACAAACTTTCATCCGCTATTTCACCCCCTTCCAGTCTCATTTTTGAAATCAAAAGTAGCTTATAACCTTTATAATGATTTAGACTATCTTAATACCAAATTTCATCAAAATCGTTTCAGCGGTTTAGCCGTGAAAGCGTAACATTAATTATTTGATTTCCCATACAAACTTTCATCCCCTTTTCCACCCTCTTCTAGTCTCATTTTTGAAATCAAAAGTAGCCTATGTCCTTTCTCATGGTTTAGACTATCTTCATACCAAATTTTATCAAAATTGGTTCCGCGGTTTAGCCGTGAAAGTGTAACAGACAGACAGACATAATTATAGACAGACAGACAGACAGAGTTACTTTCGCATTTATAATATTAGTTTGGAAGTTTGGATGTGGTGCAGAATACAGCCAGTTACAATTTCGTTGTTACATTTTATTAGTCTTAAAAAGCAGCCTTTTGCCTACGCATAACAGCATAAAAGTCATCGACCCTGTTCTCGGCGAACATGCTAGACGCACTACACCGCCAGGGCAGATGCAACATTGCCCTAAACGCATTATTGTACAGTCAAGAGCACATCAAGCTTGACACCTTGGACTTTGTACCGTTCTTATTTCAATAGTCGTACAGGCTAGAGTCGCACTGCGAGTGTCAAGCTTGACCTGTCGTTGACTGTACTGCACACGAAGAGAGTGGTATGCTCTCCTCGTGAGCTTATACCAAAGTTGGCTGTTTTAGAGCGCCTGACAGTATGCCTTGAACAGGGTCACTTTGACTTGGTCTGAGCTATAGCTAAACCTTCTTGCAAGCATGTTACTTCGACATGCAAGACTCCTTCTCTGCCTTTCCAAATCGTCATCATCTGATAGGTCATCTGACAATATAAATAGCCTATATTACTATTTAACATTAATTATCTAGATGTGCATTTAATGCAACCTCGGGTCGTAGATTGACTGGACTATTAGGAAATTTTGTATGGGGCTGTGTTGAACCCGTGTCGTGTCAAGTCAAACATCGTTGCAAGCCTAATATTATTTATTTAAGGCAAGAGTTGGCATGAGAGTGATGATTTATCTTTTTAACATTGCGATTTTTTTATGTTTCCTCTGCTCGTATCATAAAAAACCGACCAAGTGCGAGTCGGTCTCGCGCCCAAAGGGTTCCGTACCTATCTACCAGATGATATACCAAAAGCTTTTGCTCTTTGATTTTAAAAACTCCGCGACCATCCAGCTTGACCCCTCTTTTATAGAAAAGTTCTTGAAACGGGAGCTCACCTTAATTATTATTAGTGAAAAATTGAAATATTTAATGATTTTAGACTTTTCCCTTTATTTATACTGTGAGACGTAGCTTCTTGCCAAATTTCATAATTTTAGGTCAACGGGAAGTACCCTGTAGGTTTTGCTTTTTTGCATAAATGTATGGAGATGAGGACATAAAATGCCATATCTTTTGATTGCGTCGTTGTAAAAAATTGAAATTTTCAGATCTTGTGTGGTTTATGGACCTTAATATTCGTTATCAATTTAAACCTCTTCTCGTTCGTGAGAAAAAGGGTCTTGTCAGACAGACGGACAACAAAGTGATCCTATAAGGGTTCCGATTTTTTATTTTGAGGTACGGAACCCTAAAAAGAACAAAATTTCCGAAGAAACATTGGTCGGAGACAAATGTTTAATCGACCCACACAAAACCCTCAAATAAACATCCCAAGAGCTATCAATCTATAATAATTACCTAGTATCAAACTCGGGTCTATCTCATCGCCTATTAGCACACTCCCATCTGGAGTGTAACTATTTGGGCTAATCTGCCATGAAGCTTAAATTATGTATGGTTTTGACATTTCGCTCCTTGAGGTGGCTTGAGCTTCAGCAGCCTTGATGAAATATTAAGACTTCACTGCTTCTGGAAGTTTTAATAATTCTATTTGAGAATGGAATTAGACTTACCTACAATGTTTTGTTACACAGTTTTAATAGTACTTACTTATTTTTGTTTTTAGGGTTCCGTACCTCAAAAGAAAAAAACGGAACCCTTATAGGATCACTTTGTTGTCCGTCTGTCTGTCTGTCAAGACCCTTTATCTCACGAATGGTTAAAGGTATCAGGTTGAAATTAATACCATATATTAGGATCTATGAACCACACAAGATCTGAAAATTTCGGTTTTTTACAACGACTCAATCAAAAGATATGGCATTTTATGTCCTCATCTCCATACATTTATTCAAAAATGAAAAACCTACAGGGTACTTCCCGTTGACCTAAATTATGAAATTTGGCAAGAAGCTAGGTCTCACAGTACAAATAATGGGAAAAGTCTGAAAACATTAAATATTACAACTTTTCTCACAACTAATGGTAACCAATTGTGGTGAGCTCCCGTTTCAAGAACATTCATATAAGAGAGGGGTCAAGTTGGATGGTTGCTGAGGCGATTTTTGTTTTAGTTCTATTTAAAAACGGGAACACTTACAAACTTGAAAATTGGTATGTTTATAGGGCATAGGCTATAAAATAACAACAAATAATAAAATTTGGTCAAGCGCGTGTCGGACTCAAAAAATCTAGCACATTAACTTACTGAAATTTAAACTAATACAATTATGTTTATGTGGTGGTACAGAACCCTCAGTGCGCGAGTCCGACTCGCACTTGGCCGGTTTTTTTTCTTACGTAGCAAACATCTCTTACATTTACATGACCGACAATTGTTAGTGCGGTTTGGCAGATGCAGATGCGTAAATGAATAAATTTTAAGAGAGTAGGGTATTATGACCATACACTTAGTAAAAGGGTTTGTTGGTCACCTCTAACTCTTAATAATACTATATAACTAAAAGTCTCAAGGCGTCAATGCAGCTATTTCTATGTAATTTTTAACCGTATATACCAAATCATACAACAATCTGATTCGATTTCCCAACCTTGTTATAACTTTATTTTACGTCGACTATAGAACTGTTAAAGGGCCGAATGTAAGTAGGTAACCATTGTGAGAACGCGTCTCGCTGCCATTGTTATGGTAATGCGAAGAAATGGTGTGCTGACGTCATCGGAATGGAAACCTCTCGAAAAATTGAGCGTATTCCAATAAAAAAATAAGACAGCCCTTTCATGCGGGCGAGTTATTCGCATGAACTAATGAGATTTGCAGCTAACTCCCTGCTTACTCAATAAACTCCAACGCGTGAGTTGAAATGGAAAAGTTGTTTGTGTTAGTTAGTTCACAGCCTTCTATAATATGCTCCAGTGAAACTTTTGAGACATTAAATCTGTGTATTCGTTGCGGCAATTCATTGCTCGTTTATTTAATTTCAATGGTTATTTGTTGTGTTTTCAATGGACCGCACCGCAATTTAATTATAAAAAGCGCCATCGGGTAAAACGGAATTGAATTTTCCGGACAAGGTTCATATCAGCGATCTCTTGTTTGTAGCGCGTACGGTTAGCAACTAGAGTAATTCCCGGAAACCGGTAAACACAGGTCTTGCGGCACTAATATTTTTGTGAGGAGTCATGTGTCAGCTTAAACTGGAAAGGTAGAAAGAATCGAAGTCTACAAGTGCAGGTAGGGTGAGTGCCACAAACAAATGCCACCATAACATATTCTTCAAGTTTTAACCCTTTGATTTAAAAATTCTGCATCCATTCTAACCTGACCTCTCTTCAGCATGAATGTGCGTGAAACGGGAGCTCACGTTAATTGGTTAGGATTACTTGTGAGAAAAGTTATAAAATTCAATTAATTTAGACTTTTTCCTTTGCTTGCTTCTGCTATAAGACCTAGCATCTTGCCATATTTTATTATTCTAGGTCAATGGGAAGTATATATATATTTATAGGTTTATATATATATATATATATATATATTTTATATATATTTGGGCTGGAATTAGACTAAGATGGTTAATTGGAGAAAGTGGGTAGCTTTTTGCCTGGTCAGGACCATCGTCTTCAGGATCTGAATCTGACATCGCGTTACCCTGTAGGTACTTGTATGGTAAGTCAAGAATTATTCCGAATATCTTGTAAGGAGCGCAGGTGGGGCGATGTCGTCACGTAGCGCGTTCGTAACCAACTTGCAGCCGACATATATAGGTTTTGGTTCATAAATGTATGGAGATGGAGACATACGAGTAAACGGCCGTATATTTTGATTGTGTTGTTGTAAAAGCTTGGAAATTCATAGCTTAAAGGGTCCATGGACCCTAATATGTGATATTAAAGCTCAAGTCAGACAGAGGCGGTATGATTGCGAAAGCGGTCCGGGGCGGTTTGGCGGGAACAAAATACCGCGCCGCGACCGCTTTTCAATGTGACAGGGTGCATATGAACTCATACTTTACAAAAAATACCGGCCCCGGAACGCTTCCGCTACCGCCTCTGTGTGACGCGGGCTTAATTTCAACTTGATACCTTTACCAGTTCGGGAGAAAAAGGGTCTTGACTGACAGACGGACAATAAAGTCATCCTATAAGGGTTCTGACTTTTTTAGGGTTCCGTATCTCAAAATAAAAAAACGGAACCCTTATAGGATCACTTTGTTGTCCGTCTGTTTGTCTGTCAAGACCCTTTATCTCACGAACGAGAAGAGGTATCAGGTAGAAATTGATAACGAATATTAAGGTCCATAAACCACACAAGATCTGAAAATTTAAATTTTTTACAATGACGCAATGAAAAGATATGGCTTTTTATGTCCTCATCTCCATACATTTATTCAAAAATGCAAAACCTACAGGGTACTTCCCGCTGACCTAAAATTATGAAATTTGGCAAGAAGCTAGGTCTCACAGTACAAATAAAGGGAAAAGTCTAAAATCATTAAATATTTCAATTTTTCTCACAACTAATAGTAACCAATTAAGGTGAGCTCCCGTTTTAAGAACTTTTCTATAAAAGAGGGGTCAAGTTGGATGGTCGCGGAGTTTTTAAAATCAAAGAGCAAAAGCTTTTAGTATATCATATGGCAGATAGGTACGTAACCCTTAGGGCGTGAGTCCAACTCGCACTCTGCCGGTTTTTTTTACTTTTAGGTACGGAAAACTAAAAGCAACAATAAATTTGTTGCACGTAACTTCATTTATTTATACAAATATGATAATATAGTATTATAATAATATTAGACTTTGAATTAGATTCGCATCCATGAAGTTACTCTACAAACTAGATCAGCACAGTTAGTAACTGACACCATTTACCCACACCCCCAAGATAATTTCGAACTAAGTCCTTACCTTGCAAAGTTCTAGGTATAGATTTAAATAAAGCTAGGCATCTTCTGATTTAACATGAAACCTTAGCTTGAAACTTAAAGTTGTTGAGAGGAAAAATCTTCTATGTAACGGTCTAGTAATAAAATATCATTCATCATCATCATATCTTGTGGGTTGTAGGATCGATGACCGACCTCACAAAGTGTGGGTGTCAGAGCTGTTCATTGGTTGTTCAACCGCCAAAGGCGCCTGACATGGCTCATTAATGGCTACTTCCGTTGATAGTATTTCATCATAACATCCCATGACACTGTCCACTGCAGGAAAGGGACAGGGACTCTCTCCAGAATTCCAGCAAAAGTACAGGGTACAATTTGGAGAGGAAACACCTATTCAACACGCTTTTCAGCGTAACGGCTGGCACAATAGACAGAGCTTGTTGGTAACCGCAGTATGTAAGATGGTACGAAACACAGAAGGACGCTGCTGCACATCCTACCGATATAATCCCTCAGTCGCGTATTATGACACCCACGAGTAGAGATGGGTTGGTACTATTCTTTGCTGGCACTACACCGGACTATTTAGTAGTGAGATAATTAGGTAGTCCTCTGGTAGGTTTAATGTGTCAGAAAAAAAAATCTATAACTTGCACGTTGTATAATAAAATTAGATCAATGAAATCTTAAGAACTGAGTTCTAATGAAGGTGCCGGTTCAAATTATCGTCGTATGTTGGTCATTAATCAACTGCCGCCGGTCCCGAATCAATCACGGCATTCGCGGCCCTTATTTTAGCCTCCGATTCACGCCCAGTAGTTAAGCTCAGCCCACTCGACTGCGAAATTCACGTTTTGTACTAAGATTTTACGCTCAGCAATTTATTTCAAGAGGGTCCGAAATTTTAGACAAAAAATATCGACAAGATAAGCAATATGGATGGTACTTGGATTAAACATTTTTTACCCGACTGCGGCGAAGCCCAAAGGGTTATGTGTTTGACTTGAATGTATATAAATCCGTTTCTTCCTTCTCTCGTAACGTAACTACTCGTGCTAGACAGCTGAACCTGAAGCGCGGTGACACTGAGTCTTGTAAAAGTCAATTTCATGGATTTTTGGGGCCTAATTGAGCATCATGAAAAAAAAACCGGCCAAGTGCGAGTCGGACTCGCGCACTGAGGGTTCCGTACCACCACAGAAACATAATTGTATTAGTTGAAATTTCAGTAAGTTAATGTGCTAGATTTTTTGAGTCCGACACGCGCTTGACCAAATTTTATTATTTGTTGTTATTTTATAGCTTATGCACTATAAACATACCAGTTTTCAAGTTTGAAAGTGTTCCCGTTTTTAAAAAGAACTAAAACAAAAATCGCCTCAGCGACCATCCAACTTGACCCCTCTCTTATATGAATGTTCTTGAAACGGGAGCTCACCACAATTGGTTACCATTCGTTGTGAGAAAAGTTGTAATATTTAAGATTTCAGACATTTCCCATTATTTGTACTGTGACGCCTAGCTTCTTGCCAAATTTCATAATTTTAGGTCAACGGGAAGTACCCTGTAGGTTTTGCATTTTTGAATAAATGTATGGAGATGAGGACATAAAATGCCATATCTTTTGATTGCGTCGTTGTAAAAAATTTAAATTTTCAGATCTTGTGTGGTTCGTGGATCCTAATATATGGTATTAATTTCAACCTGATACCTTTACCCGTTCGTGAGATAAAGGGTCTTGACAGACAGACAGACAGACAGACAGACGGACAACAAAGTGATCCTATAAGGGTTCCGTTTTTTTCTTTTGAGGTACGGAACCCTAAAAAGGTTTTGAAGGGTTTTGAACATTTAAGAAACGATTACAAAAAATACACAACCCAAAGATAACCCAAATACTGTTTAAACGTACATATAAGAATAATTTGAACGAACAAATCGAAGAACTGAAAAGTTTGCATTAAAAGATTATAACAAAAAACCCACTGACTAACAGAAAACTGAAAAACAAGGTAGCATTCTAGAATCAATAGGATTTGTTTGTAATGAATGCGGGGACTCCTGAACAGTTCAAAAAACTCATTTCCGTCCCCGCCTGCAATATCTTATAAAATACAATTTAAACAAATCCCAAAGATCCTAGAATACTGGCTTGCTTTTCTTTTTACTTTCGAGCGGAGCGAGAAAGGTATTGTATTCGTGAAAAAAAGTTTTTCTAATTTTCTCAAAAATGTGTTCTATATCACTTATACATCATAAAAAACAAGTCTCCTAAAAATGTCCGTCCGTCGGTCGGTCGGTCGGTCGGTCGGTCGGTCCGTCGGTCGGTCGGTCTGTCCGTCACGCTTTGGCCTAGCGACTAAACGAATGGGCCGGTTGACACCATATTTGGAATTTAAGAGTTTTATGCAAATCCATCGAAGGGTTCCAAGTGGTTTCTGGCTGACTCTCATTTTGAGGGTAGCTCTCATACATAGAAAATGAAAAATTTAAATTTTCTCAAAAACGGCTCATAGAATCTTGATGAAACTTTGCATGATTAAGCATCTCCATGTAAGATATCTTGCGCCAGTATCAATTGATCAGTGTAATTTCATATAAGGGGTGTTCCTGTACAACCAAATCGTAAATATGTGATTTACTCAAAATTGGTTCCACTGAGTTTAATATTAAAATTTTCTATAATATTAGTCCTGGATTGGTTGTCTGCCTGACTGGATATTCTTTATGATCTTTTTGAATAGAATTTAGTACACAGGGTGTACCAAAAACTGAAATGGCTTGCTCAGTAGACTAAACTGAACAATTATCCATAAGGAACATGTGTTGGGAAATCAACAAAATCTCCATGCAAGTATCCTACGGTAGTATCCATTGATCTGTAAAAAAATATATAAAGGGTGTTCCAGTACTACCAAAAGTTAAACATGTGATTTACTAGAAATCGTTTGAGGTTTGTTTGTTTTAATGTTTGACAATTTGAATTCTGAATTGATGTGTATATTTCATTCGAACATTTTTTTGGAAAAACGTAAATAAAAGTTTGTATTTCAATACATGGCATTACAAAGTTAAGTTTGCGGTTGATAGTTTTTCCTTGAGTAATGCTAGAAAGTAAGTGCAGTGCTGCTGTACCATTTATTTCTTTTGTTATTTTATATTATTCTATTATTTTTCAATAATCTTTTGTTTTTGAAGATTATGAAATAATCAAGTAACTCGTAACAAACTATTGTACGTATTAAGGTAATACCCGTGAAGTCCAGGTAGGCTACTCTATCTTACTATATACGAAGGTATCTGATTTGCATTAACCCGACTTGCCTAACTGTAGTAGTGAGTAGTCCCAACTCCACCCGCATTAGCAATTCACCAGCAGGCTCACTTGTAACCAACTACAATATAATACCCGGCACAGACAATATCAGCCACTCCGCCACTCATCAAACGACAATTACCGCTTTCGCCGCCCCCAACAACACTTTATTACCACAAATGTTAATGAACCAAACAGAAATAACTCGATAAGCACACCCAAATTACGCTAAGCACCATTAAATTAATACCATGCAATAAAATAAATCATAATCGCTATAAAACATTTAAACACTTCCCAAACGTTGCCAGCGTTTGCCGTTTAAATAAATCCTTAGCTCGGTTTTAAGCTCATAAAACGAACTGAGTTTAATGCAATAATGTCGGGAGAGTTGCTCTGACACCACTTGCTAGCGGTAATCGCTACGGCGTCCTGTCAGGCACACTCTTGACTACGCACCACGCGACTATCGGACAATATATATACAAATATGGTTGCATCATTTTGTACTATTGACCAAATTAAATAGTGAACTATTTCGACAAAAATTTGTATAAAATTGTAGAAACACCAAGGTCGGATGTTTTAAATGCATATTTAGACAAAACTGGACCTTCTTGTATTTAATTGTCTTTTCGGACATATCTGTGTGGTGCCCGGCTAGGACAACCCATATTTATTATGGTAGTCGTATCTATTGTTTTGCTCCCTTTCATTGGCGATAGGTTTGCGACCTGTCACCACTAATCACTAAGTAAGGATCTGCTCAACCTGAAAGGGAAACCAGCGTGGTCAATCTGTAGTGTAGAGACACACCTGCCGGAATACCGCATCGGAACGATCTGCAACCAAAAGGAGGGTTCCGCTCATTCCGACGCGGAAAGTTCCATGCAAAAAAAATCTGTCAAGTATGACACCTCCGGAAATTTCGCCAGATCTGTCATAGGTAATCTAAAAAGCGTTGCGAGCATAATCAGCGGAACTCTCCACATCAGAAAGATCCGCAGGTGTGTCGTTACACTAAGAGTCATGATTCAGATTGAGGTTGATTGTACCTACCTACTACTTATTCCCGAACCACGTACTCACCTCCGGCAGAACTCACATAAAACGAGATTGCTGGTTGTGGTTCCGAGGTCTCTCTAAATTGGACCTGTCGCATTTAGGGAGAGCAGTTTTTAATATTTGCAACCTTCCAATTCGTGTCTGTTATTTAGGATGCGATGGGCGAGGTGGAAAATTACTCTTATTTCGAGTTCCACAGCAGAGCTCATGATTGGAATGTCGGTTGATGGCTCTCTCTTTCATTATTTGTACAATGAGTTCGTGGTAAAATTGCATTTCATTTCAAGATATTATAGAAGTTAAACACCATTTCCTATTTTATTATTTTTATCCCTTCATCTTATACTGAAAAATTTTTCCAAAAGCCCTGGAGATGAATGGAAGTAGAAAGTACGAGAAATAATATTAAATTGAGTGCGGATCAAGTTATAATGGAAAATCCAACGCAATCGCTTATATTCCGTAACTTTTCTTTTTTGTTAATTTTACTCATGGTACAATAAGCTCAAATAATAGACCCTCTTACTTAAATAACATCACGCTTCTCTCACGTCAGGGTGGGCATAAACACAGTCCTCCATCTTCTACAATCTTGGCATACTGTCCTCGCTTCCTGTACTTACAATCCTTTACGTGCTCGTCGGTTTAGGGTACTTCTAACCCGGCCTTTCCGTAAACTAAATGATAAATATCCTTGGTGCTATTTCTACTTTCAATAGAACCGAGGAAAATCATTCAACACCAATATAATATTAAGTGAATGCGACAACAAATAGGATTTGAAAAGATTATGCTAGTTAGTTGGGAGGTCGAAGGTGAAAAGTACTTCAAAACAAAACTTTATTGTGAAAAGATTTTCTTTTCTTCAAACTGACAACAAGAAACGTATTCACACTCTCAAGCACAGTTTCTTTCAACTTGAAATAACTCTTAAGATGGGCGAACTTTGCGGGCACTTTTCCGCGAAAATATTTTCCACCTTTGTTCTTTCGAAGTTTCGTGAGAAAAGCAGCAGGCGCGTTCTGTCATTTGTCACAATTACACTTGACCTATTTCGTCAGAACACTCGACTAAACAATGTAAAAGTCTCTGCCGTGCTTGTTTCGTACGTCGAAGTGTGGAGATTAGAAGCTTTCAAAGGATTAACTAGGTCGGACCTCCGGCGAGCGGCTCGAACTTCACTCCGGCTGACCGTTTCATTAAAACTTGCTCCGCCCAGATTCTAAATTACATTAAACACAAAAATCATTCCGTGACTCAATTAACTTATGACTCATTTGGGTGTATTTCGTCATAGAAAATGAAGTTTCGCATTTATGACACGAGCTATCTACGCGGAACGAATATTTTAAGACCGCTTTCAGTGAAAAACCGAAAGGTTACTTCTTCGGCATTAGTTCACGTACTTAGCGCACCGGGGTCGATCAATTCCAATTTCCTTTCACCCATTCAAGTCGAGAAACGATTGTGCTATCTAATTTTAAAATTTAAATTGTTTCAGATCTACGAACCGGAGGCGCGAAGCACGAAACAATAATTAATTAAGGAATTAGTCAAATACAATACAAATCAAGAAAACGACGAAGCGCCTTGAATCGATACTATCAATTACGCGTTAGTTAGATTAGTAAGTAAGCTTAGTGAACACAAGTGCCAAGCGATCGAAGTGACTTAGCGGTGGACGGAAAGCTGCAAGTGCGTGGAAGGTACGAGTGAGCGAGACGGACGGGTTAGAGCGGCGAGCGCGTGTCGCTCGAGTGTCGCTGGCGCTCGATGCGTGTGGCGCCGGCACGCGCGCGTTCGAGGGCGCAGGCGCGGGCGTGAGTGCGCGGGCGCGGGCGCCACCCGCTGCCAAGATTGAGGTGGTGGGCGGGTGCGGGTGGGGCAGGCGGGCGCGCGTGCGGCCGCTGCAGGCGCTCGGCCGCGCCGCCGCCGGCATGCTGGCCTCGCAGCGCTCGCAGTCCTGCAACGAGGAGGGCGCCTTCTTCGGGGCGCGCGCGCTGCGCCGGCCGCGCGCCAAGGGCAGCGGCAGTCCGCCCTGCTAGGGGTACGCCATGTCGCTGCGCAGCCTACACCGGCGGCTCTCGTCCGCTAACAACACGTAAGTGACACTTTTTTAAAAATTTTCATATCCGTAAAAAGAACTCGTATAACTAGCAAATTTCATTGCGCCAAGAGAAGTAGATACGTTCGAAACCTGCCTGTGATTATGAATTTACCCAACAAACTGTGGCAACTGTTAAAAAAAGAACATTTTTTAAACTAATATAATTTTAGTCATAAAAGTATTTAAACTGGAATTAAACTGTAAGTATACGTTCTTATCGCGCGTAACCCCAAACTAATGCCTTTGGGCCAAAGCCAACGCGTTAGAGTTGGTAACTGGCACGTTACTCTAGAGTCTAGAATATTCTTGGGAAGATATTAAGTAACGTTAATATATCAGGTAGCAATTTCTGCCTATGAGACGTCTCGTAACTAATTCATTATAAAAGCGATCGGAACTCGGAACCGGCATAGGTTTGTGAATATTCAATAACCGCACCTAAATCCTCACCGCAGATCCCCAAAACGAAATTGTACATTCTAAAACGCACCTTATCACTTTTGAAATTGAGTTGTTTTTTTCGAAACGACGCTGCGGTTGGAATTAGCATCGTTAAAGAAGCTTAATGTATGTTAATTTGCTCCAATATAACCGAACTGAATGGGAAAGCGTAGCTGCTATGAGAGTATAGTTACTTAGATAAAACCCTTTTCTAACGACTTTTAAAAGGTGGATTATATTGTAAACTATTATTTCCCCAAAATATAACTTTAGACAGTCAACGGGTAGTTTATTTGACAAAGTTTTTTAATGTATTATTGAAACTTTTCTTTTTGTTTGACATATTTACAAATAGTTTTCCCACTCATTGACGTAAGAAAAACGCTACGCCTCCTGGCGTAGTTTCCAAAATCTTTGTTTTCACTATTGATTTGATAAAAAAACTAAGGTACTCAACAATATAAATAATTCTCTGCTTATTTGGATTACGACTAAATAAAAAAATATAAATTACAAAAAATAATATGTAAATTACATTTTTAATCCTCATATTTTAATAGACAACGACGAAGAAAAATATATTTAATGATCTCCGATTCTCCGCTGCTATGCCGCGCCGCGCCGGGAGCCGTGCGCCAATTTCCACCAAAATAACAATACGTTTCACTAGATTCGTAATTCATGGCTTTTGTGTTCAGGTATAAAAATGTTGATGGGACATTTATGGTATGCGGTTTATGTTTTTTATAATCAAAATTGAAATTACATCGCTAAATGATGTTGTATCAGGTTTTTACTACGCGTAGGTATTTGACAGGATTTTAAATTGGCAGTGGCTTTGATTCTGCTTTTTATCTTCGAAAAAAAAATCGAAGCAATGAAATGGTATGGTTTTTTGATACAGATTTTATGTTGTAATTTTAAAATATCGTTAGGTCTTGGTCAAGTCTGGGCATATGGAATGGATTTATATTCCAAAATAGAATTTTTTACGACCCTTTATTTTCAGTTTTTGATGAAATATTTCTAAAAAATACTATTTCCCTCGCGTTTTCTCCGAAGTTTGCTTAAAGAAAAATCTATAATTTCTAAGGTTTGTAGTTTTCGGTTGTACCGGCTACGTCAGTACAATTCAGCTCTATTTAAGCTTCCGGCTAAAATCCTGTCTTGTCTATTTACGATATTATCGGATTCCAAATGCTGAACATGACACTAAGTCAGTCTTTTGTGCTCGTAGCATGTCTACGCCAGTCGTAGCTGTCGTCGTAGTCACTTTGTACTGTAGGCATACACTAAATAATGCAATATTAGAACATTGAAATGTTAATGTTAAGTCTTGGTTTCTTAGTTAAAGGAAGGGGTTAAGGCAGCGTACAAGGGTCTCACCGCAAGTGGATTTCAAACTGCTGATGTATATGTTAACCTACCTATATTGAATGTAACACATGTTTATAAAGAGCACTTCTGTGTAACATATTGATTTATTGAGTTAAAGTCTATACCAAACACATACCGAGCTTTTCATGGTCTCAATAATAAACTATAACTTTAGCAGTGTTATAAAAATTACTCTGTACATTATAATTTGATTAATGTAAGTATAGATATTTATACATTTGTACTGTAGAAACAGTCAAAAATACTGTACTTACGCACAACAATTGCTTCAAGATTATCTTAAGTATTTTAGGTCTCCAAAAAGTGTTACCGAAATTCTCTCTCTAGATTAATCAGACAGATGAAGATGGTTTTTTGTGTGTGTTTTTAATTAAATAAGGTACGTCGAACGCATTAAGAGCTAATCAGCATAATTATAATACAAATATCTAATTCACAGTAAAATGTAGAGCGTGCTCGTAGATTACAATTAACCACTTTGTTCAATATCATAGTTCATTCCTTCGTTTGATGATGCCAGTAGTCTTCGTTTACAATTTGTGGTACCATAATGAATAGATTTGTTTTCTAAGGATAAAACTCTGTACCCCATTCTCGTTTGTAATAATGGAGTTACAAAAATATTAAGTTTATTCACTTATAAAATGCATTACTTATGTAGCGTCTTAAACAAACAAGTAATATTTAAGATTCAAGTTAAGTCTCAAGCACAATGCGATGGTCATCGCAATATTGACTGAAACTACGTCAGGAGGTATTATATTCCTCGGTCTACGTGAAGGGTAGGTTACGTCACTCTATGACGCCAGGCTGCGGCAAAAAAACAATGAATGAATATTATACTACAGGAATAAGGTTCAGTTTTGCTTGTGTCGATAGAAATTTTTAGTTCTTGGGAGCAACACTCTTCTTTAAACTTGGGTGTAATTGAGTGACGTTTCGCTAGCACTGGGGCCAAAACCGCACAAGCAAAACCCTGGTCTAACACTTTCACCGACGATAATTACTGTACAAATTCTTTTTAGGGTTCCGATACCAAAATGGTAAAAAAAAGGAACCCTTATGGTGCCGCTCTGTCTGTCTGTCTGTCTGTCTGTCTGTCCGTCTGTCTGTCACACCTCTATATCTCAGCAACCACTTACGCTATCGAGCTGAAATTTGGAATAGTTTTAGAATATAGTTGCCCAACTTAATTGCACATGAAAATTTTTTGAAAAAAGTATGATTATTAATGTAAAGGGGGCCAAAATAGGGGGGGCCAAATTTCAAATTGTCGCTACTAGGTCGAGTGGGGTATCATATGAAAGGGCTTTACTTGTACATTTTAAAATATATTTTTGTATTTTTTTAAGTTTCTTAGTTTTCAAGTTATGATGAAAAATGACAAAAAAAATACCATTCCCCCCCCCTTATCTCCGAAGTTTGAGTAAGGGAAAATCTGAATTAATTACAGTTGACAGAGGTTTATGTAAACTTTACAGCAAAAATAAAACGATCTTTCTAAGTTGCACAGTTTTTCAGAAATCTGCAAAAAACCTTTACAAACAAATTTAGTTTTGCGGTCCTGAAAATGGACTTTATTGCTTCCAAAAATACTATAGGTATATCGGAACCCTCGGCGCGCGAGTCCGACTCGCACTTGACCGGTTTTTTTTATTGATTTATCCAAAACGTATAAATTACAAATTATAATTTAAGGTCGTGCGACGGAAGCTGTATAAAGCTTATCTGTCGCAGACGAGTTCTATAGTACATTTTAGTTATTAATTACCTATGACTAAGAAGTATGAGTAGGACAACACAGCTTCATTCTCGTGACATAAGTCTTAGAGAATGAAGCTGTGATCGGCACTATCAATAAAGTATTTTTTAATTTACAATCTGATTGAATTTTTTAGGCATAGACCAAGGGTTGAGCTGACTTATTACCATGCTAACGAAATAGCTCTGAATGATGCCCAAGGTGCCCAAACTTATCTAGTCGCAGGCAAGTCGTATAATTCACCGTTTACAAACGGCGGGCAAATTGAAAACGGTCGGCAACTTCAGCGACCGACGAGTGCCAGAAACAAATTACGTACTGTTTTGTCAAATACCGAGGCATTATGTGAAACGTCGAATCTTATAATTTGCCTGCAACATATACATAGACATTTTGTTTCCTTGGTCCACGTGAAGGTCAGGTTACATCATTCTTTGACGTCAGAATGCAACTATCAAACAACTACTAATATTGTACTCAAGGTGCCCAAGGCCATTCTTTCTTGTATTGACTGAAATTTTGGACTGCCGCCAAGGTTGAACGACGTCACTGCGTTACGTCATTTCATGAGGCAAATGTTTGTCTGTCTCTGGCTGAGAAAAGGTCCAAAATCCTTAACCCGGGTTTAGGTTTTCTAACCTTTCACATTTCCTAGGACAAAAAGAAAATAATATATTCAACAATCGTATATAAAAAAGTAATTTAAAGAACTAAACCGACTTTATGACTGAAAAAGGAGACAAAAGTTTTTGAGGTCGGTGCCAACCTGAATATTAGGAATAAAACACGTAAACGTGTCACTTGGTAGTCGTGGCATGCAACTGTACACACGTGTTTTATTCGTAATATTCAGACTGGCACCGACATAAAAAAAAAATACCAGCCAAGTGCGAGTCGGACTCGCATCCTAAGGGTTCTGTACCCATCCACGATATCATATTATTCAAGCTGTCGTTTGCCCTTTGATTTCAAAAACTCTGCGTCCAATCTAACCTGACCTCTCTTTGATATGAATGTACTTGAAACGGGAGCTCAGCGAAAAGTTGTTATATTTAACAATTCCAGACATTTTCCTTTGTTTATGCTATGAGATCTAGCTTCTTGCCAAATTTTCTTGGTTAACGGAAAGTATCCTGTAGGTTTTGGTTTTTTGTATAAATGGATGGAGATGAGGACATAAATGGCCGTATTTCTTTATCGCGTAGTCGCAGAAGCTTGGAATTTTCGCAGCTTCAAGTGTTCATGGACCTTAATATATTATATTAATTTCAACTTGATGATGATATATAAACGTTACCGAAAAAAAGGATCTTGACAGACAGATAAATAGACAGACAGACGGACAACAAAGTGATCCTATAAGGGTACCGTTTTTTTTTCGTTTTGAGGTACGGAACCCTAAACATATTGCAATATGACTGTTAGTTACTGAAATTTTAGTTTTACTGATCCGATTTTAATGAAATGCTGAAACTGCACTTTACCCTAAGTTGAATGTTACCAAGTTAAACTAAAAAAGAATTATTAAAATATGAAATTCATTTCCTGAGATATGCGTGGACAAACATACATACAAACAAACAAATACATAAACACGTTTAAACTTATGAAATTTGGTACATTTATTCAGGAGCTCATAAAGACTAAAATACGCGGTAATTGTGTATTTTTGACCATATTTCATACATACGAGTGGGATTGATAACCTTCTTTTTTTGAAGTCAGTTATAAATATTATAGAACTCGACACATGGTAGGAGCTTAAAGCTATAGATATCATTATTAACAAAACTCTTCATTATAATGCGGAGTTATAGGGTATCACGAGTCAACGCGGGGGCATATCGGACATTAACGTTTCAGCTCACGCACGCCGACGTGGTTAGACCCTTCATCCAGGCAGAAATAAATGCTCCTATTTTTGCTCAAGTGAGCACTATAACTAGGCTAAACGCCTATGTATATAATAGATATTGAGGTCAAAGTGTGAAGGCGTTTTGCATCTGGGTAGATAGTTGTAACACTTTTGTAACAAATCCTCACTAACGTTTATAAATGTTACAGCAATCGAATGACGGATTCGAAATAGTGGGATTGGAATACATACCGTATTGTGCCGGCAAAGAACAGTACCAACCCATCTCTACCCGCAGGTGTAGTAAAAGGCGACTAAGGGATTTGAAACTAAACGATGGGCAACAGCGTCAAAAACCGCGGTCCATGGTGCCAGCCGCAACGCTAACAAGCGTGATGTATGGTACTTCCCTTCCGAATTCTACCACGCGTCTTTTCTGGAATTCTGGAGAGAGCTCCTTGTCCTGCAGTGGACGTTTTATTGGACGTTACGATGATGAACATAATAATATAGGAACATATATATATATATATATGTTGTGTGCAATAAAGAATATTGTATTGTATTGTATTTTTTTGTATTGTACTGTATTGTACTGTATTGTATTGTATATAGGGTACTTCACATCACAATCAACTAGGAACCTTATTTTTCTTGTTTCGTTTCTAGGCACAGATTGACATTATGTAGGTTAGGACAATTTTTGAACGCATTATTTACTCCAGTAAAATTACGAGAGATTATATGGCGAAACGGAAATAATTGATAATAGCCGTGATTCTTTTTCAGATCGATAGATTATATTTCTGTGTAAAGCTTTTTAATGGAATCCAATTAAATTTACTTCATTTATTTATTTATTTTGCCGTCCAAACATTAAAAAAATATGGAATTTCGGAAAAAAATGTTAATAGATTATTTTTTTTATTTACGGCTTGCTATATATTCAGAATTTCATATTATACATGAACCCACCTAAAAATATTAGCTTTTTTGAATTGTAATAGATCCGTTTTGCTTTCTAATAATTTAAATAGTGCTATATAATCTCATTTTTGGCAAATCCAACATAAATGTTTACAAAATCATTGTAAACCAGCGATTACAAAAAACTTTTTTTTTATTTAGTATGGCATTTTTGTGAATATATATAAGAATCACTTACATTTAAAAAGGTTGAGTTTAGCTCAGTTTATTTCTATTATTTTACCTCGACTTTATTGGACCTTATATGTAAAAATAAGTGGAGATTTTATATTTTGAAATAAATTGATATTTTTAAATATATTTATGGTGGATTTTGATGCCTATATGTAAAGTATACGTTTATCTATGATATAAGGTATATAATTGTCTATTACTATTTTTGCCTTAGCTGCTATTCCAAAAAAATATTCCGCTTTAAATTTTAGGTGGATTCGTAAATATTGCGTCTTAACGTCATATTTAAATACGATATACACAAGCTATTAACATTTAATGTTTTGCAAAACCGTATTTTTACTGGAGTAATTGACGATTTACGATATGAGAGTAGAATTTATTTTTTCGTATTTTGACCTATCATTAGGTAAAGCTGTACAGCTTTGTGATCCGAGTAACACACTCAAAGGTTCGCAGTTGATAGGAAGTACCCAATAATTAAGCCTACTTTGACCCCATATCCTTATATGAAAGTCTATTATAGAAAACTGTCCAGCCGTTTTCTTTGCAGCTAAGGGTAACTTTTTCACTCACGAAACTGGCTTTCGGTTTACTTGCTAAGGGCAAATTTCCTTTGTTCAGCTTTTAACTTATCGTGGTTTGTATTTAAAACATTCCTTCAGTGGATATGACATTAAATATGATAAGGGACTTCGTCTTCGTAGAATTCTTAACCTCCCAAGCACCAATGCGACTCTTTTAGCCGAGCTATTCGCAACTATTTTTTTTACCCGACTACATAAATTCTACTTTTTACATAACTTCTAAACTACTTATCGTAATTTGACAAAGCGTCTTTATTATCCGCTGGTTACAAGATATATAACGTTGATTAAATTAAATACAGCGCCCTAAGGAGGTTAGAAAATACCATAGTTTGTACATAGGAATTTCAGATGACAATATCTTCTTGTGTCATATTTTTTGAGCAAGATTTGTCGTCTAGTGTTTGAACAGATTTTTTTGCAAAATAGGGAAACTGTCAATAACATTAATATCGGTTTTGTGGTTCAGCTATAAAAGCGTTACAGACAGGTGGATAGAGCTATTTGTGTATTTGCAATAATTTGCAAATTGAACTCTATGAACCTGGCGGTTGTTACTCGTAATATGATTACTTTCTACGCGACGCATTATTGTCATTTTTAATGAAATGTAAAGACAAAAAAATATTTAGAGAATATCGCTTTCTCTATATGAGGCTTCTTTATTTCTGGCTTTGGTGTGAATAAATGGAAGCGGCCAAGAAGTACCTAGTTGCTTCGGCCGGAAAGTACACGCTTTGATCTCTGAACGGATGATACCAGCTAATTACGTTTACCACATTTTCTACACTTAACTAGCACATGCTGCAGGGAGAAATATAGGAGGTTGTTTAATAAGATTACAAAACATATACATGTACTCGAGATTACAAGAAACTTTTCTGAAGAGACATAACATAAGAGAACATTTTGGTCGTGTCATACTAATTTTCTTATTGCTGCGCAACATTTCTACGGGAAAAAGTTTGTAAGTTTGTAAGGATATGTATAACCTTTTGCAATCAAGAAGTAAACTCCACCTATTTAAAACTCAATGGACGAATTTAATTTAAAATCACCATTTTGTTCACGAGAGAACTAGACGGTGTGGCTGTTTATTAGTCGGGTCACAGCCCGTTTAATATGTAACACGGGGTTAGCAATAAACAAATCCATTCACAGGTACTCATCGCTTTATAGCCGGAGTTACGAGTGTGATTACTCTAATGATATTTTTCACGATCAACCCGAGCGCCTGCCGAGCTTAACCGAATCATTTCCAAACCCTAAATCATACGTAAAAACATGCTCCTTAGATTCGTCCTGAAATTAAACAGGTAGAGTAGGGTCGCTCTGAACGTAGAAAGAGATAAAGCTATGCTCTAAGACAGTTTGTAAGAAAGAGAGGTAAGAAAATATTTTGCGCTGGTTAAGAGCTTGCCGGGCGCTCGATCACTGCTTCGAGTTTCGGTATTTGAATAACCCGTATAAATGAAATACCTTCATCTTTTTCACGTGACTCTGTATACAAAACCCACTTTTCCTTTTTATTGCTTTGTTTAGTTACAATAACAAACACCACCACCCTCAAAACGGTCGAATTGAGGACATTTAAGAAATAAATTTAGCGGTGAGAATTTCTGTTCCGTGATAATCACAAATTAAACACGTTTAAAAAGCAAGTAATTAAATAAACACGCTTTTTTGCGGTGCTTGTGTAGGATGTTTTTTTTTTATAAAAAATAATACAAGAACTTCCGGTTTGGTCATTACGAAAAATACAAACTTCTCTTTTTGAAATGCAAAACTGTAGGATTTGAGATGGAGCCACCATTTGTTTGCAGTAGAGATTAGGCAGAATACGCTTTAAATTTCAGCTTATGGCTTTTTATCATTACTTTTTGTACGGAACCTCCGGTTCGAGGTCGGTTGGCAATAATTTCGGTTTAATCCCAACTTTTAAGTAACCATATGTGACCGCAAAGTTGCCGTTGTAGTCGTCAAAAACCTTAACTTAAAAAGTTGAAGGAAACCAGTACGAGTACAATATACAGGGTGTAATAAAATGTAAAATAATTTTATCAATTGTTTTTTTTTACGATGATTTGAGTTTTCCTTGAATTACATACATTAAAGTAGTTAGTTCATTTAAATGGACAGGTAAGTACTAGTGATAGGGTATTATCACAAAAATATTGTTAAACTACGTCAACATCCGATTATAGAGGTCTTTGAACACTTCACACAACTTCTGATTAAGTAAAATTTTCATTTTTGAGAAAAATATTTTCTTTCCATCTAACCTACTGAGAAATAAAAAAAAACCGGTCAAGTGCGAGTCGGACTCGCGCGCCGAGGGTTCCGATATACCTATAGTATTTTTGGAAGCAATAAAGTCCATTTCAGGACCGCAAAACTAAATTTGTTTGTAAAGGTTTTTTGCAGATTTCTGAAAAACTGTGCAACTTAGAAAGATCGTTTTATTTTTGCTGTAAAGTTTATATAAACTTCTGTCAACTGTAATTAATTCAGATTTTTCCTTACTCAAACTTCGGAGATAAGGGGGGGGAATGGTATTTTTCTTGACATTTTTCATCATAACTTTAAAACTAAGAAATTTAAAAAAATACAAAAATATATTTTAAAATGTACAAGTAAAGCCCTTTCATATGATACCCCACTCGACCTAGTAGCGACAATTTGAAATTTGGCCCCCCCTATTTTGGCCCCCTTTATATTAATAATCATACTTTTTTCAAATTTTTTTCTTGTGCAATTAAGTTGGGCAACTATATTCTAAAACTATTCCAAATTTCAGGTTGATAGCATAAGTGGTTGCTGAGATATAGAGGTGTGACAGACAGACGGACAGACAGACAGAGCGGCACCATAAGGGTTCCTTTTTTTTACCATTTTGGTATCGGAACCCTAAAAAGAACGTCGAATGTAAAAGATTTATTTTAAAAGTTAGTTTATTAATTCTTTATAATGCCGAATCCTCCCTCTTTTACCGACTTTTTAACCGACGAAAAAAAAACGGAGGAGGTTCTTAAGTCGACGGGTATATTTTTTTTTATGTATATCCACGCATAACTTTTTACAGAGTGGTCCGATTTTGATAATTATTTTTTTATTGGAAAGGGTATACCCCGACGTTGGTCCCATATAAATTTGGAAAAAAAATTCCAACCCTAAGGGTAGGAAAACAGGGGATGATTGATTGTTCACTGACTGATTTTAATGTATGACCACGCATAACTTTTTACAGAGTATTCCGATTTAGCCTAAGGGTAGGAAAATAAAATTTATAGTCACAAAAAATAGTAAAATAAAAACTTTTTAACAAAAAATTAAACCGCCGAAAAAACTGAAAAGCAAGAAATAATAAAACTTTTTTATTTAACCTTAATAACAAAGTTCTTAAACTAATGTAAGTATACCCGAGTAATCTTGAGTCGGCGCCGCCGCCGTGCATCACGCTTTACGTAATTAATTAATTTGCTTGTTTAGCGCCAACTCAAAATTACTCGGGTATACTTACATTAGTTTAAGAACTTTGTTATTAAGGATAAATAAAAAAGTTTTATTATTTCTTGCTTTTCAGTTTTTTCGGCAGTTAAATTTTTTTGTTAAAAAGTTTTTAGACCCTATATATATAGGGTGTAAGGGTGTATTCGGTGTACCGAAAACTGAAAGGGCGTGCTCAGTCAACGAAACTGAACAACTTACACAAATAAATACAGCAAAATTTTGTAATGTCTGACTATACTTGAGTATGGTACTTAGGACATGAAACTGAACAACTTTCCCCAAGAAACATAGGTTGAAAAATGTAGTTTTTTTGTCGTTCCAAACAAATTTCAGTATTGACGGTGCAAGGTTTGTATGGGGAAGCCAAAATTTTTTCTCATTTTTCAACCTATGTTTCTTGGGGAAAGTTGTTCGTTTCATGTCCTAAGTACCATACTCAAGTATAGTCACACATTACATAATCACGTTGTATTTTTGGGAAATGAAAAAAAAAAATGTTGACCTTTCCATACAAACTGTTCGATCAGAGTAAGTTGTTTGTATGGAGAGGTCAAAAATTTTTTTTTCATTACCCTGTATGTTGTTATTTCTCATTTAAAAGAAAGAACTAAAATAAAGAGTTCTGCGTTAAATAATCACCAAAGCAGAAGACCACTTGTGGTACTTTTGTACACACTTTATACAACGTGTTAAAGGAATAAGCGAAATCCTCATACACCCCAACAGATTTTTATTAAAATAAATCCATTTCCGTAAAAAAAATCTAAAAAAAAAGAATTTCTTTTTTCAACATATTGTTATTTTAAAGTTTCATGGTTGTTCTAGTAGATTTTTAAGTTATCATGGCGCGTCCGCCTCACGTCCGCGTAAACCACGCCCACTTCCCTCCCCTCCTCACCGCTCAAGCACCGCGCCGCCCGCGCGCGTATCCACAGAAATATTTAGAAACGGCAAAAATTTAAATAATAAAAAAAATTACCCCCATCAAAAACCTGTGAAATTGATTCTACTCTCGATTCTGAACTAACACTTTTCTCAGAAAGTTACGCTTATTCCGTTAACACGTTGTACGAGTATAACGTATGACGGAAGGTGTTATAATACTGAGGGATGTGTTTCTGTCCATGAAACTGAACAACTTTGCCAAAGGAACATAGGTCGAAATTCGAAAATAAATTTTTGACCTGCTATAGAAACTGAATCACTCGATAGCTCATTTTGTATGGGAGGTCAAATTTGGTTTTTAGTTTTTCGATCTATTTTCCTTGGAAAAAGTTGTTCAGTTTCATGGACAGATTCACACGCTTTAGTGTTATCACACCTTTCCGTTACACGTATTATTTACACTCTTATTTCATCTTTTTCATTTAGCTGAATATTGAAAAGGCTTTCCAGTGTGCTTCCCAGTCAGTTCGATTGAAAACATTATAAGCCGTAGTCACACATACGGTTATTAGTCGGGTATTTTCGTGGATAAATTCAATGTTCTGGGGTGACCGCATACTGCTTCTAAATATTCATGACACCGGCGAATGAAAACGATAAATTTTTCCAAGTGTACAGTGGTCGCTCGCAAAAGTTAACGGTTACCGTATACGGTGTGATATGAACGTGTATATGCGACTGTTTATGAAATGCCAGAGATTACTGCATTCATAAGTAATGTTAGGGTCTTTATTACAGTATTTTTTTTTAACAGTATTGCTGCATTTAGATTTTTTTTCAGCCAATTTTGATATTTGCAATTACTTTTACCTTAACAAAATATTCAACTAATTTAAAAATTAAAATAAATTGATAGGCACATACGTGACTTGCAGCTAGCTAAGTAATGCTAGAATCTAAATCTTCTCAATCGATATCAGACGCAATATTGCGAAAGTCATCAACGCTCACTATTGGAAGCGGTGTACAGTCAACGACAAGTCAAGCTTGACACTCGCAGTGAGACTCTAAGCCCATACGTCAATTGAAATAAGAACGGTACAAAGTCCACTGTGTCAAGCTTGATGTGCTCTTGACTGTACCTTGTGAGCGTTGCGGCTGGCACAATGCACTACGGTGGTTGTTGACCGCATACAATGATACGTAGAAGGACGATGTTGCCCAATTCTTAGTCGCGTATTGCGACACGCACGTGAGAAAACTTGATGGTATTGTTCTTAGCCAGCACCACTCGCATGTAGGACCACAGAAGATATCGTTTTGCGATTGCAATTTCGCGATTTTTTACTAACTCTCTGTCTCGTAAAGAAAAGGAAAAAGAAAGCTTTATTATAAAGTGTTTGGTTTGCACAATGTAGAGTTGTAAAGTTCTCTCCCACTGGTCCCATTTGTTAGAAGGGAGAGACGAGCGGAACTACTACGTTAAGATTTCCCTTTACTTTCTATTCTAGAACACTTTTATTACCGCCTGAGAACTACTTGCTGCTAAATTTATTTGAATTGAGTAAATTTAAACAGTATTTTGTAACACTTTGATGGTCGTTATGAGGTAGATTTCTTCTTTGAACTATTGATAAAAGTGAACCATGATAGGATGGAAAATCCACGGAACTGTTATTTTAAAAAGGATTTCTCAATCTAAAGAAAAATTACACACACGTTCCAACCAACTACTTTTAAAATTGGATGATTAGAGGATCCCAAAAACCATAATATTCTAAATTGGAGCCCGGTATACGGGAACTTCTTTTTCATCCCATCTATTCGAAAATCGCTGAACGGTTCTTCAATAAAGACGAACAAAATAGCTGTTTTCTCCAAGAGACTTTCGTAGCGGGTAAAAATGGGATTTAAAATTAGAATTTTAATTTAGGTCCACCATAGGGATATTTTAGGTCAACCATAGAGGTCGAACCAAAATATTGTATGAAAAATGATACTGGCCGGTTGTACTATTAAAATTATTATTAATATAAAAAAAGAAATATGCTTGAAATGTAAACAAGACTACCAACCAAAGAGGTTCTGTTCCTAATTGATACAAAAATAACAATAAAATTTTCAGTTGTTACGAATAATACTTAATATGATTTTTAGTATTGTTTCATCAAGTAATAATATTGTTATGGTATTTTATATTTAAAATTAATGACGAATGTGTGTCTCAATTAGCCTCGTTCTTTTCTCATAGAGGGAGATGAAAAGTAGAGTGTACTCGTATTACGTGGCTGCAAAAATATTTTTACCTTGGGCGACCTATTGAATCCCTCGCTACGTTCAGTATTCTACTTCAGAATCCCTCGCCATGCTCGAGATTGTACTCAAGAATCCTTCACTTCGCTCTGGATTCAAAATAGCGCCCTCGCCTTAAAAATATTATTTTACAGCCTTGTGATACAATCTACTATTTTCTGATTTAAGCTGGTCTGTTTTAGCTAAAGCGCCCGACTTTCTTGTCAGGCCAATGATTTTTAGCATCACCAAAAGCTACTCTATCACCAGCAATCAATTTTGTTCGCCCTGAATATCACCATGATATATCACAAAGAAATTATCAATTTCAGATTTTTAGGCTTGTCTGTTTGGATATAATGCTGATATTCAGGGTCTGTACTCCGACGTTTCCGAAGTTTTATCGGAGCTTCGATATTGTCCGATTGACAACAATAATTACGTACGGAAATTTACTTTGTATGGGAATTTCCTTGTCAAAGGCCGAACCATTGACTAATTATCGGCGCGATATTATTGTAGTTTCACTTCGGAGGGAGTACGGCAACAGGGCGAAAAAAGTAAGTAGCTTATGGTGACACTAAAACATTTATAATAGCTAAAACAGACCAGCCTGTAAATCTAGAAAAGGCCTCCTAAACACCGGGCTCCGGTCTAGAAGTTTTCGCATGGTTTTTCTTGATCCTCTCTCTCATTGTTCCTCATCTACTAATGCATCTCGTTTTTGCCCTGAATATCACGTGAAAAACCAAAGAAAAAGTTTTCTCATCTCGTCATTAAGAGATTTTTAATATCCCGACGGTTTAATGTATGTATGTAAGGATATGTTTTAAATTAAATAGTTGGCAGTTTGGCCATTACAGTACTTCCCATCTATATCATTGGCAAAAACTGCAATTCTTGAGAGAGCTCCTTGTCGTGCGGTGGACGTTTTATGGGTTGCTGTGATGAAGAGATAAAAGTGCCGCTTTGAATATAATTACAGAGATGTTATTTTGAAGGGCTCTCTAAGATTCTGTTAGACCGTACTCGAAGGCTGTTATACAAGCATAATGAGGCTCATTTACATCCACCTAATAGGTTTACCGGAAAGCGCCTGGGAACTTGCCAAATTTTCATATCATAATAATCAATATCTACTCTATTTGCATATAAAACCCTACACACACCGACAAAGGCCGACAGAGTACAGTCCAAATTCGTAACTAACATAAAACTTAAAAATAAATTATCGACATTTATCCCTTGATGAAGTTAAATAACAATAAATCCAAATAAAAGAAAATTTCATCAAAATCGATTCAGCGGTTTAGACGTGAAACTTCATACTTCTTACTGCTAAAGGTAGACCCATCGGTTCGCAATGTTCGCCACTAACAAGTTTAGCGAAAATTCCGACGCGGAAAGTTCCGCAACCGAAAATTCTATCAAGTATGACACCAGCGGAATTTCCGCCAGATCTTTCATAGGTACCCTAAAAAGCGTTGCGAGCGCAATGAGCGGAACTCTCCACGTCGGGAAAATCCGCAGGTGTGGCGCTACACTCAGTCAATCAGTGTTTGTATAACACAAAGAACAGGCTGTCAATTAGGTTTTTTTATATGTCATCAGTGGGCAAACGGGTAGGTGGGCCACCTGGTGGTAAGTGGTCTCCGCTGCCATGACACTTTTGACACTAATAACGCAGCAAAGCGCGTTAACCACCCTGAGAACTACGATAGTACGTCTCATGTGCCGGTAATTTCATTGGGTCCTATACCCTCCAAACCGAAACACAGTAGTGCAAAACCTGCTGCTTTATGGCAGAAAAAGGCAAGTGGTATTTCCCCAGACGTACTTTGCACAAAAGCCGTCATCTTATCATTTGTAATAAAAAACAACAAAGTGAAATAAAAAACCCAGTAAGTATCGAACGCCCCAGATGCCTCGCGGCTGGCCGCATGCCAAAACATGTTATCTACAGAGCATAAGAGTGAAACACTATCCAATTTTTGCTTTTTAATCACGAATTCGCGAAGCTCTTGAATTTGGTATCGAAAATTGAGATATTGCATTTAATTGGACTAACATTATGCAACGGCGACATAAATTAAGACAGTCAATAAGTTTATACGATTGCGATCATGGTTTATAATCAGTTTCATTCGTGCCAACGCTTACCAACACATTTTGCAGCTTAAGGGGCTGATAAGAGCTAAATACGCTTCACTTGAGCAGGTTTTCAACGAAAAGTGATAAATATAAGGCCGTGAAAAAAATTTATGTGATAACTAAGCATCTTTCCAAGAATATGGCTGACTCGGAAACACGATTAAATATATTCTGTACTCCATAAAAAAATCCAAAGTTACCTCTGCTTTTGCTTTTAAACCGTTTTTCTTAAGTACCCATTAATCTATGATGCCAAAACTTTTACACATTATTCAATACATTGTTCATAATAATATAGCTATTTGATAATTAATATAATGGGTACAGATTTTGAGAAAAATGCAAAAATGAGCCAAAAACGTAAAACAGCGCGAATCCGCTCCGTTCTAGCACGCGCATTCTGCCCTTTGTTAGAAAGGGAGTTAATTCAGCTCTTATCAGCCCCTTTATATAATTTTTTCCGTCAAATATACTCTGGTTTTAGAGTCATGGCTGCCAAATGTGTTGGTAACGAATGAAACTGTTTATACGTATTGTTGTAGCATTGCTACGGCGTAGCAGCTACGAAATTTTTGTGTTTTATACATTGTTTTTTCTTTCATTGTAGTAATTTTGGTACACAGATCATATAATTGAGCAACTTTTCCAAGGGAACATGGGTCGTAAAACTATAATATTTTTGGAGGAAACTAAAAAAATTTCTTGTTTTTGATCTGAGTAACATACTATGCGTTTCAAATGAGAATCACAGTGGTTTGAAGCTAGCTTTACAGTGGTTCCCAGTGGTTGCGCAAAACTAAATCGAAACAGAATGAAGTTAGTTTGACAGCTTCTACTTCATATGATTGCGGCCGCAAATCCATTAGGTTCAGTCCCATTCAGTAGAGAGAGACGCATCGAAAAAAACATTTGCGGTGACAAATAAAAACCTGTATAACCTTATACTTAACGGAGTAATTGTATCGTAAACAATGTGACTCACAGCCAGTTGCACAAAGCATCTTTAAAGTTAAAGCTCCTTTAAATCTATTACCGTCACTTTCTTCGTGTACAAAACAGAAAGAGTCAGTAATAGACTTAAAGGATATTTAACTTTAAACTTTGTGCAACTGGCGGGTAATGTAATAGACTCATTTACTACCTACCGATACATATATTATAATATGTTCTTTACAGGAAAGGATAGATTTGTTCTAAAGGCTTTACATATAAATGCAGATATTATTATTTTCTGCGAAAGTGGAAAGCTGAAGTTTGTCCGTTGAATAAAAATATTTCTTTGAAGTGTTTCTGAGAATATACTTGTACATTCATATACAACATTAATGCATGATTATCTTCTTTTCTTTTTGTTTGGCTATAATAGATCTCACTTAGCGTTCATATTTGCATGTCTGGTTTTTCGTTAAATTGTTTTTGAGTGCAATAAAGTCTTTTTTTGTGTTTATTACTTAGTTGTTTTTTAGTAAGTTAAAACATATAAACATTTTTCGAAACATGAAAATTAGTTACTGTTTCTCAACGAAAATTTTTATTGATGATTTTTTATATTCCCAAGTTTACAAAACGCTTTTTCGCGTGATACTGAAGGCCTAAACAGATGGCTTTTTACATTGGTAATCCTTACTTCATCATAAAATCCCATGAAACATCCACTGCAGGACAGGGAGCTTCCTTCAGTCCTCCAGCAAAAACGCGTGGTACTTAGGGGGAGATAGTCACCACGCTTGTAAGCGTTGCGGCTAGAGACCGCTGTTGTTGGTGACCGCAGTTAAGATGGTTTTAGGGAGATGACTAATTACACCAATAGAAACGACACGTTGATAAGGTGTGCAATACTCTCTAAAACCTTATCAATGAAACATCAAAATGGTGTCAAGCGATGCAAACTTATATAGTAGTTAACCTATCAAAGTTACGTCATGTTCCCAAGTTTGTTAGGAAGCGGAACCGGGAGACTGCGCCAATTCAGCTTGTGCTAGAAACAGAATAATGACTAAAAGATAGAATACGACTCCCTATCTTTTGTTTTGGTCGTAAGGTCGACATTATAAACATAAATAAAGACGTAAATTTTAGAGTAGTTTTTTCTTATTATAGGATGAACTTTAATGGCGCAATGGTACAACATACATGACTTACCAGATAGAAGAATTTTGGCTAATTCCACTGCATCTCATCAGCCTTAAATGAAGCTGCTTACACGCAGTATCATAAAAACTCTTGTGTCTAACTTTTTAATTTGACAGATAATAAAATAAAAAGGAAGGTACGTAGATATGCAGGTGGTTAATATTCTCCTTTTACAATAATACATACATACATACATAACATCACGCCTTGTTCCCGTTGGGGTAGGCAGAGACCACAGTTCTCCACCTGCTACGATCTTGACATACTTCCCTTGCTTCCTGAACCTTCATCAATCAATAATGACATAGTTTATATAGGTAGAGGCGGCTACCTATCCTTGCGGATTTAACGAAGGCATTGTTCTACTACACAGAGCAACTGCCATCTAACTTCCGCAGCCCAGAGGGCAAACCCTAACAAATTCTAGATTATGCTTTACGATTTCGAGGTTTATGATAAAAATTTTAATTTGGCTTGTAAGTATCTCTTTTATTTCGTTCGAATACTATTAGTGACAGTAGACAGGACAACAACTTGACATTATTTCTGAAGCACAGAAAACGTTCGAGTTGTTTTACAATCAACGCAACGGTCACCAAACCGAGTTTTACCACGGTCAAGTCTCGGATCGGCAATAAAGAGCAACTACCACTTGGTCACGAGGGCGCCCAATGTTAATATAAAAATAAATAAAGATAGTTCGTATTCCAGGTTTTAGTTTTCATTTCGAGGTGCACGCACAGCCAAACTAAACGTTTCAACCCAGCCTCAACCTCTTCCTATAATTAAGATTGGGGTTGAAGTAATTGACTAGTCGATTTACAAGCTGTCAGTTTAAAACAGTTTAATGATTTGTTTTATTCGATTTCGGGTCATTTACTCTGATTTATTTAAAGACAAATGTGGTTTGAAGTTTGAAATTGCGTTATGAACTAGTTGAAAAGGGATCGCAATTCCGATTTGTGATAAACTATTATGGAAAGTTCGTTAACTTGAAAGATACACTAACTGGTTCTCGTTAATTTTCTTGGATTATTAAGCCTTGCTCTAGAGTATTCTGACATGATTTGACATCTGAAAAAAGTACTTTATTTGAGACTATTTTTGAAATGGCATTCTAAACACCAAGTTCTCGAGTCACAACCACATACCGGTACACGTTACGTGGGCTTCTTGTATGATGTGGGGTCCTCATATATTTTTACTTTACACATTTTTGTTGTACTAAAGTATCGCCAACGGAAGTCTTTTGACGTTTCTTAACACCAACGCACAGGGTTAATTTTTTTAAGGTCGTAATTTTTCACACGTTTGACGCTGTCACAACGGGCCTACTACGATGGTCTTATATTACTTACTTTTAGTGCGCGCCGCGGCCTCTCACGGGTTTAAAGAAGCAGAAACCCAGAAACGAACAAACATGCTTTCAGTTATGATAGTAGAGAAAAATTGTAATCAATATAGTGATCGTAGTACCTTGGACAACGTACTCAAGCTCAGATCAATATTCCAAGTCGAATCGAATCTCTTCAAACTATGGATGCAACTTAGAAACACCAATTGGCACAGTTCCAGAAACTAACCCGGCGTGGCACACGTCTAACTTTACGAATATATTTGCAAAAGATTGCACTGTTTCAGGTGAAAGTTATGAACACTCATACAAGCCTTAGTTATTCTTACATTATATGCAGTAAAGAGGTTAGAATGTACAAGGTGTAAACTCTATTTAAATGTGTTTTTTTTTTTGGAAATGGGCTTACTCTTGACCTCGATCTAGTCATGAAGACAGAGATGAGGTCGACGATGGAACGAGCTTGCCCAGAAGAAGCCTATTAGCCCAGAAGATTCGGGTTATATGAACTCAGAAACACAGACGCTGGCAGAACATTCCACTGTTTAGCCTTTTGTGTTACTGAGATCGTGAAAATATGCGTTAACGTATTTATATATTCTTTAGTGAAACTGAAAAACTTTACCCAAGGAACATAGGTTGAAATACGAAAAAAAAAATCAATTTACCATAAGAAACTGCACCAACTTTTTGTATGGGAGCGCGGATTTTGTATGGGAGGTAATAATTTCTTTTTCGTATTTCGACCTATGTTCCTAAGGAAAAGTTGTTAAATTTCATGGTCTAAGTAGCAGGCTAAAATAGTGCTATAGAAAACACAAACTTTTCAATTTTCGAGTCTTTTTCAAGTATGAGTTTTATGTCATCGCGATCGGTTCACTCAAACAGAAGATACACAAATGCAAAATTTAAGCAGCTTTCCCGTTAAAGAGGTCTGAATGAAAGAAATATAATTGAGAAGGCAGGACAGCAAATGTGTCATGGATTGCAAAGCTCAACACACGCTAAACAAATACTGCTAAAGAAACATTAAAAGATTACAAGAGTGATCGAACAACAATATTAGATAAAAAGTTTACAAAACCAGCTTCCTAGAAGTCTCAGAAACTAATACTACAAGGAGATCGTTATGGTAGAACGTGATTTTCTGTTCTAGAGAAATTGGACACAAAGTTCCGTTCGAACAAAGATCGTAGAAAAACACAAAGTGCGTTGTTATAAAAGTAGCGGAGCATTTTTCTTACGTCAATGGTTGTTATTAAGGAATTTGATTTTGGTTTAATTTGAGCAAGTGTTGCTTTGTGTTAAACCTTTCATTCGTTTATTGTAACAATATTTGTTCTAAGGCTCTTCAAATACACAAAAACGTTATGGAATTTTTCATACAAGAGGAGAGGAGTCAACAATTTTGAGTAAGCATTGCAATACTTGTAGATTTTTTGGATAAATTTCATCATGGCAAAGTCGAATAAAAAATATACAGCAACGTGTACCAAAAAGGGTATACCAACCCTGATAGATGTGAATATTTAATGAAATTGAACAACTTTTCCCAAAAAAGGAAAATAAAATCAGCTTAGCATATTTATCCTATTTCGACTTATTATGTTTTTGGGAAAGTAGGGCGAGTGACATCTTTCACGGTTGTACATTGTATATGTCTGCAAATCTTTCAGGTGGTTGCTCTATACCTAACATCCTGTATTGTCCACTCGTGAAGATTCAGATACTCGTCTCTTTAAAATGCTAACTCATACATAACAATATGGTGCTACCTCGTGTATAAAGTTACCAAAGGCGCTGAGCTGGCGAAGAGCGCTGACTTACGTGAGAGTGGCAATGAATTTAGCTTAGCCTAGTGTAGAGCGTAGTATTATGGCTGAATTAGCACTAAAGTAATCTTAAGTATTGGTACGAGACCTCTAACATTTTGAGTTTGACACTCAGTACAGTGTTACTCTTATCACAGTACAGTGTTACTCTTATCACAGGTCAGTGAAGCTTAACTCTCAACATTTCTTGCCAAATTTCATGATTCTATAGGTCAACGGGAAGTACGCTTTAGGTTTTGGTTTGGTTAGTGATATAACGTACGTATCTTTTGATCTTCTTGTTGTAGTAGCTTGAAATTTTCACATCTTCAAGCGTTTCTAAACCTTAATATTAGATATTAATTTCAACTTTATACCCTTTTCCGTTTGTGAGAAAAAGGGTCTTGACAGATAAACCGACAGACAGACAGACGTACAACAAAGTGATCGTATGAGGGTTCTGTTTTTTCTTTTTGAAGTACAGAACCCTACAAATGGCAACAATAACATACAAGTTAAATGGTAGAATAGGTATACTAGCCTACACAAAAGCGAGTAGTGCGAACATTAACTTTGAGCCGTACATCCCGTACAACCCTCCTGACAGGAAGGAGAAGCCGCCTATTATACCGTGAATCCTATTGTCATGTTGAGGATGTGGTAACAGAAGCGTTAGGCACGTGACAATGGATTAACACGTGTACCTAGTTAAGGCCGCCTGGAAGTATACGAATTTCATAGAAAATCCAGTGAATATTACGAAATTACTTAGCCTCTTCTTATCTGAAAAGGGTCATTAAGGTATCCTAAAAAGCACCAAAATTTTTGCAATACGGATGTTTCCTAGATTTATTTAAATTGATGAAAAACCACTGAAAAATTAACCCTTTTACGTATAGCCAAAGTATATGCATAATTTGAAAATTAACTGACAGGGTTATCAAGTTCATACAAAAGACGTCAAGAAATTATGACGTTTTAAACGAAGCTTACGAATTTCAAAGAATCCATTTTTTCAGTTTATTCCAACGCTGTACCAACACATTTTGCAGCTATGTCAAAAGCTGTCAAAAAAACTCATTTAAAAAAAAAAATTCTTTCCGTCAAAAATACTCTAGTTTTACTCCAGTTTTAAGCAAAAAAAAAAAAACTATAAATTTCTGATTTATATTTTAAAGTTCATTAAATAATACCAATCTTAAAATGATGTTTTTTTTAACAAATAAATTATGTTTAATTTGTAGGTTCCAAACTTGTAGATTACGTAATTTTTAGACTTTCAAGACCAGCTAAAGTGTTTATAGTCTATGAAAATGTTGCTGTAGGCGGAGATTAGACTTAGAGATAGGAGGCTGCGACCAGCTGCGATCGAGGGCTGATCGATCGAGAGCTTGATGCCCTGCTAGCGCTCAAAAGGCCGCGTTAAAGCTTCACTTATCTGTTAGTTATACAGGGTATTAATTTGATTGCGTGTCATAACTCAGGGGCGGGATCATATCAGTAACTGAACAACTTTTCCCAAGAAACACAGGTCGAAATACTAAAATCAATTTTTGCCTTTATAGAAACTTCATCAGCTGATTACGCATTTTATATGGAACGTCAAATTTGGTTTTTCGTATTTCAACCTATGTTCCTTGGGAAAAGTTGTTCAGTTGCTGATACTTATCCTGCCCCTGAGCTATGGCACGCAATCAAATTAACACCCTGTATACAATTTCTCTGCCCATTCCTAAACTAGACTTTTGAAAGTATATTGGTCGTGGTTTTCATTTCTTGTAAGTATACAGGTTACTTCCTTATCAACTGCGTTCCTTTCAGTATGTTACTCGGATAACAAAACTGAACAACTTTCTATACGAAACAGGACAAACTATAAAAAAATTTACCTCTAATATTAAAAAACAAGAAACCCGACTGTTTACAGAAAATAGAAAAACAAGCTCTAGGATCTTAGTAAACTTGAATTTTATAAGATATTGCAGGCGGGAACGAAAAAACTTATAGGTATGGGAACCAGCCTGAACAATACAATCTGGATCTAAAGGCAAGAGTGAACAGGCATCTTCTATGTAGGCATGCTACATCTTCACCTTCATCTTCACTTACCATCAGCTGAGATAGGAGTCAAACCTATCCTACAAAAAAAAATTAATAAAAAAGACACCACAGAACTTATTTTTGTCCCCACCTGCAACATCTTATAAAATTCAAGATTTTTTATTTTCCTGTAACGCAGTCGGGTTCTTTTAATATTTTTTTTCTGTATCCAGATTAGTCTTAAAACAAAAAAAAAGCAATAAAATTACGAGTTACTTCTTTTCTTACGTACTTCCTATGTATGTATTTGACCCCCATGTAGCACAAAAATTATTCTCATTTATTTTCTGTTAAGTTATACCTAAAATTGAAAAAATTCTGCCAAGATAATTTTATGTTCGTCAAGTAAATCTAATCTTTTTGAATGGTTGATTCTAGCACTTTCTTGATGTCCGTAAAAAGTGCGAAAGCTTTATTTAAGTTTATTTGCCGATTTATTTTTATTTTTGCTGTCAACAGTAATTTCTTCGGTAAACTGAAAAACGGAGGGTTATAGCAACCGCTGGATAAAAGGAACCGAACAATACCTCTCTAACAGCGGTTTAGCAAGGTACTGTACGGGATTCAGTTTACTGCTTCAATAGAAAACTAGTTCCAACATTTTGAACAAAAGTATTTCAATTCAATAGAACCGTTTCCCTCACACCGCGCTTCAACCGCAATTATTTCAACGAAATCAGCATTCAAAGGAAAACCGCTGTTACAGTCACATTTAAAACTGAATTTAATGAATATTTTCTTGCCCGTTTTCTTCTGTTTGAAGACGCCTGCTCAAAAATTGGAACAATTGTTTGGAGCCTTTGTCCATCGAAGTCGAAATAACTCAATTATACAAATTTGAGTGGCAGTACCGCGAAAAATGTTGACGATTACGGTTTTCTTGCTGGCTACGAGAAAATACGGGAAGTTGCGAAAGAATTTTTGAGGGAGATGCCGTCATTTTCAGCAAAAAATTGGACTCTTTAAATTGGGGTTTAGAATTAAATGGCACCGAATAAATTTGCGTTTCGGGGCTGTAAGTTCGGAATCAATTAACTCGGGTCTTCGTAGTCTTCATTAATTGTTTCTTACTTTTATCCTAATTTGTTGTCACCGTAACCTTCTGTTTTGGATCGACATTATCACGGATTTATAATTTGGGAAGAGAGTTTTCTTGGTAATTAGTGCCATTGAGTAGGTTGTGGGTAAGTATAATTAATGGTCGGTGAGGGTCCAGGCGTCATTCGGCTCTATAGCATCGAGCCCCGTTCACGGCTTGGGCAGGCTGCCTGACACGTAATTAATCAATTATTTTACTTCATTAGGCGCGAGTTATTTTCGTTCCAATCTTTATAATTTACATAATTTTTTTTTTCCAATTCTGGGAAATTTTATGAAGAATTTCAATTTCCTAAACATATTCTTAGGCCGTAAAACTTAAAGTTTTCTGGCGTATTATCATAATTTTTTGTAAGAAGCGACTGGGATGGAAAGCTAAGTCTGGGTTGGGTCTAACTTGGTTCAAGTTCAACCGGTGTATTCTCTGTTCGACGTCATTTGCTGAATATTTTAAACATTGTCAGCGGTACGAGTAGATGTCGTGTGAAAAATAATGCAGACCCGTGTGAAAGCAGCGCCTATTTCAACCTGCAGAATTATTTATGTTTTTGTGAGGGCAGAGCTCAAAACAAACTTATAAATTTTAAATACGTGTATTTAACAATCAGGTAAATTGTCGAAAAAAGAAAAACAGAATTGTGAGTGTTAATTTTCGCACAAACATTTAGTTACAGAATTTTCTCGAACCATTTTCTTATATTTTGGAATATTTAACCCGCCAGCAATTCATTTCACAATTCACTTAGCTCAGCCTCCGGAAGCCGCATTAGTTATTTAGCATTACGCGGAAGCCAGACGGCCTGACAGACAGTAAAGCTGCTAAATCATTCAACCAGCCTTCGAGTGTAAAACTATTGCTTTCTCCTTCACTCTTACTTATAAAAGTTTCGCCAAGATAAGGACAAAAAGTTTATAAACCTAATTAGTGACTCGGTTTGTAAAATTGATGATCAACAAAGAAAATGTTAGGCTTTTGCGCTGCTTTGAAGGAATTGCTTTGGATGTTAAATTTATTTATTTATTTCTATTGCCTGAGACTTCGTACGCGTGTGTTAAAAAAGTAGACTATGTCTTTTCTCATGCCCCATGGTTCAGACTATCTGCTCCCAAATGTCATCAAAATCGGTTCAGTGGCTCAGCCGTAACAGATGGATAGACCGACGCCGACGGAGAAACTTTCGCATTTATTAACAGACATTTCGTAATAGGTAGTTGAACTATGGGGTATGGGAAAGGACGTAGGCTACTTTTAAAGGAAATAAGCTGTCGCAGCTTTAATAAGTAGGTAAATAGGCAAAGGTGGCTAGTTAAATTATAAAAAGTTACTTCAATGTGGTATTTCATTATAATTAATTCTTAAGGACCCAAAAATATACTACAAAGTACGTACAAGTAAGTATCATCCGGCATCCCAGTTGTTGGCCATTCCTTATATCAAAGTCAAATTCAAACAGCAAGCAAACCATTATATGCATAAACTAAACTGATAACTACTGCAAATGGCTTAACTTGTGTTGCTCTCTCTGTGTACACTGTACTCTCTATGTCATACACTACCAGTGTGGTGTGTGTGTGATCTTTCCTGACTGTTAATTTATTTGCCAGAGCCGGAATTAGGACTGAGATTTAGTATCTAATGCAAGTCATTATATAAAAGGTATGGCAAGTGTTTGTACTAAGTATGCCGTAATGCTTAAGAAATCAACCGTGGTTTTAATTTGGTGTCAGGTGAAGTCCAACATGGAGTCATCTAACCGGGGGAATGACAGTGTTACCTATGCCAGACTCTTCCTGACTAAATCCCATGGTGTTCGCCTATGGCACATTTAGAGATATCCCGGGAATTGCCACAGATGAGGCCACATGCATACGTTTCGTACCCTCATTGCTTTGTCGCTATTCTACGTAGTCACCTCACGCTGAGGGCCTTGACCACCAAAAGCTGCACTATTGGTCAAAGATTTCAAGGCCTCTCGGTTCTGGGTTCTTATGTGTCGCAGTTTTAGTGTTACAGCCAATTGCCTCCAGGATTGTGCCCAGACCCTTGCTCCCCCACGCTATAACCCACAAAGTTCCTACAAAATTGTAATAAATTAACTTCTTACTGTTTCGAGTCGATTCTGGCGCGATATGTTTATACTGTATTGGACCAATATTCCGCCACACAGATAGCACTATCGGCGACATTGTAAAGATCCTCGCTTAAGCAGGTAGAGGGGCACGTAGGGAAGGTCAAAAGGTGTGCCATCGTTTGTAGAGAGAAGCCACACTGACAAGCAGGATCCATGCCAAAGCCCCACTTGCACATGTTTCGTTACGCCGACTGACTTAGGTCCAGAGTCTGTTTAATGATTTACAAGTCGGCTAGAGCTGATGGTGTCCAGGGGGAAATTCCTCAGATACTAGGATAATTGATGCAGTGGGGTATGTCTCCTGCCAGAGGGTAACACGGATTTTAGAGGCTTTATCATTTGCTGCAAGCACGACCTTTATATAGCTTCGCAGACTTTTGGGTCTCTGAGGTACCGAGACATGGTGGTGCATAGGGTGCCGGGGAACTGAGTCACACTTAGTTCTTTCAGTTGACGTGCATGATAGTAGCCTCTATGTGTCCGACGCACCCTGGGCAACAAGTCGCAAACGCAGACTGGCTGATCCTTCCACCACGATTCTATGGCGAAAATAAATAAACTAAAGTTAACCCGAAGTGCATACCTGGGCATACCTGCTGAAGTCGAGGTAGACTACGTTGTGGTAACTGTTTGACCCACTTAGGAATTCCTTTGCCCGGGCATGTCTGAACATTGTGACACTAAGTAAGTAACAAACTGTATTGTGCTGTGAAGGTATACTATAAGACAATTTATTTGAATTTTGTTAGATTATAGTATACCGGGTGTTAGAGTGATCACTGTGGTCCTATATGGAGGACTCATATAGTATGTAAAGACGATTTCACGAGAGAATCGTTAGTTTATTAAACAAAAATTTTAACAGCAGATTTCTTCTCAATCACAATACACGCACAGACAACCCTTAGGAATATCACATAACACACGAGTAATCAGAAACATTACGTTGTTTTACAATGAACTATTTAATTTTAAGTACTTTTACTTTTATATCAAAGAACTTAATTGCTCTTGACCTCTATCAAGCCAAACTCCAAAAAAATATTCGAAAATGAGGTAATCCAAAAACTAAATAGGCTTAAATACTAGTTAATCTTTTTAAAACATTTGTGAGCAATAAATACTAAAACTTCCGAATGAAGTATTGAAAGTTCGAAAAATAAATACCATGAATAGTTTACTACGACCTCAAATTCTTTCTAACTGAAAACGTTATTTTACCTGTGAAATAAAGACATCCTACTAACTATTTACCTACACACCTAAGGATCACCTACTCAAGAAACTTTTAGCAAGTTAGACCGCACGGAGTGAGACCCTTTTGGAATTATGGTTAAGTTGGATAGTGATGGCTCGCTCGTAGCCTATACAGGGTGTTAGTGTAGCGACACACCTGAGGAAATTCCTCGTCGGCACGATCTGCGACGGATCTTTCCGTAGCGGAAACTTCGGCGGCGGAAGTTCCGTGTCGGTACTTATCACAAGGATTTGAGAAATTTGGTTTGTGGTACTAAGCAACAAATTTAAAATAATCGAAAAAAGTGTAATTGTAATGTAATTTATACAAATTATTTATTTATTTTCATGATTCAGTTTTTCGATTTTATTCCCAATTTGCTTACAACAGTACCACAAAGAAAATGTCATGAGTAATAAGACTTTGCGACGCTCAATTTCGGCCGCCGAAGTTTACGCTACGGAAAGATACGTCGCGGACCGTTCCGACGACGCGAAAATACCACTTTAGTGTCATACTTGACGAAAACATCCGTCACGGATTGGTCTGACACGCAATTTAAGCAGGCGAGTCGCTATACTTAAGAAAAGTAATTCGATCGTTTAAGCTACATGAAAAACTTTGTTAAAGGAATACGGGTCGATAGCGAAAAAAGTAATTTTACTTCCCATAGAGTTGTTGAGCACTCTTCACATTAGTATAGGAAGTAAAAATTATATTTCGTATTTGACTATTGTTCCTTCGGGAAAGTTTCATGTGAACAGCCTGTATACCTACGTTATGTTCTACAAACAAACTAATAAGAAGTCTGAACCTAGGTGACAGTCGCGCAACTTTATAAGCACAAGTTTGGGAGGCAGCACGCACTGTCTCGGTCTATTTATTAAGAGTTGTTTTGACAATCGTTATACGAAAATATATCGTGCATTCTTTTATCTATCTCTATACTGTCTCTTTCATTCTCCTGCACCAAACTATTTGAATAATAACATCTATTTTTACCCGACTACTGGAAAAAGATTTATGATTTTGACCGGTATGTATATAAGGATATTGACGTCACATTAAATTGAAAGTGGCGCTCTCTAGAGGAGATTAAGTCATGAACGAAAAATAATTGTATTTAATTGAAACAAGAAAATAATATAATCTGAAATTGTTATTATTTATTTATTATAATACAATTAAAACGGTATACCAATTACATTAATTGTTCAGTCAAATTTGTCAATACATTAATAAAATAACATTTAAGTCTAACATAATATTCAACAAAAATACAAATCTACTGCACTTGCACAAGAGAGGACGGACAATCATCCCTCATCTCACAGAACATCAAACACTCACTCAGAATTACCTTCCATTCATCCACAAAGACATCACATTCACGCCTTTGGTCCAAGAGGGCATTGAGAGATCGCAGGATCCTGCAGACAGGTGATCCTGCACGAGCCACGGTGCGGCTAGGTGGCAGCGCGAACGCTAGGGGGCGGTGTCGTAAGCCGAGCGATGCATTGTGGTACCTACAGTTGGGGACTTGCAACCTCATCAGCTGATCATGCAAGTCTGGTACGTCGATGCAATAACGAAGCACCTTCAGGCCAATATTCATCTGTCCACAAGCCCTACGGACATTTAGCGAGTTGAAGCCCAGAGTTCCGAGCAGAAAGGGTGTGGGGTAAAGGAACGGGTAATATCCATACTGGCGCTTAAATAAGTATCTTAAGAATGCTTTTTGCACTTTTTCGAGCATTAGGCTGTATGAGGACTCATTCGGGTTCCACACAAACTATGGTATTTAATATATATTCATATACTGATTTTCAGATATTAGCCGTGGTCATATTACATACATACATTCATACATACATACATAACATCACGCCTCTTTCCCGTCGGGGTAGGCAGAGACCACAGTCCTCCACCTGCTACGATCTTGACATACTGCCCTTGCTTCCTGTACTTTCATCAATCCTTTCATACATGCTCGTCGGTTTAGGGTACTTTTAACCTGGCCTTTATTCAGAACGTCCTGAATTTGGTCCTGGTGCGTTCGCCTAGGCCTTCCCCTTCCAATGTTTCCATTCACTCTCGCCTGGTAGATCTCTTTCGTCAGACTCCGTTCATTCATCCTCTCTACATGACCAAACCATCTCAGCATCCCTTTCTCGATTTTGGTCACTACGTCTTCTTTTACGCAACACGAAAACGACACGAAAGCATGAAAGTAGAATTAATGCAGTGGAAATGAGAGCGCTAAGGAGTATGATTGGTGTTAAATTGAGTGACAGGATTAGAAATAGTGTGATAAGAGAACTTATCACACTATTTCTAATCCTGTCACTCAATTTAACACCAATCATACTCCTTAGCGCTCTCATTTCCACTGCATTAATTCTACTTTCATGCTTCTTCTGCCATACCCAGCTTTCACTGCCATACATCAGTGTTGGTACCAAAACACCCCTATGAATAGCCAAATAGCCATATTATGCCATCAAAAAGCGATCATAAGCTTAAGGGTAAAGTGGCATAAAAATGAATAGTTTTTAGGGTTCCGTACCTCAAAAGAAAAAAACGGAACCCTTATAGGATCACTTTGTTGTCCGTCTGTCTGTCTGTCTGTCTGTCTGTCAAGACCCTTTATCTCACGAACGGGTAAAGGTATCAGGTTGAAATTGATACCGCATATACCGTGTCCGTCTGTCTGTCAAGACCCTTTTTCTCACGAACGAGAAGAGGTATCAGGTTGAAATTGATAACGAATATTTAGGTCCATAAACCACACAAGATCTGAAAATTTAAATTTTTTACAACAACGCAATCAAAAGATATGGCTTTTTATGTCCTCATCTCCATACATTTTTCCAAAATAGCAAAACCTACAGGGTATTTCCCGTTGACCAAAATTATGAAATTTGGCAAGAAGCTAGGTCTCACAGTACAAATAAAGGGAAAAATCTGAAATCATTAAATATTACAACTTTCCTCACAACTAATGGTAACCAATTGAGGTGAGCTCCAGTTTCAAGAACATTCATATAATAGAGGGGTCAAGTTGAATGGTCTCAGAGGCGATTTTTGTTTTAGTTCTATTTTGAAAACGGGAACACTTACAAACTTGAAAATTGGTATGTTTATAGTGCATTAGCTATAAAATAACAACAATTAATAAAATTTGGTCAAGCGAGTGTCGGACTCAAAAAATCTAGCACATTAACTTACCTACTGCAATTTCAACTAATACAATTATGATTATGTGGTGGTACGGAACCCTCGGTGCGCGAGTCCAACTCGCACTTGGCCGGTTTTTTTTAAAAATATCTTTTGAAAGTTTTAAACTCTCAATCAGACAGAATGGGAAATATTGAACTGTGACGTCACAGTTTAATATCGCCATATATACAAAAAAAAAAAAAAAAAATACAAAATTATTTATTTAAAAGTCCAGAATTACAAAAATTGTTAAAACTATGATACCCACACTAGGCAAAGCCTGTTTTGCGGTTATCATAACAAAAGCATTTTACATTTGGACACATCTTGAAAAGAAACAATTAATTTATTGATGTAAGTTACATAGTACCTAATTGGAAAAACAATAATAAAAGAAAATATAAAAACGAAAACAGTGTGTGTGTGTGTGTGATGTTTGTGTATGTGTTTGTGTGTGTATGTGTGTGTGTTTGTATGCAAGCGTCATTATTTTAAGGGAATCAGCATATTTTCCGTCAGTTCATAGGACATACTTAATAGTTGTTGTTTGACTTTAATTTTTACTTCAGTTACTGACATATGTCTCATGTCGAGAACTTTTAACATTTTATTGTAAATGAAGGGGAACATAAATGGCGGAAATCGAGTTGCAAAGTTGGTCTTTGCACTCTTTAGACGTACCTTAAAAACTCTCTTGCTGATTAATGTATCACTATCGTCCGAATTTAACATTTCCTTATGTGTAGACAAAACTGCCTTGAGTATGTAAAGGCGTCTTACACTTAAGACTTTCGCTTCACTATAGAGTATGGTAGTGGGATACCTGTACGGTTTATTTAGCATCACTTTCAGAAGCGCTCTCTGAGCTCGCTCTAAACTTATTAAGTGAGTTTTTGCTGCTGCACCCCATATTCCCAGACAATATGTAATAATTGGCTCACAAAGGGACGTATAAATCGATTTTAACAGTTCTGAGCTCGCTACATGTCTGAGTTGTTTGAAAATGTATATCAATTTTCTAACCCTTGCTGCCGTAGTCTGTATATGATTTTGGAAAGTCAGTCTCTGATCAAGCAAGACGCCCAGGTATTTGATTGTGCTTGAACATGATATCACTTCACAGGAGCAGGTATTTGGCAAGCTAAGCGGGTTAGTGTTGCAGGTATGAATTATCAGTTTCTGATGAATCTTAGGAGCAGACGCTGCTGTTTTGTGGAAGCACAAATATTTCGTCTTCAGGGTGTTAAGAGTTAGTAAGTTTTCTACCAGCCATTTGTTTATCTTTGCCATGCCCTTTTCGGCATATGCAAAGCATTCATCCCACGTGTTGCCACGAAAAATGATAGCGGTATCGTCGGCATAGCAGACAATATCTGCGTTTTCCAGTTCAAGGAGTAGGAGATCGTTTAGGTATACAAGGAATAAAGTCGGGCCTAGTACGCTTCCCTGAGGTACCCCAAAACTAATTTTCTTCGCACTACTTGTCCAGTTACTGACTTTAACTTGTTGGGATCTGCCTGTTAAATAACTCTCGAACCAGTTGAGAGCAATGCCACGGACACCAATTCTTTCAAGTTTCTTGAGAAGTATCGGTATTGCCACTGTATCGAAGGCCTTTGCAAGATCAAGGAACACTCCGATACATGGCAAACCGTCATCCAGGTAAGATGAAATTTTTCCGATTAGGGACCTAACTGCATCCTCCGTTGACTTACCTCTCCTAAACCCAAACTGAGAGTCTGAAAGCATACGTTTACTCTCTAGATAGTCCATTAATCTTTTGTTTGTAATTTTTTCTTGTATTTTCGAAAAAGCAGGAAGTAAGGATATAGGCCTGTAGTTGTTGTAGTCAGAATAATCCCCGCCTTTATGGATTGGAGTAACAGTTGCTACTTTAAATGCCTCGGGGACTACTCCTGACTCAAAACTTTGGTTGATGATGGTAACCAGTGGAGCCGTTATACTATCTTTGGCTTTTTTTATCAGTTGGTTACTGATTCCGTCTATTCCGGGAGCACTGTCTATTTTTAGACTATTTATCACAGTTTCTACTTCCAAGCACTCCGTCGGCGCCAAATAAAAGGAGTCTACAGGTGAATCACAAGTGTTTATTTTGCTTGCTAAAAATTCTTGTGAGGTATTAAGTTTATCTAAGATCTTGTTCGCTAAAGTTTTCCCAACTGTAACAAAGTACTCATTGCATGCATTAACTGAATCTTGTGGTGTATTTTTCGTATCAGTTATTTTGTTTGCCTTATTTGATTTATTAAAACGGTTTGTTATTTTGTTGATGGTTTGCCAAAGTTTTTTGTTATCTTTTTGATGTAACTTTAGAAGATCGCTGTCATATTGATTTTTATTTTTTCTTAGTATAGTAATGTAGAAATTTCGATATCTCGTGTATATTATTTTATTAATGTTATCAATTGGTACATTTCTAGCCTTTTCGTGTAGATAATCTCGAACTTGAGAACATTTTATCAAACCGTGATTCATCCAAGGCTTAATAACTACAATTTTTCGTCGTTTTTTATTTATTTTAGAGTTAAATGCCATGATATCGAGAATGATTTTAAGGAAAGTATTTGTTTGTTCTTCAATATTGCTTATGTTTTGTAATCGTTTCCAATCTACATTATTCAGTTCCGTGGTGATATTTTGGTGGTTGTATTTAATTCGGTAAATTTTTGATTTGGTTAGTTTTGGTGCTTCCAGTGAAATCCCTGTAATGACAGTTCTATGATCAGTCACCGATGTGGAAATAATTACAGTTTCGGCATTGACTTTCCCTTTTAAAAATACGTGATCAAGGAGACTGTTTTTACGTGTAGGTTTGTTAACAGCTGATAGTAGACCCATTTCAGCCATCAAACACAGATACTCCTCGGTGTCTGCACAGTGAACTACTGTGTCCGCAATATCTATATTAATGTCACCCGTCAGCACAAAGCAAGGTTGTTTATCTAGATCTATAACTACATCATGGAGTGATTTTATAAAGTTTTCAGGTTTCCTAAACGATGGAGATCTATATACTGCTAGCACAGTGATGCATCCTTTGATTTCAATAGCTAAAGAGTTAGACTCACTCAAATTTGGCTCACTGCATAGGGGTGCCAAAGTGTCCTTCACGTAAACTACAACCCCACCTGCTTTATTTATAAATTTTGTGGTATTAAACTGAAAGTAACCATGTAATTGATTTATTGATGATGCTTCATGTATCCAACATTCTGTAAGTACTATAATGTCCAAATTCAGGTTTAGTCTGGCCAAAAGAACGAGAAAATCATTAAAATTACGAGAGACGCTCCGAATATTTAAAGTCAATATTTTTATATTGTAACGATCGACGATTGTGTTGCAATCCTCAGCTCTGGCTATGGAATGACACTGTACATTACTTAATTCATCTAAGTCCTTTATTATGGAATGTGTAGCCATTGTTGTGCATTTTATGTGTTACTATGCATAAAAATAAATAATTATCAAAATGCCATTCCATTGCCAATGCTGTTTCTATGCAAGATGTACTTTTGTGACTTTTGTTCTGTTGCTCTATGTGTAGTGTATTTGTTTGGTGTCCTTGTGTTATTTCGTTAATTATATTACATGCAGTTTGAGTCAAAAATTGGAGTAATACGCTTGATTTAAAACTACTTAATTCTATCCTATTATTTAGCTGATCCCACCTTCTTATCCAGGTCTTCCATTGCCCTGATAAGGATTGCCGGACTTTTTTCAGCCCCATCAAAGTCTGCCTTTCTAACGAAAATTGATCCATTTCGAAGCCAACAGTATCGAAAGCCGTGCAGGGATGCTCTGGCTCGAGTTTCTCGAAATAACAACCGGTTGGCCTTGGTCAAGCGCTCGTTAAGGTATATTTTTGAAGCGGGGGAATTTGAGGTAATGGCTTCAGTGGTCAAGTTCTTCCTTATCCTGGCTGCTGATAGTAGTTCGTCTTTCTTGGCCTTTCTTACCAATTGTACGACAATAGGGCGGGGCTTGGTGTTGGCTTGATTTTGCTTACTGCCTGTTCTATTTATACAGTTTATATCCGTTTCTTGCAAGTTCACATTTAATTTCTGGCTAACAGTAAGCAAGATATGGGTGAGGTTCTCTGCTTTTTCTTCTGGGATGCCTTGTATTTCTAGCTCGTTTCTTAGAGAGTATTGTTCTTGTGAGTTGAAGGATGCATGCAGGCTAGATATAGTTGTTTTAAGTTGTGCAATCTCTATGTCTTTATCCTCCAACTGTTTTTGAAATTCCTTCATTTTATTGTTAATGGTGGAGCTCAGGGTTGAAAGTTCGGTTTTCAAAGCTTGTACGTCCTTTCTAAGTAAACCAAGCTCAGAATTTTGTTGTCTCACTACAGCAATTTCTTCTCGCAATTTCTTAATTTCTATTACCAACTCCGAATTTTCCGTTGTAAACGAGGTCTCCTCTACCGGTTTAGCCGTACCTCTTGTTCCTCGGACCAAGTTTACGTTGTTGCCGCTAGTACAGGTACCGCTCATGGTCCTTCCATGCACAGGTGTGCTGGTGTTCCCTTGTTTTGGCTGTGAGCATACACACTGCGGGCAAAGCCAAGATTCCTTGTATTGCTTTGTTTGATTTTCAAACGATGAAGTACTTATTGTCAAGCACTCAAGGTCGTACATATTTTTGCATTTAATGCATTTCATATATGAGAGAGTCTGTAAGTCCTTACCGCAAGCGTTGCAAGTTTTAGTCGGCGACATGTTCGTCTTGAATTCTTGCTTGTAGCAGCGTAGGACGACAGCGGGGCGGTGCGACGACAGCGAGCGGCGAGGTAGCTCGGTGACTGAGCGAGCGGTGAGTCACACTAGCGAGCACTGTGCGAATTGCTGTGAGTCAGTGATAACCGTCGAAAACACCAAATGTTTTTGTCTGTATCTTCTGTTCCAATTAAAATTTTCAAACACGGGTTTCACTATTGAAGAGACGAGGACTAAAGCAATATTATGATAAAGTCAGGTTAAGTAAAAACAAACTTTTAACAGCTATTTATGTGCAAACAATGTGGAGAAAACCGTTATAGATGTGTCCTTAGCAAGTATCGGACGACGAATGACTGAAACTGCAGTTTTAAAGAGTTTTATATTTTTCAACCAATTTCAAATTTCATTGCGAATTCTTCTATCGTTTTACGTATAGTATATTATCTAAATAAATATTTAATTATTGATAACATGCAATTACCCAATTATCCTTCAATCATGTTCAATCAAGATAAAAAAAAATGCAATATTGAGTTGTGTTGTAAACCACAAACAATGAAGGGTGTAAGGGACAGGTTTCCGTAAACTGAAAGGGCATGATCAGTCAATGTAACTGAACAACTTCAGTGAATAAGACTTTCTGAAAATGAAAAAGAAATCCGCATCTCCATACAAAATAGCAAATTTAAGTGGACGAGTATGAGGAGAGGCTGAATTTTTATCATTTCCTGAAAGTTTTATTTACGGAAAGTTGTTCAGTTACGTTCACTGATTATGTCCTTTCAGCTTTCGGAAACCTGTCCCTTACACCCTGTATGATACAGAACTTATGTAGGGTATATAAGTGGAAGTAAATTAAATAAAAACATGACAGTTATTACTCGTTTTACACGTTGGCACTCGTGCGAGAGAAATGAGTTGACAACCAAACAAAATTATGCTGCTCGAGTGCATGGAATACAAAGTTTCATTTATATCGTGGCAATTTTGAATAAGTCTCTTTTTGTAATAGCTTTTAGCATTCCATACCTAAACGGTATACCTAGTGGTAAGGTACGGGACCCTATTCCTAAGCCTACGCTGTCCGAACTATGTGCATGTTGCACCGTGATATCTAGTCGATTAAATAAGAATATAAGTTATTGCGGAGGATATTCTAAAATAACATTTTAGTGATAACACATCAAAGCTTTCTACTCGTAACATGTAACATTTGATTCTGAATAAGATTCATGTAACACATTTATGTTAATACATTTCTTACAATAAATAGGTAACTTACTTTAGAGACATGCAGGTGATGGATAGATAAAGATATATACGCTACACAGTAGTAGTTTCACGAGATTTATGTATTATTTATTTTATTTATTTATTGATACAAACAAAATTCACTCAGCATTACAGTTACCCAAAGCGCTGGTAAACTTAAATAAAATAAAAATAATTTATCATTTAAATCTAAATACTATCACAAAAGAATAAACCTGTCAGCAAACAAATCTAGTTCAGGATATTTTTCTAGTAGCTCATTCAATAGGTAAAGGGAAGTCACAAGTGGTGAGTGCCTGTGTGCCTGCGTACGTGTCGCCTCTACAGCGAATAGCCGGTGTGTGCGGGCGCGGAGATACCTGTCCGGTACGTACAGGCTGCACTCGCGCGATACCAGCTCCGGGCAGTATTAGCGTATTTAATTTTGACAGCTATCCCTCTAAATAATGATTTCATTGAGACACTACATTTTCAATATTTTCATCCTTCTTTATGTTACGTACGGTGTTAAGACTCTATAGTGTAGGGTACCTAATCAATCATTCATCAGGTATCACGTTCGGCGCCGCAGCTTGCCAACTTTCTCTCTGCTCTTTACGTTTCAAAGAGTGATCACACCTAGCTGAATTCAAAGACTAATCCGGCATACATTGCTGGGAGGCTTGGTTATGTTAATTGCAATATCCTTTCTTCAACGAGCAATGTATGCCGAATTAGTCTTTGAATTCAGCCAGGTGTGATCTCTCCCTTAGTTTGACTTGCATATTCCTATTTCAAATAAATCAATTTCTTCTAAATAAAATTTTAGGCAAGCATTCGGTTGTTCCATGTCAGTAATCGATTCCATGCATGATTCAGCGTACAATTTGCAAATCACACTTTGAATGCGCACATGAGAGGTACGGTTAAAGTAAATAGTACGTACGTCTGTGGGTACGGTTTTCTGTGTTTAGATTTACACATTTAATTCGTTTTTGAGGTAATTCAAAATTAAGCTTTTATTTTCTAGATTAAACTTAGATAAGTCCAACCAAGTAACTAGAACTTTCGTTATTCGGCTTTTGATTTCTCTAACATTCATTCATTTAAAACCATCAGTAAAAACGTTGGATATCTAATTTTATTAAAAAAAATAACCACTTGTTTGTTTTATCAGGCCGATTTTTTGGACCGATTTACCTGATAAGGAATATGAAGACAGACACACAAAACATTTTTGATTTTATCAAGTTTGCATGTCCCATTAGTACCACCGGTGTGGTGGTACTAGTGAGACAGATTAGGTCCAGTGGTACAAATCCAGTGGTACTAGTGAAACTGGATCTAATTAATTCAGCGAAATTAATTAATACAGCGACATTTAGGGCCCGTTTCACCGCTTGCTGCTAAAGCTTCCGATAGTAAGCTGACAGACAAAATATCTACCAGGTAAATATGACAGATTTTTGCCTGTGTTAATCTGTCAGTTAGAGCCATTAGGCACTTGTGAAACAAAGCATTTTCACTATCTGACAGAAATAACTAGCAGATAGGCTATCTGGAACTTAGCAGCAAGCGGGGAGACGGGCCCTTAATAATTCTGTGACAAAAAATCTGTGATGCACGGAACATAGAATCAGTATCTAAAACGTACTAATATTTGTTGATATTGCTAAGATAATCGTGTAGTTAAGAGGTGATAAACAGATTGACAGACAGACGGACTACTAATTTCTAAGTTAAGTATGTGGTTTCCGCACTTAGTCCTATATGGACGATTGTGCGTGGAGACAGACGGACTTATACAACAAAACTACTCGTATAAGGGTATCTTGTTGACAACGAAACCCTAATATATGGAGGTAAAGAGAGTTGGTAATCAATTAATTAGGATCGAGAACCAACAGTATCGCGGCGTTCCCTCGTCAGCAATTTGTCAGCCGCATCATTGCGCTAGTTAATTAAAGCCTATTACACACTGTGCGCGAGGATCCGGAGAATCTTGGGAATCTCGCAAGTTCCTACTAGTTTACTAGTATAAAGTGTATACTAGTTAGTTTATAATAGTTTATCCTATCCTATAATAATATTATAAACGCGAAAGTTTGTAAGTATTAATGGATGGATGGATGGAAGTATGGATGAATTGATGGATGGATGGATGGATGTTTGATAGTCTTTCACGTAAAAACTACTGAATAGATTTTAATGAAACTTTACAATAATATAGCTTATACATCAGAATAACACATAGGCTACAATTCATAAACCTGCGCAGACGAAGTCGCGAGCACCAGCTAGTAATTATATAAAATAGTTTTCAACACATTAGCTCATAAAACAGCTCTATTTGCACTGTATTTAGGTCCATAATCCAGCTTATTAAAAACGCGTGCTTTTCTCATTATATATTACAGCCCTAGTTATTTAATTTTTGTATTTTTTTTATATTAACAAAGAGCAAGGAGTTCTAATGTCTTAAATATTTATGACATTTTCGTAAATATGTACCTAATGTTGATGAAATTATAATATATAAACAGTTTGTTGCATGAGATTAGTTAAATTTGACAACAAATTAACATTAATTGATTTTGTAAGCAATAAATTTAAAATTTTTGTACTTTTTCAATGACTGCGCTGTTTGGGAGCATTGCCACTGCTTCGTCACAGCTCCTCATTTGAAAAAAGAAATGCGCGCGCAACATGAATTCCGCGCGCCATTTTTCAGAAGTATTTTCATTTGCTTTGATTTTTGTGACTAACTAACAATGTCGTTCGTCGGTTTCAAGCAATGAAGAAGAACTTAATTTAACCTCACAGGAAATAATTACTGGGGCACAAAATGCAAGTGAGAGTCTCCTTCAAGCAAAATCAAAGGAAAAATAGGTACATTCTTGCCTACGAAAAGTTCATTGAATGGAAGAACAGCAAAAATGCCAATTCGTTTTCAGAGAATGTCTTTTTGGCTTATTTCAATGAGCTGGCGAATAAGTATAAATCTAGCTCTTTGTGGTGTATTTGTTCCATGTTGAAAAGTATTGTGAGAACGAAAAATGGAGGCTCAGGAATTGCAGGTCAGCGAATTTGATTCGTTTTTATTCGCAAATGTGTTGAAAAACGTCGTAAGAAGCTTGTGCGCTTTGGTGATTACACCCTCGGCTCCATTACGCCCTCGCCTGCGGCTCGGGCTGCATTTCTGGGCCTCGGCCGTAATATCCAAAATAGCGCACGTGTATCTTAATGTACTATTACATCTGTGCTACTGCATAACGGTTTATTAACTACTTAAACGTATCATTTATTCTACAAGTCCCTGGGCGACCGAGGTTTCAATTGATTTGGCTTCGGGAGCAAACCAATGAGTATATGTTACGGGAAAATAACACGGAATCGTAAATTGACAATTCCCTAGTAAGTTGATATACTGTCAAAAAATAATAAACTGTACCGTATTCGCTTCTAGCACTCTCCGGCTGCTGCTGCAGCACGCTCGCTTTGCTGGCTTGGCTCGTGCGTTTGGTCGAAAGGGAACCTAACACAACCTTAACGACGGCAGAAGTCAACAGTAAATACTACTTATACGTTAGTATAACTATATATCTATTCTGTGATACTACTACGTAAACGGTGGTACCAAACATTCTACTGTCAGCAATTTGTCACCCGCGTCAATGCGTGTGCGTTTAATCAGGCTTGCGCCATTAGCGGCGAGGGGAGCACTTTCGGGGTTTAATTTTATTGTTATTTGGCGACGTTTTTAATTGAAATGTGTCGTTTGGGGAAAAATACTGCTTATAGCTTTAAACTAGACTTGAGTTTTGTTAGTTTACGAAGCCGGTTGACAGTGAGTATGTAATATTTATTCGGAAATTTTACAGTTATAGATTAACTTATGTACAATCAATTAGATTAGATTGGATTTGATTAGATTATTATTGGATAAGAAGTACATGCTGAGTTTAAACGTGTTTTATTTGATTATTCGGAAATTTAACCGTAATAGATTAACTTTTTCATAATGAATTCTCGACCAGTGAGTAGACTAAATTAGTCTCTTTATATAGAATATTTTGGTATTGAAAATAAAAAGTTAAGTAGGAGCTTATGATTGTAATACTAGGATTTTTGCATATAGGCTGAAGTGCTTTTATCTAAGAATAGGCAACGGAAATCCAAATGCAAGAAACCTTGAAAATTGACGGAGCATAGCCATAGAATGAAAAAAGCTTCCATGACACTAAACAGAGTTAACAGTTAGGGTTGTGAACAAAAATGGTAAAAACGGAACCCTTATGGTGCGCGACTTCGTCTGTCTATCTGTCTGTCTGTCACACCTGTATATCTCAGCAACCACTCATGCTATTGACTCGAAAGTAATAGTTTTAGAATATGACTGGGCCACAAATTGTGGAAACAAAATTTTAAATTGTCGTTGCTAGGTCGAATGGAGTTATCATATGAAAGGGTTTTACCTACTTGTTAATTCCAAATAGATTTTAGTATTTTATCCAACTTTTTGTTATTATTTATTTTATTTATTTATTTATTGATTGTTACATATAAATGCAGACCTAAAAACTATACAAAGTCCCACAAAACTGCACAGACAGTTTGACTGTAGGATCAGTTGATTCTCGTTAAACATATAATATTAATTTTCTAAAAAGTGCTTAATTACTACGAGTGTGTGTGTGTGTTTTCCAGTTATGATGATAAATGACAAAAAATATACCATTCCCATCCTTATCTCCGAAGTTTGCGAAAGGAAAATTCTGAATTAATTACAGTCAATAGAAGTTTATGTAAATATTACAGTAAAAGTAAAACCATCTTTCTAAAATGCACAGTTTTTTAAAAATCTGCAAAAAACCTTTACAAACAAATTTAGTTTTGCGGTCTTAAAAATGAACTTTATTGCTTGCCAAAAATACTATACGTATATCAAAACCTTTGGCATGCGAGTCCGACTCGCACTTGACCAATTTTTATTTATTCCTTTGTTTTTTAAGTTTTATTTATTTCACTATGTTCTATTCTGCCGTACGGTTTACGAACATAAAATCCTATACTATTAAACGAGCAATATTTGTATATATACATATATATGTATATATATATATTTGTAATCGGTTTCTCGAAAACGGCTCTAACGATTTCGATGAAATTTAGTATACAGCGGTTTTTGGGGGCAAAAAATCGATCTAGCTAGGTCTCATGTCTGGGAAAATTCGTTATCACCGTCTTTTTAAATATTTCTTAGCTCGTTTTAGTGCGTTCAAGAAACTTACAGCGCTATCTGTTGTTGAGTAGCATAGCTTGCTCACCCGATGATATTTTAATCATACAGAGCATAGCTCGGTCGCCCAGGTAGGTACTTCATTCTTATATATATTTGTGTTCGAGAATTTTCTTTTTTATTTTAACTTAAGGACCAAGTGGGCCAAGTTTCAAGGTTCCATACTTTTGGGTTTCTAATGTATTTGAACAAAAAACAGCACTAAGCCTGGATACAAAGCTGACTGTACTAATCTGAACTATTGTTTTCCATTCGCTCGAAATAACCGTTGATTTTCCAACTGATGACTAAATGATTGTTGAGTTTGCGGTAAACGCCTATCAATTTCTATTGAAACACAAATTTAGATAATATGTAGGTATACCTATTTTAGTTTCCGCCACAAAACCGATTCAATGAAACTTTGTGGTAAGTTTAAATTTATTTCTTCCTCTTTGCTCGTTGGTTGAAAGATCGGCCGAGTTTCATTGAGATTGATGAAATTTGCATTCATCTATTTTGGTTCATCTTTTCATTTAAATGAGGCTTATACCAGAATATAAAGATTTCTTTTGGGACCCCACGGCTTAGTGTGAAGACCATGGTCAATTCAAATATTGTAAAACCTATACATTCAAATAAATATATCTATTTGTATTTGCATTCATCTTAAGGTGTTTTCGATTTCACTTTCGCTGTTATTAATTTGCATTTCACCAAAAATAACAGTCTCCGATAAATTGTTAATGAATAAGTAGTTGACGCTTCGTAAGATTACTTCAAATTACATACATATAACCAATTATTTCGTTTATTTCAACGCACACCAACATAATATTTTGCAGCCATGACACTAAAACCAGATTAAAATTGACGAAAAGATGACATTGTTTTACAAACTTATTTTTACTGGCAGCTTTAGCCGATTGCTTTGGTAAGAGTTGGAATAAACAAAAAAAATGGATCATACACGCCTCTTTCCTGTCGGGAAAGGCAGATTTCACAGCCCTCCACCTGCTACGACCTTGACATACTTTCCTCTACTTTCATCAACCCTTTCATACACCGTCGTCAGTTTAGAGTCGGTTTATTTACACAAAAACACGTCCAAATCATAACTTAGATTGGGCTTCACGTACTTTCCAGAAAATGGAAATACTCATGTTCTTTTGCCACTAGTGGTCACCCATCCGGGTGCTGACTATGATCACAGTTGCTTAACTTTTGTGATCGTACAGGATCAATCACCACTTGACTCAACAAAAGCTTTAAATTTTTCACTCACCGTTTTCACAGACTCCTTGCGTCCTTAACTTTTTTGTGTTTTCATTACATTTTTTTCTGTGATTTTATTTTTAAATCGACTAGTCTGATCTTGATTCTGGAACTAGTACGTAGCTTATATTGTAATTGTGCCCATCAGTGTTTACTTATAACAGTCCTATCATCTATTCCTCGGTATTTTAATCAGTTCACTTGCTTAGTACATTTCAATCATCATCATATTATCATATCTGCCGAAAGACGTCCACTGCAGGACATAGGCCTCCCCTGAAGATCTCCTCGACGACCGCGGATACAACCACAACGTTTTTATTTCTTTGAACCGCTTAATTTCTGCGAGTTTCTGGGAAAAGGTTACCTAAATTTCGTTATCTAAGTTAAAGGCTGTTGAAAACAACCCTCTAACAAGCTGTAATATGCTTACTGGATTGAAATGAATTAACTTTTGAAGTCACAATCCAAAACACAGAATCAAGTTATTTTAATCACAATTTTGAACCCTTCTGTAGAAAAAAAATATTAAATCTTTAGTCGAAAGTTACAATATTTGTTATTAATGGAGACGCACCGCAAGAAGAAGAGGTATTGAGGTTTCCACACTTGTAGTTAAATTTTGTCATCTAAAAATACGGCATAAAGTAGACTATTAATCGGCATGTTCGGGTTCTGGACGAGAAAAGCCTTAATTAGGGAGGGCGGGTAATAGGCGTCGCCCGTGATATATTTTTTGGCCTTGGATCCTAATTCACCGAAAGTACTCCTTTAACATTGTTTTTGGGTTCAAATGAGTTAGATGCTTTTGATAACCAAAAAACAGCTATAATGACAACATCAAAAAAGTCTTGTAAATTGCTTAAAAACAAATGATAGCTACAATGCAACATTAAAAACTATTGATCACTTACTGAACACTCATTCAACTTCAAATCACCCTTTTAATTCCAAATGTAGAGTGAATGTCTGATTGAAATCAAAAGTAGATATCCATATACGGGACAATTAGCAAACAAGTGGACACCATTTGTTTTATCAGGCTATTATTGTAATAGGGAGGCGACGGCCATTTTATTACAGAGGCCTACGACATTGATACTACTTCGAAACACATAAATTTGAAACTTCGTTTATTAACAATAGAGTTGAATATTGGTCGTACGGTTTGTCAAATGGACAGTGATTTAATCATCGGACCACTATTGTCTGGGAAATTTTGGAAAGTAACGTATCCATGTCGTTTTCACTATCGAAGATTTGAGGAGATCAACTGGAGTACAAAATTAAGTCGCGTCTGCAAAAAAAAAAAACATTCTTGGTGATTTTTGCAAACTGAATCAATTTTGCAGTTATTAATAAAACTATTCCTATATGCTATAGAGCGATATGTCTTCTGTAGGTTTGCTTGCGTTCCTCTCTGCTACAAATCATGTCGAGTGCTGGATTATTGATTAGACAATTTATTTGTTGTGACTGTAGTTTGGTTTGTAATCTTCCAAAATTCTTCTTTTCTATAACATCAATGATTAAATTCAAGTTTTGGTTGCCAGAAGCATATCATACGGCTTGACACAGATCTTTCAACATACATTTGTCAAGGTAACTACGTGGGGCAGTTAAACATCGGCTTTCCATTGAAGTAATCTTCCAGTTACGCACAGCTTGTGTTACAGCTTGGAAAGTTTATCATTATCTTTGGTCATGCTAGTTAATACTATTTTGGTTACATTTAACGAAACATAGAATCTCAAAAGACCACAAACAACGAAATGCAAAGAATCTTCTGATACAGTCTTTTTCAGCAAATTGCGTTATGAAATCAACCGTGTGGATCTACTTACCTGCATTATACATAACATAAATTGTTGTGGAAAGTCAAAGGGCAGCTCGCATCAACGAGCATATTACGCGACCCCACAGAACCGGTCAAACCAAAATTTAACCGAGTAACCGGTGTCAAAATCGAATTATGTTCTTCAATGCACACAAGTTACAAAAAGTTAACACGTTAAAATTATTTACAACGGCGAGCTTATCATTAAAGATTTGTTTTAATTAACCAATCTGTGTGGAAGGATCTAACATCAAGTACAACAATGTGCATGCATAAAGTGTAAAATAAAAAAAACTAGAAAATTACAGACCAACGTACAGAAAGAGAGAGATGCCTACATACTATCACAGATTAAATAATAGTAAACTAACGTTTATACTATGAGAAAACAAAATTTTAGCAAATGTGTAGCTATACCAGCGCTGTTTAGCGCTGGGATAAACTCCCTCACATGAGATATTTCTACCAAGTTAGATCCTTACTATGATAACAAAATGTTTAAGAAATTATGAACATAAACTAACATAACGTACGTAAGGCAATATCTCGGACACGCCGAGAACTCAAAATGAAATAAGAAATGAAAGCAGTAAAATACGCTTAAATATCCAAGTACAAAAAGCATTATAATAATTTCTAAATTACTTTAAAATGTGTTCTCGTAAAACCAATGGCTCTACCTACCTAAATCTCGGCCACGCCACGGTGCTGACTGAGCCTCAGTTTGCAAAAAAAATGTGGAATTTGTGGGGAGAACCCCACTTCAACGTACAGGGGTTTAGACAGACCGAGATGGGTTGTTTTTAATTTCGCAGTCTGTGTATATGAAAAAAAGGGATGGGTGTATTGAGATAAATGCGAATGAAGACGCGTTGGGATGAAGAAAAATAACATTGGGCGCGGATGTGGAAGGCAGGCCTTGAATTGTTTCCTCGTCAGTAGTCTACGTCACAGTTTACACAGGGAAACGTAGCCGCAGTCTGCTTTGTTTTACTAGCGGCCCGCTCCGGGTTCGCACGGGTAGCGGGTAAAACTTGGATTTGGGGGATGTTTACCTAGAAATGCTTAAACATATTTTTCTATTAGTATTATATTCTAATTATTAGCTGTAGGATCTAAATTTGCTTAGCTCGAAGGACACAGTAAAAGAAAATAGGGTTATAGGTTACCTCCTATGACGAATTTTCTGTGCATTTTATTCAACTAACCCTGAAATCTCTGAAATCTTAAAAACCGCTCTTTCATACATTTTGGCCCAGTTAAGTATTGCGAGTGTATGAAAAAGAAGATGTTCTTTTGAAACTTTTTAGTTGGTTTCATAGTCATAGTAGTTGCTTGTTATCATAAGCTGTTATCATAACACTCAATATGTTGTTTCAATATTTGCACTACCTTTAAAACACTTTATATTTGCTGCCTACATTTCTCGTCACCAAGCACGAAATTTCTATTTAAGTAGGAAGCCAACGAACTTAAATATACGTAGGTAGGTGGTAACCCAGCTTCGAATTTCCCTAAGGTATTACAGTGACGATAACAGATCGTTCAGATATTATACCTATATCTACTTACCTATCTTTTTAATCATGAGGAGGAAGACAAAATTAATAGGTAAGTAAATTAACAACTCAAGTGTTCATTGCCTCCTGGGAGCATGTATTTTACCACAATTATCATCATCTTCACTTTAACATCCCATGAAAGGTCCACTGAAGGACAGGGAGCTTTGCAATTGAAATACCACAGTCACCACGATAGGGTTAGCGTTGCAGCTGGCACCATGGACCGCAATAGGGAACATGCATACATTTTATTAGTCGCATTTATTAATAAAATACGAAAATACTGAGTAGAGATGTCAAAAAGTGAAATACAAATTTAAATCGGCTAAGAAATACGGCCGACATAAGCATTTAAAACTACTAATTAGACAGAGAGATCCGACATGAATAGTGACGTCACAATTCACTACGGCCATATAAACTCCATGTTAAATTTCGTTTTGCTTGAAAGAGACAGAAACCAATTTTCAATAGCTTATATCTTTTTTGATATTATAGTTTTTCGAAAAATAGTTTTACAAGTCTGTTTATTACATGAATGAGAACAAATAAAAAAAAAAATCTTGCATGTTCCCTATTGTTATTGCGATACACAGAAGGATAATGCCCATCCCCCGGTTCAAAATCCCTCACTCGCCTCTTACGACACCTACCGGTAGAGATGGGTTGGTACTATTTATTTCCGGTATAAAATATTACAGTCATTTAAAAATTGCAATTCCACGATCCTGTAAAAGTCCGAAATCACGAATTTAAACATCCTTTTTGGGGTTTAGCATTCATAGGGTGCCAATGCCAACCCAGTTTCTTAAGGGGCTGATAAGAGCTGAATTACCACCGTTTCTAACAAAGGGCAGAATGCGCGTGCTAGAACGGAGCGGATTCGCGCTGTTTTACGTTTTTCGCTCATTTTTGCATTTTTCTCAAAATCTGTACCCATAATATTAATTATAAAACAGCTATATTATTATGCTATTTTGAATAATGTGTAAAAGTTTTGGAATTATAGATTAATGGGTACTTAAGAAAAAACCGGCCAAGTGCTAGTCGGACTCGCGCACTGAGGGTTCCGTACCACCACATAAACATACGTATTAGTTGAAATTTCAGTAAGTTAATGTGCTAGATTTTTTGAGTCCGACACGCGCTTGACCAAATTTTATTATTTGTTGTTATTTTATAGCCTATGCCCTATAGACATACCAATTTTCAAGTTTGTAAGTGTTCCCGTTTTAAATAGAACTAAAACAAAAGTCGCCTCAGCGACCATCCAACTTGACCCCTCTCTTATATGAATGTTCTTGAAACGGGAGCTCACCACAATTGGTTACCATTAGTTGTGAGAAAAGTTATAATATTTAATGATTTCAGACTTTTCTCATTATTTGTACTGTGAGACCTAGCTTCTGTCCTAATTTCATAATTTTAGGTCAACGGGAAGTACCCTGTAGGTTTTTCATTTTTGAATAAATGTATGGAGATGAGGTTATAAAATGCCATATCTTTTGATTGCGTCGTTGTAAAAAATTGAAATTTTCAGATCTTGTGTGGTTCATGGATCCTAATATATGGTATTAATTTCAACCTGATACCTTTACCCGTTCGTGAGATAAAGGGTCTTGACAGACAGACAGACAGACAGACAGACGGACAACAAAGTGATCCTATAAGGGTTCCGTTTTTTTCTTTTGAGGTACGGAACCCTAAAAAACGGTTTAAAGCAAAAAGCAGAGGTAGCTTTGGAATTTTTTTATGGCGTACAAAATATATTTAATCGTGTTTCGGAGTCAGCCATATTCTTGGAATGATGCTTTTTTATCACATAATTTTTTTTCACTGCCATATTATTATTTTCATCACTTTACGTTAAAAACCTGCTCAAGTGAATCGTATTTAGGTCTTATCAGCCCCTTAAGCCGCTGTCACACCCTCCTTAATTCAGAAAGTAATTCGGCAATTGCTGATACACTTAGTTATGTTAATGAAATGTATGCCGAATTAGTTTCTGATTTGAGGAAGATGTGATAGCGGCTTGTGTTTTGTTTGTGTAAGTCCTTTTAAATGGTAAATTTTCTGCGAATTTTAGAGCCTCTGCATACAGCATTCTCCCTACATGCAGACGAGTGGTTGGTAACTACTCGTAACTGAATAGGGAAACCGGCTTTTAGCAAACTCCGTAGTACTGTATAGGTGCTCGTGGTTGCTTTAGCTCATTTGAAGACTCCTTTAAACTGGTAAAGAGATACACACCTCTCGTCGGTGCAAAATTCCTTTGAAATTAAAAAAATAGGAAATGCTTGTAATGTCATGAGCAAAGAGCAGCTAAAGTAATAAAAGTCGTAGGCGAGATATCCCTGAGGCGATTACACAATTTCTGAAGGTAGAAACATGAAAATTAGAATTAAGGAACAAATATTTTTCAGCGTATTCACAAATTTTTCCCAAAGATTGGTACGAATATCGAATCGAATATAAAAATCCAATTGGCCAAGCTAAATATGATATAACACACTAAAATACATAAACCATTTCGAGATATTTTTATATCATACCATATTCTTTTATTTTCGACTAGAAAAGTAATTTGATTGCGGTAATATATTCAAAAATGCTGCGGCAGTTGTGACATTCATTTGACCACTGATGGACGTCATATCACAAGTAAAAAAAAAACCAGTCAAGTGCGAGTTGGACTCGCGCGCCGAGGGTTCCGATATACCTTTAGTATTTTTGGAAGCAATAAAGTCCATTTTTAGGACCGCAAAACAAAATTTGTTTGTAAAGATTTTTTGCATATTTCTAAGTTTAACTTAGAAATATTGTTTTATTTTTGCTGTAATATTTACATAAATTTCTATCGACTGTAATTAATTCAGATTTTTCCATTCACAAACTTCGGAACGGTATTTTTTTTGTAATTTTTTATCATAACTTAAAAACTAAGAGTTGTAAAAAAATACAAATTTATATTTAAGAATGTACAAGTAAAGCCCTTTCATATGATACCCCACTCAACCTAGTACCGACAATTTGAAATTTTGCCCCTCCTATTTGGGCCCCTTTTACATCAATAATCATATTTTTTTCAAAATTCTTTCATGTGCAATTAAGTTGGGCTATTAGATTCTAAAACTATTCCAAATTTTAAGTCGACAGCATGAGTGGTTGCTGAGATATACAGGTGTGACAGACAGACAGACGGACAGACAGACAAAGCGGCACCATAAGTGTTCCTTTTTTCCCATTTTGGTATCGGAACCCTAAAAACAAATCAAAATCGTTTATTCATTGTTGGATATTAAAATCTCTTAATGACGTCAGCTAAACTACATCGCTTCACAAACAAGGTGGCGCCATGGTGAAAAAAAACCGGTCAAGTGCGAGTCGGACTCGCGCGCCTGGTTCTGGTATACTTTTTATATTTTTGGAAGCAATAAAGTCCATTTTTAGGACCGTAAAACTAAATTTGTTTGTAAAGGTTATTTGCAGATTTCTAAAAAACTGTGCAACTTAGAGAGATCGTTTTATTTTTGCTGTAATGTTTACGTAAATTTCTGTCAATCGTAATTAATTCAGATTTTTCCTTTCACAAACTTCGGAGATAAGGGGGGAATGGTATTTTTTTGTAATTTTTCATCATAACTTGAAAACCAAGAGACGTAAAAAAATACAAAAATATATTTTAGAATGTACAAGTTAAGTCCTTTCATATGATACCCCATTCGACCTAGTAGCGACAATTTGAAATTTGGCCCCCCCTATTTTAGCCCCCTTTACATTAATAATCATAATTATTTCACAATTCTTTCATGTGCAATTAAGTTGGGTAACAATATTCTAAAACTGTTCCAAATTTCAAGTCGATAGCATTAGTGGTTGCTGAGATATAGAGGTGTGACAGACAGACGGACAGACAGACGGACAGACAGACAGACAAAGCGACACCATAAGGGTTCCTTTTTTTTACCATTTCGGAACCCTAAAAAGAGCAATAGAAAAGAAAACTTTTATTCTCTGTGCTCTTTCTGTCAAACGATTCGATTTGACTTTTCGAGTTTGATTGACACATCTGTGTCGAAGCACGTTCGTTTCACTGTGACCACACTGTGGCACTATGTAACGTTCGTTTCATTGTCTATTGTGAAATGACGTCATCAACTTTAAAACTTACCAAACTAATATAAAATTACTAATAATAGATTAGGCGGAAAAAAACAAATCAGTTTCCTAAAATAGTCTAGATTTTCAGTTAAAAATATAAAAAAAGAAAATTATTTATTTAGCTTAGCGACGGTCCACATGAAAAGGTAAAAAACAAAAAGTGAAATGTTTTGTTTATTAATTATGCAGTTGTTTTTTATAAGTGGATCAAATTAACGTCTTGATTTTGTCTAATAAACATCTTTATATGTTTATTTTTTTTATTTATTATTAATTTAGAGTTATTGTGGACAAACATTCAAAGCAACAAAAATGTTGATTCTTCCTGCAAACCACGGGAAAATATGCAGTCATTATTCAAAAGCTAATTATTACTTACGAAATATTTAAAACCCACGAGTTTGCAATTAAATAAAAGAAATTCAATATTCGGTAAGTCTGTTTTACTCTAACGTACGTATTTAACTTAAAATGAATTCGGTAGGAATTTGGAATTGATCATATAAAACGATTTGGCTTTAAAATTCTTAAACTCAAACTACTAATCATTTTCTAGACGCTAAAATCAATTTTCTGTAACTTAGACAAAATAATCTTATACAAAGTCATAATAAATTAAAAACCGGCCAAGTGCGTGCCAGACTACGTGCAGTGTAGGGTTCCGTTCTTGCTTATTGTTAAAAAGGTTTTGATTTTTTCTTAATCTTTTTCCCTCTTAAAGGCTCTAAGTTTTCCTTCCTAACGAACAGCGAGGTCCAGCGCCTTATTGCTGTTCCTTTTATATATATTCTTTATTGTGCACAAATTACATTAAATTGTAGGTAACATAAAATTCCAATTCCTCCTAAATTCCTCTTGAATTCCTTTTTCTATTATTTTAAATTTTTCGACTATTATTCATTAATCTGTAAAGCATACTTAGCTATGATAGTATTCCTTTTTAATTCATCATATATAGAACCACGGTGAATTTTTGCACATTTCCGATAACAACCGTTTAGTTGGCAGAGGAGGAGGACACTCGACTCTTGTGAAAAGTAGCGCTTTTTAGCTAAATATTTCGCAAACGGATCCCTAAATCAAAAAACGTTCTTATAATACTCATAATATTTTTAAAGAACTATCTAACGACAGTAAAAAACTTTTTTCAAAATTTCATTTAACCATTTTGTCGGCGTGACTAATATGTACCCATACCAAATTACAGCTTTCTAGTACTTTGGGTTTCTGTGCTAAGCCGCTGACAGACAGGCAGACATACAGACACACAGACGGACATGGCGAAACTATGGGTTCCTTGTTGACTGCGGAAACCTAAAAATATTTAATTGTTATAGCCATGTTATAGTATATCATTAAATAAGTGTTAGGAGTAGAGTAGAATGAAAGTTGTTAGAAGGCTCACACCTTATAAAAATCACAAGCCACAACGAACATTTTTCCAATAGACTAACATCACAAAAACTGCTAAAACTAACATTCATTTACGAAAATAGAGCACAGTTCTTGCTAACACGCCTCATCTGACGACGCAGAACAATAAATGTCTTTTTCAGTACGAACAAACTAATTACAGAGGCGAAACGGAAGCCGGCTCGCTCTCCAGGGCAAAAACTAGCAAGTTGACCTCCAATCCTATCCTACCTCCTCCTCCCTCAACATGGGGGGTTGGTCACACAACAAAAGATAGCAGTATCAGAATTTCCTTGGTAGAATTTTATTAGTAAAATGGGCTTCTAAAATTTATCACTTAAATTAGTCTAGATAGACAATTTTCATCAATATCTATGTAAAAATTTATAACCAAACAAAAACATGACCCATCTTAAAATTATTTTGACCATATGACCGATTTGATGTACACACGGCTGCTCGTCAGTGGAAACACTTTGTCCTTGAGCAGGTCTCTCTCTGGTTTCAGGCGTTTGTAGCGTAAAGGTAGCTTAAGGTATTGTTTCTTAATCCTTGCTGTCCTGAGTACCTTTCCCTAGCTTCATTTATCACTGAAGCTTATCCTGGCTGTACTCTAGGACTCCAACAAAAACTTTAAAACTTTCATCACATTAGTAAGGAAAACAAAATTTTATTTCTAAAACTATTTCCACGTTCAGTGGTTCGCAACCTTTGGCTGATATTTAGCTATCATTGTTGTGACAGAACTTTGCATAGCCTCCCCTTTAATGAGCAGGCTAATTTATTGGCTCTGGCTAAATCAGGCCACGGCCAACTTGTTCACCTTCCTATCGAGGGTTTGGTTCAATTGACACGAGGGCTTTTGTTGGGAAAGTGGAGTGCTATTCATAAAACAGTTTGAAAAAGTACTCACGGCTTTCTTTTTATTTTTGTTGATTTTCAATATTTTAATGATGAATAACACTTTATTCCTAAATTCGTGAATACCTAACAAAATTATGTAATCTAAATGTATAAAAATGTGGGGACACTGTCAAACAAAAATCCCTTTGTGCGACTTTCACAGTTTGGTTAGGACATTGCAGGATAAATCACCTTATCGTTCGTCCGCCCCGTCTACTATCTACTGATCTAGTCGTCCGCCCCGTCTACTATCTACTGATCTAGTCGTCCGCCCCGTCTACTATCTACTGATCTAGTCGTCCGCCCCGTTTACTATCTACTGATCTAGTCGTCCGCCCCGTCTACTATCTACTGATCTAGTCGTCCGCCCCTTCTATTATCTACTGATCTAGTCGTCGTCCCCGTCTACTATCTGCTGATCTAGTCGTCCGTCCCGTCTACTATCTACTAATCTAGTCGATAATGATTCATGTCAGAGGCCTTTGGCGGCTCAACAACTCTGACACCAGGGTTAGTGAGGTCGGTCCTCGACCTTGCAACCCACACGATATGATGATGAGTTCCAATAACAACAAAAGAAACGAATTAAGGATCGTGTTACAGTGACATAAGAAAAGTGTTCCCTCTCAGCATTAAACTCCTCCCTCAATGTCTCACGCAAAATGGCACGGAATCACGAAAATATACCATCAGCGAGATTGGACAATCAGCCGTCCTTAAGTCTAAAAGTCTTTTAAAGTGGCTATCAAGGGTACGAGCTACAGTTTAAAAAACATTAAGATACTTAATATTAAGATTATGGGAGATTTAATATTCAGGAAAATAACTGGGTAAAATCACGTAACAAGAAAGTTTGATAAAAAAGTAACACTAATTTTCAAATAATATATTTAAACAGGCTATCGTAAATTTTTGACTCCGTGAAAGTTATTCAGTCTCTTGGCTTTCGACACTATCTGACTGTGATAGACGATAGTTGTACTCGTATTACAAAAGTTGTATGTCCAAGAGAGAAGAAAAAACTTTGGCACCAGTATGAGAATACAAACATGACATAAGTTAACCTTGCTGCCGCTAATTCTATATTCAGGTCCAAAGAGTTCTCGTATTAGTCGTAACGAAAACGTGAAAAATTGCTTAAAATGTTGCCTTGGTAGTCGTTCCGAGAGGCTATTAACTAGATGGAAGGATGCAGGTGGGTAATATGGCGGCTATCAAGTATTCAGCGCGCGTCGACATTGACTGATGGCTACCTGAAGACACCAAGGGCTTTGCCTTCCACGGACGTCTTTAAAATGAGAACAAGTTATTGACCGAAAAACTAAAAACTCCGTTAAAAAATATTTGAAAAAATACCTGTTGTTTTAGGAAGCGAAACGGTAATAGAACTCATTCAGATATTTTTGAAATTTTATCAGTTTTTCCGTTTCTTGGTTTGCTATTAACTCACAAACTTCTAAGTGTTTGGTACGACATATTAGCACTATTTTAACGCGATGAATGTTTTTCTAAGCATTGTAAGCGTTGACTGATTAATTTGATGCAATGCTAATATGTGCTCATTTAATTTTAACCTATCTTTATATTAGTACCGAAATCCTACTTGAATCAAGTTTTTTTAAAATGTAAATGTTAAAACCTTAGTTTTGTTTGCATAACGTAGTCACGGCAGCAAACAAGTGGTAATAAAACTACTATAAGCTGAACCAGTGCAAAAGTCTGAAACCAGAGACCCACTCTACGTTAAAGTGTTGATACTGACGTGTATTTATTGCGTTGTCAACATCAACTGATTTAAACGACCTCACGTATTATACAGGGCAAGGATACAGAGTGTTAACGTAAACACTGTGATCCTTGAAACTGTGCGTTTAGACTATGAAACTGAACAACTTTACAAAGCGCTTTGAAACATCTTTTATAATGCGCACAGCCAAAGAGTGGAATTCTCTGCCTGCCTCTGTTTTCCTGAGTTCATATAACCCGAATCTATGCAAGTCGCAAGTGAATAGGCTTCTTCTGGGCAAGCTCGTTCCATCGTCGACCTCATCTCTGTCTTCAAGACTAGATCGAGGTCAAAAGTAAGCCCATTGAAGATAAAAAAAGGTGCATAAATGCGCGGTGCGCGAGTCCGACTCGCAATGGCCGGTTTTTTTTCTTAACCTTCCAGATTCTACTGATGGGCATAGGCCCGCGGCTACAAAAGATTGTGACCAATGAAATCACGATCTTTTGTATCCTCTTCTCAACCCTAAATAAGAAGGCGTCAAGATTGTCACGCGATCGCTTTCTAGTTCTAACCTGGCGCCTGTACCATTCATGAAGTATTATATTGAAAAACTGCACCAGCTGATTGCACGTTTTGTTTGGGACATGATTTGTTTTCTCGTGTTTCGACCTTATATTTCTTAAGGGAAGTTGTTCAGTTGACACAGATTTAAGAATCACAGTGTTTACCCTAACACCCGATATATACATTCACCAAAATATATATTTAGCAATTAACTAACAGTCTGTAAAATATTATAATCAAAAAGTTATTTGATTTTTACGACCACAAAAACGATAATATTTTCAGGCCTTCAGCTGCCTGCAAGACACTTTTTAGGGTTCCGTAGTCAACAAGCCCTTATAGTTTCGTCATGTCCGTCTGTCTGTCTGTCTGTCCTCGGCTTAGCTCAGAGACCCTTCGTACAAGAAAGCTAAAATTTAGTATGGATATGTATTTCATTCACGCCGAAAAAGTGGTAAAATAAACTCTATGAAATTTTTTTTAGGGTACCTCCCCTACGTTGTTGTATCGTTGGATAGGTCTTTTAAAAATAATGTAAGGTTGCGAAGATCATTTTTCGATTTAGGGATCCGTTTGCAAAATATTCAGCTTGAAAGCGCAATTTTTTGTTGGAGTCGAGTGTCCCCCCCCTGCCAGTTAAACGGTAGTTAATGGAAATGTGAAAAAATTCGAAGTAGTAGTATATATGATGAAATTAAAAGGAAAACTATCACAGCTAAGTAGGCTTCACAGGTTAATGAGCTATAGCTGAAAAACTGGAAATTATGTAAACAGTCTTAGAACGTCGCAGGAATATGACCAAATCCCGGCAAAATTATAAAATAATTAGATAATTTTTACACATCCCTAAACAAATTAAGGGATTTGATCTAGTGAATTGTTCAAATCCATAGCTATATGATTTCAGTGAAATGTCGAACCTAAGCCTAAAATACACATCAGTTCTTGATTCTCAAAAATAATAATTCGCTTCTGGTACTCTGCGGCCGCTGCCGTAGCACGCTCGTTTCGCTCGCTCGGCTCGTGCGTTGTGGTCGCAAGCCACCATCCCTAATGGACGTATTATCGGTTAGGTTGAATTAGGTTCACTTGTGACTATATGTATTATATGAATACCTGCGACATTTCAGCACAGTGACGTAAACATTTGAAATAAATTATTATAAATTTTATTTTTGTCATTTCACTAAACCAGTTCAGGGATTCGATCAAATCTCTAGATTGGTTTAGGGATTTGTTATCATTTCGTTATAATTTTACCGTATCCCGGGATTTGATCGAATCCCTCAGTGATTCGACCAATTCTCTTATTTTATCACATCCTTGCGACATACACATCTTTCATTATCCATTTTTACTTTCGAGCGGAGCGAGAAAGGTATTGTATTCGTGAATTTCTAATTCTAATTTTCTCAAAAATGTGTTCTATATCACTTATACATCATAAAAACAAGTCTCCCAAAAATGTCCGTCCGTCGGTCGGTCGGTTAGTCGGTCGGTCGGTCCGTCGGTCGGTCTGTCCGTCACGCTTTGGCCTAGCGGCTAAATGAATGGTCCGATTGACACCATATTTTGAATTTAGGAGTTTCATGCAAATCCATCGCATGGTTCTAAGTGGTTTCTTGCTGGCTCTGATTTTGAGGGTAGCTGTCATACAACGAAAATGAAAAATTTTAATTTTCTCAAAAACGGCTAATATAATCTTGATGAAACTTTGCATGACCAAGCATCTTCATGTAAGATATCTTGCGCCAGTATCAATTGATCTGTGTAATTTCATATAAGGGGTGTTCCTGTACCACCAAATCGTAAATATGTGACTTACCAAAAATTGGTTCCATTGACTTTATTAAAATTTTCTAAAAAAATTATCCTGGATTGGTTGTCTACCTGACTGGATATTCTGTATGATTTTTCTGAATAAAATTTTGTACACAGGATGTACCAAAAACTGAAAGAGCTTGCTCAGTAGACTAAACTGAACAATTAATTATCCATATGTGTTGGTAAATTAAAAAAATCTCCATGCAAGTATCCTACGGTAGTATCCATTGATCTGTGAAAATTTATATAAAGGGTGTTCACAGTTAATCATGTGATTTACTCGAAATCGTTTGAGGTTTGTTTGTTTTAATGTTTGACAATTTGAATTCTGAATTGATCTGTATATTTCATTTGAACATTTTTTTGGAAAAACGTAAATAAAAGTTTGTATTTCAATACTATGTGTATGGCATTACAAATTTAAGTTTGCGGTTGACAGTTTTTCCTTGAGTATTGCGAGAAAGTAAGTGCAGTGCTGCTGTACCATTTATTTTCGTTTATTCCAACGCTTGCCAACACATGTCATTATGCAGCTATGTCAAAAGCAATCGGCTAAAGCTGTCAGAAAAAATAAGTTTGTAAAACAATGTTATTTTTTCCGTCAAAATATACTTTAGTTTTAGTGTCATGGCTGTAAAATAGATTAAGATTTAGAATAAACGAAAAATTTTGATCATACATACGTTGACAGATGTTTTAGCTCTGATTATAGCTCTACAAGTACAAGTACTCGCTAAAAACAAGGCTTATTTGTTGCTGTACAATAGAGAACGGTAGTGGTGTTAGTGTAAACTGTTTGCCGCGTCAATCCACGTATTTACTCACTGACACCGATTAAGTAAATACCTATACCTGCCCAGTTTACAGCACCATGTTAAAAGCAAATTGATTGTACACAACCGATTGCTACTCAACACTATACGTTATTGTGTAGTCCAGAGCGAATGAAGCTAGCGACTTTAGTTCTTGCTACGATTGGAAGAATGACAAGCCCATTAGTGTGCTTGGTAGTGAGCCTGCCTCTCACGCTGTGGGTCGCTGGTTTGATCGCCGCCCAGGGCAAACATTTGTGTGATGAACACAAGTGTTTGTTCTGTATGGGTGTTCTATTTGGTGTCCGCAGTTCCACCATGGTTGCTGGTGACCGCATAATTTAAGATTTTACGATACACAAAAGGATGCTGATGCTGCAAATCCTGAATTTTTTGTTTAAAAAATATTTAAAAACAAAGGAATAAGATGCCATCAAAGTCAGCTTTTTTACAAAATGTTGTTTGGGCTGTATCTCATGAACAGTTATAGGTAGACAGTTTAAATTTTTACTGATTATGTATTTCTGTAGCTGCTATAACAAAAAATACAAAAAAAATATATTAAGGGAGGCTGCCCTACTACAAACGTGTTTTTATGCTATTATTGCTCGATTTCTGGTTTTAGCTCTATCGTAAAAACGGAAACATTTACGAGCGTAAAATTTTTATATATTTATAGTGCATAAGCTATAAAATAACATAAAGTAATAAAAACTGATCAAGTGCGAGTCGGACTAGCACAGTAAGTTACTGAAATTTCAACTAATACAAATAATATTATGTGGTGGTACGGAACCCTCGGTGCGCGAGTGCGAATGCGCGTTTCAACACTAAAGTAAGTACACTCAACAGCTTATCAGTAGAAACACTTTTGGACCTTATGGCGTGGTAATAGAGTTGAAAAAGTTTCTACCGACGTGCGGTTGACCATACATATGAAATTTTAGATTATTAGCTTTTCATAAATTTTAAACGATTGTTTCTTAGATGTGAACAGAATTTTATTTTATTTTGAACTATGAAACTCGCGGATTAGTATGCAACGTGAGTTTTCATTGGTTTCCCCCCCAAAGCCCAGTGATTCTACTTATAATACAAGCAATTTTCTGAATCTGATCACTATAGTATTAGTTGAGAATTTTTTTCGAGCAAAAACATTTTATTTTTGTTGGGATGGTTGCTTGTTTTCATGACTAGAGTCACTTAACTGGGCTTTCTGAGCGATAGCAATGAAAATTCACGGTGTAGAGAGAGGGATAGAGAGTGTTGCAGCTCGCTCAATTTTTTTTTAATGAAATTTAACATTTCGGGAGAAAACGGTTTCCACTAACAAAATCTTAACAAAATACCTTGATTTTGATGTTGATCGTTTCAGTATAATATATTCTCAGTTTATAGGTTTCGCTTTTTATATAACAAACGGCTTAATTCGACAAAGTTTTAATCACAGAAACTAAGTTATTTGAAGTACCTGTAAGTTTCAATCCATTGCAAATTTTGAAAAAATGAAGTAAGACCTGTAAACCTAGTCTTTTATTGTGTCAATAACATAATAATATAAAAAAATCATGGAGATCGAAAAATATTTAGGAGTGGAAAAACCTTTTTTCTTTTAGTATGGACGAATACGTACAATTTTTCCCTCTTAAAAGATTATGCTACGGCGTAGTTACCGTAGCAAAGTTTTGATTCTACACAAAAGACCGTGTATACAATAAAGTGTAGCATTATTATTTAATTTTCTTTGTTAACTCGCTTGCTGACGGCCCATTTCAACTCGCTCGGGGTCAGTAAGGATATAATTTCAGTCAGTTTTTAGGGCACTGCCGAGTGGCCCTTGAGGGCCGGCCGCTGGGCATATTTTATCTCCCCCCCATTCTTGGCAAGGACCCTTCAGGGCGCAGTGGGTGCTGAGCTGACGATTACATGTTTTGTGCTTATAAATGAAGTTGTAAAAATTTTTTGGGAGATTTGTTTCAATCAAAATAATAGTAAGAGAGCGGACTGCACATATCGTCGACGGGCAACACATGAGCTGGTTTAAATAAAATAGGATAGGCCTTTTTAATCTGAAGGGTTAACTGAACTAATCCTAGAACGTTTTTTATTAACAAGGTGTTATTTTTTTATTCCAAAAGCTGATTAAATTCATATTTATGGTTACCAAAACACTAATTAAATACTTTTTTTTGGGTCCATCATTCAGTTAATAAAACTTTCAGGAAATGAAAATAAAATCGGTCTCTCCACACAAAATTGAAAACTTGATTGGAAAGTTTTACTCCTTTCCATACAAACTGTCCAATCTGATCACGCCTTTTCAGAAACCCGTCTATTATAGGACTTATAAGCAATGTGCACTTCTAATTTTATTGTGCCAAGCTCCGTATTGCAGTGATTGTTGTAAGGAATATTATAATATGTAAATTGTTGTTTCGCTAAATTAATGCGGGTACTGTTGACGCGTACACCGCTCGTAACAGTGTTCGAAACAATTTGTACCAACCGGGAATAGCCGATATTTCCCACACAGGTGTTCCTCAAATTGCTGCAAACGAAATGAAGTAGACTAGAATTGTATTTAGGACGTCTTGTGCGAAAGTCCAGTAATTACCATGTTCACACTTAGGTTTTGATGTTAATGCTACTAATAGTTTTTTATTTATTTTTCTAGCTGTGCGCACTCGTATGAATTCTAAAGCTTCCGCCTTTGAATTGGTAAATATTGTCTTGATTTGTATGTTTTCTCCTTCCGAACGCTGGTTGGACCCAAAGATTTTGGAAACTACGCCAAGCGCAGCGTTTTTCTTACGTCAATGGTTGGACCCTACGAAATAGATCAAAATAATGTACAACAGTATTGTACACCTTAAAAAGGTCTACAAAAAAATCCGCAATGGTATATGTCTATCTCTTAGGGATGACCCACAATAACTATTTTCTATTCTTTTTTTTTACGAAGCGATTTTAAGCAATACCGCATTAATCCTTATCCAATTAAGTTACTCAAATACATTGTAAAATATAGATCAATATGGCCCTTTTTTATATTTATTTATTTTATTTATTAATTACGAAAGGTACATGCATTTCTTACAAACTAAATGATCGCCAAACTGTGACAGTTTGTTGTCGAAGAAGGCGCAATACGAGTACTAACAAAATCATGCACCTGGTACTAGCTATATATACTTAGGTACTTAAATAGGTACATCAAGCAAGCAAGTACAGCCAGGAGTAGGTCAAGCCACTCACAGTGAAAATTTATGTCCTGCTGCTTTCTAAATAAGCACAGAACAAAGTCCTATGTGTCAAGCTTGAAGTGCTCCTAGCCGTAATCAAAAGAATTTGATACATTAAAAAGAATGATACTAAGTACTCACAAGTTTTATAGGTTTAGTAAGGTGTTTTTTAATTATCTTTTCAATACTTTTGTACTAAGTTTGGGCTCCTCTCTTAACCACGAAATTTCATTAAAAACTTTAGGTACGTGTCTATCAAGTCTTCTTCCGTAATAATTGATTTCCTTAGTTTGTAACAACTGTTTCTCTCTTACTCGTCTGGTGTTATATCTGTTTACTACTTGCTCTTTATGTTCATCTTTATAATAATGATCAATTGCTAATAAAAATTACAGCATGTAATTTAAATGAATATTTTCGAAGATATTACAGATTTGAAATGCAGGGACATAGCGGTTGCGGATGTACCGGGGCGTGCGTATAAATAGTATATTTAGTATCAGCATTTCACCCGTGCGAAACCGGGGCAGGTCGCTAGTTCATAATAAAGTACACACGTTACTCAATTTGAAATATCACACACGATCATACACGATCATATCACTTTCACGTTAAAATTTACTCGACTCATTTGTCCGTTTTAAAATGATGAAAATTTAATACCCCCAAAGAATAAGCTAAAATTGTTTCACCTTCAAGCTCCAACGTTACGTATGCCTGTTTTCAATAAAGTTTTGTGTACACACAGCCACCTCTGAAAGCAAATACAGTTAACCGAAACCTGACTATACTAACAAACACGTTGGTAATCTACTAAATGAAATCTTAACGTGTGTTAGCTAAGTAGCAGCTGGCGTTAATTAAATGGTAATTAGAACACGAGAGTGTAAATGCTATTGTTACAAGCTGCCAAATTCTGATTTACATTCCAACTTTAATTTAAGAAAATTATAAAACTGTCAAAAAGTCTTACCTATTATTTCAATGAGAGTTATTAGCTAATGAGTTAGGTATATTTCAGGTGGAAAAAGGTCACAGACGATTAAAACTTGGTGCGTAAGCTTAGGTGGATCTCAAAGTAACTCATAAATTTTAAACTTGGATGACCCCTGCTCTGTCCGACATTTTGAAAAAATTACGAGCTTAATCAGTTTTTAACTTACCAATCCGTCCCTGTTGCTAAAATAATACTTCTTAAATATTAAAGAAGATAAAATTTTCTACAAACCCTACCTGCAACATGTTTTGACCAGACTAACAGTTTCTGACTTACATGGCCAGAAACGATGGCAAAGCTTAGCTGTCGGACAGAGCAGGAGTCGTACAAGTTCTAAATTTTAGGGTTATTTTGAGGTCCACCTAAACGAGTTATCTTTTTATCTTTTGCAATTTTTTCCATCAAAGTATATTTGTACCTCTAATCCGTGGTTCATATACTATTCTTCCAATTAATCAACCATCAACCCATAAATACAACTAAATCCGACTATCTTAGGCTGTATGACAGGCTATGAGTTAAACATGAAATGAAATGAAAAATGAAATGAAAAATGAAAAATACAACTACAGTACAATGTTGTATTGTAGTAGTACAGGTAATGCATATAGATGAAGATGGATCGCCAACAAGCTCCAAACAAACAATACCTATCATTCACTCGACTCAGCTCCGATTTATTGCGTTTTCCTGCTTAGCCTCTAGAACGAGTAACCATGCTCGGAAATAATGCACCATTCCGTTTTCAGGTAGGCTTTTTATAAGTGGCTCAAATGTTCACTAGACCAAGAGAAAAGATAATTTGCTTAAATTATGTAGGCAGTTCGCTCGGTGCGTCTTATTGTGCTCTGAATCTCTATTTTGTTGCCTAAATTCACGTAGTTATCCTAGGTTTTTGTGTTCCGACAAAAACACTAAAAAAGGAACCCTTATGGTGCTACTTCATCCGTTTCTCTGTCAAACCTGCATATCTAATTAGTTTGACTTGGATTTTTTTGAAAATAATGCTTGCCTAACAAAAGCAACACGAATGTGAAGTGTGAGTTATTGGTGCACAGATCGCTTGAGAAGTTTTGTTCGTGTAACTTCTATTTGAGTGAACCGATTGCAATGATTTAAAACTTATGTGTTGCACAAAAGTTAGCCAAACACGTCATTAAAATCCCCGTTAAATCGGTAAAGTAGTTTGTGAGTTATTAGCGCTACCAATTTAAAATTGGCATATAGTCTGTTTGAGTGAACTGTTTTCAATGAAACCAAGTTTTTATGTTACGAAAGCAAGTCAAATACATTATTGCAACTTTTGTTTGAATGGGTTTGGTGGTTTGTGAGTTATTGGTGCTGCTGCTTGAAATATCGCAAATATTCGATTTGAGTGAATCGATTGCAATGAAACTTAGCTTGTATGTTGCACGAAAGCAAGCCAAATACAATATTAAGAAACCAATTCGAATCGGTTCAGTAGTTTGTGAGTTATTGGTGCACAGGCCGATTAATAATTTATATTCGTGTAGCTTCTGTTTGAGTAAACCGGTTGCAATGATCTAAACTTTAGATAAAACTAAAGCTAAAGATAAATGTTGCAAAAAGGAAGCGAAATACGTTATTGAAAACCTCGTATGAATCAGTTCAGTAAATTGTTAGTTATTGGTGCCGTATCTAAACTTCGCTTATCTTCTGATTAAGAGAACCGATTGCAAAGAAACCAAACTTTTCTGTAAAAAAAAATGTTCGTATTTCAATCTATGTTACTTGGGAAAAGTTGTTCACTTTCATATTATGAGAGAATAGTGATCGCGCTGTTTTCAGTCTACTTTTTTTAACGATCGACTTTATAAGTATATACTTTTAATTGCTTTTTAATTAAAAAAATTTCCGACACATCAAACAGTACCTATGACAGCTTAAAACTAATGACACATGGCATGACGTCAACAAAAATCATTTCGATCAAAAAATTCTTATCGAATAGTGCTAATTGCTTCGGATGACGAATGCATCCAATAAGTGCCAAACTTCCGTCAAAGCGCTAAAATTTAGTCTCTTATGTAACGAATGCAATCCATTTTCTAATAGAACGGAAGCGTCTTTAAATGAATACGAAAAAAACCGGCCAAGTGCGAGTCGGACTCGCTCAAAGAGGGTTCCGTACCACCACATAATCACAATTCTATTAGTTGAAATTTCAGAAAGTTAATGTGCTAGATTTTTTTAGTCCGACACGCGCTTGACTATATTTTATTATTTGTTGTTATTTTATAGCTTATGCACTATAAACATACCAATTTTCAAGTTTGCATGTGTTCCCGTTTTTAAAATAGAACTAAAACAAAAATCGCCTCAGCGACCATCCAACTTGACCCCTCTCTTATATGAATGTTCTTGAAACGGGAGCTCACCACAATTGGTTACCATTAGTTGTGATAAAAGTTGTAATACTTAATGATTTCAGACTTTTCTCATTATTTGTACTGTGAGACCTAGCTTCTTGCCGAATTTCATAATTTTAGGTCAACGGGAAGTACCCTGTAGGTTTTGCATTTTTGCATAAATGTATGGAGATGAGGACATAAAATGCCATATCTTTTGATTGCGTCGCTGTAAAAAATTGAAATTTTCAGATCTTGTGTGGTTCATGGATCCTAATATATATTATTAATTTTAACCTGATACCTCTACCCGTTCGTGAGATAAAGGGTCTTGACAGACAGACAGACAGACAGACAGACGGACAACAAAGTGATCCTATAAGGGTTCCGTTTTTTTCTTTTGAGGTACGGAACCCTAAAAATGCCAAAAGTAAGGGACAGGTTTCCGAAAACTGAAAGGCTGTCAGACATGTTTCTGTGGTAGTCTGCTGTTAAAAATAACTACAAAATTAATAAGAATCAAATTGACATAAAAATACAGCCTTAAAATTGCGTACTTTAATCTCCTGTAATGCGGAGTTAAGTTGCGTCATACATTTTAGGAAACACGTAAGAGGAGGAGGTTCTGATTCATGAAAACCATCTTCACGTTCCATTATGATTATTTATTGATCTGAAATAAACTAATTTACATGAACTTATTTCTAAGCAAAAACGAGTAAATAAAAACCACTTACGAACGACTCATTAACCTTTCACTTATTACATAATTAATTTAATTTTTATAAACTGATTTAAACGAAACAATCCGATTTTAAATTAAAAATTATCGACAACGTGTTATCGACTCGAGAGTCCAAGCAAAAGTGAAAAAAGAGCCGCTCAGCGGCCTGGTGCGTCGCCTCGGCGGTGGGAGGCGAGTAGTGGGGTAGCGTCATAGAGTAACACGATTTTCGCGCGCAAAGCCCTTGCGCGGTTTGACGCGTTGCTCTAAGGGTAGCGTGCACCTGCGCGCACCTGAGAGTGCACCTGCGTCCACCTGCGCTATGATGTCACGAGGCGTGTTATTTGCTCACTAGAAGCTCGCGCCGATAAACATTGCAGAGTGAGTTTTTAAATAAGCAAGCTGCTAATTCACTTATTTATTTTTTAAATGTTATCAAACCGTTAACCTCAACAACTGTTTGTCCCATTTCATAATACAACGCTTATTTTGTCCTAATTCCAAAGAAATTAAGGCGAGTCTGTAATCGCGGAGAAGACGGAGAGCGTCCGGTTCCGTTGCCTGATAACAATATTCACCCGGCTTGGCACCAGGGTGCCGCCATAACACCCTTTGTGGCGCGTTCCAAAATTAAAATAGAAATAACCAACTAATCTGAAATCCCTTTTGCACAAAACAATGGAATTGCTAGGAAAATCCACAATGAAAATTGGCAGTCATTTGTTTGTTTTTAGCGCGTAGTCTACACTGATTGTTCTGATAGAGACAGTTCTAAACAGTAGACAACTACTTCCTACAACGGTAAATTGACAGTATACCGTTGGAGAAGCACATTTTGAGTCACCTAGTTCCAAAGATTTCAGCATTGTGTAGGGGTAGGTTCTTTGAACAGAGTCAAATAAAGTCCTCTCAAGTAGAAATGTATACCTAATGAGATAAAAATCTAGGCATAGGTGAAGTAAGCCTTGGAAATATCTGATCCAAGCCTAGGCATAAAAGATCCTTATAATAGCACTGTTCCTTGAAAATGGAGTGAAAAAAGAAGGGTCATTATGATCGCGGCGGCAACGGCGGTGGTGGCTCATAGTGAAGAGTTATCGATACCGAGCGATGCCACGAGGTAGTTAAATGTAAACTGTTAATTTGGAAAAATAAAATGCTAAGGAATAATCAGTTGTTTCAAATAAATATAAATCACTGGGTACCACCGACATAAAAACCAGCCGAGTACGATTTCTACTCGCGTACCGAGGATTCCGTACCACTACAAAAGAAACGTAGAATGTTTTGAAGTTGGGCACTAAAAATAAAAATAAAGTTTAAAACAACACGTAGTTGTGCTCTTTTAATTTTTATTAAGTAGTTAGCTTATAATCGATTGAGTTAAAAACTGGAGGATGGGCAGCAGTAACCTCCTGTGTATCATACCATTTTACTTACTGCGGTCACCTACAACCGCGGTCCATGGTGCCAGCCGTAACGCCGACAAGCAAGATGACTATGGTGCTTCCCCTTCATATTTTCCAGCAATAGCTAGAATTCTGGAGGGAGCTCCCTGTCTTATAGTGGGCATTTCGTGGGATGTTATGTTGATGATGATGAGTTAGCTTACGAAAGAATAGCTATCATAGTCAGAATATTATTGATCTCTACTTTAACTTTGCTTAGAGACAGCTCTTTTTGTATTAATTTATGTACGTTAAAACACGATTAAGAAACTTTTAATTTTGATTTATATATAATAAGATTTTAAGGGTTTATTGTACATAATAGACTTTGAGACAGCTCTTTTTGTATTTTATGTACGTTAAAACACGTTTAAGAAACTTTTAATTTTGATTTACTTATAATAAGATTTCAAGGGTTTATTGTACATAATAGACTTTAATATCAAGATGTCTCAATCAACGTTTGTGTTTGAAGACAACTTAACCTATTTCCCTGTTCACTTAAGTAGCCACAGTTAACCGTTTAACTGTCGTCGGTTCAGTCTGTAAAACTTCAGTCCTAAAACAGGAATTTCATGAGTTACCTCCTTCTGGCTGCAATCTGTGTAATTGTTGAGACTAATGATGCTCGACGCCCTCATTAAAGAGGCCAATACGCGAAGAACTTATTCGTGATTCGCGCAAAATCTGTGAAGGAAATATGTGCTTAGAGTTTTATGAAAGATTTTTATATTGAGTAGATTCCAGTCGTTGATTTGACTGTGCATTAAATTTTTTTTACGAAAGCAAATGCTAGGAGCGGTTTGTCTTTGAGTATACTGCGGAGCAAACAACTTGAACAATAATCGCGTGGTGGGGGAAGCTTTGCGCACGTCAATTTGTATGTAAAATTGACATTGGTCATTGTTCAAGTAGTTTGTCCACACCTATACTTGCCAGTTAGTCTTGTTATAGTGCTAAGGAGGGGTTAACTCACTTTCAGAATTGTATTAATTATAAAATACAATGCAATTTAAGATATTATAGATTTTAGTGTGATTTTCTTGTTTCAGGTAAGTTTCCGAATCGAAAGATCATTCTCATTTTGAAGACCATTAAAGGTATGTTCCTGTAGCTAATATTTCTTTATTTTTCTTTAGTATGTTTATTTATCAGATTTACTGGCAAATCCTAGAATTTACCATATCAAGCTTTCACAATAACTTACTCGCTAAAAAGTTTTTGTACGAATAAGCATAGAGTTCATACGAAAAGCTTGGAACATTCGAACTGCGCTCCCACTTGCATTTTCCAGCAATCCTTGTCAACTTCCGAAGAAGTTGGTAGCAAGCTTCACGTGTCCAGTCCCGTTTTAGGAGTGACGGCGCTAATCCTAGTGGGTTGCGAGCCGAGTTGCATATTCAGTTATCGACTGTACCTGGCTTGCCGCCAAATTGGCCATCGCGTCTGCCACATACGTTGTGCCGGGAGTGTACCTACTGCATAATTGTTCACTAGCTCTAATAGCCATACGGCAATCGATGTCGCGGACCAATTTTACACGGCTCTTACGTAAATTGAGCAGTAAACAAACGAACGGCACTTGGTTGAATTTGGTTAATTTTCACGGATTGCCAGATTATTGCTAGGGTTTTCAGATAAATTAAAATGTCCAAAATAGAGATATAATATTATAAGCTTTATAATATACAAGCACGGTTTACGGTCGTAGATTATGTTTAAAAAACAAACTACATCATCAGTCTACTTAGGTACCTATTACTGCTATTAAGATCTTAAAATGATTCTTGATTCAACCTATCACTACCTACCAAGGAGTTCAAAGTAACATCAAGTTCTTCACCTCGTCGGGTCTAGACAATAGACATCCATAAAAACTAACTCTTCTTATTCTAATTTGTTTTTATGAAGAGCTTATGAAATTGTACAAACTTCACACAAGTAAAATAAAGCTATGAATCTGATACTTTAATCTACGAGTCGTAACTCTCTGACAGAAAGGCTCAGCCGCTTTGAAAAGGCCGGCCTAGGCACTCCGCGTCTCTCCCTACCCCATACACCCCTCGCCCTCGCCACGCAAATATGACAGAGGGTCGTGATTCAAGCTGAATATGAAGTGACCCTTTTATTTGTCACATGTTTTGTTCGCTTATAGCAAAATTTAAAATGAGTATCTTGTCAATTTCAATAAAGATTTTTACAAAATCAGTTCTTCTCGCAGCAAAATTTTGTAATAAATACCGAATGTTTCTTATTTTTATTTCCATTCCGAATTTTTAGGTCACGACTACTCTTATCAGCTTCGTAAAGATGTCTTTGGAGTTGATGAGGCTTTATGTTGTGAATACTGGGCTTTAGTCACAGACGCTGTGTGCAGAAGAAGAAGTAGATGTAAAATTTTCGTGACAGCTACGTAGAGCGAAACTATGCGGACGACGTTCTTGCAGCAAATATTTTGTATGCAGTCAGAATTTGTAACATGCTCTATGATACATTGTAAACGTTCTGTAGTCTAGCTGCACATTGTTTTGCCTCGCTCGTAACGTTTTCAGTTAATATTTTCTGCATCCCATGAATCTTTCATCTTTCTTTCTTTTATTGAAAAGTTTCTAGAAAAATAAAGCAATTTTAGATGCACAAGTTTTAAGCTTTTACACGTGGTATTTGAAGTGCTCAAAGGATTCATGACATGTTGAAAGTTTATTTTGCAGGAAATAATTCCTAGAAAACATTATTATTCTTCTGCTCTAAGCTTTTTACGTTCTAATCGAAACCGCTTTCCAGAAATACGAGTATGCTATGGCCATCATTCAGAACTCATGTTTGCCATACAATACAGTCTTGGTTTTCTAATATAAACACATAAGAGGACAAAATATAAACAACGATAAGCCTTCATTTAGCGCCATTCGACCTGATGCGGCGTACAGTTGTGGCATCAATGTGGTGAGTGCACAGTAGCCGTATGCCAACCGCGCGACAAATTATGATCGTTGACTCAGGAACATCTGTCGCATAGACGTTGCTAGTTGTGTGAAAGCTGACTATTAAGTGTTTATCCTATGGCGTAAACTGTAAAGACACGACTAGCAGCTGGTGTAATGGTTAGCACTAAAAATAGAGACGTCTACGCTACGCGACAAATATTCATCATCATGTTTTTTATGGGTATAGCATTTGACCCTGATTTCACCTAGTGGTGTGACGATGGGGTCGAAGATGTAACGTGCTTACTTAGATAATGCCTGTTCACTGCCAGCCGAAAAATGTCCACTGCTTGACATAGGCCACCCCTAAAAGATCTCCACGATGACAGGTCCTGCGCTGCTTGCATCTAGCGGTGACTACATAGTCGATCCACCTTGTGAGGAGCCTGCCAACACTACGTCTTTCTGTTTGTCTTCACCACTCTAGAATCGACCACTATTGTTTTCTTTGAATGTAGGCCCTTCATCACAAGTGAGCGTCCACAAACCGCGTCGCCCAATCTGCGACAGCTCGTTTTAGGGTGGAACGCCTGTTCGTGGTTAGGGAAGGACCTCATATGGCAATTTTCGTGTAAATATATGCCAAAGAACAATAAGAAAATAATTTGACGGAAAGTTTTGTTTTTTGTTTAATATACCCTACCTTTTTACGTTTATAATGCAAAAAGTACAAAATATAGCCCGTTTTTAATGGTCATGTGAGTAGAGCACAGCACATCGCGACCTCTTCATTAAATTTTTCCACTCCGCTCCGTAGCCTTATTAATATTGCCGTATGCACCACAGGATTCCCCTCTCCGTGTGCGAAGGGCCCTACACTCAAACCTCTATGACTCTCTTCACACTGATGACTGTCGACTTTGAGCATAATTCATTTGACTCTTTTATGCCCACGAAATAGTGACGTAAATTACGTCATTTCACAAACAAAGTGGTGCAATGTGGAAATAAAATATAAGAACATACCCATAGAAACATAGATTTGTATATAGTATTTAGATCTCTGCGAACTATTATACAAAGTATAATTCAAATGGTGAAAACGAGGGCATGGCCAAGTTGTAAATGTGGAGAGCATGTTCGTTGGCAAACCATACAGAGGGACATTTTAATTTCACTTCTTGCTGCTCACGATCAAAACATTGTTATAGCGTTCTACTGAAGCGGGACCCATTCGTTTCAAACGACTTTAGCTTAATATTATGCTAGCCGTCTCTGCAAATGACATTTTAATTTAGTAGTACTAAGTTAATGCTGTAAAATACCTAGTAGTGGGTAATTTAAATACAACAAATTAATAATTGTTGGTGAAATTATTATAAGGTTATTGTTGCTTTAAGATACGTGCGCCTGTGTTTTAAGCGTTGTAAAGTTTTTTTTGTGTGTAGGTGAATTTGACAAGAATGTGATTGTAAAATGTTACATTCAAAAAGTGACGAAAGATTAGGGAATAATATATGCATGATCTTTTTTAATTAAGAATAAATATCCTCATTAATAAACAGTTTAGTAAAACTGTTTTTTGAGTAATTATAAAATTTAAAAAATTATAAGCCATCGAAGATTTGTTTCTGTGTCTTTCTTATATCGGCCGTGTTTCATAGCCGATTTAAATTATAACTTCACTTTTTGTCATCTCTACTCCTATTTCGTTAATAAATGCGACAATAGTACATTAAGATGCACGTGCGCTATTTTGGATATTACGGCCGAGGCTCAGAAATTGCAGCTCGAGCCGCAGGCGAGGGCGTAATAGAGCCGAGGGTGTAATCACCAAAGCGCACAAGCTTCTTACGATGTTTTTCAACACATTTGCGAATAAAAACGAATCAAACTCGCTAACCTTTTTGCGGTTCGGGCTGCGATTCCTGAGCCTCCATTTTTCGTTCTCACCATACTTTTCAACATGGAATAAATACACCACAAAGAGCTAGGTTTATACTTATTCGCCAGCTCATTGAAATAAGCCAAAAAGACATTATCTGAAAACGAATTGGCATTTTTGCTGTTCTTCCATTCAATAAACTTTTCGTAGGCAAGAATGTATTTTTTATTTGATTTTGCTGGAAGGAGACTCTCACTTGCATGTTGTGCCCCAGTAATTATTTCCTGTGGGGTTAAATTAAGTTCTTCTTCATTGCTTGAAACCATCGTAGTCACAAAAATCAAAGCAAATGAAAATACTTCTGAAAAATGGCGCGCGGAATTCTTGTTGCGCGCGCATTTCTTTTTTCAAATGAGGAGCTGTGACGAAGCAGTGGTAATACTCCCAAACAGCGTAGTCATTGAAAAAGTACAAAAACTTAAAATTAATTGCTTACAAAATCAATTAACGTTAATTTGTTGTCAAATTAAACTAATCTCATGCAACAAACTGTTTATATATTATATTTTCATCAACATTAGGTGTATATATATATACGAAAATGTTATAAATATTTTAGACATTAGAACTCCTTGCTCTTTGTTAATATAAAAAAAAAATTATATAGCTAGTGCTATAATATATAATGAGAAAAGCACGCGTTTTTAATGAGCTGGATTATGGACCTAAATACAGTGCAAATAGAGCTGTTTTATGAGCAAATGATTTGAAAAAAAATATATGTATATTTCCTGTTGGCATAAATGTCGTATATTTGCATTCTGCCTGCAAGGCTTCAGGGTCAACTGTCCTTTTGCGATATTATAGTATTACCTACTTTCCGGTGGAGTTATACTTCATATTTCACTTTACAAAGTTTCCTATATTTTTTCTACTCAAACACTGGCATCGGTCCTTGTGAACAAAGACAAACCGCTAAGTAAATAAGCGCTCCCATGAGGCGCCACGTTTTATAACTGCTATTACTACACAGTGGTATATTTTATCATAACCCACTTGATAGTTTACAAGTATTTTAGTACGTAGTTAGTCTATTTTACATTTGATTACATATTACATACTTAAGTAACACATCTTACTCTGAATATTTAATACGGAAAATATTGTCTTTTAGGTTTAAATTTGTCTGATTCTATTATTATCTTAGGTATTAAACTCAAACTCAAAATAGTTTATTCATTGTTGGATATTAAAATCTCTTAATGACGTCAGCTAAACTACATCGTTTCACAAACAAATTGAACCCATGGTGGGAAAAAAAGAAGCGACAATAAACCCACGCGCTCTTTTAAATATATCTCTTTTAAATGTATCTCAAAATTACTTAGAGAATTTCCCACTATTGAACCTCTGTACTGTGAAATTTGGTATGGATGAAGGGTGTACGGGGCAGCTTTCCGAAAACTGAGAGGGCATGATCAATCAGTGAACGTAACTGAACAACTTCCGGTAAGTAAAAAACCAGGCAAGTGCGAGTCGGACTCGCGCGCTGAGGGTTGCGGTATACCTATAGTATTTTTGGAAGCAATAAAGTAATTTTTAGGACCGCATAACTAAAGTTTGTAAATGTTTTTTGCTGATTTCTAAATATTTGTGCAACTTAGAATGATCGTTTCATTTATGCTGTAATATTTACATAAACCTCTCTCGACTATAACTAATTCAGATTTTTTTCTGCTAACTTCGGAGATAAGGTTGGGGAATGATAGTACTCGCGCACTGAGGGTTCCGTACCACCACATAATCATAATTGTATTAGTTGAAATTTCAGTAGGTTAATGTGCTAGATTTTTTGAGTCCGACACGTGCTTGACCAAATTTTATTGTTTGTTGTTATTTTATAGCTTATGAACTATAAACATACCAATTTTCAAGTTTGCAAGTGTTCCCGTTTTTAAAATAGAACTAAAACAAAAATCGCCTCCGCGACCATCCAACTTGACCCCTCTCTTATATGAATGTTCTTGAAACGGGAGCTCACCACAATTGGTTACCATTAGTTGTGAGTAAAGTTGTAATATTTAATGATTTCAGACTTTTCCCTTTATTTGTACTGTGAGACCTAGCTTCTTGCCAAATTTCATAATTTTAGGTCAGCGGGAAGTACCCTGTAGGTTTTGGTTTTTTGCATAAATGTATGGAGATGAGGACATAAAAAGCCATATCTTTTGATTGCGTCGTTGTAAAAAATTTAAATTTTCAGATCTTGTGTGGTTCATGGACCCTAACATATGGTATTAATTCCAACCCGATACCTCTACCCGTTCGTGAGATAAAGGGTCTTGACAGACAGACAGACAGACAGACAGACAGACAGACAGACAGACAGACAGACAGACAGACAGACAGACAGACAGACAGACGGACAACAAAGTGATCCTATAAGGGTTCCGTTTTTTTCTTTTGAGGTACGGAACCCTAAAAATACTGAAATCTATTTTGGAATGCACAAGTAAAGCCCTTTTTAATGATATCCCACTCGATTTAAAATTTTGTTTCCCCTATTTTGGCCCCCTTTACAATAATAATGAAATTTCTTTTGTTTGTAATTAAGTTGAGCAATCATATTCTAAAACAAATCCAAATTTCAAGTCGATAGCATGAGTGTTTGCTGAGATATAGAGGAGTGACAGACAGACGAAGTCGCACCATAAGAGTTCCATTTTTACCGATTTGGTTCGCGGTTCAACAATCGGCCTCTCCGTACAAAATTGCAACCTTTTTCAACTCTTTATTTCTTGAAAGTTTCCTTACATTACCTAAGCTACTTTTTTCTGTAATAATAAATACCAAATTTTCTTGTTTATTGTTTATAAGGTACTCGTACTTTTAGAAAAGCCATTATTTGTAAAAGAATTCAAGTGATTAGCCTTTTCGTTAGCTGAGCCATCATATTGAAAACATTTCCACGACAACGAGATAACAAAAGCGCGTTTTCCACCATAAGCCCTTAATTTAAACTTACGCACGTGGAAATGACAGGAGCCCTACGTATTCCTGTGGTTATTTAGGAGTAGATAACGACTATCTGCAGATATTTACTGCTTTGTATGGCTTTGACAAGTCTAAGAAAATATATAGTTAGAACAGACAACTAGACAGATTTTTAAATCATAAGTACTACAAAAACACGACCCGGGGGTTTCACATTCGATTCCCGCTGGCCACTATCAACCAAAAATCACTTTGTGAGTCTGTTCCCAGTTTTGCCATCATCATCGTGATGTCGTGTGGGTTCTGGTGCCAAAGTTGTTGAGCCGTTTGGCTCATTAACGACTACATTCGTAGATAGTAGTCGAGACCAACGGTTTAGCGTGCCTTCCGAAGCACGGAATCATCTATGGTGATTCATTCTGCAATGTCCTAACCAAACTGGGGAGGTCACACAAAGGGATTTTCACTTGACAGTGTCCCCACCGGGAATCGAACCCAGATCCTCCGGATCTAGAGCCGAGCCCTCTAACTTCTAGACCACGGAGGTTGCTGTCAGTTGCTGGTAGAATGACCTGATTGTTCGAAAGTTAGACGATTCTATGCTTTGTGCCTAGACGTCCCAGCTGCTGTGTATGTACGTTGTACGTATAGTACTTATCTAGTCCCTGGTATGTACGGACGTAGTCGTTAAATGAGCCATGTAATAGACATTTGGCGGCTCAATAAACCTGACACCAGTGTTTTGAAAATAATTCAAATAATTTCGCAATGTCGATTATGCTTTTTGTGAAAAGTCATTTTTAGTTTGTTTTGGAAGTAGTTTACACACACGTGATGTAGTTCAAACAACGTCACAAAATGTTTTTGAATTTTTATAGCTATTTTCAATATTTACTATTTAAACTTTGATGAAAGCTGAACGTGTTTGTTAGTATAATTATTGCAGAGCGATTATTTCTTCTTCTTTTTCAGCCTTCCTTAAAATTTTAACACCATAGATTTGGTATGTTTGGTGTGATTTTCACCACGCTGCCTGTTAGCTTTGTAGCTGGCGACCTTGTTGAATGGTAGCCGCAATAGGTAGTTCGCACGGCAGCAAACAAGTGGAAACAAACCCAGTATAAGCTGAACCAGTGCTATCCTACAAACGACCAAAATGACGCCGTTGCCCAACCTTTGGTTTAAAAGCCATTTATCATAAATCAAATAAAAAAAACCGGCCAAATGCGAATCGGACTCGCGCAACGAGGGTTCCGTATCACAACATAATATTAATTGTATTAGTTGAAATTTCAGTAACTTACTGTGCTAGATTTTTTAAGTAGGACTCGCATTTGACCAGTTTTTATTACTTGTTGTTATTTTATAGCTAAAAATATACATACTATCACGTTTGTAATTGTTCCCTTTTTTACGATAGAGCTAAAACAAAAATCGAGCAAAAATCGCCTAAAAACACGCTTGTAGTATGGAAACCTCGCTTATTTTTTGTTATTAAAGTGGCAACAGAAATACATAAGCTCTGAAAATTTCAACTGTGTGCCTATTATTTACTTGATACAGCCCAAAATTTTTTTTGGAAAAAAGCTTACTTTGATGGCATCTTATTCCTTTGTTTTTTAATATTTATAAATTAAAAAAAAAAAACAGTGTTCATGTACTCAACGAGCTCTAAACAACGATACCCCAATCGATGGAGTAGGTAATTTTTTTTCGCATTAGGTGTATTTTTTATATTTTTTTTTATTATTTGTTGTTGTAGCTATAACAGATATACACAATATGTGAAAATTTCAAATTTATACCTATTACGGTTCATGAAATACAGCCCGCTGACAGACAGACAGATGGACATCGGAGGCGTATCAATAGCATTTTTCACCCTTTGGGTATGGAACCCTACAAAGGAATAAAACTTTTTTATTAATATTAAGATATTTAATATCTTTATGTCTTTATCGCTTCACAAAGTGGCGCCATGTGTGAAAAAAAAGAGAAAGACAAGAAAAATCCGATACTAGAAAAAGGGTGATACCACAGGTAACTAACCGGCACCACATGGGGACATGTTGAGTGAGTGTATTGTAGTAATATTTACACAACACACCCACGTGGCCAAATTCAAAACGCAAACGCGTGAGTGATGTGAACGCATGTCCGCGCGGCGTAAACATTCACGTCACGCGATTTTGAATAAATCCAATACAAGGTGTAAGGGATGGTATACCGAAAACTGAAAGGGTGTGCTCAGTCAACAAAACTGAACAACTTTCCCAAAGAAACATTTTTTGAGAAATTAAAGAACGTTTTACCTCTCCATTATAAATTGCTCACTTTGATCGAACAGTTTATATGGAGAAGCTTGTATTAATCAAAGATGGTATTAATATCTCAAACATGTTTCTTTGGGAAAGTTGTTCAGTTTCGTTGACTGAGCACGCCCTTTCAGTTTTCGGTACACCGTCCCTCACACCCTTTAGATCCTCACTTTGTACAGGCCAGCACGCAACACTTGTATTATTCACGAAATGAGGTCTCCACAACTCCAACATAAAGGATCTTTAATTGAAGAAAACCAGAGAATAAAAAATAGGTCAAGCCATAATTTGAATAAAACAATGTTTTCGGTTTTGTTTGATAATGAAAACAATTTTATTACGTTTTAATAGAAATATCCGTATTTTAGCAGCTGCCTAGCAGGTTATTATTTGGTTGGATTAAAAACATGTAGATAATAGAAAACATGTAGCCTAAACATGTGTCTTATCTGTTTAAGCCGTTAAAGTATAATAGCCACCGTAAAGCAGCAAATTATCTTAAGGTGGTTGCTTAGCAGAGGTGCATAAATACAAAAGATTTAATAAGGATTGTTTGTTTGGCGGCTATTTGGGGTATTTCAATATTTTATTATACATCACATCACACCTTAGCTTATCGTGAATAGTTTTGTATTGCAAAAGTGCCAAAAACGGCCACTTTTAGCACTTTACCAATACAAAGCTAGAAATGATAAGCTAAGCTATAATGTTGTGGGTTATAACATATATAACTACCCCATATTGCCGCCAAACGAACAATACTAATGAAAAGGTTTGTATTTGCGACGCAAGAAATTAATTTCTAAAAGTAAGGTGCTGCCATATATATTATATATATTAGCTGATATACATTCAATATTCGTGTTACAAAAGAGGGCTATAAGAGCAATTTATTGCCTGAAGACTCGTGATTCCCTGAGAGATATGTTCAAGGAAATCAACATTATGACAGTGCCATGCCAGTATATCTATGAAAATATAATGTATGCTAGAAAGAACATTCATCAATTACCTAAAATTTGTGACAGGCATAATTTTAATACTAGAAATAAGCATAAAATTGATCAACCATATACTAGATTAACTAAAGTCAATACATCTTTCGTTGGTCTGTGTATACGATACTACAACAAAATACCTGACAATATAGTGCAATTACCTGAGAGAAAGTTTAAAGAATGTGTAAAGCAAACGTTATGTAAAAAAGCTTACTATAGATTGGATGACTATATGAATGACAAAGAGGTATGGTGCTCTGATATTCCAGCGAAACACAAGAAACACATTGTAAAAAGCCGACTCTTAAAGTAGGCCGTGCTGCAGTGGTTTCTTGCCGTTTCTTTTACGCTGCCATAGCACGATCCGAAACGGCGTAGACTCGCTCTATTTGCATTGTATTCTGCATGACATTCAATAAGTATTCTGTAAAGAATCTACATTGAATAAATTATCTGAATCTGAATCTGCCACTCAGCAACCACCTTAAGCAAAATATATATTAGGTCTCAAGGTGAGCAACGAGCTTTGCTGTCTTTATCATGACATTTTATGAACCGTTCATTACAGGACAGGGAACTCCCTCCATAATTCCAGCTTTTACTGAAACAATGTGGATGGGAAGTACCATAGTCACCACCCTTGTTAGCGATACGGCTGCCACCATGGACCGCGGTTGCTGGTGACCGCAGAATGTAAGATGATACGATACACAGAAGGATGCTGCTGCCCATCCTCTGGTTCATTAACCATTAGTCGCCTCTTACGACACCCACAGGTAGAGATAGGATGGTTGGTACTATTCTTTGCCGGCACCACATGGGGCCTTTGCTGTCTTATTAGTATCAAATTATGCCACATATAAGATAGTGAGTGCGATATAGGGTAATTAGTGGTGGGTGGGTGGTGGCCACATACCTATCTGCTAGTTCACTCACTTGTAACCTCAGAACAAAAACCTCCTTGCTTCTTTGCTTGTAACATAAATAAAAACGCAGAAGGATTTATTTTTGCATCATATAAAGGGTGTAAGGGACGGTGTACCGAAAACTGAAAGGGCGAGCTCAGTCAACGAAACTGAACAACTTTCCCAAAGAAACATATGTTGAAAAATGAAAAAAATTTTTGACCTCTCCATACAAATTGCCCGATCTGGTCGAACAGTTTGTATAAAGAAGTATATTTTTTTTTTCATTTTATGTAAGCTTAATACTATCGTAAATTGTTTAAATAAATAAATTTATTATATTTATTATTATTTCCCAACATATGTTTCTTTGGGAAAGTTGTTCAGTTTCGTTGACTGAGCAAGCCCTTTCAGTTTTCGGTACCCTGTCCCTTGCACCCTGTATTACCATGGATATCGTCCTAACAGAACTTGATATCGCCCGAATTATCTCTGAGACTATCGCACGTTCAAAATCTAAAGCTTCGTCTTAATAAAAAGCGATCAAGCGATCATCACGCGTTTCTTTTATACAGATTATTCGATCGAGCGACCAAATTTTGTGTCGGGCGTAACGCGTTTCTATTGGACTATTCATGAAAGTTAAAAAATACCTACTATAATAGTGTTATTTTATTTTATTTATTCTGACAACATACGGTCAATAAAATTAGGTAGTAACTTAAGAATTTCATCCTAATAGACCTGAAGTGTCAACAAAGAGTAATGCTTATGGAGAAAATAAATCGATCGTTGTGTTAGTACAGCCAACAACAGGTCAAGCCTGACACTCGCAGCGCGGTTTTAGCTTCTACGTCTATTGAAACAAGGGCGTTACAAAGTCCAAAGTGTCAAGCCTGACGTGATCCCAACTCTACCTAGATATATATAAATAGTTATATCTAATTTATTATGAGATTGTTTCTTTTAAGTGGTCTATCACGAGTTTTTTAAATTTAAGTGGTTTATTGGAAAAAATATCTATGTGAGAAATATATTGTAGCCAGCCAGAGATCGACGGAAAAAGGAGTTAGCAGTGTAATTGGTTGAAAAAAAACCTGGTGCCGCTAACAGACCATTTGTTCTACGTACAGATTTAAAGGGAACTTTTAGTTTAATTAAAATTAGTTGATTGTTGATAGTATGATAAGTTGATAGTATGATTAGTTTAGTTATTTAATGATAATAAACATAAAAGTTACCAATGCATAAACGTCGCTATCGCAACCCAGACACATTCAACGAGCGCAAAACATTTCCGTAAGAAAACGCGCGCTCCATTCTCAGGCTCCATTAGACGTTAGTTGTCAAGATTTGGAATGGACAGATGCGTACGCGCGTTCACGCAGTACAACTTGACCCGGCAAAGAACCCGGGAATTGCGCGGGTATGGGCTGCGGGGGGATGAGGGGGGTGGATTGCAAGGGAGGCGGAGAGTGTCCGTTCTGTGTGTAGTACTAGTAGTTTGTCCTATGCCAAAATACTAAATTGTACCACTTGAGTTATAACCTTGTCGCTTGTAAACTTCGAGAAATACCCCCTCAGATAGTAAAAAATACTGCAATAGAAAACGATTATGCTCCAGCATTAATTCAGTAATGTGATTTCCCAACAGAACGAGCAAAACATTCACGAGCTAACTTTATACATTTGTTTTTACTCCCTCTCCATTCTCTATACTTACTTTACTTGAATATTGTCTTGTACAAGGATTTAGGACTGCATTTTACTGGACTTTTTAGTGGGACTTTGGAATGAGCGTTAGCTTACTCGATTATTTTGTTTTTCTTAGTAAACGGTTTTTTAAATTTAAAGTTACTCAGTGAATAGTAATAAAATGAAATAAATTTGCGCTGTGGTATCTGCTGCTACTCCCACTTCAAATGAATGTATTTTGTAAATAACCAAACCAAAATGTAAGACATATTTTAAACAGTACCTGGTCGACTAGGCTTCGCTCTATAATAGCTTCCTGAACATTAAATTATCAACAGATGGTGATGTAGGTTTGTGCTTAAAAACACGAGGAAAACGAATTTTTCCAGACATGAGACCTAGTTAGACCGATTTGTCACCCCCGAAAACCCCCGTATGGTAAATTTCAGAGCCGTTTTCGAGAAACCGATTACAAATATATATTAATGGTATAATATTTTAAACATAGTTTATATTTTTTTAAGGTTGCTCCTACATAGACGTTGGCAGCTGTTTTTAACAGTCTTTTGTATCTCAAACCACTTACAACGGTTTATTTGCCTAATTTTTTATGAAATATTATAAATTCTCGTAGCAGTGCTACGCCGACGTAGCCAATTGCTACACTACCCTTACTAGACAAGCCGTTAGTATTGTCAAAGAATAAAGTAATAGTAAATACTACATACAGAACGGACATTCTTTTTTTTTTTCAGATTCAGATAATTTATTCACGAATAAAGGTTTTTACAATAGGGTCTTAAAATTTAGCATGCACTTAACTTTATTCTGCCAGTTTAGGCGTGTAAATATAGGTAGGTATTAATTAAATATATTATTTGGCAAATAGGAAATTTAACAAAATTAAAAATTTAAGCATACAATTCATATTCATCATTAAAAACAATAAAATAATAACAATAATAAAAAAGCAATAATTAATTACACAGATTCAAGTAATTAAAATGTCAATTGAGAAGGTAAGTAATGTCAATAAATTATTGCCCCCCTTGGAATTCACCTCCTCACCCCTTCGCGTCCTGCCCGCGCGATTGCCGGGTTCTTTGCCGGGTCTAATTGTACTGCTTGCACGTGCGTGCGCATCTGTCAAATTTTGGCATCTCGCATTCGTTGTATGAAGTGTCTGGAGTATTGTGATTATATGTACTATTTTATTGTTACTGCCCTTCCATAAAATTCTGGAAAAAGTTCCCTGTCCAGGGTGCGTACTTCGAAGTTTTATCGGAGCTCCGATATTAACAGATTGACAACAAGAATTCGTTCGGAAATTTACTTTGTATGGGAATTTCTTTGTCAAAGGCCGAACCATAGACTAATTATCGGCGCGATATTAGTTTCACTTCGGAGTACGGCAGCAGCAGTGGACTTCTAATGGGATTAATGGGATGTTTTATGACGACTTTTTAAGAGTGGTCATTTACAATAGTGAAAAATTTCTTAATAAATAAATTAAAAAATATACATATATACAGGGTGAATTTTTGAGTCGGGTCAGTAAGGGCAGGTACCTTAACCGTTACAGTTACAGGAAAACGTTTCTAGGAGACCGTCCATAACTTTTAGAGGTATTCTGAACTGCATTCACAGATTTTGAAAAAAAAAAATACAGTTACCAAAAAAAAATTCTAAATTACAAAAAAAAAAAAATATTGAGTCTATCGATCCTATTTTATGTGGAGATCAAAAGACTCTATGGGACCACTTTAGGTATGAGTACTAGAAATGACAGAAATTGCCAAAAACTTTTCCCATACATTTTGTACGGAAAAAACGATAAATCACTCGAAATATTACTTAGTGTGACTGGCTTCACGTACGTTTTTTTTGAAGTTCATAAATTGCCACTAACGATCTAGAATTTTCTCCGTGCAAACATAAGAATGATGACGTGAAAATTATTATTCGAATCGAATTCGAAATTCAAAAGTAAAAACTTCCTTTTTTTTTCAGCCAGGCCTATCCAAAACAAAAAGTTTCGTCAATGTAGAAGTTTGACTCTTTTCTCTAACCGAGATGTATGGGAAAAGTTTTTGGCAATTTCTGTAATTTCTAGTACTCATACCTAAAGTGGTCCCATAGAGTCTTTTAATCTCCACATGAAATGGGATCGATAGACACAAAAAATATGTTTTGGTAATTTTGCATTTTTTTTTTGGTAAATGTAAGTTTTTCCAAAATCTGTGAATGCAGTTCAGAATATCTCTAAACGTTTTCCTGTAACTGTAACGGTTAAGGTAACTGCCCTTACTAACCCGTCTCAAAAATTCACCCTGTATACACTATGCTTACGCAGTCCAAACCTGACTTTATTCGACACTGCTTTCAAGAGTTTTATGTGTTGTAATGAATAAGCGAATTGGACATTCATGGTATTCAAGATTTGGTTTGACAAATTGTGTTCTAAAGAAGTAAAGACTTGAAAAATGGGTCAACAGCGCAAAGTAAAAATGCTTGTAAACCTTAGAGACTTTGTATTAGGATACGCTATAAAGAAAACGGGTAAACCGCTTCTATAAAACTTTATAGTAAGGGTGATGAAGGACAAATTTCTATATGATTTACTCATGTCTGCCTCTTTGACTGATGATAAGGAGCATCCTCTAGAAGATACAAAAAATATTGGTGGACATCCACACCCCTGGGTTTTTGAGGAATTAAGTTTATAAATTTTGAAATTTGACAATGAAACGTGCACCTGGCAGACTATGACTATCTGATTAAATTCAATGTATAAAACTCCAGAAAAATGGTCTGCCACCATAATAGCCCTGCGTCGTAAAGTTACAGCTCTTCAAAATGCAAAAATTCTCTACTTCGTCCCGTGATAATGCAGAGCCCTGCATGTCTGCCTCTTCGATTTTCTACAGCTTCAGAAGTATTTTAAACAGGAGCCACAAAGGCAGACCAAAAAAACATTATTTAGTATCTTATTTTAATTTTTTTTGCTTTAACTCAAAAACGCAGTGACGCACAGAAAAACTTGTAAGGACCAAATCGATTCGTATTGAGCTAATCTATCATCCCTGTTAATATGAATCATGAGCGAATCATATACCCAAATTGCAGCCAGCACCCTAACTATTAAGTCAGCGTCTTTCGGCTGACATGATGATGCGGAGATTCCCCGAACGAGCAACAAAATCCATAAGTTTACTATAAGCGCCTAATTGCGTTTGCCTAAAAAAAATAACGTTTGCCTAAAACGCTTAGTTATGGCTTGACGTAACGTTTTAGGGAAACGTTTTTGTTTCGGTAATATCGTTAAAATTACGTTGTAGTAGATCAGTTGATACAGAAAACGCTTTACCTTATGATAATTAGGCTTTATTCAACTAGAAAACATGCATAGGAAAAATAGCAGACATAAGCAAATGAAAGACATGATTGACTACGTGTCAAGTATTATTCTTCCATTGCCGAGGCTAGAGCGAAGAGTTCACATCATTCACCCTGGGCCTTTTAAAACGAGCCGGTATCATAATCCTGAAGATACACCGGCGGCCTGCGTTCTCGGGTTGACCGGCGTAACCCAGTTCCTTCTTGAGTCGGGCCTTCATTATCAATAGCTTCCTCTTCAGTATCAGGAGTCATATAATCTTCTCCTGACGAAGGTTCATCAACCACTGGAAGTGGAGCTAAAGACCTGTTTGAGACAGATGTTTCGCGGCCATCTGATAACCTCACGAAAGAGTAATCCGGATTACTTTGCAGGAGCTCTACTTCTTCGACAGCTGGATCATATTTAGAATTTCTCACATGCTTCTTCAAGAACCGGACCATGTGAAAGTAACCACGTTGGCAAAGATTCACCGTTCAGTGAACGTCTAGGATGATTAAACATTCTTTCATGTGGTGTCGTATTCGTCCCAGTAGATAGTAGAGATCCGATGGAATGGAGTGCCACTGGTATCGCATCCTCCCAATTAGCTATATCCAGATTTTTTGAGCGCAAAAACAACTGAATTGTTCTCCAGAGTGTTCCATTAAGACGCTCAACTAGTCCGTTTCCCCTTGGATTATAAGGAGTAGTTCGGCTGCAGGCGATTCCAAAATTAGTCAGGAAAATTCTCAATTCGTCCGATAAAAATGAAGTGCCTCTGTCGGAGTGAATATATGCTGGCGTGCCGAAGATAAAAAATATTTCTTTTAGACATTTTATTACCGTTCCTGCTGTCATATCTCTGCAGGCAAAGGCAAAGGGAAAACGGCTATACTCGTCTATTATTGTGAGAATGTAACGGTTCCGTGTGTTAGATGGTAGTGGACCTTTAAAATCCATGTTGAGTCTTTCAAAAGGCGCTGTGGCTTTAATGAGTTTTCCCTCATTCTTGACAAATCTAGGTTTAATTTCAGCACAAACAGGGCAAGCTGCTGTCATCCTTTTTATTTCTTCGATAGAGTAAGGCAAATTCTTTGTACGAACCCAGTGTACCATCCTCGTGATACCTGGATGACATAAGGAATTGTGTAGTTCTGTTAATTTACTCGAAGCAATATTCATATGTGCACATACCCGTGAAAGTGCATCAGCGGCGATATTTTGTTTTCCGGGTCTATATATGATGTCATAACGATAGCATGATAACTCAAGGCGCCAACGCTCTATTTTTTCATTTTTTATTTTACTTGCGTGATTCTGATTGAACATGAAAGATACAGATTGTTGGTCTGTAACAAGTAAAAAGTGCCTTGCGATCAAATAATGGCGCCATTTGCGTAGCGCTTCTACTATGGCGCTGGCTTCTTTTTCAATTGATGGTTGTCGTCTTTCAGAATTATTGAGTGAGCGTGAAAAGAAGGCTACGGGGCGTCCTTTTTGAGATAATGTAGCAGCTATAGCAAACTCTGAAGCGTCCGTTTCGACAGTAAAAGTCTCTTTCTCGTCTATAGCGACTAAAGCAGATTTAGTAACATCAGTTTTCAATTTATTGAAACAGTTGACTGCGTCATCAGATAATGGGAAACCTGTTTGCAGTAGTGGCTTGATTTTAGCAGAAAAATTTTCTATCCATTTCGAATAATGTGCAAATAAACCAAGGGCTCTTTTCAAGCTTGCCGCATCCGATGGTATGGGTAGACTTATAAGTGGTTCCAAACGAGACTTGTCAGGTTTAACTGTATTTTTATCAATTGTATATCCAAGGAGGTTGATAGATTCAGTTGCAAAGACACATTTGTCAAAGTTCAATGTAAGATTATATTTTTCTGCGGCATCCATGAATTTGCGAAGGTTTTCGTCATGATCCTGTTTATCTTTCCCGCAGATAGTGACGTCATCCAAATAAGCAAATGTTGCGTTCAGTTTCTCATTATGAATAATATAATGTAAAGTTCTTTGGAATGCGGCGACTCCATTCGTTACGCCACAAGGTATGCGAGTAAATTGATACAGATTACCGCAAGCTTCAAAAGCGGTGTAAATTTTCTCTTTAGGAACTATTGGTACCTGGTGGTAAGCACTTTTCAAATCAATTTGACTGAAAAAGTTATATTTGGCGACGTGCGAGACAATAGAGTCAATGCTCGGCAAAGGATAAGCATCTAATTCAGTATATCGATTGATTGTTTGCGAATAATCAATAACCAGTCGTTTTCTGTGGTTGTTTCCACCAGCAACCAGCACCTGTGCTCGCCACGGAGAGACGCTAGGCTCTATTACCTTGTCTTTTAATAAATTTACGATCTCGTTGGATATAAACGCCTGGTCTTCCTCTGAGTGACGGCGGGAGCGAATTGATATAGGCTTAATATCGGGCGATAAGTTCGTGAAAACGGATGCTGGTGGTACAGTAGCCTCAACTACATTACATATCTTTAGTGGCTCCTTTTCTCCTCCAAATTGAAGTTCTAGTGAAGAATGATTTTTCAATAAATCGTGTCCAATGATAACATCCGCACAGAGATTGTTTACAATAAGTAACGGCTGGTGTTTATAGATATGGTGATCAATTTGTATAGTTGCATAGCATATTCCATCGACATAAGAGACATGATTCAGTGATGCGAGGTTCACGGCTTGTCTGCAAGGCCGCCTTTTTAGTTTCATTGTTTGTGCAAGGTTATTGTCAATAAAGCTGATAGAGCTGCCTGTATCAACTAAGGCTTCAGCTCGATAATTGTTAACAGTTATAGGTATAGTGGCTTTGCGTAAGCTTGAAGGCGAAGCGGCCGAAATAATCGATAAGTTAAGGACTTGAGAGTTGTCTTCCGAAGTAACAGCTGCATTTGTGTTGCGTTGCGTGTGAGCAGAGCTACGACAAACATTTGAAAAGTGGCCTTTTTTTGAGCATAATTGGCATACTACATTAAAGGCAGGGCATTTTACCCTTTGATGAATACTGCCACCACAGAAGAAACATTTACGACGTTGATTTGCAGAATTCGTGGCTGCTAAGTTTTGTTGTAGTGGAGGCTCTTGCGTAGTTGGTTCAGATATAGCGTTAAAGGAGATAGGGCTGGTATTGGACTCTATTATATGAGAGGTGCTTTAAACATGCATAGGAAAAATAGCAGACATAAGCAAATGAAAGACATGATTGACTACGTGTCAAGTATTATTCTTCCATTGCCGAGGCTAGAGCGAAGAGTTCACATCATCAGTGAAAGAGTCTTATAAAATAAACTACTGTATTTACCATTCCGTAGTTTTTTACTTACGTTACATTTTTTAAAGAATTATAGTGCGCAGAAGATTTTAAGTCAAAATTTAAGCAGAGAATTGCTTTTAACGCATGGTTTTCTGCTTTGTATTTGGTTCATTAAGTACCTAGCATATTGTTATGAACCTGTTTAAACTCAGCATGATAATCAAAGACAGCGAGATAGTATAAATAAATATAACAATTTAATATTTCGTGCGGAACTTTTTTATATTTTATTTTATTTTTAATAGAGTTTCATTTAATTAACTCATGAGATAATCGTATGTGTTAACAATGCTCAAGACCCTTTTTTATTTACAGTGTCTATGGGCGTTGGTGATCTCTTATCATCAGGTGACCCATCTGCTCGTCTTTCTCCCTCTTATATATATTTAAAAAATCTAAATTTGCAAACGCTTTAGGCGTAACCCCAAAGGATGCCTAAAATACCTTGGTTAAATAACCTGCAAAAACATACAAAAATATTGGAGGCAATTATAGCGACAGGGCCAACTGACGAAAATTTATTCAGAGGGCCAGCCGACCCCGAGAAAAGAAAGTAGAAGAATTTTGTAGTATCGTACAGTTGACAACAACGCGCTGAACAACATTTTATGTCAGTTTAGGAACATCAAGGTTGCTTGTTGGTACAATATATGCATATTTTAGAATTCCATACAGTTCCCAGGGAATGTATGACATATTATTTCTTTATACATTACCTAGGCATGCTATAGAATACCTATTGCGCAGCCAGGAATGTGTGAACTAAACCAAACTTAACCAAACCTTACCTAACCTGACCGAACTTTGATACTAAAAAAATTTCACATTGCCAGTGGTCCAGCAGGCATGCAATGCCTAAGCAAAGAATAAAATTGCGACAGTAATATTTATACGATTTTATACACTTTCCTAACTAACCAGGAGGCCAATTCCTGAAAATCACCGGGTGATAAAATATCAGTTTTAAGACGTTAAAAATTCAAATTTACCCTGTAAAACCGTAAACGGTAATTTATAATACATGAAAATTAATAATGAAACATTAGTTTATAAAAGAAAAATCTGTGGTTTTGAAATTTTTGAGTGATATTTTATTACCCGGTGATATTCAAGAATTGAGTCCCAAGCATTCTATTATTGCCAAGGCATTTATACATAGATGTCAGGTGACATATCTACAAACAAAATATTACCTTTACGTTTTTCCTTATCTTGCCCGCCCAGGAACTAGAAAGCGACCGTGATACATGACTCTAGGGCTGCCAAGGCCCGCAATTGATAGCCGGCCCTTATTTCAGGGTTGGCGATTCGTCAATCTAGGCGTTTTACCCGTAAATGTTATTGGGTCATCGCTTCTGTGGGTTTTGACTGCGTCAAGGACATAGATTTATTTAAGATGAAACACATGTTTGAGATCTTTAGGGGAGGCCTATGTCCAGCAGTGGATGTCTTTCGGCTGATAAGATGATGATGATGACATGTTTGTGATTTGTAGTCTCTGAGAAGCTGGGGTGTTGTAAAAGGCCCCTTAATGTAGCGACACACCTGTTTATCCTTCCGACGCGGAGAGTTCCGCTCATTGCGCTCGCAACGCTCTTTAGGTTGCCTATGACAGATCTGGCAGAATTTCCGCTGGTGTCACACTTGATACATTTTTCGGTCTCGGAACTTTCAGTGTCGAAATTCCCGCAGGTACACATACGGTGTAACAACACTTGGCATGTTGAACCAAAACATGGGTAGCAACATCCTTCTGCATATTGTGCCTACTACCATCATGCAGTCGCCAACCACTGAGGTTTATTGTGTCTAACTTTTAAACCAAAAAAGTATGTACTTTTTGTTTTTGTTCACTTAAAATATAACGTAAAACACAAGTTTTGTTTGTAAAAGGGTACTAATAAGAGAAAATACTTGAAGTAACGCAACGCTCGTGTATGCAGAATTAACTTGGTTTCCTCGGCAGAGCAGTATAAATTATACGCTACATAAAATCCTGTATTTCTGTATGCATTCAAATTTTAAAAGTAGTTTAATAAGGGAGGCGTGCATATTTTCAAGGTCCTTTTTTACAAAACAAATGCAATTCTTAAGATGATAAAATAAGATTCCAGGCAAATAAAAAGTATGTATAATTGTACACTAAAAGCGCTATCACACCTTCTTTACTTTAGGATGAAATTCGGCATACATTGCTCGTTCAAGTAAGGATATTGGAATTAACAGAACCAGGCCTCTCAGCAATGTATACCGAATAAGTCTTTGAATTTAGAATGGTGTGATTGCGGCTTAAACCAAAGTTCTTCAAAGAATATACCTACAACCTCTAAAACAGCTTAATCAGCTTTCAACAAGATTGTCTTGAGACAAACTTAAGTACTCCCTTTTCCTAAAGATCTTCATACATCAGACCCTTCAAAGACAAGGCAGTTTGAAACAGGCTGTAGGGCGAATCTTATCCCGTACTAAGTGGACTGTGTCAAGTTCGGAAACGATTTGGGAACATTGTTTAGATGTAGGGCGATTATTGAAGACTGGGTCAAAGGGGCTCCGCGATAGGAAGGTAAGGGAAATTCGAGAGCTAGAGTTAAGAGAAGAGCGGTTTATAATATCTTATTTTTTGGTAGACATTATTTTTACCATTGCTATATAGGCAAATGCGTTCCATCTTTCTTGCCACTTTTCGCGATCGAGTGCGATCTTGGGGCACTCTTTGCTGATGGTATCGAGTTCGTTTCTCCAACGTTCACGGGGTCTTCCTCAAATCACATTGGCTATTCCTTGGTACCCAACTTGAAGCCGTCTTAAGCGACCGACATGGCCTGCCCAAACCCATTTCAGCTTCGCAGCTTTTTCACTGTTTGATATTCTAATGGGTGGTATTTCTTTGTCGTGGGTGTTGTCAATGAGTGTTTTTTCTTTGTTTTTTCCGTGTCAAGTTATACTTTTACAAGCACTAAACGATTACTTACACACTACTGTGAATTTTTATAAAAAATTATCTAAGTCACTGATGTGTTTTTGAGGTCAAAATTTATTTTCGGTTTTCACTCAAATCTCTTTAGAAAAGTTGTTCAGCTTGATATTTTGAGTCACCCCTCAAAAGTATAACCGCTTTTACTTTCTTTACCGAGATAAAAGTTCTGTCTTATCTGTCAAACTAAGTCCTTGTTTAAAGGGCAGGTGTGCGCGGCAGGCAGTTTCATTCAATGCCAACGAACGGATAGCTACCGACATAGAATCAATGCCATGCCGACCGCCCCGACCGGTCAACGGTTCGGTTGTCCAAATCCGCAAACACTATGAAACAACACAACTTTTGTTTATTGCTCGAGTTCAGGGGTCTAAACAACTTTCCATTAAATTTGGAGATGACATACTCGTAATAACATGTCGAATGTCATCCTACACATTTCATGCGTCAAATGGAACTTGGTCTAGGCTTTGGTCTAGCCCCCAGTTTCACTGACTCGCAGATTTTCGTAAATAATTTTACGAAAATCTGCAAAGTAGGATTTGATTAAATGAATAACCTTTCCTTACACAAATTTCCAATAATATCCATAATGTATCTGTACAAGAAACTAATTTCACCTTGTCACATAAACTGCTTCAGCTGATGAGCAAACGCGCAATAAAAATTTATGCGAACCAAAAATTTATTTCGCACATCCTCCCTATGTTCCTTAAGAAAGTTGTTCAGTTTCATGGGTAATATTTTCTCCTGTAAGCTTTTTATACCCTTTCTTATATCTTGTATATTAGCACACATTCGATAAAACAACGTCACGCTATCAACTAAATACATACAAATATGTATTGGAACGATTTTTTCGAGTGTCTGGGGACGTCGGCTATAAGTCGGCAGATTACTTCAGGCCTTAAGAGATTTACGGCTTACGGACTCAAGGTGCCGCTTAGTCAACTTTTTACTTTTACACGCGCATCTTTCTCACGCCTTGATAGGTGGATATAACTGAGCAACACTTCTCATCATACACTGAGTGTATCGAAAAGGTCAGCAAAAAAACTTAAAGATAATGTTGAGCCAACATGCAAAACTGAACAACTGGCAATAAAAAAAGAATGGCTTTGGGCAAACGGTATAATTTAATTTATAATTTTGTATAGAGCGTCCGTTTCTTGTCTTTCATTTAATGACATTTGCAACTTTGGCAAAGTTGCATTCTTATAAAGTTGTTGGCCTTTCAGGTTTTTGAAACTTCTCTCTATACCCTTATTTACCACTGATAGGGCTTCTACAGTAATATTTAATTTGAGTCTAGCTCTAGGCAGTCTGCTTTCCAAGACCAAATTTAGGACATTCTAAATAAAGGCCAGGTTAAAAGTACCCTAAATTGACAAGCGTGTAGATGAAAGGAGAGCAAAATTGAAAGTATACTTTATTCATATTAGGATTATTTGAGGACACTAGAGAAGTATGTCAAGATCTTAGCAGAAGGAGGGCTGTGGTCTCTGCCTACCCCGACGGGAAAGAGAAGAACGTGACGTGGTTTTATGTGTGTTGGTTACTGGCAAACAGAAACCATACTCCAAATAGTAAAGAAATGTGTTCAAAAGAGTGTGTACGAGAGCCAAGGCTGTATGTGTGGCGAGTATTTGCCGACGTGTCAAGCCCAATTAGCGGCCGCTCTGGGAGGGCCCTCGCCTTGTTTTGTCGTCTCTACAAACTACGGCCGCTTCGTTTACTTGTTAGAAGAACTACTTTAACTGCTATTATTAGTTACTACTGTAACGCGAAATAAGTCAAGCTTACTACTACCATAAAAACACTGATTTGGCAAGAGAAGTAATGAAACTCAACACAATTAATAGAATCAAATAGGTCAGCATAAGTTATTATTCAAACGAAAACATTCAGAAAATATTTGGTGTCGGCGCGACGCTAAGTTTTTTTGAAAAGACAAAAACTTAAAATTTTAAATTTTAAGCTGTTTGGTTTTATGGTGTGAGTGAGTAACATGCGACACATGTGCAATATTTCAGAAGGATACAAGATATTTTATGAAATCTTATTAGATTAGAGACTTGTTCAGTTGGGAAATTACTCAAAAATACACTCCACACACAGTATCTGAAAAATGTAACTTATTAAGTCGTTGTTACCATTGTATTTCTTTACAAAAATGGTCCAGTTTTGTTGACTTAGCATGCTATTTAAGCTATAGGAATAAAAAACTTAACTTAGGGAAACCTGTTATAGGCTCATGTACCATTAATATATAAGCAAACTATTCTTTTTGTAAACAGCTGTTGGTTTTCTAAATAAAATAAAAAAAAATACTTTACTTAGTTGAAAGGAGATAATTGCAAAGTATGGTTTCTACAACTAACTGCCGGTTGCACAAAGCATTTGTAAAGTTAAAGCTCCTTAAAATTATAGGCATCACTCGTCAACGGAACAAATGGCACCAATAAATTTGACAAAGCCTTAACTATAAAGGAGCTATATGCGCATTTCTATAAAAGGCTCTGCTTAACCCCCGAAAGGGAACCGAAAATAATTATTAAATGTACTAGCTTTTGCCCGTGACTTAGTCTGCATGCATGTTAAGAAAAAATGTACGAATGTTTAAGTCAAAATAATAGCTATCATAGAAAAAAAGTTTAATTAAAATCGGTTCAGCAGTTTTTGCGTAAGGCTCCAACAAATAAAGAAACAGAGAAAAGTCCAAAAATCTGTAATTTGGATTCGGGGGCATCCAAATATCTTAACGTAATATTTTTTATGTATGATCCTAACGAAATAGTGAACATAATTTTAGTATGTTACTCAGGCCATGAAACTGGAACAACTTTTCTCAAGGAACATAGGTCGAAATACGAAAATCAATTTTTCCTCCTCCCATGAAAGCGCATTTTATATGGGAGGTCAAATTTTGTTTTGTTTTTTGTTTTTTCAACCTATGTTCCTTTGGGAACGTTTTTCAGTTTCATGGTTATATATAGTACATATACATGCTAAAATTATGTTCACTATTTCTGTAGAACCTTATATGTAGATATTTTTATAAACATTTTAAAAATATCATCATTGTACAGACAAAATTAATTTACAATTTTATACAGTAAAGAAGAGATATATGTATCCTTCTACTTTTGATGTTACAAATTGGACTGGTTGTCTTCCTGGTTTGCGAAGTTAGATCAAAGACGAAAACTTCCTTATTATTTGACAGCTGAAATTTCCTTTTCCAACTTGAGAGTGGTTTATTCAGTTAATTCATAATTTTTATACTCAACCCTAACAGGAGGTTCAGACCATAAATAATAAAAATAAATAAATATTGGGGGGCAATTCACACAAACTCAATCGATTCAAAACTAGGCAATACATAAATAACACCCAGACACAGAACAAACACTCGTGATTTTATTATTAAATTAAGTAAATGATAACACCATAAAACTGATCAACTTTGTCCACGCCACATAGGTCGATACTACAAGGTGTTTGGTATTCAAGGTATAACAAAAAGGGTATACCAACCCTGAAGGATGTGATTCTGCCCATAAAACTGAACAACTTTCCTTAAGGAACGTGTGTCGAAATTTAAAAAAAATATTGGCCACCCGTAGAAGTTAAATAAGCTGTTAGCGCATTTTGTACAGGAGGTCAAATTTTTTATCGTAGTTAGACCCATGGTTAGACGTATGTTCTTTAGGGAAAGTTGTTCATTTTCAAGGGTAGAGCAACCACCTGAGAGGGGTGCAGATATACACCAAACACCCTGTATAAAACATTTTGACTTTCCAAAAAATTGCTCAACACGATAATCGATTTTGAAAAAAATAAAGCCTTAAATGTCGCTTCTCTTTGAGAAAGATGTTCAGTTTCATGGTCTGAATGCAAAATCTCGGTTTACACGAGATGAATTTTTAAAGTTACCGCAAAATAAAGGTTATTCTAGTAGTTTTAAATGACGACATAAATTTGTCATTTAAAATACATGGCTCTTCAGAGTGCTTTCAAAGTTCCGGGATAAGTTTCCTAAGCCTGAAAGTTTCAACCTTTAGCTGTTTTAATTGCGAAATTTTGAGAAAGATGTTCAGTTTCATTGTCGGAATGCACAGTCCCGGTTTTCACGAGATGAATTTTAAAAGTTACCGCTACATAAAGGTTATTCTAGTAGTTTTAAACGACGACATAAATTTATTATTATTATTATTTGTTGTTTCTTTTTTTTTCTCCCTTTTTGGGGTAATTTTTTCCCAGAGGCACGGGTCGCTGACCAAGTGTCACTGGGAGGAAAGGTGAACATTACGTCGGTCTGTCTGTTCAGTTATGTCGGAGTCAGATGTAAGAAACTTGCGTACTATTCGACATGTGTTCAAAATAGTAGCTTTCTGCATGGTGGTATATGTGAGCATAGGCAAACCGAGCAGATTGAGACTATGGTGTAAGTGTTGTTATTATTATTATTATTATTCCTGAATCTCGGGCAATTAAGTCCCGGACCTTTGGAAGGCGTGCGTGGGGCCGAAGCCAACACGTAGAGGCCCGTTAAACAGTTTAATTTACAAAAGTGATGTGACACCAACCGGCGATTATCCCTGTCTACATTAATACTAATGCATCCAAGGACAATCCCCGGTAAGTGTAGGACTATTGCAAGAATTGGACAAAAATGAAATTGGGTTATTTGGTTGAGGTGCTCGTGGATTGGGTAACTGGGACTATAGGAGGTACTATTGCGCCTGCCCGACCAATGTTAATAACACGGAAAAAATGGGCAGACGGTGACTAGCCAACTCGAATCAATGGGCCCCCGAAAACGGCTGCACGCACGGTGCTGCAAGGGGGCAACATTTGCTGAGCGGCTGAAGGGTGAAGAGATGCCCCTGGACTTTAAACGACGATCACGCGCTCCCTGAGGGTCCAGCATCACGTGCCCACTCGCCACTTACGCAGGCACGTCCACCCTTCGAGCATAAAGCTCTTGCGACTCCACTCTGGCCGGCCAACCAAGGCAAGCCAAAGGTGAGGGATCTGTTCCTCGTCAGTGTTCACTCCAGCCGGCCGGTGAAGGCAAGCCGGAGATGAGGAACAGGACCTTCCCCCGGGAGCACTCGGGTCCGTGGGGTCGCTACTCCCCAACAGCTCGCCACAAACTGCCCTGCGGGTTTATTATTATTATTATTATCATTGAGCAGGCAGGCAGTCGATATACAACTGATAATGCCTGTATCCAGTTAACTAGTGTGCTTTCTTTTTCTTAATTTGTCATTTAAAATACATGGCTCTTCAGATTGCTTTCAAAGTTCCGGGATAAGTTCCCTAAGCCTGAAAGTTTCAACCTTTAGCTGTTTTAATTGCCATAAATTTTATAATTGAGCTATGTTTATATCCTGATTCTAGCAAATGGAATAAATCAAAATAGAGAAATTATAAATGTAATAGAAAACCGAAGAGGAAAAATGTTTGGTCACATCATCAGGCACGACACATTTATAAAAACTATTGTGGAAGGAAAAGTGGAAGGAAGAAGAGGCCGCAGCCAGCCTAGAATAGAGTACTGCCAAGGGATGAAAGAGAGGGCGGGGGTAAATACTTACGGAGAACTGAAAAACCTAATACAAGACAGAGACAGATGGAGAACGCTACACCGAAAAGAGCATGGCTCTTAAATAATGAATGAAATGACTAGCAAAATAAATGAGAAGGACGCAACTGTCTATCTTCTGATCCCTTAGTCGCCTTTTACGAAACCAATATGGGAATAGCTTTACTATTCTTATCCGGTACCAAACGGAGCCTAAGAATTTCATTGAATAAACAAATCTGAATAATAAGTAAAAACAAAAACATGACCAACTAGATTTTAGAATAAAGTTGGGATGATTTCGTCAATTTCAGTAAGTTTTTGTTCGTATTTCCAACGCGAGACGGTATTTCTAAAGAAATATGTAGGTATGTCTTGAGAAAAGGGGTTAAAGGACTACTTGAAATAATACCTTTATTGTCTCTTGTCTGCGACTCTGATGGCCTTTTACTTATAGAGCTAAACAATTTGTCGAGACAGGTCTGTGACTTTTACATACTTATTCAAACCTCGGTTGGTAAAGAAATTATATCGTTTTAAATAATATTTATAAAATATATAATATTTTATGTATAATTTATACATTTATATAATATTTTGAGATATTACAAGTATTTTGAGAGACGAATAAAAAAAACCGAGCAAGTGCGAGTCGGACTCGCGCACTTATTGTTCCGTACCACTGAAGTCAAAATACCGTCTTAGTTCGCGCAGTACTACTTGCACTTGATTGGTTTTTATCATTTGTTGTTATTTTATAGTTTATGAATATACCAATTTTCACGCTTGTAAGTATTCCCGTTCTTACGATAGAGCTAACAAAAAAAAAACACAAAGAAATAGGTTTCTTGTACGGGGATTTTTTTTGTTTATGTTTTTTAGGGTTCCGTACCTCAAAAGAAAAAAACGGAACCCTTATAGGATCACTTTGTTGTCCGTCTGTCTGTCTGTCTGTCTGTTTGTCTGTCTGTCTGTCAAGACCCTTTCTCTCACGAACGGGTAGAGTTATCAGGTTGAAATTGATACCATATATTAGGGTCCATAAACCACACAAGATCTGAAAATTTCAATTTTTTACAACGACGCAATTAAAAGATATGGCATTTTATGTCCTCATCTCTATACATTTATGCAAAAAGCAAAACCTACAGGGTACTTCCCGTTGAACTAAAATTATGAAATTTGGCAAGAAGCTAGGTCTCACAGTACAAATAATGGGAAAAGTATTACAACTTTTCTCACAACTAATAGTAACCAATTGTGGTGAGCTCCCGTTTCAAGAACATTCATATAAGAGAGGGGTCAAGTTGGATGGACGCGGAGGCGATTTTTGTTTTAGTTCTATTTTAAAAACGGGAACACTTACAAACTTGAAAATTGGTATGTTTATAGTGAATAAGCTATAAAATAACAACAAATAATAAAATTTGGTCAAGCGCGTGTCGGACTAAAAAAATCTAGCACATTAACTTACTGAAATTTCAACTAATACAATTATGATTATGTGGTGGTACGGAACCCTCGGTGCGCGAGTCCGACTCGCACTTGGCCGGTTTTTTGTTAGGTAATCCACCATATTAACAGATATCCTGTGAAAAATTCAACTCTATTGCTACTACGGTTCCAATGATACAGCCCTTGGACAGACAAACAGACTACGTAGGCCTAGTAATAGGGCTCCATTAGAAACCTTTGGATACGGAACCCTGAAGAGGGCTTTATGAACGGAAAGTATACAAGGTAATAACAGAAAGGTATAACAACCCTGAGGGATGTGAATCTGCCCATGAAACTGAACAACTTTTGCAAGGAATATAACTATGAAAAAATACTAAGCTATAATACTTTCTATACTAAATTCGCTGATACAGTTTCTACGGGAAGTAGAAATTTTGTTGCGCATTTCGGCCTTTTCATGGAAGAAGTTGTTCGGTCTCATGGGCAGATTTATATTCTCTTTTCAGGGTTTCGTACCGAAAGGGTGTAAAACGGTACCCTATTAATATGCCTCCGATGTCTGTCTGTCTGTCAGCGGGCTGTATCTTATGAACCGTAATAGGTAGACAGTTGAAACTTTCACAGATTACTTATGTAGTTCTGTTGCTGTTATAAAAACAAATAATAAAAATAAAAAGTTAAGGGGTTCTAAACCTAAAAACGTGAGTTTTAGGCGATTTTTGCACGATTTTTTGTTTTAGATCTATCGTAAAAACAGGAGCACTTACAAGCATGAAAATTGGTATGTTTATTATACTGCATAAGCTACAAAATTACAACAAATAATAAAAACTGGACTCGCGCGCATATAATACTCTTCTGTCTTACTGCGCGTCCATAACTAAGACGATATTTTTAACTTATTGGTACCGAACCATCGGTGCGCGAGTCCGACTCGCACTTGGCTGGTTTTTAAACCTTGTGTAAGGGTAGTATTTTAAGGGGTATTTTAAAATCTTTTAAGCAAAGAATTTTACAAATCGCACAAAAGAAAACTTTTCATACAAACAAGACCGCAGTTGATAATTTTGTACGGAAAGTCGATTTTTTTACAACAATTACACTTAAAAAAATTTACATGCATTACTTCAAAGTCAAATTGTTTATTGCAACCCATATGGTAGAAAGATGGTAACATATTATTTACAGTATTAGAAACACATATGGACCCGGAAGGGCACGGCAAGATTATCCTAAAAACTATATTAAAGTTTCAATTTAGAATTGTAATTAACATTATTAAAATGAAACAGAAAATTCAAAATGACGAATTAGAAAAATTTAAATATAACAGATTTAAAATTAAAATACAATTGGAAATATAAAATAAATAGAATTGAAGTTAACACTAAATTAAATTAGAAAATAAAAGTAACGATTAAAATAGAAACAATGAAAATTAATTAAATCAATTAGATATTTAAAACCTAAGAGGTATACGTAAATATAAAAGCTAATATTTGAAAGTCAATAGGCATTAAATATTTTCAAAGATAAACATAAAAAAAAAATATATATTATTTTTCATCAAAGAACTCTTGCAACGTATAGAAACATTTAGTCGTTAGGTAGTGTTTTAGGGATTTTTTGAATTTATTTAGGTTTTCTTCTACCTGAATAGCTTGAGGAAGATTATTATAATTTTTTTCTGCCATGGCTACTGGCCCGGAGCTAATAAGTTTCATCTTCGTTTCGGGAAGTGCTAATCTATTATGGGGTCGTAAGTTAGGAGGGCGCGGATATTTTGGAAAGAGGTGGGGGTTTTTTTAACGAATAGGCTACTTTCTAGGATATAAACTGATGTTAATGGAAGTATTTTATATTCTTTGAAGTAAGGTTTACAACTCATCATTGAATCTATATTGGCTATTATTCTTATACATATTTTTTGTAATCGGAACAATTTTAACATGTTAGTGCAATTTCCCCATAACATAATCCCGTACTGGAGACAGCTGTGTGCGTATGCGTAATATGCAGTTAGACCTGTTTTCACGTCTGTGTTTTTCTTTAATTCATATAACGCGTAGGTGAACCTCGATAGCTTCGAGCAGGTCTTAGACACATGATCTTTCCAATCCATGTTGCAGTCAATGTATACACCTAGAAGTGAATATGAAGTTACGCAGTCTATTTTATTGTTTTGGAAGGTATAGTTTATATCTAGGGGGCGCTTTTGTCGTGGTTTAAACTGTAAGAGTCTAGTTTTGGATACATTTATTTGCAGGTTGTGATCATTTAGCCAGGTAAGAATGTCAGAAAGGGTTTTATTGAGAGCAGTGTTTAAGTTTAAGGAATTTCGGCAGGGCAGCACTACTGAGATGTCATCAGCGAACAAGGTGCACGGATGGCTTACTTAAAACCCGGGTGTAAGGAACGGTGTACCGGAAACGGAAAGTGCGTATATTAGTTTTATTAAATAAGTTTTCTATGTCAAAACTTAGTTTTATTAAATAAGTTTTGACATAGAAAGACATAAATATTTAATGTTAAATTCAAAGCAATTTTGTAATTCTATTGACATTTATATTTTGTCAATTAATTATTTCAATACGTTTTTAGTATTGTTTATTATTTATTAGTTTACTATGACATTTACATTTATTTTGACATTGAATATTATTATTATTACTATGTTTCTTTTCTGTAGTTTTTGACATGTTTGTATTTTGTTTTATTATCTTTATGTGACATTTTTGACGATCATATTATTCACTGACATTTGAACAACGTATATGTACTTTTGTATCTGATAATATGAAATAAATAAATCTAATCTAATCTAATCAGTCAACAAAACTAAACAACTTTTCGAAAGAAACATTAATGGGAAATGAAAACCGTTTTTGACCTTTACATACAAATTGTTCACTTCCATCGAACAGTTTGTATGGAGAAGCTTAATTTTTTTTTTCATTCCCATACATGTTCCGTTGGGAAAGTTATTCAGTTGCGTTTACTGAGCAGGCCCTTACAGTTTTCAGTACATTGACCCTTACACCGATATGTCGCAGGCAAATCGTGTAATCCGTTTAAAACCAACCGACAAATTGTATACAGTCGGAAAATCATTTGGTGGTGTCAAAGGGAATGAATGGTAAATGGATTTAGATTACTGGTGCATTTTAGGTTCGTTAATCATGGCAAGGTTAACTTGCGACTACATCGCATTAAAATGCCTAGGCATAATATAACATGGCGAAATTCACAATTTATCGGCATTTTGCAAAATGCCTAGGTATTATTTCAGGCGGCGAATTTGTCTCAATTGAATAGGATAGAATAGGATATTATTATAGGATTATGAATTATTTGCTCTTGATATTTGAAATCCAATGAGCACCACAAAAGAAATAACACATTAATAAGTTTTTTAAATCTTTGTTACTTTGAATGAAAGAAGTAGCTACTTCACATAAAACATGTAAAGTACTGTAGCATTAGCTGAAAAGAGCTTCTTAAGCCAAGATGGTTTCCAAGAAAGCGTTGTACCAAGATAATCTTAGTTTAATTCAACGCTTAATAAGGCGTTTGCTCTGCAGCTGTTTGCTCTTGTGATGTCATGCTGAGGAATTAACATGAAATATCTACTTTTACGATGATTTAGATTAAGTGTATATTTTACACAATTTTAAAGCTCGATTGATAGCCTCCGGTCCAGTGGACACTGTCTAACTAAGCATCACTTTGTGAGACCTCCCCATTTTGTTTTGGCTAGGACAGTATAGGTTAAATCACGGGCTGTCCTGATAGTGTGATGGTTCTACGGAGTCAGAGGCCTATAGTCTGAGGGCTGGCGCAAAAGCTCTCTCAGAAGTTGTTAGGACAGTTAAAATCTTTAGTAGAAATTTGTCGAATGTTATGTCAAACTGTAAACTTTATGACGGGGGCGAAAGCCTGTTGATGTTTTTCTTTCGTGATTGAAATGTAGATAACATGAGAATAGCCCTTCTGAAAACATAGACAAAAACACCTTATTGCACACAATTGACAAAAACATCTAACTCTGGGTAAAGGTGGCTTTTTCGCTGTACGCAATGTCAAATTCAAAATCGTTTATTCATTGTTGGATATTAAAATCTCTTAATTACGTCGCAATGGCGACACAAACAATGTGGCGCCATGGTGGAAAAAAGAAAGAAGCGACAATAAAAACCCATGCGCTCTTTTAAATATGTTTGAATGTCAAATAATATTCTTACACAAAAGCGTCGTCACTACATTGTAGAATGATTTGTAAAGAAGTTATGACTTGGGAATGGAATAATTGAAGAGAATAACAGTAATTTTATATTTGAATTAATTAACTGAATTCAATTTATAAAGCTCTCGCCATGAGCACCATAACCACAATATAAAATCTGTTAATGCTTTAAAAACAATATGCAGTTTTTTTTTTTCTTCCAAACCGGTTTAGTCTCTACCACAAAAGAACCCTTTCTTTGCTCGGGGTAAATGTCATCATCAATTTGGCGGCCGGTAAAAACAATGGTGGGTGGTAAAAGCTCGCCGACTGAGATGATTGACGAGCTGACGAAGCAAGGTTATAAACATAGCGAAGAAGGATGATATGTAATGGAATTTGGTGTCTTACTCGGTTGTCTAACCTACTCTTACTCCTGACTGCTCTAACATTTGGTGAACAATATATGTATTTTAGATTCAGCTGGTTGATTACAAAAAGAAAACTACGTATCAATTGACTCTGAAAAAGACATTTTTTTAACCTTAAACAACTCGATTGTTTTCAAATAAAACCGAGGGCAATGAAATTTTGTAAAAGTTTGACATAGAAAAGTTACAACAAAAAGATTTGTTTTTATGTCACAAGTGGGTAAACGAATAAATGATAAAAAATATTGAGGCAATTCCTACGGTAAGATCCGTCAGGGCCTTGTGTCAGTATGAATCAATATATCTCCGTGATCTGGATACAAAAAACAATATTTAACACACAATTTTTTGCCTCTAACAGTAATCAAATCCGTGGCTTTCGGATTAGGAGGCAGGCTCACTCACAACCACACCATTCCGGCTAATGGTCTCTTTTCCATTGTTCATTAACTGTCAATCGAAATTATTAATTTTACATTACTTTAAACCTTTACTAATAAAAGTAAAGAACAGACATTTAAAAACCGGCCAGGAGCAAGAAGGTCGGGGTTTCCGTACCACTAAGGTAAAAATACCGTCTTAGTCAGGGACTTACAGTCGTACAGTGTATTGAATGCACGTGGGTCTGAGTCGCACTTGACCAGTTTTTATTGCCTGTTGTTATTCTATAGCATATGCTCTTTAAACATAACAATTTCCACGCTTAGAGATTGACTCTTACAAATAGCAGAATATTCAAAAATGCAAGTTTTAACTTCTGCCGCCACTCCCGGAGTGAAATCCGTCCTTTTTAGGGTTCCGATACCAAAATGGTAAAGAAATGGAACCCTTATGGTGCCGCTTTTTCTGTTTGTCTGTCTGTCACACCTGTATATCTCCTTTCATATGCTACTCCACTCAACCTAGTGACAATTTGAAATTTTGCCCCCCTATTTGGGCCCCCTTTACATTAATAATCATTATTTTTTCTTAATTCTTTCACGTGCAATTAAGTTGGACAACCATATTCTAAAACTGTTCCAAATTTCAAGTCGATAGCATAAGTGGTTGCTGAGATATACAGGTGTGACAGACAGACAGACAGACAAAGTCGCACCATAAGGGTTCCTTTTTTTACCATTTTGGTATCGGGACCCTAAATATAATTGCTCGAAATTTTTTTTTCGCTTCTCCATAGTAAAGTGGTGACGTGATCGACTCATTTTGTATGGAAAAGCGAAAAAATTGTTTCGGTTAAAATAGCTTTTTCTTTGAGAAAGTTGCTTGTTTTCATGAGTAGAATCACTGGGCTTCAGGAGCAAAGTTAATGAAAATTCACGGTGTATATCCGTACTAAATAACAGTTTTCTAGTACTAATCGCCTCTGAGCTAAGCCGCAGACAGACAGACGGACATGACGAAACTATAAGGGTTCCTTGTTGACTACGGAACCCTAAAAATAAAACTTTTAAAGATTTGCAGCTAGCCGAGTACATAAGGTCACATAGTACGGGTAAGGAAGTGTTATAAAGCTTCTAATAGAGCTAAGAGGCGGGTTATCGCTAAGTGCAGTTAGAAAAGACCTTTACTTTGAAAAAGCAATTTTGCTCTAACGAGGTTGGTAACAAGTTATATTAAACGTTAACTAAACCGGTGTTGTATAAAGTGATCGATATGTTGCAGGCAAATAGTAACTTTGTATAATGCCATGGACGTTATTATTCGTTCGTGATAATGCCTAGGCATTTAGCAAAACGGCGACAAATTGTGAATGTCGCCACATTTCACAGTTTCTAGTCATATTACAAAACGGTGCGTAGTTCGTTTTAGTTGGGCTTGCTTTGGCTCTCGGACCTTAAATGCATTAGCGATCTAAACCTCTTTACAACCAACGCCGGTTTACAATTTTCCGTCCGTATAATTTTCTATAAATAGTTTGCTCAGAATATGTCTAATCAACTTTCCCAAAAGACACGAGACGAAAAACTTAACATAATGAGTTATTTTTACAGAAAGACTGTACAGGGTGTAAGGGACGGTGTACCGAAAACTAAAAGGGCGTGCTCAGTCAACGAAACTGAACAACTTTCCCAGAGAAACATATGTTGGGAAATGAAAATTGACTGGGACATACTAGTTTTAACAGAATGTTGGTTGGCTCGTAACTATGTCATTCCTATTTTAGAAGGGTACAGTTCTTATGCCACCCTAAATAACCGCTCGCAAAATAAAGGTTACACATTTCTTTAATTACAGAAGAACTGGAATCTCAGGACTTTAACTGTTTAATATCAAAAATAAACAAGGATATCTTATTTTATCAATTTATCGCTCCCCAAGATATAAAAATATTGACAATTTTTTAAATGATTGTATCAGCAAACATTCATCATATAAAAATATCATTCTATTGAGTGATATAAATATCGACATAGGAGATAATTCACAAGATTCACGTTCTTTCGACTATCTTAATCAAATTGCAGCTCATGGGATGCTTCCTGCACATAATTTTCCCACTCATGACCGCACCTGTCTTGACCATATTATGATCAAAACTAAGCTAAAAGCTCATGCATTAGTTTGTAAAACTACGGTTACTGACCATGACACAGTTGTTTTTTTTTTTGAACAAAACAAACATTATTCCAGGCCCTCAAAAACTATTAAAAAAATTGATTTTCAAGAAATTGAAAGACAGATTCACAGCATTGATTTCAATCCTATATTTTTACAAACTGATGTGAATATCGCGACAAATATTTTTGTAAATTGTCTCTCAAACTTGATTATATCAAACACAAAGTAATAACTGTCCCCAGGAAATACAGACTTATCAAGTCCAAGGATTCAAGATTCAAAATCCAAGGATTACAAAGGGTCTATTAAAATGTATGAGGAATCGTGACAGATTGCATCAAAAGGCAAAAAAGAATCCAAATAATGAAATACTGCAAGTAACTTATAAAAGGTACAGAAATTTTTGTAACGCTTTATTAAAAAAACTAAAAAAAGAACATGACAAAAATGAAATCGAAAAGGCAAAAGGAAATGGAAAAAAGCAAGCAAGATCAACACTATGACTTCAAATATTAAGAAAAATGATGTAAGTTGCAACTTGATACTAGACAAGCATCCGGAAAAGTCAATTAATGATGTCAACTCTTTCTTTGCTAGTATTGGTAGGAATCTAGCGGAGAAAATACCTTATCATAGCTACCTGACACCCACCTTACCGGAGCCTATCAATAATTCCATGGTGTTACTTGAAACTGACCAGGCGGAAGTTGAGTCCTTGATTTTGAGTCTTCGCTTAGATTGCGCTGTGGGAATTGACAACGTTTCCAGTAATTTTTTAAAACAGTATAAGGACTTACTCGTTCCTCCAATAACCCATATTTGTAATCTGGCCTTTTCAACAGGGGTCTTTCCTACGCGGTTTAAAAAAGCTCAAATTCTGCCTATTTATAAGAATGGAAACAGAGACTGTGTCACCAACTACAGACCTATTGCCATACTTCCTGTATTATCAAAAATTTTCGAAAAAATTATGAATAACAGGTTAGTCAAGTTTCTTGAGTCAAATAATATTTTATCCCCATCCCAATTCGGTTTTCGCAAAGGTCGTTCAACATCAGATGCAGTTCATGAACTTACTGATTTCATTGTGAATAATTTGGACAATAAAAACAAGACTATGGCAATATTCCTAGATCTCGCGAAGGCATTTGACACAGTCTCTGTTCCTTTCTTGATTCAAAAGCTTGAACGTTTAGGTGTAAGAGGTAAGCAGCTTTCCCTTTTCTCCGATTACCTTACTGACAGAACGCAAATAGTCAAAATAGGCGACCTAATTAGTAGCATGCTTCCGGTTACGTATAGTGTGCCCCAAGGGAGTATTCTTGGGCCAACTCTATTTACGATCTACATAAACGATCTATGTCAACATGCACTTGACGAAGGAAAAGTCATTACATTCGCTGATGACACTGCTTTGGTATTTAAGGCTAAATCGTGGCAGGAGGTTCAATATCTTGCTCAAAAAGGGCTCAATAAGGTCACTACATGGTTGCAAAGAAATCATTTAACCCTTAACGTAGAGAAAACTAAATATATCACGTTCTCGATTAGACGAAAAGATCAACCAAACCCTGGCCAACCCCATATAATTGCGCATACATGTAATCATTCCTCAGATGGATTCCCCTGTTCCTGCAAAGAACTCCAACGTACAACCTGCATTAAATACTTAGGGGTGCATATTGACGATAGATTAAGTTTCGACTTCCACATTGATGTTTTAGCCAAGAGAACTCGGAAGCTAATATATATGTTTAAAACCCTGAGAGAAGTTGCCGATAAAAATGTTGTTAAAACTGTATACTTTGCTGTCTGTCAATCCATTATCTCGTATTGTGTCCTTATTTGGGGCGGCGCTCCAAAATCGAAAATTATTAAGATTGAAAGAGCCCAAAGAATGGTTTTAAAGGTGGCCCTCTCTTTACCTATTCTTCATCCAACTGCTGATCTTTATAAAATTGCAGAAGTACTGACAGTCCGCCAACTATTTCTCCGTCAAGTAGTTCTAAAACAACACTCTCAGCTATTCTACAATCCGCAAGAATTAATAGACAAGCGAAGAAAGTACACAGTATGTCCATCTTCGAGTCCCAACACCGAGTTTTTCAAACGGTTTTTCTGTTTCATGGGCCGCTACATATATAATAAATTAAATAATTTACTGGCCATTCATCCTTTGTCTTACTCCGAATGCAAGAACAAAATAACAAAATGGTTGCAAGGACTGGACTACAATGGTACCGAAAATCTTTTATGTGTAATCTCCTAAATTGTCACATAAACCGAGTATCAACTTACTCTTATATGTCAAAATTAGAAAGAAAGGCCACTCCAGCATACGAGTATACTCACGCTCGCCCTCTCACCCACGCACACACTCACACACAAGCACACACACAACTCACACAACACTATCACCCCTATTTAATTTATATCTTTTAGAATAGAAATAAATATTTGCTTGTTAATGTATTCTACTAACCCACTTTTGAATTTTAAATTTTAGATTTCTAATCCTATTAACTTTGAATGTTTGTAGGTGCGCATTGTTGTTTTTAAGTGTCGACTGTTAGTTAGGGGGAGACCTGGCGACCTAAAATACAGGTTACTACCTAGTTTAGGCACCAGATCTCCCACAATACAATGTCCAAAACTTTGCTTTCTTATTGTTTCTTAAAAAATTGTAATTTGTAATGGCATTTTTGTGGGATTATGAATAAATTTTATATTATATTATTATAAAAAAAAATTGACCTCTCCATACAAATTGCCCACTCTGGTTGAAAAGTTTGTATGGACTGAGGACGCCTTTTCAATTTTCGGTACACCGTCCCTTACACCCTTTATAATAGCAATAGCAACTAGGCGCTAGGACCTCGACCTCGCTGAGCATTAGGAGGTAAAAAGTTGGGTTATTGTTAACCTTACACCTGCGAGACCACCTGGGTCAAAGAGTTTTATGTTACGAACGTTACGACATACTTAACAACACCTGCTTTGCGATCAACAATAATTAAAATATTATAGAAACCAATTCTGCGCGTGGCCAGACACGCCCTTGGCCGGTTTTTTAGTTTAGACTTAAGTACAGTGTGACCGTGATAGTTCAGAGGTGGTCAAAGTAGGAACTAAAATTTTTCACTGTGGATCTGCAGAGGTTACATAAAATCTTCTCGTCTAGCGACGCTGTTAACTGCACAGATATCGTGGTCACACTTTACACTAATAGGCTAACTAATCCCATTTTTAGATAAGTAAAAACACTGTAGTAAAATTGTTTAAAAAACAGCTAACAATGCTTGGTGTTTCAAGACTGTTTTCACAGTTTATAGCTAACTTTTCAGTTTTTTTTATTACTTTGGTATAAAAAGATCTAAACTCCTCGATCGTTTTCGATACACATGACCACATTTATTTATTACAAACATATGTTTTGGAACCAATGAATTGATTCGAATTAAATTCTTCAAAAAGGACTAAACTCAAACCTTTTTTTGTATTTCGGAATTTTTTTAACTACTAAACTTATTCTGGGAAAACATTTAAATCCCTGAAAAATATTAAGAGCGAATAATTTTATTTATTTATACGTTTAGGCAACAGCTACCTATTTATTTTTAATCCTACTTCATACTAATATTATAAACGCGAAAGTTTATAAGTATGGATGGATGGATGGATGTTTATTGCTCTTTCACGTAAAAACTACTGAATGGATTTTAATGAAACTTTACAATAATATAGCTTATACATCAGAATAACACATATAATAGGCTACAATTAATAAACCTGCGCAGACGAAGTCGCGGGCACCAGCTAGTTTAATATAAATTGTTTCTTGGTATCTGGTAAAATAGTTCGGTAATGTAGCGCCATCTGTTATGGAGTAGCAGAATGTGGCTACTAAACTTCTAACTAGCAAAGAACGCGCGAATTGTTGAAACGACTTTATTTTATTCATAAAAAATGTTGTTATATAAGTATTAAAAAAAAAAAAAAACACACACTAGTTAGAACCATTCAAACGCCCTTATCTGTCACTTCAACTGTATTTTTTTTAAGATAAATCAATAAATTCTTGTGTATCACCTAGTGATTTTTGAAAGAATAAAATAATCGTGATAAAGTCCTAAAGAGTAGAGTAAAATAAAAATTGAGTTTCATTATTTATTGTTTAATAAGTTTATCGGGGCATTTTTTTTTTATTAAATCTCAAGAATCACTCGGTGACATTCAGGAATTGGATCCCAAGTTATTAATGAAAGTGTACAATCATCATTAATTAAAGAAATTAAATTTTGGATTTAACAAAATGACCTTAAAGATAAGAATCCAAAATATTTTTGGGAAAAAAACCTTCCCAACAAAAAATTACTGTCAAGTAGACACTCGAGCCAAAACTCAGCATTGAAAAACGCCGCTGTAATATTTCGAGTGGCCCGGCGTCCTCTAAAAACAATCTACCTACCTATGTGAATGTAAAGACGATTGTTGCCTGCGTTGGCTACAAAGAAGGCATTTTCTTTTGTGAGGCACAAAGGCCAGTGTTCAAGGACGAGGCGGGCTTGCGTCGAACGTTTGTATAGTCTGTAGTCTATACAATAAAGCTTTCGATGTCGCAGATTAGCGTGGTGCGCGATCGGCCCGCTTACCTGAGTGTGGTAAAAGTGGCCATCACCTCAGAAAAGTAGCTAAAGTTGTAGTTTTGCTGATCACCGACAGATGGAATTAGAAAACTTTTTCTTAACTATTATTTGCTACGGCGTAGCTTTCGTAGCATTTTGCTACAAATTATTGAAGTAGTGTAAAATGCAGCAAATAGCAATATTTTTTTTATTATATGTTGAAAGAGAGAAAACTGTCTCGTTCTTACCGGTGGATGTCCTTTACTTTCTGAAACGACACGATATTTTTATTTTATTAGCGTGGTATCTATGGTAATTCCCCTCTAAAGTACCACGCGTTTTTTCTGGAATTCTGGCGGGAACTCTCTGTCCTGTAGTAGACATTTCATGGGATGTTACGATGATAATGATGAAGAAAGATATAATTTGAAGACAAGTACTGTAGCTTTTAGTTTTCCTCAATCTGACCACAAAACACAAGATGACGGCCAACTAAATAGATTGTATTTTTATTCCCACCCGCCGGGTCGTTATCTTCACGACTATGGGAGGAATATTATTTTTTGCGGCAATTCCGTAAATATGGTAACAGTCCATTATTTCGGTATTTGCCTTCCAAGAAGGTTAAGGACGTTTTTCGGCGAGTTTTCACGGGGTTTTAGCATTTTGAAGGCAAACAGAAATCACTTTTGAGAATATCATTGCTTTGCCAGAAACTATCACAGATATTACAAATTTATTATTATTTATTAGGATGTCATCATCATCATAACATTGCTTCAAAAAAAAAACCAGCCAAGTGCGAGTCGAACTCACGCACCGAGGGTTCTGTACCACGACATAATATTAATTGTATTAGTAGAGGTTTCAGTAACTTATAGCGCAAGATTTTTGTAAGTCCGACTCGCACAAGTGCCGTTTTTATTATTTGTTATTATTTTATAGCTTATGCACTAGAAATTTACAAATTTTCACGCTTGTGAATGATCCCGTTTTTACGGTAAAGCTAAAACAAAAAATCGAGCAACAATCGCCTATAAACAATAAAATTAAGGGAAGCCTCCCTTTTAATTTTTTTTTATTTTTTGTATTTTTTGTCATAGCAGCAACAAAAATACATAATCTTTCAAAATTTCAACTGTCTACCTATTACTGTTCATGATACAGCCCAAAATAAATTTTGTGAAAAAGCTGACTTTGGCAGCATCTTATTCCTTTGTTTTTAAATATTTATTTAAACAAACAATACAGTATTTGTCTAATCAACGAGCTGAGAGACAACAGGGTGGGTCAAAAATTTTTTACGCCCCCTCCTTTAGCTGTTTGGGAGCCCCCCTTAATTTTTTATTTTTATTATATGTTGTTGTAGCAGCAACATACACAATTTATGAACATTTCAAATTTCTACTTATTACGGTTCATGAGATACAGCCCGCTGGCAGACAGACAGACATCGGAAGTATATCAATAGGGTCCCGTTTTTCACCTTTTGGGTACCCTCAAAAGTGGGGAATTTAAATAAAAGAAAATATTTAAATGAAAATGAAATAATTTTAATGAAAGAATGAAAACACCTAATGTTATCTAAAGATATAAAAGAGCTTCTCCTGACTGACTGATTCATCATCGCCGAGCCTTAACCGCTATCGATACAGATCTGAAATTTGGTACTCAGGTTCAATGCACTCAAACTACCCACTAAGAAAGGATTTTGGAAAATTCATCTTCCAATGATGAAAGTTTGTATGAAAATCTTACAGTTTTGACATTAGATGGTCAAAAATTAAAAAAGGACCATTCCTTGTGTTTTAGAATTTTTGTAAGATCATGCCCTAAGGGGGTGAAATGAGGCTTGAAAGTAGGGAAATCCTACAGTTTTGACATGAGGTGCTGGAAAATTTAAATTTAAGCAAATAAAAACAAAAAAAAGGAAGTTGTGTTTCAGCATTTTTGAGAAATCATCATCCATGGGGTGAAATAAGGGATGAAAGTTTGTATGAAAACCCTACAGTTTTGACATAAGGTATATGAAAATTATGATTACATCAAATAAAAAGAAGAGAAGAAAGACATATTTTAGCATTTTTTTAGAAACTTGGGGGACCAAGGGGGGTGAAATAAGGAAAAATTATTTGTATGGAAGTCCTTTGTTTCTAGAGTTAAATTAACACAAATTTGAATTTAAGCTTTTGGTAAAAAACAAAGAAATTCGTGTTTAAACGTTTCTTATAAATTATCCTCCAAGGGGGTGAAAAAGGGGTTGAATTATTTTCAGTATGTTGGTGTAGAAGTCTTTCATTTTTAGAGGTAGAAGTGTCAGGGAAATTTATTTCACCCCCTTAAAGAATGAATTTCTTTCTCGTACTTTTTTTATTTTTTACGGAGAGCTTAAAACTAAATTATTATTAAACTAAATTATTAATATTAAAAATTAGTTACGAATTGCATCTTTCCCATAAGTCGGGTACATATTTATAATTTTTAAAAGACAGGTATGAATTGTTTTCCAATCTTTAATGGACTAACAAAACAAAATTACCTATCCAAAATAAACATTATCAGATGTGAATAAAAGTATAAATAAAAGAATTTCTGCTACTTATATTTTGGTATATCTGTTTGCGTGCTTTCTCCATTTAAACTAAGCAATGGATGTCTTATGCTGTTTTAAACTTCACAAAAATATAGTAGCGAAAAATATTTAAAGACGCTAACACTACCACCCATGCGAAGCCGGGGCGGGCCGCTAGTTAATGATATACACACGTAACACAAAATGAAGAACGACGACGTCTAGAATAGATAAGTTATTTACCTACTTAAACGCATTGCTGCCGACAGTCGTTTGCGCGTCTGAGGAGCTCGATACGACACATGGGCAAATGTCAGAAGTGTCTCGGGGTTAGGTTATGTCACCGGCGGGGCGAATGCGGGCCGCGGGACGGGGAGGGGGCTCTCTCCATCCACCATCAGTGCTCACCCGGCCACCTCGCCGCGCGCAAGTCCCTCGCGCCGACCATCCTTCCAACTCCCAAAGCGGCTCCGTTACATAACAACCTCACCAACTTAAAAACCTCATAGTGTTAAGGCTTGTTTCTGTGATCAATAACATTTTTGCACGTTTTATACGCGTAGTTTTTAACATAAGTTAGCGTTACATAAGCCGCCGTCCACGAAGCTTCGCTTGCCACCGCTTATTGTGATAATCGGTTGTGATATATTCGTTTAGGCTAGCTTTTTGCTCGTAGTCATTATATTTAGATGTAGATTGTAGCACTGATTATTTTGTAATTGTAACGGAGTCATCCTTGTAGGTCTAAGCCGCCAGACCGTTCGTTATCCTTGTCCATTTGTCACTTGTTGAGCCCTTCCTGTCGTCCCTTGGTCCTGTGCGTATGGTGAGCACTATCGCGGATTTCGCGCGCGTTGCGTTCTCGTACTTGTTGATCGGGATGCGCTTATAGGAGCAAGAGTGGCGCGACACGGCTTTGCGCGGCTCGTGGCCGCTCGTCACGCCATCTGGCGCCTGCGCCGCTCCGGCTCGCAGCCCGCTCAAGATGCCAATGACCATGAACAAACCAACCATCTGTATGTCTCTTCTATCTTCTCGCTGTTCTTGCAAGCTTCTGTCCTTACTCTATGTGCTGTTTGTGCCTTCGTTTGTTTGATGTACCTCTTCATTTACGTTGATTTCAAGCTTCCCTTCACAATTTTTTAACTTTTATACGAAAAGCTACACTTATGGAACAAAATGTGCCACTTTACTAACCACTAACGAAGCTAAAGGGTACACAAGAACACAAAGTAATGAGAGCGCGTTTAAAAATGCTCACTGCAAACACTTTTCACTAAAACGAGAGCCACGCACACAAAGGCTGGAGCGGCGAAATAAGCTAAAGTCTGGTTTAATCTATGCCGAGGTTAGTTTGTTTTTCCGGCTGCCAGATGTTACACTTTGCTTTTCCTTTTCCCTTCACGTTTTCCCATTTCCCCATTCAGCGTTGCGGCCAGTCAGCTGTTAGCTCTTCATCATACGGACGCCATAATAAATGTTACCATGAAATGTTGTTTCATTTTGCGCTTTTGTTTTACAGCCCACCACACGCTTTTGCATACATTGATGTTATAGGGCATTTCATTTAAGTCACTTATGATAAGATTAAAACAGTAATAGAGTCTTTGCAAAATACTTATTGAAATAATAACTAAGCCTACCCGACAAAGCTCCTCCCTCGTGCAAAAGCAGTAAATTAACCATCTATTACTTGCTTCCCAATACTTGCCTACAATACTTACCATTTGTACGTGTATGATAGCGTGTCTGTCCGTACCAACCAACCATGAAAATTGGCTTACGAATGCTTTACAGTCTGTGTTATGAAGATCAATGTTTGCCCCACTAGTGTTCGTCTGAAAGCCAGTTGCACAATCCTAATTTAAAGTTGAATCTTTAAATCTATCCTGCTGAAACTTTCTGTTTTGTTGACAAAGAAAATTTCAGCAATGAGTTTCACGGAGCTTCAACTTCAGAGTAACATTCTGTAAGTGGTAGTGATATTTGTAAACAGGGTGATTTCTAAATTTGTTCGAAAGGCATAAATATTTTATGCTGGAAATATCTGAATCCAACATTCCTATCTATGTTTCATTGCAAATTATGGAAATTATATATTTCACCTAACAAGCTCGGAAAACTTACTGAGGTCGGTAAGTTTTTATATGCGTGCAAATGTTATTTTTGGCTGCTTGCGTAGAAAAGGTTTTCAAAATTAGAATGTACTGGCGCTATTCATTAGTATTTTCCTCGGTGTGGGTGTAGTGAGGTGAAAAATTGTGTTTCTCTCGGCAAAAAAGTTATTTTGCGTCTCGTGTCTTGAAACCTGCGCTACGCTCAGGGATCTTATTTTGAAACACCTGCTTTGCTAGTGGCTCAATCCTAGAATCTTTTGCTTGCTCGAGTTTCAATACAAAACACTCGCGCCAAATGACAATTTTGCTGCCTTACATAACAAATAACATTAACGAACAATCTGAAAGTTTTTTCAGATTGTTTGTTAACCAACATCATACATATATCTAAAATGATTTTAAAGTCGCTTAGCTTTAAGGGAATTGCTATATTGATAGCGACAACAAATAACTAAAAACTTTCATCAATAACTTAACGAACATTGCCTAATGTACATATTACATCGATCGATTTCACCTTCATTATGTTTTGAAATACTGAATTATTATTCAACTTTACTTTGAAGTAACATTGTACTTTGTCGTACGGTCGTTAAATTAGACCTTCAGATAAACACAAAAAGGACCGTTCCAATTACCCAGAAATACTAAATTTGTAAACCTTATTCAAAAACGAATAATAGTTTAAAGTTTTTGTAATCTAGGTACGGGTTTCGATAAACTTCGATGTTAAAAAGATTACCGATTCTACAAATTTTTATGAAAAAGAAATATATATTTAAAGCAATAAAAAGCAGTTGACAAGCAAAAATTCGAAGAACGCTGCAATGCTGGTATTTTAATTCACAGTTGAAGGTCACCCTACTCCAATGGGAGTTAGTTGAGGACTTCATCGTCCGTTGCAAGGAATATTAACTAACCCGATGGCTGCAGGCCACTTTATTTTCACATTCTTTTTTTTATGAACAATTTTGTATTTGGGTCTGGTTACTCCAGAATTTATATTCGACTAGCGGACCGCCCCGGCTTCGCACGGGTATGTATAGGTTCGCCCGAGTTAAATTCAGACAATCCCTACTCCTACCCCTGCCCCTACCCCTACCCCTACCCCTAACACTACCCCTACCCCTACTCCTACCCCTACATCTACCCCTACCCCATTCTTATAAGCAGATTTTATTTTTTATTCGGTATATTTTTTTTGCACTGCCCCTGCCCCTACCCCTACCTCTGCCCCTACCCCTACCATCCTATATTCTTCTCCTGGTTCTATGCTACCATATCGGTTCAGCCGTTCTTGAGTTACACCGTTCTCTACCCCTACCCCTTCTATCCTATGTCCTTCTCCTAGTTCTAAGCTACCTCCTCACCAATTTTTAATCAAATCGGTTCAGCCGTTCTTGAGTTATAAATAGTGTAACTCCAAGTCGGTTCAGCAGTTCTTGAGTTATACCGTTCTCCTATCCCTACCATTACCAACCTATATCCTTCTCCTGGTTCTAAGCTACCTCCCCACCAATTTTCAATCAAATCGGTTCAGCCGTTCTTGAGTTATAAATAATGTAACTAACACGACTTTCTCAGTCGTTCTCCTACCACTATTCCTGCCCTTACCCCTACCCTTACTATCCTATATCCTTCTCCTGGTTTTAAGCTACCTCCCTACCAATTTTCAACCAAATCCGTTTAGCCGTTCTTGAGTTATAGTGTTACTAATTTTTTTTTTAAACCCATCCTATAGCAGTCTCCTGGTTCTAAGCTACCTCCCTACCAATTTTCAACCAAATCCGTTCAGCCGTTCTTGAGTTATAAATAGTGTAACTTACACGACTTTCTTTTTGTATAAAAAACTATTTTTGCAAAAATAAATGAAAAAAAAAACAATAAAAAACATCCTATATCCGTCTCCAGGAGGGCGATCGTGGTAATTTCAACGATATTACCAAAACAAAAACGTTTGCCTAAAACACTTAGTTAAGACTTAACATTACTTTTGAGGCAAACGTTTTTGTTTCGGTAATGTCGTTGAAATTACCACGATCGCCCCCCTGGTTCTAAGCTACTTCCCCACTAATTTTCACCTAAAGCGATTCAGCCGTTCTTGAGTTAAAGTGTAACTAATTATTAAAAAAAAAATCTATGTCCTTTTCCTGGTTCTAAGCTACCTCCCCACCAATTTTCAACCAAATCGGTTCAGCAGTTCTTGAGTTATAAATAGTGTAACTAACACAACTATATTTTATATATTTATATAGATTTTTTAAATAAGAATATTCTGTTTAATTATTTAGAGAACATGATTCTCATGAGTATCCCTATAACATAGTGTCTCTTTATTGTTACAGTTCAGCCTTTCATTTATTTATGAACCCTTATACAACTTAATTCAACCAAAAAAAAGTCATCTACAATTTTATTATTGAAAAACAATTGTAATATTCGGTAGCGTAATTTCCATAAAAACTGGATGTAGAGCATTTTTTATGATTTTGTTGTGAGAATCTAAAACAGAAAATTTATAAAGTTTTAGTTCAATTTTATTTTATTAATGTACAGTTTTTTGTTGTCAATACAGTTTTCGTCACTTACCTGTTTACACTAACTGCCTGTTGTCTTGTTTACTATTATATACGGTGATTTTTAATTAGTTCTTGATAGAAAAAGGTATGAATGTACTCATGATACTGAACAACTTTCCCCAAGGAACATAGGTCGAAATACGAAAATCAAGTTTTGACCTCCCATAGAAACTGCATCAGCTGATAGCGCATTTTGTATGGGAGGTCAAATTTGGTTTTTCGTATTTCGACCTATGTTCCTTGGGAAAAGTTGTTCAGTATCATGAGTACATGCATATCTTTTGCTATCAAGAACTAATTAAAAGTCACCATATATATTCCGTATACTTACTCGTATTCCGTGCTGTTGTACAAATATTTGCTTAAATTAAAACATTTTTTAATTTATTTCTGCTTTTCTTTGTAATCAAAAGAAATGGCATTAGCAAGAGATCATGCAAGTTTTAAGAGCTTTATGTATCTGGCGGTAAGAAGTCAATAAGCCCTACACTTAATGAAAATATTTCATAATAATAAAGTCAGAGCCAGACAAATAAAGTTCGGGTCGGGCGCTCGTTGGATTTATGGACCGGCCGGTGTTGCCAGATGTTTTTGAAGCAAATCTCATACAAAACAATCTAGGCAAATCCAATATCTGAACAGTCAAAATTTCAATAAAAAGTAAACAATTTTATTAGATAATCTATTTCAAATTTTCAAAATCTGTGACTACAGAAAATGTTTTAAAAAACGTCCAACGTAAACATAAATGTGAAAAATGGTTAGATGTAGTGTGGCAACACGAATTGTAGCGTCTTCTCTCAGCCACCCAAAGCGCTGAGCACTCAAATAATATTCAGAAAGTGATTGATACTACTTAAAACGCAATAAAATCCACTGTCAAGATAATAAATATGATATTGAACGCTTTTATAATATGCATGGATGATTTCTGCAAGCATGAATATGCAGGGTGCGGATCTTAAGGTGATCCGTTTTCCTTACAAAAATTCAAATGACTTGCATTCTAACGCGGGACATAAAATTCTGTTGAAAAACGAACGAATACTGCTATTTTTAGTTAAATTTTTCGCTAATTAATACAAAAATACAGTGAATGTACTGAAAGTACTGTTTTTGTTAGCAATTTTTGGTTCAATATTACGATTGTGGGCGTGCGGTCAAAACTGTACGGTTGTGCTTTGTGTGCATGTGTTAGTGATCGTACTCATGTAAACACGGACTGACGAGAGTAATTGACTTTAGTGGACATATATTATATTTTTCTTATTGAAATTGTTGTTAGGCGTTGAATTTGCACGATGAAATTTACGCTAATCAACTTTTTGCACATATATAGTTGGTACTTATTGCATTAAAAAAATAAAACCTTACATTCGCAGCAGTGGCTCCACCTAGTTGCGTTCGCGGCTAAGCTGGCCGTTACAGATCACCTTAATCCGAAGAAATAAAATAGAGACTTTGTACTTTGTTCTTGCCGACTAAGAATAGTACTATTTTCCCATTTCTACAACGATTAAGAGTATTTGAACCGCCGAATGGGCAACAGCGTACGTCCTTCTGCGTAGGGTCTTGCATACTGCGGTCTGATTAACCAGACAACAGAGTACGTCCTTCTGCATAAGGTCTTGCATACTGCGGTCTGACTGACCAGGCAACAGAGTAGGTACGTCCTTCTGCGTAGGGTCTTGCATACTGCGATTTGACTGACCGGGCAACAGCGCACATCCTTCTGCGTAGGGTCTTTCATACTGCGGTCTGATTGACCAGGCAACAGCGTACGTCCTTCTGCGTAGGGTCTTGCATACTGCGGTTTGACTGGTCAAGTGCGTGTCGGACTCGCGAGTATTTGATACACTTCTGCGTGACAGCGCGTCCATAACTAAGACGCTATTATCACCTTAGTGGTACGGAACCCTCGGTGCGTGAGTCCGACTCGCACTTGGCCGGTTTTTACACTTTCACTCTCTGAAACACAACGTGCCTTTAATAATAATGCCCTCGAGCACAAACAAACATTGACACTCCCAGTTTCTCAAAGCGACTTCCTAAATAAAGCTCGTTAGCTTATTTACATTAAATACTTTATTGAGTTACTAAAGAAAACACTGAGATTTGTGAGAATAGTCGCACTTCATGTCATGTCTTCAACTTCTTCACAATTACTATATAATTCATGAAAACCCGTTCGGATAACTACTCTGATTAAATAAATGAGTTTCATCTTATGTTATGTTATTTCATTGTTATCGTCCCATTTTACCCTATCAAAGAAGTTTTTTTACGATGACATTTATTTAGTTAAAAAAATTGGATTATTAAAATTTACCATGTCACTTTACAGTGCACACTTTTTTTACTTACTTGTCTACTTTAAACTAATAACACAGAGGAAAAAATTTGTATATTTGTATGTTTGTAACGAATAAACTCAAAACTACTCGACCGATTTCTGAAATTCTTTCACCATTAGAATGTTACATAATTTTTAAATAACATAGGCTATATTTAATACTAGAAAAAAATTGGGATCTCTACTAAAACTTCGATAATGTAACTCAAGGTGTAATAAAATAGCCATTACATGCTTTTTATTAAATGTGCTACGGAACCTATTTATGATAGAACACTAACGTGTTTGTTTTACAATAATTAAGAACTTATCAATATCTACAAAAAACTTTGGGATACCATATGTCCAACTATTGTAGTTATGTCACTATAACAACTTTTTAACATTTTAAAGGTTGATAGAAATGCCGACCAAAATCAGACCATGGTATCCATACCTTTGTATTCAAGACTGTTTTATGGGATATTATGATTTATATATTTATTTTATTCAATTCGCGAGTGAGTAGGTTTATTCTGGGCAAGCCCGTTCCATCGAACTCATCTCTGTCCTCAGGGCTAGATCATGGTCAAGAGCAAGCCCATTGATAATAACTGTCAATAACTGTCCTGTGTTGTTCACTTTCTGTCAAATGAGTGACTCGCAAATAGAGATTCTCATTTCAAGATGGGTCGGGTTTTGTTATTCATCGCGTAAGTGATTAGATTACACACGTTTGTAAATATTTGTGTTGATCATTACACTGAGTAGGCATTGTTATGATTCAACCTTGTTTATTGTGTTTCGGGATAGGCTGACGTAGGTGTTCATCAAGTTCCGTATATGTTTTAAGTATAACAAATAATATTGGATTCTAATTATAATGTCTAAAAAAGTCAGAACGAAGACATTGAACAATATAGATGCACTTTATTAAGGTGATAATTAGACCATAGAACTCATATTTTTTTCCAAGTAACATATAAAGTCGATGTATGAGAAAAAGTTACTACTCCCATACAAAAAGCTCAGCTGATGCAGTTTCTATTGGAAGTTAAAAATAATTCTCGTATTTTGACCTGCGTTCATTTTCATGGTCCGAGTAACATAAACTAAACTAAAATAGTGGTTTCAAAAGTTGGGGCGCTATTACGGTAGCCAAAATGTGTCTGCCATATAGGAACCAATTATGAACCATTGCCCTTCGAGCAACACGAGTTCCCACACAAAACCCGGATTCACGCGGATCACACGGATTCACGTTTCAGCGACTGTTAAGAAGAAAATAATAAGACTATTGTATGCTATTGTCTAGCAAAGGTTTTCAAGCCAGTGAATAACGTAGCTTCTGATCTAAATTACCATCTACAGGTGTTATTGTAACTGTATGGGACCATGAGTAGGAGATTTGCCATCACGGGGAAGTTTGACGATCTACTTCTTCTATCAGGCGATGGCAACGGCAACGCGGATATCATTTGGCGCGGATATCATCGTCATATGCCCTTTCTGTACAAGACAGAAAGGGCATATGACGATGATTAGTTAACGAGTCATAATTTGGTAAATACCACCATGTATATATGTACCTTATAATTTTATAAGACTTCTAAACCCTATTTTGAAGTCACATATTGTGTTGACTTCAAGTTGCTAAGAGAGACTTCGTTAAAAAGAGCAAATAGCATTTGTCAACCGAGACACGCCGCGTCGCTGCTCACGTCGTCTCTAGCATTTGATGTCAAACTAGAGCTAACAAGAAGTGAAATACGATCATATTACTTATTATTGTTATTTACCTCATACTTGTAACCTATCTAGATCATCGTGGAAAGATATAAAAAGATTTGCAATACAAATCCTCTTAAAAAAGTTTCCCCGACACGGAAGAAAAATTTTCCGTACTTGGCTTAAAAACCCTAGCAAGCTTCAAAATAAAAACACTTATTTTATAAACATTTTTATCTGTCTATCTATCTATCTACTTGCTAGAACGGTTGGTCTGTTTTTTACATAATAATAATACGTTAATTACTTTGGTAAATGTATACCAACTTCTTTTTTTGATGATAAAAACCATACCAGGCTTATCAAAACCACTTGTATTGCGGCTGGAAGGAGGAATACATTTATCCAACCTCTTTAGACGAATTGTCAATACTTCTCAACCACATGCTATGGCGGCCAATATAAGGGCTCAGATAGACATGCAAGTAAAGCATGCTACTAAGTAGCAAATGCTACCTAGTAGCATGTGAGTACTCACTTAGCTTGACATAAGCATGCTCATTTCTAGCATGCTTATGTCAATGTCAAAAATTTGCCGTCGTGCAATTTTCTAGCATGCTACCTGCGGCGCGGGTGGAAGAGGGTGTGTTTTTAGCACGTGTAAACAGTTTTGCTGATGAGCATGCTAGTGTCAATCAGTTGAAAACTGTCACAGGTGTATATCGCATCAAAATACAAGTAATAGTGTTTTGTGATCAAAATGTCTCGCTAGGGTGACGGCAAAACGTTAACATTTGTTAGTTCATACGAAAGGCCACTTGATTTTCCATTTTCACTAACATTATATAGGTTACTAGCTGTGCCCGCGGCTTCGCCCGCGTGGAATTCGGACAATCTGCAGTATTGTGCAGTCTCTCCCTCCCCTCTTCCCTCCCCCTCTGCCACTCCCTATCCCTACCCCTTAAGCCATCTTAACCGCTATCCCTATACTTATATAAACATAGAAACGACACCCGTATTGATTTTTAGACATTTCAACCCTATCGAAACCCAACCCCATCCCCAGGGGATGATGGTATTTCACGTCCACCACGTTGGATTTTAAAATTGTTATAGTTTTCGTAATCAGTGACCTGATAAACCGTACAAACGATACCCTAATCGGTTTTTAGACCCTTTCACCCCATTTTCCTCTTTTAGGGGTTGAATTTGGGGTGGAATTTCAATAACAGCGATGTACGTTCCACAGAATTACAACGCTAATGCCTAAATAATAAATTTTGTGGATTTTACTTTGAAAAGGGGATGAGAAAAAAAATCATCCCCTTTTTCATCCCCTTGAAGGGTGATTTTTAAGAAATGCTTAGACACATGTTTCGTTATTTTTTAGCAAAACCTTAAAGTCAAATTTGTGTGAATCTAACTCAAGAAACAAAGGATTTTCATACAAACTTTCATCCCTTATTTCACCACCTTAGGGGATGGATTCTGAAAAATCCTCAAACACGTCCTTTTTTTTTACCAAGAGCTGAAAACCAAATTTCTATAATTCTACCTTTAAAAATAAAAGACTTACGAGTATAGACCAACATACGGAAAAAAATCATCCCCTTTTTCACCCAATTGAAGGGTGATTTTTAAGAAATGCTTAACCACGTGTTTCTTTATTTTTTACCAAAAGCTTAAATTCAAATTTGTGTGAATCTAGTTCAAGAAACAAAGGAATTTCATACAAACTTTCATCCCTTATTTCATCCTTTTGGGAGATGAATTTTCCGTAATCCTTTCTTAGTGGGTGGTCTTGACGTGCATAGAACCTGTGTACAAAATTTCAGATCTGTATCTATAGCGGTTACGGCTCGGCGTTGACGAATCAGTCAGTCAGGACAAGCTCTTTTATATATTTAGATATTCTGCTTTTAGCTTGCTACTAAATGGCTGGTGTGTCAAGAGTATTTGTTTTGAGCATGCTTTTTTGCAAGCAAGTGCAGACAGTTATTTAGCAAGCTCGTTTCTAGTATGCTAATAAGCATGCTCATGTACTAACATGTCTATCTGAGCCCTAAGTAATTTGAATAAAACTACATTCGTTTATAACACATAAATATAAAGGAGAGCGTTCATAACATGTTTATAATCTATTACAACCTCTTCAAAAAAAGGATATCCGGTTGGCTGTGTAACCACGAGGAAGAGCAACAGAACGTATCTGAGAGCAAAAAAACCGGTCAAGTGCGAGTCGGACTCGCGCGCCGAGGGTTCCGATATACCTATAGTATTTTTGGAAGCAATAAAGTCCATTTTCAGGACCGCAAAACTAAATTTGTTTGTAAAGGTTTTTTGCAGATTTCTGAAAAACTGTGCAACTTAGAAAGATCGTTTTATTTTTGCTGCAAAGTTTACATGAACCTCTGTCAACTGTAATTAATTCAGATTTTTCTTTACTCAAACTTCGGAGATAAGGGGGGGGGGAATGGTATTTTTTTTGACATTTTTCATCTTAACTTGAAAACTAAGAAACTTAAAAAAATACAAAAATATATTTTGAAATGTACAAGTAAAGCCCTTTCATATGATACCCTACTCGACCTAGTAGCGACAATTTGAAATTTGGCTCCACCTATTTTGGCCCCCTTTACATTAATAATCATACTTTTTTCAAAAATTTTTCATATGCAGTTAAGTTGGGCAACTATATTCTAAAACCATTCCAAATTTCAGGTCGATAGCACAAGTGGTTGCTGAGATATAGAGGTGTGACAGACAGACGGACAGACAGACAGACAGACAGACAGAGCGGCACCATAAGGGTTCCTTTTTTTTACCATTTTTGTATCGGAACCCTAAAAATCATAAAATTAATGATTTACTATATTTTTAGAAATCCAAAACGTCCAGTTATATAAATAAGTCAGTCCCTTGTCCCGTCAATAAGGTGGGCGAAAATAGGGTCTCAATAAAGGTCCCCATTGTACTGATTGTTATTTGGCTCGCGGAGTGGTGCGGCCTGCAACGTGCTCCGGGTTACAACAACAACATTCGTTCTTAGGTTCCCTTGTACTTCAATAAAGTAATTTTATATTCTACCCTCTACTTATTAGTTAGGCTTTTGCTACGCTTTTGTGTAAGCGTCGTCAGGACTCAAGAAGATCAAGAGCCAGTTGCAGGAAACTTTAATAAAGATGAAACAACTTCAAATCAATTTCTGATACTGTCTATGTCAACAAAACAGAAATAAATTTAATAAAAATTGGTTTTTATAAACCTTTTAAGTTTCTACCAGAATAAATCTTATTTATATCTTCTTGCTTTCTTTTATGCTATTTATTACAGAATATTACAACAGAATATCTACGTGTTTCTATAGAGCGACCCTCTTATAGAGCTTACAATTTATAAGTAAACACACACTACACTTACTTAGCACACTAATAGTAGCTAATATAAAGTGGTAGCACTACAGTTCTCAGAATACGTCGCATGTGCTTTATCGTAATTTTGTTAGTAACCTCACCTTGCTTACCGAGAAACATCAGTATTTTCGATAAGCTCCTATTTAGTGTGAATTAAACAGTTTATAATCCAATTGACCTTCAAATTAATCACATTTCGTGTGTCTACAAAACTATATTTAGGCAAAGAGTTCTAAAATAGATTCTCAAAATAGCGATTTATCGAGAACTAAATTTATTAAAGTCTAGAAATTTCTCGCTCGGTACAAAATGAGGACGAAATTGAAAATACACGTTGCTTGCCTGCCGTAGCATCGTAGGCAACTCACGTAGCTGGACTACGAGGCTGCGCTACGCCGTAGCCAGCTAACGGTCGCGCAGGGCGGATTTGCATTGATCCAAACATTGAAAGTAGATAGTAAGGTTATCTGATCAGCAAAAGACTGTTGTGTATTTATTTAAGCCACTTTAATTTACTTTTATACTTTATAATTGGATTATACTCAATTGCTTTGTTCATTTACAACCTGAACTTCTAAATAAAGGGCAATACAGTGTTCAAAAAAGCGGAAAATATATTTAAGTGGTATAGTTTAGAGCTAACTGGTGAGATAATCTTGGTTCATGAAGGCTGAAAAATACGTTGAAACATTCTTAACTTCTAAACAATTTTTATTCAGTGTACTTCTAAAATGTCTTCAGCTTTTCCAATATAGGGAAAAGCCGTAACAAATAAAATAAACGCAGGCGGAGCCGTTGAAAAGTTATTCCTATTACCTTTAATGGCAACAATGTTCTTTTGAATGTGATGAAATGACTTCTCGGAATTAAAAAATAAATAAATTAAAGCCTTTCTTTACAGCCCGTTGAGAAAAATGCGTACTTATTTACTTATTTTTCATTTTATGTTTTAGACGATTGTTGTTTGCTCCGTGTGGTGCTGACCAAAGAGATTTGAACATTGCTAGTGTAGCGAGGTTCAAACCTCTTTGGTGCTGACTAACAATAGCGTGACGCGCCAGCGGCCGACGAGTGCTAAAAACAAATTACGCTCCATTGTGTAAAATGCCTACGTATTATATCAAATTACGAACTTCACAATTTTTCGGCATTATGTGAAGCGGCGAGTTATACAATTTGCCGGCAACATGGACTTAATGAGCAGAAATGTCCAGCATGTAATAAAAATACTCACAAGTATAGAAGTGGATAAACTAAACTGTGACGAAGGCCGAAGAAAAGACGGATAGACTGTGTGGAGTGAATTCCGAGATGACGGCCGATAGAGAAAAAAACCGGCCAAGTGCGAGTCGGACTCGCGCCCTAAGGGTTCCGTACCTATCTACCATATGATATACTAAAAGCTTTTGCTCTTTGATTTTAAAAACTCCGCGTCCATCCAACTTGACCCCTCTTTTATAGAAAAATTCTTGAAACGTAAGCTCACCTTAATTGGATACTATTAGTTGTGAGAAAAATTTAAATATTTAATGATTTCAGACTTTTCCCTTTATTTGTACTGTGAGACCTAGCTCCTTGCCAAATTTCATAATTTTAGGTCAGCGGGAAGTACCCTGTAGGTTTTGATTTTTTGCATAAATGTATGGAGATGAGGACATAAAAAGCCATATCTTTTGATTGCGGCGTTGTAAAAAATTGAAATTTTCAGATCTTGTGTGGTTTATGGACTTTAATATTCGTTATCAATTTCAACCTAATACCTCTTCTTGTTCGTGAGATAAAGGGTCTTGACAGACAGACAGACAGACAGACGGACAACAAAGTGATCCTATAAGGGTTCCGTTTTTATTATTTTGAGGTACGGAACCCTTAAAATGGAAGCAAACGACGGGTGTTGCGCTGATCCTAGATTTAATGTGCTTTGTATCGTTAGGTACTACCTAACGCCATAGAGGAATCTTTCCTCTATGCTAACGCCTAGGCGCTCTTCGTCTCTTGTAAATGCTCTTAAAATACATTCACACATAATATCACGCCTTGTTCCCGTCGGGGTAGGTAGAGACCACAGTTCTCCACGATCTTGACATACTTCCCTTGCTTCCTGAACTTTCATCAATCCTTTCATACATGCTCGTCGGTTTAGGGTACTTTTAACCTGGCCTTTATTCAGAACGTTTTATACGTTTATTCAGAACGTTTTATTCAGAACGCTTAGAATGGGAAAAAAAAAAAGAAAAACGGCAGCAGAATTACAAAAAATTAAAATTAAATGAGATAGCAGGTTATTGCACTAAAAGAGTTAATCCACATTGCAGTTCAGTTCCTTGAGAAAACGTATAAGTTTAATTCGGCAAACCAATTATACATTGAACTGTTATTTATTTCTAATTCAAATGGTAGCTGTAAAGCAGTCACTTTAGGTTAAAGAAAATTACAAAAAAACTGTACAAAAGTATAAAAGGTAACAATTTTGTTAAAATCTACTTAAAGTTTTACCCATACAAGCTACATACTTAATCTTTATTTAAACTCTATTTATAAGAACACAGTTTTAAGAAGAAGATTTTATATGGACAGACCAACGTGAATGTCACGAAATCCGTTAGATGTCGACGTAACGAACCTTACTACATTTTAATCGCTACCACTACTGGTGATAGAGAACCAAAAAACTTATTCCAAATAAATTATTTCAGACCTTGTTCGACCTTCAGAGAATGTTAGACCCCGCTATCGATAAAACTTCACTATTACCATAAAAACTTACACGATTTCGCTACAGTTTCGCCGAAGTGTTCTCACCAATATTGATTTAATGATTATAGCCGAGGCCGCACGCGAGTGAAAGTGAAAACCGGGCCCAACACTTTCCTTATGAATCCTGCTTTATAATCTGTTGACCTTTAGTTCTATGCAAATAGTTCAAGGTCAATTCTATTGCTAGCTAATATCTCAGTCTTTTTTATTATTGAAATTCTTACTTCCCTCGTCAACAATGCTTGCATTATTCATTTCAGCAATAGTCTTACTGTGCCAAGGTTTCTCTTTTATTAAAATTTATTTAAATAAGTTAAATGCCCTGTATGTTATAGCTATTTTACACTCTTTACTTTATCTGTGGAATGTGGCGCCATCACAAATTCTACAGATAAGTTGGTCAAGCTGTACGTAGATGAGTAGCGTTAATAGTCAGACGAATTTGACAGGTAAAGCAAATACGAACAGAGACTATGTAGTCAGTGTTGAAATCTATCCCACTTTTAATATTTATTGCTCAGGAATACCCACAAGCAATCATTTTAAAATACATAATGGCAGTAGCAAAGTTCCCCTGTTAGTGTAGCCTGTTCCACTCTGAGTGTAGTAAATTCAGCCCACAAATCCACTAATATTTTCGCTGTATCCCACTTCTCCGGATCGCAACTCGATTGACATATAAACAAGATTATATCGTTGAAACTCGATTGGCTTGTGACACTACCAATCTCGTTTTGCACTGTAAATATACCGTGTTTTTTTAACTGAACCCAGATAGAAAACCTGTTTTTATTTGTTGATTTCGATGACATTGCTTCATAACTCTATTAGAATATTCAATCTATGTATGATCATATATGAATACAAAGTTTCAAGAATAAAATTATGCAATCGATACAGTCAATTGATTCCCATACCCAATTACTTGGTAATCACAACGTTTCCATCGACAATCTCCATTTACATTATTATATTTACCAGTCGTGTAGATCAAGCATGAACAAATGAATTTTGTATAACACAGGAACATGCATTAACGAAAAATGGCATTTCTTTTGATTAGATCGATTTGTACTGCTTTGTTATCAATACCAAATAGCAGGTGACTAACCATACTAGAATTAACTAAAAAACCAGCCAAGTGCGATTCACACTGGCGCAACAATGGTTTCCGTAGCATAAAAAAAAACACCGTCTTGACGCGCAGTCACGCAGAAGTGTATTAAATGCGCACGAGTCCGACTCGAACTTGACAAGTTTTTATTATTTTTGTTATTTTACAGCTTATGCAACATAAACATACCAATTTTCACGCTTGTATATGTTCCCGTTTTTACGATAAAGCTAAAGCAAAAAAAAAAACCACGTTTCTTGTATGTACTTTTTAACTTTTCATCGTTTTGAACAGAACAAGATCCAAGTACGATATGGAGCCCCGTGCTTTTGAACAAAAACATGGCCGGGTTCCCATAATAAACTTAAACGTCTCCTATCTAACAAAATATTTCCCTGTAGCAAAGCGGGAATCTAGTAAATAAGTTAATCAGCAGCTTACCCAATATCTCTAAGGACTCTATCACAAAAGGCTGTGTTGTTGTATTATTCACAGTAAGGAAAATTGGATAACGTTCTCATTTTTTTCTTACTTTAAGAGAATTGTGATCAATGAGAAATGGAGTCATTTAAAATGAAAATATCAACTGAAACAATTAATAATTCCAAATGCTTAATGAAGTTTTTCGTTTCATTTTTGTAATTTTTCTATACTGTTGGGGTCTTTATAATGAACTATAAGGCCCCGATCGTGGAAATTTTAACGATGTTACCAAATACAAACCTTTCGCTGAAAACTTTACGTTAAGCGGCCTTTGAGCATATTTCGAATCGTGGTGATTATTCAAAAGAAAACGATTTTGCTTTTATTCGGAGGTTACGTTTATGAAAAAACTTTATTAACAGATTACTGTGGTAACTAAAAATTGTATAAAGCTCCCAACTTTCTGTGTAAATGGTATTTGACAGCGTTTCAGACCAATTGCGTTACGTTGGGAATGCTTTTCCGAACGTTTTTGAAAAAGTTCGTTTCGAGGAACTTTTCAAGAGTCGTTCCGGGTATTGAGGGCGTGAAAACTACATAGAAAAATAATTTTAGCAGACAGTCTTGCATAAAATGTTAAGTCAGAAGGTTAAGTCACTTAGTCGCCTTTTATCACATAAGCTTAGATTAAGACACTTAGTCGCCATTTGGCACCCAAAGGAAGGTTAAGTCACTTAGTCACTTTTATCACACAAGGGCAGATCAAAACACTTAGTCGCCTTTTATTACACAAGGGCAGATTAAGACACATAGTCACCGTTTAGAACTCAAGGGAAGGTTAAGTCATTTAGTCGCCTTTTATGACACAATGACAAATAAAGGCCTTTTATGACACATTTATTTATGCTGTAGTTCAATGTTAGCATAAGAGTTCTGTTACCCGAATTCACGAAAATGACACATTTTCCCGTAACCAAATAGGCATAATACTTAATAACTCTCGACTTAACTAACGTAACTTTATGATGTCCTCCTAATAATTTAATTGTAAAAGAAAAGTAGGAACCTACGTTACGCAGTAAAAATCTCTTAGCAGTAAAATACCCGATTCATGTATCGTAAAATTGGTCCACTTGGTGTATTATGAGATCTACCTACATTTTCGGTAGGTTATATAGTTCCATTAGTCGCGTGGGCAGTCGTAAACAAACACGGCGCCCGGCTGGCTATTGAACCGCTTCTTGTTTTTACGTGGTTTTTACTGAAGGTGTAATTTTGAATAAATAATGAGTCATCATCATATCGTGTGGGTTGCAAGGTCGATGACCGACCTCACAAAATGAGTAAATAACTGATTGCTTGCTCACACAACATAGAAAAGTGCTTTTTCACTTCTCATGCTCTAAAAGTGCTTATTTGTGCAGGATATAGGCTGCACAATGTCGAATTTTGTGCACTAGGGCAAAAAAGTTATCCTTGCCCTGCGCGCGGGCCTGCGGCACCCCGCCCCACGCCGCGCGCGCGTCAACATATTCTTCACTAATAAAGCAGAACAACTCATTCTTCAGATACATTTAGTGAGTACTTTTACGTTTTATTTTCTCGCAATCAAAGTGAAAAGCAGAGTTTATAACTCGTCCACAAAACCATTTGTTTTGTTCCTTTTGTTTTTTGTTTATCCAAGAGGAAATACAGTAGCAACACTTTATGGTTGTTATCTTACTAATAGCAGCTCGCCCTGGCTTTACAGGAAAAGCTCTGAGTTTGATTTCATACAAAATACAATAATCCCATAGAAATAATATTTTTCATTATTCCTGATTTCTTAATTTTCGGAGAGACTTTTTCAACTTTTCTTTTCATACAAACATTGTCGTTAAAATTTCAAACACAACAAAAAGGAATCAGCCAAATCAGACGAGCCGTTCTCAAATGATGCTCCGTCATACATGTGGAAATTTATGAAGATAGTAAAGGAGTAGACGATTTTTATTTTATTTTTTATTTCGAAACGGGAAGGAGATAGAAGAATAGCGATAGGTTTTGGGTTGGTCCACGACCTTACAACCCTAGATCGTTAAGAGTCCCGCGGAGACTTTAAGAACGACAATATTGATCTGCAGGAACGATTTTTAAGTTCTTACAGGAATCAAAGTTTAAGATTTACAACAATGGCCGTGAAATCTTTGGAAAATTAATCTAATAATAATAGTCTTTCCTCTCGATCGCTGTCGATTAAGTACATCAATACTATATCCTAAGACTATAGAGTACATCCTTGGTTGAAGTATTTTTTGTACAAAAAGGTTCAACAGCAATAAAAAAACGCTCTCCATTAAACACATCGACGCTGAAATACACTTCCATTACTTCCTCTTTCCATATTCTATTAGCCTGCTATATACCATACATAATACATTTTGTGTGCGTACCTGAAGTGTTATGCAATTTGTAAAAAAAGGGTTTTGAAAATTCCTGAAAGACATAAACCTGCCCATGAAAACTGTTAGCATGGGACTTAGATCAAAATCCAAAAAAAATTAACATCCCATAGACACTTCATTAGTGGATATTTCGACCTGTTCCTCGAAAAATTATTGTAACTTTTTTGGGTGTCTTCCTTGAGGTTTGTTATACCCATGATTATACTCTTTCTGTTATACCTCTTAAGAATTATTTAATTATTTTTCCCTTCTTTTTATAATTTATAATTTTTTTAGTCTTCCCGGAAACAGTTCTAACTATATATAGCCGGAGTGCGAAAACTGGATAATGCTAGGTCTTATGTCAGGAAGATTCGTTTTCTCCGTGTTTTAAACATATTTTCAGCATAAATCTCTATAGCACGATTCAGAATATCAGCCCAGGTTTACAGCGGTATCTGCAACAAAATCATTTCCAGCATATCGCTAAAAATATACAAAATTTTCTCTGCAATGTTCAATTCAGTGGGCGTCAGTTCGTCTACCGACCACGCTCACCCGCCCGCCCACACATGCCCTCACATTTGCACTTTAAGCTTTCTGTGAAATCTAGTGCGAAAGGTCAATTGTATTATGTCAGGGATCAAATTAACCTTTACACGTGTTTGACCACCAATTTTAGAGCTTTCTCTATGTTAAGTCTTCCTTTAATCCATTGTTGACATTTTCTGCTTTAATAGGACAGAGATAGTTTTGGCAATAGACTGCAATGACTGACTATGCAAGAAATAATGTATGAAATAAGCTGAACATTTTTGCGATACAGAATTAGTCAATTAGTCTCATTGAAAAGGTAGTTTTAAATTAATCGTAAGTAAAAAAAGTGACACGACACTTTCATAAAGAATGTATGAAGGCAGAAGAGGAAGACCAAGATGCACTCACTTTAAATAAAAGAGAGGGTGGACGTCCTGTAGGATGTTATTATCATGGCAGAAAACAGAGATAAATTACCTCCACCGATAAGAAAATAGAGGGTTGGCAAAAACCGAAAGGCCGAGAGACATTTAAACGGAAACGTAAAAAGAAATCGGCCGTTCAATACAAAATTACTAATTTTATTGGACGTAAACTAAAAGTGTCAAGAGTAAGTAGATTTTGGTCTTGCACGTATATGGCTGTTAAGTTGTTATTTCAGAGACGTTTTTCAAATCAAGTTGAGCCACAGAATGTACTACTTACTTACTTACTTACTCTGGCGCAACGACCCAAAGTGAATCAAGGCCTCCGATACGAGAATTCGCCACTGGTCACAAAATGTTGTTATAATTCTGACTACACATCTGAACAACTTTCCTGAAAACCTAAAAAAAAAAAAAATATTTTTATTGTCCCATACAAATTTCAGTTTGTATGGGGAAGCCAAATTTATTTTTAATTTTTCTACTTATGTTTCTAGGGGAAAGTTGTTTAGTTTCATGTCCTAATTACCATACTCAAGTAATGTGAAACATTTCATTATCACGCAGTACTCTTTATTGTGCCTAATTTTACTGTACTGTGTTGTTCTTTTTACTGTACCTAACTTTCAGCAACATTTTAGAATTTTGGCCATTTCGGGAATTTCGTTAAGGTGGTAAAACTTGTTGCTTGTAGCTTCCTAAATAAGGAATCTGAAATTTATTTCGATGGCTTCTTAATAAAATATTCATGTTGGACTCAAATAGAAGCTATACGACCTAAATACAAGCTTCTGTTTACAAAATATCGATAAAATCACGAGTAAAACTAAGTCAATCAGTGGGACTGTGAGCGAGTTTCGCTGTCATCCAATATCGATTGTTGTATCCTAATCAAATAACGAATACACGCTTGTAGGCGTGTCATACGAGTATCAGCATTGATTGTGATGCGCCCTTTCTACGAGGCACTTAAATTCATAAATTAGGTGTGATTGCATTGATTCTGCGATCAAAAATACTAATAAACACATGTCTTAATGAGGCTTAATGTAACCACTTTTGTTAAACAAATTTTGGCATTGTTTGTGTAATTAATTAACTAGATATTTGGACTCAAAACCCTGCTCATAAAAGCTCTTGTTGTGAGCAGTTATTGATCGGAGAATGCATCGCTTGGAGCTTGTAAACATCCGATGGCTGACGTAACTCGTTACTCCAACATGAATATAAGGATGGCTCAATACTACAGCTTTCAATTTTGGTAGGTGCATTTGTTTTTCAATTTCTTCTTGTGGCTATTTAAAATATAACTCATACAATGAAATAATAAACGGAAAAAAGTGGAATCACATTGCTTGAAAGTTTCGCAGTCACTATGAACTCGGTTGCAAAGAAAAAGGGTCGGTAGGTGTTTTGCCATACAATTTCATACAAATAAAGGGTAAAAGTAAGCGCTAATCTCACCTTTGTCGATTAAAAGTACACATTTGGATAGTGGAATCTTCAGATTAAAGTTTTATCAACAATTTTGTCAAAGATTACCCACTTAAAACATTGAGACTCACTGACAAATTTTTCTGGATGGCATTCAGGTATAATCTTCGAGAGAATATGAATACATACGAATTTTGACCTACGCTTCAAGGGAAAAGTTGTTATACCCTCGATATACCCTTTTTTATAACAAACGAGCAGGTGGACCCAAAGATTTCGGACCTCCTTGCTTCGCTACCCTTATATTTCTGTGGGTGGACCACTGACTTATCAGTGACATAACCTGACACTAATAAGACAGCAAAGTACGTTGCCCACCTTGAGAACTAAGATGTTGTGTCTCATCATTGCCGGTAATTTCATTGTCTCCCTTACCGTTCAAACCGAAACACAGCAGTACAAACATTTCTGCTTTACGGCAGAATTAGACCATCCCCAGTAGAATAACTTTTGTAAATTGTATAGTCTTTGCCCGCACGGACTTTGCACAAAAGCACACCCCGGACACTAGAGTCTGGCCAACGAAAGCTATTTGCCAGACTACATACATCGACCACGAATTTGAAATTTGAAATTAGAAGGTTGCGTAGGCCCGCATATTCAGTACAAAAGACCCTTAGAAAGACCACGAGAATCTCGCGGTCGGGTGCGCGCAGGGGTTCGGGGTAGATCGCAAGGGGGGCGGAGAGTGTCCTTTCTGTATGATAGCACTATTACTTTATTTTATTACAAAAGTCTTACCATCTTCAAAAACAAATCTTACAACCATCTACCTATTCTTTGTCTCTAATTCAGAAAAGAACTTGTAATAGATAGTAGCAACGACCATTCCACAGAAGTTTCTAAATATAGACGGGTCAATAACGTGGGCGGCAGTCGTTGCGTCTGCGGGCTCATGCGTCAAGTCTTGCCTTTTAGAATCGCAGACCTTTGGGACATGAACAAATTTATTCTTTGGTGCATAGGTATGCTACACTGGCTAGATTTGTAATCCCTATCTAGAGAATGGCTCAAAGATTTCAATACAATTTACGATATATTTATCTACAAGGGAGAGAAAAATCTATCTAGATTAGATTAGATTCATTTATTTCACTATAACATACAGATATTAAATGTCATTATAATGTCAATATAAAATAACATGCTAAAGTGATCGTCATACAAAATATAAAATTTACATATTTGTAAACTCAAACGATGAAAGAAGTATAATCTAGGTATAATGTCTGTGAAAATTTTGTTATTTTACTAATTGTACATTTGTACTTTCATCCGCTTGAGCGTTTGCCTCCCTATTGCACTAGGTAATTGAGCGCTAGCTTCCTAGGACGCCTACTGCACTTAGCGGTTATACGTGGGACACTCAGAAATATTTGCGACACTAAAAAAAATTGTTCTACAGTTACATATATTTTTATTAAATCTTTTCAAAGTACTCTCCACCAGCCTCTATACAAAGATTCATGCGTCTGAACCAGTTTTCAAAACACTTTTTCCAGTCCGCCGTAGACACCTCGTTTACAGCCTGCTCGAACGCAGCCAGCGCATCTTCCGGCGACGAAAATTGTATCCCCTTGAGCTGATTTTTTATTTTTGGAAATAAAAAGAAGTCACACGGTGCTAGATCAGGGCTGTAAGGAGGGTGACCCAGGAGTTTGACTGGTGTGCTGTCCAGGAAGTCCCTCGTTTTGAGCGCGGTGTGTGCAGGCGCATTGTCGTGGTTGAGCAGTAGTCCGCGGAGCCCTGTGTTTGGTCGCTTGTTGCTCACAACAGAAAAAACTTCTGGTAAACATTTGGTAGTATACCATTCGGCGTTGATGCTTCTTTGATCTCGTAAGGGAATTGAGGCCAAGTGGCCAGTCAAATTAAAAAAGCTGGCGATCAAAATCTTCCCCCCGCTTCGAGATCGCTTCACTTTGGTAGGCGTTGGTTCATTTTGAAACACCCAAACTGTCGACTGGCGCTTGGTTTCTGGATCGTATTGATAAATCCAGGACTCATCACCTGTTACGATGTCGTAAACACGCCGAGACGAGCCTGCTTCAAATTTGTTCAGCATATCACGGCACCATTCCACCCGGGCCTGCTTCTGAGCGTCGGTGAGGTAGTGCGGCACCCAGCGCGATACTATCCTCCTCACGCGAAGATGCCCGTGTAGAATCTCGTGAACGCTTCCCGATCCAATCTTTAATATGTGCTGAATCTCCTGATATGTAATTCGCCTATTATCTTGGATTAAATTTTTCACTGCTAGCACGTTTTCTTCCGTAATAGCCGTCAAAGGGCGACCGCTTCTTTCTTCATCCCCCAAGGTTGGTCGACCGCGCCTAAATTCGTTATACCAACGATACACGGTTGCCTTGGAGGGGCCTTCATCCATAAATGCCATTTGAAGTCTATCGAACGATTCATCCGGTTTCAGGCGACACTTGAAATCGTAAAAAATCATAGCTCTAAAATGTTCCCGGCGCAGATCCATTTTTCAGTAAGACACGATACTTTGAATTGGCTCGCAAAAAATGTGGAGGGAAATTTTGAAAATGGAACACACATATTTTTACTTACAAGTAATCATATTTTCGAAAAAGATTCTGACCGGCCAGTCTCCCATATATAAAAACTATTTTTCGCAATACTTTCTGAGTGGCCTGGTACATGGAGAAACGCCTCGATATCGATGGTTTTTCCTATTGGTGTTGTCATAAATTGTGTTATTCTGAAAATAATGTTAAAGATTTTAGTTGGTGATAGCTAGAATAGGACGAAAAATTAAATATTTTCCAAATAAATTGTAGCTGAATACCGGCTACCTTGTAACAGCCATACGACGGAACATACTCGTAAACTAATTTTGCACTTATTATTTTCACATTTTTGCACTTGTTTTTCACTTCACCGCACTAGGCATCTATTATCCTTCCACTAACACCAAAGTTTAAACGTGAATATTTAACTGACAGTAACTTTTTCTTAAAGGGGACTGTAGATGCGTTAAAAGCGAGCTTGGTTTTTGTTTCATTCTCAATCAACAAAGAAGAAGAGTGCTAGCACTATTAATATTGTCAAATTGACGTTTCAAACGCACCACTTCACGCCTTAAAAGTTGCTTCCTTGGCAGCTTAAATCACTAGACTGCCTATCAGCGCGAGCTTCCTGGGTCACTTGAAACGCTCCAGCGGGTTCATGTCTGTCTGACAATAAAGGTAAACTGTATATTTTCAACGTGACTTCTAATGAAGGAAATAAAAGTTCCTGTACATGCACTTTTGTTGTATCATAAAAAATGCGAAACGTGTTAGTGGGACAGGTAGGTAGGACCCATTGGTTCATTTGTTCACAGGAAATAAGAAAGCACAGTTAAAATACAATTTCACCTTACTAGCTAGGAATACTTTGATTCATCGGTCAAAATCTGCGGGCAAAAGTCATTTTTGGCCGCTAGCGTGGAAAAGGTTTTTAAATTAGAACGATGATGAATTATGGTATACGGTACTGGCGCTATTCGATAACGTTTTCCTCACTGTAGTGAGGTGAAAAATTGTGTGTTTCGCTCGGTAGCAGCTATTTCGCGTCTCGTGCCTTAAAACTCTCGCTACAAGCTTGCTCGAGTTTCAATACAAGGCACTCACGCCAAATAACAATTTTGCTGCTTTGCATAGCAATAGTTATTTGTTATGCAAGGCAGCAAAAGGTTTATTTGGCGCGAGTGCCTCGTATTGAAACCTGAGCAAGCGAAGGATTCTAGGATTGAACCACGAGCGAAGCGAGTGGTTCAAAAGAAGAATCCTGAGCGTGGCGAAGGTTTCAAGGCACGAGACGCAAAATAACTTTGCTGCCGAGCGAAACACAAAATTTTTCACCTCATTAAAGCGAGGAAATGTTAACATAATGCAAGAATAGCAATTCAAATATAAGAAATAATTACTCAAACGTTTTAACGTAAGGCCATAATACCTACATAATGGTACTGACGGCAGCAAGCAAGTGGAAACATAACCAGTATAACCTGAACCAGCGCTTCGCTACAAACCTCCGTACCCAGAGACCCGCTCAAGGTCAAAGAGTTTTCACGGACGAGTGGCCATGTATAGATAAAGAATACTAGACATTAAAAAGGAAATCACTATAATTAAATTATTATTATTTTTGGGACTGCTGTGCTTATGTTTGTGACTCTACCTATAAACTACTTGATAAATTTGCGGAACAAGGTTCATTTTCATTGGATTTCAATATGGAGACAGAGGATAGGCAGTGGCAGGCAAATCTATTTTGTATTGCGTTGATTTGAAGTCAAAGGGCGAGTCCATTAATCTGGGCAAGAGAACAAAAAAAGGCGATCGAATTTTAAATTTACTTTTCATTATCAGCCAGTACCTTACCCACCAGGCATTCACTATTCATAATACTATTTGTTTCTTTCCTATAGCTGCATCCCTCTTTCTCATCTTGAAAACGATAGTGCGTGCCTGGTTTTACAAGCGGCCAGTACTGCAGAATACTACAAAATAATAAGTACATCGCGTTCGAATTTCAAATACCTTTTGCCCGCTAGGGGCCAAAAATCGCTTTTGGCCGCAGAATTTAACCGACAAAACAAATGTTTCCGAGCTTTGGAGGTGAAAAAAACTATTTATTATGGCGGATACGGCATCATCAGGGTAGAAATTTCTTTAAAAGGTAAATTGCACAATAATAATTTTCTTAATACAAACCGCATGTTCATATGCACATACGAGTAAAAGTATAATCAACAATGCATGGATTTTCCCGATCAAAGCTAACTTTTACCTCAAAAGTAACACAAAACCCTGTGTTGCCAGTTACGAACGCACGTCTTAAACAGAGGTTCTTCCGGCAAACGAGCTATGACTATGACATAAAACGTTTCATAAACCAGCAGAGAGCCGGGGAGGGTAACACGCCCAATTACGGCCCACGATGAAACGGACGGACTGAGCTATTGAAGTACGAGGGTGGTCCCAGAAGTAGCCGACCTAACCAAGAAAAATCAAAATAAATGGGACAAACTATATTTATTTATCTACATAGCTTTCTTGTAGCTCGATACACTTTTCCCAGCGGTGCTCTATAGCTTCAATGCCACGTCTATAGTAGGAATTGTCAAACTCTTCAAAATAGCCATTAACCAACGACTCAACCTCTATGTTGCTCGAAAATCTTTTCCCGCCGAGCCATTTTTTTAGGTTTGGGAACAGAAAATAATCTGACGGGGCCAAATCTGGTGAATAAGGTGCATGGGGAAGCAATTCAAATTTTAATTCTTCGATTTTAGCCATTGCAATGCCAGATGTGTGGACTGGAGCGTTGTCTTGATGAAACAAAACTTTTTTCTTTGACAAGTGAGGCCGTTTTTTCTTTATTTCTTCACTCAAACGCTGCAATAAGTTGGCATAATACTCGCCATTAATGGTTTTTCCTTTTGGAAGATAATCTATAAAAATTATGCCACGCGCGTCCCAGAAAACTGAAGCCATGACTTTTCCTGCCGATGGAACTGTTTTTGCCTTCTTTGGAGCTGATTCTCCTCTTTCAGTCCATTGTTTTGACTGTTCCTTAGTCTCAGGTGTAAAGTGATGAACCCATGTTTCATCCAAGGTGATAAATCGACGCATAAACTCGGCTTTGTTGCTGCGAAATTTTGCTAAACATTCGACTGACACATCCTCACGGCGCTGTTTTTGTTCTACTGTGAGTAATCGCGGCACCCATCTTGCGCATAGCTTTCTCATGTCCAAGTTTTCTGTTAAAATACGATGGACTGCACTTTTTGAAATGCCTACCATATCTGCTAGCTCGCGTACTTTCAGTCGACGGTCATCCAGTACAAATTTGTGGATTTTTTTTACTATTTCTGGATTAGTCACCTCATTTGGTCGTCCACTGCGATGTTCATCTTGGCAGCTCGAGCGGCCGCGCTTGAACTCTGCCACCCAATATTTTATTGTTGTAAATGAAGGAGCAGACTCCCCCAAAGTAGAATCAAGCTCCACTTTGATATTAGTTGGGCTGAGACCTTTCAAATAAAAGTATTGAATTACGTAACGAACACCAATTTTATCCATTATCGAAAAATTCGATGACAATATTCACTAAGTATGCTTCAGAACAAATGCCAAATGACCTAGCGCGTTCGAATTCTAAATATAAATTTCTTAATGTTCACGCTTCCTAAAAAGAGTATTTAATCAAATAAAAACTGCCAGTAAGTAAGTAAGGTCGAATATTTCTGGGACCGCCCAGGTACATACTAAGCACATTATTAGCCTGCGTGGTTGGTAGTAAACCTGTCTTCAACGCCGTGGGCCGTGGATTTGATCGCCGCCTAGGGCTAATATCTGTGTGATGAACACGAATGTTTACTCTGTGTCTGGGTTTTATTTATCTATTTATGTGTGTATATCGGTTTCCGGTACCCAAAGACTTTGTGTGAATTGTTCCCTAATATAATTTTTTATTGTTGTACATTTAAGAGCAAAGCGAGCTTGACAAATTAAACAATAATTATGAGTTTAGCTTGAAAAAACTGATATGAGTTTTGGTTGGCTGAGCAGAGAAAAAACACAATACATAGTTCATTGTTTAGATAGAACAAACATATTTTTATGAAACAATATTTTTTAAATTTATTTTAAAAACAGAAAAATGTTAGTAGTTATCACTCATATCGATTTTAAGTTCAACATCCTAGCATGTTCTTGCTTCAAAGTGAAAATAAAGCTTCCATTACTGTGTTTGTGCACGGCACTACTCCGGTGGAAGTAATAATGTTTCCACTAAAAATATAAAGTAAATTTTAAGCAAAGAACCATTTATTACAATGAGTAGAGTGAGAGAAAATCGGTCGGAAAAGCTAGATAGTCATTATAATCGGAAAATATTATTTTTGTTTCATTCTGAGCAAGTGCTCAGCACTATTAATATTATCAAATTGACGATTTTAAATTTAAATTGTGCTTATTTTATTATTATTGTTATGCAAGTATGTTACAAAATTGAAAAAAAAAAATATAACAACTCCAAAAATCCTTCGAACCCTAAAATTTTGTCGAATGTCTTCAAAGTCGCCCTGTAGTTATTGGTATGTAGCATCTTATTTTGTAAATCATATAAATATAATAACCATAATTCAAGGCATAGTTTATAAGTATGGAGTTTACTTTTTATTAACAAAGAAAGTCTCAGTAGTAGATATAAACCAGCCTTAACTGTAAAGAACGTTTCTGCAACTGGCTGTTTATTATATGTGTCAGTATTCCCCTAAGTTTTTATTGACAATTGGCTTGTTCTTGATTTCTAGCTAAGATAGAGATGAGGTCGACGGTACAACGAGTTTGCCCAGAAGAAACCTATTCACTTGCGACTTGAATAGATTCGGGTCTCTAGTTATATGAACTCAGGAACACAGACACAGGCAGAGAATTACACTCAATAGCTGTGCGCATTATAAAAGATGTTGCTGATTAATTAAGGTAATAACTAACTGATTAATTAATGTTATAACTAATAACATAACTGTCATTTAAGACTTCCGCTGCATAGTCAAAGAAAGCAAGAGTAGAGCAAGAGTCAAAATTAATTTAACTGAGTTTGCGGCAACGGGGTAATTATAAAATGAAAACAGTGTGGCCCTGAAGTAGAGAGTTTAATAACTGTACCGCCACCAAGATAAGACGATTATAAACTTGAGAAGGTTAATCTGCAAATAGCGTGCGAAAAATATTTTTACAGGTCACAGAGCTCCACTAATTTCATAAGAAACATAACCTTTGGAGAGTTTTAAAAGAAGTTTTGAAAAACTTAAACATATTGAAAATTTTGTGGCAAATAAGGTGTTAGGGCTTTTGTGCATAGTCCGTGGCGATTGCCTACTTCTGCCTCATGGCAGCAGTCTTTTGTGATAAGACGGTGGGTGCTGTGGGCGGTGGTGGCCACTTACCACCAGGTGGCGCAACTGCTCGTTTGCTTACTTGTACCGTAAAAAAAGAAATTTAGATCTTGGAAATATTTCACAGTTTCTCATTCAGTAAAATTATATATGGCACAGAAAAATAAGACTGAATCATAAATTGATCAATTTCCTAGAAAGTTGATCATCTTTCGAAAAACAATACTGTACGGTCTTTGTTCTGAGTACTGTACCGAATTCGCTTCTGGCACTCGCCGGCTGTTGCAGCAGCATGCTCGCTTCGCTCGATCGGCTCGTGTGATTGTTCGAAAGATAACCTAACACAACCGAACGGACCTATGGATCTACGAATTTCCTACGAGTGTACGATTTTTCGAAAGTTGATCAACATACTAGGAAGTTTATCAATTTACGATTCTTATAATTTTCCGGTGACATATATAATATTTATAGTATTAGTAATACGGCAACGATTTTACATATTCTGTTTTGGTCACAAATAAACTACCAGCTTTATTTAAGGGGGTTTAAAATTAAAATTGGTTTTCTGCAACTGGCGGTTAGCCAACAATAGTAAATATTACCTAGTTAGAAAGGTCTTGTAACTCGGTCATGTGAGGTTAGTTTGGGGCTAGGAAATCTTTCATGTGACCCATATTATTCTGGGTCAGCTGACTCGAATCGTACAATCCATACGGAGTACGGACAATGCAAGCTAAGGTAAAGAGTTTAAACTCGCACACATTTCGTATACATCGTATAAAATAACTCTGGCTATGACTGTTAATGCGCAGAAGGTGAGCGCGGCAGGTGGGGGTAGGCGAGCGAATCTTTCATTGGCTCTCCGCCTGTTACCCATGCGCAGAAAATGACCGTCAGAGCCAAATTCATCCGGCGCACGCTGTAATAACAATAAAAATATCAGAGAGGTGATGCAAAATATTGTCCTAAGCTCGGGTTATTCAAGCATGTAACATGCAGCATTCAGTCTTTTCATTCTCCCTTTTGTTTGGGCATTAGGTCTGCCAGTCGAGAAAGCAAAGCTAAAAATACCGGCTAAGTGCGTGTCGGACTTCGCATATTAAGGGTTCCGTACAAGTGGCGTGCCGCCGCCCAGCCCGCATCCCTTTGGCCGGAAAATCAAGTTGGCTGTTACAGAGAAAAGTCTGAAAAAAATCTGATTTATCAATATATATAGATATTGGTATTTGTTAGTAAAAAATACGTGATAATAAACATAATCACCAAATTTCAAGTTCACTAATCTATTATTTACCTACTCAACGAGTTTCAAATACCGATATTCCACTCGATGGGATAGGTAAAATTTTTTTTTCGCTCTATCCTTTCACTTTATGGAACACCACCTTAAAAACATCTCCCTTCTTACTAATATTATAAATGCGAATGTTTGTTTGTTTGTTGACGGCTGAACCGATTTCGATGAGATTTGTGAAGTAGATAGATCAAGCACTAGACTAACACATAGGCTACAATTTATCCCGTAAAAATGCATGGTTCCTGTAGGATAGCTATTAATTGCATAGAAATATTGTTCAGACTATGTGTACTGATAAACTCAGTTAAAAATTCGTAGGTAGGCAGATGAGACACTAGGAGGACACAAAGCCTATACAGCGAGAATTTGTATTGATTTCGCACCCGAAGCCCAGTGATTCTACTCAAGATAACAAGCAACTTTCCCGAAGAAAAAAAAAATTTTTACTCGTAAAATTTTTTTCGCCTCTCCATAGTAAAGTGTTCACGTGATCGACTCAATTTGTATGGGGAGGCGAAAAAATTTTTTTGAGTATAAAATTTTTTCTTCAGGGAAGTTGCTTGTTTTCATGAGCTGAATCCACTGGGCTTCGGGTGCGAAACCAATACAAATTCACGCTGTATAACTAACGTGTATGCGATGCGAAAGGAAACAACCGGTACTCTTGACAGCTGGTTTATTACTAAAGCCCGGCGGGGCGCGGAGCGTATGCGCAGATACACACCATCTCTCCCCCTTTAGTTTGTTAACCTAGAACAACACCAATTAAATCATTCTAACTAATATCAAATTACACCTTATAATTAATATCCTTACGTCTAGGTCTTAGTGTTCGTTGTACTGTAACCGCGGGGTGATTAGGTTCTAATACATGCTCGTTATTTGACTGCCCGGGCCGCGACTCCGTTTCGGGGGTTGACACAAATGAGGGCGTATGGGGTGGCGGCCGCGAGCTTCCGCCCTCGCTTCCTCCTCCCGAGTTACTACACGGACTAGGTATGATATCACCCGTATATTTTCTTAGCTGATCTAAATGTCTTATACACATTTCATTATGATCATTTACAAATACTTCAAACATTCTGTTTCCAATAATTTTTTTAATTGAACCTAAGACCCATTTTCCTTTCCTTGCTACAAACCATTTTACCCATACATAATCTCCTATATTAAATTGTCTACTTTTAGGTAATACACATTTTTTATTTTCCAAATTATTAGAAAACTCTTTATTCTTGTTTGGTAACACCATATCTAATCTGCTACGTAATTCGCGCCCAAACATCAACTTAGCCGGTGATGAACCCGTCGAACAATGGACTGTGTTCCTGAATGTGAAAAGAAATTCTAACAGCTTCTCTGTTATTTCCCTTGCATTATAATTCTCTTTGATTATACATTTAATCATTTTCTTGCAATGTTTCACCGAATTTTCAGCCTGTCCATTGCTTGACGGGTGGTAAATAGGGCTATTTATGAGGCGAATTCCATTCAATAGACAAAATTTTTTAAATTCAAAAGAGCTTATTTTAGGGTCGTTATCCGACACAATAACATTGGGTAAGCCAAACACTGCAAACAGCGACTTAAGTTTTTCTATCAACGCCTGAGTAGAGGTACCGCGGTCCATTGAAACGCATTCTAACCACTTACTATATGCGTCAATAACTACGAGATAGTCACGCTGGCCTATCGTCATATAGTCGATGTGCAGCCGTTGCCAGGGCCCGGCGGGGCGCGGCCAGGGCGCGGGGGGTGCGCGTGGCGGCGCTCCGCGTGTGGCAGCGCACGCGTCACAGGTACCTACCCAGTCTTCAATATCGCCGTCGATCCCCGGCCACCACATCCTACTTCTGGCGTTACATTTCGTTTTTACTATACCTAAATGAGTAGAATGCAATTCCTCTAGCATTTTTCGTCTAAAAACCCCTGGAATAACAATTCTCAGACCTCTAAATAGGCACCCATTTTCGACTTCTAGGTCAGCTTTGCATTTGAAATACGGTAATATTGATTTGCATGTGATTTTACGTGGCCAACCATTCTCCATATATTTCATCACGGTTTGTAGTACCGGATCCTTTGAAGTCGCTGATTTAATATCAGAGTTCGTGACTACTGCTGAGCTAACGTCCAAAAAATTAAGAAATGATGGATCATTATTACCTATTTCATTATTATCTTCGCAGTTGACTGGTGAGCGTGAGAAAAAATCTGCGACAATGTTATTCTCACCTTTTATATACTGCACAGTGAAATTATATGCGGATAGTAAAATTGCATACCGCTGCAGTCGGGACGCCGCCGTTACGGAAATACCTACTTTATTTCCAAATATTGATAAAAGTGGTCTATGGTCAGTCTTAAGCAAGAAAGGTTCCTCTCTTCCATATAAGTACATATGAAACCGCTTAACCCCGAAAACTATAGCAGTCGCCTCTTTCTGGATCTGACTATAGTTCTTTTCGCTAGCAGATAAGGACCGCGACGCAAAGGCCAAAGGTCGCTCGATGCCGTCGGCACCGCGCTGGCTTATCACACTTCCAAGTCCACTCGGCCCCGCGTCTACCGCCAGGATCAGCTGTGCCTGGGGGTCAAAGTGCGCCAGAACTCGCTCAGATGACAACTCACACTTCATTCTCTCAAACGCACGCTGTTGACTTTCTCCCCATTCGAATTTAACTCCCTTTTTTAACAAATCATTTAAAGGCTTTAAAATGGAAGAAGTATTGGGAACAAAATTCCTGTAATAATTCACAACGCCTATAAATCGCTTAACCTCGGTAGTGTTAGTCGGTGTCGGCGCTTTCATGATGGCTTCTATTTTACTTGGGCACGTTTTCAAACCAGTTTTATCGATTACGTAACCCAAATAAGTTACACTATTTTGGAAGAATACGCATTTATCTTCCTGTAATCTTAGACCTGCATCACTGATCCTAGATAGAACTTCACGCAATCTACTCATGTGTATCTCTTTTGTTGGACCCGTGACGCATACGTCATCGAGCCAACAGCTGACCCCTTCTATACCTATTAATAACGACTCCATAGCGCGCTGAAAAATAGCCGGCGCATTAGCTAGCCCGTACACAAGGCGCGTATATTTGAATAGCCCTTTATGTGTTGAAATCGTTGTCAATTCCTGAGAAGACTCGGATAGTTCGAATTGGTTATAAGCATTACTTAGATCTATTTTAGAGTAGTGCTCCCCTCCTCCTATTCTAGCAAATACCTCCTCTATGCGAGGAAGTGGATATTTATCAACCTTAAGGTCCTTGTTCAAGGTCACAGAAAAATCACCTGCAATTTTTACCTTGCCGTTTTCTTTTAGAACTGGCACAATCGGCGTTCCATATTTTGAGTGTTTCACCGGAACTAAGATACCTAAACTGACCAACCTGTCTATCTCATCTTCAACTTTCTTCTTAAGCGCAAATGGCACCGTACGTGGTTTAAAATGTTTGGGTTGTGCCCCCTCTTTCAACTGCAAATCGACTTGAAATTTATTAAACTTTCCTAATTCGTTTTGGAAAAGATCTGAATATTCGTTTAATAACTGCTGTACCTCACTCAAACTTTGATTCTGACTAGTAATATTTTTATTGTCCGACATGAAATATAAACCAAATTCGGTCATAAAATCTCGCCCTAATAAAGGTGGCCCTCCATTTTCAACTACATATATATTAATCGGTCTTATTTTATCCAAATAAGTGACACGACAAGTAAAATAGCCTAGCGGCGATATTTTGTGACCGGTATAAAGACACATTTTCAAATTACCCTCTTTTAGCTTAATGTTCGAAAAATGATTTTCATACAATTTCTGAGATATGACTGTAGTACCAGAACCCGAGTCGATTTCCATTTTTAACTTTATATCATTTAGTTTAACAGTTACAGTAATAGGGGCATAGTTAACTGACCTTAGGTTGTAAAGTTCACACTCCTCACATTCATGCGAACGTTCGGCGACGCTGACTGCGGAATTCTCCGGTACCGTTTCGATGTTATGTAACCGAGCCGAACCTTTATTTTTACACACTTTCGATAAATGACCTACACCACCGCACGTACGACACTTATATTTCTTATATTTGCACTGAATCGCACTATGACTTTTTAGACCGCACACACTACAACGACGCTGAGAACTAGCGCCAGCGCCAGCGGGCGCGGCCTGTCCAGCGCCCCGCATCGCGCCCACTCGGTAAATCGGCTCCTCCTTAACCTGCATGTGCCGCTCACGCACCTGTCGCGCGCAAGCAGCCTGCTGCGCTATTTCAACTGCTTTCGTAAATGACAGCGTAGTCGCATCTTGCTCGAACAATCGATCCTTTTCGGGTCCAGCGCTCAATCCAAGCACAAACTTGTCCGTAATGAGCTTCTCGAGTGACGATTCGAAGGCACAGTGGACCGCGAGTCCCCTGATCCGAGCCGCCCACTCCTCGATGCTTTCTCCCGCTGCCCTGTTAGCTTCATAAAATTTTGCCCTATCGGCAAAAACACAACGCTTCGGTTTAAAATGGCCGTCAAACACTGCAATCAGCTCCGCGTACGTTATTTCTTCTAACTTGCGTGGATGTGCCAAATTACTTGCAAGCCGGTAAGTTTCGTCCGCTAAATGCGTCAACAACAAAGCAGACTTTTGTTCCTCCTTAATTCCACTATTCAATTTTAAGAACTGCACCAATCGACTGTAGAAAATTTCCCAGTCCTGTGATCTATGATCGAACACTCCAAGAGTGCCTAAAACATTAGTAGTGGTCATTATCACGCGACACGCGAACCGTTGTTGCAAGATAAATCAATCCTCGTCCGCCATTAACGTGTATGCGATGCGAAAGGAAACAACCGGTACTCTTGACAGCTGGTTTATTACTAAAGCCCGGCGGGGCGCGGAGCGTATGCGCAGATACACACCAATAACTCAAACGAAGCGGCGGGTAAAAGCTAGTTTAAAAACATTTTTGACAATTAGTATGACTCTGAGTCAACAAGATGCTTGTACTGAAAACAATTTAAGACTGTAGTTCCAACCGTCTGGGTATAAAACCTGTGTGGTAGACGACGGGCGGACGGACGGACACCTGAGTGACGGCAATAGGGCTCCGCTGACACCCTTTGGATACGGAACCCGAAAAACGGAGAGTCCTAAGAGAAAAAAAATATTTTATTATTAGATATTTTCAAAGATATCTTTCAATGTCAAAAAACATGATCAATAGGTTTTGAAATAGTTTCAAACTTGTTGTGTACTTTATTTTCCCTGTACAAGGCTATTTTGTACATTACTAAAAAGTATTGTTACTCAGGCTAGAAAACTTACTCTTGCTAAAAAAAAGCCAATTGCGAGTCGGACTCGCGCACCGCGGGTTCCGTACAAACCTGTAAGTAAAAGTTATGGTATTTTTATGGCTAAAAAATGTTATTATGTAATGTAACTAAAAATTTAAGGTTATCGGAATTTTTCCTTTATGTATGCTTTATTAACAATTTATTCAAATTTCTAAATCGCCTGGAAGTATCCTTTAGGTTTTGATTCCTTTGCGAGTTTAAATTGATAGATAGATAGATAAATAAATTGTTTATTAAGGATACAGCACAAACCCAGAACAAAATATTTAAAAATATTAGGTCTTTACATCAAAGACTTTAGGATTTGTCATTAGGAACACGAAACTTTTTAGCAATAATACCAAAATTTTGCTCTATAACACTCTGGTTAGAAATGGGTTAGAATATTGCAGTGTGGTTTGGAGACCACATTATGCCGTACATTCACTTCGATTAGAACGTGTACAAAAGTGTTTCCTTTGGCACCTCTCGTTTTCAATTGGAAGGGCTAAAAAAGAAAAGTTTTACCGATCTAGACTCCATTATTTCAAGATGGAAACATTGGAAAAACGAAGGAATATGTTAGACGGATTATTTATGTACAATATTTTAAGGAACCAAATTGACTGTCCTACATTATTGAATAATATTAGTTTTCGAGTCCCACGACGCATACCTCGATGTCCTATAACCCCTCTCTGTCCCCCCTTTAGCACAACTGTGTTAGGTAGTAACTCTCCCATATCAAGAATGTGTAAGATTATTAATGACTGCAGCGATCTTCTTGACCTTTATAATGACTCTAAACCAAGGTTTTATAAGTCATTACGTAAGGGTTGTATTAAGTAGAACCTCTCAAAGTGAAATAAATAATAAATATCTTACTACTGCTAGTAATTTCTCTTTTTAATTTTTAACTTAGTATAGTATTACTTTTAGTTTCTCTGTAACTTTTAATTTGCATGCTTAATTTTGTAAAGGGGTTATGTTTTTTTTCATACGTTTTGCCTGATTTTGTTGTAAATTTAAATAGGTATTTAAAATTTAGTCTTAGAATCAATTTAACAATGACGAGTTCTTTCGTTGTTTTGTTTGTAACGTTGTAGCTAATCATTAGTGAGCATGCGGAGTTTATTTACCTTTAAGTAGTTGTTACTCTTTAATATGTATTAATAACACTTTTTTTCATTATGTATGTAATAGTGTAAACAACTGTTGGTAGACCTTAATAAAGAAAAATAAAAAAATAATAAATAAATAAATTACCTATGAAATTGCCGTTTTGTATGGCGAATTTTAGGTAAACTCAATTTTCAGTACTAACATTTTTGCAGTTTTCTTAGGAATTATAAATCCAATTTATTTAATTTTTTTAAGCATTATTGGGAAGACATAACAGCAGCTTAAATTTAATTTCCTTTATATGTGCTGTAAGACGTTGCTTCGAACCAAATTTTAAGATTCTGAGTTCACGGGAAGTATCCTGTAGGTTTTGATTCGCTTGTGAGTGTCGAAAAACTCGAAAATTGGCGGCATAAACGGCTGTATCTTTTGATTGCGTTAGATTAGAAGATTTTTTCACAGCTCTAAGGGACGGTAGATTTGAGTATTTGATATGAATATAAGCTTGATACCTCCACGCGTTCCTGAGCAAAAGGGTCTTGACAGACAGACAGGCGGGCAACAAAGGGATCCTATAAGGTTTCCCTTTTTTCCTTTTGAGGTACGTAACCCTAAAAATTACGCCATTAAAAAGTTTATTGCCTGTTCAAACCTTGCGCCGTCAATAGCGGGTTTAATATTTCATTTTTGTACGTGGAACAAAAATGTTCTCTTATTCCTTATTTTCCTCTGGAAACTTGTTCAGTTTTGTCCTGAGTGTGATTAGTAGTCTTATAAAAATAAACATGTATTTATGTCAAAATTATATTATCAGACCATCGCGGTCGTTATTGGTACGGCGACCCGAGTTGTAAGTGGGTACCGGTACCTGTGCCGGCAATCCCGGCAATCCGAATAAAGCGCGCTCGATCGGAAAATTGCGAGGCAAATTTGCTCGCTATCTCGTTATTTTGTTGCTGGTGATTACAAAAATATCTCTTTTTCCGAATTTGTATTCGCAAGTATTAGGAATTTTGTTATTATCTGGTTAACTAACTAATACTACCTTACATATTCAATCTTGCAGTCGAGATTCAAATAAGAAAAGAAAATCGCTTGTTCTTTGCTACAAAATAGTACAGCCATTCTCCGATTAAAAATGTGATAAAACTACAGCCAAATAAAGCGATGACAGCGCCTCTGGTGGAAAAACAACAAAGGTAGAAAATGCAAACACGTAGGTTGTACTTATAGCAAAGAAGTTCCGCTATTCGACGCAAGATGGCGCTGTTCACCATAGTCAGAGCTCTAACGCTCCGAACACGAATTGATCAAACTCTACCTCCTCGTTTTAATTTCGAATTATTTTTTTGCTTTATTATGCTGACAGGAAATACTTAAAGTTACAAAATATTTCTCGTTCTATTAGTAAAGCGTGAATTTTCATTGGTTTTACTTCCGAAATATTGTGAAAAATTTTTCATCTTCCCAGAGTCGATAACGTGACCACTTTACTACGGAGGGAGAGGCAAAAAATTTTTTGAGTAATTTATTTTTTCTGGAAAGTTGCTTGTTTTCATGAGTAGAATTTTATTACTGGGCTTGGGGAGCAACACTAATAAAAATTCACGCCGTGTAAATAAACCTAACATGGCTTGGCTACACGATCAACTTTCTAAGAAATACAAAGATTAGATCAAAGTGAGACTGCCAGTGCCAGTAAGTCGATTCTAAACAAAACACAAACAGTGAAATATAAACAGCGTTCATGGAAGTATTAGCTTTGGGACTTGGCACGAGTGGAAAACGTACACTTTCTTAGCAATTTTTGGAGAGCTTTGCTTACTAGAATAGTGGAGCCATTGCCAATGGTGTCAGGGGGACCCTTCCGTGGCACGGGGCCTATTTTCTACGAGTACACATTATAACTTGCACAAAACCGGTCGATAGCCAAAAATCATGCCATGCAAAGCATCTTCATGTGCATTTTTGACATTGTAAGTATATTCGATTCCAAGAAATAATAGGAGGTAAACAAACATGTTGGGTTTTTTCTTGTCGTTTCCTTTTATTTCCACATCGCGCCAGCGCCACTTTGAGTTTAATTTAATTAACGTCATAAAGTGATAAAAGACTATTCTGATTCAAGTCAAGAAGAGATTTCTCTTCAATTACACGAGGCATACGTTTGTAACTACAAAACATCACGAAAACACTTCGACTATCGATTAGTAGGCATAATAAATTTTCTGAAATTTCCACATTTATACTTTTTTTACATTAAATGTTGAAGTTTTTTATCTACATTAATTATTGTTAAGTTTATATCGACAAAAGATCGAGAAAGGGATCATGTTCTCTTTTGTATTATTTGAGTTTAAATTTAGGAACTTGAAAGATAATTTTGTTACGATAATCATAGTAGTATACAACCTTCGAAATTGGCAATTCCACACAACTCACTTGGATGAAACTTAATAACCGCAAAAATCGAACCCGGCGACCTTTACCAAACAGGAAGTGGAATCCGGGCCAAGGAGCTTTCGACGTTTTACCCGGCTGTCTAACTCACTCTGCGGCGAGACGTGACGTCATGAACTTGGTGAAAAACATCCGCGTTGTATAGGTGCGAGGTATATAGTACATACAAGAGGTTGTGAAAAAACCTTTTCGATATGGTAATACACGGTGTAAAAAATTTGATAATTATTTAAATACAGGGTGTACCGAAAACTGAAAGGGCGTGCTCAGTCAATGAAACTGAAACACTTTCTCAAAGAAACATTTTTGGGAAATGAAAAAAACTGATTGCGTGTTTTGTATGAGAGTATGAGACACGTAAGGGCGCCATTCAGATTCACACAAAGTCATCTGATCCAAAATAAGGCCAAACCTGTATTAAGGGTGCCAGAGACTAATAAACATACATAAATAGATAAATAAACATACATACACGGAACAAACACTCATGCACATCACAGAACAGGCTCACTACCAACCACGCCTCCGGGCCAGTCAACATGTTTCATTGTGGCTTAGCTTTTGGCAGGCATCCTATCAGAAAATTAAAACATTACAAAATGAATAATAAATAAGTAAAATAAAAAAAAAGATTTGTTGCTTTGAACCTCTATTGAATTATTAAAAATAAATATAACGTGGTGGTACGGAAACCTTAGTGCATTTGTTCGACTCGTACTTGTCTGACTTTGCGATCACACACAGATTTGTGTAGTTGACAATCACGCTATCACTTCTATGAACAGATTTCTAATGCAAATTCCAAAGCCTTGCTTTTAAAAACTGATTCCACTTTGACAGCAACTAAACGATATGGAACGATACGTTTTTAAAACCATAAAAAGATACCCACCCTGTATGCGATCTACGTGAGCCGCGGTATTGTCCGTGACCCCTCCACGCGAGGTCGCGTGATCATCCAGGGTTAGGTGCCGGATCCCCGTAGCTATAGATGAATTAGGCTGCTTTTCCACCAGAAATGTACGAGGAAGCTTAGCGGAGCGCGAGGTCAAAGTCTAGTTACGAAACTAGAGCCTATTTCCACCAAATCGAAGAGGTATACCGAAGAGCATGGGGTGTGCTATAAAAGCTGTATCTGTACAGTCAAAAGTACGTGGAGCTTGACAGATAGGAGTTTGTACTGTACTTACTTCTATCAACATAGGGTCTCGAGCGACCCTGCAACTGTAAAGCTAAAAATGCTGTAGACTGTACGAATGAAATGCGCAAAGCTAATCGATTCTAGTTCATGTCCTTAGATTCAGATTCAGATAATTTTATTGAATGTAGATTCTTTACAGAATACTTATTGAATGTCATGCAGAATACAATGCAAATAGAGCGAGTCTACGCCGTTTTGGCTTTAGCTAACCTAACTTCAAAGAAAAAATTACCTTAATTGAAAACTTTTTTCATTAAAGCTAATAGTCTAAGCAACGAAGCGGATCGTTGTATGAAGACCCCCGCATTAAATCCTCAGTCGCAGAAACTTTGCTGGGGTATTACACTACACGAGACAAAAAACCTTCTATAAAAAAATCCAAAAAAAATCTAAACTTAATTTTTCCATACAAAAATTACAAAAAATGTATGAAAAAAAAATTTTTTTTGACATTTTGAATTTACATTTAATTCATGATTCTTTATCATCCTGTCAAATAAAATCTGCCTGAGAGAATTCTGTTGGGGTCAACTGATTCGATGCCTACACTGCTAAGCTACTATAAGTTTTAGCTATAAAAATAAAACGGTCCTGCTTTGGTGGAAAGCATAAACATTCCTCGCCATGAAGCTTTGCACATCTTCATGGAAAGGCAGATAATCTCTAAGCTGGAAGAAGTCCAACCAATAGAAATGCTCCATTTTCCTATCTTAGAGCTGCGTTCGTAAATGGAGCAATCGTATTGGTTGGATTCACAAGGTCACAAGTTAGCTACCAAACATAGCTCTGCTCTGGTGGGAAGGTATCCTTATGGGCTTGTTTGTACCTCTATACCCTTCGGCCGCCGTTTTATCGGAGCTATCAGCCTACTCAGCTGCTTTTGTTTGCATTTGCCTATACATAAGTGCTTATGGAGGTAAGGTATTGAGCTAGTTTTAACTCTTTGCAATAAAAATATACTTTATCAAATTCAATGTCGATATCATATTTTTTGTATAAGTATAAAATTATACGGCTCACAAAAGAGCTTTTTTAACATTTTGTTACCAAAATAACGTCATTCACGTCATTCATTCGGTGTTGAAGATGTGGATATTTCTGACCAACTGTTAATAAAACGATAGTCAAAGCAAAAGGCCCGTTTTACTGCTTCCCTATAAACTTCCAGATAGCCTATCCACAAGGGGTCTGATATCTTTATCTAATAGATAAACACAGGCATCATAAGTCATACATGTAGGGTGTACCGAAAACTGACCTTTTGCGTGCTTAGTTAACGAAACTGAATAACGTTCCCAAAGAAAAAATTTTCGGAAACAAAAAAATTTTTTACCTCTCCACACAAATTGCTCACTCTCATCAAACAGCTTGTATGGACAGATGTTTTTTTTCTCATTTTCCAAAAATGTTTCTCCGGGAAAGTTGTTCAGTTTCGTTGACTGAGTACGCCCTTTCAGTTTTCGGTACACCGTCCCTCACATCCTGTATTTAGCGGGCAGATATTTTATCTGTCAGCTAACTATCCAAAATTTTATCAGCAAACGGTGAAACGAGCCTAAATCGTTTTCCTGTGTGTGCATAGTGGTTACTAACATGTACCTCATGTTATTTAAGATATATTTTCTTTCAAATCATCACACACTTTCGTGAACTCTATTATACAATTATATTGATTCCATGAAGGTTTACGTAGACGTTTAGAGAGAAAAAAATTGCAGTTAATTAACAGTTGTTTGTTAATAACATCATTAGCTGTTAGCATGAGTACCACACCGCCATATCACAGTATAAATTAGAAAACCCCTATTATTTTATAATTGGACAAAAAATATGATAACGAAATTGATAAAGTATATTTTGACTGGCCCGTTGATGTGGTTGGTAAGGTGCCTTTATGCCGCGGCGGGCCGCGGGTTCGATCCCGCTCAGGGCAAACATCTATTTATGTGTGTATATCTCTCTGTCCACACTGTCTCTGGTACCTATAGTACAAACTTTGCCTAGTTTGTGATCTGATGACTGTGGTTTGTCTCAAAACATGTATTATTTTTTTTATTTGAGTTAAAACTGGCTTACTGCCTTATCTCGCTAAGCACTTATACTTACAGTATAACAGCTGTTAAAAAAAACAACACATTCATTAAAAACAAAGACGACTCTCAATGTGTAATACCTTCCTTGTTACATTATTAAATTTAATATAATGAAATTTAGAGGTGGATCACAGTAATCTGCAGATTGCGTGCGAGCTCAATTATTGTCTAATGACTCTACAAAGGAGATGCTTAGAATTTGTACGAACGAAACAGAGCAATATAAGCTGTGATGATAATAAAATAACTATGCTTGCAGCTTAACTTTGCTTGCTTTATTTAATTAGTAGGAATTGAAAACGTATGCAACTTAATTACAGATGATTGGATAGTTTTTTCAAACTGCCTACAGATCGTCCGGATATCTCTATCGATGTTGTTTCTTATATTATAAAGTAAGTATCTGGGCGACCGAAAGCCACCTCAACATCAAAATAGCATTGGGTGAGCAACTTATCCTACCCGCCAACATATGGCGCTGTAGGTTATTAGTCTTAAATGCGGTATTTAAAAAAATGCTTAAAAGCACGGGGGAAATGAATTTTCCTAGACATGAGACCTAGCTAGATCAAGTTTTTGCCACAGAAAACCCCCGCATGTTAAATTTCATCGAAATCGTCAGAGCCGTTTTCGAGAAACCGATTACAAATATTTATACAAATATTACTCGTTTAATAGTATATGACAAAGAGCAATGGGACCGCGGAGAAGCGATATTATATACCTGACCTGACCAAGTAGAACGTGTAAACAATAAGAAACAAAGTGTATTATAGAATATATTATTATGAAACTTCGAATTGCTTCCACCGAATGTCCACTAGTAGACTCTCTCTATTCTCTGTTTTCTTTATTTGGGAACTTATAAATGTTACGTGAAATGATCAAGAATTCTATACAATTCCTAGGAAATGTATAAAACTCCTAGAATGTTTACAGGTTTATTACATTACAGGTCTACATATTTAAAAATTTAACTTCATGACAATTGTTCGTGACCAAACTGCCTCAAAATATTTTGCAGCTTTGTTCACCTCCGTAATAAATTTGCTACCATAAACCATAACTGATGTTAGTAAACCTATTAGCATAAGGAACATGTTTATTAGTTCAAATGCTATGGATTGGATGTGTGATATGAATCCCCACCTCCGCTCTGCCACAACCCTGAATTTGGGTCCCGAGGGCAACTTATCTGAAATGGATTAATATTATACCATTCAGCTTATTATACACCGATCTGTTTGTACATTTATGTAGGGTCCTATAGAAATAGTACACATAATTTTAGCATTTTACTTAGACCTTGAAATTGAACTACTTTTCCCAAGAAACATCGGCCGAAACAAGAAAAATAAATTTACCTCAGTCACTATGTGAGGTTAAATATATTTTTCTTATTTCGATCTAAGTTCCTTGGAAAAAATTGTTTAGTTTCATGGTCTATGTAACATGATAAAATTATGTTCACTATGTCATCAGGACCCTATATATTCAATAATTTTAATAGATACCTATTTAAGTCCAAATAGAAAATCTATGATAATAATTAAAAGAGTTATATTTTTTTATTTCAATTACTAAAAAGTGCATTCAGAATTATTTTAGAAAGATGTAGTCAATGCTAAAATTAACAATAAATCTAGAAACAAACATCTACCATATCGAACTTTTACAGTAACATATGGGTACACCCCTGGGTACACCTTGTCAGTCATAGTTTCAAAACGACCGAGAACCCATTACTGAACAGTTTTAAGCACTAAAATCATTTACCTTATTTACTGGTGAAAGTATTCCAACCAACCCAAGTAGGTGCTGAAACACAAATCACAACATGAAAGCTACACCACAAACAACCCGAGCTAGAATTTGTAAATTAACGCAATTAGTACCGGGCACCCGTTTGCCCCACCCGGGCACCCTTTCCACACCCGGGCACCCGACATCACCTGACGTCGGGCACCCGGACAGCCGCGGGCATCTCTGACAGTTAAGATGAGGTGCTAAGTGAGATACAGGTGAACACAGCCTAAAGGATGCTTTACGGATTTGCTTTGGCTGATAACACTCGGAGGGCTTTGGAGATAGTTTGTTTGCAGCAATTTTCCCAGGGTAGAGAGACGAAAAGTCACTCTTTTAAAAATTTTTCATAGAAAGACAAAGCTTTGTGAGAACTGTATTTTTTATATCCAGACTATTTTAGGTTAAACTAGCAAGTTGGCACAAAATTTTCTGCCTCTTTACTATCTTTATGGCACTACTATGTAGTCTGATATGATTTTAATTTTAAAGAGAAATAACCATCGTATCATTTATTATATGTACTACTTGAACTTTACAACTTGCTCCAGAATAATTAATAGTACCTACATGTTCCAACTGAACCATGTATTTATTATGCCTTATGCACATTGTTCATGGAAGCTTGGCGTGGCGTGGCTACACTTAAATCTTAGAGAAAACTATGTTACAACGATAAGTGAACAGACCCCCCCGTGCAGGTTAATATTGTTGCATTTAAAGACATTTTAGTACTTGCAGCTGTAAAACTTTTAATTTAACAAGCTCTATGATTAATTTATTTCTCCAGCTTGCTGTGTCTCGCAATCTAAATAAATGCTACACATGGTCAGGTAATATTAGTTTCGTGGCGGTAAAATCGAATTTCTAGTCTTAAGACATTAAAAAACCAGTCAAGTGCAAGTCGGACTCGCGCGCCGAGGGTTCCGATATACCTATAGAATTTTTGGAAGCTATATATTCTATTTTGAGGACCACAAAACTAAAGTTAGTAAAAGTTTTTTTGCAGATTTTTAAACAAACTGTATTATTTATGCTGTAATATTTATATGAACCTCTGTCGACTATAATTAATTCAGATTTTTTAGTTCACAAACTTCGGAGATAAGAGGGAGGGTAATGATATATTTTTGTCATTTTTCATCATAACTGAAAACTAAGAGTCAAAATCCATTTTTAATTCTTTCCTTTGCAATTAAATTGGAAAATTATATTCTAAAACGGCTTCAAATTTCAAGTCGATAGCATGAGTGGTTGCTGATAAATACGTGTGAACTTAGAGCAACACGTCAAACCGCGCAAGCCCGGGCTTTGCGCGTGAAAATCGTGTTACTCTATGCGTGTGACCACGCGTGTGACAGACAGACGACGCCGAACGGGTTCCGTTTTTATACCATTTTGGTTCGGTAAAAAGGATTTTTTGAAGCTATCTTCTATCTTATGCGATATATTTAAATAAAGATATACTTTATGAAAGGTGCCTTTCGTAACAAATTTTAATCTTAGTGAACAAAATCAGGTGAAGTTTGTTCGAGCTCGTAGCAGGCATTACTCACAGAGGCTTACGGCGGCGGCGTGCACTAAAACCTCTGCAGGAATTCGAACTTATCTACATTGTAATATTTCACAGTTTGCCTTCCGTTTTAATGGCCTAAAGCACCAGCCGTGAATTTTCCATATGGCCCATCAATAAAATTGCACATTATGTACGTTTGGTATGCATGCAGATATTTTTCAAAAAGAACTAACCTATTACGAGTAGTAGACACCCGTCAAGGAAGCTAAGGTTATATGAAGCTAAAACACGGGTAGCGTAGTACAGACATTTAAGGAAGGTATTTTCCCAGAAGTAAAACAATTAATAGCCCAAAACTTTGTATAAGGAAATTTCCTTGCAAGTAAACTTACTTGCACTGGACGACTTAAGGCGATGATAATGAGAACAGAACAGAACCTAAAAATAAAAGAAGATACTAACTTATTCACATTCTTAGAACAAAACTAACAAGAAACAATTAAATACTGCTAACAATACTTTTTATCATCAGCTATTTGTGGACTGACGTAAAACACATCACAATAAACCTACTTATTACCTGTTTGTTTTGTGGGTGAGCAATTGTAAATACAATGTGTTTTGAAGCTATAATTAATTTATGCGTTTCATGACAATAATAAATACCATTCAGTGTGAAAGTGTATTTAACTTATTTCCATTAGCATTTTGACTAAAGCGCACCCAATCGTAAAAAAAATATTTGGGTTTCTCTCTTGGGTGTGCTAAAAGTCAGTTTAACAGTTATTAGTACGTTTCAGGGTCACTGACTATGCTTCCCGGCTCTAGAGAGACTCGGGAGTGCATGAACATGACGTATGGGCCTCTCCAACGAGGTAGGCCGAATCGCCTGATACCGAGAATTCTCTGAGACTATCACCAGTCTAACTGGACCCCTTAAAATGGCCTGCAACGCCACAATTCCAGCTCTTAATCGAGTGTCACGGATCAAAACTCAATGGACACGACCACGAATGGTAGTTACACAAATTGTATAAACATTGCCTGCCTCAAGCCTTGCCGTTAGTCGTATATTCTAATTTTTATTGTTGTTTTTGCGGTACACTTTTAATTGAAAATCGCGGGCGGAATGTACGTATTAAGGTTTATCTAATTTTGTTTAATATACGGTCTGTTTCAGTTGTTTGTTGTGAACTATGAACTCTTTTCAGACTAAAGCGGGCTTACCGTATTTCCTATTCGGAAAATTCAGTTGAAAGTTAAACTACAACTTTACATGCTGTGACTGCATCTGTAACCAAAACTAATGTAACCGTAACTTTTTGTCTGTCTAGTTTCTAAAACTTCCCAGCGCAAAACCAAAAGTTCCTCACACAAGTGTTACTGACAACGACTAGTTAAAAAATGTGCCGGAAAACGAGCACAACTTCCGGGAATCCTGGCCTTGTTACCGACTCGCGTTTTGAGTGCATTCTCGGGATCCCGCGTGAGAAGTTCCCGAAACATAGCGAATTCTAGAAATAATAACTGTAAGATGTGCAGCGTGGTAGTGCAACCGAAGCCTTTTACAGGAAATAGAAAATCAATTCAATCTCGTTATTTGAGATATTCTGAGAATACTTACTGTTTTTAAAAATACATTTTGAGCAATGCAGATCAGATTCAGATTCTTTTCAGAACACTTATTAAAAGTCATAAAACAGCCATCTTAAAGACTCGGCTTTCACAAAGTGTTTCTTGTGTTTCACTGGAATATCAGACATACCTCTTTGTCATTGATATAGCAGCAAAATACCATCGATTCATAGATTTTTTACGGAATACTTATTGAAAATATTAACATGCACAATATGTTAATAATAGGTCTTTACCTATGAAATTGCCGAAATTTTCGTATAGATTAATGAGATCATAATTCCTATAATTCTAATGCAATTTTTTTCATTTGTCTTATATTTGAAAGTTGACTTCAAGTTTATAAATTTTAGCATAAAATAAAGATTTTATTTTTAGTTTGATATATAAAATTAAAGGTTCAAAAGTTGTTCGTCTTAAATGTCGTCCGATTTCATCATTAGATTTGTTATATATTTTTACAGATAATATTTTTCGAAAATTAAATTTAAGCTACTGTTAGCTTAATGTCTTCCCAATAATGTCTAAAAAAATGAATAAAATTTGATTTATAATTCCTAAGAAAAATGCAAAAATGTTAGTACTGAAAATTGAGTATACCTAAAATTCGCCATACAAAACGGCAATTTCATAGGTAAAGACCTAATATTTTCAATAAGTATTCCGTAAAAAATCTGCAAATAAAGCGAATCTATCTCCGTTTAGGATCGTGCTATGGCAGCGTAAAAGAAACGGCAAAAAACCACTGCAGCACGGCCTCCTTTACAATGTGTTTCTTGTATTTCGCTGGAATGCCATACCGTCATTAGCGAAAAAGCAAAAATGTTAGTACTGAAAATTGAGTATACCTAAAATTCGCCATACAAAACGGCAATTTCATAGGTAAAGACCTAATATTTTCAATAAGTATTCCGTAAAAAATCTGCAAATAAAGCGAATCTATCTCCGTTTAGGATCGTGCTATGGCAGCGTAAAAGAAACGGCAAAAAACCACTGCAGCACGGCCTCCTTTACAATGTGTTTCTTGTATTTCGCTGGAATGCCATACCGTCATTAGCGAAAAAGCGTCTGTTTTCCTGATAAAGTATACCTGCCAACTTGCAATAGAAAATTGTGTTTATTTTTACATGTACCAAATAAACCAATTGTTATCCCAAAGTTTTTATATGATAACAGCACTAGCGATATGTATTATATCTTAACCATAACTCTCCTCGTAGAAAAGCCAGATCTCGAAGATAGCCTTTACTATACTAACATAGTGCAATTATTATTGGGGCTAGCTCCAAGAATTGGAGCAGGGCCGCGAAAACTAAGTAATACTCGTATTAATCGGCTAGTTTCATTACTTCTTCTTTATTACTTGCCTTTTCTGATTACTCCCTCGAGTAATGTTTTCAAGACATTCGCGTATAATTTTCTTCCTATTCATTCATTTGGATCAAAGAAATTAATTAGACGCACAATCTAGGTAGGTAATTTTCTTTAGTAAAAAAGTATTAAGAAATTGTTTTCTGTCGTTTCCGTGACAAAACTCACTGTCAGATTAGGTTCTTTGTCCACAGCGACTATATTTTTACGATCTATTTAACATAGAAAAATTATACACTACGTCTATTAATATCGTTAGATCTGTCCACGCAATCGACATGCAAGTGAAAAATGTGACCTAACCATCTATGGAGTTCGAGTCACGGATAAAATTTGCGGAAAGGTTAGGTTAGGTAAGGTAAAAGTTAATATAATTTTTTTTCCTGCAAACATTCCTGTCTGATATGATATGTCAATGGCAGGATGCAGTGATGACGTGTGGCGTACGTGGACACAGTTTTGCTTATTTCTATGCAAGATGCGTGCAAGATACAAACAAGTGATATCGCTATAGTACGAATATCGTGTGGTGCAAAAGCTTGCTATGTCTTGAAGAAAGTTCATAGAAATATAGAACATATGATTTTTTTTTTCTTCTTGCCGTGTCACAGAATATTAACAAGTTTGTCGTGACGACAGCAAATCCGTTTGAAATAGGCCCAATATTTAGATACGAGCACAGCGTTTTGCATTAGGTCGTTGACAATAAAAAAAGATAATGTAACTACGAATAATACATACATATACATAAAATCACGCCTGTTTCCTGTAGGGGTAGTCAGAGACCACAGCCCTCCGCCTGTGGTCACTGTCTACCCCGACAGGAAGAGAATCTTAGCATACTTACTTTCCTCGCTACCTCTACTTTCATCAACCCTTTCATACACGCCGGTCGGTTTACGGTAGGTACTTTTAACCAGGCCTTTATTTAGAATGTCCTGAATTTTCTTGGAACTTTCGCTGAGGCCATCCCCTTCCAAAATTTCCATTCACTCTCGCCTGGTGGATCTCTTTCGTCGATCTTCATAAAACGAGAAGGGTCCAAATTCTGAATATTTTGTGGCTATCTTTAAAAATCATTTTTATACCTACATTAACATAAATCATCTGTTTATGATTGTTTTTAAAACATAATCTCCAGTAATGGCGTATTTATTCCCGCAAATATGAGTAAATCCAATCGGATTCATGTTTCAAGCTGGTTTGGTCTACTTTAAACGGCCTCCTTAACGACGTCGAGCGGAAATGCAGAAATATAAAAGATTTATTTGAGCTATTACTCAGAATTTTATTAGGGAGCGATGAACGTCTGCGTTACTGCAGTCCTGAAGGCATTAAAAGCGAGAACGGCTATATCAAGGCAACACGGTGTTATAAAAATTATGAAATAATATTCAATATTCATATACAGGGTTGTCTTTGAAGCTGTAGCCTTTTGGTACGTTACTCAGAAAGAAAATCTGAACGTAAGAAACTTGGGTCGAAAAACATGTTTTATTGACTTTTATATACAAACTTTACCCTGGCAATTGTAGAATTTGTTTGGGACGACGGTCAAAATTGTTTCTCGTTTTTCAACCTATGTTTTTTAAGGAAAGTTCGTCATGTTTATGTTTATGTAAAAAATATTTCAAAAGAATTTCGGAGCAAAGGTCTATGACTTTCACAATTTAAGTCTTTCTAACTCGCATCTTGCAAGACTCTTGTTAGCAACAATTCACATCATTTGCAAATGAACTATTGAATAGAAAAAGTGAATTGTTACTAAAATAATTTCAAACAGATGCCAAAATTTTTTGAAATATTTCTCTCGTTCAGGGATTGAGCAATTTTTCTCACATACTTACTCAATAATGTCTAAATTTAAACTCATCATCATGCCGTGTGCCGACGACCGACCTTACAAACCCTAGTTTCAGAGTTGTTGAGCCGCCGAAGGCCTTTGACATGGCTCATTAACGACTACATCCCTAGATAGTAGTCGGGACCAACGGTTTAACGTGCCTTGCGAAACACGGGAGCATCTAAGTTTTCGGACAATCAGGTGATTCATCCTGCAATGTCCTTACCAAACTGGGAAGGTCACATAAAGAGATTTTTGTTGGACAGTGTCCCCACCGGGAATCGAGCCCAGAACCTCCGGATCGAGAGATGAGCAATCTAACCAGTAGAGCACAGAGGTTGTTATAGCGTAATATTATATAATCTTTGCTTATGAATAGGTACACATTTGATGTGTACTCTAAGGTACACATACAGGATAATTTTTAACGAATAGGATATTAGTGTCTTGATCGCGGGCCTTTCCACTTGATTAAACTTGGCAAATCATTAATGTACACTGGGTATTAATGCAAAAATGTGCGACAGACCACGACACCGAACGACTTTATGAAAAAAACCGGCCTAGTGCGTGTCGGGCCACGCGCAGTATAGGGTTCCGTAGGTTTTCACGATTTTTTATCGCAAAGCGGGTTTTGAGTAAATATTTCATAACGTTTATGACATAAAAATTTTACCTCCTATTGCTCAGTGAGTAATTTTTCGCCTATAGCTCATTAGCCTGTGAAGCCTACTTACTAACTGAGACAGTTTTCCTTTTAATTTCATCATATATGCTACTACTGTAAGATTTTTCACATTTCCGAAAACAACCGTTTAGCCATCAGGGGGGGACAATTGACTCCAACAAAAAATGGTGCTTTCAAGCTTAATATTTCGCAAACGGATCCCTAAATCGAAAAATGATCTTAGCAGAAAAGAGCTTTCCAACAAAACCTTACACTATGGGGTAGACAAGAAAAAAAAAACATCCCCATTTAACTTGTAGAAAAAAAATATTTATCAAAATTTTATACTACCAATTTGTCGGGGTGAATGAAATGTATATGCTCACAAAATTTCAGCTTTCTCGTACTAAGGGTCTCTGAGCTAAGCCGAGGAAAGACAGATAGACAGACAGATTGACGGATATAACGAAACTATAAGGGTTCCTTTTTGACTACGGAACCCTAAAAAACATGGATCAGAATTGGAGAATTTTTTAGGCTTTTCCATACAAAATGCACTTTCGACTTCTGGAGGTTTGTATCAAGAAACCAAAAAAAAATCTCCGATTTCGACCCATGTTTCTTTGAAAAACTTTTTCAGTTTCGTAGTCCGAGCACACCCTTGAGCTGTCGCATGCTTTGCATTTACACCCTGTATTTGTACTAGTTGCTACTAGACGTTAATAACGTCTACGCATTTTTTGCGAGAACTCCACGAATATTTTAAGGAAACTCCAGGTCCCATTTACCTGTTTATGAAAACAACAGGAAAATATGAAAAAAAAATACATATAACGTACGTATGATTCAAAATAAGTAGACTTAGCAAGTCAGGGTAGGTATATGTGAAATATATCAACTTGCTACTTATTCTGCTGTTTTATCATATTATGTTTTATCAAGTCTGTCTAGGGTCAAAGATTATGACAAACTTCCCACAGTAAACACTCTCAGAGGCTATCGGCTTCTCAACATTATTATTGGTAGTTTGTGTATTTAAGAGAGTCACCTTTCCATTTGTGCGAACCTTCAAATTTCGGTATTTCCACAGTTCATTCATGATTTTACGAAGACCGATACGTATCATTCAATCTAGGTAGATACCCTAAAACCACATCATCCTTATACTTTTTCTAAAGAACCTGACGCTATATTGTGCATCCGTGTCGTGAGGATCAATGGGTTTGATTTCAAAAGAACTTTATGCATATTTTGATATTTTTAAAGGTTATTTTTTTTATTTTTATTAAATGTCTTTCTTCTCATGCATTGACTTTTATTTATTGCACAGTCGATTCTGCAAAAAAGCCTATGTCTTAATTATTCACCAACAATGTGGTGCCTTACCAAACCCAAAAAAATTAGCCGAACCCTGACGTCACTCTATAGTAGTTGGGACCAACCTAACATTGAAAAATTGTTTAACATCCAAGACAAAGAAAAAGATGACGAAGCACTCACACTTATTTGGTCAGCCGGTTCTACCGATAAATATGTTCGGTATGATGATTCAAATCAGCGCAATGTGCACATCTAGACATGTCACCGGAAAAATTATAAGAATCGTAAGTTGATCAGTTTTCTAGTAAGTTGATCAACTTTCGAAAAATCATAAACGGCAGTTGAAATGTATTATTTTACGTATAGATTTCAGGTGATTGATCAATTTACGGAGTCTCGCGGTAAAATGATTCGACGAACGCGAGGTGTACGCTGATTTGTTGTATGACGATTGTTAACTCTAACAATCCAGTATATTATTTTACGGGTATCAGTTTAACGTAAATTTTTACACTGAGCGGTGATTAGTCCACACTTGTATGATTTGACTTGTTGCAAAATCGTTAGTTTATCAACATACCGCTGGGCAGCGTAAATTGATCAATTAGCTGAAATTTTTTACGTTAAATAATACATTTCAACTACCATTTATGATTTTTCGAATGTTGATCAACTTACTAGGAATTTCCTAGTAAGTTGATCAACTTACGATTCTTATCATTTTCCGGTGACATATATGCACATATATAAATAGACTTTTGCTTTGTTTTTGAACTTTCGAAATACTAAAGTGTGTGACCTACCTAAAGATATGATATGAGACTGGCCTAGTCTAACAAAATGTTATTGTTGTCTTCAGATGCGAAGATGGTGGAGGCGGCGCAGCGACAGGCGGCGGGCGGACGGCGTCGCTGCGGCTGGCGAACGGGCGTGTGTCGGCGCAGTCGGCGGAACAACTGCCACACTCGCCCGCTGACTGCGCGTCGGTACGCATCTCCATCGACAACACCAACACCTGCTGCACTGACTCCCTCGTCACCGCCCTCGACGATGAGACCCTTCTGCTAGGTGAGTCTCTAGGTTTTTTTGACAAGTGGGCCATGGTGGGGCATATCTGCGCAGTCAGTGGAACAGTTGGCACAGTCTCACTAGACACTGCCCTCGACAATCGAGTCGATAGCTTCCTATGTAGGAGCTGAGAGCGACCAAAGTGACCGAAAACGGTCAGATGAATGATTGTCTGCTACTCAGTCTACTGCTAGGTGAACCGTTCCTGAACTGTTCTGTTACTAAGTCTAGTACTTATTGAGTACTGGTAAGTGAGTCGCACTCGAAACGAAACACTCTATTGCTAGTTGAATCGCACTTAAAATACTTTACTCTTCGAGACGCATTCGATAGATTCGACGATTACGATATTTCATTTTGAGGACTTTTATCACTTTGATCTATTAAAGGGGAAATTTCTTGAAAAATCACTTTCATATGAGTACCCAACTAAGACAATAAGCAGCGCATGAAAGTTTTTAGTGGCACCATGACAGATAGTTCAGCCAAGTATTTAAGAATATATTATGTGGATTTCGTAAGTACTTGTAATTGGCGGAAGGCTTTGTACGTACCTTATTTTCTCCTGAAACAGTCTTTTATTAATGGAAAACAAATTAAAATACCAGTTAAAGTTTTTGAGATTACGTAGCCCAAAACAAAACAGACTGACAAACGCTTTGCGTCTTTAAACTGTCTATAACTCTTAAGGACTTGTGTTATCATCATAATAAATTATCATCTTGACCCATAATATACTACTTACACATGATGGAAAATATTTGCAGTCAATTAATTACCTTCTAATCAGTACCAACAACATTGAGACTACTTGCAGTTTAAATGGCGTTTGAGTAAATAAATTTCTTATCACAACATTTGGACCTGTTTTCTGCAAAAGTAGTGACGCTGTTCTAGGGTTATCTATTTCCGAAGGTTCTAGGTTTAATTCTCGGCTAGGGTAACATTTAAACTATGTTTAGTGATACATACATACATACATAACATCACCCCTCTTTCCCGTCGGGGTAGGCAGAGACCACAGTCCTCCACCTGCTACGATCTTGACATACTTCCCTTGCTTCCTGTACAATCTTGCTTCCTGTATCAATCCTTTCATACATGCTCGTCGGTTTAGGGTACTTTTAACCTGGCCTTTATTCAGAACGTCCTGAATTTGGTCCTGGTACGTTCGCCTAGGCCTTCCCCTTCCTACGTTTCCATTCACTCTCGCCTGGTAGATCTCTTTCGTCAATCTTCGTTCATTCATCCTCTCTACATGACCAAACCATCTCAGCATCCCTTTCTCGATTTTGGTCACTACGTCTTCTTTTACGCCACACCGTATGATATCTGTTGCGAAATGGTAGTACTTTAAAATTAAAGTATATCTTGCTTTTTTCTGCCGTGAAGCAGCAGTGTTTGCACTGCTGTGTTTCGGTTTGAAGGGCAAGGGAGCCAGGGAAATTACTGGCACATGAGACATACCATCTTAGTTCTCAGGGTAGGTAACGCGCTTTGCTGTCTTATTAGTGTCAAATTATTTCGTATCATGGGTGGTGGTGACCACTTACCATCAGGTGGCCTACCTGCTCGTTTAGCCACTTGCGACATTAAAAAAAGTAGCTTGCTGCAACTAGCGAACTAATGGACGAGTTAGTGATCCTACCCCCGGACCACACGTGATTTATGCAGTGCCTGCGATTTGTTTGTTTCGATATAAATATAAACTTCTTCTTGAATCAACCAAATTCAAAATAGCTTGCTAACCAAATAACTCCTTCATATTTTTATTTTCCTCAGCAGGTAAATTATGGCGGGCACTTATTTGTTAGTTGAAATATTACGAGCGTTTACCCTAGTTCTCTTGGTTTACAAGCGGCAGTGGTCCTCCTTACGAGACTGGTATTGAAAAATTGAGTCACGTATTTAGACCTCTGCAGAGAAAAACACTAGAGCACTGTTATGCAGTCCCATATTCCTAACCAGTTTTACGAATAGTTTCACTCGTTTAGGGTTTAGGTTTACAAAAAAACCTTTAGAAACAATCTTAGTTTTGCGGTCCTCAAAATAGATTTAAAAAATGCTTTTTAAAAATACTACAGGTATATCGGAGCCCTCGGCGCGCGATTCCAACCGGTTAAGTGCGATTAACCGGTTTTTTTTTATCAAAAATACGTCACTAGCCAGAACATAAATATAGAACTTTGCTATGATAACCATATGATAGAAAATACATAGAAATATATGACAGAAACTAAATAGGCCTATGAATTATGAACTGAGCATTGAGCAATTTACTTGACAAGGAAAGAATAGGCTCCTATAATATTGTATCTTCACAATGCCGCTTCCGAATACTACTAATTATGAAAGTGGGGCAAGAAGAGAAATGCGGGTATTGTAGTAGTAGGTACTAAAGGACAAACAGTATTGCGACAACGAACAACCGTGGAAATAGCACCAAAGTTTCTCCGTTGTTATTTTTAATGAGTTTCTTAATTTCAAAGGAAAAATGCCCTCACGTTTAAGTATGCTTTCACGGAAATTGTTAGGGAAGAAAATCTACAGGGATAGGGAGCTCTTTCCAGAAGTTTGTAAGAAAGTTGCGTGGAACGTCTTGGAATGGACGGCTTTAGTCGCTGGCGTAATGGACCGCGGTGATTGGTGACCGAAGTATGGTGGTACGCACGGCAGCAAGCACATAGAAACAAAAGGAGTATAAGCTAAACCAGCGCTACGCCACAAACGCTTGAAACTAGAGACCCGCTCAAGTTCAAAGTGTTTCCAACAACGTGCGGCCGTGTGTACAATACGCTGAAGAATGTTTCTTGCTACTTATCATCTGGTTTAGGATCCCTGAGTGGCGTTGTAGAGATGGGGTATGGTATCCTATTTCCGTTCCAGACGGACCAAATTTCCATACTGTTCATAAATGTGTTTTTAGGGTTCCGTACCTCCAAAGAAAAAACGGAACCCTTATAGGATCACTTTGTTGTCCGTCTGTCTGTCTGTCTGTCTGTCAAGACCCTTTATCTCACGAACGGGTGAAGGTATCAGGTTGAAATTGATACCATTTATTATATTAGGGTCCATGAACCACACAACATCTGAAAATTTATGTTTTTTACAACGACGCAATCAAAAGATATGCCATTTTATGTCCTCATCTCCATACATTTATGCACTAAAGCAAAACCTACAGGGTATTTCCCGTTGACCTAAAATTATGAAATTTGGCAAGAAATTAGGTCTCACACTACAAATAAAGGGAAAAGTCTGAAATAATTAAATATTACAACTTTTCTCACAACTAATGGCACCAATTGAGGTGAGCTCCCGTTTCCCGAACATTCATATAAGAGAGGGGTCAAGTTGAATGGTCGCGGAGGCGATTTTTGGTTTAGTTCTATTTTAAAAACGGAAACACTTACAAACTTGAAAATTGATGTGTGATCGAGCTTCTACAAGGGCTGGTTGATGGGTTTTTGAAGGAAACTCGAAGATTATACAAAGATTGGCTTTAATATAGCAAATAAGAAATTACAGTATGTGCGCCGTGCGCGAGATGAAAGAAAGACGAATGAATGTCGAATGGTTGCCGACCGTAGTGCCTGTGGCGCCGCTCGTGGAGGGAAGCCGTAACAATGTGTTTATAGTGCATAAGCTATAAAATAACAACAAATAATAAAATTTGGTCAAGCGCGTGTCGGACTCATAAAATCTAGCACATTAACTTACTGAAATTTCAACTAATACAATTATGATTATGTGGTGGTACGGAACCCTCGGTGCGCGAGTCCGACTTGCACTTGGCTGGTTTTTTATTATCCTATCCTTATTTCGTTTCTATTGAGCCAGCTATTCAACCCTGGGTATTTGAGGAGGGCGCTGAGCAAATGATATCGACTGTAGTATTTTGACCTCCTTAACTCAGAGGGGAAACCGAATCCAGTCTGTAAACTCGACGAATCATTGAAAATTTTCACAAAGATGACGCAAAAATGTGTTTGTCCAGTAATAACACCCTACTCGTACCTAATATAATGGAATAACTAAAGCCAAGCTTTCGATCATGCATTAGGCTTATTTACGCGAAGAAGCTTAATACATTATCAAATACCCAGTTTGCGTCCACCCAGTTGTTTGTTTTCTGTAAAAGCCCAAACTACACGCGTACGAATTCGTAAGTAGCTTTTCCTACGACCTTTTTAACGTGTTAAAAACGTTGCAGATGGATTTTCTCATGAAATTACTCTTATCTACACAGAAACGTTTTCCCAAAACCGATTTTCTACCTTCAGATCAAAAGGTGCGATGACGAGGCAGGACTCTTGATATGAAACCCATTTCCTACGACAATTAAGGTCACAGGTACCTAAGACCAGTCATTAAATTTTCACGGTTCACGCGGCGCTTGGGATGAAAGTGGAACATTCAGGTAGGCCTTGATCCTTCGGGCCCTTCTTATTACACTTCGGTAAGACCTTGATTCCGAACGACTTAAGTAAAACATGTTAAAAGAAAACGAACGAACTTAAAAAGATTCTAGAGGATTTTCATTTCGTTTTCCTATCCTAACCTACATAGGGTATTTTTCGACTTCCCGTAAAAACTGCATCAGCTGACAGCACATTTCCTCAGAGAACTAAGTTCCTTTGGAAAAGTTTTTCAGTTTTATGGGCAGAAACGCCTCTTTAAATATCCGGGGCTTTAATATAATAACAGTGTATAAGACGTAGCTCATAATCGTTCACTTTAAAGGAAAATCATTAAACATCCCTATAAATATATTTATTTTTTTTTTTTTTTTGAAAATGGGCTTACTCTTAATTACAACTTGACTCATGTGTGTGTATGTTATGTTAAACGTAAACTAAGTAATTTACTTGTAAACGCTTAAACGTTTTCGCTTTATTCAATATTTGACGACATTAAAATTGTTTAACAAAAACTGAATAAGCTAGTTCAGTTGAAATTATTCCTTTGTTCTAAAACGAACATCCACCCTCTCTTTTCTACCTTTTGGTGTAGTCCGGTAGAAAAAACCGCGTAGCAGGTACATCTGTGCACTTACGACGAATTGAGATCAACTGTTTAGAAAAACGGCTAAGTTTTATTTAATTTTAAATCCCATAACTAAAGCCTATTTGGTTTTATTAACTAAAAACGGTTTAAATAATTAGCTCTTTTATTTCAGACCGTTTTATATGATTGTTTCCTCGATAAAATAAATATAATTCTGTTACCTAGATCACCAAGAGACACTGTTTTATCTTGGTATGCAAATTCTAAGAAAACTCAAAAATATTCGAAGTAGGTACACATAGTTACAGTGTTTTCTAGTTAGCACTAAAATAGCGCAATTTTTACGTCAACAAAGTCAATTCGTACTGAAGTCGTAAAAAAGAGCGTAATAAAATTGGTTTATTTAAGACGGAGGAGCTGTAAATGTGAGCTGTGATGTGACCCATTAAACAGGTTTACAAAGGACGTGAATTTGGGCAACAGGAACAAAGCCCTTAACATTGACCGTGAATGGGCACTGGGCAGTGCTCATAGAGTAGTGTAGAGTCAGAACCGACAGCTTTCGTCTTCTTCTTCTTCAGAGCTGTAGTGAGAAAGATTCAGATTCAGATAATTTTATTCAATGTAGATTCTTTACAGAATACTTATTGAATGTCATGCAGAATACAATGCAAATAGAGCGAGTCTACGCCGTTTCGGATCGTGCTATTGCAGCGTAAAAGAAACGGCAAGAAACCACTGCAGCACGGCCTACTTTAAGAGTCGGCTTTTTACAATGTGTTTCTTGTGTTTCGCTGGAATATCAGAGCACAATTAAGGATTCTTTTTAGACCTAGAATAGATTTTTCGTAAATTACTCAGAAAATAACTCTACACAATATTCCCAAAAAGACGAGTCGCAAAAAGAGAAAAAAATTGTGGGGCCCGTACAAATTTCCCTAATGCCGGTGCCGGATTTTTATGGGAAAGCAAACTAAATCTAATTGTTCGACCCGTGTGTCTCAAATGTATGATCGAACAATGAAAAATGACCATGTTCGAGTTCAGCCTTATTTTTCTTAGTAGTTCTGATTTTCGTCTAACACATGAATTGTGTGGGTACGGGACCCTTGGTGCGCAAGTCCGACTCGCATTTTTTTCAGTAGGAAATTGAGTATGTTCGAGTTTAGTCATAAAAAAATGAACTTTACCGCTAGCGGCACGCGCATGGTCAGAGCTCAAGCCGCGCGTCGTCGCGTGCCGCGTGGCTTGGCGCTTGCAGTCCGCCGCCGGCCGCCAAACGCGACGATATGCCGTAACCGCGCAACCCCGCAAAAAAGCTCAATACTCATACGCAAACTTCAAACGATCAAATAAATTGTTCAGTGATCAGTGCTGTGAATACTCCATTGGAAATGACGGAAGACAAACTACATCACGTTCGTAATTTAAAGTGTCCAAGCTTTTAATTGTTGTATGTGTGGCCATGCATGTGATCGGGTATAACAATGCAATGCCGGTGTCATATGTTTGAATACGAGATATTTCTCTGAAGGGAACAGACAGTAGGTAATTATCTAATTTAGATATCGCTCTTAATTAATTATCTACTTTGTAATTTTATTGCCTTTATAATAAAAATACATGTTATCGCATGGTGTTATATGGCTTGTTTAAAATAGTTATAGAGGGATTAAGTTAAATTATAATGACTAACGAAAGATGGCGTATACTTTAAACTGGCGTTAACTGGGTTACATTTGATAGTGGTGAAGCTCTCCTGGTGCCAAATAGAGGCGTCCGACTAGTCGCAGAGCCAAAACTACTAACTCTAAAATATTTTGATATTATATGTTTCTAGAACTTTTAACAAAAAAAGGTTAAATCGTTAAAATTTAAAACAACGATCGCGTAGATAAACGCTTTATTTACATTCGCGCGACAAAATTGACGATTGCTCGAAACATCAAACATTATATGATATGATGTTTAGACAGACAACAACATAGGTAGGGAATAGATAGCACAAAAAAAGCAAATCTATTCACAGTAAATCCATTTAATTTTTTCAATTTAAATTAATCAATTTATAACATAACAGTATACTCGTATCACAACAAACCGTTACAAAAGCCGTCATAATATATGTAATTATTTAGATGAATTATGAAATTTTAAATAAAATATTAGATACTTGTTATAGAATAATATTTTCAAAGAAATTTTATCAGGACATCATTATTAAAAAGATATTGGTATTCTTTAATGACTAAATTGTTTTAATTAATTTTTTTGATGCCTAGAAAACACCGCTACCATCATAGGCTAATAGGTAACAAACGAAAAAATTACATGCAAAAGCGGGCTTTTTATAATCCGAGTACAATTTTCTCCAAACAGATGAAAAAGGTAAAGAATCCGCGATTTGATGAATAAATAAGAAGAGAATGTATGCAAAATCCCTTTCGAATAAGCAAGGACGAGCAAACGAAGTGGAATTTTTCGAGCCCTTGGATTTGGGCCCAATTTTATGCAATATTAAACTTCCGTCTCCCTTAACATATTTCTAGTTAACTCTGTATAAACACTGACACATTGTTTACTTGATCAATTGGATTTTGGATGCTCAATATGATGCAGGTGAACCACTTAAAATTTTCTTTTATCTTTATTTAAGGAGTGTCGTCATACCAGTCCCGTGTGGTGCCGACAAAGAATAGTACCAACCCATACATACCCGTGGGTATCGTAAGAGGCGACTAAGGGTTATAAACTAGAGAATGGGCAGCAGCATCCTCCTGTGTATCATACCATCTTACTTACCGCGGTCACCTACAACCGCGGTCCATGGTGGCAGCCGTAACGCTGACAAGCGAGGTGACTATGGTACTTCCCCTCCACATTTTTCCAGCAAAAGCTAGAATTTCGGAGGGAGCTCTCTGTCCTGTAGTGGAAATTTCATGGGATTTTATGATGATGATGATGATGAGTCATACAATGACCATGGGCTATTCCAGGTGGCTTCTAAAAATTACGCAAAAAATATACAACATTTGAAGTCATTATCCTATACTATTAAACGAGCAATATTTCTATATATTAGTAATATTATAGATTGGCACACTACTGCAGTTTTCTATCACACTTTCCTACATGCAAAGGTTGTCTGGAAGAGATCGCTCCCAGCGATAAGACCGTCTTTGTCACCCTAGATTTAAGACTCTCTTTTGTAATTGTTAATGTGTTCTGTGTGTGACAATAAAGTGTTTATCTACCTATATATATTTGTAATCGGTTTCTCGAAAACGGCTCTAACGATTTTGATGAATTTTAGTTCCGGGGGTTTTTGGGGACGAAAAATCGATCTAGCTAGGTCTCATGCCTGGGAAACATCGTTTTTCCCGTGTTTTTAGGCATTTAAAAAAAAATACCGCGTTTTAGACAGAAACTTACAGCGCCATCTGTTAGCGAGTAGCACAACTTACTCACCCGATGATATTTTAATGTTGAGGCGGCTATTAAGCGAAGCTCGGTCGGCCAGGTACTATAACATTATTACCACAAGTTCATAAGTCAATGAGGAGTTAAAAAATTCATAACATTCTCCATGACGATCGGTCCTGCGCTCCAGGTTGTGCTACGTCTCATAACGTGGTCGCCACTATAGAACCTTTTTTACGGTCTATCGGACCATCGATTCCTCTTGCGATGTGCTCTTCCCAATACCATTTTAGTTCAGCAATTCTCAGGGCTATGTCGATTACTAATATCTCGACTGAAATTATTTCAATAATTGAACAGCAATTCAGTCACTGCTAATTTACATTTGACGAATATTTTGGTTTAGTCTACGGCAACTGATTACCATTACAAATGTTCTCCACGTTGTTGGCCACTCCAACCGTCACCTCAATTCTGTTTATATTTTACTCTGAAGCAAAATTGTTTTGACGTCACTTTTTCACTTAAACCACATTAAACTCAATTAAATGGCCTGTTAGAATAAATAAAATACAAGAATCGTACAATTGATGGCTCACAAATGAAATCGATCGATATCTTTCGAGAGTAATTATTCCTACTACGAAAACGCGAAAATATATCAAATAACGAATGTCACATATGACATTTTTTCGTATATTTCGGAATAGACTACCTAGTATATTTTCCCGGAATAGATTAAATTTTAGAAGTTAGATATCACATCACAGCCTATTAATTTTGTGATTCCAGGATTGATCCCATAGTTTTATAGCATTTCGTTATGATGCGTTGATCTGTTTGCCGGGTACTTTAGCAAGATCTTATAATAATAAATAGCGAGCGTGTACTATAGCGAGCGTGTACCGGAGATATTATAAAAACCGGTCAAGTGCGAGTCGGACTCGCGCGCCGAGGGTTCCGATATACCTATAGTATTTTTGGAAGCAATAAAGTCCATTTTCAGGACCGCAAAACTAAATTTGTTTGTAAAGGTTTTTTGCAGATTTCTGAAAAACTGTGCAACTTAGAAAGATCGTTTTATTTTTGCTGTAAAGTTTACATAAACCTCTGTCAACTGTAATTAATTCAGATTTTCCCTTACTCAAACTTCGGAGATAAGGGGGGGGAATGGTATTTTTTTTGACATTTTTCATCATAACTTGAAAACTAAGAAACTTAAAAAAATACAAAAATATATTTTAAAATGTACAAGTAAAGCCCTTTCATATGATACCCCACTCGACCTAGTAGCGACAATTTGAAATTTGGCCCCCCCTATTTTGGCCCCCTTTACATTAATAATCATACTTTTTTCAAAAAATTTTCATGTGCAATTAAGTTGGGCAACTATATTCTAAAACTATTCCAAATTTCAGCTCGATAGCGTAAGTGGTTGCTGAGATATAGAGGTGTGACAGACAGACGGACAGACAGACAGACAGACAGACAGAGCGGCACCATAAGGGTTCCTTTTTTTTACCATTTTGGTATCGGAACCCTAAAAACACTTGGATAACGCTTCTAACTTTACCCAGCTGTGGGCAGGCGCTGACTAGCGATTGTTTTCGGAACGTGACGTCATTATTCAAAATCAATTTCAATTTTAGAAATACTCGCCAGCCAGCTCTGCTAAAAGAGGGCTTCCGAGGAGGATCACTTCAGTACCTAGTTGTAGCTTAAGTTTTTTGGAAGCGATCTTTTTCTAGCAGCACAGCGGGCAGATGTCCACTGCCCGCTGATACGAGTATGCAGAACTTACTTTTTATTTCCTCCTTTTTTAACGTCCCTCTTTCCTCGGAACTTTATAGACTAACATTATAGAATGTGTGAACCGCAAATGTGTGGTGCATATGGCATTCCTCACTGTGTCTGATAAAAAAGAAGGTAGAATACCTATCTAGGCGTATCCTGTTCTTAGTTGTTCCTTGTTCGGGGTGCGTCCTAATCGTATGCGTTCCTTTCAGTATGTTACTCGGACCATAAAACTGAACAACTTCCCCTGAGGAACTTAAGTTGAGTGACGTATATTTTTTTTTTACTCCCATAGAAACTGCATCAGCTGCGAATTTTATATGGGAGATCAAATATTTTTTTCGTGATTCGACCTATGTTCCTTTGGGAAAGTCGTTCAGTTGTATGGCCCGAGGAACATACTGAAAGAAAAGCAATTGATTAGGACTCACTCTATAAAATTTACAAGTACATAGTTGCCAAAACCAATATCATTTAAACTGCGGTCTACCCTTCAATCGACATAGGTACATAATCCGTGGACGCATTACGTACGGTCAACCGCTTGTCGGTAAAAACTTTTTCAACTCTATTACCACACCATAAGGTCCAAAAGTGTTTCTACTGATGTGCGGCCGTGTGTACGTTTAGATTATGAGTAGTGTTCTTGACATTGGCGATCTACTCGAGATCGAGACTTGCCTACGTCGAGAGTGTCACGTGGCCGTGCGACACTACTAATTCATGTTTATTAAACTAATTAATGATACGATACTGCCGCTTGGACTAATTGCCAAACAACGCTCTGTGTTACAATCATAAGAAACTAGCAATCAGTGCAGCGGGGAGATCATAAATTCAGAACATTGCTTCAAAAAGTCATGTAAAATTGTTAGTCCCGGCTGTTATCTTAAGGCACAGATAATATGTCACATATACTTACACTCTCGATCGGTTTTTTGAACAAACGACAGCTAATTTTGCATGCCAATTTGAAATAGTGTCCCGTGAACTAATTTTGACGCATACTATCACAGCTGATGACAACATTATTTATTCCTTAGTATTATAATAATCTAAGATTTATTCTGTGGTATTAGGCTGAGATTCTGAGACGATGCTAAGGGCGAGCTCAAACTCTTTAAAGTCACATTCTATACAATTTTGACACTTGTGAGACTGACCGCACGCTTAGTTTCGTCTGTGAATCTCGGCCTTAGTTCCATGGACGCTGTTTCGATCAAAGAGATTTGAACCTCGCTACGCTCGGTCATAGAGGGATTTGAAGGCTTGTCAAGTGTTGCACTTTTGAAACGTCAAGTTGGAACCAGGTTTGTTATGGTTCTTTTTACACTTCTGCTAATTTAAAAAGTTATCTGATTGTTCTCTTGACAACTAGTATGACGTTGTCTTTACTTTCAGTCGTCTATGAAACTATTTGTTTTGATGTTGTCGTGAGCGAACCGGCTCTGTAGTTTTTATAATTTTACTGTTATTAAAATACTTATATCTAATCAAATAAGTGTTGTACACAAAAGCCTAAATGCTGAACAATATATAAATCGTACCGGCATGCGGATCTCATTCTTCTAGGAAACAGGACATCGAAGAATTCTTATGCTTTCATTTGTAAGTAATATTTAAAAGCTTATTTTTGCAAAAAAATGTGTAATACTCATTAAAGTGACAACAAATTACATTAAAGATTAGGTAAATCAATTCAAAAAAACCTTCCACAAAGAAATATACTGCAAATTACAAGAAAAATTCAAGAATATCTACATAACACGAATGATTTTGATTATCCACCATTAGAGATGTAAATAGTGGTTATCGATAATGTCTTAAAAGTTATCGAATTAAATCAGATGCTCACTTCATAATTCTAGTACGGTCTCTGTAAATGGTTATATCGCTACATGTTAATCTACCGAGTAATATAAAAACTGGCCAAGTGCGTGTCGGACTTGGTAGATTTAGGGTTCCGTTGTGTTGTCTAATTCATCAATATATTGCTATCTGTTAGTAAAATATATTTAATAATAAACATTATCACCAAAGACAATGCGACTCTTCCCTAGACCTCTAGCCAAAAAAATTTAAAAGTATTGTACATAAGTGAAACCTATGTCAAATAATAGACCTAATCATCACTAACGTCTTTTACTATGGCACCAAAAAAAATCGGTCTCCGTGAAAAAAAGTATTGACCTTTGCAAATTTCAGGAAATGTGTGATTTTATTATTATTAAATTAATTGATTTAAAAGACATAATTTTAAATTCTGTGTCAAATAAACGAATGACAAAACTTGTATAATACAGGGTGTTCAATAATGTTTATTTTAAAAACATCTTACTCGGAGTAATGATTGGCATCACTAATAGGTACATAGGGTCTTCATTCCCTGACACCATGCTAATCTGTTGTGGGCTATTTTATCACTAAACAACTCGTGAGTGTTACAAGCGTGATTTTAGCTTCTACAGCAATTGAAATAAGATCGGTACACCGTCCAATGTGTCAAGCTTGACGTACTCTTGACTGTACCATATCATCGGTAGTCAATATTTATTTATTTTCAGATCCCTTCAAGTTTTAAAGATAAAGTAGAACTGCATAGCAGCGGCATTGTAACTAGGCAATAAAACTACTAAATAAACAACACTTGCAGAGAGAATAAGAGTTATTATTAAGTAGTAGGTAACTTTATTAGTAGATTCATAACTTTTTAAATATACTTCGTAACGTTCTGTAATTTTATTTTAGGTAGTAGGTAACTTTATTAGTAGATTCATAACTTTTTAAATATACTTCGTAACGTTCTGTAATTTTATTCATTTACTCTTCATTTGAATTAAATGAGAGAATAAATAAAGCAGCTTAATTCATTTCTGATGAATTCCTTTTTTTTGTAATATTAACTATAAATACAGAAATGCCAAAAAGACACTCTACGCACCCCTTGGAATAGACTCCTTCACCATACGCGACCCGCTCTCGCGCGATTGCCGTGTTCTTTATCGAACCTAGTTGTACTGCGTGGACGTGTGTAAGTCTCTGTCATTTTCAAATTCTGACGATTTGTGGTTTCGCGCTTGATGTATGAATTGTTCGGGGTGCGCTTTTATAAACATGAGTGCAACGACAAATGTTGGTTCTATTCATTTGATTTCTCTTCAAAGATCACTATTGTAAATAGCATACAAAATATTAGAATTCAAGACGATTTTTTTAAAAGTCACAAAATTTTGAATTCATCATGAGCGTCTAACATCTGCTCAAAGCCTCGTCAATATTTAATGTGTGAATGTTAATACTATCGTTTTAAAAAAGTCGAAATACTACATTATCGCACTCGTCATATCGAGTGCCTGCACATCTCTAGCTGGTCAAAAAGCGTTACAGCGACGTTTGAAAGTAGATAATCATAAACATGTTTATCTCTTTTTTTCTAATATGACTCTTAACATGAGTAAAAAGTCAAGCTATAGCCAACACTTTTCGGATCCCTCTATGACCGAGCGTAGCGAGGTTCAAATCTCTTTGGTTTCGATACACCTATGGGGTACATCGCCAAAATGGCGTCGATCAATAGACACGTCTACAACTTGAGAAATGCTGATCGTACGAAGGCGACCTATACAATCATTCGCATGACAATTGACATTTGACAGTGCCGGCGAAGCGTCACTATTTAATCACTAGGGGAGCGTCAGAGAAATGACAAACCTTGCGCTCCGCTCCTTCTAAGCGGAGCGCAAGGTAAGGTATTTCTCTGGGGAGCGTATAGAGATGAAGGTGAGGCAAGGGGTACATCTATCATGCGATGCGCCTGAGGGCTCCCGCACACGTCCGACTATTTGTAGGATCAATTTTCCCGCCGACTGTACGAATGATTTTGTGACTGACTCAAACGTTTAGGGATGGGAGGGGGATGGCGAGGGATGGAATGAAAAAAAACCGGCCAAGTGCGAGTCGGACTCGCACCCTAAGGGTTCCGTACCCATCTACCATATGATATACTAAAAGCTTTTGCTCTTTGATTTGAAAAACTCCGCGACCATCCAACTTGACCCCTCTTTTATAGAAAAGTTCTTGAAACGGGAGCTCACCTTAATTGGTTACTATTAGTTGTGAGAAAAATTTAAATATATTAATGATTTTAGACTTTTCCCTTTACTTTTACTGTGAGAACTAGCTTCTTGCCAAATTTCATAATTTTAGGTCACGGAAAGTACCCTTTTTAGGGTTCCGATACCAAAATGGTAAAAAAAGGAACCCTTATGGTGCCGCTCTGTCTGTCTGTCTGTCTGTCTGTCCGTCTGTCTGTCACACCTCTATATCTCAGCAACCACTTACGCTATCGAGCTGAAATTTGGAATAGTTTTAGAATATAGTTGCCCAACTTAATTGCACATGAAAATTTTTTGAAAAAAGTATGATTATTAATGTAAAGGGGGCCAAAATAGGGGGGGGCAAATTTCAAATTGTCGCTACTAGGTCGAGTGGGGTATCATATGAAAGGGCTTTACTTGTACATTTTCAAATATATTTTTGTATTTTTTTAAGTTTCTTAGTTTTCAAGTTATGATGAAAAATGTCAAAAAAAATACCATTCCCCCCCCCCTTATCTCCGAAGTTTGAGTAAGGGAAAATCTGAATTAATTACAGTTGACAGAGGTTTATGTAAACTTTACAGCAAAAATAAAACGATCTTTCTAAGTTGCACAGTTTTTCAGAAATCTGCAAAAAACCTTTACAAACAAATTTAGTTTTGCGGTCCTGAAAATGGACTTTATTGCTTCCAAAAATACTATAGGTATATCGGAACCCTCGGCGCGCGAGTCCGACTCGCACTTGACCGGTTTTTTTTTTCTTTTTAGCATAAATGTAGGACATAAAAAGCCATATCTTTTGATTGCGTTTATTTTGAGGTACGGAACCCTAAAAATATGTCGATATCTATATTTTCAAATAGTTTTTTTTTCCAAAGTCTCAAGACTACCAATAATTGTAACGTTCGGCTCTGTATATTTCAAATCAATGTTTTAGGGCGGAGCAAATTATGCTGGTGTTTTGAAGGAGGCAGACAGAAATTCTCGAGAGTACGAGTATGTTGAAAACGTGATAGCTCAGTTAGAAGAGTGTCAGCACGGTACGCCGAAGGTCCCAGGTTCAAGCCCTTAGAGATTTTTTGTCTATTATTTATTGAAATCTTGAAAAAAAAAAGACTATGTTAAGTCAGACCGGGTTTGGCCATGTGAATCGACATCTGAATAAATCTATGATTGAAGCAGTCGATGACTTTTGCGTGCAAGGACGTGCAATGCCCTTGTCTCGAATTTTTTTTTTGTGTTTGTAATACCATTGTTACGCCTTATGCTCAAAGATGACTGCTCTTTTTGTTGTAACATTACTCTGTTTTTACTTTGTAATTTTTGGAACTAATTGGCAAGCCAAACATTGATAGGTATAGGTACAGCAAATTTCAATATTGAACAAGATGAATACGCCATACTTATTTAACAAAGATATATGAAAAATAAACACAATCAGGAATATATTTTCTTATTCCGAATGCGGGAAAGCAGGTACTCTCTAGCCGCTATGCCAACCTAAGAATTAAAAAAATGTTTATTTCTCTCTCAATACAGATTTTGTGACAAACATCTTAATTAAGCACTTTTAATAGTATTGTTTATATAAATCTGTAACAGCGATAGACAGGAGCCTAAACTAGGTAGACCCTGTGCTATGGTCTCCTGCTTCCTGGCACATAAACTCGTAATCTTACTAGGTATACGGCCAAAATTAAAGTTGCCTTTCCGCCCTACTTTTGATTATTTACCTGTGTTATTTACTTACTACTACGGAGCACTAAGTTAGCATATAAAATAATGTTTCAAAGTCTGTGGTTTCAAGCATGACAGTCAATGATTTGGGAACAGCTTTTACGCCACCTTAAAATTAATATTTTTTTAAGTACTTATGTCTTGATGATGATTTAAGGACCGTAACCCATCTTGTTGAAGTGTTAGCTTAACACTTAAGTAAATCCTATCCTATCCTACTAATATTATAAACGCGAAAGTTTGTAAACATGTATGAATGTATGTTTGTTACTCTTTCACGTAAAAGCTACTGAATGGATTTTAATGAAACTTTACAATAATATAGCTTATACATCAGAATAACACATAGGCTACAATTTATAAACCTGCGCGTGGGCATCAGCTAGTATTTAATAATGCAAAGTATCTCCGACGGGACGGTAAATTGATGGTAAACCAATGGCAACCCAACAAATTATGTCTACCAAGCAGAACTTCGTGATGCAATGATCTGATTTAACGCATGATCGACTAACCCAAACGTGCCCAAACACTGGATAATTATTTACAGCATCAGCTACATCAAAACGTACCGACGTGCAAATTAAAAATATTTGATAGGCAGACTTTGGCCTAAATTCAATTGAACAAAAAATTCAATGTTGAATTGGGTTTATTGAACGTCAGGAGCAATACATTTTGACAGATTATAAATTATCCGACTTTGCCATGTAGAACACTCGCTATACAACCGCTATACAGATTTACACGCACACAAATGATTTATTTGAGTGTTTCGGACATAGGGGCGGTTTGCCAATTCACGCTGGCTGGTATTTAAAACAGCAACATATTAGAGAAAACATATTGTATCACGGACTTATTTTGTGAAAGACTTCGAGAAATAAGAGAAAATATAAAGTTTCTGAAAATATTGTATTCGACCAACAATGACAGACGAAGGACAGGAGACACGGCCACGTCATAAAAAATATAAACATCGAAACCAGCAAAGAGATCCTTAACATCCTCCGGGGCGAGGGAAACCATCCCTGGACACTTCCATGAGGTATAAGTTCTGGACGGCCCTTGTGTAAACGCCTGTACACGTTTTTACATCGGCCACTCTTGCATTTCCGTCTCTCCCTTCATAAAGCTTCATAATCATGCCTAATGGCCAGTTCACCCTCTTATCAGAAGTTTTGATTAAGACGACATCACCTTCGTGTAATTTACAAAAGTTTTTCGTTTCCTTGCCTCTTTGAACCAACAATCCCAAATACTCGACACGGAAACGTGATCTTAAACCATCACGGAGTTTCTGCAAATATTGAAAGCGTTTGTTCAAGTTAACATGATCAATCTTATCTAAATCTGGTACTTCGCTAGAGTACAAACTTTGCATAAAGCAAGCTGGGGTGAGAGGCTTTAAATTTTCGGTATCATCCACTATAAAAGTCAATGGCCTCGAATTGATCACTGCTTCACAGTCGCATAAAAGTGTCTCTAATTCTTCGTAAGTTACTGAAGCTCTGCCAAGATTCTTTTTCAATAGATCCTTGACTGAACGGATTAACCGCTCCCACCATCCTCCCCACCACGGAGCACTCGGAGGCGAAAATTTCCAAGTTATTTTATTTGCATTGGAAAACAAGGTTATCTGGTTCCAGTCAATAGCATTCATCATATTATTAGCTCCAACGAAATTCGTTCCGTTATCTGAATATAACTCTCTTACGCGACCTCTTCGGGCTATAAACCTTCTAAGGGCCATCAAAAAGGTGTTCGTGGACAATGATCTCGTCAGTTCCAAGTGTATCGCTCTATACACCGCGCAAGTGAACAGTACAATCCATACTTTTCCACCACCACGTAGAAATAAGGGACCTGCTAAATCTACTCCTGAAACTTCGAACACAGCACCTGGTTTAACGCGGTCTGCTGGAAGTGGAGGCAACGGTGTCTGCAGCGGCTTGGCATTTATTCTTTTACAAATATTGCACTGTGATATAACAGACTTGACCATCTTTCTGATACCTGTGATCCAGTAATTCTCACGAATAAACGCAATCATAACGCCAGAACCAGCGTGCTTTAGATGTCGATGAGCTTCTTCAACAAGCCGTCTCAATATGATGTGGTTACCCTGCAAAAAAATTGGATTAGTAAAACTTGCGGGCTCGCCGCTTAACAACAACTTCGTGTGTAATCTGACAATGCCTTCATTATCTTTAAAAACATATTTGTTTTTCATTTTAATCTTTTCATCAACTGAGCATTCTCTTTGAATAAGTTTCATGAGAGTTTTTTCAGCCAACTGATATTCATCGCATGTAATTTCACCCTTCATCTTATCTTGCTTACAATTTCTGATAAAACGCAATATCCAGGCAATTAATCTTACTATTTTGGAGAATCTATTAAAGTAGGTAAGTCTTGAGATAAAAGAATCGTGGTTTGAGTCACTTAAATTGGTAACTACAGTAACAGTCTTCTTTCTTTCCTTTTCTACTTCTTCTGGATTGAAATCAACTGAAGAATGAGGCCAATCGTTGGGGTTCGCCTTAAGCCAAGTAGGACCTTCCCACCACTTACTTTCCTGGAGAAGCTTTGCATTACAACCTCTCAATGGAAGATCAGCAGGATTGAGATGGCCTGCTATATGTCGCCAATCCTCAACGTTTGAATTTTTGCGGATTTCTTCCACCCTATTCTTCACGAAAACTTTCCAATCTCCCTGAGTAGTAATCCAAGTTAGTACAATACTCGAATCTGTCCAAAATGTCGTTTTGTAATCAACATCTAGCGCTTCCTTGACTTGCAAATACAGACGAGTCGCAATCAAAGCTGCAAGTAGCTCTAAACGAGGCATAGATATTTCTTTCCGGCTGGGAGCAACTCTCGACTTCGATAACACGAGCTGAACAGAAACATCCTCATTTATTTCGCTTCTCAAGAAAATACACGCAGCGTAAGAAGCTTGACTAGCATCGCAGAAAACGTGAAGAGTATTTTGACAATTGTCTATAGCATGCTCAGTAAGTCTTCGTGGGATAACGCACTCTGATAAAAGATGGGTGTGTTTTCTCCAACTTTTGAATTCTTCACACAAATCACTGGGAAGTGTGGTGTCCCAACTGGATTCACGGTCTCTTTGAATAGGTGACTCGCGTTGCCAAACTTTCTGTAAAATCAGCTTTGGAATCAGAGTGGTCGGGCAAGTGAAACCAACAGGATCAAAAATTTTCTGAGCTACTGACAACAATGTTCTCTTAGTTATCTTTTCGTGCTGTTCTTCTGTCAGGTTACAAAAACATGAAAGCTTGTCTTCTTTTATAAGCCATTTTAGACCAAGCACTGACATTGACTGTTCTGATCCTGTCATCTCATGATATTTTACTGGAACTGTAATCCACCCTCTCAATTCAAATTTGGCTTCTGACATAATAGACTTTGCTTCTTCTATAAAGTTCTTGGCTTGCTTTTCAGTTTCTAAGCTTGTGACGCAATTATCCACATAAAAAGCTGCCTTCAATCGATCAGCAGAATCTTTCAAATTGCCTTTATATTTTGATAAGTGATGAATAGATGAATAGATAATACAGTGATGACAGAATAATAGTCGCAGCAAGCAGGAACGGACTACAGGTGAGACCAAAAACGACGCGGCAATGACGATATTCAGTTATCTCCTTCATGTCTCTATTCTTCCACCAAAGAAACTTCAGAAATTCTCTGTCTTTTGGATTCACGGAGATCTGTAAAAATGCCTTTTTGATGTCAGAACTAATTCCAATAGCCCTCATCCGAAAACGTATAATCAATTTAAGTATGAGTTCTAGAAGATTGAGGCCTTTATCGAGACGAGCATTGAGGGAATTGCCGTTTTTGTCAACTGCTGAAGCGTCAAAAACTGGTCTGACTCTAGTCGTGAGGCTACTTTCTTTGATAACAGCATGATGTGGCATATAATGTCCAGATATAGACTGTTTGTCACCTTGGTTAACTTCTTCGATTATTCCTAAGGATAGCCATTCTTGGAACACATTATCGTAAGCATCCCATTCATTCAATTTCAAAAGTTTGTTAGTGGTTGACATAAGCCTCTTTTCTGCCATATCTTTATTGCTAAGAAGAGCCACACTTGTTGCCTTCCATGGCAAATCAACTTCGTAACGACCCTCTTTATTTATTTGAACAGTCGCTAAAAAGTTTTCCATAGCGTTACGTTCTTCATCGGCTTGTGACGTAACACCGGCTGGGTCTTTTATTCCGATGCTTTCCAGATCCCACATATCAGATAGTTGAATATTATTTGCAAGTGTAAATGAAGATGCAGATACGTTCACCTCATCAACTCGTCCTTGTAACGTCCACCCAAGTTTCGTCTTGATGGCTATTACGTTGTCATCAAGGGGCATCAAAGTTGATGTTAGTAGGGCTCCGATATAATCCGCACCAATCAATAAGTCAACCTCGGGCGTTCCGGATCCGCAGTCGCTCAAAACAATTTGCTTTGCATCCAACTGAATTTTTAATTTGTGAGTATTATGAAGCCTTGGAATTGAACCACAAATGGTATCTTTTGCTAATGCCGACATTTGGAGTTTATTTTCGCCGTCCAAGCTTGAGACTGTGAACTCGTAGACATCGTGAATCTTCTTGCTGGTAATTACCCCACCAAACAGGCAATGTCCTAGCGACTCTTGTCTTACGGGCTTCATTTTAAGTCGCTTTGCGACGTCACTGCGAATATAAGATTTCTGTGCTCCAGTGTCGATGAAAGCACGAACATTTGCTACATTATGACCACTGCTAATATTTATTATCATTGTTTGTAGCAAAGTTGTATTACCAACTTTCTGTGAAGCATTGGCTTGTGCTTTTGGTTCCTCGTCATCGGTCGAAATTTGCTTCGGTTTGACGAAATTTGGACACAACCATACATTATGACGTTTAGAACATGCAATGCAACGATTCTTATTACGGCATGATTTCGTAGGGTGACCGGGTCGCAAACAATTGAAACAAATTCTTTTTTTTGTCAGGAATTCTTTTCTCTTCTCGTAGCCCATTTTGTTACCTTTATAACATTCGAAACTGTTATGTCCTGATTTGTCACACCAAACACAAATGTCTCCTTTTTTAGCCTCTTTATCCGTTGTTGACAGACAAGCAGCCGTCGGTGTATTGGCTTCAGACTCAACTTCATCCGCTTGTAAACCACTGCGAGCAAGCTTTATGCGTTCTTCGGATTCAACTTCAGTCTTAACAAATTCCAGAAGATTTTCAAGATTATCATTAGTTGGCTGAGTTTTTGAACGTTGCCATGCGCGCAGAGTATCTTCAGGAAGGGCCGATTCCACGAGAGGAAAAAGCATGGCGGCATACTTATCAGTTGTTACTCCTAACGTCTCAAGGGCTTGTAACTGCGTTTTCAATTTGTCATATAGCTGAGATAACGTGTAAGAAATGGTTTGCTTCGTTTGTGCAAGAACTAAATTTAAAAGTTCACGGACGTAGATTTCAACTAATAGATCATCACGGGCAAACCTAGCTTTGAGCTGCTCTATGGCTTTCTTATAGTTGGCACCAGAAGGGGGAAAACTATCAATGAGGTCACGGGCTGGAGATCCTGGGACAGTGGATTGATAAAGATAGTGAAACTTGTCATCATCATCTATGCACACGTCACTGTAAATTTTCTTAAATTGACCCCAAAAACCAAGCCATTCCTTTAAGTTACCATCAAATTTTCTAAGTTCAATCTTTGGCAGACGATAACTTTTTTTCGGGGAGTTGCACGACTCGCATTTTGAACTACAGCCTTTCTTAGCTCTACCCTTACCTTTCTCAGGTGTTTTCATGACGGTACTTGGTAGGTCACTACAGTCAGAAATTTCGTCATTCTCCTTTGCAGTTTTCAACATCACCTCATCGTAACGTGCTTTTATTGTTTCCCACTCAAGGCAGTATTTATCCATCGATTCCGCATCTTCCACATACCGATCCACATCAAAATCCGGGTCATCAAGCCACAACTCCTTAACACGTTCATCCACAGCGAACAATGACTCCGCCTTTGACTGCAGAAATCTGTACGCTGCTATCAGGTCAGTTTTTTGTTGTGATTCTAGGTTTGACAATTTTGCATCGAAATTACTTTTTGCTTTTGTGAAAATCATACGGCACACAGTTCGTTCCTTTTTAATTTTATCCATTACGGTCGCCACTTGTGAAAGACTTCGAGAAATAAGAGAAAATATAAAGTTTCTGAAAATATTGTATTCGACCAACAATGACAGACGAAGGACAGGAGACACGGCCACGTCATAAAAAATATAAACATCGAAACCAGCAAAGAGATCCTTAACATATTTGTAGATATTAATGTTCTCTATAAGACTGTAGTACATCATTTTGCTCTATTGTCAATAGTTTCGGCAGCGTACGCGATATATGGATGCCATTTGGTTCTTTTTTTTCACACCTTGGGTTACATTATCGAAGTTTTCATACGGAACCTTAACTTTTTTGAAAATATTCTATAGCCTATGTTCATCAGGGATAATGTAGGATTCTAATGGTGAAGGAATTTTATAAATCTGTCTAGTAGTTTCGGAGCCTATTCGATGCAAACAAACAAACAATCAAATCTTTCCTCTTTATAATATTAGTGTAGATAGTGTAGATTAAATGTACACGATTCAATTACTCGTGTAATTCTAAATACGCTAAACCTCTCGGGGGATAGTTCCACCCATATAACTGAACAGCTTTTGTTCTAAAACTTTTGGAAATTAAAATTTAAAAACTCGAATCTTCATACAAAATTAAAATCTGATCCCGTCAATTTGTATGGACATAGAAGTATTTTTTACTTTAATTTACAAAAGTTTTAGTACAAAATTTTTCAGTTACATGGGTAGAACTACCCCCAGGAGGTTTTGCGTTTTATAATTATTAATTTATGTCTGAAGCTTAACAGCGAATCATCATCATCATCTTCTAAGTTTCTAAGTTGAGTTTGTGGTTTCCGCACTTAGTCCTGCGTGGACCATTGTACGTGGGCATCATCATCTTTCGCCTGCCTTTGTCCCCTTGTCCCAATAAAGCAATTAAAATGAAGGAGTTGTATGGAGTCGTGGAGATCTTTAGGGGAGGCCTATGTTCAGCAGTGGCTGATACGATGGTGTTGATGATGAGTTGTAAGAAGTTTCACCCACCCTGCATACTTAGCAAGTAGGTACCTATCAAGGAATCTAAGGTATTTTGATGTAGTTTAAGTATAAGATATTCTTCTGTTTGAGTAAACCGATCTATTTCGATAATAACTTCACATTTCTGGAGGGTAACAGCCGAATTTGGCGTCAAGTGCATTTTCAACCATAACAACTAGATACAACCTTATTAACGATAATGAGTTCGAGCCAATTTTGCAAATGAAATGAGGTGGCGTAAAGGTCCACTGAATCCCGTAACACGCGGTTTTGTGGTTCCGCTAATGTAAAATTACTTCCGATTTTGATTATTTTTATTAAAAGTTTGTTAAAATTAATGAGCTCAATCTAGAACTAGAAATAATTAGGTCAAAGGAACGTTTAATATAGAAGAGAAGAGAAGTACTCATATTTGTATAACGAAAAAAAAAAAAAAACAGTAATAAATTCTAGTCATTTACTGCAAAAGAGAAAAAGTGTAAGGAGGTTAATCGTATTTACCTATAATATACACCGTGAGCCTGAGTAACCCGATATATTGTAATCATCGATTCTGATGTCTAAAAAAAATTGGAGTAAAAAAAACCGGCCAAGTGCGAGTCGGACTCGCGCCCTAAGGGTTCCGTACCTATCTACCATATGATATACTAAAAGCTTTGGCTCTTTGATTTAAAAACTTAATAACTAATTAAAAACTCCGCGACCATCCAACTTGACCCCTCTTTTATAGAAAAGTTCTTGAAATGGGAGCTCACCTTAATTGGTTACTATTAGTTGTGAGAAAAATTAAAATATTTAATGATTTTAGACTTTCCCCTTTATTTGTACTGTGAGACCTAGCTTCTTGCCAAATTTCATAATTTTAGGTCAACGGGAATTACCCTGTAGGTTTTGCTTTTTCGCATAAATGTATGGAGATGAGGACATAAAACGCCATATCTTTTGATTGCGTCGTTGTGAAAAATTGAAATTTTCAGATCTTGTGTGGTTTATAGACCTTAATATTTGTTATCAATTTCAACCTGATACCTCTTCTCGTTCGTGAGAAAAAGGGTCTTGACAGACAGACAGACAACAAAGCGATCCTTTAAGGGCTCCGTTTTTTTATTTTGTGGTACGGAACCCTAAAAAGTAGTATAACACATAATTGGAAATCGCTTACTTTTCAAGATGTTCATTTTTATTTATTTACCAGTAAAAAAATCTACTGAAACAAACCCTAACCGCAATGTGGCGGAGTGGTTTGTCTGGTTTACAAATGTCACTCCCTCGACTAGGGATTTATTTACAAGGAACTGTACAAATTTATTCATTTATTATGTTCCAATAAATTTCTAAGTTTAAATAAAACAATTGGACCTATGTTCATATAACATTATCCATCCATACTATACTAATACTATTACTATACTTACTATACTTAATATTATAAATGCGAAAGTAACTCTGTCTGTCTGTCTGTCTGTCTGTTTGTTTGTTTGTTGCTCTTTCACGCCTAAACGGCTGAACGGATTTTGATGAAATTTGGTATGGTGATAGATGGTAACTTGGAGACGGACATAGGCTACTTTTTACCCCGGGAAAATATCTCATTCCCGTGGGAATCTACACATACAATAATACTCTAGCGGGGTTGTATCTGCTACAGCACACCGAAACTACTTAACCGATTTTGATGGGACTTTTTTTATTCAACTAAGTATCGCTGATTACGAAAACTACTACAATTTTGAAATCCAACGTGGTAGACGTAAACTACCATTATCCCCTGGGGATAAGGTTGAGGTGCGATAGGGTTGAAATGTCTAAAAATCAATATGGGTGTCGTTTGTAAGGTTTATCGAGCCGCTGATTACAAAAACTACAACAATTTTGAAATCCAACATGGTGGACGTGAAATGCTATCATCCCTTGGGGATGAGGTTGGGGTGCGATAGAGTTGATATGTCTAAAAATCAATATGGGTGTCGTTCGTATGGTTTATCGGGTCGCTGATTACGAAAACTACAATGATTTTGAAATCCAACGTGGTGGACGTGAAATACCACCACCCCTGGGATGGGGTTGGGATTCGATAGGTTTGAAATGTCTAAAAATCAATATTAGTGTCAGTTGTATGTTTATATAAGGATAGGGATAGCGGTTAAGATGGCGTTAGGGGTAGAAGCAGGGATAGGGGTAGAGTCAGGGATAGGGAGAGGGAGAGGGGGAGGGATAGGGAGAGAGTGTAAGGGTGGGGAAAATGAGGGGAGAGAAAGGGGGAGGGAGGGGTAGAGGGCGTGGGAGGGGGTAGAGGGAGGGGGGGTAGAGGGAGGGAGAGGGGGAAGGGGAGGATGAGGTGAGGGGAAGGGGGAAAGGGAGGGGAATGGGAGGAGGGCGAGGGGGGAAAGGGAGGGTGATGGGGAGAGGGGAAGGGGGGAAATGGAGGGGGAAGGAAGGGTGAGGGGGGGAAGAGGGAGGGGCGAGGGAGAGGAAGAGAGAGTGGGAGAGGGTGAGGGAGGGGGAGTGGAATGTAGGGGGGGGGGATACAAAAGGATAGATAGGGAGGAATAGGGACCTTTTTTACTTTTATGAATACCTCCTCGCTACCCATTCACTTCACTCCCTTTATTGCCTTCTTTTTTAAGTTCGCCTGTAACGGTTGACAATGAAAATTCCGCACTACCTACCAGTTAAATAAAATCAAAAGATAATTAAGTTTGTAGTAAGATGCATTTATTCAACTTGGATAAGTACAAATGCATCTTTTACGTAGGGATCAAGAAGGATAAGCGCTCCGTAAAATATGTTTCAATTAAGTTCGAGTTCTGTTTTTTTATAAAATCTACGCGGACGAAGTCGCGGGTAACAGCTAGTATACTTATAATATAACAGCGTCACACAAATACCTTATTAAAGATTTTCAGATTACTCGGGCTCACGGTTTACAGGGTGTTCATTTGATTGTGTGCCATATCTGAGGGGCGGGATCGGTATCAGTAACTGAAAAACTTTTCCCAAGGAACATAGGTCGAAAAACGAATATAAATTTTTAACCTCCCATAGAAACTGCATCAGCCGGTAGCGCATTTTGTATGGAAGGTTAAATTTGGTTTTTCGTATTTCGACCTATGTTCCTTAGGAAAAGTTGTTCAGTTGCTGATACTGATCATGCCCCACGCAATCAAATTAACACCCTGTATATCCATTTTTATGTAGACCAGACACTCACCGAAGGGGACGTCAGAGATATGTTCCAGAATACAATAAAACATTTACTAAATTTCCTTAGAGTATTTTGGCGTTTAGGTACTTTCAGAGAATGCATTAAATATCCAGCATCTTCAAAGGGGTTAATAAAAGATTACATACCGATTCAGTGAGAAATTTCTCTCAAGTCTCAAAGCAAACTAATATAATCCTAAATCCATATGTTTATGCTAATATGTAGATAGGTTGCTGGTAGATGTATACAGAGATTTCATACACTTAATATCAAACTTCAGAATGATTTTTCATTTGTTAAAATGAAACTACTTCTGTTCTACGACTTTCAAAAGGCATAGAAAATAATTCGAAAAATAAAGCTGACCATGATTAACAAGCGAATGTTGAAACGAAATAGGTCGAAATACGAAAAAAAAATCAGCTTCCCATACAAACTGCATCATTTGACAACACATTTTGTATGGCACAGGTTGAAATATTTTATTCGTATTTCGACCTATGTTCTTTGGGAAAACTTGTTCAGTTTCACTGTTAGAACCTACCGTTTAAGTTTGTGCTGTCGGTCACCGGACACATAGTATATCTTTTGAATTGGAAATCATGAATTTGTTAACAACTTATTTAGTAACGCGTGTTAGTAGGTTCTTATACAAAAATCTAGTGTCACATAATATGATCGTGATTCACGAATTTCGAACTACGAAACAAGAGGAATAAAGTACAAACTTTATGATTATTATAATATGTAGTTCCGTAATATTATTACCTTAACTTAAAACTAAAGACGTAGACATAACATTTTTTCAAGAAACAGCATAATATTTTACTTTATTATCCGCAAGGAACATACTACTTTCTAACCGACAATTGTCATAAATGATAATGCACTTTGGAAAATTTGTGGACCTTATTTATCTTTCTCGTTTAATAAACAAATGAATTTAAAACCAATCATCTGTAGTCAAGTTGATTGAACACACGTGCCCCGATCACCCGGTCTCTTAATAGTATTTTAATGTATTCGGCGTCAATAGGTATAAGACGTTATGCGATAAAATTTAAATCGATCACCGCGTTTTCTCAGTATTATTGTCGCGGTATCGTAAGCATGTCGTGTTTATCGATCGCAAAGTTCGTTTGGTGTCGAATTTCGTTCGTGCGCAAGAGTTGACAGCTCAAGCATGGAAAATGGAATATGTAAAATGTTACGGTGCTAATGTGTTAAAGGTGATGAAGAGAACTGGGAAAATGGGAAAGATATTTGCGAGACGGACCGCGGAGTATTCTCCAAGTAAGAATTAGTGATTTCTAAAATTATGTGTTCTGTGATGTTATGAGTGATATTGTGCGAGATTGCGTAAGTAATTGAATCGCATTAACGATCAGGTGGGGAAGACTCAAACTTTCATTTTTTAGGTTGTTAGCCGATTTCTAAACATCCTTTCGTAAATATTCGTGTCGCTTCTTATGTGGGTATTTATACAAACATCGACAAAGAGAATAAGAAATTTCGATTGAATTTATTTTCCACGTAGGTACTTATTGTAGCAATTATTTCAAATTAAACCCATGAAATATTTTACGTCTTATGCCCATGCCCATTTCATCTACATGCAATGAAACATAGGCGAATATTTTTACAGCTGCATATTTTGTTCAACTTAACCTGCATGTGACTCGTTCAACGCACATGGAACGAGGTGACATATTGTTTACTTGTGTATAAAAACTGTACAAAACACATGTTTAAGCATTCATATTGTCTAAGAAACCGAATGTTTGGTTAGGGATCCCGATATATCATTAGGGCCAGATAAAAACAGGCCAATAGAACAAATGTGTTCCGAACCACAGCTGCGATGGATCTCGTGTTTTTCTTTGAATGGTTCTGTAGTAGCTCCCAAATAATACTCACTTCGGTAGTTATAAATCACTTTATTCCACTTTCCACATACACTTCTGTATTAATTAATTAATTTATTATTATCGCCGCGTAAGTACTTAGTTACAACCGTCTCTGTCCGCGTCTAACAATCAACTATCCCCCCTGCCGTCTTACCTAGGCTATTTATAATAACGACCATGTGACTAACAACTTAAATGGAGTCAATAGTCTGTACTCATGACCTGATACTCTACAAGTCAAATCAACAACTAAATCATAGTCAATAGTCCATGCTCATGACCTAATACACTACATCTCTCCTTTGTTTTTTTTTTTTTTTAATTAACCATTATAAACTTAAAACACTACTAATTACTTATTCTACTTGCTCTATATTATCATTATGTACTTCTCCATTCTGCACTTCTTCGGGATCATTAGTGTTGGTGACTTGCCACTGTCCTCCTATCTTTTTTAAATGTACTACATTTCTGCGGAACTCCTCTCCTGACACTTCATTTCGAACTGTGACATCTCCCGAACTGGCTTTTGCTTTAGTCACGGTGTGTGGGGTATCTGAAAAAATCGGTGTAAGTTTATTTTCCTTTGTAAAGTTTTTTACAAATACTTTATCTCCTTCCTCGAAACTGTGATCAGTGGCTTTTCTTTTGCGATCGCTATACTCTTTTCCTTTTTCTTTTTGGTACTTGTCTCGGTCTCTTGCTTCCATATCCAAATCATTGTCCTTGTATTCTATATCTTTTATCATTGGCAGCTTGTCTCGAAACTGACGTCTGTAAAACAGCTCAGATGGAGTTTTTCCTGTGGATGAATGAGGTGTACTGTTGTACATCATTAAATAATAGAGCAAATCCTCTTTCCAGTTCTTCTTTTCGAGTTGACTTATTCTTAATCTTTTTAAAATACTTCTATTCTGTCGTTCTACCTCACCATTCTGTTGCGGCCAGTAGGGGATACTATTGTAGAGCTTAATTCCACACTCCGTAAAATATTCTTTTATTTCCTCGCTAGTAAACTGCTTACCATTGTCAGCAGTCACAGACCTTGGGAACCCTAATCGCGAGAAAATTTCTTTTAATAGTTTGATTATTTCGCCAGAAGTAATATTTTTGGTAATTTTAACTTCTTTGTACCGGCTGTAATAGTCAACTACTACTAGAATATATTCACCTGTTGGTAGTGGGCCTAAGAGATCCATGGCTATATCTGTCCAGGGGTCAGTAGGGAGTTCTCGACGCTTCATGGGAGTTGGGGGGTTTGGCGCAGAAACTAAAGTGCAACTCTTACAATTCTTTACCATTTGTTCTGCATCCCTATCAATTTTTGGCCACCAAACCTTTGTGCGAAGTCTCGTCTTCATGGCGACTATGCCTGGGTGCCCTTCATGCGCAGCTTCTAGAACTTTTTGACGCAACTTTTCTGGTATAACTATTCTGCAACCTCGTAACAAAACATTGTCACTGAAACATAATTCTGATTGAAAAATTTTGTAGTTGGTTATAGATGGGTCCCAAAGTTGCTGGTACAAGCCTTTCTTTACTTTGTTGATTTCCTGATCTTCTTCCGAACATTTGTCAATTTCGGTCAAGGATATTGCGATTGGTCTTGCATAGCTTACTACTTGATGAACGTAGTTGCTAGTTTTACTACATTTGTTTTCTTGTGAGCATAGCCTCGACAATGGATCGGCTATATTTGTCTTTCCTGGCCTGTAAACAACTTTGTAACGGTAAGATTGGAGTCGGAGCACCCACCTTTCTATACGTGCGCAGGGCTTCGAATTCCGGCTGAATATCAGCTCCAAAGGTTTGTGATCGCTGATTAGCTCGAATTCCATTCCATAGAGAAATATTCGAAAATGCTCTACAGCCCACACAAGAGCCAGAGCTTCTTTCTCCGTCTGGCAATACCTGCGCTCGCAATCAGTCAAACTTTTACTACCATAAGCTACTACACGTGGTCCACTAGCATCTATTTGAATTAGAACCGCTCCTAAGCCCACTGGACTTGCATCAGCTATCACTTGAGTTCTGTCAAATGGATCATAATAACCTAAAGTCGTTATTTTCGACAGGGAATTCTTCAGCTGCTGAAAAGCTTCCTCCTGCTTGTCCGACCAAGAATCATTAAGAGAACTATTCTTACCAGGTTTTGTTCGTAGTAGCTGTCGCAGTGGATCAGTCAGTGTCGCAAGATTAGGTATCCATTTACCTACAAAGTTTACAAGTCCCAAAAAGCTTTGTAGTTCTTCTTTTGTAGAAGGAGACCTGAAGCTTTGAATTGTTTTTAAATACTTGTCTAATGGTTTTATACCTTCAGGTGACAGTTCATGACCCAAAAAATTTATTTTTTGAATTTTGTATACGCACTTACTTGGATTTAGGAGAACATTATTATCTTTCAAAACCTTGAGTGTGTTCTGGAGCCGCCGGTCATGTTCTTCTTCGGTGGAGCCGAAAATCACGATGTCGTCAATAAAGTTTACTGTGCCTTCACATTGCAAGAGTATTCTTTCTAAGGTTTTTTGGAATATTTCAGGTGCACAGGAAATACCAAACATTAATCTCTTATAACGATACATACCTCGGCTGGTAATAAACGTGGTGATGTGGCGCGAATCCGGGTGGATTTCTAATTGGTGAAATGCGTCTTTTATGTCTAGACGTGAGAAGTATTTGGCTTTTCTAAAATGAGGTAGCAATTGATTCATAGTTGGCAGAGGATGATTTTCTCTAAGTATTGCAGCATTAGCCCTTCTCATATCTACACATATTCTCGCATCACCATTTTCTTTCAAAAGAGGCACAATAGGAGACACCCACCTGGAAGGCTCTTTCACTTCTTCAATTATGTCTGCCTTGAGCAACTCGTCGAGCTTCTGGTTCACCTTGGCTTCCAATGGGATCGGGACCCTCCTGCACGGCTGGCATACTGGTTGTACGCTTTCATCAATAGGTATCTCTATCAGAATATCCTTGAACTTGGGAAAGGTTTCCACCATATTGACTTCAGTACTTACTCCAATTCGCAAAACCTCGAGTGCGGTAGACGTCTCTTTTCCTAAAAGGTCTCTTGTACCATCCTTGATCACATAAAACGTTGCCATGATCTCTTTTTTTCCGATTCGAATTAAAGCCTTAAAAGAACCTAATACGACCAATGGTTGTTTACTTCCATAGGCATAAAAAGTTTTATCAGGTGACTGAACTTGATCAAACACTTTTACACGTGATTGTTTTAAGTATTCCCACGTTTTTTGAGTCAAAAGATTACATTTGCTACCCGAGTCAATCAGCAATTCTGCTGCTACTCCTCCGATGTTACATTTGATCACAGAATCGTCATCGATATGAAATACATATTCAACATCGTCCTGGTTTTCAATATTTGATATAGGCTCACCTCTCTTTGATGTCTCTGTTCTAGGTCTCTTTGAAGCTGGTCCGTCATCTCGAGCTGAATTCTTCTTGAAGGTATCTGCTCCAGGTTTCCTCGATGCCAATTCATTGTGTTGGGGAAAACGTCTCTTATAAGACTTAGCTTTACAAACCTTTTCGTAGTGGCCTCTTTTCCCACAAAAATTACATTTAGATTCATTTGCCGGACAGTCTTTCCAGGTTAAATGATACGGATTTCCACATTTCATACACATACGCTTTGTATTGAACTGACGTACCTCAATTTTGTTTATAGATTTACTCGGGAGCGTCGTTTCCTTGCCATCAAATTCATCTAACTGTCGATTTACACTTTGAAGGGTATTAGCTTCTCGGATTACGCTGTCAAGGGTTATGGAATCTCCTTCTTTCAAAATTTTCTTTCTCAATTCAGGTGATGAGCATTTCTCAATAATTTGATCGATTATACTTTGATCCTTGTTGGCAAAATCACACTTAGCAGCTTGCTTTCTTAACTTGATCAAAAAAGATTCAAAACTCTCACCTTGTTCCTGTTTCAGCTGTCTGAAGATATGTCTTTCATATATGCAGCTCTGTTTTGGCGCAAAATGACTGTCGAGTTTTTCAATAGCTACTTTATAAACATCCTTACCAGGTCCACTCTCAACATGCGCTCCTGGTATGTTGTAGTAAACCTCTTGCAGACCCATACCACCCAGGTGTAATAGCGTTGCTCGTTTCTTTGCGGAATCTTTGATGTCGGCTGCCTCCAAATAAATACTGAGGCCTCGTTTCCATTTTTCCCATCTCAAACCTACGTTGTCTCCTTCGCATTCGAAATTTTCCAAGGGTACATTATTCCGGAAGTCTGCCATCGTTACTGAAAGAAAAAAAAAAAAAACTTTGATATTTTGAATGTAAAAATAAAATTGACGCAGTATTTTTATTTTCCAAATCTACGAATAAAGTGTGCATTATATCCTAGCACTTAAAGTAGGTACCTAAAATTGTATATATTTCTATAATACTCGTAAACAACCATATAACCCGCCTTTGTAAATCCTTTTGTATGTATCTTTCTGTATGTGAATTTGTGCAATAAAGAATATATATAGGTACATGCAATTTTTTTTTTTTTTCGTCTGTGTCCTTTGTCACATTAAGCTCCACGTCCCTTGTCACATTAAGCCCTGTGTTCATTGACACATTGAGCTTTGTGTCCAATAACACATTAAGCCCTGCGTCCATTCACACATTATGCCCTGTGTCCTTTTGACGCGTTAAGCCTAGCTTTTTTAGCCTTGATCATTTTATGCACACTTCACACATAGAACAACTTTACTTACACAGTTTAACAATATTTTCTCTTTATCCTTCCTTTTAAAAAAAATAAAATTACTTACAGTTTTTCTCCTCGTCGCCAGTTGTAGTAGCTCCCAAATAATACTCACTTCGGTAGTTATAAATCACTTTATTCCACTTTCCACATACACTTCTGTATTAATTAATTAATTTATTATTATCGCCGCGTAAGTACTTAGTTACAACCGTCTCTGTCCGCGTCTAACAATCAACTATCCCCCCTGCCGTCTTACCTAGGCTATTTATAATAACGACCATGTGACTAACAACTTAAATGGAGTCAATAGTCTGTACTCATGACCTGATACTCTACAAGTCAAATCAACAACTAAATCATAGTCAATAGTCCATGCTCATGACCTAATACACTACAGGTTCATTATTACAAAAACTAGTAGGGCTGCTTATTTGACAATCGTGTTGATTCCAATTATTTTAATATTGATATGCGCGAATCATGATGACTAACAAGAAAGAAAACTTGTAATTTTACAATTTATTTCTTTAATTAAATGCGTTGGAGATAACTATATGTTTATATATTCACAAAAAACATGTTGCATATTTTGTTTCAACTGATGCGGCATGGGAGATTTTCACACTTGGTTTATCCACTCTAGTGATTTGTAATTATTATTATGCTTGTTTTAATTATTAGAATTTTACAAAATATCGATCATAAATCAGACATAAAATGATTTTAAAATCAACAGCCTGTTATATAGGGTGACTTTTAATTAGTTCCTGATAGAAAAAGGTATGAATGTACTCATAATACTGAACAACTTTCCCCAAGGAACATAGGTCGAAATATGAAAATCAAGTTTTGACCTCCCATAGAAACTGCATCAGCTGATAGCGCATTTTGTATGGGAGGTCAAATTTGGTTTTTCGTATTTCGACCTATGTTCCTTGGGAAAAGTTGTTCAGTATCATGAGTACATGCATATCTTTTGCTATCAAGAACTAATTAAAAGTCACCCTATATTCTGCAAGTGGAACTCGGAATGATGGACTGGTTCTTTTTTTTAACAGCAGGTCAAACAAGATCAAACAATTTCAAGAATAATGCGAGTGGGGGATGAAATATTTTAATTTTTATGCTAGATCGACTCTTTTACCGCTCGCAGTCAAAGTATACTTTTTGATTAGTTTTGAAAAAAATCTAAAAATCTTTCGCATGGCAATTTTTTCAAAAACTTTAAAATTTAGATTTACTTTTTATAATTGCGCTTTAAAAGAAGCTAATCGATTAAACAGAAACTAATGATAATATCCGTTCTGCACAGTATTTATATAACAGAAAATAGGTAAATACTTATATGATTTTTTTTTTTATTTACACCTATGGTAATTATGATTAACACAAAAGGAAAATAATAATAAAATATTTTATCCTACAATATGACACTATACATGAACAACGTTAATTGATAAGTTGTACAAAATGAACTTAATCATAATGAAGTGGTAAGAAGGATCTATCCATTGATATGATTGAAATCTAAGTTTAAGACGAAACGTAATTGGAATTTTATGACAAAAATGTGACTTTAATATGGGACCCATCTAAAGATGAGAATACCTCGCTGATGGTTAGATAAAAAAAACATTCAACATCTCCGTACATGTATGTAAGTAAATTTATTAATCATTGGTGGATGGATATTTTTTTTCGCTATAGGTAATTTTTATTGCTTTTTTTACGATTTTTTTTATTAATCATGTTTTCGACATTCCTCATAATAGGTACACACGGCCACACGTTAGTGGTAACACTTTGACCTTGGACGGCTCCTTGGTTTCGGGCGTTTAGCGGATACTGGTTTTGTTACTACTTGCTTGCTGCTTATTAAAGGACTAATTCGGCATACATTGCTGGGAGGCTTGGTAATGTTAATTGCAATATCCTTACTTCAACGAGCAATGTATGCCGAATTAGTCTTTGAATTCAGCCAGGTGTGATCACTTCCTTAAGACGATTTTTATTACGTCCAAAAAAGAAAGGATTCCATCGCAAGTCACAAATGCCACGACTGAATGAAGTATAGGTAATATACGATCCTAGCGTCAGCTAGTAGGCAAACTTAATTTGTTCATCTTATTAGTCTCGGTAATATGCTTTAGTCTTGGTAAGTAAGCGATAAGAATTTCAGGAAATAGCATTCTTAGTTTATTTACTTCTTACAAGACGATGAATAGTAGTTGTTGCTCTGTCTTTTTATTTATGGAACGTAACCTGCTGCCGCGAAGAGTGACCACATGTGGTACCTATAAACACACAAAAGGCATTTTTAGCCTATCATTTGTGCGGTTTGAGTGACCTTACCTTCTGCACAATTGAGTTAAAGTTTTTTCACTAGGCTCCATTTTGCTTCGCTGAACGACAGAAACATATATTTGTTTTAATCGTTGTAATTTTTCGCGTGATAAAGGAGTGTCCGCGGGGTGTGACCAAGTGCTCAATTTTACGCGAAAAGCACACCCACGCGTCACACTCTTATCAAAAATTCATCTTGCGTATACCTTCATCGAAATATGGCGGCTAAATTTAGTTAGCGTAAACGAATCTCACTCGCTTCGAGTCAACAACGCTCGTGGTGCTTTCATTGAAGGTTAACGTAACGCACTCGAGAACAGGTTAATGGTTTTCGCCTGAATCAAATACATGATTCATACCATATCATGCTCTCAAACGATGCTCTCAGTTTAATTTAACCCCATTCTAAATCGGCAAAGCTTTATACTCGGAAAATAGTTACCTATACGTATTGTGACAACCTAATTCCAGTTTTCACTTTAAGATAAACAACGATGGCTTCAAATGCACTCGAACATTCCAGAAATCCACAATCATGCATGGTACAGTCAAGAGCACATCAAGCTTTACATATTGGACTTTGTGCCGTTCCTATTTTGGTACAAGTATGTGCTATAGTCCTGCTACAAGTGCTTGACCTGTCGTACTGTACATTTGTTCGGTGAAGTTTGACTCGTCAACTACCATGTCACTTGCAATGATGTTCTTTCTTTATCCCTTCTTCAGTATTCTTTACTTTGGTTTCTCAAAGTTACAAATTTAAACATTTTTTATTTGATTACTTTAGTCGTTTTCTTGTAGCTCTGGTAAAGGACACACAATGCTGCTTACAGTTGCTAAAGTTTAGATAACGAAAACGTCAGAAAGGACTTCTTACGTTGGCCCTTCTTTACCTAGTTCTACGAGTATTATATGCTGCTGATTCTACTGGTAATCTTTACAAAAATCAAATCAAGGTACTTGTGGGAGACCGGACGGAGCCTAAACTAAAGTCTCCGTCCTACACAATGTCAAAATTAAAACGTGGACATTTTTGTGGATCTTGAAGATACCTACTAACATACACGATAGAAAACATAAAGACAAATTTTGAAAATCAGACCATGAAAATAAATACTTTTCTGTAACTTTAGTTTTTATTTCTTTTTTCTTTCATACTTACTTATTGATTTTATACTTTTCTAGTTAGCATTAGAAGTTGATTTTTGGATATTTGCAAATTAAGATTTCTCAAAATTTTATTACTTACTTGTAAGCAACTGATTTTATCGCTGTTTTTATATTAACATCTATTAGGGTATTTTAATGTTTGGAAGCACGCAATAAAATAGGTAAGTATCCATAACAGTTCTTAATAGAGTAACCGGTCTTTCATTTGCTCTTTATTCTATTTTAGATATTTACATCTTCGATATATTTCTAGTAGATAAATAGTCTCATACGAAATTTGAACATACCTAATTGTGTCCGCATTTTCGAGTGTCTATAGTATGCCTCTTTTAGACTTATGCCTTCCATTCACGCTGCCGTTTTTAGAGCATTTATCTTGCATCTACTAGTAATATATGATCGAAGATTTACATCAATTACGTATGTGCACCACTGCGGAGACTTGGCAAACTTTTTGTATACTCCATCCACTCCATAATGTATTTATGTTATAATATAAATCGCCTGACAGTCGTAGTCGCAAATAATCTAGATAGATGAGTTTCGTGTTGTATGAGTTGTGTACACACATTGTCCACAAATCACTACAAATTAGCCTCGAGAAGTGACTGAAGCATTATTTTAACTAAGCAAAGATCGTTATGGTTCTTGTGGTATGTTATGTCGTGATTCTTAAAGTGCCTCACACACAAAGGTGGTAGTGGTGGCGGCCAATATCCTGAACATACAGGGTTTAAAAATTACAAATAACCCTTTAGGGTGGCATCCACCAGAGTTGGGCTAGGTACTATAATAGAGGAATCCAACGTAAAAGTCAAATTATATATTTCACACTTTTTACACACACAATATTAATCAAAATTATAAAATATTCACTCACGAGCTTACATTACGCAGCGCAATATACTTTTTCGTGATAGTGCTACCACTTTGAACAATTGAAAAATATGTAACCAATTTAATGATACCCAATCTCCCTTTTTTAGAAATAGAAAATAGACGTCGGTTCTGAAGTAATGTAGTTTTTAACGAATTAGGCAAACTTGAAGCATGTTGGCAAAGTTGTAGCATTTTACGGTACAGTCCTACTGGATGAATTTTTCCCAGCTCACATGTTAGGTTAGGTTAAGGCAAATACAAGGGGACACTTAGAACATGAAACTCACGAACTTTCCCAAAGAAAATTAAATGAAGGACGAAAAGCGATAAAAAATGCTTTTAATACAACCCTCGCTGAACATGGCAGAACGCAAGTCCAATTCTTGAATATCCCTCAAAAAATTCAAATTTACAGATTTTATGTAGATAATTAAACGGATAAATACATAGTCGTTTAGTGATAAATTACAGATTTTCTTTTCAAAAGTGAATAATGATAACAATACTAGTGTATGTTTGTTAGTTTGACTTTTTGTGGAATTCTCTGCCTGCGTCTTTGTTTGCGAGTAAATCTTCTTCTAACTCGTTCAATCGTTGACCTCATCTCGGTCATCCGGGCTAGTCGAAGACAAGAACGAGCCCATCGACATAAAAAAATAAATTAATAGGGAGGGTAATTATCTGTCGTTTTTGGACCCGTATTTATTTGGGATGGTGGTTTATTTCCACGTTCTGACTGAACAAAGATCATCGTATTTTTCGTACACCTAACGAAATAAGTGATTTACTAGATTTACAATCGCCGCTCCTCTCTTCTTGCGCATCGTGTGTGGCACGCCACAACTATAGCAAACCAGTCAGTTTATTATATGTAAATTAGTAGATCGAGTCAAACACACCGATATCTATTATAAACTAAATCTAAATAAGTTTAAAATTGATCTTCAATCATGTTTTAAAAATGCAATTACTTTGCAAACTCGACGGGCTTAACAACTTTGTAATCATCTAAACTACAAAACGACTCTTGCTCTTGACTGTTCTTGGAATTTTTTTAGTTATTTGTTAAGAAAACTTAACAGCATACAATAAATTCATCACAATTCATTCATAAATTCATAAATTCAATTTATCAATTTATTACAATTCATTCATTACAATTTTCACGTTTTAATTTTAAACAGCCTATAACAAAGTTTGTCATATTTAAATTTAAATTAGTGGCATACTGCGTTATAAGGTTCTTGATAAAATACTTGTTACAATAATAACATTACTAACACAAATGATATAAAAAAACCGGCCAACTGCGAGTCGGACTCGCGCACCGAGGGTTCCGTACCAACACATAATCATAATTGTATTAGTTGAAATTTCAGTAAGTTAATGTGTTAATTTTTTTGAGTACGACACGCGATTGACCAAATTTTATTATATGTTGTTATTTTATAGCTTATGCACTATAAACATACCAATTTTCAAGTTTGTAAGTGTTCCCGTTTTTAAAATAGAACTAAAACAAAAATCGCCTCCGCGACCATCCAACTTGACCCCTCTCTTATATGAATGTTCTTGATACGGGAGCTCACCTTAATTGGTTACTATTAGTTGTGAGAAAAATTGAAATATTTAATGATTTTAGACTTTTTCCTTTATTTTTACTGTGAGACCTAGCTTCTTGCCAAATTTCATAATTTTAGGTCAACGGGAAGTACCCTGTAGGTTTTCCTTTTTTGCATAAATGTATGGAGATGAGGACATAAAAAGCCATATCTTTTGATTGCGTCGTTGTAAAAAAATTAAATTTTCAGATCTTGTGTGGTTAATGGACTTTAATATTCGTTATCAATTTCAACCTGATACCTCTTCTAGTTCGTGAGAAAAAGGGTCTTGACAGACAGACAGACAGACGGACAACAAAGTGATCCTATAAGGGTTCCGTTTTTTTATCTTGAGGTACGGAACCCTAAAAATAGATTGTATGGAGGGCGGGAATGAAATAGATAAATAATAGATATGCGTGTTTGGGTGAGATCGTGTGAGAGAGAATGAAAATGTGGGTGTGTGTGTACAATAACTGAGTGTAAAGTATAAGTGTGTAATGCTGTTGTTGTCGTTATTATTAGACTAGTTGAAAGATCCTTCTTCTTTTCAAGGACTTCTGGTACACACCATGGACTTGATGAAGGTTCAATGATGTCATTCTTCCTCATGTCTTCAACCATGTTTTCTACCTCTTTGGAATGCATCTAGGTCTCTGCCTTATGCGTAGATGCCATATCTCCCGTATTAATCCTGTGTTTCACTAAACCCATCCTTCCAATATTCCCATCATACTTAGAGAACAAATCTGAAAAGCAATCTGCAACAAATTTCAAATACTTATTACTTAATCTTTCTAGATTGGCTCAAGTATATATCCTATTAAGAAAATTTGTATGTGTATTATTAACTAATGAGATAAGTATGTAACAAACAACCAAAATTCTTGGTACGAAGCTAAAATTACATCCCAAAGAAAGCGAATTCCAAGAAGTCTCCGACAGAAAATTATCCATCTTCAGGAAGATTGCGTAATTTCTTATTCATCCAGTGTACCCAACCCACGGAGCTAATTAAAATATAACCCCTTTCAGAGATGATGTCCTCGAGCTTATGTGAAAGCGATATCGTTAAAATGATTTGTGGATCTTTGGTAGCTGGAGTTGGACTTTTATTGCTCTTTTTATGGAGCCTCATAACAAATACATGTACCAACCTATTCGATATGTGTTACGAAGAATATATCCTCAAACTTTATGTCTGTTCTTCGTATTGATAGAAATGCATGCTGGGTTGATTGAATCGTTGATAGTAAGCGTTGTTTATACAGAAATAAAGGATGCCTCAATGAGAAATTGAATATTTATTTTTTTACATGATTTACGCATATGAAATAAACTATCGGTTAAATGGACGTCTTTGCTCTGAAGGCAGGCATGCACTCTTTTGTCATGCAGTGGTTTTTTTTTTGTTATTTAATTCAAGTTCTTACTCAGACTCAAGTTTAAGCTTTTAATTTTTTACATTTTACTTGAAAGTTCGCAATTGGGAAGCAATGTACAAAGTTTTAGTCTAGTAAGTTAGTTATAAGCTCACTAGCTATGAAACTTCTATTTTAATTTAAAGAACTTACACTTTCCGTCCTCAAGAAGTTAGTTATTTTCTCTTTGCGTTTAATGTCATAAAGTATTCATTTTCTTTGTTTATTGTTAGAACTTTTCCGAAATAAATTTCAAACGACTTATACAACAAAGTGATTTCTCCCTACAGATTGTATAAGTTATAAATGGTTATGTGTGGTTCGGTGGTAAATATTTGTACGAACGTTTATATGCAATTTGACCTCCCGGACCTCACACGGAGCTAACACAATACGTCGTTTACTTTCCTCTGAGTTCCACAATAACTGAAGTACATACCTAGTCATTTTATTCTATGCAACAACTCATTCTGCTTTTACTGGGAAAATAAGTGAAAATGTTTGTACCAACAAGGATTGTGCGGTTTGAGGTTACATTTATTCTTTTTACATAAGTTTATCTTCAAACTTCAACATACGATAACTATAATAAAATACATAAGATCACCTTCAAACTTTACTGTTGGGTACCAAAAAGGACATGATATATTATTACATCAATTATTATATGAATTAAATAAATAAAAATAAAGGGTTAATATTCCCTACCAAAAGCAGTTGAAAAATTGTACAAACAAGTTCCGCCAAACTACAAAATTGTTGGCATATGTCTGTAAATAACACACAGACACTTATAACAAACATCTATCATGTTACTCATTATTTGTGGTGTAGAAGGCCGCAGTTCAATTTCTTTGAAAAAGTAACCACACAAAACTAATATCTACCAAAATTAGCCGTCCACGTGCTAACATCAGTAAAATGTGCAAACATAACTTTTTCCTTTCACTGTAAAGGTGATTTGCATAAATAAGCACTTGGTGTTACATAACTTTTCTGAACAGAAAATAGAAATAATACGTGCTCGCCCTGCAAGAAAGTTTAGCACGCAAGTACTACACGGCGGTATTAGCATGGAAATTAGGTTATTTCTCTTTACTTTCACAATTTTCTTAGGCTTTGGTATAAAAATAGCACGTCCTCTTACAGATGTGGTCATCACTAGAAATCCTTTTCTCTTAAAACGAGAGTACTTACGGAATAAATTTGTCTTAAATGTTGTACCTTCTCATAATTAGCTGTCAAAATGTACACAAACAAGCAACCCTTGTAAACATCGTCCTTACTCCCTCGTCATTCCACAATTAATGGAATCCAACCTTTGGCGTCTCCATAATTCCGGTTGAGACGTTGTAAGACATCGAGTCGTGGTTGTTGCCGTTTAAATTTGGTGTAAATCAGCCAGCTGTGCTCACTTAATAGCCGCTGTGCATGAATGGGATTACTTGTCAACGTAACCGGCGTTCTGCCTCTGATTAACATTTTGTTAGTGTACATGTATTGGGTTGATTTTGGACCTCTGGCCAATTTTTCTATATTTTGCTCATGGTATAAAACTGAACAACGTTCCCAACGAGATTTGGGTAGAAAATGAAAAAAATATTCACTAAGACAAATTTTACTATTACTGGCGCGAGCTTTGTATGAGAAAGGCAAAAAGAACTCGTGTTTTGACATAAGTATATTTTCTTGACGAATGTTGTTCAGATTTGTAATGCGAGTAAATTTGGATAGGGTCCAAAATAATCCGGTATTTCATTCACATAGTGTGCACATACACACAGGGTTTTAATAAATTGGTGTTAAATCTTTTATCTACCTCTTATATCATAAATCCTCAATATTACCGCAATCCTTATTATTAGTACAGAAATTATAGGTTACCATCTTCATAATGTCAATCTGTGCCTAGAAACCTTGATATTTTATCCCTCTTTTATTTTATCGCATGATCCACACCACATTTTTCTTTATGATAAATTGAATTTCATTTTTATTATATTAAGTACTACTTACCTATCATTCATTCATTCATTTAGACTGGTTGAGTCACTCAGTGAAGCAGGGCTCGTTATTTTCCCATCTTCTTATTGTGGACCGCGTCGAGTGGGATATTTTCATAAAATTATTTATGGTTAATGATCAGATCACCCTATAGACACAAAGTTTGAAATTGACTGTTTTATAGGTCACCTAAATGCTCCATACAAAAAACTAAATAGACCGATGCAATTATTTTCAACTATCAAGGAGCAGATTATAAAAAAGCACACACAATTTTGCCAAGTTTTTATAAAAAGTACCGATCAAGTGCGATTCGATATCGCGCACCTAGGATTCTGTACCACTAAGGTAAAAATACTGCTTAGTCAGGGACGCGCAGTCGCGCAGAAGTGTTAAATGCGCGCGAGTACGACTACAGACACACAATAATAGGGTCCTGTTTTTCATGCATAAAACGTCCACTACAGGACAGGGACTGAATTCCGGTTTTGCTGAAATAATGTGGAGGGGAAGTACCATAGTCACCAGCTTGTTAGCGTTACCGCTGGCGCCTGGACCGCAGTTTTTGGCGACCACAGAATGTAAGATGATACGATACACAGAAGGGCGCTGCTGGCCTATCCTCTGGTTCATTAACCCTTAGTCGCCTCTGATACCCACGGGTAGAGATGAGTTGGTACTATTCTTTGCCGGCACCTCACGGGCGGGCACACCCTTTGGATACGGAACCCTAAAAAGATAGAAGAATGATGAGTATGACGTATAGTAAGGGTGATGAAGGACAAATTTCTATATGATTTGCTCATGTCTGCCTCTTTGACTGATGATAAGGAGCATCCTCTAGAAGATACAAAAAATATTGGCGGACATCCACACCCCTGCGTTTTTGAGGAATTGAGTTTTAACTATTTTGAAATTTGACAATGAAACGTACACCTGGCAGACTATGACTATCTGACTAAATACAATGTATAAAACCCCAGAAAATGGTCTGCCACCATAAAAGCCCTGCGTCGTAAAGTTACAGCGCTTCAAAATGCAAAAATTCACTACTTCGTCCCGTGATAATGCAGAGCCCTGCATGTTTGCCTCTTCGATTTTCTACATCTTCAGAAGTATTTTAAACAGGAGCCACAAAGGCAGACAAAAAAAACATTATTTAGTATCTTATTTTATTTTTTTTTGCTTTAACTCAAAAACGCAGCGACGCACAGAAAAACTTGTAAGAACCAAATCGATTCGTATTGAGCTGATCTACGAGTATCATCCCAATGAATATGAATCATGAGCAAATCATATACTCAAATTGCAGCCAGCACCCTAACTAGTAGTTTGGTTGTATAATATGTATCGATATTTCAGGTGTTTACTTATTCGTTCCGAAAATTTAGTCAAACTTACACATTAATTAAACTTCATCTTAACTTCTCAATTAGGACGCAGGTGTGTACCTTCTGAGCCACTTTAACGGTAGTGGTGTGTATTTCAAATTCATTAGGGGTAAACCACAGTGGCCCAAAATACCTGATGTGTGTGGCGTATGTATAACAACAATTTCGATATGTGATATCGTGACGTGGCGTTGTAACATGATAAGATTAATATAGTGTTTTACTGCATAGCTGGGTAAAGGCCTCTCTTCGTTCTTTCTAATATAAAAAACCATGATTTTTTACTCCCTTTTTACTTTCGAGCGGAGCGAGAAAGGTATTGTATTCGTGAAAAAAAAAGTTTTTCTAATTTTCTCAAAAATGTGTTCTACGAGTACGAGTATATCACTTAAATCATAAAAAACAAGTCTCCCAAAAATGTCCGTCCGTCGGTCGGTCGGTCGGTCTGTCCGTCACGCTTTGGCCTAGCGGCTAAACGAATGGTCCGATTGACACCATATTTGGAATTTATAAATAATTTATTTAAGTGATTTCTGGCTGGCTCTCATTTTGAGGGTAGCTGTCATACAACGAAAATGATAAATTGTAATTTTTTTTTAAAACGCCTCATAGAATCTTGATGAAACTTTGCATGACCAAGCATCTCCATGTAAGATATCTTGCGCCAGTATCAAATGATCTGTGTAATTTCATATAAGGGGTGTTCCTGTACCACCAAATCGTAAATATGTGATTTACCCAAAATTGGTTCCATTGAGTTTATTAAAATTTTCTATAATATTACTCCTGGATTGGTTGTCTACCTGACTGGATATTCTTTATGATTTTTTGAATAACATTTAGTACACAGGGTGTACCAAAAACTGAAAGGGCTTGCTCAGTAGACTAAACTGAACAATAATCCATAAGGAACATGTGTTGGGAAATAAAAAAAATCTCCATGCAAGTATCCTACGGTAGTACGAGTATCTATTGATCTTTGAAAATTCATATAAAGGGTGTTCCAGTGCTACCAAAAGTTAAACATGTGATTTACACGAAATCGTTTGATGTTTGTTTGTTTTAATGTTTGACAATTTGAATTCTGAATTGATCTGTATATTTCATTCGATTTTTTTTTTTGGAAAAACGTAAATAAAAGTTTGTATTTCCATACTATGTGTATGGCATTACAAATTTAAGTTTGCGGTTGATAGTTTTTCCTTGAGTATTGCGAGAAAGTAAGTGCAGTGCTGCTGTACCATTTATTAATACACCGTTTCATACTTTATTTTTTACTGAGGACAGAGATAAGGTCGACGATGGAACGAGCTTGCCCAGAAGAAGCCCATTCACTCGCGACTTAAATAGATTCGGGTTTTAAGAGCTCGGGAACACAGACGAGGGCAGAGAATTCCACTCCTTAGCCTTGCGCATTATACTGCTATCAATATCCTGAATCTATTCAAGTCGCTCGCGAGTGAACAATCTATCGTCAAACTATTTTTTTTCTTTAGGGGCGTTGTTACTGTAGCCGGATCGTGCCTGCAATATTTAAACGAACCATTGCCTAGCAGCACGAATTCCCGCGCAAAGCCCGAAAGATAGCAGCACTACCACTACGCAGTATTTCCCTCCGCCGAAGTCAAAAAGGTCAGAACCATTTGCGTACTTCCTTACCGGGCTATGCGTAGAAATTCGTGTTGCAAAGGCAATGCTTCGTTTAAGCGTGCATCACCCCGCGGGGCCCTGCGTGATATCTCGTCCTATTTCTCGTCCTGTTGCCACGCGATATGCAACGCTTGCAAAATTTGAAAAAATGGTGCGTGGTTGTGCAGTTTACGGTTGTCTTTCGACTCTCCAAGACAAAGTGTAGCTTGGAATAAAGTTAAACAATAATAAGAAGCAATTATTATGGAATAAACACCATAAGGTAGACACAGATGTTTTCTTTCCTTTAAACATTTCATTCATTGGTAGATTTAATAGTGAATTTTTTGGGTTAAATGAAAAACAAATAAAGCTTTGAATAGTATGTATTTATTTATTCCTTTCCACATCAAAGCAATAATATAACAGCATTTTTTGTCATTTTCTGGAATAAAGTTTGGCAGATTTTTTTGCAGTGATGATATGATTAGATTTGCCATTTTCGTGATAGTCACCCTGGTGCACCGGCGGCGGTGGCCAGCCAGCCGTCAAAGATGAAGTTTAGTGAAAAAAATTATTGTTTTTAGAGTTTGTGAGATTATTTCAACGTGTGTTTGTTTTGTTTGTTTTAATTGAAATTCGATTACAAAATACAACAAAGTGAGGTGACGAGTGATAGTGAAGTTATAATTCGTTTGTGAATTGTGTAAGTCGCTTTATAGTCGAACGAAAAATGTGCAACTCGAAACTGTAATAAAAGTATAATGCTAATGTTCTGTTATCTACGTTTTCTAGGGTAGGTAAGTGTTTTCTAGATACCATCAACCCTACACTCGCACGTCTATAACCCACCCACACATTTGCGCGTGTAAAAATGACAGCTGTCACTTTTGAGCCCGATTGTATGGACCTCCGAGGTGTGGTTTAAGACAAACACTGTTCGGCTACCATAATACATCTACCAGGACTAAACTGCCCTATCTAAGTATGCCCATTCCCATAAAAATACGATTTCAAAACATTTACAGGGACTCAATTCTTGAAAATCACCGGGTGATAAAATATAACTTTTGAGACTTTAATAATTCACATTTGCCCTGATAAACAGTTGAAAGGTTAATCAGAATACATGAAAATTAACAATCAAGGACTGCTTTATATTTAACGAATATCAATCTCTACTTTTGAAAAGAAAAATCTGTGATTTTGAATTTTTCGAGTGATATTTTATCACCCGGTGACATTCAAGAATTGAGTCCCTGGAGTATAAATGACAAATGTATATAAAAATAAGTATATAATACAATTAGTATTGTTAGATGAAAATAAAATTAGTATTGGTAGATGTTTAAAATTCCGTCCTAAATACGTGCAATTAAAAGCTAAAGAACATTGGACTCCTAATAAATATAAACTGTAAAACCTACCAATCAAAACGTTTACGTTACTTACCTAAATTATTCGTAAAACGTTTACCCGCGAGTCCTAAATAATAAAGGTATTTTACATAGTTAAAATGTTCATTTCTTTTAACATACCTAAACAAATACATTATATAACCTCCACAAAAAAAAATGTTACTCAGACCATAAAACTGAACAACTTTTCCACAAACTTTGAAACAATACTATACTTTTTTCTTTATTTCCCATTAGGTACGGTCAACCGCTTGTCGGTAGAAACTTTTTAACTCTATTACCACGCCATAAGGTCCAAAAGTGTATCTACCGATGTGCGCCTGTGTGTACAAATCTTACGCCGTCATTAGACAGCGTCCGTGATCTATTGGTTAAAATGCTCGGCTCTAAATCTGGGTTCGATTCCCAGTAGGGACTCTGTCAAAACCAAAAATCACTTTGAGTGACTTCCACAGAAGTAGTCCTCAATGAGCCAGTTCAACAACTCTCACCAGGGTTTGTGAGGTCGGTCATCGACCTTACAACGCACACGATATGATGATTAGAGGGATTTGTTATGCGACGACCAACACTTGCTCTTGGTTTAAACTTATGGTTTTTTGGAAAAGTTGATCAGTTTTTAGATTTACATATACAAGGTGTAACACAAAGGATATATCAACCCTTAAGGATGTGACGCTGCCCATGAAACTAAACAACTTTCTCTAAGGAATATAGGTCGAAATACGAAAATATATTTTTGACTTCCCATAGAAAATATGCAATTATATTCCTTACTAGCTGGTGCCCGCGACTTCGTCTGCGCAGAATCCGCATTAAATGCGTTTTCCCCCGGGAATGAAGTGTTTTCCCGCGGTAAAAAGTAGCCTATGTGTTATTCCAGGACCTAACCTAACCTATATGTGTGCCAAGTTTCATTAAAATCCATTCAGTAGTTTTTACTTGAAAGAGTAACAAACATACATCCTTACATGTTTACAAACTTTCGCATTTATTCTATACTATTAAACGAGCAATATTTGTATATATTTATTTATTTAAATATAAGGTCACCTACAGATTAGTAACATATATGAGCTTAACACTAAATGGTAACCCAATTACAGGTGACAACTGCTTTCTAAAGGAGGCGGTTCAAACAGATTTATACAAATAAGCTAAAAATCAATAAAAAATTCCAAACAAGTTACACATCCACAAAAATAAAATCAATATATATATTTGCAATCGGTTTCTCGAAAACGACTCTAACGATTTTGATGAAATTTTGTATCCGGGGGTTTTTGGGGACGAAAAATCGATCTAGCTAGGTCTCATGTCTGGGAAAAATCGTGTTGCCCGTGTTTTTAAGCATTTAAAAAAAAAACGCGTTTGAGACAGACACCTAAAGCGCCATCTGTTAGCGAGTAGCATAGCTTGCTCACCCAATGATATTTTAATGTTGAGGCGGCTGTTATAGAGCGAAGCTCGGTCGACCAGGTACTAATATTAATAGTAGGATAGGAAGTCGGATAAGTTGTTCAGTTTCATGGCCAGATTTACATCCTTTAAGGTTGGTATGCCCTTTTTGTTAAACCCTGTAAAGAAATAGTTATACTTAAAGATAACCTTGCATGATGGTTTATTCCACAGTTTTCTACTTATAATGAAGGCATATCAATAGTATTGGTACGTTATTTACTTTACGGCCTCTATTAATCATTAAGTGTCAGATTTAATCACAATTTGAGTAGTTGCATCATACTGGGTCACAGACTATTTCTTTCAAAACATGATTTTTTAAATATATTTTAACTTTTGTACAGTCAAGAGCACTTCGAAGTTGACACAATGCGAGTGTCAAGCTTGACTTTAATAGACGGTTGTAACTAGGAAGGTAACGAACTTAATTAGCCTTCTGAGGAGTAGCATTAATAGTATTAAATTAAATATATAAAAAAGATTAAAATATACGATAACTCCGAGCAAAAAACTTCACAAAAGTTAAAACAAACTAAATTATGTAAACGCTAGTGCGAGTTGTTTTCTATAGAAATGTTTTTGTAAATTTTTCTAAGCAAAAAAATAACAACTATCTCCAAGCACGTAGGTCAAAAACAATGAAAGTTGGTATGTGTGATACGGGACAATCAAGGGGAAGGCGAAAAAACTTGTCTTTCGACTTTGCGTAACAGTCAAAATTTTATAGTTTTTTTTGTTATCTTACTTTTCAACACTTGGCTCATAAACACATCTCTAATTGCACTTTTTCTTCTTCTTCTTCTTTCTTATTAAGGGGGTCTTTATTTTTTTATCTCTGCAAGGTGTTTATGCTTATTACGTTATTAACATTTTCATTAAATTAAGCTGTGTTCGAGAAAATATGATAATAATTAATTTTGTGCAATAACTTAAATTCATTACTATTACCAACATAGCGCACTTGCGTCTTAATGTACTATTATTTAACACTGATGATAATAGAACTATGTGATACTTAAATAATAAATAAGACTCTGTATAATGTTCGTTTATTTTGCTGGCGCGGTCATTCCCACAGCTGATAAATGTTGTAGAACGAAAGGCCAAGGCTGCGCTCGCGCAAGGTTGTGCTTCCTTCCGCTCTCCCGCGAAATATTGCATGTGCTTTACTTACATCTTTACACACTCTTTAAGGTTATTATTTAATTACGTTTTTTATAAATTATTTAATAATATTGCAGTATTTTGATAGTTTTATTTACATAACTTAATTTTTTTATTAACTAATTAATTAATGATCGGCACACGTAAACATAATCAGCAATGCACATACTTTTTTTCATCTTTAAGGAAGTTTAAAAATTAGTTTTAACCGAAATTGAGAAAATTAATTACTTTGGATTGATTGTAGGACCGATTTCGCTCATATTTAATAGCGGTTTTTTCTTTTAATATTTCTTTTTGCCCTCAAAAATTTTCTGTAGCCATACTCGTACGAGTAATGCAATACGGCTACTTTGTCTTGTTTACTATCCTATACTATTAAACGAGCAATACTTGTATATATATAAATATATATATTTGTAATCGGTTTCTCGAAAACTGCTCTAACGATTTGGATGAAATTTACCACACGGGGGAAAGGTCCCATGCCTGGGAAAATTCGTTTTCCCCGTGTTTTTAAGCATATGCGTTTTATGCAAAAACCTACAGCGCCATCTGTTGCCGGGTAGCATAGCTTGCTTACCCGATGATATTCTAATGTTGAGGCGGCTATTATAGAGCGAAGCTCGGCCGCCCAGGTACTTTTATATTATCTGTCGTGTGTGTTTACTGTCAAACCTCTCGAATGGTTGCTCTACTTATGAAACTGAACAACTTTCCTTATGGAATATGTTCCGACCTATGGGTCGAAATATGATAAAAAAATATATCTCCCATACAAAATACGCTATTAGCTGATGCAGTTTCTTTAGGAAAATGATTTTTTTTTTCGTATTTCGACTTATCTTCCTTAGGGAAAATTGTTCAGCTTCATGGGTAGAGACCACCTGAGATGTTACCAGATACACCAAACACCCTGTATATTTTGTGCAGCAGCGTCATAGTTAAGCCGCAGGTGCACCTACTGGAGTAACAATAAAGCCTGAAATTTGAATAACTAAATTAAATTCTCGTTTTTAAATCTTTTGTTTGCGTGTATGACGGTTTTGAACTTTGGTTAGTCTGTTAACACATTGTATAACATAGTATAACTAAGGTCAGTAACTCTTAGGGTTGGGCCACATTGATCGACGGCGATCGACGGTTTGCCTATACAAAACGAGCGCAAAGTATGGAAATCCTGTCGCATCCTTTCGCCACGTCGATGCGAAAGGATTTCCATACTTTGCGCTCGTTTAGTGATAGGCAAACCGTCGATCGCCGTCGATCAATGTGGCCCAACCCTTAGCTGTATAATAGCCGCCTCAACGTTAAAATATTATCGGGTGAGCGAGCAAGCTATGCTACCCGCCAACAGATGGCGCTATAGGTTTTTGTCTAAAACGCGGAATTCAAAAATTGCTTATAAACACGGGGAAAACGAATTTTCCCAGACATGAAACCCAGCTAGATCGATTTGCCGCCCCCGAATACCCCCGTATGGTAAATTTTATGGAAATCGTTAGAGCCGTTTTCGAGAAAACTATTAAAAATATATGTACAAATATTGCTCGTAGTGCGACAAGGCTTATAATGAACGTGGCAAAAAAAGGAACTAACACCGCCACATTGTGAAACGTCACTTTTGACAGTTCTCCTCATACAAGCCAGCGCCCTCAGCCACGTTCATTATAAGCCTTGTCGCGCGTATAATAACTACCACCACCAAAGCCTTCCCCTTCCTCTTTCACTTGTCGCGGTTCTGTTTGCGCTCCTACCATCCTTTGTGGAAGGCGTCCAGATCGTCACTCTGCCACTTACGGGGTCGCCCCTACGACGACGTCCGCACTGGGGTTACCTCTTGGTGACGGTCCTCGTCCATCGTTCAGGGGCATTCGGCTTACATGACCTGCGCAGTCCCACAATGTGTCTATCTTTATACCAATATCAGCTACGTCTGTCGTTATTCCTTACGCGGTCAATGCCCAGTCAGTATGCGGGAAATATTTAATTGATACAGAATAACTTACGATAATTTTGAGAAAAATTAAATTATCTACTTAGTTTAAGCTCTGAACATTTTATAAACATTAATGAAAATATAAAACCAACAAAATCAAACGATACAGATAACAAAAGGTGTGAAACATCTGAGATAACCGCAGTTGACTTTTGTTCGACATTTTCGAATGTATTTGTATGCAAAGAGTAACAAATTATGTCTGGTTGATGTATGGCGGTTGGCGTAAGATGACGACTGTGACTAATTCCACTATACACAATAAGAGTTCGTGAGTCTGTCTCGTGAAAAATTGCTTTAGGGGTGTGTGTATTCACCCATATTTAACCCTGTAACTAATAATAAAAATAGCTTTATAACTATCCTTATGAGCCTTGTATCGTGTGTACACACGGCCGCACGTCGGTGGAAACACTTTGACCATGAGCGGGTCTCTGGTTTCAGGCGTTTTTAGCGTAGCGCTGGTTCAGCTTATACTGGTTTTGTTTCTACGTGCTTGCTGCAGTAAGTATTAATAACAAAATATCAATCCTATCCCACTTTCTACTATTATAAACGCGAAAGTTTTTAAGTATGGATGGATGGATGTTTGTTACTCTTTTACGTAAAAACTACTGTATGGATTTTAATGAAACTTTACAATAATATAGCTTATACATCAGAATAACACATAGGCTACAATTAATCCTGCGCAGACGAAGTCGCGGGCACCAGCTAGAACGTAAATAAATATACATCATCATCATAGCATCCCATGAAACGCCCAAAACTATTTTCCTCGGGGAAAACATAAAGGTCTTCGATGAGGAATAATTATTTTTAATATTTCTGTTTTTTTTTTTTGTTGTTCGGTTTCATGGTCTAAGTAAACTGCTAAAATTATGTTCACTATTTCATTTGGACCTTATTTATGGCTAAGCCAAGTCAAAAGATACCCAAAACCGATGAGCGTGTATGAAAGGGTTGACGAGTAAGGTCTCTGTTCACCTCTTTGGGGAAGAGGTGTGATTTTGGTATTATCGTAATTGGCTTGTTACAAATTTGAGATGGCAGTTGAGATTAGTCGTGGGAGATAGGAATCGTTGACTACGTGTAAACTTACCTCTTGCATTTGTCTTGCAAATCTCTTTGCTATTATACTAAATATATGCAAATTATGTACCTGTCTATCGATTGTTCATGTAATGGAATAGATAATTAAGATGACTTGAGCAAGCCAATATTGACTTTAATTATTGTAACAATAACCAACAGATTATCACAGATTTGCAAATATTGGATTATTGTATATGACTACTGTCTTACAGTTGCAGTTAATTATCTTAGTTACAGTTAATGCTCTAATTAGTTACAAATGCAAATTGCACTTAACGTTTTTTTTTAACCCACAGCGCAACAAACTAAATGCGTATTGCGTTGGTGTTTGAACCTGCTATTATAGGCAACAATTATGTACGAGATTACACAGGATTACAATACAGGATTACAGGTTATAAGGGACGTTGTTGTATCAAACACTGAGTGTTCTTGCGTTTCAAACACACTGAGTCATTATTGCCCTAACCTAATACAATTTCTACCGAGTCGGCTACCTAAACTAAGGGAATAATTACGGCACTAGTTTTATAACAGAGCGGTTTCCATTTGACCACAAACAAGGACAATCAGACCCAATGCCAGTTTAGGTTGCGCTAGGTTGGTGACCAGCCTGAATATTAAAGCTTCCATCCAAGCAGCCCAATGACTTTCGCTATCGAAAAACATGAGCAACTGCTTGTCAAAACACTTAATGTTCTAAAATATAACAGCTTCTACAACTAGTTCTGTGTCACTCTGCAAATTAAACGTTGCCGACAAATCTGGGAGTTTCCGGTTGCTATTTGATAAAATGTTTTCGTAATATTCTAACACCAGTTGTTGGAAAACCTGATCCGTACCGCCACGCATTTTGTTTCGTTGGAAACCTACCTAATGGAAGAAACATTAGCGGACAAAAGAGTCTGCGTTAATGAGCATTTTTCTCGAATCACTATACAGATTAGCACCGGTATTCATGCTAAATTTTTGGGTGCTTTATACTCAGCTGCAAGAAAACAAGTCGGTCGGTTTCCGCCATAAAAAAAAAAACCGGCCAAGTGCGAGTCGGACTCGCGCACTGAGGGTTCCGTACCACCACATAAACATAATTGTATTAGTTGAAATTTCAGTAAGTTTTTCAGGTAGTCGCTTGACCAAATTTTATTATTTGTTGTTATTTTGTAGCTTATGCACTATAAACATACCAATTTTCAAGTTTGTAAGTGTTCCCGTTTTTAAATAGAACTAAAACAAAAATCGCCTGAGCGACCATCCAACTTGACCCCTCTCTTATATGAATGTTCTTGAAACGGGAGCTCACCACAATTGGTTACCATTAGTTGTGAGAAAAGTTGTAATATTTAATGATTTCAGACTTTTCCCATTATTTGTACTGTGAGACCTAGCTTCTTGCCAAATTTCATAATTTTAGGTCAACGGGAAGTACCCTGTAGGTTTTGCATTTTTCAATAAATGTATGGAGATGAGGACATAAAATGCCATATCTTCTGATTGCGTCGTTGTAAAAAATTGAAATTTTCAGATCTTGTGTGGTTCATGGATCCTAATATGTGGTATTAATTTCAACCTGATACCTCTACCCGTTCGTGAGATAAAGGGTCTTGACAGACAGACAGACAGACGGACAACAAAGTGATCCTATAAGGGTTCCGTTTTTTTCTTTTGAGGTACGGAACCCTAACAAATGAAACGTCGTATCAGGGTTCCGTACCCAAAAGGTGTAAAACGGGACTCTATTAATATCCCTTCGATGTGCGTCTGTTTGCTAGCGGGCTGTATCTCATAAAACTGTAATAGGTAAACAGTTGAAATTTTCACAGATTATGTATTTCTGTTGCCGTTATATTTATTTGCGATCTCAATGTCATTTAAAAACGTTTCAATTATTGATAAGGTAATAGTTCTTGCCTCGATCTTGTAATCTAGTTATTATCGAACCATTGTCTCGTTAAATGGCTGTCACTTTGTCACCTTTTTTAAAGAATAAAAAACAACCTTTACAATATAATTAAATCATTCTTTAATATTCACATAAGTCAAGTCACAATCTATTTTTATTGTTAGTTACTGGGTTTTGTTAGGTTTTCTAATAAGTTCCGAATTTTTTATTTAAATTCGGTAGTGCCCTTTCCATTTTCACTACAGTAAGTTTAGCAGTTCTCCAGACCTGACAGCAGGTTAAGTCAGGTTGTTACATTATAATTTACCACATGAATTACTTTCATTGACGACCAGAATGGTGTAGTTAATAGTGACTTTTCCTGCCAAGCTGATGGCCCCGGATTCAAATGAATGTAGATAGATGTTCGCTTCCCACGCATCTTTACCCGTGGGTGTCGTAAGAGGCGACTAAGGGATTATGAACCCGAGGATGGGCAGCAGCATCTTTCTGTGTATCGGATTACCTTACATACTGCGGTCACCAACGACAGCGGTCACCAGCCGCAATGCTTACAAGCGTGGTGACTATGGTAGATTCCCTCCAAAGTACCTACCACGCGTTTTTGCTGGAGCTCTAAAGGGAGCGCCCTGACCTGCAGTGGAAGTTTTATGGGATGTTATGTATGTCAATATTAGACTTTACAAAAGCACGATGACATATTCTATCTCGATCACGCGACAATAACCCTCTAGGGAGCCAATTCTTGAATATTACCGGGTGATAAAATATCACTCAAAAAAATTTGAATCACAGATTTTTCTATTCAGAAGTGTAGATTGATATTCGTTAAATATAAAGTAGTATATAGAGGTAGGTATAAATATTAACTTTAATATTTTTAATTAACTTTTCAACAGTTTATCAGGGTGAATTTGTATTTTGAGTCTTAAAAGTGATATTCTACTATCCATTGATATTCAAAAATTTACTCCCTGTTCACTGTTTTGAAGAATTTAAACAACACTGTTATGATATCAATTTTCTTCAAGCTTTCAAATCATAGTACTATAACAGCCTTAAGCTAACTGCGGGGGCATATAGCTCAGGGTGCTTCTGAAGCTCTCCTAAATGCAGTTTGTGATAGTAAAACCTTCGATAAGAAGACACATAGATAAAGTTTACGAATAACAATCCACTATTCACACAGCAATTAAATCACAATAATAATGAATTCACTCGCGTAGCTTATTTATTAGCTTTTACTATGCGCACATCACATATATATAAAAATCGCTATACTATATCGCAAATCAAAATAATACATGAAACGTTACTCGACGCGCGGTCAAACATAGTTATAGTAGAAAACCGTTAGATGAAAGGGAATTCAAATAAAAGTTTGTTGTTTTGATTTTTGTCTATAAGGTTAATAGTTCGAAACCTCTACAGTACCTACACTAATAGTTAGGATGCTGGCTGCAATTGGGGTATATGATTTGCTCATGATTCATATTAATAGGGATGATAGATCAGCTCAATACGAATCGATTTGGTCCTTACAAGTTTTTCTGTGCGTCGCTGCGTTTTTTGAGTTAAAGGTTAAAGCAAAAAAAATGAAAATAAGATTCTAAATAATGTTTTTTTTGTCTGCCTTTGTTGCTCCTGTTTAAAATACTTCTGAAGATGTAGAAAATCGAAGAGGCAGACATGCAGGGCTCTGCATTATCACGGGACGAAGTAGTGAATTTTTGCATTTAGAAGCGCTGTAACTTTACGACGCAGGGCTATTATGGTGGCAGACCATTTTTCTGGGGCTTTATACATTGTATGTAATCAGATAGTCTGCAGGTGTACGCTTCATTGTCAAATTTCAAAATAGTTAAAACTTAATTCCTGTAAAACGCAGGGGTGTGGATGTCCGCCAATATTTTTTGTATCTTCTAGAGGATGCTCCTTATCATCAGTCAAAGAGGCAGACATGAGCAAATCATATAGAAATTTGTCCTTCATCACCCTTACTATAAGCTCTGCACGTCATTAAAATCAATAATCCTTATCTACTTACCTAATTCCTGAATACACGTCATCTCAATTAACTATCTAGGTACTTACTATCTGCAACAACTGATTTAATCTATTCACACATACCTGCCCATTGTCCATTGACTTCCGACCGATCTGTATTGTATTGTGGTTATTGTATTGTAATAAATACCTATACATTTAAACACAAGCAATAACTGTTCATTTGCTAATTATTCTTCGCTTTGTATGCAAACTTAAGCGTAATCTTTGCAATAATATAATTATTAAGTAAAGTTCAGATTGGAATATGAAATCAATATAATGAAACATTGAATACAAATCAGTAGTCATTACGGAATATGCAGGTTGCTCTGCTCTGCCATCTCAAGTTTAGGTATTGTTTGATTTCTTTAAACATAGGGTTACATCCTTAGGATAATCTCTTTTAGAGATAAGCCCGCCCTTGTATATGTCCTTTATTATTGTAATTTTATTTTTAATTTGTGTGCAATGAAGAATATATATTTAATAAAGTTTATAGAAGTAGGATTAAATAAATAAATCGTCACAAGTTAGGGATGTGTGTTGTTAAGTCACAACAAATTACATAATCCTAAGTATATCTTAGTAAATGCAATGAGAGCGTCTTTCTATTAATTTGGTAGGGTTATTTTAAATATTTCATAATCATCGATGATTTTCTGATAGGGTGATATGCTGGCAGATGTCATCCCATTGTAAAATAAATTAGCTCGTTTACTATTCCGAGCGACGCAAGGAGGTCCGAAATCTTTGGTTACATCCCTTTGCTCACTTTGAAACGCGTTGCTCTAAACTACTCTACAATAAGCAACAACTTTTGTTCTACGATTTTTGCAACAACTTTCGATTTTCATACCAAGTAATGTAAGTGACTAACACATTTTATATACAAAAGTAGATTTTTTTTTGGATGTGGTAGTAAAAGACAGCACAAAAGTAGTTGCATGTAAGGTCCGAAAAATTCCGACCTAAGTTCCTTGGGAAAAGTTGTTCAGTTTCATGGTCCAAGCAACATGCAAATTATGTTCACTATTTCAATACGATGAAACTGTTGCAAAAGTAGTTCTTGTTCTCAATTACTGTTGTAATGTCGCAGGGATATGATAAAATAAGAGACTTGTTCAAATCCTTAAGTGCCAGGTTTCCGAAAACTGAAACGGCGTGATCAGTCAACGTAACTGAACAACGTTCAGAAAATGAAAAAAAATCCTGTTATTCAGCCTCTCCCTACAAAATTGTAAACTGGATTGGACAGTTTGTATGGAGAGGCTGATTTCGTTTTCATTTCCTGAAAGTTTAATCCCTGAAAGTTGTTCAATTACGTCGTTAAAAAAATTGCAAGTCAGTATTTAATTAAAACCTATTCACAATTCTGAAAGTAATAATAATGGCGTAGTCGCAAATTACTTTACTCTCAAAATAACATCCATTTCATATATTTTTACGGAGGCATTGAGGTGAACAATTTTTCATTATAATTAGAATTTCATCAGAAGATCAAATGAACACGATCAAAACTGACATCAATCTCAGGTTGACTGATAATTAAAATATGAAAAGTAAGCGATTTTCCCCAAATTAATTAAAGGAAAGCTTTGCCGGCTTTGCCAAGTAAAATTGGCTTAATTTAGTTTCGTTGATATCCTAACGTATCCTTATCCTTAAGCAGAATCTGCTTTTTTTAATGATCACGCAAAAAAGTCAAGTTGGTTTCACAGTAATCTACCTACCAACTAACTAGAGGATGTGAGAGACAGGTAACCGAAAACTGCAGTCAACGTAACTGAACAAAATTCAGTGAATAAAACTTTACATACAACTTATATACATTACAACTTATCATCTCGCCTTTTTTCTCGTCGGTGTAGGCCTTAGATTATGAATAACAGCAGCTTACGTGTAGGCAGTAAAAAAAAAAGAAAAAATATTGGCCTACCAGGAAACGTACAACCTCTAAACAAACTGTCCAGTCAAGTTGCAGGTATTCTTTGAGTTGCAGTGTATGGGGCAGCCGTTTTCTCGTTTCCTGAAAGTTTGATTTACTGAAAGTTGTTCAGATACCTTGACTGATCATGCCCTTTCATTTTTCGGAAACCCTTGCCTTACTAGTAGTACTTATAGTACTATTACTCTTTGTTACAATTTGCGATGGAATTCAAACGTGACTTAGTAATTATTTTAAATATTTATCTCTTAAATTTTATGACTTTCGTTGAAACAATGTAATATTGAGATCAAGAATAATTCTTGGTACTTACTGTTTACTAAATACTGCCACAGAATAACATTAACATTTGTTCGCCAAATAAACAAATAAAATAAAAATTAGGTCCTACTTATGAAATTGGCGTGTTGTTATCTATTTTAGGTAAACAGTACTAACACTTTTGCATTTTTTTTTAAGTATGTATGGGAGGACATAAACTTTCGAAAAATATCATCTTAAAAAACGTAACAAATCTAAAGATGAAAATGAACGGCATTTAAGACAAACAATTTTCGAATCTTATTTTAGATAAACTAAAAATAAAAACAATATTTAATACGTAGAGTAGACCTTGAAATCACCGTTCAAATATAAGACTAATAATCTAAACTAACTGTAGAATTATATAAGTTATGATATCTTCAATCTGCAAGAAAATTTCGCCAATTTCGCAAGGACCCAATAGTAAAAATGTTGCGACATGATACAGAGTAAAGAAAACCGGTCAGTAGTTTTTTCGCAAAACATTTTGTGCTTAACAAGGTTCTTATCTAAAGATCTGACTGATCAGATTCGTATTTTTATTCGATTTAAATAAGATCTTGACGAATACTTTTAGCCCATCATTGTATGAAAATGCACGGTGGAAAAGCTACTGGCCCGTTTTCTTTGCTCTTCAGTATGTATTTAGTATAACAGTTTTTTTTGGTTTAGTACCAAGTTCCCTGAGGAAGTACCACCGCGTCGTATAAATTTCTTCATTCAATAGAGATATATCTCAGATAAATCGTTACTTGCAAAGCTTTTTATGGGAGTCCCCAATGGCTTGCGAACCCAGTTTGGCAACAGCAAGGATAATCTCATCTCCTCTCCTCTCTTGTTTATACAGAGCTGTATCGCAATCTATGGTCACCTCCTGACCTACCCCACGTGCCCGGATGCATGCTCATTAGGAATCTGTGGGCGGCAACAAATAATGCTCGCCAAGTGGCAACTCACTGAAATTACGGGCACAAGAGATATTCAGACCTCAAGAGACATTCGGCCAAAATATAGTCATCTAACGGTGACTTATTTGCTTGCTTGCTTTTATTCTAATTTTATATAGCAGTCAAAACTTTAACTATTGGTATTCGATGAAGCTAAAAAAGCATGTACAATAAAGTTTTTCTATCACGAAATCCCTCAATGACGATAACCGTATCGTAAAAATCCGCTGACCACAGAACAGCAACTTTATTGCGACAAAGGATCGTAAAGTAATTCTTCCATAAAGCAGGATAGGTACCTATAAACCGGCAATTATAGACTGAGAAATACAGTACTGATCTGCTTTGGTTTCGTCAGTCATTGACATTAATTGGTTGCCCGTAGCGGAAAATATATCAGTGCATGGCTCGGTGCGGACTCGACCGCTCCTCTCGCCAACCATAATATTTTTCACAAACAGTAGCCAGTGTTTGAAAATAATAAAACTTGCGGGCATTACGCGACCGGTGGGAAGGGTGGGAGGTTGGGCTTTCAATAATCTTACAGAGGTAAACGTTGAGAATTTGAAAAAGTTGATACGCGTTCGAAAAGGAGAGTTTATCACGTTTTTCTGTGCAAACTACAGTATGGCGGTAATGGATGAGTGACCCTCGCGAGTGCATATTTTGGGGCGGCCCCAGTGCTATCGAGTTCGATCGAGTCCAGCCAGCTCAATTGTACGGTGGTATGTGCGTCGACCAGCCGCGTACACGCACGCTCGCAATTCGACGCCTGCGACGAACGTAACCCTTCAAAATGACATTACTTTTATTTTTGTGATCTTCCTTCGAAAACGCGTGACGATGTGTTGTGCCAGGTTTACCAATTACTTGTTTTACAAGCTAAGGAAGTACACATGTGGACTAGCCCGAGAAAGTGAGTATTCTTGCGGTAAATGTAGCGATGCTGCGTACGCGCATTGTTTAGCCGATAAGTGGATTTATCGCAATGTTTGTTATAAATTAGCCATACTCTGTGTTTGTATACACTACTGGAAGATTCTACCATGGACTTACTTGTACCGTGTACCGGGGCTTATTCAAAATTTAATCATTATCTTAGAGATAATGCTGCTCGTTTGTTACAGCGTAACTTAATAACGGCTTGAACGATTAGGAATTTTCGAAATGTTCGTTATAGTCCGATTGAGGTTTTTAATTAAAGGAAAATTGGAAAAGTTGTCCAAAGAAACTGGAAAAATCGGGAAATACTGAAAGTGCCGTAGGATTTTTGTATGAACTAAAAAATACTTCTTGTAGTTTTAACACCCGAAGCGTACCAACAACGAAATCCTTATACTAAGCCTACGTCATCTATCTTTCTTTTAAACGGTTGTGTATTTTGAATCATAATCGCTAACTAATTGAATTTTTAAGTACTTACCAAATGTATTATTAATATTATTATGGAGCGTAACCTTACACCATTGCCCTAGCCTTATTCCGTTTCTATTTTTAAATTACAATTAACAGTAAAACAAAAAAATTAAGGGTTTCCCTTGACAAGTAACTTTTTAGGCCCAATTTTTTAGGCTCTAATGTAAGTTTTCAGATATCATCGTTTGGTAATACGTACAAACGTCATATTTTGTACGGACCAACGGACTGAACAAAATTTGGCTCATTAGGAAACCTCCACTGATGTTTCGTCTATCTGAAATATAGTTCTGTGGTACAGAACCCTCGTTGCCGGTTTTTTGTTTTCTTTTCGATCTAACTGAATCTCAGAACTTAAAGCTCAGCTAGAATTTCATCATAATATCATCAATCATCATCATAACATCCATAGCATCCCTTAAATGTCCACTGCAAGACAGAGAGCTCCCTCAAAAATTACAGCTTCCGCTGGAATAATGTAAAGGGAATAATGTACCATTGCCACCACCCTTCTTAGCAGTGCGGCTGTCACCATGGACCGTGGTTTTTGGTGACTGCAGTATGTAAATTGGTACTATACACAGAAGGACGTTGCATGCAACCCATTCTCCGTTTCATTATACCTTAGTCGCCTCTTATGACTCCCAATAATAGAGATAGGCTGGTACTATTGCTGACATCACACGGACGAGCTACTATAGGTACTTATTATTATTAATATAAAAGACCGCCCATCGTGTAAACAAAATGTGAGTCAAGCAGCACGTGTGTTTCTGGAGTTCTCATTTACTTCTCAGAATTGGAGCACAACTCGTTGAACCTTAAAATAAAAAATGCAAAAGTCACATAACAAAAAATTCAAATTCATTTTGCTCTAAAGTATAACCAAGAAAATTAAAAATTGAACATTTTTTTTTTTCAAAAATTATGAGATAAGCCCAGACTTTTAAAGAGAGAAAATAAATCTCTAATGAGAATATATCCGTGAATTTTATGATTTCAATCTAGGTATCAAATTAACAACTATGTAGTAATAATTATAATGATCTTACTTAAAATTCTAAACTTCTTAAAAATGTTAGTTCTCAAATCATAAAACAGGCATTTTATTTATAAAATCATTGTTTCTGCTATAATTTGATAAACAGACACAGACAGACCAAAATTAACGGAAATGACAAATAACAAAAAATATGTAGGTGGATAACAGATAAAACAAAATGATAATACTTTACATACAAAAACGAGGAAACAGAAATCATAACACCGCCGGCTTATCTCAGTACATTTTATTGAAAGCATTATGTACCGTCAATAGCAGGTCAATTTTAACATTTTCACACTGCGATTTCAGTCCCTAATACAATTGAAATAAGAATGAGTGAAAGCTTTAGGTGCCCTTACTGTATACTGTGCTTATGTATAATAAGGGACAGGTTTCCGAAAACTGAAAGGGCATGATCAGTCAACGTAACTGAACAACTTTCAATGAACAAATTTTTCAGAATATTAAAATAAAAATCGGCCTCTCCATATTTTTGTATCGAGAAGATGATTTTTTGCATTCCTTGAAAGTTTTATACGCTGAAAGTGGTACAGTAGATCATGCCCTTTCAGTTTTGTAAATCTGTCCCTCACACCCTGTATATCTACATTTGTAATTGGTTTCTCGAAAACGGCTCTAACGATTTCGATGAAATTTAGTATATGGCGTTTTCGGGGGCATTAAATTGTTCTAGCTAGGTCTCATAGCTGAGAAAATTCGTTTTATCGCGCCTTCGAGCATTTTTTAAATAGCGCGTTTCAGAAACCCTCCATCGCCATCTGTTGGCGGACTTTGGTTAAGATTATTCAGAGCGAAGCTTGGTCGCCCCGCTACGTTTTATAACACACGCAGATTATACATTTTATAGGTAGAGTAGGAACAGTAGGTACCTATACATTGGTCAGTTTATTAGTAGTTTTATGAGTACTAGACTTGACTGGACTGGTCTTATGGCCAAGTACGAGTATTAATGAAACAATTTTAATTGACTACTTGCGTTTATTAATATTGCAACCAGACAACACATGTATTGAGCCGATTTGGTGTAATGACAATTGATTGCCTTATTTACATACTCTGTACGTGTAGCGGCACACCTACGGAAATCCCACATCGGAACGATCCGCGACGGATCCTTCCGTTAAAATTTGGTTGGGGCTTTTGTGCAAAGTCCGTCCTGGTAAGTACCAACCCCTTGCTATTTTGTGTTTGCACTAAAGGGCAAGGGAGCCAGGGAAATTACTGGCACATCAGACACACCATCTTAGTTTTCAAGGTGGGCAACGCGCTTTGCTGTCTTGTCAGTGTCAATTACGCTACTAATAAGACAGTGACGAGCGCTATGGGCGGTGGTGACCACTTTCTATCAGGTGGCCCACAAGCTCGCTAGCTCACTCGTTACATAAAAAAAATCCGAATCGGTACAATTTGCAACCACAAAACAAAAGTCACAAGTGACAAGACCCACACACCTGCGGTAAGTGTCGCTACACTACAAGCAATGTTTCTGTAGTTTATCATTCCTACATACGCAAAAGACCAACTCGACAAGCTAATAGTTAGGGTGCTGGCTGCAATTTGGGTAAATGATTTGCTCATGATTCATATTAATTGGGATGATAGATCAGCTCTATACGAATCGTTTGGTCCTAACAAGTTTTTCTGTGCGTCGCTGCGTTTTTGAGTTAAAACAAAAAAAAATATAAGATACTAAATAATGTTTTTTGTCTGCCCTTGTGGCTCCTGTATAAAATACTTCTGAAGATGTAGAAAATCGAAGAGGCAGACATGCAGGGCTCTGCATTATCACGGGACGAAGTAGTGAATTTTTGCATTTTGAAGCGCTGCGCTTTAACTTTACGACGCAGGGCTATTATGGTGGCAGACCATTTTTCTGGGGTTTTATACATTGTATTTAATCAGATAGTCATAGTCTGCCAGGTGTACGTTTCATTGTCAAATTTCAAAATAGTTAAAACTTAATTCCTCGAAAACGCAGGGGTGTCGATGTCCGCCAATATTCTTTGTATCTTTTAGAGGATGCTCCTTATCATCAATCAAAGAGGCAGACATGAGTAAATCATATAGAAAGCCCTTCATCACCCTTACTATAAGGGCTCCCGCCCACGACCGTATTATTGTCGGCCGACTTCTTGTATGACGTTTAGGGCGGTGATCGATCAAAAAAATATCGACACACGATGTCGATGATTTTATGTTTTATTAGTAAGATAAGATTCCATAAACACATTTTTTATGAGTCTCGGTATTATTTATAAACTAGCGACCGCCCGCGACTTCGTTCGCGTGGAATTCCAATAAAAGTAGACTATCAAGTCTAGTAAATGGTCTATCCAAAAAAAAATTGTTTACCGTAAGTGGTAGGTGGTTCACTGCTTACATTCACATTTATTACTACTAGCTACCGTCATTACGAACAAAAAATCAAATCATCGATATTTCTATTGTTCGCTGGTTTGTAAATAATACCGAGACATAAAAAAATATGTTCAGAGGATCTAATATTACTAACAAAGAATAAAATCATCGACATCGTGTGTCGATATTAATTTGGTCGATCACCTCCCTAATCGTCAAACAAGAATACGGCCTACGAGCCCTACGACCCAGGTGGTGTTTTGCGTATGTGGTATTTTGCGTAATTCTTTTTAAAAATCCGCAAAAACCTCGAGTTGGTGTTTTGAGTATGTGGTGTTATGTGTCTAAAGGATCTCGGGGCGATTATTATTATTTTATTATTAATAATAAATTATTGTAAAAATAAAAATTACTTAATTATTGTTCGTAGTACTTATCGGTTCTGAAACGTATTGGTTTATGTGCGTATTGGTACTTTTGCGATTGAAACTTTAGCAAATATTTGTCCTTATGCGTGTAAAGGTCTTTTTCTTAGTTAACGTTTTGATTTTTATTTGAAAAATATCGACAAAATTAGTACTAATTATTAAATTAATTATTTAATTTAATTATTAACCCTTTATAGGGCAAATACCTAAACCTCTGGATAAAGACTGCCTATCTCATGTAACAGTGATACATCCTTAGATGAGTGTGACTCTTTTAGAACATTTAAACCCTAATTTACTGACACAAATTTAAATATCTCTGCTCAAGATGTGTGCACTTGAACAACTTTTCCCAACAAACATAGGTCGAAATACGATAAAAAAAAATTACCTTTCATACAAAATGCGCTGTCAGCTGATTCTATTTCTACGGGAGGTAAAATTTTTTATTTTTTAGTTTTTCTTGGGGAAAGTTGTTCAATTTCATGGGCAGAATCGCATCCTTCAGGGATGTATATCCTTCCTGTTACACCTTGTATGGGGCAATTAAATACATGAGAGTGTTCGAGTCCTCAATTTACCACACTCGAATTGCTTTCAAATTGTTCTCGTCACAAAGAACTCGCGGGCAGCCTAAATTCGTAAATCTAGCGTGTCAATTTATATTTGCTGAACAAATGTGTCCCCAACCTTGACACGTAGCGAAAGATTATCCTTTTGTCTCAATTGGCGGGTAATAGCCGTCGTCACCTCAGTTGAGATCTATTCCGAGCGCAATTGCTTCTGCGCCTCCAATTGCACCTTAACTCTGCAACGGTAACTGCTTAAATGTGCAAATGCTAACACAGACGGGTTGAGCTTTCAAATAGTAATTTATTTGCTTATTTCATAATTATTATACTACTCATTGAAATAATCGGCTTACTTGCAGTATTTTATTATTATGTACGATACTGATTTTATAACAAGCCACTTACCAATAACTATTTGTAATATGAAGAACTTTTAACACGTGACTTCAGAAACTATGTCCGATTACTTCTTCATAGTACATTACGTATCTTGGCCGAAAATAGAGAAAGCCCCAAAGGCCGTGCCCACCTCTGGCGGTAAAGAAATAATTTGAGCTCTTGTTCGAGCTTCTGGATGTTAATTACAGGTATGACATTATTTCTCGTGTCAAATCCTACTATTCTTGTTCACCTGGCATCTAGGTGAGCTTTACCATCGAATTTCGTATGTAAAACACTATATAAGACTGGATAAAATATGTATAACAAATACATGAACAGAAAAAACAATATTATATTAAATCCATTTTATCCGTTTCAGAATAATAAATACCCAAATATGTATAGTTAAAAAGATTACTAATAAGTTAACAAAGGATGTTTCACATTAAACATTGAGTTGTTTGCGAATGTGCATTTGTGTTGCTAAGTATTTGTGATGCTAAGTATTTGTGATTTGTCTTGGGACTGCTTCGAATGTGTGTGTCTGTTGGATTTTGAAGCGTTTTCTCTGCAAAACGCCTAAAAGTAAGTTACTAAAACATCTGTAGAGTCTGGGTGGAATGAACTCGCTCAAGGATGCCAGAGCCAGATGTCAACTAATTGAATTCAAAATCAGTGTTTAATATGCATATTTATTTTTATTTATGAGTTACGTACCGTGTGATTAGTTTTCTCATAAGTTTAAGTTACATCGATTGTACATTAAATTGCGAAGTGAGTACCCATTCTACCTCTTTAATACTGACCTGTTTGTGTAACTGGTAGTGACCCTATCTTCTGCGCCGTAGATCATGGCTTCGACCCCCGCCCAGGGCAAACATTTGTGAGATGAAAATAGGTGTGTGTTCTGTGTCTCGTTGTTATTTATCTACTAATATTTACGTATGTAGAGGTCATTTGGAATAAAATGACCTTTCGTGACGTGCCCTGCTACAGAAAAATCTAATACACTGCTTTTGTAGAGGTAGATGATCACTATCAATATTATCAATCGTATGTCGATTGAGGTCAAAATACCCAATCGACCATGACCTGTTTATTGAAAAGATCGATTCAACTTTAGCTTGGCAGTCAATTATTGAACGTTATCATATGTATACAATATGTAACTATATACTTATATGTATATAGTTCTGATATAGGACCAGGCAGAAACATTTCGGAACTTGATACTCGTAAGTGTTTTAATCGAAGTCGACGGCTTGGTCATGATCTGTGGAGCAACGAGAGATTTTCTGTATTGAAAAATCCATAGTCAGTGGCCAAGCCAGGTGGGCATTATACTCTTAAAATAACACCAGACTCGAAGTCCATAAAAAATACGTAAATGATGAGCTCTCATGTTCAGATAGCATTTAAAATTGCTGAAATTTGATAGAAAACTGCACTTGGAGAAGAACACTGAGGACCTCTTTACATACACCATACGATAAACAAAATTAAAATAACATCATCACAACTAATTATCGAATATGATTGCGACCCGCTGCTCTAATTCGATCCATCATAATCACAATTATACCAATGACGCAGGTGGAGAATATTACTTTTCAATAACTATGTTAGTCAGTTTATTATGATCGTTACATTATATAAGTTGGTGCCCATGAGTTTTAATAGTCTAGCTACCAACCAATACCTATTACTTCAGTACAAATAGCTATATGTCGAATGAATAACAGCCACTTGCACAATGTTTAAGAAACAACTTATCCAGATAAGCCAAAGAGTGGAATTCTCTGCCTGCGTTTGTGTTCCTGAGTTAATATAACTCGAATCTATTGAAGTCACGAGTAAATAAGCTTCTTCTGGGCAAGCTCGTTCCATCGTCGACCTCATCTCTGTCTTCAAGACTAGATCGAGGTCAAGAGTAAGCCCATTGACGATAAACAAACACAGTAATAAAAAAGAAAACGAGAGGTGCCTGTAGCCATGTATATGACTAAAATCGACAAATCACAAATTCTCTTGCTACAAAACTTTCTTTGTAGAAAGCGCAATATTGTGTAAGGCTTCTTTTTCTATGGCCTATATTTTTCCACTGTTAGCCTTTATTTGGTTCCTCCAACTATCGCAGTCTTGAGCAAATTCTCACCAACCACGTCAGTATGAGTCTACCTCAGCATACCATCTCTTTCGTGGTCCACCCCGATGGCGTTGGCCACTATGAGAGCATGCGACACAATATTGTTTTCAGCATTTCTTTTTACAAAATTCATAGAATGGGCGTGGATTGAAATATTAACGACCCGCTATCACAGTTTATTTAACGATAGCTATTGAAAATAGCAACCGGTACTCAGGTTATATAAATTTAGGACAGAAACATTATTTGTTTATTTAAATTAAAAATATTTGTCAAGCTTTACCAGATGTCGCATAAAACATTTTATACCCGTCACTTTCAAAAAAATTGGGTCTTTCAACAGAAAGTGATACAAATAGATTTAACAAATATTTAACTTAAAAATATTAACAAGTTAGTCCTTTGAAACTGTAAAAAGCTACAAGACAAAACCCTCTACGAATACAAGCATGTAGCACATTTATAAACGTTGTTGCACCAAATTTAAGCTAATGATACGAGTATAATAAGATGCCTTTTAGTAGAACCTGAAAAAAATTGCAACTAGGTCGTATATGGTTTAATTACAGGTTCATATCGTGAACAAGAATCGCGGAAGTCTCTAACTAGCCCTCTCAATAAAACTCGACTTATCCGCCGCATGTGGGTGTAAGTGTTGTCGTAAAGTTAATTTCAATTGATTCGTCCACCATGCAATTGTGAGTAATGTACCTAAGTGGTGACAGCTCTTAAGGCGTAAACCGACTTGTGATACCTGGATCTACAGACAAGTGGTTTCCCTCTTTCGTAAACGCTAGTAGAATATTATAAAAATGTATGGGGTTGACTTTAGCTATCATGTGACGTTTTGCTAACTTATTATTACAGTGCGATGAACATTCATTGTATTATACTAGGCGAACATTAATTGTATTATATTAGAATGCCATTTATCTAGGCAATCCTCTTGAAGCCAAACTCTTTCCATCTTGTATTAACTGCCTGCTACCAGCGGTGCTAGTTTTGACCCTCGCTTCTTAGCCTGCCGAAGCTATGTGTCTGTTTACGAAAAACAAAGACACACTTAATTCGCCAAAGTTAGTGCGTTCTTTTGATACGGCACGTCTCTAAAATTTTGGTATTGCTAAGCAGGGTTAGCAATTCATTGACATCTGAAGCCCTTGATATATTGGAACAATTCGTCTTTCCTTATTGAGTTTGACTGTTGGCAGATTTAAAGCACAGTCTAAAGCTTAATGATAAAATTTATGTATAGATAACCAATTATCATTATCAAATAACATTTATGGATAGGAATAGGTGGAGGGAGCTACACCGAAAAGAGCTTGGCTCTTAAATTTTGAATGAATGAAGATAACCAACTCCGACTTACAATTAAGGCTGGTATAGTAAAATTAATTGAATATTCTCCACAAATCTTGCGGTCTAGACAAAGTGCCACTAAATTTAGAGATGACGAAAGCGAACGTCATAAAATGTGTGGGATGACAAAAACGAAGTATCCTATCCTACTAATATTATAAACGCGAAAGTTTGTAAGTATGGATGGATGTTTGTTACTCTTTCACGTAAAAACTACTGAATGGATTTAAATGAAACTTTACAATAATATAGCTTATACATCAGAATAACGCATAGGCTACAATTTATCCTGCGCAGACGAAGTCGCGGGCACCAGATTTTATGATATAAATGCTATCCTATACATTTTCTCATTCGTGTCCTCTAGACCACCTGTTGACCATTGGTCAGAAATAGGAACGAACTCGAGAATCGGTATTCGTAACTTCTCATCTCTTCTTTTTCATATTGCCAGTCAATGAAAATTGAAATTGACAATTCCTTTATGTTACAATTAATCGAAACGAAATGCCTTCAAATACTAGCTCTACTTTGTGCTTAAGTTGATTGGAAATACTCGCACAGAGAATTCCTGTCTATATTTTCAGTTTTTGTTCAGAACAGAAGTGCAAAAAGTTGCTCTTACGGAACTTTTCAATTAATCACTGTGCAATGAATTGTATTAAAATATTCCATTTGGTGAAAGTCTTCGTTTAATTAAAGTTGCCTGATAGATTAATATCTCGAAGCATCCGAGCCGATGCTTTGAGCGCAGGAAGGCGTTGGGATAACAGATGGCTGTTTCATTAAACATTCTGATTCATTCCGCAGTCGATATGACGTCAACTATATACTTGATTCATTCGCATAAGAGCTTCCGGCGACAATTTCTCAAAATATTTTCATTCCTTTATTTTTATTTTCTGGTATGGTACCGCACAATGTTGCTATGATTTCCTCGTGCCTCATCGTCTTAACTTTAATTTAAAGTGTTTTCAATAAAATTCACTTTAATTATAAATATGTTGTATTGTGATGTAAGAGCGTATGATGTATGCGGGAATTATTAACATAATAAATAAATCACACAAAACAGAAAATATACTTTGCTAATCAAGAAGAACCAATGAATCACAAAATTCCAGCGAAAACGCGCGGTACTTTGAAAGGGAATTCGCAAAGGAAACTTATATGTAAGGTACCCTGAAACTTGGCTCATAAACAGGAATAGGATCATTAAAGATAAATAAAAAATACCAATTTTTTTCGGCCATAAATGGCGAAGTTTTTAAAAAAAATCGTTTTCGTCAAATATCGATAGGTCGTATGGCACAATGTGATTATTAGCCATTGCCTATCATAAAAAAAACTAACAGCTGTATAAACCCTCAGAACAAAAACCTCCTTGGTATAAACCTCACAGTAAAGAACTATAGAGTCCGCCATTTGCATATTCTGTATGAGCTAGTGAAGCGTGAAGCGTCTCACTATCGCCCATGCTAGTCGGTCAAAAAACTCAGTTAAGTTGTACAAAAATCAAGATATCTTTGAAAATCTAATGTTTTAGTATAAACTTTGTTTGCGAAAGTGAAAATATATCGTTTTTTACTTGTGAATTGATCATTAATACTAAGAACGGAAGCGTAAATAATCCGTAATACCCATTTTATGCGTGATTTTTAAAACCATTTTTTTCCTGAATGGTAAGTGTTTTCACCAGAAAAACTGTGGTAGTAGCATTTATTAGTCCCATGTCACATATTTCTCTGAGAGAAAGATAAAAATTTTACGTTTTTTGAAAAAAAATCCATACATTTTAGTATGGAGATCCCTCGCAAGAAAGTGCTACGCTTATGGCTCCCTCCTTAGCAGCAAGAGCTGCTACTTAAACCTCCTTGGTATAAACCGACCATAGACTACTTAGAACAGTTGTCAGTTTTTTTTTTAAGACTGGCCATGGCTACGTTTCATTCTGCCATACGGATAATCGATATTTGACAAAAACAAAATTAATTTTTAACTTTATTATTTGCAACCGAAAAAAAATCGTATTTTTTATTTTTACTTATTGACCTTATCCCTGTCAATGAGCCAAGTTTCGAGGTACCTTACACATACGTTTCCTATGCGAATTAACAAGATAGCCACCGCGCTTGCAACGTTGCGGCTGGCGACCACTGTTGTTGGTGACCGCAGTATGTATGACACAGACAGACGCTGTTGTCTATCTCCCGGTTCATAAACCCTTAATTTCCTCATATGACGTGTATGTGTAGATATGGGCGGGTTCTATTCTTTGCCGGCACACGCGGAGATTGTGTATTTACTTGCAAATATAAAGTATAGTAGTTTAGTTTAGTTTATTTATTATCATATTGTACAATTATACAAATTACATCATGTATATGCCTTCACAATATGATCGTCAGTCTGTATATAAAAACAATAAAATCATAAACAATATAAAATTCAATGTCAAAATAATCAAATTAAATAGTTAAAATGTCAAATAGGTATAAAAATATGATACTCTTTCAAAGAGTATAATGCTTTATTCAGTAAAAAGTTCTTCAGCATACAATATACATACAGCGACTTGCTCAGATTATTATACTTACAATGTATGCATAGTGAGAATAATTATTTCGATACTCCATCGTTGGATTAATGACACTCGTATTATTTTCAACTATTGTGAGCGCCTGGTATCGCCATCATTAAAATCTGAATGAGATGTGCTCGTGTTTCTTCCATTATGTCGTCTTCTTTCTCTTTATTAATATACTCTTCAGGATATCAAACTCGGATGATCATACCAGATATCATATTTTGTATTACTTTTGCGAAATGTTTTTTGCAATACGGTACTTCTATCCAGAAAAAGGTTGGGACTTGAGATATCAAAAGAATAATTATTGTGATAGGTATGTGATTGATGTAAATATTAAAGCATTATGGTCGCAAGTATGGTCGGTCACAAACATAGCCATTTAATTTAATTTTGTTGTTCAAAGACAATTAACCCTTTTTATCATCTATCATAATTTCTCTACCAGTCCAAGGGAATTTGATTGGTAGTCTCCAGTTTCGTATTGACGCCACTTGAATCAATGAAGTGCTATTGAGTCATTGTTTAATCGTCTGTTTTATCAGCTGTAATGACCATACACAACACAAGTTGCCGGCGAACCAAGCTTGTGACTTATAAACACTCCAATTGAAGGAGCATGTAGTTGTTCTCGGTTTCTTTGTGAAAGGAGTTCGTTTCTAAATAGTAGAGTTAGTTATACTTTGTGAAGTTCTAAGAATTCTTTATCAAGAGTGCATCCGATGACGCACAGTAAAAATGAAATGTCATAGTGCAAGAGTGTGGCAATGGTATTCAAAGTTCGTGGTTTTTTTTAATGATTCATTAATGAAACAAAGATACGCATTCACGACTGTGACTCCTTGAACTGTTTCTTTTAAGTTACTTCCTGTAACGTGTTTTCATTCACAAGAACGGTAACTCAAGAGTTTTTAAAACAAGTATGAGTACAAACTGGTATATTGTACAGTCGGTAAAAATTAAAATACTAATAAATAATGAGTATTGACAACACATTATCGGGAGACGTACGAGTAGCTGGGTGAGCTCCAATAAGAAAGATAATGCAAGGACCCCTCCTTTATAGGTATTTGGTAAATATGTCGGTTCAGCATAAACTAAAAAAAAGGGAACTCTGCCCATAAAACTGATATTTTTTACCCAACGAAAAAGAAAGACCGAAAGGAAAGGTGCTTACCAAAAGGGCTTGTATGGTGCTCGTTTTTCAGGTGTTAAAATTGCTAAGTATATATAATATAAAAACTACTTACACCCGCGTGGTGCCAACCCATCTCTACCCATGGGAGTCGCAAGAGGCGACTAAGGGCTTATAAATCGGAGGATGGACAGCAGCATCTTTCTGTGTATCGTACCATCTTATCAACAACAACGTTCGAGAGCCGCAACGCTTACAAGCGTAGTAATATGGTTATTCCCTTCCAAAGTTTCACGTAGGGAGGTCCCTGTCCTGCTGTGGACGTTTTACGGAATGGACTTTAAAAAATGAGGCGCATCTAGAAAGAAAACTGAAACTTTTTCCAAATAAAATAAGTCAAAATAAAAAGAATCTACTTCCAAGAATAGAAAACTAACGGTGTAGAGCTATTAAAACATCTGAGCCAAAGTATCTATAGGTACTAGGTACCACTTGAATCATGAGAATATAGCCTATATATACAAATTTATATCAGCTCATAGTTACATAGTAAAGTATCTATTACACCTTTCCTAAATCAGAGACTAATTCGACACACATTACTGGGATGCTTGGTTCGGTTAATTCCAATATCCTTACTTCAAAGCAAAGCACGCTGAATTAGTGCCCGATTTAGGACAAGTGTAATAAATACTTGAAGATAGTATACATGCATTGTATTATAAACTTCCGATATCAAAAGGTTTGAACGAACAATCACATAGGTATAGGAAGAATAACCAACTCTTGAACTTGCATAAACAGGAAACATTTTATTTAAATACGACACTTGAATGCAAGTTTACAACTAAATTACAGTGCTTAGTAGTAGGTAATAAGGTCATTTAAATATACAAAGTATTTATACTGGGATCTTAACGCCTACTTTTGATTTCTAATTATAAATAAGTCATTAAAACATAAATACTTTTGTCGCGTGTGCGCAGGGACAAAATCTGGGTGCGTATTCCGAAGTTTTATCGTAGCTCCGATATTATCAGATTGACAACAACAATTACGCTCAGAAATTTACTTTGTATGGGAATTTCTTTGTCAAATGCCGAACCATAGACTAATTATCGGCGCGATATTATCGTGGTTTCGGAATACAGCAGCTGGTTTTTGAGCAAGAACCTAGGTTTTTGACATACCGGCTTTCGATCAAAAGGCGTCTAGATAAAAAAACAACCTTAACTCTTTTAGGTTAGAATAGGTCTGGTTAAGTTAGGTAAGGCTATGTTTCTTTATGTTTGGTTCGATTCGGTTAAGTTAAAATAATATAGATAGAATTGGTAATTTAATCTTCTTTCGGTTTTTGATACAACAACTTAAGAATTTTTCTTGTACGACTTTCAGAAATTCACAAAATCAAAATTGTGTCCCCTATACAAAATGATCAGCTGATCGATCTACTATAGCAAGTAAAAATTTTTTTTCGAGCCTCAACACTAAGGATTGGGACGCCTTACCAGTAACCCTGTATTTACGTAAACACAACCTGCTTTTCTCGATTCTGAAAGAAATTTTCACTAGTAACATAGTGCGGAGATAGGTGCGCACGAGTCCTTGCCCTGCAATTTTAAAGCTTTATGGGTGTGCAAGCGCAGCTATCCAAATTATAAATTGTTTGTTGCAAAATGATGTTATGTGAACTGTTGTAGCCTTGCCCGCTCTCATAATTATTGATTTTTATTATTGAAATACACATAAGCGCTCATATATGTATTAGCTACTGCAAACAATCGTTCCGCAGTTATAAGTTATTATTTCCTTGTAACTACCGTGCTTCAAGCGATGCATGTTTTTTCTGTAATTTTATTTATAAAATGATACTTTATGAGGTAATTTTGATTAGTTGATATTAATTACTTAGATTGTTAACGTCAAAATAATGTAACACCATTCAGCAGTGCACAGAAATACATTTTAGATAAAAAGTCTCATCATGATTTTTTTCTGCTTCCACGCATGGCAAATGAGACAAACATAGACACATCCCTGCTTCAAAGGGAATAATGTCCCAGGATTATAAGAAAATCCGAAATATCATAAAATAGAATCTCTCTATTTTTCTTCAATGCGCTGCCTTCTCTCCTTGTTTGTCTTCGCCAAGTCTTCGGTTAAGGGACGGTGTACCGAAAACTGAAAAGGCGTGCTCAGTTAACGAAACTGAACCACTTTACCAAAGAAACATATATTGGGAATTGAAAAAATAATTGACCTCTCCATACAAATTGCCCACTCTGGTCGAACAGTTTGTATGTAGAGGTCAAATTTTTTCTTCATTTCCCAACATATGTTTCTTTGAGTAAGTTGTTCAGTTTCGTTGAATGAGCACACCTTTTTCAGTTTTCGGTACACCGTCCCTTACAGCCTGTATTACAGTAAACACACAAAGTACAATAACTATATGAGCTATAATCTGATTCAGCAGACACAATTTATCCCAGGAAGTCTGCCTGCGCCATATAAAAGGCAATAAGCGGAACTATAATATAATAATTATAGTATGTTTCAAACAAAAATAATAAATCGAAATACCTTTATTTGACGTTCTTTAGAGGACCTACCTCTACACAAATACATAAAGTAGTTTCCTTTATTTTGCTCTGCTTTAACTATTTATTATCATTTTGTTGTTACCCTTCTAAATGTTTATTGTATCTCTTCATTCCATTTGAAATTCAAGACACTTCTGTCTTTGACCCATTTCTGAAAGATCTTCAGTATTTTGACATAACATCATATGCAAATTGCATTATTGTTCCCTCTGTTGCTGTCACCTTGAGTTTTGCTCCGTTTTGAGATGTCCGTCCTCCAATTTGCACTAGATGCTAGTGCATTCAAGCATTAGTGAGGAGATACGATGATGTCATGATATGCGATCTAACTCAATGATGTTACACGTTTAACCTACTAAATTAGACGCCTACTTGTTACGAAAATTTCGAAAAGCCTATATAGACAAAAAAAGTCTATATAGACAAAAGCATTATTTTCACATCTAAAGGATAAATAGAGATACTTATTACTTACGTACAAATTTACTATACATAGTCACTATGCTTGTCGCACCACTGCAGCTGGTGAACGAACACGGTAGTTTGTCCACGGCCTACGGTATGGTGATAGCCTAAGCAGAAGGACGCGGCTTTCCATCACCAAGTTATCGCCTAGACATCACCATCGCTAGTCGCCTTTAATGCACCCGCAGATGGAGATGGGGTGTTCCTATTCTAAGAGCGTGTAGTATATGGACCGCGTGTCCTGTATTCTTGTCTGGGTGGTGCCGACTAAGAACAGTACAGTCCCGATTCTTCCCATTGGTGTCCGAAAACGTGACTATAGGATTTTACACCTCAGGATAAGCAGCAGCTCCTTTTACCAATCATTGTGGTCTATTTGTGCCAGCCGCTACACTAACAAGCGTGGTGACCATAGTCCTTCCTCCATATATAGTTACGACATATTCTCCCGCTCCCTAAGCGATCAGAAAATTACTTAATTTACCACCATAGGCAGGCGGAGTAGTCATCTTGGTTAGAGTTTCTCCGATACTGAGGGAGAAAATGCAGGTTTCAATCCTAATACATACGGCTTTTATTTTATAGAAATTTCAAACGAGATGGTGACAAACCGACATGTTTTGTTCTCAGGCGACGCCGACATGTCGCTGAAGCAGGGCAGCGGCACAGGCAAGGTCCACTTCGGCGGGCTGGACGATGTGTCCCTGTACGGCACTCCAGTGGAGCCGGCGCCGCCCGTCTCGGACGCCAAGCAGGGATTCCTGCGCAACCAGCTGCAGGCGCTCTTCCAGCCCACCGACAACAAGCTTGCCATGAAGCTCTTCGGCTCCAAGAAGGCTCTCATGAAGGAGCGCATCCGGCAGAAAGCGGCTGGCCACTGGGTCATCCATCCTTGCAGTAGTTTCAGGTCAGTTTACTTGCTATTTTATTTTGCAAACTTTACGAGCAATGGAAAATCACACCGTAATTTTATATCGCAATTAAAGTATCGTAAACACGGAGATCCTAGACGTCTTTTTATTGATACAGAAATGGGTAACCAAGTTATAGTTGTACTACAACGCGATTCAGAATTGAACCTACGACCTATCGCGTCTGGTTCAAATGTTCAAGTGTCGGCACGGTATTCCTGAGGTCGCAGGTTCAAAGCCGGCTCGCGTAATTTTTTTTTCTTATTATTTAAAAACATAAAACATGACATCTGCAGTGTCCAAAGGTCATAAAAATATATTTATATGCCACATCTTACTACGACTGCATACCCTATGGGTAAGTTGGTTCTGTAGAGTACTTATTTGTAAAAACTAAATTATGAAAAGGACTTCACGCATCAAGCAGGAAAACGTGTTAGAAGTCAATATATCTTTGAAGTACCCTACTATAAAATAGCAAAATCTTGATACTCTTACACTAAAGTACCCATTAAACTCGTCAAAGAAACAATACACAATATTAACTGGCTTCATTAAAAGTGTAAGCTCACTGACGAATGCAGTGTGCGTGAGGATAATATTCGCGGCGTCGAGGTATGGTGACGTAAATGGACGCAACGCCATTCGTGTATAAACGAGGAGGCTCTTCATCATGCGACGTTACTGGAATTTATATTATTTATGCCACCAGTACCTACTAGGTTTTTTCTTGCCTTTAAACCTCTGAGGCTTAAAAGACAAAACTAGTTATCTCTACAAATTAGAAAACGGCTAAATAAGCAGGAAGAATAAAGGACACGGAAAGTGCTAAAATAAAATATATATTTTTAGGGTTTCGTACCTCAAAATAAAAAAACGGAACCCTTATAGGATCACTTTGTTGTCCATCTGTCTGTCTGTCTGTCTGTCAAGACCCTTTTTCTCACGAACGGGTAAAGATATCAGGTTGAAATTGATAACGAATATTAAGGTCCATGAACCACACAAGATTTGAAAATTATTTTTTTTTACAACGACGCAATCAAAAGATATGGCTTTATATGTCCTCATCTCCATACATTTATGCAAAAAAGCAAAACCTACAGGGTACTTCCCGTTGACCTAAAATTATGAAATTAGGCAAGAAACTAGGTCTCACAGTACAAATAAAGGGAAAAGTCTAAAATCATTAAATATTTCAATTATTCTGACAACTTTTAGTAACCAATTAAGGTGAGCTCCCGTTTCAAGAACCTTTCTATAAAAGAGGGGTCAAGTTGGATGGTCGCGGAGTTTTTAAAATCAAAGAGCAAAAGCTTTTAGTATATCATATGGTAGATAAGTACGGAACCCTTAGGGCGCGAGTCCGACTCGCACTTGGCCGGTTTTTAATGTTATTGCAGAAAAAATTATATGCTTATCGTCAAAAGACCCCGAAAGAACCCGAATCTATTCAATTGGCTATTATAGAAAGGCATCTTCTAGGTCTTGTTCTAGGTAAGCTTTTTACAACGTTCATCACTGTCACCAGACCTAGTTGAGGTCAAGAGCAAGCCCATCTAATAAAAAACACTACACCAAATAGATAATAATTAATAATGTTTAAACAACAGTTACATTTCTATGTTACCTAGGCTAATATTTGAGGCGGCCGCACTTGCTTCACGCGACGAAAAAGTTATGTAACGAATTTAGTCGTAAATTTTACGTTAGTTTTGTCACGCAAGAAGCGCATCGCATTAAGTACAATAAAGTGCTTGCTTTTTACATACGGAAAGGGTTTTCGTGTTACGAAATGTCAAAGTGCTTAACTATTTTTAGGAATTTGTCACGCATTTTGCTTAAGTGTTGGCTAATAGAGAAATCTCCCTTTCTTTCTAAAATAATGCGGATTGCCTTCCTCCCTTCTCTTTACAAAGTTCAAAAATAAAGAATCTGTTCTCTGAACAACTTTTCCCAACAAACGCAAATCGAAATGCAAGAAAAGAATTCAGCTTCTAAAGACATTGCATTTTGTATATCGGAGGTCGCAATAGCTTTTTCGTATTTCGACATATTTCTTGGGAAAAGTTGTTCAATTTCATAAGCTAAGCGGGTCTACTTACAAGTTCGTGTCTTATTTTGTTGTTATAGTAATATACCGATTTGATTCTATCACATATTGTATATGAAACCTGAAGTTTTGCAATATGCTACAGTAATTAGGGTCGGTCAGTATCTACAATATCCAACAATACTCGATAAAACGCGATTGTCGATACTGTCATCATGTCTACCCTCTGTATATTACACCTTATTGTTATTTTTTGCAGAATTCAATTCCCACGTTGTAAATATTCGAAGATTTAAGAGCGTAAAGTTATATAAACTGTCATACTCCGTAAACTGTAACTATAAATTATCTCCAAATGCAGCTTTACAATTGTACTAGCAAGGAAGTTGAAGGATGTTTTGCAGTTGAGGTTAGTTCCACATTCGATAATTTTTTGCATAAGAACTATTTGTAGAAAAAAAATTGATTGGCTTAAATAATACAGAATTTTTTAACAAGTATTCTTCTGGTACAAAACATTACCAAACGTGCAGTACCAATGAATATTATAAATGCGAAAGTTACTCTGTTTGTCTTTGGCGAAAAGTCGGTCTGTCTGCTGGTCGGTCCCTCTGTCCGTCAGTCGGTCTGTCTGTCAGTTACTGCCGGTCTTTTTGTCTGTCTATTACGCGTTCATCACCAATATGAACAATTTCAAGTGAACAAAGTTGCAGGCAACAGCTAGTAACTTATGTGGCGTTAAAAGATTCTTTTTAAATACCTAAAAGTATTTGCGGCTCAATAATATTCGCGCTTGACTCCAAAGCGAAGACGAGCTATATAATATTCTATTATGCAAAACACTAATTAATTATGTGCGCGAGTCCCACATTAATAGCTACGCGCGGCAGCAACTAGCACCTAGAAAAAAAAACCAGTATAACCTGAACCAGCACTACGCTCCTAAAGCCCGAAACCAGAGGTCAAAGTGTTTCCACCGACGTGCGGCGTTCTATACTTTAACATGAATTTTTCATTCCCACCTGCAACGGTAGCGACTTCAAATTCATAATTTAGTACTTGCCTACAATTTCCCTGGCAAGCTCGCAATAAGTACTGAAGAGGGTTGTGAAATACGTAAAGTTCAAGTCATTTGAGTTCTAGTTTACAAGTAGCATTTGAATTTATTATGTGTGTTTTCACTTTGCATGAAATTAAGGTCAAACAAAAGTACTTTAATTCAAAATTTTCGTTCCTAGGTCATGTCAGGCAGGGGATAGGTGTTTCATTGTTTACATCCACTCTATTTTTATTGTTCGAACAATTTTACTGCACAATTCTGCACTCTATTAACATACGCTCTAACTTGATTTAAATTTAACATTTACTTAATGTTCTTTAATATTTTTTGTGGATTGAATTGTTGTATTCTTAATAAACAATTATTCTATATTATGTAATATCTATTCCACTGGCATTCTATATTATGTACCTATCTATTCCACTCTCGTGTGGGGCCGGCAAAGAATAGTACCAACCCATACATACCCGTGGGTGTCGTAAGAGGCGACTAAGGATTAACTGGAGGATGGGCAGCAGCATCATCCTTTGTATCTTACTTACTGCGGTCACCTACAACCGCGGTCCATGGTGCCAGCCGTAACGCTAACAAGCAAGGTGACTATGGTACTTCCCCTCCACATTTTTCCAGCAAAAGCTAGAATTCTGGAGGGAGCTCCCTGTCCTGTAGTGGACGTTTCATGGGATGTTATGATGATTCCACTGGCTGATACCTTTTTTTTTCAATATCATTCGAAGTTGTTCTTTCTGTACTCATTTTATTCAGCAAAAGAGATTTAAGAATGTTTCCCTTTATTCGACAAAAACTATACAGCGTGTAACGGAACTCTCCGCTTCGAAAAGGTCCGCAGGTGTTTCGCTACACTTAGACTAACAAGTCAAATTCAATAATCGTTTTTACAAAGATGTTGCACAAGTTAGGATGTACCTAGTTTGTAGTCACACCATGGCCACAATTATTTAACAAATAATCATGTTTGATTTGAGCTCAAATCACCATCTGACGTCTGGCACACTCGTTTAGTCAGCAGCTGATCATAGTGTTCATCAGAGCGTGAAGAATGCTCTCAATAAAGGATCTTTCGAATCTAAATGTAAGATTAGTTCAATGAACGTCTATGTGTTAATGTAAAAGTGTAATCAGTGATAAGCTTAATCGTAGGACTGGCCTAAACATCGAAATCTAACCTAGCCAACCAATTAAAATATTTACCGGTTAATTCTTGGATTTACTAGTGATAGGGCTGTAGCATATGGATTGACTGGTACTAGTTTGTTTATAGGGTATATTTTTAATATGTCCATAAATTGTATTTAATTGCAGTACTTTGCTTGGAATTCTTTACAAGTATAGGTAGTAAAATGTTTATGGAACTCCGCTAAAGCAGTATGCGCTAGAGCAGTATCCGCTAGAGCAGTATCCGAATGGCTGAGCGAGAAGTGTTTTTACTCCGTCAAGGAATACTTGGAATATAGACTAATTATTTTAGGTTTCTTTGAGATTGATTACTATTATTAATGCTGATGCCTTACTTTGCACGCCTTATAGGTAGAATACAAGAACTAATATAATTATAAGACCTATGAAATACTGTATTCAAGCAAATAAAATATTGATTGACTGATTGAAAACTTCTTCTGCTTTTTCGTAAATTCAAAACTTAAATATGCTTTGATGGGGTTGAGGCACGAGGTTTATGAATATGTACACTCAACTGCACATCAGTAGAAACACTTTTGGACTTTATGGCATGGTAATAGAGTTGAAAAAGTTTCTACCAATGTGCGGTTGACTGTACGTATAGCGTGAGTTTTCATTGGGTTCGCTCCCGAAGCCCAGTGATTCTACAACTGGAAACAGACAACTCTCCGAAAGAAAAAATAAAAAAATGTTTTTCACTATAATACCATGTAAAGTTTTTAAATATTGTAAGTTTAAGCTCCGCAATACTCCGTATGCTAGTATTTAAGCCTATAACATTTAATATTTTTCTCTGTAAGTGAATATTAAATTCTTTTGAGAAATAAAGTTCTTAAACCATAAACCATAATAAAACGTTTTCGAATAAGTGACGTTATTGACTCATTTTGTTGAGAAGTCTAATTTTTCAACATTACATTTTACAACATTTAACAAAATTGCTTGTTTTCAGGAGCTAAACCAATGAAAATTTATACTGCATTTAAGTCGACCAATTTGAATCATGACCCGGCTTATGATTATTTTGGTGCATACAGTCAACAAGAAAGTTGAATTTCGCTCAAACATGCCTTCAAAATGACAAAGAAGAAAACTTTATTATTTTATAGTTTCAGTCATCTAGTTAGCGCGCTTTTGCTAGGTCTGTGGTTTCAGTCGAATTCTTGTCAAAAAAGGTCACGAATCAGTTGGTTCTGGAAACCTGGGCCCTGTATACAGTGTCGACCACGTGCTATAACTCTATCTGACTGCCGGTAGCGAACTGTATGTTTAGTTGTAGGCTTGTCATAACATGACCTTATACTATTATCATAATTTGCAATTACCATTGTTTGTCAAGCATTAACACATTTTCTTTTTTTTTTTCAAAAATAAGGTCCTACTAAAATAGTGAACATAATTTTAGCACATCACCTAGACCATGGAACTGAACAACTTTCCCAGAGGAACATAGGTCGAAATATGCAAAACCAAATTTGACCTCCCATACTAAATGCGCTATCAGCTGATGCAGTTTCTATGGGATGTCAAAAACTGATTTTCGTATTTCGACCTTATAGTATGTTACTTGGGAAAAGTTGTTCAGTTTCATGGTCTGAGTAACATACTAAAATTATGTCCACTATTTCATTAGGGACCTTATATAGACATTGTTTGAAAATTATGTTATGAAAAAATTATCATTGTTTTTATGTCACAAACTACAGTCACAAGATGATGTCAGTTATAAGTAGGAAATAGCTTTCGAGATTTTCCTAAAAGCAAATGGTTATCGATTTAGTCTCCAATATGTTGAAGAAAACTACAAAAAACCTTGTTTTATTGCTTACTTTCTCATCATTGCCCTAGCTTCTTACGGGGACTGCTATTATAGTGCTGCTGTGAGACAGCTGACTACCTAACCTTGAAATTTGACAAAGGCACCGGTTTTTACACAAAGCGATAGTCTTGCCCGCTACTCAGAAGTAAAACCATACCCAAAACTAGATCAGATTGTTTGTGGCTTACCCAACTGTTAGAGTAGTCAAGCCGCTAAATGGCGAGCCTTTTGAAGCGCAGGAACGAAACGAGTCAACACATTGTTACATCTAGGTACACACACTAACACACAGACATCACGTCACATCATGTCCATTCCTAACAGAGAAATTTAATAAAATGTAAAAAAATATTTATTTCGTTACGAAATCCTACTAAACAATTGACACCAGTCCCGCAATGCCCTGAGCCTATTACGAAGTGTCTTAACAACTTTATCAAAGAGTATTACAGCCCCAGACATTGTATCACCGATGAAAACTTAATATGGCGTCGGTCCCGCGTTGGGCGCCAACTAAGCGCCAGTACAGCGCTAATTTCGCCTGGAATTATAAATTACCAGGAATCACAAATTTCCTATTAAAACCAGCTTATTAGTCGTAGCTAGTAAAGCGAAATAATCAGTTAATTAATTTTAGATTATGACTTATAAATCCGTGCCATTAATAACTTAGCGGGACTTGTAAACAGAGACAGTTTGTCAAAAAGTAATTATCTTAGCTAAGTTCTAAATATAATATGATGGCTTTATGCTGCTGAGTAAAGGGAAGATAGTGGAGTGTCTGCGCAAAATGACATAATATTTCAATAAATAACTAAAGTTTAATCTGATAAGTCTATCTCATCGTTGCGGACAGTTTCCGAGCTGCGATTCGTGATTAGATACTCTGCAACTCAAGTCGCCTGGATCGATATCAAAAGTGGATATGAAGGGGATGCGATTAAATTCAGATAATTAGTAGGTATGCAATCCACATAAAATTGTTAATAAGACACTTAGGCCGGTATTTCACTGGGACACTGGTAGCGCGACTGGTAGCGCGACTGGTTGCGCGACTGGTTGCGCCACTGGTAGCGCGACTGGTTGCGCCACTGGTGTCCGTAACAAGACACCAGTAAAGACACCAGAATCGCTACACCCTGCAGCCACAGTATTAAGGGCTATATTTCACTGGGAGTGGTAGCGCGACTGGTAGCGCGACTGGTTGCGCCACTGGTGTCCGTAACTAGACATCAGCTCGGCTGCTGGTCGCGCTACCACTCCCAATGAAATATAGCCCTTAATACTGTGGCCGCAGGGTGTAGTGACTCTGGTGTCTAGTTACGGACACCAGTAGCGCAACCAGTCGAGCCACCAGTCGCGCCACCATGGTGTCCCAGTGAAAGTCTATGGAAATAAAATTACTGTGTCCGTGGCTAAGAACCTCATTGCTTAACCTATGTGACGGTCCTTACACATTTCTTTTTTATTAGGAAATATTATTTTCCGTAAATGAATTATTTTAATAATACTTTATTGTTCATACAAGAACAATTAAAACTTAAAAAGCAAAACGCGCTTAATAATAGGTAAAGGCAGTCTTATTGCTTAGAGCTATTGGATGAATCAAGAGCAATCTGACATGTAAATAAAGAACACTTTCTCTATCATTTATTTATTTTTGGAATGAGTAAATTTATGCCATTAGAGTCTCCATATCTACCTTCACAAATTAGAGCGGTAACATTATAAGTTTTTGAATTTGTTTATTTGGTTGTAAGTGTAGCACCACGCTTCTTTCAAACTTCTCGAAGCGGAGAGTTCCGCTCATTACGCTCGCAACGCTTTTTAGGTTACCTATGACACATCTGACAGAATTTCCGCTGGTGTCATACTTGAAATTTTTTTCGGTCGCGGAACTTTTCGCGTCGGAATTTTGCAGGTGTGTCGCTGTATAATAAGAGGTAATCTTCGGAACTACTCCTCCGATTTCAAAAATTCCTTTGCTAATATTTAGGATGGGTAGACCAACGTAGACATATAATAGGCTTCATTTTATCGCGGGATGCCAAAACATTACGTCACCAATTAAAAATGTATATGTTGAGTAACATAGGCTACTTTTTACGCGGTAAATTCTCACGGGAAAAATGTTCAAGTCGTACGAGTTTGATGGCAACTAGTATAGGTACACTAGGCCGCACGTCGATGGGCCACACTTTGACGGGTGTCTGGTTTCGGGCTTTTGGAGAGTAGCGCTGGTTCAGTTTAAACTGGTCTTGTTTCTACTTGCTTGCTGCCGAGCATACTTAACACTATTGTTCCGTGTGATTTGCTTCCCTGAGGTACCAAATATCAAAACTGCATTCAAAAGAGTATTGACAAATAAAAACCTCAGAGCAATCTTGAACAGAGCGGCCATGCGACCATTAATAAAATCAACAAATCTACATCGTTCATCAAAAGCTATTGTAGCTTATTGGTGGAACAATAGTCGCACGGCGTAACGACCATACAATGCAATACTGTACGTACTATATGAACTGCATTGCACGCACATATTAGACATTCATTCTGCATGCAAACATATACAATATTTTGTTTAAAAATACTTTGTCTCCGAAAGGTTTGGGTTCATTTGTCATGGGTTTAGTTTTGCTTTCACACATTTTTTGCTGGTTACTTGGCCTCCTTACAAGACAAAATTGTACACAAAAGGCAAAACTTTCCTGAATCATGTGTATTTGCTCATGAAATTGAGCTACTTTTACCAAGGAATCATCTTCATATCAGCGTCCTTTGTTGGACAAAGGCTCCATTAAAGATCTCCATGACGGCTGATCCTGCGCAAGGAATAGGTATACAGTGTGAAGCGTGAATTTTCATTGTTTTTCATGGTTTACTCATGAAAAGAAGCAACTTTTTCGAAGAAGAAAAACAAATACTTACTGAAAAAAGTTTTTTCGTCTCTCCGTACTAAAGTGGTCACGTGATAATTTGATCAACCCATTATATACCTACCTACATATAGGAAGCAAAATAAAAAAAATTCCGAGTAAACAATTGTTTTCCTGTGGAAAGTTGCTTCTGATCATGAGTAGATAATCACTGGGCTTCCAAAGCAAAACCAATGAAAATTCATGCTGTTAAATGCGCTAAGCTAAAAATCTATCAAAGAATTTCTGTTAGATAATAATATTGAATTCTATAAGTAATACTTTAATTAATTAATGTTGAGTTATTATGTTTAATTGTATAGTTTTATTAATTTTGTTTCGGATATATTTCATTTATTAATTTTAAATTGTTAAAACGCCCTCTGTATACTCGTATTTGCAGTGCCCTTACGGGGTGCTACATGCTGTTCTGTGTTAGAATATAGTCCACCTGTATGTATATTACCGTGTAGCTGGCAAATAAAGAATTGAATTGAATTGAAAGTCAACTGCCCCTGCTTTTTACGAGAGGATTCTTTTTCATATTTTAATCTGTTCTTCGAGATTTGTTCAGTTTCATAAGCAGATTCACACACGCAAATACAGCCTTTTTTATCACACGATGTTTATAAAAACAGCGTGTTTGAGCATAAAAAACGTTACCACGTGTGTTTACTCACTCAAGAGGCTAGAAAAATATTCTTAACGTGATTCCATTCCGAGGACATTCCATTCATTCATTTTTTCCATTTTTTTTTATATTAAATGGGCTTACTCTGAAATTACTTATTTACTTACTTATTTTGAAATAAATCGTCAAATCAAACGAAACGGCAACCTCAAACATCTCAATCATATAGCAATAAAAAATAGTAATTCAAGAACTACGCAAGCAGGAACCTTTCATCGAATTCAGGTACCTACATACAAACGGATTAACGGAACCTTTCAACATATGGTTTTAGACAGCAAATTGATAGATAACGTATTTAAAACTAATTAAAGAAAAAAAAATTATATGGTAAAAAATTGTTATGTTGTAGGTACAAAACAAATAAAAAAAATACGATATGAAGTAACGAGAAGTAACCAAAAATCATAGTTTTTAAAAAGAAAAACATTAGTAGGTACTTAATTGGTTGATAATACTTGAAGCAGTTCAAAGGATTGATTGATATCTAGTATATTTTATTTGAATCATCTCGATATTTTATTTTATTTTATTTGGGACGCTTACGGCCAATAATAATCTTAAGTTAATAAATGCTTAGACCTAAGCTAATTACAAGCATCCACCGATAGCAAATAAAAAATACATTGCTAATACTTAAATATTAAAGTTAAAAACAACAGTAAAAAAGGAAACATCTACTTCTCTGACCAGACATCAGTATCCTCAAAATACACATTGGCAAGTCTCTGTTTGATCACACGAGTACTGGTTGTGAAGATGTCTATATCAATGTTGCTATCAACTACCATGTTCTTGAATTCTTTAACAGCTCGAACAAAAAAGGAGTTCATTCGATAGTTAGTCCTCACATTAGGTATGTAGATAACTGATCGCTCTCTAAGATTTAGTATATTTGTCCTTAAAGAGATTTTTGACAAGAGTGCTGGACTGTCGATCAAGCCCTTCATAATATTGATAAGGTAACATATGTCGCTTATACCACGTCGCACGCGTAGAGGTAAGAAATGGTATCGCACGCATCTATTACTATAATCGGAAGATTTAGTACGTGCCCTATAATCTAAATACCGTAGGAACTTTTTTTGTACATTTTCAATACGTGTAATGTATTTCCATACGGGGGAAGCGTACTCTAAGTGACTGCGCACAAAAGCGCAGTACAGGATTTTAATTGTTTATATGTTTTTAAATTGGGACGATAAACGCATTACGAAACCCAACAATTTAGTTGCCCTTTTCACTATATGTTCAATATGGCTCTCAAATAACAACTTGGAGTCAAAGTGTACACCCAGGTCTCGAATAGTATTGACTTTAGAAATTTCTTCATTATCAAATAAATATGAATCGATTGAATTTGTTTTACGTGTATATGAGCTATAATAACATTTCGATATGTTTAGATCCAACTTGTTCATCCGACAATAATTTTGAAATGAATTTAGGTCACACTGTAACTCCAAAGTATCCTCAATACAGCCAACAGCCTTCAGAATCTTCATATCGTCAGCGAATATATTGGCAAAATAGCATATAGTTAACTCTGTAAAGCCTACATCATTGTTATTGAATACTTACTTAACTTGCGTGACTGCAACGTCACCTAGGATAGGTTAAACTTTATAGTTCATATTATTATCATGACCGATTTCGATATGGTTGAACTTTATAGCCACGTTTATTTTAACAAGGTGAGAATGTGTCTTTTTAACTATTTGGTTTAATAATACAAATAAATACTGTTAATACTTCTGTACCTTCGTTTTCTGTAGGAGGCATAAGCCCACTGCTTCGATACGTCTTGCTTGCAACTGAGCTTGCAACCTGTATAGAAACAATTAAACAAAACTGTGTTTACGAAATGACAAGGTCGCATTTGCGTATCCGCATGCGTTCGGCATGCTGGCTGCATGCATTCGACAAATGTCGCCGCTGTGGACAGTAACTCAGCTCACCAGCGACTGCTACGATCCGAGCAGTTCAATACATTGCCAACACAGCCTGTGTATTAAAAAAAACTCTTATCTCTTGGATCAATGCGGTAAAGTCGTGGACATTTATTTCGCCAAGCCGCTAAACATTAGTGTTGCTAAAATCCCTACGTTTAGCAGCACTGATGTTCAGCGAGTCGCAAATAATAACTTACCGTATAAGCATGTCGTAAGGTCAGTGGCATTGCCTCGGACATAGCTTAACGACTGTTATCGATAGTAGCCGAGACGAACAGGTTAACATGCCTTCCAAAATCGGATACGCTCTAGTTATTTCGCTACTAGTGAAGCGTTTTCCAAACACATGAATAGTTAGTCTACCGTTGTCTTACAAGTCATTCTGATGTTATAATTATAAGTAACACCAAAATGACTTGTAGGCTAGTGCAAGAAAGAAGGTACAAATCATATATTTTATATTACTATACAGTAGACAAAAACATACCTGTGTCATATAGTTGCTAGTCTTTGCTATCAATTAGTAACAAGATTAATTAATGTACGTTAACTAGTAATTTCAGGCAAACCTGTATTTAGCCAACATTGTTTTGGTTCCTATGATGGTTTAATTAGCCGACTGCATCAAATGTCTACTTTAAGAAACTTTAAAATTATGAAAATTACCTACTTAATCGACGTCAAGGTTTTTTATTATTGATGTTGATAGAACATAGAACATTCCAGTAAGTATGTATCTTGTATGTTTTCTTGTCCTTGTACCGACATGTATTCCTTTTTTGCGAGTCCATCTGTTCAAATATTTAAATGTATTGGAAGCAGTCCTGACCTTACATAATATAGTATTCATCTTTAGTGAGAACTTTAACAATGATATAATTTTGTTATTCATCGAGAAAGAACTCCGTTAATTTTTTTCTGCTATAATCCGTATCAACAAATGTAGACATTTTGTTTAACTGGAGCAACCTGAAGTAACAATCCCTTTCTCGCTCTTGTTGAATATTTTAGTATAAGTACTTTGCCTTACCCTCCACCTGGTGCGATACGACCGAGCTGAAGCAATAAGAACCGATTTCCGTTTCGTCTCACCCATACTCTCGTACGCTTCGACGCCTGCTCCGTGTATTGCGTATTCATGTCACCGTCACAGCTGCTAGCTAAAATTGATTTGGAAGCAATATCAATAGTTGAGGCACGTAAATGCCTTGTACATTCCATCAAATTTCCCCTCCTCAATGCAAATGCACGTCTAGATGGGCACGTGATCGCGCTTGCGCTGCGGTAGGTAAAGTGCTAGTTAGAATACACCCAAGCACCATCTGATATGTGCATAGTAAATGTAGAGCAGGTGTATAATGTAGTAGAGCACGATTTTAGGACAAACTAGTGCAGCCTAGTCTGTATGTTAAAAAAAAAACAAATTAATCGAATTAGGTTTGGTAAGTGGTCAGGTTTATGTTGCCCCTTACACTCAGAAACAGGAAGCTACTTGAAATTTACCAAAATCTACACGCCAAACTAGTTTAGGCTAAAATCGGATTGTCCGATAACAATGCACTGATTATGGTGAATTCAGTTTGAATCGACTAACTTCTTTTTGTATTAGTCATAGCATAGAGGAAAGGTTAAAGATTTAACAAGTTCGTTTGAACTTTTCTATGTGACAATTTAATAATTATTTTATTAATGAGTCTCAGTAATGAGTTTAATATAATTTTAATGTTTATCATAACATCCCATGAAACGTCCACTACAGGACAGGGAGCTCCCTCTAGAATTGTAGCTTTTGCTGGAAAAATGTAAAGGGGAAGTACTATAGTCACCTTGCTTGTTAGCGTTACGGCTGGCACCATGGACCGCGGTTGTAGGTGACCGCAGTAAGTAAGATGTTAGATACAAAGGAGGATGCTGCTGCCCATCCTCCAGTTTATAACCCTTAGTCGCCTCTTACGACACCCACGGGTATATAAGGGTTGGTACTATTCTTTGCCGGCACCACACGGGCATTGTAATGTTCATATTAATAAAAATTTTGATTATCTATTAAAAGTTTGTGAAAGACCTGAATCCAATATTTATCGATACTAAAGGTGAAAGCTTTAGGAATGGCTTTAGTACTTTCGTTAATAATACCTAACTCAATTGCATTATAATAATTTGCAGTGTGACTATATAGGGTGCTTCCTAATCAACTGCCTTTCTTTAGCTTTGTTACACGGCCCATAAACTGAACAAACCCTCGAATTTAGGTCAAAACACGAAATGAAATTGATCTCCCACACAAAATATGCTATCAGCTGATGCAGTTTCTATGGAAGTAAAAATTTTTTTCGGTTTCTACCTTTGTTCCTTAAAAAAAGTTGTTCAGTTTCATTTGCAGATTCACATCCTCCAGGGTTGGTACCCTTTTTGTTACAACCTGTATGGTAGGGGCCTGCGAAATATGGTCAGTAGCGGTAATTGATTTATTCATCTGTGATGTTTAACGATTCAGAAAACACGGCCCGCGTCTGGTTTCGACAACACCGATCCGTCGCGTGTTATGTTGAATTAGGTAAACCGTTTTCAATTTTAGCTAGACATACCCTGGCCGATTTAACCATTGATTGAATACTCCTTATGTGAAATAGTTCTTCCTCCATTCTTTGCACAACTCCCTGTCTTGTGCTTCTTCTAGCCAGATTTTAAGGAAAGCGTTTGTTAATTTAATATTTTATAACTCTCCTTAATACAAAGAATTTGTGCAATAGGGTTTATTTTCTATGGACTACAATATTGATGATCATCATTATATCGTGTGCGTTGCAAACCCTGGTGTCAGAGCCTTTAAGCCGCCATAGATCTCTGACATGGTTCATTAATGACTTCATGTAATAGTCGGGACCAACGGATTTACGTATCTTCTTTTCAGACAATCAGGTCATCCTACAATGTCCTAACCAAACTGGGGAGGTCGCACAAAGGGAGAATGAGGAGAATAGTATGATAAAAATCAGTGACCAAAATGCATTAAAATTTGCTGCTTACCTGTGGTCCCGGCGGGTCAACCCATTACCGGGATCCCTAGTGCTGTGGAACCACGGGTAATTAAAATTACCCGTAGTTCCACAGCACTTGGGATTACAATCTGATGAATATTTCGACTTCTGTTTATATCAATTTTAAAATAAATTCCAACCATGACCCTACTTAGGATTATACAAACCCATAATAACATTAGATACGTCAAAAGAGATCACATCTCACAAGTTTAGATGGAGGAAAGGAGGAAAGTAGAAGTATTTTTTCTGTTTACATGGAGGAAAGTGTTTATGAAAAGGACTGCATGCTATAAGTTTCACCCATTGAGCTCTATTATACTCTATAGTACAGTATTATACCTTTAGGTATTTATACTGACTGTCACAGAGCAAAACATTAACAAGTTTCCAAGTTATAATAATAGTTAAGCCTTCCGCTAACAGTGATGATGAACAGACTTGTAATACCGTGCAAGTATCTGTGTAAGTATAGAGTAGGTACCAATTACCATACCAATGTAACTCGTATGGAGTGAGTTATCGGCTTGCTTCCTCAACCGCACCGTATTGGCGTAGTGTTTATAAACACGCCTGGCCTCGTGCGATGTGAACTCGAACTATATAGAGTTCTCGAAAGAATGCCACTTTTTTAGACAAATATTTTGTGATACACGAGGTACATGTTTGTAACCACAATACACAAACACAGACAAACGCTGACTATCGTCACACACCGGACAGTACATACATCGAGCGCGAATTTGAAATTTGAAACTGGAAGGTCGCTTAGGCTCGCATATCGCGGGGTAGATTGCAAGGAGGGCGGAGAGTGTCCATTCTGTATGATAGTGTTATTACTTTATTCTGTGCTATCATATCAAATACAGCTAGACTGACATATTATCTATATTTTTACACTTTTTACATGAATTTGAGGTTATTATTATATTTACAAAACGTGACGCTCTTTCTTATGCAGTGTGCTAATTAACGTGATCGCTATAAAGAAGAGTTAGTACTCTCGGTTAGAGAATAGTATATTCCTTGAGTTAGTATGAATTTAGGGAATCTAAACGTCTTACCGCCGGTTGCAGAAAGGCATTAAAATTAACCTTGCCTTAAAATTAGTTTTGACACTTCCGTGTCGGTAATAGAAAGTGTCAGTTCCTATGATAAGGTAAGAGATATTAGTTAGGTACCTGATTTATTTTGGTTAGCTTAGACTGATATAAATATGTTTCATGCTTAATTTACGGCAAAATGTACGTATTTTTTCCTTGCACAAATTGAGAAATAATATGACCGTCTTGTTAGTAGCCTTTTTATTCAATTAACATTTTACCTACTTATTCAGGAAATTTCGTTTGGGCAGGAACTCGGCGTGGAAGTAAAACTGTTTGATTGAAATTATGGTCTTTTTGTGCATTAAACAGTAAATTGGCTACGGAGTACTCAGCTGATGAAAATTTCAAGAGATCTCGTATGTAAGCCCCGTTTGTGTTGTCTCAAAAACTCAAGGACATTTTCCTTCGTAAAGTTCACTATCGCTTTAAACATAATTGTTCACTTCGCATTGTGTAATTATTTCACTCTAAACTGGCAGTTCGCCAGATTTTTAACTTCTAAAAACTGAAGAATGTTCTAGAACACGACACTGGCAGAAATGTTCCCAAATATGGGTTGACCAATAAAAAAAAATAACTCTGGAACAACTACACTCATCTGGAATAAGCGACATATTTTATAATTATATTAGTGGTGATGACAAATTCAGGGAGTGTGACCCGCCCGACCATCTATCTCAATGAAGTTAATAGATGACCGCTCAATCGATCCATCATATTACTTACAGAAACAATTCAGTATCAAGTTTTCCTTTATCCCTATGTGGCATAATTTGAGCTGTATATGTGCAGTTAGCGTCTATTGACTATAATGTTAATTTATGATTCTTTTTGTTCAAAAACAGTCTTTAAATTTTTGGCCGATGTACAAGAACCTACAGCAATATTACCAAATACAGGTTATTAAGGTTTAATTTGAAGGTATAATTTGTAGAGGAATTTTACCAAAACCTAAACCAAACGGGAGCTAGAGATACGGGATCTTTGGAATTACTTAACCGATTTTAAAATTTACTTTAACTATAGTGAGCTACAACGTTCTAGTTACTACGCAATATTCTTAATAATAAGTTGAAATTTTGTACCCTCACTATTATTTGCTTTTTTGCATTATCGGCATGGAAAAATTCACAAACTTTTTGATGAAGTCCGCCAGTATTGTTAATTACAAACTATACTAACTCCTTAGTTAGTTAGAACTAGAAACTCCTCGCTAGGATAGGATAAGGATTAAAGCGTTAATATGTCAAAAAATTTCATCTTTTTGACAAAGTATATATATATATGTGTAATCGGTTTCTCGTAAACGGCTCTAACGAATTCGATGAGGGTTTTCGGGGGAAAAAATTGATCTAGCTAGGTCACATGTCTGGGAAAATTCGTTTTCACCGTGTTTTCAAACTACCGCGTTTTAGACAAAAACCTATAGCGCCATCTGTTGGCGGGTAGCATAGCATGCTCACCCGATGATATTTTAATGTTGAGACGACTATTATAGAGCGAAGCTCGGTCGCCCAGGTACTGTAATGTGAAATTACAGGCAAAGGGTCATCAATCTATTAAATGGACTTCGGATAGTTTTAAACGTAAAATTAAAAACCTGTATTTTTTCCTTGTGAATGACCCAGCGATTAGTCCTTCTAACCCACAAAACTCGACCAGAAATCATCGTTCCACTTTACAACCACATGATTCCGAGCTCCGCCTCACGATCAATTCCACCAATTAGTCATCTGAGTACGTCATCAAGTAAATCTCTTGCCTTTCAACCGAACCCATGGATAAATTACAAGCAATACGTTTTAGGTGCTATTTGGAAAAGTGGCTAATAAAAACGGTAGGCTGAAATCCCGTTCGGCTCAATTTAACGGCATTACCTACGGTAATATCCGGAGTTCACAGCTGTATCCTGGACGTTACCGATGTCAATATTAGTTATCGATGTCACCTTATGCAGGGTTGTAATAAAAGCGTAGGAAAAATAAAAAAAATATATTCTATAATACAACGTGTAAATATCACGCCCAATTAAGTTAGGCTAAACTTGCGTCTTGACTAAATGGTAAAGATATTGGTTGATATTCCACACTTTAGCACAAAGCTCTTTAAACATGACAATTGTACACACTAAATATTATTTTTATTTTATATTAAGTGCAGTATAGATAAATCCCCATATTCGCAGGGCAAAAAATAAATGCAAGGGATACAGACTAATATTTTTAGCATATCTATTAATGGTAATGGCGTATTGGTTGCGGTTGACAGGATTAGAAATAGTGTGATAAGATAAACGGTGTGGCGTAAAAGAAGACGTAGTGACCAAAATCGAGAAAGGGATGCTGAGATGGTTTGGTTTGTAGAGAGGATGAATGAACGAAGACTGACGAAAGAGATCTACCAGGCGAGACTGAATTGAAACTTTGGAAAGGGAAGGCCTAGGCGAACGTACCAGGACCAAATTCAGGACGTTCTGAATAAAGGCCAGGTTAAAAGTACCCTAAACCGACGAACATGTATGAAAGGATTGATGAAAGTACAGGAAGCTAGGGAAGTATGTCAAGATCGTAGCAGGTGGAGGACTGTGGTCTCTGCCTACCCCGACGGGAAAGAGGCGTGATGTTATGTATGTATGTATGTATGTTGCGCATCCTTGACCTGCTTTTAGACATATCCTTTTATTGGTTTTGCTTTCAAAGCCGAGTAAATCTGATAATTAAACCAAACAACCTATACTTAGATAAAAACTGACTAAAAAAATCGACTAGGTTATACTTGTTAAGTTTTAAGGTTAAGTTGCTTGTTTAGTAGAAAGTAATCACTGGACTTCGGGAGCAATACCATAGAAAATTTACGTTGTAAGTATATGTCGTGGGCCAATCGTTGAATCGGGCCGCTCGAGATCTGCCTGGGCAGATGGGCACGATGTGCCGGCATTTTGTGATCTGGCCAATTATTTCAAGATGTGCCCAATATAAAACTGGGCAGATCGATAAGATCAACCTATTTGTCAATTTGCCTTCAAGAATATATTGATCACTTGGCCACATCGAGATATGGCTGGGAACATCGAGATATGGCTGGGCGCATCGTAACGCTTGTGTTGCTGTTTGCGCTCTGTCAGCTTGTGTGTTAGGTTAGGTAAGTTAGGTTAGGTTTTATTATCTTTATTATCTTTATTATCTCTGCTTTGGTCACCCTACAGAATCGATTTGACCAAGTATGGCCGGGCAAATAGTTAAACGTTATGCTTTGAACGATATGGCGGGTATTATATAAGCAAATCAAGAAATGCCGGCGTATCGTGATGTGCCCAGGCAGATCTCGATCGGCCCAATTCAACGATCGGCCTACGACATAAACAAGGTTTTAAAGGACATCTGTCGAAAAATTTAACTGTAGCTTGAGACCGAACAACTTTCTCCAACGCATCGAAACAATATAACATAACAGCAGGAAAAAGTACGCGTTAGAGCAAGTCGGCTCGATACGTGTGTGTCTCTGTCGCTCCAATGTGCAGCGCATTGCTCCGTCCTGTTCTCACGCTGCTGTCATTCTAATCAAGCTACATTAGCTACACTACAACTTAATACAGTTTCTATGGGATATTTCTCCAGTCTTATAGTCTGAATCCAGGATTTAGTTTTCGGTAAATCTCTTTAAATACAGGTAGGCTAGTACCTGTTATTTTGAAATAGGTACAGGGTATAAGGGACAGCCTTCCGAAAACTGAATGAGCATGATCAGTCAACGTAACTGAACAACTTTCAGCGAATAATTCTTTCAGGAAATGTAAAAAAATGGCCTTTCCATACACACTGTCCAATCAAGATTGCAATTTTGTATGGAGAGGCCGAATTATTTTTCCTGAAAATTTTGTTTACTGAATTATGTTTATTTATGTTGACTGATCAATGATCATGCATGCCGCCCTTTCAGTATTCGACGAAAGGCTGTCACTTAACCTTTGGTAGAGACGAAATAGTGACATCAATAGTTTTAAGGAGCTTTACTTTTGAGAAGCTTTCTGCACTTGTAAGAAGCTTACTAAGTTCTTCGTTCAAGGATCAAGAAAAGGTTTGATTTATTCTCTTAAACTTTACTGGTTGATCCGACCTTTTCCGTTGCTTGAGTATCTACAGTCTGCCAAAATGTGGTCTACCACCTTAAGATTGAAGTTTATTTGTACGCCATTAAAACGGCTAACAAGAGAGAAGCACCAACAAAGTAACGAGCAAAAACAGTACTTATTACTCTGTGTTATTTATTACATAAGCATAGTGTCGCTTCTATCAGCGCTTTTCTTTTGTTTTATCAGTGTCGGCTCGGAATCGTCGCGATGGCACATCCCGGACATTACGTACAGTCAAAAACACATCGAGCTTGACACAATGGACTTTGTACCGTCCTTATTTGAATAGACTTACGGGCTAGAGTAGCACTGCGTGTGTCAAGCTTGTGAAGCTTGACCTGTCGTTGACTGTAAACGAGCGCGAAATTGTTAGACCACTTTCTTGGCCGACCGTACACCCAACGGCACGTCAGTGGCAACACTTTGGAGTTTATGGCATGGCAATAGACTTGCAAATGTTTCCACTGGCGTGCGATTTTATGTCTTATAATTTATGCTCATACTTAAGATTATCGCATCTAGAAGCGCAACATTAGCATGCACAATGCATATAATTGTGTCATTATATATGCACAAACAAGTAAGTTAAGTATTCAAATTATGTGTAGTTATAATCTTTATATGTTTATACCCATACACTACCTATTCACATATTTTATTATAATATAAACCAGAGTTCGCGAAAGTTTTAATAACCTCAAATTCATGCAAAAATTTATAAAAATGTGGATATTTCTGTATAGCTGTATGTAAAACGATAGTCTAAGCATTATTGTGTGTGTGTGTGTGTGTGTGTGTGTGTGTGTATCTTGGCTACAAACGTGTATAATCCTTTTTTTTCGTTTATTCCTTTGACGTAGCTGCAAAATGTGTTGGTACCTACCTATGCGTTAAAATTAACGGAAGAAATGGATCATACTTCGTGTAATCCGTTATCTGACACCCTCGTCAAATGAGCAACTCTTTATTGCACGTCTACTAGCTTGTGACGTCATCATTCATTGCCATAATTTACGAACACAACTCTAAATTAACTGTTTTTTCAAAATAGGTACATGATAGATGTAAAATAATTCTTTTTCATGTACTATTTACCTGATTAAACAAAAACTGTTTATTTTTTAGAATTTATGCATGTACTATGTACTTACTTGGTACACGAATTGGTACAAAAAAACAGTTTTATGCTGACTGTACATAACGTGCCGGGTTGCGCCCAGGCAACCCTGTTTTTTTAGACTCACCTTTTCATTGTGCACCAGCCTAGATAGGTCGCTTTTTGGTGGGCGATGAGGTAGGGTTGTCAACAGCCCGCTCTCCGCCTATAAAGAAAGCGGTGCTTAAGAGCTTTCTTGCTCCGTATATCGCAACTAGGAAGAGGTAGTCATTCTACTTGCATTGTATTCTGAATGTTTCGTCGAATAGGTTATTCTTATCGAATCGTGGGAATTGTCAAATTGTAGAACTTGGACATACGAACTGCTCTGTGTGGCATCGATAATATAGTGTCATTATCACAGAAATTCGAAGATAGCGTATTGTACAAACCTATGTCACCAATATAACCATACCTAAACAATATGTTGACAATAAGGTGTGGTGCGTTGATATCCCAGTGCGACAAAAGACACCCATTTGTACCACAAAAAAACACTTTTCTTATAGTTTTTAAGCTGTCTTAGCATGCATCGGAAACGACAGTAGACTGTTATGATTATGACATTCAATTAAGTAATATGCAGGGACTAGATAAGTACTATACATAAAACGTAATATGTAAAGATTCTATTCAACGTGCAGACGTTGAATAGAATCTTCACATACCTTCAGAAACCTAATGCAGTGCATATGTACAAGAATATCAAGCAAGATAGATACACGACACGAGTGAGTAGGTAATGATGTTTTGAAACCGGAGAATCTAAACAATGTGTGCATCAATTGTGAATCATTCATCACAATGGCAGCTCGGAATTGATGCACCATAATTTGTCGGCCATTTTACAGTCACCTATACAGTACTTAGAATAAAATGGTAAGCTCGGCGAATCTACACGTTACAAAAAAATACGAGTAAAATTAAGCTCGTAGGCTGTTAACCTTATTAACACCCTTTAGGCTTTTTTTGTAACATTTTTTGCAAAAACTTAATGGTGTCGCAAAGTCCCATTGTGATTTATTTTTGGGATATTTTTCGTTTACCAGTTCTGTTATTGTGATTCGCTCATTAACAATTGATTGATTGATTAAAATTATTGGATTTGGGTTAACTCACATAAAAGTGGAGAGTGGAGTCAGAGCCTTTTATGATTCGGTCAAGTTATTTGCATAGAAATATAAAGTTATTTGAATATAATGAAAATATGTGTCACAAGGTATTCTGACATTCATTCAGTCATTGTAAAATTGTAAATACGGCATATGCGTCGTTTTGCAAATTTTGTATGAATATGTCAAATCACGTTTGATGATTTGACATTTCAACTTGGGACTCAATGGCAGATGTCATCCCATAGTAAAATTAATTAGTATTCCTTCTATTCCGACCGGAGCAAGGAGTCCGAATTCTTTGATTATTTGTGTTTCCTCCATGACAGTATTCTCTGTGTACTAACTAGACCATTGGGTTGGGCAAATTCTGGTGCAACATTTACACTTTCTTTCAATGTAGTCGGTTAAGTTCAATGAAACAAAGTTTATAATTACGCCAATATTATATTCATCTAATGCTAGTAATGTATTGCATAACAATAAGCTTAACACCTAAGACGAATTGAATCCAGTAATGTTTTCAGTAAGGCGTTTAAATATTATTTTAAGCAAACATTTTAATACACGTTTTCCCTGGGATACAGGGGTTTATTGGACAAAATATAAAGTAATTTTAACACCAATTTATTTTCACTTGTGAAATATGAGTAAAGATATACAGAACTACAGACAGTTGCGTAACAATAGTCTATAGTCGAAGCTTGTAGCAGAAGAGAGCAAAGAAAGTGGGGGTTGTCCAATGTTTCGCTCACGCTCGGTCGCAGACGATCTTACGAGTATATTCAATATTGCAGAGCATCGTAGCCTTCATATCGACTTTTCTCACCGGTCCCTCCTTTTACCAACTGAAGATATAAAGTTTGGGCCATTTATAACTAAAGCTTGTGAGACTTAAGTCTTTCCAGAAGCTCCATTATAGATCTAGGTATTCTAGGGAATTCTCAAATTAAATAAAATCTTAAGTTTGCTAAAATGAAAAAATGCAGTAGTACCTAAAGGTTGAACAACTTTTTCCAAATCATACAGCGTTATTTTTTTTTATCACCCCGGATATTTTAAGAGGTGCTTCTGCTCATGCAACTGAATAAGTTTTCCCAAGAAACAGGTCGAAAAACGAAAAAATAGTACATTAAGATGCACGTGCGCTATTTTGGATATTACAGCCGAGGCTCAGAAATTGCAGCCCGAGCCGCAGGCGAGGGCGTAATGGAGCCGAGGGTGTAATCACCAAAGCGCACAAGCTTCTTACGACGTTTTTCAACACTTTTGCGAATTAAAACGAATCAAATTCGCTTACCTATTTTTCCTAAGGAAATTTCGTCGACGTTTTCCTCACGTTTCTACGTCACCCGATACACCGGACTTGACGTTCTACACTTATCACTGTTTTTTTTATTTGTAGAAGTTATTTATTTTTTTAATACATTAAACACATTTCACAACAAGAAATATCTGTTAAAATGGCGCGTGTATTGCTTTTTTCGAAGACACAGATTATACATGCGCGCGCAGGAGACAATGAGACAATGAGGACTGTGGTCTCTGCCTACCCCGACGGGAAAGAGGCGTGATGTTATGTATGTATGTATGTATAACATTTCAAAATGGCTATTACGGTAGCCATTACCGCAAACCATTTCCTTTGCAACACGAATTCGGATTAGCTCGGAGGGAGAACGCAAATAGTTCTGACATTTTTAGGGTTCCGATACCAAAATAGTAAAAAAAGGAACCCTTATGGTGCCGCTCTGTCTGTCCGTCTGTCTGTCACACCTCTATATCTCAGCAACCACTTACGCTATCGAGCTGAAATTTGGAATAGTTTTAGAATATAGTTGCCCAACTTAATTGCACATGAAAATTTTTTGAAAAAAGTATGATTATTAATGTAAAGGGGGCCAAAATAGGGGGGGCCAAATTTCAAATTGTCGCAACTAGGTCGAGTGGGGTATCATATGAAAGGGCTTTACTTGTACATTTTAAAATATATTTTTGTATTTTTTTAAGTTTCTTAGTTTTCAAGTTATGATGAAAAATGTCAAAAAAAATACCATTCCCCCCCCCTTATCTCCGAAGTTTGAGTAAGGGAAAATCTGAATTAATTACAGTTGACAGAAGTTTATGTAAACTTTACAGCAAAAATAAAACGATCTTTCTAAGTTGCACAGTTTTTCAGAAATCTGCAAAAAACCTTTACAAACAAATTTAGTTTTGCGGTCCTGAAAATGGACTTTATTGCTTCCAAAAATACTATAGGTATATCGGAACCCTCGGCGCGCGAGTCCGACTCGCACTTGACCGGTTTTTTACTTTGGCTATACTCTCTTCCGGGTTTTGCGCGAGTATTTGTATTGCTAAGGAAATGGTTCGCATACGGCAGACACGTTCCCGTTCCCGCTAACGTAATAGCGCCACAGCTGTCAAAACCATACAAATACGACTGAGATTCCTTTGTGTAACTTTACACCTAGACTAGCAAAATGCACTCTGAATAACTCCCGCAGAGTATGTGGTAAGTACTTAAAGTGAAATCAATGATAGATAACAGTAGCGTAAACTATGCTAACTAGCTAGAAAATGTTGCGGTAGATAAGAATCTTCAAACCTAGCTTTCTGTCTATAGTTAGGTTTCTACGGCCCGTAAATAGACGGCCTTGAGCTCGCTGGCTACTAAGCTTATTTCTATCGAACTTGCTATTTAGTAAATACGTTGGTGTCGTAACTCAAAATACTACGATACTACGATGCAAATAACTGTTGTTTGTTTTAGAACAAGAAATACCCTTTTTATACTGAAGCATTATAGGAAAACACGAATTTGGTTAAGTATGCTTACATCTCCGAATGGATCTTTGTCACGTGCCTCGAATCTGATAATGGACCAAAACGAGCTCATTTAGGTATTTCGTTCTCTACAGTTGTATATGTGTACCTATATAAAAACCATACTTACATAAAAACAATCTGTTCAATGTTTATGTAAAAGAATGCTCTCGAGCGCCAACCAAGAAAGAGTGGGTTAACTGCTTAAGTCGGAATATAACGAACGTGTTAGCGTAGCGACACATCTGCGACAATTCCGCGTCGGATCTTTCCGTCAAGTCTGAAATGCTAGAGCGGAATTTCCACGTCGGTACTTTCCACACGGATCGTTCTGATGCGTAAATTCGTGGGTCATACTTGACGGAAAGATCCGTCGCGGAACTTCCTCAAGTGTGTCCCTACACTTAGGATCATCGATCATTGTGATTCTCGGGTCCTTCAAGGTGGTAAGTAGGTATGTATCGTTAATGAAACAATAGAATCAATAGGACCAATAGAATCTCAAATGAGTTTTTGCTTCTAATTCAAAACCAATCAGGTGTTCTGTGGATCCATATTGTTTTTATAATGATACTAAACCAAAAAGAATGGAAACCCTTTATAGGGGTGACTCAGACTATGAAACCGGGTATTGCCCGTGGTCCACCAGGATGTAAAATACAGAATATAAAATAAAGTAAGATGATAATTCTAAGGGGCCATTCTTCATCATTAAGCAATGGCTGTAAAAATAATACTTTTTAGGGTTCCGTACCTCAAAAGAAAAAAACGGAACCCTTATAAGATCACTTTGTTGTCCGTCTGTCTGTCTGTCAAGACCCTTTATCTCTCGAACGGGTAAAGGTATCAGGTTGAAATTAATACCCTATATTAGGATCCATAAACCACACAAGATCTGAAAATTTCAATTTTTTACAACGACGCAATCAAAAGATATGGCATTTTATGTCCTCATCTCCATACATTTATTCAAAAATGCAAAGCCTACAGGGTACTTCCCGTTGACCTAAAATTATGAAATTTGGCAAGAAGCTAGGTCTCACAGTACAAATAATGGGAAAAGTCTGAAATCATAAAATATTACAATTTTTTCCACAACTAATGGTAACCAATTGTGGTGAGCTCCCGTTTCAAGAACATTCATATAAGAGAGGGGTCAAGTTGGATGGTCGCTGGGGCGATTTTTGTTTTAGTTCTATTTAAAAACGGGAACACTCACAAACTTGAAAATTGGTATGTTTATAGTGCATAAGCTATTAAAAAACAACAAATAATAAAATTTGGTAAAGCGCGTGTCGGACTCAAAAAATCTAGCACTTGACTTACTGAAATTTCAACTAATACAATTATGTTTATGTGGTGGTACGGAACCCTCAGTGCGCGAGTCCGACTCGCACTTGGCCGGTTTTTTTTATTTAATCTTGGGTAATCAAAAGTTTTGAATTTTCTTTGAATCATATTACTGCACAACATTCCCAAAGAAAAAGATTCGAAAGAAGACAAAAAAAATTGCCAAACTTGTCAGTGTGCTGCGAGAGAAACTAAACAAGAAAACATAAGAGAAACCCTACCCTAGCAGATTCACCTGGCGATAAAAGCAGTCCAAATAAATCAAGTCTTGTCCTAAGATAACAGTTTGTAAGTACTAAATCTGTCCCTTTCTTACTCATAAAAGGGGTGAGACAGGGAATAGTTTCTTGGGGTGGACATTGTGCTAAGATAAACTACCTACACATGTTGTAGAGGGACGTATTTAATTAAAACTTTGAAGCTTAGTCTTACGTGGACAGACGGAAAAACACTAGCCTAGCTAGCTATTCAGGAAGTGCTAACTGAAAAATTACTAGACATTTTTAACAGCCTCTTAAGTAGCCTGTAACCTTTGTGGTCTCGTGGTAAGAGCGTTCGGCTCTCGAGTTTCTGGGTTCGATTCCCGGTGTCAAACAAAAAACCGGCCAAGTGCTTGTCGGGCCACGCGCTGTATAGGGTTCCGTAGTTTTTTTTTAATTTCTTAATGCAAAGCTCGTTTTGTAAGCTCGTATTTCATAACGTTCACAACATAAACTTTTTACCTCCTTATGCTCAGTGGGTTCCTAGCGCCTGATTACTATTGCTATTTATATTATTTCCAGTTTCCATAGCTCACTAATCTGTGAAACCTACTTAGGTGTGATAGTTTCCCTTTAATATCATCATATATACTACTTCTGTGAATTTTTTCACATTTCCAATACAACCGTTTAGCTGGCAGGGGGGGGGGGGGGGAACTTGTTACCAACAAAAAAAATCGCTTTCAAGCTAAATATTTACCAAACGGATCCCTAAATCGAAAAATGATATGTGTAGACTCACATTATTTTTGTCTAACGACATATCTAACGTCACCCCACATGATAGGGTTGACTTTTAGAAACTAGACAGATGAGATACCTACCTTTATTTTTACTTAGTGCAAGTGATTCACGAAAAGATGCCTTACACAGGTTACAGAGGGCGATCCTCCAAAAACTAAAAAGTCTTAGGTACTTTGTTTAATACTTATACTAACAATAATTCATCTCGCCCCATTCCTACGTATATGAAAAACAAAAAGAATATAGAATAGTACAATTTACTTAACACAAAACCTACAATTTTACTAAAAATGAGACAACCGCTTAGAGCCACCAAGCTAGATAGATTTTATTATTAAAATGGTTTATAACAACAATTTTTACGATCAAAACCTTACAGAACTAAACCACAACCCATAAACGAAGCAACAGCTCTTTAACTGACCCTTAAAACAATAACTGGGTAACAATTTTAAACTCAATCTGGCTTTTATAGCGCGTTTTAAAACCTCCATAAAATTCGCCTATCTTTCATAGTAGTAAAACGTACTACGGCTATCCTGGAAAGTCGCAGCTTTGGTAATAGAAAACCTTTTCTTGCAACAAGAACGGGTACAAGACATTGTCACAACATTGTCGCTAGATTTACGATCGGGTTACTCTGTGCAGGGATCAGAGCTGTAAAACCACTCATTCTAGAAGTCCTGTTGAGCTAGGTGTTGCTACTAGTTGAGAGACTGCTGTGCATTTAGGGTGCGAAGACGGTCGGTATAATTTTGCAGGTCTCCGCTCCGCTTCAGTAGAAACGTACCCGTCGACATTATATGTTTCGGTCTGTAGACATAGCAATAAAATTTCAATTTGGAACTCTATTATATTAAAATCTATTTTTACGTATTTGTATGACGTATCAAAATTGAACTTAAATAAGAAACTTAGCTAAAGCATAAGGTAAATAGGTAAAGCCTATATGGGTAAAGCCAAGTAAATATCTAATGCATAAGTTGTTCTCTTCTGCAGACGGGCTTGTGGTTTCGGTGGCCAACCGAAATACGTTTTTCGTTATAATAGGCATGGTTAAGCAAGTATTGACAAAATATTATGAAAGAAAAGCACTGAAATATTTACGGAAACATTTGCAAGTTTAACTGAAAGCCTCAAATGATTTAAAATTCAATAAGCATCGCTGTTGCGGCAAACAAAGCGACTAAATTATGAAAACAATTGAAATTGGAATGAAATATTCAAACGTGTTCGAAAATGGCGGTGCATTGGATCGGTTTCCACGTTGCGCTAGTTTGCAAAGCTCTTATAAGCTGTAGAAATTCTGTGACTGATTGACTGCCATTAAATTGTATATAAGCGTATAAATTTACTTTAACCTGTGAAGACTATTAATATTCTTCGGGTATAGGAAAATTTTGACATATGACCCCTATATCAATTTCCCATAGAGTTCCCGAAAAATGGAAAATTCATGAAAAATGTATAGCAATTTTTGCGAAATTATGCCTTATCGCGTAAATAACTACGTTTTCTTTTCGATTCCTGTGAATTTTGACATGGGGCTTGAGAGGTAGCGGGAAGCAGACTCGATGCTAGCTAAGGTAGGCGTTACGAGTATAGCATTCTTATATGCAAGTTGTATCTAATTTGTACGTACCCACATCTTCATTCTGTACGCGAATCTTGGCACGCGTCGTAGTAGCAGCGCATCACAGTGTTAACTGCCTATGAGCTATAAAATGTTTTTTCGGTAGCTTAAAGAATTTTAATGACAGAGCCACATAAAAAACTGTGGCTCATATTTTAGGGAAGTTGCCCTAAGTGATAGAGCTACGACTGGCGACCGCAGTAAATCTAATAGCTTGTATTATAATATAGAAGTTATACGATTCCCAGTAATTATTTTATTTATTTTATTTATTATTACGATAGTACTTAGTTTCTATAGTTCATACTAACAATTAAGTCTTAATCAAGTTATAAATAAAATACAAAAATGTTAATGTTATGTTGTGTTTGTGTTTCTTAATTGTTAGTATGAACTATAGAAACTAAGTACTATCGTAATAATAAATGACTATAAGAAAATAATTATAAAATATATTTTTTTATTTTATTTACTTTATTTATTTTATTTATTTATTTTATTTGTTTTATTTATTTTATTTCTTAATTCTCTGCCTGCGTCTGTGTTCCCGAGTTCATATATTTAAGTCGCAAGAGATTTGAAGTGGCTTCTTCTGGGCAAACTCGTTCCGTCGTCAACCTCATATCTGTCCTCAGGGCTAGATCGGGGTCAAGAGTAAGCCCATTGACTGTAAAAAAAAGGAAAAATCCCGTATAAAAATTACTTACAGTTAACTTAGGGTGGGTTGCACCATCTACCTTAACCATAACCCTGTTTAATTATGCCTCTTGCTCTCTCTACCACATAGAGACATACATACATAACATCACGCCTTGTTCCCGTCGGGGTAGGCAGAGACCACAGTTCTCCATAGAGAGCAAGACATATATGGTAATGGTTAAATGAGATGGTGCAAACAACCCTAAAAATTACGAAACAGTGAAAAAAAAATACAAATCGGTTTAGCCAACAACAACGCAAAGGTACAGTCAAAAGCATATCAAGCTTGAAACTTGCAGCGCATAAAATGTTTGAAATAAGAACGGTATAAACGGTGCTCTTGACTGTACCACGAACAGAACTGACCCCTAGTCAAAATTTTGCATGTGACTCAGAACAGAACACAAATGTGAAGAACTGTCCCAGAGGAATATGGGTTGAAGATAGGATGGAGAAACTCGGGTATGGAGTACTGCTGCAACTATGAAATGGGTCTGAAAAATACTAGCTGGCCAATCTAACTGTAATCGACAAGCGTGCCAGGAAGGTCATTGGTGACGAGACTCTTGTCGAGGCAAAACTGCAGAGCCTTGAACGACGTCGTAAAGTGTCTTGCTGGTCGGTAAAAGGATACATTCAGGTGAATGTGCATCTAAATTGCACGACCTGGTACTACTATCCCTCTTCCTCCTGCATAGGACTAGATGAGGGTTGGGGTTCCACCCCTATGTCGTATTCGCACAAAGTGCTTGGATTCTTCATTCTTAATGCGCATAGCTCCCTCCCTGAAGAACTCCCTCCCTGCCAATCTTGCCTAAAGTGAACAGGCATTATCTAGGTAAGCTTGCAGATTAGGGTCAAATGCTCACCTATCTACTTTACATAAAAAAAACTTTTTTAAATTGGCTTCCTAAGCTTTGCATTTAATTTGTTTAAAACGACCAATTTTTTTAAAGTGAATACTTCTTTAGCGGCGCTTGGCACTTTTTAGGGTTCCGTACATCAAAAGAAAAAAACGGAACCCTTATAGGGTCACTTTGTTGTCCGTCTGTCTGTCTGTTTGTCTGTCTGTCTGTCAAGACCCTTTATCTTACGAACGGGTAAAGGTATCAGGTTGAAATTTATACCATATATTAGGGTCCATGAACCACACAAGATCTGAAAATTTCATTTTTTTACAACGACACAATCAAAAAATATGGCATTTTATGTCCTCATCTCCATACATTTATGCATTAACGCAAAACCTGTAGGGTACTTCCCGTTAACCTGAAATTATGAAATTTGGCACGAAGCTAGGTCTTATAGTACAAATAAAGGGAAAAGTCTGAAATCATTAAATATTTCAACTTTTCTCACAACTAATGGTAACCAATTGAGGTGAGCTCCCGTTTCAAGAACATTCATATAAGATGTTCAGGGGAAGGGCAGAGCGATGCACAATGGTATAGAATAAGCTGGTTTATTAGGAAAGATACAAAAGGCATGAGAGCCGTGTGATGAACAAAAACGAACGACAATAACAGACATCTATCAAAATATATAAAACACTTATAAAAACGGCCAGCTAATAGTGGCGTCAACCATGAAGGTGCTTTACACCAACACACCCCCTCAACTCATGGCTTAACGTCACGCAGCCCTAACGCAGCCGTCAGTAGCTCGTGCCTTATACGAGGCAAAGGTTTGGTGAGGATATCTGCCAACATCTTGTCAGTCGCCAGATATTCCAAAGTTATGGCTTTGTTGTCACGCAGCATATCTCTAATAAAGAAATGTCTAATATCAATGTGCTTGCTCTTTGCGTGAAATACACCGTGATCTTCAGCAAGGCAGATAGCACTTAAGTTATCAGCATGCATTCTTACCTTAGACAATGTGTGAAGACCTAGCTCCTTCAGCAGACTATTTAAGTATACAGCCTCTTTCATAGCTTCCGCCAAACTCACAAACTCAGCCTCACACGTAGAAGTCGCAACAATGCGTTGCTTTTGTGAAGTCCAAGATATGGCTGCACCACCTAGTACAAAAACATATCCAGTAAATGATCGTCTATCGATTACACAACTACCCCAGTCTGCATCCGAATACCCCTGAATACATAACCCTGTCGGTTTAAATAACAAACCATGCGTTATTGTACCTTTTAAATATCGCAAGATCCGCTTTGCAGCTTTCCAATGGGTATCTTGTGGATTTTCTGCAAACTGTGCAAGTTTTGCCGTAGCATTAGCAATCTCTGGTCTAGTTGCCACACTTAAATACATGAGTGCTCCGATCAGTTCTCTATAAGGAAAAGATTTCTCTGCAACCTTTTTCTCTTCACTTATCACTTGTTTTCCTGTCTCCATTGGAGTCTGAACAGGATTACAGTCTTCCATGTTGAATCTTTTCAATATATCTTTAATATATTTTTCTTGTGACAAGTAGTAACCATTACCACTTTTCTTTATATCTATCCCAAGACAATAAGTTGCAGGACCAAAGTCTTTTAACTCAAATTTCTTGGCCAGTTCTTGTTTGAACTTATCTATCACATCTCTCCGTTGCGAGCAGATCAAAATATCATCGACATAGATAACTACAAAAAGATCAGCTCCATCTTTAGTATGTTTATGATACAAGCAAGGTTCACTCACAGTAGGTCTCAACCCCATCTCTTTCAGCTTTGAATCCAGCTTAATATTCCACTGTCGTCCAGCTTGTTTGAGACCGTATAGTGATTTCCTTAGAAGACATGTGTCACCACCTGCTTTTATTTCTTCAAGCATTCTTATTGCCTTTTTTCCTGTTTCACTTTTACTATCTATTTCGATTAGTTTCTTTAGACTTTCTTCCAACAGTTCTGGAACCTTCATATAAATGTCTTCGTTTAAGTCTCCGTTTAAATATGCCGTGTTGATATCAATTTGGTCTATGTCCATTCCCATCTCAACGGCTAAAGCAACCAACAGACGTACAGTTCCAATTCGCGCAACTGGAGAAAAAGTCTTATTATAATCCAGCCCTTCTCGCTGACTATACCCTTTCGCAACTAATCTCGCCTTCTTTTTCTCTGTCTTGTCAACGTTTTTATAATCCAGCCCTTCTCGCTGACTATACCCTTTCGCAACTAATCTCGCCTTCTTTTTCTCTGTCTTGTCAACGTTTAACTTTGTTGTCAGTACGTATCGACAACCTACGACATTTCTATCAGGAGGCTTCTTCACAATGTTCCATGTATTATTTTTTACAAGGCTCCTTATCTCAGATAATATCGCTTCTTGCCATTTGTCTTTTTCATCACTACTCAAGGCCTGCTTTAACGTGATCTCAATAACTCCAGCAAAGTCATCAGTGTCGGCGTATTCCTCTGTTGATGCTTCGCTTTCATTATTTTCAGTTTCTTCAATCTCGACCATATTATACAGCTTTCGAGGACGCCCGACGTGCCCTCTTTCAATTCTTGGTCTTCCAGGACCTCTTTTTAGAGTGATATTCCTCTCTAAAGCCTCATTGCCATCACTATCATTACTAACTCTAGTACCGTCTCCACTAGTATACGTACTACCGCTTGTTTCATCGCTCAATGGCAAATCTGGTGGCCTTTCTGATGAGATTTCTACACTTAAGGGTTGTCCCGTCAAAGAACCCGACTGTCCCGCTTGAATTTCTATTTCAACAGTCTTTTTATCACTATTCTTTTCACAGTGTGGTTCAATGAGTGACTCTTTTAAAATATTATCATTATTTTCAGGTAGCTTACCTTCTTGAAAACGAACATCCCTCGACACTATTATTTTTCTGTCTTCAGGTATCCACACTTTATATCCAATAGATTCAGCTGGATAACCAACAAAAATGCCGAGTGAACTTCTTGGTGCAAACTTATCCTTTCCTGGTTCTTTGTTCAAGACGTGTACTTTTGTACCGAACGATCTAAAATATTCGATATTCACAGGTCTCCCGAACCATTTTTCATAGGGAATTTCACCGTTCAAGCTACTACATGGACACCTATTACGTATGTAGCACGCCGTCGCAACGGCTTCTGCCCAAAAACTTGCGGCTAGTCCCGAGGATAAAAGCATACATCTTGCCTTTTCAAGCAATGAACGATTCATACGTTCAGCTGTTCCGTTACTTTGGGGTGTATGCGGCGTTGTTAGTCGTCTCGTAATTCCCGCACTTTGTAAATATAAATCAAAATTTTTATTTACAAATTCACCACCGTTATCCGATTGTAAACATTTGATTTTCCTATTTGACATATTTTCAACCTGACACTTGAAAATCTTGAACTTTGACAATACGTCACTTTTATTTTTTAGCATGAAGACTTCACACCAACGAGTACAGTCGTCAATAAAAGTAACAAAATATTTATTTCCCGCGTTCGATTGAACTCTCATGGGACCTACCACATCAGAATAAATTATTCGCAACTTCTCATTGCAGGGTCCACTGGACTTCACAAAAGGCAACGAAACCATTTTCCCTTTAGCACACACATCACAATCACGCAAGTCACAATCAGTATTTACCGGGTCAATACCTGATTTCTTAAGTAATTTCATAAGATCTCTTCCATTCAAATGTCCCATACGCTCATGCCATCTATACAGATCGACATTCTTACTTCCTGATACCACAGACGCTGAAGCGTCCATTTCCCTCAAGTAATATAAATTACCTCGCCGGTCAGCGGTCAGCTTTACTTCGCCATCCTTGACTGCGTATGCTACATCACGCTTAAAAGTGACTACACAGCCTCGTTCAGTGAGCTTAGCGATTGAAATTAAATTACTTCGTAAGTCGGGAACTAGTAAAGTATCTTCAAATTTTATGAAGCGCGTACGGTCGTCATTGCATGCTAATATCTTAACTGTACCCTTACCTTGCACGGTTGTAAAAGATTCAGTGGCTAACTTTAACTTTTGGCTCGAAGGCAGTACCTCCTCAAACCTTGCCGCGTCGTTGCACATGTGAGCACTGCATCCGCTATCAAATAGCCATTCTTGACGGCGCTTAGCTCCTACAGCCAGGCAGTCTGAAATTTGATTGATGGTTAATGCTTCACATTCTACAGTTCCATCTGGTTCTGCGCAACTTTCAGCGCACCTAGTTTCCGAAGTTTTCTTCTTCTTTTTACAGTCCGATGCCTTGTGTCCAAATATATGACATTTGAAGCATTTATACTTAAAATTCGTTCCAGTTCCGTTCCCTTTCTTCTGACTACTTGTTCCAGCTCCAGATCCATTCACGTTTTTCTGACGTCTACCCACATACATAGCACCTTCGATATCTTCAACTTGAGCGTTTCCTCTCGAGGTATACTCCTCGACGATCTTTACTCGAAGTTGTTCGGGTTTAGGAAGGTTGTCCCTAGACTCTATAGCGCAACGAAAGTTTTCAAAACTAGAAGGCAGACTATACAAAAGCATGATTGCCAATAAATCATCATGGATTTGGATGCCCATCTCTTCAAGCTTATCTACAGCTTCAAAGAAAGAATCGAGATGTTCGCTTACATTTTGATTTTCGCCCATCTTCTGCAACATCAGCCTTTTCAACAGCGTTGCCTTTTTCGCAGGACCTCTCGACGCAAACATACTCTCCAATTTCAGCCAAACTTCTCGTGCAGTTCCCACCTTCTTTACATGATGAACAACACTTGGATCCAACGATAAAATCAACTCGGATTTAGCTTTTCTGTCAGCTGCCTTCCACGCTGACAAAGTGGCATCTCCGTCGCTGGGCTTTGGCTTCTCACCACTAACATACTCCCAATAATCGCCTTTGATCAATAAAGCCTCCACTTGCACTTTCCAGGTATCATAGTTGTCTCTTGTCAATGTTTGGATACGTATACTCGAAGACATTTTTGGATCCGACTATACCTAATTTACCAAATATTTTTACGACTACTATTTTTTTTACCAGCTCTGGGCCCATAACCCTTGTTCAGGGGAAGGGCAGAGCGATGCACAATGGTATAGAATAAGCTGGTTTATTAGGAAAGATACAAAAGGCATGAGAGCCGTGTGATGAACAAAAACGAACGACAATAACAGACATCTATCAAAATATATAAAACACTTATAAAAACGGCCAGCTAATAGTGGCGTCAACCATGAAGGTGCTTTACACCAACATAAGAGAGGGGTCAAGTTGAATGGTCGCGGAGGCGATTTTTGTTTTAGTTCTATTTTAAAAACGGGAACACTTACAAACTTGAAAATTAGTATGTTTATAGTGCATAAGCTACAAAATAACAACAAATAATAAAATTTGCTCAAGCGCGTATCGGACTCAAAAAATCTAGCACATTACAAATATATTTTTGATTTTTTTTTTCAACGTGTGTGTGATCTGAGAATATTGTAAATATTTAAAATGTATTTCTTACATTTGTGATAGCTTCATAATTGGCATCTACTTATTAATTAAGTCAATTACTGTATAAAATAGGCCGTAAGCTCCCCAAACAAAATAAAATAATAAATAAAACTCTTAGTTTTCAAGTTATGATGAAAAATTACAAAAAATAATACCATTCCCCCTATCTCCCTATCCACTTATCTCCGAAGTTTATGAGAGGAAAAATCTAAATTAATTATAGTCGATAGAATTTTATGTAAATATTACAGCAAAAATAAAACAATCGAATGTACAAAAAACCTTTACAAACAAATTTAGTTTTGCGGTGCTAAAAATGGACTTTATTGCTTCCTAAAATACCATAGGTATGTCGGATCCCTTGACGCGCGAGTCCGACTCGCACTTGACCGGTATTTTTTTTTAATTGAGCCAGTTGTTTGCTAAGCACATTATTTGGTACCAGCCAGTACGTGCTTCACCTACTGGAATATAAATCACCAAGCTGGTATCCAGACGCGCTGCATGAAGAATGATGACAGAGCATGTTACTTACCATTCTGTGCTTAGAATTTTAAACGAGGAATTTGATTGATGCTGTAGAGATAACATTGTTTTTATGGGCTTACATAAGAGCCTGTCCAGAAGAAGCGCGTTTACGCGCGAGTCGACTCACGCGTGTTACGCGCGTTCCTATATTTACTCGCGATTTCACTCGCGCGTAAAACGCCTCACCTGGACGCAATATACCTATGTAGCTCTAGTATCTCGGCAACGCGCGAGTCGACTCGCGCGTAAATCTCCTCATCTGGACACGGTCTAAGTAAGAAGGCAAAGTATTGGTTAAAAAAGCAAATGAAACATTAGTAACTCTAGAAAAGGTATGTATTGTAAAAATTATAATATACTAGCTAGCTGTGACCCGCAACTTCATCCGCTTGGACGGGTATTGCCCGTGGTCCAAATAACCTCATGTCACTCTCAAGCCCTCTATCTTGAATTATTTTTAAAAATTCAAAAGTATAATTTTAGGACTCGCTAAAACGGTAATAACTCGGATATTTATTGGAAATTTTATCTGTTGTTTGGTCGTCAAACACTCACAATCTACTGAATCGATACAAATAGGGTTTTCAAAAGTGTATTGTTTTGGTGCAACATAAGCTTTATGTTGTAGTTTATTAGCTTCTATCAGAAGATATGCAAGGACTAAGTTTAAAGCGGTGAAATCGAAAACCCCGATAACTGTAAAAGCCCAAACTCCACGTGAGCGAAGTCGTGGGCGCTGCTAGTTTGTAATATTAGTTAGGATAGCAAATGTGATTAAGAAAATAGAGCGTAAAATTTATGTTCCTGTAGAAAACTGCATTTATTAGGGTAAATAAAAAGGAATGTTAAAGAATTTCCGTAAAAATACATTCACTAGAATGTAGTGAAGTAATAAAACTTTCAATCACCGTCTCCTTTGTGAGAATTTTATGTCGTAACCCGAAATAAAGTCTTGATTTTTACTTTGTATTCCATTGTATGGTGAGTCATAAAATTAGGTTTCAATCTGTTTGAAATTGAATTTAGGAAATATACAGGGTGCTAATAAAATGGATTGCCTTAGCATGAGCTATGCCATGAGGCCGGGTTAAGCAAAGATTTCGGACCTCCTTGTTTCGCTCGAAATAGATACCTTGCAAATTTATTTTAGTAGGGGATGACATCTGCCAACATGTCACAACCCCATCATCGATGATCCATAGAAAACATTTAAAATAACCTGTCAAATCTATAGAAAAACGCCTAAACCACCTAGTGACGAATTATTTCTTTAATCCTCCTTCTAAGTACCTTTATTTTTCTGTGGGGTTAAGTAATCAACTAATCAGTAACTGAATAAGGGACACGCCGAAACACGAAAAAAAATATTTTAACTTTCCAGAGAAACTGCATCTGGGGGTCTAGACAAAAGATTTCGGACCTCCTTGCTTCGCTCGGACCCTTATTTTTCTATGGTCTAGACCAAGTGATTTACCTCCTCTCTGGTCTAGACAACGTGCCATTTGACAATGGGATGACATTTGACATATCAATATGTCATCCTATACATTTTATGACGTTCGCTTTCGTCAACCCAAAATGTTATGGCACATTGTCCCCGGATTAGTAAATATAGACATTTCTGGCAGACCCAAACTAAAACTAAACTAAATTTGACAGGTCTAAAAATGATGCTGTCTTTTATTAGTCTGTAGGGAGTAACAAAGGCAGCAACACTTTTAGACCTGTCAAATTTAGTTTAGTTTTAGTTTGGGTCTGCCAAAATCGACATCATTGTCTTGACTCCTAGTTGTGTGGGAGCTATAAATTGTTTTTCGGTTTTCGATATGTTCTTTGGGAAAAGTTGTTTTACTGATACTGAACCTGCCTACGAGCGCGCGAGCGTAAGATCACAAAGTAAGCTATTTCTCGATAGATTGCCTATACACAGGGCTATTTTTGTAACCCTTACCAAATTTAAGTACCCATCCTTAATCTAAACCACTTTTTTAAAGCAGCGAAGGTCAAAGAACAGGGATAAATGGTCGTCCCATTTAAATTTTACTACTGAGTATTACCCCAAAAAAAACTCGTTTTCGACACTATATTTTATTTACATTATACAGGGTGTAAGGGACGGTGTACCGAAAACTGAAAGGGCGGCGTGCTCAGTCAACCAAACTGAACAACTTTCCCAAAGAAACATATGTTGGGAAATGAAAAAAAAATTTGACCTCTCCACTCTGGTCGAACAGTTTGTATGGAGAGGTCAAAATTTTTTTCATTTCCCAACATATGTTTCTTTGGGAAAGTTGTTCAGTTTCGTTGATTGAGCACGCCCTTTCAGTTTTCGGTACACCGTCCCTTACACCCTTTATTAACAGAAATTTATTTAACAGATTATTTTGTATGTATTTTTGTATCTCCATATTATATGCAACTATTGTGTTTGTTGTTTCGACTCTTCTAGGTACAAGGAGATTCGAATAGCGTTAAAAATTTGTCCGTAAACAGTCATAAATCAGAGAGCGTACCCAGTGGTGCGAAATAAAGTGCGTTCTAGGGACTGAAATGTTATACTGCAATGGCAAGGACCAACGGCCTTGGAGAATTTGTACTTGTATGTAGTGTTACGAAGAAGTATTGCTTTTGGTATTGCTGAAGTTAGCGTTATATAAAAGTGTTTTTGTCTCTTTTTCGGCTTATAGAGGGTAACAAAGTCAGCATTACTTTAAGACTTGTCAAATTTGGTTTAATTGTATGTTTGAGAAAATACCAAAAAAATAAACCTACAACTGTTTTGTTATAGTGGTTCTATTTACCTAAAAAAACGCCTTTTTAAAATTTCATATTTCTGATCAATATTATTGAAGATATACTTTGGTAGTTTCATTAGTATTTATTTCATGGAAAATTTTAAATTTTAAAGGGTATTTTGAACAAATCACTTTACAGAAGTTAGAGGGCTAATGAGTCACTTTTTAGAACTTTGGTTGAGGTGAATTTCTCTTAAAATGTTGAAGTTGGGCAGCTAACAGAACTTTAAAACCAAACGTTATCTGTCTATCTTGTCTGTTATTCTAGACTACTCTCTAAAATATAAAAACAAAAAACCAATTGGAGCTGGATATAGTTTGGTAAGTACCTTTCTTTGTTAGTTTTAAGAATAACAACTATACGAAAAAAAATGTTGGTCCTCCCATATAAGTCTTGTATGGGATGACCAAAATTTTTTCATGTTTTTCCACCCATGTTCCTTTGGAAAAGTTGTTCAGATTAGTGTTCTGAGTAACATACTAAAATTGGGCTTGGGGTCCAAAAATAACCCTGTAAGTATAGTAGAAGTTCTTTTGGCAAAGTGCAATTTCTTTCAACTTAAACATACAAACGGATGCAGCGGGAAACTGTAAATGCATTTAAATGCAAATCAACCGAATAGCAATTTGTATGCTGCATTCTAGCTCGAGGCGCAACCACCCCTTTCAGCAAAGTTACTTGCTTCCAAATCGACTGGCGCTTTTCCTTTTTCTGCTAGGTATAGGTAACGTCGGCTGCACTTCAGCAGTATAGACTTTGAGCAGGTTTTTAGTTTCTTGGTTTTGTAGCGTAGCGGTGGTTCGACTTAAACTGGTTTTATTAGTGCTTATCTACCGATGTGTGTACCATTTTACAGTATTTCTCAATTACGTTCAAAGTCAAAGTCAAAATCGTTTATTCATTGTTGGATATTAAAATCTCTTAAGGACGTCAGCTAAACTACATCGCTTCACAAACATGTGGCGCCATAGTGGGAAAAAAAGAAGCGACAATAAAACTCATGTCTCCTATATAGTAAACTCATGTCTCCTATACGAGTATAGTAAGTGGAATTTCACATTAAATAAAATTGTCGACTAGATAAGTAGAGTTATTCAGAATAAAATCAAAATCCGAGAGCTCAAAGCGAAGCAGCTACGTTGGAGCTCGTACATTACGCATTCCATGCACATTTTATGATCCAGTCGGAACGATGGCGTTTAGAATGGCTAAATCCAATGTTTAGCTTATTTATAGTTTTGAGAGTTTATAGCTATGAAAAAAACAATGAACTACTTACATTAGAATATATTAACCAGATTAGCCAGTTATCGTGCTAATATTTTATGACCAAAATATAAGTGTAATCTTTAACATTCATATGTTTCTACTAACTGCTCTTATTTGTGTACACGGCTGAATTAATTTAATAAGTACGATAATTTGAATCTGGGTGGAGAAAATTTTATATTAATGGCATGTTTTTTTTTCCTGTCATCACCTTGTTACATGCCTGTTATCTATACTTCGTTTTTTTTCAGATTAGAAAAGTCTTTAATAGGCACCTCTCCTAGACAAATGTTAAACTCATTGGATTTAGAGTGAGAACTGTAAAGAACCTCTTATTTTTCATACATTAAATTCTAATCTGAAAAAAAAACGAAGTATACATAGAGCACCTACGCGTGGTGTTATATTGGAATTAATTACAATATTTTTGACATTTTGCACCTTATTTTTTCAAACCTCGTTTTTGGGGAAAGTTGTTTAGGTTTATAAAACTGCGTTTCTTTCAGTATGATACTCGGGCCGAAAAACTGAACAACTTTCTCTAAGGGACATGGGTCGAAACACCAAAAATAGTTATTTGTTATGCACGGCAGCAAAAGCGTTATTTGGCTTGAGTGCCTTGTATTGAAACCTGAGCAAGCGAAGGATTCTAGAAGAATCCTGAGCGTAGCGAAGGTTTCAAGGCACGAAACGCAAAATAACTTTGCTGCCGAGCGAAACACAAAATTTTTCACCTCACTAAAGCGAGGAAGCAGCCAGTACCGCAGCGTGGAGGTCTGCCATACTGCATCACGTTCGAATTTCAAAAACCTTTTGCCCGCTAGCGGCCAAAAATCGCTTTTGGCCGCAGAAAAACCTTTTGCCCGCTAGGGGCCAAAAATCGCTTTTGGCCGCAGAATTTAACCGACAAAACAAATGTTTCCGAGCTTTGGAGGTGAAAAATATTTTTACCTCCCATACAAATGGGCAATCAGCTGATGCAGTTTCTATGGGAGTAAAAATTTTATTTTTCGTATTTTGACCTATGTTCCTTAAAAAAGTTGTTCAGTTTAATGGCCCAAGTAACGTGCTGAAAGGAACGCAGTTGATAAAGAAGCACCCTATATAATCTATAGTAAGAAGCATATTAAAATTTGAGTAGGCGTCGAAAACTCACCTAATCCAAAAACTTTTTCATCCCATCTATTCGAAAATCGCTGAACGGTTCGTCAATAAAGGCGAAGAAAATAGCTGTTTTCTCCAAGAGACTTTCGTAGCGGGTAAAAAAGGGATTTAAAATTTGAATTTGAATTTAGGTCCACCACAGGGATATATTAAGTCAACCATGGAGGTCGAACCAAAATATTGTATAAAAATGATACTGGCCGGTTGTACTATTAAAATTATTATGAATATAAAAAAAGAAATATGCTTGAAATGTAGACAAGACTACCAACCAAAGAGGTTCTGTTCCTAATTGATACAAAAAATGTCAATAACATTTTCAGTTGTTACAAATAATACTTAATATGATTTTTAGTATTGTTTTATCAAGTAATAATACTGTAATGGTATTTCATATTTAAAATTAATGACGAGTGTGTCTCAATGAGCCTCTTATTCTTTTCTCATAGAGGGAGATGAAAAGTAGAGTGTATTACAAGGTAAAAATATTTTTACCTTGGGCGACCTACCGAATCCCTCGCTACGTTCAGGATTCTACTTTAGAATCCTTCACTTTGCTCTGGATTCAAAATAGCGCCCTCGCCTTAAAAATATTATTTTACAGCCTTGTGATACAATCTACTATTAAGTTACAGTTAACAGTTAAGTTGTACCTAGTATGTACTACATATTCTTGCTCGACCCTAGAGTAACAATAAACAATCTGTACGTGCCAAGTTGCCAAGATAAACTTTGCGAATCCAATCCATTATCAAATGTACTCCGAGCTACAACCACAAGTTAAAGAAAGCATTTTTGCACTCTGGAGCACAAACAGACCAGTAACTGAAACTGAAACGCAGTAAGGATGCTGGAAGACGAAGGCGAGAGGTGACTTTAATTCAACAAAAAAGTTTGGATGAACGATTTTCAGTCAAACACAAATTCAAAGTGTGTAATCGATATCTGTTCTATACAACTTTATTCGCAAATTGTCACAATCACAATGTACTTATACTAAAATCAAATTCCACTTATACTAAATCAAATTTCATTATAATTCCTTCAGTGGCCCTTACTAATGTTAAAAGTAAACTACTACATTATAAACTATAGAACTATTATCATTCGCCTGCCCTCATACCAATTTATCCGGAAACTATAAAGGTCATTAACGACATTTTGTATGACATATCGTAGGCCAACCAGTCCTATTTTAGCTAAGCGGCAGCGAATGCTACATCATCATGATGCAACTTTCTGAAAAGACTGGCAACAGGAAGCCCAGACAAGAAACCAGTGAAGGAAAATATGAGGCCCTTGCCAAGCATCGGGACTTATTAATTGGCTCAGTAAGATATTACGTACAGTCAAGACCAGGTCAAGCTGGCCACTCGCAGTGAAATGTCGTTTCTACGTTGACTAAGATAAGCGCGGTACAAAGTGCAATGTGTCAAGCTTTACGTGCTCTTGCCTGTATTTCGACCTATGTTCCTTAGGGGAAGTTGTTCAGTTGCATGGGCAAAATCACTTCCTTTAGGCACTGCCTGGTCACTACATACATCGAGCGCGAATTTGGAATTTGAAATTGGAAGGTCACGTAGGCCCGCATATTCAGTACAAAAGACCCTCAGAAGGACCACGAGAATCTCGCGGCGGGTGCGGGGGGGCACAGAATATATAATAGTAACAGGGGTGCGGTTTGGATTGCAAGGGGGGCGGAGAGTGTGAGTTCTGTATGATAGTGCTATTACTTGATTATGTGCTTCAGGGTTGATATACCCTTCTGTTACAGCTTGTATAGACGCGCTCTTCAGCCTTTCTAAAGCAATCTCGGCTCTTTTGTTATAAAGTACCGTATTTTCTGTTTATCGAATCACCCCCATAAATGCTATTAAATAAATATACTTTCCCATTATTCGCGTATACGCTAAACGTTTACGCGACACTCCTTTCAACATGATTGTTATTTACGTTATTGGGCTTTTGTGTATTTTGAACACGTTTCGTTTTTGTTGCCTACAAAGACGTAAAAGATTTGTAACGAAATGTTTTGAATAGCAGTTCTAGAAGTAAACACTGTAAATGTTTAAGAAACACAATGCGTCAGTTTGTTTCTTAGTAGGATCCAGACTAATAACATAACTAACATCTTGTACAATTTGTAAGATATGCATTAAATTTGTATTCTTGTAAAATTCAGGCTTGCGTTTTTTCTATTTATACTAGGAATGCCTGTATAGTGTTTAAAACTTGGTTTTATTCAATTCTCTGTAAGTATTTTACTTTTATTGAAATGTGGCAATCTCTGTATTCAATCTGCAAGACCTAGTAGCAGATGGTCCAATTAGCTTTTAAAGCTTTATAAGCAGTTTTTGAAGTGAAAGAGGACAATTTAACGAATTTCAGTTCAATTTTCAGCGCGATGGCAATAGCTTGTTCAAATACCTATGTCTCGATTCTCTCGCAGGTACTATTCCCTCTTAAGGAGTTCTGTCAGAATTTAGTGCTCTTATTTAGAGTAATGTCAGAATTAAGTGCTTTTACTTTATTTAGCAAGTATCTGGTTGCGTAATTCATTCATGGGTTACGTACAGCTTTGATGGTGAGTAAATTATTCTGATTTACTGCCAGACCCAACATGCTGTGTGATTTCCCATGACACCTCACGCTATAGGATTGATTCAAGTAATAAAGTTTTACTCGCTTAGTGTTACTACTACATTTACCTTTGTTGCTAGTATTGGCGGAAATCATTTTATAGCGACAAAATTGACAACTATTTATTATGACATGCATCTCATTTTATTATATTTTCTTCAAGATTGTAGAATAATAGGAGGCATATAATTTTACGTTCTTTAAAATTTTCATCCTTTATTTTATTAATAATATTTTATTAATTTTTTTTTTCCGGAAATGACATCGCAGCTGAGGCACCGAATTTTTTACAGATTGTATATCACAAGTTTATTTGAGATCGTACGCATTTTGCAATTTCTCTTAAATTACGGAGTAAAACGAAAAATAACATTTTCGGGAAGCATGGAACTGAATCTCGAAATGGTTTTGAGATTTTATGTGGTTACCGAAATAAAATTGAGCGGTTATCAATAATTATAAAACATGATTATGTAATAGCTGACCATACTTGAGTATGGTATTTAGTACATAAAACAGAACAACTTTTCCCAAGAAACATAGGTTGGAAAATGAAAAAAAAAAAAATTGCCTTCCCCATACAAACCTTGCGTGTCAATACTGGAATTTGTATGGGACGACCAAAAAAAGTCTCATTTTTCAACCTAGGTTTCTTGGGGAAAGTTGTTCAGTTTCATGTCCTAAGTACCATACTCAAGTATAGTCAGACAAACATAATCACGTTGCATAGTAAGTACGTTTGTAACTGGAAGAATCAGCATTCTTTGTAGTTAGTCCCCCGCACTATGGCTCGTCTCCTAACTTTATTCTTTGCTCCTAACCTCTGTCGTTGGCACTCCTAACTTAAAATTTAATTTTAACGGTGGTGTGTTCTTTACTACTCGTATAGACATCGAGTTTTACTATCTATTAGTGATTTTTTAATTTCTTCAAATCATTATCAGGAGTCAGATCCAAATAACTTAATAATCACATCAGGAATAACAGGGAAACTAATCAATGGCAATTGAAAATAATAGTAAAAAAACCGACCAAGTGTAGTCGGGTCACGCGCAGTATGAGTTATGTAGTTTTATTACCATTAACTTTCATAACATAAACTTTTTACCTCCTAATGCTCAGTAAGGTCCTAGCGACTGATTGCTATTGTTATTATTTCCAGTTTTTCGGCTATAGCTCATTAACCTGTGAAACTTACTTAGTTGGGGTTTTTTAATTTTTATTACATCATATAGGTATACTACTATACTGTGAATTTTTCACATTTACAATAACAACCGTTTAGCTGGCAGGGGGGACGACACTCAACTCCAACAAAAAATTACGCTTTCAAGCTAAATATTTCGCGAACAGATCCCTAAATCTAAAAATTAACATTATTTTTAAAAGACCTATAGACAACCTACACGAAGGGGAAGACGAGAAAAATAAATTCACTCCCACTTCACATGTAGGGGAAGTACTCTAAAAAACCTTTTCTTTTCAGGATTTTATTTTACCGCTTTGTCGGGAGGGATGAAATCTTTGAGCTAAGCCGCGGACAGACAGACAGACGGAAATGACGAAACTTTAAGAGTTCCTTGTCGACTACTGCACCCTAATAAAACATAAATTATGGCACATTTCACCGAAAATCACCCGATCCAAAGCAAGGCAAAGCCTATACCTACTGTGGTATCAAACCCGTGACCTACAGCACAGAAGGCAGGATCAATACCAACCACGCCAACAGGGCAGTCAAATAATTCTTCTTTGAAATGAAGTATCTAACTAGTTTTCAAAGAAAAACCTTGTTAACGTCACGATAAGCCACAAATTGGTATGGAAATGTTTATGTTTGCGTTAGGAGACATTTGATTTGCGACTTGCTAAACTCAGAATCACGAAGCAACAAGGAAACCTTTTAATGTGCCATTCAGGCCAATTATTTGCTATTAGGGCTACTTATACTGTTACTTTAACAAACTGAACAAAAACTCCTTTGGTTGTAAGATCAATAAGGAGTTTTCCTGGACGTTTAGCAGATATTATGTGGCTGGCACACTGATCCGTTTACTTAGTTCTGTTGAGTAGTTCTGTTGACCGAACTAGTGGGACTTTTCTGTTCCCAATCTGTTGAGAAAAGTAACATCCCTTAGTTCTGTTAACCGACCTACTGAGCTTTGATAAAATAAACCGAACCGAACTAATGATAAAATAAATTATTTTTAATTTAAGAGTTTATCGTAGTTTTTCCATGAATAATCGTCTGATTTCTACGTCTCTTAGGCGTGCTGTTCGTCTCTCCTAAGCGAATGCTTTACCAGAAGAGTATGCCGCATCATCTTCAATGTTTTTATATAAATTCAGTCACCGTGGCTGGTCTAGATTTGAACGAGCCTTTTATTGACCTGTGCCACCCTTCAACAAAATTTGTTGTACGGTCAACCGCACGTCGGTAGAGACTTTTTCAACTCTATTACCACGCCATAAGGACCAAAAGTGTTTTACGATGGCGGCGACAAAATATAGTCCACGATTTCACACGTTGAGGTTTCATCCAAAACTGCATGTAATTCACGAATTTGTCTAAATCTGCCCCGTCACTAAAGTCATCAATCTGGGTTTTTATACAGGGTGTAAGGGACAGGTTGGCAAATACTGAAAGGGCATGATCAGTCAATGTAACTGAACAACTTTCAGCAAATAACACTTTCCGGAAATGAAAAAAAAATCGGGCTCTCCTTACAAACTGTCCAATCAAGTTTGCAATTTTGTATGGAGAGGCCGATATTTTTTTTTATTTCCGGCAAGATTTATTTACTGAAAGTAGTTCAGTTACGTTGACTGATCACGCCCTTTCAGTATTTGCCAACCTGTCCCTTACACCCATATTAAATCTTCAGGCAAGTGAGGTAGGACACACATAGTCCCACAGTTCAGTGTTGTCGTTTACTTGTAAGATTAAGTTGCTTCGTTTTCCTCCATAACTTTATTTGAACCTGCCAAAAGCAAGGGGATATAGGAGTTCCATTATTCATGGAAAAGCTACGATAAACTGTAAAAAAAAAATTATCATTTATAAAGTTCCTTCTTAAACTTACAAATATCATCATGATTCAGACCGAACAGAACTAGTGGGATTTAAAAAGCTCAGTAGTTCTGTTAACAGAACTAAGGGATGTTACTTTTATCAATAGAACTACTGGGAACAAAAAAGTCCCACAAGTTCGGTCAATAGAACTACTCAACATAACTAGTGGGAATAAACGCACTGATCACAGTTGGTAATTTTTTTGAGGCTTGGTAAAGTATATGAAATCTGTTGGCAAAAAAAACACATCAAACTGACTTAATCTTTTTCATACTAATAACACGGTGGCACCGTGATAGATTTTCCTTATTACGATCTGCAGCGCCATCCAGTTAAACATTACAAAGGTGTTTAAAAACACCCTATTACCGACCTCATATATCCTCGTGTCAGAGTTGTTGAGCTGCCAAAATCCTAGGACATTGCTCATTAGTAGCCGGGACCAACTAGCCTTCGGAAGCGCGGAATCAACTTAATTTTGATTTCTGGTTGATCAGGTAATTCATCCCACGAATGATTTTTTTTGACAATGTGTCCCTATTGGGAACGAACCGAGAACCTCCGGATCAAGAGCCGAAAATCCCATCCACTAGACCACGGAGCCTGTTCCTGAACAAAACCTAACAAGTACCTACATACAAGATCAAACAATTTTCCTTTTTTTCAGCTATGCCGTCAAAATCCTTATCGAAGACTTAAGGCCCAATTTTGTCTCAATTACCTTCAAGGGTTGGACAATAGGTTAGAAAGAGACGGCTTTGAAGAACGAGATTGTTGCGGCAGAACGGGCCAAAGACACGTACAGTACCTCATGCCTGTATACGCCCGAAGTCAAGGGCCCTCTTCCGTTCTCGAGGCCTTCAAACCTGCCGACGTCGACTCAAAATTTCCCCCACCTCCTGTTGTTTGCAACTTTTTGAAGACTAGGCTTATTGACTAAAAACTTAGTAGCAGTGCTTGAGCAGTATTGGAAAACTAGGCATAAAACAGACAAATTAAAATAGAAATTCTTACATTGTAATCAATGTTCGAATTAAATTTTCTTTTAAAAATAATTTTCCCGTAGTAAGAACTATATCGAAATAGTAGATTGTTTATCAAGGTAGCACAGAACTGTTTTAAGGGCGAGAACGTATTTTGAATTCAGAGTGGAGAGAAGGATTCTAAAGTAGAAAAAATCCCGAACGTAGAACGGCGCTCAAGCTTTAAAGTAGTGTTGCTCCCGAAGTGGAAACTCTACTGTTATCACCCTCTATGAGAAAATAAGTAAATGCAATTATGAATCTTTAAGAAAATTATGTTTATTTATTTTCAAAGGAAGAATAAGACATGACATAAAAATAATTACAAGCTCCAAATCCACATTCCTAATTCAAATCACTTTAATTCCCGGATTCATACGCGATTTTAGTCCCTGTTAACGTAGAACGAACTAGCTCTTTTCGAATAAATCTGATAAAAAAAATCTCATACAAAGTAAGATAGATAAATCAAAATCGCGTTACGACTTCCGCGATTAAATTATTTTTTTCAGATTCATGTTTTCTAAAGAGGATTTTAAAGTCCCAATTTTTAGTTGCACTACATTGTGTCATAGTGTTTCTCTCTACAACTCTATCTTGTTTTAGTTCTTTTACAATGTATTTTACTTCGAGCTTGGTGGTTTTACTAGAATACTCGTAAGCATGAGTAATCCTACTTTACTCCTCATAAGACCAAAGGGGAAAAGTGTCAAGACTGAGGTTTTATTAGATCTTCCTCGTCTCGCAACAATTTCTTTTAGTGGTTTTGTTATAATCATAATCAATTTTTGTACACCCGGGAGATGAAATGCTCCCGATATATAAAACTGTGGATTCAAACAATGAAAATGACCCATTTTTACCTAGAATCATATTTTTACTATAACCGTGATCCTTTTTACGGTTTTTCCATTTGATGCATTTGATTTCAGTTTGCAACGATAATTTACAATTTTCGGTTATACCTATAGTCTTTTTATACCTACGAGTTTATATTCAAATCTCCAAGAAATATTTGTTCTTATTCTGCATTTCGACAATGGCTTTTGAGGTTAGTTTTATCTCGGCATCGAGAGCTTTCTACATCAGCTGGCGCGGCTACAAGATCAAAAGATGTCGGCAGGTCAGATAACACGGTCTACTAATAAGATTTACGCTCGGAAGTCTGTCCACTTTCATTATAAATCTGAGAGTATAATAAATAACTAGAAATAAATAACAATGGAGATATATTACGTGGAAATAATAAGTACTAATATAGAGCACGTTTAAACATAAATGGTACACCAGTAAGCACTGCACTTTTTCGTGATATGCAACTACAAAGTTTGTACTGGAAACTAAAATTTGTAATGCCATAATGCCAACTTATATTAGGCTTTCCCAAATAAAATTCAAATGAAATAGGTATGCAGATCGATTTCGAGTAAATCACATGTTAAAATTTTGGTAGTAGGTACTGGTACACCCATGGTTCACCCTATATGTGAATATTCACTGACCAATGGATACTACCACAAGATAGCTGGCATGGAAATTCTTTTTTATTCACTTTACAAATATTTCCTAGAAAAAGTTGTTCAGTTTAGAGCAATCCCTTTCTGTTTTTTTTAGCAATCCCTTTCTGTTTTTGGTACTCTGTCCCCGACCAACGACCCACCGAACGACCGACCGACCAACGGACGGACATTTTTGGTAGACTTGTTTTTAGGGTTCTGTACCCAAAGGGTGAAAAACGAGACCATATTGATATGCCTCCGACGTCTTTCTGTCTTTCAGCGGGCTGTATCTCATGAACCGTAACAGGTAGAAATTTGAAATTTTCAAAAATTGTGTATATCTGTTCCCGCTAACAATACCAATAATTCAAATAAAAAAAACATCAAAATGAAGGGGGCTTCCAAACAGCTGAAAGCGTGAAAAAAAATTTCGACCTACACCATCGAGTGGGGTATCATTGTTTACAACTCGTTAATAAGTAGATAAATACAAATTTTTTGTTTTAAAAAATATTTTAGGAATTAGATATCGTCATAATCAGCTTTTTTTACAAAATATTGTTTGGGCTGTATCTCATGAACAGTAATAGATAGACAGTTGAAATTTTTCACATATTATGTATTTTGTAAAAACTAAAAATTAAAAAAAAAAAAATAAGGGAGGCTTCCCTACTACAAACGTGTTTTTAGGCGATTTTTGCTCGATTTTTAGTTTTGGTCTATAGTAAAAACGGTAACATTTACAAGCGTGAAAATTTGCATGAAAATTTGCATTACAACTTATAAAATAACAACAAATAATGAAAACTGATCAAGTGCGAATCGGACTTAAAAAATCTAGCACAGTAAATTTCTGAAATTTCAACGAATATAATAAATATCATGTGGTGGTACGGAGCCCTCGGTGCGCAAGTCTGACTCGCACTTGGCCGGATTTTTTTATCTATCGGACAGAAAATATTTATTTATTTAATCAAACATAAACATTTCACAGTTGCCGTGCATGTTCTCATGTAAAAAGGTGTAAGGGACGGTGTACCGAAAACTGAAAGGGCGTGCCCAGTCAACGAAACTGAACAACTTTCCCATAGAAACATATGTTTGGAAATTAAAAAATATTCTGAACTCTCCATACAAATTGCCACTCCGGTCGAACAGTTTGTATGAAGAGGTCAACATTTTTTTTCATTTCTTTGGGAAAGTTGTTCAGTTTCGTTGACTGAGCACACCCTTTCAGTTTTCGGTACACCGTCCCTGACAACCTGTATATTTTGTGAGTAATTAATTAGTCAAGATTTGAGCTTACTCGTTTTAAAGTTGTGACTTGTGTCATGCAGTTTACTCAGCTGTTAAATAATCGAGCCCGTGTTGTCTCTATAGAGATCCTACTTTCTTATTCAAGTGGTGGCTTTCGAATGCTCACATGTTTTCTTAGGTATGTAAATATTTGATTCAAAGTGTAATCGTCGTAGTACAACTTAAGAAAGGACAATTCTAGAGCTTCCGAATTGAGAAAGATTTTGATAATTAGAGGTGAGATTAGATAATTGAGATGTCTTATTACAGGCAATTACATTTGTTGACGAGGAAATTGGGAATATAAATAAATATACTCTAACAATCCTGTTAGGGCGTTTTCTCAATAGCACGACGAGATACTGCAGCGGTATGACATTTGTTGGGCTCGCAACACGCAGCGATATCGCAAGTTTACCAAGCGCCTGTATTTCAGTAGGTGCTTTCTGGATATACAAGGTGTAACAGAAAGGGTAAGGGTAAAGGGTATAGAAAGGGTCCCTGAAGGATGTGATTCTGCCCATGAAACTGAACAACTTTCCCTAAGGAACATGGGCCGAAATACGAAAAAAAATTTTTACCTCCCATACAAAATGCGCGATCAGCTGATTCAGTTTCTATGGGAGGTCAAAAAATTTTTTCCGTATTTCGATCTATGTTCCTTAGGGAAAGTTGTTCAGTTTCATGGGCAGAATCACATCCTTCAGGGTTGATATACCCTTTTTGTTACACCTTGTATATGGGTATCGCCTGCGTGTCGCGCCAATCTGTAAGCGCTTATTTAAATACAGGCGCCCGGTAAGCTTGCGATATCGCCTGCGTGCTGCAAGCCAACAAATATCGTTGCTGCTGCTAGAACTAATGAGAAGGCGCCCTTATACTAGCAAACTTTACAAATAAGATCAAAAATTGAGTAAGCAATATCTCTTTTTTGACTGCTTACTTACATATTATACGAGTATTATGGACGCTACGCGCATTTAGATAGTGATTTTCAATTATTGATTGTACTTTCTTGGTTCATATTTTGTTTGTGTCTTTTTGTTGTAAATCGTATTTATTTATTGTGTACTGTGTAATAAAATAAATGTGATATCTATCTATACGTTCGTTCCACTCCACCTAACTACGGTTACCACTATCAACGTTTTTCAATGCTTCAGTCAGTTATTATTTACTCTGTGGTTCCAGACTAAAGCCTAAATTCAAAGACTAATTCGGCATTCATTGCTGGGAGGCTTGGTTCTGTTTAATTCCAATATTTATCCTTACTTCAATGATCAATGTATGACGAATTAGTTTGATAGGTGTGATAGCAGCTCCATTCTTTGTCAAAGTAAAAGAAGATCAAAGTACTATCGTATATACAGGGTGTTAATTTGATTGCGTGCCATAGCTCAGGGGCGAGATCAGTATCAGTAACTGAACAACTTTTGCCAAGGAACATAGGTCGAAATACGAAAAACCAAATTTGACCTTCCATACAAAATACGCTATCAGCTGATGCAGATTCTATGGGAGGTCAAAAATTGATTTTTGTATTTCGACCTATGTTCCTTGGGAAAAGTTATTCAGTTACTGATACTGATTCCACCCCTGAGCTATGGCACGCAATCAAATTAACACCCTGTATAGCTTGGCCTAATACTCACAGCATTAATGCCAGTGTCAGCCGTTGTCCTATTATGCAAAGCTCTGTTTTCATTGTTAAACGATTCCTGACTTAATTTCCATTACATCCTATTCTAGTCTCCTTAAGTTAGCATAGTTTTGCATACTTAGATCATAAAAGAGTCAGAAGCTTTATCAAAATGTGAAAATAGGGTTTTAAAACCATATTTGGTTTACATTTTCACGAAAATGTATATGTAAGCCTTCATCTGAGACAAGTGGCTAACTATTATCGTAAATATAATGTTTTTTTAAAACATGACTATTTGACACATGCTTTTTACTACGAACTTCCTTTTTTATAGTAAAAAAAAGCTTCTTACTGCTTGCTTATAATTCAAGGACAGTGAAACCCATAATACAGAAACCAGGTCAAAGTCACATCAATCTGCTAATAAAAATAGCAAACAATTTGTCAACATTTGAATATTCCGGTGGCAATCCGGCGACAGGCCCTACCGAAAGGTCAGCGTTACTTCCCTTGACATTCACCGCGAAATTCTCAGTAGAATATTAACCATTTCATTCCTGTCGCAAAATATACAGGGTGTAATGGACAGGTTTCCGAAAACCGAAGGAATATGATCAGTCAACGTAACTGAACAACTTTCAGTGAATAAAACTCTCAGAAAATTAAAGAAAATCAGCCGCTCTATACAAACTGTCCAATCTTTGTATGGAGGGGCCGATTTTGATTTATTCTTTTTTGAAATTTTCATTCACTTTAAATTGTTCAGTTACGTTGACTGATCATGTTCCTTCAATTTTCGGAATCCTGTCCCTTAACCCTTTAGACACATCAATAAAAAGTAAAAAAAAAAAAATATTACCGTTAAAGATGTTTTTGACAAATTATATATTCTCTTAGGATTTTTGGCTCATTAATTCATTATTTTGATATATCGTTATTGAATTTCACTGTCGATGCCTCCTCATTTCCTTTGAGTTCTAACTTCCTTATTTGCAAAGAAAGCTTGTCTTTGTTACCTTAAGGATGAATAAATAAATACTTTACTGCTGAAACACGAGTGGAATCAATACAAAAAAAGCTTATTGTGTTCATAACTATGTCGGCGCCTGACGGGGCCTTCTAGAGCCGGTTGAGGATCAAACCTTTGTCATTGAATGGCAGGTGCCTGGTGATCCAACACAAATAATCTTTCATTTCCCTACGGTACTCAAAAGGTTAGGCAACCTTCAAAGACAAGACAAGATTTCAAAAACTTATAACAGCTAGAAAACCATTGAAGTTTCCACCTTTCCTTTCATAAGAATGAATTATATAGGTATTTCTAGGTTTTTACTTATACAATGTGTCTGGTGACCGACTGTACAAACTTAAACAGTAGATTCTAACTATGAAACTGAACAACTTTTCCCAAGGAACATAGGTCGGAATATGAAAAAAAAATATTTTTACTTTTCATACAAACTGAATCAGTTGACACCACATTTGTTAGAGAAGTCGAATTTTTTTTTTCGTACTTTGACCTATGTTCCTTGGGAAAAGATGTATAGTTTCATGGTCAGAATCTACCATTTAAGTTTGTAAAGTCGGTCCCCAGACACAGTGCATATCCTGTTGAGTGAGACGAGTCACACTAGTACCTACTGGGCATCTCCTTCCTACATTTTCTCATAGATTTGCTTCGTTTGCTTTATCCCACAAAGGGGAAGAAATAGCGCTATTATTGCAATATGCAAGATAGAGTGTGGTATGACAGATGCAGCCCAAGACATCAAAACACCGATAATATCCAAATTTTAAGATTTTTCTTATCATAATTGTGAACATTTATGTTTATAAATGTATAGTAGTGTTTGATTGTTAACTTTAATATAAGGGTGTATGGGACAGGTTTTCAGAAACTGAAAGGGCATGATCGATCAGTCAACGTAACGAAACAACTTTCAGTGAATAACACTTTCAGGAAATAAAAACAATATCGGCCACTCAATACAAAATTGCAAACTTGATTGGACAGTTTGTATAGAGAGGCCGATTTTATTTTTCATATCCTGAAAGTTTAATTCACTGAAAGTTGTTCAGTTTCGTAGTGCTAATCAAAGAGATTTGAACCTCGCTGGAGGTGCTAATCATGCACTTTCAGCTTTCGAGAACCTGTCCCTTATATATTTAGGAGCTCTATTTCATTTCCAAAGTCTCAAAAATCACTCGAAAATCAATCGGTGATATTCAAGAAGTGGACATGACTGGACTCCAGTACCTACTCGCTCGTCGTCATGATATGGAATTGAAAAGTGCGCGGTTGAACTTACGGCAGCGAATACTTTAATATTGTGATAGCGAAATACGATTTAGGTAGTCTGGTTGAACTTCTCTCCCGGGGCCAGTGGAATACGATACCGCAGGAAACCTAGAACTGTGCTACCTAACGTAATCGATCCGTTGGAATGTTAATGTACCAAAGCTTTGGAGAAGGGCTCTCCAGGGTATTACATGATGCTTAGTTATTCCTTAATCTAAGTCTTTGATGCTGCGGATTTCAGTATTCAGAAGAATTGGATTTCATATAGATTAGGTACAAATATGTATTTAAATCAGACCAACATAACAAGTACCGTTCGAAGCAGAACAATCGGGAAAGAAAAACGATCGTTCAGAAGGGATCAAACCAGCCCTGAGGGTGAATTTCCACCAATGTTGTGCGAAGCAGCTAAGCTGTGAGCTAGGGAAATTCCAACCAACAGGACTGCGCCATTTTCCTAGCTTGTGAAATGCGATGTCAAATGTTGCAATCCTATTGGCTGGAATTTTCCAGTTCACAGCTTAGCTCTCTCGCACAGCACTGGTGGAAATTCACCCTGATTCACTCACCGTGTTCACACTCCCTATTTGCGTGCTCCACGTGCACGTCGCCCGGCACGGCTAGGCTGCGTCTCTGTGTTCCTGTAGTTTTTAAACCACTAAAATGTCAGAAAATTGTACCCATGACGTCCAAACGGTTTCCCATCTTCCTTTAACTTGAGATTGGCAGGAATGGTTGTTCCCCCTTACAACGACCGATTGCCAAAATATTTTAAAAAGTGAAGTGAACAACGGCCTGATATTGGCTTGTCATAAATTTAAATATTTTTATAGTTAAGGTAGTTAAGTAACCTTGTTACCTATACCACAAATCATATAATACTAGTAATACGTAGGTATAATTAAAGTACGACGTAGGCAAATCAAAATAAAGCTACTAAGGTACTAATTTGGTATCGATATCGGCCCTTAACCCAGTTTTATTATGCTTCTTTCGTTCCACATGAACAGCTCATTATTTAGCGTGCAATTTAATTCGTGCAATTTTACTCGTACTAGTGACTGAATATTATAAAAAAACTGGCCAAGTGAAGAGTATTTAGCTCTTATCTGCCCCTTAAACCTGAACTGGGAGCAGAGCCTGTAAAAACTGTTGTAACAGACACACAGATGAAGTCGCTCCATAAGGGTTCCGTTTTCACCATTTTGGTTCGGAACCCTAAAAACCCAGAAGTCATATTCGCTATACTATAGCTAAATCTTCAATCTACAGTGAAGTTTTCGCTGATGCTTCAAAGAAAAGGCTTCAAAAATGCGTCAATTGTGCAAATATTTGAGATTGATTAATTAATTCAAGTGGTCAAACTACCAATGAATGAGATGTAAAGTAGAAAATCGCAAATTTTACAATTCGAACATGCGTACACCCCGTCCTTAAGTACCAGAGACGCTTCAACCAACGAGATTACCGTGCGTGGTCCTTGCAATTCTCTACTTTGCAGAAGTACTGAATCCAAATTCTAAACACAGTAAGTGTAAGACAAAGGTTACACGTTCAGTCTGGCGTAAGTTCAGTCCATCAGTCTGGTAAGATTACAGGGATGCAGCTATAGCAAAGAAAGAGAAAGCTAAACGACTATTTCTGTTTTCTTCCTATAGCATGACCGATGGACTGAATCATATACTAGAGGACTGAATCGATGCCAGACTGAACGCGTAACTATTGTCTCACAATAAAGACAGCTTCCGAATGACCTGTATGACCTGAAGAGGTATTTCATTCTCGCCCCCTTCGACATGTTGAAATTATGCCAAAAACAGACATTGCGAAGTTGCGGCAGAAAAAGCACATTACAAAATATCTATTAGAAAATATTGATCGCACGAAAATACCCTGCAGAGTAAGTACTAACAACAATTCAGATTATTCAGATTTCACTAGCACGGGGCCAAAACCGAGCATACGAAACGCTATGCAAAACACCGGGTCTAAGCACAGAATCTAAGCCTATCACTGGTGATGATTACTAGAAAAACCTGTCACTCCGAATGACATTTTTCTTATCACCGACATAGAACTAAGGCTAAGGGGTTCTAACTTATAACCGAGCTAGCGAGATGTCTCTGAACAACCCTGCGGTCAATGATATTACAATATATAGCCTGCGGTTCGTTGATGACGCAGCTGAGTGAAAATTTTATTGTGCGAAATAAATCCCTTTTGCACAAAACCATTTTTGTCTTTATTGGGCACCCATGAATAATGTTGTTTATATACAGTGTACAGTTAAGAGCAAGTCACATTCCGAGGTCATGCTTGAGATCCGCGGTCAGAATAATACAAAGTCCGTCAAATTCGAAGTGATAGATAGATAAAATATGTTGATTAAAAAATGTTACAGTTTTTTCTTAAAAACTAAACAAGCAACCGCAAAACTGGTAATACAGTTTGACTGCGGGAACAGTCTTGACAAAATCTTATTAACTAAAATTAATTAGATTAATTATAAGAACAACTATTAAGTTAAGCTAGGCTAAAGTATTCAATAAATGTTGTTTCAACAATTTCGAAAATTTGTTTTTATTCGGTTCATGCCTAACATCAGGGGGCAACTGTTCATAAGGTACGGTAGACGTTTGTTAAGCGTTCGATCACCATAGTAATTGAGCACCCTAGGAACAATAAATTTACCCGCCAATATCGACCTGGTACCTTGATCATGTGTTAATAATGAGAGACGCTCCAGACTGCCATGGTTGTTCACTAGAAGTTAGTATTTATGTTTTAGACTAACCGGAAGTACATTGCAAATTTTAAATAGTTTATTATAATCTCCTTTACAACCCCTTTTTGTTTTTTAGACACAATTAAGTTTAAAAATCTTATTTGGAATGCTTCCAGCTTTTGAATATAACTTTTGAATGTGAGACCATAACATTTTAGGGTACTAGTAGGAACTTTGAAACTTAAGTGGTAAAATTTACCTAATAATATTCGTAATTTATTGCATATAAATTATATGTGGGAAGACCAAGAAAAATTTTCGTCAATTTTCATTCCAAGGTATATGACAGTTGGCTCTATCTACAGCTTTACAACTACAATTTTCCATTCGGTTATTAAACTGTGAGTATCATTACTCTCTTAGGTACGGGGAATGTATAAGCAAGAAATTAGTCTTAGCAGCATTTAACACAATGCCATTGTCATGAGACCATTTGTCAACTGCATCTACGTCAAGCTGGACGAGACGACAGGTCTCGACGAGGTCGGTGCCGGCGCGCAGCGCACACATGTCGTCCGCGAACATGTGTGCCAGGCAGTTGCGCAGCACGCCGCACAGGCTGTTCACGTGCAGCAGGTAGCACACTGGCCCGCACCCGGACCCCTGTGGGTTCCCGCACCCCACCCCCCTCGCGTCGCTGTACGTCTCGTCCACCTTGACCCTGTAGGACCGTGCAGTGAGATAGTCGCGAAACCAATTGTTTAACGGCCCTCCCACCCCACACTCCCCCATAGCATTAAGTAGGGTTTCTGTTTCTAACGTGACAAAAGCTTTTTGAAATCGAAAATACTGCGACTACAAACTTTTTTTCACTAAGATAGTTATTAATTTCGTTACAAAAATTTGACAAGAGTATATTCGTACTTATACGCTGTTGAAAACCATGTTGACATTTATTCAGTATGTTATTTTTTTGCAAGAAAGATCCCATTTGATTTACTACACATTTTTCTATCACTTTATCTAGACTAGGTAATATTGCAATTGGTATAGACCAATTGCAATATTACCTAGTCTATTCTAACTCTGTTTCATGTATTCTATGATTCTAACTATAGAGTTAGAATAGTTTTTACGATCCCCCTTTTTATAAATAGGACGCACTACTGCTTCTTTTAATTTGTTCGGAAACAACGAATTTTTTATACATAGGTTAGTTAATAATGAAATTACAGGAGTAACCTTGTTAACAATACTTTAAAGATCAGACATACGTATCAGATCGCTTCCAGGAGATTTTGGTGTAAGTACATCGTCTTTCTTTTCAAATGCTTTCGAAAGCCTGCATGAAATCTCAATTTGCATTTTATAACAGCACAACAAAACTACTCACAAAGTAAAACGATTAACGCTAACTGACAAGTTAAAGTAAACGTGGTTATATCACTAATGGGACTGTGGACTGACTTAACTTTGTAATCCTCCCAAAGGCATACTCGACTATCAAAGCGCTTAAAAAGTATTTAATCCATCTCAAACAGTTTATAAAATCATAAAAATAAATGTTAAAATGTAAACGCATGTTAGTTAATAGAAACATTAGGAACTAATTAAGTACCTATATTTGAAAGTTTTGGCATCACTTTCGTTATTAGTTGTTTTTTTTTTTTAGTTTTAACTGAACAATTTATATTAAGTACCTACATTCTTTAAAGTCTTCACAAGGACAAATAAAATAATTTGTTTTTGGGCTGTAATTCTCGAGCTTCGACTGTAATCACCAAAATAGTGCACTTGCGTATACTTATTGATATTCAAATTGTTTTTACTTGAACACAAGCAAGTTTTTTTTAATTTTCATTAATTTTATTTAATTTACTTATGGAAATCGATCAATATGCAAGATCAGAGAATTTAGAGAGATCACTGAAAATGCAGGGAAATACAAAAAAATGTCTTGCTACAGAAAAAACAAAAAATTGCGTAAAACTTAAAATTAAGCACTTCTAGATTAAAATCTGGCATTTACCTACAATAACCTCAGAAAATAGCGTTCGGTAGGCCGACCACCTGCCAGATGGTTAAATGACATTATCCCTGTCGCGGGAAGGTTAATGCCGTAATCATCATCATCATCATAACATCCCATGAAACGTCCACTACAGGACAGGGAGCTCCCTCTAGAATTCTAGCTTTTGCTGGGAAAATGTAGAGGGGAAGTACCATAGTCACCTCGCTTGTTAGCGTTACGGCTGGCACCATGGACCGCGGTTGTAGGTGACCGCAGTAAGTAAGATGTAAGACACAAAGGAGGATGCTGCTGCCCATCCTCCAGTTTATAACCCTTAGTCGCCTCTTACGACACCCACGGGTATGTAAGGGTGGTGCCGGCAAAGAATAGTACCAACCTTTACATGCCGTAATCACACCTTCCTAAATTCAAAGACAAATGCGGCATGCATTGCTGATAGGCTTGGTTTTGCTAATTTCAATATCCTTACTTACGAGCAATGTATGCCAAATTAGTTTCTGAATTGAGGAAGGTGTGATAGCGGCTTTAGATTTGCACGAGACTGGAGTGAGTGGCGCAAATAAAGAGGTCTATGCCCAGCAGTGGGCGGATGTCTGCTAATTAGTTAGATAGATCTCAGAAATGTGCCACAAAATGATATAAAAATGATCGATGCTTATTTGTCTCCTGGCAGACCCCTATATCAAACATAAATCAATCAACACATAAATCAAGAGCATATCAAATGACATAATTAGCAGCGGCTCGGATGGGTGCACATGCACACATGATACGCGTATAGTACATATCACAACTACGTACCTATATCGTGTGACAAACGGCCTTATTCGTAATCGTATTACTAATTTTCAAAGATATGAGTTCTTAAAATATTTATTATTTTTATTTATTATTAAGCTGTTTACAGGCCAACCTAACTTGTTTCTTTAATATTTAAAAAAATTCTGAAGGTTGTCTGTAAGAGATCGCTTTCAGCTACAAGGCTACAGGCATAAGTTTGTTTTTGTATATATATTTGTAATCGGTTTTTCGAAATTGGTCAACGGTTTCGATGAAATTGACTATATTATTACAGGGGTTTTCGAGGGCGAGAAATTCTAAGTATTTTGATAATTTCATGAAAATAGCGCGATACAGAAACCCTACAGATCCATCTCTTATTGGGCTTTGGTTGCGATTATACAGAGCAAAGCTCGGTCGCCTAGGTACTTGAATTTAATGTAAATAAACCGTGCTATCTATTCTATCTGAAATATGGTTAAGCATTTCAAATTTTAACGCCTATCTAAAGGCGTGTCTCCTGCACCGAAATATTACACAAAAACATATAACAAAAACATTTGTTCCGAAATTTTGGAAGGGGAAGGCCTCGGCGAACGTACCAGGACCAAATTCAGGACGTTCTGAATATAGGCCAGGTTAAAAATACCCTAAACCGACGAGCATGTATGAAAGGATTGATGAAAGTTCAGGAAGCAAGGGAAGCATGTCAAGATTGTAGCAGGTGGAGAACTGTGGTCTCTGCCTACCCCGACGGGAACAAGGCGTGATGTTATGTATGAATAGCGCGTTACAGAAACCCTACAGCTCCATCTCTTATTGGGCTTTGGTTACGATTATACAGAGCAAAGCTCGGTCGCCTATAGGTACTTGAATTTAATGTGAATAAACCGTGCTATCTATTCTATCTGAAATATGGTTAAACATTGCAAATTTTAACGCCTATCTAAAGGCGTGTCTCCTGCACCGAAATATTACACAAAAACATATAACAAAAACATTTGTTCCGCCTGACTCAGTAAACAAAAACAAATATGTGCGGCCACGCCCCAATGTTTCGTGTTTTCTGTGTAATGTTGCGAAAAAAACATGCAAGAGACACAACTTTAGATGAATATTTACCTAAAATATCACAGAGATTGCGCAATTTAAGAAGAAAGTTACAATATACATACATACACTGGGCGGCAAAGAAAGAAAACTGGATACAGAAGTTTACCGCCATAGATTTTGTGTAGTGTCAAAGAATTTTTCCTTTCCAAACCGATCAAAAATACAGAGCTTTTTGAACCCTTGGTCACATTTTAAGTATGATACCCAAAGGTAAAGGGCCCAAAAATATTTCTTTTCTTTCCCACTTATGCCTCGTGCTGGCAATGTAACCTGGTAAACAAACCAATATTACTTCACTTTCCCAAGGAGACATGGGTTTACTATTATTTAATCTGAGCATGGTTAGTTTACTATTATTTAATCTGTGCATGGGTCCAAAAACAATTTTTTTGCTTAACCGTACGACCGCAATAATGTAATTTATGTGCCCCTGCAAAACAAACCTAATCATATTAACGAGCTTATAGTAGTGCCACAAATAAGCTATTGCTATCACTCTTAAAGCATTCCTTGATGAACCATCACGTTTAATGGGTACTTAAATGGTCGACGATACAGCCTCTTAAAACCGCGTTAAAACCCCTAGAGGTTAATGGTAGTAATCTCATTTATACGTATGAGTGGATAAGGTAGAGAAATGGTCAGATTTAAAATGGTTTTAAATTTTGTACCGGTTACGTTGAGTCTGCAATTTTAATACTCACTTACCCTAAGGGAAAAGCTTGTAGGTATTTCTCTAACGTTAAAAACTCCTACATTTTTTTTTATTTTAAAGTGTATACATACAGCACACAAAAAATCACGCCTCTTTTCCGTTGGGGTAGGCTGAGACCACAACCCTCCACTACCTAAGATCTAGCCAATTTCGACATACTTTCCTCACTTCCTCCACTTTCATCAACCCTTTCACACTCGATGGTTTAGGGTACTATTAACATAGCCTTAATTTAAAGTGCGTTTAAGTATAAAATCGCAAAACTCACAACCACAGGCGGAAATCAAACCTGCTTGTCCTCGGTCAGTACCGAAGATACGGTATAACGGATAACAGTACGTTAAATGCCTATAGATAGAGGTCTCTATTACTGACACTTTCAAAAAACAGAAAGCTCCAGAAATATATTTGATATACATGTAAATGCAAAAGCGTGCGTCATCTTTCCAAAGAAACATGGGTCGAAATCGAAGATATTTTTTTTCGCTTTTCCATACAAACCTTCAACAGTCGACAGTGCATTTTGTATGGGGAACTCAAAAAAATTCTCCGATTTAGAGGCATGTTTCTTTGGAAAAGTTGTTCAGTTTCGTGGTCAGCAACACCCTTGAGCTAACGTGTTTATTCGACTCATACATAAAACCTAGTTATATAATATTGTGAGGTGACAAATTAAAAAATTACATATTCGTAGTATCCCAGAGTAGCGGTTCCTGAAGGGTTACAGGGGTGCTGCAAAAAAGGCGTTTAAAAATTCGTAAAGTATCGACTGACTGATGCGAATCTGGCTTTTCAGCTTACATACAATAAAAACAAGTTCTAAACTAGGCCAATTGCGTAAAAATCGAACTTTAATTTTATTTATTTCTTCAGTTCTTTCTAAGAAAAAGGGCGAGAAATTTTAATTCTTCAATTCAAAATATAGTCTTTCTTTTCTAGTCGACCATCACATCATAAAAAGTCACGATTGATAGGAGAATAAAGGTGTCATAGGTCTTTATTGTCGAGCTAGGGATCCATCAAAAGAAGGTGGATCGGTAAGGGTTCCGTAGCCAAAAAAAAATTGAGCAGGCAGGCGTGGGAGTTACTGCGACAAAAATCTTAATTAAGTGCTAATAAATTCATTTCAAGAAACGATGTCGTCATAATTTATAAATTTCACATAAAATTCCATTGCCACATCGCTTAGCGCAGTCACTATAATACGAGAGTGTTCAATAAGTAGAAAGAATGAACTATATTTTGGCTGTAAAGTCTTTTGATGCACTAACGATTTTACTTCGGTATGTCTTCGGTGTTGGGTTTCAACTGATAAAAGTTACTATGAGTAGAAAACGAGAGTGAAGAGGGGAGAGTGTTCAACTTGTTTAAACTCGAAGTCCTATAATAAGGAGAGCTATGGTAAGACCAAAATGAAAGCTTTGTTTTTCAAAGGGATTGAAGATTCGGAAAACTGCGGGATAGAGGGCCCAAAGCGATGTTGAAGCTACGTAGATAAGTGAAATATGTATTAATTTATCAATAGTCGTTTATTTTCTGGGTCATTCTCAATACTTAGGTATTGACCGACGTAGTATTAACGAATAAATGTTTAATAGCGTAATAAATGTTTTTCTCGCCCGTGCTCTATCCTGTTCCATTATAATCACTGGTAATGCTCTGATAAAGGCGTGTATCACGTGATGTGCTCGTAAATCTTTCTTTTGTCTCGTCTTCTCGCGGATAAGCTCTTTGAGCCCTTTTAATGAATTATGCGTAATACTGTCTTTCGCCCTTTGTACAGGAAAGAGGGTCCTAAAGCAGTACATAGGTAGTCTGAAGTGAAATAATGGGCTAGTGAAGCTAAGGAACTAAATTAAGAAATTTTAATTTGTTTGTAGTAAATTCATCTAAAGCTTTTATCACACCTTCCTTAATTCAGAGACTAATTCGGCATACCTTGCTGGTTGAAGTAAAATAATGGAATTAACAGAACCTAGCCTCCCATAATATATGTCTTTGAATTTAGGAAGGTATTATAGCGGCTGAAAGAAAATAAATACAAACTAATCAAAACAATAAATAAAAGCTAGCCTAAAATGTGTTCAACTATATCATTCATTACCTAATATGTATCTACACAAAACTTTGTGTCGTATTAAGATTCTATCTGTCCGACAAGATCGAGCGTTTTTTCTATAGTTTTGTCTGTTACATTATACGAATAAGTAGGTACAGTCTGCATCAAAACTAGCTATGCTTTTAGGTGTCAAAAGTTTTCAAATTGTTGTGAGCACCTTTTGTTTTACAGGTAACCAAGAATAATTTAAATATTAGTGTTGCCAATTTTTCCACATGGTCACTTCAAATATATGATGAACACCTGAAATGCTTAGCTACTTTTTATGCTGAGTGTACAGTAATCATGATTACGTACAAGATAATAGCTATTGCACCACACAAAAATATCAATAGAATTGAAGAGTTTGTAGGTACTTAAATATAGGTAGCGATCGCCTAATCGAGTTAGGGTTAATTATAGCAATTGAACGCTCATATCTTCGGTAATTCACGTACAATTCTCTTCTTTTGCACGTGACCACATAATTTTATTGCTTTTACAGTAACATAGGTTTACAGTCGAAATGAAATATGCAATAACTGGCTATATCGAATCGTTACTAGCCTTAATTCTGCATAAATTCTCCCATTTACATAATTTATTGTTTTGGTTAGAAAACTCTGACACCAGGTTGGCCACTAACTAACAGCCTAATCTAGGTATGCCCTATAGGTTGCGGAAGTCAGATGGCTGGCAGTCACTCGTTAAGCAGTTGGTACTGGCCACTGTCTCAAATACTATTCGTTAAGCCGAGTCAGAGGCAATTTGGAAGCATGAAAACTCTAAAAGCGAGGTTGGCCACTGACCTGGCTAACCCTAATTTAGGTTCAGGTGTAAGTCACTCTGGGTTGCGGAGGTAACATGCAGTCGCTCTGTATAAAAACCAGTACCCTCGTCAAATCCCCTAGGTTAGGTAGCCGACTGCGTATAAACGGAATACGCAATTATTTATTATCAACATTGTAAACCCCGTTTGAATCAGTTTAGTATTTTGTCAGTTATTGGCACCGCCGCTGCCTGAAACTTCGCGAACCTTGTCTGGGTGCCCGCACACGTTAAATCCGCGATCTGCGATCCGGTAGAGATGCAGCTATAAGAAAGAGAAAGCTATAGGACCATAGACTAGGTGTATACTACTATTTCTTTCTTTCCTATAGCTGCTCGCATCGATCGCAGATCGCGGATCGCGGATTTAACGTGTGCGGGCACCTCTGACTGAAACGTTTGCAATGAAACTGATCTAATATGTTGCAAAAAGAAAAGTTAAACACGTTATTGGAAACTCCGTTTAAATCCGTTCAGTTGTTTATGAGTTATTGGTACCGCCGCCGCTTGAAACTTAGCAAAACTTCTGTCAGAGTAAACCGTTTGCAATGAAACTAAGCTTATTTGTTGCACGGAGTAAGTCAAATACGTTATTAAAAACCCCGTTTTAATCAGTTCAGTAGTTAGTGAGTAATTTGCGTCGTCGCATGAAACTTCGCGTACCTTTTGTCTGAGTGAACCGTTTGCAATGAAACTAAGCTTATATGTTGCACAAAAGTAAGACAAACATGTAATCGAAAACCCCGTTTGAATCGGTTTAGTAGTTTGTGAGTTATTGGCGCCGCCACTAGAAACTTCGCGTACCTTTGTCGGAGTGAACCGTTTGGAATGAAAGTAAGCTTATATGGTGCACGGACGTCAAAGATTTCGGACCTCCTTGCTTCGCTCGAAATAGATACCTTGCTAATTTATTTTAGTGGGGGATGACATCTGCCAACATGTCACAACCCCATCATCGATGATCCATAGAAAATATTCAAAATAACCTGTCAAATCCACACAAAAACGCCTACACCACCTAGTGACGAATTATTTCTTTAATCCTCCTTCTAAGTACTTTTATTTTTCTGTGACGGACGTAAACCGAACGCGTCATTGAAATTTCGTTTGAATCAGTACATTAATTTGTGATTTATTGGTGCCACTGCTTGAAATTCGCGTACCTTCTGTCTGAGTGAACCGTTTGCAATGAAACTAATTAATTGAAAACCCATTTTTAATCGGTTTAGTACTTTGTGAGTTATTGTCTCACAGGCAGCTTGATACAGCAGCTTGACGGCAGCTACATTAGTGTAGCTTCTGAGTGACTCAACCGATTTAATAGTTAAAGATAGTACCTTGGTGATTGTGCGCTGCTTGTAAAAAACATAAATCTTCTACCAGTGGATAGGGTGCCAATAGACGATCATTTAACGATTGGGAGGGAAATCAGATTCGTCCCGTGTGCGCGGGGGGAGGGGATAGAAGGGGGCGAATTACGCACCATTATGATTATTTTTTTAAGGATCAGTTAATGCTACTAGGGCTTGTGTGGTATTGTTTTCAGGGAAAACAAACACAAGGAATTCATTTTTGATGCTTAAAATGTATAATTCCATAGAAGAAATTATATTTTTAACGAAAAGTAATAAAAGTCACATACATATATTTTTTATAAACTGCCATATTTTTTGAAGACCTAATTTATTGCGACCACAAAAAATATTTATTTCAAGCTTATTTAATCCAATTTAAAAATATATATAATTGTGGTATACTTCTCATACAAGAACTGTAAGAAAAAAAATAAAGAATGCGTCAAGAAAAATAAGCGCGCTGTAATACGCTGAGGTACTTATCCGATCATATTATTTAATTTCAAGATCAATGCTTGGGCTTATGTGGTATATATTTTATATAAAAATGCTAAATTTAAATTTTCAGTTAAAATTTGAGTTTTCCCAAGGGAATCAGATATTTCTTCGCGGTAAAACGTAGCCTATATTTCTCAGTGTGAACGTAGATTTTTAATGGAAGATTTTTTTTTAAATGGTCCAGTTGTTTTTAAATTTATTGGTTACAAATATGCATACATACAAAAATACAAATCTTTCGCCTTTGTTATATTATAATATATATTAAGTGAGAAAGTAACATTTCATGTCTATAAAAACGTAATTAATTTTAAGTACCTACTTATATTAGTAGCAGAATGAAGAATTATTAGATACCTAGTAATAAAATGACATTATTTATAATTATTAAAGATGTATTTAAAATAAAGATACAATTCAATTGATTCATTTGATTCTAGGTCTGCTAGAAGACATTTCTTTATTGAAATAAGTTGTACCTGTTGTGTCGTTTTTCTTTATGTATTGTCCATTGTATTTTCTTGTGTGCAATAAACAATAAATAAATAAATAAATAAATAATTCAGTCGAACTTTTAACAAAATTAACCTACACCAACTAGTTACTAAAATGACACGTAAAAGAAATGACCACATGACCAGGAATCTATTTTAGATCTAATATTGTGCAACGATGAAAATTATGCTAATATAGGAAAGAGTGATCATGAAATACTGATAGAAACTCTTCAAGTTCAGATAAATACTACGCAGGCTCGTTGCCCAACACCGACTATCAGCTGATATCTCAAGCACTAAATGAACCCATCAATCTCCAAACCAACGATGTACTTAATGCGTGGGGTACCTATAAGAATAAAATAGACAGTGCTGTTCTTCAACATGTACCTATAAAAAAAATGTAAGAAATCACAAAATTTAAACAAACCATGGATTGGACAGCAAATTATTAAAAATTACCCAAGAAAAAGCGGTTCTTTGAAACATTTACCTAACTGATAAGAGTGATGCCTCGTATCGAGAATACCGGCCAGTTAATAACAAAATCGTGAGCCTGGCCAGATCGACAAGGATAAAATTTGAGAAAAATATTGTTTAAAAGGCTCCTAATCCTAAGGCATTTTACAACTCCATGCGCCAGGAGATAACTTCAAAAATTTCTATACCACCGTCACTTAGAAACGAAAATACACATCTAATTACTAACGATAAGAAAAATTTGCCAATCACTTTGCCAAACAATTTTAAAAATCGTATGTTCGGGAACCAGAAAATGTAACCATTCCTACACCAAGTGTTCCTGGAGTCTAAAATGTGATAGAGAACATATAATTTACATCAGACAATTAAAAAGCAAAAACTATTAACATTCAAAGTTGATACTGCTATGGGCCCTGATGAATTACCAGCTGAACAACTCAAGAGATGTTGCTGTTGTGTTGTTGATGTTGTTGTTGTTGATCTGCAACCTTGGCTCAAATTATGCAACTATCCTTCGAACAACATGAACTCCCAGATGACTGGAAAGAAGCTATTATCACACCCATCTATCAAAAAGGTGACAAACTTGCTGCCGCTAACTATCGTCCAATCAGCCTTACCTGTATAGTACGCAAAGTGATGGAAGATTATAGCTAAAGAAATGAGTAAATTTTTAGAGATGGAGAATGTTATAATCGAGGAACAACACGGATTTGTGACAAAGAGATCCACAGTAACCAACATGCTTTGCTGCCTTGACAGATGGACTCAGAGCTAGAACAATCATGAACCTACAGATGTTATCCACTTGGATTATGAGAAGGCATTTGATCGAGTCCCTATAAAAAGATTAATTTGTAAACTTGAACATTTTGGGATTCGTGGTGATCTCCTCAAATGGATAGAGAACTTCTTAACAGGAAAAACATTCGTGTTAGAATTGGAGAATGTTTTTGTGAACCACACAATGTCCTTAGCGGTGTACCACAAGGATCAGTGTTGGGATCTACTCTTTTTGGTATCTTCCTGATAGATCTTAAGCAAGTTATACAGTCCGAAGGCTCCCTGATCGCTGACAATACAAAAATTATGGGCAACCCATTAATTTAACATAACATCTTGCAAGACGATATTGACCGCATTATTGAATAGACTAAAGACTAGCTTGTAATACTCAAAGCTGATAAGTGTACTGTTTTACACATTGGCAATAAAAGCCCCAAGAATCTTTATACCATAGAGGGCAAAGTAGTGCCTAGCGTGTCCTGTCAGAAGAATCTAGGCATTATTGTTACGCAGAACTTGAAGTGGGAAGAACACATTATTGGTATCAAAAAAAGAGCAAATTCTTTACTATACATTATAAGGAAGGTGTTTTTCCACATTAACAAAGAACTTTTCCTAAAGGTCTACAAAATCTATGTTCGTCCCTTGCTAGAGTACGGATTTCAAATATGGAGTCCATATTTTCAAAAGGACATCAACCTTTTAGAAAAAGTACAGAGAAGAGCTACAAAAATGGTAACCTACCTTCGAAACCTGGCTACGAGCAATGCTTAGCATCGCTAGGCCTAACCACATTAGAAGAGAGAAGTAAACGTGGAGATCTTATTGAAACATACCGGGTGGTAGGGACAACCTTCCGAATACTAAAGGGGCATGATCAGTCAACAACATGGGACAACTTTCAGTGAACAAATCTTTCAGGAAAGAAAAGAAAATTCCGCGTCTCCATACAAAATTGTAAACTTGATCCGGCAGTTTGTATGTAGACGCGGATTTTTTTTTTCGTTTACTGATCACGCTCCTGCAGTATTCGGAAGGCTGTCCCTAACACCCGGTATAAGATACTAACTGGTTGCAACAATGTGCCAAAGCTTGAAAAAATCTTTGTCATGAATGAAAACAAAAACCTGAGTGGACACACTATGAAACTTTCACACTACTCGTGTGCAAGCAATCCTCGGTACCATTTACGCATTTTTTTTCTTATAGTTTTTGTATGAGAAGTATACTGCAATTATATATTATTATAAACTAGGTTAAATAAACTTTACATAAATGTTTTTTGTGGTCGCAATAAATAAGGTCTTCAAAAAATATGGCAGTCTATAAAAAATATATGTATGTAACTTTTATTACTTTTCGTTAAAAATATAATTTCTTCAATTAAATTATCCATTTTAAGCATCAAAAATGAATTCCTTGTGTTTGTATTCCCTGAAAACAATACCACACAAGCCCTAGTAGCATTAACTGATCCGTAAAAAAATAATCATAAGGGTGCGTAATTCGCCCCCTTCTATCCCCTCCCCCCGCGCACACGGGACGAATCTGATTTCCCTCCCAATCGTTAAATGATCGTCTATTGGCACCCTATCCATTGGTAGAAGACTTATGTTTTTTACAAGCAGCGCACAATAATGCCCTTATATCGACCTACGATCCTTAACTATAAATGAAACATAACCTATATGTTGCTCCGAACTAAGCATAATCTACCTGTGAAAACCCCGGGAAAATCCGTTCAGTCGTTTCGGAGATTAGCGCAAACAGACAGACAGGCAGACAAAAAAATCAGAAATATTATTTTTGTGTTCTATTGGTCCTTTCTTATCGCCCACACTCATTTTTTGATAGATTCATCAAGACACACGGTTTCTACTGTTTTATTATATGTGTAGATGGATAAGGTATAGATATACGTAGATAATTTGATACCCAATACTGCCTATCTCCCATTGCAGCCGTGGCAGATATTGGACGCAGCAAAAGTGAACATTATTATAGCATATTACTTTGACCATGAAACTGAACAACTTTTCCGAAAATACGAAAAGCAATTTTTTATCTGCCATACAAAGTGCGTTATCAGCTGATGCAGTTTCTATGGGAGGTCAAAAATTGATTTCATAGCTCAAGAGAACCATTGAAGCGCTTATTATTTTGGAATGGTAAAGGTATAAAAGTAAAAATAAAAACACCATTAACTGCAGCAATAACGTGGCGGATACCAACGACGGTGGAACATTTGGCTGTAATCTTCGCTCAGGATTATATATATTATGGCTCAGGCGTCGACTTAGCACAATCTACCACATAATACATAATATTCTACGTTAATGGATGTGACTGTACCAACCAGCCGCATACGGCCAGGCGCGTATGCCAAGCAAGTTTGGCATGCGAGCTTTTGCGTCACATGTTCCATGTTTTGAAAGATAATCGGTAGCTGTGCCAAGACAAAGCAACCTCAAGAAGTTCGAAAGGCTTTATAGCTATTTTGCCGGGACTGGTGGAAAGATGTGGTCTTTGCGTACCATCATGTGGAGAAGCGTGATGTTTATGTTTATTTGTTTAAATTATTTAAATACCCCAGACTGCGCATGTAAGGTACGCGACAGCTCGGGAATGTGGACGAAATGTATGGCACGCCATACGTCTAGCCCGCACTCCCTGTCGGGGTGTAAGGAACAGTGTATACCGAAAACTGAAAGAGCGTGCTCAGTCAACGAAAGTAAACCACTTTCCCAAAGAAATTTTTTTGGGAAATGTAAAAAAAATTACTTCTCCATACAAAAAGTAAACAATTTCTGTGGAGAGGTAGTTTTTTTTTACACCGTCTCTTATACACCCTTTATAAACATATTTTTGACAGTTTTCCTACATTCAAAGTTCTTTTTTATTCAAATCTAGGCCATTTTTAGGGTTCCGTACCTCAAAAGAAAAAAACGTAACCCTTATAGGATCACTTTGTTGTCCGTCTGTCTGTCTGTCTGTCTGTCTGTCTGTCTGTCAAGACCCTTTATCTCACGAACGGGTAAAGGTATCAGGTTGAAATTAATACCATATATTAGGATCTATGGACCACACAAGATCTGAAAATTTCAATTTTTTACAACGACGCAATCAAAAGATATGGCATTTTATGTCCTCATCTCCATACATTTATTCAAAAATGCAAAACCTACAGGGTACTTCCCGTTGACCTAAAATTATGAAATTTGGCAAGAAGCTAGGTCTCACAGCACAAATAATGGGAAAAGTCTGAAATCATTAAATATTACAACTTTTCTCACAACTAATGGTAACCAATTGTAGTGAGCTCCCGTTTCAAGAACATTCATATAAGAGAGGGGTCAAGTTGGATGGTCACTGAGGCGATTTTTGTTTTAGTTCTTTTTAAAAACGGGAACACTTACAAACTTGAAAATTGGTATGTTTATAGTGCATAAGCTATAAAATAACAACAAATAATAAAATTTGGTCAAGCGCGTGTCGGACTCAAAAAATCTAGCACATTAACTTACTGAAATTTCAACTTATACAATTATGTTTATGTGGTGGTACGGAACCCTCAGTGCGCGAGTCCGACTCGCACTTGGCCGGTTTTTTATGCTAATCTAGGCTATCTTCTTACCTGTACTATAACTTTATAGAATCAATCTAGCAAAAGTTCTCTGAATAAGACTTGTAAAAAGTATTAATATTTAAAACAGGTAGGTAACTCGCAACTAACTTTATAAGTAACTATAAAATATAAATAGATAACAAATCCACTTTAACTTTCTTCACGTTCACGAATTGTAGGTAGGTTCCTACCTACACTAATAAAATTTAGTGCCTCTGGAATGAATAAAACAATTAATATGAAAACTTTCGCAAAACTAATTACGTATATGTGTCGTCCTGCACAATACTGTACTAATCATCGTTATTCATCAAGAAAATTCAACTAATCGGTCTGAATAATACCCATAATTACCGACCTAATTCCTATTTCTGAACAAGTAATACCACTCAAGATATTGCGCACATTTTTCTGGCTTATTGTGGAAAATGACAGCTATTTACCTTTTCATTCCCACCGCACGTTGCGCTGCCTAACCCAGGCTGGGTTGAGTTATAACCCGCCGAGGCAGACCACTTGACTTTTATGAACTTACTTTAACTTACAAGTCTTCTTTGAGTATTGTTGTACACCCCCTTTGAAGCTCGCGAAAGTTAGTGTAATCTAACTTGAACATGAAGTCTGCGAGGCTGAGAAAAACTTACGTAAAGACGATATACTTACCAGTAAATGAACTAGGTACTCGGCAAAAGCCAAAGAAATTAAAGTCAAAGAATCTTTTTAGTTTGCGAATCCTTTGTCTAATTTGTAATGTTTAGCTATTATAATAATTGTACCACTCGAATAAGACATAGTACCTGGACGACCGAGCCTGGCTCTAATAATTTTTCTAACAAATTTACGCTAAGCCCACCCGGTTTCTGAAACGCGTTATTCAAGAAATGCTTAAACGCCATCTAGTATGGAGTAGAAATACTACAGTTTATAAACCGAAATTCAACACCAGGTGATTTTTTGGGGCTATAAAAATTTAAATAAGCCCTTTTAAACTCCTAAAACGTAAATCATAATAAAATCAAATCAAAAATCGTTTATTCATTGTTGGATATAAAAATCTCTTAAGGGGCTGATAAGAGCTAAATTCGCTTTACTTGAGCACGTTTTTAACGAAAAGTGATAAATATATGTGGCTGTGAAAAAAAAAATGTGATAATTTAGCATCTTTCCAAGAATATGGCCGACTCTGAAACACGATTAAATATATTTTGTTTGCCATAAAAAAAATCCAAATTTACCTCTGCTTTATGCTTTTAAACCGTTTTTCTTAAGTAACCTATGATGCCAAAACTTTTACACATTATTCGTAGAAAAAGAAAAACGTAGAACATCGCGAATCCGCTCCGTTCTAACACGCGCATTCTGTCAATTTCTGTCCTTTGTTATAAAGGGAGGTAATTTAGCTCTTATCAGCCCCTTAATGACGTCCTACATCGCTTCGCAAACAAGGTGGGTCCATGGTGGGAAAAAAGAAGCGACAATAAACAACAATAACGATAACAATTAATATTATAATTCATTTATTAGCCGCTTTATATGAGCAAGCCATGCTACCCCCAACAGATGGCGCTGTAGCTAAAACGCGCAAAGAAATAATTAAAAAACACGGAGAAAATGAATTTTCCCATACATGAGACCTAGCTAGATCGATTTTTTGGGAAATTTCATCGAAATCGTTACAGCCGTTTTCGAGAAACGGCTCTAAGTGTTAGGAAAAGTACCGATTTCCTTTAAACCACATGTTCTATAAGTAGAATAGAGAACAACAAGCATGTTTAAACAATAAAAAAAGAATGAAAATATAACAGTAATAATTTTTTTTTATTAAAATTTAACTGTGTCAACCCTGGCCAGACTCGCGGCGCGCATTTAGGTATATCTATTTTACTTGTTTACAATTGGTGCGCCGGGTGCGCGTTTTGATTCTTAGAATAGTGTTGGCAACTTGAACTTTTTTATAAGGAAGTATTTTATTTTTATGTTATTTTTTATTATCAATATGATTAATGTACTTAATTCTACTTATACAACAGGGGCGATTCTAGCATGGCCGCTAAATTTATGATTAAAATTTGACAAGTCTAAAAGTGATGCTGTCTTTTTTCAGCCTATAGGCAGTAACAAAGTTAGCAACATTTTTAGACCTGTCAAATTATAACCTTAAATTTAGCGGCCACGCTAGAATCGCCCCCATTATGTGGTTAAAAGGAAATCGGTACTTTTCCTAACACCCTATATACAAATATTGCTCGTTTAATTGTATAAGATGTAACGTTTGAAAAGATATTTCTTAGCTTGTGAATTTATAGCTCTTGCCGTAGTGCGTTGGCTAAGAAAATGCTAAACAGACAATAACAGCTAAACAGAAATACATTTCTAGGATCGAGGGTGTTCAAAAGAAATTCCTCCGCTTTCTAGATTTTAAAGCTAAACAACGATCAGTTGATTATAACCACAGATGTAGACGTTACCATTTTTTACCACTAAATATAAGACATAATATAAGCGACATATGTTACTTTTCTAGCATTGTAAAGGGATTAATAGATAGCCCAGAATTATTGTCTAAAATATACCTGCGTACTAATTTGTTAAATTTTAGAGAACGTTCAGTCGTTGACGTGCCATTTGCTAGAACGAATTACAGAGCAAACTCGTTTTTTGTAAGAGTCTGTAGGGAAATTAAAGATATACCAGCAACTATAGATATATTTACAACCAGCAACTCAAGTATCAAACGATAGCTTACCAAGGTACTCATTGATAACCTGTAAATTTACCAATAAGTTATTTTACTTTAGTGGAATCCAGCTTTTTTGTTAAATCCAGCTTTTAGATAATTTCTAAGTTTATTGATTGAGTAACTTAATGACTCAATGAATTTTATACTGGTGAAAATTTGTAATTGGCGTAGTTCTTTTCAAAACTTTTATATAAAACATTATTGGCTGTAAATTTTCCAAATAAAAAATAAAATAATACAAAATTTCGCACTAGGACTAAATAAATTATGTAGACACTTTAAACACCTCTCACAATACAATCCCTGAGGACCTTGTGTCGTGGCTCAGTATACTCATTCCAGACACAAACTGCTGAATTTTTACAATGTTGTGGGACAGTTATTAGTTTTTAATTTAATGTATTTTTCAATACATTTGCTCGAAAAACGTACTTACAAGGACGTAAACATTGCTCATAAGTAGTTACTTATACCGAACTAGTGCGGTAAGTAAAAAAAGTATATTACCAAGGAGTTTTTACACTCTGATCATAAAATTATTTTGTAAAAATACTACAGTGGTGACTTTTTTCTTGGGTGACGACTGCCTACCTATATTTAAAACTAGCGGTTCGCCCCGGCTTCGCACGGGTAGATATAGGTTCTTGTTGCATCGGGGGTTACTAAAGCAACCAGCCAAGCGCAAGTAGGACTCTCACCGAGGGTTCCGTACCACTAAGGTAAAAATACTGTCCTAGTTATGGGCAGTCATACCATCTTAGTCACGCAGAAGTGCATTAAATTCGCTCGAGCCGACACGCACTTCATCAAAACCATCATAACATCCCATAATACGTCCACTACAGGACAGGGAGCTCCCTCAAGAATTCGAGCCCTTGCTAGAAGAATGTGGAGGGGAAGTATCTTAGTCACCACGCTTGTTAGCATTAAGGCTGGCACCATGGACCGCGGTTGTTGGTGACCGCAGTATGTAAGATGGTGCGATACACGGAAAGATGTCGCTGCCCATCTTCCGGTTTGTAAACCCTTAGTCGCCTCTTACGACACCTACAGGTTGAGATGGGTTGGCACTATTCTTTGCCGCTACCACACGGAACGACACGCACTTGACCAGTCAAATTTTTCGAGTCTATTCTCTGTTGTAGATAAAACCATTATAGTCACTTAGGGCGCTGTTTCTTTAATTTCAATTTTGATAACGATTACACTCATGATAACTTTTGAATGGTATGTCCGATTTGAATAATTCAAAAAGTTATTTACAGGTACTGATATAGCCTTGAATACGAAATCATTTATTTGGATAAGGATTAATAGGTACGAATAATGTGGCCTATATAGTTTGTACCGGCGTTACTATTACATATTTTAACATGAAAAAGTAGTTATTGTGACATAACTGTAATAGTTAGACATATGGTATCGCGGACTTTTTTGTAGATATTGATGGCTTCTATAATTCTGTAGTACATTACTTTGCTCTATTGTTAATAGTTTCGGCAGCGTACTCGATATAAGGATGCTATTTAGTATTTTTTTCACACCTTGGGTTACATTATCGAAGTTTTCATACGGAACCCTAACTTTTTTTTTAAATATTTTATAGCCTATGTTCATCCCGGATAATGCAGGTTTCTAATGGTGAAAGAATTTTTCAAATCGGTCCAGTAGTTTCGGAGCCTATTCATTACAAACATACAAAAATAGGTACAAATCTTTCCTCTTTATAATATTAGTGTAGAAGTGTAGATGTAGATAGATTATCTTCTTCTTAATTTGTGACACGTAACTTAACCTTGGCCTCCCTCTATCACGCTTTCCTTCCATGATGTTGTTAATAAATAAGTGGCCTATCATCTTTCCTCTGCGATTTTCTATAATATCAATCATACTTCTCTTCTCATTTATTCTTTGTAAAACCTTTGTACTTAAATAAATAAAAAGATTTTATAATAGTAATACAAAGAAAAATAACAAATTACCTACTAAAGTTTTCATACATGGTTAGTCAATCATAACATCCCATAAAACGTCCACTGTAGGACAGGGAGCTCCATCCGGAACTCCAGCCATAACGCATGGTATTTAAGAGGGGATTTATCATAGTTGCCACGCTTGTAAGCGTTACAGCTGGCAACCACTGTTGTTGGTGAACGCAGTACCTATGTAAGATGATATGATACACAGAAAGATGCTGCTGCCCATCCTCCGGTTCATACGCCCTTAGTTTAGTCGCCCTTACGACACCCACGGGTACAGATGGGTTGCTACTATTCTTTGTCACACGGACAACAACAGGTCAGTATCCTATACTATTAAACGAGCAATATTTGTATATATATATATATATAATAGGTCTTTACCTATGAAATTGCCGAAATTTTCTAATAGATTAATGAGATCATAATTCCTATAATACTAATGCAATTTTTTTCATTTGTCTTACATTTGATAGTTGACTTCAAGGTTATTAATTTACGCATAAAATAAAGTTTTTATTTTTAGTTTGATATATAAAATTTAAGGTTTGAAAATTGTTAGTGTAGATAGTGTAGATAAAATGGAGAGTACAAGAGGCTGACAGTACCCATGGTTGGTTCCTTTACCAAGTGTATTAGGTTATACCTGTTTTCTCACAAATGTATTGAAAAACGTCGTAAGATACACGTCCGTAAGGGTTAGGACAAACTCGTGCCGATGGTAAACCCTCGACTTCGTCTCGGGCTTACAAAACGTCAACTCGTTTGTAATAACCCTACTTACGGAACTTGTATCTTAAACTACTATTAATTGCAATAAATAAATCATTATCCATGACTCAGGTAATATCCATATTCATCACTCATACAAACGTTTTACCGGAAATCGAACTGGACCTTCGGCTTGGCACCTTCTTGGCACAACCAACCACATCATTTCGGTCAGTCAACAAGATAACGGTTGTCTGCAGTATTCAAGAGTTGTCCATATGGTCTTATTTCCAAATCAAACGGTTTCGAAATGTGCTTGGCGTGAAGAACGTATAAGGTCATTTCACGCGCAGTTGCCGTCTCAATCGCTCTCTATTGCATAATTGCATATTGTCCGTCCTCCCGCCTGCAATTGTACCGATTACTCACCTGGGGACCAATTCTTGAATATCACCGGGTGATAAAATATCACTCAAAAAATTCAAAATCACAGATTTTTCTTTTCAAAAGTTAAGAATGTCCTTCGTAAAACATAAAGCTGTCCTTGATTGTTAATTTTCACGTAATCTGATTTACCTTTCAACAGTTTATCACGGTAAATGTGAATTTTTATAGTCTCAAAAGTGATATTTTATCACCCGGTGATTTTCAAGAATTGAGTCCCTGTCCTCCCCAATTATCCTGTGATTTGTGTTTGTCTTGTTTATACTTTTATGTGCTATAATTGTTAACGCTCTTTTAACCTCGTTTCCTGTTGTTTACGACAATGTGACTTTACATCTTAATGTTTTACGAACATTCACCTAACGCCCTAGGTGCATAAGACTATTGATGGTAAGCTTGACCGATGAAACCGTGACGCGATTCACAGCATTGCTGATTGCATAATAAAGGAGATTCACTAGTGTGGGAACTATGGCACTCAGAAATAATGAACTTTGTTGGAAATGTAAAAAAAAGGTTGAACGTAACGGGTTTCTTGTATGTTCGATATGTTTGAAGACCTATGACCTTGATTGTGCCAATGTTACAAGAAAGCGGTACGATCTTATGGAAAAAGATCGCCGCCCCACCTGGAGATGTGACTTATGTGTTAAAAAGAAAACAAATAAACCTAAATGCAGTACACCTCTATTAATGACAAAGCCTTCTTCAACTGAAACCTCTGCAAATATTGGCTCCGAGGTTACAACTCCAAAACCGAGTGAGCTAAATAACTCAAAAGATAATTCTCTCCGAGTATACTTAAGTGAAACTTCGTTACTTCAGAAAGGAACCGAACCTAGTTCTCCTCAGAAACAGATTAAGACCACTGCGGCAGGTGTTGCCTCTGAGATGAATACCTCGTCTCATCATTGCTCAGAAACAAATGAAATTGACAATGTTACACGTAGGCGTGACAGAGTCTATTCTCTCTCAGACGGCAGCTGCATTTTAAGCGATACTGATGAATCATCTCTACACGAAAAGACTGCATGCAGTGCTCCAGAACAGACAACTAATTACTTAAACCAAGAAATTTATGCGAGAGAAATTGTGGATTTAAGAAGTGAGTTAACAAGCGCTCACAGTGAAATTGAAGATTTATTACAGGAAAATTCCAAACTCAAAGAATTAGTCGAAAAAAATGCGGGAAAAATTGAGTATTACAAACAGTTATACATACAAGCGCTCAAATCTCCAGCAACCATAAATTCAACGCAAAAAAAATATTTATCTGCCTCCAAAAGTAAATCCGCCAGGAAAAGAGAACGCAGAAGAAGACGATCGCTCCGTGCCAAGGAAGAAGCGAGTTTAAGTCACGTGAATTCTTCAGCTGAATCTGACAAAACTTCTGTAAAGAGCCAAGCAGATTTGTCACCTTTAGAAATAAAAAGTACCCCTAAGCCGACCCACATAAATGACGGGGGTAAAAAATATGAAACGCTTAAAGAAGAACATAAAACAAAACTCTGTATAATTAGCAGCAACAACGAAAACAAAATTCTAAATACCGCCAACAACCAATTTGAAAATACTGAAATTTGTCACTATTTGTCAACGGGTGCTGATATAAGAACATTATTGCACTCAGTATCGACAAAATTGGAAGGATTTACGAACAGGGATTTTTGTATTGTTGTTGAAAATGATTTTCAGAAGACAAGCAATTATTCAGAGATAATCGAGCACATTAAACTGGAGCTAGTTGGCACGCATCATACGAATGTCATTTTGTGTCTACCTACCTATCGATTCAACTCAAACACGACCATGTTCAACTCACGAATTGAAGCTTTCAACAACCTTTTATATCTGGACAACTTACAGCATGAATACGCGTATATCTTGGACTCAAACAAGAACTTGAAATACACTACTGAAATGTTCTCGGCGTCAGGTGGGCGTCTTAACCGGCGAGGTCTTGTCACTATTTTTGAAGATATTAAGAATACAATAAGACATATCTTGGACCACACCGCTTGCGCTAGTAGCAACACTGTGGAGCCGAATTTAAATGATCTTATTGACAATGACAATACATTGCTTTTTCGTGAAACCCAACAGACATAACTATACTACAAATCAATTTAGAATATTACACCAAAATGTCGCAAGTATATACAGCAAAGACCCTTATTAGAATTATGTATTGCAGGATTAAGAGATAATTGTAAAGACCCTGATATAATTTGCTTGTCAGAAACATTTGTCGAAAAAGGGCAAGAAAGTAATAAAATGAAAGTTTCTGGTTATGCTCTAGGTAGTACTTACTGTAGGAACAAGAAGGAAAAAAGAGGAGGGGTAGGAATACTTGTAAAAAACGGCATAGAGTTTAGAGAATTGGAGTATGTGAAGGATTTAGCATTAGATTTTCATTTTGAATGTTGCGGAGTACACATTCCAAAACAAAAGTTAACAGTGATTTGCCTTTACAGAATACCTAACAACAAAACCGATGTTTTGCATCTTTTCTTTGATAAACTTGATACACTGCTAGCAAAAGTTACAAATAGATCAAATCATACTGTAGTAATTGCTGGAGACCTAAATATTAACACTTTAAAGAGTAACAGGACTACTCAGGAACTATCCGATTTATTAAAATCACGCCGCATGTTTTTTCATATTGTTAAACCTACGAGAAAGGATGCTTGTCTAGATTTAATTATTAGTAATAAGAAAAGCGCTATTGGGGAAGTATTACCTTTTGATATTTCTGATCATGACACAGCACAGATGCTGAGTATACCCAAAAAATACTCCGAACTTATGATGAAGGGATATTTTGTATTTAAAAGAGATTACTGTGATGAAAATATCAACAAATTTTCTGACTGTCTAAAAAGTCTATCTTTCTCTGATGTAATGGCCATGTCTGATGTTAACCTTGCATATGATAAATTTTTTGAGCATTTCTCATTGTTCTATGACCTTTGTTTTCCTATAGTAAAAGTTAAAATAAAGAATAAAAACTCAAGTCATAGATGGATAACTAAAGGTTTAAAAGTAAGCAGTAATAGAAAGCGGACGGTTCGTTTTGATTACTATGTCAATAAGACAACTCCTAACAAGAGAAGGTACAAAGCTTACTCTAAACTATTAAAACGATGTTGTGAATCAGCAGTAAAAATTTCAAATGATAAATTTATTAATACAGCCAAAAATAAATGTAAAGCATCGTGGCAAGTCATAGGAGAAGATGAATTTAATGTGCAAAAGCAATTTATATCTGAACTGAATAATAGTAAGAAAAGGATTATAGATCCAAATGACATCGCTACTGAATTCAATAATTACTTTATTGGACTCACTAATACAACTACGAATAGCCTTAATACCAATAAAACTAAAGTGTCATCATGTTTCTTTCTTCGACCGTGTGACGATAATGAAATCTGTAGGATTATTAAAGCGCTAAATAATACCAAAGCAGAAGGACTTGACGGCGTTTCTACGAAAGTCTTAAAAAAATGTAGGGACGTAATAGCACCGATACTCTGTTACTTAATAAATCTTTCGTTCCAATATGGAATATTCCCAGAAGCACTGAAATTGACTGTAGTAAAGCCAATCCACAAAAAAGGAATAAGGGATAACGTAGCAAACTATAGGCCTATTGCTATTATTTCAATAATTGCGAAAATCTTTGAAAAGTCAATGTACAATCGAATGATAAATTTCATAAATAAACAGAGAATACTGTGTAAGGAACAATATGGGTTCCAAAGCGGTAAATCCACGACCTTAGCTAGCTTCGAACTTGTGCACAACATAATCAGTAACCTTGATAGCAAGAAAAGAACGTTTGTCATATTTTTCGACATGACTAGGGCGTTTGATTTTGTTCACCACAATATATTGTTGAATAAATTAGACAATTATGGGTTCAGAGGAGTAGCACTTGACTGGTTCATGAGCTATTTGCAAAATAGAAATCAATGTGTAGAGGTTGTTAACATCAATGAAGAAGCCGTAGTAAATAAGTATTACTCCAATTATGAATACAACAACCTAGGTGTGCCCCAAGGGAGTATCCTTGGTCCACTTTTGTTCCTTCTTTACATTAATGACTTGCCTAGCTTTATTTCTCATCAATGTTGTTTGTTTGCTGACGACATTTCCCTTATAATTACAGCTGACTCAAATACTGAATTAAACAAACTGGAAGATGACATTAATATTTCTATTAACAAAGTGATAAAATGGCTGAATAACAATAATTTAAAAATTAACCTAACGAAAACTTGCTATATTGATTTTATGAATTATGGAAATATATCTGTTGACATGAATATTCAATATAATAATGAAATAATTAACAAAGTTGACAGTACAAAGTTTTTAGGGTTAATATTGGACAAGAATTGCAATTGGAAAGATCATATTGAAAACATTTGTAATAGAGTAAATAGTTTTAATTATGTTTTAAGTAGACTAAGAAAATCGGCAGCCATGAATACTATACTTACTGCGTATCATGGCTACGTAGCCTCAACATTAAGATATTGCCTCTTGATGTGGGGCAACAGTACTAATTTTATTAGAGCTTTCAAAGCCCAAAAAAAGTCTATACGTGCAATCGTTGGTATACCTTCAACTGAATCATGTAAACCGTTTTTCCGGAAGCTTAATATATTGACCCTCCCCTCTATGTACATTTTAGAAGTAGCAAAATTTGTAAGGAATCATAATTATCTTTTCAAAAAGAAATCCGATGTTAGTTCTAGGACTCTAAGATATCCTAATCAATTAGTTTTTGATAAATTGCCAAGAACTACACTTTACATGAAAAATAGTCATGCTATGTGTGTCAAAATATATAATGCATTACCAGATGCCTTAAAAACCCTCCCTTATAATATATTTGTAAATAATTTAAGAAAATGGTTGCTGGCTAAAAGTTTTTACTCTACGGAGGAATTTTTGACGAACCAGGTATCCTCCATACATAAATTTTGCATGCCCTAACTGGTTAAATGTGCTTGAACATTATTTATCTTAACATCTTGCCTGCGTGCAACACCACATTTATTGCAAATAAAGTTTTATGATTATGATGATGATTATGGTTTTCTTCTGTTGGGCAGTATCACCTTTAAGAACCTTCCAATCAGACATTCCCGTCGTATAACCGCTTGTACCTTGCTTCGGACAGCGCACACTCGCCTCCTACACTAGAAATCCATTTTTTTTGCTTACTCCAACGCTTTCATTAAATCCCAAGAACGTCCACTGCAGGACAGGGAGCTCCCTCCAGAAATCCAGTAAAAACGAGTGCTACTTAGGAGGAGATTTACCATAGTCTCCACGCTTGTATGCGTTGCGGCTGGTGGCCGCCGTTGTTGGTGACCGCAGTATGTAAGATGGGACGATACACAGAAAGGTGCTGCTGTCCATCCTCCGGTTATAAGCCCTTAGTCGCCTCTTACGACACCCATGGATAGTTAGTATTATCCTTTGCCGGCACCACACGGGCAAACGCTTCCCAATCTATTTTGAAGCCATGACACTAAAACCAGAGTATATTTGACGGAAAGAACAACATTTTTTTTTATAAACTTGTTTTTTCTGACAGCTTTTGCCGATTGCTAAATAATAATAATTGCCGAATAAACGAAAAAAATGATCATACGTATACATAACTTAAATGTTTTCAGCATGTGAAACTTTGTAAATGAAATCCGTAACATACGTGACACATTCACGTGGCTCCTTGTCTGACAGAACCAATAAAGTTTAGACAAAGATAACGCATCGCATAGTTACCTAATTTTAACTACTGAAACATTTATGAAGCTGGCCAATATTTTCTTCTTTACAACTCGTTTGTGTTTGTTTCGATTTCTTGCCTTGTAATAAAAGTCTTACAATCCAATACAAATGCAGTTACGGCCCTTACAATCCCAAAGCATCAAAACCAAATATCTGCATAAAAGTTTCATGCAACACTGCAGAATTTCTTGAAAACTTTGCAGTTAAATCGCTAGCTAACTATGAATAATAGCTTCCTGACGTCTCCGATGGTAAAGTTGGTGTGTCTCTGGAGAAACTTTGTGTAAAACATACTTGTGATGAATATGGCAAATTCTTGAAGGAGTTGCCTTGAAATTTTGCAACATGTTTCGGCTTGATATAATGTTGCGATTAATTTTCGGGGTGATTTATGGCGTCTATTTGGTAATAAAATTTAAAAAGAAAGATATAAAGCAAATAAATGTACCTAACTAACTACCTACCAGGATGTAAAAAGACGTCTCTCCAATGCCGAAAATGCAAATTTTCGTGATCTACTCTTAATTTTCTATATCAAAAACTGTATCGATGTAGTACTTTCAAATTTTGGAACCTCGCTGCGATTGTTCTAGAGTTGTTCTAGAGCGAGAATGCAACCCCAGATTAGTTTGTATAGTACAGAAATGCGACAAGGTGTCTGCAATATATTTTGCTCGTAAAGAGTTTGTTCAGACGCAGGTTTGAATACTGCCTGTGGTTGTGAAATTTTACGATTTTCAACTTTGTAGTGTGTTAAGATTTTCAAGGTCATCTACATGTGTCAATGTAAATATTTTTTTGTCTTGTTGCAGATTCTACTGGGACCTCTGCATGTTGTTACTCCTAGTGGCGAACCTGATCATCCTGCCGGTGGCTATTTCCTTCTTCAACGACGACCTCAGCACGCGCTGGATTGCCTTCAACTGTCTCTCCGACACAATATTCCTTATAGATATCGTTGTTAATTTTAGAACAGGTAATTATGTCCCCGTTATTACATCTTTCATTATACGAGCGATAGGCTTTATTTACTTTGGCTTCAAAATTTATAAGTAAATACGTATAGCCGAGTTTTGAATCACTATACAGGTTATAAGGGACGGTGTGCCGGAAACTGAACAACTTTCCCACCTTGACGTATTTTGTCACCTTACCCTGTATGAAGTATTTTGTCATGGGAGCATAGGCATACTTCGTTTGCCTACACAACGTTTGTTATAAAGAAAGGCCTTCATTGCTAATTAGTTTTCTTCGAGATACCATTTTTATACGTCCTTAATTATTATTTGCTTTGATCATTGACTTGTTATTTGCGTTATCAAGCAATCTCTGAAAAAAGCAATCAAAGCAATGTCTCAGAAAGAAGCTGTATAAAAACTATTTACTAATTTGAACTGGGCTTCCGAAACCTTTCAACGGTTAATTGTTTTGTACTTATTTATATTCGCACTTATTTGTATCTAAAGCTTGTTTTTCATCTCGTTTCAGGAATTATGCAGCAAGATAATGCAGAACAAGTGATATTAGATCCCAAGTTAATAGCGAAGCACTATTTGAGGACATGGTTCTTCCTTGACCTCATCTCTAGTATACCACTAGATTATATATTCTTGATCTTCAACCAGGTAAACGTACGTTGCAATTTGGCCGTGTTGTTCTATTACTAGTTTTAAATCTGTCTTTTATGTTGTTGATTCTGTTTCAGCTTGGGTGTTTCTTAGTTTTTTATAGCAAAATTTTGTTTAACTTTTTTTGTTTCTCATTGTGACTCTTGCAACGCCGAGTGAACGGCAACGTGTCATCGTGTATTTTAGTACTCATATTGGTATAGGAATATTTAAAGGTTTGAATGGAACACTCTTGATCCATATTCAATACCGATTCTTCATTTTTATCTTATTATTTTATCGGCACATTTTCTAACTTTTCGCACTTTTAACATCGAAGCATCCCATATGTTTTTGCAAAAAAAAAATCTAAGCTTATATGGGCTTTCAGATCTGAATATATATAAATAAGTATAAACAAACGTATGGGGTACTGACTACTTTTCTTAATACTAGATATTTATTACTGTGATCTTTGTTATTCGCACTAAGCCTACTGTTGCACTGAATCCTCTTTGAATATGCACTTTTCGATATTCCAGTCATAGCCTCCATTATAATGTTTGATGTATCTACTTTTCTATTTATTTAAACTAAATCCTTTTGGTTGGGTGTGCACGAAGTCTTCTTAAGTGATATCTTTAAATTCCTATTGTTTATTTGTCTTTTCCACGGCATGTTTTATGCTTGCCATTAACACGCACATCCTTACTTGTTTTGACACAACATCTTTGATATAGAGATTAACACACCTTTGGTTTCCTATGATTTAAACTAATATACAACACGACCAGATTGTAATTTGTGAACCAACCAGCATTCATGTTACATTTGACACTTAACAATCATATTTAATAATTATAAAATAAGCAGCAATCTTAATAACATCAGTTATCACAAATCCACGAAATATCCCTGAATAATTGAGCTTTCACTAATAGTAGAGCCCCTTTCGAAACAAAGAGTTTAATATTAACATAAGAAAACATTTTATAACATGTTCTATTCGCTTATGCACTTTTATTTGGCTGATACTTGTCTCTTTCAATGTCGGCAAGTGCATGTATCACTTCAACTGTACAAACAACATTGTCGTCGTCCGGATGCTCAATGTTTTCAGACTGAAGAGCATCAATTTGTGTTACTTTGATTCTAACGTGTGTATGTGTATTGACAGGATTTTAGTGAAAGCTTTCAAATTCTTCACGCGGGTCGAGCGCTGCGGATACTGCGGTTAGCGAAGCTGCTGTCCCTAGTCCGACTACTGCGCCTCTCCAGGCTCGTCCGATATGTCTCGCAGTGGGAGGAAGTATATGTAAGCCATCATCCCTACTAACCCCACCCCAACCCTAAAATACTCCAACTAACACGGCTCTAACCACATTGCGATCACATTTACTAACACGACATGACTAAACACCTCTTATAACTAATTATAATATTGGATTAAATTGAAATAATGAATAATAAAATAATATTTAGATTGATGAATAATTAGAATGTGAAAAGATGAATGAATAATGATGATGAAATTGTTCTAGCGAGTAGAGATCCTATGAAGTATAATGGAGTTTGTTGTAATCCTGTATTATACAATCCCCACCCACTGTATGTCAGCCCACGTCCCGCTCTGCACTTCTCTACTGCTTGTCTGCAAGCTTCTTTCTGCCTGAGCACGCTCATACGTGACGTCTATATGACTCTGTCTCTTCTCTATCGCGACTCGCGTCTTCTCGTGCCGCGATACTCCGATCCGAACCGCCACGAATCGCCACCATAATTTCTGTTGCCCGTGTTTATTTTGTTGCCGCTTTTTCGAGCCTCTAGATCAGTACCGAGACGCGCTGACACTGAATATTACTCTCATTTTACTAGCCTAAAGTGCAGCCTGCAGTAGCGCCAACCGACACAAATACTCGTCCTCGATACAAACAAACGCGACACAGTAACTGAACCTATCATCATTTACATTTTCCGTAGCCCGTAGCCGTAGCACTTCGTAGAACCTCCGCTACAGATGATAGAGTAACGAAAAGTCATTCGGAATTTAAAAATGGTTCCCATTTTTTGTGTTTATATCAAAATGCCGGTTTTAATCGTTAAAGTTATCTGAAAATATAAATACTTCCGCGCCGCGAAAATAATATCGAAACATTAACGCTAGTATAGGATTAAGCGGCTAGGCAAGGCATATTTATCCCGCGAGTCGAGGTTTATGGTGCGGAGCGGTGTGTGAGAGAGACGAGAAGTGGAGATGGGGACGTTGGCGCGACATCGTGTCGGTGTTGTGTGCAGATGAGCCCAGCCCCGCAGCCGCGCGACGTGCCGGTCGACGACAGCGCGGGCTCACGTGACCTCGCCTCGCAGGTGCCGCCGCATAGTAGCTAGCTTAGGTGTAGGGGCCTAGCCCGCGACCGTACTCGTTCTCGGTGTTTGTTAGTGCATCCTGTGTGTGCCCGCACCCGCCCGCACGCGCCCCCGCCCGCCCCGCTGGCCCCCACCCGCGATACCTTCGTCCGCCGCTCGCCCTCTGCCGGGCGCGCCTGGCTCTCTTCCTACTATCTCGTGTTTCTCGCTTGTTTTCTAGATCTTGCAGAACCTTCAAAAAAAGCGCACGGAACGGAGGGGACGCCTCAGCTCCGACGTTGACAAAAAGAAGAGCGCCACTAAAAGCAATCTGATCTTCAAGGTAACCAGGGTATGCGCTCATGTGCGCGCATGTGCTCGTTCGCCCGCTTAGCATGTTGCCGGCGCCGCCGGGCGTCCTGTAGACCGCTGCGTACGCTTGGCTTCCTCTCTTTCTTTGGCGTTTCTGTTCTGCCCCTGGTCCCGCCGGCGGCCGCGCGGGCAGACGCGTGAGGGGAGCGTCTCGCGACCGCGCGGCGGCAGCGGCCGCGCGACGTTCCAACGCGCCGCCCACCACGCATGCTCACAAAACGAATCGTATCACGCGTTCATACTTACTTTATTTTTCACTATTTTACGATTCCATCGGTAGAGATTCATCGCGATGCTTGACCTCGAGCGTCCTTGTCGCGCGCAGTCCGCACGGCTTCCTTTAGAGACGACATGTTATACGAGTACCCCCGGTTCAATGTTGATCACTACAATTTATTCGCAGTTCCTCAACATGGCGTCGGTGTTCATGCGAATATTCAACCTTATCTGCATGATGTTGCTAATCGGGCACTGGTCCGGTTGTTTGCAGTTCCTCGTTCCCATGTTACAAGGGTTTCCACCAAACTCTTGGGTCGCAATAAACGAATTGCAGGTAGGTTTCTTCTGTATAACTTTCGCCACAAATAATTATATTTTAACTAAAACTTTAATCAAACTTCCTGTACGTCAATTCCAGGAAGCGTTCTGGCTGGAGCAGTACTCGTGGGCGCTGTTCAAAGCAATGTCCCACATGCTCTGCATCGGTTACGGCCGGTTCCCCCCGCAGTCGCTCACCGACATGTGGCTGACGATGCTCTCCATGATCTCCGGAGCCACCTGCTACGCCCTCTTCCTCGGTCACGCCACCAACTTGATCCAGTCCCTCGACTCCTCCAGAAGACAGTACCGTGAAAAGGTAATTCTACGGCACAAGCTCCTTGTATATTCCATTCATCAATGATGTTACACCCAGAAATGTTGCCCGTGAATAATTTCAGAGTCGTTACTATAAAAATACTGTACAGTTTTTTTCTTTACCCTGGGTGAATCATCTCTCACTTTTCATACTTGTATTATTTCATGGAATGGCAAACCGTTATGAACACCTTTGAGTTTTGACAACCTGAGTGCAAAGAATATAAAATACAAGAGCCCAAGTTTTACGACTCTTGGGATGAGTGTTGATCTAATAATATATTGCATTAAGCATAGCATGTTGAGTACAGTGCATTAGCTGTCACTAAAGATATTAATTGCCTGTTTCAGAGACTAGACGTGAGTATGGAGTGACTGTGTGTCGTTTGTCGTTGTTGTACAAAACAATTGTTGACTCTGTAGGAACTTTGCACATTTAGATGGTTTACGTTCTCAAATGGGAAACACTTACGGGCAATCTTTATAAAACAACACGTTACGATTTTGGAACATTCAATGGAGCTCGTGTGATGATTTTAGGCACAAATGTTTAATATCATGGTTGTCCATACTAACTCACATTATATCACTCAATAACAATCACAAGGATGGGTGTTCATAACAGTTTCCTTTCCACAGACTAACAACTTCGATTTCTTTCATGGACGAGACTGATCGTTTCATTTGATAGTTTTCTTCGAACAATATTCTTCTAACACGTCGCATCGCATGTTCTTGATTGCTTTTTTTTTTCACTGTGAGTCTTGTTTTTTGAGGAGTTTTGTCATGTGTCATCATAAACGAAAGAAGAATCATGCATTAATTGAAGACATTGAGGTTCTTTAATCTTTAGTCATTTCATTGACTCTCTATTCTTCTGATACTAGATACTATCATCTATATTATCATCTACAGCGTGTAAAGGAAAGGTGTGATAATACTTAAGGGTGTGAATCTGCCCATGAAACTGAACAACTTTTCACAAGAAACATAGGTCATAAACAAAATCAATTTTGACCTCATCTTTCCATCATCCGATAGCGTATTTTGTATGCGAGTTCAAATTCGGTTTTTCGTATTTCGACCTGTTCCTTGGGTAAAGTTGTTCAGTTTCATGGGCAGATTTACACCCTTCACTATTATCACACCTTTCTGTTACATGTTGTATATTAGTAACATCAATGGGAAAGAAATGATTTTCTCTAAACATATTTAACTTTAGGTTCTGTGATTCCAGGTGAAACAAGTAGAAGAGTACATGGCTTACCGCAAGCTTCCACGAGAGATGCGGCAACGCATCACGGAGTATTTCGAGCACCGCTACCAGGGCAAGTTCTTTGACGAGGAGGTGATCCTGGGCGAGCTGAGCGAGAAGCTGCGAGAAGACGTCATCAACTACAACTGCCGGTCGCTCGTCGCCTCCGTGCCCTTCTTCGCCAACGCCGACTCTAACTTCGTTTCAGACGTCGTCACCAAGTTGCGATATGAAGTCTTCCAGCCAGGTTCTTATATATTTGAATTCATTCCTTATTTAACTTTTTATGCTCCTTTTCTTCTCACTATATTTTGCTTCAGTTCCTCTTCGTATATTAATTCAAAAATTCTCTTGTCTTATTCGTCCATTAGTGGAAAGTAGTATTTTTGTCTTCTACGAGTATGTATGTACACTGCCTAATCTCAGCCTTTCTTCAATTTTATTCTTATAGCTAAACATACCCATCATGTTTTTTTTAATTTGGATGTTTTTTCTTCAGGCGATATCATCATTAAAGAAGGAACTATAGGAAACAAAATGTACTTCATCCAAGAAGGCATCGTAGATATAGTAATGGCGAACGGAGAAGTAGCGACCAGCCTATCGGACGGTTCCTACTTCGGTGAGATCTGTCTACTGACCAACGCGAGAAGAGTCGCCTCCGTCCGCGCTGAAACATACTGCAACCTGTTCTCGCTGTCCGTAGACCACTTCAACGCAGTCCTCGACCAATACCCGCTTATGCGACGCACAATGGAAAGCGTTGCTGCCGAAAGACTCAACAAGATAGGCAAGAACCCCAACCTGGTAGCGCACCGGGAAGACGACACGACGTCAGAAGGGAACACGATCAACGCGGTGGTGAACGCGCTGGCGGCAGAAGCGGAGCACGTGAGCCTGTCGGACGACAGCGTGGCGCGGCTCTCGGAGCGGTCGCTGGGGCTGGCGTTGCAACCGCTGCAGGCGGCGTCGTGCCGGATGGCGGGCGTGGCGCTGCCCGGTCTCGGCGTGGCGGCGGCGGCGCTACCCCGGCCCAAGTCCGAGCACGACTTCAGCGCGGCGGCGGCGACGCTCTCGGGCGGAGCCGCGTTCCACAAGTCGGACGCCGGCATCGCGCCCTGACGTCGCACCCTGTGCTAACAGGGCTCTCGATAGCAATACTAGGCTTAGTGCGAAGCGCGCGCCGCCTCGCTAGTTGTAGCGTAGACACGTATCATAGCTGCGACTTCGCCGGGCGGGCACGCACCGCGCCGCCCGCTGAATCTCATTTTGTGATCTTATACTTAATTCTCCTGTGTTATAATTTAGGTTAAATTTTATATCATTGACGCTGTGAGGAATCGAATACGCAACGTATTCCGATTGTATAGTTATACCTGTTATATATTGAAGAATGATACTATTGAATCTTTATAGGGATCCTTGCCATAAAAAAAGAGAAAAATAATTATATAGACTAGACTGAAAATGTAAAGATATCACTATTTTATGCTTTGTTGGCGAATGTAATAGACCTCTATTTGTTGATGCGGAATATTCGAGCGTAAATACTACGAGCGTTTGAGGTGTATGAAACGTTCCTGAAACACGATGCGGAGGTGTTATAATGAAGTTGTTTATATTGTTGGTTCGTGTGAAGTGTACCTACTGGGCAGCGCGCGCGGGCCAAAGGGCTGGGTGGGCACAGCATCACCGCCTTTCTCCGCGCTGAAGATGCGTGTAGTGTGACGTCATCACGCCACGTGGCCCCGTGCCGCGCGCGCTGCAGACTGCAAGCGACGCACAAATAAACAGCCTCACGCGCGACTCCAATTGCACACAGGTTGCTTTCTTCATTTTAATTATAAGTAGTCATATTCTACCGGTAATCGATATAATTAGCGCAAACAATTCAATTCTCTCGGTTTCCTAAGTAGAGGTGATCAGTAGCGCTTCGAATATTTTGAGAGTTTCTTTGTAAATATTGTAATGTCGAGGATTCGCGCTAACGCGTTTGTTTCGTCGAAGTGTTAGGCCTCGTCAGCCGCGAGCGCAGTCGGGTGCGGATCACGATATCGTTATTGAGTGCCTCGATAATCGATGTACAGTTCCCACCCTGAATTCAAATTCATTTCTTCATAGCAAGTTAAGAGTAGTGAGATTGCACTTTAAGTTAGTCCCGCACTGGCGGCGCTGGCGACATGGCGGAGGCACGGACGTTCGCTCGAGCGGTCCAGTCAATTAAACGAGATGGACGACACGTCTCTGTTCTCGATGCACTAAACACTTCATACCTTGTTTTAATTGTAGGTGAAAATAATTTATTGTCGATAGCGATCATTTCGTAGGAGTAAGTAGGCCGGAGCGTTAACAAATTCGAACGAAACGTTTTTGTGATAGCGCAGCGCGTGCCGGGTCTGTTGGATAGTTAGTTTAGGCTGCATCGTGTGGTCAGTGGGTGTGTTGTACGTACCGTCCCGCTCCTACTGGGCAAGCGATGCGGTAGTTCTTCGGATCGCGGCAGTGGTTGCGACGCCGCCGGCGGCAGCGGCTCGGCGCGACCGTAGCCCTATTCTACGAGTAGGTAGTTATGCATGTGTACATGCTTCTTCGTCTTCTTTCTTACCATTGTTTACCAAAAAGACATCATAACCTAACGCTTACTACTTTTCAAGAGTTTTAAACGCGAACCGCTTTGTAACTTTTAACATCGCTGAACAATTTTTAAGTAGGTAAAATAGTGGTCTAAACTTTTGAGAGACTCTTGAAAAGTAGTTAAGTGGTCCATTTGCTAATAAATTATTTAGTCGGACGCCTTAGAAACGGCTTTGCAAATGCTTTGTGTTTTTGAATAATATTATTATGTAATCCATCCATATTAGTGTACGATGAATGAGATGAGCAACATATCCTAGAAGGCAGTCGCGCCGCCGCCGCCGGCGACTCTTGGCACGATCATCGTTGACTAATTCTTATAGTGTCATGACAATTTGTAAAGATGGTTTTGCAAATGTTGACTTTTTAGCCAAAATATAGATAATGAACGACGAACCAATATGCAGTAGCTTACTCGTAGGACGCAGCCTAGTACTCAGTTTTGGCGACTTACTAACACCAATAGATACTTTATACTTGTAAGATATTTATACAAATTGATCTTAGCAGAGTGACTATCTGTCAATTTATCTACAAAGAAAGTGTAAACTGCGTTTTAATTCCCAGAAGCATTTATTTACTGTTGTTTTAACTACCTATAACTGCTTTTATAAATTATATAAATTTTATAGAAGAGATCTATTTTTATTGAAGTTGAGCTACTGGATGTAAGTGAAAACTTTTAATATTATGTAAAAATGATTTTATTTTAGATCTGGACTGTTATTTATTACATAATTAAACTGATTTCTGGTATCTATTTTCACCAAAAGTGCTCATCGCTGTCAAAAAAATTTAGAGAAAATGCATTAAAGAATGAAGAAAACCGTCTAGTAGTTTTAATACGCCTAAAACCCCAAGGTTAAAAAATAACGAAGATTCCTTTCAAATAGCCAAGTTCTATCATTCTATCTGCACTATCGGGCACGTGTAGTAAGTACACCCTAAACTTACTTCGCAGAATATAATCTTGCTGACACTTTCATAGTAAACAAAAAACAAAATATGTTAGAAATATGTACCAACCTATACAGGGTGTAAGAGACGGTGTACCGAAAACTGAAAAGGCGTACTCAGTCAACGGAACTGAACAACTTTCTCAAAGTAACCTTTTTGGGAAATGTAAGAAAAATTTGACGTCTCCTTACAAATCGCTAACTCTGATCGAACAATTTGTATGGAGAGGTCCGAAATTTTAACATTTCCCAAAAATGATTCTTTATGAAAATTGTTCAGTTTCGTTGACTAAGCACGCTCTTTCAGTTTTTGGTACACCGTCCCTATATTAAGGACAGTTTAAAATTAACTTTCTACAAATGGCGATTGGAAGCCTGTTTTTTTTTATTGTCAATGGGCTTACTCTTGACCTCAATCTAATCTTGAGGACACAGATGAGGTCGACAATGGAACGAGTTTGCCCAAAAGAAGCCTATTATTACAGGCGCAAGCACTGAATTGCAGGCAAACAGTCTGCCATCTACTGGAATATCAAAGAAACATTTTCTATACCAGCGGCTCCAAAACACAATCGTGTCTTTTCACCGATAAAAGAGCTGGTTCAATTTGGCTCCTATTTTCCTGAGTTCATCTGTACCAGTAAGTGATGGCCTCGAACTACTCAGCTTCAAGTTAATTCGAGCCAGATATGAACCAGCGACCTATGGACAAAAAAAACCGGTCAAGTGCGAGTCGGACTCGCGCGCCGAGGGTTCCGATATACCTATAGTATTTTTGGAAGCAATAAAGTCCATTTTCAGGACCGCAAAACTAAATTTGTTTGTAAAGGTTTTTTGCAGATTTCTGAAAAACTGTGCAACTTAGAAAGATCGTTTTATTTTTGCTGTAAAGTTTACATAAACCTCTGTCAACTGTAATTAATTCAGATTTTCCCTTACTCAAACTTCGGAGATAAGGGGGGGGGAATGGTATTTTTTTTGACATTTTTCATCATAACTTGAAAACTAAGAAACTTAAAAAAATACAAAAATATATTTTAAAATGTACAAGTAAAGCCCTTTCATATGATACCCCACTCGACCTAGTAGCGACAATTTGAAATTTGGCCCCCCCTATTTTGGCCCCCTTTACATTAATAATCATACTTTTTTCAAAAAATTTTCATGTGCAATTAAGTTGGGCAACTATATTCTAAAACTATTCCAAATTTCAGCTCGATAGCGTAAGTGGTTGCTGAGATATAGAGGTGTGACAGACAGACGGACAGACAGACAGACAGACAGACAGAGCGGCACCATAAGGGTTCCTTTTTTTTACCATTTTGGTATCGGAACCCTAAAAATGATGTACGAGCAAGAGTTAGCCCGTACTCCTTTTAGTTAGTTGGTAGTTTGAGTGCACAAGTAAAAGTCAAAAAGGCGTGTTGTCGCGTAAATGATTTATTGAACACTAATAATTTAATGCTACATTAGGCAAAAGTAGGGCACCGCGTCGGCTATAAATTAGTACACACGGCCGCACATCAGTAGAAACACTTTTGGTAATAGAGTTGAAAAAGTTTCTACCGACAAGCGGATGACCGTACGATCGGGCTCCCGGCTCCAAAACACAATCGTGTCTTTTCACCGATAAAAGAGCTGGTTCAATTTGGCTCCTATTTTCCTGGGTTCATCTGTACCAGTAAGTGATGGCCTCGAACTACTCAGCTTGAAGTTAATTCGAGCCAGATATGAACCAGCGACCTATGGACAAAAATGATGTACGAGCAAGAGTTAGCCCGTACTCCTTTTAGTTAGTTGGTAGTTTGAGTGCACAAGTAAAAGTCAAAAAGGCGTGTTGTCGCGTAAATGATTTATTGAACACTAATAATTTAATGCTACATTAGGCAAAAGTAGGGCACCGCGTCGGCTATAAATTAGTACACACGGCCGCACATCAGTAGAAACACTTTTGGTAATAGAGTTGAAAAAGTTTCTACCGACAAGCGGATGACCGTACGATCGGGCTCCCGGCTCCAAAACACAATCGTGTCTTTTCACCGATAAAAGAGCTGGTTCAATTTGGCTCCTATTTTCCTGGGTTCATCTGTACCAGTAAGTGATGGCCTCGAACTACTCAGCTTGAAGTTAATTCGAGCCAGATATGAACCAGCGACCTATGGACAAAAATGATGTACGAGCAAGAGTTAGCCCGTACTCCTTTTAGTTAGTTGGTAGTTTGAGTGCGCAAGTAAAAGTCAAAAAGGCGTGTTGTCGCGTAAATGATTTATTGAACACTAATAATTTAGTGCTACATTAGGCAAAAGTAGGGCACCGCGTCGGCTATAAATTAGTACACACGGCCGCACATCAGTAGTAACACTTTTGGTAATAGAGTTGAAAAAGTTTCTACCGACAAGCGGTTGACCGTACGATCGGGCTCCCGGCTCGTACACTAGGCAAAGCCTGTATCTTGAAGGACCAGTATTCAAATTACAATACAGACTTCGAACTAACATGTATTGTAATTTGATTTATGATTATTTATTTGATATATATATAAACTAGTGACCCGCCCCGGCTTCGCACAGGTGCAATGCTGATACTAAATATACTATTTATAGGCACGCCCCGGCCGGTACCGCCGCAACCGCTATGTCCCTGCATTTTAAATCTGTAATATCTTCAAAAATATTCATTTAAATTACATGCTGTCAAGGGCCATATTGATCTATATTAAATGCACAATGTATTTAAGGTACTTAATTGGATAAGGATTAATGCCGTATTACTTAAAATCGCTTCGTAAAAAAAATAAAGGATAAAAAATTGTCATTCTGGGTCATCCCTAAGAGATAGACATATACCATCGCGGACTTTTTTGTAGACCCTTTTAAGGTGTACAATACTGTAATTCAGCCAGCTTTTGCAATGTAAGCCCAAAAGAAATAGAAACCTCTAAAATTATCAGTGTTTCTCTATTAAATTATGCATGAACTTCTCTCTTGAAGCACTATATCTATTAAAAAAACGCATCAAAATCTGTTGCGTAGTTTTAAAGATCTAAGCATACATCGGGACAGACAGCGGGAAGCGACTTTGTTTTATATACTATGTAGTGAAACTAATAAAAATATAAAATTGGAGGAATGAGTAGGTATGAATTAAAGCTAAAACAGAAGCAAAATTGAGTTAATAAAACAAAGCACGATTTTGATATTTAGATAGATAGAACACTTTATTGCTCACATAACAACAAAAAAAGACAAATGTACATGGAGAACTTAACCTAATGTGGGCAAAGGCGGCCTTATCGCTGCAAGCGATCTCTTACAGGCAACCTTTGATGTTAGGGATACATAAACAGAGCTCTGCAAGTATTCATGCGATCACAAGTGCCATGAAATACAAAAGGCATAAAAAGTAAGTACATAATTAATATTAACACTACAATGCCATATAATAATCTCTTAAACAACTACATGAATAACATAAACTACATAAGATAAAACATACACATACATAAGTAAGTATAATACATTAAAATAAATAAATAAATAATCATAATAATAAATATACTTAATAAACAAATATATGTATATATATATATTAAACAATAAACGGATAATCACATGGTTTCGCTGATGAGATGGGAACGCAACTTGGTTTTAAAGACAGCGAGTGACTGAGAGTGGCGTATCTCTCGCGGAAGATCATTCCATAGCTGAGTAGCCCTTACTGTGAAAGAATCTTTATAGTAGCCAGACCGTGTGAAAGGGGGCTGCAAGATGTTGTCTGACTTACAGCGCAGTGCTAGTCCATGGTTGGAGCCCAGGTACTGGAAGCACTCCTTCAGGTAAGGAGGAGAACGAGGGTCGTACAGCACGTTATAGAGGAGAATCAGGACATGTAAATCCCTTCGTTGCCTGATAGGAAGCCATCCCAGTTTTTTCCGATATTCGGACACGTGGTTAAACTTGCGCAATCCAAAAATGAATCTTATACAGACGTTTTGAAGACGTTCAAGTTTGTTAAGGAAATCTTCATTGAGGTCTATCAGACAAACGTCTGCGTAGTCCAAGATAGGAAGAAGAAGCGATTGCGCAAGCTCAACCTTGGTCCTCACCGGAAGCAGGTTCTTCCACCTCCTAAGCGACCCTGCCGCCGCGAAGAGTTTCCTACTCACTTGGGAGATATGATGGGACCAGGATAACGTAGAATCGAAGAAAACACCAAGATTTTTAACAACCTTACTATAAGGGAGATGAACGCCATTAAACTCAAGAGGAGGGAGATTAACGTAATTTGGCCGATTAATTTGTTTGGACCCACCAATAACTATGACTTGCGATTTTGCAGGATTAACTGTTAGGCCATGAGCAATACTCCACTGAAGGACAGTCTTGAGATCATTATTCAGTACTTCAATTGCACCATCAATCTCGTCAGCGGAAGCTTGGGTGTAAATCTGCAGGTCATCAGCGTAAAGGTGATATGAACAGGAGAGGAGAGGGGAAAGGAAGTTGATGAAGATAGAAAAAAGAAGAGGGGACAATACCCCGCCCTGGGGCACACCGGCAGTTATATCAACAAAGCGGGAGACTTTCTCACCAGTGCGGATACATTGCTGCCTACCGGTAAGGTAACCGTTGAACCACTCCACCACTGTATCCGAGATATGCAGAGAGCGAAGCATTGAAAGGAGAATGTCGAAGTCGACCGTATTAAACGCATTACTGAAATCAAGTAAAACCATGACTGTAAGCTGCTGATTTGACATGCCCAAGCGCACATCATCCTTATTGTCATCCTAGATACCTTGGTGAGAGCTGTGACGGTGCTGTGACCAGGGCGGAAGCCAGACTGAAAGGGACTAAGTATGTTGTGAGAATTTACAAAAACGGACAGCTGATGGTGAACAAGACGTTCTAAAACTGTGGAAAGGAAAGGTAGGATTGATACGAGTATAGGGCGAAAGTGAGAAAAGGAAGACGGATTACTTGTTTTAGGGATAGGAATAACTGCAGCTTTACGCCAACAGCTAGGAAAGGAGCAGGAACTTAGCAAAAAGTTGAAAATGTGGGCAAGCACTGGAAGAACCACACTAAGGCTTAGAAGAATCATTCGACGGCTAATACCATCAACGCCTTCAGCGTTGGACTTGATAGCCATGATATTTTTTTCAACTTCTCGCAAAGAGACTGGTTTTAGGTTAAATGGAGGGTAGGGAGGTTCAGGAATAGCCAACAGGGAATTGATTGAGGACTGTTTGACACTGTGAGGGAGCTGGGAACAAGAAGTAAAGTGTAGATTTAAGGATTCAATGTCAAGTTGAGGGGAAGAGAAAGATTTTGATTTGCCAATGCCGAGCGAGTTGAGGAACGACCACACTTTAGAGGGGTCACCGTTCTCCACAGACGAATGAATGTGCCGACGCTGTGCGTCTCTACACATTCTGCTGCATCGGTTTCGCAACTCCTTGTACCTGTTATGATTTGCTTCCGTGGGATTGTTCCTGAATCGAACCTTTGCATATTTAGCTACTGCAGCTTAGAAAATAGCAGTCACAGTCAGTTTCTTGCAAATTGAGAATTACCCACAAGCATCCCACAAGCCTATAGTGAACAATACAGATCGCGGCATGTGACGTCATCCAAAACGCGCGAAAAATGGCGGCGTTTATTTAAGTACTAGCTGTTGCCAGCGGCTTCGCTCGCGTGGATTGCGTATTTAGGTATTGTTACCGGTTTTCCGAAGCAATGAGATATTTTAGTCCAAGGAAATTATTATTTATCCCATCATTTCGGGGTAATTTTAAACTAAGGAAAAACAGGACTACTCCTGCGCAAATCAATGAGTATAATTCAAGATCCAGCTGAATTTTAAATAATATACAGACGTTACTAATAAATTACTCAGAACAGAACTTAGCAGCAGTATCCTAACAAATGTAAAGAGAGAGATGAGAGACACCTTTAAGTAATATTTCAAAACAGAGTCAATTAGCAGAAGTAATTGAGAAAAACTAAAACCCTCTCCCTCTCTCTCCCTCTCCCCCCTGCCTCTCCCCCTCCCCCTCCCTCTGTCTCTCCCCCTACTCGCTCTCCCCCTACCCCTCCATCTCCCCCTCCCTCTGTCTATGTGTGAGTGTGTGTGTGTGTGTGTGTGCGTGTATGAATATAAGAGTGGGGGTGTGTGTATTGTGTGTGTGTGTGAGTATATAAGTGAAAGTATAGCTATGTAACACGTTCCAATAAAATTCAGTTTCTTTATACGATTTAGTCAAAAACCAGGTCATAATAATTTTCTTTGATTCGTATATCTGTGTGTGCGTGTATGTGTGAGTGTGTGTGTGTGCGTGTATGAATATAAGAGTGGGGGTGTGTGTATTGTGTGTGTGTGTGTGAGTATATAAGTGAAAGTATAGCTATGTAACACGTTCCAATAAAATTCAGTTTCTTTATACGATTTAGTCAAAAACCAGGTCATAATAATTTTCTTTGATTCGTAATATGTTTTATCATAAACATATATTTCTTTGTTTATTTTATTATATAAGAAAGCTGAGCGGGAATTGTATTGCCTGCTAGCAAACGTAGTTGTAATGGATGGAATTGGGGCTACGATATCTTTACGCCGCTTTTTGTATAAGGAAGTGTCAAAAGGTAAGCTCTTATGGGTTTTAAGAATTTTCATTGAAATATACAATTTCCTCACAGAAAGTAGTCCACTAATCTGATATAACTTATCAGTGGGGAATAGTCTTTTCTTGAAGTACATAACCTTGATTAATGTTCTTTGTGCTCGTTCTAAGTCAATAAATTGCGTTTTCGCTGCTCCACCCCAAATTGGAATACAATAGGTTAATACTGATTGTACAAGAGAAACAGGTTTTGGGGAATCCTTTCTATCCGAATGCTCAGGTAGGACAAGTCTGAGTGTTTTAAAAATCCATGTTAACTTTCTAGTTCTGTTTATAATATGTTCTAGTTGTGTGTACCATGATAATCTCTGGTCAACGTGAATACCTAGGTATTTAACAGCAGAAACTTTTGCTATAGTTGGGCAGTTGCAGGTAGTTTTGTTGACAGTCCCAGAACAGTCATGAATTTTAATGCTGAAGTCGTCCTGTGGCTGCATGTTGTTAAAAATACTAAAACAAATATAATTTGTTTTAGATGTATTTAGTGTCAAAAGGTTTTCTTGCAGCCACAGGGCGACTTGAGACAGACCAAGTTCAGCGCTTACCCTGACTTCTTCCCAGGATGCACCAGCAAAGACAACGGCCGTATCATCAGCGTACGACAAGATTTTAGCGTTTGTTATATTCATACTACAAAGTTCGTTGATGTAGATGAGGAATAGGGTAGGTCCTAATACACTCCCTTGCGGCACGCCGTATGATACACCCGCCTCTCCACTAGTGCATCCTGGAAGCCTAACTTTTTGCCTCCTGTCAGTCAAGTAGTTTTCGAGAAGAGCAAGTGGAGTTCCTCTTATGCCAATCTTTTCCAGTTTGCGTACAAGAATAGGGATGGAGACGGTATCAAATGCTTTTTTCAGATCAAGGAAAACCGACAGACACTTTCTTCTATTATCCAACTTCTCTGTTACAAAAGAGCTAAGCTCAGAGATCGCATGCTCTGTCGATTTTCCTTGTCTGAAGCCAAATTGTGTAGGAGATAAGATATTAAATTAAGCTATCCCCAACATAGAAACGAAACCCATATTTATTTTTAGACATTTCAAACCTATCGCATCCCAACCCCATCCCCAGGGGATGATGGTATTTCACGTCCATCACGTTGGATTTCAAAGTTGTTGTAGCTTTCGTAATCAGCGACCCGATAAATCATACAAACGACACCCATATTGATTTTTAGACATTTCAAACCTATCGCACCCCAAATCCATCCCCAGGGGGATGATGGTATTTCACGTCCACCACGTTGGATTTCAAAATTGTTGTAGTTTTCGTAATCAGCGACCCGATAAACCATACAAACGACACCCATATTCACATTTCAACCCTATCGCACCCCAACCCCATTCCAAGGGAATGATGGTATTTAACGTCCACCACGTTGGATTTCAAAATTGTTGTAAATTTCGTAATCAGCGACCCGATAAACCATACAAACGATACCCATATTGGTTTTCAGACTTTTTCACCCCATTTCCCTTTTTAGGGGTTGAATTTGGGGTGGAATTTCAATAACAGTGATGAACGTTGCATAGAATTACATCATTCTAAATAATAAATTATGTGGATTTTACTTTAAAAATAAAGACATTTAAACTTCATCCCCCTTTTCACCCTTAAGGGTGTTGAATTTTCAAAAACTCTGAGACACGTAAATATTAATTTTTATTCGTCAGCCTAAATACAAATTTTCAAGATCCTAACTTCAAAACTGACGGACTTTCATACGAACTTTCACCCCTATTTTACCCCCTTAGGGGTGGAATTTTATAAAACCCTTTCTTAGTGCACCCCTAGGCCTCATAAGGAACCTACATGCCAAATTTGGAATTTGGAATCTCTAGACCCAGCGGTTTGGGCTGTGCGTTGATATGTCAGTCAGTCGGTCGGTCGGTCGGTCGGTCGGTCGGTCGGTCGGTCGGTCGGTCTGTCAGTCGGTCGGTCGGTCGGACGGTCGGCCGGTCGGTCGGTCGGTCGGTCGGTCGGTCGGTCGGTCGGTCGGTCGGTCGGTCGGTCGGTTGGTCGGTCGATCGGTCGGTCGGTCAGTCAGTCAGTCAGTCACCTTCTTCTTTTTTATATATATAGATAGTAAAACGCCCACGACGAGTTCCCGCCACGTTCCCGCCCAAAGAATTCTAGATCGTCAGCCGGAAGTTATAAAGAGGCCTACCTTACAAAAAAGCAGAACAAACGCACTGTATGGGTTTGAGTGATCCTCATACACCTTTGATGATATGCTGGAGAGTTGTTAAAGTAAATCACGAACGATGATTGATAATTTACGTATATTGGACAGAAAAAGATGATACATAACAAGGAGTGCACGCGGATTGAGTGGTAATCGTGCACTAAAGGTGAAATTACTATGCCTATGCCACCTAAAATGCTGTGGCAACAAAATGTATCGGTGTGCGGACTGCGGACCGTACACGCACTTTGTAGAGAAAGAGGACAGCTTTTCCGCAGTAAGTTGCGCCGCTGCCGACCGCCGTATTCCGAAGTGAAACTACGATAATATCGCGCCGATAATTAGTCTATGGTTCGGCCTTTGACAAAGAAATTCGCATAATTAAAGCGTTTATTTGCTCTCACAAAAACAATTTCTATATATCAGGTAGGTACACTTGGAGTTTGTAGGTATACAATAAAAAATTGTTGATTTGTGAGAGCCTGGTGTCCGTACTAGGAAAAACCTGTATGACAGATCACCAGGCTCCCAACCCCATCACGAAAATCACACGGCTAAGACTCCTTTAAAAAGTAAGAACAAAGATAGCAAGAGATAAAGATATACATATAACTTAAAATAATTCTAGAATATTAATTCAGTGTGTGTCAGTATGAAAGTGTGTGTGTGTGAGTGTGTGTGTGCGTGTACGTGAGTGTACGTAGTGTGAGTATGAATATTATAGTGCGTAGGTATTTATGAGTAGTATGTAGGCTTGGTAATGTACAGATCTGAAGTCCCTTCATATGGGATCCTCAAGTCAGATACGTGAAAGTTTTGGCCAAAGTTGATCGTCTAGAATAATATCCTTTAAGAATATTATTATTTTTTCTGAATCCTACGTCATTCCGTTTTATATATTTATAATATTTTGTAATTTACAGATTCTGCTCGGTGGAGAGTGGTAATAGAAGAATGAAAAAAAAACACACTTGTTATTTTAATACTTATATTAGAATATAATCCTAATCTTTACATGTCTAATTTGTGTTATTTAATTTTATATTGGATCACTATTTATTTAAATTTAGTCTCATATTGACTGGAGTAATTCATCGGAACTCATGTAGATTCATCAATTTAGGAAAGGTTTCATCTCTTTTACAATGCAATATTATTATAGCCGTTAAGTTTCTGAAAGGAAACCTATGTTAATATAAATGAAGTAATAAAAATAATGTGGGGACAATCCCCAGGTTTGGAGCACCACCTTCGCCCCAAACAGCTCGTCCTAGGCTTCCTCTACCCTGAGTCCTAGGTCCGAGGCATATCATCACCCAGTTCACGATGACATGACGCTAAACTACCCTAACAATCCAACTGGATCGTCAGGATTCTGATCATCCTCGCGGAGCCGGAAATCCCATCGAAAACTTAAACTACAGTAAAGACTAGGGTTAATGTATGTGGAGAGCGGAACTAACTAACCACAGTACAACCCAGACGGTGATGATGTCTCCCCCCGGTATGTTCATGCCCCGCGTCAAAACCCGACTTCCACGTGGCCCACCTTTAAGGGACAATCACTGACTCATCCAGGGTTCACAGGGTATTTGACTATTTCTTTTAGTCACCCATACCAGAGCTGGTCACCGAGCCCGCCAGGCACACGAAGCATACAGTCTTCCTTTAGGAAAACAAGGCACTCCTACAAAATGAGCTCTTCCTGTAATCCCTCCGGGCAGACAATGATCGACATCATCGAATCCCTTAGTTTGTTTTGAAATAAGTTAAACTGAAAATAATTAGCCAGCTCCACACGTCCAAGTGTGAAGTCTGTACTAGATACGGGTATAGTATTATTGCTTGCATGGCCAGCCTAGATCAATAACGGTTTTATAACGAGAGACATAAAGAGTTTGAAGGGCAACTTCCCCCCCCCCCCCAGTCACTGAGTGACTTTATTGCACCAACAAGGTCTCCGTATATCCTTCATAGCTCTCACTTGTGATGCGTAGCTAAATCTCTTTTCCGTTACCAACCCACGCAGGACAAGAATTATGTAGAGTAACCCCAGTCTAAACACTCATTTAAATAAAATGAATTGCATCTAAACTATAATGGGATTACCCAGCATATTTCGAAGAAGAACATATATGAAGTAAGTTTGACAAAAGATTACTGAAGGTAATCCTTAAATAAAAGTGAAGTATGATGACCAGAACCGAGAAGATACGGGATAGTAGTATCTAAGCTAGGTTGGGCCAAATATTTATGATTTAAGATCTTAAGGGAAAATCAAAAGCATCGAGTATTCAAAACCAAGAACACTGGGAGAATTTAGCGTAAACAACACTAGCTAAAACTCGATGTTCTTTTAAAAGAGGACTCAAAAGAAGTATAAAAAATGGGATTATTGTATATACTTAAATATTCGGAACAAACAATGAAAGAAACTAAACATTATAATTTCTGTTCCATTATTGCTTTCAAGAATTTGTTTAGTAAAATTAAAGGTGGTTTCACACTGAGTCAAAGTATAATTTTAAGTATGTTAAATTATGACAAGTTTTATTAAGGAAAATAAAACATAGAATCTTATAAGGTTTAGATTCCTGTATGATTCAATGAAGATTAAATAGATTATTTAACTACTTTAGGATGACACACATAAAGTTCAGAGGTCCCCCAAGGTCAGAGTGTCGTACAGCCGTCGCAGCCTTACGGGCGAACGTCGTCAACACACTTTACAAGAAGCAACCCACGAACGAACGTAATGTCTCCATCAAGAATATTCTTCCTTTTGATTCAAGACAATTCTAATTTATTCCTTATAAACAATTTAATGTCATTAGACTAAACTAGAATGTCCCTACACAAAAGAAGAAGGTTTTAAATTATCTAACTACTCTACATTTGGAAGACCAACGCAAAGATCAGGAGGTCCTCCCGTGGTATATGCCACTCAAACATCGCATCCAATAATGGGCGAGCGTTGTCAGCACATAACACAAGAAACACCAATTCCAAAATCCAACGTTAAAACACCTTGCTAATATCCCTCCATTTGTACCGGAATAACACCAATTCATCCCACACATACAGATGGGAGAAATCAGGATGAATCAGCGAAATCTCACACAAATAGAACGAGAAGAACTTTAGTATCAGACCCCTTTAGGCTTGAGGGCTCCGGCCCAAGGATGAATAAAATAAATAAATCCGAAGGTCGATATTATCAGTTAATCTTAGGCGGATACTCCAGTGACACGCGACATACATTTGCCACAACCAATATAGCGGACATCGGGGACACATGTCACGAGGGCATCCATCCATGCTTGGTCGAACTAAATAAACCTGAGAGTAAGTATTTCTTAATCTCAAAATCTGGGACTCCAAAAAAATATGATAGTTAAAGGAAAGATAAGCACCTCCTATGAGCTTGAGTACTGAGATGTAGTAATGCTTTCAGCATGTTCCAATTTTGGGAAATCGAGGCAAAAGATTCAAAATCACTTTCAAAACAATTTATTATTATTTGAAATAATATTATTTATTATTTTCAAACCATTTAAACTTACCCTTTTTATTTCACAATAAAATATCACAAATTATATCCAAGTTTCAGTTTGAAGATATTTTATGTTAAAATTTTGAATTGACGTTCTAATTCTTTTGATCTGACGGAATATTTATTTTTTTGATTTTATCATATGATGACACTAGTATATTAAAAACTGGAATTTTGATTTAGGGCCAAAGATTTTATATTATTTTCTAAAAAAAATAATTATTTAATGTTTAAATATTTTCTTCCATTTTGATTTTGGGTTTTGATTTATTTTTTGTTAAAGAGATAAAAAAATTATAAAGATTTCAAAATTAGCGACTTGCTGTGGGTAAAACTAAATCAAAAATGATTTATTTGTTGACTATTTGACAATAATGTCTAAGGAGACAGTTCTACCTAAAAAATATAAAACATATACATCGTCTAAAGTCTCTTTGAAATGATGATAAAAATATACATCGTCTAAAGTCACTTTGGAATGATGACAAAATATACAACATCTAAAGCCACCTTGAAACGATGACAAAATATACATCAGAGTCCAGTTTCTACTTAAACTTACCCTTTATTTCACAATAAAATGTCACAAATTATATCCAAGTTTTAGTTTGAAGATATTTTATTTTAAGATTTTGAGTTGACGTTCTAATTCTTTTGATCTGACGGAATATTTTTTAAATTTTATCATATGATGACACTAGTATATTAAAAACTGGAATTTTGATTTAGGGCCAAAGATTTTATATTATTTTCTAAAAAAAGTAATTATTTAATGTATTAATATTTTCTTCCATTTTTGATTTTGGGTTTTGATTTATTTTTAGTTAAAGAGATAAAAAATTTATAAAGATTTCAAAATAGCGTCTAGCTTTGAGTAAAACTAAATCAAAAATGATTTATTTGTTGACTATTTGACAATATTGTCAAATAGACAATTCTACCTAAAAAAAAGTATAAAAAATATACATCGTCTAAAGTCTCCTTGAAATGATGATAATAATATACATCGTCTATAGTCACTTTGAAATGTTGACAAAATAAACAACATCTAAAGCCACCCTGGAACGATGACAAAATATACATCAGAGTCCAGTTTCTATGATTTCGCCAAGGACTATTTTAATCAATTTCTCTGTAAAGGACAAAATTAATCACAATGAAATTTACATTACCTTTACAATCCAAGCAATACCTTTTTTAGCCTTCACGTTTTATCATTTGTGGTTTGCTTTTCCATGTCTATAATGTTCCTTGTAATTCCTGTACCTGTTTAGAAATAGAACATTATCCTGCCTAGCTATACGCGAACAAAGACATTTGCTGAACTAGTTTATACTTAATTATGGGAAAAGGAAATCTTTATTACTATCTACAAATAACGACTCAGATTAGAAACACAGTATGTTATAATTCTCGCAGAGTTATTAATGTTTACAAAAGAAAATCATTAAGAGGGAATAACAATTTACTTAAAGTATCACACAGTACAAGCCTCTTATGATCCCGCAGGTAGATCTGTAAAGCTGCAAATATTCTCCATTCAACTCTTCCTCTTTTGACATTGGAATCTGATTTTCTCAACGTTATTTAGCTCACACAACCTGGAAGAAACTATAAATTTCATTAAGTCACATTTCACCTTATCTCAAATACACACAACAACTTTGAACCAAAAATAAATAAAAGATGGAAAACCACAAAATTGAATACTTACATAACGTTAGTTTCACTCCACTTATTCTATACACCTTGGAATCAAATTCTGAATGTTAGCGTCTTGAAATTAAACGCAAATAAACCTTCCTATACTATATCCTACACGGAGCAATCCCTATCTTTATCTCAATTGAAGGAACCCACAATCCAGGATCATAGCCTCCTTCAAAAGATTCGTCACATTAGCTGTATGATGTCTATTTTTCGCGAGCTACAAAATAAAAGATTATAACTCACAGAAATCCAGTTTCCTATCGTCTTTTCTCTCACAGACGTCTCAAAGATTCTTCCAGATTATTTGGAGCGTTTCACGATTTTTTTGCGTGTCACCCTTTATATGAATTTCAACCTGCAACTAAGCCGCATTTTAGCAAATTTTCCCTTAATTGGTTTCACCAAACCTTGAAACCATTTCCTCCGTTTTTTTATCCCCTTTTATCCAGAAAATCTCTCATTCCCCTTTTCACCAAAATTTTCCCAACCTGACACCCCCAATTCTATCACCACTGTCCCCGGTTGTCATATTTCTTTTCTAATCATATCGAGCTAAACTTTTGACAGTTCCTCTAAATAGTATTTTATGCATTTAAAATTTTTTTAGGGTTCCGCAAGTGCACAGTAACTTCAACATAATGGCATTAGTAAGGTTTCTACCGTATCATAATCTAATGACATGAGCCAAAGGGAAACCTTTTTCTTGACTTCTGCTTTCAAAAGTTCATAAATATTAAGTTCTTTGTTAACAAAGTTATATAAGTAGGATCCTAGAAAGTAGAAAGATCTTTGGGCAAAGGAAGTACGACAGGACACACTAGCGCATATATTATAACTGCGGCGTCTGTTCACTAATTGATCAGGATCATAGGTAAGTAAAGAATGTTTCAGAAGAATAACATTTAGTATATACAGTTGTCTAACTGATAGCACCTTCGTCTAATCATATAGTTTTTTAGTTGGGAAGCGATAGGGTAAGAAATTACTAACTTTTAATATTGCTCGCTGTGATCGTTCCAGCTTTAAAAGATTTGATTTATAAACGCCACCCCAGGATGTTATGCAATAACCAAGAATGGCCTGGCATAAGGAGTAATAAACTAACTGCAACGTATTTTTATCTGCGGCATGCCTAAGATTTTTAAAAACATAAATAAGTTTACGTGTTCTTTTAGTAAGGGAGTCTATGTGAGGAACAAAACTAAGACCATGATCAATAATAATCCCAAGATACTTAACCGAAGAGGTAGATTCAAGCACACGACATGAGCAGACAGAATTTGGAATTGCCGAGCACGCGTGGGCTACTATTTTAAAGGAATCTGGTTCAGGCTGGTCACGTTTCCTGATAGAAAAAGTCATATATTTAGTTTTGCCAACATTTAGTGTCAACACATTTCTAAACAACCATTCAGATACAAGATTGAAACCTTTCTGAGCACAATCAAAGGTCTCCCTCCACGAGTCGGTGCTGAACAACAGGGCAGTATCATCGGCAAAAGTGATAATTTTCCCATTTATAAGCTTTAAATTGCAAAGCTCGTTGATGTAAGTTAAAAACAGCGTTGTTGTCAAAGAATTGTTGTTGTCAATCTGATAAAAAGTCTCCTCACGCAACAATTTCCATCACAATTCGTTGTGACAATCTATAGAAGCGAGATTGTCTGTACTCTACTCACAAAGCAATTTCATCACAATTTCATGCCGCGAAATTTCAATATTTTCAAAACTATCGAAATTTCAACATGCGAAACTTGTGCTTACCATCGATTCATCAAATTACAAGCAATTAGCGTCGAAAAGAAGATGATAGTGGCTAAAAACATTGCTTTTATCGCTTTTATCTAACAACAATAATAAATGACAGCCACCGATTAGATAGAATTCGTCCTCTAGATAGAGTCGCAAAATTGCGACCATCTCCACCTCAGAGTAAAAAACTATAGAGTCCGCCATATACATATTCTGTATGAGCTAGTGAAGTGTAAAGCGTCTCACTGTCACCCATGCTAGTCGGTCAAAAAACTCAGTTAAGTTTTACAAAAATCAAGATATGTTTAAAAATCCAATGTTTTAGTATAAACTTTGTTTGCGAAAGTGAAAATATATCGTTTTTTACTTGTGAATTGATCATTAATACTAAGAACGGAAGCGTAAATAAACCGTAATATCCATTTTATGCGTGATTTTTAACACCGTTTTTTTCCTGAATGGTAAGTGTTTTCACCAGAAAAACTGTGGTAGTAGCATTTATTAGTCCCATGTCACATATTTCTTAGAGAGAACGATAAAAATTTTACGTTTCTAGGATTTGAAAAAAATCCATACATTTTAGTATGGAGGTCCCTCGCAAGAAAGTGCTACGCTTATGGCTCCCTCCTTAGCAGAAAGAGCTGCTGCTTAAACCTCCTTGATCTCCACACATTGCAATTTGGACACAATTTGTTTGACATATTGTAAATTGCTAAGATTGGATTAGTATTATATTATAGTCTAAGCTAAGGATTGGTTTGTACAATTTGACAATTAGTTGGATGTCAGTCCCAATCTGCCTACTTACGTTGCAATCTGTTGACAATCTGCAGATTGCGACAACTGATTGTGATTGAGATTGTTGCGTGAGTAGAGCCCAATAATATCGGAGCTCCGATAAAACTTCGGAATACGCACCCTGATGTTTTTGAAGCTCCTAAAGGTTCTCCGTTTGACTTATGCACCTTGTCTATTAGGGTATGAAAGTTAGGTTTATGCTCTCTAATAAATATGCACCAGCTAGAAATAGTCTTAATCGATGCTAGGCATCATAATTAGTGTTCTATGAGTTTGCGCCGGTTTCTGGGTAACGGTAAACTTTTGAGGGCAGAAAAACCATGAAAAATTTGGTGTATTTTTTGTTTTTCGCTTATAACTCAAAAATCATGCATTGTAGAGAAAAAAATTCTGAGGCAAAACGAAATAAAATAAAATTTTGCGTTAGGTGACTCACTCGAAATTCAAGTCAATATAGCAGTTTAGCCACAAATTACAATCGATCTTTGAAGATCGGCAATTTTACCTATTTTTTTCCGCAATGCAATTTTTTTCCATTTGTGCTCAAATTACTAAATTTTGACCAGATAAAAGAGAGGGTAAACGTCGAGTCTTATCAGGATGTCAAATCATTGGCAGAGGACAGAGAGAAATGGAGATTGCTCCACCGACAAAAGCGCGGCTCTTAAATATGAGAAGAAGAAGCTCAAATTATACACAAACGGCTGAGATAATGATGAAATGGTGTAAAAGAGAATTTATCCTCGTATATTTACCTAAACAATGATACCTCATTTACTATCTGGAGTGTAGTGATTTCCAATTTATAGCAGTCAGCGCAATAGCCTCCGAAGTACAGTGGTGAATTCTCATATAATTTGGGTATTTTTTTTATCTTTGATCCTAACTTATGTGATATCATATGTAAGGTCTTTGTTAGTGTATTATAAATGAGAGGCCAAAAGGTTTTGAAGAACACCGGCGGGTGTGGTGCCTTCTCAACCGTATCAGAACGGGAGTTGGTAACTGTGCTGCTCAGCGGTATAAATGGGGCTGGTGCGAGTCGGCTGCATGTCAGTGCGGGTGTCCTGAACAGACCGTGCACCACATTGTGTTTGACTGCCCGCTTACTAAGTTTGACGGGAATGAGAAGGACCTTCTGTCACTTACAACGGACGCAGTAACATATTTAAAATCTAATATATTTATTAATTTTAAGTAGAGAACACGCCATACGATAAATAAATAAAATAAATATGTAATTTTAAATTATTTTTGTTGTCTAGTTTTAGCGAAATTCAAGAAGAAGCGTGGATGAAAAAATAAAAGACCACATATTTTTAAAATAGTAAAAGGTAGAAACCTGGAACTGAGGCAAAAAATAAACATTGACAAGTTTTATACCTAAAAAATAATTTTGTCTTTCTAAATTTGACGGTTCAGAAAAAAAATAAAAAATAATACATTTTCTAAACCATTAAGGTAAGAAAGACCAAACTTCTACTCCCTTAAAGTAACTATCAATATATGTTTGTAGTTTTATTTTCAGGTTTCTATATTTAACGATTTCAGAAATATAGGGCGTTAATAAAAAAAAACTGAGGTTTTTATTATTATTATTTTATTTTTATTTATTTATTATTATTACAATAAAAATACAAATTTATATACTAAACGGTGCCACAAAAACCTATTTAGATTTATCCGTGCACCGTCATATTAGATCTTCACTTAATGCTACCAGCTATAAACTGGAAACTACTACATGTATTACATACAGTAAATGAGATAATATTTTTTTCTACTCCCATTTGTTAAAGTTCGAAATACGAAACCGGATCACAAACATTACCATTCCAACAACAGTTGCGTAATATTTACAAATGCAACTGTCTACAATACGGTAATATAATTTTTTCACCTTTTTTGTTAGGTTTGGCAACAAAATTACGTTAATACTATGTTGTATTGGATGCCATCAGCTAATATGCTAGATACCAAGCCAAAAAGGACAACTTCAAAAAAGAATTCATGCACTTATGAACTGAACCCCTCCATACACAGTATTATATGATGGCTGGCCGAGAGGAATTCGCGCCATTCGCGCTTATATAATCTTTGAAAAAAAAAATAACTTAATTTATAATTTAACGATAAACATCTGGATTTCCATTCAAAATTTGTAAATATGAGTACAATATTCACACCGACCGAAATAATTATGGCAGCATACGAAACTCAAAAGGAAAAAAAGTGGAGGTGTTCCAGTGCTCTACTATTACGACAAAAGTAAACAAAGGTTAAGTTATTTTTCACCTCCAAAGCTCGGAAACATTTGTTTTGTCGGTTAAATTCTGCGGCCAAAAGCGATTTTTGGCCCCTAGCGGGCAAAAGGATTTTCTGCGGCCAAAAGCGATTTTTGGCCGCTAGCGGGCAAAAGGTTTTTGAAATTCGAACGTGATGCAGTATGGCAGACCTCCACGCTGCGGTACTGGCTGCTTCCTCGCTTTAGTGAGGTGAAAAATTTTGTGTTTCGCTCGGCAGCAAAGTTATTTTGCGTTTCGTGCCTTGAAACCTTCGCTACGCTCAGGATTCTTCTTTTGAACCACTCGCTTCGCTCGTGGTTCAATTCTAGAATCCTTCGCTTGCTCAGGTTTCAATACAAGGCACTCACGCCAAATAACGCTTTTGCTGCCCTGCATAACAAATAACTATTATTACCTTACGTTTTTTAAGTTATGGAAATCAAATATGTAGCCACTTCCGCAACAATGATGGATGCTGTGTACTCACTGTGCTCCGCCCGCCTGCCCGATAGTACATGCGCAGGCAACTGCAACACAGCAACGACAAAGATTTGGTGTTCGGCACTGGTTGGTCTTACACATTTAGAGTGGTGTGGGTGGTTGCTGTGTTGTAGTTGCCTGTGCATGCACATTTATTTGCAGGCTGGCGGGTGGTGCACAGGGAGCACACAGCATCCAGCATTGTTTTGGAGGTGGCTATATATTTTGTTTATTTTGTTCCGGGTCTTAGCGCGATAATAGTTATTAGGCAAAATAAATTACCTTATTATTCCCGACGTTTCGGCTGCGTTGCAACAGCCGTGGTGACATGAAACGGAGTGATTTATTTCCTCTATGGTGACATGATTGAAACATGATTGAAAAGTGCGAAAGTCTAAAACAAACCTGGCTATATATTTGTTTTCCATAACTTGATGTAATGGATTTCCGCAAAGTAACACCTGATTCTATTAACTACTTGTATTTTTTTTTTCAGTTAGTTGAAACACAAACTTGTTTTATGGATTATATGAATTATTAGTTTGACAAGGAGAATTGACTGTAAATAAATGACATAAAATGTGAAAATAGCTTGAATGAATTACACAACAAAAAAAAACAACACATACACGTCTTTTTTACGCAGACTTGTAGTTCTGGAACAACCTGCTGCGCTAATTAAAGTATGTGCTGGATCTGCTACAGTTGGTAGGCTAAGGATATTATAATAATAAACACTCAGTCAGAGAACACACTGGCTTTAGCTCCACTTAAAGCATCACCAAAAAAAATTACCAACTCGTTAATAGAGGCCATTACCGTATTATAGCACACCGTATATAACACCGTATAATATAGGCCATTGCAGGTAAAAACCTGAAAAGAATAGAGTTCTAGGAAAACAGAAATCATGTACTGTAGCCATTATTTGTTGACATTATTGATACAGCCTGACGCCCATGGATCCTAGAGACACCGTTAGCATCTAAATTGTTGGCCAAGAACATAAGTCACCGTGGTCTTTAAAACTAAAAGGGCTTACATACCCTTTTACTCATACTGTGGAGTTTACACGAGACTGCGCATATTAGTATGTGGCACCAAGTTCATATTACGAGACATCTGATCACTGCTAGTCCAGCCGTTTAGTGCTAGCATCTCTGTCATCGAAACCCACCACCACCACCAACAGTATAGTCTAGCCAGTCGTTCCGCCGTAAAAAGGAATGAAATGCACAACATACTCAACACCATCCCATCCAAGGGATACGCCCACCTGCATATCCATAAAAACAATATATTCGTTCAGTACTCACGAATACAAAGACATATGACGATTACCGAGCTCCAGTAAATAATACCTCGTGACTAACAACTCGTTTGCTAAGAAATTATGCCTTTCCAAGTAACTATCAACTTGCATGTGATACTAAAAACTGAGGCCCCTTGGCAAGTGCTATGATGTTTTCCGCCTACTGTTTATTTAAAAAAAAAATCTAGCGCATTAACTTACTGAAATTTCAACTAATACAATTATGATTATGTGGTGGTACGGAAGCCTCGGTGCGCGAGTCCAACTCGCACTTGGCCGGTTTTTTTTGTAGTAATTCTAGTGTTTTTCTATGCAACATAAATTAGCCCTTACTAATATTTTCCGTACGTTCTATTCTATCTGTTCTATTCGTATTGGCCCTTCACTAAAGTTCCTTACTGCGTTGCTTACTATGCGGCTTACTCAGTTAGTGACTTACTTAGTTCCATCTTTCTACCTTCCTTTCCTACGTAGGAGACTAACTGACTTAGTGTGTGAATTCAGTCAGGTGTGATCGGTCCTTTAGGCTGCAGGTGCGGGACAGAGGACTTCCTCGTTGCCCGAGCTGTATCTCACCGGGCTCTAGGCCCGGTGGTCATGCTGGGTTAAAACCCTGAAGGATGAATTTTCACGCCGCCGGCGAGGCAGCTCACCAGGTGATTCCCCGTTGGGGGAGGCCTAGTGAGCGCCTACAAGCCAGGCGGCGACTTTGATGACGGTGGAGGGGCCCACAGTCCTAACTACTCGCCGAGGAGTAGTGGACGTGGGCTGCCTGGTGAGGAGTGGAGGGGCCTCAACACTCTGATCGCATGTTGATCAGAATGGAGACACCCTCCATGACGATCGGCGTTGGGTCCCTGCCCGCCCGTACTGCTTGCAGTAGATCGAGCAGGAGCCCAATGGCGAAATCGATCGCCTCGTTCGGGTGCTCCGCCTTCGTACCCACGGATTGTGGGGCGGCGACCGCTTCCGAAGGCTTCGGAAGCGATGGCTGGCGGGCAGCGGCTGTAGGTGGCGCCTCCGATTGCTTCGTGCTCTTCCCCGCTGTGGGCGGGGCGACGACCGCAATCGGAGCTGCAGGCTGAGATGGGATGGTGGCGGAGGTCCCCTTTCTCCTCCTCCCCCTCCCCTTCCTCTTCTTCGTGGTCCTCCCGGGCTCATTCGCGGAGGCCATGAGTGACCCCGGCGCGTTTGACTCTCCCGAGGGCACCGCTATCACGCGAGCCGGTGTGACTGGCTGCGCGGAAGTCTTCAGAGCTGTGGCGCTGGCTTTCCCGCTTCTGGTCTCACGGCGCAGGACCGCACACGTAAGGCTGTTGGCGGGATGGGACTTCTTACAATTGGCGCAGGTGGCGGGCTCGGTGCGAGGTCGTGGGCACTCCTTGGCGGTGTGTTCGCCCCCGCAACGCACGCAGGCTTGCCTCCGGTGGCAGTTGTGGGAGCTGTGGCGAAACGACTGACACCGGTGGCACTGCGGGACTCCTTGTTTGGCACGCCATCCCTCGATATTCACACCGGGAATACACAGGAGCTCTGTAACTGCGTATATACCCGGGGTGAGGTTAGGCGTGCGGGTGAGCTGCGCGAAGTGCACGCAGCCTGGGCGATCTTGACGGGCTCGGATGGGGCGTACAAACGAATTTCATGATTCCAAATATGCCATAATTTTGTTATAGAATTGTAGCGAGATCGTACATACCGGAAAAATTTGTTACGCCTGCACTTTCAAAGAAATACATAGGCATTGGTGAGGCTGCTGGGTTGACGTTCACCCCAGCAGCCTCACCTTCGTACGCGTAAACGGCTGCAGTGATCAACATGATTCCTATTCCAAAATTTAGTAGTGAAATTGTTACGAATGCATACATACTTCAAAAAAACTGAAGTTCTGTATTTAAACAGATAGATTCAGATTCAGATAATTTATTATTTGAGTTAGTGAGGCTTCTGGAGTGACAGTCACCCCAGAAGCCTCACCTCTCGTACATTGAAACGGCTGCAGTGATCAACATGATTCCTTTACCAAGATTTAGTAGTGAAATTGTAGCGAAAAGTAGTAAAAGAAACAAAAACTGTAGTTAGCAAGAACATTAGGAAATAACTCCATAAACTTCTACATACATATCAGCACATATACAGACACGCAGAAAAATGTATTAAACAATGAAAAATTTTTATCTTTTGTATTGATCATTCCAATATTGTCTAGTATTGTTATTTACGTGTAAGTACCTATAATACGATGATGATGATGACTTAGTTTAATGTATCAGTTTCAATAGTTATCAGTGTTTTACCTGTACAGTACAGTCAAAAGCAAATTAGTAGCGCTGATAGCTGCATTAACTTATTGCAGGTTATGAATTTATTATTTTATAAGATTGAATTTTAATTAGTGTTTTTTAATTATTTTAATTAATTGCAATTTTTATATGGATTCAGTTGCCCGAAAGTTGTTTTTTTTTTTAAGTTGAAGTGTTTATTTTTTTTTTTTAAAGAAGTTGATTTTTTTTTATTATTTATTTAAATTAAAAAAGAATATTTTACCGTCTATTGCGTAAATTTGATGTGCTCATAACTGTACACATGACAGCATTTACCATGACAGCATTGATCAGCATTCACTAAATGGTAATGAAACCAGTGTAATCTGGACAAGCTACGCTTTGAAAACCGGACTCCTGAGACCCACTCAAGGTCAAAGTGTAACTACTGACATGCGGCTGAAAACCCAAATAGTTATATGGTTTTTAATATCCTAGGTACATAATAAATAAGCATGTTTTTACCTACCAAAGTTCACATGTTGTATAATAACTTTATGTTACTCGCACCTCATCACACCCATTTCATTTTCAATACAAGTATTTGTAAACGCGACTGTATATAACCTAATAGTTTGTATGTAGAAGTTTATGGCGTTATTTCATAATGTTCCTGGTAACTACAGTTTTTGTTTCTTTTACTACTTTTCACTACAATTTCACTACTAAATTTTGGTAAAGGAATCATGTTGATCACTGCAGCCGTTTCCATGTACGAGAGGTGAGGCTTCTGGAGTGACCGTTCCCCCAGAAGCCCCACTAATGCCTATGTTTATCTGTTTAAGTACAGAACTACAGTTTTTTTGCAGTATGTACGCATACGTAACAATTTAACTACTAAATTTTGGAATAGGAATCATGTTGATCACTGCACCCGTTTACGCGTACGAAGGTGAGGCTGCTGGGGTAAACGTCACCCCAGCAGCCTCACCAATGCCTATGTATTTCTTTGAAAGTGCAGGCGTAACAATTTTTTTCCGGTATGTACGATCTCGCTACAATTCTATAACTAAATTATGGCATATTCGGAATCATGAAATTCGATGGTTTTTTTTGGTGACGCTTCTGGGCTGACGGTCACCGCAGACACATTAAAAAGGATTAGTGACATTTGCATTGTCAAATGCCCTCGTGTCAAACGCCCCCAGTGTCATTTGCCCCAGATTTTTATTTAGAGAAATACCTATCTGCCTGTACAATCACAAGCATAAGTGTTTATAATTTTACGAGTAAATACTTTTCACTTACTTGGACTTGTTTTTGTGTAGGTAAGTCCTATACTATTAAACGAGCAATATTTGTATATATAAAGTGCAGCGTAATTAGTGTCAAATATTTTCAGGGCTGAACACTAATGTCATATTTATTTTATTTTATTTTATAATTAAGGAGAACATAACAGGTAACAATCGGTACATAGCAAGAATAATAAATCTAATATGACATTATCTAGACTGATACCCTAAACATGTTCACACAGCATGATAAATTTTACATTAAACATGTTTGTAAAAAGTTATTTATAATAAAATTATAAACATGTTGAATTGAGAGGATAGCTCATCTGAGGACACTTGTGACAGCGTTTTTGAATGTTGAGAGTCGAGCATCAAAAATATCAATGTTGGTGTTATTACTACATTCTTCATTATACAGGCGACACATTCTGACAGTGGGATTATAGTAAGATGTGTTTACGAAAAATATTTCAAAAATCTACACGTTAGTATAAAAGTTAATGTTTCTAACAAAAAATAATGCAAAAACTATTAAAAAAGATATCACCCTTTATGTGACGCACTCTCACTACTTTAGATTACGTAAGCGCGTCAGCTGTATGACTGTGTGCGTGCGACTGTACGCAGAACGTGTGATAGTGTGAGTGATAGACCGCGTGGGTGTTTGTGTTGTTAGTCAGCTGATCAGGCTTATGTTTTTACGATTAGGTAACAGAGTTTCTTTCTTTAATAACTCTAAAACTAACCAGCAGATTTCTTTAATTTTTTGCACACGTTATCAGTATGACCTATTTTCTCAGCCCTGTAAATATTTGACACTAATTACGCTGCACGTTATATATATATATATTTATTTGTAATCGGTTTCTCAAAAACGGCTCTAACGATTTTGATGAAATTTTGTAGGTATACAGGGGTTTTTGGGGGCAAAAAATCGATCTAGCTAGGTCTCATGTCTGGGAAAATTCGTTTTCACCGTCTTTTTCAATATTTCTTAGCGCGTTTTAGTGCGTTCAAGTAACTTACAGCGCCATCTGTTGTTGAGTAGCATAGCTTGCTCACCCGATGATATTTTAATCATACAGAGCATAGCTCGGTCGCCCAGGTACTAATTTATAAAAACCACAAACTGTTCATAATCAGCATTATACTGTAATACTCGTAATTTTATCAGCATCACAATGGAACAAGGCATAATAATACTATATAACTGTACATATTTTTATATGTATAACATAAATATTTTTATCAAATTTAATCTATACTGTGGACAGTATAGTAACCAAATATTACGATTTTTACTTTCACATCAACATAAAGTTCGTGAATGGTTTCGAAGACCCGCCGGGCGTGCATCAAGAGTCCGTCGTCACCGCGCGTCCGGTCGAGTTTTCACTAGAAGTGGTACGGCAAACCCAGAAACAGCGTCAAAGTAAACACTTGAAAAATCTAGCCGTCAATATTACTTACCAAAACGTCCGAGGCTTGAAAACTAAACTCCCAGCGTGGCGTCGGAATGTAGCACTCATGCAAGTTGACCTAATAGCCATAACAGAAACAAACTTGGACCCTTCAATTTATGACGGCGAAGTAACACCCCAAGGATGGACTATACTAAGACGAGATCGTGCTTCACGAGGTGGTGGTGTGCTCCTGGCTGCACGACCTGGTCTCTGCTTACACCGATGTCCAGAATTTGAAACCGAAAATGGTGAAGATTTGTGGGCAGTAATGAACTACAGGGATCGCCAGTGTTATATATGTGTTGTGTATTTGAAACCAACCAGCACAGACTCTGACTACATGACATGGTTCGCAAAAGTTGAAAATAATGTGTCTAAAATTAAGCGAGGGAAAACTGTGATAGTAATGGGTGATACTAATTTAAACAGCGCTACCATTAGTATTAACAACTACATGGCTTATTTTTTGACATATTGTGAGTTCACAGAGCATAATGTGGTTTTTAATGACTATGGTAGCAAACTGGACACCGTACTGGTCCGTAAAGGTGAAAAAAGTGTAACTGTGCAAGCTGCAGTAGATAGCCTAGTTGAACGTATCGATCGGTACCATCCTCCATTGAGTATATCCGTTGAGTTTGGTAGATCGGGACCAGACATACCTCTTGAACCTACTAACATTGACCCAGCGACAGACTGGAATTTCACTAAAGCCAACTTTGATGCTTTATATGAGTTATTGAGTATGACGGACTGGAGCCCGGTGTTGTCTGAGAACGATCTGGACAGCGCTGTGGAAAAAATGTATTCATGTATATACGCTGTTTTTGACTTGTGTGTTCCTAAAAAAAGGCGACCTAAGAAACCTGCGCGAAGGTATCCCACTTGGTTTACTAAAGACATTATTAAAGATCTTGCAATTAAGGGAAATTTGCACGCATTATGGAAACAGACAAATGATCCTTACCTATACAGTTTCTTTAGTGCTATCAGGTTTGACATTAAAAACAGGGTTGACATGGCTTACAGCGCTTTTAAGGAGCGTGCTCAAATGAATTTGGTCAATGATCCTCGTGGTTTTTGGTCTCATATTGCGAGTCTAAGGTCTAAAGGTGGTTTCGAACCATCTATTACTTACAATGGACAAAAACACAATGGCAGAGCTGCAGCAGATGCATTTGCAACTTATTTTAGTAGCGTTTTTCTGTCCCAAGAACCTAACCTGGATGCAAATCTAGTCCAAGGCGTAGCGAACAATTATTATGTGGATATAAGATCATTTACCCATCAGGATGTTGAAAATGCAATCTCTAGGCTAAAACCACGCAGTGCAGTTGGACCTGACAATATACCAGCATATATAATAAAAGCATTCAATAGAGATGTAGCTGTGCCCCTAGTTCACATCCTAAACTTGTCACTTCAAGCAGGATTGTATCCATCAAGGTGGAAATTGTCCCGCGTGTCGCCTATTTTAAAAACCGGTGATAAATCGTTGGCTGATAATTATCGTCCTATAGCTGTCCTATCTGCCTTCGCAAAAGTATACGAAAGCATTCTACATGAAAAAATCTATGCACAGATTGAGCCAAATCTCAGCGAAGCGCAACATGCATTTCGGAAGTGTCGTTCTGTAAGCACAAACTTACTAGGTCTTGTAGAACAGGTAGCCAAATGCTTGGACGAGAACATTCAGGTTGATGTTGCCTACTTGGATTTTCGAAAGGCCTTCGACCAGGTCGACAATGATGTTCTCCTGAAAAAGCTTGGTTCCATGGGCTTCACCCCTAGGCTTCTCCATCTCTTTGCTGATTACTTGAGAGGTCGAAAGCAGTTTGTGCGTTTGGGCTGTTTTGATTCAAAGCCATATCACACTAAGTCAGGTGTTAGTCAGGGGTCTCTCCTGGGCCCACTCTTATTTGCAATCGTGGTGAATGATTTACCTGACTGTCTACATGATTGTATGGGATTTTTATATGCTGATGACTTCAAGATAGTAGTTAGGATAAAGTCGCAAGCTGACTGTCGTATTATGCAAGAAAATCTTGATAGGGTCGCTGCTTGGAGTGATAAGAACCATCTGTACATAAACACCTCAAAGTGCTCGATAATGAGTTTTACCAGATCTCCTCAGGGAATCATGGCGCAATATTCTATTAACGACACGCCGATTGAAAGAAAGTGCAACGTCAAAGATTTGGGAGTTATTTTTGATCCTAAACTCAATTTCCATGATCATGTGCAAAGCCTTGCAGTTGAATCTTATAAACGTTTGGGCTTTGTAACCAGAAATTGCAAGGATTTTGATAACCCTAAAGTAACAGAGCTTCTGTACTCGGCCCTTGTACGAACAAAATTAGAATTTGGTGCATGCGTCTGGAATCCACATGAAAAGACCTACACCTTAATATTGGAAAAGGTACAGAAAAGGTTCCTGCGTTTTGTTTACAAACAAAGATATGGGTACTACCCCTTTATGTACCCAACGAAGTTCCTACAAGGAACTTTAATGTACAACTCCCTTGAAACGAGGCGACTCTATGACCAGGTTATTACAGCCTGCAACATTTACTTATATATCAGTACTAGCCCATCGGCACGTTACAATGTCCCCAATTCGTTGGTCCGAAATCTGACGTTTAGGACCAACAAATGTCAGTCATATTGTCAACATTGGATGCAAATAAACTTACCAACAAAATGTTGTTCTTAGTTGAAGAAACAATATACTCTTATTATTATTATTGTTATTTCTTATTATTGTTTTTGACTATAATCCAATTAATGAAACTGAAAAACCAGGCCTAAATCACATATAAACAATAAAAAGTTTGTTTTGTTTTTTCCCGCCATATTATTTCCGTTTCGTGTATTTAGTACCGACCGAAGTACTACACAACGTAGTTCACGCGATTTTTCACAGATGGCGCTATTTTTTCTTGTATGGGGAAATTTTGAACGGCTTGTTCCCAAGACCCTATCTTGACTATATAAATCTATGGCCTGCAAGCTATTGCGTGGCCGCCTCGATGCACCGGAACTGCATAACCAAGTATGCCGTTTCCATGTGCCGGATAAATATACTAGATTTCGTTTGGGATCTCTGCGCCTGTTTGCTGCACCTAATGCCCGCACCGTTGCGAGACAATACTCTCCAGTCAGTCGAGCCATCAAAACTCTGAATGAGCTCCTCATCTGTCAACCTCAATTGGATGTGTTTGTGGATGATTGGTCTAATCAAGGAGGTTTTAATCCACGCTATGCTCTAGGATGGAGAGATGAATGGCCAAAAAAAGCGTGACGACGAGTATATCCAATAGTCGCGGTCATACTAAGCTGCCGTTATTCATAATCTAAGGTCGCGGTGGCATCTCTTTCACACAGTAGGGTGAGCTTACTATTTTACGCTTGGGGATGTAATGTTATTAAAGCCCACTGGAACAGCAGCTTCATTTTAAATATTTTATTTGGCAGGATATTATCCTTTAGTTTCTACCTGATAAGTTGTGCTTCCCTCGGCAACAAAGTGTTTCGTGTCTTAAAATCCTCGCAACGCTGAGGACTCGCTTGGCTCGTGGCTCAATTATAGAGTCATAGAGGTAAATGAAGTCAAGTCCGTTTGGAGCCGGCAAAAAATAGTACCAAGTACCAACCCATCTCCACCCGTGGGTATCGTAATGTACGTACAGTGTACGTTTCATGGGATGTCATGTACAACATGAGAATATTATTAAAGCATGGTATGTGCATGTCCTTGGGCTCAATTCTTGAATAACACCGGATGATAAATAATTATCACCCGAAAAATTCAAAATTAAAAATGTTTCTTTACAAAAGTGCAGAATGATATTCGTTAAATATAAAGTAGTGATTGATTGTTACTTTTCATGTATTATGGTTTACATTTTTATCTGTTAAAAATCTAAACCAATCAGGGTACATTTGATATTTTTTATGTTAAAAGTGAGCAAACGAGCAGGTGGGCCACCTGATGGTAAGAGGTCACCACCACCGCCCATAGCACCTACTGTCTTATTTGATGTCTCAAAAATTATATTTTATCACTCGGTAATATTCAACAATTGGGTCAGAGTTTTTTCAGCAGCAGCATTATTTTTGTTTGTTTCCAAAATAAACCTTTTTTTATTTCTTTCTTCTTGCTTTCCAGAAAAGCCCAGGGAATTCTTGAAAATCACCGGGTGATAAAATATCACTTTTGAGCATAGATTTATATAGTCAAGATAGGGTCTTGGGAACAAGCGGTTCAAAATTTCCCCATACAAGAAAAAATTGCGCCATCTGTGAGAAATCGCTTGAACTACGTTGTGTAGTACTTCGGCACAGAATTCATAATAGTACTACATAACTTCGGTCGGTGCTAAATACACGGAACGGAAATAATATGGCGGGAAAAAACAAAACAAACTTTTTACTGTTTATATGTGATTTAGGCCTGGTTTTTCAGTTTTATTAATTGGATTATAGTCAAAAACAATATTAAGAAATAACAATAATAATAAGAGTATGTTGTTTCTTCAACTAAGAACATTCCATTTTAAAGGTAAGTTTATTTGCATCCAATGTTGACAATATCACTGACATTTGTTGGTCCTAAACGTCAGATTTCGGACCAACGAATTGGGGACATTGTAACGTGCCGATGGGCTAGTACTTATATATAAGTAAATGCTTTTGAGACTTTAAAAATTCACATTTTCGCTGATAAACTGTTGAAAGGTAAATCAGAATACATGAAAATTAACAATAAAGGACTGCTTTATATTTTAAGTTTAATTTTTTGAGTGATATTTTATCACCCGGTGATATTCAAGAATTGTTCCCCAGGTACGTTGCATGCCTCATCATCAAGAAGCAAAGCAATTAATAAAATTTGACGTGTATTTTTTTTTGTTTATTTTCAGGAAACAAACAGTTTTACATAAAGTACAGTAATTACTCAAATCAATTTCTAATAAACCCAACGTTCCCTAAATGTTTTATAACAGTATAATGGTTTCGTCTTTAAGAACTAGATAAGATTTTAGAATTAACAACCTTAAACAATTTCATTTTCATTCAGGTTTTGCTCTAAACTTATCATAGCAGAAAAGTATAAACCTAAACACAACTAATCAGATGATTTATTGTTTATTGATAAACAAAATTCATTATAGGTACGACATGTAACAAAATAATCGAACAAATATTCGATTTTATTTCTTATTTAATCGATTCAGTTCTGACTTTACATTTTTTCACTTACATGGAATAACAATAATTTAAAAATATGGACTGGCTGTTGAACTTTGCCTCATTTATTCGTTTCTAAATATTATGGCCAGAGGCGGCTCGTCCTAAAGAGCACTGGTGCAGTGCACTCCCTCTCTCAAAAAACTTAAACTTTACGTACCTAGTTAAGTTACATACGATTACATACCTATTTTCATAACCCTATACGTTGTATACATTTATAATAGCCTAAGAAATAATTACGCAACAATTTACGTAGTCAAGTTGTACCAAGTGGAGCGCCAAGGATTGCGCTCCTATGAAAAAATCTTCAGTACAATTCCTAATACAGAATTCAATGGGTGTGAAAGAGAAACATCAACACGCTCGAGCGCGTGAAACAAAACATTTTCTATGAGAAATTAGCCTAATCAGGAGCGCTGCTCAATGCTACGTTGCCAGGTCGCGATGCGCATGCAGTTTACATAAAAAAATGTGAAAAAGACTATACAAATACGACTTGAACTCAATGAAAAGGGGCCGCCACGACCTGAACCCGCGATAGTTCAAAAATGTAGTACAACCAAGGAGGTTTTAATCCACGCTACGCTCTAGGAAGGAGTGTTTAATGCAAAAATCTTGCTACACAAATTTAGTCAATCGTATATTGTAATACGGCATAAATTCCTGTGATTTGCGAAGAAGAGAAATTGTGCCGAGCGAGAGGTCAATCAGTCGCGGTTGTGTCACGCTCACACAGTTGCCATAGCAAAACGAAATTGCGGGTTGGTAGGAAAAAATCTTTTGACATTATGCTTGGTTTTCATATAGAAAACCTTTTTAGAGCAAAATCTTAAAAATTTAATATTTTTCGGGTGCTTTTGGTTCTGTGATTTATCTCCGAAACTCTATAAAATATTTTTGATCTAATTGTGTTGTTTAAGGTCAAGCAGGTTATGTACTTCTTCATTCGTCATCAACCTTTTTGGTAATAGTTTTTAATACATTACTGGTATCCCCGTCTTTGACACATTTTTATGTCATGCTAAATTTTGTTTAAAATCGCGTATTTTTTCTGCAAAAACAGTGAAATATTGTAGAGCAAAAGGCTGCAAAATTGATAGTTATGCTATTTGCGGAATATTCTTCTATGGGTATCCATTATTCCTTTAATTTTTCTATGAAAAAGCCGAACTGTTTTACGTATGAAGTAGGGTGGCTGTAATGTACGATATTTGAACACAAAGGAAACTAAAAAGGTACAACCACATCAGTATTGTGGGATGTGAATCTGCAGAATCTGCCCATAAAACTGAACAACTTATCCCAAAGAACATTATGATGAAATAACATTATGATGAAGATATCTGAATCTAAACATGAAAGAGAAAAACAGCTTGCATTAGTTTTAAAAGAAAATCAAACAAAACAACGGAACCTGTACTGTTGTACAATAATAGGAAAATAGTACATCTGATGCTGCCGGTTATTTTCTGCGTTCTTATTGACGACATGCGGGAAGCCAATAATTCACGCGCCTGCCCTGTGCTCCCTCGCGATAGATATTTCGAGCCATTTACGGTCAGCATCAAAGTTTTGTTCCGGGCATTATTGAGAGAATTTATGTGATGCCCTTGGGTTGGAATTTATTTAAAAAAGTTTCAGATGTGGACAGATGTCACTTGGTAGGTAAGAATGATTCATTCATTTAAAATAATAATATTTAAAAAAATACGATCGAATAGAGAACCTCCGCCTTTTTGAAGTCGGTTAAAAAGTAGGTGGCTCGCAATTAGGCCCAAATGAAGTTGGTTGATGATGAGTTTTTAGAAGAATACCAACAAAAACCTGTATCGACCTGTTGTTCCCGGACAGCCAGACGGATCGCAAATATAGATGGACAGAGAGACAGCTGATGTTACGAGGGCTGTTCAATAAGTAGTGAGAATGAACAACATATTGGTTTTAAGTATTTTAATGTTTGTGAGTATTGATAGGTTATTTCAGTAAAAAGATAGTGACAAAAACTTGGGCCATAATATTTAGAAACGTATAAATGAGGCAAAGTTCAACAGCCAGTCCATATTTTTAAATTATTGTTATCCTATGTGAGTGAAAAAAATGTAGTCAGAACTGAATCAATGAAATAAGAAATAAAATCTTATATTTGTACGATTATTTTGTAACATGTCGTACCTATAATGAATTTTGTTTATCAATAAACAATAAATCATAAAATACACGTCAAATTTTATTAATTGCTCTGCTTCTTGATGATGAGGCATGCAACGTACCTGGAGAACAATTCTTGAATATCACCGGGTGATAAAATATCACTCAAAAAATTTAAAATCATAGATTTTTGTTTTCAAAAGTTGAAATTGATCTTCTTAAAATATAAAGGAGTCCTTTATTGATAATTTTCATGTATTGTGATTTACCTTTCAACAGTTTATCAAAGCAAATGTGAATTTTTAAAGTCTCAAAAGTGATATTTTATCACCCGGTGATTTTCAAGAATTCCCTGGGCTTTTCTGGAAAGCAAGAAGAAAGAAATGAAAAAAGGTTTATTTTGGAAACAAACAAAAAGAATGCTGCTGCTGAAAAAACTCTGACCCAATTGTTGAATATTACGGAGTGATAAAATATAATTTTTGAGACATCAAATAAGAATGGGCGGTGGTGGTGACCACTTACCATCAGGTGGCCCACCTGCTCGTTTGCTCACTTTAAACATAAAAAAATATCAAATGTACCCTGATAATCTGTTAAAAATGTAAACCATAATACATGAAAAGTAACAATCAATCACTACTTTATATTTTACGAATATCATTCTGCACTTTTGTAAAGAAAATTTTTTAATTTTAAATTTTTTGGGTGATAATTATTTATCATCCGGTGTTATTCAAGAATTGAGCCAAAGGTACTCATGACATGCTTGAATAATATTCATGACATGCACGTACCATGCTTGAATAATATTCTCATGTTGTACATGACACCCCATGAAACGTACACTGTACGTACATTACGATACCCACGGGTGGAGATGGGTTGGTAGTTGGTACTATACTTTGCCGGCACCAAACGGACTTGACTTCACTTACCTCTATGACTCTATAATTGAGCCACGAGCCAAGCGAGTGGTTCTAAAGAAGAATCCTCAGCGCTGCGAGGATTTTAAGACACGAAACTCTTTGTTGCCGAGGGATGCACAACTTATCAGGTAGAAACTAAAGGATAATATCCTGCCAAATAAAATATTAAAAATGAAGCTGCTGTTCCAGAGGGCTTTAATAATATTACATCCCCAAGCGTAAAATAGTTAGGTCACCCTACTGTGTGAAAGAGATGCCACCGCGACTATTGGATATACTCGTCGTCACGCTTTTTTTGGCAATTCATCTCTCCTTCCTAGAGCGTAGCGTGGATTAAAACCTCCTTGAGTACAACAAATAAAACTTTTAATCGTGTGATCAAACCAGAACAATATTTAAAAACACCTTGGATGTGCGGTTGTAAATAAATTGTTTTGTTTCCCGTGTCTGGTATTTGGAGCTGGCGCTGGCTCGCATAATATGTAACAATAAAGCCATAAAAAATATTGCATGGCCCAAGTTTATGTCACTATCTTTTTACTGAAATAAACTAAAAATACTCACAAACATTAAAAGACTTAAAACCAATATGTTGTTCATTCTCACTACTTATTGAACAGCCCTCGTAACATTAGCTGTCTCGTCGTCCATCTATATTTGCGATCCGTCTGGCTGTCCGGGAACAACAGGTCGATACAGGTTTTTGTTGGTATTCTTCTAAAAACTCATCATGAACCAACTTCATTTGGGCCTAATTGCGAGCCACCTACTTTTTAACCGACTTCAAAAAGGCGGAGGTTCTCTATTCGATCGTATTTTTTTTTATTATTATTTTTTTAAATGAATGAATCATTCTTACCTACCAAGTGACATCTGTCCACATCTGAAACTTTTTTAAACAAATTCCAACCCAAGGGCATCACATAAAATCTCTCAATAATGTCCGGCACAAAACTTTGATGCTGACCGTAAATGGCTCGAAATATCTATCGCGCAGGGCAGGCGTGTAAATTTTGGCTTCCCGCATGTCGTCAATAAGAACGCAGCAAATAACCGGCAGCATCAGATGTACTATTTTCCTATTATTGTACAACAGTACAGGTTCCGTTGTTTTGTTTGATTGTCTTTTAAAACTAATGCAAGCTGTTTTTCTCTTTCATGTTTAGATTCAGATATCTTCATCATAATGTTATTTCATCATAATATTCTTTGGGACAAGTTGTTCATTTTTATGGGCAGATTCTGCAGATTCACATCCCACAATACTGATGTGGTTGTACCTTTTTAGTTTCCTTTGTGTTCAAATATCGTACATTACAGCCACCCTACTTCATACGTAAAACAGTTCGGCTTTTTCATAGAAAAATTAAAGGAATAATGCATACCCATAGAAGAGTATTCCGCAAATAGCATAACTATCAATTTTGCAGCCATTTACTTTACAATATTTCACTGTTTTTGCAGAAAAAATACGCGATTTTAAACAACATTTAGCATGAATAAAAATGTGTCAAAGACGGGGATACCAGTAATGTATTAAAAACTATTACCAAAAAGGTTGATGACGAATGAAGAAGTACATAACCTGCTTGACCTTAAACAACACAATTAGATCAAAAATATTTTTGAGAGTTTCCTAGATAAATCACAGAACCAAAAGCACCCGAAAAATATTAAATTTTTAACATTATGCTTGGTTTTCTATATGAAAACCAAGCATAATGTCAAAAGATTTTTTCCTACCAACCCGCAATTTCATTTTGCTATGGCAACTGTGTGAGCGTGACACAACCGCGACTAATTGAGCTCTCGCTCGGCACAATTTCTCTTCTTCGCGAATCACAGGAATTTATTCCGTATTACAATATACGATTGACTAAATTTGTGTAGCAAGATTTTTGCATTAAACACTCCTTCCTAGAGCGTAGCGTGGATTAAACACGTAGCGTGGATTAAAACCTCCTTGGGTCTAATTTAAAAAGGAATGTTTTGAACATTTGTGAAGACAATTGATATGAAATTTTCTCTATTATGCGTTGATTTATGTAATAATTGTATTTACCAACTTTTACCTTTGATAAAATGTAACGTTATGGCTAGTCTGTAAGTTACGTTTTTGTAGAATAAATAAATAAATAAAAATAAACATAGAAAATTCACAACACAGAAAAAAATATTTTTTTTTCTTTCTTAATGCTACCTTTAAATGCTTGACATATAACATTTATGGGCCAAGTAATATTTTACAAATTTGTTGATGTAGTGTAGGCAACGAAGCAGTTGACCCCAACATAAATTTCTCATGCAGATTTTATTTGACAGGATTAAATTCAAATATCCAAAAAAAAATTACAAAAGAATTATTTCATACATTTTTTGTAATTTTTGTATGGAAATATTAAAAGTACCGATTTTTTTTGGATTTTTTTATAGAAGGTTGGTCTCATGTAGTGTAATACCCCAGCAAAGTTTCATCGACTGAGGATTTAATGCAGGGGTCTTTATACAACGATCCGCTTCGTTGCCTAGACTAATGTGCCTACCGCGGCTCGTTGTGGTATGGGAGAATACCCACCAATTTTACGGTCCAACGTTGGTACCAGCGTTGGCACCAACGTGTGGAGCCGGCGAATAAAAATATTTTTTTACTGTAGCCCTTTTATAAAAAGGGTGGGTGTTATGTAGTAAATCTACTACGGAGTGCGCAGCTGATGAAGATTTCAAGTGATCTCGTGTTTAAGCCCCGTTTGTGTTGTCCCAAAAAGTCACGAATATTTTCCTTCGTAAAGTTCACTATCGCTTTACGAGGGGAGCAAAAAGAAAGATTAAAGACATCAGAAATGGCTGTATGGGCTTTATACTCTTTGCCTTTCCAAAAGGTTTTTTTTTTTTTTGGTTTCATTCTTCCTTTCGGAAAGGCAAAGAGTACAAAGCCCATACAGCCATGTCTGATGTCTTTAATCTATCTTTCTTTTTGCTCCCCTCGTAAAGCGATAGTGAACTTTACGAAGGAAAATGTTCGTGACTTTTTGGGACAACACAAACGGGGCTTAAACACGAGATCACTTGAAATCTTCATCAGCTGCGCACTCCGTAGTAAATTTACTGCATAACACACTATCTTTATTATCCACTAAAACACTAAATGCACAAAAAACCAAACTTTCAACTAAGCAGGCAAACGCCCATGTCGAGTTCCCGCCAAAAAGTCCCTTTCCAAAAGGAAGAAGGGAAGAATGAAACCAAAAAAAAAGGGTGGCAACACCTGTCTGTCAGTGACGTCAGTGTATCGGTCTGTCTCGTGGTGCTTTTTTTTTGCAGTTTTGCTAAAACAAGCAATTTTAAGTGCAATAAACTAGGCTTTTATTATTTTTTTTTTACTTTTTACTGTGTCTACATGTTAACTAACGTATCACAATAATTTTGCGTCTGTGTTGTGTGTTTTCCTACAAAAGCCCGAGACTTAATCACCATGTCGACAAGAAGGGCTCGAATAAAAGCTGTCGCTGCTTTACCTCCAAGGAGAAAGAATCAGGATAATGCAGATGGAAAGAATAGACCAAAAGACAGTATTGAGAAAGTCCTGAAAAGTCCCAAATCACCACGAGCTCCCAATAATAAAAGTGAAGAAAATAATTCGCCTTCCAGGAGCTTACGGAGCCCTCCTGCTTTAATACCTATAAATAAAACGCTTCTTCCTGATAAAGTATCTTCTTCAGCTGAACTGAGCAGCCCTACAGCTTCTGAAACAGTCAGCAGCCCTATCACTGAGAAAGTTCCTGTGATTATTGCAGCACCCAGTAGTAAAAATGTTTTTGTGTCTCCTCAAGCAAGGATCAGCTCTGACGGACGACGAACGGCTTCTCCACTTATATTGTTGTCTCCAAAATCTTCAAACAGTACAGAAAGACCAGCAAAACAAGTCACTACTCAAGTATCAGACATTCAAAACAGTTGCGATATAAATTCAGCTGAAGTGGATTGCACTGTCCTACTAACAGATAGCAATGCTGAAAAATCTATAGAAATAACAGACCAGAATCCAGATACTGTCATAAAGGAACAAGAAAAGAACAATAGCCGATCTAAACCTAGCAAGGATCATCATAACGATGTACGAAATGGTAAGCAGTCTTTCGTTTTTCAACATTGTTGGAAGGCAGTATCTTTTTTTTCTTAATAAATCTAACAGCTATTTACAAAATGAAGAGTTTGCTTAAATTTAGTTGTACATAACCATATAAAAGGTTTCCTTAATATAAAAGATTCAGATAATTTTATTCAATGTAGATTCTTTACAGAATACTTATTGAATGTCATGCAGAATACAATGCAAATAGAGTGAGTCTACTCCGTTTCGGATCGTGCTATGGCAGCGTAAAAGAAACGGCAAGAAACCACTGCAGCACGGCCTACTTTAAGAGTCGGCTTTTTACAATGTGTTTCTTGTGTTTCGCTGGAATATCAGAGCACCACACCTCCTTGTCATTGATATAGTCATCTAATATATAGTAAGCTTTTTTGCATAATGTTTGCTTTACACATTCTTTAAACTTTTTCTATGGTAATTGCACTATATTATCAGGTATTTTGTTGTAGTATTGTATACACAGACCAACGAAAGATGTATTGACTTTAGATAATCTAGTATATGGCTGATCAATTTTGTGCTTATTTCTAGTATTAAAATTATGCCTGTCACAATTTTTAGGTAATTGATGAATGTTCTTTCTAGTGTACATAATGTTTTCATAAATATATTTGCATGGCACTGTCATATTGTTGATCTCCTTAAACAGTTCTCTCAGGGAATCACGACTCTTCAGGCAATAAATTGCTCTTATTGCCCTCTTTTGTAAAACGAATACTGAATGGATATCAGCTGCCCGGTCCCAAAGCAGTATGCCATAAGACAATGCTATGGAAGTAGCTAAAGTAAACCAGCCTTGCGGTAGCCACATCACTAAGTTGTCTGATTTTTCTGACAGCATATGCAGCCGAGCTCAATCGACCAGAAAGAGCCATTATATGAGGGCCCCATTGAAGTTAAGAATCTAGTGTTAACCCTAAGAAAACTGTACTATTAACAAAATCTAATGTTTCTGTTGGAAATTGAAATAAGTTCTCCTTGAATTGTTTTCTGTTTTCGCTACTTGGTGGCGCTGATTGTACCTCGTATCCAATATGGCGATACTTCAATAAAACGTATTTGCTTGCTAACATCTAGTCGTTTTTCTTTGGCCACCACCACTGCGTAGGCACTCTGCAGCTCATAATTTCAATAGGTTATTGGCCCAGAGAGCTTGGTAGACCAAAGAAAATACGCAGTAATTCGGATTTTGCTCGCGAAGTGACGATCAGGCATCGAGCACAGATCGACTTCAGTGAAAAAATCACGATGGCGGACTCCGCGAATTTTGCGATAAAAAAGTTCGACGGATCAAATTACAAGCAATGGAAGTTTCAAGTAACCCTCGCGTTGCGAGTGAAGGGTTTGGAAGGTCATCTCACAGAGGAAGAAAGGAAAGAAGCAAAATGGCTGTTGGCAGATGCGTCAGCCATGTTCATTATAACCGCAGCCATGGATCTGTCACAAATTTCCCTTATTCAGAACTGCAAGACTGCGAAGGCGATTTTCGAAAAGTTGGATGCCGTTTACGAGAAAAAAACGGAGTCGACCAAGATGTTATTGCATGAAAAATTTCATAGCTATAAAATGTCACCGAGTGACAACATCGCCTCGCACATCGCCAAGGTTGAAAATATGGCACAGCAGCTAAAAGATTCAGGCGAAACTATATCAGATCTGGCGATCATAACGAAAATTTTGGGGTCGTTGCCCGACAGATACCGTATGGTACGTCAAGCGTGGTTGTCAATGGATGAAAGTAAACAAACTATTCCTATCCTCGCTGCACGTTTGTTGGATGAGGAGGCTACTTTTACGAAGGATGAAGAGTCTGCTCTCGTGACGAAAACACAGAAGAAAAATTTTAAATGTTTTAACTGTAACAAACGTGGTCATTTTGCGAAAGATTGTCGCGCTAAGAAAAAGTCGCATCAGAACCCGTCAACTTCGTCTCAACACCAGTCGTCAGTTTTTTTAACGGAAGAAGCCCTTTCTTGTGCGGAGGATCCTGTTTGTTGGATTTTGGACAGCGGGGCATCAGCGCACATGACATACAGACGCGACTTTTTATGTGATTTTCATTCCAGTAATCACACATGTGTGAGACTAGGTGACAAGTCTGAGCTATTAGTCGAAGGTGCAGGTACAGTACATATTCGTAAATGTATTGATGGAAAGTGGTATGACTCCACGATAAATGATGTGCTTTATGTACCACAGTTAAAGAGAAACTTATTTTCTGAAGGAGTAGTAACCTCAAAAGGTTTTACTGTGATTAAACGTGCTTCCTATGCTGAAATTTGCGAGAATAATAAAGTCGTAGCATGTGCTCATCGTGGAAATGACAACTTGTATAGACTAATTTTCAAAGTCAATGCAGAAGCAAACATTGCAAGAGTATCTTTGAAACAGTGGCATGAGCGTTTAGGCCACATAAACATTGAGGCAATATGTGACTTAGTGAAGCAAGGTGAGATAAGTGCAAATGTTGATGAAGCCAAAGACTTCTTTTGTGAAGCTTGTGTCTTGGGAAAGCAGCACAGAGCTCAATTCAAGAAGGTGAGTTCTACACCTGTGCAAAATGGTGAAAAAGTGTATTCCGATCTGTGCGGACCATTACCAGTTGAGTCGGTAAGCGGAGCCAGATACTTTATAACTTTCACTGATGGTTTTTCTAACTATAGAGTGGTAAACTTTATTAAGCACAAGAGTGATGCCCTTGAAGCTTTCAAGAATTATGTGAATCTTGTAGAGACCAAGTTCAACATTAAGGTGAAAGTTTTACATAGTGATAATGGGCTAGAGTACTGTAATGAGGCTTTCCGTAATTTTGCTGCTAGTAAGGGTATACAACTTGAGACCACAGCTCCATACACGCCTGAGCAGAACGGCAAAAGTGAGCCTACCAATAGAACGCTGATGGAGTCAGCAAGGTCCATGCTATATGCTAAAAAGTTACCATTGTTTTTATGGGCTGAGGCCATCAATATGGCTGTTTATGTTTTCAATAGAACGGCATGTAATGGTGTGTCACCATTTCAGAAGTGGACAGGCACGAAGCCTATTTTAACACACATGAGGACTTTTGGTAGTACTGCGTACATGCATATTCCCAAAGAAAAACGTAACAAACTTGACCAGAAAAGTAAGAAGTTGTTATTAGTGGGATATGATGGGTACTCAAATAATTATAGATTATTTGATATGACAAACAGGAAAATTACAGTGTCACATGATGTCATTTTCAATGAAGTTGAGTCTATAGAGCAAGAGTCTGAAAGAAAAGATGAATATTTGGTATTACCAATAATGGACAATGAGATGTCATGTTCACAAAGTTTTGAAAATGAGAAATTTGAACAATTCTGTAAAGAAAACATGACTAAAGAGTCATATGTGAGCAAAGAGTCACCGTCATTGACTTCTACAGAATATGAAACTGGAAAAGAGTCTGGTCTTTCAGAAGATGAAGAAAGACAAAATATTACACAGGAAGAAGAACATTGTAATGCTCAGAGTGCTGAGGAAGAAGTTCCTAATGTTTATTCTTTAAGAACCAGAAAGGTCACCCATCATGCTAATTTAACTGAAATAGTTGAGCCTACTACCTATGAGGAAGCAATGGCTAGTGAAAATAAAGAGCAATGGGTACACGCAGTGAATGATGAACTGAAGTCTCATGATGAATGTGGAACGTGGCAATTAGTTGAACTTCCTAAAGATAAGAAGACAGTTGGGAGTAAATGGGTCTTTAGAGTAAAAGACAATCCTGATGGGACTGTTAGGTTCAAAGCTCGCCTTTGTGCTAAGGGTTATTCTCAAAAGGAAGGCATTGACTATAAAGAAACATTTTCTCCCACTGTGCGTTATGATACTATAAGAGTTTTATTGTCCCTGGCTGCCAGTGATAAGCTAAACTTAATGCAGTTTGATGTAAAGACAGTTTTTTTGTATGGGACGTTGAAGGAAGAAATATATATGGATCCGCCTCCTGGTCTAGAAACCAATGGACGAGTTTGTAAGCTTATAAGATCTTTGTATGGTCTGAAGCAGTCACCATTGTGTTGGTATACACGCTTAGATTCATTTTTGAAGTCCAATGGTTTCAAGAATTCTGAGGGAGATAGGTGCTTATACATAAGTAATAATAAGAAAGAAGAACCTATTTACTTATTATTATATGTTGACGATGGATTGCTTCTATCGAAAGATATTGGTTTGTTAAATAGATTTCTAACTTCTTTGCAAAAAGAATTTCAGATAACTGTTATGAAACCTAAACACTTTGTGGGTTTAGAAATTGAAATTCTTGAGAATGGTTCTATTTTCTTAAACCAGGAGAAGTACATTTCTAGAATTGTCTCCAAGTTTTGTATGGAAAATTCTAAGAAATGTAGTATTCCTGCTGACCCTAATGTAAAATTAACTTTGTCAAATGAAAAGGATTGTGATGTGCCTTATAGAGAGGCAGTGGGGTCGCTTATGTTTGCCGCTATTGGCACGAGGCCAGATATTTATTTTTCTGTATGCCTAGTTAGTCGTTTCTTACATGCATTCGATAACACACACTGGGCAGCAGTGAAACAAATATTTAAGTATCTAAATGCTACGAAGCATCTTGGAATTTTGTATCAACAAGGCAACAACACCATTTCAGGATTTTCTGATGCTGATTATGGAAATTGTATAGACACAAGAAAGTCTATTTCTGGGTATGTTTTCATGATGAATGGTGGTGCTGTTACCTGGTGTTCTCAAAAACAGAAATGTGTTACATTATCTACTATGGAGGCTGAATATGTTGCAGCTTGTTTGGCTACTAAAGAACTGATGTGGCTGAGACAGCTTCTTATTAGTATTGGTTTAAAAGTTAATAAGATAACTTTAAATTTAGATAATCAGAGTTGCATAAAACTTGTTCAGAACTATGAATTTCACAAGCGTTCAAAACATATTGATATACAGTATCATTATATAAGAGAGAAGTTCATGGAGGGTTTTATAGATATAAAGTATGTGAATACTAAAGAACAAGCTGCAGATATTCTGACCAAAGCGTTACCTAGGGTTCAATTTGAAAACTTAAGGAAAACAATAGGAATACTTGGTTTATAGGTTTTTATTGTTATAATGTATGGGGTACATTGTTAGTGGGAGAGTTAGGAGATACTTATTTAGTGGGAGTGTTGGAAATTGAAATAAGTTCTCCTTGAATTGTTTTCTGTTTTCGCTACTTGGTGGCGCTGATTGTACCTCGTATCCAATATGGCGATACTTCAATAAAAACGTATTTGCTTGCTAACATCTAGTCGTTTTTCTTTGGCCACCACCACTGCGTAGGCACTCTGCAGCTCATAATTTCAATAGTTTCATTATTCAATACTATGTTATGTAAATCGGACCTTACATTTGGTAGTGCAAATTTAAAGAAAATAAATGGTACAGCAGCACTGCACTTACTTTCTCGCAATTCTCAAGGAAAAACTATCAACCGCAAACTTAAATTTGTAATGTCATACACATAGTATGGAAATACAAAGTTTTATTTACGTTTTTCCAAATAAATGTTCGAATGAAATATACAGATCAATTCAGAATTCAAATTGTCAAACATTAAAACAAACAAACCTCAAACGATTTTGAGAAAATCACACGTTTAACTTTTGGTAGTACTGGAACACCTTTATATGAATTTTCACAGATCAATGGATACTTGCATGGATATTTTATTAATTTCCCAACACATGTTTCTTATGGATAATTGTTCAGTTTGGTCTACTGAGCAAGCCCTTTCAGTTTTTGGTACACCCTGTGTACTAATTTTTATTGAAAAAATCATAAATAATATCCAGTCAGGTAGACAACCAATCCAGGATTCAATGGAACCAATTTTGGGTAAATCACATACAGTATAAACTCTATATAGCGACACTGGAGGGCCTGTGCATTTTATGGCGTTATAGAGAGTTGTCGTTAAATGGAGAGAAGAAACATCAGAATTAGAAAAAGAAAAAGTTTATTTCCGACTATTTTTAGTAGTTATGTGCATAAAAAAGAATGTTATTGAAACGCTATTGCATATAGTCTGTTATTTTTGTCTGACGTCTTTTGCTGCACCAGTAATTTTGTTGTATTTTTTTACTTATTTTATTCATATCTAGCAATATTGAGGCATCTTGGTTATAAAGGAAGTATTTTTCCAATAATTTTGCTGCTTCCAGAGCTTCTTTAATGCTCGGTGGAGGCTCAGGCTCATCCGTCTCATCTTCTTCATCGCCTTGTTCTTGATCCTCAGTTTTTCTCACTGAATCCAAAATTTCTTCGTCTGTGAGTGAAGCCGTTGTAAGCAGGCGGTCGTCTACTTCGATGTAGGTTTGAAGATTTACCGTATTTCCTGCCATGTTGAACTGTTGAATCCACTCAGTTAATGGAAGGTCGTTGTCGCTTTCAAACTCAGGTTCTGTTTCCACCTCATCACTTGCCATCGTTTGCCAACATCACTTATTATCTTCTCCCCCGTTTCTATTGCGCGTATCAGTAAAACTATTTCGTCAATACACAGTGATTTTCTTTTATTAGCCATGTTTACAGTTTGAAAGTTTGTGACCAACTAAGAATATGATAACGTATAGATAATCCATGACTCCTACTTATGAGTCATGGTCAACAACAGTCTACACGTACAAGCAATCCCAATTTGTAAACAACAGAACGAATTTCTTAGAAAGTTCGGTATGCATGATGCCGACAGTCGAGTTTATTGCGGGCTAGGATAATAAAGCGATCGTACACAGCTGCGCAGTTTTTACTAATTTTAGCATCTTAAAAGTGTAATGCTATGTAGAGTGAAACATTGTATGAAAGACAAGCTAAACCAACCAAAGCCAATTGATTTCGACGCTTAAGGGAGTTTGTCGTTAAATAGAGTGACGTTACATGGAGTTTACACTGTATTTACGATTTGGTGGTACAGGAACACCCCTTATATGAAATTACACAGATCGATTGATACTGGCGCAAGATATCTTACATGGAGATGCTTGGTCATGCAAAGTTTCATCAAGATTCTATGAGCCGTTATTGAAAAAAAAAACTATTTTTCATTTTCGTTGTATGACAGCTATCCTCAAAATGAGAGCCAGCAAGAAACCACTTAAAACCCTTCGATGGATTTGCATAAAACTCCTAAATTCAAAATATGGTGTCAATCGGACCATTCGTTTAGCCGCTAGGCCAAAGCGTGACGGACAGACGGACTGACCGACGGACGGACATTTTTGGGAGACTTGTTTTTTATGATGTATAAGTGATATAAAAAACATTTTTGAGAAAATTAAAAATCTTTTTTTTTCACGAATACAATACCTTTCTCGCTCCGCTCGAAAGTAAAAAAGAAACCTTTATTTATTATTATTATTTTTATTTCTTGATTCACTAGCAGCTCTGCGAGCTGATGCGTGAATATCACTGCACATGTGTTTGTTCATTTTGTAAATGTCTGTCAAGTCTATTTTTGAAACAATTCACTGTTGGAGCACTTATCACAGTTTCTGGGAGGGAGTTCCACAAGTTCACCACTCGCATTGGCAAGAAGTGCCTTCTGGGGTTGCTAGCATATCGTCGCCTTAGAGTGAAAAACTTGTAAGTGCAAAAGGGGTAACTTTTCAGGAGGAAGAAAAAACTGCGTCCTATAAACATTTTGTATGACACATTGTCCAATTTTATGCTATTTTACTTGCAAATTGAATGAGTTTTCATAGTCTGAAATCATACTTTTGACATTGTTGTCCAAAATACATAAAATGTTCCTTACGAGGTTTTCCTATAAAAAACTCCACAGAACGAATGCATGGGCTAGGTTATCACCGATACGAAGAAGTTAAAATTTTTGATTAAAGATCTGGTTAACACTCTTATTGTAACCAAGTCGGAGGTGCGAGGGATTCCCACTACAAGTAAGTATCTCTGATTTCTTACTAAGAAGCCCCGATACAAGTGAAGTTTTGGTTAATATTAATAAAACTATTATTAGTTTATATTATTTAATCAAAAATGGACACAGCCACGTCAGTCACCAATCACAGTGTTTAGAACCTTACCTAGATACTTTTAAACAGTAGGAACTAGCTTCGCAATTCGGAGGGACTTAGTCTTTTTAGACATAACTTACTACTAGTTTTCATGATACATGACGTTAAAAGTACCTGTAATATTTACTTAAAACACTTAAAACTGTTCTGTAAAAATAATCACTACAAAACTTAAATAGCACATTGCCTAATAATCTGTAAAATCAGTACTTAATATAAAAAGCACATTGGCTAACAATTTGTAAAATCAGTACAAAACTTAAGAAGCACATTGGCTAACAATTTGTAAAATCAGTACAAAACTTAAGAAGCACATTGGCTAACAATTTAACTCTCTTAAGGTATTTAAATAATATCAATTCGAGTCTGTAACTTGCTTTATACTTAAATCTAATCTAAATAAATCTAAAGGTCAGTCTCCTATCACAACGTAAATAATCTTGCCTAAGCATCTTGAAAAAGTAGGAAATTAAGCTTAATAATTGACTTCGTCGTTTAAGACATAACTACTGACTCTTATAACGTTAGAAAATATAGTATTCACTTAAAAAAACATAAAACTTTCTCTAAACAGCATCATCAGTACAAAATTAAAATAGCACATTGCCTTCCAATCAGTAAAATCAGCAGAGAGGTACCTCACAAAGCACATTGGCTCACAATTTTAAGTCTTAAAGAATTAGTACTAGTAGTCTTCAAATTACTTTATACTTAAATCTAATTGGTAATCTAAATTTAATCAATATCACAATGTTTTAAAAAGGTAGTAAGTTCAATAGCAGCTACTACATATTTTTAATTTTCTTTAAAAAACTATACTAAAAATTATTCAGGCGGTATATCTTTTTTGCAGGTACAAGTGTTATTCCGTCTTTGTTCAGTGCATTGATGCGGTAGTTGGTCGTAGAAAGAGTGTACATCAATAGGCAACACGGTTTTTAATTCTTGTAAATGAATGTACTTGCTTCTTGGAATAGGAAGTCTGGAATCATATAACAATGGCGTACTATCAGACTGACTTGGCATTTTAATTCTTTTAGATAGTTGTGTGAAATCTTCGTTGTGTACTTTTTTATAAAAAATTGTACCATCACTGCGGTATTCGATGCAGCGCAAATCAAAGACTGTTGCATCCCCAGTTTTCTTTCCAGGTCTAATAGAATTGAGATACGGCATGGAACTAAATTTGTGGAAGAAAGTATGTTGCAGGTATACGACGTTGTACGGTTTTGTTAATCTGGCTGTTTTACAAATTTCAACGTACTGTGCTGGCGAATAGATTTCTCTGTTTTTAAGTTTTCGTTCAATTGTGGAGTGCATCGAATCGCACTCCATTTGCGTATGTCCTTTTTCTAAATACTTATGGGTAATGGTTAAAGATTTTTGTACCGCAGCAAGAAGCAAAGCGTTGGCAAGGATTGAGTTTCGGTTTTGATTAGTGCAGCCGTCACTCCAGAAAATAACGTGCTTAACAGTGTCATCAATGTTATTGTTCAAAAAATGGTAGAGAACACTGGCAAATTCATCAGCGGTCACGCCTCCCTCACACTCATTCCAGATAAAACAATACCCTTCCGAACTTTTCAGGTCAAAAATTGTGAAATTATGGACCTTCAATTTAGTTTTGTAATAAAGTGCTGAAGCGTTCAGTGCAGGAGAAAGTAAAACTGCCTGCAAATCGAAAGTGAAAACTTTGACAGATGGATCAGAGACATTTTTGTCGGTAGATTTTTCCTGCCTTGCCGTATCCTTTCGCAAAATATGGGAATTGTAATGTTCATCACTTAGGTTACCAACTCTATGGGCGCAACAGACATCACATTCGTCTTTTTTAGGTGAAAATAAAGAGAGGTTCATCTTGTCAAATTCCTCCCAAAATATGAAATTTGAGAGTTTACAGTCCTCTTTTCCTTTTTCTGTAAGGTAGTTCAAGTATTCTCGGTAAAGGCTTTGTTTACTGTTCCAGTTACGTTCTAAATAAAGTTTAGTTGTGGATTTTCGGCAATAATGTGACTCTAACTTTGGCAACATACTCAAAAATTCTCGCAAGTGTTTTCTTCCCTGTTCTTCTTTTTCTTTTACTGAACTATTTCTGTTACAAGAGTGAGTCTTATGGGCTTCGTTGCGTGACCAGTTATGGACAGTCCATTCCCCTATGTCGAAAGTGTGCAAATACATTTTTTTGCACACCGTGTACTGTCCTTCCGGCGTGGTTATTGTGTACTTATAAGTATAATCTCTTCGTGCATTAACGGTATCACATTTCCGTCTTGACACACTTTGGCATTGAACTGTCTTTTTAACCCAAACTTTCTTTCCTTGCCACGACAATTTCCAGTATTCATTAAAATTTGACTGCCTGTTCTCTTCTGTAACTTTGCAACATTGAAAGTATTTAGTCGTTTCTGTATGATCACATCTGGATTTCATAGAACGCTCGTTTCTGCGAATATCGAATTTTACTTTTCCTTCTTCAGTCTTTCTTCGACCTTCATAAGTCTCTCCCTTCATGCGTTTATTTTTATTTACTTCGCTGATCCAATTTTCTTTATTCGGTCTTCCTCTTTTTGCACGACGCCTTTTTCCATTAGTCTCAGTATCGTTAATTTGTATGCTATCTGATTCAGATTCAGACGATAAATGTCTAAATTCATTGGGTTGGTAGTCGGGATCTCCGTCATCAGGCGAGAAATCACCGTCATTTGAATGAGGTGAAATACAGCCTATCATTGGATCTTGAAAACATAGAGCACTGGTGAGATTTTGAGGCGACTCGATTTCGCGAAGCAGATCGGAATTCGAAGTATTTCTTGGTGACACTGATGTTCCCTGTTGCAAATCCTGGTTCAACAAAGTGTTAAGAGAAGGTTGTTTCGCTGAATCTTTTAGCAGGGTTACTTCTTCTGCTATATAACATCCCATCTCTTCATCAAAATTGTCTACTAAAGGTGAGGTCTCAACATCAGCTCGTAGGTTGGAATAGCAAAATAATGAATTTTCTAGACTTACTTTATGAGCGTAAGTTGTAGTTACATTTGGTTCAAGGTTAATGATTTTTTTAGCAGAATTTATCACGCATAGACATAATTTAGCGAGTGAGTTTGGTTTAACATCTTTCTGACTATTAAAAGACAAAGAAGAAGTGTTTTGTGTTCCAGAAGCGTTTGACATTTTAGGATAAGCTTCTTTACTGGAAATTAGTTTCTCCGTAGAATTTACTTTACTTCGACATAATTCAGCAAGCGTGATCGTATCTCGATTTTGTACACCAGAGATAATCGTAGCATTTACTATTATAGACGGTGATGTGCTGGCTGATTTGGAAACATTTGGTGTTTGCTCACAAGATTGAATGATCGGTTCCAGTTCGTTAATAAAAATGTCTTCCTGATTTGAATTTGCCTCATTTTTCTTCATCACATTCGTTTTAATCTGTGCATCTTTACTTATTTTACGTAAGTTTTTGCCACTTCGCAATGAATAATAGCTTTTAACAATTTCAGGAGAATATCTGCCATCATCAGGATCCAGCATGTTGAACTAAAACAAATAATTAAATACCTATCAAAAAATCTTCATTTAACTTTAGATAAATTATGATTAAACAGGTACTAAAATCTCGTCATTGAATTTGGAGACGAATTGAGTTTTAAAATGAAATGCTAGTATATACATTTTCGAGTTTATCTCTTTATTTTTAATTACCATGCAAACTCAGTATGTGCGTTTACGAGGTATTCATAACCAAAAATTAAGATGTAAACCCTCATAATCATTCAATTTACAGGTAAAATTACGTAAAATATGAGCTACCGAACAGGACATTAGAATTGTTTCGATGTTTTATAACACACATAAGATACATCTCAATAATCATATTGCATCATCTTGTTTACTCATGTACCTAAGGGGTTTTCATCGAATTATAATTTAATATGAATACCTCGTAAGCGTCCATACTTTGTTTTCATTCTCAGTGCAAATTGAATGAAAACCTCGTATATGACGTTCCGAGGTTAAAAAACTTAATCCTGCATCTTGACGAGGTTTTCAATCTAATAGAATAGAAAACAAGTCACAAATCTTACAGTGATGGTTTTGTCTGTATAAAAATACACTTAAAAGATGAACAGTACTTACCTTCTCCACATAAACACACGATTATATTATAATACTTGATAAATTCCGATTAATTATTTTTTAAACATGTAATGACACGTTCGCCACAAGGTATTCACGCTGAACTGATGTTCGCGAGTATTTACGAGGTTCTCATTACATATCATAGATGGCGTTACGAGTACCGAATGATCAGTGGAATGAAATCAGAACATGCATTACGAGGTTTTCTTTCCAGAAACGTAATAATAGTTTTTTTTCTCAAAATTGCATTACCGAGGTTTTCACTCTAAGGCGACGATATGGAGGCTTGTTTAACTTCAAAGAGTGTCCTTTTAGTTGATCATTCTGGTTCATCATGTACAGATCCTTAGTGTGTCCTTAGAGTGACCGTTGAGTATCTTATATGTCTCTATTAGGTCTCCTCTTTTCCATCTCCGTTCCAGTGTTGTCAAGTTAAGTTCTACAAGGCGTTCTTCGTAAGACTTCTTTTTTAGGCATGTATAAGAGAAGATAAAAGTACAAAACTCCCATGCTGAAGGTTCATGTGTAGAATTCAAAAAATGTATCACAGGGGTGCAGTGGGGGTAAAAAATAAAAAAAACCGGCCAAGTGCGAGTCGGACTCGCGCACTGAGGGTTCCGTACCAATTAGTTGAAATTTCAATAAGTTGATGTGCTAGATTTTTTGAGTCCGACACGCGCTTGACCAAATTTTATTATTTGTTGTTATTTTATAGCCTATGCCCTATAAACATACCAATTTTCAAGTTTGTAAGTGTTCCCGTTTTTAAATAGAACTAAAACAAAAATCGCCTCAGCAACCATCCAACTTGACCCCTCTCTTATATGAATGTTCTTGAAACGGGAGCTCACCACAATTGGTTACCATTAGTTGTGAGAAAAGTTGTAATATTTAATGATTTCAGACTTTTCCCATTATTTGTACTGTGAGACCTAGCTTCTTGCCAAATTTCATAATTTTAGGTCAACGGGAAGTACCCTGTAGGTTTTTCATTTTTGAATAAATGTATGGAGATGAGGACATAAAATGCCATATCTTTTGATTGCGTCGTTGTAAAAAATTGAAATTTTCAGATCTTGTGTGGTTCATGGATCCTAATATATGGTATTAATTTCCACCTGATACCTTTACCCGTTCGTGAGATAAAGGGTCTTGACAGACAGACAGACGGACAACAAAGTGATCCTATAAGGGTTCCGTTTTTTTCTTTTGAGGTACGGAACCCTAAAAAATAACTGGCTGTGACCGTTAATGTGCAGAAGTAAAAAAATGAGTCCCAGGGATGAGCGCGGCAGGTGGTTTGTTTATTTACTCTCTGCCTGTCACCTATGAGCAGAAAATAACCGTCAGCCAAAAATATTCCAGCACACGCTATACAGTGTAAGAATGGATCAGTAATTGTGTGCAGCAAATAACAGTCAGCATTGGAGTTATATACCCCAAAAGTTTGTCCCAAGCTAAATGACCTTAGGTATAAATATACCCTAATGAAATCAATGTGTCTTCATTTACAGATAACAGAATTCCCAGAATACCACAAAGTGTCACAGTTGGAACAGACTCGGATAGTATCATCCCTTTGCAAACTGTCAGCCATGTTTCCAAACCAATGTCGGAAGCAAAAAATGAAATATCTGCATATTCTGAAGCATTGTTTGATCCAATAGTTCCGCTGCCTTCACCGAGTAAAGTGAGGCCTAAGCTCAGGCCTGTCCCTAGATTGGCACCACATAGAAGAAATAGTATACAGGTAATTACATTTTACATGACATCAAATGAAATGTACACTGCAGGACAGGCTGCTCCCACCAGAATTCCAGCAAACAAGCATGATACTTTTTCCTAGCCATCCTAGCTTGGCAAGGTTCAACTGGTCTCACACACTCAAAACAGTTGATCCGAGGCTTCTCAAAGAAATACACATCTGAAGCGCTCAAGCTAAATCGGAATCAATTTAGGATACTCATAAGAGCCCTAACGGGACACTGTAGGTTGTGCAAGCACCTAAACAGAATGGGCCTATACGAAAACCCATATTGCAGATTCTGTGCAGAAGACGATGAAACGCCTATACACCTGATCTGCCACTGTGATGCACTAACTCACAGTAGAAGTCGGGAAACGGGAGGACACATACTATACCCTGAAGATGCTCGAACTCTCAATCCTAGGCAGATTGTCAGCTTCTTTGAGGCTGTCGGTGTGACCGAGGAAATGTAATATAAAGGGTTGGCTACAATAGATCTGCACAGGTCGCAGTGGCCGACGGGAATTAGGAGCCCGGCCCCTTTACCCTCAAAACATAAACATGATACTTTTTAGAGAAGTACCATAGTCACCAGGATTGTTAGCATTGCGGCTGACACCATTGACCACAGTTGTTGGTGACTGCAGTATGTAAGATGGTACAATACACAAAAGGACACTGCTGCCCATTCTCCAGTTCATAATCCTTTGGTCGTCTCTTACGACACCCACAGGAAGAGGTGGGTTGGTGCTATTCTCCGCCGGCACCACACAGACATTAAATTTTTACTACATATATTTGTAGAAATTTATGGGTCAAATTACACAATATCTCTTAAATACGTTTCAGGTGCAAAGTTTAGTCCATTTAGACATAATTCATCCTTAATTACGATTATTATTATAACACAGAAACACCTGTACAAACACTGAAACCTGACAGTAGGGAAGGAGAGTGACCAAAAATTACAAGCAGTTTCTAAAGGCTGATTTTTGACATTGGTGGAGAGAAATACCTGTGTGCCATCAACATTTATACCCCTTAGACATATTGGTTTCTAGTTTTAACATAAGTTTCGAACACGATGTATTCATTGTTATCGAATAAATAAATAATAATAATACTATCCGGTTTCGTTAGCGTTTGGCGCGGGAGTGACTATTATTTTGTAAAAAATATGTACCTTGCTACTACTTTCTAAAACCTGAAATTTATTGGCGATGGGTAATATTAGTGTAGGCAATGAAGCAGTTGACCCCAACATAAATTTCTCAGGCAGATTTTATTTGATAGGATGATAAAGAATCATGAATTAGATGTAAATTCAAAATATAAAAAAAAAAAAAACATTTTTTTCATACATTTTTTGTAATTTTTGTATGGAAAAATTAAAAGCACCGATTCTTTTTTTGGATTTTTTTATAGAAGGTTAGTCTCATGTAGTGTAATACCCCAGCAAAGTTTCATCGACTGAGGATTTGATGCGGGGGTCTTCATACAACGATCCGCTTCATTGCCTAGACTAAATATTGAATTAAAAATAAGTTTGTCGATTGTCAGTCATACGAATCTTGTAACCGGGCGCGTCAGTCACGCATTAAAGTTGTAAAAATCTCAATACTTTGTGCAAGTACCTACTTTCTATTATCTGCCATTTAGTATACAGTTGGAGAATATCCTATACTATTAAACGAGCAATATTATATATATATATATATTTGTAATCGGTTTCTCGAAAACGCCTCTAACGATTTGGATGAAATTTACAATACGGCGGTTATTGGAGGCGAAAAATCGATCTAGCTAGGAGTGAGTTCCAAAACGGTAATAGTTAACATTTGACAGCAGTCTTTCTCGACCACACCGATGGACGTCAAGTAAAGCTATCCTGCTGTCAGGGTAATTTCTACCCGATTCGGAACGCAACCTAAGTCTCATGTCTGGGAAAATTCGTTTTCCCCGTGTTTTCAAGCATTTTTTTAAAATACCGCGTTAAAGACCCGAGACAAAAACCTGCAGCGCCATCTGTTGGTGTGTAGCATAGCTTGCTCACCCGGTCGCCCAGGTACTAACTAATTATACTGACAAAAACACAGTTGTTTGTCTTTTCTAGTTATTTTTGTAACTTGCCGTCATTCGCCGATAAAAGGTTGCGCCTTTACAACTCTACTCTCCGGTACTCTTTAGTACGGCGCGCGCGGCCTTCCCTGATGTATACAATGTTTTGTATTGGCAGCACAATAACCTTACAGGAGAGTCTTAATTAAGTAAAACTGTGTTTGGTACAGGGCAGTGCAAGTGAATCGGAGGATGAGAGTCGTCGCGCGCTGCTCAGTACCGGAGCGTCCACACAGCCACCACCGAGGCAAAGGCACGACTCACAATCTTCACACACCACTGTGCAATCTGCACCTAACAGGTAAATTATGTGTGGTTGGTAGTGACCCTGCCAAAACAAACATGCGTGTATGATTGTTCTGTGTCTGGGCGTTATTTATATGTTTATGTATACGTACGTCGTACATGTTTATGTGTAAGTCTGTACTTCAGTTTTTTTTATGTTACAAGTTAGCAAACGAGCAGGTGGTCAACCTGATGGTAAGTGTTCACCACCGCCCGTAGCACCCACTGTCCTATTTGTGGTATATTTTGACACTAATGAGACAGCAAAGCGCGTTGCTCACTTTGAGAACTAAGATGGTATGTCTCATGTTCCGGTAATTTCACTGGCTCCCTTACCCTTCAAACCAAAACAGAAGTGCAAATTTTAATACTGCTGATTTACGGCAGAAATAGGCAACGGGGTGGTACTTCCCCAGACAGATTTTGCACAAAAGCCCCCACCACTATTAATAAGTTTGGCTCTTCCTTGATTGGATTAGTACCTACTATTCCATTTAAAACTGATTTAAGTATTTTCTTAAATAAAAATCGTTCAGCGAGTAGAGTATCATTAGTTGCGTTTGTTCCCTACCATCTCTTTTTATTCAAATATTATTCTTAATTTCCAGGGAAGTGAATCGAATAAGAAATGATTCAATCAGTTCGAGTGTCAGTCAAGCCCAGGCGCAGCCACCGCCGGCCCTTTCACCCGTCAAAGAGAAACACTTTTCCAAGTTAGTAGTACCTTTTAAGAGTTATTTTAATACAGACATATTTTATCATAGATCACACTCGATTCGATTTCAGGTTAAAAAAAAATTTGAAACTATTTATTTTAATTAAATTACAAATTAATTATATTTGTTGATCAAAGCCTTAGGTCATTTTAAGAGTGACAACAAGCCGTGTTATTTTAGTGAAAATTACGCTTATTACACCTTTTTTGTGGCCCGCTTTTAACTTATAACCTGCTCGAGTGGCCCCTAGTCCCAATAAGTCTGTGCATCCCTGCTTAGGGTCACTGTTCACGGACGCTTCACGACATCCCCACATTAATCTCATGCTTGCATGCATCCTGCATATAATCCAAACAAAATTCTGTCCACGCACGTCGCAAGACATACGCACGATAGCGACCTAGCGGCATTAATCACTTGCTTTCATCTTGCATGTATCCTGCCATTGAACTATTATACCAGGACTGTTTAGTGGAAGAAAAAAAGGTTGACTTATGCCGTTTTTTCCGCGAATTTTTTGCATGTCGATTGCGTGGACAGAACTAAAATACATACACTATTTGTAGCTTGCATGCATTCGACAAATAGATAGATAGATAGAAACTCTTTATTGCAAATGTGTCGCATGTGTTATTTATTTATTGATAATTAGGATCACCAGCGAATGATACATTAACAAAATGCTTACAAACAATAATTTTAACTAATAGCTAAATGTACACTCTATTTAAGGTAACCACAGCATGTATTATTAGGATAGACGGGAACTTATATTAAACTATATCTATACATTTCATAAACAATAATAATAATAATATGATTGCTATTTATTGGACAATTTTATTGAGCTTAGCATCCTTAACCAATTCAAGCATCTTATCCCTGAATTTATTTTCTTTGTCATTGAATATATCAACTGATTGTTCGAGAGAGTTATATAGCTTTGACAGACGGTAGATAGCGTTATGACTTCGTAAGTTAGTTCGAGCAAATGGGGTTCTAAATAAGGGAACAGGAAAACGCGGAGGTCTTCGAGGAACACATATCTGGAAAGAGCTCAAAAGTTGGGGACAATCAATTTCGTTATTGCAGATCTTATAGAGAAACATCAAATCTAATAAGTGTCTTCGAACCATTAAGGTGTCCATATTTAAGTGTCTCAATCGGTCATTGTAGCTAGGAAGTGCCCTAAGAGCTCCACTGGAGAAAGAAACATACCTAATAAAACGCTTCTGAATGCGCTCTATTCGTTGACAATGGACATTATATTGAGGCGACCATGCTATGCTACCATATTCAAGAGTACTACGAACATATGTGTTAAATAATGTTATCTTGGTCGAAGGACTCTTAAAAACCTTTCCGTTTCTTATGACAAAACCAAGCATTCGCGACGATTTTGAGATTATATGATCAATGTGCGGAACAAAGGTCAGTTTGGAGTCAATAATGATACCTAAATCACGCAGTTGATTGACTTCTTGTAGTGACTTTCCATCTATACAGTAACTTGTGTCGATGATGTTGTGTTTACGCGTGAATTTTATGTGGTAACATTTGTCAATGTTTAGGCACATATTGTTTTGGGAACTCCATTTAGCCAGGCTATCTAGATCCATTTGAAGGTGCTCAGAATCCTTCGAGCTGTCAATCACCTTAACTATCTTCAGATCGTCAGCATATAGATAAACTTTTCTGTACTTGATGACGTCTATAATGTCATTTACAAATATATTAAAAAGCAAGGGGCCTAGATGTGATCCTTGGGGGACCCCCGACAACACGTTAAAAGGATTTGATTGAAAGCCTCTAATTACCACATATTGTGATCTTTCAGCAAGGTAAGATGCGAGCCAGCATAATATTTGTCCACCAAACCCGTATTTAGAGAGTTTCATAATTAACGTTTTTTGGCACACCCTATCAAACGCCTTGGAAAAGTCGGTGTAGATGGCGTCTAATTGTTTTTGGTCGTTCAGGGTTTCAACGACGGTATTGATATAAGTCACTAAATTTGTGTTGGTGGACCTGCCTCGAACGAAACCATGCTGATGCTCCGTGAGAATTTGCTTTATATGATAATGGATCGAAGGACAAATCAGAGCCTCAAAAACCTTCGCAAATGTCGATAATATCGAAATTGGTCTATAGTTTGTTACCTCACTAAGGTCGCCCGTTTTGTGTATGGGAACAATTTTAGCCGTTTTCCATAGTGAGGGGAAAACACCAGTATTCAAAGATCTGTTATAGATCAGCATTAGTGGGAAACAAAGTGACGATGCACAATGGACAATTTTAGGACAATTTTAGAGATGCTATGCTCAATTCTAGAAAGATACATCTTGTAACATCTGGTTGAAAGGGCAGAACAATGATTACTTAAAATACCAAAATTTTATTTTATCAAGCGGATTTTTATGAATTTTATACTTTTGTAGTAAGTTATATTTTTCTTTTAGTCTTTTAATTAATTGTTTTGAGTACCAGTGTGGGTATTTACAATTATGAGGTCTGCGTCTAGGTATAACATTATCTATTATTCTGTACAGGTGATTATAAAAAATTTTGATCATACAATTAACATCCTGGCAGTCCTGGAATTCATGAACCCAGTCTATCTTATTTAGTTCAGTCATGACCAATGTATAATCTGCTTTATGGAAGTTATATTTTCTGATACCATCATTTATTTTGAGCTCATGAACACCAGAAATCGCAACTATAACATGTAATGGTGGATGATAGGCATCCATTTTCGATAGGCAGTCTAGAGATCTGTTTACCCTAACATCAGCCATATTACTTAATACTAAATCAAGAACTTTATTTTGATTATTTAAAACATCATTGTATTGCGTAAAATTATTAAGAGAGACAAAATCGACAAGCAATTGACCAAGAGATGATCCGTTATAATTAGGCGTTAAAATATCATGCGATTTTACACAAGGCCAATCGATACACCTTAAATTAAAATCTCCCAATAAACATATTTTATCCAAGTTTTCGGAAACCCTGTTAAAGTGGTCAATAAAACGGACGAGTACATCTTTTTTTAATGGCGGTGGAAGGTATACAGCGCATAAAGTAATACTATGTTTATTGTTCAAGTCAACATTAACCCATATGTCTTCGTAATGTTCACTTTCAATAGATGTTAATCTACTAGAATTGATATTCTTAGACACAGCTATTAGTAAACCACCATCATCTTTAGTCTTTCCCTTTCTGTTTAAGGCGCATCTGTTTTTCCTATATATAACATAACGGCTATCAAAAAGTTCAGCATCTTGAACACCATCATTCAACCAGGTTTCCGTTAATATTACAATATCATAATTGGTACTTCTAACATTACAATAAAGTTCATGTGTTTTTGTACGAAGCCCTCTGACATTCTGGTAATATATACTGAGTGTGTTGAATTTTACTGTAAGGTTCCAAAATCATCCTCAAAAAAGAAAGAAAAAAAAAGACAATACAATACTATTTAAACTAATTTTTTCAAGGTCTCCTGATTCTTTACGTATTTATACTCAGAAGTCTGAGTTTTTCGCATAAAGATCTTCCCATTTTTGACCCATACAAATGTATATTTTAGTTCCTTTGATTTTTGTCTGGCAGCTGCGTGAAGAGCCCTATTGATTGGCGATAAATGCTCCATGACATAAATAGGCTTCTTTTCTCCGCCAAACCCAATGTGACTGGTGTTAAGTTTGTCCTTTGCATTTGCCCTGTTAAACTTTATTACACTGGCCAATATCGAGTCTCGTACCCTAGGCGTAGCTAATTTCACTATGATTGATCTTGGTCGGTTGTCGTTGTTATTATTTTTAGCAATCCGAGTGTAGTGATGTATATCCTGGTCGTGTAGTTCACAATTAACTGACTTGGATAGTTGTTTTATGATGGAGGGCAGATTCTCGTTTTTGTGTTCAGGCACGCACTGAATTTCTAAATTGCAAGATCGGTTAATTTGCTCCATTGCCTGCATTCTAGAATCCATGCTTCTGATCGTTTCAGTTAAAGTATAATTTTCCTTCTTGAGATTCTCAGTGTCTGTTATACATTTGTTATACTGTTGCTTTAAAGTATCATACTCATCGCTGAAAAATTTTGCAGATTGTTGTAGTTGGTTGACATCTTCTTTTATATTCTTTAATTCTGAAGTCACAAGTTGTTTTAGGCCATCTTTTAACTCTTTCAATAACGTTATCTTCAGGTTGCCTATCTCTTCTCTAAAAATCTCTCTGATATCCTCTCTTGTTAAGACATTACATGATTGTGAGTCGCTAGGTTGATCATACGAAACATTGCTAGGCAGTTTTAAGCTTCTTTTGTCACTTCCACGTAATGCGTTAACGTTATTATCGTAATTAAATGAATCGTTAAGGCGAATAGGTGAGCTGACATCACCTATTTTTGGTTTGGCACATTTGCAGGACGGACAATTCCACTGATCTTTTTGGGCCGAAAACTTCTTAAAGTTTTCTTTCGTTATTCCAAGACATTCTATGTCGTACGCTTTACTACACTCCACACATATCAAAAAGTAAATGGATGTAATATTATTACCGCAACCTTCACAAGTAGCAGGCATTTTCAATTTGCGGGCAGGACGGTATTATAAACTCTGTACGTACGACTTAGCTGACGGCAACAATGTAGCGCGGCGGCCGGCGATGATTCACCGCAGCGAGCGCGGTGCGAGTTGGGGCAGGTCAGGGTGTCTACTCTCAAAGTCCGATATATCGAAACGATACAATTCGAAACATGCAAATTCAAAACTTCGTTCCTTGACAATAGAGTAGAATATTGGTTGGATGCTAACTACTGGCAGTTTGAAAATTCATCCAACCAATATTCTACTGTATTGTCAAGGGACGAAGTTTTGCATTTGCATGTTTCGAATAGTATCGTTTCGATATATCGGACTTTGAGAGTAGACACCCTGGATCGAAATACGTTAGTCAAATTATTTAAGTTAAATTCGTTTATATCTTTTTAACCCGTAAAGATTTTCACAAACAGTTTTCACTATCACGTAGGTAACACTTTATAGGTAATTTCTGTACGAATACAATAAATTTTGACACTAATTACAAATTATTACCGCGGAGCAAAATAGAACACGTCTTCCTTCAAAGTAGCCGTTTTTGTTCTTTATTTATCTATTCATATATGTATAACAGTCGCTGGTATTCATAGGCTTTGCCTAGTTTGGAATCGGATGGCCTTGTGTGAATTTAAACGTCCCCCTATATTTATTTATTTGACTCTATACTGTGTTGGTCTTAGTCAGCGTAGAGACGGAAGTTGCACTAACGCCAAGCTTGACCTGCTCTTTCACAGTCGACCGATTGAATCATGACCCGGCTTATGCTTATTTTAGTGCATACACTCAAGTACAAGTAGGTTCAATTTCGCTTAAACATCCTCCATTCAAAAAGACAAAGAAAAAAAAACCTTATTGCTTTGACAGTTTCAAACGAATTCTTGTCAAAAAGGGTTACCGTACGTACAAGTTAGACAGGTACTACACGCTTTAATCGTAAAAGTACCTAGTCGACCGAGTTTCGCTCTATAATAGCCGCCTCAACATCAAAATATCATTGGGTGAGCAAGCTATTCTACCCGCCAGCAGATGGCACTGTAGGTTTCTGTCTAAAACGCGGTATTAAATTTTTTTTTAAAAATACAGGAAACCCTATTTTCCCTGACATGAGACCCAGCTAGACCGATTTTCGCCCCCGAAAACCCCCGTTCCGTAAATTTCATCGGAATCGTTAGAACCGTTTTCGAGAAACCGATTATAAATATAAGTATACTAGCTGGTGCCCGCGACTTCGTCTGCGCAGGATAAATTGTAGCCTATTTGGTATTCTGATGTATAAGCTATATTATTGTAAAATTTCATTAATATCCATTCAGTAGTTTTTACGTGAAAGAGTAACAAACATCCATCCATACATACTTACAAACTTTCGCGTTTATAATATTAGTAGGAAGGATAGTAGGATACAAATATTGCTCGTTTAATAGTATCGGGTATATTTTGTAAAAAATGTTGTCTTTTATTAGATTATTCTGATGATGATACTTATACTATACTTTCAGCAAAACGCGTCGTCAAGAGATGAGCCGCCGATCGTGGTGTCGCCGGAGAGAAGTGAAACGAGATGCACTCACTATGTACGACCTCATATTCTACAATCCTTCTACTAATCCTATTGTGTAAGTATACAAACTGTATTTATCGTAAGTTATTTTAAAAGAAGTGTAAAAACTTGCTGTTTTATGAATACATTTTGTTAAGAGTTCAATATTGAACTTCAAATAATTTCTAGGGCGTTTTTCCAATCATCCTGATTTCCCTGCGCGTACAGATCTGGTAAGTATGCGTGCCGTCCGCATTTTATCATTTCATATACCTTCCACATGCGTACCAGGTTCACACGCGGACGCAAATCCGGATGACCACAGAAGCGCCCTTATTTGTTAAAGATATGGTTTCAACCAGAGACTTACAACATGATCTTAATAAATAGCAGTTTAGACTTCTACATATCTTAGCTAGTTTTAATTTCATGTTTAGCCCTTTGAATGTATGAGTCTTGCAAAAACAATTATTTATTTGCGATTTCAGAGGTCTTATATAAAAAAATTATATTGTATTTCCCAGACCTGACGCAGATGAAATTATTGCCAAAGAAGCCAATGCAAAAGAAGAAGCCGAGAGGAACACTAAAGTCCAAGAGAAGGAAGAGGACGCAGACGATCCGCCTTCGAGCGACGCTGCGCCTGTGCCGCAGATTAAACTGGGACCAAACGGGGAAATTATACTCGACGAACAGAGCTTGGTAAGTGCGAAATAGGAACTAGCTTTCACAGATTTTCAATGAGTCTGCAAAAATTGCTAAGGGATGATGTTGGTTCTTATTCATGTACCCAACTGCTAATTATATTAACACAATACCACAGTAAATATATAAGCTAAAGCAGTATGGAAACTCCTAATAAACGTCCAAAACTGGCGCACTCACACATGCGCACACCGCTACAGGAAAATAAGCAGTTCTCGCGCTATATATATAAACAAATAGGTAAGTACATAGAGGGTCCCTATAAGTATGTCCCTGTACTTGTGTCATAAAAGGCGACTAAGTGTCTTTATCTGCCCTTGTATCATAAAAGGCGACTAAGTGTCTTTATTTGCCCTTGTGTCACAAAAGGCGACTAAGTGTCTTTATCTGACCTTGTGTAATAAAAGGCGACTAAGTGACTTAACCTTTCCTTGTGTCGTAAAAGGCGACTAAGTGTTTCGATCTGCCCTTGTGTGATAAAGGTAACTTAACCTTTCCTTGGGTGTTAAAAGGCGACTAAGTGGCTTAACCTTCTAACTTAACATTTTATGCAAGACTATCTGCTAAATTTAATTTTAACTTTAATTTGACACGATCAGGAGTCCCAGGACCATAAAATTGAATAGCTTTCCTTAAAGAACCTAGGTCGAAAGACGATAAAATTTTCCCTCCCATACAAAACACGCTATCGGCTGACGCAGTTTCTAATGCTAATGGACATAAATAATTTTTTTTTCGTATTTTGACTTCTTACGGAAAGTTGCTCAGTTTTACGGTCTGAAAACATGCTGAAAGGAACACAGGGTTACAACCCTGACGTTCCGACGCAGAATAGTTCTTTTTTCAAAAAAGGCCTGAGTTTCCATACTGCTTTAGCTTATATATTTACTGTGACAATACTGTGCCAAAACCAATAAAAACTCTAGATACATAAGTGTTGAGTATACTGTTATATAACTCCTCATTGGAAAAATAATTGAAAATGACCACGGAACCCTAAAAAGATGTAGGGACATCTGATTCGGCACGAATAATTTTTAAAGAGAGGGAAAGGTTGTTGGGAAGATAGTAGACAAGATTCAGACGTTGCTGCATGGACCAGATTAAGCAAAAGGCGAATGTTGTGTCGTATCAGAAAGGCAAAGAAGTTGTGGAAGTTACTTCAATTCAGCTTTTCAGGTTTTTAATAAGAATAAGACTGCTAGACATGCTAAGTGAGCTTGTTCAACCAGCTCCGGAGATAGAAGGATATAGGGTGCTGGATATCTTCTATTTCATTCGCACCAGAAAGGAAGATATGCTTGTAAGAAAAAGGACAAATTTATTTTTTGACATTTTCTGCGTGCCGCCTTTTCCATACATCATTTGTCTACGTGACTGAAGTTAAAACTACCTTTCGTTATTTCTGACACGCTCTGTCAAAGCCTGTAATGCTCTGGCAAAGTTCGGCCAACCCCATCCTTTATCGCAAATTTCGACGTAACGTACCCCAGGATATCACAGATCTGGTTGATATGCCACACATTTGCACGAAGCGCTTTGGAACTCCTTTTATAATACACAAAGCCAAAGCGTGAAACTACCTGCGTGCGTCTGTATTGTATCCGTAACGTAGTCCATTTCGTGGTCGGCACTTCGAATCTCTCTGCTAAATCGTTTCACAGTTCTTCGAGCTAGGAATAATCAGAGTAGAAGATATTTTTATTCCTAAACTAGCTGTTGCCCACGACTCCGTTTGCGTGGGGTTCCGAATAACGTAGCTAATGACTTTTGCCATGGTTCAAACTATATCTTCTTACCAAGTTTTATCAAAATCGGTTCATCGGTTAGTTGTAAAAGCGTAACAGACAGATAGAGCAATTTCCGCTTTTTACAATATTATATAGTGTACAGATATTACGGATTTTTTAACTGAAACACTTAGGGTCTTACTATAAAAAAATTAGACATCTGTTGAACACTTGATTAATAAAAAAATGCGCACAAAATAACTAGCTATGTTAGTTGATGCGCAGAAGTCAAGTCATAAGAAAATAAGTCATTTTTGACTTCTGCGCATCAATGATATACACAGGTTTTTGTGCTGTAAGTAACACTTGATTAATTGTGTAATTAGATTTATTATTTATATAATTAAATTAACCTGCCAAGTTCAAATTTAGAAGTATTTCATTTTAGATATTATTTTCAACGTACCTGCGTATTTTCACAGCTATACCGTATTTTAAGTTGGGTGTATGGTAAAGTGAATTTCGGCCAGATGAACCGTTGACGTGAATAAGGTGGCGGATAGTGGCTGGATGCGGAAGGCGGAGGACTGGATGTGGTGGCGAGTCTTGGGAATGGCAAATGTTTACTAGTGGATCAGGCTGCTGATGAAGACGATTATGATCGATATTAAAGTGCATCTAAACTTGGCATTGGATCGGATTTCAACCCTTTTTTAGGCAAACAATTAGCCAATAGGAACTTGGCCCCCTTTTTAACAGTTATGTTTTTGGTGGGATTTCATTTCTTTTTGTTCAGTTTGCTATATTATATTTATAGTAACTATCGCAACGTTGTTTGTATTTTCATAGTTTCGTTAAAACATAGGTACTTGTTTTCATGCATGACTAAGCCTGTCCTTCTAGAAATACTACCTTTTTAATATTTGGTACATTAATTTTAGTCTGACTCGCACTTGACCATTTTCCAAATTTTTCCTTTACTTTAATGCTAACGACTACCCCGATGCCAAATTTCAGATTTGTAGGTCTCACAGAAGTATGACCAACAATTTTATGCATAGTAATGACTATATCCTGACTCGCACTTTACCAATTTCCAATTTTTAAATTTTTGCTATACTTTTTTTAATGCTAACGACTATCCCCATGCCAAATTTCAGATTTTCAGGTCTTAGAGAAGTATTACCAACATTTTATACATAATTTTTACTAAAACCCGACTCGCACTTGACCAATTTCTATTTTTTGAATTTTTCCATTACTTTTATCCTAACGACTACCGAAATGCCAAATTTCATAACGCTAGGACAATTGGAAGTGGCCTGTAGGTTTTGATTAACGGTCAGTGAGGGAGTCAGTCAGTCATTAAGTGCCAAAATTAGCTATTTTCACGGGGTCATATTTCAGGATCTACTGTAGCTATATCTATGAAATTTGGCAAATTGCTTCATTATTAGTATATTATGTAGGTACAGTTTTATCTCTGTACTTGCAATAGGCACTGAGCTACAGGGGGTTCAAAAGTGGGTCGAAACGGTTCGTGTAAATAGTGCATGGCATGCGCGTGGCCTGTTGCGGGAACTTGGCCTGCGCACTGCCGTGCGCTTAGATTATAGTCGAATTCCACGCGGATGAAGTGTCATACGGGTTTTTTATTTCTTGTACAAAACAAAACCTGTAACTAAATCTGAGTTTCAGTTACTGTAGCTTCTGTAGCTACTGAAAAAAGAGCGGTACAAAGTCCAACGTGTCTAGTTTCACATACTTTTAACTGTACATGTACCTCCATATATAACAGTAGGCCACACGATTTCTAAAAACAAAATATTTCTTAGTGTTTCATGTATAGGTACCTACTTTCTTCTTCAACTTCGCGCACCTTCTGTCTGAGTGAAGAAGTAATTCAATTACGTTATTATATTAAAAACCCCGTTTGGATGCGTTCAGTAGTTTGTGAGTTATTGGCGTCACTGCTTGAAACTTCGCGTACCTACTGTCCGAGTGAACCTTTTGCTATGAAACTTAAGTTTATATGTTGCACGTAGTAAGTCAAATTCGTTGCAGAAAACCCTGTTGTAATAAGTTAAGAAAATTGTGAGTTATTTGCGCCGCCGCATGGAACAAGCTTTATTTTATGTTGCACGAAAGTAAGCCAAACACGTGACTGAAAACCCCGTTTGAATCGGTTTTGTAGTTTGTGAGTTATTGTCGCACAAGCAGTTTGATACTTTACATTAGAGTAGCTTCTGATTGAGTTAACCGATTTAAATTTCTTGGTGCTAAGCTTAATCTACCTGTGAAAGCCGCGAGAAAATCCGTTTAGTAGTTTCGGATGTTATCGCAAACAGACAGACAGACATAAATTTAAAAAAATTGTGTTCTATTAGTCCTTTCTTATCGCCCACACATTTTTTTTGATAAATTCATCAAAAGTGCATACGTACGGTTTGTACTGTTTGATTATATTCCTTAATAATAATCCTTCGAAGAGATTTCATGTATATTCCCAATTAGCGGGCTCATGTGAAGGAATATTTCCGACCTTGAAAAAATCGATAGGCGCCTCCGTCTCCTTCCAGCAATCGTGTCAGCGGTATGCTAGAAAGAGATGTAGGCTCATTTAGACGAGGCAAGTTCTGAGGAAACGCAGCAGCGTTTTTTTTATTCGCGTGCACTGTCTGTTTGTGAAAGTATTGTACTTGGAATTTCCTTAGTTTGTTGTTATTTTATTCTGTTTGAATTGCAGGTGATAAAGCAATCGGACGCGAACCGCAAGGTATCATCCGTAGTCCGCGAGGGATGTTGGGCGGGTTCCGGCGGGGGGCGGTACACCCGCGCGGCGCGGACTGCCGAGTGGAGCGCGGCCGAGACGGTGCGCTTCTACCGGGCGCTGGGGGCCCTCGGCACCGACTTCACGCTCATGGTGCAGCTGTTCCCGGGGAGGAAGAGGAAGGATCTCTACCTCAAGGTGCGTCAGTAGTGGGGCCGGTACATACAGACTGCCGAGTGGAGCGCGGCCGAGACGGTGCGCTTCTACCGGGCGCTGGGAGCCCTCGGCACCGACTTCACGCTCATGGTGCAGCTGTTTCCGGGGAGGAAGAGGAAGGATCTCTACCTCAAGGTGCGTCAGTAGTGGGGCCGGTACATACAGACTGCCGAGTGGAGCGCGGCCGAGACGGTCCGCTTCTACCGGGCGCTGGGAGCCCTCGGCACCGACTTCACGCTCATGGTGCAGCTGTTTCCGGGGAGGAAGAGGAAGGATCTCTACCTCAAGGTGCGTCAGTAGTGGGGCCGGTACATACGGACTGCCGAGTGGAGCGCGGCCGAGACGGTGCGCTTCTACCGGGCGCTGGGAGCCCTCGGCACCGACTTCACGCTCATGGTGCAGCTGTTCCCGGGGAGGAAGAGGAAGGATCTCTACCTCAAGGTGCGTCAGTAGTGGGGCCGGTACATACGGACTGCCGAGTGGAGCGCGGCCGAGACGGTGCGCTTCTACCGGGCGCTGGGAGCCCTCGGCACCGACTTCACGCTCATGGTGCAGCTGTTCCCGGGGAGGAAGAGGAAGGATCTCTACCTCAAGGTGCGTCAGTAGTGGGGCCGGTACATACGGACTGCCGAGTGGAGCGCGGCCGAGACGGTGCGCTTCTACCGGGCGCTGGGAGCCCTCGGCACCGACTTCACGCTCATGGTGCAGCTGTTCCCGGGGAGGAAGAGGAAGGATCTCTACCTCAAGGTGCGTCAGTAGTGGGGCCGGTACATACGGACTGCCGAGTGGAGCGCGGCCGAGACGGTGCGCTTCTACCGGGCGCTGGGAGCCCTCGGCACCGACTTCACGCTCATGGTGCAGCTGTTCCCGGGGAGGAAGAGGAAGGATCTCTACCTCAAGGTGCGTCAGTAGTGGGGCCGGTACATACGGACTGCCGAGTGGAGCGCGGCCGAGACGGTGCGCTTCTACCGGGCGCTGGGAGCCCTCGGCACCGACTTCACGCTCATGGTGCAGCTGTTCCCGGGGAGGAAGAGGAAGGATCTCTACCTCAAGGTGCGTCAGTAGTGGGGCCGGTACATACGGACTGCCGAGTGGAGCGCGGCCGAGACGGTGCGCTTCTACCGGGCGCTGGGAGCCCTCGGCACCGACTTCACGCTCATGGTGCAGCTGTTCCCGGGGAGGAAGAGGAAGGATCTCTACCTCAAGGTGCGTCAGTAGTGGGGCCGGTACATACGGACTGCCGAGTGGAGCGCGGCCGAGACGGTGCGCTTCTACCGGGCGCTGGGGGCCCTCGGCACCGACTTCACGCTCATGGTGCAGCTGTTCCCGAGGAGGAAGAGGAAGGATCTCTACCTCAAGGTGCGTCAGTAGTGGGGCCGGTACATACGGACTGCCGAGTGTAGCGCGGCCGAGACGGTGCGCTTCTACCGGGCGCTGGGGGCCCTCGGCACCGACTTCACGCTCATGGTGCAGCTGTTCCCGGGGAGGAAGAGGAAGGATCTCTACCTCAAGGTGCGTCAGTAGTGGGGCCGGTACATACGGACTGCCGAGTGGAGCGCGGCCGAGACGGTGCGCTTCTACCGGGCGCTGGGGGCCCTCGGCACCGACTTCACGCTCATGGTGCAGCTGTTCCCGGGGAGGAAGAGGAAGGATCTCTACCTCAAGGTGCGTCAGTAGTGGGGCCGGTACATACGGACTGCCGAGTGGAGCGCGGCCGAGACGGTGCGCTTCTACCGGGCGCTGGGGGCCCTCGGCACCGACTTCACGCTCATGGTGCAGCTGTTCCCGGGGAGGAAGAGGAAGGATCTCTACCTCAAGGTGCGTCAGTAGTGGGGCCGGTACATACGGACTGCCGAGTGGAGCGCGGCCGAGACGGTGCGCTTCTACCGGGCGCTGGGGGCCCTCGGCACCGACTTCACGCTCATGGTGCAGCTGTTCCCGGGGAGGAAGAGGAAGGATCTCTACCTCAAGGTGCGTCAGTAGTGGGGCCGGTACATACGGACTGCCGAGTGGAGCGCGGCCGAGACGGTGCGCTTCTACCGGGCGCTGGGGGCCCTCGGCACCGACTTCACGCTCATGGTGCAGCTGTTCCCGGGGAGGAAGAGGAAGGATCTCTACCTCAAGGTGCGTCAGTAGTGGGGCCGGTACATACGGACTGCCGAGTGGAGCGCGGCCGAGACGGTGCGCTTCTACCGGGCGGGTAAGAGGAACAAACTCTATCGAATGAGTTGGGGTAGAAATAAGGTAGATACTGTACAGGGATAGCCGAAAGAGCAAGAATAGAAAATAATTATCAAACCAGAACCTTGTGAAGAGATCATACTTTATGAGCGGGGCTTTAATCATACTTTACATCTCTCATATTCGGTAAGTAGGTCCTTATTACCCCCAAATGGGGCTTGTAGGTGACCAATTAGCGCTCTACGGTAATAATGTAGCTAGAAAAGCCCTAGGGCGGTAAGTAATTGAGTTTTGAAAGAGTGAAGTGCTTTTTTTTTATTACTTACCGCCCTACGGCTTTTCTAGCTACATTATTACCCTAGAGCGCTAATTGGTCACCTACAATTTGGTGGTAATAAGGACCTACTTACCTCACAATCGAGATGTAAAGCAGAGTAGTTAGCTCGGGTGTAAGCATCAATTGCACCCTCGAACTATAGGCGCACGAACGAGCGCAGTGAGGGCGCCTATAGTTCGAGGGTGCAATTGATCGCTGCGCTCGTGCGCCTAAATATCTCGGACTGCAATTGATGTCTTACAGCCCTTGGCTACTAATCTACTATTAGTCTGACTGACTCATAGAGCCGCTCTTCCCGGGCCGAAATAGAAAGGATTTTGCTACTTCAAGATAAGTCACAATAAGTAACTATTCGAAGATAATTTACAGGGGTAGCCAAAAGGGAGAAGAAATAATTATATATATATATATATATTTGTAATCGGTTTCTCGAAAACTGCTCTAACGATTTTGATGAAATTTAGTATTCGGTGGTTTTTGAGGACGGAAAATCGATCTAGCTTGGTCTCATGTCTGGGAAAATTCGTTTTCCCCGTGTTCTTTAGCATTTAAAAAAAAAATATCGCGTTATAGACAGAAACCTACAGTAGCATCTGTTGGCGAGTAGCATAGCTTGCTCACCCGATGATATTTTAATGGTGAGGTAGCTATTATAGAGCGAAGCTCGGTCGACCAGGTACTAATAATAAAGCGCACCAAGGGATGCTTTCATCATATCACTCGTTTTGTTGCATGGTGATCGACTTCACGCTCATGGTGCAGTGTAGCTCTTTCCGGGAGGATGAGGAAGGATCTCTTTGTTTAACTATTCATAGTTAGTTAAGTTACAGTAATTACCGTTATACAGCGTGTATTTTAATTGGTTTTGCTCCCGAAGCCCAATTATTCTACACATGAAAAGAAGCAACTTTCCGAACTTTTCCTTTTGCACGAAAGAAATTGTTTGCCTTCCCGTACATAATTATTACGTGGTCACTATGGTTTACTATGGATCCGAAAAAATTTTTTTGATTAAAAACAATTCATGAGAATCACTGGGCTTCTGGAGCAAAACCAATGAAAGAAAGAATAATGTTTATTTCATTAGTTTGTGACACTACACAGATTATACATCATAAAAAAAGACTTCTTTACATCATAATATGTATCGTGGCACAACCATGAAAAAGGAAACGACTCAGCATTGTGTCTAGATCTCAAAAAGAGCTAGACGCTGTTTTTCAGTCGCACCTAATTTTGCAAGTTCAGCTTAACCATCGCGAGCGGAATTTTCATAATGTGGCGAATAAATTATTTTATATATCATTTACTTGTATTAGGGAATAACATAAATAATAATTATAGGTAAATACTAATATAATAAATTTAAAAAAATTACTGTACAGGTACGGCAGTTATAAACTAGACTATGATAAAATAAAATATAAATGAAACAAAAATACATAATGTATAATTAAGATACTATAAGAATACAGGTATTTGTAAGTAATTAAAAACTGAAATGACAATGAAAACTCACGTTGTATGAATCGATGTTGATTTCAGTTCAAAAAGGAAGAGCGTCTAAACGGCGCACAAGTGGACAAGGCCCTTCGCGCTGCCACCGCGTGGGACGTTGCCACCCTCCTGGAAGAGTTCAGTCACGAGAGGGAAGTGGCCGCCAAGCGAGCGGACGAGGAGAGGAAGACACTCGTGCAGCGGAAAGAGGCGGAACGGGACAGGCTGAGGGCTATTAAGGAGCAACGCGTTAGGAACAGTAAGTGATATTGCTGGACTGTTAGAGTTGCTAGTGACCTTCACTTCGGTATGCCGCGGGTTTGATCCGTTCGATGGATTACGAGAGGGAAGAGGCCGCCATGAGAGCAGACGAAAACTGTAAGAAGCTCATGCAGCAGAAAAAAGTTGAACGAGAAAGGTTAAAGATTAACATTAAGGAACAATGTGATATATTGTTACTCGTTGTTATAGATGGTACACTAGTGAGATTTCATTTCGTGAGCCGAGTTGTTCCTCTTCTTACCGTTCCGCTCTTCTGCACTGGATATGCCCGTCTACTTGCGGATGTTTCTGAGACATGATTTTTACGTCTTCCAACGCGCCTTCTCCCCTCAATCTTGCCCATCATAATCAGCTGAAGCTGTTGATATCATTCATGTCTGAAAACGTGCCCAAAATACTGAAATTTCCGTTTTTTATGGTCTACAACAATTGTCTGGTCTTTCAAACGCGTTGTAAGACCGTCGTTCGTGATCCTTTGTATCAAACTGATCTCGAATGCTTCAAGGCGTCTTCTGGTAACTTGCTTCGCACCCGTACAGAACTACTGGCCACACGTAACGAAGGAAGATCCTTGTCTGAAGCTTGATACCAAGAATCTAACAGCACAAGATTTTCTTCATTTTGTTAAAAGAAGCTCCTGGTATTTATCTCCTGGTATATATATATATATATATATATATCCCACTTTTCGTTTATCACTTATATTGTCGAACATGCTGTATCTTTCCCACCATCACTTATTTTCGGACTTGGCTCGGCGTTTCTAGAAACCACCATGGATGAATAAATGAATAACACTTTATTGCACACTAATATAGTAAACATTTACAAATAGCGATTTATAAAATGTGGGCAAGAGGCGGCCTTATCACTATCATGAACTTGGTTTTCTGGATGTTAATCGTTCAGTCAGTCGAGTAACAGCGCGTTCAGGATGCACTTAGGCGTAGGTAGATTTTTTCTTCATGTTGTCCCACAATTTGAAGCTTTGATTACATGGGTACTTTTTTTTTCTTCTACCAACAATATCGGTATATTACGACTTAATATGCACTGCGCAAACTAACTCTAGCGCTAACCGTAACCAGAGGGCTACCACGGTAGCCACTTTCTGGGCAAGTAAGATTTAGCCCGTGTTCTTGCCGACACGAAAGAAGAAGAAGTTTACTAAGTAATATATTAATTAATTGACAACCTGCTCAACAATTAAATTCTGCGACTGTATCAAATTATAATACTAGTTTACTAAATTATATGATCTGTGCCTAAATAGTGGGTGTTTACAAAAAATATTTTTCTTCACAGGTAGAGGCTCTAAAGCACTGGACGTAGTAGGCTTCGGTGCAGACCATCAAGAATTGACGGCCGACGACTTCATACGACGTTCAATGGAAGCTCGCAGCAACACTAAAAAAGGAGGCAAACGAAAAACAGGCGATGATTTTGTTCTACCGACTCAAAAGAAAATACGACAATCATCAACACCGCAATCGCAAGGATTCGCTACTTTAACTTTATTAAACGGGAGCCCACCACCACAACAAAACAAGCCTACCAACGACCTAGTAACAATATCCAGATTAGATTCGAACGCTCAGCCAGTCCAGATCAGTCTGAACGAAGTGTCTGGAGTGCCTTCTAATATCGAAACGGGATCTTTAGTAGTCCTTCGGGTGAATGACCCCTCGTCACCTTCTAAAACGATGTTACAGACGTACATAGCCCACGGTTCCGGGAAGCTTACGCCTGTGTCTTTACCGCCGACGTTTTTGAACTCCGTAGTGGGGTATATGAAGAAAGGGTGTACTCGTAACACTGCGTCGGGCGTTTCCTCGCCAGGGATCACTTCGCCGAGCAGCGTGGCGAGTAACGACAGCAGATCGTGCACCCCTACTGTGATAGTCAACCCCAGTCCGGGGAAACGGCAGAGGCACAGTTCTTATACTATAACACAGTTATAGTGTCGGTAATGTGCAGTCGGCCGCACGGCAGCGGTAGCGTTATGACCTTGAACGAGGTTTCTAAGGTTTGTAGCAGTATGAGCCGAACATGGATTTCACCGAATACGAATATTTTTATTCTTTATGCTACAAGTGAGCAAGCGAGCATGTGGGCCACCTGATGGAAAGTAGTCACCACCGCCTATTTCACCCACAATCTTATTAGTGGCAAAATTTGACACTCCTAATGTCTTAGGAGTGTCAAATTTTTTAGGGCTTATCTGAAGGCTGAAAGAACTACTTTTGTTGTAAGTACTACAACTTTTTGAAACGCGTAAAGTATTTGGCTGTCTGTACATAATTATTACTTATTAGCTTAGCATAATAATAATAACAGCAGGACAGAGCCATGCGTGAGAGCAAGACGAAGTGTTCGTGTCTCTTTCACTCCAATATCATACGCATCGCTCCGTCCTGTAGTTACAATGCTGTCGTTCTAATCAAGTCACATTATTTCAACTGTAACAAAATTGATCAGGCACATAGCAATTACTAGAGTCACCAACAAGTCAAGCTTGACACTTTGGACTTTGGTACCGTTCGCCATAGCGGCTAGAGTCGCATTATGAGTATCAAGCTTGACCTGCTTTGGACTGTACGCACGGCAGCGAGCAACTAGAAACAAAACCAGTATAAGCTGAACCAGCGCTACGCTACAAACGCCCGAAACCAGAGACCTGATCAAAGTCAAAGTGTTTCCACCGACGTGCAATGGCATGTAATTATACAAATATTGGGAATCCAAAACATTATTGAAAGTTGAAACACGCCCCATATTAATCAGCCCAGTTAGTGGTGTTTTAAAAAATGTGGGCACAGCTAGTAACCATTAAATCTCTGCATATTTTTATGATTCAACATGATAGCATAAAGCCATCCACAAGGTGCAGATCCCACTGGGGCTCACACAATCACTTACGCAATTGTTAAACAATACCCTTAATAAAATATCAAATTACTTCCAAACCAAATGAACATCCTCTACTAACTCGGGCAATATGCCTGGCCTTTTGTCAAGGGAGCATGCTAGGTCCCCAGTTGTATTGTTGCTATGGAGATGGCTTTTTGAAGGTAGGAGCTGTGATGAGTTATCGTAGATCTATTGAGAGGATATTGATAATAATGTGTTAGGTTGATAATGTTGTAGGTAATAATAGTTGTGATCATTTTCTTAACGAATCATGTGTAAGATATTATAGTGCTATAAGTGAGTATAGCATTGTGATAAGACCTATCCCGAAAACGTGTGTTTCTCATTCGCCCTAGTTCTCAATTGCACCCTTGGTACTGACCCCCGGTCTCAATCACCCCCGATAAATTATACTCAAAGATATACAAAAAACAAAAGTGCAATTGATTGGATAGAACCACAGGATAGAACCACCCCCTTGCCTTTTTCTGCCGTAAGGCAGCAGTGTTTGCATTGCTGTGTTTCGGATTGAAGTAAGGGAGCCAGTGAAATTACCGGCACATGAGACATACAAAGCGTTGCCCACCCTGAGAACTAAGATCGTATGTCTCATGAGCCGGTAAATTTATTGGCTCCCTTACCCTTCAAACCGAAACACAGAAGTGCAAACACCTTCCACAAAATATTAGAAATATTCTAGCATACGTAGGGTCGTATTGATAAAACCCTCTCAAGCCTGAGATTGCTCTCAAGGTGAACACACGGCCCCTCGTCGGTGGAAGCACTTTGACCTTGGTTTCGGGCGTTTGTAGCGTATCCCTTGTTCAGCTTATACTGGTTGTGTTTCCACCTACTAGCTGCCGTGCGTACTTTACACATACAAATCATGCATCTTAAGTGCAATCTCAGACTTGAGAGGGATTTATTAATATCACCCCTAAACTGAACGGCTACACTCTTACCAGCGAAACTGGGTCATTTTCGTTTTTGATAGGTTTGAAGCATATCAAAGGCTTGAAGCCGATCGAAGACAAAACATTGTGGAGGTGTCAGCAGTAAAGTGTCTTCTTCAGCTTTTAGCAATCATATAAAGCTAAAGCAATACTGGAGAATTTTCAAGTCTTGAAAGACCTGTTGGTTAGGTAAGAGAAGTTCAGTATTTTGTATTTGTATAGCTGGAAGTAGTTCAGGATTTTTTCTATTTTATGCCTAAACCCGTCAACAGCATTGTTAACAGTGAAAACTTATTATTACTACCTGTAAGTTATGATTCCTGATAACGTTAAAACTTTGAATAATAATATTTTTAAGAATAAATTATATAATTGGTTACTTGACAAGACATTTTATAGTATTAAGGAGTTTTTAGATTTTAAATGATGCATGCTTTAATGTAATTATTATGAATGAAATTTGATTTTAGAACATAGTTTGATTGACATGTTTATATTGATTTAATTATTTAATTTTCTATATTTTAATTGATGTAATTTGAGATTTTAGTTTTAATTTGATTTGAGTTTGGTATTTTTACTAATAATTTAATGTTTAAAATTTGCACACCTGCCCGCAGGTTATACACAAGGTACAGATATGTAATCCTAACAACTTAATTTACTGTGTTATGCAAATAAAGTTATGATTGTGATTAATAAATTTAATTGATGTACTTTGGCAAAAATTGTAGATTACTATAGTCTGTTTTTTTTACGATGCAGTGCGGGAATCATAAAAGGCTGTTTATAATGGTGAGTAAAGTTGTGAAAATATGGCCATTATTATGTAGCTACATAGACGTGGCGTGGTGTTGAAAGGCGTAGCTACCATTTAATTGTGGTAGCGTGACGACTATAGGAGCAGTGGCTATAAAGTGGTGATTACAAACGAGGCGATTATTTTAACTACATTGTATCAATAATTACTCTAAACTTGATAACAAAAAGAGGTCGTTTCTGCTCAGAAAAAACAATAGTGCATCAATGGAATTTCGTACATATATTTTTGCACTCTTTATAACAATTAACCAATAAGAGCGTCTTATTTTTCGTAGTACTGCACCGTTAAAAAGCCTACATATCGCATGAATCTGTACCTCAGGGTAAAAAACTATATAGGGTGACTTTTAATTATACTCCAGTAAAAATACGGTTTTGCAAAACATTAAATGCTAATAGCTACTTTTTTGTGTATATCGTATTTAAATATGATGTTAAGACGCAATATTTACGAATCCACCTAAAATTTAAAGCGGAATATTTTTTTTCGAATAACAGCTAAGGCAAAAATAGTAATAGACAATTATGTACTTTATATCATAGATAAACGTATACTTTACATATAGGCATCAAAATCCAACATAAAGATATTTAAAAATATCAATTTATTTCAAAATATAAAATCTCCACTTATTTTTACATATAAGGGCCAATAAAGTCGAGGTAAAATAATAGCAATAAACTGAGCTAAACTCAACCTTTTTAAATGTAAGTGATTCTTATATACAGGGTGTCTCATTCAAATCGGTCAGTATGGGAAAGTCTGAAACTATAAGACATACGAAGATTTGTTCTTAGGAACCATGTCACCGATTTTGATAAAAAGAAAAACTGCATTCATACATTTGAAAAAAAAGTGTACCCATATTGTATTGAAAAAAACGGTGGTCACTTCGAACACCTACTATGATAAATTAAAGTATGTAAAAACAATGCATTTTATTCATTTTAGACATCGTGTTTCATAGAGACATTTACTGCTTAAGACCTACACAACCGTTATTTAAACAGAAAAACTGTAAGCTTTTTTTTCAAAACTACCGGGTTCGATTCCCCAGCTGGGTACACTTTTTTTTTTTCAAATGTATGAATGCAGTTTTTCTTTTTATCAAAATCGGTGACATGGTTCCTAAAAACAAATCTTCGTATGTCTTATAGTTTCAGACTTTCCCATACTGACCGATTTGAATGAGACACCCTGTATACTCGCAAAAATGCCATACTAAATCAAAAAAAAGTTTTTTGTAATCGCTGGTTTACAATGATTTTGTAAAAATTTATGTTGGATTTGCCAAAAATATGATTATACAGCACTATTTAAATTATTAGAAAGCAAAACGGATCTATTACTATTTTTGGTTGCGAAGATAAGCTGTATTTAAATTTCGTGCTATAAAAGTTAAACAATACAAAAAAGCTAATATTTTTAGGTTGATTCATGTATAATATGAAATTCTGAATATATAGCAATCCGTAAATAAAAAAAATAATCTATTAACATTTTTTTCCGAAATTCCATATTTTTTTAATGTTTGGACGGCAAAATAAATAAATAAATGAAGTAAATTTAGGTGGATTCCATTAAAAAGCTATACACAGAAATATAATCTATCGATCTGAAAAAGAATCACAGCTATTATCAATTATTTCCGTTTCGCCATACAATCTCTCGTAATTTTACTGGAGTATTAGTTCTTGATAGAAAAAGATATGCATGTACTCATGATACTGAACAACTTTCCCCAAGGAACATAGTTTGAAATACGAAAATCAAGTTTTGACCTTCCATAGAAACTGCATCTGCTGATAGCGCATTATGTATGGGAGGTCAAATTTGGTTTTTCGTATTTAGACCTATGTTCCTTGGTAAAAGTTGTTCAGTTTCATGAGTACATGCATATCTTTTGCTATCAAGAACTAATTAAAAGTCACCCTATAGAGTCCGTCATATACATATTCTGTATGAGCTGGTGAAGTGTATCGCGTAACCCAGTCGCCTATACTAGTCGGTCAAAAACTAAATTAAATTTTACAAAAATCAAGAAATCTTTAAAAATAATGTTTTAGTACAAACTTTGTTTGCGAAAGTGAAAATTATCTTTTTTTACTTGTGAATTGATGATTAATACTAAGAACGGAAGCGTAAATAATCCGTAATAGCCATTTTATGCGTGATTTTTAACACCGTTTTTTTTTTCCTGAATGGTAAGTGTTTTCACCAGAGAAACTGTGGTAGTAACATTTATTAGTCCCATGTCACATATTTCTTAGAGAAAAATAGAAATTTTACGTTTTTAGGATTTGGTAAAAATCCATACATTTTAGTATGGAGGTCCTTTGCAAGAAAGTGATACGCTTATGGCTCCCTCCATAGCAGAAAGTTCTGCTACTTAAACCTCCTTGATCTGTACCGAACATTCGGTGTTTTATGAATATTCGGTAAATCTGCCGAATACCGAACATAAAACAAATATTCGGCCCATTTCTAGTTTGTAGCGTAGCGCTGCTTCTGCTAGTTTTGTTATCATATACTTGATCTGTGTATGAATACTGGGTTTAATGGACAGGTTTTCGAAAACATGATCAGCCAACGTAACTGAACAACTTTCAATGAGTAAAACTTACAGGAAATAAAAAAAAATAAAAGCAAGTTTACAGTTTTTATAGAGGCCGATTTTTTTTTTCATTTCCTAAGTTTTATTCACTGAAAGTTGTTCAGTTATGTTGACTGATCAGATCATGCCCTTTTAGTTTTCTGAAACCTTTATAATACATTTATTCGTTAATTCCAACGCTTACCAACACATTTGCAGCTATGTGAAAAGCAATCGGATAAAGCTGTCAGAAAAAACAAGCTTGTAAAACAATTTTCTTCTTTCCGTCAAATATTATCTGGTTATAGTGTCATGGCTGCAAAATAGATTGGTAAGCGTTGGAATTAACCAAAAAATTGATCATACCTTACACCCTTTGTACACCATATTCCTGAAAATATTGCTTAGTGTACGAAAACGTCCCTAAGAAAACTGTGCTGGGAAATTAAGAAACAATATTAATATATTTCCACAAAAGTACCACGTATCGAGTATTGATTTTACTTTTTCTCCATCACATTTTTCTCTAGGAAAGTTGACTTTGACTAAGCGAACATGCTCCAAGTTAATAAATACATCTTCTTGGTAATATGGTGTATAAAAAAAGTGTTATTTAATGTAGTAGGTAGACGGATGAGTGCAGAGTGGACCAACCCATTACTTTTTTCTTTCTGTTTATCACTATCGATTTGTATGAAGAATATTACCTCCATTTTATTATGTAAACAAATGGGTTGGTCCACTTTTTTTTAATTATTTTATGCAATAAGTATAAGAAATGAATTATAAATAACCAATAGAATAAAATAATCTTTATCTAATCAGTTTTTTTGTTTTTTAGATTGCCAATTTCATACAAATTTCAGTTTGTTTTTGGACCCCTGGCCAAATTTTAGTATGTAACGCTGTACATAAAACTGACAACTATCCTAAAAAGAACTCGGTCGAAATAAAATATCGGTCGGTATGTTTTCCTGATTTTGTATAAGAAAGTAAAAAAAAAATATGTCGACCTGGGAGCCAATTCTTATAACATCCCAAGAAACGTCCACTGCAGGGAGCGCAGTTTGTGAGATGGTACGACACAAAGAAAGATGCCGCTGCCCGTCTTCCGGTTTATAAGTCCCGTTGCTTCTGCACGCCTTAAATATCACCCACTTAATCGACGCTTTTCTCTTGTGGTCTGCCTACCCCGACGGGAACTAGGCGTGATGTTATGTTCTCTTATCGGAACGCTGGACACTTTACCTTATTATTTTAAATCCTTATAAAATATTACTGCGATGACTACAGAAGTTCGCAGAGATTTGCTCTGTTTCGTCCTCATTTTATTAACGGTCACAGACAGTTATTTTGAACGCCGTATATGATAGTCAGTCGGGTCGGTCTGCTTGATTTTTGTGTAAAAAAACACTATCAAATACTCAGTCTTAAAATTCTATATTTACAAGAAAAATCTCGACGAAACATAGTTTAGTATGGTTCAGTGTACTTCGACGACATCATGGGGGAACCATTGCGAGGCTTCCAGGGAGTCCCACAGCGAAAGCTCGGGGTTCAGAAACTCCTGGTTCATCGCGTCCACGTCTATAGACTTCTTGTGCTCTATGGATGGATAAAAATCGATTAAATAATACTTTACAAATCGCACATGAAGGTGAGCAAGCAAATTCGTTCGTGAGCGTCAATAGTTTTGTCGTGGTCGAACATTGTTCGGGTGTTCAACCGTGGAAAGTGTCGCCAAAAAGGGCTCGCGAGCAGTTGCTACTCTTAAGAATGTTCGATGGTTTTGCGCGCGAAGTCGAGTCACGCCTTAACCCTAGTCCCACAAAGAGACTGACTCAGGTAAAAATATGTACATGAATAAATACAGGGTGTAAGGGACAGCCTTCCGAATACTGTAAGGGCATGGTCGATCAACCAACCTTAATGAACACCTTTCAGCGATTAAAACTTTCAGGAAATGGAAAAAATGAATCGGCCTCTACATACTAAAACAAACCCATCAGACATGAGTCTAGATCGACTTTACCCTCCTTAATCTCTATGATATTGTAAAACGGTTTCGAGAACGCGTTTAGAAATGAAATTGCTAGTAAGTATAATAGACACTAAAGTCTGACCGCAACCGCTGTACCGCGCCTTAGTTATGCAAGCAGCGGCGAGACGGGGGGGCCATCGCTCTTTCCTTCCCACGTCCCCACCTCCCCGCGCATACCTAAGGCGCGGTACAGCGGTTGCGGTCAGACTATAGTGACATATTACAGAGTACCTACAGAAGGTTTCATACTAAATTGAGTAAACCCATCATGGTAAAACACAGCCACCTATGGACTCGTTGCCATACCACACCAACCACAATAGCTTAAGATTAGTGCAACCAAACAACGTAAAGGATATGAACCTGCCTATGAAAGGACTTATCATCGCCTAAGCTTATAGGTCGAAAAACTAAAATAAACATATCAGTGCATATGTCGCAGGCAAAACGCATAATTCGCCGTTTACAAACGGCGGCCAAACTAAACGGTCGGCAAATTGTGAAACGGCGTTGGTAGATTGGCCAAACTAAACGGTCGGCAAATTGTGAAACGGCGTTGGTAGATTTTAAACGGATTTGGACTACTGGTACGTTTTACATTCGTTTACCAGGGTAAAATTCAAAGTAACCGATCCCGAGGAAGGATCGCATCAGCCGAGCGAGCGAAGAAGGCGGCGTGCTAGTGCCAGAAATGAATTACGCGCCGTTTTGTAAAATGCACCGGTAATATCTAAAATGACGAATTAAAAAATTCTCGGCAATTTGTAGAGTGCCAAGGCATGATGTAAAACGGCGAATTATTCAATTTGCCTGCGACATATCTCACAATTAATACTACTGCGTACCAACCAGGGTTTAAAAAAAACTATTCTTTACAATGTCGGGGCAACGATTGAGGTGCGTCTATCCGGTATTCGCCTAAGTCAAACATAGTAAATAAAGTCGTAAGCGACGACAATAAATTATGACGTCACAAGCTAGTAACTTCATAAAAAATCCGTTTTGTAATGAGTGGTCATTTGACAAAAAGTAACCGTCATTATGATAATCCGCTATATGACACCCGTCATATAGCGGATTATCATAATGACGGTTACTTTTTGGGCATATTTTTTGTGCCTAGTCCTAACACCCTGTATATCAATAATACGCACGCACCACAAAAAGAGACAGTAACTCTACACTTGGACAAAAGATTGGTACAATCAAAAGCACGTCAACCTTGACACATTTGACTTTGTGCCGTTCTTATTTCTTACTTAGCCCAAAGAACAAGGTGCCAAGCTTCACCTGCTCTTGACTGTATACCGCGCCGCCGATTATTGTTAACCCCAATTTAGTATTGCTTCTAAAGTCTAATAATATAATATTGTAGCTGTAACCGTCGCTTACTTTCTGACAGTATAATAGTAAGAAGATGTAGACATGAAAAAGTGCTAAGTTGCACTATAACACTGATATAGACCTTCCTGTGAGCTGACAACTAATACAGAAGAGGGCACAAAACTCCGATGCTGACGGTAAATGTGCAGGACTAAAAAATATAGCATTTTTTTTTATTATCCTGGAAATTGTAAAAAGTGGTTCTATCCATGAAACTGAACAAGTTTTCCCCAGGAACATAAGTCGAAATACGAAATAGTAGATTGTATCACAAGGCTGTAAAATAATATTTTTAAGGCGAGGGCGCTATTTTGAATCCAGAGCGATGTGAAGGATTCTTGAGTAGAATCCCGAGCATGGCGAAGGATTCTAGAGTAGAATCCTGAACGTAGCGAGGGATTCAATAGGTCACCCAAGGTAAAAATATTTTTGCAGCCGAGTAATACACTCTACTTTTCATCTCCCTCTATGAGAAAAGAATAAGAGTATAATTGAGACACACACTCGTCATTAATTTTAAATATAAAATACCATTACAATATTATTACTTGATGAAACAATACTAAAAATCATATTAAGTATTATTTGTATCAACTGAAAATGTTATTGACATTTTTGTATCAATTAGGAACAGAACCTCTTTGGTTGGTAGTCTTATTTACATTTAGAGTATATAATAGTACAACCGGCCAGTATCATTTTTCATACAATATTTTGGTTCGACCTCTATGGTTGACCTAAAATATCCCAATGGTGGACCTAAATTCAAATTCTAATTTTAAATCCCATTTTTACCCGCTACGTAAGTCTCTTAGAGAAAACAGCTATTTTGTTCGCCTTTATTGACGAACCGTTCAAAGATTTTCGAATAGATGAGATGAAAGTTATCAACTTCCCACACAAACTGCATCAGCTGACAGCACATTTGAATTTTTATTTTCGCATTTCGACATATGTTCCTTGGGAAAGCTTGTCCAGTTTCATGGGCATCGAGAGGGAGGGGTGTGGTGCGTGGGCTACGAATAAATAATGCGTGGGGCAGGCGTGCGAATCTTGATTGGCTCTCCGCTAGGTTCCTGTGCGCAGTTGAACCATCAACATTGGAGTTATGCGCCCCGTGCTGAACTCAAAATAATTTCATTATTAAACTACATCGCTTCACAAACATTTCTTATAACAGTTACAGTAGATCTGTGCCGTCGATAGCCGGCACCTAAGTAGGTACTTCACGAAACCTTTCGGGTGGTAGTTCTACACATGAATCTGAACAATTTTTGTTCTACGACTTTTGGAAATAAAAAATAAAGAAAATTGATTCTCCATACAACTTGACCGAAGCAGATTTTTATTTTGTAAAGATATTAATTTTCAAAAGTTGTTCAGTTACTTGGGTAGAAGAGAACTACCACCCGAGAGGTTTTGTGTATTTGTGCGTCAATAATTGCCAGCTCGCAATTAGAATCTTCAATTAAAAGTAACTCACCAACAAGCGCTAGTTCGTCACTCTGCGCTTTCGCCGCGGCGGTTTGCGTTGCCTCCACCTGAGGCTGAGGCGCAGGAGCCGCGGCCGCAGCCGGAGCCTGCTCGCCCTGCCCATAGTAGCCAGACCACGCTGAGTAATTTTGCCAATAGGCTGATGGATCATAATATTGGTTGTACTCCTATAATCACAACTGCTCGTCAATTATTAAATTTTTTCAGTGACAAGCAGGCGTTCAGTGATGCAATGATGCAGCTATCTATTAGATTTTAGCAAAGCTATTTTTTTTATATGAGCAATTCTTTTTTTTTACATTTTCACATATCAAATGAATCAAAACACATTTGTCTAATACAAAGACCAAGCAGATCTTACTATAGGAGCATGTTGGGAGTAGCCAATTGGATGAGCTAACAAGCAAAACTGTAGTAGCTAGTTACAATGAATGCTAATCACACATTTGCTAAAGGCAGTAGCCGTGAGACATCTGCGTTTGGCACAAACATCAATTCAAACAAAATTGCAATCAAAGTTACATTTAACAGTACTGAAACAATCTAGTGTTGTAAAGTTTTTTTTATATATATAGGCACCCTAAAATGAAACTTTGACTTCAATTTCTGTTAATTCAAACCCCAATAAATTCAAATATAAACACAATTTCCTAAGGTAGATAAAGACATTAATCATAGTCATTTTCTTTATAGAAATTAAAAGTTGCTAATAATAATAAACTAGTTGTGGTTTTGAGAGATTTTCATTGCTAGACCTTGAGTTGTTTGTATTCTCTCTTTTAAGGATAAATTAACTAGTCCCTTACATTATGCACAGCAAGACATTATCATTAATGGCTGTAACTTAAGACATCCATTTGCCATTTAAGGAAAAGTTCTAGTTAATCTATTTCAAACCATACCGTTCCACTGTTGTAGGGAGCATTGGTGTTGGCAGGTGGCTGTGCAGACTGTTGTTGATTGTTTGGTGGGCCTTTGGGCTTGGGTACAGCTGTGCAAATCTTTAGCGGTTTTGTACCAAGGCCATTGTAACCATTCATCGCATACAATGCATTTCGCTGCTCATCTTCATTCCCAAATCTCACAAAACCATAACCTTTTGTGTAGCCGGAACCATCAAGAATTACTGAAATCAGTACAGTATATGATTAGCAGAAATTTTGTACTATGAAACAAGAAATATTTGTAATTGGTTTTTCGAAAACCGCTATAATGATTTTGATTAAATTAACTATACATGCATGAACTATACTATACATTAAGAAAAATGGCTAGGTCTAATTCGTTATCTCAGTTTTTGTTTTAATAGGTATGCCGAAATTTTCTTTTAGATTAATGAGATCATAATTCCTATAATTCTAATGCTATTTTTTTCATTTGTCTTATATTTGACAGTTGACTTCAAGGTTATCAATTTACGCATAAAATAAAGTTTTTATTTTTAGTTTGATATATAAAATTAAAGGTTCGAAAATTGTTCATCTTAAATGTCGTCAGATTTCATCATTAGATTTGTATTTTTTTTTTTCAGATAATATTTTTCGAAAATTAAATTTAAGCTTTTTTTAGCTTAATGTCTTCCCAATAATGCTTAAAAAAAATTAAAAAATTGGATTTATAATTCCTAAGAAAAATGCAAAAATGTTAGTACTGAAAATTGAGTTTACCTAAAATTCGCCATACAAAACGGCAATTTCATAGGTAAAGACCTATTATTTATTGAGAATAGCGTGTTTCAGAAACCCTATAGCACCATCTGTTTTCCACTTTGGTCAAGATTATACAAGGCCTAGCTTAATCACTACTTTTTAAACAAAATAAATTAAATACAGTCTTCTATAATACTTACCTTTAGCAGTTTTTATGGAATTATACTTGGCAGCAAAAACTCTGTATAGGGAATAGTCATCAACATCAGGACTCAAATCTCCAACCCATACTGAGAACTCCCTTTCTTGCTGCATATTTGCACGAGCTTCCCTCGAAGCAGTATTTAGTCTGAATCTAACCACTGGAAATGTTCCAGGTATGGGTTTACCATTAAGCTTGTGCATGGCATCTACTGACTCTTCATCAGTCTGAAATAATGCAAAATGATTTCACATCATAATATTTATCTACTCTCATATCGTAAATCCTCAATATTGCGTTAAAAAATTGTAAGTTACCATTACAATCTGTGTCTAGAAACTCATTTTTCCGGTTCCGTTCCGATACCAAAATGGTAAAAAAAAAGGAACCCTTATGGTGCTGCTTTGTCTGTCTGTCTGTCACACCTGTATATCTCAGCAACCACTCATGCTATCGACTTGAAATTTGGAATTGTTTTAGAATATGATTGTCTATCTTTATTGCAAGTGAAAGAATTAAGAAAAAATTATGATTATTTATGTAAAGGGGGCCCAAATAGGGGGGGGGGGGGGGCAAAATTTGAAATTATCGGTACTAGGTCGAGTGGGGTATCATATGAAAGGGCTTTACTTGTACATTCTAAAATCATCATACCATCCCATGAAACGTCCACTGCACCATGGACCGCGGTTGTAGGTGACCGCAGTAAGTAAGATGTAAGACACAGGAGGATGCTGCTGCCCATCCTCCAGTTAACTCTTAGTCGCCTCTTACGACACCCACGGGTATGTATGGGTTGGTCCTATTCTTTGCCGGCACCACACGGGAATTAGAATTTTTGTATTTTTTTACAACTCTTAGTTTTCAAGTTATGATGAAAAATGTCAAAAAAATACCGTTCCCCCTTATCTCCGAAGTTTGTGAATGAAAAATCTGAATTAATTACAGTCGATACAAGATGTCCCTCAACACAGAATCCTCAGAGAAAAAAACTGCATAAAAAAATATTTTGACGCTGCCAAAAAATAGTCATGAAATAGTAATAAATAGTCACCATAAGGAACAAAATAGTCGCGTTACAATTCTAGAGTTATAGCTATGGTTTGCTGAGGATTATGGCCATAGGCTATACACAGAATCCTCAGCTTTGATGCAAGCCAACCGTGGGGACTATCGACTTGGTTTTTATTTAAAATAAATGGTACAGCAGCACTGCACTTACTTTCTCGCAATACTCAAAGAAAAACTATCAACCGCAAACTTAAATTTGTAATGCCATACACATAGTATGGAAATACAAACTTTTATTTACGTTTTTCCAAAAAAATGTTCGAATGAAATATACAGATCAATTCAGAATTCAAATTGTCAAACATTAAAACAAACAAACATCAAACGATTTCGAATAAATCACATGTTTAACTTTTGGTAGTACTGGAACACCCTTTATATGAATTTTCAAAGATCAATAGATACTACCGTAGGATACTTGCATGGAGATTTTTTTAATTTCCCAACACATGTTCCTTATGGATTATTGTTCAGTTTAGTCCACTGAGCAAGCCCTTTCAGTTTTTGGTACACCCTGTGTACAAAATTTTATTCAAAAAATCATAAAGAATATCCAGTCACGTAGAAAACCAATCCAGGAGTAATATTATAGAAAATTTTAATAAACTCAATGGAACCAATTTTGGGTAAATCACATATTTACGATTTGGTGGTACAGGAACACCCCTTATATGAAATTACACAGATCATTTGATACTGGCGCAAGATATCTTACATGGAGATGCTTGGTCATGGAAAGTTTCATCAAGATTCTATGAGCCGTTTTTGAGAAAATTACAATATATCATTTTCGTTGTATGACAGCTACCCTCAAAATGAGAGCCAGCCAGAAACCACTTAGAACCCTTCGATGGATTTGCATAAAACTCCTAAATTCCAAATATGGTGTCAATCGGACCATTCGTTTAGCCGCTAGGCCAAAGCGTGACGGACAGACCGACCGACGGACCGACCGACCGACGCACGGACATTTTTGGGAGACTTGTTTTTTATGATGTATAAAGCCCGCGTCACACAGAGGCGGTAGCGGAAGCGTTCCGGGGCCGGTATTCTTTGTAAAGTATGAGTTATTATGCACCCTGTCACATTGAAAAGCGGTCGCGGCGCGGTATTTTGTTCCCGCCAAACCGCCCCGGACCGCTATCGCAATCATACCGCCTCTGTCTGACTTGAGCTTAAGTGATATAGAACACATTTTTGAGAAAATTAGAAAAACTTTTTTTTTCACGAATACAATACCTTTCTCGCTCCGCTCGAAAGTAAAAATAGTCATGAAATAGTCGTCTTGACTTCCAAATTCTCGAAAATAGTCACTTAAGGATTTCAGAGTTACAGGAGTAGCTTGCTGAGGATTCTGTGCATAGCATTTCACGGACGCAGATTCCTGCAGAACGTTTAGGTTTTTCTGTTTGATACTGATGTCAAAAAATAGTCAACAAATAGTCGTCTCAAACCATAATCACTTTGGTCTGGTTTACCTTGTAGAAGTATGTTAAAAATGCATGTTAACTTCGCCATACATTTTTCAACTCAAGTACAGTCGCGTTCAAAATGCATATCATCTTAGATGGTAACTGTTTAGTTGGGTACTTAAATTTTTTTTTTATGTATTTGGAACCCATGCAATATAATTAATTCTGTTATAAAAAGCAAAGTTTATTTGTTTTCATGTTTAATAATAAAGCTTAATAAACTACAATAATTGGTTTTAAACTAAAATAATAATAAAAAATCTTCTTAATGAATATATTCACTGCAGATTATTTTTAAGTTAGTTTTTTTTATAAATCACAGTCTTTGTACTTATTTTCGTTAAATGGTTAAATGAGTAATACAGGGTGATAATTTTATTGCGTGCCATAGCTTAGGAGGTGTTTCAGTAACGATAAAGGAACACAAAAAAATCTATAAAAAAAATTCTACTTTCAAAAAATTCTGAAAATTTTAAGATGCAGAGGGCAATGACCCGCAGCGCAATGACCCGACCGAGGCTGCGCTTTTAACGAGCCAGCCACTGTTAGTTTTGGAATTTACATCCAATTTTTAAGTAGGATTATTGAAAAACTAGAAATACTAATTTGGACTAACGCGTTGTATATTTACTTCTTCCATATGCTGTAGTGTAGGTTTACTTTACATTCCATATAATTACTGTAGAACACGACCATTGTCGTTGTAGGGCACTTAAATACGCGCCGGCAGCGGCGAGTACTAGCTCGGTCATACAATTCGGTCGAGTCAAACGCCGCCATGCTATTGGTTAAACATATCTCGTCGCAGAATATTGGTGCTTTTTCTATTATACGATCCACGTTAAACATTTCCAACTCTGTTACTATGACATTAAGTCACTGATTTATATTACTCTACTGATGTGATATTGGCTAAAAGAAACACATATGCAGCGATATTTTAATTTTTAATGAATAGTTAAATGCATAGGCAAACAACATTGATCAATCAAGAAATAAGTAAAGTTAGTGTAGTTAATTTAGTAATATTTGTGAACTTACCAATTATTATTCAAGTATTTTTTTTACTGTATGCATCTAGGTGTAAGCCCGATATCCTAGTTTTACCATTCATTAAACGTGGAACCTACATTATAAGTTTCTAGACCAAAAGGTTGGGGCTGTGCACTGATATGTCAGTCGGTTTTTCCTCTTATTTACCTAATAAAAATACAACCTACCTAATATTTAACTGTGAGATCTTTTTAATTGGCAAGCTCGATGTATTATGTTTATGTTTATAAACACATTTAATGCTGTAAGATTTCCTAAATAAATAAATTAAATAAAAATATAAAAATACACAAAAATAGGGTCTGCAACAACATATAGAAATAAAAGCCTCTAACAATATCAAAATCCATTTTTTTTAATAACTTGAAATCAATATCTAATAATTTTGTGTACGCGACTGTACAAAGAAAAAAATTATGGCGAAGTTAACATGCATTTTTAACGTACTTCTACTAGGTAAACCAGACCGAAGTTATTATGGTTTGAGACGACTATTTGTTAACTATTTTTTGACATCAGTATCAAACAGAAAAACCTAAACGTTCTGCAGGGATCTGCGTCCGTGAAATGCTATGCACAGAATCCTCAGCAAGCTACCCCTGTAACTCTGAAATCCTTAAACGACTATTTTCGAGAATTTGGAAGTCAAGACGACTATTTCATGACAAATTTTTAAAATAAAAACCAAGTCGATAGTCCCCACGGTTTGCTTCCATCAAAGCTGAGGATTCTGTAGCCTATGCCCATAATCCTCAGCAAACCATAGCTATAACTCTAGAATTGTAACGCGACTATTTTTGCTTTATGGTGACTATTTATGACTATTTCATGACTATTTTTTAGCATCATCAAAATAAATTTTTATGCAGTTTTATTCTCTGAGGATTCTGTGTTGAGGGACATGATACAAGTATGTAAATATTACAGCAAAAATAAAAAGATCATTCTAAGTTCCACAGTTTTTTAGAAATCTGCAAAAAACCTTTACAAACAAATTTAGTTTTGCGGTCCTAAAAATAGACTTTATTGCTTCCAAAAATACTAAAGGTAAATTGGAACCCTAGGCGCGCGAGTGCAACTCACGCTTGACCGGTTTTTTTATCTGTGCGAGTGTATTTTGAGCAAAGATTTCGGACCACCTTGCTTCCCTAGGATGGAAGATACCTTGCTACAATTGAAACAATAGAGCACGATTAGAATGACATCAAGAAAACTATGCGTGAGAGCAGGTCGGACCGATACTTGCCTCTGTCGCTCCAATGTGTAGCGCATCGCTCCGTCTCGCTCCCACACTTCTGTCATTCTAATCAAGCTACATTATTTCGACTATAATTTATTTTAGGGATGACATCTGCCAACATGTCCCAAATTTAAATGTCACATCATCGATGATCGCTAGGAAATATTCAAAATAACCCTTTAAATTCATAGAACGACGCCATCACTACCTTGTGACGAATTATTTATTTAATCTTCCTTCTATTACCTTTATTTTTCTGTGATTTTGAGGTATTAATTTCCCGCGGGAGACGTGTTAAATAACTTTTTAATTTTAAGACTCGTCGCGGGAGAACTATTAAACAACTTTTATTTTTTTATAGACATGCCATGACAGCGAGCTGTATGCAGCAAGGAGGTTGCATTGCAATACTTACAATAATTGAACTTGAACTCAGCAAACAGAGGCTGTATTTACACATATTTTATTGGTTTTTAATGAATTAAGTGATAAAAGCGTTCATGATTCGCCTTCAGGTGGTTTTAAATAAACTAGGAACATCGCTTATTAGTATCGCTGGGAAAAGAGAAAACATTACTAAAAGGTTTGTTTTTTACACATTATTCTAGGATTCACGAATGTAGTTGTGTATGCAACTCCACATAATTAAGAATAAAACACTCGTGTAATCTATTATAGAACTTGGCTCGCTACGCTCGCCGGGGTCCCATAGACCGGCACTCGAGTTTACTACCCCGTACCGTTGCATAAACTACTATTACATGACAATGTGATGTAATTCATAATATTGTCTCTATATGATAATTAGAGTGGTGCTACACCATCTCTTCCTTAGTTGAAACAAAAAGCAACCATACACTAGAAATTGTAGGTTAATTAGAAGGTCAGCAGGACAAAGCTATGTGTTTGAGTGGGAAAGAGCAGTACAGGTCTCTGTCGCTCCAAAATCTTACATCGCTATATAAACTTTAAATATGCTGATTCTTACCTGAAAGTGTACAAAGGCATAACCAGCCGGTTCTCCTGTGAATTTGTTCCGCATCACTTTCACAGCAAGAGGTCGCTGTCCCATGCGATGAAATGCAGCCATGATGAAGCTCTCTGTCATATTGGGCTCCAACTGCAACAAGGGCTTAGCTGACTACTATTCCAAATTCAAAACTCTTAGTACTTTTGTTGTATATTTTATGCTGTGTGGTGAAATAAATATAATATATTCTATTCTAAAATAGGATGGCCTGAATATAATAGGAAATAGCCTGTAGCACGGAGTAAAAATTAAGAGTCCATCATATGCAGTCTTTATGAGGTACTGAAGTGTAAAACATATCTTGTTTCTGACGGTTTGATTAGGGTTATCAAAGAACCCAGATATGTTTTGCAAAAATCAAGAAATCTCTAAAAAGTCTAATGTTTTACCTTTTACTGTAATTCTGTCGACTGCCTTATAATTGTTCATTGATAAATAAATAAATACAACTTTTAAAATGTAAAAAAGTAGTTATTGTGACATAACTATAATAGATAGGTAGACATAATTATTGTCTCGTGAAGTTTTTTTTAGATATTACTATATTCTTTAATATTGTAGAACATTATTTAGTTCTCTATCATCAATAGTTTCCGTTGCGCATGCGATGAAAGACATTGTATGGCAAATTTTTTCACCTTGGGTTACATTATTGAAGTTTTAGTAGTTTAGTATAGCATTCTAATGGCGAAAAACCATCTCCGTACACATGTTTCTTTACTTCTTATTAATAGCTAAAATCCAAATTTCGTAAAAAAAACTGTAGGATTTTCATACAAACTTTCATCCCTTATTTCACCCCTTTGGGGGATGATATCTCAAAATTTCTAAAACACGTTTCTATATTTCTTACTAGCCGCGGGTTTGCTCGCGTGGATTTCGTATGTTATTTTTTAACCGGTTTTGAGATATTTTCCAGTCAATTTCGGGATAATTTTAAACTAAAGAAAAACGGGAACCCTGCACAAGTCAATGAGTACAATTCAAGATCCAGTTGAATTTTATATAATATAACACGTTACACATAAATTACTCAGAACAAAGAAACTGCCTCTTAACCTAACAAATGTAGAACAAATGTAACCTAACCTAACAAATTTCAACAACAGAGCTAATTTGCAGAAGTAATTGAGAAAAACTAAAACTATTGTCTAGGATGAAAGTACTATGGCTGGTTGGTACAGTCAACGACAGGTCAAGCTTGACACTCGCAGCGCGACTCTAGCCCGTACGTCTATTGAAATAAGAACGGTACAAAGTCCAGTGTGTCAAGCTTGATGTGCTCTTGACTGTACCTAGTCCCATCCTGCCCCTAGCCACATCCTAGCCCTATCCCTGTCCCTACCCCTAACCCTATCATACCCTTACCCCCATCCCTACCTCTATCCCACCCCTTCCCCCATCCCTACTCCGACTTCTATCCCTACCCCTATCACCAATCATGTTTGGAAAGTGTATAAATAAATAAATTAACCAACCCCTGCCCCTGTCCTTATTTCTCTATCCCTATCCCGTCCACCACGTTGGATTTCAAAATCGTTGTTGTTTTCGTAATCAGCGACCCGAAATACCATTGAAACGATACCCATGTTTGTATTTAGACTTTTTCGCCCCATTTCCTCCTTTTTTGGGGTTGAATTCTGAAATAATCTGAAACACGTATTTACTCATTCTTTGATACTCCTGTGAAGTTACTAATAAAACGGTCTAACTTATATCTTGTTTCCCGATACAAACTTTCAATCCCCGTTTCAAGAATTCTTATGACCAATATAATAAATTTCAATATCGATACCATTTCCGTAATTAGCGTCCCAATAAAACATAGAAACAACCCCAAATTGATATTTCGACATTTCAACCCTATCGCACCCCAGAAGCGATGATGGTATTTCACGTCCACCACATTGGATTTTAAAATTATTGTTGTTTTCGTAATCAGCGACCCGATAAACCATACAGACGATACCCATATTTGTTTTAAGACATTTTCACCCCATTTCAAGGGGATGAATTCTGAAAAAACCAGAAACACCTGTTTACTCATTAATTTATAGGAGTACTCCTATGAAGTCACGAATTAAATGGTCTTACTTATCTTCATTCCCCATACAAACTTTGGACCCTTTTTCACCCCATTTTCCCCTCTAAAAGGTTGAATTTGGGGTTGAATTTTAATAACAGTGATGTACGTTCCATAGAATTACAACCCTAATGCCTAAATAATAAATTTTGTGGATTTTACTTTGAAAATAAAGGATTTTCAACTTCATCCCCCTTTTAACCACATAGGGTGTGGAATTTTCAAAAACCCTGACACATGTACAAATTTATTTTTAGATCCTAACTTTAAAACTGACAGACTTTCATACAAAATTTCATCCCCTTTTTTACCCCCTTAGGGGTGGGATTTTGTAAAACCCTTTCTTAGTGCACCCCTAGACCTCATAAGGAACCTACATGCCAAATTTGGAATCTCTAGACCCAGCAGTTTGGGCTGTGCTTTGATATGTCAGTCAGTCACCTTCTTCTTTTATATAGATTTAAAAAAAAATAGTAGTTTTAATCCAAATTTTCATGTAGGGGCAAAATGTAGGATTTTTATACAAACTTTCATGCCTCATTTCAATGCGTTAGGGAATAAATTTCTAAAAAAGCTAAAATACGTACTTTTATTTTTTACGGAAAGCAAAATACCAAATTTGTATAATTGTTTAAAATTAAAGACTAATAGACCAACATATGGAAAAAAATCATCCCTTTTTTAATCCCCTTGATGGGTGATTTTTAAGAAATGTAATAATCACGCAGTTCCTTATTTTTTACCAAAAGCTTAATTCCAAATTTGTGTGAATCTAGCTTAAGAAACAAAGGACTTTCACACAAACTTTCATCTCTTAGTGGATGAAGTTTGGAAAATCCTTCCTTAAGGCGATCCGTTTTCCATACTAAATTCAAATGACTCGCATTCTTATGCGGGACATAAAATGCTAAAATGAGTGTATACTGCTATTTTTAGGTATTTTTTCTCTGATTAATACAAAGATACAGCTAATGCACCGAAAGTACTAGTTTTAGTTACCAATTTTCAGTTCAATATTACCATTGTGGGTGTGCGATCTATACTGTAGTACTTTACGTGCATTATCTGTATCTTTGTATTAATCAGCGAAAAAATTAACTCAAAATAGCAGTATACACTCGTTTTTCAACTGCATTATATGTCCCAAATAAGAATGCAAGTAATTTAAATTTAGTGTGGTAAACAGATCGCCTTAATAGGTGGTTCTGAAGTGCAAAAAAACTGTGTACAAAATTTTAGATTTGTAGCTATAGCGGTTACGGCTCGGCATTGATGAATCAGTCAGTCATTAGGTCAGGACAAGTTATTTTATATATTTAGATATCTTTTTTACCTGTGTATTGATCATTAATAATAAAATATGAAGAGTAAATGGTCTGTAATAGCCATTTTAAGCACATTTTTTAAAAATATTCAAAATTATAAGTATTTTCACCAGAAAAACTGCAGTATAACATGAATTAATCTTAAGTCATATATTTCTCAGAGAGAATGATAAAACTTTTATGTTTTTGGGATTTGAATAAAATGCCTACATTTAAGTATGGAGGTTGCCAGCAAGAAATTAATGTGCTTATGGTTCCCTAGCAAAAAGTGCTGCTACTTTTAGTGGTCAGGCTGTGAGGTAACGACGAAGAGGAAGAAGTCTAATAGCAAAGTCAAGAGTATTTGCCGGTGCAAGAAAAATGAAGCGAGGGTAGTATGTCGCAAACGCAACGAAGCGTACTTAGTTCTCAGGGTAGGTAACGCGCTTTGCTGTCTTATTAGTGTAAAATTATTTCATTAATAAGACAGTGGGTGTCATGGGCGGTGGTGAACACTTACCATCAGGTGGCCCACCTGCTCGTTTGGCCACTTGTGACATAAAAATAAATAACAAAATCAGAAGCTGTTTCATAAGTATCGAAAACAAGTATTTCAAAGTGGCAGAAGGTGGTTTCAGTTTGTGTTTGGTACTTACGAGAAAAAGAGTAAATGTTTGTTCATGAGAAAAATTGTAACTTACACTGCCCATCCATAATTGACATTGCATTGCCATCTTAGGTTATTCGAGATTTCACAGCCAAGAACAAACAAAAGTAATCCTGCAGTCCTGTGTAGTCAGTTAACAATAAAAATAAGCAACAACAGTCCTCAAATTAAAATTTTCTGTGATAAAGAAAGCAATTCTATATTCTGTGCGTAGACCGCAGCAATAAACAGTGCTGCCAGCAGTGATAGTGAATTTCGGGCGAACAAATAAAAGAAAAGGTCAAATGAGTTGGACGTACAAGGTGGTTTTAGCTTACGCTTTGCTTTGGTTGGACACGTGTCGCTCACTGACCGACCAAGGGACCGCGGCCCGTCTACCTACCTACCTACTAAGAGATAATTAGGATGCAATATAGCTAATTTTAAAGAAAAATCTATTCATACAATAAAATCACAAACTCACTGATTCTGTCTGTACATTAAAAATTTTAGCGGAAATATTATCTAGGAGTCACAAAATAGGTAACAGAATACATTCGTTCAGTTTTTGGCATTTTGTCTGTTTGTCCGCTTGCCTGTGCGTGACAAACTCACAAACCACTGAACCTATTAAAACAAGGTTTTCAATATTGTATTTGGCTTATCTCAGGGCAACATCTTAGCTTTAGATTATTGCAATCGGTTCACTCAAACAGAAGCTAAACGAATGAAAATTATCAAGCAGCCTGTGCAATAACTCACAAACTACTAAACCGATTCGATTGGAGTTTTCATTATTGTACTTTTGTGCAACCTATAAACTATAATTCAATGCAATCATTTCTCTCAAACAGAAGATATTGTTGTGTTCTAGCACCTGGGTAACCGAGCTGTAACTTAACCAAAGCCCACTAACAGATGGCGCTATAGGGTTTCTAAAACGCTATTTCTAAAAACAGATACAATGAACTTTCCCAGACATGAGTCATATCTAGATCGATTTTTGCCCTCGAAAACCCCTGTATAGTTAATGTCATCGAAAGCGTTAGAGCCATTTTCGAGAAAACGATTACATATATATATATTATATTTAAATATTGCTTGTTTAATAGTATAGGATAATAAAAGAAAAAAAACAATACTTTTGTCTTGCGTTGCATGAAATAACTGTACAAATACGGTATTTACTGTACGCTTGGCAGCACTGGTGATGGACGAAATGTCAAATATAGTGAAGTGCACTCATTTTTTCATTCACTCATTCTTGAATCGATTAGCAGCCTCGGAGCCTCTGTATCGATCATTTTTATTGAATTCTCAGTTCTCGTATTTATTAAAGCAAGCAATTGTCTGTCTTCATTGTGGATGTGTCATTCATAGCCTAAGTAAAATGTACTTTTTTGTATTTTGGGCTAGTGCAATTTGAAAGTGATAATTATTTAAGTGCTGTTACGATATTATTCATTTTATTATTGTTATAAAGACATTTAGTGAGTGATCAAGTAAGAGAGCAAGAATTTAACTTCTTAGCTGCTTAACGTGAAAAATAATCAGGTCACGCGTTTACTTACACACATCTTAAAAATGTCCAAAATTGATAACGTTGACGCTTTGGAACAACAATTAGCTGACTTACAAATGGGAAAAGACATGAGTAGTTCTAGTCGAATCAAAAAGATACCACCAGCTGTGCCACCGAAGAAGAAAGCTCAGCCCCAAGTTCCACATAGTGCTATAATTAATACTTTGCGAGAGCCCTCTTATTCTATGAAGATATCTCCGGTATTAAGCACGAGTCCTTCTGGATACACAAATATACACTCAAGTTACGTACGTCCTAATCAAGATTACGCAAATATCAGAAATGTGACAAATGTTGAAACAAGTCAAACCTGGCATCAATATGTCCCATCACCATCTAAAAGTAGCAATGTGAGTTATAGCAATATTTCTACGTATCGCAACGCTGCAGACGAATTACCGCCACCACCGCCACCTCCACCACCATCTGTTCACATAACAGCATCGAAATCTTTTGATAATAATCACAATAATGAAGATTATTTACCACCTCCATCACCTGTAAGCTCCAACTACAGTGAGTTGGTTCGCGCTACAGCAAACTTGAACTACAATCATGACAGGCCAACATACCCTCCTATTTATCAGAATGAATACCCTGACTATGGAACTTCACAAGCATCAACTTATGAGTCACTTTATGAACCAATAAATCCACATCCTCAGAGTAACCTTTTAACTGATAATAATAATTCTTCAGTACACAATTATGGACATAACGTTTCACCTGGTATATCACCCTTGCCTAAAGAAGAAGAAGTAGACGCTCTTACTAACCTTTTGGTGCAGTCTATTTCTAATAGCCAAGATTTGGATGTGTTTGGAATATGCATCAAATGTAACGAAAAAGTAGTAGGAGAAAATTCTGGATGTTCAGCTATGGGAAACATGTACCATGTGAAATGTTTCTGTTGTCATCGTTGCAGAGTTAATTTACAAGGCAAGCCATTTTACGCCGTTGAAGGACAACCATATTGTGAAACCGATTACTACGAAACATTAGAAAGATGTTCAGTTTGTAATAAACCTATAATAGACAGAATTCTTCGCGCCACTGGAAAGCCTTATCATCCTGCATGTTTTACATGCGTCGTATGCGGCATAAGTCTAGACGGTATACCGTTTACTGTTGATGCAATGAACCAGATTCATTGTATTGAAGATTTCCACAAGAAGTTTGCACCTCGCTGTTGTGTTTGCAACTATCCAATAATGCCCGAAGAAGGAGAGGAGGAGACTGTGCGGGTTGTAGCGTTAGATCGTAGCTTTCATGTTAAATGTTACCGATGCGAAGATTGTGGTATGTTGCTGTCATCAGAAGCAGAAGGACGCGGGTGTTATCCACTAGATGATCACATTCTTTGCAAAACTTGCAACGGCCATCGCATTCGTATGCTCACTAATGTCATGACTACTGATCTGTAAGTTATCTATGCTGGAAAACTTAAATAAATAAGTTAAATTTTGTTATTAAAACTATGAAGCTTATACAGAGTTAATTTTCTCTATACAGTTACTCAGAATCACATTTTTTTTAGTTTGAAAAGTTATTTTGAATTAGAACATTTAAGTTTAATATTTATTGTTTTCAGTATATTATGGTGTTACAGATTAAACTTATTGACATTAAATTTCCTTAATTATTACGATGAAGATAATATTTTGTAGGTTTTAGTAAAGATGACATAATAGTTATCATAATATTATATTAATTTAATTATTTCTACTTGATGTGAAGTACATGAAACTTTTTTACGAAGACGATATAGGTATCTAATCGGGTCTTAGTTTTCTGGTGGGATTCAAACAGAAAAGTGACTGTAATGGTAAATATTATGTGGATCATGTCTGTTGTAGTGACACTTTTAAAAGCTTTTATTTAGTTTAATTTCATCTGTCGCGGTGTCTGTCTGTCTGTAACCAAATCTTGGAAGTAAAATTTGACCCACTTCCCGGTTTTCGATTGATATGAAATTTTGCTTGCGTATGTAAATCTTTCTTTTCTTTCTTTCTTTCTTTCTAATGATGGAGCCGGAAGATAGCCACAGAAAAGTGAGAAAATACTGCGTTTCAGAAATCCTGCAGCGCCTTCTGTTGGTGGGCATCATCACCTGGTTATATTTTAATGTTCAAACAACTCTTGAAGGTTTCTTTACAAAATATTTGGATTTAGCTAGGTCTTTTGGAGAATTTTGTGAATAGTTTTTTCATACAAAGCAACGACTAAATTTCCCGCGCAAGATGCAACAATCACTTTTGTATGATACTGAAGATTTTCTACTCCATACTAGAGGCGCTGATTTTTGCTGTCGACTACCTAATTTAACCACACCTTACGTACGGTCAACCGCACGTCAATGAAAATATTTGCTACTACTATGCCATAAAGTCCAAAGTGTTTCTACTGACTTGCTGTTGAGTGTACGTAGCAAAATATCTTAGGTTTAGGCTCATTTGGTTCTAGGGTGTGTAGATAGTTATTATAAAAACATTTTTTTTAAAGAACAAGCTTTTATTAGATATAGAAAAAGAACTAAAACGTTGTCACACCACAAGTTTTCAAATAAAAACGTGTTACATTATAAAATATCTAGAGAGAAATTAAAAAGAGGGCGTAAAACGCTTTTATTTGAAAACCTGAGACTGAATATATTTTAGTTCCTTTTCTTCATCTAAAAAAACCTTCTTTAAAAAAAATCCTATTATTTTTTTGTTTATAAGACGTATACTTTATACCTAGTTATAAGATTGAACAAAACACTAACCTTAATTTATTACTAGTTAAGGAGAAATGTGATATCACCTATTGGTTAGAAAGTAAACACATATAGTAGGTTTTTTGCATTCCAAATGCTCTTATTTATTTTTAGTATAAGTGCAAAGCATACCTACATACAAATTGCAGCAATTTGCCATATTATTTATTTATCTTTTGTAAATTTATTTTCAAATAAATTTATTTGATTTTATGTATTGGGTATTTTATTACGAGCAATTCTGTCAATATTTAACTGAAGTGAAACAGTAAAAATATTGAACAGTATTACTGAAAGCAAAACAATACTTTCTTCATCGTTATGAAAGATAATAGCCAAAATTCTTAATTATAATTTGGTATACCATCAACTGGCTTGGTAAAGGCACGATAAACATCACAGATTGTGAGACACCTAATTATAAAGGTATCGTTTCCGAAGCTAAACTATATCTACCTTAATTTAAATTCAAGTTAAGTACAAAAGTAATTTGAATCGCTATAAAAGAAATTAAAATATTATTTTAAAAAATCTATTGTATAGTAAATAACTCAATATAACTATAGGGAAAGCTGTAACTATATAGTATTTGTTTGAGCAAATCTCTGTTGTCAGATTTTATATGTAGAAGTGCGAATAATCCGTAATAATAGGAGTTTGATTAAATTACTATAAATGACTACTCTCGCAATGAGATCATTCGTAGCAACTCAAAATTCACTATCGTTTTACTCTATACTTAGAACTTTATCATTACCTCATTATACTTTAAGTTTAAATAGGCTTAAACTTAGGTATCTACTTATTTAAGACTTGTCAAAATTAGGAACATTTCTTCTAGTTTACTATAGTGATTGAGTTCTTTCTTATTTAAACTTTGTAACGTAATTTAGTATTAAATTTTGGTGGACTTAATACTTGCTTCATGAAAATGCTGCGCTTTTCTTTGATATTTTTAGACAGCGATAAATCTGTTGCAAGTACCTTTAGTTCATTAGAAGATTGAGGTCTAACCTCGGTGTCATCTTTAGTATCAAAACGATTTTTTACGTTAAGGAAGTTTAAATCATACTTCTGCGCGTTTTCAGAATAATGACACAATACTTCTTCGTCAGAGTTCAAACAAGGCTTGGGTTCAAACTTTTCTCTTAAAATTGAAAATTTTCGACGCGGTCTACTCTTGGTTACCTTCTTCATGTTCGACGTTTTTGAAACTGCAGACGCACTAACTACAGGTTCGGCAATATCTTTTTGTATGAGCGATTGTAAGGATGATGATATTCGACTTGATGAGAGATCTTCAGTTGAACTAATTGGCAAAGTATTTGAATTTTCCGACACTAACTGCCATAAAAAGTCAATATCTTTGTTTGATAAATCTTGCAAATGGTGTTCAGATCTGTGATTATTCTTTTTTACTTGAGTTTTTACATTGCATGCATCAGATTTCAATCGCTTTCCCATGTTTTTACTACAAGTTAAAACGTTTTCAGCATCGTCCAAGTCTAACGAAACAGAAGTATCTGAAAAGTTCAACTCTTTTATATCTGGGCCAAACTTAGAGCTGTGAACAGTTAACATATTCTCTTTTTCCTGAAGAGGTTCCATAGTATTACTGGAATGAAACTTGGATGGTTCCTTCCATAAAGCCCTCTTTAAATTATTTTCAACCTTAGCGGAAGCATTGAATTTAGGGGAATCCCACGTCTGTGCCTTATGATAGACATTTCTTGGTGAATTGGTGACAGTTGCCTTTCGAATTTCATCAATAGTTGCAACCAGAGAACTTTCAGAATTTAACCTTTTTTTGTTTGCTGGATCTATGTCTCCTAAATCATCTAACTCCTCTATAATAGGTTCTAATTGATAAGCATCTTTACCAAACTCAATGATACATGGTTTTGCTAGAAATGTTTCATCATTTGCCTGAGAAGCATTAACGTAATCCTCTTGATTACTTCTGTCAAATTTGATGAAGACATTTGAATAAGTGTGTGGTTTTCTAGGAAAAGGAGGCGCAGTTAATATTGCATTTTTAAGTTCTTGAGAAATGCAGCTACTTATTTCTGTACTGGCTGAAGTTAAAGTGTCGCGTCTTCTGTCTCGAACTACACTTCCATCGTGCAACCAGTTTTCAATATCACAATAACCATTCCAAGATCTTAAGCCCCATGCTTCTCTTGCTATATTAACTGCACAAATATTTTCATAATCATGTACAGATAAAAGTTCAGTAGGTGTGTCTTGGTCGCGTTTTGCTATTGAGCCAGATTGAATGCCACTTTTGAGCTTATCTTTTTTTGTGTACATTTCTTTCAAAATATCTATGGCGATTCTTTGAATGTTTTCGATGTCGGCGTCCTGATTACCCACTTTGATATTTTTAAGAGCACTCAAACAAAGTTTTTGAACTATGTTTTCATTAAAAGTATTTATATCAGAACTATTGATGTCACTGAAACTTAAATCTAAATCCATATCAATAGAGTCTGAAGAAGTTTTTTTGTTTGATCCGTCTGTTTCATGGCTTAGTTCAGAGCTATAATCAGTTTTTAAAGATTTGCCAAAAACCGCATTCATGGCATTGCAATGTTCAAGTCTTAAATTTGCAAAATCCTCTCGTAACTCATCTGAGGAGCATATGCCACGTCGTTTTTGTGAATTTAAATTATTTATTGTCAGTTTGTCTATTGAGCTTTCCACATTTTCTAGTGATGATAATCTTAACGTCAGCTCTGTAGGTGTAAATATAGATCTTTTTTTATTAGGTTTTGGTGGCAGTTTCATGGCTAATGGTGTGTTTTCTACGGTAAATATTTCTATGCTGGATCCATTAATACTGGTGCTGCCTACTGGAGCAGACGTAAACGTCGGTGAGCCTGATCTTGCTATCCAATGATCAAGTAAAAACTTTTTGTCTGCATTCACGGATTCATTTTGTGTAATAGTTTCGGATGGTCCATTGCTGTAACGAAATAAACAGTATGTTAATTTTATATTTATATTTTTTATAATAATATATCTTTTATAATGCGCACGGCTAAATAGTGGAATTCTCTGCCTGCGTCTGTGTTCCCGAGTTCATATAACCCGAATCTATTCAAGTCGCGAGTGAATAGGCTTCTTCTGGGCAAGCTCTCTCCATCGTAGACCTCATCTCTGTCTTCAAAACTGGATCGAGGTCAGGGGTAAGCCCATTTTCAATAAAAAAAAAATATTGTTTTTGTTACTTTTATATTTTTTTTAATATCCGTCCAATGATCGATATCGTACCTCCTTTTTGCGTCAGCAACATTATCTTTATGGCTGCTTTTAAAAGATCGTACATGCTTCAAATTACTTTTTTGGGCTTGATCTTTGTTATTTAATTCAACATCATCTTGAGCTTTCCATGGTATTGGACCTTTTGAGTGGAAATACCTGTAGTATAAGATCATGGCACACATCCCTGAAAAGTTGAATTAAAATATATGGCACTGATAGCGATAAGTGTAACGAGAATATTAAATATCTAGTGAACACATAATTACCGATAATGGTTCCAAAAATTATGCATATAGTGGCTCCAACTGACCAGGACTTTTTCTGTCGCTCTAAATCTGATACAATTACATAAAGAAATAAACTTCCAAAATTTTGTGTCACCATCAATGTGTAAAACAGAAGAAGCCGATATCTTGTATGCCCTTCTCGTAAATTTATATAACAAAAACAATACACAAATCCCATGACAACATTATACAGAGTCTCTTCAATTTTGTTTGGGCAGAAAGCCGTATTCTGTATAACAATCCAAAACGTCATTGCTGTCCAATGCAATCCTATAAAAAATAATATTATTTTAATACAATGTAAAGCCACATGGCCACAGAAATTTTTGTACAGTCAAGAGCTCGTCAAGCTTGACACACCACACTGGACTTTGCACCACTCTTTATTTCAATATACCGTTAGGGGTTGAGTCGTGTTGCAAGCTTTAACTCTTCTTGAATATACATCAATTTATGTACGTCTTTCGGCCGGTATAATTATCGTAAATTACATAGCAATACGTAGCACTGTAAGTACATACCCAATGGAAGAAAAATCCATATTCCAAATATCAAACTAGATAAAAATATTCCTGAAATTCTTGCTACTAACATGCCAAAATGCCACACAAGTCTGAGTACAAGGGATACCCATATAAAGCTTTCAGTAGAAAATGTCATTATACTGTAAATATAAGATGCACACCCCCAAATCACGGATGTATTAGAAGCTGCTAGTGCAAACGCTGCAAAATAAAAAATATCCATTAATCAAAGACACCTTAAAAAATGTATCACTCTAACTGAAATTTTATTGTACCTTTTGTATGATAATTTTGTTCTAACATGACGATGGCATAAGTTTGTAGGATTATTTGAGGAATCGTTCCAGTAAAAATATACAAAAAATGTAAAAGACTCAAATCGTTTCTCTGTGATATTAATTTTTGTGTCATTGCGGCATCAAAATTTTTGCACGCAAAAACTTTTCGTAGAAAAATAATGTATCTGCAATGTCAAAAATATAATAATAATGATAACATTGCTATAAAAATTTGTTAACGTTAAATTTTATTTTAACAATTAAAAAGTATATTAGTACCCACCTTTGTAATAATCCAAAAAGACAGCCATGAATAATCCAGTACTTCAAGTCAGATTTTTTGTCAGTGATAAGCCATCTCATTGAAAACACATTAATTAAAATATTTGGAGTGAGAATGAAACTTGAAGTTGCTATCGCCCAAAAAATATATCCATCTCTACAATATTCAGTGACAACAAGGATATCTGGAAAAAAAATCAAACAAATTTTTCAATGAATTAGTTATTTTAATTCATAAAATCGCAATAAAACTATTATTGCCGTCCATCTCCTTTGTGCAGCAGTTAATCACTATTCGTTTTTAAAATATGCACCTATGTTTATCCTACCTTTCATATACCTAATACAATGTTCCTATGTTTAATGCAGTAAAAATGATGTAAGCAGGTATTTTAGACTCACCTGTAGTCAAATCAGCAAGGATTGTAATTAACGATATAAACACGCACAAAACATTGAAAACACTAATGTTTTCATCCTGATTGCTTCCATTATTCCTTTCTTTTAATTGATTTGCTAGTCTACAAGCCTCTGCCATTGTACAAAATAGTATCCACCGAACACATTACAACGAAAAACAAAACAAAGGCCTTTTCGAACCCTACATTAACAGGTGATAGGATGAGATAGACAACTATCATGCAAGCTCATAGACGCCGCTGAGGGGGACAAAATAAGCCGTCCGCCAGTAACTAACCCTATCGAGAAAAAAAACAACCAATAGAAAGCTAGGCTCGATAGTAACGACACTCTGTGCGTTCCATATTGTACTAACAGACTGCTTTAGAGCGCGCTTAAGTCGGTCCAAATTGACCAAAAGCGTGCTCTAAAGCACTCGCTCGTTCACCGCCTTACGTCATTGATGACGTCATCGTTTCTGCTATCAGTGCTTTAGTCAAATAGGTGGAGCAGTGAAAGCGCTAATGTCAAAATCGATATGACACATAAAATCCCACACATTTGCAGCCAGCTGATGTCTCTTAAGTTTTGATTTTAATGAGTCTGTCTCTAATGGAAATGAGAGTGGATTTGGCGCACATTTTTCAGCGATTAGCTTAGGCTTTGTTAAAGAAAATAAAAACAAAACTGACATTTTGACAGATGAACACGTGAGCGCGCTTAAATCCATTCCAAATTGACTAGAGCCATTAAAGCAGTGATAGCTTTGTGAGCGTGCAAAATCAATTTGGACCGTCCGTCAGTACTGTATACGCTTTTAGCAGCGTTTGTACAATTTGGAACACAGCCACTGACGACGACGCGTTGCGTGTGGAGGAGATGCGCAAGCGCAACAAACTTACCCGTAATAATCGGATCTTCAAATCGATATTGCCAGTGAATGATTTTTTATTTTTATTTATTACGGCATTGGAAACAAGGCCATCTGCCGCCAGTGAATGAATGAAAGTAAATATTTGGATACATAAAAGAAAAGTAACCACGGGGTAACGTAATTTTATTGAGTAGTGACTTTTTTGAGTGATTCTTGTAGATAGTAGTTTTAACGTAATGCACTGGTTATTTTTGTAAAATAAGTATAGCCCACTAAACCGCGCCATGCCAAGCCTCGATCGAAGATCTTCGATTTGAACTACCTTGAATCCAACACTACGGTTTGTTTCTCGAATACAACGCACACATTACATTCACTGAATATAGTCGGTTTATTTCTATATGCGTGCATTCGTCGAATACGATCGAATCTTAGACTATATAATACTAACGTATAAAAGACAGATTGTATTGAGCATTAGTTCATAACCACGTTTTATCTCACTTCAACTAGAAGTGATTCATCGTAATAGAAAGAGCTAGAAATATATCGTCTGGTTATACTCGATTCTCCCCCGCCACAGGCATTTTTTGGTCGGATTATAATGATAAGCATAATCCGACTAAAAATGCAGGATCCATAAACATAGGACAAAACCCCTCCTGTAAGGTGTCACTTAATTTGGAAGGTTTATGCCTCCATTTTTCTGTCAGACTGCAAGTTGTTGTTTATTTGCTTAGTGGTTGTTTTTGCAAAATTTTAGTATAAAAGTGTGTTTCAGCCAATGTTTTGAGCTCAGAAATTGCTCAGAAAGTTAGTGAAAAATGTTTTGTTGCGTATTAGGCTGCAATGCCCGAGAAAATTACAAAGAAAACAGTGCCGAAGTCATATCGTATCATGCGTAAGTATTTTTTAGTTTATTTTTGATAATACGCAATATTTTGCTTCACGAAATATTGTGTAGTACTCAATACATTGTGGTATATTAGGTGTATGCTCAATATCGCATTTTATTAGTAAATTTTACATAAAAATATGATGATAAACATTGATATCAAAACATGATATAGTGATGGGATTTCTTACATCGATATATTTTTATCCAACTGCGGCGAAGCACAAATCTCGTACCTACCAAATGGCTTGATATATTATATTTTAATTTTATGAGGTGTTCAGCTAGGTTTTAGTAAAATTTTAAACACTGATGCCATATTTTCAACTGATGGTATTGTACATAAAATACGTTTTGTTAAAGGCTATTATGATTGTTTATCTATATAGAAAAAGACAACTGTTGGTTGTAACAATATCGTAGCCTGGGAGACCAATAAACTGAGATACACCCTTAACCCTTTGATAGCATAGTTTATAACTTATGACTTTGTACATAAAATATATTATGTTACAGGTTAATCATTGTTAATCAATAAGTACATAGTGAAAAAGACAACTGATGGTGGAATCAATATTGGAGAGGACAATAAAGTGAGTTATGTTTTAATAGTTTTTAACGGCAACAAATTAAATGATTCCCAAAATATTTTTTTATACCCCAATACACTACAGACGAAATGGATGAAAGTACACCAAATTGGCTGAACGTACACCAAATTTGGATAACCGTTTCGGTTAAGTTGTGTAAGGTTATCTTGCGACCACAACGCATGAGCCGAGCGAGTGGAGCGAGCGTGCCGCGGCCGCTGCCGGCGAAGTGCCAGAAGCAAATTCGGTGTACATTCATCCATTTTGGTAGACAAAATTTGGTGGATATTATTTGGTAAAAATTTACTCAAATTTGGTGGCACGTTAATACATCCGTTTTTAACTTATGATATTGTACATTAAAATGTATTTTGTTACAGGTGTTTATGTTTGTACATTTTAAATAAGGAGAGAAAACGACAACTGTTGGTGGTATTAATATCGGAGCCTGGAAGGCCAATAAACTGAGTTTTGTTCTAAACCCTTTAATAGAATAGTTTTGAACTTATGATGATGTACAAAGTAGAAAAACGCAAAATTTTTGAAAAAAAAAAAAAGTCGAAAATTGGTAACACTACGTATTGATTGAAAATGATTTTATTTTAACATTTCCTGTGTTCGGATAAATCTACCAAGTAGAAAATTGCAAAATTTAATCATTTTGAATTATACGTAGTGTTACCAATTTTTGACTTGAATTATATTTACAAAAATAGGACTTGTTGAGCTAGTACAGGTAATGCTTATTAGGTGGAAGCACAAACGCAACGTTGAAATACGTATAGAGATCGCAAATTTTACAACATCATGCGGGACCCTGAGCCTAGTTGGTAAAGCGTCTCCGGTACTGAGAATTTGGCAATTGTCTACTTTGTAGATCTATCCGAACACAGGAAGTGTTAAAATAGAATATTCTTATGATATTGTACTTAAAAATGCGTTTTGTTACAGATTATTATGATTGTTAATCTTGAGTACGTAGTGAAAAAGACAACTGCTGGTCATGAAGAATCATGAGTGAAACCTGTACTAATAATAGCTTTTTGTACATTTTATTTAAGTATTAGTAGTATTATTAAGTATTAAATACACTGCCTAATGGAAAATAATAAAATGATTATCCATTGTCATAATGATAGTTATTGTTAAGGATATACCTATTTAAGGATCTTTTTTCTTTAAGCTAAAAATAAAATTATAAACTTATATCGGCCTTTTTATTTACATAATACAAGTTTAAAAATAAGTAATCCATAATAATAAAAAAAATCTGATAGTATTTGTTTTTTTTTTTCACAAATTTTGTCACCTGTATCCAAAATTCATCGATATAAAAATCGACAATACCTCATCACTACTTGATTATGACAGTTAAACAGTGTGACGTCACAAATGTCAGGCGCTGAAAGCATTTGAGACGGCTTACACGGGGGGTTTGGATCGAATACATTTTTAAACCAGATTAGAGCGCGCTTACGTCAATGTCACTGAGAAAAATTAAAATTTTGATTTTGTTTTGCGTTTTAAGAAATTATTGAGAGATAATTATTATTCGATAAAATAATTAAATCTAAAAACCCTAAAAAAAGTTGAAAAAAATCTCTCGAAAACGAGATTGATGACAAATGTCTTATGAATTTGACGTTTCGCACACGCTGCACTACCTCATTTTCGTATGCAATGATAGCGCGCTAAAGTGACGTCACTGATGACGTCACGTCACTTAAACGAGTGAATACGAGCAAGTTTTGAACCGACTATTAGCGCACTAAAACCGCACACAACGCTCAAATGCGGGTTTTAAACCAAGGAGGTTTTAGTAGCAGCTCTTGCTGCTAAGGAGGGAGCCATAAGCGTAGCACTTTCTTGCGAGGGACCTCCATACTAAAATGTATGGATTTTTTTTCAAATCCTAAAAACGTAAAATTTTTATCTTTCTCTCTGAGAAGTATGTGACATGGGACTAATAAATGCTACTACCACAGTTTTTCTGGTGAAAACACTTACCATTCAGGAAATAACCGGTGTTAAAAATCACGCATAAAATGGCTATTACGGATTATTTACGCTTCCGTTCTTAGTATTAATTATCAATTCACAAGTAAATAAATGGTACAGCAGCACTGCACTTACTTTCTCGCAATACTCTAGGAAAAACTATCAACCGCAAACTTAAATTTGTAATGCCATACACATAGTATGGAAATACAAACTTTTATTTACGTTTTTCCAAAAAAATGTTCGAACTTTTAACTTTTGGTAGTACTGGAACACCCTTTATATGAATTTTCCAAGATCAATGGATACTACCGTAGGATACTTGCATGGAGATTTTTTAAATTTCCCAACACATGTTCCTTATGGATTATTGTTCAGTTTAGTCGACTGAGCAAGCTCTTTCAGTTTTTGGTACACCCTGTGTACTAAATTTTATTCAAAAACTCATAAAGAATATCCAGTCAGGTAGACAACCAATCCAGGAGTAATATTATAGAAAAATTTAATAAACTCAATTGAACCAATTTTGGGTAAATCACATATTTACGATTTGGTGGTACAGGAACACCCCTTATATGAAATTACACAGATCATTTGATACTGGCGCAATATATCTTACATGGAGATGCTTGGTCATGCAAAGTTTCATCAAGATTCTATGAGCCGTTTTTGAGAAAATTGCAATTTATCATTTTCGTTTTATGACAGCTACCCTCAAAATGAGAGCCAGCCAGAAACCACTTAGAACCCTTCGATGGATTTGCATAAAACTCCTAAATTCCAAATATGATGTCAATCGGACCATTCGTTTAGCCGCTAGGCCAAAGGGTGACGGACAGACCGACCGACGGACCGACCGACCGACGGACCGACCGACCGATGGACCGACCGACCGACGGACCGACCGACCGACAGACGGACATTTTTGGGAGACTTGTTTTTTATGATGTGTAAGTGATATAGAACACATTTTTGAGAAAATTAGAAAAACTTTTTTTTTCACGAATACAATACCTTTCTCGCTCCGCTCGAAAGTAAAAACGATATATTTTCACTTTCACAAACAAAGTTTATACTAAAACATTCGATTTTTAAAGATATCTTGATTTTTGTAAAACTTAACTAAGTTTTTTGACCGACTAGCATGGGCGACAGTGAGACGCTTTACTTCACTAGCTCATACAGAATATGTATATGTTGGACTCTATAGTTTTTTACTCTGAGTTTTAAACCGTAGGGCAAGTGTATCCAATTTTTAGTGATGGGAAAATACGATGAATGAATGGAATAATTGAATGTCAATAAGTGTTTTGTTTATTTTTATTGCGAAATTTAGGTAAAGCTTGTTCTCGTTTTATATTATAATTTTCGTGGTAAAAATGATACATGATGCTTTATTGGTACTTTGGGACTGTACACAGGCTTCAATTCAAGTAAGTTTACCATGTCGATTAAATAAATTCGAGGAGCATTACTTAACGTACTTACTCATTTTTCAGCAACCAGCAGCAAATTCATTTTCAAACCAAGGCGACTCAGATGTATATGCCAGGATTTGTGAAGTAGGGAAGAGTCACCACAAGATTCAAAATTTTGTTGCTGCCACTGGTTTCCATGCCCGAAAACTGAAAACAGGTTTGTTAGTAGGTACCTACTGAATGTTCTTAGAGCTTTGAGACGCAGAAAGGGCTTGTGCAAATCTAACCTCTTTAAATGTATAACTGTAGAGAAGCTGTGTCTGTATACTGAAAATATTTTGAAAAGATGAATTAAACTCTAACGGGAAGAAAAGATATCACAATTTAAGGCGATCTGTGACGGCAAGCTTAGCCCCGAACGCAACTAGATGGAGCCACTGCTGCAAATATAAGGTTTTATTTTTTAATGCAATAAGTACCAACTGTATATGTGCAACGAGTTGATTCGCGTAAATTTCATCGTGCAACTTCAACGCCTAACAACAATTTCGATAAGAAAAATATCTCCACATGTCCATTAAAGTCAATTACTCTCGTCAGTCCGTGTTTACATGAGTACCATCACTCACACATGCACACAAAGCACAACCGTACAGTTTTGACCGCACGTTCACAATCGTAATATTGAACCAAAAATTGCAAACAAAAATAGTACTTTCAGTACATTAACTGTACTTTTGTATTAATTAGCGAAAAATTTAACTAAAAATAGCAGTATTCATTCGTTTTTCAACAGAATTTTATGTCCCGCGTAAGAATGCAAGTCATTTGAATTTTTGTATGGGAAACGGATCACCTTAAGAGCCTACGAGTCGCGCAAAGGAATTTAAAAATGGATATTTCCGAAGTATGTTGCTGTCTCGCTAACTACTCACTGCCTTCCTGCGCCCGCGCTGTCGATGTGTGCAACAGTCAACGCGTGTGTGCGTGTTTGATCTCCATGACCGGTTTTAGTACAGCAAGTGCAATTTTGTGAAATTGGAAAAAACAATATTTGGACACTCAAGTGCTACATAGTTTACTTCGCACACAAAAAATATACTGTTAGTTTCGTATCGTGTTATTTGCACTATTTTTAATCTAATGGTAAGTTTGGATTAGTTTAATTTAATTATTTAGATTAAATAGATTACAATTTTATTTAAAAAACCGGCCAAGTGCGAGTCGGACTCGCGCACTGAGGGTTCCGTACCACCACATAAACATAATTGTATTCGGTGAAATTTCAGTAAGTTAATGTGCTAGATTTTTTGAGTCCGACACGCGCTTGACCAAATTTTATTACTTGTTGTTATTTTATAGCTTATGCACTATAAACATACCAATTTTCAAGTTTGTAAGTGTTCCCGTTTTTAAAAAGAACTAAAACAAAAATCGCCTCAGCGACCATCCAACTTGACCCCTCTCTTATATGAATGTTCTTGAAACGGGAGCTCACCACAATTGGTTACAATTAGTTGTGAGAAAAGTTATAATATTTAATGATTTCAGACTTTTCCCATTATTTGTACTGTGAGACCTAGCTTCTTGCCAAATTTCATAATTTTAGGTCAACGGGAAGTACCCTGTAGGTTTTGCATTTTTGAATAAATGTATGGAGATGAGGACATAAAATGCCATATCTTTTGATTGCGTCGTTGTAAAACATTGAAATTTTCAGATCTTGTGTGGTTCATGGATCCTAATATGTGGTATTAATTTCAACCTGATACCTTTACTCGTTCGTGAGATAAAGGGTCTTGACAGACAGACAGACGGACGGACAACAAAGTGATCCTATAAGGGTTCCGTTTCTTTCTTTTGAGGTACGGAACCCTAAAACCACTGCATTTTTACAATTGAAATTTTTTTACGGTTAACCAATAAAAAATTGATTTCATTTTATCTATTAAAAAAGTGGTACAGTCAAGAGCACATCAAGCTTGACACATTGGACTTTGTACCATTCTTATTTCAATAGATGTACGGGCTAGAGTCGCACTGCGAGTGACAAGCTTGACCTGTCGTTGACTGTACGTCAGCCAGATATGTGATGAGCGAATTTTATATGGTTTGGATTGAATTTTATTATGCTTTTGTTTGTTTTTAGTCAAACCACATCATTTGATTTGAAAATAATAAATTACGTTTAGTAATTGTATTTAAACTTGATGTTTTGAATTATTTACAGGTTCCTTCATTGCAGTATCCTTATTTAAATAAAATACTTTGCGCCTGTTGTAATCAAGGTACAGTCAACAATAGGCCAAGCTTGACTCACATAGCGCAACTCTAGTCCGTACATCTATTGAAATAAGAACGGTATAAAGTTCAATGTTTTAAGCTTGATTTGCTCTTGACTGTACGTGTGAAAATATGACCGTTGTGTGTTTGTGTGATAGTAATATGTGGGCGTCCAAGCATAAAGGGTCCAGTTTTTGAGTTAAGTTATGAGTTGACAACAGATTTGATCTGTTGAAAATAATACATAAAACCGGCCAAGTGCGAGTTGGACTCGCGCACCGAGGATTCCGTGACCACCAAACAATATAATTTGCGAAAAAGAAAAGAAATTGGTCCAACTCGCACTTGACCAGTTTTTATTATTTGTTGTTATTTCATAGCTTATGCACTATATGCATATCAATTTTCACGTTTGTAAGTGTTCCCGTTTTAACGATAGCGCTAAAACAAAAAAAAACACATTTCTTGTATGGGGAACCTCCTAAGTTTTGAAATTTCCTTTACTCTTATTATTTGATAGGTAATCTCCCATAATAACACATATTCTGTGAAAATTGCAACTAAATAGCTACTACGGTTCAAAAGACCCTTTGATGGTCAGATGGACAGTGTCTAGTCTAGTGCCTTCTACGCCGCGGGTCACGGGTTCGATCCCCGCCTAGTGCAAACATTTCTAGTTGTTATTTTTGAGTTTTAGTTTCTGATACCAAAAATTTTGACCAAAGACACAGTACATATCATTTTTAGGGTTCCGATACCAAAATGGTAAAAAAGGAGCCCTTATGGTGCGACTTTGTCTATCTGTCTGTCCGTCTGTCACAAATATATATCTCAGCAACCACTCATGCTATCAACTTGAAATTTGGAATGGTTTTAGAATATGGTTGCCCCACTTAATTGCACATGTAAGAATAAAAAAAAATCATGATTATTAATGTAAAGGAGGCCCAAATAGGGGGGTAAATATTTTAAATTCCTAGGTCGAGTGGGGTCTCATATGAAAGAGCTTTACTTCTACATTCTAAAATATATTTTTTTTGTTATATTTTTACGACTCTTAGTTTTCAAGTTATAATGAAAATTGTCAAAAAAATACCATTCCCCCTTATCTCCGAAGTTTGTGAAAGGAAAAATCTAAATTAATTACAGTCAATAGAAGTTTATGTAAATATTACAGCAAATAAAAAGATCTTTCTAAGTTGCAGTTTTTTGAAAATCTGCAAAAACCTTTTCAAACAAATTTAGTGTTCCAGTCCTAAAAATGGACTTTATTGCTTCCAAAAATACTAGAGGTATATCGGCGCGCCAGTCCGACTTGCACTTGACCAGTTTTTTTAAATTTTATTTTGTGCTTGCATGTTATTAATACAAATACGTACAAAAATTTAGTCATCCATTAATAAAAAGCCATGTGGTCAATACTATATTTTTAATCCAGGTCTAAATATATATACCATCGATACCCGCGGACATCACTAATGTACCGATATTATGAAATCGACTATTGTCAATCACTAACGCTATATTTACATGCGATGCACTCCCCGCACTCTTGCCTTCCCCTTGTTCGAGGGAAAGGGACAATTGCAGCACAAAACGAAAATGCAGCCGAAATAATTCCAAAAATGACGTTCCGTAATCCGCTGTTTTCTCATCTAAATCTTAATCGATTTTAATATTTGTTTCATAATTAGTTTAAGAAAGGAACAATCTATGTTCCTATGTTTTGATTTTGTTCAAAACATGTCTAGTATTTGTAATAATGAGCTCAGTTCAATAGACAAAAAATGGGCAATTTTTTTACAGTTTTAGCTAGGCATAACTTTTATATCTGAAGACTAATTAAAAAAATAAAAACATAGAGACATGCTTGACATGGATAAATATAACATACTTTAAATTTATTTCTTTAGTACTGAAACTCGCGAAAAAAACAGCGGATTACGTTTGTATGGCAGAAACACCCGGCTACGATACTCTTAAAGATGTAAATTATTCCATTTTTGATATTTCTTCATTAAACTGTCAAAGAACTTTCAAATGGTAGTAGTCAAGAGCATGTCAAGCTTGAGTTTAATGTACAATTTTGTTAGGATGTTATCCAGTAAACAAAGTGAACAAATAATAGAAAATGGAAATACATTCATTTGCTGAAATTTTTGGATCGTGATTGTGACTTCCATAAGTTCCCCTATCAAGTTATCGGAGTCATCATAGTACACAGGCCTACATCTTCGTTATGTGGATTCCTGTGGAAATCAATCTTTCACGGGTCATTTAATCAATCTTTCACAGTTTTGGCAAAATCTAACCCATAGCTTTTTCGTGAAACGTGGCCATAGTATCAAATAATCACCATGATCTTCATAGCATTCAGGGCTTATGTCCAAAAGCTTATGTCAAATCGTGTATTCTGCGCCCGGAGAGAAGAAGTAACAAGGCAGCGGTATGGCGTGACACTTGGTAAAGGCTTCTGTTATTGATATTGTAGCGTAGAAGAAAATCAGTTAATTGACCCACTTCCCAGCTTATCGGTTTGGTAGGCGGTGGGTGACTAATGAATACGGCTTTAAGGGTTCGTTTTACCAACGGATGAGTGCTCAAGAAATCACTTTTCTCAGGATTAGCAAAAGTTGTTACAACAGACTTATGGAGGGCTATCGACCTGGCAGCTAACTTTAATTTGTTATGGAGGTAAGTAATATACTTAGACAGATCTTCGGGTTTTGGGTTATCAACGGGGACTTTATTCTTCTTTGCCCATTCCTTCCATTTCGACCAAGCTGGACCATACGTTTTCAGGGTCGATTGACGCCAAGATGATTCAAGGAGAGCACGACTCTCCTCGGGCCATGATTGCACGAGCCTCCACCAGCCTGTACCTTCCATACCTGCAAACACATGTCTTTTATCGCTGGTGGAGGCTTCCCGGTTCTCAGGTCTGTCGGGTTTCGATGAATCTGTGGGATCGTGAATGGTGGGCAAAGTGCTATTTGCAAGAGCTGTGACTTCCAAAATGTCCGCTCCCAATTCGGTGCTACGAGAAGGTACGTTCCTGAGCAACGCGTCAGATGTTTCAGGACGCGCGGAATCAAACTGGGAGGTGGGAATAGCCAGCCCATCCTGAAGTTCCAAGTTCGGCTGAATGCATCCACGAATAGGCAGCGTTGGTCCCTGGCATCCTCGCTTACATATTGTGGAACTACAGCCGATCTTGCACTGGCAAACAAGTCTACCTCTGGTCTGCCCCACATTTTGAATATGAGGTTGAGGATATCTTTGTTCAATGTCCATTCTGGGAGTTCTTTCGACCTCGATAGACTGTCTGCGGCTAGGTTGTACCGCCCTGGGAGATATCGGGCCAAGAGATGAATCTTTTTTTTGAGGGCGATAGCGAAAATTTGTTGGGTAATACGAAGGAGGTTTTGGGATTTCGTGCCACCCTGTTTCGTGATGTAAGCAACGACAGATCGGTTGTCGGACTGTATCATTACAGTCTGATCTCGTAGCTGGTGCCCTGTTTGCTTCAGAACTTCGAGCACTGCCCACAGCTCCTTCGAATTGCTGTGCCACTTCTGATGGCTTCTGTCCCAAAGACCTCTCAGTTTCGTGGTTCCTATTGTCGCCCCCCACCCGTTTTTTGCAGCATCGGTTGTGATGAAAGACGTCGCTTCTTTTTGGTGAATTGGAGACTGTGTCGTTATGTTCGACAGCCACCACTCCACTTCTGTCAAAACAATGGGTGGCAAAGGAAACCTTTTGTGTCTGTTTGACTTTGGCAGTTTGTTTGCAGCGATTTGAATCTGGCGGCAATGAAGTCTGCCTTGGGGAACAATGAAGGACGCGAAGTTCAGGTTTCCTAGTAAGACCTTGGCTGACCACCACGTCCACCACCGATTGTACAAGATGTTTTTTAAAATACTTCGACATTTTTGGGTTTTCTCCTCGGGCAACAGTTTGATGTTCTGTTGTGTGTTCCAGAGTATGCCTAAGTATTCGATTGTCCGGGTTGGGGAGAGAGTTGACTTTCGAAAGTTTATGTACCAGCCCATTTCTGTTAAGTGCTTTACTACAAACTGGGTTTGTTGGGTAAGTATTGTTGGATCTTGATGCAACAGTAGAAAGTCGTCTAAATACACGATGGTTCTGATTCCTCTCTCCCTGAAAAAATGTGCGACCCAGTTAGTTATTTTTGCGAATACGAAGGGTGCGGTGGCCAACCCAAAAGGGAGGCAAGTCATTTGATAAATTGTTTTATTATAATTGAAGGCTAAAAAGCGTCTATGTTGTTTGATGATTGGCAAATGAAAGTAGGCCTATGATAAATCAATTTTAACCATAAAGTCTAGTTCGTGTAGGCATAGAGGGATCTTATGATGATTGATCAAACGAAATTTAGGAGGATTAAGGTACAAATTTAGCATTTTTAAATTAAATATCGGTCTGTTAGAGCCATCGGATTTTTTCCTTAAAAACAAGGGTGATAGAAATCCTGAATGGCTTGAACACAGCTCTATTGCACTGCATTCAAGCATTTTATCGATTTCAGAGGACATCTCCAGTGTATTTTTAATTAATAATCGATTAGTATCATCAAACTTAGCAAGCGGCGGCGGTTGAACAAAAGGTATTTTATAGCCAGAGATTATGGAAAGGATAGCGCTAGGAGCGCCAAAAGACTCCCATGAATGCAAATGCTCGCTTACCTGTCCAGCTTTAAATTTATTTGTCTGACTACAATCTGGGTTTAGCATCAAATCTGGGTTTTTTGAATTTGCTAGGGGTAGAGGGCGCAAAGCTTCTTTTCCTTGGTTGCTCGGTCTGTCGAAAGTTGTTGGAGGTACTTCGTCTCTCATTGGTTTTAGGCTTTTCCCTTCTTTCGATGTTAATGGAACCTTTGAATTGGGGTCGCGCCTTCGTGGGGGTTGGTTGAGAGAACCGGCGGAAAGGAAAAAGTTTGTTACAGCCGCCTTGCTCTTTGACAAGATCCGATAGTTGTGGCTCGGAGAAAATATGTGTGTTGGAAGGCGGTATAGCATGTAAAAGTTCGTTTAACGTTTTATTAGATGGTTTATAGACGGATCTTCGTTGCTGTATAATCTCAGCCCGTCGACCACATGTATACTGCAATAGAGCATCTGACGTTTTGCGAAAAGGAGTATCTACCGCAAGGAAATTTTTACTTATGTGAGATTTAACTTCCAACGAAGCTTTACTGTATACATCCTGAAAATGCTGTCTTTGTTGTAAAAGTCCATGAGTAATGGCACCAAGACAAGCGTCCATTTTCTCCAGTAGTGCGACAGTTTGCCAGTTGGGCGTTACCGTCGCTAGGTTGCTGTTAACCTTTAGGCTGGTGAAGACAGGGGTTGAATGAAATTGTTTTTGGACATCAGCATAGCGTATATTGCTCCAAGCCGCTTGACCAAGTCTCTGACAGTGAGCACCTTGCTTCACTAAAGTTTCATTAGCAGTCCCTAACTTTGCCTCAGACTCTTTTGTTTCGGGTGCGAAATCAAAGAAATTATCTTCTTCAACATCTGCCTCATCGTTCTGAACCTCGGGAGAGTCAGATTCCTGGTTACCAATACCAGAAGCAGTCCACCTGTCATCGTTTGTGTTATCCTCTGGGTCAGAATCGTCGTTCTCGGGAGCATGAGGTAATTTATCTTTTGTTATAATTTCGGCCGTTAACTTGGAGAGGGCTAGCAGTTGCTCGAGCATATTATTCTGTCGTTCCATAAAGCCATCAACATTAGAAGAGGAATGCTCTGGGCTATGGGGACGTTTCCTTGAAGGTGTGCGATTTGTAGAAGCCGTCGAAGGAGATGCGGGGGCCTCTTTAGATTGGCTCTTTATAATTTCCGCGGCTTGAGCTCTTGAAATCAGATAAGGCTTAATGGATGTAAGATTTTCATAAAACCCATTGTAAGCATCTGTAGGGTGGATTTTCTTCATTGTCGAGGACGGTGAGTATATGAGAGCTCGTCCCAATGGCCATCTGAGCAAAACTCGTTTTATGAGTTTGTACTTTCGTTCACTAAAAGAAGTGGTGTTGTACGCATTGGCTAAACTAACAGTAGGTATGGCAAACCTCAACCGGTTTTCATCATCGGACGAGATTTTTGTACCGAACAGATCCTCATATGAAACATCGTTCACGACCCAAGTTCTCCAGTTTTCTAGGTAAAACTCGTCCAGAAGTTGAATAATGTTCTTGAAAAAATCTTCTTCGTCAGGAGGTGGATCCCAGTTCGCTAGCGTACCAAGGGTAGTAGTAGATGGTGCGTCGTCATCCATGATCTGCAAGTGGATGAGACACCAAATCAGTTGTTACCGTTTCAAAGTACAAACTGGATTGTCGGCTGACCAGCCGACAGTGGACGGCTGCCGCGTGGATGCATTGTGCGATGCCACATTATCAAGTAACTGACGGCTGACTAGCCGACGTTGTCGGCTGAACAGTCGACTATAATGTAAAAGTATGTAGGTAGTCTGACATACTGTAGTAATCTAGTGTAAATATTTTCTAGGGCTAAGCTTGCTAGCGAGTCTGCCGTCCGGAGAGCGGGCATTCGCTATAAGCAAGGTTTTCCCACCGATGAACAGTCGACGTGTCGAGACATGTCTTTTATCCTTTGATATTCACTGTATTAAAACATAGAACACATCTTACCTCAGTTTTATCACGATTTTCTCAAAAAGTTACGCAGGTTTTCCGTAATTACTTGCTGTGAACACTAAATAGTAAAATTATTTTGAATAAAATATTTTATTTTTTTAAAAATTTTCACACTGCGCACGCAACAAAATTCGAAGACGTACTGACGAATCAACTGGCGGCGATGGCGGCGACGCCTGTGATACCGGTCACGTGACCAAAATATTGGTGGAAAAGAGGGTAGAACACACTGCAACCGCGCAAAATTCGGGGAGGGTAATCTCACAAGTGGGTCAAGCGAAGGCTCGAACACCTAAATATAACATTATTGTAATTTTTTTTGTTAATATTTTCAATGTACAGACACACTATTGTTTAAATTTTGTGACAAATATTCTTTCACCCTGTGCCTGTGTAATGTAAAGATGAGGTGCAAAATTTCCTAGGTTTCTTTTTTACTATGCCCACAATAATGTGTACTTACTTTCAATAATGTGTACTTGTGTTCAACTTTTCAGCAATAAACAGCAGATGTAATGGCCTGTACGCACAAGCTCTGAGCGAAGGCTTATCTGAAGTTCTGCAATCCTACAAGAAAACCCTGATTGAAGTAGAGGGCTTAGTAATAGAAAATCATAATTACACCCTGTTCTATATATACAGCCATATAGAGAAGTATAGAGGACTATTCAACACCCTCAACAGAATGATAATTACTATAAAAGAAAGAAGACTGGTTGGGTGCCAGATTTTGAGTCTAGTGCATCAGTACATTTTAAATGGCAATGAGATGGTACATGATTGTATTGTAAAGTAAGTAAGTTCATATTATATGGTTTCTATCACCAAGCAGAGAAGGGAGAGGAAATGTGGATATGAGTCGGGCCATGACGTCACGAAAGGGCCGGGGTTTATTTCATTTCCTCTATAAACTTTTGAAGTCTAGCAACGACTCCATTTCACTGGCTCGATCTTCAAACCCCGTCGCGCGGCGTCACGCTTTGTTTAGTACAAAAATTTGCTGGAGGTACCTCATCTCCTTTCTGTACTCCGTAAAATAATTAAGTACCTCAGATATTTTAAGAGGTGGTTCTGAACTCTGTAATGAGGATCCTTGGAAAGATCATAGCTGGCAATACGAAAAAACTTCCTATGTTAACTGCATTAGCTGACAGTGCACTTTGTATGGAAGGACCAAATATTTTTCATGTTTCAACTAACTTCAACCCTATATTCGACCTATGTTCTTTGAGAAAACTTCATTATATTCATGGTTTGAGTAACATAGTACAATTTGCAAATTGAACAAGCAATAAATACAATTGAATTGGTAATTTCAGGATATTCTGCAACATAAACAAGGTATTTATTAATCAGCTATGCTCATGGCTGCTCTATGGAGAGTTGAAGGACCCATATCAAGAGTTCTTTATAAACCACTCTAAGGATGACTCTGACACACTTTTATCGGTACCTTCTACTACGAATACTGCCGATAAATCTTTGGTGTCTACTGTAAGTATAACCAACTATTCATTCAATTTTACTGATATCTCTGACTAAATTTGAGAGAAATAACTCCCTTTCCTGAATTTATTTTTTTCAGCAATAGATTTTAAGGAACTTAGAATTGAAAGAGGCTGTTTGTCACTTAAAAAAGCCTCATCATAATTTATCCACTTTGATCTATTGAGTAAAGTCGTTGGTTTATTTGGGTGGTTTTTCTTAACCTATTAATTAAAAGAGCAATCATGTACTTCTGAGGTGCTTTATTCGACACAAACATAACCAAGTGGTCTATGAACCTTTATTACTTCTAGCTCCAGGATACGGCGATAGAGATTGGTTACAACATAAATGCTAACATGATTCCATACTATGTGCCCCTTTCACTGGCGCAGGAGATTTTGTTTGTTGGGAAGACTGTCATTCTTTTTGGATTTGACCCTCGCAAGGTTAAAAGGAGTAGCAGTTTCTTGACTAGCAAGACTAACATGCCTATGCAGAGAATTGGAACGGATTCCAGAAGGTATGAACGAACACTGTCATCACATCGACTTGGACACTACACCACCAAAGAGATTTCATGTCCACATACAAGAACTATACAGGGTGTAATCGTTAAGTGTGCTCAGGCGATTATTCCGTAACTATTACAGATATCAAAAACTTTAAACTGATATCGAAAGTACGATACCTAATGAGTAAAATAACATTTATAACTTTTCAAAAATAATACGAGAAAAGTCCAAAATTTTGACACTCGATTAAACACTCCCATACTTTTGGTAGGAGATTAAGGTTTGAGTTTGATGCGACTTCGTATGTCTGTCCAACAACTCGTCTAACGACTTCGGACTTGAAATTTAGAAGTTTTACCAACTTTATTGCAAATTAAAGAATTAAAAACATATTATTGTTGCAAAGGGGCCCAAATAGGGGGGGAAAAATTTCAAACTGTTACTATAGTAGTACCGCCTAAATGAGTCCTCGCCCGCGGGGTACGTGCGGGCAGGTGGGGGGGGGCGGATGCGCGTAGAGAATGAGAATGCCGCGCCGCCCGCACCTCTTTCGTTCCCCCGCCTGTCGTCTTACCCCCGCGCCCCTGTACCCCGCGGGCACAGTAAATATATAAGCTAAAGCAGTATGGAAACTCGGGCCTTTTTTTGAAAAAAGAACTATTCTGCGTCGGAGAGTCAGGGTTGTAACCCAGATGTTTTGAAATAAGAATAGTATGATGAACTCAAATATTGGGGTGCTTCTATCAACTTAGTTCCTTTCAGCATGTTTTCGGACCGTAAAACTAAACAAATTTTTCCGAAACCTTTAGTCGCCTTTTACGACACAAGGAAAGGTTAAGAAGTCACTTAGTCGTCTTTTACGACACACGGGAAGGTTAAGTCACTTAGTCGTCTTTTATGACACAAGGGCAGATAAAGACACTTAGTCGCCTTTTATGACACAAGGGCAGATGAGGACACTTAGTCGCCTTTTATCACGCAAGGGCAGATTAAGATACTTAGTCGCCTTTTATCGCACAAGGACAGGGACATACTTATAGGAACTCTATATATGTACCTATTTGTTTGTATTATGGTTTTAGCACCCACGACTTACTTCAGCGCGAAAACTGCTTATTTTCCTGTAGCGGTGTGCGCATGTGTGAGTGCGCCAGTTTTGGACGTTTGTTAGGAGTTTCCATACTGCTTTAGCTTATATATTTACTGTGCCGCGGGTGAGGACTCATTTAGGCGGTTTATCTGTAGGTCGAGTGCACCTAATCTAATAAATATATTAATATAAATTTATTCATATTATGAAAAGGCTTTACGTGTACAGTCAAGAGCACATCAAGCTTGACACACTGGACTTTGTACCGTTCTTATTTCAATAGACGTACGGGCTAGAGTCGCGCTGCGAGTGTCAAGCTTGACCTGTCGTTGACTGTACATTCCAAAATAGATTTTTGTATTTTTTTACTATTTTGTGTTCAAGTTAAGATAAAACTGTCTAAAAAAATGGCGTGGGCGGAAAGTGTCCTTTCTGTATGATGAGTAGGTATTATTAGTTTCTATGTTTAAACTACAAAATGACAAGTGTCAGATATTCTTGTTATGAAATATACGTCCAGTTTATATTGGCCTGTCTTTATTAAACTGCTGTGAAAGTATCCTCCACAGATATAGATTATATAGTTCTGTGGTATCCTCCCCTAAATGCGGCAATACAGATGATTCCCGTATGAAAATAAAAATAATCATGAAAAAAATATGAAAAGCTAACCTTTTTACGACTAGACGCATACACCTCATAAACAACGGCGAGAAGTTTATGACGTCATTTCGAAACACAGTTCGTAATTTCCAAATAAAATCAATAGAAAACTAGCCTATGGTTTGTGTTATAGTCTGACCGCAACCGCTGTACCGGTGTGTAGGTAGTGGCGGGGAGGTGGGGGAGTGGGAAGGAAAGAGCAAGAACTAGTTGCCGCCGGGAGCGGTGAAGAGCGATGCCCGTGAGTGTAACTAAGGCGCGGTACAGCGCTTGCGGTCAGACTACACCTATGCTATGCCAGTCAAATCTGACTGTACTATTATTTCTATTGTACCAAGGTTCACAATCTGGGAAGAAAAGGAAGCGGAATTCCATGAGAAACTACAGAAACTGAAGAATCCGGAAATTCTAGAAGTGAGCCATCTCAGGCATGTTGTCAGGGAAATAAAAGAGTGTGTTACTAAGGTAAGAATATTATTTTATATTAAGAGGCTACCCACCTACATAGAGTAAATAGGTTCTAAATAAACCAAGGGTACCTTTACTTCAATCCGTCTTTCCGGATATAAGTTTTGTATTCAGCGAGTAATATTTTTTTAACTGATGGGGGCTCTAGTAGCCCCTTAAGCCAGCTTAGATATGCCACCTTCGATGTGCGGAGCTGATGCTCTTCCAAATGAGCTAACGCGTCTTTGTAAAGCAAGAAATATATTACATGAGCCGAGCTAAAATTGACAACCTTCGGTGTTTTGTGCCAACGTTCTTCCTAGTCATCCTACTGAGCTAAAGCGTGTTCAAGTGACTTGTTTAAATTACTCTCCTCTTTGTATAATTTTTACACTCATTCATCAATAGCGCCATCTACCTTTGGCAAAATATGAGCCAATTGATTCAAAATTTCTCTTTTTAGGGTTCCGTACCTCAAAAGAAAAAAACGGAACCCTTATAGGATCACTTTGTTGTCCGTCTGTCTGTCTGTCTGTCTGTCTGTCTGTCTGTCTGTCTGTCTGTCTGTCTGTCTGTCTGTCAAGACCCTTTATCTCACGAACGGGTAAAGGTATCAGGTTGAAATTAATACCATATATTAGGATCCATGAACCTCACAAGATCTGAAAATTTAATTTTTTTACAACGACGCAATCAAAAGATATGGCATTTTATGTCCTCATCTCCATACATTTATTCAAAAATGAAAAACCTACAGGGTACTTCCCGTTGACCTAAAATTATGATATTTGGCAAGGAGCTAGGTCTCACAGTACAAATAATGGGAAAAGTCTGAAATCATTAAATATTACAACTTTTCTCACAACTAATGGTAACCAATTGTGGTGAGCTCCCGTTTCAAGAACATTCATATAAGAGAGGGGTCAAGTTGGATGGTTGCTGAGGCGATTTTTGTTTTAGTTCTATTTAAAAACGGGAACACTTACAAACTTGAAAATTGGTATGTATATAGGGCATAGGCTATAAAATAACAACAAATAATAAAATTTGGTCAAGCGCGTGTCGGACTCAAAAAATCTAGCACATTAACTTACTGAAATTTCAACTAATACAATTATGTTTATGTGGTGGTACGGAACCCTCAGTGCGCGAGTCCGACTCGCACTTGGCCGGTTTTTAGGGATTCCGTACCCAAAGGGTGAAAAACGGGACCTTTTTACTATGCCTCCAATGTCTGTCTGTCTATCAGCAGGCTGTATCTCATGAACCGAAATAGGTTGACAGTTAAAATTTTTACAGTTTATGTATTTCAGTTTCAGCTTTAACAACAAATAATAAAAATAAAAATATATAAATTAAGGGGGCTTCCTTACTAAAAAACGTGTTTTTTCGGCGATTTTTGCTCAATTTTTGTTTTAGCTCTATCGTCAAAATGAGAACACTTACAAGCGTGAAAATTGGTATGTTTATAGTGCATAAGCTATAGAATTACAACAAATAATAAAAACCTGATCAAGTGCGTGTCGGACTCGCACGAATTTAACATACTTCTGCGTGACTGCGCGTCCATAACTAAAACGGTATTTTTGCCTAAGCGGTACGGAACCCTCGGTGCGTGAGTCCGACTCGCACTTGGCCGATTTTTATTTCTTGACATATATACCTACACCTACGTATATATCCGTGGTACTTTCAAATGCCTGAAAAACTCAGAGATGCCCAAATACAAGAAAAACTCAGAGAAAACCGACTGCGCTGGTACGGAGACGTGATGAGACGAGATGATGACCATATGACCAAAAGTGTTTTGAATATAGAGGAGAGAAGAAGAGGCCGTGGACGACCACCAATGACCTGGCTACAAACTATAAAAAATGACCTGAAAGCACAAACACTAGCGAAGAGACAACCCGCAACCGCACGGTGTGGCGCAGAAATACTAGGAGGGCTGACCCCAAATAAATTGGGATAAAAAGCCAGGAGAAAGAAGAGAAGATATACCTACATTGCATTCTAAATTGAAAATTCTGGTGCTATTTTTAATCCGTGTAAAAATTCTCTGTATTTTCAGCATTTATGGATGGTTGCAGTGGAAGAAGCCCATCTTATCCACGAGCTAAAGTTGATGAAGGATTTCTACTTGCTTGGTCGTGGTGAACTGTTTCTTGAACTGTTGAGGCTTACTGCCCATATCTTGGACAAACCCACTTCAAGAACTGGTACTAGAGGTATGTCTTTTGTTTCTGTTTCAATGTTTTCCAATCACAAAGCTTGGTCGAATTTTATACTGGTATATAACTAACATAAAATTTCGATATAGAAATTTGTGTAGGTATAAACATTCTGAACGAAAGTGGAAGGGATACTTTGGTATATTATATCATATATGCTGCAAGAACCTGAAGAACCAATAACGTGGCGACGCGACGGCAGAGACATGCATTTGGCATATGCTTAGATAGTTATTATAACGTAGGCTTTCGTTAAAAAAAGATTTTGCGAGATTGGAAATCCACGCGGATGAAGTCGCGGGCAACAGCTAGTGTTTCATATGAGAACATTTTTCTATTTTTAATGTACCAAGTCCGCTTCTTTTCTTATTCATCTCGCATGCATGACGGTTGCTATTGTTCGCGTCCTTTAAGTGACGCGATCATGATTAATTTTATCCTTCTAGAGGGCTTTTTCCATTTAGGCCCTAAATTATTACCCTAAATTTTAGGCTATTAATTACCCTTTGATAGCATTTGTATGGACGTCATAAAGCTAGTCAGGGTAATTTCTACCTAATTCGAAACGCGCCTTTAATCTCAACTTAAACCCTGTACTTTTTTTCAGATATGAACCACGCCTTTCAATTGGCTGCAAGAGCCGTGTTCCTGGCTAATAATAGCGATATAGAAAAATTTAGTTTCGAACTGCCATATGTCAAGCCGAATATATCTGTAAACTCCACCATTGAAGAAGACAGTAGCAGTATTGGTAAGATTTTTTAATTTACAGAAAAAATCAAGGGCGTTATGGACTCGCGCGCCGAGGTTTCCGATATACTTTTAGTATTTTTAGAAGCTATACATTTTTAGGACCGCAAAACAAAATTTGTTTGTAAAGGTTTTTTGCAGATATCTAAAAAACGGTGCTAGTTAGAGACGTCGTTTTAATTTTCCTGTAATATTTATTGCTTTCTTACCTTCGGATGACTCCAAAGTCACTGATTTTCGACCATCGGTTCCATGGGCAAATTTGCTCCATATGAGTTCCAGAATAACCCCCTTTCAGGAATTGGTCGAATTTCCAAGCACCCTGTATAATAGACCTTAATAGCATGTTAACATTAGAAGCATACTACTCAATCCGCGAATTTGACAGTTAATCTGCGAATTAGCTATCCCAAACTGTAAAGTAATTAATGATAAATGTAATAAATAATTTATAATTTTGAATAAGAAATTGAAATATTTAAGTTGGTTCCATTTGTATTATATTATTTTTATTATTTTGTGACGTGTAAAATTTAAATTTTATTAAAAAAAAACCGGCCAAGTGCGAGTCGGACTCGCGCCCTAAGGGTTCCGTACCTATCTACCATATGATATACTAAAAAGCTTTTGCTCTTTGATTTTAAAAACTCCGCGACCATCCAACTTGACCCCTCTTTATAGAAAAGTTCTTGAAACGGGAGCTCACCTTAATTGGTTACTATTAGTTGTGACAAAAATTTAAATATTTCATGATTTTAGACTTTTCCCTTTATTTGTACTGTGAGACCTAGCTTTTTGCCAAATTTCATAATTTTAGGTCAACGGGAAGTACCCTGTAGGTTTTGCTTTTTTGCATAAATGTATGGAGATGAGGACATAAAAAGCCATATCTTTTGATTGCGTCGTTGTAAAAAATTGATTTTTCAGATCTTGTGTGGTTTATGGACCTTAATATTCGTTATCAATTTCAACCTGATACCTCTTCTCGTTCGTGAGAAAAAGGGTCTTGACAGACAGACAGACAGACTGACAACAAAGTGATCCTATAAGGGTTCCGTTTTTTTTTTAATTTTAATTTATTACCTTATCCAGTTGCCGACGGGTGGTCAACTATTATCCTGAAGTACGATTTCAAGTGGCCTCTTCACCTTCTCTTCACGCCCGAAGTGCTAGCTCGTTACAATGACATGTTCCGCCTATTGCTGAGGATCAAGAAAACGCAACACGACCTTCACATGCTCTGGATGACTTATAAACAGTCGACAAGGTTCGTTTCTGCAAATCTTATATTGGACAGATTAAGATTATTTTATTCAATGTAGATTATTTACAGAATAATTATTGAAAGTCATAACATGCATGCAGAATAGGTACAATGCAAATAGAGCGAGTCTACACCGTTTCGGATCGTGTAAAAGAAACGGCAAGAAACCACTGCATCACGGCCTACTTGCAGAGTCGGCTTTTTACAATTTGTTTCTTGTGTTTCGCTGGAATATCAGAGCAGGAGTCATCTAACATATATATAGTAAACTTTTTTATATAATGTTTGCTTTACATATTTTTTAAACTTTCTCTCCAGTAATTGCACTACATTATTGTCAGGTATTTTGTAGATACTTTTGCTAACCTAGTACATATGTGGTTTATCAAGTGTTACAATATACAAACAGAAAGCTAATATAAAAAAGAACATTTACAGAGGCGGCTTATTATCTGTAAAAGATATTTCTTACAGCCAACCCGTGGTTGAGAGTGTTCATTATATGATTGAATACTACGGTATAGACTTTGGACGAGTGTGTCACAAAAAGGCGGCACGCAGAAAAGTACAAACAATTACAAGCCCTGTCCTTTGCTTTTTTCCCTAGTAATTTATATATTTTTGTTTCCTTCTGGTGCAAGTGAAAGCGACGATGTCCGGCGCTTTATAATATAATTCTGTCTCTACTCTTTTCATTGGTTGATTTCCTGAATCTCGCTATAGAGAAAGGTTTCTTCCGAAGAAGCAAACACGGAGATGAATTTTCCCAGATTAATGATTCGCCTCGGTAAACCCCCTTATTATTCTAACGATAGTAAACAACAAAGTTGCATCATCATCATATTGTGTGGGTTGCAAGGTCGATGACCGATCCGACACGTTCTGGTGTCAGAGTTGTTAAGTCGCCGAAGGCGTATTAAATGCCTCGTTAACCACTACTTTTGAAGACAGTAGCCAGGATCAACGAATTAACGTGCCTTTCGAAGCACGGAATCATCTTAATTTTTAGACAATCAGGTGATTCATCCTGCAATGTCATAACCAACCTGGAGACATCGCTTAAAAGTGATTTTTGTTTGAGGTTCCACCGGGAAACGAACCCAGAACATCCGGATCGAAAGTCGAACGCTCTAACCACCATACCACGAAGGCTGTCATTTATAGGATTTACTTATCGTTCCAGTTTCTCCATGTGCCAACTACACAACAAGTTGATGTTCCTCATGGACAATCTTCAACACTACATGCAAGCCGATGTGTTGGAAACTAACTTCTCGCGGTTCATGGAGGCCGTGAACAAAACCAACGACTTCGAGAAGCTGAAGCAATCCCACGCCGAGTTCTTGGCCGACGTCTTGAGCCAGTCTTTCTTAACTGTTTCTAGTGCTTCGGTGAGTTTATAATAAAGGACGTGTTATGTTTTTGAAGTAGTTCATAGTACGGTCAACCGCACGTCGGTAGAAACTTTTTCAACTCTATTAATATAACGCCATAAGGTCTAAAAGTGTTTCTACTGACGTGCTGTTGAGTGTACTTGGGCAACCGAGCTATATAGTTCGTCCATCATAAGAATGCAGTGCTTGAGTCAATCGCTTTCCGCCGCTGGTAGCTAAACCCCGTAACCAATCAGGTCGCTTTAAATTATAAAGTGAAATGCACAATGTCTAACTGAACTATATAGGCTGCTGGTCTTTCTGGCATAAAAATGATTTTTGTGCCATCTAGTGTGGAGTAGAAAAACTACAGTGAAACAAAACAATCTATCAACAGATGACGCTGTAGGGTTTCCGAACCACGCTACAGTTTAAAAAAACGCATAGAAAACGAATTTGCCCAGACATGAGACTGTCTGTCTTGATGAGCTGTCGCGTACTTTAGCTTCATAAATTTTTCGCCCCCGTAAATATATTCAGTAAATTCCATCGAGATTTTTAGAACGGTTTTCGAGAAACCCTAAATATGGTTCGTTTAATAGCATTAGAATTGTGTATGTCCTTTTTCTACCATCTTCACTACGTTACAGACTTTGCCCGAGTGTGTAACCGAAAGGGACAGAAAATACGGGAGTTTCACCTCGAGTCCGTAACAGAAAGATACAAAAATTACATGCTCTGTCTCTTTATTTTTCACAAGCTAATTAACATTTCTTTTTCTTTATCGTGTGAGTGAACCAGAAAGTATTAGTCGCTCTGTTTCCTTCTCTCTACGTAGTAGTGTCGTAACTTGAACTGGACTGGAGGTTGGGCAGCAGCGCAGCGTCTTGCTATGTACTCTTACCATGGGGTCTCATTCCGTACTACGGTTTTTTCTACGGAGTAAATAGCCCGAATTCATTTGGCCCTTTTGTTTCTAATAATTAAACTAAATGTTACTACTAGGTTGGTAGGTAAAGGTGTAAACTATGACATTAATTCAATTTTAACATCCAGATATCAATTTATTCTAAGAAAATACCTTATGGAAAAAATAGCCCGAACAATTTTCGGCACAAATTCGTTCTATGACGTGAGGCATCTGTACTCGTACTAGTATAGTATTATATTATCTGTGCTCTTACAAACTACTGCATTGCGGTCACCATTAATTGCCAGCCGCAGCGCGAACAAGCGTATTGCGCTAATACAGTTTGTTGTAAAAATTCAGTTCAGTCTGTTAAAAAAAACTAGTCGACAAAATGGAGCACACTAATGTGACAAAGAATCTGTCCTCCATTATATCCGCATTTTAATTCTAACAGACTGCTTACAATTGACTATTTTTTTCAAACACTCGAGCCTTATGTATGACTTTACGAGTAAGTCAGACTGTATCTACTTTATCCACAGACATATAAAGGGGGGTTAGGATAACCCCTTTATATGTCTGTGAATTTATCGTGGCCACAGACATATAACCTAACCTAACCCCCCTTTATAAGTCTGTGATCGTGGCACATTCTTTATAGATTTGCAGAACTTAACATTCATTTATCTTTGTAGTCAGACGAGAGCGACTCTGAGTTCGATTCCCTCAATAATCCAGTCTTCTGCAACATCATGGAGCTGATCAAACTGTGCCATTCCTTCTGCAGCATGAGCGAAATAGCTTCCAACAAGGAGGCTGAGAACTACTACATCAAGGGATTCTCTGATAGGTAAGTTAATTAAAATGTAAACTAGTAAATCGTTTAAATGTAAACAAATTGACCAACGATTTCGTAACCAAAGTGACAATTGGCTAATCTTTGGTTGGTCACTTTGGTGCCGATTTTTTTTTTGTTGCTTCTACTGAGGTGTGGTTGGCGAATGCCAGCTATTAGAAATTGTTGCATGCAGCATAGCAAAGTATAATATGCGCTTATGTGGCAGCGGTCTTCGCAGTGGTGATCGGCCGTGCGGACTTCACCTTTTAATTCGCTGTTAGGCACGTTAGGTATTAGCGTCTTAGTATGAATAGCTAGCTATAAGGTCCTGAAGAAAAAGTGCAATTAATGTACACTTTTTCATTAGGACCCTATATTGAGCAGTACACTATCAACCATGGAGTCGTTATTTCTTCTCCATCACTTCGGGCCACGGGCCGTCTTTCTCAATAGAGTTGAGTTTGAGCCGCTACTGCGTCTTGTCCTTACAGTAACTAAAGCAGCTGCCCCAAATAAAATATAACTTGTTTCAGATTCAACAAGTTAGTGAAGCAGTTGATGCAACTGCTAGTTTCCCTGCGGGACCGGCCGTGTGGTGTATACTTGGCGCGTCTACTCATGAGGCTAGACTACAACCGCTGGCTTAGCGGGGAGGCACAACTCACACAGTCCGTTACTAACATGCTTCGATACTGATTGATAGATAAATAAATATGACGGACATGAACAATAAGACAATTTGAATTTTGAATTTCACATAACGCAATTATTTTTTGACACCTAGCCCAATTTTTACATGATATTCGGAACTACTGAACACCTTTTCCAAAGAAACGCATGGGTCTAAAAACGGAAATTTGTATAGGACGAAACATTTATTTTTTTCTTTGCTCGACCCATGTTCCTTTGAAAAAACTGTACCTCCACTTGTTACACCCTTATCTGTATCAATGGACTGCTGTTTAAACCTATACATATAATAAAAGAGTAGAAACCGCGTGTCTGTACTTTTCATAAATTTATAAAAAACATTGTGTGAGCGATAAGAAACGACTAATAAAACTCAAAAACTGTTTTCTGAACTTTTTGTCTGTCTGTATGTTTTCGATAAACTCCGAAACTACTGAACGGATTTTCTCGCGATTTTCGCAGATAGATTAAGCTTAGGTCTGAGCAACATATAGGCTATGTTTCATTCAAATCGGTTAACTCAATCAGAAGCTTCACCAATGTAAAGTATTAAATTGCCTGTACGACAATAACTCGCAAACCGATTCAAACTGAGTTTTCAATTACGAGTTTGGCTTACTTTTGTGCTACATAAAAATTTTGTTTCATTGCTAACGGTTCACTCAGACAGAAGGTATAAGTTTCATGCGGCGGCGCAAATAACTCACATACTATTGAACGGATTCAAACAGGGTTTTCAATAAACTGTCAAGCTTTCTTCTTTGCAACATATTAGCTTGCTTTCATTGAAAACGGCTCACTCAGACAGGTGCGCGAAATTTCCAGCGGAGGCGCCAATATCTCACAAACAACTAAACCGATTAGAACGAGGTTTTCAGTAACGTATTTGCTACGCCATGCAACGTGTATGCTTCGTTTCATTGCAAACGGTTCACTCAGACATAAAATTCACTAAGTTTCAAGCGGCGGCCTCAATAACTCACCAACTACTAAACGGATTTAAACGAGGTTTTCAATAACGTGTTTAGCTTAATTCTTTGCAATGTATTAGCTTACTTTCATTGAAAACGGTTTACTCAGACAGGAAATGCCCGAAGTTTCAATAGACGGCGCCAATAGTGAACAAACTACTGTACCGATTCCAACTGACATTTCCATGACGTGCTTGGATTAGGTACTTTCGTGCAACATATAAGCTTAGGTTAGTTGAAAACGGTTCACTCAGATAAAAGTTACGCAAAGTTTCAAGCAAAGGCGCGAATAACTCAAACATTTGAGCAGATTCAAACGTGGCTTTCAGTAACGCGTTTGGCTTACTCCTGTGCAATAAACAAGCTTAGTTTCATTGCGAAAGGTTCACTCTGACAGAAGATACGCAAAGTTTCAAGCTGCAGAACCAAGAACTCACCTACTAAACTGGTTCAAACGAGGTTTTCAATGACGGGTCGGGCTTCTTTCTGTGCAACATATAAGCTTTATTCCAGTGCAAACGGTTAATTCACACAGAAGGTTCGCGAAATTTTAAGCGGTCACACCAATACCTCACAAAGTACTTGAACGACTTAAACGGAGTTTTCAATAACGTATTTGGGTTGCTTTCGTGCAATATTTGACCTTTTTTTTATTTCAATCGGTTCACTCAAACAGAAAATGGGCGAGTTCAAGGTTTCAAGCTGTGAAACCGAGCTGAAATCAAACAAAGCTTATACCTATTTGTACGGAAGAAAGTCAAATACGTTGTTGAAAATTCCGTTTTTTCCGGTCCAGTTGTTTGAGTAAAAGTTGTGGGTACAGCTAAAGATTGGTAAAAATCTAGATTTAGTTTTATTATAAAAATAATATTAAAAAGATCCTGTTTCGGCATGGCAGTGCAGCAAATGTAAAAAAAATTATGAATGTTCTAAAGTTTTGGAAAACTTAGGAAGTAGGTAAACAAAATACTTAAATAAATAAAGAGAGATGTGAATCATTGTTTTTTAGGAATTGTCTTTTAAGGGGAGAAATAAGTTACAACGATTGTACAGAAGTGTTGTCCAACAGTTTTGTATGCAGGTACATGTACAGTTAAAAGCATGTGAAGCCACGCTGGACTTTGTACCGCTCTTTTTTCAGTTGCCACAGAAGCTAAAGTGACTGAGCCTCAGATTTAGTTAGGCTTTGTTTTGCATAAGATATAACGAAACCCGTATCATACTTCGTCCGCGTGGAATTCGACTATAATTTTACACTTACGAGGATAGTGGGCGACCTAACAGTCCACACGTAAACAAGACGTGTTTAATTTACAAAAATCCGTACTATCGTTACTCTGTATACCTAATAATATAAAGGCGAGAACTGCACTGTCTGTTAAGCTTTTATGACTAATCCGATAAAACGATTGTGATATAAACTTGGTACGAATATAGTTTGAACCATGGGAAAAGTCATTAGCTACTTTTTCTGAACCCCACGCGGACGGAGTCGCGGGCAACAGCTAGTTAATAATACTTTTTTTTTTACAAAATAAGGCTTTTTCAGTATTAATTGTGCATTGATCTCGTTATTGCTAACATATTACAAATAAAAATGCCAATGTTCATAACATAATAACAAACTTTTATTTATATTCATTCACCTATCGTCATCATCAATCATATCTTCTTCAAGGCAGTTTTCTGCTATTTTCGGGTTCTCAGTTTTTGTAGTGTCAATTACATTATCATCTTTTTGAGGGTATTCTTTTACATAAGCATTAATTAGAATACATTTAGTAAGATGACAGGAACATCCAATTGGGTGTGTCACTTCCTCTGGATCTAGCATGGTGAGTTGCATTTTGTACCTAGAAAATATTCAAGCTTAGTATTTAAGGGGCTACCTCCCGTCCACTAGCGCCCTCATCAGTTAAAAAAATATTGCTCGCTAAATACAAAACTTATCGAAAATTTGGAAAGACAGATTGAAGTAAAGGTACCTTTATTTATTTAGAAACTATTTAATCTGTAAAATAAAGTTCACTGTAGTTACAGATACAAAAACTGCTAAAAGTGGCCGTTTTGCGCACTTTTTGTATCAAAATCAAAATCGTTTATTCATTGTTGGATATTAAAATCTCTTAATGACGTCAGCTAAACTACATCGCTTCACAAACAATGTGGCGCCATTGTGGGAAAAAAAAGAAGCGACAATAAAAACCCACGCGCTCTTTTAAATATGTTTGAATGTACAAGGTTGATATACAACATACATAGGTCAGTTTTAATTTTGAATTAGCCTGTTAGAACCGTAGTCTAATCCCATGGATTTTTCTCTTCTAGATAATCTGATATTTTATAATAACCCTTCTTACATATACTTCTATCTGTAACTACAGTGAACTATATGTTTCAGAATAGATAGGTTCTACATAAAGTAGGGTACCTTTACTTCAATCTGTCTTTCCGGATGTTCGATAAGTTTTGTATTTTGCGAGTAATCTTTTTTTAACTGATGGGGGCGCTAGTGGACGGGAGGTAGCCTCTTAAGTAAAGTAACAATTGAGGAAGACCCTTAAGTGATAATTTGATGTAACAGGTCGAAATGCGATAAAAATAATTACCTCCCATAAAAAATAACTATAGTCTGACCGCAACCGCTGTATAGGTAGTGGCGGGGAGGTGGGAGAGTGGGAAGGAAAGAGCAAGAACTAGTTGCCGCCGGGAGCGGGGAAGAGCGATGCCCCCCCCCCCCCCGTTTCGCCGGGAGCATACCTAAGGCGCGGTACAGCGGTTGCGGTCAGAGTATTAATACAAGGAGTTTGATATGTTTTTTTTACTATGTATGGGCTTAGTCTTGACCTCGATCTAGTCTCTGCAAAATTCTGCTGACTGCTCCACTCATGAAACTGCACAATATTTGTTTTTAATATTGAGAGTCAAAATTTAATGTCATTGTTAGACAGCCATAGCCCATATCTCTACTCTGGTTTGAGCAGGTGCAATCCTTCCAGTCCACCCAGAAATCGTCTTGTCAGACATTCCATTTGTTAAACAGTTTATATTTTGTTCTTTTTATTCGCACTAAGGAAAAATTTTGTGTTTTTCCAAACAAAATGACACGTGGATCGGTCCAATTTTTATGAAGATCCAAATAATTCAAGGAATCATACCTTGTCTGTTTTCAATACAAAAATATTATGTTATTTTATTACGAAAGTTGATTGTGTTGGTTGTAAGAATTAATTTTACTATAAATAAATAAAAAACCGGCCAAGTGCGAGTCGGACTCGCGCCCTAAGGGTTCCGTACCTATCTACCATTTTTTTTTAATATACTAAAGCTTTTGCTCTTTGATTTTAAAAACTCCGCGACCATCCAACTTGACCCCTCTTTTATAAAAAAAGTTCTTGAAACGGGAGCTCACCTTAAATGGTTCTCACAACTATTAGTTGTGAGAAAAATTGAAATATTTAGTGATTTTAGACTTTTCCCTTTATTTGTACTATGAGACCTAGCTTTTTGCCAAATTTCATAATTTTAGGTCAACGGGAAGTAGGTACCCTGTAGGTTTTGCTTTTTTGCATAAATGTATGGAGATGTGGACATAAAAGCTATATGTTTTGATTGCGTCGTTGTAAGAAATTTTCAGATCTTGTGTGGTTTATGGATCTTAATATTCGTTATCTATTTCAACCTGATATCTCTTCTCGTTCGTGAGAAAAAGGGTCTTTACAGACAGACGGACAACAAAGTGATCCTATAAGGGTTCCGTTTTTTTATTTTGAGGTACGGAACCCTAAAAATATTAAAAATATAATGAAATATTTTTTTATTTTAATTAAATTTTTTATTTATTTATTTATAGTAAAATTTATTCATAGCAACCTACACAGTCAACTATCGTAATAAAATTAACATTTTTGTTTTGAAAACTGACAAGATTCAATTCCCGAATCGTGTATGAGTTTTTTTGAAAATTTTTGAATGCAGGTTTTCTTAACTACTAAATCGACGACATGGTTCCTTAGAACAAATATATCTCTATCTCTTTTAGTTTCAAACTCCCATACTGACCCGTCCCGATGGATCACCTTGTACGTTGTAAAAAAAGACACCAAAAAATTCAATTTAAAATCACCTTCTCAAATTGCTTGAATCTCTGCTCATATCCAGTTTAAATGCAATGGGTTCATCGACATCCACTTCTTGTTCAGTTGGCAGCACAATGATGGTCTGCTTCCAATGCGTCGCCGGATCTCTAGGGCCAGTCGACAGGGTTAAGTCTGGCCGGTCTTCTACTCCTGACAAGTTTGGAAAACGGCATTCAAACCAGATACACAGACCTTGGTATAGGCCTTTCTTCTTGACAGCTGCAATAGACAACAAATGCATGTTTTGAGAAAAATAAGGTAAAATTTTAAGGCTATTTTACAGGTGAATAAATAAGTAGATGGGCTATCTGATGGTAAAAGGTCACCACCATGCATAACACCTATTGTAGTATCTGGGCATACTTTGACAACAATAACACAGCAAAGAGAGTTATCCACCTTCAGACCTAAGAAGGAATGACCCATGTGCCGGTAATTTCACTAATAAGACAACAAAACGCGTTGCCTACCCTAAAAACTAAGAGTGTATGTCTCATGTGCCGGTAATTTCACGGCGCCCTTACCCTTCGAACATCTGTTCGCCCTCCCTTGCCCTTTGGCGCAAGCATCCACTGTATTATTAGTGGCATAATTTGACACTAATAAGACAACAAAACGCGTTGCCTACCCTGAGAACTAAGAGTGTATGTCTCATGTGCAGTGGCGTGCACAGAGTTTTAGACAGGGTAGGCAAAAAATTTTCGATGCTATTACTTCATCATAACATCCCATGAAACGTCCACTACAGGACAGGGAGCTCCCTCTAGAATTCTAGCGTATGCTGGAAAAATGTAGAGGGGGAGTACCATAGTCACCTCGCTTGTTAGCGTTACGGCTGGCACCATGGACCGCTATTACTTACCAAAATACTAATACGTACCTATTGGTTTGTGTGTTTAATTTAAAAATGGGGTTCGAAATTTTACGTTTTCTGTTTTCTCAAATCTTATATTTATTTGCCTACTATCGCCAAAACAAATCAAAACAAAACAAACAATGACGACTCAGTATAAAAAATAAATAAAATTTATCATTCAAATACATAGGTACATAAGCACGAAGAAAATAATATTAATAAAAGGTAATAATAATGGTCTTTATAATGTCACTTTTTAAAATTGTTACGTAAGACTTCGGTAACTTTCGGCCAAAGTGAGACATTGCCTACCCTGTGCGATTGTGTGCGTTAATTGTATCATTGTGTGCCATGTATTTATAAGAACGCACACATAGTGCATTCGCATAACCACGTCGGCACACATGCAAACATTTAGATAGGAATAGTATGTGTCTTTGCCGTTAGGCGCGTAGCGGCGCTAGTGCAGCGCAATAATGCGATGTGGAATGTGCATACCACAGGTACTTACCGAGGCGATGATATCACTGATACTCGACAGGTGGAGCTAATTTAAGTTTTTAGAATGTTTCTTTCAACCTATGCTTTCAATGATGGTAGGTAGTAAATACCACTAATAAATAAATACAATGTGACAAGGTATCCAAATAAAATCCGATTATTTTGTTAGAGTAGGTAGGGTAGGCAGTGTCTTTTTGTCTTTATGGAGTGCACGCCACTGCTCATGTGCCGGTAATTTCACGGCGCTCTTACCCTTCGAACACCTGTTCGCCCTTACCCTTTGAACACAGCAGCGCTAAGAATTTATGGCAGAAATATTTTGCTTGCTTGCTTTACGACTTTGCACAAAACCTCTACTGCCTTATAAACTTGTAAGCTTATTTGACTCACCTACAACATGCTCCAGTTCAAAATGATCCACTTCCTTGGAGGTAGAGGAACTTAAATCTATCCAGCACATAGCCTCCTCTGGACCTAGCAGATCTTCAGGCTGTAGTGTCATAATTTCAGGCTTATCCAATTTTGAGCGAATGGCTCTGGCAAATGTGGTCATTGATACTCCATAAATATTCTCCCATTTTTTGTATAAGGGTGGTACACTGGAAGAAAATTATACTAATAAAAAATCAGGCATGAGCATCTACATAGGTGCACATTGTCTAACCTAAAATAACACACCCAATCATCACACAACCAAAATAGCTCGTCTTCTCATCTCTGAGGTTCAGATATTTTGTCAGTGCTCTGGTGGGACATAATTTTAGTTTGGACAAGCTCTATACTATGATGCAATTTATAAGTTATACAATTGTTTTGTACTGTTTGTAAGGAACATTCTGTACAATATTTGTCAGCGAAATAATTAACTTATTCAGATTTCTCACCTACATGGAGCAACATAAACCATGGCAGTTTCAGGAAACATCCTACCATCTTCTTTCAGAAACTTGTCCCTGGCTGCAAACACTGAATCTAACATACCCTCATGGAACAGGTAAAATCCCATCCATTCTGATACTATTGCATCTACTTTTATATTGTCTGGTAGCACCAAATCTTCTACTCTGCTGTGAATTACCTAAAATAATAATTGTATAATTAACAATTTTTTTAAAATAAATATAATAAACTAGCTGACCCGGCGAACTTCGTTCCGCCTTACAGGCAATAAATAAGCAGATTTTATTTTTTAGCTGACCCAGCGAACTTTTTTATTAATTGTACAATTTTTTTTCTATCCCTACCCGGTCCGCCGTTCACGCGTGATGCCGTGACCAAGGGAAATTGGGATTCATTTTTATATATAGATAAATATATCCTGGCATAAATCGTTTTTTTTTATATCTTTTTATAAAAGATATAAAAGTTTGAAACTCTCAATTAGAAAGAGAGGGAAATACGGAACTGTGATGTCACATTTCAATCAGATAATGTAAAATGTCGTTTTGTATGTAAGAGATACACAAACATCCTTGAAATGTTATGTTTTTTATTTTCGACTTCGAATTCTGTTATAGTATAACGAATAAATAATATTGAATAACATGCAACTACCCAATTTCATGACATTTGGTAAACAAATAGTCAAATGTTTGTAAATAAAATATGCGCACAGAAAAACCCTTACATAGACTTTAACTGAGGATAGAAGGGGCCTTTATGGTGTTGGGATTTTCTTTATTTTTTCGATTATAATAAAAGTTATGTAACTGTAACGTAGTGAAGTAACTGGACGACAAAATATCAGAGCAAAATACTCTAATCTTTTATACCAACCTTGTTGCCAAAAGGATATCTATAAGAGAAATGTATTTAACATGTGTATCTTAATATACAGGGTGGCCGGGGAGTTGACGTCCAAAGCTAAAATTTGGATGCCTCATGATGGGGAGTATTCATATCACCCCCATGTATGTTCCGCGATTTTGCGTGGTTAAGGAGATAGAATTTTTTTTATAATTTTTTTTGAAAAATTCACCTAACACTAGTTTTCATTTTTTTACTGAATCTGTAGGACAGTTGTAGTTATTTTTTTTTATGAAAATTACTAGTCATAAAGACAGCTACCACATAAAAAATTACCGTTTGTCTAGACAGTCGGGAACTCATTTAAAATTTAGTCAAAAGTTTGTAATTTCTGTTCAAGCTAAGCAGTCACAAATTTTCAATGTTAAAAAAAAAATATTTATCGTTGACTTATTGGATTCTAAGAGGTTTTAAAAACTTGCTAGGACATTAAACAGTAAAACAAGACAAAAAAAGTTGTTGTTAATTGGCCTGTTTTTCCGTAAATGGCCTTCAAAGTTAAATTGTGTAATTTTCAAAGAAAAAAAAATAAGTTGAATTTCGTTATTTTTTTATTTAAATTAGAAGAGTATCAGTAAAACAAATGTTATTAATGAGAAAATTCATTGTTGTTATGATATTTTTTAATTTTTAGGTTTTCTTAAAATTGTTAGAAACGGTTCTAGTTTTTAACCTTGAACAAAAAGGTTCAAACAATTTTATTTTAATAGTTTTTTTTAAGGATGAGTATCAATAAAACACAATAATTTTCAATAGGTTATTTATTTTTACATAAGATGTTCAAAATTCCTTCCCCCCACAGAAATGCATAACCTACATCTTCGTAAAAAATTGTATTTTAACCGTCGAAATGCTTGACTATTGTTTCGTATAACGTCCGTTGCTTCCCGAATTTTTCTTCTGAGCTCATCTTCGCTCGCACAGTCTCTGGCGTAGGATATTTCTTTGAAGTAACCCCAGATAAAAAAATCTATGGGATTGAGGTCTGGCGAGCGGGGCGGCCAGTTAATTGGCCCTCGTCGTCCGATCCACCGGTTAGGATATGTGCTGTTTAAAAAGTTTCGCACTTGCGTCGCATAGTGACACGGGGCACCGTCGTTTTGAAAAATCATTGTTCTCCGTAAACCTAAAAATTAAAAAATATCATAAGAACAATGAATTTTCTCATTAATAACATTTGTTTTACTGATACTCTTCTAATTTAAATAAAAAAATAACGAAATTCAACTTATTTTTTTTTTCTTTGAAAATTACACAATTTAACTTTGAAGGCCATTTACGGAAAAATAGGCCAATTAACAACAACTTTTTTTTCTCTTGTTTTACTGTTTAATGTCCTAGCAACTTTTTAAAACCACTTAGAATCCAATAAGTCAACGATAAATATTTTTTTTTTAACATTGAAAATTTGTGACTGCTTAGCTTGAACAGAAATTACAAACTTTTGACTAAATTTTAAATAAGTTCCCGACTGTCTAGACAAACGGTAATTTTTTATGTGGTAGCTGTCTTTATGACTAGTAATTTTCATAAAAAAAAATAACTACAACTGTCCTACAGATTCAGTAAAAAAATGAAAACTAGTGTTAGGTGAATTTTTCAAAAAAAATTATAAAAAAAATTCTATCTCCTAAACCACGCAAAATCGCGGAACATACATGGGGGTGATATGGATACTCCCCATCATGAGGCATCCAAATTTTAGCTTTGGACGTCAACTCCCCAGCCACCCTGTATAATAGACTTCCTGACGAAATTAAATTACAACAGAATTTTAAATCTAGTTTGACAAAATGGTTACTTCAACATTGCTTCTATAGTGTTAAGGAGTACATGGAATTCAAATAAGTTTTGTTAATTTAGTTATGTACTTATGTTAATATAATTAATTTGCTCTCACAAATATTTGCACGCTTGCACGCAGGCGAATACACAGGACTTTATAATTTTAAGATCATCATATAACTGTATTCTTTGCAAATAAATGATTCTTATTCTTATTTTGAATAAATTACACATAAAATTCATTCCACAAAAGGATGTAAGGTTTAGTGAACAAACATTTATTGAAAAAAAAGCAAAATTGAAAATTTTGAGAAAAACCCACGACGGCTGTCATTCAAAAAATATTAAATAAAACTTTGGAAATTCCCCCAACTAAAAATAAATATTTTCACCTATCTATTCATATATTTTATAAGCCAAGAAAATCCGTCGGGGGCTGTCATTGCCATCTTTTCATAATTTATACTTAACTGTAGCACACGAAAGCTATTTTACAACTAGCTCGTATGCACTATTAATTTACGTAAGATAAGGAATGGCAGCCTCGACGGATTTTCTTGGCTTATAAAATATATGAATAGATAGGTGAAAATCATGGAGTAAAGAGTGAAAATATTTATTTTTAGTCGGGGGAATTTCCAGTTTTATTTAATATTTTTTGAATGACAGCCGTCGTGGGTTTTTCTCAAAATTTTGAATTTTGCTTTTTATTTTTAACTTTTTAGAGAATTCCCACTTTACTAGAGCGATTAAGAAGGACGTTGCGCGAGTAAAGAATAATTATTACTACAGCGCCCCCTGGTGAGTTGACGCCACAACTATAGTCTAAAAACTATCACTGATAAATCATAAATCTTATACTGAAAACCGTATCTAAATCGGTCAAACCGTTTTGGAGATAAATGGGAACATTTGCGTAAATAAAAATTTATTATTACAGCGCCCCCTGGTGAGTTGGCGCTACAACTCTGGTCTAAGAACCATCACTGATAAATCATAAATCTTTTACTGAAAACTGTACCTAAATCGGTTAAACCGTTTTGGAAATAAATGGCAACATTTGCTTAGATAAAATTTATTATTACAGCGCCCCCTGGTGAGTTGGCGCCATAACTCTGGTCTTAGAACCATCACTGATAAATCATAAATCTTTTACTGAAAACCGTACCTAAATTGGTCAAACCGTTTTGGAGATAAATGGCAACATTTGCTTAGATAAAAATTATCATTACAGCGCCCCCTGGTGACTTGGCGCCACAACTCTAATCTACAAACCATCATTGATAAATTATAAATCCATTACTGAAAACCGTATCTAAATCGGTTAAGCCGTTTTTAAGATAAAAGGGAACATAACTTTGCACACACAAACGAACAAACTCACAACCTCTCACCCTAAACGCATACACCTTCTCCGTTCCGTCGTGGGTAAAAAATACACACCTAGTCAAATCGACATTTTACTCTTTAGTATCGAATCACATATTTTATGTGTAGTCTTTTACGATCTTTTTAATACAAAATTTACTATGAGTCATCTCCATTAAAAGAGGCTTACATTTCGTTACCATAATACAGTCAAAATGCTTGACAGAAACTAGTCAAAAATATTAACATCTTCACCTTCAATACATATAACACTTCGACTACTATTCACAAAATGTTGCATTGTTTGGTGGAATGGATTATAGATGAACAATGAATATTTTTTATTCTTATACATTTTTCTCTTAGATCAATAGTTTTCCATAAATATGTCCTGAAGAAATCAATTTTAGTATAAAACAAGGATTAAAATTTGTTTTTAAAAATACATTAGAGGTTCACTGCTAAACTGTACAATAAGTATAGACCGTCAAATAAAGCTGGTTTTATGGGAATAGGCCTTACCATACCTAGCCTACGCATGCACTACTACAGGGTAAATTGTCAAAAACTTATACAGTTAAGAAGGCAAAGTTTTATCTATTTACCTCAATAATAGTCTGATAATTATTTTCCATCACTATTTCTTTTGCTAAGTTAGCCAGATTGCTAGCTTCCACTGCATAGACTTTCTTTGCCCCCGCCTGAGCGCAGAACACAGAGAGTATGCCTGTGCCACAGCCAACATCCATCACCACTTTGTCTTTGAAATAGTCCTTATTAGACAGGATGGCATTTTTGTAGGATTCTGTGCGTGGATGATCTTCTAGCATTAATCTGTGAATCTGAATAAGTACCACGTAAATTTACTTAATAATTTTGTTTACAAATTATATTACAAATTATGGTACAGTCCGCGCGACGAGTAAAGACCTCTGGGCGAAAGTGGAGGGGGTATGCGCAGTAGATTTTTCTTAGTAGGTAGTAAATATTGCAACTCCGCCCAGAGCTCTTAATTTTATTTAGGTTTGTTCTTTTGATAACCGATCAACCCTTACAAACTGTGCTCTTGCTTGACAACAAGACACTGGCAGTAATGGCTGTAATCTAAACTAAACGGCTCATACGGCTCATTGCCTTAATATTAAAGTTGAACTCGCGCGGTCTGTCTTTTGTAGAAAGAAAAAATCAAAACAATACAATACCTCTAGATCTTCGTAACTCGAAAAATATTCATTTTGTATCTGATCCACATCCATGATGCGAAGATTTGTAGGTTATAAATCTGTAAACAAAGAACTGTTTGACGCAATTTGAGATGTGCCTTGCTTTTTCATTAGCTGTAAAAAATTGCAGTAAGTGAACAATTAACAAGTTGCATTTTATTAGGTAATTTTTATTTTCTAAAAGTTTTGAACCTTGTAAACTAAATAAAAAGAAAATTCTAACTACTCTGTACATTAACTTACTAATCTGGGATTCTAACCTCTTCAAACTTTTTGACATTACTTTTTTTTCTTGAGTGTGGGTGGTCAATCAATCAATATACAGTCCCTTGTATCAAAAACCATACAAACTAAATAAAACATTTGAAACGAGGTAAATGAAGTAGTTATCGACAGCAGCGGGACGCGGGTGTCTCAGTCCAGTCCAATCTTTCTTACTTTCTTTTCTTAGGCCACGTCTCCATGAGGCTCACAGTGAGCCGCTCACTACCTGCCTCCAGTACGCTTCCCTATATATTTTAAATGGAGTGTCCATTCAGCGCGTACTGTACGCAGTTTGCGGCGTTTCGCTTGCGGATTCATTATCGTATTGTATCGTTATCGTATCGGTGTCGTTTCGTATCGGTATTGGTGTCGTGTCGGTATTGTATCGGTATCGTATCAGTGTCGTATCTTATCGGTATCGTATACAACGTGTTAACGGAATGAGCGAAACTGAGAAAATAGTATGTTCATAATCGAGAGTTGAATCAATTTCACGGGATTTTGATAGAGGATTTTTTTTTATATTTATATTTTTGCCGCTTCTATTCTAAATATTTCTGTGGATACGCGCGCTGGCGGCCGGCATTGCGTGGTTCATGAGCGGTGAGGAGGGGAGGAAAGTGGGCGTGGTATGCGCGGACTAGAACAACGATGAAACTAGAACAATCATGAAACTTTAAAATAACACAATCATGAAAAAAATACCTTTTTTTTATGGGAATGGATTTATTTTAATAAAAAATAAGTTGGGGTATATGAGGGTTTCGCTTATTCCATTAACACGTTAACACGTTACCACGTTAACACGATACCGATTATACCAATACGATACGATACCGATACGAATCCTTATAATCCATGAAAATTTCGTGATCGTCAGCCCAGATGTCTCACCAAGAAAAACCATCGAAACTTCTTGATTACAAATATGCAATAATTGTGTTATGGAATTGCAGCGAGATCGTACATACCGAAATTTTTTTTTGTCTGTACTTTAAATTTTTTTATATCCTAAAAAAATTGAAAAATGTTAGCACTGAAAATTGAGTTTTCAACACATTTGCTCATAAAACAGCTCTATTTGCACTGTATTTAGGTCCATAATCCAGCTTATTAAAAACGCGTGCTTTTCTCATTATATATTACAGCACTAGTTAAATAATTTTTGTTTTTTTTTTTTTATATTAACAAAGAGCAAGGAGTTCTAATGTCTAATATATTTATGACATTTCCGTAAATATATACCTAATGTTGATAAAAATATAATATATAAACAGTTTGTTGCATGAGATTAGTTAAATTTGACAACAAATTAACATTAATTGATTTTGTAAGCAATAAATTTAAAGTTTTTGTACTTTTTCATTGACTACGCTGTTTGGGAGCATTGCCACAGCTTCGTCACAGCTCCTCATTTGAAAAAAGAAATGCGCGCGCAACCAGAATTCCGCGCGCCATTTTTCAGAAGTATTTTCATTTGCTTTGATTTTTGTGACTAACTAACAATGTCGTTCGTCGGTTTTAAGCAATGAAGAAGAACTTAATTTAACCCCACAGGAAATAATTACTGGGGCACAAAATGCAAGTGAGTCTCCTTCCAGCATAATCAAAGGAAACATAGTTACATTGTTGCCTACGAAAAGTTCATTGAATGGAAGAACAGCAAAAATGACATTTCGTTCGAAATCGTTTCAATGAGCTGGCGAATAAGTATAAACCTAGCTCTTTGTGGTGTATTTATTCCATGTTGAAAAGTATTGTGAGAACGAAAAATGGAGGCTCAGGAATTGCAGGAAAGCGAATTTGATTTGTTTTTATTCGCAAATGTGTTGAAAAACGTCGTAAGAAGCTTGTGCGCTTTGGTGATTACACCCTCAGCTCCATTACGCCCTCGCCTGCGGCTCGGGCTGCAATTTCTGAGCCTCGGCCGTAATATCCAAAATAGCGCACGTGCATCTTAATGTACTATTACCTAAAATTCGCCATACAAAGCGGCAATTTTATAATTAAAGACCCAATATAATACTCCGGTAAGCCCCTGCCATTTATATCATGCGACATTTATATATTTTAATTTTATTACTAGTCATGTTCCTATCGAGATCCTTTTTGAATTCGAACTCAACGCAACCAACAACGAGCGTGAAACATAATACTCGTAGCACGATTGGCACGCCACATGTAGTCACAAAGCACATATTATACTGCGTACAAAATAACTTTGTCCGTGACCGTTAATGCGCAGAAGTCGAAAAATGAGTCGTGGGGGTGAGCGCGGCTCCCCCCAGGGGGCGAGCGAATCGTTCATTGGCTCTCCGCCTGTCACCCATGCGAGGAAAATAACCGTCATGGACAAACTTGTTCCGAACGCGCTGTACGAACGAGCAACATGGTCTCGTCAGCAAACTACTGCTCTTATTTTGTTTTATTTTTTAGGGTTCCGTACCTCTAAATAAAAAAACGGAATCTTTATAGGATCACTTTGTTGTCCGTCTGTCTGTCTGTCTGTCAAGACCCTTTATCTCACGAACGGGTAGAGGTATCAGGTTGAAATTAATACCACATATTAGGGTCTATGAACAACACAAGATCTGAAAGTTTAAATTTTTTACAACGACGCAATTAAAAGATATGGTATTTTATGTCCTCATCTCCATACATTTATGCACTAAAGCAAAACCTATAGGGTACTTCCCGTTGACCTAAAATTATGAAATTTGGCAAGAAGCTAGGTCTCACAGTACAAATAATGGGAAAAGTCTGAAATCATTAAATATTACAACTTTTCTCACAACTAATTGTAACCAATTGTGGTGAGCTCCCGTTTAAAGAACATTCATATAAGAGAGGGGTCAAGTTGGATGGTCGCGGAGGCGATTTTTGTTTTAGTTCTATTTTAAAAACGAGAACATTTACAAACTTGAAAATTGGTATGTTTATAGTTCATAAGATATAAAATAACAACAAATAATTAAATTTGGTCAAGCGCGTGTCAGACTTAAAAAATCTAGCACATTAACTTACTGAAATTCAGGGTTGACCTGGATAATTATCGTGATAATTATCTTGTCTCAAGTTTAGATAACTCTCTTGATATCACCTGCGAACTTGTGAAAGCGGAGAACTGCAGGAGTATTCTGGAACCTATTTATAACTTTAAATTACTGAATGTAAACATACGCAGTATTCAAAAAAACTTTGATTCTTTGCTTGTATTACTACATCGGCTTGATACGCAATTCGACTTGATTTTGCTCACTGAGTGTTGGCTGAACGAAACGACGTTGATAAATAATATTCCGGGCTATTCTTCATTCGCGACTAAACGTAACCTTAATCAAAACGGTGGCGTAGTGGTATACATTAAAGATTCATTAAAAGTTTGTGTCTCTGAACCGCAAGTGGAAGAGGCGTGTGGGCTGTTAGTCGAAATACCTGGTCTTTTATCAGTCTATGGTCTTTATAGATCTCCTTCATTTAGATGTTCCGCCAAATTTATTAACTCACTTGACGAAATTTTGTCCTCACTAAACAATCGATCCAACATCATTATTTCAGGTGATTTAAATATCGACATTTTAAGTTCTGAAAATGGTGTACTCGGCCCCTCAGAATACCTTTGTTTCATGGCAGAGCACTCACTTCGTCCAGCAATTTCCATGCCTACAAGACAAAACGCGTGTATAGATCATATTTTTATTAATTCTGCTTTGTCTGCTCGTGGCATAGTATGTGATACAGAGTTTACTGACCACAAGCCTGTTATACTGGGTTTATCGCTAAAAATGTCAAAGAAACCTTTAAGTCGGTTTAAAAATGTTATCGACTTTGAAGAAGTCTGCAAAGAATTAACTAGCACTGACTGGAACTGCGTTTTGGTTCAGACTAACGTGGACAGTGCTGTAGACGCATTATTAAATATATTATCAACGGCAGTAAAAAAACATTCACGTGTGGTCCGAGTTAGTAGACGTAATTTTACTTTAGCGCAATGGATGACGCCTGGTTTGCTTCGCTGTGCCCGACATCGAGACCATCTCCATTCCCTTATTAGACAATACCCTAATGATGATATCCTTAAACTTTCATACTGCAGATACAGGAACTTCTACATCGACCTAGTTCGTAAAATAAAAAATCAACACGACAGCTCAGAAATAGAATCACACAAAAATAATCCAAAGAACTTATGGTCTAGTCTACTAAATATTTGTAACCTAAAAAGAAAATCCACACATGCAGACGATCTCCTTTCAATCACCGAAAATCCCATCGATTCTCTACGCATCTGTAACGACTTTTTCTCTAGCGTAGGAGAAGACCTAGCTAAAGATATTTTAAATAAATTGAACACTACAGAAGAAAACCTAGCCTCAAAAATCGATACCACCTCTGGACCGGTCTCTTCGTTTTTCATATCGCCTACTGATCCGTCTGAAGTGGAGAGATTAATTAAAAAACTTAAAAATGAAAGTGCCCCTGGTCTTGATGGATTTCATAACCAATTAATCAAAGCCGTTAGTACCTATATTACCCTTCCACTAAGTCACACCTTTAACTTAAGTATTAATTCGGGCTACTTCCCCTCTGTCTGGAAAGTGGCGGCTATAACTCCGATTTACAAAGATGGTGCTAAAAATTCCCCAAACAATTATCGTCCGATCTCTCTACTCAGTGTGTTCTCTAAGCTTTTGGAGAAGATTGTTAATACCAGACTCATGGATTATTTCGAGGAACTTGGTCTTCTTTCCCCAAGACAGTTCGGGTTTCGGAGAGGGAAATCTACCGAGGATGCTATTAAGCTCTTGACTGATTTAGTGTCAGCTTACCTCGACAACGGTCTGCATTGCGTTGGTGTCTTCCTGGACTTGGCCAAGGCTTTTGACACGGTTTCCGTCCCTATCCTACTCCGCAAGCTGGAGGGTATGGGAATTCGTGGCATGGCCTTGGCCTGGTTTCAGAGCTACTTAACTGGTAGAGGTCAACTAGTTAAGGTAGATTCAGTTAGCAGTTCCGTTCAGTCAGTCAGTTTTGGCGTGCCTCAGGGCAGTATACTGGGACCCACGCTATTTATAGCATACATGAATGACATTCACAAATTGCACCTAAGTTCAGCCGAGGTCATTTGCTATGCGGATGACACTGCGGTCTTGTTTTGTGGTAATAGCTGGGATTCCACTTTTCAGCTAGCGGAGAGAGGCATGTCCGTGATATCTGACTGGCTTCAGAATAATCTATTAACTCTTAACACAAAGAAAACCAAATTTATCTCATTTCACATTTCCAAATCATCTGGTCCTCCTGCATCTTCTGGTATTAAAGTCCATGCCTGTTTGTCCAAAAATAACTGTAGCTCTAATGCTTCTCCAGATACCTGCTCCTGTGAACGCATTCTTCAAACCAAAGAAATAAAGTACCTTGGAATCATTCTTGACGAGAAACTTAACTTCCAATCGCAAATTAGTGCTCTCTCAGCCAGAATTCGTAAAACAATTGGTATTATTAAAAAATTACGTAATGTAGTTAGCCTCCCCATTCTAAAATCTGTATACTTCGCTATTTGTCAGTCTCTTTTAAACTATTGTAATGGAGTTTGGGGATGTGCTGCTAAATCGTTCATGATAGGTTTAGAGAGAGCTCAACGTGCCGTCTTAAAAACCATGTTAAAAAGACCCTTTAGACACCCTACAAACCAGTTATACGTAGAAGCTAAGATTCTTCGTGTCCGTCAGCTATTTATCTTAAAAGCATGTCTCAACACCCACAGACAAGTGGTTAATTCGAATGACTACCCAGATCTGCTCAAAAAACGAGTATACCGCGTTAATATTCAGCCTGTTAGAACCTCTTTTGCGAAAAGGTTTTCAAATCACTCATTCCCTGCCATCTATAACAATATCCTAAAACACAATGACATAAAATTTTGCTCAGCCGTTGAATTAAAAAAGATACTTCACACATTTTTATACAAATTAGATCACATGACGACCGAAAATTTAATCCCTTCTTAAACTTCATTCTTTACACTCTTTCTTTCCACTCTCTCTTCTTTTCACTCCCATTTTGCTTCTGTGTTAGCTTTAGTTCATACCTACTCATTCCTCCAATTTTATTTTTATTAGTTTTTATATATATTTGTTAGTTCAATCAAAGTCTGTATTGTAATTTGAATACTGGTCCTTCAAGAAACAGGCTTCGCCTAGTTTGAAGGCCTCTGGTGTTTCCGTAATTAATGAACCTAATTTTACTAACTAAATAGTGTGATCTATGTTAATTCGGTTACCAATAAACATTTTTCATTTTCATTTTTTCTTGATAATTGTCATGATAATTACGTGTTGATAATACGAGTAACTATTATTGTACAAAACAAAACGAAATAATATATATGTGTGTCCAAACGCATGTTTTTTGTCACAATATCAAGCGTGTATCCAAACGAACGCCAAATGTCATTCATCTACAGGGGAATTCCCCTCACTGTTATTTATTTTCGTGAACTGTAGTTTGTGCGCTGCGAAATTAAATAAAGAAAAACATTATGCCTAGAAAACTTAATCCAATATGGTCAAAGGTTGACTGCATTAAAACTAAAAATAGTGGTTTATGGGCTAGATGCAAGAAATGTAAAAAAGAAATGCAGGGAATCTTGCGATAAATGAAAATATATACGTAATTTGATTTGATAGTAAGATAATTATCGGATAATTTTCAGAGAAAATAATTATCTTGATAATAGCCAACCCTGCTGAAATTTTAACTAATACAATTATGATTATGTGGTGGTACGGAACCCTCAGTGCGCGAGTCTGACTCGCACTTGGCCGGTTTTTTTTTTTTGAACACGTACTCACTTTAAGACTCTATATAAATATAGGTATCTTAACTCTAATATTCACCCATGTGATGTTTTTGCATGGTTTGATTAGATAAACAAAGATAAAGCTCCGATAAAGTTCCACAACCGTTCATTTTGATACCACCAACACGAAAACTAGGATTATAGTCAATCAAGAAGAAATATCTAACTTTTTTAATACGAGAGGATTGTAATATCGAAAATTTTAATGGCAAATTAAAATCATTTTAAAACAATTGCAGTGGGTGAAAAACTATAAAATAAATGGACGACGAGATGGTAGGTATGTTGGATCAAGAATTTTTTAATTTAGCTTATACTTTAGAAAAAACTTTATTTTCTCTGATAATTTTTATTACCTACAGCGCAGCGGTTCAAAGTCACATTGAGTAGGTATTCAAACATTATACATATTATTATTATTGAGTATCAACTATCAACGCCATTGTTATATTGCTCTGTTCATTTATAATAATAACAAATTAAGAGAAGTTATAGTAAAATAGATGAATTATTTATCTAAGTCAAAGAATGATACGTTAACGTCTAAGTTATCTATCTACCAATTGGCTAATCCACTAAGTACTAACTGGTGTATTCTATGCTTGTGCCCGCGACGGCCGCGACTTCGTCTGCGCAGGTTTATAAATTGTAGCCTATGTGTTATTCTGATGTATAAGCTATATTATTGTAAAGTTTCATTAAAATACATTCAGTAGTTTTTACGTGAAAGAGTAACAAACATACATATATACTTACAAACTTTTGCGTTTATAATATTAGTAGGAAGTAGGATTATTAAATTAAATTAATTATTAATATTATATTATATACTCGTATAAGTAGGAAGTAGGATAGGATGATTTCGATCTCTGGTCCTTACTTATGTTGTGTGTTTTATTTCTTACAGATACGTGATTTAAAAAAGATATATTTTAGCATTCCAATCAAATATGAATAAAGGTACCTACTATTTAGTTGAAATTAAGTAATAGAGAAAATGATTTCTCTAGAAGGGAAAACTGGTAAGATCAGCAACTTCTTCCTTTTTTGCCTCTCTTTCGAGATAATTAAAGTAGTTTAAGATACAAGTTCCGTAAGTAGGGTTCGAGTTGACGTTTTGTAAACCCGAGACGAAGTCGAGGGTTTACCATCGGCACGAGTTTGTCATAACCCTTACGGCCGTGTACCTTACGACGTTTTTCAATACATTTGTGAGAAAAAAGGTATAAGTAATAAAATTGTTAAAGGAACCAACCATGGGAACTGTCAGCCTCTTGTCGATTTATGTTCTCTTCTCTTCATTTTATTTAAAATATGTATGTAGTCGTCACCAAATTAAAAAGTCACCACTGTACTATTTTTGCAAAATAATTTTATGATCTGGCGACCAATTCTTGAAAATCACCGGGTGATAAAATATCACTCAAAAAATTCAAAATCACAGATTTTTCTTTTCAAAACTTAAGATTAATCTTCTTAAAACATAAATCAGTCCTTGATTGTTAATTTCATGTATTCTGATTTACCTATTACCAGTTTATCAGGGCAAATGAGAATTTTTAAAGTCTCAAAAGTGATATTTTATCACCTGGTGTTTTTCAAGAATTGAGTCCTAGAGTGTAAAAACTCCGTGCTAGTATACTTTTGTTACTTAGCGCTCTGGTTCGGTAAGTAACTACTTACGAGCAATGTTTATGTCCGTGTAAGTACGCTTTTCTAGCAAATGTATTGAAAAATTTTACAATGCATTTGCTCGAATAGGCGTCAATTGCATAGCAGCAAACCATGCGGAAAGTAGACAATTCCAGCATGATTTGCCAGCCCGTGCGGGAAAGTAACTTTTTAATTTAAATGTAGAAGAGATAAAAAGTTCAGAGCAAGGAGTCTTTAGTGTTCAGAAATATGTTGATTAATAGCTAAAAAGATAAATTTTCAACAAATAAATATAAAGGATTTAAAATTTAAAAAAAAATTAGTACTAAAGGATTTTATTATGTACAAAGATATTAAATACGTCATATTTTTCTTTTACAAAGCACTTGGCAGTTTGTATGACTTCCCTGGGCTGTGTCTTACCTGTATAGAAAGTTTTTGTTTGTGCTCGCGCAGTTGCTGATATTCCCGCCATTTTCTACAAAAAAAAAACTTGTAAAATTCTAGGTAGTTGTTGAAAGTTTTTATCTATTTTATGGATTAAAATGACAAGTTATAGTGAATGCATTGTAAAACGTTGTTCGATACAAGTGCTCAAGAGTAAATCCTGCCTCGTTTCGCGTAGAACACGCTCGTGTTCTATATCGTGACAACTCTTCAGGATTTACTTCCTTTCCGCACTTGTATCGAAAATAACTGTTAGCAGTCAATTACAATGTAGTTTTTTTTCTATTTTGGTATCTTTTTTACAGTTTTTCACAAGTTATGGTATGGTCTTCGCAGATACATTTTAGTATTGAAAGTCTTTGATTTGTTTTTGCAAGGATCACTTCTTGTGATTACCTTGTTAGAGACCAATGCCTTGCTGCTTTTACAAAGGGATGCTGGAACTGGCTATTTACCATCGTTGCTAGAAGGTAAATTTTGAAATGTTCTAGCTTTTGGCATTTAATTCTGAGTGTGAAACTATTATGTTGTTTCAAGGAAAAAGTAAAAAAAACATTGTGATTTAAATCAACTTCAATTTATTTTCAATTTCTTATTTTGTTACCGTTATGGAATTTACGCAATATAAATATTGTAAATTAAAATTACAATAATTAACAGTCATTAAATTTTTATCTATGAACTAAGATTTTGTTTTCAGAATGGGTACTCATGGGTGCATCTGCAGTAGTATTTGTTTTAGCAATAGTAATATGCTGGCTCGGAAAAGAGAAAAGACATATTGCTCTATCGGCGTGTTTGGGAGGCACAGCCTTAACAAGCTTACTCGTGCTAGCATTTCCTTATAAAGTGTCAGCACCACCTGCTGTTGGTCGGTATTTATTTGTATACTTACTTACTTACTACGCTGGCTCAGCGACCCCAAGAGGATCTTGGCCTCTGACACGAGAGTTCTCCATTCTTTCCTGTTCTGTGCCGCTTCTTGCCAATCGGCTCTCTGGAGGGCATCCAGGTCTTTCCGCACTTCGTCACCCCATCTGTACCTAGGACGACCGACTGGTCGTTTTCCAGTCGGTCGTCCCACGTAAGCTCTTCTGGCGGCCCGATCCTCTCCCATTCTCTCCACGTGGCCGAGCCAGCGAAGCCTTGCAGCCTTGGTCTCGCCCATGATGTTGGGTTCGGGCACTAGGTCTACGATCTCTCTATTTTTTCTTCGCCTCCATCTGCCATCCGCCTCCTTGACCGGTCCCAGAATTTTCCGCAAAATTTTCCGTTCTGCCACTAAGATCTTATTCTCTTCTTTCTGTGTCAGTGTCCAGGCTTCACAGCCATACATTAAGACCATTACAGCAGCCAATTATTTGTATACATAATTAACAAAAATAATAATTATTTGTATAATTAATTGATTTTATTATTGCAGCCATTTATTTGTATACATAGTTTTATTAAATTCGTGTAAAATCTTATACATTTAATTCTGGAGGCTATATTCTATGTTTTTTACTTTCGAAAAGTCTATGTCTTCCTTAGGACTTATTCCTAATATAGTGTTATATATTTTCTCAGAGCTCTGCGGTGGAGAAACAATATCTTCATACTCAGAAGTTCTTGTACAGGTGGAGGACATCAGTGACGTATCTAATTTCAGGATAGCCCTGTTGATTTTAACGGTTGTAATGTGTTTACTTACCACAATCAGCATTTGGGCTCACGGACTCTCCTATCTAGATGATCATAATCCGCAAAACGGGCCATATTTTTACGGTAAGCGCTTGATTATTTTCTTGTAGTTATCATAGTAGATACCTATTTGTTTTCAAATCGAAAATATGTATTTTTGCAGGTATTTTGATTTCCATTCAGCTTAGTTTGGGTCTAAGCGCCAAGAACTGGTTAAAACCTTCAGCTTTTCGAGATGATTGGTGGGAAGCACACTTATCTTTATCGATGCTTGTTTTCATGTTTGCTGTACTGTTTACGCTCTTTCCCAAACGTATGCCTCAATGGAGAGCCATTGATGTAACTGATGACCAAGGTAATTCAGCTTTATTATCGACTAACAAACTATATTTTGTTGAGATTATAACTACCTTAATACATATAATTGTAATATCATTGCCTTACTATACTTTTTTTAATTTCCAGGATTTTTATCATCCATCTTCCGCATGATACGAAACAAGGTTTTATGTGTACAGATCTTGGCATTATCTCTGCTACATACCGGTCTACTTAGCTTTATTAAACACGATGATTCTTACGTTCAAGTAAGTTCACATTAGATATGTGGGGCAGGTTATTTGTTATAAAAATATCTTCGTTTTTAATAAATGTATTTATTGCAGGCACGATTCCACGTAGAGGCAATGTGGAACGATCCACAAACATCTCGGGGAGTCAGTGATATATTTCGTACCTTAGTAGTAATTTTCTTTACAATGGTAAAATTTTTCACTCGAACATTCCTTTTGTTTAGCTTATTTTGAATTTTCATATCAAATCCTCTTATTCTATAGGACAGTATAAGGCTTTATAAAATAAAATTAGATTTTCAGAGTACGGTTTTCAAACCGCAGTGATGGGGTGAAGGCAAATACTGCTGCAAGAGTTGGTGGCATTGTTACTATATTCGTTGCGATATTCTTTGGCGTAATAGCTGCCCTGAGTTGCCCTACAGGGCAAATTGCTGGCTTGGCAGAAGGAGCATCTTGGCAGCAGCCCCAGTGTAGTTGGGAATGTCGGTAAGAAATTTTCAATGCGTGTATTGAGATTATAAAAATGTCGTAGTGCCCAAATGTATTTCATTCAACCTATTATTACAGATGTGATTCTGCAAGGTATGGTTTCACACCAGTTTGTGACATAGATACTGGTATCTCCTACTTTTCTCCCTGTAGTGCTGGGTGTAATGGTTACGAAAATCTTAACGGTTTCGTGTGAGTTGTTTTTACTGTAATATAATACCTATTTACAATTCTTCAGTAGGTATTTGTGATAATAATCCTTACAATATTTTAAACAGGCTCTTCAACAATTGCACTTGTGGCACAAATCATGTTGTACGTGGAAGCTGCACTCTTCCATCTTGTAGAGTTGCTTACTCTGCGTATCAAGTATTGTACACTGTAACAATTGCCGTAAGTGGTAAGAGTTACTTTAATAGTTTTCTACTTATGAGCTGTTATAAGTTTAAATTTGAGTAAGTACATAGCAATTTTTTTCTTTTTAGCGGCTGCATTTATAATGCAAGGTATGGTTGTATTGAGAGCAGTTCAACGTTGGGATAAATCTGTTGCGCAAGGAATAGCGTTTTCCACAATGCTTTTGGTAACTCATCTGCCAGGCCATTTACTATACAAAATCATAAGCCGTAAGTTCATTTTGTTAAAACTAGTCCATTTTTAGGTTTCCGTAGATACCTGAAGGAAGGGTCCAAACGGAGCCTTATTTTATTAATAAGCCTACTTTGTCGTATATACAGTCTGTCTGTTCGAAGGCTGTATATTTTAAATCGTAGTTAGAATGAGTTGTTATGACGGATTGAATTACTTATCTAGCAAATAATAAAAACAATGATAGTTAAAAATAAGAGGGGGTCCCCACTCCCCATACAAGAAACGTGTTTTATGTTGTTTTTATTTTTTGGCTCTATCGTAAAAACGGAAACGTGCGTGAAAAAGCGTGAAAAATGGTACGTGTGTTTGTTTGTAGTGCATAAGCTTTAGAATAAAAACAAATAAGTAATAAAAATTGGTCATGTGCGAGCCGGACTCGCGCGCTTCTGGCCGACTAGCGACTGCGCGTTCCTGACTAAGACGGTAATTTAACATTAGTGGTACCTACGGAACCCTCGGTGCACGAGTCCGACTCGCACTTGGCTGGTTTTTTGTTTAGCTTCGTGTGATAAATAGGTATATGTACGCTGCGCAGACTAAAGGCCTTAGACTATATAATACTAACGTATACTAAAGGCAGTCCGCACGCACACGCGACCGAGAATCGGTGACCGATTTCTTGTAAGCATCCTGCTCTGACGTGTGTATCGCGTGAATCTTCCGTCCTTTTTCTGGCCGATAATCGGCCACCAATTCTCTCTCTTTGCCCTGACGGTTATTTTATGCGCATGGGTGACAGACGGAAAGCCAATGAACGAACGAAGCGTCAATTTTTTTTTATTTCTGCGCATTAACGACGGGAGTTAGTTTGCGCCCTGCATACAGCGCGTTCGTATTATATAGTCTAAGGCGCGTTCAGAACAAGTTTGTCTATGACGGTTATTTTCCGCGCATGGGTGACAGGCGGAAAGCCAATGAACGATTCGCTCGCCCCCTGGGGGGAGCCGCGCTCACCCTCGCGACTAATTTTTTGAAATCTGCGCATTAACAGTCACAGACAAAGTTATTTTGTACGCAGTATACTAACTTTTTAATCATCGTTGCAGATTTAACATGTGCCTATACTGGCAACGATCGTACAGCGTGTATTTTCCACCGACCTTCATTATGGTGGGCTGCAGTGACAAGCGCTATTTTAACACTACTTTCGGCTTTCATGAGTATTTTGTCGAGTAAAATGCAAAGAGTAAACCGTGGAGGCATCATGAGTTCTTTAGAAACTAATGCTAGTTTCGATGAATTTGGGGTTCCAACAACTACCCTTTAATATTAAGATAGTGATGATAAGAAAATATTGTAGTGTACATATTGTATTATATTTTTTTAATAATTTTGTGTTTCAAACTTGTCCATATTGTTTTACTTTAACCAAAGAGTACTTTACTAAGACAGGAGGGACTTTACCTTACCTTGAAAAATTTGTGTGACGCGCGCGCAGGGACTAGATAAGTACGCGCGCGTGACTGCTGCGATGCGACCACAGGATATACAGGGTGTTAGTGTAAATACTGTGATCCTTAAAACTGTGCATTGAGACCATGAAACTGAACAACTTTCCCTAAGGAACATAGGTCGAAATACGAAAAAAAAAATTTCATCTCCCATACAAAATGTGCAATCAGCTGGTGCAGTTTCTATGGGAAGTAAAAATTTTTTTTTTCGTATTTCGACTTATGTTCCTTAGGAAAAGTTGTTCAGTTTCATGGTCTCAATGCACAGTTTCAAGGATCACAGTGGTTACACTAACACCCGGTATATATCGTCGATTTTTTTTTTCCATTCGCTCTTCCAAGGCTCTTCCTTCGTTGTACGTATAGTACTTATCTAGTCCCTGCTTCCTTCATATACAGGTGTCCCAGGAAACACTGTCAAGCGGTGGTCCGGAGGTGGACCACCCCTTAGGCTACCCCACGGGCTACCCGAATCACCCCCATGTATGTTCCGCGATTATTTGTAGCTTTCGAGTTATAAATTATTTTATTAAATTTGAAATTTTCTGTCGAAGGAAATTTAAAAATTCATATTTTTTTTTACTGAACATTTTTCCAATTTTCTTTTTGTGTCGTGATTGCCTTGAACGTTACTTTCACGCATAAAATAATAAACCTCCCAACATTCCTACTTGTTACTCAAAAAGTATGGTAAATAAAATTTTCAAACAACTTAATGGGCCGATTAAAATTTTGATCATCAAATTAAAAATACAAAAAGGATGTTCCATAGATCGTAGTTGATTTTAAAAACTTTTCAGGTCTCTAGTCTACCATAAAAATAAATTTGGTGTGGAATGGGGTATTTTTCGCTGAAATTGGGGTTTAAAAGTTGAGAGGTATAAAACCCTGAATGTTAATTTAGGCTCCAAATAAATAATTTGCCTATTTTGGTGATTCCTATTGCAAATTACGGTTGTGGTAGGGCTTCTGTACAAAGTCCATATCTAGAAAAGTACCGCCTTTTGCTTGTTTCTATCGTAAAACAGCAGTGCTTGCACGACAGCCCTTAACCAAGGAGGTTTTACTACGCTTCGCTTAGTAGCGTGGGTTAAAACCTCCTTGATTTGATTCTAACTAATCTCAAGCAGAGAAGCCAAGGAGGTTGAAGTAGCAGAACTTTCTGCTATGGAGGGAGTGTATCACTTTCTTGCGAGGGACCTCCATACTAAAATGTATGGAATTTTATCAAATCCTTAAAACGTAAAATTTTTATCTTTCTATCTAAGAAATATGTGACATGGGACTAATAAATGTTACTTTTTTCTGGTGAAAACACTTACCATTCAGGATAATATTTATTTGTGAAAGCAGGTGTTTACAAGGTGTTACAAAAAGGACATTATTCTCTGCAATCTACCATAAGAGGTGTACAAATTTTTTGAGGATCTTAAAAATAATAAACTAAATAAAATAAGGAAACCAACTAAACAAAATAAAAACTTACGGGTATATACCTAACAGATCTCTTAATGCGTACTATAAACCTTAAGTACAAACCAAAGCTATACAATAATTTAACACTTACTTTAAGTACCTACTTTTTAAAATTTCATTTAAAAAGTCTATAATTTTATAATATGATTTAATTAAAAGAAATCCATGTAATTGGTTTTTAAAATGAGGAAGTTCCAAGTTCCTTATGTAATTGGGCAAGTGGTTGTAAACCTTTGGTGCCACAAAAACGGTGTTAAAAATCACGCATAAAATGGCTTTTACGGACTATTTACGCTTCCGTTCTTAGTATTAATGATCAATTCACAAGTAAAAAACCCGGCCAAGTGCGAGTCGGACTCGCGCACTGAGGGTTCCGTACCACCACATAAACATAATTATATTAGTTGAAATTTCAGTAAGTTAATGTGCTAGATTTTTTGAGTCCGACACGCGCTTGACCAAATTTTATTATTTGTTGTTATTTTATAGCCTATGCCCTATAAACATACCAATTTTCAAGTTTGTAAGTGTTCCCGTTTTTAAATAGAACTAAAACAAAAATCGCCTCAGCAACCATCCAACTTGACCCCTCTCTTATATGAATGTTCTTGAAACGGGAGCTCACCACAATTGGTTACCATTCGTTTTGAGAAAAGTTGTAATATTTAATGATTTCAGACTTTTCCCATTATTTGTACTGTGAGACCTAGCTTCTTGCCAAATTTCATAATTTTAGGTCAACGGGAAGTACCCTGTAGGTTTTTCATTTTTGAATAAATGTATGGAGATGAGGACATAAAATGCCATATCTTTTGATTGCGTCGTTGTAAAAAATTTAAATTTTCAGATCTTGTGTGGTTCATGGATCCTAATATATGGTATTAATTTCAACCTGATACCTTTACCCGTTCGTGAGATAAAGGGTCTTGACAGACAGACAGACGGACAACAAAGTGATCCTATAAGGGTTCCGTTTTTTTCTTTTGAGGTACGGAACCCTAAAAAGATATATTTTCACTTTCGCATACAAAGTTTATACTAAAACATTAGATTTTTAAATATTTCTTATTTTTGACCGACTAGTATAGGGGACTGGGTTACGCGATACATTTCACTGGCTCATAGAGAATATGTGTTGTATTGTATATGAGGGACTGTATAGTATTTTACTCTGAGAGAGAAGCACTTTTCATAATATTCATTAGATTAGATTATTTTTTTATTATTTAGTTTTTCTATGTAACAAGGTTGTTCTCAAATAAGTGCGTAGTACTGTGCACTGTGTGCAAAAAATGTGTTTTTCCTACTGTGTCTTAAAAGCCTTCTCTCTCCCTCTTATTAAAATATACATATTCTATCTTATCTGTAATGAGTACTGGCAACACTGAGTTGCTGAGTGCGCGCACGGACAACAAAAGTCTAAACGTCTCTCCAGCCACCCATAATTATTGATGAAGTGCTCCTACCATATGGACATTTTCGATTCGGCTTTTTTACAATCAATTGCACTAGACATGCAGTAAATGTGGAACTATTTTGCTTTTATGTAATCTTCGTAGTTTTCCCTGTATAGAATGGGCTTGCTGACGAGACGTCTCTACAGCCACCCAAAGTTTTCAGCTCGTAGTGTCATCAGTTTTGATGCACTGAATCTGACACTTTACTGATGGAATGAACCAATTTCCACTAAATTTTGGTGTATGCCACTTGGCCATATCTCGCATGGGTTGCTGGGGAGACGGACACGTCTCTAAAGACAAAAAAGTCCCCTGTGGACGGACCACAGACTACTTACATTTTTTTTTGGTTTCATTCTTCCTTTCGGAAAGGCAAAGAGTACAAAGCCCATACAGCCATGTCTGATGTCTTTAATCTGTCTTTCTTTTTGCTCCCCTTGTAAAGCGATAGTGAACTTTACGAAGAAAAATGTTCGTGACTTTTTAGGACAACACAAACGAGGCTTAAACACGAGATCACTTGAAATCTTCATCAGCTGCGCACTCCGTAGTAAATTTACTGCATAACACACTATCTTTATTATCCACTAAATCACTAAATGCACAAAAAACCAAAATTTCAATTAAGAAGGCAAACGCCCATGTCGAGTTCCCGCCAAAAAGTCTACGACTACTTACAATCTTAGATGACGGACTCCGTTCCTTGCGGACAGCGTTGCCGGTACGGGTATTTTTATCCGATTTTGGGTAATTTAGGTCTTCAGCGGGTTTCTTTCGGGTAACGTTGACTGCCGGGTAATTTCAGGTATTTTCGCAAAAATCTATCGTAGACAAATAAAACCTATATAATTACGTTATAGTCTAAGAGAACGTCCCACCCGCCAGAAAAAAAGTGGTTCTGCGTTAAACAAAAATCGCGCCAAACTTTTTTTTTTTGGTTTGGCTTCGCAGTTGCGTGATTCAAACAAAATGGAATCACAGAGAAAGAAATGCCTAAAGGAAGTTCTCAAAAGAAACAGCGAAACAGAAAATGGTCAAAGAGGTTTCCGATGCCAAAATGGTAAAAAAAGAACCCTTATGATGCAACTTTGTCTGTCCGTCTGTCTGTCACACCTGCACTGTATATCTCAGCAACCACTGCTGTCGACTTGAAACTTGGAATAGTTTTAGAATATGGTTGCCCAAGTTAATTGCACATGAAAGAATTATGATGATAAAAATATATGATTAATGTAAAGGTGGCTGTATGGGCTTTGTACTCCTTGCCTTTCCGAAAGGAAGAATGAAACCAAAAAAAAAAAATTAATGTAAAGGGCAACATTTCAAATTGTCGTTACTAGGTCGAGTGGAAAGTGGAGTTTCATATAAAAGGGCTTTACTTGTATTACGTAATATTATATATTCTTTGCTTGTACATTCTTTACAATATATTTTTGTATTTTTTTACACGACTCTTCGTTTTCAAGTTATGATGAAAAATGCCAAAAAAATACCGTTCCCGCCCCCTTATCTCAAAAGTTTGAGAAAGGAAAAATCTGAATTAAATACAGTCGATAGAAGTTTAAGTAAATATTACAGCAAAAATAAAACGATCTTTCTAAATTGCACAGTTTTTCAGGAATCTGCAATAATAACCTTTACTAACAAATTTAGTTTTGCAGTCGATAATTGCTTCCAAAAGTCAGCATAACATGCCATGAAACGTTCACTACAGGATAGGGAGCTCCCTCCAGAATTCCAGCTTTTGCTAGAAAAAATGTAGAGGGGAAGTACCATAGTCACCTCGCTTGTTAGCGTTACGGCTGGCACCATAGACCGCGGTTGTAGGTGACCGCAGTTACTAAGATACAAAGGAGGATGCTGCTGCCTATCCTCCAGTTTATAACCCTTAGTCGCCTCTTACGACACCCACGGGCATGTATAGGTTGGTACAATTCTTTGCCGGCACCACACTTCCAAAAATACTATGGGTATATCGGAACCCTCGGCGCGCGAGTCCGACTCGCACTTGACCGTTTTTTTTTACCACAGAAAACGGGTAATTTCGGGTAATCTTTTATTTGGTTTCAGACTTTTTCTCGTTTGACTGCCGGCAACACTGCTTGCGGTCATTCGACTCTTTGACTTTTAACGAGTGGCTCAAAGGACTTGTTTTCAGAGCCGTAAAACTAAATTAAAAAAAAAAAAAAAAAAAAAACTCCTTAGCGGACTCCGATCGCTGTTTGTTGTACATTTTTATCATGTATTTTATGGTTTAAAAGTTAGCAGTCAAAAAGCTGAAAAAAGGACGTTTAGAACACGAAATGGCGAAAGAAGGTGATATGTCTCTGTTCAAAGATGTCTTAGAACCATTCCGGCGGGTTATTAACACCGACCCACCGAAAGACAAGTTATCGGCGTCCACAAAGCTAAATTTTTCGGATAGCAATCAGTCTATAAAAGAAGGTAAAGTTCTACACCTTTCTATAATTTCATAATACAGGCATGGTAAGATTCAATGCAATTTAAATGTACACACACAGGTCTTTCTAACCTCTTGTCCATGGGCAAGCGCAAGTCAAGTCTTGGAGGTTCAGACTCAGCCACGCCAGAGAAACGTTTGCGTACAGATTCTAATAACTCTGCTACCGTACCGCCCTCGCCGTGGGAAGCCAAAAGGATGAAAATTGACTTGATTGCTGCTAAGGCACAGGTAAAAATGTTAAACAATTCTTTGATCATAATCTACAATGGTACTTGCTAACACAAGTTCTGTTTATAGATAACAAAGCTAGAAGCCCGTGTGAACCATCAACACACTATCCGCAAAGAGATGCAGATACTGTTCGAGGAGGAGAAACAATCTTTATTGGACCAGCGGAAGAGAGACGAGCGTGCATTGTCTGAAATGGAGGACAGGCTAGCGCTCATCAGAAGGAGAGAGCAAGAGCTCAAGGATGAATTTGCTGAGGTAAATTTTGAGTTTCTGACTTTACCTGTTTAATTAAAAAAGCAATTAGCCTGTGTTCTTCATGATAGTGTTATAATTAATTTATGTGTAGTGTAATAATTAATTTATGTGTATTACGGTTTAGGCAGTTAAAGAGCACAAAGAAGCTAAGTCCCGATGGGAAGCTAAAGGGCTGGAACTACACAAACAGATAGCCGAGCTGAAAGACCAACTGCTGGACTCTAATGTTAGCAGCAAGGACCAGCTGTCAGAGATGAAAAAGGACATGGATGAGTTGCTACAGGTCTAATTATATTTTATCTTCTTCTTTACAACCCTTAAATTGTTGATAGCTGCACTAATACATCCCCAACCCACAAAGCCTGTAGTATTGTTATAGAATTGATTTCCTTAACTTGAGATTGGCAGGAATGGTTCTTTCTCCCAATAATTGACTGCCAAAACAATTTAATGTAAAGTATACCATCAACATTAAAAAAACGTTAGTATTATAAGGAAGCTGACAATACCATGTCACGATTGAAGTTCTTGGTTGAGAGGCACTTATATTTTTCTTTGTCTCACTGCTGGGCAGAGCTATTTGTATTTAGATTTCCAAATTGTTTCTTTTAATATTATATAGGCTTTAGAAGGAGCCCAATCAGAAGTAGAAATGCTGAAAAAGGAGGTGAGCAAGCAAACAAGCCGGGCAGAACAGTGCACCACACTACGCAATCAAGTGGAAAAACAGACCTTTGAGGTACAACAACTGAACAGCAAGTTGAAAGAACTGGAGTATGAGAGAGATTCGTACAAGGACTGGCAACAGCAAGCCAAGGTAAGAGTTTATTACTGGTTATTTACATAGGAACATTATGGAAGAGAGCGAAAGGTGGCAAGCTCTGGAGGAGGGTTTTGTCAAAGGACAAACCAAGCAAGAAGAAAAATTGTGTTTTGCAAGCAAAGTAAATGTAAAAAAGAAGCTTGAGAATAAAGCTAAATAAATAAATAAATTTATAAAATGGATTCTATACCAGAGCTAAAAAAAGAGTGTAACATTCTGTCACAAAAATATTAATCTCAAATTCATGTAAAAATTGGTAAAACTGTTGATAATTGAAGATAAATCTTTTCATAACTGCAAAATGTTTGTTTAGAAAATATTTCGTCAACTCTACTACTGAGATACATTCACCTTTTTTGACACTATTAAACTGACAATATTTTGTTTACTAAAAAACTGCCACAAGAAGTGATAGAAGCTCGGTCTACGAACAGTTTTAAAAATAGACTAGACAAGTGGTTGTGCAGTGATAGTGGTCAAAAATTAATAACTTGACACACACCAGTTGAGATATAGGCACATCAGCCGTCGGCTGCTCGACTATCATGTCATAATAATAATAACTGCGAGTTGCATGAAGCGTCTTTGAACTTAAATCTCCTTTAGGTCTATTGCTGACTCTTTCTGTTTTGTTCACAAAGAAAGTGACGGCAATAGATTTAAAGGGGCTTTAATTTTATAGACGCTTTGTGAAACTGTAAACACCATATTCAATTTTAAAACCAGAATTTAATTTCTAGACGGCCCAAAAACGTCTCAGCAACATGGCGGAACTGGAAAAGGAGGTGGTTCGTCTTCGAGCAACAGAGAGATCACTGCGTGATGCGGTGTGCAACAAGCTGCTGTTAGAGGAACAAGTGCACCAACTCACTACCAGGCTGGAGACTCTGCAGCCAGTGCAACAAGAGTTACATGAGGCTAAGGTATGGTTAAAAAATCAGGAGCTTGTTTATCTTATGTTAAAAAGCCCCTAACTGTCTTAATGCTGGGCAAAGGCTAGTCAGTCTCCCTCCATTCTCTACATCAACACTAATATTCAATTCAATCTTTGATGAGTGGCTTTTGTGTGTTCACAATTCCGCCAATGTCACGTAGTGAAGTGAATACACGATGGAGATTCGCAAAAAAAAAAAAAAAAAACCCGGATATAGAATCCATTGAATAATCCTTTAGAGTACAAAACATCACAATATGTACAACAAAACAAATAAAGAGGAAAGATTTGATTGTTTGTTTGCATCGAATAGGCTCCGAAACTACTGGACCAATTTGAAAAATTCTTTCACCATTAGAAACCTGCATTATTTGTGATGAACATAGGCTATAAAGTATTTTCAAAAAAGTTAGGGTTCCGTATGAAAACTTCGATAATGTAACCCAAGGTGTGAAAAAAATGCCAAGTAGCATCCTTATATCGCGTACGCTGCCGAAACTATTAACAATAGAGCAAAGTGATGTACTACAGGTTTATACATACATACATACATACATAACATCACGCCTTGTTCCCGTTGGGGTAGGCAGGTTTATAGATTACATTAATATCTACAAAAAAGTCCGCGATATCATATGTCTAACTGTTACAGTTATGTCACAATAACTACTTTTTCATGTTAAAATATGCAATAGTAACGCCGGTACATACTATATAGGCCACATTATTCGTACCTATTAATCCTTATCCAAATTAATGATTTTGTATTCAAGGCTATATCAGTGTAAATTGTAAATTGTTGTTGTAAATTACTTTTTGAATTATTCAAATCGGACATACTCGTACCATTCAAAAGTTATCATGAGTGTAATCGTTATCAAAATTGAAATTAAAGAAACAGCGCTCTAAGTGACTGTAATGGTTTTATCTACAAGAGAGAATAGACACGAAAAATTTGGCTTATGTTTGCTGTATATGTAATTGAGTGTAATCTCACGCCTCTCATCCCTTCCTCACGGGGTAGGCAGGCAGGGCATCAAAGAGTGTGTGTGATGATGATAAATCTAGCTTTGTCTATTACTTAAGTACCTAAACATTTAATTCAAATTATTATCCAAATTTTCTTTAAAATGTACACTTTTTAGGGTTCCGTACCCAACGGGTGAAAAACGGGACCCTATTAAATAATAGGTAGACAGTTGAAATTTTCACAGATTATCTATTTCTGTTGCCGCTATAACAACAAATACTAAAAATAAAATATAAATAATGGGGGGCGCTACTATAAACGTCTTTTTCCACAGATTAAATAATAGTAAACTAACGTTTAGTTTTTCTGAGCGATTTTTGCTCGAGTTTTGATTTAGCTCTATCGTAAAAAGGGGAACACTTATACAAGCGTGAAAATTGGTATATTTATAGTGCATAAGCTATAGAATAACAACAAATAATAAAAACTGGTCAAGTGCGTGTCGTTCCGTGTGGTAGCGGCAAAGAATAGTACCGACCAATCTCTACCTGTAGGTGTCGTAAGAGGCGACTAAGGGTTTACAAACCGGAAGATGGGCAGCAGCATCTTTCCGTGTATCACACCATCTTACATACTGCGGTCACCAACAAACGGGGTCCATGATGCCAGCCGTAACGCTAACAAGCGTGGTGACTAAGGTACTTCCCCTCCACATTCTTCTAGCTAGAGCTGGAATCCTGGCTCCCTGTCCTGTAGTGGACGTATTATGGAATGTTATGATGGTTATGATCAAGTGCGTGTTGGCTAGAGCGAATTTAATGCACATCTGCGTGACTAAGACGGTATGACTGCTCATAACTAGGACGGTATTTTTACCTTAGTTGCGAACTCTCGGTGCGAGTCTGACTTGCGCTTGGCCGGTTTTTTTAGTAACCCTCGACGCAACAAGAATCTATATCTAACCGTGCGAAGCCGGGGCGGACCGCTAGTATTATATAATTTTGGGCTTTAAAATGTGTTAATTTTTTTCTTTCTGTTTCGAAATAGAGTATTGCAAGATTGCAACCCTCAAAATGCCGGTAGAAGGTGTAAAAACTTTGTACTCGGGAGGAGCTTTTATTTAATCGCAAGTAGCGATGGAGCCATAACCATCAAAGATCGCATTGAGCTTTTATTAAAAATGACCATTTTGTAGTCAACACCCTTATATGAACCGGACCTAGCGAAACTATAAGGCTTCGTAGGGTCTGTTTGTCTGTGGCATAGTCCAGACTCTCTTAGTAGTAGAGAGAAAGCAGGGAAACAAAATATAAATAAAAATTGGTGTCGCGGTGGCTTACGGCTGCTATCGACAGTCGTCGAATCACTTTGTCGCTGGTCTGTAAGGGCTCATCTTTAGTTATTTGCCTTTTCGTCGGGTCTGTTTGTCTGTGGCATAGTTCAGAGACTCTTAGTACTAGAGGAAAAGCAGGGAAACAATATATAAAAAAAAATTGGTGTCGCGGTGGCTTACGGCTGCTATCGACAGTCGTCGAACCACTTTGTCGCTGGTCTGTAAGGGCTCATCTTCAGTTAAATAAATAAATAAAGCCTTTATTACTGACATTTTTTTTTTACACTGTTTTAACCTTATATTCTATCTTATCTTATTTTCTTATATTCTAGTAAACATAGTTTATTTTTCTCTGACAGCCCTGTTGTTGGTTTTGTCAGTTTGCCCTTTGGCAAAGGCCTCCCCTAGAATTCGCCACATTTTTTTGTCCATGGCTGTCCTTCTCCATGTTGTTCCAGCTAATTCTCTGATTTCATCTTCCCATCTTTTCCTTTGTCTCCCTTTCCTTCTTTTTCCATCGCGAGGGTACCACACAGTGGTGTCTTTGGACCATTTGTTTTTCCTGCTACGGAGTGTATGACCAATCCATTTTAGTTTTCTTACTGTGTATGTGATATCTGCCACACCTGTCTTTTCTCTGATATCAGTCAACTTAACTCTGTCTTTTAATTTGATGTTCAACATACTTCTCTCCATCCTGTTTTGGCACACTCTTAATTTTTTTTTCTGTTCTTCTGTTAAACCCCATGTTTGGCAGCCATAAGTCATGCATGGTAGTATACAAGTGTTTTCACACTTTCTTTTTATCTTTCATTGAGAAGTGGGGGTTCTTCATTACTTCTTTGAGCGACCAGTATCTTTTCCACGAGTTGCTTATCCTGGTTTCGATTTCCTTCTGGGTTTGATCTTCTGGTGAAATTATTTGACCTAAGTATGTGTAGCGATCTACATATTCAATCAGATTGTTATTAATTTGTATGGATTCTTGTATTTTGTTCGTCATTAATTTAGTTTTTTCCGTGTTCATTGTGAGGCCCACTTGTTCACTTGCCTCTGCCTCAGCTGTTGTATCATGATTTGAAGATTTTCTGATGTCTCGCTTAGCAATATTAGGTCATCTGCAAATCTTAGATGATTTAGTTTTTCACCATTTATGTTTAATCCATAGTCATCCCAGTTTAGCTTTCTAAATATCTGTTCTAGCACAGCCGAAAACAGCTTGGGTGAAAGTGGATCCCCTTGTCTGACTCCTTTCTTTATTCTAAATTCCTCTCCTACTTTCTCTGTTTGTACCTTAGCTGTGGAGTTCTTATAGATTTCCTTGATTATTCTTATGTATTTTAATTGAACACCTTGGCATCTTAGGGCTTCCCATATATATGTATGTTTCAAAGAGTCAAAAGCCTTATTGTAGTCAATGTATGCCAAATAGTATGCCTTGCCATATTAATTGCTTTTCTCTATAATTTGCCTAATGGTGTGAATGTGATCGAGGGTAGAGTAATCACTCCTAAATCCGGCCTGTTCTTTAGGTTGGTTCTCTTCCAGTATATTGCTAATTCTGTTGAGGATTATCTTTGAAAATATTTTGTATAGGTTCGGTGCCAGACTGATGGGCCTATAATTATTTATTTCATCTTTGTCGCCTTTTTTGTGTAGTAGTACAATTGTTGATTTTGACCATTGTTTAGGTATTATCTCTTTTTCTAGAATTTCATTGAATAAGTTTGTTGTGACATTAGCAATGGAAACCAAACTTCCTTTAATAATTTCATTCGATATTTTGTCATCACCCGGTGCTTTGCAACTTTTTTGAGACTGGATTGCTTTTTCAACTTCACTTACTAGTATACAAGGGACCTCTTCTTTATCATCTGGAGAGTCTTGCATTGTATTAGTATTTTCTGGGTCGTCATATAACTCTCTATAGAATTGTGTAGCTATGTCTGTAATTCGAGTTCTGTTAGTGATTCTTTTCCTTGATGATTTATTTTTCATACTAGTTATCCATAATGATGTTTCTCTGAGTTCTCTGAGAGCTTTTTTGATTCCTCCTGTTTTATCTATGTGGTGTTGAATTATTTTCCTTCTTCGTTTCTTTCTGTGTTTTCAAATTTTTTCTGATATATGTTTACTAATTTCAGCTATGTGTTTTCTATTTTCTTTTTTATCTTCTTATAGTAATTTCCGGTCTTCTATTAGTTTTCTTGCTTCCATTCCTATTTTATCATTTTGTATTTTTAAGTTACATATTTTTGGGACATTTTTCTCAGTTCTTCTTCTAATAAATCATATTTTTCTTGGACACTATTTAGGGTTTTTACTTTTAAGGAGAGGTTGTATTTTAATGGGGTCAATAGTTCCTCTGGCAAGGGTATAGGTATTAAATTTGGTCTAGTGTTTGTTTTAATGTTTTCTCTTGTTGCTAGGTTTTTTCTCATAGATTTTACTTCTCACCATACGGTGGTTTATATTAAAATTCAATTGATTAATTGTATCAACATTTTTTTTTTTTTTTTTTTTTTTTTTTTTTTAGATCTACATTACAGAGTTTTGAATTTCTTATTTATATTACAGACTACTTAAGCCTTAAGGGCTTATGCGCAATCTATGAGTTCGGTTATATACACTATAGATATAGGTACAGTCAACTGCACATCAGGCGCGACACATTTGTCAAGACTGATGTGATGCTGGCCGTACGTGCTTAAATTACAAAATCGGGATTACTTGTGGACAGAAGAACTTTTTTGATATTTGGTATTGACTTCGGGGTGTGAAGGTATTGCTCCTGTATGTCAGTAGGTAGATTATTTATAATTTTGGGTAATATATATTCGTAAACTCTTTTGCCATAAACGTTGTTAAAATTAGGAAGTGTAAAAATATTTGTGTCCTTTAGTGTTCTCAGATTATTTTTTCGTTGTTTTTTGTGTAGGTTTGAAACATTATAATATTCTTCTTTTAATATTGATAATTTTATCATGTTTTGGATAGGGAGAACATTGCAATGTTGAAATAATTTAGAATAATCGTCATTATACTTTGTTTTAATATTTTTTGGTACAATGTTTTTTAACAGTCTTATTTGGAGATTGTAGATATTATAAAGATGGGTTTTGTATGTTCTGCCGTAGCCACTCAGGCCATAGTATATGACTGAGTTAGCTAAGGCTAGATACAACAGTCTTAATATGTTGTAAGGTAGCTTGTGTTTTAGGATTGCAATTCTTCCTAGAATTGCTCTAAGTTTGTTACAGACATACGTAATATGAGGGACCCAGTTAAGTTTGCTATCAATTACAAGACCTATATACATGTGCTCTGTTACAAACTCTATGTGGTTACAGCTGCATGCGTTGGTGTCACGAGTATGCAGGCAATCATGATCATGTGCTACGATTACAGGCATGTAGGCTGTCTTGTTATGAGAGGAGTGAATATGCATAGCTTTGGTTTTCGAAGCGTTTATCACTAGACCAGAGTCGTGAGACCATCTGCATAACGTGTCGAAAATACCCTGAAGTTTACTCACGGCTGTTTCAGGATCTTTATGAGCTACTATTAGGCAAGTGTCATCAGCAAACTGGTATACAGACTCCCCCCCCAAAATGTCACACATGTCGTTAACATAAAGCAGATACTCACTTGGACCAAGGATGGAACCTTGGGCTGTTCCTTTCGAAGTAGAAATCATATCACTGTATGAGTTACCGAGTTTTACGGTCGTGTATCTACTGTTATGATAACTCCCGAACCACTCCAGGAGAGGACCCTGCACACCAGCTTGCCTAAGCTTTGTAAACAGCTTGTCATAAACCAGAGTATCGAACGCCTTGCTGAAATCGATGAACATGACGAATACATGCATTTTTCCATTTAGATATCCATTTAATTCATTAGTGAATTGACATAGTAGTTGAGCGGTACTCCGTCCTTTTTGAAAACCGAACTGCTTCTGGTTAATTATTTCATTTTTTTCTAAGAATTGGTTTATTTCGTCACTAAGGTACCGCTCAATTACCTTGTCAAGGCACGAAAGTATGGTAATGGGTCTATAGTTGTTATAGTCACTTTTTTTACCTTTCTTATGTATGGGACGTACAGTTCCTATTTTTAATATATCTGGGTATACTTTAGTGGTTAATGAGGTATTTATCAGGTGTGTTATTTTTTGGTTAATGTATTTCAGATCTGAAGCGCGAATACCATCATAACCCGGACTTTTATTTTGGTTAAGATTTTTTATGATTTTAAATGTTTTTATGTTTGTAATTTTAGCTATACGCATGGTCACCCTGGGCTCCTCCTGACATGATGACGAGGCCAGGGTAGGTATGTTACATGCCACCGATATACTCTCCACATTACGTTGGAATTCTTTCGCGAAGTTATTAGAAAGTACATTTTCATTTGTATTAAAAGATTTTAAAACAACATCTTCTATCGACTTAGTCAAATTACCGCATAGTTTATTATTAATTTTCCATACATTCCTAGTATTCTTAAAATTTTCTGTTATTTTATTTCTATAATATTTGTTTTTAACATACCTTATATATTTATTTGTTTTGTTACGATGCCTGTTGTATATTATCCTACTTATTAAATTGGTTGGGTCTTTTTTCCATAAAATATATAAGTTATTTCTTTTTTTGCACATGTACTTAATTTTACTATTCATCCATTCACATTTTTTTCTTTTAGAAATATTAGACTTAACCACTACCTTACAATTATTATATACATATTTAAATTTATCGATTATAAATTCTACTATCTGATTTGGGCACTTGTACTCGACGGCTTCATTCCAGTCTACCTCGGAGAGGTGTTCCCGCACTCGTTTGTTGTCAAGCCGAGTGATAAGGCGCGGTGTACAGTCTAGGCCGGCGGCAGAATTAGGTACTGTGTGCGCGCATCCTATAATGTAATGGTCAGCCGGGGCTGTGTTTATTACTGCAGTACGTATCTCCTCACCGCAAATGCTACGTACGAATGCATGGTCTATACATGAACTGCATACCAGACTGCCCCTCTTTTCCACCCGTGTGTATTGGTTAATACCAGAAATTAGTCCTAGTTCGCTCATACAATCTAGATAGGTATTACTTATACGATTTTTTATTTTTGTATTTATATTCATATCACCCACTACAATTGCGTCTAGTTGAGAGAAAAATCTGCGCAATAAGGTATGCAGCTCTTGAACAAAGCACGATTGATCAGTGTCCGGCGGTCTATACACCGCGCAAAAGTAAATTTTATAGTTATAGTTAGTGTGTAGTTTACCTACAATAGTTTCACAGTAACATGTATTACAAGAGATTTTTTCAAAATTATGTTTGTTGTGTACATACAGGAGAATACCCCCACCCCTACGATTTTTCCTCAAGTTATGATAAACCGTATAATCCGATAAGCAATATAAGGATAAGTTACTTTCTTGAATATTTACTTCTGTCAGCACAATTAAATCAATTTGACGTTGACTATTACTAACAATATATTCTAAGTGATCAAAATTTAAAATAAGGGATCTAATGTTTACATGTAAGGTGATAAGATATTGTTGGTGTAGTGCAAGTGAGTCAGTGTACTCACTCCAAGTTAGGTAATTACTTTCAATAACGTAAGTATCATCCATGCGTGAGGCAAAAAGGTAGGTAGGCTAAATACTGCATTATAAGAAAAAAATTAACAGTAACAAAAAAAGGTAGACGGGAGGTACATACCGAGTTTAGGTGTTGATGGCTTTCAATTTAAAATGTTCAATGTCGTTGACTGACCTTACAGTTTGTACCTTCGACTTGTCATCCCTCCTAATGAGTACACTGCAACATACTGCGGTTTGTTTGTGAGTATAAAATCTATCTCGTTTTTAACTTCTCCGCTTGGAGATATCCAAGTCCATTTTTTCTTTTTTGATTTATTGAAGAAGCTGTCCATTATTTGCAGGTTGTTTGCTTGAGCTAGGTGTACTAGTCGTTGTCCATTGTTGTTTCTTTTTCCTGTACTGAAAAGTCCGAGCACTTTCTCTTCGTTTGTTCGTCTTTCTCCTATTTGACTATTAAAATCTCCCATTAGGAATACGGTCTTGTGCGTTTTTTCTAATGTTTTTTCTAGTTGATCATAGAATTAATCTTTTATTTCTTCTATAGCAACTTCTGTTGGAGCATATATTTGTATTATGGACATTGGTTCAAATCCAGGTATATGTATATTAAGTTGTGCGATTCTATCAGACACTCCTTTATAGCATTTTTTGACAAGGAAGCCAACTCCTAGTACTGTTCCAATATGGTAAAAGATGTACTTCTCATATTCTTCTATTTGCTCGCCTACTCTTCTTACTTCACTTAAGCCGATAATATCCCAGTTTATTTGGTCCAAGGCATGATCTAATTCCATTAATGATTCATTTGTTCTCAGGGATCTAGTATTGAGCGTTGATATATTGAAATATTATTTTTTCTTGTAGTTCTTCTTGCAGTTTTTGGAGGCTTGTTCTGATTCTAGGGGGTGCTGGTCGCTCTCCCCACGGAGACCAGCCGGATTGGGGACTAGTGGGTTTGTTTAGTTATTATTGATACTTGTTTGCATTCGTTTTGTATTGTTATTTGTTTGATTATTTTAGTTGTTTGCTTGTTTGTTGTAGTTATTTGTTTGTTTTTTGCAGTTGTTTGTTTGTTTGCTGTTGTTATTTGTTTGTTTTTTGCAGTTGTTTGTTTGTTTGCTGTTGTTGTTGTTGTTTTGGTTGTTTGTTGTTGTAGTTGTTTAATTTCCGGTCCGTTTTCCATTGGTTGCTATTCTGTGTTTTCATTTAATTCGGATGTAGTCACTGTTGACCTGGCTTGTAGGAAGTCGCTGATTTTGTTAATCTTCTTTGGTTTATGATTTGATACAGTTTGTGTATACAACGTTTCTTCAGTTATTTTTAAAAATACAAAAAAAAAATCTTGCACAAACAAAAATCTTTGATCTAAATCTTTACATTCGAAATAATGTAGCTTGATTAGAATTACAGTAGTGTGAGAGCAGGACGGAGCGATATTAAGAATATAGCGACAGAGTCACGTATCGCTACGTCTTGTTCTCACGCATAGTTAGAAAGAAGATAGTTCTGTCCTGTCCGGTGAATCACTTGTATAGTCAACGAAAGGTCATATTTCATATTTCATATTTATTTATTTGCTTGCCACATGGTTCAATAAGGTGTTACATATATCTTAGGTGCTATTACATGTGGCACCCCGTGGGGGCACCGCAAAATCTACTTATTCATTACAATTACATCTTACAAATTGGAACAAGACGTATACATACTGTACTATATATAAGTAAACATAAATATTTCAATTTTTAATGAGTTGGTAGCTTGTTTTATTATTATGATAGTCGGTAAATAGATCTTCTAACTTATAAAAAGCATTTCTCAGTAAAAATTGTTTTAAGTGTTCTGTATATAGAGACAGCTTTTCCTGGTTTTTTACATAGTTTGGTATGCTGTTATATATTTGTATAGCCATCGAATGTGGTCCCGATCTATACAAGTGAAGAGTTGTTTGTGGAAGTTGAAGTTTATGAAGGTTTCTATTGTTTCTTTTTATTGTTTTTACTGGGGAGTATAGTTCCATGTGCTTTCTGACGAATTTACAACATTCAAGAATATATATTGAAGTTAGAGTAAGTATCTTATGTTTGATGAAATAAGGTTAGGTCAAGCTTGACACTCGCAGTGCGTCTCTAGCCCGTACATTTATTGAAATAAGAATGGTACAAAGTCTATTGTGTCAAGCTTGATGTACTCTTGACTGTACCATTTTGTACGCAGGTGAAGATAGCCGCACTGGAGACAGCGGTGGAGGAGTGGTCGTCAGCGGCGCGCGCGCACGGCGTGGAGTCGGCGCGGGGGCTCGCCGCCAGCCTGGACGCGGCGCTCAGCAACCAGCTGTCCACCGCCGCCGCCCACTCGCAGGCGCAGGCGCAGCTCGCACTGCTCACTGAGGTGACATAGTCTCTCCACCAGCCTGGACGCGGCGCTCAGCAACCAGCTGTCCACCGCCGCCGCCAACTCGCAGGCGCAGGCGCAGCTCGCACTGCTCACTGAGGTGACATAGTCTCTCCACCAGCCTGGACGCGGCGCTCAGCAACCAGCTGTCCACCGCCGCCGCCAACTCGCAGGCGCAGGCGCAGCTCGCACTGCTCACTGAGGTGACATAGTCTCTCCACCAGCCTGGACGCGGCGCTCAGCAACCAGCTGTCCACCGCCGCCGCCCACTCGCAGGCGCAGGCGCAGCTCGCACTGCTCACTGAGGTGACATAGTCTCTCCACCAGCCTGGACGCGGCGCTCAGCAACCAGCTGTCCACCGCCGCCGCCAACTCGCAGGCGCAGGCGCAGCTCGCACTGCTCACTGAGGTGACATAGTCTCTCCACCAGCCTGGACGCGGCGCTCAGCAACCAGCTGTCCACCGCCGCCGCCAACTCGCAGGCGCAGGCGCAGCTCGCACTGCTCACTGAGGTGACATAGTCTCTCCACCAGCCTGGACGCGGCGCTCAGCAACCAGCTGTCCACCGCCGCCGCCAACTCGCAGGCGCAGGCGCAGCTCGCACTGCTCACTGAGGTGACATAGTCTCTCCACCAGCCTGGACGCGGCGCTCAGCAACCAGCTGTCCACCGCCGCCACCAACTCGCAGGCGCAGGCGCAGCTCGCACTGCTCACTGAGGTGACATAGTCTCTCCACCAGCCTGGACGCGGCGCTCAGCAACCAGCTGTCCACCGCCGCCGCCAACTCGCAGGCGCAGGCGCAGCTCGCACTGCTCACTGAGGTGACATAGTCTCTCCACCAGCCTGGACGCGGCGCTCAGCAACCAGCTGTCCACCGCCGCCGCCAACTCGCAGGCGCAGGCGCAGCTCGCACTGCTCACTGAGGTGACATAGTCTCTCCACCAGCCTGGACGCGGCGCTCAGCAACCAGCTGTCCACCGCCGCCGCCCACTCGCAGGCGCAGGCGCAGCTCGCACTGCTCACTGAGGTGACATAGTCTCTCCACCAGCCTGGACGCGGCGCTCAGCAACCAGCTGTCCACCGCCGCCGCCAACTCGCAGGCGCAGGCGCAGCTCGCACTGCTCACTGAGGTGACATAGTCTCTCCACCAGCCTGGACGCGGCGCTCAGCAACCAGCTGTCCACCGCCGCCGCCAACTCGCAGGCGCAGGCGCAGCTCGCACTGCTCACTGAGGTGACATAGTCTCCACCAGCCTGGACGCGGCGCTCAGCAACCAGCTGTCCACCGCCGCCGCCCACTCGCAGGCGCAGGCGCAGCTCGCACTGCTCACTGAGGTGACATAGTCTCTCCACCAGCCTGGACGCGGCGCTCAGCAACCAGCTGTCCACCGCCGCCGCCAACTCGCAGGCGCAGGCGCAGCTCGCACTGCTCACTGAGGTGACATAGTCTCTCCACCAGCCTGGACGCGGCGCTCAGCAACCAGCTGTCCACCGCCGCCGCCAACTCGCAGGCGCAGGCGCAGCTCGCACTGCTCACTGAGGTGACATAGTCTCTCCACCAGCCTGGACGCGGCGCTCAGCAACCAGCTGTCCACCGCCGCCGCCAACTCGCAGGCGCAGGCGCAGCTCGCACTGCTCACTGAGGTGACATAGTCTCTCCACCAGCCTGGACGCGGCGCTCAGCAACCAGCTGTCCACCGCCGCCGCCAACTCGCAGGCGCAGGCGCAGCTCGCACTGCTCACTGAGGTGACATAGTCTCTCCACCAGCCTGGACGCGGCGCTCAGCAACCAGCTGTCCACCGCCGCCGCCAACTCGCAGGCGCAGGCGCAGCTCGCACTGCTCACTGAGGTGACATAGTCTCTCCACCAGCCTGGACGCGGCGCTCAGCAACCAGCTGTCCACCGCCGCCGCCAACTCGCAGGCGCAGGCGCAGCTCGCACTGCTCACTGAGGTGACATAGTCTCTCCACCAGCCTGGACGCGGCGCTCAGCAACCAGCTGTCCACCGCCGCCGCCAACTCGCAGGCGCAGGCGCAGCTCGCACTGCTCACTGAGGTGACATAGTCTCTCCACCAGCCTGGACGCGGCGCTCAGCAACCAGCTGTCCACCGCCGCCGCCCACTCGCAGGCGCAGGCGCAGCTCGCACTGCTCACTGAGGTGACATAGTCTCTCCACCAGCCTGGACGCGGCGCTCAGCAACCAGCTGTCCACCGCCGCCGCCCACTCGCAGGCGCAGGCGCAGCTCGCACTGCTCACTGAGGTGACATAGTCTCTCCACCAGCCTGGACGCGGCGCTCAGCAACCAGCTGTCCACCGCCGCCGCCCACTCGCAGGCGCAGGCGCAGCTCGCACTGCTCACTGAGGTGACATAGTCTCTCCACCAGCCTGGACGCGGCGCTCAGCAACCAGCTGTCCACCGCCGCCGCCCACTCGCAGGCGCAGGCGCAGCTCGCACTGCTCACTGAGGTGACATAGTCTCTCCACCAGCCTGGACGCGGCGCTCAGCAACCAGCTGTCCACCGCCGCCGCCAACTCGCAGGCGCAGGCGCAGCTCGCACTGCTCACTGAGGTGACATAGTCTCTCCACCAGCCTGGACGCGGCGCTCAGCAACCAGCTGTCCACCGCCGCCGCCAACTCGCAGGCGCAGGCGCAGCTCGCACTGCTCACTGAGGTGACATAGTCTCTCCACCAGCCTGGACGCGGCGCTCAGCAACCAGCTGTCCACCGCCGCCGCCAACTCGCAGGCGCAGGCGCAGCTCGCACTGCTCACTGAGGTGACATAGTCTCTCCACCAGCCTGGACGCGGCGCTCAGCAACCAGCTGTCCACCGCCGCCGCCAACTCGCAGGCGCAGGCGCAGCTCGCACTGCTCACTGAGGTGACATAGTCTCTCCACCAGCCTGGACGCGGCGCTCAGCAACCAGCTGTCCACCGCCGCCGCCAACTCGCAGGCGCAGGCGCAGCTCGCACTGCTCACTGAGGTGACATAGTCTCTCCACCAGCCTGGACGCGGCGCTCAGCAACCAGCTGTCCACCGCCGCCGCCAACTCGCAGGCGCAGGCGCAGCTCGCACTGCTCACTGAGGTGACATAGTCTCTCCACCAGCCTGGACGCGGCGCTCAGCAACCAGCTGTCCACCGCCGCCGCCAACTCGCAGGCGCAGGCGCAGCTCGCACTGCTCACTGAGGTGACATAGTCTCTCCACCAGCCTGGACGCGGCGCTCAGCAACCAGCTGTCCACCGCCGCCGCCAACTCGCAGGCGCAGGCGCAGCTCGCACTGCTCACTGAGGTGACATAGTCTCTCCACCAGCCTGGACGCGGCGCTCAGCAACCAGCTGTCCACCGCCGCCGCCAACTCGCAGGCGCAGGCGCAGCTCGCACTGCTCACTGAGGTGACATAGTCTCTCCACCAGCCTGGACGCGGCGCTCAGCAACCAGCTGTCCACCGCCGCCGCCCACTCGCAGGCGCAGGCGCAGCTCGCACTGCTCACTGAGGTGACATAGCCGGGAGTGACATAACAACTGCCTGCGTGGTCTAGTGGTTAGAGCGCTCGGCTCTCTATCCGGAGGTTCCGGTTCGATTCCCGGTGGGGACACTGTCAAACAAAAATGTCTTTGTGTTACCTCCCCAGTTTGGCTAGGTGATTGCAGGATGAATCACCTGAATGTCCGAAAAGTTAGATGATTTCGTGCTTCGGAAGGCATGCTAAGCCGTTGGTCCAGACTGCTATCTACGGATGTAAACATTAATGAGCCATGTCAGAGGCCTTTGGCGGCTCAACAACTCTAACACTAGGGTTTGTGAGGTTGGTCATCGACCTTGTAACCCACATGACCTGTTGATGATGACCACGGAGGTCATAAAAACCGCCCTTGAATCAGCGTTGAGGAGTGGTGTTCGTTCACTTCATCAACTTGCTGAGGTAACATAGATGGAAGTAACGCAACCGGAGGTTATAGAGAGCAACCCTCCAGAACCTCCAGAATTTCACAGAAAAAATGCGATGTACATTTTGGAGAGAAAGTGTCATAAGCTTTGCGGCTTGCACCATTAACCGCGATTGTCGGTGACCACAGTATGTAAAATGCAAAAGGAAGCTGTTGACCATCCTCCTATTCAAATTCCTCCCCATTCCCTTAGTCGCATATTACGATACCCGTGGGTAAGAAAGGAATAGGGATGAGATTATACATATTAATGTAATGATTTAATTTGATACAGGAAGTGGCAACAGTGAAGTACGAGCGAGACAAGGCGACCGCCAAACTGAACGAGCTGATGTCAGTGCGCAAGAATCAGGAGAGTCTTATACACCGGCTGCAGAAACGACTGCTGCTCATCACGAGGGAGCGAGACAGCTATAGGTGAGTTGGCTTGCAGGAATGTGGATAATCCGTAAACTTATCGTGATGACGTGCGCAAGAATCAGGAGTCTCATACACGGACTACAGAAACTATTAGCTGTCAAACAAAAAAGTTTCATTTAAAATCGCTTTAGTAGTTTTTGCGTGATGCTCGAACAAATAAACTAACTGATTTGGATTTATTTTATTTTCTTCGGGAATCTAACAGCTAAATCAGTCTAGGTTACAAAATATTGTTACAAGAGCCAATTATAAGCTTCCAAAAGTAAAAGTTATAAGCTTCCACAAGGATTCAGGGGCATCAAAATAGCATAACGTGATAATTTTTATTACAAGCATCTATTCTATTTAACTTGCCCTGTTAGTATGTCTGTGTGGGACAAATCTTGCAACTGAATTTTACACCAGTTATCATTATCTACTGATCGGGCTAAAATCTGGCATTCTTATATAAGGTGTAATTTAATTAGACCCAAATATTGTTAGGGTTACCTCAAGCATCTAAATGAATACCATTGGTGTTATTTTTATTGATTTCTATTCGCTAGTTTTCGAGAAAAATCCCAAAAACAATACCACTAAAATTCGTAAAATGAACACTCTGTAGTGTCACGTGGCACCATCGATACATTCACACTAATAAAAAATATGAATGAAATGCTGTGAGCGGTGCGTAAACCCCGCCCTCTTTTTGTCCAACCGCCAACAAACGCATGCGCACGCGCGACCGGCCCGGTGCATCGTGCCGCCGCCGCCGCGTGCGCCCGCCCGCCCGCCTTCAGTTGCTCTACTTACCTTGTGCATTACGCATACGTCTTATGGCCGCGATTGATATTTGGCAAAATGCCTTACGGTTTTACGAACCAAGAATACCAAAACATGGCAATATGTTACCATGAAGTCTGAGAAATAGTGACAAGTGCTGTAAATTTGTACCGATGAATGCACGTTCACTCGTGTAGGGATGTTCAACATCCATAACGCCCATTACTGATGTGACCACAACCCGCGAGTGATTCGTCCGGACCACTTCCAATACCGGATAAGTGTCAATGTGTGGGCTGGTGTGCTGAACGGGGTGCTATTAGGACCCTGGTTCCTCCCAAGACTAAACGGGGCGACGTACCTGGACTTCCTGCAGAGGACACGCTGCAGCCCCTGAGCTGCTGCTGAAAGTTCCGGTGTGGAACCGCCGCTGGTTGTATTTCCAGCACGACGGCGCGCCGGCGCACTACGACCGGACGGTGCGGAATTACCTGACGCAGGAGTTCCAGGGGCGTTGGATCGGGCGCGGTGGTCCAATCGCCTGGCCAGCACGTTCGCCGGATCTCACGCCGCTAGATTTCCACGTCTGGGGTAAGGCCAAGGACCTTGTGTATGGCAATGACGGCCATACTATTCGCACCGAGGAGGAACTGCGCGCCCGCATTACCAGGGCTTTTAACTTCATGGCCAGTGAAACTGATGTTTTAAGTGAAGTGCGCAGACACGGCATTGACCGTGCAAGACAATGTATCCGACAAGGAGGTGGTCAAGTTCAACATTTGATGTGGTGAAAACTAAAGTGACTCGTGTAAATAATTTTGTAAATAATCTTGTAAAACTGATTTAGTAGGTTACACTACAGTAAGTAACACGTAGGTAGGTATAGGATTTCAAATTAACTACAATTACCTGCTTTCGTTACTTACGGAAATCAAGTTGTATTAATTTGACAGTCCAAAGCCTGAAAGTGTGATGGGTATTTAAAGTTAAAGTTATGTCGATTTCATAGCTTCACCTTTGACAAATGCCGCCCGCACGTGTGCTACCGCGGTCAAAGCATGCCGACAGAGCCGCCGAGCCGCGGTCCCCTATTTGACTTTACTTGTTTCGAATAAATGTTAATCAATCAACCGACGCTAAAAACTAACCTACCTACCAGAGCTTGTCAATAAATAAATAGGTACCTACTACAAAATTGTTTTACTACGGTACAGTCAAGAGGACTTCAAGCTTGACACATTGGACTTTGTACCGTTCTTATTTCAATCGCCGGAGGAGCTAGAGTCGCGCTGCAAGTGTCAAGCTTGACACTGCTCTTGACAATACCTGCCTTCCACAAAAATCTAGATAATTAAATTACCTACTGACACGTTAGGTACAGTCCGCGCGACGAGTAAAAGCTGGTCGGAGTCTGGACGGGAGTGGAGGGGGTATGTGCAGTAGTACCTATTTTGCTTGCAAATATTGCAACTGCGCATACCCCCTCCACTCCGCCCAGAGGCCTTAAGTAACCCGTCGCGCGGCCTGTAAGTACTTTACACCTACTATTGATTGTCTAATTAAAAATGGAAATGCAATGTAAAATTAATGATACACAACAACTGGGAGTCGTAAAAAGCGACTAAGGGATATCCAACTACGGGGGCTTATCGTACCTACCACACCATACTACGGTCACCAACCTCTGCCGACCATTGTGCCAGTCGCAACGCACGGCGCGGCGGCGGCGTGGTGAATGTTGTAGGTAGTTATTTCCAAATGTATTTAGATAGGTAGATACCAGCTAAGCATTCTTTTATGTGAATATCTGCGTGGATTTTTTCGTCAACTTGTTCGATCCGATCTTGGTCCAGCTAGGACGAGTTGATAAAAGACAATGTTTCTGTTCCCGTGTCGTCCCACAATTTGTTTTTCTACTCTTCAGGTAAAGTTGAAAAAAAGCTTAGGTAACCAAAGACAATCCATACCTCCTCATGCTTGTTCCGCTGATTCGATTTAGATAAAATTTGCTTTTACCCTGGGAAGGACATATCTTTAGGTAGGTACCAGCTAAGCATTCATTTATGTGAAATTCTGCGTGGATTTTTTCGTCAACTTGTTCGATCCGATCTTGGTCCAGCTAGGACGACTTGATACCAGACAATGTTTCTGTTCCCGTGTCGTCCTACAATTTGTTTTTCTACTCTTTAGGTAAAGTTTAAAAGAAAGCTTAGGTAACCAAAGACAATCAATACCTCCTCATGCTTGTTCCGCTGAACCGATTTAGATAAAATTTGCCTTTACCCTGGGAAGGACATATCTGGGTACATAGTACCTATCTATCCCGGAAATCTTCTATGGGAGTAAAAAGGGGTGTGGATGTTTGTATGGGAAATTATTTCTCAAGTAAGTGATATAAAACTCATCATAATTGTACTTTTGATAAGAAGTGAGGCAAGATTACCCTGGCCTCCGTACTCTAGCTAGCCGCCGTCTTGACCTGGAACGGTACGAGACGGTACCTGTCCAAGAGCTGATGTTGTTTATCCTCTGTTCTGTTCGTCCATGCGTGTGCCGGCGCAAGAATAGCACCAACCCTTTCTCCCCATGCATGTCGTAAAAGGCGACTTAGTCGCCGGCGGTATCAACCAGAGGGCGGGCAGGAGCGTGCTACCACCTTGCTGCTGCGGTCACTAATAAATAACAGCTGTCCGTTGTGCCAGCTGCAACGCTAATAAGCGTGGTAACATAAAACTCATCATAATTGTACTTTTGATAAGAAGTGAGGCAAGCTGCCCCTGGTCGATTCTGGTGCAAAGGTGCCCATGGCACCAGGAACGACCCAGAACGGGCGTCACCACCTTGCGCCCTAAGTCGACGCCCGATCTCCCTGGCCTCCGTACTCCAGCTAGCCGCCGTCTCGAACGCGAACGGTACGAGAAGGTACCTGTCCAGGAAGTGTGCCAGCTGCAACGCTAATAAGCGTGGTGACTTTTGTTGTCGATGTAAAATTAATTGTAGAGCAACTAAGGGGGGTGTATTTTGAATTTTATCAACTCGTCCCAGATGGTCCTAGTTCGGATCGGACGAGTTGACCAATAACTTTTTATGGGATCTTATGATAATGATATCCTAGTTCCTTCTCATAAGTATGGTAGGTTAAGTAAACTGATGGACGAAACAAAAACGGTGGTAAGTAGGTAGGTAAAGATTACCTACTCTGATACCGTCGTAAGAGCTTAATTGAGAGAAGTAGGAACCTACGAACTTTTCTAGTTTTAATTGGATTGAATTGAAAAATAGCAAGAACCTATTATCTTATATCTAGGTACAGCCAGGAGCAAGTCAAGCTTGACACTTTGTACGGGCTAATCATGATGAAACTATGAAGCTTGACTTGTTCTTGACTGTACCTAAGGTCCTTAACTATGTTCCTTAATCATGTACAGTCAACGACAGGTCAACCTTGACACTCGCAGTGTGACTCTAGCCCGAATGTCTATCGAAATAAGAACGGTACGAAGTCCAATGTGTCAAGCTTGATGTGCTCTTGACTGTACGTGCGCACGTAAGAAGAGGTATAGGACGCAACAGCTCGGGATTGCGGGCGAAAAGTAGGTAGGTATGACGTGCCATACATTTCGCCCGCAAGTAGGTACAGTCAACGACAGGTCAAGCTTGACACTTGCAGTGCGACTCTAGCTCGTACGTCTATTGAAATAAAAACGGCACAAAGTCCAATGTGTCAGGCGTGATGTGCTCTTGACTGTACTTTACGTACGTATTATAGCAATAGGTGCTTGTAAATTTGTTATGTACCTACAGCCTCCGTGGTCTAGTGTTAGAGTGCTTGGCTCTCGATCAGGAGGTTCTGGGTTCGTTTCCCGATGGGGACACTGTCAAACAAAAATATTTTTGTGCGACCAGCCCAGTTTGGTTAGGATATTGCAGGATGAATCACCCGATTGTCCGAAATGTTACATGATTGCTTCGGAGGGCACGTCAACCCGATGGTCCCTACTATTACCTATCTACGGATGTAGTCGTTAATGAGCCATGTCAGAGGCCTTTGGCATCTGGCGGTACCAGGGTTTGTGAGTACGGTCATCAACCTTGCAACCCACACGATATGAATAAATGAATGAATTTGTTATGTAGGTACCTAACTACCTACTCCTCAGGCAAGTAGCTGCCTAGGTAGGTATCTCCTTCCTCCCTCTGCCCACGGCACAACCCATGGTCCGTTTATAGGACAGTTAGGTACCTATGTAGGCGATGGTAGGTAAAGGTCCGGCCTGTCGTCGCTCATCCGATCCTGCAAGGCGTAGCACGAGGCGCGAATGCTAGGTTTCTAGTTTATTTCGTAGGGACTCGGTCGGTGCGTGCGTGGCATGCGCGATCCACACAGAGCGTCCCGCGGCCGCAGACGTCGTGGTGCTTGCCCCCCCCGCGCTGCCGCCCTTTGAATTAATTGAATGAATAGACGTAAGCCAATCGCGCGCAAGGCGGCCGATCTTGTGTGTGTGAGTGTGCAGGTGCCATACTTGTAGTACGGTGGAAATCAATACTACAGGATGATTGCAAAGATTTATTATTTTTTTGTTTGAAAATTACAAAAAAAAACCAGCGAGTCGATTTCGCTAAAACTTTGAAAAACCTGTTTCTTTATCAAAGTTACACCACCCCTAGAAATATTTGGGTCTAATTAAATTACACCTTATATAAGTTTAGTGACTATACAATGTTATGGTATCATCGTGCTGGGTTGATGATGGTGATGGAAGATGGCCATAGGGACTCCTAAACGAAACGATGTAACCTCGTCGAGTTAGGGTTTGTTAGGTTTGTCGTCCCAAGCATTTTGATCCCAGATGATGACTCGGTCTTGATGATGGAGGCAGAAAGTGGCCAAAGGAACTACTAAACTAAACAAGATAGTCCCATCGTGTTTGGGCTCGTTTGAATTGGCTTGTAAATGTACAGGTTAAGACAAATCTAAAAAGTTGAAAATAAGTATTAATAAAATAAAAGCTTTTTAAAAACAAGCTTTTGCTCGCTTTTTTAAGCGCATGATATTAATTTGATTTAAATTCCTATTTTATCAATTTGCGGTACAAGCTTTTAATTAGTATTAATAACAGTACCTGGGCAACCGAGCTATGCTCTGTATGATTAAAATATCATCAGGTGAGCAAGCTATGCTACTCAACAACAGATGGCGCTGTAAGTTTCTTGAACGCACTAAAATGCGCTTAGAAATATTTAAAAAGACGGTGAAAACGAATTTTCTTAGACATAAGACCTAGCTAGATCGATTTTTTGCCCGCAAAAACCCCCGTATACTAAATTTCATCGAAATCGTTAGAGCCGTTTTCGAGAAACCGATTACAAATATATGGCATAAAATTATTATATTCGTTTTAGTACAACTGAATTTTTTAAACAAAGGCTTGCTTTAACAAAATATTTTTTTTATAAATATCATCTAATGTACACACGGCCGCACATCAGTAGAAACACTTTTGGACCTTATGGCGTGGTAATAGAGTTGAAAAACAAAATCAATTTACAATTTTATAACAGTAGAGTGATATTTGTAATTGATTTCTAGAAAAAGGCTCTTCCGAATAAAATGAAACTTACTAAAAGGGGTTTCCGGGGGCGAAAAATCAATTTAGCTAGATCTTATGTCTGGGAAAATTCGATGTCTCCGTTTATTTAAAATTAGTTCTTCGGAAAAAGAAAATAGTGCGTTTCAAAATCGCTACATCGCCATAGATGGCTAACTTGTTAAACAAGGCGAAGTTTTTTGCTCGACGACAAGTAAAAAGATGGAGTAAAAGCGGAGAAAAAGGTTTTCTATGCTTTTCTGTACACTGACTACTAAGCTCAAACTTGTATTTTTTTTATGATATTGATAATAATGGCGGATGGAGATTCGTTTTTCAACATTTGAAGATGGCGGTCGTGTTTCTATTTCAATTTTAGTTTTACCTGTTTATTGAAGAGTTTAATGAATAATTTTGATTGGGTATTATGCAGTAAACGACTTTCAAAGTGAACATCTATTAGAAGATTGGAATCATTTTCCGAGATTTTTGGATGGAGAGAAGCGGACTTCTTCGTGACTTCAATAATTTTCCCTATCTAGTTATCGGAGTCATCGTGGTGCACAGGCTTTCCTCATCGTCGATCTTCGAGATGTGGATTCCTGTGTAAATCAATCTTTCACTGGACATTGGCGTGTCGCCATATTTTTGTACGAGTAACAATTCGTTTACTTTGACACTGGCGAAATACGTTTTGTAATGAGATGTGATGCCGGTTGACGGTTGGAACCAAAGATTTCGGACCTCCTATTGCTTCGCTCAGAATAGATACCTTGCTAATTTATTTTAGTAGGGGATGACATCTGCCAACATATCACAACCCCATCATCGATGATCCATAGAAAATATTCAAAATAACCTGTCAAATCCATAGAAAAACGCCTACACCACCTAGTGACGAATTATTTCTTTAATCCTCCTTCTAAGTACCTTTATTTTTCTGTGGTTGGAACCGCCGTAATGAGAGGGTTGGAGGTTGCAGGGCTGCTGCCGCGCTGCTGAACTGTCTAATGTGAAAGGGCTTTTAGTGTCCCTTTTTGTGATTGAGTGGATGGCATTCGTCACATCATGTTGATTTTATTCCAGGCAACAGTTGGACTGCTACGAGAAAGAGCTGACGGTAACACTCTGCGGGGAGGCGGGGGCGGGAAGCGCCGCGCTGCTGTCGGCGCGAGTCGAGCAACTAGAGAAGGCTCTGCAGGGGTACAGGGACCTACTGGCGCAACAAGACCAACACGCGCAAGTGAAAGGTGAGTCTACCAGCGCCGCGCTGCTGTCGGCGCGAGTCGAGCAACTAGAGAAGGCTCTGCAGGGGTACAGGGACCTACTGGCGCAACAAGACCAACACGCGCAAGTGAAAGGTGAGTCTACCAGCGCCGCGCTGCTGTCGGCGCGAGTCGAGCAACTAGAGAAGGCTCTGCAGGGGTACAGGGACCTACTGGCGCAACAAGACCAACACGCGCAAGTGAAAGGTCAGTCACTGACTTGAGTCGAAGCGAGTGGAACACATAGGGAATGCTTTGCAGGGGTTAATTTTTTACGCTCTCCGACTTCGGGCTTAGTTATTTATTTCTCTATTGATTACTGAATCACTTCTTTATCAAAATCAAACAAAAACCCATTATTAAAGAAAATCATATGGGGATAGCAGCCCAAGGATGGCAAGGGCTCAGACAGGATGATATGGGTTCCCTCGAGACTCCACAATCTAGACTAAAATAAAAATAGAGGCTTACAGGAAAACACTAGACGACAATGGAGGTGATATTTCTGTGCGTGTGATTAACGGCAGAGACATCTTCCCGTTCCGCTTCATAAGTTAAAATGCCCATCGCTCGATATCCTACTCTTTCTACGCTCCGTTTTTCGTGTGATTTTTATTAGGATTTTGTAACGGGAAAGAGGCGTGATATTATGTATGTATGTAATGTTAACTTCTTGTTTACGTCTTTTTCACAGCACTTGAGAAACTTCGGGGGGAAGTAACGAAATGGCGGGAAGAGGCTGAGACGGCGAAGCGCGACGCTCAGAAGCTACGCATGCAGCGAGATAGCTTGCAAGCGCACGTAGAGAAACTGACGGCCAGCGCACCCACTAAGGTAATTTTATATACAAAAAAAACCTGCCAATTCGGTCTCGCACACCAAAGGTTTCCGTACTAGCTTGTGCTTCGCCGGGAAAGCATCTAATATACGGGCGACTCAAACTTGACTCCTTTTTCATATGAAATAATAATACTTACCAAATATTAAGGTCCATGGACCCTTGATGTTGTGAAAATATCAAGCCACTGCGACAAGACACTCAAATGTTCTCTACATATTTGTGAACTAAATCAAAATCTATAAGGTCTTCCTGTTAAGCTGTGATTATCCACTTACCTTAGAAGATTTCCATCATAAAGCTCTGACATTAGATCTAACGCTGAGTTTTACACGACCTCTTAAAAGTGCACCAGCGCAGGTGTACAATTTTGGTGCAGGAGATTATTTAAACTTAACTAATGAACTTATGAGGATTGATTGGGTTAACGCTTTTTCAAATTTATGTGTCGAGGATTGCGTGAAGTATTTTTATAGCGTATTAAATAATCGTATGTGTAAATATATTCCCAGCGGCCACTTCGGACATCCACATCTGTTCCACGTTGGTACAGTAAACCCCTAAGAAAAATCCTTAAAGAAAAATGCAAATACCATAAGTTGTGGAAGCTGTACGGTAACCCTTTAGACTACGAAAGTTACAAAATTTTAAGAGCGAGGGCCATAAAAGTTGAAGTTGAGTGCTATGATAATTTTATTAGTTTTTCCGAAGAAAAAATTAAATTAAATCCAAAATATTTTTGGACCTATTATAAATCTATACTTACAGATAATGGCATGCCACAAACTATGTATTATAAAGGGACCTATTCTTCGGACGGTGAGCAAATCTGCAATTTTTTCAATGAACATTTTTATTCAGTTTTCGAACCACCGGCAACCATGCAATTTAATTTGAATGATTTAGAACCTCCTGCCGCCGGCGCAGTTATTGATATTAGCACTGTCGAAATAACTCAAAATATTGTATTGAAACATTTAAAATTAGTCAATGTCAATAAAGGCGCCGGCCCGGATGGTATCCATCCGATCATGATAAAAAAATGTGCTGAGGCCCTAGCATTGCCTTTAAGTTTAATTTTTATATTATCTCTCAAAAGCGGTTGTGTCCCTGTTATCTGGAAGCGTGCTTGGATTACTCCTATTCCAAAAGGTAGCATCAGTCAGGATATTGAGAAATACCGACCAATCTCAAAGTTGTGTCAGTTTGGAAAGATCTTTGAAAAAATTATTACGCTTGAACTATCAGCTGTCGTCCGTCGTCATGTAGCAGAATCTCAACATGGTTTTATAAAAGGCAGAAGCGTTGAGTCAAACTTGCTTTGTTTCATTGAGTTTATTTTGAATTCTATGGACAGTAAATGTCAAGTGGACGCCGTGTATACTGATTTCTCTAAGGCTTTTGACAAAATTTGCCACCATACACTTATGTTAAGGCTTTGGGAGATCGGTATACATGGCGACCTCTTCCGATGGATTAAATCTTACGTGGAAAATCGAAATCAGGCCGTTGTCCTAAAAGGATATTGCTCTGAATACAAATATATAACCTCAGGAGTTCCACAAGGTTCGCACTTGGGTCCCCTTTTATTCACATTGTATGTAAACAATTTAACCAATAATGTTACTTCGAATGTATTAATGTATGCTGATGACACAAAGATTTTTAGATCTGTGAATCAACATAGTGACTGTAAAAATTTGCAAGATGATTTATTGAGATTTGAACAGTTTTGTGCATCCAATAATCTATTCCTTAACCCAGACAAATGCCATGTCATAACTTTCACTAGAAACAAAAATCCTTTGTTATTCAATTACAAACTATGTAATAAAGACCTTGCTCGAGTCAATCTAAGTCGCGACCTAGGGGTTACTTTAGACTCAGAGCTAACGTTTATTCCACAAATTGACAAAATATTGAAAAATGCCTTTCAACAATTAGGATTTATTTTAAGGTTTGGGAAACCATTTAAAAAACTATTCACATATAATATTCTGTATAATAGTTATGTCCGCAGCCACCTAGATTTTGCGTCTACCGCTTGGCGACCGTTTTATATGAAACATATCGATAGGTTAGAAAGAGTACAGAAGAAATTTCTCAAGGCTTTAGATTACAGGTTAGGCAATCATTATTCTGGATATGAAACTGCGTTACAACGGTACAAATATATCAAATTGTCTGATCGTCGAAATCATGCTGACCTTCTCTTCCTTTACAAACTTATTCATAATCATGTGGACGCCCCCGACTTATTACATCAAATTAACTTTAGGGTTCCTCGCAGAAAAGAACGCAGCTGTGTTAAGAAACCTTTGTTTCATGTTAAGAAGAGCAATACTTGTTATGTGGCGAATAGTTTTATAAGGCGTAGTTGTAAGGTTTTTAATGAAGAATATAATGATATAGACATATTTATTCCGTATATAAGTCGTTTTAGAAAAGATTTGATCAGAAAATAGTAGTATTGTATTGTATGAATTATTTAGATATGTATATATATATATATTTGGCTCACATAGTATAAAAATTCTAAATTAATTAAGAGAACTATAGGTCTATTTATTGCAATATTGTAATCTATTTAAATATATTTAGATAAGACTGCTTGTTCTTCAATAAACTAAAATAAAAATAAAAATTAAACTAGAATCATGAAATTGGCCAAGAAGCTAGGTCTCATGGCTCAAGCAAAGGAAAAAGTCTAAAATGAACTTTTCTCATAACCAATTATGTGAGTTCCCGTACATTATTATTAAAGAGCGGTATTGAGTAGGCGCATAGGTTTTAAAATCAAAGGACAAAGCTTATAAGCCTATATCATATAGGAAACGGTAGATAGGTACGGAACCCGTGCGCGAGTCCGACTCGCACTTGGACGGTTTTTTATGTGAAATTCTGGAGGCGACCGGTTCTGCAGTGAACTTAATAGTATGTTATGATGATGATTATTTGTAAATTATCTAAGTTCTGTTTTTGGTTTCAGGTACTACACCTAAGTGATAACCCCGCTGCTCAAGCACAAAAACAGATCCAAGTGGACTTCGAAGCAGCACAAGAGGAGGTAATAAATATTTCATCTTATAATCATGGAAACTCCTGAATACCTTCGATCCCGTTTCCAACGCTTGCCACCTGCGGTGCTAGCATGCATAGCAAGACTTAAGTCTTCGAAGACTGGACATAATTTTGTCTCAGCTGTCAAAGTTGTCGAGATGGTTAACATGCGTACCCCCCGAGATTCGTTTGTCTTCGAAGACTTCTTGAAGTCTAGGAAGAATGAACAGTGTTGCTTTTAAGAAAAAATACAGCATTTATTTTACTGGTAATACTGGTTTCAATCGTTTCAATCCGGTCAATCCGTGTGCGTAAACCCTAAATTCTGAAATAAAAAAATAAAATAAAGAAAAAACAAGTGTCAGTCAGTGTCATAAATTAACAACATGGAAAACGAATTTGGTTATTTTGGATAATAAGTAGTGTAATGAGATGTGACGCCATTAAATAAATAAATAATAAGTAGTGTAAGTAAATTAATAACTTGTTGATAATTATGTTTTGCTTTAAATAAAATGTAATTATGCCTACTACGTGCCTGCAAAATGCGCTGCAATTGCACATAGGAATAGAACTGCAGCAAAATGCCATAGTTACCACGGTCATAGGCGTTGCAGCTGGCGACCGCTGTTTTTGGTGCTCCCAGAACGATACACAGAAAGATGCTGCCTACTAATGAATATAGGCATATGTCACCATCATCATAACATCTCATGAAACGTCCATTCCAGGACAGGGATCTCACTCCAGAAATCTAGCTTTTGCTGAAAAAAATGTGGAGAAGAAGTACTATAGTCATCTCGCTTGTCAGCGTTACGGCTGGCACCATGGACCGCGGTTGTAGGTGACCGCAGTAAGTAAGATAGTATGATACACAGGAGGATGCTGCTGCCCATCCTCCAGTTTATAACACAGGCTCGGCATTTATTCATAAGCCTCGGTTCCAAAGGATAGCCTGAATCACCTGTTGTAAAAATAATAAAAAAGATTGTGTATATTTTCTTTTACAGGAGATACTTCATGAATATTGATTCAAGATATAGGGCAGATTTTATAATTATAATAAGAGTTGCATGCACTCACACAAGCTCTCACATTAAAATGGCGCTGGGCAGGACATATAGCTCGAAACACTAACAATAGATGGACAAAGACAGCCACAAAATGGTAAGGCCCCAAGGCAAAAGAAAAGTTGGCAGGCCATACAAGCGTTGGGCAGACAATATTATAAAAATTACTGGAAAGGACTGGATGGTCAAAGAAGAGGACAGACAGAAGTGCCAAGAGCTTGAGAAAGCCAACACCCGAGGAGCGGCCCAAACCTAAAGAAAAGAAGAAACTAATATCTACTAAGTAAACTAACAATAATCTAGTGCAAACTTTACATTTATTTTGATAAAAATGTGTTAATTAATTTGTGTTTGGAATAATAAATGGCTCTTTATTTCTTTATTGTATTATTGTATGATAGTATAATTTGCAGCAGTGTAAACGGGTTACGTACGTGCCTTTTTCTCTTCCTCTGTCTTTCTCTCTTCCCGTTCCTCGTACAGACTCAAAATACATCTCAAAAATGTGTTCTTTATCACTTATACAGCATAAAAAACAAGTCTCCCAAAAATGTCCGTCCGTCGGTCAGTCTGTCCGTCACGCTTTGGCCTAGCGGCTTAGAAACGAATGGTCCGATTGACACCATATTTTGAATTTAAGAGTTTCATGCAAATCCATCTAAGGGTTTTCAATGGTTTCCTGCTGGCTCTCATTTTGAGGGTAGCTGTCATACAACGAAAATGAAAAATTGTAATTTTCGCAAAAACGTCTCATAAAATCTTGATGAAAATTTGCATGATCAAGCATCTCCATTTAAGATATTTTGCGGCAGTATCAATTGATCTGTAGAAATTCATATAAGGGGTGTTCCCTTACTACTAAAATTTAAAAATGTGATATTTTTTATTTATTTTTTTATCGTCAATGGACTTAATCTTGACCTCGATCTAGTCTTGAAGACAGAGATGAGGTCGACGATGGAACGAGCTTGCCCAGAAGAAGCCTATTCACTCGCGACTTGAGTAGATTCGGGTTATAATGAACTCGGGAACATAGACGCAGGCAGAGATTTTTTTTACTCTAAATCGGTTTCGTTGAGCTTATTTTGATGTTCTACAATTTGGATTCTAAATTGGTGTTCTACCTGACTGCATATTTCATTAAATCATTTTTACATAAATTTAGTAGGTATAGGTAAGTTTGTATTTTCATATTATTTGTATGGAATTACAAACTTAAGTTTGCAGTTGACTCGTTACTGTCCGCAGCCTTTATCATATAGTAGTTAGAGCCTTTATTATATTGTAGTTAGGCTCTTGATCCGGAGGTTCTGGGTTCGACTCCCGGCGTGGACACTGTTGAAAAATGACTCGTATATCGCGAGAAAGTAAGTGCAGTGCTGCTGTACCATTTATTTAACTTTTTGCACTTATTTCCACCTACTTGTGACCAAGTCTTCGCTGCTGTAGGTGGAAGACTTTTATTTCTATTTTAAACGTCAAATATAGAAATAAGTCTTCTCTTGGTCGGCACGCATGTTAGTGACCGAAGACATATTGTCTCTGAAGTCTACAAATGACAGTGGCATATAGAAATAAGTCTCAGTCGTGGGGCGCCATGTTAGCGCACGTAGAAATAACATTTTCTCGGGCTCGAGAGAAGAGATACTTCCAAGTCTTCGTGCGCATCTTAGCACGGCTGATCCCCGCCCTAGGCGTCCCTGTATCACTAAGATGCTGGTATGTCCTAGTGCCAACACAAAATTCTTGTTCAATTACTTTTCCGTGCGTGCTACTCTAATGTGGAACTAGCTTCCCAAATATATTCAAGACAGTCCATCCGTCACTTCTTTCAAGAAAAGGCTGAAAGAGCACTTCTTATCGAACTTATCTTGATAATATATGTATTATTATATTGTAGGTACAAGTCTATAGTAGGCATATGTAGTTATTACTATGTATTATTATAATATTATATAATATGTACTTAATACTTATTTCTTATTATTATTTGATATGTACTTATTCTTGTGGCCGTAATATACTTTTTCACACCAAACTGGTTGGCTGGAAGAGATCTCTTCATAGAGATAAGCTCGCCATTGTGAACCTCTTCAATCACTACTGTTTTGTTTAATTGTGCACAATAAAGAATATATACGAAATTATGTAAAAACTCAATTTAATTTTCATGGGCAGTTGAAAAAAACTTCTGAATTTTGCTAATTTGGGCTTAGTAAACATTTTGACTATAACCAATAGGTAACATGCATAAATTTTTTTAGTCGCATTTATAAACAAAATATGAAAATACCGTAGTAGAGACACAAAAAAGCGAGCTTGGATAACATCAATTCCTAAGGGTATTGTTAGCCAGGACGTAGAGAAATTACCGACCTATTTCAAAATCATGCATATTTAGTAAAATTTTAGAGAAAATCGTCACCTCTCAACTTACTGTCGTCGTCCGTCGCCATATTTTAGAAACGCAGCATGATTTTTATGAAGGAAGTAGTGTGGATTCCAATTTGCTTAGTTTTACAGAAATTATTTTGAAAGCGATGAATAATAAATATCAAGTAGACGCAATATATACAGATTTGGCCAAAGATTTCGACAAAATTTGTCACTATACCCTTTTGACAAAGCTTTGGCGACTTGGAATTCTTGGCGACCTTTTCAGATGGATAAAATCCTACGTTGAAAATAGATCCCAAGCAGTTGTTTTAGGTGGATTCTGTTCTGAATACAAGTACATAAGTTCTGGAGTTCCTCAAGGTTCCCACCTTGGTCCGTTGTTGTTTTGTCATTACATAAATGATCTTAGTAAGAGTATTCATAATTCTGAAACCTTATTTTACGCAGACGACACAAAAATTTTCAAAATTGTTCGTAATACAGAAGATTGTACGAAATTACAAGAAGATTTAGTAAATTTCGAGAACTTTTGCCAAACTAACAACTTATTTCTTAATCCTGATAAATGCCATGTGATAAGCTTTGCTAGAAATAAAAAGCCCATCTTTAATTATTCTTTATGTAGCAAAAGTCTTACCCGTGTCGATAAGATTCGTGACTTATAGACTCTGAGGGCACTGCATGTTATCCTACGTCATCTAGTACACGAAATTTGCAACTTTGTAGCGATAGTGGTAGCCTACTAGGTCCACAAAACGTTGGTCTGCCAATCCGAAACCTGGCAGGTTTTGTACAGTCGGAGCGAAAAGTGGTTAAGCAGACCAACGTTTTGTGGACCTAGTAGCCCACTACTATGGCTAGAAAGTTGCAAATTTCGTGTACTAGATGACGTAGGATCACATGCAGTGCCCTTAAAGTCTATTAAGCGTCTTAATTGATTCTGAGCTCTCATTTTTACCACACATAGACCACATTCTAAACAAAGCTTTTAAACAATTGGGTTTTATATTGCGCGTAGGAAAACCTTTTAAGAGTGCCATAACATATAAGTTGTTGTACAATAGTTATGTCCGGAGTCGCTTAGAATTCGCATGTGTCGTCTGGCATCCATTTTATAAATTACATATTAATAGAATCGAAACATTACAAAAGAAATTTATAAAATCATTGGATTATAGAACTGGTCACACCTATACAGACAGATTATGAAGCTTCACTTGAACTGTATAAAATTACTTCTCTTCAAGATCGTCGTGAGTGTACAGATCTTATCCATTTACATAAATTAATTAATATACTCTTTTGTCAGAAATTCGTTTTCGTGTACCTCGCAGAATGGAACGCTATTGTCGAGGAAAAAACCTTTTTTCAATTGCGAATAGTAGTTCTTGTTACGTTGCTAACAGTTTTATTAGGCGAAGTTGTAAATTGTATAATTGCATATTTTCTGATATAGACATTTCTAATATTTCCGTAGGCATGTTAAAGAGAGTTTTAGGTTCATATGTCCAACATTAAACAATAAATAAAAGGAATATGTCAATCTATTCATAAATAACATTCTACATTAACTTAATATGTAGCTAGTTTATAAATTGAGCTGTGTTGTTTAGAAAATTTTGTTTTATCAATATTCAATATGTAACCGTTTGTTCCTGAATAAATAAAAATAATAAAAAGTTTTATTAAAATTTTAGGCTTAGAGATACGGCCGATATAAGCATTTTGAATTACGCGCCTATTAGACAGAGAGATCCGACATGAATAGTGACGTCACAACTACGGCCATATAAATTCCGTGTTAAATTTCGTTTTGCTAGAAATAGACAGAAACAAATCTTCGCTGGCTTATATCTTTTTCGATTTTACAATTGTACGAAAAATTGTTTATTACATGAATGAGGATTTTTTTAATATAAAAAATCATGCATGTATTAGTCAAGTTTTAGTATAAAACTATAGTAGATTGTATTATAAGGGAGCAAAATAATATTTTTACGGCGAGGGCGCTTCTTTTAATCCAGAGCGAAGTGAGGGATTCTTTAGCAGAATCCTAAACGTAGCGAGGGATTCAAAGTACGTCGCCCGAGCCAAAAATATATTTGCGCCCGAGTGATACACTCTACTTTTCATCACCCACTATGAGAAAATAAAAGGCGCCTCATACTTTATTTATTGCTAAGCAACTGATAAAATCAAGACCATATTAAATTTAGCAGACAGGCTTGTATAATATGTTATGTCAGAAGGTTATATCACTTAGTCGCCTTTTATTACATAATGCTTAGATTAAGATGCTTAGTCGCCTTTTAGCACCTAATGGAAGGTTAAGTCACTTAGTCACCTTTTATCACACAAGGGTAGATTAAGACACTTAGTGGAAGATTAGGACACTTAGTCGCCTTTTATGACACACGGGTAGATTAAAAACTTAGTCGCCTTTTATGACACAAGGGAAGGTTAAGTCACTTAGTCGCCTTTTATGACACACGGGTAGATTAAACATTTAGTCGCCTTTTATGACACAAGGTAAGGTTAAGTCACTTAGTCGCCTTTTATGAAACAATGAGAGATTAAGACACTAAGTCGCCTTTTAAGACACTAGGGCAGATGAAGACACTTTTCATCACCCACTATGAGAAAATAAAAGGCGCCTCATACTTTATTTATTGCTAAGCAACTGATAAAATCAAGACCAAATTAAATTTAGCAGACAAGCGTGTTATGTCAGAAGGTTATATCACTTAGTCGCCTTTTATCACATATTGCTTAGATTAAGATGCTTAGTCGCCTTTTAGCACCTAATGGAAGGTTAAGTCACTTAGCCACCTTTTATCACACAAGGGTAGATTAAGACACTTAGTGGAAGATTAGGACACTTAGTCGCCTTTTATGACACACGGGTAGATTAAAAACTTAGTCGCCTTTTATGACACAAGGGAAGGTTAAGTCACTTAGTCGCCTTTTATGACACACGGGTAGATAAAACATTTAGTCGCCTTTTATGACACAAGGTAAGGTTAACTCACTTAGTCGCCTATTATGAAACAATGGGAGATTAAGACACTTAGACGCCTTTTAAGACACTAGGGCAGATGAAGACACTTTTCATTACCCACTATGAGAAAATAAAAGGCGCCTCATACATTATTTATTTGTAAGCAACTGATAAAATCAAGACCAAATTAAATTTAGCAGACAAGCTTGTATAAAATGTTATGTCAGAAGGTTATATCACTTAGTCGTCTTTTATCACATATGCTTAGATTAAGACGCTTAGTCGCGTTTTAGCACCTAATGGAAGATTAAGTCACTTAGTCACCTTTTATCACACAAGAGCAGATTAAGACACTTAGTAGAAGATTAGGACACTTAGTCGCCTTTTATGACACAAGGGTAGATTAACCCGGCGTCATTGTGGTGGGAAATTGTTACACGGGCGTTGAGGTGGGTCAATATTACCCACATAATATATAAGTACCTGGGCGACCGAGCTATGCTCTGTACAATTTAATTAGAATATCATCGGGTGAGCAGCTATGCTACTCAACAACAGATGGCGCTGTAAGTTTCTTGAGCGCACTGAAACGCGCTAAGAAATAATAAAAAAAAACGGTGAAAGCGAATTTTCCCAGACATGAGACCTAGCTAGATCGATTTTTTGCCCCCAAAAACCAAAATTTCATCGAAATCGTTAGAGCCGTTTTCGAGAAACCGATTACAAATATATATATTGCTCGTTTAATAGTATAGGATATATGATATTTCCATCGATGTTTCACATAACTTTAATTTGTGTTATTATAATAAATATTTGGAGTCTTATCTTGGAAATTGAAAAAAATAATAATGATTAAAGAATATTTAATCATGCTAAACAAGATTTTACATAAACGCATAAAAATGTGGGAAAAATTAGATCCCTTAGGTTTTCATCAGTTTTCCGTAAAAATGAAAAGTTTTTTTAGTTCCGAATCGCACGGTTATACATACGAGGGCCACACCGAAATGATCGGGAATAGAAAAAAGTACAAAAATAATACAACAATATTTACTTTCATTGTTTTTCGAAGTATTCTCCGTGACAATCGATGCACTTTTGCATTCTATCAAACCAATTATTATAACAGTAATTCCAGTCTGAAGTGGATATAGTCGAAACGGCCGATTTGTAAGCTTCGACTGCCTCTTCTGGGCCTTGAAATCGTTGACCACGTAGCATATCTTTAATTCTTGGGAATGTAAAATAATCATTGGGGCTCAAGTCAGGGCTATACGGTGGATGGTCCATTAACTCCACGTTTTCCTGATTTAAAAACGCGATCGTTTTGCGAGCGGTATGTGAGCTCGCATTATCCTGGTGAAGAATGATGCGACGATTCGGATTAATTTTACGAAGTTCTCTTATGACTTCCGGCAAACAAACTATTGTGTACCAATCAGCAGTAACCGTTCTGCGTTCTTGTAAAGGAATTGTAGCCACATGACCAGTTTTCGATACAAACGAAGCGACCATTTTTTTCGACACGCTACGAGAGCGGACAACTTTTGTTGGCTTGACCTCGCCTTCGAAGACCCAAACAGCCGATTGATGTTTTCTTTCGGGCTCATATGAATAAATCCACGATTCATCACCAGAGACGATATTGTAAACTGCATTTGAGCTCCCTCTATTGAACCGTTGCAGAGTAGACCGACACCAATTAACACGAGCCGACTTTGGTTCCTCGGTCAAACGATGGGGCACCCAGCGGGAAACTAACTTCTTGACACCCAGTTCATCATGTAAAATAGTTTGAATCGCTGTCATACCAATGCTGAGAGAAGCCCGAATCTGCTCGTATGTCACATGTCTATCTTCTTTTATTAATTGGCGCACAGCATCGATGTTATCTTGTGTTACCGCTGTTTTTGGTCGACCAGTAGAAGGAACTGTCGTGAGAGAGGAACGTCCACGACGAAACTCAGAATACCAACGATATATAGTCGTTTTACTGGGTGCTTCAAGTTCATAAACAGAAATAAGCTCGGCGAGACATTGTTCTTGAGATAAACCTCGACGAAAGTTGTGATAAATTATGGCACGGAAATGTTCCCGCGTAAGCTCCATTTTCCCCACTGACTTGTCAAATTCAAATGGCTACTACTCTTTTCTTTTTTACTTTTTTTTTAATTCAAAAATGGAATTGTGTTTGAAATAATACTACATGTCATAAACCAAAAAGGTTTTAATCTAATTTATTCCTGAGTATTCTATTCCCGATCTTTTCGGTTTGGCCCTCGTATATCTGAATAATATATCTATGAAAAAAAGTTTAATAAAGCTAATTTGGATCTAGTTTGTAAATGCAATCACTGCGGTAAGATATGATATATTCAGGGCAAATTTATTTGTTGCAATCTCGGCATGTGTTTCGTTTTACGTTCTTTTTGTGCAGAACGTGCTTTGAATTCTCACATAGTGCTATTTACGTTAAAATTGGATATTTGTGTAAGTCAAAATTTTTGTAACATAACATTACTAACGGTCAAGGCTTCTGTTGAATCAGACTACTAAAAAAATTATAAAATGCTTTAGTCGTATCGATTGATGTTTTTACTATTAGGTACTTTAAATTAGGACAAAAATAAACATTAAAATGCAAAAATCACTTAAGTAAACGTCAAAAAACTATGTTCAGCAATAAAAAGCCATATGTGAAAAACGGCGCAAAACAGTTACGTCGGCAGTGTGGTTGGGTCATATTTACCTTTTTGAGAATTAGGCACGTTTAGCTCCTAGAATTTCCCTTGCCTGACTGATTTTTGTCCAAAAACCTGTCCTGGCTCCAGCTACTGAGAAGAACAGCAACGGCGGACGCGTATTTTAAAAAATATTGCAATTTGTAAAAACGCCGGGTCATTTTGACCCAACCCCAATGACGCCGGGTTAAGACACTTAGTCGCCTTTTATGACACAAGGGTAGATTAAGAAACTTAGTAGCCTTTTATGACACATGGGGAGGTTAAGTCACTTAGTCGCCTTTTATGACACAATGGCAGATTAAGACACTTAGTCGCCTTTTAAGACACTAGAGCAGATGAAGAAACTTAGTGGAAGATTAGGACACTTAGTCGCCTTTTAGGACACAAGGGAAGGTTTAGTCACTTAGTCGCCTTTTATGACACAATGGGAGATTAAGACACTAGTCGCCTTTCAAGACACTAGGGCGGATGAAGACACTTAGTGGAAGATTAGGCTCGCCTTTTATGACACAAGGGTAGATTAAGACACTTAGTTGCCTTTTAAGACACAACGGAAGGTTAAGTCACTTAGTCGCCTTTTATGACACAATGTCAGATTAAGACACTTAGTTGCCTTTTAAGACACTAGGGCAGATGAATACGAATACTAGGACACTTAGTCGCCTTTTATGACACAAGGGAAGGTTAAGTCACTTAGGGTAGATTCGACCAAGCGAGAATAAGGTCTTATTCTCAGATTAAATAGCTCGTTATTCCAGAACAACATGATTTTGCGTTCTACCAACTGCAATCCTGAGATTAACGAACCTATTCGGGAATATAGTCACTATACCACCACAGACCTATTCCATCGAACATCTGTTTTGTGATGCACAACCCGACGAACGCCCTTTGATTTGTTGTTTTGATACAAAAAATACGAATGCAACTTTTAGACATATCTGTAAGAAAATAACAGTACTTTTGTTGTTTATGTACTGTGCTGTTATTATAACTTCGCATTGGGTACATTTTCTATCTACACTGGGCGTCGAAAATAAGTAGTACAGTTTTAAAATAGGAATATCTCGTAAACTATAGAACATAAACTTTGAAATAAAAAACTTAAAAAGAGAATTTAATTTCATATAATAAAAACTTCATGCATAATGTCATCTGTAACAGATTGACTGTAAAAAACTGAATAAACAAAAACACTATTTATTAAACTGTTGTCTTACTTTTGTTTTTATTTTGTTTTTACATTTATTGCTGATAAATAAATTGCAATTGAAAAGCAAAGGCGTCTACAGCGAGTAAACTTTACTAATCATGCCTCTTTCACCTGAAGAATGTGCAAGAATCTTAGCTTTTCTCGAAGTAGGCATCAGTATGCGTGGTACTGCAAGAACGGTAGGTGTAACTCTACGAACGGTCCAGCAAGTAAAGCAAAGGTACGAAGAGACTGGAAAGCATCTAAGGAGACCAGGTAATGGCAGACCCAGGTGCACTAGTACCCGAGAAGACCGCTTTATTGTTTCTACTGTGTTAAGAAATCGTCACCTTAATGCAGTTGAGGTCCAGCAACAACTTCTTCAGACCCGAGCTGATTACATTAGTGAGAGTACAGTGAGAAGAAGAATTGCTGAAGCTAACCTGAAGTCCTATAGGCCAGCAAATGGCCCCAAACTTGAGACAGGGCATCGAGTAGCGAGCTCTCTCTTTATACACTTCCGATGGAAGGCGGAGAGTCTACAGGCGACTTGGTGAGCGATACCTTCAAGCTTGCATCTCGGAAAGAGTCCAATACGGCGGGGGCTCTGTACACGTATGGGCTGGCATCTCTTCAGAGGGTCGCCCAGAGCTAGTAGTCATAGAAAATGGCACTCTGACTGGTGAAAGATATGCTTTAGAGATCCTTAACGAGTATGCAGGGCCATATTTAGTAAATATGGGTGAAGGAGCGATACTAATGCATGATAACGCCCGGCCACACACCGCTGGCCTCGTACAAGAGTGCATTCAGGAGGTTGGCATCAGCTTGATAGCTTGGCCATCAAGAAGCCCAGATCTTAACCCGATCGAACACGCCTGGGATGAGCTTGGAAGGCTAGTCAGAAGGCGCACACCACCCCCCGCCACCCTCAGGGCTCTAAAACAGGCCCTGATAGAAGAATGGTAAAATATTCCCCAACACCGCCTCCGAAACTTAGTGTTCAGCATGCCAAACCGGCTCCAAGCTCTTATCAGAGCCCGAGGCGGTAACACAAGTTACTTAAGTGTGAACCAGGTCCAAAACATAAAAATGAAGTTCTTGACAGTACGTTTAAAATGAATAACTTTTTAGTTTTTCTTAATTTTAAGTGTAAAACTTGACTATTACTAAAAAAATTTTTTTTGGAAAATTTACTTAAATGTGCTATAAAATGATTTTTATTTCAAAGCTCTAACTTCTATAGTCTTAGAGTAATTGCAATTTGAAAATGTACTACTTATTTTTGACGACCAGTGTTTTGATTTTCTAAAAGCATAATAAATAGTATTTTTAGACAGCAGCCAAATTAGACTGCGTTTTAGTTTATCTTCAGTCAAATTTCAAAGTATTATTAAAAAATACTAAAAATAAACGGTAGTGTTTTATATTGTCAGTGCTAACGATAACGACTACTATTTGAAAAGACTAACCTACCTCAGATGGCTTCTCGGCAATGTAATACAACAAAAGTGACTCGACACAACAATAGCTTCTACACGGTGCTATTGTAGAACAATAAATATAGCCTTAGTCGTTTTACAATATTTGCGTTCGATTTCTTTGGCGCTGAACACTAAGATGTACCAAATGCAAAAAGTGCGCGGCAAAGTCATTGCGGCGCACTTATCAAGTTTCATAGAAAACACCCACCTTCGGGTGCTTTTAAAGGAGATCCATCCAAGTCGTCCTTTTCGAATAGATGGGATGAAAACAATGTTGTATGGTGCAGATAAGAAGACTGAAGGCAGCGCTACGGGAGGGGGAGGGGGCGGACGGTGCTGGCGGGGAGGAGCTGCGTGCCCTGCGGCAACAGCTGGAGAACAGCCGCATCAAGCTCAAGCGGTAAGCTGCGAGTCTCTCATTGACACATCTACATTACAGCTGGAGAACAGCCGCATCCAGCTCAAGCGGTAAGCTGCGAGTCTCTCATTGACACATCTACATTACAGCTGGAGAACAGCCGCATCAAGCTCAAGCGGTAAGCTGCGAGTCTCTCATTGACACATCTACATTACAGCTGGAGAACAGCCGCATCCAGCTCAAGCGGTAAGCTGCGAGTCTCTCATTGACACATCTTCTAAATTACAGCTGGAGAACAGCCGCATCAAGCTCAAGCGGTAAGCTGCGAGTCTCTCATTGACACATCTACATTACAGCTGGAGAACAGCCGCATCCAGCTCAAGCGGTAAGCTGCGAGTCTCTCATTGACACATCTACATTACAGCTGGAGAACAGCCGCATCAAGCTCAAGCGGTAAGCTGCGAGTCTCTCATTGACACATCTACATTACAGCTGGAGAACAGCCGCATCCAGCTCAAGCGGTAAGCTGCGAGTCTCTCATTGACACATCTTCTAAATTACAGCTGGAGAACAGCCGCATCAAGCTCAAGCGGTAAGCTGCGAGTCTCTCATTGACACATCTACATTACAGCTGGAGAACAGCCGCATCCAGCTCAAGCGGTAAGCTGCGAGTCTCTCATTGACACATCTTCTACATTACAGCTGGAGAACAGCCGCATCAAGCTCAAGCGGTAAGCTGCGAGTCTCTCATTGACACATCTACATTACAGCTGGAGAACAGCCGCATCAAGCTCAAGCGGTAAGCTGCGAGTCCCATCGACACATCTACTAACTACCTTCAAGCGGACTGCTAAAAGTTAAGAAAAATCGGGCCAGTGCGAGTCGGTCTCGTTTGTGGGATATGTCATAAGATACTACAAGATTTTGCTCACTGATTTTAAAAAACTCCACCTCCACTCAAACTTGACATCTCTTTAATATAAATGTACTTGAAACGGGAGCTCACCCAGTTTTAATATTAGACTTTTTCCTTCGTTTGTGCAATAAGACCTAACTTCTTTCCAAAATTTAATGATTCTAGATCAGGGTTCCGTTTTTATGTTATAAACTACGTCGCTTCACAAAGTGGCGCCATTTGGGATATAAAAAGTAGCAACAAGAAAAAACCCACGCGCTCTTTCATGCGTAATGGCATATTTAAAAGAGCGTGATCTTCCTTGTGTTTTGTTCTATCTTGCTCATGTTTTATCTCACCTTAGTCGATTTTTTGTGTGTTTGCAGTTTGTTTTGAATATGCACTGTAAGGCCCACACAATCCATTTACAATGTCCATTCATTCTATCATACAGAACGGACACTCGCCCCCCTTGCATTCTCCCCCGCGCCCCGCTCGTACGCACCCGCCCGCGAGATTCTCGTGGTCCTTCCGAGGGTCTTTTGTACTGAATATGCGACCCTACGCGACCTTCCTTCTTAGTGTCCGGAGTATGACATCAGTTATTAGCGCGAGAGGAGTGTAACTTACAAATAAACTTATCTATGTATGTACATTGTATGTTTTCAGAATGAAAGAAGAGTTCACATCCTCCGCGCAAGAATACAGGGATGTATGCTACATGCTGTTAGGATATAAGGTTGATAGAATTGGACACAAGAATTATAGGTAAGATTTGATCATTATTATATTGCGTCTTTAAAGTTAAAGCTCTTTGAAATCTATTGCTGTCAGTTTCTTTATTAGATAGCAAAACAGAAAGAGTCCGCATTAGACTTAAATGAGCTTTAACTTTAAAAACGTTTTGTGCAACTGGCAGTTAAATCGTTATTGCCCTAGCTTGATTCCGTTTTTACCAATGGGTTTTCGGAGTTTGTTACTTAACCTACAGTCGAAGTAATGTAGCTTAGCAGGACGGAGCGATGCGGTACACATTGGAGCAACAGAGACACGTATCGATCCGACCTGCTCTCACGCATTGTTTTTCCTGCTGTCATTCTATATTCAATAAAGGTTTTATTTATTATTATTTATTCAAATCTAGCTATATTATTTCTACTGTAGGGAATTTGACGAGGGCACTGGCTTTTAAACAAAGCGACTGCTATCTGTACTCTGAAACTCAGAGGGCAAACCAGAAAATGGCCAGATATGGAGGGGCACGTTTGGCGCCTTTGAACATGAAGAATGTCTGATACAAAGGGTCATGCCTCGATGTTTACGGAGAAGAAAGTCCACCAGATATATGAAAAATAGATCAGATCGCTAGATTTTACAACAAGTGCCCAAAACAAACCACTTCCACGAGACTTTTAGCAGCCCGAGCCGAAGGCGAGGGCTGATAGTAATGTCGAGGATAAAATGGTTTTGTGGACGAGTTATAAACTCTGCTTTTCACTTTGATTGCGAGTAAATGTAACTGAAGAATGAGTTGTTCTGCTTTAGTGAAGAATATGTTGACGCGGGGGTGGGGGGGGGGGGTGGGGGGGGGCAGGGCGCACTCCACCGCGATTACTTGCACGCCCGCGGTGCACTAAATTCGACTTTGTGCAGCCTATATCCTGCACAAAGAAGCACTTTCAGAGCATGAGAAGTGAAAAAAAGATGTCTGTCTATGACGGTTATTTTCTGCGTATGGGTGCCAGGCGGAGAGCCAACGATTGATTCGCTCGTCTTATCTCGCATGCCGCGCTCACCCCCGCGACCCATTTTTCGACTTCTGCGCATTAACGGTCACAGCCCGAGTTACTTTGTACGCCGTATAAAGATTTTTTTCTTTTGCATACTAATATTTTTTTTTTATTAAGAGGTATAATTTACGTTGACATTTTTTGAACAATCGTGCATGATGATGATTTTACATGATCATGAGCTTGACGCTTCGTTCCAGAATATCGAACATGTACGCGGAGTCGGCGGAAGAATACCTCACGTTCACACTAGACGAGGAAGGGATCGAGATGGTGCATACAGACTACACCGCCACGCTCGGTGAGTTGGTCGACTTGCACCTACACCACCACCGCTCCATACCCGTGTTCCTCAGCGCGCTTACTATGGAGCTCTTCACGAGGACCACCATGCAACAAGCTGAGCAGTCAGAGTGAAACTGGTTATCGAGTAAAGGGCCATTTACACACGGCTGATTGAGCTCGCTAAATGGATTAGGGCTGCAAAGTGCCGTAGCCAAGTGGCGTAAACGCTGCTGGTAGAATATAATAAAAATGCATGAGATTGTTTTAAGCAAACGATGGCCCCATGTCACGTGTGCACTTGTATGTACCCGAATTTTGGATGCGGGGTTTTGTTAGACACCTATAGGAGACACCAGATCATGGTCGTTGCTTCCGACAAGTTTTTAATTTTTTTTTATAGCCTGGCCTGCCAGAAAAGAATAATAAATGACGAGACCTATTTCGCTTTCTCGAAAGTACGATTCTTGAATTTTGTGGTCCAAATACTACCAGGCAAATATACTTTCTCTTCATTACTATTCAGCTTCACAAAGATTTTGAAATGTTAAAAGATATTCCAGCAGTCTACTTTTGACCATCCGCTACTGGCAACTGCAATTCAGCGCGAGCTGAATCATCAATGTATAATGTGCCCTTTTGTTAAGGTTGTTGGGACTGAAATGTAGTCCGACAAATAAAGTCGACAAAAATGGGGGCGGCATGTTCCTTGTAAAAATGCTTTATACACAGCAACAAAGTGTTTTTGTATGAAGAAAGTAGGTGTAATCAGTAGAAATGACTTTGGTTCTAGTTTAAGTTTGTCTAATATTCTTTTAGTCACATTTTTTTTATACAATAACTTTAAAATATGAAGTTGATAAAGGATCTCGATCATAAACTTTGTTAAAACCGATCAGGCAATATTTATCAACAAAATTTGTGACAGTAAAACGAAAGTAACGCTTTTAGCCTGCCAATGTGCAGCTGTATTACCGACTAAGGATGCTTCTACCAGGGCTGTGATAGATGCTAACCTGTGAGCTAGGAAAATCCAACCAATATGACTGCTCTATATTCCTAGCGTAAAGCTGCACTCGGAAATGGAACCTTTCTATTGGTAGTAATTTTTCGAGCTCATAGATTAGCTGAAGAGTGGAAAGGCAACCTAAGGCTGCTTTTCCACCAGTGCTGTACAAGACAGCTCAGCTGTGAGCTAGATAAATTCCATCCTATAGGATTGTGTATTTTCCAAACTTTTTAAATGGAGGAATCTTATTGGCTGGACTTTTACAGCTCACAGATTAGCTCCCTCGCACGACAATGGCGGAAATTCACGTAGGCTGCTTTTCCACCAGTGCTAGGACGGAAGCTAGGACCATGGAGCGATCCTATTGGTTGTAATTTTTGGAGCTCACAGTTTAGCTAAGGCCGTTTGTCCACCGCGACGATACCGATAACGAGACGATAGCGCTGATACTGTGCAGATATCGATACGAAGTTGAAAACAGTACTTATTCATAGTGTCATTATAATCTCGCTATCGAAATAGTCGTGATGGACAAACTGCCAGTGGCAGTATAATCTTATGACTTGTTGTTTATAATTTTGATACAGAATCTCCAAATAGTAAGATACAGAGTGTATACAAAAAACAGAAAAACCCTTTTACACCCTGTTTATTAACTCAAATTGTGTAAGTACCACTTAATTTGGTCACCTGTACTGACATAGAAGAAATCAATTAATTTTCATTGTAAATAGGTAAGTTTTTTTCATATTTCTTTTATAATTTTGTTAAGCTAAAAACATTCCTATTGATAAGTAGAACTTTCTGCTGAAGAGCTGTATACGCATTAAATTTAATAAAGTTCAAAGAATTGCAAAATTAAATTGACTTTTTACTTTTTGCGCAAACGGCCTTGCGCTTGGATAGACAATTTTTTAATGGCACAATTCATTTCGAAGTATATGCCGAGTGTTTTCATGACATGACAACTGGAGTGTTTTTCTTGCTTTGGATGGCACGTTAAACTGGTTGGTTCTGGCTGCCATCTAGATATCAGGGGATGGCAGTCGTTACACTCGATCATTTACTTATTAGAAGCCATTTGGAAACTTGAAACGGTAATTATACCTACTTACAATAGGTAGCTCATTAACTATTAGCCTAGTGTACAATGTGTTATTGGAATAAGCGAAACCCTCATACACGCCGACAGATTTTTATTAAAATAAATCCGTTCCCGTAAAAAAAACTTAAAAAAAGAATATTTCTTCTAGATATTGTTATTTTAAAGTTTCATCGTTGTTCTAGTAGATTTTAAGCTATCATGGCGCGTCTTCCTCGCGTCCGCGCACGCCACGCCCACTTCCCCCCCGAGCGCGCATCCACAGTGATTAGAAGCGGCAAAAATTTTCGCTTATTCCGTTTACACAATGTAGAGGTGTAAATTGAAATCTCCCGAAAAATCGTCAAAAAAATTAACATAGCTTTACCAATGAGTCCCTAAATTCGAAAGCAAACCGTTACCGTATTTTTCAGACTATTTTGGGTTACATAACGAATTATTGGACTCGCATCCGAATGATAAGCCTACCCGCACACGACCGTGAAACGTTAACCGATATTTTTGTCGGCATCCTGCTCTGACGTGTGTATCGCGTGAATCTCTCGTCCTTTTCCTGGCTGATAATCGGCCACCGATTCTCAGTCGTGTGCGAGCAGCGTAAGACGTAGTTACACAAAAATGTCAGCAGTGTGACAACAGGACGTAGGTCGAAATACGAAAAAAAAAATTCTACCTCCCATACAAAATTTGATGTCAGCTGATGCAATTTGTATGGGAAGTCGAAATAATTTTGCGTATTTCTTCCTATGTTCCTTGGAAAAAGTTGTTCAGTTTCATGGGCAGATTCACACCCGTTAGTATTTACTCACTTCCAAAAATAGGCAATAAAAATGCATTTGATCAGTGTAAAATATTTATGAAGAAACAAGGACAATATATTATACATCATTTAGTGCCGCGATGAGTTAACTACAACAATCGATTGGAGCAAGTCGGACACAGTTCGTAACAACTAGTATAGTAGCACTACAAGTAATTGACAAGACCTACCACATTCACAATGTAACGAAAGAGAGTCCACATTGCTTAGTTATGCGTCTGACTTTGGACCTGTTGGCGTTTCGAGTATTTTCTTCTGAAATGTTTAGCAGGTACCTTAGTGCACACCCCTGGCTCATAAGAACGAATGGCTCACAAGAATGTGTAAAGCAGAGTTTTTATCGACTTGTGCATAGATTAAAATATAAAAAAAACTGAAATTGTAACTATAAGAGTCTCACATCCTTTGAACGGCGTGATTGCATCATCATTGTGCAATTATGAATGTAATCACATTTAAAAAGGTTCCAAGCTGATAATGAAAGATATTTAAGTCTAGTGGCTTTATCCGGTACAAGTGTTGATAAAATACCCACGATAGCTTATAAAATATAAGACGGAGACGCAGTTGTTACTAATTATAATCAAGAAGACAGTGAATGAGACCTGATGGGATTAAATTTTTATAAACATGAGTAAATGTGGACTCTAAAAGGACATTTACAAATACTACTACCGTTTATATAAGTTACATCATTGTCAGTATTCGTAAGCGCAGATAAGAAATTTATCGAGCTATTGTAAATGTCAATGAAAAACAGGCCCTGTCGTTTTATGGTAGGATTTAAAATACGACAACAACAGCCTTAGGCTATCTCGCTTACCACCATAATACGTTTGCAACAACCAATAGCGAATGAAAACGTTAAGTGCTCAAATTTGGCGCATTGAAATATAACATTTGCGCGGGTACGTCAAGAACACGTCAATATTGACACATTGGACTTGTACCGTTCTTACTCCAACAGCCATAGGAACTAAAGTTGCGCTGCGACTGTCAAGATTGACCTGCTGTCGACTGCACAGCGTTGAATCGTTGTTAAACTTACAAAAACGGTAAAAGTGTACGAAACTTTAGAACTATTTAAAGCTAAGCAAGACGCCTATACCGTAGTTCACGAAAGATTCAGATGTTTTCTAAACAAAATCATAACCTCAAATTCATGTAAAATGTGTTAGCTTTCTATATGTATAACGATAGACTAAGCGTTTCTCTGTGTGTGTATTGTGGTTACAAACTTGTACCTCGGGAATTTAGGACAACTATTTATTTAAAAGAAAAATTATTGTGTATAAAACACCTGACTCTTTCGTAAACTTCGGTATGGGTCAACTCGAAAAACATCACTACATTTCGCATCAACGACACAACAAATTATACGTACATACCTACAATACTCACAAACGCTCAAAATAATCCTTGGAAACATCTTGGAAATAATTTAAAAGTAACAATAATCACTTCATTTACTCTACAGTCTCTAGAAATCGCCTACAATTCGACAATAATATTTAAACAGGATTTTAACAAATTCATGTAAATACTTAAGGGCATGTTATTTTATTATGTATAGTCAAGAACACGTCGATCTTCGTCAGCGTAAGGGTCAAAAGTCAAGAGTGTCAAGCTAGACCTGCTTTCAACTGTACAGATTAGGTAAATATTTACTATGGTTGTCCATTCAACTATTCAATCTAACTAGAATATACAAGGTGTAACAGAAATGGTATATCAACCCTGAATGATGAGAATCTACCCATGAAACTGAACAATTTTCCCATAGGTCGAAATACGAAAAAAAATTTAGAATTATTAGAATTTAGAGTTATTTTTATCACAAGTCATTTTCACCGAAACAATAACAGATAGAATGACAACCATGTGCCAATAGGCTTTTGACATGGTATTCAGCCAGCTGTAGTTAAATTGAGATACGAGTATATAACCTCAACAGGCATATCCTTTTTGTTACACCTTGTAGAATTCTCTAGATCTCATTGCAGACTGCTATTATACCAAGCAATAGTAAATTATGCAGATACCTCGGTGTTTGGCACTGGTCAGATCATTATACTAATATGTCCTGATGATACCCCGTGGAGTGGTTGAGATAGTAGTTATCTTGCTGTTGCCTGCGCATGCGCATGTATTTGGTAAAGGGCGGGCGGTGCGCAGAAAAATGCATATCATATCATCAATCTGTTAGGACTGGTTCAGATCGACGCGGACGCGGATCCGCGACGGACCGTAAAATGTATGTAAATGTATGCAGTCGATTCAATCCAATGTGGAGCTAATCGCTCCGGATTCTCAACGTACTGATCCAGGCCTTATTGGTGTGGAAGTAATTGATTGATTACATACTTTACTATTGATTAGTAATCGTACTATTAAAAATTATGATATCATTCGTATGAAATCTAAATGCCACAAGTTTTCTGAGACTTTTATAACCAATGAAAAAAGTTGTAAAACTCATTGAATAGGAATTGTTGCATTTTCCGTCCATAGTAAGCCCTAACAATGCTTTACAAGAAAATGTTAAAACGTCATGTCACACATAATACTGAAAAACGTACTCATACACAACACACATCGAATTCATTTTGAAGATCTCTGCGATAGTCGATTCGTAAATAATAAACAAAACAAACAAATTTAAACATTATTTTCATACAATTTTCAATAAAATTATTGCACTAAACTTCATATTTCATAACTTAATAATAAATATTGCAATAAGCGTTAAAACCACATTCGTGAATTAAAATTATTTAAGTCTTAAAATACTAAAGAGTTATTCGTTTAAGAACAATTATGTCAGTCCGATGAAATACAGCATGTTCGTGAAATTACGCAAAACCAGATAAAAATTAAATTTTATTAGTCATTTTTTACCATACGTAGAGGAGTTGTATTAATAGTTGTGTGGATAGGTCATAATAATTCCCACAGAGACAGTTTGTTTTTTTAGTTCTTTGTTTGTACCTTTTTGACATATTAAATAAAAATCAGAAAAAATCTAAATGCCGAAAATACGTTTTTTGAAGAAATTATGTGAGGTATCAAATTTCAGGAAATTACATGCTGAAAAACAATAAAAAATAGAAATTTATATTATGTACGAATTTCTATTTTTTATTGTTTAAAAAAAAACGTATTTCGTACGCTTAGATTTTTCTAGATTTTTAATATGTCAAAAAGATACAAACAAAGAATAAAAAAGAACAAACTGTCTATGGAAATTATTATGACCCCAAATTCTATAATTTCCTCTACAAATTGACCCAGATAAAAAAAAATAGGAATACAATAAGAATTTTTCCGCGAATAAAAAAGCGACTGCGTTATTTCATTACCACCCTGTACATTTGTTCATCTCACAAGCTTCACGTTGCGACGCCCAACAAGACGGAAATAGATTTTTTCTAATTAGTTGCACAGAAAAGGGATTCGTACCACGCAGCACTACACGGTCTCCGCCAGACAGATACCTACACAAAACTTTGGAACAAACCTAGATAAAATAAATGTCTGTTTGAACGTTTGGGACACACTTGAACCAAGAAATTGACCAATTTTTTTTTTTTTCATTTAGAAAAAATACAGTTTATTACGCAAAACCTGACAGATATTATGATCCATTCAAACATTTTTTGCAGCTTTGTCAAAAGCAATCGGCTAAAGCTGTCAGAAAAAAACAAGTTTGTAAAAAAAATTAATTCTTTCCGTCAAATATTTTCTGGTTCTAGTGTCATGGCTGCAAAATATGTTGTTAAATGATAAAATGATATTTGAAGTAATTTAAGTCCTACATTGTATAAAATTGCATATAGTACGAACTCCTTTTACTGTGGTAGAAATAACTAACTTCTAATAGTTCCAAATATTCTGCTAACTACAGTCCATAGTTAAAATATTTTGACTAAATACATATTAAGTACGATTTGGTGCTCTAATAATGTAATGTAAGTGTTAATAATTATTAAAGACTATAAAATTATTATTTATCTACAAAGCTCAAAAAGTGCTTCAGGTTCGGGTATATTTATCTAATCTACAATAGAAATAACTACGAATTTTATGAATTTGGAGGAACCTGGCACATTGATGACTCGCGAAGCACTCGCTTCGGAAAGAGGCGAATTTCTTTAAAGCACTTGGGAAAATTTCCCTTCGGTTATATTTCTACTATTCCTTTTAATAGGACTTATTTTTCTGCGATCATAATAAAATTATAATGACTTGTGTGTTTATCTTCAAGAGCCATTTTGACGATTCCAATAGAAGCAGATTGCTTGGCATGTTTGAGTATTTCTAAAACTGCATGTTAGTGGAGATAATAGTAACTATATTACCACGTCATAAAGTCCAAAGTGTAGTGCTTTAAAGAAATAAAACCCCTGCTGACTTATAATTAAAGACTCAAAGTTGAACGAAGTGCTTTTCTTCAAAAACACTGTACAACTCTGGCTTCATAAACTTTGCCTTCGCATTACTACTTGACAACTTCACATAAGCCACATACAATTCAAACTAGACGAAGCACTCTGAAATAGGGATTGAGCCCATAGAACTATAAGAAATACCTATGTTTCTTTTGAAAAGTATTTTTTTAAATCCTAATCAATGGAAAGTTTTCAGTTTCATGGTTTTCGTCACCATCCAAGAGACTGCGTTACTTATTTCTTTACAAAAAAGAAGATAGTCGAATCGAAGACACAATAGCTCAGTTGTGGAAAACTTGGAAGCGTAGCTGCACAGTACGGCACCATACGGTTTGATTCCAGACTTGTCGATTTTTTCAACTCTACGTGTTAACGGAATGACCGACTGTGAAAATAGTTTATTCAGAAGAGTTTAAACCTTGCCATTATTTGTTTAATTTTGCCATTTCTTAGCTACGCGCTTGAGTCTACGGTTGCTACGGCTACTCTCTAGAGGTCACAGCAGAAACCATAGAGCTTGGAATGTACACGAAAAACAATGAAACTTGAAAATTCCAATATCTCGAAGGTTATTGAGGTGTTACGATAATTCCGTACCTACCTATATCTTCTTTCTAGCTTTTATTTTCGGAAAAGATGTTGCGATTGGAGATATTACAGCAGTTGTCAAGTAGTAGAAGACCATCGAACCCGAAACTACGTCTAGTCTATGACTATAGGACGCGATCGTCCACACTTTTACCAACTCTCCCACCTTTTCCACTCACTCTAATGTCCGTCATGTTTTTGCTTCCTGAAAAAAAAAAGAAGGTTGATTGACAAAAGATGTTATATTTCTGTAAAAGATCCATATTTCGTTGTTAGCGCTATTATACAACGTGATTTTGTAATGTCTGACTATACTTGAGTAAGAAAGAAAGAAAGAAAAACAATTTATTCAATATGAGTATGTTACTTAGTACATGAAACTGAACAACTTTTCTCAAGAAACATAGATTGGAAAATGAAAAAGAAATTTGGCTTCCCCATACACACCTTGCGCCGTCAATACTGGAATTTGTATGGGACGACCAAAAAAAATTTCGTTTTTCAACCTATGTTTCTTGGGGAAAGTTTTTCAGTTTCATGTCCTAAGTACATACACACGGCCGCACATCAGTAGAAACACTTTTGGACCTTATGGCGTGGTAATAGAGTTGAAAAAGTTTCTACCGACAAGCGGTTGACCGACCGTATAATCAAGTATAGTCAGACATTACAAAATCACGTAGTATTACTATCACGAAAACACAGGGTAATAATAATACTGTTTTTTAATAATCTGACTATAAACTATTACTTGTGGAAAAAATATTTCATCTAGTATCAACGTGGTACTTAATAATATATAGCCCTATTTTTTATCACCCGAATATTTTAAGAGGTGGTTTTGGACATGAAATTGAACAACTTTCCCCAAGGAACATTGAATGAAATAGGAAAATAAAAAATATTTCGTATTTCGACCTATGTTCCGTGGTAAAAGTTATTCAGTTTCATGGACTGGACCACCATTTAAAATTTCCGGGGTGATAAAAAATAGGGTATAAAAAGGTAGGTAATAACCTGCACACGGCCCTGGATGCATGGGATCGACGACGCGCCCGTGGTGGCAGGTGGCGCGCTGCAGCCGACACCAGGAGGGGTAGGTCCTGGCGTCCGAGCCGCACAGCGGGCGCCGCGCCCCCCCGCCCGCGCCCGCGCCCCCCCCGCACGCGCCGCAAGACACGCACCGCGCGCCGCTCGCGCCCCCCACCACGCAGCGCTGGCCCGCGCCGCACGATATCGAGGCGCACGTCGCGTTTGCTGGTTACAAAACAAAATCTCAATAGATAAATAAATTATCAATATAAAAAATTCAAAAGCGCGGGTGGGATCAACATCGGGACAGGAAGGCTGAGGCAGCGACGTCTTTGGTAGCGGAATTGGAGAAGAGTCCCACTCAGGGGTGTAAAGATTTGCGATTTATAACTGAAGGAAGTGATAAAACTATAATTAGGCACTGAAAAAATACAAGGTGTAAAGGACGATGTACCGAAAACTGAAAGGGCGTGCTCAGTCAACGAAACTGAACAACTTTCCCAAAGAAATGTGTTTATGAAATGAATAAAAAATTGGCTTCTTCATACAAACTGTTCGATCAAAAAATTTGTATTGTAGAAAAAAAATAAAATTTTAATTATTAATTTTAATTTGTTTTGTAAAAAGAAAATTCCCTCTCAATACAAATTGTTCGATCGAACAGTTTGTATTGAGAGGCAAATTTTTTTTTCACTTCCCAAAATATTTCTTTGGGAAAGTTGTTCAATTTCGTTGACTAAGCACGCCTTTTCAGTTTTCGGTACACCGTTCATTACACCCTTTTTAATAAAATTAAGTAAGGATAGAAACGAACTAAAAACTTCTTCTGGAGAAATGCCTCTCCAAATTCAAGAAACTCCAAAAGGATAATGTTATTTATTAGTAAAGTAGGGCTTAATGGCGGTTGCAACGCGTTGGCTTGGCGAACGCCTATAAGACACGGAAAGATATGTTGTAGGTAGAGCACGGAATATCTACAAGAGAAGCTTAGGGGAAGTCTCTGTCCAACAGTGGTCGAGGATGATTGATAAGGTCTAGGAGAAGAAGTGAAATTTTCTGCCTGCGTCTGTGTTGTCGTGTTCGAAGAACCTGAATTTATTCAAGTCGCTAGTTAATAGGCTTCTTATACTCGTAGGCAATCGTCATCTCTGTCTTCAAGATTAGATCGTGGTCAAGAATAAAGCCCATTATAATAAAAAAATCCCAGGTCAGCTGTATCCTTAATACAGCCGTAAGTTTTACGTAGATTCGTCTATGTTGGTAGCTACAAACAAGAGCACCCACGTTCACTTACTCTCTCCCCATCCCCACCACCGTCCCTACCCTCATTTCCCATCCCATCATCCCGCTCTTCTCACCCCACCTCCCATCACCCCGCTCTCCTCACCCTCCGTCACCTCACAAACCCTCTCGTCACCCTCTGACTCATCCAAAGCCCCACTTTGCACGAAATGACCCCCAAACGAAAGCACAGACGTATTCACGTCAATAATAAGATAAGGTCTAAGTACTTACCAATGCAAGGGCCTCTGTAAGCCAACGGCAGCGCCCTCCCCCGCTCGCATGCGGCCCTCCTAAGCGCGCACGCACCCGCGTACGTCCGTCCGTCGACCGCGCACACGGGCGAGCCGGCGACACTGCACGCGCCGCATCGGACGCAATGTGCTCCTAACTCCGCGTCCAAAACGCATCGTTTGTCGCCGCCACATCGCACGCCCTCGCAGCTACCCACTGTCATAAACAAATACATAAATCTACTGTGATTTTTAAACCTAACGACTGGTAGGAGCCAAGAACTGAGGAAGGATCTAGATTTAAGTAGTAAACACAGTTGCAAATTAATCACACTCGATTGACAATTAAAAATACTGTAGGTTATTTTTGGATCCCCGGCCTAAGACTCGGGAGATAAATCTGAACTTGTTGAAAAAGTGGAAAACTGCTCGTTCCATTCAAATCCGGTTGATAAAAAAAAACACATATTTTAATCGTTTTCAATTTTTAGTTATTAACATTTAGGTACAGTTCAGTACTCTCCAGAATTCAGAAATAATCTTTTCAATATTTTCCCGTTGCGTTACTTATCAAACTAGTTAGGGTGGTATCGCTTTTCTCAGACAGGCTAGGTGAGACAGCCATTTCACGCCTCGATCTAGAATCTAGATAATACTCCCTGTAATCTAAACCTAACGCCACTTGATCGCGGCTAGCTCTCTAGCGTCCAGACTAACTAATTAGCGCTTCCACCAGACCAGACGAAACTGGAGAATGTAGACCGAGATCTTTAAGATGAACAGTTAGGAACGAGTTAGACCTTTTGTGAAATTGATCTGGAAGAAATTATAGCAAAATTGTCGCGACAGCCAAAACTTTTTCGTACTATCATAGAGTAATATAATACGCTACTATCTCTTATTACGGAACTTCGTTCCAAGTCCTAACAACATTTCTGTCTGTCTCTTTTTACCAGATTTTTCTTTTAACTTATTTGAAATGTTAACTATTCAATAGTTTCTGTTGAGTGCCAGTGAGGAGTTAGTTTAGTGTAATTGATGAAACTAAGTAAATATTGTCTCATAAAACAAATGTCTGTCTTTTTTACTAACATACAGCGCATGCTCTGCTCTTGAACACGCTATTGAAGATTTAAATAAGTAGTCAGGTACAGTCAAAAGCAGGTCAATCTACTTGCCAAAGCAATGAATGAAATAGGAACGGTCGGTACAAAGTTCAATGTATCTAGTTTGACGTGCTTTTGACTGAACCTCAACGGTTCACTTCATGTTCCTCAAGCAGCTAAAGTAGCAGACAAGTTAGTCAATCTAGACTGCTGTAGGTACCCCTGTTTTTAGTCATTCCTTATCCTAACTCAATTGTCTATTGAAATCCACTTTAAAATAATCAATCAGTATACTAGGCGGCAAAAAAACCGGATAGATTAGGTTTTCAACATATTATTTTCATACAATGATCCCCACATTCCCATTATTGCATGAATATTATGTACCTATCAAAGAAAGCGTCAATAACTTGCTTAAACTGAACAAAAATATGGAACCACTGATCGTAAGATAAGAGCATGCTATGCCGCCGATACTAAAGCAGGTTTGCCTAACATTTCTCGTTTTCTAATTTTGCACAATATGGTTAGGTATTCAAAATTTCTAAACACTTTACAAGTGTACTAGCGGCCCGCCCCGGCCTCGCTCGTGCGTTACAAACTTATTTATTCGAGGTTAAAAAAACTTCAATTGGTCCGGGACTTTATACTACAGAATAAATAAGCAACTACTATCATTTTCCGCCGGGTAGACAAGGGACTCGGACGCAGGGGACCGCCGCGTCCTCATACGTCCATGAAAGAGAACTCAAAAGCAAGAAGACCCGGAGGTAATATGACTTGCAACCTCTTGCACCCACCTCACCCGGGAGCGTATAATTTAGGCCTCATACTACCTCCGTGGTTTAGTGAAAAGCGCGATTGGCTAGCCGGATGTCCTGGGTTCCATGTCAACATAATAGTCCCGGTGAAAAAAATACTTAAAGAGACTTCCTTAGTTCTTTAGGATATTGCATGTTGGCTGAATCACCTGATAGTTCGTAAAGTAAGAAGATTCCATGCTTCAGAAGGTACGTTGGTCCCGGCTACTACTTTATGAAAGAAATCGTAAATGAGACATGTCAGAGGCCTTTAGCGGCTCAAAAACCCACGCTAAATTATGAGGTTGATGATGATAATCATCTTGGTACCATCTTAGTTCTTGAAATTCTACGCATTTTGCCATTTACGTGTCTATTTGAGTAATTACTGTCCGTATGGTGGGGGCCAACCCAACTCATCTCTACTTTAGGGCTTACCTATAGACCGGATGATGGGCAACAGCATCTTTCTATGTATCGTACCATCTTACATACTGCGGTCAACAACTACAGCGGTCGCCAGCCACAACGCTTACAAGCATGGTGACTACGCCTAAATCCTCTCCAAAGTACTACGCGTTTTTGCTAGAGTTCTGGGTTCCTCGTCAACCACTATAGCTTTAGCGAAACAGGAGAGCTTTTAAAAATTTATCGTCTGGACTAATCTAAGGTGAGTATCATCTACTTACAAGCGCTAACAAGCGAGGTGACTATGGTACTTCCTCTCCACATTTTCTCCAGCAAATGCTAGAATTCTGGGGGGAGCTCCCTGTCCTGTAGTGGACGTTTCATGGGATGTTATGATGATGATCATCTACTTCGAGCAATACGATTTCCCAAAAGCTCATCAAAATTCATACGTACTTAGTTTCTGAGATTAGCGAACACAGACGGAAAGGATGGATGGATGACGATAGAATAACGCGTCGGGGACTTTATAATATATAGTGGTAGTGATGATAGTCATGATCGGTACTAAACATACCCTTTCAGTCACATTTTAAATTAATAGCGAGATTGTTCGATCACATTTTTTTTTCTAGAGTTTAGAATAACCAATAACTCCAAAATTTTAAAACGAGAAATGTTAGGCAAACCTGTTAGGCTGCTATAATGTCGGCATAGTTTCATCTTATGATTAAGATGATACTGACTTTCAATTAAGTTTTAAGTTTTTTACGAAGATGCAGAGTTTTATTTCAATTCCTGAAAGTTTTATTAACTAAAGGTGGTTAAGTTTCGTTGACTGATCATCAAACCCTTTCAGTTTTCGGAAATCCGTCCCTTACACCTTATATGTTAGTTGACGGTTATTTAGCTCAACTTTGTATGAAAATATATCGGGAAAACGCTATTGTATCCAGTTATTTTGTCGTCCAGTGTATTTACTCTATCTACAGGGTTGAAATTTAATGAATTTTAATTTACTGGGGTTTTCGGGGACGATAAATCGATTTAGCGATGTCTCATGTCTGGGAAAGTGTTTTAAGCATTTTTGAAACTTACAGCGCCATCTGTTGGCGAGTAGCGGAGCTTGCTCACCCGATAATATTTTCAGGTTGAAAGCCTTGAAGCGGCTATTATAGAGCGAGTCTCAATTAAACGAGCAATATTTGTATATATATTTGTAATCGGTTTCTCAAAAACGGCTCTAACGATTTCGATGAAATTTACGGAGGTTTTCGGGGGCGAAAATCGATCTAGCTGGGTCTCATGTCTGGGAAAATTAGTTTTCCCTATATTATAAGCAATTTTTAAATTCCGCGTTTTAGACAAAATCTCAGCGTCATCTGTTGGCGGGTAGCATAGCTTGCTCGCTCACCAGCTCATATTTTTATGTTGAGGCGACTAATATAGAGCAAACCTCGGTTGCCCAGGTATTTTAAACTACCTAGTTATATAGTTAGGTGTATAGTTCGTGAATGCAAGCATAGGCCATATATCATACAGCTTACATGATGGATTACTCATGCAGTTGTCACAAGTTCTATACAGCACTGCAATTAGGAAGGCACTTCAGTTGGTGCATTAACTATTCAGCCATGATTGAGCATTCATGCCCACTGATGAAGTCGTGACAAGCTTTTATAAAGAAACGATTCCCTACACAGTTTTATGTTTATTTTGTAAACCTAAATAAGTGAGCACATAAAAATATTTATTTAATAAACCGAACAAAAAAAACCACAATTCTAAATTATTAACTTGATTGGAGAGTCTGACTTAAATTGTTTAGTTTCATTGACAGATTTTTTGCCTGCCAATCGTTTACACCCTGTATATATATATATTACATACAAGATAACAAATAGGTTAATCTTAATACAAAAGCAATTTGTGTATATTTAGAACAGCATTGGGCGCAGTAACCGACATAGCGCAAATTTGCGATGCCCACGCTTGAAAAGTCGTAAAACGCGGTGTTTGCGAGATTTCCAACCACTGACGTGCACTAACCAGGTAAAGTAGATCTCCAAACAGGTAAAGTAGTCTGGTCTCCAACCAGTTCTGCAATAAAGATTTCTGATTCTGAAGTAGACTATATTTATTTTTACTTTCAAGCAAAGTTCTGCTGTTCGGTTTACCAAACTTACCCTCCGAGGTCAGAGTGCCAAGCAAAGAAGTTGTATACAGGCAGGCAGCATGTAAGTGGTAATAGAACCAGTACAATCTGAACCAGCACTGCGCATCAAACACCCGGAAACGGAGACCCGCTCAAGGTTAAAGTGTTACCACTGACGGGCGGCAGTGTGTACCTCTTTGGTGGCATAATAGGTCGTCGATGGTGCCAAGCGTTCTGTTAGTTGTTTCTCATCTCAGGTACCATCTCAAAATGTATCCAGCCCTTATGTGTCTTTACGGAGTCTGTTACCTAATCTAAAGGTTTCGACGAGGCCACTGGATTTTCACATAGAGCGATTGCAATCTAACCCTTGATGAAGGAAAGCTAAACCCAATCCCAGATTAAGCCTTTGCAAAGTTAGTGGTTAACTTGGCTGTCAGGGTCTTCTACACGCAAAATGGCCTCTAGGCCTAAGCCGGGAGTGCCTTTCGAAGTAAGGAAAACGTTCGAACCCAAGTGGTCCCCCATTCAGGTTGTAAGCAAGGCCGATGTTGCTTAACTGTCGTCCGTTGTCGAAAACAAAACGCCCAAAAACTATCTAGCTTAGTCAGCAAAGCGTCTTCGGTAGAGTAAAAACGAAGAAGATGCCGGGTTCGAGTCCCGTCTGTGTTTTTAGATCTTTTCATAGTTTATAAGAAGACTGTAACACACGCCAGTGTTAAAAATAAACAGATGAAAAAAAATTATTAAATAACAAAAAACCCAACTGCTTAGCACAAGAGAGGAAAACAAGCTTAAACCTATTGGATTTGGTAACTTGAATTGTATAAGAGACTGAAGGCGGGGACGAAAAACCTTTTGTGGATGTTTACGACTTAATTTTGTTCGTCCCCGCCTGCAGTATCTTATACAATTAAAGTTACCAAATCCAATAGGTTTAAGCTTGTTTTCCTCTCTTGTGCTAAGCAGTTGGGTTTTTTGTTATTTAATAATTTTTTATTTGAAACTTTTTAGTTTTCAGATTTACTACGTCAAGTTAAACTAAAAAATTTGCTTAAACCTTAGATAAATGATTCGCTGTGCTCCGACGAATTCGGAGCGCAGCGAATCATTTAGAATCAGGTTTTTACCAGCTATTGTTTGGTACCCAGGTTGCAAAAGTAATGACTTTAAAAAAAATGTTTCACCCTCTTTTTCTCTTCAAAGGTGCCGTACTAAAATATTATACCCTATGACACTCCTACAATGAATACAAATCTAGCGACACCTCACGTGTTGAAATCTACCAAGCCGTTTTGGCTGCAGAGCGCGACAAAGAAATCGACATACATACATACAAAAACAACTATTTACACACCCTAGAATGAGACGAGCCCCAACCCAAGATATTTTTCTACATACACCCAACAGCACGTCAGTAGAAACACTTCGGACTTTGTGACATAGAAATAGAGTTACAAATCTTTCCATTCACGAGCGGTTGACCGTACGTAAGGTATGGTTGAATTTGGTCTTGGATTTGGTACCTAGTCACAAGGAGGTTTTAGTCGCTGGTGGTTTGCTTTGGCGAAGCGTGGGCTAAAACCTTCTGGGGTAGTCGACATCAAAAAACAGCTCCTTTGGTATGGAGTAGAAAAGCTACAGTATAATACGAAAGTAATTAATGCTGCATCTTGCACGACTCATTGCTTTATAAGTTAAAACTTAGAAAGTTATTTTCAAAAGGCCTAGCTAAATCCAAATATTTTATAAAGAAATCTCCCAGAGTTGTTTTAACAATGAAATATTACCAGATGAGCGAGCGACGCTACCCACCAACAGATGGCGCTGTAGGTTTCTGAAACTCGGTAATAAAAACAGCGCCTCTGGTATGGAGTAGAAAAACTACAGTATATTACATAAGTAATTAATTAATGCTGCATCTTGCACGGGAAATTTAGTCTAACTAAGTGATTTTTTTCCAAAAGGCCTAGCTAAACCCAAATATTTTATAAAGAAACCTCCCAGGTTGTTTTATCAATAAAATATTACCAGGTGAGCAAGCGACGCTACCCACCAACGGATAGCGGTGTAGAATTCTGAAACGCGGTAATATCTCCACTTTTTCATGGATATCTTCCGGCTCCATCATCAGATCAGCTCCAAGTTACAATAATATTGCATTGTCATCCGATTCACATGCGCATGCAAAATTTCATCTCAATCGGAAACCGATTGAGTTTCTCTTTTCAGTCGGGTATTTTGTATTTTGAAATAGTTTTTTTATTTAGTACTTTTTTATTTATTTTTATACCCTATGACACTCCTACAATGAATACGAACCTAACGACACCTCACATGTTGAAATCTACCAAGCCGTTTAGGCTGCAGAGCGCGACAAAGAAATCGACATACATACATATATACATACATACATACACTCGAAAAACATAACCCTCCTGTTTTGGGGCAGTCGGGTAAAAAGAACAACAACCAACAAAGAGCGCCATAGGTTCAGGGTTCAAGAGTACAAAATAACAAAAAATACTCTGTCGTCTAAGAATTTGTGTTTCTTGGAGAGATCTTGTAATAATGGTTTCACAATGGGTAAGTATATTTTCGGGAACGTTACTCATAGCATTAGTATGGGTAGAATGGGGACGGATGAAGTGGACTAGGAACTCACCTTGCAGCTTTTATGAGTAAGCCATAATCTATGTACTTGACGAAATAGACTGTAAAACGCTCAGCGTACAAGAATAAATGTCAACGGAAAATTATAAGAATCGTAAGTTGATGAAATTCCGCGTCAGTTTATAAACTTTCGAAAAATAATAAACTCGTAGGAAATTCGTAGATCCGTAGATAAGGCAAGCACAACCTAACTAAACCCTAATGGGATCGGTTAGGTTGTGTTAGGTAGAGCCGAGCGTGCTAAGCAAGCAGCCAGCAAATATCAGAAGCGATTTCGGTACTTTATTTTTTTCGACAGTTGATCAACTTGCTAGGAAATTGATCAACTTACGATTCCGTGTGACATAACATAAATATGCCAAACGGATGCGCATCTCTAATTTCATATCACAGTAGGCACTCGAGCACTTTCGATCTTTCCGATTTTTTTGGGATTTTACTGCGACATCCGACATGGCTCATTAAGGCGGTTGCTGGGTGGCAGCACCTTACTTTTAGAAATAAATTTATTGCGTCGCAAATACAAAACTTTTCAGTAGTATTGTTCGTTTGGCGACAATATAGGGTAGTTATATATGTTATAACCCATGACATCATAGCTTAGCTTATCATTTATAGCTTCCTTAGATAGTAGCCAGTAGGTACCAAAGACTTAACATGTCTTTCCAAAGTACGAAATAATCTTACTTTCAGTTACAAAATTATTTTGAAAACTCCAAACAAACGCTTTTGCCACGGAGGCTGTTACTTCATCATTATCCTAGCCTTATTCAGTTTTTACGGAGTGGGCTACTTAACCTAAGGAATCAGCTGCCGTACTCCGAAGTGAAACTACGATAATATCGCGCCGATCATTAGTCTATGGTTCGGCCTTTGACAAAGAAATTCCCATACAAAGTAAATTTCCGAACGTAATTGATGTTGTCAATCTGATAATATCGGAGCTCCGATAAAACTTCGGAGTACGCACCTAGACGACGGCACTAGTTTTTACACAGAACGACTGCATATTTGTTAAAATAATATGTAACTAATACGACTAATCTTATACTATTAAACGAGCAATATGTGTATATATATATATACAGGGTGTTAATTTTAATTGCGTGCCATTGCTTAGGAGGTGTTTCAGTAACGACAAAGGAACACAAAAAAAATATTTAAAAAAATCCTAGTAAAAAAAAACTAAAACTCCATTGAAACTTAACTAACGCGGAGGGCAATGTACGGGACATGCAATGGGACGGAGCAATCAGTGGATAAGGTAGGCACATATATAACTGAAACTCTTTCGCGCGCTTTTGATAGCGGGGTGCTCGCTCTCCGCATTAGTTTAGTTTCAATGGAGTTTTTTTTTTAAGTAGGATTTTTTTTTGAGTTGTTTTATCGTTCCTGAACCACCCCTTAAGCTATGGCACGCAATAAAATTAACACCCTGTATATTTGTAATCGGTTTCTCGAAAACGGCTCTACGATTTCGATGAAATCCAAACTAATATTATAAATGCGAAAGTAACTCTGTCTGTCTGTCTGTCTGTTACGCTTTCACGGCTAAACCGCTGAACCGATTTTGATGAAATTTGGTATGAAGATAGTCTAAACCATGAGAAAGGACATAGGCTACTTTTGATTTCAAAAATGACACTGAAAGGGGGTGAAATAGGGGATGAAAGTTTGTATGGGAATCAATTAAATACTTTATGTCGGCTAAACCGCTGAACCGATTTTGATGAAATTTGGTATGAAGATAGTCTTAATCATAAGAAAGGACATAAACTACTTTTTATTTCAAAAATGAGACTGGAAGGTGGTGAAATAGGGGATGAAAATTTTTATGGGAAATCAATTAAATAATTTATGTTACGCTTTCACAGCTAAACCGCTGAACCGATTTTAATAAAATTTTGTACGAAGATAGTCTAAACCATGAAAAAGGACATAGGCTTCTTTTGATTGCAAAATCGAAACTAGAAGGGGGTGAAATAGGGGATGAAAGTTTGTATGGGGCATCAATACTTTCTTGCGTTTTTACTCTCAACAGAACTATAATGTCTGAATATCAATATGAATGTCGTTTCTATTTTTATATAAGGAAGGATAGGGATAAGGATGGCGGTAGGGGAAGGGATAGGGGTAGAGGTAGGGATAGAGGCTGTGATAGAGTTGGAGATAGGGTTGGGGATATGGGTAGGGGTAGGTATAGGGGTGGGGAAAGGGATGGGGACAGGGGTGGGGACAGCGGTGGGGACGGCGGTGGGGCAGGGATGGGGACAGGGGTAGGGACAGCGGTGGGGACAGCGGTGGGGACAGCGGTGGGGACAGGGGTGGGGACAGCGGTGGGGACGGCAGTGGGGTCAGTTATGGGGACAGGCGTAGAGACAGCGGTGGGGACATATGGATAGAGAGGGATATACAGGAACAGGAAGGTATAGATACAGATAGATAAGGCAGGATAGAGATAGATAGAGATAAGAAAGGATACATAGGTATAGAAAAGGATAGATAATGATGAATGGGGATAGTTAGGGGTAAAAAGGGATAGAAAAGGATAGATAGGGGTAGATGGGGATAGATAGGGACTTTTTTGACTTTTATGAATACCTCCACGCTACCCATTAACTCCCTTTATTGCTTTCTTTTTAAGGTTCGGAAGCATTCCGCAAAATATGTTTCAGTTGAGATCGAGTTCTGTTTTTTCATAAAATCCACGCGGACGAAGTCGCGGGTAACAGCTAGTTTACCATACGAGGGCTTTTGGGACCAAAAAATCGATCTAGCTACATGTCTGGGAAATTTCGTTTTCCCGTGCTTTTGACCATTTTGTAAATTCCGCGTTTTAGACAGAAACTTACAGCGCCATCTGTTGGCGAGTAGCATAGCTTGCTCACCCGATGATATTTTCAGCTGGAAGCAGCTATCATAGAGCGAAGCTCGGTCGCCGAGGTACTGTGTAACTAATATTTTGGATTCGAATATTATGAGACTTTACTTTGGAGGTATCTACTTACTCAATTAGCAAAATTCATTCAAGCTATTAATTTCAGTCGTTTTATTTGATGATATATAAAATATGTAATAAAATAAATAAATATAATGGAGTGCAGGGAGCAACAGTCAGTGTGGCGAGTGCTCGAGTGGCAAGTTGACACTAACGGTGGAGGTTGAGGGCCGGTTCCTGTAATTGCACTATTATTAGCGAGATGACATCCTGTGTTTTCCTCACTCTGCACAGCCTTTACAATAATCAAACTGCCTGCAGATACATTCAAAGAAATTAAGGACGAAAGTGAGTTGTTTTAGCTAAACTAAGTCTACGTTTATTTTTAGGGTTCCAAACCAAAATGGTAAAAACGGAACACTTATGGTGCGACTTCGTATGTCTGTCTGTCGGTTTGTCTCCAGCTAAGAAGAGATTTCTCTTCAATTACATGAGCGAGGTAGGTTAGTATACCGCACACGTTTACCTGCTAACACGAACTTACAAGCAAACACAATTTTTTTCTAACCTATTGTTTAATCACACTATTACATAAAAAAACCGGTCAAGTGCGAGTCGGACTCGCGCGCCGAGGGTTCCAATAAACCTATATTAGTATTTTTGCAAGCAATAAAGTCCATTTTTAGGACCGCAAAACAAATTTGTTTGTAGAGGTTTTTTTGCAGTTTTCTAAAAAACTGTGCAACTTAGAAAGATCGTTTTATTTTGCTGTAATATTTACATCAACTTTTATCGACTGTAATTAAATCAGATTTTACCTTTCACCAACTTCGGAGAATCGGAGATAAGGGGGGAATGGTATTTTTTTGTCATTTTTCATCATAACTTAAAATCTAAGAGTCGCAGAAAAATATTTTTTTTTAATGTACAAGTAAAGCCGTTTCATATGATACCCCACTCGACCTAGTAACAACAATTTGAAATTTTGCCTCTCTATTTAGGCCCCATTTACATTAATAATCATATATATATTTTTATTCTTTCAAGTGCAATTAAATCGGACAATCATATTCTAGAACTATTCCAAATTTCAAGTCGATGGCACGAGTGATTGCTGAGATATACAGGTGTGACAGACAGACAGACGGACAGGCAAAGTCGCATCATAAGGGTTCCTTTTTATACCATTTTGGTATCGAAACCCTAAAAATGAGGTTTAATAAACGTCATTTTCTCACGTGGATTGGACTAGATAGAGAACTTAAAATAACACAATAGCAGGAAATAACAAACATAAAGAGAACAACATTCTGGAAGTTAAAATCGGGATTTATAAGTTTTTTTCTCCGTTTTTGTCTGATGTATGAGTAACTGAGCTTCTTGTGGGCAAGCTCGATCCATAGTTGACCTCATCTTTGTCCATGGATAGGTCTAGCGCATGTTAAGAAACTATTAGCTATCAAACAAAAAGTAGTTTTTGCGTGATGCTCGAACAAACAAACAAACAAACAGACAAATCCCCCAAAAATCTGTGATTTAGTGGGGCAACCAAATAGCATAACGTGATATTTTTTTATAAATATCTTCAATGTGCACAGAAAAAATCCATTTACAAATTTAAAATAGTAGAGACTAGTTTAAAGACTCGAACAAAAACGTAGAATAAAATAGAGTACCTATTTTCCAGCGAAACATGAAATGTAGAGTCATTAGGCGCTCGCAGTGTAAAATATAAACAGTGCAGCGCGGTTGCTGTTCGCTTCAATTTACCTGTACGAAACATACCGAGTCGTTGTATTTAAATTAATAGGGAATATCCCACCACATTTTGAAAGTTCAACAAGGGCACTGCAGGATGAAACACTCGAAAAGTTAGATAATTCCGTGCTTCGAAAAGCGCGCTAATAAGTAAGCCATTATAAAAAGAATGGATGAGAATTAAAAAATCCTAAAAAACTTGAAGATATCTGTCTGCATAAAGATGTACAGTATGACCGCGATATCTGGGTGTCTACTCTCCATTTTCGTTATATATATCGATATAATACTACCTACTTCGATACAGTCGAATTCATAACTTCGTTTACTGACATTACAGTAGAATATTGGTTGGATGAATTGTCAAATTGGCAGTGATTAGCATCCACGGAGGGTGTTCTGGAGTTCCCCTGGCCTTTAGCGGACGTTTCATGGGATGTCATGATTAGCATCCATCCAATATCCTACTCTATCGTCAAGGGACGAAGTTTTGGATCATATCGTATTGATATATCGAAAATTAAGAGTAGACACCCTGTTCAGTTGACAGCGTCGTTAGTCGTGTAGAAGTCAATTTGCTCATGAAAAACGGATACAAAGGTAGGTACCCTATCTCCATAATCTGTATATGTTAATCTTTTAAGATCCCGTATATCCCTTGGTTGTACTATTGCAATTATTTACTCGGAGGCGCTCGGGGCGCAGTGGACTAGCAACAAAAAACAAACTCGAGCTGTGCGTAGTTGTAAGTGCAGTAGAGCGTTACCACGGTCTCTCGATGGTCTAAAGCACTATCGACCAATCGAAGGGCTATCCACCAACTTGTTTATTTTTTGCACAGTGTTCGTGCTTCCCAAACCATTTTGTTTGCGCATGTTGACTTTCACTAACCGCTGCTCGTAGGCAAATGGTACTGTGTAGTCCCGGTCATGGATGCCAGATATACAGGTAGCATGCCGGTAGCTAGGCTAAGCCATGTCAGAGGCCATTTGGAGGTTTGATAACTCTGACAGGCTAATCACAGTCTATGCGACAACTATTCTACACTAATCCCGCCTTTTATTCGGGAATATAACTATCTACTACTCGTATTTAGTGAATAAATTAGTTGTCTATTTTATGTCCGAATAACTTGTAAAATCACGAAAACAAACCGCTTTTATAAATATGCACCCATTACAAAATGCTAGCATATTGCGTTCAGAGGGTCTATACAGACCCTCTATAAAACCAGATAGGTAGATTATTATAAAACTAACGTATAAGTCTAAACAACAAGCCATCAAGATAAGGAGCGTTTTAGAGATGACGAAAGCGAACGTCATAAACTGTATGAGATGACATAATAATATGTCAAATGTCATATCATACATTTCGTGACGTTCACTTTCGTCAAATGGTACGCTGTCAAGACCCCCAGAAGTGTTAAGCCCTCCGATTTGTTGCTATTACTTTCCGAAGTTATTTACGAGGCTACACTTGTAAGCTTACGACAACATTTTATTTGAAACCGTAGGCAGTGTAGGTCAGCAGTTCTAAGTACCTAGTTACTTTTCTTAACGGTGGAAATCGTATTATTATTATGCAGCGTTTATTAAAGAACGATAAAAGATAAACGATAAATAAATGATAATAATGTTAAAAACGATGCTAAATTGTAGTATGTCAATCAGAAAATGGGTCAAAAACCGAGAAGTAAAAATTGAACAACCTACGACTACTACTAAAAAGTCAACAATTATCGGTTATTTCTAATCGCAAAGCTACGCAATTTACTTGAACCAATGGTAGCAACACGACTCATTCACATACATGCACCCGAGGCGACGCGTCGACCCACGGGACGTATCGAACATCGCAGTGAACCATTACAGGCTCCCGATCCAATAGAGATGTACCGGTTGGAACTTACTTACAGCAAGGAATGTGCAGCGTGGCTCCAGGAACCGGCAATTTGCTGGCGATAGTAAGGGAGGGTCCGCCATTGCCGTACGGGAACGGAATGAGTGCGAGACTGATAGAATTGCAGATTCGTAACGGGTTAGAACTGACAAAATGAGGCAGCAAAAGTTTGCGTGTTAAAAAAATTCTGCTATGAAAAGCTCTTCCAGAAAAACTTGTAGTGACAAAAAAGCTCCCTTCCCGGCTTTCAATCGAGTTGCATGTAATACCGACTTGCTGATTGTTTTTTAGGGTTCCGATACCAAAATGGTGATACCAAAAAAGGAACCCTTATGGTGCTGACTTTGTCTGTCTGTCTGGCACACTTGTATATCTCGGCAACAACTCGGCAACCAGTCATGCTATCGACTTGAAAGTTGGAATAGTTTTAGAATATAGTTGCCCAACTTAGTATCATATGAAAGGCCTTTACTTGCACATTTTAAAATATATTTTTAATTTTTTTTTGTAACTCTTGGTTTTCAAGTTATGATGAAAAATGTAAAAAAAAGATACCATTCGCCCCCCTTATCTCCGAAGTTTGTGAAAGGAAAAATCTGAATTAATTACAGTCGATAGAAATTTATGTAAATATTACAGCAAAAATAAAACAATATTTATAAGTTGCACAGTTTTTTAGAAATCTGCAAAAACCTTTACAAACAAATTTAGTTTTGCAGTCCCCAAAATGGACTTTATTACTTCCAAAAATAATATAGGTATACCGGAACCATCGGCGCGCGAGTGCGACTCGCACTTGACCGTTTTTTATTAATTTATTTATCGATATTAGCTGGTAGCTGTTTTCGGCACTTGAAGCGGCTTTAAATTTAACTGTTCTAGGTATACACGTAAAATTTTTCTACGTTTAGTTTTTTACATCCCTAAAAGCAAACCAAAAGTTAACTGTTCGCTCGTTAGATTTATTTGTTGAGCTATTTAATAAATATACAATCTATCCTAGATTCAAAAGCGTTGCACTGTGGTGAAAAATGACCACTTAGAATTGAAGCACGACCGCAACTCCTCCGTTTCAATGGACGATTGTTCTCTAACTAATCGACTATTTCGCTAACAGATTTGCAGCAGGATTGTCCATTATTGTTCGACGTTTTAGATTAAAAACACTCATCAATTTGTATCGTAAGAAAGGCGGCTAAATATATTTAAGTAAAACTTTAGTGCTTACAATTTACAAAATAATCTTTAGCAAGAGACGAAAAGGATATTCACCTTGTCTTCGTAAACTTAGAGGAAGCTTTTGACCGAATACCTCGTCACCTCACATGGCAAACACTAAGAGTCCTACTGACACCCGTGAAAATACATTTAGTATAATAGAAGACTTGTATGTAAGTATGTATAAATACTGCCAAAGAAGTCTCACCAGCAGGTACAAATAAGGTTTCAAGGTCTGAGTCCATTAGGGATCTGCTCTAAGCCCTAAGCTTTCCAACATCGTCATGGATTGCATCACAAAAGACCTTCATAAACCAACGCTCAAGGCATGGCAAAAAGTCCTACAAAGCAGGGGCTGATAGTGAGCCGACACAAGACGGAATACATGCATTGCAACTTCTCTTGACACACTATCAATCAACACCCAAGCACAACTATCCAGTGGCGAAAACGTATCAGGAGGGTAGAGGAGCCGAGAACGATTTTTCACGTGATAATCAGGGCGACTAAGAGATGTCTCAGTAGATGGGGCTTTATGAGAGGATCACGAAAAACTATATAAGAAGTTCCAGATCGGAGCCCTGTGTTCAGGAGGCCATTGTCTGGAAATGAAAAGGAACAGAAAAACGTGATCTTCAGCAAAAACAATTATCATGCCAAAAGATGAGGGCTGATGAGTAGTAATACAAAAACTTTGACCAGACACTGGTTTTCAAAAAATCTGAAGACTGTTGGCAAACCAGAGCATTAAATTGTTTTCTATTGAGTACCTGATAGAATTTAACGCGATAATCAAGTCGAAAAAGAGATGTCTCAATAGAAGATTCTTTATGAGAGGATCACGAAAAACTATGTAAGAAGTTTTAGACCGGAACCTGGTGTTCAGGAGGCCATTGTCTGGAAATGAAAAGGAACAAAAAAACGTGATCTTCAGCAAAAACAGTTGTCATGCCAAAAGATGGGGACTGATGAGTAGTGATATAAAAACCTTGACCAGACAAAAAAAACCGGGGGCTAAAGTCTTTCCAGACAAGCCTGAAAATCTGAAAAGGGATATTTTTTTGGTCTGGTTTGCCAAAAGTCTTCAGATTTTTGTCGGATTTTTTTTTGTATTTGTTATAAGTATTAGCTTTTCTATTACAAGCAATCACTTGTGTTAGCCTTGAATATCACGTAAAAAAAATACTTTTCATTTCCAGACAATGGCCTCCTGAACACCAGGCTCTGGTCTAACTTCTTACATAGTTTTTCGTGATCCTCTCATAAAGCATCTTCTATTGAGACATCTCTTTTTCGCCTTGATTATCGCGTTAAATTTTATCAGGTTCTCAATAGAAAACAATTTAATGGTCTGGTTTGCCAAAAGTCTTCAGATTTTTGGAAAACCAGTGTCTGGTCGAAGCTTTAATATCACTACTCATCAGCCCTCATCTTTTGGCATGAGAATTGTTTTTGCAGAAGATCACGTTTTTCTGTTCCTTTTAATTTCCAGACAATGGCCTCCTGAACACCGGGCTCCGGTCTGGAACTTCTTATATAGTTTTTCGTGATCCTCTCATAAAGCCCCATCTACTGAGACATCTCTTAGTCGCCCTGATTATCACGTGAAAAATCCTTCTCGGCTCCTCTACAGAATGGGAAACGAGCGAAGGAGATGATTTTAGCCTTACGCTTATTATAAAAACTATTAAAACCTTTCCCGCGATTTCGTAGTATGTGCCCTTAAATTTTTTTGCTGTGATATTAATAAAGCACTGTCAGTCTTCCGAATTTCCCGACTCATTTTAAAAATTTTAGAGGTCATTCCTTGAATGAATCTCGGCTCGGCAGCGTTGAGGAAGCTTTGCAATATTTCTCGTCCAGAATATTACAGTTTCTCGAGACGGAATAACGTTGTCGCTTAAGATGCGTTTTTATAAAAAGGTCCAAGTAGGTAAGCTCATAATCTCTCTCCTCACTAGGTGGACCAACGATCTGGCCATAGTGGTCAAGTTAGGAATACAGGCAGCGATGGATCTCCGTCGTCGTGCAGGTCTCTAGGGGAGGCCTATTTCCAGCAGTGGACGTCCTTTGGTTGATATGATGATGTTGTATGTGTAAGTCAATCTGAAGCGACGTGGGTCATTAAAGGAGTGATTACACCTAGCTGAATTCAAAGACTAATTCGGCATACATTGCTCGTGGAAGTAAGGATATTTCAATTAACATAACCAAGCCTCCCAGCAATGTATGCCGAATTAGTCTTTGAGTTCAGCTAGGTGTGATCACTCTTTAAGCACGTCGCATTATACAGGGTGATTGGAAGCTGGGTGCAAAGCCTTAAAGGGGTGATAGCTGAGATCGTTTAGAACTTAATAAGCCATATTTGTCTCAGACGAAGTCGCATATATTTTTTTTCATTGTTACTTTAATGTTTTTGACAAAAAACTCCAAAATTTTACTATTAATTGCTAACAGTGTTATATTAAAGTGGTTTGATCATTATTTTTTTTTATTTTTTTACTTAAGAAATGTTTGGCCAGTCTGATGAGACTTTTTTTAAGCATTTGTGTCATCAGAAGATTTTTCCGAAGCTGTTTTAAGTTCAAAATAATTTTTAAAATGAAGAAAACTGATTTGTTTAAGGCATTTAGAAAAATAAGTAATCAAGTTGAAGATGTTCAAATCTTTTTAATAACATGCTTGGTTGTCGCCCTTTCTTTTGAAGTATCATTTACGCAGATGTCTCACCAACTTTTAAAATTAGGGCGTATTTAAGCTTAACAGAGGAAGATCTGTAAAAAATTTAATAGGCAAATTATACACATTTTGTGTTAATTACATAGGTAAAATTTTCGTGTTTAAAATGAAGACTGCAATTGCTCATACCAAGCGAGCCAGTCTTCTGACTTCTGTACACGTGACTTGCATCTTAAGCTTCATGACATATTGGCTGGAATCTTTGCATTAATTCTGCACTGGTTGATATTTCTACACTAAAATATCCAGGAGCACTGCATCAGGTGATTCGAACAGGCCAATGGAAGGACCCGTCCCTGCCACTCCAGTTTTCTGGGAAACAGTTTTTCTCACAATTAGAGCCCAGTGCACTAGAGTTGGATATTAAAAGCTCAAACTTCAGGTAGGATAGATGCGTTCGAATTGTGGTAGTGGCGCAAAATGCTCCAACCATACAAACCAAAAATTTCACCTGGCTCTCTACAACATGCAAGCAACGAGTCCCAAAATTCTTTTGGAAAGCCAGGTGAAATTTTTAGTTTGTATGGTTGGAGCATTTTGCGCCACTACCACAATTCGAACGCAGCTATCCTACCTGAAGTTTGAGCTTTTAATATCCAAATCTAGTGCACTGGGCTCTAATTGTGAAAAACTGTTTCCCAGAAAACTGGACTGGCAGGGGCGGGTCCTTCCATTGGCCTGTTCGAATCACCTGATGCAGTGCTCCTAGATATTTTAGTGTAGAAATATCAACCAGTGCAGAATTAATACAAAGATTCCAACCAACATGTCATGAAGCAGAAGATGCAAGCCACGTGTACAGAAGTCAGAAGACTGGCTCGCTTGGTATGAGCAATTGCAGTCTTCATTTTAAACACGAAAATTTTACCTATGTAATTAACACAAAATGTGTATAATTTGCCTATTAAATTTTTTACTGATCTTCCTCTGTTAAGCTTAAATACGCCCTAATTTTAAAAGTTGGTGAGACATCTGCGTAAATGATACCTCAAAAGAAAGGGCGACCACCAAGTATCTTATTAAAAAGATTTGAAAATCTTAAGCTTGATTACTTATTTTTTAAATACCTTAAACAAATCAGTTTTATCCATTTTAAAAATTATTTTGAACTTCAAACAGCTTCAGAATATTTTTCTGATGACAACAAATGCTTAAAAAAGTCTTATCAGACTGGCCAAACATTCCTTAAGTAAAAAAAAATAATAATGACCAAACCACTTTGATTTAACACTGTTAGCAATTAATAGTAAAATTTTGGATTTTTTTGTCAAAAACATTAAAGTAACAATGAAAAAAGAAATATGCGACTTCGTCTGAGACAAATATGGCTTATTATGTTTTAAATGATCTCAGCTATCACCCCTTTAAGGCTTTGCACCCAGCTTCCAATCACCCCGTATTTTTATTCATATACCTAGATAGATATTTGATCATTGAATGAAACTCGTAAGGCACCGGAGCATATTTTCTGCAAAAACCCGTGCACTGCAAAAAGCTGTCTTGGCAAGCGGTAGCGTGACAGCGCGCGGGCGCATTACCGCGCGAGCGCAAACGACGCCATTGTGCGAGCTTGCGCCGTGACGTGACTCCACGATAAATGCAGTCTTTTTTACTATTAAAACCCGTATAGTCGATCCCATTGATGCTAGCTGTGATTTGCGAGCTCTCGGTTGTAGACGACTCGGTAAATCGGTATTCCGTCTGGTATAGCTGCATAGATACTGTGCGTTTGTATAATTCGGGTTATGGAAATCTACGTCACTAAGCTTTAGAAAAGACGTCTTTCTGCCATTGGTTTGCTTTATCTACCTCAATCACTAATATAATTCTTGATAAAAATGCATAAACAATACCTAATGTGAGAAGTAAAGCCCGCGTTCATGCTTCATCGAACTTATAATAATGGGACGTTAATGGACCTTCAACGATCCTTAACCATGCACCATTTTCTAATACTAATCACTAACAAGTATCGTACAAGCTTCGCACTTCATTTTTTTTATGTTACATGGAGCAAACGAGCAGGTGGGCCACCTGATGTTAAGTGGTCACCATCGCCCATAGCACACCCACTGTCTTATTAATGGCATATCTTGACACTAATAAGACAGCAAAGCGCGTTGCTCACTTTGAGAACTAAGATGGTATCTCTCATGTGCCGGTAATTTTACTGGCTCACTTGCCCTTCAAACCGAAACACAGCAGTGCGAACACTGCTGCTTCACGGCAGAAAAAAGCAAGGGGGTGGTACTTCCCCAGACGGACTTTCCACAAAAAGCTTACCACCTTCCAATTTTTTTTTGTTCCAGTGCATTCAAATTAGAGTGTCGCTTAGCCAATTTTCAACTCTAGTTAGCGTTGTTTTTCAGGAGGTCAATAGCATCTGGAGGTTGAACGGGGTTGCCCCCTTCATAATAAAAGTAAAAACTTACCAGATACAACATATTACGGAAAGGTGTGATAATACTGAAGTGAATCTGCCCATGAAACTGAACAACTTTTCCCAAGAAACATAGGTCAAAACGAAAAAAAAAAAATTACCTCCCATACAAAATGCGCTATAGCTGATGCAGTTTATATAGGGTGACTTTTAATTAGTTCTTGATAGCAAAATATATGTATGTACTCATGATACTGAACAACTTTTCCCAAGGAACATAGGTCGAAATACGAAAAACCAAATTTTACCTCCCATACAAAATGCGCTATCAGCTGATGCAGTTTCTATGGGAGGTCAAGACTTGATTTTCGTATTTCGACCTATGTTCCTTGGGGAAAGTTGTTCAGTATCATGAGTACATTCATACCTTTTTCTATCAAGAACTAATTAAAAGTCACCCTATATGGAGGCTCAAAAATAGATTTTCGTATTTCGATGTTCCTTCGGAAAAGTTATTCACACCTGTCCGTTCCACGTTGTAGACAACTTCCTATCAGCCCAGCGCCGGCTGGAAAGCCGACGGCGCCAGGAGCTTGGCAACCCACTTAATTTTAATGTACTATTTTTAGGCCATTGAAAATAATTTGTTTTTGTGTTGAACTCAATTGGTGTTGGCAACATAATTTTTAACTAACATAACTAAAAGCAGGTTGAGCTGAGCATGTGTATTGGAATATGTCGTCGTTGCGTCAGCGAGGTGTCGAGTTCAACAGTTTCAGTGCGTCTTGTTTTTTGACCTATCTATTATCTTACAGCTTGTTCAATTTTGTATTGTCAATTTGTCAATTTATTTACACAGAGCCAGTACAATGAGTAGTAGAAATGGTGTTTAGTGCAAGCAGCTTGTTAGGAGCTAGCTCGCAATGTATAGGTGTCAAGCATAACGTGCTGATACTTTACTATCGCCGTCACTCATGCGCAGATATAAAGCTAGTATGCAACGCGTAACAGAAAGGTGTGATAATACTAAAGGGTGTGAATCTGCCCATGAAACTGAACAACTTTTCCCAAGGAAAACATGAAAAGTAAAAGCACTCTTTCCTAGTATAACCAAAAAAAGACCAAAAATAATTTAGTAAAAAGTATTGCAAGCAACAACCATAGAAATGAATAGACTGAAAAAACAATAGGAGAAAATTGAATGCCATTTTCCTTACTTAATAGACGAAAATTAAAAGTTACGAAAATTAGTTAGTTAAGTTAGTTAAGTTAAGTCAACGCCTATACGCAGGATCCGGACCAAAGTAGTTTTTACTGGACAGGCGGCAAAGTCCGCGATAGTACTTCCTTACTTACTGGCTAAAGCTGGGACCGATTATTGCTAAGAAGAAACAGTGTATTGGATCGATAGAATAGTTGTTTTCGCTTACCTCGGCATGGCCCTGGATAGTCCAGAGTGAGATGTTTGGCGGGCCGCCTGCAAGCACGTCGCCGCAGCCGACAAAGAGATCGATATGTTTTCCCATCGCTCCCACACACAGGGCCGGCTCTCCGACACGTCGCTGCGCACACGCAACGCGCACGTCCGCTGCGCACCACGCATCGTCGCCCTGAGCCGCATGACACTCCTGCGCACGATTCTACACAACAAAATCATCATATTATAACACACATTCCATGAAACGTCCACTGTAGGACAGGGAGCTCCCTCAAGAATACAAGCGAAAGCGCGATTTGGAGGGGAAGCACCATAGTCACCAAGCTTTATGGCGTTGCGGCTGGCACCATGGATCGCGGTTGTTGGTGACCGCAAGATGCGTTACACAGAAGGACGCTGCTGCCCATCCTCCAGTAATCCCTTAGTCGCCTCTTACGACACCCACGGGGAGAAATCATTGCCGGCCGGCACCACACAGCCAACAACATAAGTCACTATTACTTTATACCGGCTGTAAAAATACATTTCCAGACGACTGAAACCATGAAACTGAACAACTTTCCCAGCAAAATACGAAAATACAATTTTGACCTCCCATACAAAATGCATAATCGCGTGAAACATTTCCTATGGTATGGAAAAAAGAAATGATGTTGCGGGAAAGTTGTTACGAGTAAGTATCATGGTCTGAATTCAGTCAATTTAGTTTTCGGACGCGATGTGTTTTATGGACCAAGAGATTGATGTACATATTATAACACACATTCCATGAAACGTAATATATATATACCTACATGAATAGTCCTTCCCGTACGAGTAATAGTAGTCAGAGACCACATCCTTCCACTTGCTACAATCTTGACATACTTCCGTTCAGGTCTACGAGTAATAGAATAACCAAAAGATCTTTGACATTTGTCAAAAATTATCAAAGATGTAAAGCGCAGAGCAACACTATAGCGGAGAATGGAAAGCGTCAAACATGTCCCTTGCAAATGAAATAAATAGAGCTATCGTTCTACTAGATAACCAGCAAATTAACTTCCAGTTTGATAAGCCATTTCCACTTGTAATGTTTTTGCAGGCTGCCATGGGGATATCTAGTGCAATATCAGAGGTATTCTCGATGCTTTGCGCTATGAGAGAAATGGCAGGTGCATTTGCGAACGGACGACTCGCGATCGATCAAGCTATAGCTTGCGGGATAATGGGTACACACGGCCGTAGATAAGTGGTAACAGATTCAGTCAAAGCGAAACTAGAGCTACGCTACATATCCTAGAAACCAGTGTACCGTTCGCTGACTTGCGGCCGACTGTACATAACTGGACTCCAATAGTAGGTTTTATTCTACAGGATTATAAAGCATCCATTAAAGATAAGGAGAGACTCAGGTTAAACAAAATGAGTAATACAAATGACGATTAATTTACATACAAGATTACCAATAGTTGAGAGAAAACATATGCGAGAATGAGAAAATAAATATCGTAATCTAACTTTTTTAAATAAGCTATGCGTTGGCTTCAAGATCTGTCTAGATTGTGTTGTTTTAGGGCTCCCGCACACGACCGAGAATCGGTGGCCGATTTTTTGTCGGCATCCCGCTCTGACGTGTTATCACCTGAATCTTCCGTCCTTGTCCTGGCCGATAATCGCCCAGCGATTCTCGGTCGTGTGCGGGAGCCCTTAACAAAAGGACTGCACCAAACACAACATGCATTAATATCTGTATTTTCTGTTTCGAAATTAATCCCGCTCATTTATAACCTTTCTTATTGCAGTTGTTCTTCTCATAAAGTGAGTATTATCATAACTGACATAACGTACAACGCGATGACTGTACTTACTTTAGCCGCGGTTTCATTCGTACGGAGATTATTGTGTTTTACATTTATATCGCATTCTTGTCACGGTGCCAAACCATTTCTTGCATCTGAATCGCGGTGTTTATCTAGGTAGCTATCGGGCAATGCACTCGGCGGCCTAATTTTGTATTGAAACATTTGAAACAAAGGATAATAGTTTGTGCGTTTTAGCATTTAGCATATAAATCGAGGTATAGCAGCGATTACTTCAATTGACTGTTTGACGGTAGCACAACGGTAGTCACATTTCAAGTCGCGCCAGTCTAGTCTAGACATTCCAATGAAACTTAGACATCAATCTATTGTACATGAATTACTGCTGTTTGATTAACTCGTTCATCGACTCACAAGGTTTTTATTTTACCCACGACGGAACGGAGAAGGTGTAAGCGTTTAGGGTGAGAGGTTGTTTGTTTGTTCGTTTATTCGTTTGTTTGTGTGTGCAAAGCTATGTTCCCTTTTATCTTAAAAATGGCTTAAGCGATTTAGATACAGTTTTCAGTAGTGGATTTATAATTTATCAATGATGGTTTGTAGATTAGAGTTGTGGCACCAACTCACCAGAGGGCGCTGTAATAATAATTTTTATTCAAGCAAATATTCCCATTTATCTCCAAAACGATTTGATCGATTTAGATGCGGTTTTCAGTAAAGAATTAATGATTTATCTGTGATTAATCTTAGACTAGAGTTGTGGCGTCAACTCACCAGGGGGCGCTGTAATAATCAGTAAAGAGAAAACTCTCTAAAAAGTTAAAAATACAAAGCAAAATTAAAAAAATTGAAAAAACCCACGACGGTAGTAATAAAAAATATTAAATAAGACTTTTAAAATACCCCCGACTAAAAAAGAAAGAAACAAAATAGTACGAAGAAAGTAGCCAAGAAAGTCCGTCGGGGGCTGCCATTGCCATGTTTTCATAATTTATGCATAAACTAAAGCTCGTATAGACTTTATATTGATTAAATTCTATATAAATTTTCGTAGGATACGGAATGGCAGCCCCGGCGGATTTTCTTGGGTAATTTCTTCGTAATATTTCGTTACTTTCTTCCTTTTTAGTCGGGGGTATTTTAAAAGTCTTATTTAATATTTTTTAATTATTACCGTCGGTTTTTTCAAAATTTTTAATTATTGACTTTTGTGTTTGCTTTTCAGCGCGTTCGTGATAATTCGACCAAAGCAAATCGGACCTTTTGAAATACGTGTTTTAACAGAAGTTAGCTTTCCAAGTAACTTAATCTGTGAGCTGGAAAAATGCCAACCAATAAGATTGCATAATTTTCCTAGCTTAGAGAAAATGCAAGCAATCTTAATTTATTGGTTAGAATTTAATAAGCTCACAGGTTAGCTACCTAGCACAGCTGTGTTGGAAAGTCACTAAAGTCAAAATAAATTTTTATTTATTCTTTGTGGGATATTTATTTCTTGCTAACAAAGTGGAACCATGTGGCAAAAATAGAAGCGACAATCATACTTTTGACATAACTACTTAATAGGAACACGTTTCTCTGCCAGTTGCAGCAAGATACTTCAAAGCTAAGGCTTTGCTAACATTTGTTTTGTTGACAAAGAAGATATCAGCAAAAAGCCGCGCGGGCTCCAGGAGGCTGGTATGCGGCGTGTTTTTAACTATCACCGTAGTATAGTACCATATAGAGTATTTATCAACGCAGGCAGTGCAAGGTACGCCGCCAGAAAACGCCTAGTAGAAGAAGGTCTCGCCGGAGTCGAGGTAGAACAGACCACATAATTATGTCACGGTTATGTCGTAGCATGTATACTCACCAGCGCAGGCTGTGCAAGATTTCGCTGGATTCGAGGTAGATAGAGTAGGCCACAGCCTGCTGGCATGCTCTTAATTATCACTGACACAAACTTTGAAGTATGAGACGGTTATGAAGTAGCATGTATACTTACCAGCGCAGGCAGTGCAAGGTACGCCACCAGAAAGCGCCTTGTAGAAGAATATCTCGCCGGAGTCGAGGTCGCGCGGGCTCCAAGCAGCCGGGGCACTCCTTCCTCCCGCACAGCACTCGGCGCGCTCCACTCGCAACGCTGCCACTGAGCTGCACCGCCCCCCGCGCTCCATTCCCGTCCAGCAGATCCCGGCTGCAAGAAAAATCAAGCTTTAATACGTTTAAATGAACCATTTCAGAGGCCTTCGATGGTTCAACAACTCTGACGCCAGGGTTTTTGCGGTTGGTCACCGATTTGACGGCGATAAGTTCAATACATTAATAATCCACACAAACACTTCCTACCCATTAGAGTTGTCGCAGCATGGAACAAACTTCCAGCAGAAATAGTTTCAGCATCTAATATAAACCAGTTTAATAATAGGTTGGTTAGATTAGACCACGGAGTTAGACTATGGTTGGACAGGCACCTAAAATGATTACAAAGCCTGCCTGAATAAATAAATAATAATAATAAAAGTTGAGACACTGAAATTATATTATTCTACTTATTTATGAGACTGACCGCCTTATTAGAGTTTTTATAAAACTAAAGTTAAGCTTTGTTGAACTGGCATGGCGGTAAATGCTACAAAAGACTGATCAGTCGAACTTTTAGCCTCTAACGCAAAAAGTATAAACAAATTTTTTGTAAATTATAATTAGAACGTTTTATGAAGTAGGTACCAACTGTCTTGTTTTGACTGTTTGTTCCAAGGTTTGTTCTAATCATGTTCTAATGATATTGAGGTTCGCTATTCTCAATGAGAATTTCAGCACAAGTTTGTTAAAACATTTTAATGTTAATAAAAATGGTTAAATTTTATACCGATCTGATATAATCATAGTCCGGTAGAGTTGGATTCCTTCGATCATATATACCTATGCCTAAGTACAACATATCTGTTTGTTTAGCAAATCGAGTTACTTTACACTATTGACATAACTAGTATTATTTGAGAGCAATAATTTACTTAATCGGAATCGTGGCTACCGTGCTTTAACATAATGTAGTATGTATTACATACATATCTCAATGTAGGTAATATCTACATCATAGATCCTCTAGCTAATGGAATAATCTCCCATAACCCATAACCTCGATTTGCGAACATCACATTGTGTTAAATCATCGTAAATTATTGCAACATACCTCTACATAAAGGTACCTACGATAAAAACAGATCTCCCAGATCAGACTAAACATTAAAAACCAGATGTGAAATATATTTTTGAACATCAAGCATGCTAGAGATCAGTACAATATCAAACGTAGTTAACCTTATACATATAATTTTCCAGGGCCGAATTCAGTATAAGTCAATCTGGTGCACATAAACTTTCGCGCTGACAAATGCACGCTTGTTCTAGTCACAAACCCAAGCCCGGCTCCTTCTACAAGATTATCCATATACTCCACAAATGTTTTCAAAAATATTCATGTGTGAGCATCTCAAGACTCGACCCCTCCATTTCCAAAGTCCACTGTTCAAATTGTAAAAGCCTAAAATGTTCCAGGCCCAGTTAGCCCTGAGCGCAGGCCGTATTCGGTCGGATTCCTGCGCATGAGTCACGGCCCGCTGCGCGCCTGCGCCCGCGCCGGTCGTATCGCGGCTAGACGAACGGCAGACGCTATTTTTCAATGCAATGACGCGACCGGCGGCTGCCCGCTGGTTTACCGGACATGGCCATAGCTGAACGACCTGACTATCACTCAACTTACGTATGCAGGAATTTGCAAATATACATGCGTACGTATTTTGTAGATCCGCGGAATGTAGTAGTTTTTTTTGTAGCCCAAAATTAATCTTAAACACGTTGTACGTATAGTACTTATCTAGATGTCATCAAAAATGCATGACAACTGATCAATCATCCATTTAAGAATCAAAAACTCATTTGATTCACGTTAAACAGACAAACAGTCGCAGTCTTAAAATCTTAGCGTGACCGTTACAGTTTGTCAATGTACCCAACAAACAAGTTAATAGTAGAGAATTAGCGAGTCACACGTTAAATTATTGCCGATACAGAGTCACTTTTGACTGAGATACGAGGCCATTGACTCTACATAAAATACAAACACGAGTCTATCTGGTTGCGCAGGCGCCGTTTTTTGAGGCTTGGATTCGGATTGTCCGGATTATCTACATTGCCCACATACCTAACTGGCCTATCATAAAACCAATGTAATCTGCGTGTCTATTTCGGCAAATCATGATTACGAATAGGCTTAAAAAAACGTGTTTGTGTGGGTGGTATAAAAAGTCTGCTACCATATTACGCGCCATATAAACGTGTTCATTAGTTCGACACGAGTCCGACCGAGTCTCCATTCTTTACTTTGAGTTATCTTAACAAGCAAACACCTATACTTACATTTACTTACAGTAGATAATTTTGTTTGAATCAATGTTATAATTATATGTCAATGTAGGTGTAGTTAAACAACGTGTACACGTCTAAGTAATATGAACAATATCTCTATAGTAGTTATACCTACATACTCATCATCATCAACACGTCTTGTGGGTTGCAAGGTCGATGACCGACCTTACAAACCCTGGTGTCAAAGTTGTTGAGCCGCCGAAAGCCTCTGACAAGGCTCATTAACGACAACAACCCTAAGGTTACTATATATACCTAATAGTCCTTGAGCCCGTGACAAAATCACTTACCTGTCATGAGAACATCTTAAGATGTATGGCAACAGATCGGCAAAGTGGTGCTGAGCAAGAATCAGTTACATTTGGCATCCGAAATTTGCCGGAAGTCCGAGAATTATATAGTAGTCAGGACCAACGGCTTAACGTGCCTTCCGAAGCACGGAATCATCTAACTTTTGCGGACAATCAGGTGATTCATCCTCCAATTTCCTAACCAAACTGGGGAGGTCGCACAAAGAGATTTTTGTTTGACAGTGTCCCCACCGGGAATCGAATCCAGAACCTCCGGATCGAGAGCCGAGCGCTCTTACCACTACGCCACGGAGGCTGTTATATTATGAATGTACATTACATTGTGATTTTTACTTTTGAGCGGAGCGAGAAAGGTATTGTATTCGTGAAAAGGGTTTCTAATTTTCTCAAAAATGTGTTCCATTCCATATTACTTATAACTATACAGGTGTAAGGGACGGTGTACCGAAAACTGAAAGGGCGTGCTCAGTCAACGAAACTGAACAACTTTCCCAAAGAAACATATGTTGGGAAATGAAAAAAAAATTTGATCTCTCCATGCAAACAGTTTGACTAGAGTAGGCAATTTGTATGGAGAGATATTTTTTTTTCATTTCCCAACATATGTTTCTATGGGAAAGTTGTTCAGTTTCGTTGACTGAGCACGCCCTTTCAGTTTTCGGTACACCGTCCCTAACACCCTTTATAGGTATCTAATAAAAAGCAAATCTCCCAAAAATATCCGTCCTTCGGTCGGTCGGTCTGTCCGTCACGCTTTGGCCTAGCAGCTAAACGGTCGAAGGCTGAGTGGTTTCTTGCTGGCTCTCATTTTGATACAATGAAAATGAAAAATTGAAAATTACGCAAAAACGGCTGAAACAGTCTTGATGAAACTTTGCATGACTAAGAATCTTCATACAAGGTATCTTGCGGCAGAATCCATTGATCTGTGGAAGTTTATATAAGGGGGGTTTCTCTTACTACTAAAATGTAAAAATGAGATTTACTCAAAATGTTTCATTAAACTTAATTTAACTTTCTATAATTTGGATTCTCAATTGGTTATCTACCTGACTGCATATTTTATTTAAACTTTTTTACATAAATCTAGTAGGTTAGTTTGCATTTTCTTACAATTTGTATGGAATCACAAACTCAAGTTTGCTGTTGTTACCTACTTATTGACTTTTTAATATCCGTAGTCTCTATAATCTAGAAGTTAGAGCATTCGGCTCTTGATCTAGAGGTTCTGGGTTCGGTTCCCGGTAGGGACACTTTTGAATGGTGACTCGTATATCGCGAGAAAGCGAGGGCAGTGCTGCAGTACTATTTATTACCAGTCCCCTCGTCACTTCACCTAGTTTATGATGATACATGATTTCGTCTGGGCGATCGAGCTTCGCTCTGTATAAACTTAACCAAAGCCCGATAAAAGATGGCACTGTAGGGTTTCTGAAACGTGCTATTTTTGAAGGAATGCTCCAAAAAAGAAGAATAACGAACTTTCCTAGACATGAGACCCAGCTAAATCGATTTTTCGCCCCCGAAAACCCATGTACCTATAGTAAATTTTATCGAAATCATCAGATTGCTTAGATTGCCTTGCTTCTCATGTTAGCCGTGTTTACAAGATTTAAAGGTCGTATACGCTTCTATAATAAGGTACCCACTAATATTGAAAGTTTACCGTTAGATAAATTTTAAACTGTTATCCAGCAAAAATTTAAGGTTATTATAAAATATCAGATTACTTATATAAGATAAAAATCCATGGCATTAGATTACGGTTCTAACAGGCTAATTCGTAATTACTTATGTTTATATCTACTCCTATCACCTCTTTACATCAAATAGGAGCGCGTGGGTTTTTTTTATTGTCGCTTCTTTTTAGGGTTCCGATACCAAAATGGTAAATCAAGGAACCCTTATGGTGCGACTTTGTCTGTCTGTCTGTCACACCTGTATATCTCAGCAACCGCTCGTGCTATCGGCTTGAAATTTGGAATAGTTTTAGAATATGGTTGCCCAACTTAATTGCATGTCTAGGTCGTGTGGGGTATCATATGAAAGGGCTTTACTTGTACCATAGAAAAATAAGGGTAATTAGAAGGAGGATTAAAGAAATAAGTTGTCACAAGGTAGTGAAGGCGTCGTTCTATGGATTTGACGGGTTATTTTGAATATTTCCTAGTGATCATTGATGATTTGACATAAAAATTTGGGACACGTTGGCAGATGTCATCCCATAGTAAAATAAATTAGCAAGGTATCTATTCCGAGCGAAGCAAGGAGTTCCGAAATCTTTGACTTGTACATTCTAAAACATATTTTTGTATTTTTTGCGTCCCTTACTTTTCAAGTAATAATGAAAGATGTAAAAAAAAATACCTTATCTCCGAAATTTGAATTAATGAAAAAATAATATGAATTAATTACAGTGGATAGAAGTTTATGTAAATATTATATTAAAAATAAAACGATCTTTCTAAGGCGCACAGTTTTTAAGAAATCTGCAAAAACCTTTACAAAGAAATTTAGTTTTGCGGTCTTAAAAATTGTTTTTATTGCTTCCAAAAATACTATAGGTATATCGGAACCCTCGGCGCGAATCTGACTCGCCCTTGACCGGTTTATTTTTTCATATGGCGCCACTTTGTTTGTGACGGGACAATCGTGGATAATGACTCAAAAAAAAGAGAACAAGCTCTTAGTGGCAGAAGAACTAGACGTGAGGATGATACTTGGAGGCTTCGAAAAAACCAGGAGGTAGAAGACTTGTTGCTGAACCTAAGTGGGGAAACCAAATCAGTCTGGCTTGGCCACGTAGAGAGGATGGAGGAAGATCGTGCAGTCAAAAGAGCGTACCTGAGATGACCTACGAGAAAATGGCCGGTCGAACGTCTCAGCTACCGCTGGAGTGACAAAGTGCAGAAGGAACTCAAATCCCTCCAAAAACCCTATCGGAGCGAGGAGGTGCAGAAAAGGGAAGACTGGCGGCTTTTGGTGTCGGAGGCCAATATCCTCTTTGGGTCCCTGAGTCAGCGAAAGTAAGTAAGTGGCCGTCAGTTTTTGGAGCGATGCACTACGCTTCATTGCGCTTTTCTCTTCAACTAAAATTTAGAATCCCGTTTTGACATAGCTCAACACACGGGGTTAATTTTTCTTTGCTCATCATATTTTTTCATACGTTAGACAGCTGTCACAACGGCTTCTTACTACAAGCTTACTTTTTAACGGTCATAATAAGAATTTTCTTTCAAATTGTAAAAAATGTATAATAATGCCAATATTATATCATATATATTGCATTATATATAATTAATAATAATATAAGAATTAATTAAAATCACTTTCAAGCACAGGGATAGAGCATCATCCTCTTATAATTTAAATAAATATTAATTTAAAAAGATCAAAGCTTCAAATTTACATTGCGATCTAAAATCAATCGTAAGTATAAATCTGGCCCTATAATTCCTGCGAACGAAAGAAAAACAAACAATGCAATATAGAGTCAAGAACGGGCGTCTTTAAATAGTCGGACGCTTATTCGTGTCACTTCACTTACAATATTTGCGACCGCATGAATGGCCCAGAATAGTTTTCTAATTCTGTCGAGCCAATTATAATGAGCAAACAAACACGCATGGTTTCGTAAATCGTCGACGAAAATCCATCACCTGTCAAAGTGAAAAATCATGTAATTAATATAAATGAATAGATAAACCTCATCCAAATAGCAGCTTCATACTGTATTTTTCTTTTTAGGGTTCCGCACCTCAAAATAAAAATAGAGAACCCTTATAGGATCACTTTGTTGTCCGTCTGTGTGTCTGTCAAGACCCTTTTTCTGACGAATGGGTAGAGGTATCAGAATGAAATTGATAACGAATATTAAAGATCATAAACCACACAAGATCTGAAAATTTCAAATTTTTACAACGACGCAATCAAAAGATATGGCTTTTTATGTCCTCATCTCCATACATCCTATACTATTAAACGAGCAATATTTGTATACAAGGTGTAACAAAAAGGGTATATCAACCCTGAAGGAAGTGATTCTGCTACATAGGTCAAAAAACGAAAAAAAAAATTGACTTGCCATACAAAATGCGCTATCAGCTGATTCAGTTTCTATGGGAGGTCAAAAATGTTTTTTCATATTTCGACCTACGTTCCTTAGGCAAAGTTGTTTACTTTCATGGGCAGATTCACATCCTTCAGGGTTGGTATACCATTTTTGTTACACCCTGTATATATAAATATATATATTTGTAATCGGTTTCTCGAAAACGGCTCTAACGATTTTGATGACATTTAGTATCCGGGGGTTTTCGGGGACGAGAAACTGATCTAGCAAGGTCTCATGTCTGGGAAAATTCGTTTTCCACGTGTTTTTAAGCATTTAAAAAAAAATTACTTACCGCGTTTTAGAAAACCTACAGCGCCATCTGTTGGCGAGTAGCAAAGCTTGCTCACCCGATGATATTTTAATGTTAAGGTAGAGCTATTATAGAGCAAATCTCGGTCGACCAGGTACCTTATGCAAAAAAGCAAAACCTACAAGGTACTTCCCGTTGACCTAAAATTATGAAATTTGGCGAGAATCTAGGTCTCACAATATAAATAAAGGGAAAAGTCTAAAATCATTAATTATTACAATTTTTCTTAAGGTGAGCTCCCGTTTAAAATATTTCAATTTTTCTCACAACTAATAGTAACCAATTAAGGTGAGCTCCCGTTTCAATAACTTTTCTATAAAAGAGGGGTCAAGTTGGATGGTCACGGAGTTTTTAAAATGAAAGAGCAAAAGCTTTTAGTATATCATATGGTAGATAGGTGCGGAACCCTTAGGGCGCGAGTCCGACTCGCACTTGGCCGGTTTTTTTATTTTTAGTAGGTATTAGTTATTATATTATAACGGCAACAGAAATACATAATCTGTGAAAATTTCAACTGTCTACCTATTACTGTACATGAGATACAGCCCGAACAAAATTTTATAAGAAGGCTTACTTTGGTGGCATCTTATTCCTTTGTTTTTAATATTTCTTAAAACAAAGAATACAGTATTTATCTACTTAACGAGCTCTAAACAACGATACCTGACTCAATGGGGTACCTAAGTAATTTTTTTTCGCACCCCTCCTTTAGCTGTTTGGGAGCTGTTTTTACTTTCGAGCGGAGCGAGAAAGTTATTGTATTCGTGAAAAAAAAACGTTTTTCAAATAATCTCAAAAATGTGTTCTATATCACTTATACATCATAAAAAAACAAGTCTCCCAAAAATGTCCGTCCGTCGGTCGGTCGGTCGATCGGTCGGTCGGTCCGTCGGTCGGTCGGTCCGTCGGTCGGTCTGTCCGTCACGCTTTGGCCTAGCGGCTAAACGTATGGTCCGATTGACACCATATTTTGAATTTAGGAGTTTTATGCAAATCCATCGAAGGTTTCTAAGTTGTTTCTTGCTGGCTCTCATTTTGAGGGTAGCTGTCATACAAGGAAAATGAAAAATTGAAATTTTCTCAAAAACGGCTCATGGAATCTTGATGAAACTTTGCATGACCAAGCATCTCCATGTAAAATATCTTGCGCCACTATCAATTGATCTGTGTAATTTCATATAAGGGGTGTCCCTGTACCACCAAATCGTAAATATGTGATTTACCCAAAATTGGTTCCATTGAGTTTATTAAAATTTTCTATAATATTAATCCTGGATTGGTTGTCTACCTGACTGGATATTCTTTATGATTTTTTTGAATAAAATTTAGTACACAGGATGTACCAAAAACTGAAAGGGCTTGTTGGGAAATTTAAAAAATCTCCAAGCAAGTATCCTACGGTAGTATCCATGGATCTGTGAAAATTCATATAAAGGGTGTTCCAGTAGTACCAAAAGTTAAACATGTGATTTACTCGAAATCCTTGAGGTTTTTTTGTTTAAATGTGTGAAAATTTGAATTCTGAATTATATTTCATTAGAACATTTTTTTTGAAAAACGTAAATAAAAGTTGGTATTTCCATACAATGTGTATGGCATTACAAATTTAAGTTTGTGGTTGATAGTTTTTCCTTGAATATTGTGAGAAAGTAAGTGCAGTGCTGCTGTACCATTTATTTTTTATTTGTTGTAGCGGAAAAAATTGTGATAATTTCAAATTTCTATCTATTACGGTTCGTGGGATATAGTCTGCTGATAGACAGACAGACAGACATCGGAGGCATATCAATAGGGTCCCGTTTTTCACCCTTTGGGTACCGAACCCTGAAAAGCAGCTAACCTAAAATACGACAAGGCTAATCATGTTGCCAGAACTTTTATTCACAGCAAACTGCATCCCTGAAAGCCATCTACTCGTAAACACGTCAAAAGGCCGAGAGGACTTTCAAGAAAGTGACGACGTGGAATGGAGACATTTAGTGAATATTGGCAGAGATTAGTAAAACGAATGCAAATTGTTTATATTTTGATCAGCCTTAAATTCCTGTAGGTGATCGTGGTAATTTCAACGACTTTACCAAAACAAAAACGTTTGCCTAAAACACTAAGTTAAGACTTAACATAACTTTTGAGGCAAACGTTTTAGTTTTGGTAAAGTCGTTGAAATTACCACGATCACCCCCTAGGTACTGAAACACTCAAATAAATTCTTAACGAAAATATTAGTTTCAATTTACAAGTAAAAATATTCTTGGCAACTCCGACCAAAATATGGATGAAAACACCGGATCGATCGAACGGCATCCCAAATCGATTGCAATCAATCTTTCAAAAAATAAACAAATTAGTCGCTCTTATAGAGGAATTGCAGGTTACCAAGAAAAAAATCAAAGGTTTATTTAATCAGATTGAGTTTATTTTATCTGGAATATTTTGAAGAATGTTATGATTCAGGCAATTAGTTTTTAAATAAATATCACGCGTCTTGGCTGATCAACAAATAAGTATCTCTTTCTTTTTAACTGACTTCAAAAAAGGAGGAGGTTCTCAAACCTATAAATTGAATTTCTATAACAATTCGCTAAGCTAAATAAATAAAAATGATTTTTTTTATATTTTTAACTGAAAATGTAGACTATTTTAGGAAACTAATTTGTTTTTTTCCGCCTAAAATACTATTATTAATTTTATATGAATTTTTTAAGTTTTAAAGTTGATGACGTCATTTCACAGTAGACGATGAAACGATTGCCATACCAAAACGAAATCGCGGGTTGGTAGGAAAAATCTTTAGCCAAGTTATGCTTGATTTTATATAGAAAACCTTTTTACAGCTAAATCGTCAAAATTAAATATCTTTCGGGTGCTTTTGGTTCTGTGAATTAGCTACTAAACTCTAAAATTTATTTAGATCTAATTGTGTTGTTTATGGTCAAGCAGGTTATGTACTTCCTCATTGGTCATCAACCTTTTTGGTAATATTTTTTTACACATTACTGGTATCCCCGTCTTTGACACATTTTTATGTCATGCTAAATGTTGTTTAAAATCACGCATTTTTTTGCAAAAACAGTGAAATATTGTTGCGTTAATGGCTGCAAAATTAATAGCTATGCTATTTGCGGAATATTCTTCTATGGGTATGCATTATTCCTTTGATTTTTCTATGAAAAAGCCGATTTTTTTTACGTATGAAGTAGGGTGGCTATAATGTACGATGTTTGAATATACAGGAAAACAAAAGGTACAACCACATCAGTACTGTGTGATGTGAATCTGCGGAAACTGCCCATAAAACTGAACAACTTGTCCCAAAGAACATTATGATAGACTAGTCCCAACTAACATTATGGACGACACGCGGGGAGCCAATGAACAATTCGCACACCTGCCCTGCGCTCCCTCGCGATATTTCGAGCCACATTTACGGTCAGCATCAGAGTTTAGTGCCGTGATTATTGAGAGGTATTATGTGAAGTTTTTTTACATTGGGTTGGAATTTATTTAACAGAGTTTCAACTTACGATATTGGTATGCCTCTTACGGCCAGTTGCATAAAGCGACATTAAAGTTAAATTTCCTTTAATTTCTATGCTGTCACTTTCTTTATCATCGAAACAGAAAGTGACAACAATAGTGTACCGAATAGCACAGTGCGATCGAAGCAGGAGGACAGGAGCAATAAATAAAAACGCCTTCGTCCACGGAATACAAAACTTCGTCGTGTAGTAGTAGTGAAGCAAACCACCTCGCTGAGAAAGATGTATTCTTGCTCATATTCAAGTGGTTGGTAGTTAATTTTAGAAGGTATTGTTTTGGAATTTGGGAGAAATTTTGTTTTGTTTTATTCATTGATAGACCGACCTATTTTCTCGATTCATCCATAACTTCATTTAAAAAGTAGGGGGCTCGCGACTAGGCCGAAATGCAGTTGGTTGATGTTGAATTTTTACAAGAATACCAACAAAGACCTTTATCGGCCTGTTGTTCACGGACGGACAGAAGGGACGCACGTATAGATAGATGGACAGAAAGAAAGCTGATGTACGAGTGGTGTTCAATAAGTAGTGAGAATGAACAACATATTGGTTTTAAGTCTTTTGATGTTTGTAAGTATTGATAGTTTATTTCAGACATTTCAGTAAACCTACCAAAGACTTGGGCCATAATATTAAGAAACGTATAAATGAGGTAAAGTTTAAGAGCCAGTCCATATTTTTGAACCTATTCCTATTCCGTATCAGTAAAAAAAATGTAAAGTCGGAACTAAATCTATGAAATAAGAAATAAAACCTTTTATTTATTCGATAATTTTGTTACATGTCGTACCTTTAATAAAATTTGTTTATCAATAAACAATAAGTCATAAAATACAAGTCAAATATTATTCATTGCTTTGCTTCTGATGATGACGCATCGTACTCGGACTTTTCTGGAAAGCAAGAAAGGAAGATGAAAAACGGTTTATTTTGGAAACAAACAAAAAGAATGCTGCTGCTGAAAAAACTCCGATCAAAAATCAATGTACCCTGATAATCTGTTAAAATATGAACCATAATACATGAAAAGTAATAATCCATCCCTACTTTATATTTAACGAATGTCAATCCCATCAAACCGCACTTTTGTAAAGAAAAAATTGTAATTTTGAATATTTCGGGTGATGTACTTTGTACTCATGACATGCTTGAATAATATTCATGACATGCAAATAATATCATGCTTGAATAATACTCTCATGTTATACATAACATCAAATGAAACGTCTACTACAGGACAAGCTCCCTTCAGAACTACTTGGAAGGGGATTTACCATAGCCACCATGCTTGTAAGCGTTGTGGCTGGCGACCGCTGTTGTTGGTGACCACAGTACGTAAGATGAGACGATACATACAGGAAGACGCTGCTTCCCATCCTCCAGTTAATAAGCCCTTAGTCACCTCTTACGACACCCACGGGTACAGATGGGTTCGTACTATTCTTTGCCGGCATGCACCACACTGACTTGACTTGATTTACCTCTATGATTCTACGATTGAGCCACGAGCCAAACCAAAGATGAATCCTCAGCGTTGCAACGGTTTCAATGCACGAGACGCAAAATACTTTTTTATTGCCGAGCGAAACACAACTTTTCAGGTAGAGACGAAAGTATAAAATCTTGCCAAATAAAATATTGAAAATGAAGCTGCTATTCCAGTGGGCTTCAATAATAATACAACCCCAAGCCTAAAATAGTTTGGTCACCCTACTTTGTGACAGAGATGCATTACCGACTGTTGGCGTTTAACAGAAAGAGCACAGAGAATAAAAGTTTTCTTATCTAATGATTTTTTTTACTTGTGGAATGACGTCACTCAGTGGTCAAATGAATGTTACAACTGCCGCAGCATTTTTGAATATATTACCGCAATCAAATTACTTTTCTATTCGAAAATAACAAAATATGTTATGATATAAAAATATCTCGAAATGGTTTTTGTATTTCAGTGTGTTGTATCATATTTAGCTTGGCCTATTCCATTACAGTATTCCAGCTAGATGTGTTTGAAGTCGGTGCCAAGTCCAAAAATAACACGAATAATACTTATACTTAGTGATTTATACAGGGTTAAATTAATAACGAAACGTAATTCTAATGAAATACCTTAATATTTTTACTACCCAACAAAGACCGCATTAACAAAACTAAAATGCATCAAAAATTTCACCATCAGGCACCGACTTCAAACACATCAGTAGGTATTCCAGTTAGATATAACTGGAATACTGTACTGGAATTGTAATATTTTAATTTAAAGGTTTGAGTAGGAAATCGTAAGTAATATCCTATACTATTAAACGAGCAGTATTTATAATCTGTTTCTCGAAAACAGCTCTAGCGATTTCGGTGAAATTTACCATGCGGGGATTTTCGGGGGCGAAAAATCGATCTAGCTAGGTCTAATTTAATGGAAAATTAGTTTTCCCCGTGTTTTAAGCATTATTCTAAAATACCGCGTTTTAGACAAAAACCTACAGCGCCACCTGTTGGCGGGTAGCGTAACTTTCTGATGATATTTAAATGTTGAGGCGGCTATGATAGAGCGAAGTTCAGTCGCCCAGGTACTGTATATGTAATAAACCAATATTTTTTTGGTTTTTAGCTCCTGGGTGTGTTTTGAAGTCGGTTTTTATTTAAAAATTATGTATTGTTGTTGATAGACTTTTTGATAAGCCTGCTTCGATGCAGGCGAAACGGCTGCTGATGTTTCATGCATGACTTTCCTTAGGTTGTCAGCAAAGTCAGCATCTTATTGGACTCTGTTCAGGAAATCGGGTGGTTCGATTAGCCGTCAGCTGTTCCATTCCATCCACAAGCAAAATAGGCACATCTACGGCGATGTGGAATAGCGAAAACCAGTTCGTTACACAAATATAATCGCGCTTCGGTGCCTATTTCTAGTATTTTAATTTGGAAGCCAGTATAAACAATTGTTAAATTAAACCCATAATTTAGAAATGTTATTAAGGCTTATGTAAAACTGGCAAATTTCAAAGTTTATAAAGTTAGTTACCAAGTACGCCTCTTAAGTTTATGACTAAAACCGCTACTGTGGCGTTTAATAGAGCCAGCCTACAAACTTATCAGACAGCCGTAATAAAATCTACAGACTGTTGCCAAGGGAGCTATTATAGAGCCTAATGCATTTAAAATTCCGTCTAGCTAGAAGTTAGGGCTAATTTAAAATTGTGATTGTCTGGTGCCTTCAGACGACCTAGTTACAGTTTGTGGGACAAAGTACGATTAAACAGGTGTCTGGAGCATAATCGCCACGTTTTGCATAAAATTTTATGTTACCCCCAGTATTTGCCGATGCTGGAAAGCTGGAATTAAGCGTCTGCATGTAACTGTCTGGACCCTTGATTTAACTCTGCATATAAAGTACCTAGTATAAACGTTAGGTAACTGTAAAACTATGAACATACATGCAAATCTGGGTAGAAGGAGTCAATCGCTATTTAAATAAATTTCAATAATTTCTACCTGTAACTGGTTCAGAAAAACTAGTGGTAAATGAATCGCCGAAGACTACGCGATGGTACGTTACGTCGTACAGTGCTCGTAAATTACCCGCACTTTAAACTAAAATCATTCCTTCTTCATGTCGCAGACTCCTTACTCGCTTTACTCTTTTGTATTGTTTATATTTGTTTTTTAAAACGTTAGTCTGTCTTGAACACTCCAACTAGCTACTTGTGCCCATCATTTCCTCAATATAGTCTTATCTACGAGTCCTTGGTATTTTTTATTACAGTTCATTTGCTTAGTTCATTTCATTTTGGAGGGGTCTAATTACACGAGGTGGTTCATGGTGCCAGCCGTAACGCTCACAAGCGAGGTGTCTGTCGTACTTTCCCACCAAAAGCTAGAATTCTGGAGGGAGCTCCCTGTCCTGTAGTGGACATTTAAAGGGATATTATAATGACACGACGTTACACGTTTGTAACCACAACCACCTTGTGTTTGTTTATATTACACATTACACACAGAAAAAACACTTGGTCTACTTATCGTTTTACATACAGAAAGTCAGAATTATCTTCATTTTTAACACATTTTACAAGAATTTGAGGTGATGATATTTTCATATGTATTTACAAAACACCAGACTTTTATCCGGATAGAATAGGATCATAATAAAAATAGCAAGCGATCGATTCCTCATACTTAAGTTAAACAAACTTGACCAATCAAACAATCTGCTGAATCTGCAATATGCGGCCTCTTAAGTCTTGCTTGAGATGTAATTTTTAACAAAGAACTGTAGCATGTAGCAATGAATTAATGGTGACAAATACCAAGGTGTCAGCCGGTGATATGGCGTGGCATCGCGGAATCTCAACAGACTGCCAAAAAGCACGTCAAGAAACCGAAAGAAATATCAAACAAAATTAGCTGGATGCAACTGTTTGGCGCCAACGATTTTTGTAATAAAATGTACCTAAATGTATCTGCTACTGTGAAGTCTGTCTGTAAAACCGGACAAGTAAAGTATGTTTATCATGAACCCTATAGACCTGGGCTAAGAAATAGGGCTACTGTATGCCCTAACTTTCGTAAAAGGTGACTAAAAGGGAACCTTTAGAGTTGTGGTTATTCAGAGCGAAGCTTTGCAATGTACTGCCGACTGCCGTGGCAACGAGAGGGTGCTAGGGGGAGCCTAGAACTTCCCCGAAGCGGGTCGCTGCTTGTGACAAGATCACAAGATGCGGAGGGTTCAGGACGAGTGTCTGTGCCGATACCTGGGATCCCCCCAAATATGGACACCACGGGGTTTTAGTCTCGCCTGGCTGGCTCCAAGTCTCCCTCCCGCCGCGGATTGTGCTGCCGGGCCGGCGGATTTAGTGTGTGAGGATCTTCAGCGTATTAATTCTCAAAAAAATATCAAAGTCATTAAATACAGTAAGCTTGAAGAATTTAAGAAACGCCTTGGAATTTATTCTAAAGTATGTGCTAATGAACAAGTCTAGCTTTTTGAGTGACTATAAATGTTATCGTTCCAGTTCAAGAAAACACTAAAATCGTTCTATTTTACTTTTTTAATTAACAAACCGTAGTTGGCACCTAATTAAACTAGTCAAAACCTCATTTTAGTTTAGCTTTTAAGGAATATTTTACCGAAAATAAACGGCGTTTAGTTTTATGGCATCGTATTTTAATTTGACTAATTAGGATGACGAGATAAACTTAATTGATTATGATTATTAAATTGCATAAATTGACTTCTAAAATACACAAAACTATTTATAAGATCATAATTAAAGTGGGTTGCAGTAACAAGTTGATGAAAGTAGGGGAAGGGGGGGGGGGAGTATGTCAAGGTGGAGGGCTGTGGTCCCTGCCTACCCCGACGGGAAAGAGGCATGATTTTATGCATATATGGGTTGAGATGCATTATAATGATGGGTTATTTTTGAATTCATAACATAGATTAGATAATAGTAAACCATGGCCAAATTTTGATTTGTGTTTCTTTAATGTAGGACGACCTTCTTTTTCGTGTCGATGTTATAGTCAAACACCACCTAAATGTTCAACTCAACATATTTAAAAGAGCGCGTGGGTTTTTATTGTCGCTTCTTATTTTTCCCACAATGGCGCCACATTGTTTGTGAAGCGATGTAGTTTAGCTGACGTCATTAAGAGATTTTAATATCCAACAATGAATAAACGATTTTGATTTGATTTGATTTGACTCCCAAAATGCTGCTGCAATGGTGTTATCTGATGCCTGACACAGATCCTCCTTAGTACATACAGGTGGAGGAGCACAATGGACAAGAGAGCAAATGCGCCATGTTTTGAGACGGAGCTCCGCTATCACAGCGCTTAACAACTGGTCTGGGAAGCCCCATTTCACCATGTTTTCCCTGCAGCGGCCAACCTGAATTCGCAGACGATAAAGTGACTTTCAGGTTGGCCACTACAGTTTGTATACAGGTGGCACAGTGAAGCAGGCGGAACGTACCCTGATGGGACTGGATATTTTGCGACCTACAGTTGCTCTCTTGACAAGATTTTTCTTGTGTTACTAGTAAGGTATATATTTCAGGAAAGATGTTCAGTTTTATGATCTGGGTTATAAGTCATTCAATAATCCTCGCAATAATAAAAAATAAGCTGATTTTACGTTTTACGATGTCATCAGTGCAAGGTGCAACGGTTGAAAAAGTACCATACTTTTAAACATAAAATTTAAGAAAGTTTAAACCTATCTGTGATACTCGTAATACTGAAAATCGTATAATTATATAGAAAACACAAAAAAATGTACGATCGAAGTGTGCAGGTAAGTGCAATATTCCATATAAATAATTTTGTTTTTGTACGTTCTGTGCGACGACATTTGCATGTGAAAATAAATATTAAAGAGTCTGGGTCTGAGCAGCGCGGTCACCTGCGGGCTAGTGATGCGCTTGTATCGATGTCGATTATATGCGGTGTAACAGAAAGCGCATATCAACCCTGAAAGATGTGATTAGGAACATAGGTTAAAGTATTAAAAACATTTACCTCCGATACAAAATGCACTATTAGCTGATTTAGTTTCAATGGGAGGTAATTTTTTTTGTCGTATTTTGACCTTTGTTCCTAGGGAAAGCTGTTCAGTTTCATGGACAGATTCACATCCTTCAGGTTTGGTATACCCTTTTGGTGCCGGCATAGAATAGTATCAATCAACCCATTTCTAACCGTGGGTGTCGTAAGAGGCGACTAAAGGTGAGGATGGGTAGCAGCGTCCTCCTGTGTATCGTACTATCTTACGTACTGGGGTCACAGACAACCGCGGTCCATGGTGCCAGACATAACATTAACAAGCGTGGTGACTATGATACTTCCCCTCCAAACCTCCCCCTGTCCCGGGATGTTATGATGATGATAACTCCCGCAAAGTGACGTGCCATGACAAGTTCTAGTTCGTTGCTAACATTTACAAATGCTTTGCTCTATTGACATTAAATAAAAAGGTAAAGATATTAAGTAATGATGAGAGTTTTAAATCGTACTGCTTTATGTAGATAATCCAGTAATGGGTGTGAAAAAATAGGGACCGAAACATTATTTAAAAAAAAAGCGGACTCAATCGCTAAACTACGTAAAATATAATGAATTAGATTTGTCAATTCAAGTCATGTAATACCAGTACTGTCAGTTGTGTAATAAAATCACAGAATAATAATCAATGGTCAAAAGACATTTTCAATGCGAATAATTTAACGCTTTTAGTGTTATTGTCTCGCCAGTCAAATTACGATTTACGAAGTTCGTTGCGGGACGCACTTGAATGCTAAGCAGTTGCAGTGGAATATTGGCTGTCTGATGTCGAGACTTGTCGTTGTTTTCCCATATGCACATTACGTGGGCACTAACGGGTTTATTGCTTTGCAATGGACACGGCCGTCTGCATGCCAAGAGGCAATTCCTGGTGATCGCCCCTTTGAATTATGCGCGAGTGTGCGCATTCAATCACCTCCCGAGATTTATGCTCGTCCCACTGGCTCGCCACGCATAAAATGTTTCTCTGAATTTGACATGAGCATTTTTTCCACTAGTTATCTCTGGTTAGTACGCTTTGTGCACATAAATTAGGGTGGTAGGACAAAGATGATTCACCATGCCCATTCTACAAGTAAGTAAGCCGGGTACTAAACAATGTTAAAGAAAATCGCTAGTAAAGAATCGATATTGCCAAAAATACGGTTAATTATCCCATCACTAAATCGAATGCACGTCTGAGGTGCAGCGGTCGGTGCATCAGCCGGGCATGCTCTATTGTTCGAGACCGAGACACGAAAACATTTCGACGATTATGTAGGTACTTACTTCAATTTAAAACGGTGTAAGATTTCATGATAAGTACATCAATAGTTACGTACGAACGTTAGTTGGGCTGAGTGATACTTATGTACTCGTTTTTAAACATCTAGCTTAAATTACCAAAAGTTTTTGATGATAAGAAAATTTATTCCACCCAATCCAATTTATCCAATACTATACAATAGGTTTCAATGAATTTGTGTAACACTTTTTAAATAATACCTACATATAATATTTTTTTAAGTCTAATTTATTTTAGTGCATTTCTAAAAGTCACTGAACAAAAGTGTTTACATTTATCTTTCAGAATTAGAGCTGTAGCGTTTTTACACTATTAAAACATTGGAAAAAAAAATATTGAAAAAACCTATAGTATAAATATAATTATGTTTACTGTAAGAGCCCGAAACATGGAAATCCTAGGGATTTAAAGTAGTTAGTACCAAATTCCAGCTTTTCACTAACAAATATAAAAATAAACAAAATAATTGGAGGTCAAGTTACCAATAGTTAGGGTGCTGGCTGCAATTTGGGTATATGGTTTGCTCATGATTCATATGAATAGGGATGATAGATCAGCTCAATACGAATCGATTTAGTCCTAACAAGTTTTTCTGTACGTCACTGCGTTTTTAAGTTATAGCAAAATATATAAAAATGTTTTATAAAAATAAGGTAATAAATAATGTTTTTTTTGTCTGCCTTTGTGGCTGCTGTTTAAATACTTCTGAAGATGTAGAAAATCGAAGAGGCAGACATGCAGGGCTCTGCATTATCACGGGACGAAGTAGTGAATTTTTGCATTTTGAAGCGCTGTAACTTCACAACGCAGGGCTTAACAGCCCTGCCCTATAATTAGTGGCAGACCATTTTTCTGGGGTCCTATACATTGTGCTTAATCGGACAGTCATAGTCTGCCAGGTATACCTACGTTTCATTGTCAAATTTCAAAATTGTTAAAACTTAATTCCTCAAAAACGCAGGGGTGTAGATGTCTGCCAATATTTTTTGTAGCTTTTAGAGGATGCTTCTTATCATCAGACAAAGAGGCAGACATGAGCAAATGATATAGAAATTTGACCGTCATCACCCTTACTACAAGTAAACGTATGAGTTACACAAAGCAACATTGAAAAGAGTTTAGCATTTTATCTTCAAGTATTAGCTTATCTACAATTCAGATATCACGTCAAATTCCAAGACTTGTGAATTATCGTCAAAAAGTAGTTAGACAATAGACAGGCTGCTGATGGCCAGGTTGAGATTAAAAAGAAACACTTTCTCTGGACTGGATTTACAGTTATTATTAAATTTTAGTATGTTACTCAGGACGCGAATCTGAACAACTTTCCCGAAGGATCATGGGTCGAAAAACGAGAAAAATTTTAAGTCCTTCCGTACAAATCTTTTACTACGGAACGTTATGTTATTGTGCTATCCTGTTGTTATGGGAGGACCAAAATGTTATCTCGTTTTTCGACCCATGTTCAGGAAGGTTGTTTAGATACATGTTCTGAGCAACATATTTAAATTTGGCCAGGGGTCCAAAAACAAACCTGTATAGTGGCGGCCAAGAATAGTAGGTATGGTGTTGTAAAATATTAGCAAACAAGCAGGTGAGCTACCCGGCAAGTAGTGCAAGCAAACACTGCTGCTTTGCGGCAGAAAAGGCAAGAGGGTGGTATTTTCCCAGACGGATTTTGAACAAAAGTCCTACCACCTTAATGTGCAACAGCGGCGTCCTCTAGCGTCTCGTACCACCTTTTTTTTAATATTTGGGACATTTCACACAAGGTCATCTGATCCCAAACTAGGCAAAGCCTGTATGGGTATCAGAGACTGATATACATACATAAATAGATAAGTAACACCCAGACACAGGAAAAACACTTGTGTTCATCGACTCGGGGATCGAACCCGCGGCCCACGGCGCAGAAGGCATGCTCACTACCAGCCACACCAACGGGAAAGTCAGCAGTCTGTCAATGCGGTCACCACCAGTCACCGTGGTCAAGTGGAATTCTCTGCCTGCGTATGTGTTCCTGAGTTCATATGACCCGAATCTATTTAAATTGCGAGTGAATATGCTTCTTCTGGGCAAGCTCGTCCCATCGTCAACCTCACCTCTGTCCTCAGTGCTGAATCGAGGTAAAGAGTAAGTCCATTGGCCATAAAAATAAGTTGGTGCCATAGTGTTTGATACGAAATACTGGGGGGAGCTCTGTGACCAGCTGTGGTCGATGAATGGGATGTTATTATTATAATGAACCGGATGATTTCAATTCAAATGCTTGCGTTTAAAAAGCCAAATAAAATAACTGATGGCTGATGTGACTACTTTTGGCATAAAGCCCGCGTCACACAGAGGCGGTAGCGGCAGCGTTCCGGGGCCGGTATTTTTTGTAAAGTATGAGTTCATATGCACCCTGTCACATTGAAAAGCGGTCGCGGCGCGGTATTTTGTTCCCGCCAAACCGCCCGCCCCGGACCGCTTTCGCAATCATACCGCCTCTGTGTGACTTGAGCTTAAGTGGGGGTATAAATTCTTCTATGTGCGAGGGTAAACCATGGAGTACACTTAGTTCCTACAGGGTGATTTTAAATCAAAACGTGTAATTCTAAATACGCGAAATCTTTCACGGGGTAGTTCAATGTAACTGAACAACTTTTGTTCTAAAACTTTAGAAATTAAAAAAAAAAAAACAAATCTTAATCTTTATACAAATTGAAAATCTGATGCAGTCAATTTGTATAGAGACTAATTTTTTTTTCGATCTAAAGTTGTAGAACTAAAGTTGTTCAGTTACAAGTGCAAAACTACCCCCTGAGAGGTTTTGCGTACACGTTGTATACCATAAAAATGAACTTCTTTTCCAATTTAACTTGGGTCGAAAAGCGAGAAATAGTCATCCCATACAAAACGCGAAAGGTAAAGCAAAAAACAATTCTCGTTTTTAACTTATGTTTCTAATGGATTTGATAAGTTTTGTGGTCTAAGTGACATACCTAATACTAAATATTTTACAATGATATTAAATAACCTTTTATTCCAGGATATCCAAAGGATCTTTTCTTACCATCATGTTGCCAACTGGCGCCACCAAGTACGCACGGCAGCAAGCACGTAGAAACATAACCAGTATAACAAACGTAGTTACAAACGCCCGAAAACACAGACGGTCACAGTGTTTTCACCGACGTGCGGCCGTGTGTACCAACTATATTACTTTATATTCTCTGTCAATAGGCTAAAGGCCAGGGTGTTCGGGTAAACACTGTGATCCTTGAAACTGTGAATTCAGATCATGAAACTGAACAACTTCCGTTTAGGAAAATAGGTCGAAACACGATAAAAAAATTACTTCCCATAGAAAAAGCACCGCTGATAACGCATTTTGTATGAGATGTAAAAACATTTTTTTTGTATTGCGACCTATGTTCTCTAAGAAAGAGTGATTTCCATTACGTCCCATACGCCAATGCACCATTTTGGTGCGTAATGGGAATTGAATATTTTATTTGGTTTTTATTCCCGATACATCCCACTTCGTTTTTTATAACGTTTTATGAGTGAAGTAATGCTAACAACAAAAGTGTTTTAAAAATATTTTTTGTATTGAAAAGTTCTTGATGTTTGCAGATAATTTTAACGCCTATTTTGTTGATACCTACATAAATGAAAACGCATTTTCCTTTGACAAATGGTGTTGCTTTTACCAAAAACATAGAACTACTAATATGGTAGAGATGTGGTATGCAATCATTAACAAGCAAGTAAACTTGAAAATTAACAGTATTGCTCATTTTTTGACACCTTTCGAGAGCAAGTATATACAAAAGAAGAAAGAAACAGAAATAGACGAACACAATGTAAATACTGTAACTGATTTGATTAAAGGACGTATCAATGTAGATCTATGCCTAGAATTACTGTTTTTGAATAACAATGGTAAGAAAGTAATAATATTTATATTATAACTTAGTTAGCATTTGATTGTTAATTTGCAATTATAGTAGACTATTAAGTTGTTTATTTAGTGATGTTAATTTTTGACTTTTTAATATTGTTGATTTTTAATTCTTAGTGTTATAAAATAAATAAATAAAATAAAATAAAAATAAAAAATAAAATAAAAAAGCCTTTTATTCCTTAATTATCATGCAAACAAATAATAATTATTTTTTTTAGTAATATTTAAATTGATTTTTGATATTATATACAGTTTCACTATTTATTATTTAATATCATATAAATGAATTCTTTAATTAAGGACCCCTCGTTGGGTGAAGGCCTCCTCCAACCTGTTCCAATGTTCCCTGTTTTGTGCTGTAGTACTCCAATTTTTTCCTGCGTTTTTTTCGATTTCATCCATCCATCGCTCTGCTGGTCTTCCCACTCTTCGCTTGCCAATTGGGCCCTTCCAGAAAGTTATCTTTTTTGTCCATTTCGTGTTATTCATACGAGCCACATGTCCCGCCCATTTCCATTTTAGTTTAAGGGCATGTTGGACCGCGTCTTTAATTTTCGTTTTCTCACGAATAGTAGTGTTTCTGACTTTGTCTTTTAATTTTAAGTTAAGTAGGCTTCTTTCTATTCGTCTTTGACAGACATGTGTTTTATTTCTGGTTTTGTTATTGAAAATCCAGGTTTGACAAGCGTAGGTTAGGCATGGCAAAAGGCATGAATCTACCACTTTCTTTTTCAAGTGAACGGGTAAGTTTGATTTAAAAATCTCTTTGTGACTCCAGTATTTGTTCCAAGTCATTGTTATTCGTCTGTTCAATTCTTCTATGTGTCTGTCTTTCTTAAATGAAACCAGTTTTCCTAAATAAATATATTCATCGACATACTGCACTACCTTTCCATTTATATTTATCGTGGCTCTCAAGCTGTTTGTCATTAATTTGGTTTTTGTAGGGTTCATTTCAAGGCCAATTTTTGAGCTTATTGTGTTTAGTTCTGTTATCATTGTTTGAAGTTCAGCGGCTGATTCAGAGAAAAGAACTATGTCATCAGCGAATCGAAGATGATTCAAATGGTCTTCTTTTAATTGTATACCTTTTTTAGACCACGGTAAGCTTTCCATTATATTTTGTAGGACTGCTATGAATATTGTTGGCGAAAGTGGATCGCCTTGTCTAACGCCTCTACAAATCCTTATCGGAGGACCAGTTCTATCAAGTTTGACTCTACTTGTGCTTTTTGAGTATATGTCTTTCAGAATATTTATGTATGGTTCTGGAATATCTTGAGCTGTTAGTGTTTTCCATATACTTTCATGTGAGATGGAGTCAAAAGCTTTCATATAGTCGACGAAGGCTAGGTAGAGTGGTTTATTAAATTCCTGGTATTTTTCCATAACTTGGTCTAAGACATGGATGTGATCGATGGTGCTGTGGTTTTTTCTAAAGCCTGCTTGTTCAGGAGGTTGATGTTTATCTATTGTTGGGCTTATTCGGGCTTCTATGCAGGATGCAAACAGCTTGTATATGCAGGGCATTAAACTAATCGGGCGGTAGTTTCCTACATCAGCTGGATTTCCTTTTTTGTACAGCAAGATGATGTCAGATTCGCACCAGTTTTCAGGAACTTTCTGTTCTTTTAATATTTTATTAAACAAACATGTAATAGGTTCAAGTAGGAATGGCAGCGCTGTTTTTAGAACTTCATTTGATATTCCGTCCGGACCTGGGCTCTTGTCATCTTTTAGTTTTTGCACTTGTTTATATATCTCTGTCGTACTGAACTCTGTTATTGTTGTGTTAAGCGCCTGAAGTTGATTGCCCTCACTGTAGGGTAAGTCAGGTAGGGTCTGTTTACTGTATAAGGCTCTATAGAATTCCGTGGCAGAGTCTACTACTTCTTGTCTAGTTTGTGATTTATCACTGTTTAGTTTTGGTATCCAGTTTCTGTTTTTGTTAAGTTGTTTGTTCGCTTTCTTTACGCTACCTGAAGACCTTAAATGTGTCTCAATAATATGTAATCTATGTTCGCAATAATCTTTTCTAATGCTCTTTTTTGTCTCTTTGTACAGTGCTGTTAACTGCTTTTTTTGTATTTTGTTTAAAGGTTTGCTGTTTTGCAGTTGATGCCGTTTTCGCATGAGATCTTTTGTGTTTTCGGTGATGATTTGTTTTCTGTGTTGAGGTTTGTGTGATTTTGTAGTCAAGATGCTGTCTGTCAGTTTGGTTTTTAGTTTTTCATAGTAAGGATCTGCTTTTTCATCCGTGTGGACAATGAAATCGGACATCTCTTTGTCCATTCTTTTCAGGAACATTTCTTGTTCTTCTTTAGACTTCAGGCTAAGGTTTGTAACGGTACCAAAAGATTTTCTTGACTTTTTCATGGCTTGATGAAATTGATTATATTATATCAAATATGCCAAAACTATTTCAAAACATAGATTTCATAACTTCAACCTTTTCTTAGTGTTACATTAGGTTAATATTACAACAAAAAGACGAATTTGATTATTTTGTGATGTTGATTTTTAAATCATTTAAACTGTTAATTTTTATTCTAAATAAGAGTAAAATTAGATTACAAATACAATTATTATGCCAACTTTCAATGAACAACGATGATGCTGTGATTTTACTGTATAAAATATACTAGAAAAATATATTATCTGACCTTTATTAAAAAAAATTGTAAAGTTTTTGTTTCCGAATGTACTAAAATTTCTATAAAAAAAGCGTTGGGACGTAATGGGAATAAAAAAATACAATGACCCGTTACGCACCACCTTTTTGCGTAGGTATTGGGACGTACTGGGAATCACTCCTAAGAAAAGTTGTTCAGTTTCATGGTCTTAATGCACAGTTTCAAGGATCACAGTATAATTATCGCCTATTTTAAAGCCATAATTAAATTGAATATGCTTACCGAAGAAAGTTATAAAATTGTAAGTTTGTAAACTAGGTACATGGGAAAGGCCTTTAAATAATTTAGTTGGTGAAGTCTAGCGTCAACGGATGTGGCTCAGACAGATATTATGTTATTCAGTAAAGTGGAAATTAAATAGTTTTAACTACGGTTAATTTCACTAAACCGGCGGCGGCGGCGGGCTAAGCCTTAACCGGCTGGTTTACGGCTGAACTATGTAGTTGGAATTAGGGCAAGAAATAGTTGTGCCAAGAGTACCTTAACACAGCAAGTACAATCCAAAAAATCGCAGCTGTAAGAACAGATGTTTTATCGTATGATTTTAACTATACATTTATTTACTTTTTAATTTGAATGCGTGCCATAGCTCAGGGACAGGATCAGTATCAGTAACTGAACAACTTTTCCCAAAGAACGTAGGTCGAAATACGAAATACCAAATTTGACCTTCCATACAAAATGCGCTATCAAGTGATGCAGTTTCTATGGGAGGTCAAACATTGATTTTCGTAATTCGACCTATGTTCCTTGGGAAAAGTTGTTCAGTTACTGATACTGATCCCGCAATCAAATTAACACCCTGTATTGTGTAACAAACTGTAAGTTTTTTTCGAATAATGGTTATTTGTGCACTTGAACTATGGTCCTTGCTTGAACTAAATAAAACCTTTGCCATTTGACAAAATAAGACTTGGACAAGTTGGTAAACCTGGTTCTTTTAATTTTTAGGGTTCCGAACCAAAGTGGTAAATACGGAACCCTTATGGTGCAACTTCGTCTGTCTTTTTATTACACCTGTTTATCTCAGCAACCAATATGCACGCACGCTATCGACTTGAAATTTTAAATAGTTTTAGAATATGTTTGCCCAACTTTATCGCAAGAATTATTTTTTTAGCATTATTATTGTAAAGGGAGCCCTAATAAGGGGGCAAAATTTTAAATTGTCGTTACTAGGTCGAATAGCATATCACATGAAAGCATGAAGGAAGAAAGGGCTTTACATGTACATTCTAAAAATTTGATTTTTGTATTTTTTTACGATTCTGAGTTTCTAAGTTATGATAACAAAGTTAACAAACGTCTAAAAAAATACCGTTCCCCCATAACTCCAAAGTAAGTAAGTAAAAAGTAAAATAAAAGTAAAAAGCTTTATTTTTTTCTGTAATACTTACAAACGAACGAGCGATCTTTCTAAGTTGCATAGTTTTTTCGAAATCTGTAAAAAACCTTAACAATTTTTTTTTATTTTGCTGTCCTAAAAATGGACTTAATTGCTTCCTATAGATATATCGGAACCCTCAGTGCGCGAGTTCGACTCGCACTTGTGTACGACATGTTTCTTCAGAAAATTTGTCAAGATATGTATTCTAAGTAGAAACATACAAAAAATTGTTTAGGGGTCTCAAAATGGCCTTAAAAACAAAGTTCTCTCGCTTCAACGTGAAAATATCATCGGGTGAGCAAGCTATGCTACTCGTCAACAGATGGCGCTGTAAGTTTCTGTCTAAAACGCACAATTTACAAAATGCTCAGAAACACGGGGGAAACGAATTTTTCCAGACATGAGACGTAGCTAGATCGACTTTTTGCCCCCAAAAACCCCCGTATAGAAAATTTCATCAAAATCGTTAGTTATAAGTTTATACAAATATTGCTCGTTTAATAGTATAGGATATATGAGATGTAAAAAAATACTTAACACTGTTTTAGCCTGTTACTTCCCTAAGAAACACAGCACAAAATACAAAAAAATTTTTACCTTCCTTACAAAATGCCCAAGCCGCGGGTGCAGTTTCCGTGGAAAAATGTTTTTTTTTTTTTGTTTTTTGTTCCTTGTGAGAGTTGTTCAGTTTCACGGTCTGAGTTACACGCTAAAATATTCGTAGTGCATACAATTTCTTTTTTACCTTGTTTAAATGACTTAAAAATAGTTTGTAAAAATACAAACGGTATATTCTTATTTCTTTTTGCAAAACGAGGTGTGTATAGCATGATAATGTAGTAGAAAAAAATATAGTACCTATTAAATATCATGATAGGATAATATAATAGGATGTAGGTGTGTTTGCGTCTAACTTTGTGTTGTATATTAGTAAATAGGTACCTAGGTTTTAAATAAAGTAGCAGAATATTTTCAAATTGTTTTTTTTGTAAGTTATGCATGACAATTTATTTTTTATTACTATCCAAGTAGGTAATTTACTATAAGAGTCTCGTAAGAATTTTGAGAACTAGTTTCAGTTTTCCGCGTGCCTTCCGGTGTAGGAATCATTTCATTTTACAGGCTACTAATATTCCTACATTTTTCTGGTATAATAGAAGCCCAAAGCAAAAAAAAATATGTTAAAAATATAAAATGTAAAAAAAAAACAAAGAAGCAAAAAAAAAACACTACATTCAATATAAACATCAAGTTTGTCGAAATACTTCCACAGTCCGGGAAATGGCCAGTGATAATGATAACAGATAAGTAGTTCAAAGTGATTTGCAACGTCCCCGTACTGACTTCCCCGACCAGCGGCCGGCGCGGCGTGACTCGCTATCGAACAACTTGAACCCATAAACTTACCCAACATGAAGAAAAGCGTGCACATTAAATGCATGAAAAGATTCAAACATTTAAACCTGTCGCTGCGATGCTACCGGCTTTTCAGGTTCGGGAATTTATATCACATAGAATTAGAAGGTGGAAAGCACAGATAGGAGTAGTTACCTGCTGCCGGGCGCGCGAGCACGAGCGGCAGCACGATAAGCGGCAGCAGCGGCAGCCGCATGCTCCCGCTAGCGTGGCATGGGTCGCATGCCGGCGCGTGCGGCGCTGTGCGCTCGTCGCCGGCCGCCGCGGCACTGTGCCGCACGTGCTCTGGCCCGCTCCGTCCACCGGCCAGCGCCACCGGCCGCCCGCGCGCCGCCGCTCACACGTGCCCGGTGTCGGCACTCGGCCGGCCCGCAACAAGTCGCCACGCCACCTCCCTCCGACCACCAACCACACCGATAAACACGGTCCCACCGCTGCCGTTGGTGCTTAACGTCGACAACACTTTGCTTCGACCTCGAGCTTTTTAATTTAATCTATTAACACTTCAAACTTCCTTAATAAAACCCAAAAAAAAAAGCTCGTGCATTTACAAGTTTTACAACTAACACTTTTAAATTCATTAAAAGAATCACCTTCTTCTTTAAACGTCTTTCCTGTCCGAAGACGATTCGTTGTATGCGGTGGCAAGCAGACGCGCGCGACTCCGCGCGAGGCTCTGGCATGGCGGCGGCGGCGGAGCGGCGCGTAGCGTGGCGCGCGGTGCAAGCGCAGCTGACTCGAGGCGTGTCGACGACCGCGCGGCCTTCCGCCTCGACGGAATGCGCGCCCTAACCACGCGCACCCATCATCAGCAGAGACATACTCCTACCTCGTAACCTGAACTTAAAGATTTAGAATATTAATAGACAATTCTATAAACTGAAACAAAATTAGCAAATGGCAAACAATCACTCCGAAGATTCGAACCTGCGTCTTCTCCGTCAGTACCGGAGACACTTTTACCAACTAGGCTGCCATTTAATATTTAAATGTGAATAATTGTAGAAATATCCAAATACAGGACCTATTATTTATTTTTTATATTAAAACATTGTATGATAAAACACTTCTTTAAAAAAATACTTCTTTTAATTGAAATTCATAAAAAATAATTGAATATGTGAGCGGCGTCATGACATAATAAGGTGAAGTACAAGAAACGAAACACGTGTAATAATCACACCCACAAATAGACACCGAATATACAGGGTCAGGGTGTAAAAAAAGGACGATGATCCTTCTAATACTTCAAAACTTATATAATACTTGATTCTACATCACTAAGAGATTATAAAAAAAAAGTTTTTTTTTTGAAATATTTAATTTAACTAAAATATTTAATTTAAAGTGAACATGAAATTTGATTTTCCTTCGAATTACATTACAGTAATGTATTGAAATTGATAGGTACTTTCTAGTGACCAGATATTTTAACAAAAACATCTTTGTCTGCGTCACCAGCTGATCATAGAGGTCATTTAAACCTCCAGGCGCTTCACTTCTTCTTGAGCTAAAACTACTTTTTTTAAGAAAAAATATTTTTTTTATATAATATTTTATACAAATTAACGTCAGTGATGTATAATCACCCCCTAGAGGGAACATCGTCCTTTTTTAACACCCTGTATAATAGTAAACAAGCGTCATTTTAATTAGCTTCTTGTAGAGTCCGACAGATCTTTGCTCGCAGTTAGTAAAATAAGCCTCCAAGGGTAGTACGAGTACTTGCTTGGGTAACGAACTTTCAGAAAGGACAATAGTTTGAACTGACTTGACTTCTACAAGCTTGTCAGTGCATACTTTTTAATACTGAACAAACCCTATCTATGAAACTAAAAAAATCTGATAAGATTTAAGTCGTGCCATACACAACCATCTATACAGGGTGTAAAAAAAGTAAGATGATCCTTCGAAGGGGTGCTTCTCCATCACTAATAGTAGTAAAAAAAAAATAAACCAAATATTTTTTGTTAAAAAAAGTAGTTTTAGCTCAATAGAAGTGAAGCGCCTGGAGGATTCAATGACCTCTATGATCATCTGGAGATGCAGACTAAGATGATTTTTGTTATAGTATCCAGACACTAGCAAGTACCTATCCTTTTCAAAAAGTTACTGTAATGTAATTCGAAGGAAAATCAAATTTCATGATCACCCAAAAAAAAATATTAAAAAAAGGTTTATTTTCATATATTATTTTTACAATCTATTAATGATGTAGAATTACTCCTTAGTTGGACCATCGTACTTTTTTTACACCCTTTTTAGGGACAGCTCGAACTAACCGTGTAACTTTTAAGAAATATAAAAAAATCGGTCTCTCCATACAAAGTTTCATTCACTCAAAGTTATTAAGTTTCGTTGACTAATCATGCCCCTTCAGTTTTCGAAAAGCTGTCCCGAGACCCTTTATGTATGGGTAAGCCAATATTTTTTTAGTTTTTCGATTTAAGTATATATTTTTAGTTGTTCTTACTTGTTATGTTTTAGGGAAATAGTTTAGTTTTATTTTAGTGTAGCGACACACGCAATTTCCACGTCGGAGCTCACCACCACGGTCTTGTGAATTGTGACATTTGCTTTGTGGTTGCGGCTTGTCCTGACGCGGAATATCCCCTATTGACGGGAAAATCCGTCGCGGACCGTTCCGACGCCAAATTACAGCAGGTGTGTGGGTTCTAACTACACACAAAAACAAAGGTAACTTACGTAGAGACTTACTAAAATGTTTGCACCATTAACGCCCTATTTAACCCTATAAATCAATTAACATGTATATTTGTATTAGAGGCGTATGCGTATAGAAGTATTAACATAGGTAGGTTATTGCACTACTCTAACTACTACAAGCAATGTTATTTTGCCAAATTAAATTTAATTTGGCAAAATAAAACTGTTGTAATAACATGTCCTTGTAACAAAATCCCAACCGGAAAAATGTGCTCCCGTTGATGTCTTTTACATAGAGAGCGATGTCGTAAATTAAAAATAGATCAAATTCTTTCGGTACATGTATACGTCCATAAATACCTTTCGCAATATTAATTTTTTGTTACATTTTGAAGTATTATTACCTAAATCAAATACTTACAGGTAAATCATTTTTTATAACTGCAAACATTTAATTTTGTTACTCGGTACTGCTCTATAGTAAAGAAAGAAAGAAAGAAAGAAAGAAAGAAAGAAAGAAAGAAAGAAAGAAAGAAAGCAAGAAAGAAAGCAAGAAAGAAAGAAAGAAAGAAAGAAAGAAAGAAAGAAAGAAAGAAAGAAAGAAAGAAAGAAAGAAAGAAAGAAAGAAAGAAAGAAAGAAAGAAAGAAAGAAAGAAAGAAAGAAAGAAAGAAAGAAAGAAAGAAAGAAAGAAAGAAAGAATATTTATTTAGTATTCAAAAGAAAAACATAAGTGTAAACACAATTAAAAAACAGCTAAATTGGCCTCCAGCTCAGCACATGCCAAGGCCAAAGGCTAAGGCGCTGATTTTCAGCTGGAACCATTTTTAAAGTTCAGATGAACAAAAACATTACAGTACTGAACAACTTTCTCATATATGGGTCGAGTAGGGTGAAAAATTTTGGCTTTTCCATAAAAGTGAGTCCGTCTATATATAGTTAACTAAAATTTGTCGATCAAAATATTTTTTTGATGCAAAATAAAATCTTACTTTGATCAATACTAGGAAAAGGTTGAAGTCTTGCCCCCGTTAAGGAAGTATTATTAGATAGATAGATAGAAACTCTTTATTGCACACAAATTTAAACTAATTACGTACGAACAACATATCTTATTGCGCGCAAAGGCGGCCTTATTTATTAGAGCAATCTCTTCCAGGCAACCTTATAAATGGGGATCACTGAGATGGACATGACTAGTGCAGAGTTTACTCACATTACCTGTTAGGTACTAACTAATTTTAAAATCTTAGAGCAACGCGTCAATTGCGCGCGAAAATCGTGTTACTCTATGTTTAAAATGAATAGGTGCATTTTTTTTTTTTTTTTTATAGAAAATGGGCTTACTCTTGACCTCGAGCTAGTCTTGAAGACAGAGATGAGGTCTACGATGGAGCGAGCTTGCCCAGAAGAAGCCTATTCACTCGCGACTTGAATAGATTCGGGTTATATGAACTCGGGAACACAGACGCAGGCAGAGAATTCCACTCTTTAGCCGTGCGCATTATAAAAGATGTTTCAAAGCGCTTTGTGCGAATGTGCGGAATATCAACCAAGTATGGGTGATATCCTGCGGTGCGTCTGGACTCCCGATGGTAGAAGGGAGATGGTGGAATAAGCTCGTGGAGCTCTAGAGCACACTCTCCGAAGTACAATCTGTAGAAAACCGACAGACATGCAACTTTGCGACGGTGGGTCAGACTGTGAAACTTGGCTTTCACCAGCATCTCATCACCAACGAGCTTCTTGGCTCTGCGATCTATCGAGTCAAGTGCGGCTAGTTGGTATTTGGCTGAGCCATCCCAAAGGTGACAGCAATTCTCCATGCACGATCGAACTTGGGCTTTATATAAAACTAGAAGCTGTCCAGGAGTGAAGTAACGCCTCACCTTATTGAGGATACCCAACTTTTTTGCCGCAGTTTGGGCTTTTGACTCAATGTTAGCGCCGAAGTTCAGGTTTGCACACAGCTTCATGCCAAGTAGCTCGAGGCTGTCGGTAACTGGTACAGTTGTACCTCGAAAAGTAGGAGCCAGATTGAACGGACTCCTTTTAGCGGTGAACAGACACGCCTGCGTTTTGGTGGCGTTGAAACTCACCAGATTTTTGTCACCCCACTCGGAGACACGACTTAAGGTTGAGTTTATTCGCTCTACCATGGCTTCTCTCGAAGAACGTATCTCGTCACTGCTGGCTTTTGCGCTTGATATATATCTCTCGACGACAGTACTGTCATCTGCGTACCCAACAATACTAGGACCAAGTAGGTCGTTGATGTGCAGCAGGAAAAGAGTCGCAGAGAGAACAGACCCCTGAGGAACCCCAGCATCAATAGCCATGAGGTCAGAGGAGCAGCCATCAAGGACCACTCGGATCGACCGTTCACTCAGGAAGTCAGAAATCCAAGAGCAAAAGTCAGCGGGAATGCCGTATGCAGGAAGTTTGCTCAGCAGACTTGCGTGCCACACCCTGTCGAAGGCCTTCGAGATGTCCAGTGAAACGGCAAGGGCTTCGCCGTATTTCTCGATGGCCTCCCCCCAGCAATGCGTGACATACACTAGAAGATCCCCAGTTGATCGTCCCCGGCGAAAGCCATACTGACTGTCACTGAGTAGGTCGTTAGCTTCTAGGTATGTCAGCAGTTTACCATTAAGTACCCTTTCCATAACTTTGCAGAGTATGGAGGTGATGGCGATTGGCCGATAGTTGCTGGGGTCGGCACGACTACCCTTCTTGGGCACTGGCTGTACGTTGGCAGCCTTCCAAGATTTTGGCACCGTTCTTGTTTTTAGAGAGAGGCGATACAGACGTGTTAGAACAGGAGACAACTCAGGCGCACAGTTTCTCAAGACTTTTGCTGGTATTCCATCAGGACCGCTTGCTTTGTTCACGTCTAGGCTTCGGAGTACTCTACGAACCTCTTTTGCGTGTATTGTGATCTCCGACATCGAAGAGTCACAGCGAGGTATCGTTGGTGGTTGATAAGAGCCGGCATCTAAACGAGAATTGTTTGCAAATAGAGACGCAAATAAATTTGCTTTCTCTGTTGCAGAGTGAGCCAGCGACCCGTCAGGTTTCAGCAGGGGAGGTAATGTCAGACGGCAGAAGTTTGTTTCGACAGATTTGGATAGGGACCAAAATTGTTTGCTACCAGAGGGGTAGGATGCAAGTTTGGTCCCTATGCGACTGACATGGTCGTAACGTGCCTTTCGGATCACCCTCTTGCAGAACCTTGCAGCATAATTGAATGCCTTTTTCTTCGCGCGAACCCGTCGAGCTCGAACTTTGCGATCACGGGCTAAAACCCAGGCTTGGTATGCGGACTGCATTCGAGCTGCAGCGCGAGCGCAGTCCGCATTGAACCAAGGTCGGGCTTTGTGACCGAGCGGTATGTCGGAGAATGGAATATAGTATTCCATCCCCTGCCGTATCACATCCGCAACCGCTTCAGCTGAACAGGAGGGATCGCCCGAAGAAAAACACACTGGCTGCCATGGGTAGGACGCAAAGAAGTGCCGCATCTCATCCCAATCTGCTGACTCGTATCGCCAAACTCGCCTCGTGCCTCTTGGGCTATCATCCGGAGGAGAACTGATCGACACGGACTTCACCAGACAGTGGTCGGATGTTCCCAGCGGGGCTGATACCGACACCGAGTGCCTGTCCGGATCTGTAGTCAGCAGTAAGTCCAAGCAATTGGGCGTGTGTCCGTCTACATCAGGCACCCGCGTAGCTACATTCACCAGCTGGGTGAGATCTAGCGACAATGCAAACCTGCGCGCCTCTCTCCCAGCATGGTCAGTTTTCTGGTATGGGAACAACCACTCGCTGTGGTGGGCATTAAAGTCCCCCAGAAAATGAAGCTGCGCTGTTGGGTACCGTTGTACGGCACAATCCGCCTTCTCTAACAGGTGCTCAAAGAGCCTGGTCGTCTCCTGGTCACCGCTGTGCGACCGGTAGACACCGACGTAGAGAGATTTCTCTATGCCGGTGTCCACCAGAATCCATATTGTTGATGACCCTGAATCTTCAAAGCAACGGAGACGCCGATAGCAAATGTCATCGCGGACGTACACACAGACCCCGGCTCGTTTTTTGAACTTGTGTTCCAACGAGTAACCCGGGTAGTTGAGGTACGCCACGTCTGACGGTGTTGCTATCTGCGTCTCCGTTAAAAAGAATAGAATTAAACATATAACATAAGCATAGAATTAAACAATAAACTTTTTTTTAATAAATTAATTTTTAACTTTTAAATAATGAATTGAATAAATACATTCACATATACTTACATAAAATAATACACATATATCATATACAACAATAAACATAAATATACACCTTTACATACAACATAAACAATATAACAACAAAATGCAAATCAGTGTCCTTTATTTTCTACAGATGACTTTCCTCTTTCTTCAGATAGAATTCCATTAATTTAAATTTGAAAGAATGAATGGATAGTAATTAGAATTTGCGAATGGTGTCGTTAGCAAGTTATCATTTTTAGATCTGGAAGCTAAGAGGTTATTTGACCCCAAATTATTAAAATTTTCTCTAAGGTATGGAGGAGAAATCGGAGAGTTAACGAGTCATTCTTAGTCTTGTTGTATCAGGAAGTATTGTAACGAAAAGAGCTTGGCTCTTAAGTAAAAGAAGAAGAAATCTGTTTGGAAAAGTTGCTGAGTATCATCACAGATTAAATACTTCGAGTAATAAATAGTAAATGTACTGTAGAACAAAATTTTTTACAGACTTATAATCCAGTACAGATCAACCTTCATCATTGTTGCGGAATGTTAAATGAATCACAAATGTTGTATCGCCAGACACGAGTAGACGGATCCTATTGATACATCAATCGTCAGGTTTTTTCAGCTAAACGTCTGCATAATTGATTTCAAAAGAACTGCATCATTAAAGAAACGACAGTTCATCGTGATCTTTACGTCCTCGAATGTCATTTTTTGTGAACTCAAAAAATAAAAACTGAGTGGTATTATTGAATGCATGTACGAATGCATTCAAAAGAACTGTATGACCTAATTTATAGGAAGGTTGCGTTTAAAATATGTAGGAATATGATGATTCATCTATATTAAATTAATTTAAGTTTGGTACATTTAATGGTACAGTTTCAGTACCTCACGTGTTAGCGCATATTGTATGCGAGGTAAAAAAATTCCTACGTCCTTTTGAACTATGATCGTTGGGGAAAGTTTTCATAGGATGTTCAATTATCAGAAAATGTCTTTTTGTATTCAATATACTATATTGGGTTTCATGCCCATATTATCTTTGTTTTTTAAGTGGATGAGAATTAGATGGATTAGAGGGCGTTGAAGTGACAAGAAATCTAGATGTCTACCTCTGTCTAGAGGAAGATATTGGTTGGATCAAAGAAATTTGACCTCATATAGAAGTAATATATAAGAAATAATTCGTCACAAGTAGGGATGTGGGCATGCTTTCATCTATCGATAGTCGATAAGTTACACAAGGACAAATCGATGTCGAAACTTTGACCAAAAAGTTGAAGTACTAAACTTTAATAAAAGGCAAATCTGTTAAAAGCAGTGATTAAATTCATTAAAAAAATACTTTTTGCATTTTTTACTACAGGTGATTTCTTACGTAGGTGTTTTAATATTAAAGATACCAAATTTCTTACTTACTTACTTACTAAAAGTAATGGACGGTAGCGGTGGAGGCAAGAGGGGTAGGAGGTGTAAAGGTTCTTTTTTTTTTTTTCATGAATATCTCTAGCTTACATACAAATTATGTAGGATTGTAAAACAAACTTTTATCCCTCAATTCAATCCATTTGGGATGGTTTTGCAAAAATGCTGAAATACGGGTTTGTGTTTTTCTTCTAAGTAGCTCAAATAAATTTTCAAGCGAAATTTCGTGTATCTTATCTTGCCTTATAACGTGGAGCTGAGTTCCTTATTGGACCTTAGAGCACAAGGAGCCTGTAGTCTTCTGGTTTCGGATAAGCTTGACCCAGAATCTTCATACGCTTGTGAGCCAAAGCGTTGCATGAGCACAAGAATTGCTTGTCAGTATTGTTTGTAGCGAAAAACTTTCAAACCTTTTTTGTAGAGAATTTTATATTGATTAATTTAGTATTTTTATTAATTTTCTTACAATTTGTTGATTCAGGATGATTCATGCTGATTGAGACATTTCAATTTGGCGAAGACACACAAAGTTATATTTGTTTGACAGTGTCCCCATCGGGAATCGAACCCAGAATGAAAACAAAACGCGTTGAATGTTGTAAAATATAATAAATGGTACAGCAGCACTGCACTTACTTTCTCGCGATATGCAATTAGAACTGTCAACCGCAAACTTAAATTTGTAATACCATACCTACACATAGTATGGAATTACAAACGTTTATTAAGGTTTTTCTGAAAAATGTTCTACCACATGAATTCGGAACTCGAATTGTAAAATATTAAAACAAACCAACCGTAAACGATTTCGAACAAATCACATGTTCAAATTTTGGTAGTACTGGAACACCTTTTATATGAATTTTCACAGATTTTTAAATTTCAAAACTCTGTTTCTTATGAATAGTTGTTCAGTTTTGTCGACTGTAAAGCTCTTTAAGTTTTTGGTACATCCTGTGTACTAAATTTTCACAAAATCCAATCAAATTGAATATCCATTCAGGTAGATAACCAAAACAAAATTAAAATTATAGAAAATAATACAAACTTAATGTAGTCAATTAGGGTCAATGTAGGTACCACTAGTTGACCATTGAAGCGGTTTTATGACGAAATTCATAAAAAAACTAAATTATTAGTTCTATTTTCAGAGTCACTTCTAAAAGTTCGATTAGTTAGGCTTGTGATATAATAAGTGTTAAGGACTTTACAAAATATGCTCTTAAAGTTTTATTTTTTTTCAAATGTTACATTGCATGACCACTTCGAATAAACATACTAAAGTACTAGCTAGACAAACCCATAACTTTATTGTAAGACGCCAACATAGTTAAATTCTATATAAAATCGCGGTATTTTTAAATTTTCTTACTTTCAGTTCAAATTTAAGTTTTGGTCAGCTATTGGTGCTTGGTCATCTAGTGGTGCACTGACCCTATGAGTAAATCACAAGTTTACGTTTTGGTAGTACAGGAACACCCCTTATATGGAATCACACAGACAAACTGATGATGGCGCAAGATACCTTGCATAGAGATGCTTAGTCAAGCAAAGTTTCATAAAAATAATTTGAACCGTTTTTAAAAAAAATTCAATTCTTCATTTTTGTCGAATGACAGCTACCCTCAAAATGAGAGCCAGCAAAAAACCATTCGGAAATAAAAGTCTTCAATTAAAAATATGGTGTTAATAGGACCATTCGTTTAGCCGCTAGGCCAAAGCGTGACGGACAGACCGACCAATCGACAGACGGCAAATACGCACAAAGCGCTTTAAAACATCTTTTATAATGAGCACGGCTAAATTTTTCAACTTAATTATTGACTTCCTTTTGTTTTTGTCTTTTAGGGGACTTGCTTAAGTGATATAGAACACATTTTTGAGAAAGTTTGTGCAACTTTTTTCACGAATACAATACCTTTCTCGCTCAGCTCGAAAGTAAAAATACTACTATCGATAAAAAATACATCACTTATTTATAAACTCCAACATGATCCCACAAAAAACGATAAATTACAGTAAAATACATAACAATTTCCATATTATCTGACTGTAGAAATGATAAGTTGACATTTTTTTATGCAATATTTGTGATAATAATCCACAAACATGAAAAATACTGAATAAAACTTACAGATGAAAAGACAAAATTTCTTTGCAATTTTCGTTTTGTTGTTTTGAAGATGTACAGCCATCAACTACACACGTTATTATTAAAAAGAACAATCACTAATATGGAGAGCAACTTAAGAATAAATTCACGATATTTTCAAGTTATTCACTGCATGTTTTTTTATAATTTACACAATGTTTACAACATATAATTTAGGAAATATTTTCAACCGTTAAAATCCCAACAAGTTACAATAATCCTATAAACTTTGTAAATGCAATGAACGCGTCGTTCATCTAATTTGGTAGGATGTGATCACTGACGACTTGACATGGCATGAGACATGCTAGCAGTTGTCATCCCATACTGAAAAAAAATAGCATGGTTTCTTCTCCGAGCGAAGCAAGGAGGTTTTTGTTCTGAGGGTTGGATGCTAATCACTGTCAATTTGACAATTCATCAAACCCATTGTCTACTTTATTGTCAGTGAACAAAGTTATAAATTCGACTGCAGTATCGTATCGATATATCGAAAAATGAGAGTATACATCCTGTGTTTCCTGAAATATCAAGAATGACAATATTACCTTTCTCCTTCTTAGTTCTTGAGATACACCAGAACTTCATACCGAAGTAGGTACACAACCAGTGCTCCACCCCACCGGTAATGTAGTGCAAATACAGCGTGATCAGAAATAGCTGTCCGCTGCGAGGTAAACAAGTGGCGCGCAAACTTGTCGATACCGCCAAATTCTTGGCATCGCGCGCCCGCATACTTGCACTTTACGGGGACGTGCTAGCGGGCCGATTTTTAGCTAAACAGTAGCTGTCAAGTGGTTTCAAAACCAGAATATATACCAGCGGTACGCTATAAACCCTACAAACCAGAGAGCCGTTCAAAGCTACCGCAGACAAGCATCTGACACTACAAGAGGTCAAGTCTTATGGATGATTTACTCAGGCCAAAATTTTGGCACAACTGAGGAATGCAGCTATAGGAAAGAAAGTAATAGTGGAAAAGCTTTTTTTTTCCTGCCTTTAGCTGCTATTGATGATTGCGCTGGTTAGCCAACGGACGGACTTAATAAAAACGGGGTCCTCCGATTTCCAGGCACTTAACCACACAGTAACAAAACACTAGTAACAGAAAAAAACAAAGAAAACTGCTAATGAGTGTCGTATTGTAATTTGGAATATGCTTACGACGTCTAATTTCATAACTTACAGCCTGCCATAGCATCAGGTTGGCAGGCAACCTCCGTCGTTGACAGCTGCATTCCTCCGATTACAAAAATGTTGCCTCTTTATAAATAACCCTTTATTTCCTTTTACTAACTAAGTGTAACTCTTACGTTTGTTCATCTGATCTGATGTACCATGTATTAAGTTCTCTGCCTCTTTGCAGGGTGTAATTAATCGCGCAGTTTGAACGATGCCTTAGTTCCTGACTTGGAATTTGTTAATGGCCTGTATGGAGGTAGTTAATGGTGAACGGCAAGAGCGGCAACCCGCGCTGGTACGCCGATGGTAGGTAACTAATACTGCCGGCCTTTGAGAAACGACAACCGCGGCGCGATACCGTATTGTCACCTTTATTTCACCCAAGTAACAAGAGGCTAGAAACTAAAATTTTTACAAATCTAAATATCTATACAGAATGTGACAGGCTTCCAAAAACTGAAAGAGTATGGTCAGTCAACGTACCTGAACAACTTTCAGTCAACCCACTTCAGGAAATGAAAAAACAATAGGCCTCTCCATACAAACTGTCCAAGCAGGTTTGCAATTTTGTATGTATGTAGGTACTGTCAACCGCACGTCAGTGGGGATCTAATAGTGTTACAGAAACATTTGTAACACTATTACCACTCCATAATGTCAAAAGTTAAAATCTTAATGACGTCAGTCATAGAGTAATATAATAGGCGTCAGTTAAATTACTATTGCTTTAAAAAGCTTTACATTGCTTCAGAAGATATTTGATTTGTATGACGAGGCCAGTTTTCTTTTATTTCCTTGAAGTTTTTAACCGACTTCAAAAAAGGAGGAGGTTCTAAGGTTCAGTATATGTATGTTTTAACTCTTTATTCTAAAAGTGTAAAACATCGGGAGCTTATTTGGAAGACAAAATGCAACAATTTTAGTTCTACGACTTCTTGAAATTCGCAAGAAAAATATTTGACTTCCAATACTAATTTCCCTTCCAACTTGTAACTCGCGTTTTCGCTGGAATCCTGGAGGGAGAGCTCCCTATTCTGCAGTAGACGTTTCATGGGATGTTATGATGAACAGTTTTTAACTCGTATGGAGGGTCGAACTCATATTGATAATTTCTAAATGTTGTTTCCATTTCTATTATAATTGTTTCAATAAATGCTTCTTATTATTATTGTTATTATATAATTTTGTGACTTGTAAAATGTAATATTGTTATCAATAAATTAATTGAATTGAATTTAGTTAGAACAAGTCAAGCTTGAGACTTGCAGCGCGACTCTGGAACGTAGAACGATAAAAATAAGAGCGATGAAAGTCAAATTTGTCAAGCTTGACGTGCTCTTAACTGTACAAAAACTTTTGCATAAGTGTAGCGACACATCTCGACCTAAAAATCCATCAAGTAGGTCACTAACGGAAATTTTGTTAGATGTGTCCTAATAACCTAAAAAAACCGGCTAAGTGCGAGTCGGACTCGCACACCGAGGCTTCCATACTACTGAGGTATAATATTACCGTGTTAGTCAGGAACGCACAGTCCACAGTCGCCCAGAAGTGTACGACACGCACTTGACCAGACTTTAGTATTTGTTGTTATTTTACCAATTTTCACGCTTGTGTTCCCGTTTTTACGATAGAGCTAAAAATAAACGAGCATAAATCGCCTAAAAAACACGATTTTAGTAGGGCAGTACCCCTTTTTACTTTCGAGCGGAGCGAGAAAGGTATTGTATTCGTGAAAAAAAAAGTTTTTCAAATTTTCTCAAAAATGTAGTCTATATCACTTATACATCATAAAAAACAAGTCTCCCAAAAATGTCCGTCCGTCGGTCGGTCGGTCGGTCGGTCCGTCGGTCGGTCGGTCTGTCCGTCACGCTTTGGCCTAGCGGCTAAACGAATAGTCCGATTGACACTAAATTTTGAATTAAGGAGTTTTATGCAAATCGATCGAAGGGTTCTAAGTGGTTTCTTGCTGGCTCTCATTTTGAGGGTAGCTGTCATACAACGAAAATGATAAATTGTAATTTTCTCAAAAACGGCTCATAGAATCTTGATGAAACTTTGCATGACCAAGCATCTCCATGTAAGATATCTTGCGCCAGTATCAAATGATCTGTGTAATTTCATATAAGGGGTGTTCCTGTACCACCAAATCGTAAATATGTGATTTACCCAAAGTTGGTTCCATTGAATTTATTAAAAATTTTCTACTCCTGGATTGGTTGTCTACCTGACTGGATATTCTTTATGATTTTTGAATAAAATTTAGTACACAGGGTGTACCAAAAACTGAAAGGGCTTGCTCAGTAGACTAAACTGAACAATAATCCATAAGGAACATGTGTTGGGAAATTTAAAAAATCTCCATGCAAGTATCCTACGGTAGTATCTATTGATCTTTGAAGATTCATATAAAGGGTGATCCAGTACTACCAAAAATTAAACATGTGATTTACTCGAAATCGTTTGATGTTTGTTTGTTTTAATGTTTGACAATTTGAATTCTGAATTGATCTGTATATTTCATTCGAACATTTTTTGTAAAAACGTAAATAAAAGTTGGTATTTCCATACTATGTGTATGGCATTACAAATTTAAGTTTGCGGTTGATAGTTTTTCCTTGAGTATTGCGAGAAAGTAAGTGCAGTGCTGCTGTACCATTTATTTTATTTTGTTATAGCGGCAACAGAAATACATAATCTAATTTAATCGCATACGTAAATCAAGTTTTTATGTTGTAATTTATGAAATTATTGCTATTATTTTTGTTTTTTTGTTGTAATTTGAGGTGGTAGGGCTTCTGGGGAAGTACCACCCTCTTGCTTTATTCTGCCATGAAGCAGCAGTGTTTGCACTGCTGTGTTTCAGTTTGAAGGGCAAGGGAGCCAGGGAAATTACTGGCAAATGAGACATACCATCTTAGTTCTCAGGGTGGGTAACGCGCTTTGCTGTCTTATTTGTGTCAAATTATTTCACTAATAAGACAGAGGGTGTCATGGGCGGTGGTGACCACTTACCATCAGGTGGCCCACCTGCTCGTTTAGCCACTTGTGACATAAAAAAAAAATCCTTTGCTTGTTTAACATTTTTTTTTTGTGGTATTATTTCGTATTTTGTAATTATTTTTGCTACTATGCATTTATTCGTCTAATTCAATTGTTAATGCTTGTGTTTGTATTTCAGTCCTCTTCATGACGTCGGGTGGGCTTAAAATCAGCACTATGTTGTGCCCATTCCCTTCCCCTACATGTTTTTAATTCAATATGTTTTTCAATATGTTTTTTTTGTATGGAAATTAATGAATTTGTATTTGTACAGGTAATCTGCGAAAATTTCAACTGTCTATTACGGTTAATGAGATACAGCCCGCTGACGGACAGACAAACAGACATAGGAGGCATATTAATATGGTCCCGTTTTTTCACCCTTTGGTTACGGAATTATAAAAAGCATTACGAGCGTAATGAGCGGATCTTTGATAAAAACCCTGCATAGGATTGAGCAACCCACTCGCACTGCTCCAAACTAGGAAACTCCTGAATCGTGGGTGCCGGACACTTGATTCTAGCACGAACACAAACAATATATATATTTGCACAAATTAAGTCACAAATAAGACCGTTCTCAAGGCGGTGTAAGCAATTACCATAGGTGGCCCTGCCACTGGAAACTACTCAGCGGCAGGCAGAGAGAGAGACTCTTCAGGGTGTAGGTAGGGGATAACAAAATACCAACATAAAGTTACGAGTTTATTATGACAAAGCAGGTACAAAATACAAGGCGGTGGTCGTGCTGCGCGCGGGCACGTCCGAGCACGACCAGAATCAAAGGTAAACTGACTGTTTTTGACACGAATGACACCGAAAGACAGAGATAGAAGACATTTGAAATAGGAATTAGGAATTTTGGGCCAGGACGATAGAGCCAGGATCACGAAAGGAGGCAGCATGCGAGGCATGCAGCCCCGCTCCGTGACAGTCCATCTGCTGATATGCCTACCTCAAAGAGATTCCAGGTACGAGCAGAGAGTGCACGCCCGTAAAAAGCACTTCAAGCTTAATTCGGTCTATGTAGCGTTCTTACTTCAGTAGCTATATAGGAGCTAAAATCGCGCTGCGAGTGTCAAGTTTGACCTACTCTTGACTATACATTACGGACTGTGATTTTATTTACATTTATAAGATATTATTGAAAGTTAAAAGTATGACAAATTATTATTATTATTGTGATGACTTATTATTATTATTGTGATGAATTTACTTAAAAATAACTTTACTTATATTTGCACGCTAGAAACGGCAGAATATGTTGAAACATTTGTTAAAATTTAAGAGCGCAATTATTGTACTTACACCACTCCACTCCACTCCATTCCATTCCATTTCATTTCATACAAATATAAAATATAAAATATACTACGCATTTGGTAGCGCAGTGAGTCTTTCATGAGATGATCAGTTTCATGAGATGATTCAGTTTAAAAATAACATCATATTCTTTAATAATCTAATCAAAAGTTTTAGTGGACAAGATGAAGCCTAGGCTAGACGCTTGCAAGCTCCTTGAATCAGATAGGTGGACAAAAAACAAATATATATATTAATAGAGGTATGTGTTGTGCACCAAGACCGGATTTGTTGTGAAGTCGTCATGTCGAATCCCTTTCAAAACGATCAATAATCAAAAGATTATTTTCATTAGCCTTCGAAAAATAGGCATACAAGTGACAAAAAGACAGTGGTTGTAAAAGAAAATAAGGAAAGGTAAAGTACAGGTTCTAAAGAGTGCAAAACCCTAAAAACAATAAAATATAATTTGAAACGGGACCCCATTAAAACTACAGTGTATGAAGTCAAGGTAAAACACGGAGCAAAATCCGTGAGGTTAAAGCACGTTGATATAATTTGTGACAAAATGTTCAGACATCAAGTCTGCATCATCGATAAGTAGGCACTCATACGGACAGCCTCCGTGGTGTGGTGGTTGGAGCGTTCGGCTCGAACCCAGGGGGCCAATTCTTGAAAGTCACCGGGTGATTTTCGAGATTTTTAAGATTAAAAAAAGCCACGATAAACTCATAAAACTCAAGTTGTTATGATGGTAATTTTAAAACTGAACATTATTTTATAATTAACAAATATTGATCCTTACTTTTGAGGAGTTTAACAGGGCTTATTTTAATTTTAAAAATCTCGAAATTCACCCGGTGACTTTCAAGAATTGGCCCCCTGGGCCCTGCAGCAACGATCGAATCGACTTTCCCGACTTTCTACTGTCCAAATATGGCACTGGGTTTTTGAAACGTGCTTTTTTCAAGAAATGCTCAAAACAGTGGAAAAAAATTATTTTACATGAGACCTAGCTAGATCGATTTGTCGTTCCCAAAAATCTCCGTATAGTAAATTTAAAAATATATACACATTTGTATACTGGGTGCAAGGGACGGTGTACTGATAACTGAAAAGGCGTGTTCAGTCAAAAAAAGTGAACAACTATCCCATAGAAATATTTTTGAAAAAAATCACTTTGATCGAACTGTTTGTGTGGAGAAGCCAATCTTTATTTCATTTCCCAAGAATGATTCTTTGGGAAAGTGGTTTTGTTTCGTTGGCTGAGCCTGCTCTTTCAGTTTTCGGTACACCGTCCCTAACCCCCTTATATCACCGGAAAGTTATGAGAATCTTAAGTTGATAAATTTCCTAGTAAGTCTGAACGGTAGGCCAATATTTCACTGGGACTCCATGGCGGCGCAACCAGTCGCGCCACCGTGGTTTCCGTAACTAGACACCAGTAAAGACACCAGAGTCACCACACCCTGCGGCCACAGTAATAAGGGCCATATGTCACTGGGAGTGGTAGCGCGACCAGCATCCGAGCTGGTCGCGCCGCAAAATTGGTTGCGCAACCAAACGGACACCAGGTGATTAACTCTCTATAGAGCTGTCTGTATACATTTTGTTGATAGCGGCGACTGGTTGCGCTGCCATGGTGTCCCAGTGAAATATAGGCCGTAGTTGAAATGTATTCTTTTACGTATAGATTTCAAGTAATTGATTAATTACGTATTGATATTTACGGAGTCTCGCAGTAAAATGATCCGACGAACACGAGGTGTACTATGATTGGATTGTTAAATCGTGGTTAAATCTATGAATAAACACTTTCCACATACTTGCCACCAATGCCATCGACCAATCAGAGAACAGTGTAGGTATTATTTCACGGGTATTATTTCAACGTAAAATTATACAGCGATTGGTCGTGTGGCAAAATCGTTAGTTTAACGGGTTATTCCCGCAGTCCCCCAATCTCGGAGGCACCCGTCCCGCAGGCACCCGAACTGAAATTTTATATAAATATTTAACTTCACCTTGCACCACTTAACTTAACGATTTATTTATTATTTGGGATAACATCAGCACTATTATATAAATTATTACTTACATGATTTTTTATATAGGAATTAAGTTCTAGATCATGGTTAAAATAACCGTAATCGTATGTAATAAAACAATATACAGTCTGATGGAGTAATCACAGGTTTTATTAATCATTAGTTCGTTTATATTAATTATGATCAACTGAGCATATTTGGGTAGTTCTCATTTTTGAGCATATAATTTATGATGCGATTATAACTCTTCAATATAATAAAAAAATTATACATCGTTTTATAAAATAATATGAAGGATCTCATTAGTTTCGGTTTTACTGTGTTAGAAAATATGTTCGCCGCCTTACAGCCCCTACTGCTTTCCATGTAAAATAAATAATTTCCATGGAAGTGCCAATCCTTACGTTATTCGTCAAATAGCAGGTGGTCTAGATTCTGGGGGGGTGATCGTAGTGAATTGAAACGTAACGTTACTAAGCGTTTTACTAAAAAGTTTTTGTTTTGGTAATATCGTTAAAATTACGACAACTGCCCTGGTGTCAGAGTTTTTGAGCAGCCCAAGGCCTGTGAAATGGCTCGTTTAACGACTACTACCAAAGATAGTAACTGGATCTCACGGCTTAACGTAACTATTTATTAGAGATGGCAACTTTCGTTAGAAAAAACCTTAGCCTGTATGAACACTGCAAACGCGAACGAAGAAATAATAAACTATCCCTCCCTACACCCCGTCTTGAAATGTACAGGAAAGGTCCGTACTACAGATCCATACAAATTTATAATAAGTTGCCAGAACGAATTGTTAACGAAACTAAAGAAAGTCTTTTTATCGGTTACTTAAAATCTCTACTGTTAGAAAAAACTTATTACTCTATAGAAGAGTTTATGTCCGATGTTTTAAATTGATCGTAAATTTAGTAATAATGTTTATGTTTACAATTACATAGATTGTTATAGACAATAAGAAATGTAATTTTATAAGTTATCTACTTATCTTGCTATGCCCTTACAGGGCGCATGTACAAATGTTCCTTAGTTATAAGTTTACTATGTATATGCTTGCAACATAATAAACAGAATAATAAACAGAATAAACTTCAGAGTTCCGAAGCACGAATGTATCTTACTTTTCGGACAATCATCAATGTCCTTTCCAAATTGGGAAAGTCGCACAAAGTGAATTTGCTCATTGAATAGTATAGGATCCTATAAATGAGCAATATTTGTATATACAGGGTGTAAAAAAAGTATGATGATCCTTCTAAAGGTTGATTCCAAATCACTAGTAGATTGTAAAAAATATATTTAAAGAATACTTTTTTATTTTATTTTGGGTGACCTTGAAAAAAATAATAAAAAATGTATACATCTTTTTATAAAATAATATGAAAGACCTTATAAATTTAGGTTTTACTGTGTTAGAAAAAATTTTCGCAGCCTTACATTCCATGGAAGTGACAATCCTTAAGTTATTAAACTCTATAGAGTGATATGACAAAAGAGATACGCAAATTTTGGTCTATACGTACGAGTATCTCTTTGAAAGTATTAAGAGGCTTTATGACTTTTCTCCGGAACTGGGAGACTGCGGGATCAACCCAGTTTATCAACTTAACAACCCCCAGGGAGCGAAAGTAGATCAATCAGCTGAAATTTATTGTGTAAAATAATACAGAAATAGATCAACTTACTATTCTTATTATTTTCCCGTGACAAGGGATCCTTCTAAGAGGTGATTCTACGTTACTAATAGATTGTATAAAAAAATACTTTTTCCTAAAAATTAAATAGTTTTAGCTCAAGAAGAATGATCAGCTGGTGTATATGCAGAAAAATATAGTTTTTGTTACAATATCCAGTCACTAGAAAGTACCTATTCATTATGTAATATGGCATTATCAATAAACGTATTGTATTGTATAGCATTTCGATAAATTACTGTAATGTAATTCGAAGGAAAATCAAATATCACCCAAAAAAAAATATAAAATATGAAAAACAATCTAGATAATCTGCTATTTGACGAAAGCGAACGACAGGAAATCTTCTGTACTATACTTACTAATCTGGGCAGGAAATGTAGGCATTTGACATATTATGTCATCCTATACATTTGATATATTATGTCATCCTATAAATTTTATGACATTCGTTTCGTCATCTCTAAATTTAATGGCACGTTGTCTTAACCCCTAGGGTTTGTGAGGTCGGTTGTGGATCATAATAACTCTTTGATAATAACCCACACAAAATGATGGTGACACTAAATAAGTAATTGATGGGCTGGTTTTCGCAACTCTACATCGATGCGCCTATTTTTCGTGTGGGTGTGACAGCAAACTATTCGAGCCACGATTTCCTGAAGAAAGACCAGCACGGTGGCTTTGCTCGCAACTTCAGGACTTGTTGTGTCTACTGATTGCTTCAAATTAATGCCGACAAGGTTGCGAGAAAAAAAATCAAAACACTTTCATTCTTGTTTTACACGTTTCACACAGTTATTAATTACAAAGCTAAACAAGTGAATGTTAGAAAACAGTCGAGAGTTAGACTCAACAAGGCGCAAGGATACATTTCAAAAACAAAAGACGATTTCCTCTCTTCCAAGCAAGACTCTCTGTTTTGCAACTTTATCTCACTTCGTGGAAAATGCAAGCCGCGTTTTCAGTTTGTTCTGTTTTAATTATTTTCAAATGCTTAATAAATAATGATACTTAAAAAATGTATGGGGGAGGGAGGCCTTTGCCCAGCAGTGGGACAGTATGGGCTGATAAAAAAAATAACTTATATCGTGTGTGTTGTGACTCACAACTTGTGAGATAGATGACCCACCCACCTCACGAACTCTAGTTTCAGAATTGTTGATCCGCCAAAGGCCTCAGACATAGCTCATTAAACGACTATTACCGAAGTAACCGGAACCAACGGCTTAACGTGCCTTCCGAAGCACGGAACCATTTTACTTGTCGGACAGGTGATTCATCCTGCAATGCCAAACTAAAATGGGATGCTATAATGGGATGCGATGCTATAAAAAAACCGAATATACTAATTCTTCTAATTTCACAATATACCAATTCTACTTTCGCGTGAAAGTAGGATAGATCGTAAGTTTCCAACACAAATATTTTGACACGCTGCTGGATTTCCTAGAATATTTGCAGCAAAAAGTGTGCGTATACAACTAAACAACCTTTTTTATGGAAGATATACGAAAGAAATAACTTTTTTTGATACAAGGAAATATAAATTGTTTTTCGTTCCTATAATCGAAGTTTATTTCATAAGAAAAGTCTGTATATAAACAGAAATTCTGGTGTTCAGTTTCATGGAGATTAACGTCCTTGTTCATGCTTGTACGCTTTTTGAGTTTTTATTTCACACGGGCAGGTTCACCCTATTTATTTTCTAGTGAATAAAAAAATCAAGTGGATCATCATATTAAGTAACACACAGTGAATGTAGCAACCCTGGCACAAAGAAAGAACAGCAGACAGTGTGTCTGGCAACAATGGCTGTCCACGAAGGCCATTCAATGGAACCGACACCCGACACCGGCTTGTTAGCAAAACAAGAAAAGTCTGTGATACTGTCAAACACTAATGGTGTCACTCAGGGACGTGTCGCTAGCACGGCGCACGTGAGACCCTGGTTTAACCCTATCAAGGATGATGATAACTAGCAAAAATCTGTCACTCTGAATGACATTTTTCTTACGTATCACGGGCATATATAATAGTAAACAAGTTTATAAAGGCAGTGCTAGCTTACTATCGTGCTAGCGAGATGTCGAATGACACCCTACATGTTAAGTAGTAACTACTATGGCCTAGAGACAAGCGGCTTTCTACTATCGCAAACGCTAGTAGAATGGCTAGCTAACGACGAAATATTGCGTGACAGCTAATGTCAATCCCATACATTTTTGTTCTATACTAAAGCGTTTGCTATAATAGAAAGCCACTTCCAAGTAAGAACGGTCAGCCAAGAAAGTGGTCTATCAATTTAGTCCCTTGTAACCAAAATACTGCTAAGGTTGAGTAGGTAGGTACCAACCTCAATGAAATCAAAATGTCATATTCTTTGTAGGATATAAATATCTGTTAATCACGTAAGAATTTGACAAACTTTTTCCTTTGCTTTTTCCTAATGGCGCGCCAAACACTGACAAATATTGCGCCGATACAAAATAAAGATAAGAAAATGTTGCCCTGTCAGGCCTCCGTCGTTCATTATACATAATCTGTGAACCTGTACATCATCATCATCATATCGTGTGGGTTGCAAGGTCGATGACCGACCTCACAAACCCTGGTGTCAGAGTTGTTGAGCCGCCAAAGGCCTCTGACATGGCTCATTAACGACTACAACCGTAGATAGTAGTCGGGACCAACATAAATGTCTATAACTCTATAGTAATCTATATCTTTTATTTACATTAATCTTCGTTAGGTAAGGTATGTAATAAATGTTGACTGAATTTATTTATCCCCATTGCATTAACCCTGAAGTCTGGATATCAATAATCTACATCCAGCTTACCACTATATAGGCGACCTACCGTACCTACCGTAATGCGTTGATACTTATATCTCTATCATCGCGTTGTCGAAAACTTAAATCTCATACTTATATCTGGGAAAATTCGTTTTCTCCATGTACTCTAATCTGCGTTGAGCAGAGCCTGGTATGCGTTTTAAAATACGTCGGTCTTCAGCCGACGTCGTCTGTCGCCCAGTTGCAGTAGTAGGGTACAGTCAGCTAAAAATGTGGTCTACCATCGAAGAGTTGCACGTCCTGAAAATGTAAAAAACCAGTTACTAATAAATTGCATACATCATTGTATGCAATCAAACATTTATAAGAGCGCGTGGGTTTTATTGTCACTACTTTTTTCCCACATGTCATCACTTTGTAAAGTGTGTGCGGACACAGGTAATTTTTGCGGCGTCTATTCGGCATCAAAAGCGTCGACGGGCCTGTTCCCAAAAAGACAGCGTCAGTGGAACACTACACTAGCCTCTACTCTCATCCAGTCAATATTAGACCGGAGGTTATGTTAGAAATTCCTAAACTGGTCACTTGCAGCGAGCTAGATTATCTGTACACTACTGAGGAATTCCTCAAGGCCATGAAACATGCTTGAGTGCGGTGCGGCCACCATGTTCAGAAAGCTGAGTACAAGATATGGTAAAACAAACATCTTACGACGAACACTAAGGGTCGTATTGATAAATCCCTCTTAAGTCTGAGATTGCAATCAATATGTATAATTTGTATGTGAAAAGTACATCTTGAGAGCAATCTCTGACTTGAGAGGAATTTGTCAATACGATCTTAAGATGAACGTTTATCAAGCTTACATTTGAAGCTTACTCCAATACGGAGGAACAGCTGGACCGTGTACGTAAAACAAGAGCGTCGACTTAATGCGTTCCACATACGCTGCCACCGAAACATCGTAGGCTTCTCCTGGAAGGACAAGGAAATTAAAAAGATGGTCTCACAACGTGCATAGCTGCTAAGATGATAACGATGTTTGGGGCACGTGCACCGAATGGGACCCGTCCAATCTTCCGCGGCGTGTCTTGGCGTGCTATAGGACACAAAAAGAAGTGATACGCTGTAAAGATTGCGCGAAGCGAGACTTGATAATTTTTGTACCACCTACACTGGGAGCAGACAGCCGAAAACACAATCAAGGGTGCGAAAATCGGTATGAGATGGACACAAAGTGCACGACGAAGCCTGTGGTTATACCTTTGCCGAAAACAGCGATAAGTAACAACGCAAGATAAGTAACAACAGGTAGAGCGTGTGGCAAGACTTGCCACTCTCGACTCGAATAGGCACGAAAAACGGTGCAATCGACAGAATATTACTTAGACGGCTAAGGTGTGTGTGTGTATGTTTACTATTTAATATATAATTTTCTTCTTACCACTTACTTCTTCTTCCTTAAGAAGAAGATGAAGACCTCTGGAAGAAGAAGATGTACCACTTACTAAATTCCCTAAATGTAATGCATTTCTCACATTCCTACTAATTAACTGCTCTCAATTATAATTAATTATTCTATGATTCGTAAAACTGTATACTCAGTAGTTAAGTAATAAATAATAATGCTGTTGTTATTCCCAATGAATTAAATAATAATCTGTCTAAAAACAAAGAAAGGCACTTTATTAACTAAGTTGCTACCTACTTTTATTATTTTGTATAATATTCACAAGTAATCTACGTAAAAACTGGTATTTATTAAAAAAATTAAGCGAACCGGAATCGCTTCTAATAACAAAAAACCAATCTAATTAGAGTACCTACCTGTTAAGTATGTACTTACTATTTACACATACAACGCACTTCAATTAAACCTTAATTTACAACCGGATCCTAAACTCTCTTCTAAAAACCATAAAAAATGTACATTACCATTCCAACGCGTAAAACATAACAACAAAAAAGATCCAACTAAAAGTTAGGCCAAGTCCTTATCATCGATTAACCCGCCCATAACTTGTCCGAACACTTCGCGGTGGTACTCGTAACACATTGCCGTATCATTATTTGCCTCATAAATTCCAATAACAATCGTTTTGTTTTCATTTATTCACTGCGGTTAATCTATTTCTTCATTTTCGTTATTTATTAGGACCGAAATCGCCGCCGCCCGCGGGGCTCAATTTGCGAATATTACCTACTGAATGATCACCGCAAAAAGTGATCGATTTACATAATTTTAGTGGGTTAGTTATGCGGATGGTATGTGGCTGTTAGGAATGTCCTGCTGATTCACGATTGAGGTCTTTTAAAGGTCAGATTCTATCACATTACCAAATCTTAAAATAATCACTGCCTTATATGAAAGGTAAATTTAAACATAAAAAAAATATGTTCTAGTAAAATATTAAGAAATATTGCCACACATTGGGAGTATTTACACTATTCCAAATGTTCGTCATCCAGTTTGAAGATGAAGATTTACTCAAGCCTTGACTTGATACTAGACTAGCTTTTGAATCTCGACTTGAGCGGGGTTTATTTTCTTGACCTAGACTTATTTCTGGCCTTGAATTTAGATCTTCAACTAAATGTGGGTCTACACTTCTCCGAAGACCTGAACTTAAACTTCCACTTGAAAGTAAATTCCCACTCAAAAGCAAACTTGAATTTAAGTTTAGCGTTGAACTTGAAATCAAACGCCGACTTGGTCTTGAAAGTGCATCTTCATACATCAAAGCATCTTTTAGGGAAGGGTTTTGGTTCCACCATCCTGTAAAATTTGTATATACTGAAATAGTTTGCACTTTAGTGTCATCATTCATTAACGCACACATTCGACAGAACACATCCGAATCTTTGGCTTTGTTGATTTTTTGATATGTGTAATGGTTCGTCCACTTAAAATAGTTTTCGTACTCGGTGATATTGTGGATCAATTTATCAATTGTTGCTGCTATGGCTGCGGGGGTCATATTTGAGGCTACTAAGTAGCTTTTGGGTGGAAGAAATCTGAAAAACAATACATGGGGTGTAAGGGACAGCCTTCCGAATACTGAAAAGTCTTGATCAGTCAACGTAACTGAGCTTCAGCGAATAAAAGTTTTAGGAATCGAACAAAAAATCAGCCTCTCCCTACAGAATTGCAAACTTGGTTGGATAGTTTGTATGGCAAGGCCGCTGAAAGTTTTATTCTCTGAACGTTGTTCAGTTACGTTGACTGATCGTGCCCTTTTAGTATACGGAAGACTCCCCTTACACTCTAAGCTATAAAAAGATGAGAATACCTATACATGCTTTGACTATAGAACATGGTTTACAAAGATCATCATCAATATACACGAAACAGTTTATTATTATTATTATTAGGATTTATTATTATTATTACTATTCAGAAAAATACATACAAAATTCGTATACAATTAATATTCGCAAAACAGCATGACAGTAGCATGCAGTAGGAAGCATTCTCATAACAAACAGTGTAGCTTATTTTGGGAAAATTGCTAATATTGGATACAATTGATAGTTGGTTCACGTGGAGTGGAGATCTGCGCATATGTAAGAAACGTTACGTAAAAATAATCCACAGACTCACCTGGTGTAATCTGCGCATCCATATACAATCGGCACTGAGTTGTAGTTCATTGGCCGCAATAATTCCTCACTCACATAATCTTCACTGCAAAACTTTTCAAAAACCAAATAAAAATAGTAGTTCCTCCTGATCTTTCTATTACAGATGTCGTAATTTTTGAAAGAACATTCCAAGTTGAAGCATGCTCCGTAAATGTCCAATCTCAACTTATATTTTTTGCTCATTATCTGCTCAAGTTTAATCACATAATCTTTTGCCGGAACTTGGCACTCAGAAAGAAACATTGCTACAGCTTTTGTTTTTTTACGAAGTATTTTTTTCAACTTAGCGTTTACGGGTAACATATTACTTCTTGGTATCCACTGCATGATTGGTTTAGGTCCAACGATATTTTCCCAGATATCCCTTATGACAAAAGGTTGCCATGTTAAGTCTGAATTTAGCTTAAAAGTCCAGGTCCAATTGAAGAAGCCATTGAGCGCAGCGGCGTGAGCGGAGCGAAGCTTATACGGATGTGTGCTCACAAACACGAACTTCTGATGCGGCGACCGCCTTTCCGGAAGCGTGAGGCCGGGGTCTTGAGGGAAAAATGCTATCGCATCAAACTGTGTGTAATCCTCACGAAAATTTACATCAGCTGTAACGAAACAATTTGAGAAAGGGCAGCTTCTGTCTATAAAACATTGCTGGCCGCTGCGCACATCTTTATATTCCAAGCCCCAGCCATAACCGGGCACTAAAGAAGAGGTCCAGAGAAGAATGTATTTCAGTTCAGAATGTCTAGGATTATTAACACATTGTATTGTCTCATAATCACTCTCGGGTTCTGAAATATCAATAAAAACACTAATTATATATTTTTTTGTACATTAGAGTCTCAATAATCAACTATAACTGCTAACTTATGAGTGCATCTTTAGTCAAGTGGTGCCCTCATCACCATTAGGTATATTTATTGTCGATTCCATGACAATAAAGACACACATTTTCATAATAAGTATTTAATTGTGTAATCTTGATTTCCATATAGTTTGTTCAAAATGCTAAAAAGTGCATCCATGCCAAGTGTGCGTCGGACTCTCGCACTGAGAGCTTCGTAACACTAAGGTAAAAATACCGTTTATATGGACGCGCAGTCACCCAGAAGTGTATTAAATGCACGCGAGTCAGACACGCACTTGACCTGTTTTTATTATTTGTTATTAGAATTGAAATATGATTTTCCTTCGAATTACATTACAGTAATTTGTGTAGTGTCCCTATGGTGCCGGCAAGGAATAGTACCAACCCTTACATACTCGTGGGTGTCTTAAAAGGCGACTAAGGGTTATAAACTGGAGGGTGGCAGCAGCATCCTCCTTTGTATCTAACATCATACTTACTGCGGTCACCTACTACCGCGGTCCATGGTGCCAGCCGTAACGCTAACAAGCGAGGTGACTATGGTACTCCCCCTCTACATTTTTCCAGCAAATGCTAGAATTCTGGAGGGAGCTCCCTGTCCTGTAGAGAACGTTTCACGGGACGTCATGATGAATTTGTTAATACTGTAATGTAATTTGAAGGGAAATTAACTTTCAAAACCAAAAAAAAGAGTATTTTTTATATTATTTTATATTCTATAAGTGATGTAGAATCACCCTTAAAAGGATCATCGTGCTTTTTTACACCCTGTATATGTTAGTTAAGAATAGTTCCTAGGGAAAGTTGATTCTCAGTACACGATTGGAAAAATTTCACTCGATATAAAAACCTCAAAGTTACCCCTTTCCTACTTTTAATCTCATTCATTATGTGTCTCAAATAAACAGCACTTTCGCAAAATATTTACACGACACTAAATAGTCATGCCATAAGGTAAAGCTCGTCGACTTGTGTGTTAATTTTACATTACACATGTTAACACAATTCCAAAATAACATACTTTTAGTAACTTGCAGTGCATCCCTGTCACACTTACACAACGTGCGCCTTAAGAGAATTTTCGATTCACTTCTGCTTACCTTCATATGGTTCATTCGAAAACGAAGCAAATGCCAGATTTTTGGTCAGGACAAATGCAGTAATGAATAAATTTGCACAATTCAACCAAAGGTCCTGCATAGCGTAAGATTTTTACAACATAAACGATACTGAACGCAGTGCTGTTACAAATTAAACTGTTGAAAGTGAGGCTCGGTCGTAAAGACCGTTGAACTGACACAATACCTTTATTATTTAAACATCTATAGAGACTATAAAACATTGATTCCTAGTAAATAAAACAGGGCCCTCTTGACCCGAATATTAAACATTAAATTAGGTCAAGTTTTTGGAGAAAATACTCTTCTTATTTTCACCTCGTCGTCGTTATGTTTCTACGCGTTTGCTGTCGTGTGTACACTTACTTTAAATCTGTATAGGACTGTCAGATTAAGTTCCACTCTCTCACCTTCTATTTTACCTCATGATTAAAAAAAAATTATACGACTGCCGACGTAAGAGTAGTAAAGAAACGGAAGACAGGTCAGGCTTGCCACTCGCAGCGTGAGCGTACAGCGTAGTTCCTGTGGCTCTTGGATTAAGAAGGTACAAAGTCCAATGTGTCAAACTTGCCGTGCTTTTAGCTGTACACCCAACAGCACGTCAGTAGAAATACTTTGGACTTTATGGCATGGCAATAGAGTTTCAAATGTATCCACTGACGTGTGGTTGACCGTACCTATGTGATCATATTTTTATATATGTTACGGTCAACCGAGCCTCGCTCTATAATAGCCGCCCAACATTAAAATATCATCGGGTGAGCAAGCTATGCTACCCGCCAACAGACGGCGCGGTAGATTTCTGTCTAAAACGCGGTATTTAAAAAAAATGCTTACCAACACAGGGAAAACAAATTTTTCCAGACATAAGACAACCTAAATTAAGATACATATTTTCCTCTAACATGTTTGGAACGCCAATTTCAGCGAAAAATACCATTAAAAGTATCAAAATACTTTCAAAATACCCTATCAATTAGTCATTCTTACGGAAAAAACAACCAAATCTAGAAGGCCCACCCTAAGAAATAAAATAAAATCGCTCATGTGCCTGAAATTTTAACAGCTGTCTTAAAACTTCTACCGAAACACAATAGTGCAAACACTGCTGTTTTACGATAGTAACAGGCAAAAGGCGGTACTTTTCCAGACGTACTTTGTACATAAGCCTTACCACCATCATAATTTTCAATAGGAATCACCAAAATAGGCAAATTATTAATTTGGGTTTTTTCCCTCTCAACTTTTAAACACGAATTTCAGCAAAAAATACCCCATTAAGCACCAATTTTTTTTTGTTTTGGGTAGTCTAGTGACCTAAAAAGTTTTTGAAATCAACAACAATCTACGGAACATCCTTTTTGTATTTTTAAATTAATAATCAAAATTTTAATCGGCCCATTAAATTGTTAAAAAAATTTATTTACCATACTTTTTGAGTAACAAGTAGGAATATTAGGAGATTTATTATTTTATGTACGAGGATGAATGTACCGTTCATGGCAATCATGGCACAAAAGGAAAATTGGAAAAATGTTCAGTAAAACAAAAGATATGAATTTTTAAATTTCCTTCGGCAGAAAATTTTAACAATAAATAAAATAATTTATAACTCGAAAACTACAAATAATTGCGGAACATACATGGGGGTGATTCGGGTAGCCCAAGGGGTGGTCCACCTCTGGACCACCGCTTGACAGTGTTTCCTGGGACACCCTGTATATACAAATATTGCTCGTTTAATAGTATACTCGTAGGATAACGATATAGTCTTAGAGGATCGTGTAATCTCGCGGCGTTACATATTAGAATTGTGTAACTTCGTACACTTGTTTCTTAGTCCTATCCTATACTATTAATGAGCAATATTTGTATATATATATATATATATATATATTTGTAATCGGTTTCTCGAAAACGGCTCTAACGATTTCGATGAAATTTAGTATACAGGGGTTTTTGGGGGCAAAAAATCGATCTAGCTAGGTCTCATGTCTGTGAAAATTTGTTTTCACCGTCTTTTTAAATATTTCTTAGCGCGTTTTAGTGCGTTCATGAAACTTACAGCGCCATCTGTTGTTGAGTAGCAAAGCTTACTCACCCGATGATATTTTAATCATACAGAGCATAGCTCGGTCGCCCAGGTACTTAGACTAATATGACTCGGCGCACCGGAAATTCCATTGATGTATGGTAAAGTTATGACGTCATAAATTTTTTGTATGGAATTTTTTTATTTTTTTTTACAGAAACCTGTCATGTAGGGTATTTAATGAAAGGCCTTTTTAAGCCCATTCTAAAAATATAGGACATCTTTATATTTCAGTCACTAGTTTCCTAAAAAATTTAAAAATATTTTCAAAAATTATTAAAAATTATTTCTTGAATAATTATAGTCTAGAGCTAACAGCCCCTGCACTAAGCAAACCTCTCATTTCTCGTAGTCTTAAATCATTGGATCCCCATAAGGGTGCAGGACCAGACGGAATCCCTCCTATCTTCGTGGTGACCTGTGCTGATGAGCTGGTTGATCCTTTATTTATAATATTTAATCAGTCATTGATACAAGGTGTATTTCCAAACGTCTGGAAATCGGCAAAAGTGGTACCCATACACAAAGGTGATAAAACTGAAGATGTCTGTAATTATCGTCCCATCTCTATTCTGTCTACTGTTGCAAAAAATTTCGAATCCTTGATTTGTCCATTCATACAAAACCATCTTCAGCCTTACCTAACAAATCATCAGCATGGTTTCGTTGGGTGCCGGTCTACTAGCACTAACTTAGCGACATGCCTTGAATTGTTGATAGGAGGAGTAGATGCTAATAAATCTGTCGATGTGGTCTATACCGACTTTAGTAAAGCGTTCGACAGAGTTCCCCATAAATTTTTAACGCAAAAATTAGCTGCGTATGGATTGACGGGCTCTTTACTAAAGTGGGTAGAATCGTACTTGACAAATAGGTATTTTTTCGTTGTGGTCAATGGTTATAGTTCTAGTAGTCACAAAATTACATCAGGAGTACCCCAAGGCTCTCATCTTGGGCCTGTTCTCTTCAATGCCTTTGTCAATGACATTCCCAGTAGTCTGAATTATTGTAAACCATTTTTATATGCAGATGATTTAAAATTAGTAGCCATTTGTGAATCTTCGGAAGATGAGCAGCGTATTCAAGAGGATCTTGATAGAATAATCAATTGGTGTGAGGTAAATGGTATGGATCTAAACGCTAAAAAGTGTTTCCATGTTAAGTACACCAGAAAAAATAATGCTTATGAGTCAAAATATAGAATTGGCAGTAACTATATTCAGAAAGTGGACAAAATTAGAGATTTAGGAGTTGTCTTTGACAAAAAGCTAACTTTTATTCCACATATTGAAAGCATTATTAAAAAATCAGCTAGCATGTTGTATTTCGTAAACCGTAATTCCAAACCGTTTAAAACAATAAAACCAAAATTATGTTGTATTACAGTTTAGTAAGGAGTAATTTGGAATATTGTAGTGTCGTATGGAGACCCCATTATGCCACTCACGCACTGAGGATTGAACGAATCCAAAAAAGGTTCTTATCGAGCCTAGCGTTTGGTAATGGAGTAGCAAAAAAAATTCGCTCGTATAACAAGAGATTACGCCATTTCAAAATTTCCTCTCTTGAGGACCGAAGAGACATGCTGGATTTTATATTTCTACATAAGACCTTACAAAATTGTATAGATTGTCCCGAGCTACTTCAAAGCTTTAATATTCGAATTCCTCGTAGGCTCCCACGCTGCCCGATCACTCCTCTTTATCCCCCTCCTCGCAGATCTGTCCTCGGCTCCAACTCTCCTGTTTGTAGACTTAGTAAATTGGCCAATAGCTACAGTGACAAGGTGGACATATTCACGGACTCTATCTATAAGCTCCGTAAAATCTTAGCTAAGTAAGTTGCCTTATTGTATGTTTATATCGCATGAGGTGTTCGTCTATAATTAGTTATAGCACTTAAAATTGTTCCTTTGTTGCCTACAAATAAGTTTGTGTAGAATTGGTGTGTATAACTGTTGATGAACCTAAATAAATAAAATAAAATAAAACATACTAAGTTTGGCCTCTTCCTGGTAGGAAATGGTTGAACAAACTTTTGAAAAATATAAATCAAATGAATGGTTATATCCTCATTTCGAACTTCCTAAAAGCATTTTTCAATATGTTATTATAAAAACAGTTTGACGGGTTCTTACCACGATATGGATTTTTGATGAGTTTCCGATATTTCGGCGCTGTTGAAAGCACCATGATCACGGATGAACTGGAGTCTGTGGGTAGTTAAACTTATTGGCAGACATATCTGTCTACCTTCCTTCTAGTTCTTTTATTTTGGTGATTGCCGGAACTGTTGAAACTCGATCGAAACTCACTTCGACAATATACACTCACTACGTCACTGCGAATTGCCGTACGTTTATCGCGCACATTCGCATATTCGCGCGCGTAACTCTCAAACAATATATTTCAATATGTTAATCAGAACTATGTTTTTTTTCTTAATAAGAAGGGAGAAACTTGTTTGATTTTTAGTACGGAATTTTATATTCTTTTTTACAAAAACCTATCATCATGGGTATCCAATGAAAGGGCTCCTCAAGCTGATTCTAGAAATATAGTTTATCTTACTGAAATGTAAGATAAACTATATTTCTAGAATCAGCTTGAGGAGTTCTTTTTTACAAAACCCTATCATTATAAGTATCCAATCAAAGGGCTGTTCAAGCTGATTCTGGAAAAATAGTTTATCTTACATTTCAGTCACTGGTTTCCTAAAATTTAAAAAAAAAGTACTAAAAATTTTATAGCTTTCTTATTAAAAAAAATATAGTTCTTATTGATATTTTCAAAAAATGCTTTCATAACGTTGGATATGAGGATATTACGAGTTATTTCATGAATATTTTACAAAAAAATATTTAGCCATTTTCTACCAAGAAAAGCCCAAACTTGGTATGTTTTGAACATATTTTTTAGGAAACCAGTTACTGAAATATAAGATATACTGTATTTTTAGAATCGGCTCAAAAATCCCTTTTTTTAGATACCCCACATGATAGGATACCCTAAAAAAAAATATCCATACAAAACGTCATAACTCTCCCATACATCAATTTAATTTCCGGTGCTCCGAGTCATATTGGTCTAATAGGATTAGAAAACAAGTGTACGAAGTTACGCGATCCTAAAACGTAACGCCAAATAATGCCAATTTTATACACGATCCTATTAGACTAATAGGGTGCTAGACGTACAACACGGCCGCACGTCAGTGGAATCACTTTGACCTTGAGCATGCCTCTGGTTTCGGGCGTATGTAGTGTAGCGCTGGTTCCACTTTAGATTGGTTTTGTTTCTATTTACTTGCTGCCGTACGTACGTACTACATCATTGTTTTATATTGCTTTTTTGTTTTAATTACTCACATAACTATAAAAGCGATTGTTAATTGTTCAGTTTTGGAACAGCTCCGAGCTTCCTATGAGAAGAATACCCACATATAGAAGATTTAGCCACGTCAATATAAGGGGTCGCTCGCTCTCTAAGCAAAATTCTAGTGAGCCCAACTTTAATATGGGACACTGATCCACTGATGTAAGTGTTCACGTGATCGACACACTTCGTAATGGAAGAAGAAAAAGAAAACCGGTCAAGTGCGAGTCGGACTCGCGCCTTAAGGGTTCCGTACCCATCCACTAACTAAATCATATTCTTCAAGCTTTTGCCCTTTGATTTTAAAATCTCCGCATTCACTCTAACTCGAATGTTCTTAAACAGGAACTCACCTTAACTGATTATGATTACTTAGTTTAATAGAAAAGATGTAACTTTTTTTGTTGTGGACTTCTGTTTTTAGTTCTAGATGGCTGTCACAACGTCTCCGGGCGGTAGATGTAACGTCAAATAATAAGCGTACAAAAACCGTTAACAGTTATGTGTAAAGGTATGTGAAAAGTTGTAATATTAAAATATTTCAGACTTTTTCCTTTGTTTGTGCTATAAGAGCTACCTTCTTGTCAACGGGAAGTACCCTTTTGGTTTGGCTCATAAATGCATGGAGATGGAGACATAAATGGCTGTATCTTTGATTGTGTTGTAGAACCTTGGGATTTTCAAAGTTTTAAGAATCGTATTAATTTCAACTTGATATCCGTTCAAGATAAAAAGGATCTTCACAGACAGACGGACAAAAAAGTGCTCCAATAAGGATTCCGTTTTTTTCCTTTTGAGGTACGGAACCCTAAAAAATCATTCGATATCTTTTTTCCTCAGTAACAGTTACATAATAAAATATTTTATTGTACAATATGACACAATACATGAATAACATTAATTGTTAAGTTGTACAAAATGAACTTAATCATAATGGGAAAACCAGATCCCCAAACTAGGTAGAACCTGTATTTTGGGAATTTTGATGTTCCTCCGCTAACAAGTTGAGATTACAACTAGATCAAATCTAACCAAAACTAGATCTAGATCATATCATGTTGGCATATTGCTACATAGGTAAAAAGGTTAACAAATATAACAATAAAATTAAATAGGCGAATAATTTAGAAAATAAAATAAACAGCACAACATTGAGAAACTATTTCTAGATTTGTAGCACAACGGTATCAATGCAAAAAACACGACATGAGAGAGTGACAAAAGCTTTTCTGTTTCATCGTAAGACAAACCCAGCAACCAGTTGCACCGCTGCTGAGGCAGCGGCGAGAATGAAGCACGCTAAGTACTCCCGGAGCAGCCCTATTTGTTTGTGCCGGTGGCTGTGGAACCAATAGGATGCTGGGGGTCAGAGGGAATGGCCTTTGTGCGAGAAATTGGTCGTCGTAGAGAGAAGGGTGGAGATCCTTGCTAGCGTAATGGGCGCTTTTACACCAGGAATCTCGAGGGGAGGGGACTTTTTGATTAACGAAGCTACGAGCGGATCACAGATAAAGGAGGGCATCTCCTTAGCGGATCTTTGGCGTTTATTGTAAAAAAAAATATATTTTTATATGTTTTAATAGGTGTGACTTATTGTTTAATTTAAACAAACTTTTAAATTGTACTTTTTGTACCTGACTGTATGTATTCTGCTCCTTGAAGCTCTGCCATTAGACTAAAACACTTTGAAAATATATTTATGAAAATGAGCTATAGATTACCTCAATAAATAAATCATAAGGTCTCAACTCCATGGAAAAACCTCTTGACTTGAACTATGTGAACGAAGAATTTTTAAATTCAAAATTTAATAAGTACTTACTACCAAATTTCCTATGATTTTCACTTTAAGCCGTGATTTAGTTACGTCTCTTGGTATGCGCAGACGGCCTCCTGCGTCTAGCTTAAGGCTAAATAATAAAAGTCTAGACTAGACGAGCCATGGGCACCAGGCAATGTGCGAGCTCACGTTTCGGCCGTACATGCTAAGTGCACGTCTGGCCTATCCAAGCTTTGGCGAAAGCTTTAAACACACTGGATATGACTAGATTTTCTCCCATTGGTTGTCATGCATAATGTTTTTGCACGATGAAATAGTACGAGTAGTAACTGACGCCCCTGCTAATTTCTCTTCCCATTTCATTAATGGCGTATAAAGGGGAGGCCTTTGCCCAGCAGTGGTACACACAGAAGTGTTCCTAAATTCTTTATGATAAAGACCAAGAAAACTCTACGTTACCTACTCGTCTTGATTAGTTGAGCTTCAGTTAGTCATGGTTTATCATAGACCACATAATTGATGCGGTCGAATTGGAAGTAGCAATCGTAAATAACCCAGCAACTGGCCCAGACTGCCATTAAACGTTTTTGCCCGTAGACATCAATTTATACGAGCCGATGCACACGACAATTGCTTTGTTTGTTTCTTAAAGCTACACGTCACTGCTCTGATGTGGATTGTGTTAGTTACATAAGCTACGACAGAGGTAGAGCGCGTTTCACATAAAAATTTCTTTCCCGTCATGTTAGCTGTAATATTAAAGCCAACATGACGGGAAGGGAATTCTTATCTTATAAATCTGTTACACCAAGGCTTATGAGGTCAGTATGGGTCAGTCGTCTTTATTTACCTATATGGAAGAGAGAGAGAGTCTTGTATGACTAATTAGGTGACTTTTAATTAGTTCTTGATATGATAACAACTTCCCCAAAGATACATGGATCGAAAAGTATTTTTTAGGTCTTTTTCCCATATCTCTTAGGAAAACTTGTTTGTAAGTTGAGTACCTACATGCATATCTTTTGCTATATTTGCTTTAAAGTCCATGTCAATATAAATTAAGCCATGTCATAGTGACTTTATTTCTAGTCTTTTAAATGTTTTTAAACATACTTACTTAGCATTACAAAGAAAGTCAAATCGTGTGCGTGGATTTCCGTTCAAACTTAAAACATCCGTCGTAAAAGGAACTCCTATGTTTGCAAGCTTCTAGACCCATTACCGTCACTTGTTTAGGCTGTGCGTTGTCTTTCAGTCCTCACTTTCATCTCATAGCTATGAGATGAAAGTGCTTACTATGCATAGTAAGTAAAGAGTAAATATTTTAATTTATCTCCTCATATTAGATACAGTTTAGATACAAAAAGAAAAGCTTCGGTTAGGTTAGGTTGCTTTATAATTTGAGGGAAAATTTAGATAGGTAAATTATAATTTAACGGCTCTGGCAATTTACCTGCGACATATGCATGCTTCTAGACCACATTCTAGACCCATTGCACTTGCTTAGGTTCTTGTCTGTTATTCCTCACTCTCATCTCATCATTAGTCAGTGTAATAGTAGATCTTTAAAGAAATATCTATCTCCTCATATTAGATAGATTAGATATAAAATGATAAATAAATCAGAAAATTATGCCTTATCATAAATTCGTCAAAACAAAGGTTCGGTTAGGGTTGCTTTACCGGTTGCGCGGTTTGAATTTACCGTTTACAATTTACCAGTTAAACTATAATTCAGCTAGGTAAATTATAATTTATCGGTTCTGACAATTTCCCTGCGACATATGCATGCTTCCAGACCACATTCTAGACTCATTACACTTGCATAGGTTGTGTGTTGTCTGTTAGTCCTCACTCTCATCAGATCACGTGTAAGAGTGGATATTTTAAGAAATATCTGTCTCCTCATATTAGATACAGTTTAGATACAAAAAGATAAACAAATCTGGAGATCATGCCTTATCCAGAAAAGACCGTGTGAACTGTTCTCACATCCGTGTCCCAGTTCTCAAATGACTGTATTGTATTGTACGTCACATAGGCTTAGACCAGACGGACCGCAAACAAAGCTCTTGATTGTACCTACCTAGCTAAACATATTACACATAGTATCGTCTGGCTATGTGTATGACAAATTGCTGGCCGAGAATCATCTTGTCTAGACTGGAAGTGATTATGTTGCTAAGCTAGGTATTATTAGTATTAGCGTATTAGATAGATTGCTAGAGATCAAGTTACCTAGGTGCATTATTTTTCACAGAACAGAGAAAGAGTTATTTTTAAAGCATCTAGATATACGTAAGTGATCGGAACTGAATGTGTGCGTAGTCGCCTGAAATATGTTTTGTACCGCAGCAATACGAATACGAGATTTATAACGGAATTTAAAATATTAGCGTGAAACCTTTTTAGGACTTATTCTAGAGTCTAATTGCAGCAACTTTTGCTCCACGACTTTTAGAAATACGTAAAAAATATTCAACTCTATACAAAATTAACAGACTGTTAGATCCAATTTGTATGAGAAATTGATTTTATTTTTGCGAATTTCTAATTGGCTAATTAACAATTTCTTTTTAATTATTTGATGAACGCGGTTTTAACTCACTCAAATAGCCCGGAAATCTTTTGAAAAAAGAAAGATGAAAGTTTAAAACTCTCAATTAGACAGAGAGGGAGATACTGAACAATGACGTCACACTTCAATATCGCTATATAAATTACATATGAAATGTCTTTTTGTAAGAAAAAGATAAACAAAAATCTTTGATAGGTACGTTATAAGTTTTTCTATTTTTCGACCAATTTCAAATATGATTTCGAATTCTGTTGTCTTATTACGTTTAGTCCGATTCTATATTTATAGGTTCGTTTTATGCATTGGATGCAAACAGGATAACTCAATACAGAATTTTTTTTTACTGGTCATAAAGTTGTCTCTTGTATTGTTAAATAATAGTACATTAAAATGCAAGTGCGCTATTTTGGATATTACACCCAAGGCCCAGAAATTGCAGCCCGAGCCACAGGCGAGGGCGTAATGGAGCCGAGGGTGTAATCACTAACGCGCACGAGCTTTTAACTACGTTTTTCAACACATTTGCGAATAAAAACAAATCAAATTAACTTTTTCGCTTTTTCCTTACATTTCTATGTACCTACACCCGGTGTTTTGTGTATAAGTATTTTCGACGTTGAGACACTACACTAATTATTGTTGTTTTTTTATTTGTAGAAGTCAATACTTTTGAAAATAATGACGATGAACACAACAATTATTTGTTAAAATGGCGCGTGTAATTTTTCGGAAGACCCAAATTATACATGCGCGCGCAGGAGACAATGACTAAACTACCAAACAGCCTACTCTTCAAATCATTTTAAAATTGAATATTTTGTTACTTTAAAGACAAATTTGTAGTTTGTTAGTTGATTAAAATAAATATTTTCGCGTAATTAACGTTTACTTGTGGTGCCGGCAAAGAATAGTACCAACCCATACATACCCGTGGGTGTCGTAAGAGGCGACTAAGGGTTAACTGGAGGATGGGCAGCAGTATCCTCCTTTATATTTTACATCTTACTTACTGCGGTCACCTACAACCGCGGTCCATGGTGCCAGCCGTAACGCTAACAAGCGAGGTGACTATGGTACTTCCCCTCTACATTTTTCCAGCAAAAGCTAGGATTGGAACAGAAGTATTGTTAATAGTTTAGATCATAGGTGCATGCTTTCGAACACAATTTATTGTTTGCGAAATAAATAAACTTGAAACTTGAATTCTGGAGGGAGCTCCCTGTCCTGTAGTGGACGTTTTTCATGGGATGTTATGATTTATTGAACGTTTATTTATCATATTATCCAACACAGTTTCTTAATACATGAAATTATGATGAATGTTATAGATATAGAAACCCCTTGCCGCTATAAAAAAAAAAAACAAAAATAAAACACCAACCTGCCAAACAGCCTTCTCCCTTGAATTATTTAAAATTGAATATTTTGTTACTTTAAAATTAAATTTGTATTATATTATCGAGTTCACAGTTTATTTATTTATGAAAATATTATGAATGTTTAGATACAGAAACTCCTTGCATCTTGCCGATAAAAAAAAAGACAAAAATTAAAACACTAGTGCGGTAATATCATGAAAAAAGCACGCGTGTTTAATAAGCTGGATTATGGACCTTAATACAGTGCAAACATAGCTGTTTTATGAGCAAATGTGTTGAAAAAGTAATTACCTATATTTGTAAGTTTTATGAATATTTTCCATAAGTTTTCCAGTGCGATTCATTCGTTGCCCTAGCCTATTTAATTTTTACGGAGTCACGCACGGAAACGCTGTTCCATCCAGGGACTCGATTCTTGAAAATCACCGGGTGAAAAAATATAACTTTTGAGACTTTAAAAATTCACATTTACCCCGATTAATCAGAAAACATGAAAATTAACAATCAAGGACTGCTTTATATTTTACGAAGAATAATCTTAAATTTTGAAAAGAAAAAAATGTGATTTTGAATGAGTGATATTTTATCACCCGGTGATATTCAAGAATTAGTCCCCAGGTTCTGACCACGGTTAACTTTGCCTAACTATCGTGATCGGAAATAAAGAAACACTGAGCAACTACCACGAGGCACTACGAGCGCTTCCTTCCTTATACGACATCCGTACGATTCAAAAAAATATTTCTTTAGTAACACAATTGACCTTATTTCAAAAAATCATGTCTGAGGTAATTACGTAGCTAGTAATTTAGTTTAAAAAATATACGAAGAAGAACAAAAGAATAAAATTCGATTGATAAAATATCTTAAGATTTTTTAGCTGTATATAAAGACTCTCCTGAATTATAAAGCCTTAAACTGGCAAACAATATTTAATGCAGGAGCGCGTTTGAATATAAGATTCAAGGTTAGACCGCAGACGCGTTCCCGGGGGATGCGTTTTACTGACTTTTCAAGGACACCTGTTGAACGAAAGCATGCCAAAGAATAAGTAAGCTTAACACGATACAGAACATTCAATGTCATCTTTCTTTCCTTTTTAGAGGACATACAATCAGGACGTTTCCTTTTGCAAATAGCATCTCCAAAAATTACGAGCAATTCATTTCACGGCAAGCACGATCAAGAATATAATTTGACCTTAGATATATAGCGAATAGAACAATCAGGTTTACATATTATTTAGATGTTCTTTCAAGAAAACATCAGTCTGCTCCCAAATCCGATACGGACTAATGATACATTTTCTCCGTTATTGGTGCAGCAAGGAAAGGTATAGGTTCAAGACTCTTAAAGACCTTTAACTTTTTCGGCATGACTTTTTTATCATAGGAGCTGGGACTCAATTCTTAAAAATCACCGGGTGATAAAATATCACTTTTGCGACTTTATAAATTCTCAAACTTCCTGATAAACTTTTGAAAGGTAAATCAGAATACATGAAAATTAACAATCAAGGACCGCTATATTTTTCACGAATATCAATCTTCACTTTTGAAAAGAAAAATCTTTGATTTAGAATTTTTTGAGTGATATTTTATCACCCGGTGATATTCAAGAATTGGTCCCGTGGGACAAAATTTTTGAATATCATCGGGTGATAAAATATCACTCGAAAAATTTAAAATCACAGCTTTTCGTTTTCGAAAGTGAAGATTGATATTCGTTAGATATAAAGCAGTGCTTAATTGTTAATTTTGATGTATTCTTATCTTTCAACAGTTTATTAGGGTAGGTAAATAAAAATTTTTAAAGTCACAAAAGTTAATTTTATCACCCAGTGATTTTCAAGAATTGTCTCGATGTTAACGACGATAGTTTCCACGTATACTTACCAACTCTCTGTCTTACTGCTATCAATAAATTGTCAACCTGCTGAGCAATTATTTTCCTTATTGGCACATAGAGTTTCCGCCAATTCAGCTACATGTAAACTATATGTCACAGTCACGTCTGCGCAGCCACCTGCTCTAGAGGTAGGCGCGCTAAACAACAATTATATTATTATGTTTACCGTCTGGTCCGGCAGCCAGAGGGCACCCTGACCTCAGGTCACGCCCTTCCTGAAACCGCAACATTACAATGTTTAGTCTCAGTTCAACTCGGCTATTTCCGATGCCGTAAACTTTTCCTAAATGCGTGGGGTAGTTAGATGACGTCATGTTCGCGTGAATGAGTTTGGAATTAGATTTTTTGTTTGATGTGTGAAATCCGGAATTAACGGATCGTTTATGAATAAACCGTCTGTTCTCTCAATACGAATCCTTTACTTTACAGCTGCTGGTATCACAATAAAATTTATCAATGAACATTTGGTTTACAAAAGTTTTTTGTTTGAAAGCTTTTAAAAAAGGTAACAAAATTAAATTTTGGGAGGCATTGAAGTCCAGCCAGATAATTTACAGGTGGTTTGTTTTGCGGGGTTGAGGTGGCAAGGGAGGGTGCGTGGGCCACAGCACAGGAAGCGACGCAGACAGCGCACTGGCCGCAGACGCATAGCTAATATAATGCGAAGCGCCACCTGCCACGCGGCGAGGTCACCCCGATGATCTCTCACCGAAATTTCTCTCACTGTTATTGGACGGACAGCAGAATTAAAAGAATTTACGTGTCAAAAGATGCTCAATGAAGCCATTTTTAGGGTTCCGATACCGAAATGGTAAAAAAAAGGAACCCTTATGGTGCCGCTTTGTCTGTCTGTGTAATAGTTTTAGAATACGGTTGTACAACTTAAATGCACGTGAAACAATTAAGAAAATATTATGATTATTGATGTAAAGGCACAGTGTAAAGGGCCCTAATATGGGGGGCAAAATTTGAAATTGTCGGTAAAATGTTATAGCATTGTGTGTGATGTTGTCTAATAAACTCCCCCTGAGAGTGGGGTAACCCTCAGCGAAAAAAAAAACTAGGTTGAGTGGGGTATCATATGATAGGGTTTTACTTGTACATTCTAAAATATATATTTTGTATTTTTTTTAACTCTTAGTTTTCAAGTTATGATGAAAAATGTCAACAAAAATACTGTTCCCACCTCTTATCTCCGAAGTTTGAGAATCGAAAAATCTGACTTAATTACAGTCGATAGAAGTTTATATAAATATTACAGCAAAAATAAAACAAACAGTTATTTAAACAGTTTTTTAGAAATATGCAAAACACCTTTGCAAACAAATTTAGTTTTGCGGTCCTAAAAATGGACTTTATTGCTTCCAAAAATACGAAAGGTATATCGGAACCCTCGGCGCGCGAGTCCGACTCGCACTTGACCGGTTTTTATCAAAAGTTCGTAGTTTTTCCAATATTCCCTGCCCTGCCTGCTTCTGTGTTTCCGGGTACCCGGAATCTTTACAACGTGTTAAGTTAATTGCGCAAAACCTCTCGAGTGGAAGCTATTGACATGAAACTGAACAACTTATGTTGTAACACTTTTTAAAATCCGCAAAAAAAATATTTTGCTTCTTCGTATAAGTCGTTCAGCTGACCGAGCCACTTAATAAGTACTTGTAGAACAAAAGTTGTTCAGTTTTATGTTCAAAGCTACCCTCCGAGTGGTTTTGCGCAATTCACATAGCACCCTGTAAAAGTCGCGAGTGATTAGACATCTTCTGAGTGCGATCATTTTATAAACGACCTTTGGTATCTGGAATCGAGAGTATAGTACCTATTCTTTGATCTGGAACTAGATTTGGCCAGAGCAAACCCATAAAAGAAGATACATAGGTTTTTTTTTCATAAGGCATGAGACATCAAAAAACAATTTCTCAGAATAAAAGAACCTACTCACACGCACGCAAGCAATTAAATGTTTCGGAATTTCCGGAATTTTGTCATATTCTGAATCACCGCTCTAGTCTTCGAGATTTGGCAAAATCTATAAACATTTCGAAAGCAGGACAAGGCTTTGAATTCCCAGAAAATCAAATTGATCGAATCAAAGCTCCTCTATGGCGAATTCATTGGTCATTGATATCTGTTTTGGTCAAGAGGTTATTGGCACGGCTCCACTATTAGGGCGGCTCTGGCTCTACTATTGCCGTTTTATATTGCAAACTAGCAAAGATTTTGGAAACTAATCGCAAAGCGCAGCGTTTTTCTTACGTCATTGCGAACTAGCGTCAATCATGATATGTTAGTTTATACTTAATTTTGAATTAGAAATCCTTTTACAACATTTTGGAATATGCATGAGACCAACAACATGAGACAAAGATTTTGGAAAACCATGTGGCGCGCGCGTTACGTCAATGGTATAAGATTTAAGCTACAGCATCTTCAATTCAATATTTTTTATTGTTATAATAGTACATTAAGATGCTAGTGCGCTGTTTTGCTCATTACACACGAGGCTCATGAATTGTAACCCGAGTCGCAGGCGAGGGTAATGACAATGCGCACGTGCGCAGTAAAAATACAAAAATTTGCTAACCTTAAATATCCACGCAACTCCAATGGAATATTTTGTAGGCCCCATAAATGTTGGGTCTTTTCCTTAGATTTTTACGTCTAAACTTCAAACGTCTAAATTTCGTGTCGAAGTATTTTTCACGATTCAGGAACTACATTAAATTGGTAGTTTTTATTAGGGTTCCGTACCTCAAAAGAAAAAAACGGAACCCTTATAGGATCACTTTGTTGTCCGTCTGTCTGTCTGTCAAGACCCTTTATCTCACGAACGGGTAAAGGTATCAGGTTGAAATTAATACCATATATTAGGATCTACGAACCACACAAGATCTGAAAATTTAAATTTTTTACAATGACGCAATCAAAAGATATGGCATTTTATGTCCTCATCTCCATACATTTATTCAAAAATGCAAAACCTACAGGGTACTTCCCGTTGACCAAAAATTATGAAATTTGGCAAGAAGCTAGGCCTCACAGTACAAATAATGGGAAAAGTCTGAAATCATTAAATATTACAACTTTTCTCACAACTAATGGTAACCAATTGTGGTGAGCTCCCGTTTCAAGAACATTCATATAAGAGAGGGGTCAAGTTGGATGGTCGCTGAGGCGATTTTTGTTTTAGTTCTTTTTAAAAACGGGAACACTTACAAACTTGAAAATTGGTATGTTTATAGTGCATAAGCTATAAAATAACAACAAATAATAAAATTTGGTCAAGCGCGTGTCGGACTCAAAAAATCTAGCACATTAACTTACTGAAATTTCAACTAATACAATTATGTTTATGTGGTGGTACGGAACCCTCAGTGCGCGAGTCCGACTCGCACTTGGCCAGTTTTTTTAGGGTTCCGTACCTCAAAAGAAAAAAACGGAACCCTTATAGGATCACTTTGTTGTCAGTCTGTCTGTCTGTCAGTCTGTCTGTCAAGACCGTTTATCTCACGAACGGGTAGAGGTATCAGGTTGAAATTAATACCATATATTAGGATCCATGAACCACACAAGATCTGAAAATTTCATTTTTTTACAACGACGCAATCAAAAGATATGGCATTTTATGTCCTCATCTCCATACATTTATGCAAAAAAGCAAAACCTACAGGGTACTTCCCGTTGACCTAAAATTATGAAATTAGGCAAGAACCTAGGTCTCACAGTACAAATAATGGGAAAAGTCTGAAATCAGTAAATATTACAATTTTTCTCACAACTAATGGTAACCAATTGTGGTGAGCTCCCGTTTCAAGAACATTCATATAAGAGAGGGGTCAAGTTGGGTGGTCGCGGAGGCGATTTTTGTTTAAGTTCTATTTTAAAAACGGGAACACTTACAAACTTGAAAATTGGTATGTTTATAGTGCATAAGCTATAAAACAACAACAAATAATAAAATTTGGTCAAGCGCGTGTCGGACTCAAAAAATCTAGCACATTAACTTACTGAAATTTCAAAGAATACAATTATGATTATGTGGTGGTACGGAATCCTTAGTGCGCGAGTCCGACTCGCACTTGGCCGGTTTTGTAGAAGTCGACACTTTTAGAAATAATCACAATCATCATCATAACATCCCATGAAACGTCCACTACAGGACAGGGAGCTCCCTCCAAAATTCCAGCTTTTGCTGGAAAAATACTGAGGGGAAATACCATAGTCACCTCGCTTAACAGCGTTACGTCTGGCAATAATCACAATAAAAAACATTAAATATTTGTAAATATGGCGCTCATTGTAACTCCTCCAAGCACTCATTTACTCTGTACATTAACTTACTAATCTGGGCACTCATTGTTTCTTTTTCAGCGGGCACAGATTATACGCGTTTTAGAGGCACAGACTAAATTGCCAAACAGCGTATTCTTTGAAACTTGAAATAAATTATAAAAAATTGAATATCTTTTTATTTAAATGACAAATTTACCATATATACCATTTTTTTAAATATCTTGTTTTACCCCAGAGGGAATGAACATAACATAACATTCATAATGACATAATTTTCTATTCTACCGTCATAATTTTTCTGATAGCTTCCTAAGACGCTATAACCTTTGATAATTAGTATCGAGCTTAACGAGTGAGATTATGTCAGGAGAATCAGTTTGGGGTCAAACTGACCCCACGCGAGTACTTACGAAGTGAAAATTTCAAGTGATAATTTTCTATATTATGTTATTAACTCGCTTTTATATGAGTTGTTATTTTACATTTTTTAATTCTTTCACAGTTTGATGAAGAAAACTGTTAGTTAGTCTATATACAATCTAGTTTTTATCCGTAGGTGGAACAGCTATGGCTCGTCAACTAAGAGATAATCAAATTGAACAGCTTTTGTATGAAGACGAAGAAGAGGCGTTTGAGTTCCAGTTCTTCATTACAAGATGGCCAACGTCAAATCCGTGCCAGATGCTATATGTGCCAAAGGTTCAAAGAAAAAAAAAACAAGAATTATGTGTAGCAAGTGCCATAATTATGTATGTAATGAGCATCAAACCACTGTACGAGTATGACAAAATTGTAGAGCTCAAAACAGTGCCTAAATTATAAAGTAATTACTCAGTTATTTTGATAACTTGCGTGAAACAGAATATTTTTTGTAAAAGTTTGTTGTTTAAGATAACATATTTTCTATATAAAAGTGTGATTTAGCATGCACTTTTGGATTTATTGAACATTGAAAATTGGGGTCACATTGACCCCACGCGAGCAGTACGGTAATTTTTTTAACGCGAGTAACCAAGGGTTAATATAAATATTTTCATAAAATGAATATTCATTTATCACATTCACTCGAAAACAGCTTAAATTCATGAAAATGTTTTTAACGTAATAAGCGTAAAAACTCCTTGCTCCTTGCCGAGATTAAAAAAAATAAAAATAAAACACTAGTGCGGTAATGTAATAAAAAGCACACATGTTTAATAGGCTGGATTATGTACCTTAATACAGTGCAAATAGAGCTGTTTTATGAGCGAATGTGTAGAAAAAAATAATTCATATCTTATTGTTACCTTAATCATATTATCTTTTCGAACTCTTCATTTAAAATATCAAACTAACTAAAAATAAAATCAATATTAAATGCGTAGATTTAACACTTGAAATCAACTTTCAAAAAACAAAATAAACGATTTTTTGGCTATTTTGATTTTATTTACAGTTTCTATATTTTAATAAAAAATATTTAAAAACAAAATACCCGACTGTGTGGAAAAATATAAACTGAAAAGAGAAAAAGAAGTTCAATTTATAGAAAGATATAACTGTAGCTTAGATGTAACTTGAATTTCATGAGGTATTTTAGGGGGGAAGGGGGGGGGGGGGTCAAACCGGGGCGAACTAAAATTATGTGTTTGGAGGTGGTTTTTCAACTTCAAATATATTTTGTAGTTTTTGTTTGTCCCCGCCTGCAATACCTCATGAAATTCAATTTACATTTATGTTACAGTTACTTATATCTTTTTATAAATTGAACTTATTTTTCTCTTTTCAGTTTATATTTTGCTACACTGTCGGGTATTTTGTTTTTTTAAATATTTTTGACAAAGATGACAAACAAGACAATCCAATAAAAAATGATATACAACAAACTTCTGTTTACCATAATAGACTATAAGGGCATTGCAAATTACCCTTCGTCATCGAGTACCTACACGAAATTTGAAACTTTGTAAGTAGTAGCCTACTAGATCCACACACACACAACACTTGTCTGCCCATGCGCAACCTGGCAGATTCGACACAGATGGAAAGAAAAGTTATTTAGTCATAGAGTACAAGAATAAAACCTTTTCGCAAGGTACCTACTTAAATAAGTAAAAAACAATAGGTCTGCCTTACATTGTGTCGCTAGTCATTGAATTATACAACATAAAGTAAAATACAACCATTAGAACCAGCCAACTATTATTCTTCCTAGGTATTTCTTCAATGTCATCAGCTACAATTCCAAATCTTGTCAAACTATTGACGTAGGAAAAACACGCGCTCCGCTTATAGACTGTCCGCGCACCGCAAATTATCCTACATCATCGAGCACACGTAAAACACTTATGGGAATGTAAATAAATTGACTTAACCTCATTTAGGTCCTTTTAACCGTACAGACAGACGGACAATTAAATAAATGTCGTCTGTCGAAACGGGTCCGACATGTTATAAAAATTGATGTTTATGATTGTCTGCATCCCGATAACAAGTTCAAGTTGTATCCAGGCCGATAGACTCTATATTTAGACTTACATTTTGGGCATTTCGTTTAAGTATATGCTATAAAAGTTCAGAAGGTTTTACATTCAAAATTTAATAGGTAACAAAGTCTTGGTAAGATATACTAATATAATATAATACAGATACGTACCCGTGGGTGTCGTAAGAGACGACTAAGGGTTATAAACTAGAGGATGGAGAGCAGCAGCCTCCTGTGTATCATACCATCTTACTTACCTACAACCGTGGTCCATGCTGACAAGCGAGGTGACTATGGTACTTCCTATCCACAATTTTCCAGCAAAAGCTAGAATTCTGGAGGGGAGCTCCCTGTCCTGTAGTGGACATTTCATGGGATGTTGTGATGATGATAATGAAGTACCTTCAAAATTAAATTAATAAATCTAGGGTAACTCTTTGCACATTGTAGTACACTAGAATTTAGTTACACGTACCACGTAGGTACAGTCAAAGACAGGTCAAGCTTGACACTCGCAGTGCGATTCTAGCCCGTTCGTATATTGAAATATGAGCGGTACAAAGTCCAATGTGTCAAGCTTGATGTGCTCTTGACTGTACATTCTTCCTACTTATAATCACACGGCCGCACGTCGGTGGAAACACTTTGGCCGCAGTTCTGTTTTCGGGAATTTGTAGCGTTACGTTGGTTCAGCTTAAACTGGTTTTGTTTGTACGGTCAACCGCTTGTCGGTAAAAACTTTTTCAACTCTATTACCACGCCATAAGATCTAAAAGTGTTTCTACCGATGTGCGGCCGTGTGTACGAACTTGATACCGTGCGTACAAGTACGAACGGCAGCAGAAGAAAGAAGTGGTAATAAAACGCCCAAAACCAGGGACACGCGGCCGTGAGTGAGAGTGGAAAGACTTGCAACTATCAGGTACACACGGCCGCACATCAGTAGAAACACTTTTGGACCTTATGGCGTGGTAATAGAGTTGAAAAAGTTTCTACCGATTAGCGGTTGACCGTACCATTCCATAAAATATAAGTGTTGTATTGTACAACTGTACAACCAACAGCACGTCTAAACAATTTGCTGGCGGACATGTTTTACTTTTTTATTCTAATCCTATACTATTAAACGAGCAATATTTGTATATATAGTGACTTTTAATTAGTTCTTGATAGAAAAAGGTATGAATGTACTCACGATACTGAACAACTTTCCCCAAGAAACATAGGTAGAAATACGAAAATCAAGTTTTGACCTCCCATAGAAACTGCATCAGCTGATATCGCATTTTGTATGGAAGGACAAACTTGCTTTTTCGTATTTCGACCTATATTCCTTGGGAAAAGTTGTTCATTATCATGAGTACATGCATATCTTTTGCTATCAAGAACTAATTAAAAGTCACCCTATATACCTATCATTAAGCTATTGCATAGTCATCATCATCATAACCATGAAACGTCCACTACAGGACAGGGAGCTCCCTCCAGAATTATAGCATTTGCTGGAAAATGTGGAGGGGAAGTACCATAGTCACCTCGCTTGTTAGCGTTACGGCTGGCACCCGGCTGGTTGTCCCGTGTGGTGCCGGCAAAGAATAGTACCAACCCATACATACCCGTGGGTGTCGTAAGAGGCGACTAAGGGTTAACTGTAGGATGGGCAGCAGCATCCTCCTTTGTATATTACATCTTACTAACTGCGGTCACCTACAACCGCGGTCCATTGCATAGTAGTCCAGGGAAATTATTATTTGACCTGGAAGTAATTAAGTATGGCTGTTTTTTCTCGGATTCTACTAATCTCTCCTATAAATGTATAATTATTAAAATCGTATGACCTCGGGAACATATATTTTTATTTTTTATTTATACTAAAATGCTAATGCAATCAATCGATTAGCATTGTTAATAGAACTATAATCATAGGTAGTTTACCTAAAAATTAAAATGATTTCCCATTGGGATTGCTGAAATTCGGAGTTTCAGTAAGGTAATAAGTTAACTCGAAATTGCACTTAAAGGATAATATGTAATAGAAGTAAGATTAATGTTTTACTTCTTAAATATTATTTTAAATACATTTTATACAAAATTAAAATGTCAACTGTAATGATAAACTGTATTTTTGAATTTTTCGGTTTAAAATGTAATTTTCATCATCTTCGCTATATTTTTTTTTCTTTAATACTATTTTTACATATATGTATTTAAACAAAATTTTGTCAATAATAATAAAAAAAGTCCCATTTATATTTACTTCAAACCCACTCATATAAAAGTTTCTAAATACCCTGGAGTATAGCTTTTATCACGGGTTTTTTAATTTGTAATTGGTTTCTCGACAACGGCTCTAACGATTTCGATGAAATTTACCATACGGGGGTTTTTGGGGGCAAAAATCGATGTAGCTAGGTCTCATGTCTGGGAAAATTCGTTTTCCCTGTGTTTTTGAGCATTTTGTAAATTCCACGTTTTAGACAGACTCTTACAGCGCCATCTGTTGGCGAGTAGCATAGCTTGCTCACCTGATAATATTTTCAGGTTGAGGCGGCTATTATAGAGCGAAGCTGGGTCGCCCAGGTACTTTATTTTTATTATAAATGGGCTTACTCTTGACCTCGATCTAGTCTTGAGGAGAGAGATGAAGTCGACGATGGAACGAACTTGCCCAAAAGAAGCCTATTAACTCGCGACTTGAATAAATAAGTCTGGACTCCCGACGGTAGAAGAGAGATGGTGGAATAAGCTCGTGGAGCTCTTGAGCACACTCTCCGAAGTACAATCTGTAAAAGACCGACAGACATGCTACTTTGCGACAGTGGGCCAGACGACTGTGAAACTCGGTCTTCTCCAGCACCTTATCACATCACCAACGAGCTTCTTGGCTCTGCGATCTATCTATCTATATTTCATCGGGAAGACGTACCTTTTATTTATATAAAGATTATTTTAAGTTATTGATAAGCTGAAAATGTACACGTTTTTAGTTAGGTTCTACTTGTTTTCATACAAAATTATTAATTACTATTTACTACTATGTAAATTACTATTATGTAAATTATTAATTACTATTTTTCTTTCCATATCAGCTAGCTAGGCAAACCTTTTTACTTAAAAATGGCGTGTTGGAGTAAAATAACGGGAGACGTGGCAGGGTCGCGTGAGCAGTATTTAGCGGGTACTGGCAGCCTCACATCAGTGGAAATACTTTTGCACTAACCCACCTTTATTACGTAGTAGTAGCGCTGATATTCGTGGTTCAGATGTTTTCGATGACGACGTGCGGTTGATTGTAGGTACCTAGATTTAGTGCCAACATAGTTATTGTGCCTAGTAAGTAAGCAAGTACTGAGTACTTGTCTAGACAGCTTGAACGGCCTCATGCATGCGCTGTGCATTACCGACGACCAATCGAGACGATCACGCGAGAAAAAAATTTTAACTACTCAAAAAAACCTTTTCAAATAAGTGTTAAGTATTTATTCTGCATATGTGTACACTTAACGGTCTCCCTAGACTTTCTTAAGAGGCAAGCTTTGGGAGTCTAAAGATAAAACTTTTCTGTTATTTTGACAATTTTATGATTATAATTACCAACATTCTTGTTGGGCATTCGGAAGTCCAAACTCAAGGTTTGCTTGCGAGGGATGGAGCCTAGTGGCATTTGAGGTCAAATAGTACTTAAACCAGTGCTGCTCTTGCAAACCCAAATCACAGACAAGCAGTAGACCTTAATTTGCCAGATAAAAAGCAAATCTTAAGTAGGAGAGAACCGGTCAAATCACACGTAGATGTTACATTACTCCTGTACTGTAGCCAAGCGCAAGAGAGCGACCGAATAGGTTTCCGGGGAAGCCTTCGACTACTTACAGAAGTCTTGTGTTCGACCCCAAAAAAACCGGCCAAGTGCGAGTCGGACTCGCGCCCTAAGGGTTCCGTACCTATCTACCATATGATATACTAAAAGCTTTTGCTTTGATTTTAAAAACTCCACGACCATCCAACTTGACCCCTCTTTTATAGAAAAGTTCTTGAAACGGAAGCTCACCTTAATTGGTTACTATTAGTTGTGAGAAAAATTTAAATATTTAATGATTTTAGACTTTTCCCTTTAAGCAGCCAATCTACGTAGTTGAGCACCTGTCACCGGCCAACAAGGCGTTGCATGCAGAAGCGAGACTAAAGGCAAAAGATAAAGGCTACAAATTTGTTTGGGTCAAACAAGGTAAAATCTTTATGCGTAAAAGTGAAAACTCTGATTATGTCTACGTTAAAAACAAACAAATTTTAGATAAACTAGATTAAGTAACTTAATAATTGATATGCATGTTTTAGGCTTTTTTCGTTAAAATTCAATTGTATAAATGTTTTTTATCAAAATGTAAGAGGTTTACGGAGCAAAACTCATGACTTTGTAAAAAATGTTTCTCTCTGTAGCTATGATGTTATAATAATCACTGAATCCTGGTTAAACAGTAGTGTATACAATGCTGAGCTCTTCGATGACAATTATACTGTATACAGGCGTGATCGTGAAACCTCAAATTTTCACAGAGCTAAAAATGGTGATGGAGTGCTTATCGCTGTATCATCTAAACTCAATTCATCTCGGATAATACATTATGAAAGTAATTGTGAAGATCTTTGGGTCAGAGTTGAATTGTCAAAGAAGTTAAGTGTCGACTTCTGTGCTGTCTATTTACCCCCACCAATACAAAGAAATATTTTACTTGAATTTATAGACAACTTTAATAGAATCTCTGAAAATCTTGACAACGTTTGTTTGGTTGGTGACTTTAATCTGAGTTGTATTGACTGGTTTTCCTCGGTTAATAATAATCGCTCACCAACGTACAACTGTAATGGTTCTTCTTTAGCACAGACTTTGGTTGATTTCATTTCTCTCAATAACCTCACACAGTATAACAAAATTGTCAACAATAGAGCAAAAATTTTAGACCTTGTTTTGAGCAGTTATAATGGTGTCGAAGTAAATATCAGTACTAATGCTCTCGTAAATATTGACCCCTTGCATCCTCCATTAGATATAACCATAGCTTTTGTTACTACTCCCACACTTAAAATCAATAACACCGAAGTAAAACATAATTTCTTCAAAGCCGATTATGATGTTATCATCGCTAAGCTAGACAAAATTGATTGGACATTACAATTTGAACACTGTAATAATGTTGATGAAATGGTTTCAGTTTTTTATGGGATTGTTGACAACATTATTAAAATGTGTGTTCCTATTACTAGATTCAAATCAAAATTGCACTCTCCGTGGTTCTCAAAAGATTTAGTTAAATTAATTAAAGAAAAGAAAAAATTGTTACACAAATACAAGACGTTTAAAAACCCACTAGACGAAATTTCTTTGCAAACAATAAGTAAGAGATGTGAGTTACTTTCTGTGTCATGCTATAATATTTACATTAGTAAAATAGAAGATAGTATTAGTAAAAATCCCAAGTATTTCTGGACATACTCAAAAAATAAACGAAACGCATCAAACCAATATCCCTCTAAAATGTACCTCAACGACACACAGACTTCTAATGGAACCGAGATATGTAACCTGTTTGCATCGCATTTTTCATCAGTTTTCTCACAATCCTCGAACTTTTTGCCGTGTTCTGATGAATCCCACACTAACTCCATCCATCTTTCACATATACACATTTCACAGAAAAATATATTTCGAAAATTGAAAAGTCTGGACTCGGATAAGGGAGCTGGTCCTGATAATTTGGCACCTTTATTCATCGTCAAATGTGCTGAAACTCTTAGTGTGCCTTTGTATTTAATTTACAATACGTCCTTAAGAACTGGAAACTTTCCCCAGTTTTGGAAGAGCGCTAAAGTTGTACCCATTTACAAATCAGGTGATGCGGGTTCAGTCTCCAATTACCGACCAATTTCTATACTATCAGTTTTTGCCAAAGTATTTGAATCGCTTCTATACCCACATTTGCAGTATTTTTTTAAGCAGTCTTTAACAGACTTTCAACATGGTTTTGTCAGGTCCAGATCTACTAACACTAATCTAATTAATTATCATAATCATCTTGTGGAAGCAGTCGACGCTGGTCATCAAGTAGACGTTATTTATACGGACTTTTCAAAGGCATTTGACAAGGTTTGCCACACTAGACTGGCCATGAAACTATCTTCGTGTGGTGTAGGTGGCCCACTTCTTAAATGGTTTATTTCATACTTAACGGATAGATCACAGCATGTCGTTGTTAAAGGGTTTAAATCAAATGAATATATAGCAACTTCAGGAGTGCCCCAAGGGTCTCATCTGGGTCCCTGGCTGTTCAATTTATTTATTAATGATATTACAAAACAAATTAATTATAGCCAAATATTTCTTTTTGCTGACGATCTAAAATTATCCCGGGTTATCAAAAGCAGTAATGATAACATACTTCTCCAACAAGACATAAATTCTCTTTCCTCCTGGTGTGCTGAAAACAATATGTCATTAAATACACAAAAGTGTTATCATATAAAATTTACAAGGAATAGAACAATATTTGCCTCACGTTATGATATCAATGGAACTACTCTTCAAGAAGTTACTCAGATTAGGGACTTGGGCATCCATTTTGATAGTAAACTGACTTTCCTGCCGCACTTAGATAATATAATTTCAAAAGCCAGTAAAATGTTAGGTTTTGTTATAAGAAATGGCAAAGTTTTCAAAAGGTCTTTTACCAAAATCATTATTTACAATGCTTACGTTAGAAGCAACCTCGAATACTGTTGTATGGTATGGACACCCGGTTACAATATTCATCAGCTCCGTATTGAACGCATACAGAAGAGGTTTCTAAGACATCTCGTTTCACGGAATCTCATAAAACGACAACTCAACTCATATGAAAAAAGACTAGATTACTATAAAATAGACAATCTAAATACCCGACGACGATTGATAGACTTAACTTTTCTGTATAAACTTTTCAATAACAGAGTAGATAACCCACAACTCCTAGAAAGCTTTCAAATCTACGTTCCACCCCGTATTCCTCGCCAACCGGTAGGTTTATTTAAATTACCATTCTCTCGAACCAATCTCAAACGATCTTCAGCTGTTTCTAGGCTAAGCCGTAGCTACAATGCCCTTGGAGGTACCATCGACATCTTCAAGGATTCATATAACTGCTTCAGAAATAAAGTTTTGCTCGCTGCAAGGGAACAGCAGTCTGTTAGTTAACTTTTTCCTGCACATTTAGAATTAGTTACTTCTGTTTTTTATATTATTTTTTATTTCTATTTGTTTGTTGCAATGTAATAAATTTAAGCATGTTGTGGCTGCCTTAACAAGCAGTGCATTCAATTATGTTTTTAGAAGTAAGTTGTTAATATAAGTGTCAATGTAATTTGCTAATGGCGGTCCTTAAATAAAATAAAATAAAATAAAATTTGTACTGTGAGACCTAGCTTCTTGCCAAATTTCATAATTTTAGGTCAACGGGAAGTACCCTGTAGGTTTTGCTTTTTTGCATACATTTATGGAGATGAGGACATAAAAAGCCTTATCTTTTGATTGCGTTGTTGTAAAAAAATTAAATTTTCAGATCTTGTATGGTTTATAATATTCGTTATCAACCTCTTCTCGTTCGTGAGAAAAAGGGTCTTGACAGACAGACAACAAAGTGATCCTATAAGGGTTCTGTTTTTTTTATTTTTGAGGTACGAAACCCCTTAAAATGACGCAACGCATTAGATAGGTACATTCAACAAGCATTGAAGATTGGCACAAGACTGCGACGTATAGTGGCTACAGGGAGGGAAGGGAGGTCTTTGTTGAACAACGAATTTTCACCTTTAGCAAAAATTTTCTGCTTTTCCAAAAGTTGTACATACGGCCGCACTTCGGTGGAAACACTTTGACCTTGAACGAATCTCTGGTTTCGGGCGATTGGAACGAAGTAGCGCTGATTCATACTGCCTTGCGTACTCAAGATTTTACACTGATAAATTTTTTATTAAATTGAAACGTTTTCTACATTGTATACAATAATGTCCCTACAGAAACACACTTAGTGCACATTTATAATATTTCCAGGTACTGGACGAAGTGGTTCCATCATTAGTCATTACATCCTGTCTCACGTACACGCATTACGGAATCCTAGAAACAAATGCAAACCGTATAATTTGCATTTCCTTTGCATAATATATTATTTGTAAAATGCAATTTACCGACTTACGCTGATGCACTTAATTTTAGTGAAACGTACAAGTTTTAAGAAGTAGAGAGCTAGTCTACTGTAGAGGGATTGAGCTGATAAACGTGAGCGAGATAGCGAAATGCAGAAAGTTAAGTTTAAATCAGATTTGTAAACGTGTTTAAGTACATAAATCGCTTGTATTTTTCTTTAAAATAGAAAAACACAAAAATATGCAGATTAGAACTTGCGCCTTATTCGCCAGTACTAGAGAAGCTTTTAAGGAAACACCCATGCCTGCCTGCCTAATTATATGGGCTTCAAATCTCCATGCCATGCGTAATAGTACTATACAGCCTGCCTGCCACTCGTGTCTTGTGAAAATTCAATCGCTAGGTGGTATTCAGACATTCATACTCACTTAGAACTTTATAGACACAGACCACCTATTTATAGAGCATCGATATTGATGAATTTATCTCAAATTAAGTTAAAAGAACACTTAAATATAGTAGGTGAGTACTTTTGAAATGAAATCTTGTAACTTTATTTTTCCTTTCCTCATTCATTACCACAGAGAGCTGCGACGAAGTACGATATCAGCTTGTACCAAGAATCGTCATGGAAGTGGAAAACGTTTGTAAGTAGTACCGAGAAACAGCATTACAACTGGTTGCAGTTGCACCTCGTACATTAGATCAATTATTGCATTTTGCTGGTAATATACGAGCTCAGTGTAAGCGTAATGTTCGGTTTCCTCAATAGAGGCGATTATAATAGACCCACGACCGCACGATCCGAGGAACTTGCTTCCAGGCAAAATAAAAAAAACCGGTCAAGTGCGAGTCGGACTCGCGCGCCGAGGGTTCCGATATACCTATAGTATTTTTGGAAGCAATAAAGTCCATTTTCAGGACCGCAAAACTAAATTTGTTTGTAAAGGTTTTTTGCAGATTTCTGAAAAACTGTGCAACTTAGAAAGATCGTTTTATTTTTGCTGTAAAGTTTACATAAACCTCTGTCAACTGTAATTAATTTAGATTTTCCCTTACTCAAACTTCGGAGATAAGGGGGGGGGGAATGGTATTTTTTTTGACATTTTTCATCATAACTTGAAAACTAAGAAACTTAAAAAAATACAAAAATATATTTTAAAATGTACAAGTAAAGCCCTTTCATATGATACCCCACTCGACCTAGTAGCGACAATTTGAAATTTGGCCCCCCCTATTTTGGCCCCCTTTACATTAATAATCATACTTTTTTCAAAAAATTTTCATGTGCAATTAAGTTGGGCAACTATATTCTAAAACTATTCCAAATTTCAGCTCGATAGTGTAAGTGGTTGCTGAGATATAGAGGTGTGACAGACAGACGGACAGACAGACAGAGCGGCACCATAAGGGTTCCTTTTTTTTACCATTTTGGTATCGGAACCCTAAAAAGATACCCCTCATGGTGGTTCGTCTTCCTCTTATCGTCCATCTGTTTGTCAGTCACACCTACACACATAACTGTTCATTGCATCAACTTAAAATTTAGAATAGTAAACGTACTTGCCCAACTGTATTACAAAATTTCACCTCACTAGCTTGGAAAATTTGCTTTATCGGTCGAAATCTGTGTGCAAGTCATTTTTGGCCGCTAGCGTGGAAAAGGTTTTTGATAATCGGTCGAAGTCTGTGCGCAAAACTCATTTATGGCCAGGCTAGCATGGAATAGGTTTTTTCAATTTAAACATGATGAATGATGATAAATTATGCCATAAGGTAATGGATTTATCTCGTTGTAGTGAGGTGAAAAATTTGTTTCGCTCAGCAGCAAATTTATATTTCACGTCTCGTGCCTTGAAACCCTCGCTACGCTCAGGATTCTATAACCATTTTTCTGCCTTGCATAAAAAACAACTATTTCATAGTGATTGAAATTAGGACCAAAATTAGGGGGGCTAAAATATTAACATGTGGTGGTTACATCAAGTGGGGTATCATATAAAAGGATTTTACTTGTAAATTATAAAATTAGGTCTTTGTATGTATTTATGCATGACTGATAGTTTTCGACTTTTCTTCTACTTTCATAATACAGCAACGAAAATCTGCTTTTGAATCTATACAATTCATGTTACTCATATTACTAAGGTAAGTGTTTTCGTATTTACCCGCCTATCTGCATAAAATATTTCCTAATTAATCGAAAAATAAAACAAAAAGTCTAACATTAACATCTCTGTTTATTTTATCGCATAACTGTACAATACTTAATTCACAATTAAAATTAATTTAACTATATTATTTTTATTCCTATTTACTTGCAAACCAACCAAGTAATTTGCACATTGAATTATTTACACATATTATGTGTCTGCGTAAGGATTTTGATGCCAATCATATATGACAAAGTACAGGTATATTACAAAGTAATTAAGAATGACTAATACCTATTTTAGGTATATAAACTTTTCAGGTTTCACTTCCTTCGAAAAGTATACAGGGTGTCTCATTCAAATCGGTCAGTATGGGAAAGTCTGAAACTATAAGACATACGAAGATTTGTTCTTAGGAACCATGTCACCGATTTTGATAAAAAGAAAAACTGCATTCATACATTTGAAAAAAAAAAGTGTACCCAGCTGGGGAATCGAACCCGGTAGTTTTGAAAAAAAAGCTTACAGTTTTTCTGTTTAAATAACGGTTGTGTAGGTCTTAAGCAGTAAATGTCTCTATGAAACACGATGTCTAAAATGAATAAAATGCATTGTTTTTACATACTTTAATTTATCATAGTAGGTGTTCGAAGTGACCACCGTTTTTTTCAATACAATATGGGTACACTTTTTTTCAAATGTATGAATGCAGTTTTTCTTTTTATCAAAATCGGTGACATGGTTCCTAAGAACAAATCTTCGTATGTCTTATAGTTTCAGACTTTCCCATACTGACCGATTTGAATGAGACACCCTGTATAGCTCGAAACTTCAGTAAAATTATTAATATCTAAGACTTAAAATTTTTAATGGAAATCAATAGTAACCTCGCGTTCCGTTCTAAACAGTTTTGAGTAGTTTTTAAACAAAAACTAGCACCGCAACATATCATTATCCCAAACTCTTTTGATTGCATTCAAAAACGGGAAATATTTAACTGTACATCAAAAATACTTCTTGGACATCAAAATACTGACTGTGCATCAAAAATACCAAATCGCCGTTTTGTAAAATGCCGCCACCGTTATGTAAAACGGTGAATTCAAGGCATTTTACTAGTTTATTTTTTTGGACCTGATATGCGTATACCTTATTACAGAGGATAAAAGCAACAACTACGTTCTACGACTTTGCTAACAAAGCACAAAAAAAATCGACTCCCCATACTAAAGTGGTCACGTGGCGGACCCATTTTGTATGGGAAGTTGAAAATTTTTCGTGCGTTGTTAGCAGTCGTAGAACAAAGTTGTTGCTTTTGACCTGTGTTATAAGGTGGGCATACGCATATCAGGTCCAAAAAAACCGCCCAAGTGCGAGTCAGACTCACGCACCGAGGGTTCCGTACCACCACATAATCATAATTGTATTAGTTGAAATTTCAGTAAGTTAATGTGCTAGATTTTTTGAGTCCGACACGCGCTTGACCAAATTTTATTATTTGTTATTTTATAGCTTATGTATACCAATATAAACATACATACATAACATACATACATATATAAACATACCAATTTTCAAGTTTGTAAGTGTTTCCGTTTTTAAAATAGAACTAAAACAAAAATCGCCTCCGCGACCATCCAACTTGACCCCTCTCTTATATGAATGTTCTTGAAACGGGAGCTCACCACAATTGGTTACCATAAGTTGTGAGAAAAGTTGTAATATTTAATGATTTCAGACTTTTCCTATTATTTGTACTGTGAGACCTAGCTTCTTGCCAAATTTCATAATTTTAGGTCAACGGGAAGTACCCTGTAGGTTTTGCTTTTTTGCATAAATGTATGGAGATGAGGACATAAAATGCCATATCTTTTGATTGCGTCGTTGTAAAAAATTGAAATTTTCAGATCTTGTGTGGTTCATGGATCCTAATATATGGTATTAATTTCAACCTGATACCTCTACCCGTTCGTGAGATAAAGGGTCTTGACAGACAGACAGACAAACAGACGGACAACAAAGTGATCCTATAAGGGATCCGTTTTTTTCTTTTGAGGTACAGAACCCTAAAAATAACATTGTACAATGGCCGGCCGTTTGTAGTACGGCGTGTTATACGATATAGCTGCGACATATTAATAGCGAAGCGACATGAACTCAAATTGTTGCTTAAATAATAATATAACTATTTTTGCTGTGCAATCAGTATTTTTTATTATTAGGATTGGGATTGTCTTTGATTTGCTGATTCTGATTTGTTTATTTGCAGTTAAATACTATACTTCAACATCTAAGACAGGGCTAGCTATGAAAAGCATGGCATAAGTTTGAATTAATTGATCTACATACACCTACAAGGTAAGCATGATCAGTCGGCGTAATTATATAACTTTTAATGATTAAAACTATCAGGTTATGAAAAAAAACTCGGCCTTTTCATACAAACTGTCTAATCAAGTTTGCAATTTCGTATGGGAGGTGGATTTTTTTTCTATTTCCTGAAAGTCAAATACGTTGACTGATCATGCCCTCTCAGTTTTCGGAAACCTGTCCCACCCTTTATACTTTGTTATTTTTTATCACCCCCGAATATTTTAAGAGGTAAGTAATTCTGCCCAAAAACTAAAAAACTATTAAAAAAAAATTCGACCTCCGATACACAATGTGTTGTCAACTGATGCAATTTGCATGGAAAGTCAAAAAAATTTTTTCCTGTTTCGACCTATGCTTGAGAAAAGTTTTTCAGTTTTATGGACAGAACCACCTTAATAAATAAGTATCCGGAGTGATAAAAAAATGCTATAGTTATGCATTTTTTTTCACATTATTCCAGTTAAAAGCAGATTCATTCGATTATCTCTAATATCACTTGTCTATACGTCGTCTTCTTCATCTTCCTCGTCCTGGAAAGCCTTAGCCGCAGGCTGGAGCAGTTTGGACCTGGTGGCTAGTCTTAGCGTGGCCGGGCCCAGGGTATTACGGACTTTAGGAAGTGGCACCAGGGGCGGTGGACCGGCAGCACCTGGTGTTCCAAGACCCGCCGTGCCTTCGTTACTCACAAGGGGTATCTGTAACAATATTTATTATAAGCATCGGCCATGTTTATTTTAAATGATCACAAGAAAATGTCCAGAGTTGTTATGAACTTAACTCCTCTCTATTTTTCAGCACAGCTACATATTAAGTAGTATTTAAAATATTTTTAGCATGGAATAGTGGCATTTTCGTTTTATACATAGGACTTGCAAGAACACGAGTGTAATAATAAGCAATTTTTCATGCAAAATTAGACGAGTAACTAAGCACAAAACAAACAAATTTGCAAACAGGATTCAAACCGAACAGAAAATGGAGATGATTACAGTAAAAGTGTAACCTTTCACTTCTCCTAACCTTTTACATAAGTCATTGAACGCTTGCATTTATCCCATTTCAAATCAATCAACCGACTAGAAATGGTTGGAGGCGATTCAAAAATTACTGCACAGGATAAAAACAGCGAGCGCATTTTGCCCACTGCTTACTGCCCGTAGCCACCAGACCAGAAACGATGGACAGGCATCACTTACATATAACGACAGACAGGCCGACTGCGTTATTAGACATTACATTACTGCCTTGGGATGCATGGAATTGTGTAAAAACTCAAACACGCATGTAAACGTATTAAATTATTGAAACAAAAACTATTTATTGTCTGCTGCTAGGGTATATGGTCGGGTTCTTATTTAAGTAGCAGTACCTGGGCGACCGAGCTTTGCTCTGTATAATCTTAACCAAAGCTCAATATTAAAAAGATGACGCTTTAGGGTTTCTAAAACGAAATCCAAAATTCTCACAAAAGTAAAAAATTGTTTTCCCAGACATCTGACCTAGCAAAATCGATTTTTCGCCCCGAATACCCCGTATGGTAAATTCATCGAAATCGTTGGAGCCGTTTTCGAGATACCGATTACAAATATATTATACATTATTATAATGCTCGTTCAATAGTATAGGATACTACTTCATACGCCTCCCGAAAACTATAACTGTGGAACTATGAAACTGATTAATTTTACTTTGATTTTACCCAAGGAACATGAGTCGAAATCAGACCTAATATTTTTTTTACATTTCATACAAAATGCGGCATCATCTGGCTTAGTTTCTATGGGAACAATTTTTTTTCTTCGAAACCTCTGGGTCGGAAACATGTTCAGTTTGATTCAGTTTCAGTTTTCTGAACATGTCTTTAATCAAGTAATAATAACTTTCCAAAAAAGCAGATTCTTGTCTTTTTTGTGCAATGACAAAGACAATGGAACATACAGACCATTCCTCGGAACAATAATACGATAGACTTAGTGAGTAGGCACGGTACGACCATTTAATGAAATGTAATAAATCCATAAACAGTGGCAGACACATTGTTCATAGTTCATTGTCTAGTAGGTGAACATCCTAGACGGCCGGAACACCAGATTTCCTGTGGGTCCAATGGCTGTAGGTAAGTGAGCTCAGACCATATTGCCGCGCGCGACTCTTGCTTGTCTAGACTTAATATAAAGCAGTATTAAGTGGAAGTTAGTTTGTAAAAGACGAACAAATAGCAATTTATCAGTTGCTCAGTCAAAGCAACAAAAACTGAAAATTGTGGTGATTTTGATAATATTTTTTTTCAAATCCCCAAGACAGTCCCGAAAGAAGAAAGTTGCTTAGTATCGTTGACTGATCATGCCTTTAAAAGTTAATGTTAACAGTGCCGACTGCGACTGAGAAGAATCTTGGAGCCACTGTCGACGATTCCTAATTCGACTAATTAGTAAAGAATATGAAATCTTTGATATTTTCACAAAGGTAAAATAAATAAAATGACAACTAAGCGAGAGAAACCAAGAGGCATTCGCTAGTATAGTATATTCTACAGGGCGACGACATTAACCAAAACAACTCTTTTTATGGAGTGTTGAAGGCCACCTAGAAGATGGCTAGCTAGACTATTTTTTTAGTACAAGCTCTTGGTAACAATTTCGTTCGTTACGACGCGCAAACATTCAGGCATAAGAAATATTAGTATTCAAGCAAATATTGATAATGAAAACATGTTGCTTCGTAAACGGACACTACCCTTTTAAGCTTGTAGGAGCTTTTAAGTGTGAAAGGATCCATAAAATTATAAATTGAAGGGACACGTTTTACAAGCTTTTACCATCCTATGCTGGCGGTTAAGTTAATGTTGGCCAGAGTCTTAATATGGGTATTACAGACAATCACAGTGGGACGCGGTCATAAGGCGATGCAGTTTAGATATGAATGTAAATGTCTGCGCTGTGCAGTCGCGAAATCAAGGTTTCACAGCATATGGGTTAAACATTTAAAGATAGGGTTATCATTGCAGAGAAAAATAATTTGAGAGAAATATTGTCAAAGACCGTCTTTGTATTATTCGGGGTACAATAATTATGCATTCAGACTGAATGGGAACAATTAATTTAATTTCTGAATTTGATGTACATTTTATTATTTCATCATCATCATCATATCATCCCATAACACGTCCACTGCACGACAGGGAACTTTAATTATTTACTGCTTCGAAAATATGACTGGTGCATTTGTTCAGGTTGTTCGAATTTATATTGGAACTGAACTAACTGACCGGATGGACCTATAAGTAAGTATAATAAGGTTTTTCTTTATTCCTGTACTGCGGAGTACGAGTGGAAGAAAGCTAGGCAAGTATTATTTAAAATAGTTATTATTTTGCAGCACCGAGTCGTTCAATAACAAAACCAGTATTATTTCTCTAAGTATTTATATTTGTGAGCTGAAGTTGAGTATCTACAGTTGAGTCAGCGATCCACACTAAAGATACGGTCACAGAACGCGGTGCAATTTAAATTAGTCTCCGTCCGTGGGAATACTTCATTGCAGCCGATAGTATCTCCCTCGTCACCAGAACCTCGACTCAGCCTTGAGATAACGCATCTATGTCGACGACGTCTTGATGCTTCAACAGATAACGTGCCCACATACAGTTTAATGTTAAAACGTATATTCTTTAGGTATTGTCAGTTGACAGTAGGGTAGGTCAGTAAAGCCAAATAAGAATTACTGAAAGTGAAGACTTTGTAGCAACTAAGTACGTGACAAAGACATAATTGAATTGAGTTTTATATTTTTAAAAAAAAGTTAACATCTTTGTCTCCTATTTTGAAGACGATAGTCTCCGGATTCCATCCGTCGATTCCAATCCAAAATTAGATTAGGAGATAGAGATAGATGGAGACAGTTTGATCCCTGGGAAAGGTCACAGGCTACGTTTTTGGCATTCGACGCGTTGGAAGTCGCGAGCAACAGCTAGTCACTTAAGTGACGACATGAATAACATTACCCCTAAAGTCAGAATTGCTTCAGTTCGTCTTTGATGTAAAGTAATGAAGATTATTCATAACAAATTCCCAGTATTCGAAAATCGTTAAAGACATCCAGAATTACTATGCAAGGCTAGCCAAGTGTTGCGTAATGACGCAGAGATCACTCAAAGAGTGCACTCGGTAACTACGTGCATAAATCATTCATGAGTTGACACACAAATTACGTCGTCAAGGAAAGGCATCTAGTAATGCTTCCAATGCTATCAAGGCAACTCATTGTTATACTCGAGAGAGGCTTGCGGAAGGAATGGGCGACAAAATTGTAAGAACCATTTTAGAAATTTAAGATCAGATGTCTTACTGCCGCACTCCGATATGACGTTATTTAAAGTTCATTCACAAAATTTCGTGCTGTCACTTTATTTGTCAATTAAATCAAATAGAACAGCATGATAGCTAAGTAATTATTACTTCGGATTCATGCTGATTTGATTTGGCTAGCCATTTGTAAAATTTTGGCAAAAAAAAAAATAATTCACGTAAGAGGACCGGTCATCATGGAGATCTTCAGGGAAAGTCTTCTTTAGCAGTGGATGTCTTTCGGCTGATATGATGATAACGAACTAATTAACTTTAAGTGATGTTTATGATTACGGCAGTTAATCACCTATTACAAAAAACTATACTGTGATAACTTTCTACATTAGCCTGATCAACAAACGTAAAACTATGTCAATAAAAGAAAACTGGATTCAACCAAAACTACGGACCAAACATAGATTTTTTTAAAATAAAAACAGCATTGTCTAACAAGAAACCGACTGGATTAAAACTAAGCGAGATAAAAGTAGATAAAAAATACGCGAAACGTAATATCACAGGCTAGAACGGAAACGCCCCAGGTAATTTAGTGCAAACAGGGCCATATTTAGCAAGACAATAAAAGTTTAGTGCATTCCTACGTATTGCGGATTGCTGTTGGCAATAATCCGAGTGGGCATTACTTGATAATGCAGAATTTGCAGACATGAAGGAGGCAGAGGTATATTTAAATGGCTCGCAATTAGTACGATTCCAATTGAATTGAATTGCAACACTGCAAGCTTTGTCGGTCAGTAATGTTGCTCCCCTTGGATAGTTACATATGGAAGTTATGCTGAATATTTAAAAGAGTCTATTTTTACAAGTTTATAAATGTGAATGTATTTCGGGGAACTCCGCAATATTTTTCTGTACTTCAAAATTGAAAGCGGCGGTGGTTGGTTTTGATTCTGCATGAAAATTAAGGCGAGAGTGAATGGAAACGTTGGAAGGGGAAGGCCTAGGCGAACGTACCACGACCAAATTCAGGACGTTCTGAATAAAGGCCAGGTTAAAAGTACCCTAAACCGACGAGCATGTATGAAAGGATTGATTAAAGTACAGGAAGCAAGGAAAGTAAGTCAAGATCGTAGCAGGTGGAGGACTGTGGTCTCTGCCTACCCCAACGGGAAAGAGGCGTGATGTTATGTATGAAAATTAAATCACAAAATACAGGGTGTAACACAAAGGGTGTATACCAACCCTGGAGGATTTGAATCTGCCTATGAAACTGAATAACTTTCCCAAAGAAACATACGTCGAAATAAAAAAAAAATACCTCCCATAGAAACTGAATCAGCTGACAGCGCTTTTTGTACGGGAGGTCAAAAAGGCTTTTTTTTCGTGTTTCGACCTAAAGTTGTTCAGTTTCATGGGCAGAAGCATATGCTTCAGGGTTAATATACCTTTTCTGTTCCACCTTGTATAGCATACAAATAAATGGGCTGGTCACTTCATTAAATCTTCGAATGCATTTGTTCGTCTGTTTCAATATTTCTTGTCATTGTAGATGACAAGTTTTGGGCGGATCTCCAGTATGTAAGTACACAGAATGACTCTTTGTTTAGGTATCTTATGAAAAGGTAGACGTATCCGTCGCGACGGTATAATATGCGTCTGCATTTGCAGTGTTTATTTACAAACTTTGACAAAAATAAATAGGACTGGGTAAGAGCCATACAGAATTACATCAGTAAAATTGAAATATTTATATGTCACCGGAAAATAACACGGAATCGCAAGTTGATCAATTTCCTAGTAAGTTGATCACCCTTACCGAATTCGATTTTGACTGAATTTGGTCGTCGTTTTGAGACCGGTGCCAGCTTGAATATTAGCAATAAACAGTTCGACGTCAAGTCAATTCGACGGAGCTTCGCTCTATAATAGCCGCCTCAACATTAAAATATCATCGGGTGAGCAAGCTGTGCTACCCGCCAACAGATGGCACTGTAAGTTTCTGTCTAAAACGCAGTATTTTAATAAAATGATTAAAACACGTGGAAAACTAATTTTATGAGACCTAGTTAGATCGGTTTTTCGCCCCCAAAAACCCCTGCATAGTAAGTTTCAGTGAAATCGTTAGAGCCCTTTTCGAGAAACCAATTCCAAATTTATCTATATATATAAAAGAAGAAGGTGACTGACTGACATATCAACGCACAGCCAAAACCGCATGGGTCTAGAGATTCTAAATTTGACACGTAGGTTTCTTATGAGGTCTAGGGGTGCACTAGGAAAGGGTTTTACAAAATTCTACCCCTAAGGGGGTAAAATAAGGGATGAAAGTTTGTATGAAAGTCCGTCAGTTTTAAAGTTAAGATCTTCAAAATTATTATTTAGGCTAACGACTAAAAATTAAGTTTTACGTGTCTCAGGGTTTTTTAAAATTTTACACCCTAAGGGGTGAAAAGGGGGATGAAGTTGAAAATCCTTCATTTTCAAAGTAAAATCCTCTAAATTTATTGTTTAGGAACGAACATCACTTTTATTGAAATTCCACCCCAAATTTAACCCCTAAAAGAGGTAAATGGGGTGAAAAAGTCTAAGAACCAATATGGGTATCGTTTGTATGGTTTATCGGGTCGCTGATAACTAAAACTACAACAATTTTGAAATCCAACGTGGTGGACGTGAAATACCATCATCCCCTGGGGATGGTTGAGGTGCGATAGGGTTGAAATGTCTAGAAATCAATACAGGTGTCGTTTGTATGGTTTATCGGGTCGCTGATTACAAAAACTACAACAATTTTTAAATTCAACGTGTTGGACGTGAAAAACCATCATCCCTTGGGGATAGGGTTGGGATGCGATAGGGTTGAAAAGTCTAAAAATCAATATGGGTGTCGTTTGTATGGTTTACCGGGTCGCTGATTACAAAAACTACAATAATTTTGAAATCCAACGTGGTGGACGTGAAATACCATCATCCCCTGGGGATGGGGTTGGGGTGAGATAGGTTTGAAATGTCTAAAAATCAATATGGGTGCCGTTTCCATGTTAAGGATAGCGGTTAAATTGACGTTAGGAGTAGGGATAGGGGAAGGGATATGGGTAGGGGTATGGATAGGGGAATGGATATGGGTAGGGGTAGGGTAGAGGCAGGGATAGGGAGAGGTAGAGTTAGAGGTAGAGGAGAGAGGGAGAGGGTTTTAGTTTTTCTCAATTACTTCAGCGAATTGGCTCCGTTTTGAAATATAAGATAAAGGAGTCTCTCAGCTCTCTCTCTGCATTTTTTAGGTTAAGTCACAACTTTAAGGCACAATACTGCTGCTAAGTTCCTCTGTTCTGAGTAATTTATGAGTAACTTCAGCTGGTTCTCATTGATTTGTGCAGGGTTAGTCCAGTTTTTCCTTAGTTTAAAATTACCCCGAAATGACGGGAAAATATCTCATTGCTTCGGAAAAACGGTAACAACATAAATACGAAAACCACGCGAGCGAAGCTGCGGGCAACAGCTAGTATATTAATAGGATATCCAGGCTGGCACCGACCTCAAAAACTTTTATTTCTTCCTTTTTAACACGCTTTTATTAGCTTCACCTGTAACTAACAATGTAAAAAAATCTTGGAAGCTATATTTCACCCACTTCTAGTTGTCGTAGGAAGTTGAAACTTTGCAGTTGTATTGAATTCCAATGACAATGCAATAATATGGAACTTCGAAGCTGGTCTCATGATGGAGCAGGAAGGTGGACCATGGGACCCTGGAATGGCTTCCAGTAAATCAGTCGTGTTTGATATCATTAGAATTGTCTCAATGAGCAGTTTTCATTTTGCTTAGTGATGAGGACCTGATGATGACCAGGAAGGTGGACCATGGAACTCTTGAAAGATTTCTAGTAAATGAGCCGTGTTTGGAGTCATTGTATGTAATTCCAAGGACAATGCAATAATATGGAACTGCGAAGCTGGTCTCATGATGGAGCAGGAAGGTGGACCATGGAAACCTAGAATAGCTTCTAGTAAATCAGTCGTGTTTGGGATCATTAGAATTGTCTCAATGAACAGTTTTCATTTAGGTTCTTGGTGAGGAGGACCTGATGATGACTGGCGAACTACCGCACAAGACCGGGACCATTGGCGGATTCTTGTTTCGGAGGTCAAAAATAACATGTCATGTGTCATGTCGCAAGGGTCACTTCAGGGCACCGTGCGCAACCCTGTTGTAGTTAGTGAGCAATTTGTATGGAGAGGTCAGAATTTTCTTTCATTTCCCAACTTATGTTTGTTTGGGAAAGTTGTTCAATTTTAGTTGACTGAGTACGCCCTTTCAGCTTTCGGTACACCGTCCCTTACACCCTTACACCTTTATTAATATCAGTTATAATGTCAAAGTGATTTTAAAACTAAAAAGTATAAAATAAAATATCATAGTTTAAAAAACTAAAAAACACGCTTTGCACTAAAAACTTAAAAATAATAGAATTGAATACTTAAAAATAATAAAATTTAACAAACTTTTATTTTGTTTTTTAAACTATAATATTTTTAGTCTGCGTGTTTTTTAGTTTTTTAAACTATAATATTTTTAGTCTTGAAGTCCTTGGAATTTTTTAAAGTGACTTTTTTATTGTTTAACCCTTTTTGCTGGCTTCAGTCCGTTTTGACCTACCAATTTTCAAATGCAACTTGCAAATTACACACCGCATGACACATCAAATCCCGCAGACGAATGCATTCGCGAACAAAACGTTATTTGCTTGGTCATACCAATCAATGCCGGCCGCATAATGCGTATTTAATGTAGGTAGAGAGAGACACTGTTCTTCGAACACTGACTGGCCTGCTGGCGTGGAAGTGACTTTGCTTTCTGTAGGTGCTTTGTCTGCGTCTGGATGTTAATACCCGACTACAGCAAAAAGAAGGGTTATTATACTTATTATTTTGACTAGTATGTATGTCTATCTGTTTCCTCATCAGCTGACCACGGCTATTATCTGAATATCTCTGTGAATACATAACAATTTCTAGTAAAAATATTTTCTTGTTTCACACTTTATAGAGCGAGATTTATCTGTGGGCGGGGTTTTAGTTTTTGAACAATTTTCTTTTATCTTTTCATGTAGGTGTAGTACCTAAGCACGTACAGGATTTGTCTGGTGGGACCGGATGACCTTATGCGAAACGTCTCTATATTTTTATTTATATAATAACGTTATCAGGATTTCACACATAGTTCCAAATGCATCTTTTTATAAATCATAAAATAATAGAAAATATTTCAACCAAAAATGGGACGGATTCGCACCCACGTTTGCGATGCGACGATGCGATGTAACAAGGTATAGTCTTCATAGCTTGCTAACAGACTATTCCGAATTGATTTTTGAACCCCGACAGGACTCCGAATATATCGATCATTTATCAGTCATCAAAGTTACATCGCAAAATAGAAGGTAAGTAATCAGAAAAAAAACAGTCAAGTGCGAGTCGGACTCGCGCACCGAGGGTTCCGTACAAAACCGTTTATAATTATTAAAAAAAATATATTATGTTAACTAGAATATTTAAGTTTTTCGGAATTTTTCCTTTATGAGTGCTACAAAACGTTGCTTTATGCCAAATTTCAAGATTCTGAGTTCACGGAAAGTACCCATGTAAGTTTTGATTACCTTGCGAGTGTCGAAAATTTGCGGGGTTGGCTTAGAAGTTTGATTTTTTCACAGCTCTAAGGGACAGTAGACCTGAGTATTTGATATGAATGTCAGCTTGATACCTGAGAATAAGGGTCTTCACAGACAGACAGAAGGACAACGAAGTGATCCTATAAGGGTTCCGTTTTTCTTTTGAGGTACGGAACCCCAAAAACAGTCAACCGCACGTCAATGGAAACGTTTGTAATTCAATTACCATGCTATAAAGTCCAAAGTGTTAGTAATGACGTGCTGTTGGGTGTACACTGACATTTGTATACACTTAGAGGGCGTCTTTGGTAGAAAGAGAAGACGATAGTATTCGAGCCCCGTCAGTGGTTGTCAAATTCCGCGGTGGTAGCTTAAATACGAAACACTATGATCTGTGCCAAGAAAAAGTTGTTTAAGTTATCGATTAGACGGCTATCGAAACAGAAGTTAGACGCGAAAGAATATACTCGGTAAAAAAATAAAACATTATCACTAATATTATAAACACGAAATTATGGATGTTTGTTTGTTTGTTTATTCCACTATCACGCCTAAACCGATTTAGATAATTTGGTACAATTTATCCCGAAAAAATGCATGGTTCCTGAAGGATACCTATTAATTGCAAAGTACTAAATAACGCGAGCGAAGCCGCGGGTAAGAGCAAGTAGACTCATAATACAATTTGCATATTCGTCACATGCCAGTCGCCTGGTGTATGCCATTCGTATCGCTGCTAGCTGCCAGCAGTCGTAAACCGCCACAACTGGACGACAATCTGTATGCAGATGTAGGAATATGCAATCTCTGCTTGATATTGCTATTCTGTGACATAAGATCTTCTAGTCTTAATAGCTCGCTGACTGGCATTTCGCTAGCTGTTAGGTGTAACTGTGTTAGGTAGAGCATAAAACTGATGTAATTTTACGTGATTGTATATTTCTAATATTACAACTCAAATCAACATAATAGTTTTATATATATTGCAAACGTGGTTTGTTTATGAGCTATTCTTGAAAATAAATGTGAACTAAAAGAGCTAATACGGAATGGATGTTTCTTAGGTCGTACAGTCAACGACAGGTCAAGCTTGACACTCGCAGCGCGAATCTAGCTCATACGTGTATTGAAATAATAAGAACGGTACAAAGTCCAATGTGTTAAGCTTGATTTGCTCTTGACTTTACCATCAGCTAGATTGGTAAATATTTTTCTCTGTCTGGGAAAGAATCAAGTAAAATTGATAAAAAATTACTATTTCCAAAGTCTACTGATTTTGTCAAAAGAGTAGCTCATTTGACTAGTCTGGAAACTAGTTAATTGGCATCTATGCGTGCATTAGTCAATACCAAAACAGCTGTAAAATATGATCTATCAATAACCAACCATTACTCGTAGACATTTTGCTCCTTTCACTCGCAGTAAACTTTGTATTTCAAGCTAAGTGTTATTAAGCTTTGGCACCAATATAAACTTACTTAGCCAGTAATCTCTTGTAAATATTGCAAAATTGTGAACAGATCACACCGTCGAACAGGAAAACAATAAATTAAGTAAGGTATATTCGGCTAATTCCGAAAATCGGGTAATTCCAATAATGTCTATTTGCTTCCAAACGCGCCATTATTTTTTGTGCTGGTATACGTTACCTAGCGGCCAACTTAACCCGCTCCCCTGCTTTGGTTAATTCCGGTCGCTAAAAGCGAGCGTACTTTGTGGAGGCGCCATTACTGTCATCGACGCAATTTTCGCACACTTTTTACGTAATCGGAATTACACCCCAGTCGACAATTTTTTTATTTGGTAAGTTTTAAACTGCACGTTTCCACATTCAATAGATAGTCGTTTTTGTGATTTGTGAATTAGATTCAGAACACTCTACCTAAAGATTTTTAGTTATTTTCGTCTTTAACCGACGAGGGTAATTCCGAAATTTCATAGTTTATGCCTACAAAATTCCTGACGGTTAATACCAAATTACATTATCTTATTGTTTATGCTACTCAACGACCAGCTACGATAAATATTTTTTGGGAGTGTAAACCCGAATGAAAAAGCAATATTTTCCATATGGCACAATAAAATAAAGACTCTTTTTGAGTGTCATTCGGAATTATCCGCGTGTCATTCGGAATTGAACTCGTGCAATGAAATGAAAACCAAATTTTAAAACATTTTGATCTACTTACAGGGTCAATTTTTGGAAACTATGTTCAAGTTGTGGTTTAGTTTTCATATTCAAGAACCCATTTATTAAGAGTTTGATACTAAAAACTCAATCTCATTTTTATTAGTCAGTTATAATTTGTCACGCTGTCAATTTATCTAAAAACGTTTCGTAATTACCCGAATACACCTTATACATTTTATTTGTGTAATCTGAAGCTCTGTAGTTAAAAAAAGACAAAAGCTAGATAAGCCAGAGACGAGGTCCACCTGCATGTAGCCACAGTTTTCTGTTTATATTATCGAAATACAGGGTGTTAATTTAATTGCGTGCCATAGCTTAGGGGGTGTTTCAGTAACCATTAAGGAACACAAAAAATATATTAGAAAAATCCTACTTATTTTTTTTTTATTATTAATAAAAAATATATTTTTTAATCATTTATTAGGTATGGGAGTCACACACAAAATAACCACTGATACTCGCGCGCTGGCTCGGTGATAGCGCGGTGCTCCGTCCGGGTCATTGCCCTCCGCGATAGTGTAGTTTCAATGGAATTTGTTTTTTTTAGGAGGATTTTTTTAAATACTTTTTTTGTGTTCGTTTATCGTTACTGAAACACCCCCTAAGCTATGGCACGCAATTAAATTAACACCCTGTATACAAAATTTATATTTAGTGACCAAAATTCAGAATGGGATGCTGAGATGGTTTGGTCATGTAAAGAGAATAAATGAACTAAGATTGACGAAAGGCGAAATTGAATGGAAACGTTGGAAGGGGAAGGCCTAGGCAAGTGTACCAGGACCAAATTCAGGACGTTCTAGATAAAGGCTAAATCGAAAGTACCTATCATAAACCGAAGAGCATGTATGAAAGGATTGAATTGAAAGTACAGGAAGCGAGGGAAGTATGTCAAGATCGTAGCAGATGGAGGACTGTGGTCTCTGCCTACCCCGACGGGAAAGAGGCGTGATGTTGTGTATGTATTTACAAAAAAGAGTTTAGTCTCGGATTAAGTTTTCACTCTCTCGGGATTTTCTCAAAACTGCATAATTACCAATCGCTCTAAGCCACCTATCCAGGTTTATACTTATATCGCAGCCATATCGTATAATTTGCCGTTTTACAAAATGGAACGTAATTCGATTCTGACACGTCCTACAAATGTCGTATTACAAACGGCCTTAAATGCGTGAATTTAGGTTCGTCAGCCAAGGTAAACCCAACCTAGCCAATCCAGAACAGGGATCGGCTAAGTAGGGTCCTTGCGACTATGTACGGTCAACCGCTTGTCGATAGAAACTTTTTACCACACCATAAGGTCCAAAAGTGTTTCTACTGATGTGCGGCCGTGTGTACAAGGAACTACGCGCTGTTTTGTAAAATGCCGCCGCCGTTATATAAAACAATAAGTTTTAACAGATGATTACAAACATTTAGGAGCAATTTACGAAAATTACAGCATGCACAGGTAACAAAGGTATTGATGATTATAATTTTGTGATTTCTTTGAAGTTACAATACCGATTCTGTACGCTACATCTCTTTGGGAATGTGTCGACTTCGTATTGATGTCAATAGCCATAAACATTCGAAGTAAGTATGTAGAGCCTATATTCCGGTCGTTTGAAACGTGGACGTCATAGGATTATATCTCGGAGACCGAGTAGTTCGGATTTAAAACTGCAATAGCGCGATCGAATAAAACCTTAATGGAATATGGAATCATGTTTCGGGTATTTTTACGAGTGTAGCTTCAAAGGTGAAGGTGACAAAAATAAACATATGAGATATCACAAATAACTATAAAATAAAATGAAAATAAAACAAACAACTACCAAGTAAATCCATATTTACCTACACTACACCGCTATAGATGCCGGATTTCTGTTTAAAAATGGCACCGTAAAAAAAGCGTGTGCCTGCCTGTACTCTCAGCCAATATCATAGAAATATAAGGGTAATAGAAGAAAGATTAAGTTCTCAAGCCCCATGTTAAAATTCGCAGGAATCGAGAAGAAATTTCCATATTCCGGGAACTCTATGGGAAATTGAAATAGGGGTCACATGTCAATATTTTCCTGTATCCCGAAGGATAATAAGAGTCTTCACACATTAATGAAAATAAGTGTCACAAGGTATTCTGACATTCATTCAGTCATTGTAAATACGGCATCGGCTCGTTCTGTAAATTTTGTATGAGGATATCAAATCACGTTTGATGATTTGACATTTCAACTTGGGACACAATGGCAGATGTCATCTCATAGTAAAATGAATTAGTATTCCTTCTATTCCGAGCGGAGCAAGGAGTCCGAATTCTTTGGTCAATATGGCTCAGGAAACTTCTTACACTTTGAAATTACAAATTCGACTCAATCTTAATTGAGACCGTGTATCCACCAAAATCGAAGTACACAGCAGGTAAGAAGTATTTACAATAAGAATCAAAATACTGTGGCAATGGCAATTATTTTCGACTTAGGAATATTCAATATTAAATTATACCACTATTTAAAAGCGATTTGTGATTTTACAATACGTTATAAGTAGGTATTGGCATTAACATGTCTGGTCCCACATTTTAACGTCAGAATTTACAATACTGGGTGCATCGACCTCAAAATGAAATGCATCTGTTGAATGATGAAATAATTAAACAGTGTGCATTGCAGGTTTATTCAGGGTTGTCTTTGAAATGTAAATAATGAAACCTGTGAAACGGACCAGTGTATGCGCAAATCATAACCCTGGTTATAGAAAATTGTGCGAACTTCTTAATTTGTGTTATGAGTTTTTAAAAACAACCACTTAGTTAGATTATCGCTCCCATTTTAGGCAAGATGGTGGAATGTCGTATGATATTTATTATTCGTATATTGAAATAAGAACGGTTCATATACTTACTCATTTCTGAGTACAACGTTCAATGTGTCAACATTGAAGTGCTCTTCACTTGATGAGTACTTAAAGAAGGCTCTAACTAAACTAAGCGACAGTTCAGGGTTACGGGCGGAATGTATGGCGGGCCAGGCCAGCAACTGTCGCGTACTGACTCAAACGAGAAGAGCAGAGCAGGTCACGAAGTGGACAGTGGACACCAGTGCCCCTGTATGGCTGGATGGATGTCTATCTTGACGTGGAAGACCAATTCCATCAAAGGGATAAGGCACGGAAGTAGAAGACAGTTTTACCGCCAGTTGCAAAAAGCTTAATTAAAGATAAAGTTCCTTTAAATCTATAGCTGACACTTTCTTTTTTGTTGACAAAGGAATTGATAGAAATAGTTTGTAAGATGCTTTAACTTAAAAGTAGCATTTTACAACTGGCCGTAAATCATTTGTTCCTGTCTTACTCTGATGAATAGAGCTACACTGCCGATCTATTGCATCCTAAAAGAAATAAGCCCACGAAATAAACCTTAATTTAACTCACTTCTTCCCGCCAATTGCATAAAGCTTCATTAAAATTAAACCTCCCTTAAATCTATCGCTGACGCTTTCTATTTATTGAAAACGAAAGCATCGGCAATTTTTCATAGGAAACTTTGGAAAGCTATATTATCAAAGACAGTTTTTACCACGCAACTGTAAGAAAAATATTTCACAGGTAGCAATGGTTTCTTGCAACTTTTCATTTACGCTGCCATAGCTAAACTCCGATGCGGGGAATTGTGGTGTGGTGGTAGACGAAGCGTGTGGGGGCAACTAAGGAAGAGGCGGCTTCTTCGATAGAGACAAGAAGAGTGTGAGTGCGGCGTTTTGCAAACCATCACACATATCACATAACATAAAGTTACTTGGCCAGTAAACTCTGGTAAATAATTTACAGAATTGTAACCAGACAACACCGTCCAATATAAAAACAATAATAAATTAGTAAATAAATATCGTTTTGCAAACCATGACACATTTCATTTCATTTGCTGTCGTGCTTTAATGCTCCAGTTTCCTGCACTCGAAGTACTTTTTAAAGCCAACTAAAAAACTATTGATGAGCCAGGTTTTGGGCTACGCTTTCATAGTCACTTTATGCCATAGGCTTGAAAAGAAGACTAGCTCTACCCAAATTCTATTCTGCATTTTAGGACGTGAATAAGTACTCAGACCAGTGACTAGCCAAACTTACCCAGTTTTCAAACCGGAAAATTTAATATGAAAGGCATACGTGCTTCCGTAGCACGTAATTGCTCTAGAGCCGTCCGGCCACAGTCCGGTTTTTACTAAGACCAAAGAGCAATCACTACTTAACAACGAGCGCTTCAACTATTGAATAAAACTGAATTAATTTTTTGTTAGATCAAATCGATACTTAGTTTTGGAGAAAGGTAAAATTATTATGAAAGGATGGAGTAGGCGGACTTGTCAGGAGATTCAGAAGGGTTTTATGGCTGGTAGCCCTGCAGTTTAACCAGCGGGTGTGGTCACTATGTCTGAGCCGGTCGTCCGGCGGAGGGTAAGTCTTGTCCAGCAGAGGCGTTTTCGCGGCGATTCTGAGCGCGATTTCACGTACAATGCCGCTTTGTTTAGCAGTGAAAGTGATAAAATTGTTAACGACTAAGCAATGTATGACAAAACGCGGCAAACACGCGCGTACATCTGAACAGGGTCTAATTTCGCATTGTGTCTGGTGAGTGTCGGCCCGAAACCGGCCCCGGGCCGCCGGCCCTGTCTGCCCGCTACTCGCGTACTAATTTTATTTTAATTAACGCATTCGATGCGTTTACCTGCTGCGGCTTCCAGAAGCACAAGGTAATCACTGTTTAAATTCTGCGATTTTTGGACCGTAATCAAAAAGCAGTTTTGCGAGTTGATGTCAAAAGTATTAAAGTGAATGTAGTATTTAAAACGGACAGGATAATTAGCTGTATAAAACAATTTCGTTTTTAAGGTTTGATTAGGTAGCATCAAGCTAGAAAGTACCTAGATTGATGCTGTTTTAATACTCGGCCAGTACATATAGAAAATTACACTACAAATTCTGTCTATTTTATGTTAATCATTTGTAAGCATAAACTGTCTGTCTTGTTACCAAGCGAATACAATGTAAGCTGTCTTAAGAAAGCCGTTCCGCAGGCTGACCTAGGACTTGTGTATCTTGACACTAGACCTCAAGCCATGTCGACGTATCGATAGTCTGTGGTCACAAACCACAAAATGTCTTTGAAAAGCGTTCACAGTACATTAAGCCGGGAAAAATTAAAACGATAAAATGAGAACTTTTAAGGCAATTACTATTTTTGCACCAACCTATTAGTACTGCGCCATAACTTTAAGGTAACACGGTGATAATTTAGCTACAAAATGGTATTTTATAAATATTAATGAGGTCTATAATAGAACGTTTATCTGTTGAGAATGCAAACGGCTTGAGAAAACTGAACCACTTATATACCTTTAGAATAAATAAGTAGTACAATAACGAGTAAGATAAAATAAAACTAGTTAATTATTGAACTTGAAATAACATAAGTTCGCAAAATATGTTTAAAATTCACCTCTGACAAACGTGTACATGAATAAAGTCGTGATGTATCCCAATCCATACTTAATAATTCTGTCGATGGTAAATGTAAAAGGACTTCAGACGTACGGTACTGCAACAATGTTGCTACCACAAGCGATTGAACGAATCATGGCCGTTACCAGTAACTCCGGTAGTATGGAGCTCATTCATACACTTCTAAAGAAGCTAGACTGGTTATATGCAGGCAATTTATTGCGTTCTGCGCTATACAGCCTGTTGTATGCAAAGAAAAGCCAGCTAATGAGCCGTATGCTATTTTATGTCAATGCTAAATTGACAAGTGGAACTTTATCCCTTGTTGTTACTGCGCAGATAAAAGTCGCGATTTATTTATCACTAAAAGACAACTTAGTGGTTGTTATACATAATGTTATTAGTTAAGGATAAGGGTTTGTGTAAGTGATATAAGTAATATATAGTAAGTGTTTATTTGTTATCATGAGAAAAAATTGAGTACCTACATATTTCTACAAGTAAGCGAGCCAAATTTTTTGGATTCCTATAACTCTTTCATTCCCTGAATCAGTATCAGACTTGCAAAGAATTTTATTCGTCTAAATCGTTATACGGTTATACAATATGTTTATTTCTCAGATATCGCGGTGGCAGTGAGTGCGTCCGCAAGCCCGGCAACATTGTTGCAGAAAAACAACGCGCGCGCACCGCAGACGGCACACAGTACAGACACAACACCGCAGTCTCAATGTTCTCTCGCATTTAGAATAAATTGCTGCGATTAAGAGCGGGATGCGCACGTAATCAGGTGGGCTTTTGAGTAAAGATGCCGTGATTTTTTTTTATGAATCATGGTATTCTGTTTTAAAAAATCATATATAATGTTTACAAAATAAGTTTTCATTTTGGGTAAGAAAATGCTTTAGACAATTTTTGAATAAAAATACACCAGGTATATGACCATACACAGCCTAGTTGGTATGGTCTCTTCAAGTACCATCTGTGGTTGTTCGTTAGGGTTCTGAACCAAAATGTTAAAACGGAACGCTTCTTCGGACGGACTTCGTCTGTCTGTCTGTCACACCTGTTGTGTCAGTAACCACTCATCGACTTGAAATTTGGAATACTTTTAACATACGATCGCTGCCCAAGTTTATTGCAAGCAAAAGAAATAAAAAAATATTAGTATAAGGGTGGCCAAATTTAAAATTGTATTCCAAAATAATAAATATTTTTAAGACTTAGTTTTTAAGTTATAATGAAAATGTCAATAAAATACCATTCCCTCCATTATCTCCGAAGTTTGAAAAAGGAAAAATCTAAAAATTAATTATAGTCGATGGAGGTTTATATGAATATTACAGGAAAAAATAAACGATCTTTCTAAACAGCAGTTCTTTAGAAATTTGCAAAAAACCTTTACAAACAAAAATGTTGTGTCCTAAAAATGGACTTAATTGCTTCCAAAAATACAATAGGTATATCGGAACCATCAGCGCGCGAGTCCTAGAATAGTACACAAATAGTGTAGTGTAGATATAGTTCGGGGCCCCGCAGCCTGGTCGTCTACCTCATAAGATACATAAACGAAACCATTATGTAGTTAAAGTAGATGCTTAGTAACAATACTTTTTGTGAGGGGCTCGAATTCCATAACCTGGAAGAAGTATGAGAAATCCGTAAATTTATTGTTAATTTTGGCTGTTCTGAAAAACCTTTAAGGTTGAGGCAAAGCAACCTTAGATTTCAAGCCTCTGAGAAAAAGTGTGTTAATTATTAAGCACATGGTTTCGTTCATATATCTTATCAGGTTGATGGCCAGGCTGCAGGATCCTGAACTAATGGTAAGGTAATTTTAATTGCCTTTAGTTATTTGTCACTTAAAAGGCCTACTTTTATTGGCCTTTGATTAATATTCATAATAACAACCCTGTCTACGGCCCTGGCCACACCCGCTGGTATGAATGCGGCTGTCGAGTTTAACAGTTAGCACCAGGAAAGCCATTTATCCTCCTGACGACCAGGAAGCCTAAAGTTTAACTATTTTCGTGAAACTTTTATAGGTTATTATTTAAGGCATAAGTATTGTGGGAAAAATAGTAAAAAAAATCCTGGTCCGGAAAATCCAGCTTTTCCTTATGTTCTTTATAAAGTACAGTTGCAGCCAATTTAGATGTACTTCTCGTAGGACATAAGCGTTACATCTGACTTAAACCAGCTAGACTTTCGTAATGTTGCGTCTTAAATTAAAAAAATAAAACGTATTTCTATTGTTAAAGTACAAATGTTTCATAAATCGATCAAAAACTCAACGTCTTGTTCATCTACTCTCTTAAACAAAAAAAAAACATTACAAAATAGTATTCTTATATTTTTTCACGTAAACTAAGTAATTTGAGAGCTCAATGTTAACAACTTAAAAGTTTTACTTATTTTAATGATTAAATAATCAGCGACATAATAAGAGATCTAAAAATCAACTAAAATAAAATTAAACAAAATAAGAAATCATTCCTCAACCATCTCATTAAAATTTGCAAAGCAGTTTCTGTTAGGCACGAAACATAGGTACACTTCACACCTTTTGCAGAAGACTGTGGTCTTTATGTCGCAAGATTTATTTCTGCATCTTGATTGCTTTGGTCCATAATCAGGCAAATGGAATGCTTTCTGAAGGCGGCGTCTTTGCTTGGATGGAACTGGTTTGATCATAACTTTTTCGCTTTTTATGTTTTGGTTCCAACTCTTCTACTTGGTCTGGATCACTCTAGCATCACTCTCCGTGTCATTGTCTTCAATCAGCTTGGAACCCAAGTTAAGCTTAGAATCTCGAAGTTTACATATATGGGACCCTGTTTGTGTTTTTTTTCTAACTTTGTAGCTCGATATTGAAACAACGAAATCAAAGAGATGTGATATCACTCTTTTGATGGTCCTGCTGTGTGAGGGGCACACAGACAGCATACGATCGGCGAAGTCTAGGTGGAGTGGAAGGGTCTCCCATATTTCGAAGTGAACGTTCCCTGCCTCGACTACGTAACCCACGACCTTTGCTTGGTCGTCTGCTTTATGCTCTTCCTCGTGACATTGGAGCCCTGGAGTCAGTAGATAACGTAGGTGAGGGTTCAGGGTAATCTAATTCAGTAGTACTATCTGAATCATCCAAGTCTGTAGTGTCCGTAACGGTATCATTAGCACCAATTGCACGACACCCAAGTTATGGAGGTTTGAACGTCAGATCACAGTCCGAATCATCGCCCGCATAGTCTGATTCAGATTCATTTAGTGCGTCAGCGATATCTCATCATTCATGACTGAAATAGAAGTGAATAACCATCAATATTCCCAAAAGTTAAGCAATGTACTTTGTACAGTACCTGGGTAGTTAGTAATGCAAAACTTTAATAAGCGACCCTTGTACTTTGCAGAGGACATAAAAATGTTTGAGGTTATAGTGTTCTGAATTTTGCAAGTTTCCAATAAATATCGGTGCAAATCAAACAAATAATGTTACTTTAGGTAAATTTGCATAATATCAAATACACAATAAAGATTAACATGGATAAACTTACGTCTGCGTAAGCGCGCTCCTACTCCAATTGCTTTGGACGCCATTTTTAATTAAATAACTGATGTGACTGATTGCACTATGGATTAAAGTTACTCAATAAGAGCTAACAGATGGCGTTGCAACGTCGAAAAAGGGTTACCATTTCAAACATTTCTGGCGGAATTTTTTAATTTCTATGTACTACATGAAGTACGGTGGTCGTCAGGAGGTTATTATAGAGCTTATAGTGTTACAGACGTTGTGGCCACAGGTCTTATCACTCGTGTAGCTTTTTATTGGTGGTATAATACCCGGTGATCCGACTGTTTTGGAAGCTTTTCTTACATTGCCTAATCTGATGTATTTTATACTAATAAAAATGCAAAAAAAAAATATTAAAAGATTAATAAAAAACCCAACTGCTTTGCAGAAGGTTTGGTAAATTGAATTGTACAAGATACTGCAGGCGGAGACGAACAAAATTAAGACGTAAACCACCACAAACGTATTTTCGTCCCCGCCTGCAGTATCTTGTACAATTCAAGTTACCAAATCCTATAGATTTTAGCTTGTTTACCTCTCTTCTGCTAAGCAGTTGGGTTAGGTTAGGTTATATTTTTTTTTATTTTAAACTTTTTAGTTTTGAAAAACAAAAACTACTTTCATATAAATATTTTTTCCTCATTTCGCCTCTTAAATACGTGTTTCTTAATTTTTTCCCTTTGCTTGTTTAAATTCAAATTTGTGTCAATCTAACTACAAAAACAAAGGACTTTCTTAATTTTTTACCTTTGCTTGTTTGCTTGTTTAAATTAAAATTTAAATTAAAAAAAACAAAGGACTTTCATACAACATATTATGTAAGAAATAAATTTCTAAAAAAGCCTAATCACGTACCTTTTTATTTTTTACGAAAAGCTTAAAATTTTATTTGTATACCTGTAACTCAAAAAATTAAGGACTTCTAGATTAACAAACCGACGATAATTGGTCCTCAATTTAACCCCTTGGAGGAGACGCTCAATCGCGAGGTTTTTTTTATTTTTTACCAAAAGATTCAATTCAAATTTGTATGAAACTAACTACAAAATTAAAAATTTCCATGCAAAACATTTTCCTCTATTTCACCCCCTTAGGGGATACAAATTACAAATACAAATATATTTATTTTTAAAAGTTCAAAATTTACAAAAGTAGATTTACAAATGAACTCCACACTAGGCAAGCCTGTATCGTGGAGATCGTTTTAGCCAGGCTACAAATTTATCGAAAAACACTTAACAGATCACTTAGACTTACGTATTTTAAAATTAATGCTAATACAATAAAAAATTGTGCAGTGGAATATTTAAAAACCATATTTATTAATACAAAATAAAATTTATAGTATGTACCTATATAAGAGTATATAATATAGATAAATAAAAACATATACAAAATAATAATAATAAAATACAACAAACTACGACTTGCATAACTGCACACAACTGAGTTTGACCCGAAAAAACCTGCTTTATGTCACAACCTCGAGAACCTTTTCTGTTTCTGCATACGATAATGCCAAGAGCCAGGATTGAATTTTTGACTTTGCTTCTGTTACCGAAGAGTGTCTAAAATCGCAGGCTTTCATAGCTTTGTTATAAACATATAAGGACAAACAAGGAAAAAATCTTCTGGCGAAGGATGTTTTGGTTTCGGGCAGTGGGACTTTGAATACTCGTGTCTTGAGTAAAACTTTGTACTCACTTGAGGCCAGCACAGCGTGATGCTGTTTAAGTGAGACGCGTAAAATATAGAGCTGACGCACCGACAGAACCTTGGCATCAGCATAAAGCTGGGCTGTTTCGTAAAGAGGGTCTTTTCTGAGCATCACCTTGAGTAATGCTCGCTGGGCCCTTTCTAAGGTTAACATGTGTGTTTTGGCGGCCCCACCCCAACAGCATATGCAATAAGAGAGTAAAGATTGGCCCAATGTATAATATACCATCCTCAGTATATCGTAAGGGAGAGAGTACAAAAGCTTTCTAAAAATAAATATTGTTCTACGAATTCGGCCTGCAAGTACCTCGATGTGCCGCTGAAAGTTTAATTTCTCATCTATTAATATCCCTAGGTATTTAATTTCAGAGCATCTACTGAGACTTTCACAAGTACAGGAAACACCGTCGTTGTTACAGCTGTGGACCTTTGCAACGAAATTAGAGGGTGGGGATGTATGTGCCGTCTTGTAAAAACACATCAGCTTAGTTTTCTGAGTATTAAGGGACAAAAGATTTTCTTGTAACCATCTACAAACCAAAGACATTTCTGTTTCTACATTTCGGTATACGTCTTTCCAATTCTGTCCGTGAAACACTACGAGTATAGCTGTGTCATCAGCATAACAGAGGGCTTTAGCATTGTGAAGTGGCAAATTTAGGATGTTATTCATATAAATGATGAACAGGGTTGGACCAAGGATACTCCCTTGTGGAACACCGAAGTTTATTTCCATTGGGTCACTCACCATTCCATCTACCTTCAGACACTGTTTCCGCCCCGTGAGGTAACTACTGAACCAATCCAGAGCAAGTCCCCTGATTTCAATATTTTCAAGCTTTTTCAGTAGTATCGGGGCGGAAACGGTGTCGAAGGCTTTCGCAAGGTCTAGGAACACACCTATACAACAACGTTGCTGATCTAAGTGCAAGCCAATCTCTGCCGTCAGTAATGTGACTGCATCTTCAGTTGATTTATGCTTTCTGAAGCCGTACTGCCTTTCAGATAGATATCCATTTTCTTCCATGTACTTGACGAGTCTTTTATTTACGATCTTCTCGAGAAGTTTTGCAAAGATCACGATTAGGGAGATAGCACGGTAATTACCGGGAATGTATTTGTTTCCTGATTTAAATATGGGACATATAACTGCTGTTTTCCAAACCTTAGGGAATATACCACTAGATAAACTGCGATTGAATAGCGTTGTTAATGGTTCTATGATAACATCCCGGAGGTCCTTAATTAGTCCACTATTTAGACTATCTATGCCAGGGGCCTTGTTATTCTTTAGTTGGGAAATCAGTTGTTCCACCTCTGCTGTATCCGTAGGCTTTAAGAAGAAGGATTTAGCTGGGCAGTTTTTAGAACTGACAGAAGAGGCTAACTTACATTGCGTCGTGTTTAACTTTTTTAGTGTTTTATCAGCAAGGTCGTGGGCGACAGTAGCAAGCAAAGTAGGTGTTACACTTATTCAGGGAGTCAAGGGGGGTTGTTGAACTGGGTATTGAAAGCAATTCTATAGCTTCTTTGCGAGCTGGAGATAAATAGCAGATACAATCTACTGTTTTCCAGAATTTTCTGGGGCTATTTATACTTTTCAGTAACTCCTTAGTCTCAAATTCAGTTTTAAGTTTTCTCAAGAGATCAATAAAAAAGTTGCGATATCTTACATATGTACGCTTTTTAATAGGATTATCGGGGTCACATCTATAATTTGCATGTAGCTTATCACGAGTCTTCATGCATTTCATCAGACCAGGCGTGGTCCAGGGCTTAAGATTAAATTGTGTTCGACTGATCTTGACTTTGTGGGTATGTTTATTTACAATGTTAGTAAACGTATTTAAGAAAACAAATGACGCGTTTTCTATATCCAAATCACTTAACAAATGATGCCAGTCTGTTTCCTGAATTTCTTTTCTTATACCATCTACGTCTCTTTTGTAGGAAATACGATTAGGCCGTTTTGCCTTAGAATGTACTAAGTCCACTCCAAGTAAAATTATGCGATGGTCTGTTATATCTACGTTGCAAACTGCACTAATAGCCTTAAGATCGGTCCTAACAAAAAAGTGATCTAGGCAAGATGCTTCTCTTGTAGCTGACAATATCGCAGGTTGCAGACCATGTCCAGCAGTAAAACTTCTGAACATCGGTCCAATTCAGATTTCTTTTGAGCTGAGGGAATGAGATGAATTACTTAATTTTTTTTTTTTATTAATAACCTTCATATACAAGGTGTAACAGAAATGGTATATCAACCCTGAAGGATGTGAATCTGCCAATGAAACTGAACAACTTTACCTAAGCAACATAGGTCGAAATACGATAATTTTTTTGACCTTTCATAGAAACTGAATCAGCTGATCGAGGTGACTATGGTACTCCCCCTCTAGATTTTTCAGCACAAGCTAGAATTCTGGAGGGAGCTCCCTGTCCTGTAGTGGACTTTTCATGGAATGTTATGATGATGATGATGAATCAGCTGATTGCACATTTAACACTAAAATACCTACGCAAGATTTCAGTTAATTTTTTTTTACCAACTAAATTAATTAAAACCTTAAAAGCCCGCAAAGTTTTGTCTTATTTTCAATTATTTTTCTTGTTATAATCAATAAATATATAAATAATGTATTTATCGAAGAAAGAAAAATAAATGCATTATCTTACCTTGAAGTACTTTTTATGTTGACGGAACCAGTTGAAAACGATAGAAAAAATAACGATATAAAATGTTATCAAATTTATCAAAATCGGGTGAAAACGGGCCGGGTGAAACCGAGAATGGGGTAAAACGAGATTAACTCGTCTAGTTTAAGATCAGATGACCTTGTGTGAAAAGTCCCCCATATTTTTATTTATATAATTAATTAATTCTATCATTTTAAATAAAGTTAGGCAAGCATATTTTAAAAGTATTTCCCGAGGTAGCGTGAGTAGTTGCTGAGATAAACAGGCGTGACCGACAGATGAAGATAGGAGCACTGTAAGGGTTTCGTTTTTACCATTTTGGTTCGGAACCCTAAAATGTCCGGATTGCTAATTAGTCACCTTTTTAAACAATAACGGATATCTCTCTAACACCCTGTATACACTGTATTCCTACTATTCTACATCCAAGGTCATAAGTTACGCGTTCAAATAATTGGTAAGCGAGTCCTGTAAGAGAATCCTTTAAGACAATAACAACTTTTCAAACTCGAAAACGTCACACTATATATTAACGAAACCTTTAAACAACTAAGGCAAAAACATGGCAAAATGAATCTTAGTTCGTGTTTGTAATAATAATAATCCTAGCATTACTAGATAGAGCCTGGTTGAATGATTAGTGCTCCGCCCCGAGTTGGCTCGCCTCGTGCCCATCGAGCCTGATAGGAACAACAAAACGCACCTGAATGGCGAATTAAAACGCTGGACATCTTAGGCGTAGTAAATGCATTTTAGGGATGAAATACACAGGAGAAGGTTTTGATTATTTTCCTGGGGCTTTTCATAAAGTTTAAATACGATGATTGAAGTGTGTCTTTTCTGAGGACAGGTCTTTAGTCAGTGCGTTTAGTTGTGTTTTAAATAATATTTAGTTAAATTGGCCAGTATCCATTGTTTGACAAAAGACAATGTTAAGGAACTTAACAATAATGATCATAATATCCGATATATTTTATTACAAGCAATTATTTAATATTATTCGTTAGTATGTCCATCCGGTTCAGGCAATTTAGCATTTGCTGACATCTGATTATTAGATTAAGAAGAAATTCAGAATTTGGCTCTCCTTCTCGGGGTCAGAACTTAAACGGAAGCAGTTTTGACAACAAAGGCTTTGTGGGGTTTTGGACATCGCAGATTTCAAAAATCCATGATGTCAATTCGAAATCCAAGATTTCCATCAGAAGGTGTTTTTCTATCAAATATAACAACACCAACCAATACTGTCAAAAAATTTAAGTAGGTCAAAAACCCAAAGCACTATGTCATGTTCGCAGAATGTCACACCTTATCGTGACATTGTGCGAACGTGACATTTTGCGGACATTTCTAGTGCACAAAAATAATTTTGGAACATAGAAAACTTATAGATACTGTCTGGAGAACGCGACTTTATACGCCGGGAGGGTTTGCGAAAATTTGCGTATTTATATTTTTATTGTTTTTGCTTTCTGTTAACGAGCATATTTTAAAACGGTTAAGTTCGATTAGAAAGAAACTAGTATAGTTTGATTAGTAATTTCATAAGGATTATTTGTTTATTTACAATTTCAACCTAACCTCAACTATTTTTGTATAAAAAAATTTGAAAACAAACCTCAAATATTAATGTTCCCGTACTAGTAGGATTTCGAATTGACAACATCGATTTATGACTTCTACGATAATTTCCAAAACCCCAGAAAACCTTTGTGTCAATCCCGTTTAAGTTCTGAGAATTACAGATTATATACCTACTCTATCTTACCTCTCCTACTCTATATGTTTAAATTCGGTGGCAATGCAATAAATGGTGCCATGAAGCTTATCTGATGATGGAGTCGGCTGCCAAAATAACTTTTAATAATATGGACATGTTTTGGGCTACAGTGCTTTATAGCCCTAGGAGATATACAGGATCATGATGGAACAGCAGGTGGCCACTTGCTGTTCCATCATGATATGAACTCCTTAACTAAAGTAGATACAAGTGAATGAAAATCAGTGTCACGTTTGAGCTTTTTGATTGATTTGATTGGACATTCATTACTTCTCTTGTCCAGTGACTAAAGTCCTAGGCAGTGACCAGGATCCGGCCGGAAGAACTCCTCAAGGAATGACAGCGTATGACTTGTTCCTTAACGTTTGATCGGTTGATCGATCACTGAACTGGATTAAAATGTGTTTGCATGATGCAGAATTTACACAGGGTAAGTAGCTACGCCAGTGCCGAGTCAAGTCAGACTCGATACTGCCATCGTGTAAGCCGGTTTGAAGTCAGTACAGTGCCGTTAAGACAGCGCTGACTTCGTAATTCACGACTGCTGACCGCATACACACGGCGGTACGCCTGTGGAAACACTTTGACCTTGAGCGGTCTATGGTATGGTAGCGCTGGTTCAGCTTATACTGGTTTGTTTCTTCATGCTTGCTGCCGTGCGTACGATACTCTATACGAAAAAATAACTGCTCAAGGTAACAGCGCCTAGTCCGGTCCAGCCCCTTTAATTTTCCGTACAGGTTTATGTTCTTTTACTCTCTATTTTTCTGTATTTGCTTCTTCTTTCCTTGCCATAGGCGTATTGTTAGGGTGGCTGCTTTTTGTTAATATTGTCCAGCCATCTTCCCAATTGATTCCTCATTTAATTAGTTTACATTGGTCAAATAACACTGGATTGTGGCGCTGCTGTATAAGGACCGACGCGACGCGGCGTAGAGATCAAGTAAAACACACAGTACAGCTGCATCAAAACCCTGAATGTGATTCGGGCTTTAGAATCGAGTCAGGGGCCAAAGGGGACGTTCGTGCCGTGACGGGAGACAGGCGAGGGGAGGCGGAGACGTCGGGGCGGACAGACGATTTGCAAACCGACTCCGGTTACTGCAACATTGTTGCGCTGAGCCTCCACTCCACCGCAGGAAGCTAGACTTTTTTTTATAACCTGAGAGAAATGGAGCAGCTGGCTTGACGGATTTCATCCCACGTCACGACGTACAAGATAAGTGGTCGGTGTCCCTGGTGGGTTGCTACCGGCGGTAAACTTAACGTTATAAGTATTGAGTCCATAAACTGTAATCGAGTTTATGCCGTTTATTTTTGAGCCAGAATATGTGTTTATATTTTTAATAATGTATTTTTTTTTTCGAATGGTATAAAGTTTATATTAATAAATTATGAATAAATAGTGACTTTTTGCAAGTATACCTTTTTTTGTCGAGGGGGAACCCATTATAAATACGGCCGGGTTATGTCAGACACCACTGATTAAAGCCCTGGTGAACGACCATCCTTAAATTATTCATAACTCAAATTTGTCTTCCAAAACTCAGCAAATACATAATCTTAAAGAAAATAATTTAAAGTCAGTTTTATGGTCAAATAACCAGGGATGCACTTTTCGCAGATTGATGTTAAAACATTTGTTTATCCAAAAATATTATTTAATTTCTGCTCTTTTCTTTGAGACCGGTTTGCATGAAGCCAAAAAAGTATGTATTTTTAAGGCATCGCATTTCGAATCCTAAAATAAAGTTTATTGTCAGTCAACGGCGTGGGCAGACGAGAATTTAGCTCAAAAACATTATAATATTTGTGTTACTACACTAACTTTTATCCGTCAAATTAGGAAAGATCGCCTAGAAATTATAAGATCCGACTAGGAGAAATAAAAACAAAAAATATTATTCGAGTGCAGGAGTAGCGATATTTTTACTTTACCCGTTCGTAAGAAAAAGGTTCTTTATAGCCAGACGGACAACAAAGTGATTAAAGCATCCGTCTTTATCCTTTTGAAGTATATCATAACATCCCATCAAAAGTCCACTACAGGACAGGGAGCTCCCTCCAGAATTCTAGCTTCTGCTGGAAAAATGTGGAGGGGAAGTACCATAGTCACCTCGCTTGTCAGCGTTACGGCTGGCACCATGGACCGCGGTTGTATGTGAGGTGAGTTGATACACAGGAGGATGCTGCTGCCCATCCTCCAGTGTATAACCCTTAGTCGCCTCTTACGACACCCACGGGTATGTATGGGTTGGTACTACGAGTATTCTTTTCAGACAGAACCCTAAAAAGAAGGGATTAGCTCTAGCACGAATATCTTAGCCCTAGCATTTCCTAGCTTTTGTAGGAATCTGTGTCGCATTATCATAATAGCATTCATTGGTTTTAGCGCGTCTTGTTTTGTGTTGTGAAGCTCGAGAGGAGCGCGACGCGACATGTTGACAGAACACTCGTAGCGTTGTTTGTCAATGCGCATCGGAGATGTTTGCCGGTAGCTGGTGACTTCAAGCAAACACTGCACATTGATTGCACCCGGAACAGACGATAAGCGCATAACTTTGAACTCACCAAGCCGCAGAACGTTAGACAAACTAGGGCTTATCAATCATCGTTTTCCTGGCCTTATACCATTTCTACATCGGCTGCCTAACCTAGGGAATTTGTGGAGGGCACAAGTTTTCTATCTATATATCTATCTATCTTATCTTTTTACACAGAGCGACTGTCGTCCCATTGCCTCAAACCAGACCCGATCTTACATTTGGTTTCCGCCAAATAGGAGATATGAAACGGAGAATGATAGATGACAATGACGAATAATTATTAAGAAAACTAATAATTAATATTTAGTAACGTCCACGTAATTTAATCACATAATATGTCAAACTAACCGTTACACAAACTTTCTGTTAAATGTGTTACTAACAGTTTCGTTGTCAACAAAACAGGAAGTGAAATACTTACTCGTATATTACTTAGTATTCCTTTTTTTGACATGACTGTTTGTTGCAATGTGATTGTTTCTGGGAGGGTAAAGCTGCACCATTTAATTAGTAATAGGATTGCCGATTTTTTGTTATAGAAGAGGGAGGCAGACGAGCAGACGGTTCACCTGATGATAAGTGATCACCGACGCTCATAGACACCCGCAACACCAGGGCGGTCACAAGTGCGCTGCCGGCCTTAAAATAATTATGACCCGGATGATGTAGGTATGTACGGTGAACCGCACATTTGTGAAAAAAAGTGAACAGGCCTCGCGTTCTATTGATACTCCGTACAACGCCGGGCCAGCTCGGGGTTAAAGTGTTGCCATCAACGTGCGGTCCTCTGTACCTAGGCCCATCTGTATCTCATAATCACAATTATGTTTGGTTATGTCATGGAACATATTTAATTGGCCTTATTTAGACACTAAGTTCTTATAATAACACTTTTTGTACGGTCAACCGCTTGTCGGTAGAAACTTTTTCAACTCTATTACCACGCCATAAGGTCCAAAAGTGTTTCTACTGATGTGCGGCCGTGTGTACTAGGCTGTTGGTGTACCTAAATAAACAAAATGAAATAAATACTCATTTTAAACGAATAAACAGTATTTGATTAATTGGAATAAACCTGTTCCGTGCAAGTTTCGTACGACTCTTAACTTCAAAACTTACAGACCTAGATCTAGCAGCATAAATCACGAACAGGTGATTGATTAAATCACTGGACATTACTATGATGGCGGGCTCGGAGCAAATTGCCGTAATCGTCGTGAATACCATAATGACATGTAAGTAAGCCGCTAAAATACTCGGAGCTCGTTCGCCGGTGAAATACGACGTGCAAAACATTGCATGCAACTTTGTTGCAAGATGAGAAGTGGCGTATCATAATATATTAGCCTTTGAGGGTTTGTTTTATTGATTTATGATATTAAGTGCTTACAGTCACAGAGAAAAGTATGCTGATAATTTGTTATTTACTTTGACTTTTCTCGGCGAATCTGTACATTGAAATAACTTTAGGGTACCCATTCAGACCATTTTTGGATTTTTTGTCTGTTTGTCAGTTTGTTTGCCTATTTGTCCGTTTGTCTGATTACTGAACCGGTTTAAACGGGGTTTTTAATGATGGGTTAGTGTTATTTTGAAGTAACATATACAGGGCGGCCCATTAATAGGCGCCTAAAACAAAAATTTATACAAATCACCCTACATGGGGGTTCCGCGATTATTTGTAGGTTTCGAGTTATATTATCATCATTTTAAAAATACAAAAAGGCTTTCCATACAATGTGGCTAGTCTTAAGAACTAGCTATCTACCCAAAACATTAAAAAAAATTGGTACTTATGGGGAATTTTTCGCTGAAATCAATACTGAATCTAATTTAGGGTCCAATTAATTAATTTGCGTATTTTTGTGAATTTACAATTTAAGTACCAAAATACTCTTAAAATACCCAACCAAGAAGCCACTCCTAAGGCTAAAACAACCAAAATCTGAAGGCCCACCCTAAGAAATAAGATAAAATGGCTCATGTGCCAGAAATTTCTCTAGCTCTTTTAAAATCTTTATTTAAACACAGTAGTGCAAACACTGCTCCTTTACGACAGAAATAGGCAAGCGGGTGGTACTTACCCAGACGGACTTTGTACAAAAACCCTACCACCTTTAGAATTTGCAATAGGAATCACAAAAATAGGCAAATTAATTAATTGGAGTCTAAATTAAAATTCAAGATATTTTGCCTCTCGACTTTTGATCGGCGATTTCAACGAAAATGCCCCATTAAGTACCATTTTTAGGGTTCCCATACCAATATGGTAAAAAAAGGAACCCTTATGGTGCCGCTTTGTCTGTCTGTCCTTCTGTTTGTCCGTCTGTCTGTCTGTCACACCTGGATATCTCAGCAACCACTCATGCTATCCACTTAAAATTTGGAATAGTTTTAGAATATGGTTGTCCAACTTAATTGAAAAAATTATGATTATTGATGTAAAGGGGGCCCATATAGGGGGGGGGGGCAAAATTTCTAATTGTCGGTACTAGGTTGAGTGGGGTAGGTATCATATGAAAGGGCTTTACTTGTACATTCTAAAATATATTTTCGTATTTTTTTACAACTCTTAGTTTTTAAGTTATGATAAAAAATGTCAAAAAAAAATACCGTTCCCCCCCCCCCCCCCCCCCCTTATCTCTGAAGTTTGTGAATGGAAAAATCTGAATTATTTATATAAATATTACAGCAAAAATAAAACAATATTTCTAAGTTAAACAGTTTTTTAGATATTTCTAGAAAAAAAACCTTTACAAACAAACAAAGTTTTGCGGTCCTAAAAATGGACTTTATTGCTTCGAAAAATACTAAAGGTATAAGTATCGGAACCCTCGGCGCGCGAGTCCAACTCGCACTTGACCGGTTTTTTTTAAATGTTTTGGTTAGCCTAGACCTGCAAATTTTTCAAAACTAGCCACAACCTATGAAATATCCTCTTTGTTGTATTTTTAAATTGATGATCAAAATTTTAATCCACCCATAAAGTTTATGAAAATTTTATTTACCTAACTTTTTTAACAGAACTGTTAGGAGGTTCATTATATTATATATGTGTGAAAGTAACGTGCAAGACAATTTGACACAAAATGTAAATTGAAAAAATACCAAGTAAAAGAAAATTTATATGAATTTTGAAAACTCCTTCGGAAGAAAATTTTGCAAAATAATAAAATAATTTATAACTGGCAAACTACAAAATCGCGGAACATACTCGTACATGGGGGTGATTTGAATACCTCTTAGCATTAGGCATCGAAATTTTTCTTTTGGACGCCTGTCATATATACTCTATATAGACGTTGTTTAATTGCAATCGGTTCACTCACACACTAGATATTTTAAAGCAAAGTTTCAAACTGCTATCCGTGATTCATTCACAAACTACTGAACAAACTCAAACGGGGTGTTCATTAATGTATTTGGCTTATGTGATAAAAATATCTCTTAATGACATCAGTTAAAGAGTTAGAATGGTTGTTCAGTTTCACCGGCAGAATTACCCTATTTTCCTGGCATTTTTTGTTCATATTAAAAGTTATCGTCGAACAAGCATTTACAGGTTTACAAAATGCTGTGGTTAATTAAATGCTGTGCTTAAATTAATATGATAGTATTTCGATATTTTACTAAAATTTAAGATATTCAAGTTTGTTCTAGGCAAAGTCGGCGGTGCAATAGACATTAGACTAATGGCTAAATTGCTTTCAAACCAATAACGGTATTCCAATGTGCATGCTGCATACCAGATTTTCTACATACAAGTCTTTCAACATTAATTATATTCTAGGAAAAGTTAAGAAATATTTTATAAAGCAAAAAACATATAAGTATAAAAAGCTAAAATCATAAAATGGCCGAATCTGTACATTTAAAATTTTCGCAAAAAGGTTATAGAACCTATTTTGGTTATTTTTGAAATTTTTGTCTCTTGGTCTGTTTTTCTGTGCGCCAATAAATCTCAAAATATTAAACTGATTCGAACGAGGCTTTCGATAATTTTATTGTCTTAGGCTTATTTTCGTGCAACATATTACATCATTGCAATCGGTTCACTTAAGCAGAAGCTTCACGAATGCAAAGTTTAAAGCGGCCTGTGTGCCATTAACTTGTAGACTACTGAACCGATTCAAACGGGGCTTTCAATGAATAATCATTTCAATACCATTTTAACATTGTACAATAATTCATCATTTCCTCATTTATTAAAATTATCCATAAGGAACATGTGTTGGGAAGTTTAAAAAATGTCCATGCAAGTATCTTACGGTAGTATCCATTGATCTGTGAAAATTCATATAAAGGGTGTTCCAGTACTACCAAAAGTTAAACATGTGATTTACTCGAAATCGTTTGAGGTTTGTTTGTTTTAATGTTTGACAATTTGAATTCTGAATTGATCTGTATATTTCATTCGAACATTTTTTTGGAAAAACGAAAATAGAAGTTTGTATTATCATACTATGTGTATGGCATTACAAATTTAAGTTTGCGGTTGATAGTTTTTCCTTGAGTATTGCGAGAAAGTAAGTGCAGTGCTGCTGTACCATTTATTTTCTCAGCAACCACTCATGCTATCGACTTGAAATTTGGGAAAGTTTTCGAATATGGTTACCCAACTTAATTGCACATGAAAGGATTTAAAAAATATATAATTATTAATGTATTGTCCCAAATAGCGGGGGGGGGGGGCAAAATTTAAAATTGTCGTTACTAGGTCGAGTGGGGTATCATATGACACTTGTACATTCTAAAATATATATTTTTTATGGCTTAGTTTTCAAGTTATGATGAAAATTTTCAAAAAAAATTAAATACAATTCCCCCCCTCCCCCTTTATCTCCAAAGTTTGTGAAAGGGAAAATCTGAATTAATTACAGTCGATAGAAGTTGATGTAAATATTAAAGCAAAAATAAAACGATCTCTCTAAGTTGCACAGTATTTAAGAAATCTGCAAAAAGCCTTTACAAACAAATTTAGTTTTGCGGTCCTAAAAATGGACTTTATTGCTTCCAAAAATACTAAAGGTATATCGGAACCGCACTTCATCGGTTTTTTTCTTTTCAAAAGCGAAGATTATAATTCATTAAATATAAACAGGTGTTTCGTTGTTAATTTTCATATATTATGATTTTCGTTTTAACGGTTTAACGGGAATATTTGAATTTTAAAGTCTCAAAAGTGATATTTTATCCCTCGGTGACTCTCAAGAATCGGCCTCTAAATCGTCTTAAAGAAATCACATTAATGTTACTTATCAACACGGAATCACGGATTCCTATAAAAGTAATTTAGGAGGTTTCGGCATTAAGTTTAATGCTTACCTTATTTAATTAAACAATAAATAAGGTGTCACATTAAAAATAATAATGATCATTAAATTTTAGTAACCATTAAAGATCACGCACCCAAATATATTTTGGTGAAAAGTTTTTGGAATAATAATATTTTAGATGATTCAACCAACGTTTAAAAGAAGTTTTATTTCTTAAGATGAGGTCATAAACTATTCTTATAGCAATTGGTAGTATGGAAGAGCGGGTTCTTCTGGCACAGGTATATTTTACTTAAAAGAACATCCCAACAATCTGTAATTATGATTAGTTTCTGACTGAATAAAGACATTTCTTTTGTAGAATAAGTAATTATTGCTCAGATTGTCTTTAAACGTAAAGGCTTAGTTACATACCGGATCATTTTAAAATCCCAAACAAAATACGAGTAGTATGTACCAAAACCAAGTCTGAACCAGCCTGAAACATGGGAAACAAGATTTTTTTACAAGTCCACAGCCTGCAGTTGCAATACTGTAATTTGTGTGGGATTCTCTCTTTTCCACCCGTTTGGGAAAGTTGTTCAGTTTAATGTTCCGAGTAACGTACAAAATTTTAGGCAAGTTTCCAAAAAATAATCAGATTTACAGAAAGCATTAAAAATTTATGTTCAAAATAAAAACATCCCGCGTAAAAGTATTTTTATTCGTTTTCGTATTAGCTCATGCCGAAACCACACGTGGATTTTAAAACATTAATAAAGCGTGACAAATGACTGATTACATCGCCTCTTATTTAATTTAGAGATATGATATACCTTAGTTAGACCCTTGTTTGTTTTGGAAAAATAATAAAAATGACCTTTCAAAATGTGAATTTTATCAATTAATAAATCATTTGATATGCGTGGGTAGCTTGGGACAGTGAATAAACAATGAATAAAGGCCACATCGATCCAGCAGCGCCACGATCACAGGATCGGGTCACTGGACCTCGAATTGTTATTTGACCAAAGTTAACACAGTTAATCTAGCCCTGCATTCAGTATCAAGGGCTGGAAAAGAATACAGCAGGCGCTTATGTTTCGATCCAGTACTGTAGCACAGGATGAATGTCAATCAGCCTTAAGATATTATTTTGTGTGTTGCCGTCATAGACTGCACGGAAGATGATTCTACGGCAATCAAAACATCTTTTACTGAAGACAATAAAAGCACATAAGTATCTCAGACGAACCTCGAAAAGAACCTTCACACTGCTAAGTTAAGCAACAGAAAAAAAAAACCGGTCAAGTGCGAGTCGGACTCGCGCGCCGAGGGTTCCGATATACCTATAGTATTTTTGGAAGCAATAAAGTCCATTTTCAGGACCGCAAAACTAAATTTGTTTGTAAAGGTTTTTTGCAGATTTCTGAAAAACTGTGCAACTTAGAAAGATCGTTTTATTTTTGCTGTAAAGTTTACATAAACCTCTGTCAACTGTAATTAATTCAGATTTTCCCTTACTCAAACTTCGGAGATAAGGGGGGGGGGGAATGGTATTTTTTTTGACATTTTTCATCATAACTTGAAAACTAAGAAACTTAAAAAAATACAAAAATATATTTTAAAATGTACAAGTAAAGCCCTTTCATATGATACCCCACTCGACCTAGTAGCGACAATTTGAAATTTGGCCCCCCCTATTTTGGCCCCCCCTATTTTGGCCCCCTTTACATTAATAATCATACTTTTTTCAAAAAATTTTCATGTGCAATTAAGTTGGGCAACTATATTCTAAAACTATTCCAAATTTCAGCTCGATAGCGTAAGTGGTTGCTGAGATATAGAGGTGTGACAGACAGACGGACAGACAGACAGACAGACAGACAGAGCGGCACCATAAGGGTTACTTTTTTTTACCATTTTGGTATCGGAACCCTAAAAAACATACGATGAATGGTAGCAGACAACTAAATTGCTGATGTTTTTAGTACCTACAAACTTTTTGCATCACTTCAAAAAATGTGCCACAAGATTCTCAAATTAGCACAAATAACAAAAATTGCAATGTTAAAGCAAAAAGAACACAGCCACGGGCGGTCCCTAGTTAGAATAAAGTCGTTAGTCATCAGACAATGTGGAGAAAAATGGCAAAATGAATTATATCTCCATTTGGGATTCGACGTGACTAATTAGTTCAGACCAAATATATCTTTAACCTTGCCTCGGATTCGTAAAATTTTAAATATTAAGACAGATTTATGATGCTCTGGGTTCCGTAGTCCCATTTGATCAGGTTCGCAGTTCTGTGTTGGTAACAGTCAACTACTTTTAACGGAAAACATGTGACTACCTGAAAATAGCACCTGTCAACGGCTGGCTCTCATTACCACAAAGGTTTTTACAAAGGGTTTTTTTTTTTAGGTTTTAAAGGTTTTTAAAATATAACGTAAAAAATTCGGATAGAAGAATACGCCTTAAACTTAAATCCTGTTAGGGGAGCATGACAATCGGAGTCAATTCTTGAATCTTCAATCCGCATGTATACCTCCACCACCAAAGTTCGATGGTATTGCCGAGCGCATTGTAGACGAGGCATAAAAGTTCTAAGTCTATTTAGCAGAATCTCACGCACGCACACACGCACGCACGCACACATACACATAAACACACATACTAACCCTAAAATTTAAAATTTTAAGATTTATATTCATTAAACTTAATCGGTGCCAATGGAAGAGAGATGTCTCCTAGCACAGGCATTGTGTAATAGGACAAGCCTGCCGCTAATAAAAATAAAATCCCAACCATATTTTTTTATCATTTCAATAGAAATGATTTGTCTCTCTAAGCATTCGGAGACTTGCCCTGGTTCTGAGAAACAGGACAAAGACGCAAGATTGACTTTGGATTGCAAATATTATAAAAAAATAGGCGTAAGTGCCACTATCTTGTTTAGCAAAGCAGAGCCTTAGGTCTAAGACTTAAAGCGCATCTGTTTGCTCCTGTATATGAACATTTAAACACACACACTAACAGTTTCAGATCAGGCAGTTTTGGCGCGTAAATGCAGCACGTTGGGTTTCCACGAATAGCAAGCGCGCGTCTTGGCATGGAGGGCCAATGACGTTACGAATGGAATGGTGGCGCGCGCGCTGGCTTTGACGGAGGGTGGAACTTCCAGCGGCTCATTCGGTGTACGTCCTCTCACGAGAGGGGTAGTGAGTGAAGTGTGTTTTTTGATTCGGTAAACGAATACCGCAAATTAGAGTCAGTGGAATACTAAAGGCGAATTGTGGAAACGCCTAATTACCAGATAAGCATACCAACATGTTCTTTTTGTTAATTATAGATATAATTTACCGTTTGCCATTTGAGATTAGATTGACTAGTATATTTTGCACCAATTGATATAAATTGCAATGTCGAACCTAGTGTCAACCGTAATCTGAGAGGGCAAACTTAAGGTGTTATTGTGGCCACAATAAAAGTAAGCGATAATTGTAATGATTTAATTGTACCTATATTTCATGTCACTGCCTATTGTCAATACCTATCTAAGGCATTTAATTGTTGTTTAGGGCAACGCCAAAGTGGTTTTCGTTCTCTTGTTCCTTTCCACTTCCTGCAATTTGGGCTTAATTTTGCGAACAAGAACCAACGAATATCGATATTATATTAAATTCAATTACTTGTAATTTTCCCGCCTTACTTTATCTATTCCTTAATACAATGATATATTGTATCGGATTCGTTGGTTTTGAGTAAATATAAAGATGCAGGCGCATTATGTGGAAAATAAAATATTTATCGTTTGTTACCACAAAATTCATTGTTTCTCTCAACATATTACCTCCTCCCTAACTCGTAATAATTCGAGACCCTTCAGGTCCAAAAGTAAGCACCTACTCTTGCCTAACTTAATAAGCCGAGGTATTCTAAAACTTTGCCATTTACAAGTAAATTTGTCATTTTATTAATATCTCATAGCACAGTGCTGGGCTAGACAAAACTGTGAAGTATTATTTTATCAATCGGTCCAATAAAAGACGATCAACAAAATTTAAGACTAACAAATCGAGATAATACATTTCGATTTATACATGGGTTCGACTCCCATCACAGGGTCATAAGGCCGTGACCCTTACAATTGTTTGCTTAAAAGGAGGCATCATGTTGCTTAATTTTTGTAAAATAATTAATGAATAAAGATTATTCTATTATTCTATTCTATTCTAATCTATTGGCATATCCTACTTTTACCGCCTTGATTTGTTCCTGCGGAATTGGGATTTGACGAGGACACTGTTTTTCAACATTGCATTAGATATCAGCATTATCCTAGATTAGACTTCCCAGGCAAGTCTATTCGCACAAAATTCGTACTATTACTATTCGTAATTTTTGAAAACAGATCTCCGAAAGTGTCAATTTTTTGTTCACTTTTGGCAATAAGCGCGTCTGTAGGTCATGCGGGCGACGAGGCGGGGACGCGCGCATCCTACCTGCACATTTAAAACAATTTGGGCACTCGTTTATTTGTTCCAAACATCTAGGGTTACCATATCAACATTTCGAAATTCCGGTCAGACCTCGGTAGAGAATTCGAACATTCTACAGTTGAAATAACGTTGCTTGATCGGAATTACAGCAGCGTGACAGCAGGATGGAGCGAGGCGTAAGATATTGAAGCAAAAAAAAGACACGTATCGCTCCATTCTGCTCTTACGCATACTCTGTCCTGCTGTCATTCTATTTAAGCTACATTATTTTGACTGTAAAACCTCTTTGACCCATGTATTGAATAGGCTTCTTCTGGGTAAGCTCGTTCCATCGTCGACCTCATCTCTGTCTTCAAGACTAGATCGAGGTCAAGAGTAAGCCCATTTTCAATAAAAAAAAATGTATTTTCTTCAATCGCCTTCGTCCGATAAATCGGAACAATTTAGAAAACAAAAATCTTTACCTAGCACACGTCTATACATACAGGTCTATTTTTGGATCCCTAGCCAAATTTTTGTATGTTGCTCAGAACATGAAACTGAACAACTTTCCCAAAGTAGCATGGGTCGAAAACGAGAAAACATTTTGGTCGTCCCATACAAATTCCACTGTTGCTAGTGCAAGGTTTGTATGGGAGACCCAAAAACAAAATTCGATTTTCGACCCATGTTTCTTTGGGAAAATTGTTCAGATTGGTGTTCTGAGTAACATACTAAAATTTGGCTAGGGGTCCAAAAATAACCCTGTATAACACACATCCTTCACACATATCTGTTGCACAAATCCCTAGCAAGCATTGCATATGTCACTGGATAATGATAAGAATCGTTAGTTGATCAATTTCCTAGTAGGTTGATAAATTTTCTAAAAATCATAAACTTGCAGGAAACTCGTAGGTCCATAGGTCCGTTAGGTAAGGCAAACACATCCCATTCGGGATCGGTTAGGTTGTGTTAGGATCTCTTTCGACCAAACGTACAGTCAGCGTCAAATTCATATGAGCGTCTATCGTAGTCAAAATGAAAAAAATCAATTTCATATACGCAATTAGAATTGTTATATAGTTGTAAGCACCCAAAGTGTTCAAAATATGTTGGCATCACAGTTTAAAATATTATGTTCGCGGCGCACATCTCTCGCACAAATTTCTAGCATGCATCGCATCCCTAGCAGATATCTTAAACCGAAGTTCACGAAAGAGTCAGGTGTTTTGTGAACAAAATCATAACTTCAAATTCATGTAATTATTTTTTAAATGTAGATATTTCTGGCTTTCTGTATTTAAAACGATAGACTAAGCGTTTTTCTGTGTCCACTGTGGTTACAAACGTGTACTTCGTGTAATTTAAGATGATTCTTTTCTTGACTGAAAAATGTTTATTTACAAAAGACCAGACTTTTTCTTGACCTCCATTATACATACCCAGCAAGCATTGCATCCCTAACACTCATCGCATCCCTAGTAAGCAGCACATCACTAGCCTAGCACATAATTCTTAAAAGAATTTCTGGCACACAACTATCGCGATACCGCATTGTAATATTTGGAATACATGCGTCTATCACAGTATTTTTTTCGCGGATTGAGTTTGAAGATGATTTTTTTCTTCGCTCGCAGCTTCACTTCCTCTCCGACTTTAGTCCGGAAGCCAGCTTCATAAAAGAGTTATGGTAACCCTATTTCCAAAGACGAGGGCATTAGACCGACATGATGAGTGTACGATATTCGACAGACAACGTCTGGTCTTTGCAAGCCATAATCATTTTTAGGACGGCTCGCTAAATTGGGTACAGTTTTTTTGGAAGTGTTGTTTTTCACAACATTTTGTAGTGAGAGAAGACAGTAAGTCAATTTATCAGAAGACAGAAATTTATTTATTGAGCAGGTATTTCAACCTGAACAAACAATTCATTTACAGGTTATTTTTAATTTTTTTTCTTATCATTAGATTAAATTGTTTATTTCACTTTAACCTAAATGTCATTCATTACATATTGTCAAGATACAGCCCTCTCCACACTCACGTAAGAATCTCGCGAGAAAGCGAGAAAAACAACAGATCCGTGAGTGTGGAGCTGATTTACATATTCTTCTCGCCTTTTCGTCGGTTCTCACCTCGTTCTCCGACTTTTGCCGGTTATTAGACGCGAAACAAAGGAGCGAGAACGCAAAAACAGACGAGAAATTGAACGCACTCTACACTCAGTAAAAAAAAATTCATCTGGCGTTTCGCAATTTCATCGTTTTTTTTTTTTGCTTTTTATTTCTTGGCAAATCATCAGCTTACAAGTAAAAAGAGTAGGAAACAAGTACCTAATATTAACATACAGCTAACAGACAGCTTATTAACCGCCAAACGAGCTAGAAGTGACATTTTTACTGTTTCAAATCGGAACCTGTTTTGTGGAACATAAATTTAAGAGATTATAAAAACAAAGTCAAACAGCACCGTGCTTCGAGACGTATTAGTACGCTTACGGAAATACCCAACGAGGATTTAAAAAGCAAAAAGAAATCTTTATTTGCCAGCTTATAGGTGAAAAGGTCGAGAAAATCGGCTTGTCGCAGCAGCAATTTCGACGTCCATTGTCGTCGAGCGCGAGAACTGCACTGAATGTCGCGAGATTCTTGCGTGAATGTGGAGCGGAGTAGTTCCTCGCCGACATTTTCGCTCAGATCATCTGCGAGAATCTCGCACAAATCGCGCGCGAGTGTAAAGGGACCTCGAATGTGGAGCTGATTCACATATTTTTCTCGCCGGTTCTCGCCTTGCTCTCCGAATTTTTCGGTGTTTGGCGCGAGAATCTCGAGAGGAAGCGGAAAAGCAAGAAAAACGTGAAGATGGGGCCCATTCACATATTCGAATTTCGTTGGTTTTTGGCGCAAGACAAAGGAGTGTGTAACGCGAATGTAAGATTTTCAAGTGAATGTGGAGCGGAAAAGATCCTCAGAGAGATTTTCACTGAGATTTTCGGCGAGAATTTCGCGTGAAGTGTGGCGCGGGCTTTTTATACTAATAATTATAAGTATTGCATGACAAATAATAATAATAAGTATTGTTTTATCATAGAAGCGATCTCGATGTCGATAGACTTTTGGCTTTGACCTTTGAGTTCGATGGACGAATATTTAAAAGTAAAAACTTTAAAGGAGTTCTCATACCTTTAAGGAAGTTTTTACAGTTCCTGATTTTGTGTGACATGTGAATAAAGTTCAAAATTAAGAAGATTAATGAAAGGAAGAAAGTAAATTTATGTCGTACTTACCGGTGCGGTTTCTCCCTGACTGTCCTTGCCAAGCCCTTCTCCCTTCGACCAGCCCATCTTCTGCAGTAACTTGAACCCTTTGTTTTCTGGAGCAATGTGCCTGCAGGACAACAGGAAGTTGGGTAGGTTGCTTTATCATCATAAAATGACCAACATAAAAACGGCCACATCATGAAATGGCCAATAACACGATCTGGCTACGACATGTACAGGGTGTAAGGGACAGGTTTCCGAAAACTGAAAGGGCCTGATTAAACAACGTAATTGAACAACTTTTAGTGAATGAAACTTTCAGGAATTTAAAACAAACCGGTCAAGTGCGAGTTGGCTACTTCCATAGCATTATGTCTTATGGCATACTGCTTTGGGGCCGAGCAGCTGATATACATTCAATATTCGTTTTAAAAAAGAGGGCTATAAGAGCAATTTATTGCCTAAAGACTCGTGATTCCCTGAGAGAACTGTTCAAGGAAATCAAAATTATGACAGTGCCATGTCAGTATATCTATGAAAATATAATGTATGCTAGAAAGAACATTCATCAATTACCTAAAATTTGTGACAGGCATAATTTTAATACTAGAAATAAGCATAAAATTGATCAACCACATACTAGATTAACTAAAGTCAATACATCTTTCGTTGGTCTGTGTATACGATACTACAACAAAATACCTGACAATATAGTGCAATTACCTGAGAGAAAGTTTAAAGAATGTGTAAAGCAAACGTTATGTAAAAAAGCTTACTATAGATTGGATGACTATATGAATGACAAAGAGGTATGGTGCTCTGATATTCCAGCGAAACACAAGAAACACATTGTAAAAAGCCGACTCTTAAAGTAGGCCGTGCTGCAGTGGTTTCTTGCCGTTTCTTTTACGCTGCCATAGCACGATCCGAAACGGCGTAGACTCGCTCTATTTGCATTGTATTCTGCATGACATTCAATAAGTATTCTATAAATAATCTACATTGAATAAAATTATCTGAATCTTGGACTCGCGCGCGAGGGTTTCGATACACCTATAGTAATTTTAGAAACAGTAGGGCAGGGTCCATTTTTAGGACCGCAAAACTAAAATTGTTTGTAAAGGCTTTTTGCAGATTTATAAAAAACTGTGCTACTTAGAGAGATCGTTTTATTTTTTCTGTAACATTTATGTACATAAACCTCCAGCGACTATAATAAATTAAGATTTTTTCTTCTGCAAACTTCACACATAATTTTTCGCGATAACTAGAAAACTAAGAGTTGTAAAAAAAATATAAAATAAATTTTACAAGAAAAGCCCTTTCACATGATACCTCACTCGACCTAGTAACGACAATTTAAAATTTTGCGCCCCTATTAGGGCCCCCTTTACTATAAACTTGTTTACTATTAAGTATATATTCTGTGCTATAATAACAAGGTGTGATAGACAGACAGACGAAGTCGCACCGGACGAAGGGTTCCGTTTTTGCCAATTTGGTTCAGAAACCCAAAAATCGGCCTCTCCATAAAAACTGTCCAATTAAGTTTAAAATTTTGTATGGAGGGCCCGATTTTTCCTTTTATATCCTGAAAGTTTTATTCACAGAAAGTTGTTTAGTTACCTGTCAACCTGTCACTTACATATCGTAAGCTGCCGGTATTCATAACCTAAGCCCTATATACAAAAGTTTTTTCACAATGACAAATTTTTGGATAGTATTCTTAAGTCAATGGCGATGATTTTGCAAAATGATAATGACTCAATTCGTTGGTCATTCTAGTTGCTACACGTAGCTAGAATAATAAAAACACAATGGACTAGTTTGGCGTCTTCAGTATGAACGAAAAAGAGGCGGTTGGAAGTATTTTTCTTATTTTTAGGGTTCCGTACCTCAAAATAAAAAAATGGAACCCTTATAGGATCACTTTGTTGTCCGTCTGTCTGTCAAGACACTTTTTCTCACGAACGAGAAGAGGTATCAGGTTGAAATTGATAACGAATATTAAAGTCCATAAACCACCATCTGAAAATTTAAATTTTTTACAACGACGTAATCAAAAGATATGTCTTTTTATGTCCTCATCTCCATACATTTAAGCAAAAAAGCAAAACCTACAGGGTGCTTCCCGTTGCCCTAAAATTATAAAATTTGGCAAGAAGCTTTGTATGGAGTAGAGTTGAACGGAAAGCACAAAATTGTAGGGTATGCCGATGACCTTGCGATCCTTGGGCAACGTGAACAAGAAGTTATTGCGATGACGGAGATACTGGAGGAAGAGGGGAAAGGTGTAGGTCTCGGAATCAGCCGTGAGAAGACTGAATACCTTCACATGAAACGATACAAAGACCCAAGAGCAAAAAGAAAAGACCTTCATGTGAATGGCATAACCTACAGGGGTGTCAACAAATTTAAATATCTCGGGTGCACGATTACTGACACAAATCAGAGGGAAAACGAAATTGACATCCGCATAGTGAACGCCCTAAGATGTACCGCAGCCCTTCACAAGGTGTTAGTGTCCAAGTTGATAAGCAGAACTACTCGGATTTACAAAACAGTCATCAGGCCGATTTTAATATACGGGTGCGAAACTTGGACGCTAACTTTGAAGGAGGAAAATAAACTCTTAGTGGCAGAACGTAAGATATTGCGGAAGATTCTGGGGCCAACAAGAGGAGAAGATGGGGAATGGAGGCGGAGGTACAATCGAGAGATAGAAGAACTAGTGTCCGAGCCGAACATCACCGGAGAAATAAAATCTTCCCGACTTCGCTGGCTAGGACATGTGGAGAGGATGGGAGAGGATCGAGCCGCAAAGAAAGCTTATCTTGGCCAACCTTCTGGGCGTCGTCCGGTGGGGCGTCCAAGATACCGCTGGAAGGATGAAGTCGCCAAAGACCTGAAAGAGCTGGAAGTGCCCATCTGGTCAGATTTGGCACAGAGTAGAGACGAATGGCGTACTTTAATGTCGGAGGCCAAGATCCACTTCGGGTCGCTGAGCCAGCGAAGTAAGTAAGTAAGTAAGAAGCTAGGTCTTACAGTACAAATAAAGGGAAAAGTCTAAAATTATTAAATATTTCACTTTTTCTCACAACTAATAGTAACCAATTAAGGTGAGCTCCCGTTTCAAGAACTTTTCTATAAAAGAGGGGTCAAGTTGGATGGTCGCGGGGTTTTTAAAATCAAAGAGCATAAGCTTTTTGTATATCATATGGTACATAGGTACGGAACCCTTAGGGCGCGAGTCCGACTCGTACTTGGCCGGTTTTTTTATACAATCTATTAGTGATGTAAGTAGAATCAATCCTTAGAATGATCATCGTATTTTTTTTACAGCCTGTATATCTGTCAATCCTAAACTGCTCAACAATGAGCTGTTTTCACAGTTCAGTGTCAACTGCGTATTCAAAGGTGTCGATAGATTGTGCTGAAGAAAGTGAAGACAGTCACTGAAGAACTTAAAATAAATCTGTCACAGATGAAGCGTGAAGTAAATAAACCTCCTTAGGCAACATTCACACTTACTTAGACAACAAATAGGAAAAAAGAAGTTGACAGTTAAATTTTCCTACAACAGCGCTATCTATCAAGAAAAGGTAAACTAGTTTTTCTTTTTTTAAAAACGGCTCATTGTCTTATTTTTACGTGAAATAGGTCAGCATTTCTCGTCGTTATGTAAAATGGTCCCGTGTAGTGCCGGCAAAGAACACCCATACATAACCGTGGGTGTCGTAAGAGGCGACTAAGTGTTAAATGGAGGATGGGCAGCAGCATCCTGCTTTGTATCTTACTTACTGCGGTCACCTACAACCGCGGTCCATGGTGACAGCCGTAACGCTAACATGCGAGGTGATTATGGTACTTCCCCTCCACATTTTTCCAGCAAAAGCTAGAACTCTGGAGGAAGCTCCCTGTCCTGTAGTAAACGTTTCATGGGATGTTATGATGAGGTCAACATTTGACCTCGATCTCACCTGGTGGTAAGTAACGATGGGGTCCAAGATGGGTCTTGAAAAGGTCCAGAATATATTGTTCGGGAAGCAGATCGATAGGGAGGTATTTCCACTTCTAACCTTAGCCTTCTTTTCTCTGACTGTACATGTAAAGGCTCTGCTCAACCCGTAAGGGAAATGGGCATGATCTATTGTATACCGGGTTATTGTTAAAAGTACACCTGCGAGACCACCTGGGTCAAAGAGTATACCCTATACTATTAAATGACCAATATTTGTAATCAAGTCGCGAGTGAATAGGCTTCTTCTGGGTAAGCTCGTTCCATCGTCGACCTCATCTCTGTCTTCAATACTAGATCGAGATCAAGAGTAAGCCCATTTTCAATTTAAAAAAAAAAACTGTTTCTCGAAAACGGCTCTAACGATAACGATAAAATTTACTGTACAGGGGTTTCTAAAAAACTATCTATCTATAGTTGAAATAATGTAGCTTGATTAGAATGACAGAAGTATTAGAGTAGGACGCAGCGATGTGCTACACATTGGAGCGACAGAGACAAGTATCGATCCGACCTGCTCTCACGCATAATTTTTCCACCTGTCATTCTAAGCAAGCTATATTATTTCGACTATAACTAGCTATTCGTTTTCTTAGTTTTTTGAGCATTTTTAAAAAAAAGCGCGATTTATAAATCATCTGTTGGAGGGCTTTAAATTACACAGAGCAAAGCTGGGTCCCCCAGGTACTGTATAAAATGCTGCACTTTACATGAGTAATCCAGGATACTAACGTCTCCACATCAGTGGTCTGCGTCTTCTCCGAGTGGTGCGAGGAGCCGACGGTTTCCCTCCTCGCCCTGGCTCGGTCGTTGTACGTGCCGTCCTCTATCATGAGCGGTTCCGGCTTATACTTGTTCTTCAGGCGAGCTAATTCTAGTTCGTATTGCTTCTTCACGTCGCATGTTCTTGTGTAAGCGACTTTCTCTTTTTCTTGGGCTAAACAATATAAATAACAGCATACTTATTAGTCCATACTCATAATAGCGTGGGTGGTAAGAATAGAATAGAACCACACCATATTTACCGGCGGATGTTGTATAAAACGATTAAGATTTTGGACCGGAGAATGGTCAACAGCGTCCTTGTGTGTATCGTACCACCTTACATACTGCGGTCACCGACAGCGGTCCATGCTGCCCGCCGCATCGCTAACAAGCGTGGTGACTTTAGTTCTTCCCTTCTGAAATATACCATAGATTTTTTATGTGAAATTCTAGAAAACTGCCTGTGCAGCAGTTGACTTTAATGAGATGGTCTAAAGATGACTGGCATCTGCATTTCTGCAACCACTGAAATCGCCCTTGATTTAGAGCAGGTATGCATGATTATTTTTAAATTTTTGTTATTAAATGTTTTGGTACCAACACTGATGTATGGCAGTGAAAGCTGGGTATGGCAGAAGAAGCATGAAAGTAGAATTAATGCAGTGGAAATGAGAGCGCTAAAGAGTATGATTGGTATTAAATTGAGTGACAGGATTAGAAATAGTGTGATAAGAGAACGGTGTGGCGTAAAAGAAGAGGTAGTGACCAAAATCGAGAAAGGGATGCTGAGATGGTTTGGTCATTTAGAGAGGATGAATGAACGAAGATTGACGAAAGAGATCTACCAGGCGAGATTGAATGGAAACGTTGGAAGGGGAAGGCCTAGGCGAACGTACCAGGACCAAATTCAGGACGTTCTGAATAAAGGCCAGGTTAAAAGTACCCTAAACCGACGAGCATGTATGAAAGGATTGATGAAAGTACAGGAAGCAAGGGAAGTATGTCAAGATCGTAGCAGGTGGAGGACTGTGGTCTCTGCCTACCCCAACGGGAAAGAGGCGTGATGTTATGTATGTATATAAAAAACATCACTGGCCAAGCACTGCAGGAATGCGTCAATGCCAAATACCTACGTGATTTCGGCCGCAATAGCAGCACGGCACTATCATCATATCAGCCGAAAGCAGTCTGCTGGACATAGGCCTATTTTGACGATGATCGGTCCTGCGCTGCCCGCATCAAGCGGCTCTCCGTGACCCGCGATAGAACAAACGTGCGTGCAAGCATTGTTATTTTTTAAAATCCTATACTCTCGGTTAAATGACCTATTTTGACAAGCGTGCGCCGCCTTTTGGCAGAAAAAATGGATCTGCCCCGACAAAGTACAAAACTTACTTTCCATAATAAGGCCGGGCTCACAATGTCCACAAGTATCATTTCCTGGGTGTATGTGACAGAGCAACTTGGTTTCTCCCAGCTGGATTATGCTGCCGTGCATTACCTAAAAACAGTTACATAATTTTAATCGATAAACAAATCCAAATTTACTATCATCTTAACAGCTGGACTCGCAGGCTGTTGCACAGAGCATTTTTTTTGCCACTTTTTGTTTTAGTACAGTAAAACGTGAAATTGCACGTACGTATTTTTTTTACTGTTGTAAGGTTCCATGTTGCAAGCTTTTGTTTCCACCATGAAACCCATTATTATTGTGTGGTTTTGAATGAGTTTATTGTCACTATGAAAGTGAAAGAGGCTTAGCGGACGAGAGCCGGGCAGACACGCGGACTTTGTCCGCCAGTGTGGCCGTTATTGCGAAAATTATAGTTTTTATCTGAATAAAATTCAAACATCATTTTTCAAATTTCTCTACGTTTGAAACTAAGTAATAATCAATCTGAACAACCTTTTCGACTAAATAACTCTTTGAACTGAACAACTATTCAAGCTGTTTTCCTTCCAAACCAAAGATTTTCGAAGCACATAGAAGTGGAGCGTTTTTCTCATGACTATAATAATATCACCTACTTCCAAGCACCGCCGCACTCGATTGTTATGAAAAAGTCAGTGAGTTCCTGTACGAGTATCTTGGATCGATGATAACCTGTGACGGCAGCTGCACTGTTGAAATTCGTCGTAGAGCCGGTATGGCCAAAAGTGCTATGACTAACCTAAAATCTGGAAGAACAGACGTATTCGACGTACGACTAAAGTGCGCTTGGTTCGAGCTCTGGTATTCTCAATATTTTTGTACTGTGCCGAAACTTGGTGCGTGAAAAGCCGCGATAGCAGTAAGATCGATGCGTTTGAGATGTGGTGCTGGCGGCGATTACTTCGCATACCTTGGACTGCCATGCGAACTAATGACTCCATATTAAAAGAACTTAACATCAAGACGCGGCTCTCCACTATATGCCGAAAGCGTGCCCTCCGTTTCTTCGGACACATTATGCGGTCTTCAAGGCAGATTATTTTGGGCCAAATGGAAGGCAGACGTGCTCAAGGTAGGGCACCTACGAGATAGTCAGAAACAATGAAGAGGGCAGTCGGCGGCAACATGCAGCGTGCGGTCCACACATCATACAATCGCAGCCTGTGGAAGGACACCATATGTGGTCGCGATCCTCATCAGTGAGGGACCGAGCCACACTGCGGACTGCCACAACAAGAAGTGTGCCGTCGGCTGTACAAAGGGTAAGATACAATTACGCTATTTACCTCCACAGGCAGGCTGGCTACTTGGCTCTCAGCCATCTGTACGCCGTTAAGGAATGTGCCATTCTTCGACCCCAAGTCAGTGGCTGTGTACATACGCTTTTCCATATCATATTTTAATTCTAAGTGGTTCTGAAAAGGCATAAATAACAAAACAATAAATATAAAACTTGCTCAATCATTTTAGGTACAGTACTTTGAAGAGTTTCAAGCCGCCAAATGGCCTCTGACATAGCTCTACATCCAATATCGAAAACAACAGCCGGAATCAACAGCTTAACGTGCCTTCCGTAACAAAGGAAACGCTATAGCCGACACCAATTCAGTTGCAGTGATTGTAATGAGTAATTAAACTTATCAGACATAATTACAAACTACCGTGGGGTTTGTAATCATACCGTGGACAACGGTTATTAGCTTTTGTTACTTAGACAATTTAAGATATTCATGTTGTTGTTATCCCAAACATAAATAAATAAAAATAAATAAAACACTATCTGATAGTTTTGTATGTTAAGCTTTGCTTCACTTTGCTTTTATTAAGCTTGTAAAAGAGATAATAACTATTAAGGTAATTAGGCTTATTTTTCTCACTTTACCTTAAATGGACATGTGAGCACAGAGTAGAAACAAAGTTTGTGAGTGAGGTATTGAAATAAAGTTGGTCGAGCGTGCGCACGGTGGCAACACTCGATGACCGACTGTCGAAATGAGCTGACGTGTGCGGGCGACGGTCTTGCAAATAAAGGTGTTGTTTTATTATATCACCATTACCCGACCCTGGTTAGGAGACGCTGAACCCCACGCACACATGGCGACGAGGATGGGATACGAACTCACTTCAAGTTGCGAAAACCAACCTATCTATATAATTAGTAGTTCTCGTTAATTTTACCTACCCTAGAAACGTTCTGGTCCTTAAGTAGAATGGTATGTTGTTCGCCTTCTCTGCCGACCGTACCGCCATCTTTGGTGACCAGGAATAATGAACCAACTTTGAGTTTCGGCAGCGCGGTCTCTCGAACTATTATCCTCATACAAGGCGGGTGGTGTTTCGCAACGGAATCTGTAACAATACAATTATTTCAAGTCGAAATACTACACCTTAAAACATAATTTTAGCCTGTCTGAAACTCCCATCAAAGCACTCACAGTGATTTAAAAGCGTAGCCTTGATATATTCCCTATTTTGCAAAAAAATATTAATTGCAAACAAAATTCTAGAGGTTGAACTGCAGTTCCTATATTTTGCTGGAGACGGAATAAGACGGATCACGTCACTATTCATCATCATCATATTTTTTGGGTTGTGAGGTTGGTCTTCGACCTTACCTGACCTGGTATCAGTTCAGCCGCTAAAGGTATCTAACGTGGCTCATAACAGTAACAAATACTTCCATAGACCTGGGACCAACGGCTTAACATGCCTTCCTATGCACATATTTTCAACATGGCTAAATTTTATCTTAGTATTCCCTAACCATCTGGGCAAAGCACTGTTTACCCGTAGTCCCGGTGGATCGACCCATTACCGGGTCCACGGGTAATTTTAATTACCCGTGGTTCCATGGCACTAAGGATTGCTCCCTGGACTTCTGATTATATCGTCAGGAAATTTAAACCATCAGTTACATGAAATTAAGTTTACCCAATCACAAGCAAATAAAATAATTCCATACTTGGTTACAAAAATATACTCATAATACTGAAAATTATGAATTCATAACCGATATTTTCAGTTACATGCAATAAAATAATTCCATCCTTGCGGACAAAAACATACGTGTGCGTCAGGATGGCAAGTGTACCATCGCGAATTTTAATTTAATTAGCATGAGAGATTAGTACCTAATTTGTACCTTATTGTACCAATTTTTTTTTTAAATATACCGATTTCGTATTCCAGAAATCTTCAAAACAAAGTATCCCGCCATCCTGACGTCAGGATGGCGCATGGCGGGATTTTTTGCGTTTTGAACAATTTGCTGATTTTAAAAGCGTAGGAATTTTGTACCTAAAATGTACCTTCAGAAAATATAAGCCAAGCCAGATGAAACAAAATGTAACGTAAAATCGACGCGAGCGCCTTACAACCGTTGTATACAAGGTGTAATTCCAAATACGCAAAAACTCTTGGGTGGTAGTTCTATACATGAAACTGAACAACATTTGCTCTAAAAGTTTTAGAAATTAAATAAAACACATTGATTACTCATACAAATTGACCAAACCAGATTTTCATTTTGTATGGGGAATCGATTTTCTTTTCTTTTTATTTCAAAATGTTGAGAGAGCAAAACTACCACCCAAGAGTTTTTGCGTATTTGGAATTACACCTTGTATACAACAGTTGTAAGGCGCTCGCGTCGCCGGTACCAATAATGTTTAAGTTGAAATTGAATTTGTATAATCCAAAATAGGTTCGTTATATCGATATAATCAGAAGTCGTGATATTCATCAAGTTGTAATCCCTAGTGCTATGGAACCACGGGTAATTAAAATTACCCGTGGACCCGGTAATGGGTCAACCCAGCGGGACCACGGGTAAACAGTCGGGCAAAGGAATCGTAAACCACAAATCTGAATCTTTAGAGATGTATTTACTGAAGTCTACGTCACCAATTAAGGAATTTTCCCCTACCACACACATAACATTTATTATGATTTACCATCGTCCCCTAAAGTAGCTGTGCTAGCAGTTGATTCTTCACCACTAGACTGCTCATCTTCTTTTTCTTCCTCACATTCACTTTCAGTCTCACTACATTCCCCGTCTTCTATTTCTGCAGCATCATTCTTCTTATCGCCACTTCCTTCAATCACCTTTTCCTCTTTAGAATCTTCAGTTTCCATGGCAGTATCAGTCTTTGGTTCTGCTTCTTTTTCTTCTTTAACTTCTTTGCTTTTCTTGCTCTCTTTTTTAGCAGGTTTTTTCTCTTTCTTTTGTTCCTTTTCCACTTTTCTTTTCTTAGTCTTGCTAGGTTGGTCCCCCTGTGAAATAATGCGAAATGTTGGTATTTGGTGGTAGCTGGGTATCATTGTATTTACCTAAGGCGTCTCGGCCTCGAAGTGAGACCTGAGAGAGGTTTCTTGCTAGCTTGTCAACATCGTCTTCTATTTGCTGGGCCTGTGAAGAGTACAAAGTAATTAGACTATGTATATCATCAGATTACAAAAGTAAAAAGCTTTGGTTTTCAAAATACTTGTAACTTTCATGCTAGAAAGCATCAAGTCTTTTCTGGAAAAAGATTGTAAGCACTATTGTCTTTGTAGTTAATAAATACAATGCTTCTGACAAAGACAGTTGTTACAAAGTTTTTACCTAAAAAGTCTTGATTGATACAAATAGTTGATTACCACATACAAATGGATTATTATGTATCTATATATATATATATATACTATTGAGTTGTACTATATATTTAATAGATATTTGTATGAAGTTTTTATGTAGGTATGTATGGAATAGCATTAGTAATTAATATACTTATTTTTTTATTATTATTATTAAGTTAGGTACGTATTTAAGGTCTCTTTCTATTAGTCTTATAAATTTATCTTATTTTCTTTCATGTTTTGCTCTGTTTGCACGCTTGCATCCCTGCATCATTGTACTTTCTCCTTTAGTCACTCTAAGGTTGACTGGTAGAGATCTCACCTAGGGATAAGTCCGCCTTTGCATGTAATCTTTCAGACAATAGCCACTTTGTAATAAACAATAAGCAATAAAGATTTTACAACAACAACAACAAATAGTTGATTTTGTTATACAACTCTACCTTTCTTTGTTTCCTTGCTTTTCTCTTTTCATGGGCTTCAAGAGATGGGTTGACAGACACAGAACTCCTGTCCGGATATGAGTGAAAGGCAAACTCTTTCTTCTGTTCGTTGTAGTAATAATAGCATCCTGTATCTGTGTGGTAATATAAACCTAGTTCCTGCAATTAAATATTTAAATGTAATAATATTTTAATCACAACAAATTACTTTAATTATTTTTGGCAACAAACAGTCATTACATTAAACATAAGTATTACAACAAATAAGTTGATAGAAGACTACAAGTGCCCAAACTTATCCGATACTATTAAACGAGCAATACTTGTATATAAATATATATTTGTAATTGGTTTCTCGAAAACAGCTGTAACGATTTTGATGAAATTTACCATACGGGGGCGAAAAATCGATTGTTTTCCCTGTGTTTTTTAGCATTTGCCTTTTAGTCAATAAACTACAGCGCCATCTGTTGCTCATCCGATGATATTTAAATATTGAGGCGGCTATTATAGAGCGAAGCTCGGTCACCCAAGTACTAACACATTGTCATAATTTGACGAGACATGAAACAGAAAATGCTTAAACAACAGTGGTAAGGTCTACAAAATAAATTTTGTGTTTGATTGTTACTGAATGTAATTTTTTTTTTAAATATTCCTATTGAGGTGAAGTAAGAGTCATAAATTGAGAAATCTTTTCTTGAAAATGATTTATATTTTAACACTTCCTGTGTTCGGATAAATCTACAAAGTAGAAAATCGCAAAATTTCACAACCACAGGCAGGATTCGAACCTGCGTCTTCTGCGTAAGTACCGCAGACGCTTTACCACCTAGGCTACTGTGGTCCTGCCCGATGTTGTGAAATTTAGCGACCTCTTTACGCATTTCAACGTTGCGTTTGTGCTACCACCTAGTAAGCGTTTTTGCGGTACTTACGCAGAAGACGCAGGTTCGAATCCTGCCTGTGGTTGTGAAATTTTGTGATTTTCTACTTTGTAAATCTTTTGTTATTCCGAGGCTATACTTTTTTTTTAATAATAATAAATTTGTTTATTGGTTTAAAAATCAAAAGTTACATGTCTCTTAAAACCCTGCAGCCTGTGCTAGTAGAAACTGTGTTACAGGCTACAGTGTTCCCCTAAGGTTAATAATCAGGTACTTAAGTAATCTAAAAGGTTAGAATCTAAGTTATTAACAACTTCAAGTCTAGATAAATAGGTACTTTATAAGTATTTTAATTTTTCTGTAAATGGCTAGTTTGTGGCAGATGATGCAAGTACAGCCCAACAGCTTGATGGAAGTGAAGATTTCAATAATTTTTGAATATTTTGTTGGAAGCTGTCACCCAAGACAGATTACCATGGGAGCCAAGATCCTACTCATGAAAACTTTTTTATTTAATTGTAAAAATAACGTAATTAGTTTAACTTACAGAATTATAATAGTACCCAGTTTTGTAATCATAGTACATGCCAGCTGACTCCACATAAACCATTCCCGATTGCTGCAAGGCACTTTGAGCTGCTTCTTTCACTTGGTCGGCTATACTCTTGCCTTCCTCATCAGGTTTCAAGTCCCACCCTGAGGTATCCGACTTATCATCTGTGGGTAAACTTCGTTCTTTATCTATTAAAGGCGTTCTGTCTTTTTCGTGGGACTCAGCCGTTGGAGCACTAGTTTGAGATGATGAGTTCTTAGTATCAAGTGGCTTAGGTTTTGTACCTATAATGTTTGCATTTTCAGATGAGTTTTCCTTTATGGCATTTCTCTGAAAGACAAATTTAGTTGAAAGCCTACTTGACACACTTTGTAAATTTTGAAAAAACAGGTTTGCCGCAACCAACCACGATCCATGGTGCCAGCCAACGCTAGCAAGCATGGTGACTATAGTACTTCCCTTCCACATTTTTCCAGCAAAATCTGGAGGGAGCTCTCTGTCCTGCAGTGGACGTTATTACGGGATGTTATGAAATTTGTATGATCCATTTTTTTCGTTTACTCCAGCTTACCAACACATTTTGCAGCTATGATAAAAGCAATTGGCTGAAGCTGTCAGAAAAAACAAGTTTCTAAAACAATGTTATTCCTTCTGTCAAATATTCTTCGGTTTTAGTGGCATGGCTGCAAAATGTGTTGGTAAGCGTTGGAATAAACGATTTTTTTTTATTATAGGTTAGAATTTCATTTTAGGAAACTTACCATATCTTTTAAATGTTTCTTTAGTTTTTTTATTAGAGAGCTTTTCCTTTTGATGCATTGACGCATTTTCAGCACAAGTTTTAGGATATCAGGCCGATACTTCAGAGATAAACGAAGGCTTCGCAAGTTAAATCTCTTCTTAATTTTTTGCGTCAAAGCTTCACTTTTCGGCATCTTCTCCATTGTTATGGTATCCATATTTACAAGATAAATAGTTAGATCAACGAAAAACTGCTAAAACTTAAGTATTATTTAGAGAAATACACCAAAATAAATAAATACTTAAATTGAACTTTTCATCATAACAATCATGACTTTGACGGACAATGTCAAAAAGTGCTGCCAGTCGGGTCTAGTCAAAAGTCACCGAACATGTTCAAAAAGTAACCTTTTCGAGAAAAATAACCTTTCGCATTTTTTCCAGTAGATGACTTTCTGGTACAAAAACAGCGTTATATTTAATCAGCCCAGATATTAAAAGATGTGGATCCGCCCATGAAACTGAACAACTTTTCCCATAGAACATAGATCGCAATACGAAAAAAAATTTCGACCTCCCATGCAAAAAGCGCTGTCAGCTGATGCAGTTTGCATAGAAAGTCGTATTTTTACTTATGCTCCTTGAGAAAAGTTGTTCAGTTTCATGGACTGAATCACCTATCCGGGGTGATAAAAAATAATCGTGTATATAATAGGACTAATTTGCCTCCGTCGAGGAAAAACAGAAATTGAAAGAACTGGAGGAGGCCTACACCCGACGAGGATGTGTCCAAACCGAACGAAACCAAGACACTAACAAAACTAACACTTAATCACTTAATGAAATAACTAACAACACTAACAAAAAAATACTAACGTCAGTATAACTTTATCTCAATCTACAGTTTGAGATAAAGTTGAATAATAACTCGAATGAAACGGGTTATACTATAGATATTATAAACAAGTTTACTTGGAAACCAATGGGTTAAACACATTAAATCCGCGATCTGCGATCCGACCTATAGGAAAGAAACAAATAGTAGTATACACCTACACTACGGTTCGTCACCCGCATATGAGCACTGTGTGCGGTGTGTGCGCGCTCAAAGTCGGATCAAACCTTGCTCGTATTCACTCGTTCAAGCAACGTGACGTCATCAGTGACGTCACATTAGCGCGCTATCATTGCATACGAAAATGAGGTAGTGCAGTGTGTGCGATACGTCAAATTAAACGTCAAAATTAATTTTGGTTGAGTTTCGTGGGATTTTTTTCGGTTTGTTTGGAGTTCGAAAGCAAATTAAAGAAATGGATACAATTCACAGGGTCCAACTACTTTGTGGCTAAAAAGTACTTTGATTTGAACAGTGACATTGACATAAGCGCAGTCATATCGGATCGCTTAGATATTCGATTGTGTTCGACGTTTGCACGCTAATGAAAACGATCCGACTCGAATGCGCCGATTGCAGCGTTGGTAAAATATTTCCTTAATGAACCGCACTGCTAGTCTATGGTCCTATAGCTTTCTCTTTCTTTCCTATAGCTGCATCTCTACCGGATCGCAGATCGCGGATTTAACGTGTGCGGGCACCCAATCAGTCTCGGTGAACAACTTGCTTGAGTAAAAGAATGAAAAGAAGGTCTGACGACAGAACGAAAGAACGATTGACTATCGTGATGAAATCGTTACGAACGAAACTAAATGAGCGAACGAGTAAGGTGCAGTGGTTAATTTGTGTGAAAGAAGAGTCTTATTTTAAGTGTTCCATGAAGTCTTTCATCAGCCAATATGCAGAATATAAAGCGTTAGGTTTCTTGTGATTTTTGAGGTAAGAATTAAGAGCGAATTCAACGAATTCCGAAAAATCACCCAAAAGTAACCTAAGGAGTAGTGTATCTAAAATCACCTAAAAGGTAACAAAAAGAACCTTCTGGCAACGCTCAAAATTCAGGCTTGATTCAGGCCACGTTCCAAAACAAGAATTGTTTCACTCGGATCACTAGAAAGAGATGGCATGCAGGAGGATAAGAGGAAGAAAGCATGATTTTTGAAACGCTTTTGGGTATACTGCTTAGACTATATAATACTAACGTATATACTGCGTACAAAATAACTTTGTCGGCGAGCGAATCGTTCATTGGCTCTCTGCCTGACAAACTTGTTCTGAACGCGCTGTACCTAATCCTGAGTAATTTTTACCCGCCTTGTTTAAAATTTGTTCAAACTTTATTTCCAATATCATTTTAGCAATGATTTAATGCTTTTATGTCTTTCCTCATCTAACATAGTATCTAAAAACAATAAAAATTTGGTAAAATGTTAGATATTTTAGCTTACCGATCGATTTTAAGGAGAACTGATGGAGAATTTCTTTCCTTTTCGTTACCATAGAATTTTATGAATAAATCTTTGAAAAAGCGTTATCGAAGTTTACGAAATAGTTTTTCATGATATTTTACACATTCCGTGTTGGAAAATGTTACAGTTTTAAGAGAAAACATTACAATTGTTTAGTTTTAGACATTTATTTTTAATATCGTCACCACATGGTCAAGATTGACAGTGTATTTTTCACTTTTAAGATCAGATCGGAACGACTACCATAAGGTAAATATTTTAAATGAAAGCTCTATATCTACTTTTTATTATTACTAGCGGCCCGCCCCGGCTTCGCACGGGTACTAAAATACTACTCTGTGTAAAAAGTACCGGGAATTCATAAATTACAGAATGCGCGGTAAACATGTCGACGGTATTTGTTTTTCTATAAGTTGGTAGCACTATACAGAGTTACCGCGCGAACTTTGAGCGCTATATGTCACTCAGTGTAATAACAGCTACCGTTTTTGTATTTCATTGTTTTAAGTATGCTGCGATTTTACTACGAGTATATGGAAGAATTTGTAGAACAAAGAGTTTGCCTTAAGTTTTGCGTATTAAACGAAATTTCCTGTGCTGAATCACTAAAAATGTTGCAGAAGACTTACGGTGATTCGTGTATCTCAAAAACAAGAGCATATGAATGGTGTAAAGTATTTGAAGAAGGCCGACAAGTAGCAGTTGATTTGCTTCTTTCTGGTTGACCCCCAACCGCTGCGAATCATGAAAACATCAATCTAATCAAGAGCCTAGTACTTGAAAATCGTCGTATTTGTCTTAGAGAGTTAGCTCTAAAGGTAAACGTATCTTTTAAATCCGTTCCTTTTGGACATTTTGGGCATGAAACGCGTGGCCGCACGATTAGTTCCAAAAGAGCTCAATTTTGTCCAAAAAGAGCATCGAAAGCAGGTTGCTGAAGACATGATTTCCCGAGCTTCTACAGACTCCATCTTCATGAACCGCATAATAAATGGTAACGAGACATGGTTTTATGAGTACAGTATGCAAACAAGTCAACAGTCTTCAAAATGGCGCCTCGAAAACGTATCGAAAGCCAAAAACCGAAAAATCGCTGAAGGAGTTGAAGAGCACACTTCAATCAGCTTACAAAAAACGTATGGAGGATTGGCTCAAGCGCTGGCATAGCTGTATTGTAAGCGAAGGGGCCTACTTTGAAGGTGACAAAATAATTTTGGACGAATAAATTACTTTTTTGGTTTTATTGAACAATTCCCGGTAGTTTATACACAGAATGTACCAAAAGTCAAACCAAAAGTTTTTCTGGAAATCCATACGGACAGCCCGAGGAAAGTTTGGATCATCGGAGCTAAGTAAAATCAGAAGCCAGGATGGAAGTATTATAAAAGGTGAAGAATGTGTGCTGAAGAGATGGAAGGAATATTTTGAAAGTTTGTTTGAGAGAGAAGCAGAGGCTAGCGTACCGAGGTCTTCTGTGGAAATGCATGAGAATGAATATGATAGTAATGCAAGTGAGATAAGTATGGATGAGATCATGAAAGCAATGAAAAGTATGAAATCAGGTAAAGCAGGTGGGTATGATAGAGTGTCGGTCGAAATGTTGAAGGCTGGGCGAGGCATTGTGGCTAGTCAGCTGTACCGCCTTTTCAACCTGTGTTGGACGAACGGCCGAGTACCAGGTGACTGGTGCAAGGCTGTGATTGTGCCGCTGTACAAGGGAAAAGGGTCACAACAGGACTGCAAAAATTACCGCGGGATAAGTCTTCTCAGTGTCGTCGGCAAACTGTATGCAAAGGTTTTGATTGAAAGAGTGATGAAAGATACTGACGAAAAAATATGGGATGTACAAGCGGGATTTAGAAAGGGAATGGGATGTACAGATCAGGTCTTTTCCTTGCGGTGCATAGCTGAAAAGTTTTTGGCCAAAAACCAAAAAGTCTACTGCGCGTTCGTGGATTTGGAAAAGGCCTATGACCGAGTGGTGAGGAATGAATTGTGGTCGGCATTGTCTATGTATGGGGTGAACGGTCATCTGATTCAAGCACTGAAATCTCTCTATGAGGCCCGTTACGACCACGTCAGTCGCATAGGGACCAAACTTGCATCCTACCCCTCTGGTAGTAAACAATTTTGGTCTCTTTCCAAGTCAGTCGAAAACAACTTCTGCCGTCCTACATTACCTCCCCTGCTGAAACCAGACGGGTCACTGGCCCACTCCGCAACAGAGAAAGCAAATTTATTTGCATCTCTATTTGCGAGCAATTCTCGCCTAGATGCAGACTCTAATCAGCCACCGACGATTCCTCGCTGTGATTCTTCAATGTCGGAGATCACAATACACTCAAAAGAGGTTCGTAGAGTACTTCGAAGTCTAGACGTGAACAAAGCTAGCGGTCCTGATGGAATACCAGCAAGAGTCTTGAGGAACTGTGCGCCTGAGTTGTCTCCTGTGCTGACGCGTTTGTACCGCCTCTCTCTTAAAACAAGAACGGTGCCTAAACCTTGGAAGGTTGCCAATGTACAGCCGGTACCCAAGAAGGGTAGTCGTGCCGACCCCACCAACTATCGTCCGATCGCCATCACCTCCATACTCTGCAAAGTTATGGAAAGGGTACTAAATGGAAAATTGCTGACTTACCTAGAAACTAACGACCTACTCAGTGATCGTCAGTATGGCTTCCGCCGGGGACGATCAACTGGGGATCTTCTAGTGTATGTTACGCATTTCTGGGGCGAGGCCATCGAGAAACACGGCGAAGCCCTTGCCGTATCACTGGACATCTCGAAGGCCTTTGACAGGGTATGGCACGCAAGTCTGCTGAGCAAACTTCCTGCATACGGCATTCCCGCTGACTTTTGCTCTTGGATTTCTGACTTCCTGAGTGAACGGTCGATCCGAGTAGTCCTTGATGGCTGCTCCTCTGACCTCATGGCTATTGACGCCGGGGTTCCTCAGGGGTCTGTTCTCTCTGCGACTCTTTTCCTGCTGCACATCAACGACCTACTTGGTCCTAATATTGTTGGGTACGCAGATGACAGTACTGTCGTCGAGAGATATATGTCAAGCGCAAAAGCCAGCAGTGACGAAATACGTTCTTTGAGAGAGACCACGGTAGAGCGTATAAACTCAACCTTAAGTCTTGTCTCCGACTGGGGTGACAAAAATCTGGTGAGTTTCAACGCCACCAAAACACAAGCGTGTCTATTCACTGCCAAAAGGAGTCCATTCAATCTGGCTCCTACTTTTCGAGGTACATCTGTACCGGTCACCGACAGCCTCGAGCTTCTTGGCATGAAGCTGTGTGCAAACCTGAACTTCGGCGCCAACATTGAGTCAAAAGCTCAAACTGCGGCCAAAAAGTTGGGCATCCTCAATAAGGTTAAGCGTCACTTCACTCCTGGACAGCTTCTAGTTTTATACAAAGCACAAGTCCGATCCTGCATGGAAAATTGCTGCCACCTTTGGGATGGCTCAGCCAAATACCAACTAGCCGCACTTGACTCGATAGATCGCAGAGCCAAGAAGCTAATGGTGATGAGATGCTAGTGAAAACCAAGTTTCACAGCCTAGCCCACCGGCGCAAAATTGCATGTCTGTCGGTCTTTTACAGATTGTACTTCGGAGAGTGTGCCCAAGAGCTCCATGAGCTTATTCCGCCATCCCCCTTTTACCATCGGGAATCCAGACGCACCGCAGGATATCACCCATATCTGGTTGATATTCCACACATTCGCACAAAGCGCTTTGAAACATCCTTTATAATGCGCACAGCTAAGGAGTGGAATTCTCTGCCTGCGTCTGTGTTCCCGAGCTCTTATAACCCGAATCTATTTAAGTCGCGAGTGAATAGGCTTCTTCTGGGCAAGCTCGTTCCATCGTCGACCTCATCTCTGTCCTCAAGGCTAGATCGAGGTCAAGAGTAAGCCCATACATAGTAAAAAAAAAAAAAATGAGGATTCCAGTGCTTGCGTCAGAATAAACGGGGCGTACACTGAATGGTTTAGCATCGAAAAAGGTGTTAGGCAGGGATGTGTAGCGTCACCTTGGCTGTTTAACCTGTTCATGGATAATTGTTTGACTGATCTGAAAGAGAGTATGTGTGGACTGAGAATGAATGAGTTACTCATCAAATGTCTTCTCTACGCTGATGACCAAGTTATACTTGCGTCATCTGCTGACGAGTTACAGGAGATGGTAACAATGATGAATGTGGCTTTTGATAGGAAAGGAATGAAAGTAAATGTAAGCAAGACGAAAGTAATGGTACTTGAAAGAGAAGAGTGTATGACAGAGTGCCTATATTAATAGGTGGTGAACAAGTCGAACAAGTGAAGGAGTTTGTGTATCTGGATTCTAAGTTTACGAGAGATGGAAAGTGCGAAAGTGATATAGAAAGAAAAGTGAATGCTGGAAACATGGTGAATGGTGCTCTGCATGCTTTTATGAAAAGTCAGAAGGTGTCTCACAAGGCTCGTCTGGCTGTTCATAGAGGCGTTTTAGTACCAACACTGATGTACGGCAGTGAAAGCTGGGTATGGCAGAAGAAGCATGAAAGTAGAATTAATGCAGTAGAAATGAGAGCGTTGAGGAGTATGATTGGTGTGAAATTGAGTGACAGGATTAGAAATAGTGTGATAAGAGAACGTTGTGGCGTAAAAGAAGACGTAGTGACTAAAATTGAGAAAGGGATGCTAAGATGGTTTGGTCATGTGGAGAGGATGAATGAAGGAAGATTGACGAAAGAGATCCACAAGGCGAGAGTGAATGGAAACGTTGGAAGGGGAAGGCCTCGGCGAACGTACCAGGACCAAATTCAAGACGTTCTGAATAAAGGCCAGGTTAAAAGTACCCTAAACCGACGAGCATGTATGAAAGGATTGATGAAGGTTCAGGAAGCAAGGGAAGTATGTCAAGATCGTAGCGGGTGGAGAACTGTGGTCTCTGCCTACCCCAACGGGAACAAGGCGTGATGTTATGTATGTATGTATGTACGTTTAAAAATACCTTGTTTTGAAAATCTACTTTTTTTGCTACAAATAGTTGGTTACTGTGGGTTATCCTGAAAAGATAAACAAATACTATCGCTGACTTTTCTTTAGAACTCTTAGAGAGCAACAATTCTTTCATACATTACTTTCATATAAATGAAACCATTTATGCAGCGCACGCCCAGAAAGCTCTCAAGAGGCACGTTTTTTTCCGACTCGATCGACAAACATCATCCAGTTAATTTGCACTCAATAATTATGAATTGTAGACTTAAACCTTCCTATTGAATTAATCTATCTATTAGTGAAAACCGGATCGAAATCAATATAGTAGTTCCTGAGTTTAGCGATCACAGACAGACATGATGGATGGATCACGACAGAAAAACGTTTCGGGGGACTTTCTTTTATAATATGTAGTGATAAATTAAAATAAGAGAATAACCAAAGAATTATTAATTTTCTCACATAACTTGTAATGTTTCCACACCGGACGGTAACGAAAAAGACCGGTAACGAAACTTTAAGGCAGGTGGTACAAAGGTTCGAAAATATCTAATAATTTCAAATTCGTAATAAATAAAAAAGTAGGTAAAGAATACAAAGTAAAATGCAAGATTATACTGAATAAGTAATTTTATTATTCAAATCAAAACAGATACTTTTCCCATATTATTAACGTAAAGGAAACAATCTTACTTTATACGCTGGAGCGTATTTGGAGTCATACGTTGTTCAACATACCTAACCCTTGTAATTTTATATATATTGTCCTTTGAAATATAGGATATAAAATTCACCCTTCGATCTTATTGTGCCCAACGCTTTATGCTTCTTTTCCGTTATTATTCGGATTCCCCATATATGTTACCGCCAAGATGGCAACGAAAGGGAAGTAACGGTTCTAAGGCTAAGAAATCTTTTAATTAGTCAAATAAATCTTGAACTATAAATTGAGGTTATGTTTTTCCCAATGAGAATTTGTTATTAACACAGAATACAATATACGCGGGCTATTAACCAATACACATTTTGACTGCATTGTTATAGCAAAAAATAACAAATAAATCGATAATTACTTTATTTTTTCCTACTAACGATTGGGGGAACATAAGTGGACTCGACGTAAAAGTACTAATAGACGATCGGATCGGACTGCTCTGAATTTAACTCCGTACCACGATTTTGGCCAATAGCAAAATTGTCGTTAGGGTCAATCCGCAACTCTATTGGACAAAATCGTGGTCCGGAGCTAAATTTGGAGCAGTCCGATCCGATCGTCTATTAGTAGTATAATACCTGCACTACTTACAAGACTCTTCTGTCGAAACCAAGGAGGTTTTATTAGCAGCTCTTCCTGCTAAAGAGAGGAGCCATAAGCGTAGCACTTTCTTGCGAGGGACCTCCATACTAAAATGTATGGAATTTTATCAAAATCCTAAAAACGTAAAATTTTTATCTTTCTCTCTGAGAAATATGTGACATGGGACTAACAAATGCTACTACCACAGTTTTTCTGGTGAAAACACTTACAATTCAGGAAAAATACGGTGTTAAAAATCACACATAAAATGGCTATTACGGATTATTTACGCTTCCGTTCAAAGTATTAATGATCAATTCACAAGAAAAAACTATATATTTTCACTTTTGCAAACAAAGTTTAAACTAAAACTTTGGATTTTTAAAGATATCTTGATTTTTGTAAAGGGCCCCATACAAAGCCCTGCCTGCAGGGCCCTGCTTGCAGTGCCACTGCCAATCGTACTTTGTGTGGGCATGCAGGGCCGACAAAATCGCCGTTACATCGGCCCTGCAAGACCACACACGGTACGATTGGCAGTGCGCACTGCCCTGCAGGCAGGGCTTTGTATGGGCCGTTTAAAACTGAAGGGCCCCATACAAAGCCCTGCCTGCAGGGCCCTGCTTGCAGTGCCACTGCCAATCGTACTTTGTGTGGGCATGCAGGGCCGACAAAATGGCCGTTACATCGGCCCTGCAACACCACACACGGTACGATTGGCAGTGCGCACTGCAAGCAGGGCCCTGCAGGCAGGGCTTTGTATGGGGCGTTTTAACTGAGTTTTTTTACCGACTGGTATGGGTGACAGTGAGACGCTTTAGGGCTCCCGCACACGACCGAGAATCGGTGGCCGATTATCGCCCAGGACAAGGACGGAAGATTCAGGTGATAACACGTCAGAGCGGGATGCCGACAAAAAATCGGTCACCGATTCTCGGTCGTGTGCGGGAGCCCTTACACTTCACTAGCTCATACAGAATATGTATATGGCGGACCTTAGACTATATAATACTAACGTGGCGGACTCTATAGTTTTTTACTCTGAGGTCAAAACTGAAGAATTTATGGGGCTACCATATAGAAATAAATGTTGCCTGATGTAAAAAAAGACTTAATTTGGTAGAAATATCAATGGCATCAGGGCAAATCGTGGTAACAAAGTGGTGGAATTCCCCTTTTACAAATTTCTTGAACGTGGTTAAAACTTGGTTTATTTCTTGTTTTAATAATATATTCTAAAATATTATGCATATTTTCTCCAGAATTATGTGTTTGCCATACAAGACAACGTATATTTAACATAAAATTTACCAATGTCTTTTAATTTTTTTTGCTCGGACGGTATGAAATTTGGGTATCCCGCATAGTAAAAGTAGATATTTTGATTAATTTTATTATAGATAAATATACTTATTAATATAATTCTTAAGAAAACAGTGAATGTTTTACCACTTGAGCGCATTAAATCGATGAGAGCGGATAGCGAGTCACCGGACGCGACAATAACACAAGGTGGCTGTTTGAAAAAAAAATGCTCATCTGACCCTGAGTCACTGAGTGTGACTAGTTAGTAGAAGTAAGTAAGAATCCCTAGAAGATCCTCCTCCTCAAAATCTTCGTCCTCGCTGTGATTACGGACTAAACACCAATTTTCTCTAATAAAAATAATGATCCTAAATTCGTCACATCATTCATTCCTTCACTTTACTTCAATTTTTCAACGAAAGTGGCAATTAGCCCTCTACATATATACTAATCTGTGGTGGCAATCCGCCGTCTTAAAACTTCAACACTAAGCAATACTAAACTAACAATTCAGCTATACTAAAATATCTTTGATTTCAACACATTTTTGCAATGTTGATTTCATTATTTATTTTATAATGTTTCCTGCTGCTTCACTGATCTGTCAGGCAATATTTCACGCTAGAAAATCAGCGTGAATTCTTACTTCTGTCAGATTATTATTTTTTATATTTAGCAATCAGTAAACCCCAAATATGGGTATATTTGGGGACATTTCTGCCAGTGTTGTGTTCTAGAGATCACTACTTCAGTTTTTATAAGTTAAAAATTTGGCGAACCGCCAGTGTCGAATTGTGGGGAATTGTTCATTGCTGCCGCTGTAGAGCGATAGCGGACTTTACGAAGGAAAATGTCCTTTATTTTTTGAGACAGCACAAACAAGGTTCAAACACGAGATCGCTTGAAATCTTCATCAGCTGCACACTCTATAGTCAATTCACTGCATAGCACACTATCTTTATTATCCACTCAATCACTGCATACACAAAAAACAAGAATTTCAACCGAGCAGGCAAGAGCTCACGCCGAGTTCCCGCCAAAAACTCAGATTAAAAATTGCCGTCCCTCCAGTGGTTTTGGAACGCTTTCTCGAATAGTTCTACATAAGTGTGACATTTCTCTGGGAACTCAAAGAATATTATTATTATACATATACTATTTATTTTTATTGTCAAAGAATATTATTATTCACGATATAGAACGAGGCCTCAATATCGTATTTGGTGTTTGACGGGCAGGGACGTTTAGGCGATAAATGCTTTTTTAGGGTTCTGTAGTCAACAAGGAACCCATAGTATCGTCTAAATCGTCTTATCCGTCTGTCTCTCCGCAGCTTAGCTTAGAAACCCTTGGCTGGAATTAGAAAGCTGTTATTTATGTGGATATGCTTAATTAACCTAGCCCTCTACATATATACTAATCTGTGAATTAACCACGCCGAAAAAATGGCGTGGGAATGCTTACAACAGTTTATATCTGTTTGTTAGTGAAGAATGTAGCTTGATATGATAAGGACAGCAGTGTGAGAGCAGGACAGAGCGATGCACTACACACACTGACCTCTATATATACAACTTGTATCGATCAGTCCTGCTCTCAGGCATAATTTTTCTTGCTGCCACTTTTTAATGTCCATAGAGTGATCTGAAGATCTTTGTTTGAAATGTCCCCCTTATTTATTTCTATATTCACAACAAAAACTCAAATGTAAGAAACCTAGGAACTTGGCCCATAAATAGAGATAGGGTCATTACGTTACATAACGGCCTCCGCGGCCCTCGTTCCGGAGGTTCTGGGTTCGATTCCCGGTGGGGACAAAGTCAAAACAAAAATCCCTTTGTGCGACCCTACGAATAAATGTGCGACCTTTTTCTCTGATATAACTATCGTTATTTTAAGAAAAAAAAAACAATATTTACGTTCCTAGGAAAAATGCTTATCAGTTTCATGGCCTCAGATCTTACGAGTTCATGCCTTGTATGTATAAGTAAATAAAACGACATCTTTCACTAGACCATTTTTATTTATTTTTAAAATAAAAAGCTCATTATAAATAATGTGCGTACTTATGTTTAAATAAAATGCTGCATGGATAAGTTCCAATAATTTTAAATTGGTTCAGTATACAGGGTGTAAAGGTCAGGATTCCGAAATCTGAAAGAGCATGAGCATAATCAGTTAACGTAACCAACTGAATAAATTTCATTGAATGAAATTTTCAGGAAATGAAAAAAAAATCAGAAAATTGCAAACTTGGTTGGGGAGTTGCATTGAGAAGTCGATTTTTTTTTCTTTTACTAATAATTTTACTCACTGATAGTTGGTCAGTTACGTTGACTGACCATGCTCTTTCCGTTTCCAGAAACATGTCTCTTACACCCCTTATAGAGGAAAAATTAAGTACTTATTTATCGAAGCCAAAACTGTTTCAAGCCATATTCTATAAAATTGTATAGTATTTTTACTAAAAAGAGCTATAAATGTAGAACTAACCAATAAATTGTAGAAAAAAATACATCCAAATAAAAAGATTATTAGGTATAGTTAGGTAGCTCGTTTCATTCAAGTCCCTAGTTTACACAATTTGTTAACCTTAATGCCTACTATGGTAATAATTAGACAAGTACAAAATGATATTTTATTCTTAAAAATATACATTCGTATCGTAGCCTAGAACTAGAGTCAGTTGTATATTTTATTAATTGTAATAGTGTACACATCAAGTCTCCAATCCATGCTAATGATTTAAAGACTCTTTTACACACAGAGGCAAATAAAAGGCCATTTAAGCGGGGCATTAGAGCCTGCGCACACGGTGTTTATCTACGCGTATAAAACGCGAATCGTGCGCAAATCGAACGCCTGTCGTGTGCGCGATTCATACAGATACGAAACGCATTTCGTACGCAAGTCGATCGCTAAACTGTGCTTCGTAAAAACGCCGTGTGCGAAGGCTCTAAAAATACGCGTTCAACCGCGCAAATTTTTCCCAGGCACTAACAGGGATTAGGCATGTAGCTTCGTTTTGGAACAGCAAGTTTAATAAATATCTTTAGTACCACTCACAACTCGACTGCCGTTCCCTAAAGATTTCCTCTGTGTGTGAGCGAAGTCCACAATTTGTTACGTTACAAACAACTTCGGCGGCGCTCAGTTTGTCTGTAGCACCTTTCTAAAATAACCCCAACCAAAGGTTCACGCACTCTACTTAATATACACTGTGTATGGAAGATCTACGCTAAAGGCTAAAACGTTACACTTTCGATATGTTTATTTTAAATTACTTTATTAGATAACAATTTTCGAAACAATGGCACACGTTTAGCCGAACACCTTTACAATGTTGTTTGTTATTCTGGTCTAATAAGGTCAGTTCAGAATACGAAAGCATTTTCTGATAACACTGAGAAAGTTCTTACTACGTACTAAACTTTATTACTTGCGCGTGCTCAAGCATCTCTTTCCTTTGTTCTGTGAGGTTTAGGCAATAGGTACTTGTACGGTTCATTAACGAGCATCCTTATAAAGAATTTGACCTCAGAATAATGACCTCAGTGGATTTGACCCTTTATTCAGTGACATCAAAAATGAACATTTTTCCTTTCTGTGTGAACTGACCCCTAGATTTCAGATAAATAAATAAGATGTCATTCGAAAATGATAAAAATTGTCGCAAAAAGGTACGTTCAAATTCCTAACTCCTCCAAGGTTCAAATCGAACCTCAATAAGTATGATAATATGCTGCATTTTCGTATTGGTAACAGCTGCCACAAAAATTTATCAATCGTTTTCAAATTCATCTTTAGCATGGACGAGTAATAGAAGGCCCGACTAATCCCCTACTAGAAAACGTAACCCGGAAAAGCAACTCACTATGAACTCACTGAAACTACAGGGTGAACTTGAAAACATTCGACAAATTTTGAGATTGAGTTCAGACCACGAAACTGAACAACTTTCCCCAAGAAACATAGGTCGTTAGACGTAAAAAAAAAATTCGATCTCCCATACAAAATGTATGGTCAGCTGACTGACTTTACTATGAAAGGGTTAATTTTTTTTTCGTACGTTGACCATGTTCCTAGGCGAAAATTGTTCAGGTTGATGGTCTGAACTCAATCTCAAAATTTGGCAAATGATTTCAATTTCACCCTGTAGATGGCGCCGGCAAGTAATCTGGAATATAATAAGGAGTTTTCTTTAATGTTTGTCAACTACGTTATTTTAAGTGTATATAGGTGGCCCGCTGATTACTTTTGGTAATTTCTTTTTTAGGCTCAGTAAAATGAATAAAATCTTTTTATTAGAAAATATATCACGGACTTTGACAGCAGCAATCAAACTGACTTAATAGTTTTCATACTGGGTGAACGTTCAGTATCAGTGTTTCCATTTTCTACTTTCCAAGTGCTAACTAGCAGCGTTCTCTAGTTGAACTTCCAAAAGCTGGTGGAAACACCCTATTATGGTTTACCGAGTATTCTGCTAAAAAAAACATGAAAAATTTTCAACAGTTTCAATAAAAAGAAACGCTTTTGTTGAAATTCGGTATGTTTTTTAGCTGAATACTCGATGAACCGCAATAACTTTCCCGGGTCACGATTTTTATAAGGGGATGGTCAGCCCTTCATATCATTCGTACATATCCTTAGTGAGATAATAGTATATTGAAAACTCCGCCTTAACCTAATAGCTAATGTAACATTACATTGCCTACTTCAACAATCCTAGATAAAACTAAATTATTGTGAAGTCTCCAGTTTTTACATAATTGAAACACTGTAACTTTATACAGGTGGAAAAAAGTACGTTGATCTCTTTAAGGGGTGATTCTGCATCATTATTTGATTATAAATAATATAAAAATTAAATACTATTTCTTTAAAAAAAACACATTTTGACTTATGAAGTAGTGAAGTGTGAAGACAGTTCAATGACCTCTATGAGTAGATCCCTGGTAATTATAGACTGTAAGGGCACTGCATGTTATCCTACGTCATCTAGTACACGAAATTTGCAACTTTGTAGCGATAGTAGTGGCCTAATAGGTCCACAAAACGTTGGTCTGCCAATCCGAAACCTGGCAGGTTTTGTACAGTTGGAGAGAAAAGTGGTTAAATGACAGATTACACGAATGAAATGTATTCGTAGAAATAGAAGGTACCTATAGAAGTAAAATACAACAGGTCTGCCTTGCATCCTCTTGGCAGTTTCGCTAGTCGGACCACAAATGTGGTCAGATGTGATTGGACCTGTTGTATTTTACTTGTATAGGTACCTTCTATTTCTACGAATACATTTCATTCGTGTAATCTGTCATTTAACCACTTTTCTCTCCAACTGTACAAAACCTGCCAGGTTTCGGATTGGCAGACCAACGTTTTGTGGACCTATTAGGCCACTACTATTGCTACAAAGTTGCAAATTTCGTGTACTAGATGACGTAGGATAACATGCAGTGCCCTTACGGTCTATTAAATTACCTATCAATTTAAATGAAATACTGCAATGGTTTTCAAGAAAATTCAAGTTTATTCTTATGAAATTAATTTTCTTTTCTTAAAATCGATGCAGACTTACCCCTTAAATTATTAAAGTACATTTTTAACACCCTGTTTCCTATAAGTTACATTTAATCCTCACACACTAGTTCGTCGTAAATTACGCACTATTTAATATGAAATTCGTAGTCACATCGCAACTGTGAACAATTCCTTGTTTTGTCGAGGTTACTTATTTATTACAATTTAAATAAATGCATCTTCTGCATAACTAGTTAATTATGTAAATGCTCTTTATATTTAAAAAGATACAACTTGAAAATTAAAACAGAATTGGAAAGGATATAAAATAAGTCGACTAGTAAAGCCACTAAATAAATCTAATAATAAAAGTTGCCTCTAGTAGAATTTTTCAAGTAAGTAAGTATAAATAATTTAGTTGCACAATTTTACGCAAATTAATTCTATTGGCAGTTTTTCAGTTTTGATATGACAAATTAATTTCTAACTAGAGATAGATTATGTTAGTAAGGGTTTCGTTCACTCGCCCGAATGGCATAAACACGAAGAAAATATCAAAGGGAAAACACCTCACAAAAATATACTCAATTATACCACTTTCCAAGCCAATAGTTATTAAATATATAACGATTCGTTCCTTTACTCGTTCGACCGTCCTTTTCTTTCAAATAAAATAAAGAAAGAGGAGGTCTTTTTCATTTGAACCGATAACATCCTTCTAAAATGTATAAGGATTAAAAAAAAATGGTAACGGTTGTATACAACGCGTAACGAAAAGTATATCAATATGTCGACTATATACTAAACAACTTTATTATAGTTGACATATGAATTTCGTAACATTTTTTTTTCGTATTTCGCCCAATATTCCTAAGGAAAAGTTCAGTGTCAAGGTCAACTTAAGGTGATCTGTGACGGCCAGCTTAGCCCCGCACGCAACTAGATGGAGCCACTGCTGCAAATATAATGTTTTATTTTTTAATGCAATAAGTACCAACTATATATGTGCATAAAGTTGATTAGCGTAAATTTCATCGTGCAACTTCCACGCCTAACAACAATTTCGATAAGAAAAATATCTCCATATGTCCACTAAAGTCGATTATTCTCGTCAGTCCGTGTTTACATGAGTACGATCACTCACACATGCACACAAAGCACAACCGTATAGTTTTGACCGCACGCCCACAATCGTAATATTGAACCAAAAATTGCTAACAAAAATAGTACTTTCAGAACATTAACTGTATTTTTGTATTAATTAGCGAAAAATTTAACGAAATATAGCAGTATACTCGTACAAGTCATTTGAATTTTTGTATGGAAAACGGATCACCTTAATATCATTCAGTACTTTTAAACACTTTTCATTACACGTTTTATGTGTAGAACGAAGGAGCGCTTTCATCTTTCGAGTCGATTCTGGAATGATACGAGGTCATACATGACGCTACGATGCACTTGAACCTTTCCAATCGTAACTCAAGCTACTAGTTTGCTCCTAACTGGTATTTTAGACTCATCAGCGAGGTATCTCACCCTTCTTGTATCTTCGTGGTGTTGTCTACTTGCTACTTGTTAAGGTATTGAGGCGGTGTGTGTAGTTAAGTTAAGGTGGCACGTATGGCGGTGGCTTGCGGTATGTGGGAGTGGCTTTGGGCCGCGGGGGGGTGCGGGACGCCGCGAATGGAGGAGGGGGGCGGTATGGAGCATCCTCGCCTCCAGACCTGAAATGATGAAATTATTGGTTAAAAACGTTCAAACTTTATGTCACAGGTGAGCCACCTGGTGGTAAGTGGTCATCACCGCCCATACCACCCACTGTCATATTAGTGTCAGAAATTGACATTTGAGGACATCAAAGCGTGTTGCCCACCCTGAGAGCTAAGATGGTATGCCTCATGTGCCGGTAATTTCACTGGCTCGCTTAACCTTCCAACAAGAACACAGCAGTGCAGACTGCTGCTTTACGGCAGAAGAAGGCAAGGGGATGGTACTTCCCCAGATGGACCTTGTACAAAAGTCATACCACCTTAAAAACCTTTTATATTTGTTTTTTTTATAGTGTAAATGTGTCAACGTTTTGAGCAATTCAAAGACGACATGGATAACAGACAAAAAACTAGGGATTCATTTGCCTAATAAATACTAAACAAACTACGTAAAAAATGTACATCGGCTGGACAGGGGTAGTCATCGATCGGTAAACAAATTCAACTAAAAGCGCGTAGTGCGAAAGGTTTAGCACGTCCATTGAATAATTCTCCTAACGCAAAATGATGGGGCTCGTGCAAATCAGCTCCGAGTAATCTTTACCTGGGATAGCAGCGGTTTGTAGCTACCTGGTTTCAGGCGCTATAGGCAGTAGCGGTGGTTGTTTCTCGTGGATGATGACGGGACTCGTGTCGAGGCCCTGAATCTTTTGCTCCGCCACCTTGAGTTGGGATTACACCGGGTGCTTTTATGTAGTGTGAATGAGCTAAAATGCTTAAAATAAAATGTAGCTACCTATAGTCGGGTGCTGGAGGCAATAGCGGCAATTTTTCTCTGGAACAGACTCCAAGACGCCTCCAAAGTGATTCCAAGTACTAAATACAACCAATCCGTCCCTGACGATTTCTAAGAACTCGTGCTCTAAATGGCCCTCCATCACTTTCTAGCATACTGTTGGCCCAGTTGCTAGAAAAAAATGGACGCCCATTTAGATTCTTTTTTTCAGAGGCGAAAATATTCCTTCTCGTGAGCCTTGTGGAAACCAACATAAAAACTCTTTGGTTGGCTCTCTCCTCCACCTTGAGTTGGGATAACTTTGGGATGATATAATCTGTAGCTACCTGTAGTCAGGCGCGGGCGGCAGTAAAGGCGGTTTCTCTTCGCGCATGATGACGGGACTCTTGTGAACCGGCTCCGAGTCGCCCCTTTCTTCCAGTTCATCTTGGAATATCACCGGGATGCCTTTAGAGCGGAACGCCTGACGCTCCTCTTCGTCGCCCACGCTCATTTTACCTACACATTTTAACTTGATTATATGATGTGAAGAAAAAAAATACGTCGCGAGTCTAAATGCATCATTTGATTCTCTCTTTTTTGTTTGTATGTTTGTAACATAGGATATGGTGTCGGCTTAATGGGAAGATATGAGTTAGAGAGATTAGTTTTGTAGCTAAATGCAACTATTTATTTTTTCGGGCTTGCATTTTTTAATTCAACTGAATAGTGCATTTCAAACACAAACGTTGTTGCATTTAACGTACCTTGAAACAATCTACAAGATTTTGCGAAAACACATTAAAAATACCCAAAAAAGATTGTTAATCTTTTGCATGAAATGTTTTGAATTTGATTACAGTGACAAATAAAACATTAATAGCTTTTAGCGTAGGTACGTGATACACTACTTATATCTATCAAAATAAATCAATGTTTATGAGAGGTTTTGTCCAGACAAGGCGGTTTTTAATGTCGTGATCTGTATGAATGTACGTAAGGTACGCGACAGTTCGGGAGTGTGGGCAACACGTATGGCGCACCTTACATCTCGTCCGCATTCACGAGCTGTCGCGTACCTTATGTACAAACAGGAACATATCATTGTGCGACAAGGATGTCTAGATACATTTTAACTAGAAGCTATATCTCTTTCGCCAAGCCTTAGGCTCCTAAACTAAACTCGATAAAACAAAAGAACAGCGCCGATAGAAGCGACACTATGAGTAAGTAATAAGTACTGTTTTGCTCGTAACTTAGCACTTTTCTATTGTTATCGGTTTCAGCTCGGAATCATCGCGGTGGACAATCATCCTTACGCAGGTGTAACACGGGATATGTTGTCTACACAAGGTAGACAAGGTGTCTCAGAGATGCTATATTTAATATATAAAAAAAAGTTAATCTTACACAAATACGTTTAGGCAAAACGCCCGATCTGGACAAAGCAACAATGACATCAAATGTGTATTTGCAACGCCAACGATTACATCAAGATTTGAAATAGCGTAAGTACTGCAAGCATTTGACAACAGTGCGTAGCGCGAACACTAATATGTACGAGTATCAAGTTGGCATCACCTTTTTCAGGCAATTGTCAAGTATTTGCGTCGTTGCTCTTCCGGCAACAGCCTAGGCAAGTAAAAATGTTGTTAGTAAGTTAATGGTTTATTTACCTACTAAAGGGAAACTATTAGAACAAACAGTTAATTTCTATGGTAGGTACAAAGCATACCTACATACTCGTACATAACATCACGCCTTTTTCCCGTCGGGGTAGGCAGAGACCACAGTCCTCCACCTGCTACAATCTTGACATACTTCCCTCGCTTTCTGTACTTTCATCAATCCTTTCATACAAACATACAAAGCATATTTAATATTAATGCTGTCTAATGCCCGTGTGGTGTCAGATATGAAATGATTCACTCTGTTGCAGCAAGTTACATAAAAGGCGACTAAAGGAAACCAGAGTATGGATAGGAACGCCCTACTGCCAATCACACCAACACATTTTGACGCCAGACCATATATATATGGTATAAAATATATATTTTGTTCAGATTTTAGATTCATGTAATAGGAATATAGAATTCTTGAATATATTCTTCTTGAATAACCCTGAATACTATGGTTCCTAGAATAAAATTCGCAACAGAAACCCAAATGTAATGAACCTCGAAACTTGGCCCTTAAATAGAGATGGAGTCTTAAACGTTAGCATAAAAACTTCCTCCTATTTTCCTCCTTTTTGCAAGCACTTACACATATAATCCGTATCACGAGTCAATGCCAACGCTTACCAACACATTTTGCAGACACAGAACCAGATAAAACACCGCGAACCAGACGAACCAGAGTATATTTGATGGAAAAAATAACATTGTTTTACAAACTTGTTTTTTTTTGACAGCTTCAGCTGATTACTATTGATCATGGAGCACAGCCGTGATATAGCTGAAAAATGTGCTGGTAAGCTTTGGCATTGCCTCGTGAAACGGATTATACACCGCTACACATCTCATACACACATTTCACACTTTAGACACACACACACACACACCACATTATACACACAAAACCCACACCATATACTTACACACACGCACTAAACATTAAATCTCAAATCGATTCCCTTATAGAAGAATGGAACATATTCGGCTTTTACACAATAGTTTTCTCGTGTCGACGCCCTGGTTCAGAGCACCACACCTTTTTACGTTTTACACAATCCACAAACACTGTGTTCTTACCTGTCCGCCTTCTTCTATATAGCACGCAAGCGATGATGCCGGCGACGAGTATCATGCACACGACGACGACGGCCGGTATGATGAACGTGACCAGATACTCCGTGTAGCCGGACTCGGCCGACGTGGCGCCCTTGGGGCCCGCGTGGCTCGGCGGCGGCGCCATCTGGATTGGTGGCGGCTGGGGGAAGGAAAAACAATACATATTACTAGCTTATGTCTACGCCTTCGCCCGCATGTTAAATATAATAATTATTAGCTATCAAACATAAAAGTTTCATTAAAATCAGTTCAGTAGTTTTTGCGTGATACTCGAACAAACAAACAGACAAAAAGCCCAAATCAGTGATTTGGATTTAGGGGCATCAAAATAGCATAACGTGATAATCTTTTCACTCTGCTATTTCAGACTGTTATCTTTTTAGGGTTCCGATACCAAAATGGTAAAAATAGGGAACCCTTATGTTGCGACTTTGTCTGTCTGTCTGTCTGTCTGTCCGTCTGTCTGTCTGTCACACCTCTATATCTAAGCAATCACTCATGCTATCGACCTGAAATTTAGAATAGTTTTAGAAAATAGTTGCCAAACTTAATTTCATATGAAAGAATTTTGAAAAAAATATGATTATTAATGTAAAGGGGGCCAAAATAGGGGAGGCCAAATTTCAAATTGTTGCAACTAGGTCGAGTGGGGTATCATATGAAAGGGCTTTACTTGTACATTCTAAAATATATTTTTGTTTTTTTTTTACGTTTCTTAGTTTTCAAGTTATGATGAAAAATGTCAAAAAAATACCATTCCCCCCCCCTTATCTCCGAAGTTTATGAAAGGAAAAATCTGAATTAATTACAGTTGACAGAAGTTTATGCAAAAATTACAGCAAAAATGACACAATCTTTCTAAGTTGCACAGTTTTTTAGAAATCTGCAAATAACCTTTACAAACAAATTTAGTTTTGCGGTCCTAAAAATGGACTTTATTGCTTCCAAAAATACAAAAAGTATATCGGAACCCTCGGCGCGCGAGTCCGACTCGCACTTGACCGGTCAGTGGACACAGAGGTTGGATTGAACAGCCTTATTTATTATTTAAATTGGCATGCTCACGATGCGTGTGGTAGTGGGCAAAAACCTTCCAATTGAGTTTTCGTAATAGAAGCTAAATATAAACTATATAAAAATGTTTTCTATCTTGAGTGGATTTGATAAAATTACAATACCTACCGCCTATATCATTACACTGCAGCGCAAAGGCTTCTCTTCCACTCTTTTTCACATCACGGAAAAATAAATAATTTAAAACTAGACTATAAGGAAAATACGTCCAATGAACACAAGTGTTTGTATGTTTTAACAACAATTTATGAGTATGACATACGAGAAGCATATAGAAGCGAAGTTTGTAGCGCAAAAAAAGATGCCTATGCTCGGCATTCGGCGGATGTGGGCTGATTAGATAAGGTAGACATTGGCATACAGTACCACCAAGGGAATCTTACCCGGGATTCTCAGCTCAATGACAAAACACGTTTAAAAACTCTCACTATCACTTAGTAGATATGCAGATAGTCGGCGTTCAGTAGTCAGTAGTAACAATTGAAGATGTAAAATAACTAACTGATAAAAACGTTGAATTTTATCTTACGGTAATGCACTTTTCTTACAGATAAGCAACGAAACTCATCTCTAGAACAGATACTGGCTACTCAAAGGATCTGAGTGATAATGATCACTGACAGACAACACATGTAGTAGGCCGAAGAAAAGAATTTTGAAAAATTATTTCTTAAGTAAAAGGGGTTGAAAGTTTATTTGGATGGCGTCTGAATATACATAGAATGTAAGCTCAAATGTTTCCCATACCTATAGGTAATGGAATAGTTTAACTTATATTTACCTCGTGGTGTGATAAAAGCGCACAATCCGAACAGTAATACGAATGACAGCACTGGTCAATTTAACAAGGACTACTGACTTGACCCCACTTTTTTCCTAAGGTCATCGGCTATTGACCTGCACTCGTTCGTTATACTTTGATTGTGTGATTCATACCAAAGACTTATGAACAACTATACTGAGTGTGAGACAATTTGTAACGAGTTAATGACTACTCGTATTTTAGCACGTAACTGAAACAACTTGAACAACTTGTTTCGAGAAAAATAAGACGAAATACGGAAAAAATATTTTTAGATCACATAGAAACTGAATCTGCTGATAGCACAATTTGTGTGGGAGGGGAAATTTTTAGGGTTCCGTACCCAAAGGGTGAAAACCGGACCCTATTGATGTTGACTCAAAAAATCTAGCATATTAACTTATTGAAATAATAATAATTTTATTGTCGCTTCTTTTTTTTCCCACAATGGCGCCACATGGTTTGTGAAGCGATGTAGTTTAGCTGACGTCATTAAGAGATTTTAATATCCAACAATGAATAAACGATTTTGATTTGATTTGATTTGAAAATTCAACTAATACAATTATGATTATGTGGTTGTACGGAACCCTCGGTGCGCGAGTCCGACTCGCATTTGGCTGGTTTTTTTTTTACAATTAGACATAACGTTCCTTGGGAAAAGTCTAAATAACATGATAATATAGTTCTTACAATTTTCTTGCACACTGTAGGTATATGCAATATTACAAAATGTAAAAGTAACTCTTTTATAGCAACATCGAATTTGATCAATTTGGTATGAGGGTACAATAAACGCACGTGGACAAAGTAGCAGGATTGATTGTTCACGAAATAATAGGTTGTATTCCCTTAATATGACTAGCTCTATTGCTAAGAATATATACTCTATATAAATTCTCCCTTATTCACTAAAACATTTAAGTACTTTGTTTTGCACTCAGTAAATTCAATAGCCTTGCTTTGCAGAGAAATTCCTTATTAAACCAGTGGTTATAGTTTTCTTTGTGGTTAACGTTTATGGTATACAATGTGTCCGGCGACCGACTGTACAAACTTAAACGGTAGATTTCTGACAACAACCTTTTCCAAGGAACATAGGTCGAAATACGATTATAAATTTTCGACTTTCCATTCAAACTGCATCAGCTGACAGCACAATTTGTATCATAGGTCGAACTTTTTTTTTCGCTTTCGACCTATGTTCCTTGGGAAAAGTTGTTCAGTTTCATGGTCAGAACCTACCGTTTAAGTTTGTACAGTCGGTCACCAGAAACAGTGTATATGACTGAAGAAACCTTGACTGACTGACAACGAAATTCTGCAATGAATTTCCTTCGATAGCTTACGTAAGCACTAATAAACCATCTCTTTCAAAAGTTTGTACGGAATTTCATTCAGACACATGGCTAGTCAAACGTTAAATAAACAAAGTAGGTATGTGATTTACCTTATGCATAGTCTTGGTGCTATGTTCGGCGCAGAGGCCCAGCGGTATGAGCCGTATGGACATGACCTTGAGGTCTTTATCGAACACGTGGTCGACGTTCTCTTTAAGCGCGCCGCCGGTAGAGCCTCGCTCGTCCACTATGATCATTCGGCGGAGTTCCTCTATCTCCTTCTTGGGGCAGCGGTCCATTGGCAGGCTTGTGTTGTACCTGAGGAGAGAAACAAATAACAACACTGATGTATGGCAGTGAAAGCTGGGTATGGCAGAAGAAGCATGAAAGTAGAATTAATGCAGTGGAAATGAGAGCGCTAAGGAGTATGATTGGTGTTAAATTGAGTGACAGGATTAGAAATAGTGTGATAAGAGAACGGTGTGGCGTAAAAGAAGACGTAGTGACTAAAATCGAGAAAGGGATGCTGAGATGGTTTGGTCATGTAGAGAGGATGAATGAACGAAGACTGACGAAAGAGATCTACCAGGCGAGAGTGAATGGAAACGTTGGAAGGGGAAGGCCTAGGCGAACGTACCAGGACCAAATTCAGGACGTTCTGAATAAAGGCCAGGTTAAAAGTACCCTAAACCGACGAGCATGTATGAAAGGATTGATGAAAGTACAGGAAGCAAGGGAAGTATGTCAAGATCGTAGCAGGTGGAGGACTGTGGTCTCTGCCTACCCCAACGGGAAAGTGGCGTGATGTTAAAATATTATCAATTCACTGATTTCGATTAGTCGGAATAACGTACCTTGACTAGAGGGACAGCAATATGACAGCAGGTCGGAAGGATGGTTAAGATATTGGAGCGACAGAGACACATATCGCTCCGACCTGCTCTCACGCGTAGCTTTGTTCTACTTACGCGCTGCAGTTGTTAATTTTGTATGGAAATATAAAGAACTAATTTATTGCACATCCTCCTGAATAAGCCTAATGTTTCACTCGAATTGTAAAATTTTGTATACGCCGCGGCAGAATTTAAGTTAACTAACTAAACTTCCCACAGTTTTGTACTTTTCATCCAAAAGACATCCGTTGATGGACAGAAGCCTTTCCTAAATACCTCATTGACAACACGATGACAACTGAACCTGCACTGCCGTATGCAGCGCCTTCCCGCGAGCTTGACCAAATCGTCGGTTGTCTTGGCCTGCCCACATAAGATACGTCTTCCTATTCGTGGTCGCCACTTTAAAACCCTATACCACAGTAAATATATAAGCTAAAGCAGTATGAAAACTCGGACCTTTTTTTGAAAAAAGAACTATTCTGCGTCGGAGCGTCAGGGTTGTAACCCACAAGTTTTGTAATAAGAATAGTATGATGAACTCAAATATTGGGTGCTTCTATCAACTGTGTTCCTTTCAGCATGTTTTCGGACCGTAAAACTAAACAACTTACCGTAAGAAGTCAAAATACGAAAATACAAATTTTCGTCTTTCGACCTAGGCTACTCAGGAAAGCTATTCAATTTTATGGTCCTGGGACTCTTGATCGTGTCAAATTAAAGTTAAAATTAAATTTAGCAGATAGTCTTGCATAAAATGTTAAGTCAGAAGGTTAAGCCACTTAGTCGCATTTTAGCACCCAAGGAAAGGTTAAGTTACCTCTATCACACAAGGGCAGATAAAGACACTTAGTCGCCTTTTATGACACAAGGGCAGATAAAAACACTTAGTCGCCTTTTATGACACAAGGTCAGATGAAGACACTTAGTCGCCTTTAATCACGTTGGGTTGATTAAGACACTTAGTCGCCTTTTATGACACAAGGGCTGATTAAGATACTTAGTCGCTTTTTATCGCACATGGACATACTTATAGGGACCCTATATGTACTTACCTATTTGTTTGTATTATGTTTTTGGCACCCAGGACTTACTTCAGCGCGAAAACTGCTTATTTTCCTGTAGCGGTGTGCGTATGTGTGAGTGCGCCAGTTTTGGACGTTTGTTAGGAGTTTCCATACTGCTTTAGCTTATATATTTACTGTGCCTATACCATCGGCTATCTGTTCTCTCGATTTGCGCCACCCACTGTCACTAGGGTCACTAGAGTTTGGCGTTTTACAGAGCTAACTTTGGTCAATTGTTCTTTTTTTTCGTCTTTTCCGATCTGATTTGATCCCGCAAAAAGAGCGAGCACTTTTTATGAGACCCGTTAATTCATAAAAATATGTCGGTGCTTTTAAAGTCTGCTTTCGAAGACGACGAATACTTACCAAATAATAGTAGTGGGGCTATCTGTAATGCTCTGTATGCGGATATTATCCGTCTCTGTCTGTCCGAAGAGTGCGGCTAGTTTCTCGACCACTTTCCGCTTGTTATTGGCGTTGTACGCGAGCAGAGGGAAGGGGTATTCCATAGTCATTTGGAACTCGACAGTAGGCCGGATCGTGGGCGCTTTCACTACCTCCACCATTAGGCTATCGTAAGCACTCTTCTTGCTCGAATCTTCAGCGATCTGGAAATATATAAGATAATATGAATGTGGTGTGTATAGCAAAAAACATTGATCCTTTCATCTCGAGGCTGCAGAGCAAATAAATTTTCCAAAATGCATGAGTCCATACATAAAATTTTGAGTTAGATTATGTTGGTTAAATTTATAGACGAAGTTTAAGTAACAGGTTCAAAACCATTGTGCCAGATGAGGTTGAAGCAAACAAGTCAGTTCCTAGTTATAGTGACGGCATTGAAGTACATAAATGTGTGCAAACGTTTTATACCACTTATTTTATTTTATTTATTTAGGTTCATCAACAGTTATACACACCAATTCTACACAAACTTATTTGTAGGCAACAAAGAAACAATTTTAAGTGCTATAACTAATTATAGACGAACACCTCATGCGATATAAACATACAATAAGGCAACTTACTTAGCTAAGATTTTACGGAGCTTATAGATAGAGTCCGTGAATATGTCCACCTTGTCACTGTAGCTATTGGCCAATTTACTAAGTCTACAAACAGGAGAGTTGGAGCCGAGGACAGATCTGCGAGGAGGGGGATAAAGAGGAGTGATCGGGCAGCGTGGGAGCCTACGAGGAATTCGAATATTAAAGCTTTGAAGTAGCTCGGGACAATCTATACAATTTTGTAAGGTCTTATGAAGAAATATAAAATCCAGCATGTCTCTTCGGTCCTCAAGAGAGGAAATTTTGAAATGGCGTAATCTCTTGTTATACGAGCGAATTTTTTTTGCTACTCCATTACCAAACGCTAGGCTCGATAAGAACCTTTTATGAATTCGTTCAATCCTCAGTGCGTGAGTGGCATAATAGGGTCTCCATACGACACTACAATATTCCATGTGTATGCGCTTTCTTAAAGTAATTGGAATAACACTGTAACATATGCAGGCGCCATAATTTAATCAAATCAAGGAAAATGTATTAATTTGATTTAAGCGGCAGAATCCATGACACTGAGAGGACATTCTTCTTGTTAAACTGCAGTAACTTGCCAAGTGGGATCTTGGACCAGGCGCTGTACGGTAGATATAGCCACCAGGCGTCACTTACGAGTTGGTAGTTGACGGAGCCCACATCCCCGGGCCCGGGCAGCCCGTAGAACTCCTGGTTCTTGTCGTCGAACTGCAGCCAGTGGCCGAGAGGGATCTCGGACCGGTCGCTGTAGCGCAATGACAGCTGAAGGTTTCGCGTGCCGCCGTCCTCGGGGTCGAAGAATGTATCCTGTTACACAAAAATCGTATAACATATTATTACGAATTACGTAGATTAGATTTTTGAAATTATTATTATTGTGAACAATCATGGAAGCCAGTGAAATACACAGATATATTTAATAAAGTATGTACACTTAGGAAAGGAGACAGTTTTTTGTATAATTGTTGTGAAAACTAACATTGCTTCCAAATTATAAATCTTTAATTTTGTTTTTTTTATCTGCTAACCAACGCTCCTGGTCTGGGTCTTCAAAAGTGAGAGGGAATATACCATTCTATCTCGCATGCCCGTACAACAGACTTTGCGTGCTTGCAACGGTAGTAGCAGACTAGCTCTATTTGCATTGTATTCTGCATGACATTCGTTCAATAAGAAGTCTGTAAGTGATCTACATATAGTCACAAAATCTGCATTCATATTTTATTACTCCGGCTGCAAGGAGCGATGGCGTCTTTTGTAGCATCAACTGGAAAACCTGACAAAAATATTTGGATATGTTTACCTCGGGCACTTTATAGACGAGCAGGTGTCCGACGGTGGCGGTGATGAGGTCGACCTGGTTGCGTGGTACGGGGGGGTAGGTGTCGGGCGTCTTGGTAGCGGGGACGCTCTGGGCGCAGCGCCCCACGCCGCGCCACGACACGCCGCTCACCTCCAGCTCGGGGGACATCGCGCGGACCAGGGCGGCGGAAGGAGATCCGGCCTCCGTGTCTGACTCCATTATCTGCACACCAAGTACACATATTTAATTTTAACAGGTACCGAGCATATAGGAGACTAACAGTCAGTAGCAAAAATGCCTTTATAATTAAAGCTCATTTGAATTTATTGCTGCTTACAGAAAGTTAAAGCAATAGAATTATAGAGCTTGCTTGAACTTAAGAAGTTTTGTGCAACTGCTTGTGAACAGTATGTTTTTTAATTAATTTTGGCAGACTATTTCGATAACAGCAGAAACAATTATAAACGTCCTACCTATTAATTAAATGTATTTACTTTAATTTTTAAAACAGTTACTTAATGGGGCATTAAAATTTAGCATTATCTTATTACAAATTAAAAACAAATGTCAGTTATGAAAGGATGCTAATTATAAATTTAGTATTATGAATGATCTAAGGGCATACTTCATTCAAGATAATGTAGCTTTGATTAGAATGACAGCATGACAGATCTATAGGTATGCGTGAAAGCAGGAAGGAGTGATACGTGGTCTCTGTCGCTCCAAAATCGTACGTATTTATTTATTTTATAGGCACACAAAACAAGTTACAGCCATTGAAAGTAACAAACACAGATAGTTCTTAAACTAGACCATATCTCTAAATATGTATGCACAAACAGCACAGGAATGAAACATTATTAGGGGTTAGTTATGCAAACAACAATTTGGGCTAAGGAACATAAAATTTGTTAGTAGTGTACTAATTTTAAAACAAAACTTAAAACTATTAGAAAGCAAAAATAAGGGAAGAGGTGCCAAAACTTAATTAAACTTGAAAAGTATTGCTCTGATGTTAGTCCTGAATTTGGAAAGTTTAGGGTTAAATATGTCTAAGGACGAGTTTTCAGTGACGAGTTCATTGTAGGTACGGCACATTCTAATAATGGGGTTATAAAAGGATGTGTTATTGATATAAACCTGAAGACAAAACAACCGGGATGTTGGTTTGCGTGACCTGTACATAGTATTAAAATTAAGAAGAGAAAGAAGATACGGGGAATCAATATAATAGTGGACAATTTTGTAGAGTGTGATTAAGTCAATACATTTACGACGGGAATCTAAAGAAACTATGTGAAATCTTTGTAAGCGACTAGTATATCACCGTCCTGCTGTCATTCTAGTCAAGGATTGTACTCTTGGTAAATTTAATTGGAATTCTTCATAAGGCGACGAACCTTCATAAGCCTGTTGATCTGGTCCATGGGGCAGGCGGCGTCTTTAGGCAGCGTGTCGTTGGTCCACACGAACTCGCACGTGTCGCCCGTTTGAGTCGCATTCAACACAGTTATCTTGTCCATATCCGTATCTCTGTAATAATTATAGTGCAATCAAAAATTATACAAAAATAATATGCTGATTTATAGATCGGTCTGGGCAACTTCATACAATCGCGCCCCATAAGGGGCCGAGGGTTGTGGTCTCTGCCAACCCTGACAGGAAAGAGGCGTGATGTTACGTATGTAAGGGGATTTTTTTTCGTGATAGAAATACAAGCAATAATCAAGAGCCAACAATGACTAGGAGGTTCGCTCAAATTTATGTTACATTACATATTCTGTGGATGCGCACTTTTGAAAGTAAATTATCAAAGGTTGTATTACTTTTTGGTTACCATTATCGTATTTAACCATTTATTTATTTATTTAACATATTTATTGAATCAACAGCATTTTACAAACAATATATTCTTAGCTGTATATTCTTAGCAATATATTCAACCATTCTTAATGTTCAATAGAGGATAGCGATACTAGGCATTTACTGAAACGGCAGTGTCTGCTTTTTCTTTTTCCAACCACAGGCTATTTTGAGTTTAGCGTCGTTTTAATATAAATAATCGCTGCGAAAAGTTATACAGGGTGTAAGGGACGGTGTACCGAAAACTGAAAGGGTGTGCTCAGTCAACGAAACTGAACAACTTTCCCAAAGAAACATGTTGGGAAATGAAAAAAAATTTTGACCTCTCCTTACAAACTGTTCGACCAGAGAGGGCAATTACTCTCTTTATGTTTCTGACTTTAAGTTGTGTTGTTGTTTATCTAACTGAAAATGATAACGATGCCCTCAAGGACCCTAATCTACCAGCCAATGGTTTTTGATAGTACGCCCGGTCTTGTGTTGTTGAATCATAATGTCGAGTGGTCCACGGGCGGATTAGCCCTCTTTTTATAACGTTATAGTTTAAGATAATCTACCAGCCGATGGTATTGGGATAGCCCTTGTTAAGCTTGAACTGCATGATGATCTGATGGTTAATAGTGCACCCGCTCTTGTGTTGCTGGACCGTGATGTCGAGTCACAGAATAAAGCAATAGTACAGTACTATCATACAGAACGGACACTTCTCCCCCTTGCAATCCACCCCGCACTCCCGCGCATCCGCCCGCGATTTCTCGTGGTCCTTCTGAGGGTCTTTTGTACTGAATATGCGGGCTGCGCGACCCACCAACTTTAAATTCACACTCGATGTATGCAGTGTCCGGGGGTGCTCGAGTGGTCCACGAGCGGATTGGCCCTCGCTCTATAAAGTTACTTCAAGTTTGACTAGTTATAAGCTAATTTTTACCTGAACAAGTAAACGATGCCCTCAAGGATCCTAATCTGCCAGCCGATGGTGTTGGGATAGTCCTTATTAAGCTTGAATTGCATAATGAATTGGTGGTAGATAGTGCGCCCGCTCCTGTGTTGTTGGACCGTGATGTCGAGTGGTCCACGAGCAGATTAGCCTTGGCTTTATAAAGTTATTTAACTTTTAGTCAGACGAGTTATTAGCTTATTTTTACCTGAACAAGTTGACGATGCCTTCGAGCAATCTAATCTGCCAGCCGATGGTGTTGGGATAGTCCTTGTTAAGCTTGAACTGCATAATGAACTGGTGGTTGATAGTGCGCCCGCTCTTGTGCTGTTGGACCGTGATGTCGAGTGGCCCGCGGGCGGATTGGCCCTCGCTGTCTGAAGCTTCCACAATGTAGTTCCAACGGGATACGTGGGCGTCTAGCGGTCTATACAAACAAAATGCATTATAATACGGTATTTTTTCAACCTGGGTTTCAAATCAAATGAGCTACTTTTCGCTGAGCTCAAAATAGAAATCTACAGTTTTTTATGTCATACCCAATTATAAACATCGTTTATAAACGTCTTAGACCTAAATTAACGGCTTATTTTGAAGCACTAGCCATCGTCCATTTTTGACTGCTTCTTACTTTAAAAGAGATGTTACTTTAGATAAGCTTTTTAAAGTTGTTGATCTTTGTGTGACCGTTTAAAGCCTAATAGACAGGCCTAAAAGTGGTGCTGAATTTATTACACTCTGTACTAAAAGCCAGAAAAAGAGACAACGTCACTTTTAGACCTTTTCGCAGGAACAACCTAAAATATGTCGTGAATTTTACTTACAGCCCATAAACTTCCCTGTTAGCTGGGATAAACTGTATCCACGAGGTCTTGCTAAGAGGCACGTTATCCGCCTCATACATAGTGAAGGTAAGGTTGCTGCCTTCTTCTGGATCCGTGAATAAGTCTGCTGGGATGATGTATCTGTAATTTTCAAAAACATATTTCTTTAATAATGTTAATGAACACTTTCTTGGAGCACGAGAGATTTTGACACAAGAGACTGCAGCATTCTTAATAAAATCTATGTATGAGCTAAAGTGGTAATGCAAGTTTGACCTAATCTCGACAGTTAGAGAGATCTTTTGTACAGGCAAATTGTATAAATCGTCAATTTACATAATGCCGCGGCATTTCACGAAACGGCTTTTAAATCGTTTTGTTCGAAACATTACCTACTACGGTCCCATTCCGTACTACGGTTTTTTCGACGGAGTAAATAGCCCGAATTCATTTGGCCCTTTTGTTTCTTATAATAAAACTAAATGTTACTACTAGGTTGGTAGGTAAAGGTGTAAACTATGACATTAATTCAATTTTAACATCCAGATATCAATGTATTCTAAGAAAATACCTTATGGAAAAAATAGCCCGAACAATTTTCGGCACAAATTAGTTGTATGACGTGAGGCATCTGTACTTATATAGTATTATATTATCTGTGACCCAACCTAACCGATCCCTGCTCGGGATCGGTTAGGTTGGGTTTACCGTGGCTAACGGTCGAGGTCTAAACCCGTTTACAATCTGCCGGCGCCGTTTTGCATTTTGCCGACCGTTTTCCTGCGACATATATACTAAGGGCACTTATACAGTCACGCGGATTTTTGTCCACGTGCGGATCTGGTACGCAAACGTGCTCTCCGCATTTGATCATTTCATATATGTCATCCGGATGCGTGACACGGATGGCACGTAAGACTGACGCGGATGGCACGCAAGACAGGAGAAGCATGTATGAAATTTTTACGAAATGATCAAATGCGGACGGCATGCATACCAGGACGGCACGCATGCGCACCAGGCCCGCACGCAGACGCAAATCCGCGTGACCGGAGAAGCGCCCTTAAGATATTCTGTCTATCATCTAACGAAGTTGGATGTTGAGTTGAGCTAGTCTGGCGTTTCATGCTTTCGTTGATTTTAAAGCGTTGTTTTCGAACATTGTTAACTCATTATTACCTGAACGCCTTGCCCGCAGTGATTGCAAGCTTCTTCATGTGGTGTTTGAGAGTAGGCGGTTGGTTGACGGGCATAGCGAATGTTACAGTTTCAGTGGTGCGACCGAAGATCGTACTCGAGCGTTCCGATGTCGTCACGGTCTCCTGTAAATCGTGTCGGGTGATGTGAAGATCTTATGCCGCGAAATACGGTGTTCGCCAAGAGAAGCGATAGTAAAATCTTCTTCTTCTTGCCTCTACGTGTTCTACCGCTGGGCACAATCCCATAAATCAGTATAAATTTTAATCAATAAAAAAGTTTAACATGATTCCCTCATTCCTATAATTTTTTTATCGCTATTCTATCACTTTTATGTAAACCATAGTGAGTCTCAGTAGGTACAACATTTTTATCACTTCTCTTAGGTATGTGTTTTGTGGTGTGACAAACAAAATTAAAAGTAATGGGATTAGGGATCGTCTTCAAATTGCAGATACAGACGAAAATGCTCCTCCTTACTAAAAAAATCCATAATACTCTAAGAACACTAAGAAGTGTGATTGTTGCTTCACGTTCGATAAGTCAAAAAGTGCTTCTTCGAGAGAGAAAATTTTGAATTTTGAAAAAGGTTAATGTTAGTTCATTATTGCCAAAGTGATGCCAAATGTATGAATCCAATACCGTTATTCTCAAACTAAAATGGTCAGTACTTGAGTGATGATGTAATGTAATCCACACCAATTATCAGAAAGTGAATGTACGGTGTATAAAACAAAGTTCCGCTTGATCAAAAACTTTACAGAGTTGATTAGAGCTTGCGCACCGTGCGTGAAGTAAGAGGATACCAAGTAACAGTCGTGCAAACCATTCCGTGTGCAATGTTCATATAAAACAGTGATCAAAGGTAACTTTTTTATATTCGTTATCGGCCAAGAAAGAAAAAGTTACATAAATGAAGTTATTTTTCCTGTTACAGGAACTTTAAATAGTTAAGACACTCGACCTTCTTGAATCTCATATTCGTGGTATTTCAACGTAATCTGAACTGGTTGAAGTGTGAATTAAATATACCGGGTAATTTGTATATATCTGCAAACCTCTCTGGTTTTTGATCTACCCATGAAACTGAAATACGGCTTTTAAGAATTCATAATTTATTTTGCTTCTATATAATAGGTCTTTACCTATGAAATTGCCGAAATTTTCTTACAGATTAATGAGATCATAATTCCTATAATACTAATGCAATTCTTTTCATTTGTCTTATATTTGAAAGTTGACTTCAAGGTTATTAATTTACGCATAAAATAAAGTTTTTATTTTTAGTTTGATATATAAAATTTAAGTTTCGAAAATTGTTCGTCTTATTTGTCGTCCGATTTCATCATTAGATTTGTTATATTTTTTTACAGATAATATTTTTCGAAAATCAAATTTAAGCTTCTGTTAGCTTAATGTCTTCCCAATAATGCTTAAAAAAATAAAAAAGATTGGATTTATAATTCCTAAGAAAAATGCAAAAATGTTAGTACTGAAAATTGAGTTTACCTAAAATTCGCCATACAAAACGGCAATTTCATAGGTAAAGACCTAATACAAGGTGACAAGTGTATTATTTTTTGATAAGGACCATAAAAAGTTTTTGCTTATTTTAAAAAGTTGTGGAACAAAAGTTTTCATAAGTAAAACAACCAGCATTGAGGTTTGCAGACATATAAGGACCCTGTATAATTTGATAGGATAAACTTATCTTTATTGGCCGATTTACAAACCTGTTGCGTGACCTCCTCAAGAGTAGTTTCAGGAGGCGGTGTGCTCGTAACGATAACTTCAGGGATAGGGATGGCAACCGTCGGCGTGGTAGCAGGCGGCGTGGCCGCTACAGTCGTGTTCAGGGCCGGTGTTGCCACCGTCTCGGGCGCAGGAGTTTCCGCAGGTGTTGCCATGGTTGCTGCCGGCGTGAGAACCGTCGGCGCTGGTATCGTTGGCGTCTCTTGCGGAGGGGGCGGGGGAGGCGAAGTGGGCGGTTCGGTAGACGACGGAGGGATTTCGTTGGACGCTTGTATTATTACTGTCTGCTGAAAGTGCCATGCGGACGCTCACACAGTGATGTGAATGGGTAAGATAAGACGTAAAGACAAACAGATGAGGAACAATTTATTTATATTGTACATGTACAAGAGATTGAAAAGGAAATCATGAAGACAGATAGAACATTTTGAGGAGGAAGATTAACCTGCTCCAAGTTTTTTTTTGCACTTCTTATTTACACAATATATACAAATTGGTACTTTTTTCAACACAATTAGTTTCCTAATTTTGGATATGTGTGATACAGGTTTTAAATAACCTTCGTAACAAGCTTCTGCATGGTTAGTACGGCACCAACCTTAAATTTTAATATTATGTTTTTCACATTGTCTTTACGTCATGAAATTAGTTCCAAAAAATGACAATATTACAAACTATGGGGCGTGATATAAGGCACCGTCTACTCTATCCCGGGTAAGTACGACCAAGCCCACACAAGGTTGACATTAGACTACCCTCTACAAGTCAGTAGATGAGGGGTTAAGGTTAGGGGGCGGTAAAACTGCCTTTAGCGATAACAGGTTAAAAAATGGTTAGTGTTCGAATTGGACCATACCATATATTCTAACAAATACTTAAGGCGGTTGCTGGGTGGCAGCACCTTACTTTTAGAAATAAATTTATTGCGTCGCAAATACAAAACTTTTCGGTAGTATTTTTCGTTTGGCGGCAATATATGGTAGTTATATATGTTATAACCCTTGACATCATAGCTTAGCTTATCATTTATAGCTTTATATTGGTAAAGTGCTAAAAGTGGCCGTTTTTGGCAGTTTTACAATACAAAGCTATTCACGATAAGCTAAGATGTGATGTGATGGATAATAAAATATAGAACTACACCAAATTGCCGCCAATCAAACAATCCTTATTATATGTCTTGTATTTATGACGCAATAAATTTATTTCTCAAAGTGGCAGCACTTCTGCTCAGCAACCACCTTAATCTTAGGAATTGCATTTAAAAAAACACATTTCATATGCTTAACGAAATAATCAAATTCAATGACATTGTTCTCTGCACGGACTTCCAAAACAAATTGCTCTGATCAGCTAATTTTGCAGGTATCACTATGTAGAGATTTTTAACGAATTTCTTAAGTCAATATCAAAATAAGCCCTTAGAAAGTTGTACACATTGTAACTGATTGTATTGAAGTTCGAACACAAACCACAAAGAAAAAAAAGACAGTTTTAACGCAATACTCAAGTCGACATTTCCAATCACAATGGTACTTACCGTTTCCGGTTCGATCGTCGGTTCTTCTGGTACAATATCTACCGGGCCGTGCCCTCCGATTCGTCTCGGGATCGTCGGCGCTTGCACATGCGATAGATTCATGTTGCTCGCTTCCGATGCCGACTCCGAATAGGGTGTGATATGCACTTTGTGGTCCTATAGGAGAAATGTACGTTGAAATATGGGAAATATTAAAATATAGCGAAATAGGAATAAGAAAACCATGCTGTCTACATTTCTATTTAGTTCTTTCTCATGCCACAATCATTTGTCATTTATTTTCTGTTCTAATGAAAAGGCAACTGCCGCGACGCGCCGGTTGCAAAAAGTTACTTCTAAGTTAAACCAAGCTTACTTTTGAAGCCTATTAAAGTTCCAGGGGACACTCGGAAAAATGACGAAATTTTTGCCTTATGGCTTAAATAACTGCGGTTTACTTGCTTCAGAGATAAAATCTACTGCTGACACATTTTACTTAATGGGCAAAAAATTGTCAGCAATAAGTTTAAGGGGGGTACCTTTGAAGTAGCTTACAACAACTCGCTGGCGGTCAGACAGATATCGGTACTTTATTTTGACTAAACACGTTGTGCTAAATATATAAGTAGTACATTAATCATAATTTAAATACAAAGGGTCCATTAACGAGACAATCAATACAAATTGTACACACAATTGGTAGTAAAATACATCGATACACTATATAAAATACAAACACTATAAACAAAAGCACAACAAAACATGCGACGAGACATTCACATGCGACACAGAACACACAATAACAGAAGGTAAACTCTAGATCCATAGAACACAACAATAAAACACTGTTACCATATCTGTACCTATATAGATATTACCCTTAAATTAAGGCTATTTTTGCGCCCTTCGAAATAATATCGATTTGATAAAAATTATGAAATGTATAATAGACATTAAAATGTCGATTGGACGAGTCTACTGGTTATTGTAAAGTGTCTAGTAACTGAACATAAAAATCTTGTATTTAAAGCAGCTTCAGTTTGCAGGTATAGTAGAAGGCGGTACCTACCTACATAGTATGGAGAAACAACTCCGATGCTGACCGTTATTTTCTGCGCATGTTTAACACGCGGGCAGCCGACCACGGTTCGAACACCTGCCCCGCGCTCCTCCGCTATTATTTTTTTGAGTTCTGCACATTAACGGTTAGCATCGGAGTTACTTGCCGCGCATTATACAGATCGCGCGACCGGCTGCGATCATGATAGATGGCAGACGTATTTTTTAAATCTATTGGATATTAAAGGCGAGTGCAAAGTTTACAAAATATAAACACAAGTGGAATGGCTTGAATTAATAATTGAGCGTAAGCGTAAACGTGGCAAGGGTTTTCTGGTCTGCATGTCTAAAGATCGTGAGTTGACCAACTGTGCAAGAGCATGGACAAATAATAAGATGGGCCTGACAATCTCCTTAAAGAAATCGTAACCCGGAAAAGTATAAAACTAAATGGCGTTGATTCAATTCAAGTTATTAGCTTGTGAGGTTATGCTTTATCGGGTAACAATTTTTGTAAGTGATTTCGGCATGTAGACAAGTGGCTTTCATTATCGTAAACGACAGTATATAATGAAAATGTATGCGGTTGACATTAGCTATCACGTGACTTTTCGTTAGTCAATGTCAACACCTGTATTCTACTAGCGTTATCGATAATTGAAAGCTATTTGTCTTTAGGCCGAGGCCTTTCTCAATATTTTTCACGGTAAGACTGAACAAAGCCGAGAGCGGGTTACGACAAACCTCCGTGGTAACCGTATTAGTAGAGGCGGGCTCTGGGGTTTCTTCGACGGTGGTCGGTTCTTCAGGCGGGACGGTTGACGGGGCGATGGTTAAAACGGGGATAGGGGGCGGAGGGAGAGCGACGGTGGGAGGTACAGTGGTAGGAGGAAGAGTGACAGTGGGAGGTACAGTGGTAGGAGGTGTAGTCGAAGTAGTAGTGGTGGAAGTCTCGGTCTCGGTCTGAAATACGTCGGTGGTGGTGTGTGGCGCGCTGTCGCCGGTGTCGCCGTGGTGGTGGCGGTGGGGATGAGGTAGGGCGGTGGGGGCGGGGGTTTCCACCTGGCAGCGCCCCGCGACATACACACTAGGTTAGTACTGCCACCGGATGTACTGCCGCGGTCTTTCGCGCCTGATCACTTTTTTTTCGCTTAAATCTTGCGTACGCACTAAGCCACGCCCCCTTTAATTTTTCGCTTATTAGGAGAGCGATAACAGGTTAGTGACACTCTGTAGGTGTACTCCTTTTTGTATATTGTACCGTGATATTACGGACGAATTATTCTATTCAAGGTCAATTGGGCGGGGCTCGAGAGCGCCTCAATTTTTCGGGTGCAAGCGAAAATATGCACAGAGGTGATCAGGCGCAAGTGACCGTGATAAGACGTACCCGGGCGGGCCTTGCAAGTGGTTGTACACAGATGTACCGCGTCTACATTTTACGTGACACATTATTTCAAGACTTATCACAGATGTTTTATCTCACGAAGACGCGGCGGGGGACTAGCCTTTATTGAAGTTTATATGCGAAAGTTACATGTAGGTATGCGTAGGCTTAACTTAAATGATTCTACGCCATGCGTACTGTTGTGGTGCCCTCTTGACAATTTAGTTGATTGAATTGAAAGCAAAGCTTATATATCTCGAAACGTTCTTTATACTTGGAACATACTTTTAAGTTTTAAGTTGGTTTTCTTTTTAAGTTTTAGTCATAGTTTATTTCAAATGCTTAAATCCCGATGGTGGTCACTTCCGTTTAAGCATTTTGATATTACTGAAAACTTCTAAGTTAAGTGTGTGGTTTCCGCACTTAGTCCTATATATGTGTGCGTGCCAACTTATTTCTTAAATTATTGATATGAAAATACTCGAGTTCACGCATACAAAATCAATATGCATGTGCAGCTGCACTTACAACTAAGAAGTGAGATAAAACATCTGTAACTATAGATAAAAGATTGTTACACTTTACTTCTTCAACATTAACAGCCGGTTGCGAAAGATTATTTAAAGTTACAGCTGTATTAAATCTTAACTGTTTGCCAACAAAACAGAAAGTGTGAGCAATAGAGGTAAGATACAAAAATGTAGACATGGCAAGCACAACAATATAAAATATTCATAAGTAAACTCATTTAGTAAGCAGTGTCGGTGCTCAGTTAAATCTGCTTCAAATAACCACACACAAAGCTCACACTCTAAAAAGTTTTAAATACAATGATTAAACTTTTTAATGTTTATATGATTATGAGTATGAATGTGATGTGAATGTATGGTTTGATTAGTGATTTCCATGTTATGGTTATGATGATGGACAGTTCTCATCATGAGCTGTAAAAATAAATAAATAAAAAACGCCCGTCAAAATAATAAAAAATAACTACCAATTAGGTAGAATTACACTTCAAAGATGACAACTCCGACTCAAATCAATATGAGTAAGTGCTGCCATTTTTGAGTAAGATTGTTTATTGGTAGTTTTACAATCATAAACTTAAATAATATGATGATCATGATCCAGAAGTTTATGAAAAATATTCCGTAGGATTACGGAATTTCTATTCGCATTTTCGTAAATAGTGAGGGCTACTGAACAAGTAGCCCGGCAAAACTTATAATGTTACTCACAACAAAAAAAAAATTAATTACTTTCCTAAACTAAGCATGGGTTGAAAATGGGGTTGAAGTGATTTTGGGCGTCCCATAAAAATTGCCGACATAAGGTTTGCATGAGAAAGCCAGAAATATATCATTTTTAGATATATATTTTTTCAAGAAAGGTTGTTAAGAGTCGTAGTTTGAGTAACAAACTTTTGGCTATAGGTTTCAGAATATAACCGTATTTGTGTGAGCCAGGCGCAAATAGGATACTCGCAATTTAAAATATCTTTTTAAAATTAAATTGACTGAAAGCCTGTTGCAGCTTTTTTTAAAGTTAAATCTCCTTTAAATGTATTACTCACACTTTCTGGGTTCAAAAAACAGAAAGTTTTAGCAGTTGAGTGAGTTTGTGATTGAGGGAGTTTTAACTGTAAAGTGACTTTATGCAACGGGCGATGAGTTTTACACCAGAAGAAGAGAAGTCATTCAACATTCCATGCTAAATGTGTTTGCTCCCCTATGGATGCTCTATGCATGACGTGACATATAGGTGCGAAGTATGCATAGGATAAATGCGCTAGGGTTCATTGGAAATATGATCGAAAGTTTCAATTAATAAAAAGTTTGTTTAGAATAATGATGAGACGATAGATGAATTTCGAATTGAGAAAAAGAAATCAACATATTATGTTCCTTGGGCGAATACGAATCGTGGTTGGTTGTTCAGCTTGAATGCCAGATTCTTTTAGTTCAATTTACTTTTTCTAATAGTACCTATAGGTAGAATCCGCACGCGATCAGAATGGGACGGTTCTTTAATTCGCTTGGACAAGATAACATCCCATTTTGATCGCACGCAGATTATATAAAACTGGTCATTTTCCAATGAACAAGAGGATGATGCATAGATAGATTGGTTCTAAACATAACATGAATGAGTGAATAAGTCATACCAGGAAGGGATGGATGAAATTATAGTACATCTATGGATATATTATGATAATCCTGACTTCAAAGGCTGTGGGTGATTAGACTTTTTTATCGAGGGACAAAACTGACAGCTCAAATATTACCATGTTCTCGCGTTAGATAAAGATTAATGTATCAGTTTTGTCACTTGAACGAAAAAACGATGAAACCTCAGATGAAACTGTGATATTTTCTATAAAATAATTAGGACACTGCTTTTTCGGTTAGCACTTTTACACCTAAAGCTTTCAATATGTTTTTTTGTTCATTTAGTTAGGCTTTCACGCTTTTTACAGCGCCAGTAGAAACACCATTTATTTCGAACCCACATACCGTCAGTTGCAAAAAGGCCCATTAGACCCTTCTTTAATTCAATCGCTGACACTTTACTTGTCAAAAACAAGAATGGCTACAATCATAGAAAAATAAGGGTCATTAGAAGGATGATTATAGAAATAATTCGTCACAAGGTATGGCGTAAGGTAGGCGTCGTTCTATGGATTTGACGGGTTATTTTGAATATTTCCTAGTGATCATTGATGGTTTGACATAAAAATTTGGGACATGTTGGCAGATATCATCCCATAGTAAAAAAATTAGCAAGGTATCTATTCCGAGCGAAGCAAGGAGGTCCGAAATCTTTGGCTACAATACGCTCATGCGTGAGACATTGTAATTACTGGCAGCGCGCTAACAGTCTGCTTTAGATGAGCGTGTATAGTGAATGACCAAGCGAAGCTAGGGTCTAAAGTACCAAAAGAATTCGGAAGCTACACTCATGTGATCGATGCTTCTGTAAGACCGTTTGAACAGTTAGAACAAACGTTTATTCATGTTTGTTCAAACTTTCGCACTTTGTCAACATGATTATTTTGCCTATTTCTTTAAAATTACTGATTTCATTTTTTTTAGCAGCGGAGGTCAAACTTGCCTAACACGCGGCCCTTAATGAATTGCGCCTTCTTGCAACTATCAGACGTAGTTCCAAAAGAAAAGAATCTATTGACTCACGGATAAAACAGCCGCTGCCTAAACACTACAAGGTGTAAAAGAAACGATATATCAACCCCAAAGGATGTGAATCTGCCCATGAAACTGAACAACTTTTCCTAAGGAACATAGATCGAAATATGAAAAAAAAATTACCTTCCATATAAAATGCGCTATCAGCTGATTCAGTTTCTATGGGAGGTCAAAAAAATATTTCGTTTTATGTTCTTTAAGGAAAGTTGTTTAATTTCATGGAAATATTCACATTCTTCAGGATACCCTTTTTGTTACACCCTGTACAGTATACAGCAGTACGACCGAGATATCTGTTCAGTCAATTTCAGTTGACAGCGTCGCTAGTCGTGAAGATTTTATATAACTTCTATGAAAAAGTTAGTTCCAGATATCGCGGTCATACTGTTTGGTACGAGCAAAATATTATGACAGCAGCGTATTCCTGTCATTACGCCTTGTCGTTCTTGTAAATAAATAGTGCACAGACGGCAAAATAAAGCATAGTACTCACGGTCTCGGGCTCGGAGAGGTCGACGCGTCCGTACTCGTCGTCTTCGTCGTCGTCCTCGTAGCCGCTGTAGTCGCCGCCGTCTTCCTCGCCGTCGTACGTGTCGTACGTACCCGAGCCATCGTCCAGCGACGTCGGCGACTGGGGAAAGCACAGCATAAAGTCATAGCAGTATCATACTGGATGGACACTCTCCGCCCACCTTGCAATCTACCCCGCTCCCTGCGCGCACCCGCCCGCGCCGCCTCGTGGTTCTCGTTAATACGAGTATGCGAGCCCACGCGCGCTTCCAATTTAAAATTTCCAAGTCGCGCTCGATATATGTAGTGTCCGGCCTGTAGTGAAGTTTGGAGGCTGTCGTCCCGATAGTTTACCTGCCGCTTGGCCCTGGGCAGTGGTTTGACGGAGACCAGTCGCCAGCCGAGCACGGGTAGACGCAGGGTGTGCGCCAGAGTACCGTCGCGGGATTGCTCGCGGAGTCCTGCCACCAGCACCTTGTGCCGGGTCCATAGATTCTCGCCGCAACCCACCTGAAAACAAATTTCACTATGATGATAGACGTCTGTGGATACGGATACGGTTGAATTATAGTGTAGCGAAAAGCCTCATTTCGAAACGTCGAATTTGTGTTTATGGTGTTGCTAAGATAAAGATAGATAGTTGATGCTCATATCACAGATTAAATAATAGTAAACTAACTCATGTAAGGTTCTTTGAGCTGCGAGTCAATTTCGGCAGTGTAATTTCGATATTGTGAGTTATACCAAGTCTCTTTAATTTACATGCTGCTGACTCAGAACGAGGCCCTAGATAAAATAATATCTCGGTGATATGTCAGTTTATTTGGGCAATGACGTCATAGCCTTACGAACGCGTAGAAATATCAGTAGTAGAAAATGTTTAGTAAACCCACAAATTACATTTTTATTATTTTAGACAATGATAGCTTTGTACATTAATACATTACTAATTTCTTCAAATAAAATTACTTATTTGAAGCTTATTTTGTCAGGTTTGGAGAGGGTTCTATTGTTGTTGACGACTTGAGAATTGTAGGTATGTTGGGATGCCATTTATTAATAATTGAAATCGATACTGGTACGTAACTAAGTAGGCACTGTACATGCCATGTGCAAATGATATCAATATCACTCGAGTCATTGCGTACAGTCGTTATAATATGATCATTATGTTTGTTTGGCGGATTCAGTGATTAGCGTCTGACAAAAAAAAGATTGTTAAAAATAAGCGTGTCACTTTCATTGTGAAAATGCCTTTTATACCGCAACACTGATCTTTTTTTGTGTGACAAAATAAGATGTTCAGACATGATTATATTTAAGATTTCCTTATAATTATAGGCGAAAACTTGTAAATGGCGTAGTTTCAAGCTACTGTTTTTGAATCAACATAAGTATATTTTTTGCTGTAAGTTTTCCTAAAAAGTAAAATAAAATAAATAAAATAATTTAATGAAGAGAGAGAAGGAAACACAGTACTGGATATCTTCTGAATTAAAAGTAAGAAAAATTGCTGATTTTCTTGTGAAAAATAGAGAGTGCGGGCTAAAACTTTAACGTAGTGAACTTTGTCTAAGGAAGATATGTTTGCAGTGGTAGACAAGATTTTGAAGCTTGGCTACTTGTCGTACTTACGTTGAGGTTGATGGCGGTAGTGGCGTCGCCGCGTCTTCGTTGCGTGGTGCCCGGCCCATTCATCAGCACTGTATGGGCTTGTGCTGTCTCCGCTTTGTATGGCTCCATCCAGAATTCATCCTGCAACCAAATAGATACTATAAATATGTCATTCTATCATGCATCAACAAGCAGGCTTCGTTTTAGGACTAGAAAGTCAATTCAAAGTTTACATCTAAAAGCTTTACCATCAGACTGCTTCCCTACACTTCCTTTTCATATATATACACTCTGATGATATTCAAATTGATAGACTCTGCCTAAACGTTCATCATATATTTTTTTACAACTTTAGAGCACTTACTGCCTTGAATACCATGAATTGCGATATCTTGGTATTGTACAGTAAACCATGTGAGATAGCGTAGGATTCACAAACGCTGAGTAGATCTTTGAGCGCACAGAACGAGGGTGCCGGCAGCACCATGTCGTCGGCGTAGCTGATATTATTGACGCACACGTTACCGTCGTGGCAGTCGACACGCGTGCTGCTGAGCTCCCGCACTCATCCCGCACTCCATGCTGTACGGCTCAGCACTCGTTCGCCCATTTCACAAAGTTCTCCTAGTTGGTTACTGTACCAAACTTAAGTATGTCTCCATACCCATCCCGTAAACCGACTTTGTCCAGCTAACGCCATAAGACATCGTAAAACACTAGATCGAACGCTTTAGTAAGTTCTAGAAAACAGGCGTACACAGGTGTACTCCTGTCCGAGTAATACTTGACAGTGTGCTTCATACTCAGTATAGCGGTTTCGATTCATAGGCCACGCAAGAACCCATGCTGGACATTGTCAAGTTTAAGATGGTTTTCTAAAATTGAGTTAAGCATCTTACTATTGCATTTGCAAAGGATATTGGCATGAAGTACGAACTATCGATACGATTCTTCACAATCGGAATTACTGTGGTTCTCATTAGGTCTTCAGGTCTAAAATAGCGCTTACAACTTTATTATACATTGACAGACAGAAATAAGTAAACTGTAATGTGATCCGGTCTAAATTGATTTCACAGGCCAGTGCTCTTTGCACTTATTAGCAACTATGAATTCGCAACATGCAAATGAGCTTTGATTAGTACATTTAGCACTTGAAGGTATAATTAGCACCGCTAAAACCTTTAAAGTTTGCCAATTTGTACCTCATCATAAGCACCCAGAATCTACTCAGGCGATTGCAAAAACCAGTCAGTTCTCTTTCGCTTTTCACGCGGGTAGTTATCTAGATGAAACTAAATCCGTTCTTGTCTTTTTCTAGAAATGGACTACAACCTTTCATCAGAGCTAAGTGAAAGTTAGTGTGAATCCGCATAACGCGAAAGTCTTATGAAATAACAAATCATCATGTCAGCTGAGACACGTCCGAAGCTGGATATAGGCCTATCCTACAGATTGGCTCTACGTTGTCCGCATCCAGCAGCTTCTCGCAACCTTGTACAGATTGTCGGTTCACATGAAATATATCCTCACGCAAATCACGTTCAGATCGTGAACTTATTCGTGTTGGTAAAAGATCCATAAAAAGCGATTAAACGAGGCTTTATTTACCAGGATCGTGCACACTAGTTTGATCTCTCCAGTCTCTTACATCAAGAGCAGATTCTCTTATTAAAGTATATCACTTATCCCGTCAAGAGACATGAAACGCTCGAATTCTCTATCTCGGCGCAATCAGATGGAACGCGCCGTCTACTAGGAAGCGCGAAAGCTCCGTGAGCGCTCGAATCCTCTGTCTGGGCGCAATCAGATGGAACGCGCCGTCCACTAGAATCGTGAGCACCAGTCTGTTCTCTCCAGTCTTGCAGACACCATACTTTATCTTTTAACTGTATATCACTTACCCCGTCAAGAGCCATGAAGCGCGAAAGCTCCATGAGCGCTCGAATCCTCTGTCTGGGCGCAATCAGATGGAACGCGCCGTCCACTAGAATCGTGAGCACCAGTCTGTTCTCTCCAGTCTTGCAGACACCATACTTTATCTTTTAACTGTATATCACTTACCCCGTCAAGAGCCATGAAGCGCGAAAGCTCCATGAGCGCTCGAATCCTCTGTCTGGGCGCAATCAGATGGAACGCGCCGTCCACTAGAATCGTGAGCACCAGTCTGTTCTCTCCAGTCTTGCAACTACCATATTTCGAGTGTGGCTTTTCGTCCGCTTTCTTCACCTAAAAAATAAATTAAAAACGACATAAATGATTTGTAAACGAGGTACCTATGCAACAAATTCTTTTGTATGTGCGTGCCTTTTGCAGAATAAGTACATTAAACCAGAACAAATTAAAGATGAAACGAATGTACGTTGAATCATTGCATGAAAGCATAATTCTAATTTCGTCGGTCTGTGTCAATTACAATGATGATGGTTGTACAATACGTAGAATATTTATTTTTTTCTTAAGCCTATACTGTCCTACTTCTGTGCAAAGGCTTCCCATGTGTATCTCTATCCCTGAGAAAATTTCCACCAACTGCGCCTAAGTCGGAATGCCATCATTTTGTTAAAATAATTTTAACATGAGCAGTTCATGTTGGTACCAGTATGCGTACGATATTCCATCGGTAAAAGTTATATTCTACTACGGTATGAGGGTATCAATAAACGCAATGGTGTAATACTGTAATAGATAGGGCCACTCGGTGCGTTTCGTGTTGGAATGTGGATCGTAGCACGCACGCCGTCACTCCGTCGCCTTGTCGCCAAGCGGAGCGTTTCCTATAACTTCCAAGACGACACAGTGAAATATTGCTGAATTGTATAAAAGTCCAACTTGATGGACAGATACACTGCGGCAACTTTTCTTTCACTGGGTGGTTTATAGCGTTCATCCAAGTCTATTCATTCATTGTCTTGGAAGTTTAAAATCTAATCACACTATCACACTTTATAATATTATAAAGGTGAAAGTTTGAATGTTTGTAACTCTTTCACGCCCAAACCGCAGAACGGAATTTGTTGAAATTTGGGGGTTGTAGATTATGATCAAGAAAAACATAAATTGACTTCCACCGGGGAAAATTTTAGGATTTCTATGGGAAAGTGTTAAAATGCATAAACTTGTCTTTTTTTGTGAATCTGCCGCGGAAGATGTCACGGGCAACTGCTAGTTAGGAAATAAAATATAGTAAAATTAATAAACGAACCAACAGTCTATGCTTTCTATGCCTTAACTTTTAATTAATTGTGCCACAGCTACGGTAGAGTTGCTGTTTTTAACTTAGATTTTATAACAAAAAGATTAGGTACCTACGTACGTCATGTAAGTTTGATATAAGATTTAGGCTCAGATTAGGGCTAGCTATTGACGAAACGAGCTAACCCAGAAGAAGCCTAGAAATAGAATAATACAATATACTGTTATCTCCATAATGAAAGAGACGGTGTGGCGATGAGGCCATGATGCCTAGGATTCTTATCAAAAGGATGACGTTGACGAAACCGTATGCGTGCCTCAAGTGACGAAGGAGTCTGTGGTGCTGTTGCCGTGTGCGCTAACTGAGAAAGATTGAATGTTCAGGGCGCTCGTCAAAGCGATGACGCTGATCAGACAGTGCCAGCCATAAAGACGAAAATTGTCTCGGGTGAGATTGACTCGGGAAAGGGAGGGGGGGGCAGTTACCTCAATGATGAAGGAGTCGGTGGCAGAGAGGCCATGGGTGCGGCCGTGTGCGGTAACCGTGAAGGAGTGAGGACCCAGGTCGCTGGCCATGGGGATGCCGCTGATCAGACCGTGCCGCGAGTCCACGGCCAGCCAGCTCGGCGTCCGACGACCGTTTTCGCTTCGAACCTGAATCAAAATATTCAAATACATAAGGCTCATGTGATGCCACCCCGCATGGGCACAACAGTTTGGTGGGTTACGGCATATTTCATCACTCTGTAAAGGCAAATTGAATTATAAATATATTTGTTTGTGCAACTATTTGTAAATAATGCCAATTGTTATTTTTTCGTGTTTAAGTTCGAATGCTTCAGATAGTATTAGAGCTTTCTTTTGCAGCAAGCAGCTTGTTTATCTTTTCTGATCGGAGGAAGGTAGACGGTTTATCAACTAGAGCACTGCTGGACTTCTAAAACACGTTAAGCAATGCGTAAACAACGCAACAAGTCAAGTGGCAAATGCTCTTTCTTCTTCAGTCCTGGCCGGGACCCGACCGTAAGGCTGGGTGTCCATTGATGCGGAGCGAGCTGGCGGAGCGGAGAAAGGAGGAAATATTAACCAATAGGATTGCGGAGCGGAGTTTTTATGCAATACTATTGGTTAATATTTCCTCGTTTCTCCGCTCCGCTGCCTCGCTCCACGTCAATGGACAGGCAGCCTAAAGAGGCTTTCTTTGGAGAGCACGCTAAAACGTCTTTAATACCAGAGGGCCCTGGCTAGTAACTTAGATAGTGGTTGTTAAGCCACGTCAGAGGCCAGGCGACTCTAAAACTCTTCACAATAGGGTTGTTAAGGTTTACACGATAATTTGCACTTAGTCCATGATGTAATTGCTCGAAACGGTCAAATAATGTCATTATATGTGTCGTGCATAACGCTACATTTCTTTGTATTGTAATGACCACTTGACTCCACGTTTCGTAGTATGATTAGCTGGCTACACACAACCATCATTATAATACATTTCAAAAACATTAGGCACATGTAACGACTCAACGGTTAAACGCCTGTAATATCATTGCCGGCTATCAGTATCCTTGTAGGTAGGGTAATTTCTCAACCAACTTCGTGTTCGGGCCTGTCAGTCTTATTAATCGCTGACCCGCCCTTCTGATGTCATCTCGCAATCAGACAGGTGCTACAAACCAAGACTGGCTATGGCTACCCTACAGCTATGTTACACCCACTTGTTTAAATTGTCCATTCAAGCAAAACAAAAATTGGGACGTTTCTCGGTAACAACGAAAGTTCCCACCTGCGATTTTAACTTTACTATTCAAACAGGCCAAAATGCGTATCAAAGTATGGAATATCAAAAGTTATATAAGCCGCGTGTTGCGGGGATATCGAAACCAGGGATATGCAAATCCAGTACCCACCTTATAAGTTTGCACTTTCCCTGAGAAAGCTTCTTTTGGGATTTCCATTCGAAATAGGTGGCCGACGTAGGCCGATGTGTCGGGCACACCCCATAGCCTCCTTAGGCCATTTTTTGCTATTTCCGAGTGATTTGCTGTCAGTTCCACCTGAAATGAGAAATAATAAGATTTCCTTTTGGTCGACGTCTCCGACATAAAAGGCTGAAGCGTTATTGACGTGCGCCCCAAGGAGGCTTTTAAAAGTCGGAGAGGATTTCATTCATCAATAATGGTAAGTACTACTTTTAGATCTTGTTCATTGATGCCATAATTGCCATCGTTTTGCTCTTCAATATTTTGCAATGTGTATTGACTGCACTAAATGAAATAATTACTATTTACAAGTAAATTGAAAGTGGTAGCCGACAACCATTGATATCTGCTGCTTTACGGCAATTGCAAGTTGGTGGTACCTTCCCAGCGGGATTTTCCACAAAAGCCCTATCTTCTAAAAGTGCACTTACCTGAAACTCCTCACTGTTATCGAAGGCAAAGTCGTCGTCGAGCCGACTGAGCGCAAGCGGGCACAGCAGCAAAAGTGCGCAAGCGGCAACCCGCATGCGAGCCATCGCGCCCCACATGCCTCACCTGCCTCCCCCTCTCACCCCGGCTTCCCCAACCAACTCTCATAAACGTCTCCGTCTGCTCATCTGAAACAAAAACACCAAACATTAATACCAAAGCAAACACTATTAGAGAGGCGCTGTCAACATGTTTGTTTTGAGAAAACAGAAAATTCTCTGTACAAAGCCATTGTTTGGATAGCTCAGTCCGTGTAACGTAGAGGCCACACTTGAACAGGTAAAGGAACATCCGGTAGTTGACAATGAAGTGCCCGTAAAAGAAATTAACGCTTTTGTACTTCTAATGTAAAGGTATTCCTTAATTTAAATAACCAGAAATGGTTCTCTAAAACGTGAACCTGCTAAAAATAACATTTAGACGGAAGAAAGAATCCTCTCGACTCCCTAATTTAGGTAGCGCGTTGTTTATAAATGTCCAAATTAGAGAACTCCCACGGAAATCTTTGGTGGTGATATTGTCTACAAATGAGTTTAATAAAGAAGGCGTTCGAAAGAGGCGGCGCGGCATGCAGCATCGACGAGCGGAAACGGCTCGGGTACTGTTACACAGTTAAAGGCGCGTGCTGGCGCATAATGATCGGACGCAAATAGAACCAACTTTTGAGCGCTCCCCGCCTTCTTTAGCGTGCTGTCGCGAAACCACTTCAGGGAATTCACTTACATTCCTTTTAGGCTAATGTACCACTTGAACTGGCAATGCTATTTGTAGGAATCAATTTAATTTACGACTGTAGGTTACCGGGTACGATTCCCGCGGGCTACATAAGAAGGCATCAGAAAGGCAACGGGTCGCATCAAAGGATTCAAAGGCACCCATGTCACGTTACAAGCGTACCGTACCTGCTTCCTGACGTAACTTTTGATACTCAAGTTTTGTTTGCGAGGGATATCCCACAAGTCATACCACCCTGAATCAATAAGATAGAAAGGCAATTTATGAAACATCGTGTCTTGTTACAGGCCCCTCCTCGATACCGATACTCTTCCCATCCGCATTTGGCGATATTCCCACGAGTCACTGGATTAAAACAATCGATGTTGGAAAAGGAAACATAATATAAGTAAGATTTAATTTGATTTCTGGCAAATAGACTGGAAAATGCGAAAAATAATTAAATGAAAATCCGAGTGAAAATGAAAAGTAGGTCGAGTTGAAATATGTCAAAGACATCAAATAAAGTGAGATACGAATTTTAATGAGAGAAATACTGAATAACATTGATACAAGATTAGATACAAACAAACTAATCTCTGAAATGATTTACATTATTTCATAAATGAAGGTATAACATATAGGTTCTTCAATTAGGGTAAACGAGCTTTAGATAAACGGAGCGGCGGACAGACGAAATTAGGTCTCCGTGTAGACGCTAGGCGGCTCCAGGCAAATAATTTCGCACACACAGCCATTTTTAATAATCTTTTTAACGAAATACAAAAATTGTGTAAAAGGCTCTACGCTTGCTGTTTTAATGGTTTCCCTTTGCCAAGAGAATTTATACAGGAAAAGTAAAAGCTCAGCACGTAGAGCTTTTTCTTAATTTACGAGAAACGGTAAGAAATTACTTGATTGAATTACGGATTTTACGGAAGAGCAGCTACAGAGAAAGGTTTCCGATGCAATAATTTACACCCGACTCAAGATAAATTATGCTTCTGTTAATGTAATAGCTGGCTATGGATCTGATAAACATCAAACAGATTTGAAAATGGTAGTTAGATTCCCAGACAATACAGAGTAGGTTGTGAATATGTAAATGACCGTTATCGACAAACTGTTAACTTTCTCGGGAACAGCACCATGTACTAGAATAGACTCTTGTGAACATGGGTACAATGTTAGATTTTAATTTTCTATCGTACGAACTGCGTATTAAAAGACATTAATCTACATCTAAGTATTTTGTAGAGTACTAAAGCAGTAACACCAAATGTGGTATAAACTCGTCGTCACATGTCGATAAATAAAGAACTGAATAAGTATGAGCGTAGCATGTAACGTTAAAGGACTTATTACTTGCCATCAAACACCGCCACTGGTTGGCTTAAGCTGGCTTCCTTATACCCTTAGACATAACCGTAGATAAAATTAAAGCACAGTTATTTTTCCTCAAAACAGTTTATTCTGTGAGCACTCGAGCCGGAGTTTTGTCGGAGGCCGCCAGCCACTCCGGCTTACCCTTAGTTTAACAGGGGGAAGGCTAAGAGGGTTAGCACAATGGATCTTCCCCCGGCAAAATCTCGGCCTACAGTTACACATCTACGCTATATATGTTGCGGCAATTCACGAAATAGCTCTCACTCGAATCAGGCGTGAAATTTGTGAAGTTGGACTGCCTTTACCCGCACTCGACTCCACAAAATGTTTATGCTTCTAGAAAGCTCTCTCCCAAATTAATGTAACATCCTGTTTGGAATTAATCACTTTATTTTATAGCACAACCATTTCGAAAGAGTCGTTGTATTATTTATAAGTTGGATTGTCTGGAAGACGTTTCGTAAAAGACATTTTGGAATTTATAATATTTAGAACTTGCGACATTGTTTCCTATCTTGGAACAATGAAATTAAAAATGAAATTATTCTGGGTTTGTTTATTTCCGAAGAATAATTACGTAAGATTTATTAAACCTAGCGCAAACCTAATACATTGATAAACTAAACATAAACATCTATTCACGGAATCGAGATAATCAATACATGTCAGCAAATGTCTTGTTATTACTGTTCGTAATATTTGTTCAGATACAAGAAATAATATATGAAGGGAGTTTAAATTCTTAGGGGAGAGGTTTTAATCGAAAACATTCTTTGAAAACTTGGTTGCGGGTACCGAACCCTCTTTTAGGGCTATAATTCCATTAAAATTGAGTCTTTGGTTAAGTTGTAAAGTGGAGAAGTAAGTAGGTAAATTCGTAGCAACACGAAAATGGAGGAAAATTGCCTCAGAATAAATTAAGTTCTCAAGCTACTAATTCATTGATAAAGAATGTGTGTAAGAACACAATGTACTTCCCTTTCATGGAAATCTTACTTAGAGTCGTGTTTCATTTTAATGAGGGACATGTTACAACATCCCTTGTTTTTAATTTATTCGTTCCAAGTTCGCAACGAAACATTACGTATTTTCTCGGAATATACGTAACGAGTACGTTTCCAGGAAATTATCTAAGCAACGTAACAAAGACAAGATAAAGCCAACAAGCAACCTCCTGATGATAGTATCTGTCAGATTGATGAAAATCCGAAATAAGAAACTTTTATAAGGATAATTTACTAAGAAAATTATATTTGATAAAAGATCGAGCTTCAGTGGTAAAACGAATTTGGCTTTTTGTGTTGAAGTAACATAATGTTATTTTAGTATTCTACCACTAAAGTTGAGTTGGATTGTGCTATTCATTTTGGGAACCTAACCAAGTCTTCAAAGAAGTTATCATAATTGGAAATCGACCAATTAGACTTAAGAGCGGACATTATGGGAAGTGGTCAAAGTGTACCATAAAGGGTTAGGTTAAGAAACAGTAAAACCTTTTCTCTTCCGTAGGAGTTGTAAAAGACAACTACGGTATTTCAAACTGGAGGATTAGCAGCACCGTCCTTCTTGGCCATACTGCGGTCGCCCAACCACTGCAGTGCTGTACGCCGTGCCATCCATAACGCTAGGGGAAACCATAGTCACCACCACCTCTGTGGTCACCACGCTTAAAACTCCGTTTAAGCGTGGTGACTATGGTTTCCCCCAAATATACTTAGCTTTCTACTCAACTACCTATTTCGGGGGAGCTCTCTGTGCAGTTGTCAAAGGTCCAATTTATTACTTTGTTTTCCAATCTGCCTATTACGCGTCGTATCTTCTGTTTGAGTGAACCGACTGCTATGAAACAATGCCTACATGTTACAGCAAAATAAAATTAACCCATCATTGAAAAATGCGTTTAAATCAGTTCAGTGGTTTTTGCGTGAATCGCGGACAAAGCAACAGAAAAACGGACAGACAGACAAATAATGCAAAAATGGTCTTAATGGGTTCTATTACTGTTAAAGTGTCCCCTAAAGTTATATTTTTAACCGACGAAAAAGAACGGAGGAGGTTCTCAAGTCGACGCGTATATATATTTTTTTATGTATGACCACGCATAACTTTTTACAGAGTAGTCCGATTTTGATAATTCTTTTTTTATTAGAAAGGGTATACCCCGAAGTTGGTCCCATATAGATTTGGAAAAAAAAATCCAACCCTAAGGGTAGGCTAAAACGGGGGATGATTGATTGTTCACTGAACTTCACTGACTGATTGTAATGTATGACCACGCATAACTTTTTATAGAGTAGTCCGATTTACCCTAAGGGTGGGAAAATAAAATTTATAGTCACAAAAAATTGTAAAATAAAAACTTTTTAACAAAAAATTTAACAGCCGAAAAAACTGAAAAGCAAGAAATAATTAAACTTTTTTATTTAACCTTAATAACTAAGTTCTTAAACTAATGTAAGAATACCCGAGTAATTTTGAGGCGGCGCCAAACAAGCAAATTAATTAATTACGTAAAGCGTGATGCACGGCGGCGGCGCCGACTCAAAATTACTCGGGTATTCTTACATTAGTTTAAGAACTTTGTTATTAAGGTTAAATAAAAAAGTTTAATTATTTCTTGCTTTTCAGTTTTTTCGGCGGTTACATTTTTTGTTAAAAAGTTTTTTTGCCAATATTTTCAATGTAGATTCGCGAAGTTTACGATTTTATTATATGTGTAGATAGGTATAGATTCATTGCTAACTACAAGGTGAAATTAAAAACATTCGACAAATTTTGAGATTGAGTTCAGACCGCGAAACTGAACAATTTTCGCCTAGGAACACACAGGTCATCGGACGAAAAAAAAAAATTAAATTTAGGATAAAAACCCTTTCATAGTAAAGTCAGTCAGCTGACCATACATTTTGTATGGGAGATCGATTTTTTTTAACGTCTAACGACCTATGTCTTCCTTGGGGAAAGTTATTCAGTTTCGTGGTCTGAACTCAATCTCAAAATTTGTAATATGTTTTCAAATTCACCCTGTAGCTCCTTTCCGGGACCACTAAGCTACTGTCACGTGAACTCTTCAAGAAGGGTGTCGTGTCTCATTCCAATCAAATCGGGTTCCGGCTTGGCACCTTTCCATTTGATTGACGATAACGATCCCTATTAAACCGACGACAAGTAATTACGATGTGTTTTTACATCCTTGTTTTACATTTTCGCTTTGTCTACACTTGTATGCGCATTACATTAAGTATAATTGTAAAAATTCAATGTGGTTCGTCATTTAACACATCATCGCTTTTCAACCCTGTAGGATATGAATCTGCCCATGAAACTGAACAACTTTGCCCAATGAAACCTAAAAATACGTTACAACGGAATTTTTGAATATTTTACAACGAAATTCGATTTACTATATAAACTTGTTTACCTACAATTATTATTATTCACCAAAAATTGTTAGTGTTTTGATTATTTAGTTTATCAAAAAGTTTTACTGTAATAAAGTTACTAAAAATTGGTGTATTTTTCAACACATTTGCTCATAAAAAAGCTCTATTTGCACTATATTAAGGTCTATAATCCTACGTACTTTTCCATTATATTACCGCGTTAGTGTTTTATTTTTGTTTTTTTTTTTTATATTTCGGCAAGTAGCAAGGAGTTTTTATGTCTACTTATAATATTCATGATATTTTTATCCAATACTATTAAACGAGCAATATATGTATATATTTGTAATCGGTTTCTAGAAAACGGCTCTAACGATTTCGATAAAATTTAGTATATAGGGATTTTTGGGGGCAAAAAATCGATCTAGCTAGGTCTCATGTCTGGGAAAATTCGTTTTCACCGTCTTTTTTAATATTTCTTAGCGCGTTTTAGTGTGTTCAAGAAACTTACAGCGCCATCTGTTGTTGAGTAGCATAGCTTGCTCACCCAATTATATTATTTTAATCATGCAGAGCATAGCTCGGTCGCCCAGGTACTGATAAATAAACGTTGATTTCATTAAAATATTTAAATTGATCAACTAACAATAAATTTGTCTTTTTTTAAGAAATTATTTAATTATAGATAATTCAAGGATTAAGCTGTTTGGCAGTTTAGTCAACGCAAGTCAACGTGCCTCCTACGCGCGCATGTATAATCTGTGTTTGCTAAAAAGTAATGCGCGCGTCATTTTTACAAAAAATTCAATAATAATAAGTCGCGAGTGAATAGGCTTCTTCTGGGTAAGCTCGTTCCATCGTCGACCTCATCTCTGTCTTCAAGACTAGATCGAGGTCAAGAGTAAGCCCATTTTCAATAAAAAAAAAAAATTGTGGTGTTTGTTGTAAATATTTTCAAACAGATTTAATTAACTGTTTCTACTATTTACATCTTTTGGCTTCATAAATGAGGTTGTTATATATCACAATATCGTAATAATATTAACTTCTGTTTTTTATTAATCTTTCTTATTAATAATGAGGTTGTTAGTTATGCATTACGCTATAGTTTTTACTAAATGTTTAAATATCTGTGGAAACTAAACTGTTTGTTTCCCTTGAATATAATAAAAATAAAATAAAAAAGTATCGACTTCTAAAAATAAAAAAAACCGGCCAAGTGCGAGTCAGACTCGCGCCCTAAGGGTTCCGTACCTATCTATCTACTAGCTTGTGCTCTTTGATTTTAAAAACTCCGCGACCATCCAACTTGACCCCTCTTTTATAGAAAAGTTCTTGAAACGGGAGCTCAACTTAATTGGTTACTATTAATGATTTTAGACTTTTCCCTTTATTTAGTGAGACCTAGCTTCTTGCCAAATTTCATAATTTTAGGTCAACGGGAAGTACCCCGTAGGTTTTGGTTTGGTTCACAAATGTATGGAGATGAGGACATAAAAAGCCATATCTTTTGATTGCGTCGTTGTAATAAATTGAAATTTTGAGATCTTATGTGGTTTATGGACCTTAATATTCGTTATCAATTTCAACCTTTACTCGTTCGTCAGAAAAAGGGTCTTGACAGACAGAAAGACAGACAGACGGACAACAAAGTGATCCTTTAAGGATTCCGTTTTTTTAATTTTGAGGTACGGAATCCTAAAAACCAGTAATTAATATAGTTTGTCAACGTCGAAATTACTCAGACAAAACACAAGTCTGGATTATCGGGTGTACGCATATCTAAGGAAATAATACTTAACTTCCGATACGATTTTTCCCGAAGAAATCGGGAAGAAAGGAAGGAAATCTTAACCAAAAGAACGCACTTGCATCTTAATGTACTATTTACTTAGGAGTTATTTAATACGTGAGGCATCCAGAAACCCGATCCTCCACGCAAACTCTCCCAACTCTTCCGTTAAAGCTTTTTCCCTATTTTGTGAGCTTGGTACCAGGGGTGCAGAGGGGTACGGGAGGTACCACATTTCGCGCAGAGTAATTTAGGTCAGCCGGTAATCAGGCTCGTCATAACCTGAATTATTCACGAGCCAACTATCTGATTGAATTTTACTTCTGGAAACGCGGTTTACCTTCCGGGATATCTTTTATTTAGTCGTTAATAAAACTTAACAATCTATAGGTACAAGTTAGTATGTACAAGGTAGTGACTACTTTGCTATAGAAAAAAATAATGAAGCAATATCCTGTACCTTGGGATACCTGCGGTCCACTAGCGCCCCCATCAGTTAAAAAAATATTGCTCGCTAAATACAAAACTTACCGAAGATCCGGAAAGACAGATTGAAGATATACCATTGTTTATGTAGAACCTACATAATTAAACTGCTAAAAGTGGCCGTTTTTGGCACTTTTTAGGGTTCCGATACCATAATGGTAAAAAAAGTACCCTTATGGTGCGACTTTGTCTGTCTGTCCGTCTGTCTGTCACACCAGTATATCTCGGCTCTCGGCAACCACTCATGCAATCGACTTTGAATTTAGAATAGTTTTAAAATATGGTTGCCCAACTTAATTGCACATGAAAGAATTTAAGAAAAATAATGATTATTAAAGTAAAGGGGGCCCAAATAATGGGGGCCAAATTTCAAATTGTCGCTACTAGGTCGAGTGGGGTATCCTATGAAAGGGCTTTACTTGTACATTCTATAGTACATTTTTGTATTTTTTTACGACTCTTAGTTCTCAAGTTATGATGGACAATGTAAAAAAAAAAACTATTTCCCTTATCTCCGAAGTAAGTGAAAGGAAAAATCTGAGTTAACTACAGTCGATAGAAGTTTATATAAATATTACAGCAAAATTAAAATGATCTTTCTAAGTTGCACAGTTTTTTAGAAATCTGCAATAAACCTTTAAAAACAAATTTAGTTTCGCGGTCCTAAAAATGGACTTAATGCTTCCAAAAATACTATAGGTATATCGGAACCCTCGGCGCGCAAGTCCGCACTTGACCCTTTTTTTCTAACTGATGGGGGCGCTAGTTGACTCCAGGAATCTCCTTAAAGCGTTAATTTGTTAATTGTATCTTTTGAATCGTAGTAGCTAGGTATATTAATTATTATATTATGGTGGATTACCTAACAAATAATAAAATCAATTAAAAGTAAAAATAAGGAGGGTCCACATCCAATAAGCGTGTTTTTTTATTTAGCGAGTAACGAAGTCTAAGAAATAATTAAAGGCACGAAGAAAGTTTAGGTATTTTATTTTAATGTTAAACTCATCTTTCTACTCCCATTATGATCGTGAATAATTACGCGTTTTATTTTAACAACTAAAATTGAGTGGCTTGGGAATGAAAATTATTTTCGCGAGCGTTATTAAAAAAAATTTTTCATTATAAGGGCACGAGGTAAAAAGGTGTGGAACACAAGTAATTTTTTTTCACTTGCTATCATTGCTTTCTCTACAATTGTTTTGCGCTCTATCTGCCAAGCTCTATCAGAAGAATTCGTGATGCAGGTGCAGACGTCTATTTCTTGTGCTACGCGCCCAAAAATAAAATAGCGCTTAGACAATCTGGATCACTTGTTTATTTTTGGCATGAGTCTGTAAAATAATAAGGCGAAGCTCAAGGCGCAGCAGCTTAGGAGGATTCTAGGAATTTCCGTGTATGGAGTGCAGGGAGCGTTGGTTGCAGGCGCACGGCGTCAATCTATTTCGACAGCGGAAGTCACGTGCCGGTGCGTGCGTGTGTGCATCAATGTCTTTGTATCGGCACAGTAAACACCGTTTTACTATGTTAACAATACGTTTGAATCAAGTTAATCAGAATTTCAGTCCTCAAACCCAATATTTTTACATCGGATGAATTGGACTGGGGAACTCTACTCATCTAGGTACTGTCTTAATGCATGGTATTGTAATGGGGATGATTCCTGGGTCGAAAACTTAATAAAATACTGTTTCCATCTAAAAAAGACACCTGCAAAATTACTGAAAAACTAACCATTTAAAATGTAGTGTGCAGTTTAAAATTTATTTAATTAATTTTGCATTAATAAAATCGTAAAAGACGAAACCGAACTGTGACGTCAGCTATGTGATTTCATATAAAACTATCTAGTTTGTGCTCGTCCCATTATACTCGTATTAACAAAACAGCATGTTGCCTTTCGTATTAATCATGCAGTTGCTACGTAATAATTTATTTTTTATTTTGTAGTCGGTGTTATAAATATGCACTGCTGTTTGTTAACGTATGCGGTACGCACATCAGTAGTCAGACGGTAGCTGGTGTCATCGATACGTGCCCACCCAAGCCGATAATTTGTACAATGTCAAAATCAGCAGAGCACTATCCCTACGGACACATTATTTTCAGAGAAGTAGTCTATGACCACCACATTTTGCAACAGATTCTATAAACCAGAATAACAATAGAAGGTAACAATTTGATACCATTAAAGAAAGTCAATTTTGGTTAAAATCCAAAATGTGATCATTGATTTTTTTCTGGACTCGGTCTCTATTTATTGCACGAGGGTAAAAAGTGTCGTATCTCGCGTAGGGTGCAAAAGCTTGGCGGCCATGCAGGTGACGCCATAATAAATCACGTCAGCCTGTAGATATACGTGCCTCTTTATACACATCAGGGTTTTGAGGTTTGTCGAACTTTTTGACAAAGTCACCCCATAAACTATTATAGTCGCGTGCCGCGGTAGTAGCATATTTATATGGTGATTTCGTTTACGTGTGTAATAAAGATTAACACTCCATAATACCTGCGTTTTACGATTTTCTATCTAAGTTAGCTGGCAAGTCGCCGCCGCCACGACGGTTTACTACTTCTCGCTAGAAATACTTTGCGGGTTTTTAGGGTTAAAATACCGGGTACGAGTAGACACTTGGGTATCTAAAAAGGAACGGAAAGTGGTAATGTTAGAACAAACGAGCACCGTCGCAAGCCCCTGAAGACGGTTGAAACATGTCCATTTAACCCATCTTTACTGCCCGTTCCACTATCGTACGATTATGACGTGGTCTGAAAATGGACACATTCGGTCAGAATATGTGCTCGTTTCCGAAACGTAATGGTTTCCCGTTCGAAAGGATGTCGAAGATTAACGTGGAGCACTGATGGGTGCGCGAGAGAGTTCGGCTCGTCTGATAAATTGGCGGTCGGAGACGTCAGCCGAAGGTTTATGACCGGGGTTTAATTGAGTCGCCAACGCGCGTAGGATGATTGTTTGCACTGTTTTATGCTGATGTGCGGGCTTGCTTTACTGCGATTGTTGCTTGAAATTGCTACGCTGTGGTTACGAGAGGTTAACAGCCTTTTGTAGAAACATCGTTCGCAAAATAATACTGTTATTTTAGGCCCCTGAATTTTAGAACTTTGGTTCGCTGACGCTGCGCCAGGCCTGACTTTAGTTTGAAACAAGGAGAAGTATTTCCCTTGGAAGTTTGAAGCATTCTGTCCTGTACCTATACATTAACCTTGGATGTATATTGGGGAGTAATTACCTGCGTCTGGTGTACTTTTACGATCCTGTCAAAATGGCACATTTCCCGCGGTATACATGTTTTATGTTCAACTCGTAAATTATCGCCGTTACGCCTACCCTGCCTTTATGACTCCGCTATTGTTGGAAAGAATAATATTGTAGCTAAACTATTCCTAAAATTTAATGGTGTTAGATTACTGACATGAAATTTAAAATATGGTACGCTATCCATAGATTTCATTACTTTTAATAACACGTAACCAAACGGGTAAGGGTTAAACTTAAAGAGCTTCAGCAATAACATAAAACTCTCAAGAATTCCTGAATAATAACAAAGGTCTGATAAAACGTTATTTATACTACAGAAAATATTAGGTACTGGAAGTAAAATAGACGGTAGCCCAGGATTTAGACCAGAAACTTCCGCATCTGCGGAGCAACATCATGAATATCTAAGTTTAGTGGATATAGAATGATACAACTTGAATCTTTCTTGAATTTCTTTTGAATGTGTTCCGTAATGGCAGAATAGATCGATTTGTATACTTGGTTAAATCGACATTTAATTGTAAAGTCGTATGTATCAATTAACATTTTCAAAAGCCATATATACACAAAAACACAAACAGAATTCTTGCGTTAAACAAGGAACATCCTAAAGTTTAAGACGGGCGGCGTGAACCAAAAGTAGATTCACAAGAATTTCTTAACTTGTTCCGGTATAAAATAAAGTTCAAAACTACTTAATCGGACGGACTTACCCACGTAGACGCTTTTTATTTTTATTTCGAGGCTTTATGTGCCATTTAGGTCTATAGAAGGTTTTTCTTGGTTTACTTTGGATCCAGCTTTGGTCGAACGCTTAGCACAGTACCAGGGCGACAGACGCAAAAAAAGGAGTAAAAGTGCTTCCGCCATCGCCCCTCGCCTCGCAATAACATGTGCGAGAGTTTTTTGGCCAGCGAAAAGCTAACTTGGACCATGATAAAAGAGTAAAGAGAGGCACCATCAAAAGCAAATTAAATTCCGGGAAAACTCTCGAGACGAGAAAATTAAAACATAATTATTTCTGAAGCCAGATAACATCAACAGAAGAAATAGAAAGCTAAAGCCATTGAAAATGTTTTTAAAGCCTAATGTTGAAATAGAACTCTGAAACTTTTCTGAAACTTTACAGCAACAAACGAAATGCGAAAGGCCTCTTTATAAAATAGTGAGAAAGCTAGTAACATTGTTATCTCAGAAGAATGCTTGCGGCGCCCGGTGATATGCACTCAATAAGATATAATATGCCGTCAAGTCAACAAGACCGGCTAGACACTTGTACTTCATTACGATTGAAATTCTTTGAAGCAGACTTCGAGATTGCATTAAATTCTGAACCTCTCTTTTGTATGTCCGCACAAAAATGGTAAAATTAAACCGAACCCTTATGGTGCAAATTTGTCTGTCTGTCTGTTACACTTGTACATTTTAGCAACCACTCATGTTATCGACTTGAAATTTGGAATAGTTTTAGAACATTATATCCCAACTTAATTGCAAACGAAATAAATATATTACTATTTTATAGGGGACCCAAATGGCGGGGTCAAAATTTTAAATTGTCGTTACTAGGTCGAGTGGGGTTTCCCATGAAAGGGCTTTCCAATACAGACGTCTCCTAGTTTCCATGTTATAATGAAAATTTCTAAGAAAAATACCATTCCCCCTTACTTAGGAAGTTAGCAAAAGGGAAAATCTGAATTAATTATAGGTCATGTAAATATTACACGAAAAATAAAACGGTCTCTCTAAGTAGCACCGTTTTTTAGACATCTGCAAAAAATCTTTATTAACAAATTTAGTTTTGCGGTCCTAAATATTGATATTATTGCTCCCAAAAATACTATAGGTACATCGGAACCCTCGGCGCGCGCATCCGAATCGCACTTGACTGTTTTTTTAACTAGGACAGCAGTTTTTAAATAGTTTCAAGGAATTTGGTTCAGCTTTTGAAAGTGGCAATAAAGAATTGTTATCAGACGCGATGATCTCATCTCATGCGGGTTGGCAGTGTTTGGGGTTGGATCGCTTTTGGTTTACACCATAAACTGAGTGTCGATGTTACCTCGATACAGTGTGGCCGGCTGCAAAATTATAGTCTGTGATTTACACGGCCCGAAAACACCTCCCGGCGGCAGACGCGTTTCGCCGAATTTATTTGTCTGCCACTGAATCGATTATGCACTCTCCCATTGCGAGTGCTGCGCTGAATGCATAAGTAATTAATATTATTTCAAAAGTTTCAGATTATATTCAGACTTGTTTTTTATTCAAGCGCTTACCCTGGTTGATTATGTTGAATGAATCGTCTAGACTTTTGACTAGACTAAGACCTAGTTTCTTTAATATTTATCTTTGCAAAAGGCAATCGATTTACAATGTAAATAAAATTGCGCGCAAAGTATTTCCATTAAATTAAATGATACATAAATACATATGCAATGGACTTCCGTCGAAAAATTAACGCTGTCGTTTCGTCAGACATCCCAAATAAAAATTTAAAATTCCATTAAAACATCCGTCACGTTAACGGTGACACTGCAATTAAAATGCCTCGAGCTGTTCGCACTGTGAAACGGTCCTCACCGGCCAGTAAAATCGGACCGTTGCAGTCGCTATAAACCAAGAGCTATATTCTCTTACCAAAGGAAGAGATTTAGTTCCGGCTGGTGTAAAGTGCTAAAATAAAGGGTGTAAATTATGGGGCCCGACACGCCTCCGCCGCACTTCGTCTAGACGCAGTAAACTTCAAACCACGCTTCAAACCCTTATTGCTCTCATGCATACGTAGTTTCATCCCCACCATAGAGATGAATATCTCCTAGCTACAACATTCAAAGCTCACGCAGATTCTCATCTTCTCCGGGTTTTCTCACTCCCCGGTGAAGACTGGTACATTAATTTGTCACATTGGGCATACTGACTTACTTTCATGTCTGTGCTGGTATGAAATGTAATCTACGAGTAATAACATTTAGAGCCATCTTTAAGGTACTTAGATTGTATAGGTAATATGAATACAATGGTAATTTTTTGTCAAAAACATAACACTCCTGTTTAGGCAGTGGGGTAAAAAGTATTAAAGATGGAAATTTTGGCAGCGTTTCAAAAATACACACTGGATAGGTTTAGTGCAATAGAAGGCACATTACGACGGATATGGCCCTGATACCGGACATTATGGCCAGACGTCGTACGAGATGATAAACGGCATGATATATTAAAACGACGCGAACATAAAACTTGAGTGGGCGTTTTACAATTCAACCCAGGCCGATGGTGGCGACAACGAAGATATTCACCTCAAGTTTATATTGCAACTATTTCTAGCGAGAATAAGTTGTGTTCGCAAAACAAAATCGAAAAATAGGCAAACAATGGTTTTGGCAGCAGTAAAGTTAGAGCTGAACAAAGTGGTACAGATGATGAAGAAGCCCAGATGTTTTTGGAATAGGAACAATTTATAAAGCCTATAACAATACCGCACAAAATAAAAAGCTTTTAAAAGTTCAAAGTTTCAGTGGAACTTGATGATGAGGCAGCTAAGTTTCAAGGCAATCGTTGCTAATACTCACTTGTTTAAGTTTTTAAAGCCGCGTCGGACGGCGTCACAGGAACTTTGACCTGAAAGTAAGGAGATTGCATGTAAATGAGTGTTCGAAACAAGTTACAATATATCATGAAAATTCATAGCATGTTGCAACTAAACTGGGATTTTCTTAAGGTGGGTTGCACCATCTAACTTAACCGTAACCGAATATACGCTTCTTGCTCTCAACCCCATGCATAGACAGCAAGACGCGTATATTCGGTTAACCCATCCTTAATGATAATAGTTTTATATAGATACACACACATGACAAAATGAAAGAGGTCTAATTGAAGCAAAGCAAGCATTAGAATTTATCAGCGTTTTATTGCGTGTTCTTAAACATGGACTGCCTTCGACAGCGACAAGCTAAAACATCACCAGGCAAGTCAAATCCGAACTTTTCACATCAAATGCAGTGAAAATGTTTATTCTAACTTCGTCTGCCTGCATTCAGCTTCGTTCGAGTGCCGCGTGGCTGTTACGTCCGCCGTTTGCAAACTTTATTCCTGATTCAGTTCTGCAGTCCTGACCTACTTGTACTACCGACTATTGAATATTGCAAAAACATTTATTTTCACGTTTATAAAACTGTTAAGTGTATTAAACTAGATGCTACGCGTATAGGCGGCTAGGTCCCGTCTGGCCATCACTAAATTCATCATTGTTTATACTCAAATATTTTAGTGCTATTTTAGCGTAGTCTACTCGAATACTAACTTGGAAACCACAAAAAGTAAGTATTGTTTGCAAGCAATGACAGTAGAAGACTTAAAAATAATAGAAGAACCTTAATTGCATTTTATTTTCTTAACAGGCACGTACGCAGGATTTAGACAAAAAAAATCTTAACTGGGCAAGTGGCAAAGTCTATGATCAATGATCATAGTACACGTTTGACTGAATAATCCTGAAAGTTGCTTTTATTCGGAGCTGGATTGAAACAATACAATTTATTCCACTCTATTGAATTTTAACTTCGCCTCGAGGCGAGTGCAGCTCGAACATCCGTCGCCACTAACTTCGTCCTGGGCCTGATTCAATCCAGGACTGTGACCCACTTGTGGAAGAACAACGGGAATGTGAAATACGAAACGAATCAAATTGTATGCACGACACGTACGCTATTTGAAACGATGCGTGACCTAATAATGTTATTAATTTATGACACCATTACTAAAATTGACAATATGAATGGCGTGGCTCGTAATTGCACTTCGTTCAACATACTGTTTTATTTGCTTGGCTCAAATTCGAAAGCTTTGTACAAATGAGCATGTGGACAATGTACCTACATAAGACATTGTTTGAATGATATATCAATTTAAAAATGTTCACCGAAATAGGACTATGACTATATGTGCAATAATATTTGTCTGGACGCGATCTAAGAATAGCAAGCAAATATTGTTGAAAATACAAACAGTTTTGCAGCGACGGTGGTTTAGTAACGCCCGACTTTATTATTTTGAATAAGCATCTGTTGCTGGTTGCGTAATAAAAAAAAGTGAAAAGTAATAACATAAGTCATCATGTCGTAGGCTATGCAACTTTTAACCTCCTGTCTATTTCGTTGGCTTTCCGCCAAACCAACAGCATAGTATGCATTGGAATCGTCTGCAGCTACGCAAAAGTGCAGAGCTTTCAAATTGGGCACGAGTCTCACTTCACCCCCCCCGTTTTAACCATATTTGTACTTCCTGGGGCCCAGAGCAGCAGAGGCCGAGAGGTGCGCGGAAAGATGCGGGGGGGTAAAATGTCAGGGCTCTCGTCGAAGCTGTACAACTTCGCTTATCGCTTCTGCCTGCAGCCAACTAACGGTTAAAAGCTTCTCGTATATTCATTCGAACTTTCGCAATTACCTTTGGTTTGCAGTTTTCGCGTGAATATTTTATGTAAAATGCTTTTCACCATAAATTTATGTAACGTTATTTTCAGTTTTCTCTAGTTCGTGTATCTTCGTACGTACGTCGTCGAGTTTCAACCGGGTACTATTGCGGTAATACCTATACAGTTGTGGGTTTCGATTATTAAGATTTTCTTTTACCAATAAAAATGGGTTCATGAATGATTCATCGATTCTCTCTATATCTTTTTCTCTAATGTGCAAATTATGGAAGAACGACGAAGCTGCGTGTAAATAGGTAAATGAGAGAACAGGTATACAGGTCGCAGATGCTTTGCTTGCCAATGTAGTAGGTGGGTGGGATAACACATTGTCCATGATTATTTTTACTTTACCTTTCAATTGTATTATTTATGTATGAATTTCTGGTATATAAGTTTAAGAACAATTAAATCTAGGTAACCTCGCGGCTCCTTAAGCTAACTTGGCTAAGTTTATGTAAAAACCTATGAAATTTTTCAGAACCAAACTATGGCAAACTATGGAAACTTTTCTACGAAGCAATTATTTCTTTGACACAAAGCACAAACTAAACAAATAAAATGGTAACGTTTGAGAGTGTGGCAATAAATTTTTCATCAAATTGGCTTAATTGGGTTGTAAATCGATAGCGCAGCTGTTACCCAAAATTAATTTAAGGACCAATTTAGACGAATCCAAAACAGGGGATATTGCGGCCGAAGTGTGAAGCACTTAGCGGTTGCCTGATGCTGGATTTTATGGTTATTGACTCAGGTTAATGATGATAAAGCACTAAGTCTATATGGATCTCCAGGCAGCAGTTGACCTACTTTTATACGTCATTCACTTTTAACTACAACATAAAACGCCTTTACTATTTATTTACGTATATGCAAAATCAAAAGGTCCAGTAAAAGGTTTCGAGCGCTTTCCGCAGAACTTTTACGGTCCATTAACAATACAGCCTACTATGAGTTATGTTTCGTCTATTATGCACAGAAAAACGTGCCCGTCCATTAGGCGAGTTTACAGGGCGTAAAACATTACACTCGGGAGCGGCCCAAATTAATACATTGGTGGAAGTTTCGACACCATCGATCTGTGGGCTGCGAGTATATCGCAGTTATGTAAGGGCAGGCGGCAGATGACATCATCTCGGCCACACTGGCCGACCAATTGTCGCCACTGCGAGATGCGTTGCGCAACAAGCCTTATTTGTTTGAGCTATATATGACATGTCACCTTTTACATTTCTATTGATTGAGTCGTCTATAAATACTAATATAATAGATGATCTGTGTCGCAATATTTCGATTGTACATTGCGTTGCCTCATGTTTCTGATCTGAACAATAAATCCCTTCAATGTTATCTTACAACAAGACATACATTATCTTTATGACTAAATTTACGGTCTTCTTCAAGTGATGCTTCTGTTCAGCGTAAGAACCTGTCAATTAAATGATATCAAGGAGCACAGATTTATTAACATTACCGCAGATAGCCTCACGACTTTGATATTCGAGGTTTTAGCCAATGTCACAGTAATTCGAGCCCGCGTGCGTAAAAGAAAACCGCTACCGATTGCCGATTTGATTGACAGAACGGGAATGAATATGTGACTCGACGAAAATAACATCGTCTTTAATCTACGGCCGGGACAAAGATATATGAAGTTGCTCGAAACCATGTCGCTACATTCAGACATGTAAGGAGAAACTAGTTATTAATATATAGATTATAGGTACTTTAAAAACGTGGTTATTAACCGTTCCCAAAACATTATTCGTTTCTTCAACGAGTAAGTGTAAGTAAGTACAGACTTTATAAAGTTTTATCCACAGGTTTCATCACTCTATGGCACTTCCCAGTCCTGCTTGTATTTAGAGAAAACAAAAGATTTCTCAGTTAGTTGTTTTAGGGAGATCCTGGTCTGTTACTTCCTCTTCCCTCATAAATATTACTTAAGTAAATTATCATAAAACTGAAGATGGGTCCGGAACGCATCTTTTGAGACGACTTCCTGGCGATTACAAATGAGAATTATATTTATATACAAAAATACCAATAAAAGTATATAAACAATGTTGGGAATATGGTAAACCATGTTGACGTAAATTTCTGCAGAGAAACTTGGATGTAATTAGTGTTGCGTTGATGTGACAGAGAAACCCGTTGAGTTAACGAGGAATTCTCGTATTAATAGCAGATTCGATTTTCAATTAGAAAGGAATCTCAAGAACTTGTACAAATTTTTAAACTGTGTTGTCGACAAGCTGCAGCGTCACGCATAGATGCGTTGATTCATTTACTGTTGTCATTGATTCAACCATGAGCACTATGTAAGCGAGTTTTGCATGAGTTTCCCACATAAAATGCATTTACTCGTGACCCCTCGGTCGACTGACCCGTTTTCAGCCGTGCTTTGTTGACGGCGTTGGGTGAATAGTCTTTACGGATAAAGACGGCTTTTGCCATTTTGCCGGCGTCAGCGTCGAAACGAACATTTTCGCAACATCTATGTTAAGTCACGATTTCCTATTTCTGGACAGCAATTTGTATTCGCAAGGATTTTTAAAAATGTTTGAAGATATCTCGGTATTTCAGATGGATGGTATTGTGATGTGGGTCTTTATAATAGGTCTTTACCTATGAAATTGCCGAAATTTTCTTACAGATTAATGAGATCATTATTGCTATAATTCTAAAGCTATTTTTTTCATTTGTCTTATATTTGAAAGTTGACTTCAAGGTTATCAATTCACGCACAAAATAAAGTTTTTATTTTTAGTTTGATATAAAACACTAAAGGTTTGAAAATTGTTCGTCTTAAATGTCGTCCGATTTCATCATTAGATTTGTTATACTTTTTTACAGATAATATTTTTCGAAAATCAAATTTAAGCTTCTGTTAGCTTAATGTCTTCCCAATCATGCTTAAAAAAATTATGAAGTTGGATATTTAATTTCTAAAGAAAAATGCAAAAATGTTAGTACTGAAAATTGAGTTTACCTAAAATTCGCTATATAAAACGGCAATTTCATAGGTAAAGACCTATTATATATTCTTTATTGCTTAATTAACAAATAGAAATTTACATATAACAGGACATTTACAAAGGCGGGCTTTTGGTTAGCTTCGATAACAACTTACTCAGTGTTTGTTTGATTAGTACTATCAACCTACCGGGCATTGCTGAAATCTTTAATGTCTATTGTGAATGTGTATTTTCTCAACAAAAATAAGCCAAAGCTCTGCAACGACGTATCAAAGGTTCCCGACTTCGCTGTTAAACGGATCAATAGTTATCTCATTATACACGGGGCGCGACACGGCAATGTCCGATTAAGTCATTAGTTCATTACAAAGTGCATGGCGAATGTACTTAAAGCATAATTGTTTGGCTCAAAGGTTAAATAGGTTAAAAGGGTTTTTGTTGAATGGCGAACATCATGAAAATCAATATTTAACATTTTATTAAACGATATTATTATTTTAAATGGATCTTAGATGATTGAGCAATTTAATTGTTTATTGCGATTTTCATTGGTTTGGCCTTTTGCGTTCTTGGTCATTTTGAAATTCACTTCTTTTACTACACCTTATACGGTACTTCAAATCCACTTAATCAATCATCTATGAATTCTTAATCCACGCAATGCAATTCACCTTCTGATTAAATTTTAGGCATCGTCAAAATGACACTACCTATATCGATTTGATTAAAATGTTGGTAGCCTTTAAATCGAATACCAAGTTGTCTCATTTCTACATTTCGTTTCGTAAATACTATCTCCTGCGAGGTTGGAAGGTTGTAGTACGGCCAACCGCTTGTCGGTAGAAACTTTTTCAACCCTATTACAACGCCATAAGGTCCAAAAGTGTTTCTACTGATGTGCGGCCGTGTGTACGTTGAAATTTCACAAGTAATTAGCAACTCGGTCGCACTCGGTGGTAATGCGCTTACCGTGTGCTAACACGCTTAGTTCGGAGATAACATGGAGCGAGTGGGATTGTGGACAAGTCTTGCCATGCGCGACATGATCTTTCTCCAAATTTACGTCCACCTAGATATGTTTTCCCTCGTTAGCGGGATTGGTGGCGGCTCGATTTTAGAGGTGTCCCCGAGGCAGTTATCGTACATCCTTTTTGTAATCGGGTTCTCGAAATCGTTTTAACTATTTCGATGAAAGCGGGTTTCGAGAAAACTCTGAGGGTGAAAGATCTGGGGAAAACAATTTTCTCCGTTTTTGATCAAAATTTCTTAAAAATTGCGCGATCCAGAAACCCTTCAGTGCCATCTATGCTTTGGTTGAGATTATACAGAGCAGAGATCGGTTGTCCAGGTACCTACTTTAGCTATTGAACTAAAGTAATTGAGTTTGCCGAAAAATGTTCTATCGCCAACCCAATGAATTGAAATTAAACAAACTCTTTAACGAGTAAGCCCAGATAAATAAAGCTGTGTCTGTAATAACGACCATTTTGTTGTACACAAACTACAATAGAGGGAGGGAAATGGTTTCCAACGTCGTTTAGAGAAATTGTCGATAAACATTACTTCGATAAACAGACAGCAAACGTTGGGGAATCGGAGAATCCTATATAACGCGATAGATCGTGAATAAACAAACGAGGCCACCTGCTTCAAAATAAAATGGGATGTTTAGGTTTCTTTAGATTTTCAGCAAGACCGGATTTCAGTAATTTACTGTTCTGTACTTTAGAATAAAGGAATAAATAAGTTATATCTACTTAAATGTATGTATCCTATAAGAAACAAGAAATCAATTAAACATTTTAAAACTTTATTAAAAAATTACCTTTTAGATCAATCTTCCAAATGAGCACATTATATCTGTGACTTTTCCGGGTATCGTATTGTAAATTGTGTTAGTTACTTTTAAAATCACTACACCGTTATCCTACTCTGCTGATCCTTCCCCCCCCCCCTTACTCGCACACTAACCCCCCCCCCCACACACACACACATACATGCACACACTACTTTTTATTCGCACTTTACGTCTTCTTACAAATTCTTTAATTTATCGATCCTTTTCTGTGTCGCTTACGTCGACTCACTTAGGTTTCTGGCAGAATCACCAGCGTCGTAGCTTGCTGCGACAATATGCTGAGCCAGCGCCTTTTCACTGTCGCACATAATACACATCACGACATAGTTGCCTCATATTTATTTTTGTAAACTCTTGACTATAAATAATGTTCATGGTAGCTAATCGTTTTATGTATTGTGAATTACAATGAATAAATGGTATTTCTATTCTATTCTATTCTATCAATGTGTTACTAAGAAAAGAGAATAGAATAGCATGAATATCCATACAATAGTTTTATTTTAGTAGATTTAGTTAGGGTAAACCATTCAATAAAATTTTGATTCAGTTGCCTGTTCATTACATCTGTACCTATGTACAATAACTTATAAGAAAGCAGATTTATAGCTAACGCGGAATCCGCGACGCTAGTGATTCGAAACATGGCTACGCGCGATGTGTGCTCCGTTGCTATTGATTTGAGGCTCGGCTTCAGATTGAAGTGTCGCGATATCATCCGAGATTAAACCGGTAGACGCTGAACAGATGGCTGCTTCCTCAATCTTGATGAGCGGCTTCTTTGCTACAATTAATAGTCCATTTTGAAGATCGCAAGTCATGCTGCGACGACGCCGGGGGAGCGAATTTAGGTTAATTTCTTCCGTTATATTATTTGGTGGCACTCTTCCCCCACGATTTTACTATTAAATTATTTATTCCTTTATCGAATAACGATCTCTTAAAGGGATTACGACTATGTCGTATCTTTAATAGGTAGGTAGTTATTCTACTGGGAATTGAATTGATCAAAGAAATTTTCTATCAGCATTGACTGTTAGGCGCCCTCGCTTCTGAAGGATTTGCTCAAATTGAACAACACTCTTTGTTGCTTTATATGACAAAGGGCCCCGAAATCAAATTGAATTTGTTGTCGTTACGTGTTTTCTTACACGGTACAAGAAACAATGTAATAAAAACGGTCAAACCGTAATCGGCACTAGGAATGTAGCATGAAGTAAATACAGACAAAAAACTTCAGTTTTCAATCTTCATATGAAATCGATTAAGCGATAATTCGAACCGTCTCGTATATAAATTAGTCTTATAACCACACGATAAAGCACCTTATACTACAAAGTAGCAATTACAGAGGTAATGGTTACGCTGACAAAAAAGGCAAAGTAGACAGTCACGCAGTTAAAACAGCTAACGGCATCGAGTTCGTCATAAGAAAGCGTAAGTGGACGAAAAGTCCTGTTGACTTTTGCAAGAGCTCTTCCGGTTGACACTTGAGTTCCTCATTACGTTGGGTAAGCCTTGACGAGGGATATAAACATAACTTTTTTACTCATTAATGGATATTGACTATTATTTGCCGGCAGGAACAGTCGATAAACTATAGTAAAGCGTAATATGGTACAATCGTGTCTAGAAACAAGAAGGCAATAAGTAGAAGTGTCAAGTTTAGCTCTAGCAGCGATCGATAAGTGCGCTGGCGCATGACGGCACTGCGTGCCTCTTGAACGTTGTCATGGCAACGCAGTTGTCTAACTATGCATGTCGCTAACACCGGATGAACAGGAAGATTTGGAGGTCGATGAACTCCACAAACCAATACAATGTTATTGCTTTAGAATAATTTATAGCATGAAAGCAGAATTTTATAAAACAATACCTATATGACATGAGTCTTCACAACGCATAGAATTTCAACGCATAGAATCAAGTTTTTGAATGTGAGGATGGCATAAATTAAAGAAATCAAGATTACATTAAAAATATTTCCTTAGATGAAACAAAACAATAAGAAGAAGAAACCATTTTTTTATTTTTTATTTGATGTAATATCTCCTTTTTGAACTGTATTATTTATTATTATTACGAGATTACATCCTATAGTAATACTATTAAACGAACAACATATGAATGTCACATTTGTGATCGGTTTCTCGTAAACGGCTTTAACGATTTCTATGAGATTTACTATACTGGAGTTTTCGGGGACGAAAAATCGGTCTGGGAAAATTCGTTTGCTCCGTTTTTTGAGCATTTATTAAAAATAGCGCGTTTCAGAAGTCCTACAGCGCCGTCTGTTATTAGGCTTTGGTTAAGATTAAACATAGCAAAGCTCAGTCGCCCAGGTGGCAGGTACTATAATGTACCTATTTAACCAGCTGTCTTAATAGGAAGGACGCGACGTAGGTACTTACAGTGCAACATGGATTTATAAGCTCACGGATAAAATCGGAACTAACGCTGCCGCTGCCTTGGAAATCACTTTATGAGCAAAATATATGATAGCAGCGCACTACTGTCACTCATCCGAGTGCCAATAGATCCGCGACGCTCTGTACATAAACAAAGATCAAAAGTCACGTCACTGTGACTCACAATTTATTATACAGTGGTTACGTCAAGGTACTATTCTCAGTCCTACGTTATTGATAGTTTATGTAGATTTCGACTTAATCTATTCATTACCTTTTTTTAAATAAAAAAGTTACTTAGTATAAATTAGTTAAACAATTCATAAGACGTACTCACATTTCTATTCATTTTTGAGTGCTTAGTAGGTAATAATGATATTAGTCTGGTTTAAAAGAAAGTCAATTACCTTTCGTGAGTGAGCTTTCTAAGATATGGATAATTTAATACAGTTCTCTTAGGGTTGCTTGGCTGCCCGAGGAGTTTATGAATTACATCCGTCAGATTGAGTGATCTTTCTCCTGGATCAGCCCTACAGCCCGGGGCAGCTCTTCCCTCGATATATGAAGGGCAACTCTCAATATGCGAATTTTATTAGGGTGCCGAATCAATAGCCGTCCTAACATTTTCAACCCCCTTTCAATTTTTATATCGCAGCTATAAATAGTACAGCGCCAAGTAAAGTAATGAGCTTTATGATTGAAAAATGGTAATAATTTCAACTGAATAGCCCGTCTTCTAAAGTATTACACGGATCGTTTAATACAATCGAATCTCTGTAATAACATAGTAATTTGTGAGTGGGTTCAATTATTGAAAGGAGAAATAAGTATAAAGTATGCTAGGGGTCCCGTGTGGTGCCGGCAAAGAATAGTACCAACCCTTACATACCCGTGGGTGTCGTAAGAGGCGACTAAGGGTTAACTGGAGGATGGGCAGCAGCATCCTCCTTTGTATATTACATCTTACTTACTGCGGTCACCTACAACCGCGGTCCATGGTGCCAGCCGTAACGCTAACAAGCGAGGTGACTATGGTACTTCCCCTCCACATTTTTCCAGCAAAAGCTAAAATTCTGGAGGGAGCTCCCTGTCCTGTAGTGGACGTTTCATGGGATGTTATGATGATGCTAGGTGAATAGGACAATAAATTGTTAAAATATGTTTAAGTTATAAGATATGAATTATCTTCAAAAGAAAGTTGATATCTTACCTTGAACCGGTAGAGAAGTTGCTGAAAGTCCTTATGAAATCATAGAATTTTAGCGGTATCCCACTTGATCACTGCGAAAACACTTTAATCCAATAATATGGTCACTTGGGTAAGTCACAGAGAGTGCCGGTTGCTGCAGGTAATACAGACGTGGGACGAGAGAGGAACGACCGTCGGCGTTGGCGGTAGCCGACCAACTGAGTGCAGCCGACTCAGTCCCCCCGCGCCATGCATCCTACCCATGGGATCAGCTGATAATCCTCCTTACTTATTACCATCGTGGGTTCGCTTTGGTTGGCCCAAAGTTTGTGCTACTTACTACGTGGTTCGGTAAATTTTATCTCCCTTGCAACATCTGCTGCACTGCACTGTTAGGAGACTTTTTTCACGTTTGACCTGGTTTTCTTTGCGGTTTTATTTGGAGTTTGCACCGGGTGGCAGCTGCAGACAATGTATTTACTAATGTACAGACAAATGGGCCAACTCAAAGCAGCATGCCTTTATATTAATTGGTCTATCATTTACATCGACATTTTCCCTCCGAGTCCTCCGACGCAACCTTTCGCAATAATAAGTTCAAAAAGCCTTTAACTTCATTGTAGCTTCTGAATTCATCATACGTGTGTTTTGTTGTACATACTAATTTAATCGGACAGGAACGTATGAGTACACTCAACAGCAAGTCAGTAGAAACTCTTTTGGACCTTATGGCGTGGTAATAGAGTTGAAAAAGTTTCTACCGACGTGCGGTTGACCGTACAAGCCCGTTTTCGCTATGTATGAAACTTTTTTCTAGATGTAGAGCTAAAGTTAAACAAAGAAAACTTTTTAATGAGTTCTCTTTACATATTTTATGCTTTAATATTCAGTAGAACTACTAGTACCGATAATCGTGGCAGCCAAGCTTAAGTACGATCAAAATTTTGCATTTCACAGCTTTGTGACTTTGCTACTATTAAAGTACTTACTTATTTGTTTGCTTTAGTTATTTTTAATGTCTGCGTACGACTTACTTTTGTAACATAGAGGAAAGTATGTTTGTAACATATATTCTAATGTTTTGCACTTTCGTCATGGCACCTACTAGAGTAAACAAACAGTAATTTTCTTTGGTAATGATGAGCAATAATATAAAGTGAAAACGCAAATTCAGGACTATCAAAGCTAGTTAGTACATACACTGTAATATCGAAGCGGTTTTCGGTTTTTTTAGAACATGTTTCCTTTGCCGTTACTTTTAATAAAAATACTACGAAGCTAACTAAAGGCAGGTTTCATTATGAACTTTTTAATGAGTTCATTAATTTTACTTAAAAGTAGGGATGGGCCGAAATTCGTTTTACATTCGGTTTGACCGAATTTCGGCAGCTTGAGCCGAACTTCGACATTCGGCCGAACTTTGGTTTAATTTTACCGCTCTTACTCGAGAACTACACGTCGTGACTTGACTGATGATTGTGATAGAATAATAGATTTTAAAAACTGTGATTGAAATTTCGGCCGAATTTTTTATTTTAACCGAATATTCGGCCGAAGTTCGTATTCGGTTCAAACCACATTCGGCCCATCCCTACTTAAAAGCCATGTACCAACGTACCGTCCATTTCTCAAAATACGTAAATAAGTATAAGACCAACAGAATTTTTAAAAATGGAGGATAAAAAAAAACTGTTTTTATGAAGCTTTGCTTTCCGGTTGACTGAATGTTTACAGCATGAATGCCCTTCTACTTAGACTTGATTTATGATGGGGGCAGAACAAGACCGACAGAGGAGAGGTTTGTAACATTCCAAAAACACAACACCCACATAATCTTACGGTTTTTTCACATACGAGTATGTACCTAAAGCGTGCACAGGTTATTTTCTGTTAGATGTATTATTTTTACTGTAAAATCAAAAGTAATTTATGGATAGAGTATCTGTGTATGCACAATAGCGCCAAAAGACGAAAATCTGGTATTATTCTATAAATGATTGATTGATTGATTTGATTTTTTTTTGTGATTTTGCAGTGTACATGTCTACAGGATGAAATTGAAAACATTCGACAAATTTTGAGATTGAGTTCAGACCGCGAAACTAAACAATTTTCTCTAGGAACATAGGTCATCGGACGAAAAAAAACTTTCCCCTTTCATAGTAAAGCCGGTCGGCTGACCATACATTTTGTATGGTAGATCGATTTTTTTTACGTCTAACGAGCTATGTTCCTTGGGGAAAGTTGTTCAGTTTCGTGGTCTGAACTCAATCTTAAAATTTGTCGAATGTTTTCAAATTCACCCTGTAGTTACTTTGGGAACGTATTGAAAATAAAAGTCTAAAGTCTGTCAAACTAATTCTGGGACACCCTGTATAGAATTTTCTCGTAAAGGAAATAAAGCGAAGTCACGCGACTGTGGGCGACCAGCCAAGCAAAAGACTGAATGAAAAAGCATTGAGACGTTTATTTATTGGAACGCATGTGCATGCTCGCATGTGAAGTGATGCAATTGTATTTATTGTAAAAAAAAACTGCTAAGTGTGGGTCAGAACCGCGCACAGAGGATTCCGTATCCGTACCAATACAATAGTTTTCAAATAGAACTAAAACAAAAAACGCTAAAAACACGTTTCTTGTTTATTCTGTGAGAATTTATACCGGCTAGCTCAACGGCTTCAATAGTTTACTATTATCTAATCTGTGTTTAAGGCTAGGTTATTCGCGTTTTTGAGTTGTTTAAAACGATCTGAGACGTAAAAAATAGCCTTATATATTCTGAAAATAATATTTGTCTTACCTTAGAATGTATTCTAGTCAAAGTCGCATTCGGTTACATGACTTAATTAATTTCACTCGATAAAAAATATCCCCCTTTTTGTTAAGACTTTTTCAAGGTTATGACTAAACTGCTGATATTTTTTTATTTTTGTAACTAACTAAATGTATTTGTACACATTAAATATATCTAGACAAATTCTGAGAGTTTAGAGCTTCGAAACACCCTAGACAAAAGATATCGATGAAAAATAAGGATTTTTGCGATCCCGCTTTCACTTAAAGTCTGAAAGGGATGCCTAATTGCAAACTTACGCTTGTAAGAAAGAGACGCTAGAGCTCGGATAAAATGGAACTAAAGATCAAACAGACAGACGACGTTAGCTTCGCTATAAGGTCCTGTTAGTACCCTTTGGGTACGGATCCCTATTTACTCACTACAGAAATTATTATGAAACGTAAATCTTTTTAGAACTTAGAAATCATTGTATGAGAGTCGAAATTATCAATAATCTTGACAAAATAGAACAGTAATACTGGTTGTTCTCTTTCTGTGGTAACATGAAGCTCCGCGATTACTGAAAATAACAAACGGTCTCCAAGTCGGCTTTGAAGTATGATTACAAGAGGCGCCGAGGCGACGGAGCTTTTCATTATCAACTTGGATATTGGGGACAGAGGAGACACAAACAAGAGATACAAAGTGCATGGCAGCAATCTACTTGTAGAGAACAGTCACGGACATTTATTCAATACTAGATCTTAATTGCTATTATTTTTTAGTACGCGCGGTAGCAAGTAAGTGGCAAAAAAACCAAACCAATGAGCAGTACAATGTGTCGTTCTTCTACAATAAACTTCGGAAGGCATATTGCATTGTTTGTCTCTACCAGCATGATATTTGTAGGTACGTACGGAGGCAAGTACGTAGAAACAAAACCAGTATAAGCTGAACCAGCGCTACGCTACAAACGCCCGAAGCCAGAGACGCTCATGGTCAAAGTGTTACGAATGAGGTGCGACCGAGTATACTAGTACAAGTCATTATACCATTCCATTAAATGTCTACTGCTGGATAAGGAGCTCCCTCCAGAATTTTACAGTAAAAATGCGGTTTTGGGAAGACGCTTGCAGCGTTTCGGTGGGCACAATGGACCGCGGAGGATGGTGACCCCAAGGTGATACGCAGAAGTAAAGGGAGTATTTTCGAGTAGGGCGTTGTTTCGCCTGAGACGCGTTCTACCTGTGCGCTACCTTTTAAAAACCTATATTTTAAATGGGGCATTTTGCCCGAATACATTTTCATTGCTAGTTTTGTCACAGAATATACAAAACATTTAGCTTTAAAATCGATTGACTCATCCTATCCTATATCCTTCCTATAATATTATAAACGCGAAAGTTTGTAACTATGGATGGATGGATGTTTGTTACTCTTTCACGCAAAAACTTAATGAAACTTGGCACACATCTAGGTTAGGTCCTGGAATAGCACATAGGCTACTTTTTACCGCGGGAAAACACTTAATTCCCAGGGGAAAACGCATGTAAAACAATAAGTTTATCAAGGAAATCAGACAACATCAAAAGGAAATAATCAGAAATCTGATTATTTTTTAAGTTGGCTATGGTTAAACTTGTTTACGTACTATTATATATTCTGTGCTATGGTTAAAGAGATATGTTTATCTATTTCGATTATTTCTTTTGATTTAGAGCCCTTTAAAATTAAGCGGTTCAGCAGCGCGGCATAATAAATAATTCTTATTCTTATTATGAACACATTAATAAGATTACAGCAATATGTAATCAAATCAAACGATAATTTGATATCAAACGAGAGGATAGGAGAGCGAGCGAAACAAACAGCGAGAGCAAGTATAAACGGGACAATATTGGGTTAGTTGCGCAACGGCCTGACAAAGGTTCTCATAAACGTTAGCGAACAAAGACAAACACTAACGTTTACAACTTTATTACAGGGTTGCAGGTCGGGAATGTTGCGGTCGCAACTAAAATTACGTCTCTTTGTTTTCTAACTCTGTGCGTGCGTACCCACCTATACAGGATGTTAGGAAAAGTACAGATTTCCTTTTAACCACATGTTGAATAAGAAGAATAAAGTACATAAAACTTATTGATGATAAAAAATAACAAAAATGAAATACTTTCTATGAAAAAAAAAAGTTTAAGTTGCCAACCTTATTCTAAGAATCACAACAAAAATAGGTACTTCGCCGCCATTCACTAACGAACGCCATTCACTAGTGTGCAACAGAGATACGAGATAGAAAACTACGCAAGAACGACACTTGAGAGATAAGAACAACTAGATTATCAATTGTCTATTCATAACGAGTTTGCACCCACGCTTATCAATGCGATCTAGTCTAGTTTTGACTGGTTAGGGTTGACACAATAAATTTTTTATATAAATTTTTTATTTTTTATTTGTTATTTTTTAATTATTTTCTTATTTTTTAAACATGCTTATTGTGGTTTAATGCAAATCGGTACTTTTCATAACACCCTGTATACAATGCGTATACTTAAATGTCACCGGTAAATAATAAGAATAGTAAGTTGATCAACTTTCGTGGATCCATAGGTCTGTTAGGTAAGGCAAACACAACCTATTATATTCCGTTGTGTTAAGTCATCCTTCGACCAAACACCAAAAGCGAATTCGGTGTAGTTTATAATTTTCCAATGCAATTCCGTGTTATTTTCCGGTGTTCATTGATTTTGCTCTCGAAGCCCAGTGATTCTACCCATGAAAACAGGCAAATTTTCGAAGAAACTTTTTTATGCAATACAAAATGAGTCGATCACTTTATTAAGGACAATCGATTTTTTTTAAATCGGGAATGTTTGTCGTTTTCACAGAAATTTGAATCTCTGGGCCTTTTGGAGCAAAACCAATAATAATTTACGTTGTATACCTCTAAAATTTTGTTGGAGCTGTAGCAGTCTTTAAGGCATGGAATAGATTACGAATAGATGCATATTAGGTAAATTCTTATCGTAAATTGCTGTATGTATTACTCGTTGCGGTTACATTTCTTGTGTTGCTTATCCTGTCTTTATTGTCTATTCTAGACCGAGCAGTGTTCACATTTCTCGTCTCTTGTGCATATTGTGTGTTGACCGCAGAAATGTAATACAGCACTTTGTGCTGCCTTGCGCAACAGCTGGCAGCGCAGCGTAACAACGTAGCGGTCACAATTTCAGAAGTACCGTTAACAACAGGTGTAATCTTACATAAATATACCTAAACATAAACATCACGCCTTTTTTCCGTAGGGGTATCTAGGCAGCGACCACATCCTTGCACCTGCTGAAATCTTGATATACATACTTCTCTCGCGATTTACGACTAGCTGTACCCACGACTTCGTTCGCAAGGAGTTTGGACTTTTATAGTATACACAAATAACCGGATCACTTTAAACGGGGATTTCAATAATGTATTTGGCTTCTTTTTATGCAACATGTAAGCTTTGTTTTAATGCAATCGGTCCACGTGAACAGAAGCTACACGAATGCAAAGTATAAAGTCTTGAAACTTTGTACTCGCATATAGCTTATGTTTGAGAGAACCGATTGCAATGAAACAAAGCTTATATATTGCACTAAAGCAAAATTGGTTCCGTACTTTGTGTTTGTTATTGTAAATATTGAATTTGTTAGTATTCTAAAAATTAGGATACATATTTGATAAATATACCTGGTCATTTACTTAACTACACTGAAATATATTATACTAAGCTAAACTAAAAGCTACCGGCCGCTTCTATGCCCCTAAAACAGAGATATATTATAGGGTTATGTATGTAGTAAATTGTATTAGTGTCATGTGTGTTGCGTTGCGCATAATATTAATAAGATTGTGAACCCAGACAACTTATTCTTAGCTAGAATAAACCAGGATACATGATTGTTTTGTATGCCGATAGCAAAACATAATGTGCATTATTGTATAAACTCCTCCAATGGGCGGAGTAACCCATTGGAGAAATAATAAAAAAAAAACTTTGTTTGTTATTGGTGCACAGGCCACTTATTAATTTGCACTTCTGATAAAATGACCGATTGCAATAAAACAAAACTTAGATGTTGAACGGAAATAAGCCAAATACATTATCGAAAACTCCGTTTGAAACGGTTTAGTGGTTTGAGAGTTTATCGCGCACAGACAAACGGTCAAAAATTCCTTAAATTAACTTAATGGGTTTTATTACCTTTTTTGGGACCCCCTAGATCTTTTTGCGGAAATTTTCAATGTACAGATTTGGCCAATTTACGATTTTATTATAAAGATACTATCAATTAATCCTTTCTTACCTACACGCTCGTTGAAGTTAACTTTAAATGATTAGCAACTCACTAATAAATATTATCCTATAAATATACTCACAGAAAATAAACACAGAATTGTGCGGTAACAACGAAGTCGAGTCAATATTGAAACTATGTTTAAAGTCGAATCCGCAAAAAACGCGTTTTGTTTAAGTAAAGCTCGACGATTTGATGATGTCAACAATAAGTAAAGGTTTAAATATAAGTACAACGAAGATGTTAGCAAACAGATGAATTTCAACATTGTCGAGAATCAGCCGAGTTTATTACCATTAAGATTCAATTAAGAAGCCCGTTTGACAGAACGTCGACCCGAGTAACAGAATCAAAGGAGTCTCAACAATAAGATTCAATTAAATTAAGTAATGTAGAAGTTGTTTTTTTTTTTTTTTTTATTTAAAGTAATAGGTAAAATACAAATTATTTCTTAAAAACTACTCGCCAAACTTTACAGTTTGATGGCGAGACGCGCTCGTTACTTAAACATTATCTACCTACAGTTTTCTTACACATAAAAAAAAAACAGCAATCTAGAAACTCACAATCACATAAATAATGAAAAATTAACAAAATACAGGAGGTCGATACATTTCACTGATTCACGGAGTCATTGCTTGATGACTGATTCGTCATCAAGCAATGACTCCTTTAGCTTATTCTTTAATACACTTATACTTAATTTAGAACTACTTCTTAAAATTTTAATTCGATTAAATATTTTTGGCACTAGGTACTCTGATCTCCTCTCTCCATAGTAATTAACAGAGTTTGGTTGAACAAGTTTGCTTTCCCTCACTCTTTGTGTATTATATTTATTTTCTATTTTCGTCTTATAATTATCGCTGTAATAGTGTTCAACTCCTATTAGGTATTGGACTTTACTGTGTATAGGCAAAATTTTGCAAATGGGAAATAGCCTTTCATATTCCTTATTACACAATGCTTTAACATTCTTGTTTACAAGAAACTTATCTTGAGAACAAATAATTACTTGATAAATCGAATTTTAATGAAAAAATATCGTGTTGTGTGACCCCGCTGCGTTAATGTCGCATTTAAGTAGACTCTTTAGATTCCAGTGTCGCGTCGAACTTATCTAAATCTTTTTCCGATCGGATGTTGTATATTTTGTTTTCCTCGCTGTTCTTTTTGACCAAAATATTGAAGTTTTGGACCCATATGTACTGAAAACCTTTTGGTTTGAGCTTGTTTTTGACAATCCATAGTAGCTGGCGTTTATATTTTGGAAGATCCTCGTTAATGTAAATTTTTTTGTCGCTGCCATTCTCGTAAACTTTGTTGTTAGTTATTTTGTGTTCTTTCCTTGCTAACATCCAGCTTTGGCGAGTTGATTTGGAGCGAAGCGTAACTGACACTATTCTCGGTTGTCCGGTATTATCCGCTGACTTTTCTGTGCCTACCCTCTGAGCATCTTCTATATCGTTCGGATTCAGATTCAGTTTTTGGGCAAGTACCTGTATTACTTGTTTGGTGTTTTCATTTGCCTTGCACTCTAAGCCATGAATTTCTATACATTTCTCTTTATCTCTCATTTCCAGCTCCTGAACCCTTTCTTCAAGAGCTTTGTTGCACTTTTCTAAATACACATTCTTTTGCTCAAGAGCTTTAGTCTTTTTCTCTGCTTTTTCTTTAAACTCCATTAACTGTTGGTAGTTTTCTGCATAAAAGTCAACAGCTTCAGCCAACTCATCTAGTTGTTTCTTCATTTTATATAGGACCTCCAGCTTGTTATTTACCTCCTCTAGGACTTTTTCACCTGACGAATCTTTTGGATTAATTGTTATTTTAGGCGCACTGGTTCTAACACCCGCTGCAGGGCTACTTCCATTTTTCTGACAGTCGTCACATACCTCCTTTTGCAGAAAGTTCTTTGCGCATCTTTTATGATAAAACCCTTCACAGGCACCTTTGCACTGAACTGTTTCTTCCTTATTCAAGGACATAAAAAGCTTACACTTTTTGCACTGTACCATTTTTTTAGCACTAAAGTAGGCACTTGTGAGATTAAATTGCCGCTCCGATATGTAAACAAAGTCCGTGACACGAATAGCACGTCCGTACGCCGAGCGCGTGCGCTGAGACTGTCACCTTGGGGAACTGGAATCAGCGGGGAAGATACGATACGGACAAGGTAAACATATTTACTGTTTAAAGTACCTGGGAGACCGAGCTTCGCTCTATGATTGCCGCCTCAACATTATCATCGGGTGAGCAAGTTATGGTACCCACCAACAGATGGCGCTGTTGGTTTGTGTTGCTGTCTAAAACGTGGTTTTTTAAAAATTATTAAAAAAACTAATTTTCCTAGACATGAGACCTAGCTAGATCGATTAATCGTCCCCGAAAACCCCCTTCTTTAAACTTAAGAGCTGTGATCTTGTCGGCGGAGTAATCGCCAATGTTTCCTTGTTTCCGCCTGTTCCTTCACCTGATGCGACTCGACCTGTACTTTCTCTTTGATTTGTTCCATAATGGTTCTCGTCGGTCGGCCCATTCCTCTCTTTCCCTTAATTTTCCCTACTATGATGTTCTTAATAAACGAATCGTGTCGTATCAGATGGCCAATCATATTTCCTCTCCGGTTCTTTATAGTTTGTACGATAGATCTTTTTTCTTTAACCCTTTCAAGTACCCTTTCATTTGACACCATTTATGTCCACCTTATACCCTCCATCCTTCGCCAACACCACATCTCAAACGCCTCCAGCCTCTCTCTGTCTCTTTGTATCATTGTCCACGTATAACGAAAACCCCAGTATTGTAAATTTCATCGAAATCATAAGAACCCTTTTCGAGAAACCGATTACAAATATATATACAAATATTGCTCGTTTAATAGTATTTTGCCTTCTATTTTGTGTTTTTGCTATGAGCACATTGTCATGCCTTCTCTCTCTTTTAAGCTTTAATCCGCAAGTTTCCAACCTAGTCAATTGACCTACTCTTTATTAAACGTCAACACAGAAATCTTCCATACATTTTAATGACGTCATAATTTTTGCCATCGTTTAGTTACTTTTTAACACTAAATTAATTATTAAAAAATTTAAACTATGTATAGAATTTAAAGTTACTTGGTTTCATAAATTTTAAATTATTATTTCTTAGACGCAAACAGGATTTCATTTTATTTTTGACCCAGGAAACTCGCGGTTTCGTAGCGGTCGTGTGCTTGTTTTAATAAATTAGTTTTAACTAAGTGTTTAAATCCGCCTTTGGATCCCCTCAAATACTGTACTCCCTAATATCAGCGACGATAAGATATTCTTTATTAAAGATAGGTGAAAGTCGAGCCTGATACAAGTTAAGTAATTAAATTGTAGAATACCTTGACGATAAAAAGAAAGGTAACTGTATCAAATATGTACAAAATACATATTGCAAATAGAAACGATGTTAGCAAACAAGCTCCTTCACGTCTCAGAGATCAAAGCAAATGGACAAAATTTTGAAGATTTTTTTCAGTAGGTATATCATCGTTTAAAAAAGAAAACTTCAAACGGAATGGTGCACTTCACGGAAATTTCTTAGTTTGAAACAACATTATTAATAAGCGAAGTGACGGTGAAACAGGAAATAGAGTTTTTCTACGTAAATACTACAAAGAGCGAGCTGTCGAATTAGGGGTTTAACTTTCCGAGGCGAAAGTTTTTCAATCAAGCCAACAAACGAAGTGGAAGGGAAAGACAAACCACTTACCTACCAATACTTGTTGTATCAGATGATTATAGAGATTTACACTTTTTTATTAACTGAGGGGTATATTTATTAAATAACTAGAAATGGTTTTTGTAGTTATTTTGAGATGTGATTTCAGAAAGGATGCAAACATAATATTCTTTTATCTACGTCTAAAAAATACAGTCTCATAATAACAAGATGTTAGCCGCGAGGTAAATCAATACACGTGCGGACTAAAATGGACGACCCCGGCGGTTACGAAGTAAGAATAAATCGAGCCTTCCTAAACGCTGTCGGCTCATTTCCCTCTTCAAATACGCAGTTATAATTTCGCGGAAAAGGAAACATTGGATTCGCAAACGTTTTGACAGGACTACGAAAAACATACAAATAAGACAACTCATTTCGAGAGTAGGACGATATTGAAGTTCTTAGAAATCGAAGTAAAAGAATCGGCTTGGATGGAAGCCATAAATTGTAAACACATTGTGCTCAAACAATAGGTAAACAAGGGTCTCAACCAGCGACCCTTGGTGGCACGGGATGAAATTCTTTTAGGTAAAAGTCTCTACTTTTTATTTGTAACGTTCACAAATAACATGCCTGATAAAGTAAGGAATGTGCATACCGAAAGTTACTTTTCAACCTCAAAATATAACTTTAGTTTCACTTGAGGGGAATTTGTATCGTGTATGGTCTTCCACTAATTGAAAGTAAATAAAGATTTTAAACAAATCCGATTCCGTGTTCAGTGGACCAAAATGGTTATCCTAGTTTTAACTATTCTAAAAGCTTGATCGCATTTCCGGAATCTAGTTGCTGGTAGCAGCTGCCCATAAGTGTGGTAGCGGTCGCTCGATAGCTCGCTACTAAGCTCTCCTCATCTCCATCGGCTTAGCGTTGCGGAGTCTCTTTTATAGCGTGGAATCTGTAGCTATAAATTCGGTTAGATTAATAGCCGAGATGCAACACAAGAGATGCAGATAGCTGCAGGTCAACGTCTCGACCAGAAATAGACTAGAGCCCCTGGCCCGTGTCTGTCGTCGTCTGCACTTACCGATCCGTTTCAACATCTAGTTAATATGCCAACGAGGTTATCGATAACCGTACCCTGACTACCGCGCACTGTTTACATTCCCAGTAATTCTGGGGGAGTCTTACTATAGCGGCAGTCTGTCAATTACTTTAAGATTTTCTAGGCATCGTTCTGCTTTTAAAAAGCTTTTATTGAAGTAAATTGAAGCTCTATTAATCAATAAACCGACACATTCACGAACGAACGTGAATGTGTCATCGTATAACATATAGCAAGCAATATGTAGTCTTTGTACTCAGTAGTTCAATTAATGATAGTAACTTGTAAATTATAACGATTCTCTGACATTTATCACGCACTAATCGTATAATCGCATCGCACGTAAATTCCATCCAAATCTCTTTTCTTCAGTCACTGAAGAGAGGTAAATTTCGCTGAATATCTCATTAACATAACGGAACACTTTAGCAAAGCTCAAGTCATTGCCCTGTCGAAGTCGACCTATATTTAGAGCACTAATAGGTATGTGTCTATGTATAAACGATCACATTGCCTCGTCAATCCATTTGCTTTACGAATCTCGTTGACATTCCTTTCATAGCAGACGTCGTTAGTGACACCAAATCTGTTATATGGGTTTTATTAATTAATGAACAGAGTTGCGTGTATATCTTTGTATAAAAATTTTTAAACGCAATAATTTAATTTGAGTGGCATGTTGGCACGATTGGTGAGCGAGCCTGCCTTCTAAGCCGTATGAAGCGGATTCCAAACTTTTGTGTTAGAAACATGGGTATTTGTTGTGTGCCTGGTTGTTATTTATGTATTAATGTGTAAGCTGGTTTTTCCTTAAATGGCATGCGTGATAAGTGAGTTTTAATAAAAGACAAATAATTTAAAATAAAAAGGTTTATGTTAAAGCGTTTAGCCTGATTATTAAAACCAAATTAATCCAATCAAAGGCACCAAACCATTAAACTTTATTAAACGCTGCTGGTAATATAATTTCCCTGGAGTAACGGATGAGCTAGACCATCAAGCTGTGATTGGATAGTGAGGCGATAGTTCGAATCGAGACAATACCATGCTTGATTCGAGCAATCCCTGCGCGATGGCTCGAGCTCTCTTAGTTATTGCCAGTTGCGGCCTCGACGCTGAATCTTGTTCCGAATTCCAAATAGGAACAAACCGATATCCTATCTAATCTTCCATTCAGAAGCTATGCACTGCGTAGTCATTGTCATGATTGTCACTCAACGATTAAACTTCGCCAATGAACAGTTTAATTTAGTGATGTAATTGACACAATTAACTACACAGTTACGCCAATGTAGATACAGTATTGTGTAACCTGTTGCCACTCTAAGCAGCAATTAGGATGGAAAACAATGACCCATTCTTAAAGAATCCTGTGACACATATTTTGACTAATTCGAGAGCGCTATTCGAGGCGATAATCGAGATCTCATTACCGCTGCACAGCACACACGTTGCCATAAATTAGCCTTATCTAGACAGTGCCTATATGACTTCGATTCATCACTGTCACCGTGCTGGAGCGTCTGCCGTGCATTAGCGAAAGTGAATTGATCCAAGAAACAATTACTCTCAGATGAATCACTTGCAAACACATGGGACACCGCATTTTGACGTTATAGTTTGCAAGTTTGCCTCGTTGGACAACTTTTGCAAGCTCGCAAAGTTTTTTGAATATTATCTACAGTTGAAATATACCTGAAATTTATCTTTGGCGACACGAACAGCTCAAAGGAATATGTTATGAATTGTTCCGTCGTTTTCTTACCATCGTAATGTGAACCCGGCTGACGAATCGTTTTGTCCATCCGTCTGTGAAAATCTACTGACGCGATTTCGCTGAAATATGTTTTCGGTATAGAATGATGAAAAACCCGTAACTATGTCGTATGGCGAAAAGCCCAAATTGGAGAATTTAGCTGCTTGAAAAAGAAATCAAATATGAAATAAATCAAACCGCTACTGAAAACGCTTAAGTTTTATACGCGCTCTAATAAACGTGAATGAAATGAAATAGGCTAACGCAACGGTACAATTGTATGTCCCAACAATTGGCATGAAGAGTAGAATTCCATAAAACACTCAACTTTGGGAATACGAAAGTTTATAATCCATTACGTTTGTAAGAAACTTTTGCTGTAAAAGCAAGCATGAGAGACGCTTAATTAAATAATTCGTGCATTAATTTGTTGTGGAAATGGTACTCAAATGTAAAATTGCAAACATTTGGTAGCGTAGCATGCCTCAAGTCATAAAGAGATAATAACAAGAACAAGAAAGGATTAGGAACTTGGCAACAATAGGATACGGAACAGTGATACCAATTGTACCCGAAGTTAGGTAATTGAGTGCTCATCGAAGCGGACGAGCGGGCTTTCCTCCTCTGGAACTGTTGCAATCAATGGCTCACGGGTCTTTGGTATTCTTCAACGTTGATTCTCGCAAGTTTCAAGAGTTGGCTAGTTCATTAGCAGATAGAGTGAAGAGCTTGCAGTTAGCTGAAATGCTTTGTCCATCCAAGATCTCTATTTTTTTGTTTCTAGCATTTTGTTAGATACGTGAAGTTTTGTTTGAAGAACGTTTGCTTATGAAGGTCTTCTCACTGTAGTTTTCAGAAATCTATATTGTTAAGGGCAAATTGGTTCTGTTTGTAGCTATCGATTATTACGTGTTTGTTTTTGGTCGTTGCCTTGTTACAGTTTCTTTTTATTAGTTCAGTGCCAGAAGGTGCCGGGTGGTTGCTCTAACGTGGAACGTGGTGGAACCCGAGACGCGTCCACGGCTGGCAAAATAACGGCAAAATAAATGCTTTACAGACTATAATAATACCTAATGCTGAGCTTATTACTTGCAGCGAAAAATTTCGTCGCTTTCCTGTTTTGTGTTGCAGTTGCAGCACTTTCTAGTGAGACAACTTTGTTCATATTTGCATTTATATTTAAGGAAAACGGTGTGACATTTTTAAAACGCTGAATTGTTTAATAAGCAAATAGCTCTTCGAGACACGTTCTTAAGAGTGTGCACGAAGTATGTAAGTGTTAAGTACTTAAACGAAGAGCCAGCTAAAAATTTCATTTGCATCCACTCGCTTCGAACAAATTAAATTCTTTCCTTCCGCCACTTCGCGTTCTGAGTACAATGTGTGGGAAATCGTCACGTGACTTTAAAGTGAAATGTGTAATTCCCCGTCTATGGGTGTACGTATTGATGGGATGAAGCAGGGATGGCAACATGAAGCCAATGTGTTACGTTAGAAATCGGATCTAGGTGCAACATTCTTTAGTATAAAGGAAAGCGTGACTGACTGATCTATTAACACACAGCTCAAACCACTGAACTTTGGAACACATATTATAGTTATTATAACGTAGGTGTCGGTTAAGAAATAATTTTGAGATATTCATCCCCCTTACGAATCTACGTAAATTCACGCGGAGGAAGTCGCAGGCAACAGCTTATGACTCATAAAGTGACAGGAATTGTGTTCTAGACCGTGCTAGGAACAAGCAAGGAGATCCAGAGAAGTTCAGAGAACGTAATCACGGCAAGCATCTAGTAAGATCAACATGAAGCCAATGTGTTACGTTAAAATTCGCATCTCTGTGCAACAATGTTCTATAGGTTAATAAAGGAAACCGCGACTGACTGATCTATCAACGAATAGCTCAAACCACTGAACTTTAACAACAGATAATTATTATAGCCAAGCATCTAGTAAGATAGTTATGGTGCAGGCGTCGTCAGGCCAGTGGATCGCATCGAGTTTATTTTGCACCATATAAAATTCAAGATGTTTTAATGTACTAGGAATAATTGTACAGCATGTGAGAGGCACCCCTGGCTACGGGGTGGTGATGTTCGCAGCAGGCACGTCCCGGGCCATTCACAGCCGGTTATTGTATGCAAATGACGTCGGGACATTTTTCAACCGCCGACACAATGGCTAGACAGGGTCGCAGCGGCTGGCTCGCCAGGCTAATCGTGAGCTTTCATTGCAAACAGAATAGCTATAAGTAATGCTTTATCTAGTTTCCCTTTAAAAGGCTCTGGCTGTAGCACGCAGAAACAAAACCAGTATAAGCTGAACCAGCGCTACGCTGCAAACGCCCGAAACCAGAGACCAGCTGAAAGTCAAAGTGTTTCTACCGACGTGCGGCCGTGTGTACGTAATGTTCACTTTATCAGAACTCCAATATATGCGTATGTCCAAATCGCAAAATTTTACTTTTTTCTTAATTTGGATCATTGAATCCAATGGTCTCATGGAAACGCAGCATGTAAGATGGTACCATACACAGAAAGATGCCCCTGCCCATCCTCCGGTTCATAAGCTCTAAGTCGCCTCTTACGACACCCACGGGTGAGATGGGCTGGTACTATTCTTTGCCTGTCGGCAACTTTGCCACACGGAAATTAGGTAATCCAAAAACTGAAATCTTTTGTGCGAACAAAAATACTAAATCTACCGAATGAAATACTGAAAGTTCCAAAAACAAGTGTTTTTTTAATTGCAAAAAACAATACTTATTTTATTATTCATTTTACAAAGTTTGGTGCTTATAATACTATGGCAACAGACTGACACCATAGGAACTCTTTAGAAATGTTATTTACTTGTATAACTTGCATTTATTATACTTGAACTATTATGAAATATTTTAACAGACATAGGAACCAGTATAATTTCTATTAATGGTTATTGAAATACTATTGTCACACAAAATTTTAATGAAAATAGGTATCGTGATTATCGTTGGTTTATAACACGAGATTGTAAACTGTACCGAATTCGCTTCTGGCTTCGTTAAGTCGCAAGAGCACCTACCTAACACAACGTTAGGTTTAGGTTAGGTTAGGTTGCCTTACCTATCTATGGACCTACGAGCAATTTTACAATACAACTTTACGATAAAAATTTTCGATAGTTTACAATCTCGCAACCACAATTTTACGAACGTTAAAACGAATTTTCATTAAAATTGAGTGTTACAATTACAATAATAGTAAGTATTTTAATATCCGTTAATAGAAATAATGCTGGTTCCTACCACTAGTAAAAAAATATTCTTAGCAGAAGTTTTGTTTTCGGTGAATTACTATTTCACTCGAGTATTTTTATATGGAGGTTCAGTAATTTATTCGTTGAATTATAATTTCGACTAGGGACTGTTTTTTTAGAATATTTTTTTTTGTTCGTAGAGATTTTTATAACGCAGCTTAATTAGTATAAGAATAAGCCACCATTCGCAGGAAGATAAGTTGTTATTTGAAGGTTACTGAAATTATGCTGTCAATTCACAACAGGAACTCAAATGCGAACCTTAGATGAGGGTAGAGAGAGGGTTTGGATAGGGTCATTAAGTTATTAATTAAATGTAAAAAAAATTCGAACACAAATAACGCAGTAAATTTTTTTTTGTATTTTCGTAAAATATCAATTCCCGTGCGGCAGAATGGAATTCGGTCGTAGCCTATCACAGAATAAAAAAAAGCTGTCATGTCACTAAGAGAGGAGAGAGGTGACAGTTTTTATTTTTACTCTTTAATAGGCTATGACCATTCTGCCATAATAAGGGAATCGATAATTCGAAAATAAACTTTTTTTTTTACAATTGGGGTTTCTGTTGCGAATTTGGACAATCTAAAGAAAACTCAAAAAGCCATTTTGCTGCGAACTGACACAATGATACCAAATTAAACTAGTCGTCAGCAGAATCGCATAGTCAGTCATTACAGAAGAGTATCAGTTATCGTTTATCCCCATGATACCCTACCTAATAACCCAAAGGGTTTCATTCACTAGGAAATTAAATTACTTAAGTCTGGGTGGTTTGTCAATGTCAGCGGCTCAACAAGCAAATATCTACGGTCGAAGTTGGTCGGGAAGTAGACAAAAGGATGCTTGATGAGGCCCGGGGGCTGCAAGTAATCAATGCGGCACAAATACTTAGGCCCACAGCCCCAATTTCGGATTTATAGTCCTGGGAGACCGTTAACCGACCGAAATACATTGCGGCTTCGCTATCATTGTAATATGGGACTTATTACGAGTTTGCGGTAATGGTTGTCGAGATTGTTCCACAACAATTTCGACGTCCTGTGGTTGAAGATAGAACTTGAGAGGTTATTGCTGTGTTGAAAACCGTTATGGCTAGGATAATATTTTACGACGTAGACGTACAGGGTGTAAAAACCCCAAAATAAATCCCCAAACTGAAAACGTTGATTTAGGTCATGAAACTGAAAAATATTTTCCCAAGAAACAGAACAGACTTAACATACAAAATGCACTTAGTATCATCAAATATGCAAATTATTAGATAAAACAAAAAAATCGTGTTTCGATCTCCTTCAATTCGATGTTCCTTCAAAAAAGTTGTTCAGTTTCATGGTCAGAATCTGAGATGTCCTTTTACACCTTGTCTTTTAGGTGAAAAAATAATCTTTTAATGGTTTTTGACGCCAAAGTTTTGAGTTTATTCCCGAGTCGTTCAATAAAACTTTTCTTAGTAAACTTGTGTCAATGAAGTTTTGATAAAAACTGGAGTGAACAAACTGAAGACAAACCGCGATTAGGTCGCTTTTTACTTACTTGCGTGAGGCAATGAACACGGCAAAGATTCTTGATTATGGGCCTTATAAGGAGAACATGCGGCTATGATCTTATACAATATACGCGTTAGCATGATATTAAAATATTCTTTGACATTATAGCCCTTATTAAATATAATGTGCATTTATATCTTAGGGCATCAAGCGACTAGGTTGGTAATTTTGGTATACATTGAATGCTTTGTAAGAAGTTTATATAGATACGGTGCTGTATGTTCCGCAGTGGATACCGAGAAACGCCACCCCGCCCCGCCGTGAATTTACGCTTGATGAGGCTGACCACCTAACTAATACAATGTCGTATTACATGAGCATTATTAACCCTAACGACATCTTCCTAACAGATACACATTTTAACAATTTTATTTTTAATGGGCTTGATCTTGGCTTGACATATATTGTTGCATTAAACCAACAACTGTGCTGGTTTACCGGCTAGTGGAGAGCGCGTGGGTTCCTGTGGTGTTAAGACCGTAGTCCGATAGGCATCTTACTCGTCGGTGAATGAAGGTTGGAAGCGGTGTCTATACATCACTTACTTTCAGGGCGCCACCAGTCACAAAACTGGAAATGTGTTACAAATAAAGGTGTTAAATTAAACAACTTAATTATAATAAATGAGAGAGCATCTTATTTCGTACCTTTCAAATACATTAGTGTTACAATTGACGAGGAACAATAGGCTTATCCTCAAAAGCAATTCTCGAACAAACTACTCCTTCTAGGAGTTATTCTTAAAAAACAATTCTTTCTTAAAAATATTTCTTTCTAAAGATAGTCCCTAAAGGGATGTGAAACTTATGACGATAAGCTTACTTACTATTTTACATACAACGACATTTACATGGATAGGCCTCTCCATGTAAATGAGTGACGTGACGAGAACATATATCCTTAATTCTAATACATGTTGGGGTACGAGTTGGTTCGAAGCCAAACAAGTAATACACCAACCCGAATACGGCACACCGGTGTGGGGGTAGCGTTCACTCACAACGGGTGACCTGGCATTGCAAACAACGGAGAGAAGTTCCCGTACAGATCTTCACAGAATGGTTGTGTCGAGGTTCAGAATAAAACGTGTGATGACTCACTTGGTCTGCGCATTGCGTTACCTCCCATGACGATGTACTGATGACATGACGATTCTCTCTTTTGTTATAAAAAAGATTCTCTCTTTTATTATAAAAAAATGCGAGTCAGCGCCGCGGCATCACGCGTGGGCTTATGACGAGACTCACGATATGTGAAAGAAGCCTAAGCTACCAGATAAAAGAAGAAGGCGACATCCTGTCGCCTCCTGGTTCTGTTTGTCAATCTGACATTGTACTAATGGGTGATCCACAGGATTACCCTGGATATTTGTCGATTTTCTTGGAATGGGTCCGAGATGTGTGTGCTCAGTTACACGGAAAATGAATGACAGGTTAGTTAGTTCTCTTTGTCAATCGACAAAATGCGAGGACCGGATAAAAAAAAATAACAAAGCACCAAATTCAATAAGAACTTTACAATCCAGTTGGAATAATTTCTACGAAGGGGTTTATCTAATAATTTCTATTTACTTCTGCTTTTCTAATTTGGAAATATTATTTAAGAGAAAGACCGGTATCGGAATGATGGCGTGGAAAACGCACTCGTCTCCACATTCTGTGGCACTTGTCTATGGTAACTGTCAGTCGACGAACGTAAACAGTGTCTGTTTATCCTAACAAAAATACACCGAAAAACACATTAATGTTAAGAAAAACGTATTTAAAACTATAGGGGACGATGTGACGACATCACTCCGGCACTGTGAAGTGAAATGAGGTAGTGAAAACACAAAGAGGCGAATAAGACGACGGCGAACGTTGACAAAACAACAGGTTGTTTTGTATCACTGGTTTTCTGCCGGTATACTACAGATTCTATGTGACGAGACGCAAGTGGAGCTCTGCTATTCTGTCCCTAGTCCACCTAGAATGCCGCAAACCTATTCCACGTAAGTCCTACACAATAGATCAACCTTGCCAAAGGCAATAGACCTACCGGTGAAACCGTGTACTCTGCTGGAGCGTCTTGGCTTCACTGAGTGGGACGTACTCCAGCGCAGTTCCTGCGAACAGTCCTACGAATCACCAGCAAAGTACACGCCTTCCCAGGTGATTCTTTACAACATTGAACATTGTAGAAAATAACATGCAACAACACTCCCCTCCTAAGAGCGAAAATAGTTTCGAGTACCGCGAGGTAGAATTTTCGCGATACACGGAGAAACTAAAGGTAAATATTTCTTATAAACAAGTTACGTGTAAGCAACGAAGAACCATTGACCCTTGCTTTTACAACGCACCATTTCTTCTAAGCTACTTTTGGTTAAGTAACCGAACGCGTTCTATTCTTTTTATAAATCCTGTTCTATTTGTAAGTTTATAACACCTAGGAAAACATACGAATCCTTTAGCTTAAGATTAAGTCTTTGTAAATAGTCCTATACTAACTAATACTTAAGTCTTAACCAACTCAGGTTTTGCAAATATTTAACTTTACGGCTATTGTTACTATTGTATACTATTTTACCCTACTCTTAAGTAAATTACTACTCTGTTACGATTATATGTTAATTCCTTATCCTAAGGCGCGCGCGACTATACTAAAATATTTGGTTGGGGATCCCCTTTGGATACCTAAACTACACTTAAATGTTAACGATTTGTTGACCTACTCATGCAAAAATATTTACTCGCTAAGGATAATTCTACTCTTCTACATGTATAATATCTTTAATATGGGTAAGTCCCACTTTCTTTCCGTTTAGTGCGCGTAAGCGATACACTAACGGGCTAATCCTTTCTTCTACTACACACTTTATATTACGGGGTGCTAGTTTACTTGCGAAGTTCTCGCTAGCTTTCGACTGTATATAGTCTTTCTTCCAGACTATTTGACCTACTCTCAAATTGACGTCTCTCTTTCTCCTATCATAGATTCGCTTTCCTCTTTCATATGCTGCGGCCAGCTTTTCTCTAACTTTTGAATAAATCGTCCGAAGTTCTTTCAAGGATTCAGCGTATTCATTTCTCCCAGAGAAGGTCAGTTCACCTTGTTCTTGAGAATTGGGATTGTAATGTTCTGTTTCCAAGATAATCTCTCTCCCATGAACTAGAAAAAATGGTGTGAACCCAGTGGCATCATGCTCACTATTATTCATGGCTGATTGAATATGTGGAATATGGACGTCCCATTCTCTTTGGTCTTTCTTAAGAAATGCTGAAATGGTATCTCCGACTACCCTATTAACTCGCTCCACAGGATTTACCTGTGGCGTATACACCGCGGTGTAGAAGAGATTAGGGATTTTGTATTTTTCTACAAATTCCCTAAAGTCTTTAGAGGTGAAGACACTACCATTGTCGCAAATTAAAGTTCTAGGTACTCCGTGCACTAGGAATACATTCTCTTCCAACTTCTGGTTAATAACAGAAGTCACAGCTCTTCGTATAGGAAAAAGAAACACATACTTTGTGAAGTAGTCGGCGACTACCAAAATAAAGGTATTGCCTTTCTTGGACTTGGGCAGAGGACCATGTAAATCAATTGATATAGTTTCAAATGGCCTGTGCACCTTCTTAGGCTGTCCCATTAATCCTGGTCTAGCTTGGTTACTAGATTTATTAGCAAGACAGACTTCACATTTCTTGACATAGCTCTTGACATCTTTTAATAATTTGGGCCAATAATAACGTAAAGCGATTCTCTTTAACGTTTTATTAATGCCAAAGTGTCCCGCTGTTGGCTTGTCGTGGTTCTCAGATAAAATCTGCTTTCTTTCCTGAATGGGTACTACTAATTTCCAAGCGGTGTCATTTTCTAAGGCGTATTTGCATTTTATTAATTTATATAGCTTCTTGTCGATAATATTGAATTTAGGGTAGCGGTGAGGGTGCTTCTCACAGTTCTCATACAGCTTATCGTACCATGGGTCATTCGACGGGAATGTAATCCTTTCTACGACATTGACTTCTAGCCTGCTGAGCGCGTCCGGCACTACATGCAGATGGCCTTTCCTGTGTTTGACATCAAACTGGAATTGCATGAGTCGCATCGCCCATCTCGCCAATCTACCACTTGGTGACTTTATGTTTAGCAGCCACTGGAGTGATGCGTGATCAGTAATGACTGTGAATGGATGTCCTTCGACATAGCATCTAAACTTTTCAACACTATACAGGGCTGCTAGGCATTCTTTCTCTGTCACCGAGTAATTCCTCTCCGCTGCGGTAAGGCTACGCGAAGCGTACGCTATGACCTTCTCTTCTCCTTCTATATTCTGAGTGAGTACGCTCCCTATACCCTTATCACTAGCGTCACATTGTATGAAGAATTCTTTTGAAAAGTCTGGACAAGCCAAGACTGGTGAGGTTATTAAGTGTTCTTTGAGTTTATCAAAGGACCTTTGAGCATCGTCGCTCCATTCAAACCTTTTCAATTTCTTACTGGTCAGCCGATTTAATGGTGCTGCCACCGTTGAAAAATTTGGAATGAAGCGGCGGTACCAACCTACCATTCCCAGAAAACTTTTCACTTCTTTCGGAGTTTTAGGTTCTGCTAGTTTAACAATTACCCTCGTTTTTTCTGGATTAGTTCTCAGGCCTTCCCTATCAACTTTGTATCCTAGATAATCCAGTTCCCCTCGGCAAAAGTGTGACTTCTCTATATTAATAGTAAGCCTTGCGCTTTCTAACTTCTGATAAACACGGTCTAACAGAATTAGATGGTTATTGAAATCGCCACGAGAGACCACTATGATATCGTCCAGGTATGTAAAAACAGATAGGGTTAAGTCTGGGTTCTGAAATTCCGCCGTTATAACGCGGTCCATCAATCTTTGGAGGGTTTGTGCTGCAGTACTCAGACCGAAACACATCCTTCTAAATTGAAATAATCCTCGACCGGGGACGCTAAAAGCCGTTTTCTCCCTGCTATCTGCGCTCAGTTCTACTTGCCAGTAAGCAGACTTGAGATCAATGGAAGTCATGTATGTCGCTCCTCGTAGACTATTGAGGATAAAGTCTATGTTTGGTAGTGGGTAACTATCAAATTTTGTTACGGAATTAAGTTTTCTACAATCCAAGCATACGCGTGGTTTCCCATCTTGTTTCTTAACTACCACCAACGGACTGTTCCACGGTGAGTTAGACGGTTCTATCACTCCTAGTTGCAACATATGATCGACTTCCTTGTGAATGAGTTCCAGCAGGGCGGGCGAATATTGATGACACTTTTGTCGCACGGGTGGATGATCACCAGTATCGATCGTATGTTGAACTAAGTCAGTTTTATTTAAAGTATTCTTAGAAGTTAAATTCTTAAACTTTTCTATTCTCAAATTTAATTGCTTGATTTGTTCTGGAGTTAAATCCGTCGAAGTTTTAAGTACACCAGCTTCTATGAAATTTTCTAACGTCAAACTATTCGTTTCTATTAACTGTAATACTTCTGAACCGATGTTAAACATTTGCCAAAAATCGATTCCAAAAATAATTGGTGTGCTTATTTCTTCTACGACTAAAAATGTAACCATATGGGTCATGTTTTTATATTCTACAGGCAGGCGAGTATTACCAGCAGCTGTACTTTCCGATCCATTAGCAGTTATGATCTTAACAGTGGATGTTGTTTTTTCTAGGGTTGCACCACACTGGTTCAAGTAACGGAAAGCAGAGCCACTGATCACACTGCACACGGCCCCCGAGTCTAAGAGACCTTTGCATTCTTTACCTAAAATCAGAACTTTTAAAAATGGTCTGGTTTCTTCAGGTTTAGGGCAAAACTTAACTTCTTGAATTTTTGACATATCGCCGACAGATGGTTTTTGCTGATTGTTACGGGTGCGGCCAGGGGACTCTATCCTTTTTCTGCGTCCGAGGCCTTCCCTCCGTTTAAATTCTTTTGAGGGTTACATTTTGGACACTTGGGTCGGATAACTCCCTCCTTCCCGCAGCCGTAGCAATGCAACGTGCCATTGAATTTACAGTCGTTGGCGATGTGTCCTTCTTTCTTACATTTACTGCAAGTAATACGATAAATTCTCGGTCCACCGACCGCTCCTACGTTCTTTTCCTTCTTTTCTGGGTTTGACTGGCGAAAATTTCGTGTTTTGTAACACAGATCCGAGTGTAAAGAGTTTTGCGTGGATGTTGAAGGATAAACATATGACGAGCATTCAGCTTTCATTTCCTCTATCTGTTTACACTTGTTTCGCAAATCGTCTACACTCGAATATGCTTCACCAAACACTTTTGATTTGTAAAAGGGGGCTAAATTATCCTTAATGATTTCTACCTGTTCCTTCTCAGGAATCGGTGTATCTAGCCTTCTAAAGTAAGTTTTCATCAAGTAGATGTAGCTGGTCACGCTTTCTGATGGGTGTTGGGTCCTATTGTAAATTTCTTTAAGAGTTTTTCTGTTATAGGACGTTGGCAAGAATTCGCTTTTTAAAGCTTCTACGAAGTCTTGCCAAGTCACTTGTTGTTTACCGTAAAAGCGATACCACTCTAGAGCTTCTCCTTCGAAAAGGTCAGCTACACCTCTCAACAATTCTGAATTGCTAACGTTTTTAGAAATACGTAATTCTTCTATCCGTTCTATAAAAGCATGTAGACTAAGTCTGCTGTCGCGTCCCGAATATTTGATTCCCCATCTAGAAACCGAACGCATAGGGTCAATAGTTACTCGAAGCTCACCTGTGCCAACTGAGGCGTATTGAGTCTCTCCGCGGTCTCGATCCTCATCTTCGTACTCTACTCCTTCCTCGCTTACCGCGGTCACATCTAAGGCCTGTAGGCACAGAGCGCACTTCCTCTTAAGTAACTCCAACTTCTTCTTCGAATCTTCTTCATCTGAGGGTAAACGACCAAGTCTGAATTGAATATGTAAGAGCCTAGATATGAGTCTTTTAGTCTGTGATGGGGTATAATCTCCAGCAGCTATTTTAGAGCCTATCTCGTTTAGTTTGTCTCCACAGATGTCTAATTCTAATTCTAAGTCTAACAGTAGTGGATCAATAGTGACATCCATCTGTGAGGTCGATATCAAAATCGAAATTCTTCTTCTCATCTCGGCTACAGTCTTGACATCAGAATGTCCACGAATACGGAGTTCATATTTGAGTTCATCACCCAACAAATCTCTAAAGTAAATCTTTGGACCAGACATGGTGAAAGACTACCGAGTACTTCTATTCTTAAAACAATTCTATCATAAACAATGACAAGACACTAACCTCCCACTTGTTCCAACGATACCTGGCCACACGTTGTGAGCGCTATTTTGTTGCATTAAACCAACAACTGTGCTGGTTTACCGGCTAGTGGAGAGCGCGTGGGTTCCTGTGGTGTTAAGACCGTAGTCCGATAGGCATCTTACTCGTCGGTGAATGAAGGTTGGAAGCGGTGTCTATACATCACTTACTTTCAGGGCGCCACCAGTCACAAAACTGGAAATGTGTTACAAATAAAGGTGTTAAATTAAACAACTTAATTATAATAAATGAGAGAGCATCTTATTTCGTACCTTTCAAATACATTAGTGTTACAATTGACGAGGAACAATAGGCTTATCCTCAAAAGCAATTCTCGAACAAACTACTCCTTCTAGGAGTTATTCTTAAAAAACAATTCTTTCTTAAAAATATTTCTTTCTAAAGATAGTCCCTAAAGGGATGTGAAACTTATGACGATAAGCTTACTTACTATTTTACATACAACGACATTTACATGGATAGGCCTCTCCATGTAAATGAGTGACGTGACGAGAACATATATCCTTAATTCTAATACATGTTGGGGTACGAGTTGGTTCGAAGCCAAACAAGTAATACACCAACCCGAATACGGCACACCGGTGTGGGGGTAGCGTTCACTCACAACGGGTGACCTGGCATTGCAAACAACGGAGAGAAGTTCCCGTACAGATCTTCACAGAATGGTTGTGTCGAGGTTCAGAATAAAACGTGTGATGACTCACTTGGTCTGCGCATTGCGTTACCTCCCATGACGATGTACTGATGACATGACGATTCTCTCTTTTGTTATAAAAAAGATTCTCTCTTTTATTATAAAAAAATGCGAGTCAGCGCCGCGGCATCACGCGTGGGCTTATGACGAGACTCACGATATGTGAAAGAAGCCTAAGCTACCAGATAAAAGAAGAAGGCGACATCCTGTCGCCTCCTGGTTCTGTTTGTCAATCTGACATTGTACTAATGGGTGATCCACAGGATTACCCTGGATATTTGTCGATTTTCTTGGAATGGGTCCGAGATGTGTGTGCTCAGTTACACGGAAAATGAATGACAGGTTAGTTAGTTCTCTTTGTCAATCGACAAAATGCGAGGACCGGATAAAAAAAAATAACAAAGCACCAAATTCAATAAGAACTTTACAATCCAGTTGGAATAATTTCTACGAAGGGGTTTATCTAATAATTTCTATTTACTTCTGCTTTTCTAATTTGGAAATATTATTTAAGAGAAAGACCGGTATCGGAATGATGGCGTGGAAAACGCACTCGTCTCCACATTCTGTGGCACTTGTCTATGGTAACTGTCAGTCGACGAACGTAAACAGTGTCTGTTTATCCTAACAAAAATACACCGAAAAACACATTAATGTTAAGAAAAACGTATTTAAAACTATAGGGGACGATGTGACGACATCACTCCGGCACTGTGAAGTGAAATGAGGTAGTGAAAACACAAAGAGGCGAATAAGACGACGGCGAACGTTGACAAAACAACAGGTTGTTTTGTATCACTGGTTTTCTGCCGGTATACTACAGATTCTATGTGACGAGACGCAAGTGGAGCTCTGCTATTCTGTCCCTAGTCCACCTAGAATGCCGCAAACCTATTCCACGTAAGTCCTACACAATAGATCAACCTTGCCAAAGGCAATAGACCTACCGGTGAAACCGTGTACTCTGCTGGAGCGTCTTGGCTTCACTGAGTGGGACGTACTCCAGCGCAGTTCCTGCGAACAGTCCTACGAATCACCAGCAAAGTACACGCCTTCCCAGGTGATTCTTTACAACATTGAACATTGTAGAAAATAACATGCAACAATATTTAGCTTTATGGACAACTATCAGATGGAAGATGGAATGAAATTGGGTTACACGGTGTCACAGAATTAATAATAGTACTACATAACGGTGTCAGATTCGTTCAAAAACAGGATAACTAAAATCGTTTATAAATTCATTTCAGTCTATAATAATTCATAAAATTGTTGGACTTCCGCGGCCACTGACCTAAAGCACGGCCTAAAGTCAGCTCTTGGAGAAGTTTCGATTATGTACACAAAATGTTTATTTTCTGTTTATTCGCAAAATCTCAACTTTCCATCATTCGTATGTATTGATTTGGAAAATTCATCAGTTTTTGCTAGTTCGATAGCCATTTTTATGAGGTAGACTTTAAGCTTCAAGGGTTTCTAAATAAAATAGCAAAAAACGTCAGAGCCCAAAATGACCTGGTTCCCGGATTGAAAAATACGATAGATAGTTGCCGGATACCAAATAGAGCGTAATCATCATATCGAGTGGATTGTAAGATCGATGACCGACCACCTCACAAACCCTGATGTCAGAGTTAATAAACCAAAGCCTCTGACATGGCCAAGGTTCACATAAATCACAACGACGAAAGTTATTTACGAATATCATGTTTACTAGAAACAATAGAATTACCTCGTATATAAAACCTATTGTCATCCGTTGAGCTTACCTTTTACCGTTTTAAGCCGGATACCTATATGTATTAATTATTATATCCATTAGGTGCCCAGAAGCACAATACCCCGTTGCCGTAGTGGATTAGTACTTTAGGGCAAAACATCAATTAAAACTTTTAGCTTATCTAACTGGCAATACTATTTGTAGTGATAGAGGTTTTCAGTCAACTTTGTATCATCATGCAGACTTCTATTAGGGTCAGTAACATAATATTTGTATTTTACTTATTGTTAGTAAAGTTTTGTCATCATCATGAGCATCAACACAACACAGTATCATCATGCAATATGAGAAAACGCAATACTTATGGTTTACTCTAGGCGTTAAAGACCTTTTATATAGATATATTTTTTTTAAAATTATTATTTTCCCTATATTTTTAAGTCTCATATTTAGAAAGTAATATAAACCAATCAAGCTTGGAATAATTAGTATAATTTACTGTTAAAACACAAAGCCACAAAAGATTGTGCTGTGGTTTGCCTCAGTGGAAACATTTGCAACTCTATTGTAATGCCATTCAGTCCAAAGTGTTTCTACTAACCTGCTGTGGGGTGTACGAGCTTGACACATTGGACTTCTTTTTCTTCTTCGTGTCAATGTACAAATACCGGATCAAATACTTTCCTCCCAAAATCATGCCACTTTGTACCGCACTTATAACTTGTTAGTCAGCGTAGAGATGGAACTACGAGTGTCAAAGTTGACCTGTTCTTGACTGTACAACGCTCCTAGCTTGGTATTATTTAGGTAGTGAAAACAAAGTAAGGTAATAGTGAAGCATCGTGCCCACAAGGGGGAGTAGCTATGAGTATAATTAGCACGACTATTACGTTTATATCAGGAGTAGCTAACTGGTACTTCCGTAGATACATCTCTTCATGGCTTGTGGTTTTCGTTTCCGCTTTCATCTTAGCACGTTTTTAGCGGTATCGCAGATGGGACGGCGAAAAACCTTCCGTGGATTAAGAATCTCTCCGTCAAAATCTTTACCCTTGGTTTTATGAATTAAGGACTCTTGGTTTTATGAAAGAAGAAGGCAAAGATTTTGATGTAGGTACTTTATTTTTAATAAGATAAAATGAATTCATCTTTTAAAAAAATAAGCAAAAGTAAAAGTTTTTGTTATAGTCCATGTAGAGACTATTCTGGAATTAAATTATTTTCTTACAATTTCATAAGGGTTCTTTATAGCTTCACCTGGATCTAAGAATAGACGACAGTAATAAAAATGTCCTACACTTACTCTACGTATGTTCAGTAACAATCGTTAACGCGTTCTATTGGCGATGTGAACGACCTCCGATCAACTGATTAACCGATGTTATGATACGTCGTCGTCGCCTCACCGCTTCATGCTCAAGCACGCTCTTTCCATCTTAATTGACTTAATTGGTTGCAACGCGTTCCAGCTACTGTCGCGAGTTCACTAGACGATCTGAGATGCGACCGCAACAATTATCGCTTAATCAATTGCTTCTAAGTGGGGGATTGATATAAATAAATGGCGTCCTACTGGCGTAGCGTAGTGACTGGTCGTAATCCAATTATAATTGTATTATTGACAATAATACCTCAATAAGTAACCCAATTTACAATTGCAATGGCTAATGTTAAGCAATCGAGAAAACCTGGTAGTTAAACTACGATTTACATGCAATAGAGACGTTTGTGATCAAACACACGTAGCAAGTAAAGCATAATTATATAAAAAAGTCTTCGTGATTTCACATCAATTTGCCATGCGATGAATAATTATTCGTAGGATGAACGTACCTACTTACATGCAGTAGATTTATTAGATGAAGCTCTGTAATTATAATCCGCGTGCGTTGCAGGGCTGTGGTTATTGTGTCTGCATGGCAAATTTTGATACATCAAGGATCGCAAGATATCAAAGCAAACGTATGTCGCATTCATTCGGCACGCACAAAGCGCGCATCGTAAAATTGTATGCGCGTGAGTGCGCAAACCCGCGTGAGCGCATCAAGCTCGAAATAGCTCCTGACTCAGAGCACTGCGCCCGACAGGAACAGTTTTACTCTGTTTATAAATCAAACGCACTGTGTGAACCTAAATTCGACGCTTAGTCACTAACTTATTAATTACATACGTACTCATCAAGCTAACTTCCCGTAGTTTATGATGCGAGGCGAGCGAGACAGGAAGACAATGCCGCACATAAGTGAGCTCGTTTGTAAGCAATCGTTAGCTCCCGCAGAGATAGTGAAGAAGTACTAGATTGTCCTTATTTGGTTCCTAGCCGACGACTGACGCCGTCAACACCTAAAATGGAAGCAGGAGTATGCTCTTAACGAGCAGGCGGCGGGCTATAAGGACCCAACCCTTTACTGGGTAAAAACACTCCAATCCTGATACGACTATCCTTCTCTCTCATGGTCACCTCGAAAGGGAACGCATACATAGTAGTGTTTATTAGTACAGATCGGTGTACATGCTGCCGAGATAAGTGAAGTTTACGATTAGGTTAGTTAAATTTGAATAGGCGGTTTATCTACTGATCAAAGTAATACACTTGGTGTGTCGTAAAATTGCTTTTTACGTGAGAGTTTTCGAGTGGTAGGATATAAAATAACGATGAGAATAAATACAAATCCGTACAGTCATAAGCCTGCTGATGTTATGGGGTTTGTATATTGAACGAAACAACGCGACGACAGCAAATTAATAAAAATATCGGGTAACTTACAATTTGAGTAAAACTAAGATCTGAACAGCTTCAGCTTTTTGACTTGCTGGATTAAGTAAAAGACACAGTTTTGCTGCGTAATGTAATGAAGACGAGAGACCACATTTAAATGATAATGTAGTGGTCGTCGGTTTATCTGGCTTGTTTATAGCGATGTGGCACGCATCGTGGCGCTGCCCAGTAATGCACGCAGCCTTATCAGGTGGCTAGTAAAGACATGACGACTGATGAGAGGGGTAGGGTCGTGATCGCGACCGCATATCAAAGCAATGTCAAGACTCTAGGATCTTCCACCGACAATGCAGCGTCTTATCGATAATTTGCACTCTTATTTTGTAATGTATGTTCATGTGTTTAAACTAACGACAAACGTACATACTTACGTCTTTGTGACTGTGAATCATCAAGAATGTATGAATAAACTTATTTTCGGTAAAAATAATTGCAACATCGGCAATAATAAAATTTTCTTGTTTCAATATTATTATAAAGATTTTTAATATATTAAAAATTATATTCTATAGAATATGATCGAATCGATTCTGTGTCTTTGCTACAACCTAAGCAGAGTGAGACTATAATAATGGATGTACGTCATTGTGTAAAGAAGACTTGACAATAGATAGTTGTACATTTTAATTTGAATGTATTCTTCGTCATCATTATACAATTACTACAACAGTGTATGTCGCATCCGGCGGCGGCAACGCGGTGCATGACTTTTTGCCTACGGCTACGGATCAAACAAAACAACACTCGAATTTTTGCTTTAAAGATACATATAATAAAGTTCAAACTTTTCTTAAAATTTAGTTTAAGATAAACGATGTAGAAAAGAGATATCCAAATCAAGAATGTGCATAAATACAATTGAAACTACACTTCAAAGATTCTCTTAATCACATGAACATTCTGGAAGAATCTTAAATATATCATGCGCTATAGAAATCACGAGTCGCAATTGCGTTGAAAGCTTTCTGATAAACATTCTCAACCCTCAAGTCAAACCCTCGTGAAGCGTCAAATACAGGACTAAAGAAAAACGGTGGGAAGTTGCTGAAGCATCAGGTATAATAATAAAAATCAGCATAATTTCCACAAGCTTTGTGGAAATCACCTTAAAAGTCGTCAAAGAAAGAACAAATATACTAGCACTGTAAGAATAACATCAGTTTGGAGATTCTTGCCTCTTCTTGGATCTGTAGGAAATAAATGTTGAAAAAAGAAAAATAGAGACAGACCTACTTCGTTGCCTTTTGAGGTTAGTGCCGTAGGGGATAAGTGCTTGAATGTAAAAAGTTTCCGTCAGCGAGGTAAACCAGGGGACTGTAAAAATGGCGTCGAGTAAGTTCGCCTTTCACCGTCCATTAGACACGCTCCGTAATCTCAGCCCTGCGATACCGTCAGAAACTCTGGAATAAAGGACCACCACAGAAACTATAGTGACACAAGATATGACATATGATCTAATAGATCCTCGAGTCATCAGGGGCTGCTAAAGACAAGTAAAATAAACTAAGCAACTTTCATCACTGGTCGCTCTGGAAAGCAGGATGTACCTATACGTTTTATCGACGTACGTTTATCTACTTACCTGTACATTCATATAGATATAACATAGTCGATATTAGTCATTCAATCAATCAGTCAATTTGCACAATAGGTGCAATCACATGTGAGTATCCGTTGTATTTGCATAGCTCCGCATTGCATAATTTAGTTACTCCTATAATCGGAGTCTCGTGTTCGATGACGTGAACACGTGAATAATGAACTAAGCGGGTGTTGAAATAGAAACACGCAATGTTAACTAAGTACCTAACTTCCAGGAAGCTTAGCTCGAACATGGATAAGACCCCGGATAAAAAATTCAATTTGTAAAAATGGGCCCGACGTGACAGCCTGACTATAGCCGGTCGCCTCATCTCCAGTTAAGTAGTTTCTAGTCTACTTGTATCAAGTTTCTGTTGCTAAAACCAACTTTGTTTGGTACAAGTTGCGAGTTTCCAGGCAACTTACACTTTAAATCACGTAAGCTTTGTTACCGAGTTGTTCAAATGTTACACCTGGAATTATAGGAATTGGGTTCTAGTTTATACCTTGTTAGAAGATAGAACAATAGGAAAATCTTAAGGAGAAATTTTTAATCATGGAAATATTGTGGAAGTCGCAGGAGATATCAGAACATCAAACAAATATTCGAGATGCTTCTACAAAGTAGAAAATCGCAAAATTTCACAATCACAGGCAGGATTCGAACCTGCGCCTGCGTCTTCTCCGTCAGTACCGGAGACGCCTTAACCAACTAGGCTGCCCTGCCCAACGTTGTTAAATTTCTACTTTGTAGATGTATACATGCAAACACAGAAAGTGATAAAATAAAATATATTTTTTTATATACCTACTCGAGACATAAAAGCCTGCTTCTGGAAACTCACGAATCAGCAATGCTTTACCAATTAGCGGATTAGTGGGGGCGATTCTAGCGTGGCCGCTAAATTTATGATTAAAATTTGACCGAAAGTGATGCTGTATTTTTTCAGTCTATAGGCAGTAACAAAGATAGCAACATTTTTAGAACTGTCAAAATATAGCCTTAAATTTAGCGGCCACGCTAGAATCGCCCCCAATAGCTTCTAACCATTGAAAGCGCTACATTCAAGTTATTCCTTCAACAATGGCATCATCCATGACGTATCGCCTGGTTGTTATGTATTCAGCTTGCACAATCCAATATTCTTCGCGTGATGTGTATGCATCCGACTACAGACCACTCTACGTGCTACCAACAGAATATACCCTACAAATACTTTCAGTCTACTGTCACAGATGGAAAATGTTAATAGCTTACCTATCTTATAAACTTGCTGTAAAAAATCTCGTTAACGCTTGAAATATGGATACTTAGAGCATATAATATTAAAATACGATTCTCATAAACCTCGCTACAGTAAAATGTGAGCGTTCATTTCGGCTGTACAGGGGCAAATTTATGAAAGGTCTTTTGATGATGTCGTGTTGCAAACGACAACTGGTGATAAACTAGCACAGCGTTTTCCATTACTGTATTGCTTGTAGAACTCTAGTCCAAAATAGAAACAGGGACAGCATGAATGAGGTTGCAAACATCCTTTAGCAAACGAGGACTTTGAATAAGAGCGAGAAGTTATGTAATTCCTTAATAATGTGGGGCTGGAACAGCATGTACATTGTGGATAAAGCACTGGGACGTGTCTGAATCTGTTTAGTGCTCATATTGTACGTCGCTAAACGAGAATTTAACTTACTTTATATGAGGAACATATCTGAGGCTGTAAATGCATACATGAAGCACCCAAAAGCCTCCAATTTTTCTCGTGCATAGAAAACTTTATATGTCAAGTAGATCTTTTACAGAGACAATTTAAGGCTATAAAAGAGCTCCTAGTTTCATCAACCTAAGTGCACTAGAGGTAGAGCTTCTCTTGAAATAGGAACCTAGTGGGATTTAAGCAGACGAGAAAATGTGTTAAGCGTATTACGTAGTTTCTATCTACGCTGCATATTAGATAAATTCTCGAATTCAGGCGCGCGAATACTTACTTAGCTCTGAAACAGGACACGTGCCTAAAGAGGGTAAACATTCTTCCCTTAATTCCGTTTATAAATATGAATTTACCTACGAGATTTAGATAATAACCACCACCACAATAAATTGTTGCCAAGTTTAAGCCCGTCTATTTGGAGGGTTAGACGCGTTAAACAATGCTGAAAATACGACAAGTTAAAACGGTCGAGCGGGATTGAATACGAAAAGTTTATGATGCGGTTAGTCTCACAAAATGCCATGTTAGTACCAGAGAGTTAACGGGCTTCAGGTTGAAACACATATTGTCAATGGATTAATTTGTATTAAACTTGCAATTAGGTCTCGTGGTTTTTCAATTGAAACACACGCGCGAAGTAATTGATTCTGGGAACGAAAGAAAATACCTTCTCTCCGCAGTTAGAGTTTCACCTCTTCAAGCTTAAAAATACATTTGAGAAAGGTGAACTCTCAAGGAAGCGCTTCAATTACATTTCTCATTGCTTTCTAAAGGCCCCTGAAATGTATCTCCCGCTTAAAGCCGTGCTAAGTATAATGAATTCCCACTGTGGCCAAGGACGGTTGCCTACGGGCCAAGGTATCTCAACCAGTAAACCGCGTCTCTCTAATAAGTAATAAGGTTCGTCTGGAGGTTTCTAGGGGCGTCTCTTATACTTCAGTTAAAATGTCGGCTAAGAAGGTTGTAAAATAAAATTGAAATTTCAGACGTTTCGGACCGCGGTCTTCATTTCAGTTATACTGTGAAATCATATAGATTTTTGGACGGTAAGTACATACCTAGTAAATATCAAGCATGCGTTTGTATACACAGGCCGTTCTAAATAAAGGCCAGGTTAAAAGTATCCTACACCGACGAACGTCTATAAAAGGGTGATGAAAGTAGAGGGAGCGAGGGATATATGTCAAAATCGTAGCAGGTAGAGGGCTGTGGTCTCTGCCCGACGGGAAAGAGGGTATATATGTACATAATATATGCATCTGTATTAACAGGACTATTACGTCATAATGAGGTTGAATATCTCTGGTGTAAACTATTCCCCGTGAGTCGGAATGTTGGTTGGCATTGCGTTGGTGAAAACTTAATGCGCACAGAGAGCGCTGAATTATTAATGGCTGTCTCGAAACAGGATCCGTATTGATACATAATTAAAGAACACTGCCCTACAAGATTTTGGAGGTTAATACCGAACAGATGTTGAAATCAGTAGGCTGGGTTTCGGTAAGGAACTTGTCTTTACTTTTGGCTGTAGACGTGTTTTTGAAAAAGTTTATGCACTACCGCTTTTATCCTTATGTCTTAGCGATTATCAACGTATTTGATTTCATCATACCACTAAGAAAACACACAAAACCACAAATCATATGCAATTGTCTGGCTCCTCGGGAAAATGATTGTACACACAATAACTGTACACACAAAAAAAGATCCCAATCACAATAAGAAAACCTTAGTACGATTATTAATAAAAGATTTTAAACTGGCCACGTAAAATACTAAAGCTATCAACTAACAATAAAAATAAAGGCCAGGTTAAAAGAACCCTAAACCGACGAGCATGTATGAAAGGATTGATGAAAGTACAGGAAGCAAGGGAAGTATGTCAAGATCGTAGCAGGTGGAGAACTGTGGTCTCTGCCTACCCCGACGGGAACAAGGAGTGATATTATGTATGTATGTAACAATAAAAAAATCGCATTACTTATTTTTACTTAACATTCTACAAGATCAATCTTACCTTAAAATGTTGAAAGCTTCTAACATCAGATGAAGCCAATGGAACTGCAACAGAAAGCAAAATGATAATGTATGTAATGTATGGACAAATATTGATGATAAATGAAGTGGTAAAATTATAGTCGTGGTTTCTACGAGACATTAGTTGAGATGAGTATATCTTTACCAGAAAACCCGGACAGAATAAATAACAAATATGTTGAGAGCAACAGTGCGCACGAAGAGACGGATAAAATAAAGTGACATAATCCGGGAGGATAATCCCGTAGGTGTACTGCTGGAAATCCTAAAATCCCAGTAACGTGTAAACACTCTACATACCCAAGATCGGCGCCAATGATAACACCCTACTGACAAGACAAACTGCCTACGTTACACACCGAATGTAATTCACGTTCGACTTCACAAAATTAAATTCCTGAACACGAGTATTTTCACAATAGGATAAACGGGCCGGAAGTCGCATAATTGCAGAGTATTAATAATAATCAATAGTAATATTAATTGCTAATTAAATTTTCTCATATCGCGGTTTTAACGTACTGCAAATAGAATTCGAATATAAAATTGCCGGTTGGTTTAACCGGGCTACTGAATTCAGCCAGCTTTAATGAAACAGCAGCGGAATTTCATTACCACGGGAAAGTGATCGTCGGCATTTGTTACGGCAGCCGGCAACATCCACGTCTGCAAGATTGATGAGTAAACAAATCCACCTTGACTATAAATAAACGCCTGTTTATTGATACCCATATTGAAAATAAAATTAATCTAGAAATTACGCTGCTACGTGGAACAGTAATAAACTGTCTTTTAAAATGTACACGTTTAGCATTACAGTCAACCTAAAAAAGTATATTCAAAATGAAAAAAAAAGAAATCCGAGCTCTCTACACCTTATAAGAGCAAGACGCGGTTATGGTTAAGTTAGATGGTGCAGTGCCACAAAAAATATATTGATTAGGGTAAAAGTGGACAAATAAAGCTAACCTATGCCATCTTTGTATTCTTAGAATGTTTACTTGTACGTGATCCAAAACCTTTGACATTCACGTTTGACCCACCACCCCATACTATTTATTGACTAGCTAAAAGTATTCACTCAGCAGAAATAACATTACATTAACAAATAAATAAAAGTTATGGGTATATAACCCAACGACAATTTAGAAAGGACACTCAGAAATGCCTTTTCTTCATATTAAGCGAGTGCTCGAGGTGCGAAGTTAAAAGTGCTCACTAAGGAGTTATGATCATAAATGATGCAGAGGGTCGAGAGAACACATTTCAGTTCATCCCAGGATGAAAGCACAAGAGTTCGCAAGGGTACATCAACCCCGAATAATCTTACATATTACGCAGTGATCCGTTGAATATTTGATCGAGTTTTCGTGAGCCGAATAACGAATACTTCAGAACGTTTATTACCGATTGCTCTCCAATAGGTAAGTACTTTCAATAATGGCTCGGACCTACGAGAGCAATTCCTACATTAACACAATTTCAACTTGAATTTGATTGAAATAGGTACAGATAAGCCGTGAATGGGTGGGGCTAGCTTTGATCTCCGCTGAGATAACAGGCCGGGGTTCATAATTGCGTCCCTCATTAAGCGGGCTGCCCCGGTTTGCAAAATTAGATATTTCTTATGACAAAATTCCAGCATGGACGCGACCCGACGCGAAACGGACGGGACGTGGAATGTCTTTCGTTTAACCTTTCGTGCCTCCGAGCAGCTACAAGATCCTTTCAGTGTCTGTATCGTGCTACAATCGCTCTAATCCATAAATCCACCCGATTACCCCCGACACCGCTACGTTCAGTCACGATAAAAACCTGACTAATTGCTATGGACTTTCGTGAACGGTTCCACAGACAACGAACTTTGTGATTAATTGCCTGAAGCTGAAGTTATAAAAAAGAATCAGGCGAGCTCTCACACGTACGTACGCCATGACATTCGATACGTTTGGAGAGCCCTTCATCCGTGCTTAGTTTCGAAGCGCGAGTGCTCTTAAGGCTTTTGTTGTTCAGACTAACTGATTACAAGATTTTTAAGGCTCGTTCTGATAATACGATGATCGGGATATCCTGTCACATGTTTTTAATGATAGTTGGGTCGAGAAACTAGGTCTTTGGCTTTGTTTGGTTTCGTCGAAGCGATGATGAGATCGCTATCTGTGGCTATCTGGTTGGTGTATGTGGGGCAGAGGCGGCAGTGTTTGCGCACGCGACGTAGAAATTAGCTTTATGAATCTTTACCGCGGCGAGCGATAACCATCTTGACATAATAAGTGTAGGTAGGGAACACCGAGTGTTTGGCATCTACTAAGTTACGTGCCAGCTACAAATGTTGGAATTATTTCGTGCCTTGCTTTACACCTTCACTGAATGATAATTAAGTCAGACTTGAAACAGTTGGAAGTAAGCCAATGAAAACCGAAGGAACAAGTCAGATACTGGGATTACGTAGAAACTATAAACATCAAATTGACAAAACGTGTAAACATGGTTAGGAATCACGAAATCAACGAAAGACACTAGTGTAGTGTGAATTAAGGAGTGTAAAGTTTTCTTTTCTTATGTTTAGAAACAAAGGTCTTCTTTATTCGTGCGTTCTAATTTCTAATCTAGCGGAGTACTCCCTGCCGTCACGTATCGTATCACGTCAGGGCAAGCCTCGCATGTTCTCTAATAAAAAAACTTTCCGTAAAAGTTACACCGGTGAAGCTATTTCACCAACATCGGGTTCAAAGATTGTGTGAAGTACACAGTAAATGATTTCCGTAATTTGAGCTATATAAGTTCCAAACAATACGATACCATGATGTGCTTGATAGTTACATACCTATATTTGAAATAATTGTCACACATCAACAATGGATAATCTTTACAATTCGTTTGGTCGTATCGAGTTAAATTAAAATTCTATGTAAAGCGCCACTTGGACACTGATATAGTTGGTTGGTCGTTCATCAATCTGCGGGCCGACAAGTCAATAGGCAATGGACACCAATAAAAATTGATGAGTGCGGGGCCAACCTTATGGCGTTGCGTCAAAAGTGGTCAAGACTGCCACACCGCGCCGCCGCCGTCGCTGCTGGGTGACTCACGCGCAGACGCGTGTGGTCCGATAAGTGTTTACTTAACAACTTTAAAACTTTACACAATCGCAGAAAAAGCTTTGAAAGACGTAAATATTTGTTTAACATATTAGTTCCAAAATATACGGAGAATGAATATTATCGACGAAACATAACATGAAAAGAAAACTAATAACCTAAAATCTACGAAAATAAAACTAACCTACATTGAAAGTGATTTTTCAAAAGTAAGACACCTCGTTTATTTATTACAGTTGGCTGGGTTTAGATGCATAGCGAACAGATGGCAGCCATATTACTGGATTAGCCCGTTTCATTCATGACATGAATTAATAAAAATCCTAGCACGGATTGCTGTACCGTAATTTTTAGTTTCTTTTCTTTCTATCTGAAACATACTTAGATGGGGTTGAAATTATAGTTACAAGCTTGGTTAAAAATTCTTTTGTTTCCCACTACGTGTTTCTTTAGGAAAGTTGTAGAGTTTCATAATTCATTTATTAATTGCAATACATGTTCATTAGTATAGGGTCTTAAAATTATTATCAGGCCGCACCGGTACCTACGGAGCCCACTGTTCACCCGGATGATATAGCTAAACGCCTTCAACATCTCACAAAAGGTGGTACGGTGGACAATATTTTCGCCAAGCACGTCCGAAAAAGTAACGTGGGCAAAATAAGTTCTCTTCCGGATAAAGGCACGCTGGACACCCCCTTTACGATTGAAGAGCTGGACGTAGCACTTACATCATGCAAGCCCGGCAAGGCGGCGGGGCTGGATGGCATCTACCCAGAATTCCTGGCTTACCTCGGGAAACGAGCCAAGCGATGGCTAACCGGTTTCTACAACGACATCTTAGAGACCGGTACACTCCCACCTATTTTCAAAAAAGCCATGGTAATTGCCATCCTGAAGCCCGGTAAACCCGCTGACGACCCCGCGAGTTACCGCCCGATCTCGCTGCTGAGTGTCACTTACAAACTATTGGAGCGCTTGTTGTATAACAGAATATACCCAGTAGTGAACCCCCACATCCCCGCAGAGCAAGCAGGCTTCAGGGATAGCCGTTGCTGTGCGGACCAAGTGCTAGCCCTTACTTCGTACATCGAAGCAGGTTTTCAAAAGGGACTTAAGACCTTTGCTGCCTTCGTAGACCTTAAGGCGGCTTATGATACTGTTTGGGTTGACGGACTGCTACACAAGCTGAGTGACATAACTCCTTCTAAGAGGCTCCTTTTATTACTGAAGAGCATGCTAGGCCCTCGGTTCATAAAAGTGATGCTTGGCGCGAAAGAAAGCGGTTTTCGGGTCGTCAAAAACGGGCTCCCACAGGGGTCCGTACTTGCCCCACTACTCTTCAACGTCTACACGAGCGATGTGCCAGCCACTCGATCTGAGAAGTTTATATACGCGGATGACCTAGCTCTTGGGTTCCAAAGCAAGTGTTTTAGAGAAGGAGAAGTTGCACTCTCACAAGACCTTTCGGCACTCAATGGGTATTACAAAAGGTGGCGCCTCTGTCCAAACCCGGCAAAGTCTGAGGTAACGGCCTTCCATCTCACCAACTGTATGGCCCGACGAGAGCTGGAAGTGTTCTTCAATGGTGAAAAAGTGCGGCATAACTTCACCCCGAAATACCTAGGGGTTACACTCGACAGGTCTCTGACTTACCGAAATCACCTGGAAGTCACCGCACAGAAAACGAAAACCCGGGTAAACTTAATCGGTCGATTGGCAGGCACATCGTGGGGCGCCCGGGCCGATGTACTTCGGACATGGTATGGTACCGCAGTGCACATACTTCTAAAGTGGACGTGCAGTTGAACCGAGCGATGCGCATCGTCTCGGGTACGTTGGGCCCTACCCTCACACCGTGGCTTTCAGCTCTCTCCCACATAGCGCCTCCTCACCTTAGGCGCGCTCAAATCGCAGCGGGCGAGTGGATGAAAACGGGGAACTGCAGACTTCCGTTCCAAATGCCGATCAGAAAGACCCTCGATGGAGTCATCCCAAATCGCCTAACATCACGCAAGCCCATCTGGTCTGACCCCGAAGTTCGGCAGTCCTCAGACATTCGCTCGTCCTGGCTGGCTGAATGGCAAACCCAAGAGTGCTCTGCGGGTGTGGTCTCGGACCCGTCTGAACAAGTTCAAGGCTTCAAATCCAACAGACGTATCTGGACGACGCTAAACCGCATCCGAACGGGTATAGCCCGATGTAACTACCACCTTTACAAGTGGGGTATAGCGGGCTCACCCGCTTGCGATTGTGGAGCGTCAGAGCAGACCACGGCACATATTGTAGGAGAATGCCCCCTCAGACGGTTTCCTGGCTCATACGAGGAACTTCACGGGCTTTCGGCGGCGGCTGTAGACTGGCTACAGCACTTGGATATTAATTTGTAAATATTTTAATGCAGGTTATATGTAAATTGGCCGAACGATAATAATAATAATCAGGTCGGTACATGCACCCCGTTAGGGTAAAGCAATACATTTTAATAAACTAAAATATTTCAAAATAAAATAAAATATCAACATTAAAATACTAAAATTTAAATTAATTTTAAAATAAGTCATTGAAAAAACAAACACACATTACAACATTGGGGTAAAAATATTACAATTACAATATTAAAAGTCAAATTAATTTTCATTTTCTGTCATAAATTCTTTTCATTGACTGAACATGCTCTTTAAGTTATGAGAATTTGAAAAGTATACCTTTTATAAATCGCAATATTCTACATGAGTTGCTACACTGCACGGGCAGGGATGAATACAAACCACTTTGAACAAAGGCTACGAAACACATTCTTGTTTGTGTTCAAGGCTTCCTAAACTAACAATGAGAGCTTACAATGAAACACTGACTGTCAAACACAAGTGCGGGGCCAAGCCGCGTTCATTCATCAAGAAAATACAGTCAAATCAAAAATTCAACGGACTCACAATTCATTTATGTCACTCTAGTAAACGTGATTTATACAATTTGAAATATGAGTACACAGAAGGAAACAGGTAGAAAAGATAATTGTTATGAAAAGCAAGCGCTGTGAAACATTAGGCTCACGATTTCAAATTATTAAGAGAGCAGAGAAATTTAAGAGAATAAAAACAATACGACAAAAGGGGGAGAGACAATGCAAATGATATAGCCTCTTTCTCGAGACTCGCTAAAATTCTTGTCATGAAATTATAATGATGAAAGCGTTGAAGACTAGTCACTGTGTGTAATGAAATTAATTGTTCCTCATGCATATTTGGCGTAGAGCTGGCGCCGGTTATAATTTGCCAGTTGAATTAATAATATTTGAAGGCGATGACATCTCTACTGTTTGGATGGTGTGATATGGTTACAGATGGCGTCAAATACATCGTTTGTATGGTCGAAATTGCATGAATTAATTTGCCCAATGTGCTGCAGGCTGTTGTGACAGGATACAAAGTATACGTGGCAGCAATATTTGGACTGTTTATTTCAGAATTTTTGGTGCTACTATTTCCGTTTATTATTATTTTACGCGATTGAAGTCAGGTAGACGAAAAGAGTAATAGATTTCCTTGGTACGTGGTGCTGGACGAGGGAGATTCGAAAAGCGTGAACAGATTTTCATACACGCCTCCATCATGCAAGAGCTCTTAGGACTTTGCAGCGTCTGACCTCTGTTAGCACGCGACTTTACACGGAAGAACGTCTATCAAAAAACCAGAAGTGCATAAAATGCTGACAGGAACCAGAGGGTTCGTAAAGTCTTCAAACCAATCCAGTGGACTGATAAAGCAAAGAAGGCTCTAGCTAGATTGTACTAGCAAACATAGAAAGCAGCCATCAGTGAAGAATGGTTTGTGAAGCGAGCCATCATCCAGCAACTCCAAGAGTTTTACGACTGAGAAGGATTGCCAATCACAGAGATAATGAAATTACAATCTTAGGTATACATCAGGTAGAAGCTCTAAACCGCCCACAATTTTGCGTAACAAAACATAATCTAAATGGAAACATGCCTGCCATTGAAATCACACGTGTTAGGTTAACCGGTAGATATTTTATTATATTGGCCTAGATCCAAGCCGGCCGTTACGCGATGAAACGTGTAATCATTATTATGCCGAACATTGTTGATATAACCCTGATGTAACTTTCTTATAATAATATAAACAAGAATTATAAATCAAGTTTGTTTATTGATGCGTCATTCATCATTTTTATGTTCAAACAGACGTAACGTTGTTTTTTATTTATTCCATGTTTTTGATTTATTTCAAGGGTCACCTAGCCAAAAATGTGAGAACGATATAATTGGGAGGATCCGATTTTCTTTTTTACTACAGTTAGATATGTGATATTAGGGTGAAAGAAAAAAATGTGGAATCCGACTAATAGTTCTTGAGATACAGTTGACTTTATAAGTCTGCATAATAAGGATTGGCTGTCATTTCTTCAAGCTACCACTTTGGTATAAAAATATTGTTTTTTTAACATCCTTATATATAATCCAATTCATAGAATACATGAACTGTTTCATGTATTCTATGATCCTATCTAACATTTGTAAAAAAAAACTTGAAACCTTAAATTATACCAATGTTGGGTAACATCTGAACTCTTGGATTGGCTACTGTCACAGAATAGGTAAAATAGTACTAGCGTCTGCTGTTTTGGTCAGCTACCACTTTGAGACATCAACCATCTTTACAATGACTATCTAAATGTGTTAAAAAGGAAAATAGGTACCGTATAATTATACCGATATCTTGGCTGGCCTAAGGACTAGTAACAAATTTTTATGTTTGGAGCATTTAAGTAACTTTTCATTTAATTTGCCCCTGAGTCAGACTTGTAGGTAATGGAAGTAAGTAATGGAACCAATAATAGTTATAGTTCATCGTTATAATTATGATATGATGACTCGTCTTTATCGAACACGAACCAGATGTCAACTACATGCAAGACAGGTACAGGCAAGAGCACATCAAGCTTGACACGTTGGACGTTGCGCCGTCCTTATTTCAAACGCTACGCGCTAGAGTCGCACTGCAAGTGTCAAGCTTGACACGTAGGACGTTGCGCCGTCCACATTTCAAACGCTACGCGCTAGAGTCGCACTGCAAGTATCAAGCTTGACACGTAGGACGTTGCGCCGTCCTCATTTCAAACGCTACGCGCTAGAGTCGCACTGCAAGTATCAAGCTTGACACGTAGGACGTTCCGCCGTCCTTATTTCAAACGCTACGCGCTAGAGTCGCACTGCAAGTATCAAGCTTGACACGTTAGACGTTGCGCCGTCCTCATTTCAAACGCTACGCGCTAGAGTCGCACTGCAAGTATCAAGCTTGACACGTTGGACGTTGCGCCGTCCTCATATCAAACGCTACGCGCTAGAGTCGCACTGCAAGTATCAAGCTTGACACGTTGGACGTTGCGCCGTCCTCATTTCAAACGCTACGCGCTAGAGTCGCACTGCAAGTTTCAAGCTTGACACGTTGGACGTTGAGCCGTCCTCATTTCAAACGCTCAAAAATATTAAAAATGAAAGAACGGCTACAGCTTTACACCGCAACTTTATTATTCGGAGTTATTAAAAACAAAAGTCCTGAGCATCTATATAAAAAACTTAATTGGAGAACAACTCTAAATTCTAACATAGATTATCTTAGAACCTGTGTCCCTCCCCTTCTTATACCTAACCACAGAACAACTGCGTTCCGCGGCAGTTTCAGATATTATGCGGCAAAAATTTGGAATAACATACCTCCTCCTATAAGAAACACGAAATCAATTAAACATTTTAAAACTTTATTAAAAAATTACCTTTTAGATCAATCTTCCAAATGAGCACATTATATCTGTGACTTTTCCGGGTATCGTATTGTAAATTGTGTTAGTTACTTTTAAAATCACTACACCGTTATCCTACTCTGCTGATCCTCCCCCCCCTTACTCGCACACTAACCCCCCCCCCCCCCCACACACACACACATACATGCACACACTACTTTTTATTCGCACTTTACGTCTTCTTACAAATTCTTTAATTAATCGATCCTTTTCTGTGTCGCTTACGTCGACTCACTTAGGTTTCTGGCAGAATCACCAGCGTCGTAGCTTGCTGCGACAATATGCTGAGCCAGCGCCTTTTCACTGTCGCACATAATACACATCACGACATAGTTGCCTCATATTTATTTTTGTAAACTCTTGTCTATAAATAATGTTCATGGTAGCTAATCGTTTTCTGTATTATGAATTACAATGAATAAATGTTATTTCTATTCTATTCTACTTACTGCCCGTCACTGGCAATGTATAAAATCTCGTTTACTTACTCATAGTTGTTATACTTTTGAACAGTAAAATGCAGGATAATACTTTGAAGTATCTTGTACAAGTAAGATTAGAGTGTAGTGTATGGAATTTTGAGCGGAAATCGTACTTAATGTTGTAACCTGCCAGATAGAATCTGGTTCGCGTGGGCGCACCATGTGGGCTCTACTTGTCAAAGATTATAAAATAACTAACTTTGCCTTCTTCCCCTAAATGCGAGTATAACAAAAAAAAAGTTCTCTACTTTTTACATAAATTCATAAAGTAGATAAGAGAAATTGAACGATTACCTATTTTATTAAGGAGCTGATTTACTTGAGCAGGTTTTTAAAGAAAAGTGATGAATATATGGCCGTGAAAAAAAAATGTGATAATTAAGCATCTTTCCAAGAATATGGCCGACTCTGAAACACGATTAAATATATTTCGTACGCCATAAAAAAAATCCAAAGTTACCTCTGCTTTTTGCTTTTAAACCGTTTTTCTTAAGTAGGTACCCACTACCCATTAATTTATGACGCCAAAACTTTTACACATTATTCAATATATTATGCATAATAATATAGCTATTTTATAATTAATACTAGCTGTTGCCCGCGGCTTCGCTCGCGTGGATTTCGTATTTATGTTGTTACCGGTTTTCCGAAGCAATGAGATATTTTCCCGTCATTTCGGGGTAATTTTAAACTAAGGAAAAACAGGACTAACCCTGTGAAATAAATGAGTATAATTCAAGATCCAGCTGAATTTTATATAATATACAGACGTTACTAATAAATTACTCAGAACAGAGGAACTTAGTAGCAGTATCTTAACAAATGTAAAGAGAGAGATGAGAGACACCTTTATGTAATAATTCAAAACAGAGCCAATTCGCAGAAGTAATTGAGAAAAACTAAAACCCTCTCCCTCTCTCTCCCCCCTTCCTCTCCCCCTCCCCCTCCCTCTGTATCTCCCCCTCCTCCCTCTCCCGCACCCCCTCCCCATTCCCCTCCTTCTCCCTTTCCCTGTACCTCTCTACCCCTCTACCTCTCCCTATCCCTGCCCCTATCCCTACCCCTAACGCCAATTTAACCGCTATCCCTAACATAGAAACGACACCAATATTTATTTTTAGACATTTCAAACCTATCGCAACCCAACCCCATCCCCAGCTGAAAAAAAACTCTGACCCCCATGTCAGAGGATAACCAGTGGCATACACTTTAAAAAAAAAAAAAAAAAAAAAAAAACCCCATCCCCAGGGGATGATGGTATTTCACGTCCACCACGTTGGAATTCAAAGTTGTTGTAGCTTTCGTAATCAGCGACCCGATAAACCATACAAACGACACCCATATTGATTTTTAGACATTTCAAACCTATCGCACCCCAACTCCATCCGCAGGGGGATGATGGTATTTCACGTCCACCACGTTGGATTTCAAAATTGTTGTAGTTTTCGTAATCAGCGACCCGATAAACCATACAAACGCCACCCATATTCACATTTCAACCCTTTCGCACCCCAACCCCATCCCAAGGCAATGATGGTATTTAACGTCCACCACGTTGGATTTCAAAATTGTTGTAGTTTTCGTAATCAGCGACCCGATAAACCATACAAACGATACCCATATTGGTTTTTAGACTTTTTCACCCCATTTCCCTTTTAAGGGGTTGAATTTGGGGTGGAATTTCAGTAACAGTGATGAACGTTGCATAGATATTAGAATTACATCATTAATGCCTAAATAATAAATTATGTGGATTTTACTTTAAAAATAAAGAATTTTCAACTTCATCCCCCTTTTCACAAATTTTGAAGATCCTAACTTCAAAACTGACGGACTTTCATACAAACTTTCATCCCCTATTTTACTCCCTTAGGGGTAGAATTTTGTAAAAACCTTTCTAAATGCACCCCTAGGCCTCATAAGGAACCTACATGCCAAATTTGGAATCTCTAGACCCAGCGGTTTGGGCTGTGCGTTGATATGTCAGTCAGTCACCTTCTTCTTTTATATATTTATGGGTACAGATTTCGAGAAAAATGCAAAAAATGAGCGAAAAACGTAAAACAGCGCGAATCCGCTCTGTTCTAACACGCGCATTCGGTCCTTTGTTAGAAAGGGAAGTAATTTAGCTCTTATCAGCCCCTTAACTTAATCTTACGATTCTTCCTACCTACGATTATTAACTTAATCTTTCTTCAGAACGTAAATTGTTAGTGAAGCAGATATGAATTTTCTGCCTTTGTCTGTGTTCCCGAGTTAATATAACCTGAATTTATTTAAGTCACGAGTGACTAGGCATCTTCGACCTCATTTCTGTCCTCAGGGCTAGATGTCAAGAGCAAGCTATCCCATCGACAGTAAAAAAGGTATACCTAGCGTGCAATCACGTGAAAATCGCGATAATAATGAGGAATAACCTGCGAAAATTTTTGTTATTGACATAGATACCTAGACAACTTGTTAAAGTATCAAGAACCTTATTCAACTTCTAATCTGCTTTAGTCTATGACAGTGGCGCAAGCGCAAACGAGCTTAAAGCCCTTAAGGTCGTTGTCCTCTCCAGAAGATAACTTAATGTGAGAATAACCCATTCTCCGAAAAGGCCCCATGACAGTTATCATAATATTTAGTTGAAGCCCTAATGAATATGTTATTGGAGGCTGTTTGTTCACGCTCACCGTAACGATATGCTTTAAATCGATCGGAGAAAGTTTATTTACGATCTTAGATGTCATTTGTGTGAGTTATAGAAAAAGCTCGAGGAAAAACGAACATGTACAGAAAAGAAACGTTTCTTCACCGTATCAATAATATAAAGGAAACATGCTTGAATGAGATTGTAGTAAGAGATAAGATTGAAGGGACTCTCGAAAGGGTCTGATCGATATTGAATACAACACAAAGATGGAAATATAGAATACCGTCGATTTCATATATATTCATATGTGTAGTGGATAATAAAATAATATCTTTGAAGATTACATTTTTACACGAACGAAATTCTACCGATCTCCAGAATATTTAAATTATAAAGTACAAAGTAATATAGGAAAGTGAAACATTAACATTTGGCGCTCGCTATCTATAACTCGTAAAGCCTAGCAATCATCACATGTGCAGTAGGCGCCATAATAATAAAATATCCAATCCGGACAATTGCTGAATGGCTACATGTTGAAACATCCAAGATCGAGGGCTGGCTTCACTGTCTCCCATTCATAGATCAATGAGATTAGGGTTTTCTGGGCCACTGAATATTTTACAACCCTATTCAGGATAAGAAATAAGACATTTTATAACAAAGCGAGCACAAAGGAAAGAAAATATTTCGTTTATTAATTCTGCCTCGTTGTCAGAACGTCAACGACGACTTTATTTGACCGTATAAACGCATAAAGAATTTTAATAAAAATTCGCAGAAAAAGACTCGATTCGCTCAACATTTTGTTTCGCTGTGACATGAAACGTCGACAATATTGTAACAAAACATGTAACGGAAATTGGATAATCTAAATGCGGTGGATGCAATACCTACTTAATGTAGATGTAGTTAATCGCTGCAACAGTTACGAAACCGATTGTGTTCGGAGCAGTTGACGTCACCGCCACGGTTGGTCGACAACCCTATGAAGAGTGGCCTTAATTCGGAATGGATCGGTGGAACACATATGGCCTGAATTAATCACTTTATTGGCCACAATGGCCGGCTGGATGACAATGTGAACGAGTGGGATGGCCGCAGGATCGGCAGCCACTCTATTACGATTAAGTAGAGCGTATGTTGACCCCAAATCTTTGTCTAAAGCGCAAAGTAAATACATGCAGCGATACGCATGATCAAAGAGAGTATTTGCATGGCCTAGAATTTAGGTTCGATTTGCTTGTTCTAAGGTGGGCGGCAGTCACAAATGCATTTGTGGGTGGGGCTGAGCTTGCACTTAAAAGAAATGTAGGTTAGCAGTTATGAACGAAAATAGCGAGCAGTTAGTAAAACGAGATAGAGGTTGGTGAGTAGAAATGTATGTAATGATAGTTTTTATTCTTTACACGCGCCATTTCTGTTTATTCCCTGAATTTAACAAAAGGGCTATATACGTATATAATCTATATCTTTAATGTCCAGAGAGAATCGAATAAAAGATACCAGTGAGTCAGTATCGGCCGCAGCCGGCGACCAATTCGTTCTTTTAAGTCTGTTTTTTTTTGCAACATTAGGATTGCGGATTGCGGCTGACGCAATTTTGTTTTAAGGGTTCCGTAGTTAAAAGGAAACCATTATAGTTTCGTCATGTCAGTCTGTCTGTCTGCGGCTTAGCTCAGAGACCCTTAGTACTAGAAAGCTGAAATTTTGTTGAATATTTTTTTTGGGTACCCCTACTAGCGAACTACAGTACTGTAGTTCGCTGACCCCTACAAGTAAAGCGGAGATGAAATAACTTTTTCTTGCTTTCTTGTAAGTGCTAAAATCATTTTTCGATTTAGGGATCCGTTTGCGAAATCTTAAGCTTGAAAGCGCATTTTTTTTTTCTAAAATCCGTGTATTGTTGAAATGGGTCGGATGTTTCGAACTTTCTTTCCATTACAGATTTGTGAAGAAACTTTAAAGCTAAATATAGTTTATACCATATTGCGGAGGAAACGTTACGTACCGAGCAGGAATGTTGACTTTTAACTGAATCAAAGTTCATGAATAATGCTATGAGTTAGGCGAACGTTTATTATCAATCAAAACGGTGGATTCACGTGGTTACGTCACGGAACGTGGCCCAGGGTTTAGTTTTGGTAGAGTTGAACATCATCATCACTACATCATATTATAAATTAAAGTCGAAATCCGGTCTGAATGAGCACGCTAATCAGAAACCAACATCACGCCTCTGTCCCGTCGAGGTAGGCAGAGACCACATGCTACAGCCCTCCACCTGCTACCTTATACCTGCTTTCTTGAGAATACCTACTTCCCCCGCTTCCTCTACTTTCATTAACGTTTTCATACACGCTCGTCAGTTTAGTTAGACTAACTACTGAATGGATTTTGATACGGTTTTTGACGGATAGGTAGCAGTCTAAACAAACGAGGAAGGTTTTCATCTGTAATTATAAATATTTAGGGCAAACTGGTGAAATATGAAGATGATTGTCGATCAAGTCGGAAAAAAACGTGTCTCTTGAGAGCTTTTGCATCACCGACGCCGGGGCGGGCCGCTAAGCAAGAAATTCAAAAGTTGCAATTGCAACAGACAAGGTTCCTTTTGTAAGACAGCAGTCGCTACCGGTCGAACGAGCACGATGAATGGTAGGTACCTAACAATAGTTTGAAAACTATTGCTATTAGAAAAAACATATTTGAAGCTAGGTAACTTGCATGCTTGCATGTATAAATTTTTAGGCTGCAGTCAACCGTACTTTAAAATACTTACTAAAAAACTTTAAGACTAAAAATGATAAATTGAATATGTACTATGCCTGCTCTGTCGTTACTATATGAGTGAATGTCCACCAATGCTGTGCGAAGGAGCTAAGCTATGAGCTGTAAAATTCCAAGAAATAGGATTGCTACATTTGGCAGCGCATTTGACAAGCTAGGAAACGGAGCAATTCCCAACTCACAGCTAGCACTGGTGGAAAACCACCCTAACGATCTAAATAGGAGGTACCTGACCTGAGAAATGAAGAAGACAAAGACACAAAGAGGTTATTCTTAATTAAATTTTCAATGGGAATCGATTTCATGGCAATACATTTGTCCGACTCTCGTCTATTTGAAACGGTTCGACCTAGTTGTTTTCATTTACATGTTTAGTGCTGGTATCTGCTTGCTTAATCGAAAGCCCGTACTTGAAAAACGCACCCGATTGATTAAATATCGTTTTTATGGTTCCGTACCCAAAGGGTAAAAAACGGGACCCTATATTAATATGCCTCCGATTTCTATCTGTCTGTCTGTCAGCGGGCTGTATTCCATGAACCGTATATGTATTTCTGTAGCCGCTATAACAACAAATAATAAAAATAAAATAAAAAACATTAAGGGGGCTTCCCTACTAAAAATATGTTTTAGACAATTTTTGCTCGATTTTTGTTTTACCTCTATTTAGTTTACTATTATTTAATCTGTGTCTATCGTAAAAACGGTAGACACGTAAGGGCAGCCGTCGTTGAAACTCGTGCGCGCGGAGCAAATTTTTCGATACATTTGCGATTTAATACTTATGTGAATACTTGACATGTAGAATAGGTTATCTATATTTTAGACAATTTCAAATGAAAAATAAAAGTAGCATCAGTAACACTATAACTGTATTGGCGGGTCTCCAAAGTAGCGATTCAGGGGGGTACTGAAAACCAGCAGTATTGCTGAGTATCTTGCCATTTCACCAACCATTACGTATAACAAACTTAGAATAAGCTTAACTTTTATACATTTAAGAATTGTGTTTGGTGAATAAATTTCTTTTTATTTATTTTTATTTATTTATTTAATACTGTTGTCGTTGGAAGGAAAAATTCCGAAAACCTTAAATTTTTAGTTACATTACATAATAAAAAAAATTTGCGATAAAAATACCATAACTTTTACTTAAAGGTTTGTACGGAACCCTCGGTGCGCGAGTCCGACTCGCACTTGGCCGGTTTTTATCATTCTGTTTAAAAAATAAAAGCCTGATTTACATTGATCCAGTGTTTCGTGAAAACAACCGATTACCTATTTCGTACGTTTTAAAAGGTACTGCCCTTTATAGGTCGGACGAACAGACAACGTTACAACGTAAAAGCCTTAGTAGTAGGTCCTGGGTCCCGTTGACACCCTTTGATTACGGATACGGAACCCTAAATATTACGATAATCCTCATTACATGGAATTGAAGAACTTTCACAAAGAAATAAGGGTGTTAGCATCATAATTTTTTTGGGACTCTACCTTCGCAGTCACTGATGAGTTCAATAATGAACTGAAGGGGAGGCCAGTAATGGTTTTACAACACATAGGTCCGAACCAAATTGAGAAAGTAGACTAGTCCCATTATCTGAGTCACTCTTTCCATCTTTAGCTTTTTGGCGTAGAGCTAAAGCTAAGAATAAAATAATAGCTTTAGCTGGTCGGCCCTATGATGGCTCTAAGTTAATTTGTGAAAATTTTATCAGTGGGCATGACCCGGCTTGGCCTGCTGGATCCACCACTATTTATTTCAATCCAGTCTAGCTTCTAAGATAAAAAAAAAATGCCAGAATCTAAACGCTGGGTTAATTTAGCTAAGTAAATATCAGTTTATTTTGGTTACATAAAGATCCAGTGCCACTGGATTACAGCGCTGAATCGAGACACTTCATCAATCTGAATTAGTGAAAATAGGATGATGGGATGTCCGCGCCAATTTGCCCAGACCTTGGTACAAATCCGCTTTTTTATTTGCCCCTAGTTCACACAATACTTAGGTAGGTATATAGACAGACTAATAAGCAAATGGAATCGCCGTCATTTTCAATCAATCTCGTATAGCGCGTTCAGGATAAGTCTGGCTATGACGGTTATTTTCTGCGCATGGGTGACAGGCGGAGAGCCAATGAACGATTCGCTCACCTCACCCCACATGCCGCGCTTACCCGCGACTCATTTTTCGACTTCTGCTCATTAATGGTCACAGCCCGAGTTATTTTGTACGCTCTATATGATTATAATTGTATTCGTATTGAACTAGGCCATATTTAACGGTAAGATAGTGCGTACATAGGTACGCACGGCAGCACTTTAGTGGTAACAAAACTAGTATAAGCTGAACTACGCTACAAACGCCCGAAACCAGAGCTCCACTCAAGGTCAAATTGTTACCACTGACGTCAGCTGTCGCGCAGTCGTGTGTACTTAAAGTAAATACTTCATCTTGACCACCACAAACTGTAATGTAGGCGTTCGGAGCACATTCTAGGCAATTGAGTGATAGTTGATCTTGTGGATTGTTCAGTTAGAATGGTTTTAATTGACTATCGAAAATATGGAACACTGACTGCCTATTTAAAATGAAGGTGTGTTGTTCACAATATCAACAGGTAAATAGGTATACCTCTACTTGGGTACCTACCTACTGTCGCGGTCTTTCACACCACACCTGATCACAAAAATAAATTTAGCTTCGCAATTAAGTAGTGGCATTATTATATTAGCTTAGTGACCTATCCCGTGTTCACCCTTTAGTAAATTTTACCTGTTTATTTTTATTTAAGCTCGGCTCGAGAGCGATTCTATTTTTCGGAAGCAAGCAACAATGAGCTTAGATGTGATCAGGTGCCAGTGACCGCAATAGTACTTGGGTACCTATTCTAACCACTACCTATATTTTTTATGTCGAACTCTTTAATCGAACTTCTTCTTTAAGAAAAAGAACGATTAAATAGTGCCTAGGCAGGGGCATTGACTCATAAGAGTAACACGATCTTCGCGCGCAAAGCTCGGTAAGGCATTGACTAAATATCAGAATGTCATTTTTACGAGTATTGCGTACTATTGCTTACTACATTTTTTCGGGGGCATTCGCCAACTTTCTGTCGAATAAGAAAATCCCATTGCCGAGATACCTACCTCTATCCGCGCATGGCGAACTTATTTTTGCACAATTAAAATTCGTACCTATTTGCGGGCGTTGACATTACAACACATGGCGTGCAATAACAAATTTAGATTTCAGGTGAGGTCGATGCCCTTGTGCTATTATTGCCTAATTACTAACCTATAGTGCCTAGCGTGCCTATCTATTCTTAATTTACTCATTACATCCTTCCTACTAATCCTACTAATATTATATTCCTTCCTACTAATATTATAAACGCGAAAGTTTGTACCTAAGTATGGATGGATGGATGGATGTTTGTTACTCTTTCACGTAAAAACTACTGAATGGATTTTAATGAAACTTGGCACACATATAGATTAGGTCCTGGAATAGCACATAGGCTACTTTTTACCGCGGGAAAACACTTCATTCCCACGGGAAAACGCATTTAATATTAATGAAGAAGGTGACTGACTCTTTGACTGACATATCAGCGCACAGCCTAAACCGCTGGGCCTAGAAATTCCAAATTTGGCTCCTTATGATCTTTAGGGGTGCAGTAAGAAAGGGTTTCATAAAACTCTACCCCTAAGGGGGTAAAATATGGGATGAAAATTTGTATGAAAGTCCGTCAGTTTTAAAATTTTGTATTTAGGCTGACGATTAAAAATTAATATTGACGTGTTTCAGGGTTTTTGAAAATTCGACACCCTAAAGGGTGAAAAGGGGGATGAAGTTAAAAATCCTTTATTTTTAAAGTAAAATCCACATAATTTATTATTTAGGCATTAGGGTTATAATTCTATGCAACGTTCATCACTGTTATTTAAATTCCACCCCAAATTCATCCCCTAAAAAAGGGAAATGGGGTGAAAAAGTCTAAAAACCAATATGGGTATCGTTTGTATGGTTTACTGGGTCGCTGATTACGAAAACAACAACAATTTTGAAATCCAACTTGCCGGATGTGAAATACCATCATCCCCTGGGGATGGGGTTCGATAGGGTTCAAATGTCTAAAAATCAATATGATTGTCGTTTGTTTGGTTTATCGGGTCGCTGATTACGAAAACTACAACAACTTTGAAATCCAACGTGTTGGACGTAAACTACCATCATCCCCTGGGGATGTGGTTGGGGTGCGATAGGGTTGAAATGTCTAAAAATCAATCGTTTCTATGTTTATGTGAGGATAGGGATAGAGGCTAAGATGGCGTTGGGGGAAGGAATAGGGATAGGGAGGGGGAGAGGGAGGGCGCAGGAGAGGGAAGGGGAGAGGGGCAGGGACAGGGATGGTTTGACGGACGGTTGGACAGATGGTTGGACGGACGGACGGACGACAGATAGACGGAAGGATGGATGTTCAGATAGATAGATAGAATCCCTCGTGGACGAGGACGCGGGCAACAGCTAGTCAACAATAAATTTTACAAACAAGACTAAACTTATGTTACTTTTAAAACAATGTTTTCCGAGAAATAAAATAAATAATTCGGTAATTTCTGACAGTCATTGAGATAAAAGACAAAATCAAATGCAAGTCCATCCTGTAAGGATATAAATTTGAATCACGCAAATTGTGATACTATAGTTGAGCTTGATGCCACTATATTTTAGTACTTATGTACCTTTAAGTCGATTCAAAGATAAAAGAAAAACAGTTGCGTTATTGCTCAAACAATCTCAAGAAACTAACAAATTAGTACCTCATCATAACATCCCACGAAATGTCCACTACAAGACAGGGAGCTCCCTCCAGAATTCTAGCTTTTGCTGGAAATATTTGGAGGGGAAGTACCATAGTCACCTCGTTTGTCAGCGTTACAGCTGGCACTATGGACCGCGGTTGTAGGTGACCGAAGTAAGTAAGATGGTATGATACACAGGAGGATGCTGCTGCTCATTCTCTAGTTTATCGCCCTTAATCGCCTCTTACGACACCCACGGGTATGTAAGGGATGGTACTACTCTTTTCCGGCACCACACGGGACCCTAAATTAGTACATAGTCAAGGGTTAACATATTATGTTTGTAGGAGGGTCGACTTTTAGGAAACCCGTTAGTGTTCACTGTTCATGCTCATTTAATATCTTGACCTGTTTAAAAGAACTACGAGGGCCACACCGAAATGATCGGGAATAGAAAAAAGTACAAAAATAATACAACAATATTTACTTTCATTGTTTTTCGAAGTATTCTCCGTGACAATCGATGCACTTTTGCATTCTATCAAACCAATTATTATAACAGTAATTCCAGTCTGAAGTGGATATAGTCGAAACGGCCGATTTGTAAGCTTCGACTGCCTCTTCTGGGCCTTGAAATCGTTGACCACGTAGCATATCTTTATTTCTTAGGAATGTAAAATAATCATTGGGGCTCAAGTCAGGGCTATACGGTGGATGGTCCATTAACTCCACGTTTTCCTGATTTAAAAACGCGATCGTTTTGCGAGAGGTATGTGAGCTCGCATTATCCTGGTGAAGAATGATGCGACGATTCGGATTAATTTTACGAAGTTCTCTTATGACTTCCGGCAAACAAACTATTGTGTACCAATCAGCAGTAACCGTTCTGCGTTCTTGTAAAGGAATCGTAGCCACATTACTCCAGTAAAATTACGAGAGATTGTATGGCGAAACGGAAATAATTGATAATAGCCGTGATTCTTTTTCAGATCGATAGATTATATTTCTGTGTAAAGCTTTTTAATGGAATCCACCTAAATTTACTTCATTTATTTATTTATTTTGCCGTCCAAACATTAAAAAAATATTGAATTTCGGAAAAAAATGTTAATAGATTATTTTTTTTATTTACGGCTTGCTATATATTCAGAATTTCATATTATACATGAATCCACCTAAAAATATTAGCTTTTTTGTATTGTTTAACTTTTATAGCACGAAATTTAAATACAGCTTATCTTCACAACCAAAAATAGTAATAGATCCGTTTTGCTTTCTAATAATTTAAATAGTGCTATATAATCACATTTTTGGCAAATCCAACATAAATGTTTTCAAAATCATTGTAAACCAGCGATTACAAAAAACTTTTTTTTTATTTAGTATGGCATATTTGTGAATATATATAAGAATCACTTACATTTAAAAAGGTTGAGTTTAGCTCAGTTTATTGCTATTATTTTACCTCGACTTTATTGGCCCTTATATGTAAAAATAAGTGGAGATTTTATATTTTGAAATAAATTGATATTTTTAAATATATTTATGGTGGATTTTTATGGCTGTATGTAAAGTATACGTTTATCTATGATATAAAGTATATAATTGTCTATTACTATTTTTGCCTTAGCTGTTATTCGAAAAAAATATTCCGCTTTAAATTTTAGGTGGATTCGTAAATATTGCGTCTTAACATCATATTTAAATACGATATACACAAAAAAGTAGCTATTAGCATTTAATGTTTTGCAAAACCGTATTTTTACTGGACTACATGACCAGTTTTCGATACAAACGAAGTGACCATTTTTTTCGACACGCTACGAGAGCGGACAACTTTTGTTGGCTTGACCTCGCCTTCGAAGACCCAAACAGCCGATTGATGTTTTCTTTCGGGCTCATATGAATAAATCCACGATTCATCACCAGAGACGATATTGTAAACTGCATTTGAGCTCCCTCTATTGAACCGTTGCAGAGTAGACCGACACCAATTAACACGAGCCGACTTTTGTTCCTCGGTCAAACGATGGGGCACCCAGCGGGAAACTAACTTCTTGACACCCAGTTCATCATGTAAAATAGTTTGAATCGCTGTCATACCAATGCTGAGAGAAGCCCGAATCTGCTCGTATGTCACATGTCTATCTTCTTTTATTAATTGGCGCACAGCATCGATGTTATCTTGTGTTACCGCTGTTTTTGGTCAACCAGTAGAAGGAACTGTCGTGAGAGAGGAACGTCCACGACGAAACTCAGAATACCAACGATATATAGTAGTTTTACTGGGTGCTTCAAGTTCATAAACAGAAACAAGCTCGGCGAGACATTGTTATTGAGATAAACCTCGACGAAAGTTGTGAAAAATTACGGCACGGAAATGTTCCCGCGTAAGCTCCATTTTCCCCACTGACTTGTCAAATTCAAATGGCTACTACTCTTATCTTTTTTTACTTTTTTTAAAATTCAAAAATGGAATTGTGTTTGAAATTAAAGGTATAAGAGGTCAAGAAAAGAAAAAGTACTTCACTATGCAACGGCAATTTATTGAATGATAAAAAGACAGAACGAAATCGACTGTGAGTGAATGGACTGAATGGTGAACGAACGTCAGATCGAACGAATGAAATTTAGTGACTTGGATATTTGTTAATTAAGGCTAATACCAATAGTCCCCCTCAAATATTCAAGTATTTTATACAATATTAATTATCTTGATATTAAGTCAAGTTACACAAGAAATTCGAAACACAAAATATATAAAATTGAAAATTAACTTAATGTGTAATTATTACATTACAATCACATTTTGATTATATATTGCATAACAATAATAACAATTTTAGAGTAAATTTAATTTGCGTCTTAATTCCAGGAACTTCGCTGTGGGTACCATTTTAGTGAAAATGTCAGCCAGTTGGTTTCCTGTTGAAACATATTCTAGCTTTATTACTTTGTTAGTAATTTGTTCCCGTGTAAAATGGTATTTGATATATATATGTTTGGACCTTTTGTGATTTGTCGGGTTATTAGCGATACAAATACAACTGTTGTTATCTTCGAAGATTATTATTGGCTGCTCTACTGGAATTGAAATACTATTCAATAACGACTTAATCCATATCGCTTCTCTTACAGCCTCAAATAAAGCCATATATTCAGCTTCCGTTGAGGAAGCGGCGACTGTGTTTTGTTTCCGTGTATTCCACGAAATTGTACAATTATCGAACACTTTAAATATGTGCCCTGTTGTACTTTTTCTATCGACCAAATTGCCTCCCCAATCGGAATCTGCATAGCCAACAACCAGTTGTTTAAAATCACATTTTTCATAGATCAGCTTTAGGTTAATCGTTCCTTTTATGTACCTCAAAAGATTTTTTAAGCATTTCCATAATTCCTCATTATTTTTACTCTGATATCGGCTTAAAATTCCTATCGCAGCACATATGTCTGGCCGCGTACAAAGCATCGCGTACATTAAACATCCAATGACATTTTTGCAAGGGGCATCATAGTGAGAGTCAGAGTTTAAAGAATCATAGTCTAATTTAGATGGAAATGGTGATTTAGAGGGATTGCATTCGCTCATTGAAAATTTGCATAAAACATTTTGAAGGTACAGTGATTGATCTAAAGTCAATTTATCTTTACTTCGTTCTACTCTTATGCCTAAAAACAATTTGATCTCTTGTAAGTCAGTCATATTAAATTTCTGCATTAACCTGTTTTTATACACATGCAAATCTTGAATGTTTTTAGCACAAATTATTAAATCATCTACATATAAACAATGTATATGTTTTTATTTATATCCTTCTTATCTAAAACATATAGACAAGGGTCAACCTGAGAATTCTTAAAACCAATAGCTTTAAGAGCATGATCGAAACGCTCAAACCAACATCTGGAAGATTGCTTTAAGCCATACAGTGTTTTATTCAATTTACACACTTGATTTGGTTCAGCTGAAACACCCGCCGGCACTTCCATAGAAATGTCTTCTTTAAGAACACCGTTCAAAAAGGCAGTCTTTACATCCATGTGATGAGCATGTAAATCAAATTGATTAGCGAGTGCCAGGATAAATCGAAAAGTCGATATTCGAGCAACTGGAGCGAACGTTTCATCATAATCTTGAAGGTATTGTTGAGTGAAGCCACGAGCGACTAATCGCGCTTTATAACGTGAAAGTTCCCCTAACTCATTGTTTTTGATAGTAAAAACCCATTTAGAGCTAACAATATTAACATTATTGGGTCTGTCAACAAGAGTCCAAGTTTGATTACTGTGTAGTGACTCAATTTCGCTCTCTATGGCTTTCAACCATTTATCCGAATCACTCCTATGAAAAATATCATTATAAGTATTCGGCAATGTTTGAGCAGTTGTAAGCGATAAATAGTAATCAGGATCATTCATCTGATTATAATCTTTAGGTGGTAAGTCGAGAAGTCTTTCACTGCGTCTCAGTTTGCCAGATGAAGGTCCGGCTTCTGAGTTATCATTCGGAAGATGTTTGTGTTTGCTGCCTATTAATTTTGCCGATTCATTGTCAAGCTTATTAATTTCGGCGGGAATTTGATCTGACTTGCTAATGACTGGCCTAGAAGTTTCAAAATTTGACTCATCAAACACAATATCTCGAGCAATGAGAAAATTATTTTTGTCTACATCATATAATTTGTAACCATTTTGATCGTAACCGACTAGTATGGCTTTGAATGATTTTTCGTCAAATTTCGATCTTTTAGTCTTGTCATGGACATAAGCCGTCGAACCGAATATTTTTAAATGATTTATTTTCGGTTTTCTACCGTGCCACATTTCGTATGGTGTTTTATTATTTGTGAGCGCTTTTGTGGGTAGTCTGTTTGTCAAGTATGTGCTTGTTAGTACAGCTTCGCCCCAAAATGATTTTTCTAATTTCGCACTTGTAACCAGTGTTCGAGCCATCTCGGTTAACGTACGATTCATACGCTCAGCTACACCATTTTGTTGCGGCGTGTACGGTACTGTCAGATGGTAAGTTATTCCCTTACAAACACAAAAATCTTTGAATTCCGTAGACAGGTATTCTCGTCCATTATCGCAATATAAATTAGTCACTTTGGTATTAAATAAGTTCTCACTTTTAGCTACAAAGTCCTTGAAACATTTTAAAACTTCTGATTTTGATTGCATTAAATATGTAACTGTGTAGTGAGTAAAGTCATCAATGAAGGTAACAAAGTAATTTTTGTTATCTACAGTTGTCGGTGTTATCGGGCCACATACATCAGAGTGAATAATAAAAAGTGGTCGGTTGTTTTTGTTGGACTTGTCTTTTGATTTTTCAAAGGGCAATCGGCACTGTTTACCAAGTATGCAAGGTTCACATAACTCATCAGTAGGTATAATTTTGTCAATAATTTTACTATCAGTCTCATCAACTACATTTTTTAGCATATTAAATTTTAGTTTGTTTAAATGACCAATCCGACCATGCCATAATTTATAGGATTGTGTATGGTCTTGGTCTAGGCATTTCTTTTGACTCATATTTAAATTACATTGAGATTTGTTTATTTCGAAAGTAATACTAAAAAGGTTGTTAGTATTTTCGCCTGTCATGCAACATCTGTTGTTTTTATTATAAACTTGAACGCCATTATTGCCAAAAACAACCGACATACCTGTCTGTTGTATGCGATTTACCGATAACAAATTGTACCGTACCTCTGGTGAATATAACACATCGTCGATGGATCCGTTAATACCTAAATTTGTGGTTACCTCAATCCGTCCTTTACCGAATGCAAGAATGGAGGTTCCGTTCTTAGCAACTCCAATTTTTAAAGGTGTGGGTAGTTCTATATATGACGTAAACGCTTCCCGAGTGTCTACAATATGGTCAGTCGCACCAGAATCTAAAAGGAAACAAATTTCATTGTTAGCTAAACGATTGTCAGCAGCAGAGGGTAACTTACATTTTGAAAACATGAAAGCGAAACCGTCCTCGTCATTGTTGCTGGTTTGAATATTATTAGCCGTCCTCTTGTAGCTAGTAGATTGACCATTTTGTTGACTTTGCTGTTGGTTCTTGAAATAACGGCAGTCCTTTTTGAAATGGTTTCGACGTCCACAGTGATCACAGTACATTTTTGACATCTTGTAGGTAGAATTCCCGTTATGAAAATGTTCTCTCTTTTTAGGGTAGGTCTTCTTCTTCTTGTGCGGTATAGAAGACGGGTTTCCGGTAGAAAACCGTTTTAAGCCAGTATGCAGGGCCTTGAGTTCCGTCGTACTTTCTGCTTTCAGTTTCACTTTGTGATCTAAGAGGCGGGTCTTGACGAAAACTAGATTTAGATGTTCTTCACCAAGCGTTTCCAACGCAGTTATCACTCAGTCATAAGATGTGGGTAGTGTAAGCAAAAGATGCGATATTTTGTCCATCTCGTCAAGCCTGGCTCCAGCGCAGATCAATTCAGTGATTAAATTATCAAATCTCGTAAAATGTTGCAATAACATCACATCCGGTTGTAATTTAAGGTTAAGTAGTTGTTTACGCAGCGCTAATTGTGAGGCCAGACTTCTTCTTTCATAGATATTGTCAAGATTATCCAAAATCGATTTAGCGGTAGAAGGTTCTTTAGCAAAGCTCAAAAATGCGTCACCCAAGTACTCAATGATCGTACTTTTGGCAATCGTGTTGTTTCTTACCCATATTAGGTCTGGTTGTGCTGGTACTTCGTTTTCCACAACACTTAGCACTTGCAGTTCCTCTAAAAGAGCTTTTATGCGAAATTTCCACGTGCTGTATCTCTCGCCGGTAAATTGGTGAATATTTCTTTTATTTCGCGAATCCATTTTGACGGTAAAGCAGGTATTTAGGTTTGACTTTACTTTTACTTGACTACTGATTAGAAAACGCGATCTGGACCCATAACCTAAAGGTATAAGAGGTCAAGAAAAGAAAAAGTACTTCACTATGCAACGGCAATTTATTGAATGATAAAAAGACAGAACGAAATCGACTGTGAGTGAATGGACTGAATGGTGAACGAACGTCAGATCGAACGAATGAAATTTAGTGACTTGGATATTTGTTAATTAAGGCTAATACCAATAGAAATAATACTACATGTCATAAACCAAAAAGGTTTTAATCTAATTTATTCCTGAGTATTCTATTCCCGATCTTTTCGGTTTGGCCCTCGTAATAAAGAGAGAGATGTACATCTACTATTCAAAGTCAAAGTAGTTTATTCATTGTTGGATATTAAAATCTCTTAATGCGCAAACAAATTGGCGCCATAGTGGAAAAAAAAGAAGCAGCAATAAAAACCCACGCGCTCTTTTAAAAATGTTTGAATGTACAGGGATTGTATTAAATTATCTTTGATGCTGGACATAAAGCACCCAGTACATTTGTGATAGAATAGAATAGAAACATTGTATTTACATGGTAATAGGATTTTATAACAGTTTTTGCAGAACAGTATTTTTTTGCCAACTAAGGGCATGTAAATATTTTTAGAGAATATGGTACTTAAATCAATCAATCTAAATATATAAAATTGCTTGTCCTGACTGACTGATTCATCAAAGCAGAGCCGTAACCGCTATAGATACAGATCTGAAAATGTGTACACAGGTTCTTTGCGCGTCAAAATCACCCACTAAGAAAGGATTTTGGAAAATTCATCTTCCAAGGGGGTGAAATAAGGGATGAAAGTTTGTATGAAAGTCTTTTGTTTCTTGAGCTAGATTCACACAAATTTGAATTTAAGCTTTTGGTAAAAAATAAAGAAACAGGTGTTTAAGCATTTCTTAAAGATCACCCTTCAAGGGGATGAAAAAGGGGATGACTATTTTCCGTATGTTGGTCTATAAGTCTTCCATTTTTAAAGGTAGATTTATAGAAATTTGGTTTTGAGCTTTTGGTAAAAAATGAAAAAGTACGTGTTTCAGAATTTTTTAAAATTCATCCCCTAAGGCGGTAAAATAAGGGATGAAAGTCCGTCAGTTTTGAAGTTAGGATCTTGAAAATTTGTGTTTAGACTGACGACAAAAAATTAAGTTTTAAGTGTCTCAGGGTTTTTGAAAATTCTACACCCTAAGGGGTGAAAAGCGTGATGAAGTTGAAAATCCTTCATTTTCAGAGTAAAATCCACTTAATTTATGATTTAGGCATTAGGGTTGTAATTCTGTGGAACGTACATCACTGTTTTTGAAATTACACCCCAAATTCGACCCCTAAAAGAGGGAAACGGGGTTAAAATGTCTAAAAATCAATATGGGTATGGTTTGTGTGGTTTATCCCGATAACGAACGCTTTTCGCTGATTACGAAAACTAAAACAATTTTGAAATATCGTGAAATACCATCATCCCCTGGGGATGGGGTTGGGGTGCGATAGGGTTAAGATGTCAAAAATCAATATGGGTGGCGTTTCTATGTATAGGGATAGCGGTTAAGATGGCGTCAGGGATAGCGTTAGGGGCAGGGACAGGGAGAGGAAGAGGGAGAAGGAGAGGAAGGGGATGGGGAGAGGGAGAGGGAGGAGGAGGGGGAGAGGAAGAGGGAGAGACTGCACATTGTCTGAATTTCACGCGGGCGAAGCCGCGGGCACAGCTAGTAATTAATAACATTAAAAGGTTTACACTAAAATTATAATAAAAAATTTATCAAATTTCATGAGATGGATATAATTTCAGTTATTGTCATATCACTAGTGATTATTGACTTTAGTTCATTTAGGGTCGGGCCACACTGATCGACAGCGATCGACGGTTTGCCTATACAAAACGCGCGCAAAGTAAAGCAATCCTTTTGCATCGACGCAGCGAACGCGCCCTAACGACGAAACGCCGTCGACGGCGATAGACGGCTGACGACGGCGATCGACGGTGATAAGTTGTACCACATTGTACAAAGTACAGTAGATCAAGAAATGCGAAATAACATAAGATTTTTATGTTTTAATAATTTTTCACTCCAATGATCATATTTTAAGCACAGCTTTAAGCTACAACACATGTTACCCGATGTTTAATTAAATTAATTATTAAATTCGTAAAAGTAGAAGATTTTTTTATTTATTGTGGGTATTTCACTGCAACATAGATACTGTTGTGAAACAACAGTCGAGTTTGGTACAGAATGAAAATTATGATGCACACACATTAAAGATTTTATCACCTATCAGTTTGTTCATAAATTCAATAATTTTTACTTCATGTAAATAAGTTTACTTATTAGTTTACCCTAAATTAGTACATACCTAGTCAAGGGTAAACATATGTTTGTAGGAGTGTCGACTTTTAGGAAACCTGTTTAGTGTTCACTGTTCATGCTCATTTAATATCTTGACCTGTTTAAAAGAACTAATAAAGAGAGAGATGTACATCTACTAGTCAAAGTCAAAGTACTTTATTCATTGTTGGATATTAAAATCTCTTAATGCACAAACCAATTGGCGCCATAGTGGAAAAAAAAAGAAGCAACAATAAAAACCCACGCGCTCTTTTAAAAATGTTTGAATGTACAGGGGTTGTATTAAAATATCTTTGATGCTGGACATAAAGCACCCCAGTACATTTGTGATAGAATAGAATAGGGTAATAGGATTTTATGCAAATAAACAAATTGCTTAACAAAACTAGTACCAGAAATAATTCGAAAATAAACATCAATAGTGTACTATATTGTTTCCTCAAATGCGCAAGAAAAAGCTGAATGTATAGAACATACTGTAATTACCTATACTGTGATAAAGCCGCATTATGAATCGGCATAATGCATACTAGTGTGCTCTTTTTCAATCCGCAAAGTGCGAAAGGCTGTCGATCAATGTGGCCCGACCCTTATATTACATCAATTCATTTATATTACTTCTTCATCTATCTATATATTCATGATACTCATAAAAAAAACAACTTTTTTAAAGTTAGCTCAGAAATAATTTCCTTTTATTTCATAGAGCTCCATTTATAAATGGTGAAAAGTAAACGGTCACAATCAAGTCTGTTTTAATTATAATTTTATACAACTTTAAGTATATTAGTAATATTGCCGGTATCTTAGTCACTGTTATGACTAAGATACCGGCAAACAGCCAGTAACTTCACAGGTTTGATTTCATCTATGTTGTTATATTTTCAGTTTAAATTGCAACTGTTTTAAAATATTGTAATTTGTAATAGGAATTTACGTTAAGGTACTAATTACTTGTGGTCGAATAACCTTATTTCTTAACCTACCGCTAATGGCAAGATTTATGTAAACAGCCGCTGGTGGCTGTCTAGCCACTTCCAATTTTTTGTATTATGTGGTTGACATTATAAAGAAAATAAACTTAACTTTGCTCACGCCCATGGAAATTTATTACATATTTTGTTTAAGTGTTTGTAAAACAGAAAAACCTTAGCTGTTTGTATTTTAGGAAAATAACTTGAATAGATAAAAATTTTAGTTAGAACTATGGAAAAATTAAATGAATTTGATATTCATGAACCTTACCTACAGGTAGGTGTCACTGTTAATGTGAATACTTAGATATTTTCTTCTCTGAATCTAGTTATATTTTGATTATTATCTGACCAGTGTAACAAAGAAGTGTGTGGCCAAGGCAAGTATATTCCTTGGCCAAGGGTAGAAAAATAACCCTGTATCTGTAGAACATAGAAACACATACCTACATCGAAGATAGATCAGATCAGTTCAGAAAAGTAAAGGGCCAGGGAAAACTAGTTATTATAGACCATCGCAAGCAAGTCAACATTGGTTTATCAGTTCGGTGACTTCATCTGTGTCACTGTTTACTTATGGCTTACGTAGGCGTTTTGTTTTGAATGAAAATCTAAACATTTCCCAAAGAAAAGAAAACATACAACTACATAATACATCAGAAGAAACAAAAACAGCTTTACAAATGTGGTACAATAATTTCAATGCACTAAAACTGCATAATTTTCACATGACTGACTCCTCGTTAACTTGTGTTCAGATGACGAGCGTACTGTAAAACAAATGTACTGTAAACTTACCTCGCAATTTGATGTAGAAATAGAACAAAACTAAGTAAATAATATCAGTTTAATTCATAAATAAAACACAACACAAGCCTCACTTGAATAATGTTACACCACAACAAGCCACGAGCATCTCAGAACACGGCCCGGCAATCTTCCTTAATTCAATTCAATCTTTGATGAGTGGCTTTTGTGTGTTCACAATTCCGCCAATGTCACGTAGTGAAGTGAATACACGATGGAGATTCGCAAAAAAAAAAAAAAAAAAAACCCGGATATAGAATCCATTGAATAATCCTTTAGAGTACAAAACATCACAATATGTACAACAGAACAAGATAGTTATTATTAACAATCTTCCTTCCTTCCTTCGTTCTCGTAAAAAAAAGTTCTGTCAAATACTGTCAATTTTCGTCAGCCAATCAACCACTCCCTCCCTTTTATTTATTTTCTTCTGGCAATACTTTGTCGATCAGTGCCATCTAGTGAAACTTGCAAATAAATAAAGTTGTTTCTATTCAACACTAGGTGGCGGTACTACATTAGTTATGCCAACCGGCACTAGATGGCGCATCAAAAATAAGTTACACTATTCAACAACAGATGTCGTTAAAAATTCGTTGTGGAGTTCAATAATAGATGGCGCAATTAGGAGATGATTAGTAGTGCTACTTAGCAATAGATGGCGGTAAACTAATAATTGAGCTACTCGCATATAGATGGGGCTATAGACAAAAATTTTCGAAAGCTGATGATAATAGTGGTAGAATTCTTTTAATCTGTCTGCCTATTTTTTATAGTTTTACCTATATAATATTTTAACTTCTTCAATTGGTTCTGCTATTTGCATTCGCGTTTTCAGTTTCAGTGGAATGACAGCGTTCCATAGAGTAACTTATATCAGCGTTCGTTCGTGTGACATGCGCATAGAACTTCGTCCGAGGCGTAGAATAGGACATGCGGGTCCCGCACGTGACCGTTTCGGGTCACATGGCTCGCGCTGAACCCTAAACTCTGGTAGGTATGTAGCGACAAGAATTAAATATTTGTAGAGCAAAAGGATCTTACTTGTAAGAAATGGGTCCGTAATGAATGCATTATTATTATTTTTACTGTGATCAGCGCCATCAGTCATCCTGTTTGTTACACGGTAAGTTGTATGGTGATCGCGATCGGATAGCGATGCAGCTATAGGAAAGAAAGAGAGAGCTATACCACTAAACAAGGTCTTAACTAATTTTGCTGTTAATTTTCACTTCGGATAGAAATATACAGCGTGAATTTTTATTCGTTTTGAACCCGAAGCCCAATGAAAACAAGCAACTTTCCCGAAGAAAAAATTTTTTTACGCGAAAAAATTTTTTCGTCTCCCCATAGAAAAGTAAGTGGTCGTGATCGACTCATTTTGTATGGGAAGGTGAAAAATTTTTTCGAGTAAAAAATTTATTTCTTCGGTAAAATTGCTTGTTTTTCGAGGCTTTGAGTGTAGAACGAATAAAAATTCACGCTGTATAAGTAGTATACATAATATTTGAACGGAAATTGGGTAATTTCCTTAATTTTTGAAACATAGTGACGAAAAAAATAGAATATTAATAAAAAAAAAACTTTTTAAAAACAAGCTTTTATACAAAAATATGTACTTAAATAAAAAAAAAAATGCTGCAATGAATATAAGTAATAAAATAGATCGATTGAAATCATGCATAAAACTTTATAATGTTATATATGACATCAAACGATTTGAAAACTTGTAGCGCGCATAAAGTTTCACATCCTCCTCCAGCTTGTTTTTTTTATTTTTAACTATTTAGTTTTGTCTTAATTGGTGCAATTATGTGAATACCGTCACTGCCAAAGTCTGTTTGGACTGATGGTATACAAGGTTATTTTTTTGGACCTGATATGCGTATGCACCTTATTACAGAAGTCAAAACCAACAACTTTTGTTTTACGACTTTGCTAACAACGCACGAAAAATGTTCAACTTCCCATACAAAATGGGTCGGTCACGTGACCACTTTAGTATGGGGAGTCGAAATTTTGTATGGGAAGGTGAAAAATTTTTTCGAGTAAAAAATTTATTTCTTCGGTAAAATTGCTTGTTTTTCGAGGCTTTGAGTGTAGAACGAATAAAAATTCACGCTGTATAAGTAGTATACATAATATTTGAACGGAAATTGGGTAATTTCCTTAATTTTTGAAACATAGTGACGAAAAAAATAGAATATTAATAAAAAAAAAACTTTTTAAAAACAAGCTTTTATACAAAAATATGTACTTAAATAAAAAAAAAATGCTGCAATGAATATAAGTAATAAAATAGATCGATTGAAATCATGCATAAAACTTTATAATGTTATATATGACATCAAACGATTTGAAAACTTGTAGCGCGCATAAAGTTTCACATCCTCCTCCAGCTTGTTTTTTTTATTTTTAACTATTTAGTTTTGTCTTAATTGGTGCAATTATGTGAATACCGTCACTGCCAAAGTCTGTTTGGACTGATGGTATACAAGGTTATTTTTTTGGACCTGATATGCGTATGCACCTTATTACAGAAGTCAAAACCAACAACTTTTGTTTTACGACTTTGCTAACAACGCACGAAAAATGTTCAACTTCCCATACAAAATGGGTCGGTCACGTGACCACTTTAGTATGGGGAGTCGAAATTTTTTTGTGCGTTGTTAACAAAGTCGTAGAACAAAAGTTAAAGTAATTATATTTTTTATGCCTTATGCTGCAGAAATTATTAATAAACAAATAATTACTTATCCAAAACAAAAATGCAGAAAAAGTGCTAAAAAATCAGCTAAAATGGTAACAATGACTCTGATCGCAAAAAATTCTAATCGTAGTCTACTTTGGGGACACTATAGAAACATAATTATTAATGTTTATTTCCAACACTATCTGCATTCTACTAGGTTTTTAATCAATTGGTGAGGCTAAACGACCGAGTGCAGCGAGGTTCAAATCTCTTTGGGCTATAAACAACCAGTGTTTCGACATTCAAAAATGTTGCTCGTCCAACGAAGACCGGAAAAGTTTGAATAGGGAAAATAATTCGAGGATGAGCCACTTTATGGCACATTTATAGAAGGTAGTGTATGATTGATTTGCTGGTCAGTTGCTGCACAAATAAATATTTTCTCTGCTGCACAAATAATTATTTTGCTGGACAAATAAATTTTGAGCTACCGACCCAATTAAAATGCAGTGAAAATATAAATTTATTAAAATATTACTGCAATTATAAGGTAAGGAAATCAAGAAATACAAGCACTTCAATATTTTAATTATAATAAATTTTACACTTTATTAAGTTTGATTTAAATTGTTCACAGATTTATTTCAAAAAATTGATTCAGATGATCACAATTTTTTTTAAAATATCAATAATTTTTTATTCTACTCTTTAATTATTTATTTAAACAAACTTGATTTAATTGCAGGTAAAATTTTTATTTTCTCCTACGTTCAATATTATGGTGCAGAAAACTTAAAATCTTACTGCTCCTTTTAATACTAGACAAAAATAATTGCCATTTCAAAAGTACTTAATAAAGACCATTAAGTTTTAGACTAAATGAAGAAACCGTCAATAAAATTATAGAAACCGTCTTTAGACACTTTCTTTTGTTGACTAAAAAAATGTCAGCAATAGATTTAAAAGGTAACTTTAAGAAAAATTCTGCATCTACCGGTTATTCTGTTTTGTTATTCTGATATTATAGAAGGTACCAGACTTTCACCTATCATTAATCTTTAGGCAAAGCTCTTTCATAATTTACCTCGAGTAAATTTCACAAATTCATACCAAATCTCTGCGACATGAAAGTTGGCATTTGCATAAAGCAAGTCGTCAGCACCCAACCGACCAGAAAACTTACAATTAATATTAATACATGCGCAGTTAAATTAAGCATAAGAGCAAGCAGTCGGAAAATATTCGCGTCACTCCATTACTGCTTTTGACACGGCTATTATTCCAGTTCACTAAAAGGGCAGAACATGCCTTAAGATTTTAGTTTTACTTATTCTGACTCGCAAAAATCTCTTTTAGCGATAAGCCCGCCTTTATATAGGGTGACTTTTAATTAGTTCTTGATAGCAAAAGATATTCATGTACTCATGATACTGAACAACTTTTCCCAAAATCAATAATACCTAAAATCAAATTTGACCTCCCATACAAAATGCGCAATCAGCTGATGCAATTCTATGGGAGGTCAAAACATGATTTTCGTATTTCGACCTATGTTCCTTGGGGAAAAGTATCATGAGTACACTCATACCTTTTTCTATCAAGAACTAATTAAAAGTCACCCTATATATGTCATTTAGTTATGTTTTGTTATTATTTATTATTAAAATATAAGTTAAAAAGCAAATACAATTTTCTCAAAAACAAAATGTATGCTGTCAATTCAAAATCCTACTCATTTGGATTACCATTACCAGCAGCTTGCTAATAGATACTCAGTAGTAAGTGCAAACTTAACTCTATATTTCAGATACTATAGGTCACATTGAAATAAAACAGACGGGTTGGTAATTTTATAACGATGAAAGTAACGTTAACGATTTTCATCTATCCTTAACCGTTTCTGAGATAAATGAAAATTAATTTGAATGAAAATGTAATTTAGCCTAGGTTATTTTTCGTCTTTTTTGTACTAGTAGGATTTCGGTTTGACAACATTGATTTCTGGATTCTGTGAGGTCTAAAACCCCATAAAACCTTTGTTGTCAAAATTAAATTATCACTTATCTCCTCTATTAAGAAGAAAAATTTGAATTTACTTACGATTATATAAATTCATAACTTAGATTTTGTAAGTCGTTGGTGAACAAAATGTCTGCAAGTTTCCTAACTTAAAAACAAACAAACTTAAAATCTAAGTTCGAAAAACAAGTCTTACATTTATAAATAAAATAAAACATATAAAATAAAAAAAACTTTTGAGAGACCCAGGCAGTGAAGCGGGCAACGACATAAAGGGCGCTCCCTGCGATCCTCTCCCATTCCAGCACTCTTATAGAACTTGTGGCACTCTTATAGCACTCCCAAAGTGTTTCCAGGCACAGGGACTAGGGGCCAGCAATCAGGGAAGTGCACGTATGTAAATTTAACCCCGAATGAGATTCCTAATGAAATTGACAGCTAAAAAGAGATTGTTTGGATTGTAGGATCGGTCCCAATGAGATGGTCAAGGATATCGAATGGGTGTCCCAAAATCAACATCAAGCCGCAAAGGGGCGATAGGATAGATGGTAATCATCATCAGAAAATAAAAAAAAATCCATACCTTGTACTTTAAAAATTAACATAAAAAAGCCGAGATAATCTTAACACTGTAACCATTTTACGGTTACTGTCACTCATGTTCGCTATTATTGTCATTTAAATCATGCTTTCTCAATTCTGAATAACATTACCTGTAATCACAGTCAAAAATAATAACACAACTGCCCCAAGTTTTCGAGAAATAACACTTTAATGCCGATCCATCATTTTTCAAATTTCTCGACTTTGACAGGGCCTCCTATGAAAAAAATGTACTAGAGCACTTTGGCAAGCGACATGAAAAGTTAGCACCTTTAATCAGAACTCCAAAATGTTACAACACTTGCTGGTTTAATACTAAAAAAAAAACAAAAAAAAAATTAAATTTACATAATAATGTATAATCCAAGTATTAATGTATTTATACTTGGATTATACATTATTATGTAAATGTATGTATGTGTATAAGTGTATGTTGTGTATATATATATTTATATTATTAATGATATATGTATTATTTATTTGTTCCTGTATTAGTGTGTATTTTTTTTTCTCTTATAAAATAATTTTGTGATGACACAATTAAAAGTGTAAGTTAATTGTATACCTACTATATAATATTGTAAATACTTAGTTTAGATTGTACACTTCTGCCCATTTATGTAAAGCTCTCTCTCTCGGAGAACGGTTAGCTGGTAGACAACTCAATTTTTGAGTTAAGCTCGCCATTGTATAACTTTTCGCAACTACTGCATTGTATAATTGTGTGTACAATAAAGGAATCCGATTTAATGTGAATACATTTTACTTAGTTAAAACGTGTCTGGCCTCTACAACCTTGTTGTAGGTCTCTAATTTTAAATTCATTAATTAAAGTGTTATTTCTCAAAAACTTGGGACAGTTGTGTTATTATTTTTGGCTGTGATTACAGATAATGTTATTCAAGATTATCGAAACATAATTTAAATGACAATAATAACGAACATGAGCGACAGTAAACGTAAAATGGTTACAGTATTAAGATTTTCTCGGTTTTTTTAAACCCTGTTAATTTTAAAGTACAAGGTATGGATTTTCTTTTTTATTTTCTGATTATGATTACCATCTATCCTATCGCCCCCTTGCGGCTTGACGTGGATTTTTAGGACACCCTGTATAAGGTCCTAATGAAATAGTGAACATAATTTTAGCATGTCACATAGATAGACCATGAGACTGGACAACTTTCCCCAAGGTTGAAATACGAATTTTTTTTCGATATTAACTGCTCCAGCTGATAGCGCATATAGGTCAAATTAGTTTTACATCTCTCATATTCGGTAAGAAGGTCCTTATGACCCCCAAATGGGGCTTGTAGGTGACCAATTAGCGCTCTAGGGTAATAATGTAGCTAGAAAAAAGAGTGAAGTGTTTTTTTAAAATTACTTACCGCCCTAGGGTTTTCTAGCTACATTTTTACCCTAGAGCGCTAATTGGTCACCTACAATTTGGTGGTAATAAGGACCTAATTACCTCACAATCGAGATGTAAAGCAGAGTAGTTAGCTCAGGTGTAAGCATCAATTGCACCCTCGAACTATAGGCGCCCTCGCTGCGCTCGTGCGCCTAAATATCTCGGGCTGCAATTGATGCCTTACAGCCCTTGGCTACTAATCTACTATTTTCGTATTTCGACTTACGTTTCTCAAGGAAAGGCGGTCAGTTATCATGGTCTAAGTAACATGCTAAAATAATGTTCACTACTTCATTAGGACTCTATATTGTTTGTTATTTGGCTTTAATCATAATGGTATCATTCTCGGAAGAATAGCTTACTTATCGTATAACATAATTAAGTACCCGATTAAGTTTCAAACGGGATGTTATAATGCTGCGGTACCATTACGGTACCGAAAACGGATATTAGTTATAGACTGAGAACAGACCGTCAGTAACCTGACGTCATTGCATAACAAATAACGACTAGGGTTCTTACTGCATCTTAAAAGATTACGCATAAAAATACAGAGATGACTGGGCGCTATCTGGACATTTTTCATTATCAGAACTGTCATTTTTAACCCGATCGAGTAGCAAAAACGTAAATAGTAAACTCAAAAATACTAATCTAGAAGCACCAAAATCAAAAGCGTTGCCGTGCCCAATCCTTTTAGAGTTGAGTTAAAATGACATCAAGACTAACGAAATCCGATCCGACGAGGTTACGATGCCGACAGTCTGGGACCCAATTATTATTCACCGTATGATTTTCAAGAATTTCAAAATTTAAATACGTCCTGTTACATTCATAAAACGTAAATTATTATTTAAGTAAATTAAAATTTCATAATTAACAAATACTACTAATACTATTTACTACTGAACACTACTGATACCGATACTAATACTTACTTTACTTTTTACGAGTCAAGCAGGACTTATTTTTATTTTTAGAAATTGGACTCCAGCTCTCAATCAGTCAGGTACACATTAGTACTTACTAATATCCGTTTTCATTTAATAGAGAAAATGTGTTATTACATAAGTAAATGTATTACATCCAACTTTCAAATAGGTTTCGATTTGTTAAAGCGATAAGCAAGTGTCATATCAAATTGTCATATCATAACTCATTTGTTTTTATTACTGTAGGGACCGAACCCCGTTGTGAGGGCTTCATTAAGCACGAATTTAATTGCTTTCTTAATTTCTAAATGCACATTTTGTCATTAATGCTCGACAAAATAGTATTATTTCCGTGAGCAAACTAATGATAAACATCTTATATAAGTTCAAAAATTTGTAGTTACACAGACCAAAAATATTGTTAGTCCCAAAAATATTTTACTTGTTTTTTGACTAAATAAAACTTTCATAGAAACATATGACATATGTTTGTATATGTCTATACAGGGTGTAAGCGACGGTTACCGAAAACTGATAGGGCCTGCTCAGTCAACAAAACTGAAAAACTTGCCCAAAGAAGCATTTCTGAAAATTAAAAATATTTTTTAACTTCTCCATACAAATTGCTCACTCTGGTCGAAAAGTTTGTATGGAGAGGTCAAATTTTTTTTAATATCCCAGAAATGTTTCTTTGGGAAAGTTGTTCAGTTTCGTTGACTGAGCACGCCCTTTCAGTTTTCGGTACACCGTCCCTTACACCCTGTATTATGTTTATATAATATATAGGGTGACTTTTAATTAGTTCTTGATAGAAAAAGGTGTGAATGTACTCATGATACTGAACGACTTTCCCCAAGGAACATAGGCCGAATTACGAAAATTAAGTTTTGACCTCCCATAGAAACTGCATCAGCTGATAGCGCATTTTGTATGGGAGTTCAAATTTGGTTTTTCGTATTTCGACCTATGTTCCTTAGGAAAAGTTGTTCAGTATCATGAGTACATTCATATCTTTTGCTATCAAGAACTAATTAAAAGTCACCCTATATAAGCATATACAGGGAATATACAAACACCATGTTTGTATATTAAATACATTGTATTCTTAGGTAAAGTGGAAAGTTTATTAATCAACATCCAGTTGCACAAAGCTTTGTTATAGTTAAAACGCTGTTAAATCCGATTGCTGTCTCATTTACTCTCTGTTTTCATGACAAATTGACCAGCGATTGCTTTAAATAGTTTAAATGATATCTCTTATTATAAAATTGTAAATTGGTTCTGTCTGTACATTAAACATAATTATTATTTTTTAATATTGATTTTTAGACATTTTAACTCTATCGCACCCCAACTCCATCCCCAGGGGATGATGGTATTTCACGTCCACCACCTTAGATTTCAAAATTGTTGTAGTTTTCGTAATCAGCGATCCCATAAACCACGCAAACGACACCCATATTGATTTTTAGACATATCAACCCTATCACACCCCAACCATATCCCCAAGAGATGATGGTATTTCACGTCCACCACATTGGATTTCAAAATTGTTTTAGTTTTCGTAATCAGCGACCCGATGAACCATACAAACGATACCCATATTGGTTTTTAGACTTTTTCACCCCATTTCCCTCTTTAAGGGGTTGAATTTGGGGTGGAATTTCAATAACAGTGATGTATGTTTCACAGAATTACAACCCTAATGCCTAAATAATAAATTTTGTGGATATTACTTTGAAATGAAGGAGTTTCAACTTCATCCCCCTTTTCACCCCTTAGGGTGTAGAATTTTCAAAAACCCTGAGACACGTGAAACTTAATTTTAGTTGTCAGTCTAAATACAAATTTTGAAGATCCTAACTTCAAAACTGACGGACTTTCATACAAACTTTCATCCCTTATTTCATCCCCTTAGTGGATGAATTTTGAAAAATTCTAAAACACGTTCTTTTTTATTTTCTACCTAAAACTCAAAAACAAATTTTTATAATTTTACCTTTAAAAATAAAAGTCTTATAAACCAACATACGGAAAAAGATCATCCCCCTTTTCACCCCCTTGAAGGGTGATATTTAGGAAATGCTTAAACACATGTTTCTTTATTTTTTACCAGAAGCTTAAATTCAAATTTGTGTGAATCTAGCTCAAGAAACAAAGGACTTCCAAAGGACCTACCAAAACTACTTGAAAACCAATGTATTCTTTTTGCAAACGACATATCGATTTTGTTAGCTTGTTCAAATACTGCAGAATTAGAGGAAATGCTTACCTTTACACTAGATAAAATAATTAACTGGCTTAAAAACCATAACCTCGAACTTAACTTTAAAAAAACAAACATAATACAATTTGGACTGTACCAGAAAGCACCTCTACATATAAACTATTCTTATAAAAACACCAAAATAGAAGCCGTTAACTCTGCTACGCTCCTAGGAATTGATTTAGATACCAATTTAAATTTGAAAACGCACATTCAAAAATTATCTAGCAAACTCTCGTCATTTATATATGCACTTTCCCATTTAAAGAAAACCACAGATTTTAAAACTGCTCTTTCGGCATACTACGCATTTGCACATAGTAGATTAACCTATGGTGTCATTCTCTGGGGAAACTCTACAGACGTAAACGATATCTTTATCCTGCAAAAAAAATGTATTCGGACCTTGACAAGATTGATCAAATAGTTAATAGAATCTTGCAAGCCTCAATTTATAAAACATGGCATACTTACGTTGACTTCTATCTACATTCTCGAGTCATGTAAATTTGTAAAAAAACATGCTAACCTATACTCCCCTGAAAAGACATTGAAAATAAATAACCGTAACCAAAATAAACTTAAAATACCCTATTCGAAATTAAAAATATTTTCATCAAGTCCCCATCCAATGGTCATAAAAATATATAAGAGCATTCCCAATGATATTAAAAACTTAGATAATTATAGTTCCTTTGTGAAGCAGCTTAAAACATTTCTAATTAAACAATGTTATTATAATTTAAAATAATTTCTTGACGATTTAAATAAATAAATAAATACTTTATAACCAAAGATTAATAAATATATTTCGACTGCTCTATCTACCACATGTCCCTTTTTAAAGTTTATTGAAAATGTATTAGATAGATGGACATTATTTAATTTATTATATAAAAAAATTATCATAAGATTTTTATTTTGTTGTATTTTTAAACTTTATTTTAACTTTTCTACATAAGATTTGATATTTAAATTTAATAATTTGACGTTAGTTTGTTGTATAGAACTTGAAATTTTAATTTAATTATTTAATTTTGATTATAAAATGAAATTAGTTAATTTAGTTACGTTGGAAAAATAAATAGAGTCCTCTTTAATGTTGCTATGCCCTAACGGGGTGTCACAATTAAATCTTTAAAATCTGTGTTAACTCTAATATAAGCATGTAGTGATAATGCAATAAATATGATATGATATGACTTTCATACAAACTTTCATCCCTTATTTCACCCCCTTGGGAGATGAATTTTCTAAAATCCTTTCTTAGTGGGTGGTTTTGACGTGCATAGAACCTGTGTACAAAATTTCAGATCTGTATCTATAGCGGTTACGGCTCGGCGTTGATGAATCAGTCAGTCAGGACATGCTCTTTTATATATTTAGATGCTGTAGATTTCAGCTGAAGGAGCCTGTAGTCTTCTGGTGTCGGACAAGCCTGACCCAGAATCTTCATACGCTTGTTAGCCAAAGCGTTGCATGTGCACAACAGATGCTCCATGCTTACCACATGGTCTGCTTGTAGTTGGAGGGCAAAAGCTAAGTATAGTATGTAATCTGTGGTATAGTTAAAAACTTTTGTGATGTTCAAAATAAGTGTGTATTTCTCATACAGCTAGAGCTGGAATAGGGTTAGATTTGATGAAGCATTAACTAAATGGGACATTTTTAACGCGCCTTACTTCCCTCGCCCCCTAAACCCAGTTTGTAGTTAACGATTCGGTTTATTGTAGAGTTCTATGACAGTTATTGCTATTATGGTTGAATAAAATTCTTAAGTGTTATTTGTTCCATCATCATTTTTACCTTTTGTCAGTGAACTATTCAGGATGTAACAAAAAGGGTGTACAGACCCTGAAGGATCTGCCCCTAAGAGACAATGGCCGAAATACGAAAAAAAAATTACATTTATTTAGCGCCCGTCAGGGTCTAGCTAGCCCAAATTCTTTACACCCAAATTCTACAACTGAACTCACTACAAACCCTCATCTTGGTGAAAAAGTATGACTTGGCGTTTTATGGAACTATTGCATTTTTAACTCAATAGTACTTAAAGTAAGATTAATGACTTAATTAAACAGGCTACCTACGTACTAAATAGTAAGTCAGACATGGAATCTGTCGGTGAATGTGCTGTACCCCAGGGCTCGGTGATGGGAAAGACCTCTTCTTGTTACTGGTCAATGATATAACAGCTGTCAGCGCCGAGCCGGAGTACGTCATATTTGCCGACGATACCTGTCTGATTCTATCAGCTGACACCATTGAAAATCTACGATCTAAACTAAATCGTGTGATGTGTCATATCTCAAATTGGTTCGCTGTTAACGGTATGTCACTGAATGTGAATAAAACAAACATTGTCCATTTCCGGCTGCGTAAGTCCAATATAAATAAATCTAGCCTAAACATTATGTTGAATGGTACAGCTGCCAGGTAGGGTTTACAATTGACTCCGGATTGACATGGTCTGCCCACATAGATAACACTTGCGACAAACTGGCATCTGCCTGCTATGCGCTCTCAAGACTTCGCCATACCCTAACTACCGAAAATATGAAAAAGGCCTATGATGGCTATTTTCACTCAATTTTGATATATGGTATTGAACTTTGGGGCACGGCGGCCGACCGTGACCGTGCTTTCAAACTTCAAAAGCGTGCTATTAGAATAGTTGCGAATAAGCCTTATGATCATCCTGCCCAAGAACTTTTCCAGGAACTACAGATATTAACGCTTCCCAGTACCTATGTGTTGCAGATATGTAAACTAGTCAAACAAAATCTTAACAAATTTCCGACGCGAGGTGATCAGCACTCGCGAAACCTCCGCAACAGACACTTGCTGGTCGCCGCGGCCCACCGCCGTGCCAAGTCGCGCAACCTACTTGATGTTGTTGGCCCGCAATTGTATAATGCATTGCCTGCACACGTGACAGCCTCACCAAGCACACAGTCTTTCATAAACAAGCTTAAAAATATCCTGTTAAAACTTGCCTGTTACAACTCTAACGACTTCCATAAGGGCATCGGTATCACAGACATTAACAAATTAGTTATTTATCGCTAGACTACCTATCTTAGGTTAGGTACCATAAATGTTATTTAAATTTAATTATTTTAGATGTAATAATTAAGGATTATTATATTTTAGAAATGTTTTGACATGTAATTTAATTATTAATTACGAAATAAATCTGAATCTTAATTTTTAATTTGACATACGTTGATCAATACGACGGCTTGTAGAGTAAGCGCTTGTAGATTTATACCTTGTAGAATTAAGGGCTTGGCTCTACTTAAGATTTAATAACATTTTCATAGTTAATGCGATGAGCTTATGAGTCTTTGCAACTTGTACAAGTTGCTAAGGCTAGTATTTATTGTTATCTATTATCTTAACTCATAAGTCCACTGCGCAGTTCATTTGTTATAGATTATTTTTATAATTGGTAAATTAGAAATGTGGTTCTTGATATTATATCAATTAGTTTTTTAATACTCATTGTAAAATTAAATATTCTAATTCTTAGCGTTATTTATCACTTTTATACGAAAACCCAATCATACGGTCACCATCCCCTTGACTTTTCAACTTGATGTATAATAGACGAAATAGAAAGTAATCAATGGAATCTCAACACATTTTTCATGTGAAGGGCTTCCTTCAAAGTAAAAGAGTTTCGTGACCGCGTCGTGTCGGTTGGGTTTAGCACCTTGTAAATCTCAACATAAAATATACAATGTTGTTGTATTGTTTCGGCCCGAAACCACTGGGGAAACTACATTCTTGCGGCTTGTTCTCATTAAATTAAAGCTTAAATAAATGAAATACTTCTTGTTTACTATTTGGGGGCATAAATAGTCTGAAGTCGAGCTAAATAGACGAAAGTTTTTATTTCTAGTTAAGTTGCTCCCACACAGGAGTTCATGCAATCAAATTAATACAATTTCATAAATCACGTTCGACAGTGTTGTTGGTTTAAATATTATGCTCCGAATAGAGATAGGTCTCAAGTCTATCGCCTATGAAACAGAGCCAGTCCCTGCTAAAAATAAACCTTCAATAATATAATATTTTTTATTTTTATTATTTATTTAACTTTTTGCAATTAAAACTGTCACATAATGCTTTGTTCTTGTCTTTTGTTTGTTAGTTCATTTAATGTATTTAACCATACCAACCATACCAATTATGTTAAATAATATAATCAGTGGGGCCAATTTAAGAAAAAGTTGACGATTCCTTTTCTTTGTTGAAATACATACCCACTTTAAAAATTTCGTGGGTGCCCTCGAGCGCCGACGATCAGCGCCCGCCCCTGCTTATTTAACTCTAGGACTCTATACCTATATGTTTCAATTGATTATTATCACTGCCACCGAATGTGTTTAAAGTTTTTATAAAATTTTCTCAATGCCGAGCACCTTTTTTTTGTCGCCCGGCTGTTAGCCTATTTGACTAGTAATGTCTCTCTGACGCATGTTTAATATATAGGGTTTTAGTGAATTTGAAAACCCAATTTTTGTAAGACTACTTGCAACAAACAATCCTCTTTTATTTATTTTAAGTGTTATCTTAAGAAAGATACAAGTAGATATCTCTTAAGAATGAATCAAAACAGATTATGCAGCAGACCACTACCCGAACCATACTATTTAATCTGTGGCCGAACGAACAATTTTACCCAAAGAAAATAAGATTGAAATACATTAGATTGATACATACTACTTTGGAAAAAAACCGGTCAAGTGCGAGTCGCACTCGCGCGCCGAGGGTTCCGATATACCTATAGTATTTTTGAAAGCAATAAAGTCCATTTTCAGGACCGCAAAACTAAATTTGTTTGTAAAGGTTTTTTGCAGATTTCTGAAAAACTGTGCAACTTAGAAAGATCGTTTTATTTTTGCTGTAAAGTTTACATAAACCTCTGTCAACTGTAATTAATTCAGATTTTCCCTTACTCAAACTTCGGAGATAAGGGGGGGGGGAATGGTATTTTTTTTGACATTTTTCATCATAACTTGAAAACTAAGAAACTTAAAAAAATACAAAAATATATTTTAAAATGTACAAGTAAAGCCCTTTCATATGATACCCCACTCGACCTAGTAGCGACAATTTGAAATTTGGCCCCCCCTATTTTGGCCCCCCCTATTTTGGCCCCCTTTACATTAATAATCATACTTTTTTCAAAAAATTTTCATGTGCAATTAAGTTGGGCAACTATATTCTAAAACTATTCCAAATTTCAGCTCGATAGCGTAAGTGGTTGCTGAGATATAGAGGTGTGACAGACAGACGGACAGACAGACAGACAGACAGACAGAGCGGCACCATAAGGGTTCCTTTTTTTTACCATTTTGGTATCGGAACCCTAAAAAGTGGTTCAGTTTTAAAGTCTAATTAAATCAGCGGTTAAATTTTCGGATGATATCGTTATATAGAGAATAATTTTTTTTATGGCATTATCGAATGCAAAAAATAGTTTTTTAAAATTATTTCATGGGATTGCATATTTGAATTTCTTTGGTTTTGTAAATAAAACTTTTATGGGCGCAGCCATACAAGTAACTAATGACTTGATCCACAGGCAATTCGGACCATTTCCATAACATCCATGAACGAACAGTAAAACAACACTTTTAAGGGCTCGTGAAAATTTTAATGACCCTACGGTCAAGATTTAGTTTCGGGGCATGCCCTTCGTCCCACTGCTTGTGTGGCGGAGGATCTGAGGCGTACCATCTAAATCATCGTCATCGTGTACCGGATGTACCTTTTTGCAGGGAAAGTTCATATCGACTAACGTTCATCGAACGAAAAATATCGCTGGGTGAAAAAAAAAAACGAAATCACAGATTCTTAGGTACCTAGAGAAGTAGCTTTCAATAATCGTAAACGCTAGTAGGATAGAATGAAAATGTATGGGGTAGACTGGTTTCTATTCTCTTTGAGATATACGGGGTGTAAGGGACAGCCCTACGAATACTGAAAGGGCATGATCAGTCAACGTAACTGAACATATTTCAGCAAATAAAAATTTTCAGGAAATGAAAGAAAAATCGGCCTCTCCATACAAAATTGCAAACTTTAAGGCATGTGATGGATAAGGCACTTCTAAAGAAAATTTATGTCGCTTTAGCGTAATCTGTAATAATTTATTGTATTCCTGTGTGAGGTGGAGCAACCAAAACTAATTTCCTAGATCTTGAACGTGCACAAAGATCGCTACTAAAAGTAATGTTTTTCAAGCCTTTTAGATTCCCTACTGATAACTTTTATATAGAATGTGAATTGCTTTCTGTCAGGAAATTATATATTGTTAATCTTATAATGAAACATCATAAAGCAATTCCATTCGATCAAGACCTCCAGAATAAAAGGCGTAATGATTTGGTTGCTCCTGCTCATCAGGTTCGCACTGCCTTCGCGCAGAGGCAATATACTCCTCAGGCTCCCTATTTATATAATCTGATTAACCGTAAGGTAAAAATATACCCCATGCAATTATACACCTGTCGACTAGCTCTCACTCAGTGGTTAAAAACGCTGTCATATGATGAGGTTGAAGACCTCTTAGTACGATTGGTATAGAACATAAAGTATCCTGCATGTGGCTTCATATCCGATCCCAAGGAATTCTTGCATCCGTAGGGCATGTAGGTAGGTACTTGCGTAAATAATTTTACAGGTATCCACTCAGACAAATGGTGTATGTATATGAACATATATTTATTTATTTATACATATGAACATATATATATTTATTTATTTATATACTTGTTTATTAACATATATTTATATCGTCACATACATACATACACACACACGCACACACACACACACGCACACACACTAAAATTTGTATATAATAAGTGGCGTCGGTTCTGGTAGGCGCGGGATTTGGGTTCGGCGGCTCTGGACCTGTTACTGTCTTTTTCTTTGACAAGGACAGCGACAGATCTGGTCCTGTCGGGTTTGGTTTAGTGTTGGTCTGTGTCTGCCAGTAAATCTTGTGTTATGTAACTTGGAGGAGCGAGGCATTCCCACTACAAGTATCTCTTACAGGGAAGCCCCGGTATATGTGTGTGTTCAGATTTACCTAAATAAAAATATTTTGAATTTTTTTTTGTTTTTTTTTTTTGACTGGACAGTTTGTATGGGGAGCCGATTTTTTTTTCGTTTCCTGTATGTTTTGTTCACTGAAAGTTGTTCAATTACGTTGATTGATCATGCCCTTTCAGTATTCGGAGGGCTGTCCCTCACACCCGTTATATAACTTAAGACTAATAAATGTTATTACTATAGTTTTTCATTTATAAATACAAACAATGTTATTACTACAGATTTTCATTTAAAAATACAAAGAAAAAATGGTGTTAAAAATCACACATAAAATGGCTAAGTAGTACCTACGAATCATTTACGTTTCCTTTCTTATTGTTATTAATGATCAACACATAAGTTTTACACTTCACTAAATACCTCATACAGACTATTCTATATACAATTTTTTACTCAGTGGTTTACGATTATAGAAAGCCGCTTGTCTAAGTACCCTGGAACCACATGAATAGTATTGAATAGCAATAAAACGCAACAATTACTGGTTGTGAGGTAGATCATCGATCTAATAATCCACAAGATATGATGATGATTTACTGAAATATGTTTTAATTACTACTATGAAATATATTGAGGAGTAAACTCATTGCACACAAAAAAAACAAATTTCAGTACAGTAAGTTATGCAAGAAGGTACCTACTGACATTTAATATTTCCTTTAAAATAGGTTTTAAAATAAAACATTTTTATAGATCCAATATCAGTCTTGAATAAAATACTGCAAAATACATAAGCACACGCAATTGTTATGGAGTGGAAATCGTATATTTTTACAACGTTGTTGGGCAAGATAACTCTTTGATTTTAAGTTTATATTATGTGTAGTTATGTATTGTTTGCCACTCTTGTAGTTCTTACATATATGTGTCACTTAAATGAAGGTAAATTCTGTTTGTTCATTTTGTAGAGATTTTTTTATTTATGCCTAATAAAAGTACTACCTACTTAAAGTATGTGCAGTATTTAAAAAAAACTGAGGTTAAATGAATGATCATTTAGTGTAGCAACATACTTGTGGAAATACCGCGTCGGAACGATCTGCGTCGGATTTTTCCGTCAAGCAACACACTAGAGTAGAATTCCGCAACCACAAAACAAATGTCACAACTGAGAAGACCTTGCTCGTTTAGCCACTTTTGACATTAAAAAAAAACTTTTTATATACAATGGAAAATTCAGATCCTAAAACTTAATATCCACGGATCACGGGTTGTCATACAATATACCTTGTACAAAATCCTCTATTGTCGGCACGAAGTTTGTGTGGGAAAGCAGAGAATTTAACACGTTTTTCTATCCACGATCAGTAGGAAAAGTTGATCATGTATATTTTATTATTGTAGTATAATTAAACACTAATTATGAAGTTTTTCAGGAGAACAGTTAACAAAAGATACAGTTGTTCTAAGCTCCGTACAAACAAAAAGAACTAAATTCCATCGTTTAGAGTTTTGGTGAGTACTGTCGGTGTAATGAAACAAAAGTATGAAGGGACACTAAACTGGCATAATAGATCTGATACAGATACCTTTAGAATTTTTGTCCGAATATCTGTTTGGCTGCGGATTACTCATAATCTAAACAACCGATTTTTGCATCGCCGCCGCTTTACTGAAGAGCTGTGCGGGGTAACTAGGATAATTTTCTTATAATAAAATTGCACCTTGGAAAAAACTATCACTCACAGCTATGGTAGGAAGGCACCCTTAAACTTCGCACTTGTACACGTCTTCTGTTTAAGTGAATGGATTGCGATGAAACCTAGGTTCTATGTTCCATTGAAATAAGCTTAATACCAGCGAACTACAATACTATGGAACTCTAACTCAGAACAAATTTCACACAAAAAGTGGCCCTACGTGAAACCAAAAGGACGTATATTCAAAATACGAATCAATTGGTTCAAATTCAGAACGAGAGCAGGGATTGGTTCGCGCGCGTGCTGCAGTGTCAGCTAGTGGGTATTTAAGGTACTTAAGGTACTTAATTGCAAAAAGATTAATGCTGTATTGCTTAAAATCGCTTTGTAAAAAAATAAATGGTTATTGTGGGTTATGAGAGATAGATGATATATATAATATACCATCGCGGACTTTTTTGTAGAACTTTTTAAGGTGCACAATACTGTATTACATTATTTTGATCTATCTCGTACGGTTCAGCCAGCATTTGCAATGTAAGCGCAAAAAAAATAGATTATTTACGAAATCACATTAGAAACCTCTAAAATTATCAGTGTTTTTCTACTATATTATGCATGTATTATACATATAAACCTTTCTCTTGAATCATTCTATCTATTTAAAAAAACCGCATCAAAATCCGTTGCGTAGTTTTAAAGATCTAAGCATACATACAGACAGACAGACAGACAGACAGCGGGAAGCGACTTTGATTTATACTATTTAGTGATTGCAGGCAGGGTCGAACCAAATTATGTTTACCCCCACAAAACGTGTTTTTGTTCCCGCCGCTTGCAATATCTTAAAAATTTCAAGTTAACCAAATCCTATAGATCCTAGCTTGTTTTCCTCTTTTCTGTTGCGCAGTCGAGTTTTTTTTAAATAAATTAATTTGATGTATTCAGGAATAGAGAAAAATTACGCAATGAGAATAAACGTAGACATTTTAAACTGTCAACTCGTCGAAGAAAACCTTATCGTAACACTTTGGACGACGCCAGGAAGAATATGGAAAGGTTATTACACGATAGAAATGAGGAAAAGGATGTTTTGCGGTACACTGACATAGAACGGATACAAGCAAAATTAAGCAGCAAGTAAGAATAGATATAGCTTTGGGACAGGGGCTGTAAAATTATAACCGATAAAAAAAACTTGATCCATTTAGGGGGTTATTCTTTATCATTAATCGATAATAAAACGGACCAACAGTGAGTTATACTTAACAAAATTTGTCACAATAAATTATGAACCTACCACAGAACGTGTATGGTGTAGTCTCGCAATCAACCGGTATGTTTGTTTCTGCCATCCTCCTGTATTTACTAGTAGCACCATGCCATAAGTGTTAATACCAGTTTAAGCAGAACCCGCCCTACGTTACACAACTGAAAAACCAAAGGCTCGTTTAATATGAGGTTCAAGTGTTGACGGCGTGCAGCGTTTAACAATTTTTTTTAATTATGTTTAAGGTCAATCGCAGGAGCAAAGCCTGCAAAACGAAATGTCGGGGTCTCATACCGAAGAAGCCACGGGAAACCAGGCCACGTCCACGGCCCTCATCACAAACATAAGGAAGAGGAATCTCAACCAACAAATACGACTCAGATATTAGCTCCACCTTCCACTTCTCGTGATGACAATATTTCAGTATTTCCTGATTCGGTTGCGCAAAAAGATATGTTCCCAAAGCTGGATCAAGCATTGTCCTACCGGACCGCTTCTTTACCAGACACGACCAAACTGTAACTTGTTTCATAATTACTTACATCTTATTTTGCTTTTACATCCAAACTATGTGTAGATATACTGTGGGCTAGTTTTGGACCCCTATCCAAGTTTGTTAATTTTTTTATTTGGTTTCTCGTTATGTGATGTGACCTGATGTGATTAACACAAGAAAATATTAATTAACCTGTATTGATTTAAGGATAAACAGAAAGACTAATTTAAACCTGAACCATGCTCAGAGGATGCACTTGGCAGAAGATACTACAACGGAACCGACGACGGAAGAAACGAAGGGGGAGACGACGGCAGATGCGACGGCAGAACCGAGGGCATCATCGTCGAAGGACGGGTAAAAATTTAAATTTACAATTAATGTCAGTTTTTCTACGAAATACAAACTTCAGAAGTAGAAAATCGCATAATTTCACAACCCATGCATTAATTTCACTTCGCGACAACATATCTACTTTGTAGTATTATCCAAGTGTAAAAATAAAACATATTTGCGCAGAAATAGAAGGAACAGCGCGAGGATAAAACATCCTACATCAAACGCTGTCCCTTCTGCAGTAGAGGAGTGTCCCCCGGTGGTAGATGGGGGAACGGTCGGTAACACAGCCTAGCTCAGCTACCGGCTAAGTCCGATGGACTCGCTAACCAGCGAAGGGTATGGCCCTCCAGCATTTGGGGGATGTGCGGCGAAAAAACACTTGTTACGAAACCGATAAGAGAATATAACCGATCCGATCCCAAAATACCGCTACTAGGTGGGATATAATGGAACTCCGATTAGCTTCGTGGAATGTGCGCTCTCTCTTTAAACCCGGTGCCCGATAGCAAGTTAACAATGAGTTGCAAAGATATAAAGTTGGTATAGCAGCCCTTCAGGAAGTCAGGTGGCCGGGTAAGAGAGAATGCAATGTTGACATTGACAATAAAGCAGTACTATTTTACAGTGGTAGTGACACTGGACTCATACTACACAGGCACAGGGTTTATGGTCTTAAAAAATCATATAGGCAATGTGATCAGATTCGACGCTGTCTCTGACAGACTATGTGTACTCCGTATCAAAGGCAAATTCTGTAACATCTCAAATGAACTAACGGTGTAAGACTCATCAGTTTTTCGGCCTCCAAAGCAATGGTAATTAAAAGCACCATGTACCCTCACAAAGACATTAACAAAGGAACCTGGAAATTTCCGGACGGGAAAACTGTTAATCAAATCGATCACGTGTTGATAGACGACCGGCACATATAGAGGCGCCGACTGCGATACCAATAATTATTTAATGCCATGCCATGGTGCAACAGCCCATTAACACAGATAAACTCAAAGATAAAAGTTTTAAAACTCAGTATGCTTTTTAATTTTGTGTTGGACTACGTCCTCAGAAGAGTGTTGGCGCGAGATTCTGGACTTAAATTAAACGGCAGGCATAAGGTGATAGGGTATGCGGATGATCTGACTTTGTTGGGTGAAACTAGCGCTGAGGTGAAAGTAGCGGCTAAGATTCTAGAAACGGAAGCTCTGAAGGTCGGTCTTAGAATCAACAATAACAAGAACGAGTACCTCCACATGAGGCGATATAAAAATACTCGCACCAAACCTGAAGATCTGCATGTTGGAGATACTTCATACATCGGGGTCACCAAGTTTAAATATCAAGGATGTACTATCAACGACACCAACACCCGGGATCAAGAAATAGACATCAGCGTCCAAAACGCCCTGCGTTGCAGCGCCGCCTTGCATAAGGTATTGGTGTCCAAGCTTCTCAGTAGAAGCACCAAGATCCGCATTTGCAAGACTATAATTAGACCGATACTTATGTCCCTACATAAGTATCGGTCTAATTATAGTGTGGTGTTAGTGCCCAAGCCTCACACCCCTGTGTGAGGCTTGGACACTAACACTCAAAGAATAAAATAAGCTCCTAGTTGCTGAGAGGAAAATTTTTGGGCCAACGAAAAGAGGCGACGGAAACTTGATAATCCTGAAAAACGCAGAGATTGAAGAGCTCGTGGCGATCCTAATAATCAGAGAGACGAAAGCGCACAGACTCCGTTAAGAATGGGGGGGACCGGTTCGTCCAGAAAGCCTATGAGGGTCAACCGATAGGACGCCGTCCGGTTGGCCGCCCGATATACCGGTGGGACGATGTAGTTGGTGCTGACTTGCGCGAGCTACAGGCTGACGACTGGCAGGCTGCGGCACAGGATCGAGACCAGTGGCGAATTCTTGTATCGGAGGCCAAGATTCACTTTGGGTCGTTGCGCCAGAGGAGTAAGTAAGTAAGTATTTGCGCAAGATCTTTTTACAATAAATTTGGTTGATTGGAACAGAGTCACGGGTTTTAAGTTATGCCGTTTTCTTGTAGTTGTGTTAGGAACCAAGTGTTAATTCGTCATTATCCATAATGACCAGACATTATGAATGTTGTCCAATACCAAAAGGCAATGTGATAAAAAATATTGAATTAATCACATTGTCCAGTCATTTTGAATTATATCAATCACCTTGACAAAAGATATTATTAAGATTCTTTTAATGTTCGTCCTTAGAACCAAATTTCTAGTGCAAGCATCACTTATTTTCAGCTTAATTTGAATTATCGGTCTCATAATTAGGGCAACGGCGGCCTAATTTTAAGAAATAGCATACACCTATGTTCCTTGGGAAAAGTTGTTCAGTTTCATGGGCTGATTCACACCCTTCATTTTTTTTTTTGGTTTCATTCTTCCTTTCGGAAAGGCAAAGAGTACAAAGCCCATACAGCCATGTCTGATGTATTTAACTGTCTTTCTTTTTGCTCCCCTCGTAAAGCGATACTGAACTTTACGAAGGAAGATGTTCGTGACATTTTGGGACAACACATACGGGGCTTAAACACGAGATCACTTGAAATCTCCATCAGTTGCGCACTTCGCAGTAAATTTACTGCATAACACACTATCTTTATTATCCACTAAATCACTAAATGCACAAAAAACCAAAAATTCAATTAAACAGGCAAACGCCCATGTCGAGTTCCCGCCAAAAACTCCTCACACCCTTCAGTATCATCACACCTTTCCGTTACACGCTGCTGTACAAGTAGGTCTGTCATGTATAAGTGTGTATTCTTTTTACTATCATCACCATCATCATTCCAACCGAATGACGTCCATTGCTGTACATAGGCCTCCCCTAAAGACCTCCATGACGACCGGTCCTGCACTGCTGCTGGTCTTTTTACTATAATTTTGTTTATTTTACAGATCCATGGAAACCAATCTTGATCATAGTGAACTTAGTCCATACAGTGTAAGTTGTTTTAAACATTTAGTAGAAAGTATCATAATAATTACCTTAATGCATTATGGTTCAGGTTTCAAAACTTCTTATATTTCCTTTAGTTAGAATGAACCAAATCCTAATGTACCTACTAATTTTGCAGTTGTACAAGGTATTAGATGAAATCTTCATTCCGCAATTCGAAAAAGAAGGTGTTAACATGACGATTGAAGTCTTAGGACGCACTGTAGAGTTCAATGACATCATTTTGGTAAGAGCGTCATACAAGCCACCATCAAAAGACAACCGATATCGTGCAGAAGAGGACGAAAACAAATATGACGAGAGTGCTCCAGATAAAAAGATACTTTTTATTGTACATGGATTGGCTGTTATGGGATTTAATCTGGTTCCATGTTTGAGATCAATCGGCGGACTTAAGAAACTAATGTCTTTTTATTTTAAGCATTTGAAGGAATTCGACATTTTTATCATACCCATAGCAAATCCTGACGGAGTCAATGTTGCAGCGCAAGTAAGTAAGATGATGATAATTGAGAGCTTAGTTCATAGCATAAATTAACGTCACCTTCCATGAATGCATTTTAAAATAATACCTAGACACAAATACCGTAATAAAAAAACGGCTGCGATAAAAAATTGCGATAACTCGCAAAAAATTGCGTCTAGTCTCAGTAGTTCGGTTGTTTTGTCCGGGACTAAACTTGTTTACTTTTATATATTCCGTGCCGGGACTGAATGCATCAAATAGATTTTTTGGGATCTTTTTTGGTTAGATAACATTATTAGCATAAAAGCAAGTTATCAGTTTCGAAAGAACTGTATCAACAGCGGAGTACCCCGAAAACCTCGAAATTTTCGGATGTTTTCAGTATAGTTTCCAAAAGGTGCATCCTACTTAGAAAGTCATCTCGTTATTTTTAAAAGAACATAAAATTTTCTACGAAAAATTGATCTAGCTAGAGGTTTGGGATAAGTCGTTTTCTCCTTTTTTTAAATATTTCTTCTGACAAAGAAAAGAGAGAGTCTCAAAAACCTACAGCGCACCATGTGTTGATAGCTTTGATCAAATTGTAATATAATTGGCTTTGATATATTGTTTCGCTGTCACTACATTGCAGTGACAGCGAAACAACCAACCATTGTGCCAACCGACAAGTCAGTGAAAAACATCAATAAAACCTTCATTGATTTTAGAGATCGTACTGGAACAAGAATATATCGCCTCAGTCGGCGTGCCCGGGAGTAGCACTTGACCGGAACTTTGAGGTCGCTTGGGACGAGGATCTGGCGAAGTCGAGCTCCTGTAGCCAGCAGTATCCTGGTCCTTCCCCCTTCTCAGAGGCAGAGTCGCAAGCTGTGAGGAACGTCTTCCACCGGTACAGCCACAGGATCGCTGCTTACTTTCACGTTCATGCCGGGACCTACAACACTAACTACTTTAAGGTAAGAACGTCAGTAAGTATGCTTTATTTGAGTTGATTACATTGTGCCACAGAATAAGATAATACTTAGGCTATTTGTCCACCGCGACGATTTCGTGCCGATACCGATAAAATAAGAGAATAGCACCAATTTGGCGCCTATAGGGGGGGACAAACAACTTAACACAAATTACTTCGAATATTCACCCTTCTTTGGTTGGGGTAACTACTTACACGCAGCGTCATCATCGCCGATATTGCACCGATATCGACTCGGAATAGTCGTGGTCTTGGATCGTGGTGGACACACAGCCTTAGTTTAGTACTAATCGAACACTGGACACAGCGTCTACTCTCAGTAGTTCGGTTGTCAACATCAACCGGACTACTGAAGTACACTCATCACTCACGTGGTCATTTATGAGGTCGTTTCGCAGATAATAACTGATCTTAATAAAAAGAACTTGTAAGAGATAGCTAATAGCTACGAAACTGAATAAATTTCAGGAAATGAAACAAAAAATTAGCATCTTTATTGGAGATTTGGTATGGAGAGGCCGATTATTTTATTCGTTTCCTAAAAGTTTTCAGTTTCGTTGGTCTTGTCCTTACAGTTTTCGGAAAGCTGACCCTTACACCCTAATCATATAACACTATCAAATAAGATACAGCCATCTCCATACATTTATAAAAATTATGAATCGAACCCTAGTCTAGGTTACTTTCCGTTGACCTAGAATCATGAAACTTGGCAAGAAGCTAGGTCTCACAGCAACACTAAGGAAAATTCGATGATCATTAGATGTAGCAACTTTTATCTCATACAAGTAGGTATAACAAATTTAAGGTGATCTCCTTTTTCAAGGAAATTCATATTGAAGAGGGGTTATGCACTAGATGCAACGCGGGCGGAGTTTTTACAATCAAGGACCAAAGCTTGTAGTGAACACGCAGGTATGAAACCCTGCTGAGTACGTGAGTCCGACTCGCACTTGGCCGGATTTTAAGTTCCGTCCGTATCTCAAAAGGAAAAAACCGGTCAAGTGCGACTTGGACTCGCTCACCGAGGGTTCCGTACCATTAATTTAAAAATACCGCCTTTGTTATGGACGCGTTTTTTCACGCAGAAGTATATTAAAATTTGCGCGAGTCTGACACGCACTAGACCCGTTTTTATTATTTGTTGTTATTCTTTAGCTTATGCACTATCATCATCATAACATCCCACGAAACGTCCACTACAGGACAGGGAGCTCCCTCCAGAAGATACAAAGGAGGATGCCGCTACCCATCTTCCAGTTTATAACCATTAGTCGCCTTTTACGACACCCACGGGTATGTATGGGTTGGTACTATTCTTTGCCGGCACCACACGGGACTATAAGTATACCAATTTTCACGCTTGTAAGTTCCCGTTTTCACGATAGAGCTAAAACAAGAAATAGACCAAAAAATCGCCTAAAAACAAGTTTTTAGTAAGGAAGCTCCCTTAATTTTTTTTAGATTTTTATTTTTATTATTTGTTGTTATAGTGGCAACGGAAATACATAATCTGTGAAAATTTCGACTGTCTACCGATTACTGTTCATGAGATACACCCCGCTGACAGACAGACAGACATCGGAGGCATATTAATAGGGGTCCCGATTTTAACCCTTTGGGTACGGAACCCTAAAAAGGTACCCTTATAATTAAATAGCACTTTGTTGTTCGCCTGCCTGACAGAACATTTTCTCACGAACGAACGACTAAAGGTATCAAGATAAAATTAATAATATTAAGTAGCCCATGCATTAAATGCTAGGCGGGCGAAGTTTTAACAAAGGGCACAAGCTTAGTACGTACACTCACCTCACTCACTTGGACGGTTTTTATAACAGGTGCACATAGAAATAGCCAAATATGAAACATCTCTCTCCTTTCACCACACGTTTACATTCAAAACCAGGCAGGTACGCACGGCAGCATGCACGTAGAAACAAAACCACTATAAGCTGAACTAGTGCTGCGCTACAAACACCCGAAACCAGAGACCCGGTCAAGGTAAAAGTGTTTCACCGACGTGCGGCCGTGTGCACCTACTATTATAGCTAATTTACACGAGTGCCTCTGAGGGATGCTATAGGAAAGAAATAAATAGTTGAACAGCTTTCTCTTTCTTTTCTGTAGCTGCATCCCTCGTGTAAAATAAAATAAAACCAATCTGCTTTATTTAGGGTGACGCAGTCCTTCACCCAAAGGGTTTCCAAGAGCAGAACTCGGACGACGATAAGTACATTGACATGCGGGGCGAGATAGAGGAGGTGATGAAGAACGCCAGTTTCAAGGTGTACTCCGTGTCCGTTGACACGCTTTACAGCTGGTATGGGGGAAGGGTTACTGGTACCAGTGTCGACTACGCCTCCTCCGTAAGTTATACTTTGGTATTTCACTGTACCTAATGATAAGTGTAATCTATAAACAATAAATTCAAGAGCATGTCACACAGGTCTACTCATCCTTCCTCCCCCTCACCCGCCACCCCTCACCTCTCACTCCCCTCTTCTCAACCCTTTCCTCACCCCCATCACCTCACCCCCTCCCCTCACCCGCTACCACTCACCCCCCTCTCTTTAACCCCTCCCCTCACCCGCAACCCCTCGTCGCCCCCTCCCCTCCCCATCCCCTTCCCTCTCCCCTCACCCCCTCCTAACTTCGCCTTCTGACTCATCCAAAGTTCGATGTAGTACCAATTATTATCGCCAGAGGGCCTATGTCCACTTTGCACAAAATGAACCCCTAAATGATAGCATAGACGCAAAAACACCATACAGAGAACTAATTGCAGGTGTACGGTGTACCATTTGCCCTGGAGTTGGTGATGCAGCTGTATGATGACGACATGATGGTAGACTCTACGGCTGAGCGGGAAACCAGCGCCGTGCTCAACGAGGTCTGGAGTAGACTCATTGAGGTCATCTGCAACTTCATACATAAAACCGTCACCAAGCCTACTAACGAGAAATAAAGTTACTGCTTGATTACCTAAATGGTGTTTAATTGCATCCACATCTACGTAAATCAATAATTACTGTGTACCCAGTCTTAAGTTTGTTACACTTGCAAGTGTACAACGAGCCTATTAATGTATCATCAGTAAAATAGCATGAAACTGGAAAATGTTATTGTCCGTGAGTTGAAAATCTTAGGAAAAACTAATTTCGATTTCTCAATAGCAAAAAAGCTCCCATACAGAATGCGTGAAATTCTATCTCGAACCCGTCACTTCTCATATCTTGGGGGTGATCGTGGTAATTTCAACGACATTACCAAAACAAAAACGTTTGCCTCAAAAGTTATGTTAAGTCTTTACTAAGTGTTTTAGGCAAACGTTTTTGATTTGGTAATATCGTTGAAATTACCACGATCACCCCCCTGGTTTGTTAATGCTTTTTTTTCTGTTAAGATAAAAAAGTGGTTACGAAGTTACTCAGTCTCAACGTCATTCAGGAAGGAGTACTCTGCAGTCGCGCAGAAGTGTAATGTACGTGTGTCCGACTCGCACGTGACCAGTTTTTATTATTTTTTTGTTATAACATACCAATTTTTCACGCTTGTAATTAAGTATGTTTCCATTTTACGATAGAGCAAAAACAAAAAACAAAACATTACAAAACAAGTGCTTACGCACCTCCCTTATTTTTTTTACATTTCATTTCATAAAAGGTTTTTATTATGGTTTATTATTTGTTTCTGTAAAAATTGCAACTTTTCAAAAGATAAGGCCCTCGGACAGACAGACAGAAAGACGATAGGGCTCCGTTCGGACCGTAAAAATTAATTTGAACAGTAATTGGTTTCAGTTTTGCTAGATTCAAACAAAATAATAAAACACTAAAATAACAATAAAATCTACAAGGTGTAACAAATAGGTACACGTCGCACAAAATAACTTTGGCCCTGTCATTGCTGCGCAGAAGTAAAAAAAACCGGTCAAGTGCGAGTCGGACTCGCGCGCCGAGGGTTCCGATATACCTATAGTATTTTTGGAAGCAATAAAGTCCATTTTCAGGACCGCAAAACTAAATTTGTTTGTAAAGGTTTTTTGCAGATTTCTGAAAAACTGTGCAACTTAGAAAGATCGTTTTATTTTTGCTGTAAAGTTTATATAAACTTCTGTCAACTGTAATTAATTCAGATTTTTCCTTACTCAAACTTCGGAGATAAGGGGGGGGGAATGGTATTTTTCTTGACATTTTTCATCATAACTTTAAAACTAAGAAATTTAAAAAAATACAAAAATATATTTTAAAATGTACAAGTAAAGCCCTTTCATATGATACCCCACTCGACCTAGTAGCGACAATTTGAAATTTGGCCCCCCCTATTTTGGCCCCCTTTATATTAATAATCATACTTTTTTCAAAATTTTTTCTTGTGCAATTAAGTTGGGCAACTATATTCTAAAACTATTCCAAATTTCAGGTTGATAGCATAAGTGGTTGCTGAGATATAGAGGTGTGACAGACAGACGGACAGACAGACAGACAGAGCGGCACCATAAGGGTTCCTTTTTTTTACCATTTTGGTATCGGAACCCTAAAAATGGCCCATTTTTGACTTCTGCGCATCAATGACGGGGCCAAAGTAATCTGTGGCCAAAGTTATTTTGTGCGTCGTATACTCGTAGGTAGGTCTAGAATACTTCACCATACGATTTGACCAATAAAGTTATGTAATTTTCTTTTATGAAAACAGGTTTAAATATAAAAACATAAATTGCAAATCTGGTAAATTATGCGAACTGTTTTTATGTTTTTTTATTTATAGAATAATGTTTCTAGGATGAAGTTAGGTAACAATTGCATTGTAAAGTCGTTTAGAATTTTGGTTACACGTTGTATAACTAAAAGTATCCATAGCTATAGAAGCTGTTTTGGCCGTGGTTTTTATATTCAATTCATGAAAAATATATTGTTACAATAAATGTGTATATTATTATGTTCAAGTGTGTTTTATCTAAGACATCATTCGAGGTTCTGTATTTGGTTTTATTTCAGATAAACCTAGTTATAGGTAGGTGTTACCAATATTATTTAGTGTCAGTATATACATACAAATAAATTAAGTTCACCTTACTAAAAAATTAAATATTTTTTAGCAAAATCATATGAACAATCTGGTAATAGGTAAGTGATCGTTTTAAATATCCGTATATATACTATGCTATTTATTATGGTTGGTTACTATATCATTATAATATATGGTTTGTATATGGTTGTATATGTTGTTTTTAGGAGAGCCAACAATCAATAAAATATTTTATCTACTCTCATATCGTAAATAAATCCTCAATAATGCCCAACATAATGTCAATCTGTGCCTAGGAACGTTGTACGTATAGTACTTATATAGTCCCTGCTAGAAACACTCTTAGTGACAAGTTTTTATCTGTGGGGGTTTTTTTAAGTATTGAATTTCCCGCGGGAGATATGTAACTATTTAATTTTAAGAGTCGTCGCGGGAGAACTATTAAAATCGACAGCGAGCTGAATGCTGCTAGGAGGTTTCATTGCAATATTTGCAATGATTAAAAACTCAGGAAACAGATTTTGTATTCACACATAGTTTAATTGGTTTTGTAATGAACGAAGTGATAAAAGCGTTCATGATTCACCTTCAGGGGGATGATCGTGGTAATTTCAACGATATAACCAAAACAAAAATATTTGCTTCAAAAGTTATGTTAAGTCTTTGTCTAACGTTTTTGTTTTGGTAATATCGTCAAATTACCACGATCACCCCCTAGGAGTTTTTAAATCAACTAGGAACATCGCTTACTGGTATCGCCGGAAAAAAATACGAAAACTTTTGTTCTTGAACACATTATTTTAGGATTTACGATATGAGAGTAGATAAAGTTGTGTATGGAACTCCACATAATTAAGTATAAAACACTCGTGTCATCTATTATGGAACCTGGCTCATTGGCATACACCGACACTAGAGTTTTATACCTCTCATTGTGTACCGTTGCATAAACTACTATTATTTGAGGCTTATTCTTATTCTTTTTAGATCTTTTAATGAACCTAAAAGTAATTGGTCTAACGCTAGTAGCAACATTAGGACTACTTTGAGCACCGAAGTATGGCAAACTACCAGCAGCAAAGCCGAGATATTGTATTTGAATGATGATTCTGCAGAGTACGTATGGCATTGATGTGATGTTAGTAGAATTATAGTACACGACACTACTCTACTGTGTTGTTAATACGTAACTAGTTCACGTAGTTGTTCCGGTATTTGAATTTCAATCAAATAATCAAATAGTAAAAAAGTCAAAATGACAGTTTCTTACCATTTGTAACCTATTTACAGCTGCTTTTTTTTGACAAAAATAATGTTTTACAGAAAAAAACGTTAAATGATTTGCTTTTTACTTTTATTTTAAAGTTTCCGTATTTTTCCGTTTGAGATAGGATCACTTTAGGCCGGTATTTCAATGGGACACTGGTAGCGCGACTGGTTGCGCCACTGGTGTCCGTAACAAGACACCAGCTCGGCTGCTGGTCGCCCTACCACTCCCAGTGAAATATAGCCCTTAATACTGTGGCCGCAGGGTGTAGCGACTCTGGTGTCTAACTCCCACCAAGTTTTAAATATCTTATTAGATTATATCATGAGCTGAGGTGAGCCATTACAATTTCCAATTCATTCGCAAAGGGATTTAGAACGTCCCACCTCCAGGAGACACCATGAAATCCCTACTGTAAAACTAGACTCTACTGTAAAACTCCTGCCACTATAAACCTTCTTCAGTAGGTATTGTAGAAGAAATCATTAGATAACTTATGTTATAAGGATTAATTTATCTCTCTTTTAAGATTTTGGGTTATAAAAACCACAGAGAAAGCTATCCCAAAAGATAACGAAGAACTCAACCAAACCCGAGAACATTATGACAATAACTATCGTCGGTCTCCAAAATCGGACTCAATCAGTAAAAGCCGTCGACAATTCTCACAGGAAGATAAAACAGAAACACAAAGCCAGCAATATACAACATATTCCAAATATAGAGCGGAAGGCATAGAGAAACCAACGACACTTTTTGAAAATAATTATCAGGGTTTTAACTTCCGGGCAAAGGACATTCCAACAGAAGATCGACCTGACCCAATCTTTTTTCGGGTCCGTACAGTCCAAAAGAAACCCTTCAACAAACAGCTATTTGTCAAACATATTTCTAAAGATAAATTTATTGAAGATGATGAAGTTCCAAGTAAACAATTACAATATACAAGGATGCAAAATGACGGTCGATATAGTAAACTTATGCTGAGGAAGGATCCCGAGAAATATCAGCGTGAAATGGGGCGTAATCAAGCAGACCATCGTTATTCAAAATATAACGAAAACAAACGTAAAACGACGCGAAGAGATAAAAATCAACATGACAAGAGTCGCGATAAGAGTCGCACTGAAAAAGATTTATATGAACGTGAGCACTATAAAAACAAAAAGTTTAGTGATAATCATAAGAATGAACTTTCCACCGAAATGAATCGTCATCAGAATCAAGGCCAAAAACCTAAATGTTCAGAAAAAGGGGAAGATGGTTATCATGACGAACCTAGCCAATATAAAGAAAAAAATAAACGTACTCGTAATACAGTTCTAGATGAGCACAATCACGGAAAAGAAAAAAGTAGTTTGGAGCAAAATTATAAAAATAGTACAATTCCTGGTAAGCACAATCATGAAAAACGAAAAAGTAGTCAGGAACATAAAAGTAAGACTAATCAAGACGAAGGAAGGAAGGATCGTGATCTTAAAACATCACCAAAAGAGCGTAACCGAGAACGAACGAAGAAAGAAAAAAGTCATCGAGATACGTTAGCAAAAGAAAACAACGAGGACAGATTAAAAAGTAGTCGTGTTACGTCACCAAAAGAGTATAGCCAAGAACGAGAAAAAAGTAAATGGCAGAAACGGTATAGTGTAAAAGACAATAGATGGCGCGGGGCTGAAGAAAATCCTGTCTCGGAAAAATACAAACACAAGGAAGATAAAAGTTCTGATCGTGACCGCGATCGAGACCACAATCGTGATCGTGACCGTGACCGTGATCATGATCGCGATCACTCCCGCGATCATGACAGTGACCGGGATAAAGACCGCGATCACTCCCGTGATCATGACCGTGACCGGGATAAAGACCGCGATCGTGACCGTGATCGTGATCATGATCGAGCCAGCGATCGCGACCGTGACCAGGATAAACACCGCGATCGTGACCGTGATCGAGACCGCGATCTCGGCCATGAACATTTTTCTTCATCGAAAACTACGAAGGGATATGAAAAAAATAGAGAAGAAAAAGATTTACGCTATAAAGATAGTGTCAAAAAAGGAAAAATATATGCTGATAAAGACGACCTACAGAGTAGTAATCAGAATATAGAGGCGTTACATTACAAGGAAAAGGACAATTATTTGCAAAACAAAACAAAAGATAAATACAATGATAAACATGATCGCCAAAAAGATAATGAGCCGAACATAGAAAAAAAACGACCAAACAAGGATGAAACCTACCACAGCAATGAAAGAAGTAAACATGTTATCAGAGAAAAGGAAAATGAAAAAGGTGACAAGAAGTCATCAGCTCGTAATCGAGATAAATTTTACAATGACGAATTAACAGGTCGTAGCAAAAAGGATCGGGATTCAAGAGAACGTGAAAATCAGTCTGGAGAAAAACATAAACAGGATAAGTTCTCGGATGGAGATTCAAAGGATAAAGATAAGCCACGTATCAACAAAAAAGAAAATATTTCAGGCGAAAAATCCAACGAAAACAAACACAATACTTCTGTAAGAATGCAGCCTAGTGCAGGACCAGTACAATTTAAACTGTCCGATTTGTGAGTACCTTGTAAATTATCTTTTTTTTGATATTTTTTTACGTATTGGCCTTTTGTGTTTTAGTATTTGATTTATTTTGTAGGTCTAAGAAAGTTGCAAAAGAAATAAAGGATTCGAAAACCCTTAATCCTCATAGCGTAAGTACCTTTGAATAACCATTTGCAAGACCGTTGTTGTCAACGTTAAAATGTTCTTACAACATTATATTTTAGATTACTTAAAACATTATAGGTATTTTTTTTTATTAATAATTTATTGTGATAATCATAATTATAAAAAAAGAAGTACCAACATAATACTGTTCAAAAAGGAGTAGTTTTAGATTACTTTGGGACCCCAGCCATGTCTTTGTACACCTGTCAGTTGACTCTAAATACATTATATTACTAGAACGCATATTTGTTATGATTTTTGTTTAATTCGGCTGATTCGCTATAGTATACTTATACACTAACTCATTTTCATTAATTGATGGTTTTAGTTTTATTTTGCTTAGTTGGTTTTAGTTTTATTTTGTTTAGTTCAACCACTGCAGGAAAGAACAGTGCTATTCCATATCGTACGAATGAGCGTTTTTTTGATTATTTTTTCTTATTTACTAGCAGGTGTACATAGAGATGACCTCCTTTATAAAATTACATCAGGTCGAAAGACATTTATCAGACTTTTATCATTGATCTTTATTTGGCACATTGGCACTTGTACAGTCAAGAACAGGTCAAACTTGAAAACTGCAGTGCGATACTGGCTGTAACGGTAAAGGAAATAAGAATGATACAAAGTCCAATGTGCGCCGAATATATCCTCTATACCAACGTATCAATTACACAAAGCATGACGCTTCTTCATAACAATAGTAAAGTTGATTTCAATCTAAAGTAGCTTCATACGAGAAACTTATTAGACTCTTTTTCAGATAGCTAAGCAGATGCAATGCTTCCTAAAGGAACTTGAGAGCACTGCTGAGATAGATCAAGAGATAATTGGTCGAACTGTAGAATACAATGATATAGTACTCTGGAAAGTCAAAGAAGAGTCATCCCGAAGAACACCACACAATCGGGCAAATAACGGCCATGCCGTATACGCGGACGAGGGTCTTGAAAAGAAAATAATATTTATTGTTCATGGTCTCACAGTGATGGGTTGGCATCAACTCGATTGCCTTAGCAATGTAAAACGATTTAAAACACTATTGTCCTATTATTTTGAGAACTTGAACTTGTTTGATATTTATTTGGTACCAATGGCTAATCCTGATGGTGTGTCAAAAGCAACATTTGTAAGTTCTTTTTTCTCTCTGATATTTTACCGGCAGTGCGTATAAGTGCAGTAGTATAGGATAATAGTTACTGCCAAATCAGTTAACGCTTTTGCTCTGGAAACGAAGATTTTGACGCTTTCACTACCGTTCCAGTATCCAATGAAAAAATAACGCCTAGTTTGGTTATAATTTGTTGCTTTTGGAATTTCCCGTGTTTATAATTACCTTAATGCACTATTATTCAGGCATTCTCTTTTATCCATAGTTTATTTATAGACACACAAAATTAATCTGCCCTCTAAACTTATATTTGCTTAACAGGCAGGATGGTGGAACAAAAATTTATCTCCTCAAAAAGCGTGTCCAGGTGTTAATGTAGACCGGAATTTTGAAGTCGCCTGGAATTATACTCTCACGAATAATATGAGCTCGTGTAGCCAGAATTATCCTGGGCCAGTTCCATTCTCCGAACACGAATCGCGGGCCATACGAAATATTTTTCATCGATATGGACAAAAGATTGTCGCATATTTACACGTGCACGCTGGAACCTATGATCCCAGTGTATTCAAGGTAAACTTACTTGATCTTAGCTTTTATCTGCAGTTTGTAACAATTATCAAAAGAATGCTATTTTAATCAGATTCTTGTTGATTTTTTTACTTTCGAGCGGAGCGAGAAAGGTATTGTATTCGTGAAAAAAGAAGTTTTTCTAATTTTCTCAAAAATGTGTTCTATATCACTTATACATCATAAAAAACAAGTCTCCCAAAAATGTCCGTCCGTCGGTCGGTCGGTCGGTCGGTCGGTTGGTCGGTCGGTCGCTCGGTCGGTCGGTCGGTCGGTCGGTCCGTCGGTCGGTCTGTCCGTCACGCTTTGGCCTAGCGGCTAAACGAATGGTCCGATTGACACCATATTTTTAATTTAGGAGTTTTATGCAAATCCATTAAAGGATTCTAAGCGATTTCTTCCTGGCTCTCACTTTGAGGGTAGCTGTCATACATCGAAAATGAAAAATTGAAATTTTCTTAAAAACGGCTAATATAATCTTGATAAAACTTTGCATGACCAAGCATCTCCATGTAAGATATCTTGCGCCAGTATCAATTGATCTGTGTGATTTCATATAAGGGGTGTTCCTGTGCCACCAAATCGTAAATATGTGATTTACCCAAAATTGGTTACATTGAGTTTATTAAAATTTTCTATAATATTGATCCTGGATTGGTTGTCTACCTGACTGGATATTCTTTATGATTTTTTTGAACAAAATTTAGTACACAGGGTGTACCAAAAACTGAAAGGGCTTGCTCAGTAGACTAAACTGAACAATTATCCACAAGGAACATGTGTTGGGAAATTAAAAAAATCTTCATGCAAGTATCCTACGGTAGTATCCATTGATCTGTGAAAATTCATATAAAGGGTGTTCCAGTACTACCAAAAGTTAAACATGTGATTTACTCGAAATTGTTTGAGGTTTGTTTGTTTTAATGTTTGACAATTTGAATTCTGAATTGATCTGTATATTTCATTCCAACATTTTTTTGGGAAAACGTAAATAAAAGTTTGTATTTCCATACTACATATGTGTATGGCATTACAAATGTAAGTTTGCATTTGATAGTTTTTCCTTGAGTATTGCGAGAAAGTAAGTGCAGTGCTGCTGTACCATTTATTTACTTTATTGCTTTGTTTTTTGTAGGGTGATGCAATTCTGTATCCCAAAGGTTACTCGGATTCTTCAGGAGATGAAGACAAGTACATTGACTTAAAAGGAGAAATAGAAGAAGCAATGAGGAACACCAGTTTCAAAGTTATCTCTGTCACAGTTGACACTCTCTACAACTGGTACGGTTATTGTACGGGCACAAGTGTGGATTATGCATCATCGGTAATATTCTTATAGTTATCTTTTCCAGTTCTTCAGATTGATCTATTCCGATCTAGACCTTTGCATAATCAAAGGAGCAGTTTCTTGTAGGGGCACCAAAAATTTGTTACAGTAAATAGTACGCTAGCGAATCAAGACATAGTTAGGCGCAATTTGTTTAGGGCCATAAACAAACAATCATCCATACCAGACCACAACTTGATATTCGTCCTGACCACTATCACTGCTGAGCCACATAGGCCAGCCCAGTCAATAGCTTTGAATGCGTGTGAGCAGGCAAAAAGCAACTTTGCAAAAGCTAACAACTATTTTATTGCAATCTTTAATATACGGCGTGTAACGGAAAGGTGTGATAATAATAAATGGTGTGAATCTACCCATGAAACTGAACAACTTTTCCCCTAGAAACATAGATCATAGAACAAAATCAATTTTTGACCTCCCATTAAAACTGCATTATCTGATAGATAGCGCATTTTGTATGGGAGGTCAAATTTGGTTTTTCGTATTTCGACCTATGTTCCTTGGGAAAAGTTATTCAGTTTCATGGCCAGATTTGCACTCTCAGTAGTATCAAACCTTTTCGTTCCACGTTGTACTTGTATGTGTCGCAGGCAAATTGAATAATTGGCAGCTTCACAAAATTGGCATTTTACAAAATGCCGAGAATATTTTAAATTCGTCATTTTACATAATGCCCCGGCATTTTACATAACGACGAGTAATTCGTTTCTGGCGCAGTCGCCGGCCGCTCCCACGGAACGCCCGCTTTGTGGTCGCAAGATAACCTAACTAACATAAAATGCCTTGCCTTTTGCCTTATAGTCTGGAGGATTCAGGCGGAAGCGTGTTTTGGCGTCCGCAATATATTTTTCACCTCCAAAGCTCGGAAACATTTGTTTTGTCGGTTAAATTCTGTGGCCAAAAGCGATTTTTGGCCCCTAGCGGGCAAAAGGGTTTTCTGCGGCCAAAAGCGATTTTTGGCCGCTAGCGGGCAAAAGGTTTTTGAAATTCGAACGTGATGCAGTATGGCAGACCTCCACGCTGCGGTACTGGCTGCTTCCTCGCTTTAGTGAGGTGAAAAATTTTGTGTTTCGCTCGGCAGCAAAGTTATTTTGCGTTTCGTGCCTTGAAACCTTCGCTACGCTCAGGATTCTTCTTTTGAACCACTCGCTTCGCTCGTGGTTCAATTCTAGAATCCTTCGCTTGCTCAGGTTTCAATACAAGGCACTCACGCCAAATAACGCTTTTGCTGCCTTGCATAACAAATAACTATTAATTCATTTTCATGATGTTTTAACACTACTGAACAAGGTTAGACAGGGTGTCGTCGCCCTGACATCCTTGAGGATTTTGTATAAAGTCCATGATTAAATAAAAGGAGGGGAACGAAATAAAAAATTGGACAAACCCCATCGAACGGGGTATCGTTGATTAGAACTCGTTGAGAAGATAAATGCTGTATTTTTTGTTTTAAAAAATATTAAAAAGTGAAGGAATTAGATGCCACCAAAGTCAGATTTTTTACAAAATTTTGTTTGGGCTGTATCTTATGAACAGTAATAGGTAGACAGTCGAAATATTCACAGATTATGTATTTCTATTGCCGCTATAATAATAAATACTAAAAATTAAAAAAAGTAATAAATCAAGGAGGACTCCCAAACTAAAAACCTGTCTTTTTTGGCGATTTTTGATCTATTTTTGTTTTAGCTCTATTTTAAAAATGGGAACACTTACAAACGTGAAAATATGTATGTTTGTAGTGCATGAGCTGTAGAATAACAAATAGTTTCAAAAACTGGTCAAGTCCGAGTCGGAGTCAAAAAATCTTGCACAGTAAGTCGTAAATTGCCTAAAATTACAGGTTTTTAGTATGGGAGCCCCCCTTAATTTATTACTTTTTTCATTTTTAGTATTTCTTGTGAAAGTGGCAACAGAAAGACATTATCTGTAAATATTTCAACTGTCTACGTCTTACTGTTCATAAGATACAGCCCAAACAAAATTTTGTAAAAAAAAATTACTTTGGTGGCATCTAATTCCTTTACTTTTTAATATATTTTAAAACAAAAAATTAAGCATTTATCTTCTAAACGAGCTCTAAACAACGATACCCCACTCGATGGGGTAGGTCAAAATTTTTATTTCGTTCCCCTCCTTTTATCTAATCATGGACTTTATACAAAATCCTCAAGGATGTATCAGGGCGATACCCTCCCTAATCTTGTTCAGGAGTCCTTAAATATCAAGAAAATGCAAAAAAAATATTGCGGACGCTAAAACACGCTTCCGACAAAATGTAGGAGACCGTCTGCAGGACTATAAACTAACTAACCTAAAATGTACCAGTGGGTAGTGGTCTAACACCGTTTACAATCTTCCGACGCTGTTTTACAATTTGCCGAAAGTGCAAAATTTGCCGGCCGTTTGTAAACGGCGAATTATATATCATATATATACCTACCATATACATGTATTGGACTGTTGAGCAGATTTACGGCGTCCCCTACGCCTTGGAGCTGGTGATGCAGCTTTACGATGAGGACAAGATGGTGGCTGACCCTGACCAGCGGGAACGGAACACGGCCCTCACCGAAATCTGGCAGCCACTTATCGATATCATCTTGCAAAAAATTTACAACGATGGTGTCAAAGCGCTTGAGCGTAAATAATACCAAGAAATAATAAGTTTAATTACCTATGAGTAAAATAAAAAATTAAAGCTAAGAACTCATTTTTTATGTGTCCTTTTTAATACACTTTAGAAGTTGATCAAATTAACAACCATACTTTGAGGTTTAGTCAGGGTTTAGTACGATTTTCTTGGCTATAAAACATGAACTGACGGTCGGTAGTACTTTCACCAACACGAACGACTCATTGATTAAATTGTAAGTATTCGCTTATCGATGGTAAGTGCACAATATTGGTTCACGTACAACGCTGGTTCTGTGGCTGTTGCTTTCTATGCTACTAATAAAGGAAGCAATGTACGTTTAACGCAAACTGTATGTCAATAAGTAGGCCAAACTTATTTTCAACAACTGGTTGTGCATACAAAAGACACAGAGAATAAAGAAAGTGAATGTTTTGTTATATTGTGGTCTGATACAGTAATTTAACATCCTTCTTCAAAAGAATCTGGGATAGTGTCACATAACGGACGTGCATGCATCCTCGAAGATAACAATGAAGCTGAAAGGGACCCAAATTGTTGTTAAAATTACCGTTAGAATTAATGGTTCAAAAATCTTCCACAACGATGCAAGTCACATGCTAAGAGAATATTCATGATAGATCACTTACCTACGCCGTATCTTCCACATTACAGAGTAGGGTATGAACCTCCGTTCTTGAAAAACAAAGTAAAAAATAAAAATATACACTGTTAAAGGCGTATATACCTAGTGCGTTTGGTTTTTGTCGCTTTAAATATTCCATAAAAATAAGCTTAAGTCAAGAAGCAGAGAAAAAACAGTTATACACTTACCTACGTATATTTATTTCAACAATAAACAAGACTCTTTAACTACAAGAAATTCATGGGGTCCGTGGAGATCCTGGAGGTCGATCGTGGTAATTGCAAACAGTTTTAACGTTAAAGAGGAAGATATTTGGTTTCAGAAATGTTTTGGTTTTGCTTTGGCTTCACGGATGCAATTTTTGGTATCGTGGTAGGAACAAAACTGTTTATGTTACGCATACGTTACGTTAAGTGAAACCAAACTGAAGCCGTTTAGATCTTTTGTCTATGGACTAGATCTTGCAACGAGTATTACAAAATACTATGGTTACTTTCATATCGACAAACGTATCGCGAATAGAGCAGCACTATCCAGCGTTGCCGCTATAGATTTTTTATTCCAATTTCGGAATTTTTTGGTATGTAGCGGAACTTAGTGGTCCTTAGACACAACAGACAGATGGACCAAAAAAAATATCCGAAAAGGGTTAATATTTTCCACTAAGACATAGAACCCTATAAAACTTATTTCAACTAGTGGATATTTGCAGATTGCAGACCTAAGAGAGCGAACAGATAAATTTTATTTGAGTATCTTCTATTCTATTTTTATATCTAAGCATCGAGTCTATTTTCCCGCGTAAAACCAGTGTTGTTCAAGACTCTATTCGCTAGACAAGCTCTACAACTTTTTTTACATTAAAAAAAAATCGGATCAATCTGGAATGAGTAACTGGCAACACCGTAAATGACAAGAGAAAACAATTGAATTGAAATTCTATCAACGCACAGACTACTAATGTTTCAGGATAATTGAAGACTCGTCAATAAACATTTTTCGTTGCCAAGGATTCAGTCGCCTCCTGAAGCATTGTCACCAGTTCTAGTGGATGTGCGATCCCAGCATTTATTGATTATAAACGAGGACACCAAATAGAATCAAAGAACATGGGTTCGCGCTCGCCTTCTCCATCCACACCGCGTAGCCAGAGGCCACATGAGAGTCAGGGAAGAAGCCAACGTGTCCGCAACTGGGAAAGAGTGCATCGGCCGAGGCTACAGGATAGGAACCCTCCTATCCTGGAAGCAAGGAAGACAAATACTTAATTTACCTGTTATAAGTATTTTATATGGGTATAAGATTTTATTACTTACATAAAACAATATTAAAAAGAAAAAACAAATGCACTTCTTGCAAAATTATTCTCAATAGTCTTTTAAGATGATAAGCATATTTTCAGTGAAACCACTGGTTTTGGTGATCCATTAACTTGATAATGATAGTTTATATTCATAATAATTTATTGTAATCTTGTTTATTTTGTAAACAGGAAACCGTACTGCCCTCGAAATGCTAAATTTTAGTGGCCAAAATAGAAGAGCTACATGCCCGAAGACACAATACGCTGGCTCAGGCTACGCTGATGCAAGCAGAGTCAGCAAAAGTGCAGGCTCAGGCTGGTTAGATTCAGGCACAGGCCTTCGCAACATTCAGCCAAACGTTGCGGCTATGGTTCCTGTGATGAGTGCGTATGTCAGAAGGACTAGGATACAAAGGGTAAGATTGGAATATCTGTTGGTTTTTCTCATTTCTTTTTATTTTATTTATTTGTGATTGGGACAACAACAGCATAAAATTACACTGTTTTTCTTAACTTTTCTAAGTAACAAAAGCCAATAACTTCTATCCACAGTCTTTTTCTTCTTTGTGAAGCAATTTAACTGGTGGTCCAGTTGATGAGGTCTTCGTACCTATGGAAAGACACCACTTTGATATTCACACCATGGAGCAATGGCTACCTTGGATATTAGTAATTTTTTTTTACAATTTTAATACCTATATAAATTCTTTCAGATGCAGATGGTTTCATCATCCAATGAAGAATGATCGTACAAAAAAAAACAGGCCTAAATAGTAACCTTGATCGGACAGTTTGTATGGAGAGGCCTTTTTTCATTTCTTGAAAGTTTTACTCGCAAAAAATTTTTAATTACATCGACTGATTGTGCACTTTCAGATTTGAAAGGCTATTCTTCACACCCTGTGAAAAAGTGTTTTATTTTTGGGTGTTGTTAAGCCCATATTACATTTTCCTAGAACTTGTAGATTACAGATTAAAGTGTGGCAGAAATCTCTTTAAATTTCTAGCAATACAATTTATCATCCAAGTTCTCGGGTAATGTAACAACTTTTCTAATTTTCTAGGCTGTGATTTAAATAAATAAATAAAAATATTAGGTAAAAAATGTTAAATTATAATTATGTTAGGTACTTACATTAAATATTATAATTACTATGAACTTGCTTTGTTTTGACATACTTTTATTTTGTTTCAATTATTTTTATTTTATTTCCAATATTATTGACGATCATATTATTCATTGACATCTGAACAATCTATGTAATTTTGAATGTGATAATATGAAATAAAGAAATCTAATCTTAGTTTAAGCTTAAATTAAAGTAAGTACTAGTTTACAAGCATCTTAATGTTTAAAAAAATCTGATATTATGTAATTCTAAATAAAAGTGTTAATTAAATATTTTAATATGTGTTTTTATTAGCCTATTTCCATTACTTTAGGAAGGAATAATGTTCCTCTGGCGCCATAGTGTGCGCACGAGGGCAGGAATGGTATTCTTTTCTGTTAATATTTGCTCCTCATGAATCGCCGGCTTCAAAATGACTATATGGGTGCATCTATAGAGCCCAGAACACCTGGTATCCTTGTAGCTTGATAGAAACTGAAAAAAAAAGTACATTACAATTAGATATTTAAGAGAGGCAGCAAATATAAGTGGGTAATTTTTACAAATCTCTTTTCATGTTCTGCATGAATAGTAATTAAGAACATAGTTTTGAACTATTTATTTGTTGATGTTATCCTACACCTTGTAGTAAGTACCTACTAGGTGTATTTACATTGGTCAAACATGAACTAAACTTATTTGCTTACTGTCTTTTGATTTTTTCCAACTGAGTGGTATTTATTGGGTGGATTGAAATAGTATATAGGTACCTAGGTTATAGATTCTGAATACCTGGCACCACAAAGCACTGAATAGTTATAGGTACCTATGTGGTGCCTTTGTCATTCGGTAGGTAATTATCTTACATATGACTTACTTTTGTCTCCACGTCTAGACCATCAGAGCCCACAGGGGCGGCCATAAATGGAGATCCTTCAGACACTCAGTTTTGAAAAGGCAGGTGGATAGACGATATTTCTTGCGAAATTGTCTTTCGGTTACTTAAAGAAATGTCTTGTTGCCTCAGGGCTATATTCCTGTTCCGAGAATTAATTCTTTTTTCCTCGGTGACCACTGCATTTGCTTGGTGCATCATCTGTGTGTACAGAGACATAATTGTAGACACTAGAACTTCAGCAAAAATTCAAAATAATACACTTTTTTCTCTCCGAACAAAGTCGAAATACCTCCATAATTCAATATGAATGATCCAAAATGCCTTAAAAAGTTCGTCGCAACCATTTTTACTTATATATAAGTACTAGCCCATCGGCACGTTACAATGTCCCCAATTCGTTGGTCCGAAATCTGACGTTTAGGACCAACAAATGTCAGTCGTTGTCAGTCATATTGTCAACATTGGATGCAAATTGGATGCAAATAAACTTACCAACAAAATGTTGTTTTTGTTGAAGAAACAATTTACTCTTATTATAATTATTGCTATTTCTTATTATTGTTTTTGACTATAATCCAATTAATGAAACTGAAAAACCAGGCCTAAATCACATATAAACAGTAAAAAGTTTGTTTATTTTTTTCCCGCCATATTATTTACGTTCCGTGTATTTAGCACCGACCGAAGTACTACACAACGTAGTTCACGCGATTTTTCACAGATGGCGCTATTTTTTCTTGTATGGGGAAATTTTGAACCGCTTGTTCCCAAGACCCTATCTTGACTATATAAATCTATGGTCGCAACTAACTTTTTCAAAAACGTTCGCAAAGGCGTTCCCAACGTAAGGCAATTGGTAGGAAACGCTGTCAAAAATTGACAAAAAATTACCACGATACCAATAAACTCCTTAAGTTACGTTCGTTTGTTACCACAGATTATTAAACCTTTTCTTCAACGAATCTGCCGAGAAAAAACCAAATGGTTTTCGTTTGAATAATTACCACGATACGAAATGTGCTGTTCGGTGGCTCAACGTAACGTATTAAGTAAAAGGTTTTGCTTTGGTTTCATCGTATAAATTACCACGATCGGACTCCTGTTATAATACCTTAAACAGGTTAGTTGGAAAAGGCAGACAGTGGAATAAATAAATGCACGTATTTCTTTATTCGAAGTTTGGCATTGCAGGAATCCAACCAAAAGCCAAAAGGGCTTTATAATAAACGTTGTCCTAAAAAATTCTAATAAGCCCAATAACAATACGAGCAAGGCCCGTTATGAACACTGCGTGGGCGCAAGTTATACTCAGTCTCAGTTCACGACAGTTCATCAAACCTGATCTCAGGTCTGTATTTGAAGCTGGACCCGTTTCTACGTCACTAGTTTATGGATCTGGATCAGTCGCGTGCGTGTGCCACTTACGATGTAACGAAAAAAACACAGTGTTCTTGAGGTCATGCATTAACAAAACGGAATATCTTTGCATAAGAAGAAATATATAGTTGGTAATTTTGTTCAGGTCCGATATAATTTTGTTCGGTATAGGTACTTAGGTAGATAAGTACTTAATCCATGTGTTTTTGGGAAAGTTGTTCAGTTTCATTAACTGAGCTAGAATTGATGCTTATCCTCATAAACACTGTGTGTGTATGTACAGTGAACGACAGGTGAAGCTTGACACTCGCTGTGCGACTCTAGCCCGTGCGTCTATTGAAATAAGAACGGTTTAAAGTCCAATGTGCCAAACTTGATGTGCTTTTCACTGTAATTAGTAGATAAGTGAGTATACAGGCTGTTAATTTGATTGCGTGCCATAGCTCAGGGGCGGGATCAGTATCAGTAACTGAACAACTTTTCCCACGGAACATAGGTATAAATATAAATACGAAAATCAATTTTTGCCCACCCATAGAAACTGCATCAGCTGATAGCGCATTTTATATGGAAGGTCAAATTTCGGTTTTCGTATTTCGTTCGACCTATGTTCCTTGGGAAAAGTTGTTCAGTTACTGATACCGATCCCGCCCCTGAGCTATGGCATGCATTCAAATTAACACCCTGTATATTAATACAGAGCGTGATCGTTTTAGGAAACTTGGATCTCGCAAATTTTACAACTTCTTTTATATTGCCTTTACTAACAACCGGTTCCTAGCGACAGTAACGCTATAAACCAACAAAACTTTTAAGACGAATTTTATTTTGTATGCATATTAATATATTTTTTCTTGTGCACAGCGATAAATTCGTTTAAAATTACTTTAGTGTAGCGGCAAATTGAATTAGGCCCGGTTATTAGGTATAATTTTACTGCATTTTACATTCGTCCTTGTATTAGGGTGATACCACAGAGCAGAAACAATACCGTTATGACGCGAGGTTTTCTCGTGGCCCGGTTGTGGCCCAGTGTTGCCAACTTTACTAAGATTCGGTACAATTTTTTTTTTATAGAAAATGGCTCTTGACCTCGATCTAGTCTTGAAGACAGAGATGAGGTCCACGATGGAGCGAGCTTGCCCAGAAGAAGCCTATTCACTCGCGACTTGAATAGATTCGGGTTATATGAACTCGGGAACACAGACGCAGGCAGAGAATTCCACTCTTCAGCCGTGCGCATTATAAAAGATGTTTCAAAGCACTTTGTGCGAATGTGCGGAATATCAACCAAGTATGGGTGATATCCTGCGGTGCGTATGGACTCCCGATGGTAGAAGGGAGATGGTGGAATAAGCTCGTGGAGCTCTAGAGCACACTCTCCGAAGTACAATCTGTAGAAGACCGACAGACATGCAACTTTGCATTAATTCAAAAGAACTATAATGTTACTCGTATATGGTGACATAGTATAGTTTCAAAAGGCATATAAAATTGGAGCGTCCATATCAATCCCCTTAGTCCCGAAAGCAAGATTCAGATAAGACTAAAAGACATCCTTCGTGTCTCTTACTCTTGCTATCAAGTAAGTAACCCATTGCCTCTAAAATATCTATTTGTAATGCATCTTCGGTTGCACCTTGGGTACCTATATTGGGTGTAGGAATATCTCCCGAAAACTAAACATTGATTCAAACTATGAAACTAGACACCTTCTTTTAAAATATATTGGTCGAAACCCGACATATAAACTGTGTTGTATCCTACCTACCCAATAATGCGTTTTGTATGATTATTAGTAACAATTGCTACAAGTCAAAAATAACATTACACGTCTAGACTATCTATATTATTTTTTATTTGAATATATGAACAGTCCAACTGATTTAACATATTTGAACCTAGGTTCCTTATGGAATGTTGTTCAAATTCATAGTTTCAGTTTCCGGAAGATTTTGTTTACACACTACATATACTTAAAATTATATTTTATTTTATTAGTACCTGGGTTACCCGACCGAGCTTTACTCTGCATAATCTTAGCCATAGCCCACTAACAGATGACGCTGTAGGGTTTCTGAAAAGCGCTATTTTCAAGAAATCGCTAGAACCGTTTTCGAGAAACCGATTACAAATATATATACAAATATAGCTCGTTTATTAATAGGCTAAATTAGTAGGCTAATAAAAATTATATTTAAGTGTTGTACCGTTTAATTCCACCACAGAGGTAACCCCACCAAGGCTGGTCAATCTGGCTCGCCCCTCTTCTGTCGCTAGCTCCGCAGTTGGTACTGATCCACCGCGCTACCACCGCGTCTACGCCTGCGCGTCGAATGTGCGACTGCGTGCGCGCATAAAAACACGATCAATTTTTTAATTGTTAATGAAACAAACATTCATCAGTGATTTTAATTAAGCTAATTTTAGTTATGGCGCGCTGGTTGGTTTTGTTTGGTGAGTGTTACATTTTTGATAATTTATTCATATGTGTGTGTATGTATTTAAGGGAATATTGTGCCGGTAGTGTTATTATGAGTATTATTATATCTCAAAATGCAAAGGCACCAATTGATTTAAATTCCAAGAAATGATCCAGCTTGCCAGTCAGCTTGGTGTGAGGGTCAACATCCGTACGCATTTTACTTTGACGGAAGCGAAAATAGCAGCTTGTGCATTGCAACTACTTTATAAGGAAGTTCGATGTCACAAAAGCGATTTTCATACAATTTTTCAAGTGTACGGTTATCAAGTTTTATAAAATATAACTATTAAACCAATGAAATGGATATAATGGAACTGAAATTCGATTACTTGGTTAGAATTCAATAATTCCTCTTTGAACAACGATCGATTTATAAGATGTTGCAATTTTTCTACGAATTAATGTTTAAAAAAATTCTGCATGAGTAATTTTCCTTCAAGAATAGCGGTCATGTAATGTGCAGCCATGTAATGGTTGTAAGCGTTGGATTATCTACCATGTAATTGATTTTTACGCATTTCAAATTATCATCTTACATCACGAGAGTCTTATTATTCACGCACATGATTTTACAATTATAATAAAAATAAGGATTCGGTCAAATACCGAATATTAATAAATTAGTTTGTAATTTGCTTTACAATTCATCCTATAAGTCACAGGTTGGCAAGAATATTGTTAAAGGGCATTATCACTGATCAGTCGATTAAACTGGATAACTTTTACCAAGAGACATATCCCTGGAAACATGAAATAAATCGGCTTCACCACACAAACTGTCCATTAAAATTTGTAATTTTGTCAGGATCGGCCGATTTATTTTTTAATTTCCGGAGAAATGTTTCTTGGAGAAAGTTGTTCAGTTTCATCAACTGATCATGCCCTTTCAGTATTTTGCCAAACTAAGCTGTCCCTTACACCCTGTATAGATATCTTAGATAAAGCTAGTCTTTATAAGAAGATCGGTCCAAAATATTAACTAGAACATGATTTATTAAATAAAGCAATTCTCTTGTCATACTGAACCAGAGTAAAAAAACCGGTCAAGGGCGAGTCGGACTCGCGCGCCAAGGGTTCCGACATACCTATATTATTTTAAAAATAAATAAAGTCTATTATTAGAACCGCAAAACGAAGTAGGCTGGTAAAGGTTTTATGAAGATTTCTCAAAAACTGCCATTTAGAGAGATAGTTTTATTTTTGCTGGAATATTTACATAAATTGCTATCGACTATAATTAATTTAAATTTTTCGCATTGCAAACTTTAGAGATAAGGTGGGAGGGAAAGGTATTCTTTTTTGTAATTTTTAGGGTTCCAATACAAAAATGGTAAAAAAAAATAACCCTTATGGTGCCGCTTTGTCTGTCTGTCTGTCTGTCACACCTGTATATCTCCGCAACCACTCATGCTATCGACTTGAAATTTGGAATAGTTTTAGGATATGGTTGTCCAACTTAATTGCACATGAAAGAATTAAGAAAAAAATATGATTATTAATGTAAAGGGGGCCCAAATAGGGGGGGTAAAATTTTAAATTATCGGTACTAGGTTGAGTGGGGTATCATATGAAAGGGCTTTACTTGAACATTCTAAAATATATTTTTTAATTTTTTTACAACCCTTGGTTTTCAAGTTATGATGAAAAATGTCAAAAAAAAATACCGTTCCCCCCCCTTTTCTCCGAAGTTTGTGAATGGAAAAATCTGAATTAATTACGGTCGATAGACGTTTATGTAAATACTAGCTGTTACCCGCGGCTTCGCTCGCGTGGTTTTCGTATTTATGTTGTTACCGGTTTTCCGAAGCAATGAGATATTTCCCGTCATTTCGGGGTAATTTTAAACTATGGAAAAACGGGACTAACCCTGCGCAAATCAATGAGTTCAATTCAAGATCCAGCTGAAGTTACTCCAAAATTACTCAGAACAGAAGAACTTAGCAGCAGTATTATGCCTTAAAGTTGTCACTTAACCTAACAAATGTAGAAAGAGAGATGAGAGACACCTTTATGTAATATTTCAAAACAGAGCCAATTCGCAGAAGTAATTGAAAAAAACCGGTCAAGTGCGAGTCGGACTCGCGCGCCGAGGATTCCGATATACCTATAGTATTTTTGGAAGCAATAAAGTCCATTTTCAGGACCGCAAAACTAAATTTGTTTGTAAAGGTTTTTTGCAGATTTCTGAAAAACTGTGCAACTTAGAAAGATCGTTTTATTTTTGCTGTAAAGTTTATATAAACTTCTGTCAACTGTAATTAATTCAGATTTTTCCTTACTCAAACTTCGGAGATAAGGGGGGGGGAATGGTATTTTTCTTGACATTTTTCATCATAACTTTAAAACTAAGAAATTCAAAAAAATACAAAAATATATTTTAAAATGTACAAGTAAAGCCCTTTCATATGATACCCCACTCGACCTAGTAGCGACAATTTGAAATTTGGCCCCCCCTATTTTGGCCCCCTTTATATTAATAATCATACTTTTTTCAAAAATTTTTCTTGTGCAATTAAGTTGGGCAACTATATTCTAAAACTATTCCAAATTTCAGGTTGATAGCATAAGTGGTTGCTGAGATATAGAGGTGTGACAGACAGACGGACAGACAGAGCGGCACCATAAGGGTTCCTTTTTTTTACCATTTTGGTATCGGAACCCTAAAAACTAAAATCCTCTCCCTCTCTTTCCCTCTCCCCCTCCCTCTCCTTTTCCCTCTCCCTCTCCCCCTCCCCTCCCTCCCCTTCCCCCTCCCCCTTCCCCTCCTTCTCCCCCTGCCCCCCTCCCTCTCTCCCTCCCTCTCCCCCTTCCCCTCCTTCTCCCCCTCCCTCTCCCTCTACCTGTACCTCTACCTCTCTACCTATCTACCTCTCTACCTTTCTACCTCTCTCTCTCTACCTCTACCATATCCCTGCCCCTATCCCTACCCCTAACACCAATTTAACCGCTATTTCTATGATAGAAATGACACCCATATTGATTTTTAGACATTTCAAACCTATCGCACCCCAACCCCAACCCCAGGGGATGATGGTATTTCACGTCCATCACGTTAAATTTCAAAATTGTTGTAGTTTTCGTAATCAGCGACCCGATAAACCATACAAACGACACCCATATTGATTTTTAGACATTTCAACCTTATCGCACCTCAACCCCATCCCTAGGGGATGATGGTATTTCACGTACACCACGTTGGATTTCAAAATTGTTGTAGTTTTTGTAATCAGCGACCCGATAAACCATACAAACGACACCCATATTGATTTTTTGATATTTCAACCCTATTGCAACTCAACCCCATCCCTAGGGGATGATGGTATTTCACGTCTACCACGTTGGATTTCAAAATTGTTGTAGTTTTCGTAATCAGCGTCCCGATAAACCATACAAACGATACCCATATTGGTTTTTAGACTTTTTCACCCCATTTCCCTCTTTTAGGGGTTGAATTTGGGGTGGAATTTCAATAACAGTGATTTGCGTTCCACAGAATTACAACCCTAATGCCTAAATAATAAATTTTGTGGATTTTACTTTGAAAATGAAGGATTTTCAACTTCATCCCCCTTTTCACCCCTTAGGGTGTAGAATTTTCAAAAACCCTGAGACACGTGAAACTTAATTTTTAATCGTCAGCCTAAATACAAATTTTAAAGATCCTAACTTCGAAACTGACGGACTTTCATACAAACTTTCATCCCCTATTTTACCCCCTTAGGAATGTAATTTTTTTAAAAACCTTTCTTAGTGCACCCCTAGGTCTCATAAGGAACCTACATGCCAAATTTGGAATCTCCAGACCCAGCGGTTTGGGCTGTTCGTTGATATGTCAGTCAGTCACCTTCTTCTTTTATATATATATATAGATTACAGCAAAAATAAAACGATCTTTCTAAGTTGCACAGTTTTTTAGAAATCAAACAAAACAAATTTAGTTTTGCGGTCCTAAAAATGGACTTTATTGCTTCCAAAAATACTAAAGGTATATCGGGACCCTCGGCGCGCGAGTCCAACTCGCACTTGACCGTTTTTTTATATAAACTTGAATACTAAGAGACGTAAGAAAATACTAAAATCTGTTTTGGAATGTACAATTAAAGTGCTTTGTGACCCCACTCGACCTAATCACGACAATTTAAAATTTTAACCCCCCACTTTGGGCCCCATTTCCAATAATAATAATAATATTTTATTGATTCGTATATTTCAAACGAGAGTTTGCAATATAGTTGGGCTGACGATAGCGTGAGTAGTTGCTGAGATAAGCAGGTGTGACAGACAGACAAACAAACCGACAGACATACAGACCGACAGACAGACAGACGAAATCGCACCGTATGGGTTCCCTTGTTATCTTGCATTATTCTTAAAAGTTTGCCAAAATGCGCATTTAATTATTTTCAACACATTTGCTCATGCTCTATTTGCACTGAATTTAGGTGCATAATACAGCTTATTAAACACGTGTGCTTTTTCCATTATATTAACGCACTAGTGTTTTAGTTGTGTTTAGTTAGTTAGTTCAAGACAATGTCTAGTAAACCATTTCGCTACCCCACTGAACAACTTTATGCCGATTGCAAAGTTTTAACGGCAAGGCAGTTGTTCATATTGCAAACAATGTTGCGTAAACACTCAATGCTTACCTATGATCCGCAATTACATGAAAATAATCGGCGAGCAAACCGTGTCTGTACGACAATACCACACAGAACGTCTTTAGCACAACGTCATTTTCCTGTTTAACGATATTAATAAAAAGCTCTCAGTCTATTCACTTTCAAAGTATGAATGTAAGAAAAAGCTTACAAACTGGTTACTTACACTAAATTATGAGAAGACGGAGAAATTACTGATTTTTTGACAAACCCAACTCACATACATACACTAAATACATAGCATACACCCCACTTCACACATACTTACTAACACTACACACACATACTTACTCCTTTTATACACACCGATACACATTAGATAATAGTAATTTGATTGCTAGTTTTTATGCTCCCTTTTATGTGTTTTTCCTTATATCTTTACCTACTTTTTTGGTCAACCCTGTAAACTTATCCCCAAATTACAGTTTTTACTAGTTTGGGTTGTCATATAATCTAGCTTAACATTGTGTACCTAACTTGAACTACTGACAAACAAAGAACCAAAGACTAGGTTCTAAGGCCTGAAACTGTCCTTATCACGATACAGATTTACTTCTAGTCTGGTAGGAGCGGAGGACAGTCATGGAACCAATGGTCATTGGGACTTTGTAATAACAACTTAGTTCCAAAAAATGTGTCAACTTAGTTTAAAAACCTGTTTCAAATGTTTAGGCTAAGTTACTGTTAAAAAAAAATTAAACACGCGTGCATTTTCCATTATATTACCGCACTAGTGTTTTAGTTGTGTTTTCTTTTTAATTTCGGCAAGGAGCAAGAAGTTTATATGTCTATAATAGTTTCATGAATAAATGAACTTTGTTCTATAATATGATCAATAAACAAACATTCATTTCTAATCAACTTAGTAACAACAAATTCCTCTTTTAAGTAACAAAATATCTCATTTTAAATAATTTAAAGACTAGGCTGTTTATCAGTTTAGTCAATGCCTCCTGCGCGCGCATGTATGTAAAATCCCTGTCCGCTAAAACAGCGCGCACCATTTTTACAAATATTTGTGATGTTTATATAGTGTTTATTGTAATTATTACAAAAGTATCGACTCCTACAAATAATAAAACAGTAATTAATGTAGTTCCTCAACGTACAAAATACTAAGGCACGAAACACAAGTCTGGAGAATCGGGTGTACGTAGACATGTAAGGAAACATACGTAGCTTGTTGTCTACGAATTTTCCTTAAGGAAAAGAGATAAGCAACTTTTATGTGTTTTCATTCACAAATGCGTGTTGAAAAACGTCGTAAGGCGCTTTGGTTATCCATAGCTCGCCTGCGGCTCGGGCTGCAATTCTTGAGCCTCGGCCCTAATCAACAAAATAGCGTACTCGCGAATGTACTATTATAGTAAACTTCACAGCGTAAATAGTAGTTTAATATACAAGTGCCGTAATTAGGGTTATTACAAACGAGTGGACGTTTTGTCAACTCGGCACAAGTTTGTCATAACCCTTACGGCCGTGTATCTTGCGACGTTTTTCAATACATTTGTGAGAAAACAGGTATAAGTAATACAATTGTTAAAGGAACTAACCATGGGTAGGTACTGTCAGCCTCTTGTTGATTTATAATGTACTCGTACTCTCCACTTCATTTTAGATATAGGTAGGCAGTCGTCACCCAAGTAAAAAGTCACCACTGTAGTAGTTTTACAAAATAATTTTATGATCATAGTGTACAAACCCCTTGGTAGTATATTTTACTTACCGCACTAGTTCGGTAAGTACGCTTTTCGAGCAAATGTATTGAAAAAAAAAATAAACGCACTTATTAAATTTATTATTTGAAAGTTTATATTTTTAAACCTAAATATTTATTTATTTTAATCATAAAATACTTATATCAGTTAAGATATCTCATCCACCAGTTCCAACACTTATTATGTAACAATTATTCAATATGCAAAAAATGCTGCAGGATACGCTCTCAAAGCGTCTCCGGAAAAGACGCAAGTTCGAATCCTGGTTGTGAAATTTTGCGATTTTCTACTTTATAGTTATACTAGCTGTTGCCCGCGGCTTCGCTCGCGTGGATTTCGTATTAAGGTTGTTACCGGTTTTCCGAAGCAATGAGATATTTTAGTCCAGGGAAATTATTATTTATCCCATCATTTCGAACAAACTAAGGAAAAACAGGACTAACCCTGCGCAAATCAATGAGTATAATTCAAGATCTAGCTGAATTTTATATAATATACAGACGTTACTCATAAATTACTCAGAACAGAGGAACTTAGCAGCAGTATCCTAACAAATGTTAAGAGAGAGATGAGAGACACCTTTATGTCATATTTCAAAACAGAGCCAATTCGCAGAAGTAATTGAGAAAAACTGAAACCCTTCCTCTCCCCCTCCCTCTGTCTCTCCTCCTCCCCCTCCTCCCTCTCCCACTGACCCTCCCTGTCCTCCTCCCTCTCCCTCCCTCTCACCCCCTCCCCCTCCCTCACTCCCTCCCTCTCCCCCTTCCCCTCCTTCTCCCTCTCCCTCTACCTGTACCTGTACCTCTCTACCTCTCTACCTCTCTACCCCTCTACCCCTCTACCCCTCTACCCCTCTACCCCTCTACCCCTCTACCCCTCTACCCCTCTACCCCTCTACCCCTCTACCCCTCTACCCCTCTACCCCTCTACCCCTCTACCCCTCTACCCCTCTACCCCTCTACCCCTCTACCCCTCTACCCCTCTACCCCTCTACCCCTCTACCCCTCTACCCCTCTACCCCTCTACCCCTCTACCTCTCTACCTATCTACCACTCTACCTCTCTACCTCTCTACCTCTCTACCTCTCTACCTCTCTACCTCTCTACCTCTCTACCTCTCTACCTCTCTACCTCTCTACCTCTCTACCTCTCTACCTCTCTACCTCTCTACCTCTCTACCTCTCTACCTCTCTACCTCTCTACCTCTCTACCTCTCTACCTCTCTACCTCTCTACCTCTCTACCTCTCTACCTCTCTACCTCTCTACCTCTCTACCTCTCTTCCTCTCTTCCTCTCTTCCTCTCTACCTCTCTACCTCTCTACCTCTCTACCTCTCTACCTCTCTACCTCTCTACCTCTCTACCTCTCTACATCTCTACCTCTCTACATCTCTACCTCTCTACCTCTCTACATCTCTACCTCTCTACCTCTCTACCTCTCTACCTCTCTACCTCTCTACCTCTCTACATCTCTACCTCTCTACCTCTCTACCTCTACCTATCCCTGCCCCTATCCCTACCCCTAACGTTAATTTAACCGCTATCCCTAACATAGAAACGACACCCATATTTATTGTTAGACATTTCAAACCTATCGCACCCCAACCCCATCCCCAGGGGATGATGGTATTTCACGTCCACCACTTTGGATTTCAAAGTAGTTGTAGCTTTCGTAATCAGCGACCCGATAAACCATACAAACGACACCCATATTGATTTTTAGACATTTCAAACCTATCGCACCCCAACTCCATCCCCAGAGAGATGATGGTATTTCACGTCCACCACGTTGGATTTCAAAATTGTTGTAGTTTTCGTAATCAGCGACCCGATAAACCAAACAAACGACACCCATATTCACATTTCAACCCTATCGCACCCCAACCCCATCGCACCCCAACACCATCCCAAGGGAATGATGGTATTTAACGTCCACCACGTTGGATTTCAAAATTGTTGTAGTTTTCGTAATCAGCGACCCGATAAACCATACAAACGATACCCATATTGGTTTTTAGACTTTTTCACCCCATTTCCCCTTTTTAGGGGTTGAATTTGGGGTGGAATTTCAATAATAGTGATGAACGTTGCATAGAATTACATCATAAATGCCTAAATAATAAATTATGTGGATTTTACTTTAAAAATAAAGAATTTTCAACTTCATCCCCTTTTCACCCTTAAGGGTGTCGAATTTTCAAAAACCCTGAGACACGTAATTATTAATTTTTAGTCGTCAGCCTAAATACAAATTTTGAAGATCCTAACTTCAAAACTGCCGGACTTTCATACAAACTTTCATCCCCTATTTTACCCCCTTAGGGGTAGAATTTTTTAAAACCCTTTCTTAGTGCATCCCTAGGTCTCATAAGGAACCTACATGCCAAATTTAGAATCTCTAGACCCAGCGGTTTGGGCTGTGCGTTGATATGTCAGTCAGTCAGTCAGTCAGTCAGTCACCTTCTTCTTTTATATATATAGATTTATTATTGCTTGTTATTAATTATGTTTTTTTTTTTTAAGTTTTAAAACTTCAGCTGGCACAGCATTGATTTTTGATCATTTAAGGCAGCATTTTTGCCCAAACATGATGGTTATAAGACGAGTATGACATTTTTTCCTTCCCATACGAACTTAACAGTGGTAATTATAATAATTACTTGATGTTTTTGGTTCTTTACATTTTCCTCAGTTACTTACTCAAACTTAAATATTTTTTTTATTTTGCCTCATATTATGTCCTAAATAGCATCGGTCACGTTTAATTATTCATTTAAAACATTACTTTACAGGTATACTTGGAGCATGCAAAACTGGCATAACTGAAAAATATGACAAGTGAGTCCTTAGAAAATGGTAACATGTAGGAGAGAGATTCGAGTGAGGGCGAGAGAGAGACAGAGAGCGAGCGCAGGAGAGTTAACGAGAGAGAGAGGGGCGCGGTTGTGTTTTTGTAGCTTATTTTTTATCTGCTTTTTGCTTTTCCAGCCACACACTACTGCGTATATATCCGGAAAATGCCACTCAATTTTATGCGGTCAAAGACTTCAAGCCCTCAGATGGTCAAATAGAAGTCATAAAGCCTTGTAGAGACATTAATGACAGTATGGATGTATTAGTGCCTCCAGAGAAAATGGACATGATGTACAATTTTACCAAAGTGCATAATTTGAAGATGGACATGAAGGAAAATTATGGAAGGTATAAATTTAAAATTTATGTCGATTTGATTTAGTTTGTAGTTTGATGAGTAAAAGTTAAATATTTTTTATAATTTTGAACCCCCGTTTCACCCGTTTTAAAAATCCGGTACCTGCCTATACGTTATAATAACTATCTGTGTGCCTTTCTTTCAGTGGTTTGGGCTATGCGTTGATAGATCAGTCATAAGTCAGTCACGCTTTCCCTCTTATAACAGGGTGTTAAGTAAGTTGTGCAACACCTCTCGGGTGGTAGCTATGAACATGAAACTGAACAACTTCTGTTCTATGACTTGTATGCAGTAGCAAATTTTTTTGAATTTTCAAAAGTTTTATGTCCAGGGGGGCCGATCGTGGTAATCCAACGATATTACCAAAATAAAAACGTTTGCCTGAAACGCTTAGTTAAGGCTTGACGTAACGTTTTAGGGAAACGCTTTTGTTTTGGTAATATCGTTAAAACTAACAAACGTTAAAATTATTATCGTAATCGTTAATCGTTATTATTTTATCTTTAAAATTTTCCAGAGCTTCCACCCTAGAGGTTTTGCGCAATACAGATAAACTAACTTACTTTAGAATACTTATCTACCTTTTTAGACTACGATAAAATTCAGAATTTGGCTCTCCTTCTTAGACCAGATTTGACAACAAAATTTTCAGGAGTTTTGAACACCGCAAAATTCATAAATCAATGTTGTCAATTCAAAATCCTAAAAACCTAGGAGAAATTACGGCAGGAGGTTCCTTTTTTTAAAAGTGTTTTTAGGTCCCCCTGAACATATCTAGAAAAGTCCCCGCCCGTCAATCCCATGCGCGCTCCCCCACCCCTCACTCTCCCCCAACCCAACCCTCAAACAGGTTCCTGATTTTAGTTTTTTTTTCATTTATCTTAGAAATGGTAAAAGCTAGATGAAATTTGCTAACGTTAATTTAATCGTTATAAAATTACCAACCAGTTGACACCTGTTTTATTACAATGTGACCTATGATATCTGAAATATAGGGTTAAGTTTGCACTTGTTTACTTTATTCTGGGTCTTAGCGCGATAATTAGGCGTGAGTAAAAAGTGAGTTAAGTTGTTGTTAAGTTTGCACTTACAACTGATTACTTCTTAGCAAGCTGCTGGTAATAGTAGTCCAAATGAGTGGGATTTTGAATTAACGGCATTGATTTTTGAATTTTGTGATCTTCAAAAGGATCGTAATAGGTAGGTTTTAATTTTCAGAGAACGTGTCATTATACAGGTTTATTTTTGTACCCCTGGCCAAATTTTAGTATATTGCTCAGAACATATATCTGAACAACTTTCCCAAAGGCACATAGGTCGAAAAACGAGAATAAATTTTGGTTCTCCCATACAAATCTTGTGTTTGCAATAGTGGAATTTGTATGGGATGCCCAAAATTTTGTTCTGAGCAACATACAAAAATTTGGCCAGGGGTCCAAATATAGCCCTGTATAAGATATTTTAACATATTGCAGAAGTCAAAATAGAAGAAAGTGTGAAAAGAATTCAGGGCGTTGCCATTTCTAATGGATTACTTAAATAACAAGAAGAGGGAGTTTTAAATTTCCTGGTATGCACGGTTTCTGGCGCATATAGCTTCTTTAAAGGCTTCTTAAATTTGGAATAAACTTATAGTTGTACCAAAAACCCAACAAACATTAGACCTGTTTAACTGGGTAACAACGTAATACAGCAAAAAAATAGTTTTAAATATCTTGGAAGCACAATAAATACTGACTCTCGATGCAAAATTTAATCAAGTACCATAAAACAATAAGAAAATGTTTTATTAGTGCGGTCAATTACTTACACTTTACTTTATGTACGCACGGCAGCAAGCACGTAGTAACAAAACCAGTGTAAGCTGAACCAGCGCTACGCTACAAACGCCAGAAACGAAAGGTCAAAGTGTTTCTACCGACGTGCGGCTGTGTTTACAATATCGGCTGATTCGCCTAGGCTATATAGGGTGACTTTTAATAAGTTCTTGATAGCAAAAGATATACTAGTACTCATGATACTGAACAACTTTTCCCAAGGAACATAGGTCGAAATACGACAAACCAAATTTTACCATACAAAATGCGCTATCAGCTGATGCAGTTTCTATTGGAGGTCAAAACTTGATTTTTGTATTTCGACCTATGTTCTTTGGGGAAAGATGTTCAGTATCATGAGTACATTCATACCTTTTTCTATCAAGAACTAATTCAAAGTCACCCTATATAACTAGTTAATAAAAAAAGTTAAAAATTAAGAGAATTCCCCATACAATAATTGAGATTTTTGTATCTATAGTACATGTGAGCCTAAAACTTGGTGTTGTTTTAATAGATACTTTATATTAAAATAACATACTCGCGCTTAGTGTTTCGTACCAACACACAGTACAAGGAAATCGGCCTTTCCATTCAATCAAGTTTACAATTTTGCGTGGAGATTCAGATTTTTTTCAGTTTTTGACAGTTTAATTCACTGAAAGTGGTTCAGTTTTGTTGACCTTTCAGTTTTCCGAAAGTTGTCCTTTATACCGCACTTGACCGGTTCTTTTTGAACTAAAGTAGGATTTCGAATTGACAATATTGATTTTTTAATTCTGCGGTGTCTAAAACCCCAGAAAACCTTTGTTGACAAATTTGGTCCAGTTTAAGTTCTGAACTGATTATCACTTGTCTACTACTCTATTTTAGAAAGTTCGACGAATCGATGCCCGAAGACCGATCCCCCCGACGGAGAGTATTTCGAGGGAATCCTGCTTTTGAGTACCACTCATTTGCTGCTGTAAGTGGTTTTTATTATACGTACAACAAGGGTAGTACCTGTTTTGTACACATTAAACTTACATAAAAGTTCGTGAAACATTTGACTAATATTGTTATTTTAAGCAACGTCAATTTTCCATTGTCTTATTATACTGAAGTTAAACAGTGAATTTTCTTTAATTTCGTTTCCGAAGCACAGAGTATGATGACAAGCAACTTTCCCGAAGAAACATTTTTTTCGACTTCTTACTAAAGTGGTCACGCGATCGACTCATTTTGTATGGGATTAGGAACAATTTTATTTTCATCGGGAAATTTTCGGGCATTGGAGAGTAGCGCTGGTTCAGCTTATACTGGTTTGTTGCCATTTATTTGCTGCTGTGCTTACTATAGTAAGTTTACTCTATACACTACGAGTTATACATTTGCTAATTTATACTTTTTAGATTAATAATATTCTCGAAAATCTGGGAAAGTCACACGGAAATATTTTGAAGCTGCAACTTCTTGGAAATAGCTATGAGGGACGAATATTGAAACTTGCCAGGCTGTCTACTAATCACAATGCTAAAAATCCAGTAATTTTCATCGATGCCGGTTAGTAAATATAGAAGATAATACCTACTTGCTACCAAAACTGTACCAATCCATATGATGTTAGGTCTATTTAAAAGCTAGTGAGTGAAAAGTAGCAATATTAAAAATGGATACCAATTTTTACTCCAGTTCTAGGCTAGACACCTACCTACGAGTACTTACAGTTAGGCTAGATTTGCACGGAGTTAGTAAATTGGCGTCAGTAGAAATACATTGCTTGCTTAATATGTTGTCTTTACGGAAACACTTAAATGCAGTAAGCAATGTTCGTCTACTGTCCCGTTTTACTTCACCATCATCATCATAACATCTCATACTACGTCCACTACAGGACAAGGAGCTCCCTCCAGAATTCCAGCTCTTGCTAGAAGAATGTGGAGGGGAAGTATCTTAGTCACCACTTGTTAGTGTTACGGCTGGCACCATGGACCGCGGTTGTATGTACTCGTAAGATGTAAGATGGTACGATACAAGGAAGGACGCTGCAACCCATCTTCCGGTTTATAAACCCTTAGTCGCCTCTTACGACACCCACAGGTAGAGATGGGTCGGTACTATTCTTTGGCGGTACCACACGGAACCGTTTTACTTACCCAATGTAAATTCAGCCTTACTACATACTAGTAGAGAAATTAACATGGTCCGCCCTTTGCTTTTGTTTGTGTAGATAGTTATAGTAGTTTTGTACTTAAACCAACGTGGAGGGGCGGGTCATTTTACTGTATTTTTTTCATAAGCAAACAATTTTTAACAAAATTATTTTTAATTGTGCCAAAACTCGTAGAAGTTTATCGGGACAAAGTTTATCTGTATAGTTGTATCTATTCTTGACAGAATTTATCGAAATTAACCTTGTTGTTGTAAAGGAGTCCACGCTCGAGAGTGGGTGGCGCCTGCTCTGGCGTTATACATGATCCACCGACTGGCCACCGACCCTGCTTCCAGAAGAGACATGGACGGCATCGACTGGTACATCCTGCCCGTTGTCAACCCGGACGGCTACGACTATTCGAGGACCAACGCAAATGTGAGCATTAAACTTTTAATAAAAAGGGTGTTAGGAACGGTATACCGAAAACTGAAAGGGCGTGCTCAGTCAACGAAACTGAACAACTTTCCCAAATAATGATTTTTGAGAAAAGAAAAAAAATTCGCCCTCTTCATACAAAATTATTGGAAGGTACCTATTGAAAGGTAAAAAAAAATATTTCTTTCGAAAATTCGTTCAGTTTTGTTGACTGAACACGCCCTTTCAGTTTTGGGTACACCATCCCTTACACAATAATTAAACAGTTGCTATTCCGACTTTGTAGTAGTTACAATAAAAAAAAACATTAACAGTTCAAACTTATTACAGAATCGCATGTGGAGGAAGACAAGATCACAGTATAAGGATAATTGTTACGGTGTTGATGCTAATAGAAACTACGGGTTCAAGTGGGCAGTGAGCGGTGTTTCCTTAGATCCTTGCGACATGGAGACATACGCAGGGCCCAAACCATTCTCCGAGGTAGAAGCGCAGTTGGTCAGGAAGGTGATGTTGGAAAATGCTGATAGAATGAAACTGTACGTGTCTTTGCATTCGTACGGGCAGTATTTAGTATACCCATGGGGCTACACGGGACAAAGACTACCCAAAACCTGGAAGAAACTCGACAGGATGGCAAAAATTGCATCTGCAGCTCTCGTGCGGGCAGGAGGGCCACCATTCAAGGTGATGAGTGCGGGCAAGTGGTACCCCGCCGCTGGAGGGAGTGACGACTTTGCATTTGGTGCTGTGGGTGTACCCTATTCCTACACCATGGAGTTAACTACAGGCCACGAATTCATATATCCTCAAGATGAATTAGCGCCGATATTACCAAAGTTCTACGAGGCTTTCAGGGCGATGGGAATGGAGATAAAAAGAGAATTCTCCAATTCTAGACAAAGAAGGGTGGAAGTCGAAGAACAAGATCCTGATGAAGAGACTCCTGATTCAGATGCAAGAAAACAGGCTTGAGTTTACGAAAAGTAGTCTAAAACAACGAGTGTTTGGCGAAAGCGTGTTATACTCCTCAGTAACTAACTTCATAAAAATACAAAAAAATCATAAGAATCTATCTTTTATTTCAATCTATCTTTTAATTTGGATAAATTAAAGAAGCACATTTCTTATAATACAAATAATATACAATACTTAATTTATCGAAAATATAGTAATTTCGACTTCCCTTACGAAGTAACGTAAGTGCACACAACACACGTAACTAGGTACATACTTTTTATGGGAAGTCGAAATTTTTTGGCCTTTGTTAGCAAAGTCGTAGAACAAAAGTTGGTGCTTTTGACCTCAAATAAGGTTGGCATACGCAAATCATGTCCACAAAAATAACCTTGATATACCTACAGCTGCTATAGCACAGGGTTCTCTAAGCTATTAAAATTTTTGAAATATGCTCAGCACAGAAATGATGATAACGCTAGAGGTGGGAAATACTCATAAAAAACAAGCCAAGTGCAAGTCGGACTCGTGCGCCGAGGGTTCCGTACCACTAAGGTACCGAACCACTAATACCGTCTTGGTTATGGACGCCTGCACGCAAAATGAATGCGCGCGAGTACGACCCCGGAACCGTGAAAGAAATAAAATGCCAGAACTTGTTGGTGATTTTACTAAATATAGTCGGAAACAACGAGCGTTCAACGACTACCTACATGTTTTAATAATAAAAAACAAAATCATGAAAAATCATTTTATTTCAATTCCTTTAAAAGTTTAACGATCAAATTGAGTACATAAAATGCGTAAGTATTTGAGAAACTGAACAAGCCTTTTCCTTGAGAAAGATGAAGACGTATTTTTTTATCAATTTGATTTATTTTGTTTTATTAATAGGTGCGTAAGTAAAGAAACATTTTCGTATCCGTTTTTTCTTAAACATTTAATTTTTTTGTTAAACGTTTTCCAGTAAAAATTCAAAAAGTTAATTCGTCGTTATGTGGGTGAGTTAACAATTTGTCATATTACAATCGTATTACATTGAGATGAAATTGAACAGTGGTTTTCCTTCTCAAGGTCAAAACTTAAACGGGAGCAGTTTTGGAGTTTTAGCATGGTTTTAACTAAAACATCGATGTAGTCTCAGGCTCAGTTGATAAAAGGGGACCTAAATAAATAATATACTCGTACCTTCCGCTGTTATTTGTCCTCAATTCCTATCTTTTTTGAGCTAGTAGGATTTCGAATTGATAACATTGATTTTTCAATTTTGCGATGACCAAAAAGTTCTGAGAATAACCTCTTTTTCCAACCCAATTCTGTGATGTCCAAAAAGTCAGTTTTCTTTAATTGTTTTATTTCTGCTAGATGTAAGAGTCTGAGGAATTGCTACAAAGATATGGTGGACACCTTGCGAGACAAAGACGAAGAGGCCTGCGTGGAAGATGCCAGCATTGGAGTTAGTACTGTAAGTAGGCTAGAGGTTGCCATAAAAATAATAAATTTTAAATGTAATCAGTTTGCAATTTTGTATGGAGAGGCCATTTTATTTTTTCATTTCCTGAAAATTTTATTCAGTGATAGTTGTTCAGTTATGATGACTGATCAAGCCATTTCAGTTTTCGGAAACCTGTCCCTTACAGCACCTTTTATACAAGGTTCTTTTTTCGATCCTATATCCGTTTTCCAATTTAATTATCTATTAGAGAGGCCCAAAACAACAACTTTTGTTTCATGACTCTTGCAACATTGTTTTGTTCAATCTAAATACTCGTAATCCAGTATACGCATATTTTTAGGTGATGATATTTCTGAGAGCGATTAAACAGTTTTGTCCCGACTTTATAACTATAACGGAGAAAGAACTCACTTACGAAGGCCGACACCTTTATGAGGTAAGTGTGTTTATGATATGATTTGAATGAACATTGTAATGGGTGACATTACAGCGAACACTGTTCTGTTTATTAGGTTGTATTGAATATCCCATTAAAAGACGAGGGAAAAGAAAAAGAGAAACCAATAATACTCATAGATGCCGGGCAGCAGGCCGGTACAGAGTCCGTAGGGCTGGCTCTGTATATCATTGAGCAGATGATAGCTTGCGAAGAGAACACAGAAATGATGACCAAAGTCAAATGGGTCATCCTGCCCTCCACCAACCCTGATGGAATGGAGTATGGAAGATATGTAAGTGTATGATAGTGTTCCTACGATAAAAATGCATAAAAATGTGATGACGTGTAGTTGATAACTTTACATTCCAATTGCAGAATCGTATCTCATGGAAGAAGAATGTGAGACCTTCAGATGATTTCCTCAGTTACGGCGTGTCTATCTCTCACAACTTTGACTATCAGTGGGCTGCGTGCGATACTTACGACACTGGATTTTCCCCCGAATTTCCCGGCCTAAGCGCCTCTACTGAAAACGAAACCATCTTCATTAAAAATGCAATCGCCCGTCATAAAGACCACATAAAGCTTTATCTATCGATACGTCGCGATGGTCACTCTATACTCTATCCATTCGCTTATTCAAAGCTAAACGTGCCAAATAACGCTCGCTTACTAAAAGTAGCGGCCGATGTAGCAGCAAAAGTGAACCAGAGAGCCGGAGGGGTACACATATTCATGAACGAAACAATCTTCGAAGGGAACGGAAAGGAGCAGTGTGGACACAGCGTGGACTTTGCGTACGACTCGGGCATACAACTTGCGTACGAGCTGCGCGTCTTCATAGGACAAGACAACCGCATCATGAGCAGGTTCCAGCAGCTGCCCCGCGGCTACGAGGCTTCCCTCAGGATCGGATACATCAGTGGCATTCGGGAACTTTATAACGCAGTAGTTAACGGCAGGGAAAAAACATATTAGCATAAACAACCACAATTTCCCCTTGTGTAAGTTCTTTCATCTTCACTGGAACGTTTTCGAAAAGACAGTAGGTTATAAGGGGAACGAATCACTGTTTGTAGTCGTCGAAGTAGTGTGTTCAAAATGTTGAATAGAAATCTTGAACTGGGTCAAAATTATGTGCTTGGGTCGGCATCTATTACGATACAATATTTATTTAGTACATAATGGTGTATCTACGTTGGAGGAGTCACTTTTCCACTTTTCGGTAGGAAGATGGTCATGCGCGGTGGTGTGGAGGCAGCGCGCGTGCGCCAGGGGTGGGGCCGGCGGGCGTTCGGCCCGCTGCCACACCGTAGTCAGCCGCGGCGGCGGCATCGCGTCTCCATCATCCTCTCCTGGTCTCTGATCACCTGCCGTGCCGAACCGGTCCACATCACCTAAGTCGAACTCGCCGCCGCACGCGCTTAAACACTAAACTTTTTCCTTCGTTTCTTCTTTTAAATTTAAAATATGATTTCTGATTGAAAATTTATTTCTAGAGTGAGTTTGTATTTTAAGTTGATTTCGACAAAATAAATAAATATGTTACGATTGTTTTTCCGTAATTAATTTTGTGAAATAAAAATTGTTGGCGGTCGTAGAAGAGGAGGTCGAGTGGCGTTGCGTAAGTATTTTTGTGTGTATTTTTCGTTATGGTCGCAGCAGAGGAGATCAGGCGCTGTGGAGTGAGGAGAGGTGAGGAGAAGCTGAAGTAGCGAGGCGAGGTGAGGCAGGCGAGGCGGAAGTGGAACACCAAGCGAGGAGGAGGCAGTGAGCGAGGCGCCAGCCACTAGGAGCGGAAGGCGGGCCGTCGGCAACAGGTTGCAGCGGGGCCTCCCAAGAGCTGCGATTCTATTAACTGCTAATAAACACCCCAAAAAGCAGCTTTGCTCTAATTACCCACCAGGGCCTTATAATACTAAATTTCTCGCTTATTTCGGTGAAAATTCCTATAAAGTTATAGCATTTGAGCAACCCACCGCTACGAAAATTATTTTTTGTCCAGAAAGGCTTTTCCGCTGCAAAAAAAGTCATAACTTATAGTTAGAATAATAAGAATGGCTCGGTTGTAAATCAGTCTAATGTTTAAATTAATATCTTCTCGTGGAAAATGCTGCAGCAATAGAAAATATATATGGTAGGAAAAGGGAAGATGATACTTAAAAGAGCTGGTTAAAAGCGGTTTTTTTCGTTAGTTGTACGTGTTTAAATTCAATTTTATGCTCGGAGGCTGTGGGCTGTGGGGCGAGTCTGAAGAGCGTTTCATTAGATCAGTGGGTTAATATTTTAGGAGGGCGAGTTGAGGGCTCGAGATTAATGATGGGGAAGATTCCTACCGCACCGACGAGACGCTACATTCATTATTAATTAACTTTAAGACTGTGTAGATATTTTGCTGGTGATTAAATCTACAAAACACAGTGACGGCCTGTAATACATTTTCCTGAAAATGTCGTTATGAGCGTTTTTGTTATTTTAAGTAGGTAAGGTTTCGCTTTAAAAAATATATTTAAACGCCAATAATAATACTAGCCGACGTAATTTAAATTCGCGCAAAATTGACTTGAAATGTGAGACGTAAAATCGATATATTGATTTTAGCTGACCTACATTCGAGTTATGAACATGGATTCGTGGATAAAGATTTAGAAGCTGTATTTTTTTTAAATAAAGTTAAATTACATTAGCATAGTTTTCATTTTTGCTTTTAAAAATAAAATTTCAAAACAAGATAATAAAAAATAATAATAAAATAATCGTTTAGGTAAACCATCTGAGTATAGGGCTCTTATAGGAGCTATATAAAACGTAAGTACTTATACATAACACGTTTTGAGAATTAAATTGTATGGAATGTGATTTGTTTTTTCTTTATTACTCCTTGATACAAATAAAAAGGAACTATTCCTGCTGTGAGAGACTTCCAGTTTCATGAAGGGTAAAAAGTTAAATTTGTGCAGGAATTAATAAAATCACGAGAAGAACGTGCTCGGGAAAATTCAAGAGTTTTTAGCATTTGATAGGTATTTAAGGAAACAAAAGTAAACCCTACTTATTTTAAAAGTCTATAAGTAATTGACCTAATTAATAAAAAAAGTCCTCGACAATTTAAAAAAAATGTATTTTGAATGTATTTTTTTTCAAAGAAGTTTTATGTATGATTTTGTATTATTAAAGAAGAGTTTAAACAAATCAAGATCTCTTTACGCGTTGATCAGCGCCATTTTAAATGTTTTTGGTGACTATCTCTGGGTACTAATTCTTGAATTTCACCAAGTGACCCACACGTCTGATAAAATTTAAAATATGTAAAATTGAATCACTGTTAACATTTGTTCATTATAAAATTGTAAAGTAGTATTTCATTATTAATTTAAATATATATTATGATTTACTTTTTAAGAGTTCATCATAGTTTTTAAATTTAGTAATTCACTCGGCGCTATTCAAGAATAGTTCATATACCTTTTATTATCTATTTAGTCACTTGACGACTAACAAAAATAAAGCCATAAAATTTTTGCATATTTTGGGTTCGGGATCACGTTGGAGTCGTATCAGATAAGAAGGGGTTTTCATAATAATGTCCTGAGCAGGTACAATAACAAGGGGACACTCGTCCTCGAAACGAAACTATACTTGTGAGTGGTGATAACCAGGTGTAGGAGAGTAGGGTGACTATGCTGTTATATAAATAAAACCATAAAACCTGTTAAAAGCGAGTCGGACTAACGCACAAAGGGTTTCGTACCATGCCATACGATACAATATGTCAGATCAACTTTCTGAGGTAGGTTCAAAACTACTGTGCCATTTTTTATTGCGTCCGACTCGCGCTTGGCCAGTTTTTTCATTTGTTGTATTACTTTAGGTTACGCGTTAGTAGTTGTATATCACGGGTTCTGGCGCAGTGACGTCATGCCCCAGAACCCGTGAACGGTTTCTAGGGCAGACGCAATCAAGCATTAATGTACTCCACTGCGCCAGAACCCGTGAACGGTTTCTAGGGCTGACGCAATCAAGCATTAATGTACTCATGGTCAGTTATCTGTCAGATAAGGTTACTTAGGTTAGTTAATGGTGACTGCACTGCAAACAAAACAAATATTGGAAATAGATATAAAGCACAAAAGAGAGGAAATGCTTAAAATCCCTTCATTTAGTTAACTTTTTAAAAGCTTCTATTTTTGTTAAATTATCGGTAAGGATATGATTCACTGTTCGTTTTATTTGTTGAATAGAGGTAAGTCTTCATTTCCTAATCACCTGTTCTTTGCAGCCCAGTCCCACTTTAGCTTGGCAGTTGCGTGGCTCACATCGGCAATTTGTGTTTTTGAGCGTATTGTGCTGTTCCTGACCCTATCGGTCAGTTTCAGGCCCAACATACTACGCTCCATTGCTCGCTGGCAAACTGCGAGTCTGGACCTTTGAGCTTCCGTCAAAGACCAAGTCTGTGCTCCGTAGGTGAGTGTTGGGAGAATACACATGTCCACGAGTTTACGTTTTAATGACAATGGTAGGTCACCTTTCATGTGTTCTTTCATCGACCAATAGCTCCTCCAGGCGTTTTCGGTGCGTCGAGCAACTTCTTTGTCTTGTCGTGCCTGGAAGGACATCATTTGGCCGAGGTAAATGTACTCGTGGACATATTCCATTCTCCCGCCGTCTACTGTTACCACCCTCTTCGAGCTATTTGTCATGAGCTTGGTCTTTGACATGTTCATCTCTAGTCAAGCTTTGCGGCTTGCTGTACTGAGGTCTTGGAGCATGGTCTCTAGTTCGGCTGTTGACGACGAAAATAAGACGATATCGTCGGCGAAACGAAGGTTGGTCAGCTTCTTTCCGCCGACGTCAACGCCCTTCCCATCCCACATGTCACCTATTTCCCGAAAGACTTCCTCCAAGGCGCTGGTGAATAGTTTTGGGGACAGCGGATCTCCCTGTTTGACGCCTTTATTTATGTTAAATTGTGGACCTGCAGACTCTAGTTTTATTGCGGCTGTACTATTACTGTATATTAATTTTAGGAGGTTTATATAAGTGGGATCTATATTTTGATTGTATGTTTGTGCATCAAACAGGGACTCATGTTTTAGACTTTGAAACGCCTTGGAGTAGTCAACGAAAGCCAGGTAAAGTGGAAGGTGAAATTTACATATGTAAAAGGTTGGAACACCACATTTTACATATGTAAAAGTTTGGAAGCGTTTGAGATGTGAGTTTTTAGGTGAATGCTTAAAATGTGGAGAGACCATGTCAGAAATAACACTATACTTCAGAGAATGGGAAATTGCTACTTCTATCACCTTGAACAATATCCATCATTAATTTACAATGGCATTGCTCTTAACTTCAATATAGCATAGAATAAAGATGGGCTGACGATAGACAGAGCTAATGGAGCGTAATTGAGCCGAGGGTGTAATGTCCAACGCGCACGAGCTTTTTAATGTACCATTATCAAACTAAAAATAATAACTTTATTTCATGCGAAAATTGATCTTTGAAATCAACTTTCAAATATAAAACCAATATTGAAAATAGCTTAATGTAAGATGTAAGGTTAAGTTAGGTTATATTGTGTCAGGTTCTCCATACAAAACGTCAATTTCATAGGTAAGGACCTAAATTATATTATCTTCTTGCTGGTTGCAAATCTTGTTTGTTACATTTTTTAGCAATAAATTAGTTTTTCATAAAATATTCTTCGATACATTATCGTTTTAAAAATTTTAGTTAACTGCAAAACGAGTTTTTGATAAGTTTAATTTTTAAACTTTTTTATTTGAGATTTTAAAAGTTCATATTGTTCTGAAGCTTTTTTTTATTCCAAGTTTTCAAAATTTTATTGTTCATAAAAGTATTCTCTGAATTATTATCTTTTAAAATCGTAAAAAAAAATCAATCGAGTTTTTTGATACGTTAAGTTTTTACTCCTTTTTATTTGAGATTTTAAGTTTTTTCGTTTTTAGGTTTACTTCTCAAAAGCATTTCACGAATTATTTTTTAAAGTTGTACTATTCTTTTTCATAAAAGCAATCCTTGAAATATTATTGTTTTAATGATAAATATAGTTAAGTTATTGTAAATAAAGTATTCCTTGAATTTATATCGTTTTAAAAATCTTAGCAAATTTTGAATAGTTTTTGATACGTAAAATTTTGATTTGAGATTTTTTAAGTTTTTTTCGTTTTAAGGTTTACTTCTCAAAAGCATTTCATGAATTATTTTTGTAAAGTTGTACTTTTATTTTTCATATTTTTTATAAAAGCAATCCTTGAAATATTATTGTTTTAATAATCATAGCTAAGTAATTGTCAATAGACTTTAAAACAACATTTTTTTTTACAATATAAGTTTACTTCGATTTCGTTTTTTATTCAATGTTATATAATAAATTAATTTTCGATGCTTCATATTTTTTTTTCTTAAAAAGTCCATAAAATTTATATGTTTGAAATTTCAGTGAAGAAATTGTCAATAAAGGTTTCAATTCATTAATTTTTTTTAACATTTTAACGAGAATATAAAAATTTATTTTAATGTCGTTATTTTTTCAACAATTTTTTTTACAATTTATTTTTGAAGTTGCATTTTTTTTTTATAAAAGCATTCCTTCAAATTGTTTTAAGTTTTAGCTTAGCAATAGTCAATAAAGTATTTTATTTTATTTCAAGATGTTCATTTAAAAAGTTTTAATAAATTATTTTTGATAAACACTGTTATTTCCTTATTTTTTTCTCATTCTTAATGTTTTTAGTGTTCTTTTCAAAAACATTTCACAAATTATTTTCAAAGTTGAACTATTCTTTTTCATAAAAGAAATCCTTGGAATATTATTGTGCAACATTTACAAACATGGCAAGAAATAATGACATTCGAAACATTATCGTTTTAAAAATCTTAGTTATTTGCAAAACAGTTTTCAATAATTTTATTTTTTTAACTTTTTAAATTGGGATTTTTAGTTCATTTCGTTTTGAACCTTTTTTATTCCAAAAGTTTTATTATTCATAAAAGTATTCCTTGAATTATTATCTTTATAAAAATCTTAACAAATTTTCAATAGTTTTCGATGTTTTAATTTTTACTTCTTTTCGATTTGAGGTTTTTAAGTTCTTTTCGTTTTTAAGTTTACTTTTCAAAAACATTTCAGAATTTACATATGTAAAAGGTTGGAACACCACATTTTACATATGTAAAAGTTTGGAAGCGTTTGAGATGTGAGTTTTTAGGTGAATGCTTAAAATGTGGAGAGACCATGTCAGAAATAACACTATACTTCAGAGAATGGGAAATTGCTACTTCTATCACCTTGAACAATATCCATCATTAATTTACAATGGCATTGCTCTTAACTTCAATATAGCATAGAATAAAGATGGGCTGACGATAGACAGAGCTAATGGAGCGTAATTGAGCCGAGGGTGTAATGTCCAACGCGCACGAGCTTTTTAATGTACCATTATCAAACTAAAAATAATAACTTTATTTCATGCGAAAATTGATCTTTGAAATCAACTTTCAAATATAAAACCAATATTGAAAATAGCTTAATGTAAGATGTAAGGTTAAGTTAGGTTATATTGTGTCAGGTTCTCCATACAAAACGTCAATTTCATAGGTAAGGACCTAAATTATATTATCTTCTTGCTGGTTGCAAATCTTGTTTGTTACATTTTTTAGCAATAAATTAGTTTTTCATAAAATATTCTTCGATACATTATCGTTTTAAAAATTTTAGTTAACTGCAAAACGAGTTTTTGATAAGTTTAATTTTTAAACTTTTTTATTTGAGATTTTAAAAGTTCATATTGTTCTGAAGCTTTTTTTTATTCCAAGTTTTCAAAATTTTATTGTTCATAAAAGTATTCTCTGAATTATTATCTTTTAAAATCGTAAAAAAAAATCAATCGAGTTTTTTGATACGTTAAGTTTTTACTCCTTTTTATTTGAGATTTTTAAGTTTTTTCGTTTTTAGGTTTACTTCTCAAAAGCATTTCACGAATTATTTTTTAAAGTTGTACTATTCTTTTTCATAAAAGCAATCCTTGAAATATTATTGTTTTAATGATAAATATAGTTAAGTTATTGTAAATAAAGTATTCCTTGAATTTATATCGTTTTAAAAATCTTAGCAAATTTTGAATAGTTTTTGATACGTAAAATTTTGATTTGAGATTTTTTAAGTTTTTTTCGTTTTAAGGTTTACTTCTCAAAAGCATTTCATGAATTATTTTTGTAAAGTTGTACTTTTATTTTTCATATTTTTTATAAAAGCAATCCTTGAAATATTATTGTTTTAATAATCATAGCTAAGTAATTGTCAATAGACTTTAAAACAACATTTTTTTTTACAATATAAGTTTACTTCGATTTCGTTTTTTATTCAATGTTATATAATAAATTAATTTTCGATGCTTCATATTTTTTTTTCTTAAAAAGTATTCCATAAAATTTATATGTTTTGAAATTTCAGTGAAGAAATTGTCAATAAAGGTTTCAATTCATTAATTTTTTTTAACATTTTAACGAGAATATAAAAATTTATTTTAATGTCGTTATTTTTTCAACAATTTTTTTTACAATTTATTTTTGAAGTTGCATTTTTTTTTTTTATAAAAGCATTCCTTCAAATTGTTTTAAGTTTTAGCTTAGCAATAGTCAATAAAGTATTTTATTTTATTTCAAGATGTTCATTTAAAAAGTTTAAATAAATTATTTTTGATAAACACTGTTATTTCCTTATTTTTTTCTCATTCTTAATGTTTTTAGTGTTCTTTTCAAAAACATTTCACAAATTATTTTCAAAGTTGAACTATTCTTTTTCATAAAAGAAATCCTTGGAATATTATTGTGCAACATTTACAAACATGGCAAGAAATAATGACATTCGAAACATTATCGTTTTAAAAATCTTAGTTATTTGCAAAACAGTTTTCAATAATTTTATTTTTTTAACTTTTTAAATTGGGATTTTTAGTTCATTTCGTTTTGAACCTTTTTTATTCCAAAAGTTTTATTATTCATAAAAGTATTCCTTGAATTATTATCTTTATAAAAATCTTAACAAATTTTCAATAGTTTTCGATGTTTTAATTTTTACTTCTTTTCGATTTGAGGTTTTTAAGTTCTTTTCGTTTTTAAGTTTACTTTTCAAAAACATTTCAGAAATTATTTTTCAAAGTTACACCGTTCTGTTTCATAAAAGCAATCCTTGAAATAATATCGTTTTAATAATCATAGCTAAGTTAAAAGTATTCCTTGAATTATTTTCCGTTTCAAAAAACTTAGCTAATTTTCAATAGACTGATACCTTCAATGTTTAATTCTTTTTGTTTTAAGATTTTTTTTAAATTCTTAATTGTTCTTTTCAAAAACATTTCAGAAATTATTTTTCAGTTACACCGTTCTGTTTCATAAAAGCAATCCTTGAAATAATATCGTTTTAATAATCATAGCTAAGTTAATGTCAATAAAGTATTCCTTGAATTATTTTCCGTTTCAAAAAACTTAGCTAATTTTCAATAGACTGATACCTTCAATGTTTAATTCTTTTTGTTTTAAGATTTTTTTTAAATTCTTAATTGTTCTTTTCAAAAACATTTCACAAATTATTTTCAAAGTTGCACTATTCTTTTTCATAAAAGAAATCCTTGAAATATTATTGTTTTAAAATCTTAGCTAAGTTATTGCCAATAGACTTAGAAACAATATTTTTTAACTATTAAAGTTTATTGCGCTTTGGTTTTTACTATCAAATAATCGTTAATAAGTAGGTGAAATATTTCTTATAACACTAGATAAAGAAGTTTAAAAATAAAAGTTTTTCAATTAACTAAGATTTTCAAAACGGTAATATTTCGAAGAAGGCAGACGCAATCAAGCATTAATGTACTCATGGTCAGTTATCTGTCAGATAAGGTTACTTAGGTTAGTTAATGGTGACTGCTACTTATTTTTGATTTGAGATTTTTAAAAGTTTTTGTCGTTTTTAAGTTTATTTCTCAAAAGCATTTTATGAATTATTTTTATACTTTGCACTATTCTTTTTCATAAAAAGCGCTCCTTGAAAGATTATTGTTTTGAAAGTCATAGCTAAGTTTCTGTCAATAAAGTGTTCCTTGAATTGTTATCTTTTTAAAAATCTTAGCAAACTTTCAATAGTTATTAATACGTTTAATATTTACTTCTGTTTTATTTGAGATTTTAGGTTTTTTTATTACGTTTTGAAGTGTACTTTTCAAAAACATTTCACAAATATATTTTCAAAGTTGCACTATTCTTTTTCATAAAAGTAACCCTTAAAATATTATTGTTTTTAAAATATTAGCTAAGTTATTGTAAATAGACTTCGAAACGACAATTGTTTTGACTATAAAAGTTTATTTCGATTCAGTCTTTTATCAATGAGTTATAATGAATAATGTTTTGAAGATTCATATTTATTTATCTTAAAAAAGTATTACGTGAAATTTATATATTTTTAAATTTTAGCTAAGAAATTTTCAATAAAGGTTTCAATTCGTATATTTTTTTGCAATATTTTAACATGAGATTATGTGAAAAATATTTTTATGTCAAGCTATCTTTTCAGCAAAATGTTTTCACATTTATTTTTAGTTGCATATTTCTTTTTTTATAAAAGTTTTTCTCCAAATATTGTTTTTAAAGTCTTAGCTTAGTTTTGGTCAATAAAGTATTTTTAAGATTTTAATTTTATTAGTTTTAAAAAATTATTTTTTGATTCATAGTGTTCTTAGAGAAATCTTAACTTTTGATACTATAGTACAATTTTGATTCAGTTTTGAATTTGATAATTTATATGGAGAAAAATCTGTAGGTATTTTTGAAAACGAGTGTTCGAAACGTTTTAAACTTTTTTATTTGCAAATTGTAATTGTGATTTCGATTTGAGTGTTTTTACTGAACATATTTTTATTATTTCTTTTTCCATAAACGTTTGTGTTGTAATAGTTCATTCAAACATATTTATTTGTAATTTAGATTTGAAGTTTTTGGTTGAAAAAGTTTTGAAAAAAAAAAAAATTTTTTACGTAAAAGTCTTGGTTGTAACGACTAATTCAAATATTTTGATTCAGTTCGAGATTGTTAGTTTTTATATTGTGTAATTAAAAATTTGCTATCAATTAGAGCTTTCGATACGTTAATCTCAAACCGTCTTTTAGAATTTTAAACCTGTCGTGGTCAGTATCGCCATCATTTGGAATTACAAAACTGTTAACTTGTGAAATACCTACGTGCGATGAGTTCAAACAGGTATGACGCTAGACATGTCTGCGGCGTGGCTTAAAATTGCATGTGTGAGAAGCTTCAAGATAATGCATTTCATAGACTTGACCATGTCTAGACCAAACTATTAACTTTTGTATCATAGTACTTAAATAAGGCGTTAAGAATCACATCTTTGCTACTACCGTTCACAACTCTCTAGAATAGATTGTCTTTTTTTCGACCACCCACAAATAGGTAGTTTATGCATGATTCATATCAATATCCTACGCCGGTGATAACGCAATGGGCTACAGGTAAAGTTTCCGTCCCTGTAATAATTCAGTAGAAGGCCAAATTATAACATCATTGCAGAAGACTAGACCGAGATAAAGTTCTAGAACGATTCTAATTGCTATTCCAGTGATGACTTATTCGTAGTTAGTGTATTAATCTAATGTTAGATTTAAGTTCTTAGAATGTGAGTAATAATGTTGAACCAACAAATCAAGTAACGATTTGTAGTAGTATAATCATTCCTGACTTGTGAAAAAAAAAACATTAGGCCTACGTGACCACAAACCAGGTGCCTTACAACTTGTTCTTCAAGTGCAGTCTCCTAACTATTTTGGCAATAATTAAGACTATTTAAACTTTGGAGACTGCTGCTTGGAAAAACGATCTTGTGCTTAAGTTGAACCACTGGTGAAGATTTTTAAGCCAGGTTATCCTCCTACATCCTAGTTTCCTTTTACCTTGGACTTTTCCTAGGATGATCAGTTTGAAGGAGTTCGTATTGGTTGTTTCTCATGATGTGTAAAAAATATTTTGTTTTAAATATTATTCACTTTTTGTATGTTCAGAAGTACATACCTCTGTCGAATTCCCATTCTCTGAAACACAGTGTTGTTTCTAACATGCTCTCTCCAAGTAATTTTAAGCATTCACCTAGAAACACAAATCTATATATCTGTATATCTCAAACGCTTCCAACCTTTTACACGTAGTTTGCGTTCGGGTTCAAGCTTCAACGCCATAAAGAATACGGAGAACATATAACACCCTGCTAGCCAAGCTCGAAGGGATATGGTCAGATTGCGATCACAGAAAACTTTTTATTTTTTATTTTGGAAAAGGCATTCCTTGCCTGTTTGATCCTACACCTAATTTCAAGGCTATGATCCTCACTCTCATCCACCATTGTACCCAGGTACCTATATCGTTGGACTCTAACGAGGGCTTGTCTATTTAAGGTGATCTGTTTACCATACAAAAATTCAAATGACTTGCATTCTTACGCGGGACATAAAATTCTGTTGAAAAGCGAATGAATACTGCTATTTTTAGTTAAATTTTTCGCTAATTAATACATAAATACAGTTAATGTACTGAAAGTACTATTTTTGTTAGCAATTTTTGGTTCAATATTACGATTGTGGGCGTGCGGTCAAAACTGTGCGGTTGTGCTTTGTGTGCATGTGTGAGTGATCGTACTCATGTAAACACGGACTAACGAGAGTAATTGACTTTACTGGACATATGGAGATATTTTTCTTGTCGAAATCGTTGTTAGGCGTTGAAGTTGCACGATGAAATTTACGCAAATCAACTTTTTGCACATATATAGTTGGTACTTATTGCATTAAAAAAATAAAACCCTATAGAAGTGGCTCCATCTAGTTGGGGACGTGTCTAAGTTGGCCGTCACAGATCACCTTAAGTAAACGGGTATGCTAGTGTTATATGAAATATTCATTTACTTAAATAATGATTATTTGATAGTATGATTGACTTTATTTCCTGTCCATACAATGTCATTAATAAAAAAAAAATTTATTTAACCTGTATTCATTTTTACGAACACAACTAAATTATATTGAATTATATTGGGTGTGATCTAATATATCGTTATTTTTAGTTTTTTTACAATACACTGTGCACTTAAAACTTCATTTTCACAGCTTTTGTTGCCCTCTTGTTCCTTTGAATCCAGTACCTTGATAACTATCAATTGGCCCCTTTTCGTGCGTCCCTTGCAGTCACCAAACTTCGGTTTATGGAATTTTCTCTTTGAATCCTGTTTAAGTTTGATTTTCCCAATCAATCCTTCCTCTTTTTTGGTGGGTACTACTGAGTTTAGAATACCTCTGACTGAACCCTTCTAGAGGTTCCCACACAGAAGTTCGTTGTAATCGGGAATTTCCAATGAAGGAGAATTATGATCGTGAAACATTTTCTGTTAATAAATGTAAAATGAAAGTAAGAAAACATAATAGGTGATTATGGAATTGTAACATAATCAATACAAATAATTTAAAACACTTACCAAAAATTAAATATAAGTAACCTACTAGAATAGAGAATGGAATATGTCCACGAGTACATTTACCTCGGCCAAATGGTCTCCTTCCAGGCACGACAAGACAAAGAAGTTGCTCGACGCACCGAAAATGCCTGGAGGAGCTATTGGTCGATGAAAGAACACATGAAAGGTGACCTACCATTGTCATTAAAACGTAAACTCGTGGACATGTGTATTCTCCCAACACTCACCTACGGAGCACAGACTTGGTCTTTGACGGAAGCTCAAAGGTCCAGACTCGCAGTTTGCCAGCGAGCAATGGAGCGTAGTATGTTGGGCCTGAAACTGACCGATAGGGTCAGGAACAGCACAATACGCTCAAAAACACAAATTGCCGATGTGACCCACGCAACTGCCAAGCTAAAGTGGGACTGGGCTGGTCACGTTAGTCGCATGCCGCTGGAACTCTGGACCAAGACCACAACTATCTGGCAACCGCAAAGTAACAGACGGCGTCGAGGCCGACCACGGCGCAGATGGCGCGATGAACTCGACGCTTTCTGTAAAGACTGGCAACAAGAGGCTCAGAGTAGAGACCAGTGGAAGGAACGGAGGGAGGCCTTTGTCCAGCAGTGGGACAGAAATGGCTAATAAGAAGAAGAACCTACTATGGTTTAATTTTCATACAAGAATAGGCATGTGTGTTATCTCACATTTGATAAGTGAAAGGCTTTAAAATAGGGTTATATTATAACGTTTGAAGATCTGCGTACACCATAGTAAAAGTATGACAATGTTGGTGACGATGAGTCAGGCAGCCAACGTAATTAGGCTCCCAGGTGATTAGTAATGAGTCTTCGCGCTCGGACGACAGGGTCATTAAGTACGTAAGTATCATTAACAAATCATCTGGGAGTGTAAATAAGAAACCTGCTATTTAAGGAACGAAGCTAGATACAACTTTGGGGATGCGTGCAATCGATTTAGATCAGGTGTTTCAGTCAAAAATAGAAGCTTTTAAAAAGTCAACTAAATAAGGGATTTTAAGCATTTCCTCTCCTTTGTGCTTTATATCTACACTCAGCGGCACGGAATTTAACCCAAACTTTATTTCTAAGCTTACGCAAAATAGAACTTATTTTTTTAAAAACTTCCTTTTCGGTTTCAAACCTCATTTAATGCTGGCTGTTTTTTGGCAGTATCATGAAAAAAAAAATGCAAGCTGTCAATGCCAGTTTCAAAACTTGCGGCGGGAAACGGTTTCCCGGAAAATTATTGCTAAGTACAGGTAAATTTAATTTGAGTTAAATTAAATTTAATGCTAATAGCGTGAGTTAAATTGAAATTTTATTGTTTTTAATTGAATTTTTATGATTTTTAGGTTTACAATATGCCGCTTACTCCTGCACAAGTTGCTCAAGCTGTCGCTTTAATCGACGAGGGCTTGACTCAGCGCCAAGTGGCCGCCAGATTAAATGTTGCGCGTTCCAACTTGAAATATGCCATAAAACGATACCGCGAGACTGGCCTGTACACAAGGAGACCAGGCAGTGGTGGGGTAAGATGCACATCAGCCCGCGATGACCGTTTTGTCGTGTTGCAAGTACAGCGAAATCGCTTCCTCACTGCTGTTGAGGTGAGGCAGAGTCTACAAATGGTTCGAAATGTAAACGTCAGTGAGCGCACGGTTAGAAGAAGATTAGAGGAAGTCGACTTACATGCTTGTAGGCCAGCCAGAGCTCCAAAACTCGAGAGGTATCATCGAGTAGCACGCCTTCGATTTGCACGAGAGCACGCTAACTGGAGTTTGGAGGACTGGGGCAACGTTTTGTTTACGGACGAAAGTAGAGTGGCTTTGAGAGCTCCAGATGGTCGAGAGCGCGTGTATAGGAGACGTGGCGAACGGTTTCTCCCAATAACTACCCGACAGACAGAAAGTTTTCATGGAGGCTCGGTAATGGTATGGGGTGGCATAAGTTCCGACGCTCGCACAGAGTTGGTTATTGTGGAAGGCCGAGAAACTGCAGCACGTTACATCGAAGAGATTCTCCAAGAACACGTTGTGCCATATGTGGACTTCATCGGAGCCGAAAATTTTCTACTAATGCACGATAATGCTCGTGCACACACTGCACAGAGCGTGGAAAACTTCCTTGCAGAAGTTGGCATTCGCAAACTACAGTGGCCAGCTCGAAGCCCGGACATGAACCCAATAGAACATGTCTGGGACATGCTAAAACGTAGGGTCAAGGCTAGCCCTAACCCACCACAGAACCTTCGTGCACTAAAATTTGCCTTGGTAGCTGCTTGGGATGAAATCCCACAAGTGGAGATTAAAAACATAATCCACAGCATGCCAGAACGCATGCAGGCAGTTATTAGAGCAAGAGGTGGTAATACACGATATTAATTTCTACCGGCTCTTTTTAAATTTTATTTTTTAATGTTTGATTTAAAATTAAAGAAAAATCTTTAATGTATGATTTTTATTGAATACCCAATCGAACCATGATTTTGCCATGAAAATAAGCTTGGATACAAAAAAAAAGACTGCATAAATCAAAGAATAACGTTAGAAATAAAAACACATAAAAATATAAAACAAATGTTATGTCAATTTTGTTTAAATCGAAAAAAAAAGTTTGGGTTAAATTCCGTGCCGCTAAGTGTATTTCCAATATTTGTTTTGTTTGCAGTGCAGTCACCATTACCTAACCTAAGTAACCTTATCTGGCAGATAACTGACCATGAGTACATTAATGCTTGATTGCGTCTGCCCTAGAAACCGTTCACGGGTTCTGGCGCAGTGGAGTACATTAATGCTTGATTGCGTCTGCCCTAGAAACCGTTCACGGGTTCTGGGGCATGACGTCACTGCGCCAGAACCCGTGATATACAACTACTCGCGTTATAGTCACACCAAGATCTAAGACAAAGAGCTAAGACAAAAAAAAGTCGGACTCGCACGCCGTGGGTTCCAATATATCTACAGTATTTTTGGAAGCAATAAAGTCCATTTTAGGACCGCTAAACTAAATTTGTTATTAAAGGTTTTTTGCACATTTCCAAAAACTATGCATTTTAGAAAGATCGTTTTATTATTGCTGTAATATTTACATAAACTTCTACCGAGAATTCAGATTTTTCGCGGGGGGAGGAAGGGTTTTTTTTTTAATTTTTCACCATAACTTGAAAGCTAAGAGTCGTAAAAAAATACAAGAATCTATTTAAAATGTACAAATAAAGTCCTTTCATATGCAACCCCGCTCGACTTAGTAATGACAATTAAAATGTTGCCCCCCCCGTATTTGGACCCCCTTTAAAATAATAATTAAAATACTTTCATTTGCAATTAAGTTGGGCAAGTATATTCTAAACTTATTCCAAACAAGTCGGTAGCATGAGTGGTTGCTGAGATAGACAGATGAAGTCGAACCATATCACCATAAGGATTCCGTTTTTAGCGTAAAAAGAGAATCATTACTTCCCCTTAATTTTAAATTTTATTATAATGTGTCAGATAATCCGCCTCAAAAAATACACAACGTACAGACGGACAACGATGGGTTAGTAATAGGGTCCCGTTGGAAATATATAAAAGAAACCAGCGAAATGCGAATCGGACACGCGTATCTACCGAGGGTTCCGTAGCACCACACTGAAAAAAATATATATTTGTTCTTCCCCCCCCTTTATATTTAACTTTTTACTTAAATTTAAGGGGAGGGGGGGATAATCCACCATAATAACACTTATTCTGTGAAAATTTCAACGACATAGCTACTACGGTTCAAAAGATACAGCCATCGGTCAGACAGACAAACGAAGTATGCTTAGTAATAGGGTTCCGTTTGGACCCTACGGATGCGGAACCCTATAAATCGCGATAATTCGGTCAGATCAGATCACAGTAATTTAACTTATGCAATGCACCCACCACCACAGGATGACTAGCATGAGATCAAAAGAGTGATTGATGGATGGATGAGTATGAATTTGAATATGGTTAAAAGTGATTATTATTATTAGGAGCCTGTTGTGTCCCACTGCAGGGCAAAGGCCTCTCCCACCTTTCCACTTTTCCCTTTCCTGGGCCAACTCCTTCCAGTTATTGGCGCAAGTGTCGAGCCCTCCATCTGTTTCTAGGCCGACCACGACGACGCTTGGCGTTAGGTGGAATCCATTCAAAAGTGAGACAGAAAAAAAAGCCAGCCAAGTACGAACAAAGAAGTGAATATGGAAACGATGGCTAAGAAGGAACTTGGAAGAGTGACGAATAAAACAAAACGACGATCCTTTTAAGGGATGATTCTGCAACATAAATAAATCGTTTAAAATAAATACTTTTTCCTTCCTTAATTTTCAATTTTATTTTGGACGATCATACAATAGTATGATCAATAAGTATATCGCACATATTCGCGCATCGTCAGCTTTTATATTTCATTGAAAGGCGCTTTTACCTCAATTAGTCAGTCTACGTAAACACGTGCTCATAGCTAGTTCTTATACCTTAGTCGAAAATAATAAATCATTTAATATTATCTATCAGTGTTTTCTCATTAATATTTAACATCATCAAATGTATAAAAAGACCGAACACTATTATATTCAAAGTTTTAGACTAGAAGTCTATTAATTACTAAATTAAACGATGTAGTAATTGGCACCCTCGGACTCTGAAAATATTTTTATTGAACTAACTAAATTCCGTACCACTAAGGTAAAACCACCGTCTTAGTAATGGACAGTGGCAATGACAATGGCAGTCACGTATGTATTAAAAACGCGCTAGTCCGACACGTACTTGACCAGTTTTTATTATTTATTCTTATTTTATAGCTTATGCACTATAAACATACCAATTTTCACGCTTATAGGTGTTCCCGTTTTTACAATAGAACTTAAACAAAAATCGCCTAAAAATAATACGTTTTTAGTAGGGGAGCCCTCCTAAGTTTTATTTATTTTTTATTTTTAACATAAGAAACTTTCAACTATTATTATTTATTAATTCAATAAACAGTTTAAACAAACAAATTTTTTTACAAGTAATGCGCCAAACTGTAAGGAGCAGTTTGATGGCGCTGTGCGCTCATTACATTTTTCAACTGCTTTAAAATAGCTACTTAGTTACTAAAATACACTAATTATACAGGACATGCATGCATTAAAGAATTAGAAAACGAATTAAATTATAAATTGTAAATTGATATTTTAAGTTTGAAAATTGTTAAAAAGTACTGAAAGAATTTTAGTATAAATTGATATTTTGAATTACACCGAATTATTAACTGTCTACCTATAACGGTTCATGAGATACAGCTCGCTGACAGACAGAGGCATATACGGTCCAGTTTTTAACCCTTTGGGTACGGAACCCTAAAAACGAACATCCATCGTTTGAGACATTTGTATTTTTAGGTTTCTATAGTTTTATATAACGCTGCTGGTGTAACGTAGAAAATAACGTATGGTGTCGTGCCGTTAGCGTATGCGCACCTACAGAAACGTTTAGAAGAAGCGGCAAAATTATACGGGGTGTGTAAAAAGACATCTTCCAAAAACTGTCCGAAATTATGCCGTGTTATAGAAAATGCCAAAAAAGATCTGCCCGATCCCAAAGAAGATCAAGATTTTTTCGTTTTTTTACTTATGTTCTTTGGAAATGTTGTTCAGTTTATTGGGCACATTAACATCCTTTGGGCTTCATGGTTTTTCCGTAACAACTTATCAAAGAAATGTCGGTAATACCAACTCTCGATTCGTTTTTATTGGTTTCAGTTATTCTGTTAATACGTGGTATATAATAATTTTTTTTGAGTGAGTTTTACGCAAATGATGGGCTCCCTTGTATCGATCGGTCTCATTAGCAAGTCGGCGTGCGTATCACCACTACACTGCCCCGATAAGACGCGGCGATGTCATATGCGGGTAGGCACAGGACACAGAAACACGGCCTGCACTATACCTACAACCACCCACATCAAAATATCCGCACCACGATAGTTGAAGTTTTCTTTAAAAATTATTAATTAAAACAAAAGACCCGACTGTGTAAAAATAATTTACAGATAAGAGGAAACAAGCCTTATGATCTTTAGGACTTGATAACTGAATGTTATGAAATATTGAAGGCGAAGACCAAAATATGTTTTGTGGTGCTTCTTATAACTATAAAATTGTGTTTGTCGGCCTGAATTATCTTATAACATTCAAGTTAACCAAATCATATAGATCATACAACTTGTTTTTCTGATATCCCCTAATTATTTTTACGCCATCGGGTTATGTGTTTTATTTTTGTTTTAAACTTTTTAGTTCTTTAGAGATAGTACCTGGTCTACCGAGCTTCGCTCTATAATAGCCGCCTCAACAATTAAATATGATCGGGTGAGCAAGCTACGCTACCCGCCAGGCTTCTTTCTAAAACGCGGTATTTTTTTAAATGCTTAAAAAACACAGATAAAACGAAATTTTCCAGACATGAGACCTAGCTAGATCGCCCCCAAAAACCCCCGTAATTTTATCGAAATCGTTAGAGCTGTTTTCGAGAAATCGATTACAAATAAATATACAAATATAATACAAAGTACCTGGGTGGCCGAGCTTTCCTCTGTATGATCTTAACCAAATGCTGCTAATAGATGGCGCTGTAGGGTTCCAAAACGCACTATTGTTAAGAAATTCTCAATAAAACTGAGAAAATGAATTTTACCGGATATGAGACCTACCTCAATCGATTTTTCATCCCCGAAAGGACCCGTATACTAAATTTCATTGAAATCGTTCGAGCTAGAAACCGATTACAAATGTATATAAAATATATATAGTTCCTGGGAGACCGAGCTTCGCTCTATAATAGCCACCTCAACATTCATCAAGGTCTGCTGGAAGAAATTTCCAAGCTGAAATAAGCAGCACCTGTTGTGTCTGTTCTCTAAATGTTTGTATTATTTGTATTTTTATGTGTACAATAAACAGTTAAATAAATAAATAAATTAAAATATCATCGGGTGGGCAAGCTATGCTACCCGCCAACAGATGGCGCTGTAGGTTTTCTTTTAAAAAATGCTTAAAAACTCGGGGAAAATAAATTTTCCCAGATATGAGACCTAGCTGGATCGATATTTTGCCCCCAAAAATCCCATTATGGTAAATTTCATCTATATACAAATATTGCTCGTTTAATAGGATAGGAAAAACAATAAATAAATTGTATTATTTTTGGATTTGTTACACATTGAACCTCTTCATTAGTATACCTCATTCTTTAGGTTTATTAGATTTTTTTATTTTTTTAACTACTATTTTGGCGCAAAAATCCACTGTAAATATTTCTTCATTTAATATAACCTGTGTCACTTGCGTTATCTAGACAAATGTAACGACGTATAATTCATCAAAATCGGTTCTGTCGTTTATTTGTTACACACACATTCAAGTTAAATACATAATCTTTATTTTGCGCTTCACCGCCGTTGAGTAAAAAAGACGCGTGTTTATAATTTTTTATAGGTCTCTCACTTGAAAGACCTATAAAAACTACTTTACTTAAGCAATTATAATAGTTCACCCGGTCACTTCGTCTTTTAGCACCTGCAGGCTTATTTGTGATGTGCTTTGACACAATTGACACAGCAAAAGCCTGTTGCCTACCGTAAAAATAAAAATTAGGGAAGTTAGTCAACGCCGCCATCACCGGCACAAGATGCATTTCATTTTGTTGCCCTGGGTGGTCAAGGCGCTTTTGCTGTCTTGTTAGTGGCACAGTATCCCACAAATAAGACAGTTACAATTAGGTGACCTAGTTTTCTGCTTGTTTATTGTATCTGTATTCTTGCACATAAAATTTTCTGTCTTTTACGAGTGCCAGTCGTCTCACAGGCTCCATTATCCGTCACTGGCTCCACTCTCCTTCCCCAGTGTAGCTACTGCTGCAAGCAGTAGTAAAAGGCCGTCCAGGATCACTTGAACAACTGGATTTGTACCACTAGCGGTACAAATAGATAAAGTTGTCCCACTAGTACCACTATATTGACAGTTATATAAACCGTTATTTCGTGAGCGTTTGAAGATGAGAAGAGTCCCCTTGTGCCACTATTTTAATCTGTGGTGTTAGCCGTGATAAAGTAATTCATTACATCACAGATTTTTATATTTATATTAAGTTTTAAGGAATTTATTTAAACTAAACAGTATGCTATATTAACATTATCAACCCACCCAGTATATCGCAACCCGTAACCTTGCTGCGGCGGCGCACAGTATTAAAATTTGAAGCGTTCAAACTTACCTCCTTTTAGTGTTCATTACGCGGTAAAGTTGAAAATTCATACAAGTCCAAGTTCTAATGAACACCGGGAAAGTTGTGCGACGACGTAGCGATCACCCGCTTGAATGTATAGCGGTTTTTGCGAACAACGGAATTGTTTCAAATTTTCGCTAATTGACGGGCGCATGAAGGTAATGGTGTATTTTTTCATAGATCCGTTAAGTTTTACGTATATTTCCGGATAATTTGAGGGAATCTCGTAGATTTAGCTTATTTAACCCACTAAATCGACAGCAATAACAAAAAAATTGTTAAGATAGGATAACGAAAATATTTGTGAACATTCATACTGAAGTTTGAAGGGTCACCTTTAATATCCGATTAAAATCACTAGCAGGTAGATAATTTAAACTCGGATTGGCTCTAAAAACTTTGGCAGCAAGTTTCAAATGCTCTCAACTCCAGGATGTGAGATCTGAAGCTCCAAAACGTTTTCCACCCGAGGGACATCAAACTTTATCTCGAAAGCGCTTTAAACTAATTTCGCTCAAATTCTGTCGAGATTTCGTTTGGCAAACATTGCATTGCGAGTTCGTCAGGCACTTTTGTCTAAGAGAGTTAATTATGAGAATTGAAAACTGAAAGCTCGCTCTTAATGAGATAGAGACGGCTTATTACACCTGCAGTAGACAAAGCGAAGCCAGTTTGTGTTTGCCAAAGTTGTTTGGAACTTTTTAGTTCAAGCTACAAAAAGCAGCATGATGAAGCTTTCGAAAAGAATTACTAAAATGTAAGGATAACCAAACAATTTTTTTTTTCATTCCAATAGTACCTATTAGCTACAAATTGATTAAACTCGAAATTTTAATGGTACTTAAATCCCAAGTCTGCGAAACAATAAGAAGGCAAGCCGAGCCGAGGTTCCAGACGTTAGCCCGGTTGTTATTCTAAGTGGATTAAGCCAGCGCATTTCAGATCTGGTTAAGCCAAAACATTAAGTCTGACACGGCTTACTGCGCTGCACTTTGTATAGTAACCCAATCTCGCGACGTGTTTTAAGTGTTTTTAGCTCGTTTCTTTTTTGAGAAGCGCGATATGTTAATCATGTTAGGCCCAACTCTAATTATATACAGGAGGGTCTAGACTATAGATGTAAAACAACGGATTTAAAACGTTTTAAACAAAATGTTGCGGTTTTAAACCTAAAAAAAACCGTTTTAAACGGTTGAAAACTCGCCTACAAAAATAAAAGAACTGTGTTTTACACGTCGTTATGGGGAAGTTTTGGTCACCTGACGTCATGTTTCGTTTAATTAGTTTTTAGAAAATCAATAGAAAATACCTAACTACTACCAAAACGAAAACTTAAGTATGTAGGTATACGGTATAACATACAATACTTATTTATTATATTACACATACTAGATTTGAAGACATCATTAACATAATGCCGTCCGTTTTACTTTTAACCAAATGAAATTGATTATTTACATCGTTTGAAAACAATGAAAAACATATTTATTTACCAACACACGAGTTTTTATTACTTGTGTGTTGCGCTTCTTGGTCGGACGGACCAAACCCGCTAAGTATATCAATATCAGAATATCACACTTATAAAAAATCTTTACACAGTTGATAGGTAGGTACTCCGTTATATCCCTACTTCGGTAATATCCAGAAAATTTAGTTATAATAAAGGAAAACATAGACATCCATCAACACCGTTTTAAACCGAAAAAAATTGTTTATTTCGTTTTTAAACGGTTTTTTTCGTTTTAAACGGATTGGTTTAATTGGTTTTAAACCGGCCTTACATCTATAGTCTAGACACTGTTCAATACATTTAAAAGAAGCGAACGTCATTAAATGCATGGGATGACATAATATGTCAAATGTCTTCCCATTTTCATGACGTTCGCTTTCGTTAGTATTATAATAATCTAAGTTCGCTTTCGTCAAATGGCCGGTTGTGTAGAACCTAGAATTATTTTTCCTCTAGCCAAATTTTAGAAAGATCATAAAACTGATATAAAAATTTTGGACGTTCAATCCTAATTTCACTATTGCCAGCGCTAAATTTATAAGGGAAAACAAAAAGAATATGTTTTCGACTCATAACTTATTAGCAAAGGTGTTCAGTTTTAGGTTTTTCAAAAACTTGGCTTGGGGGTCTAAAAATAACCGATATGTATGAAACTCTACGCTACATAAAGTGTTTACTATTATCTGATCTGTGGTATAACCTATTTCCTTATTTCCAAGAATATGTTACATACGTATCTATAATAGGTCAATGAGGGAAGAAAATAGACGCTTCTATTTCGTCAAATCATCATCCGTATCACAGGAATTTACGCACGACCCAGCTATCTCCCGAATCAAATAAGCCCGATATCCGATACAGCGAGTCAACATTTTCTCAAAAAGCAATAACACGATGACGCCAGCCACTTCTCTTCGGGTGATTAATTCATCAAGACTTGTCGGGCCCGGCCCAGTGTTTGCGGGGCGTGGCGTCGACAAACTCATTAGATAAATGAAAGAGTTCACAAAACATCGCGATCGGTTCCCGCGATGATTGATCGGAGCATCGGCCCCGGATCGCAACACTTGAGACGTTGGAATATTGTCCGCTATGAGAAAACGCCGCGTGAAAAGATGTTGCTGACATATTGGAAACGCTATGAGTATTTTTTATTGTGAGATTTGTCTAGTTATCTAGCTTCAACTTTTTGAGAAATAAGACTTCGTAATCCTTGAAAAGTTGAGAGTCCGTGATGGCGGCAAAGAATAGTACCATGGGTGTCGTAAGAGACGACGTAATATAAGGCTTACGAGAACCAGAGGATTAGCAGCAGCATCTTTACGTGTATATCGTGCCATCTTATATACTGCGGTCACCAACAACAACGGTCGCCAGCCGTAACGCTTAAAAACTTGGTGACTATGGTAAATACGCGTTTTTGATAGAGTTCTGGGGGGAGCTCCCTGTTCTGTAGCGGACGTTCCGTGGGATGTTCTGCATTCCTTGCATGCTTGCAGATCTTCTAACCTACAAATATAAATGCATACCGGGTGTAAAAAAAAAATATCGTCCGAAAAGTGAAACTGTGGTTCAACCCTTTCAAAATATTTTCTTGCCATAGAAACTACATCTCGTGATAGTGCATTTTGTAGATTTTTTTTTAATTATTTCGATCTTAAGAGAATCACCAGAAAGTTGTTGATTCTTATAGTATATCCTCGGTTGCAGTTTTGACTTTTTACATCCTGTATCAAATATAAGATAATTTTCTACGAAAAAGTTTCGTCACAAGAAGTGGCTTTCACCCACCACTCTATGCAAGCACTTGGAGAGTCCCTCGCGAGATATTCGGTTAAACGACGACATATCGATGTCATATCAATGTCATATCGTGTTCCCCATTTGCTGTTAGCGGGGCGACACGTCACGCGGTGCCGGCTTCTCGAGTGGAGCAAATTAGCAGCCAACGTGTTCGGTTATCAGCCTCTCGCCTTTCAATTCACTTCAGTGTTTTGGCACAGAATAAAGTAATACATAGTATTATCATACAGAACGCACACTCTCCGCCCCCCTTGTAATCCAACCTCGAACCCCTGCATGCACCTGTCCGCGCGCGATTCGTGTGGTGCTCCTGCGGGTCAGTATGTAGTGTCCCGTCCGGGGTGTGCAGTGTGCTGTTGGAGTACTTAGCATATTGCTAAAGAAATTAGTAATAAGTTTTTTTTTTAGGAAATGTGAGATTTCATTCGATCTACTTCCGAGTGTTTAAATGAGAACAAGCAGCATTCCCGAAAAAATTGATTTTCGACTTTCCATACTAAAGTAGTCACGTGATCGGCCGGCACATTTTGTAGGCACTTGAAAACGAAATAAATTATTTTTGAGTAAATTTTGATTCCTTCGGGAAACTTTCTCGTTTTAAACGAAAAAAAAAAACACCTTGCTAGAACAACTTTTGTGATTATATAGAATTCAGTTTGTTCAGTTTGGGTTTCGTAACATCAACTTTCAAACATATCGAATTTGATAGTGAAAATTCATATGTCGCCTCTTATATCCACGTTATCCATATCTATCGATTTTTCCCCATGCGGACTAACGTAATCTCGCGATGGAATTTAGAGCACTCGTGATACTCGTGTGTCACCCCGAATACCACACTAAATGAAAACGTAGAGCAAGTGCAGAGAGCAATAAGTAAGATAAAGTAAATATTAGAAAATCTAGCAGTTTTCTTGAATATTTAATTGCATTTACAAAAATGTTCATACGTGGTACGTTATGCATTACGTTGAAAAAAAAAATGTTCATACCAAATTAGCATACTATTTCTGGTAAGAACACTAAACTTAGGCAGTTTAAGGGTCGGTTGTAGTTAAAAAAAGAACCGGTCAAGTGCGAGACGGAGATCACAATACACGCAAAAGAGGTTCGTAGGGTACTCCGAAGCCTAGACGTGAACAAAGCAAGCGGTCCTGATGGAATACCAGCAAAAGTCTTGAGAAACTGTGCGCCTGAGTTGTCTCCTGTTCTAACACGTCTGTATCGCCTCTCTCTAAAAACAAGAACGGTGCCAAAATCTTGGAACCGTAACAACTTGGCAACGTACAGCCAGTGCCCAAGAAGGGTAGTCGTGCCGACCCCAGCAACTATCGGCCAATCGCCATCACCTCCATACTCTGCAAAGTTATGGAAAGGGTACTTAATGGAAAACTGCTGACATACCTAGAAGCTAACGACCTACTCAGTGACAGTCAGTATGGCTTTCGCCGGGGACGATCAACTGGGGATCTTCTAGTGTATGTCACGCATTGCTGGGGGGAGGCCATCGAGAAATACGGCGAAGCCCTTGCCGTTTCACTGGACCTCTCGAAGGCCTTCGACAGGGTGTGGCACGCAAGTCTGCTGAGCAAACTTCCTGCATACGGCATTCCCGCTGACTTTTGCTCTTGGATTTCTGACTTCCTGAGTGAACGGTCGATCCGAGTGGTCCTTGATGGCTGCTCCTCTGACCTCATGGCTATTGATGCTGGGGTTCCTCAGGGGTCTGTTCTCTCTGCGACTCTTTTCCTGCTGCACATCAACGACCTACTTGGTCCTAGTATTGTTGGGTACGCAGATGACAGTACTGTCGTCGAGATATATATGTCAAGCGCAAAAGCCAGCAGTGACGAAATACGTTCTTCGAGAGAAGCCATGGTAGAGCGAATAAACTCAACCTTAAGTCGTGTCTCCGAGTGGGGTGACAAAAATCTGGTGAGTTTCAACGCCACCAAAACTCAGGCGTGTCTGTTCACCGCTAAAAGGAGTCCGTTCAATCTGGCTCCTACTTTTCGAGGTACAACTGTACCAGTTACCGACAGCCTCGAGCTACTTGGCATGAAGCTGTGTGCAAACCTGAACTTCGGCGCTAACATTGAGTCAAAAGCCCAAACTGCGGCAAAAAAGTTGGGTATCCTCAATAAGGTGAGGCGTTACTTCACTCCTGGACAGCTTCTAGTTTTATATAAAGCCCAAGTCCGATCGTGCATGGAGAATTGCTGTCACCTTTGGGATGGCTCAGCCAAATACCAACTAGCCGCACTTGACTCGATAGATCGCAGAGCCAAGAAGCTCGTTGGTGATGAGATGCTGGTGAAAACCAAGTTTCACAGTCTGACCCACCGTCGCAAAGTTGCATGTCTGTCGGTTTTCTACAGATTGTACTTCGGAGAGTGTGCTCTAGAGCTCCACGAGCTTATTCCACCATCTCCCTTCTACCATCGGGAGTCCAGACGCACCGCAGGATATCACCCATACTTGGTTGATATTCCGCACATTCGCACAAAGCGCTTTGAAACATCTTTTATAATGCGCACGGCTAAAGAGTGGAATTCTCTGCCTGCGTCTGTGTTCCCGAGTTCATATAACCCGAATCTATTCAAGTCGCGAGTGAATAGGCTTCTTCTGGGCAAGCTCGCTCCATCGTAGACCTCATCTCTGTCTTCAAGACTAGCTCGAGGTCAAGAGTAAGCCCATCTTCTATAAAAAAAAAAAAGAGACAGACTCGCGCGTAGAGGGTTCAGGTACACCTATAGTATTTTTGAAAGCAATAAAGTCTATTTTCACGACCGCAAAACTCAGTTTGTTTGTAAAGGTTTTTTGCAGATTTCTGAAAACTGTGCTACTCAGAGATCTTTTTATTTTTTCTGTGATGTTTACAAAAACTTCTATCGATTATAGTTAATTCAGATTTTTCACATTGCAAACTTCGGACATAAAGGGAGACGAATGGTATTTTTTTATACTTTTCATCATAACTTGAAAACTAAGATTTGTAAAATCTAATTTGGAATGTACAAACGGAACCGCGACCTAGTAACGACAATTTGAAATCCCCCCCCCACCCCTAATTTGGGCCCTATTTTCAATAATAATAAAAATATACTTTTATTTTTTTCGTTTCAGATATAGGTGGGCAAGCATGTTCTTAAACTATTCCAAATTTAAAGTTGATAGCTTAAGTAGTTGCTGAGATAAACCGGTGCGACAGACAGTCAGACAGACGAAGTCGCACCATAAGGGTTCCGTTTTAGGTTAAGAACGTTAAAAAAAATTACATTGTGCGATTGTGGTGAGGTAATTACAGGTAGAAAATGTGTATGTGCTCTTTAACAACCATAGTTCGATAGAACAAAATTGAATAAATTTTGAGTACCACTAACGGGTCTATTAAACATGTGGTGGTGTAGAGACACCTTTACGCTTCAAAATATAAAAGAACAATATTATTCTATATTCCGGAGTCAACATTATAAGTTTGTTACATTATCAAACCATTGCTGCATTACGTAAGTAAGTTTTCCTCCTATATTATATTTTGTCATACAAGAAAAACACCCAATTACGTAAATAAACTCAAAGAAAACTACCCTCTTCAACCCAAAAATGACAAAAATCTTGCTCAATAATGCTTGAATCCGGACTATTCATTTTTACCCTAAAACCGGGGTAAAACTAACCGCAACCCACGTGAACAATAAAACGTGAGTGGAGGGAAAGTCAATAGGCATAAAAATCTATTTCGTTATGTTCTCGTCCCTTTTGTCGAGATTTAAGGTTCAGTGAGCGCGTCGCGTCGTGCGCGCGGTATCATCTGTTAGTTGCTCTGAGGTTGCGTGTCTGTCTTCGGCTATTTTTCGGAAAACTAAAGATCGGAGTCAAATGCTAATCTACAGAGTGTAAGGGACGGTGTAAAAACTGAAAGGGCGTGCTCAGTCAACGAAGCTGAACAAAATCCTAAAGAAACATTATTGGGAAATTAAAATAATTTTTGGCCTCTGCTTACAAATTGCTTACTTTGGTCGAACAGTTTACACAGATCTTAAATACTACTTAGTAAAGAAAGTGTGGAGAAGCCATTTTTCTTCCATTTCCCAGACATATTTCTTCGGAAAAGATGTTCAGTTTCATTGATTGAACGAGCCCCTTCAGTTTTCGGTACACCGTCCCTTACACCCTGTATATCACATACTGTAGGCTACTTCTAGCGCATAATTGGAATGATCGATTAAATTGCTGTAGATCTTTTTTTTTTATAAAAATGCGGAAATATCGAAGATGACGTGTTAATGGAATAAGCGAAACCCTCATACACTCCAACAGATTTTTACTAAAATAAATCCATTCCCGTAAAAAAAATCTTAAAAAAAATTGTTTTTATCTTTATATTGTTATTTTAAAGTTTCATCATTGTTCTAGTTTCATCGCTGTTCTAGTCCGCGCTCACCGCGCACGCCACGCCCACTTTCCCCGCCGCCAGCGCGCGTATCCACAGAAATGTTTAGAATAGACGCGGCAAAAATTTAATAATATAAAAAAAAATTACTCCTATCAAAAACCCGTGAAATTGATTCTACTCTCGATTCTGAACAAACAATTTTCTCAGTTTCGCTTATTCCGTTAACACTGTGTATATTAGCGTGTTAAAAAAAAGCAGTAACGGTGATGAATGATGTAACGGTTCATTGTTATAAAACAAGTCTTGCTGATTGGGTTAAAATTGGAGCATCGTGATTGGCTGCAGAATCACGTCACAACGGTCTTCATTGGATGAAGGCGATGTGATGAAAAGTGCGTTCGAAAGCTTTAACATATACTTGTGAGAAATTGTACTCTTTATGTACATTTAAGAGCACGTCAAGCTTCACACATTGGGTTTTGTACTGTTCTTAATTCAAACACTCTAAGTGCTGGAGCGGTAATGCAAGTGTTAGTGTAGCCACACACCGGCGAAAATTATGACGGTGAAAGATCAGCTCATTACGCTGCAATACTTGTTAAGTTACCTATGACATTACATGACATTAGTTACCTATATACCTATGACCTACGGTATTTCCGTTAGTGTCATACTTGATGGATCGATCGGTCGCGGAACTTTCCGCGTCGGAATTTCCTCAGGTGTGTCGCTACACTTAAGCCTACTTGCTGTACATGAAAACATAATATGAATCTGTTGCTGTTGGGCACTAAAGTATCTGAAATGAAATTCTCTCCACTCTATTTTAAGCATTATTTTAGATTTTTAACACGAAATTCTTCTTGCTGCTTCTTATGGATACCTAACTTTATTTAATATAATTAGAAAAACCACTTAAGTCACCAGCGGAGCAGTCAATAGTCTTGTAAGGTATTGTAGCAACATGTTATACACGTATCGCATCCGGTCGCCGTACGGGGCCGGAAATGGAGCCCGCGCGCCGGAAATCGGCAGCCGTGGGCACCAAGCGTCCGCGGAGCGCCAAGCCAGGGACGACGCAAACAGACAATATTCAAAATTGGAGTTCGTTACGGTGGGCGTACGCTGGGATGGAGATGGTGCAGCGCAATACAGAACAGTATTTCTATTTTTCACTTGGAAAATTTTTCAGATCCGAAGTTATACGTTTTCTATTATATATTCTGTAGTTATACATATTTTTTCTGTAATATATCTTTTTCGTCCGGAAATAATTCAATCTGTTTTCCGATAGAAAGGGAAAGAATGATTGCTCTCTCCTGTATACCTTTTTAATGTCAAGTTATTCAGTTAACACTTTCCACTTAAGGTGATCCATTTTCCATACAAAAAATCAAATGACTTGCATTCTTACGCGGGACATAAAATTCTGTTGAAAAACGAACGAATACTGCTATTTTTAGTAAAATTTTTCGCTAATGAATACAAAAATACAGTTAATGTACCGAAAGTACTATTTTTGGTAGCAATTTTTGGTTCAATATCACGATTGTGGGCGTGTGGTCAAAACTGTACGGTTGTGCTTTGTGTGCATGTGTGAGTGATCCTACTCATGTAAACACGGACTGACAAGAGTAATTGACTTTAGTGGACATATGGAGATATTTTTCTTATCGAAATTGTTGTTAAGCGTTGAAGTTGCACGATGAAATTTACGCGAATAAACTTTTTGCACATATATAGTTGGTACTTATTGCATTAAAAAATAAAATCTTATATTTGCAGCAGTGGCTCCATCTAGTTGCGTTCGGGTCTAAGATGGCCGTCACAGATCACCTTAACTTACAAAGCAATTTGGCGCTAGTTTAGATAAGATATGGTACAGTTGTGTAGCTTCCAGCTTACTTCCACTCATCTCAAATAATTCAGACTCCTGGCTTCATCCATTGTTGACACTGTCTTTGTTAAACTATCGTAACTATCGTAACTATTGTAACCACGTAACTATTGTAAAAATAATTGTATTTTGAAATGTCGATTCCAAAAATTGCAGTGCCCTTCCAGGGTCCATATTGTGTTCTGTATAATTGTTATTTTCCATCTATTGTACCATATGGAAGCATTAAATAATTGAAATTGAAATTGAAAAGAAACAGAAAGAGTCGACCGACAATAGATACCTATAAGAGCTTTAATTTTAAAGACCCTCCAAAAAAGCAGACAATCGATGGACAACAGTACTGTTGTTGCAGAAGAATTGTGGTAAGAGTAAATCTAAAGTCATAGGCACGGTAAAGTACTTTAACTTTTACGTCAGACGTTTTTCACGAGCACAGCAGCATTTGAAACACTCGCCACTATTCCATACATAAATAAAAACTCCTTGTAAGCCATAAAAGCGCAAACGGCAATCTGCACTAGCACCAAGACTAGCACTGGATTTTAAATGCCGTGAAATAATTCAAAAGAGTACTCGTTAAAGTTAGAGTTGGCGAGGGGTAGTTCATGTATTACGCTTACATATCTGTGACGGATTGTTTTACTTATTCAATGAGTTGGTTTCGAGTTTCAGCTGCGAGTGTCGCTAGATGATGCATTGACTTTCATAGCATCCGACAAAGGCCGTTTATCCGATAGAATTCGTAGGATCGTTTCCGTCCTTCATACTTTGTGTTTTTTTTATAGATTAAGGACTGCAACATTTTACAGTAGATTTCGTTGTTCAGTTGTCCCACAAGTTGTCCAAATGTTTTATTAGTCAACCAAAAAAATAATAAGTCAGTCATTTAGTAAGAAGGTATGTAGACAACGCATTTAAGAAAAACATTGTTATTGCGAAAACCATAACTTAATCTTTTCAGATATATAGGACCTAAATAAGTCTTGTCTAAAAACTTTGCCGCTAAAATTAAAGTAGAAAGCAGGCAACGAGATATCTTTGGGTTGGTAAAAAAAATATTGCATTATTATTGCTTTTATTTCTGGCTGTCAGGAAATCCTGCATGTTGCATATCAGCGAAAACCGGCCAAGTGCGTTTCGGCCTTCGTGCCGCCGTCCGCATCCCTTCTGTGCCTCTTTTGCCTGCGAAATTGTAATAGGAGTTCGAAATAATAAAATCGGATTTATCAAAACATTGGTATTTGTTAGTAAAATATTCGTAAGTCATAATGAACATTATTACTAAATTTTTAAGTTAAAAAATTCTTCGGAACAAAATAAAAAAAAAACAATTTTGGTAGCTTTTTAAAACAAACAAAAAAGTATTTTTATGTCCAACGACTTTTAAACAGCGAAACCCCACTTAATTACTTTGTCATAATTTCTACGCGAGCCTATTGCCTCCTTTAAAATATTTAAATATTTTTCAAAGCGATACAAATCGGCTTTTGGTCAAAAAGATGCTTAGACTGTGAAAATTTAAAGACTGTATTTTCAATTTCTCCAACCGTTTGGCTGTAAAACCTATCTGATAGACGACGGAAGGACACGTGAGGGACGGCAACAGAGCGGACCATTCGGACCCTTCGGGAACGGAACCCTAAAAAGAAATATAAGAAAATTTTACAAACTGTAGTTCTAGGACTAGGAGACCGAGCGTCTAACACGAAAGCAGCCCAACAGATGGCGCTTTAGGGTTTCTGAATCGCGCTATTCACTTATAAAAACCTTAGTTTTTCAAAAACACCCAGAAAACAAGACTAGATCGATTTTTCGGCCCGGAAGCTCGTTTTCAACAAACACAAATATTTCTCGTTGGTATAGAGTATAGGGTATTGTAACTCAGAAACTCATCATCATCATCATAACATCCCATGATACGTGAATTCTAGCTTTTACTGGAAAAAATGTGGATGGGAAGTACCATAGTCACCTCGCTTGTTAGCGTTACGGCTGGCACCATGGACCGCGGTTGTAGGTGACCGCAGTAAGTAAGATGTAAGATACAAAGGAGGATGCTGCTGCCCATCCTCCAGTTAACCCTTAGTCGCCTCTTACGACACCCACGGGTATGTATGGGTTGGTACTATTCTTTGCCGGCACCACACGGGACGCTCTCAGAAACTAGCTTACGTAATACAGAAACTAGCTTACGTAATACAGAAGTCTCCGCTAACCACGACAGCGCTTGCGGCGCTTTATCACCTGAACTCAGCTGGTTTATGGCGCGATCGGGGGATGCAGCCATAAACTCGAATAACCCGCAGTTCATAAACGACCACTTTTGCTGACATGGAAAATAGTTTACAGGCTGTCTCTAGGCTTCCAGGGATGGACACAGTATGACCAAGTGGGGCGTCACTTAGGAAGCAAGAGAACTTAAAAAAATTTAAAAATGTAAAAAATGTTTTAATTCAGCATTTTCAAGTTGTTGTACTTTCGCGACGATATTTCAAGAAACATCGTCGAAAGAAATTTCATAAAATCGGTTTAGTAGTTTTTGCGTGATGCTCGAAAAAATAAACATAAAAATTACAAATTTATAATAGTAGTGCCAATATCAGTTAACTCTTAACCTGTCAGGAAATCTCTAGCAAGCACGATGATACAAAAGTTGCTTTTACGCGATCTAAAATGCTCTGTGATCCCAAATCCGTCCCCAGCAGTTGTCTGTTTATCCCCCGTTTAGTGGCCGATAGCGTCTCCTCTAATCTGAAAAATAAAACTTTACGCCCATTTTTAGGAGGTTTTTACTACCGACACTTTGTAGACTGAATTAAAGCATAAATCGTTAATGAGCTGTTTGTGCACGATCAACAAGTTTTAAGATGTTTTTGTAAGTTCACGTTAACATTGTTTTGTGCAAGCGTGGCGCAAGTCATTTTCAAAGTAACTTTACAATGTAACGGTCAGTCAACTATTCTTTGACTTATATTTTTATGTTCTCAACTACCACTCCAACCACCACCACACGACGATTCACCATACCTTCTTATCCTTTTTAAATTTAACAGCTGCTGTGCTATTGTCGATGAAGTATCTTTTCTCCGAAAGATTCTCAACTGCCCGATAACACACGATGTTGACATTTCCCATCACATATGATTCCTCAAAAATTACATGTTTGTTAATTTATGTACATAATAGGTATAAATTTGTTAACAAGACATTGAAATCAAAGATATTGGAGGTGTTATACCAATGCTCACTTTTACATAAAAGTCTCGGCGAAACTATGATCAAGTAAGTGTCGAGGTTTTGGGGAAAAACGAGCGTAAAAAAACTGGCCAAGTGCGAGTCGGACTCGCGCACCGAGGGTTCCGTACCAACACATAATCATAATTGTATTAGTTGAAATTTCAGTAAGTTAATGTGTAAATTTTTTTGAGACCGACACGCGATTGACCAAATTTTATTATTTTTTGTTATTTTATAGCTTATGCACTATAAACATACCAATTTTCAAGTTTATAAGTGTTCCCGTTTTTAAAATAGAACTAAAACAAAAATCGCCTTCGCGACCATCCAACTTGACCCCTCTCTTATATGAATGTTCTTGAAACGGGAGCTCACCACAATTGGTTATCATTAGTTGTAAGGAAAGTTGTAATATTTAATGATTTCAGACTTTTCCCTTTATTTGTACTGTGAGACCTAGCTTCTTGCCAAATTTCATAATTTTAGGTCAACGGGAAGTACTCTGTAGGTTTTGCATTTTTGCATAAATGTATAGAGATGAGGACATAAACTGCCATATCTTTTGATTGCGTCATTGTAAAATTTTGAAATTTTCAGATCTTGTGTGGTTATAACCCTAATATATGGTATTAATTTCAACTTGATACCTTTACCCGTTCGTGAGATAAAGGGTCTTGACAGACAGACAGACAGACGGACAACAAAGTGATCCTATAAGGGTTCCGTTTTTTTCTTTTGAGGTACGGAACCCTAAAAATACGTGCTATTTTAGCTTGTTACACAGAACGTAAAACTGAATAACTTTTCCAAAGGAGCATAGTATGATATACGAAAAAAAGGTTCTACTTTCCATAGAAACTACACCAGCTGATTGTGCATTTTTATGGGAGGTAAAAAAATTTTTCGTATTTCGACCTATGTTCCTTAGGGAAAGTTGTGTAGTTTCATAGTCTATATAACAGATTTAAATAGTGCTTACAATTGTTTTTACAGCCGATATTATTGAATTTTGCAGTTATTAATATCAAATACGTAACTACTTTTCAGCTATTTAATTTGATAGTTTTATGTTCACCTGAAATTAAGTTGGGTTATCATGTAGGCAGCAGTAGAATTCTTTACACAGAAATTTTAGGCTACATTCAAACTTAGAAAATTTATTAGAAATCCCGTTTATCTTCAGACAAGAGACCCTCTCCACAAAACCGAGTACTCGACGATAGAGTTGTTTCATCTCGATAGCTTTCGATCGACCAAACAATCGTTTGATATAGGCAATATCGTCGGTTATACCTACCTCCCCCGTCGCCGGAAAAACTCTTATTGTACAATAAAAATGTTACGAGGTAACTCTATTGAATGAAATCGTCTGTTATTGAAATCGGCATTTTGGTTAAAGTAGTCGTTTCACTGAATATAATAAGAGGCAGGAGATCGGGCCATTATTCGTTGTTCTGATTGAGGGATTCTTTTTGTTGCCCACATTGTGGTTTGGGGCCTGACTTTGCGAATTTTGTTAATTCTTAAAACATTAGACAGCTTCGACATACTGCTGTCTTCTTTTAAATGTAGTACTCATGCTAATTATTATTCTGACATATCCACTTAATGCAAAATAGATACCTCTCTATTCGTCAGTCTACTAAATAAAATAGCTTTCAACAACTTGGCCCTATTTATTTAACTTACCTCTTTCGCGTCCGTCCGAATGCCAATACGGAAAACAAGCGCAAACTGTAACGCGGTGCAATTCCCGAAAGGATGCGTGCCTCTATTTCCCGGCTGTGTGCCGAGTCAATATGCTGACGGAGATGAGTTATTTTTCCATAATTCTAGGCTTCAGGCGCACCGACGTCGGCCCGCCGCCTTGCCGTCCCGGCGCGCCCCGAGAATTCCCAAATAAATAATAAATACGTCAACCCGAGTACACTCAACGCTCAGACATGCCGTATACTTCCAAGCACATGATACTTTCTACCTCAGACTTATTTTCTACCTTATATCTCATTCAAATTTAATATGCAACAAGATAAAGTTGTTTAACCAACACGATTTTAAAGATGTACAGTTGCTCTTTCGAGTTAAATTTAAATTCGGAGTTAAATCTGGCGGTAGCAGACTCTGAAAACTTTTGGAAAGTAAATATTTGAACTTTGCGTGTTTTAGTTAAAGGAAACAAGATGAACTCGGTGAAGAAAAATTTTCATGCAATCGCACGATTTTTTTTAAAGAGTAAGGACACTTTGCCAAACGGCACGTATGCTGGCTATCACGCTAATTCGTTTGTGGCATGTACAGTCAAGAGCTAGTCAAGCTTGACACTTGAAGCGCGACTCTAGCTCCTACGGCGGTTAAAATAAAAACGGTACAAAGTCCAATGTGTCAAGCTTGCCGGCTCTTGACTGTACCAGTGATCTCAACCCATAATCTCAACCCATATTTACAACCTGCCGACATAATCGTCGAATATTGCATTCATTCATTTATTGACTGCAATTGCATGTACACTCGCGGTATGAAAAGGTTCGCCAGTTTTCTAATTGATTCGTCTAACGTCGCGATCACATAAATTATTACTTTTTGAAACCGTGACACGGACTAGACTATTGTATAGAAAAGTATAATTTACTGTTTGACAATAAAGTTTAAATTAATTCTTATTAAGAAGATGGAAGATATATATATATAGAGATTTTTATAAACTAAAACCTACTTGTTGGTTTGACCTTTTGTCATTCTTATGGAATCTGTGAAATCTCTGTAGAGTTTTATGGTTTAATAAAAGCTAGAAACCTTTGCTTTAAACTATAAAACTCTATCGTCGTTAAAACAAACAAAACCTTATTTGAGACCACGCGTAACGTTTATTTAAATATTGACTGAAGATGGTGTGATTGAGTGGTGCCGAACCTTTTCATACCTGTACATAAATAATGCATTGCCGACCGTTTGAAAAAGCGGTGAATATTCCAGCAACATAGTCACCTCTACACTTGCTGTAGCTCGAAGATGAGTTATATAACTTTCGATAGAGATGAGTGGCGAACCCTTCCGTGCTCCATACGTCGGTATGTGGTCTGTTGGGACCGCGCTCGTTCAAAAACTTTCACATTTTAAGACGTTATCTCGTTCAGCGAGTCTCAAAGGGGTCTATGTGGTAAATCATATTAAATTTTCGAACGAAGACAAACAAAGTTTTATAAGTAACTACCTGAATCAGTTATTTTATAGTTAATCTTAGAGTGACTCAACAAAGATACTATTCTATTCAGATATATAAGTTTGCTCTACCTATACCTTTTGAACGTCAAGCTTGACACATTGGTCTTTGTTCAACGTAGTGACGTAAATCGCACTATGAGTGTCAACATAGAATTATAATACACTAACGTAGTGTCAAGCTTGACCTGCTTGACTGTTCATTGTCATAGGGTGAAATAAACAGCCTAGTACACCAAATACCCAATTTCATCCTCCCGTCCGAATGCCCGTCCGCGTGCAGCCATTGAATGCCGCCACATGAACTGTGTCGCCTAAGCCTTCAGAATCCCAACTAGTGGCCATTGTGTCCTTTGTGATGTTTCTCTTTCAATTCTGATCGCAATTCAGGTGCTATGTTAACATGATATGGGATATAGATACTATCCCCGGTTTTATTTCCTCCATATAATGACCCTTCATGTTAGTTTCATGTTATATTTAATTATATATTTTGATTTTGACGTATTTATGAAATAAACGTAAGTTTTTCAAGGTGGTAGGGCTTTTGTGCAAAGTCCGTCTGGGGAAGTACCACCCCTTTGCCTGTTTCTGCCGTGAAATAGCAGTGTTTGCAATGCTATGTTTCGGTTTGAAGGGTGAGGGAGCCAGCGAAATTACTGGCACACGAGATACACCATCTTAGTTCTCGGGGTGGGAAACGTGCTTTGCTGTCTTATTAGTATCAAGTTATCCCACTAATAAAACAGCGGGCTCCATGGGCGATGGTGACCATTTTCCATCAGGTGGCTCACCTGCTCGTTTGCTCACTTGTCACATTAAAAAAAAAGTTTAGGAATCATACAATTTTACCCTGTTTTCAAGTTAGTGAAATCGATGAAAAACCTGACGAGACATCATTGTTTAAGTTAAGAGGACAATTGACCTTATTCTTATTCACTAGACTTGTACATACAAGCACGGAATGAAGTTTACGGTTCCTAGACGAAATAAAAGACCCATTTCTCTCAGTGACAATCGTTTCACACAAATTAGAGTGCCTTCATTCCGTGTAATTTGGGTTGTTCCGCCTACCCACATTTCGTACGCAGACAACAATTTGCACCGGATGCGACATTCGAGGACACGCGGTCGACAGGGTAACACGTGCGCTTTACAGTTCTCTGCATTTTATATGACGCCATTACTTGACTTGCCGCTTCACCAGATAGTTTGGCTCGTCAGTTCGCTTGTAAAAGCAACTAGTGATCTTTTACTACGTATTTATCCTTCCCGGATTTGATGTTCACATTTTACAAGTAGAGGAGTGTTTTAGAAACAATTGTGGGAAATGATTGAAAGACCCTCTCTCTATTGTCCAAGAGCTTGCTCAATATCGTTCGTAATTATTAAGTCTTGCTATCTGAGTATCATTTTAAAGGGTATTTAACTCTTCAGTTACAATTTCTTGTGGTAGACAATACGAACTGAGTCGGGGTGTTTCGTCGAAGGAGGGTCGTTTTTATGAAGAGAGATTCTGACGAAGCGGGTGAATTAAAGATTGTCAACAGATTTATTATTCGCTCCAGTGAATCCGACGCCGAGTCCCCGAGGGCCGCGATATACCTCTAATATTGCTGTGATTCTAACTTTGCAAATAACGAAATACATTCTGAGGTATAATTATTATACGATTATTTGATTTGGTTTATTTTTTATCTCAGGTACCTAACTTTCTTCTAGGTAATTAACTTTCTTCATGTGGTTTTGTTATTGTTATTATCGTATGGCATTCAGTCTTTCCTACGAGTCAAAATTTAATGTCATTGTTAGAGAGCGATGTCTCCGCCTCTGGTGTAAGCAGATTTAGTGCTTTCAGTCCTTCCGGAAACCGTCTGGTAGGACATAATCCCTCTACCATATGCTACACTGTTAATAAGGGCGTTCCGCAATCGGAGGTAGCCTACTCTGAAATTCCCCAACGATGCAGATGGTAATTCATGTAAAGATTTACTTATTAGTAACTTTTTATTAAAATCAAGCTCAAAAATTTGAGGAAGTCTATTATTGAAACATAATCTCTCAACTCCAAGTACCCTTGGCCCAATAAGCCAACTACACAAATCAACATGTTCGATGGTTGTGCGCCACTAATAGGGTATTATGAACTTCGGGTAAGAACTCGAGGCAAGAGCCCTTGAGGGGAGCGCCGAGGGGTGCGGGAGGCCGCGGGAAGGGGGGAGGTATTTGAGGTATCTCCTTGGCAGTAAGCAAGGGCGAACGAGATTACAGATGGCAAGATAAGCCCAGAATTAGATACAACGAATTTTGTATGAAGTCGTAAAGATATTAAGCGCCTTGTACGGATCTTTGCTTTGAGAATAAATTATGAGGATGTTTTACAAAAACCTCTTTAAAACGTAACGATGCTGTATCAGACTTTCGTCTTAAGGTGGATAAAGGCTTGCTAAAATTAGTTTTTAACGTACTGCAGAAAAGTATAATTTTTTTGTGCATTGAACTATCTAATAACGTACATTGAATTGAGTAGGTAACGCATTATATTTCGGATGTCCTTTATTAACGTCAAATTCCGAGCAACCTATAAATTATAAGCAGTGTGGGTCTAGGGGAAGATCTTAACGAGCGTAGCTGTGACTCTGAAAGCAGCAAGCCCTGCAGGCTGTAAACATCTACCGCTGGAAATTTGGAAACAACAAACTTGGCCGTTGTTCTTTTGCTAAAATATTTTCTTTTGAATAACTGAGCTGCCTTTTTAAAGGAACTTCACATTTCTGAAATTTTATAGGGAACTGTATAAAGAAGCTACCTAGTAGCGCTTTGAAAAAATCTAATCGAAGTCGTTGCTAGCGTGGTTAATAGATTATGTTATTTTAGGGTTCCGTGCCTAAAGGGTACCAAAAGGACTTTGTCTTGAAGGCTGTGTCTTTTGACTAGTACGTATAACTAGCTGGCTACAATTTAAGGAGTTACGTTATGTTGAACACACAAAAACAAAAAAATGAAGTCCCCTTTCAAGAAAGTGTCTTTACTACTTCGTTTTAGGTCAAAGTTCGTTTTATTAGTCAAACTTGTATTATAGTGCATATTATAATTAACATTGGCAGGAGAACAAATGATAAAATCGGCCAAGAGCGAGTTGGGCTTACTGTTTCGACCTACACTCGTATGATGATCCGGAACCTTCGGTGAGCCACTCCGACTTGTGCATGACTAGTTTTTTAAATATAATACGATATTTATTCGACATTTATAAGTATTATTATTTGAAAGTACACGTTACGATGGTGGACAACGAAATTGTGCCTTAATCCGAGGGAGGAATGGTTAATGGCAATGATTAAAGAAGCAAGTAATTCCGCCCACCACCGCCCTGAAACCACTTACATCTAAATAAACAAATACAATGGCCACACTAAAACATTTAACCTGGAGAATATAAAAGAAAAAGTGGCAAGCGTGTCATTTCTATGTTTTATTCGGGTTCCGTAGCAGGATCTGCAAATATTTGCGATTTGTAATGTTGTTAAAATACTATGTTTCAAAATTATTCGTAAATTTGGTAAACTGAAGCAATTGCTGAGCCTCGGCAACAATGAATAAAAATTGTGTAGAGATTATTTCATGATTTTCTCACTTCAAGCATTTTCAAAATGGATCAAAAATATATCTTTATTGTGTAACAAAATAGACCTAAGCAAATAGCACACGCAGAAATTTATGTGTTTCCTTTCTTAAACATACAAAACAGAACGTAATAAGACCGAAACAACACACTGAGTTCGTAGAGCATAATAGTTGGGTCAAAGTGTACAGGTAGCCAGCTACAGGCCCCTAAAAAAGAGCAATTAATTGTTGGGGATCTCGGTGGCTGCAATATGTGAAGCCATTAATTTAATTCAGTGTACGTGCGGCGGCTGGTGCCCGGGCGAGACACGGTTTCAACCGTAATTGAGATTTAAGAACAGCTGGGGGGTTTTTGTGTAAGAATCGCTGCGGGCGGATCTCTAATACATACCTTCTTGTGCTTCTTTAGACAGGGGCAGAGCTTTTGACTTTCATTGCTGGATAAGTTCGTATGGTTCTTTGAAATACTTATTTAGTATTTTCCGGTTCCGATACCAAAATGGTAAAAAAAAAGAACCCTTATGGTGCGACTTTGTCTGTCCGTCTATCTGTCTGTCTGTCACACCTGTTTGCTCTCAGCAACCATTCATGTTATCGACTTGAAATTTGGAATAGTTTTAGAATTCGGTTGCCCAACTTAATTGCACATTAAAGAATTAAAAAAACTATGATTGTTAATGTAAAGGGGGCCCAAATAACGGGGGCTAAATTTCAAATTGTCGTTACTCGGTTGAATGGGTCATCACATAAAAGGGCTTTACTTGTACATTCCAAAATACATTTTTGTATGTTTGTGCGACTCTTAGTTTTCAAGTTATGATGACAAATGTCAAAAAATATACCAATATATACAAAAATATAATATATATAAAAATATACCTTATCTCCGAAGTTTGTGAAAGGAAAAAACCGCATTAATTACAGTCGATAGAAATTTATGTAAACATTACAGCAAAAATAAAATGATCTTTCTAATTTGTACAGTTTTTAAGAAATCTGCAAAAAATCTTTACAATCAAATTTAGTTTTGCGGTCCTAAAAATGGACTTTATTGCTTCCAAAAATAATATAGGTATATCGGAACCCTCGGCGCTCGAGTCCTACTTACACTTGACCGTTTTTTTTCTTTTTCTGTTATAGAAGTCAAGCTGCAGTTGCCTCCACGGCGAAAAGATGACCAATATTATCTCTAGTTAGCAATATGTGTATTTTAACAAACTAACAAATGTTTGTTGTGTATGTATATGTCGCAGGAAAATTGAGAAATTCACCACTTTACATAATGCCTAGCCCGCTCATCATCACCATATCGTGTTGGTTGCAAGGTCGATGACCTACCTCACAGACCCTGGTGTCAAAGTTGTTAAGCCGCCAAAGGCCGCTCACATGGCTCATCACTACATCCGTAGATAGTAAGTCGGAACCAACGGCTTTAAGTGCGTTCCGAAGCACGGAATCATCTTCCTTTTCGGGCAATCCGGTGATTCATCCTGCATTGTCCTAAACTAACTGGGGAGGTCGCACAAAGGTATTTTTGTTTGACAGTCCACCGGGAATCGAACCCAGAACCTCCGGATCGAAGGCCGAGCCCTCTGACCACTAAACCACGGAGGCTGTTAAGGGGCTGATAAGAGCTAAATACGCTTCACTTGAACAGGTTTTTAACGAAAACTGTTGAATATATGGCCGTGAAAAAAATTATGTGATAATTAGGCATCTTTACAATAACATGGCCGACTCTGAAACACGATTAAATATATTTTGTACGCCATAAAAAAATTCAAGGTTACCTTGTGCCTATGGTGCATAATTAACATAATCTTAAAATCGTATGGAAAAAACTATACAAATTTTCAAGTAATTTCTTTTGTCGTCTGTACGTACTTACCTTCAACGTGTGTAGGTAGAGTCTGCAAGTAAGTACAATAGGTACTGCAACAAGTTGCCAACTTAAACTATTTACCTAGATTTGTTCACTATAGTGAACAAATTCCTCATGGAGAAATGTACAATGTACATCGCATAAGATAAAGGATTACTTATTAGGGATGCGCTGAGTATTCTGCTGTCTGATGTCTTGAAATTTCTTTTTTGTAGCTATACTCTCGTTTATGGGTTCCGTAGCCAAATGGCAAAAAACAGAACCCTTATAGATTCGTCATGTCTGTTTGTCTGTCCGTCCGTATGTCACAGCCACTTTTTTCCTAAACTATAAGAGCTATACTGTTGAAACTTGGTGAGTAGATGTATTCTGTAAACCGCATTAAGATTTTTACACAAAAATATAAAAAAATATATAATTTTAGGGTTCCCCATACTTAGAACTGAAACTCAAAAATATTTTTTTATCGAACCCATATGTGTGGGGTATTTATGAAGAGGTCTTCAAAAATGATATTGAGGTATCTAATATAATTTTTTTCTAAACTGAATAGTTTGCGCGAGAGACACTTCCACAGTGGTAAAATGTATGTCCCCCCCCCCTGTAACTTCTAAAATAAGAGAAAAATAAAACTAAAAAAAATATATGATGTACATTACCATGCAAACTTTCACCGAAAATTGGTTTGAACGAGATCTAGTAAGTAGTTTTTTTTAATACGTCATAAATCGTAAACCGCAATTTACCTTTCATTCAATCAACTCAAATATAAATTTTAGTTACTTACATCACATAATAAAGTTTTTTAGCAATAAAAATACCATAACTTTTACTTATATACGTACAGGTTTGTACGGAACCCTCAGTGCGCGAGTCCGACTCGCACTTGGTCGGTTTTTTTAGGGAAGATGCTCTGATTTATAGAGAATGACTATGAGCTTAGGGAGTTCGGTTAAAAAATAAATGTGTCTGTCTTCAACAAACCTTTATACTGGCTGCCGAAATAGTATGTTAGTTATACATTGATTATTTTACCTACGCTGTTCACAATTTTTTTAAATTTGATTAGATTTATGCCATACTATTGCTGCCTCTGATATTTTCTATTGTGAGTGGTCAGCATAATCTCCTACGTATACATAAGTACCCGTATTCAATACCTGTTACACTTCACACCCTATTATCCCGGTAACTTTACACGTCTGTTCCTCTGTTCCGCTTCCACCAGACGACTCTCTAATCCGTATGCTCCACGTCGCATTATCACCAAATCCATGGAGCGGGCGTTGCTATGACAACGGCCCTTGAAGTTTGGCCCAAGAGTCAAAGCTCACAAATAATGACGCTATGAAATATCGCAGCTGACTGTATCTTACACTAAAGGTACGTACTACGTTTTATGTAAGACATTTTCATGTCTGTCTATTTTCATCCTATTATTTTTCTGTCCTATTATTTTTCAGTGTAAGAGTTTTGGACAATGTGTGTACGAGAAAATCGTTAACTTGAAAAAAGTTTCCTTTTACAAATATTCAGTTTGAAAAGCGGTCTTCGTCGACATTTCCTGAAGAGAAACACAAAAATTTATTTACTTAAATAATTGTAGCCTAAACTTGACAGGTCAGAAACAGTGAGCTTATAGTAACATTGGTCAGAAATACTATGTAGTATATCATTAGTCAGAAATACTAGTATAGCATTAGTCAGAAATACTTACTTACTTAGAAATACTTCTTCTTCTTCTTCTTCATGTGCCATCTCCATCCCGGAGGTCAGCGACCATTTGTCTGTATATGTCTCTGTTTCCTGTCATACGAATGATATTTTCTGTGCTCTCCATCTCCAACCAGTCTCTTATATTTTTCGTCCACGAAGTTCTTCGTCTTCCTCGACCTCTTCTACCTTCGATCTTTCCCTCAATCAATAATTTTATAATGTTATATTTTTCATGTCTATAAATATGTCCAAAATAAGCTGTCTTCTTTTGTTTAATTGTTCTAAGTACTTCTAAATTTTTATTCATCAATTTTAAAACTTTCTCATTTGAAATTTTGTCTGTCCATTTGATTTTAAGCATTCTACGGTATAGCCACATTTCAAAGGCTCTTATTTTATCTGTTGTGCGCTGTTTTAAAGTCCAGCTTTCAGAGCCATACATAAGAATTGGTAGTATATAACACTTAACCATCCTCCATCTAAGTTTGAGATTTATGTTTCTATTGGTCAGTAGTTTTTTCATGTTCTGAAAGGTGTTTCTTGCAATCTCAATTCTAACTTTGATTTCAGTTTCTGGTTCCCAAGTCTCATTTAGCCAACAACCAAGATATCTATATTTTGGAACTTTTTCTATGATGTTGTTACCCAAATATAATGGTGAAGATTCTGTGGAGTTTTTGCTGATTTTCATGAATTTAGTTTTATTTGTGTTCATTTTTAATCCGTATTCCAAAAGAGTATCATTTAGTTTTTTGAGCAAGATTTACTACTTGGTCAGAAATAATAGTATTCCAAATTTTTATTTGAGCAGCATAAACAGCTGTTTATTTAAGTATTCGCTCATTGAATATAATATAATCAAAGATAAAGACTACAGTGACACAACTCTTTTCTCACACCCGATTTGTAAAAAAATTATGTCATCAATCAAACTAAGTATTAACGGAAGTAAAGCATATAAAAAAATCTTTGGTATCAAATGATTACATGTAACAAAAGCAAGTGTGCCTAATTTTCAGATTGAACCACTGTTGCATTCAATGAGCATTTAGTCATCATACGTAAGTGCTTATAGGTGTGCACTGTGTATGTGATGAGACGGCCGCTTAGTAATGCGGTCGGTCATCAGGCATTCCGCCGTCGTCCACCTTGATGTGACGGAAATTAAGCGCTTCATTACGGCTCTGCAATCTGCAACACAGCTAAATATACCTTCTTGAACATCAACCATGTATAAAAAAAGCACGTGGTTTAAATTGTATGCTATTTTCACAGTAAGGGTGTAAGAGACTGGTTTTCGAAAGCTGAATGGGCATAATCATAATTAGTCAACGTATAACTAAATGAATAAAACTTTCAGGAAATGAAAAATAAATCGGCTTATCCATACGAAATCGCAAACTTGATTGATAAGATAAGATAAGATAAGATGATTTATTGCTTTCCACATGGTCATTCAAGGTGTTATCATATATACATAGTTACACATGTAGACCCAGAAGGGCACAACACTTGGACACTTTGTATGGAGCAGCCGAATTTTTTTTTATTGCCTGAAAGTTTTATTTACTAGAAGTTGTTCGGTTACGTTAACTGATCATTAAATCTTCTTTTAGTTTACTACACCCTGTAGATTGCATCAACTCATATCAGTCGAAAAACATCCACTGCTAGGCATGACAAACATGGGCCTATCCTAAAGAACAACTACTGGCCCTGCGCTGCTCGCATCCCTCGGCTTTCCGCGACCTTGCAGATCGGCGTCGGTCCATCTTGTGAGGGGCCTGCCCACGCTACGTCTTCCCGTTCGTGAATCAGAAACGGGAAGATCCGCAGAAGAACTAAAGTAAAAAACATGATTCGGAGAATAGCCAAACTGAAGTTGCAGTGGGAGGGTTCGGTCAACCGCTTGTCGGTAGAAACTTTTTCAACTCTATTACCACGCCATAAGGTCCAAAAGTGTTTCTACCGATGTGCGGCCGTGTGTACACGGAATACAAAACAGGGAACATCGCTCAAAGAACCAACGTCTATTAGCGCAAAAATAAAGGTTCCATAGTGGTGATCCTGGTGTGGTGTGGTGCCGGCAAAGAATAGTACCAACCCATCTCTACCCGTGGGTGTTGTAAGAGGCGACTAAGGGTAAATAAACCAGAGGATGGGCAGCAGCATCGTTCTGTGTATTGTATCATCTTACAATCTGCGGTCACCAACAACCGCGTTCAGTGGTGCCAGCAGTAACGCTAATAAGCGTGATTACTATGGTACTTCCCCTTCACATTGTTTCAGTAAAAGCTGGAATTTTGGAGGGAGTTCCCTGTCCTGTTGTGGACGTTTCATGTAATGTCATGATGACTGGTGATCCTGATCATAAACCAAAAGATTCGATCTCTTTTCGCAATACTTCAACAATCGTTTCTATAGCAAATACCGTATATTAAAATGACTAATTATAAATTACCTATAAAAATAGAAATGCTCATAAAAAATAATTAAACTTCAGTCAATAATACATTAACCTGCCGCCGGCCTTCCACTCACAATGAATTAAAATAAAAGTGTGAGTATAATAACTCCATTATTATTTTTACGATCTGGATGTACAACAGAACTGCAGTGTTCGTTTACATTTAATAACGAATGGCGCATGTTAACAGGCTTATTACAGGGTGTCATAACTTGATCTATGGTGGAAAACTATATTTAAATGAAAAAATCGATAGGTCGTTAAACGGCACAGTCAGCAAAACAAATTAACAAATTGTTAAGATTTTCATAAACTATTTTAAACTATAAGTCAAAAACCACTTGTCTACTCCTCAATACTAGACTAAATAGTGCGACTAGCAGGGCCAATTTAGCAGGTCCTTCATCAGGGAAGATTGGAGTGCGTCCCAATACCTCCCTCGGGCCACAATCGTGTCATTTACTTTTTAAACTACTAATTGGATTGGTTCAGTGCATTTCCATAAGGTTTCGTGACGTTTTAATTAATTAAACACCGTCAGCAAAGAAATTTAAAAAAAACATATTCTTTTAAAATATTGAAGAAACAATAGTATGTTTATTTGTGAGGCGCAACCTCTAGAACTAAGAACTTACTTAAAACTAATGTTTTACTAATAGAAAATTACAATACTAATATATAATGTTCTAATTAAATAGTGAACATAGTTTCAGCACATTACTTAGACCATAAAACTAAACAACTTTCCCAAAGGTAATAAATAATACGGAAATCCATTTTTGACTTCCCATAGAAACTGCATCAGCTAATAGCGCATTTTGTATGAGAGGTCAAATTTGGTTTTTCTTTTTTTTGAAAATAAATTGTTGACCTCCCATAGAAACTTTGCATTTCGTATTTCGACCTATGTTTCTTAGAAAAAGTTGTTCAGTTTCATGGTCTAAGGAACGTGTTAAATCTGTTCACTATGTCTGTAGGACCCTATATATATGTATGTATAATACACTAATAATTAACAGGAACAATATATGTAAAAACAACAAAAAACATGTTTATTAAAAAAGGACTTGACCAGGTTTTTCAAACACAAGGTTAAGTCGAACCGAGTCGTATCGTAGGTACTTGTCTCGTTTCTTTTGCCGACGGTACATGTTAGCTTTCTGGTCGACGGAATTCGAAGGCTCTATTCGGTTTTTATAGGTGATAAAACACCCTTCTTTAAACAGAAGCTTCAATTTCATGCACATTAAAACCTCACAGCAGCGACTGCACGAGTTTATTATAAGAATTACTTTTATTACTGCACTCATACGGGAGAAAACATCCGAGATATTGTTGCCAGCGACATGACAATAAATAAGACGTAAAATTTTATTTTAGTGTTGTAAACGAAAGAAGCTAACGAAATTACATTCAATTACGGGACATTGCCGGGGCAGGAATGTCCCGCAATAAAGCGCGAGCAACGTTCCCCCCGTAAATTTTTCGGACGTAAAACTGTAAAAGTGAAGTTAGTGAGATGTAGAGCTACAATAAATGTTTATAGAGGTATGTTCTGGCTTGTCTCACTCGAAGCCAGCGCAATACCACAGGATTGCACTTGCCAGGTGACCATAATAAAAAAAAACAGGGATATTTTAAAAGGAATTAGTATACTTTTTAAACGAGAAATAATAAAAATTAATGTGACATTTAAATATCTTATTTAATGATAATTAACTAGTATATCTACTAAAGAAACAGTTATTTAAACAAACAATGTCAAGAATTCCCCGAAACCTCGCGATACATGGTTACATTCCACTCCCCCACTCAATTAAGTTTCTCCGTAAAAGAAAAATGAAAATTCTCCTTGGCAAAGGTTCCTCATTCACAGAGCAAACACGAATAAGGCAAATTAAGTGAGCAAAATAGGGTCTCGTCAAATTGGGTCACGCAACCAAAGTGAGACCCGGCAGTTCCGCACCTTAATGTAATTAAATTGTGAATTTTTAAATTATAACGTCCATTTTTTACCGACCTTACCTTCCCACTTGTGGAATGCAGTCCGAATTTTGTGAAGTTAAGACCAAATGGAGTGATCTGGTAGTAAGCTCTACAAGCGTGAGATACTTGGGAGTTACTATTGATAGATAATTAACATTTGAATCTCACATTCCAAAAAGTACGAAAGTTAACATACACTTTTAAACAATTACGCCATGTCGCTGATTCCAAATTGGTAATAAATGTTTATCTTGCACTGGTGCAGTCAATCTTGTCATATTGTATTAGCTCATGGGGTGGAGCTGACAAGACAAAACTTATCGAATTGGAAAGGGCTCAGAGACTGATCCTCAAAGTCTGTCTTTTCAAACCGCGACTGTTTTCAACAGTTGAGCTTTACAGTGAGGCAAAGGTTTTAAGCGTTCGTCAGCTATACATTTTGGCTACAATTCTACGACAACATTCGACCTTACCTTTCGAGCGTCCTCTGATTCCAATCAGAAGACACTATACGGTCTGTAGTCATGTTTTGGTACAAACAGCTTTAGCTCACAGATTTTTTATAGTCCGTGGTGCAATTTTATACAATCGTATAAACAAAAAAGTCAACATGTATACCTGTTGTAGACCTGAGTGTAAAAAATTGGTTACCCAGTGGCTGATTGTGCTTAGTTATGAGGAGACAGAAAATCTTCTAAAGATTCAATCATAAAGCAGGTGAAGGTATCACGCTCATCATATACACTCCCACTCACTCACTTTCACACACACTTACACACCACTCTCACACAACACTCTCACACACTCCTACACTCACACTCCCTCTCTGACGTATCCTGTACACAACTCTCTTTTCATTTATTGAAAATTTTTGAATATGTTATATATTCTAAAAATTGTTTTACTGTAGCTTTTTAATGTTTTCGTTTTGCAATACTTTTGTTTTTCTATTTTGTAGTATATTTTAATCCACATTAATGTCCCGGATGGATTTCGACATTTATACAGGGCGGAGACCTGGAGTCCTAAAATACAGGCCTTTGCTTAGTTTAGGCTCCAATCTCCCACAAATACCAAGTCAATTTTTAAGATACTTTTATTGCTTGCATGATTTGTGGTGAGAAGCAAACATATTTTTGATTTTTTGATTTTTTTGATTTGAAACATAAGTAAGAATATTTGTTTGGAAGTTTATGCTACTTTCAGTATTAGGCAAAGATTTCTCCAACGTTGGTCGATATGGTTATCTTTTATGCTTGACAAGTCTAAAGATGAGCTTTCAAGCAGCTAAATGGCCTTTGATATGGCCTAACTAGCATTATCTAAGTGAGTCGCTGGGACCAATGCCATAACATGCATTTTAAAACACAATAGTCAGTTGCTTTACTTTTTTGACTGGAAATAAAGAACAATCGAAAAAGCTAGGAACGCTAGGGCTAGATACATAACGGTCAAAGTGGTTTAAACAGCAACACTCCTTACTGACCATTACAAAAAACTGAGTGATAAGTTGCTCAAAAAGGATGTATTTTATATGACATGACGCAAGGTTATCATTCAATCGAAAAGTCAAAGATTCATTAACATCTACGAATAAATTAGATTTAAATCAATATTTTATTATGATAGAATTATTATAAAACAAAAAAAAAACCCGACTTTGTAACATAAAAGATAAAAATAGTTTAAGTTTCACATAATTTTGTTCCTCCACGACTTTATTTTTTTTAGTTATGCAATCGGTTTTTTAATTATTTTCGATTTATATAGATAGTAAAACCTAACCTAACACACAGCTAACAGAGCGCTAACAGCGCCACAGTTTTCCTAGATGATAAAACCTAACCTAGCTAACCTATCCTAACACACAGCTAACAGAGCGCAAACAGCGCCACAAGCGTCGCGAACCGGAACTAAATTACGATGCGCCCAGCCATATCTCGATGTGGCGAAGTGAATAGTAGAGCAAATCGACAAATAGGTTGCTCTCACCGATCTGCCCAATTTTATATTGGGCACATCATGAAATAATAGGCCCGATCACGAAATGCCGGCACATCGTGATGTGCCCAGGCAGATCTCGATCGGTCCAGTTCAACAATTGGCCCACGACATACATGATACGATTCTTGTTAGTTTCGAAAATTACAGTATGTCGTGTCCCGTCCTTTGAAGATATCCAGATAGCGACGGGCCGGGACGGGACATAGCACCGCTCTCTGTCCCCCCCCGCCCTGCGCTTCTAATTACCGCGTTATGGACATGGAAATTAATATCCTCGTCTGTCGTCCGCTCCATTTAATTACTACCAAAGCAAATAAAAACTCAAAGGAAATACCAACGAATTATTAAATGAAATTGAATTTTTAAAATCTTCCCTGATTTTAATAAAAGTTCCATAAAATTACCTAATATTGTAGTAAAATCCGTTATAAAATCCACTTCACTGATTTTTTTGCAAACGAGCAGTAGGGCCACCTGATGGCACAGATCATATAATATTAGTAAACTACTGATGGTAGGTAGTCACCACCGCCCATAGCACCCACTGTCTTATTAGTGGCATATTTTGACACTAATAAGTCAGCAAAGCCCTTTGCTCACTTTGAAAACTAAGATCGTATGTCTCATGTGCCGGTAATTTCACTGGCTCCCTTACCCTTCGAACCGAAACACAGCAGCGCCAAATACTGCTGCTTCACGGCAGAAATAGGCACTATTATTACTTGATATGATTAAATTACTACACATAAACACAAAATCTGTAATTACCATTTTCACGGCTTCTATATAAAAAAAAACACCTCTTAATTATCTTTGCCATGTGCTCACAGCAGCGGTAGAAGTAATTCACGTTTCCTCCGTACAAATTACCCACTAACGCAACCAATTTTGTTACCTTTGACAAAATCACGACTCTGCCTATTACGAAACATTACCCAGAGGACGCACGCGGGATGAATACACCCTGAACACATCCTGAACCGCACGTGTCACACTTATGCGTTTCGAACCGTATTAATAAGTGTAAAGGCGTATTTTGGCGTGACACGAGTTTGAACGCCGCGTGTGCTCAAGACATGGCATAATACGCTCTGGGGAGACGGCGCTAGGGCTATAATAGGTGCTCACGTGAACCTCCCGACCGCATGTGTTCGTGCCTGTGGCTCCAGCTTCCTCGTAAAGGAGTCTGAGACGAGAGAGCAAATTAGAAAATCTTTTGGAGAATAATTTAAGAAGTAAGCCTCGTTTTAAAGGGTGAAATATGTTGCCAAAGGAGCGAGCGAGATATTATGAAATCTTGTAAAAAGTTCGGAAATTTGTCATTTTTCACACCCGAACGGTACAGTCGATTTTCATGAAATTTCGCAAATGAAAATAGATAGATAAAATAGATCCTTGTAGCCAACATTGATCTTTTTATCTTTTTGGATTGATGAGTCTTGTAGGAAAGATTTGTTTAATCGCATTCCAAAGTTATATGTATTAAAAAAACACAATAATGAGTAATCAGAAAACGTGATACGGCTGGAAGACATTTGGTGGTTTACAATAAAACTAGGAATATGCCTATAAAATTTCGTTTGCACCTTCTCAAAAACATCCCCACTTAACTTGCGCGTAAACTTTCCTAAGTATGCAATCCTCAATCTCGTAAGGTTCCCGAGCCCTCTGGTTCGTGGTCGCGGAGTTAACTTTGTTTCGTTGCTTGCGGGGCGCGGGAAGTCTACAGGGTGATCAAAACTCGTGAATGCTCGCTTTTGGTCGTTTAATTTGTAAATGCAGCCTGCAAACTGTAAGGTTAAACGCGAACTTTCGCCTCAGGTCGGTTCCTTTGGATATCGATAGCTTTTAAGGATAAAGATCAATGTTTATGGATACTACCCACGCTTACTTGCGGTTTGTAGGAGTGTTTATGGGTAGGTTGATTTTTGTATAACTGTCTGTGTAATAATATGTTTTTGGTGCATGTTGATTGTTTTACATGAGTGAAATCATTATGTTTTTTTACAAATTTTGATGAGATTGAAAAAACACATGACCGCAGTGGAGTAGTTGTTAAGGCGTTTTGACTTTTGTCATTCTCAACATGAAACTCATACTAGTTAAGTCGCTCGCAACGTCGTCCTTCCTCAGGGTTCACACTCTCACCATGTCAAATGCTTAAAGAATTCAAACAGTGGTTGAGCTGTAAAATCGTATAACAGATTGACAGAGGTACAGCCAGCATCAAAAGTGGGTAAGCATTTCGGGTGTCCATTGTTGGATTCCTGTAAAACAAAAGATGCTTACAAAAATTTTTATATTTTTTGTTGCATTTATTACAATTATCACTTTGAATGTGTGGTCCTGATTGTACAAATACATTTATTAATATCAACTTTATAACATCTTAAAAACTTTAATATAGGCATATGATCGTGAACATTATTATAAAATATTAACATTACATAAAATATTCTTGTCAATTGTCATAATCATAAAAAATAAACCGACATTTTATAAAATCCACTGGTCAAAAAAAGAGAAACTATAATTTTTAATATATTTAACCTCGTCCTGCCCAGTGTTATTTAAAAAGGACAATTTATTATTTTTACTAGTTTTCCTATCATTTATAAAAAAATATGGACATTGGATAGAACTATGGTTCTGCCTCTTCTTTTTAAAAAATGACAAACAAATTATTTTAGTCGGCCCGAATATTTTGAATCAAAATTTTGTTCTGGGCAGGACGAGGTTAAACAATGATTATAATTAGTTCATTGTAACGTATCGTCCTGTACGCTTAAGAGGGAAGCATGCATGTTGGTAGGCTTGGGTCGGCACGGTACGGTTCCACGCGACTCTACGCGCCGCCGCCGCCGGCAACGGTACCGCTATTTCTTTGTCTTTGTCTTACAAACACCCCACATATTTAATTAACCCGGCCCCCACTACACTCCAACAAAGTACAGAAATTACGAAACACGCACCTAAATACTTAAACTCGATTCGTTTTACGTGGATTACTCTTAATTGAGACATACAAGTTGGTTGATTGGATTGTGTGTTTTAATTTCAAGTTTGCATGCTGGTTTGACAAAACAATCTAATTTAATCATTAGAAAAAGTTTAAACTAAAACATCTTTAGACAGTTTGATAGAAAAGCGAATGTAACGAGAGCGCAATTTTTTATTGGGTTGTTTGGGAAAGTTCATTCATTCATTTATTTATTAATTGCCTCCATGACAAGTGCGTCTTATGGCTAGTGTAAAAGTTTACATGAAACCCTGTTTGGTCATTATGCAATATTAGTTAGAATTAACTTTTCAATTTACTTAAAATTAACATATTATCATATGTTGGTGCATTTTCAAGTAAGTAGATTTATTAGCTTTGTATTTTCTACGCACGAAACTTCTTGTAGAGACTCGGCAGAGTTCGCGAGCGCCTCATATCACGCAGCTATCCAAACATTCAGACATCAATTTCTCGACAAAACTTTATCTCACTCTGATCATATTTTCGTATTTTTCTTTTCAGGGCCATGAAGCGTAAAACGTTAAAATATTCCATAAATCACGATACACTTACTTATGAATTTCCAACAAGAAGGCCTAACAAAAATACTTACTTAAGAATTTGTTGGGAAACTCGAGAACGATTAACAAATGTGTTCGAGCTCTGTTAACATTTCGAAGAGTCGTCTTAAATTAATAAAGTTTTCGATATGATCTCGCCTCGACTGAGTTACTTGTACTGGGGGAATAATGTAGCGTATAACGGCGGGGTAGCCATCCGCTATCCTAGTAAAATATTGACACAAATCCCTTAACTTATAAAATCGTACTTCCGTCCCCGATGTAGGCAATATGGGATTTCCGTCATTTTGATGTAGGGCCCGGGGCGGCGCGGGAGTGGCCGGGCGAGTGGGGGCGGGATGTTTGCCGGGGGACACCTGGCTACTTCTTGTGGGCTAGCCGAGTGTTTGCTGATCGATATGTGCCAGCTCTTCTCTGTCGTCATCTAATGCATTCCATAATTTTTTTTCAACACATTCGCTCATAAAACAGCTCTATTTGCACTGTATTAAGGCCCATAATTCAGCTTATTAAACACGCGTGCTTTTTTCATTAATATAACTTCACTAGTGTTGTAATTTTTGTCTTTTTTTTATCGGCAAGATGCAAGGAGTTTCTATATCTATAACATTCATAATATTTTCATGAATAAGTAAACTGTGTTCGATAATATGATAAATAAATTTTAATTACATGGAAATACTTATATTAATCAACCAACTCACTACAAATTTGTCTTTAAAGTTACAAAATATTCAATATTAAGTAATACAAGGGAGTGAGCCTCAGAACAAAGACCTCCTTGCTGAGAAAGCTGTTTGGCAGGTTAGTGTTTTATTTTTGTTTTCTTTTTTATAGCGGCAAGGTGCAAGGAGTCTCTATATCTATAACATTCATAATAATTTATTGAATTAAGAAACTGTGTTCGATAATATGATAAATAAACGTTAATTAAACGAAAATATTGATTTTAATCAACTAACTAACTACAAATTTGTCTTTAAAGTAACAAAATATTCAATTTTAAAATAATTTGAAAAGCAGTCTTTTTGATAGTGTAGTTAGTCATTGTTTCCTGCGCGCGCATGTATAATCTGTGTCTTCGAAAAAGTAATACGCGCGCCACTTTAACAGATATTTCTTGTTGTGAAATGTGTTTAATGTAATTAAAAAATAAATGACTTCTACAAATAAAAAAAACATTGATAAGTGTAGAACGTCGAAAATACTTGAACAAAAAACACAAGTCCGGTGTATCGGGTGACGTAGAAATGTGAGGAAAACGTCTACGAAATTTCTTAGGAAAAAAGGTAAGCGAATTTGATTCGTCTTTATTCGCAAATGTGTTGAAAAACTTCGTAAGAAACTTGTGCGCTTTGGTGATTACACCCTCGGCTCCATTACGCCCTGGCCTGCGGCTCGGGCTGCAATTTCTGAGCCTCGGCCGTAATATCCAAAATAGCGCACGTGCATCTTAATGTACTATTAAAGTATATATTACAACTCGATTGTAAATTTGTCTAGCCTCCATCCACATTTGCAGGAACAAAATGCAATTCCACACAGTAACAGTGCTCAATAAGCAACACAACTGGCATCCGACATCGGAACACAATGCGCTTAATCCCCGATTCGGGGGCTGCGTCAAATGGAAAAATATTTGTCTGGAATGGAATTTCATCACACAGGGCCGGTATACATTAGTGTATTAATTTAATATCAATAGTGTGAATTAAATAAACGCACTGCACTTGCAAAAATTTCTAGGCAGCTACCAACAATTTTAAAAACCATGGATTGCAATAGTCCACCTTGCAATAAGATTGCATATTTTTAAAAGCACACTGAAGAAAGGAACCCTTAATTCCTCCCTGTCTGTGTGTCTGCACGTCCACATCTATTTCACAGCGATTTAGACAAGTGCTTTTCGCGCACGTGAGCCCCAAGTCGCACGCCTCTTACCTCAAAAACCTTAGTTTTATTCTTTTAGTTTTACTAGACTGCGGTAGTCGAGTAGAACCGTTTTATATCCCACCGCACGTCTTGACCTAAGTCCGAGCTAGCATTTTTCGATTGTATATCACCTGTTTGTTTAGCATTTGCAGTTTCAAGATAGTCTGTTTTGACGAAACTGTTAAACATTACCGTTGGAAAACATAGTTTTTAGTTAAGTTACTAGAGCACTATTTCATAAAAATCATCTAGCTAGCCGACAGATTTTTAGTCCTTTAGCTTATTATAGGTAAACTACTTAGTATTTTATAGTTTAAAAAATCTTTAAAATTAGATTGTTAAATAATGTATTTTAAAAAATGTATGCATTTACCTACTTGTTAGAATGTTAGATAATTCCTTTAGGAGTTACGTCCGCCTTTGTGCTTGAAGCTAAATAAAAAAGTTTTAGGCATTTACCAAAATATCGCAGCTAATATCATTAGCAGGTACAGCCATAAGCTTCATACGAGCACTTTAACCACATCGTCCGAAAGTTGTAAGCTCATTTTAAGCGAGTCGGCGCTCGGGCGAGTCACTTCGCAACTTTTCAAATATCGAACCCCTACGGTACGGTCGGTAGCATTATGCACAACGATCGGGTTATTATTGGGGATAATAACACCTGCTTTGGTATGGTCCAAGGAGAAAAAAACCACTTCCTTGTTCAAAAATAGTTTTTGTTGAACTGTAGCAATCTCACGTAATAACCTCAAAATGATAACATATTCGTGGAGATCTTTAGGGGGGGAGGCCTATGTCCAGCAGAGGACGCCTTGTCTTTTGATAACTAGTTGATTACTAAGGAACTAGTAGTCTAACGTCCAACTCCGCGTGCCCTAACACCTGCACGTAGGATGATCTAGGGTTGTATTGATAAATCCAACTTAAGTGAGAGACTGCTCTCAAGATGTACTTTTCACATACAAATTATGCATCTTAAGTGCAATCGCAGACTTGAGAGGGATTTATCAATACGACCCCTAATACAAGCTGTGCAAGATACTCATTAACATCATAATATCTCATGAAACGTCTACTGCAGGACGAGGAGAAGGGACTCCTCAGAATTAAAATTCTACCAAAAAAACACGTGATACAATTTGCGGAGAAAGCCCTATACTCACCATGCTTGTTAGCACCATGGACCGCGTTTGCTGGTGACCGCACTATGTATGATAGATATGACACAGTAGAACGCAGCTGACCACCCTCCAATTCATGTTGCACGGATAAGGACACGCACGTGTAAAGATGGATTGGAAAAAAATCCTTGCCGGCACAACATGGGCAAAACTACATCTAATGCAAGGTATTCAAAACACGTCAGAATAACAAGAATAATAATAAATGCTGTAGGCATTCTTATGCCTTGTGCCACATCGTGCTAGACGCGAGGATGTCTGTCTCAGGCTCACAGGCTCAGTCTGCGCCGTTTAATGACCATTTTACACCGCAGCCGAGATTGGGTCCGCCCGCCGCCGCTTCAACTCGTCAATCCCATTTTAATAGAGCCTTTTAGACTCGGCTTTTACTATTACATCTGTTTGGGTATTAAGGTTAAACGTTATTTTAATGAGCTTTTATTTGAATGGACTTGGGTGTTTTTATTTCTCAGCTAACTTAAAGCCTTCTTACTTTGATTGAGGCAGCTTTAAGATGGATGCAAAACTATTTGAAGGCTTATGGTCAAAGCTTGAAAATTGATACATTTTATGTATTTTTCTAAATCAGTAAACATAATTTCAAAGTTAAGCACAAAAAATTAAACCGAAAAGAATCTATTGCATTTCGATAGTTGGTTTGTACTGACGATGATGTCATAAGATAACCAACTTTTAAATTTTATTTTGAAGTTGTTTATTGTACGTACATCCATACATAAAATCAAGCCTCTTTGCCGTCGGGGTAGGCTAAGTCCACAGTTCTGCATCAACTACGATCTTGACATACTTCCCTCGCTTCCTGTACTTTATCAATCCTTTTATACATTGTTTATTGTGTTAGCAATAATAAAAACACTGCAATTTTTTAAGCTGTAATACATCAGTCACTAATGTCGCTATACAAGCCACCACCACATAAGCTGGTTAGGAATGACGGGGCAACAAATGTAGGTATATAAAATGAACACTATTCTTCAAAAGAACTAAGAATGTTGGTGAAGGTCCCAACTCCAAAGTTGATGAAGTAGAGAAACACAACTTGTTGCTCTCCAAAGTTTGGAAAGAAAAAGAAACAGCAATAAATATTTCCAGTGGCGAAAATAGTGTTGAAGTTGGCAGTCGGCATAAAGTGAGCGTGGCGGAGCGAGTTAGTGCCGTGAGGTGACTTGGCCCAACTTTAGCCTCTTGGCGTAAACTACTTTAATCTTGCGCTTGTTCGCAACCGCATACTTTTGAATTTGGAGATGCGAATTTGATATTTTGGCACTATTTATTTTAATAAGTAATTAAAGATTTAGTGATTTTAGTGTTGCGATTCAATGGGTACACGTCACGTTTAAATCATTTTACAAGGATCAGGTTTTACCGTATTCGTACTGAGCTAGCCTGCATAGTGGATATTTAACAAATCATGATATATTCTAATGTAGCCTTAATAAACAAAAGTTTATGATTTTATAACTAAAATAACAAGCACAGTGTAGCCATACAATAACAGCGATTCGGTAAACGGCAGTTAGTAGTTATTTAAAAGAAGTCTAAGTAAATGCCAATATAATTTTTAGCCAGATGATACTTAATCATGTGAGTTTTAATGATGCCTAGATAGAATGATATAAGTCGGTTTGATTTGAACAATGCTTTCGCTGACCTTAATTCGATAGGATGGGTCCGAGTTCTGAAATCCGTGGAAACTTTCTACTACAATCATGGCGTGTCGGTGAGTGGATTACAGTTGTCTTGAGCTAACTTTCGACCAGTAATGTAGTGTACTGCTCTATGCACCTTTGATAGACACTGCTTACTCAACCGAAGCAAACACGGGGTCAACAAAATATATTGAATTAAATACTCCTTTAGGGTGCTTATGAAACGTACTTATCTCTTCAAAGGATTGAATGAGATATATCTTTACGAAATCTTTCGCAGCTGTTGGCTCTATGCATAGAGTAGAGTTGGGAGTCACTCAAAACTGCTCAAACGGCAATTACATTCAAATTGATAAAAGGAGCCACCTGTTGACTTCAACTCAAAGCTCTAAAAAGGGAATAAATGTGCTCGAAAAAGATTTTATTGGCAGAAAATGTTGGGTTTCGACGACAGATGTTCTGCGGGGAGATTTGCTCTCAACTCCAGAAAGTTCTGTTTGAGAAAGCTTTTCAACTTGGAGCTGAATACAGTTTCATATACTGTCAGTGTTTGAGCTTATTTTTTTGTGGACGGTTAACTTTTCTTTAAGCAGCTTTTGTAGGACATCACCTATTCATCGGTGTTTGAAGTTTTTTGCGTTAAAAATTCGTATAAAATTTTTAAAAGAAATTTTATCTTTTCATCGTTGCTTTCAATGTTCTCGTTTGTTCTAAATAAATATTTATCGCATTATTTAAGACGGTTTTATTTATAAAAATTTTTCAGGTAAGTATCTATCTGCGCAACCAAGGTGGGTATTATTAATTAGGACTACTCTTATAAAATCGTGTATTCTCAAGCAATACTTTAAACTATATTATATATATCCGGGTGTCCACATATTGATTGTGATCGTGACATTGGCACTCGGTGAATGCGCCCGGTAGAGGGGCGCGGTGCGGGATGATCGCGGGACCCTCTACATTTGCATTTCAACAGCCGAGGGTTACAGGACTGATGTTTATAAGCCGACCCATTTGTACTCAGTTGTTCTGCATTTAGTCATGAATGTAGGTATGTCTAATCATCTGCGTGAAAACGTGTCAGTGGAGCATACGATAAGATAATATTTATGTGACAAAAATTACTATACATATTTTTAGCTCGTTTGTGAATGATTATTAGTAAAGTTGTTTAATTACTTATAGCATAATGAACGAAGGCAGTAACAAAATTAAAAACTCGTTACGTTACTCTGCAAATTGACGCAATTTACACAAAACACAACGACGTCACCGTAAGCTGGCGGCGGCCGCGTCCGCACACGGCCCAATTACCTAAAACACACAAGCTGTTAGCCTCGAATTTAACTAATGAAAATTTCCATACAAGTGTGGGGCGCGCCTTATCGCCTATCAGTGGCTCACTGCTCACCGCGACACTTATTTGGAGTTATTAACGTGCGGCTTTGTGTGACGTGTGTTGAGGTCGGCCTACGATTTAACTGATGCTAGCGCTCGTATCTTTTGTAAGCTCGACACGTTGGCCATTTTTTGACGGTTGTAATGAATTACTAAAAACTAAACTACACATGGAATAGCAAAATAGTATTCTAGGGACTCCCTAAAAGTCACTTAGTGTAATTTAAAGGAACTATGAGGATTCTAACTTTGAAACTTCCAATGTACAATGTAAATTTTACAAGCAGATCATTACTTTTATGGTGTTTATGACTTTAGGAAGTAACAAATATTATATTAAGCCGGTGCAAGTTAGAATTAATTGAAGCCGCAAACAAATGTAGAGCTGTAAGCACCGGTCGCCGAAACAAATTTATGTCACCCCGCCGCCTGTATCGATGTCATTTGCATCTGAAATCTTGGAAACAGGACTGTATTAGAGAGGGGAATTGGCTGGGATCTTAATTTATCGAAGTTTTTATGGTTTAATTAACGGAATTCACTTAGGCGAGGAAGGGAGGGCGGCGTCCCGGTCCCGGCCGGTCGGTGTCGCGGTTACCGTTTTATTTTATTCTAATAGATGTCGCTGTTCGCCTGCACTCGCCCGCGCCATAATTAGCGCGACGATGCCATTGAAAGTTTTAATTGAAAAGGCTTTGTGCAGTTTTATAGTCTGTTAACAATTTTAGAGTATATTTCGTGGTGTTTTCTGTCGCCTCGGTCGGCGCTTAATCTTGACGCCTCCAGTTTGTTACAAAGTGAAACGCAGCAGTCGTTGTCGCTTCCTTTTATTTTCAGTCTTCAGCTTTTGTTTTTTGTTGTTTAGTTAATTTCACGAAGTTCTATAACCACAGCTTTTGTCGAAACAAAAAGACAGTTCAAGTTACAAAATCTATCAAATTAAGGTATTGAGTTTAGCTTGTTTGTTCAGCGAAACTTTTCATCGTATTATTACAGCGGCTGTTCTTGAAATTCATCCGAAAATTAATTCACCCTTCCGCCAATTTGGAATTCAAAACTGTAAATTGTAGCCTCTTGCCCCAATTATTATAACATTTATTCTTTATGGGGTAAACAGATCCGTATTTAGCAGGGTTGATTATTGGCATTAATTTGTTTGTGTTATGTTGCGGGTAGGCCGAGTGTTTTGATATTTAAATGAGGGTAGAGGGCTTATTGTGGGCAATGAGGAGCCGCAAAACGATACGGCCGCGGCAGTCGTGGCCGATGATACCCGGGACTCAACATCCATACAGTCAAATCATGGCAAAATGAAAGGGCAAAGGACTCGATAAACTAGTTAGGCTCCAAAATTATATTAAAAAATTTTGGAACACACGCAAAACGGAGCGCTCGTTTTTCCAAACTCAATCTGTCTTACTAAAAAAAGTAAGATATCTGTTTGAACACTTGATTAAAAAAATCGTACCAAATAACTCTGTCTATTTCATTGATGCGCAGAAGTAAAAAAATACTTATTTTCTTATGATTTGACTTCTGCTCATCAACTGACATAGCCAGTTATTTTGTGCGCATTTTTTAATCAAGTGTTCAACAGATGTCTAACTTTTTTGTAGTAAGACCCAATGTTTTTATCTAACTTCATGATTGGATTACTCAGATCACAATAATTTTATAAAATTGGTACCTATAAATATTCGCGACTTGTTGCTGAATAGTAAATATGAATTGATAATGCATTCGATTAGGTGAAAAAACAAAAGCACAGCTATTGAAACAAAGTTATTTTTTCTCGTTAAAGAGAAATAATATACCATAAAATTAAAAAGTTAGTATCAATATTATAAAGTTATTTTATTAAATCAATAAATCATTCGAAGAGTACAAAAATAAAAAAATAAGATTAGAGGGAATATATTATTTCCATTTAAGCAAATATTGAATTGTTTCAATTTAACAATCCCTTTTACGGGTGAACAATAGAATCGGTAATTTTTTATTAGGGTTCCGCAGTTGGCAAGTTCCGGTACAAAGCCAATTACAAATGTCGCGGTTCTTTACAGCGCACCCCTTTTACCGCCCTTTGCTTTATAATTGTTACTTTTAAATTACTCTTTTGGGATATTGATTTCAAATTAAAGGCGAATTTCAAAGTACGGTAAGCAAAAGTTTGTCAACTACAAACTTAGTAGCCAAATAGTATGTACTAGGAACAAAAATATTAAACAGTTTCCCTACAATTACGGGTCTAAAAATAAAAAAAATATGATATTTTAAGGTTTTCCCATACAAAGCTAGCACCGATAATTATGGAATTAGTATGGGATGACCAAAAATTTTCTCGTTTTTAGCGTTCCGTAGTCAAAAAGGAACCCTTATAGTTTCATCATGTCCGTCTGTCTGTCCGCGGCTTAGCTCAAAGACCCTTAGTACTAGAAAGTTGTAATTTTGCTCGGATATACATTTTATTCTAATTTCTGAATTTACTTATTTTTAGTGCTATTAGATTACAAATATGTTTAATTTTAAGAGCCAAAATTTTTAACTGTCTTTGTATACTGTCTTTGCCTGTCTGTCTGTCTGTCTGTCTGTCTTTGCCTAAGATACAAGTAAAATTGTTACTTATTTTAGGCATTACAATGCTGTTTGAGACCTATCCATTTGTGTTATAATTTGTATGTTTTAGCCTAAGTGATACAAAATAAATTTTATCTTATCTTATCTTATCTTATTCACGCCGACAAAGTGGTAGAATAAAATTTGAAAAAATATTTTTTAGGGTACCTCCCCAAGTAAAGTGTGAATATTTTTTTTTATTAAGCTTGAAAGCGCAGTTTTTTTTGTAGTCAACTGCCACTGTTGTTATTTGAAAATAAGAAAAAATTCACAGTAGTAGCATACATGACGCTATTAAAAGGAAAATTATCACAGTTAAGTAGGCTTCACAGGTTAATGAGCTATAACCTAAAAACTAAAAATAATGAAAATAGTAATATCAATCAGGCGCTAGGACCTCGCTGAGAATTAGGAAGTAAAAAATTCATGTTATGAATGTTATGAAATAGTTACTCAAAACCCGCTATGCGATAAAAAACTACGGAACTCTATAGGGTATCCTACGCGTGGCTCAACATGCACTTGGACGGTTTTTCGATCAATATCTCTTCCGAAAAGTGGTTTAGATTTATCCTCCGTGTAACCTACTAAAATATTGCCTGGGGTCTGAGCTTGACACTCGCAGCGCGACTCTAGCCCGTACGTCTATTGAAATAAATAACGGTACAAGGTCTAATGTGTCAAGCTTGAAGTGCTCTATTGACTGTACGTAATTTTCGAATCACGTCTGATTAGTAACTTATACTTTTGGAAAATGGTTTACCATTATTCACCGTTGGCAGGTGCGGGAAACTCATGACGAGGTGGGGCTTCTCTGATAACGACAAGTATGAATGCGGTATTTTGCAAACACACTTGTTGTCGTGCCTTATCTCCAGTTTTCTGCACTCGGAAGGACCTTTTTGAAGGCAACCATATGCTATTGATTATATAGTCAGTTTTGCCATTGACTCGAAAAGAAGAAGAAGATTATTACTAAATCCATTCCTACACCTATAAACCGTTAACAACAACTACTACATAACACTACGATAAATATAATGTAGAAAAACTACAAGGACCAACCAAAACAGACTACACAGTATTCCGCGTAGCAAAGCTACGACTTCCGTAGTGCTTGGCTACGGGCTTTTGATTTAGTGCCACCACTTCAAATTCATACGTAAACTTGAAGTCAGGCAGGATATTACTACTTTCAAGAATAATATAAGTGTAAGTAAAATAGTCTGCGGCGGCCGGCGTTGTAAGGAAATCACTTATTCAAACGAATAATGCCAAGACCTTGCTTCGCATATTCGCCATCTGTAAATTTTAACCATTCTTCTCATACATCACCATCACACTCAATCTAACGATGATCGTTAGTCCTCTTTGTTTAGAAATTTCCAAACTTAGTGACTTGTAACTTAGATTTTTTCACCTGTATATACTGGGACACTTAAACAATAAAAAAAAGGCCAACTGCGAGTTAGACTCATACACAGAAGGTTCCGATATACGTATAAAATTTTTAGGACCGCGAAATTAAGCTTTTTTGTAAAGGTTTTGATCAGATTCCTAAAAACTGTGCTACTTAGAGAGATCGTTATATTTTTGCTATTTATATTAACTTCTATCGACTTAAATTAATTCAGATTATTCGTAACTTGAAAACTTAGAGACGTAAAAAAATACAAAAACCTATTTTGGAATGTACTTTTCATACGATACCCCAACAGCTTAAAGTTCTGCCATCCGCTTCTTATTTTTGTTATTCTTTCGTTAGCAAAAAAGTTGGGCAAGCATAATGTAAAAGAATTCCAAATTTCAAGTCAATAGCGTCAGAAGGCTGTGACACACAGACAGACAGTCGAGGTCGCACCATAAGGGTTTGGCACAATTTTGTTTCGGAACTCTAAAAAGGGACGAACATGTTGCTACTTAAAATATATATTTTTTTATTATTATCCCATATTTTCATTGCATTAAGTTTCCAATTCAGGAAATCCTACCTCAAAAAATGCGAGTCAAACGGGCTGTTATATTCAGGATCCGTCGTAGTACAACAAAAGCACCGTTCGTAGGGAAAATAAGTGGCCGTGTCGAGTGGCTCATATACATAAAGAGACGTCCCGAGCGCTCTCAAGTCGACAACTTTTTAATAAAAGGAAGATTACGGAATCGGCTCCTCACTTCCGTTTATGGTACGAGTAGGTGCGAAGAATGTCATATAGGAGCGACGCGTGACGCGCTTGGATACATTTCACACCTCGCTTCACGCTTTCCCTAAATCTGTTGTCATTTCGACGCGATCCCGTGGAAATAGGGGCAAGAATCCTCGGATAGTCGCCAAATATTTGGAGCTATTTCTCACACGACTGCCCCCCTTCAGCGCTGCCCCCTCAGCAACAGAGCCAACTTCACCGTTTAAATATTTCAGCATGTAAAAAGTGAAGTCATGTTACTTTGTTACCTGACTCTGGATTTACTGTAGAGTGCTGTAATTTGTTCCACTCTTCCTGTTCGTTGTCTTATGTCAGTTAGAAAATAAATCCATACTATCCATACTAATATTATAAATGCGAAAGTAACTCTGTCTGTCTGTCTGTCTGTTTGTTTGTTGCTCTTTCACGCCTAAACGGCTGAACGGATTTTGATGAAATTTGGTATGGTGATAGATGGTAACTTGGAGACGGACATAGGCTACTTTTTACCCCGGGAAAATATCTCATTCCCGTGGGAATCTACACATACAATAATACTCTAGCGGGGTTGTATCTGCTACAGCACACCGAAACTACTTAACCGATTTTGATGGGACTTTTTTTATTCAACTAAGTATCGCTGATTACGAAAACTAATACAATTTTGAAATCCAACGTGGTAGACGTAAACTACCATTATCCCCTGGGGATAAGATTGGGGTGCGATAGAGTTGATATGTCTAAAAATCAATATGGGTGTCGTTCGTATGGTTTATCGGGTCGCTGATTACGAAAACTACAATGATTTTGAAATCCAACGTGGTGGACGTGAAATACCACCACCCCTGGGATGGGGTTGATAGGTTTGAAAAGTCTAAAAATCAATATGAGTGTCAGTTGTATGTTTAAATAAGGATAGGGATAGCGGTTAAGATGGCGTTAGGGGTAGAAGCAGGGATAGGGGTAGGGTCAGGGATAGGGAGAGGGAGAGGGGGAGGGATAGGGAGAGAGTGTAAGGGAGGGGAAAATGAGGGGAGAGAAAGGGGGAGGGAGGGGTAGAGGGCGTGGGAGGGGGTAGAGGGAGGGAGAGGGGGAAGGGGAGGATGAGTGAGGGGAAGGGGGAAAGGGAGGGGAATGGGAGGAGGGCGAGGGGGGAAAGGGAGGGTGATGGGGAGAGGGGAAGGGGGGAAATGGAGGGGGAAGGAAGGGTGAGGGGGGGAAGAGGGAGGGGCGAGGGAGAGGAAGAGAGAGTGGGAGAGGGTGAGGGAGGGGGAGTGGGAATGTAGGGGGGGGGATACAAAAGGATAGATAGGGAGGAATAGGGACCTTTTTTACTTTTATGAATACCTCCTCGCTACCCATTCACTTCACTCCCTTTATTGCCTTCTTTTTTAAGTTCGCCTGTAACGGTTGACAATGAAAATTCCGCACTACCTACCAGTTAAATAAAATCAAAAGATAATTAAGTTTGTAGTAAGATGCATTTATTCAACTTGGATAAGTACAAATGCATCTTTTACGTAGGGATCAAGAAGGATAAGCGCTCCGTAAAATATGTTTCAATTAAGTTCGAGTTCTGTTTTTTTATAAAATCTACGCGGACGAAGTCGCGGGTAACAGCTAGTATTATATATGCTTTCTATATGCTTTTCTTAAATTCACTGTCAGTTATCATTATTTTTATTTCGGCCGCTCAAATCTCTCGTAAGTAAATATTACTGTACCCGAAATAACAATAAGAGAAAACCTTCTCATGTATTCAAAAGAGGGTACTTATTTGAAAACACCTGAAACGTTTCGGAGAATGATTCTCGCCGACCGCTACCGGTTCTATCGCCGTTCGATTAACAAAGAGCTTAACCCTGCTCGCACCATTTGTGTGCCTCGGTGCAGACAAATAGCAACAATAAGTGGGTCTGGTGGGCCGGCTCCACAATGCCGGTACGCATGGCCTGCTTTTAATTTGCCAACGTATATCCGATCGTCCGCTCCGCCGGGGATCGCTTAAAAACACTCCCGGAAAATCCCGGCCTCTGTTTAGGGCTCGTATGTTTTTAATACACACACTCCCTGCGCTCCACGTGATGTGGTAAAAGGAATTCGTGTTTCACTTGTTTTAAGTATCATACCCTTTTCACCTAATTGTTCCTAATTAGGTTTGTTAATAACGTTACAAGAACAAAAGTTATGTTTTGGAATTTATCGTCCTCTTGTTGTTTCGTATTTTTGTTACAGAAATGTTGAAGAAATATGCAAAAAGCAAAAAGTATTTAAAAAGTCTGTTGTATGAAAATATTTACGAAAAAAATCGAATCCGCAATTAAGGCGCATTCGATTACCATCAAATCTCACCAGATTTGAGATGATACGCAGAGAAGTAATTAGAGGCGCGTAGGCTCTCAGGCGTGCGATGTTTTGTTGATAATTCAATAATCCCGTCCCGGCGCGTCCCGTCCCGTCCCGCTTCAGGCAGATCTCTTTTCACGATGCCTCTTGTCGACTCGCTTCCCTCCTTCCCTCATTTATACTAATCCCCGTTCACCCTACGATACGATATAACGATACCATCCTGTAACCCAATAACAGATAACAAAAAAAATCTAATTATATACAATTATTTTACAGGTTTTTTTTAGTAAAAACCATGAATTTTTTATACAGCACATTTTTAGGCCCCTTTTTTGTGCATCTGTTAAAAATAAATTGGAATTTTTGTACCCGAATTGTCTTAACTTGTTGTTTACATGTAACTTGCAAAAAGCCCTAGTAATATTTAACAGAATATTGTGACACCTTGAATTTATAAAGCTATATGTGCTTCTTCTGTGGGCCTATTACAACAACTTTTGTTCGATGATTTTTCGAAACTCACAAAAGAAAATTACTCCCATCAGCTGATTATTTTGTATGAAAAATCGGTTTGATTTCTTTAATTTCCGAAACAAAATATGTTTCATTTACCCCCTAGGCTAAGCCTATTACGTTTTACACGAATCTATTAAAGCCCTGTGTTTCCTTGCAGTTATAATTCTCATTTTTTCAATATCTACAATGCATTTAAACGGTAAACTTGCCAAAGTTATTTAAGTCGCGAATGTTACCCCAACGATACAAATAAAGTTAAATTGGTAAAGTTGAAGCTGTGTAGGTCCAGGTGACATCCATTTTATGAGCTTCAAATTTGCTCGCAGTGCTTTGTGTAAACGTGTTTCTGAAATTTCTGTAAGTAAAGAGGCCAAAAGAGCACTAATGGGTAGTTCTCGGCACTTTAAAAATACAAAATTTTAATTGTAAAGGATGACAAGATTTGCGGGAATTAGAAGGTAAAATACACTTCTCATCAGAAAAATCGAATCGAAGGATTTGAAAACCTCATATTATTCACTATTTAAAGACATTTGACATATATTCTAAAATATACACATTTTTGTGATAATCCTCACAAAACATAAACTTGCAAGATATATCGATTTTTCTGATGAGAAGTGTAGTTTTGTAAACCAAGGAATATAAAAAGTGCTTTGGTATTTCATTAACAAATTAAAGGAAACCATTGAAAGAAACTATTACATGTTCTTTATTTTTGTTTTGTGCAACGATTTATGGCAAAAGTGGGAAATAACGACGTTTTTACGCAAACTGTTTCATAATGTAACTTTGAGTTGTTCATTGTGACTTAAAAGCCAAGGCAATAATGATGCAATTTGTTGTGTGTGAAAATAAGTGAAAAATATGGATGTTGCTGGCATGTGGGGAAATAGGTCAATTAATTAAATTAGCACTTAACCGTGGCGGGGTGCGGCGAACCACGCGAGCGCTTTTATTAAAACTATTTGTCTTTTAAAATACTCTACTGGAGCTTTTATGGCATTTTATTATATTTTTTATCGTTTTCCAAGTGTTTATGGCCTTTGTTAACTGGCAGTTTTATTTTTGAGGTTAAATTAACTTGTTAGGCTGCAAATAAGTTTTATTGTTAACTTGAACAAAAAGCCAATGTTCGTCCATTATTCTAAGAATACTACGAAATTACTTTGAAGATTCATTATCATTTTATTCCTTATCGACTATCATCAGGGTTTAGTAATTAAGTTCTTTTTCTCCGAACGCGATTCACGTCGGACCATCTCCTTCCTCATCCAGATTTTTCACACCTCAGCAAGCGGTCTGCCTGCCGTGCGATTTTATACCTTGGTCAACTTTCTGTCACGATCTTGGTCAGTCTTCTGCTATTCCGCCATACCAAGTGTCCTGTGCCATTCCTATAGCCATCCTCATTACTTTTTATTTACTTCTATTACATTATTCAACATCAACATTGTCCTTATACAACGTGTTAATGCAATAAGCGAAACCCTCATACACCCCAACTGATTTTTATTAAAATAAATCCATACCCGTAAAAAATCTTTAAAAAAGATTTTTTTTTCTAGATATTGCTATTTTAATGTTTCATCATTGTTCTAGTCTCATCGTTGTTCTAGTCCGCGTACTCCGCGCACGCCACGCCCACTTCCGTCCCCGCCGCCAGCGCGCGTATCCACAGAAATATTTAGAATAGAAGCGGCAAAAATTTAAATAATAAGATAAAAAAAAATTACCCCTATCAAAAACCCGTGAAATTGATTCTACTCTCGATTTTGAACAAACTAATTTCTCATTTTCGCTTATTCCGTTAACACGTTGTATAAGACGACTACCTTGCGAGGGCGCTGGTGACACAGAGCGACTGCCATCCGACCTCCGCAAACCCGGCTTGATTACTTAGGCCCGAATTGATAAAGCTTGACTTATCTAGAACTCAGGTTGAACTCAACCTGATCCTAAACTCAGCCTGAACTCAGGGAGGGAATCTGTGTAAACAAATGTAGTAGAAATAATTTGACAGATTTTACGTCAAGAGGACTAAACGCTCGACTTGTCTCTGCGTTTGGTTACTGCTTTGAGTTGAAAAAAAAATTAACCACAAAACATGATAATACTAAGCTGAAACAAAATATTTCTTTAGATTTCCTTAAGTGTTTTGCTCAGCGTACACTAATTATTAAAATACATCAAAATTGCAAAATAATGCATGTAAGAAAATATTCTTTAAACCAAGACTAAACAATTTTTTCCCAAACTAAACGCAGTTTAGTATGCCATAGACAAATAGCTCTACTGAGGGCCAAAACTTGAGTTCGGCTCAAGTTTTTGACTATCAATTAGCACAAATTTTTTACCGTGACGTCATGAATCTTTACTCACGAACCTGTCAAAGGTTAGTCATGGTCGACCCTGACTTGAGGATGTCAGTTAAACGTCAAAAGGAGAACCTGCACAATGTAATTCAAATCATACAGGGTATTTTGATCACAAACTTGAAAAGACCCTGTATACATATTTTTTATCAAAAATAAAAAAAAACGTGAAACATTTTTTTGAACATAACACTTTTGTATAACTCATATTCGCAATTTGGGTACCTTCACAATACCGATAACATCCCACCTAACGTTCATAATATGAATTAGTTAACGGCCCGTTGGTGTGGTTGGTAGTGAGCCTGCCTTCTACGCCGAAGGCCGCGGACGGGATTCCCGCTAAGGGCAAACATTTGTGTGATGAACACGAGTGTTTATCCTGTGTCTGTGTTATTTATCTATTTATGTATATTAGCCTCTGTTACCCAAAGTACAGGCTTTACTTTACTTTGCCTAGTTTGGGATCAGGTCACTTTGTGAGAAGTGTCCACCGATTGTATACTGGGTTGTTCCTCGTGTCCGTACCACAACCCATATTATTTGTATCACGATTTTATTGTTTTCAAAAGAACACCATTCTGAACTTGCTCTTTAAACCATTACGACCTCGTATGACCCATTGCTACTGCATTATAAAATTTCTATTGAAAAAGAAATTATGAGGAGAAGTTCCTTGTTGATTTGCTCAAAGTTGAATTTAAATTGTATGGCTCAAAGACACACAATGGCTTTAGTGTAGCGTGGATATCGTCGCCTGCATCAAGTTTAACGCACATCTTCAATCTGCCGAAATGGTGCACCATAAGCTTAAGCCGTTCCTTTCCTGTGCGACCTGTTTCGTGTTAGAAATAAGAATAGGTAGTGCTCTGGCATCATCATAACATCCCACGAAATGACCACTACAGGACAGGGAGCTCCCTCCAGAATTTTGGCTTTTGTTGAAAAAATGTGATGGGGGAAGTACCTTAGTAACCTCGCTTGTCAACGTTATGGCTGGTACCATGGACCGCGGTTGTAGGTGACCGCAGTAAGTAAGATGGTACGATACACAGGAGGATGCTGCTTCCCATCCTTCAGTTTATAACCCTTAATCGCCACTTACGACACCCACCGGTATGTATGGGATGTTACTATTCTTTGCCGGCACTACACGAGACTATGGCATCACATCACCCTAATATAAATGTGGGCAACATTTGCTTACTATACCTACATTGAACATTGAAATAAATAATAAATCCGGCGTAAATCTAACGAGTAGTTTTATTGTTATAAATATCAACTCATATAACCAAGTTTTCTATTTTCGTGCTTCAAATATCCCCTACCCTTCCCCCTGTAAAAAAAACCGCTGGATGCAGGCAGCGCAGTTCTGGTCGTTGAAGATAAATGGTTGAAGAGAACTCCAGGGGAGGCCTCGACAGCAGTGGACATCTTCCGGCTAGTAAGTAATGACGAACAAGTATACTCGCAGGTACGATCTTCTGACAATAATCGAAACTTATTCGTTTTTTAGCAATGCTTTTGCCAGGTTTAGTCAGCTAGGCTTTGGAAGCTGCCGTTATTCATAATCTAAGGGACTGGCCATGTTACACATACGTTTCGCAAACATGTATGGAATTTTGCAACAATGCTGAAAAAGAGAACATTATTTATTTAACCTAATATAATACATACACACAATTAACCAAAAATCGAAACAATGATCGGTTACCTAGAGGTGCCTACCAATTATTTTGTTTAGATAGTTAAATAATGTTTAGTTTATAATTTTATTGATTTCAAAAAAATACCACTTCGTATTGTATTGTATATTTATTTAATGGCATCACATCTCATTACAAAACGTATTTCGCCATGATATTGTTTGTTGCACAGAAAAATAAAGGAGGTCCGAAATCTTTGGTTTGTTGACAACGTGGCAGCTAGACCCATGCTAGACCACAGATTAATTATATTATGCGTTCAGTTCTTGAGAGTAAGTACATTGAGAAGGATTCGTCACATAAAGGTATTATACTTTTTTGCAACGAAAAACTTATAGAGGTTGTTCATTTGCTGAACCATTTTACCTTTTGAATAGGTAAATTAATATCTTTTGTAATGCGATGTTTTTCCCATATAAAGCTTGAGAATGGAAAATACGAAAAGAGAAAACAACATAAACAACGGCCGCAGTACAATCAACGGTCAGAAGGAAGCATACTTCTGAAGGGCGCCGCGCTGCTCTATCTTTCACACTGCTGGATCCTTCGCTATGCCTCCCTGGTTTTACTGATGCATCACCTTGTGGAATCTACCTGAACACACTAAAGTCTGAATAGACTGAATTGGGCCCGGCCACAGATGAAATAATATTAAATGCCCGGCATGCAACCGGGTAAGGTATGGATTCCAAAAGGGGCGGAAAGTTTCTGTCTTGTTTTCTAAAATCATATAAATAAAGAAGTCATAGAAAGCGTTTATTAAAATTCATGTAAAAAAACCGGTCAAGTGCAAGTCGGACACGCGCGCCGAGGGTTCCGATATACCTATAGTATTTTTGGAAGCAATAAAGTCTATTTTCAGGACCGCAAAACTAAATTTATTTGTAAAGGTTTTTTGCAGATTTCTGAAAAACTGTGCAACTAAGAAAGATCGTTTTATTTTTGCTGTAAAGTTTACATAAACTTCTGTCAACTGTAATTAATTCAGATTTTTCTTACACAAACTTCGGAGAAAAGGGGGGAATGGGATTTCTTTATGACATTTTTTATCATAACTTGAAAACTAAGAAACGTAACAAAATACAAAAATATATTTTAGAATGTACAAGTAAAGCCCTTTCATATGATACCCCACTTGACCTAGTAGCGACAATTAATATTTTGGCCCCCTTTACATCCTACTTATAATTACTAGCTGTGCCCGCGGCTTCGCTCACGTGAAATTCAGACAATGTGCAGTTTCTCCCTCTCCCCCTCCCTCTCAACCTCCCCCTCCCTCTCCCCATCCCTATCCTTCTCCATTTCCCTCTTCCTATCCCTGCCCCTAACCCTACGCCTACCCCTATCCGCTATCCCTATCCTTACATAAACATAGAAACTAAACCCATATTGATTTTTAGACATTTTTACCCTATCGCACCCCAAACCCATCCCCAGGGGATGATGGTATTTCACGTCCACCACGATGGATTTCAAAATTGTTGTAGTTCTCGTAATCAGCGACCCGATAAATCATACAAACGACACCCATATTGATTTTTAGACATTTCAACTCTATCGCACCCCAAACCCATCCCCACGGTATGACGGTGTTTCACGTCCACCACGTTGGATTTCAAAATTGTTTTAGTTTTTTTAATCAGCGACCCGATAAACCATACAAATGATACCCATATTGGTTTTTAGACTTTTTCACCCCATTTCCCTCTTTCAGGAGTTGAATTTGGGGTGGAATTTCAACACCAGTGATGTGCGTTCCACAGAATTACAACCCTAATGACTAAATAATAAATTTAGTGGATTTTCAACTTCATCCCCCTTTTCACCCCTTGGGGTGTAGAATTTTCAAAAACCCTGAGACACGTAAAACTTAATTTTTAGTCGTTAGTCTAATGACAAATTTTGAAGATCCTAAATTCAAAACTGACGGACTTTCATACAAATTTTCATCCCATATTTCACCCTCTTAGGGGATGAATTTTGAGAAATTCTAAAACACGTCCTTTTTATTTTTTACGGAGCTCAAAAATTTTTTTTACAATTCTACCTATAAAAATGAAAGACAAAGTTATAGACCAACATACGGCAACTAAACATCCCCTTTTTCACCTCCTTGAAAGGTGATTTTTAAGAAATGCTTAAGCACATTTCTTAATTTTTACCAAAAGTTTAAATTCAAAATTTTGTGAATCTTACTTAAGAAATAAAGGACTTTCATACAAATTTTCATCCCTTATTTCACCCCCTTAAGGGATGAGTTTTGGTAAATCCTTCCTTAGTGGGTGGTTTTGAAGTGCAATAAACCTGTGTACAAAATTTCAGCTCTGTAGCTATAGCGGTTACGGCTCGGCGTTGATAAATCAGTCAGTCAGGACAAGCAATTTTATATATATAATAATAAAAAATATATAAATATATATATATATTTAGATAAACGCGAAAGTTTGTAAGTATGGATGGATGTTTGTTACTCTTTCACGTCAAAACTACTGAATGGATTTTAACGAAACTTGGCACACATATAGGTTAGGTCCTACAATACTCGTAACACATAGGCTACTTTTTACCGCATGAAAACCCTTCATTCTAACGGGAAAATGCATTTAATGTTAATTAAGAAGGTGCCTGACTCACTGACTGACATCAACGCACCGCCTCAACCGCTGGGTCTAGAAATTCCAAATTACGCATTTAGGTCTCTTATAAAGTTTAACGGTGCAATAAGAAAGGGTTTTTCAAAATTCCACCCCTAAAGGGGTAAAATAGGGGATGAAAGTTTGAATGAAAGTTTGTCAGTTTTGAAGTTAGGATCTTCAAATTTTTTATTTAGGCTAACGATTAAAAATTAATATGCACGTGTCTCAGGGTTTTTGAAAATTCTACACCCTAAGGGGTAAAAAGGGGGATGAAGTTGAAAATCCTGCATTTTCAAAGTAAAATCCACTAAATTTATTGTTTAGGCATTAGGGTTGTAATTCTGTGGAACGTACATCACTGTTTTTAAAATTCCACCCTAAAATTCAACCCCTAAAAGAGGGAAATGGGGTGAAAAAGTCTAAAAACCAATATGGGTATCGTTTGTATGGTTTATCGGGTCGCTGATTACAAAAACTACAACAATTTTTAAATCCAACGTGGTGGACGTGAAATACCATCATTCCTTGGGGATGGGGTTGGGGTGCGATAGGGTTGAAATGTCTAAAAATCAATATGGGTGTCATTTGTATGGTTTATCGGGTCGCTGATTACGAAAACTACAACTTTGAAATCCAACGTGGTGGACGTGAAATTGGGGTGTGATAGGGTTGAAATGTCTAAAAATTAGAGATGGGCCGACTATACACCGACTAGTCGGTAAAACCGACTATTCGGCATATTTTAAAGTCGGTTACTAGTCGGCGACTAATCGGTAAAAACTGCGCCGATTATTCGACAGTAATAGTATGAAATAAAAACACAGGATCTTAATATTTATTATGTTCTGTCCTTAGCCATGACATAAGCAGTGCATCACTATCATCGTTGCTCAAGGAATCTTTAAAACTTCTAGTAAAAATTGTAACCTCATTGATAATATATTTTGCGGCTCAAAAAAACTGCAGATTATATCTGGGATCAAGTACGAAATAAGGATGATCGGCACTGCCGACTAGTCGGCTGACTATCCGGCAATATCAAAACCGACTAGTCGCCTAGTCGGCTGATCGGCAAACCCCATAGTCGGCCCATCACTACTAAAAATCAATATGGGTGTCGTTTCTATGTTTATATGAAGATAGGGATAGCGGTTAAGATGGCGTTAGGGGTAGGGATAGGGGAAGGGATAGGAATAAGGAGAGGGAGTGGGAGAGGGACAGGGAGAGGGAGAGGAAAAGGGAGGGGGTGGGGGAGAGAGGGAGAGGAGCAGGGCCAGGGATGGTTTGACGGACGGTTGGACAGATGGTTGGACGGACGGACGAAAGGACGACAGATAGACGGAAGGGAAGATGGATGAAGGGTCAGATAGAATCCCTCGCGGACGCAGTCGCGGGCAACAGCTAGTTAATAATCATAATTTTTTCAAAATTTTTAAGTGTGCAATTAACTTGGGCAACTTCTTATATTCTAAAACCATTCCAAATTTCAAGTCGATAGCATGAGTGAAAAGAGATAGCTGAGATATAGAGGTGTGACAGACAGACAGACAGACAAAGTCGCACCATAAGGGTTCCTTTTTTTACCATTTTGGTATCGGAACCCTAAAAACGGTAAAAGCATGAATGGGTCGTGCGTGATGTAACTGTTGCAGGCATATAGTATAATTCTTCATATCACAGTTTGCCTTGGTAATCTGCCGGTAATTTTACTGGTTCCTTTGCCCTTCAATCAAACCGAAACACAGCAGTGCAAACACTGCTGCTTCACGACAGAAAAAAGCAAGGGGGTGGTATGGTACTTCCCCAGACGGACTTTCCACAAAAGCCTTATCAGGTAAGCAAATGTTACCTGTTTTTATTTGTAAATGTGATGAAAAACGTCGTAAGAAGCGCATGCGCTTTGGTCTTACACTCTCGGCTCCATTACGCCCTCGCCTGCGGCTCGGGCTGCAATTCTCGAGCCTCGGGCGTAATCAACAAAATAGCGCACTTGCATCTTAACGCACTATTATCAATTCATTAAAATTATTGAAAATATAACAGCCCTTATAATGATCACGTTTTTTCCATAGATAATACATTTTTTTTAGTCCAAAGCAAAAACCAAACGTGAACTCAGGGAGGGCCATTTCTTTACTCACCCTCTTCTCACCCTTTACTCAGCTCAATTTGTTTATAAATTAGCCAAGATTTCAACTTAATGAAAGAAAGAGATAGAAATATAAATCTTAACTCAGGTTGAGTCGAGTTTCCTGAACAGGTAGACGGGCGTTTAAAATTTTAGAGAACTGATTTTGCAAAAGGACAACGGAGATTATGTGACACATTTTTTTAACTCTCGAATAACACTCGATCATCTTGCATCACTGGAAAATTTATACCAAAACGTGCCGAAAAACCTTCTCAATCGTCTCGAGTACACACGGCCGCACATCGGTAGAGACACTTTTGGACCTTATGGCGTGATAATAGAGTTGAAAAAGTTTCTACCAATAAGCGGTTGACCGTACCTATTTAGATTTACAATTCAATAGAAAACCGGTCAAGGGGGTGCCGTAGTACACTCAACAGCACATCAGTAGAAACACTTTTGGACCTTATAGTGTGGTAATAGAGTTGACAAAGTTTCTACCGACGAGCGGTTGACCGTACTCACCCAGTACGTAAAATGATAGGTTGTAGTAGTTTAACATACATGTGTACAAGATAGTGACTTTTGGACGTCAATATCTCAAGAAAAGGTAATGGTTTATACTTACATGAAATTTAGGAAAAAAATAGGATTCTATAGGCGGGTCTTACTCTTCGACCAATATAAAGAGTTATGGGCCTTATCCGTACAAAACGCTAATAAAAAACAAGTCTCGCTACAACTACATGTAAACGCACACCCACGGTTACAGTTTTCCTAATCACATGCACACACAGTCCCTAACAGAGATAGAAACACGCGCTCGCACCGTAGCGCGAGCGAGATAGCGAATGTTCGTCGAGATGCCGTCGTTTCAATCACGCGTCGCTGAATAATGGCGGCAAGGCCGGCGAAGGTTTTTTATCAAGAAAATTATCAAATAATTAGATTTTACTAAAAAATATATTAACAAGTGAAATGTGACGCCTAAATCTTCGTTCGTATTTTCTTGAGTTATTTGAATACTTTGAAAAGCACAGGACGGCTTTATTTTATTAGAAAGGCGGGAAGTTAATTATTTGCTCACACGTGTTACTCGTTGAGCATCCGAACACCGACTAAATCAGAGTGAGTGACCTCACTCACTTGATAGGTTTTCAAACGATGTTCCATATGGCCCGTCTATAACTCTTTATATTGGTCGAAGGGTTACTTTTTAGTTTGGGTCTTACTAACCATGCAAAATTGCAAGTTTGTAGGTGAAATAGATTTAATTTTAAGGGGGGAGGCGGGGGTCGACAGTAGCTTCAAATGGTTCGTGCTGCTCTTACATTGTGGACACATGTTTCGCAGGTAGAGTTATTACAAACGAGTTGATGTTTTGTAAATCCATCATGTAAATCCATCCGGTGGCTAATATATATGTTTCCCGTATCACTTTAGTGTATTTTTTTTTTCAACCTGTATATTCTGGGTGCACGCGTGCGCATACTCCATTTAAAAAAAAGGTCCTCCGTTTTTTAGAGAATCTATCCAAAAACACTCCTATTTATCCATTTATAAATTACCGCTAAAACCGCTCATCAGCCGCTCGTCTGTGTTTCCTTTACTTGTCAAATGGTCATTTTCTCAGAACAAAAACCTCCTTGCTTCGCTCTTTGGTCATTTTACTGAAAGTGACCTCTATGTAATTTTCAATGAAGTTTTCAGTTTATGAGGACATGGACAGTGTTATTTATCAAGAGATATCGCACAGATGTCACTTTCTGATAAAAATAACTTTGAAAAGGTAAACGCAGACATGACAAACGTTGCGACATTGTATTTTTAGATACATCAGCAAAATTGCTAACTGCTTATTGAGGGCGGAACAGAGAAAGCTTATGTGGTAATGAGGACATTGTAAAAAACCGGCCACGAGCGAGTCGGACTCGCGCACCGAGGGTTCTGTACCAATTGTATTAGTTGAAATTTCAGTAATTTACTGTGCTAGATTTTTTGAGTCCGACTCGCACTTGACCAGTTTTGATTATTTGTTGTTATTTAATAGCTTATGCACTATAAATAACACAAATCATCACGCTTGTAAATGTTCCCGTTTTTACGATAGAGCTAAAACAAAAAATCGAGCAAAAATCGCCTACACGCGTTTAACAACACGTTTGTAGCAGGGATGCCTGCCTTAATTTTAATTTTTTAGTATTTGTTGTTATAGCCACAATAGAAATACATAATCTGTGAAAATTTCAACTGTCTACCTATTACTGTTCATGAGATACAGCCTAAACAAAATAAAAAAAAACGAAAAAGACTTTCGTAGCATCTTATTCCTTCGTTTTTAAATATTTTTTAAAATAAGTAATACAGTATTCCTCTGCTCAACGAGCTCTAAACAACAATACCTCAATCAATGGGGAAGGTAAAAAAAAATTTTGCGCCCCTCTTCAGCTGTTCATTTTTAGGGTTCCGTACCTCAAAATAAAAAAACAGAACCCTGTCTGTCTGTTTGTCAAGACCCTTTTTCTCACGAATGAGAAGAGGTATAAGGTTGAAATTGATAACGAATATTGAAGTCTATAAACCACACAAGATCTGAAAATTTCAATTTTTTACAACGACGCAATCAAAAGATATGGCTTTTTATGTCCTCATCTCCATACATTTATGCAAAAAAGCAAAACCTACAGGGCACTTCCCGTTGACCTAAAATTATGAAATTTGGCAAGAAGCTAGGTCTCACAGCACAAATAATGGGAAAAGTCTAAAATCATTAAATATTTCAATATTTCACACAATTAATAGTAACCAATTAAGGTGAGCTCCCTTTTCAAGAAATTTTCTATAAAAGAGGGGTCAAGTTGGATGATCGCAGAGTTTTTAAAATCAAAGAGCAAACTCTTTTAGTATATCATATTTATAGTAGATAGGTACGGAACCCTAAGGGCGCGAGTCCGACTCGCACTTGGCCGGTTTTTTTATTTTTAGTATTTGTTGTTGTAGCGGCAACAGATATACATAATTTGTAAAAATTTACAATTTCTACCTATTACGGTTCATGAGATACAGCCCGCTGACAGACAGACAGACTGACAGACAGACATCGGAGGGATATCTATAGGGTCCCGTTTTCACCATTTGGGTGCGGAACCCTAAAAATCAACGGAAATTATTTATGGAGTACAAAACAGTTTTGGCTATGTGTAAGGCTTGATCTTCTTATCAACGTCTCACAAACAAAGGTCCTTTTGAGGGTCCTTTTTCTCACGAACGGGTAAAGGTATCAGGTTGAAAATGATAACGAATATTAAAGTATATTTAAACCACATAAGATCTGAAAATAATTTTTTTTACAACGACGTAATCAAATGATATGACTTTTTATGTCCTCATCTCCATACATTTATGCAATAAGCAAAACCTAGAGGGTACTTCCCGTTGACCTACAATTATGAAATTTGGCAAGAAGCTAGGTCTGACAGTACAAATAAAGAGAAAAGTCTAAAATTATTGAATATTACAGTTTTTTTCACAACTAATAGTGGTTACTAAGGTGGTTAAGGTGAGCTCCCGTTTAAAGAACTTTTCTATAATAGAGGGGTCAAGTTGCATGGTCGCGGAGTTTTTAAAGTCAAAGAGCAAATAAATAGATACGGAACCCTTAGGGCACGAGTCCGACTCGCACTTGGCCGGTTTTTTTTAGGTTTTCCGCTAGCAACTTGAAACGTTTGAAATGCTTTGTCTTCTATAGGCAGTAGGAATGAGTGTTGCTGTCTGTATATCTCTTGCGGTTAAGTGAGAGCTCACCTTTAAATAAAACGAACATTGATAGATATAGTAGATTTTACAACAAGTGCACAAAACGAACCATTTTTCTGAGACTTTTAGCAGCCCAAGCAGAAGGCGAGGGCTGATAGTAAAGTCGAGGATAAAATGGTTTTGTGGACGAGTTATAAACTTTGCTTTTCACTTGGATTGCGAGGAAATAAAACGTAAAAGGACTCTCTAAATGTAAATGAAGAATTACTTGCGGGGACTTGCTTGACTGCGCGGGGGGGGGGGGGAGGGTGCAGCAGGCCCGCGCGCAGGGCGTACCAAGTGCACAAAATTCGAGTTTGTGCAGCCTACATCATGCTTTCAGAGCATGAGAAGTGAAAAATATTTTTACGTCGAGTAAAATAAGATGTGATTATATATTCCCACCATAAAACATATTTCGGACAAGGCAATACATAGATAGAATACGATCCATATATTTGTATGTTTTCTTTCGAGCTAGATTAGCGGTCGTCTTCTTCTTCTTTTCGAGTCATCGGCAAAACTGACTATAAAAGCTTAGCCCAAAAAGTAGCCAAATAAATAGCCTTTTAGTTGCCTTCAAGAAGGTCCCTTCGAGTGCAGGAAACTGGAGAAGTAGGGTACGACCGCAAGTGTGTCATAGTTTGCAAAATACTGCATTGACACTTGTCGTTATCAGAGAAGCCCCACCTCTTCATGAGTTCCCCGCACCTGCCAACGCCCGATCGCAGTCTGTTCAGTGACTTCCATATGGACCAGGGAAGATCGTGACCTGGTGGCAGCTTTTCGGCGGTAAGATCTTCAGACCAACGTTTGGCTACGTATTTGAACATAACATTAACATGTAGCTGAAGCTGCACATCTAAATTACTTTATATTGGTCGTCAGCTCAGACTTTTTATTGGTCAACTTTATAGTTCGTGCAAACAACCTGAAAAATAAAAATACTTATTTAAAAGTTTTGACTAAATAAAATAAAATTGTTCAGTTAAACTACAAAAGCATTTGTAAGCAAGTGGATTGTACTCAGATCAAATTGTGATCCATTTTATGGAATGTAAATACGTATTATATAGGGCATATAGACCACGGGTAAACACCCATATTGCTCCACTTTGAACGCAGGAAAATTTAGCGAAACTGGCCAAGCATTGTTTTATAAGATATTCAAAGTTTACAAAAGGCTACCAAGCCCTTCATCTTCTGCTAAATCTTTGAAAACAATTTGAAAATATATGGAGAACTAAAATCATGTTTCACTTACCATTATTACATTATAATTGAATAAATTTATATCGCTGGTCGCTAATGCACATTGCATATGATTATTTTCGTTCTTTCCAGTAGGTTCCTAGCTTGGTACATACTAATTAAATACTAAATAAAATGAATATGTAAAAAATTGTTGTTTTCATATCTCATAATGACATTTCTTTGACGGATTTGTGCGATTTGTGCCCTTCGAAAAAATTTCTACTAGATTTTTGATGACAGTTATGTCAGATAATCCTTCTTTTCATACAACTCCAAATAAGTGAAAGAGACAAATATAGACTTTACGTGTTCGTTATAATCCTCCCGGTCAAGAATCGACCCGACTTACCCTCAACTCAAATCAGAAGGAAAGGCAACGACTATCGAATAGCTGAGTTTTAGCTGAGGTCCTGATGCAACGTGCTGCGCATGCGCTAAGTTATACTTAGGGTTGAGTCGCGACTATAAATTCGAGCCTTAGAAAGTAACGTAAGAAACCAACACATTTTGTATAGGAAGTTTAAAAATTTTTTGTACGTTGCAAAAGTCGTAGAACAAAAGTTTTTGATTTTTACCTCACTAATTAGGTGGCAAACGCGTATCAGGTCGAAAAAAATAACCATGTATAGCTTTTGAGATCGGAAAAAAAAGAAAGAGGACCACTAGCACTTCGATGACTTGTTATTAAAAAGCGATCATAATAGCTCCATCCATCCAATAATTATGTGAAATTATCCTCTAATCCATTTAGCGAGTCCGAGTAGTTGGTAGTCAGGTCCGGTTGCTACCGCGTGGCGCGCCCGTCATTTGTCATCCGCCGAGTCCATTCATTACAGATGGATAGATGATATAGCGCCAAAGCAATTTGCACCTTATAACAACTAATTGAGTACTATTTTGCTTGGATTAGGATGGTGCTTAGTTGTACTTCAAATTTATAGTAAAGAACCTTTTCAATACATTTGCTCGAAAAGTGGACAAACTTACAAGAACGTAAACAAGTAGTTACTTACCGAACTAGTGCGATTCAGTTAGGTACTGTTTTTTTTAAATTCCCTAATGCCAATGAAAAAGTATGTTAGCAACCAGTTTTACATTCCGAGTAAAATTTATTTTAAATTTACTTTAATATCATGAAAACTGTTCACGTAATTTTACAAAAACACTTTCTGTATAAGACAGTTCTACCGTTACAACAACATACCTAATTTTATCATACATATCCTCCAGGTTTCTACAAGATCTTCAGGTCATAGTAGGTTTGGTTAAGTTAGGTTATGATATTGTGTTTGGTTAGGTTAGGGTAGGTTCTGTTTCTTCACGTTAGGCTAAATTCGGTTGAGTTAGGTTATACATTATTGGAAATAATGTCTTGTCTCGGATTTTATCAAATCACTTAGATATTTGACCATGTCCCTAATTTTATTGCGACATATCTAATGTTTAAAAGACTTACAGGTTACACTTGTAGCAACAATTCACCGTGCACTACTTGATTAGTCGTAGTTTAGGTGCGAATGGCCTCACTAATGTGTTAATGGACGTGTCCCCAAATGGCTTTATGGCTGCCGGAGGCCGTGGACTCATTAGGCGAATGCTCGGTGAATTCATTACCTCCTGCTGAGAGTTTATGATCACCTGAGCAAATTGGGACTTCGTGGAGGGTTGAAGATATACTTGCAGTGTGGAAGAAAGCTAGCGCAACGTATTTACGTGTTTGTACTCGTATGTTCACTTTATTTTACCCTTCATGAATCGATGATATCCCTCATGCAATTTACTTTAGGATAATGAAACATTAGAGATTATTAATGATTGATACTGACATAAGCTCAAAAACATTTGAGATTATAGCATACCCAAAACATTGACATGCAGGGTACTAAGAGACATTGATTTATTTCAGATGAACTAATCAAAATATTAAAAGATTAACGTTATTTTGTAACGGGGATCTAACTGTAATCTTCGACTTCGATTGCGCTTTTACACTATACTTCGTGAATTCTCATTGGTTTTGCTCCCGCAGCCCAGCGATTCTACCTTTCCCGAAGAAAAAAAAATTACTCGATTTTTTTTATCGACTATAGTAAAGTTGGTCACGTGATCGACTCATTTTGTATGGGAAGACGAAAAATATTTTCGAGTAATTTTTTTTTAATTAGGGAAAGTTGCTTTTTTATGAGCTTTACAATCACTGGGCTTCAGGAACAAAACTAATGAAAATTCTCGATAGATGTACAGCGTCGAAGAATGTTTGATTTATATTCTGTAAAAAGTCACCTGCCAGAAATCTTAATAGAACAGACGGGACTATTTGGTTCAATCAACCTCTCGAGACGAGCGGCTGGCAGTCGCCTGAGCTGAACAGCCTAGCAGCTGCCAAAGCCTCTTCAAAGAGATTGCAACGTTTGCTCAACTTCTTGAGTGGTTTTGAAAGAGACTTTTCGTTTTTATGCAATCATATTTTGGAAAACTTTTTTGCGAAAAGAAACATAAATTTTGAGGTAAAGAATTAGGATTCTCTGAATATAGTCGCATATGGTCATGATGAAATGACGAGAATGCTCCGTAAACCACTTTAAAGTGTACATTGTGAATGCACTTACTTACATGATTATACCACTTCTATTCGGTTCAGTTAAGTTTGAAAATGGTGATCAATAGAACTCTTTGGATAAAGAAGAATCGATCTCAAATTTTCAATGAGATTGTACTTTTTAAGGTTCCGTACCTAGGCTGAAAAGCGGGATACTATTAATATGCCTCCGATGCATGTCTGTCTGTCAGCGGGCTGTATCTCATGAACCGGAATAGGTACACAGTTAAAATTTTACAGATTATGTATTTCGTTTACCGCTGTCACAAAAAATAATAAATTAAGGGGGCCTTCCCTACTAAAACGTGTCTTTTTAAGAGATTTTATGCTCGATTTTTGTTTTAGCTCTATCGTAAAAACGGGAACACTTGAAGCGTGAAAATTTGAATATGTTTATAGTGCATAAGCAATAAAATAACAAAAAATTATAAAATCTGGTCAAGTGCATGTCGGATTCGCTCGCATTTAATATACTTCTGCCTGACCGGCATCCATAACGAAGACCGTATTTTTTTCCTCAGTGGTACGGAACCCTCGATGCGCTCCCCGACTTGCTTGCCGACGGTTTTGTTTTATTTGCCGCCTCGACAAAGTAACCGCTATGCCAACCTACGTAGATCAATAACACACAAAATATATTAAATAAAGTTCACTGTTCCGTAACCCACTTGAGAATCAAAATGATGTGATTGATAAACAAACAAAGCGGAAATATCGACGAGATTTGAGTCGTTCAGTGCCCGCGAGTTACTCAATATCTGCCTATTACGGAATGAATATTAGATTTAACTATCCACAGGGAAATACATAGAGTTGCTAAATAATAGTACATTAAAATGCAAGTGCGATATTTTGTTGATTACGCCCGAGGCTCGAGAACTGCAGCCCGAGACGCAGGCGAGGGCGTAATGGAGCCAAGCGTGTAATGACTAAAGCTCACGCGCTTCTTGCGACGTTTTTCAACACATTTGCCAATAAAAACAAATAAAATTTGCTTACCTCTTTTCCCGAAGGAAAATTCGTAGACAACAAGCTACGAACTTTTCCTTAGATTTCTACGTACATGCGATGTGCCTAAATATGTGCCTTAATATTTTCTACGTTGAAGAACTACATTAATTACTGTTTTTTTGTTACTACTAAAAATAATTACATTAAACACAATGTAAACACCAAAAATATTTGTTAAAATGGCGCACGCCGTTTTTGCGGACACAGATTATACATACATGCGTGCGCAGGAGGCATTGACTTAATTGGCAAACAGCCTAGACTATGATTAATTTAAAATGGGATATTTTGTTACTTAAAAGACGATTTTTTTTAATATAAATATTTTCATGAAATTAATGTTTATTGATCATATTATCAAACAAAGTTTATTTATTCATGAAAATATTATGAATTTTATACACATAAAAACTCCTTGCTCCATGCCGAAATTAAAAAAGAACAAAAATAAAACACTAGTGCGGTAATATAATGCAAAAAACACAAGTGTTTACTAAGTTGGATTATAGACCTTAGTACAGTGCAAATAGAGCTGTTTTATGAGCAAATGTGCTGAAAATTTTATTATTTTCGTAAGTTGATTTACTTTCGGGTAATTTCTTTGATAGTGGATATTACCGTTTCTCTAGAGCGCTTTTCTAGTAGGTAATTAAAAATTGAATTTGAAAAATATATTAAGGCTCTAAGTAGAATTAGATATAATAATATGAGGTGCGAAATCCGCAAAAAAATATTTGTCCCAGAACATTTCGATATTTAAAACTGATTGATATCGACTCCACGGTACCCCTGCTCGGTTGTTTCAGGGCGTCGAGTCCCCCTATTGATTACCCAAAAAGCGGAAAATAAAATCGTCTGCCTCCAAGAGTTGGGCTGTAATACAATGCTGCGGCCTGCAAATACCCGTTTATCACAAAAACGGCCGCCCATCCCTAGTTGTACAGCTCTTTTGGGGATGCACTCAAATTAATTGAATTTCAGAAAATACTGAATTTTATGCCGGTATAAAAAAATACACATTTTGATTTCTTTACTTGCTTGAATGTAGAGTGCATTTACCTCCTAAGGCGTTAGCCAGACAGAAGAGATGCGCCGCACGGCGCGCCGTGTCCCTTTCATACATTTTGCAAGCAAGTGCGTGTGGAGCGGCGCACCATTCGGCGTACCTGCCTGCGTGCCAGCGGGCGCACACATTTGCATGCAAAATGTATGAAGAGAAGCAGAGAAACAGTTCGACGCGCCATACGGTGCACAACGCGGCATGCCACATCTCTTCTGTCTGACCTTAGCCTTAAATAGCAAATTCTTTCGTATTTTTGATTGTATATGTGTAGGCACGTTAATTCTGTGGTCCTGACATATCTCATTACCTAATGACGGAAATCCTATACTATTAAACGAGCGTTATTTGTTGTAATCGATTTCTCGAAAACGGCTCTAACGATATCGATGAAAATTACCATACAGGAGTTTTCGGGGGCAAAAATCCATCTAGGTCTCATGTCTGGGAAATTTCGTTTTCCCCGTGTTTTAAGCATTTTTTAAATACCGCGTTTTACCTACAGCACCATCTGTTGGCGGGTAGCATAGCTTGCTCACCCGATAATATTTGAATGTTGATGCGGTTATTATAGAGCGAAGCTCGGTCGCCTAGTACTAATCTTTTAACAGGGGCGGTTCAGAAGTTAATGAAAACCATGTAATATCACGAATAACATAGCACTCTTATTTGAAAAATATCACGTTAATAATGATTAAATCTCAGAGACTTACCATGACCCACATACGGTAATGAGCCTCTATAAACTGAAATTATATCAAACAAACGCGAAAAGAAGATCTCGCTATCCATCAAGTATCAATTAAATCGCTAGCGCAGTCATCGAACAAATATCACTAGAAGTTAGATTGAAGGAAAGTTTATAAATTATTGAGTTGTATGTATGTATGTATATATTCTTTATTGCATCACAAAAAAAAGAGACAAATTACAAACGAGAATACTACTTATGCAAAGGCGGACTTATCCCTAAATGTAATTTCTTCCAGCCAACCTTAGAGAGGCTAAAGGAGTTGACAATATTTTTTGCAGAATACCTACATATAAAGAATTCTTAATATTATTTACTAAGTACAACGGATACTCGTAAATAAATAAATTAATGCTTAAACACAAGAAATAAAATAACCTACCTACTTATGATAATAATAATAGTAATACATATATATATATATATATGTATTACATATATATATATACATATATAATATAATACATTGCGGAGTCTTCCTGACACAGGCACTCTGATGCTTATAAGGAAACTCCACACAATTTTTGTATGAAAAAAATATTAAGCAATAAACATTTTGTATTTTGTATTTTGTAATACCTATAAATAAATAAAATATATATGACAAACATATTATAATAAAATATATAAAGTAATGAGATAAATACCAAAATATATAAATCAACTTGCAGCTCAAGTGTCAGTATTGTGACCCCAGAGTTTCCTCAGTGAACATTTGAACGCGGCTATGTTGGGTGACCTTCTCACATTCTCAGGAAGCAGGTTCCACAGTCTAACCGCTTGAACGGAGAAGGAATTAGAGTAGACACGAGAGGAGTGACCAGGAAAGACGAGGGAGAGGTTGACGCAGGAGCGGAGATGGCCATCGGTGAGGGTGCGGAATTGAAACGTTTCTTTTAAGTAGAGAGGAGTAGCAGGATTAAAAAGGATGGTGTACAGGAAGGATAGGATGTGGAAGTCTGATGGGAAGCCAGTTTAACTTGGTGCGAAACTCCGACACATGATCGAATTTTCGGAGACCGAGTTGTTATCGCAACAAGAAGCGAACAACTGATAATAACGTAGAGTTTTTATAATAGTTCATGCTACGAACCTCCACAGTACCTAGTAAATGTCAACAATTATTTAGACAAGTCATACTCGTACCTACATAGCTTACACTGGTGCGCTGGTGTAGTTGGTAGGGATAGCCTGCCTTGTACGCCGTGGGGCGCGGGTTCGATTCCCGCCAAGGGCATTTGTGTAATGAATACGAGTATCTGATATATGTCTGGGTGTTATTTATCTATTTATGTATGTATACAAGATGTAACAGAAAGGGTATATCAACCCTGAAGGATCTGATTCTACTCATGAAACTGAACAACTTTCCCCAAGAAACTTAGGTCAAAATACGAAAATAAATTTTTAACTTCCCATAAAAACTGAATCAGCTGATAGACCATTTTGTATGGGAGGTCAAAATTTTTTATTTGTATTTCGACCTATGTTCCTGATAAAAAGTTGTTCAGGGTTGATATACCCTTTCTGTTGCCTACACCTTGTATATATCAGTCTCTGATACCCATTGTCTAGTTTGGGATCAGATGATTTTGTGTGAAATGTCCCCCAATTAAAAAAAAGTTATAAATAATTTATTTATTTTATTTTAAATCCAGTTTCGAAAACAGATTTCTCCTCGATACTGCACAATTGGGCAAACTTCTGCCACCGTTTAGCTACGGCGCGCCTGTCGCCGCAATCTTTATCGAATAAAGCAGTTTACCTCACCGCGCCTTAGTTTAGTAAACCAGCCCCGCTCCGGTACGCCACCCTTTATTATCTATTTATGAACAAATTTAAATACAACTCGATTGCCCCCAGACGAGCCTGTGAACGGATGAGCTTAGTTTACGTACAGATAGATTCGTTTACTTCATATTTTATGCAAGTCGATCATGAGGTACACGTACTCTTATTTTAGGTAAGTGAGTTGTGTTGTGCATATTTAATCAAGCAAGACAGGTTATAAGCGTTTAGGTAATACCGAAATTGGGAAAAGGAATTTGAGAATCATTATTATTTATTTGCACTTAAACTATCATAGCAGTCGATATTTTTTGCTATCGATACATTAATTAAATCTAAATAAAAACAAAACAATTAATGTGCAAGATATTTTTTTAAATGAAAATAAATCAGTCATATCCACACCCCCTCGCGCTCGTACACAAATCCAGCGAGTATCAATCTTGCTCAACTCACTATTGCAGCTAAAGTTTCCAACATTTTACGGTAATACATCTTGTGGGATGATCACGAAAAAATACTTCAAATTAGTTTCTCAACACGGGGGCTGGGGCGGAGTAATATTTCGGTGTTCATAATAATAATAGGAGAGAAGCGACACGGGAGATGGTACCGGAGGGTTCTGGATTTATTCCGTTTTTATTACTTTTTTACGGGCCCCTAGGAGGAGCTCCCGTATGCCACTAACAGCGTGTTATGTTACGACCCACATAATATCTCACATATAATATATCTTTATAGTATTTATAAGTGCTTTCATATAGTCACTGATAGTTACGTGAAAAATCGTTACATGTGATCGTCTTAGAATATAACAATCCCCAACGACAAAATCGTATCAAAATAATTTTAACGAACAAAGACAAAAGGCCTTTGGGTAAAAAAATCTTTCAGTAGATAACTAAACATTTTTACGTAATAAAAGTAGCCTTTTTTCTCTTGTGAACATAATATTATTTTTTTTGCTCTCCGAGTTCAATGTTCGCTTGGAATCGAACGTTCACATTAAAACCGTACAGCTGTAAAAAGGAGGTACTCTTTTCTCTAGTAACCGTGAAGATGTGTAGAAAATGAAATAAAAATAATAGTAGGTTGGTTGATGTTCGGGCCCAATGGCCGGAACGCGAGTGTCGGGTTTTGATAAGCGCCCCTCCGTGGCTCTGCAGCAGCGAAGGGTTGACGAGCTGTTGTTTATATCGCCAATTTCAACTCTAATATTTCAAGACGCTGCACATTTTTAAGCTGACGGTGTAGCTCAACCTTGAGAAAGTCATACTTTTGCTCAAACTTAAAAAGTGCTCTTGTTTATGTTACAGAACTTTAGAAATCATTACTTGAAGAGAAAGTAACTCCCTCAGCCGCAATGTTGCCACAAAGCAAACTTTTAATTGAATATGTTTAAAATAATTAAGTAGCTAGATAGATACTGTCAACATGTTAAGTTGGATTTAAAAAGGGCTTTGAGCACATGTTACCAAGGTACTATGCCGTAGCAAAATCAGTAGATCTTGTAAGAATACAGGGAATTATAAAGATTACTCCTAAAAATAAATTTTTGTGGAATTGTACAAACACGTAGTTGAGATTGGCTGCTTTATTAATGCAGAGGAGTCCGGCGGGCAAAGGACAGCGCCCCGCACCCGCAAAAAGACCAAAACCGAAACACAATTTAAAGAGAATTCTTAAAGAGCGAAGACGGGCAAAAAGATAATTTGGTCCGTCTGCCCCGGGCCTGCGTTTGTCTTTGCTATTGTGAACTTTTATTTCGCTCACTTTTATGAATTATTTTCAGTTGTTTTTATCACCGGTAAATTTAAATGGAAGCTCCGGGCGAGTTCTTTTAGACCGCTGCGTTCGAATTTTCTGTTTGCATTGAAAAGTGAAGTGTTGGGAAATTATGATTATTAATAAAGTCATTTTAAAATAACAAGGTATCGGTGCTCTGTACGAACCAAGAATATCTAAGTAAATTATGCATAGAACATGTTATTAAGCAGTCGATACGTTGAAATGAAATTGAATTTTCAACCAAAATTCTGGCTGCGTATTGAATGCCACGCGACAGTTCAAATTAGCTATTTGTTGCTTGCGGCCTTGTTAAGGCTCTTGTCATGTTAATGCTCGCCTTAAATTACCGCCACCCGCGTATTATTAGTAACTTCGCCATTCACAAGGCTAATTGGTGAACTGAGGTAGTAATTGAGACTGTTTGCTTGGCAAGTGTGATATCTATTGATTTGAATACGTAATAATGGCTTGTCGATTTACTGTTTCATGGATCAAAACTATACCTTGTAAACATAACATATACTTACATGTAGATTAAGATACTGATTATTGTACCTAGAAAGAATTTAACTTAAACAACAGATGGAAAAACAGTGAAGACTGTCCGCACATTTGTCTGCGAAGTCGCAGCAAATAACGTTGCACTGACAACTGCAAACAATTATTTGAATAGAACGAGCAAGAGCAGACACTACAAAAGAACGCAAGAAACTTTACCAAGCTTAAAAATGTACACGCATAGTAAGCAAGCGCCCACCCGTGAGGAATTCCTTCTCCACTCTCAAAACAGGCGAATAACGTGGACAAACAGTACGAAGTTGACGAAACGAATGAAAAAGAATACCCTCCGAGTCTCAAATCCAACAAACGTAAAAGAGATTACCCACGCTCCAACTGCTCTCAACTTGTATAAACAAAAAAAGCTCAAATTGTCTGCTTTAAAACAACGAGAAATAGCTATAGAGCGTAAAGACGAACGAAGAATATTAAAAACGTGTTTGACAACAATGAGCAAGTATGTGTGAGTTAAAGAATTGTTATTGTGACAAGAGACGTCTTCGTGGGTGCAAGGATTGCGCGACACACTCGCACGGATTTAGTTGAACCACAGAATATACCCGTATGTATAATAGTAAACAAGTTGTTGAACCTTATTAGGGAAGGATAGAACAAACGATGCTTCAGTGTCAAGTCACAAAAGTTTGTACAAGTTCGTAACAGATAAAAGGTTAGTCAAGAAACAAGAACTAGAACAATAAATGTTGTCATTAATAGTACATTAAGATGCAAGTGCGCTATTTTTGTGATTAAACACTAGGCTCGAGAATTGCAGCCCGTAACCCGTTGGGCGTAATAGAGCCGTGAGTGGCAAAGCGCATGCGCTTCATACAACTTTTTCAACACATTAGCGATTGTAGTTAAATAAAGTTTGCTTACCTTTTTTTCCTAAGGAAAATTCGTATCAGAAGTTAGGTATGTATTCCTTAGATATCTACGTGCGTACAACCGATACCACACCCCGGGCACTACATACAACGAGTGCGAATTTGAAATTTAAAAGTAGAACCGCGCGTACGCCTACAAACAAAAGACTCTCAGGTGGACCACGTGAATCGTGCGGGCGGGTGTGCGCGGCGGTGCGGGGTGGATTGCAAGGGGAGCGGAGAGTGTCCGTTCTGTCTGATAGTAATAATTCTTTGCCGGTACTACAGACTTGCGTTCGAGTCAAATTTTTTTGACGTTGTGAAAATATATCAAAAACTGTTTTGTTATTTGTTTCTACAAGTGATGTACTACACGTATTGACTTCTGTCAATACACTTTTGAAAATAATTACAACAAAAACCGAAAATATTTGTAAAAATGGTGCGCGTTTTACTTTTTTAGCATATACAGATTATACATGGGCGCGCAGAAGGCACGTTAACTAAACTGCCAAACAGGGTAGTCCTTGAATTATTTAAAACTGAATATTTTCTTACCTAAAAGACAAAGTTATTGTTAGTTGTACAGTTTATTTACAGAATATTTATTCAAGAAAGTATTATGAATGTTGTGGATGTAAAATCTCTTAGCTCCTTGACGATATATAAAAAACAAATATAAAACACTAGTGCGGTAAAATGTTGAAAAAAGCACGCGTGCTTAATAAGCTGGATTATGGACTTAAATACAGTGCAAATAGAGCTGTTTTATGAGCAAAAGTGGTGAAAAATAATATAATCGTAGTCGTGGTACAAAACAACGGCATTTAATAAAGTCAAATAGGATTGGCGAATGCGTTTACAAGACGACGCGCTCATTTCCCTAACATCGTAACGGTTACGGCTCAGAAAGCCGCGTATTTTTGCGCTCACCCCCAACTGATTACACCCAAATTGATATAAATTGAATTTTAAACCTAGAGGCCGATTCTGCGAGCTCAAGATGTGCCGCGACGAGGCGTCGGCCTACCGCAGCGGCAGAAGGGTTATTTGTTTGGAGTAGGGCTGCCACTACAATTTTTACTTAGACATTATTACAACCAACTAACCTCACAATTCATGTACTTAGGGACAAAATTGTAAATGATTTAAATTATAGGTCTTTAACTATGAATTTCACTCCTGGACAGCTTCTAGTTTTATATAAAGCCCAAGTCCGATCGTGCATGGAGAATTGCTGTCACCTTTGGGATGGCTCAGCCAAATACCAACTAGCCGCACTTGACTCGATAGATCGCAGAGCCAAGAAGCTCGTTGGTGATGAGATGCTGGTGAAAACCAAGTTTCACAGTCTGGCCCACCGTCGCAAAGTTGCATGTCTGTCGGTCTTCTACAGATTGTACTTCGGAGAGTGTGCTCTAGAGCTCCACGAGCTTATTCCACCATCTCCCTTCTACCATCGGGAGTCCAGACGCACAGCAGGATATCACCCATACTTGGTTGATATTCCGCACATTCGCACAAAGCGCTTTGAAACATCTTTTATAATGCGCACGGCTAAAGAGTGGAATTCTCTGCCTGCGCCTGTGTTCCCGAGTTCATATAACCCGAATCTATTCAAGTCGCGAGTGAATAGGCTTCTTCTGGGTAAGCTCGTTCCATGGTCGACCTCATCTCTGTCTTCAAGACTAGATCGAGGTCAAGAGTAAGCCCATTTTCAATAAAAAAAATAGCCTAACACCCGTGCTATCAAAGCAGTAGGAAAGAGTAGTTCTCGCGAGGCTAAACGTGCCTCGAAGATTCCGACATAATTCCACTTCACAAGTTTGGCTTTCGACAATAGCATTCTACGGTAGAACAAGTGCACCGCGTTTACCATGTCGTGCGAGAATGCTTAGAGAAGAAGGAATATTGCTCTGCTGCTTTCTTAGATGTGCAACAAGCATTTGGCATAAAGGCTTGTTATACAAAATGAAATCTCTTCTGCCGCACTCGTTTTATCCAATCATCCAATCATATTTGTTAGACGGAATGTTCCAAGTCAAACAAGGGAATACTAGATCTGCTTTCTACGAATGCAATGCCGGAGTCCCGCAGGGCTCGGTTCTTGGTCCCGTTCTCTATAACATCTTTACGTCGGACTTACCACAGTTACGAGAAGTCACAGTTGCAACCTTCGCTGATGACGATCTCGCGATACTGATCCGAGCCTAGCTTCTAAGCGTCAACAGAAACAGCTAGATGCTACCGATGTTTGGCTTAAAAGTGGCGAATAAAAGCAAGCGTTCAGAAATTACATCACATCACTCTTACCCTGAGACGAAGTGATTGCCCACAAGTGAGACTAGGACACGAACCTTTGCCAGAAACCACATGTGTCAAATATCTATATGGATCGTAGACTTACCTGGAAGGAGCACTTACAAAAATAAACAAAGTTATGGTTTATTGCGCTATCATAAAGCCTATTTGGCTGTATGCCGTATGGCATAGAACTTTGGACAACAGCATCTAAGTCAAACATAGAACGTATACAAAGAACACAAAACAACATCCTCAGAACCGTTTGCGCTGCACCATGGTATGCACGTATTGATGAAATGCACAAATACCTATAAATGCCTACTGCAACGGAAGAAATAGAGCGATGCAAACAGAAGCACGAGAAACGCCTAGCTCAGCAACCAAATCCACTTGCTAACTCACTCCTGACAAGTGCTACTACAAGAAGATTAAAGCGTACTTACGTACTTGCTGAATGACGAGAAGCAATGACAATGGTCATGCTACCTCATTTAAAGTCAATTAAATCCATCTGGCGACTGATGCCGGATGTAAATACGAGAGAAAATAATAATAATAATGCAGAAATGTTAGTATTGAAAATTGAGTTTATTAAAATTCGCCATATAAAACGGCCATTTATTAGATAAAGACCCAATATTTTGGTTACCATAGCCGAAAAGCATCCTCTGCTGGACCACGACCTTCCCTATAGATTTCTTTCATAATCATACTTTGAAATTTTGTCTAAAACATGACAGTCTAGATGAGTTCCTTATGTCTTATTTAATTCTGCTATTACTTTATAAATGGCTCTCTATTGTCCTTTGAGTTACCTTGAGCTTTCTTGTGAGGCTCATCGCTTTCATAGTTTCGAGTCTATTAGGTGCAAAATACGCACATTAACTTTGAATTACGGAAAACAGTCATTCAATTACGTGTTCAAGTATTTGTGAATACAGGTGTAAGATTCCTAGGGAACGGCCAGCCCTGTGCAAGCCAGCGCAGTGTAATGGGAGCGATGATTTCTTGGCTTAGAGCATCGTTTCATAACAACAAACTTCACCCTCGTCAGCATCCCCCCGCCCCTTCTCCTCCCGCAACCGGCAGCGAAACAGTTAACTCGCTTTACACTTATTAAATGTACAATTTAGTGCGGTTATTTAAAATGTTTGTACCAATCTGATCCTTTGAATGGGTTAAGTTTTCAAAGGTTTTTCCACCTATTGTATGTAATCATAAGTCTACGGATATGTAACGCTATTACAGTATTATGCTGCCAATTGTAGTAACTGAGAAATTTCAAAACAATATTGTTTTATTACGTAAATTTGAGATTATTTGTAAATTTAAAAAGTTACTACCTATAATTTACTAAGTTCATGCAATCCCAACATAAAACACAATAACGTAAATTAAAGTTAACACGTGTCCACCATTTTGTTCGTCGGCGGTCACATCACAACACGTGTTGAACTAATCTAATAGAAGCTTGTACAAAACTAAGGCGCACCTACACGTGTGTAAATTAGTGGGTATAGTGGCAGTCGCGGCGACCGCGATTCTATTGCATTATGGCGGGGAGCCGAGCCAGCCTTTATTGTTCAATTTGACTTTATTTAACGCAATTCACTGGCGGGGGGCAGGGGTCTCGCCTGTCCCCTGCCCACCCTCCGGCTCTGACGGCGAACAGATGAGGTCCCACTCCGATCCACTTAGCACGCCGTGGTGTAGCCGCGATACCAATCCGACTAAGACACTGCTTTCGAAACGTCCCCATGCGACACATGCATATATCTACACATGCTAATAATGGCCTAACCGTCTCGCAACCTGCGTCCAGTACTAACTTCGAAACAGCAAAGTAATGTTTCCGACAGAAATCAGTGTAGTGTGCGAGATTACGCGCACCTGCATACAAACTTGACTGCTCAAACTCCGCGACTATACAAATTTAATTAGGCGCGCCGCAAGCTGCACGCCCACCAACGTTTATTTTGGTTAATTCATGAACAAGTTTGCACTATAAAGTAATCTTCTTAACCATCATGTTTATTATCCGGCTGAGATCGGCGCCGGAGCTAAGCTGAGCGTTGCGAGGGGTGCGGGGTGCGGGGTGATGGTGTCATTTTCACGCTGGAGTATTACTCGGCGCACACCATAATTGAATAATAAAATGTGCTGGATTTCGGGGCTCTTTGATTCAATTCATTTAGACGTCTGCTAGAAATCGGACAGATTAAAAATGTTCTCATCCCATGAAACGTCGAATGCAGGACAGCTCTCGTCAAAATTTCAGCTTTAGCTGGAACAATTTGGAGAGGATGGACTATAGCCACCACGCTTGTTAGCGTTGCAACATGGACCGCGGTTGTTGATGACCACAGTATCTAAGATGGTACGATATACAGAAGGACGCTGCTGTCCATCCTCCGGTTCATAATCCCTTAGTCGCCTCTTACGACACCCACGGGTAGAGATGGGTTGATACTGTTCTGAAGATGCAGTGTATTCTGTAGGTAGATAAATTTCACCTGAAAATTAATACGGTACCTACTGAAATTTTTCATACATAAAATACTATTAAAAATCTGGTCAAGTGCAAGTCGGACTCACGCGCCGAGGGTTCCGAAAAACCTGTTGTATTTTTAAAATCAATAAAGTCCATTTTTAGGATCGCATAACTAAGTGTGTTTGTACCTATAGGTTATTTGCAGATTAAATAAAAAATGTGTTCCTTACAATTAGAGAGATTGTTCGATTTTTCCTAGACCTATATCGACTATTATTAATTAATTCAGATTTTTGGTAATTTCTTAAAAATATTGTTTTAATTCTTTCATATTAAATAACGTTGGCCAAGCCACAGAGCCAAGCATACTTCAAAAGTTTTTCAAATTGTAAATCGATGGATGGTCGTGGTTGCTGAGATAAACAGGTGTGACAGACAGACAGACGAAGTCACACCATAAGAGGCACAGCAGACGGCAGACTTTTTGTTCTGACAGTCCGCCAGTGTGGCTGGTACTGCAATAATTACGAGTATTATAGTCTTTGACATGATAAAAACGCTCCGCTACATGCGCGTATTTTCCAAAATCTTTGGTTTAGAACGAAAACTGCTTGAATAGTTATTCAGTTCAAAGAGTTATGCAGTCGAAAAAGTTGTTCAGATTGATTGTTATTTAGTTTAAAATGTCGAATAATTTTGAAAAATGTTTCCAGTTATTGTGATAAAAACTATAATTTTCGCAATACCGGCCACATTGGCGGCGGACCAAGTCCGTGACTGTCCGTGTTTGCCCGGCTCTCGTTTGCTGAGCCCATTAGGGTTAATTTTTTTTTTCATTTTGGTGAACAGACCTACAAACATACTTATTGGTTATAACATCGCTTCCGGATGTTTTGTCTTTGATCATATAAGAAAATATGTCTCGTCAAAAGAAATACGTTAAAAAATATGTAAAGCAGGGCGTGATGAGTGGTGAGGTGAGGCACCTCGGAAGGGGGAAATTAAAATGATATCTTGGTATTCACGTCATGCTTAACATTAAGTTTGAGTCGCAATACGCCGCTACGCGCCCCGAAGGTTCATTCGAACCAAACGAGTACTTGTAAACAATTTATGAATCATGAAGCTTTAATTGCTTTGAGTATCTATTCAACGTCATATCTCGTGGGTTGTAAGATCAATGACTGACCTCGCAAACCCTAGGGTCAGAGTTGTTGAGCCGCCGCCGAAAGCCTTAGATATGTTTTATTAGAAAGAAGACGGTTACTACTCGTACCTCTGTAGAAAATAGTCGGGCCCAACAACTTAACGTGCCTTTCGAAGTACGGGAAAGTACTACAAGATAATCAGGCAATTCCCAAATTTTTGTGCCAAATCCAGTGGTATACTAGTGGTCCTGAGCGGGTGATTCATCCTGCAATATACAGTAAAAAACAGGGAAAGTAGTACAAACTGATTTTTGTTTGACAGTGTCCCCACCGGGAACCCAACCCGGAATCTCCGGATCGAGAGCCGAACGACCTTAAGTATCTATTTAGCAGGTTTTATATATTTTCTACCACATGGCCCACGCTAACTAAAAGTATTATCCAAGGTGTAAAAAAAAATTGTAAGCACTATTCTTGTTACTCAGACGGTGAAACTGAACAATTTTTCCTAAGCAACATACGTTGAAATACGAAAAAAATATTCAACTTTTCGTAGAAATTAATAACTCACCAAAAACATTTTCATGTAAAATGTTGCCAAGACGAGACTATAGTTCGCATTTTCAAAAAGTTATCAGATCTCATGTAGAGCCAAGCTTCTAACTCTACACGCCTTAACTCTACAAGCCCTAACTTTACAAAATCTACACCTAAGTCAAAATAGGTGGCTAGGCCGTTTCGTTAATTCAAGAACTAATTGTAGAACAGAAAAGTAACAAATAAAAAAACAACAAAAAGTAAAAGTAACAAAAGTAAAAAAGTAAAAAAGTAAAAAAGTAACAAAAGTAACAAACACAGTAATAAATTATTTACCGTACGCCCACATGACGGTAGCGAAACGGCCTAGCCACATATTTTGACTAAGGTGTAGATTTTGTAAAATTAGGGCTTGTAGAGTTAAGGCGTGTAGAGTTAGAAGCTTGGCTCTACATGAGATCTGATAACTTTTTTTAAATGCGAGCTATATGGTCTCGTCTTAGCAACATTTCACATGAAAATGTTTTTGGTGGGATTTCACTACTTTTTGTAAGTCTCCTTTTTGTTGTTGTTGTTGTTGGTAAGGAAGTCTATTCATTATTATATTGTATTTAATTCTACTATTACATTTTCGGAAGTGCCATACAAACTTTCATCCCCTGCTTTAAGGGGTTGGGTGAGTAAATTTCCAAGTTTTAGGATTTTTTTGTTGTTTATGTACTAATACTAGCTTCCATACCAAATTTCAGCTTTCTAGGACTTCAGAAAGTACCCTAACAATTTTGATTACTATCAGTGAGTGAGTGAGTGAGTGAATCAGTGAAGAAATCTGGGTTTTTTAGATATCAATAAAATCATAACTATAACAGCTATGCAACTGAAACTTTATACGTTTAATAAATTTACTATTGACATCATATCCTGTAAATTTTGTTTATCTGGTATAATCCAAATCCAAGTTATAAGGGTTTAAAAAAACGACGAAGCGCTTCGAGAAAAGGTAGGTAGTGCTCTTGCGCTTCGCTTGGCTCGCCTTGGCGGGGGCACTACCGTGCCCCCAGATAATAATGGTTTATTTCATAAATTGGTAACAGATTGATCTTATTTATACAAAACATAAGCTTATCTGTAAAAGGTAAACCTTGAGCCATCTGCTGCCAAACTAGGTAAAAACCTGTGTTTCAGCATTCAGTGCCTCTCCTCGAATTTGAGTGGTTATTATTATTATTTTTCACAAAAAATAAGAGCACAGCTGATTACGGATTTTGCATGGGAGGTATTTGTTTTTGTTTCAACAGCTGTTTTTGAAACACGAAAGTTGTTTAGTTTGGTGGTCTAGGTGACGCTAATATAGTGCTTACAATTTTTTCACACCCGATTTATTGTGTTTGTGCGTCTAAATTAATCGCTTCGAGATTGTTTATATGTTGGTATTAGCATAGGTAACAGTTTTAGTAGTAAATGTTTGGTCGAGTTTTTGCTTTTATTAATACGGTTAGTCTGTATAAGCCAAAAGTTCACCCAAAATTAAAATTTGCCTGCAGATCTCAGGAGTGACGTTTACTGATGGATCACGAGACAAGCTACCTCTCGTGTAATTTAAGCCGACAGCACCTATAAAATTACTCCTCCGTGTCATCGCCGGCTTGCAGTTCAACAAGTAGCAATATTCATTATGCTTTAGTTTATAGAGCATTTATATGCAATTAGAAGTGTCAAGAATCTGTTGGATTTCAAATTGAATTTAAACTTAAAAGAAAAAAATACGTTTCTCATACTTTAAAAGCAACCAGCAGTTTTGCTCGAAAATTTTATAGGCATGTAGGTCCCTACCTGTACAACAAAATAAATTCTAAATTACAAATTGTTACCCTAACAAAACACTGCTGTAAAATCGCTTTACACCTGGCTATTGACCCTCAACTACAATGATACCGAAAACCTCTTAATTCCCCTAGTATGAATTTAAACAGTCCTACCGAAACACTTCCACACAATACCCAAACACACCCATTCACTCAAATCACTTACTCACACATGGTCTTGTATACTTATTATTATTTTTTAGTTCTTATACCATTGGTTTAGTTTTAAGTCTAATTGTTACTCCAGGTAGAAATACCTAGTCCTTGCGATACAGGGAATCCTAGTGTAAGGACTAGATAAACTGTAAATAACCCTCTTGAGTATAATAAATTTCATTTTCATTTTTCATTTTCATTTTTTCAACCTAAATGTATTACTGTAGCACATGTCTACGAAACGCGTAGCACCGTAGCACGTAGACTTTCTCTACGACGTATGAAAAACCTATGATAAAGTAATTTATTTTTATTCAAGCGGCGGTAATCTTCATCTACAGAATGCAAAGAAGGTTGGAGTTAGAAAAAGGGGAAGTTTAAAAATAATTTGTAGTTGGGCACTTGGTATTCAGTCGGCGGGAGCGGGGGACATATTTCACGTTTATCGCCACTAAGAGGACGCCGCGAAATTGCATAGCGCTCAATATGCACGCACGCCGTCGTTTTACTTAATGTAAAGAGGTTGATAGCACGTTAATGATATTGGAAGTGCGAGCAAACTACCACGTTGTGGTACACACTGTAAACCTATTGTCTGGAAGTTTGGGTGAAGAGGGAAGGAACAAATTGATCCTTTCAACGAGGTAATGCAAGCTCGCAAATAACTAAGTAATATGCAAAATGTGTGGACAACACGAAACAGAATTACGAGTAGTTACAAAGAACGAACGAACCAACTTTCTTACTATATACAGTGAAATAGTGCACATAGATCGAAATACAAAAAAAAAAAAAAGCTTCACACAGAAAATGCATCAGATGATAGCGCAATCTGTGATGTTCTAGTTGTTCAGTTTCACGATCCGAGCTACTAGTCCGAGGTGTATAACTTACTAAAACGATTTGGACCCTATATACAACGCAGTTCGTTGACAGATCCATTGCTAATAATGAGCTTTTAGCACATTACTCATCCGTTCAGCAAAATTATTACACCAGAACATGATACACCATAAATCATACTTCCACTCCACGGCTCTATTATTGGCTGGATCCGCCGAGCAAACACGATATCCTCCAAAAAGCGTACCTATTAATGAAGCTGATGGAATCAATAAGCCAATAATGAGATAACCAAACAATGACCCCCGATACGATGCTGGCCCATGTTGGCTCAAGAAATTCGTCTCGGTCCCTCTGCGATCACCAATTTTGGCGCAAATCGAGGGTATAATTATGTTTGAAGTCGGTTATGGAGAGTCAACACGCGCATGAGGGTATCGTATCGCTCATTTATTGATCATCTTATTATGCTGAGGTTGAGATGCGTCATCATAAAATAATTATTGTTATGATAAGGCATATAAAAGCGCAAAATCAGTCGTTGTGAAGATTTTAAGAAAGATCCTCACAATGACTGATTTTGCGCTTGACGATGTAAGACGATATCTTTGTCTAGCATTTATATCCCCGTCTCTCCACTTCTCCCACTACACTACACCTGTTTAGCCGAAAAAGCCGACTAGAGTTCTTATAGGGAAAGCTGCCTTGAGCCAAAACATGTCTTTAAAGATAGTGTGCTGGAGTGTGATAAGCATTGAAAAAAACTGAAAGAAATAAAGTAACAAATACAAACAGGCTTCGTGTCTGCTTATACCAGGTCCCCAATCCTGTTGGTAAAGTGATACACCAATGACATCACTAATATAACAAAGATATATGAGACTAATTAGTATTGGTTCTCCTTTATAGGTAGAAAGTCATATAATAACTCACTGTGTAGTAGAATTTTTGATTTGAAGACTCTATTGGAATTTTATTTATCATCAAATTCCAATAGAGAGCAAGGATGAATCAACAGATTTAATATTCATACATACATACATACATAACGCCTTGTTCCCGTCGGGGTAGGCAGAGACCATTCCGAGACTATTCCGTTTAAAAAAAATATTTTTATCATTTGTCTATTTTCATGGGATAACATCATACTTCTTTTGACAAAATCAAGCACACAATTTTCAGTTCATAAATTATTCCGTAACAAGCTCGAATTGCAAGTATAAAATCAGGCCCACTAGCACATTGAAAATAGCTTAGTTTTCCTTGTAACTGAGACTTCGTACTAATCCGCGCAACTTCCACGAAATCCTGTAGGTGTACATAAATAATTTACAAGCAATATTAGCAAAATTCTTGTAAGCGGATATGGTGAGGCCGTAGGACCGGTTTAATTTGTTGATAGGTAATTGCCAGCGCTCCCCCGGGTGTGTTTCTTACCGAATCAACACTAGTGTAATTAACAAATTCATTTAAAGTTACGGATTATTTCGGCTGTGCTAAAGCTGCGAGTAGCTCGCGTAGAGTGGGGCGCGCAAGTATCGACTTTAAGTGGAGGTGCTACTTGAGGATTTAGTTCGAATTGGTTGTGGCATGTGCGAGCGACTGTACACAACCCTCTCTTCGCTTTGAAGTCGCGTCTCGTCGTCCCGCCCGTGACTCGTGTTTTCTGCTTCAAGTCATATGTCACCAGCTAATTTAAATCAAGTTTGATTAATCATCCGCGCAACCTCCTTTAATATTTAACACTTGTATCATAATCTTAACTTAATTCAGCTTAATCCAGGTTCATCTTAAAAGGTTGTTTAAATAAACGAAAAAGAAAATGACAAAAAAAATCACTTAGTGCTCTAGCCATAACTGCCGGGCCAATTTTTTTTTATTTCCTGAACGTTTTATTTGCTGTAATGTTCAGTTAAGTTGACTGATCATGCCCTTTCAGATTTCGGAAACCTGTCCCTGACACCCTGTACTTATAGTAACGCATTAATAGCATAGATCCCTTCTTGGCCACCATCTCAAAAATTTGAGCTTAAAGAAAATCGAAACAAAATACCTTCAAAAAATATCGATCGCCGACAGCTTTCTTTTAAGAGCAGATTTTCATAATCCATCAAACCATCAAGCCCGGTTTGCGCGCGAAAATCGTATTACTTTATGGTTGCAGGAGGTTCCCAAAATTCAGGGAAGTATTTCAACTGGTCTACAGAAATGGTATTTGCATGGTAGGTATTCAGTAATTGATAAGTATTTTTTTAAGACCATGAAAAATGAAAATCTTATTAGTAGACGCCGAATTACCGCATAAAAAATGTTATGTATCACTGTAACATTGATAATAATATTCTAATAACAAGCTATGCACGCACACGTTACATTTCAATAAAATACGATATTTTTGCATTACACTTAGATTGCTCAATAAGGTCCCGCAGTCTGACCCACCGTCGCAAAGTTGCATATGTCTGTCGGTCTTTTAAAGCTCTATGAGTTTATCCCGCCATCCCCCTTCTATCATCGGGAGTCCAAACGCACCGCAGGATTTCACCCACACTTGGTTGATATTCCGCACATTCGCACCAAGCGCTTTGAAACATCTTCTATAATGCGCACAGCTAAGGAATGAAATTCTCTGTCTGTGGCTGTATTCCCGAGTTCATATAACCCGAACCTATTCAAGTCGCCAGTGAAGGCTTCTTCTGGGCAAGTTCGTTCCATCGTCTAGCGACTGATGAAAGTGCTTCTTTATAGCAAGAAGCCTAGCCCTGTAACCCTTTCGCTGGCACGATGTCAGCTCGCATCCTTCCCAGCCCCGCAGCTTCGCGACTCATTAGCATTTTAATTACGTGTCGCGTGCCAGACACGGACCGCGGCCACCTGCGACCGCGCGCGAACCGACAGACACTTGCTTGCTTACGTATTTATATGCATATTTAACTGTTTTCATTGTAGCTGAGGTTGCTACCATGCAAATTTATGTAAGAATTTTAGACGTTTATAAAGCTAACAGGCTATTAGTTAAGTTCTTCGGCAGGCAAGTGGTGAGTTTACGAGCCGAATTCAAAGCCTTTGACGTAGCGTGGCTTAACGACTACTATCTAACATAGAAGCCGGGAATAACGTATCATGGCAGAAGCGGGTTGCGGAGGTCAGATGGAAGTCGCTCTGTGTAAAAAGCAGTGCCCTCGTCAAAATCCTCTAGGTTAGGTAGCCAACTCGGTAAAAACGGAATAAGGCTAGGAAAATTATGAGAAATCATTTCTCATAATTTTCCTAGCCTTAATGCATTAATGGCAGTATTTTTATCGACTTTGTCTAGAGGACGTATTTATGGTAAAATCAATCTTTAAAAATATCGTTGAAGAAAAAACCTCGTATAAAAGCCTTACCTGTACGAACTAACCTCGTCTCGTTTAGTATGAATCCCAAAAGAGATTTGCTTATCTACTACGACTTTGATTAAAATGTTAGTAACATTTTGCATCTTTGTGCATATACAATGTGGTTTTGAACTACTTTGAAGGATTTATTCGACGAAATGAACTTGCAAAGATGCAACGATCTTTGACCGGATATTCAACAGTCAGTAGCAGACACGCCATATCTCTATTACCTCTATTAAACTAAACTAAAGAGAACAACTAAGAACAATATCCGCAGACATAATTAGACATCTCTTGGTAGAGATTTATTAAAGTTCCTATTAGTTTCAATGTTCGGAGGAACTTCTTTGTTCGAGCGAGATTGGCAGTTCGATTATCCTTGGCTCTTGTAAAAAAGCATATAAAAATTTGTCTGTTATGTCCCAGACTGCTTAAGCGCTCCACGGGGAGCAAGGGAGGGGGCAAGACAGAAAATTAAACCTGCACCACCCTGTGCAGTCTTGAGAAAAATGTTCGCTTATTATTAATGGCATGTAATAATTTAAATTATTCCTTAGTTTACCTGCGATTAATATTGTTACACTTGTTCCAAAACGGTACAAATAGTACAACAACAAAATATGTAATTAGTACTTCTCACATATTACACAAGGAGTGTCACACGCCCGATGGAACATAATACCCTCCCAATTTATTGCAATCTCCGCAGACTGTCCCTTTAAAAGCAACTCCCAAAGAAACTTCACAAAAATATGGGATTGTCCCTCGGCGACCACATTTACGTCTGCTTTATTATTTTTAAGTCGTTCCGAGTGTTCCCTCGTTTGAAACTTTCACCTCTCCCTAGTCGCGTACTGAAAGTTAATTTCTTTTGGTGTATTTTAAAATTAATTTTGCTTTTGTGGCGAGCGCACGCCTCAGGACGAATTGTAAGCGGCCGAACGAGAGGCTTTCAGTTATAATAGCGCGTAAAAACGGGGGATGGCTCTTTGGGAAATTCAAAGCTTTTGAACCAATTTTTAAGCGATTAATGTTGTGGGAGCGTGCGTGCGTATCACGTTTTGAAAGACTGTTTTTGATTTAGTAGAGACGTTTACATTGTCGACAGTAACAAAATAAATTCTAAACACCACGGAATATTTTTACGGCCGCTGAAAATCCACTTTTATTTTACACGTCATAATATTTTATTTTGAATAATGAAAAAGCGAATGCAATGGCTACGCGATTATTAACATACGGGACAGTCGTTATACACGTGCTATAAAATGCATCACACGGCATTCGAATGCGCTGGGATTTCAGAAAATATTTTCAGACACAAATCGTTTGAAACACGACTTTATGGCTTTAATATTTAAATTCAAAGCTGGAGAATACAGGTAAAGTTATTCGGTAGCGCAACCCAGAGACCGACTGCAGTAGGTGGGATAATGTGAACTCTATTGTTAATGATTTAAGATTTATTTTCAATTAATTTGGCGATGTAAAAGTATGAGGGCAGTGAGGCTTGTTGGCATAATGTAGGTAAATGGTACAGGTCGTAGCATTGTGCATAACCACACAATGTTACGGCTGATGCACAGTTAATGAAACTGTCACGTCTGTAATGTACAGAGTGAATGGTGTTACTATATTTTGTTCTGTAAGGCAAATTAGTCCGTGAATGAAGTTTATTTCAGCGTTACGCTACGAATACGTAGCAAAGTCGTAGCAATCTCATAAATTGAAGATTTAACATTCACATAACAATTATTCTACTTCTAAAAAAGACTAAAGTGTACTCACCTAACTCACCATAAACATCTTTACACTCATTGTAGCAGTCTTCTAAATTCCTCCACACCACTACGTGTAGATATTTGAGACATCCAAAGTTGGGTAAGCGTCACAAATCCAGCCGGAAAGCTAAAACTGTAAACTTTACTACAAACATACTCGTCAGAAAGCTAGTTGAGTTCCACGAGCTAGTTCATTCCTACACTAGTCTAGCCAGTCTAGATAGGTCCAACAGGTGGTCCGTGCACGTTGCACACTAGCGTACGCCATCTAATTGTCGTTCATATTTATGAGATAGCTTTTTGCTCGTCCTTCGTCTGCTCCCAGCTTTAAATCGCTTACAACTCAACTGACTTTTTAACATTTCACGGTTCGTTTCGGATGCAAGTTTAAATTGGTTTTTAGTTTGGTTAAGCAGGAGGGGGAGGAGGGAAATATTTTAGTAGGTATAGGTACTTATATGTAACATTTTGTTCAAAATTTACATATCGTCCGCCGCCTTTGTCACCCTAGATTTAAGAGTCTCCTTTTATTGTTAATGTGTTCTGTGTGTTACAATAAAGTATTTATCTATATATCTATCGTTAATTTAAAAAAGTTTTGCCCCAATTGTTTGGACGCAAGTGACATCTACAAAATCTACATCATCTAGAAGACTGGTTCTGCACGTACAATCGCGATCACTCTAGCCTGACCACCAATGAGCTCTGTTTTTCTTAGTTGAATAATAGTAGCACTTTCTAGTCACGCACGCTCTGGTGACCATCGAATGACCAAACTCGAAGCTTAACTATCTTGAAGTAAACTACCTCTAATTACTTACTTATACTGGCTCTGCGACTCGAAGAGAATTTTTTCCTCTGACACTAAGAAAACTAATTGTCTTGTTTTATAGACCTAATAGACGAAAGATTTAATCAAGAGTGTCTAAGTGCCTACGAATTTTAGAATCGAAAATAAAACAGGGCAGGCGGTAAATTCCGCCATAGTACGCCATCTACGTGTCTGTCTGTATGAGGCACTGCCGATATAAGGGTTTCTGAAATACGTGTAAATAAATTGTTATGCTTAGTATACGACGCACAAAATAACTTTGGCCCTCATTGATGCGCAGAAGAAAAATATGGCCCATTTTTGACTACTGCGCATCAATGACAGGGCCAAAGTTATTTTGTGCGACGAGTAGTAATGATCACAGTTATTATTAGATCACGTAAATTAAGATTTTTTTTGCAAGGGAGCTTGGTAAAAATTACTGTAAAATAACCTAACTAATCAAAATATAGGTGGGTATCCTCTAGATCCCACGGCTCTTGGCCAAGAAGATAAGGACCCGCTGAGTTAACACTACCAAAATTGGTACCATCTTAGAAATTCATACTATTAAGGAACTTATACATTATAATGTTTATTTCATTATATTGTTGTACGTAATAGTGTCACAGTCTTAAGAGTATCTTAATCGTCTGTGCAGGTCGGAGGGCGGGCGACGGGCGGCGGCTACAAAGGGCACGACGACTTCAAAGCGGGCCGCGGATCAAAGAGGCCGCCGCAGATAACAGCCGGATAAAACCTCCGACGGGTGAGCGTTTGATATCCGATTGTCGGTTAAAGATCGCACCCGACAAATACCTTCTGAATAGGTGTTACAGATCTTTTCTTTACCTATAAAACTTCTTTACCACTCGTCTTTTGTAAACGGTTTATCATGTTATTTTGCGATCTATAAGCTTTGATACAAAGATACTTTGAGATATTAACGAAATCCTACAAAATGTAGGTACCTGCTTATCTTTTCTTGAAATAACGTCTGTAAATGGCAATAGAAATAAATCTGTTTATGAAAAGATCTCTGGGCATCTCTGGATTTACGTGATTTCTAAATATATATTTAGGCATAGTTTTGCTGGTTCTGTTCAAAATGCTTTACGGGTTTATAAGCACTCGGCTCGACAGATCTCATTGAAGCGTAGCGTATGCCATTTAATCTCGACAATCAGCTCGCTATTTCGTTCCAGGTTTAAATCCGGGCGAGCGCAGCCGCGTGTACCCGGGTAGCGGGCTGTCCGAGGCTGGATTACCCGGATGCGCAGTTCGTGACGTCGCACGCGCCCCTACGATTAGCCCGCCTGCCTACAGCTGCTCTATCTGTATACCCGCTGCCCTCCTTCAAATCGATCCGGGTCACAAATGACAGATAAGTACCTACATACCGACAAATATTGATTTCCTTCTTTTTCATATTTCATGGGGCTGTGGATTCGGATGTGGGGATGGGGATGATGAGATGGGGATTTCCCGCAACAGTTCAATTGTTTATCAAAGTTTAGGAGGAATCTTTTGTGAATAGGGATGAATGTTACATTTAAGACGGATATCGTTTTTCAATTTGAGTAAGAAATCATTACACCCAACGTCTCATTAAAAGTGCTTAGTAAAAATATTCTTACCAAACCACTTTTACAATGGGAACTACACATAAATCGCAAATAAGTTGATCCCATAGTTTATAAGAATAATTGGACTCGGCATTTGCAGTAAATAAGACCTCATATAGTTTTTGGTATAAGTGCATTGTTTTACCGGCAAGTGGGCTTAGGAGGGCAATGTAACATTTAATTTAACCATGACCTTCATTTAAACATTAAACTAAAATTCCAATATTCTAAGAAAAATAAAATTGCCAGCAATGTGATTGTCTACAAATGCATCAGATCCCTACATTACGGTGCGGATTTTAGTCAAGATTTGCTGCATGCAATATATATAGGGACCTAATGAAATAGTGAACATAATTTAAGTATGTTACTCAGACCATAAAACTGAACAACTTTTCCAAAGAAACATAGGTCGAAATACGAAAATCAATTTTTGATCGCCCATAGAATCTGCATCAGCTAATAGCGAATTTTGTGTGGGGGGTCAAATTTGATTTTTCGTATTTCGACCTATGTTCCTTTGAAAAAGTTGTTCAGTATCATGGTCTAAGTAACGTGCTAAAATTATGTTCACTATTTCATTAGGAGCCTATGCCCGCGTGTCGTATACCTTCGCAAACCTCTCGGGTGGTTGCTAACCTACCCATGAAAGAAAATTTTCCAAAATTTTATTTTTTTTGGATTTTGGCAATTCCTGCCTGCCTGGGCGATTATTCCCAGTAGTTCCGTGGAAGAAATCCTATAATATCATAGGGTAATACATACGAGACTTTAAAAAAATCATATTTATCCTGTTTTTGTTATTTATGTAGCCTGTAATATCCCACTGCTGGACAAATACCTCCCCTTTTAGTTCTGAGCCTCGGATGGCAAGTTCTTGGAAAAGTTGTTCAATTCCTCATGCCTTCGTCTCCGAGGCCGGCATCGACGGCGGTGACCATCCCCTGGTACTTATTCCTAATATCAATCATTACTTTTGAAAAGAAAAATCTGTAATTTTTAATTTTGTGGGTGATGGATATTTAAGAATTGGCCTCCAGATCCGCTAGTCACATTGCGAAAATTCTAAAAGTTGTAACCAGCTGAGAAATAAATTATAGACTGTGTATGTACATTGTGTAAATTGTATTCAAAAGAATGTTTTTTTTTGTAGCTTCAGTGGACCACTATCTAAAGAAAATACCATCTTTCGAATTTTCTTATTTGCTATTAAAATTACAATTTAAATTCGAAAAATGGTATAATCATTGGTTTGATTAGATGGTGGTGTGCTCTACCTACAATCCAGAGCAGGACAGAAGAAATAAGGAAGAAGAGAGAAGAATACTATTACTTGGAGGTTACGCGTATTCTTGGGGAATTAACACACATTACGAGATGTTATTGCTTGAGAATACACGTAGCTGACAAGGAAAAATTCATCAGAGGAAGATGGCAACCTTCAAGGATCTTTAGACACATTTTTAAACAGAATAATCTTTTTATTAACGACAAAATTGTTGTCATCCACAAAAGTTTTGTCTAACACAAAACACTGTGGATTCAGACCAAAATTTTAACTACTTTTCGAAAGGCACGGGCACATAGATCGAAATAGGAAAAAAATATATATTTTTATCATTTTATTTCTGAAAAATGCATCCATATTTCCGACGCAGTTTCTATGGGAAGTGATTTTTTTGGGTTGTATTTCACTGAAAATCAAAAAATCTGAATTAGCAAATCAAACAAAATACCCTGATTATAAATACTGATTTCACAGCAAAATAGTTACTGCAAAATATTATTTATTTCGGCAAAAATTTGAGTTCGTGATGCATCCCTATTAATAGGCCGGCCATATTCAAAATGCCGCGAAATTTTTATTTTCGCCGTTTTACATATCGGCGCGCCATTCGTTTCTGGCACTCGCCGACCGCTGCCACGGCACGCTCGCTTGGCTCGTGCGTTGTGTTCACAAGATAGCCTGACCCAACCGTAACCGATCCCTGTAGCTCAGGATCGGTTCGGTTAGGTTTACTTTAGCTAACGAACCTGAAATTTATTGATGCATAATCATTATTTTTGATGTGCATTAAGTATTTCCCTTTAGAAGCAGCAATTTAGTATTTTTGATGTGCAGTTAAATATATCCCATTTTATTTCATTAACATTTGACCTGTATACGTGGGAAAAAATAGTCAGTTTTTGTCTGAATCAACAGTCTGTTTTCGGGTCTATTTTTTACTACGTCTTGTACAGATATAAATATTATATAGCTCTCTCGGAATTTTCGCAGCCACCTGGTTTGAATTTCCTTCTCTAAAGTAATGCTGTTTTCGTCATTACTTTGGAATAGGGCACAAACCACAGTCATCACGTCGTCATGAAAAAGTATTTCAACCACAGACGTCACATCATGAAAAATATTTCTTCTTTCTTAAGGCCACGAAGAACGAGCGAATTGTTGTATGATTGTTTATTTTTTGATGTGTATTAACGTGCCACCGAGTAAATTTTTACCAAATAATATTCACCAAATTTTGTCTACCAAAATGGATGAATGTACACCAAATTTGCTTCTAGCACTTCGCCGGCCGCTCCCGCGACGCGACCACGTGCGTTGTGGTCGCAAGATAACCTAACACAACCCAACCGAATCGGTTACCCAAATTTGGTGTACGTTCAGCCAATTTGGTGTACATTCATCCATTTTGTCTGAAGTGTATTGGGGATGGGGTATAAAAAAATATTTTGGGAATCATTTAATTTGTTGCCTTTATTTTTGAATGATTATTTCTTATTGTGTGGCACTGTTATGGTTTTATACACCGTTTATTTTCATTGGTTTCACTCCTGAAGTCCCGTGGTTCTACTCATAAAAACCAGTAACTTTCTTGAAGAAAAAAATTACTCTCCATACTACAGTGGTCACATTTTGTACGGGAATTTTTATTGCGGGTACTCTTTGGGCTACGTGAGCGAAATAAATGAAAATTCACATTGTACGTTTAAGTTATTCTGGTTTAGATAAATGTTGTACTAAAGAGATCCCCCAATGATTTAAATGTTCTTAATGTACACTGAAGAGCAAAGTAAACGAGTCGGTAGTGTTTTCGCCATACATTTTTAAACAATGATGGGGCTCAAAGTAATCGCCAATATATAATAAAAATACGAATCTGATTATTAGGCAGATCTTTAGATAAAACCTTGTCAAAAACCTCTCTTTTTTGAAGATCACACCTGTCTACAGTATTCAGGAAAGTCAGTACATCACTTAGCAGAAAAAACGGGACATTTCGTCTGTTTTCTCATACATTTTCCGTGGTCAAATTTTTAAAGTGACGCACGTGTTTTCCTAAACATTTTAGATGTGTACATTGTTAAGAAATTTGTTGACAAGGGATCTGAAAAATCAGATTCGTATTTTTTATTCGATTTGGATAAGATAACGACGATTACTTTGAGCCCATTATTGTATGAAAATGTACGGCGGTAAAAACTACCGACCCGTTTTCTTTCCTCTTCATTGTATTAAGGTTTGTTTGTTTTAAACTTTCGTAGTTCGTTTGTTTTGTTGTTTGTTTTATACATGTTTTTTTTTCGTGTTAGTTTTTTCATGTTTTCCTTCAGTGTATTGTTATAAAACTGGCCTTGTAAGCTTATTTTTGTGGAGTCTGTATGGTGTTCCACTGCTGGACAAAGACCTCCCCCTTTTCAACCAAAACACAGAGATTTTCCTTTGTTTTCTATGTTTATGCGACTCAGGGTAGCTTCCCACGATGCGTGTTTTTGCGGACGGACCGCACAGCCGATGATCACGGACAATGACGCACCTTGGACCGCACCGAACGAACACAGCACTTGTCTTTCCCTTTTCACCGTACGTCGGTGCGGGCTGGTCAGCTTCCGTCTGCAGAATCACGCACCCTAGGACTCTACCCCTTAAAGATCTTTTCCATTGGGGCGGAGCGGAGAGATCATATACAAAATGAGACCGAAATTCGTAAAATCTATATGCCGATCTCGCGTCACCACGTTAAAAAAATAAATCAAAAATAGTTTTATTCAACAAAGGATAAAGTTCAACGGTTCTCAAACAAAGTGGTGCCATGTGAAAATAAAGCGACATAAAACCTAGAAAACCCGGTCTGCCTCGAGATCTATTGGTCTAATTTTGCACGTCTCCGTTCCGCTACACCTCAGTAGAAACGCACTCTATGAGGACACGATCGTAATATTTTTTAATGAATTGTGGAATCCATTCTATCGACTACCATTATTTATATTTCAGCCTTTTCATGGTTCTAACGATCAATTATTTGTTCGCAGTTCAGAAGAAGGCGACCTGAAGGATACAATGTCTTCACCACGAAATAAATATTGTATAGCATCTCAGTAAATACTTGCCTAGTTATTAATATCCTATTAAAAAGGTTTAAAATGCAAGATACTTGTTTCATTGAATTACTTATTTTGAAAGAAATTTAGGGACACTTTAACTGCCAAACTCAGAGAAGTCGCTTAAATTTCATCTTTCGGAAAGTTTCACACTGTCCTTTTCGATTTTATTTTCAACTAGCTGATACCCGCGACTTCGTCAATGAGGGTGAATTTCGCATAATTCTCTTTTAGTGCTCAAAGTGCGTGTCAAAGGAAACTCTGTGCAAAATTTCAAGTTTCTAGACTAAAAGGGGTTAGCCTGTGCGTTGATAGATAAGTCAGTCAGTCAGTCACGGTTTATATGGGTTGTAAGGGACAGCTGCCCGAAAACTGAAGGGACATGATCAATAATTGATCAGTCAACGAAACTAAACAGTTTTCAATGATTGAAGCTTTTAGAATAAAATTAAAGAATTGTCAGCCTTTCCATACAAAATGTCTAATCAAATCACCATTTTGTATGGCGACGTGATTTTTTTTTTTCATTTTCTAAAACTTTCATTCACTGTTTTCAGTTTCGTTGACTGATCATGCCCCTTCAGTTTTCGGAAAGCAGTCTCTTATATGTATACAGAAAAAAAAGTCAGTAAGAGACTTAATGTAAGATTAACTTTAAGTTACGTCTTTGAGTGCAGCAGTAAGATAAACAGATATATGAACGAAAATATTTTATTGCATTAAACTAAATCACTGAAAAGAGTATGCCATCCAGCCATTCGCTAAGCATATTCAAAGTAACAAATTACAAAGTCGACATTAATTAACACATAAATCCTAATAAATATTATATTTGTAGATATCTAAATATTTACATGTTTGCTGTAATGGCAGCACATAGTCTTATACACTACAATCACCATTCAATACGTTACCTACAAAACACGAGAAGGATTTGAACTATCTCGTTCAAACAAATCTTTAACTTTTTTGAAATGTGAAGTAAAGGGTTAGGATTAACACTGTTTCATTTAGTACAAGGTTGCCGGAGTAAGTACTACCCAAATAGCATTTTACTCCATTTAAGAGTACACATTTAGTTCCCAGGTGTACTTGAAGCATTATTACAGTTCACTCGTGATGTATAAGCTGTATTATTGCGATTAATAACACCTATACCTGTCTAAGGGACTTAAAGGAGTGTAGAGTTATACTTTTATACGATTGTTGGTGTTATAATACTCTAACAACTATCCTTTAGTCAGCCGTCTGACTAAGAGCATTATAGGAGGGTAGAGATACGGCAACCGCTGTTTAACGGCCTACTTGTACGATGTTATAGAGCTAGCATTTTAATAGAACACACGTGGTCATTTATAAAGCCAAAAGCTGTTATTTTTACTTGTTTTAGACTGTTATACAGCTAGTAGCTGTAGTAGGACTTGTTTGTGATCATTAAAATAACCTTTTTTTACTATCTGTACAGAAGTGTTTAAATGGTTCGCATGTGAACTGTAGGCTGTTAAAAGGACTATATGTGCTATCTATTAACATCAATAGCAGTTTATTTGTCCACAAGTACTACTCTTATTTGCTGTAAGCTGAAAATGAATATCAATGTGATATTCTATTACTCTTATCCCACAAGCTGTGTGTTGTCTTACACGAAAACAAAAAGTGATTTTTGTTAGTTTGTTAAAAAATTTGTACTTTAGGTATTCATACTTGACTTTGTACCTGGGCTAGGCGATTTAACGGACAAAATTTATTATTGCGGATCTTTAAAATTTCAGTATCTGAAAGAATTTAACGATGATCACAACTGACCTGAACTACATCTTAAAGCTGTACATAATTTCACATTAGAATAAATTTATAGACATTGGCTCTGTAGTGGTACAAATGTGGGACTTCATATAGATAACAGCATTCTAACAGAACACATGTGGACCTATATACGCTCACCGCATTAAATTGGAGTTATAACAGTTCACATAGCCGTATTTCATTTCCACCATTTTGTTCTACGTAACCTATAATATTTACCAAATAAATCTCCAAAATTATCATGCAGATTTATCACAGAATACGCAGATAGAGCGATTGAGTTTTGGTTTCATATTATAATTAATTATCGAAGTATAATTATAATGCCAATATAATATCAAAAACTGAAAATTGTAGATTTCCTCTCAGCCAGTTTTAAATGTTTTAAAATGAATATCACGTTTTTACAGAGGCGCGTGAATATTTTAGCTGTAAATATGTATACATTTCACGATAAAGTTGCATTCCCATGGCATTAACATTATTAAGTATTTAAAACCGGTACTACCGCGTGTTATCATAAATTTTTATCCAATTGATATCCGCTGGAGTTAATGTGTTTCTGATGGCACACACAAAACCAAACTAATGAGGAATAATTAATAAAATAAAGAAATAATTTAGGACACACGTGAACTTTAGGTAGCACTGGAGTACTTTTGTCGGATTTTATAACTGTGAAGGCTGTGTATTTAGCCACTTGTTACTCTTTATTACACTCATGAACGTTGTATGGTTCACACTGCGTCCCATATAGTGCCGTAAGTCAGCCTTAAGTCCGATGTTACTACTTAAACTGCTATTATAATGCTATTATACTGCTAATGTACAGCCATAGTGAACTTAAGGCTGTCTAATTTGTGCCCAAACTGGTTCTATAAGAGCATTATAGCAAGCTATACAGCTCTTATACAGCTAACTTACACAGCTTGTGGAGTACATGTGAACAACTAGACATCTTATATAGAACCGCGAATGCCACTTGGGTAGTACACAATATACATATTAGTAAACTTGAGATTGTTCTTTCACACAAGCTGAAATAGATTCGGATCTAAATTATTGAATTGAAAAATAGGAAAATAAGATTTTAGTCTAAATCGTCAGCCTCAGGGGTAGCTCTGGGAGCTATGGCGTCGTCGTCCTGACTCGACACAAGCGGCGGGTCGTCGTCGGTGGCTTCAGAGGGTTCTCTTCGTCTGCGGTCGAGACCCTCGGCGGACACCTTCGCGTCATCACCTTCTCTACCACCACTGCTCGAGCCGAGTGTTGACTCGTAGAGGTTAACACTAGAACTGTTAGTATTGACGGCTTTATGTTGGCCGTCACATGAGTTTTTCCGAGCAATCTCCTCTATCCTGATGTTGCTGCTTGCATTGACTGGGCTTTTATCAACTGCATTGCTGGTACGCCGCGAGAGCGTGGCGGTGCGCTCGCAGCTAGCGTTGGGAGGGTCGTAGCCCGGGACGGGGGTGTCGGGGCGAGAGTACACGGCCGGCGTCACCTCGCCGGTGTGCGTAGTGTTGGTTTGCACTGTAGAAACTGAGGGCGTTGTCTGCGTGGTGGACTGTACGGTGTTGTGTACGGTTTGAGTAGTAGACTGCGTGGTAGGAGGAGTAGCCTGCGTACCGGTGCCGGGCGCGTCGTGGTAGGCCGCCCCGCTCGCCATCGCGGCTATGCCCGCGAGCCCCACCATGCCGCCCATTCCGTGGTGGGTCCTGAGCAGGAGCTGTTGCAGCTGCGCCTGCTGCAGTATCACCGGCAGCTCGTAGTGGTGGAAGAAGTACAACATCGAGTGCTGTCAAAACAAAACCAAGTTTATTGCGAATTCCAGACAAATACTGTGGTAGATTTCTACCGGAATACGTGGCATTGTTAAGGGTTTATACAAACGTGTGGCAATAAATATACGGTAAAGAGATAAGCTGCCAATAGCGGCGTCGGTCGTGCGGTGGCGGCGCGCCCGGAAGCCGGCGCGGAGTGGCTGCGAGCAGACGCTCAAATTACTAGACACGTCCGTCGAACTGAGCAAAACTCCTTTAGACAAATAAATGAGCGACTCGTGACAGCGCTGTACCTCGTATATTTATTTATTTCTGGGTCAAAGTTCCCTCCCTTGGCAACGTCCGACGTAAGTTTTAATTAAGAAACTTGTGACCGCTCTCGACTCAACTTTTATTTGAAATTATATTTTCTGATGCTTCGTTTTGATTTTTTCCTGTTATCCCCGGCGGGCGGCGGGGCGGGTATAACGGGTTGCCGACGACGACAAGTTGCGACACCTTCATGATTTATTATTCGCGCCGTGCGCCGCGGCCGGATAATTGAAAGAATTTTGATCATCCATTTTTGAACTCTTCCTGAGGCACGATTCCGGATGTCAAAATATACGTAACGTATAATCTAATTTGAATAAAAGTATTACGTAATGTATACTAATCACTTTACGCGCCCCTAATGCTCAAACTCGAGTTATGTAACATACAAAAAAGTAATAAGTACAATAACTTCATTCAAGTGCGCCCAAGTCAAATATCCTTAATTAGTAGATCCGATACTTTCCTAATTTGTTCGTGGACCATCATTACGGTAAATAAAAAAATGGATCGTATGTTAAAAGGTATATAATGAACTGAGATGATGCCCTTTTATACGTCCATTAAAATTGGCGCTTTGAGATTTACCGCGAGCCTAATCCGTACGGGAATAATAAGAACCGAACCCTTTTAGTCAATTCGCAGATAATTTTTACCAGATTATGTTTAAATAGCCGTGTATAGAATATTTTGTCAAAAATAAATGTACCTCAAGAAATAATAAAATATCTACACTATTAACGTTTCTAATGTTTGGTATCCCTAATCACCGATTTTGGATTTTTTGTTTAATTGATTTGATCGATTTAGAAGAGTATAAACTTCAATGGTAGTTATTATTACTTTGTGAGCTCTTATGTCAATAACATAGGGGGGTTATTTCGAAGAGCCCATGCACTTGATGCCACACAGGCGTAGTTTTTACAATCAGAGTAGATTTGTGCGTTGCAAACAGAGCGCACTGTCGAGCTGGAATGTATTTTTTCATTTAATTCCTTCAGTCTGTTTGTGACCTCTTAGGAGACGTGGATACTTTATGGAGCCGAAGGGAGACGTGAGTGCAGTGCAGCCGCAAATTCAAAAGGTTAAGCACCGCAGGGGAGTAAACTTTTTAACACCTCAAAGCGTCCACAAGTCTTTGTGACGACAACATTTTTCCCGCAAAATGTCTTAAACACTTTTTCGGTGCATTGATTATGCGAAGACGGTCGGAAACTCTGGCTGAAACAAAGTTATTTTAAATTAAAATGCAAAGAAAAAACAGCGCATGGATAGGGAACGGACCCCGTTAGACGAGACATTTTTTCAAAATAAAATCTCTTTTCATTTAACTAATCCCCGGACAGACGCAAAGTGGTAGGTATTTTCACGAATTAGTTGCGAAAACATGAAAGTTAAGAAGTCAAAGATAATGGCAATTAAAAAAGATTAAGGTTGTTTTGTGAGTTTAGAGAATTGTTGAACTAAAAATATAATGTTTGCGTATATTAAAGTGCCGTATCCTAACCAAACCGTAATGTAAACTTTAAGGGAATAACGAAACCAGGGAATAAGCCGCTGAGAGTGTTTGACTTAGTTTAGGTATAATTTGCAAGAGATCTGGAAGATTACTACACTTTACCGCTTCCATCATGACGGGTCCTTCCTGTTGATTTAGGACTTGACAGAAATTAGCTCAACCACCATCTATTAGGCCTCTACTAATACTCTACCCTTATAAGTTCCTCGTTAACTGTAAGCTTGTAAACAGAATAAAATAGTGCTTCATGCTAGCTTCATGAGATCAAATGATGTTTATGAACAACAATGTTATTCAGAAGCAATGTTTATTAATTTGCAAATGAGGAGTGATCCGGAGCGTCTGTAGAGTGTCGACAAGTAGAGCCTGAGTTAAAGTAGCCAGCGGACCGGGGCGTCAAATGATATGCGCGTCGCGTCTCGCCGGCTCGACGGGACCACCTCATGAAATATGATTTTTATTAATAAGTTGACACGCCCGATGATTATAAGATAAGCCTCCACTTTGCATTCCGGAGGGCCTCTGTTTCTCCCCCGCTTTAATCCGGCAGAGCCTACGTTCGTCTTCTCTTTAAGCGCATTCGATTTTCCTTGCCATGTTCTCTGGCGCCTTTTCAAAATCGTGTTTGAATATTATTATGAGGAGGATTGTCTTTATAAAAGAATGTTCTGTTTAAGTTTAGAGTAATAAGGGGTATAACCACTGATTTTTATTATACTATACTCCTTACTGGATAAGCGTTAGTAAAGTTGTAGTCGTGCTTATTTGATCGACGCCATTTTAATTTGCTGTGGTATTGCTGTATTATCTCTGGGTGTAAGTAATTTAATATTTTCGACTCATTTCTGTATTTAGTTGTCTGACATTGCGATGGATAGATACGAGATGGCCTTAGCTGTTGTGATGTATGTTTAAGATGCCAGATCATTTTTGGAACCTTCGCCAAATTTTTGTACGTCACTTAGAACATGAAATTTTACAGCTTTTCTGAAGAAACATGATGGGTTCGATAAACAATAGAATACAAATTCTACTATTGCCGGTAAAGGTTTGTATGGGAGCGCCAAAAATAATTTTGTATTTAGATTCATTTTACTTTCGGAAAGTCGTTCGTATTAGTGTTCTGAGTAAAATACGTATACAGCGTGTAACGGAAAAGTATGAAAATACTAGAGGGTGTGAATCTGTCCATGAAACTGAACAACTTTTCCCAAGGAACAAAGGTCATAGAACAAAATCAATTTTTGACCTGTAGAAACTGCATCAGCTGATAGCGCATTTTGTAAGGGAGATCAATTTTGGTTTTTCGTGGGAAAAGTTGTTCAGTTTCATTGGAAGAGTCACACCCTTTAGTATCTTCACAGTTTTCTGTTACACGCTGTATTCAGTATGATATTATTAACTCTCCTAGTAGTTTCGAGTCAAGGAGCTCAGTGTAATGTCGTAGCAGGAGTATAAAGCAGAAGCGCGAGGGACGGAACATTCCGCGAATGCTCTGCATAGCGGAGAATTTGTACCCGCTGTACGCACTATCTAGCTATTTATTGGGCTTATCGATCCTGAGTATACTTAAAATTAAATCTCCTCACTTGTAGTATATCCCCTCAACTGTGTAAGCATTTTATTAAATAGAAAACTGCAGATTATATAATAGAAAACTGACGTTGTAGTCAGTTTACTATTATTATATTTATTAGACTGTGTCGGTGATTTCGCGAAATTCGCGCGCAAAGTCGTGTCTGCGTTTTATCGACGATTCCTTAGGTTCTATGCTATGGACGCTAAATCTAATTACTAATTTAAAAAGCTAATGAAATTTAACGTCTATTTATGCATGTTTTAAATGTAAGTATTCAGTTATAAAAAGAGGTAAAGAAAATTAAGACCACGAAAACTAGTAACTTCTTTTTTTTTACCCTATATCTTTTGAACGAAATCGAAGACAACCCTTTTAATTATGTTTATAAAATGTTTATAGTCTTAACAAGACATAACGATACAATTTTGTACGTATCTATAGACAAAACACCATGTAAAAGAAGAAAGAATGAAAGAACCCGTGGCAACAGCTCCTGACAACTTAACTTTCCACAGATCTCACAAAACATTTTCTGAGGCAACTGTTTTTGTAGCTATATTGACGTTTCGTTTCACTGAGTACACGATGACATTAATCAAACAAAGGCAAATGTAATAGTAATATGGCCGTATTGATACATCCTTCTCTAGTCTGCGATTGCACTCAACATGTAGAATTTTTATGTATAAAGTACATCTTCAGAGCAATCTTACACTTAAAAAGGACTAATTAATACCAATAATAAAACTAAGAAACGAAATTTCAAGTGCTACCCGCGTTGCCCTGGTAAGGCAACAACACAGTTTCCGCGTTATTTCGGTTGCCGTAGAACGGCAAAACACTGGTGAGGGGTTAAATAAATAAAATGTATCGCACAGACATAAATTTCATAAATAGTAAGGAGTCGGTACACTACTATTGTTTAGATAATTTTTGTAGCACAGGAAACTTACTTCTTATTATTGTATGCAATGACAATAAAACAATTATACACTTCTGCAATGGCTGACAAAAAAGATATTGTAGGACGAACGTGACAACGTGGACAGAGGCGAAGCCGAGGTCCACATGCGTAAGTCCTTCAATACCTGATTGCGGCCAAGGCTTGTAGGTATAGTACATTTCTCAATAAATGCGCGGAGATTCAAATAAGTTTAATCCAAACAAACATTAAAAACTTTCTACTTTGTTAAGTGCGATGCGTTTTGCTTTGTTAAGTGAGTGCGAAAAAAACTGCGATGTAAACAAAATAATATATTGTTATCTATTATTTTGTTTACATCGCAGTTTTTTACTTTCGAGCGGAGCGAGAAAGGTATTGTATTTGTGAAAAAAAAAGTTTTTCTAATTTTCTCAAACATGTGTTCTATATCACTTATACATCATAAAAAACAAGTCTCCCAAAAATGTCCGTCCGTCGGTCTGTCCGTCACGCTTTGGCCTAGCGGCTAAACGAATGGTCCGATTGACACCATATTTGGAATTTAGGAGTTTTATGCAAATCCATCAAAGGGTTCTAAGTGGTTTCTGGCTGGCTCTCATTTTGAGGGTAGCTGTTATACAACGAAAATGATTAATTGTAATTTTCTCAAAAACGGCTCATAGAATCTTGATGAAACTTTGCATGACCAAGCATCTCCGTGTAAGATATCTTGCGCCAGTATCAAATGATCTGTGTAATTTCATATAAGGGGTGTTCCTGTACCACAAAATCGTAAATATGTGATTTACCCAAAATTGGTTCCATTGAGTTTATTAAAATTTTCTATAATATTACTCCTGGATTGGTTGTCTACCTGACTGGATATTCTTTATGATTTTTTGAATAAAATTTAGTACACAGGGTGTACCAAAAACTGAAAGGCCTTGCTCAGTAGACTAAACTGAACAATATCCATAAGGAACTGTTGTGAAATTAAAAAAATCTCCATGCAAGTCTCCTACGGTGGTGTCCATTAATCTGTGAAAATTCATATAAAGAGTGTTCCAGTAGGTACTACTAAAAGTTAAACATGTGATTTACTCGAAATCGTTTGAGGTTTGTTTGTTTTAATGTTTGACAATTTGAATTCTGAATTGATCTGTATATTTCATTCGAACATTTTTTTGGAAAAACGTAAATAAAAGTTTGTATTTCCATACTATGTGTATGGCATTACAAATTTAAGTTTGCGGTTGATAGTTTTTCCTCGAGTATTGCGAGAAAGTAAGTGCAGTGCTGCTGTACCATTTATTTTTAGTAATATTCTATTCAATCTGTGTTTGTTTAATTTTGTAACTATTTATAGCTTTTTTGCAAGCCAATTCGAAATTATTTATTTGACAAAATCTTTGATAAGTTATCTCCTAGGCTAGGTTGTTATGCATGTTGGTACATTTCACTTTTAAATAACTAGACAGACATATAAGAGTTTTCTTAGTAATTTGTTCGGTCGCAAAACTCGATAGAAATGGATTTTCATACTAACCTTGCCGGCAGCTGCTCGGAAGTATTTAACCAGTACAGCTATTTTGATTTACCTCGAATAAGGTTGTCAAAATAATGATCGAATTTCCAAGCATGTTTGAGAAAAATATATAACTGATACCATCGTATTTATCTGATCGGAAGTTTCATACAACTAATAATCAGTACCGTCTTAGATACGATATTTGAATTCACTTACTCGATGATGTTCATTAACTCAAAGGCGGAAATAGTACACTTATTATTTATTACAATTACTTATTCCAAAAGAGCAGCTTCTGGTTTTAATTTTTCACAATGAGATCACAATGAAATAATAAAAATCAAATCTCCATTTCTTATATTTTTATCAACAAAGAACGCTCTACAAAATTGCTGTTTATATGTTATGATTACGTTACTAAAGTTGAGTTTGGTGAGACGTCAAGACGTCACAATAACGTATGGGGACGTGATTTGTTGACAAATGCTCGCGAGCCGCCCCACGCCGTCTTAGGGGCTTTCTTTTAGTTTAAAAATAATAACTGCGAGTTTCAGCTGCTCTGTGATGATAAAATATAGCGAGTGTGTGCGTGAAATCACAACGCGTGTCCGCGGATCCCTGCGGCGACCCTGTGACCCTGTCTCCCATTGTAGCGTCGTCCTCTTACGTATTTTATTACAACATGGTTATTTTTCGGTGTCCGATCCGTAAAATAATATTTCAACAGGCCGCGGATCTACTAGGACGGCTGAGGGAGTCTTGTTAAAATTCTTCCCCTAGGCGTTTTGGCGACATAGTATTCTTTACAGTTTATACGCTTTCTGTGCGTTAATGAGTGCATAAAATACGTATCGTATGAATTTCGTGAAAGTATAAATATTGAGAAGCGCATAATCGTTTTTGAGCACTCGAGTGGCGAGTATTAATAACAGCGGTATAGCAGGGGAAAGCTAATATCGCTTTAAACAAACAGTTTATCAAGCCGGCATGCGAGGTACGGCGGCTCGGCGCCCGGGGCTCGAGTGACCGACATCAAAGACCGGACAAACATACAAACGGCCTACAGTAGAGATGTTAAATACACGTGTAATGAGTTATCATAATAGCGGGGCTCGGGCACGGCTCGCCGGTAGGGCCCGCGCTCATGACGTAGGCAAGAACGCGCCAGTGACACTTCCCTAAATGAGATTTTTCATGAGCATATTCGTGATCCCACCCGCAGGGTTTCCGTGTTGCTAAAATAAAGACAATGTTTATCTGCATCATCACACTACTTGCTACAGACTTTTTCATAACACAATTAAAGAACCTACTATAAATTAAAACTAGGGTAGGGATCAGTATACGAGCGAATTCGGAGAACCGATAACGGTACACAGGTAGACATCATCTATGAAAATGAAGCCTGAATTTCTGAAATCTAATATGCCGCTGCAGTTTCTATAACGTTATAGGATGTTGAAAACCCGCGATTCATTGGATGGAACTCATTAGTTTATTTTTAGTACTACGCCGCCGCAAGACCGTATTGATACTATGAAGCACCAAAATATAACGTACATGTTCTCAGAGCTATTTTAACATACTCATTTTATATAGCAACGTTATACCTATGATCCATTTTTTCGTTTATTCCAACGCTTACCAACCAAATTTGCAGCCATGACACTACAACCAGAGTGTATTTGACGGAAAGGTATCATTGTTTTACAAACTTATTTTTTCCGATTGCTATTGACATAGCTGCAAAATGTGTTGGTAAGCATTGGAATTAACAAAACAAAATTATCATATGAGACAGTTTGTAGTGCATTTAATATGGAATAATAATAAGTCTAGAAAAATAGTGCTTCACAAAATTCGTGTTAAACCTTTTAAGGGCTTATTTGGGGGCGAAATTTAACAACTTTTGTTCTACAACTTTTCGAAATTCGCAAATAAAACATTTACTTCTTATACAAATTGGACCAATCAGATGAGTTCATTTTGTATGGTGTGTTTGGAGAGTTTCGTCCAAAGTGAATTTCCAAAACTAGTAGAATAAAAGTCGTAGCAGTATACAGCAATAAGAGGTCAGAATAATCAGCGTGGTAGCCCCCGCTGCGAAATTATGCTAAATTCGTACCTTTTCTGGGGCCAGTACTTGAGATAGTGTTATTTTTGGTTTATGTTTTGTTTGTGTTTTTCATTGTGTTGTTGGAAAACAAATGAATTAATTAAGGGAGACATTTTACACAAGGTCATCTGATCCCAGACTAGGGAATCTGATATTCAAACATAAATAGATATATAAACACGCAGACACAGAACAAACACTTTTGTTCATCACGCAAATGTTTGCCCTGAACGGGGATCGAACCCGCGGCCCACGGCGTAGAACCAAGTCAAAGCTCACTACCAAGTCAAAATGATAACCCACAAAAAGTTTAAGTTTAGTTTAAGTTTAACCCACCTGTATAAACAGCCAGGAGGTAACGAGGGCGAGGCTGCTGTACTGTCCATTGAACCGGTAGTGATACGCGTAGAACGAGAAGTGGTACAGATAGAAGAACCTGAGGACAAAACAAAAACACACTTGAATAAAACAAATACGACAAAGCATGCATAAACATTCTATTTATTGGAAAATAAGACTTTACGCTGCATTGCAGTTTTACTGATGCCACGTAAGAGATACTGATGCCCCGTAGACATAAGGGATACACTTTTAAAATTAGGAATTTTATTGACTATTTCATTAAACACCCAGTATAATACAGATTTTTAATAAAAGCAACTAAAACAATAATACACGATGTAATGGACAGCTTTCCGAAAACTAAAGGGGCATGATCATACAATGAAACTGAACAACTTTCAGTGAAAGAAACTTTAAGGATATGAAAAGAAATCAGCATCTTCATACAAAATTGTAAACTTACGACAGTTTGTATGGAGAGGCCGAATATTTTTTTTATTTCCTGTGAGTTTCATTCACTGAAAGTTGTTCAGTTTCGTTGACTGAACATGCCCTTTCAGTTTTCGGAAAGATATCCCTGCCCTATATACAAGCGATCATCATCTGACTTAAACCAAGTATAGGCAAAATAACAGTGGTTACAGTAAGTACTTTTTACTGCACGCTGAGCCAAAATCTTTTTACAGTAACTATGCACAAAATGAATTATTTTACTATAAAGTTTTTGTCAATTTGTGATTAAAAATGTAAGTATTCGTATTGTATCTGTGTCCTTTAAATGTTTACACTGTAAAATGTATTCTACCTATATTATACAAATGCACCTGGAGTCTTCCTCTAAGAAAATGCTAGTATGCTGCGACATGATAAAGCAGAGCTTATCTCGTTACCACATAGTGCCGAAGCAACAAGTATCTCCTTCAGAGCCGGATGTCGTTATTAGTTCTTGGAAGCTGTATCCTAGAAGGGAAGGGGATTATTTTATTTAGTCTTCGTTTCTTGACAAAAGATTGGTTAGCGTTACAATGGGATGGCTCTTGCTGCTCTTGCAAAATAAGGTAGGTACTGAATGTTTAATTTCAAAAGATTTATATTTTCTTTAAATATAAATACAATGTAACACATACAGATAAGTAATAGTTGAAGCTCACAATATTGGGCTAGACTATCCTGACACACAGGTACTGAATGTGAAATTTATCCAATCATGACTTTGGAATACACATCGGTAGCTTCTAAAACAGTACTGACTTGCCTTGTATTAAGGGTTCCGTACCCAAAGGGTGAAAAACGGGACCTTATTATTATGCCTCCGATGTCTGTCTGTCTATCAGCGGGCTGTATCTCACGAACCGTAAAAGGTAGACAGTTGCAATTTGAGCAGGTTATGTATTTGTGTTGCCGCTATAACAACAAATAACAAAAATAAAATAAATAAATAAATTAAGGGGGGCTTCCCTACTAAATACGTGTTTTTAGGCGATTTTTGCTCTATTTTTGTTTAAGCTATATCATAAAAACGGGAATACGTTCACGTACAAGCGTGTAAATTCTCACAAAAAAATATTTATTTTTAGGCAAACTGTGTACTTTATGTTTTTGCTGTGTGTTTGTTGTTTGCAAATATTTTTTTTTTATTATTAATTTAATACACTTCTGCGTGACTGCGCGTCCATAACTAAGATGGTATTTTTCCCTTAGTGGTACGGAACCCTCAGTGCGCGAGTCCAACTCACACTTGGCCGGTAAATTTACCATTTTGGTTAATTACCCTAGAACAGTAGTGTTTCACCATAAAAACCTTGAGTTTTGTACGGGACGACCAAATTTTTTCTTGTTTTTCGACCCGTGTTCGTCTTGAGAAAAGTTGTTAATTATTTTGTTGAATATGAAACATGTTGTAATGAGTAACCATACATTCTCGTCTCTTAGAAAACAAGTCTTCATATAGAGATAAGCATCCTTTGCAAGGTACACAGCGTCATATCATAAAGTAGCTCGGAGCGATCTTGTTACCACATAGGTAGTGCCGAAGCAACAAGTATCGTCTCGCCGGTGGCCGGACGTTATTGCTGGCTTATTGAAACCCGCACCCTTTCTATATTACCTATAGTTATCGCAATAATAAGGTTCAAGTAGTTTATTTACTTCTCGTAGATAAAATTGGTAAGTTGGAGGGAGATATACCTGGTTATTTTTTGTACCCCTAGCCAAATAGTATGTTAGTGTGTGTATCTTACCCAGAACGCAAATCTAAAAAACTTTTCCACAGAAAGGTATATGCGTCGAGAATAGAGTTATATTTATTTTGGCTTTCCCATACAAGGTTTTTTTTTTAAACAACACTTCTTACACAAAATGTTTCGCTCTTTAGATACCTTCGGGAAAGATGTTCAGTTTCATGTTCTGACCAACATGCTTGAAAACTACTATACTACTATAAAATTCTAAACCATACTTTAACTTCAAGTTCAGTAGATTTTGTCAAAATCGTGTTTACATTCAAGAGCTCAAGTCAAATTTAAGCGGTCGTTCTTATTATGGGTACGATGAAAAATAGCATCGTCTGCTAAGTCGTCTGAAGACAGGTCGCGAGACACCAGACGAGCAGTGAGCAAAATCGACATTGCAGCCAATTGCTGCTTCACACATCCTCCGCCGCTTCCCCCTTCCTCCCCCATTAGGTTCGTTATCTGCTTATTTCGGTGGATAAATTCCCAATGTGAGACGGGGGCGACAAACGGGCCCCGGAAAAGGGGAAATGTCACCTCGTTATCTGAAAAGGTTGCAATTTTATTTGAAATCGATATTCACTGAGATACACATTTTTCTTCGTGTTGTGCCGACGATGTAAGGAGACGCCTTTTCCTGTGAGGCGCCTTTGTTGACGCCCGAGACGGTTTATTAGGGGCTGCCAAGTTACGTACTTACCTGATTTATCATTCCATGCCAGAATTTTATAATGATAGCCTGAAGTTGTCATCAGAACTGTATACTTTTATGACTGTTGGGTAGCAAACGCTGTATGAGATCACATTATTCTGGGTGATTCATTTGGAGGTACCTTTTTTAAACTTAAAAAAACCGGCCAAGTGCGAGTCGGACTCGCGCACTGAGGGTTCCGTACCTATCTACCATATGATACACTAAAAGCTTTGCTCTTTGATTTTAAAAACTCCGCGACCATCCAACGGAGATGAGGACATAAAAAGCCATATCTTTTGAAAAAAAAATTTTATTATTATGCAAAAGAACTATTCTTTACATTTATTTCTAAATATTATTTCTTTCAAATGTTGGCCGTGACTCCGGTTAACATAGTCCATTCTGCCGTTCCAATTTTCGATGACGCGTCCGAGCATTTCGATTGGTATTTGGCGAATAACGCGAATAAAGCATCAATGAAAAGTTGTTCAGTTTCGTAGGCAGAATAACATCCTTCAGTATCTTATTCTATTAAACGAGCAATTGATAGAGGTTTTTCGAAAACGGCCCTAACGATTTCGATGAAATTTAGTATACAGGGGTTTTCAGGGGTACAAAAACTGATCTAGCTAGGTCTTATGTCTGGAAAAATTAGGTTTCGCTGTTTTTTTTTAGTAATTTCTTTGTGAGTTATAGTACGTTGTTAAGTAGCATAGCTTGCTGACCCGATGATATTTCAATTATACAGAGCATAGCTCGGCCGCCCTGGTACTTATCATAATATGATATTATCTTTATGTTACACCTTGTATAACCAAAATACCTATATAACGTGTTAAGCGAATTGCAAAAACCTCTAGCATGAACTGATCAACTTTTGTTCTACGACTTCTCAGAATTCTAAAAAAAAATTTTGTTTCTTCATACAAATCTATCAGCTGACCGAGCTGTATGAAAAAGCAATTATTTTTTTGTGAATTTCATAAGTCGTAGAACAAAAGTTGTTCAGTTTCATTAACAGAGCTAACACCCGAGAGGTTTTTCGCCCTGAGTATTAAAGTCGGTAGTTTCGTCTGGGACCTCATCTCTGTCCTGAGGGCTACATTAAGGTCAAGAACAACGTTCTTCTGAAGGTATATTAGTAGGTATTTACGAATTGCGTAGTAAGAATTGTAGCACAATTCACTATGCGTAGCAATCAGCTACGATACCTCAGATCAATGTCCAACCGGGGTGGTCTCAAAACAAAGCGAAGCAATTTAGAAATTAAATGAGCAACAACAGAGAGACAGAGCAAACACTGAATCCAATAAAATGGTATTTACAGAAACATCTTACAAAGACAAGAGATGCGTCGATTAAGTTCTTAAGTAACAATTTCACGGGCAGATCGCTTCCAGAATAATTTAAAGAGAGGGCGAGGGCGATTCTTCTGTCCGCTGCTAAGCGGCTTGGTGTGCCGGCTACTCCGGCCAGGCGGCGAGTGCCAGGCGTCCGCTTTGAACGACATCAAAAGACCAGATTACGTCAGCATTAAACATACATGTAAGGAGAAACAACCGGCGTTTTCTTAATGTTATTTCGTCCATAAATATTTTATAGTCCCCGGCGCTCGCAGTAATGGAAGATGTAAATGACGTCACAAGTCTTGGACACTTATGTGTCACTCGATTTATACTCAGTACTCATAATCTTATTATCCTTTCTTATAAGAGTTTATTCTGAAACGTTTGAAAAGAATGTTATGAAAGTTTAATATCTAAAGGAAAATAAAATTCAGCGTGCTTGCAACTTAAAGGAATCTTTATAGAATGTTTAACAAAGACGTCAGTATGTCTAAGTCATAAAGAAACAATTTTGCCCTGTGAAAGTAAAGATAAGGCAAAGTAAGTCACGTGCAGCGATTCACATCATTATAATAACGTGCAAACGGAACGAGGCGCGGGGCTTGTATAAAATATATCAAAAGTCGAATGCCCATTTACAATTTTCCTTATTACATCAAAATTATTCAGAAGCCAGATAGAGGGAGGGGCGAAACTGAATCTTGTTGAACTAACTCAGTGCGAAATCACTTTCGCCTCGGCCTTTGATCTCGAGTGCGCCAAAGGAATGTTATTCAGTAAAAACATGCAAATTCGATAAAGTATAACACAATATTAAAGGGAGCAGCTGTAAGGCGGCTGCTTCGGTCCCGCACTCGATGCGGTGCTTTCAATATCATTTATCAGCTTCCGGACACAATTCGATTTGTTTAAAATCAAAATCAAAACTTCATCCTTGTCATTCTTATCAGAATCGAGTTAATACGCTTAGAGATTCGTGCACGTAAAACGATTTAATGCTCGAAATTAGGTCTAACGCTTATGTTATTTTGTATTGTGAATATTTCATTACTTCAGCTCAGCGCCTAATGGCTTTTTGAAAAATGTAAAGGGATGATTGCGTAAAACAGCCTTTTAACACAAATTGCATATTCTCAAGTCACTTACTCTTCCATTTTCTTGTCTGGAAAATCTTAATTTTCATAAATATTTAATACTATTTTCCGTAACATCATTTTGTTATCTCATTATATTTTAGAGTATATGTTCGCGTAAAATTTCAGAGATTATTTTGATGGTCAAATCTTTTTTTTACGATAAGCCCATTTAAAGGTTCTAGAATGTAATGGTATAGGGCATTGTATGGTTAGGGTAGAACCAAAAGGGGTTTGTTTTGACTTCGTTTGTTCACGTTTCTTCCTGCCAAATTTGGGTTATCACCAAACGAAGGCCAACGAATACCGATACACCAATTTAAATTGTATTTATTCTTTCTTGCTTAATTAACCTCAATATAAGCTGATATATTTATACTCTATAAATATATGTCGCAGCCGGATTGAAGCATCCGCCGTATTTAAATTTGGTACCGCCGTATTTAAAAACGGCACCGTTTTGCAATCCGCCTACCCTTCGTTCCGCCGGATTACAATTTGGCTGAAATAATTTACGCCGCATTGAATGAGCACTTCGTGTTCGTCAAAGCGGCGTAGTAACATTGCGCTCAATTGCAAACGGGCACTTCGTCGATGCGCTGCTTTGAAAAACAGCGCGCCAATTAGTTTCTGGCACTCGCCGGCCGCTTCCGCGGCACGCTCGCTTCGCTCGCTAGACTCGTACGTGGTGGTCGCAAGATAACCTAACCCAACCAAAAACACAATATGGCTAAACGTTCCGCCGCTTTGTAGAATGCATCGTTACAACGATCCGGCGAAACGAAAGGTAGGCGGATTGCAAAACGGCGCCGTTTTTAAATACGGCGGAGCCAAATTTAAAAACGGCGGATTCTCATATCCACCGGATTCGGTAGAGTAAATGACTACAGAAAGATGCAGGCGCCCTATATGTGGTAAATAAATACTTATCGTTTGTTACCACCAAACTAATTGTTTCTCTCAACATATTACCTTCTCCCTAACTCGTTATAATTCCAGACTCTTCATGTCAAAATAGTAAGCATCTATTCTCGCCGATGACTTAATAAGCCGAGCTATTTTAAAACAGTTTAACCTTGCTCTTTACAAGTAAATTTGTCATTTTTATTAGTATCTCACCGCTCAGTGCTTGGCTAGAGAAAACAATAAAGTAGTATTTTATATTTAGGTCCAATTTATGACGATTATTTACGGAGAGATAACAGATAACGGCAAATACAGAGAGATAACACATCTCGATTTCTACGTGGGTTCAACTCCCATCACTGGTGGGTGGGCGGTATCATCACAAAAGTATATACGAGTATATGTGTTTTTTGATTTTCAATCGTTTATTGTATTCGTCTTCTCCTCATAGCAAAAACTAGATGGCTGTCAAAAATTATAGACTCATAATCAGTTAGTTTTGTGGGCACGAAAAATTTATAAATGTAAGGTAGTAATTTGCGAAGCTAAGAGAACCTAATTTTCGAAGCTAAGAGGTCTTGTAATATGGTGCTAATTATATGAAAAGTTAATGACAACAAAGTTTATGGATAATATGTCTGTACGTTTGTTGCGTTGCGAGTTATTGGATAGTTGGTATTGTCGCAGCAGCAGTGCTCGGAATTTCATTTCGTTAGCGAGGGCCGAGGTTGCGGATTCCTGCGGGCACTGCGGCCGCACATACTTTGTTACTTGTACGCGGGCAGCTATTGAAGATCACTGTCGACGAATTTATATTTAATTTATTTAAAAATGTATTAAAGATAAAGTTTCACCTTAAGCACATTAATAATTTATTAAAATATTTGTAAACTGTTTTATGCACCTTTAGTAGGTCTTAAACTATGAAATTGCCGAAATTTTCTTACAGATTAATGAGATCATAATTCCTATAATTCTAAAGCAATTTTTTATTTGTCTTATATTTAAAAGTTTACTTCAGGTTATCAATTTACGCATAAAATAAAGTCTTTATTTTCAGTTTTTGATGTATAAAATTAAAGGTTTTTACGAAAATTGTTAAACAATATAATAAGGTACTCTATATATGTATTCATACAACTGCAAAGAACAGTGACTAGTTTTTGAAGTCAAAACTCAAAATAGCACCAGTTGCTCAGTTGAGTACAAGATCGACCCGACTCGCTATGAATGTGATTTGGGAATATTGAGGCGAGCTGCAGCCCAAGTTGGTGTCGTTACTAATCGAGGGTGGAAGTTGCGATCGGATCCGACAAATGCGGTTCAACACACAAACTTGCTCCTGTCGCCCAAGTTCGCCCCAAGCCCCTAATCTCAGTACAGTTCAACCAACACTGCAGGAAATTGCACGGTTTCAAATTATGAATACGCTTAACTTTGTCGTAAAACTTAAAACTGCAAAGTTTTCTAGACAAACAAAGAAAGCCTGCGACGAAGATCGTGATAACTTTGTTTAGAATGGACTTATATTAAACGCCCATATAAAAAGAAAATTATGAGTAAAGGGATGATGGCTAGGGCGCGTAGAGATCCAAAACGACGACTGTAATTTCCCCGCGGTACTGGCATCCAGAAATACATTGAATAAAAATATAATATCCTAAACAGAGAAAGAACAAGTGACTGACAGACCACGCATAACCTAATGTGGTGGGTTTTGCACTATAATGTGTAGGAGGGCGCTAACCGCTAAGAAAGGACTTATTGCTAAGAATAAGTCTTTTCTTAGCGGTTAATCTAAATTAATACAATTGTTTACAGAAGAATCAAGAAATCTAGAGCTCAGCCTAGCCCTATGTCGATAAAATATATTCATAAATATGTCTTACATTATGTGATAGCAACAAATATATAAATGATCGAATAAAGGTTTCAAGTTAGCGAGTTGATGTGGTGCGCTCTGTCTTAGTAGACCGAGGACGAAGTGACGCGGATTCCCAGCTCGATACCGAAACAACCACCGCCGCACTGTTTCGCAACAAGCCCTCTACAATACTCGAAAAGAATCCTTTTAACTTTTCAACATTTTTGTTTCATTCTAGAGAAGTCTAAAAGAAAGTTTTAACGACTTTATTTCCACTGAGTTGTTGGAAACTTAAACAGAATTTTGTTACAATGTCTGAATGATGTTTGTATGGTTTGACATCTAAAATAACAAGAATTTATTACCACATTGCTATTAGTAAAAATTTAATTTGTCAGTTTCATTTTGGAATATTACTTGGAATCAAGTTATTGATATTAATGTGAAATATTAAGGCGTGAGTAGTGGCAATTTATTTATGTCCGAGTAGTGCGTGTCGAATTGTGCCTGCAACCTCTCGGCAAGGTGAAAACCTTGTGAAATGGAACGCTAGGAGTTCATCAGCGGGTAAATCTGGATAGTATTTGAAAGGAATATTAACTTATTGCTCGCTGAGAGCTCTAAAGCGCGCCGGGCCAGCATTCTCGGTCACGTGCCGCGCGATCACGAAACGTTTTTAGAACGTTTCCGCTTTTTGAATCGCCACGTTGTAGAGTGGTTGGTCGCAAATTTTTAAAGCGATGCTTGCAGGATTTTAATTTCAAGAAGCATTTTAAACGAAATTCATAAATATGCGAGATCTGATTTAAATTTATAGGGATAAAAAAATTGGAATTCAGATAAAGGAGAAAGAGTTTAGGAAGTATGGTAATATGCGTTACACAAGCATGTGCGTATATTGCTACACTTGTGGCCCGTCAGAACAGCAGGCGCCGGGCCGCCGAGCGCGGCCAGGCGGTGGAGTGTAGCGCTATCGAGGGACCCGGCTTCTGTTTATCTGCCTTAAGACGTGTGTCGGTGGTGTTATTAAATTCCCGTCTTTTTTCCCTAATCTCGTTGTCGACACGCCCCGCGGGCCCTCATCGGAAATGGCATTATTTCCCGGCCGGGGCCCCGAGCGGACACCGGATACGCCCTGCCACCAGTCCTCCGGCCACCCCCGAACTCTTGTTTGAGAAATTTCAGCTATTTCCTTGGCATCCGTTTTTACATTTCTTTGTCTTCTGTACGCCAGGATCTAAATTCAATAATAAGCTGCTTACTGGATTTAAAACGCTGACAACTTACGCAGTAGTTAATCCATATTACCCATGACATAACTGTATTACCACGGTCAGAACAATGGTCTGCCTGCCTCTGTTGTCAAAGTTTTTGAGCCGTCAGATTGGCTCCTGAGACTTTATAAACACAAATCTAATAGAATTAGATATTAGTGTGAGCAATGGCATTACGTGTCTTTTGAAACACTAAAAGCAGAAGTTATCTTACGACTGGCTGTCGCATATCCGCACATGACCAGGGCTGATGTTAGTAAAGTTTTCTACGGTTCACACCGCACATTTTACTTTCGCTAGCTGGACAACCTACTTTGCGCCGCATTTTGCGTTTTTAATTTAAGTGTGCACTGACCAAGCAATGACAATTTAAAGAGAAGTAGCAAATTTTCTAAACGTATATTTTCAACTAAATTTAATATATTACATGATTGACTATTGAAAGATTAGATTTTTGATCGTTCACCTCAACTATCAGCCAACATCAGATTCATATACGACACTACAACTTTCGTGATCTATTAGAAAGAGCAATTGCCTGTGTGCATAATTTGTGTAGGTACTTCATAATTCATTCATAATTCATTAATGTAGCAAATAGGGTTTAAAAAAGGGTAAATTAAATCGGAAAACATGAAATAAATCGGTTCATTATTTCAGAGAGCAGTTGTGAAATCAAGCGGAGCGATCCCTGCGATAATATTCAAATAATTTAATCTTATTAAAGGCTACACTAATGAAGCGAATGAACATAAGTCAGCCGCTAATGAAATGAAACACAATCCTGTTTACTTTCGCCGTTCAACCAGGTAGGTTTGCGAGGTGGTTTATATTGTGCCGATTTTCGGTTATCATAATACTTTCCCTCGCCTAAGGTACTTCGGGCGCCTATCGAAAAAACAAGTGAAAGGAAAATCAGAACTCTCCGTAAACAACGATCAGGTAATACAATCATAGATAGTATCCAAATATAATGCGTTCATCAGGCGTTTTTACTTGCAGGTTTTATTTTTTGATGACTTTCAATAGCTTTGTCTGACTAGTACAACATTAAAAATATTTGATTGTCTCAAATCCGAGATTTGCATTAAATATATGTTGCTGAAAGATATGACACCATTAAAAAAACGAATATTTTAATATTTTATCGCATGGGTACCATTTTAGCTGTCTGCCGATGATCGTGGGAAGCCGCTGAACGCGGGCAGCGTGAAACCGATCGTCGTTGAGATCTGTCATGGGGAAGGGTTATGCCCGGTAGATACGTAATGCCGCTGTTAATGATGACTTGGCTGTTAATGATGACTTTACTCTTAAGTAACATATACTAAGTTTAAGGGACAGCTTACCGAAAACTGAAAAAGCATGCAAAAATCTGTATTTACATAAAAAAATTAAAACTTGATTGGATAGTTTGTCTGGAGGTCGATTTATTTTACATTCCTAAAAAAATCAGTTACTGAAAGTTGTTCAATTTCGTTGTTTCGTTTCGTTTCCTTTCAGTTTCGGAAAAGCTTTCCTTTACACCCCGTATACAATTAATTACTCTACAGGGAGTAATAAAAAGGGTATACCAACCCTGAAGGAAATGAATCTGCCCGTGAAACTGAACAACTTACCCTAAGGAACATAGGTCGACATATGATAACCTTTTTTTGCCTCCCATAGAAACTGAATCAGCTGATAGCGCATTTTTTGTGGGAGTTCAAAATTTTTCGTGGGGAAGGTTCCTTGGGGAAAGTTGTTCAGTTTCACGGACAGAACCACATCCTTCAGGGTTTTTACCCTTTCTGTTACACCTTGTATAGTAGCTCAGTTTGCATTGCAACAAGACAATACTCCAACTATCAAGACATTTATTATTTTCCCAATTTTTTCTACTCTTCTTTGTGCGGAAAAAATAAAAGAGAATTTGCGTGCCAAGTTGCATTTCTCACGTTCCTAATATTTGTCGGTGATATAGTATTGTGAGAAATTGAGCCACCTGCGAGGCTTATGAGCTCTGTCGGACTCCATTGTCCGAAACTTCTGTGCAACTTTGTCCCCACTTATTGTTCGAACTCTCTAAATAATATAAGTAGCATATTAGAGGTATAGCTGAATTGAGTAGAAATATTTCTACACGAGTAGGCTTCTCGTATTAGCATAATTTAAATTTTCTTGCCATTTAATAACCTAGAAAGATATATTTTCTCAGTAACCAGCATAATTGTGTTATTTACTCTTTCGCATTATCTGTGTGATGTTTATGCCCCAGCTTTATTTAGTTTTTGACCAACCTGGCTGTCAGACTCGGAAGTCGGAGATTTCATACCGCCGCACCGCATGGCGTCTGACTTGGCTTAACCACTACTATAAGTATCATTGACAGTAGCCGGGACCAACGGCTTTGCGAAGTTTATATGAAGATGATTGACAACGATTAAATTATGATAAGAAAAAGTAATTACATTGAATAATAAAGTTCACACTACCGATTTAGAGTTGCGCTATACATTTTTAGTGTATGAGACATAAATAAAAAATAGCATGCATTTACCACTATGAACCATTACTTACAGCGGTCTAGTTTACCGCTGTAGAGCTTTCATCGCCCGAGCGCATTGTTATTTCTTAGAAAGCACTGAAATATAGCGACAGTGTTTTGTATAAAAATGATCTTTGCTACAGCTAAAGATTGTCTGGATTTTGACTACAATACCAGGAGAAGATGGAACCTAAATGCGAAGCGTTAAAAGCTAATTTAGCGTGCTTGTAGCGAGACACAGGTGTGAATGGTTGCAAGCAGAGACTTGGGTGAATCATGTTCCATGGAGCATCACGTATATCTTGTCTTACTCGAAATATGACTAAAGTGGTGCTACTTCTTGGAAAAGAAAAGAAAATCTTTTTGAAGCAGATTACTTTATATGTATGTATCTACTAGTTAAATAGAAAGCAAATACTTCTAGCATTATCTAGTAACTGCTGAGGAACTTATTTGCCGCAAGTGGATGGTGACACGTGCCCTTGATATTCACTTATCTCTGGCACAGGCTACAGGTACACAATGGCGGCGTCCAGTTATCACGAGGCTGTGACGCCACTCACTGTAGTCCATTAAGTTCTCAATGTCACACACAATGGGCACAATGGGCGCGACGTATACAGCCGACGCTAGCCTGTAACACGACACTAATAAACTATAGCTTCAGTATTTACTTAGGTTAAGGTATAATAATTCAGCAAATTTGTATGCTGCAGAACAGCTCCGCCATTTGATATTTGGTGAGAAGTGAGAGATAGACAGGCCCTCGAGGTAGGTGCACTCCATTCGATTCGGCTGGTAGCCGCGGCTTGTTCAAACATCTCTCGTGGCGCGCCAAACATATCAGTTTCTGAGCTTCGGCGGCGCGGCGCACCTCCGCCGCGTGTTTGTGTGGCAAATACGAGGGAAAGAAGGGTGAAGTAAAAAATGGAGAAACGCGGCCCGAATAAACACAAGAGAAATAACGACGTCAAACAATAATTGAAATCATAGGTCGAGCGGCACCGGCTGGGGAGTTTTACGAGTATAATGCGACGTGAAGCCCCGTGCGTTCGCCCGCTCGTGCTCGTTTCTACGTCCACAAAAACACTCGGCAAACTTGGCTTTATTTGGCTTCACTTGCAAACTTGCTTTTGATTTTAATAACCCTTTTTTGAAAGTTTGCAGCGGTTTTTTTAAGACTTCTCAGACAAAAACGCAATTAAAGTTTGGACAAAAATAACAGGAGGTTGGCGGCTATGGGCACACGTCGTGGCTATTAATCTCGGCAAATCGAATAAAAGGTAATAGAGTCTGGGGAGGGTGCGGAAAGATTGCCCGTATCCTCAACGGGCGGCGGCCCTCTGCAACCGCGATACCATTATTAGTGAGTTAGCTCAATTTGCGGCATATTGTTTGAGAGGAGCTTAATAACAGAGGCGAGAGGTCGCGGGCATCACCATGACTACCCTTGATCCAGACCCGGCCCGAGTTTCCTAATGCGCTCTCACACGTCACTACATGTGGCTCCATTCCGGTTCCTATTCATCACTAACGAGGTCAAAGCCTCTCTCGCCCTCACTTTCAAATCCCATTCATCCCTTTTTTCTACAAATTATTATTACAACATAAGTATGTGAAGTTCATGCCCGCATGTTATAAGACTTCCAGCAAATTTGACTGAGCCCGTATAAAATTTACAGAAAACTAATTACGAAGTAAATTAATACCGATTAGACAAACTAAGTGGATTCGTCGGAAGCCTATATTGGTTTTCAGGAGGCTGAGTCGGTAACAAATGTCGGGAGTTGGGAGGAACTGAAAATAATTTGTCCATTGAGAGTTATTTAACAGACAGTACGTTTATTTACACCACTGGTCGTGCCCTCACCCAAACGGCCTACTCCCAGGTAAAAAGGGCTTAATGAAGTTCATGAGTCATTCGACAGAACCTTAAGACCACTGCATAAAGCTTATAACATTTTTGAAAAGCGCGCACTTGTTGATGTAGACCTACATATACTCAGAGCTGTCGAAGAAACGAAATTAATCGAAAGTACTGATGGTGAATTCATGAAGGAATATTTTAGTTTATTTTAAAGCAATCAAGTTTTATAAAGAATTAAAAGATGATTATTTCCTAACCCCATTAGAGAGTAGTAAACGTACGATTAGTAAACGTACGCCTCTTTTAATTTTAAATTTGCTGAATTCGAAGCATTAATTATTACATAATAAGCTTTTAGGTTCCTACCAGTTAATTACACCAGGTTTAAAGTTTATAACTTTTCAAGCTCCGCAAAAACGACAGAAAAATTTTCGTTAGTTCATTTTTGTTTTACGTGTTTTGTTTATGTGCTTCATAATTTACTCCCGACAATCATTATTGTTTAAAGTCTTCTTAAGATAATATGTGTTCTTTTTATCAAAATCAAATTTCCATAATGCAGATTCATTGCAATAAGAAGATACATTTTTCTGCAGCGCCGGCGTCGTGGGCGCGGGGCGGTGACGGGACGACGACGTCGAATGGCGGGGACAGCGCGACGGGAGGCCGGATGTCATGGAAAAATTGCTACTTCCGAGCCGGGGCGCACAAAAGGGCCTGTCTGCGATATTATTATCAAGTGTAGTGACCTCCACGGTGCTCTGTTACGAGCAGTCTATCAAAAAATATGTCACCTCTTTTAGTGGATCCTCGTGATATTGGTACTGTTATGTTCTCCTGAGGTTTAACGCTCTTGGTTTATGGCGGTGCTGTGAAGTTCTTGTAGGCATGACGCAGTATTTTTATTTAGTTTTACTTGTTACAAGGAATGGTAGAGCAAAAAACTAGGTCAAGAAAAATATGTTTAAAAGCAGTAAGTCAATTAAGGTAGTTGTACGAGTATGTACAAATTCCGCTGCAGCAATGGCTAAAACTTTAAATAAAAGGATTCGATTTTTCGCGGAACAATAATAAAATTATCACAACCAAAAAATTGTGACAATTATTATAAGATGGGATGTAATGAGATGAGAAAACGTCAAGTCATTCCAGATCCCAGTCTTTAAATTCACGCTTAACTAAGGGAAAGTATATATATAGGTGTGATTTTTGGTATATATGTTACGGGCACCGTGATTAACTGGGCAATAAGGACCGGCCATTATTGATAATGCCCAAGAGCGTCGGGCAAAGTGACAAATTAATCACTTTGACCGGCCATTATTAATAATGCCCGACGGCCCGTGGTCCATGTAATAAGTCAGTGTTTGAGATAGCTTGAATTCATCACTTGGACCGGGCAGTATGAACAATTCCCAACGTGAAATTATCAATTTGCCAAGCTAAAATATAACTCTACTTAAATGGGCCCTTATGCGAAATTTGTAACTTGCTAATATCCCCACATTTCGGTAGTAATATCCTAAGCTGGTAACAAAACAGGACAGGCGGTCTGAGGACGATTGTTCCCCAGCGGATACGTTTTCAATTGCAGCCGGCTGTCAGTGTGCCAATTTCGCGGCATTCACAACAAATTACGTATTAAAGCGAGTGGAAGCGCAAACAAAACGAGCGTGTTCGTGACGTGAATTCAGCGCGAGGCATGCTCGCTACGTGCGGACGGCGCTTGGGTTCGCTACGGACCGTCGATGGCTCAACTAGTGGAAGTAAACAATGTGACATTACAACACTCATACTCAACTTAACATACTACCCAATAAGAACAGGACAAACACAAAAATTTCACAAGCACAGGCGGGATTAAACTTGCATCTTCTCCGGTAGTACCAAAGACGCCTTTGACCAACTAGCCTACCGCGGTCCTCGCCTAATTATGTCCATTGATGATCTTTTCTTTAAATGTAGTAATAACCTAAGCACCGTAAGTGTCAACAAGTTTGTACAAAGTGTGTGTGTTTAATAAAATTTAATTACTAATTTGTATGAATATTATAACAAAACGCCATATTTATTCCACGTGACGCCACTTTGTGAAGCAACGTTATTTTTTTATTGACGTCAAGTGATTTTTAAAGTGATAAAGTTCATCGTAATATGGATAAAGTCTTTATTTTTATTTATCGATTTATTTTTTTAGACAAGGTATTATAGAAAAAAATTAAAGCTTCTGTTATCTGTTTTTTAAAACGGCCAATAATAGAGCTGCAATACCAAAGCAGCTGCTCCGCATAATTCTGCAAAATGTGAAATTTCACCCAACTGAGAATTCAATATTACCTACCAATATTACGGTGCACTGCAAAATATTATCAGCCATCGTAAACGAAATTCATGTTGCAAAATTGAGTGACATGCAAATATCTACTGTACAAAAGAAAATTCACATGATTTTTAGGTTTATATGACCTTTTTTACCTATTTATTTATTGAGACATGTACATAAAAATAGAAATAGAGAGGGCAGTCGCAATACAGGCCTTTGCCCAATAGTAAAAAAAATATCAATTACAATATTTTATCTTAAAAATTAATATCGACAGTTTGTCGGCGAGCAAAGCGTTCACACAATTTGTAAATAAACCTGACAATTATTAACAAAAATAAACATTAAAAGCTACCATGTTAATTTAACTGAAGAACAGATTTGAATTTGTATTTATTTGTGTCTATGACTTAACAAAGATTTACCTTCTTTGCGTCCTGTTACTGTTATTTCTGAGCACTTAGTTTATAGAAGGCGAAATAAAACATCTTTAAAATAAAGGATCAGGAATTTGCGTAGTAACTTTGTATATTTTTTTTAAGCAGGATTCTACGTAAATATCTAGAGATTTCGCTTTTTATTTTTGTTTTCTTAAGATCCAATTAGAAAATGCAAATCAAAACATCATTAATGAGTAAATCGGATTAGGATTTTACTTTTATTATTTTGTTTTTCTCAAGTATTTTTTGTATCCTTAAACTTAAAGAATAAAAGAAACAAAAAAATATCACAAATTAAGGGGCCGCACGTGTACAGTACGCCTTTTACTTTTCGTCAGGTATAGGTATACTTTGAGTAGATCTTTTGATGAATGAGGTCTTGTCACAGAATTCATAATATGGTCTTGTTTCAAAAATGTATATTAATAAAAACACCGGGCAAGTACGAGTTGGATTCGCGCGCCGAGGGTTCCGATATACCTTTAATACTTTTGGAAGCAATAAAATATTTTTTTAGAACCGCAACACAAAGTTTTTTGAAGGTTTTTTGCAGATTACTGTAAAACTGAGCAAGTTAGAAAGATCGTTTTATTTTTCCTGCAATCTATCTATATATATATAAAAGAAGAAGGTGACTGACTGACTGACTGACTGACTGACTGACTGACTGACTGACTGACTGACTGACTGACATATCAACGCACAGCCCAAACCACTGGGTCTAGAGATTCCAAATTTGGCATGTAGGTTCCTTATGAGGCCTAGGGGTGCACTAAGAAAGGGTTTTACAAAATTCCACCCCTAAGGGGGTAAAATAGGGGATGAAAGTTTGTATGAAAGTCCGTCAGTTTTGAAGTTAGGATCTTCAAAATTTGTATTTAGGCTGACGACCAAAAATTAATAATTACGTGTCTCAGGGTTTTTGAAAATTCGACACCCTTAAGGGTGAAAAGGGGGATGAAGTTGAAAATTCTTTATTCTTAAAGTAAAATCCACATTACTTATTATTTAGGCATTAATGATGTAATTCTATGCAACGTTCATCACTGTTATTGAAATTCCACCCCAAATTCAACCCCTAAAAAAGGGAAATGGGGTGAAAAAGTCTAAAAACCAATATGGGTATCGTTTGTATGGTTTATCGGGTCGCTGATTACGAAAACTACAACAATTTTGAAATCAAACGTGGTGGACGTGAAAAACCATCATCCCCCTGGGGATGGAGTTGGGGTGCGATAGGTTTGAAATATCTAAAAATCAATATGGGTGTCGTTTGTATGGTTTATCGGGTCGCTAATTACGAAAACTACAACAATTTTGAAATCCAACGTGGTGGACGTGAAATACCATCATCCCCCTGGGGATGGAGTTGGGGTGCGATAGGTTTGAAATGTCTAAAAATCAATATGGGTGTCGTTTGTATGGTTTATCGGGTCGCTGATTACGAAAGCTACAACAACTTTGAAATCCAACGTGGTGGACGTGAAATACCATCGTCCCCTGGGGATGGGGTTGGGGTGCGATAGGTTTGAAATGTCTAAAAATAAATATGGGTGTCATTTCTATGTTAGGGATAGCGGTTAAATTGCCGTAAGGGGTAGGGATAGGGACAGGTAGAGGTAGAGGTAGAGAGGTAGAGAGGTAAAGAGGTAGAGACGTAGAGAGGTAGAGAGGTCGAGAGGTAGAGAGGTAGAGGGGTACAGGAAGAGGTAGAGTGAGAGGGAGAAGGAGGGGAGGGGGAGAGGGAGGGAGAGAAGGAGGGAGAGGGGTGATGAAAAGGGAGAGGGAGGGGGAGAGGGAGGGGCAGGGCGAGAGGGAGGAGGGGGAGAGACAGGGGGAGGGGGAGGGGGAGAGACAGAGGGAGGGGGAGAGGAAGGGGGGAGAGCGAGAGAGAGGGAGAGGGTTTTAGTTTTTCTCAATTACTTCTGCGAATTGGCTCTGTGTTGAAATATTACATAAAGGTGTCTCTCATCTCTCTCTTTACATTTGTTAGGATACTGCTGCTAAGTTCCTCTGTTCTGAGTAATTTATGAGTAACGTCTGTATCTATATATATAAAAGAAGAAGGTGACTGACTGACTGACTGACTGACTGACATATCAACGCACAGCCCAAACCACTGGGTCTAGAGATTCCAAATTTGGCATGTAGGTTCCTTATGAGGTCTAGGGGTGCACTAAGAAAGGATTTCACATAATTCTACCCCTAAGGGGGTAAAATAGGGGATGAAACTTTGTATGAAAGTCCGTCAGTTTTGAAGTTAGGATGTACAAAATTTGTATTTAGGCTGACGACTAAAAATTAATATTTACGTGTCTCAGGGTTTTTGAAAATTCGACACCCTTAAGGGTGAAAAGGGGGATGAAGTTGAAAATTCTTTATTTTTAAAGTTAAATCCATATAATTTATTATTTAGGCATTAATGATGTAATTCTATGCAACGTTCATCACTGTTATTGAAATCCCACCCCAAATTCAACCCCTAAAAAAGGGAAATGGGGTGAAAAAGTCTAAAAACCAATATGGGTATCGTTTGTATGGTTTATCGGGTCGGTGATAACGAAAACTACAACAATTTTAAAATCAAACGTGGTGGACGTGAAATACCATCATCCCCCTGGGGATGGAGTTGGGGTGCGATAGGTTTGAAATGTCTAAAAATCAATATGGGTGTCGTTTGTATGGTTTATCGGGTAGCTGATTACGAAAACTACAACAATTTTGAAATACAACGTGGTGGACGTGAAATACCATCATCCCCCTGGGGATGGAGTTGGGGTGCGATAGGTTTGAAATGTCTAAAAATCAATATGGGTGTCATTTCTATGTTAGGGATAGCGGTTAAATTGGCGTAAGGGGTAGGGATAGGGGCAGGGATAGAGACAGGTAGAGGTAGAGAGGTAGAGAGGTAGAGAGGTAGATAGGTAGAGGGGTAGAGGGGTAGAGAAGTAGAGAGGTAGAGGGGTAGAGAGTTCGAGATGTAGAGAGGTAGAGGGGTAGAGGGGTAGAGAAGTAGAGGGGTAGAGAGGTAGAGAGGTAGTGAGGTAGAGAGGTAGAGAGGTAGAGGGGTAGAGGGGTAGAGGGGTAGAGGGGTAGAGGGGTAGAGGGGTAGAAAGGTAGAGAGGTAGAGACGTAGAGAGGTAGAGAGGAAGAGAGATAGAGAGGTACAGGTACAGGTAGAGGGAGAGGGAGAATGAGGGGAAGGGGAAGAGGGAGGGAATGAGGTAGGGGGAGGGGGTGAGAGAGAGGGAGAGGGAGGGGGATAGGGAGGGGCAGTGGGAGAGGGAGGAGGAGGAGAGACAGAGGGAGGGGGAGAGGGAGAGGAAGGGGGGAGAGGGAGAGAGAGGGAGAGGGTTTCAGTTTTTCTCAATTACTTCTGCGAATTGGCTCTGTTTTGAAATATGACATTAAGGTGTCTCTCATCTCTCTCTTTACATTTGTTAGGATACTGCTGCTAAGTTCCTCTGTTCTGAGTAATTTATGAGTAACGTCTGTATCTATATATATAAAAGAAGAAGGTGACTGACCGACTGACTGACTGACTGACTGACTGACTGACTGACTGACTGACTGACATATCAACGCACAGCCCAAACCACTGGTGCTAGAGATTCCAAATTTGGCATGTAGGTTCCTTATGAGGCTTAGGGGTGCACTAAGAAAGGGTTTTACAAAATTCTACCCCTAAGGGGGTAAAATAGGGGATGAAAGTTTGTATGAAAGTCCGTCAGTTTTGAAGTTAGGATCTTTAAAATTTGTATTTAGGCTGACGACTAAAAATTAATATTTGCGTGTCTCAGGGTTTTTGAAAAATCGACACCCTTAAGGGTGAAAAGGGGGATGAAGTTGGAAATTCTTTATTTTTAAAGTAAAATCCACATAATTTATTATTTAGGCATTAATGATGTAATTCTATGCAACGTTCATCACTGTTATTGAAATTCCACCCCAAATTCAACCCCTAAAAAAGGGAAATGGGGTGAAAAAGTCTAAAAACCAATATGGGTATCATTTGTATGGTTTATCGGGTCGCTGATTACGAAAACTACAACAATTTTGAAATCCAACGTGGTGGACGTCAGTACCATCATTCCCTTGGGATGGGGTTGGGGTGCGATAGGGTTGAAATGTGAATATGGGTGTCGTTTGTATGGTTTATCGGGTCGCTGATTACGAAAACTACAACAATTTTGAAATCCAACGTGGTGGACGTGAAATTCCATCATCCCCCCGGGGATGGAGTTGGGGTGCGATAGGTTTGAAATGTCTAAAAATCAATATGGGTGTCGTTTGTATGGTTTATCGGGTCGCTGATTACGAAAGCTAAAACAACTTTGAAATCCAACGTGGTGGACGTGAAATACCATCATCCCCTGGGGATGGGGTTGGGTTGCGATAGGTTTGAAATGTCTAAAAATAAATATGGGTGTCGTTTCTATGTTAGGGATAGCGGTTAAATTGGCGTTAGGCGTAGGGTTAGGGGCAGGGATAGGGAGAGGTAGAGGTAGAGAAGAGGTAAAGGTAGAGGTAGAGAGGTACAGAGGTAGAGAGGTTGAGAAGTAGAGAGGTAGAGAGGTAGAGACGTAGAGAGGTAGAGATGGAGAGGGAGGGAGAGAGGGAGGGGGATGTTGTGGGGGAGGTAGAGAGGTAGAGGTAAAGAGATAGAGAGGTAGAGACCTAGAGAGGTAGAGAGGATGAGAGGTAGAGCGGTAGAGAAGTAGAAAGGTAGAGAGGTAGAGACGTAGAGAGGTAGAGAGGGAGAGGGAGAAGGAGAGGGAGGGGGAGGGGGTGAGGGATAGGGAGGGGTTAGGTGGAGAGGTAGAGAGGTACAGAGGTAGAGAGGTAGAGAGGGAGAATAAGAGGGAGGGAGAGAGGAAGGGGGAGGGTGTGAGGGAGAGGGAGAGGGCGGGGGAGGTAGAGAAGTAGAGGTAGAGACGTCGAAACGTAGAGAAGTAGAGACGTAGAGACGTAGAGACGTAGAGAAGTAGAGACGTAGAGGTAGAGAGGGAGAGGGAGAAGGAGAGGGAGAAGGAGAGGGAGGGAGAGAGGGATGGGGAGGGGGTGAGGGAGAGGGAGGGGGAGGTAGAGAGGCAGAGAGGTAGAGAGGTAGAGGGAGAAGGAGGGGAAGGGGGAGAGGGAGGGAGAGAGAGATGGGGTGAGGGAGAGGGAGAGGGAGGGGGAGAGGGAAGGGGAGAGGAAGGAGGGGGAGAGACAGAGGGACGGGAAGGAGGAGAGGAAGGGGGGAGTGGGAGAGAGAGGGAGAGGGTTTCAGTTTTTCTCAATTACTTCTGCGAATTGGCTCTGTTTTGAAATATTACATAAAGGTGTCTCTCATCTCTCTCTTTACATTTGTTAGGATACTGCTGCTAAGTTCCTCTGTTCTGAGTTATTTATAAGTAACGTCTGTATATTATATAAAATTCAGCTGGATCTTGAATTATACTCATTGAATTGCGCAGGGTTAGTCCTGTTTTTTCTTAGTTTAAAATTACCCCGCAATATCTCATTGCTTCGGAAAACCGAAAACAACATAAATACGAAATCCACGCGAGCGAAGCCGCGGGCAACAGCTAGTATTTACATAAATCTCTATCGATTATATGAGTGGTTGCTGAGATATACAGGTGTGACAGACAGACAGACGAAGTCGCACCATAAGGGTTCCATTTTTACCATTTTGGATTGGAACCCTAAAAATGAATTGTCACTGTTCGAGTAACTTATAATTTATACTACTTAAAATGTTCGATAGATGGCGTTGTTAGTATTTGAAACTCGCTATCGACATGTCTTCGGTAAAATACTTAAGGTTTTGTAACTTTTCAAGTTTTGATGTTCTGCGGGGTTGAATAAACACCTCATTTCCGAATTCGTTCGTTTTATTTTTGGGAGGACCTCACAGTAGGCGGTTCATGGTCCTCCCGAGCCGGTTCGCGTTATAGTCAGGTAGTTGTAGGACTCGTAGTATACAAGTGCGTTTCAGTGTGTGTGTATGAGTAAAGTGTAGTGTAAACAGTGTACACAAACAATCTCAAGTGACATTAGCTGTCAGATCCAAAGTGAAGTTTAGCTGTCAAAATCAATTGACGTCAGTTGTCAATTCTAAAGTGACGTTTCAGCTGTCAATTCTAAAGTGACGTTTCAGTTGTCAAAACTCTAGTGACGTTTCAGTTGTCAAAATCATTAGACAATAGCTGTCAAAACTAGTGACGTTTAGTTGTCAATATCAAGTGACATAAGCTTTCAAAAATCTAATTGAAGTGAAGTTAGCTTTTAGTTATCAGAACATTAACTATAGTGTTGCCAGTGCAAAAAAAATATGGAAATTAGTTATTTTTGGACTTAGAAAATTTTGACTCTTAAAAAATGGATAGTGAAAAATATGAACAATTAGTTAATCTGCACTCTGCTTTACAAACACAAATAGAAAAATCCCTTAGCAATTTCAAGAAAACACCTAAGGATCGTCTTTCATGGGATTACGTAGAAATGAAAATAAAATTACTTGATAGTTTATGGAATAAATATCAGGAAAACTATCTAAAGATTATAGAGAGTTGTAAGCCGCTGGATGAAACCGTTTACGATAAATATTGTGAAGTTGAAGATGAATATGTACATTCTAAGGACCTTATGCTAAAAAAGCAGTGTGAATATCCACACCCAACTCAGCAAAGGGAAAATCCTGAAAACATAGAAGTATCGTCACAACAGATAAAGCTTCCTCCTATACAAATTTCTACCTTTGATGGAAATTATAGTGAATGGATACCATTTCATGATCAATTTGTTTCTCTCGTACATAACAATAAAACTCTTAGTAAAGTCAACAAATTACACTTGCTAAAACAAAACCTGAAGGGAGAAGCAGCAACATTACTGAAACATATACCTATCACTGAAAACAATTACGATGCCGCCTGGTTAAAATTAAAAGAAAGATACAGCAACAAAAGAGTTATAATAAATTCATACTTGCAACGGTTGATGACACTGAAAAATGTTACAAATGAAAATGCTACTCCTATTAAGAATTTGTTGGATACAACTACTGAATGTTTGAGTGGATTAAAGAGTATTGGAATAGATACAAGTTCCTGGGATCCTATCATTCTCTATTTACTGACAAGTAAATTAGACAGTGAGTCTTTGAAATGTTGGGAACAAGAGATAAGTAAACAAGAGAACGAGACCCTTCCAACGTTTGAAGATCTTACAAAATACTTAGAATCTAGATTCAGAGCCCTAGAACGAATACAATCAACAAACCCACGCACACCAACGAGACCTACGACTACGAATACAGAAAAAAGAGTGTTTTACAATACGCCTAAAGAGGGTTGTGTGCTATGTAACGAAGATCACTACATCTACAGATGTCAAAGGTACAAATGCCCATCCAGGATAAGAAGGCATACATTGAGAAAAACAAACTCTGTTTCAATTGCTTGATACCTAACCATGGAGTAAAACAATGCAAACAGAAGTCAAAATGTCGCATTTGTGGAAAACGTCAACATTCACTTATTCATACTGAGTATAGCACCAACAAAACTCCTGAAAATAATGAACAACGAGACAGTTCGACCCAAGAGCACAGATCTCCAGAAAATCCAGAGAAAGAGAATAAGGAAAACATATCAGCACATTACGCGATGGAATCCAATGTCCCACAACACACAACTAACATCTTGTTAGCCACGGCACTTGTCAAAGTGACCGCCGAGAACGGACGTACACTACAATTTCGTGCATTGATCGATCAAGGATCTGAAGGATCATTCATAACAGAGAAAGCTACACAAATCCTTGGTCTCAAGAAACATACAATCAATGGCACAATCAGCGGGTTAGGCAACAACATTGTGATGAACACCAAACATTTGGTAACACTGGATCTGCAATCAGATTATGACAAAACATTCAAACTTCCAGTAAGAGCATACGTGCTTAGGACTTTAACACGACTACTACCCTCAAGACAGATAAACGTGAGAAGAGAGCATATACAAGGCTTACAATTAGCTGATCCAAACTATGACACACCAGCTGCAATAGATCTTCTTCTGGGAGCTGATGTGTATAGTCACATTGTGATGGAGGGTGTGAAACTTGGATCTTATGATTCACCATTGGCACAAAGAACTAAATTGGGATGGATTTTATCCGGAGAAGTTAACTCAACCAATTCAAGAAATGCACGACACAATGTCCTAAACATGCACATATCAACACAAGAAGGAGAAAACGACATTTTACAAAGATTTTGGGAGCTTGAATCTGGAGAAACGCACAAGAATAGAAAACTGTTAACAGAAGAAGAACAGCTATGTGAGAAATTGTTTGAAACAACCTATACGAGAGACAGTGAAGGAAGATACATAGTAGAAATTCCATTCAAACAAAGAAACCTTGATTATGGTAACACAAAACCAATAGCAGAAAAAAGACTAGAACAATTGGAGAAGAAACTTGACAGAAACAAAGAGTTGAAGACAGAATACACAAGGGTTTTAACGGAGTACATTGAACTTAATCATATGGAAGAAATAACAAATCATGACGACGAGAATACACACAATTCCTTTTACATGCCACACCACGCTGTGATAAAACCAGAGAAAACAACTTCGCAAGTAAGAATTGTCTTTGACGCCTCATGCAAAGGTCCGAACGGTAAATCTCTCAATGACAACATGTTAGTTGGGCCCAAATTACAACCAGATCTAAGACACATAGTCATGAGATGGCGCAGACATGAGATTACCTTTACGGCAGATTGTGTTAAAATGTACCGGCAGATAAAAGTCACCGAGGAAAGTGCCAACTATCAAAAAATTCTGTGGAGAGTTAACGGAGAATTAAAAGAATTTCGTCTAACTAGAGTTACATTTGGCACAGCTAGCGCACCTTATCTAGCTACAAAAACTCTTCAACAACTTGCTGTAGATGAGGCACAACATTTCCCTATAGCTTCTCGAATTGCACAAACAGACTTTTATATGGACGATCTACTTTCTGGAGCTGATAGTTTCGAAGACGCTTTAATAATACACGCTCAAATGACGAAGATGATGAAGGCTGGAGGTTTCCAATTGCAAAAGTGGGCAAGTAACAACACACAGTTTGAAACACATGTAGAAAATGGCAATTCCAATTCAGATGAGACATACGTACTAAAATCAGAGGCTATCATCAAAACTTTGGGAATTCGGTGGAATAAGGCCACAGACCAATTTCAATATGATATTAATATGAGACCTTCAACTAAACCCTTCACAAAAAGATTCATTCTCGGCGAAATATCCCGACTCTTTGACCCGATGGGTTGGCTGGCTCCGGTTATAGTTGTAGCAAAAATAATTATACAAAAACTATGGCTGGCTAGAGTGGCATGGGACGAAGAAGTTTCAAATGTTATTGAGACGGAATGGACTACCTTCTGCAATGACCTGAAACAAGCAAAAAATATATACATTGACCGATGGTTAAACACAAACAACAATGATCAAAAGATAGAACTTCATGGATATAGTGACGCATCACAGGCGGCTTATGCAGCAGTCGTCTATCTTAGAGTTGTCAAGACTGACGGAACTATACATGCTAATCTCATCACAGCTAAAACTCGAGTCGCTCCAATCAAGACAGTTTCCATTCCAAGGCTCGAATTATGTGGAGCTGTGCTTCTGGCAAAACTACTTCAAGAAACAGCTGAATGCTTCGGTATAGCTCAGACTGACATACATGCTTACACTGATTCGACAATAGTATTGGCGTGGCTACAGTGCCATCCTTCAAAATGGAAGACGTTCATAGCAAACCGACCCTCTGAGATACTAACAATCTTACCTGCAAGATGCTGGAGTTACGTAGATTCAACTAAAAATCCTGCAGACGTGGCTTCTCGAGGAGCTTCTCCAAGTCAGCTATTACAATCTGACTTATGGTGGACTGGACCTGACGAACTTCTGAAAGAAATAATTACTTACAAACAGTTAAAGGACAACACAACAGACCTGGAAAAGAAAAAGGAAAAGATTAATGTTTTCAAAAACATAATAACAGAAAATGATGAATTTGGATTACTAAAGAGATATTCAAATTTAACGAAACTACTTCGAGTGACAGCATACGCTTTACGATTCATGAAAAAAGAGAAACCAAAGGAGATACATCTAACGGGAATAGAAATGAATGAAGCAAGAGAAGTATGTATAAAATTATGTCAAAAGGAAATGTTTGGAGAAGAGATAGAAAGAATTACTATGAAAAAGAACGTTAAAAAAGACAGTAAACTTCGTAGTCTAAACATATTTCTAGATGAGAAGGGAATCTTAAGAGTAGGAGGCAGACTACAGAAAAGTGATTTACCAAATTTCACCAAACATCAGATAATCCTACCAGGAAATCATCCATTTACCGAACTGATACTTACCGACTACCATATACGTACCTTACACGGCGGTCGAACGATGCTTTTGAGCAACTTACGCAGAAGATACTGGATAGTTCACGCTAAGAGCCTCGTCCGTCAAGTTGTTCATCAATGTACGACATGTGCTAGATTCCGAACAAGCACTGGAAATCAGATGATGGGGACCCTTCCCAATGTTCGTGTAACACCTTGTAAACCCTTCTTAAACAGTGGTGTGGACTTTGCAGGACCGATTGATCTGAGACTCTCGAAAGGTAGAGGTTGCAAAACACAAAAAGGCTACATTGCGATATTCTTATGCATGGTCACCAAGGCCATACATATTGAGATTGTCACATCCTTGAATACTCAGGATTTTATCGCCGCATTTAAACGCTTCGTTGCTAGGCGAGGACACTGTGCTAATATGTGGAGCGATAATGGTACCAATCTAACCGCTGGTAACAAAGAACTTAAGATAATGTTTGAAAGAAGTATCCAAAATTTACAAACAGAGATTAAGAACCTCCTGGCCAATGATGGGACAACATGGCACCATATCCCACCTTCATCACCACATTTCGGGGGACTATGGGAAGCAGGTGTGAAGTCGATCAAATTCCACCTCAAACGGATTCTTGGTAATACCACATTAACATACGAAGAGATGTCTACGGTGACCTCACAGATCAAGGCCTGTTTAAACTCTCGACCGATATCTCCAATCAGCGACGATCCCAATGATTTTTCGCCGTTGACACCTGGACACTTTCTTCTAGGAGAATCTCCAACTATTGTACCTGAGGAGAGCTATTTAGATTCAAACATAAACCACTTGACTCGATGGCAGCTAACACAAAGAATGATTCAGAATTTTTGGAAGAGATGGTCGAGTGAATATTTATCTCGCTTACAGCAGCGTCCGAAATGGTTGAACAAACAATCAAATCTCAAGGAGGGAGATTTAGTTTTACTGAAAGACGAAAATCTGCCACCGTCCAAATGGCATCTTGGGAGAGTGACAGAAACACATCCCGGGCAGACAATTTAGTGAGAGTGATATCTGTGAAGTGCAAAAACTCTATTGTTAAGAGACCAATTACTAAAGTATGTCGCCTTCCAGATTGAACTTTATAATAGTTTTACATTTTTTATTATTTGCTTTATGTTTTTGATGTAAAATCCTTTCATTAAGGACATCACGATGTCCTTGGCGGGCGATATGTTCGAGTAACTTATAATTTATACTACTTAAAATGTTCGATAGATGGCGTTGTTAGTATTTGAAACTCGCTATCGACATGTCTTCGGTAAAATACTTAAGGTTTTGTAACTTTTCAAGTTTTGATGTTCTGCGGGGTTGAATAAACACCTCATTTCCGAATTCGTTCGTTTTATTTTTGGGAGGACCTCACAGTAGGCGGTTCAGTCACATACTCGTATATTGCGGAACATCACTTAGGAACGGCTCGACCGATTTGACAAATTTTTTCGTTGTGGTCGAAATTTCAAGGACAATGTTTGTTTGAAAAACAAACAGAAAAAGCTTTTTATGAAAATTTTCAAAATCGGGAAGAATTGAAAGTTCGTTTCGTACGGGTTCTATGCGTACGGAGCCGCATTTTAGTAACGTGAATATCATTTTCGTCTAGAACCAATAATGTTTAATCTTATATTGCTGAAACTTGAAAATAGTGCAATACGTATGTATACCGTATATGTCTGTAGATAACAAAAGAAGCGCAATGTGAATGAGAATTTTGACACATTGGACTTGGTTGAAATTCTTAATTAAATCGCCGTTTGAGCTTAATTCGCACTACCGATGTCAAGCTTGACCTGCTGCTCTTAGCCACCTCAAAGTTACTTTCTGAGTGACGACTCCAGTTTTACCTCCTCCTAGGGTTGAGGTCGCAAATTGCATAAAAAGTTGTAAAAGTGTGTGTATGTGTTTGAGTTGTGTTACGAGTATGTGTTCTAAGGATTGCAGTGGCCTACTTGGTCTATAAGTCTGCGGTAGTAATGGAGAAGACGCAGATACGATTCTTGTGGATGTAAACTTTGTGATTTTGTTTTTGTGGATTTGTAATTCTTTCTTCTGAATTAGCTGAACTCTTTTAAATAATTGAACACATTAGCCAAGAGTACGGACTCCACATCAACAACCAAGCTGACGTTTGTCGATCGAACAGGTACCATGGCACGAACCAACGAGCTAAATAACCTCGACAAAGTGCACAAAGTGTATTTACGCTCACAAATAAGCGATGATGATGACTGCGATCAGGAGGTCATGAGAAGATCTTAGATGTCGAAAGACGCTGTAAAGAGACTTGAGAAGATATGGAGGAACAGAAACATCAATAGCAAAATAAAAGATCAAGCTAATGCGGACACTCCTATTTTCTATCTTTTTACACGCATCCGAAACCTGGACATTGAAAGCTCGAACTTTAAGAAGGATAGACGCATTCGAAATGTGGTGCTGGCGCAGAATGCTCCGAATATCCTGGACCGAACGCCGCACAAATGAGTATACTGAGCGAGTTAAAAATTAAGACCAGCTTCTCTACCACATGCAAGCTACGAGTCCTTAAGGGGCTTCCTCCCGTCCACTAGTGCCCCCATCAGTTAAAAAAGTGTTACTCGCTAAATACAAAACTTATCGAAAATACGGAAAGACAGATTGATGTAAATGTACATTTGTTTATTTAGAAACTATTTATTCCGTAAAATAAAGTTCACTATAGTTACAAATACAAAAACTGCCAAAAGTGGACGTTTTTCGCACTTTTTGTATCTGTAACTACAATGAATTATATTTTTCAGAATTATATGTTCTAAATGTACTAAGGTACCTTTACTTCAATTCCTCTTTCTGGATTTTCGATAAGTTTTGTATTTAGCGAGTAATATTTGTTTAACTGATGGGGGCGCTAGTGGATGGTAGGTAGGCTCTTAAATTCATCGGACACACGGTTAGGAAAGATACAGGTAGCATGGAAAGGCTTATCAACACTGACCGACAGGAGAGTAAAAGGAGCAGAGGACGTATGCCAATGCGATGGGCCGACGCTATTAAGGATATTACTGGAGCGACACTACAGACAAAATATTCGTTGTGCACAAGATCGAGCGGTCTGGAGAGGTGTGGTGGCACGAGTAACAACTTACAATTATCACGTCCATCAGTCATGAGTTATTTCTTATTTCTTCGCTTTTAACAAAAGAGCAGGCAAAATGCATATCTAGCTTTGAGCAAACCCAAAAATGAGCTCTTACACCCAAATTGTGTGAAAGAATCGAGCTCCTACACCCAAATTGTGTGAAAGAATAATGTTAACGCATTAATTCCTTAAAAAACTAATTGACAGCTTAGATAAATATAAAATTATAAAGAGTTTCTCATAGAAAAGCTTAACACCTACGCAAAATTGCTTCACAGAAAGAAACTTGTTATTCCATTACAGGAAATAATATTTCTCTCGATTTAACACAATATTAGAAACTACGTTAACAAATTGTATTTACCCGTTCTCATCTGTGCCAGCGGATATAATTTTCTAATCAACAAGTCGAGACGGATAAAAAGACTAACTAAAGAGTTGAACATGATTAAAGGATAAAGTAACATCAGTACCGCCAAATTGGTATTTGCGTAGATGATAGGAGTGTGAAAGAGCTCGAGTAGTAGCAGACGGAGAATGCGACAGAGTCGAGACAGCCCGCAGCGCAGCGACCCGACGTGAATGCCTAATTACGACTCCCGAGTAAATAACTTTTCTATTTGCCTCGAGTCGGGTTCGGTAAAACATTAATCATGATTGAGCTAAGTGGCTTAATACGGGTGGGATAATGGCAAGCAATGATCGCTGGCGGGGGGTGGCGCCGCTGCGGCGCTGAGCTCGCTGCTGGACGCCCGCGTGACGTGACGCACTCACCGCCGCGCGCCGCCCGGAGAGTTTCATTCACCGACCAATCTATCGTCGACATTATACCCAATGACTCTTATTTAGATACGCCACCGATACTGATCATATGAAAACTAACTGCTATTGGAAAACCGTATCGTAATTGGATAACGAGCGAGAGGACGTCGAAAGGACGATAATACCTCTCTAATTTACTTTACAGGGTGTAACAAAAAGCGTATACCAACCCTGAAGTATATGAATCTGCCCATGAAACTGAACAACTTTCCCGTAGGAACATAGGTCGAAATACGATTTTTTTTTTACTTTCCATAGAAACTGAATTAGCTGGTAGCGCACTTTGTATGGAAGGTCAAAAATTTAGTTTCGTTTTTCGACCTACATTCCTCAAATATATTATATATTCCTCTATGAAAAGTAGTTCAGTTTCATGGGAAGGGTCACATCGTTCAGGGTTGATTTACCCATTCTCTTACACCTTGTAGACACACAAACTCAATCGATAAATATAAAATGTGTAAATGCTACAGTATCGAAAACACAGCACATTATCGAAGTTTGTAGAATAGGTAGCGATTCCAGGAAAGTCTTAATCTAACGTTCCGGAAATCAAATGGCTTTAAGTGGAGAATGAAGCCGCGATGGTTCCTAAATGGAAAACACAAACAGGCGGAGCGCCTGAGGCGCCGCACTGTTATTGTTTGTACACCGAAACTACCCGCACGGAGGAAGGCTTGCAGGGAAACTTTAAAAGAAAACCGCAAGATAAATCTTAACTTACCCTCGTGAAGATATTTAATACAAGGGTAGAGGTTTGAGAAAGGCAGACAGTCTTGACAGATTTTTTTTTAAATGTACTTTTGTTAGAATAGGTTACACTTTTTAACAAAAAAATTAAACCGCCGAAATACTGAAAAGCAAAAAATAATAAAACTTTTTCATAACTAAGTTCTTAAAGTAATGTAAGTATACCTAAGTATATTTTTTGTAATTATTTTGTGTTTTTAATTAACTACATATATTATCTAAGTTCTCTGTGTGTAGCTATAATTTACTAATAACTACATGCTTAATTTTTGATTCCTTTTAAAATAGCTACCTATATTACTTTAGCTATTAACTGTTATATAATCCTATTTTAGCTGTTGTGCAATATAAATTTTATTTTTATTTATTTTTTATTTTATTAGTATAGTTACAGATGACAGACCTTAGAACTACATTATAAATCTGCCACTCAATTAAAACTATACACAGCTTTTCCAAGTATCAAGGGAAATTAACATTAAGAGTAGTTAATATTAAGTTAAATAATTTAATTAATGGAAATATTTTATAGTAAAATAATTGAATTACTTATAGTTAAAAGATAATTTAACAATAATTTTACAGTGATACTAATTGAAGTACTGCTAGGTAATTACATGACTTTTTGTTTTAAACTGGTTATAGTTTAGAGCGAATAGAATAAGTTTATTAAGACTATCAAGTCCAAAATTTCTTGGACGCTCATCATAAGTAGGTAGTTTATTCTAAGAAACGGCGTTGTATTGACTCCATTCTATCCAGATAAATGTCGTAAATAGGAAACCACAAGGGGGAGCAGTACCCTAAGCAACTTCGCACTAAGGCACAGTATAAAATTATACTTAGGATTCCTAAAAGGTGTAGCATTGCGAAATATAACAGCTAACATCCTATTGGCTTTATTACGAATGTAATCATAGTGCGGTCTAAATAAAAGAACAGAATCAAAAATTATACCTACCCAGATCTTTAACGTTGGAAACTCGGTGAATAGTGTCATTACCAATAGAATACCTAATTATTTTTTGCGATTAAGTTGTATCAGATTGTTAGTGCACCACTCAACAGTTTCATTAATGTCGTCTTGTAATAACTTGCAATCATTTACATTACAAAATTTTCTTAATATTTTGATATCGTCTGCATGAGTCAAATATTCACTATTAAGTCTACTTAAGGGATCATTAATGAATGCAAGAAACAAGAAGGATCCCAGATTTGACCCTTGGGGTATCCCAGAACTTGCGCAAAAGAGGATGGAGTCAAAACCAGAAACAGCTACAATCTGTGAACGATGATGAAAACCAACGATCAAGACTGCCGTGTATTCCTAGGTGATATAATTTGCATAACAATATGGAGTGACTGACACGGTCATACGCCTTAGAAAAGTCCAAATAGACAGAATCAACTTCTGTTTTATTAAAAGCGTTTTATAGGAAATTCACATACACAAGAAGATTGAATTTTTAGATTTTCCCGCCACAAACCCGTGTTGTGATGTGTGAAGAACAGGTCTTATGTGTTTATAAACATGTTCATAAACAATGCTTTCCAATATTTTAGCGAACCAAATCAAATTACTAATTGGACTATAATTCTCGACATTATTTTTTGTTTCAGAAATTTTCCAAATACTGGGAAATAAACCGTCCTTAAGCGACCGATTGTAAATGACAGATAAAGGTTTGGCCTATGCAGTAGCACATAACTTAATGAACATGTACGGTATATCATCCGGTTCTGCAACCTTTGAAACATCAATGTTCTTTAACATACTTAAAAAAAACACCATTTAAATACCAACAGTAGGCCCACAAAAAATGCTGCTTGAATGAGAAAAATATATTTCGAAGAATCTACTAATGAGAAAAAATGAGCACCCTATTTTCCCCCCCTTATTTTTCCAAATGTATATGGGACCAAAAAAAAACCGGTCAAGTGCGAGTTGGACTCGCGCGCCGAGGGTTCCGATATACCTTTAGTATATCTGGAAGCAAAAAGTCCATTTTTAGGACCGCAAAACAAAATTTGTTTGATAAGGTTTTTTGCAGATTTCAAAAAAACTGTGCAACTTAGAAAGATCGTTTTATTTTGCTGTAATATTTACATAAACGTCTATCGACTGTAATTAATTCAGATTTTTTCATTCACAAACTTAGTAGGGCAGGGGGCAGTATTTTTTTTACATTTTTCATCATAACTTAAAAACTAAGAGTTGTAAGGAAATACAAAAATATATTTTAGAATGTACAAGTAAAGCCCTTTCAAATGATACTCGACCTAGTACCGATAATTTGAAATTTTGCCCCCCCCCCCCCTATTTGGGCCCCCTTTACATTAATGATCATATTTTTTTCATAATTCTTTCACGTGCAATTGAGTTGGACAACCATATTCTAAAACTATTCCAAATTTCAAGTCGATAGCATGAGTGGTTGCTGAGATATACAGGTGTGACAGACAAACAGACAAAGCGGCACCATAAGGGTTCCTTTTTTTTACCATTTTGGTATCGGAACCCTAAAATCCAAATTATCTAAATCGGACTATTCTGTAAAGAGTTATGCGTGGTCATACATATACAATCAGTGAGTGAACAATCAATCATCCCCTGTTCTCTTACCAGTAGGGTTGGATTCTTTTTCCAAATTTATATGGGACCGCATTGGCTTTCCAATAAAAAAAAGAATTATCAAAATCGGACTACTCTGTAAAAAGTTATGCATTGTCATATATTACAATCAGTGAGTGAACAATCAATCATCCCCTGTTTTCTAACCTTTAATACTCTTAGGATTAGATTATTTTTTAGAAATTTATATGGGACCAACTTCGGGGTATATACACTCTTTCCAATAAAAAAAGAATTATAAAAATCGGACTACTCTGTAAAAAGTTATGCGTGGTCATACATAAAAAAAAATACGCGTCGACCTGAGAACCTCCTCCGTTTTTCTCGCACACTAAGAAACTATGTACCACAAATCATTAATCAGCCCCACAAATCTGTGTAGATCTTAATCTTAAGAAAGAGCTGGCTACATTGATAGCATATAATATATCTGACTCTGTTATAGGAAGTTATACACAAAAAACTTCTTTAGTTAGTAACATTACTAACACCAATTCTTTAAACTAGTTCATACGACAAAAGAGGGTTTTTCTAAACAAAATTTTACTGAAGTAAATGAAAAAAAAACCTTCTGGCAATAAACTTCATATAGCAAGGACAAAGGAATCTTTTGAAAATTTGAAAATTTTACATCAAAATATTCAAGGTTTTTCTGGAAAAATTTTAGAATTAGAATTATTCTTAGAAAGAACAAAATTTGATATAATTTGTTTGACAGAACACTGGCAAAAAGATTATCAAATGTTGATAAATTATCAAAACTATTGTATAGCCAGTGCTTTCAATCGAAAGTCTGCTTTACACGGTGGATCACTGATTTTAGTTCGTAACAGTTTTAAGATAAAGAACCGTAAAGATATTGTTCGACTTTCGGTTGAAAGATGTATTGAAATATCTTGTGTTGAGCTGGACGAGCATGTTGTAGTGTGCGTATACAGACCTCCCGCTTTTCAAAAATTTTCAATGTTCGAGTTAGTAATGGAAGATGTTTTAAAAATAGTGACAAAAGAAAATAAGTTTGTGATAGTGTGTGGTGACTTTAACGTCAATATCTTAGAAAATAATACCTATAGTAACAAACTTATAAGTCTTTTCAAATGTTTTAATTTAGAGCATGTATTCATCCTCGGCTACCTGTATTGATAACGTCTTTTGTAATTGCGATTATTTTGAGAAAAGTATCATAAACTCGCTTCAGTCTGACCACTCTGGTCAAAGTGTTACTTTTAATTATTCTCGAGTAACCCAGAATATAGATATAGAAACCAGGAGCCTAACGAGCGGTAGGTTAGAAAAGTACAAAAACACGTTACTAGAAAAACTGCCCTGTCACAATTATAATACTAACAACCCTAATAATTCATATGAAGATTTATTCACATTGATTAATACTGAATTCAGTAAAATTTTCACTATTAGAAAAAAGCAAATTATTGTAAAATTCAAATTCAGTGACTGGGCTACCGCTGGTATTCGCAAAAGTAGAGAGTCTTTTTGAATTATATGAGCTAAGAAATTATTCAAATGACGACAATTTCATTGAATATGTCAAAAATTATTCAAAATTGTTTAAATTAGTTTGTTCAAAAGCAAAATCATTTTTTCTTCGGAAAAAAATACAGTCTGCTGATAACAAAATTAAGGCTGTATGGAATGTTATAAACAGTGAAACTGGAAAAGTGAAACCGCGTGACAATCAAATCACACTTCATACAAATCGCGGAACTATTAGTTCAAACGAAGAAGTGGCTCAAGAATTTGAAACCTTTTTTACTAATATTCCTTTGAAAACGAGAGAGTCACTCAATTCTTCATCTTCACTTGCTAGCGATTTACTTCAAAAGAATGTAGACGCCTGCGAAACTGAATTTGGGTTCAATCATGTCACCCCTAACGAAATTATTAAAGCCTTTAAAAGTATTAAAATGAAAACTACTGAGGACCTATGGGGAATGTCAGTAAAAGTCTGTAGTGCGATCATTGATACTATATCTCCATATTTAGCTGTTATATTCAATGATTGTGTCGATCATGGTACATTTCCTGACTTAATGAAAAAAAGTAAAGTAGTTCCATTATTCAAAGCTGGTGACAAAAAGGATCCCAGTAATTTTAGACCAATATCAGTCTTACCTGTACTTAGTAAAATTTTTGAGAAGGTCATACTCAATCAAATGCTTTCACACTTCAATAGAAATAACTTACTACATGACCATCAATTTGGTTTCACGAAGGGGCGCAGTACAACGGATGCCGGGACTGCACTTTTAAAATACATCTTTTGCGCGTGGGAAAAATCTGAAGATGCTATTGGTATCTTCTGTGATCTATCCAAAGCATTTGATTGCGTAGATCATAGCACATTGTTGCTAAAACTTGAACATTACGGTGTTAAGAATAATTCACTTAAACTATTTGGAAAACAGGATTCAAAAGGTACAAGTAAACAGGACGAAATCACTGGGATCTGTTGTCAAAATTGGCGTACCTCAAGGGTCCATATTAGGGCCATTTTTCGGTGTTTCCGCGCGCGCCGGTATAGATAGCGGAAACCGTCCTTACTGTATCAGTGCGCAGCCTCAGCTGCCGTCGCCTGTACATAGTAATAATAAGACAAATACGACTGCGTTTGAGCGCTTGAGCAGTACACGACTGAACTGTGATATTAATTTTGACGATACTATTGTCGAATTTGACAAAGATAGCAGTTTTAGAACTGTTATAAATAAAAAGAAAAAGAATAAAGAACGAAGAAAAGTTTATAACTTACAAGGAAAGGCACTTTTAACCTCTAACAAGATAAAGGTTGCACCAAGGCTTTCCTATATATTTGCTACACGATTTGACAAAAATATAACAGCTGAAAATATTTCAGATTTCATAAAAGAAAGTGGAAAAGAAACTATTAAGGTGGAAAAAATTATACCTTACCATCAGACCAGCTTTTCTTCTTTCAAAATAACTATCCAGCAGGCACATGAACCTATTTTCTTGAGTGAGGACTTTTGGCCTTCTGGCATCGAGTACAGGCGTTTTACATTTAAGCGACGATACGCCAACACCACCAAATTGTAGACAGCATGACGTCATCAGTGAGTATGGTCTCCTTTAACTGCGAATCGATAAAGAGAGCCTGCCAACACGTCAGAGAGTTGTGTAAATACAATGATTTTATTGCGCTCCAAGAGCATTGGCTCTCACCAGAAGAACTTGACTACATAAATACTATTGACAACGAGTTTTCGTACAGTGGCTCGTCATCGATGGACACCTCTGCTGGCCCTATTAAAGGACGTCCCTATGGAGGAGTCGCAGTGATGTGGAGGAAGACCAGATTCCAGAACGTCATCCCCGTGGACACAGGTTCGACAAGAGTGGCTGCCGTGCGAGTTTCCGTCGCCGAGAGAAGCTTCATTGTGATGTCGGTCTACATGCCGTGCGACAGTGATATAAACTTACCGTTGTTCGCAGAATGTTAATGATACAGAGTGTGTTATAGCCCTAGGGGACTACAATGCTAACCTGGCCAAGCCTAGCCTCTTCGGTGGTGAGCTTATGGACTACTGCCGCGAGCAAAACCTGGTATGTGCTGACTTTTCTTTTCTTGGTGCGGATTCGAACACATTTACACATCGAAGTAATGCTCATGGAACAATAAGCTGGCTCGACCACAGCCTTGTTACGAAAGCAGCTATGAAATTAGTGACTAAAGTTAGTGTCCTAAATGATGTGAATTGGTCGGATCATTATCCTGTCATAATAAATATAGATATTAATATTATAGTGCCAAAAATAAGTTTAAAACAGAAAGAAATCAATAAAATTATATGGGGTGATAGAAATCCTTCTCAAATTAATAATTATGGAGAACTATGTTGCAAATATCTGGGCCCTATTCTAGTCCCTAAGCTTGAATGCCCGGGTGAGTCATGCCATAGCTCAAATCACTGTACATTAATTGATACTTACCACGATAAATTGGTGAGCGCCTTATGTGAGGCTGCCGTTCACTCATACGAGGGCAAAAGTTCTAAATGTAAACAACAAGTTACAGGATGGAACCTACATGTTAAGGAGAGCCATGCTCAGGCTCGGTTAGCGCATCAAATCTGGCTATCTTATGGCTGTCCTAAAGAAGGCCGTATTTATAATGACATGAATTATAGTCGAAAAATATTTAAGAACAAGTTAAAATGGTGTCAAAAAAATCAAGACAAAATTAAAATGGACATCATTGCCTCTCTTAGACATAAAAAGGATTTCGGCAAATTCTGGAAAGAAACAAATAAACTTAATTTTAAAACAAGTCACCCTATGTTTATTAAGCAATTTAAAATCGGTAGTCCTTTGAGTTGTAATACAGGGCCCTGAGTCAAGATGCTTTCTACAATCGCAAACGCTAGTAGAATAGAATGAAAATGTACGGGAATGACATTAGTGATAGAAATGTTGCGTCACAGCTAATGTCAATCCCATACATTTTTATTCTATTCTATAGCGTTTGCGATTGTAGAAAGCATCTTGACTCAGGGCCCGGGTAGTACTGCTAGTGATTGTGTCCGTCGTGGGCCGGGAATCGACCCGCCGCCGTCGCCTTCTGCGTGCTTGCACCCAGCGCCGCCGGCACCGCCAGGCGCGCAGTGTTTGTCAGCTGACTCATGCGGGAGTGATACACGCGCGCTGCACGTGACGGAGGAACAGGTACGTAAATGTGTAATGTCAATGAAGCGCGGCAAGTCCCCGGGCCACGATGGACTCAGTCTTGAGCATGTGTTATACGGGGGTGATTTGCTTTGCGTGCGTCTTGCCTGTCTATTTAATACCTGCATTGATCACAGTTATTTACCTAAAAACTTCATGAAAACCATCGTTGTACCGATTGTAAAGAATAGAACAGGTGACCTCTCGAGCCTGGCAAATTACCGACCGATATCACTAGCTACTATATTTTCTAAAATATTTGAACGGTTAATTAACGATCATTTATGTGAAAAGAACATGCCAATACATAAAGCTCAGTTTGGTTTTCGTAGCAATCTCTCTACTGACTTAGCGATCTTTGCGCTAAAAAATACTGTAAAATACTGCACCTCTAGAAAAACTCCAATTTATGCGTGTTTTCTAGATTTAAGTAAAGCTTTTGATACTATCAATTATAATATGTTATGGTCAAAACTCAGAAACACTAATGTACCATGTAAAGTTATAAACATCCTACAATATTGGTATGACAATCAAACAAACCAGGTACGGTGGGTAAACACTACCTCGGAAGAGTATAACCTGCGCTGTGGTGTTAGACAAGGTGGTGTAACCTCAACGAGCCTGTTCAACCTCTATGTCAATGGACTGCTCGAGGAACTCAGCAGCATGAAGGTTGGGTGTCACATAGGAGGCGAAAGCGTAAATAACCTAAGCTACGCCGACGATATGGTGCTGCTGAGTCCCTCGATCACAGGGCTGGATATGCTCCTAAAAGTATGTGAGCGCTACGCAGCTAGACATAGTTTAACTTACAATACAAAGAAAACCGAAATTATGATTTTTAAGGACAGAAAAGGAAATGTATCAATTCCAACCCCACGAGTCACGCTGTGTGGATCTCTGCTAAATGTCGTGTCTAAGTTTAAGTACTTAGGTCACATGTTGAATGACAACCTAAATGACAATGAAGACCTGGAACGACAGAGACGTTCAATTGCTGTAAAAAGCAACATGCTGGCGAGGAGATTTGCACAATGCTCAGATGAGGTGAAAATTACCCTGTTTCAGTCATACTGCCAGGCCTTCTACACCAGCCAGCTTTGGTGGAACTACACGCAGAATGCTATAAACACTCTGCGTGTCCAATACAACAACGCTTTCCGATCAATGCTCAAACTTCCCTGGCGGTGTAGCGCGTCTGGCATGTTTGCCGAGAACAGGGTAAGTGACTTTTTTGCAGTTATCCGTAGACTCAAAACCTCGTTTCACAAAAGACTGTTAACCTGTGAAAATCGTATAATAGAGGCCGTATTTGAATCTTATAAGAATACAAAAAGCTTCTACTCCTGTATGAATAATATAGAAATATGTAAAATGCCTACAAGTAACAGACAAAATCTTGTGCCTCACTCACTCAAAGAATAATAATTTACTTTAAAATATTGACTAAAGATCATAATGTAATAATGATGTTGTAATAATGTAATGTAATGTGATAATGTAATGTAATATGTTAGTTAATGTAATATTGTTTGGTTGTTTGATATGGGTCCTGTGCCTGAAAATAAAGAGATTTTATTTATTTTATTTATTCCTTATTTATATTAATGACCTTCCTTCTGTGGTGAAGAATCTGTCAAAGATTGTGTTATTTGCTGATGATACTTCATTAATATTCAATGTAAGTAGGAAATCACAAAATTATAACGAAGTCAATGATGCACTTGGACAGATTCATGCATGGTTTACTGTTAACAATCTAGTCCTAAACGCCAAAAAAACTAAATGTATTAAATTTGCACTACCAAATGTAAGGTCTACTTCACATAACATAGTATTGAATAATGAACCATTAGATTTTGTAAATAGTACAGTTTTCTTAGGGTTAACACTAGACTCTAAACTTCAATGGGGCCCTCATATAACGGCTCTTTCTGGTCGATTGAGTTCGGCTGCATACGAGTATGCTGTTAGAAAAATCAGACAACTTACTGATGTAGCTACTGCAAGGCTGGTTTACTTTAGCTACTTCCATAGCATTATGTCTTATGGCATACTGCTTTGGGGCCGAGCAGCTGATATACATTCAATATTCGTTTTACAAAAGAGGGCTATAAGAGCAATTTATTGCCTGAAGACTCGTGATTCCCTGAGAGAACTGTTCAAGGAAATCAACATTATGACAGTGCCGTGCCAGTATATCTATGAAAATATAATGTATGCTAGAAAGAACATTCATCAATTACCTAAAATGTGTGACAGGCATAATTTTAATACTAGAAATAAGCAAAAAATTGATCAACCATATACTAGATTAACTAAAGTCAATATATCTTTCGTTGGTCTGTGTATACGAGTACGATACTACAACAAAATACCTGACAATATAGTGCAATTACCTGAGAGAAAGTTTAAAGAATGTGTAAAGCAAACGTTATGTAAAAAAGCTTACTATAGGATGACTATATGAATGACAAAGAGGTATGGTGCTCTGATATTCCAGCGAAACACAAGAAACACATTGTAAAAAGCCGACTCTTAAAGTAGGCCGTGCTGCAGTGGTTTCTTGCCGTTTCTTTTACGCTGCCATAGCACGATCCGAAACGGCGTAGACTCGCTCTATTTGCATTGTATTCTGCATGACATTCAATAAGTATTCTGTAAAGAATCTACATTGAATAAAATTATCTAAATCTGAATCTGGGACGCCTGTAAGGTGGATTGTAATCAAAAGTTAAGAAGTTACAGTTATTCACTTAGGTAGGAGTGTTCGTAAGACCTTTCTTTGACTAACCAGCGCTCGCAATGCATATTGGGCTATTATCTTCATCCAGGCACACGTAAAGAGCTGAATATGCATAAAACCGTTCAGCTGGAGTGTTCCATTACAAGAGGTACGACAATTGTTGCCGTTTAAGGATTGGAAGTCGATCGCACCGCGGTTATCGTTTACCGTTATGCTGGCAACAAGGAAAAGCTCTCGCGTCGCGCGCGCCCCATGCGGTCTACAAGTGCCAGAGTGCTACTTTCCTGAACCCAGCGTAAAAATATAAGGTGCGGTTATTTTTAGGATTAGTATATTTGGCACTCAAGGGGAATTGTTGATGGGTTCGTTAACCTTATACAGCGTGTAAAAAATTGTAAGCACTATTTTAGCGTGTTACTTACAACTTGACATTTTATGAATTTTCCCGAGGAAAATAGTTGAGAATACGGTAAAAAAACAACTTCCCGTAGACATTACTTAAGCTGATAGCACTTTCTTGTATGGGAGGGGTATTTTTTGTCATATTTCGACATATGTTTGTCTGCTAAAAAGTGTTTAAATTTTTTTTTAACCTATGGTGCAATTCGAATGGACACCGTTGGTCCGTGGCAAATATATTTCAAAACTAAAGAAAATTTAATTAGAATATAATTTTTACCTGTAGTCTCTTGTAGGATGTTCGAATTAAATTTAACTGAACATCTTTTTCGGCCTCTCCATACCTGTCTAATCAAGTTTGCAATTTTGTATGGAGATGCCGATTTTTTTTTTCGTTTCCTGAAAGTTTTGTTCGCAGAAAGTTGTTCAATTACGTTGACTGATCATGCCCTTTCAGTATTCGAAGGGCTGTCACTTACACCCGGTATAGAGGTCCGGCATAAAGCAAAATATTCCTTCTATTTGAAAAAGTGAAACGAGGCCACTTTGCATGGGTTCTTGCCAATTGCGCAGTCTTAGGGCTTCGCCTTTCAAGTTTAGCGAGTCGTTGCGGCAGCGACATCAAACCACTCCCAACATTCTCGTAGCTTCGTTCTACAAAATACATCGAATATTTTTCTATGTCATTTTCCATTACAATAAAATACGTACGGAATATAATTTATTGGAATCGGTACAAAGGATAACTCCCTATTCCGGAAAGTATTTGTTTAGAATATTATTTTAGTTAAGTATATTTTGTAGATATGATTGTCGTAGCAAGTACTACGCGGAATCGTTGCTGCTACGATGCGTAGCATTTTTAGAACGAAGTACTTTATCGCGGTACACTTGGCGACTGAGAGCTAGGTCGAAAAAAGTTACGTTCGGACCGCCACGTCACACCCAATGTGTCTCTCGACACATCTCGGACAGTTTTTAGGGTTCCGTAGTCAACAAGGAAGTTTCGTCATCTCCGTCTGTATGACTGTTTTTTTAGGGTACCTCAAGTAAAGTGAGGGTGATTATTTTTTCTTGTCTACCACATTGTGTGGGGTATCGTTGGATAGGTCTTTTAAAAATAATGTGGGTGTCGAATTATCACTTTTCGATTGAGGAACCGTTTGCGAAATATTTAGCTTGAAAGCGTAATTTTTTGTTGGAGTCGTGTCCCCCACCCCCCCCCAAACTATCAATCAAAGCAAAGTAGGCTTAGATTTAATGAGCTGAGCATTAGGAGGTAAAAGTTTATGTTATGAACGTTACGAGATACTAAATCAAAACATGCTTTGCAACAAAAACATCTTAAAAAAAACTACGGAACCCTATACTGCGCGTGGCCCAACACACACTTGGCCGTTTTTTTTTTAATACTGTTTTTGATCAAATCTTGCAAGATGAATTTGACCTTGATTTTGAAAGCCGACTCAGGCCGTGCTGCAGTAGTTTCTTAGTTTCTTTTACGCTGCCATAGCACGATCCGAAACTGTGTAGACTCGCTCTATTTGCATTGTATTCTGCATGACATTCAATAAGTATTCTGTAAAGAATCATTGAATAAAAATATCTGATTCTGACCCACTTCCTGAACTCCGGTTTAAATATGACGAATAATCAGTGTATATCCAGTACCCATAGTTCAGGGATTGCCATGGATCATTCAGATGACGCATAATGCACATTGAATTGTCTCCGATGACAATATGCAATATTTATTATATGTCTACTGCAAGATGCATTGCAAATTTTTACATTTAGTAGGTAGGAACTTTAGTTAGACATTCCTTCGTAAAGGGCTCAAGCATATTAGAAGCAGGATTATTACATACCTACTTATTGTTGGATGAGACTCGCACTTACTATTTTCCTAAGCACAGGTTGGAGGCGGTTACGGTAGCAATATTGTCGAGAATTGCGACGCGCTTGAATGCACACAATCATACAAGATTCATATCTTACGTAGCGTAAGCAGCATTCAACTACCTACCATTCTCTCGCAAGTTTCAACTTCTAAATTAAGCTTCGAAATAAAGCAAAAGGAAAAAGTTAAAGTAATTAACAAAAGAAGGGAAAGGTTGGCGAAATATACAAAAATTATAATAGAGAAATCTTGGTTGCTGAACAACAAACAACATCCGAAAACGAAACCAAACAAAATTCGCTTCGGGTGAAGTCCCCGTGTTGGGGGCGCGCGGGACGGGTCGAGGGGGAAGGGGGTGAGGTCGTAGTGTTGCCGGCTCGCAATGCTGATTGAAAGCAAATAATGGAATCATAGGGAATGGAGCCTCCGCCGCGCCTGCAAACACTGTAAAAAATTGGAGCGACCATCTAGGACAATCGCCAATTTCAATATTGCAAGCTTAAAATTTCGTCGCTAGTTTTGATGCTCATTTTCGACAACGAATTAAGATAGTAATCGGTATATCAAATCATAAGAAAAGTTAAGTTTCTATTTATATATTTTTTCTCCGGTTAGGTAAGTAATCTCAAGGAAAGGACGTCACAGCGGCGGTTATTCACGCTTTTTAAGCGTCGGCTGTTCTGCTTAACCGCGGTGACATCTTCGGACATAATCACTTCACTACGACAGTAAGTAGTATATCGAATATGACTTTTGCAAAATTTCAACATATTACTCGTATTACTCATATCTGAATTCTGAATACAAAGTGAAAATGTAAAATAAATTTAGAAGTAAACCAATTTTGCATCTCTCGTAATATAAATAATTCAGCAATTTTTTTTTCATTACAAATACTCGCTAAAGAGCGCATCACATATTCCACACACATATTCAATGTAAGTAGAAAATCACAAAATTATAACGAAGTCAATGATGCACTTGGACAGATTCATGCATGGTTTACTGTTAACAATTTAGTCCTAAACGCCAAAAAAACTAAATGTATTAAATTTGCACTACCAAATGTAAGGTCTACTTCACATAACATAGTATTGAATAATGAACCATTAGATTTTGTAAATAGTACAGTTTTCTTAGGGTTAATACTAGACTCTAAACTTCAATGGGGCCCTCATATAACGGCTCTTTCTGGTCGATTGAGCTCGGCTGCATATGCTGTCAGAAAAATCAGACAACTTACTGATGTAGCTACCGCAAGGCTGGTTTACTTTAGCTACTTCCATAGCATTATGTCTTATGGCTTACTGCTTTGGGGCCGAGCAGCTGATATACATTCAATATTCGTTTTACAAAAGAGAGCTATAAGAGCAATTTATTGCCTGAAGACTCGTGATTCCCTGAGAGAACTGTTCAAGGAAATCAACATAATGACAGTGCCATGCCAGTATATCTATGAAAATATTATGTATGCTAGAAAGAACATTCATCAATTACCTAAAATTTGTGACAGGCATAATTTTAATACTAGAAATAAGCACAAAATTGATCAACCATATACTAGATTAACTAAAGTCAATACATCTTTCGTTGGTCTGTGTGTACAATACTACAACAAAATACCTGACAATATAGTGCAATTACCTGAGAGAAAGTTTAAAGAATGTGTAAAGAAAACGTTATGTAAAAAAGCTTACTATAGATTAGATGACTATATGAATGACAAAGAGGTATGGTGCTCTGATATTCCAGCGAAACACAAGAAACACATTGTAAAAAGCCGACTCTTAAAGTAGGCCGTGCTGCAGTGGTTTCTTGCCGTTTCTTTTACGCTGCCACAGCACGATCCGAAACGGCGTAGACTCGCTTTATTTGAATTGTATTCTGCATGACATTCAATAAGTATTCTGTAAAGAATCTACATTGAATAAATAATCTGAATCTGAATCTGAATCCACAAAATTACACGAGATTCTTTTTTAAATAATTTCGGCGGGAAAGTGGAACGTGCTCAATACCGTAACACTACAATCATGGCCGTGGTAAGAAGTTATTACGTACCAGTCTGGGGACTAGTACTACCTAGTTTAGTAAGAAAGACCGTGGCCATAAAGAAGGCGACCAAACACGACCCGCAAACAGAGGTGCGCCACCAGCCGCGCCCGCAACGCAAACTCCACTTGACCGATCATCCTTTACATGCCTTACTCATAATTTATTAGACAAATTGATCAATTTATTTCTGAGTTTAGGGTATTAGAATTAGGACACTGTAATTAAACCTCTTGTAAGACAGTTGAAGGTAGATTTAAAGTTAGGAGAGGTAGCTTACTTGCCTTCCTCCTCTCACGCGGTTTCAACTGTTTCTCGATACAAGTTTCTTTGGGAATGTTTTTTTAGATTTGTGTTCTGATTATACTTGCCCACACTCGCCCGTTATTACACTTTGCATCTAATAATCATATCATTTGCAGTCACAGAAACTTTATAATGTACGTTATGTTCTTCCGCAATAATGCACAAGGACATCGTTACGAGACTCATAATTTTAAACGGACGGCAGCTTAACTTCCTAAATTCTAGAATTAACAGTTCCGAGCTGGGCATGTAAATGAAGCGAGACACAGTCCATCGCTCGGCAAATACCAGGGCGCTATGAGTGAGCAGCGATTAGACGCACACGCCGCCTCGGCGCCAGCCCTGGCGCCTCCTGTCGCCACAGCCTCATTTGCATCTCGACATTGCGTCGAGTCAAAAGACCGAAATTGCTTGTATACTAGATTTAGTAGCCAAAAACTTTAAAATATGTCGCTGTGATGAATTAGAAACATTATCTTAGAATTTATAAAATATAAGCAGTTAAAGCCAAAACCTACATAGAAATCTCTACTACCTCTAGTAACTGTGTTTATAAGCCTCCTCCAGTGCCATTTTTCTTGCCTAGATATGCTGGAAGAAACTTCTTAGTTGAAAAAAGCACTATACCTGTTGTGACGTTTTTCTTGAGCAATGCTTTAAATAAATAAATAAGACTCAACTAATATAGTGTTCAGGTGAAGCTGACACTAAATCCGTTGTCTGATTGTTCGTTCGGGTATCACGATGAAACTACTGGACCAATTCTAATAAAATTTTTATGTTTAAATTTATATTGGCTGCACGTATCACAGTTTTGACTTTTATTTTTAAAAATTGATACAACACTTGATTTTGATAAAAGATTTTAAAATTGATATGTAATTTCGTTCTCAATAACACGGCAGAGCTGTAATAATCACAGTCCTCGAGGACGAAGCCGCGGGGAAATCTTGTAAACTACGAAGCTCAAGACTTAGATCATTTTACAAACCATACCACATGTCCCTTCTAGAATCGATAAACCATGTTGTCGTCGAGCAGCAAAGTAATTACCTAGTTTGAATAAGGCGCTCTTGTACTCGTAAGGCATCAGTGAGCGAGCGGGATCACTTTACCAAACATCGCCGCGCGAAATTGTTTAACAGAGCAATTACATTAGGTAACGTAATCGCGCCCGCCTAATGAAGTTAAGGGTAGGTATCTGTCGTCGGATCAGCGGCGACGGCCTCAATTAAAATCTCATTACGGACGAAGCTCCATAGAGCTGACGAATAGCAAGATATGGTCTACAAATACTGCAACAATCTCACATAGCGACACAACAATACTCAGACCGAAAAGATTTTTTTTTTCGTTTATTCCAACGCTTACCAACAAATTTCAAAAGCAATCGGCTAAAGCTGTCAGAACAAACATGTAGGTTGTCAGAACATGTAGGTTTTCGTCATGTAGGTGGTGGTTACAGTGACAGCAGGTAGGTATATCGAAAAGTATAAAATTCTTAAGGCAGTAGCAGTGTTACTTCTAATTTTATCTCGGATCCTTTGTACGTTGCCTACTTTGATATATGAAAAGTGTAAAAGACAGCTGAAATTGTAAGAAAGAACAAAAATACCAGTCGATAAAACAAATATGAATGATATTAATAAAGATTTATTATAGTATGGCATGTAAAGTATCTATCTGAGAGACCGAGCTTTGCTCTGTACGATCTTAAAGAAAGCCCACAAACAAGTGGTGCTGTTGGGTTTTTGTAACGAGCTATTTCCTATGCTAAAAAAATGAAGAAAATGAGTTTTCCCAAACAGGAGACTTACGTACCTATCGATTTTTCGCCACCGAAAACCCAAACTCAAATATATAATACTCAAGTAGCAAACATTGTTCTGAGCTATAAAAAGAGTTTTTTTTTCTTCGAATTTTAATTTTGTTTTTTATTTCATAAATGTTTTACTACATTTTAGTTATGTTTAATACTTTTAATTGATAAACTATGATATCGGCTAAAAGATGAACAAACTTAGGAAATATCGTAAAAAAACTGCAGCACGTCACGCGTCTTTACAATAAGAGAAAAAAAATCATTAAAAAAAAACAAAGCCGCTAAGTCCCAAATATAAAAGTAATTATTAATAATTATGTACAAATATTCAAAAAACGCCGGGCGGTCACTTATCCCTGGGATACATTGTATTTTCATACAAATATGGGGGCAAACGAAGCGTCAATATCTTTACTACGAATAAAAATACAAATCTGATTGATGAGGTCTTTAGATGAGAACCTTATTAACAATATTTTGAAAGATTAGGTATATCTAAAATGTTGAAGAAAACCCGTGTGACTCTTAAAACATTTTAATTCGCTAAATGTAAGTGATTTCTGACAAAATTACGTATATTTTTTTCTGAACGATGCACGGAATTTCCTGGATACCGTGCACAGGTCTAATCTTCAAGAATCGGTAGTCAGACACCTTATTTAATGATCTCACTGTTTATTCACGGATATTTATTTCGTTTAGGAAATATATTGACGCTTCATTTGATCCATTACTTGTATGAAAATGTACGACAGAAAATAGACCGGCCGGTTATTTCTGCCGTAGAGTGTAAATATATATATACTAGGTTATTTTTTTTTGGACCTGATATGCGTATGCCCACCTTATTACAGAGGTCAAAAGCAACAACTTTTGTTCTTCGACTTTGCTAAACAACGCACAAAAAATTTTCGACTGCATACTAAAGTGGTCACGTGACCGACCCATTTCGTATGGGAAGTTGAAAATTTTTCGTGCGTTGTTTTGTTAGCAAAATCGTAAAACTAAAGTTGTTGCTATTGACTTCTGTAATAAGGTCGCATATCAGGTCCAAAAAATAACCTTGTATATATACAACGTGTTAACGGAATAAGCGAAACTGAGAAAATAGTTTGTTCAGAATCGAGAGTAGAATCAATTTCACGGGTTTTTGATAAGGGTAATTTTTTAAAATTTTTATTATTTAAATTTTTGCCGCTTCTATTCTAAACATTTCTTTGGATACGCGCGCTGGCGGCGGGGAAAGTGGGCGTGGCGTGCGCAGTGTACGCGAACTAGAACAGCGATGAAACTAGAACAATGATGAAACTAAAACAGTGATGAAACTTTAAAATAACATTATCTAGATAAAAAAAAAAAATGACTTTTTTTTACGGGAATGGGTTTATTTTAATAAAAATCAGTTGGGGTGTATGGGGGTTTCGCTTATTCCATTAACACGTTGTATACAAATATTGCTCGTTTAATAGTATAGGATTAAATTCAACTTACTTAAGGGGCTGATAAGAGCTGAATTACCTCCCTTTCTAACAAAGGGCACAATGCGTGTGCTAGAACGGAGCGGATTCGCGCTGTTTCACGTTTTTCGCTCATTTTTGCATTTTTCTCAAAATCTGTACTCAAAATATTAATTATAAAAACAGCTATATTATCATGCATAATATATTGAATAATGTGTAAAAGTTTTGGCATCATAGATTAATGGGTACTTAAGAAAAACGGTGTAAAAGAAAAAAGCAGAGGTAACTTTGGATTTTTTTTATGGCGTACAAAGTATCGTGTTTCAGAGTCGGCCATATTATTGTAAAGATGCTTAATTATCACATAATTTTTTTTCACGGCCATATATTCATCACTTATCGTTAAAAACCTGTTCAAGTGAAGCGTATTTAGGTCTTATCAGCCCCTTAACGACAAAAAATTCTAATAAAACTACGGAACTATATACTGCGCGTGGCCCGACACGCACTTGGCCGGTTGTTGTTTTTTATTATAAGTTGAATTTTGTTTCAAGACGATTGTTTTTGACGGCATACAACTCGATTAAACAAAATCTATAGAAGAGTTGTTTTGACGTTAAATAAAAGAAACTCATTTGACTACGTATGCAAAAGGCGCTTTATAATAGGTGTTTTATTTAGTCTACATGTCGTGTTTTATCGAGTGTGGTGGCAGACTGTCTCGAGGTTCATTTGTATATCATTAGCATTGCGTACGGCGCACGTCGCGTCGCGTCGACTCGCCAGCCGCCTCGGAGCGCACTGACATGTCATTTTCATAATCGACTCCATCGAATGCTCACCAAAAGACAAAAACTACAACGACGTTAACGCAAACATAAACTCGCCTGTCTTTACCGATACTGTCAACGCTAACAAGCTCTGTTTATCTGATGTAATTTAACAGCCTCAACCAAGTGAAAACACGTTTCATGGAATATTTCCATCAACGCATCTATAACAGAGTTCATGAAAGAGTATAGTGTTTTGTAAACAATAATTTTTCAGCTAAGATAAGATTTATCTTCAATTACACGAGCTACACGTTTGTAACCACAATACACACTCAGAAAAATCGTTTTACATACAGAAAGTCAGAAATATCTAAATTTTTAACACATTTTGGAACTTGGAAAGAAGCCAACGCATCATTGAAAACCCAGTTAGAATCGTTCCAGTAGTTTGTGAGTAAACTTCGCGTAGGTACCTTCTGTATGAGTGAACTGTTTGCAATGAACCTAAGCTTATATGATGCAAATAAGTAAAACCCCGTTTGAATCCGATCAATAGTTTGTAAGTTATTGGCGCTGCCGCTTGAAACTTCGCGTACCTTCTGTTTAAGTGAACCGTTTGCAATGAAACTAAGCATATATATTGCAGAGAGTAAGTCAAATATGTTGTTGGAAACCCTGTTTTAATCAGTTCAGTAGTTCGTGGGTTATTTGCGCCGCCGCATGAAACTTCGCGTACTTTCTGTCTAAGTGAACCGTTTGCAATGAAACAAAAATTTTATGTTGCACGAAAGTAAGCCAAACATGTGATTGAAAACCCCGTTTGAATCGGTTAAGTAGTTTGCGAGTTATTGTCGCACAGGCAGTTTAATACTTTAAATTAGTGTAGCTTCTGATTGAGTGAACCGATTTTAATGAAACATAGCCTATATGTTGCTCGGAGCTAAGCTTAATTTACCTGTGAAAACCGCGAGAAAATCTATTCAGTAGTTTCGGAAATTAGCGCAAACAGACAGAAAGACAGACAGACAAAAAATTCAAAAAAAATATTTTTGTGTTCTATTCCTTTTATCTTCTTATCGCCCAAACAAATTTTTTTGCTAATTCATCAAAAGTACAGAGACGGATTCTACTTTTCATTATATGTATAGATTTACAGTCGATTATAAAGAGCTTTTGTAACCAGTTATCGATGAAGTATCTCGTTTTATTAAAGACTGCTACGAGTATTTTTAGCTTCAAAGAGCTGAAATCAGTAGATATTTCTAATAGCGCTGCTCGAAGAAAATTGTTAGGATAAAATGGCGCAGTAAAAGAAACATTTTACTTGAAAAATCACCCATAAGGTGACAGGGAGGCACGTACAGGTGTAAATACTGCGTGTAAGATGAGTGAGCGCGCCCTTATTCGGTCAAGCGTAATTAACGGGCGGTAGCAGCCGTCAGCGAGCATTCGCCACACGCTTCGCCGAACTCGCGACACACGACACTTCGACAGCCTCCACACTGATCTTTACAATACGTTAAAGGAAACACGATGTTAAGTGAAGAAATTTAGACGCGCTAAATAAATGTGGTATAGAAAATAAAACTAGCAGAGGAAGACATGCATCTGAAAAGAGGAGTCAGCAATAAGATGTTTTTAGATAATCGAAAAGAAATTCTTTTTTCATAATGACACAACCATTAATCATTCATATTATAATCTAGCCTAATACAATTAAGTTACTAAGTAATTTGAGTTAAGTTTAAATTAAACTGCTTTGATAGAGTTAAGAGATCATTGTTTTTTATTGAGAAGGATTCAAAATACCTGTTCCAAAATTTTGTGTAAAATGGAAGTTTTATATCCATTTCAAATTCTTACATGGAAACGGAATTTATCTACAAGCCTAGTAAGCTCGAATATTGGCTCAACTACAAGCTTTGACATTTGAAAATTAAGTTTCACTTTAATAGTAATAAACTGACAAGGTCCTTGTAAAAGTAACAAGCAATTTAGAGTTGTCTGCGGAACGCCTGCAGCGGCAGTAAACGTGTCGTTGGCCAAGTTTGTAGATAAACGCATTTCGAGCTACTGAGCACATCTCCGCTCGTATCTCCGGTATCATAGTTTTATGTGGCCAGGACTGTCTCTTCTCTACACACCCACGCCAATGTCCTCTGTTTCAATTCTATCCAATTAGCACACCTAATCTATTTTATTTGTATTTTATTTCCCAGAAAACATTTTATTTACAATGTAAAATTTTTACCAAACAGACATATTTACAAAATATTGCGTACTGCAGACAATTACTAAATGTGTAGTGCTTTAGAACGAATAATTCTGAATGAAATTTTTATTTTGTCATTGGGTTTACTGTTTACTGAATTGAGTAAGTATGTCAAACAAGGTAAAAAACAATAAGGCGGTGTAGACTGGTGTATTTTTATTGTTGTATTTTTGTTATGTTAAAACAGAGCAGTAGCAAATAATATTCTCATAATCTTCATAGACTGTTTCGATCAAAAACCTACATTTTTGCATCGCGTGGTAAAAATAAAGTGATACTACTATTTATTTGCCCAAGATTATGTTTTTATTACAGACCGAACAGTCGCACGATGAAGTAATGAAGCTCACCCTCGCCCTACACGAGTCATATCAAAATATCGACGGAGATAATATTAAGAAATTACCTCAGGATTATCGAGCCGCTATTTCCACAGCGCTCATAATAAGGGCGACGTTATTAGGGCACGTACATATGTATAGGAAAACTGACCTCGCAGAATGAATAAACCACAGAGGAGCGCGAGAGTTGGGGGTTGAGTTGCCAATCGGCACAAGAATATCGATGTTGCTAGAATGAATATGAAAATGAGAATACCTGAGAGTAACTACAACCACATCTAGTAAAGTTTACAAAGATACAAAAATTACGACGGTAACACAGACATACAAATATAACACATGCATCCTTATAAGAAAAATTCTTCATAAAACTATACACACACGCTACATACACTTTCTAAAAAATCCCAAGTCCAAAACCGTATAACAAGAAGATCACAAGATATTAGTTTACGACTACCTCGAACAAATTACGGGAAAAAGAATATTACATTTGAAGGAGCACAACTGTACAACAAACTTTCTCGTGATATTAAAAATATACAATCATTTCAACTCTTCAAAAAAGCGCTAAAACATCATGTTTTGAGGGATTTCTCCACAATTAATTGAAATATTTCAAGATACCGTCATAAAAATAAATTAGTCTGAACTGTTAAAAGTCGTCACTACCTAAACTAACAAAGAATAAGTCTAAATCTAACCTCTTAATTCTCGCCTTATAAAAATATGTTTTAAGATTAAGCTAGATTTCTCAATGTAAGCGAATGTTACATTCTTTTTTGGGAAATAAATGTTCTTTAACCGTAACTGAAGGTTAATTTATAAATTGTGCACGTTTATCTGCCCCTTCTAGTGCCATTTCACTTGCCTAGGACTGCTGGAAGAAATTTCCTAGTTGAAATAAACAGTACCTGTTGTGTCGTTTTTCGTAATGTATGTTTTGTGTGTTTTCATGTGTACAATAAATAATTAAATGAAACAAATAAAATTAGGTTTCAGAAAACATTTATAAAGTTAAAACTCGTTATGATACTCTCTTTGTCAAAAAAGCAAAGTATCAGCAATAGATCTGACGACGATTTAACTTTAAAGTAGGTTTCTGTAACTGGCAATAAACCTGATATTCATACACTGCATTGGCGGACTAATATTGCACCATTCGGCTAAAGCAGTAACTTTACAGGTCTTGTCTTTTTTTTTACGAGTATATAGAAGAGGGAGGCAGACGAGCAGGCGGGTCACCTGATGGTAAGTGATCACCGACGCCCATAGACACCTGCAACACCAGGGGGATCACAGGTGCGCTGCCGGCCTTTAAGATATTTGTAGGCTCGTTTCTTGAAGGCTGCCTTGTTGTACCCGTCCGGAAATACCTGCGCAGGAAGCTGATTCCACAGTGCGGTCGTACGTGGTAATAAGTTTCTTGTAAAACGTACGGTGGAAGATTGCCAGTTATCTAAGTGATAAGGATGAAATGTTGCGATGGTGAAATTCTGCAGCAGGTATTAGCTCGAACAATTCTTCAGAGCACTCCCCATGATACATGCGATAAAGGATGCATAGAGATGCAACATCTCTCCGCAGTGCTAGATGGTCAAGACGGCCGGTGAGGACATCGTCGCCAATGATTCGGATCGCTCGACGTTGAACTCGGTCAAGAGGAAGGAACTGATACTGAGGCGCCCCGTCTAAAATTAGATTCTTATAAAATGTATTGCAAAATGCCAAGTGTTTAACTGATGATTTTAAATAAATTTTTATATGGGATTATCACTGATATCGCTAATAAACTATCAGTTTTTCTTACATATTCTCTACACCTGACCAATATGTATAAACAGTTTTTTGCTTTTCATACATATCAACTACACCTGACCAATATGCATACATATTTTTTTGCTTTTCATACATATTTACTACAGCTAACCAATATGTATAAACAGTTTTTTGCTTTTCATACATATCAACTACACCTGACCAATATGCATATTTTTTTTTGCTTTTCATACATATTTACTACAGCTGACCAATATGTATAAACAGTTTTTTGCTTTTCATACATATTCACTACACCTGAATAATATGTATAAACAGTTTTTGCTTTTCATAATATTCACTACACCTGACAAATATGTATAATTTTTTTTTGCTTTTTACACATATTCACTATGTATAAAAGTTATTTTTTTTGCGATTTCACTGTTGGTCCCATATTAAAAAATTGTTGGTAATCATAGGTAAGAACACCTGAGTATGTTTACTAGTATTTAAGACCTATACTCTGCTTACAACGACTATTGAAGCATACTGATCTATAAAGAAAATTAGGGATTTTTTTAGTCCGGGTTGGCAGCCCATCTGAGAGCATAAATCAGGCTCCCCTCGCGATGATGCCCGCCGGAGCCTTCAATTTGGCACATCCTTAAAATGACACACGAGAAGCGCACCCTAACGACGCCGCGCCGCGTCAACTCTCACGCCGCCGCTAGTATAAATACATCGCGCACACATTACACGCCTTGAATTATCATTTTTTACACTGTGAATATTTTTTTTAGTTAGACTACTTATAGTTAAACTTGTTCAAGCAAAGATAATAAATTGTTTAGGTGGTAAGAGTTCGTGTGTATTATACGACAGGAGAATGCTTCCCATGAGAGGACGAAGGCAACGGTTTGTCCTACATTAAGGATGGCATATCCATACACCAAAATGAATATCACCCAATTGAATACCCACAATGGCGCCACATTGTTTGTGAAGCGATGTAGTTTAGCTGACGTCATTAAGAGATTTTAATATCCAACAATGAATAAACGATTTTGTTTTTTTTTTTTTTTAATAAGGTTCAGAGCATCGCAAGAAGATTAGAAGTAACAAGTGCATCAGCTGGACCGTTGATGATGAAAACAAATCTAAACAATAAATTTCTAATTTTGACCACTTCACTTGTTGATGTTCACTAATTTGGCAATCACAAATAGCCAAAACTAAACCATGAAATCATAATAAACTCTCTACTTTAAAATTGTAATATTACGTACAACAAAATACCACTTGAATATTCCGTTGAATTGGACGATCACCAAAATTAGAATATCAATGAAAGGGGTTCTAAAACGGGCCTATCAAAATAGGTAATGTAAACATCGGTGGTCATCGGTCAGGTTCAATTCAATTCAATTCAATTATTTATTGCTTCCATATGGTACATAGATGGAAAATAACAATTATACAGAACACAATATGGACCCTGGAAGGGCACTGCAATTTTTGGAATCGACATTTCAAAATACAATTATTTTTACAATAGTTACGTGGTAGCATGACAATAACCACAATAACACTTACAAAAAACAATAACACAAAATAACATATTAGACAATTTTAGTATACAGACTTACTCGTAACTGTAACATTACGTTCTGAATAATTAATTTCAATTATTTTTATAAAATTATTAATATTAACTCAGTTCCTTCCTACATTATTATTAAAATATTAGTATAATATTAGTATAGTTAGGTTATCGATCTATCGGACGGAGTGCGGCGCCGGTCACGGGAAGCAATCAGGGCGGCGTCGTAGACAAACTGTCGGGGCGGACCTTAATTGGCGGTCGCGGAGATTTATGCGGGGAGCCGCTCGTCACGCGGTCGCCGATTCCACACGACCGCACGCCCGACCCACGGACCGACCGAGAGACCGCACTACCAAAGAACAACCAACACGGAGAACTTACACGGAAAAGTACTACACATTTGACAAAATAATATCTTAGAAGTGGCAGCCACACTCATACAGCGTGTAGATGTAAAATAAAATTGATATGTGGTTGTAAAATTAGCCAGGGCTTTATTGGCCGCCCGTGCTTGGATCGACCTTCCTCCTGGCCATATAATTGCGACTTTAGTAGTGTGGGCGAGATTAGTATGGGTTACACGCTGTGGTTACACAAGTTAGAACAAGATGGTTTATTAAGATAAAAAGGTAGTTGCCTTTTTTATTAAAGGGTATATTAAATCTAATGTCTTTTTGTTTCAGTAAACAGAATTTTACTTAAAAACTCAATGCAACTTCTTGCAAGTCACATACTGAGGGTGTGTTTTTTGTGTATCTATGATATTATGAACCCATCTGCCCTAAACGAGTTCACATCCTAAACAAACTTAAAAGTGCTACGCGTGCTACGTCGTAGCAAGCTTCGTAGCCATGAACATGTCAGTAACAAAAGCAAGGAAACTTTAGAAATTTGCGTCAGATTCTTAATAATCCTTTGTATTGTGCGTATTCTATGACGGGTCTACCGTGGGTCTGATCGCCGGTCCTCGGCAAACCCTTACCCGTACTTATTAACACATTCTAAAAGTGTTAAGGGGTCAAATTCACCTCGACCACAGCTCTCATAAAAAGATTCTGGTTGCATTATGCAATTATAGAAAATAATAACATAACCCATTTTATATCGTGTGTAAAAAGATGTCTATCGATTTTTTACTTTCTATACAAAACGCGCTATCATGTGATGCAGCCAAGTATTTTTTCTTCGTATTTCTATCCACGTTTCTTGGAAAACTTTTATTTCATATTCTGAATCCGTATCAGGTTTAGGAATACTTATGCATTTTTAGGGTTCCAAACCAAAATGGTAAAAACAGAACCCTTATGGTGCATCTTCGTGTGTCGGTTTGCCTGTCACACCTGTTTATTTCAGCAACTACTCACGCTATCGACAACTTTACAGCAAACGAAAGAATAAACAAATATTTTTATTCTAAATGGGGTCTAAATAAATAAATCCGAATGAATTACGGTCAATAAATAAATAAAAATAAAACCTATTTTATTTGTTATTTTTTCTTTTAAATAGTGCACATACCTCAGACACACGAAATTTTTTTTTAACGCCATAGGAAATTGCATCAGATACACTTCTAGTTCTAGAAAGAGTAGGGGGGTTAGGCCGTTTCTGGACCACCTAGAGGTGATGTGGTCGAGAGTCGGTCACCGGGATTCGACCTGGTTCGGTAGCTAATGTGGTCGAGGAACGGTCCCCGTTTGTGGACCATTTTTTTGACCAGTCTCTAAAAAAAAAGCTCATCAAATAAAATTCAGACCTAAAATTTTTGCTAAAATCGCGTTTTGACTATAGTAGGGGGGTTAGGCCGTTTCTGGACCACCTAGAGGTGATGTGGTCGAGAGTCGGTCACCGGGATTCGACCTGGTTCGGTAGCTAATGTGGTCGAGGAACGGTCCCCGTTTGTGGACCATTTTTTTGACCAGTCTCTAAAAAAAAGCTCATCAAATAAAATTCAGACCTAAAATTTTTGCTAAAATCGCGTTTTGACTATAGTAGGGGGGATAGGCCGGTTCTGGACCAGCTAGAGGTGATGTGGTCGAAAGTCGGTCACCGGGATTCGACCTGGTTCGGTAGCTAATGTGGTCGAGGAACGGCTGCCGTTTGTGAGCCTGAATCATTCATGTCGGGGGCAGGGACAGGGACAGGACGGGGATGGGTAGGGTACGGAGACTGGGACTGGGGCGGGCAGGGACGGGGATGGGTACGGAGACGGGGACAGGGACGGGGCGGTGATGCGGGGGGCGAGGAAGCGGATGGAGTACAATACGACTGATTACGGTTTCGTTAGCAGTTTTAATTTGCAGGCTTTGTTTCTGGTTCATTTGCATTGCAATATGTGATGTATTTAACTAGCTGAGAACTTTTTTGGGGGCACCCTTAGTGGAGTCAGGTACAGATGCCGACTCATTGTGTTCAAATTTTTACCTGACGGAATCTTTTTTGTAAGGGCTGTGGGGTGCTTTTATTGCTTGCCCTTATGGAAAGATTAAGTCCGCATAAGATAAAAAGCAAGTTACATAAAAACATTTCAACTCAACGTGTTGACAATGGATTTCCTTTTATTTGTATCAGGTACGCTAAGGACATTAATTTAAAAGCTGATAGTTTACAAGTTATGATATGATGCTAAAAGCAATTAACGGTTGCCAAATTTCATTTAGCACTTCGCCGCAGTCCGTAGGAAAAACATTCAACATGTCAAAGTATGAAAATCAGGTACAAATAGATATGTAGGTACAAATAAAATAACCTAACCTAACCTAAATACCTACAACTTAAAGAGGGCACTATTCCAAATTAGTTCACCTAAATACGTAACACAACCTATAACCAAAATAAAATAATGGAAGAGCAGCTTGTATTTAAAAATATAGAATAAAGATGTCAACAAATAAATTATTCAAGTTCAATATCGCAATTATTCTTAAAAACCATGTCAGAAAAATAAAAATCTGCGTCAGGAAAATAAAATTATTAAATTACTTCGACAGAAAAAAAGGCATTTAAAACTATGTTTATCGCTTTTCGCGAAGAAATAAAAAAAAGAAAAACCTATAATCTTGGTGAACTTGCAAACAGATTTATAATAGCATCCAAATCGTTGATTAAAATCCAAGTTCAACGTATGCATGCTACAACTAACGCCGACCGACGAGGATCTAAGTGTATTGGCGTATGCTGTAAGCTTATTTTGTAAAATTGAATCAATTGAAATTGAAATCTGTCTAACTAAAGGGCACTCCGCTATCTAAAATAGATTGCTTGATCGAAATATTTCGTACAATGCTTGAAGGTGATATGTATGCTCAAAGGATGGCTAGTTCTGGTGATAATTCAAAGATGGTGCTATTTGAAGCTTCTTGTTTTTATTTCAAAAGTTTTCGAAATTTAATTGATCGTAAAGGTATTCCTTGGATTGTCTTTACAAAATCTGAAAAGAGAAAAAGAGGTTTTGATACGTTTAATTTTTACTGCTTTTTTATTTGAGACTAGGTTTTTTATACACATTTCACAACTTATTTTCAAATTGCACTATTATTTTTAATAAAAGCAATCCTTGGTAGATAGATAGATAGATAAATGCTTTATTGTGCACATAACAAAAATATAACTAGTTTGTTTTGTTTGTTTCTCGCTTGATATTATTGTTTTAAAAATCATGAGCATCACAAGTTATTTTCAGTAGACTTTAAAACGATAATTTCTACGATTATAAAAGTTTATTTCGATTTCGTTTTTATTCGATGTATTATAAATTAATTTTCAAAGCTTCATAATAAAATTCTTTTTCTTAAAAAGTATTCAATGAAATTTATATTTTTACATTCGATCAAGGTTTAATTAGCAGTCGAACTCGTACGTTTTATTACGAGGGCCAAACCGAAAAGATCGGGAATAGAATACTCAGGAATAAATTAGATTAAAACCTTTTTGGTTTATGACATGTAGTATTATTTCAAACACAATTCTATTTTTGAATTTTAAAAAAAGTAAAAAAGAAAAGAGTAGTAGCCATTTGAATTTGACAAGTCAGTGGGGAAAATGGAGCTTACGCGGGAACATTTCCGTGCCATAATTTTTCACAACTTTCGTCGAGGTTTATCTCAAGAACAATGTCTCGCCGAGCTTGTTTCTGTTTATGAACTTGAAGCACCCAGTAAAACGACTATATATCGTTGGTATTCTGAGTTTCGTCGTGGACGTTCCTCTCTCACGACAGTTCCTTCTACTGGTCGACCAAAAACAGCGGTAACACAAGATAACATCGATGCTGTGCGCCAATTAATAAAAGAAGATAGACATGTGACATACGAGCAGATTCGGGCTTCTCTCAGCATTGGTATGACAGCGATTCAAACTATTTTACATGATGAACTGGGTGTCAAGAAGTTAGTTTACCGCTGGGTGCCCCATCGTTTGACCGAGGAACAAAAGTCGGCTCGTGTTAATTGGTGTCGGTCTACTCTGCAACGGTTCAATAGAGGGAGCGTTAAATGCAGTTTACAATATCGTCTCTGGTGATGAATCGTGGATTTAGGTATTTATATGAGCCCGAAAGAAAACATCAATCGGCTGTTTGGGTCTTCGAAGGCGAGGTCAAGCCAACAAAAGTTGTCCGCTCTCGTAGCGTGTCGAAAAAAATGGTCGCTTCGTTTGTATCGAAAACTGGTCATGTGGCTACGATTCCTTTACAAGAACTCAGAACGGTTACTGCTGATTGGTACACAATAGTTTGTTTGCCGGAAGACATAAGAGAACTTCGTAAAATTATTCCGAATCGTCGCATCATTCTTCACCAGGATAATGCGAGCTCACATACCGGTCGCAAAACGATCGCGTTTTTAAATCAGGAAAACGTGGAGTTAATGGACCATCCACCGTATAGCCCTGACTTGAGCCCCAATGATTATTTTTCATTCCCAAGAATTAAAGATATGCTACGTGGTCAACGATTTCAAGGCCCAGAAGAGGCAGTCGAAGCTTACAAATCGGCCGTTTCGACTATATCCACTTCAGACTGGAATTACTGTTATAATAATTGGTTTGATAGAATGCAAAAGTGCATCGATTGTCACGGAGAATACTTCGAAAAACAATGAAAGTAAATATTGTTGTATTATTTTTGTACTTTTTTCTATTCCCGATCATTTCGGTGTGGCCCTCGTAATGGTTGATTTGACTTGCAAAGATTTTTTTTTAGGGTCGAGACCAATCAATGAAATGGCGGGGTGCTACCTGTCCAACTGAGTTCGGTCCATCAATACCTATCAAAAAGTGTCATCTGATCACGAATTCCTTAGTTGTAGATAAACAATAGATATATATATTTGGAAAGAAAAGTTTTTCTTACTTTGTTATGATATCATTTTGGTCGAAATAATTCTAAAGATGAAATAGCAAATGAGTTTTAAAAACTGCTTTGTTGTAAAACTGCTTTGTTTCTAAATAAAATTGCAATTGCTAAAAATGCGAAAAAAATATATCGGCATTTATAATATCTTAAGAAAAGAATCTTAGTTACAGTTCTGATTATATTAAACAACAACACAACAAATGTGAATAGCGAAATATGCAAAATCAACACTAAAAATACCTATAATAAATTATTCACAATGTTTAATTTCAAATACGCGAAACCTCTAGGGTTTTATCCATGTAACTGAATAACTTATCCTAAAGAACATAGTTCGAATTAAGAAAAAAATAATATTTCCCACAGAAACTGCATCCGCTGATAGCGCATTTTGTATGGGAGTCTAACATATTTAAGCTAGATTTCCGCACTTGACTTTTTAAATTAAAACATAAACCGTAACACTTTTCGATGCACCGCGTAAAATTTATTACTTCACATTATGGAAAGAATTATTGATTGTTATAAATAACGGCAAAGTCACGAGTATTTAATAGTTTCCATTCGTATGAAATGACGCTGAGATACATACCTGTTTTTCGAGATTCCCATGCATTGAAGTGATTATTTAACGTATTAACAAGTTAGTAAATCTTTGTGTTCGTGTATAAAATGGATGTAATTTATAACATCACGATGCAGGTAGTTTCAAGCCCAGACTAACCTAACCTAACCTAACCACGAATTCAATCACTTTAAACATTTTTCCTCTCAACATTTACTGCTCACCTAAAACCGAGACGGAAAATTTATCTGTAGCTCATAAGTTATCACAATTTACCTCAAACATTTTTCTTTCTACAATTACCTACTGCTAACTTCAAACCCTGAAAACAAAGATGAGATGGACGAATGAACATTTGGTTGCTTTTTGCATGCCAGGCACTAACTTTCAAAACATTTGTGAGTAATCACTGCACTGAAGTGTTGTTAGTCTTCAGTGTGATTACTCACAAAACGAACTTTTGAAGGTACGCACTATATTACCCAGTTGCTCTTAACTTCAATCTAGCATAGAACAAAGATGGGGCTGACGATGAACAGAGGTCACTCAGAAGAAGTCTAACACCTCTTGATTATCAACATGCGATTATTACTTCTGAAGTTATTGGAGTCAGGAACTGGCATTTAATGTTAAAATTATTTTTATATAAATATGACGACATATCTTATGAAAAAGAACTAAATAATGAGTAAAAGCAAAACTTCACAAAATCACGCGTTTCTGCACGAACAATAGGATACGTTTTTGCTTGCTGTGGCGCTAACTTTCAGAACATTATTTCTCCCACATGCAATTTCAAGCCACGACGAAGACATTTTCTTGCGTCATACCTGTTTGAACTCATCGCACGTACGTATTTAACAAGTTAACAGTTTTGTAATTACGAAAGATGGCGGTACTGACCACGACAGGTTTAGAATTCTAAAGGACGGTTTAAGATTAACGTATCGAAAGCTCTAATAATTAATAGCAAATTTTTGAAAATTTACTAAATTAAAATCAAAATATAAAACTAACAATCTCGACTGAATCAAAATATTTGAATTAGTCGTTACAACCAAAACATTTATGTAAAATAAAATTATAACAAAACTTGTTCAACCGAAAACTACAAACGAAATTACAAATAAAAATATTTGAATGAACTATTACAACACAACGTTTATGAAAAAATAAATAAAAAAAATGTTCAATAAAACACTCAAATCAAAATCTCAATTACAATTTCTAAATAAAATGTTTAAAAGTAAACGTCTCGAAAACTCGTTTTTAAAAATACTTACAGATTTTTCTTCATATAAATTATCAATTTGAAACTTAAATCAAAATTGTACTATTGTATTGAAAGTTAAGATTTTTTTAATGGGGGGAACAGTATGAATCAAAAATAGTTTATTAAAACTTTTTAAATGAAAATCTTAAATACAAAAATACTTTATTGACAATTACTAAGCTAAGACTTTTAAACCAATGATATTTAAAGGAATACTTTTATAAAAAAGAATTGCAAAAAAAGTGTTGCTGAAAAGATAACTTGTCATAAAAATAAATTTTCATAATCTCAAGTTGAATATGTTAAAAAAAATTACGAAATGAAACCTTTATTGACAATCTCTTAGCTAAAATTTAAAAAAATATAAATTTCATTGAATACGTTTTAGGAATCTCGTTGCTAAAACTACTTTTTCAGTGACTCCTACGTGGCAACCACCTGCTATTTAAGAAATAAAATCATTATGAGTTGTTTGTTACCGTTTAAGTTAAATCAAATATCGTTTATGGATATCCAATAAACTCAGTACATAATGGAATTGCATATAAAAATAATGCAAATTTAACACTTTAAATTACAAATAAAATAAACCATAATCACAAATTATAGTTTCAGATTAAAACGAACAAAGAGGTTTGATATTTCTGATATTCTTTTTGTTCCATCATATTCAAATGATACTTAGCAAACAAGACGGCTAAGTTTATAAACTACCTCTCAGCCGAATTATTTTCTCTCGATTATCAGTGTGCGCAAGATTCTCGAGCAGATTCTTAACCAAACTTATCCTGAGCACAAAGAGCAAATACTAACGATGTGATAATGTAGTGGATGAAATCAAGCTCTTATACGAAAAATTACTTATTTATTACACAGACTGTGCCAGATGTGGATATTACCTACCTGCTTACTACCTATCTATTGTTCAAAAGACAGGCTACCGTCCACCTATCGGTATTCAGTATTCTCCGTTAAGCTACGATCACACCTAGCTGAATTCAAAGACTAATAAATTCGGCATACATTGCTCGTTGAAGTAATGATATTGCAATTAACATAACCATGCCTCTCAGCAATGTATGTCTTATTAGTCTTTGAATTTAGCTAGGTGTGATCGTGGCTTTAGCGTTACTAGGTACCTCACACAAAATTAATTTCTCGAAATAGTTACCTATCGAATCAGAACAATGAATAATTCCCATACTTGCACATTCAAGATCATGAAAATTTGCCACTCTATCTCTCAGAAAAAATTAGCTGAAAACAAACAAACATGCCTTCATTTCTATTTCTATTTGCCCGCCCATTGACCATTTCTAAAAAAAAAAAAAACTACCAAAAACATGGTACAATACAATGTATCTATAGGTACAATAAAAAAAACGTATCTGTTCTCTCGCGCTCTATCGGTCGCATCATCTGGACGAAGTGAACCCGTGCGCTAAATATCACACCGTGCTATTTCATTACCTGCTAGCACCATTTTTTTAGGCCGGCCACATTATTGAATGCTGGTGTGATGGGATGCGTAATGTTTGACTTTCTAGGGTAATAAGTAAGAATATGGAACAAAAAAGAATATCAGAAATATCAAACCTCTTCGTTCGTTTTAATCTGAAACTATAATTTGTGATTATGGTTTATTTTATTTGTAATTTAAAGTGTTAAATTTGCATTATTTTTATATGCAATTCCATTATGTACTGAGTTTATTGGATATCCATAAACGATATTTGATTTAACTTAAACGGTAACAAACAACTCATAATGATTTTATTTCTTAAATAGCAGGTGGTTGCCACGTAGAATATAATGACTCGTCACTGAAAAAGTATTTTTAGCAACGAGATTCATCGATTTTATATTTGAATCAACTTCTTGCTATGTTTGTAAGTCTTGCTTGTTACATTTTTATAGCAATATTTTCTTTTGTCATAAAATTTTCTTCGAAACATTATAGTTTTAAATATCTTAGTAAATTGCGAAACGAGTTTTCGACAAGTTTAATTTTAAACTTTTTTATTTGAGATTTTAAAAGTTCATTTCGTTTTGAAGCTTTTTGTTTTTATTCCGAAAGTTTTCAAAATTTAATTGTTCGTAAAGGTATTCCTTGAATTATCTTTATAAAATCTTAAAATAAAAATAGATTTCGATACGTAAAATTTTTACATCTTTTTGATTTGAGATTATTAAAAGTTTTTCGTTTTTTTTTTGGTTTCCTTCCCAAAAGCATTTCACATATTATTTTTTAAAGTTGCATTATTCTTTATCACAAAAGCAATCCTTGATATTATTGTTTTGAAAATCATAGTTATTTTTAATAGACTTCAAAACAATAATTTGTATGACCATAAAAGTTTTCCGATTTCGTTTTTTATTCAAAAATAAAAATTCTTTTTCCTAAAACGTATTCAATGAAATTTATATTTTTTTAAATTTTAGCTAAGAGATTGTCAATAAAGGTTTCATTTCGTAATTTTTTTTAACATATTCAACTTGAGATTATGAAAATTTATTTTTATGACAAGTTATCTTTTCAGCAACACTTTTTTTGCAATTCTTTTTTATAAAAGTATTCCTTTAAATATCATTGGTTTAAAAGTCTTAGCTTAGTAATTATCAATAAAGTATTTTTGTATTTAAGATTTTCATTTAAAAAGTTTTAATAAACTATTTTTGATTCATACTGTTCCCCCCATAAAAAAAATCTTAACTTTCAATACTATAGTACAATTTTGATTTAAGTTTCAAATTGATAATTTATATGAAGAAAAATCTGTAAGTATTTTTAAAAACGAGTTTTCGAGACGTTTACTTTTAAACATTTTATTTAGAAATTGTAATTGAGATTTTGATTTGAGTGTTTTATTGAACATTTTTTTTATTTATTTTTTCATAAACGTTGTGTTGTAATAGTTCATTCAAATATTTTTATTTGTAATTTCGTTTGTAGTTTTCGGTTGAACAAGTTTTGTTATAATTTTCTTTTACATAAATGTTTTGGTTGTAACGACTAATTCAAATATTTTGATTCAGTCGAGATTGTTAGTTTTATATTTTCATTTTAATTTAGTAAATTTTCAAAAATTTGCTATTAATTATTAGAGCTTTCGATACGTTAATCTTAAACCGTCCTTTAGAATTCTAAACCTGTCGTGGTCAGTACCGCCATCTTTCGTAATTACAAAACTGTTAACTTGTTAAATACGTACGTGCGATGAGTTCAAACAGGTATGACGCAAGAAATGTCTTCGTCGTGGCTTGAAATTGCATGTGGGAGAAATAATGTTCTGAAAGTTAGCGCCACAGCAAGCAAAAACGTATCCTATTGTTCGTGCAGAAACGCGTGATTTTGTGAAGTTTTGCTTTTACTCATTATTTAGTTCTTTTTCATAAGACATGTCGTCATATGTATATTAAAATAATTTTAACATTAAATGCCAGTTCCTGACTCCAATAACTTTAGAAGTAATAATCGCATGTTGATAATCAAGAGGTGTTAGACTTCTTCTGAGTGACCTCTGTTCATCGTCAGCCCCATCTTTGTTCTATGCTAGATTGAAGTTAAGAGCAACTGGGTAATATAGTGCGTACCTTCAAAAGTTCGTTTTGTGAGTAATCACACTGAAGACTAACAACACTTCAGTGCAGTGATTACTCACAAATGTTCTGAAAGTTAGTGCCTGGCATGCAAAAAGCAACCAAATGTTCATTCGTTCATCTCATCTTTGTTTTCAGGGTTTGAAGTTAGCAGTAGGTAATTGTAGAAAGAAAAATGTTTGAGGTAAATTGTGATAACTTATGAGCTACAGATAAATTTTCCGTCTCGGTTTTAGGTGAGCAGTAAATGTTGAGAGGAAAAATGTTTAAAGTGATTGAATTCGTGGTTAGGTTAGGTTAGGTTAGTCTGGGCTTGAAACTACCTGCATCGTGATGTTATAAATTACATCCATTTTATACACGAACACAAAGATTTACTAACTTGTTAATACGTTAAATAATCACTTCAATGCATGGGAATCTCGAAAAACAGGTATGTATCTCAGCGTCATTTCATACGAATGGAAACTATTAAATACCCGTGACTTCGCCGTTATTTATAACAATCAATAATTCTTTCCATAATGTGAAGTAATAAATTTTACGCGTTGCATCGAAAAGTGTTACGGTTTATGTATTAATTTAAAAAGTCAGGTGCGGAAATCTAGCTTAAATATGTTAGACTTCCATACAAAATGCGCTATCAGCGGATGCAGTTTCTGTGGGAAATATTATTTTTTTCTATTTTTTTCTTTCGAACTATGTTCTTTAGGATAAGTTATTCAGTTACATGGATAAAACCCTAGAGGTTTCGCGTATTTGAAATTACACATTGTGAATAATTTATTATAGGTATTTTTAGTGTTGATTTTGCATATTTCGCTATTCACATTTGTTGTGTTGTTGTTTAATATAATCAGAACTGTAACTGAGATTCTTTTCTTAAGATATTATAAATGCTGATATATTTTTTTCGCATTTTTAGCAATTGCAATTTTATTTAGAAACAAAGCAGTTTTACAACAAAGCAGTTTTTAAAACTCATTTGCTATTTCATCTTTAGAATTATTTCGACCAAAATGATATCATAACAAAGTAAGAAAAACTTTTCTTTCCAAATATATATATCTATTGTTTATCTACAACTAAGGAATTCGTGATCAGATGACACTTTTTGATAGGTATTTTTTAATCGTGACTAGATGGACCGAACTCAGTTGGACAGGTAGCACCCCGCCATTTCATTGATTGGTCTCGACCCTAAAAAAAAATCTTTGCAAGTCAAATCAACCATTACGAGGGCCACACCGAAATGATCGGGAATAGAAAAAAGTACAAAAATAATACAACAATATTTACTTTCATTGTTTTTCGAAGTATTCTCCGTGACAATCGATGCACTTTTGCATTCTATCAAACCAATTATTATAACAGTAATTCCAGTCTGAAGTGGATATAGTCGAAACGGCCGATTTGTAAGCTTCGACTGCCTCTTCTGGGCCTTGAAATCGTTGACCACGTAGCATATCTTTAATTCTTGGGAATGAAAAATAATCATTGGGGCTCAAGTCAGGGCTATACGGTGGATGGTCCATTAACTCCACGTTTTACTGATTTAAAAACGCGATCGTTTTGCGACCGGTATGTGAGCTCGCATTATCCTGGTGAAGAATGATGCGACGATTCGGAATAATTTTACGAAGTTCTCTTATGACTTCCGGCAAACAAACTATTGTGTACCAATCAGCAGTAACCGTTCTGAGTTCTTGTAAAGGAATCGTAGCCACATGACCAGTTTTCGATACAAACGAAGCGACCATTTTTTTCGACACGCTACGAGAGCGGACAACTTTTGTTGGCTTGACCTCGCCTTCGAAGAGCCAAACAGCCGATTGATGTTTTCTTTCGGGCTCATATGAATACCTAAATCCACGATTCATCACCAGAGACGATATTGTAAACTGCATTTGAGCTCCCTCTATTGAACCGTTGCAGAGTAGACCGACACCAATTAACACGAGCCGACTTTTGTTCCTCGGTCAAACGATGGGGCACCCAGCGGTAAACTAACTTCTTGACACCCAGTTCATCATGTAAAATAGTTTGAATCGCTGTCATACCAATGCTGAGAGAAGCCCGAATCTGCTCGTATGTCACATGTCTATCTTCTTTTATTAATTGGCGCACAGCATCGATGTTATCTTGTGTTACCGCTGTTTTTGGTCGACCAGTAGAAGGAACTGTCGTGAGAGAGGAACGTCCACGACGAAACTCAGAATACCAACGATATATAGTCGTTTTACTGGGTGCTTCAAGTTCATAAACAGAAACAAGCTCGGCGAGACATTGTTCTTGAGATAAACCTCGACGAAAGTTGTGAAAAATTATGGCACGGAAATGTTCCCGCGTAAGCTCCATTTTCCCCACTGATTTGTCAAATTCAAATGGCTACTACTCTTTTCTTTTTTACTTTTTTTAAAATTCAAAAATAGAATTGTGTTTGAAATAATACTACATGTCATAAACCAAAAAGGTTTTAATCTAATTTATTCCTGAGTATTCTATTCCCGATCTTTTCGGTTTGGCCCTCGTAATAAAACGTACGAGTTCGACTGCTAATTAAACCTTGATCGAATGTAAAAATATAAATTTCATTGAATACTTTTTAAGAAAAAGAATTTTATTATGAAGCTTTGAAAATTAATTTATAATACATCGAATAAAAACGAAATCGAAATAAACTTTTATAATCGTAGAAATTATCGTTTTAAAGTCTACTGAAAATAACTTGTGATGCTCATGATTTTTAAAACAATAATATCAAGCGAGAAACAAACAAAACAAACTAGTTATATTTTTGTTATGTGCACAATAAAGCATTTATCTATCTATCTATCTACCAAGGATTACTTTTATTAAAAATAATAGTGCAATTTGAAAATAAGTTGTGAAATGTGTATAAAAAACCTAGTCTCAAATAAAAAAGCAGTAAAAATTAAACGTATCAAAACCTCTTTTTCTCTTTTCAGATTTTGTAAAGACAATCCAAGGAATACCTTTACGATCAATTAAATTTCGAAAACTTTTGAAATAAAAACAAGAAGCTTCAAATAGCACCATCTTTGAATTATCACCAGAACTAGCCATCCTTTGAGCATACATATCACCTTCAAGCATTGTACGAAATATTTCGATCAAGCAATCTATTTTAGATAGCGGAGTGCCCTTTAGTTAGACAGATTTCAATTTCAATTGATTCAATTTTACAAAATAAGCTTACAGCATACGCCAATACACTTAGATCCTCGTCGGTCGGCGTTAGTTGTAGCATGCATACGTTGAACTTGGATTTTAATCAACGATTTGGATGCTATTATAAATCTGTTTGCAAGTTCACCAAGATTATAGGTTTTTCTTTTTTTTATTTCTTCGCGAAAAGCGATAAACATAGTTTTAAATGCCTTTTTTTCTGTCGAAGTAATTTAATAATTTTATTTTCCTGACGCAGATTTTTATTTTTCTGACATGGTTTTTAAGAATAATTGCGATATTGAACTTGAATAATTTATTTGTTGACATCTTTATTCTATATTTTTAAATACAAGCTGCTCTTCCATTATTTTATTTTGGTTATAGGTTGTGTTACGTATTTAGGTGAACTAATTTGGAATAGTGCCCTCTTTAAGTTGTAGGTATTTAGGTTAGGTTAGGTTATTTTATTTGTACCTACATATCTATTTGTACCTGATTTTCATACTTTGACATGTTGAATGTTTTTCCTACGGACTGCGGCGAAGTGCTAAATGAAATTTGGCAACCGTTAATTGCTTTTAGCATCATATCATAACTTGTAAACTATCAGCTTTTAAATTAATGTCCTTAGCGTACCTGATACAAATAAAAGGAAATCCATTGTCAACACGTTGAGTTGAAATGTTTTTATGTAACTTGCTTTTTATCTTATGCGGACTTAATCTTTCCATAAGGGCAAGCAATAAAAGCACCCCACAGCCCTTACAAAAAAGATTCCGTCAGGTAAAAATTTGAACACAATGAGTCGGCATCTGTACCTGACTCCACTAAGGGTGCCCCCAAAAAAGTTCTCAGCTAGTTAAATACATCACATATTGCAATGCAAATGAACCAGAAACAAAGCCTGCAAATTAAAACTGCTAACGAAACCGTAATCAGTCGTATTGTACTCCATCCGCTTCCTCGCCCCCCGCATCACCGCCCCGTCCCTGTCCCCGTCTCCGTACCCATCCCCGTCCCTGCCCGCCCCAGTCCCAGTCTCCGTACCCTACCCATCCCCGTCCTGTCCCTGTCCCTGCCCCCGACATGAATGATTCAGGCTCACAAACGGCAGCCGTTCCTCGACCACATTAGCTACCGAACCAGGTCGAATCCCGGTGACCGACTCTCGACCACATCACCTCTAGGTGGTCTAGAAACGGCCTAACCCCCCTACTATAGTCAAAACGCGATTTTAGCAAAAATTTTAGGTCTGAATTTTATTTGATGAGCTTTTTTTTAGAGACTGGTCAAAAAAATGGTCCACAAACGGGGACCGTTCCTCGACCACATTAGCTACCGAACCAGGTCGAATCCCGGTGACCGACTCTCGACCACATCACCTCTAGGTGGTCTAGAAACGGCCTAACCCCCCTACTAGAAAGTTCAGTATCATAGTCGGAGTAACATGTTAAATAATGTATACTGTTTACACTGACATACAAAAATGTTAATGCAGCGAAGCTCAGCTTTTGCTGCTCGCCCTTCGCGGATATTGACTTGCCCCTCAGCTATTCTTAATACCTTTAATACTAGTAACTTAATAAATCAGAAACAAATTATCTTTATTATTAAGCGTAACACATAATCGCAGCCGCTTAAATTTTTCAATTCAATCATTACATAGTTACTTAAGTAGGTAAATTTATATGATTATCGCTTACTTAAATCTAAAAGAACAAAAGCGGGGTCTTGAAAAATATATGACACGAATCTAATAAACTGATAAAGCTTCTTCTAATGAAAAAAATCCTATCTCTCTATAAGAAACTTCACTTCAAAGTAAGTATAAAATTGTTACGCAACAAGTCAGATTACTGAAGGGGGAAGAAAGTAACAGTTCCATACCGAGATCATGGCATTTACTAAACACAAACATAAACTACACAAACTTTATGTACGACGACATAGTGCGAAGAAAATTTATGTAACATTGAGAATTGATACATTATATCGATTTTTATATAGATACATTATAATATGTTACCGGAAAATGATACGGAATCGTAAGTAAGATCAATTTCCTAGTAATTTGATCGAGAGAGAATTACCTCTTAGAAGTACAAAAAAGTAAGAACATTGGTGTCAGCATTACGTACAGTCTCGGGCTTTGATTTAGGACCTTTTATACATAAAAAATGTTTTAATAATAATTCACAATGAGGACGAAATTTGCAAATCAAATTACTGTGCCAGCAAAAATATTTAAGCGGTACAGGTCTCCCCAAAAAGGTTATTTATCACGCCAGAAAATTCATTTAGCCATATATTCTATTGTGTCATGAGTCTGTCACACAGGCTAACTTTTATTTACTATTTTAAAGTCAGATTCTTAAATTATTTAAAATCTAAAAGAAAATCCTTCTCAATGTCAACCGTCCTAATCAAAAACCTTGCTGTAGCAGTTTTACCCTTAGATGGTTTCCAAATTAAAGTCTGTGTCAGTGCCAATTTAATAAATGAAGACTTATACTCAAAATATATGGAGGCACTTAAACGAAGTGGGGCTGGAGACATTGGCGATACGTTGTTTTTGCGGGACGTTTGCGGCCAGCGGAAGCAGGACGAGGGGGGTAGTTCGTGAAGAGGAGGGAGGGGTGAGGTGCCGTTTTCAATTTGCTTTATTTGCGCTTGTTTTAATAGCGCTCACTCCTTATTGCCCGAGCGACGACCGAACACCAAATTGCTTCGTGCTCGGACGCCTTTTGATTAAGGAGGCGCACGCGCTAAGGAACCACGCCGAACAAAGTTGTCAGAGGATACCTATACACTTTAAACGAACAAGTAACTCGATCAAATTTTTTCCAATAAATGTCCTTCTACGAGTATACTATAATATTAAAATTAAGATGAATACAACGAATTGGTGTGATTATCTTTTTTACTTACCTTACTAATTTACACCGGGAAAGTACGTCATTCCCAATTCTTATAAAAACTAGATAAACACGTGAGCGACGGGCAGAAACTGTCATTGAAATTAAAGTTAGTCATCAAAATCAAATGAACGAATTCAATATTAAATTATTTAGATAAACAAACGCAATTATATAAAGAAACATAAAATGCCATATAAAAATATAAAGAAGTACATCGCGTACAATAATGAGGGCAATACAAACAAGCGAAGAATGTAAACATACTGTCATACTGTTTTATGACGGATCGTGCAATTTGTCGAGTGCGGTCCATTCAAAACCACCAATGTTAACAGAGCATACCGTGCTCAATGCTCATTGATACTCGTATTGAACGACTTATATTGTCAAGTAAAGTCAGTTTCACGAGATCAAAACTGCTTAAAATTATACATAGTTTAACTAGCTACAATAGAAAAAGCAAAATCATCTCAAAGATGATTAGAGCCATTTTTCATTCAATATGCTTTTTAGATCTGAATTAATAATTGTTATGACAGTTTTAACATTATACAAAATGGTTGAAGGTGATAAAAACATGTCAAAAGCTGATCTGAGCAATTTAATTCATAATAATATACATAACATCACGCCTCTTTCCCGTTGGGGTAGGCAGAGACCACAGTCCTCCACCTGCTACGATCTTGACATACTTCCCTTGCTTCCTGTACTTTCATCAATCCTTTCATACATGCTCGTCGGTTTAGGGTACTTTTAACCTGGGCTTTATTCAGAACGTCCTGAATTTGGTCCTGAATTTGGTCCAGGACCAAAAAAAAAATTAATTCAACAATTCTAATATTTAACGAAAAGTAAGAGCTATACCACCTGTACTTTTTATTACATGTCCTAATAAAATAAATAAAAGTAAAACACAATATTATGCTATTATGAATAAAACCAAAATAAAACGTACTTAATAAATAATTTGTTTAATAAAATATCCATAAAATCATGCATGAACTTATTTTAAAATTTCAATTTTAAAGTGAATCATAAAGTTGAAAAGGCAAAATAAAATAACAATATTATCGTTTTCCTTCGAAAAGGTTAGTTTTAATTTTTTTATACTTATTGCAAAGATATGTGTTCTCACAGCGACAGATAAAATGCAATGTCTCGCATTTTGTACACTCCGATTAATTAAATTTTCACCTGATGCGATGAAACAGGCTCCGACTAATCTGTACAGATAGATAGTTTATAATTGATCCCAACATTCGGGCATCAATGCAACCAACTGTACTCATTTACAAAATACTAATTTTGCGTTACTGCCTTTAACCTAATAGTAAATTTTGATTACAAATCACACGTTTCATTCGCCTCTTCTTTTTTCTAGCGTGATGTCACTTTGTTATAAGCGAATTGTGTTATTTCATTACTTACTATGATTAAAACAAAAAATATTTTTTCGTTCCCTTGTTAGTGAAGACTTGATTACATTACTAAAGGATACGTGCAAAATTTCAGATATCAGGTAGGTCTGAAGTGTTAGCCGTGCGTTAATATGTCAGTCAGCCAGCATATCCTTTTTTATTAGATATTTATATTTGCCACATTGCCTATCCATCACACCACGAATTATTATCGATAGTTTGTAATGGTACCGTCAGAATGTTACGCGGTCGGGTTCAAAAGGCAAATTAATTTTAATAAATAGCCCATTTCCAGTGAAACACCGTCCCAACGCTAATTGGGTTGCCAAAATATTAACTGTAAACTGCAAAAATTAAATTTGAGCTTATTGCACTCAAAACATTTAAGCTTTCATTTTTGTTAAACAAAATATTTAAATACTTGTCTCGGTAAAAATACTGATATTTTATGTTTGTATTACTAAAAATTTGAATACATATAAATAACTCTCCTTTAATTTGTTGATTTATTGCAAATATTTCTAACGTAGAATTGCTGTTATTGAATTGTGCCACAATTTTGCAGTGGTTGAAGACGCCATGATAACGAGATGATTAAGAATATAATTGAATCTGTGGGTTTTGTCACACTCCACTGTATGAAGCTCATTACTTTTTGAGAGAAGCGAATGTGTGAATTGTACAGATTTCTCCCACTTACCTTAACCAATGCCTTTTAGCGATAGCGGTGTGGCAGCAGATGGCGTCGTACTGGTCCGCGATCCACACGATCAGGATGATGTAGAACGCCGTCGTCGTGTCGTTGAAGAACTCAGACATTATCGCCTCCATACCTGCCAACAAAATGTAATCACTTTACTTTTTGGGTTAACAAAATAACTCGATCCGTACGAAGCAATATCCATGCCGCCTAAACAAATAAAACTGAATAAACAATCAATGTGAACTCGTTGTCATAATGTCGTCTAAGTAAACAGCAAATTTGACATATCACAAATAGAAATCTTTGTTATTAATACATACAGCAACGTTTGCTCTAACAACATTTTAACATCCAGAGAAATTCCAACTTAAATCACAGGGACAGATGTTGCGAGTCTGTAAGATACATAAAACATAACGAAGGTTTTCATGACGCACGTAAGCGTGACATGGAATGCAATTCGTTTACTGCAAAGTGCAAGCCAAGGGCAGCGCTCGCGTCGAGCGGCGCATTAAATATCGCGGGTCATGTGTGAGAGCGACACCGGAGAGCCGTCCTCGGGTGTCGTAGCCGGGGTGTCGGACTAATTAGGTGTCGACAATTACGCGCTAACGACCGAAATCCGAGACCCGCCCGGAGCTTATTAACCGCCCGACATGCAGAGACGACCGATTTACAACACCACCCCACTATCTTTGAATACTGCAATTCGGAGACGAATTTACATGCCCCAATGCAAGCAAGCCGTCTGCACCGAACCTAAGAAAGGCTAACAAGAGATAAAACTAAATTAACTCCGAATTGTGCTAGTATTAACTGAGAGTTCCTCCAAAATACTCTTGATATTCCGGCTCCGTGGAAAATATGAATACGGTTGCAGGAGTTCATGGAAGTCAGAAGCCAATTTAGCAATAATGCAAAACCATATTGCGTTCACAACTAGCAGCTTTTCCCGAAACTCAGAACTTGTGGATTGAGCCGTCCGGAGAGCATATTGCGAGACAATAACTCAATAGGAGTCGAGCAACTGTCCGGCGTCGCGGCCGGCCGACTGGGCCTTATTAGCATTTTGATGAGCACGCCACTGATACAATAAACACGTTAGGGCCGGTTTGGAAGTCCGCCGCCACTCGGCAGCCGAGACCGGCGACCCAACTCCGGCGGCGTTTAACTGCATCATTCATAACCATGTTCGCTCAATTAACTCGCGCTTTGAATTATATCCCGTTGTACGGTCACGTCTGGTGACATGGAGCTATATCACGTACACGCCGTGAAGTTTGTTGACGTAGAAATTGGTTCTGAATTCGAGATGTTTGCCACTAAATATTAATTTTAATTTTCAGTCGAAACATTTTTATTGATAGGGTGTTTTAAAATTCACTAAACTTTTGAGATGAGAACAGTAGAGATACAACATATGTGTTGAATTTGACCTTAATATCGACAAAATCAGATGTTCTAAGTGCGTAATTAACATGAAGATCACTTGTGATCATTAGGTTATTATTGTGTAGAAATGCGTCGAATAATATTTTGAAAAGTGTGTCCTGTTAACACTAAGTGAAAGAAATGCGCCCATAAACTAAAACGGAGAATCCAGATGATGAAACTGTACAATTTTTCCCAAGAAAAGCGACGCAAGTGTATTAGTCTTTAGTATTCGTAAAGGATGTCTGCCATGAACAGCCAGTCAATCTTTGCATTAAATATCAAGAAAGCGTCTTCTTCTTTGGTATTGATGGCAACTCTTACACTGTGGACCAGTATTTGGCAACGCATACAGCGACCTGGCCTTACAAATCCTTATGCGAGCATGATGCAGAGCACCATAGTTTGTGGCGTCACACCGCAGTCGCAGATGTTGTTACTAGCTCTATATAGCCCCAACGATTTAGATTGTCTATGCATCTCCCATAACTCAACATTACTAGAAAGGACGATAACTTTACAAAGCGATAACAATTAAAAAATAAATGGTACAGCAGCACTGCACTTACTTTCTTGCGATATACGAGAGTCATCATTCGACAGTGTCTCCACCGGGAATCGAACCCAGAACTTCCGAATCAAGAGCCGAATGCTCTAACTACTAGATTATAAAGGGCTGCGGATAGTATAAGAGTAAATAAGTGCAAACCTAAGTTTGTAATTCCATACAAATAATATGGAAATACAAACTTACCTATACTAGATTTATGTAAAAATCTTTAAATGAATTATGCAGTGAGATACATAACCAACTTAGAATTCCAATTTGAAGCATTAAAATAAGCTCATTGAAACCGATTTTAAGTGAATCACATTTTTAAATTTGATTAGTAAGGGAACACCTCTTATATGAACTTCCACAGACCAATGAATACTGCCGAAAGATACCTTGCATGGAGAGTCTTGGTCATGCAAAATTTCATCAAGATTGATTGAGCCGTTTTTGAGCAAATCGCATTTTTTCATTTCCATTGTATGACAGCTACCTTCAAAAAGGGAGCCAGCAAGAAATCACTCAGTATCCTTCGATGAATTTACAAGAAAATCTTAAATTCAAAATATGGTGTCAATCGGACTGTTCGTTTAGCCGCTAGGCCAAAGCGTGACGGACAGACCGACCGACGGAAAGACCGACCGACCGACGGACCGACCGACCGACCGACCGACCGACCGACCGATGGACGGACATTTTTGGTAGACTTGCTTTTTATGATGTATAAGTGATATAGAACACATTTTTGAGAAAAAATGAAAATCTTTTTTTTTTCACGAATACAATACCTTTCTCGCTCCGCTCGAAAGTAACAATGAAAAAGGTCCATCGTTGGACGCAACAAAATGCATGAAGCGCCTGTTGTCTTGCTCTCTCTTTGGTTACCTATTCAGAGCAGCACCCCACGTAATCCTGAGCGAAACGAGTAAACAAATTACTCGGACAGGCACGGGAGAGTCATGTGCCTTCAGCCATAGACGTTACTAGCGGAAACGTTGAGTTAATTCAGTTAACGGTCATGGGACAGGCCACGTACTTAAAATCAGGCGACTTACCGTTATATCAATCTGTTACCGGCCAAACCCGATTTTAAGACGATCTATTTTTGCGTAGGCCACCTACTACTACTTTGGCTAATTCTGAACTCCTACCTACCTAACCTAACGAACCCATTTTCTAAATCACTGGTTGACACTTCCCTTCGATGACCGAAAGGTAAAATTCACTTGGAGTTGACACAATACCTATGTCTAGATGTACGTCTGCTATTAATTAATTTTAATTCCAGTCTGGGCGCAGATCGCCAAACAACGAGGAAAAGCACGTGCCGCGCCATCACAGACTCTACCTACAGTCGTACAAATATAATACAATATAAAAATCTAATTATTGTAGTAAATAGTGTATGTACTTTATAAGTAGGTTTACCCATATTTAATGCCTTATTATTTATATTGTAATTTAAAGTATATTCGTAGGTAGTTTAAGTTGACATTTTTTATCTTTATTTTTTATTTTGATTTCTCTTCATACTTGTTAAGGCATATTATTGTGCCCGTTTTAATGTGTGCACATATTTTGGCTGGAAGAGATTTTTATAGAGATAAGTTCGCCATTGTAAACAGCTTTAATGTAACACCTGTATGTGCTCTGTACACAATAAAGTATATATGGGGTGTAAGAGATAGCGTTCTGTAAACTGAAGGGCATCATTAGTCAACATAACTGAACGACTTACAATGAATGAAACTTTCAGGAAATAAAAAAAAATCGGCCTCGGTCCAGTCAACTTTACAATTTATTTTATACAAAGATTTAATTTTTATTTCCTGAAAGCTTCATTCACTGAAAGTTGTTCAGTTCCGTTTACTGATCATACCTTTTCAGTTTTCGGAAAGCTGTATATAAATAGACATTAACTAAAGTTATTAGTCCAAAAATAATCAAATCCATGCTGATAAAAAAACATTTTTATAATATTTTCTTGTTGGCATAGTAACTGGACAGGTGCCAAGGTTTGCGAAGGGTTGTCATCAGCAGAGCGGCCTGCAGGTGGTCCACAGGAACCTCACTCCGAAGTGCTGCTATTGACAGATATGCGTTGGATCACATATAATTAAGTGCATGGAGAGTAAAGTAGGCTACAGGTAAAAAAACTATCACATTTCTAACTCAACAATGTAGTACCTAAACACAAAAAGAGGCGTGAGCGCAATAAAATAACCATTTTAATCACTCAAGGTGCAAGAGATTTAAAACAGATATAAGAACAGTTAAGGCAAATATTGTAAATGTGAGCGAATGTAGTGGGCTCAAGTGCAATTCCAGGAGTCTCCGTAAACCCGGAGCGGACTGGGAAATGCACACAAATTGTTACTTCTTACTTCCCCGGTTTAATCAAGGGGGACACCCGCCGAGTCTGCCGACGTCCGCGCGTTTCCTTCAACTCGGCGCAAATTGAGAATAATGGAGCCCGCCCGCCATTTTAGGGTTTATAAAAAATCTGGTAGTCGACGTTGTTCGCTGTTTGCTCTTTCGTGAAACATCAAAAGGTATTAAAAGCTTTGCGAGACAATTGGTGGATTCCTTTACAATACTACGTAAATGGGTGTCGTGGCATGCCGTTTTTGTCTAAAGTTGAGCCGGGTTGGCCGTTGACCTGATAATATCCGTACCGTACGTTGACTAAGGAAACACTACAAAATGGGTAATTAACCGAGATAGGGATCTCAAGCAATTTTAATAAATAGTGGTTGTAGTTGGATGAGTAGATGCCCCGCGGCGCTGTTTCGGCGCGAGGCGAGGCTAAGCCGTGCATCGGAGATCCGTCTTTACGAGCTCGTTAGTGCCGGTAATCGCGACGCTGCACGATCCGGATTACGCCTGTGCATTATTAGTGTTTTTATTGATTCACTCGGCTGCTGTCGTAAACTGAGATTATTATTCGCGACTCGCCCGCGCGCACCTCTCCGTCCCGCGACGCCCTCCAGTCGACTTGTTTTGTTACTTAATCGCGACGATAACAACATTTAACGACGGCTAGGTGACTGGCAAAATTCCGCTTCGATGTTTAGTGCTCATTCTATTTTCATTAACCATTTACCCACTTAATGATCCAGATCTTAAGGGTGATTCAATGACTAGGACGCGTAAAATTAAACCTTAGCGCGACCTGTACAGGTCCGTAAAAGCCGTAATGGGTACAATGTAAGCGGTACACAACCTATGTTTACTCAGTGGATTACTCTTACTAACACTATGTAGTGTTTTTGAAGCTACTGCAAATATTGAAACCAGGCTTTCTACTCATGATTACGAACAACAATTAGTATAGGACTAAATCGGAAAAGTAAATAATTATATATCCGCTGTTTCATAGCCTAAGGTCGAGTTTTAAATTGTTAATAGTAAAAAGCTGATATTTTATGCGATTTCTGTAAGTAAAATACTTAAAAAAACACATATAAACTTTATCATTTTAAATACATCAGCAACAACCCTCGTCTGAGGTCGAGCACTACTTTTAATCAATTTTGTAACGCACGCGAGCTTTTTAAACAGTGCTTTCAACACACAGTTTTCATTACATAATGAATTTTGATACTTTTTACTTTAAACCACAATTCACAGTAAGTGGACCAATCTTTGTTCACAAGTAGCTATAAATAAATCGAGCAGGAATTGAATCTATTTTTCGGGTAATATAAGAGAAACAAATTTCAAAATAGATCCTTTTGGCATACTCGTACCTTCATACACGACCAAACAGTCAATTTACAGGAGAAGCTCCTTGATGGTTTTCTACCCACACGGCACGTGTAAGTTTGAAAAGGAACCACCACATCCACATACATACTATTTATTGGACCAAAATAATACGATGGAATTTTTTCGTCTTGCGATGATTGCTATGCAAGTACGGTAGAGGTAATTAATTGTTGAGCACGTTGGCGATTAATAGTTGAGTCGTATTTAGACGTATAATACACCGGATTGTTTTCTGGGAAAATAAATACTATGAACCCTGAACAGTGGGATTATAAAAACATGTAGAATCTACCTACGTCTAAGCACATAACATTTTGAACTTTACTCCGGGTCTCCCTAAGAATATGGACTAATAAAGACTAAATTAATAGGATCATAAGGACTCATTCTTTGCGGGTATTAGATCACTGTTTCAGGTTCCTGAAACGAGCTGAAAAGTTAAACAAGCAGATTAGGCCACGTCTAATTTCAAAAATGTTTTGGTAAACTCGGTAACAAGGAATATGGAAAAGGGAACCTAGATGCAAAAGCAGCAGTAGATACGGCGCGGTGCGGCGGGGCGACTCATCGGCAATTTGTATCAGCCGATCGCATGCATGCATGTTAATAAAGCCTATTGTGCGCCTCCACAAGATTAGCTTAACGATAGGGCTACCTGCGACAGCATCTCCATATTTCCTCATTAGTACTTTCTTTTATTTTTGACCAAAACTGTTATAATGCTATATAGGATACATACAGGTATAAATACCTAATTTAGTTATTACTTGCCTATAAAAAATTGAAAAACAAGTGTGTCTGTTGAAGGTCACGGTATGGATTTATGTGCGCCTGAGTCCAAGTCACGGATTTTTTAACTTTTTGTCTGTTTATTATTATTTACGAGTATAGGTTCGTGCAGGCATTACACAAAAACTAGTTGAGCGTTAAAGAGGAGCTTTTGTTGTCATTGAAAGCTTATAATTAGACTAGGTATGATAACGGGAACCGTAGATAACAATAAAACTACACGTTCTCAACCAACTGTATGTAACCGAGCTCCCAATTCAAGTAGATTCATATGAAAGGAAGGTTAGATTTAAGTGGACCTTGCACAAGATGGCACGCGAGCGGAGCTGTGACATTCAGACTATCTACAGCCGTGCGAACTAAGTCGCAGTAATAATAACTCGTACTCACATAAGGTTATTAACACTATTATGAAATCATTTTAAGAAATACGTATTCCTGCATAAAAAACATATTTTATTGGTCAAACTAAAAATTTCGTTTTTATTTTGCTTAGAAGACGCTACGAAATTGTGGATAGCCCTGCTGCAGACTGACGGGAACCTAATCTATGCAACCTGCAACGCTAGACCACTCTCTAAGATTACCGTGAACCGTCCAAGCTTATCGAACGTGAATGTTCAGAATACAGCTCTTGTATACCAAATATTTCGTTGGTTTTCTTTATAAAGTAACTTCAAGAACGCGCGCTAAGATATGACCCCGACAGTAGCTATAACTTTAAGTCACGAATTTTTTGAATTTTGTGTTATTCATTCATTCATTCATTCATTCATTCAGTATATACGGAGCCGAAAAATCAATCTATCCATGTCTCCTTCCTGAGAAGGTTCGTTTCCTTTGTGTCTAAAAGTAGAGCTTTATGACCCAGCAAGTATTATACTTATGCAACGTCTTCAATACCTAATACTCTTTTTAAACTCCATAATCTTGGATTCGACCTTTGTAATCTTAGCATGACTTAAGAAGACTATTCTTGTTAGAAATCCGATAAAATACGTCGAAAGTCTATTTTAAAATATCTTACTTTCAGAAAGCCTATTTTGAAATATTAACTAGCAAGCCGTATAAAAGTAGCCTATGGATCCGATCTCGTCAAAGAAACAATTTCTACAAGGCCCCTTAAGTCCACAATCTTAACATTGACTCCTTCGTAACGCCCAATTAATTATGAATTAATAACGGTGATTATTGAAAGTTTCATAAAGCGATTTTCTTATCAAGACCGGATCTTTTCCATATCAGTCACATTAAAATTTTGTGCTGTTTTGTAATCTCGGGCTTTAATCGAACATTACTTTTACTAGATAACAAGAAAGCATATTAGAAATGAGTTGTATGTAATAAGTTCAAAAAAATTTTGTAAAATAAAAAACACGCGTACCAGCATTTTTGGGTTATCATTCGCCAACATGTGGTAAGAAATTATTTTATTAAAGTTCAGCCATTACGCGAGCTAACTCAACGCGAGGGCAGCTAGTATTAAAATAAAGTAGGAATATTTTTATTATAAAATAAGAACTGTCTATTTTTATTTTACTTAAGTGGCGCTAAAAGATCATAAAAATCTCCTTATGAATCCTCTTATATTCTTAGCTAAGATTCATCGAACGTATTAAGCCGATAAAAATTGTTGTTAATCTCCTTTGAAAAATACTGAGATTAATAATGTTTTAGCAGAATTTACTTATATCATCATTATTGCCTTAAAACCTTACTCCATTTTTGGGTTCCGTACCCAAAGGGTGAATACGAACCCTAAGGGTGAAACGGGACCCTATTAATATGCCTACGATTTCTGTATGTCTGTCAGTGTGCTGTATCTCATGAACCGTAGGTAATAGGTATACAGTAGAAATTTTCACATATTATGTATTTCGAATCTGTTGCCGCTAAATAATAAAAATTTAAAATGCCCTTCTAAAAACGTGTTTTTAGGCGATTTTTGATCGATTTTTTTGTTTTAGGTCTATTGTAAAAGCGAAAACACCTACAAGTGTCGAAATAGATATGTTTACAAATAATACACAACAACAAATAATAAAGACAGGTCAAGTGCGTGTCGGACTCGCGCGCATTTATACACTTCTGCGTGTTAAGGTACGGTATTTTTAACTTAATGGTACGGAACCCTCAGTGCGCGAGTCCGACACGCCCTTGGTCGGTTTTTCATTACATAATGAAATACAATTACAACTAAAATATAAAGAACTCAACTACGAAAATAAAGGTATAACAAAAAGAGAGATACTCGTTTTAAGGGATACCTTAAGTCCAAAGACAGGTGAAGCCATTGATTCCACTTACCGAGTTATTGGTCGTAAGGTCGTATTGGAGACTATTTGAAACGCATGAAAAGTTTTACATCAAGCTTCCAGTCAAGTTTGCCATCAGCCTGACTTTGCTAGGATCATGAATTACTAAAATATAAAAAGATATTTTACACAAATTATCTTTTCCGTCCGATACGAGTATCGTACAATGGGTGGAGCAAAGTCGATGATTAGGCGCTGAAGAGGTTAATTACGATAAGCCGCTTAGAACGCTTTCAAAATTTGCTCGGCGCCGAGAAGCTGTAACGAGACTGATACAATATTGTCTATGATACTATAATAAACAATTGTGTATAATTTGTTCAAATATTTCCGACGCGTGGGTTTAATTATTCGCCACAAGGATCATTAATTGAAATACTTCAAAAAATAATGCATGTGATTTTTTACTTCTTATTTTTGTTTTGACCAAACTTGACAAAACAATCCTCAATTTTTTGTCACTTAACGTAACAATTTAAGTTGAGTGATTCAAAAATAAAATTCAAAATAAGTGATTCAAAAATAATCGTACACAAAAGCTTTCTGGAAATAAAAACCTTCGTAAAAATATTTTCGGCGTCACTCTTTGCGATTCACCGAATTCGTGTGGATTGCACCCTCAGGTGATTTAATTAGAGCAACGTTTTTAGCTGTTAATGGTGAAAGTGGATCAGTAAGGCGGGCTGTGCCACGGGCCCTGCCGGACGTGCCCTGCGGCCAAATCAACATTTGCCGACGGATCGAATTACCGCCGCCGCGTCAACCTAACGTAATTGATTCAGCGTCCGCCGGGCGCCGGCAAGCCTTTTTTTGTCTCTACTCCGGAAAAAATGCAAAATCCAGCCACTAATTCAATATTCTCACACTCCCGACGTTCCTCAGCTGGCGGGTTGTACTTAAGCGAATTTCGCAAAATTCATTGAAATAATACATTTTACGTAGATAAATGAGGTAGAGTATCGGTTAAGTTGAGTTAGGTTTAGATGGTAGCAGGCGGCGAGTGCCAGAAACGAAATATAACTCACGATTTGCTGGTAAGTTCTTTATGTTTGCTCATTTATTTTATCATAAAAACAGACAAGTTCAGGTTTTTTTATCAGAAACCTGAAGTCATCATTTAGTTTTTTTTTTCCGGTTTTTTATCTTAAACCTACGACATATTTTACAATGCATTTGACCTTATAAAAAGTGAATGTAATAACTTTGTAGCGATGTAGCAAATCGCTACGAAAAGTCTACAACATGGCTACGCATGAAGATTATACTACTTCTATGGTCCATATTCTACGACTCACTCAACTTTCGATTTGTTTCTTATAAATTCAAAATTCTAGTTTAAGATTTGGATCGGAAAATGAAGTGAATTTCTGTTACAGAATAGCACCCTTACACATCGGTTCAAAAAACGTGTCATTGGTTGGTCGCTGTGACATTTATCTGAGACGTTTCTTTTACTTGTACCATTTCGTCCCTGAACATTATTATGGTGGAGTTCATTCCGTGAGTGTGTGGCGCGCCCACGAAGCCCGTCTCGCACTTGTCCACGTGCAATTGAACACCATCCGACGTGGAAACAGATACGCGACAAATGTACCGCTACGAACCGCCCGCAACCCCTCCGATACCGGAATATTGAGACCTGCATTCGTATTGCATTCGACACTGTCAGCTATTGGCAAATGGAAACAAAGTTTCATACGCAGTACTTTTTATTTGCGGGAGCTGTATTTTGACAAACTTTTAGATTTAAATTAAAGTTTATAAGTTAAGAAAGACGCTTTTGTCATGTTTTAAATTTTAGTTTTTTTTTAAATTTGACGATTAATTATCCTAAGGTACTCGTACATACGAGTATGAGAGAAGTACGAGCACATGTAATTTATGTTTTCTGTTTCCCGTGTGGTGCTGACTAAGAATAGTACCACCCCTGTTTTGCTCTTCCCGTGGCTGTAGAACAATTGATGAATTATTGTGTCGTTTGTTGCTGGTTTTTTCGAAACTGTTAACTTTTTTTTTTTTATATATCTACGAGTATATCTCCCCTAAAATATAAAACGCATTTTTGCTGTGATGGACTTTTTATGGGATGTAATAATGACTTGTTTTTAGGGTTCCGATACCCAAATGGTAAAAAAAAGGATCCCTTATGGTGCCGCTCTGTCTGTCTGTCTGTCCGTCTGTCTGTCACACCTCTATATCTCAGCAACCACTTATGCTATCGACATGAAATTTGGAATGGTTTTAGAATATAGTTGCCCAACTTAATTGCACATTTAACGCACGGATAAATCAATTCTGGTTTTTGATGCGTTATCATTTTAGAAAGTTATTAATAAAATTTTGTGTTTCTTTAAAAAAAAAAAAAACATGAAAAATTTTTGAAAAAAGTATGATTATTAATGTAAAGGGGGCCAAAATAGGGGGGGGGGGCAAATTTCAAATTGTCGCTACTAGGTCGAATGGGGTATCATATGAAAGGGCTTTACTTGTACATTTTAAAATATATTTTTGTATTTTTAGGGTTCCGTACCTCAAAAGAAAAAAACGGAACCCTTATAGGATCACTTTGTTGTCCGTCTGTCTGTCTGTCTGTCTGTCTGTCTGTCTGTCTGTCTGTCTGTCTGTCTGTCTGTCTGTCTGTCTGTCAAGACCCTTTATCTCACGAACGGGTAAAGGTATCAGGTTGAAACTAATACCATATATTAGGATCCATGAACCACACAAGATCTGAAAATTTCAATTTTTTACAACGACGCAATAAAAAGATATGGCATTTTATGTCCTCATCTCCATACATTTGTTCAAAAATGCAAAACCTACAGGGTACTTCCCGTTGACCTAAAATTATGAAATTTGGCAAGAAGCTAGGTCTCACAGTACAAATAATGGGAAAAGTCTGAAATCATGAAATATTTCAACTTTTCTCACAACTAATGGTAACCAATTGTGGTGAGCTCCCGTTTCAAGAACATTCATATAAGAGAGGGGTCAAGTTGGATGGTCACTGAGGCGATTTTTGTTTTAGTTCTATTTTAAAAACGGGAACACTTACAAACTTGAATATTGGTATGTTTATAGTGCATAAGCTATAAAATAACAACAAATAATAAAATTTGGTCAAGCGCGTGTCGGACTCAAAAAATCTAGCACATTAACTTACTGAAATTTCAACTAATACAATTATGTTTATGTGGTGGTACGGAACCCTCAGTGCGCGAGTCCGACTCGCACTTGGCCGGTTTTTTTTTTAAGTTTCTTAGTTTTCAAGTTATGATGAAAAATGTCAAAAAAAATACTATTCCCTTATCTCCGAAGTTTGAGTAAGGAAAAATCTGAATTAATTACAGTTAACAGAGGTTCATGTAAGCTTTACAGCAAAAATAAAACGATCTTTCTAAGTTGCACAGTTTTTCAGAAATCTGCAAAAAACCTTTACCAACAAATTTAGTTTTGCGGTCCTGAAAATGGACTTTATTGCTTCCAAAAATCCTACAGGTATATCGGAACCCTCGGCGCGCGAGTCCGACTCGCACTTGACCGGTTTTTTTTTTTTTGACAATTATTAATTTTATATTTTCGGTTCATTATTTCCTATTACTCTGACACCAAAAGTCTTCTTCCATCTTCCAATAAACATTAAAAATAAATATAGTTAGAGTTTAAATAAACCACAACTGATACTAAACTCAATAATTTGAAAATAAATCTAATAGAGCAAACTTTCGCTGGGCACAAATTGATGTCATCCAACAAAGTTGTTATTGGCTTCATAAAAGAATGAAAGTAATCTAGTGTATGCATTTCGAAATGAAAAACAACTGGAGGCCACCTGGGAGGGCCGAGCAAGCAATATCGTCAGATTCGATTTAAACTACGTATCGGTTCATTTCAACACGATGATCGATCCTAATAATAGAACAACCAGTAACAAAAGCAAAACACACATTTTTTTATTTCATTAAAACAGTCTCGAAAATAAATTAAACTTTTTATCTCAATCAAGACGTGATCGCATTTATTTTAGGTTATATAAAGCAAATATATGAAAAAATATATCTGCTTCATTAATTAAAGCGTTGTACTAAAACAACGGCAAACAAACGGGATTTCATGGGATGTTATGATGACTAAAACATAAATTCTTGAGTAATATATTAGAATAAAATTAAACTGAAATATAATTTTACGAATTTAGATAATTTAGTAAATATACGAAATTGGATTCCATAGTTTGTGAGTGGTAGTGTGAGTGGTAGTTTCTTTTTAGGGTTCCGATACCAAAATGGTAAAAAAAAGGAACCCTTATGGTGCCGCTCTGTCTGTCTGTCCGTCTGTCTGTCACACCTCTATATCTCAGCAACCACTTATGCTATCAACCTGAAATTTGGAATAGTTTTAGAATATAGTTGCCCAACTTAATTGCACAAGAAAAAATTTTGAAAAAAGTATGATTATTAATATAAAGGGGGCCAAAATAGGGGGGGCCAAATTTCAAATTGTCGCTACTAGGTCGAGTGGGCTTTACTTGTACATTTTAAAATATATTTTGGTATTTTTTTAAATTTCTTAGTTTTAAAGTTATGATGAGAAATGTCAAGAAAAATACCATTCCCCCCCCCTTATCTCCGAAGTTTGAGTAAGGAAAAATCTGAATTAATTACAGTTGACAGAAGTTTATATAAACTTTACAGCAAAAATAAAACGATCTTTCTAAGTTGCACAGTTTTTCAGAAATCTGCAAAAAACCTTTACAAACAAATTTAGTTTTGCGGTCCTGAAAATGGACTTTATTGCTTCCAAAAATACTATAGGTATATCGGAACCCTCGGCGCGCGAGTCCGACTCGCACTTGACCGTTTTTTTTTCGACTACGTAAGTTAAGCAACGTTGCCCGTGGTCTAAATCCGGATGATCTGATCTGATCCGTCTGATCGCTAGTGGCACCAAAATCAGACCCTTATCGCGCTTTGGAAGGCACGTTAAGACGTCCGGCCATATATTAAAGATAGAAGTCGTCAAGCCAAGTCGGAGGTCATTTGACGGCTAGAAAATTAACAGCCTTGTCGCCTTCTGCTCAATCACGGCTCCATGAAAATGAGACAACTCGTTTTGCTCCCAGTCGCTTTATGGCTCAGGAAACTTTTATATTGAATTTTCAAATTTGGAACACACGAAAATGGAGATACTTTTTCGTTCGCATCTTAAATGCGGCTGTTTATCTATGAAAATTAATTATCGTTGCTTATTGCACACTAACAACCGGCAAAGGCCAATCTAGGATTGGTTCTGGTTTGCTCTCTAGGTTGCGGAGGTCAGATGGCAGTCGCTATGTGTAAGAACCACTCTCTCACTACGATACTTTCGTCAAATCCCCTACAATCGAAATAATGTAACTATATTAGAATGACAGCTATGCGTGAGAGCAGGACGGAACGAAAATTCCCGTATAGTTAATTTTATGGAAATCGTTAGAGCCGTTTTTGAGAAACTGATTACAAATTCAATACAAAGGTAGGTACATACATACAGGGTGTAAGGGACAGGTTTCGGAATACTGAAAGGGTATGTTCAGCCAACGAATCTGAAAAACTAAATATATATTAAAGCCAATTAGTAATTGTGGTACTAAAAATGTAGTTTAATCAGAAATATTAAATTAGTTAAAAATTCTATTCTTATATATATTCTTTATTGCACAAATTCACATACAGAAAGTTACATACAAAAGGACATTTACAAAGGCGGGCTTATCTCTAAAAGAGATTTCTTCCAGCCAACCCATCCCATCCCATTCTTCCACTAGAGTGGGGTACATATTTATAATTTTTCATAAAATAGGTATTAATTATTTTCCAATCTTTGATGGAATATATAAAATAAATATTATCAGATTTAAATGAAGAGTAAACAGAAAACCATTTTGGCTGCTGCTTCTTTATCCATTTAAACTACGCAATGGATCCTTTTGCTGTTTTAACCTTCACAAAAAATATAGTTGCGAAAAATAAATTTAAAGTCGCTTACACTACCACCCGTGCGAATCCAGGGCGGGCCGCTAGTATAGAATATAAAAACTACTCCTATTAATACCTATTGTTAATGGTATTGTCACATCGAAATCAGGTATCTTGATCGGATCCGCGAATGGCGTCACACTTCATCAAGGGGTGTGCGTTCGGCGTGCTTAAGTGCTTCCGCCCCGGATGTTTCCAATTTACATAAACTGACTTAATTCTTTCATACCGCCCCTCCCCACGTGCCCACTTACGAGCTTTGAACACTACGGTAATTGCGTTATCGGTGTTTTAGTTTATATTTTGATCAAGACTACCAATCCAAACCAAATTATATCAGGTCTGAAAAGAAGTATCGATGCTAAGTATTTCTAAATAAAATGGGTCCCAAATTGAAATCCGTGACTGTACCACTAGCGGTCATGTATCCCGGTTTCTGAACTGAACCATTGTTGCTTAACTCACTTCCTTAGCTTTTTTAGAGACTAACTAAAAAAGGTTGAAAGGTACGTACCAAACTAAGTAAAAAAGATAATTTTGTAGTACATTTGTATTTATTCCAAGAAACGGATTTGCTCAACATTATTCCCAGAAGTTCTGTACAGCTTAAGCAATAATGACTTCGTTTATGTACTCAAAAAAAGTCTCGTTTGAGCTTTCAGTAAAGTCGTATGGATGTTTTGTTTGAGTTCCGCTTCCGCCGTCGGGCGTTGGCCGTCGGCTAGCGTCCGGGCGCGGATGCGGCCGATCACGGAACTAATTATACCTCGAGGCAAGTTCCGCATCTCCCATCTCGACCGTTCTTCGCCAACTCCGGAATGAGTCGCTAAACTAAACCCATGTGCGGCCTGCTATGCGGTTGTCCGCTCCTTGTTAACTTCTAAGCTTATGAAATGTAAAGTTATAATTATGTTTGCTTGCTTATCTTAATTATTGTTTCGTCTTTTTCTAAGATATGTATCTTACTATGTACATTACTATGTAGTAATCTTAACTATTTGATAATATTTTGATAATCTCAATTCGTTTTTTGAAGTGAAAACTTCTTTAGCGGCGCTTGGCACTTTTTTTGATAGGTAAAAAATGTTAAACTCACGTCAGATGTCGCGTCAGATGTTTAAGTTTTTAAGTGAAAACTTCTTTAGCGGCGCGTCAGATCTGACGAAGATTGTCTATATGTAATATAAGTTGTCATGTTTGTCTATAAATGACTATTGTATGTACTTTTATACTGATAAATAAAACAATTCGTGCGAAATTATTCCCTAACCATTCCAAAATATTCAAAAATGCACAACGTTAATGTTTTTAAGTTACAAAATGGTAAAAAAAATGATGCCTTATGGTGCGACTTTGTCTGTCTGTCTGTCTGTCACACCTGTATATCTCAGAAACCACCCATGTTAACGACTTGAAATTTAGAATAGTTTTAAAATATCGTTGCCCGACTTAATTGCACATGAAAGAATAAAAAAAAATATGATTATTAATGTAAAGGGGGCCCAAATAGGGGAGGCAAAATTTCAAATTGTCGTTACTAGGTCGAGAGGGGTATCATATGAAAGGCCTTTACTTGTACATTCAAAAATATATTTTCGTATTCTTTTACGACTCTGTTATCATGAAAAATGTCGAAAACAATACCATTCCCCCCCCCCCTTATCTCCAAAGTTTGTGAAAGGAAAATCTGAATTAATTACAGTCGATTGAAGTTTATGTAAATATTTAGTTTTGCGGTCCTAAAAATTTACTTTATTGCTTCCAAAAATACTATAGGTATATCGGAACCATCGGAGCGCGAGTCCGACTCGCACTAGTGCAAACCGTACAAACCGGTCAAGTGAGAGTCAGACTCGCGCACTGAGGGTTCCGTACAAACCTTTACGTATATAAGTAAAAAACCGGCCAAGTGCGAGTCGGACTCGCGCACTGAGGGTTCCATACCACCACATAATCATAATTGTATTAGTTGAAATTTCAGTAAGTTATACCAATTTTCAAGTTTTAAGTGTTTGACCCCTCTCTTATATGAATGTTCTTGAAACGGGAGCTCACCACAATTGGTTACTATTAGTTGTGAGTAAAGTGGTAATATTTAATGATTTCAGACTTTTCCCTTTATTTGTACTGTGAGACCTAGCTTCTTGCCAAATTTCATAATTTTAGGTCAACGGGAAGTACCCTGTAGGTTTTCCTTTTTTGCATAAATGTATGGAGATGAGGACATAAAAAGCCATATCTTTTGATTGCGTCATTGTAAAAAATTTAAATTTTCAGATCTTGTGTGGTTCATGGACCCTAACATATGGTATTAATTTCAACCTGATACCTTTACCCGTTTGTGAGATAAAGGGTCTTGACAGACAGACAGACGGACAACAAAGTGATCCTATAAGGGTTCCGTTTTTTTCTTTTGAGGTACGGAACCCTAAAAATTATGGTATTTTTATTGCTTAAAAACTTTATTATGTGATGTAAAATTAAAATTTATATTTGAGTTGATTGAACGAAAGGTAAATTGCGGTTTACGATTTATGACGTACTAGCTGTTACCCGCGACTTCGTCCGCGTAGATTTTATAAAAAAACAGAACTCGAATTTAATTGAAACATATTTTACGGAGCGCTTATCCTTCTTGATCCCTACGTAAAAGATGCATTTGTACTTATCCAAGTTGAATAAATGCATCTTACTACAAACTTAATTATATTTTGATTTTATTTAACTGGCAGGTAGTGCGGAATTTTCATTGTCAACCGTTACAGGCGAACTTAAAAAAGAAGGCAATAAAGGGAGTGAAGTGAATGGGTAGCGAGGAGGTATTCATAAAAGTAAAAAAGGTCCCTATTCCTCCCTATCTATCCTTTTGTATCCCCCCCCCTACATTCCCACTCCCCCTCCCTCACCCTCTCCCACTCTCTCTTCCTCTCCCTCGCCCCTCCCTCTTCCCCCCTCACCCTTCCTTCCCCCTCCATTTCCCCCCTTCCCCTCTCCCCATCACCCTCCCTTTCCCCCCTCGCCCTCCTCCCATTTCCCTCCCTTTCCCCCTTCCCCTCACTCATCCTCCCCTTCCCCCTCTCCCTCCCTCTACCCCCCCTCCCTCTACCCCCTCCCACGCCCTCTACCCCTCCCTCCCCCTTTCTCTCCCCTCATTTTCCCCTCCCTTACACTCTCTCCCTATCCCTCCCCCTCTGCCTCTCCCTATCCCTGACCCTACCCCTATCCCTGCTTCTACCCCTAACGCCATCTTAACCGCTATCCCTATCCTTATATATAAACATACAACTGACACTCATATTGATTTTTAGACATTTCAAACCTATCGAATCCCAACCCCATCCCAGGGGTGGTGGTATTTCACGTCCACCACGTTGGATTTCAAAATCATTGTAGTTTTCGTAATCAGCGACCCGATAAACCATACGAACGACACCCATATTGATTTTTAGACATATCAACTCTATCGCACCCCAACCTCATCCCCAAGGGATGATAGCATTTCACGTCCACCATGTTGGATTTCAAAATTGTTGTAGTTTTTGTAATCAGCGGCTCGATAAACCTTACAAACGACACCCATATTGATTTTTAGACATTTCAACCCTATCGCACCCCAACCTCATCCCCAAGGGATGATAGCATTTCACGTCCACCATGTTCGATTTCAAAATTGTTGTAGTTTTTGTAATCAGCGGCTCGATAAACCTTACAAACGACACCCATATTGATTTTTAGACATTTCAACCCTATCACACCTCAACCTTATCCCCAGGGGATAATGGTAGTTTACGTCTACCACGTTGGATTTCAAAATTGTAGTAGTTTTCGTAATCAGCGATACTTAGTTGAGTAAAAAAAGAAGTCCCATCAAAATCGGTTAAGTAGTTTCGGTGTGCTGTAGCAGATACAACCCCGCTAGAGTATTATTGTATGTGTAGATTCCCACGGGAATGAGATATTTTCCCGGGGTAAAAAGTAGCCTATGTCCGTCTCCAAGTTACCATCTATCACCATACCAAATTTCATCAAAATCCGTTCAGCCGTTTAGGCGTGAAAGAGCCCGCTAGAGTATTATTGTATGTGTAGATTCCCACGGGAATGAGATATTTTCCCGGGGTAAAAAGTAGCCTATGTCCGTCTCTAAGTTACCATCTATCACCATACCAAATTTCATCAAAATCCGTTCAGCCGTTTAGGCGTGAAAGAGCAACAAACAAACAGACAGACAGACAGACAGAGTTACTTTCGCATTTATAATATTAGTATGGATAGTATGGATTAAAAAAACTACTTACTAGATCTCATTCAACCCAAATTTTCGGTGGAAGTTTGCATGGTAATGTACATCATATATTTTTTTTAGTTTTATCATTCTCTTATTTTAGAAGTTACAGGGGGACACACATTTTACCACTTTGGAAGTGTCTCTCGCGCAAACGAAAAACCTCAGTATCATTTTTGAAGACCTATCCTGGGTTTGATAAAAAAAAATTTTTAGTTTCAGTTCTAAGTATGAGGAACCCTAAAACTTATTGTTTTTTTTTTTCTATTTTTGTGTGAAAATCTTAATGCGGTTCACAGAATACATCTACTTACCAAGTTTCAACAGTATAGTTCTTTTAGTTTCGGAAAAAAGTGGCTGTGACATACGGACGGACGGACAGACAGACATGACGAATCTATAAGGGTTCCGTTTTTTGCCATTTGGCTATGGAACCCTAAAAAATGAATTAATTATAGTCAATAAAGGTTCATGTACATATTACATGAAAAATAAAACAATCTCCAAGTAGTACATTTTTCTACAAATCAGCAAACGTACTTTAAAAACTAACTTAGCTTTGTGGTCCTGTAAATGGAATTTATTGCTTCTCAAAATACAATAGGTATATCGGAATCCTCAACGCGGGAGTCCAACTCACACTTGACCAGTTTTTTTTACAACATTTAAATTGAGCTGCTGATAAGCTAACTGTAAGCAAATTTATTTAGGAATTTATTTTGCATTTTTCAAGTCCGTTGCAGCGTCTCATCTGTATCCTTACTCGAGGGAGGACGGGAATCTTCTATCTAATTAACTTTATCATAAAGCGGAGCTATTGCCTTGGCATGAACATAGGTCTAATCAGGAACAGGCTTTGCTAATACACTAAGAAAATCTAAGTAACAACATTATATTCGTATCTTTCATCGTTAAGGCTGAATAAGAGGCTCACTTTTCTATCAGATTAAAAATCTGTGCAAATATTTTTCTTATATCATACAACTAAACAACTTTTATTATGTAACGTTGGTCGCAAAACGAAAAAATATTGTACATCCTCGAAATATAAATTTAATTAGTCCGTAAGAGAAGGCAAAAATACCTTGTTCCGATTTCTTATTAGTATATTCTGTAGCACTATGCTATTATTTTTATAATTAAAAAAAACAAGATTTTTTTTTTTCATTTACATTTTACAGCTCTTCGAGTAGTTTGATTGCGAAACTTGTGAATAATTTCGTTTTATTAGTGCCAGCCGAGTAACGATCCAATTTTGATGGAAATAGCAATCGAGAATTCGATTGGAGAAACTGGATTGGCGAATAAGTACGCCACTGATCGCAATTTGTTACTAATTTCAAAATTTAAAGAGATAACATATTTTACTAGCAAAAATACACTCCTACGTCATAGACCCACGCTGTGTACTGTCTTTCAGTCAGTTGTTAGAACAATTATTTTTGATAATTATTTTGATGAGGTTAAATTTTATGTAATGTACGTACGTATTATGACGACACACAAATATTTAGTCATCGTGAAGGCATCCTCGTCGGTTTAGTGGCCAGCCAGACTATTAGAGTTTTTAACCGTCAAACAGCTTCCGGGTGACGCAACGGCTTGACATGTCATACATGACATCATAATTTTATTGCAGCACATGTCTCACGAATCAGTTATCGTACCTAGTCGTATTAGTAGGAAAAAACAGGGGAGGGTGGGATGCATTCGTTACGTTACTTACGTACAAAAGAAACGTAATCAATCTCCTAAAAAGACAGTAAGAATACGAAATCCAATAGCACTGATGGTGATTAGAAAGAAACAGTAGTTCGCCATCAGTGGTCCCTAGACGGGCGTCGAGGAGCGCGACCGGTCGCTGGGCAGAGTAATTCACTTAGTAAGATTGAGTCGGACGCAATCGCCGTTTTACACCTCGGAACGTGAGTCCGCTGGACGTTACCCACCACCCTAATGCCTCTACTAAATCTCTACTATATCGTTTACACGTTCAATGTGAGGGTACAGAAAAGTAGATTTCTTTTGAGCTAAAAAAGGCCGATAATAAATTGTAGACTTTTGCTACATAATATTATTAGTGCTAAAGAAAAATTACGACATTATAACAGCAATATCGTAATGTGAATAGTTAAAACATAATTTTTAATGAACTATCTAACTGCTTTATCACCCAACCCCTCACGCACATTTTACGATATTTCGTTTCAACAAAAAAGGGCCTCATAAACAATTGTACTCCTAAAAGTTTATTGCTAAAAGAGCCCAAATTTATTTACTAGTGCAGTCGCGACTTCATTTCGGTAATAAAATTGTCGTTTACTTTCTGCCTGAAATAAAGTGTAATATTTTTGTCTTCATGAATTCAACGATAATATCTGTTCGACCATTTACGTATTAAAATATCTTACATAAAAATGAAGTTTTCTCAATTAGGTTTGCGGAAGAACGTACGGGCAAAGTTTGAGTTTCTATCTGAGATAAAACCAGCGTCTGGAGCAGTTTCTATCGGGTGTGGATTAATAATAGAAGAGATTTAGTTCAGGTTCCGATTTGAAATTTCAACCGAAACTTGATCTCGGCTGGAAACTTTTAAAGTTTTCAATCAAAGTTCTAGAACTGAGAGCATCAACATTACACGAGAATAATGAACGGATAAAACGCAACATTACACATACAAATAAAATTCAGCCCTTGACTTTATATTATTCGCTTCGGTAACCAATTCGACAACCGTAGTGTTGTGATTGTAATTTGCATCGCTCAGATGAAATGCATAATGTTTCGAACGAAGAATAAGGGGAAAAAAAACCGGCCAAGTGCATGTCGGGCCACGCGCTGTGTAGAGTTCCGTAGTTAAGTTACTTTAAGAATTATTATTCTTAAGCAGGTTTTGAGTGTTTCATAAACTTTTTCTCTTCTAAAAAACAGCGAGTTCCAGCGCCTGGTTGCTATTGATATTTCTATTATTTTCAGTTTTTCAACTATAGTGTTATAAAATAAATATTACAATAAATAAATCTATAAAGCCTGTGGTAGTTTTTTTTATTTCGATCATATAAATGATTAATTTTTTTCACATTTCCAATAACAACCGTTTAGCTGGCAGTAGAGCTTGCAATTCGAATGATAGAATAATTCGAATATTCGTCTCATTTAATTATTCGAAAAATAAAGATAGTAAAATTCGAATATTTTTTTTTGTTTCATTTCATACAGTGTGCAATAAAAAACTTGTTAACGTTTAGCCATCCTCAGAAACATTTATACACTCACCCGCTTGCAGTGGCATGCCAGTAACCGGTGCCGGGCACGCTAGTGCTAAAAAAATTTTATTACTTGAACACTTGTTTGTTTACGGAATCACCTACCGAAAATAAGTGGCTTTTTTAATTGTAAATGGGCATACTCTTGATCTCGATCTAGTCTTGAGCACAGAGATGAAGTCGACGATGTTTTAATAACTCTCTACCCGAAGACAAGAAAAAGTTTATCCTAGATTGTAAAACCAGGTGGCGTAGGATGGCAGATATTGATACTGAAAGGCACCATTGTGAAGACTATTAATGATTTAAAGAACGATGTCATGTCCAGTTCAACTGAGCTTTCCTGAGCTGAGCTGAGTCCAGTTCATTTATTTAAATCAATATTTTACTGATTTTTTTACGCCACCGGCAAGTTAAAGCAGTTATTTTTTAAACAATTTTTTTTATTATTATTCGAATAATATTTTAATACCTACTACTCCAAAAATAAATCGAATATTCGAATGCTAAAAGAATCGAATATTTGGAAGCCCTAACTGGCAGGGACACTTGACACTTCACACTTGACTCTACAAAATTGGCGCTTCTGAGCTAAGTATTTCGTATACAGATCCCTAAATCGAAAAGTGGTCTTTTTTTAAAAACCTCTTTAACGACACCCCACTTTTTACTTACTTTTTAGGGTTCCGATACCAAAATGGTAAAAAAAAGGAACCCTTATGGTGCCGCTCTGTCTGTCTGTCTGTCTGTCTGTCCGTCTGTCTGTCACACCTCTATATCTCAGCAACCACTTATGCTATCAACCTGAAATTTGGAATAGTTTTAGAATATAGTTGCCCAACTTAATTGCACAAGAAAAAATTTTGAAAAAAGTATGATTATTAATATAAAGGGGGCCAAAATAGGGGGGGCCAAATTTCAAATTATCGCTACTAGGTCGAGTGGGGTATCATATGAAAGGGCTTTACTTGTACATTTTAAAATATATTTTTGTATTTTTTTAAATTTCTTAGTTTTAAAGTTATGATGAAAAATGTCAAGAAAAATACCATTCCCCCCCCCTTATCTCCGAAGTTTGAGTAAGGAAAAATCTGAATTAATTACAGTTGACAGAAGTTTATATAAACTTTACAGCAAAAATAAAACGATCTTTCTAAGTTGCACAGTTTTTCAGAAATCTGCAAAAAACCTTTACAAACAAATTTAGTTTTGCGGTCCTGAAAATGGACTTTATTGCTTCCAAAAATACTATAGGTATATCGGAACCCTCGGCGCGCGAGTCCGACTCGCACTTGACCGGTTTTTTTTTTATTTTCATTCGTCCTATAAAAATATACTAGCACAGACTTTTATATTCAGAGAAGAAAAATAAAGCATGAATAGAAGGTGTAACAGAAGGACTATGACAACCCTAAAGATTGTGAATCTGCCTATGCAAGTGAACAAATGTACCTTAGGAACATGAAACTATTTTTATTACAATTTGAATTATTATTTTCCTATTTTAACCTTTGTTTCTAGGAAAAGTTGTTCTTTTTCATGGGGATATTCACATTCTTACTTAAAAGCTGTTATGCCCTTTTTGTTTTTGTATACTATAATACATTAGGTACCTCAAATTACCGAACATTCAAGATAGATAAACATTACAACACTGAAGATATTTCCACCACAAAACTACGAACTAAAAGTTGCAAGCGCAAGTGCACGATATCTTAAGGAAATAATAAAAGTATCAGTAGCTCTCGACGAGCTAGTATCGGGGCCGATAGAACGATAGAAGAATCAAACAAACTTTTTAAACTTCGCCTCCGAGTCGTTGCCTAGACTCTAACTCTTATTACAAACTTAAGTAAGACATTCAAGTACTCGTATTAACTAACAAGTTGTTTCTAATCTTACGATGTATTGCGTCGGTAGTTCATAACAATGGGCATAACATTTAAATTATACCGGATTTACAGAGTTTAGAGTCAGTAAAAAGCCATCGCAGAAGATACAAAATAAAAGGACGTCCTTCTTTCAAGCACTTTTTATGATATTATGCTTCAGCCAATCTTTACGGACCTGCAGTTCGAGCTATTGGGTAAAACATGCTAATCACAATAAATCTAGTCAACTTAGTATTATATGTGGTATTATTAAACTATTTCTAAAGGAACATTTTCACGAGTTATTTGATCGATCTGACGAGAAATGTGGGACATTTGGCAGTAGCTTATATACGCTCTGCAAGCAGACTCTGGTCGGAAAATGCATCTCTGTCGACCGGCCGTACCACTGACAAATCTACCAGTGGCGTCACTTTACGGAACCAATATGTAGGTAAAGCTGACAGCACTCTGATTCGTAACTGGAGTATGCAGGTAATTCTATACAAACCAACTAATATCATAGTTTCTCACTTTGATTTCCATGGCAGCTGTTCTATTTGAACAGCTGCCATGGAATCTCATTTGCAGTGAAAGAGAACACAACTAGTTAATATTATGTCTCATTTTTGTGGCTTAGTCAAATGAAATGTAATAAAATCGGTCTAGTGCGAGTCTGACTCGTACTTGAGCAATAAAGTCACATTTTAAAAGCGCAAAACTGAGTTTGTATAATATTTTTTAATTCTTTAATTTGCAATAAAGTTGAGCAAGCATATTTTAAAACATATAAATAATAAAAGTATTCTAAATTTTAAGTCGATGGCGTGAGTAGTTGCTGAGATAAAAAACCAGTTCAAAAACTAGAACCCGACTTGCCAGTAGTCGGGTTCTAGTTTTTGAACAGATTTTTTATTTCAAATATTTTGGGGTTGTAAATACATAAAAAAACTAACAATATATATATTTGAAATGTACTCATTAAGCCCCAGATACCCAACGCGGTACGATAGACAAAAATTTTTCGTCCGTGACTTAATTTCCTTTAGGGGGGTCACATTCAATTAAACGAAACTTCTTGTATCCTTTAACCAGCGGATGATCAAGACGCTTCTAACGACACTTCATTTGTCAAATTGCGATAAGTATTTAGAAGTTATGATGGAGCAGATGAACGTACATAAATAGGTACATATATACATACATACCGGTCAAAATCATAACCCTCCTTTTTGCCGTAGTCGGGTAACAAGCAAGTGAGACAGACAGACGAAGTCGCACCGTAAGTGTTCTATTTTCTAGTCTAAAATCTAGTAAAATAAAATCTTCACCAATACCACCGTCACCAGTCACCGGTGAAAAATCCGAAGCTTATTAACGGAAGTCTATATCGAGTTTATATCAACCGCGGTATACTGGCGATGCGATGCGACGCGATGACAGCAAATTGAATGAGTCGGGCGCGGTGTTTGCAGCGCTCATCAATCATCGCCGTATGGATTTCATTTTAATGCGACGTCATCGGCGTCTAGTGTGGCTGCCCCGCCATACGTTATCGTAGCATCGTCATCCGAGCACCTATTGTTTTTACGCCTGAAGATTAGCTAGATATCAATTTTGTAAACGTTTTTATGTTGAATAATTATATATTGATTTCCTCATTTTTGAATTCCACATGATTTCCTAAACATAGCCAGTCACTATCATTAGCTAGCAACATCCTTTACTTCAAATAATAGTAGGTAGAAATGGTAACTAGTATATGTGGTAGGTATTTTTGCATATGTTTATTTGTGTTGTGTTTTTATTTGAGTAAACTAATCACCTTACTAAGAAAAGGTATGTTGTTATATATATAGTCCGGGTGGTCATCATAAAAAGCTTCTGGCCAATTTCATACCATTATGCTCCAACGTAACGAGTTTCGAACTGCATTCCAACAACTAGGTCGCCAGGTTATGTAATAAAATGGGAATAGAAGTTATCTTTGACTTCGTATCCTATTAAAGTCAACTAACCGCGGACCGCGGTGGTTGGTGAATGTAGTGTGATGGTACAATAGTTCGGACAGACTCAGTTCTGCAGCATACGCAGTGAAAAAAATAAGAGATCTGACGGATTTAGACACCGCGAGGTTAGTCTACTTCAGTTATTTCCATAGTATCATGTCATATGGCCTTTTGTTATGGGGTCATGCTGCGGATGCAAACAGCATTCTTATACTACAAAAGCGAGCTGTTCGTGCAATTTATAAATTGCAGCCTAATCTCTTAGAAATAAATTTAAAGAAATCAACATTTTTACTTTTGTGTCGCAATACATTTATGAGAATTTAATATATGTTAAACGGAATATACATACTTTTAAGAAAAATTGTGAAAGGCACAGTGTCACATAAGAAACTAGAATCAACTTGCTTCTCATGTCAACCTTGTTCACAAAATTAGAAAACTTAAAAAGATCAATGTATACGCTTCTATGATAAGTGACCTACTGGAATTGAAAGTTTACCGTTAGATAAATTGAAAACTGTTATCAAGCAAAAATTATATAAGAAAGGTTATTATAAAATATCAGATTATCTAGAAGAGAAAAAGCCATGAGATTAGGCTACGGTTCTAATAGGCTAATTCAAAATTAAAACTGACTTATGTTTATTGTATAGGTATCAACCTTGTACATTCAAAGTTTGAATGTACAAGGTGGATGCCATATTAAAAAGAGGTTAATAACATATTTAAGAGAGCGCGTGGGTTTTTATTGTCACTTTTTTTTCCACCATGGCGCCAACTTGTTTGTGAAGCGATGTAGTTTAGCTGACGTCATTAAGAGATTTTACTATCCAACAATGAATAAACGATTTATGATTGATGTGATTTGATACGCAGAAGTACACTGCTGCCCAGTCTCTGATTTTCAAGGCCCCTTAATCGCCTTTTACGACACTCAAGGATTTTTTTTCTCTATATATTACTAGCGTACACCATACTCTCTACCATATTTCATGGCTGGGCCCTTATACGAGCTTAATCAAATAGGTTAAAAATTGTTCTTCACTAAAATATGGTCCTTGTACGTACGTAACAGCGTGAATAATACCAGGAAACAGGGAGAAAGCGATAACACGAAAAACTGTTATTAAAACCGATGACCCCTTCGCTTCGGGTACCCGGCACGAGTGGCGACGACAAACGAATTCCCGTCTATTGTGTTTACGGATACTGCAAATTAAATCCCCATTTGTAGAGCAGGACCTAAGGGTGGGCAGTAATCCAGGGACGATGTCTGCCTCTATTGTCGGCTCGCTGCGGGCTTAAGAGCTCCGGTGCGATCTACGGATATGACGCTTTGCAAATTAATAACCGATCGTATCGCTGTTCAACAATATCGATTGTCTTAAACGATTAATGAACTTAAATTGTATGAATGCTGCTACGTAAGAGTATCTATACCTACACGTTTTATAACTTAACCTTACTTCTTCTTCTTCGTCGAGTCAATGTTCAAATACCATGGCGTTGCATCAAATAATTTCCTCCAAAAACCTTGCCACTTCTACGGCTTTATCCGACGCCTCGCGCAGGTCCTCGACAGTGCAGGTGGAGGGGCATAGTGGACAATAGAGCAAGTGCGCCATGTTCTGAGATGGAGCTCCATAGTCACAGTGCCTTATTAACTGGTCTGCGAAGCCCCATCTCGCCATGTTTTCTATGCACGTTTTATCTGCACTTAACCTTACTTAAGTCATGCTTCGTGTGCTAATAAGTGCATTGGTAGAGCAAGAAAAGAAAATTCCCCACTTCTGGGCCACGATAACCGGTCCTGCGCTGCCCAAATCCTGCGACCTTGACCAGATAGTCGGCCCACCTTGTGCATGCCTTCCCACACATCTGCCGCTTAATGGTCGCCACTTTAAAAACTTCGACGACCACGTAAGTTTTAAGGTTTCTAATATCCAAATTAAATTACATGAATGAGGCATACTTTTAATTTTGACTTTAGTTCCCAAAACGATATATCTGTTATTTCATTTAAAACGCAAAAAACTTAAGAGACAAGCTTACTAATAGATGAATTTTTTATAATTTTTTGTGACATAGGTATATATAATTTTTGTGACATTTCTCTAATTATTACTGTTAATTTCTAACACAATTGTAAAAAATTGTTTATGAATAAATGAATGAATGAATGATGGAAAGGTAAACGCCTAAAGCGGATGGAACAATGCAAGCCGAGCTTGGTGCATATAGTACAAACAGCGATTCATGCCGTATGCCGCAGCGCGGGGATTATCCCCCGAACAGATTATAATTCGTCACGCACACAGTCCAACCAAATTATGGACAATTTACGCAAACCAAACAAAAATATGCACATTTTATTAAAAATCGAATCCTGAAATTACGATAGTATTTTTGCTAGTGGACACAACAATAGCCCTGATTGGAATCTCGCTCGCGATATATCAATATCCAAGTGCACAAGGACGCACTCCATTTGATTGAGCATTGTTTCGGACGACCAAAGGTTAATACGGTGTGTCCGGAGTACGATGCGAATCCAATTTTCGGACGCGACCCGAGCGGCGCCTATCTGCTGCCTGATATTAGTATTCGAAGTGCGATTTTCTGTACGTGCTCGTGGCAGACGTGTCGCGATGCAACAAACAAAACCAGCAAAGCTGGCGGGATGGGCCATCCCATCGCGTCGTCTTACGACTGGCTTGACGTTATTGTTTCCTGCGTCAAAAAACGCCGGCGTCCCGGCGCGGCTAAGATTTGTTTTGTGTTGGGAGGTCCCTTGTTGACTTAGTGGAAAACGTGCCATGCATTCGTTTCACAAGAACCGTGCAAAATAATCACGAATGTGTTGCAAGGGCGGGAAAAATATGAATTTAGAAAACTTTAGGTAGAATTAATATAAACATTGCTGCAAAAATTATAAATGGTCCTTTTCAAAGTCAAAGTCAAAATAGTTTATTCATTGTTGGATATTAAAATCTCTTAATGACGTCAGCTAAATAAACTACATCGCTTCACAAACAAATTGGCGCCATGGTGGGAAAAAAAGAAGCGACAATAAAAACTCACGCGCTCTTTTAAAATGTTTGAATGTACAGGGTTGATACAATAAACATAAGTCAATCTGAATTTTGAATTAGCCTGTTAGAACCGCAGCCTAATCCCATGGATTTTTCTCTTCTAGATAATCTGATATTTTATAATAAACTTTCTTATATAATTTTTGTTTGACAACAGTTTTGAATTTACCTAACGGTAAACTTTCAATATCAGTGGGTGCTGTGCACTTGCGGAACCCTAAAAAATTTTTAAATGCATAAAATACTATTTAGAGGAAGTGTCAAGAAGTGTAACGATAAACGGGGAGTAGAAAAATATGACAAGGAGTGACAGTCGAGACAGGGTCGGGAAAGAGTCGAAAAGGAAAAATGAAGGAAAAAAGCTATTTTTGCTGATAAAAGGGAATAGTTGCTAAAAATTTGATAAACGAAAGCAACAGAAGAAAACTATGAATCAGGTTTTGTTGAATAGTGAGGGCAATGAAGCTGAAATAGAATTTTAACATGTTTAAAGGTTTCAGGTGAGAGAGATTTTGGGCCGTCAAGCAAGGAAAATTTGGGAAAAACGGAGAAAAATGGAAGAATGGAATCGGTAAACGTTCCAAATATTCTTGATGTTACTTTGAGACGTCTGTGAAAGAAAAGTCGATAGTATGCTGGTTTTCTGTGAGTTATAATTTTTTTTTGTTTTGTAGCTCGCGAAAAAAATAGAATTCATACAGCTGATGAGACGAATCTTTTGAAGGAGGCTATGATCCTGGATTGTGGATTTCTTCAATTGAGATAAAGATAGGGATTGCTTCGTGTAGGATATAGTATAGGAAGGTTTATTTGCGCATAATTTCAAGATGCTAACATTCAGGGTTTGATTCCAAAGTGTAAGGAATAAGTGGAGTGAAACTAATGTTATGTAAGTATTCAATTTTGTGGTTTTCCATCTTTTATTTATTTTCGGTTCAAAGTTGTTGGGTGTATTTGAGTTAAGGTGAAATGTGACTTAATGAAATTTATAGTTTCTTCCAGGTTATGTGAGCTAAATAACGTTGAGAAAATCAGATTTCAATGTCAAAAGAGGAAGAGTTGATTGGAGAATATTTGCAGCTTTACAGATCCACCTGCGAGGTCATAAGAGGCTTGTACTGTGTGATACTTTAAGTAAATTGTTATTCCCTTTTAATGATTTTCTTTTGTAAACATTAATAACTCTGCGGAAATTATAACATACTGTGTTTCTAATCTGAGTCGTTATTTGTAGATAGTAATAAAGATTTCCTTTTCCCCATAACTAAATATAAACTAGTTCTGCAAATGTCTTTGTTCGCGTATAGCTAGGCAGGATAATGTTCTATTTCTAAACAGGTACAGGAATTACAAGGAACATTATAGACATGGAAAAGCAAACCACAAATGATAAAACGTGAAGGCTAAAAAAAAGGTATTGCTTGGATTGTAAAGGTAATGTAAATTTCATTGTGTTTAATTCTTTCCTTTACAGAGAAATTGATAAAAATAGTCCTTGGTGAAATCATGGAAGCTGGACTCTGATGTATGTATATTGTCATCGATTAGGGGTGGCTTTAGATGTTGTATATTTTGTCAACATTTCAAAGAGACTTTGGACGATGTATATTATTATCATCAATTCAAGGAGACTTTAAACGATGTATATTTTTATACTTTTTTAGGTAGAATTGTCTATTTGACATTATTGTCAAATAGTCAACAAATAAATCATTTTTGATTTAGTTTTACTCAAAGCTAGACGCTATTTTGAAATCTTTATAAATTTTTTATCTCTTTAACAAAAAATAAATCAAAACCCAAAATCAAAATGGAAGAAAATATTAATACATTAAATAATTACCATTTTTAGAAAATAATATAAAATCTTTGGCCCTAAATCAAAATTCCAGTTTTTAATATACTAATGTCTTCATATGATAAAATTTAAGAAAAATATTCCGTCAGATCAAAAGAATTAGAACGTCAATTCAAAATCTTAAAATAATATATCTGAAAACTAAAACTTGGATATAGTTTGTGACATTTTATTGTGAAATAAAGGGTAAGTTTAAGTAGAGTGAATATTATAAATAATAATATTTTAAGTAATAATAAATTGCTTTGACAGTGATTTTGAATCTTTTGCCTCAATTTCCCAAAATTGGAACATGCTGAGAGCATTACTACATCTCAGTACTCAAGCTCATAGGAGGTGCTTATCTTTCCTTTTACTTTCATTCTATAGGAGTCCCAGATTTTGAGATTAAGAAATACCTGCTCTCAGGTTTATTTAGTTCAACCAAACATGGATGGATGCCCTCGTGACATGTGTCCCCGATGTCCACTATATTGGTTGTGGCAAATGTATATCGCGTGTCTCTGGAGTATCTGTCTAAGTCTATCTGATAATATCAACCTTCGGATTTATTTATTTTAATCATTCTTGGGCCGGAGCCTTCAAGCCTAGAAGGGGCTGATTCTAAAGTTCTTCTCGTTCTATTTGTGTGGGGTTTCGCTGATTCATCCTGATTTCCCTCTTCTGTATGTGTGGGATGAATTGGTGTTATTCCGGAACAAATGGAGGGATATTAGCAAGGTGTTTTAACGTTGGATTTTGGAAATAGTGTTTCTTGTGTTATGTGCTAACAACGCTTGCCCACTATTGGTTGCGTCGTTTGAGTGGCATATACCGCGGGAGGACCTCCTGATCTTAGCGTTAGATTACCAAATGTAGAGTAGTTTGACAACTTAAAACTTTCTTCTTATGTGAAGGGACATACTAGTTTAGTCTAATGACATTAAATTGTTTATAAGGAATAAATTAGAATTGTCCTGAATCAATAGGAAGAATATTCTTGAAGGAGACATTACATTCGTTCGTGGGTTGCTTCTTGTAAAGTGTGTTGACGACGTTCGCCCGCAAGGCTGCGACGGCTGTACGGCACTCTGACCTTGGGGGACCTCTGAACTTTATGTGTGTCATCCTAAAGTAGTTAAATAATTTATTTAATCTTCATTGAATCATACAGGAATCTAAACTTTATAAGATTCTAAGTTTTATTTTCCCTTAATAAAACTTGTCATAAATTATCATACTTAAAATTATACTTTGACTCAGTGTGAAACCACCTTAACTTTACTAAATAGATTCTTGAAAACAATAATGGAACAGAAATTATAATGTTTAGTTTCTTTTCATTGTAGATAAGTTCCGAATATTTAAGTATATACAATAACCCCTTTTTTTATACTTCTTTTGAGTCCTCTTTTAAAGAACATCGAGTTTTAGCTAGTGTTGTTTACGCTAAATTCTCCCAGTGTTCTTGGTTTTGAATACTCGATGCTTTTGATTTTCCTTTAAGATCTTAAATCATAAATGTTTGGCCCAACCTAGCTTAGATACTACTATCCCGTATCTTCTCGGTTCTGGTCATCATACTTCACTTTTAATTAAGGATTACCTTCAGTAATCTTTTGTTATACTTACTTCTTATATGTTCTTCTTCAAAATATGCTGGGTAATCCCATTATAGTTTAGATGCAATTCATTTTATTTAAATGAGTGTTTAGACTGGGGTTACTCTACATAATCCTTGTCCTGCGTGGGTTGGTAACGGAAAAGAGATTTAGCTACGCATCACAAGTGAGAGCTATGAAGGATATACGGAGACCTTGTTGGTGCAATAAAGTCACTCAGTGACTGGGGGGAGGGAGATTGCCCTTCAAACTCTTTATGTCTCTCGTTATAAAACCGTTATTGATCTAGGCTGGCCATGCAAGCAATAATACTATACCCGTATCTAGTACAGACTTCACACTTGGACGTGTGGAGCTGGCTAATTATTTTCAGTTTAACTTATTTCAAAACAAACTAAGGGATTCGATGATGTCGGTCATTGTCTGCCCGGAGGGATTACAGGAAGAGCTCTTATAGCTCATGATGGAGAGTGCCCTGTTTTCCTAAAGGAAGACCGTATGCTTCGTGTGCCTGGCGGGCTCGGTGACCAGCTCTGGTATGGGTGACTAAAAGAAATAGTCAATACCCTGTGAACCCTGGATGAGTCAGTGATCGTCCCTTAAAGGTGGGCCACGTGGAAGTCGGGTTTGACGCGGGGCATGAACATACCGGGGGGAGACATCATCACCGTCTGGGTTGTACTGTGGTTAGTTAGTTCCGCTCTCCACATACATTAACCCTAGTCTTTACTGTAGTTTAAGTTTTCGGTGGGATTTCCAGCTTCGCGAGGATGATCAGAATCCTGACGATCCAGTTGGATTGTTAGGGTAGTTTAGCGTCATGTCATCGTGAGCTGGGTGATGATATGCCTCGGACCTAGGACTTAGGGTAGAGGAGGCCTAGGACGAGCTGCTTGGGGCGATGGCGGTGCCCCAAACCTGGGGATTGTCCCCACATTTTTTTTATTACTTCGTTTATATAACATAAGTTTCTTTTCAGAAACTTAACGGCTATAATAAAATTGCATTGTAAAAGAGATGAATCCTCTCCTAAATTGATGAATCTACATGAATTCAGATGAACTACACCAAACAATATGAGACTAAATTTAAATAAATAGTGATATAAAATAAAATAAATAACTCAAATTAGACATGTAAAGATTAGGTTTATATTCAAATATAAGTATTAAAATAACAAGTGTGTTTCTTTTTCATTCTTCTATTGCCACTCTCCACCGAGCAGAATCTGTAAATTACAAGATATTATAAATATATAAAACGGAATGACGTAGGATTCAGGAAAAATATAATATTCTTAAAGGATATTATTCTAGACGATCAACCTTGGCCAAAACTTTCACGTATCTGATTTGAGGATCCTATATGAAGGGGCTTCAGATCTGTACAGCTGGTGCCGTGACCAGGATATGCTGGTTTCAAGCGAGAGAGGTATTGAGGAGTGAAAAAAGAAACAAAATGAAAAATACACTAATTTCGAGTTTTGAACTGAAGAAACTTGAGAGTAAAGTCTATCTAAGTTAAAGTTGTTAAGCGGGACGTTATAATTGGTTTTAGCTTAGGGTTATTTGTTTTGGAAACCATAGAAAATATGATGCATTCCTTGTTTCAGAATAAAGATGGGAAATTTTACAGTCTCAATAGAAGGAAACATAGGGTCAGGGAAGTCTACTTTGTTGGCAGCTTTGGGAGGCAACTCTGATTTTGAGATAATACCAGAACCAATTGATAAATGGACTAATTTATCTGGCGTCAATCTCTTCCAGTTATTTAAGGAAAATCCTAAGAAGTGGGGTTTCTGTTTTCAAAATTATGTTCTTCTAACAATGTTAGAGAATCATACGAAAGAATCTAGCGCTAAGATTAAAGTTATGGAACGTTCCATCTATTCAGCCAAAAACTGTTTTATTAGGGAATTGCAAGAGAGTGAATTGTTGCACCCGGCTGAGTTTGCAGTTTTAGATGAAACTTATTCTTATTTCAAAGAACAATTGGTTACTCGAATTAATTTAGTAGTTTATCTTAGGACTTCCCCTATGGTTTCTTATCAGAGAGCCCTAAGTCGTGGTCGACCTGAAGAGACAGGGATAACGTTAGATTATATAGAGAGGATTCACAACATTCATGAGGAATGGTTATTGAACCCTAATATAAAGGAAGATTTTGACAGGATAGAGATTATCGATGGAGATCAAAATATTAGCTCCATAAAGCAACAGTTTTGGGAAGTTAAGGAAAGAATATTAGATAAGCTTTCTATTCTTTAATTTAAACAAAATTCCAACCTATAATTTGTAATAAACTTTCAGTATCCAAAGAAAAGAAAAATGCCTCCTCGTTATAATCTTAGATCATCTCAGGGACAAGATGAATTAGAAAGGACAGGTCAGCAAGAAGAACGTCCACGACCTTCTTTACGCAACTCCACTATGTTTCGCCAACTTCGAAGAAACATGGGAATTCTGACACAGAAGGTGTCGAGTTTAGAGAATCAGCTGTCGCAAGCACGGGAAACTAACGCTGCATCAACTTCGTCTGAAAGGCATGAAGCACCGATTAATATTTGCCCGGTGATTGATACAAGAGTCGAAAAACCACGTTTTCCTGGAAGATTTGGGGTACATCCAGTGTCGTTTTTGGAGGATCTTCAGAATTATTTACGGAGAATGCCTAATGAAGATGCTACAATTGAAACTATAATCAGTTGTTTAGAAGGTGATGTTCGAAAATGGGCCAGAATTTATAGACAGAGATGGTTTACACAGTCGGATTTCAAAAGAGACTTTTTGGATGCTTATTGGGGAGAAGCCGAACAAAACACCTTGAGAAGAATGATTGTGAATGGCACTTGGTCTAAAGAAAATGGAACAATGCTAGAACATTTCGTTAGTTTAGCAGGGCAAGCAAAGATGATGTCTAGACCAATTCCTGAATGGCAAATAGTGGAGGATTTGATGAGACACTTTCCGAAGGATGTACAATATGCTTGGCGGATGAAGAAAGGAAATACTTTGATTGAGGCAACAGAGTTTCTTCGTGAATTGGATGACGTGAATAAACAATGTGGATCTTCTTCCTTTGACTCTTCTACTGGAGCTGATAGGGGAACAAAGCGTCAAAGTCCATTCGTTTCAAATAAAGACAAGCCATTTTATAAAAAACCAAAAGTGGTGGCTCACATCGAGGGGGAGACTTCAAGGGGAAGGATCACTGATGAAATAATTCAAGAAGAAGATTTAAACTAGTTGGGGCCATTTCCAATAAGCAGGAGGTGGCCGCAATTAACAAAAAACTAAATTATCTTTTTCCTGTAAAATATTTAATAAAACAAGGTTGGAAGCCAGGGGTAGGATTGGGTTGTGACCAAGAAGGGATCTTATATCCTGTTTCCCCGAATAATACTAGAACGAATTGTGATAGAGAAGGTTTAGGATATTCTTCAGAAGATTATAATAATAAACAAACAGTCGTAAATTTAATTAAAGTTTTTGACGTTTCCGTGATTAAACAAAATCAACCAATGTATAATCAGTTCATTAGAGAATATGAAGGTAACTCTTTATATGATGAAGAGGTTTGCTTTGAGAATGAGGGGCCCAAATTTAAATCAGAAATTGAGTTACAAATTTTGGGGCAATCTATAGTTCTCTTGGTAGACACTGGAAGTGAAGTAACTTGTATTTCGGAAGAATTCTTAGAGTGTTTACAAGGAGAATTAAAGTTAAAATTCCCTGCGTTACCAGTTAGACCAATATGTGTGAGGGGAGCCGTTGGACAAAAGAGTCTCCAAATAAAAAAACTAGTCTCTATACCGTTGACGTGTGGTTCAGTTGATATTGATACGGGATTTTTAGTGATTGCTAAATTAACTTGTTCTGCTATCCTTGGGGTAGATTGGTTAGTTGCGCACAACGCTGTTTTGCATTTAAAAGAACCACAAACATTAGAATTGGGTATCGTTGGACAAGGAGAAATTACTATTCCGTTTCGAAATCTTTCTAGTGGGTTTTTAGAAGAGAATCGGATAAATCTAATATCTGGAATAGAGGAACAAAACGAAAAAGAAGGCGGTGAAGAAAAGCAATTATTAGATTTGTTTAAAAGTATTCGGTTGGGAATGGATTTGTCTGATGTAGAGAAGGAACAAATTTTTAATGTTTTGAGATCCCATATGCAAGTTTTTACAAAGAAACTTGGAAGGGCAAACTGTTATACTCATGACATTAAAATGATTGAGGGTACTCCAAGGATACAACGAACCTATCCTATACCATATGCACATAGGGCAAAAGTAGAAGAAAAGTTGAGGGAGATGGAAGAATTAGGGATTATATCGAGGAAAACTACAAATTTTTGTAGTCCTCTAACTTTCACTGGAAAACCCGATGGATCTGTTAGAATATTACTTGATGCTAGGGAAATCAATAAATATATGGTTCCAGAAGTAGAAGCACCGCCTTTACAGATTGACATACTTAATGCTTTTCTTGGTGTAAAATTTATAACATTGATTGATTTAAATAACGCTTATTTTCAAATACCGTTGACTGAGGACAGTAAAAAATATACTGGATTTACAGTTAATGGAAAGTCTTACGTATACAACGTGCTACCGCAAGGACTTAAGACGTCAGTAGGGTCCTTTTGTCGCGCAATGGACATTATATTGGGTCCTGGTGTTAGAGAGTTTTGTGTCAATTATTTGGATGATCTTGCAATCCTAACGAGTGGGACTTGGCAAGACCATTTGGATCATATTGATATAGTTTTGGATCGTTTAGAATCAGCTGGAATGACTTGTAATTTTGCAAAGTGCAACTTTTCCTGCAGTGAAGTAAAAATGTTAGGGCTTATAGTTACAACTTCGGGAATTAAACCTAACCCGGATAAAATAAAAGCTATAAAGGAATTCCCTATTCCAAAGAAACAAAAACAGTTAAGAGGATTTTTGGGACTTTGTAATTATTATAGACGTTTCATTAAGAACTATAGTATTTTGACTGCTCCGTTAACTAGGTTATTAAAGAAAAACCAAACATGGTTTTGGGATGAAGAATTAGATCGAGCTTTCAATAATATAAAGGAAGAATTTATTACAACGATTCTATTGAGCCATCCAGATCAGGATAAATTATATTATTTACAGACCGACAGTTCAGGGATCGGAATAGCCGGATCATTGTTTCAGATTGGAAATAATGGTGAGGTTAAAATTTTGGGATTCTGTAGTCGTGCACTACGGGGTTCTGAATTACGTTGGACTGTAACTGAACAAGAGTTGTGGGCTATTATTTATTCTGTGAAAAAGTTTGAGACTTATTTAAGAGGAGCGAAATTTGTTATCCGTACAGACCATAAGGCATTAACTTTCATGAAACAAATGAAATTATACAACAGTAGAGTCACACGTTGGATTTTATTTCTTGAGCAATTTGACTTCGAAGTCGAACATGTAAAAGGTGTAGAAAATATTGGGGTAGATATTTTATCTAGATATCCGCCAGGGGGAGTTTTGCAAGAAGAGAAGGTGTGGTATCCAACTGTTATGTATGTAGGTGTTTCTACTGACCGTGACTTGAAAAATAAATTACAACGTATGATGGAATATCAACGGCTTGATAACGTCATATGTGGGATTAAGGAGAGAATAAATGGTTCTAGAGTACCCGAAAGAACAGATAGATTTACACGTATAACTTTGCGCTGTATTGTCAATAATGATCTACTTTATTTTAAAACTGTACGTGGAGATTACGTTTTGTTTATGCCCAAGGTACTACAAGAAGAGATTTGTAAACAGGTACATATAGAGATGGGTCATCTTGGCGCATATAAAACTTTGAAATATTTACAATTAAGGTGTTATTGGATAAATATGGGTAAGACAGTGAAGTCTTGTATTCAGAAGTGTCATGTTTGTCAGCTTTCTAGACCTGACTATATAAAAGGGGTAGGGAAATGTAAATCGATTTTAACTGAAAACCCGGGTGAATTAGTAATGGCTGATATCTTCGGACCACTACCTAAAACTGAGGCTGGTTATATTTACATTTTTGTAATACAGGATTCTTTTAGTAAATTTATTAAACTTTTCGGACTTCGTGGAGCTTCAGCAGACTCAGTGCTTTATTGTATGAGAGTGTTCACTGAAATAATACAACCTAAGGCTGTTATGACAGATAACGGAAAACAATTTATTAGTCACAAGTGGAAAAATGGACTCAGAGCCTTGAGAATTAAGACTTTGTATACTACTATTCGTAATCCTCGACCTAACACTACAGAACGAGTGAATAAAGAATTAAACAAATTCTTTAGAATTTATTGTCATGATGACCATACTAGATGGGATCATTACTTGTTGGAGATTGAGGAATTGTATAATAATACGTTCCACGAGAGTACGAAATTTTCTCCTAATGAAATATTATTTGGAAATTCAGAGAAACTTAAAGTAGACTGTTTTCTACCACGGGCACTCACGAATAAAACGTTAGACCAAATTAGAGAGGAAGTTAGAGAAAACCTTAGACTTTCGAGTCAGAAGCGGCAGGATAGATTCAATAGAACTCATAAGTTGATAGATTTTCAAGTTGGTGATTTGGTAAAATTAAGAAGGCTTAATAAATCGGATTCTAGTCGAAATAAAACTAAGAAATTTGATTTATTATATGATGGACCATATCGAATTGGAGGAATAAAATATGCTAATGTGTATATTCTCGTTGATCCTGAAACTCAAAGTGTCAAAGGAGTTTATAATGCAGTCCATTTGGCTAAATATTATACTTAGGATGTTAGCTATTGAGATTTTCACGGGACTATATCATAAATTTTAACTTTAGAGGAATTGAGATATTCCTGGTCACAACCTAATTAATATAATTTTATTAGTTTTAATTTAATAAATAATATTAGAAGACTATTTTGATTATAGTATATAGTGAGTCAATTTGTTAGTGAATTGACTGGCATTATTAAATCGACTTCGTTTTAAAAAATATAATGAACTATAATAATTTATAATTTAATACAAATTTAATTTGGTTATATAATCAGGGTTGAACTGAAATAAATCTAAATTTAGATAAACATGTTAAATAATTTTAATAATTTTGAATAAAAAATTAATTTAGTTTAATGATTTATAATATTAGTAGTTTAGTTATTTGTTTTGTTTATTGTATTTGTGAATAAAAAAAATTTAAGGGCCAATATAGGAGGTTTTATTTTAATAAAATAATAATAATAATAATAAAAAAAAAATTAATTTAAAATTGAAAATTTTAGAATTCTCGAAAAAAAAAAAAGGTTTTCTTAGATTTTTCGAAATAATAAAATTTTGGGGGAGGCTGTGCACTTGCGGAACCCTAAAAAATTTTTAAATGCATAAAATACTATTTAGAGGAAGTGTCAAGAAGTGTAACGATAAACGGGGAGTAGAAAAATATGACAAGGAGTGACAGTCGAGACAGGGTCGGGAAAGAGTCGAAAAGGAAAAATGAAGGAAAAAAGCTATTTTTGCTGATAAAAGGGAATAGTTGCTAAAAATTTGATAAACGAAAGCAACAGAAGAAAACTATGAATCAGGTTTTGTTGAATAGTGAGGGCAATGAAGCTGAAATAGAATTTTAACATGTTTAAAGGTTTCAGGTGAGAGAGATTTTGGGCCGTCAAGCAAGGAAAATTTGGGAAAAACGGAGAAAAATGGAAGAATGGAATCGGTAAACGTTCCAAATATTCTTGATGTTACTTTGAGACGTCTGTGAAAGAAAAGTCGATAGTATGCTGGTTTTCTGTGAGTTATAATTTTTTTTTGTTTTGTAGCTCGCGAAAAAAATAGAATTCATACAGCTGATGAGACGAATCTTTTGAAGGAGGCTATGATCCTGGATTGTGGATTTCTTCAATTGAGATAAAGATAGGGATTGCTTCGTGTAGGATATAGTATAGGAAGGTTTATTTGCGCATAATTTCAAGATGCTAACATTCAGGGTTTGATTCCAAAGTGTAAGGAATAAGTGGAGTGAAACTAATGTTATGTAAGTATTCAATTTTGTGGTTTTCCATCTTTTATTTATTTTCGGTTCAAAGTTGTTGGGTGTATTTGAGTTAAGGTGAAATGTGACTTAATGAAATTTATAGTTTCTTCCAGGTTATGTGAGCTAAATAACGTTGAGAAAATCAGATTTCAATGTCAAAAGAGGAAGAGTTGATTGGAGAATATTTGCAGCTTTACAGATCCACCTGCGAGGTCATAAGAGGCTTGTACTGTGTGATACTTTAAGTAAATTGTTATTCCCTTTTAATGATTTTCTTTTGTAAACATTAATAACTCTGCGGAAATTATAACATACTGTGTTTCTAATCTGAGTCGTTATTTGTAGATAGTAATAAAGATTTCCTTTTCCCCATAACTAAATATAAACTAGTTCTGCAAATGTCTTTGTTCGCGTATAGCTAGGCAGGATAATGTTCTATTTCTAAACAGGTACAGGAATTACAAGGAACATTATAGACATGGAAAAGCAAACCACAAATGATAAAACGTGAAGGCTAAAAAAAGGTATTGCTTGGATTGTAAAGGTAATGTAAATTTCATTGTGTTTAATTCTTTCCTTTACAGAGAAATTGATAAAAATAGTCCTTGGTGAAATCATGGAAGCTGGACTCTGATGTATGTATATTGTCATCGATTAGGGGTGGCTTTAGATGTTGTATATTTTGTCAACATTTCAAAGAGACTTTGGACGATGTATATTATTATCATCAATTCAAGGAGACTTTAAACGATGTATATTTTTATACTTTTTTAGGTAGAATTGTCTATTTGACATTATTGTCAAATAGTCAACAAATAAATCATTTTTGATTTAGTTTTACTCAAAGCTAGACGCTATTTTGAAATCTTTATAAATTTTTTATCTCTTTAACAAAAAATAAATCAAAACCCAAAATCAAAATGGAAGAAAATATTAATACATTAAATAATTACCATTTTTAGAAAATAATATAAAATCTTTGGCCCTAAATCAAAATTCCAGTTTTTAATATACTAATGTCTTCATATGATAAAATTTAAGAAAAATATTCCGTCAGATCAAAAGAATTAGAACGTCAATTCAAAATCTTAAAATAATATATCTGAAAACTAAAACTTGGATATAGTTTGTGACATTTTATTGTGAAATAAAGGGTAAGTTTAAGTAGAGTGAATATTATAAATAATAATATTTTAAGTAATAATAAATTGCTTTGACAGTGATTTTGAATCTTTTGCCTCAATTTCCCAAAATTGGAACATGCTGAGAGCATTACTACATCTCAGTACTCAAGCTCATAGGAGGTGCTTATCTTTCCTTTTACTTTCATTCTATAGGAGTCCCAGATTTTGAGATTAAGAAATACCTGCTCTCAGGTTTATTTAGTTCAACCAAACATGGATGGATGCCCTCGTGACATGTGTCCCCGATGTCCACTATATTGGTTGTGGCAAATGTATATCGCGTGTCTCTGGAGTATCTGTCTAAGTCTATCTGATAATATCAACCTTCGGATTTATTTATTTTAATCATTCTTGGGCCGGAGCCTTCAAGCCTAGAAGGGGCTGATTCTAAAGTTCTTCTCGTTCTATTTGTGTGGGGTTTCGCTGATTCATCCTGATTTCCCTCTTCTGTATGTGTGGGATGAATTGGTGTTATTCCGGAACAAATGGAGGGATATTAGCAAGGTGTTTTAACGTTGGATTTTGGAAATAGTGTTTCTTGTGTTATGTGCTAACAACGCTTGCCCACTATTGGTTGCGTCGTTTGAGTGGCATATACCGCGGGAGGACCTCCTGATCTTAGCGTTAGATTACCAAATGTAGAGTAGTTTGACAACTTAAAACTTTCTTCTTATGTGAAGGGACATACTAGTTTAGTCTAATGACATTAAATTGTTTATAAGGAATAAATTAGAATTGTCCTGAATCAATAGGAAGAATATTCTTGAAGGAGACATTACATTCGTTCGTGGGTTGCTTCTTGTAAAGTGTGTTGACGACGTTCGCCCGCAAGGCTGCGACGGCTGTACGGCACTCTGACCTTGGGGGACCTCTGAACTTTATGTGTGTCATCCTAAAGTAGTTAAATAATTTATTTAATCTTCATTGAATCATGCAGGAATCTAAACTTTATAAGATTCTAAGTTTTATTTTCCCTTAATAAAACTTGTCATAAATTATCATACTTAAAATTATACTTTGACTCAGTGTGAAACCACCTTAACTTTACTAAATAGATTCTTGAAAACAATAATGGAACAGAAATTATAATGTTTAGTTTCTTTTCATTGTAGATAAGTTCCGAATATTTAAGTATATACAATAACCCCTTTTTTTATACTTCTTTTGAGTCCTCTTTTAAAGAACATCGAGTTTTAGCTAGTGTTGTTTACGCTAAATTCTCCCAGTGTTCTTGGTTTTGAATACTCGATGCTTTTGATTTTCCTTTAAGATCTTAAATCATAAATGTTTGGCCCAACCTAGCTTAGATACTACTATCCCGTATCTTCTCGGTTCTGGTCATCATACTTCACTTTTAATTAAGGATTACCTTCAGTAATCTTTTGTTATACTTACTTCTTATATGTTCTTCTTCAAAATATGCTGGGTAATCCCATTATAGTTTAGATGCAATTCATTTTATTTAAATGAGTGTTTAGACTGGGGTTACTCTACATAATCCTTGTCCTGCGTGGGTTGGTAACGGAAAAGAGATTTAGCTACGCATCACAAGTGAGAGCTATGAAGGATATACGGAGACCTTGTTGGTGCAATAAAGTCACTCAGTGACTGGGGGGAGGGAGATTGCCCTTCAAACTCTTTATGTCTCTCGTTATAAAACCGTTATTGATCTAGGCTGGCCATGCAAGCAATAATACTATACCCGTATCTAGTACAGACTTCACACTTGGACGTGTGGAGCTGGCTAATTATTTTCAGTTTAACTTATTTCAAAACAAACTAAGGGATTCGATGATGTCGGTCATTGTCTGCCCGGAGGGATTACAGGAAGAGCTCTTATAGCTCATGATGGAGAGTGCCCTGTTTTCCTAAAGGAAGACCGTATGCTTCGTGTGCCTGGCGGGCTCGGTGACCAGCTCTGGTATGGGTGACTAAAAGAAATAGTCAATACCCTGTGAACCCTGGATGAGTCAGTGATCGTCCCTTAAAGGTGGGCCACGTGGAAGTCGGGTTTGACGCGGGGCATGAACATACCGGGGGGAGACATCATCACCGTCTGGGTTGTACTGTGGTTAGTTAGTTCCGCTCTCCACATACATTAACCCTAGTCTTTACTGTAGTTTAAGTTTTCGGTGGGATTTCCAGCTTCGCGAGGATGATCAGAATCCTGACGATCCAGTTGGATTGTTAGGGTAGTTTAGCGTCATGTCATCGTGAGCTGGGTGATGATATGCCTCGGACCTAGGACTTAGGGTAGAGGAGGCCTAGGACGAGCTGCTTGGGGCGATGGCGGTGCCCCAAACCTGGGGATTGTCCCCACATTTTTTTTATTACTTCGTTTATATAACATAAGTTTCTTTTCAGAAACTTAACGGCTATAATAAAATTGCATTGTAAAAGAGATGAATCCTCTCCTAAATTGATGAATCTACATGAATTCAGATGAACTACACCAAACAATATGAGACTAAATTTAAATAAATAGTGATATAAAATAAAATAAATAACTCAAATTAGACATGTAAAGATTAGGTTTATATTCAAATATAAGTATTAAAATAACAAGTGTGTTTCTTTTTCATTCTTCTATTGCCACTCTCCACCGAGCAGAATCTGTAAATTACAAGATATTATAAATATATAAAACGGAATGACGTAGGATTCAGGAAAAATATAATATTCTTAAAGGATATTATTCTAGACGATCAACCTTGGCCAAAACTTTCACGTATCTGATTTGAGGATCCTATATGAAGGGGCTTCAGATCTGTACAGTACCTTATTATAGAAGCGTATACATTGACCTCTACAAGTTTTACAAATGTGAACACGGCTGACATGAGAAGCAAGTTGATTCTTGTTTCTTATGTTGACACTGAGCCTGTCACTATTTTTTTTCGAAAATATGTATATTCCGTTTAACATATATTAAATTCTCGTAAATGTATTGCGACACAAAAGTCAAAATGTTGATTTCTTTAAATTTATTTCTAAGAGATTCTCTAGGCTTCATTTTATAAATTGCACGAATAGCTCGCCTTTGTAGTATAAAAATGCTGTTTGCATCCGCAGCATGACCCCATGACAAACGCCATATGACCTGAGACTATGGAAATAACTGAAGTAGACTAACCTCGCAGTATCTACATCCGTCAGAGCTCTTATTCTTTTCACTGCGTATGCTGCAGAACTGAGTCTGTTCGACAATTTATTAATATGCGGTATCCATTGTAATTTGTTGTCTAAGGTTATACCTAAGAACACAGCAGATTCCATAAGACTCAATTTTTAATGTTTTACTAATATGTTTGTAGCAGTTGGCGTGACATTAGGCAAAACAAATTTAACGCACTTAGTTTTCGTTGAGCAAAAGATTATTTACGGTGAATCACTCAACTACATTATAGATAGTAGTTGTCATTTGACCTTAAAAATCAAAGACTTATTATCTGCAAATAGTACTATCTCATTCTTGTCCTTTACAAGGTTTGGCAAATCGTTAATATAGACAATAAACAGGAATAAACTTTTAACGAACTATCCGAGCCAGTCCACGATACCTACAGATTAAAATAGATAACAACGCTTATTAAAAATGCCAAACCTCTCTTTGTCGAAAACGGATTTGATATAATCTCTTCGGTAGACATTTTTCAAAGTTCAGGAGTGGCGGGGAAAGACGAGCAGAGCACGATAGCATCTTACGAGCCAGATTGAAATTTAAAACGCATAAGCCTTCCCGAAATGAGTGATTGTAAGACTGTTTGAACATAAAATAAAAAGCTTTAGTAGCAAGGGCAAGAGTTTAAATAAAATTGTTAAGTTTTGGCATAGGAAAACCCTACATTAACAAGTTAATTTGGAAATCAAGAAACAAAATCCATAAAAACTTGTTACAAAATTTGTTTAGAAAGAAATAGTAGTAGAATTTAAAAATAGTGTTCCTAAAAGTACGGTGACGATTCTATTTCTCAGAACAATTACGTTTATACGAACCACTATTGTACTTTATTTATGGGCACACCCTAGCAAATAAAGGTTGGGTGACCTCGCGAGTCCCAATACACATAAAGTACTTCTACACACACACTCAAAGACGAAACACAGAATGAAAGTAAAGGTATGTAAGCATGTACATTATTGTACATACAAATGAAAACTCGAGCGACATTAATCAGACGATATGCAATGCACACGTGCCCGGCACAACTTCCAGATTAGAATTTCCAAGCTGTCTCGTAACAATAATTGAGTCGGCGAACTCAAATTCCTAGTACAAGCTCGAAAACATGACGTAGAATTGAGCAAACAAGATGCTCCACTTCACCAGGATATAGTGCAATACAAACGCTTCAGACAGCTTAGCGGAATTATCTTATTGAAATAAATTAGTTTGTGGAAAGAAAATTGTGGCGATATAAAGGGTGTAAGGAACAGCCTTCCGAATACTGAAAGGGCATGATCAGTCAACGTAACTGGACAACTTTCCGCGATTAAAACTTTCAGGAAGTGAAAAACAAAATCGGCCTCTCCATACAAAATTGCAAACTTGATTGGACAGTTTGTATGGAGGCCGAAATATTTTTTCATTAACTGAAAGTTTTATCCGCTGAAAGTTGTTCAGTTACATTGACTGAGCATGCCCTTTCAGTATTCGGAAGGCTGTCCCTTACACCCTGTATAAAAGAAATGATAATGATTAAATTTCTACCAGGTTAGACAGTAAAGCCTTGTCAGTTCCTTATTTAGTTATTTTATCTGTAGTAGCAGTTTGAAGAAACAAACAGTGATGGAAAACAATAATTACGATAAAATAATAAGTTCGCCAAACAGGACTGACAACCTGTTGATAAATGAAATAATGCAAGGTTTTTTAGTGTTTCGAAAGGGTAGCGTCGGTTCGGCAGTTGTCTTTCTATTCTTTTAGAATAACTTTACAGCTATAATCTTGTTTAAGCTCACCAGAATTCGGCCCTCTTTTAAAACGCTAAAGGTATAAATCATTCTTAAGTTTCCTCAGCCTGTATCGATTTTGGACTAGATATTGCGAAGAGCCAATTATAGAACCTAAGGAAAAGCGTTTTAAGCGAAAAGAAAATCACTTGTACATCTTCAGATATCAGAAAATAGCTACCAATTAGTGTGTAATGATTTGCCTGGAAAACAACTTGACGCTCGAGCCCATGTTTATAGAACGTCGATGGAAGGCGAGTCAATTTGTGTTTGATGGAGAAGAAAAGGGAAAACAAATCGTTAGCGAAAGAGGCGAACAGCGCGTTGTCAACTTGATGCTGTCAAGATAGTGTATCGGCAGGGAACGAGCAAGAGGGTTACGTAAGTAGATTTATTAGATTTTAGGAATTTTCTGTTTATTATTAAGTGTTCAGTATAATTTTATACCAGAGGTCGCGAAAGAACGCGACGTTTTGCAGTTAAAAAAATATTTATTTTCAAATACACGAGGTAGACGTTTGTAAACAAAAACGCTTAGTCTATCGTTTTATATGTACACTAGCTGTTACCCGCGACTTCGTCCGCGTAGATTTTATTAAAAACAGAACTCGAACTTAATTGAAACATATTTTACGGAGCGCTTATCCTTCTTGATCCCTACGTAAAAGATGCATTTGTACTTATCCAAGTTGAATAAATGCATCTTACTACAAACTTAATTATCTTTTGATTTTATTTAACTGGTAGGTAGTGCGGAATTTTCATTGTCAACCGTTACAGGCGAACTTAAAAAAGAAGGCAATAAAGGGAGTGAAGTGAATGGGTAGCGAGGAGGTATTCATAAAAGTAAAAAAGGTCCCTATTCCTCCCTATCTATCCTTTTGTATCCCCCCCCCTACATTCCCACTCCCCCTCCCTCACCCTCTCCCACTCTCTCTTCCTTTCCCTCGCCCCTCCCTCTTCCCCCCCTCACCCTTCCTTCCCCCTCCATTTCCCCCCTTCCCCTCTCCCCATCACCCTCCCTTTCCCCCCTCGCCCTCCTCCCATTCCCCTCCCTTTCCCCCTTCCCCTCACTCATCCTCCCCTTCCCCCTCTCCCTCCCTCTACCCCCCCCTCCCTCTACCCCCTCCCACGCCCTCTACCCCTCCCTCCCCCTTTCTCTCCCCTCATTTTCCCCTCCCTTACACTCTCTCCCTATCCCTCCCCCTCTCCCTATCCCTGACCCTACCCCTATCCCTGCTTCTACCCCTAACGCCATCTTAACCGCTATCCCTATCCTTATATAAACATACAACTGACACTCATATTGATTTTTAGACATTTCAAACCTATCGAATCCCAACCCCATCCCAGGGGTGGTGGTATTTCACGTCCACCACGTTGGATTTCAAAATCATTGTAGTTTTCGTAATCAGCGACCCGATAAACCATACGAACGACACCCATATTGATTTTTAGACATATCAACTCTATCGCACCCCAACCTCATCCCCAAGGGATGATAGCATTTCACGTCCACCATGTTGGATTTCAAAATTGTTGTAATTTTCGTAATCCATCTCTACCTCTCTACCTCTCTACGTCTCTACCTCTCTACTTCTCAACCTCTCTACCTCTGTACCTCTCTACCTCTACCTTTACCTCTTCTCTACCTCTACCTCTCCCTATCCCTGCCCCTATCCCTACGCCTAACGCCAATTTAACCGCTATCCCTAACATAGAAACGACACCCATATTGATTTTTAGACATTTCAACCCTATCGCACCTCAACCTTATCCCCAGGGGATAATGGTAGTTTACGTCTACCACGTTGGATTTCAAAATTGTAGTAGTTTTCTTACCCATACGGGTTCTATCCTCACCGGTAGTTAACTTCAGTGACCGCTAAGACTAATCATCAGTTGGCAACGAGCGTTAAGAGTCACAGGTACACTACAAGTAGAGCGGCATCATACGAAAACCGTGAATTGGAGGAAGTGGGTCAGAAGTATCTCCTTGCAGATGGGCTGTTCGGGCGGTGCTGGCGCGGTGGAGTGGGCGGTGGCGTCTGCCAGGCGCAACAGGCGCCCCGCCCCCCTCCGCGCAACAGGCACCCGGCACCCGGCACCCACCACCCCGAGTTCACCCACACCGCCAACTCTTAGCCTCCAAACACTTTTTCTCGACACCGAGCTGCCTTTGGTACGAGTACGTTGGTAAGCTACCAGTACCACCTTGCTTACTACGAACACGTCACGCACTTGCCTTCCCATAAAATTTACAATCATCTACCAGTTGCAGAAAGCGTCTTTAAAATTAAAGCTCATTAGAATCAATCGCTGACACTTTCCATTTTTGAACTACAAACAGCTGTTTAGTAAGAAAAATACCTTTCCTAATGATCAATGATCCACTTATTTTATTCATATACAATTTGAGATCGACGAATCATCTTCTAGCTGTTTAGTAAGAAAAATACCTTTCCTAATGATCAATGATCCACTTATTTTATTCATATACAATTTGAGATCGACGAATCATCTAACTGGCTCTAGTATAAGTTTTTTTCTCATTCTTGCCTTCTCAACAAATTGACAAACGATTGTCGATTTATAACATGTACTTTTTATTATTTCGCTTGTAAGGTCGACGACCAAGCTACTAAACTTAGGTGCAAGTTTTTAGACCGCCTACATGCCAGACAGCTAAGAGCCATACATATCTTTATTATTTTCGAGCAAACGTTTGTCGAAGAAAGATACTCCCATGCACGTATTAGACCCCGGCCGGCTTACTTGTTGAATCGACCGACCTACTAACGCTGGCATCAAGGCGCCCGATACGCCAAATTTTTGCTACATAAAAATTACAGGCCCGTTACCCGTTTCCGTGGCGATTCATAAATAAAGTCGACGCTTGAGGGAACGGCTGAATGGGGGTGCGTGAAACTGGATAGGCGCCAGTGGGGCAGCCTTTACTACGGCATTACGTTCGCGTAACTAGTGATTTCGTCGTTCTATGCGTGGTAGGAGATAATACGACACAATAACCTGAATAACAATATTTTTTGAAAGAATATGAGAATTTAAAGCTAAGATGACAATAATAAAAGGAAAAACCAAAATAAAATGTGTGAAAGAATGACAAAAAAGAATGACTTCGTAGTCAACTCTACATAAGTATACATTATTACAACTGCATTTCAATAGGTACTCAAAGTTCATATTGCAGCCTGTTGAGTTTCACACGTCGCGGCACTAAGCGAGAGCTTTGGGGACGTGACGAGACGACTTCAGTACCGCAAGACTCGCAACAACTCCATCTCAAGTGTTCACACATGTTTGTACGCCGGAATAAGAGACCTGCCTGTACTCCGACGCTACTAATTAGTTCGCTCTCAAAGTTAAAATTAATTTGCGTAAAAAGCATTATCACCACTTACCAACTAATGCCAATATCACAGTGAGCAAAGGAGCAGCTGGGAAAGAAACTGTCACGTTGAATTCCAGCATCTGCAGAAGGTCCACTGCAACAAAACAAAGCAGTTAGCGCTAACTATTGTATAGAACGCAGACTAGTGCCGCTTGTATTATAGATAAATTTAATTTAAAATGAAGGTAACGGCGAGTGGTTGGAGCAAGTATATCCGAGTGTGGCATAAGCCGTGCTCAGCGCCCCCTTGAGGCGTGCGCGCGCGACGTCTCCGCACGTTAACGCGATCAAACGGCTGCTATATGAATTTTTCATGCGCCACGAGAAGTAATGGTGTCGCCCGAGACGTCGGATCATTCTTTACGAGCCGACAACGGGAACCTTTAAAAATATATGGTTTATCCATTCTGTCTAACCACTAATGCACTTGTATATCGAAGTCTGTTTTGAAGCGAATTTGGGTTTGAAAGCAAAATTAACGTTAACCATGTTTAAGACTTTTAAGCTAAGGTCAAAAGCGCACAAGATTTGGAATGTGAGGGAAGTGTCACGCCATGTTAGAGGCTCCAAAAGAACAGAGCGGATCCGTAATAAGATAAAGGTTTTATCGTCTTTTCGTTAGCATAGTTCACGTGTCTCTCAGTTCACAGGGGCTTTGTGGACGGTTGTTTGCTTACGATGGGATAATCCCGGTACAGTTTCCGTATCGAATGTAAGCGCCTTCGCTCTCTGTCTCCACATCTTTTGATGTCGGTTAAGTGAATAAAAGGTTGACAGAGTTGAAGTCTGAAACATCACAAAATGAAACCAACCAACCAAAGTTTCGTTCATATGCTTTGAACCCAACTCTTATGGCAAGCTGTAGACGACAAAAATCATTGCGTACCCTATAGAGCAGCTACATACACTGATCTTTCAATGTCAGATTAATGGCGATAAGATATACAGCTTTCACATAAAATTGGAAATTGCATTGTCACCGTACATCATTCATCATGTGAAATTAATTTTATGTGGATTTCCCCGTTCTCGTTTCGTTGCGTACTTTCTGCGATTTACTGCTGCCTGGATTCATATTACCGTAAAGTATTGGTAGCGAAAGAGAACGCCGATATTAAAAATTGTGCAATATACCGAGCATCTTCAACAATTTTTCATATGCAGCTTAAATTGAAGCTGGTGCAATGAAAAGTGAAACAAATACCGCTATAATGAGTCATTAGAATTGAGGAGAGATTTGTTTTAAAACAAGTCGAGTAAATCTCTCTCGAAGAGCTCGGCGCAGGATGCCGGCAGCGCGATACTTGACGCTAAAAACAATGGAGTGCGCAGGTAATTGGCATTAAACCGTCCTCCAAACGGTTGTTAGGGCAGCGAGCGCCGACAGGGCGGAATGTAACCGCTTGCCCTAATTAGCTGGAAACACGAGAAGTACGAAGAAAATGAGCAGTCCCGGTTCGCACAGACATCAGTATCTGAGCTTCATATTAATCAAATCAAATATTTAATAAAAACTGTCCGCGTATGGTAGTAAGGATTTTCAGTACATTGCCCGATGATTTGAAAACTTTACCGTCCCTTATTTTTAAAAGAAAGCTTTTGAACTGAATGTTTGATAACTCTTTTTATTCTCTTAAAGTATTTTATGACAAATCTAAATTGACTATATGTTAGTTTTACCTAGGTAGGCTATAGTATTTGACATGTTTTGGCGTCTCATAAAAAAACATTATTTGACATTTTGCCCAGTATTACTTTTAGGATGTGGTTTATTGAATTAATATCTTTTTTTATAATTTTTATCAAAATTGCAAGTTTTTTTCGTTTTACTTTGTTTTTAACATTTTATGAGAGTTACTGTTTTTGGAAACTGAGTAGGATTTATAATTTTGTGTTTCAATATTTGCATGTCATCAAAATTTGTAAATATGTGTTACTTAATATATTAGGTATATATATTAATTAACATCTTGTACTGACCATATTTTTGGCAAATAAATTATTTATTCCTTCATTCATTCAAACAACTCACAACTGATAGCTAAAGTCACTCAACCAATCAAATGAAACCCTGGTGATATAATGAGTTCCTACGCAGCCTCACTAAGTTAATATCAAGAGCATGCGACGTCTTAAGATTCTTGTGAAATGAAATAAAATGACAAATTATCAATTCGGAGCCCTTACCGCCGGCAGAAAGGCCCGAACCGGCGCGGAAAGACGTCAGATTTTATTGAGGACGGCACATCATTATTATCTGCTTATTTTCGTTTTCGTCCTGATACTTCCTAATACCCCGCGCTATGGAAAATTACGCTCAATTTGAGAGCGAAATAATTGAACAAATTACAAAGTAAATCGCCTTAAAGCATCGAAAAAATTGTAAATTAGGCGCTTAAAAGATTCTCCAACCTACACCGTGCCAAGTAACTTCGGGCAATAAAATAATGATCTGGCTTATTCTCGCTAAAAATATTTTGGAAAATTCAACTCTACAAAAATAAATCAGCTTTTTGATACCTACCTTTTGAGGTCCTACTTATTTATAGTAATATCAAAGAGGAAGTGAGTGATTTTTATTGCAATTAATCAAACATAGTTTTGTACTAGCAAATATTCATTCATATCAATTCATATTTGGAAATAGCAAATTTAATCATAGGTTGGAAGCAATTTAGTGAACGAAGCGAAGCAAGCGCCGACGCGACGCGGCACCGAAGCCGTGCAAGCGATCGCGACAAATAACTCCTTGGAAATTACCCCCAACTCGCAATCTACCAAACATTTCCAACAAAATAGTTTGCGGTGCTTCAGAAATAAATAAATAAACGACACGCTTGGAAAAAATAGAATAGATTTAAATTGAGAAGTCCCTTACTTCCCTGTACATAAGAAATGTAGATATCATTTTTCGAGTGACACGTGTCATCAAGCCCTTTCAGATTGTTTCCGTAAACAATAATTTTATACCCAAATATGGGCGAACGTAGGCTCAATAGATGGGTAGATTGATAGACGGGGAAGCGCTATACGCTATATCTTTATAAAACTAGCTTAAGGTTTTCATTCCTCCACCAATCTCGAAACCATTTAGATGTATTTTTAAAAATCCAATCTTAGTTTTCCTCTACGTTATAATCTCTGCTATACGCTGTATATTGTAGTATCTTTTTCAAAGGCAAGTTCGAATTATGAAATCCAATACACTGGTATTATCAGGCAGTACATCAGTAACGACAATTATTTCTTATATCAAGGCATGGTAAAAAACCACAGTTAAATAGTCAGTCCGACAGCTTCGTGCGTAACCCTCCTGCGGTGTGACAGACTTTAGGGGGGACTACACCTGGGACGTTAGTTGCAATCTGCGAGTTTACTAGGTCAAAAATAAAATAAAATTATGTTTGCATCTAAGAAAGAATCGTTTAAAGTTGATGAAAAGCTTATAGTCTAAAATTTCATATGTACTTTAAAAAATTTAATAATTAATTTAGAAGTTACTAACAAGCGCAAGCTTGCGTTTCAAATTCATACAGCTAATGTCGGTTTTCAATCAGCTGACGTTCTAAATTCAAAATTATTCTGCGCGCTCAAAATGTTTTAGCATTTTTCATTACTTGGCATCGATCTTTCGTTTTAGATCGATAAATCTTCCTTTTAGTTTTAATATCTGTATTAAAAATGTATGTACACACAGTTTTGGTAAGTGCTTGCTTATTACTTCGTTTATCTTTAGGAAAATTATGAAAAGAACCTTTGTAAATATTAAATTAACAAACTGTAAGTACAATCGAACACTTGGACATTTAAAGCTCGAACCTTAAGAAGGATAGACGCATTCGAAATGTGGTGCTGGCGCAGAATGCTCCGAATATCCTGGACCGAGCGGCGCACAAATGAATCTATCCTTAAGGAGTTGAAAATTAAGACCAGGCTCTCCACCATCTGTAAGCAACGAGTCCTAAAATTCTTCGGCCACACGGTCAGAAGAGGTTCAGATAACCTGGAAACTTTCCAGGTTATCTGAACCAGTGGAAAGGCTTATCATCTCTGGCCGAATGGAGGGTAAACGGAGCAGAGGACGTATGCCAATGCGATGGGCCGACGCTATAAAAGAAGCTACTGGAGCGACACTACAGGCCAACATTCACCATGCTCAAGATAGGACGATCTGGAGAGGTGTGGCGGCACAAGTAGCAGCCCACGACTGTCACGTCCCTCAGTCATGAGGATACGACTAAGAAGAAGAAGTACAATCATCTCTCCTTTCCTTCTTTGCTCCTGAGCCATCTGCACCACTGTGGAAGGCTCTGAAGTTGCAGTGGTCCACGAACCCACGAACATACCTGGCGTGACTTTCCACCTTTCTGTCACAAATCTAACAGCAGAAAGAGGAACACCTTGAGGAGCTCCTACCTAACATGCTTCTAGACCAGATTCATCCGCTTTGGTCGTGCATTGTCTGTCAGAGGGGCGCAGACTTTTAGAGAACCAGTAGTAGTATGTTGCATTTCCACCCCTACAGAAGTAGACGCAACGTTGACCAGCCTTACAGAAGTAGACTCAGATTTGAGACCGAAAATGATTGGTCTTTCCTTATGGGTAGAACGTTTCTTTCCTCCTAAGTGCTAAGGTACAGCTCTTCATACATGAAGAAAAGGCAGATGTTGGGGCTGCGCCGACGCCTTCCAAAATAAACAAAAAAATTGAATGTTATAAATAGATTCCCTCCGCGTCTTCGAACATGACGGGATATATGTAAAGGGACGCCTTCGGCTATGAAGGAGGTAATGGTGAGTCACTACTTTAGATTTTGATCATTGAAATACCTAACGTTTTTAGGGTTCCGATACCAAAATGGTAAAAAAGGAACCTTTATGGTGCGACTTTGTCTGTCCGACCGTCTGTTTGTCACACCTGTATATCTCAGCATTCACTCATGCTATTGAACTGAAATTTGGAATTGTTTTAGAATATGATTGCCCAAGAGATAATCCCAAAAAACCTCTTTTCGAAATTAAATTAAAAAAGCATTTATTAAACTCCTTAGAATAATATAGTATAAACAACTAGTCATAATAATAGTGTTCCTAGGAATCTAATATAAAAATACTATTATACTATGTAGAGACTCCGATTCCGCAGACAATCTGCTAAGCAGTTTTGCGGGACTTTTTGTTAGTTTATAAGTTATATAATTTTGTAATAAATAAATAAATAAAATAAAACTTAATTGCACATGAAAGAATAAAAAAAACTTATGATTATTAATGTAAAGGGGGGGCAAAATTTTAAATTGTCGTTACTAAGTCGAGTGGGGTATCGTAAGAAAAGGCTTCACTTGTACATTTTGTTCTGATGCCTATGCACGTGACTGCTTAAATCTTATGGGTGCTCGAGCCCTTGAGCACTCCTGGTCTGTCAGTCAGTGTTGGAATTTTATCAAGTAAAGAAGATCAAATACGCAATGGAGAGGAAAGCAAGCCGCAGTTCATCAGCCCGGCTAATTAACCAAAAGTTGGCCACACGGGCGGCTTGCGTGGATTTAATGCCATTTCACGGTACGGCCTTTGTTAACAATCATAATACGGAGTTATTTTTTATCGCCTAGGAAAATTTAAGTAAACGGGGTTGGTGACTTAATACATTTAAAAAATAAGCTGTCGAAACCTAAATCTTAACATAATGCAAATAAACAATTAAACACTATACTTGTTTTTTACTAGCCTATTCTGTGTCACTGCTGGGTCAAGGCCTCCCTCTCGGTCCTCCAACTATCACTACATAGGATAAAACAAAGTCGCCCGCTGTCTTTTCGTATGTATGCTTAGATCTTTAAAACTACGCAACGGATTTTGATGCGTTTTTTTTAATAGGTAAGAAGAAGAAGGCTTTTATGTATAATACATGCATAATATAGTAGAGAAACACTGATAATTTTAGAGGTTTCTAATGTAATGTCGTAAATAAACACATTTTTTGCGCTTACATTGCAAACGCTAGCTGAACCCTACGAGATAGATCAAAATAATGTATTACAGTATTGTACAACTTAAAAAGGTCTGCAAAGAAGTCTGCGATGGTACATATCTATCTCTTAGAGATAACCCACAATAATAATTTTTTATCCTTCGAGAAATACTGGCTTATTTACAAGGCCATTTTAAGCAATACAGCATTAATCCTTATCCAATTTAGAACCTTAAATACATTGTGCATTTAATATAGATCAATATGGCCCTGCACAGCATGTAATTTAAATGAATACTTTCGAAGATATTACAGAATTTAAATGCAGGGAAATAGCGGTTGCGGCGGTACCGGTCGATTTTTCAATTTAAACGCCTACAATTTCCGGTAAAGATATCTTTTGATAAATCGTAGGGTCAAACTTTCAACGTTGCAGGATTAGATTTGAGCGTTCAGTGTTTTTCACATAACCAATTATGTGTAGCTCATTTAAGAGTAACCTCTAAAGAAAACGTGTTTGTATTGCCTAATTACAAAAGATCTGTGAACGTTGTATATAAAGACATTCTGTAGTACATTTAGTATCAGCATTGCACCCGTGTGAAGCCGGGGCGGGTCGCTAGTTCATAATAAACAAATATTATTATTTACTTACGAAGAAGACACACTACTACTGCTGGAAGTCTAGCAGTAGATGTCTTTCGGCTGATTTACGATTCTATAATTTTTAATTAAGATTTTATAAAGCTAATTTTCATTTATAAATCTGACACCAAGATCAAGGAATTTCCCATTTCCCAAGGAGTAAAGGTAAAAATACGAAAATAATAAAATCTCACATAAAAAAGCGCTAAGCATCAATTTGAACTTTTAGAATTCGACCTTTGGGAAGGGTTTAGTAGTAATAATAAAGATAACTATTTGACTTATCAACTAAATTTATTGTTATATAAATTCAATAATTGACTATAATTTTATTGTCTAAATGCTTGATGACTTATAACTGAAAAATTATACATAAATAAATGAAATGAAAATAACCTTGTTTGTATATATTTGTATCCGGACAGTAATAAAGACTACCTACCTCTATCGGCCAGACTTATCAGCTAGCACTATCTGAGCAAGAGGTATTCAGAAAATAACATTAAAGAATGTTTTAAATATCAGGATGTTTCCATTATGTCATCGAACCCTTTTTCTTCGTCTCCTTAAACAAACATTTGGAAAAACATTTAAAACAAACAACGGGTTTGTTTAAAATGTAGAAAAACAATCTTGTGTTTATCTTATCTTCCATTAGCGATGCGAAAGCTCTACCTTTTGGAATATAAACATCTGCATTAATTACCTGCTTTTGCCCGCGAAAAAAAAAGGTTTTTTCAAGATGCTCAATTTGGCCCCCCTTAAATCCATCAAATTGATATTTCATAAAAAAAATATTTTTATTTAAGGAGACAAACAGTCATTAACAATTATATATAGCTTATAAACTTAGCACCTAGATAAACCTAGAGTTCCATAATTATCTATCATCATGTCAATAGCGAACGGTAGAATTTTCGATCTTACATAAATTATCCTTACTTAAATATAGATTAGAATAGGTACATACTGATTACCGTTAATAGCAAGTCAAGTCCTGAGCTACTATAGTGATAATTTACGGTATTATTGAGAAAGGTTTCAGGCTTGACATGCTCTTAAATACAGTGTTGCTTTTTATAAAAATAAAAACAATAGTTAACAAAATAATAAAAACAAACCTGAAATATTCGTTAATTTCCATTGAGTTTTTATAGATATGACTTAGCTGAAAATAGCTTATTGTAACTAACTATCTATCTATCTAAAATAACTATTTTGATTGTAGTTAGTTCTGCATTGTTTGCAATCAAAAATATACTTATAAGGTACTTTGAAGTTAATTTTACTAAGAAGAGCTGGCGAATCCACATAACTATGTATAATTTTGTACAAGAACACTGCTTCAACAAATAGTCTTCTTTTTACGAGTGAATTGAAATTGTGTCTTTGGGATGCAGTCTCGTAGTCCGTAAACCAAGGTCCTGTACGATAATCTAAGTTTTTAACAAATTTGTTTTGGACTACCTAGAAAATTCGAGCAAGCTACGAACATAGGAGTTATATAGGATAGTAAAACTGGCGGCTTTTCGAAACGGGTTATTGGCAGTAATATAGTCAATGTGAAGGTTAAAATTTAATTTTGTATCAAGGATCAAACCTAGGTCCCTAATACTATTAACTCTGACAAGATTATTTCCTGCAAGCGAGTAGTTAAATGTTATAGGATTAAGTTTACGTGTAAAAGAAATAACGCGGCATTTGTCAGAATTGAGGAAAGATTATTAACTCTACAGTAATTATTAAATTCGTTTAGATCTGATTGTAAATCAAATCTTGATCGCTAGAGATATTTTTTTTGTGTTATCAGCGTAAAGAAGATGTTGAGACCTTTTGAAAACTTTACTTATGTCATTAATAAATAAGGTAAAAAGGAGAGGACCTAGATGTGATCCTTGTGGAACACCAGAAGGAATGCTATGAAATGAGGATATAAAGCCTTTTAAAGAAACGGCTTGAGACCGGTTCTCAACATATGATTTAAGCCATCGGAGTATGTCACCTTGTACACCGAGTTTCAGAAGCTTCTCCAGGAGAATATTGTGACTGATTTTATCAAACGCTTTTGAAAAGTCGGTGTATACGACATCGACTTGATAACAATCATCCATTGCATTTCAAATAAAATCTGTATATTTTAATAAGTTTGATTCAACGCAAAGGCCTCGGAAAAAGCCGTGTTGATATTCTGATATATTTTAATACATCCAGTGTCACTCGCGCTATTAAGACATATTTAACGATGTATAAGTCGTCAAAATCGATTCAGCCTTTTAGTAGATACTAGGGAACAAAGAAACTGACATAATATATACATAGAGGTACCGGTATTTTGTATTTAGGAGCACATTAACACCATTGTGTTAATTTTTGAGAGCGTGCTGAACTTAAAAAAGTTGTCACAGCAGTTAGACACAAATATAAGGTCCTAACGAAATAGTGAACATAATTTAAGTGTGTTACTCAGACCATGGAATTGACAACTTTCCTAAGGAACATAGGTGAAAATACGATAATAAATTTTTGACCTCCCATACAAATTGCATCAGCTGACAGCGCATTTTGTAAGGGAGGTCAAACTTGGTTTTGCATACGATCTATGTTCTTTGGTTTTTCGTATTTCGACCAATGTTCTATTGGGAAAGTTGTTCAGTTTCATGGTCTAAGTAACGTGCTAAAAATATGTTCACTGTTTCAGTAGGACCTTATATATCGTGTGGTAGTAAACTTTTGGTGCGCAAGTCCACCCATACTAAACCGATTGTTCTCTAAATTTTTTTTTCGAATTATGAGGGAGAAAGTAAAATGGCTGCCAGTCCCCACCAAAAACCCGAGTGAAAATTTTCACCAATAAGTAATGGCGTTCGCGGTTATAACAACAACTCGACTGACTGACTTATTTTTTTTTACAATCGTCGGAATACTGCAAGAACTGTACTCATGATTTGATCACTATCCGACATATTTATAATGTACAGACAGACACACTTCTTCATAATCATCATCAACATAACATCCTATTAAACGAACAGACAGACTTACAATTTTATAATAAGCTCGCCGATTCAAAAAGAAAGATTGATAAAAATACCTTGAAACTCTTTTGTTGAACACTAAATTATTTCGACGGGATCGTGGAGTTAATTCCGATATTTAATTATGCAAATGCCGAAGCCTTTTTTGCGGTGGTTCTATGAAAACCTCTTAGTATTAATTAAGGTTAGTGAGTAGAACAAGGGGATAATTCCGGAGGTATTTACAAAAATTAAGAATTGACTGCAAGGCGGGTCGATCCTTTTGTTTTTAAAAGGAATTATTAAAAACGTACTTCCACAGCCAATACTACTCGACTTTGCCAAAAAAGCTGTATAACTGACCAGTCTTCCGTTTTTTTAGGGTTCCATGTCCAAAGGGTGAAAAACGGGACCATATTAACATGCCTCAAATGTCCATCTGACTGTCTGTCAGCGGGCTGTATCTCCTTTATTCTTAATTGTCAATAAATACGTCACAAAACTAAAAAAGGGAAAACATCTTAACATATAACAATGGCGATCAGAACCGTAGGCAACTATAACTACAAATAATAAAAATAACGGGGGTTTCCTACTATAAACGTGTTTTTAAGCTATTTTTTCTAGATTTTTTTGTTTTAGCTCTATCTTAAAAGCGGAAACAAGCGTGACAATTGGTATGTTCATAGTGAATAAGCATGGACGACTAATAAGCAGGACTGACTATCCCGTAGTAGAAATCGTAACCCGGAAAAGTATAAAACTAGATGGCGCTAATAAGCTATTACGATTTATCGATTAGTCTGCTAAAAAACATACCGTTAGCTAGCGTAGCATAGGTTAGCGTTCTTTATATTGAAACTCTGTTGAATGCTTAACTACTTTCCAGGTTATTTTAAAGTGCCACCTAGTTTCAATGGGTTTTATGCTTTTTATGCTTATTTGTAAACTAAATCTCTGACTAATAATTTTAATTTCATTTAATTTAATATTGTATTGATTTAATTGTATATTTTTGGGACTTGTGTCTGTTCAATAAATGATTTTATTTTTTTATTTTATTTTTATTTATTGTCAGTCCTATTATTATTCGTCCACGGCATAAGCTATATGTGTATAATAACAACTGAAAACTGATCAAGTGCGAGTCGGACTCACGCGCATTTAATAAATTTTGGCGCGTCCCTGAATACGACGGTATTTTTACCTTATATTATTTTACTAGCTGTTGCCCGCGGCTTCGCTCGCGTGGAATTCGTATTTTAGGTAGTTACCGGTTTTCCGTATGAATGAGATATTTTCCCGTCAAATTCCGCATACCCGTCCACATGCCCGTCTGCATCCCCGTCCGCCTCCCCGTCCGCATCCCCATCCGCATCCCCGTTCGCATCCCCGTCGGCATCCCCGTCCGCAGCACCGTCCGCATCCTCGTCCGCATCCCCGTCCTTGTCCCCGTCTGCATCCCCGTCGGCATCCCCGTCGGCATCCCCGTCGGCATCCCCGTCCGCATCCTCGTCCGCATCCCCGTCCTTGTCCCCGTCCGCATCCCCGTCCCTTACCCCGTCCCCGTCGCTGTCCCTGGCGCTGTCCCTGTCGCTGTCCCTGTCGCTGTCCCTGTCGCTGTCCCTGTCGCTGTCCCTGTCACTGTCCCTGTCGCTGTCCCTGTCGCTATCCCTGTCCCTGTCTCTGTCCCTGTCTCTGTCCCTATTCCTTTCCCTATAACCTATCCCTATCCTGACTACCACATTGGATTGCAAAATCGTTGTTGTTTTTGTAACCAGCAACCCGAAAAACCATACAAACGACATCCATATTGAATTTTAGAATTTCAGCTCTATCCCACCCCAACCCCATCCCCGGGGGATGATGGTATTTCACGTCCACCACGTTGGATTTTAAAATTGTTGTTGTTTTCATAATCAGCGACACGATAAACCATACAGATATTGCATCTCTATCGCACCCCAACCCCATCCCCAGTGGGTGATGGTATTTCACGTCCACCACGTTAGATTACAAAATTGTTGAAGTTTTCGTAACCAGCGATCCGATAAACCATAAAAACGATACCCATATTGGTTTTTAAAATATGTCACCCCCATTTCCCTCTTTTAGGGGTTGATATTCCTGAGAGGAAAGTATTCCTGATAAACAATATTTGAACTGCCATTTATGCAATAATAGATATGACATAATATGCGCTAATGTTTCGGAGAAACGTTATAATCTTATGGATATTGAGCGCAAAAAAAGCTGGAAGTGCCAAGCATGCTTAGCTAAGCAGCCCAAAACTGGTAATAGCAACACGCCCTTGTGATATTTTGCATCGGTGGATAGCCCATCAGATCAATCGATTCCTTCCACCAATACAGCATCTTGTTCGAGCGGAGGGCGCGAAAATGTAACAGTTCGCCCCAAGTCTTCAAAGAACCAACAAGTACCCGAAAAAGAGACGGAAGCAAGTTTGCTCCATCATCAACGTTGGAGGGCCAGTCTGCTCCATCATTGTTGACCAAAGAGGACATAAGGGACATATTTCGTGAAGAGTTCACAGTGATAAAAAATGCTCTTATTCAAGAAATGAATCAGAAGCTTAAAGAAATGGTAAGAGATGAGCTTACATCTATGAAAAATAATCTCTCTGCGCTAGAAAATAGTGTTCAGTTTATGAGTGATGAGCATGATTCAGTGAAGAAGGCATTCGAACTACAAAAAGATTCTTTGTTTTCACTACAGAGGGAGAACGAAGAACTCATTACTCGGGTAAGGGAACTTTCTGGACGTAACAAAGAGGGTGGCGGAGTATTGATAGCAGTTTCCACTAGATTTACTTCATCCCGATTAAAAGACAAGGAAAGTCTTTGCGAAGACCTTTGGGTGAAGGTTGACATATCAAAAAATGAGAGCACGTTCTTCTGTGTTCTTTACCAACCACCGCCCGTGAAAAAATCAACCCTTAACTATTCTATTGATCATTTTAATTGTGTATCCGAGGATATGAGTAATTTGTGTACTGTGGGAGATTTCAACCTGGGTTCAATTGTCTGGCCTGATCCTGGATCAGGAGCTTTAACTTGTAGTAATGGGTCTTCATTGTGACAGCTCTTGATTGATTTTATTGCTTTAAACAACATGATTCAATATAATCTAATCCGTAATAGTAGGGACAAAATTTAAGATTAAGTTTTATGTAATTTAAACAATATAAGTGTTACAGCCTCTCCGCATCCACTTGTGAAAATTGATCCTCAACATGTGCCGCTTATTATTTCTATACCGTTAAAGAGAGACCAGTTGCTCAAGGTCAATGAGAGTGAAGTAAAGTTTAACTACTTTAAAGCAGATTACGATATCATAATTTCAGAATTAGAGAAAGTGGATTGGCTGGCTTATTTATCCGAATGTATAAGTGTAAATGAAATGGTAGATAGGTTTTATGATGTTGTTTAGTTATTAATTACTTGTCAACTCTTTTTATTGTTTTTAGATATGTCTCTTCATGACATCAGCTTAATTACAACGCTTTACCAATATTTCTGTCAAAGTAATTTTCACGTTCGCTAGATGGCGTTATTAGATTGTAAAACGCGCTATCATTGTGTTTAACGCGTCACATAAGGGCTTCCTCGTAATTTCGCCGGCCAGTTTCTATCTGTGAATATTATGTTACCATGTGCAGCAGTGTAAAAAATATAGTGTACAAATAAAAGTGAATGTTTAATTATCTATTGGTCCTTCGTTCCCGGATGAACTGTAAGTAAAGTGCAAGTGTCAAAAATAACATAGTGCAATAGAACAGTGGTTTAAAGACTTAGAAAAATCAGTGAACATTAACTTAGCCGATTTCGTGAGTAAAAAAGACTTAGAAAATTTCGAATGATAAAATCACTTAGAAATTTTTTAATAAACTTTAACTTAGTCTCTCAGTGATAAATTTTGGACTTGTAATTTTTTACGGATTGAACTTTAACAATTTATTGGTGTGGACTTTGTCATTTGATGAGATACACGGACAATTTAACTTTTTTTATTTACTCACAATTTAGTTCGTGATCATGACGGACAAGGCTGTAACACAACACGTGTCTATTATGACCCAGAATACTCTAAAAATTGAAAAATTACTCTCGAACACAAAGAAAGTTTCTAAGGATAAACGAACAAGAGGTTTCTTAGACGCACGTATGGAAGCACTAAACGAGTATTGGACGATTTACACAAAGAGTTACCACGTTCTTGTGATATCAGTGAAAGAGGAAATTTTGAGGCAAGACTATAACTTTGATATTAACGAAAATTATGAAGAAACTGAAGAAAACTATTTAGAATTAAAGTCTTGGCTTAAAGATAAATTATATGAAATAAAAAAAACCAAGAGTGAATCTGAAACGGATCCAGAAGTTCCCAAACTGAGACCAAAGCTTCCAACTATAGCCATACCACAGTTTTCTGGTGATTATAATGAGTGGACAAGCTACAGAGATATCTTTCGTTCTTTGGTACATGATGATGACCGTTTGTCTAAAATTGAAAAACATCATTATTTAAAATTAAGTTTATCTGGAGAAGCTGAACAGTTACTCAAAAATTATTCACTAACTGAAGCAAACTATGATGATGCCTGGAAGAAGCTTAATGATAGATATGAAAACAAGCGTGTAATTGTTAATAACATTTTAAGCCGCTTTCTAAACCAGAAAAAGCTAACAACGGAATCTGCAAAGGGTATAAAAGATCTTTTAGATACAACAAACCAATGTTTAACATCACTGAAAAATTTGAAAGTCAATTCTTGGAATGCAATAGTCGTGCATATTTTAGTCTCAAAGTTAGATATTGAATCTCACAAACTTTGGGAACAATCTTTAGAAAGTTCAACAAGCATTCCTACACATGATGAATTAAACAGTTTCCTCGAGAAAAGATTCCGAACAATGGAAATGGTAAATCTATCACAACCACAACATAGAAAGGATACACAAAAAACCGGCCAACAAATACCTAAAGCAACTACTTCTTTTAAAAGTTTTGCCACTGAAGTCGAAAACACCTGCACTTACTGCTCACAGAATCATTATATTTGCCACTGTAAAGGTTTTGCCACCCTGCCCGTTTCTGAACGACAAGATTTCATAAAGAAAAATAACATTTGTTTTAACTGCCTAGTGAAAGGTCACTCAGTATCTAATTGTAGACAAAGAACAGTCTGCAAAATATGTGGACGTCGACATCATACGTTGTTACACTTTACACCCTCTCCGAAAAATGACACTGCTGCCAAAGGTGAAAAAGAAAAGGAGACACAAAAAAGTGAACAAGAGAAAGAGACACCAAAGGGAAATAATACTGAATCTAAGGCTTCTTGCAACCTTAGCGTGAACCTGAAGGCTGAAACAAACGATGATCTAGTTATCTTAGCTACTGCGATGATTAATGTGGATTCAAAGAACAAGGGTACTTACACACTGAGAGCTCTTATTGACCAAGGCTCACAGGGTTCTTTTATTTCTGAGGCAGCTTCGCAACTGTTGAATCTTGATCGCACTCCTGTCATTGGCAAAATCTCTGGAATATCAAATTCATCAGTGGTAACTACAAAGTCTATGGTTACACTTACAATACACTCCTACAAAGAAGATACGTCAACATTTGAAGTAAATGCGTATGTTCTGAAGAAACTCACCTCATTGTTACCTTCACGTGAATTTCCACAAGAGACTTGGCCTTCGTCTATGCAGTTGGATCTAGCTGACCCCAACTTTCACAAGCCAGGATCTATCGATGTTCTACTTGGTGCCGACGTGCATGCTCACATACTACTAGAAGGCTTACACAAGTATAATTCTCTTATCGCACTCAACTCTCGTCTTGGTTGGTTGATATCAGGCAGAGTTTCACAATCTGATACTGCAGCACAAGAACACAATATGGTTGTTACTCACACTAAAATCGAGGTAGATCAGTTACTTAGACGCTTCTGGGAGATTGAAGAGAATTTACCTGACAAAAAACCAATTACTGATTTAGAGAAGAAATGTGAACAACATTACAAAAATACTCACACACGCAATGATGACGGACGTTACATTGTGCGTTTACCGTTCAAAGATGATCCCCCCAAAAACCTTGGTGACGCTAAACCAATTGCTGTCAGTCGTTTACAACAAATGGAGAAACGTTTTGCACACAAGCCAGAGTTTAAGGAACAATATCACAAATTCATTAAGGAATATGAAGCACAAGGTCATATGATAATGGTACCTGAAAATGAAAAGAAAACACAGAGAGTTTATCACTTACCTCACCACGCTGTCCTTAGGCCGACGAGTCTAAGCACCAAACTACGTGTAGTCTTCGACGGAAGCGCTGCACCTGAAAATGGAGAATCGTTGAACGAAGCACTATTGATTGGATGTTCCCTTCAACAAGATGTCAGAGACTTGATCACAAGATGGAGACAACACAAATTTTGCCTGGTCGCTGACATCCAGAAAATGTACAGACAGATTTTGATATCCAAAGATGATGTTGATTATCAGAGAATTCTATGGCGAGTATCTCCAACACAACCTATAAATGAATATAGGTTACTTACCGTGACGTATGGAACATCGTGTGCTCCATTTTTAGCCATTCGAACACTTCACCAACTTGCTGACGATGAAAGGCATGATTTTCCCGTTGAAGCCCAAATCCTAAAAAATGACGTGTACATGGACGATTTGATGACTGGTGCGTCTACCGAAGGAGATGCAGTGATCTTGCAAAAAAGGATTACCGACTTATTAGCTCGCGGTGGCTTTCCTTTACACAAATGGGCGTCTAACAGTAAAGTAGTATTGTCACAAATTCCTGAAATTGACAAGGAATCTCAAGATGCCGTGAATATAAAAGTCGAAGATACTGTTAAAACATTAGGTATCACCTGGAACTCACAAAGGGACAATTTCGAACTAAATTTGAATTTAAATAATTCTGATGAGACTGCCACAAAACGAAATGTATTGTCCACCATTGCCAAAACATTCGACCCACTGGGTTGGCTAACACCTGGAAAGATACTATTCAAAATATTTATGCAAAAGTTGTGGTTAGCTGGCTTAGATTGGGACGAAGAGTTACACACAGATCTGAAAGAAGAGTGGATGAATCTTTTGGATCGCTTCACGCACGCTGAAACTATTCAGTTCCCACGATGGCTTGGAGTTTCTGATGACACAACTAAACGGGAACTGCATGGATTTAGTGATGCCTCATGTGCTGCCTATGCTGGAGTGGTGTATCTCAGAGTTCAGGAAAATGATGGCTCAGTAAAAGTATATCTTGTGTGGGCAAAATCCAAGGTAGCACCGGTCAAACAAGTTTCACTCCCACGCCTCGAACTCTGCGGTGCAGTTCTCTTAGCTAATATGATACAACATATTAAGACTGTATTAACCATACCTGACGATGATGTATATGCTTGGACGGATTCTACCATAGTTTTGGCATGGCTGCGTAAAACACCGAATACATGGACAACATTTGTTGCAAACCGTACTTCGGAAATTTTGACCCTCACGAATAGCAATCAATGGAATCATGTTAGTTCTGCAAATAATCCAGCTGATTTGGCATCCCGCGGAACTTACCCAGCTGATTTACGCCAGTCACAGCTATGGTGGAATGGCCCACAATTCTTATGGAATGATAGTAAAATTGCACATGCTCAAATTGATGTCCCTGTAACAGATTTGGAAGTAAAAGTTAAAACCAAAATACAAACAAATACAAACCTTATTGAGAATGATGATGCAATCTCCTATCTAACGAGATTCTCTAAACTGACAAAATTGATACGTGTAACTGCTTATTGTTTGCGATTTGTTAAATTATGTCGAGCTAAGATAGCTAAAAAGCCGTTTACTGAGCCCGTTTACCTTACTTCAAACGAGCTTGATGATGCCTTGAACCGGTGTATCAAACTCTCACAATCAACTTCGTTCAGTGATGAAATCTCTCGCTTGTCACAGGGTGAACGAGTTCAGAAATCGAGTAAAATATATGTGCTTAACCCATTTATTGATGAAAAAGGTATTCTCCGTGTTGGTGGCAGACTTGCTAATGCTGAGATTTCAAATGAAATGAAACATCCTATCCTTCTGAGTAACAATTGTGCTTTTTCAAAACTTGTTGTTTCTAATTCTCATTTGAAAACTCTGCATGGAGGTCACCAACTTACTTTAAACATGATTCGGCAAAAATATTGGATTGTCAGAGCTAAGAATCTCGTAAAAACCACAATCACAAAATGTATACCATGTTTTAAACAAAAGGCTAATCCACTTGTGCCCTTTATGGCAAACCTACCAGAATTTCGTGTCAAACCGAGTCGCCCCTTTCTCACAAGTGGAGTCGACTTTGCTGGACCGTTTACTATGAAACTATACCCTGGAAGATGCAAAAAGACCTGTAAATCGTATGTATGTTTATTCGTTTGTACGGTAACAAAGGCCATTCACCTTGAATTAGTTACAGACCTTACGTCTGCTGCTTTTTTGGCGGCGTTTCGACGCTTCACAGCTCGGCGTGGTCACTGTAAAGATATTTATAGTGATTGCGGTACAAACTTCGTAGGAGCGTCCCGAGAACTAAATCAAGCTTTCAAAGATTCTAAATCGCAGCTTCTAACTGAAGTTTCAGAACTTTTGGCCAATGACCACACTCAATGGCATTTTTTACCACCCGGAGCACCTCATTTTGGAGGAATTTGGGAGTCAGGGGTGAAAAGTATTAAAGGACATGTCAAACGTGTAATTGGACAAGCAATTTTAACGTATGAAGAGCTCGCTACTCTTTTAACCCAAGTTGAGGCGTGTGTTAATTCTCGTCCACTTACACTTGTAAATGCTACTCTCGATGAACCTCCCCTAACACCTGGACACTTTTTTGTGGGAGAACCTTTAATTAGTGTACCAGAACCATCCTTGCTCGATGTAAAAGTAAGCCCTCTAAATCGCTGGCACATGATCCAACGTATGGTACAGTGTTTATGGCAACGATGGCAAAATGAATATCTAACGACCTTGCAACATCGTTACAAATGGAATAAGGATCAACCTGATCTTGCTGTGGGCACTGTCGTTTTAGTAAAGGATGAGAGACTTCCCCCAGGTAAATGGCTTTTGGGACGTATTATTCGGAAGCACCCAGGTGCAGATGGCGTAACCAGAGTCGTTACTTTACAATATAAAGATAGCTTCTTTAAAAGACCAATTGCAAAATTGTGCCCTCTGCCTCTGAATGATTCCAATTTACCTTAGTTTTAAGATTCCTTTTTATTTCTTTCTCTTTTTGCTGAAGAATTATGTTTTTTCTTGTTTGAAGGACTGTAATCGTCCTTGGGCGGCGGAATGTTTAGTTATTAATTACTTGTCAACTCTTTTTATTGTTTTTAGATATGTCTCTTCATGACATCAGCTTAATTACAACGCTTTACCAATATTTCTGTCAAAGTAATTTTCACGTTCGCTAGATGGCGTTATTAGATTGTAAAACGCGCTATCATTGTGTTTAACGCGTCACATAAGGGCTTCCTCGTAATTTCGCCGGCCAGTTTCTATCTGTGAATATTATGTTACCATGTGCAGCAGTGTAAAAAATATAGTGTACAAATAAAAGTGAATGTTTAATTATCTAGATGTACTTTATGACATTATAGGTAAATTTGTTCCTAAGACAAAATTTCGTTCAAAGAAGCATCCTCACTGGTTCTCTAAGGATTGGATTAAATTAAATAAAGAGAAACTAAAGATTCTTCACAGGTTCAGAATCTACCAGAATCCATTGGACGGAATTTCATTATCTATCTTAAATAAAAGATGTAAGGCGTTAACTACATTATGCTACAATACATATGTATGTACTATCGAGGCCAATATTAGTAAAGACCCCAGGTACTTTTGGACTTATTTAAAGCTGAAGAATAATTCTTGTAATTCCTATCCAAATAAAATGAAATTTAATGATATAGCAGCTGAAAAAGGAGAAGATATCAGTAACCTCTTTGCGTCTTACTTTTTTTCATCGTTTTCTAGTTCTTTTTTGTCTGGAAGCACTTTGTCTGGCAGCAAACAGGATATCAATAATAGTATAGGCATATTTAAAATCCCATACTGGTGATTTGGACGATATATCAAACTATAGACCTATATCCATTTTATCTGTGTTTGCAAAAGTGTTTGAATCGTTGGTGTATCCACACCTGGATAGAAATTTTAAGCAGTTTTTAACAAATGACCAGCATGGTTTTGTAAAGTCTCGCTCTTGTAATACCAACCTGGTGACATATTCTCAATATCTAACTGACGCTGTTGATGCAGGAGACCAAGTTGATGCTGTCTATACAGATTTTACTAAAGCCTTTGACAGGGTGTCTCATCACATTTTAGTTAGAAAACTGGAGCATTATGGCGTAGGTGGCAACATGTTGAAGTGGTTTTCTTCTTATTTACATGATAGACAGCAGTTTGTAGTGCTTAAAGGGTTTAAGTCTTTCTCTTACATAGCCACTTCAGGGGTTCCGCAGGGTTCCCACTTGGGTCCGTTATTATTTAACATTTTCATAAATGACATTTGTAACTGTAACGTGGTAGACGTTACCTACAGAATTGTATATATTTAAACATAACCAACTTATATCTAACCTTACCTAACATAACAGCCTAATCTAACATTTAATTAAATATCAATAATAAATCAGAATTAAACCATTGCTACCACAAAATATAATTAGAACCTTAACATTTCTATATTCAGAACCGTAACGTATTTTCGTTTCCTAAATTAATGTCTTGCGGAACGCTGATTCCACCTGCGCGCTCGCAAAAACCGGTCGCAGCAACTCTCGACGCCTGCGAGGCTCATTCCCTCGGGCCGCCTCGCCAGATCGCCCAAATTAGTTACGAGGTAAACACGCATCGCGTCTTCCCTCTAAAAACCGTGACGCTGCTGCCGCGAATGTGCATCCGAATTTTACGGGAGTGATATAATAAGCCGCTGGGGTGAGTTGTTATGTTTATGGTGTAGTGCAAAGTGTAAATACTATCTAAGCTTGTTGCTCTGCCTGTAGTCGCTATATTTAAAATTCCAAACACTGGACCTTGACGGTTGGACGGAGTGGAGCAACAAGCTTAGGTTGCTGTGCCAAACCTAACGCCGCCTATTCTGGGGCATTCCAGGTTCTACCTGCAGAGTGGTTCCTGCTTGGGAATCGGCCTACTACTCGGAATATTCCCTGGCACCGCTTGCTACGGCAAAAACATCGCCGAACGCTACGGCTGCTCGAGTGCTCGCCTGACGAAGTTCCCTACTCATCGGTCACATCGTTGGATGAGTGCCGTCAACCACCGCTGCGCCGTCATTCCGCCTTAAGGCCAGTGTTCCCACTTCTAAATCTCACGGCTGTGTAGAACGGTGGACAAAGTATAGGTATTTGTTGAACCCACTATCTTTTATTCTATTCTACCTACCTGTGACCCTACGTCACTGTGTATAAAACACAGTAAAGTTTATCTTTTTGCGGACGACTTGAAATTGTGTAGGATCATTGACACTGCTGATGACAGTCATTTACTCCAAAAGGATTTAGATAGCATTGTAAATTGGTGTTCTGATAATGGCATGGATTTCAACAGTAGTAAATGCAAACACATAAAATTTACACGTGCACACAATTTCCTTCGAACTTGTTACAATATATCTGGCAATACTTTAATAGAATGTGATAATATTCGTGACCTTGGAGTAATATTCGATACTAAATTAACTTTCATTCCCCAGATAGATAGCATTGTCAATAAGGCTTCAAGAATGCTTGGATTTATTCTCCGAAACGGAAAACTATTCAAGAAGCCATCTACCAAAATTGTATCTTTAACGCGTACGTTAGAAGCATCTTGGAGTACTGTAGTCCAGTGTGTTCACCTCACTATTCTGTTCACCAATTGCGTATTGAGAGGATTCAAAAGAGATTTTTGCGGCACCTTTCCTATTTCTGTGGGCTAATGAAAAGACTGCCATCCTATTCTGACAGACTTGAGCATTTTGAAATTGATAGCTTGATTGTTCGTAGACAAGTTGCTGACATGATTTTTTTGTATAACATATTGAATAAACGTGTAGAATCTGCTGATTTACTATCTGCTATATATTTCCGTATTCCTCGTCGTATTCCACGAAAACCGCTAGATTACTATATCTTCCAAGTTCCAGAACCAACCTTAAATATAATTCCCCTTTGCCCAGATTATCTAGAGATTACAACAAACTAGGTCAGACTATTGACATCTTTAATTGCACTATGCCCGTCTTCTGTACAGAAGTATTTAACCTTCTTAGAAGTTAGCGTAAATTATGTTTAGTTTAGTTAACAATATCAATTTATTTGTTGTATTGTTGTTATATGGTAAGTTTATTTTTTTATATATTCATTTAATTAAGTGATGTTGTACTGCCAATTGCATGCTGTGGCACCTAAAGACAGTGCATTTACCTTTAATTTATATCTAAGTTTTTGTGGTTTGTACTAATGTAACTGTTACTGGTTGTCCTAAACAAATAAAGTAAAAAAATATTGGGGTTGAATTTCAATAACAGTTATGTACGTTCCACAGTTACGACCCTAATGCCTAAATAATAAATTTAGTGGATTTTACTTTGAAAATGAAGGATTTTCAACTTCATCCCCCTTTTCACCTCTTAGGGTGAAGAATTTTCAAAAACCCTGAGTCAGGTAAAACTTAATTTTAAGTCGTCAGCCTAAATACAAATTTTGAAGATCCTAACTTCAAACAAAACTGACGGACTTTCATACAAACTTTCATCCCCTATTTTACCCCCTAAGGGGTGGAATTTCGCAAAATCCTTCCTTAGTGGATGCCTACACTGTATAAGGTATCTACGTGCAAAATTTCAAGTCTCTAGGTCCAGCCGTTTAGGCTGTGCGTTGATACCTCAGTCTGTCAGTCAGTTTATCCTTTTATATATTAAGATTTTCGCTTTCTGGTTTTTATCCTTCATACATGGTACATTTCCTGACTTAATGAAAAAAAGTAAAGTAGTTCCATTATTCAAAGCTGGTGACAAAAAGGATCCCAGTAATTTTAGACCAATATCAGTCTTACCTGTACTTAGTAAAATTTTTGAGAAGGTCATACTCAATCAAATGCTTTCACACTTCAATAGAAATAACTTACTACATGACCATCAATTTGGTTTCACGAAAGGGCGCAGTACAACGGATGCCGGGACTGCACTTTTAAAATACATCTTTTGCGCGTGGGAAAAATCTGAAGATGCTATTGGTATCTTCTGTGATCTATCCAAAGCATTTGATTGCGTAGATCATAGCACATTGTTGCTAAAACTTGAACATTACGGTGTTAAGAATAATTCACTTAAACTACTTAGGTCATATTTGGAAAACGGGATTCAAAAGGTACAAGTAAACAGGACGAAATCACTGGGATCTGTTGTCAAAATTGGCGTACCTCAAGGGTCCATATTAGGGCCATTTTTATTCCTTATTTATATTAATGACCTTCCTTCTGTGGTGAAGAATCTGTCAAAGATTGTGTTATTTGCTGATGATACTTCATTAATATTCAATGTTAGTAGGAAATCACAAAATTATAACGAAGTCAATGATGCACTTGGACAGATTCATGCATGGTTTACTGTTAACAATCTAGTCCTAAACGCCAAAAAAACTAAATGTATGAAATTTGCACTACCAAATGTAAGGTCTACTTCACATAACATAGTATTGAATAATGAACCACTAGATTTTGTAAATAGTACAGTTTTCTTAGGGTTAACACTAGACTCTAAACTTCAATGGGGCCCTCATATAACGGCTCTTTCTGGTCGATTGAGCTCGGCTGCATACGAGTATGCTGTTAGAAAAATCAGACAACTTACTGATGTAGCTACTGCAAGGCTGGTTTAGCTTTAGCTACTTCCATAGCATTATGTCTTATGGCATACTGCTTTGGGGCCGAGCAGCTGATATACATTCAATATTCGTTTTACAAAAGAGGGCTATAAGAGCAATTTATTGCCTGAAGACTCGGTGATTCCCTGAGAGAACTGTTCAAGGAAATCAACATTATGACAGTGCCGTGCCAGTATATCTATGAAAATATAATGTATGCTAGAAAGAACATTCATCAATTACCTAAAATGTGTGACAGGCATAATTTAAATACTAGAAATAAGCATAAAATTGATCAACCATATACTAGATTAACTAAAGTCAATACATCTTTCGTTGGTCTGTGTATACGAGTACGATACTACAACAAAATACCTGACAATATAGTGCAATTACCTGAGAGAAAGTTTAAAGAATTTGTAAAGCAAACGTTATGTAAAAAAGCTTACTATAGATTGGATGACTATATGAATGACAAAGAGGTGTGGTGCTCTGATATTCCAGCGAAACACAAGAAACACATTGTAAAAAGCCGACTCTTAAAGTAGGCCGTGCTGCAGTGGTTTCTTGCCGTTTCTTTTACGCTGCCATAGCACGATCCGAAACGGCGTAAACTCGCTCTATTTGCATTGTATTCTGCATGACATTCAAAAAGTATTCTGTAAAGAATCTACATTGAATAAAATTATCTGAATCTGAATCATACCTTTTTTAACCGTTTATTTCCATGGGTAAAGATGTTCTGTGTGGGCGAAGCCACAGGCCAGAACGCTCGTATTTTCTTATAGACAATATCAATTCTAAATTAACTTCCAACGCTTGGTCCCTCTCAGAAGTAAACTTAATTAGTTACGCAGTAGATGTCATCAAACGTTCTATTGGTTCTATTAGCGTCAGCGGGAATCTCCACAAGTGACGTCACTCAATGATCAACCGACGCCGCCCGCGCCCGATAGAACAGGGCTTCGCTATTTCAAAACCAATCGACTTTACGACTTTCAGCCCAATAGTAATTAAATGAAACATTTTTCGTGTTTCCTCCTTTAAGGGATGATTGGTACTTAAGTACTGGAAATATTTTTTTGAAGTAAATGAAAATTTATAACGTTTCCGTGTCTTTATTATGATTCGAAAGCAACCGTTATCATTTAATACCACAAGACGACTAACTTGTGCTAATATAATAAATCATCGTCCAAAGGAGTAGTTTCTTATGCATAAGATTGTGTTTAGAGAGGTTAAAGAATTGCGCAACTATTCGCTGTTTTATATATGTCGCAGTCAAATTGTTCGATTCGCGATTGATGCCGCGGCATTATACAAATTGACGCGTAATTCGTTTCTCGCTGTTTCCGCAAGATAACCTAACCAAACCTAGCCGATCATTGCTTGGGATCGGCAAACGAACCTAAAACTAGCATATGCTTCCTAGTAGGATAACTAAGAAGGCGAACCTTGCACCTAAACCTGCTGGGATGAAACTTGGCAGGAGTCAAGTACATACCCATAGGTAACATATTAGAAGTGGTGCTCCCCAGCAGGACGCGACTGAGATGCACAGTGGGGCATAATGTCGAAAATGTGTAGTTTTTTACTAGGTTGAAAATAGTATCTGTTGAACCGATATAGGTAGCTGGTTGAAAATTTCACAGAATATGTATTTTTTAAAGAAATATATCACCTTATAATAAAAATTTAAAAAATCCAAAAAAACGTATTTTTTTTGTTTTTGCTCTTTCATCAGAACGGTTAGTAATTCGAGTGTCAAACTTGGTATAAGTATAGTTCACTAAAATGTCAATAAAATAATATGTCCTGACTGACTGACTAACTGACTGACAGACTTACTGACTGACGTTTATCCGTAACCGCTTTAGTTATACGTGTGAAATTTTGTATGCTAATTTATTGCATGCCACAAACATCACCCAGGAAAGGATTTTCCAAAACTCATCCCCTAAGTATTAGGGATGAAAGTTAAAGCTAAGTAAAAATTTTTGAAAATCTTCCATCCTTTATTTTACCCCCTTGGGGGATGAGTTTTGGAAAATCCTTTCTTGGGTGATGTTTTTGGCATGCAATAAATTAGCATACTAAATTTCACACGTATAGCTAAAGCGGTTACGGATAGACGTCAGTCAGTCAGGACATATTATTTTATTGACATTTTAGTGAACTATAGTTGACACTCATACCAAGTTTGACACTCGAATTACTAACCGTTCTGACGATAGAGCAAAAACAAAAAAAATACGTTTCTTGTATGGCGACCCCCCTAATTTTTAAAAAATTTAAAATTTTTATTTTCAGGTGATATATTTGTTTTAAAAATATATATTCTGTGAAATTTTCAACAGATACTATTTTCAACCTAGTAAAAAACAACATATTTTTGACATTATGCCCCACTGTGCATCTCAGTCGCTTCCTGCTGGGGAGCACCACTCCTAATATGTTACCTATGGGTATGTACTTGACTCCTGCCAAGTTTCATCCCAGCAGGTTTAGGTGCAAGGTACACCATACAAGCTCAGCCTTAGTGATCCTACTATCCTACTTGACGCGGTGGCAGACTTCGATTTTTACTTCAACCAGTGCACATCATCTAGTCGTCAAACACAAAAATTACCCTTTTGGACGAAGACAACGGTCTATAGATAAAGATAAATAAGCATAATCTAATCACAAATGCTCAACTAATTACTTATAGTTGCAGTTTTGTTCCATTAATTCCATTACTAATTACACTATTGCATACCAATTTACGTAAATTAGCTCTCAATCATAATATACTGGCGTGCACTTGTAGATTTATTAGCGAAATGAATTCGAAGAACCGCGGCAACCACTGGCTATGGGCTAGTTAATTTTTGACATCATTTTATTACCAAACTAATAATCAGCATAATTGAACGGCTGATCATTTCCCTACCGCTATTTAATTGGCTACGAGCCACAGATGTGGCTTTTTTATTTGCAAAATTTTGAATCTCCCTATGAAACTAAACAATTTTCCTTTAATATGAATACGGTTTTCGTTTTACCTTCCATACAAAATGCGCTATTATATCAGATAATGCAGTTTTCTTTTGTATTTCGACCTACTTTTCCTATCCATACAAAATGCGCTATATCAGTTGACGCCAACCTACTTACTTTTCATAGAAAAAGGTAATTTTCACAGGCAGATTTGTAAATTCTTTCAGGATGGTAATGTCCTGTGTTGATCAATGTCCTAGTAAGTGGACCAACTTTCGAAAATTGATACAACAAAACAAGTTAGGTTAGTGTATGTTTTAGTACCGAAACTGTTTGCATAGGGATCGTCCACACACAGGGTACATAAGTTTTATTTGAACAATTTGTTTTCCTAAGTAGCTTAAAAACATTTTACACACTTTATTTTTATAAAGGAAAACCGAAGTAAACACAAAAAAAAATCACGGGTTGTTTAAATTCTACACAAAGGTTGGTAAGTACCTTACAGTTGAGGTAGATATTAGACCAACCCAGGTGAGGGAATGTTCAGGTGAGGTCCACGGCTCAATACGATCGTTTACAATGGGTAAACCGCTCATGGACCGTTCGGAAACCTACACCGTCCACCTCAATGGAACAAAACCCCTTTGTCTATTTATTTACAACAGAAAAGAGATTTCGATCACTTACTCACTGAAATCCGTAAGTGAAACATTTTCTTCTATACAAGTATTTCTTTAAATTTTTTTCACAGACATTATTGGAAGTTAATCAAATAAATCATCGAACCTTTGTAGGTTGAAAATTAGTAAATACTCGCACCTCTAGTTTATCAAAATAAATTTACAGAAATTTATTCTTTTACCTGCTTTCTGTTAAATCAACACCTTAGAAAGATTTTTCTTTTCACGGGAACCACATATTCTTGCAGTATTAGTGAAACATTTTTTGAACTACCAGGCCACTCAGAAAGTATTGCGAAAAATAGTTTTTATATATGGGAGACTGGCCGGTCAGAATCTTTTTCGAAAATATGATTACTTGTAAGTAAAAATATGTGTGTTCCATTTTCAAAATTTCCCTCCACATTTTTTGCGAGCCAATTCAAAGTATCGTGTCTTACTGAAAAATGGATCTGCGCCGGGAACATTTTAGAGCTATGATTTTTTACGATTTCAAGTGTCGCCTGAAACCGGATGAATCGTTCGATAGACTTCAAATGGCATTTATGGATGAAGGCCCCTCCAAGGCAACCGTGTATCGTTGGTATAACGAATTTAGGCGCGGTCGACCAACCTTGGGGGATGAAGAAAGAAGCGGTGGCCCTTTGACGGCTATTACGGAAGAAAACGTGCTAGCAGTGAAAAATTTAATCCAAGATAATAGGCGAATTACATATCAGGAGATTCAGCACATATTAAAGATTGGATCGGGAAGCGTTCACGAGATTCTACACGGGCATCTTCGCGTGAGGAGGATAGTATCGCGCTGGGTGCCGCACTACCTCACCGACGCTCAGAAGCAGGCCCGGGTGGAATGGTGCCGTGATATGCTGAACAAATTTGAAGCAGGCTCGTCTCGGCGTGTTTACGACATCGTAACAGGTGATGAGTCCTGGATTTATCAATACGATCCAGAAACCAAGCGCCAGTCGACAGTTTGGGTGTTTCAAAATGAACCAACGCCTACCAAAGTGAAGCGATCTCGAAGCGGGGGGAAGATTTTGATCGCCAGCTTTTTTAATTTGACTGGCCACTTGGCCTCAATTCCCTTACGAGATCAAAGAAGCATCAACGCCGAATGGTATACTACCAAATGTTTACCAGAAGTTTTTTCTGTTGTGAGCAACAAGCGACCAAACACAGGGCTCCGCGGACTACTGCTCCACCACGACAATGCGCCTGCACACACCGCGCTCAAAACGAGGGACTTCCTGGACAGCACACCAGTCAAACTCCTGGGTCACCCTCCTTACAGCCCTGATCTAGCACCGTGTGACTTCTTTTTATTTCCAAAAATAAAAAATCAGCTCAAGGGGATACAATTTTCGTCGCCGGAAGATGCGCTGGCTGCGTTCGAGCAGGCTGTAAACGAGGTGTCTACGGCGGACTGGAAAAAGTGTTTTGAAAACTGGTTCAGACGCATGAATCTTTGTATAGAGGCTGGTGGAGAGTACTTTGAAAAGATTTAATAAAAATATATGTACCTGTAGAACAATTTTTTTTAGTGTCGCAAATATTTCTGAGTGTCCCACGTATACACGCTAGATATATCTACTTATTATAAAAATAATATTAGTGTAGATATAGATGATGCTTAACATTGTAAAAATATTTTTACTCTTTGCCCCAGTGGAACAAACCCTTGCCTGTTTTAACAATACAAAAGAAAATGCTCACAACATTTTCAAAACGATTTCATCTTCGCTAAAATGTTTTCCAAAATAATATTTAAACACTGAGATGAAGCGGCCGTTATAATAGGCACCGGATTAAAAAACAGCCGAATACAAGCGCTTTTTACGTAAAAGGGGTTCCTTAATTCTTTTATTAAAGTATTCGTTTGGTATTTTGCGAGATGTTTTAATTAAGGTGTTTATTTCAATTTTGACGTAATGGTGGTCTTAATAGCTGTTAATTAATTAGGTTATTATTGATGTTACACCGAATGGAATCTTTGTCAAATTATGATTTGAAATTCATATTTCATAGTAGTGTTGTAATGACACATTCACATGCACTCTTTGAACTATTTTGGGTAGATTTTTGTATATGTAGGTAAGGTACCACATCCGAAGGTACTATGACACACAAGTTTCAAAATTCATTATGTACTCTGAAACCAACCAAACTAGAAAGGATTACACAGAATTTTACGGGCATTTACCTGTTTGTAGAAAGATATTTCAATATGTCCAATGGGATGAGTCACCATAGAGACCAGCGGGATCGCATTGAAGAGAAGCTCTCATCCGATATTGTGAGTTGAATAGTTTATTCTACAAACCGGGGTAAGAGCTACTTTGCACACGGTACAAATCTATTCAATACGCACTGTACTGGAAGGACGAGGTAAGCAGAAGCGAGTAATATATAGAAAGATACGGAAAAATATAGAATGCTTTCTAATCAAATACGTTCCTTTCAGTATATTACTCGGACCATAAAACATACCACTTTCCCTGAAAAACACGTCGAAATGCGAAAAAAAATTGATTTCCCATAGAAACGACTTTAGCTGATATAGCACTTTTTGTACTGCAGGTAATAGGGAATATGCATACATTTCAATAGTCGTATTTATTAACAAAATAAAAATACCGTAGTAGAGATGACAAAAAGTGAAATTAAAATTAAAATCTGCTAAGATATAAGCATTTAAAACTATGAATTACGCACCGATTAGACTGAGAGATCCGACATGGACAGTGACGTCACATGCCACTACGGCCATATAAACTTCATGTTAAATTTCGTTTTGCTAGAAAGACACAGAAATAAATCTTCGATGGCTAATATCTTTTTCAATTTCATAGTTATTCGAAACATAGTTTTACAAAACGGACGGTCACTTTTGGGAGACTTGCTTTATAAGATGTATAAGTAATATGGGACACTATGGGACACTACATGAGGAAATTAAAAAAACTTTTCTTTTCACGAATACCAAAATAACATAAGTGTCGCTCCGCTCGAAAGTAAAAAAACAAACACTTCGAGCGCAAAGAACAGTACGAAAATAATAGTATTTTATTTTGACGATAAGTTTATCTGAGCGTACAGTTAGTATAAGTAACATTCAGCTTCTATATCGGTAATCGCATCTCGCGAGCCATTGCGACGTGAATCCCGGATATCAATAACAAGCTCATTAGTCGGAACTATTCGAACAGAAACATCCTGCCGTGTAGTTTACGCCCGGGTGAGCTGTAGGTCTTGTCTAGTTGCTCTCTTCGCATCTAAGTTCTAAGATTTACTAGCGGAAGGGAAATTGTAACAATGTTTCACTTATTGCAAAATATTTTTAGTGTGAAACTAGTTTACTATTATATATTCTGTGGTTTGATGATAAACCACTAGCACACTGGTTTTACAATGTTTGTTTTCTCATCCGGTTTCGCTATTTAGCAACTTAATGAGAATACAAATTGTACAAGGTGTCTACTAAATGGAAGATGGAGTTTTACCAAGTGCCAAGCCAACCTGTTTTAGAACAAAACTTGCCCTACCATGATATTTTGAAATGTTGACTAGGTTTATGAACGTAGAAATGTTTTCACTGACGATAATTTCTCGCGAAAAACTTAAAAAAATAATAAGTCCATTTTTAGGACCGCAAAACTGGTTTTGTTTGTAAAGGTTTTTTTGCAAATTTCTATAAAACTGTGCTACTTAGTCTTGGTTGCGGAACATCAGGGAGTGGACTGGAATCGCGAGTGCAGCCTAACTTTTTCGCCTCGTTGGAGACAAGAAAAAATACGCGGAGCTGACTGCCAACCTTCACTAGTTGGAGAGGCACTTTTATAAGAAGTGCCACTTAGAGAAATCGTTTTATAAAAACCTTTATCAATTATGATTATTTCAGATTATCCGCATTGTAAACTTCGGAGATAACGGCGAATGGTATTTTTTGACATTTTTCATCATAACTCGAAAACTGAGCTGCGCAAAAAAAATACAAAAATATATTTTGGAATATACACGTATAGCCTAGACCTAGTAATTAGAGAATTTTCAAATTTGGAGCCCCTTTTCCAATAATAAGAAAAATTCTTTTATTTTTGATATAGTTAGGCAATCATATTCTATAATTATTCCAAATTTCAAGACGATACCGTGAGTAGTTGTGTTGTGACAGACAGACGAAGTCGCACCATAAGGGTTCCATTTTTACCAAAGGTTCGAAATTCGAAAAATATAAATTAAGCTTACTTATTTTTTTACTGATTTATCGGAAACACAAAATTTTACGATTTTACAACTTTGTTATGACAGACAGACGAAGTCGCACCATAAGGGTTCCGTTTTTACCATAAAGGTTCGAAATCCTAAAAATATAAATTAAGTTTACTTATTTTTTTACTGATTTATCGGAAACACAAAATTTTACGATTTTACAACTTTATAAAGCTTATTAAGTTACAACAATACATGTCTGCGCAGATTTTAACTCACGCGCCATAATTATGGATCTTAAGTAGTTGTTTGCTATTGCACATAATTATTCTATATACTGACTCATTAATTCAATTTATATTATTTACTGAATTTGAGTACAAATTAACACCAACTATGATTGACTTGTTGCCAATCGGACACTAATAACGTAAATAACACAGTTAAAAATATTGTTTCATTTCATAAAAGCGTCTGGATAAGCCGAGCTCACCCCAACTTCCAGAACGACTGATTATTAACTGGAGCCGAGGAAAAAGGATTTTTCACTTCTCCGAAAAAAGAAAGAATTCAAAACAATCATCGAATTGAAACACTAAGCCAAGTGGCAGAGCGCGAAGCTATGCAAATAGGGAAAGAAACAAATTATCTCTATCTGGCTAATTGTTGACGGATCAAAGGGGGGGTACGTAAATCCGACCCGTTATAATATTTTTATTTTTCAGTAGAAAAGAGGCGGGGTGGGCGCGGCCGCGGGCGCTGTTCGCAATTATTGTTATTACAAAGAGATTGCCGCTGAGCCGGCTCACAGCTCGAGAATTTTTCACTGAATTCATTTCGACAACTCATAATTGCACTATATGGGGTAAGATAGTAAAACATTACTACTGTCTTTAAACTTTCCCGGTTGTTGACATTACATTACAATAAAATACTTTCATATAACAAAACGGGAAAGCCGTTACCAGTTATCTGGTCCCGTGATTATGGCATGGTGCATGTGTTAACTGCATCGAAATATGAGTGCACAATAAATAAAAAGCAAAGGAAAATTACCGTTTTAAATATTTTTGAAGGTTTAGCAACACTAATGTTCTTGTGTCAAAAAATTATTACAAATTCATAGTAAATTTGCCTTTTGACATAAGTTAAAGAGTAGGTTGTTTGACTAAGTTGTCAAAGAGCAGACTGTAAAATGAAGTAGAAATGCAAATCAACCACTTACCGATGAAGACAAAGATCTGATGATGAGCGTAGCGCAGCAACATTGAGATGGAAACCGTCTGAAACAATATAAGTAGTTGTAGATGTTAAATATGAGGCTAAAATACCGCGTGAATTTTTATTGGTTTTGCTCCCGAAGCCAACTTTCCCGAAGAAAAAAAAAATTATTTGCCTTTTCAGTCGATCACGTGACCACTTTACTAAGAAATCAAAAAATTGTTTTCGAGTAAATATTTTTTCTATTTTTTCTTTGGGTAAGTTGCTTGATACCATCAGTAGAATCACTGGGATTCACGAGCAAAACCAATGAAAATTCACGCCGTATTGATTTAAATATATATATATATATATAAACCGTCTGAAACAATATAAGTAGTTGTAGATGTTAAATATGAGGCTAAAATACCGCGTGAATTTTTATTGGTTTTGCTCCCGAAGCCAACTTTCCCGAAGAAAATTTTTTTTACTAAAAAAAATTATTTGCCTTTTCAGTCGATCACGTGACCACTTTACTAAGAAATCAAAAAATTGTTTTCGAGTAAATATTTTTTCTATTTTTTCTTTGGGTAAGTTGCTTGATACCATCAGTAGAATCACTGGGATTCACGAGCAAAACCAATGAAAATTCACGCCGTATTGATTTATATATACAGAAAAAAGTACCTCACGATTGTTCAGTTTCTTTTAAAATACACAAATTAATGAAGATGTAAAAGAACAAAGTAATCAACATTATAGCTAATACCAATCATAATCCCCCAAAGATTCTCACACCAAAAAGCGTGTTTAACTTTATAGTAAACTGCAATAGTCGCCACGCTCGGAGTTGCGGCTGGCATCACTGAGGTTGGCGACAGCCGTGTCATGACATGACAGACGTATAGTCCGGTCTCTTGTAGTCTTATATCGCCAAATTCACCAAATTGCACCAATTTTTTTCCAGGTACTAGTTACGTACATAGCTATCAATTTTTGATAGGAGCCAATTCTTGAATTTTCCATGGAATTTTTTAGAATTTCAAGAATTGGCTCCTATCAAAAATTGAGTACCTAACTAGTACCTGGAAAAAAATTGGTGAAATTGTAAGGCGTGTCTACGTGAAACAGCTAACTGACCGCACTAGTACGCATACAGCCGGAATTCGAAACAGAAACCCAAATGTAAGGAACCTCGAAACTTGGCCCATAGATATGGTCATTAAGTTATTATAAAAATATTTAAAAAATTTCGAACACAAACAACGCAGTTACCTTTTCTAGGGTTCCGAACCAAAATGGTAGAAAGGGAACCCAAGGTGCGACTTCGTCCGTCTGTCTGTCACACCTGTTTATCTCAATTTAAAAATAGTACCTGGGCGACCGAGCTTCGCTCTATAATAGCCGCCTCAACCTAAAAATATCATTGGGTGAGCAAGCTATGCTACTCAACAACAGATGGCGCTGTAAGTTTCTTGAACGCACTAAAACGCGCTAAGAAATATTAAAAAAGACGGTGAAAACGAATTTTCCCAGACATGAGACCTAGCTAGATCGATTTTTTGCCCCCAAAAACCCCTGTATACTAAATTTCATCAAAATCGTTAGAGCCGATTTCGAGAAACCGATTACGAGTACAAATATATATTCGTTTAATAGTATAGGATACTTATTATTATTGGAAATGGGGCCCAAATAGGGGAGGGGGCAAAATTTCAAATTGTCGTGACTAGGTCGAGTGGGGTCTGGGGTATCATAAGGTCTTCGTTTCAACATTCTTAATCCACATATTCTGAATCCACAGTATCTGTTTTAGAAATATGCCTTTTTAGGGTTCCGAACCAAAATGGTGAAAACGAAACCCTCATGGTGGAACTTCTTCTGTCTGTCTGTCACATCTGTTTATCTCAGTAACTACTCACGCTATCAACTGGAAATTTGGACTTCTTTTAAAATATGCTTGCTCAATTTTTAGGTATTACTTTTATCGTGCCGGAGAGCACCACTTTTTATATGTTACCTATAAGTGTTTGCTTGAATTGTGCCAAGTTTCATCCCAGCAGGTTTTGTGCAAGGCACCCCATACAAGCCCGGCCTTAGATCTTCTACTAGGAGCTTTAGAGGTGAAAAAAAATATTGATTTTTTGCTCGAGAAAATGTTTTAGCCTTCCCATACAAAATTAGTGGATCACATGACCACTTTACTATGCAGCTTGTAACGGAAATGAGTGAATCTGTCCATGAAACTGAACAATTTTTCTGAAACTGTACCAGCTGATAGCGCATTTTGTATGGGAGTTTAGATATTTGGATTTTCTTATTGCGACCTATGTTCTTAGGGAAAAGTTGTTCAGTTTCATGAGCTTAATTTTACACCCTTCATTATTATCACACGTTTCCATAACACGCTGTAGAGCCGAAAAAAAATTTTCCAGGGAAAAATTATTTCTTCGGGAAAGTTCTTGTTATCATGAGTAGAATCCCTGGGCTTCAGGAACGAAACCAATGAAAATTCACCCAGCTCCCTATGTCGATTCAAAAGATACAACTTTCAACCTAGTAAAACACGACATATTTTTTACATTATGCCCCACTGTGTGTCTCCGTCACGTTCTGCCGGGCTGCACCTCTTCTTATATGTTACCTATATAGGGACGTACTTGAATCGTGCAAAGTTTCATCTCACCAGATTTCGCTCAAGGCTCGCCTTGTCGGATCTTCTACTATAATGGAGTTTTAGCCTAGAATTCTACTTTTCCCGTCGTGTCCGATGTCCTGCTTGAGGTAGGTACATTAAGAGGGCCCGATCGCACTGTTACTTAAATGGATTCAATCTGCACTAAGCGTTTCGTTAATGAAATTCAATCGGGGCAGCGCGGGGAGCAAATGATGTGGCGAAAAGATTGATAGCGGACTCCTACGAACACCGCGCCATACGCCGCCGCGCACCCTACTCAATACCTACCCATACCAAGCTCAAGCTTTGATTCTTGCCTTCTTGCCTTTAAAAAAACCGGCCAAGTGCGAGTCGGACTCGCGTACCGAGGGTTCTGTACCACTAAGGTAAAAATACCTTCTTAGTTATGGACGCGCTGTCACGGAAAAGTGTATTAAAAACGCGCGATTCCGACCAGTTTTTATAGTTTGTTGTGATTATGTAGCTAATCCTACTAATATTATAAACGAGTAAGTTTGTGAGCTTAATTTTTCACATAAAAACTATTGAATGGATTTTAATGAAACTTTACAATAATATAGATTAAACATCAGATTAACACATAGGCTACAATCTATCCTGCGCAGACGAAGTCGCGGGTACCAGCTAGCGCACTATAAACACACCAATTTTCACGCTTGCAAGTGTTCCCGTTTTTACGATAGAGCTAAAACGAAAATCGAGCAAAAATCGCCTAAAACACGTTTTTATTATTTCATTTTATTTTTTAGTATTTGTTGTTATAGCAGCAACATAAATACATAATCTGTGAAAATTTCAACTGTCTACCTATTACGGTTCATGAGATACAGCCCGCTGACAGACAGACAGACATCGGTGGCATATTATTGTGTACGGAACCCTAAAAATTAACAATTTTACAATTAACAGGTTTTATTTTTGCTTCCCTCATACAAATCTTCAACCCCTATTTCTTTAAACATATTATTTCAATGACCAAATTTTGGCCCGGTATGTATCGATGACAGGTTTACAGGCAGTCATGTTATTTAAACTGTGAACTTGACGGATCTGCACACTGCGTATATCTTGTGAGATGGTAAAGGTCGAACTCATACTATTTTTAGGATATTTTTCGTGTGTCTATTTCTTTTTTCCCACACACACACTGCTGGACCGATTCGATGGGGCAGATTCGCCACACAACAGCATAATTTACCTCTCCCCGCTTCCGATTAAATTTTTGTATTCGAGTAGGTATATTCTGTTTGAGTGAACCGACTATGATAAAAAAAACCGGTCAAGTGCGAGTCGGACTCGCGCGCCGAGGGTTCCGATATACCTATAGTATTTTTGGAAGCAATAAAGTCCATTTTCAGGACCGCAAAACTAAATTTGTTTGTAAAGGTTTTTTGCAGATTTCTGAAAAACTGTGCAACTTAGAAAGATCGTTTTATTTTTGCTGTAAAGTTTACATAAACCTCTGTCAACTGTAATTAATTCAGATTTTCCCTTACTCAAACTTCGGAGATAAGGGGGGGGGAATGGTATTTTTTTTGACATTTTTCATCATAACTTGAAAACTAAGAAACTTAAAAAAATACAAAAATATATTTTAAAATGTACAAGTAAAGCCCTTTCATATGATACCCCACTCGACCTAGTAGCGACAATTTGAAATTTGGCCCCCCCTATTTTGGCCCCCTTTACATTAATAATCATACTTTTTTCAAAAAATTTTCATGTGCAATTAAGTTGGGCAACTATATTCTAAAACTATTCCAAATTTCAGCTCGATAGCGTAAGTGGTTGCTGAGATATAGAGGTGTGACAGACAGACGGACAGACAGACAGACAGACAGACAGAGCGGCACCATAAGGGTTCCTTTTTTTTACCATTTTGGTATCGGAACCCTAAAAAGAGCTCAAACAAAGCTGTTGTGTCAAAATGAGCCTCATGCATTATCGAAAAACCCATTTAAATACTTCCAGCTGAATTTCCTTAATGTAAAAATCATAAATAACGTATGGAGCTATTACCATATATTAAATAATTTTGTCATCTGTGATAGTATGCGTCAAAATGTGTTCACGGGACGGGAACCTAATTAAAATTGGCACGCAAAATTAGCTGTCATTTGTTCAAAAAACCGATTTAAAATGCAGTGTGTTATCTGTGTTTATAACTCTCCATTAGTTTATCGACCACAACAATCAAACCTTTTTCGTAACTTTACGACATAAGTTTGTAGTATTAAAGAGGAATCCTGGGATTTCAATAGAACGCTAGCACAAACATAGTCTTTTCAAAAGCTAAAAAGTTTTCGAACTTTTAGTTTTAAAAAAAATTAACAAAAATATTAAACCGCCGAAAAAACTGAAAAGCATAAAATAATATATTTTTTCATATAATCTTAATAACTAACTTCGTAAACTAATTTAAGTATCTAAGTAATTTAGAGTCGGCGCCAAGCAATCAATGAACAAAGTTCACTAAACTACTTAAAATTTAATGAAATAATCAAATCAAATTGCCAATGCAACAATGCAAAAACACTATCATTCCCAAAAATGCGCTCTCCGCACGCCCACTCACAACGGTGGCGTGTGTCCTCACATGTGTGCCCGTTCGGGCTGCTTTCTCTCTGTTTGCTCGATTGGCGCCGACTCAAAATTACTTAGGTATACTTACATTAGTTTAAGAACTTAGTTATTAAGGTTATATAAAAAAAGTTTATTATTTTATGCTTTTTAGTTTTTCGGCGGTTTAATTTTTTTTTAAGATTTTATTTTATAATTTTATGTGGTTATAATCTTCTTATTATTGTAATACACAACTCAGCATTAAAAAACTGTGAGTCAATCCTACTACTACTATTTTCCCACCCTTAGGGTAAGATTTTTTTTCCAAATTTATATGAGACCAATGTTATACCCTATCCAATAAAAAAAGATTTATTAAAATGGGACTACTATATAAAAAGTTATGCGTGGTCATACATTACAATCAGTGAGTGAATAAGCAATCATCTCCTGTTTTCCTACCCTTAGGGTTAATTTTTTTTTCCAAATTTATATGGGACCAATTTCGGGGTAAATAATAATAACGAATAAAAAAAGAATTATCAAAATCGGACTACTCTATAAAAAGTTAAGCGTGGTCATACATAAAAAAAATATACGCGTCGACTTGAGAACCTCCTCCGTTTTTATCTTCTTAAAATAGGACGCCTGATTGCAATGACTGTTTATTTAGCACAAAAGCCTAGAGAAGAGCAACTATTTGTCTAGGAGGCTCTCACGGCAGGGCTCGTGCCCGTTGCAGCGTCCAGCGCCCAATGGGCCGAGAGTAATCCCCCGACAGCGAGCTGTTAGTTTTTACGTCCCCGTAAACTAAACACCGTCCCACCACGCCCGATCGATATACCCCTCTTAATATTAAAAGCCACTACGTTTACTATCAGGACCACTTTGATGTCGCCTTAAGCCAGATTCTTCAAAGTGTTCACAAAAAGTAAGCTTTTAACACCGCGCCTCTTTAAACCGTAAAATAAAAATATCCATCCATCTAAAAGATTTTAATATATTCATGAAAATCATTTTAACAACTTATTTTGGACGCTCTATGCAACGGCTTTTGTCATACGGCTTTGGAAACTCGTGAAAGTAATATGCTTTAGTTTTCAACACTACATGATCAGCAGATCGATCAAATCATTATTATGGAACGTAAAAATAAAAAAAACCGGCCAAGTGCGAGTCGGACTCGCGCACCAAGGGTTCCGTACCACCACATAATCATAATTGTATTAGTTGCAATTTCAGTAAGTTAATGTGCTAATTTTTTGAGTCCGACACGCGCTTGACCAAATTTAATTATTTTTTGTTATTTTATAGCTTATGCACTATAAACATACCAATTTTCAAGTTTGTAAGTGTTCCCGTTTTTAAAATAGAACTAAAATAAAAATCGCCTCCGCGACCATCCAACTTGACCCCTCTCTTATATGAATGTTCTTGAAACGGGAGCTCACCACAATTGGTTACCATTAGTTGTGAGAAAAGTTGTAATATTTAATGATTTCAGACTTTTCCCATTATTTGTATTGTGAGACCTAGCTTCTTGCCAAATTTCATAATTTTAGGTCAACGGGAAATACCCTGTAGGTTTTGCTTTTTTGCATAAATGTATGGAGATGAGGACATAAAATGCCATATCTTTTGATTGCGTCGTTGTAAAAAATTTAAATTTTCAGATCTTGTGTGGTTCATGGATCCTAATATATGGTATCAATTTCAACCTGATACCTTTACCCGTTCGTGAGATAAAGGGTCTTGACAGACAGACAGACAGACGGACAACAAAGTGATCCTATAAGGGTTCCGTTTTTTTCTTTTGAGGTGCGGAACCCTAAAAACCGGTCAAGTGCGAGTCAGACTCGCGCGCCGAGGGTTCCGATATACCTATACTATTTTTGAAAGCAATAAAGTCCATTTTTAGGACCGCAAAACTAAATTTGTTTGTAAAGGTTTTTTGCAGATTTCTAAAAAACTGTGCAATTTAGAAAGATTATTTTATTTTTGCTGTAATGTTTACATAAACTTTTATCGACTGTAATTAATTCAGATTTTTCCTCTCAAACTTCGGAGATAAGGGGGGAATAGTATTTTTTTTTTGACATTTTTCATCATAACTTCAAAACTAAGATTTGTAAAAAAATATAAAAATATATTTTAGAATGTGCAAGTAAAGCCCTTTCATATGATACCCCACTCGACCTAGTAACTACAGTTTAAAATTTTGCATCCCCGATTTGGGCCTCCTTTACATTAGTAATTATATTTTTTTTCTAATTCTTTCATTTGCAATTAAGTTGGACAACTATATTCTAAAACCATTCCAAATTTCAAGTCGATAGCTAGAGTGGTTGATGAGATATACAGGTGTGACAGACAGACGGACAGACAGACAGACAAAGTCGCACCATAAGGGTTCCTTTTTTTTACCATTTTGGTATCGGAACCCTAAAAACGCGACTTGCAAAAAGTCTATGAACAAAAATAGTTACTTTAGCCTCTGAAATATTTTTTTGAAAGTTTTAAGAATAACTTATTGATTTAGATAAGTAGAAATCGCAATATACTTTGTTATTGATGTAAATAATTTTTGTCATTATGCGATATGGACCCGACTCCGATGCATATTGAAGAAATACCCTTTCGTTCCCACTTTATTTAGATGCACCCCTAATTCCATCGATCATTTCACCAGAGGGCGATATTTTTACCCACACCTCTTGCCTTACACTTAGTTAATAAAATATAAATTTATACAACGCGTAACGTAACGGTTATAACAAAAATGTGAATCTGAGCAACTTTCCCCATGGAACATAGGTCGACTCGAAAAAAAAAATTTATAGGTGAGGTAAAAAAAATCGTATTTCAACATAATGTTCCTGATGGACCGGGAGCCGAGAAGGTATTTTTAGCGTGATAATCAGGTGAAATCACTTTTATATGATTTATGATATCACAAAGAAATTGTCTACTTCAGATTTTCAGGCTTGTTTGTTTGGATATAATGTTGATATTCATGGCGAACTAAAGTGCTTGCCCATATAGAGTAGCTTATGGTGATACTAAAACACATTTTCCAGAAAAGAATGTCGGGGCCTTTAGCTAAAACAAACAAGCCTAAAAATCTGGATAGGCCTCCTGTACACTGAGCACCGGTCTAGAAGTTCTTGTATGGTTTTTATGGATCCTCTCATTGTCCCTCATCTACTGAGACATCTGGTTTTCGCCCTGAATATCACGTGAAAAACTGAGGAAAAAAATGTCCCGGCTCCCGTACCTTGAGGAAAAGTTGTTTAATTTCCTAGGCATATGCTCATCACACCTTGCATATTAATGACAATAAATAATGAAAGCTGCAGTTACTTACACAGATATCTTCGAAAGAAGATTGCAATTGTAGCGTAAAATTTAAGATGTTGAAGATGCTATTATATTACACAAACGAAAGAAAACAATAAAAAAATTCTCTACTGATTGGCGAACCAAAAGCAAACGAAAACATAGTAAATTCCCAATCAATAAATGACCGAAAGTTATTCCGTCACTCACTGACGTAGTATTCCGTACAGAGCGGCCAAAGTTCTAGGGTTGTAAGGCCGTTTGCTTTTATTATCGGACCCAACAGTGATCGATCAAGGTCCGACAAACACTTATTGTTCCGATATACCTGCCAGTTCGAATTTGGAATCACGAAACTATTGTAGTCCGGATAAAATATAATCCACCTTGCATTTTATACTCAAGCGTTGAAATTTGGTACACTTTTCCGTTAGATTCTACCCATCCTTATGAAAAATATTGCCCTTGTTATGATGTGAGAAAAAATTACCGAAGGTCACTTCGAGTCCACATAACCCGAATCTATTCAAGTCGCGAGGGAAAAGGCAACTGCTAAGTGAGCTCGATCCATTGTCAACCCCATCTTTGTCTCATCGTCAACCTCATCTTAAAAACCGGGCGTGTGTGAGTCGGACTCGAGGGTTCCGTACCACAAAGATAAAAATAATGTCTTATATAGGAAAGCGTAGGAGCGTATTAAAGTATTCAATGTATTAAAGTACAGAAGCGTAATTAATGCGCGCGAGTCAAACTCGCACTTGATCAGAATTTATAATTTGTTGTTATTCTATAGCATATGCACTATAAACATTCAAAACCCATTTATACGAAAAAACACGTTTCTACATACATACATACATAACATCACGCCTCTTTCACGTTTCTAGTAAGAAGTTTTCATTGTTTTTATTATTTGTTAGGTATTTCGTCAGAATAGGGAATATGCATACATTTTTTTAGTCGCATTTATTAACAAAATATGAAAAACCGTAGCAGAGATGACGAAAAGTGAAATTAAAATTTAAATCGGCTAAGAAATACGGCTGATATAAGCATTTAAAACTATTAATTACGCGCCGATTAGACAGAGAGATCCGACATGGCATGTGACGTCACATGCCACTACGGCCATATAAACTTCTTATTAAATTTCGTTTTGCTAGAAAGAGACAGAAACAAATCTTCGATGGCTTATATCTTTTTTAATTTCATAGTTATTCGAAAAATAGTTTTACTAAACTGTTTATTACATCAATGAGGATAATTGTTTAAATAAAAAAAACATCATGCATATTCCCTATAACATACATTCAACCATATAGCTTCTACGGTTCACAAGATACAGCCCTTTAAATGTCGGACAGACAGTCAGTCAAACGACGTAGGCTTAGTAATAGGGTCTCGTTGGCACCCTTTGGGTACGGAACCCTAAAAATAACTACTTAGATTCTGCCCATCGATGAGTAATGTTGCCCGTGCTGTAAGTAGTAAGTGGCAAGATTTCTTATATAAAAGGGTAGGGTCAAACGAAAAAGTGTACCAAATATTAACGCTTAAGCAAAAAATGCAACGAATGTATCCCTTTCGAGCAGGTTACCGTCCGGACTATCGGCGGTTGGAGTTACCTTGATGAAGCACTATGAACGTACAACTTCATAGCTTATTAGTACAGGAACTCGTGTAAACGTATGTTAACACGTGAAAACAGATCCTAGCCAAGTTAATAATATGAAAGTTTATAAGCATTAACCCGAGTAGAGCGGAGCAAGATTGGAATTGGAATACTGTAATACATGTTAAATTACTTTAGTTTCAGAACGCGTTTTAGGCATAGCAAAATGAAGAATACAGGCAGCGAGATTGAATCCGACATTATAAAAACCTAGTTATAGAAATTGATATTTTATTCATGTGAGTACCTAAATGTGTATTTGATCATGTCAGTTCAATATCTTTTTGTGAACTTTTTGACTTCATTCTAGGCTGTAAAACCAATGGTAAAAAAAACATCCTAAATTGTTGAAACAACAAGAGCGGAGCGGACTGCGGTGCCCTTGTTTATAACCAAATAAAAATTATTCCATGAAGTAAAGCGAAGCTCTCACTCAACAAAGTTTGAAACCGGAGTACAAGCTGCATAGTTTATCCGCATATATGTATTTGTTTCAAAGACCGTATTTTTTTCTTTTCAAATCGGCGCTTTTATTCTGAAGAACAATAGAAGGTTCTAAAATAAATAGTTCCACTGGCGGATTCCACAATTCTCTTTGCGCTTTGACAGCGGCAGCGATATGACGTCGAATAGCCGGCAGAGTATGAAACCGGAGGAGAATATGTTAGGCAATACGCGCGTTCGACAATTGATTAATGCAATTTCTCTAGCTCCTGACGCCGGGCTGTGGGATTAGTCTGGTGACATATGCGCCATAATCCCCCGGTATCATGTCACTAGCTGTATTGATGATGCACGCAATTGATTTTGATATTCGAGCATAACAAAGATCGCGTTACTAGGCTAAGTTTTAATTAGGCAGAAGCAACAAAACTGTGAAAATTAATCGTCTTACAAAAGCGCAATTTCGTAAGCGAAAACCGTAGGGTTTAGTTGAATAGCAAACTCTACGAAGCTCGCAGTCTGGGCAAATTGTTTAGATAACTTTTGACAGCTCATACGAAGAAGTATTTCGCGTAGAAGTTTTGTAAAACAAACATAAGGCAGGGCAGGTTAGACGACGGGCGGCGAGCGGTGGTGGAATTTGGAGCCGCAATAAAGTTTGAAAGGGCTGTAAAAGAGCTATAACTGTAACTCGGGGAGAGCCCTGATTTTAGTGGCGATGGTGAGGGACCGCGCCTCGCACGTTACCTATTAATTGATCAGTTATGCCACAGCCGCATCGCCACCGCTATAAGATACGTCTTTTGAGGAAATAAATAATGGATATTATAAGTTTTAGTAAGTAGATAGAAAAAGCTGTTGAGATCTTTTATAAAGTTGCAATTTTAACTACTCGAGCACAAGTAAACTAAACTTGTATTAGTTGAAATTTCAGTAAGTTAATGTGCTAGATTTTTTGAGTCCGACACGCGCTTGACCAAATTTTATTATTTGTTGTTATTTTATAGCTTATGCACTATAAACATACCAATTTTTCAAGTTTGTAAGTGTTCCCGTTTTTAAAATAGAACTAAAACAAAAATCGCCTCCGCGACCATCCAACTTGACCCCTCTCTTATATGAATGTTCTTGAAACGGGTGCTCACCACAATTGGTTACCTTTAGTTGTGAGAAAAATTAAAATATTTAATGATTTTAGACTTTTCCCCTTATTTGTACTGTGAGACCTAGCTTCTTGCCAAATTTCATAATTTTAGGTCAACGGAAAGTACCCTGTAGGTTTTGCTTTTTTGCATAAATGTATGGAGATGAGGACATAAATTGATTGCGTCGTTGTAAACAAATTAAATTTTCAGATCTAGTGTGATTTATGGACCTTAATTATTCGTTATCAATTTCAACCTGATACCTTTTCTCGTTCGTGAGAAAAAGGGTCTTGACAGACAGACAGACGGACAACAAAGTGATCCTATAAGGGTTCCGTTTTTTTATTTTGAGGTACGGAACCCAAAAAAGCGCTGATATCGTTTCGGTATCCTGCCAAATCACCAAGTTACGAGCAAAAACAATACCTATCACTATCTCATAATGCCCTCACAATGTCTCGGTGACGGCGCAGAGGACAAACGGCGTTAAAATGATGTCATTCAACATGGCCATTCAAATTAATAAAGAGTCAACAGATTTTGCTTGGACCGTTCCAATCAACGTATCCTGGGTGTCTACTCTCAACGTCCGATATATCGAAACGATACTACTCGAAACATGCAAATGCAAAACTTCGTCCCTTGACAATAGAGTAGATTATTGGTTGGATGCAGTTTGAAAATTCATCCAACCAATATTCTACTCTATTGTCAAGGGACGAAGTTTTGCATTTGCATGTTTCGAGTAGTATCGTTTCGATATATCGGACTTTGAGAGTAGACACCCTGTTTTCCAACTTAAGTACTTTAGTAAAACCAGAATCAGTGCTCAGCGCGCCATCTACCTTGACGATACAAAACTAGTTGAACAATCCGGCGTCTTGAAAACACCGCCTGTTCGTAAAAGTTCACCTGATTCGGATGGAGCGCCGAATACAAGGGATGGAGCCGTCGGATGAAAAGGTCTTTCACTTTCAGGTTAGTATCTCTACTCGATGGTAGATGGCAGTATTTATTTTGTGTAGATCAGGGACATCCAGGTTTTTTTATGCCATTTGCAATAGGGTGTTTTCAAGTAGCTTTTGGAAGATCAACTAGATCGCTTCTAGTTAACACTAGGAAAATAGAAAATGGAACACTGATACTAAGACCCTGTCCAGAAAGGGCGAATTCGCCGCGAATTGTTACGCGCGAGTTTCTACGCGCGTCGGCGAGGTACTGGGTGTCAATACATTGCGTCCACAAGCATCGCGCGAATTTTCTCGGCTCGCGCGAGTCGAGATACTAGGAGCGCCTTGTTTGCGTCCAGATGAACGCGCGAAACGCGCGAGTAAATCGCGGCGAATTCGCCCTTTCTGGACAGGGTCTAAACGTTCACCCAGTATGAAAATTCTTAAGTCAGTTTAATTGCTGCTCTCAAAGCCCGTGACATATTTTCTTCTAAAAAGATTTCATTAATTTAAAAAAGCCTTAAAAAAGAAATTACCAACAGTGATCAGCGTAGTAGCATCGACACTTAGTAGTTAACAAACGTCAAGGAAAACGTTTGTTAAGACGATATGTACATTTTTTTTGGGTATTTTAGAGACAAATATCTTTTTATTTACTCAGTTTCTTGCCGTGATTTTCATGTATGTGTTTCTTGACCATTCATGTGAGGGCATCACTAAGACCAAAACATGATTACTGAAAATCGACTACACAAAATTAAAATCCAAAGTTGCCTCTTCAATTTTCGTTTCTTTCTCTTTTTGTGTAATCTGAGGTGTTTTAAGTATTGAAATTAAGTATAAAGAAAGGTATTCGTAGTTGCTAGGGTTGACTAAAGCTAAAATTTTATTTTATTGCTTAGTTTTTACAAAAAGTCGATATTTTATATCGGGCGCTTACGTCATTTAGTTTTGGTGCACGCGCACTACATCTGTCGCAGTCTAATACGTTGCGGAAGTAATTATTTTATTCCTTTCTTTCACCGATCAGTTGCCCGTGACCTTCTGTCGACGACAGACCTGTATTCGTTGTTCCCAAATCCAACCTTTCACGCGCAATAAAAACTATTTCATCAAAAAATATATTTTATAATTATTTTTGAGAGATTGACATTGTAGCCCTAGATGAGAATTTTTATTTGTGATCAAAGTAAATACCAACCTGATTACATATTTTATTGTACATACTACTTGCTAATACTACTAATAATAATACCTGTCCCGTGTAGTGCCGGCAAAGAATAATACCAACCTATACATACCCGTGGGTGTCGTAAGAGGCGACTAAGGGTTATAAACTGGAGTATGGGCAGCAGCATCCTCTTTTGTTTCTTACATCTTACTTACTGCGGTCACCTACAACCGCGGTCCATGGTGCCAGTCGTAAAACGCTAACAAGCGAGGTGACTATGGTACTTCCAGCATTTTTCCAGCAAAAACTAGAATTCTACAAAAGTACGTATCCATTGATCGAACAGAGTAATGGAGTCGCTATTACTGACAGACCTGGCGGACGGAATGTAGGGACATACGAAAAAACCAGTCAAGTGCGAGTTGGACTCGCGCGCCGAGGGTTCCGATATACCTATAGTATTTTTGGAAGCGATAAAGTCCATTTTCAGGACCGCAAAACTAAATTTGTTTGTAAAGGTTTTTTGCAGATTTCTAAAAAACTGTGCAACTTAGAAAGATCGTTTTATTTTTGCTGTAAAGTTTACATGAACTTCTGTCAACTGTAATTAATTCAGACTTTTCCTTACTCAAACTTCAGAGATAAGGGGGGGGAAGTGGTATTTATTTTGACATTTTTCATCATAACTTGAAAACTAAGTAACTTAAAAAAATACCAAAATATATTTTAAAATGTACAAGTAAAGCCCTTTCATATGATACCCCACTCAACCTAGTAGCGATAATTTGAAATTTGGGCCCCCCCATTTTGGCCCCCTTTAATAATCATACTTTTTCAAAATTTTTTCATGTGCAATAAAGTTGGGCAACTATATTCTAAAACTATTCCAAATTTCAGGTCGATAGCATAAGTGGTAAGCTGTGCGGTGCCGGCCTAAAAAGAATAGTACCGACGCATCTCTTCCCGTGGGTGTCGTAAGAGGCGACTATGAAATGAAATCCAGAGGATGGGCAGCAGCGTCCTTCTGTGTATTATTTCATCTTACTGTGGGCGCCAACCCGTCTGCCAAGCGTGGCGACTATGGTAAAACCCCCTAAGAATCAACATGAATCACAATAATAGTCTCCGGCCCCTAGTCCCCGGCGGCCCCGCTATTCCTGGCTCCGGTAGCGGCCATGGTAACGGTGGGGCAGGGGGTGCGAAGAATTCCCGGTGGATGTCGAGCTACCAACAACGACGACCTCTGGCCCTGGCAACTTATAACACGCGCACATTGCGGACCGACGAGAAGGTTGCAGAACTCGAAGAAGAATTGAGCAGGTTACACTGGGACGGACGTCAGCTTGTACGAGATTAGAATGGCTCTCAGACAGCTTAGAAACAACAAGGCACCCGGGCACGATGGAATTACGCCTGAGCTTCTGAAAGCAGGCGGAAGGCCAGTGCTTAAAGCTCTTCAGAAGCTGTTTAATTCTGTCATACTCGAAGGGAAAACGCCACAGGCATGGCACAGAAGTGTGGTGGTACTCTTCTTCAAAAAGGGTGATAAGACCCTGCTGAAGAATTACAGACCCATCTCACTTCTGAGCCATGTCTATAAGCTGTTCTCGAGAGTCATTACGAACCGTCTCGCGCGCAGGCTCGACGACTTCCAGCCTCCCGAACAAGCCGGTTTTCGTAAAGGCTTCAGTACCATAGACCACATACATACGATACGGCAAGTTATACAGAAGACCGAAGAGTATAAACAGCCACTTTGCCTGGCGTTTGTGGACTATGAGAAGGCCTTCGATTCGATCTAGACGTGGGCCGTGCTACGATCTCTCCAGAGGTGCCAAGTCGACTGTCGGTACATTGAAGTGTTGAAGGATCTGTACAAAAACGCCACTCTGTCAGTTCGTCTTCAGGACCAAGACTCGAAACCTATCTAATTGCAGCGAGGAGTGAGACAGGGGGACGTCATATCTTCTAAACTGTTCACCGCTGCATTAGAAGACGTCTTCAAACTCCTGGACTGGAAAGGACTTGGCATCAACATCAATGGCGAGTACATGACCCACCTTCGATTTGCCGACGATATTGTCGTAATGGCTGAGACCCTGGAAGATCTCGGCACGATGATCAATAACCACAGTAGAGTTTTACAACAAGTGGGTCTTAAAATGAACATGGATAAGACGAAAATTATGTCTAACGCCCTTGTTGTACCCACTCCACTCAAAGTTGGAGACTCTACGCTCGAAGTTGTTGATGAGTACGTATACCTGGGACAAACAGTCCAGCTGGGTAAATCCAACTTAGAGAAAGAGGTTACTCGTCGAATCCGACTCGGATGGGCAGCGTTCGGGAAGCTCCGCAATATCTTCACGTCCAAAATACCGCAGTGTCTCAAGACGAAAGTCTTTGACCAGTGTGTGTTGCCAGTGATGACATATGGCACCGAGACGTGGCCGCTCACGATGGGCCTTATCAGAAAGCTCAAAGTCACCCAAAGGACTATGGAAAGGGCTATGCTCGGAGTCTCTCTGCGCGATCGAATCAGAAATGAGGAGATCCGCAGAAGAACTAAAGTAACGGACATAGCCCTGAGAATCGCTAAACTGAAGTGGCAGTGGGCAGGGCACATCGCAAGAAGAACCGATGGCCAATGGGGCGTGAGGGTTCTAGAGTGGCGACCACGTACCGGAAGACGAAGCGTTGGCAGGCCCCCCACAAGGTGGACCGACGATTTGGTCAAGGTCGCGGGAAGCCGCTGGATGCGAGCAGCGCAGGACCGGTCGTCATGGAGTTCTTTAGGGGAGGCCTATGTCCAGTAGTGGACGTATTTCGGCTGATATGATGAGCATAAGTGGTTGCTGAGATATAGAGGTGTGACAGACAGACGGACAGACAGACAGACAGAGCGGCACCATAAGGGTTCCTTTTTTTACCATTTTGGTATCGGAACCCTAAAAACGCGCGGCTTTTGTTAGCTTCGTTCATCTGCGTCACAGAATACCATATATGTACTAGTGTCTGCTTACCTATACTGAAAGTAGGTATAGTTAAATATAAGAGCGTAAATTGTTTTTTTTAGTAAACAGTGTTACTTCGAGAGGTCTTTTTATTTTTCTTTAATTTTTTACATAAACTTCTATCGACTGTAATCAATTCAGATTTTTCGTTTCGTTTTTATAGACTTTTTTAGTTTAACTGTAAAATGAGTCGTAAAAAAATACAAAATTTATTTTACTGCATAATTTCGACTTTAGGTGATTATAAAACCCTTAATCATACTATTCGGCATCTAAATAAACTATTTATAACAATAAGCTAAATTTTTCTATTTAAAAAGATTTTATATAACGCAACTCCTTGCATTTCTATGCTTGTTGCGGCCAGCGTGCCGCGTGCGGCGGGTGCTCAGTGCGTGTATTTTGTGCGGGGAGCGGGGGGGTCGAGCGAGAAGACTCCGCCCATTGAGCGTTAAATATTTTCAGACATATCCTCTTAATATGGATAAGTATACTACTTAGCGTCATATAAAAATGGCGCTTTTTAGCATCACGCCACCTAGCGGTTCGAGTGGACTTATAAAAAACCTAACATAATATCATAAAACAGCAAACCTAAAAAATGCCGTTGGTATAAAGAATATTTTTTTCTTATTGTGGGCGAGATATGATATGACGATTGTGGGTAATAAGGGCTATGGATTTTTCAAAATTTCGGGAAATAGATTCAGAGCAGATTTTTAGTTTGAAGGGTCCCGGCCAAAATCAGTAAAAAACAGAACCCTGTAATGTGCGAGTTCGTCGATCTTAATTACAAGTGATGAAAACATATTTAAATTTTCTCATAAATCTTACTTTGATCGGACTTCTACATTCACGTTGGATTTTAGTTTCATACAGAGGACGTCAGGGATTTTGACAGAGCGGTAATGCCTGTAATGGATACTCCAGACCTAGTCCTACCAGTTACTCCAACCATGTTCTACTTTACAACGAAATAAGTACTTACAAAGACCAGCATAATAAAGAAGGCAGCAATGTAGGAGCTTCGTGCAGTCAGCATCGATACAAAGCGGTAATGTTCGCCGGTGATGACGTTCCTGAAAACAAACCAAGAAGTACAGCCCTCGTTTTCTTAACATATGACCAAGTAGGTACTATTGGCTACAACAGATATAGGCAGGTCGCAGTGGCCGTTTTGGGAACTAGGAGCCAGGACCCTTTACCCTCAACACATAAAGTAGGTGCTATGAGCAGTTGGGACCACTTATCGTCAGGTGGCCATAAAAAACTTTGACAACCTTGCTTGAACAATATTTTTGTGCAAAAATGCTTGAGCGTCCCTATGATGGTATAACATTACATCGATATCGATGACGGTAGGTAGAGCAAGGGCACAGACATCCAACAGTGATTATCTGCTGCGAATGGGTACCGATTGGGGGAGTCAAATACCCCAAGATAATTAGATTTTGGCCTAGACAAAAATCGGAACCAAGATTTTCTTTTTGTGGTTTATGAAGTCTTGGAAGTAATTACATAATTACTTAAAATTAAGCATATCACCAAATGGGACAAGGCGGCAGATTAAAAAAACCCTATTATATAAATAGTTACTGTGGCAAAAATGCCAACTAAACGAAATGTTTTCTGGGCTCGTTCAATGATAAACTTTTAGTATTTTACAAACTAATTAAGCACCTAAATTCTTAGGTAAAGCTTAAATTAAAAAAATCCCACTAAAAGTTTTATTTCTTTTTGTCTGCTCGGGCAAAATACATAACTATCTCGTGACTTTTTGTACTTCACAATTTTGTTGTACTTGATCAAACAGTCATAAAAGTGAACAAAATATGTTAAAGCTTTACAGTGGTATAATTATTGAGGGTTTTCTCTTTGGCCAAAATAGTTAACTGAATGAAAAGTGTTTGATTATACTCTAAAACTGTACTTACATTGATTACTTTGAAAATTAAACATTTCAGGCAATAGCGTATCTTTTTCTATAAAAATTACATTATAAAACGCTTTATATCGACCCTAAAGAAGTTGAAATAAAGTTCATAATTGACATTAACATAGTACACGGCTCGTGATTGCACGGTACGGCAACGTCGCATTGCTTCGCTGTTTTTTTCGGTACGCGCTTCGGAATTTAAAGTTAAATATGAAAGATGAAATATTTACATCGGTTGTAGTAAGCTGAAAATATTTTTGATCTTCTAATCTAAATATATAAAACAGCATGCCCTGACCGACTGACTGACTGACTGATTCATCAACGCCGAGCCGTAACCGATAAAGCTACAGATGTGAAATTTTGTAGGTAGTTTTTTTGTACGTCAAGACTACCCATTAGGAAAGGATTTTCCGAAATTCATCCCCTAAGGGGTTGAAAAATGGGGTGGAAGTTTGTATGAATATTCTACAGGTTTGACATGAGACTCAAAATAATTGTGGATTTGATCTAATGAAAGGGGAAAACCGGCCAAGTGCGAGTCGGAATCGCGCACCGAGGGTTCCGTACCACCACATGATATAAATTGTATTAGTTGAAATGTCAGTAACTTACTGTGGTCGATTTTTGAAGTGAAAACTTCTTTAGCGGCGCTTGGCACTTTTTCAGATGGGGAAAAATGTATTAACTCGCATCAGAAGTCGCGTCAGATCTCGGATGAAGTATAGAAATGGATTTGAAAATAAGCATATCAAGTTAGAGCAGGCTCAATATATACAAAACTTCTAAAGTGTGATAAAGACCAAAACATAGACATAGACATAACATTTATTAACATCTTTTTTGTCTTTGTCATAGCAGGCCTGTCTGTGAAATAGGCAGCTTTTTCCAAGATCAAAGGAGTGCGACTTCTGTAAACTTGTTTACTATTATATATTCTGCGGTCATAGTCTCGGCTTTTTTTGTTGTGCACAACGTGATATGTGCACGACAGACTTGACGTACTGGTTTTGATCGTTATTTAAAAGCGAATCCTAAATGTATGAGATCTACATTTTGGATGACAGCTGTCAAGACCCTAGACTACTCATGTGCTGAGACAAGTGATAGGTCTCGGATGACAGCTGTAAAACTAAAAATCGCTATAACTTGAAAACTACAGACCCTAGACTACTCGTGTACTAAGACAAATAATAGGTCTCGATGAGATCTACATTTCGGGTGACAGCTGTCAAACTAAAAATCGCTATAACTCGAAAACTACTGACCCTAGACTACTCGTATGCTGAGACAAATGATAGGTCTCGATAAGATCTTCATTCCGGATGACAGCTGTCAAACTAAAAATCGCTATAACTCGAAAACTACTGACCCTAGACTACTCGTGAGCTGAGACAAATGATAGGTCTCGATGAGATCTACATTTCGGATGACAACTGTCAAACTAAAAATCGCTATAACTTGAAAACTACTGACCCTAGACTACTCGTGTGCTGAGACAAATGATAGGTCTCGATGAGATCTACATTTCGGATGACAACTGTCAAACTAAAAATCGCTATAACTTGAAAACTACTGACCCTAGACTACTCGTGTGCTGAGACAAATGATAGGTCTCGATGAAATCTACATTTCGGATGACAGCTGTCAAACTAAAAATCGCTATATTTCGAAAACTACTGACTCTAGACTACTCGTGTGCTGAGACAAATGATGTCTTGATGAGATCTATATTTCGGATGACAGCTGTCAAACTAAAAATCGCTTTAACTCGAAAACTACTGGCCCTAGACTACTCGTGTACTAAGACAAATGATAGGTCTCGATGAGATCTACATTTCGGATGACAGCTGTCAAACTAAAAACCCCATAACTTGGAAACTACTGACTCTAGAGTAGTCGTGTGCTGAGTCAAATGATAGATCTCGATGAGATCTACATTTCGGATGACAGCTGTCAAAGTAAAAATCGATATAACCTGAAAACTACTGACCCTAGACTACTCATGTGCTGAGACAAATTATACGTCTCGATGAAGAAGTACGCGAGCAATGGCGCGATTGACCCTTACAAAAAGCATAATATTCAAAAATTCTAGTTTTTACTTCTGCCGGCACTCTCGGAGTGCAACCCGTCCTTTTTTGAGTCCGACTCGCAGTTGATCAGTTTTTATATTTTATAGCTTATGCAGCATGAGATACAGCCCACTGACAGACAGTCAGACAGACATCGGAGGCACATCAATCGTGGTATGAAACATCTGCTGGTGTACCCCAAGGTGGCGTCTTGTCCCTACTCCTTTTCGCTTTCTTCATTAGCTCTATGACTTTCCCAATCGAATCTTCGTACCACCTGTATGCTGAAGATCTCAAAATATACTCTCAAGCGGGAATTAATGACCTTGGAAAGGCCGTATCTGATATATTGCTGATCTGGCTTATGTCTCAGAATGGAGTAACTCTCACGGATTGCAAGTGAATCCAAATAAGACACAGGCCATAGTAATTGGCAGTCACTGGTTCGTTTTAAGGGTCGACTTTGGATCTCTCCCTCCAATCGTCTTTTACGGGGAAAGTGTTCCATATGCCCAAACTGTAAATAACCTTGGCATACTTTTTGACACCACTGCGATGTGCGGACCCGGGAGCGGTGATAAATATAAACACGTGTTGCCAGTAAAAGGTTCTATATTGTACTGTCGAATAATACATGCCACAATAACTATATAAGTGTGGGTGAAGGCGAGTCTGCACACTACACCTCCCCCGTTTTTTTGAAAGAAAAAATAAAAACAGTATTTTTTTTTTTTACAGAAATAAAATAAAAATCTATCAAAAAATAAATCAGAAACCATATGACCTAACCAGTTACTGTCAGAAATGAAATCAGAAGCTATATGATTACATAATCTTGAGGTTTATATATTTTTAACATTTATTTTTCAAATTAATATCTTGTACATTCCGAATAAAAAAAAGTTTAAACCAAATTAAAAATTTTGTGTAAACCTCTTTACATACTGACATTTTATTATTATTACTTTATCTATTTATCTACTGCTAATACATGGTTTTATTGATTACTTATTTACCTACTGTTGACAAAATATATTTTTTTCTTATTTTATCATTTTCCTTTCCATTTTCACGTCAAAATGTTTTTCTAATTCTATGATTATATGCTTGGTTACAATATTATTCTACTTCCTTAAATCTAAATAGGTATTTACTTATATCACTATTGTCAATTCCGGTTACATTGTTTTTATAGTCACAGCTGTGTTTTATATCTCTTGATGTTTCAATGTTTTCGATAGCTATCGTCAAGTCTTGTAAAGAATATTATGTCATGTCATATGTCGAAAGTCGTCTTACGCGTCTTGTCTTGTCATAATTTTTTGTAAAATTATATTACATTATTTATTTTTAGGCCTATTAATCGTTTGTCATGGAGCTCCTTACGTAATTTAATAATACTTTACTTGCATGCATATAATTACATTTTACTTTTACACATTAATATTTCATTTATTTATTTATTTATGGGCCGGTCCCTTTTTTTTACTTATTTGTATTGCTACTTTTATTATTTAGTCGACTTTTTACTATAATTTAATTTATTGGCAACTTTGCGCCTTTTTATGGGTCGTGGCCACGCCCTTAATTATTTGAGGTCATGTTTTAAGTCACCTACAGGACTCCAACTATTCTCACAGAGCAAGCTCGTTGACACCATGATCGAATGAAGGATCTGACACTCAATGTAGCAATATTAATTAATTTAGAGGTCATAGTTTTAAGACTCTTGGTCTCCAACAGCTTTTTCACACCGGAAGCTCGTCCGCCCTATGATTAGACTGAAGGATCTTATGCCTACTATGTACCATTGTGTACCTCTTTAGAGCGCTTATCTAGCACTGCTTGTTTACTCATGTATGAGTCCTCTAACTTCTTATCATTACATTTCTCTTTCTTTATCTTTCTTTCCACTCACTCATCTTTCTATCGCAATCCTTATTTAAGAATATTTCGATATCCAATGTCTTGGACCAACAGACAACAATAATCGTTTGGGTGATCAGTCCAAGCGATTGCCAAGACTCTGTCTACCGAAGTATTCCCATCCATTCTTTTTATACCTTAGTATACATACTAGACAATCCAAACCTTCAAAGTTTAATCACCCATCGATACTCTATCTCACAAAATATACTATCCTGCTTATTCATTAACCTTCATCAAAATAAACTATTCGAAACATTCCTTAAGAAAAGTACCTAATTGCACTCAGCGGTGTCAAAAAGATTTTTTATACTTCCGGATTTCCATCAGTGTGACCTCTATCCTAATTCCTACTTATTAATCCTTATCTTTACCTTCTCTACATTATTAAAGTATGTACGTAGTACAAATACTATTACGTCTTTTTACTGCGCATAATATCTCATCTCTACTTTTTATTTGTCTTAAATATTCATAATATGTGCTTAATAGCTTAGTCCTTTTCATTCATCGTAGTCAATCCGAGTTTTGTTACACATTTAAAAAAAATAAAAAAATTATTGCACGTAGCGCCTTAAGTATGCCTTACGTCACCTGTGAAAAACACCTTTATCCATGCACCTTATTATCTAAATTTATGATATTAATCCTACTCAGAAAATGTTGTGTTGTTCATAAACCGGTTGACCTGATAAGGTGACAGTACGAGTATCATCATGTTACATGTTTCAATTAATAATTTCTCTAACCGCAAGACAATTTTTCATAACAAGAAAAAAAAAAACTACATAATTTTAATACAAAATCTCAACTGTAGTAAACGCATTTCATTTTAAATGACCTGACTAACTATCCGTCAGTTGCAGGAAGACCCATTAACGTTAACGTCACATTAGATCTCGTACTGTTCTTTTCTGCTATGTTAGCCCAGTAAATGTCAGCAATAGATTTAAGTAGGGTTTTTACTTTAAAGTCGCTTTCTGCAACTGGTGGTAGACTTCCTCTATAAAGATACAATTAAAGTACTCACATACAATTTATTAGAATTTCTTTATCCAAACTTATATTAGACAATTTTTGTTTTATTTCAAAATACATTCGTTGGTTTGTTTAGATTTTACCTATTTGGTTACTCTGACAAATATAATTTTAATCCAATAAATCATTTTAAAAAAAATTAAAGTTGTGACTTAATGCTCGTTTTTCCAAGTATTAAGTCAATTTTAAATACTACGCAAAAGATAGTTGTTATATTAATTTCTTGTTTATATTCGATACGAATGAATATTCTATAGGCAATAAAAAAATAAGTTCCTGTGGTTATCAAATCATTAAAAATAAATCATTAAAACTTTTAAAATTTTACTTAATTGATAGGAAAGTTTCATCATCAACATGAGACCGAATACAATAAATTGTGCTGACAATGTGTTACTATGAGACATATGAGTAAGTACCTGTGCGACGCTGCAGATTCCGTGAACGGTGGCATGCGCTGCAGTCCTACGAGTACTTGTATTTTCTAGAAACATCGTATAGGTACATACTTACGAAACTAATGCAAATATCAGCTACGCTGCAAATTTTCTCTGTAAAAGATTACAATTTCGACATAAAAATAAACTTACCAACTTTTACGTGAAAATATTATTATAAATTTCTGATTCTAATAATATGACCATATAGGCACCTATTACTCGTACACGTGCTTTATTATATGAAATAAAAGAAAAGCTGCTAAGATTTTAAATGTTTAACAAAAATTTTAGCCAAACGTAATTAAAAGAAAATTCTCGACCTGTGTAATATTTCTGTATGATAGGTACCTATGCATTTCACAGTAAGTTGCAACATGATTCTCCTGTCGCTGCGCACTCGCTGATACGATACCTAATTTGTAAGAAAGAGGCGTCACTGCAAATATTTAAATAACTATGTCATGCATATATTCAAGATACATTATTTGTTTATTTAAATTAAATTTTGAACAAGCTTTAATCAAATCTAAACAAATTGTCTTTTAAAATGCAAAAAAAAAACTAAATTAAAAATGTCTTAAAATGTAATTATTGGCGTTTCTTAAAAAAAGTTAATAATACAGTTGTAATTCGGTAGTAAGTTAACTCTCACGTAAAGATATCGGCATTTTTCTTTTTTCAATTAAAATTATTAATGTTACCTAGTTGAAAAATTTATGAAGTTATAAGAGTTCTAAAAGAATGTTAATTTTAGTATTTGAATTGTTATTATTTTATGTTCATTTTAGAAAAAAAATATACCCACTACATAAGTAGATACTTATTGCTGTTATGCAATGCCATTGCTTTTATTTAAGTCAATCCGAGCATAGTTTATAACTAAATTAGCTTATGAAATACTAAATTGAAAACCAAATTTATGAAAAAATTACGGAAAAACGTTCTTACTTACGTGAAAAGAAAATTTACTGAACTTTAAAATTTAGCTTTTTTTCCGAATTTAAAAATTTAATTGAGTTTATAGCATAGATATAAGTATATCAATTTAAAATCTTCTTACCTGTACACAAAACACAATTTTTTTAGTACTATTTTTGCCAACAGTATTTATATTATTTAATGGGCACACGGATAATGTAATTTTCTCATATAATTTATATCATCACAAAATATTTTTAAGTAACTTTTTAATTTTCTCTACTTCAAAATTAATTTACTTGTTGTACTAATATTACATTATCCGTAGCCTTACCATTATAAGGAAAAAAAAAATAAAGTAGGTAACACCAATAAAAAAGTAGCTCACGGATAGTGTAAAATTTCTCTTTTTATAGAAAAATAAAATCGAACTTACGCCTTTCTAAAGTGTTTACCATAGATCAGAAAGGTGGTGTTTACATTATCCGTGGCTGGTTACTAAAATTAACTTACGTTTTCTAAAACCCTTTATGATGATCCTGTATGGTCATCTGTATGGTGAATCACTGGTTGGTTGCCTGTCTTCGTTCTTCATAGATAATTGCCCGAAATTACACCGATTTTCTTCCGCTACCAAAACCTGTCCGAAATTATACCGATTTTCTTCCGTTACTGAAACCCGAAACGACCTACTCTATTTTTCTTCCAAAATCCTAGCTAAAAACACAATCATCACTGAGGGCTGGCCATGTCCCGGCCGTGGACACGAACAACTCCCGGCGCCCTGCTTATTCCTCATCATCTGACACCAACAAACTCCCTGCGCCCAGCAACACATCATCTATCATCTGACTCCGTCTATCTCCCTGCGCCCTGCTCTACTTCTTCTGTTCTTCCATTCTCCGTCTTCATACATGGTCTTCTTTAGAAACTTTTCTTGCTGTTGTTTTTCTTCAAAATTTTACTGAGACGTATCTTCTTATTTAATGTAAATTCTTCTTTCTTCTCAAATTACAACTACTTCAAACCACTGATTCACCATAGTACTTTGCTTTGCATTTGATTTTTATTCTGTCACTTTTCACTACACTAAATCCTCGTATAAATCACATTTTTTCTTCACGTTAGATCTTTCCGACTCATATTGCACAGCGCTGCCATATTAGGCAGCACTGGCAGGGTCGCCATGCGATGTGCGGACCCGGGAGCGGTGATAAATATAAACACGTGTTGCCAGTAAAAGGTTCTATATTGTACTGTCGAATAATACATGCCACAATAACTATATAAGTGTGGGTGAAGGCGAGTCTGCACACTACACCACACTTTCGTGGAAACTTTTTGATACCACACTTTCGTGGAAACCACAAGTGGCGGAGTTAAGTTGAAAGCTTTTTGGTGCGTATGGATCACTGAAAAAGCTGCGAAATTTCTTGCCGACCAGTACAAAGATTGCTCTTGCACAATCGTTACTCCTACCTATCTTGGATTACGCTGATATCTCCTACCCTGATGTCCCTCAAAACTGCATAAAAAATTATTTTGACGATGCCAAAAAATAGTCATGAAATAGTCATAAATAGTCATCATAAGGAAAATAATAGTCGCGTTACAATTCAAGTTATAGCTATGGTTTGCTGAGGATTATGGGCATAGGCTGTGCACAGAATCTTCAGCTTTGATGCAAGCAAACCGTGGGGACTATCGACTTTATTTTTATTTTAAAAAATTGTCATGAAATAGTCGTCTTGACTTACAAATTCTCGAAAATAGTCGTTTAAGGATTTCAGAGTTACAGGGGTAGCTTGCTGAGGATTCTGTGTATTGCATTTCACGGACGCAGATTCCTGCAGAACGTTTAGGTTTTTCTGTTTGATACTGATGTCAAAAAATAGTCAAGAAATAGTCGTCTCAAACCACAATCACTTTGTTCTGGTTTACCTTGACATCACAGAAGAGATGCTTAACAAACTGCAGCGGCTTCAGAACCTGTGTATAAGGTTTGTTTTTGGACTGAGAAAGTACGATCATGTGTCGTCCTTCCGAGCTCAGTTAAAATGGCTGCCCATTCGCCGTCGAAGGGATGGTCATATTCTCTCTCTACTGTACTCTATTCTATTCCTTCCTTCCACCCCTTCATACCTCGAAGAAAGATTTCAATTTAACATCTCTCAAGATCGTACTCTACGCTCCTCTCTTGACCTTTCCCTCTCTATACCTTCTTAGTTACAAAATATTTATAAGTTTCTTGCTATTTATTACAATATTTTCCTATAGTAATTCTTATATTGTTTTATATTAAAAAATATATAAATAGTGTATCTAAATGAACCTCTAAAATATTTTCCGTCCAGAGCAAATTGAAGGATTCTAAAATAAAACCCTAAACGCAAATTCCTGTATTCAATAGGTCACCAAAGAATATTTTGCAGCCGTGTGATACTCGTACACTCTAATCCTGTACTATTAAACGAGCAATATTTGTATAGCAATATATATAGGTAAATTTGAATTTGTGATCGGTTTCTCTTACTCCAACGATTTAGATGAAATTCACCATACGGGGGTTTTTGAGGGCGAAAAATCGATCTAGCTGGGTCATGTCTGGGAAAATTCGTTTTCCTCGTATTTAACAACACATTCAAAAGATACGATAACTTATGTCCTCATCTCCATATGTTTCATAGGTTATGCAGCATGAGATACAGCCCGCTGACAGACAGACAGACATCGGAGGCATATTAATATGGTCCCGTTTCTCACCCTATGGGTACGGAACATAAGGAACCATAAAGTCTGAAATAATTAAAGTTTACAACCTTTCTCACAACCAATTAACGCTAGCTTCCTTTCAAGTACATTCTTTTTAAAGAGGGGTCAAGATTGAGGGATCAAGAGCAAAAGCTTAGCACGCTGGTCCGACTCGCACTTGCCCGGTTTTTTGTAACACTGTATATCTTCCCACAACGATATTTTCTCTCTTCAATGGACAGTTTGAAGTGTTGTTGTTTGTGCAAGCAGGCAGCCAGACACTTGCAGCCCACTCTAGCTACTTGGACTGTTGAAATAAGAACACTAAAAAGCCTGATATTATGTCAGGCTTGACATATTCTTGACATTACGTAGAGGAAAAAAGTCTCGGGGTGCACGGCACGCCATACCGGTTCTCGCTCGCTTGACGCGATCTATTGAATTAAAAATCAACTTTTTTAACTTTTTATAATTATGCTTAATTTTAAAAATAAAGGAAAGAACACATGATAAAAACTGTAATTAAACAAAAAAATCTCAGTTGGTATTTTTGCTGCAACATTAAATACAAAAATATTTAACTTTAGATTAATATGCTTAATTTTAGGTAATTTGCTCAAAAACTGTCCTGGACAGCCTATCAAATTAAAAATAATTTGGTTGCCATTTTTGCCTAGACTTTTATGTAACTTGCATACAAATTTGCTTATAAAAAAATATGCGCGGATATTTTTTGCTTAGTTTTAATTGAAGTAGATACCTTGGAACCCACATCAAAAGTTTACCCCATCAGATATTAGTTACGATTTTTGGCTTGACTTCACATGTATAAACAAACAAAAAAAATGATTTTATGGAGAATCTAAAAGCCAGCCAATTCATTAAAAAATATTTTTCACATAGATGTTCCACCACCTATTACAATATATAGCAACTTTATAGTAAATCGACGGTTTCGATTTATGTCCAGCCAATTAAAAATTACAGCTTCAGGACTCGGCCTAAAAGCACAATATGCATGCCTGCCCCGCGCACTCCCTCCGCGATACTTTTTTTAAATCTAAGCATTATATAAGTGTATTATATTACTCTATGGTGTCACTGATAAAGTTATGTGCCCCCGGGTATCGGATATTATAAAATGCAGGCCTAAGTTTACCTGGAATAAATTAACATGAGTGGTCATTGTACCAGATTACAATGTTTGATTTTATTTTTAGACTCAAGGAAGCCTTAAGATTTCAATAGGATTAATCTATAGAAAGTCGTCGCCAAAGCGAAATTCAGACGCCCAATTTTTCATTTTCTGATGATTCAGTCCATATATAATATTAAAATAAGCTTTATTTTATCTTGCTTATTCTAAATTCTTTGAACGGAACGCGATGGCCACCAATTAGTTTAAAATAACGCTATCCTGACAAAGAACACTTTATCGGTCTTTAATTTTCTTTTTCATTTTCGTCTCCAATACAAAGAAATTAATTAAATTTTGACGAGGGCGCTAGTGTGGACTGCGCGGAGCGCAGTCAACAGTTAGCGGCATTCACCATTTATGTAACTGTAAGTCAAGGAAAATATTAATTTCAAAAATGGCATGGCTTTTGTGCAGTGAAAATACCATCCCTTGCCTTTTTTGACCTTAAAACCATTAATATCTTGTTTACTCTACTGTGATTCGGTTCGCAGGGCAAAGAAGCCAGATAGAGGCACAGCACATGGCAGACTCTATGCTGTGACAGTCTGCCAGTGTGGCTGGTACTGCAATTTTTTTCGATATTATTTTATTACAGTTTAATAATCCTATTCTCTCTCGAAAACGGCTCTAACGATTTCGATGAAATTTAGTATACAGGGGTTTTTGGGGGCAAAAAATCCATCTAGCTAGGTCTCATGTCATACAGAGCATAGCTCAGTCGCCCAGGTACTACCATTGAAATGAGAAAAACGCTCAGTTTTTGTGCGCGTAGTTTCCAAAATCTATGGTTTGGAAGAAAAACAGCTTGAATATTCGTTCAGTTCAAAGAGTTACTTAGTCGAAAAGGTCGTTCAGATTCATTGTTTAATTAGTTTAAAAGATATTTCGAAAGAGATATTTCGAAAAATTATATTTTATTTTGATAAAAGTTATAATTTTCGCAATACCGCCCTCACTGGCGGACTGTCACGGACATTAAGTCTCTTAAACTACCGGCACAGGAGACATTCCATCTAAATTCCAAGGTGGGCAACGCGCTTTAATATCTAATTAGTGTCAAAGTATGCCAAAAATAAGACAATTATCGACAGTTTATAGACGTCATCAGTAGGTAAGTCATGGAACGAATCTGAAGAAGGGATCTACGAAGCACTCATCTGTGGCCAGGTCTACAATGACAAACTTGACCGGGGTCTTACCTCAAGTAACCTTTATTATCTTCTTGCTCAGCCAGACTCTTTATGGACGCCATTAGCAAGTCATCATAACCAAGGAACTCATCGAGAACGAATCTAGAGAAAGGGTCTCCGAAGCACTCGTCTGTAGCCGGGTCTAGAGTGACGATCTTGACGGGGATCTTGAGACGAAGACGCGCGCTCGGCGACAGGCGGAGGAAACCATACTCCAAGGAATATTCCAGTATGTAGTCGTCATCTGAAAAGCAGTGAACAAAATAAGTGACAGAGAGCTAAAAGTTCCGTATCAGGGTTCCTACCCAAAGGGTGAAGAACGGGACCCTATTAATATGCCTCCAATGTCTGTCTGTCTGTCAGCCAGCTGTCTCATCTCATGAACCAAGGTAGACAGTTGAAATTTTCACAGATTATGTATTTCTGTTGCGGCTATTAAAAATAATGAAATTTAAGGGGGCTTTCCTACAAAAACCTGTTCTTTCTTAGGCGATTTTTAATCGATTTTTTGTTTTAGTTCTATCGTAAAAACGGAAACACTGTACCTGAAAATTGGTATATTTATAGAGCATAAGCTATAGAATAACAACGAATCATAAAAACTGGTCAAAGGCATGTCGGATTCGCGCGCATTTAATAAACTCCTGCGGGAATGCGCGTTCATAACTAAGAAGGTTCATAACTTAGTGGTACGAAACTCTCGGTACGCGAGTCCGGCTCGTACTTGGCTGGTTTTTGTAAATGTGCGACGGGCTGGTGGGCGTAACTCAACGTAGGTGATGAGCTGATGATATTTTGCACGTCGGATAAAGTTACTGAAAATTAATACTCCAAAATAAAAGCAGGACACCATGCACTTATTGCTACTTGCCTTTTGATGAGTCGTTGGCAGCAGCATCGTCTAATGATTCCTGAAAGAAAAAAGACTATTTAAATTAACATATATTGCAACTTCTAAAGCAGGTACAACAATGGGACTTTTAAGTCACCATTAAAAGTTTAATTTAAAAAATATAATAGGTATGTATCATAATCCTGAGACATACATCCCTTTACAGCAAATATTATTATATCTCTGTGATTTATTTCACTAGTAATTCATTAATAAGTATTGCTATTATTTATAGTATAAATTCAATGAATTAAAGCTGTAACCCTGTTTGATACCACTACTGTCGGGCTGTTTCTCACCTTGTATTTAATGATTACTTCACCTAATAAGTAAACCTTAAATTCAATATCTACCTTTCCACCTGAAATTGATAAACTTGAAAATTCTTTGATTTTCCAGTTTATTTTCTGTTTGCAACATTCTATTGTATGTTAATTATGCACAAAGCGCTAATAGATACGTAATAATTGTTTACTGTCATTCATTAAACAAGCTGTTTTGTATATGCAAATGTATGACATGTGAATTTTACATGTGAATGGAATTGTAGATCCAGATTGCAGGTTATTTTCTGCAGATTTGGAGTTCCATTTCGCCAGCCAGGGAACTTATTTAAATGATGATTATAAGCTATGTTTGTATGGGCACGACAAGACAACCAAAGTCTATGCAGACTAGTCAAGTCTCAGTGCTTGTGCTAGGATAGCTGGTTGTATTTATGTATATCCATAGCACACCAAAATAGAGTGTATAGCTGTTAGAGTGATCATAGTTTTGAGTTATTTGAAAATTCTTACATCAACAAGTTTTGAATCCCTATCCATGTCTTCAACAAGGCCCATGATCCCTTCCCATATAGAAGAGGATGGTTCAACAACCTCTTCTCCAGCCACTATAGTAGCATTGAAATCAGTCTCTTTATCTGCATCAGGTGAAGTTTGTACTTTTCCTTCAATGAAAGCAGTTTCCATGACTTTGTTTGTGACACTATCTTCCATATCATCATGGACTCGGGTGATGTTGCCATAATCTGTGCCATCACGAAGATATTCATCCTCTTCCACATCTTCATCTTTCATTGTTGATGATTCTATGTTTATAAATCTGGAAATAAAACTGGAAATGATATGAGAACTGAAATAGGTATAAAGGAAGACTCAATCTATATCTATATAAAAGAAGAAGGTGACTGACTGACTGACATATCAACGCTCAGCCCAAACCGCTGGGTCTAGAGATTCCAAATTTGGCATCTAGGTTCCTTATGAGGCCTAGGGGTGCACTAAGAAAGGGTTTTACAAAATTCCACCCCTAAGGGGGTAAAATAGGGGACGAAAGTTTGTATGAAAGTCTGTCAGTTTTGAAGTTAGGATCTTCAAAATTTGTATTTAGGCTGACGACTAAAACTAAATATTTACGTGTCTCGGTGTTTTTGAAAATTCGACACCCTTAAGGGTGAAAAGGGGGATGAAGTTGAAAATTCTTTATTTTTAAAGTAAATTCCACATAATTTATTATTTAGGCATTACTGATGTAATTCTATGCAACGTTCATCACTGTTATTGAAATTCCACCCCAAATTCAACCCCTAAAAAAGGGAAAGGGGGTGAAAAAGTCTAAACACTAATATGGGTATCGTTTGTATGGTTTATCGGGTCGCTGATTACGAAAACTACAACAATTTTGAAATCCAACGTGGTGGACGTTAAATACCATCATTCCCTTGGAATGGGGTTGGGGTGCGATAGGGTTGAAATGTGAATATGGGTGTCGTTTGTATGGTTTATCGGGTCGCTGATTACGAAAACTACAACAATTTTGAAATCCAACGTGGTGGACGTGAAATACCATCATCTCCCTGGGGATGGAGTTGGGGTGCGATAGGTTTGAAATGTCTAAAAATCAATATGGGTGTCGTTTGTATGGATTATCGGGTCGCTGATTACGAAAGCTACAACAACTTTGAAATCCAACGTGGTGGACGTGAAATACCATCATCTCCTAGGGATGGGGTTGGGGTGCGATAGGTTTGAAATTTCTAAAAATAAATATGGGTTTCGTTTCTATGTTAGGGATAGCGGTTAAATTGGCGTTAGGGATAGGGATAGGAGCAGGGATAGGAAGAGGTAGAGGCGTAGAGAGGTAGAGACGTAGAGAGATAGAGAGGTAGAGACGTAGAGAGGTAGAGAGGTAGAGACGTAGAGACGTAGAGAGGTAGAGACGTAGAGACGTAGAGAGGTAGAGACGTAGAGAGGTAGAGGTACAGGTACAAGTAAAGTAGAGGGAGAGGAAGAAGGAGGGGAAGGGGGAGAGGGAGGGAGAGAGGGAGGGGGAGGGGGTGAGGGAGAGGGAGAGGCAGGGGGAGAGGGAGGAGGGGGAGAGACAGAGGGAGGAGGAGGGGGAGAGGAAGGGGGGAGAGGGAGAGAGAGGGAGAGGGTTTTTAGTTTTTCTCAATGACTTCTGCGAATTGGCTCTGTTTTGAAATATTACTTAAAGGTGTCTCTCATCTCTCTCTTTACATTTGTTAGGATACTGCTGCTAAGTTTCTCTGTTCTGAGTAATTTATGAGTAACGTCTGAATATTATTTAAAATTCAGCTGGATCTTGAATTATACTCATTGATTTGCGCAGGGTTAGTCCTGTTTTTCCTTAGTTTAAAATTACCCCGAAATGATGGGATAAATAATAATGTCCTTGGACTAAAATATACGTTAATTCTGATATAAAAAAATAGTTTTAGAAATTTGTCCATTTTGATTTCAATTAAAGATAATATGTTTTCACTGATGGAGTTCAAATAACGCGTGTCATAGTCTTAAGGAGAAGTAGAATAACAAGAAAGTGGCAAATTTAATTTTGCATTGTTAATAAGTGTGCGTTTCAAATATGTTTCCAGTGTATGCCACTTTTTTGTACCTCATCTTATCCTTGGACCTTGTGCGTTACATTTTTTTCTGTACAGTTCTAAATAGAATACTACAATGGGACTGCTAATTAATTGTTTAATTATGAGCTGTTCACTAAGACCGTGCATATGAAAGTCTAGCTCTTAACTGAGACTGTATTCAATGTTCCTGGAGTAGCAAGACTGCAGGGGTTGTTTAGAGCAAAGGACATGACATTGTATAGCAATCATGTACATTGTATAGACAGTCATTTGTGCTCTACTCTCCTAGGCTACCACAGGAACAGTGATTTGTAAAATACACTCACTAAAAACCGACTCTGACTATTTTCTTAAGTTCTCAAAAATACAATTTTGAGTGTAGGTTCAAAATTGAAAAATAAAAATGGATGATGATTCATATTAGTTAATAGTACAGTATAATATGTTCTACGAAAGAGCCTCAGGATGTTTTATAAACAAACATTTTTCAGTCAATTACGCGAGGTTCACATTTGTAACCACAATACACACAGAAAAAGGTTAAGTCTATCGTTTTACATACAGAAAGTCCGAAATATCAATAGTCAGAAAGTATGAATTTCAGGTTTCGGCCGCCTAGGCAACCGAGTTTTGCAACCAGTTGCGCAAAAGGATTTTATCTTCTTCCTTGGCAACTAGTTGCGTAAGAAGAATGTTTCTTCCTAATTCGCTACCAGTTGCCAGTTAGCAATAGTTATACTGCCATTGTAGCATGCTGCGTTCCATTGCTGCATGCTACAAAGTAAGAAATAAGCTCATCAGGGAAAAGACCAAAGTAGAAGATGCAGCAGTAAAAATTCGACGGCTAAAATAGAAATGGACTGGTCATGTAATAAGGGGAGCAGACAAATGGAGCAAAACGGTTACTATCGGGTGCCCTAGAGGTCATAAAAGGAAGAGAGGAAGACAGTACACTAGATGGGAAGATGATATAGTTAGAGTAGCAGGGAAAAAATGGACAAGGCTAGCCAGAGACAGGACAAATGGAGACAGCTGGAGGAGGCCTTTGCCACAGGGCACACAGAGAAGAAAGATGAAGTACAGAATGCATGCTTACGGAAATTATAAATTAAAATAAATGAATGATATAATTAATATAATATAATGAATGATAAAATTGAACTATTAATTTAAAAAAATTATGAATGTACTCAAACAGGAAATATTATTTTTTAGATGTAAGTCTCGAATAAAAGGCTATTTTATTTTATTAATTTTTATTTTTTTATTTATTTATTTATTTATACAGCCATTGCAATAGAGTTACGAAACCAGCTACAACTAAAGAAATTGTTTTCTTTCTCTATGCAACTTTTCATTGCATCGCTTTGATCATATTTTTAAATACATTATATCCTATAATATTAAGCGAGCAATATTTGTATATATATGTGTAATTGGTTTCCAGAAAACGGCTCTAATGATTTCGATAATATTTACCATACCAGGGTTTTCAAGGGCAAAAATCAATCTAGCTAGATCTCATACCTAGGAAAATTCGTTTTCCCCATGTTTTTAAGCATTTTTTTCAAAATACTGCGTTTAAAAATCTTTTAACGGGTAGAATAGCTTGCCCAACCAGCTCTTATAGAGCAAAGCTTGGTCGCCTAGATGTACTTATTTGTTTATAAATAAAGAGCAGCAACACTTGTTCCGCCAAACAATTATATTCACGCAGTAAATTATTTTAGTAGAATCATTATTCTAAATCATTATTGTCATTAGAATAGCTTACAGGTGGTTGCGTAACAAGAAATGTTCTTTCCTATTGCAACCAGACCTTTCGGAATATTTCTGGCTTGCAACTGGTAGCGAATTAAGAGACAAACATTCTTTTTATGCAACTAGTTGCCAAGGAAGAAGATAAAATCCTTTTGCACAACTGGTTGCAAAACTCAGATGCCTAGGTGGCCGAAACGGAATTTCAGGTGATAAGTTTGTTAACAAAATGTCAGTCCTTCATGAACTTCAATACATATACTTACCCTTCTGTAGCCAACATGCTGATCATAGAGTTTAATTCATCTTTATCCTTTTTCAGTTTCCTTTCCTTAGCATAACTTTGTTCTATAGTATAATCTTGCGCAGGGTTCCTCAATATTTCCACCCTAAGTATGCCATCTCTTGGCCAAGAATCTTTCACATGATTCAAACATGTTGTGGGCGTTCTTGAAAATGCTATGTGTATGTACGCCAGCACAAAAAAGGCTATTAAGGCTTTTAGCAACACAAGAAATTCAAAAAATCTCCGTACAGGCCTTGGAAAGGTCCTGGCATATGCCACTGCAAACTTAAAAAACAGTGCATGAAATAGTCTTTCTCTTACATTAAATAATGGATTTTGATTATTATTCCTATTGCGATTATTCATGATTGGGTTTACTATAGGACCACCGGGAAGGATATTGTTGTCTGGGTTGACTCCAGGTGGCAAATTATTCATTATCTGTGGCCCGGCTGCATTACTCATCTCTTTGCTATTGGATAGCTAAATTACAACTTAATTGAAGTAGATCATGCGTGTTCTGTTTATTTGTTTATCTTCATTCACATTTTATTAATACTATCTGAAAGAGAAAGTAGATCATTATCATATGTTATTGTTTCTAGTTAACCTCTAATAAAATGTCATACAGAGAGCACAGAAATTGATCTTGCCAAGTTGCCAATAGACGAGCAATGCGTTACCAGCCTTGATAATTGCTCTAAAGTCTGACAATGACCTCTTGCTCAATGTAAAAGAAAGTAGGAAGAAAAGATGCTAGATCCAACCACTTGTAAGTTTTCAGAAAATTACGCAGGCTTGGAAGAGTCGAACAAAAGGAAGTAATAACTGCTTAAGACCAATAGATACACCAGAATGCTAATTTGATAAGTTAATTACGGTAAAAGCTATCATCAACATACTGTTGTCTGAACATAGTAAACAGGTATTTTTCACCAGTAAAATAAATAATCACTGAAGGAACTTTACAGTGCTATTTACTATTGATCTAGTAATTCAACGTTATTTTCAGGAGCCACAAGCCACTTTTATCAATAGAAATCTTGATAAATAAAACTGAATATTCGCGTTGACAAAATTCTTGACATGTCATTTCTAGCTGTCAAAACTGTCACTTCTTTTGTTTTGTCTATGGCTAGGAAGTTTTGTTTTTTTTATGTAGAAAATATTTTATTGTGGCAGCACATGTTTTTACTTATTCTACTCGACGCTAGATGGTAGTAGTCTTAAAGGTTCGTGTCGACGCTCGAAAGAGGTTCACGTCTCAACATTTTAGAAATAACACTACCAAAACTATCTACGAAAGATGAAGAAAGTCAGATTGAAGTTGTATCAATCTTGTAAAATTAAGTTCACTACAGTTACAGGATTCGAAACCGATAAAAGTAGCAGTTTTTCGCACTTTTGTACGTTCTGAATAAAAGCCAGGTTAAAAGTACCCTAAACCGACGAGCATGTATGAAAGGATTGATGAAAGTACAGGAAGCAAGGGAAGTATGGCAAGATCGTAGCAGGTGGAGGACTGTGGTCTCTGCCTACCCCGACGGGAAAGAGGCGTGATGTTATGTTATGTTTGTATATTAGGGTGTCCCATAAAAATGAAAGTCCATTTTTCTCAACGCATACCTTCTATTTTTTTTCGTATGGTGTCAAAACAGACGTAAATCAAATTTGGTGAATTTTGAACCACGGCAACCCGTGCCGACTTGCATCGAAAGTTTTCAACAGAATACTATACAACTTTTCAGTACTAGCGCACTATGGCGAGCGCACGCTAACATATTGATGTGCCTTTACTGCTTAGGTTTTTTATTAGTAAACGCATTTTTTTCTTGCAGTAAGCATGGTATTCGCTTAAGTAGTTTTAAAAAGAATATTTATTTTGCATTGGATCAGTAAAACATCAAATAACGGGTTCAAAACTTCATTCGTTTAGCAGTATTGTTTGATACATTCGTTAATTGAATTATTTAACTACCTATTAATGATAGAGCAAAATTTGCTATTCTAAACAATATTATCTATGACGCGTCCCTATAGGTGCTCACCTTAGATATTCAATAAAAATGCAGACAGTTTCAGTTTAGTTTATTCGAAACCCTTATCGGCACGCCAACCAATGTCTAACCTGTACTCCGCAGCGCTTTAAATAAGAATCAAAACATGTATTTACATACTCAGTGCCATTATCTGATTGTAGAAATTTAATCTTATTTCTGCTAATTCTTTGAACTCTTTGAATTTCTCAAGTACTTCGTTCTTGTTTTTAATCAAATAAACTCTACAGTAGCCACTGTAGTCGTCTATAAAAGTGACAAAGTATTTGTTTCCGTTGATGGTGGGCGTTCGAATTGGTCCACACACATCACTATATATAATTTCTAAAAGTTCGTTTGTTCGATTAGTAGTTTTTCCACAAGGAGCAGGAACTCGATGCATTTTCGATTGAATGCAAGTTTCACATTCATCTAATTTTTCAGAAACATCAAAGTTTAAGCCAATTAAATTCTCGTTTTTAAGAGCTAGTTTCAGATCTTTGGCATTCATATGACCAAGCTTTCTATGCCAATCATTTATATTTGATGATTTGTTTTTTGAATTAAGAATTGTGTTGGTATCCTTGTCATCTTTGACATCATTGCTCTCATTAGTCATATTGTTGTGCTCTGATTTCTTATGTTGGAAGTGATAAAGACCATCATTTTGTTTGAATGCGGTAAGTGTTATGCCATCTTATGTATTATTTATTAACAATAGCTTTATTTTTGTAGAAAACAACAGAACATCCAGCGTCTGTCATCTTGCTAACAGACAACAAGTTTGTACGAGTACACAGAGTAGGCACATACAAAGTACTTATTCTTCAAATAAGTTAATGCCTGTCCAGCACCATTTTTAGAAACTAAAGATACTGTGCATATTCCTTTAATCTCAGCTGTATGCTCTTCAGTGGCAAAATTAAGTTTACCAGATCTTTTATCAAATTTTCCAAATAAATCACGTTTGTAAGTCATGTGAGAAGTGCAGCCACTATCTAGGATCCAGTCATAGTTAGAAGTATCCTTTCTAGTAAGAAGACATTGTGTAGCAAAGTGATTTTTATGAGATGAATCATTTTTTCTATCTTTATTCTTTTGCCAGCATTTTGTACAAATTGTATGCCTTTGCGTTTGAAGATTTTACTTCTTCTTCGTTTACAAATTTTACACATGCTCAATAATGCCTCTTCATGAGATGAACTGGCTTCTTCTTCACAAGTATTGCTGATATTTCGATTGTGTCGATCCTCAGATTCTTCAATAATTTAAATTTTTAGTTCTGCGGGAGCAGGAAGAATATCACGCGACTCAATGGCTACTCTGAACGCTTCATATTCAGCTGAAAGACTATACAGCATCATAATTGACAATAAATCCTTATTTATTTCAACGTCCATATCTGCCAATTTATCAACTAAGTCCATAAATTTATTCAGATGTTTACGCACGTCATCATCTGCTAGTTTAGTTAGGATTAACTGTTTCAGAAGAGTCGCTTTACGCGCAGGTCCTTTACTTGCGTATATTTGCTTCGCTGTATTACATTTTTTAATTTGCTTTAGCTCAGTTGGAGCAATTATTAATATAAGTTGAGACTTAGCTTGCTTGTTCTCTTCTTTTTCTGCAGCGCTTGCATTTTCGGATAACTCCGTTTCAATATGCTTCACAAGTTTGTTGCAAGTCAGCACGGCTTCAGCTTGTATGGCCATGTATCATAATTTTCTGACGTCAGTGGTTCAATGTGAAACTTCGACATTTCGGTTGCAAAAATTTTGACGTGCACGTGAAACTTATTTATTTATCGCTCTGCTACCATATAAACTTTTAAAGAAGCTGAGTGAAACAGAGTGGACACGTAAAATATATATTAAAACATAGTTGCAAAGATTTAGCAATAAGACACATAGAACATACGTTAGTATTATATCCCAGATTAGTAAGTTAATGTACAGAGTATATTATATAGTCTAAGCATAGAACAATACGTGACAACAACAGAAAATCATAAACAGAACAGTCGCGTAGCAACACGGTTAACTAACAAGGAGTATGCATACACTTCACAAAAACTTTAATCACTTCAAAAATTATAACAGGACTACAGTCAGTTAACTATGTGAGATTCTAAATTTATGTGAGATTCTAAATTTATACATATCTTTCAAGTAAGTACCATACGTTATGAACGTGCACTTGGATGGCTAACAGTTGCCTTCTTCAAGTCTTGCAATAGTTACGAGTATTTGTACGCAAATTAAGAATAACTTCTTAAGGCTCCAAATGTAGAAGACTCTTCAGGAAGCGAACGGCGCAGCCTATGTAGAGCGCGACTGTCGAATGTGATCTCAAAGAAAAAGAAGAGATTCGTTGCTGTACCACTACAGCTTCTAATACAGGTTGTTTGAACTTTGTTTATGAACAAAAAATAAAAGAGCAATGCTTGTTTTTGCTTACTCTCTTCACATGTATGAAATTGCATTGCTAAAAGGTGTATTTGAAGCTAAAATAAGACTAGTGACAATAAGACCTGATAAGTTTATCTTCTAAGTCTTCAGAAAGTTGCGAGGAAACTGTAGAATTTCAATCATGATAAATTTCAGTGCCATAGGAAAAACTACAATCTTCTTTAGGTAGAACAAGCAATTTTTACTGCGTTGCATACAGCAATACTGGAAGATATGTATGTATCCTGACTATAAAACTGTTTTTTTTATAAGGAATTCGAAGTATTATACGATGTTTTTGTTCATTACTTATTTAACATGTTATTTTGGGCATGTTTGATGTTTTATTTCGAAATAAACATCAAAGTCTTGAAACCACCCATACAAGTATCAGTATAAAATTCAATTTTAAAGTTTGGCATCAAGTCGGCACGGGTTCTCACTATCCGATCGAGTTAATATTTGGTATTTGAGCTATTAGGGTCAAACAGAAAAAAAATAGAGGGTATGCGTATCCGAATTTGCAAAAAAAAATTTACCCTTAAAGCCTGGGACACCCTATTGGTATATAAAGGCCAATTCTTGAATATCACCGGGTGATAAAATATCACTGTTGAGACTTTTAAATTCAAATTCACCCTGATAAACTGCAAAAAAGCAAATAAAAAAAATGAAAGTAAACAATTATACACTACTTCATATTTATCGCATATAAATTTTCACTTTTGAAAAGAAAAATTAGTGATTTTGAATTTTTTGAGTGATATTTTATCCCCCGGTGATATTCAAGAATTGGGCCCCTATGTGTGTAAATGTATCATCACGCCTATATTCCTCACAGGGTAGGCAGAACATCAAAGAGTGTATGTGACGTAGTCCATATGAAAATTCAAGAATTGGCTCAATAATTGGTTCTAAGACGTTAAGCGACTGGACTAATATAGTTACACAGAATAACGGGGATGAATGTTTGTACAGTTAACGACAACGAATTAAAAGGAAAACTATCACAGGTAAGCAGGCAGACCAACATTTATCATCAGAGACGTTCTTGATTCATTCTGAAAACCCTGATTACTTACGATACACGAAAGGACGCTGCTGGCCATCCTCCGGTTTATAAACCCTTAGTCGCCTCTTACGACACCCACGGGTAGAGATGGGTTTGTACTATTCTTTGCCGACACCACACGGGATTCGGGTGAGCGAATACTTAATATAAAACAATTTTTCAAAACATTCAATTTTATTTATCAATCATCAATTTAATTTTATTATCATATTTTGGATATTACAGCCGAGGCCCAGAAATTGCAGCCCGAGCCGCAGGCGAGGTCGTAATGGAGCCGAGGAGGGTGAAATCACCAAAGCGCACGCGCTTCTTACGACGTTTTTCAACACATTTGCGAATAAAAACAAATAAAATTTGCTTACCTTTTATCCCGAAGGAAAAGTAGAATTTTCCTTACATTTCTACTTACACCCGATACTCCAGACTTGTATTTTGTGTCTAAGTATTTTCGACGTTGAGGAACTAATATTTTTTTATTCGTAGAAGTTAAATCTTTTGAAAACAATTGTAATAAACATAACAAACGAATATTTCTTGAAATGGCGCGCGTATCACTTTTTCGGTAGACCCATAGATTGGCACCAAGGAACATATTGGCACTGACTAAACCCACAGAATAAAGACCTCCTTGCTTCGCTCGGAGACTAAACCAATGAGATTTAAACCTCGCTGCGCTCGAAACTGCCCAACAGCGTACTTCCTTGAATTATTTAAAATTGAATATTTTGTTACTTTAAAGACAAATTTGTAGGTAGTTGTTTAGTTGGTTAATATAAATATTTTCATGAAATTGACGTTTATTTATCATATAATCGAACACAGTTTATTTATTCATGAAAATATTATGAATTTTATACATATATATATAGAAACTCCTTGCACTCTTGCCGTTTTAAAAAAAGAGACAAAAATAAAACACTAGTGCAGTAATATAATGATAAAAGCAGGCGTGTTTAATAAGCTGGATTATGGACCTTAATTCAGTGCGAATAGAGCGGTTTTATGAGTAAATGTGTTGAAAAATAAATTATTATCACAGTCAGCAGTGAAATTACATGTCATTCTAATCGTTAAACATCAATATTCTATAAAACTATATCAAGGAGGAATACTTAATTTTTTCAAACCGTGATAAATTATAGGAGAACGTAAGAGCCCTGCTCTTAAATTTGAAGATGTTAGTTAGGTATAGGTAGCAAATGACACATAGCCATGCGGGAGCAATAAATTTTACGGCAGATTTTTATGTGATTGATATACTAATGCCTGAGAACTTTACAAAGAATCGCGAGTGCATATGGACAAAGACACAAAGACCCATGGAAATTCAACAAAGCACCACTGCAGCGACTCTGATTGAGGTCTTAATTGTGAGCAAGATTTTCTAAAGGTTTTTTCTTAATATATGTCATCTATTCACAGGTAGGAGTTATAGAAAAAATACATTCGAGTACAATGGTTGTATGGTTGCCGATACCTGTGTTTGACGACCGGAATGGTGTTGTTGTTAGTAACCCTGCCTCTTTGCCTATCCGAAGGTCCCAGGCTCGAATCCTGGTAGCACGCCTGGTAGGGATGATGAATATGGATGGATGTTAGTATTTTGTACCTGGATCATGGTCATTTTATGTACTTTACTTGAGTATGGTACTTAGGACATGAAACTAAACAAATTTCCCCATGAAACATAGGTCGAAAAACAAGAATTTTTTTAGGTCGTTCCATACAAATTCTAGTATTGACAGCGCAAGGTTTATATGCGGAACAATTTTATTTTTCATCATCAACCAATGTTTCTTGGGGAAAGTAAAGTTGTTCAGTTCAGTTTCGTGTCTAGTGTAGTCAGATGTTTCATTATCAAGCTGTTCCTTTAAATTAATTATTTTTTTTCTTTTTTTATTCCTTTTTTTATTCCTTCCTTTAAATTAATCATCAAAACAGAAGGTGACAGCATTAACTTTAACTTGAAGCTTTGTGCAAATGCTCATAATAAGACTGATTGTGGCCTTCTTTGGTCAGTAGAGTCCTAGAATTCCAACATCATATACTAATAATCAAATCTGTTTTTACCATCCCTCCGTACCCTCCTCATCTCTACTAGTGGGTGTCGCAAGAGGCGACTAAGTGAAATGAACCAGAGGATGGGCAGCAGCATCCTTCTGTGTATCGTATCATAATACATTCTGTGGTCACCAACAACCGCGGTCCATGGTGCCAGGTGACTATGGTACTTCCCCTCCAAGAATATGAGAAGAAAGGAGTGTTGGCAGGTGTGCGACGAAGCTACGTTTTGTTATGTCTATTCTGTCGTTATGTTATGTAAAAAAAAGCATGCTCAGCCTGGAGCTCCCATCTTACGTATATCCTAACTTACCAGGTAGACCGCGTGGTATCAGCAAAGAATAGCACAACCTTGACCCATGGTTGTCGTAAATGGTGACTAATAGATTTTGAACCGGTGGATGGGCAGCAGCGTCGTTCTGCATGTCGTACCATAGTCGTCCATGCCATGGTACAGTCAACAACAGGTCAAGCTTGACACTCGTAGTGTGACTCTAGCCATTACGTTTGTTGAAATTCAATGTGTCAAGCTTGATGTGCTCTTGACTGTACATACCTACTGCGGTCGCCAACAACCTTGGCCCGTGGTGCCAGCCACTACGCTAACAAGCGTGGTTACACGTAGCTATTTATTATGGTTCTTAATTATGGTTCGTATAAAGTATAATACCACGTAAATATCTATGTAGTGAAATTCTATTCTGGAGGATTCAGGGAGCTTTCTCTTTCAATAGTATGTTATGATTACTAGGTAGGTACATTATTATTAAAAAAAAAAACATTCCTGCTTATAAGCTGCGCGCGCATCGGCGTCGGCAGCATGCCTTTTTATTGAACGCGCCGATATCCACGAAATAAGAACCTACGTATAAGCTGAGCTAAACGAAAATAGAAAAATCAAATTTTATTAGCTTTTTCCAAAACCGTCGCTCATCTTTCAAGCATACCTATCTCTTGCTTTTATTCCTATCGCTTTTTTGTATTATACTGTCTGGGTTTCGTTTTAAACATAGAGCGACTGCCATGGCACACACACTCGCAACGCACAGCTATGCTATTCCGTAACGAAAGTTCACTTCGCTTTTCGACTCGATCCTTCCAAATAAAAAATTGTTATTCTTAAGTCTATAGACATAGAGTACAAAGTTTTGAATTTAGTAGGATCAAGCTGATAAGAGAACTTTAAGAGAACTTTCTCTACGGAATAGCACTCCAGCTTAGAGTTTTCAAGCCACCAAATAAAGAGCCTCTGACTTGCCTTAACGACTACGACTTGACAACAATCAATAATGGTAGCCGAGATCAATGACTTAACCCGCCTTCCGAAGCTGGAAAAACGCTCAAACATCGGCGGTCACCCATCCAAGTTCTGACCTCGTTCGATGTTGTATGATGACATCCTTAAAGTATTCTTCGTAGTATAAGAAATAAATTATTAACCATATTATATTCGTAACCACTTCATACAGCCGATTGCTCGAAGTAGTTCTAACAAGTTTGATACCTTGTTTTTTTACATAATAGAGAACATGATGGAATCCACATTAATCGTGCCGAAGCGAGTGGGTTAGATAGAGCCTACAGATAAACAGAACTAAAGTTAAATTACCGCCCGCTCACATTATAAATATTCAAAAAGCCGTTGGAGGCGAGGCGCTGAACTCTGCTTCGAGAATAAAGGAACTGGCATTTTGAAAGTTCAAGCGCTGGCTGGGTACTAGGTATTTTCTTATAAAGCCATGTTCATGTGAAAGACGTCCAATGTTGGACATAGGCCTCCCCTAAAGATCTCCATGACGACCATCCAGCGGCTTCCAGCGCCCTTGACCAGATCGTCGGTTCACATTGTGGGGGGCCTGCCAACGCTTCGTCTTCCGGTACGTGGTCGCCACTCTAGTACCCTTACGCCCATCGGCCATCGGTTCTTCTTGCGATGAGCCCTGCCCACTGCCACTTTAGTTTAGCGATTCTCAGGGCTATGTCAGTTACTCTGCTTCTTCGCAGTTCTTCTGCGGATCTCCTCATTTCTGATTCGATCGCGCAGGGAGACTCCGAGCATAGCCCTTTCCATAGCCCTTTGGGTGACTTTGAGCTTCCTGATAAGGCCCACCGTGAGCGGCCACGTCTCGGTGCCAATTCGTCACTATAAACTAATAATCTGCTTGCTTTGTGGGTAATATATTAGTTTGTTTATCAGTACCTACGTAAGTGGGATTTTCTCTATACGTACTTTTCTGAGAATAAAGCTTAAGTACCTAATTATTATTTCAAAAAACGTAAGAGATTAAAATGCCCAACGAAAATTGAAAGTGACATTGAAAAAGATACAATCCCGAGAAACATCTCGAATCCCCATGCGTGGTTTGTCAATGCGCGGCCCGAAGTCGTTTCGGCTTTGGAAAAAATTGACGTCTCAATTATCGGCGGGCCCCGGAGGGGTGTGAGGACAGAGAGGGGAGGTGGGACTCTTAATTTATATTATTCTCACGTTTTTTATTTCCTCTCTACATCTCCGCCGATAAGATTATATCCAGCGTGATTTTAAAACAAGAAATTCAAAAGGACGTGTTATGTAGAGAAAATTGTAGGTTCTTGGGTAGATCGTAATAAGTACCCTTCAGCAAGGAAACATATAAAAATGAAGAAGTCATTTATTAAAACGTACTTATAGGGAAAGTTGCTTACGATTTTTGGAATATGATTATAGACCTGTCTACTCATTTACCTACTCTACCCCTACAGGATCTACCTACTTGTCTTCAAGTTTTTACTAAGCATTATCGGCAGTTGTTTATTTTTATGTATAATTCCAAGGGTGTACATCAATCACCCTGTATCGAGCTCGTCGACACCTCGACTCTTGTTCCCAGAAGGCTCTACCTACAAATAACTATATACCTACTGCTTGGCTGTAGTTAGAACTGTCATCGTTTTTAATAAGTTATTACCTCGCTTTAGCATCTAGCAGGATATGTAAGACATATTTTATTTATGAGTGTTGTTTTTCAGACATTGCTTAAGTTATTTTGGTTTTTGCAATCAAGTTAGTACCGTCACCAACAAAACGACTTAAACGATTTGTTTCATAAACTCTTGTTGTGGTGCGAAGGCATAATATCATCTCAGCATGTTAACTTTCAGTGGATATTATTTCCTACCTAACGCCCTGATATAAGTACCTCATCCCCTAAGTATATCTTATTTCAGGGCGTTAGGTAGATTTAGAAAAAAGTAGGTGTTAGAAGAAATCTCTTGGCTTCAATCATTTGATTACGTAGATTGTTTGAATGGTAGGCAATAAAATGCTACATCTTCATTTGGATAGAAAATTTAACGCTTTCCATATAAGATTTCAGATCAATCGCAGGTATACAAATTGTGTCTAAAATACAGGGTGCCAGTTATAGGCGGACATGTCGAAACGACACGGCAATTCCAACATTTTATTACCGCTTCTCAGAATAGAGATTTTATCGTCTTATGAATATTTTATTAGTTCCCAAATCGAATGAGCCGTAAATTATGGTGGCAATACGAGCGGAGAGAAAAAAATTATGGTCCAATCATTGAAAGGAAGAAGCGAGTGTCTAATCCCGGGAAACTACGATTCAAACGATACGGCTTCCTGTGATTAGCTTCAATATTGAGTTATGTGGCTATAAAAGTACGTCATTATTCTTATCGACATACGTTATAATAAATCATTCATGATAAAAACCAGTCTTTAAGATTTCTCCAACTTTAAGTCAAGTATAAAAAATGGAGTGCTCAGATTCATGCGCCCCATTATGACATGCCTACGCGCATCCTATTGCTTTTCGCCTCGTAATTAAATGATTTCATTACGGCTAGTTTCTTACAATGGACGCGCTTCTCCGCCTACCCGCACTCGAGGGAAATGGCCTACGCACAAAGCAGAGCATCGTTTTCACTGATCTAGTGCTGGCATGTAAGTGGATACAATCAACAACAATCAAATCAGAGTTTCGCCACCTATTCAAAATCACACCTTTAACTCAAAAAGAACTTCTTTGATGTGGGTATATTTCTTGCCTTTTTTATACTAAGTAGTTAGTGAAGTTACGTAGCTGACGCAGGTATTGCATATGGTAGATTTGCAGAAGAGAACTTATTTTAAACCGGCCATAGCCTACTTTAATTATACGGCCAACAACTTGCGCCGGCCAGCATGCTAGTTTTCTGACAATGTCTGTATAAGTAGATAATTATGTAACAAGAAAAAACAAGCCTCGTGTCTCGCTTCCCGATACCCGGCAGTGATAAGAGCTAATGATTAATCACCGGGGAATATGTTGTCGGAGTCCGACCAAAAAACTAATTTGTACTTTGGGTTTAAATAGATGACGGGGGGATAGATTGACAACTCAAGGATTTTTGAAAGCCACGCAATATCCACGAGACACGCCTATAAGATTTTGTGAAGAAGATCGTATTTCCTTAGAAAGGGCCTCAAAAAAACGAAGTTAGAAGTTTGATCATAAATATTAATCTTAATAGTAGATTAGTAGCCAAGGGCTGTAAGGCATCAATTGCAGCCCGAGATATTTAGGCGCACGAGCGCAGCGAGCTTGATGCTTACACCCGAGCTAACTACTCTGCTTTACATCTCGATTGTGAGGTAAGTAGGTCCTTATTACCACCAAATTGTAGGTGACCAATTAGCGCTATAGGGTAATAATGTAGCTAGAAAAGCCCTAGGGCGGTAAGTAATTAAAACGCCCGCCGCCCCGCTGCTGGAGGCGGCCATCAAGGCGGAGCCGCGCGTGGAGGTGGAGGTGCTGCCGGGCGGGGGCGTTACAATTACTTACCGCCCTAGGGCTTTTCTAGCTACATTATTACCCTAGAGCGCTAATTGGTCACCTACAAGCCCCATTTGTGGGTAATAAGGACCTACTTACCGAATATGAGAGATGTAAAGTAATTTTATTCTGATTTTTAAATGCTTTAAAATATACGCTAACATAGTTTTATAAGTTGTACTAACCTAATATAGATTCGAAACTGAAATAAATTGATTATATTTTAATTTTCATATGTTTTTTAAAAACATTAAAAGCCCAACCTTCCCAATTTATTGAATTTATTTATTATTGAATTTATTAAAGTTAATAAAATAGAAAAGATAACCAACTTTTCTATTTAAAAATGGTTTTCATTTTCTCAGAGTAGGTATTTTAGGCGACGAAAAGCCAAAATTGAAATGGAATCATCATTCACCTCAAATTCAGTTGGGACTCAATTCTTGAATATCACCGCGTGATAAAATATTGTTGTAGAAACTTAAAAAAAAATAAAAAAAATCCTGGTAGACCTTTGGGTACTTAAATTACAATATATAAGGTTTTGACAATTATTATACACTACTTTATATTTATCCAATATCAATCTTTGCATATGAAAACAAAAATCAATGAATATGATTTTTTGTACCCAATGATATTCAAGAATTGAATCCCTGTATACTGGGCACTATAATGTGTAACAGAAAGGAAAGGAAGGGGTATGTCAACCCTGAAGGATATGATTGTGCCCATGAAACTGTATAACTTTCCCCAGGGAACAAAGGTAAAATTACGAAACAAAAATTTTTACTTCCCATACAAAATGCGCTATCAGCTGATTCAGTTTCTATGGAAGGTTAGTATTTTCTTTTAAGTCGTTCTGTTACATAGGTTGATTCACATCCTTGGTATACCCTTTTTGTTACACCTTGTATAATGTCAACTGCTTCAATCCCAACCGTCGTCATCTCGATGTACGGTCAACCCACGGTCAACCGCTTTATATATAACTCTATTACCACGCTATAAGGTCCAAAAGTGTTTCTACTGATGTGCTGTTGAGTGTACATTTTATTCCTTCTCAAACAAAAGTTAGACAAATTAGGCAGTATTTTCGCTGGCGAGATGCGTAGCGGTTTGCGGTACTTTTCTCGTTGAATACCTCCGTAGAAGCTGTTGCACGTCGCTCATAACAGCTAAGTATGCACGGACACGTATGAACTACGAAACGTGCTTTAGCGCTAATTGGCTTTGATGTTAGTGATGTTTCATACAAGCAGCCATGATTGTTAGAGCTTTGATGACAGCTGAACAAAGCACACGTAAATAATAAGTGTAAACAACACATTACATACCTCAGCCCATTCGTTCCGCTAAAATTTTAAGTAGTTTTAGACAGAAACAATTTTTTTTATTTTTAAAGCTTCAAATTCTTTTTGAAAACTTACGGTGTCCCATGGAGAGTAGATACGCATACGTAAATCAAGTTTGTATGTTGTAATTTATGAAATTATTGTTATTATTTTTGTATTTTCTTGTACATTCCTGTGCTTCTTTTTTATTTTTGTCTTTTCTTTGTGGTATTATTTGTGTAAGAATTTTTGCTGCTATTTATTTATTCGTCTAATTCAAATGTAAATGCTTCTGTTTGTATTTCTATCCTCAAATGAAAATGCTTCTATTTGTATTTCTATCCTCTTCGTGACGTGGGGTGGGCTTAAAATCAGCACTATGCTGTGCATGGGCACCTTTTTCCTACTTGGTTTTAATACAATATGTTTTTCAATGTGTTTTTTATGTATGGAAATAAATGAATTTGTATTTGTACTTTGGAACCCTACATTGCGCGTGAGATGACACGCATTTGGCTGATTTTAGGGTTCCGTACCTCAAAAGGAAAAAAACGGAACCCTTATAGGATCACTTTGTTGTCCGGTATGTCTGTCTGTCATGACCCTTTTTCTCAGCAACGCGTGGAGGTATCAAGCTGAAATTCGTAATATGAATGAAATTCATAATATGAATGAAAACGTTGGGTTAAATGTAGGATTTTTTCATAGCTCCAAGTAGTAGACCAGTAGCCAACGCAATCAAAAGATACAGCCGTTTATGCCGCAAATTTTCGAGTTTTTCGACACTCGCAAGGGAATCAAAACCTACAGGGTACTTCCCGTAAACTCAGAATCTTGAAATTTGGTGCGATGCAAGGTTTTATAGCAAAGATAAAGTAAAAATTGCAAAAAGCATACATTTTTGGTTACATCGTACAATAAAAATATTTTTAATAATTTTAAACTTACTAACCTCTCCCTCATGAACGCGTAGAGGTATTAAATTGAAATTCATATGAAATACTCAGGTCTATCATACATTTAAACTGTAACAAAATCAAACTTCTATGTAAACCCAATCAAAAGAAAAAGCAATTTAAACCGCATATTTTGAAACTCGCAACTAGTCGCAAGGGAATCAAAACCTAAAAGATACCTCCAGTCATGGAGCATGTGCTCCATGCTTCCAGCCGACCTAGAATCTTGAAAAGCATGAAGCAACGTTTTATAGCACACATAAAGGAAAAATTCCAAAAACCTTAAATTTTTAGTTACATCACATAATCAAATTTTTAGCAATAAAAATACCATAACTTTTACTTTACCATGGACGTATAAAACCTTTTTTATACGTCCATGGTAAAGTAAAAGTTATATGCCAACAGGTTTGTACGGAACACTCGGAGCGCGAGTCCGACTCGCACTTTGCCGGTTTTTTTTTAACTATCAGTTTGGAAGAAGTGCTGTGCGTACATATTTTTTGCTGTTTCTTTGTTTCTGCGCTGTGGTTTTATCGCAATTTCATAACCACATTCATAACACTTTTGCACTAAAACATTTTAAATTAAGAATCGGTTTAATCTTCAGATACTTTAGAATCATCTCTACCTCTGTGATATCAATAATCTGCCATCGAAGCAGGTACATTGCTCAGATTACCTGACTGTTTGCCTTTCTTTACAAACGTTTATTTTAAGGTACTGACTTTGCTCTATGTCAACTAAACGTTTGCCACGACAAAGATAAAGATATAACATCTTAATAAAGAGCTAGCCGTGCAAAGACTTTATTGTAAAGAAATAAAGTCAAAAGTAGCTGCAAGATGACGTTTTTATGAGAAAAATATTACTTTAAATTCACCGGGCTCATGACAGCTCCCGTTTTAGGATTTTTCTTTATTTTTCTCGGTTCATCGCTAATCTGTATTTGGAGAGCAGTAAAAATAAGATACTCTGTGACTGAGTTGCTTTACTGAATAAATATAAATTATGATAAAAACATGGTTCCCCTTCATTCATTTTAAAAGGAAGAAGTTTAATTTATTGCTACGCTACATCCTACATTTTGAACTGAACTAATCTCATATCATATTTGATTTTATTTGAGAGGTTAAAATAATATTGAAAATATTCATCACTTTAATATAATCTTTTTACCAGTATATTATGTAACTGCTTAGGGTTATGGTTAAATGTATATAAGTTGTTATAAAAAATATTAAAAAAAAGTATAAAATATTGTCCTGTCGGTGGAAGAGCGATTGCATTCGTATTATCCGAGTCGAGTCGAAGTAACACTACGTGCAGCGCGAGCGCAGGCGTAGTAGCTTTGTAGACATCTTGATATACAGCGTGCAGGGATCACAAACATACGGTTAAGTTAATCACGAGGAAGAAGACTTTATATAAAAAATGCCGGTAAAACTCTAAGGAAGAGTTTAATCGATCATCATCATCATATCAGCCGAAAGACGTCCACTGCTGGACATAGGCCTCCCCTAAAGATCTCCATGACGACCGGTCCTGCGCTGCTCGCATCCAGCGGCTTCCCGCGACCTTGACCAGATCGTTGGTCCACCTTGTGGGGGGCCTGCCAACGCTTCGTCTTCCGGTACGTGGTCGCCACTCTAGAACCCTTATGCCCCATCGGCCATCGGTTCTTCTTGCGATAATCGATAATCTTCATATATTATGATTCACCTTTAAGGGTGTCATTTAGAGACGTTACGCTATCAAGGGGCCAACAAAACCCAGGTCTAACCTTGGTCTAACTCTGTCACAAGTCATATAAAATAATCACAGGCATAGACCAATAATAAATGTAGTGCTGACATATTACCGTGCTAGCGACATGAGTTAGACCAAGGTAAGACCTGGGTTTTACTGGCCCCTTGCTAGCGAAACGTCTCTAAATGACACCCTTAATAATATATGAAGATTATCGATTATACACTTCTTTCTACAAACACCTACATTTGGTTTCAAACGCAAGTTCAACAAAACAAAAAACCGGCCAAGTGCATGTCGGGTCTCGCTCAGTGAAGGGGTCCATAGTTGCTTTAGGAATTATTATTGGATTTTATTAATCTTTTTTCCGATTAAAGTTCTGCGAACATCAGCGCCTGATTGCTGTGATATTTATTCATTTAATTTTGTTAAATATGTTATCGGCCAAACCCGATTTTAGGTCAAACTCGTTTTGCCTAGGTCAAACCAATATGACCTCTATACTCCTATACGTAATCCTATCGGGGTTCGCTCCTTGCCATAAAGGAACTCTACTAAAAATAAGTCTTTTCTAGTATAGTGCAAGGTTTAACAGATAACCTAACCGAACTTACCCAACGCATTTCGGTTTGGCCTAGGCAAAACCTTTTTGGCCTAAAATTGGGTTTGGCCGGTAACATATATACTACTGCTGTGAATTTTTCACGTATCCAATATTATGTAGGACACTTGGCGCTATAGCTTAATTTTTCAGAAACGGATCCCCAAGTCGAAAAATGGTCTGTGTATATCCACATTAATTGTGAAAACCTGTCCAACAACACACCACACAAGAAAAAAAATCATTCCCACTTTACGTGCAAAAAATCGTTCTAAAATGCTATTTTACGGACATGTTGCGGACAGACAAATAGACAGGCGGACATAATGAAACGGAACGGTTGACGACGGAAACCTAAAAACTAATTGTATTATTTGTTTTTGCTTCATACATAACATCTCGCCTCTTTCCCGTCGGGGAAAGCAGAGACCACAGTCCTCCACCTGCTACAATTTTGGCATACCCTTGCTTCCTGTACTTTCATCAATCCTTTCATACATGCTCGTCGGTTTAGGGTACTTTTAACCTTTTTACGGAAACATAATAAACGGAACGAACGTCACTGTTGCTAAAAAAAGATAAGGCTTCTTCTTTGATTCGCCGCCGCGACTACTACATTACGAGTATTAACTTATGTAAAGGTTGAATGGTAATGTCTCATAGAATAATTCTGGGGGGTGATCGTGGTAATTTCAACGACACTACCAAAACAAAAACGTTTGCCTCAAAAGTTATGTTAAGTATTTACGAAGTGTTTGAGGCAAACGTTTTTGATTTGGTAATATCGTTGAAATTACCACGATCACCCCCCTGAACCAAATAATTAAAACCTTAGGTTGTGTACCACTGCCCATGATCCTCTCGCATCCAGCTGCGATATCTTCATTTGGCGGCCGGCAGGTGTCACGTGGTGCCACATCCTCCATCCCTTTTCCACCAATACTATTTTGAATACCTCAACTAGTCCCATCTCTTTCCCTTTTGTGGTTCGTTCTATAGGAAAGCTTAGCAGGGCTTTTTATTTTTTTAACTTGAAACCTTTATTTATTTCTCTCGAGTTCGTGCCGTGTACAAATAAATATGTTTATATCGTCGCCGTTGAAGGAGAGAGCTTCGTTTCTGTAGGCAACGAGAAACAAGTTTTTAAGCACTGACACTGGAAAACTTTGTTTTTATATACTTATATTAATAATGTCCTCACAGTTCACTTGACATGAAATGTAAGGCATTACCCATCCCTAGCCACGGGTGTGTCCTTGTGGTGTCGGCAAAGAATAGTACTAATCCATCCTTACCCGTGGGTGTCGTAAGAGGCGACTAAGGGCTTATGAACCGAAGGATAGGCAGCAACATCTTACGTACTGCGGTCACCAACAACGGCGGTCGCCAGCCGAAACGCTTACAAGCGTGGTGACTATGGTCCCCCAACTAGACCTAAGTACCATGCGTTTTTGTTGAAGTTCTGGAGGGAACTCCCTGTCTTTTAGTAGATGTTCCATGGGATGTTATGAGTAACGTTGTTTAAAGTATAAATTAGCCTTCTTTACTCCTCCAATGTGACGTCAAATCAAATAATCAGTTGTTAGAAAATGCTTACAGTTTTTGGTCGCTCGCTTCTTGAGCTTTATTGAACTATATGTAATGAAAATAGGAAGTTCGTGATAAGTACATAAAATAAGCATATTCTCAGTTAGTTGTATTTCTTTTTCTCTTCCAATTTTAAGGTGACCCCACAGATTTTTAATCACTTGAGAGCTGCTTGAGGATAAATCAAGTCATTTAGAATAATTTCAAGCTGTCGCAATCGAACTCCGACCGCACGATCCGCTGCCACCTGTCCACGACATGACAGCCGCTTTTATGCATCGATGACCAATCAAAGTGGGGTGTCACTTTATAAATTCACTTGAAATCATGCATGAGCAAAGATATGAAGGAAAATATCTTTGAAGAATATTTTTTGTAAGTTCAAATGTAGGCAACTATACGCACTGTTACCGCCCAGGTAGTGTTTAAAAAAAGACATATATGGTGTTGCAAAAATACGTATTTACAAGCGTTAAATCCATTTACAAATTTTAAATTTAATAACACTCATGTTTGGGCAGTCGGGTTAAAAAGGCTATGAAGTCAAAAAGATAACGAATATTTTGTCAATAAAATAACATCAAATGTCATGTTAAAACAAGGATAAACGTATGGCGTTTTAAAATTTATGTACTCCTAAACCAACAGCAATCTTTATTAAAAAAACATTGCATTCAGTCTCGGTTCTAAAACACCCCAAAAAACACAAATTTTGTTGCTTAATTGATCTTGTTCGATTCTTCATACAAAAGACATCAACGGGGTTCGTGTTAAGCTAAAAGTTAAAATAACTTTGCAACGGTCAGCAGTAACTTAAAAAGATCTGCTGAGTCATTAAAACGATTTTTAAGAAGTTGAAAAGTATGTTCGATAGAGATAAAGATAAAATACTTCAGCTGAAGCACGTAAGATGCAAAATACAGATAAAGTTCTACTTAAATATGTTTTTACGACGGTCGTAAATGTTTTTGCCAATAGCAGTACAATAAAGATTTTATTGATGGCTTAATTAAGTTCTACTTAGTATAAAAACCTGTCTGGTATGTATATAGATGTTTTAAAACCTTGAATTCGAAATTTAACTCGTTTTGAACCCATGTGAAATTAAATTTTACATAAGATGAGCTTAACATAATGAACCATCTAACTAAATAATGAAACAGTTGAGCCTACATCCATGTAAAGTCACAATTTGATTAGCAATTGCAGGTAAATAGTTGCAGAAAGCTAGACACATATCCCTTAAAAGGAATGCTAAAAAACATTTTTGTTAAATTAAACTCATTTCCTATTACATTGTGAATTAGTGACAATTGTTTTGAGAAATGAAGAGTAGAATAAATGAGAAAGGAAGAGTCAACCATGTAATAGAGTCCTAATGAAATAGTGAAAATAACTTCAAAATGTTACTTAGATCTATCATAAAACTGAACAACTTTCCCAAAGAAACGTGTACAAAAAACAAATTGACCTCTCATACAAAATATACTGAAGCAGTTTCTATGGAAGTTCAATTTTTTTTTATAATTTCGACCTTTTTTCGTAGTACGTCGGATTTTATTTAATTTATAATTTTCATGTAATTTTGTTCTTTTTAGGGTTCCGATACCAAAATGGTAAAAAAAGGAACCCTTATGGTGCTGCTCTGTCTGTCTGTCTGTCACACCTCTATATCTCAGCAACCACTTATGCTATCGACCTGAAATTTGGAATAGTTTTAGAATATAGTTGCCCAACTCATACATGTGAAAAGCGTATAGTTAACTTAGAATCTGCAAAATCACGACTTGAGAATGATCTCTCCACAACACAATTCCGAGTTGACGCCATCGAAAAAACAGTACTGGGTGTTACATTTAATGAGATTGCTGCCAAGTGTAACAACAGTAAGCCTAGCAGGACCAATGGTCAACCACACACTGCCGAAAGCAAACCTAGCGGGACTCATGGTCAACCACACACTGCCGAAAGCAAGCCTAACGGGACTCATGGTCAACCACACACTGCGGAAAGCGCGGAGAACATCGTAACATATGCAGAGGCTGCCCACTCCCGCAATTCCAAATTGAGTGTAATGTAATCTCTCGATGCGCCTATAAAGAAATAGTACATTAAGATGCACGTGCGCTATTTTGGATATTACGGCCGAGGCTCAGAAATTGCAGCCCGAGCCGCAGGCGAGGGCGTAATAGAGCCGAGGGTGTAATCATCAAAGCGCACAAGCTTCTTACGACGTTTTTCAACACATTTGCGAATAAAAACGAATCAAATTCACTTACCTTTTTGCGGTTCGGGCTGCGATTCCTGAGCCTCCATTTTTCGTTCTCACAATACTTTTCAACATGGAATAAATACACCACAAAGAGCTAGGTTTATACTTATTCGCCAGCTCATTGAAATAAGCCAAAAAGTCATTCTCTGAAAATTTTTGCATTTTTGCTGTTCTTCCATTCAATAAACTTTTCGTAGGCAAGAATGTATTTTTTATTTGATTTTGCTGGAAGGAGACTCTCACTTGCATTTTGTGCCCCAGTAATTATTTCCTGTGGGTTTAAATTAAGTTCTTCTTCATTGCTTGAAACCATCGTAGTCACAAAAATCAAAGCAAATAAAAATACTTCTGAAAAATGGCGCGTTGAAACCTTGTTGCGCGCGCATTTCTTTTTTCAAATGAGGAGCTGTGACGAAGCAGTGGCAATGCTCCCAAACAGCGTAGTCATTGAAAAAGCACAAAAACTTAAAATTTATTGCTTACAAAATCAATTAATGTTAATTTGTTGTCAAATTTAACTAATCTCATGCAACATACTGTTTATATATTATATTTTCATCATTATTAGGTTTAAATTTACGAAAATGTTATAAATATTTTAGACATTAAAACTCCTTGCTCTTAGTTAATATAAAAAAAATAAAAATTATATAACTAGTGCTATAATATATAATGAGAAAAGCACGCGTTTTTAATAAGCTGGATTATGGACCTAAATACAGTGCAAATAGAGCTGTTTTATGAGCAAATGTGTTGAAAACGTTGTTATTTATGCGATAAGGCACAAGTTTGCGATACATTTTTCATGAATTTTCTATTTCCAGGAACTCTATGGGAAATGGACATTGGTGTCATACGTAAAAATTTTCCAGGTGAGTTCCAGGTGTTGGAGGCGTAATAGAGGAGAGGGGAGCCTTTTGCCCAGCTGTGGGACCGGTACAGGTAATACTGTTAAACTGTGCTTTGCAGTCTTCATAAAAAAATGTATTGGTACTGTTGCAGACTTTGCCGCCTGCACAGCACAGTCAAGTTTTTTTTAGCAGACACGCAAGATTTAAAGCAAGATTTAAACAAGCTATTTTTACTCAAAGTTTTCACCTACATAATCGAAAAGAGAAAATGCAATTAGCTTGCTTCTTTTATTGTAAACCATACTTTTCGTTTTTTTCAAGCTCACCAAGGCGTGGTTAGCGCTTATATTTTTCAAGAGCTAACAAGCTTGATTGATGAGCTTAGTGGCGGTCAGGCAGGCACACGACCGCACGTCAGTGGTAACATTTTGACCTTGAACGAGCCTCTGGTTTCGGGCGTTTGTATCGTAGAGCTGGTTCAGATGATACTCGTTTTGCTTCAAGTTGCTTGCTGCAGTGCGTACCTCCTTGTTTTCAGTCGATATAATCAGTAAACCGGCTAGGTGTGGTGCGTATAATGGCGAGCGGTGTGATCGCATCGCAGCTCGTTAGAGCCGATGAAGTTGTTAGCTGGCACCTTGTCGAGGTGTTCCTGGAATACATTACAATATATGGATACATAAACTCGCTCTTTTCCTGTTCTTCTTGCCGGTGCACTAACGCCAAAACTTCGTAAATTCTTCTATCGACATTGATCCTTCGTTTCATTGTTTTATTATTTCAATACCGCAGGGCCTAGAATCGCACAGCAGTACGAAAAAAAATTAAAAACAATTCTACGTCACCTGATTAATTGCATCCATAGGGATCAAACCAGATATCTGAAATAATAACTATATAGTTACTACTAAGTGCAAAATTTTAAAATCAGGGCTCTTCGGGCGGAACGGGTTCCTCGTTTGTTTACTAGTTTCATCTATGCCTTCGGCATCGGAGCCGTCTGGAATTAACCTATCAATCTTCTTATGTTTTACCTACTGTGTGTAATGAGTAACATAGTATGTATTCCTTTTGTATCTATATGTCACTAAGTTGATTTTCCAAAGACAAGCAATTTCTATGGATGAATTATTGTCTTTTGAATATTTACCATTAACATTTTCTTCCTCGTTTACTCTGCAATTTAATGGTAAGGGAAGGTGTGTGTTACGGTGTCGCCAACCTATAGCCGGTTTGTAGTTAGCGCGGATAAAGTTGTTGCGCGGCACCTCACCTCGCTTTTTGTTGGCCCGACCGCTTTTATTGTGTCAAGAAGGATACTTGCTGATTGTACGTGCAGATTACACTTTGGACATATAGGTAGGCATACGAAAGAGAGAGCCACTCTTACGATAAACAAGGGAATTCTGTGAATACAGAGTACCTATAAAGGGTCAGTAAGCGGCCTTCAACATCTTGTAAGCGATAAGATGTCCACTGCTGGACAATGTTGGACAGAGGTCTCTCCTAGAGATCGCTCCTTAAACCGATCCTGTGCTGCCCTCATTCATATCCATAACAAACGTTTACACAGTGTAAGTTTTTTGCAATTTGTTGGTACTGGCACTGGTTCGCACTGGCAGTCTGAGCTTTTGAGCCGCTAAATGGCCTGTTACTTAACTACTATTACCACTCACAGTAACCGTAAAAAAACGGAAAAATATACACAATCCGCAATCGGCGAAGATTTAAACCAGATTGGCTGGTTGGCCCGTGACGACAACGTTTTGGTTTTGGTCAACGTGACGTGCATTTTGCAAAACGTAGTAAATAAAAGTTAAGATGAGCAGGTATTTTAAAATAAACTTGATCAATCAAAATCTACTCGTGCACAATACATATTACAAGTCAAAAATATGAGAAATGTTGAGAACCCGAAAATTCGAAGAAATTGATTTGAAAAATTTTGACTCTCACTTCATTGTCTTTTGCCCATCTCAACAGACTTGCGGCTGTCAAGAATTCATGGATGTCGTACGCATCTGTGTATTATCATCATACGAATGTCCGTGAAACTAAACCTCTGCCACAGAGACAGGGTACTCCAGGGTATTTAAAAACTTTTATATGAGTGGGTTTTAAGTAAATATATAAATGTATTTTTTATTATTATTGACAAAATTCAGTTTAAATACATATACTTATGTAAAATAGTATTAAAGAAAAAAAATATAGGGAAGATGACGAAAAATAAATTTTAAACCGAAAAATTCAAAAATAAAGTTTATCATTACAGTTGACATTTTAATTTTAATATTACCTTACTGAAACTCCGAATTTCAGCAATTCCAATGGGAAAACATTTTAATTTTTAGGTAAACTACCTATGATTATAGTTCTATTAACAATGCTAATCGATTGATTGCATTAGCATTTTAGTATAAATAAAAAATAAAAATATATGTTCCCGAAGTCATACGATTTTAATAATTATACATTTATAGGAGGGATTAGTGGCTTAACAAGAATCCGAGAAAAAACAGCCATACTTAATTACTTCTAGGTCAAATAATAATTTCCCTGGACTAGGGTGTTTGACACGGAGCGGAGACACGAATCTACGTTATCTTCGCATCCGGCCACACGTGTCTTGTGTAGGCTGCCCACTCCCACTCTTCCTGTACAGGAACATTATACCTATACCAAGTCTTACGAAATAAAGATTGAGGCTAACAACGGTGCTACAAGACGGTTGTAAATTGTTAAAGTTCTTCCATTCAAAGTAATCAGATATCAATAGTATTTTTCAGGAATGACTACTTATTAAATAGTCATCAAGAATGATATGAGACCGATTTAATTTACGTAGGTATACGTACTTCCCTCTTAGACCACAACAGATAGTTACGCCGGCTCATCATCATATCAGCTAAAATACGTCAACATTACGGTTCAGGTAGATACATAGATTAGCTCCTCTACCCTTTGTTCGTCTGTGTATATGCCCGAAAATGGTCAAATGATGATAATGATCTAATAATGTACTTACTTAATTGCAAGAGAAGACTAACACAAAATAGGCATTTGTTACGAGAGGTATAGCAAAATTGTTATTTATTGTGAGTGGCTGGTATTGAAACTTGAGCAAGCGAAGGATAGCAAGCCAAAGGTTTCAAGGCACGAAACATAAAATTACTTTGCTGCCTTGCGAAACACCACAATCCTTGGAATTTACGTTTTAGTAGCTGCAAGTAGGTACCATACTCGTAGTTCATAATCCGTTCTAAATTCAAAAACCTCTTCCATGCAGTATAGTATAGCGGCCAAAAATTATTTTTTACGCAGAGTTGAATTCCTTTGAAAGACTCTGTACACAAACACAAGTTACCTGAGCCAGCACGAGCAATTGTATTTTAATTACGACGGTGAGAGCACTGTGTCATTTCCTCCTCTCTAATGACACATTTGCATCTTCACCAATGGAGCCAGGACGTTACTTACCACGCGGCTACTTGCTTTATTGAAGCGGTTTAGTTAATCCGCCTTTGGTCCGCCTTCGCAACACCGACCGACTTAGACGTCAAATATCAGCTGTTCCTTATATTTTTCTTATTTTAATATTTTTAGTTGTTATTCTGCATAATTTGTACATATATTATGATTTAATATGATATAACAAACATCAAAAAAGGTTTTAATCATTGTGAACCAGTGGAATGCGGTAAACGGCAAACCATTACCGGACGAGTTTGAATTGAAACATCAACGGATCCCGGGGAGTATTTTGTTTTATGATACCTAATTAATAACACTAAAGTTTTGATATTTTTTACCTAATCAAGTGCACTTTAAGGCTAGATCGTGTAAACAAATTCACTATTCTACAAAATTCTCCTCCGTGAGAAACGTCCATCCTCATACCAGCGGCGGCGCCTTGTTGAGTCTCTTTTCACTTGACTTATTAGTATGTGGAAGTGAAATTGATGATTGAACGTAGCCGGACACCTCAGATAAACTATTTACACTTCACTTATATACAGGCAACCAGTTTAGTGCTTATATTTTACTCTAATACCTACGAGTAGGTTGACACATTAGATACTTTATATGTACTTAGTCAGTACTTTTTAACCAGCCAATTACCTGGTTTTTAGGCATATTATTGTTAGGTAGGTACCAATTAGTTAAATATAATATGGAAATAATATTATAATGATAATTATTGGGGTTAGCTACTAAACATTAATTGTTATCCGTTCACTATTTTATTGTTGCTATCATTACTTTCTTTCTTTGTTACAGTTTCATTTCTTATTGTTCTTACAAACATTTTCTTTTCTGAGTATCTACTAACCTTATTTTCTACACTTTGCTGTATTTTCCAATATCTAGTTTCATACTATACTCATTCTTTACTATTTAGTGTTTACTTAGTTTAGTTTAAGATACACCTAATATTCATTATAGAATTATTAAATTTTAAATTTATAATTTAGTTGACGGTTGCATAGGTCCTTTACTAAATATACTTTATCTGTTTATTCGGTTACGTTATTTTATTTTAATTAATTCTAGTCTAATTATTTTGTCTATTACTGTAATAGCTTATTCTACAGTTCCTCCTGTATACATTTCAGGTCACCATGCCCCGTGTAACCAAAACACAGCAGCTTCAGAACAACCTAAGAGAAGCAGAGGAACTCAATGATCGCCTCCTTGCAGGCAGGGACGTAAATGAGTTTGAAATAAGGCAACTGAAGGTCAAACTCCAAACACAAATAAATAAATTTGACGCACTGCAAGACAGTTTCAAGGAAGCACAAACTGAAATTACTCGACTACAAAATCATGTCGAGTCATTAACGTCCCTGCAAGATCTGCATCAGTCCACCCTTGATAGAAATAGTTTATTGCAAGTACAACTGCAAGAAGCACATGTACAACTAGCAGATTTATACAAGGAAAAGGAGGATGAAGAAAATAAGCATGCTGTATCCTTACACCATGAACTATCAACTGTAGAAGAGCACAAGGAGGAACTTGAGGAGCTTGAGAAAATAATAAAAGACAAGGATGTTGAGTTAACAAAGGCACAACAATGTCTTGATGCGCTTCATTCTAGACTGAGCGAGATTACAACGGCTTATGTTAAAAGTCAATCTTCGCTTCAACTGTTGACAAATAAATATGTAGAAACTGAGCAGTGCATGAATGAAATGTTGTCATCCACAGCTGAGCTCAAGCAGCTTTATACCACTCAGCAGCAACTGATAGCCACCCTCACCAATGACAAAGAGGTTGCTTGTGCTCTAGAACCACCGCGGACATCAAATATCAGTATGTCTTCTTGCTGTACGCCTGCCACCTGCGGTTCAACGTCAACATTTTTCAACTGGCGATTTTCAGCTCGCCTTACGAAGAAACAACGCCGCCAAAAGCAAAACGCGTACAATCGACGCCAGCAGCGCGGAGACCAGCATGAGCAGACCGCTGTGAGTGACGTCATCGTGGTGGCACCACGGCAGCACATCGATGAGAGCATGGTGACTGCGAGTGACGACATTACCACGTTGCCAGTGTTGCCAACACATGATGCCGCCGCGCGTGAGCAGACCGCTGTGAGTGACGTCATCGTGGTGGCGCCACGTCAGCACATCGTTGAGAGCGTGGTGACTGCGAGTGAAGACATCACCACGTCGCCAGTGTTGCCAACACATGATGCCGCCGCTGGTGGCGCCACGTTGGAACAGCAGCCACCTGTCGATAACAGCACAGAGACCACGGATGGCGAGGACTTTTCGTCGACTTCCAATAAAAAGAAGACCTTTGTATATTCAGACAGGATAGGAGTAGGTCTAGGGTCTATTTTTAATTACTGCCATAATCAGCAGGTGACCAATATTTGCTGTCCCGATATTACTTTCGACGGTCTTGTAAGAAAGATTGCTGTAGGCAAGTTTGACATAAACACCACTGTTGTTATCGTGGTAGGCAATCATTCTGACATAAGTAGATTAAAATTAAACAATTTTGTTACATTGTTAAACAAAATACAGGTTGAAACTAAGTGTAGGTTTATTCTGTGTAACTTCCCATACTGTTCAAATGTTACTGAGCAACACAACAAATATATACACAGAATGAATTTACATTTACAAAATTTGACAAGTCGTCATAGTGACATTTTATATCTTGACATGAATACTTTTATAAATTATTTCAAATTGACAAAGGATACTATGTATCTGCCTCTTAAGTTTAAGAAAGAGCTGGCTACATTGATAGCATATAATATATCTGACTCTGTTATAGGAAGTTATACACAAAAAACTTCTTTAGTTAGTAACATTACTAACACCAATTCTTTAAACTAGTTCATACGACAAAAGAGGGTTTTTCTAAACAAAATTTTACTGAAGTAAATGAAAAAAAACCTTCTGGCAAAAAACTTCCTATAGCAAGGACAAAGGAAAAATCGAATATTTTGAAAATTTTACATCAAAATATTCAAGGTTTTTCTGGAACAATTTTTGAATTAGAATTATTCTTAGAAAGAACAAAATTTTATATATTTTGTTTGACAGAACACTGGCAAAAAGATTATCAAATGTTGATAAATTATCAAAACTATTGTATAGCCAGTGCTTTCAATCGAAAGTCTGCTTTACACGGTGGATCACTGATTTTAGTTCGTAACAGTTTTAAGATAAAGAACCGTAAAGATATTGTTCGACTTTCGGTTGAAAGATGTATTGAAATATCTTGTGTTGAGCTGGACGAGCATGTTGTAGTGTGCGTATACAGACCTCCCGCTTTTCAAAAATTTTCAATGTTCGAGTTAGTAATGGAAGATGTTTTAAAAATAGTGACAAAAGAAAATAAGTTTGTGATAGTGTGTGGTGACTTTAACGTCAATATCTTAGAAAATAATACCTATAGTAACAAACTTATAAGTCTTTTCAAATGTTTTAATTTAGAGCATGTATTTTTTGAACCTACAAGGGTGACGTCATCCTCGGCTACCTGTATTGATAACGTCTTTTGTAATTGCGATTATTTTGAGAAAAGTATCATAAATTCGCTTCAGTCTGACCACTCTGGTCAAAGTGTTACTTTTAATTATTCTCGAGTAACCCAGAAGATAGATATAGAAACCAGGAGCCTAACGAGTGGTTGGTTAGAAAAGTACAAAAACACGTTACTAGAAAAACTGCCCTGTCACAATTATAATACTAACAACCCTAATAACTCATATGAAGATTTATTCACATTGATTAATACTGAATTCAGTAAAATTTTCCCTATTAGAAAAAAGCAAATTGTTGTAAAATTCAAATTCAGTGACTGGGCTACCGCTGGTATTCGCAAAAGTAGAGAGAGACTTTTTGAATTATATGAGCTAAGAAATTATTCAAATGACGACAATTTCATTGAATATGTCAAAAATTATTCAAAATTGTTTAAATTAGTTTGTTCAAAAGCAAAGTCGTTTTTTCTTCGGAAAAAAATACAGTCTGCTGATAACAAAATTAAGGCTGTATGGAATGTTATAAACAGTGAAACTGGAAAAGTGAAACCGCGTGACAATCAAATCACACTTCATACAAATCGCGGAACTATTAGTTCAAACGTAGAAGTGGCTCAAGAATTCGAAACCTTTTTTACTAATATTCCTTTGAAAACAACAGAGTCACTCAATTCTTCATCTTCACTTGCTAGCAATTTACTTCAAAAGAATGTGGACGCCTGCGAAACTGAATTTGGGTTCAATCATGTCACCCCTAACGAAATTATTAAAGCCTTTAAAAGTATTAAAATGAAAACTACTGAGGACCTATGGGGAATGTCAGTAAAAGTCTGTAGTGCGATCATTGATACTATATCTCCATATTTAGCTGTTATATTCAATGATTGTGTCGATCATGGTACATTTCCTGACTTAATGAAAAAAAGTAAAGTAGTTCCATTATTCAAAGCTGGTGACAAAAAGGATCCCAGTAATTTTAGACCAATATCAGTCTTACCTGTACTTAGTAAAATTTTTGAAAAAATCATACTCAATCAAATGCTTTTACACTTCAATAGAAATAACTTACTACATGGCCATCAATTTGGTTTCACGAAAGGGCGTAGTACAACGGATGCCGGGACTGCACTTTTAAAATACATCTTTTGCGCGTGGGAAAAATCTGAAGATGCTATTGGTATCTTCTGTGATCTATCCAAAGCATTTGATTGCGTAGATCATAGCACATTGTTGCTAAAACTTGAACATTACGGTGTTGAGAATAATTCACTTAAACTACTTAGGTCATATTTGGAAAACAGGATTCAAAAGGTACAAGTAAACAGGACGAAATCACTGAGATCTGTTGTCAAAATTGGCGTACCTCAAGGGTCCATATTAGGGCCATTTTTATTCCTTATTTATATTAATGACCTTCCTTCTGTGGTGAAGAATCTGTCAAAGATTGTGTTATTTGCTGATGATACTTCATTAATATTCAATGTAAGTAGGAAATCACAAAATTATAACGAAGTCAACGATGCACTTGGACAGATTCATGCATGGTTTACTGTTAACAATCTAGTCCTAAACGCCAAAAAAACTAAATGTATTAAATTTGCACTACCAAATGTAAGGTCTACTTCACATAACATAGTATTAAATAATGAGCCATTCGATTTTGTAAATAGTACAGTTTTCTTAGGGTTAACACTAGACTCTAAACTTCAATGGGGCCCTCATATAACGGCTCTTTCTGGTCGATTGAGCTCGGCTGCATATGCTGTTAGAAAAATCAGACAACTTACTGATGTAGCTACTGCAAGGCTGGTTTACTTTAGCTACTTCCATAGCATTATGTCTTATGGCATACTGCTTTGGGGCCGAGCAGCTGATATACATTCAATATTCGTTTTACAAAAGAGGGCTATAAGAGCAATTTATTGCCTGAAGACTCGTGATTCCCTGAGAGAACTGTTCAAGGAAATCAACATTATGACAGTGCCATGCCAGTATATCTATGAAAATATAATGTATGCTAGAAAGAACATTCATCAATTACCAAAAATTTGTGACAGGCATAATTTTAATCCTAGAAATAAGCATAAAATTGATCAACCATATTCTAGATTAACTAAAGTCAATACATCTTTCGTTGGTCTGTGTATACGATACTACAACAAAATACCTGACAATATAGTGCAGTTACCTGAGAGAAAGTTTAAAGAATGTGTAAAGCAAACGTTATGTAAAAAAGCTTACTATAGATTAGATGACTATATGAATGACAAAGAGGTATGGTGCTCTGATATTCCAGCGAAACACAAGAAACACATTGTAAAAAGCCGACTCTTAAAGTAGGCCGTGCTGCAGTGGTTTCTTGCCGTTTTTTTTACGCTGCCATAGCACGATCCGAAACGGCGTAGACTCGCTCTATTTGCATTGTATTCTGCATGACATTCAATAAGTATTCTGTAAAGAATCTACATTGAATAAAATTATCTGAATCTGAATCTGAATCTAGAGTAGGTAGTACGAATACTGTAAACTATTCTAAAATTTTAGTAGTACCTACTACCTACTTCATTATTATATTCCTCTATCACAGAATAGGTAATAGTATTAGCCTCTATGTCAATAAAAAATAAACGAGCAATTAGAATATGTCGCAGATGGATTGCAGAACCTACGAGATAATAAAAAATATTCGTGGTCGCGTTGTCGGAAACGGCTCTAATTTTTTCTTCTTTAGATAACAAATTATGTAGGAACACCGAACCACAGATTAAATAATAGTAAACTGACATTTACCGAAAAGAACGTCAGTAGAAAAACTTTGGACATTATGGCATGGTAATAGAGTTGCAAATGTTTTCACTGACGTACACCGACCGTACATTATTGTAACAGGTTCTTTAAAATTATAGTAGATTTTTTTAGCTTTCCAAAATACTGAAAAGGCTATCATTTCTGTACCACTAGCTGTCATGTGGTTCCTGGCAAGAGAGATTAATGTTAATTTAATGTTCATAAATCATCTTTGCTTTCCATGCTCAGCTTGGAAGGCTAGAAAATTTTTCCTTGCGAAATCAAGACGTTAACGATGCCTGAGTAAGTTCAGACAGTTACAAAGCATGTGCCCGTTATTTAGGTATAGATAACTATGCTTAGATAGAGTCTTTCACGAAGGGAATTAAATATCTAAAACCTTATTAGGTTATGTCTTCTATGGCGACGGAGTCTAAGTAAGTGGTTATACAGGTACTTTTGGATGCTATATAAGTAGTTCTAATACCGTAGATCACAGGTAAGTTTTATGCAAGAATTTTAAAATCTAGATGTGAATTAAGATGAAGATGCATCCACTTAGTTCAACACCCTCGCTCGTCGCAGTCGGAGAGAGCAGCAAGCGGAAACGTAAAAAAGTAAGAAAAGGCAGTAAGAAAATGATTGTATAATATTATGGTTTGGCTGCACCCCTCCCCCCTGGTCAGTCCCCGCCCCTCCGGCGCCCACGTCTCTCTCGACGAGTTAATCAGCCATCGGACTGCTGAGGTGCTCAAACTGGGATGATTTGTTTCAATAAATCCATTTTGCTATCGTATTTTAAATCTGAGGATTAAGGGATTCAGATGATTATCAAGTTACAGCTGGAGCCGAAACTGTATCGAGTGAAAAAAAACGCTTCGCACTACAGTCTCGCCGATCCTATAGCGCACTCACCAAGATGTAATCAAAAATTTGCTTATATAAATCGCATCGGCACCTATAATTTTTGTCAGAGTTGGTATATAAGGTGTTTTTTAATTAGACCCAAATACTTTTAGGGGTTTTGTAACTATGATAAAGAAAAAAGTTTATCAAAGTTTTAGAAAAATCCTCCCGCTAGATTGTTTTTATAATTTTCAAACAAAAAAAAAATATTACTTGCAATCATCCTGTAGTAATGATTAAGACTGTACTAAGAGTCCGAAACAGAGCCGAAACCGCCCGAACCGTGCACTCGGCTTGCGCGTGATTGGCTCACGACTCCGCGCTGCCGCATGTGCTGATACGGAGTGTCATTTTACGATATTTAGCGGTATTGTTTTTAGGATTTTTCTGGAAAACTAGCGTATAGAAATGTAAAAAAATAACACCAATAGTATTCATTTAGGTGCTCCTGGTAACCCTAACAATATTTGGGTCTAATTAAAAAACGCCTTATATAGGGTACGTATCTATGTGCAGTCAACCGCACTTCAATGGAAACATTTGTAACTCTATTACCACTCAGCCATGAAGTCTAAAGTGTTTCTACTGACGTGCCGTTGGGTGTATTACATACCCTCCAACAGGAAAGCTATTTTCAGGCGGTCGAAATTCTAGGCATTAAACGTGGATTTCCAAAACATTTGGGGCTACAATAAATAGAGATTTTCTCTTTAAGGTATGTCAAAGTCTTAAGGTTATTATAACGTATAAGTCAAAGTCGTCAACTTACTAGGCAGTAAAGCTGCCGTTATTCATAATCTAAGCTTTTGACCAGTGCTTCTGACCCTGACATAAAGTCTAGCTTATACATACTTTTGTCAAATCTATATTATTCTATATACAGGTTGTAACGGACGGTGTACCGAAAACTGAACGAGCGTGTTCAGTCAACGAAACTGAACAACTTTACCAAAGAAACATTTTAGGAAAATGAAAATAAATTTTGGCCTCTCCATGCACTGTTCGATCAGTTCGTTCGATTTGTATGGAGAGGTCAATTATTTTTTCTTTTCCCAAAAATATTTCTTTGGGAAAGTTATTTAGTTTCGTTGACTTTTTTTAGTTTTCGGTACAACAACCGTCCCTTACACCCTGTATACACCGCGTTCTTTTTGATTCGTGTTAACTTTAGGACCACGTTCAGTATACGAAACTGTACAACTTTCCCTGAGAAACATAGGTTGTAACTAAAACAAAAGAAATTCAAAGTCCTATAGAAACATCTTGTGATAGCGTATTTTGTACGGAAGGTCAACAATATTTTTTCGTTAACTGAACGTGCCCTTAAAGTTTAAAACAAATCAAAAATAACATTGATTAGGTAACATACGAAAATAGACTTCCTGAATACCATTGTATACTTTTGTTGAAATCCTGTATTACAGTTTCAGGAGCAGTGCACAATAATGAAACATAATGACTCTATCGGCGGCGGCGAGGCGGCTTCTCGCGGACCATCGCGGGCGCCGCTAACCACTCACCGCTCACCTGCCCTGCCTTGCACGCCAAATCCTTGTTTTCCAAGAAATGGATTTCCTGTAGTAAGCTTACAAAGTTTACCTTGCAACTGATATACTTACATAATTATAGGGCATTCCAAATCCAGTTCGAAATGATGATATTCATTGACGAGTCAATCGATCTAACGAATAGGTGAAGGTTATGTTCGACTAACATTGAAACAATTCAAACCAATCATTTCATGTAGCGAATGACAGATCAAAGCTCGAAGCTTTTTAATGAAGACTTCATAGGCGCGCGCGCAGGCGGCACTACAAAGCCAATTTTCTTTTGATGTCGCCGCCGCCGCCACGCTGAGCCGATCGGTGACAGTGTGGAGGCGATGATGCCTTTATAAAAACTGAATGATTTATTTCAAGACCATTCGGTTCGATCGTATAAAGGTCTATCAGTAAGGTGGGCATTAAAAAGGTAGAGGCGAGCGAAGAAGTGTGCCTCCGACTGTCCATTTGCACATATTTGCATTGACCAAAACCCAAACTTTCATTAGAATTGAATTGAGTGAATAGGCTTCTTCTGGGCAAGCTCGTTCCATCGTCGACCTCATCTCTGTCCTCAAGGCTAGATCGAGGTCAAGAGTAAGCCTAAAAATAAAAAAATATTTGTTAATTTCGATAGAATTTCATAAGAAAAAAGAATGTAGTAGGTACCTAAGTAATGCATATGTTATCGTTATAAATGTGCACATTAACTAGGTAAAAGTGCGAAAGTACCCGAATTTCGCACTTTACCTAGTTAATCTGCACATTAACAGATCTTGGACCGTTGAAGTGCGGATTAAGTAGGTAAATGAAACACAAATCTAACTAAACTGGTTAATTTTTGAATGCGTTCGCACATAGTGTTTTTTATTATTTTAGTTTTTTGACCTGGCTTATACGTAACATTTTATCGCGCAAACTCGCTTCAAGCACTCGCCGGTCGCTGCCGCGGCATGCTCGTTTCGCTCGCTCGGCTCGTGCGTTGTGGTCGTAAGAGTGACCTTGCCTTACCTAACGAACCTACTTTAGCTACTGTAACTACAACGAAAATGTTATTTACTAGGTAATAATTAACTAGGTAATCTGCAGATTACCTGATTTCCGCACATTAACGGTATCATGTACAACATCTGCGACATATACTACAACCAAAACACACTACGACTAACGATTTTGGAAACCCACGCGTAGGGTGCGCGTTTTCTTACGTCAATGACTGCGACACCCCAAAATTATCACGTCCTTAGATTATAATAATTAATACTATGGCATTTGACAATAATTTAATTTATTATGTTGAATTTGTGTTGAACTAACATAAGAAAAGGCAAATAAATACCAACATTTATTTAAAAACTTTCCTGTTAACAGTCACCATTTTCGCAGCTCTACCAACTCTACATTTTTCGTCTAAACTATAAATTATCGTCCTAAGAACGAGCTTACGGCAGTAGCGTCACAATTTACGAGTTGTCTACAAAAAAAGACCCTTTGTCCGTCCATGGTCCGTCCGTATGGCGTGCTAAAGCTCACGCTTCGGGTTTATGATTGAACCATAATGCCATATGCCACGCCGCACCCCGTAGCCTTCTTTGTAGCTCGAAGCAGAAATATCCTTTTGGGATCCAGGAAGCCAATTCTTGAATTTCACCAGGTGACAAAGTATCACTTTTGAGATATAAAACAACAAAGTCACCTTGACTGACTGAATTGTTAAAAATTTATTCAAAAATGTAAAAATTAAATTTAAGTACAGCTTTAACAAATAATATAAGTATCAATTTTCACTTTAGAAAAGAAAAATTTGAAATTTTGAATTTTTTTAAGTGAATGTGAAAATACAATCTGTGGTACGTGCCTTCCTTCGGTAATCAACCTATAAGACTTATCGTAAATCTATAAACGGTTTACAATAATATAACAAGAATAATTATGTTCATGATAAGGCGGTACTTGGTTAGAGAATTCTCTACAATACAGGGTGATTTGACAAGCCCGTTGGTGTGGTCGGTAGTGAGCCTGCCTTTCACGCCGTGGGCCGCGGGTTCGATCCCCGCCCAGGGCAAACATTTGTGTGATGAACACAAGTGTTTGTTCTATGACTGGGTGTTATTTATTTATTTATGTATGTATATCAGTCCCTGATTGTCATAATACAGGCTTTGCCTAGTTTGGGATCAAATGACCTTGTGTGAAATGTCCCCCAATCCATCGGGACGGGTCAGTATAGGAAAGTCTCAAACTATAAGAGAGATTCGTCGATTTTAAAGTTAAGAAAAACTGCATTCAAAGATTTTCAAAAAACTCATACACGACTCGGAATCGAACAGGGTCAGTTTTCAACACAAAAATGTTATTTTAGTACAAAAGTTGATTGTGTAGGTTGTAAGGAATAAATTTAACTTTTAAATAAAAACGTAAAATTTAAAAAAAAGTTATAAAAAGTTATTAATTTACTATTCATATTTAAAATTTTAATTAATTTTACTAAATTGAAATGGTACTAATTTATTTCTCATAACGTTCACAATCATTATTTTTAATAAAATAACATACTTTTTATGTATAACCGGGTTCGGGTATTTTTTTAGTCTTTGAATGCAGTTTTTTTGAGCTACAAAATCGATGACATGGTTCCTTAGAAAAATATCTCTATATCTTATAGTTTCACACTTTCCCATACTGCCCCGTCCCGATGGATCATCCTGTATACTATAAGTTGTTGTTGTAGGTTTATATTCAGAGTTCTGTTATATGATATAAATTCACGAGGAAAATTCAAGATCACTCATTCCACATTTCTAAAGTTCATTTTGTGATTTGTAGTGACCGCCTACCCGAAATCACAAACGGCATAAGACAATAAATAATCTAATAATCTACAAACAATTTAGAGAGTTAATAATTTAAAAAATTCCTGAAGAACTTAATCTTGAAAAACGCCGACTAAGTACGTACAAATGGTAAGCAGGAAACATCACAATAGTAAATAAGGATTAGGCACGATGGGGTAACGACAGTAGCCGGATTACCGCAAGATATAAAGAGCAAATAAAAACAACTGCCTCCACAAACTCTTCAATATACAAGGATAGAATAAGTACCAAACCAATCTATAACAACTTTTTTAATGTTTCTCAAATCCTGTAGTGCTCCATGCTCAAATCTCAGTGTGCAGTGATCAATTGAAGTTTTTCTGCATAGCCCGTCTTTTTTGTATTCCTACGAGCCATTTTCAGAATCCAGCATTGTGTTTACATCCATACAATAGATAAACCGTACAACGTGAATTAAATCAATTGCTGATATAACTGAATATGTAAGCAAGTCCTCAGGCACGATCTAGGAACATGGCGCGGCCCAAGGCATCGTAGTCGGTGCTCCATCACGCGACCGTTACAAAATGTCGGCTTGGCGTTTAAACTAAACCTCCTTGCTTCAAACTCGTGAGGCAACAGAATATACCGGGTCTTCACCAGCCCTAATCAAAGTACTATTTGCAAATGTTAAAAAAATAAAGAAATTATACACTTCTGAAGTACTTACAGTAAGACTGGGATCAGTGCGATGCGGACGCAGAGCGGATGTCTGACGCGGATGTCCGCGACGGACGGTAAAATGTATGTCGCGGAGCCGACCCGGAGCGGATAGCTCTGCATTGGACTGAACGGACTGTATAGGCTTCATACATTGTACGGTCCGTCACGGATATCCGCCTAGAACGTCCGCTTCGCGTCCGCGTCGCACTGATCCAGGCTTTAGTACATACTATTCGTCCACGTGGTGCCGGCAAAGAATAGTACCAACCAGCTCTACCCGTGGGAGTCGTAATGACCCCTTAAATTGATTTGGTATTGTCAAATTTATAAGTAAGCGCGTCACAGGGGGCATGAGGGGTATTAAGGAAAATTAAAACTATAAATAAATATTAATAAATTATTTCTAACAACAAAAATCAACAGGACGTCATACGCCCTAGCAACCCAACTAAACCCAAAAGTAATTCTAGAAACATTTTACTTGGAAAGCGCGCATGGCAGTTCGTACTTTTGTGCCAGCTTTTATATTTTTATTGCTCAAGTGTTAAATGTTTCTGTACCGTGTGCTGACAAGATTAATTCGTAAGAAGTGGCTGACTCTGATCAGCGCAGAGATTACCAAACCGACAGGCTCAGCATGCGTCTACGACCGGTACTCACGCTACTACAGATTAAAATTATTACAATTTACTTGTAAAACATAAGCCCTAGACTGCCAAGCTCTCTCAGAGTAAATGTTATTCGCTATAGCATTAATAAGGTACCTAGATTAAATCGAAAGCTTTTTCAAAATAAATTTAATTTTGGGACCCTTCGCCAAACTTTAGTATTTTGCTAAGAACATGACACTGCGAAGAGACATGGGTAAAAATTTGATGGAAAGAAAATACTAATATGCCATTTTTCAACCCCTGTTTCTTTGAGAATATTGTTTAGGTTTGCGTTTTAAGTAACATACTAAAATTTGGCTAATGGTCTAATGGCTGATTTATATAAGGGGCAAAGTTCAGGCGCCTCTGAGAGATGCAGCTATTAGAAAGAAAGAAATAGGCGAATAGCTTTCTCTGTCTTTCGATAGCTGCATCCCTTAGAGACGCCTAAATTTTGCCGTCGTGTAAATCGGGCTTAAAATTAACCATGGTTGATAGGCTTTGCGATATAATCATAATAATCATATCCGTGCGTACAAAAACATTCTAAAATTATCAGTCTAGCTTACACAAGTTGCGAATAACCATAATAATCATATCCGCGCATACAAAAAAAATTACAAACTTTAATTTTTGTGTTTATTTAGTGCATCGGTGGTGGTCAGTACTTACATGTTGTGCCGCTTAATGTAATTCGTTTGAATTTTCGGCGCATTACCGAGTACCGTGTACCACACACGGTGTATCAAACGATGGCGTGATGGTGATGGCGCAACAATGATGAAACTATTTGGTTTTGAGGCATAATTACCGAGCACATCAGCGTCACGGGGCCACGGCACGGTGGACGAACGGGGCGAGGGCGGCCACCCACCAACAACGTTTACTGCAATACACATTACCTAAATGTCTGCTTATTGCTCTCTTTTGTTCTTGTCCAAGTTATGAAAGATCGAAGGGAGTCAGCTATTTAACTGGCTGTCATCTGGGCAGAAGCAAAGCTTTCTTCGAGCTGAAATTACAGTTTGGATGTATATACAGACGTATATATGTAGTACCTACTAACTAAATCAATGGGCTGCACAAACCTAGAGATTTTTTATTCAGACTACTTTTTACTTTCGAGCGGAGCGAGAAAGGTATTTATTTCACCATAATAGGCAGGCAACGATCAGTGACCATGCAGCTTCGTCTTCGATATTTTTTCAAGACGAAGCCAAACACCTGTTTTTAGGCGATTTTTGTTTTAGCTCTATCTTAAAAACGGGAAAATTGGTATGTCTATAGTGCATAAGCTATAAAATAAGAACAAATAATAAAATCTGGTCAAGCGCGTGTCGGATTCAAAAAATCTAGCACAGTAACTTACTGATATTTCAATTATTATGTGGTACGGAACCCTCGGTGCGCGAGTCCGACTAGCACTTGGCCTGTTTCTCATATCCAGATCTGTGATCCAGTGGTAATTTTATCCAATAAATGCCTACATTTACTGGATGATAACACTCGACAGTTGTTTCCTGCAATGCTAATCTAGGGTCGTGTCACGAAGGCAGCCTGGTAGGAAGGTAGACCACCGAGTTTGGTTTCGGCATAGTTTTCTACGCCTGTAGCAAGTAGCTAATGATACTAACTGACAGTCTTTATCTCTATTATTGTGAATCCGATTAATTTTCCAGTAGATTTTTGGTTGCTTACGCACGGCAGCATGTAAGTGGTAACAAAACCAATAGGTATTTAAGTTGGTTGCTGAGTGGCAGCACCTTACTTTTAGAAATAAATTTATTGCGTCGCAAATACAAAACTTTTCATTAGTATTGTTCGTTTGGTGGCAATATGGGGTAGTTATATACAGTAGAATCCGTTAAGTACAACGTCGCTTATAACGACCACCGCTTTTAGCGACGCATATGTTTCGTTGATTTGTTAAGAAATAACGTAAAAAAAATACTTCTATAGTACGACGTCCGGATAGTACTACGTAATACCACCGGTCCCTTGAGTGTCGTTATAACCGGATTTTACTGTATGTTATATTATAACCCATAACATCATAGCTTAGCTTATCATTTATAGCTTTGTATTGGTAAAGTGCTAAAAGTGACCGTTTTTGGCACTTTTCCTATACAAAGCTATTCACGATAAGCTAAGGTGTGATATGATGGATAATAAAATATAGAACTACCCCGAATTGCCGCCAAACAAGCAATCCTTATTAAATGTTTTGTATTTATGACGCAATAAATTTATTTCTCAAAGTGGCAGCACCTCTGCTCAGCAAACACCTTATGCTATTCCAGCGCTACGCTTCAAACGCCCGACACCAGAGACCCACTCAAGGTCAATGTGTTACCACTGTCGTGCATCCGTGTGTACCTAAAAGTAGATCATCGAATCAACCATCTTAATAAAACTACAAAATTCATAAAATTGTGAATGTTGTGTTTTGAGACCGGAAACTCGAAATTTATTTATCGAAATGGCCCAAAAAATATTTATCACTTCGCAGAAACTAAAGTTTGGGACAAATGAAATATAAAATATTAACTTAATTATAAATACCGGTCAAGTGCGTGTCGGGCTACACGCAATATATAGAGTTCCGTAGTTTTTCCGATTTTTTCATTGCAAAGATTGTTTTGATTAAGTATTTCATAACATAAACTTTTTACCTCCTAATGCTAAGCGAGGTCCGAGCGCCTGGTTACCATTGCTATTTTATTATTTCCAGTTTTCCGGAAATTTCTGAATCGAAAAATTATCTTTACACACTCATATTATTTTTAAAACACATATCTTATCTTATGACACCCCACACAATGGGGTAGAAGAGAAAAAAAATAACCGCCGCTTTACTTGTAGGGAAGGTACCCCTATAAAAACTAATTTTAGAGATTTAGTTGGCGTGAATGAAATGTATATGTAAGTACTAAATTAGAGCTTTCTAGTACTCAGAGTCTCTGAGCTAAGCCGTGGACAGACAGACAGACGGACATTACGAAACTACCGATATGAGGGCTCCTTGTTGACTACGGATCCCTAACAACCAGTGGCAGGAAAAGTGGAAAAAGAGCTTACGTATACATACAATACCGGGTTACTTCTTCTATTGTTCGTTCGATATAGTTCAAGTTTATTTATTCATAACAATAAAATTATACTATACATATACAGGGTGTTAGGGACAGCCGTTGACCTTCCAAACACTGAAGGGGCATCAGTCAACGATACTGAATAGTGAACAAAACTTTCAGGAAACGAACAAAAAAATCCGCGTCTCCATAATACAAAATTGTAAACTTGATCGGGCAGTTTGTATGGAGAAGCCGATTTTTTTTCCTTTCCTGAAAGTTTTGTTCACTGAAAGTTGTACAGTATCGTTGACTGATCATACCCCTTCAGTATTCGGAAGGCAGTCTCTAACACCTTGCGACCTTAAACGATAATCTGAGCCGGTGGGGCTATATAGAAGCTAGTAAAAACATCTGCGAATGCGGTGTAATGCCACAAACTACGGTGCATCTCGCAGCATTCGCAGCGTGCTTACATTTGGCTCGCAAATACTGTCCGCGTTGCCCAATACTGGGTCCATATTATGTGTTGCCGTCGACACGAAAGACGAAGAACGAAGAAAGCGTGGGTTCGAATCCCCCACTTGATTATAATTTTCTCGATCTTTTCAAAGTTTCTAAGAACGTCACTATTTCAGCAAATTCGTTTTACTTTACTCACAGTATTTTCTCACCTCTACCCACAATATAACCTCATTGCCTCTACCACCTTTACTCTGCAAGTCTGCATGAATAATTTACCCATGCCAATCATTTCGCAATTCCAACTGCCGCGGCCTCAAAGGAATCCTTGCCTGCTTTACTGCTTCCCATACACTTACTTGCAAATACATGGGAATAGCCAGCTAGTTACTGGATCGTAAATCGCCGCGAGCTCCACCTAACGACCAGTTGCTTGTTGTAGTCGCTCGAGGTTTATTGCACTGCCAGCCAGATTAAGACATGAAGGAATGAATAGCTCTACGTCATATCGTAAACGAAGACTAGTGATTCAAGCCTGTGATTGATCGTCATTTGAATGAAGTGTTAATGACAGGGTTTATGATTATTGTGAGCTTAAGTGTACATAAACAATTTTATTATTTATTTCCTTTGAATTTAGTATAACGCAAAACTTTTCGTGTGGTATTTCCACCCTATGTAGGACAAATTTTGGTCTAAAAATTTTTGACACTTCTACATTTCTCGTAACGTAAGCATCTCCTATCCTATCTATCTAAAGAACCTGAGGTAGGCTTCGACTACGGATGTTGTAAACTTTTATATTTGAACCTTAGAGTATTAAAGGTATCAAGGCTCAATAATCTAAGATTTGAACAGGAAATTCCAAATAACGACATTGATTAGTTTCGGCAGTGTTGTCTTGTTTGTTCTTGATTTGTTAAGTATTTTCTGTTTTGTGCCTTAAAAATCTGAGGAGCCCGTCTTCATATTTCGTAGCTTACCAGCGAAATCTTCAATAACAGGTATTTATTTATGGCAAATCGAAGAATGCTAAGATTCTTTAGAGTTTTGTTCATCTTCGGATTGTTGAAATATTAAGTTTTAATTGCAATTAAGTCACGTAGCCATTACTGGTATCTCCTATAAATCTATAACTCGTTCCGTGACTCATAGAAATTATTTGGAACCAATTTAGGAATTCCGCTCTCCAAATCTTTGTTTCGTATCGGAGAACGCCCTCAATTTTGTTTGGTTTTTGTTGTTTAGTTCACTCGTGCCGGCTAATGGTCATCTTTACTTGAAGTGGTAATAATTAGGGTTACGTAAGATATACGAGAGACGGGCTACGCTACATGTAATTGGGACCACCCGCGGAGCCCGTAGGTGGAGGCTCCAGCGTTTTATGCGAATCCAGGCCACATACTCATTAGATGCATTGAAAAATAGCTTCAATAGATGAATAGAACAGCTTGATTAAGTTGTAATTTCTTTACGTATTATCTTAAACATAAAATAAATATGAAACATATTTGCTGCTCAATGCAGAAAAACGATTCTCGCTAACAGGCTTCTTTGGCATTCATCACGTCTGTATTAATTTGTAATTAGTTGGCAAAGGCCACGCCGCTTCTTATATCGCCAAATTCACCAAATTGCACCAAATTTTTTCCAGGTACTAGTTATTAGCTATTATTATTGGCTATTATTAGTATTAGTTAGCTATTTCAAAAAATTTCCATAGAAAATTCAAGAATTGGCTCCTATCAAAAATTTAGAGCTATGTACCTAACTAGTACCTGGAAAAAATCTGGTGAAATTGTAAGGCTTATGTCTACGTGAAACAGCTAACTGACCGCACTATTCCGTTTCCTACTGTAGAAGCTGTCGCGGTATAAATAATAAATTTATTGTGTAATTAAAATGCGTTTATGTGTGCACTTTATCATACGAAATGAATTAACGTAGGTTTATTATCCCACCAAAAACATAACTGTTAAAAAGGGGGGCCAAGTTCCTATCGGCTAATTGTTTGCCTAAAAAAGGGTTGAAATCCGATCTAATGCCAAGTTTAGATGCAATATCGATCATAATCGTCTTCATCAGCAGCCTGATCCACTAGTAAACATTTGCCATTCCCAAGACTCGCCACCACATCCAGTCCTCCGCCTTCCGCATCCAGCCACTATCCGCCACCTTATTCACGTCAACGGTTCTTGCCGAAAACTCTCTCTGGCCGAAATTCACTTTACCATACACCCAACTTTAAATATGGTATAGCTGTAAAAATACGCAGGTACGTTGAAAATAATATCTAAAATGAAATACTTCTAAATTTGAACTTGGCAGGTTTTTGTGCTGTAAGTAACACTTGATTAATTGCGTAATTAGATTTTTTATTTATATAATTAAATTAACCTGCCAAGTTCAAATTAAAAAAAAAATCATTTTAGATATTATTTTCAACGTACCTGCGTATTTTCACAGCTATACCATATTTTAAGTTGGGTATAGTAAAGTGAATTTCTGCCAGAGGAACCGTTGACGTGAATAAGGTGGCGGATAGTGGCTGGATGCGGAAGGCGGAGGACTGGATGTGGTGGCGAGTCTTGGGAATGGCAAATGTTTACTAGTGGATTAGGCTGCTGATGAACACGATTACGATCGATATTAAAGTGCATCTAAACTTGGCATTGGATCGGATTTCAACCCTTTTTTAGGCAAACAATTAGCCGATAGGAACTAGGCCCCCTTTTTAACAGTTATGTTTTTGGTGGGATTTCATGTCTTTTTGTTCAGTTTGCTACATTATATTTATAGTAACTATCGCAACGTTGTTTGTATTTTCATAGTTTCGCTAAAACATAGGTACTTGTTCTAGACTCTACTACCTTTTTAATATTTGCACATTAATTTTAGTCTGACTTGCACTTGACCATTTTCCATTTTCCAAATTTTTCCTTTACTTTAATGCTAACGACTACCCCGATGCCAAATTTCAGATTTGTAGGTCTCACAGAAGTATGACCAACAATTGTATGCATATTATATTACTCTATGCTTGGGCGTACAATCAAGCAGGTCAAACTTGACATTCGCAGCGCGACTTTAGCTTCCACGGCAATTGAAATAAAAACAGTAAAAAGTTCTATGTGTCAAGCTTGACGTGCTCTTGACTGCACCTATTTAGTGCAATTTTCAAAATCCGAGATTGATCACTAGTATCGTAGAAATGCCCATATGCTTCCCGTTCACTTTCGGTGCTGCCTGCATTTAATATAGCTATAATTACTACCGTTAATATGACATCTACCTATATCATAATGTAAAACGCTTTTTTAGGAAAAATATGTGTCTTTCCTATTTTAAGTTAGTAAATTAGAACTTAGAAAAGTTATTTGTTTACGTTTAAACGTATTAATCCAATTTCTTCTAGTCGACATTATTGAGATTTTATCTACCCAGCATTTTGGGTACATACGGGTATTTACCGGGTACGTGGGCAATACTTATTTTGCCAACTGAAAATAAGTTCGATATTTTGGTTAAAGTCTCAGACACGAAGGTCTGCGGGGTCAGACATCGACCTCCCAACCAACACGATAATAAATATAGCTTTAAATATTCTTCACAGCCTTTTACTCCGATCAGCAAGTTTCACACGGTCCGGATGCGTCCCCTCAGGATATGGGCTATTGTAGGCAATCCTTCAACGCCAAGTGCTAAATCACTAAGCACTCTTAGCAATAGCACTCTTGAATGAAGAGCCAGTTCAAAACAAGGACCTTCTAGTGGTCTTTCAGAGGCTATTTCATCGGTCGAACGTGATTATTTTGCCAAAAACTGACATTGGGGAGTTTCGCGAGCCTTGAGAACGGATGTGATCGCTCAAGTCGCGCTGTTGGAGGTAGATCGACAAAAAAGCTCTCTACAAAACGAGTTCATTTTCAATACAGTAACCACAGGTCTTTTTTTGCTACTTCAATTGATTTATGTGCAAATATTAGGTATGTTCAGTTTAAATTAATTTTAGGAACATTGTAATATAATCATATAAATCATTTTTGTGTTTATAGAGGAAGAATTTTAAATTCAAGAGCAGCTTTTAGAAAACAGAAAATTTATTGCAATTTTGTATAATAAATACAACTTAAATTCCTTAAAATAATTTTACAAAAAAAACGAAACAAATACAACAACGTTTACCAACTAAGTAAGTCGTAAATTAATTTCAATAAATTATTAATTTATAATCCTAAAATACTTTGTACGAACTTTAACATACTGTAAGGATTATCATTAAACTAAGAAATTTATTTACAATTTTCACTAATTCTAATAATCTCACTTTGGTAAACTGTGGTTAAATGAGTTGCAATAACATTTGTGTACTTACTGTTTAACTAAACTACTTATCTACTTACAAAAAACATCTAAGAACATTTACTCAAATGCACGAAAACTACCTAAAAACTTAAAAGTAAAAGAACTCTCACTCAAATCACACAAAGTATAAATCGGGGAAAACTACTTAAACAATGGCTTTGGCTGCGCAGAGTCGATTTTAGTTACTACTTACAAATTGACGCTGCACAACCCTTCCCCTACGAATATGGTTCAAGTTGTTTGCCCAGCACATACAAACACACACACATATCACAATCTACACTCAAACCAAGTAGAACAGTGAAAAAACAGCACAGGGATATTTACAATTTCATAAATACATTAAATACATATCTTGGATTCAAAAGTGGCATATCATATCAGCCGGACTGGACAAATAATGCTGTGTGAGGGGAGGTAAGCTGTAAGGTGGGAAAATCCAATCAATGGGATTGCTCCATTTTCCGAGCTTGTCAAATGGAGCAATCTTATTGGTTGGAAGTTTCCAACTCACAGCTTAGCTACCGTGTGCGGAAGCAAGCCTTGAAAAAGGATTTGAGTAAATGTTTGTACGTCTACATATCAGTGATTTATATTAACACTCTCAATCGTCAAGTGGTTAAGGCATTTGCCTCTCGATTCAGAGGTTCTGGGTTCGAATCCCGGTAGAGACACTCTTATAATCACTTTATGAGATATCCCCGTTTTGAATAGGAGAAAAAGTAAGATGATCTGGACTTCGGAATACACGTTAAGCGGTTGAGCTAGACCTTATAACCCACATGATATCACGATGAGTAAATACTGCACGGTATCAATAGGCGTAGTTCTACCTAGGTCTCTACCAGGTATCTACCATGTCTATACCAGAGTTATAACCTAGCCCAAATGTATAAAAGCGTGATTTTTTATTGGTTTTGCTTCCGATGGCCGCAGTGATTCTACCACATTTACTTATGAAAAAAAGCAATTTTTCCGAAGAAAAAACTTTATCTGGACAAAAACAGTCGATCACGTGACCTACGTGATTATGGAGTCGAGTAGATTTTTTTTTCTTAGAGAAATATGCCTGTTACCGCGATTAGAATCACTGGGCTTATTTATAGTATATGAAAAAATTCACGCTGTAAATGTACCATTATCGCCAGCCAGTGTTTAATATTTATTCATCCGTCATCACTAAATTAACCATGCATATTCTCAGTCAACATTACGAGTACATTTGCAATCTCATTCATTCATATTCCACACAATGTCGTGTGCTGCATAATGTATAAAGACACGATTCGGCGACGAAACATTAGTGCGATTGTCTGCGCGCGATTCCTGGGAGTGATTTACTGCGTGGTCGTCGGTGCACCTTGCCTAGGCCCTACGATGTTTATTCATAACTAGTAACTACACAATAGCTGACTGTGTAGTTTAGACCTTAGGGTATTAGTTTATGCTATTTTAAACGTGAAGTTGCATAAGATACAAATACTAGGAGGAGAAATATTAAGTCAGAGAATACGTATTTTTTAAGATATGAAACGAGACTTGCAATATGCATAAGTTGCAATAGAAGAGAGCCTTGGTATGCGACAAGCTGATTCATCACATACCAAACGGGAAGCCTATCGTGAAGCGTGGCATAGGGCAGGACACTTGGCAAGATATAAAATAGGTACATACGGCCGCAAGTCAGTGGAAACACTTTGACCTTGATGGGTCTCTGATCTCAGGCGTTTGTAGCGTAGCGCTGGTTCAGCTAATACTGGTTTTGTTTCTACGTGCTTGCTGGCGTGAGTACAGTGAGTTGCTAATTAATATCACCCAATTGACCTAAGACTAAGGCGGCAGTTGCCGAAGGGGGCGACTAGCACAAGAACAAAAAAAATTACAAAAAAAAAATAGTTGATTAAAGCTGATGATAACATTATCTCATTAAATTAAAACATCTTTCAAAAAATAAATTTAATTTTAATTACAAGATTCGTTTGTATCGACTGCAAAGCTTAATCAAAATTATTAGTTTTGAAAAAAAATAATTTTAAGGTGTTCACTATGCCTTTGTTGCCGGTTGATTTCTCTGATGTTTTAAGTCACATTGTGACTCACTCACTCTATGTTTTACTGTTAGAATGATTGTCTCAAGTTTTACGATTTGTTTTGTATGTATTGTTACCGTATCTTCCAACCAATAACCATAAATTACATAGTTACTTTAACAAGGCAAGCAAACGAACATTTTATAGTTGTCCTTTAGCACAAAGATAAGTAGAGTTCTATTGAGTGGTTGCAATAACTGTAGCTGTAATATTACAGTTATGTACATTCTACTATTATAAGTATGGGTGTTCATGTTTCATATACAGGCAGTATTCTTAAGCGATATGAAAATCGTCTTAAAGTTTGTGCTTGTGCATGGTCCATTTACTTAATTCCTTTTTTTATGCTTTTGAAAGCTTATTTGTCTCGTAATAGGTATCGTAAGCATAACTTTCCTGGTTCACGAAAAACGACGGTAAAATCAACAAGCCATATATGGATAAACGAAATACGAGGTATTTTTGAATCAACTTGTTTTACTGTATCTATTAATTCCGTGGTGTCTCTGAACATTGGTTTATAACCCCCTGTATGTTATTCAGTGCTCTGGTTTTATTTGCCGCAGTTTGTGCCTGGGAACCGGTTCGTGGCTCGGTACCTCTTCATTATGAGAACACCGAGTCAGTTGAGTTGGCCAACTACACGTGAGTGGAAACATTTGCAACTTTATTACCGTGCCTTATAGACCAAAGTGTTTCTACTGACGTGCTGTTGGGTGTACGAACCCTGGCCTGACCGGTCCGAACGCCCATTGACAGTCGACAACTGAGGCCGTATTTACTGGCATTACAGTGGCTTGATCGAGTTAATTAAGTTATCTTTACTACCGCTTCATTACGAGAAAGTCTGACAAGACAATCGAAGAATAAAGTGCTAAAGATGTACTTTTTAAACTCACGTTACGTGATTTTGGCGTAGAAATTTAAATTTTTAATGTCATCATCATACATATAAAAAGGCGCTGACAAATCCCTTCAATAAAGGTCTTTTTTCAAGTATACATACGTAAAACTAACCAGGAAATAAATGACGCAAAAACATATACAAACAAACAATAAATCACACAGATATACTCTGTCTGCCTAATTAACGGCATATGTTTGCAATGCCTGCTATTCGTTAATGAGTTACACTGGAATGGAATATTTCAGACAAGGGGTTAAATGAATGAAATGTTAGAAAATGCACTTCTAATTGGCTATCGAGCTTTCTCCTTATTGTAAGGGAGCAATTAGAAAATGCTTCCCTCAATATTTTTATCGATCTGCTGCTCATAAAGACAAGGGACTCAATACTTGTACTCATTTTATCACCCGGTGATATTTCACCGGGTGGTGAAATATCACTGAAAAAATTCAAAATCGCAGTTTTTTTTTTTTTTTCAAAAGTGAAAATTGATATTCGTAAAATATAAAGCAGTCCTTAATTGGTAATTTTTATGTATTCTGATTTACCTTTCAACAGTTTATCAGGGCAAATGTAAATTTTTAAAGTCTAAAAAGTGATATTTTATCACCCGGTGATTTTCAAGAATTGAGTCAATGGCACTCAACTCATGAAAATTACCAATCAAGGACTGCTTTATAGTTTACAAATATCAATCTTAACTATTGAAAAGAAAAATCAGTGATTTTGAATTTTTTGAGTGATATTTTATTTATTAGTGTAGATAGTAGTTTTGTTACTGACGGATCATGCTACTGTAGTTTATCTCTGTAAGCTATTGGTTTTAACAATAAGAATATTTGTTAAGGTAAAAAACGCTCGACTATTATAATAAGTTCGTCGTCCGCCCTACATCAGAGCAGCGATTAGTCGCACCGGAATTAGCCGCGACTGTGTCATTAGAACATCCACTTCCTGAACCGACCACGACGATGCTATTAACCCTTTAGCTGCCGTTGCTGTTCCGCTAACAGATTTCCTATTTTCATTCTGTAGAGTTGTTAAAGATTTTTAGGTGATAATGACATTCGAGTTAAATAAGTGTAACTGTAAGTGTAACTTGACTGGATAAAATTTTATAATGTAACTGAAGAAAGTAAAGCTTAGACAGCAATGAGCAGGAAATACAATATGGAACAGATAGTTCAGAATAAAAGGCTTTTTGATATGAGTCTGTAGACGCAGATAAATTAGCCGTGTCGTAAGCAAATTTGTCAGTGCATTGTGACGATAGTGGGCAGTCGTTAGATCAATCAGCGTGGCGCCACATCAGGGCTATGCCAGCATTTGTCACCGGACCACCGGCGCCGCCGTATTTATAGCAACGCCTGCGCTGCGCCGCGCCTGCGCTCCTGCTCCGGCTCGTGGCCCGAGTAGTGGGCGGCGGTACTGCTCTGCTCACTATTCGCTGCATCACGCACGACAACACAACTTGCACACTCAACACTCCCACTCTATAAGCTAACATTATACACAACCCTTGCATACCCTCACATACGAGTACATTAGAATACTGTTCATATTGTACATATTTACACAAATAATTGTACTTTAATGATTATAATCTAACTTATAACAAACCTGAGGTAGACCTCGTGGAACTCCTGTCACGTTTTGAGCATTAAACTATGGAATAGACACGTCGTCACTAATAGCGCCGACACAGAGACTGCATTAGCCGCTGCGGTGGTTTCCTGTTCAGGAACTTTCTTTTCTTTGTCTTTGTGGTGCTTCCTGCCTTGTTCCTTGTGGTTCTTTTTGTGAAAGCATAGCCTCTGTAAGTTCCGCTGCATGCGAGGGCAGTCGTAGTCTTCGTTGCCGTCGCAGCGGCAGGCGGCGAGGGCGGCGGCTTTCTCCTGTTTCCTTAGTATCTCAATGGAATTAAGGCACTTGTTGGAGCACTTTCTACCGCGACGGTACATGGACCGGCAGAACTCGTCGTAGTAGCCGAGCGCGGTGGAGCACTGAGCGTCGGCGAGGCAGATCAGCTGCGAGAGCCGGCACGAGGCGGTGGCGTTGGCAGCCCCGCGAAGCACCTGCGGCCGACACACCTCCATACGCTCCTTTGTCTCCACGCAATACTCATCCTCGCATTGACACTGCAACAAAATACACTACTTTCAGACCGACGAGTTACTATAAAATATTAATTTAAGCCCAGTATGTTCAGATTGAGAAAATCATAAATTTTCTCGCACCGTAACGTAACGCATAATAATAACGTTTGTTCGTAAAAATTTTACGATACCAGAAACATTCCGAGCGCTATCAAAACACGTCGTGAGTTCTGAAATCTCAAAATATGCCGCACGCGGGTATACAACTTTTTATAAGTCTTTTAAATGGACTAGATGATCGTTTGGATAGCTATAAAGTGATGTTTATCCACTGACGTAAATTAAACGATTATCGTTATTTGCATATACTTACTGTCAGTGGATTAACGCTTACAAAATGCAGGAATGCTTGAAATTCTCAAAGATTCGTTGGTATTATCGTAATTTCATACTGCGGTCATGTGTGTGACCGATTTATTTAATTGCATGGAAGGTGAAGTTTAAGCTTAATTCAGAGTTCACCTGGCCCTACAAAGTTATGAAGACACTGCAGCCGTGTTACGCTTGTTTTTTGTAAGAGCCGGCTAACACCTGCGCCGGAGTCGGTAGAGTCGCGCTCGCGGCTCGCGGCGCTGCGGTAGGTCCCGATCAAGACGTCAAATCTCAAGGCTGAATGCGGCCGCTCCTTTGCCTTGCCTTTCGATACACATTGCCCAACGATCGTACGACATAATTAAAGGGTTTGACCGGTTTAAAACTAAAATAATAGTTTATCTATGCGCGGCAAATGGCTTAAGGTAATACTTATATGCATATTGAACGAAGCTTTTATTTAGTGTCGATGTAGAGGCGCACAGCTGTTTGAAATGTTTTCGTTTTAAAAGTTATATGATAGGATATTAATGGATATTTAATTGAGGAGTTTCTTCGAATTTGCAAGGGTCGCCGGCTGTGGTGGGTTAAATGTGAGGTAAATGCGGTAGTTTCAGTAATTCGGTGCAAGTTGTGAGGCGAGCAGCTGTGCGCCCGCGCCGGGGAGGTCTGAGTCTGGCTCTTAGCGTCGTGCAGAACACATGCTTTTTATTTGTACAAATGCAATTGTCTCTACAATACATAGGTCATTTGGAATGTTGTGACTTTATAGGTCAGGACATGAAGTTGCTTTCAAAACCGCATTTTTACCAAAATAAAGTTAGTTAAGTTATAAAGTCAAGTCCGTCATATTTAAAGTTTAAAGGACATAATCAACTTACTCGTTTCAAAAATCAATAGATTTATATTATAAAACTACCATCCCTTTGGAGCAGTCGGTTAAAAAGATCCATAATAAAAAACAAGAATATATCATAGTAGGTAGTATGGAAAAGTATAACTGTCATAATTTTTGTAAAATTCTCGACACAATGCTAATTATCTTTTGGGCAAACTTTCCCAAATAATTAAAAAATCTGCCAAGTGCGAGTCGGACTCGCGCACCGAGGGTTCCGGTAAAAATACAGCTAGTTATGGACACGCAGTCACGCAGAAGTGAATTAAATACGTGCGTGTCCAACACGCACTTGTCCAGGTTTTATTATTTGTTCTTATTCTATAGCTTATGCACTATAAACATACCCATTTTCACGCTTGTAAGTGTTCCTGTTTTTACGGTAGAGCTAAAACTAAAATCGATCAAGAATTGGCTAAAAAACATGTTTTTAGGAGGGAAGCCCCCTTAATTTATTATTATTTTTTATTATTATTATTTGTTGTTATAATCTGTGAAAATTTCAACTGGTTCATGAGATAAAGCCCGCTGACAGACTGACATCGAAGGCATCGCGTCCTGTTTTTCACCCTTTGGGTACGGAACCCTAGAAATAATCGAAAAAATTGTTCTCTTTTCACAGTCTTATCGCATATTTAGAACTTTTGCCTTTGGGAAAGTTGCTTGTCTTCATTATACTGGGCTCCGGGTCATATGATCCCAAACTAGACAAGGTCTGTGTACTATTGATCAGAACTAATATACATTCACAAATAAAACAAAAACTCCTGTTCAGCACATCAATGTCTACCCTGAAACGCAATCTAACCGAAGATTTTGGGAACCCACGCGCAGTACCAACCTACACCAACAGGCCGCAGTCAGTTCGATCATTTTCACGTCGAAGTTCGGTTTTCTTTGGTCTAGAATTTAATATATTTTAAAAGTTTCTTTGAAATGGAAATACGCTCAATAAATGAAATGTATGGTGAAAAGGTGAGGCATTAACATTGACTGTAAAACATTATTCGTTGAATTCTATTAAACTTTACATCTGCGGCCTGTTTTTAAAAATATGAACTCTAAAGACCATTAATAAAATTATACAAATAGAAAGACACAGTAACCTATTTCAAAATAATAAGAATCACGATTTGCATGTATGGAAATAGAAAGGAAATTAAAAAAGGAAATGAACTTCAAATTACACTTCCACTTTGTAAGAGGCGCCAAATATATTTATTTTTCAACTCACTAGCTCGGAAAACTTTGCTTTATTGATCAAATCTGCGTGCAAGTTATTTTTGGCCGCTAACGTGGAAAAGGTTTATGACATTTTGGGTATCGGTTGAAAAATCTGCGTGCAAAGGTCATTTTTGGTAGCTAACGTGGAAAAGGTTTTTGAAATTAGAACATGATGATGAATACGAGTATACAGCTAAAGCAGCGCTACGCTACGAGTACAAACACTTAAAGCCCGAAACGAGAAACTGGATCAAGGTCAAAATTTTACCATGGACGTGCGGCCAAGTGTACTTAACTGAACTGTACAGAGGGTCGTGCAACTCAAACCCAATATTGAGAAAAGGTTTTGTTCGAGATGTCATCTCTGGGTACTCTGAGGTAGACACATGTAGACAATGGGCCGCTATTTCTTTTACCCTTTCACCCCTATCCATAACTGGTTTGGGACGACAGAGAGGTCGTCGCCCGCGCCCTTTCGATGACGCCAGCCGCTCCATGTCCGGCAAATCTGCCCGACGACGTCTAAATTAGATTTTATTGCGGGGCGTCTGCGTACGCGCACCTCTCTTAAGAACCACCACACGTAGACCCCTCTTACTCACCATCTCATGAAGCTTTGTACGAAGAACTCGCTCAATGCGGGTTCATTTTAAACTGGTCGCGTTCCTCAATTGAAAGAGACATAAACAACTGCTCCTGATGAGGCTTGGTTTTGACAAGTACAAAATTGGTGCCACTGTACTATTGGTCAAGGCAAAATGTAGATATATAGCATGGGTATTTGAGTAAGTGATGTGATGAATGATTCAAAGTGCAAAGTAGTTGAAATATATCTTTATTAATCATGATCATCTATCATCATTGCCCTAGCCTTTTTCCTTATGGTTTACGGCGATGTCTACCAAACCTAGTAGGGGCTTTGACGAGGACATTGTTTTTTTATTGTCGCTTCTTTTTTTCCACATGGCGCCACTTTGTGTGAAGCGACGTAAATGTAACTGACGTCATCAAGAGATTTTTAATATCCTACTATGAATAAAGAACATTTTTTTTACAATGAGCAGCTGCCATCTGACCTCCGCAACCCAGAGCAGAGGGCAAACTCGAACCGATCCTAGATTAGGCTTTGTAAAGTTAGTGACCAACTTAGCTGACAGAGTTTTCAAGGCACCAAAATGGCATCTAACAAATTTTATCTGAGTGACAGTAGCCGAGAGAAACGGCTTGACGTGCCTTCCGAAACACGGAAAACGCTCTTATTGGTTTACCACTAGCGAAAATAGCGATCACCCATCTAGGCTGATCACAGCCCAAATCCCAAATTACTTGTGTGTGTTATGTTATGACTGTCTGTATTTTTTTAAGGTTCATTACGCCTTGATTTATCAAAGTTTTCAGTTTTACCTAACTGCAACTACCTACTTAACAATAAAATAAAGCGTTTGCTACGGAATCTTATTTTATAGTTCCCTCTCTTAGTTATGAACAGTTCGCCTGGTGGTAACAGTAACTTTTAGTATCATATTATCCTTTGAAATCCGCCGGGACACAAGCTCTGTGCCAGGATCCGCAGGTATGACGTCATATTTTTTTGTATGGATTTCTTTTTCAGACACCTATCATGTGGGGTATCCAATTAAAGGGCTACTTAAGTTTAAAAAAAATAAGTATTTTTTTTACATTTTCAGTCACTGCTTTCCTTAAAATTCAAAAGATATTTTAAAAACATACCAAGTTTGGACTTTGGACCCCAGATTGTAAGTAGTAATTAGTTAGGAATCTTTCTTGTAGGAAATGACTGAACGATTTTTTGTAAAATATACAATATTCTCTCAAGTGCAATCTCAGGCTTGAGTGGAATTTATCAATACAACCCTAAAAGTTGGTGCTGTTCAAGCCAAGCGAACTGTTCTGGCCCTTCAGTGCTAAGAGACGGCGCTATTACTTAAATAATGAAAGAAAATTTACCAAAAACATCTATCTCAGCAAGACATTACAAAATAAACATGATTTGAGCAATCAACTTAGAAAGTAGTTTATATTCAATCATATTTTCGAAGACCGCAAACCGTTAGAATTCACGAACTCTACCTTCACGTCAAGCGAGTCAACATCAACATTTTTATGACAGCGATGCAAGTATTAACGGATTATGCATTCCAGTCGCTAAAGAGCAGATATTTTAATATGAAAACTTGATTAGTTTTTGTATCGACCACTTTATTGATACTAACCAAATTCTAACGTAAGTTTTTCGACAAACATTTTTATGCGCCTGGCTTGTTCATTCTTGTACACGATTATAGTTTTACAACGGCAAATTAGTTGGTATACCTACTTACGACATTTTTCAAAATATTGACTTTAGAAACTAGCAAAGATTTTTCGGTTCCACCAGTATTTCTTGAGCGATTTTCGGTACATCTATCGTAGAGTATACATAGGCATGTATGTTCTAAGAGCTCTATCGATATTGAGGCCCAAAGCTTGAATATCACCGAGTAATTTTATAGATTTAAAACATTAAGTTCTAACTCATAACATACCATAACATCCTGTGTTTCAGGAAAGGGAGCACCTTCTAAAATTCCAGCAAAGACGTATTGTCTGGAGGAGAAGTACCTACCATAGTCACCGCGCTTGTTAGCGTTGCGGCCAGCACTATGGACCGCGGTTGTTGGTGACCGCAGTATGTAAGATGGTACGATACCACAGATAATATAATACTATACTAGTACAGATGCCTCACGTCATAGAACGAATTTGTGCCGAAAATTATTGTTCGGGCTATTTTTTCCATAAGGTATTTTCTTGATGTTAAAATTGAATTAATGTCATAGTTTACACCTTTACCTACCAACCTAGTAGTAACATTTAGTTTTATTAATAGAAACAAAAGGGCCAAATGAATTCGGGCTATTTACTCCGTCGAAAAAACCGTAGTACGGAATGAGACCCCATGACGATACACAGAAGGACGCTGTTGCCCATCCTCCGTTTTTTTTTAGTTACTAAGAATAGTACCAACCCATCTCTACCCGTGGGTGTAGTAAGAACTCATAACATATATATATATAGAATAATTACTAATCATACATTATTACAATTTGTTTCAATCAGGGGAACACAATGTCGAAAGTCAATAGGCGATCGATATTCATGAATAGAAAACCTGGGTCAGAATCAGAATACTTACATTCATAAGTTCTTTTCCTTCCTCCGTGGACGTGAGGGCTATGAGCGCATGCTCGCATCCTTTCGGGCAGCTGGTTGTAGGTTCGGCCAGCACTTCATTGCAAAGCAACATGTAGTTGTTGAGTGCAGCGCCGCAGCCGGTACGGTAGGCACAGCGCATGCGCGCTTCCTCGCATGGCGTCGCTGCTGCTGCCGCCGCCAATACAGCCAACACGGCTGCTACCACCCACATCACCTGTAAGGAAGATTATAGGGTTAAGGTCTGATGACTAAGATCGAATATTATTTCTTAATTTAAAGTTGTCCCGTGTGGTGCCTGCAAAGAATAGTACATACATACATAACATCACGCCTTGTTCCCGTCGGGGTAGGCAGAGACCACAGTTCTCCACCTGCTACGATCTTGACATACTTCCCTTGCTTCCTGAACCTTCATCAATCCTTTCATACATGCTCGTCGGTTTAGGGTACTTTTAACCTGGCCTTTATTCAGAACCTCCTGAATTTGGTCCTGGTACGTTCGCCGAGGCCTTCCCCTTCCAACGTTTCCATTCACTCTCGCCTTGTGGATCTCTTTCGTCAATCTTCCTTCATTCAAGTATAACTTGGTCATCAGCGTAGAGAAGACATTTGATGAGTAACTCATTTATTCTCAGTCCACACATACTCTCTTTCAGATCAGTCAAACAATTATCCATGAATAGGTTAAACAGCCAAGGTGACGCTACACATCCCTGCCTAACACCTTTTTCGATGCTAAACCATTCAAAGAATAATACCATCCCATAAATACCCGTGGGTGCCGTAAGAGGCAACTAAGGGTTATAAACTGGAGGATGGGCAGCAGCATCCTCCTGTGTATCATACCATCTTACTTACTGCGGTCATCTACAACCGCGGTCCATGGTGCCAGCCGTAACGCTGACAAGCGAGCATTTTTCCAGCAAAAGCTAGAATTCTGGAGGGAGCTCCCTGTTCTGTAGTGGACGTTTCATGGGATGTTATGATGATTTAAAGTTACAAATAGGGCACGGTTGTCTCATGTGTCTTAATTCTTTTTGAGATGTGATAGGGACGCACACATTTAGTAGAATCACGTAGGTACAGGGTAGGTACGGTCAACCGCTTGTCGGTAGAAACTTTTTCAGCTCTATTACCACGCCATAAGGTCCAAAAGTGTTTCTACTGATGTGCGGTCGTGTGTACCTGTTTTCATGTATTCTATGGTAGATGCAGTACAAGTTGCGTAGTACTTGTAGCTATATAACAAGTTATTGCTTATTTACATAACAAGCCCGTTAAATTGGTGTGGTTGGTAGTGATCCTGATCGTCGTGGGCTGCGGGTTTGATTTCCGCCCCAGGGCGGCAAACATTTGCCCAGGCAAACATTTGTGTGATGAACACAAGTGTTTGTTCTGTGTCTGGTTGCTATTTATGCATGCAGTCTCCATAAATAGGACAGGCTTTGTCTTGTTTGGGATCAGATGACATATGGTGTGAAATGTCCCCTAATATTTATTAATAAACGGACAACTTTAGACTTATTGTGATAAAGATAAAGTATAAAAATAATTGAACTTTTAGAAAGTCTTTAATTCACCTACTTTAGCACTTCTCACATTATTCTCACATTAGTCTTAGCACGATAGTTGTACTTAATTATTTTGCATAATTACAAGTATCGCGCGGAAAAATATTTACGTGGTTAATTTCTCTTAAATAAATTTAATTATTTTTTATTATTTAATCTTAAATAAATTTCTCGCAAATATTTTTATCCCGTTGAACGGCTAGGTACACACACGGCTTCAGATAAGTGGTAATAAAACCAGTAGGTATAAAGCAACGTAGTGCCCACGGCCCAACACACCCTGATTAATATGCTATCACTGACGCGATTCCGACTGTACATCTCAAGATAATATATATATATATATACCTTATACATTGTAGTCCAGCTTGTATTACGTACCTATTCTGTACATGTGTTTTAAGTTTTGGTACTATAAAATAAAGCTTCTGTTTCACAGTAACTTAGGATGAAGTATCTCTGACTGAAGCACAATGCTCAAATCGCTTCAATCTCGGAGTGTTAGGAGTTTCTCGGAAGGCTGCGCGGGCGCACGGAAAACAAACAGAATCGCCGCACGTCCGCGACGATCGCTACTAACTTACGTACGTTTACCGTAACTTTGAGCTAGGGGTGACACCTTTACAATTGAAAGGTATGGACGTATGGTATGGTAAGTTTTGTTCATTTAAATGCCTAAATAAAAAACGAAGATTTGATAGTTTTTTTCCGCCTAGCTCGAGGCCAAATAGCAAAGAAATAAATGGTACAGCAACACTGCACTTACTTTTTCGCGATAGGCAAGTAAAAAGTATCAACTGCAAACATAAATTTGTAATGCTATACATAAAGTATGGAAATACAAACTTAAATATAAGTTTTTCCAAAGAATGTTCTCATGAAATATACCTCTACAGATCAATTCAGAATTCAATTTGTCAAATATTGAGACAAACAAACCGTAAACGATTTCGAGAAAATCGCATGTTTAAATTTTGGCAGAACTGGAACACCCTTTATATGAATTTTCACAGATCAATGGATACTAGCGTAAGATACTTGCATAGAATTTCACAACACATATTTCTTAGGAAAAGTTGTTCAGTTTAGTCTACTGAGCAAGCCCTTTCAGTTTTTGTACACCCTGTATACTGGATTTTTGCAAAAAAAAGTTTTTTTTTTTTTTTTTTTTTACTATGTATAGGCTTACTCTTGACCTCGATCTAGCCTTGAGGACAGAGATGAGGTCGACGATGGAACGAGCTTGCCCAGAAGAAGCCTATTCACTCGCGACTTAAATAGATTCGGGTTATAAGAGCTCGGGAACACAGACGCAGGCAGAGAATTCCACTCCTTAGCTGTGCGCATTATAAAGGATGTTTCAAAGCGCTTTGTGCGAATGTGTGGAATATCAACCAGATATGGGTGATATCCTGCGGTGCGTCTGGATTCCCGATGGTAAAAGGGGGATGGCGGAATAAGCTCATGGAGCTCTTGGGCACACTCTCCGAAGTACAATCTGTAAAAGACCGACAGACATGCAATTTTGCGCCGGTGGGCTAGGCTGTGAAACTTGGTTTTCACTAGCATCTCATCACCAACGAGCTTCTTGGCTCTGCGATCTATCGAGTCAAGTGCGGCTAGTTGGTATTTGGCTGAGCCATCCCAAAGGTGGCAGCAATTCTCCATGCAGGATCGGACTTGTGCTTTGTATAAAACTAGAAGCTGTCCAGGAGTGAAGTAACGCTTAACCTTATTGAGGATGCCCAACTTTTTGGCCGCAGTTTGAGCTTTTGACTCAATGTTGGCGCCGAAGTTCAGGTTTGCACACAGCTTCATGCCAAGAAGCTCGAGGCTGTCGGTGACCGGTACAGATGTACCTCGAAAAGTAGGAGCCAGATTGAATGGACTCCTTTTGGCAGTGAATAGACACGCTTGTGTTTTGGTGGAGTTCAAATAGAATATCCAGTCAGGTAGATCACAGAAAAATAAGGGTACTTAGAAGGAGGATTAAAGAAATAATTCGTCACAAGGTAGCGAAGGCGTCGTTCTATGGATTTGACGGGTTATTTTGAATATTTCCTAGTGATCACTGATAGTTTGACATAAAATATTGGGACATGTTGGCAGATGTCATCCCATAGTAAAATAAATTAGCAAGGTATCTATTCCGAGCGAAGCAAGGAGGTCCGAAATCTTTGAGGTAGATAACCAATTCAGAATCCAAAATATAAAACACTAGCTGTGCCCGCGGCTTCGCCCGCGTGATATTCAGGCAATGTGCAGTCTCTCCCTCTCCCCCTCCCTCACCCACTCCCTTTCTCTCTACCTCCACCCCACTCCCTCTCCTCCCTCTCCCTATCCCTGCCCCTAACCCTACCCCTACTCCTATCCCTATCCTTAACGCCGTCTTAACCGCTATTCTATCCTTATATAAACATAGAAAGGACACCCATATGGATTTTTAGACATTTTAACCCTATCGCACCCCAACCCCATCCCCAGGGGATGATGGTATGTCACTTCCACCACCTTAGATTTCAAAATTGTTGTAGTTTTCGTAATCAGCGATCCGATAAACCATACAAACGACACCCATATTGATTTTAAACATTTTAACCCTATCGCACCCCAACCCCATCCCCAGGGGATGATGGTATTTCACGTCCACCACCTTAGATTTCAAAATTGTTGTAGTTTTCGTAATCAGTGACCTGATAAACCATACAAACGATACCCATATTGGTTTTTAGACTTTTTCACCCAATTTCCCTCTTTAAGGGGTTGAATTTGGGGTGGAATTTCAATAGCAGTGATGTATGTTCCACAGAATTACAACCCTTATGCCTAAATAATAAATTTAGTGGATATTACTTTGAAACCCTTTTCACCCCTTAGGGTGTAGAATTTTTATAAACCCTGAGACACGTAAAACTTAATTTTTAGTTGTCAGTCCACATACAAATGTTGAAGATCCTAACTTCAAACCTGACGGACTTTTATACAAACTTTCATCCCTTATTTCACCACCTTATCCCTTAAGGTGAATTTTGAAATACGTACTTTTTTATTTCTTACCAAAAGCTCAAAAACAAATTTATATAATTCTTCCTTTAAAAACAAAAGACTTATAGACCAACATTACGAAAAAATATCAACCCCTTTTTCACCCCCTTTTAGGGTGATTTTTAAGAAATGCTTAAACACGTGTTTCTTTATTTTTAACCAAAAGCTTAACGTTAAATTTGTGTGAATCAAACTCAAGAAACAAAGGACTTTCATACAAACTTTCATCCCTTATTTCACTTCCTTAGGGGATGAATGTTGAAAAATTCTTTAATACGTACTTTTTTATTTTTTACCATGAGCTCGAAACCAAATTTCTAGAATACTACCTTTAAAAATGAAAGACTAATAGACAAACATACGGAAAAAAAATCATCCCCCTTTTCACCCCCTTGAAGGGTGATTTTTAAGAAATGCTTAAACATGTGTTTCTTTATTTTTTACCAGAAGCTTAAATTCAAATTTGTGTGAATTTAGCTCAAGAAACAAAGGACTTTCATACAAACTTTCATCCCCCATTTCACCCCCTTAGGGGATGAATATTGAAAAAATCTTAAGCGTGTACTTTTTTATTTTTTACCATTAGCTCGAAACCAAATTTCTATAATTCTACCTTTAAAAATGAAAGACTTATAGACCAACATACGAAAAAAAATCATCCCTTTTTCAACCCCTTGAAGGGTGATTTTTAAGAAATTCTTAAACACGTGTTTCTTTATATTTTACCAGAAGCCTAAATTCAAATTTGTGTAAATCTAGCTCAAGAAACAAAGGACTTTCATACAAACTTTCATCCCTTATTTCACCCCCTTGGGAGATGAATTTTCCAAAATCCTTTCTTAGTGGGTGGTTTTGACGTGCATAGAACCTGTGTAGAAAATTTCAGATCTGTATCTATAGCGGTTACGGCTCGGCGTTGATGAATCAGTCAGTCAGTCAGGACATGCTCTTTTATATATTTAGATTAAAATAAGCTCAATGAAACCAATTTTTATTCTTGGTTATGCAAAGTTTCATCAAGATTTTATGAGCCGTTTTTGCGAAAATTACAATTTTTAATTTTCGTTGTATGACAGTTCAAAATGAGAGCCAGCAGGAAACCACTCAGAATCCTTCGATGGATTTGCATAAAACTCTTAAATTCAAAATATGGTGTCAATCGGACCATTCGTTTAACCGCTAGGCCAAAGCGTGACGGACAGACCGACCGACCGACGGACCGACCGACCGACCGACGGACGGACATTTTTGGGAGACTTGTTTTTTATGATGTATAAGTGATATAGAACACATTTTTGAGAAAATTAGAAACACGTTTTTTTTTTCACGAATACACCCAAGTAAAAATGGTGCGCATGAGGACAGAATCAAAAGTGCGCTGAGAAACAGTATTCGAAGTTTTGAGATTACCAACACATGATTTGCATAGGTTTTTAAATTTTCGTATAAAATCATAGAAATCTCAAGATTGTGGTTGCCCAATCAGGCTCATAACTTTTATATATGTAACAGTTATTTTTGTAGAAATAAAGTTTCAATTATTAGTTCTCATAAATAGACTGCCTACAGTTGCAAACATTAAAGATAAAGCTCTTTCACATCTATTGCTGATACTTTATGTTTTATGAAAAGAAAGTGTCAGGTGGTAACAGATTTGACAAAGTTTCAATTCAAGTGAGGAAAAGCTTTGAGCAACTGGCGGAAAAATTTATTTATTTGATAGGGATGCCGAATAATCTATGCATTCAGCATCCCGTGGGCATCCCTAACACATAGACACGATCACAGGTCGTCGCCCGTTAGAGAGTGCCCGCAAAAGAAAAACAAAGTGACAACTTAAGATGTCCACCAACCGCGCGAGTGTTACATTACAATAACAATCGCGCTAGTGTGCTCGCGCCTTTATTTGTGTAACAATTACGCTCACAAGCACGAGTGGAGCCAAGGTTCTTTAAATTAATTACAATGTACGATTGTGTGTAAATATTCCAAAGGTTCCAGGAATACAAGGCCCAGGATGAGCAATTGAGCATACGTACTCGTATAACTTGAAGATAATTTTTGAAGGAGTCATCCAAATATTGTTTTTTGATATGTTCCACAAATCAAACTTGTTACTCCGATCGTCAAAGTTAACAACTTTCGTAAAGAAACATGAGTTGACAATTAAGGTAAAAATTTAGTTGTCTTTTCATGACATGACCCTTATATTAGTACGCAACAGCTCCATAAATTTTACCCGCACTTCCGAGCCGTCGCGTACTTAAGTCTAGAACTTACTCAATTTATTCTGATATTATTTGTGTTATTAGGATCTTGAAATTTATTCGTATCAAAAATATGTAAGAACCTTAGTAAGTACCATAATGGGCGCCTCGTGCAAAGATAAAATCCAATGTAAACATTTCAGGGAAACGAACGTGTCCTACGAATATCCAGAATAACGAAAAACATTCTAAAAATGCTGGCACGACACGATTCTGTTTGGTACCACAAATGGAGCTTACAAGTTACGAGAATGTAGTAATAGAGGTCTAAAGAAACGCGTCTCTGCGACATTTCCCGAGCCATAATCCGGCGGTTAGCGGGTAGGTGTGAAAAGCGCTCGTAATTGCTCTCACCGAGTCAACACAGCAACATTCGGAATACCAGGGTGTTTCAAAATTTATGTGAAAAGAATATGGGCTAATCTATCGATCGATACATACTACATATAATAAAATCTGAAACTCGCCGATTCTGTACATAGAAAATTTTCGCGAAAATATTATTTAGGGGGTCACAAAATAGGTAATTTTTGGAATTTTCGTCTGTCTGTCTGTTGGTTTAGGGTTTTCGATAATGTATAAAGCTTATTTTCGTGCGAAGTCTCAGCTTTGTTTCATTGTAATCAGTTCGCTCAAACAGAAACTAGAAATATGCAAAGTATCAAACGGCTTGTGTAATAACTCATAAACTACTGAACCGATTCAAACGAAATTTTCAGTTATCTCTATATTTTGATTACTTGCATGCGACATATAAGCTATGTTTCATTGCAATCCAGGCACTCAAACAGAAAATAAGCGAAGTTTTAAACACTCAACCTGATCCGATTCAAACGGGGTTTGCAATCGTTTCTGTTTGAGTGCACCGATTGCAATGAAACAAAGCACAAAAATACTTTTTGTTAGTTTATGTTATATAATTTTATAATAAATAAATAAATAAAATAAATAATCGAAATACGTCGCACGGAAGTAAACCAAATACGTGATTGAGAACCCCGAACGAAGTCGTGGGTACAGCTGGTTTTCCAATATTTCCATAGATTAAAACCACCAATAAATCGATATACTTACTCGTACAATCAATAGCAAGGTATCCAATGAAGTCAAAAATGAGCATAATCATGTCATTGTCAAATTTAGTTTTATTGCCTGCTTCAGAAGGCACTAAGCTGTTATTGTTGTACCTATATATTGGACGAAAATTACAAAAATACTATAACAGGAAAGTAGAGTTCTGTTCTGTTGTGAAAGAGAATATACAAAGGCGGACTTATCCCTAAGTGGAATCTTTGTTAAGTCGTTGCTCAAAGCTCCTATCCCAGGTTAGCCTGCGTCCGGTTCACCCTCTGGGTTGCAAATACAGAAGTCACGTGGATGTCGCTCTTCGAAAAAACGTCCCCTAGCTTAGGCAATTCCATAGAAACGAAATACCTAAGGCTTGGGTAAAGAAGACATTGTATTTAATTCTAACTTGAAAGACTCTGTACTGAACGTAAAGAGGGAACAACAGAAACAGTCTTACGGAAATACAACTATGACGTGACCATAAAATCGTATTCGAGACCTCTATTAGGGAAGAGAAAAGACAGAAAGTAACCGAACCGGTCGATTATGTTATTAACTAATAAGGTATATTTTTATTTACAAGTTCTTGAGAAATTTGAATTTAACGGTTCCCGAAAAACCATTAGATATAACGCACAAATTAATATTATACACCTTTTTATGAGTTGCCGATATTTTAGCAAAAATACTGCAAACAAAACATTGACTGTCGCCAAGCTGATCCACTCCTTTGCTTTTACCATCAACACCTAAATACTAGTAAAAAGAAATGTGAAGAATTTTCCCTCGGACGGAGAGTCGATGCGTATACGCACCAGCCAGCGCTAACTGACTCCGCAAACAGTGCTCCTGCACACCTCATTATTACGTGTCGTTACGCGCCAACTGGTACAGCAAACACCTAATGTTGCTACCTCATGAAGCGCTAGAGTGAATTCCCGATACTTTTACGTTTAAGCACTAGACGTTAGTTGGGTTAAAAAAAGAATTAAGAAAATCTCTTTTAACGCTCTGGGTCGCAGTGGCTATGGTAGAGAAGTGGTTCTTCTACTTTGTATGTAGCAATGTTATTCTAACGAAAGTCGTGTATGTTTTCATTAGCCATGTGACTTTCATACCCTATGTGACGCCTTAGAGGATGAAATTTCGATTATTTTTCTTATTCATCTCCTACATCAAATTTTATGCTTTGAGACCCACCGGTTCAAGCAGAGCGTTGTCTGCCAGTCAGGTTGTTTGTTAAGAGTGATTAGATGTTTCGAATACGGCAAAATAGGCTTAAGGCTTGAGGCTTGAGTACTGTTCTGTTGCATGGAATCCACAATATCAGGTGCATTCTAATAGATTGGAACGCGTTCAAAGTAAATTCTTTAGACACATATGTTTCATGGAAGGGCTTCTAAATAACTATAGATCTTATGCTAAGCATCTCTCAAAATACAAGGCTTTAACTTTGGCTAACCGTAGGATAATGCTTGATCTGTGTTTTTTACACAGAATTATCAATAATTCAGTAGATTCTCCATCACTATTAAGTAAGATAAAGCACACTGTTCCTAGACCTAATGCAAGGCCTACAAACTATGTTCCCTTTAGAGCTCTTGGATATAGAACAAATCTTGGTGCTTCAGCTCCTATTAACAGAATGATAAAAACTTATAATTCTATATGTACAAGGATTGCGGTTTGGATATATTCAACGATACCTTACCCATGTACAAAAAAAAATTAAAAGATATTTGTATGAGAAACAATAATGTAATATGCTTTTAGGTAATCTGATCTGTTTAAGATAAAATTATACTTTTCGTAAATGATATTTGAATTGAATGTTAATGTAAAATGAAAATTGAATTGACATGCATGATATTTTAGTTCTTTTAGTGATATTATAATTAGGTATGTAAGTTTTAACGGTAAATTGACATGACAAGCATGATATTTTAGTTCTTATAATGATATAATAATTATTATGTAATTTTTAACTTCTAGCATGATGTGGTAGCCTTTAAGTGTGATGTATATTCGCTTGTAACCTATAGACTATATTTTTAAATCTTTAAACTAATATGTATAATGTTGGCTATCCATACAAATAAATAAATAAATAAAATATAAATAAAAAATAATTTTGGCTATTTCTTTACCTGTATCCTGTAGTAGTGTTGGAACTGCCAAATGGGGTATATAAAAATACCCGCTACTGCTAAATGCATTACTTCAACTAATAGGCGATCGACGCACCGTTTGATTAACAGTGTTGCGTATAAAGCGGGCCCTACTAGCACTGCTCGAATATAAACGGTCCTATTAAACCACTTTCTAAAAGGAATTGGACAAGATACTCCACGCCTTTATTTTGTAGGGCTCAGACATGCAATCGCAGTAGGAAATAGCCCAGCCTAGAATAGTTTCAACAACAAATTGTCTGTATTTATAATGTTGAGGCTTTTTGATATAGGCACCTTAACCCTTAAGGCTTAAAGGGTATAAATATATTGCCAAAGTTATATGTAAAATCACGACTTCGTGCGGCGATGGCGCGTAGAGAGCAAAAATAAGCGCTTTGACACAATTTTTGTCAAAATCTTTTTAGGACAAATGAAATGTCCATCCTTCCATCCCGCGAAAACATAGAATAGTCCCCCAGTGTACGGTGCGGAAACTAATTGCAACGCGATATCTAATAGCACATTTTTTCACACTTTTGAGACAAATTATATCTTCTGTATGAATCTTAAAATATTTTTAGCTGCAATAAAATACCTCTTGGCGCAAATTCAATGAGCGAGCCAAGCTAGATTTTTCAATCACTATCTCCCCGAGGCTACGGACATTCAGTGATAGAGAACAAAACGTAAAAAAAATGCTGGTGCCCTCGACTTTGTGTGTTTGATTTTAAAACAAAATAAATGATTTCTCCATACAAAGTTTCAACCCCCGTTTCACAGAATTTTCAAAAATCCGTTTTAGTGGGTGCCTACATAATAATAGCTGCCAAATTCCAGCCCAATCGGTTCATTGGTTTGAGCTATGAGTTGATCGATCAAAACAGTCAGTCAGTCACGGTTTCCTTAGATATAGGCATATACAGAAGATACACGTATTTTTAAATTTTTATGCGACTATTTATTGGTATCACGTTTATCTGCAAAAGGAAGTAGGTAATAAATTAGAATAAATATATTTGTATTCTTAGGTAACTGTTAATATAACATTATATTAAATTATAATCGTGGAAAGCAATAAAATATCCAGTGGTACGAGTACAGGGTCTTACAACACGAGTAAGCGATTAGGTTACAAGAAAACAAGTGATTTAGATAAAGCATATCAGAGTTGCTGATAGCATATAGCCCGCGCGTGCATTATCAAATTCAGAATGAGCAGCCATTTAAAAATATTTTTTTATGTTTGAAAATTAGGTCGTCCACTTACTTTGCAACTGTTCATTACTTTCTGTGGTCGCTGATATTTTTTTTGTTTTATTAAGTAGTACCTGGGTGACCGAGCTATGCTCTGTATGAATATCATCGGGTGAGCAAGTTATGCTACTCGCCAACCAGATAGCGCTGTTAGTTTCTTGAACGCACTAAAACGCGCTAAGAAATATTAAAAAAGACGGTGAAAACGAGACATGAGACCTAGCTAGATCGATTTTTTGCCCCCAAAAACCCCTGTATACTAAATTTCATCGAAATCGTTAGAGCTGTTTTCGAGAAACCGATTACAAATATATATATATATATATACAAATATTGCTCGTTTAATAGTATAGGAATATCTAAACCTGTGTATGTAACCTGCTATACGTGACAAATGGGAAAATCTAATTCTAACAAGTTTAGTCAAATTACTACCATGTAACGAGACTCTAATAGGCTCTAAGCTTGAAATGCATTTTTATTTGACTCATATATCCCGTCCTTAACCGTTTTCAGTGTCATCTTGCATCCCAAGTAGCTATGTATATTTATCACCTCTTAGGTTTAACGTATCGAGTTGTATGCAGAAACTTGCACCAAGGTTCGCGCGCTCACATCGCGAGATTAACACTGATTATGATTGTAAGTAAGTACTGTGCACTTGCGGAACCCTAAAAAATTTTTAAATGCATAAAATACTATTTAGAGGAAGTGTCAAGAAGTGTAACGATAAACGGGGGGTAGAAAAATATGACAAGGAGTGACAGTCGTGACAGGGTCGGGAGAGAGTCGAAAAAGAAAAAATGAAGGAAAAAAGCTATTTTTGCTGATAAAAGGGAATAGTTGCTAAAATTTTGATAAACGAAAGCAACAGAAGAAAACTAAGAATCAGGATTTGTTGAATAGTGAGGGCAATGGAGCTCAAATAGAATTTTAACATGTTTTAAAGTTTCAGGTGAGAGAGATTTTGGACCGTCAAGCAAGGAAAATTTGGGAAAAACGGAGAAAAATGGAAGAATGGAATCGGTAAACGTTCCAAATATTCTTGATGTTACTTTGAGACGTCTGTGAAAGAAAAGTCGATAGTATGCTGGTTTTCTGTGAGTTATAATTTTTTTTGTTTTGTAGCTCGCGAAAAAAATAGAATTCATACAGCTGATGAGACGAATCTTTTGAAGGAGGCTATGATCCTGGATTGTGGATTCCTTCAATTGAGATAAAGATAGGGATTGCTTCGTGTAGGATATAGTATAGGAAGGTTTATTTGCGCATAATTTCAAGATGCTAACATTCAGGGTTTGAATCCAAAGTGTAAAGAATAAGTGGAGTGAAACTAATGTTATGTAAGTATTCAATTTTGTGGTTTTCATCTTTTATTTATTTTCGGTTCAAAGTTGTTGTGTGTATTTGAGTTAAGGTGAAATGTGACTTAATGAAATTTATAGTTTCTTCCAGGTTATGTGAGCTAAATAACGTTGAGAAAATCAGATTTCAATGTCAAAAGAGGAAGAGTTGATTGGAGAATATTTGCAGCTTTACAGATCTACCTGCGAGGTCATAAGAGGCTTGTACTGTGTGATACTTTAAGTAAATTGATATTCCCACTTAATGATTTTCGTTTGTAAACATTAATAACTCTGCGGAAATTATAACATACTGTGTTTCTAATCTGAGTCGTTATTTGTAGATAGTAATAAAGATTTTCTTTTCCCATAACTAAATATAAACTAGTTCTACAAATGTCTTTGTTCGCGTATAGCTAGGCAGGATAATGTTCTATTTCTAAACAGGTACAGGAATTACAAGGAACATTATAGACATGGAAAAGCAAACCACAAATGATAAAACGTGAAGGCTAAAAAAAAGGTATTGCTTGGATTGTAAAGGTAATGTAAATTTCATTGTGTTTAATTCTTTCCTTTACAGAGAAATTGATTAAAATAGTCCTTGGTGAAATCATGGAAACTGGACTCTGATGTATATATATTGTCATCGATTAGGGGTGGCTTTAGATGTTGTATATTTTGTCAACATTTCATAGTGATTTTGGACGATGTATATTATTATCATCAATTCAAGGAGACTTTAAACGATGTATATTTTATACTTTTTTAGGTAGAATTGTCTATTTGACATTATTGTCAAATAGTCAACAAATAAATCATTTTTGATTTAGTTTTACTCAAAGCTAGACGCTATTTTGAAATCTTTATAATTTTTTTAACTCTTTAACAAAAAATAAATCAAAACCCAAAATCAAAATGGAAGAAAATATTAATACATTAAATAATTACTTTTTTTAGAAAATAATATAAGAATCTTTGGCCCTAAATCAAAATTCCAGTTTTTAATATACTAATGTCTTCATATGATAAAATTTAAGAAAAATATTCCGTCAGATCAAAAGAATTAGAACGTCAATTCAAAATCTTAAAATAATATATCTGAAAACTAAAACTTGGATATAGATTGTGATATTTTATTGTGAAATAAAGGGTAAGTTTAAGTAGAGTGAATATTATAAATAATAATATTTCAAGTAATAATAAATTGCTTTGATAGTGATTTTGAATCTTTTGCCTCAATTTCCCAAAATTGGAACATGCTGAGAGCATTACTACATCTCAGTACTCAAGCTCATAGGAGGTGCTTATCTTTCCTTTTACTTTCATACTGTAGGAGTCCCAGATTTTTGAGATTAAGAAATGCCTGCTCTCAGGTTTATTTAGTTCAACCAAGCATGGATGGATGCCCTCGTGTCATGTGTCCCCGATGTCCACTATATTGGTTGTGGCTAATGTAAGTCGCGTGTCACTGGAGTATCTGTCTAAGTCTATCTGATAATATCAACCTTCGGATTTATTTATTTTAATCATTCTTGGGCCGGAGCCCTCAAGCCTAAAAGGGTCTGATACTAAAGTTCTTCTCTTTCTATTTGTGTGAGGTTTCGCTGATTCATCCTGAATTCCCTCTTCTGTATGTGTGGGATGAATTGGAGTTACTCCAATACAAATGGAAGGATATTAGCAAGGTGTTTTAACGTTGGATTTTGGAAATAGTGTTTCTTGTGTTATGTGCTGACAACGCTCGCCCATTATTGAATGCGTCGTTTGAGTGGCATATACCGCGGGAGGACCTCCTGATCTTAGCGTTAGATTACCAAATGTAGAGTAGTTAGACAACATAAAACTTTCTTCTTATGTGAAGGGACATTCTAGTTTAGTCTAATGACATTAAATTGTTTATAAGGAATAAATTAGAATTGTCCTGAATCAATAGGAAGAATATTCTTGATGGAGACATTACGTTCGTTCGTGGGTTGCTTCTTGTAAAGTGTGTTGACGACGTTCGCCCGCAAGGCTGCGACGGCTGTACGACACTCTGACCTTGGGGGACCTCTGAACTTTATGTGTGTCATCCTAAAGTAGTTAAATAATTTATTTAATCTCCATTGAATCATACAGGAATCTAAACTTTATAAGATTCTAAGTTTTAATTTTCCCTTAATAAAACTTGTCATAAATTATCATACTTAAAATTATACTTTGACTCAGTGTGAAACCACCTTAACTTTACTAAATAGATTCTTGAAAACAATAATGGAAAAGAAATTATAATGTTTAGTTTCTTTTCATTGTAGATAAGTTCCGAATATTTAAGTATATACAATAACCCCATTTTTTTATACTTCTTTTGAGTCCTCTTTTAAAGAACATCGAGTTTTAGCTAGTGTTGTTTACGCTAAATTCTCCCAGTGTTCTTGGTTTTGAATACTCGATGCTTTTGATTTTCCCTTAAGATCTTAAATCATAAATGTTTGGCCCAACCTAGCTTAGATACTACTATCCCGTATCTTCTCGGTTCTGGTCATCATACTTCACTTTTAATTAAGGATTACCTTCAGTAATCTTTTGTCATACTTACTTCTTATATGTTCTTCTTCGAAATATGCTGGGTAATCCCTTTATAGTTTAGATGCTTTTCATTTTATTTAAATGAGTGTTTAGACTGGGGTTACTCTACATAATCCTTGTCTTGCGTGGGTTGGTAACGGAAAAGAGATCTAGCTACGCATCACAAGTGAGAGCTATGAAGGATATACGGAGACCTTGTTGGTGCAATAAAGTCACTCAGTGACTGGGGGGAGGGAGATTGCCCTTCAAACTCTTTATGTCTCTCGTTATAAAACCGTTATTGATCTAGGCTGGCCATGCAAGCAATAATACTATACCCGTATCTAGTACAGACTTCACACTTGGACGTGTGGAGCTGGCTAATTATTTTCAGTTTAACTTATTTCAAAACAAACTAAGGGATTCGATGATGTCGGTCATTGTCTGCCCGGAGGGATTACAGGAAGAGCTCTTATAGCTCATGATGGAGAGTGCCCTGTTTTCCTAAAGGAAGACCGTATGCTTCGTGTGCCTGGCGGGCTCGGTGACCAGCTCTGGTATGGGTGACTAAAAGAAATAGTCAATACCCTGTGAACCCTGGATGAGTCAGTGATCGTCCCTTAAAGGTGGGCCACGTGGAAGTCGGGTTTGACGCGGGGCATGAACATACCGGGGGGAGACATCATCACCGTCTGGGTTGTACTGTGGTTAGTTGGTTCCGCACTCCACATACATTAACCCTAGTCTTTACTGTAGTTTAAGTTTTCGGTGGGATTTCCAGCTTCGCGAGGATGATCAGAATCCTGACGATCCAGTTGGATTGTTAGGGTAGTTTAGCGTCATGTCATCGTGAGCTGGGTGATGATATGCCTCGGACCTAGGACTTAGGGTAGAGGAGGCCTAGGACGAGCTGCTTGGGGCGATGGCGGTGCCCCAAACCTGGGGATTGTCCCCACATTATTTTTATTACTTCGTTTATATTAACATAGGTTTCTTTTCAGAAACTTATCGGCTCTAATATTGCATTGTAAATGAGATGAAACCTTTCCTAAATTGATGAAACTACATGAATTCAGATGAACTACTCCTGTCAATATGAAACTAAATTTAAATAAATAGTGATATAAAATAAAATAAATAACATAAATTAGACATGTAAAGATTAGGTTTATATTCTAATATAAGTATTAAAATAACAAGTGTGTTTCTTTTTCATTCTTCTATTGCCACTCTCCACCGAGCAGAATCTGTAAATTACAAGATATTATAAATATATAAAACGGAATGACGTAGGATTCAGGAAAAATATAATATTCTTAAAGGATATTATTCTAGACGATCAACCTTGGCCAAAACTTTCACGTATCTGATTTGAGGATCCTATATGAAGGGACTTCAGATCTGTACAGCTGGTGCCGTGACCAGGATATGCTGGTTTCAAGCGAGAGAGGTATTGAGGAGTGAAAAAAGAAACAAAATGAAAAATACACTAATTTCGAGTTTTGAACTGAAGAAACTTGAGAGTAAAGTCTATCTAAGTTAAAGTTGTTAAGCGGGACGTTAGAATTGGTTTTAGCTTAGGGTTATTTGTTTTGGAAACCATAGAAAATATGATGCATTCCTTGTTTCAGAATAAAGATGGGAAATTTTACAGTCTCAATAGAAGGAAACATAGGGTCAGGGAAGTCTACTTTGTTGGCAGCTTTGGGAGGCAACTCTGATTTTGAGATAATACCAGAACCAATTGATAAATGGACTAATTTATCTGGCGTCAATCTCTTCCAGTTATTTAAGGAAAATCCTAAGAAGTGGGGTTTCTGTTTTCAAAATTATGTTCTTCTAACAATGTTAGAGAATCATACGAAAGAATCTAACGCTAAGATTAAAGTTATGGAACGTTCCATCTATTCAGCCAAAAACTGTTTTATTAGGGAATTGCAAGAGAGTGAATTGTTGCACCCGGCTGAGTTTGCAGTTTTAGATGAAACCTATTCTTATTTCAAAGAACAATTGGTTACTCGAATTAATTTAGTGGTTTATCTTAGGACTTCCCCTATGGTTTCTTATCAGAGAGCTCTAAGTCGTGGTCGACCTGAAGAGACAGGGATAACGTTAGATTATATAGAGAGGATTCACAACATTCATGAGGAATGGTTATTGAACCCTAATATAAAGGAAGATTTTGACAGGATAGAGATTATCGATGGAGATCAAAATATTAGCTCCATAAAACAACAGTTTTGGGAAGTTAAGGAAAGAATATTAGATAAGCTTTCTATTCTTTAATTTAAACAAAATTCCAACCTATAATTTGTAATAAACTTTCAGTATCCAAAGAAAAGAAAAAATGCCTCCTCGTTATAATCTTAGATCATCTCAGGGACAAGATGAATTAGAAAGGACAGGTCAGCAAGAAGAACGTCCACGACCTTCTTTACGCAACTCCACTATGTTTCGCCAACTTCGAAGAAACATGGGAATTCTGACACAGAAGGTGTCGAACTTAGAGAATCAGCTGTCGCAAGCTCGGGAAACTAACGCTGCATCAACTTCGTCTGAAAGGCATGAAGCACCGATTAATATTTGCCCGGTGATTGATACAAGAGTCGAAAAACCACGTTTTCCTGGAAGATTTGGGGTACATCCAGTGTCGTTTTTGGAGGATCTTCAGAATTATTTACGGAGGATGCCTAATGAAGATGCTACAATTGAAACTATAATCAGTTGTTTAGAAGGTGATGTTCGTAAATGGGCCAGAATTTATAGACAGAGATGGTTTACACAGTCGGATTTCAAAAGAGATTTTTTGGATGCTTATTGGGGAGAAGCCGAACAAAACACCTTGAGAAGAATGATTGTAAATGGCACTTGGTCTAAGGAAAATGGAACAATGCTAGAACATTTCGTTAGTTTAGCAGGGCAAGCAAAGATGATGTCTAGACCAATTCCTGAATGGCAAATAGTGGAGGATTTGATGAGACACTTTCCGAAGGATGTACAATATGCTTGGCGGATGAAGAAAGGAAATACTTTGATTGAGGCAACGGAGTTTCTTCGTGAATTGGATGACGTGAATAAACAATGTGGATCTTCTTCCTTTGACTCCTCTACTGGAGCTGATAGGGGAACAAAGCGTCAAAGTCCATTCGTTTCAAATAAAGACAAGCCATTTTATAAAAAACCAAAAGTGGTGGCTCACATCGAGGGGGAGACTTCAAGGGGAAGGATCACTGATGAAATAATTCAAGAAGAAGATTTAAACTAGTTGGAGCCATTTCCAATAAGCAGGAGGTGGCCGCAATTAACAAAAAACTAAATTATCTTTTTCCTGTAAAATATTTAATAAAACAAGGTTGGAAGCCAGGGGTAGGATTGGGTTGTGACCAAGAAGGGATCTTATATCCTGTTTCCCCGAATAATACTAGAACGAATTGTGATAGAGAAGGTTTAGGATATTCTTCAGAAGATTATAATAATAAACAAACAGTCGTAAATTTAATTAAAGTTTTTGACGTTTCCGTGATTAAACAAAATCAACCAATGTATAATCAGTTCATTAGAGAATATGAAGGTAACTCTTTATATGATGAAGAGGTTTGCTTTGAGAATGAGGGGCCCAAATTTAAATCAGAAATTGAGTTACAAATTTTGGGGCAATCTATAGTTCTCTTGGTAGACACTGGAAGTGAAGTAACTTGTATTTCGGAAGAATTCTTAGAGTGTTTACAAGGAGAATTAAAGTTAAAATTCCCTGCGTTACCAGTTAGACCAATATGTGTGAGGGGAGCCGTTGGACAAAAGAGTCTCCAAATAAAAAAACTAGTCTCTATACCGTTGACGTGTGGTTCAGTTGATATTGATACGGGATTTTTAGTGATTGCTAAATTAACTTGTTCTGCTATCCTTGGGGTAGATTGGTTAGTTGCGCACAACGCTGTTTTGCATTTAAAAGAACCACAAACATTAGAATTGGGTATCGTTGGACAAGGAGAAATTACTATTCCGTTTCGAAATCTTTCTAGTGGGTTTTTAGAAGAGAATCGAATAAATCTAATATCTGGAATAGAGGAACAAAACGAAAAAGAAGGCGGTGAAGAAAAGCAATTATTAGATTTGTTTAAAAGTATTCGGTTGGGAATGGATTTGTCTGATGTAGAGAAGGAACAAATTTTTAATGTTTTGAGATCCCATATGCAAGTTTTTACAAAGAAACTTGGAAGGGCAAACTGTTATACTCATGACATTAAAATGATTGAGGGTACTCCAAGGATACAACGAACCTATCCTATACCATACGCACATAGGGCAAAAGTAGAAGAAAAGTTGAGGGAGATGGAAGAATTAGGGATTATATCGAGGAAAACTACAAATTTTTGTAGTCCTCTAACTTTCACTGGAAAACCCGATGGATCTGTTAGAATATTACTTGATGCTAGGGAAATCAATAAATATATGGTTCCAGAAGTAGAAGCACCGCCTTTACAGATTGACATACTTAATGCTTTTCTTGGTGTAAAATTTATAACATTGATTGATTTAAATAACGCTTATTTTCAAATATCGTTGACTGAGGACAGTAAAAAATATACTGGATTTACAGTTAATGGAAAGTCTTACGTATACAACGTGCTTCCGCAAGGACTTAAAACGTCAGTAGGGTCCTTTTGTCGCGCAATGGACATTATATTGGGTCCTGGTGTTAGAGAGTTTTGTGTCAATTATTTGGATGATCTTGCAATCCTAACGAGTGGGACTTGGCAAGACCATTTGGATCATATTGATATAGTTTTGGATCGTTTAGAATCAGCTGGAATGACTTGTAATTTTGCAAAGTGCAACTTTTTCTGCAGTGAAGTAAAAATGTTAGGGCATATAGTTACAACTTCGGGAATTAAACCTAACCCGGATAAAATAAAAGCTATAAAGGAATTCCCTATTCCAAAGAAACAAAAACAGTTAAGAGGATTTTTGGGACTTTGTAATTATTATAGACGTTTCATTAAGAACTATAGTATTTTGACTGCTCCGTTAACTAGGTTATTAAAGAAAAACCAAACATGGCTTTGGGATGAAGAATTAGATCGAGCTTTCAATAATATAAAGGAAGAATTTATTACAACGATTCTATTGAGCCATCCAGATCAGGATAAATTATATTATTTACAGACCGACAGTTCAGGGATCGGAATAGCCGGATCATTGTTTCAGATTGGAAATAATGGTGAGGTTAAAATTTTGGGGTTCTGTAGTCGTGCGCTACGGGGTTCTGAATTACGATGGACTGTAACTGAACAAGAGTTGTGGGCTATTATTTATTCTGTGAAAAAGTTTGAGACTTATTTAAGAGGAGCGAAATTTGTTGTTCGTACAGATCATAAGGCATTAACTTTCATGAAACAAATGAAATTATACAATAGTAGAGTCACACGTTGGATTTTATTTCTTGAACAATTTGACTTCGAAGTCGAACATGTAAAAGGTGTAGAAAATATTGGGGTAGATATTTTATCTAGATATCCGCCAGGGGGAGTTTTGCAAGAAGAAAAGGTGTGGTATCCAACTGTTATGTATGTAGGTGTTTCTACTGACCGTGACTTGAAAAATAAATTACAACGTATGATGGAATATCAACGGCTTGATAACGTCATATGTGGGATTAAGGAGAGAATAAATGGTTCTAGAGTACCCGAAAGAATAGATAGATTTACACGTATAACTTTGCGCTGTATTGTCAATAATGATCTACTTTATTTTAAAACTGTACGTGGAGATTACGTTTTGTTTATGCCCAAGGTGCTACAAGAAGAGATTTGTAAACAGGTACATATAGAGATGGGTCATCTTGGCGCATATAAAACTTTGAAATATTTACAATTAAGGTGTTATTGGATAAATATGGGTAAGACAGTGAAATTTTGTGTTCAGAAGTGTCACGTTTGATAGCTTTCTAGACCTGTCTATATAAAAGGGGTAGGGAAATGTAAATCGATTTTAACTGAAAACCCGAGTGAATTAGTAATGGCTGATATCTTCGGACCACTACCTAAAACTGAGGCTGGTTATATTTACATTTTTGTAATACAGGATTCTTTTAGTAAATTTATTAAACTTTTCGGACTTCGTGGAGCTTCAGCAGACTCAGTGCTTTATTGTATGAGAGTGTTCACTGAAATAATACAACCTAAGGCTGTTATGACAGATAACGGAAAACAATTTATTAGTCACAGGTGGAAAAATGGACTCAGAGCCTTGAGAATTAAGACTTTGTATACTACTATTCGTAATCCTCGACCTAACACTACAGAACGAGTGAATAAAGAATTAAACAAATTCTTTAGAATTTATTGTCATGATGACCATACTAGATGGGATCATTACTTGTTGGAGATTGAGGAATTGTATAATAATACGTTCCACGAGAGTACGAAATTTTCTCCTAATGAAATATTATTTGGAAATTCAGAGAAACTTAAAGTAGACTGTTTTCTACCACGGGCACTCACGAATAAAACGTTAGACCAAATTAGAGAGGAAGTTAGAGAAAACCTTAGACTTTCGAGTCAGAAGCGGCAGGATAGATTCAATAGAACTCATAAGTTGATAGATTTTCAAGTTGGTGATTTGGTAAAATTAAGGAGGCTTAATAAATCGGATTCTAGTCGAAATAAAACTAAGAAATTTGATTTATTATATGATGGACCATATCGAATTGGAGGAATAAAATATGCTAATGTGTATATTCTCGTTGATCCTGAAACTCAAAGTGTCAAAGGAGTTTATAATGCAGTCCATTTGGCTAAATATTATACTTAGGATGTTAGCTATTAAGATTTTCACGGGACTATATCATAAATTTTAACTTTAGAGGAATTGAGATATTCCTGGTCACAACCTAATTAATATAATTTTATTAGTTTTAATTTAATAATTAATATTAGAAGACTATTTTGATTATAGTATATAGTGAGTCAATTTGTTAGTGAATTGACTGGCATTATTAAATCGACTTCGTTTTAAAAAATATAATGAATTATAATAATTTATAATTTAATGCAAATTTAATTTGGTTATATAATCAGGGTTGAACTGAAATAAATCTAAATTTAGATAAACATGTTAAATAATTTTAATAATTTTGAATAAAAAATTAATTTAGTTTAATGATTTATAATATTAGTAGTTTAGTTATTTGTTTTGTTTATTGTATTTGTGAATAAAAAAATTTAAGGGCCAATATAGGAGGTTTTATTTTAATAAAATAATAATAATAATAAAAAAAAAATTAATTTAAAATTGAAAATTTTAGAATTCTCGAAAAAAAAAAAAAATGTTTTCTTAGATTTTTCGAAATAATAAAATTTTGGGGGAGGCTGTGCACTTGCGGAACCCTAAAAAATTTTTAAATGCATAAAATACTATTTAGAGGAAGTGTCAAGAAGTGTAACGATAAACGGGGGGTAGAAAAATATGACAAGGAGTGACAGTCGTGACAGGGTCGGGAGAGAGTCGAAAAAGAAAAAAATGAAGGAAAAAAGCTATTTTTGCTGATAAAAGGGAATAGTTGCTAAAATTTTGATAAACGAAAGCAACAGAAGAAAACTAAGAATCAGGATTTGTTGAATAGTGAGGGCAATGGAGCTCAAATAGAATTTTAACATGTTTTAAAGTTTCAGGTGAGAGAGATTTTGGACCGTCAAGCAAGGAAAATTTGGGAAAAACGGAGAAAAATGGAAGAATGGAATCGGTAAACGTTCCAAATATTCTTGATGTTACTTTGAGACGTCTGTGAAAGAAAAGTCGATAGTATGCTGGTTTTCTGTGAGTTATAATTTTTTTTGTTTTGTAGCTCGCGAAAAAAATAGAATTCATACAGCTGATGAGACGAATCTTTTGAAGGAGGCTATGATCCTGGATTGTGGATTCCTTCAATTGAGATAAAGATAGGGATTGCTTCGTGTAGGATATAGTATAGGAAGGTTTATTTGCGCATAATTTCAAGATGCTAACATTCAGGGTTTGAATCCAAAGTGTAAAGAATAAGTGGAGTGAAACTAATGTTATGTAAGTATTCAATTTTGTGGTTTTCATCTTTTATTTATTTTCGGTTCAAAGTTGTTGTGTGTATTTGAGTTAAGGTGAAATGTGACTTAATGAAATTTATAGTTTCTTCCAGGTTATGTGAGCTAAATAACGTTGAGAAAATCAGATTTCAATGTCAAAAGAGGAAGAGTTGATTGGAGAATATTTGCAGCTTTACAGATCTACCTGCGAGGTCATAAGAGGCTTGTACTGTGTGATACTTTAAGTAAATTGATATTCCCACTTAATGATTTTCGTTTGTAAACATTAATAACTCTGCGGAAATTATAACATACTGTGTTTCTAATCTGAGTCGTTATTTGTAGATAGTAATAAAGATTTTCTTTTCCCATAACTAAATATAAACTAGTTCTACAAATGTCTTTGTTCGCGTATAGCTAGGCAGGATAATGTTCTATTTCTAAACAGGTACAGGAATTACAAGGAACATTATAGACATGGAAAAGCAAACCACAAATGATAAAACGTGAAGGCTAAAAAAAAGGTATTGCTTGGATTGTAAAGGTAATGTAAATTTCATTGTGTTTAATTCTTTCCTTTACAGAGAAATTGATTAAAATAGTCCTTGGTGAAATCATGGAAACTGGACTCTGATGTATATATATTGTCATCGATTAGGGGTGGCTTTAGATGTTGTATATTTTGTCAACATTTCATAGTGATTTTGGACGATGTATATTATTATCATCAATTCAAGGAGACTTTAAACGATGTATATTTTATACTTTTTTAGGTAGAATTGTCTATTTGACATTATTGTCAAATAGTCAACAAATAAATCATTTTTGATTTAGTTTTACTCAAAGCTAGACGCTATTTTGAAATCTTTATAATTTTTTTAACTCTTTAACAAAAAATAAATCAAAACCCAAAATCAAAATGGAAGAAAATATTAATACATTAAATAATTACTTTTTTTAGAAAATAATATAAGAATCTTTGGCCCTAAATCAAAATTCCAGTTTTTAATATACTAATGTCTTCATATGATAAAATTTAAGAAAAATATTCCGTCAGATCAAAAGAATTAGAACGTCAATTCAAAATCTTAAAATAATATATCTGAAAACTAAAACTTGGATATAGATTGTGATATTTTATTGTGAAATAAAGGGTAAGTTTAAGTAGAGTGAATATTATAAATAATAATATTTCAAGTAATAATAAATTGCTTTGATAGTGATTTTGAATCTTTTGCCTCAATTTCCCAAAATTGGAACATGCTGAGAGCATTACTACATCTCAGTACTCAAGCTCATAGGAGGTGCTTATCTTTCCTTTTACTTTCATACTGTAGGAGTCCCAGATTTTTGAGATTAAGAAATGCCTGCTCTCAGGTTTATTTAGTTCAACCAAGCATGGATGGATGCCCTCGTGTCATGTGTCCCCGATGTCCACTATATTGGTTGTGGCTAATGTAAGTCGCGTGTCACTGGAGTATCTGTCTAAGTCTATCTGATAATATCAACCTTCGGATTTATTTATTTTAATCATTCTTGGGCCGGAGCCCTCAAGCCTAAAAGGGTCTGATACTAAAGTTCTTCTCTTTCTATTTGTGTGAGGTTTCGCTGATTCATCCTGAATTCCCTCTTCTGTATGTGTGGGATGAATTGGAGTTACTCCAATACAAATGGAAGGATATTAGCAAGGTGTTTTAACGTTGGATTTTGGAAATAGTGTTTCTTGTGTTATGTGCTGACAACGCTCGCCCATTATTGAATGCGTCGTTTGAGTGGCATATACCGCGGGAGGACCTCCTGATCTTAGCGTTAGATTACCAAATGTAGAGTAGTTAGACAACATAAAACTTTCTTCTTATGTGAAGGGACATTCTAGTTTAGTCTAATGACATTAAATTGTTTATAAGGAATAAATTAGAATTGTCCTGAATCAATAGGAAGAATATTCTTGATGGAGACATTACGTTCGTTCGTGGGTTGCTTCTTGTAAAGTGTGTTGACGACGTTCGCCCGCAAGGCTGCGACGGCTGTACGACACTCTGACCTTGGGGGACCTCTGAACTTTATGTGTGTCATCCTAAAGTAGTTAAATAATTTATTTAATCTCCATTGAATCATACAGGAATCTAAACTTTATAAGATTCTAAGTTTTAATTTTCCCTTAATAAAACTTGTCATAAATTATCATACTTAAAATTATACTTTGACTCAGTGTGAAACCACCTTAACTTTACTAAATAGATTCTTGAAAACAATAATGGAAAAGAAATTATAATGTTTAGTTTCTTTTCATTGTAGATAAGTTCCGAATATTTAAGTATATACAATAACCCCATTTTTTTATACTTCTTTTGAGTCCTCTTTTAAAGAACATCGAGTTTTAGCTAGTGTTGTTTACGCTAAATTCTCCCAGTGTTCTTGGTTTTGAATACTCGATGCTTTTGATTTTCCCTTAAGATCTTAAATCATAAATGTTTGGCCCAACCTAGCTTAGATACTACTATCCCGTATCTTCTCGGTTCTGGTCATCATACTTCACTTTTAATTAAGGATTACCTTCAGTAATCTTTTGTCATACTTACTTCTTATATGTTCTTCTTCGAAATATGCTGGGTAATCCCTTTATAGTTTAGATGCTTTTCATTTTATTTAAATGAGTGTTTAGACTGGGGTTACTCTACATAATCCTTGTCTTGCGTGGGTTGGTAACGGAAAAGAGATCTAGCTACGCATCACAAGTGAGAGCTATGAAGGATATACGGAGACCTTGTTGGTGCAATAAAGTCACTCAGTGACTGGGGGGAGGGAGATTGCCCTTCAAACTCTTTATGTCTCTCGTTATAAAACCGTTATTGATCTAGGCTGGCCATGCAAGCAATAATACTATACCCGTATCTAGTACAGACTTCACACTTGGACGTGTGGAGCTGGCTAATTATTTTCAGTTTAACTTATTTCAAAACAAACTAAGGGATTCGATGATGTCGGTCATTGTCTGCCCGGAGGGATTACAGGAAGAGCTCTTATAGCTCATGATGGAGAGTGCCCTGTTTTCCTAAAGGAAGACCGTATGCTTCGTGTGCCTGGCGGGCTCGGTGACCAGCTCTGGTATGGGTGACTAAAAGAAATAGTCAATACCCTGTGAACCCTGGATGAGTCAGTGATCGTCCCTTAAAGGTGGGCCACGTGGAAGTCGGGTTTGACGCGGGGCATGAACATACCGGGGGGAGACATCATCACCGTCTGGGTTGTACTGTGGTTAGTTGGTTCCGCACTCCACATACATTAACCCTAGTCTTTACTGTAGTTTAAGTTTTCGGTGGGATTTCCAGCTTCGCGAGGATGATCAGAATCCTGACGATCCAGTTGGATTGTTAGGGTAGTTTAGCGTCATGTCATCGTGAGCTGGGTGATGATATGCCTCGGACCTAGGACTTAGGGTAGAGGAGGCCTAGGACGAGCTGCTTGGGGCGATGGCGGTGCCCCAAACCTGGGGATTGTCCCCACATTATTTTTATTACTTCGTTTATATTAACATAGGTTTCTTTTCAGAAACTTATCGGCTCTAATATTGCATTGTAAATGAGATGAAACCTTTCCTAAATTGATGAAACTACATGAATTCAGATGAACTACTCCTGTCAATATGAAACTAAATTTAAATAAATAGTGATATAAAATAAAATAAATAACATAAATTAGACATGTAAAGATTAGGTTTATATTCTAATATAAGTATTAAAATAACAAGTGTGTTTCTTTTTCATTCTTCTATTGCCACTCTCCACCGAGCAGAATCTGTAAATTACAAGATATTATAAATATATAAAACGGAATGACGTAGGATTCAGGAAAAATATAATATTCTTAAAGGATATTATTCTAGACGATCAACCTTGGCCAAAACTTTCACGTATCTGATTTGAGGATCCTATATGAAGGGACTTCAGATCTGTACAGTACCTACTGTATGGTTGTATTAAGTACGTGTTTGTATGAGCTAGTGTGTGAATGGTTGTAACGGTTTATAACTATAATGAGGTTATCGCAAGAGTTGTTTGTCTTGCTTGATTAACTACGTCGCCCTTTAAGAGGCGGTGCAAATTTTTTACAAGTTTTTAATGACAATTTTAAATTGTGAGTGTTACTTTTGCCCGCGACTTCGTTTGCACGTACTGTATGGCATCAATTGAAATAAACTTACCTCTCATTATCATGAGTATGATTAAAATATCATCGGGTGAGCAAGCTATGCTACTCAACAACAGATGGCGCTGTTAGTTTCTTGAAAGCACTAAAACACGCTAAGAAATATTAAAAAAGACGGTGAAAACGAACTTTCCCAGACATGAGACCTAGCTAGATCGATTTTTTACCCCAAAAACCCCTGTATACAAAATTTCATCGAAATCATTAGAGCCGTTTTCGAGAAACCGATTACAAATATACCTATATATACAAATATTGCTCGTTTAATAGTACAGGATATAGGTAGTAAGTAAACTACTGCTGCTTTTAGTACAAATCTATCTACACTCGCAAAAGCAAGTGGAAGGGCGGGTCATTTTATCGTACTACTAAATGTCCCACCGACAGTAATTTATAAATTTTGACCCAACAACCCGTTTAACCTTTTATTCTTTTAACTTGTTTTAAGTTGTAACGACATTATTGTTTCTTTCATAGTAAATTTTTATTTTTGTTCGTTGTCTCTTAGTTCATTTTACTAAGAAGCCTCAAATTACGCCTTTGATCACGTAACATTGTTTTCTCAAATCTTATGTTTTTAATTAGCTACGAAAATGTGCTCGAATCTTAGACAATGTTGACTTAAGTGTAGGTTGAAGCTTATACTGGTTCTGTTACCACTTGTCCACGGCCGTGTGTCCCTGGTACGAGGTCGAGATAAAGGGTGTAAGGGACGGTGTACCGTAAACTGAAAGGGCGTGCTCAGTCAACGAAACTAAACAACTTTCCCAAAGATACATATGTTGGGAAATGAAAAAAAAATTTGAACTCTCCGTACAAATTGCCCACTCTGGTCGAACAGTTTGTATGGAGAGTTCAATTTTTTTTTTCATTTCCCAACATATGTTTCTTTGGGAAAGTTGTTCAGTTTCGTTGACTGAGCACGCCCTTTCAGTTTTCGGTACACCGTTCCTTACACCCTGTATCAGTAGGTGACACCTGAATCAGGATGGTTCGGGGAACCATTGCATGGCAACAGGAGAACCTGCAATCGCATAACTAAGAACGCAAGATACGTAAGTCGAGGCCGTGAGGATATATTTTATGTGTTCAGAGATGGCACCGGTACCGAGAAACGCTAACTCGAGAAGAATGCACTGACATTTAGTTGTAGGTACCTAATATCTTTGTTATTTTTTAGTTGTTATGGAAATATTTTCCGTATTACTACAAAAAAGTTAGACATCTGTTGAACACTTGATTAAAAAAATCGTACCAAATAACTCTGTCTATGTCATTGATGCGTAGAAGTCAAAAATTACTTATTTTCTTATGACTTGACTTCTGCGCATCAACTGACATAGCCATTTATTTTGTGCGCATTTTTTTAATCAAGTGTTCAACAGATGTCTAACATTTTTGTAGTAAGACCCTTTATATGTTTATATTATGCGGTTTAATTTACAAATATTGTCACTACTGTAATTAAGATTCAATGTAATTTGATAACAACTTATTTAATTACCTACTTAATCAAGTAATTATTTGCTTTTAAAATATAAAAACAAACATTTAAATTTTGCTGCCATGAATTAGGTATACGTGACTATCATCACCTCCACTTAAACAGAGTTCGTGTCAGTAAAACTTTTGAGGGCTTATCCCTGGGGCTAAATGCTTACTTTTGTCCTAAGACCTTCGAAAGTCAATTTTTTTGCAACTTTAGTAAAGTCGAAGTCGTACAATAAAAGTTGTTACATTTATTCTAAGCCTCACAAGGTTTTATTTAACCGATGTTGAATAAAAAGGGGAAAATATGACTGTCTAAACTAAAGCTGGTGAGTGCACGTTGCACTACACCACTTGATCGAAACATCAATGCGGGTGCATGCATAGAGAGAGATAAGTACTAAGATTTGTTTACACGACTCTCTGATTTCTTATGGAAAATGACTTAGCAACTGATTAGTTCTGCAAACATATACCTAACACATATCTAGACTGTCTTTATTTTGAAATAATTTTAATCGTGAAAGGTCTATGGAAAACCAAAACGTCCCTTTACGTCCGTCCGTTCCCAGACACAGAAGGTTCAGTCAGAGTAAAAGAACAATACATTATTATGATTTCTCACACTCCACAGACATAAGAAATACACTATTCATATTAAGATTTGGAAAAAGAGACATTGTTGCCGGCGAAAACGGAAACGTCTTGCTTGATACAGCCAAACTCGAGGCACATCCGGCCGGCACTCCAGTGATGACAAAGGTTCCTTAGAAATACTTCAGCGAAGACATGAAGACGAATATTTAATCACACCCTCAATTGAAATTTTGAGTACTACATCCACATAGTAAAATAGAGTCCGTCATATACATAGTCTGTATAAGATGGTGAAGTATAAAACGTCTCCTAGTCAACTATGACTAGTCGGTCAAAAGCTCGGTTAAAAAATCTTAAAAAAATCTAATGTTATTTGTGAAATGGAAAATATATTTTCAATACATTTGCTCGAAAAACGTACTTACAAGGATGAAAACATTGCTCGTAAGTAGTTACTTACCGAACTAGTGCGGTAAGTAAAAAAAGTATACTACCATAAGGAGTTTTACACTCTGATCATAAAATTATTTTGTAAAAATACTACTACAGTAGTAGTGACTTTTTACTTGGGTGACGACTACCTACCTATACAGGGTGTAAGGGACAGCCTTCCAAATACTGAAAAGGCATGATCAGTCAACGTAACTGAACAACTTTCAGCGAACAAAACTTTCAGGAAATGAAAAAAAACATCGGCCTCTCCATACAAAATTGCAAACTTGATTGGACAGTTTGTATGGAAAAGCCGATTTTTTTTTTTCATTTCCTGAAAGTTTTGTTTGCTGAAAGTTGTTCAGTTACGTTGAATGATCATGCCCTTTCAGTTTTCGGAAGGCTGTCCCTTAAACCCGGTATTTAAAATAAAATGGACTTCGTCTCGGGTTTACAAAACGTCGACTCGTTTGTAATAACCCTACTTACGCCACTTGTATCTTAAACTACTATTACCTGTGTGTTGATCATTGACACGTAATAGCCATTTTATATGTGACTAGCTGTGCCCGCGGCTTCGCCCGCGTGGAATTCAGACAATGTGCAGTATTGTGCAGTCTCTCCCTCTCCCCCTCCCTCTCCCCCTGCCCCTCTCCCTCTCCCTCGGGAGGGATCTCCCTCTCTTGGGGGATGATTTTTCAAACACGCTGTAACATATGTTTATTTCTTTCTTTTTATTATCCTAAATCCTAATTTTTAATAGAACTTTCATACGTACTTTCATCCCTTATTTCACCCCCTTGGGGAATGATATCACAAAATTGCTGAAACACGTGTTTCTTTACTTAAAATCCAAATATTCAAGTACCTCATGTCAAAACTGTAGGATTTTCATACGAACTTTCATCCCTTGGGTGATGATATCTCAAAATTGCTAAAACACATGTTTCTTTGTTTCTTATTAATAACTAAAATCCAAATTTCCAAGTACCGCATGTCAAAACTGTAGGATTTTCATACAAATTTTCATCCCTTATTTCATTCCCTTAGGGGATGAATTTTGTAAAATCCTTAAACACGTACTTTTTTATTTTTTACTAAGAGCTCAGAACCAAATTTCTATAATTCTACCTTTAAAAATGAAAGACTTATAGACCAACATACGAAAAAAAAATCATCCCCTTTTTCACCCCCTTGAAGGGTGATTTTTAAGAAATGCTTAAACACGTGTTTCTTTATTTTTTACCAGAAGCTTAAATTCAAATTATCGTGAATCTAGCTCATGAAACAAATGACTTTCATACAAACTTTCATCCCTTATTTCACCCCCTTGGGAGATGAATTTTCCAAAATCCTTTCTTAGTGGGAGGTTTTGACGTGCATAGAACCTGTGTACAAAATTTCAGATCTGTATCTATAGCGGTTACGGCTCGGCGTTGATGAATCAATCAGTCAGTCAGTCAGTCAGGACAATCTCTTTTATATATTTAGATTTTTAACACAATTTTTTTCAGAGGCCTATTACATTTTGAGCGTGTTTTTGCGCAAAATAGCTAATTTCGGCGTCCTTAATCTGAGAAACGGAAAGATTTTGACAACTTTAACTTATAAAATGTTGAAGAATAGTTATTATTTAAGTTCGTAGCGGCCTCGCTTTTTACAGTTTTTTCTTATATTGGTAGATTTAGCCAATATTCCGAAGCAAGTTTTCATAAAATGCGCGAAGGCCCTCTTTTGAGCTCGTGGATTGAACTATTGGGCTAAGCAAACAAAATTAAAATAATACAATAAAATCTCTTATACGAGTATAATAGTGTAGTTCGTAGGGGCCTCGGAATTTTGAAAAATATATTTGAAAATCTAGAAAAAAAATCAATTCCGAACGAAAAAACAACAAAAAACGCTCAGGTTTAACTGCAAATTGCTCTTTACTATATTAATATTATTTCGTATAACTTATACCATACTAAACTTTGGTATAAAGAAAATGAAAATCGCTTACGTTTGTTTAAAAACAATTCGTTTTAATACCTTAATTGAACGTACTTAAAACTGCCAAATGTCTCCATAATCCAATGCGCTGGCCTTTCAAACGCAATAATAGTATCAAATATCTTGAAAATACAAAAAGTATTTTTATCTACTCCCGTACCGGAATATTCCAAATTCGAAACCAATGACAGATTCGAAATTGAGGTCATTTTCCGCTATCATTTTCATTTCCACACTGTTCCATACTACGAGCAGTACGGAAATGGAGTATGGATTTTCATTCCGCAACTGTTATAATACATAATTTTCAATCTGCATAGGCTAAGGCAATACTACCACAGTACTACATACAGCCTACTTTAAAAGAAGTGATTTGAACAAAATGGAAAGTATGTACCAGGAGAACATGAGTCTACAAGAGGCTGTCAGTAAACATATACATGAAATTAATGTTAAAGCAACTCCATCCACAAGCTCTGGATCTGGAATAACTTCGGGAATAACTTGAATATTGATCACTACTCTTTAAAATTTTATTTTCTTTTGTCGGTCGTAGATAAAGTTTTGTATGCAACTATACGTAATTAGTCATTTTAACACTCGATCTATACTATTTTGATACTCGGCTGCGCCTCGTATCAAAAACCAGATCTCGTGTTAATATTACTCTCATTACGCAACAGTTGCATAAATAACTAATATCGTTTAGTTTCAGCTACAGAACAGTGTCGAAAAATCTGGACGCCGAGTGAGATTTTCTACTTTAAATTTTTTTGAACGAAATTTTGTGATAGGCCTCTTAAAACTGTAGTAATATTTAACATTTATTGGTCCTAAGTTATATTTTTCTCAAAGAGAAAGATAAAAATTTAACGCTTTTGGGATTTGATAAAAATTCATACATATTAGTATGGAGGTCCCTCGCAAGAAATGGATTCGTTGGCTCTCTTCTTAGCAGAAAGTGCTGCTACTTTAACCTCCTTGACTACATCATTTTCATAACATACATGGTCTAGTATTATGGGTTATATAATATAGGGTGTCTCAGAAAGAACTAACTTTTTCAATTAATTAAAAAATATATACTTACTGTTACCCACATTTAAATGTTCTTTTATTGTTAATGACCTAGTATACAGTCTTCCAGGCGGGTCTGGCACTCTTCAAAGCGAATTATGAAAAACTTTCCTCAGAAGTTGACTTCAAATGTGGCTGATCTCTTGCTTTTTATGCAATAAAGTATATTCTATTCTATTCTAAATATTCTATTTCAATTTATTTATTTTATTTTAATGTATTATACTTACTTATGTATGTGTATGTTTTATCCTATGTAGTTTATGTTATTCATGTTGTTGTTTAAGAGATTATTATATGGCATTGTAGTGTTAATATTAATTAGGTACTTACTTTTTATGCCTTTTGTATTTCATGGCACTTGTGATCGCATGAATACTTGCAGAGCTCTGTTTATGTATCCCTAACATCAAAGGTTGCCTGTAAGAGATCGCTTGCAGCGATAAGGCTGCCTTTGCCCACATTAGGTTAAGTTCTCCATGTACATTTGTTTTTTTTTTGTTGTTATGTGAGCAATAAAGTGTTCTATCTATCTATCAATTCGGCCGTAGTTGATGGAGAATTTTCGTACCTATACCCGACTCAATGAAGTTTTTAACGTCTTAGTAAAATCCTTAAGAATAAGTATTGTACAATTTCTTAAATTATAATAGAAGGTACACGTAGCAATGCTTTACAATCAACAATACAAAGACACATTACCAGTGAAGCATGGCTTAATCTTAACTGCAAACTTGAGCAGTTGAGTGCTCGAAAAAATCGTAGACAAATAAAAAATGTTTGAAAGGGCCGCAGGTAGCTACCGGGTGTAATTGTCCAGCAGAGCGTTCAAACGAAACACATTAGCTGATATTTAGAGTCCTTAGACAAAGTAAAACTATATTAGAAAAAACCTAACCTCTAAGCCTTTACCGCCGCATTTCCTTTGCAAAAAGACGAATAGGTAGAATGATATAAAGAACGGCTTATGCATTTGTTAAGTAAGTATAAAGGAGAAAGCGTTCCTACTTATTCATTGTAGGCTTGCTACAAGTTTATACTCAAGGTGGTTAAATTGAAAATATAATACCGTTTGATTAAGAAGTTATGTACGTAAAATAAGTTGTTTATCTCTGTCGATGAAATGAATACTATCAATAAATCAACAGAAAAGGTCCTGGCTTTCGAGAGACAAATTTTGTGACATGTGGCGTGCAGCTGCAAAGGTCTACTCACCAAACTGATTCATTATTTTTTGACAACTAACAGCTTTATTAACATTTTGTGTAAACAAAAAACAAAACGGTCCGAGTTCTGACTTCCGAGAAATGTGTTTCTCACAGCCCGAAATGGATGGAGCATTTGGAGCAGGAAAGAAGTGGCTTGCACGCGTGACTGAAGCCAAAACAAGGACCAAAATAATATGCGATCAGTTTTGGTAGCAGTTTCGATAAAACGATCGTAAATCGCTTAAACCCATATTGGCGTTGTGGCGCGCGACACCTCGTAAAGGGCAGCCTTTGAACCTGATTGCACTAACAAACGGAGGAAATTGGTACTGAAACTTGAGATCAAAAGTGAAGAAAAGAAATGAACTCAAAGGTCGTCTGGCGCCTATAGCCTAGGGTGGATTAAAAGCTTTGAAACAATGCTCCCCCATATGACCATTGCTGTGTTTTAATTAATAACAAAGCATCTGAGTAACAAAGATAAACCCCGCCACCTAAAGCATATGATGAGTCTCATAAAACAATCATTTTAATTAACTACATATTTCACTTAACCCCAATTACCCAACAGATGTATACACTCAAGTCACGTCAGATTATGACACTATCAAATCACAAGAAAGCTTGGGCAAACAGTTTTATGAGGAGGCACAGTGCACTTATAATCCTGGAGATAGTGCACGCCGGGTAACGTAATACCCTTGACTAGTCCACGGTTAATTATGTGAGTAAACAGAGATTAGGGACATCGGATGCTGCTCAAGTTATCCGATTTCGTCTAACGCCCCGTGCAAACAAACACCTTGCCCACGCAACTGAACGGACAATAAAATGAGTAGAATAAAAATAGACACGACAGCGAGACCGGCTTAAGTGAAATTCTTAGAAATATGTTTTGGATTTTTAGAGAACTCTAGCTAGTAGTTGGATACAATACGAGGGTGCGCAAGTGCAACGCTCTCTTTGAGGTTTTCATTTTGATGTCAGGTTGTCTATACCGGGTCAAGTATATTGAAGAATGAAAGACTAGTAAATTCGTAATACAATATGCTGCATGCATTAGGATAAACCGATGCTAATTCGCATGCGATAGCAGCCTGAACTAATGCAGGCATTAAGACAGACCTTGAGTTACAAAGTTAGGCTTTTAAAATATGCTCAACCAACATGTCAGCTTTTACCCCTGGACAAAGGGAATTAACATAATTTTCCGCTCAGCAGTTCTGCGAAGGCATTTCGGCCATTAAAAAATAGCCTTCTAAACTTAAAAGTGGTTACTCTACTATTGTTTTCATAATTGACGCATATCTCGCGACTGGCGTTTCAAATCTTGTCGGCGGAGCATTCGCTTTACGTATTATTGCCTGCTTTATATTTGTGGTTCTGTTTAAGTTGAAATCGTTCAAGGATGAATCACGTTGCCTTAATCTAAACGATGCTCACGTTTGCAAGCCATTGTCGAGTAAAGTGGTGGACATCATTACTATGTGCGGTACGATGCTATAAATCTTTCGGCGCCATTGCCTGCTCCTTTATGGAGAGAGCGTGCGTACGTATTGCTGCAACGAACAGTCCTCATATCATGAAAATTATTATTGGATGTCATCACAGAGCTCTGAAGTCCATTCTTCTTGGGTTTGCGCACGCAGGCGGAGTGGCCCTATCGTTGTTCTGTGGATGTCATATTCCTACGACATATATATAAGTTCCAGCGAACCGACAAACTTTATGTCGGATTTAAAGTCTCATTCAGAAACTGAAACTTATTTTCAGAAATTAGGTACGGTTGGTATGGTTGTTTTAAAGATTATCGTAAACATAAACGTTAACTGAAATCGATTTTATTTGCCTTGGCCTCCCAATTATTGCACTGTTACATTTGTAGTTTCTAATAAGTACCTACATGGTTTAGCATCCATCTATCATATTTTATGCTGACAGGATCTACTTAATATTCTTCTTAAGTTCGCAAGCCCGCTCATATATTTACGTCAAGCAGTTAGCAGACTATCTCATTATTTCAATACACGTATGTTTACAGCTAAGGACATGGGAAAAGCGAGGACGGACTCTGTGTACACTTCTATTATTATATTGCAACTATATTTGCAAATCAATAGGTGTATTAACATAAGTTTAGTTATCATTGTTATTTGCCGTCATTTGTCTAGTTAGTTATGATTTCCGTTGACCTCAAAACTTTCTTGGAACGATTTATCAACGTGTCTCCATTCATGACTCCTGTTGTGTTGTTATCTCAACTTGTCTCAGCTACACTCTTATGTACATGTATAAAGTTTATTGCTGTAAGATTTGATTTCATTCATCTTCTAACTGAAAAAGAAGTATACAGGATGTAAAAAAATACCAACGAGATCTATTATTTGCCCGAATGCCCGTTTCTTTTAAATAGACTTTGGATGGAAAATATATTATTACTTGTACTTATTAGAAAGAAATATCGGTACATGAAAACTAGTTTGTTTCGAACACTAGTGCAGTAGGACGAGGGGGAAATGCGTATTCCCCGTCGTCCTACCAGTGGGACACAGTAGGACGACGGGGCATGCCCCAAAAATACATTTTCATCACATTTGCTCGCAATGAGTCGCAATCTGTGCACGTATTGCGGTCGGAAAGTTTTAAAATGCGCCCTAGGGCTTTTTCATCTTGACTTTTCGTTGACATTCTGTGACTGCTAGCTGTCAGAAGACCTTTCGTTCCGAAATGAGATTTTGATGCAAAGAGGTTGTAAGCTAAAGTTAAATTTTAATAATCTTTTGCCTTTAATTGATTTTGGTAACAAGAAATTAATTTAAAATTAATTAACTACAATAAATTTTCACATTTTTACAATAGTTTACATAAAAGCTTAAAATTTTTGCAATTTTGCTTAGGCTGTATGCGTTTTTTTTACTTTCCACAAAGTATAAGTTATGAAATAAAACATGCGTGTGATGAATAGCGACATATTATTGTTTTCCTAGACGTAACCAGTTTCAGCGTAGCAGCTAAGTCATGTGACTATAAATATTATAAAGAATTACATTTCTGCGTGACTTACCTACTTGAATAAATATTCTAGCATTACTTGTTTTTTATATTCCTCGCAAATGTGATGAAAAACATTGTGTGTAGCACGGGCGGAAGTGCAATTTCGACACTCGGGGCATTAAAGCACTCGCTGGCGCTCGTGCTTTGAATGTCCCCTCTGTCGAAATTGCTTACTTTCCGCCCTTGATACACAATGTACTATTCTGATACCTACTGTGGATTTAGACCCCGAAACAAATGATCGAAATACGAAAAAATATACATTCCCGTAGAAACTGCATCACACTAGTGTGATTATAATTCATTTTATATCTATATGAAAAAAAAAATTCAACCCATTTCATTAGGAAAGTTTTTGTTTCATACTCTGAATCCACTGTTCGAATTTTCTGGACATCTATGTCTTTTTACTACCTGCATAATAAATAAGTTATGAATCTTTGCATCACGTCTCTACATTTTTGACCCTAGCGTGAATCGGAGAGAACTCATTCGCTGAACGACTGAAACTGAACACTGCAAGTGGAATGCAATCGTCCACCCTTCATCTCTATTATTAGCTATTACAATAAAGTTAAAATAAGATAAATGAACGTACAACTCTCTTACTTCGCCGGTCTCGAAGTCACATGGCTTGCGCTCGTTTGAAAGTTTAGAACTCCTGTTTTTGTTAACTTCAACGATGTTTCACAAATATATCACGGTGTTTCAACTTAACTGTATAAGCATCACTGTGTAATCTTGTTTTTTATCGTCTAGTATTCACTTCAAGGGTAGTGTTTATAAAAAAAACTGCACAAACAAGTGGTTTGTTTTCGTCTGTGTTGACGAGAGCAACGTGGCTCGCGTGTGCTATGGCCGCGCGCGCGCCTTCGATTGAGTTGTGTTGTGTTCGCCTCCGCTCCGCCCCAGATGACAGCTTCAATATCTTCTCTTCCCTTCCCGTCCCACCTCCGGACCAGGCCCGTAGCCGCGGGGGGCCCCAGTTGTATGGTCGTGCATCGTTCTGAGACCCCCTTTGAATACAATGTCTTCATCGTGGATGTTAAGTTTTAAAACGACTTCGTAAAATATAGGTTGTTACCTTTTTTGCCCGCTTCTCCTAGATTCCCACCTGTACTAGCAACCATGGGACATGAGCCAACGAAATAAACATGTTGCGTGTTTATTTTGTTTTATTCGATTTACCAACCGGTCGGAATGAACTGTCTTCGGCAACAGAATATGTTGGACGAAGATAAATGATGGTGTTTGTTGAACTGATTCATGAGCTTCTGATCTTGAATAATAACTGTAACATAGCCGTAACGTTGAAACGCAAAGAGAAAAACTAACTATAAAATACTTAGTTGGCCAAGTACCTACTCACCTGCATACTCGTACTCGCCTACCTAACATAAAAATTATATTAATGGTATAAAATCTAGAGCTCACACCCCAAACGTATCTACTTTAAAAAACTTACAATCCCTAGGCTTTAATATAGGCGGGAAAACTTTATTCCTATGCTAGTAGGCTCTTATTTTAAAGGGCTAAGATTGAAAACCGTGAAGTAGAGAAGCGTTTATACGTAACTAGTGGGCCAGCCAGGTTCTCGAGAAAGTCATTATCGAGACCTTGTGCGGGCGTATTTTTTGTTCGACACGGCCGCGGCCGGCGTGCGTTGTTTAAAAAAAGGTTTATTTTAAAATTGCGTTGATTGAGTTGTTACGGCGCGGGAGCGAGCGAGTGTGGCGAGTACGGACGGGACGGGTGATGCGCCGGCGGCGATTTCATGCTCGCGGTCACGATAGTAAACAGTAGGCCGGCGTTGTTTCACCGCGTATATTTATTTTAATTACGTACTAGCGACACGCTTTCTTTGGATTCGCATTGATTACTAAGTTATCAATTATCGTATTATATTTAAGTACTTATGTAAATATTGAATATACTTTTAAAAGCTTAACTTACTTATTTTGCTCAGCACGAAGTCAATCTCTTCAACCGTACCTCTCTTGTACAGTCAAGAGCAGATCGAGCTTGACACTGGTAGCGCGACCTTAGCTCCTACAGCTATAAAATTAAGAACGGTACAAAATCCAATGTGTCAAGCTTGAAAGTATACTTTAGGATTCTTTCATCATTTTATGACGTCAATTTAACTAAAAGCTACGTCACTTTACAAACAAAGTGGCGCCATGTGGAAAAAAAAAGAAGTGATTAGAAAATTAAAAGATTATAATATTTACTTACCTAACTTAAACTATTTTTCTATCCGTATGTATCTATCACAATTCATAATTTTTTTAAACAAAAGCGCATTACAGTTTAACCGGGAGAAGGTAAAAAAGCTAAACTTTTAAACTTACCGTTATTTTCCGCCAAAGAGCCATAGACAAAAAGCACGTTTTGCTCGTGGTTGGATTCCAAATTCAAACTGTCCTGTCAACAACCTGTCATGTCATTGTCACTTAGACATATCGGTCGTGTATTTTGTAAACCGGCAAGTAAACACGTAATTCAAAAGAAATCGGGATTCTTACCATAGCAGCATCAGACAATGAGTGACGGGCCGAGAAAATACATGATGAGAGACTTGATAAACCTTCCTGCGCCAGTGGAAGTGTGGTTGCAGGGTACAATAGAACAAACTGTCGGCACTGATATTCTCATCATAGCAGACGGTTCTGGAAGAGCGAAAATTATAAAATGTGATTCAGCGGATGGAGTAATTGACAAGAATTCTTTACGAAAAGGTAAATTTTCATTATAAGTACATTGTAAAATCATTATTTTTTATCAATTCTAACCTCAATTTTATTCATTTAGTTACGTACTCCCACGTTACTTCTTGCTTCCAAACTGCGCTTGGGTTTGTCGGGCTTCAACATTTGGCTTCAAATTCTAGCTTTCTTTACCTTCCTTCGCTTCTGACTATATTTATTAGTTGCTTGATAAGCTTTGCTATTTCAAAAATCATTTTTTTTAAGTACCTACTTTGCCAATGTGTTACACCTATTCCACGAAAAAATAGGATGGTTAGTAAGCAAAATAACCTCAATTTTAAAGGTAAAAAGTATGATTAATTAGGATATTTGATATTTCTGACTAGTTGTATGTTAAAAATGTGTTTTTCTGTGCATGAATTGTGATTACAAATGTGTACTTAAGCTGGGTTCCAAAACGGGTTATAATTACCCTTTGACAGCAGTCTGTCTGGACTATAGATGTAAAACAACGGATTTAAAACGTTTTAAACAAAATGTTGCGGTTTTAAACCTCAAAAAAACCGTTTTAAACGGTTGAAAACTCGCCTACAAAAATAAAAGAACTGTGTTTTACACGTCGTTATGGGGAAGTTTTGGTCACCTGACGTCATGTTTCGTTTAATTAGTTTTTAGAAAATCAATAGAAAATACCTAACTACTACCAAAACGAAAACTTAAGTATGTAGGTATACGGTATAACATACAATACTTATTTATTATATTACACACACTAGATTTGAAGACATCATTAACATAATGCCGTCCGTTTTACTTTTAACCGAATGAAATTGATTATTTACATCATTTGAAAACAATGAAAAACATATTTATTTACCAACACACGAGTTTTTATTACTTGTGTGTTGCGCTTCTTGGTCGGACGGACCAAACCCGCTAAGTATATCAATATCAGAATATCACACTTATAAAAAATCTTTACACAGTTGATAGGTAGGTACTCCGTTATATCCCTACTTCGGTAATATCCAGAAAATGTAGTTATAATAAAGGAAAACATAGACATCCATCAACACCGTTTAAAACCGAAAAAAATTGTTTATTTCGGTTTTAAACGGTTTTTTTCGTTTTAAACGGATTGGTTTAATTGGTTTTAAACCGGCCTTACATCTATAGTCTGGACCTCACATATTATAAAGTTGTCCTGCTGTCAGGTTAATTTCTACCCAATTTGAAACACACCCTTAAATAAAGAAAAAATCTCTTTCTAACAGATAAATCTTTACTAAATATTCTGTTCTTTTGTGAAATTTTCAAGTTTTAAGACTCATAGAGAATCTTGTAAGTATATATTTTTTCAGGCACCTATTGTTGCATCATTGGTACAGCAGTCAAAACCAAGGGACTGCCTGAAGTTCAAGCCAGCAAGTTTTTAGATTTAAGTTTGCAGCCACAAATGAAATCTGCATGGGAAACTGAGGTTAGGGAGGCTAACCTTTTCTTTCAAGGAAAAATTCTTCCCTCAATATAAAAACATAAATTTTTCTTAAATTGTTATATTTTCCTTCACCATTACAAAAATAACGGCATAAAAACTTAAATCTATTGGATTCAGTAACATATAAATATCATAAATTTATGCCCATAACATAATCAACGTAATATACTTCAGAAATAACATTTCATATTGCTTAAGTGATGGGCAGCCTTATAAAGTTCTAACCCTTTTGCACCATATTTCTTTTATACAGAGAATACTTAAATTCTAATATATTACAACTTGGCGTCAGATTTGAGCAGGGGTCCAAGTTTCTGTGCTAGCATGATGTTTCCGGCGATCTTGAGCCTTCCCTTCAAGTAAGCCACTTGTGGGCTGAGGGTACCCGATGCTATCTCAACTAAGTCACTGTCGGAAACTGACATGGTTGTGTCAGCTTTGCCTGATTTGGGAGCACCTTCGTATACTTCTGGAGTTTTTAGGTCCAAAGCTGTAAAAAATTGTTATGGTAAATAAATAAAATACTAATACTATCGTAAACGCTAGTAGATAGTATAAAAATGTATGGGATTGACATAAAGTCACAATCACACCTAGCTGAATTCAAAGACTAAGTCGGCATACATTGCTGGGAGGCTTGGTTATGTTAATTGCTAGCTAAATGTTGCGTGACAGCTAATGTGTAATTTTTATTCCATTTTATTAGCGTTATTGGTGCTCAGATAAAAATTCCAGGCATGTAGCTAAATTCTTGTTTAAATGCGAATAATACAATGTACAGTTTTGGTGACTATGCAATTAGTTATTCGACCCATGCATCTTTGGGAATGTTGTTCAGTTTAATGTTCTAAATAACATACAAAAAAATTGCTGTATATTATTGGATTTGAAGTCTCATATGTTTAAAGTTTGTTTTTTATTGTTCATCCATGATCATGTTGCTTGTGACAGCGCCGGAATATCGGGAGCTCAATTAAGACCCTATTCTGGTAAGAACCCGTTAAACCGTTATATTTAATGATTGGGTTTGAAGGGAAGCCGCTATCACACCTTCCTTAATTCAGAAACGAATTCGGCATAAATTGCTGGTTGAAGTAAGGACATTTGGATTTAACAGTACCAAGCCACCCAGAGATGTATGCCGAATTAGTCTTTGAATTTAGAAAGGTGTGATTGCGGCTTAATCCGAAAGTAGGACTTTTTTTATACTTACTCCACTGCTTGATAGTTTTTCCGCTGTCGGTGAGGTTGTAGAGGAAGAGGCCGCCGACGGCGCGGGCCGCGGCCGGGTTCTTGCCCACCTCCTCCTTGATCTTGGCGAACAGTCCGTCGCTCTTGAGCGCGCCGCCCGGGCTCACGGCCGCGGGGGCGCTCGCGGGAGCTCCTTCTTTTACCACCTTCTTCAGGTCCACGTACGCTCCTGGAACAATTACATTGTTCGGATATGCTTTGGTAAACGAGTCGAAAATGATCGAAGTGTTTTTTTTTTTATAACAGACGTTTAAGTAGAGCACGACTAAAGCTGTACTCCAACTTAAAATACACACAATCTTACTCAAAAAATGGCGCCTAAAACAGTTCTCAATGGAATATAAAATTCAACGATTATTTTTTTTTTTTTTCTAACAGTTTTCCTGATGTAATAAATCAAGCAACCTTCCCGAAAAAAAAATGTTTACTTGGAAAAAATGTCTGCCCCAGCGTCATCGGCTTGACGAAGCGCCCTTTCAGGACCTTGAAGTTAGCTGGGTCGTCGTTGTCTTTATACCTATCACGTCATCGATGTAAGAAGTTGTCAGGCGAGCGTACCTGAGATGACGACATTTCCGTTCTCCTTGGTCTTGGTCTGGAAGAAGACGCGGCTGCCTTCGAGCCACATCTCTGTGGCGAGCGTCTGTCCCGGCGTCACCGGCTTCACGAAACGCGCCTTCAGGGCCTTGAAGTTAGCTGGGTCGTTGCCTCCGTACCTGGTTTACGCAAACACATTCCTACTGTAATACCTTCACTTATACAAGTAGAGAGTGCACACCAATGGCAAAAACGTACCAGACGTTTCCTTTGAACTCGCCGTCTAAATGGGCCTCCATACCTTTCTAGCATTGGCACGGTTGTTAGAAATTACTATTTTAGCTCTATAATTAAAATATTTGTTTTAGCTCTATCTTAAAAACGGGAACACTTAAAAGCGTGAAAATTGGTATGTCTATAGTCCATAAGCTATAGAATAAAGACAAATAATATAAACTTCTGCGTGACTGCGCGTCCATAACTAAGACGGTATTTTTACCTTAGTGGGACGGAACCCTCGGTGCGCGAGTCCGACTCGCACTTGGCCGGTTTAAAGGTATTACTATTGAAACCATACTGCTCATGACTACAAACAACTTTTACTATGAAATATAGTTAAGTTGCGTACAACGCATAGCTAATAAAATGTAAGATTTACATTATGTTCCAGCTGTGAAACGGGAAGCTTTTCTAAACGAACTGTTAGCCAATTACTGCAACACGGATTCAAATTGTCATGCAACTTACTTGGCCAGAAAATATGCCCAATCGTTATAATATCCACTCAAGTCGGGAAACGTAGTATTTTGTTCACGGACAGAAAGACAATTGCTGTAATGACCAAGGGGTGACTGGTTATGCAACTTACTTGGCCAGCACGTGTCTGGCGGAAAAGCCGAGTGAAGCGAGTCCGTGCAGGATGGGCTTCTTGTGTCCGCTGGCAGCCGCCATGTTGGGGTCGATGTGCAGAGGATTCAGGTCTCCGGACAACCTGCAAGTATGGAAAATTTAGTTAAAATCGTGGATCTCACGTAGAATCCGGTATATTTCATTAAGAATCCTGGTAGATTTCATTTCGAATTTGGTAGACTTTTTAATGAATCAGGGAGATTTTATATAGAATATGGTGGATTGTCATAGATAGATCGTACTGAGGTGGATACGTCTATGCTTTCGTTTCGTGTAAAGCGGATATAGGTACTTTGACGGAAATACTTGGTACTAGGGTGGGAGAAGGGGGGTGAGGAGAGAAATGAGAAGAAAATGTGACGGGAAGGTCAAAGACGTGACCATGTCAACCAAGCCAACCAGGGATTTTTAAAATCTGGTAGATTTTATATAGAATCTGGTAGGTTTCATTTAGTATCTGGTAGTTTTCATATATAATCTGGTAGATTTCATTTAGAATCTGGTAGATTTCATATAGAATCTGGTAGATTTCATATATAATCTGGTAGATTTTATATAGAATCTGGTAGATTTTATACAGTATCTGGTAGATTTTATATAGAATCTGGTAGATTTCATGTAGAATCTGGTAGATTTCATTTAGTATCTGGTAGTTTTCATATAGAATCTGGTAGATTTCATTTAGAATCGGATAGATTTCATATAGAATCTGGTAGATTTCATTTAGAATCTGGTAGATTTCACATAGAATCTGGTAGATTTGATATAGTGTGGTAGATCTTACCTGTACAAAGCGGCCTGGTCCTCGGCCGTCCTCTGCTCAACAACCGCATCCGGCGCTCGTTTGGGCGCGGGCTGCACCTCGGTAGCGAGTTTGCTGCTACGCGGTCCGCCGAAACCTCCCTGGCCGAGCACGAAGATGTGTTGCTGCGTTCGGTATAACAGTTGCTTGTTCTGGAAAATCTCACCTATAAACCACACCATTTGGTGTCAATAACGTAAAAATCCACTACTGGACACGGACGGAACTCCCACAAAAAATAATCATAGAAATTGCATGTTCTAATATTAAGACATACATACATACATAACATCACGCCTTGTTCCCGTCGGGGTACGCAGAGACCACAGTTCTCCACCTGCTACGATCTTGACATACTTCCCTTGCTACCTGAACCTTCATCAATCCTTTCATACATGCTCGTCGGTTTAGGGTACTTTTAACCTGGCCTTTATTCAGAACGTCCTGAATTTGGTCCTGGTACGTTCGCCGAGGCCTTCCCCTTCCAACGTTTCCATTCACTCTCGCCTTGTAGATCTCTTTCGTCAATCTCCCTTCATTCATCCTCTCTACATGACCAAACCATCTCAGCATCCCTTTCTCAATTTTAGTCACTACGTCTTCTTTTACGCCACAACGTTCTCTTATCACACTATTTCTAATCCTGTCACTCAATTTCACACCAATCATACTCCTCAACGCTCTCATTTCTACTGCATTAATTCTGCTTTCATGCTTTTTCTGCCATACCCAGCTTTCACTGCCGTACATCAGTGTTGGTACCAAAACGCCTCTATGAACAGCCAGACGAGCCTTGTGAGAAACCTTCAGACTCCTCATAAAAGCATGCAGAGCACCATTCACCATGTTTCCAGCAAAGATTTCGGACCTCCTTGCTTTGCTTGGAATAGATACCTTGCTAATTTATTTTAGTAGGGGATGACATCTGCCAACATGTCACAACCCCATCATCGATGATCCATAGAAAATATTCAAAATAACCTGTCAAATCCATAGAAAAACGCCTAAACCACCTAGTGACGAATTATTTATTTAATCCTCCTTCTAAGTACCTTTATTTTTCTGTGGTTTCCAGCATTCACTCTTCTTTCGATATCACTTTCACACTTTCCATCCCTCGTAAACTTAGAACCCAGATACACAAACTCCTTCACTTGTTCACCACCTATTAATATAGTACACTCTGTCATACACTCTTCTCTTTCAAGTACCATTACTTTCGTCTTGCTTACATTAACTTTCATTCCTTTCCTATGAAAAGCCACATTCATCATTGTTATTTAGGTTCCGAACCAAAGTATTAAGACAATACAAATTTATTTAGGTTCCGAACCAAAGTGGTAAAAACAAAACCCTTATGGTGCGACTTCGTCTGTTTGCTTGTCTGTCACACCTGTTTGTCTTAGCAACCACTCACGCTATCTGGAATTTAGAATACGCTTGGCAAACAGAATAATTTAAATATGTTTTTATTGTAAATGAGGCCCAAATAGAGAGGGAGAATTTTAAATTGTCGCTACTAGGTCAGGTGGGGGGTATCATATTATAGTAGTTTATGCAACTGTCATATAAAACAGGTTATTAAAACACGAGTTTGGTTTTATCACACGAGGCGTAGCCGAGTGTGATAATAGCATCAAACGAGTGTTTTAATACCATATTATATGCAGTTGCGTATACTACTTTATCTTCACTCATACAATAGGTAGGTACTTACTTATAAAAATCAAACAAAAGTAAGTAAACAACAAAGGCAACTTATATAATGTACGTATATTACAGTTCGAATATAAGTCAAAAGAAGGCGCCTTAATATATCCGCTAGGTCTTCTTTGAAATATACAAGCCGAACATTTTCTTAACAAGACATGGTTTTCTTTTCGATTTTCATTCATTCCTAATTCATTGTAGGTTATGTCGTAAAATGTCCTAGACTAATATGAGAGAAATTCATAAGTTATTGAGTATGTTATGGTGTGACTGCAGTATCCTGACTGCACCACTTTATCTACTTTTTCAATAAACTTTCACGTTACTTTCACGGGCACAAAATACTTGAAAAAGGTAAATGTTTGAAAATAGCGGCAAATCCGGCAAATCTTATATCTATTTCCAAGTTCTTTCTAATTTCAGGCTGCGCGCGCATATTTGTAACTGTTACTCTAACTGCTCCAAAATAATAGGTTGTTTATATGGTACACTTTGTAATATGCTACTGATATTTGACAGCTACTAAGAAAAACTGATACATTACTAACGGGCTCTCTAAAAGACCTTTTATTCAGTCTTCTTAAAAAAAGTTTAGATTCAAGGAGAATTGTATCCAAGTGTTATGTAATGATTAAAAAATTAAATTACGTAACACCTTTGCAAAATTTTCATACAAAAATCGTTACGTAATGGTAACTTTTTAATTTTTTATAGATACTCTGTGTAATATACAGCCTTACGTATTAACTTTTTGAATCATATTTCAAAGTTTACGACATGAGTGTAGATAAAAGGGCTTTACTTGTACATTTCCAAACTATGTTTTCATGTTATAACGAAATGTAAAAAATACCGCGTAATTGCGAAATGAAAAATCTAAATTAATTGTAGTCCATAGAGGTATACTCACCCTTGACCGGTTTTTTCGTTAATTTAATTAATCCTTCAACCAATAAAACTTTATGAAAACAATATTGTTAGTTTATTACATCTATATTATTTTCTTGTTTTACGCCTTCGTTGTAGAACTAATAACTACATTAACCTCTTGCTAGCAATAGCTCAGTTCGTTTTGCCATCAAATGTCGCAGCTTCAAGTCTATCTCTCTTAGAATTTATATGTATTTCTAAATATTAACAACACTTTGCGTGTGACGAAGCTTTGACATGTTGCGTTTGTAATTATCAGGAAAATGTTTTTACAAAAAAAATGGAGAAGAGATCATCCAGCCGCAAAAACTTCCCGTGCTAAGCCGGGGCGGGCCGCTAGTTGATTATTAATAAGAATACTCACTGTTGACAATAGCAACGGCACTGGAGCCCTTGTCCAGTATATCAACGACGTAAGTCCGAACGGTGAAATCTCCCTCAGTACCGGGCAGTTCATTGGGGAACTCGATGTATTGCTCCCCGTGGAGAATCTGTCAAAAAGAGTGAAGAATAAGAATGAATAAAGAATAGGGAAAAATAAATAATAAAGAATAAGGAGGAGAGAAATTTGAATTAGACGCTTAAAAGAAGCGATAGCTCAGTTGGAAGTATTGAAATATTTTTTTTTATAAAAACGATCACACACAGCCCCGGCATTTTATGAAGTTTTTACAAAATCTTCAAGAACTTATGTATGTTGAACTCACGTTGCTGAAGTCGGCGTGTTTTCCGGGCGGCATGGCCTGCTGGACCACGGGAGACTCCATGCACATGCCGGCGAGAATGAAGTAGGAAGGGAGGGCAGCGAAGTTCTCGTGACTCTCATACAGGAACTTCAGGTCGGATTCGTTGGTAACCGACGCGCCCACTGCAAACATATTGGACTACTATTAGTCCAAGGATCTAGGGCCCTTTCCAAAACAATGAAATAATACTCTGACAGCTGGATAGCTATGTAACGTTCATGACTAAAACGGAATTGCCCTATAATTAGGAACGTTCGTTGACGGAGAGTGAGAACAGTGAAATGACTGTGAAGGCAACGTTTTGGCGGACCTTGGAGTAGTGGTTGCTTGCTCGATTGAAATTTTTGTTTATTGTGTCTAAAGTGGTTTAACGAATACTAAAAATAATGTTTTATGCAGTAAATTAAAAGATTTTAGGCGATTTTGTGTATTTTCGCCGTTTGCTTTAAGACGGGGCACTCATCAATCGTCCGCTCAAATAAGAAAACTGAAGAAAACTACCTGACAAAATGGCTAATGCAAAAGCGAAATCCTAAGAAGAAAAGGGTGAATATCTACTGTGGAATGTCGTTTGATGGGTTTTTTGTCGCCCAGCGTTTGTATGTACCTCGCGGTGGAGCGATTTTAAATGTTTTTATTAACTTGACATTTATATGCTTCATCAATAAAAGTCTAGTGGTTAGAGCGCCGGGCTCTCAATCTGGAGGTTCTGGGTTCGAATCCCGGTGGGGATACTGTCCAACAAAAAATCGCTTTGTGCTACTTCCCCAGTTTGTTTAGGTCATTGCAGGATGAATCACCTAATTTTCCGAAAAGTAAGATGAATCTGTACTTTGGAAGATTAAGCCGTTGGTCCCACCCAGCTACTATTTACGAAAGTAGTCAATTATGAGCCATGTCAGAGGTTTTAGGCGGCTCAACAACTCAAACACCAGGTCGGTTAACAACCTTACAACCCACACAAGATGATGATGAAAGACCATTAACACACGTATATACACTATAATGCACTTAAAACACACACAATACAACACTGCACTTGTTTTGTTTTCCTTTTCTTTCTTTTGCATTTATTTTATACATTTTTGTACAACAATTTTGGTCACTACACATAATTATTATCGACAATTAAGTTGTAAACAATAGTGACGCTCCGCGGAGGAACATCATCTGTTCCTTTTGTACAGGTCTTCCTAGTAAAGGAATTTGATGATGGACTTTGCCCTTACATACGATAGCGTACAACTGTCTGTATTCATAGAAATTACTTAAACATGTTAATTATTTTTGGTTGTACATGAATAAATGATTTATTTATTATTTATTTATTATTTATTGAACTGACGTTAACTTTTGAGCACGTTGTGCATAGACCTTTGGCCCTGTGTAGAGATCTCGAAAGTGATCGGGTGATTTTCACACGCTCACCGCTTCATTTCATAACACACCTGCGATGGAAAGCCAACCTTGTGAAGGTCAGCTATCATTTTCCACATTAGCAAGGCACTTTTAGATATGTCTTTAAATTAAGTAAAGTACCCATCTACCCATTTCGTATCTTATCTACATTTTCAAAGGAAAATAAGATTTGCAGTTTTATTTGCAAGATAAAAACACTTACGATGTTAAGAATACACAGATTTTTTAATATTTCACACACATAAAAGCATAAAACGTGAGGTCTTTCGAGTTGTAGAAGTAGGTGGAACTGTAGGGGTGCCTTTCTAACAGAGCTGTACGGGGGAGCTAAGCAGTGAGCTGTAACATAGGATTGCTCCATTTGACAGAGCGTTTAACATGCTAGGAAAATTAAGCAATTCTATTGTTGGATTTCTAGCTGCAGGTTAGCTATTTAGCACAGCTATGTTCGAAAGGCACCCTAGAAACTTTTCCAGCAGCGGCGTCCGGCTGGCATCGCTCCTTAAGTTTACATACCTTCAACGGCATACTGTTAGGTCCTTAGCACCGTAGGACTACCGACCACTGGAATTCAGCTATCTTCGTTCCTCAAACTCCTGCAGATTCTCCACCACTCTGATAGTGACAACAGCGTCTTTTTAAGGTTTTCGTACCTCCAAGAGCGTAGAGCGCGAGGTCCTTAGTTCCGTAGAAGTAGGTAAATCATCGTTTCTCGAATTGCTGAAGTTTTTCGACCAGGCCGTGACGTCAGCAATCTTAAGTTTACATACTTCCAAAAGCGTAGATTGTGAGGTCCTAAGCGCCGTAGAAGTTTCACCGGCATCTAGCTGGCTGGCTACGTTTCTCAAACTCCAGCAGCAGCTTTGCAACTACTGGACCGTTCTGATGGTGACGTCAGCAATCTTCCTAGGTTAACATACCTCCAAGGGCATTGAGCACGAGTTTCTTAGGGAGTAAGAGTAGAAAGAACAGTGGTCATCTCTTGCAGAAGCGTCTAGCTGTCTTCGTTCTTCAAACTCCTGTAGTTTTTTGACCAGCCCGTAATTCTAACAATCTTCCTAGATTAACTTACCTCCAAGGGCATAGAGCGCGAGGTCCTTAGCGCCGTAGGAGTACGAAGTCCAGTAGGACCCCCGTCCGCCGGCGTCCAACTGGCTTCGTTCCTCGAACTCCTGCAGCTTCTCGACCAGCCCGATGGTGACGTCAGCGATCTTTTCCACGCGTTGTGCATTGCGCATATCCACCACTTTAGACCAGTTGTCTTTAACTGATTCAACTGTCACTGGGTCTGATGGCTTCTTCCTATGAAATTATGTTATTTTTTAGATACATGGCATAATTCTTTATACACTGAAGGTTATGATATATAAACCAGCCCATAAAACTGCACAACTGGGACATAAGGGACATGGTCGAAATGCAAGAAAAAAATATTGACCTCCATACTAATGTAAGGTAAGGTTGTTCAGTTTTAGAGGCAGTACATATCTGTCAGGTTTGAAAGTATTTACCCTAACACCCTGTATAAATAAAATGTTATCGTCTGAGCTTGTATACGATGATGATAATTTTTAGGGTTCCGAACCAAAAACTTCAGAAATTTATTTCCTTCAAAAATTTATTTCGTACTTCGACCTCTCTTTACGGAAAGTTGTTCAGTTTAATGGGCAGATTCACATCCTTCAGGGTTGGTATACACTTTTAGTTACACCCTGTAGATTTTTGTATTATTTTACAACTCTTACTTTTCAAGTTATGATGAACAAAAAAAAATACCATTAAATTATCTCTCAGAAGATTGCGAAAGGAACAATATGAATAAAGTCGATAGAAGTTTATGCAAAAAATTACAGAAAAAATAATATCATCTCAAGTAGCAGTTTTTTGAAATGGGCAAAAACATTTACAAACAAATTTAGTTTTGCGGTCCTAAAAATGAACTTCATTGCTTTCAAAAATACTTAAGATATATCAGAACCCTCGGTGCGCGAGCCCAACTCAGGCTTTTTCTCATACTATATTTACGATATTTGAAACAATTTAACTAACTGACTTTAATACAAAGTAGCACTGGATGCGGCAAACTATTGTTCATAAATCAACATGTTTACGTACAAAGCATAGCTGGGTATGTATTGTATAGTATAGCAGGGTGACCGACCTTAGAGTGATATAACTCGTTATGATTTACTATCATGAAGTTGAACAGGGTGTCCACAGCTAATGCCCAAAAAATTTCCCTGACTTTTCCCTGACTATCCCTGACCATTTTCAAAAATTTCCCTGACCAATTTTATTCATTTTAAAGAAAAATAAAGTATAAACCGAAAATATTTATTTATTGAACTAAGAGGATAGTTAGTACAGTCAAAAACACAGATAAAAAACCTGTCAAGTGCGAATCGGACTCGCGCGCCGAGGGTTCCTATATACCTATACTATTTTTGGAAGCTATAAAGTCCATTTTCAGGACCGCAAAACTAAATTTGTTTGTAAAGGTTTTTTGCAGATTTCTGAAAAACTGTGCAACTTAGAAAGATCGTTTTATTTTTGCTGTAAAGTTTACATAAAGCTCTGTCAACTGTAATTAATTTAGATTTTTCATTACTCAAACTTCGGAGATAAGGATACTCAAAATTCATCATAACTTGAAAACTAAGAAACATAAAAAAATACAAATATATAGTATATTTTCAAATGTACAAGTAAAGCCCTTTTATATGATACCCCACTCGACCGAGTAGCGACAATTTGAAATTTGGCCCCCTTTACAAAAAATGTTAAGACCAAAAACAATGTCATAATGTAGGTCACTCTTTGGAGAAAAAAAATGCCTGAAAAATAATGCTTCAACAGTCTGGATTAAGGGGCTGATAAGAGCTAAATACGCTTCACTAGAGCAGATTTTTAACTAAAAGTGACGTATATGGCCTTTGAAAAAAAATGTGATAATTAAGCATCCTTACAATAATATGGCCGACTCAGAAATGCGATTAAATATATTTTGTACTCCATAAAAAAAAACAACCTCTACCCCTCTTTAAGTCTGATTTTTGCTTTTAAACCGTTTTTCTTAAGTACCCATTAATCTATGATGCCAAAACTTTTACACATTATTCAATATATTATGCGTAATAATATAGCTATTTAATCATTAATATTATGGGTACAGATTTTGAGAATAATGCAGAAATGTCTATCTAGCAATCTAGCACGCGCATTATGCCCTTTGTTAGAAAGGGAGGTAATTCAGCTCTTATCAGCCCCTTAAGAGTCAGACTAGAGCATGAATTACAGGAGTAAATAAAAGATTTCACTGAACCAAAACTATTGAATTTTTTTAAAAATTAAAGTAATCTAATTATTGTGACCACAAATTATGCCTTATTGTAGGTCACTCGGAACCTGGAAAAAAATGCTTCAATAGTCTGGATTAAGAGTCAGACGAGACTCTAGTCACTAGAGAATGATTTATCCCTTATTTTACAATCACTGGGACATTTTGGAAAGCAAACTGTAAATTCTTAATTTTTCCCTGACTTTCCAGGTGGCTCCTCGATTTCACTGACTTTCCCTGACCACCTTGAGGTTCCCTGACTTTTCCCTGACTTTCCCTGATTTTCAAGAATGTGGACACCCTGTTGAAGTAATCAATATAAACAATTCATATGGTCAACAATACTACTATCCCATACTGCGCCACCAAATCATCACGATTGCAAGCCGTATCGCTGACATGTGTGGTGAGTATATAACATAGACCCCAAAATATAGGGTGCATTGGGGTAATTCCGGGCAAGGGGTAATTATAAACCAGTAGATATTTTCTGCTCTGGTTACAATAATTTAGATGCCACTTTATTATTCTCTCCTCAATCAGTATCAAGTGATGTTAATATCGACTGGTTTGGTACTCATTCGTAATTTTCGGAATTATCCCGTAAACGAAATTACCCCAATAGACTATACCACACTTTTGGCTGTGATTATTGCTTCAAAGTTTCTTCTGGGAAACTTTGAAGCAATAACCTCTAATTAGTTCAACAATTCTCGATTGCAATAAATGGAAACAATATGGACTACTCCTTGTTGTGATATCTTCCATGTGAATACACATTTTGAAAATAGTGTAGGAAAAAAATATCCATGATTTTACGTTTATATCAACCTCTTGTACATAAAAAAGCGATACCACTTATAGTTTTGGCGCTAAAGATAACGGTTTTAAAGATAAGAGTAGTTATTTTGCCTATCAGGAAATTTCTGAATAATAAAGGTTGCAAAATGAAGATAAAATAAACACCTAAGAACAGTTCCCTCGCTCCTCACTAGGTGTGTTTTGAGAGCGTAGCCGAGTGTCGAGTCGATTATGGCTCCGGTGTCCGGGAAAGACTCGTGCACCATGTATGCCTGAAAAGAAATAAACATTAGTAATGTCAACATTGTCAATCGCACGGCTGTGGGAACAGTTTTGACCTAGAGAATGAGAGTTGTTCCCATTTGTTCTATAGAACTGACGTCAGTGGAACAAAATTGGACAATTTTTTCTTATTCTTTTCCATAGAACTACATACAAGCGTTTCCATCCTGATTCACTCATTATTATAAATTGGGAATCAAATTTTCCAAATAGTTCTATGTACCTACCTAATATTTTTCACGAATTTCCATCATTCTTGTTAACGTCATTTCTGTGAAGAGCTAAAATAACGTATTGAATGACCACGGGGAAAAAAACTTGCCCGTGGTCCACCAGGTGGACAAATAGGTGAACCACGGGGTTGAAGGGGACGAGATCTACATTTCAGATGACAGCTGTCAAACTGAAACCTCGTTGTGAAATGAAAAATATATTTAACAACTAATACTATATTTAATGTAAGGCAGTCTCTCTTTAAAAACTAAATCGCACTGCTTCTGAAAAAAATAACGTGATTTAAAAAAAAATGAAATGCATTTCTCTCTCTCTCTCTCTCTCTCTAAATCGCATTGCATAACGGGATTTAAAAAAACTCCATGGTCCATAATTTATGGAGTAGCATATTTTGCGTTAACTTCGTTTGCAACACGTGTAGCTATTTCCACAAAAGCCCTCTTGAATATACGTTTCAAGTTTTCTTTATCTTCGAAAAAGTCGTCTGCCATTATGGTAGCAGCAATGTTATGGCGCTCTGTGCGGCTGAAACTATCATCCGTTTGTGTATTTACATCTCGGAACTGTTTTTCAGTTTGTGTCGAAATATCGTTAGAATGTAATAATATATTTGTTTGTGTTCCACGATTTACAAACATATCAGGAGTCGAATCTGTTGATCTCAATTTTGTGAGCGGTTCAAAAAAGTCTTGCGTATCAGCTATGGCTTTGTCCACATAACCAATTAAAATGGATTGGCTGCAATCGGGGGTATCTACAAAAAAAAACATCCAGTAAGTAGGTATAACTCTACATCATCATATCAGCCATAAGACGCCCACTGCTGAACATAGGCCTCCCCCAAGGGTCTCCACCTTGTTCAATCTGAAGCGACCTCAAAATGTGGTTAAATAATTAACCACATTTAAATAAAGTTGTTATTAGTATTTTACCTGTAAAGGACATTTTGATGATTTAATATGTTTGTAGAAAGATACACAATTTGAGTTTGTAAAATGCGCTTTGCGTGTTGAAAATCTGACAAACTGAATAGAAAACAAATGAATAAATAATGAAATGTCGTTAGAAAAAAAAACTTACTCATAGACCTACAAACTTCCGTACTCATATATGTACAAACTTCTTGTAGTTGCAAATTTTATGGCTGGCCAGGATGACTCATCTCATGAAATAGTTTGCTACACGGCTCGACACATAAGAAAACGTTGCATTGATTGCACATGTATCTGAGGCCGTAATTACACACGTTTAATGTTTTTTTAAGTAAATTATTCTATTTAAAAATTGTTCCACGCTGATATCGTTTACAATCAACTGTAATTGATTTTCTTGAATGTAATGATCTCTGGCAATGAATTTTTTCTGTCGTTTAACGTTTTTCTTATTTTTAATTTTAATCTTTTGGAAATCTGCATCTTCGGATATTTTTACCAAAAATGTTAAAAATTTCGGTGGAGTTCTTTTAAAACTGCCTCTTATCGCATGATGCCAGCTCTCTACACTGTTTGTAGTTCTGTGCTTTACTCCGAAACAACACCATGTTTTCATAAATTCTTTTTTCATCCAGAAAGAGTCCATATATTTAAAAAACAATTTTAATTTATCATTCTCAATATACGGAACGGCTTCAGATTGTATGTACGAAAATCCATCTTCCAACATATTACAGTCATCGTTGTGCTCCTTGTATTTCAATATTTTCTTTTCTTCCTAAAAAATAATGAAATCTTAACGAAATAAGAAATCAACATAGATCAAAATATATACGTAAGTGCTCTTTGATAACTCACCGTAGAAATTTTTAAACTTCCTACACATTTATTTTTTAAATAATTACTACATCGCCACAAAGACTGTGCGTTAGTGTAATTTGTTTGTCGATAATAATCTTTATCGCCCAGACACAAAACTGTACCCCGTCCACGAGGCACAAATTTAATTTCCTCATACGAAGGCATTTTGTGCTCATTATTTTCAAAGAGGTTATTTTGTTTTTTGTAAATAAGTCAAAGTCAAGAAAGTCATTAAGACGTAGAAGTAATAGGTAAATCATTTCAAGTGGCCAGTTGATAATCAAATCACTTAGGAGTCTTGTTATCTTGTTCTATAGAACTATTTGAGAAAGCGAGATATTAATAGTTCTATGGAAAACTTGAGAAATATTTTTTCCTATCTGTCCCAGTGACGTCAGTTCTATAGAACAAATAGGAACAACTCGAGAATGAGACCGCTTTTACTATGTAGCAGTAGCTTGGATACAAATGGTGCAATAATTTTTGCTGATGAGTATTTCACTATACATAGTAATTTTGGATCACTAGACAAGTCAAATTTTAGTATGTTACTCAGAACAGAAAATAAATCTGAACAAGTAAATAAATAAATCTTTTGGGACAATTTACACAAAGTCACTATAATCCCAAACTAGGCAAAGCCTGTACTATGGGTACCAGAGACTGATATACATACATAAATAGATAAATAATACCCAGACACAAAGCAAACACTCGTGTTCATCACACAAATGTTTGCCCTGGGCGGGGATCGAACCAGCGACCTACGGCTTGGAAGGCAGGCTCACTACCAACCACACCAACGGGCCAGTCAGTTTATTTTATTACGGGTCTTAGCGCGATACTTGTAATTAGGATAAATAAATTACATTACTATACCTTACCTTTATTTTGCCGAATCACAAGTATCGCGCTAAGACCCGGAATAAAATAAACATGTATGAGAAGTGCGAAAGTTTAAAACAAACCTAAATCTGAACAACTTTCTTAGACATGGTCGTTTTTTGTTTGGGAGGTTAAAAGATATATCGTCGTTTGACCAATGTTCCTTTGGTAGTTGATCAGTTTGTGTAACGTAAGTACTAAACTTTGGCTAGGAATTTAAAAATAACCCGCTGTTTACAAACATAATATGTATAAAAACCATTTATGAGTGGGTTTTTGTCACTTCTGTTTTTTCCTTCACATGGCGCCACGTAATTAATAGCGAGCGACGTAATTAATCTGAAGTCTGATATTGTGAATAAATAGCGAATATCCTAATGCAAAGCTTTTTTGATCAACACAGATAATTATGGTCACACGGATTGCCTATTTTTTGCTGGTTCTACACAAGGTGGTAACAAAAAAAGAGATACAATCTTGATGGATTTGAAGCTGCTAACAAAATGCACTATCAGCCGGTGCAGTTGATAAAAAAACCATCAATGCAAAAATATGAAATTGAGTATTTTGCATTGGTGAGATGAATTTATTCAAATCATCTACTTACAACAACTGGAGCTATAAGCGCCGGCTGCATGGCTTTGAACAGGTCCGGGGGAAGAATATCTTCTGTGAGACGAGAGGCGGCTGTCGGCACGATCGTGTTTACTTTGATGTTGTATTTGGCGCCTTCCAGAGCCAAAGTGTTCGCTAACCCCACGAGACCCAGCTTTGCCGCGCTAAAGGTAAAGTTTACATAAATTAACAATAGCTTTTTAAATAAAAATAATAATAAGGAACTTTTTTCACAGGTGTACAAGAAGTGTTTATGGCCGAGTGGTAGTTGCTCTTTCTTTCCAATCACGAGAGTCGGAAAATTAAGCAGATTAAACATATAATTTGTTACAGTTGTCTCAACTGAGCTTCATAAATTATGATGCTGTGCTGTACATTTATTGAGAGGTAAACGAAATTAAGCCCAGAGGACAAAGGCTACCTTTTAACACTCCAAATATAACGATCTATTTGTGCACAAACAAACTTTAGGGATCCGAACCAAAATGGTAAAAAGGGTACCCTTAAGGTGCGACTTCGTCTTTCTGTCTGTCTGTCACAGCTATTTAATGCTATTGACATGAATATGATTGCCCAACTTAACTGCAAACAAAAGAATAAAAAAACCGGTCAAGTGCGAGTTGGACTCGCGCGCCGAGGGTTCCGGTATACCTTTAGTATTTTTGGAAGCAATAAAGTCCATTTTTAGGACCGCAAAACTAAATTTGTTTGTAAAGGTTTTTTGCATATTTCTAAAAAACTGTTTAACTTAGAAAGATCGTTTTATTTTTGCTGTAATATTTATATAAACTTCTATCGACTGTAATTAATTCAGATTTTTCCATTCACAAACTTCGGAGATAAGGGGGGGGAATGGTATTTTTTTTGCCCCCCTTTACATCAATAATCATAATTTTTTCTTAATTCTTTAACATGCAATTAAGTTGGACAACCATATTCTAAAACCATTCCAAATTTCAAGTACATAGCATGAGTGGTTGATGAGATATACAGGTGTGACCAAAGATTTCGGACCTCCTTGCTTCGCTCGGAATAGATACCTTGCTAATTTATTTTACTATGGGATGACATCTGCCAACGTGTCCCAAATTTTTATGTCAAATCATCAATGATCACTAGGAAATATTTAAAATAGCCCGTCAAATCCATAGAACGGCGCGTTCACTACCTTGTGACAACTTATTTCTTTAATCCTCCTTCTAATTACCCTTATTTTTCTATGGGTGTGACAGACAGACAAAGCGGCACCATAAGGGTTCCTTTTTTTTACCATTTTGGTATCGGAACCCTAAAAAATATTATTATTATCGTAAAGGAGGCCCGAAAAGGGGGGGGAGCAAAATTTTAAAGTGTCGTTACTAGGTGGAGTCATCATATATCATAATAATATGAAAGGGCTTTACTTGTACATTCTAAAATAGATTGCGAAAGGAAAAATCTGAATTATTTAGTCGATAAAGTTTTATGTAAATATTATTATATTATTTTTATCCTATACTATTCAGTTTCTCGAAAACGGCTCTAACGATTTCGATGAAATTTACCATCTAAAAATCTATATAGAGCTAGGTCTTATGTCTGGGAAAATTAATTTTCCCCGAGTTTTTAAAATACCGCAACTTACAGCGCCATCTGTTGGCGAGTAGCATAGCTTGCTCACCCGATGATATTTTAATGTTGAGGCGGCTATTATAGAGCAAAGCTCGGTCGCCCAGGTACATTTATATTATTATATAATAATATAATTTTTTTTAAATCTTCAAAAATCTTTTACAAACAAATTTAGTTATGCGGTCCTAAAAATGGACTTAATTGCTTCCAAAAATAAGTATATCGGAACTCTGCGCGCGAGTTCGACTCGCACTTGACCGAAGAGTGTATACAAGAGCTCCATGTGCTTATTCCGCCATCTTTCTTCTATTGAGGTGTCATTTTGAACACAAGACTAACTTGGGGGACTTCCAATTAGCACACTTTAGCTGTCATTTGTTTCATTATAAAATACCATGAAACGTCAACAGGACAGGGAGTTCCCTTCAGAACACCAGCAATAAAGCAAGGCACTTTGGAGTGGATTTACCGTAATCACCACACTCGAAAGCATTGCGGCTGGCGTTGTTGTCGGTAAACCGCAGTATGTAAGATGGTACGATACAAAGAAAGTTGCTGCTGCCTATCCTCCGGTTCATAAGCCCTTATGACACCCAAGGGTAGAGATGGGATGGTGTATTCTTTGCCGGCACCACACGAACGTGAAAGAACAGATTTACACCGATTGTCCACCGCGCCGTCGTCACCGAAACGATACCGCCGATATCGCGACAAAAACAATGCCGGAAAAACCCTGGGCAAAAGAAAAATTTACTGCTTTATAATGTAATTTACCTGTAGTTGGCCTGTCCAAAGTTCCCGAAGAGACCAGCATTGCTGGAGGTCATGATGATGCGACCATACTTCTGTTTCCTGAAGATCTCCCATGCTGCATGGGTGGTCTTGAAAGCGCCTTTCAGATGCACGGCGTGAATCAAGTCCCAATCCTATACAATACACAGTAATTCATTTTGAATCTATGTAGTTTGACAAGAGTTTATTCCATTGATTTAAGGTGATCTGTTACGGCCAGCTTAGCCCCGAACACAACTAGATGTAGCCACTGCTGCAAATATAAGGTTTTATTTTTTAATGCAATAAGTACCAACTATATATGTGCAAAAAGTTGATTCGCGTAAATTTCATCGTGCAACTTCAACGCCTAACAACAATTTCGATAAGAAAAATATCTCCATATGTCCACTAAAGTCAATTACTCTCGTCAGTCCGTGTTTACATGAGTACGATCACTCACAGATGCACACAAAGTACAACCGTACAGTTTTGACCGCACGCCCACAATCTTAATATTGAACCAAAAATTGCTAACAAAAATAGTACTTTCAGTACATTAACTGTATTTTTGTATTGTTTAGCGAAAAATTTAACTAAAAATAGCAGTATTCGTTCGTTTTTCAACAGAATTTTATGTCTCGCGTAAGAATGCAAGTCATTTGAATTTTTGTATGGAAAACGGATCACCTTAAGAAGAAAGAAGTAATTAGGTACCTATTTTTCATTCAAAGAAAATCCTAATTTAACGATCACCCATGAATAAAATCCCTTAGAAGGGTCATCCATCATACATTTTTACACCCTGTATAATCTGTGACAATATAAAAATAAGGTGCTTAAGTTGATAAACTTCAAATCTATGATCAAACACATAACAATCATATCTTTGGCTTGTTATGCAGGCCCCTGTGGAGTGATATGATAACATCAAGCCAACAAAATGTTTTAGTGATACAATATTTAAATTCTTAGATTAGTATCATAAAGATTAAAGATAAGACATTATGTAAGAATTGGTTTAAAAAAGAGAACAAATAAAATTCAAGTTCTAAATAGACTGAATGAATGATGAAAAATTATAACAAGAAATGAAAAATAACAAAAATATTGCAAGTAAAGATCTTTTCACAAATAGGATTTCACAAAAAAAAATTTGTTGAACAAAATAACCTTAATTTCCAAGGTCAAGATATTAAATTGTGGATATTTCTGCCTAGGTGTATGTCAAACAATAGTGTAGGTAGGGTTATCCTGCACAAGTTTTCTGGTTGCCTCGAGTTATCGATGAGAAATCTCATTCTGACTGCAAAATGTTTGTTTTCTAAATGTCACATTCTTTTGTGGAATCCTATTTGGATAAAATTTTCAAGATAACCATCCACGTCTACATAAAATCTATCTAAACACATTTTACTATTCCTAAAATTTTTTAGCATGGCAAAAGCTTACCAAGACATTTTGCAGCTATATCAAGGCTATTGTGCTCCATGATTAATAGTAATGAGCTAAAGCTATCAGAAAAAACAAATTTTTAAAACAATGTTATTTTTTCGGTCAAATATACTCTGGTTTGTCTGGTTCGTGGTAGTTTGTCTGGTTCTATGGCTGCAAAATGTGTTGGTAAGCCTTTGCCATACTAATAATTTTAGGTATAGTATTAGGTAACTACTATACCTGTTCAGTCATTTTGCCGAAGCTCTTGTCACGAAGGATACCAGCATTGTTGATAAGGATGTCAATACGGCCAAAGTTGTCCAAAGCTGTTTTAATAACCTTTTCTCCTTCAACTACAGAGTTGTAGTCAGCAACAGCTATGCCACCTGGTTATAAATAAGTATACGACAGAGATGTACTTCTTCAATGATATTGTATGTATTATATTATATTACTCTATGGTACAGTCTAAGTTTTATTTTTTGTGCAGTGTTTGCACTGCTCAAGCCATTTTTTTACACCCATGTTGACTCCCGCTGATCTGATTTGTTATTTTTTCCACCAATGGAAGACAATAGGTTCCTTTTTTAAATATTTTTATTATGCCTCCGTGGCCTTGGTGGCCCTTTTGGCCTTCAATTGGTGGAAAACAATAAACCAAAAAAAGGTTGGGTCTGGTTAGGATTGCCTTCTTGTCACCACATCTAAGCAAGGGGCTTTCAAAAGTAATAATAATAACCCTTGCTTTTGCTGACTGTACACGGATGAGAAATTTGAAATTGTAAAATTAAGCTAATAATGGCGAAAGGCTAAAAATTATTTTCCAATATCATCAACCTATAAGTTTTTTATTTGTGACAAAAAGAAAAAATTAAGCTTGCATACATAAATCAACTTCCCCAAAAAAAAAACCAACAGACCAAACTGTTTTGTGATAAAGGTGCAAAAGGTATCTTTCTTTACATAACATGATATAATATAACTATGACCTAAGTTCAAAATTTTAAATTCTAATCCAAGTTCAAAGTTGAGTATAAATTCCAATGAGTATGGTTCACACAATGAGTATAGCTATTTAGGTAGTAAAATGATGTAGCATATTACCATTGTCCTTGATCTGCTTGACGACCGCATCGGCAGCGGCGGACTTGCCGGTCCCGTCGCGGCCCACACCCAAGTCGTTGACAACCACCTTGGCGCCCCTGGAAGCCAGCAGCAAGGCATACTCCTTGCCCAGGCCATTGCCGGCTCCAGTCACCACCGCTACACGATTGTCAAATCTAAGCTGATCCATCCTGCTCGACAGACGACACCCGAATGAGGGATTGCTACGCCACAACACAAAACAAGTAAGGGAGTCAAAGTCCGACCGACTACTCAATCGACAAACAAGTTCAGTGATAAAATTTTAAGCTTGCGATAGATAACTTATCAACTTGCAAAATTAGACTTACCTTCAGAATAATCTTAGGAGTACGTATACAAGATTATATTAAAATTATTGCACAATCACTAAGTAGAAATTGTTCTAACGACAATACTCAGAAGCAAAAACAACAAAACTAAACTGGAAAGAAAGCAGGGAAACGAAAAACATGCATGACGTTAGTATTATATCTCAGAGTAAAAAACTATAGAGTCCGCCATATATATTCTGTATGAGCTAGTGAAGTGTAAAGCGTTGCACTGTCGCCCATGCTAGTCGGTCAAAAAACTCAGTTAAATTTTGCAAAAATCAAGATATCTTTAAAATCTAATGTTTTAGCATAAACTTTGTTTGCGAAAGTGAAAATATATAGTTTTTTACTTGTGAATTGATCATTAATACTAAGAACGGAAGCGTAAATAATCCGTAATAGCCATTTTATGCGTGATTTTTAACACCGTTTTTTTCCTGAATGGTAAGTGTTTTCACCAGAAAAACTGTGGTAGTAGCATTTATTAGTCCCACGTCACATATTTCTCAGAGAGAAAGATACAAATTTTACGTTTTTAGGATTTGAAAAAAAACCATACAAGTTAGTATGGAGGTCCCTCGCAAGAAAGTGCTACGCTTATAGCTCCCTCCTTAGCAGCAAGAGCTGCTACTAAAACCTCCTTGTATTATATAGTCTATGGAGACTGAGTGTTGCCAACGATTTCCGTAAACGTCAGTTTACTATTGTCTACCAGCGGGCTTAGCACGTTGCCCAAGAAAATATATCTCGGAGTAAAGTACCGGATACACGGTCGCCTACAAGGTCCCGACAGAGGTGACCTTGGCTGGCAACCATTCGGTTTCTATAGAGAATTGGTTGTAGACTGCGAACTACACGGTCGAAACTCGAAATACACGGTCGGAATCGACCAAGGTCACCTCTGTCGGGACCCATATTTCCGACCGTGTATTAGGCACTTGAAGTACCGGATACACGGTTGGCAACATGGATCCCGACAGAGGTCACCTTGGTCGGCAACCATTCGAGTTGTATGGAGAATTGCTTGTAAACCACGAACTACACGGTCGGAACGGACCAAGGTGACCTCTGTCGGGACCTTGTTTGGCGACCGTGTATCCGGTACTTAAGGACCTGTTCACACAGCGAATTTTTATCGCGCGATTTTTTTCTCGCAATTCTGTAACACATTGAATCTTATAGGAGTATCCCACAGATTAGTATGAGTATCCGCACTGGCGGTAGAAAAATCGCGATTTTTTTTTCTATGTCAAGCGCAGGAAATTATTTCGTGCGAACAAATATCGCGCGGGGAACAATTCGCTGTGCGGACAGGCCCTAATGCACTTTATTTGAGGAATTACTGCTAGGCTTTTGATGGAAGAGCAGAGAGTTGCTAGCAGGTATGATACTCCTAGTACGTCAGAGACGACTGCGTTCGCAGCACGAGGAGGTAAGAATTATGATAAGAATTACGCAGAACAATGTCTGTTATTTCTGCAAAAAGCCAGACATTACGAGTACATACGACAATGTAAATTCAGAATCAACAAGGAGCAGACGAAGAATAACAATGCTTTCTTGGCCAGCGCATTGATCAGTGTGAATGAAAGTGAGGACTGGATTATGGACAGTGGCTCTACAGAACATTTGTGTAAGAACAAAGACTTGTTTACTGATTTTGTATATTTGAAAGTTCCCAGAGAAATTACTTTAGGTGATGGGTCGATTATTGCTGCAACAGGGTATGGTAATATCTATTTAGAAGCACACAATGGTAAGGAATGGTTGAAAACTAGTTTAAATAACGTTTTATATGTTCCTGACCTAAAATTAAATTTATTTTCAGTTTCATGTGCTCTAGATAGAGATTACATGTTGATGTCCAACAACAACAAATGTCGGTTTTTAAATCGGGACGGTTCGGTAGCAGCATACGCTACGAGGAAAGGTTAAATGTTCATAATGAGATTCAGGTTAGTTCAAAAACTCAATTCTTTGGTTGGGGTCGGTGCCACTGCATTCGGTAACTGGCATAGAGTGCTCACACATCAGAATAATGGTTGTGTAAGTAAATTACTTGCCAGCCGTAACGCTAACAAGTGAGGTGACTACGGTACTTCCCCTCCACATTTTTCCAGCAAAAGCTAGAATTCTGGAGGGAGCTCCCTGTCCTGTAGTGGACGTTTCATGGGATATTATGATGAAGTAAATTACTGAATTCTCAGAAGGTGAAAATTACTGATGACGTCAAGAATGATATTTGTGTCGATAGAATTCTGGACAAGCTGCTTACGACACCAAGAGGAAGAAAGAATAAACAGCCAGAACAAAGAAAAGAAAAGGCAGATTTATTTACGGGAAAGAACATAAGTCAAAGTAAAAATCGTTTATTCATTGTTGGATATTAAAATCTCTTAATGACGTCAGCTAAACTACATCGCTTCACAAACAATGTGGCGCCATAGTGGGAAAAAAAAGTAGCGACATTAAAAACCCACGCGCTCTTTTAAATATTTATTATACTGAAAGAAGACGGGAAAGAAATTGAAGAAAACCGGACTAAAAGAATAATTAAACCGAAAGATGACAAAATCACGAATAGAAAGTCTGGAAATAGCTCACTATTAAATTGGAAAGAAATGTCTTCTATTTTCGAACAAAAAGATGAGAACGGAAGTGAATATGTTGTGGACAACGAAGAAAGCTTAACTGAATTTAAAGAATGCAGACAGGTTGAAGTAAATATTCCTGAAAATGAAGGATATGGACAGGTTGAAGAAAGTATATCCGAAAATGAGGAAAGTGGTGAGGAAACTGGAGGATATAGTAAGTATTCTGAAGGCAGTGCTCATGATAGTTTAGAGACAATGGCAGAGTCAGGAACATGTAAAAGAATGCTTAAGTTTCCTAGAAAGTATGATTATTATACCTATGAAGAAGCTAATAAAACACCTGAAATAATCGACACCGGTGTGTCGATTATTGACTTACCTGTTTCCAATTCCCCTCTTCTTTAATAACTTGTTTGCATTTTTCCATCACATCAGGTAACCATAAGTACTCCTGTGACTAGTATATGACTGGTATAATCTTCATTACTGTTGGATTTCAAATTAACGTTTTCTTTTACTTGCTAAAAAACTTTTAAACTTTGTTTTATTTCTTCCACCGTTTTTTCCATCGTGTAAAAATACTTCTTATCGGTGATATACTTGCATCTTGCTCATTTTCTCTGGCTTCAAGTCCAGTTTTATAAGCCCTGTTTTCTTCTTTTTTATGACTCTTGACTTTTCCTTCATCTACCGAGAGTCTTCAACTAACGTTGAGTTTATTCATACTAGCAGCAGAATGTTTCAAAATGTTTTTTCTGAAGTTGTTACTGTTGGGCAAGTTTCTTGAAATAGATATAGTTCAATTAATTGGGTATTGCTAATGAGTTTAGGAAATCACTATTGCTGAGTGAGTTTTAAGTTTAAAGCTTTGTTAACTATAATCTCAGCTAGGTTAGAAACTCTTTGATTACTTATGTCTGTGGCTTATCTGTGACACACACACGTGTCATATCCATTGACGTAAGAAAAACGCTGCGCTTCTAAACGCCCCCTGGCGGTGTCCGTCTTCCCAGCAAGCCCGTGCGAGATATAGCTAAGTGGCATACACCAAAATTTAGTGGAAATTGGTTCATTCCATCAGTAAAGTGTCAGATTCAGTGCATCAAAACTGACGACACTACGAGCTGAAAACTTTGGGTGGCTGTAGAGACGTCTCGTCAGCCAGCCCATTCTATACAGGGAAAACTACGAAGATTACATAAAAGCCAAATAGTTCCACATTTACTGCATGTCTAGTGCAATAGATTGTAAAAAAGCCGAATCGAAAATGTCCATATGGTAGGAGCACTTCATCAATAATTATGGGTGGCTGGAGAGACGTTTTCCCAGCCAGCCCATGTGATATCTCGGAACATATAGTAGGTAGGAAGATAAAACAAAGCTTAATATTTACTACCTACTCGGAACAGTAGGTAGCAAATATTTCAAAATCCTAGCTCCACTAACTTTTGAGATATTTGTATTTTTTCATGGGCTTGCTGGGGAGACGTCTCGCCAGCAAGCCCATGCTGTAACTCAAAAAGTACTGCACGTAGAATGCTGAGCGATATACCAATAGAGAGTGCATATTTGATGCAATAAGCACCAAGAAAAGTGAGTCCCTAGGTCTTACGGTTTCGGTGCTAGAAACAAATATCATTTTCCCGCCGAAAATTTTGAATGCATGATGTGAAGTGCGACGTTGCCGTTCTGTGCAAGTCTATATGTTGATGTTAGAGCATTCAAAAATCAATCTTGTATCCTTATAGTTAAAAGGTACTGTAGACGCACGTGTAGATTATTTGTAATTTGAGAATAGTTCGGGAGACGGTGTACTTAGTAAAAGACTGATTGGTTATCAAGAAGTTTTTATTTATTTGTGGACGACATGTTAACTAACTGGTGCCTTAATCTCTTTTTAGCAACCGTGACAACTGTATTCTAGGAGGAGATGTAGGTTTAATGGTCTCAGTAACAAACTAAAATTTTTAAAGTATTCTTAAATTGTCCTGTTATTAATAAGTTAAGAAAACTGATTTATTAAATAAATACGTGAGCCAAAATACATATTATGTCTTTTGTTCTTCACATGTTGTAACGAACTACCTACCTAACTATTAATCTATTCTATTAAAAATGTATGTAAGTTTAAAAGTTTATGAAGAACCTGAAATGTATATCTGAAGTCTAACTATTCCTAGATAGATATAATTTATCTATAATTTAATAAAACCTAGCGCAAGTTCTGATCTACCTAAAACCTAAAAATATATTGAGTCTGTTTTAAACTGTATAGTGGCCTTTAGAGTAATCGTCTAGGATGATACCCCACACTAAGTAGCAACCCAGAAATTCTAAGTGTGAACCGTAATAAAATGAATATGATATCCTAAAAATAAATAAATACCTGAATATTTCTAGTCTATGTTTTAAATTATTTCTCCGTCGAATAAATGCCAATAAGTAGATCTTATATTGAAGTAGAATATTGAGTATTTAATCACTTATTATTTTATAAAATCATTCCCTAGAGATTATTTTATTATACCAAACCCATGTTTTAGTTATTTACTCAGTTGAATGTATGGAAGCAAGCAAAAACAAAATAACAAACATAATTCATAAAAGAACCAATCAAACTTCTCTAAAACTGTAATTTAACTTATTACATTTTTCTTTAGTTTACTTTGACAATAAAATAAAATAAATAAAATAAAATAAAATGTATTTTTATTGAGATAAAAACAAACATTACTTGAAATTGAATCTCTGACTTCAGAGCTAGGTAAAAACCTGTATTTCTTAAGTCAGTGGACTCTCCCAATCAATTATACTAAGTATGTTCAATAAAAATAACACGAAAAACAAACTTAATGAAAGAAAACACTAAAAATATGTGTGTGTCGGTGTGCGTAGGTATGTCGGTGTGTAGGTGAGTAATGGTATGTATGTGTGTGTGGATGAGTGAGGAAGTGTTCATTTCTGTGATTGGCATAAGAGTATAGCTAGTGAGTATTTTATTTTATGAGTTCTTCAGTTTGGTGGTAATTAAGAGTAAGCAACCAGGTTTTAATTTTAACCTTCATTTCGCGTAGTATAAGAGGATGGAAGTTAAGAACCCTATTTATTTTATTATAGAGGTGCACAGCTTGAGAAACTTGCTGGCGCTTTGCAAAAGCTGTTCTTAGATTTTCCTGGTGGCAGACATTTCTTATAGTGCGATGCATATTGTAAATATTTGGGTCGTAGGGCGTGATGAGGTGTCTAGTCAGTGTTATTTGTAAAATGTAGATTTGCCTTACGGTAAGAACTTGACACTCATCGTACAGTAACTGTGTTGAAAACCTATAATGCTTAAATGTCATAACTTTTAACAGGGACCTTTGCGCTCTTTCCAATTGGATTAAGATAGTCTTGCAGGCTCCCCCCCAGACAACAATGCAATAGCTAATTACTGATTGTGCAAGTGCATAATATATAGAGCGTAGTAAGTTGAAATCCGCTACATGTCTTAGGTTTTTAAAAACCCACACAAGTTTACGCGTACGAGATGCAACCATTTCAATTTGCGGACGCCAGCTTAGATTTTCGTCAAGAAGTACGCCTAGGTATTTGACAAATGCGGATCTTTTGATTGTTAAGCAATCACATTGTGCATTAAGTGGGCAATCTATGACATGTGCTTGAAGGGACCTGGTAACTGTTTTTGATTTTGCTGCCGAAAATTCTACAAAAGTAGTTTTGGTGAGATTTAGAGTCAGCGTATTTGCTGTCAGCCACTGAATGACCTTTTGAAGCCCCTGTTCGGCAAAACGATAAACCTCTTCCCAAGTCTCTCCATGAAACAATAGAGCCGTATCGTCGGCGTAGGAGTAGATGTTACCATTTTCAAGAGGTAGTTGACATAGTCCATTGATATAGACCAGAAAAAGACTTGGTCCGAGGATGCTGCCTTGGGGCACCCCGTAGCTAACAGCAACCCCTGAGCTAGTGTTATCTCCAATTTTTACTTTCTGAAAACGACTACTCAGGAAATCTTCGAACAACACTAGTGCGCAGCCCCGAATCCCTATACATTCTAACTTCTTTACAAGATTGGTGATCGAGACGGTGTCAAATGCCTTGGCTAAATCAATAAAGACACCTAAGCATTTTTGTTTATGATCGATATGCGAAGTAACATTAATAGTTAGTTTACTTACAGCATCTGTAGTGCTCATACCGGTCCTAAATCCAAATTGGGAGTCGGATAGATAATTATGATCTTCCAGAAATTTAATTAGTCTCGAGTTCAGGACTTTTTCAAAAATTTTAGATAGTGATGTAAGCACTGAAACTGGTCTATAGTTTGTGACATCGCCCCGATCACCTCCCTTGTAAACTGGGGTTATTAAAGATATTTTGAAGGCCTTAGGGAAAATTCCATCTACTATACAGCGTTCTAAAAGTTTAGTTAAAGGTGCTATTATTACATGCCTAGACTGCTTAAGCAGTTGTGTAGAAATATTATCCCATCCGACTGCGCATTTGCTTTTTAGATTTAATATGATTGTTTCAATCTCTGCGAAGTCGGGTGGTAATATGACTATTGAGTTTGGAGCGCGTGGTGCCTCAGGCAGGTTTGAATGATTGCTACTGCTAGTAGACTGAGTAATAGCTTCTGCAAGACGAGTTCCAACATTAGAAAAATAAAGATTTATTTCTTCTATGCTTGTCCTTTCTTCGCCTGTTTTTAATAGTTTATCAGCAACAGTTTTCTGATTTGTTTTATTTATTATAGTTTTAATAGCATTCCATTTTTCCTTGTGGTTTCTTGAATTTTCTAACAAGGATTTTTCATAGCTTCTTTTTAACCTTCTCAAACAGCAAATTACAGAAATTACGGTATCGTTTATAACTTAATTGTATCACAAAGTCTTGTGGATTGTTTTTTGACTTTTTGTGGAGCTTGTCCCTGTGCTTGATACATCTAAGTAGCCCAGGAGTAATCCATGGCTTTATAATTCGTTTGCGACAGGATATATGAACTTGTTTGGAGTTATTTTGAATAACACTGGACAGCCTGTGAACAAAAAGGGAGGTAGCTTCGTTGGTATCTTGTACCTCGGTTACAAATGAGAAGTCAACTGCCTCAAGATCTTTTACAGCTGCTTCTATATCTGTTTTAACTTTGACATGGGTTTTATATGGGCTGCTGGTTGACAAAGAAAGGCATAGCAATATCATAGCATGATCGGTAACCGTGGAATCCATAACTACAACTGTGGCGGCTGAAGATGTCTTCAATAAAATGTGGTCAAGACAATTTTGTAACCTAGTCGGGAAAGTATGACCTGGCAGGAGGCCTAGCTCCGCAGACAGATTTAGATATGAGGCTGCATTTCTATCACTATTATTAGGCTTAATGTCGATATTGATATCACCAACCAGCGCAATTGATCTGTATGAGGTTAAGGGCCGTATTATGTATTCTATGGAATTTAGAAAGCCATCGATGCAATATATAGAAGGTGATCTGTAAATCGCCAACAATGCGGTTTCTGGGTGTATTTTGATCAATAAAAAATTTGCGCCCACAGGTTCAGGCTCTTCAACTGTGCATTTGATGTTTTTGTGTACGTACACAACAATGCCATCATTTTGGTTTAAATATTTTTGAGAATAATAACAGTGATAGTTTTCAAGAACTGGGACTGGTTTGTCGGCGTTCAACCAACACTCCGTTAGGATTATGATGTCATTTACGAATTTAAGTCTTGTTAACTGGGCTTTTAAACCGTCAAAGTTTTTGTAGATGCTGCGGATATTTTGTGATATGACTTTAAGATCGTTGCATGGGTGAGTGATGATAGAATTACAAGCTTCAGTGTCGCAGTGATAGGAAGAAGCTACGTTAATACTATCAATTTCTATTGCTACGTTATCATTAATATTAGCCATTTATTATATTTTGAAATATGCTGAAGCTACTGACCAGGAAATACCTTTGATTTGACTAATGGAATGACTATATAAAACATCAAACTCGTAACTGTTGTACTCACGGCAGCAGAGAAGTCGATACAAAACCAGTACAAGCTGAAACAGCGCTAACGTAGACCTGCTCAAGGTCAAAGTGTTTTCACTGACGTGCAGCCGTGCACACAGCAGGCACGAAATAAAAGTTTGTGTAGTGAATGTATAAGTGAACAACTGGTTTTGTATATGTATGTGGATGAGTGGATATTGGTGTTGTTTAAATATCGTGGCTGTAGGAACTATTATACTTAAAATCAAGTTAAAATTGGAAAACAGTCAATTTTCACTGGAAAGGTTTTTTAGGCACTGTTCGGACTTGATTAACACATGTGGCCCACCTTCATGTTTGCGGAGGTAAATGTTACCGTTTTTTATCCAGCAAAATTTGAATCCATTCTTGTTGGAGAAATCACGGGCTTCGCGGAAAAGCTTTTTACAACTTCCAGGGAGTTGCTCAGAGATAAATACCGATTGACGTTTTCCAGGTATGCCGATTAGCTGAGTGTTGAGTTTTTCTTCTGCTGTCTTAGATTTGTGGTTAAAACCGCGTACCGCAGATAAAATCTTGTGCTTCGTGATGACTGTTGTAAATTCAGCTACAACTGGACGTAGGGAATCTGGCTTTCCGGGTAGACGATATATGTCTCGGATTTCTGTGTCTGAGATAGGTGAACCAACAACCTCTCCAATCTTGCTCAACGTCTTCAGCAAAGTGGTTGTATTCTCGCCATCTGTACGTGGAATGTTGCGAATTTCTATCCCAGACGAGCGTGATCTTAGAGACAGATCTAAGATTTTGTTCTCTATTTCTTTGATATAGTTTTCTTGCTCCTTTCGCTCCTTTTTTAGAGTTGCGATCTCCGCTTTAAAGTCTTCAAACTGCGAGTTCATAAACTCCATCGCTTTTTCAAGGGCTTTATTAGATGTTTTGATATCTTGGTTTTGCTTCTTTATTTCAGCAACCTCTGCTACTAACTTCGGTATCAAGGCGGTTTGTCGAGTTATTGTTTGGATAAGATTTTGGTCATTTTCAGATCCGGAAGCACCGTCTTCATCTTGTATTTTTGTTTGTTTTGGTCTAGAATTACTATTCACGAACCCACTTGCCTTGACGGCAGAAGCTATATCCGTTTCAGATTTGCTGGCCGGTCTCACAGATGACGGTGTAATTGGAGGCGAACGTTGAACTGACATTATCGTTTATTTAAATTACACTATTGTACTAATAGTATGGCCGCGCTGCTCCGTGTTTCCGAGCGGTAGACCTCGAACAAATCCGTAGCACACGTAGCTGTTGCGTAGCTCGTAGCACTGCCGTAGCGTCACTCGTAGCACAGGTCAAGTCCGCTGCTTAGAGGGGCTCACTATTTTGCAACTCACAGCTAATGAGAGCGTAGCTCGCTCGTTGAGTGGTCAGCCACACGCCACGCCGCTGCGCCTTCGACACAGGTTCAAATCCCAGTGGCTCCGAACCAACAGATATTATGAATTTTTAGAAATGTTTACAAAAAACAATAGTCGTCTCACTCTAGGACCGCCCAGTAGGAGGCAACAACAGGTAAGAAACTCTGATGATAGAAAAGGAATTGAAAAATTATATCACAAGCCAATCACAAATAAGAACGCAAATTATCAACTCAGAATTTACGGACACACGCTACACACGTCCGCTCCGACTAACTGATCGAGGCCGAGTACCCCGAGTACTGATCGAGGCCGAGTAATTTGACAATGAAAGAGACTGATATTTTTCTAGTCTTTTTAGTTCAATCTGATTTGATATTGAATAAATAATTTTCTTTGATACTATGTACTAGATGATACATAAAACTGTTTTTGTGTATAAAATGACTCCATATGGTATATCACTAATATACTGAGATTGTATTTTCTCAAACAATTTCATACATTATCAGCTATTTATTTAAGCTTGTAGTCTTAGTAAAAGAATAAACAATTTGAATATTTGAATGTATGATATCTCCATTCTGTAGTAACATTTTGAACCAATAAAACTTTACTCTAAAATAAATCATCAGAAAAGTTAATTTATTTGTAAATTTTAACTTTAAAATTATTGTTTTTTTATCTGTCCTATGTTGGAAAATTGATTGTATTAAACAAAAACTTAGAGAAGTTTGACCAAGTTTAAGTATATAATATATGATGTAAACAATCTAAACTTTCATACCAATCTTGGGAAAGTTGTCATATACTTATCGGACCGGGTGAAAAAGAAAGTACAAATATGAACAAGGGCTACTTTACCAGTCTGTTCCTGTTCATCCTAGGTTCTCATAGACGAACTGAGGTGAAGTGAACTTATCAGCAATTTGAGTAGATTTTGATTCCATATTCTTAGGATTGAATCACTTACTAGACAAATTTCAGGTAAATCTCATTGCATGCACCTCCTTATTGTGTTTTTCGTAGAAATCTTCTTTTTCTGCTGCTGCTCCTGAACTTTCACTTTTCCAAATTTACATTTGGAAATTTTGACTTTTCACTAAAAATTACTCCTCCATTCTGCTCGCATAGAAAAACTGACGCTTCCTTGTTCCAAAATATTTAAATAAAATTCAAACCTGCACAAACTCTTCCATCCAATCACGACTCAGCATTACAAACAACTATAAAACTCTTTGTTTTGCTCACTTCCAATACATATTCAACCTTTTTAATATTTGAAGAAACAATTAGGAAAAGTTTCCTACAAAATTTCAAAGTTTTAGAGTTCCGTAGATCAAATAAATTACTAAAATATTAATTCAAAGTTCAGTATCTTTTAGTATTGTAAATGATTTTAAGATCAACTAAAGTTTTGAGTGAAATTGTACGGACGAAGCTAGTTCCGTTACAGCGTTGTCCACAAATAAATAAAAACTTCTTGTTAACCAATAAGCCTTTTAAGTACACCGTCTCCCGAACTATTCTCAAATTACAAATAATCTACACGTGCGTCTACAGGACCTCTTAACTATAAGGACACAAGATTGATTTTTGAATGCTCTAACAGCAACATGTAGAATTGCACAGAACGGCAACGTTGCACTTCATATCATGCATTCCAAATTTTCAGCGGGAAAATGATTTTTGTTTCTAGCATCGAAACCATAAGACCTATGGACTCACTTTTCTTGGTGCTTATTGCATCAAATATGCACTCTCTATTGGTATATCGCTCAGCATTCTACGTGCAGTACTTTTTGAATTACAGCATGGGCTTGCTGGCGAGACGTCTCCCCAGCAAGCCCATGAAAAAATACAAATATCTCAAAAGTTAGTGGAGCTAGGATTTTGAAATATTTGCTACCTACTGTTCCGAGTAGGTAGTAAATATTAAGCTTTGTTTCATCTTCCTACCTACTATATGTTCCGAGATATCACATGGGCTGGCTGGGAAAACGTCTCTCCAGCCACCCATAATTATTGATGAAGTGCTCCTACCATATGGACATTTTCGATTCGGCTTTTTTACAATCAATTGCACTAGACATGCAGTAAATGTGGAACTATTTTGCTTTTATGTAATCTTCGTAGTTTTCCCTGTATAGAATGGGCTGGCTGACGAGACGTCTCTACAGCCACCCAAAGTTTTCACCTCGTAGTGTCATCAGTTTTGATGCACTGAATCTGACACTTTACTGATGGAATGAACCAATTTCCACTAAATTTTGGTGTATGCCACTTGGCCATATCTCGCACGGGTTGCTGGGGAGACGGACACCCCCTGGCGTAGTTTCCAAAATCTTTGGTCATATCCTGAGACTTTTTTTTTGTGTTATTTTTGGGCCCACGCGACTTGCCTATTTGCCATAATCAAGATCAAGGTAGGGAAACGAATTTGGAATTTGGAAGGATAGGATTACAATATTATACAAATTCTATTTTATAATTTTATATTATTATTTACAATAAATATATACAACGAGCTATATACACGATAATCATGTCAAGCACAGTTGTCAAATGATGTCAAGTCAAGACCTGCCGGCCTAGCACGCTTTAGTTGTCAGTCTATCTAGGCCCATGGATTTAAGACTATTTTTTTTTTATTTATTACGGCATTGGAAACAAGGCCATCTGCCGAAGAATTAAAGAATTTAAGCATGGTCACGTTTTTTTGACATCCGAGCAGTGCAACACATTTTGAAAGACAAGGACGGCTACATGTTTTAATGTGTAAAGCTATCTCTGTCTAAAATATCAAAAACGTCATTTGTGGATTTGCTAAACATTTTCCACCACTGACATTTCTTCGCGCTTGGAGGTGATAGATTAGATGACATAATTCTCCAATAAAAGTAACATTTGTCCGAGATATATTTTCTTTCGGGGAGCGTGCTAAGCAGGCAGCTGGTGGAATAAAACTCGTATTAGCAAAATGAAAAATCGTATTCAACTTTTTAACATAACGGTCGCCATAGTACCAGAGCAAATGTTGCCTACATCAAATTAATATATTCTAACACTTTCCCCTAATTTCTTAAATTACATAAACTCAAAAATTAGAGTTACTACACAGTTACACTAACTTTACTGTAACATGAAACCTATTTATTTTATCACACAGTTGCTACACATACTCTTTACTTTGACTACGACTTTGACAAAGACTGTTGGCAATGGAGTTTGACACTTGACATCACTTGACAACTTGACAAAGTACTACAGACAATCCACAGACATATGTAATGAAAGAGTTTCTAACCTAGCTGAGATTATAGTTAACAAAGCTTTAAACTTAAAACTCACTCAGCAACTGTGACATAATTTCTTATAGACAAAACTTTACTTTCACATAGTGATTTCCTAAACTCATAAGCAATACCCAATTAATTGAACTATATCTATTTCAAGAAACTTGTCCAACAATAACAACTTCAGAAAAACATGTTTATTTTGTTTCGGGTTTAGTTTCTTAGCGCTATAATAGTTATGAGGCAAAATAAATTACCTTATTAAGCCCGACGAAAAGTGTGAGTCTAAAACAAACTTCAGAAAAACATTTTGAAACATTCTGCTGCTAGTATAATTAAACTCAACTTTGGTTGAAGATAGTATACTGCGTACAAATTAACTTTGTCCGTGACAGTTAATGCGCAGAAGTCAAAAAATGAGCCGCGGGGGTGAGCGCGGCTCCCCCCAGGGAGCGAGCGAATCGTTCATTGGCTCTCCGCCTGTCACACATGCGCGGAAAATAACCGTCATGGACAAACTTGTTCTGAAGGCGCTGTACCACCATACATTTCTTCTCAATGCACATGACATCGATCCTAGCCTTCCCCTAAGGTTATCATCACATCAGGTAACCTTAAGGCCGGCCGCACACATCCGGAATCAGAACAGGAATTCAGATCCGGAATTAAAATTCTGAATTCAGAACGCACTGCTTTTCATACAAAATGTTCTACCTGGCGCACACATTCTTAACGGTTTCAGAACGGAAAAAACCCTGACGTTCTGTTCTGAATTTTTCCGGGCGCCGGATTTTCAGAACGGTAAAAAACCGTTCAGAATGCAGCGCTAGCGAACAAAATGTACCAACCGCAGCACACATCCGGAAATTTTCATTTAAAATCTCGCTAGCGCCGAGCCGAGTGGACGTCCGACTCGCTTTTACTAACTACGAAATAAAAAATGTCTGAGACTGAAAAATTTATTATGTGTGTGGAAAAGTATGAGTATTAACGGGTGCACCCAATAACGACGTTCCCTCTTCTTTTCGAGCGCCAGTAATGGTGCAATTGTAAACAATCATTCATCGTCTATGTCGTCCATCTTGTATGGCGTCTCCAAACGTAATGGTCTCAAAAATTGATAGAAAAAACCTGATGTGTGCGCTAGGTGCCCGGAATTCCAGTTCTGAATTCCTGTTCTAAATTTCAGATTCAGATTCCGGATGTGTGCGGCCGGCCTAATGGTTGCAAGTGAAGTTAGTGATTTGGACCAAAATCATTCCCCCCGCCACTTGAAAGAACCCCGCTTATTGAAAGTGTTTTTATACACTTTTTAAGTACATTAAAAATACTTTCAATAAATTATAAACAAATAAATGCAGTGATAGTCCCCTTTCAAATGTACAAAAGAATATTCCCGTGTGCTCCTTGATAATACAAGTGTGAAAGTAGTCTCAATCTCTTCGTTTGATCTTGAAGAAACATTATTTTGATGGTGGACGTCCCAAAAGTTGTACGTACTAATGCTGCGGGCAAAAACAAAAATAAAAACAAAAAAATAACGGTAACCGTTGGGAGTACGTAAAGATGTTCAATGCAAAAATGTAGCTACATAAATTTTGTACAGGAAAGGTTATTACAACTTTTTATGTATGATTTTCTCATAAAACGCACTTTTATCTTAGAAGGAAAAGAAGAAGGTGACTGACTGACTGCCATATCAACGCACAGCCCAAACCGCTAGGTCTAGAGATTCCAAAGAACAATGGCAAAGTCCCATACTTCATTTTATTTGGATAAAAATCCCAGGGTCTTCAAATCAAAAATATCTTGGATGATTTGTCGTCACTCTCCAATCTCAAAACTATAAGTTGTTTTTTTGGAGGAAGCCAGGAAAAAAAGATATTGACAATTTTTCATTTTTAGGTTATGTTTTAATATTAGCCATTAATATGCGTTTATGTTAATATTTCTTTTTAATTACCACTCGGAATAGTTATTTTGATAATAAAATAAAATGAAAACATGATTAGCTACCAATTAAACCCGAAAATACCGATTGAAAGGTACAACCCGCGGCACAAAAGAACGATGCTCAGCTAAAAAAAACTAGTCGCGAGGGTGCGCGTGAATCGTGATTGGCTTCCCGCCTGTCACCCATGTGCAGGTGATAAATACTTAACGGTCAGCATCCTTTTGTGCCGCGGGTTGTAGGTAATAGGTAAGCACCGCCAAAAGCACGTCTAGCTTGACACATTGACTTTATAGGTAGGTACCGTTCTTATTTCCATCACCATTAGTGCTTGAGTCGTGCTGCATGCAAGTATCAAACTTGACCTACTCTAGACGGAACAAGCAAGAGCACGTCAATTTAACACATTTTTAGGAAGGTACGTACCGGTCTTATTCAAACGTATTTATTACCACTTCATGTTTGGCTACCTACCTCGATACCGATACGATACCGACCGATACCGATTACATCTCAGAAACGCAAACCAAAACAATAATTTATTTTTTCTTAGTGACAGCGACTTACGCGCGCTATAGTCCGGCTGAAATCTGTATTGCACACCACTGACAGAAATATACCGACTTTCTTTTTATTATTATTAAAAATGGCGGCCAGCGTCTCCGGGATTCACCGGTAAAATGAGAAAAAAAAAACTTAGAGTGAGTTCCAAAACGGTAAAAATCACCCTTTGACAGTAGTCTGTCTCGACCACACCGATGGACGTCACATAAGCATAACGCTATCCTGCTGTCAGGGTAATTTTTACACGATTCGGAACGCAACCTTAGTGCATTCTGTGTTTTATGCAGGAAATAGTCGAATAAAATACCAACAAAAAATATTATTTTACTGACTTCGATGCGAATTAATGATACTTGAAAAAAATGCAAAAAAATTAGTTAATGAGTTTAGTTTTAATGATATTTTAAGACGCTTACAAATATCGCAAATAATATCTCGCCATTGTTCTTTGGCGTGTAGGTTCCTTATAAAATCTAGGGGTGCGCTACGAAAGGATTTTTGGAAATTTCACCCCTAAGGGGGTAAAAAACTGTAACTAAAAAAAAAAAAAGTAGATTGGCAACACTGATTTTGTCTATACGTCTAGATAAACTGACACTTGCATCGTGCTGGCCGGACTTTTTTCTGTATGGCAACGAACGCTACGTTTTTATTTTAATTTTTAACCGCCATTGAGATTTGAGCTGTTTATATACGACGTACTATACTTACTAATCTGGGTATACGACGACAATAGTAAACAATTCGATTGGGGGTTCTTTTTGCAATGAAAATTGTTTGTGTTTCATAAGAGAGAGGTCCAACCATGAACCGCTTACGATCTAATTCTTCCTGGCAACGAGATCATGGCACTGTTCACATAGATCCTTTAGCAAGTGAGTATTGTGTATTCAATAGGTAACACCTTGAAATTCTTCATCATAAACTAGTGTATTTAAAATACCGTTTTCTTCCCAGTAATCTACAATGAAGGACAATGGAAATTATACAAAGTATCACCTATGTTCAACCTACAAAATGATGCTGTAAAACTCAAAAAGTATGCTTCAAAAATTCGCCAAGCTATCGTTAGCACCGTCGCTGTGAGCTCTTCCTATAAGTTCACTGTTGTTGTGGATCCGGAACCATACTTGAAGTATTCAGAAGATGACCCTCAAGGATTAAATGTAAGATAAATAAAAAACATGCATATTTCTATAAAGCATGGGTACTTACTGCAGTTGAACTGCCTTCTGAAATTTATAGAAACCTACTCTATTTCAGATAACAGTGAAATGTTCCATGCAAGAAGTAAACAGCAAGACTAAATTGGCATACACTGCTCTACTACTATCCTGGGGTGAAAACACTAAACTGAATGGTAGTACACACTTACCATACCTTTTGGAAAGAGGGGAGCAGAAAGTTGGTGCAGCTGTTAAGAACACCCTCCAAAATATTTTTGACTGCAATATATCTCAATTACGTTTCACACAGGTAAAAATACATTGGTACTCTTTAGATACAGAACCCTATATCCTTTACAGGTCAAGTTGCGAAATCGGTCGATATATCAACCACCTTTATCCCCATAAATATGACATGTATACTCCTATTTGATGTGATATTCGAGTTGGAGTTTAAACCTTACTTTTAAGAGAACAGAAGTTATTCTTAAAGTGACCAATTTTGCAACTTTTGAAATTTGCCCTATTGAGGGTTAAACCGACTGGAGCCATTAAGTAATAACAAACTTAACGCTTAATTATTTTCAGCGTCAACTACTGCAGTTTGCTTTTAATTTCTTGGAGTATGACACATCTAGGGAGTCTGAGCAGTTTGTGCTGCTATATAGGACACCACAGGAGGATCTAAAGGACAAACTATACTTTTCCTTTGAAATTGGGGATATGAGAATTATGTGGAATGTGTAAGTTCAAGTGCTTTGATTGTTAGATTCAGCTATTCTTGTTGATTAATGACACCAAAATTTTCATTTTCAGGGCCAAGGAAGAAGCAACAGACCCATCACACATTGTTAATCATGCTTATGTGATAATTCAAAATCAAATACTAAATAATGTGATTCTAGATGCGGCAGCATTTGAGCTCATTGAAGTCAGGCTACCCAAAGGAGAGGTAAAAATTGATGGTACTGTTAAAATGAAAAGTGCTGAAATAGTTAACAGTGTTTTTACAATGTTAAATTATATTTGCTCACTTGAATCAATCAATAAAAGTATGTCTGATTAATTGTAAGACCAAAATGTGCATTATATTGACAAATGAAATTCTTCGAATTTTTCAACATTTACTCATCATGAATTACACTTTACAAATGTGTTTGCATATTGTAACCTTACAAAATATTTTATTACAATGTGCTAAACTTAAAATAACCTATTTTGTAATCATGTCTTTCATTACCTTGCAAGCAGTCCTTTATACAATGTCACCTTGAAAGTTGAGGTGAATATTCTACCATTCTGCATTTGGTTGTGCATCCCTCCCCTATCTAACTAGGCCACCACCTCTTAAAATTTTAATTTACTGTTAAATGTATCTAAATGTATTAAATTTAGTAAAATGTTTAATGTGGTAGTTGTAAACACTACTTATCAGCTCTTAAATTTTACACTAGATGATGCAAGGTACAAAAGGTTCTGAAATTAATCACAAATTGATTCAAGTCTTCAAAAATAATAAAATTTACACTAATTTGGTTAACACAGGGTAAAATATTCCGTTTTGTACAGAGATCTAATAATAATATAAATAATAAACTTTGGTTTCGCTCCCAAAACCAATTCTTCCCATGAAAACAAGCAACCACTCCCGACTGAGTCTATCAAGAGACCACTTAGAGACAATTTTTTTTTATTAAAAAGTAGTTTTTTTTAAGGTAAGTTGCTTGTTTTTATGAGTATAATCACTGAGCTTCGGGAATGAAACCAATGAAAAAACACAGTGTATAATAATGGAAAAATAACAAGAAATAAAAATATTATTAGAATTCTTAAAATTTGGGCATATTTAAATAGCAACTAATACATAAAATTTAAATATGTAAGCAATTTTAAATCTTCTTGTGTCAGTCTACAGGTAAAGGTACCTCAGAGCCTCTGAGTCAGAGGAAAGTTCTTTTCCTCAAGACAAGATCGAAATTAAGAGTAAGCCCATTGACAATAAAAAAAATAATAATAACTGTGGATGTAGTATAAGAACATGCATTTGGTACCTTCTGCTGATGATTTTCACATTTATTTATGTATAGGTATTTTATAATTACATACAAATGAAGTATATCAAGTCAGATACAGGTAAAAATTACCTAGGTATTTAATACATAGTCATAATGTGCACTCCGATCCTCTCAAACATATATCACAACAAAATTAAGACATTAAATTATACTACGCGATACATTAACTTTTGGTTATAATATGTAAAACATGGATCATGAATAAATTCCAGATTAGAGATAAGGTGAAACTTTACAATGATGTATTGGCAAACAAAATGTACACAAATTTACATACACAATAAAAGCTTCACCTGATGAAGGTTCTAACATGTATGTCTTAAGTAATTTCACGTGTCTGTGGCTACTTAATGCCGTTACGCGGGACATCTGCTTCTAGCCGCAGTGGCACGTAGAATCGTATACACACCACGGCCAGAAATAGAGAAGCATCAAAGCTTTCTTTAGTAAAGTTCGATGTAAAGCTTTCTTTACTTTTCCGGTATAGGTATTAATGTAATGTAGTATAAAAATCATCTGGTCCAAAGACAAGATGTTATGTAGTTGATGTTTGATAATGTAGTATTTATGCATAGAGCGAATTTTAAAATAGATGAGATTAGGATGATAAACTTTACTGCCATTTCAAAATTATAATCAAAGAAAAACGCAACTGGCAGGGTTCGATTATCTGATCAAGATTATTTTTTATTATGGAAGCCAATATTTTAACATTTTGTTCTTAACTGTAGCAACGAGAGATAGCACCTCTGATTTTTTACATTTATATTTCGACAGCACAGTATTCTATGTAAAGAAAGTATTAATAATTGGTGAAAATGCCTTGACAGAGGCACTAGAATATTGTATAGGTAGTTGAGACACAAGCTTTTCTGTAGCATACAAAATAATCGAATAATCCGGCATGCAGTAAGTTTCGTACCAATGTTCGTTGCACACAGCTGCATTCCTGAAAAAGAAAATAGAGCTATTTATATCAAGATAGATTACCGTTTATTTTGAAAATACACATTAATACAAACATACAGAGCATATAAGTTACAAATATTCACATTTATAGTTCATATAATTTTACACCTTATTAGGTGTGCTTTATAGGGTGGCGAGAGCAGAGCCTTATATACATAATATGAATAAGTTAGATGGTGCAACCCACCCAGGCACAGCTAAATATTTGCGTAGATATGTATCCTACTTGTGAATTGTTCATACGAAACAGGTTAAATCGAAAACAGGACCGGTATTTTTGTATAACACGGTTGACGACAGGTCAAGCGAAACATTGGAGAGCTATTGTAATTTTGGAAAGCAATTCCAATTTTCCATGAAATGTTCTTGATTTCCTACTTAAGCTATTGTTTCCACTAAATGGACAGCACCTGGTTAAAATATGAAGTTGAAAATCGCAAATGGAACGCAACGTGTAATTCCAGTTGCTATTGGGTTTAATGCTCCTATCTGGTGAATTATAAAGAACTAGCTGTTGCTCGCGACTTCATCCGCGAGGGATTCTATCTATCTATCTGACCATCCATCCACCCTTCCGTCTATCTGTCGTCCGTCCGTCCGTCCTACCATCTGTCCAACCGTCCGTCAAACCATCCCTATCCCTGCCCCTCTCCCCTTCTCCCTCCCTCGCCATCCTTCTCCTGCCCCTCCCCCTCCCTCTCTCCTTCCCTCTCCCACTCCCTGTCCCTCTCTCTACCCCTACCCCTCTCTATCCCTACCCCTAACGCCATCTTAGCCGCTACCCCTATCCTCATGTAAACATAGAAACGACACCCATATTGATTTTTAAGCATTTCTACCCTATCGCACCCCAACCCCATCCCCAGGGGATGATGGTGTTTTACATCCGCCACGTTGAATTTCAAAATTGTTGTAGTTTTCGTAATCAGCGACCCAATTAACCATACAAACGATACCCATATATGTTTTTAGACTTTTTCACCCCATTTCCCTTTTTTAGGGGTTGAATTTGGGGTGGAATTTCAATAACAGTGATGAACGTTGCATAGAATTACAACCATAATGCCTAAATAATAAATAAAGTGGATTTTACTTTAAAAATAAAGGATTTTCAATTTCATCGCCCCTTTTTACCCTTTAGGGTGTCGAATTTTCAAAAACCCTGGAACACGTAAATATGAATTTTTAATCGTCAGCCTAAATACAAAATTTGAAGATCGTAACTTTAAAACTGACGGGCTTTCATACAAACTTTCATCCCCTATTTTACCCCCTTAGGGGTGGATTTTTGTAAAACCCTTTCTTAGTGCGCCCCTAAACCTCATAAGGATCCTACATGCCAAATTTGGAGTTTCTAGACCCAGCGGTTTAGGCTGTGCGTTGATATGTCAGTCAAACAGTCAGTCACCTTCTTCATTAACATTAAATGCGTTTTCCCGTGGGAATGAAGTGTTTTCCCGCGGTAAAAAGTAGCCTATGTGTTATTCCAGGACCTAATCTATATGTGTGCCAAGTTTCATTAAAATCCATTCAGTAGTTTTTACGTGAAAGAGTAACAAATATTTCTTTCTTTCAAACATCCATACATCCATCTATACTTACAAACTTTCGCGTTTATAATATTAGTAGGATTTGGAACTTCGGGAAGTGGAGCAGTTAGAATAATTAAAATATCTTTACATCTCTCACATTCGGTAAGTAGGTCCTTATTACCCCCAAATGGGGCTTGTAGGTGACCAATTAGCGATCTAGGGTAATAATGTAGGAAGAAAAGCCCTAGGGCGGTAAGTAATTGTACACACCTCCACGCGCGGCTCCGCCTTTATGGCCGCCTCCAGCAGCGGGGCGGCGGGCGTTTTAATTACTTACCGCCCTAGGGCTTTTCTAGCTACATTATTACCCTATAGCGCTAATTGGTCGCCTACAAGTTGGTGGTAATAAGGACCTACTTACCTCACAATCGAGATGTAAAGCAGAGTAGTTAGCTCGGGTGTAAGCATCAATTGCACCCTCGAACTATAGGCGCCTTCGCTGCGCTCGTGCGCCTAAATATCTCGGGCTGCAATTGATGCCTTACAGCCCTTGACTACTAATCTACTATTACATCTCTCATATTCGGTAAGTAGGTCCTTATTGCCCCCAAATGGGGCTTGTAGGTGACCAATTAGCGCTCTATGGTAATAATGTAGCTAGAAAAGCCCTAGGGCGGTAATTAATTGAGTTTTGAAAGAGTGAAGTGTTTTTTTTTTTATTACTTACCGCCCTAGGGCTTTTCTAGCTACATTATTACCCTAGAGCGCTAATTGGTTACCTACAATTTGGTGGTAATAAGGACCTACTTACCTCACAATCGAGATGTAAAGCAGAGTAGTTAGCTCGGGTGTAAGCATCAATTGCACCCTCAAACTAAATATCTCGGGCTGCAATTGATGCCCTTGGCTACTAATCTACTATTTACATCTCTCATATTCGGTAAGTAGGTCCTTATTACCCCCAAATGGCCAAATGGGGCTTGTAGGTGACCAATTAGCGATCTAGGGCAGATTATTATTATTAAGAATTTATTCTGAAAAATACGTATACAATTCATTTTACAATTAATATTCGCCAAACTGCATGACAGTTTGTTGGCGATATATCAGCACTCTTATTTTAATTAACAAAAACAAAGGTGCAATTTTCATTAAAAATATTTAAATTATATAATGGGTTAGTAATAATAAGGTAATCTTAAATTTAGTTTTAGTTAAGTGTTAAGTTGTGAAATTTAAAATATAAAAATTTACGATTCTACAATTTGCTAATAATTTCATCTAATAGTCTTTTTTTAAAAACAGTTTTACTTATACTAGGATTCATCTCAAAACTGATATCATTAAAGATTTTTGGCAATAAATACATCCTTGTCCTCTCACCATAATAATTACAAGCGCTTATTTCAACATATTTCTTTCTGTTTCCTTTTCTTAGTGACTTATTAGTTTCATTTATTATTAGTTCTTCTATAAAATAAAATTTTTCTAGGGCAATCAAATGTAAAGCAGAGTAGTTAGCTCGGGTGCAAGCATCAATTGCAGCCCGAGATATTTAGACGCACGAGCGCAGCGAGCCCTTGGCTTCTAATCTACTATTATAATCGTCATCAGAGCAATATAATGGCTTAAAACTTTGACGAAAGTGTTCGTTCGATTACCACTGGCCTGACAATGCAATGACCTATAATAGAGTTCATGCAAGTCAGTTATTTTGTAAACAAACATTTTTGCAAATTTAGGCGTTTTTTTTTGACGACATAAGTAGGTCGTTATTCTAGACAAAAATATGAAAAAATATATCTTGACTATCCATGTTTAAGCTAGGGTTGGTACAACAAAAAAATAGTAAAGCAAAGTGCTTTTTTCTTCAAAAATCACACTAAGTTCGATTTGAGGTTATGATTTTGTTTACTAAGCACCCGACTCTTTCGAGAAACCCCGGTATACATCTGGTAGTAGTATTGGTACAGTTAACATCAAAAGTCGATAACCAAATTCAGATTCCCTAAATCACTATAAACAGTGTAGTTATGGTCTATAAAGGGTTATTTTAGAGCTCTGGCCAGATTTTAGTATGTTGCTTAGTAGAACACGAATCTGAACAACTTTCCCAAAGGAACATGGGTCGAAAAACGAGAAGTTTTGCGACCCATATTCCTTTGGAAAAGTTGTTCAGATTCGTGTTCTGAGCAACATACTAAAATTTGGGCAGGGGTCCACAAATATCCCGAGATTTTGGAGATCTGAATTTGAACATCGAATTTTTATACTGACCGTACTTCTTCATGTCAGCGCTCGGTGCTAGGACTTAGGCCGGTATTTCACTGGGACACCACGGCGGCGCGACTGGTTGCGCCACTGGTGTCCGTAACTAGACACCAGTAAAGACACACCCTGCGGCCACAGTATTACGAGGGCCAAACCGAAAAGATCGGGAATAGAATACTCAGGAATAAATTAGATTAAAACCTTTTTGGTTTATGACATGTAGTATTATTTCAAACACAATTCTATTTTTGAATTTTAAAAAAAGAAAAGAGTAGTAGCCATTTGAATTTAACAAGTCAGTGGGGAAAATGGAGCTTACGCGGGAACATTTCCGTGCCATAATTTTTCACAACTTTCGTCGAGGTTTATCTCAAGAACAATGTCTCGCCGAGCTTGTTTCCGTTTATGAACTTGAAGCACCCAGTAAAACGACTATATTTCGTTGGTATTCTGAGTTTCGTCGTGGACGTTCCTCTCTCACGACAGTTCCTTCTACTGGTCGACCAAAAACAGCGGTAACACAAGATAACATCGATGCTGTGCGCCAATTAATAAAAGAAGATAGACATGTGACATACGAGCAGATTCGGGCTTCTCTCAGCATTGGTATGACAGCGATTCAAACTATTTTACATGATGAACTGGGTTTCAAGAAGTTAGTTTCCCGCTGGGTGCCCCATCGTTTGACCGAGGAACAAAAGTCGGCTCGTGTTAATTGGTGTCGGTCTACTCTGCAACGGTTCAATAGAGGGAGCTCAAATGCAGTTTACAATATCGTCTCTGGTGATGAATCGTGGATTTATTCATATGAGCCCGAAAGAAAACATCAATCGGCTGTTTGGGTCTTCGAAGGCGAGGTCAAGCCAACAAAAGTTGTCCGCTCTCGTAGCGTGTCGAAAAAAATGGTCGCTTCGTTTGTATCGAAAACTGGTCATGTGGCTACGATTCCTTTACAAGAACGCAGAACGGTTACTGCTGATTGGTACACAATAGTTTGTTTGCCGGAAGTCATAAGAGAACTTCGTAAAATTAATCCGAATCGTCGCATCATTCTTTACCAGGATAATGCGAGCTCACATACCGCTCGCAAAACGATCGCGTTTTTAAATCAGGAAAACGTGGAGTTAATGGACCATCTACCGTATAGCCCTGACTTGAGCCCCAATGATTATTTTACATTCCCAAGAATTAAAGATATGCTACGTGGTCAACGATTTCAAGGCCCAGAAGAGGCAGTCGAAGCTTACAAATCGGCCGTTTCGACTATATCCACTTCAGACTGGAATTACTGTTATAATAATTGGTTTGATAGAATGGAAAAGTGCATCGATTGTCACGGAGAATACTTCGAAAAACAATGAAAGTAAATATTGTTGTATTATTTTTGTACTTTTTTCTACTCCCGATCATTTCGGTGTGGCCCTCGTAAGGGCTATATTTTACTGGAAGTGGTAGCGCGACCAGCATTCGAAATGGTTGCGCCGCCAAATTGGTTGTGCAACCAAACGGACAGTAGTGTGGGTACCTCCCCGTGATGTCGCCCGCTCAGTGTGTGCAGGTCAGCACCTAACAGCCCCCCTGGTCGAGTGCTGCGGACCTATAGGACAGTAGTGTGGGTACCTCCCCGTGATGTCGCCCGCTCAGTGTGTGCAGGTCAGCACCTAACAGCCCCCCTGGTCGAGTGCTGCGGACCTATAGGACAGTAGTGTGGGTACCTCCCCGTGATGTCGCCCGCTCAGTGTGTGCAGGTCAGCACCTAACAGCACCCCCCTCCGGCCGCGCCGCCCGCCCCCGCCCCGCCGGCCCCCGTCGCCCCTCCCGCCGTCGAGTGCTGCGGACCGATCTTGATGCCATTTGCCTGGAAAATCACATTACACATTTTCATTATCAATACACTTCGGAAGGCACGTTAAGTCGTTGGTTCTGACTACTATCTGCGGAAGTAGTCATAAATGAGCCATGTCAGAGGCTTCTGACAGATAATAATTATAACCAACCTCTCGAAACATCCCATAAACATTCTATTGCTGGAAAGGGAAGGGAACTACTTCTAGAATTACACGACAAAGATACCATAGTCACCGCACGCTTATGAGCGTTGCGGCTGGCACGATGGATCGCGGTGGCTGGTGGATAACCGCAATAATGTTCGTACAATACGCAGAAGGTCGCTGCCGCTCATCTTCCGACACTCGCGGAAATAGAATGGTACAGACAACGACAGGTCAAGCTTGACACTCGCAGTGCGACTCTAGCCCGTACGTCTATTGAAATAAGAACGGTACAAAGTCCAAGGTGTCAATCTTGATGTGCTCTTGACTGTACCTTACTGTTCTTAGCCGGCTCCGCACGGACCATCAAACATCCATAATCTTACATAAATATTATTTTTATATTAAAAGGTAAATAAATCATATAAGGATTTGGGTTATCAGTGATGTTAAATGCCTGCCGAAAAGAGCCGCTACGCGGACCGAAGCAACTGATTCGTTGTTGCATTATAACAATTAATATCACAGACAGAACTAAAGAAGCTTAAAATAGTCTGTTTTTCGACAGCTTCTCGTAACTATTACTATCTGATTTGAGTCGTTTAAGGCCGTTCGCTATACGCACCACGCGGCGCTGCTAGTACAAATTCTGATTCCTGCCATACGGACCGTACGTACGTCGCGTTCGAACGATTTACTCGGCGGCGTCAGTATAAATTCGTCTTCATGGTATATTTTGTACAGCCAAGACCAGGTCAAAGGTCCAGGTTTCTAATGGTCATTATTTGTTAATATACAGGGTGTTAGGCTGGGATAACTATAGAGGATGTTAGGGTAAGTATACAAGGTGTTAGGTAAGGATGACTACTATATGTACAGGGTGTTAGGTTAGGATTACTATCATGATGTTAGGGTAAGTGTACAGGGTGTTAGATTAGGATCACTTTATGTACGGGGTCTTAGGGTAAGTATACAGGGTTTTACTACACAGGGTGTTAGGATAGGATAACTATACAGGTTGTTAAGGTAAGAATACAGGGTGTTACTACACAGGGTGTTACTACACAGGGTGTTAGGGTAAGTATACAGGGTGATAGGTTAGGATCACTATACGTACAGCGTTTTAAGGTAAGTATTCAGAGTGTTAGGTTAGGATTACCTACTACAAAGGGTGTTAGGGAGAGTATACAGGTTTTTAGGATAGGATAACTATACAGGGTGTCAGGTTAGGATCATTACATGTATAGTGATCCTAACCTAACACCCTGTATAGTTATCCTAACCCAACACCCTGTGTAGTTACCACTATACATAATAGTGATCCCAACCCAACACCCTGTGTAGTTATCCTATCCTAACACCCTGTATACTTACCCTAACACCCTGTGTATTTATCCATTCCTAACACCCTGTATACTTACCCTAAGACCCTGTACACATAGTGATCCTAACCTAACACCCTGTATACTTACCCTAACACTCTGTGTAGTTATCCTATCCTAACACCCTGCGTAGTAACACAATGTATACTTACCCTATGACCCTGTACATATAGTAAGATCCTAATTTAGCACCCTGTAAACAAACAAAAAGAAAAAAACAAAAACACACGTGTCACGTTGCGGGGTTCATAGAAACACGAACGGAAAAACGCATCACTTAAGGGCTTTCCTCCAGCCAACTAGCGCCCCCATCAGTTAAAAAAATATTACTCGCTAAATACAAAACATATCGAAAATCTGTCTTACAAAATTAAAGTAATGGTACCCTAAGTGGCCGTTTTTCGCACTTTTTGTATCTGTATCTACAGTGAACTATACTTATCAGGATTGATATTAAATAAACTAGGGTACCTTTACTTCAATTTTGTAAGACAGATTTTCGATATATTGTGTATTTAGCGAGTATTTTTTTTTACTGATGGGGGCGGTAGTTCGCTGGGGGTAACCTCTTAACTAGGCTCCTCTAGCATTTGCACGAATTCATTCACCGAACCTTAACCACTGCTGGACATAGGCCTACCAAAGATCGCCATTTAAATAAAACAATATACAGGGTGACTGACCCGTTTGGAGTGGTCCAAAGAAAAATTTGGAGTGGTCGAAAGCGGACATGCCTAGTTACCAAAATGTGCTACTAGTGTTGGGAAAAACTTTGTCGATAAAAAGTTAGTCGATAGTTTGTTTGCAGGAAATTAGTCTCGTTTTGAATTTTTTTTTAAGCTGCGGCTGAAATACCTTTTGCTCGGTTCCTGCCAAAATTACGCAACACCTGTATATTAAAAAGGACTGTCTTACTAATAAACGTCGCGCGATCGTACCTTCAGATAGGCAGAGACGACCACTTTCCGTGGCCCTTCCGCTTATTTGCTTACGTGTTAAGTGTCAACTGCTTTTTTTTCACGATCTTAAGTTACTTTGCCCATGGTCAAAACCCGGGTTGGTGACTGCTAGTGGTATTGAAACATACTTCGTACTTCGAAATACATGTTAAGCTTTTGGACACCTTCTAAGTGCTTATCAAGAAGTTATGCGGAGGTCATTTGAAAACTGACGTGAGGGAAAGGAAAAGGCTGATGATATCGCTAAATGATAACTAACTTCCGCTATTTTCCAATCTAGTCAAATGAGTTAAGTGCTTGATACACAACATAGGTCCCGACATATGTGACTTTGGCTGGCACCCAAAAAACTGTAACTTGGTTGTAAACTGTGTAATATAGGGTCGAAACGCGAATTACACGGTTGGAACCGACCAAGGTCACCTCTGTCGGGCGGGACTTTACTCTATCGCATGTCAAATCGAAAATTAGCTATGGATTTCTGTCTCGTTACGTCGCAATTTTATAGTTGGATTTCTGCAATTTACATACATAAATATCACGCCTTTTTCCCGCAATTTAACCTAGGAAGATTTCTGTGCACTGACCTCATTGTTGATATCGAAGACTCCCTCCTGTATCTTTTCGTAGATCTCCTTAGCTGTGTTGATAAACGCCTCTTCGACGTTGGCGGCAGTTTTGGCTGATGTCTCCATGAACACAAGACCGTGTTCGCGGGCAAACGCCTCTCCCTCCTCCTTTTTCACTTCGCGCCGGGATTCCAAATCACTGGATAATTAATTAATTATCATGTTTATTTATAGGCAGGAAATATCTGTACTTTTAAGTATGGCATGGCAATGTTGATGTTGACCTCGACATAAGAGCGCCACTGCTTACTTAAATGCCGCTCGCACTTGAGCGCTCTTATGCCGCTGTTACCATCCCCGATTTCAATAATACGTCATTTTATAACGAAAAAAATTACTATAGATTTTTTCGTGGCATGTTTAAAAACTAAAATTTATCTACAAAACAATGTGTATGTCGAAGCCGGATTGAAGAATCCGCCGTATTACAATTTGGCGCCACCGTATTGAAAAACGTCGCCGTTTTGCAATCCGCCTACCTTTCGTTCCGCCGGATTTTAATTTGGCTGAAATAATGAACGCCGCATTGAATGAGCACTTTGTGTTCGTCAAAGCGGCGTAGTAACGTGGCGTCCAATTGGAAATGGGCGCTTCGTCGATGCGCTGCTTTAAAAAACGGCGCGTAATTCGTTTTTGGCAATCGACGGCCGCTCCTGCTGCGGCACGCTCACTCGGCTCGCGCGTGGTGGTCGCAAGATATAGGTTGGGTTTACCTTAGCCATGGGGTCCCATTCCGTACTACGGTTTTTTCGACGGAGTAAATAGCCCGAATTCATTTGGCCCTTTTGTTTCTAATAATTAAACTAAATGTTACTACTAGGTTGGTAGGTAAAGGTGTAAACTATGACATTAATTCAATTTTAACATTCAGATATCAATTTATTCTAAGAAAATACCTTATGGAAAAAATAGCCCGAACAATTTTCGGCACAAATTCGTTCTATGACGTGAGGCATCTGTACTAGTATAGTATTATCTGTGCCTTAGCCATGGCCTTAGCTAACGAAACTAAAATACAATATGGCTAAACGTTGACCGCCGCTTTGTAGAATGCATTGTTACATTACAACGACCCGGCGGAACGACAGGTAGGCGGATTGCAAAACGACGACGTTTTGCAATCGGGCGCGCCAAATTGAAATACGGCGGATTCTTCAATCCGGCTGCGACATGCATACAAGCCTGTACTCAACTCTTGTATAACATTTAGCAAAAAAATGCAGCGTATCCCGTCCCAAATTGACGAACTGGTCTTAGAACAACGAATTGTAGTGTATGTGCCGTCCAGATGCTACATACCTAATTGAAATTACTGACCTCTTGTTGCCAATGAGCATGATGACCATATTGGAGTTGGAGTGCTGCCGAGCGTCTTCCAGCCACGTGGTGAGGTGGTTGAAGGTGTCCCGCCGCGTTATGTCGTACACGAGCAGGGCGCCCGCCGCGCCGCGGTAGTACGACCGTGTGATTGATCTAAACAACAACTTGTTCACTTATATTTTTTACTAGCTTTTGCTCACGACTTCGTCCGCTTATTAAAAAAACGTTTCATTAAAATCGGTTCTGTGATTCTTGCGTGATGCTCAAACAGATAAACAGAAAAAAGTCCAAAAATCTATTTGGATTAACAAGCATCAAATTAGCATAATATGTCTTCAATGTACAGACAAATTGATTAATTTATAATTTTATTATAATAGTACAGAATATAATAAGAACGCTCATGGCAGAGTGGTAGTTGTTCTTGCTTTCCGATCACGAAAGTTAAGCAACGTTGGTTGTGGTTAGAAACTGGATAGGTTACCACTAGTGACACAAGAACTAGAGCGCTTCCGTGCTTCGGAAGGCACGTTGAGCCATTGATTCTGGCTACTGTTCATGATAGTAGTCCTAAAGCCAAGTCAGAGGCCATTTGGCGGCTTGAAAACTAACAGCCAGGGTGGCCACTAACCTGGCAAAGACTAAGAAAAGACTAGGATTTTTTTTTAAATGTATGTTGCTGTTTTTTCTCTGACATGGTGGTCAGAGACATTGTCAGCTTAACACGGACTTCACACTTTTTTTTTTGTCCATAACAGTGGTTTGGGTGTGCAGGACTCCGGATTTTCGTACGGGAGTCCTGTCAGTTGACACAAATGGTTAATGAAACAGTGTTAGTTCAGTTAATGCGAGACCTTAAATTAAATAAAACTCAGGGGCGAAATTAGGAGCATCCAGTGCTTTGTAAGTTGTCTTTGTTAATCTAGGATTGGGTCTGGTTTGCCCTCTGGGTTGTGGAGGTCAAGTGGCAGTCGCACTGTGTAAAAACCAGTGCCACCATCAAATCCCCTGGGTTAGGTAGCCGACTCCTTAAAAACCATTTAACAAATACCGGTCAAATGCGAGTCGGACTCGCGCACCGAGGGTTCCGTACCACCACATAATCATATTAGTTGAAGTTTCAGTAAGTTAATGTGCTAGACTTTTTTACTTGTTGTTATTTTATAGCTTATGCACTATAAACATACCAATTTTCAAGTTTGTAAGTATTCCCGTTTTTAAGATAGAGCTAAAACAAAAATATGGGAGCCACCCATGAACAGTTAAGATAAGATAAAATTTATTTCATTTTACTTAGGCTAAAATATACAAAATATTACAAAATTGGAAAGATTTCGGTCTCAAATAGCATTGTAATGCCTAAACTAAGTGAAAATTTTACTTGTATCTTAGGCATTGACAAAACTAAAGGCAGATTACAATTTTATACTAATAAAGGTAGTATTTTGAGTTAAGCTCGCCATTGTTATATGTTTTCACTTGTGCTTGTTTTTGTAATGTATTCGTGTACAATAAAGAATAAAGAAGAAGAAAATATATTTATAATCTAATAGCACTAAAAATAAGTATATCATGTTATAATTTATAATAAGTAACATGTTTTAAAATTCATACCACTATGGTAAAAATACCTCGTAGTACGGTCTTAGCCTCTTAGTACGGTCTTAGTTATGGACGCGTAGTCACGCAAGTCATACAAATGTCATACAAGAAAAAATAAAATTACAATTATCTCGGAAACAGCTGTAACGATTTTGATGAAACTCTGCATGACCGAGAATCTCTATTCAAGGTATTTTATGGCAATATCCATTACTCTGCCAAAATTAATGAAAGGGTTGTTCCCATACAACCAACATGTTGATATGTGTTTTTTAGGTACTTGCGGCAAGAAATTTATAGGCAACCCTAGGGCGTTGTATGACCCCATGTATAATCTTCCATATAAACCACATTTCGTTCAAATAAGAGATAGGTGCATAATCTTGTCGTGGGATCTTAGCCTATTAAATTTGATCATAATACACAGGAAACTGATTCATTAATCCAGACAATGTAATTATAAATACCTAAACATATCAATCTCAAATACAATGAATCACACACACAACATGATTAATGCTAAGCACCTGGTTTTAATACATTTTAACTTTTATTGATATCCAGGTCATTGAAACTTTATCAATTGTTATGCACAAGTTTCTTGACCAGTCTCTTTAAGATGTTAGTAAAATTTTATCTTAGTTGAGCAGGTATTGTATGCTTTAGAGTAATCAAAGTTTAACCTTGTTTTTAAGAATAGGGCATATTGACCAAGCACAAAAACAAGTAACAAACAGTGTGTTTGTATGTTGATAACTTTTGGTGTTTAGTGTACCTACCTATGTGATAGATATGGGCATTAAACCAACATTTTGCAGCCCATTGGTGTGTTAATAATAAATTAATGTGTATTGTAATTGGAATGAAATTGTCTTTAATATATTCTCGCGTATCTTATTCTTTTGGGTTATGTATGATAGCACATTTTTCTTTGTTTTTGTTAAAGCTTACCTGAATGCCTCCTGTCCAGCAGTGTCCCATATTTGAAGTTTGATCTGCTTGCCATCAATGGTGATCATACGAGCTCCAAACTCCACTCCTATTGTCAAATCATGCACTGGCTGGAACCTTTTGTCAGTGAACTGTAGAAGCAGGCATGATTTTCCAACACCTAATAAAAATAATAATTTCAATTTTATTCCAAACAACCACTCGGTTAAGTACCTAAAATCATCGAAATTACGTCACAAAGGGAAGTAAACATTGCAATTTAGCTGTGAAAAAGAAACAAAGAAAAGCCTTGAGGTGAAATAAAGCCTAGGCCAGTTATAAAAAACAAAAGTAAATAACAACAGTGGAATATGAAGGGCTCGATAATATGCGCATCTACATATCTGTACTTGACGTACGACTAAAGAGCGTAGGCGTAAATAAGGGATAACCGAATCAACAAACCACCCTCAGAAACAACAACCATGGTATCCTTACCAAATAAGTTCTCTTACATTTACGCTCCTTGTCTTATTACGATAGTGCATCACGCAAAAACAATAGGCCAAAACATGGAAATGAAGAGATAATAGTATCAGGAAATAAAATCAATACCTGTGTCGCCAATGATGATGTATTTGAACAAGTAGGCGTATGCCATTTTCACGAATGTAATTCAAAACAGTTAGAAATCACGATGTAGGGAAATACTAAACAACGATTTCTAGTACAATTATTAGTAAATTAGACGCAATTTTTAGAAAATTCACAGCTGGTAGAATCAGTGTGTCATTTTGTGAAAATTGACAGTAGAGCGAGCACAGACAATTATACTTTTTTTTTAAACGGTGTTGCAATATCTAAATCCCTAAGTTTAGTAGTTTGTGAAGGAAAACCGAATGGAAGCAGTGGACACTGCAAGTAGGGCCCTGCAGGCAGGGCATTGCATGGGCGCTTTTAAAATTAAATATTGTCTATGGTTAACTGTCACTATCTGCCAATGATCCAATGATCTTACATATACCATGATAGCATACTCTTAAATTTGTACAGAGGCAAAACGAGCAGAGCAAGACATCATAGTCGATGTACTTCGTCCCTTTCTAATTATTGCCATACTAATGAAGTTTGCACAATTTCCGTGCAAAAAGTTAAGTTTTATATCCATTTATACGTATTTTTAAGTACTTATTTGAATAATTTTCAACGTGCAAAGTATAAACTTCTCTCTCAGTTTTCATTAAATATTGATAAATGCAAAATCATTTTCTTTTGATTTATCTGGATTAAAAACTCTTTTTTAAAATGATTTTAAACAAAGATTTTGCATGACATTTCGTTGATGTTGTCATGGCAACATAAACAAAATGTCATGCAAAATCTATTAAAGTGCTAATAGACGATCGGATCGGACTGCTCTGAATTTAGCTCCGGACCACGATTTTGTCCAATAGCGTTGCAAATTGTCCCACGCGACAACTTTGCTATTGGGCAAAATCGTGGTACGGAGCTAAATTCAGAGCAGTCCGATCCGATCGTCTATTAGTACTCTTAGAAAGGATTACGTCCTACTCTGCTCGCATAATTTTTGGAAGAGCGCAATCTGGTTAAAAGCGCCACGAGCGAAGTCATAAATCTATGATCGGCTATGATGTCTTGCTCTGCTCGTTTTGCTTCTGTACAAATTGTTAAGAGTACGCTATCATGGTATATGTAAGATCATTGCCATTTTGCGTTTTCATTCACAATAAAAAAAAACACAATTCAATGTCAATTCGTTTTGTGTCTTGGATTTGGCCGCCCTTATTTCGACCATATAAGTAAACAAGGATTGTTACACCCAGTGTTGCCAGCATCAACATAGTGCTGCCAGCATTGACTACAACCAAACAAGGATTGTTACACCCAGTGCTGCCGGCATCTACATAGTGTTGCCAGATTAATGAAAAGTAATGACATAACTAGAGTTGAAATTCCGATATTAATCGATGAGTGAGTGGACAAAATTTTACATCTTGTACTGTCAAGAAGTAATTCCAAAACGGTTAAAAATTACCGAGTATCACGTTAAACTGCAAAATGTATAAAAATAGGGTTCCTCAAGCAATAAACGGTTCTTAGCACTATTTTTGATTCAGTTCAATCAAAAAAGCCGTGATTTATTGACAGCAATTTAACCCGCATATTTTGCAAACGGAACCCTTACATTACAAACAGTAATTTAACCCGCATATTTTGAAAGTCGCAACTACTCGCAAGGGAATCAAACCCAAAAGGATACTTCCAGTAGACCTAGAATCTCGAAATTTAGCACGAAGCAACGTTTTATATAGCAAACTTCACATAACATCACATAGTATTTTTTTAAATAATGTACGGAATCCTTGGTGCGCGAGTCCGACTTGGTCGCACTTGGCCGGTTTTTTAAATAAAAACCCTAGAAAATCCCTCATGCTCATTTTAGGTTAGCAGCAGAACTTTCTGTACGCGAATCCGACTCGCACTTGGCAGATTTTTTAGGAACAATTTGCGGAAGTAGAACGCACCTCACGCACCTAGACAAATCCGTTGGTTTTTTAAAATTTCGTTCGTTCCCGTTCTTCCATTCCATTCTTTTTAGGGATGGGCAAATGAAAAAATATATCGTATCGAATTTTTAACATTTCTTTGTACATTTATTTAAACAATATGTCAGGTGACCGACTGCACAAACTTAAGCGGTAGATTCTTACCATGAAACTGAACAACTTTTCCCAAATAATATACGTCAAAATACGAAAAAAATATTGCGGCTTATACTAACTGCATCATTTGATAGCACATTTTGTATGGCAGATCAAAATTTTTTTTTAGTATTTATTTTACCTATGTTCATTGCGAAAAATTGTTCAGTTTCATGGTTAAAATCTACTGTTCAAGTTTGTGTAGTATTGCCACATCTTTCCATTACACGTTGTATATGAGTCGCAGGAATATGATGAAAATCCTTAAGTAGTTGATCTGATCCCGAGAAATGATGAAATTATAATATAATTTTAAAATATTCCTCAACGGATCTAAAGATTTGACTAAACTCCTGAACAAAATCTAGTGATTTGATGAAATCCCTATACGGTTTTATGAGATTTTAAAAACAAACGTCATCTCTTGATTCTTAAAATCCTAAGACAAAATTATTAATCCTTCATTTTGTCATAAACCTATACCTAGTAAGATAGCCACATTCATAGGCATCAAAAGGACGGACGGTTGTATTGTATAGGTACTATTTTTATAACACCGGCTCTTCACGTTGGCCGCGCCTGTGCGGCCAACGTGAAGAGCCGCCTTAAAGGTATTGAACTAAGTAATACTTGCAGTACCTGGGCGACCGAGCTTCGCTCTATAATAGCTGCCTCAACATTAAAATATCATCGGGTGAGCAAGCTATGCTACTCAATAACAGATGGCGCTGTAAGTTTCTTGAACGTCCTAAAACGCAATAAGAAATATTAAAAAAGACGGTGAAAACGAATTTTCCCAGACATGAGTCCTAAGTAGATCGATTTTTTGCCCCCAAAAACCCCTGTATACTAAATTTTATCGAAATCGTTTAGGATTTAAAATTATAGTCGGAAATCAAAAGAATCGTTATTAAACATGACATGTTTGTCTTTTTATCTTCCTAAATCACTTGGGTCATAAACGTGTCCGTCTCCCCAGCAACCCGTGCGAGATATAGCCAAGTGGCATACACCAAAATTTAGTGGAAATTGGTTCATTCCATCAGTAAAGTGTCAGATTCAGTGCATCAAAACTGATGACACTACGAGGTGAAAACTTTGGGTGGCTGTAGAGACGTCTCGTCAGCCAGCCCATTCTATACAGGGAAAACTACGAAGATTACATAAAAGCAAAATAGTTCCACATTTACTGCATGTCTAGTGCAATTGATTGTAAAAAAGCCGAATCGAAAATGTCCATATGGTAGGAGCACTTCATCAATAATTATGGGTGGCTGGAGAGACGTTTTCCCAGCCAGCCCATGTGATATCTCGGAACATATAGTAGGTAGGAAGATGAAACAAAGCTTAATATTTACTACCTACTCGGAACAGTAGGAAGCAAATATTTCAAAATCCTAGCTCCACTAACTTTTGAGATATTTGTATTTTTTCATGGGCTTGCTGGGGAGACGTCTCGCCAGCAAGCCCATGCTGTAACTCAAAAAGTACTGCACGTAGAATGCTGAACGATATACCAATAGAGAGTGCATATTTGATGCAATAAGCACCAAGAAAAATGAGTCCCTAGGTTTTTTGGTTTCGATGCTAGAAACAAAAATCATTTTCCCGCTGAAAATTTGGAATGCATGATGTGAAGTGCAACGTTGCCGTTCTGTGCAATTCTACATGTTGCTGTTAGAGCATTCAAAAATCAATCTTGTGTCCTAATAGTTAAGAGGTCCTGTGTAGATTATTTGTAATTTGAGAATAGTTCGGGAGACGGTGTACTTAAAAGGCTGATTGGTTAACAAGAAGTTTTTATTTATTTGTGGACAACATGTGAAGAACAAAAGACATAATATGTATTTTGGCTCACGTATTTATTTAATAAATCAGTTTTCTTAACTTATTAATTACAGGACAATTTAAGAATACTTTAAAAATTTTAGTTTGTTACTGAGACCATTAAACCTACATCTCCTCCTAGAATACAGTTGTCACGGTTGCTAAAAAGAGATTGAGGCACCAGTTAGTCTTCACGTGAGCTAAAATACATATTATCTCTTTCGTTCTTAACATGTCGTCCACAAATAAATAAAAACTTCTTGATAACCAATCAGTCTTTTACTAAGTACACCGTCTCCCGAACTATTCTCAAATTACAAATAATCTACACGTGCATCTACAGTACCTTTTAACTATAAGGATACAAGATTGATTTTTGAATGCTCTAACAGCAACATGTAGAGTTGCACAGAACGGCAACGTCGCACTTCACATCATGCATTCAAAATTTTCGGCGGGAAAATGATATTTGTTTCTAGCACCGAAACCGTAAGACCTAGGGACTCACTTTTCTTGGTGCTTATTGCATCAAATATGCACTCTCTATTGGTATATCGCTCAGCATTCTACGTGCAGTACTTTTTGAGTTACAGCATGGGCTTGCTGGCGAGACGTCTCCCCAGCAAGCCCATGAAAAAATACAAATATCTCAAAAGTTAGTGGAGCTAGGATTTTGAAATATTTGCTACCTACTGTTCCGAGTAGGTAGTAAATATTAAGCTTTGTTTTATCTTCCTACCTACTATATGTTCCGAGATATCACATGGGCTGGCTGGGAAAACGTCTCTCCAGCCACCCATAATTATTGATGAAGTGCTCATACCATATGGACATTTTCGATTCAGCTTTTTTACAATCAATTGCACTAGACATGCAGTAAATGTGGAACTATTTTGCTTTTATGTAATCTTCGTAGTTATCCCTGTATAGAATGGGCTGGCTGACGAGACGTCTCTACAGCCACCCAAAGTTTTCACCTCGTAGTGTCGTCAGTTTTGATGCACTGAATCTGACACTTTACTGATGGAATGAACCAATTTCCACTAAATTTTGGTGTATGCCACTTGGCTATATCTCGCACGGGCTTGCTGGGAAGACGGACACGTCATAAACTAGGTAGGTATATAGGTACAAAATATATCGAATTTGATACTCAAGTTGAATCTGAATCTGATTATCGAGTAAAGGGCCCCATACAAAGCCCTGCCTGCAGGACCCTGCTTGCAGTGCGCACTGCCAATCGTACCGTGTGTGGTGTTGCAGGGCCGATGTAATGGCGATTTTGTCGGCCCTGCATGCCCACACAAAGTACGATTGGCAGTGGCACTGCAAGCAGGGCCCTGCAGGCAGGGCTTTGTATGGGGCCCTTTAAAGACATGTCAGCGGACAAATCTTCTCGTGAATGTCTATGCCTAAGGCGCCATATCACTTCTATACATTTTGTATGAAACACGAAGTGACGGGTGGTGCGACCGTGCCATACCCTCGCCTCGCCCTCGACCGACGCCACATTGATATGTCCCGGGCCTAAGGGAACCGGAAGATGGGCAGCAGCGTCCTTCTGTGTATCGTATTATCTTACATACTGCTACGCGTTAGCGTAATATTAAATTAACTGCGGTCAACTACAACCGCGGTTCGTGATGTCATGATGATTATGATAATCGACATTGGTAGAATTGTTGTTGTTGACAGAAGCCATATTACATATTTTTTATTTGATTATGACAATGTTTACAACGCTCTTTTCCTACCCGAACTTGGCTGACTCACTCTCGTGTGTCTAGTTCCCAACTACCTAAACCTCAGAGTAAAAACTATAGAGTCCGCCATATACATATTCTGTATGAGCTAGTGAAGTGTAAAGCGTCTCACTGTCACCCATACAAGTCGGTCAAAAAACTCTCAAGATATCTTAAAATCTAATGTTTTAGTATAAACTTTGTTTGGGAAAGTGAAAATATATCGTTTTTTAATTGTGAATTGATCATTAATACTTTGAACGGAAGCGTAAATAATCCGTAATAGCCATTTTATGTGTGATTTTTACCACCTTTTTTTTTGAATGGTAACTGTTTTCACCAGAAAAACTGTAGTAGTAGCATTTATTAGTAGTCCCATGTCACATATTTCTCAAAGAGAAAGATAAAAATTTTACGTTTTTAGGATTTGAATAAAATTCCATACATTTTAGTATGGAGGTCCCTCGCAAGAAAGTGCTACGCTTATGGCTCCCTCCTTAGCAGGAAGAGTTGCTACTGAAACCTTCTTGACCTAAACCAGTCTGTAAAAACGTGCCAAGTCTCGAATAGGATTTCTTGGCCGTACATCAAAAAAATGCCCAGCAAGCAACGATGAGCACAGCCGATATCACACCTTCCTTAATTCAGAAACTAATTCTGCATACATTGCTCGCTGAACTAAGCCCTAAGGATATTGCAAAACAAAGTCTTCAATCCGCAATGTATGCCGTACTTTGAATTTAAGAGGTGTGATTGCGGCTTTCGTCTGATGAACGAATGATTTGCAACTTCCAGGGTGAGATGACGTCATCCATTGTTTACATTTTGGTTGCTATGGATACGGTGGAAATAACGTAAACAATTGTCATTATGGTCGATTTTGGCGTAATTTTTGTCTTCGACATTTTATAGAGTGGTCTTGTTACCGGTAAACACGAATTCATTCATTCACCGGTTCTTAAAAAAGAAAAGTTTGTATTCTTGTCTATTGTCTCTTACAAATGAAGAGGCGGTATGGCTGAAAGCCTTAGCCGGAACAAAAAAAAAAAGAAGAAGTTTATTTATAGTCTGTATCTGGTAGAAATAATTAATTCGCTTGGATTTGGTTTGTTATTATCGCGAGAGTTTTCCAAGAATTTTTCTATTGCTTTCTCCAGATAAACATCAATTGATTAAAAATTAGTTTTTAGTTTCAAGTAACTTTTTGTGTCTTGCACTGTTTTTGCGTTGTTAACCTTAAAAATTCGTATGTACAATGCCGACTGTTTTCTGACTGTATTTGTAGACATGGAGTCCCTTGGAGACTCTTCTAAAACGAAAAATGCAATGCGACTCGAATGTGATAATGATAAGAGTAAGAATAACAGGGATACACCGCGGCTGCGAGGAGATGATGATGGTGGTGGAAATGTGTTTACATCAATGTCAAATCAAAACGACACTGGTTGCACATCAGCATCACAAAACGGACCTCACGCGAGACTTTTGAACTCTTTATCCAGTAATGAATCCGAGCAGCCGAGTAAGTTGAGTGAGAATAAAGGTGACTGTGCCAAGAGCAGTGCTAGTCAGTTTCAGATGTGCAATAAACTAAGCTGCTCCAGTAGTGAGCAGATGGGAACTCTCAAAAACAGTCTGTCTGAGACTAGTATCTGTGATAATGGCTTAGAACACAGCCCTGAAGCACAGGCGTGCCAGAAACACAAAGTATGTCAAGATAAAGCAGGGAACACATACACTTTGCCTTCCACAAGTGGGACTAGCAGGTCCTTTGATGTACCTGAAAATAATGACTTTAAGGAGAGCAGAAAAAGGCCATCAAGTCTTAAATTGAACAGACCAAACTTTGATGAAGATAGCTCAAGTGATACAGGGAATGATGACTACTCTTTGGGATCAGAAGATGGATGTATCTACACTTACAGAGGTGGAGAACATTTGGCTGATTTACCAAGTTCATTTTTCAGTTTGGACATGGGCCTTCCTTTAGACAAGCACCTGCCCATACCTCCAAACTACCAAGTGCCACAGCAAGGTGCCGCCAATGCTAGGGACAGAAACTCTCGTGCATCCAGTCCTGATATGGACTTCTTAGAGATGGACTTTGATCCTGGACCTTCATGTGAGGTTGATACAGGGGATGAATCTTCTCCTGATGTGGAACTGGAAGCGGCCAGCAACATGCCTGTAGAATGTGAACCAGTGGTAAGAGGAACTTCTCCAGAATATGTTGCAGCAGCCAGACCTAACCCTGTGCCAGTAATTGTGCCACCAATATCTGAAGCAGAATATTTCTCTGATGTGCCATCAACAAGTCGTGGAGTCACATCTCATGGGGATGCCGAACCTTCAAGAAGTCATACTGCTCATGTATATTATGGTCCATACATCACACATGTGAATGCAAGGGGTGAGCAGCTTTTGGTTCGAAGAACTATGTCCCATGGGCCACACACAGCACCAGTCAGTGTTCACATTTCAAGCGGAGACTTGGTTTCTCCGAGGGAAATGTTGAATTGTAAGTATAATAATTGAATAAGATCTCAGCATTGCATAGTTTAATAATTTTCCTATTGGTCAATTGGGAAAAAGAAAAGTAGGAAGACTAAGAAAATGTCAGGAAGATGACAATAAAGATATGGCAGGCGGTAAATTGTAAATTGATTTTGACAGAGAGATGGAAGGCATTGGAGGAGGCCTATACCCACAAAAGTGCCCTTGAAACTGATGAAAACAATAATACTAACATAGAAATAAGTATGAAATACTATACTGATACTAAATAAAATTTTGAATGACAATAAAAAAGAGAAGTTAAGGTATTTATGATTTTTTTGTTACTGTTTCAGATGATGAAGAAACACTCGCAGAGCGACCTTTTTCTCATCAAATAAATCAAGGAGAGAGGCCAACCTTTGACTCAGCCAACCTTTCATCAGCGTTGTACCATCTGACAATGGCTAAAAGGTTGATGGGTGAAAAAACAAAATCAGAAAGTGAAAATCATGATATTCCTTGTGCAGTAAGTCAATTCCATGAAATGTGAACTTTCTTTTTCTATTGCAAATATTGTGTACAATGGGAGTTGTAAATATGTCATTCTAGCTAGCTGTTATCAGTGACTTTGTCCCCATAGATCTATTGAATAACATAAAGAAAACACATTTTCCTAAGGCAATCCTGAATGTTTCTCTGGTAAAATTAAATATAATGTTTTTCTGGATCATAATCTACAACCCTGCCAAATTTCAGCAAACTCTGTTCAGCAGTTAGAGTGTGAAAGAGTAACGAATATTCAAACATAAACTTTCACCTTTATAATATTATAGTGTGAAGTGTGATAGTTTAAATGAATGTAGCCCAGTACTAAACAGCCTTAATTGTTGTGCTTTCAAGATATTAGTGCCACAGGCATAGTGTATAACTGAGTAGGTGTATGAGGTTGCTGTGCAGTGCGGAATAGGTGGTGCTGTCCCTAGAGTGACAGGGCCAATATATACATCTGCACGGCTTACTCCAATGATGAAATCACCCTTCCTGCACCGCGTCACCACCACAGGAACCTATCAGCAATGCACTATGTCTGTGGAAAACTTTTTATTGACTAGTCAAGTTCCACTGATTGGTGAAACACATGATTTGACTCTGATTGTCTTTTGAGAAATCTAGTTAGCTTTTTGTGTAAATAAAATAGAGATTTCTGTTATTGTTTTAAGTAATAATAAGAATGAATAAAATGATTGTTGTTGTATAGGCGGGCGACGCCAGTTCAAGTGCAGCTAGCAGTAGCAGCTCGGTGCTAGTGCCGGTGCCGGCGACGCCGACGAGCACGCCGGGGGCGGGGGTGGGTCTGGGCTGCGCGGAGGCGCCGCGCGTCATGGTGTGGGCGGAGCGCGAGGCGTGCGAGCGCCAGGTCACGCAGATCGGGACGTCCGCGTGCGGCGCCACGGCCACTCTTAACGTTTTTGTAAGTATTTATTTTGGGTTCCCGCACACGGGCCACCGGCCACAACCACAAAACGTCGCCACCGGCATATTTCCTATAGTTTTCATACATTTTATATGGACTCGCCGCACACGGTTGACGCCGGTGGCCGCCACACGCTACAAATCGTCGTTGCTCGCTTCTTGTGGCCCACACCGGCCACAGAACGCCGATAAAAAACACCACTACTCGCCACTCGCGCGATTCCCCACCGCTCTCTCCTTCACCTTACTTAACCTGTGCAAGTTTTTGTGGAGTTTTTAGTGATTGTTTCTACTTACCATAATGTGATAGCTAGTCTTTCCGCAGGGGCGATACTTTTACGCATGTTGGTGACGTGTTGCTTTAATCCATTATATAATAAAGCCAGTAGTTCCCAAAACGTATGTATAAAATGTAGGAAAAACTTTTCTGGATGGTTTAAAAGATTATCGAAATGCTCGTTACGTTTTTGTACATTTGTTAAAATTGGATGTATCCAATAACAACGGTTTCGTCTTCTACAACGACGTTTTTTTTATCAGAAGCAGGGCAATTAAACCTTAGCCAGAGTCCATTATGATACTGCGCGCATAAGTTAAAAAAACCGGTCAAGTGCGAGTCGGACTCGCGCGCCGAGGGTTCCGATATACCTATAGTATTTTTGGAGCCATTTTTGGGACCGCAAAACTAAATTTGTTTGTGAAGGTTCTTTGCAGAGTTCTAAAAAACTGTACAACTTAGAAAGATCGTTTTATTTTTGCTGTAATATTTACATAAACTTCTATCGACTGTAATAAATTCAGATTTTTCCTTTCTCAAACTTCACAAAATGTCATTTTTCATCATAACTTGAAAACTAAAAGTCGTAAAAAAATAAAAAAATAAATTTTAGAATGTACAAGTAAAGCCCATTCATATGATACCCCACTCGACCTGGTAACGACAATTTGAAATTTTGCCCCCCCTATTTGGGCCCCCTTTAATGTAATCATAATTTTTTCTTAATTATTTCACGTGCAATTAAGTTGGACAACCACATTCTAAAACTATTCCAAATTTCAAGTCGATAGCATGAGTGGTTGCTGAGATATACAGGTGTGACAGACAGACAGAGCGGCACCATAAGAGTTCCTTTTTTTTACCATTTTGGTATCGGAACCCTAAAAAGTAGCAGCCACCGACCGCAAGTGTCGACCACTGGCCACAAGTGGCTGTCGCGCGCTTCAGCCACCTTTATGGCCACTTCTAGCTTCTTGTGGCGACGTTTGTGGTTGTGGCCGGTGGCCCGTGTGCGGGAACACTTAGTGGTGCGTCTTTGCGCTTCACGCGGCAAACAATCGAACATTGTCACGAGCCAGTGTTTGATGGTTTGCCACGTTGCCGCACGAATGGATACCATCACAGTTACTAAGCGCAAAAGAAGGCTGATTTAAGAAATAATTTGTCACAAGATAGTGAAGGCGTGTTTCTGTTAATTTGGCAGGGTTATTTTGAATATTTCATAATGCTCGATGATGATGTGACATTGCAATTTGGGACATGCTGCCAGATGTGATCTCATAGTAAGATAATTTGCATGGTTTCTATTCCGAGCGAAGCAAGGAGGTCTAATTTCCTTGGATAAAATGGTGCCGCGCGAGTACTTTCGCTCGTGCTGGGCTCGAACTCAACGAGCCCCGCTCAGGCACGTAGATATAGAAAGTCTAAGGGGGGGGGGACGAGACCTAACATGGTTAGATAAAAACGCGAGCGCAGCGAGCGTGAAATTTTTCGTTAGCAATAACGTAAATTGAAAGAAAATTAATACAAGTGCGGAAAATATGTCATTATTTCACGATTCCTATGACAGTGAGTTCGATACCGTAGCGCCTGGTATAAAATCAGTCACCAAGTGAATCGTTACATCTTCTAGGAGCGCCTCTGCTTCACGAGCCAATTTCAAGCTTCATGCACCAACAGGTGAAACAGTTTAAAAAAACTGGAACGTTTGAATGACGTCTATGCTCATATGGAACTTACTTTAATTAAATTCTGCCTCTTCGTGCTAAAATTAACGTATTTGTTGCGGTTTACACATTTATGGAGGTATGAGTACCTGCTGATTCGTGTATCTTGGACTAAAGTATTGAACATCCACCTTTCTGACCAAGCTTGGGACTTGGCTTCTCTTCTTGTACGTCTCGGGGGCTTAGGTATCAGGAAGGCGTCTGAGGTGGCTTTGCCTGCTTTTCTGTCGTCTAGCTATAGCTATATTAACGTTTTCACGAAGATCGCTACTCCTACCATGGGATCTATTGAGGTCGCAAACTTCCTTGACGCCAGGAGAGGTGGTTTAACTTTTATCCTGACCAGCCCGTCCACTACTGTTTTGGCTTCTCAAAAAAGATGGAATAAGCCACTGTGCCCGAGAGCCTAGCAGCAATCATCAGATGCCAACTCGGTTCCTTCAGACCGAGCCAGGCTTTTGGCCGATTATTCTAATATCATCTGCGATGCGGCACTTTCCTTGACTTGAAATCTTTCCCTCATCGTCAGCCTGATCTTAGGTGCGAAGTCCGTCCAGCCGCATCTCTGAAGGTGTAGGGTTGCAAACGTGTGTGAACTCGGTCATAACCGTCTCTCGTGCAATGAGACGGTGGGTCGCACGCCACGCCACATTAAATGTGATACAGCGAGCCATTGCCTCGGCGAACGTTCCGGCTACGTTGGAACCAAACGGAGTCGTTCGTTCTGATGGAAAGAGGCCCGACGGAGTATCTCACGTGGCATAAAAAGAGGACAAGTTTCTCGTGTGGACACGCCAGCGCCAACCCATCTCCGTGCTACTTATTGTTTATTCCTTTATGTTGCCCTCCTTTTGTAAAAAAGACATAGACTCCTAAGGGGGGGTTTGAACCCCCTAATCCCCCCCCCCCCCCCCCTTATATACGTGCCTGGCCCCGCTGATAACATTTTTACGTGCGACTTACAGAGAATCTAGTCTGAGAAATAGGTATTTCTTTTATTTATTTATTTATTGTACACATGAAAAGAACACACAAAACATAGATTAAGAAAAAGGACACAACAGGTAATGCTTATTTCAACTAGGAAATTTATTCCAGCACAAACTTTTATATTTGTACAAACTATTGCTGTCGCGCTGCAATCTTTCCGTAATGCGCGATAGTGACTACAAACAGCTTAGACCAACTTTACCAACAAAACGACATTCGTTTTCCCCTGTTTCCTTCTCCAAAACTGAGCTTACTCAATTATTTTTTCATCCCATCTATTCGAAAATCGCTGAACGGTTCGTCAATAAAGGCGAACAAAATAGCTGTTTTCTGCAAGAGACTTTCGTAGCGGGTAAAAATGGGATTTAAAATTAGAATTTGAATTTAGGTCCACCATAGGGATATTTTAGGTCAACCATAGAACTCGAACCAAAATATTGTATGAAAAATGATACTGGCTGGTTGCACTATTAAAATTATTATGAATATAAAAAAAGAAATATACTTGAAATGTAAACAAGACTACCAACCAAATAGGTTCAGGGTGTCTACTCTCAAAGTCCGATATATCGAAACGATACTACTCGAAACATGCAAATGCAAAACTTCGTCCCTTGACAATAGAGTAGAATATTGGTTGGATGAATTTTCAAACTGCATCCAACCAATATTCTACTCTATTGTCAAGAGACGAAGCTTTGCATTTGCATGTTTCGAGTAGTATCGTTTCGATATATCGGACTTTGAGAGTAGACACCCTGTTCCTAGTCGATACAAAAATGTCAATAACATTTTCAGTGGTTACAAATAATACTTAATATGATTTTTAGTATTGTTTCATCAAGAAATAATATTGTAATGGTATTTCTTGTTTAAAATTAATGACGAGTGTGACTTAATGAGCCTCTTATTCTTTTCTCTTAGAGGGAGATGAAAAGTAGAGTGTATTACGCGGCAGCAAAAATATTTTTACCTTGGGCGACCTATTGAATCCCTCGCTACGTTCAGGATTCTACTTTAGAATCCTTCACTTCGCTCTGGATTCAAAATAGCGCCCTCGCCTTAAAAATATTATTTTACAGCCTTGTGATACAATCTACTATTAAACTTTTCAGTTTTTTGTGATAGTCGTCTAAATATGGCGGAAAAGGGGCTTTTTTCAGGTTTTTGGATAGTCATATGTCTTTTGGTAATTGTTTTGCCATGGCATGCCTCCCCAGTAGATCTAGATTTAAAAACAAAAAACCATTGCACTAATCGAGGAAATAGCTGCATTTATACTGTCTTGAATAAATGCAGCTAGGATACGCTCTTAAGGTGATCCGTTTTCCATACAAAAATTCAAATGACTTGCATTCTTATGCGGGAAATAAAATTCTGTTGAAAAACGACCGAATACTGCTATTTTTAGTAAAAATTTTCGGTAATTAATACAAAAATACAGTTAATGTACTGAAAGTACTATTTTTGTTAGCAATTTTTTGTTCAATATTACTATTGTGGGCGTGCAGTCAAAACTGTACGGTTGTGCTTTGTGTGCATGTGTGAGTGATCGTACTCATGTAAACACGGACTGACGAGAGTTATTGACTTTAGTGGATATATGGAGATATTTTTCTTATCGAAATTGTTGTTAGGCGTTGAAGTTGCACGATGAAATTTACGCGAATCAACGTTTTGCAGATATATAGTTGGTACTTATTGCATTACAAAATAAAACCTTATATTTGCAGCAGTGGCTCCATCTAGTTGCGTTCGGGGCTAAGCTGGCCGTCACAGATCACCTTAAGGGTGGATGCAGCGATTTACACACAAACATTGAAGTCACCAGAGATACACCGTAAATTAAAAGTAGCAGCGTGTCACTCAAGGCTTTTGTGTCCATAAACTAAACATTTCAAAACGCGACTGCTTCCAATAAGTCTCTAACCAACTTTGGCCTACTTTAGTTGGTTGCACTCGAGAGCTAAAATAGAATCCTGTTCAGAAGGGGCGAATTCGTCGCCATACTTTGCGTACAAGAGAGCAGATTGTTAATGATTAAGCAATGAACGACAAAACGCTACAAACTCGCGCGTGTTTCTAGTCTAATTTTCCACCAACTCCGTAAATGTATTTATTTACTAACTCTTATGTTTATTTTATTCTTCTCTACTACTGTCGGAGAGGCAGTCTTATTGGCTCAGATTTTCGCGTGATAGCTTTCTGTTATAAAATACCTCAAATAAAACAATGTACTAAATAAAAAAAATATCATCGTAATGTTTTCTTTTTTTTTTTCAGATCGCACTAGGTGTGCCGGTGAACATTGAAAAGATCAACTCATCTATTGGAACAAGGCAAAGAGCCAATTTTGCACCTTTGCCGAGGTAAATTGTAGAACCTGCTACTTAAGATCGTTCATGGTAAAAGAGCACTGTGGTGTCAAAATTATTTTTTATGTCATAAAATCCCATGAAACGTCCACTGCAGGACGGGAAGTTCCCTCCAGAATTCCAGCAGATACGCCTGGTACTTAGCAGGGGAATTACCTTAGTCGCCACGGTTATAAGCGTTGCGGCTGGCGACCAACGACAACAACAGCGTTGATGCTGTGTGTAAGATGGTAGGTACAGTAAGCCCTGTCGCCTCTTACGACACCTACGGGTAGAGATGGGCTGGTACTATTCTTTGCCGGCACCACACGGAAGTTTTTTCGCAAATATGTAGTACATTAAAACTTTTCGGGTACGCTTTGCGACAGAAGCATTTCTCTATCTTTACAACCCATCATACAGGGTGGAAGGGACGGTGTACCGAAAACTGAAAGGGCGTGCTCAGTCAACGAAACTGAACAATTTTCCAAAGAAACACATGTTGGGAAATGAAAAAAAATTTAGATTCTCCATACAAACTGTTCGATCAGAGTGGGAAATTTTTATGGAGAGGTCATAATTTTTTTTCATTTCCCAACATAAGTTTCTTTGGGAAAGTTGTTCATTTTCGTTGACTGAGCACGCCCTTTCAGTTTTCGGTACACCGTCCCTTACACCCTATAAAATAATTATACTTTAGCAACTAAGCTTTGTATGAAATAGATTCCAAAAACAGCTGCTTGAAGCACTTTTGTATAACAAAGCTTAAGTGCTACATTTATCAGATCTTAATTATTATCACTTGCACGAAACTTCTTTACAGTTAAAGCTCTGTTCAATCTGTTGATATCACTTCCTGTTTTGTTGACAAAGAAAGTATCAGAAGTAAATTTAAAAGAGCTTTAACTATAAAAACCCTTTGTACATCTGGCAGAATAAGATCCGACAAATGTAGAACATTTCATATCGCAAGACGTTCATTATTTGTGATTTTTACTTTCGAGCGGAGCGAGAAAGGTATTGTATTCGTGAAAAAAAGTTTTTCTAATTTTCTCTAAAATGTGTTCTATATCACTTATACATCATAAAAAACAAGTCTCCCAAAAATGTCCGTCCGTCGGTCGGTCGGTCCGTCGGTCGGTCCGTTGGTCGGTCTATCCGTCACGCTTTGGCCTAGCGGCTAAACGAATGGTCCGATTGACTCCATATTTTGAATTTAGGAGTTTTATGCAAATCAATCGAATGGTTCTAAGTGGTTTCTTGCTGGCTCTCATTTGAGGGTATCTGTCATACAACGAAAATGAAAAATTGAAAATTTCTCAAAAACGGCTCATAGAATCTTGATGAAACTTTGCATGACCAAGCATTTTTTTTAAATAAAATTTAGTACACAGGGTGTACCAAAAACTGAAAGGGCTTGCTCAGTAGACTAAACTGAAAAATTATCCATAAGGAACATGTTGGGAAATTAAAAAATCTCCATGCAAGTATCCTACGGTAGTATCCATTGATCTGTGAAAATTCATATAAAGGGTGTTCCAGTACTACCGAAAGTTAAACGTGATTTACTCGAAATCGTTTGAGGTTTGTTTGTTTTGTTTGTTTGTCAATTTGAATTCTGAATTGACCTGTATATTTCATTCGAACTTTTTTTTGAAAAACGTAAATAAAAGTTTGTATTTCCATACTATGTGTATGGCATTACAAATTTAAGTTTGCGGTTGATAGTTTTTCCTTGCGTATTGCGAGAAAGTAAGTGCAGTACTGCTGTACCATTTATTTGTATTTGCAACACAAATTTATTTCTTTAAATAGTCCACCACCTTGAATTAAGCACGTTACTGATAATCAAAGTATTATAAATACAGAATTAACTCAGTCTGTCTGGAACGCTTTCAAGGCTAATCTGCTGAGCCACATAAAAGGATGTGACTATTTTTTTTCTGAATTCCATGCGTACGAAGGCATGGGGTCCCATTGCGTACTACGGTTTTTTCGACGGAGTAAATAGCCCGAATTAATTTGGCCCTTTTATTTCTAATAATTAAACTAAATGTTACTACTAGGTTGGTAGGTAAAGGTGTAAACTATGACATTAATTCAATTTTAACATCCAGATATCAATTTATTCTAAGAAAATACCTTATGGAAAAAATAGCCCGAACAATTTTCGACACAAATTCGTTCTATGACGTGAGGCATCTGTACTAGTATAGTATTATATTATCTGTGATGAAGGCAACACTAAGTTTATAATAAATGAATGTTAAACTATTCCAGGTACATCTTATCGCGAGCTGTAGCCGGGTGCACGGCAGCTGATCTCGTGAACGGCATACAGCAGGCTTCAGACGGCCTCGTCACGGCGAGATTCTTCCCTACATATCCCGAGCGAGCGTTCTCGCTCTCACATTGGCTCGCCGACTGGATTTCTATAGGTATAGGGCTGGATTTCTTTTTATTATTTACAAACAAAAATAAGTAATTGCACCAAAGCAATTATCATTTGAGATTTCAAAGATTAAATTTAACCCAAAATCAAACATAAACGTAACTCATAATCATATATGAATTATTCTATTGCTTCCTTCTACTTTTGTTTAGTGCAAAATAAAGCATTAACCTTTTATAGTTATCAAATATTATCAGGGTTTTAAAAAAAAAATCCTCGAAAAGTACAAAGCAAGCACAAGGTGATATAAAATGAAGGGTTCTTGTTGTATTTAGTACCGCTACTCGGCACCAGGTAGCGCAAAAACAAATATTAGTTTTCCTAAAGGTCACGAGATGGCGCTGTTATCAATATTTGTAGTTTGTATGAGGAAATGTCAATTCTAAAACGCGCTATTAAAGTTTTAGGAGTCGGTTGGTATATATAGAAAAGCTGCACCATATCTAGTGTACTTGCTTCGGCAGTACATATACTAAAATTGGAACGATACAGAGAAGATTAGCATGGCCCCTGCGCAAGGATGACACGCAAAATCGTGAAGCGTTCCACATTTTTTGAAGAGTTTGGTTTTGTAATAATTATAAGTTTTATAGTGTCATACAGATTTTTATGTAAAAATGGATTTCCAAAAGTATAACAAAGCATTACTTGAGATGAAAATGTGCCTACCGATTTGACCGATTCTTTTTTTTTATATTTTTGATGTGAAGGACAATGTTTGAAAGAAAAGAAAGATTAGGGAGGTTTCCCGGAAAATTTACAATATCGTAGAAAAATGTATGTGTTTTTTTCTAAAGGATATTATATTAATATAACATATAAACTGAAACTTAGAACTTCCCGTGCAAAGCCGAGGCGGGCCGCTAGTAATACTAGTCATCTTATTAAGGCTCATACTCCCGGAATCACATTGGGACCGAATAACTTCGTTACCACTTTCAAACATAAAATATGGCATTTTTCTTCACAGAAAAAATCATAGTAATCTACAAGATATCACGGTCGGGTTCGAATTTTAATTTATTTTGTATGTTAAACAAAAAAGTCAACCGACCCTTATTTTTTCCATCTTTTCCCGTTTGTAAGCATTTTACTGCTACATTTTTTATCAAAAATATATGAATATTTACAATATTTTAGACAAATCACTTTTCCTTTTTTGATGTGTTAAAAAAATACTTTTCTCTTATTTTTGCGAATTTTGGTATTAACGTTGGTTGTAGCAGCCATGTTGCAGGTCACGCTTATATATATATTTTTTTTTAATTGAAAATGGACTTACTCTTTATAGACGTGTAAATGAAGTCGACATTTGAATTGACGACCGTGCAGCTGCTTATTTTGCGGGAATGCTGCTCTTAATCTGTCTGTTACGCTTTCAAGGCTGAAAAGCTGAACCGATTTTTATTAAATTTGGAATGAGAATAGTTTGAATCGTAAGCTAGTTTTTTGTTTTAAAAAAAAAGGTCAGGCTACTTTTTTTGGCTAATAGACTAGGAGAAAATAAATACAAGAATTTCTAAAATCCTTTGCAGGTGCAGTGCCGATACTTACACTAAACTTGCAAGCGGGGTGCGAGGGTGAGATACCGGATGCTTGGCACCATCAGATGGTGTTCGGGGTATCTTCCCGGGGAGTATATTTGTGCAACCCCGTCGAGTGTGTGAGGGAGACAGTGCTATGGCCGCGGCTCACCTCTCCCTCTGTCCTATTGATTCGGACGGGCGATGTGTTGGCCCGGTTTAATGAATACACGGACTTAACCCCGCTTATGGCTGTACCTGATAGGCGGTTTCACACCTTCAACGTTTTCGGTAAGTGTGCATCGGTTTTTTTTTGAAGAACAAATTTATTTATTTAATGTCAAATACCAATGTCATAAAAATAAAATAAAATTAGGTCACAAATAAAATATTGTGTCAAGCGCGTCTCCTCGAGGCGGCACAGTCCCTAGCAGACAGGCAGCGTTCCGACGCTGAACAGCAAGACTTAATCTTTGCGCTAGAAAGCTGCCTGCTCTGCGATCGCCGGAAACCTCGATGAGACGCGCGGACAAGTCCCCAATAAACCGTTAAGCCTCAGGGCCCCAGGGTCCTATCGTCTCGAACGCAACTGACACGAACATGTCTGTTTTGTTTGAAAAATATTTTTTGTCTTTGATGGTTGCAAATTTTTTGTCACTTCTTGTTACCACATGGCGCCTTTTTGTTTGTAAACTGATGTGATTAAATGCCAGTTGCACAAAGCGTCTTTGAAGTTAAAGCATCTTCAACTATTGCTGACACTTTTTGTTTTGTTGACAAGAAAAGTGACAACAATAGATTTAAGGGAGCTTGAACTTTATAGAAATTCTGTGTAACTGACCATTAGAGATATTAATATCTTACAATTAATATTTTTTTATAAGTTTTCAAGTACGACCTTTATGGGACTTTTTATACAGGATCATCTGAAAAATTATCTGATGCAGGATTCATTGATAAATGATAATTAATACGTAGACGAAAATAAACATCTTTAACTATATATGTTTATGTCATAGGTTAGATGGTTCACCTGACGGTTAGTGGTCAGGTCACACATGGCATAATTTGACTTTAATGAGACTGCAAAGCGCGTTGCCGACACTGAGAAGTGTGTGTTTGTTTGAAATGTGGGGTTTGATGGTCTTAATAATTTACCAAAACTTGACCGGTTTACAAAAAAATATATACTAATTTCTGGGCATGTAATGGAATTTATTCCCTGAATATGTGTAGATACAATAATTGCGTTATTAAATGTAAAATAACAGGTGCACTATTCACATACGCTTCGTCAACAAACTGTGTCAGTTTTGTGAGATAATAATTTTTTATTTGAAAATTGTACCTGATTAAATAAATAAATTTAAAAAAATATTTACAAGGTGTAACAGAAAGGGTGTATCAACCCTGAAGGATGTGATTCTGCCAATGAAACTGAACAACTTTCCCCAAGGCACATAGGTCGAAATACGAAAATCCAAATTTGACCTCCCATACAAAATGCTCTATCAGCTGATGCAGTTTCTATGGGAGGTCAAAAGTTGATTTTCGTATTTCGACCTATGTTCCTTGGGGAAAGTTGTTCAGTTTGATGGTCTGAGTAACATACTAAAATAGTGTTCTCTATTTCATTAGGACCTTGTACATACAGGGTGTAAGGGACAGGTTGGCAAATACTGAAAGGGCATGATCAGTCAACGTAACTGAACAACTTTCAGCGAACAAAACTTTCAGGAAATGAAAAAAAAATTCGGCTTCTCCATACAAACTGTCCAATCAAGTTTGCAATTTTGTATGGAGAGGCCGATTTTTTTCTCATTTCCTGAAAGTTGTTCAGTTACGTTGACTGATCATGCCCTTTCAGTATTTGCCAACCTGTCCCTTACACTCTGTATAGTTTCATGTTCTTTTCCATAGGTCAAGTAGTGAACGTGATCCGCCAATGTCTTGCGGCGCGGTGGTGCGAGCAGGGCACTCGCACCCGCCACATCCGCGTGCCCGCCGCGTACCAGGCCGGCGCCACGGTGGCCGCGCTCACCGGCTCCGAGGCTCACCGCCGGTTGGTGCACGCCCCGCAGCTACCCATACTCGCAGTAACGCAGGTCGACCCGTGAACCCGACCGTGCAAGGTACGGGCTCAATTACAAACGCACGTGCGAGCGAGACAGATACATGCTTATTTTTTTATCATCTCGAAAAATTTAAGACGTAGTTCTGCCCATGAAAATGAACAACTTTTCCTATGGAATATAGGTCAAAGTACAAAAAATCGAACTCTCATACAAAATGCACTGTCAGCTGTTAGGATGCTGAAGTAGAATATTTTTCGTATTTCGACTTTCTTCTTCTTATTTAAGAGCTCAGCTCGGTGGAGTAACTTCCACGCCTTCCTATCTTCTTCAACTTGTTCGACCTATCCATGGTAAAATAGTTATTTAGTTTCATGGACAGAACCACGTCTTAAAATTTCCGAGGTGATAAAAAAATAAAAGTGTATAGATTAGAATGTGCGTCCTCGTATTGTGTTTACGGCAAGAAGTCAGTCTTATGAAAACGTGATATTTGTAAGACTGGCTCGGATTGAAATGTTGTACATACTAATATATCAAAAACAGAAACAAACATGTATTCACACTGATTCGAGAAGTTTTTATACACCGAATTGGTCTACCCTTACGGATTTATCTTCGCCCTAAGTAATATAAACCTGTGATACCCAAATTACACTTATATTTTTCATTATTGAAAATTTGGTCTTCTGTGCAGTTTTACCTGTTGGTAATATTACAATTTGTTGTTCAATCTATCAATAATTCATCATCATCATAACATCCTATGAAAAGTCCACTACGGGACACAGAATTCCAACGAAAACGCGTGGTACACTTGAAAGCACTTCAGTAGAAACAATAGAGTTGCAAATGTTTCTATTGACGTGCAGTTGACCTTACATTTTGGAGAGAAAGTATTCATATTCATATTTATTTGCATACCGTAGTCACCACGCTTATTAGCGTTGCGTCTGGCAACATCGAAGTGATCGCAGTGTGTAAGATGGTATGATACACAGAACGACGCAGCTGCCCATCCTCCGGTTCCTATCCCTTAGTCGCCTTTTACGACACCCACGGATATATATGGGTTGGTTCTATTCTTTGTCGGCACCACACAAATAATTTGTTTTCTCGATTTTAAAACCCATCAAAATTTTGAATCCTCAGAACCACCAATTCGTAAACATTAGATGTAGTTATAAAAATAAAATATCATAGAATATCTTACTAAGACATTTTATTCAATGTAATATCAACAATATCTGCACAAAACATAATATCTACAAGTACCTATTTACTGTAATATAAACTATAAAAGACAAAAATATTGATTTCATGTTTAATTTTAATTCTTATAATTTAATTATAATTTCTTACAGGATGTAAAAAGACAACTTCCGAAAACTGGAGCCCAATTCTTAAATATTACCGAGTGATAAATACTAACGGCCAGTTGCACAAATCATCTTTAAAGTTCCTTTAAACTTATTGCTGTCACTTTCTGTTTTGTTGACAAAGAAAGCGACACCAATAGATTTAAAGGAGCCTTTGTGCAACAGGCTGTATGTCACCCAAAAAATTGAAAATTACGGGTTTTTTAAGTTAAAAATAATATGCGTTGAGTATAGAGTAGTGTTTGGTTGTTAATTTTTATGTGTTAAGCTTTACATTTTAACAATTTAAAATTAAAATTATAAAGTATTAAAAGTGATATTTTATCACCCAGTCATATTCAACAATTCGACTCCCGACCAAACAAAAAAAAATTATGGGAAGTCAAAATTATTTTGGATAGTTTCCCGTAGGTGTCTTTTTACACACCTTATTTTATTGTGTCGGTATAGCTCAAACATCGTTATTTCTAATTATTGCATGTTTTAAAATATAGTTTTAACATCTTGTGTACTCGTAACAGAAAAATATTGTGGTTGGCTAAATTTTCTTAGCCACATTAAATTGTAAATAATATCGCGAAGTATAAGTATATTTAGTCAATTGGTGCTTACTAGTCAAAATTATATTAGCACATGCCTCTATTTGATTCAACATAGATATTGTTTACCGTCATGCATTAAAAGGGCGTAACATACATATTATCTATGAAAATTAAGACCCCTTCATGATTACGCCTTTTGATTATAACGAAAGCTGTTAAAATGTTGCACTATGCGACTTAATGCGTTGTTTTTAGGGTTCCGTACCTCAAAATAAAAAACGGAACCCTTATAGGATCACTTTGTTGTCCGTCTGTCTGTCTGTCAAGACCCTTTTTCTCACGAACGGGTAAAGGTATCAGGTTGAAATTGATAATGAATGTTTACGTCCGTGGACCACACAAGATCTGAAAATTTAATTTTTTTACAACGACGCAATCAAAAGATATAGCTTTTTATGTCCTCATCTCCATACATTTATGCACCAAAGCAAAACCGAGAGGGTACTTCCCGTTGACTTAAAATTATGAAATTTGGCAAGAAGCTAGGTCTCACAGTGCAAATAATGTGAAAAGTCTGAAATCATTAAATATTACAACTTTTCTCACAACTAATGGTAACCAATTGTGGTGAGCTCCCGTTTCAAGAACTTTTCTATAAAAGAGGGGTCAAGTTGGATGGTCGAGGAGTTTTTAAAATCAAAGAGCAAAAGCGAGTCCGACTCGCACTTGGCCGGTTTTTTAGTATAATGTACATTTATTTACCTGTATTTTTAATGAACAATTTATTGATGTTTTGCTTTTTATGTTGACTGGCTAAGCTCATTAAGTACTCAGCTTGGTAAAACATGGGAATGCTGGTATTTTATATTCAGTGCAAGTTTTTATGCACTTAATCTAGCATCAAGTTTTGTAAAACTGGAAATAATTGATATGATTTTGAAATAGATTGTTGGTAGAATTTGTCCCGAATATGGAATACCGTGATTATGTGTGTGTACGCATCAATACATAAACTTGTAGTATGGTTATTATAATTTCAAGTCAGACTACTCGTAAGTAAGCACGTCGAGTTAAAAAGCAGTTCCACTGCAACTTGCGTAACGATAGATATTAAAGGCAATGTTATGTATAACATTATATTTTTGGAATATACTATGATAGAATACACTCGTTTGTTGTTTCAGTATACAATATAAAGTATTAATAACGTAGTTAAGGCTATCTATCTATCTTTATCTTATTATGGTCGCACTGTTTTGTGTGGAATCAACTTCTGTGGAAAAAAAAATCTAAAATTTACATAACACGGTCTCGACTTTTAATGACATCCAGAATTTTTGAAAACATATTCATCCCGCTCAGATTAACGCTTTTTACAATATTTTCACATAATTTTTCCTTCTCTTCCTCGTATAGTTTTGACATTTTCATCTGATCGTAAAGCAGCTTGACTCGTTCGATGTGTGCCGGTTCTTTACTTCCATAGCAGGTTGTAAACACGGTTCGTTGCGCTGGAGTGCAGCGCTTTATCGCCGTAACTGCCAGCCATGAGCATATGCCTTGTTGGATGTCCCAGCTGTGTTTCGGAATCCCGAATTGGTCGATTTCTTCGCCGTAGCAGTCGAGAAAGTTCGTCTATGGAAAAAAAAGTGTCGTTCAAAGGAAAACTAGTATAATTATATGATAATTATATCTCTAAGTCCAAAGCGGCTTTTTTTTATCGTTTTCCCAACACTCATCCGCGGCACAGTAAATATATAAGCTAAAGCAGTATGGAAACTCGGGCCTTTTAAAAAAAAAAGAAATATTCTGCGTCGTAGCGTCAGGGTTGTAACCCAGAATTTTTGAAATAAGAATAGTATGATGAACTCAAATATTGGGTGCTTCTATCAAATTTGTTCCTTTCAGCATGTTTTAAATTTTTCATGCTTTTTTTTCACACTTAGTCGCCTTTTACGACACAAGAAAAGGTTAAGTCACTTAGTCACCTTTTATGACACAAGGGCAGATTAAGATACTTAGTCGCCTTTTATCGCATAAGGACAGGGACATACTTATAGGGACCATATACCAGGCCACTCAGAAAGTATTGCGAAAAATAGTTTTTATATATGGGAGACTGGCCGGTCAGAATCTTTTTCGAAAATATGATTACTTGTAAGTAAAAATATGTGTGTTCCATTTTCAAAATTTCCCTCCACATTTTTTGCGAGCCAATTCAAAGTATCGTGTCTTACTGAAAAATGGATCTGCGCCGGGAACATTTTAGAGCTATGATTTTTTACGATTTCAAGTGTCGCCTGAAACCGGATGAATCGTTCGATAGACTTCAAATGGCATTTATGGATGAAGGCCCCTCCAAGGCAACCGTGTATCGTTGGTATAACGAATTTAGGCGCGGTCGACCAACCTTGGGGGATGAAGAAAGAAGCGGTCGCCCTTTGACGGCTATTACGGAAGAAAACGTGCTAGCAGTGAAAAATTTAATCCAAGATAATAGGCGAATTACATATCAGGAGATTCAGCACATATTAAAGATTGGATCGGGAAGCGTTCACGAGATTCTACACGGGCATCTTCGCGTGAGGAGGATAGTATCGCGCTGGGTGCCGCACTACCTCACCGACGCTCAGAAGCAGGCCCGGGTGGAATGGTGCCGTGATATGCTGAACAAATTTGAAGCAGGCTCGTCTCGGCGTGTTTACGACATCGTAACAGGTGATGAGTCCTGGATTTATCAATACGATCCAGAAACCAAGCGCCAGTCGACAGTTTGGGTGTTTCAAAATGAACCAACGCCTACCAAAGTGAAGCGATCTCGAAGCGGGGGGAAGATTTTGATCGCCAGCTTTTTTAATTTGACTGGCCACTTGGCCTCAATTCCCTTACGAGATCAAAGAAGCATCAACGCCGAATGGTATACTACCAAATGTTTACCAGAAGTTTTTTCTGTTGTGAGCAACAAGCGACCAAACACAGGGCTCCGCGGACTACTGCTCCACCACGACAATGCGCCTGCACACACCGCGCTCAAAACGAGGGACTTCCTGGACAGCACACCAGTCAAACTCCTTGGTCACCCTCCTTACAGCCCTGATCTAGCACCGTGTGACTTCTTTTTATTTCCAAAAATAAAAAATCAGCTCAAGGGGATACAATTTTCGTCGCCGGAAGATGCGCTGGCGGACTGGAAAAAGTGTTTTGAAAACTGGTTCAGACGCATGAATCTTTGTATAGAGGCTGGTGGAGAGTACTTTGAAAAGATTTAATAAAAATATATGTACCTGTAGAACAATTTTTTTTAGTGTCGCAAATATTTCTGAGTGTCCCACGTATGTACCTATTTGTTTGTATTATGGTTTTGGCACCCACGACTTACTGCAGCGCGAAAACTGCTTATTTTCCTGTAGCGGTGTGCGCATGTGTGAGTGCGCCAGTTTTGGACGTTTGTTAGGAGTTTCCATACTGCTTTAGCTTATATATTTACTGTGTCCGCGGTTTGGCCATGGTATTTAATGCCCCAAATGGGAGACCTTTGTGGTGGTCTAAAGTAAATATTACCCACCTGTATGTTGTACAATCTTCCCAAATCATAACAAATTTTCTTGATTTTCTTCTTTTCATTTTCATCCATCATTTTCGTTAATTTTGTGGCCAATGCGACAGGGAAGTCAAACATGTGGAATGTTGTTTTAAGGTTGACAATAGAGTTGTACCTTTCGGTTGTAAAGTTCTTGTAATCTTTTGTACTTATCAAGTCCAAGTGTTGTCCAGCGCTCGTATGCAAAAATGCCTACAACAAAGTTTAAGTAAGTTAATTTAAGTTTATTTTTCGTATCATAATAACATCCCATAAAACGTCCACTACAGGACAGGGAGCTCCCTCTAGAATTCTAGCTTTTGCTGGAAAAATGTGGAGGGGAAGTACCATAGTCACCTCGCTTGTTAGCGTTACGGCTCGCACCATGGACCGCGGTTGTAGGTGACCGCAGTAAGTAAGATGTAAGATACAAAGGAGGATGCTGCTGCCCATCCTCCAGTTAACCCTTAGTCGCCTCTTACGATACCCACGGGTATGTATGGGTTGGTACTATTCTTTGCCGGCACCACACGGGATTTTTCGTATACTTACAAAATTAAATTTCACGATCCTTTGTGAGTGTAAATAAATCAATTGAAAACTAAACATGTTCTTCGCAAATCTAGGATTTTTTATTTTATTTTTTTATGTATAAACTTGTTGACCTTGTAGTTGAATTCGTGTTCAGTTTCGTTGACCGCCGTTTCAGTTTTCTACAATGTGTTAATTTTATACTTGATCAAACGAAATGTGCGAATGTTAGACAAAAAATTATCGATAAAAAGCTTTTCTTTTTTAAAGTTTCTTTGTTCCTTTTTAAGCAAACGGTACATTTTCTTCAAAGTAGGCTAAATTAAGAAAATCTGCTTAGCTAAGAAAATAACAAAAAAACCGGCCAAGTGCGTGTCGGGCCACGCGCAGTATAGGGTTCCGTAGTTTTTTTTTTACAATTTTTATTGCAAGGCGGGTTTTGAGTAAGTATTTCATAACGTTTATAACATAAACTTTTTAAAGATAAAAGATATTCATTAGCGATAAATGTAGTCAAAAGGTTAGGTTTTTACCTCCTAATGCTCAGCGACGTCCTAGCGCATGATTGCTATTGCTGTTTTTATTATTTTTAGTTTTTCGGCTATAGCTTATTAACCTGCTAACCCTACTTAACTGTGATAGTTTTCCTTTTAATTTCATGATATATGCTACTACTGTGAATTTTTTTCACATTTTTCATAACAAACGTTTAGCCGGCAGGGGGGGGGGGGGGAAACTCGACTCCAACAAAAACGGCTTAATATTTCGCAAACGGATCCCTAAATCGAAAAATCATCTTAGCAAACTCGTATTATTTTTAAAAGACCTATCTAACGACACCCCACACTATGGCGTGGACGAGAAAAAAAAAATCATCCACACTTGTATGGGAGGTAGTCTAAAAAAAATTTTTTTCAGAATTTTATTCTAGCACTTTGTTAGAGTAGATGAAATGTATATCCGTACAAAAGCTTTCTAGTATTAAGGGTCTCTGAGCTAAACCGCGGACAGACAGACAGACGGACATGACGAAACTATAAGGGTTCATTTTTTACTACGGAACCCTAAAAAGTAACAATATCATACAGAAACTTCATAAAAAAATATTATTCGAATTTTTGTTTTATGTTTGATCTGTAACTTTTAAACTAGGTCATTTAGGTACACTTTTTTGGATGTTTTGTTAAAGTTCATAATATTATCTACAAATTCTCTCAACAAATTCAATTTCTTTTCGTTGCTATGATATTCTCCATTTTAAATGGTATTCTGATTCTAAAAACAACTGTGAACACGACTAAAACTCATTAAATTTGCATAAAATAAGAAATTTATACAAAAAATTGTAATGTCTATCGACATACCTTAATTTACTAATTTTTTTAAATTTTCTAATTTTGATGTCAAAATTTTTTGATGATTTCGCAATTTTAATGCTGAATATCATTGTAAAGAAAAGAGATAGACTGATAGTTGTATGAGATAATTTGTAGACAAAATTATGAAATTTAACAAACCATCCAAAAAAGTGTACCTTAATGACCTAGTTTAAAAGTTACAGATCAAAAATAAAAATTCTGTATTTTTTGGCGAATTAAATTTTTTTTTTTATTTAGTTTCTGTATGATATTGTTACTTTTTTAGGGTTCCGTACCTCAAAAGAAAAAAACGGAACCCTTATAGGATCACTTTGTTGTCCGTCTGTCTGTCTGTCTGTCTGTCTGTCTGTCTGTCTGTCAAGACCCTTTATCTCACGAACGGGTAAAGGTATCAGGTTGAAATTAATACCATATATTAGGATCCATGAACCACACAAGATCTGAAAATTTCAATTTTTTACAGCGACGCAATCAAAAGATATGGCATTTTATGTCCTCATCTCCATACATTTATTCAAAAATGAAAAACCTACAGGGTACTTCCCGTTGACCTAAAATTATGAAATTTGGCAAGAAGCTAGGTCTTACAGTACAAATAATGGGAAAAGTCTGAAATCATTAAATATTACAACTTTTGTCACAACTAATGGTAACCAATTGTGGTGAGCTCCCGTTTCAAGAACATTCATATAAGAGAGGGGTCAAGTTGGATGGTCGCTGAGGCGATTTTTGTTTTAGTTCTTTTTAAAAACGGGAACACTTACAAACTTGAAAATTGGTATGTTTATAGGGCATAGGCTATAAAATAACAACAAATAATAAAATTTGGTCAAGCGCGTGTCGGACTAAAACAATCTAGCACATTAACTTACTGAAATTTCAACGAATACAATTATGTTTATGTGGTGGTACGGAACCCTCAGTGCGCGAGTCCGACTCGCACTTGGCCGGTTTTTTTTAGCTAGGCACACTTTGTAGCTTTCAATTGAGCCTACTTTGAATAAAATGTACCGTTTGCTTGAAATAAAGCAAAAAAAAAACAACAATGAGTCGTCATTTTAAAGCAACCAAACAAACACAAACAAACACAAACAAACAACAAACTTTTCGAAAAAAAAAAAGTTTTAGTCTAATGTTCGCACATTTCGTTTGATCAAGTATAAAATTAACACATTATATAAACGGACGCCCTCTTATTTTTCTTCTTATTTAATAAACACTTTTCTATAATTTTGTTAAGTTTTACGAATTACCTTGTCGAAAAGATATGTTATATCTTTATATATTGGCCATTTGGAGAATTCGGTCTTCAACACTTCATAAACGATACACCTAAGTAAACTAGGGTCGTAGTTGCACCAGCTTGAACTTTCCTGACTCTTGGTTAGGTCATCCAGTATCATAAAGTATGAATGGAGCTGCGAAGAAAGAAATTGAGTGTGTCGTAACTTCGTAAGGTATGAACGACTGAAGGTGTCCTAACGAACTGGCCACGGTCTTGCCGCTATGGTCTAAACGGCGAGCGGTTTTTAAGTACACTAAGCGTTGATTCCCAACTGATAAGCTCGCAAGCAGCGGTGTGAAGTCAGTGTATTTAAAAATTGCTCGCTGCTTAGGATTTCGCTGCAAGGTCGTATTAAAGCCATACAGCGTTTCTTATGAGCGAAGCATAGATCCAAATACATAAAAAAAATAACAGTTACAGCTCTGCTTGACTACATAAATTCTCCTACAAAGCGAGTTTTATTCCAACAATATTCATCTGCATATTATTGTTTCTACTTTTATGTAAGTACAATCAAGAGCACGTCAAGCTTGACATACTGCACTTTGCACCACGCTTGTATTAGTCAGTGTAAAGGCGAAAGTACCACTGCGAGTGTCAAGCTTGTCCCGTTATTGTCTGTACTTACATCACTTACCATCTCCGCGCCCCAGGCCAGTGTGTGAACTTGGTCTAACGCATTCTCAGTAATGGTATCAGGTTTTTCTAAGGATTCATATGCGTTAATGGCTAGAGATCCACAAAACTTTTCTTCTTGGGCAATGCGTTCTGCAATCTTTGTTTTAATTATACAAGAAAAATATTGTGCAAACATTTTTATGTGCTCTTCTTGAGGTAAAATAACAAATGAGCCAATAGGTAGATGGGCAATTTGCATATGTCTATTTATAGTGCATGTAAAAAAGTTTTTTAAGGTTGAAGTAAAATCTTACCATTTTAATTCTGTCTTCCACATTTGGATGTATGACATTCTCAGTTGAAATTTTACTTAAAAGTTTTGGTAGAATATTTTCAAACGACGTTTGGTAAGTCCTGAAATAAAATACAATAATACTAAAGTTTTCTCCAAAACTTCCCGTCTTATAGACATTTATACAGGGTATTATTTTTGGACCCCAAATAAAACTGAACAACTTTCCCTTAGAAATGTGGGTCGAATAACGAGATATGTATGAGATGAACAAATTGTTTTCTCGATATGGTCGAAGCTTTCAAGTTGAAAGGAAAGTTGGTCAGGGACTCAATTCTTGAAAGTCACCGGGTGATAAAATATCACTCAAAAAATTCAAAACCACAGAATTTTCGGTTCAAAAGTGAAGATTGATATTCGTAAAATATAAAGCAGTCCTAGATTGTAAAAGTGATATTTTATCACCCGGTGATTTTCAAGAATTGAGTCTCTGAAGTTTTGCGTATTTAGAATTACACGTTGTATAAATTGCGTTGCAGATTTATGTACCGAGTATCAGATTAGAAATTGGCCGGGGGTGGAAAACCTTGCTTTTTTTCAACTTACATTGTATTATACTTTCTTGAAAATATCTTTGCCAAGGATGAACCTACTCGTAGTAGTTTACACATTGTAAGAACCAATGGACTGCTCTCTTCAGGAGCTACGCATGTTGTGAGATTATTTCAGCTCATTATAAAGGTTATGGAATATGAAGTGAATTACCCCTGTAAATATATTCAAGATTCAAGTTTCTTAAGGTGATCTGTTACGGCCAGCTTAGCCCCGAACGCAACTAGATGGAGCCACTGCTGCAAATATAAGGTTTTATTTTTTTATGCAATAAGTACCAACTATATATGTGCAAAAAGTTGATTCGCGTAAATTTCATCGTGCAACTTCAACGCCTAACAACAATTTCGATGAAAAAATATCTCCATATGTCCACTAAAGTCAATTACTCTCGTCAGTCCGTGTTTACATGAGTACGATCACTCACACATGCACACAAAGTACAACCGTACAGTTTTGACCGCACGCCTACAATCGTAATATTGAACCAAAAATTGCTAACAAAAATAGTACTTTCAGTACATTAACTGTATTTTTGTATTAATTAGCGAAAAATTTAACTAAAAATAGCAGTATTCGTTCGTTTTTCAACAGAATTTTATGTCCCGCGTAAGAATGCAAGTCATTTGAATTTTTGTATGGAAAACAGATCACCTTAAGTTGTGCAGTTTCTCAGACTGATCGTGAAGTATTGTTGCACAGTCAACCACATGTCAGTGGAAACATATACAATACTATACTACGTATCAAGTAAGTAGTAACAAAACTAGTATGAGCCGAACCAGCGCTTGCGCTTCGCTAAAAACCATAGACCGGCTCAAGGTCATAGTGCTACAACTGACGTGCGGCAGTCTGTACCTTCTTCGTAATAATGGAATACTAAGCCCTATTTTCACCATACTCTTTTTGTCACCTAATTGACCGGTTAGCTAACAGATACGGACTTTTTAGGTTATTGTGTGGCCCCATCGTGTACTTATGGCAATTTAATAAACTCCATATGTAAACTTTTTTTTGTTTTGACCAAGAAAAAAAACCTGTTAGCTAATTGACAAACAGAGTATGGTAAAATCTTGGGTAAAATTAGGTCTTAAGCTGCAAACAGAGGACGGCAGAAGGAAGTGGCGTCGCATAATTTATAGTATTCCAAATACCAATCCCGATGATCCCACGATCAGCGTTTTTATTTTCGTGCGTTTGACTGTACCGGTTGATTATATCTATTAGTGATGTTTCTTACGGATAACTTTTGCTCTTGTTATTTTAAATCTGCGTCATTTGTAACGCATTTTCCTTGAATTTTAAAACGTTTTTTCTTGTTTCGTTCAGCGCTTTAAGAAAGTCATGTTTCATACTTATCATGATTAAGACTTGATGTCAAATTGATCTAAAAACAGTGACCTAACTCATCATTCGAAAACCTTATTCGGACCAGAATCCTTCGGCATTAGAATGGCATCATTCACAATTTGTTATTTCGACTGCGTCATGCGTACAGTGGTGCCCTCTTTAGAATTTTTGAAATAAATTTCAGAACTGTAAAATCCACGATCTATTGCTGTCCCTTTCTTACAGCAAATAAGCTTTATGCAACTGACGATATATAAATATCTATAAACTACTAACGATTGCATTTACAAATGCTTTTAGAGCATTTAATTCTATTTTTATTTTTTTAGGGTTCCGTACCTCAAAAGAAAAAAACGGAACCCTTATAGGATCACTTTGTTGTCCATATGTCTGTCTGTCGGTCTGTCATGACCCTTTATCTAACGAACGGATAGAGGTGTCAGGTTGAAATTGATACATTAGGGTCCATGAACCACACAAATTCTGAAAATTTAAATTTTTTACAATGACGCAATCAAAAGATATGGCATTTTATGTCCTCATCTCCATACATTTATGCACTAAAGCAAATCCTATAGGGTACTTCCCGTTGACCCAAAATTATGAAATTTGGCAAGAAGCTAGGTCTCACAGTACAAATAAAGGGAAAAGTCTGAAGCATTAAATATTACAACTTTTCTCACAACTAATGGTAACCAATTGAGGTGAGCTCCCGTTTCAAGAACATTCATATAAGAGAGGGGTCAAGTTGAATGGTCGCGGAGGCGATTTTTGTTTTAGTTCTATTTTAAAGACGGGAAAACTTACAAACTTGAAAATTGGTATGTTTATAGTGCATAAGCTATTAAATAACAACAAATAATAAAATTATCTAGCACATTAACTTACTGAAATTTCAACTAAGTAATACAATTATGATTATGTGGTGGTACGGAACCCTCGGTGCGCGAGTCCGACTCGCACTTGGCCGGTTTTTTTTATGGTATAAAGAAGAGTTTGTCTGCGCTCTGTCGCGCTTTTCTCCATTTCACGGTGGACGCGGAAGATCAGCGTCTCGGGCTTCAAAACTCGGGACAAATTGCTGAGCGGTCACCAATTTGGTAACTTTGTACTTACCTTTATCGTACCTAATTTTAAGTTGCCAAATAAATTATTTTCTATTTCTATTCTTCTAGCCTCATAAATACATTTGATTTATAGGCATGTTATGTTGAAGGACACTTCTCGCCTTAGCTTTTTATTTTTTTACTTAAAGAAAAAATATTGAGGGCGACACTGTGCGCATGATGCACTAAAGCGTAAAAAAATATTCACATGGAGTAATATAATTTATTTATTTAATATTCAATAATTAGAAATTATGATTTACAACTTTTCTGATAAAATAAAATGACGAAGACTTCATAAAGGGACAGATAAACCAGTTTAATAAATTACATGTACATAGTGACTGACGTGCACGTCAGTGCGGAAAAGGAAATCGCCAACTAAAACAATGGTTAATGTCATAAAAACACGACTTTATATACAGAAATATTACGATACCGGTATCACGCGCCTTGGATCTATACCGGTATTTAGAATTGTACCGGTATTAGGCATAACGGCTTTTTTGTACACACGGCCGCACGTCAGTAGAAACACTTTTAGACATTACGGCGTGGTAATAGAGTTGAAAAAGTTTCTACCGACAAGCAAAAAAGTTGACCGTACATGCGCAAAACTGGTGTAATACCTACAGGTAAATAGAGGTTTTACCGAAAAACAGAGCTTTGGTAGAGGTGTAGGTACAGGTATGTTTTATACCGTTATCACGCTAGAGTACATGTCCATACCTTTATTTACCGGTATATTACCTGTACTTGCAATACCGGTTGCAAAATAAAACAATAATAGACTCATGCTTTTCTGCTTACCACCATGCGTTTACAACCATTACTGATAATGATTAAATTTCACGCATGAGGTGCGGTGAAAAATACATCTGTGCAGGACTTATCAAGCCGGTTTACCATTACACTTCTCTTCGAAAGAAACTCGTTTTCTGGACTCATTAATTCTCATAATAACTATAACTCGAGCGACAACAGCATCATAAATTCATAATGGTTTATTTTATTTGTTGCTTATTGGATCTAGCAACTGATCAAAAAATGTAAGTACAACAAAAGCTGATATTTAACCTGAAATCTATTGTTGTCTATATCTTCGTCAACAAAACAGTAAGTGAAAGCATTAGATCAGAGTTTTAACTTAGGCAACGAAGCAGTTGACCCCAACATAAATTTCTCAGGCAGATTTTATTTGACAGCATGATAAAGAATCATAAATTAAATATAAATTCAAAATATCCAAAAAAAGATTATCATTTTTTTTTGTAATTTTCAAGTGGAAAAATTAAAAGTACCGATTTTATTTTATAGAAGGTTTGTTTCATGTAGTGTAATACCCCAGCAAAGTTTCATCGACTGAGCGGGGGTCTTCATACAACGATCCGCTTCGTTGCCTAGACTATAAAAGGTTGTAAGATCTTAAAAGTTTTTACGTGATCATATTAAAAGCCTTCATGAAAGTTAGCCTTCCATTGAAAAGAATGTTGATTGGATAAATGAAAATTTAAAAAGAATAAAAAAAGAAAGAAATAAATGAAATATTGATTTTATTTTATAAAATGAAATAAGCATGCCTTTCGCTTCCCTATATTGAATTATTCTAAGTATCACTATAATTGATGAGGTATAACTTGTGAGCTAGCGGACAGTCTTCAAGTAAGAAATCTTTACTACACCGACATCCGATTCGATGAACTTCATTTCTATGAGCATTAAGACACTGTTCCGATCAAATGAGATAAATACTTACTCGACCATAACAGAGTATTTTTCAGTTTTATAGTCGTCAAAACAAATTGAACGAGGATTTTTTTTACTCTGTGCTGCCTCGGGAGCAACTCATTGAATTAATATAATCGACTATCTGGTGCCCGCGACTTCGTCTGCGCAGGATAAATTGTAGCCTATGTGTTATTCTGATGTATAAGATAATTAGATAAGATAGGATAATTTTTTTTTATTTCAGAAAGAACAGGCAATTTACAATATCGAAATTTACGATTTAACTAGTTAATATATACATCATATGCGGATTGTATATTTCCTGCAGCCAAAAGAGAATTGACGTAAAATCCCACACTAGGCTAGGCCTGTCTTGTGGAAATTTTATTTCGTTTACATTAAACAGTCGTCCTGTAGCGGCTTGAACATGACGTTAAATAATAAAAATTATACAAACTAAAAATACATTACTAACAAAATTTTATAAATTACTAATACAATGTTAAGTTACAATATAATAAAAACATACCCTTATTACTGAAACGTTGCCTTAACTAAAATATTGATTTAAAGAAAATCTCCGATTTCTCATAGGACCAATCTTGTAATTCATTTTGTACTTTATGTTTTGCTTCACGGGCTGATAATAGATGAATTTTATACATGTTATTAATCTTGCTATAGATAAAAGGTTTCCTGAAGTTACTAAATCTCTTAGCAAATTCGGTTTTAACTGAAGGCAGGGGAAGTGAGAACACACGTTTTTTTATTAAATCTGTGTAGACCTCTGAGCCCAGTAATTCCTTGTGAGTAAGTATTACAGCCCGTAAGATGTAAAGCCTCCTCACACTTAGCACTTGAGCATCCTCAAACACTGAAGCAGTTGAATAACGTGCTGGTTTTTTTAACATAGTTTTAATTACAGCGCGTTGTGCCCTCTCCAATTTAATAAGGTACGTAGTAGCTGCACCGCCCCACGCCAAAATACAGTAAGAAAGGAGAGACTGACACAACGCAATATAAACTGACCTAAGCAACGCTGCATCGGCAACATCACGTAACAATTTCACAATGTATATAATTTTTCTTACCCTAGCCGATGTAGCTGCTATATGATGTTCAAAGGTAAGCTTATCATCTATTACAACGCCCAAGTATTTCACAGTCTTAGTCCTGCAGATTTTTTCACAAGAGCATGCTAGCAATGAAGAGGATGGCTCGTAATTACAGGTGTGGATGAAAAGCTCTGTATTTGTTGGTGGAGCTGATGCTGCAGTTTTGTGGAAACACAAATAGCTGGTTTTGGCAGTGTTCAAGGTAAGCAAGTTGTTTCCAAGCCATCTTGCAATACTAGCAAGTCCTGCTTGGGATGAAGAGAAAACATTATCCCAAGACAATCCGTGAAAAAGGATCACAGTGTCATCAGCGTAATTAATAATATCTGCATACTCAAGCAGCATAGACGAGAGATCATTTAAATAAACTAAGAACAAAGTAGGTCCCAGGATGCTACCCTGGGGCACACCAAACGAGATATTATTCGGTTTGCCAACAGTCGTGCCCACCCTTGTGCACTGCTGCCGACCTTCTAAATAACTTGTGAACCATTTCAGGCATTGACCACGTATACCAATACACTCCAACTTACGTAGCAAAATTGGCAAAGACACAGTATCAAATGCCTTGGCCAGGTCTAGGAAAACGCCAAGGCATTTATGTCCTTTATCAAGGTGAGAGGACACAATTTCCGTCACCAAGGTAACTGCTTGTTCGGTTGACTTGCCCTGCCGAAATCCAAACTGCCTGGAGGACAGAATGTTGTTTTTTTCTAAAAACTTAACAAGCCGATTGTTAACAATCCTCTCAAGCATTTTGGAAAAAGTGCAGAGCAAAGAGATCGGACGGTAGTTATTTGGAGAATCCTTGCTGCCTCCCTTGTGAACAGGGACCACAATAGCTGTTTTCCAAATATCTGGAAAGATTCCAGTAGAAAGGCTCAGGTTAAATATATGCGTTAGTGGCCCGACTATGTGATCTTTTATTCTTTTTATCATCTGATTAGAAATTCCATCTAACCCTGGAGCACTGCGACTATCCAGTTTGAGGATGAGGCTTTCGACTTCAGCGACGTCAGTTGGTTGCATGAAAAAAGAGTGAGGAGTGGTATGCAGGTTAACCTTTGCTGCTAGAGATTCTTGTGACTCATTCTTCGAAAACAGGATTTTGTCAGCAAGAAGCTGGCCAGCTGTGCAGAAAAATTCATTGCAGTAGGAAAGTGACTCAACTTCCGTCGTTTTGATCTTACATAAATCCTGCGCACTGCTCTTGGCTGCTTTCGAATGAGTTATTCGCTTGATTGTTTTCCACAGTTGCCGTGAATCTGTTTTATTGTGATCTATCTCAGCTCTGTCATAATTAATTCTGAGATTCCTAACAAGCTCGTAATAAAAATTGCGGTACCGAGAATAAACTTTTTGCTTAACCGGGTCGTTTGGGTTTTTCCTTGCATCTAGATGGAGTTTGTCTCTGTGTTTAGAGCATCGAATAAGGCCTGGAGTCATCCATGGATTCAGAACGTTTTTTGACCTGCTTATAATTATAGCTTTGCTATGTCTATCAAATATTGACGCCAAATGCGAGATAAGAGTCGATGCAGCCTCTGATGGACAAACTTTTTCATAGACTAACGACCAGTCTGTAGACTTAAGCTCAGCTAAAATTGCTTCAAAGTCATATTTAAGTTGAAAGCTTTTTTCCGCAGTACGTTTTGCAGGCTTAAGGTTTACACCAATCATCACTAATTTGTGATCAGTATCAGAGGAGGCGCAAGTCGCTGCTTCCATAGCTGCTTTTGAATTGCAGAAAATGTGATCAAGACATGCTTCCCCACGTGTAGGTTTATCCACGGCTGCTCTAAAGCCATATTGAGCCATTAGGCATTGATATTCAGAAGAAGAAATTGAATCCTCTAAGTGTATATTTAAGTCGCCAATAGTCATAAGGCAAGGACTTTTGGGCATGGTTTGAATAACTTGCTCTAGAGACATTAGAAAATTATCAGTGTTAACAAAGGATGGAGAGCGGTAAATTCCTAGAAGCGTAACGACTTTCGGAACATGAAAAAGTAGGCAATTTGCATCCAATACATTAGGTTCATTTACCGTTACAGGTAAAGAAGTTTTCGCGTAGATTACAATTCCACCAGCCTTGTTAATAACCTTTGTTGTCGAAAAGGATTGATAGCCATCTATTTGTCGAACTACTGCGTTCTCACCTAGCCAGCACTCAGTTAGAACCATAATATCAAAAGCAATATCGAGTCTCTTTAAAAGAACCAGGAAACCATCAAAATTACGTGACAAGCTTCGAATGTTATAAGAAAGGATATTCAGCCCAAACTTTGTAAAGTAGACTTTACATTCCTCTGCCGAAGTCAATACGTGGCAATTTATGTTAAAAGCATTATCTAAGTTATTAATTATGTCAACTGATGCCATAGTAAGAAAACTGAAAAAAGCTTGAAATATAAATCATAGATTTTGCCACAATTATCAAAGGTAAGATAATAATAACTGATTGGAAGCAGATTTGCCTTGTAAGTATTTGGTCACCGGTGCAGTTATTACATACAAAAACAAGAGCGGAGCAGTGATTCACCTTGAAAAATGAATACAATATAGAAAACATGCATACTACAATACTAAGAGTCATTAGCAAAAGGGATTTAATTAGCATTCGTATCATCGTGAATGCGGTCAGGACCAATAAGGTTGGTAATATCCTCATCAGAACGTATGGCCATAAACGGACATTTCTTTTCTTTTGTGTTAGAGAACCTTCGGACGAAAATGTTGCCGTTTCGCACCCAGCAATGTTTGAAGCTGTGCAACAGCGCTCGTTTCCGTGCGTCTCGAAATAACTTACGTTTCTGTGAAGTGAGGCGTTCATTGAGGAACACTTTCGAGGATGTTCCGGGTACAATGTCTTCCGAGATCAGGTTTTTCCTTTTGGCTGAAGCTGCCACCAATTCATCACGTTTTGCTTTACGTAGGAATTTAACAACGATAGGTCTTTGTCTGGAACCAGTGGGGGAGTCAGATTCTGATGATTTCTTCCCGACTCTGTGTACGTCATCGATGTCACTATCCTGAATTTCCACGCCAAGTTTGGTGGAAGTGACCAACACGATATGCTTGAGGTTTTCATTGGGCATTTCAGGAACTCCTATCACTTCAAGTTCGTTTCTAAGGTTGTATTGTTCCTGCCAACCAATGGAGCTGTGGAGTTCAGCAATTGTTGATTTTAAAAAAGCAATTTCCATATCCTTACGCTCAAGTTGTTTATCATAATCCGCCGTCTTTATCGCAAGAGTTTTTGAAACGTTGGCCAGCTCTTCCTTGAGGTTGGCCAGTTCATCCTTAATATCTTGCCTCATGAGACGAATTTCTTCTACTACTGTAAGGCTGGCTCCTTGCTCTTTCGTTGCTTCTTTTGCAAGCGTAGGCTGGATATCAGTGTTCTTTCCACTGCCACGCACCTTGTTTACATTATTTTCGCCAGAAAATGTGCTATTCAGTGTACGAATTGGCGAGCTGACGTCGCTGACCTTTGGCATTGAGCATTTGCAATGGGGACAGGTCCAATTTCCTTTTTGCGTTTCAGAAAGCTTCTTAAAATTGTCTTTAGATAAACCAAGACAGTCGATGTCAAACGACTTGCCGCATGAAGTACATTTCATAAAAAAATTGGACTGAATATTCTCACCGCATCCTTCACACTTGATAGGCATTTTAAACCAAGCGCGGCAGTCTCCAGTCAAACGTACAAGCGTAGCACAGGTAGTAACAACAATGTAAGATAGCTAGCAACAATGTAAGCGGGCCGCCGAACCAGTCGCGCGATGACTCACCACAGCGAGCACCGTACGGGTTGAGAGCAACGTTCGTTATTAAAATTTTTAAAATAAAATCGACTATATCTTCACAACGCGAAAAGGTTTCACAAAACGGTTTACACTATTCGATAGACTGTGATCTAGGCTTTAGGATTTTGGTAATTAACAGACGAAACTGATAAATTTTGATAAGATTTCGAATTAAAGTCGCGGAGCAAAGTATAACAGGTCTGCCTTGTGCAAGTACCGCAGCGGGTTTTCAATATATTTTTTCAAGCTATATTATTGTAACCATTCGGTAGTTTTTACGTGAAAGAGTAAGAAACATCCATCCATCCATACTTTCGCGTTTATAATATTAGTAGGATGTACGATTAATCAGTGATCGGCCACTTTAATGCAATATTCGGCGTGGGAGCACCTTAAAGCAAATTGAAACGAAACATGTTTTAATTATTACAATAAAGAATCTACAAAGTATCAAATAAATACGTTTAGCTGCTAAACATGTACTGACCAGAACTGAATTATAATATAGAAAACTTAAAAATACAATTTAATAAATTCTTATTTGAGCACCTTCACCTTAAGGCGTTACTTAATTTATTATTCCTTTTTAAATTACCCGAACTAAACACTGATAGTCGGCTTCATACTCAGCACTAAGGGTGTTTCTCCAGTCACGCGGATTTTTTCCGCGTGCGGCTCTGGTATGCATGCGTGCCGTCCGCATTCAAACTTGCTTTTCCTGGCTTACGAGCCATCCGCATGCGTGACGCGGGTCTGCAGTGAGGATGGAACGCAAGACGGGAAAAGCACGTATGAAATGACCGAATGCGGACCAAGTGCATGTGACTACAACCACTAGCGTCTCCTATTGTAAATCATGTTGATAAGCTTCAGAAACAGTTTCGGCGACAGGGAAGTATCGCGGCTGAGCGATTCGATTTTGTGAACGATCTGTTCGTATCTCGTTCGCTCCTGTTCTAAATACAACTGTGGTAGTTTCAGGTCTTCGTAAAGCTGTTTGATTCGTTGGACTTGTTCGGGTTCTTTGCTCGCGTAGCATTGCTCGAAAATCGTTCTTTGTTCAGGATTGCACCGTTGCAAAGCTGTGACTGCGAGCCAACTGCATTTGCCCTCTTGAATGTCGGTGCCCGCTTTGCCTGTTACGGATTCGTCGCTAAAGCAGTCTATGAAATCATCCTGCCGTTGAGAAAAAATAAATCATTTTAATATACGCAAAAATAAGAAATTAAACGCATACCAATTGGAATAACGGGGGTTGGAAGAAACAGTCTGTTATCTTGGCCCTTTGTATTGTGTTAAATAAATGGAATATTATTTTCGGTTTGTAGAGCGGAATTGATGAGACTGAATGAACCGATATAGTCAAACTATTTGCATGCGATGTGCAGAGAAATTTCTTTAGCGGCGCTATATAAAACACTAAAACGTAGTACAATAAGCACGATCCGTACTTTAGATTAGAGGGTCAAGTCCTGTAGGTAAAATCTGCTACAGTTACGGCATTGGTAAACTCTGCACTACTCGTGTCCATTTCAGCGATTCCCACTGGAAGAGATTACTCTAAGGCTGCATAGAGTTTAGGCAATACGGCCACAGTTATTCGAAAAATGAGAAAATCGCAACAAAACACAAGTGCACAACCAAAGGCAGGATTCGAACCTGCGACTTCTCCGTTCCGTTCTCCGAATTACTTCTCTACTTTGTAGAACTAACCCAAAGTTATTCGTACGCTATTATTGTAAAGTGTGGAATAAAGAAAGAGTTACTATCTAAGCCTTAAACGTGCTACTACGCTAATTTTCTTACCTGAATTTGGAAGAACTTCGTAAAGTGTGGAATAAAGAAAGAGTTACTATCTAAGCCTAAAACGTGCTACTACGCTAATTTTCTTACCTGAATTTGGAAGAACTTCCCGATCTCGAAACAGATATCGTCTGCGCGTTCCCTCGTGCCCTTATCAGTGATGTTAGCGAGTAATAGCCCGAGCGAAACAGGCAGACGGTACGTATAGTAGGCAGTCTTAAATTTGACAATAGACTCGTATCGTTCTATCGTGAATAGACTGTAGTTTTTCTTTGTAAGATGCGCTGTAGTGAAGTCCAAGTGCTGACCTGCTGATGTGAATAATATGGTCTGGAAAGAGGTAAGAATTGAAGAGTAGGTTAGTTTTTTGAATGCTAGAATTTATTAAAGAATTTAACTTTTTTAAATAATATAAGAGAATTGTATTCCAAAAATATGTATTTAAATGAAAAGAAGATTATTACATTAATGAAACTTTTGATGGTACTCTATAATGTCGTCGCGCTTTTTACCCGACTGCCCCAAAACAGGAGGGTTATGTTTTTCGAGTGTATGTATGTATGTATGTCGATTTCTTTGTCGCGCTCTGCAGCCTAAACGACTTGGTAGATTTCAACATGTGAGGTGTCGTTAGGTTCGTATTCATTGTAGGAGTGTCATAGGGTATAAAAAATAAATAAAAAAGTACTAAATAAAAAACTATTAAAAAAACAAAATACTCGACTGAAAAGAGAATCTCAGTCGGTTTCCGATTGAGATGAAATTTCGCATGTGAATGTGAATCGGATGACAATGCAATGTTATTGTAACTTGGAGCTGATCTGATGATGGAGCCGGAAGATATCCATAAAAAAGTGGAGATATTACCGCGTTTCAGAATCCTACAATGCCATCTGTTGGTGGGTAGCGTCGCTTGCTCACCTGGTAATATTTTATTGATAAAACAACTCTGGGAGGTTTCTTTATAAAATATTCGGGTTTAACTAGGCCTTTTGCAAAAAAAATTACTTAGTTTTAACATAAAAAGCAATGACTAAATTTCCCGTGCAAGATGCGGCATTCATTACTTTTGTAATATACTGTAGTTTTTCTACTCCATACCAGAGGCGCTGTTTTTATTACCGCGTTTCAGAAACCTACAGCGCCATCTATTGGTGAGTAGCGTCGCTTGCGCATCTGGTAATATTTTAGTGATAAAACAACTCTGGGAGGTTTCTTTATAAAATATTTGGGTTTAGCTACGCCTTTTGGAAATAGTTTTCTAAGTTTAAACATATAAGGCAATGACTAAATTTCCCGTGCAAGATGCAGCATTAATTACTTTTGTATTATACTGTAGCTTTTCTACTCCATACCAGAGGAGCTGTTTTTTTTATGTCGACTACCCAAGGAGGTTTTAGCCTAAGCTTCGCCAAAGCAAACCACCATAGAGTAACACGATTTTCGCGCGCAAATGCGCGGTTTGACGCGTTGCTCTCCGCACCCGCCCGCGAATGGAAAGATTTGCAACTCTAGTACTATGTCACAAAGTTCTAAGTGTTTCTACTGACGTGCTGTTGGGTGTATGTAGAAAAATACAGAACTCTCTGAACAAGAGAACAGAACGCAAAACAAGAGCGTCGACTTAATGCCTTTCATATGCGCTACCTCCGAAACATCCTAGGCATCTCCTGGAAGGACAAGGTAACCAACAAAACGGTCTTACAACGAGCACAGCTGCCCAGTTTCTTCGCATTGCTGAAGCAGAGACGATTACGATGGTTGGGGCACGTGCACCGCATGGAACCAACCCGTCTACCCCAGCGTGTATTGCTTGGTGCTATAGCGCACGCAAAAAGAAATGTTGGCAGGCCAATGCTGCGCTTTAAAGATTGCGCCAAGCGAGACATGATCACTTTTGGTATTGAACACCTAGACTGGGAGCAGACAGCTGAGGACAGAACCAAATGGCGAAAATCATTACTAGATGAACGAAAGGTACACGATGAAGCCTGGTTTTGTGCCCTTGCCGAAAAAAGCGAGAAACGTAAGAAAAATAACGATATAACATCAGTTATTGAAAACACAAGCTTCACCTGCAGAGCGAGTGGCAGGACCTACCGCTCCCGAATAGGCTTATTCAGCCACGAAAAACGGTGCAATCTACATAATATTGCTTAAATCGTCTGACATGGACGGCTAAGGCCTATGATGATGATGTATGTATGTATGTCTGTCGATTTCTTTGTCGCGCTCTGCAGCCTAAACGGCTTGATAGATTCCAACATATGAGGTGTCGTTAGATTTGTATTCATTGCAGGAGTGTCATAGGGTATAATATTTTAGTACGGCACCTTTGAAGAGAAAATAAAGGGTGAAATATATTTTTTTAAATCATTACTTTTACAACATGGGTATCAAACAATAGCTGGTAAAAACCTGATTCTAAGGTTTAAGCAAATGTTTTAGTATAACTTGACGTAGCAAATCTGAAAACTAAAAAGTGTAAAATAAAAAATTATTAAATAACAAAAAACCCAACTGCTTAGCACAAGAGAGGAAAACTAGCTTAAATCTATTGGATTTGGTAACTTGAATTGTATAAGTTACTTCAGGCGGGGACGAACAAAATTAAGTCGTAAACATCCACAAAACGTTTTTTCGTCCCCGCCTGCAGTAACTTATACAATTCAAGTTACCAAATCCAATAGATTTAAGCTAGTTTTCCTCTCTTGTGCTAAGCAGTTGGGTTTTTTGTTATTTAATAATTTTTTATTGCCTTATTTGGAACCTCATTATGCATCTTTGCTCATGCTTCCTTCATTCCCCACCACCAACTAAATGGAACCTACTTTACTTGACATTTGTGTTTTCGAATCAGCTCTTTCGAAGTTGTTTTTTTTAATGTTACAAGGGAGCAAACGAGCAGATGGGCCAATTGGTTATCGATCAGGTGTGGTTTATATTCGGCAAGACTTCCACATACCTCATTAAAAAGGTCGACAACATCAGCGTACTGCGGCAGGTCCCTGAAGTGTGACCGGATGAGTTCGAAGAAGGAGCTGTTGATGAGGATGGCGTCGTTGAGAGCGCCGAGCCCCACGTCCGGCAGCCGGTACCAGCAGGGCGCGCCGCGCCGCGTCGGCGACCCGTCCATCATGTCGTCTAGTACCACGAAGTACGCTTGTAGCTATGCATAGGTAATTTATATAAACGTTAAAAAGAAGCGGAGATGTCATCCCGCCCTGACACACCCCGCATTCTAATCTCTAGGCCTTAAAAGTCCTGTTACCCCATCTCCAACGATTTGTCTAACCAGCGTACCAGTAATTCAACAATAATCATAAAATATGTACTAAGACTCTTGAGTCGTGCAATTTGTTCCAGAGATGATTATGATTTACAAGATTAAATGCATAGGTCAGGTCTAGAAACCAAGCAAAAACAGACAGGTGGTTCACGGTATTGGAGTTTTTATAAATAAGTGTATGGCGTCATTAAGATCCTCTAGCGAAGCAAGGTTGAAGGTCCGAAATCATAAGATCAGCCAATACCAGCAAGCAGGCACGCCGCTATTTAAAGCCGTGTCTCCTGCACCGAAACATTACACAAAAACTCGAAACAAAACATTTATTTTCATGTTTTCCGACTCGGTAAACAAAATATTGTGTAACAAATAAGTATGACCACAACCCAATATTATGTGTAATGTTTCGGAAAAAAAAAACTTCGAGTAACAAAACTTTAAGAAGTGGGTATGGCAGGATAAATAATCCAACTGATCAAAATTAGATTTCTCAACATATTTTAAACTGATTTTACAATTACGAGTACAGTTTCCGTTTTATCTTACCCTTTCATTTAGGTACGCTATTTTTATAATATAATTTTTTTTAAAACTCAACAAATAGGAAGCCAAAATATTATTTGTTGTTTTATTATTTTAATTTTCTCATATTTTTATTATTTGAATGAACTTACTACTTGTGACAAAAATTACAACAGCCAATAAAGTAATGAAAACAAATAACGTGAAATAATAGTAGTTTAAGATACAAGTTCCGTAAGTAGGGTTGTCACAAACGAGTTGACGTTTTGTAAGCCCGAGACGAAGTCGAGGGTTTCCATCGGCACGAGTTTGTCATAACCCTTATGGACGTGTATCTTACAACGTTTTTCAATTCATTTGTGAGAAAACAGGTATAAGTAATACACTTGGTAAAGGAACCAACCATGGGTACTGTCAGCCTCTTGTCGATTTATGTTCTCCTGGTACTCTCCATTTTATTTGAAATATAGGTAGGCAGTCGTCACCCAAGTAAAAAGTCACCACTGTAGTATTTTTACAAAATAATTTTATGATCAGAGTGTAAAAACTCCTTGCTATTAAACTTTTTTTACTTACCGCACTAGTGCGGTAAGTAACTACTTACGAGCAATGGTTACATCCTTGTACGTAAGTTTTTCGAGCAAATGTATTGAAAATTTTCTTACCATCTCAACACACCAGCCCATTATCCGAGCCTGCCTCATTGACTCCTCTGTAATGTTATCAGGTTTCTCCAACATCTCATAAGCAAACACAGTGGTCAGACCTCTTGCTTTCTTGCCTCCTGCTAAATTGTAATCTAAAACCTACGAAACAAAGAATAATAGCTAAGCTTTGTGTTACCAAAAGAAAATAGTTGTAGTGAGCCAGTCATCTATGCAATGGGCCACAGGTTTAACGGGTTCGATTCCCACCCAGAGCAACCATTTGTGTCATGAACATAAGTGTTTATTTATATACTGTGTCTCAGAGTTAATACAGTCAATAATAAGTCAACCCTGGCTGTAAGTTTCAATAAATATTATTAGATATTATAAATATATCTGAGATTTTTGTACGTAAGTCTAATACCCATTAGCTTACCTAGTTTAGGATCAGATGATCTTTTGTGAAATGTCCCCAATATTTATTTGAAATTGAAAGTTTTTTATAATATTTTGTGTAGTATGAGTCTTTAAAATACATAGAATAATTAAACAGATGAACATTTGGCTTAAAAGCTTTAACTAACTATTTTTTTAATTAATTGATAAATGAAAATATTTACCTTTTTAATCCAGCTGGCTACTTCAGGCACCGCAGCCAATTTTGGACTGGACACAAGTGTATCAATAACATAGGGCAGGACATCTTGAAAGGTTTCCCTGTCTTTTGACTGTTCAATTGAAACATTTGTTGCCAGTAATCTGGAACTAAATGGTTTTAGAACTCTGCAAAAAGAAAAAAAATTGTTTTTTTACTGTAGCTTTCAACTACAGTAGGCAGTAATAATAAATAATTTTAATTATAAAATACACACTAACATTATTTTTAAAAAAGGTTTACACATTTTTATTTTTCTTGTAAATTGTGTTAAGAGTATCATTTTCATAGCAAAAAAGGTATCTATTTCAAGTAAGGGATTTAGTTTGTCTAAGCTTGAAAGGAAAAAATACAATGGCAAAACAACAAAGAGCAATAATCAGATGGCCTATGCAAATGCTTTATCAATGTGTCACCATCATGTTTTAGAGGTAAACCCGTCACAGCCATGAATTATGTAAATATGTCTTAAGAGTACTATTCTCATTCATAAAATCCATTGTGGAACATAAGTGACAATGGTGTGTTGAAATATCTTATTTGTTCCGGTTGTTGAACATCAACATTGCTCAACAACTTTGGTGAAAGTTTTAATTTGCAATGGCATATGAATACTTCGAATTCTGTGCATATTAATAGCTTGAGCTACATAATTATGACTTTCCTAAGAGACACTTACCTACTTACCCCAAAAATTAACTCAACTAGTAGTTACTTTGCAAGCTGTAAATCTAAGCTTATACGCTATTCAACGGGAAAGGTCTTACCTTGGCACAACAAGCGAATTGTTTTTAGTGCAAAACTTAGTAGTTTTTGTCACAAATCGTAGGATATTAGAAGTATTCATGGTAAGTTCCTTTGGTAGCCGAAAACTTTCACTGCCTGAATCTTAGTTAACGTAATTTTGGGGTTCCTTTCACAATTTTTAATTTAATGCAACGTGCATTAGTCAAACTTTTGTTCAACTAAGCAAAATTTAATAGTATTTAACACGGGAAGTCTATAATTTTAAAATTACTACATACAAAATTACATTACATCCTTAGACTATATAATACGATTACATCTCAACCAATCTGTCAAATATGCGCTTTATTTGCTGAAATTTAAGCTTATAAAGCGCAACTAGAGAGAGTGTGTTCTTGCACATTCCTGCTTTAACAAAGAGAAGATACTATTTTATGTGATAAAAAACCGCATCGTCTATTAAAAAAAAATTTTGTTTCGCTACTCGCCATTTCAACTTTAGTCGTTCTATTCGACACTAGAGGGCAATAAATACAGTAGGTGATCTGTGACGGCCAGCTTAGCCTCGAACGCAACTAGATGGAGCCACTGCTGCAAATATAAGGTTTTATATTTTAATGCAATAAGTACCAACTATATATGTGCAAAAAGTTGATTCGCGTAAATTTCATCGTGCATCTTCAACGCCTAGCAACAATTTCGATAAGAAAAATATCTCCATATGTCCACTAAAGTCAATTACTCTCGTCAGTCCGTGTTTACATGAGTACGATCACTCACACATGCACAACCGTACAGTTTTGACCGCACGCCCACAATCGTAATATTGAACCAAAAATTGCTAACACAAATAGTACTTTCAGTACATAAACTGTATTTTTGTATTAATTAGCGAAAAATTTAACTAAAAATAGCAGTATTCGTAAATTTTTCGCTAATTTAATACAAGAATACAGTTAATGTACTGAAAGTACTATTTTTGTTAGCAATTTTTGGTTCAATATTGCGATTGTGGGCGTGCGGTCAAAACTGTTCGGTTGAGCTTTGTTTCCATGGGTGAGTGATCGTACTCATGTAAACACGGCCTGACGAGAGTAATTTACTTTAGTGGACATATGGAGATATTTTTCTTATCGAAATTGTTGTTAGGCGTTGAAGTTGCACGATGAAATTTACGCGAATCAACTTTTTGCACATATATAGTTGGTACTTATTGCATTAAAAAATAAAACCTTATATTTGCAGCAGTGGCTCCATCTAGTTGCGTTCGGGTCTAAGATGGCCGTCACAGGTCACGACGGGAAAAATATAAAGAAAATGAAAAACATTTATGAAATTTATATTTTATATTTTTATTTATTTTTTATCAGTATTACCTAAGAGGAATATCGTAGTGCTTTAATTTAACCGCTCATAGGAACAGTTCGTGCGGTTAGAAAGATGAGATTTTTATTCATTTTATTTTTTATTTTATTTTTATTCAGAGTACCAACAGCTACCTAACTCTAATTATAAACATAGGTGAATTAGTACACAGCCATTTATAGGTACCCGCAGATTTATTAGCTAATACAATACATAAAACATGATAAAACAGTAATAAAATTTTTGTGTAAAATAAGTAATTTTGTAATATATGCAATATACAATTATAAAAAAAAAACACTCAAAAGGATCTGATTTTCCTTAAGTTTTTACTTTTTTCAATTGATGGTGGTATATTTTAACGTTATTAATAATTGTATTTATTATCATTGTACGGTTTCAACAAACATTGCGGTTTTTGTTTCACTCGTAGCATGATAAACCCATTGTAATAAAAAGTACAGCATGCACAAAAACAAAATGCAATGATTTTTTTTATCATTTTTCCGGTCGATAAAGTTGGGTCTAGCTAGAATAACCCAATTTCATAATGTACACTATACAGGCTGTTAATTTGATTGCGTGCCATAGCTCAGGAGCGGTATCAGTATCGGTAACTGAACAACTGTTCCCAAGGAAAATAGGTCGAAATACGAAAAACCAAATTTGACCTTCCATACAAAATGCTGTATCAGCTGAAGCAGTTTCTATGGGAGGTTAAAAATTTATTTTCGTATTTCGATATATGTTCCTTGGGAAAAGTTGTTCAGTGAATGATACTGATGCCGCCCCTGAGCTATGGCACGCAATCAAATTAACACCCTGTATGGAGAGTCACACTGTAGGTATAGCTAGCCCAGCGCAGTAGGCGCTTGGCTGGAAGGCTCTAAAAATGATTCACTTCACGGTGCTTCAGGCTACTGACTGACACTAGTGACACTACATTGGTTTCGTTGCCGAAGCCTCGCTGAAGCACTTCTACATAAGACAATGAGCAGCAAACCCGTAGAAAAAAATACGACTTCATGCTGTACAAGGCATAGGGCGGTAAAAAAATTAAGTTATGGACGTTATGACATACTTCATTAAAACCTGCTTTCCGTTAAAAAATCTTGGCCAGACACGCACTTGGCCGGTTTTTATTTTCAAGGATAAAATCACTGTGCTTCGGGAGCGAAACCACAGAAAATTCATATTGCACCTTTATAGTGTTTTACCCAGAAAATTAAAGATCACAGGTTTTTATTTTCAGAAGTAAAGAATGACCTGGGCTTCGGGTGCAAAACCAATTTGTATTGGTTTTGCACCCGAAGCCCAGGTCACATTCACGCTGTTGAAGTAGTAGTGTTTGATTGTTCATTTTCTTAGAATATGAGATCTTTTGTTTTTGGTATTTTACTATTTTAAAATCTCCATAATTCCTCGGTGATATTCAAGAATTGCGCTTTCGTGATCGGAGGGGATTATTTAGTCTTTATGCACTTTACTGCAACTACGTAAGATATTAGCTGCGTTCCGAATCAACGGTAATATCGATTTTATCGCTCACAGCGCGCTAAAAGGCGTCCCCCCGAATCACTTTTGTTGTTCTTTTGACAGCGCTGTGAGCGATAACAGCGATATTATCGTTGATTCGGAACGCAGCTATTGTAGCGAACTCGGATCAATAGGTACCTATCTAATGTTACGAGGTAGCGACAGAGACATACAGGTAGACAGACAGACTCTCACGCATGGCTCTGTCCTGCTCTGTGGTCCTGCTGCAATTCTAATCTAGCTACATTATTTCGACTGTACTGCATTTCTCCTTCTGTGATTTCTCCGATGCCCGACTCAGGAACAATATAAAAAAAAAACCGGTCAAGGGCGAGTCGGACTCGCGCGCCGAGGGTTTCGATATACCTACCTATAGTGTTTTGGAATCAATAAAGTCCATTGTTAGGACCGCAAAACTAAATTTGTTCGTAAAGGTTTTTTGCTGATTTCTAAAAAAAATCAGATTTTCCTTTCACAAACTTCGGAGACAAGGGGGAGATCCGGGGAATGTAATTCACAAGTAAAGCCCTTTCATATGATACCCCACTCGACCTAGTAACGACAATTCGAAATTTTGCCCCCCCTATTTGGGCTCCCTTTACATTAATAATCATATATTTTTTTAATTCTCCTTATCAAAGTCGATAGCATGAGTGGTAGCGAGCTATACAGGTGACACAGACAGACGGACAGACAAAGTCGCACCATAAGGGTTCCTTTTTTTACCATTTTTATATTGGAGCCCTAAAAAATTACAGGCAAAATTTTATTCTGGTTAGATTTATGTTGCATGTTCAGTAGATGCATTTTTTGTCTCAGTCTATAAGCTTCTATTTTGCGCTATTGTTTAAAAATCACGTAAATGGAAAATTAAAAACAAAATATTTAATTCAACACACGTTTATATTTTCATGCCAAATCGGTTAGTTCACTACGTCTTGCCAATCATTTATTATAATGCAAGATAGTTCCTAACATTAACACTCTCTCCTAAGTAATTTCAATTTCTTTCTAGACTAGATATCCGACCAGCGAAACTGATTTTCTCATTTCTTTCTTTTTTGTAAGTATATCGATACAACTAATTGATTACGTTCATCATCATCATATCGAATGACAAAATACAGGGTGAAAGGGACGGTGGCACGAAAACTAAAAGGGCGTGCTCAGTCAATGAAACTGAACAACTTTCCAAAAGAAACATTTTTGGGAAATGAAAAAGAAACTGAGTTCTCCATACAAACTGTTAGATCAGAGCGAGCAATTTGTATAGAGAAGTATTTTTTTTAAATGTCCCTGGGAAAGTTGTTCAGTTTCGTTGAATGAGCACGCCATTTCAGATTTTGGTACACTATCCCTTACACCCTGTAGATATATAGTTACCTATAAATAATTATAAACTTTCTACACCTATCACTTATTTACATTTAAAAACTGCTCATACAAATGCTTTCTCACTCAATTTTCATTTCCCTAAAATAAGAACATTAATAAAATATCTTAATCCTAATCAATAAAGACTTATTCAACACTTCGCCTGAAGATGTTGTCGAGAATTTTGAAGAATAAGTCGTGTGGGAGTCCTCTGGTGACTTGTTGAATTTGGGTCCTAAGGAGATCATAAGTAGCTTCTTCGTAGACTGAGAAAGTGTGTGGAAGCTGCAGTTCTTCATACAAGTTTTTGATTTTAGTGACGTCGGTAGGGTTGTCGCTTGCGTAGTGGTTTTCCATGAGTTGTTTCTGCGCAGGACTCGCTCGCTGTAAGGCGACGACTGCTAGCCACGTGCACTTGCCGTCTTGAATGTCGGTGCCGTTCTTACCGGTGACTGCTGGATCTCCGAAGCAGTCGAGGAAGTCGTCCTAAAGAAATATGAAAAAAATATTAGAGTTAATTGAAACTAATTTCATTATTTCAGTGAGAAGTATATTATTTTTTGGGCTCAAACTTAGATTTACATAAATTATGGATTGCCGAAACACGAGAAAGGTCTTATTAACTAGGTATTCAAATACCGAACACGAATGAACACGATAAAATTCCAAAAAGCTCAAGCTATCGGACTATATTAACACGTTTATTTAACTGTTGGTAACAGCCAACGCAACATGGTCAAAATGTCGGGAAAAGTAAAAGGTAAAAAAAAGTAAAGTAACTTACTTGAATTTGGAAGAATTCTCCTATAGCCAGGAGAATAGTCTTGGCCTGCCTGTGAGTCTCAGGGTCATCGACCCCGGTCAGCAGCAAGGCGAGGCTGACCGGCATTTGGAACGTGTAGTAGGCAGTCTTGTACTTCGTTATTGCTTCGTAGTTTTCCATCGTGAATTGTGACAGGTCCGGTTTGTCCGTCCGATTGATTGACTTTTCCAGGTAGTGGCCTATGGAGCATTTTACCAGCATCTGTGGAACAAAATAAGGGCATCAACAACAGGTTTTACTTAGAGACTATCACGAGTATGAAAGGGATGATGAAAGTAGAGGAAGCGAGGAAAGAATGTCAAGATCTTAGCAGGGCTATGGTCTCTCACAGTTTACCCCGATCGTAAAGAGGCGTGATGTTATTTGTGTCGCACACGACCGAGAATCGGTGGGCGATTATCGGCCAGGACAAGGACGGAAGATTCAGGTGATAACACGTCAGAGCGGGATGCCGACAAAAAATCGGTCACCCACCGATTCTCGGTCGTGTGCGGGAAGCCTAAGGCTTTCCGTCGCGCCGCATACCGCTGCTCGCTCATACATCCCACAGGCTCCCCGCTCGTGTTATAGTGGAGGGCCTCTTTCTTTGAAGAGACGAAACATGTTCTTTGACAAGTGGATAGGTACTACAGGGTGATATTGAAAACATTCAGTAGTAGATTTTAGATTTTACTTTACATCGTATGGGTTTAAGAGTCTGTGACTAACCTCAGGCGTTAGTGTCAGTCTGAACTCAAGATATAGGTCTTGACTTGGCCAGGGCTCATATTACGCATACTTTTTTTTTATGTTATAAGTGAGCAAACGAGCCGGTGGGCCGCCTGATGGTAAGTGGTCACCACCGCCCATAGCACCCACTGTCTTATTAATGGCATATTTTGATACTAATAAGACAGCAAAGCGCGTTGGTCACTTTGAGAACTAAGATGCCCTTCAAACTGAAACACAGCAGTGCAAACACTGCTACTTCACGGCAGAAAAAAGCAAGGGGGTGGTGCTTCCCCAGACGGACTTTCCACAAAACCCCTACCACCTTCAAACTTCCGCCGTAGACAGTAGGTACCTACCTAGTCGGGATCGGCTTCAACAACAACACCACCAACTTTTTTCATGTTCGAGGCCCGCCTTCGGTGGTTATATTTTCAATTCTAAGTACCTACGAGTATTAACGAAATAGGTATAGCTATGTAGTCCAGTTTAGTAATCCATAAGGATTAATCCTAGTTACTCGTATAGGTATCAACCATAGGTTAACCCAAAATTAGCACTCATTTATTTTTCAACAATTTACACAATAATCACTGTAACTTTAACCAAGGCTTACTCGTATCAGCCAAAAATAGCATACCTATCAAATAAGTACCGTTTTGTAATATCTAAAAGGAATACCACAGTTTTTATGTGATAAGGATAAGAACAAGAACCCCTATTTAACCTTCCTACTCTACGATAGTAGCATGAAGTAAGGTTTCTGTGCACTCGAAGTCGGAAGTTATGAATATTATTATTGTCATGCTTCATGCAATGTTTATCGATAAGAGTGTGTTGTATGACTCAGAGCCACGCTTACGGCATGCGTGCGGCACATTATGGTCTCGTGTTAATAACCACCTTTTGTTGCTTCGAGGATGGCCACAACAAGCACATTCATAATTAATAAACATTTCCAATGTGATACTTTTTGAGCTCTCAACTTAACAGATGTTAGAATTAGTTTTCAACGTAAGTATCAACGTACGGAATAATTCTCAGAAAGTTCAAAGTAAAAAACTATAATCATGTTAAGTTTGTTTGGCATAGAAAAGAATGTAAGTAATAGAAATATTGCAGTTGTTAACGTAACTTGTAAATATAACTTACGCTAAAGGTACGAGACAGGCATGATAAAGCAACGTTTATGTAAAGCTTTAACACACCCAAACAGTAAACTAAATTATTAACTAAACGTAGATAATTCAAAATATCTTTTTAATCAGATACTGTATCTTTAAGATGGAACAAACATGAAAATACCTCTATATAGTGAGCTTACAACATAATGCTCAAAATGTGTTTACTACGAATCGTCATGTAAGCACCGATTAAATAGGTATGTTCACGTGGTAAGGTGTAAGTATCTTTATCTTTGTTCTGTTGCGTAAACGATCACCAGGGTTCAAGGCTCCAATCAGCCGATGTGATGGCCATGCTTTCAATATGCATGCCGATACTTCCTAAGCCGTTTACAAACAATCGACGATCAATGTTGTGTCAGCTTAACGATTGTTGACAACGTTTTATCAAGCAATGCTTATGCGCATGTATATGAGTAGGTAGTCATAGTTTGAACAGCTGTATTCTTGTAGATAATAAGTATGCTGCTATTGTTTTAAATAACGCCGTAAATGGCACGTAAATTGAATAAATTGTCGTTTAAATAATAGCGAATATTACATGTAAGTGTAGTGTTTCTTGTTATGTTAATTATTGAAGCAGCTAAGGTCTAACTAGAAATACGTTAAGCTTTGACTGCTGTATTGGCGCAGCTGGTAGTCAGTGATCCAGCCTTCTGCGCCGCAGGTTACAGGCTCGGTCCTTGCCCAGGCTGTGTAAATATTTGTGTGATTAAAAAAGGTGTTTGTTTTGTGCATGGCTGTTTTCCATTTATGTATCAGATCAGTGAATCAGGAAACCCACTTTACAAGCTTTGTTTAGTTTGCGATCAGATGACCTTGTGTGATCATGATCACATTTAAGTAATGTATTCAGTATTAAATCAATTGAGCGCGTTGCACTTTTTTGTATGGGTTAGAAGATCTTAAAGAAAATCTATGAATCTACGAGAATGCGTGTGAAATACTCGTTATTAGATTCAAACAAAGTACCAAGTAAACTTCTGCGGATTAGAAGTTGAGTACAACCCAATCTATGTACAGAATCTAGAATAGAATAATGTGGATATAGTCTAAACCCAGAAAATAACATCTAGAACTGAAAAACGTTATCGGAGATATGTGGTTCATGGGAAAACAATTGTAGTCACTAACAAGTTATTTACTCACATATTGTTTGCGAGTTTTGCGGTCACTAAGGTATTGCAATAAATAACCCGAGCGGAACGAGGTTCAACACTCCTTGTAAACAGTAGCCATCACTGGTTCTACCGCTATCCCATGATCACGGTGAATTGTAATCATGGTGCTAGCAATAGCGTCGAAATATCAGGAGCTCATAAAAATCCCGTATAGTACATGATAAGAACGCATCATATTGTTATCATAAAAGAGACATTTCCACTCTTTCTAAGTACTGGCGGTAAGAGCGAATATGCTGGCCCGCAGGTTTACCCGATGTTCAGATTCAGTTAAAATCACACTCTTCAGAGCTTACTGTACGTCACTGTACTCGGGTGCCCTGTGGGTTAGTTTCACTCAACGTGCGCTCAGTTCCCTGCGAGTGCAGTACAACAATGCTTTCAGGGCGCTGATGCGGCTGCCACGTTTTTGTAGCGCGTCCGCCATGTTTGCGGAAGCTGGCGTCGACAGCTTCACAGCGATATTGCGAAAAAAGGCGGCGTCCTTGTTAAATAGAATACGTGGCAGCCCCAACAGCCTCCTAAAGACGATTGCTGACAGAAATGAGAGTCCATTAATAATGCACCTTGTAGCATTAACCAAGTCTCTGGTAGAATATAAGTACTAACCTAGTTTTAAGAATTACTAACATTTTGGATCTTTGTTGTCTGTAAATTAAATAAATAATAATAATAATAATCGCCGGTTGGTGTCACATCACTTTTGTAAATTAAACTGTTTAACGGGCCTCTACGTGTTGGCTTCGGCCCCACGCACGCCTTCCAAAGGTCCGGGACTTAATTGCCCGAGATTCAGGAATGATAAACAACATAATAATAATAAGTAACTTAGGTACCTCATTAAACATCTCGAGTACGTTCTTGTAGTAGTGCTTGGCTCCGAAGTGCCTCTTGAGCGTGGAGAACATAGCGGACTGGACGAGAGCGGCGTCGTTGACTCCGCTGAGGCCGACTTCTGGACGGGTGTGCCAGGTTGGCATACCGCGGCGAGACTGCGTCCCTTCCATTATGTCGTTCTGGAGCAGCTGGTTCGTGTGGAACTGGAATTAAGGGGCAAGATTAGGAAACTGACTGGCCTGTTGGCGCTGTTGGTAGTAACCCTGACTTGTGCACCGAAAGTCGCAGATTAGATCCTCGCTCAGGAAAAAATTTAAAAGACACGTTATGGAACGTACTCTAGGATTTAACTTTTTCAGAAATCTACAATCGATCCTCTATTGAAAGATAAAATAAGTACCTACACTGCTCGTGTAGCGCTGTTTTAGCTTACGTTTAGTTTTTTTACCAGTTACTTGCTGCCTTGCGTACATATACCTAAGGTCATACAGGATTTTAATAGCTTCTTATAAAAAAAATTAAGGTCTAACTCTGAAAGATGAATACAAAAATTCTTATTTGTTCGACGACTTTGGAAACTCAAAAACAATTGACAAAGCTAATCAGCCAATTTAGACTCCAGAAAGCGTGCAAAACGTTAAGCACAAAATTTATTAAAAGCCTGTATAAAACTTTTGCTCCAAATTTTGACAAACAAGTTAGAAAAAACCAAATAAACATTTAACCGACAATTTAATTTACATAATACGTACATATGTATGTTTCATATTTGTTTTAAATGTTATCGTACAGTCTCTGTGGGAGCTAATGATAAAACAGCAGCAGGTTTTATCAATAGGTACAGTCAAGAGCGGGTAAAGTTTGATATTTGCCGTGTGACTAGTTCCTAAGGCTGTAATGCAGTAAGAAAGGTAGGATATCTAATGTGTCAAGCTTGACCCGCTCTGGACTGTACGTTTGGAATGGAAGTGCCAAAGTTTCAAGGTCAGGTCGTAACAAAAACGTGATATGGTTTTTTTTGCCATATATAATAAAACTGCGTAGGTATGCTTGATTTCATTATTTACATGTGCACGTTTTCGACCATGCGAGATGTCGAAGCTTTCGTTCTATTCAATTTACGAGGTGGCTTGGATACATCTTCTCCAGCATCTTGCAAGCCAGCACGGTTGCTAGACAGTGGTTCTATTCATAATGTAATTAAATAAACACAAAGAATCTTACCATTTCAACACACCATCCCATGATATTGGCGAGGTGGATATTCTCCGCGGTGAGATTCTCCTTCTTCTCCAGCATCTTGTAAGCCAACACGGTTGCGAGCCCGCGGTTCTTCTTGCCATTCGGCACGTTGTACTGCAATAGCTGCAACAAGCACTCACTCTCAATTGTAGTCAGGTTGACCTTTAACAACGATGTTTTTCGATAAGTTACCCTACCTAATGTAATGATGTTATGTGGGTGGATTAACTCTCAAAGAAAACTTATAGTGTCCTTGACAGGGGGTTTCAAGCATCCCCCTCATAGGCCGGCTATCTTTTCCAGATTGTGGAGTTACACATAAAGTTTACTTGATTTATATTTTGTACTATATTAGACATAGGTTGCCCAATTGCCATCAGCCCAGCCAATTTGTTTGGCGACCCAGGTATTTAAACTCTATCAATGTGGTTCAGCTATCTACAAGTCAATTTATTGGTACTAGATCATCAACCTAATCGGAATTTTGGGTTGGACTGATGACGTTTTACAAAGTTCGAAAACCTACATCAGTTTTGGTAAAAGTAAATAGGCACCTAGGTACTTGCTTATTGAATTGGCAAGTGTTTCGAATGACAATTTATATTTCGAGTCGCCTCACGTAATTAAACACGAAACTTGAAATGATGTCATCGCAACAACATTCGGTGTATAGTATACCTACTTGTTTTATTCAAAAGCCTGTTCAGTAGTCTTAAGACCATGTATGTTAAGAACAGACGCACCTACGAACTGCGCAGCGCATTATGTCGCGTGTTTGAGTTAACTCAATTAATTAACAAAGTATACTATGCTTTTAGTTACTTAATTACCTAAAAGAAACGAAATGTAAATATCGGTGATCATATTCTTTTTAACTAGTTTCGCAAAAGACAGATTTTTTGCTATTTTCATTCTTTTTTAGGGTTCCGATACCAAAATGGTAAAAAAAGGAACCCTTATGGTGCGACTTTGTCTGACTGTCCGTCTGTCACACCTGTATGTCTCAGCAACCACTCGTGCTATCGATTTGAAATTTGGAATAATTCTGGAATATGGTTGCCCAACTTAATTTCACATGAAAGAGTAAAAAAAAATACGATTATTAATGTAAAGGGGGTTCAAAAGGGGGAGGGGGGCTAAATTTCAAATTTTCACCACTAGGTCGAGTGGGGTATCATATAAACAGGATTTACTTGTACTTATATTCTAAAATATATTTTTCCTACTCTTAGTTATCAAGTTATGATGAAAACCCCCCTCATCTCCGAAGTTTGTGAAAGGAAACGATAGAAGTTTACGTAGATATTACAGCAAAAATAAAACGATCTTTCGAAGTTGCACAGTTTTTTAAAAATCTGCAAAAACCTTAACAAACAAATTTAGTTTTGCGGTCTTAAAAATGGACTTTATTGCTTCCAAAAATACCATAGGTAGGTATATCGAACCCTCGGCGCGCGAGTACAACTCGCACTTGACTGGTTTTTAGGGTTCCGTACCTCAAAAGAAAAAAACGGAACCCTTATAGGATCACTTTGTTGTCCGTCTGTCTGTCTGTCAAGACCCTTTATATCACGAACGGGTAAAGGTATCAGGTTGAAATTAATACCATATATTAGGATCCATGAACCACACAAGATCTGAAAATTTATTTTTTTTACAACGACGCAATCAAAAGATATGGCTTTTTATGTCCTCATCTCCATACATTTATTCAAAAATGCAAAACCTACAGGGCACTTCCCGTTGACCTAAAATTATGAAATTTGTCAAGAAGCTAGGTCTCACAGTACAAATAATGGGAAAAGTCTGAAATCATTAAATATCACAACTTTTCTCACACCTAATGGTAACCAATTGTGGTGAGCTCCCGTTTCAAGAACATTCATATAAGAGAGAGGTCAAGTTGGATGGTCGCTTAGGCAATTTTTGTTTTAGTTCTATTTAAAAACGGGAACACTTACAAACTTGAAAATTTGTATGTTTATAGTGCATAAGCTATAAAATAACAACAAATAATAAAATCTGGTCAAGCGCGTGTCGGACTCAAAAAATCTAGCACATTAGCTTACTGAAATTTCATGTTTATGTGGTGGTACGGAACTCCCAGTGCGCGAGTCCGACTCGCACTTGGCCAGTTTTTTTAACTGCTACACATTATTTTAAATTGCTTATAATCAAAAAATATGTTTTTGTAACTAAAGTTTATCTATCAAATAAGAAGTACTAGTCGTACAGCTTAAATGCACCAAGTAAATTTTGTTCTGTAATGATAACTGATTTTTAATTCACAAAATAAACAAGAAAGGTCAATGCTTGACCCATTTTGGCAATTTAAAGTTTTGTTTTAATATTCAGCTTCATTTAGTCCAGTTGAAAACTTAAAATTTAACATCCGGTAAAATTAAGGTTGATTAAGGATCTCTTACCTTCATGCATTTTTTAAGTTAGACTTAATTTACCTTTGTTATTGTAGAATCTTAAACATAACACATTAACATTTGTTATATGTAAGCATAAAAATGCTGTATGTCCAGGTAAAAAAACACATGTTTATCTATGTTTATCAGCATTGTTGCTAGCTTTAATTGCTCTAGCTTCATATTAAGTAGGTGCGTAGAGATAATAGTACCTAGGTACCAAAGATTACCTAACAGTTGTAGGTACTGCGTATAAAGGCCAGTATATAAATAGAATTCAAGTTTTCCTACTAGCTTTTCTAACAGGTTTCACAAACAGACCATTTTGATTTAGTAATGGTGTTATTTTATTTACACTTTTTACAAGATGAGAGAATAAAAAATGAAAATAATTTATATATTTTTTTCTCGATCTAGCCCTGAGGAAGCGTTCACACAAGAAGCGTATACACCCGCGACTTGAATAGATTCAGGTATTAAAAGAATAGCTTTTTTGAATAGTGTTGCCTTATTAGATTTATAATTCTGTTAGTACTTAATCAAAGTCAAAATCGTTCATTCATTGTTGGATATAAAAATCTCTTAATGACGTCAGCTAAACTACATCGCTTCACATACAATGTGGCGGCATAGTGGGAAAAAAGAAGCGAAAATAAAAACCCAATCAATTTAGCAAATGCAGCTACTAAATTGCTTTGTAGGATTAAACATAATAATGCTAACCTAACGTCTCGGTTGTTGCGAAAGATTTTAAAAACGATAACTCGATTCAAAAAAAGCAACGCAATTTACACAACGTGTAATTCTAAATACGCAAAACTTCTGGGGGGGGCACTACTACCCATGTAACTGAACAACGTTTGTTCTACAACTTTTGGAAATTAAAATAAAAAAAAATATTATCCATACAAATTGAGCGCATCACATTATAATTATTAAACTTGATTTTTTTAACTTTAATTTCCAAAAGTTGTTCAGTTATGGGTGGAAGTAACCCCCGAGAGTTTTTGCGTACTTAGATTTGAACTCGACTGTTTTAAGAAAAAAACCAATATGAAAGACTCGATGATAAAATTATCGTAAATTAACTTTTTAATAAGGTTAGGCGTGTCTCTAAACTAGAAGTTCTTCTAAACAGGTAGCATAGCAATAAGATATCTACGAACTATACAAATAGTGATACTCAAATTGTATAATTAACAAAGTTGTGAAACACTTTTAAGAAGATTGTTTGCCAAAGGTAAAGGTAGGTAGGTGTAATGTAAGTTACTTTCAGTATACTTGAGTGCCGCAAAACCGTCCTGGTCAAATTGCCTAGGTCAGATCTAGATAGTAGCAGACTCCGTAAAACGGGAAGGATAGTAATACGAGTATTATTAAGGATCTTAAGCACAACATAATTTTATACAAGTTCAAGCTACACTTTCTACTGTGAGCAAAACTATAAGAATCTGCTTATTTTTTTTTATATCAATGAAAATGCAACCAATCATCCAAGTCTCATAAACATCGCTACCGCTACCGAAACAGTAACTCAATAATTTTGCTCACAAGTAAAAACCACCACACCATCGTCCAGCGTGCCAACAACGTACCTTAGCCAACCACTTGGTAGCTTGCGGCACGTCGTTGTGCTTGCCGGTCTCGGTGAGGTCCCGGATGATGTCCGGGAAGCACGCCATGAACTCCCGCGACTGGTCCTTGGTCACCGCCAGCCCGCGCGCCGCCAGCGGCATCTGGTGGCCCGTCAGCGTTGACAGGTATCTGGACAGTCGGGATGGCGAGCTTCATACATGCCCTACTCAATCTAGTCTTCTCTTATAATATTGTCTATCGATGTTTTAGGAAATTTTATTGTATTTAGGAAGTTAGTATAACCATAATACATCGAAGCTACCTACTGGAGTATAGAAACTACTGTCCAATAAGATTTTATTAAAATGGACCACAGAAACTCCTACTCTTCATCAAATAAACCTTACATGTTTTGATGAGCATTTAATGTTACCTATATAAACAGATTGTAATTGAAAGATTGAATTAAGGTGAAGAATGATGTTCTTATCAGACACAAAGCTAAGCTTCACCGATTTTATTCCAGATCGCTCTAATAGAGCTATTAAAGGCATTGCAATCCGCAACAAGATTAGCAGTACCAAATTGGAGCATGTCAGTAAGGTTCATCGTATTTTCGTATATTTCAAGTAGGTACTCGAATGGTATTGATTTTGTACAATATGTAGCAACAAGCTGATAAAAACTTGAAAGAGACTGATAAGGAACGTAATGGCAAATTATTAGCTTCAATATGATCAATAGCATGTTAATATTCAAGGATTGACCAGATCGATCGATAGTTACTGCAACGTCATGAGATAATAATAATTTTGAATTTGACGATATCATCACGTTTCTGTAAATCTGGGTTTGAAATTTTCGAATAGTTACAAGGAGAAACCGGGCGGTAACTTTTTGTGTACATATCTTTAAACGCACGATAGTTATACTATAGCGAGCACTACCATATCACGCACTGACGGCGTGTGAGATTCCAGTAGGTACAGAATATCAGTTAAAACAAATTAAAAATGTAGATTTTATTACCTACGGTCACATTACACATTTGCATGAGCATGGACGAAATGTGAATCTTATCTACCTGGGTGTCGAGTAGGCCATGCTAAGTACGGCTTCGGTTACGCAAACTCGCTCCGGGTGAGTTACAAGAGTTCACTTCAGTTCACTAACCTGTGGTATTTCTGCAGCTTGAGCAGTTTCTTAGTGCCAATGGTCTCTTCCTGCTGGTCCCTGCCGCCCTGGTCCAGTCTTGGCACCATCGCGTCCGAGTTGGTCACGCTGGTAGTCTTGCTGATCTGCCGGCGGATCTCATTCTTGTAAATTTGCAAGATCCTATCAAGGCTCTTCTTTGTGGAAAACATCTTCAAATTCTTCTTTCGTTAATACGAGCAAAAATATAACTTGTGAATAATAAGTTAAATATACTTTAAGTGATGCAAGAGCGTATAGTTCTCGCAGCGAATGGTCGTGTAGTCGCACCGAATACTTGGGTCCGACTGATTCTTTGTTGTGTTTTGCTGCCTCCTTGCCGGTTTAACTCGACTCAAAATAAGCAGTAGAGTCGTATTTAATGTTTACATCTGCTTCATCGACATCGATAACATCTGTTTTATCTATTTTATCATTAGTAACATTAGAACTCGACCTTTGTAATTTGTCACTATAGCTTGTAATAATCATAATCATTTTAATCATAATCCTTTATTGACCTTTATATAAAATTTATAAGAATTTTCTAGGTTCTTTCAGAAGGTAAAAGAATATTCAAGAATTTTCTAGACAGTGTGACAATGTTCTATTTCTCTCATCGAAGGGCTAAATTGAGGTCGAGAGCAAGCCCATTGATAATATACAGGGTTATTTTTGGACCCCTGTCCAAATTTCAGTATGTTGCTCAGAACATGTATCTGAAAAACTTTCCCAAAGGAACATGGGTCGAAAAACGGGAAAAATTTTTGGTCGTCCCATACAAATCTTGTGCTGGCGATAGTGGGATTTGTAAGGATTAAGCCAAATTTTATCTCGTTTTTCGACCCATGTTCCTTTGGGAAAGTTGTTCAGATACATGTTTTGTTTTTGACAGGGGTCCAAAAATAACCCTGTATAAAGTATTGATGCAGAATTTTTTGAGTTACAATTCAAATAATTATTTATTCAAATAAGTTCATAGAGTCACCTTTTCTTAAATATGTGAGTGTGAAATATGAATAAGAATTAGCTAGGTAATTCCTTTGCAAAAGGTGAGCAAGAGTACAATTCGAAAACGAAGCAATACTTAAATTGAGATAAAACATCGACATAGTCGAGGCACCTCTATGAGATGCGTGCGCACCGCACCGCAACAGAGCAAGCCGGCTGGTGTCCCCTCCAGCAGAGCGCCACGCGGGCGACGTCACGTAGGCACCGGCACCGCTCCGCACTCCTCACCCCTCGTCTCTCCGGCCCGGCAGCAGCCCCGCAAACCCCTGTGACCCCAAAACACTGCGCAGCAGACAGGTAGTGGAAAGCCACGGGGGAAGGGTACCGTTTACCGTTTTTCGTCAAAGATTTACAACAACTAAGTATGTAAACAGACAATGAATGGACCACAATTTAAGATACATGGAGTAACAATGATTGTATTAGGCACCAATTAGAACAAGGTACATACTTGTTTGTTTAATTGACTTCCTCGTCACAAAGCAATATTTTGATGTGATGAAGATAATAACTAAAGAATCATGCATTATAATAAGTATTATTATACCACTGTTATAACTTTTGCGAAACTATTTCAAGAATCCGAGATAAGAATGTATTATATAATAGGTCTTTATCTATGAAATTGCCGAAATTTTCTTACAGATTAATGAGATCATAATTCCTATAATTCTAATGCTATTTTTAATGCTAATTTTGTCAATTTTTATGATTATTATTTAAATACGTTTTTGCATGCTTAGTCACTTGTAATGAATGCCCTTACAGGGTACATGTAACGAACTGCTATGTGTTAATAAGAACTTTAAGCTGTACCTACATGAAAACAAGATTAAATGATATGATATGATATATTTTTTTTATATGTCATATATTTGAAAGTTGACTTCAAGGTTATCAATTTACGCATAAAATAAAGTTTTTATTTTTAGTTTGATATATAAAATTAAAGGTTCGAAAATTGTTCGTCTTAAATGTCGTCCGATTTCATCATTAGATTTGTTATATTTTTCTACAGATAATATTTTTCGAAAATTAAATTTAAACGTCTGTTGGCTTAATGTCTTCCCAATAATTACAGAAAAAATAAAAAAAATTGTATTTATAATTCCTAAGAAAAATGCAAAAATGTTAGTACTGAAAATTGAGTTTACCTAAAATTCGCCATACAAAACGGCAATTTCATAGGTAAAGACCTATTAATTTTAAACTTAACTTGTAGTTATAAAATAAAAGAAAGGACCTGGAATAGAAGAAAAACTACATTATTATTAATACATTTCTCTTTTAAAAGAACAGGTAAAATAGGCTATCTTCAACATTTAGGGTAGGCGAAGGCTATACAGGCCCCTTTTTGTCACCATGTTTACAGTACGATCACGTAAAAAATTGTAAGTCAAAAGGTTGGCAAAATATGTGCCCGAGGAAAACCGGTTGATTAAGGTCACCACATGCGTGTATGTATGTCCTTAGGTAGGTACTAGAAAACTTGCAGTTGAAAAAAGTAAACGTACAGTCAACAGCACATTTAGCTTACTTATCACATTAGACTTTGTACCCTTCTTATTTTTAAGTAAAATGTATCAGCAATAAGTTATTGTCGTAAGTCCTGAAATGTATTTTACTTTGTTATATGTTATCACGAAATAAATAAATATTTTTATTAAGTTTAATAGAACCATGGTTTTCCTGATTCTAGGTAAAGGCTTTCGTCCTTCCTCTCTACTACTCCTACTACTGATAAGCCTCTTACACACGCACTTGTCATACACACTCATACATACTTACGTACATACAGGTCAAACTCATAACCCTCCTTTTGGGCTTCGCCACAGTCAGGTAAAAAAGTAATAGAATAGATAAACCTAGGTTGAGTACTGGGTACCGACCTGTGGTACCGACGGTTTATGAGAAAAACTCGTTGCTCAACCAATGGAAAATAGATATTCATAGTTTGGCAATACCTAGTTTAGTTATGGCAACAGTCTGTTGCAATACAACGATTTGGTCGAGAGAGTTGAAATTTCACTTATTTGCAAGGGTAAAAAGCAAAGTAGGTACTTAAAATATAAGCGGATAAAGAAGTGTATCGACAACGACCCAAATTCTTGATATGAAAAGTCCCCTTTTGCCTTTAGAAAATGTGTGACATTATCGACGCTTTTCTAACAAAAGGACTTAATTAAAATCAAATAAAGGAGATGTTTCATTTCCGGCCATTTATGTTTTTTTTATTGTCACTGTGCTTACTCTTGACCTCGATCTGGTCTTGAAGACAGGTTGGCGATGGAACGAGCTTGCCCAGAAGAAACCTAACCACTCGCGACTTGAATAGATTCGGGTTATATGTCATCACGCTGCTAGAATAAAAGGCAAAAATAAGTTTTACCGAAAAAAAATCACGTTGATTCGTGCGATATGGCACTGCAATGTTTACGTCTCAGTGGTCCATCTAAGCAAAATAAAACTGAAAACCTCATAAAAATGTATTTTCGGCATTTCTGCATAAGAAGGCCACGTCAAATGAAAATTTCCACCATAATGTGTGTTGCCGGTATGGCCGATTAAAGAAAATACCCGAACGAAAGTGCTGGCAACAGTTTAAAAACCGGTCAAGTGCGAGTTGGACTCGCGCGCCGAGGGTTCTTATATACCTTTCGTATTTTTGGAAGCAATAAAGTCCATTTTTGAACCACAAAACTAAATTTGTTTGTAAAGGTTTTTTACAGATTACTAAAAAACTGTGCAACTTAGAAAGATCGTTTTATTTTTGCTGTAATATTTACACAAACGTCTATCGACTGTAATTAATTCAGATTTTTCCATTCACAAACTTCGGAGATAAGGGGGGGGAACGGTATTTTTTGAAATTTTTCATCATAATTGAAAACTGAGAGTTGTAAAAATATACAAAAATATGTTTTGGAATGTACAAGTAAGGCCCTTTTATATGATACCCCACTCGACCTAGTACCGATAATTTGAAATTTTGCCCCCCCCTATTTGGGCCCCCTTTACATTAATAATCATAATTTTTTCTTGATTTTTTCAAGGGCAATTAAGTTGGACAACCATATTCTAATACTATGCCAAATTTCAAGTCGATAGCATGAGTGGTTGCTGAGATATACAAGTGTGACAGACAGACAGACAAAGCGGCACCATAAGGGTTCCTTTTTTTATCGTTTTGGTATCGGAACCCTAAAAAGGGCAGGTCTGCCATATCGCAACCTGCCGGAATTACTCGACCTTCCGACACCATGAACCTACTTTATCGAGTACTCCGATGAGAACCGATTGCAATGAAACAAAGCTTATATGCACAAAGGCAAATACATTATAAAAAAACTTTATTTGAATCAGTTCAGTTGTTTCTGAGTTATTGGCGCACAGGCCGCTCGACACTTGGCATTCGTTATACTGTTTATGAATGGCTTATTATTTTTGAGGCAACTAACAAATGAAACGGCAACTAACAGTTTGCATCTAATAAATTAATCTGGCAGCGATTAAATAGTTTAGCAACAATTATAATAGATGAGCTTCAAAATGCAAGGATTTATAAAAACTAAATAATGGCAGATTCTTTAAGGTAGCAAATACATTAAACAGGGGCAATAAAATCATAAGCGAGGTACTATAAATAATGACTTGGCGACAAATTTTAACAGTGAGTGGCATAACAAAGATTATATTATTGGCAACAACAGGCTCCCATATAAAAATACACTTTCGGGCTACGATTTGTAGGCAGCTGTAAAAATTAAAACGGGTACTATTATCAAGTATTTGGATTTCAGTATTTTTGTTAGTAGAATCATAATTTAATGAAAACGGCGACAAGGTTAGTCATTGCATAGAAACAGAGTGCGGGTCGAATATATTTAAAGATTTTATATTTTTTTATGCTGTGAGGGTCTCCTTGCGAGGGGTATCAAGGGAACTTGGCCTTGGAACATGACCTTAGGAACATGACCTTGGAGCTTTAATTATAAATTCACTTTACTGTGTAATCAATTAATCATACTTCCGCGTGCTTCCTAACCTTTTTACAATGACTACTGCTTTTCTCTAAATGACCACTACCATCACGAAGCGGGGGGACGAGGGGGCGCAGCTCCCCAGAATGGGGGGTTCGGGGGGGCAGAGCCCCCCCGCCATCAAAAAACAAACTCCAGACAGGACGACCCATACACGGTAGGTTATGTTAGGGAAATAGGGGACCCGCACAGTGGGTCCCCGTCGAACTAACCTACAGTCAAGAGGATTTTAATGGAGCTTTAATTATAAACAATGAACTAAGAGGAACACTCGGCTCGGCATAAATAAAAGATATTGTGGGTTGAATAAATAAAGACAATTATTATACCTTTATACCTTTTACTCTTTCGCCATTGTAGGAAAATTTTAAGCCATATAATAAAAATTCTAAGTAAAAAAAAATTTCATGCATGTCACTATTTGCTTTATTTAGAGCTCTTAAAATGTCGCACAAAGTATGTTTTTTATGACCTTAGTTAACTTTATATACAACCTCATTTTATTATTTAAGAAAGCCTATTTTCTAGTTTTTATCCGCAGTTAAGTGTTCGCTTAACAATAAATTCAGTTGCCAAAACAAAAAATAGATGCCAGTTTAAATTAAAACACAGCTTACAACTGATTATAAAGCTGCCATTTACTGCTTAAAATGATACTTCACTGTAGCTGCCAACCTATTATTTTTGCTACCTGCTTTAATATTTTTTAAAACCCTAATTCAGATTAATTTGTCGCCGCCTTAAATACATGCCTTTATGAATAATGGCAGCTTTACCAATTGCAATATGTAGGCCAATCAACAAGAAAATCGTTGTATGGAGAATTCCGGAAAATTCCTCTGCCTATGAAATGTGGCATGAAGTAAGAGCAATTTGCAATCTATAAATAAATAAATAAAAATAAAGGACGGGTTACACTACGGGAGTGCCGGCAGAAGTGAAAACTTAAACATCAACGTTGTGCATTTTCGAATATTTTGGAATGGTTGGGGAATAACTTCGCACGAATTGTTTTATTTATCAGTATAAAAGTACATACAATATCCATTTATTGCGCTATCAATCGTAGACAAACATGACAATTTATCATGACAATCAAAAAAATTTTGTTAATTCAGGCAACTGAAGAACTGAATTCTATGAAGTTAGAACTGAGCTTAATTTCTGGGATAGGTATACGGGGCACAAACTAACTCTAGCTCTGACCGTTAAACGCAGAACTCAAACAATGAGTCGCCGGGGTGTTCGCGGCAGTTAGGGGGAGGCGTGGGATTGGCTCTCCGCCTGAAACCCAAGCGCAGAAAATAACCGTCAGGAAAGAATATTATAAGTAATATTACGTCAGGGCTAGAGTTAGTTTGCGCGGCTTATACTATCTATGAAGTACTATGATGCAATACTTATCATGTAATATGGCATGTAGTAGTTTCGAGTTCTTTTTACATTACTTACATGCGCTTTTATAACACTTCTGTGGTATTTGTATTGGGGACCAATTCTTAAATATCGGTGGGAGATAAAATATCATACAAAAAAAAACAATATCACAGGTTTTTGTTTCAAAAGTAAATAATTACATTTGTATTTCAAAATTATCAAATATTATAAATCACTTTTCAATAGATTATTTAGGGTTTTTTGAATTTCTTAAATCTCAATAATTACGCGAGGATATTCAAGAATTGATACCCCCGATATATCTTAGCTAGGCTACCAAGTGGAAAGATATTTTTGAAACAGTCTGAAAATTATGAATAAAAAGAAAAAAAAATTGATTTTTAACTGAATATAAAACTGGTTTTTAACAACTCGCTCGTCCTTAAGACTTTGACAATTACGTCTTTATAATATATAATAATAACAACGTGTGTTTAATTGATCTTGGAATGTGTTATTAGGAAAATTGCTGCGATCATGGTAGATAGGCAACACAACACGTATAGGATACCTAGTTCCTAAGATTTCTAAGGTCTAACTCATTTAGTCAGACCGAAAAATAAAAATAAAAATATCAAAAGGTTTTCAGGTTTGGGTTTCGTGCTAACTTAGGCACAGATAATATAATACTATACTACTTAGTACAGAGGCCTCACGTCATAGAACGAATTTATGCCGAAAATTGTTCGGGCTATTTTTTCCATAAGGTATAAATTGATATCTGGATGTTAAAATTGAATTAATGTCATAGTTTACACCTTTACCTACCAACCTAGTAGTAACATTTAGTTTAATTATTAGAAACAAAAGGGCCAAATGAATTCGGGCTATTTACTCCGTCGTAAAAATCGTAGTACGGAATGAGATCCCATGACTTAGGTGAATTATGTGTATTTAGTTAGGTGTCTATGATACAACGTGTAACGGAAAGGTGTGATAATACTGAAGGGTGTGATTCTGCCCATGAAACTGAACAACTTTTCCCACGGAACATAGGTCGAAATACGAAAATCTAAATTTGACCAAAAATGCGCTATCTGCTGATGCAGTTTCTATGGGATGGTAAAAATTGATTTTTTCTATGACGTATGTTCCTTGGGAAAAGTTGTTCAGTTTCATGGACAGGATTCACACTTTAGTATTGTTACACTTTTTCACGCTTTAATTATAGCTATTTATTTATTTATTTATTTCTTAACAAAGTACATTGTATTGAAAATTCATCACATAAAAATCACATTAAAACATTTCAATTAAAAAAAAATCACAAAAATTAAAATAATCATTCTGATAAAATATAAAGTTCATCCTGTCAAAAATAAAAACAATCATAATTCCTAAAATATCATAATAAAAAATAATTAAAATCACAATAAAACAGCATCATTCATAAAAAAAAAAGTTGTGTGAAATAATAAATAAATTAATAAACATAAAATAAAATCATCCTGTCAATAAGAACACAAGAAATTATAAAAAATAAAAACTACACATACACTTATTCAAAAATACCTACTCTGCCTAAGATGCTTTGTAAATTAAAAAGTCATTTACTGTATAAAAGCAATTTTTTAGCAAGAACGCTTTCAATTTTCTTTTAAAAACTTGGGGTTTGTCTAGGAGGCCTTTGATATCTACAGGCAATTTATTAAATAGGTGAACTGCCTGATATCGCGTTCCATTTTTTACCACTCTCAGATGCGGTATTATTTTAAAAGGCAGATCCTTTCTTCTACTTTCCATCCTCTCTGTATTGTCATTCTTAGTTTCTGTCTTTAAATAGTGTTTTGCTAGATCACTAAGTAACACTAAAATGTATAAACATGGTGCTGTCAAAATTCTTAATTTAATGAAAAACTCCCTGCAGGATTCATATTGTGGAATTCTAACCATTGTCCTCAAAAGCCCTTTTTTGGAAAATAAAAGCACCCGAAATGTTGTAGTCATAACCATAGCCCTAGTGCATAATGCTATATCTAAGTCGTGATTCAACAAGCGCATGATACACCATTTTTAGCTCACTCAATCCAACATCATCCCGTAAGGTCCTCAAGGCATAGCAAGCTGAACTTATTGAGTTTCCTAAATCCGCAAGCTCCTATTTCCAATTCAAGAGGCAATCCAAATGCACCCCCAAAAATCTTACTGAATCAGTATTAGTAATTGATTCCGCATTTGATGTCACTATCAAACTATCCTTACAACGCGCAGTAGTTTTGAATAACAAAACATTAGTTTTGTTAGTGTTTAGAATTTACAGAAAACCAATGTTGAAAAGAGAGCATAAGATAATTAAGTTTGTTATTTAAATTCTCAACACTATTTGCAGAACATATCACATTTGTATCATCAGCGAACATCACTAAAGAACTACTCGGGGCGACTAAAGTAATATAATTAAGTAAATCATTTGTATATATTATAAAAAGGACAGGGCCAAGGACCGACCCTTGTGGAACACCTCTTGTAATTAAATTCAGTTTAGACCGTACTATTTTTTCCTCAGTACCCCTTACCGTTACCATTTCCACAAACTGATATCTATTCTTAAGGTATGATTTAAATAATTGCAATTCTGTGTGTCTTACCCCGTAATGCTCCAACTTAGCCAAGAGAATATCATGGTCTACCATGTCAAACGCGGAACTTAAGTCTAGGAACAGCCCGGAAACTCTTAGTTTATCGTTCAATTTAACAATTATTTCATCAACCAAAGTATTAATAGCTTCAGCAGTTCCCAATCCTACTCTATAACCAAACTGTCTGGAATTTAGAATATCGTATTTATTCAAATGACTTATTAGTCGCTTTTTCATTAGTTTTTCAAAAATTTTTGACAATGCGGGCAACATTGATACTGGTCGATAATTACTGGGGTCTGTCTTTGATCCCTTCTTATGTAAGGGTCTGATCTTTGCTATTTTAAGCTGACTAGGAAACATCTTTTGCTCACAACAGTTATTAAAAAAGTTAGCAAGGGGTGCTGCCAACAAGTCTATATTATCCCTTATTACAGTAATTGGCATATCATCATAACCACACGACATTTTTGGTTTCATTTGTGTAACCAGACGAGTTATCTCTTTTGAAGTCACAATGTCAAAAGTCATATTATCAGCTACCCTATTTACATGCTTCCCCATAACATCCATCGCCTGCCTAATATAACCCTGCCTACCAACACAATCTTGGTTAAACTTTCTAGCAAAAGCTTCAACAATATCAGTAGGATCATATGTTAACTTGTTATTTATATTTAGCTTAATATTAGTCCTTCTTGTAATCCGCTTTTTATTTCGATGTTTACTAACTACCTTCCAAATTGCCTTGTTACAGCTTTTTGCTTTTTCTACCTCAGTTTTAACGGCCAGTAATCTAGCTGCCCTTAGAACTCTTCGAAAAATATTGATATATTTTGACCTATATTCGGACACGGAATCATTCCTTTTTTTATCAATTGTATTAAGAAACCGTTTCATTTTGCTTGAAACCCTAATCCCTTTTGTCACATAGTTTAATTTCTGAAATTTCTTTAAATAGATATTTAAAGTCTTCCAAAAACTAAACATTGACAAAATATCTGTAAGTATATAAATATTGTCTGCATGTTGCAGTGTGTTTATGAAAACATTACTAAGACTCGAGTGCAAACAAATCAAACAAACATCGAGTTTAACAAACATTGTTAATTGTTTATTAAAACGGTCGCGCAATGGAAGATTAAAACGTTAGTATGAGAGGTAAGCCTACAGAAAACAAGTATTTCAAGAACAAGGAAAGCAAACCTCAAAAGAGGCATGAAAACAAGTTACATCTGGGAGCCAATTCTTAAATAACATCGGGTAATAAAATATCACTCGTAGTATATAATCCAAGTTACATAAAATTATTTATATCAAAAGTAAAGATTGATATTTCTTTAAATAAACAAGGTCTTTTTTCATTTTTTTTCTGCTTTTTAACAGTTTATCAGGGTAAATTTGAATTTTTAATTTCTCAAAGTGATATTTTATCACCCGGCCTTTGTGCGACCTCTCCAGTTTGGTTAGGACATTGCAGGATGAAACAACTAATTGTCTGAAAAGTTAGATGATTCCGTGCTTCGGAAGGTACGTTAAGCCGTTCGTCCCGACTACTATCTACGGATGTAGTCGTTAATGAGCCATGTCAGAGGCCTTTGGCGGCTTGACAACTCTGACACCAGGGTTTGTGAGGTCGGTCATCGACCTTGCAAGCCACACGATATGATGATGACCCGGTAATATTCAAGAAATGAAAAAAAAAAAAACATTTATTTATTTAAACAATGGTATGGTAATATATAATTGGCTCCCGGATCTATGCCAATGTTCGTAAAATTTTAACGTGAACAGTGAAAATGCGGTTGTGTTTAAAATTGGTTATCGTGTATTCATGGGCATACCCAGGCCAGGGGCCAGCCTATAAGGTGGTAGGTCTTTTGTGCAAAGTCTGTCTGGGGAACCAATTTGTAAAGCAACAGAGCTTGCTCTGCTACGAGTATATTTCGGTTCTGAGGGTAAAATTATGATAAATAATTATCTTTGTCTTATTTTAGTAGCAAAGTACGTATGACACGACACTCTTATGAGATAAACAATATAACCATGTTGTAAAAAGGACCTAAAAGACCACTATCACGATAATACCCAGGATGAGACGGACGGGAGAAGATTTATTCACATTGATTAATACTGAATTCAGTAAAATTTTCACTATTAGAAAAAAGCAAATTATTGTAAAATTCAAATTCAGTGACTGGGCTACCGCTGGTATTCGCAAAAGTAGAGAGAGACTTTTTGAATTATATGAGCTAAGAAATTATTCAAATGACGACAATTTCATTGAATATGTCAAAAAATATTCAAAATTGTTTAAATTAGTTTGTTCAAAAGCAAAGTCATTTTTTCTTCGGAAAAAAATACAGTCTGCTGATAACAAAATTAAGGCTGTATGGAATGTTATAAACAGTGAAACTGGAAAAGTGAAACCGCGAGACAATCAAATCACACTTCATACAAATCGCGGAACTATTAGTTCAAACGTAGAAGTGGCTCAAGAATTCGAAACCTTTTTTACTAATATTCCTTTGAAAACAACAGAGTCACTCAATTCTTCATCTTCACTTGCTAGCGATTTACTTCAAAAGAAAGCCTGCGAAACTGAATTTGGGTTCAATCATGTCACCCCTAACGAAATTATTAAAGCCTTTAAAAGTATTAAAATGAAAACTACTGAGGACCTATGGGGAATGTCAGTAAAAGTCTGTAGTGCGATCATTGATACTATATCTCCATATTTAGCTGTTATATTCAATGATTGTGTCGATCATGGTACATTTCCTGACTTAATGAAAAAAAGTAAAGTAGTTCCATTATTCAAAGCTATCAGTCTTACCTGTAATATCAGTCTTACCTGTACTTAGTAAAATTTTTGAGAAGGTCATACTCAATCAAATGCTTTCACACTTCAATAGAAATAACTTACTACATGACCATCAATTTGGTTTCACGAAAGGGCGCAGTACAACGGATGCCGGGACTGCACTTTTAAAATACATCTTTTGCGCGTGGGAAAAATCTGAAGATGCTATTGGTATCTTCTGTGATCTATCCAAGGCATTTGATTGCGTAGATCATAGCACATTGTTGCTAAAACTTGAACATTACGGTGTTAAGAATAATTCACTTAAACTACTTAGGTCATATTTGGAAAACAGGATTCAAAAGGTACAAGTAAACAGGACGAAATCACTGGGATCTGTTGTCAAAATTGGCGTACCTCAAGGGTCCATATTAGGGCCATTTTTATTCCTTATTTATATTAATGACCTTCCTTCTGTGGTGAAGAATCTGTCAAAGATTGTGTTATTTGCTGATGATACTTCATTAATATTCAATGTAAGTAGGAAATCACAAAATTATAACGAAGTCAACGATGCACTTGGACAGATTCATGCATGGTTTACTGTTAACAATCTAGTCCTAAACGCCAAAAAAACTAAATGTATTAAATTTGCACTACCAAATGTAAGGTCTACTTCACATAACATAGTATTGAATAATGAGCCATTAGATTTTGTAAATAGTACAGTTTTCTTAGGGTTAACACTAGACTCTAAACTTCAATGGGGCCCTCATATAACGGCTCTTTCTGGTCGATTGAGCTCGGCTGCATATGCTGTTAGAAAAATCAGACAACTTACTGATGTAGCTACTGCAAGGCTGGTTTACTTTAGCTACTTCCATAGCATTATGTCTTATGGCATACTGCTTTGGGGCCGAGCAGCTGATATACATTCAATATTCGTTTTACAAAAGAGGGCTATAAGAGCAATTTATTGCCTGAAGACTCGTGATTCCCTGAGAGAACTGTTCAAGGAAATCAACATTATGACAGTGCCATGCCAGTATATCTATGAAAATATAATGTATGCTAGAAAGAACATTCATCAATTACCAAAAATTTGTGACAGGCATAATTTTAATACTAGAAATAAGCATAAAATTGATCAACCATATACTAGATTAACTAAAGTCAATACATCTTTCGTTGGTCTGTGTATACGATACTACAACAAAATACCTGACAATATAGTGCAATTACCTGAGAGAAAGTTTAAAGAATGTGTAAAGCAAACGTTATGTAAAAAAGCTTACTATAGATTGGATGACTATATGAATGACAAAGAGGTATGGTGCTCTGATATTCCAGCGAAACACAAGAAACACATTGTAAAAAGCCGACTCTTAAAGTAGGCCGTGCTGCAGTGGTTTCTTGCCGTTTCTTTTACGCTGCCATAGCACGATCCGAAACGGCGTAGACTCGCTCTATTTGCATTGTATTCTGCATGACATTCAATAAGTATTCTGTAAAGAATCTACATTGAATAAAATTATCTGAATCTGAATCTGGGTTATCGTGCCTCCCGAAGCACAGAAACACTCTCGTTGTTATGCCAGTACGCGTATCCCAACAGCCATGTTGCTCGTGATCGTAAGGAAAGAAAAAATATCATTTGGCCTCGAGCGCTTGTTGCGAAATTGGTTTGAAATGTAAACGTAAATAAATAGAAATCTATTCATAAAAACGTCCAAAAATAGGTCTCTGTTCAACTTGCTTTACTATTTATGAGTAGGTATACCCAAAATATCCTAAAACGCTTTTTTTGCCGGTATTTTTTACCGCTTCGGTTCTTAGCTTGTTGTAATCGAACTCAATTGTAATAATATACAGGGTGTACCGAAACTGAACGGGCGTGCTCAACGAAATTGAACAACTTTTCCAAAGAAACACTTTTGAGATATAAAAAAAAATCTCTCCATGCAAATTGCTCACTGATCGAACAGTTTGTATGGAGCTGGAGAGGTCAATATTTTTTTCATTTCACAAAAATGTTTCTTTGGGAAAGTTGTTCAGTTTCGTAGACTGAGAACTGTCCTTTACACCCTGTATAGGGTGTGTCCTAATCAACTGCGTTCCTTTTAGTATGTCACTTGGACCACAAAACTGAACAACTTTTCCTTAGGAATAAAAAAGGGTGTAAGAGACGGTGTACCGAAAACTGAAATGGCGTACTCAGTCAATGAAACTGAACAACTTTCCCTTAGGAATAAAGGGTGTAAGGGACGGTGTACCGAAAACTGAAATGACGTACCTACTCAGTCAATGAAACAGAACAACTTTCCCAAAGAAACATTCTTGAAAAAATTGTTTCTCCATACAAACTGTTCGATCAAAATGAGCAATTTGTATGGAGAGGACGATTTTTTTTCATTTCCCAAAATTATTTCTTTGGGAAAGTTGTTTAGTTTCGTTGACTGCGCACGCCCTTTCAGCTTTAGGTACACCTTCCCTTACACCTGCATAGGTCGATAAAAAAAATTTACTTCTATAGAACCTGCATCAGCTGGTAGGGCATTTTGTATGGGAGGTCTAATTAGTTTTTTCTAATTTCGACCTTGTTGCTTAGGTAAAGTTGTTCAGTTTTGTTGTCTGAGTAACCTACTCAAAGAAGAATAAGCTCGAAAAAACTTTTTTCACTAGAAAATCTTTGGTGTGTTACTTTCACCATTAACTGACTAACTTTTCCAAAGTAATATTCGTCGATAAGGATAAAAATATGGTCGTCTTGTCCCATACAATCATGGCATACAATACAATACCCTAAATTTATTAGCAGTATCGAAGATTTGCAGCGAGAGAGGCAAAGTTTGTACAAAGGAAAGTTGTTCAGTTTCCTGGTCTAACAGTGAGTTTCAGAAACCTTTTTTAAAGTTAAAGCTCCTCTTTTATTGTCACATTATATGTCAATAAAAGAGGAAGTGTCAGCAAAAGATTAAGCAACTGAGTTTGAGTTATGTACCTTCATATCTATGTCCTACATACTGAAGTTTTTGCACTGATAAAAGAACAGTGTACAAAAATGTACGTGATAGGTATATAGGAGTGGTGAATAGTAGATTAGTATCTAATGTAACAAATCTAACTAAAGTGTCTAACATACGATTTTCACATACTGCTATCGTGTGGTGTGGTTGATACAATTAAGATCAACTGCTTATAAACTTATGCTTGCATTTTGTTATTATAATTCGGGAGAACTTTTTTTGCATTTAGAGTTTGATAATATTATTATTGTTTAATCAACGTACGCTTGAAGATGATATGGAATCGAGTTTTGCCAATTTTTCTTTTGTGTTTTCTTTTGTGTTCGATTTTAGGTCTAAATATATTTGAAGTATTATTGAGACAATCTTTAACCTAACAACCTTGGACTATTTCACTAAAGAGAGCGAAGTTATGCAACTCCTCTTAAACGACCGACACGACCGTGTTCCCTAGCTATCAAAGCATAGAATTCCGAAGCGATTTCAAAATCTAAACACAACTATTATCTACACTGTCTACTCCTTGGATATCTTAAATTCTTTCACCAGCGTTTAGAAAATATATCTTTAGGGTGGACATAGGCTACATGTTACTTCGGGAAAACATCTAAACCCCACGGAAAAACATAAAACTTGGAACTACTGAATACACTCGTAATCTTTCATTAGGTAATTGAAAACTAGTCTAATGAAAAAGAATATCATAGTTACATACTAAATAAGCGTCTTTAAATGCAAGAAACAAACACTTTGCAAATGTTGGCGCGGAGTTAGCTATAGTAGAATCACTACTAACTTCATATCCCCGGTTATTACGTCGGGTTCCCCCATGTGCTCTGATTCATATGTTCTTTTGGACTCTACGACTCATGTAGTTGAAAGAATATTTTAAATCTAAAAACTGATTGTACTGTAGGTGTGGACGGAATATCATCGAAGGTTCTAAAGACGGTTAAGGATTTTATAGTTCCTCCTCTCACTCACATTTTTAATAGGTGCTTACAGGAGGGTATTTTCACTGATGCTTTTCAAGAAGTCCATTGTAGTGCCAGTACATAAGGGAGGGAAAAGGGACTGTTTAAATAATTATCGTCCAATTTTGTTATTGTCAGCGTTATCGAAAGTCTTAGAAAGGATAATTAATCAAAAAGGCTCAAAAAATATATAGAATAAAAAAAATTATTGCCAAAGTCACAATATGGATTTAGATCAGGCAAGTAAACTGACGATGCTGTCCATGAGTTAACAAATTTTGTAATACACCAACTTGAAAATAATAAGAAATGCCTAACTACTTTCCTTGAACTAGCAAAAGCCTTCGATACAGTCTCTTTTCCATTACTCATGAGAAAATTGGAGAAATAAAAATAAGGTATCAGAGGTGTCCAACTTTCCCTTTTCAAAAGCTATTTCGAAAATCGAACTCAATGTGTTAAGGTGAACATTGTAATTAGCAAAGAATTGTCCATCAATTTTGGTGTGCCGCAAGGCAGCATATTGGGCCCGACATTATTTTCGTGTTATCTTGATGAACTTTCTAACATGAACCTCACGAACTGTAAGATTCAGTCGTATGCTGATGATACGGCTCTTAAATTCTGTAGCGATTCTTGGACTGAAACTTGTATGTTCGCTCAGCGAGGGTTTAATCATATTAATGATTGGCTTGCGGTACACTTATTAACCCTAAATACCATTAAAACTAAAGTGTTAACATTTACAAACAGAGGTACTGTAAGTCCTGAGCATGTAATTGTAGCGCATACAGCAAATAGTAACAGCTCAACAAACTGAAAGAACAAACTCGGTAAAATATTTGGGAGTTACTATAGATAGCCATCTAACTTTTAAGGAGCATATTTCAAACACAGCCAATAAAATTCGTAAACTTACTTTTGTGTTCCGGCAACTTCGTCACGTCGCTGACCACAAGCTAATTAAATTAGTCTACCTGGTTCTAAGTCAGTCCATTCTCACATGTTGTATTTCGACGTGGGGTGGTAGTGCAAAAACTTATATGATACAAATTGAGAGTGCCCAGACTCTACTCAACGATCAAGCTTTACGAATATTGCCAACTGTTATCTGTGAGAGAGAGAAAGAATCGATCTAGCTAGGTCTCATGACTGGAAAAATTCGGTTTCCCCGTGTTTTTAAAGATTTGCGTTTTAGAAAATACCTACAGCGCCATTTGTTGGCGGGTAGCATAGCTTGCTCACCCGATCATATTTTAATGTTGAAGCGGCTTTAGTTCTTGATAGAAAAAGGTATAAATGTACTCATGATACTGAACAACTTTCCCCAAGGAACATAGGTCAAAATACGAAAATCAAGTTTTGACTGAAGAAACTGCATCAGCGCATTTTGTATGGGAGATCAAATTTGGTTTTTCGTATTTCGAACTATGTTCCAGAATGTTCCTTTGGATAAGTTGTTCAGTATCATGAGTACATGCATATTTTTTGCTATCAAGAACTAATTAAAAGTCGCCCTATAGAGCGAAGCTCTGTCGCCCAGGTACTATAATTATAATAACAGAGGCTGGTTACATTTTGGCGCGGGTAAACATTCCATTCCCACGGGAAAAATGTTCAAGGCGAACGAAGTTGTGGGCAACAGCTATTTGTACTTAGGAAACAAATTCAACAAGAGGTATTAATATATTATATATATGTATATATATAAATATATATTTATTATGTTTTTATAGGTAGGTTTATATATGTAGTGTTTATGTATGTTTAATTTGTTATATCTTTAGGTCAATCTTTATGCACCGTCCCCGCATCTATGTTAGCCTAATATCCTGCACCCAAAGGTTGCCTGGAAGAAATTGCTCTTTAGCAATAAGGCCGCCTCATTGTACACCTATTTCTAATATTGTACTTTTCACAAAATTTCGTGTGCAATAAAAGAATATTGTATTGTATTAAAACTACATACTAATTAATTACTATCACTGTTTTGATATGCCTTTATTTTGATGAACACCAGTTTAGATATAGGTATTATCAAACTATAGGTACACGCAGATATCAGCCAGCAACAGCTGGGGGCATCGTAAAAGATTATTACTTACTTATCTTACAGAGTACTTTTATATGACAATATCGTCACGCGGTAGACGTATGATTTTAGGAGTTTCTTATAGACCTTGAACTTAATTAGGTTCCGTAAGGGCCCGCGCCCTAAGGGTTCCGTACCTATCTACCAAATGATATACTAAAAGCTTTTGCTCTATGATTTTAAAAGCTCCACGTCCATCCAACTTGACCCCTCTTTTATAGAAAAGTTCTTGAAATGGGAGCTCACCTTAATTGGTTACTATTAGTTGTGAGAAAAATTGAAATATTTAATGATTTTAGACTTTTCCCTTTATTTGTACTGTGAGACCTAGCTTCTTGCCAAATTTCATAATCTTAGGTCAACGGGAAGTACCCTGTAGGTTTTGCTTTTTTGCACAAATGTATGGAGATGAGGACATAAAAAGCCATATCTTTTGATTGCGTCGTTGTAAAAAATTAAAATTTTCAGATCTTGTGTGATTTATGGACCTTAATATTAGTTATCAATTTCTACCTGATACCTCTTCTCGTTCGTGAGGAAAAGGGTCTTGACAGACAGACAGACAGACTGACGGACAACAAAGTGATCCTATAAGGGTTCCGTTTTTTTCTTTTGATGTACGGAACCCTAAAAATGATCGATCAATCAGCAAGTGTAGTGATCTTCAGTATAATACTCAGGCAAAATAGAGAAGGAAGACTGCTGGATAAACGACTTAAATGAACAAAAGACATGGGACAACCACCGAGAAAAGTGGGAAGGTATCAAGGTACTCAATCGCCATGCATGGGTAGAACTTGGTAGACCATAATACAACTCGTATCCGGATAATCCTATTACAATTTAATTAAATTACCTAAATAAAAATAAAATTAGGCGATTGGCAGGTCGATAAAGCGACACGACGGAAGATCCGCCTCCCATTGTCTCTGTCGTAAAGCTGCTATTTAGCGAATCCTCTGAACCGATGGGACGACCGACAATCGGCCTTTGGATCAGCGATGACTGATGGTGACCATGTGTGTGACCTCTCACAAGGTCATGAGTTTAAACAATATCATAATTAATTCATCGACTGCCACGGGTTATTCTGATGTCGGGTGTTTTACTGAGGCAGTAATTTTGTACTTCGACTCAGGAGAGCCACTTTTCTGCAGTGACTCTTAAGTTTTGACAAGTTATTATTGATTATAGGGATTATCTACAGTGCGACATGGTTATTTTGGCAGGCGGATAAAATCGAAACTAAAACCACTGCAAAGGGATGTTGACATATAACGAGGAAAATATATGCACTTAAATATAAGTTTTCCAAAAAATGTTCTCATGAAATATACCTCTACAGATTAATTCAGAATTCAAATTGTCAAATATTGTGACAAACTAACCGTAAACGATTTCGAGAAAATCGCATGTTTAAATTTTGGCCGAACTGGAACACCCTTTATATGAATTTTCACAGATCAATGGATACTAGCGTAAGATACTTGTATAGAATTTCACAACACATATTTCTTAGGAAAAGTTGTTCAGTTTAGTCTACCGAGCAAGCCCTTTTAGTTTTTGGTACACCCTGTATACTGGATTTTTGCAAAAAAAGTTCGAATAGAATATCCAGTCAGGTAGATAACCAATTCAGAATCCAAAATATAGAACATTAAAATAAGCTCAATGAAACCAATTTTTAGTAAATAAAATTTTTACATTTTATGAATAAGGGAACACCCCTTATATGAACTTCCAAAGATAAGTGGATACTAGCGAAAGGTACCTTGCATGGAGATTCTTGGTCATGCAAAGTTTCATCAAGATTTTATGAGCCGTTTTTGCGAAAATTACAATTTTTAATTTTCGTTGTATGACAGCTACCCTCAAAATGAGAGCCAGCAAGAAACCACTCAGAATCCTTCGATAGATTTGCATAAAACTCTTAAATTCAAAATATGGTGTCAATCGGACCATTCGTTTAGCCGCTAGAACAAAGCGTGACGGACAGACCGACCGACGGACCGACCGACGGACCGACCGACGGACGGACATTTTTGGGAGACTTATTTTTTATGATGTATAAGTGATATAGAACACATTTTTGAGAAAATTAGAAAAACTTTTTTTTCACGAATACAATACCTTTCTCGCTTCGCTCGAAAGTAAAAAAAATTATGATGTACATTACCATGCAAACTTCCACCGAAAATTGGTTTGAACGAGATTTAGTAAGTAGTTTTTTTTAATACGTCATAAATCGTAAACCGCTTGATTGATGACTTGATTGAATGAAAGGTAAATACCTTTCATTCAATCAACTCAAATATAAATTTTGGTTACTTACATCACATAATAACGTTTTTAGGGTTCCGTACCTCAAAAGAAAAAAACGGAACCCTTATAGGATCACTTTTTTGTCCGTCTGTCTGTTTGTCAAAACTCTTTATCTCACGAACGGGTAGAGGTATCAAGTTAGAATTAATACCATATACTAGGATCCATGAACCACTCAAGTTGTGAAAATTTAAATTTTTTACAACGACGCAATCAAAAGATATGGCATTTTATGTCCTCATCTCCATACATTTATGCACTAAAGCAAAACCTATAGGGTACTTCCCGTAGACCTAAAATTATGAAATTTGGCAAGAAGCTAATAGGTCTCATAGTACAAATAAAGGGAAAAGTCTAAAATCATTAAATAGTACCTACAACTTTTCTCACAACTAATGGTAACCAATTGAGGTGAGCTCCCGTTTCAAGAAGATTCATATAAGAGAGGGGTCAAGTTGGATGGTCGCGGAGGCGATTTTTGTTTTAGTTCTATTTTAAAAGGGGAACACTTACAAACTTGAAAATTGGTATGTTTATAGTGCATAAGCTATAAAATAACAACAAATAATAAAATTTTTCAAGCGCGTGTCAGACTCAAAAAATCTAGCACATTAACTTACTGAAATTTCAACTAATACAATTATGATTATGTAGTGGTACGGAACCCTCAGTGCACGAGTCCGACTCGCACTTGGCCGGTTTTTTTAGCAATAAAAATACCATAACTTTTACTTATATACGTACAGGTTTGTACGGAACCCTCAGTGCGCGAGTCCGACTCGCACTTGGCCGGTTTCTTTTTGTTGATATGATATGAATTATGTTTATTAATTTTTAGGGTTCCGTACCTCAAAAGGAAAAAACGGAACCCTTATAGGGTCACTTTGTGATCGTCTGGCTGTCTGTCACCACCCTTTTTCTCAGGAACGCGTGGAGGTATCAAGCTGAAATTCATATCAAATACTCAAGTCTTTTGTCCCTTGGATCTGTGAAAAACTAAAACTTCTAAGCCAACGCAATCAAAAGATGTAGCCGTTTATGCCGCAAATTTTCGAGTTTTTCGACACTCGTAAGGGAATCAAAACCTACAGGGTACTTGCCGTGAACTCAGAATCTTTAAATTTGGTACGAAGCAACCTCTTATACCACAAATAAAGGAAAAATTGCAAGAAGCATAAATTTTTAGTTACATCATATATGTTTATGTTTTGAGGGTAAAGGGGCCGGGCTCCTAATTCCCAACGGCCACTGCGACCTGTACAGATCTACACGATACTTTGAATTGGCTCGCAAAAAATGTGGAGGGAAATTTTGAAAATGGAACACACATATTTTTACTTACAAGTAATCATATTTTCGAAAAAGATTCTGACCGGCCAGTCTCCCATATATAAAAACTATTTTTCGCAATACTTTCTGAGTGGCCTGGTATTGTAGCCAACCCTTTATATTACATTTCCTCGGCCACACCGACAGCCTCAAAGAAGCTGACAATTTGCCTAGGATTGAGCGTTCGAGCATCTTCAGGGTATAGTATGTGTCCTCCCGTTACCCGACTTCTACTGTGAGTCAGTGCATCACAGTGGCAGATCAGGTGTATAGGCGTTTCATCGTCTTCTGCACAGAATCTGCAATATGGGTTTTCGTATAGGCCCATTCTGTTTAGGTGCTTGCACAGCCTACAATGTCCCGTTAGGGCTCTTATGAGTATCCTAAATTGATTCCGATTTAGCTTGAGCGCTTCAGATGTGTATTTCTTTGAGAAGCCTCGGATACATCATATAATAAAAATATTTTTATTAATTTTAAACTTACTACCATTTTTCTCATGAACGCGTAGAGGTATTAAATTGAAATTTATATCAAATACGCAAGTCTATTAAGCTGTAACAATATCAAACTTCTTTGTCAACCCAAGCAAAAGAAACAGCAATTTAGACCGCATATTTTGAAACTCAACTACTCGCAAGGGAATCAAAACCTAAAGGATTTTTTTTAGTGTACCTCCCCTAGAAGTAAAGAGGGGATGAATTTTTTTGTCTCGTGTACCCCATCATGTTGGCTGTTCTAGCATAGGTTTTTTAAAACAATGTAAGTCTGCAAATATTATTTTTAGATTTACGAATCCGTTTGGGAAATTTTTAGCTTGAAACTGTATTTTTTTGTTGGAGTTGAGTGTCCCCTCCCCCTGCCAGCTAAACAGTTGCTATTGGAAATAGTAGTAGTATATATGATGAAATTATCACAGACACGAAAGCTTGAAAGGTTATTGAGCTATAGCCGATAAACTGGTAATAATAAAAATAGCAATAGCAATCAGACGCTAGGACCTCGCTGAGCATTAGGAGGTAAAAAGGTTATGTTATGATCGTTATGAAATACTTGATCAAAACGCTTTGCGATAAAAAGAATCGAAAAAAAAGCTATGGAACCCTATACTGCGCGTGGCCCGACACGCGATTGGCCGGTTTTTTAAATTAACAATTTTTTTCAAAATTCTGGGTAAGTTTAGTAATGTACCTACTACTTTTTCAAAATATTTAAAATAAAAATACACAACATTTTGTACCTTAATTTCTTTTTCCTTAAATTCAGAATGACTCTCCACTATGCGCTGCTGTACTAGTATTATATGATCTAATCTAATTTTGAAGCTTCTATGTCTGCTAGAATCTGTGATCTGTGGCTGTACTTAGATAATACTTAGATATCAGGCATTTTTGCATGCTCTAGGTCATAACCTCGGATCATAAAAAGAAATTCAAATGGCCGTGAGTAGAAGCAATTTGCATGATGATGTTGATCATCATCAAAGAATGCATCAGTGCCAGCAGCAGTCAGCACAGCGGCGACATCCAGCAGTTGACGACAGATGGCGTTGACCGTCGTCATTTAACAACAGCGCGAGCGCCGCCACCGACGACGACGCGAGCGCGCCATTGTACTGACTTCCGGAAAAGCACGCTGTTTAGGGTCACTGAATGGGCGCTTGTCTTTTTGCTTGGCAGATTTATGCCAATTGATTGCAAAAAAAGTTTTAGTATTTTTTTTTGTAATTTACTTTTAGAAAGAATAATAAAATAGCCCTCCTTTTGGGCTTAGCCGTAATCGGGTAATTATAGCAAGGTTGATCCGCTAGCTAGACAAATAGTGTATAATAATAACATGACAAATAAGTTGCCTGTGCTACGGATTAAAAAATTAAACTAAAAGAAATACAGGCAGTTCCTTAAGAAACAGAAGAAACTTGCTGTGCTACGGCTCTCAATTTGACAAGAAATCAGAGCGCAAAACACACGCTCGATAGACGTAAAATTCAGCTATTACAATGGATAACAGTAGATTATACTTGTGATTATGCGAAAATATATAATTACGTAAGTACTAAGCAAAGTTCATTAAAACTGTCAGTATCTGATAAAAGTACACACTTTAATGACACAGGTCACTCGCATTTCGTTCGCACGTTCAAAATTACGATGGTTTGAGTTCGCTAGCAAACACGGCGCGCTATGGAAAATTAGCCATGCGTAGCGATGGTGTGATTCGCTCACATCGATGCTCTTCCATTGTCGTCCCCCCCTGTATGTGATTTAACAGAATTATGGAGTAGAAATGACCACAATTTAGTTTTGGCTGTCCAGTGGTGAGCTCGTGTCCTGGCCCTGGTGTGTGAAGTGGATTTTTTCTAAAGTGTGTAGTGGTGGTAGGTACTCGGACAGTTGGACTGTGAGTGCTACGGGACGGAGCGTGCTACGGATCGTAGAGGACGCCCTAGGAAAGCTCAAGTAAGTTGCGTAGGCGTATGCCTTCAGACGCGTAGCCGTCTTGCTACGGAATTAGAAATATTGTGCGACGTTTTACAATATGCAGTTTATGTGAAGATAAGGCTTTGCGTAGAGATATAAACAAAGTAAAGCTTCATTTTTACAATAACCTTAAGTAAATTCTTGATACCTAATAAAGACATCAACGCGTTACAAAATTTTCAAAGGAGGTAATTTAATGTTTAAAAACACAATTGTGAAATATCAATAAATCGTTTACTTAATTAGCTATTAATGATTACAAAGCCTGCTAGTAGTAATAGGCATCATTAATTGAAATGTGTGTGTAATGACGATAGCTGTGGCCATAGCAGGTCCGCTGTGGAGGCACCCTTGTGTGACTGCAACATTATGCAACTAGCCGCGCGTGTAGGCACGTGCACTGTTTTCCTGTCTACAATATATTTATGACTATGGGTTTTTAAATAACACCTCATACATGTCAATTTGATTCACACTTTTATTTTGTGGATGTTGTTAAAGTTTTTCTTTCTCTAATCAATTCTGGTAGGTATCTTGGCTTTAGTATTTTTTAGGTTTCCCATTGAGGCGCATTTTTACCAGTCTCCTCACCTCCTAACAGCTCCTTAGATATTACCACATCAACATAACTAAATCTGAACTGACGACTACGAACATCGCGCTAATAAGTTGATCTACTACTAAGTATGTATTTTTGTATCTATCAAATATTCTCCTACCCTTAAACGATACTTATACCTGCCTAATGATACGATTATAACGTTGTTTTGCATTGTTAATACCATGATACTATGGTGTACGTATGCCAGACTCCAGAAAAGAAAATACTGGGAAGATTAGGTCCCCCCGCCCGGTGAAGCTGCGACAGTCAATAAGGCTAACAGCAAGGTCACCTTAAAAAAAAAAGTTTACGTCGATGGTTCAGTACAGTAGTGACGGCTATTGTAGTTATTGTCATCCACACTGACAAGATTATGAAGAAATAAAAGTTTGTTTGTCTGTCTGATTGCAATTTCTAGAACTACAGAAGCATAGAGGCTGTGTTCATACAGGCGTTTTCAGCGTTTTGATACCAACTCTGATGAACGGCACTGAAAGCTGGGTATGGCAGAAGAAGCATGTGAATAGAATTATGGTGTAGAAATGAAAGCGTTGAGAAGTATGATTTGTGTGAAATTGAGTGGCAGGATTAGAAAATAGTGTGATTAGAGAACGTATTGTGGCGTCAAAGAAGACAGGAATGCTGAGATGGTTTGGTCAGGTAGAGAGGATAAATGAACGAAGGCGAGAGTGAATGGAAACGCTGGAAGGGGTGGGCCTCGGCGAACGTTCCATTACCAAATTCAGGATGTCCTAAATAAAGGCAAGGTTAAAAGTACCCTAAACCAACGAACTTGTATGAAAAGGTTGATTTAAGTAGAGAAAGCGAGGGAAGCATGTCAAGATCGTAGCAGGTGGAGGGCTGTGTGCAATCTCTGCCTTCCCAGACGTGAAATAGGCGTGATGTTATGTATGTATGTATAAGGGCCTGTCCGCACAGCGAATTTTTACCGAGCGATTTTTTTCTCGCAATTCTGTAACACATTGAATCCTAGGGACTGTCCGCACAGCGAATTGTTGCCGCGCGATTTTTTGCTATTGCAAGCACGGAATATAATTCGTGCGAGTAAATATCGCGCGGTGAAAATTCGCTGTGCGGACAGGCCCTAACTATACTTATAACAGCAACGTGTAACTTCCATCGCAAAACCTCTCGGGTGGAAATTCCACTCATGTAACTGAACAATCCGTATGGTACCGGCAAAGAATAGTACCAACTAATATATGAGGCGACTAAGGAAATATGAAACGGTGCGAATTTCCACCTGAGTCTTTAATACTTACAAGGACACCTACGGAATTTTCCTGAAATAAAATTCTTATAAGTATAGCTAGGGACAGGACAGCCACTCAAACCAGAGCCTCTCTTAAACTAAGTGAACTTGGAATGGGAGTTCTGTTATGTTGGTTACACTTGATTGTACAAGTGAAGATTTCGACTGCAATTTCGATTGTTAAAGAAATAGGAAACTTTTCGTCAACGTTCTTGTTCACGTTAATTCCGTAACTTCTGATTTAGTTGATAAATGTATGAAGAATGAAGATCTGGACAAAAAATTCATGCAGACATATTTTATGCAAACAGACGACAATAGAGTGATCATTACACCGTAGGTCGCGGATTCGGTCCCCGCCCAGGGCAAACGTTTGTGAGATGAATACGAGTGTTTGTTCTGTATATGAGTGGTTCTGTGAGTGATCTTTAGCTTGGAAGAAAAGAGAGGCGGCCGCCAGGTGAAGCTAGGTGATCGTAAAGGCCTTTAATCGCAGTAAAAAAGAACTATCTGTGTTCGCGTCTGAACAATCTTCGTGCTATCTGGATACAATTCGCTACAGAAACTCAAATCTAAGGCACCTTGAAACTTCGCCTATAATAAATAAATATAGGGTCATTACGTTATTATCCATACTCCATACTATAATATTTTTTTATATTATAAATGCGAAAGTAACTCTGTCTGTCTGTCTGTTTGTTTGTTTGTTGCTCTTTCACGCCTAAACGGCTGAACGGATTTTGATGAAATTTGGTATGGTGATAGATGGTAACTTGGAGACGGACATAGGCTACTTTTTACCCCGGGAAAATATCTCATTCCCGTGGGAATCTACACATACAATAATACTCTAGCGGGGTTGTATCTGCTACAGCACACCGAAACTACTTAACCGATTTTGATGGGACTTTTTTTATTCAACTAAGTATCGCTGATTACGAAAACTACTACAATTTTGAAATCCAACGTGGTAGACGTAAACTACCATTATCCCCTGGGGATAAGGTTGAGGTGCGATAGGGTTGAAATGTCTAAAAATCAATATGGGTGTCGTTTGTAAGGTTTATCGAGCCGCTGATTACAAAAACTACAACAATTTTGAAATCCAACATGGTGGACGTGAAATGCTATCATCCCTTGGGGATGAGGTTGGGGTGCGATAGAGTTGATATGTCTAAAAATCAATATGGGTGTCGTTCGTATGGTTTATCGGGTCGCTGATTACGAAAACTACAATGATTTTGAAATCCAACGTGGTGGACGTGAAATACCACCACCCCTGGGATGGGGTTGGGATTCGATAGGTTTGAAATGTCTAAAAATCAATATGAGTGTCAGTTGTATGTTTATATACGTGGGACACTCAGAAATATTTGCGACACTAAAAAAAATTGTTCTACAGGTACATATATTTTTATTAAATCTTTTCAAAGTACTCTCCACCAGCCTCTATACAAAGATTCATGCGTCTGAACCAGTTTTCAAAACACTTTTTCCAGTCCGCCGTAGACACCTCGTTTACAGCCTGCTCGAACGCAGCCAGCGCATCTTCCGGCGACGAAAATTGTATCCCCTTGAGCTGATTTTTTATTTTTGGAAATAAAAAGAAGTCACACGGTGCTAGATCAGGGCTGTAAGAAGGGTGACCCAGGAGTTTGACTGGTGTGCTGTCCAGGAAGTCCCTCGTTTTGAGCGCGGTGTGTGCAGGCGCATTGTCGTGGTGGAGCAGTAGTCCGCGGAGCCCTGTGTTTGGTCGCTTGTTGCTCACAACAGAAAAAACTTCTGGTAAACATTTGGTAGTATACCATTCGGCGTTGATGCTTCTTTGATCTCGTAAGGGAATTGAGGCCAAGTGGCCAGTCAAATTAAAAAAGCTGGCGATCAAAATCTTCCCCCCGCTTCGAGATCGCTTCACTTTGGTAGGCGTTGGTTCATTTTGAAACACCCAAACTGTCGACTGGCGCTTGGTTTCTGGATCGTATTGATAAATCCAGGACTCATCACCTGTTACGATGTCGTAAACACGCCGAGACGAGCCTGCTTCAAATTTGTTCAGCATATCACGGCACCATTCCACCCGGGCCTGCTTCTGAGCGTCGGTGAGGTAGTGCGGCACCCAGCGCGATACTATCCTCCTCACGCGAAGATGCCCGTGTAGAATCTCGTGAACGCTTCCCGATCCAATCTTTAATATGTGCTGAATCTCCTGATATGTAATTCGCCTATTATCTTGGATTAAATTTTTCACTGCTAGCACGTTTTCTTCCGTAATAGCCGTCAAAGGGCGACCGCTTCTTTCTTCATCCCCCAAGGTTGGTCGACCGCGCCTAAATTCGTTATACCAACGATACACGGTTGCCTTGGAGGCGCCTTCATCCATAAATGCCATTTGAAGTCTATCGAACGATTCATCCGGTTTCAGGCGACACTTGAAATCGTAAAAAATCATAGCTCTAAAATGTTCCCGGCGCAGATCCATTTTTCAGTAAGACACGATACTTTGAATTGGCTCGCAAAAAATGTGGAGGGAAATTTTGAAAATGGAACACACATATTTTTACTTACAAGTAATCATATTTTCGAAAAAGATTCTGACCGGCCAGTCTCCCATATATAAAAACTATTTTTCGCAATACTTTCTGAGTGGCCTGGTAAGGATAGGGATAGCGGTTAAGATGGCGTTAGGGGTAGAAGCAGGGATAGGGGTAGGGTCAGGGATAGGGAGAGGGAGAGGGGGAGGGATAGGGAGAGAGTGTAAGGGAGGGGAAAATGAGGGGAGAGAAAGGGGGAGGGAGGGGTAGAGGGCGTGGGAGGGCGTAGAGGGAGGGAGAGGGGGAAGGGGAGGATGAGTAAGGGGAAGGGGGAAAGGGAGGGGAATGGGAGGAGGGCGAGGGGGGAAAGGGAGGGTGATGGGGAGAGGGGAAGGGGTGGAAATGGAGGGGGAAGGAAGGGTGAGGGGGGGAAGAGGGAGGGGCGAGGGAGAGGAAGAGAGAGTGGGAGAGGGTGAGGGAGGGGGAGTGGGAATGTAGGGGGGGGATACAAAAGGATAGATAGGGAGGAATAGGGACCTTTTTTACTTTTATGAATACCTCCTCGCTACCCATTCACTTCACTCCCTTTATTGCCTTCTTTTTTGTTTTACAACTGTATATACTAAATGTTATTCTTCTGAAACATTCTTTACTTACCTATGATCCTGATCAATTAGTGAACAGACGCCGCAGTTATAATATTTGCGCTAGTGTGTCCTGTCGTACTTCCTTTGCCCAAAGATCTTTCTACTTTCTAGGATCCTACTTATATAACTTTGTTAACAAAGAATTGAATATTTATGAACTTTTGAAAGCAGAAGTCAAGAAAAAGGTTTCCCTTTGGCTCATGTCATTAGATTATGATACGGTAGAAACCTTACTAATGCCATTATGTTGAAGTTACCAAGCCTACATACTACTCATAAATACCTACGCACTATAATATTCATACTCACACTACGTACACTCACGTACATGCACACACACACTCACACACACACACTTTCATACTGACACACACTGAATTAATATTCTAGAATTATTTTAAGTTATATGTATATCTTTATCTCTTGCTATCTTTGTTCTTACTTTTTAAAGGAGTCTTAGCCGTGTGATTTTCGTGATGGGGTTGGGAGCCTGGTGATCTGTCATACAGGTTTTTCCTAGTACGGACACCAGGCTCTCACAAATCAACAATTTTTTATTGTATACCTACAAACTCCAAGTGTACCTACCTGATATATAGAAATTGTTTTTGTGAGAGCAAATAAACGCTTTATTTATTATTATTATTATTATTTTAAGTTTACCTGTAACGGTTGACAATGAAAATTCCGCACTACCTACCAGTTAAATAAAATCAAAAGATAATTAAGTTTGTAGTAAGATGCATTTATTCAACTTGGATAAGTACAAATGCATCTTTTACGTAGGGATCAAGAAGGATAAGCGCTCCGTAAAATATGTTTCAATTAAGTTCGAGTTCTGTTTTTTTATAAAATCTACGCGGACGAAGTCGCGGGTAACAGCTAGTAAAAATATATTTTTTCGAACACAAATAACGCAGTAATTTTTCTTTTTTATTTTCGTAAAATATCGATTCCCGTGCGGAAGAATGGAATTTAGTCATAGCCAAAGAATTGAAACACTAAGCTGTCATGTCACTAAAAGAGGTGACAGTTTTTAATATTATATCATAGTTATAGGGTTATAGTTTCATCATGTCCATCTGTCCGTCCACGGCTTAGCACTAATACCTACTAGAAAACTGTAATTTAGTACGGATATACAGGGTGATTGGAAGCTGGGTGCAAAGCCTAAGGGGTGATAGCTGAGATCAGTTAGAACATATTAAGCTATATTTGTCATAGACGAAGTCGCATTTTTGTTTCATTGTTAATTTAATGTTTTTGTCATTAAATACCAAAAATTTTTGCTAACAATGTTAATTTAAAGTTGGTTTGTCATTATTTTTTTTTATTTGTTTTCCTTAATAGTAGGAGATCTAACACGGCGTACCTTGCACAAAACCTACTGGGATGAAACTTGGCACAATTCAAGTAAACACTTATAGGTAACATATAGGGTGACTTTTAATTAGTTCTTGATAGAAAAAGGTATGAATGTACTCATGATACTGAACAAATTTCCCCAAGTAACATAGGCCGAAATACGAAAATCAAGTTTTGACCTCCCATAGAAACTGCATCAGCTGATAGCGCATTTTGTATGGGAGGTCAAATTTAGTTTTTCGTATTTTAACCTATGTTCCTTGGGAAAAATTGTTCAGTATCATGAGTACATGCATATCTTTTGCTACCAAGAACTAATTAAAAGTCACTCTATATAAGAATGGACCTAATAAACTGAAAGGAAAGGTGTGCTCCCCGGCAGGTCGGCGTCAGTCAGTCAGTTTATCAGTCAGGACATGTCATTTTATTGAAATTTTAGTAAACTACATTTCATACCAAGTTTGACGCTCAAATTAATACCGTTCTGACGACAGAGCAAAAACAAACAAAATACGTTTCTTGTATGGCGACCCCCCTTATTTTCAAATTTTTTGTAGTTTTTATTATGAGGTAATATATTTGTCTTAAAACACATATCCTGTGAATTTTTCAACCAGCTACCTTTTTCGGTTCAAAAGATACAACTATCGACCTAGTACGACACATTTTCGACATTATGCCACACTGCGTGCGTCTCTGTCGCGGCCTGCCGGGGAGCACCACTTCTTATATGTTACGAGTTATAAGTGTTTACTTGAATTGTGCCAAGTTTCATCCCAGCAGTTTAATGTGCAAGGTACAAGCTCCCCATACAACCCCATACAAGCTCGGCCTTGGATAAGAATGTTTGGCCAGTCTCATGAGAATTTTTTAAGGATCTAAAATATTCTAAAGCCATTTGAAGTTCTAAAAAAAAGTTAAATAATGAAACCTGATTTACCAAATTGTCATTGAAAAGAAAAAAAATCAAGGTTAAGTCATTCAAAACTTTTAAATAAAATGTTAGTTTATTGTCCTTACTTTTGAGGTATCATAATTACGCAGATGTCTCACTAACTGTAATAAAAATTAGGGCATAGTTAAGCCTGAAAGAGAGAGATAAGTAAAAATTTTACCCGACAAGTAAAACTTTATTTTTTATTAAAATAATTTAATTTTTGTGTTTCAAATTGAGAAGATGGGCCACTCCTCTCACTTTTCATACTCGTAATTTGCAATTATTGCATCTCTAATCGTTAATTGGACTCTTTGTATTCTTCTCTAGTTGATATTGCTACATATTGGTAAAAACGAGTAACTTGGCCCGAGCTAGGTGATCGAAAAGCCATGGGACCTCTATTGCTTCTTTGTCCTCATGACTCAGTAACGTGACAAATGTGGGTTGTTAATTGAGCATCCGCCACTCCTCTCCAGACCGACCGATCTTAGCACAGTGAATATTGGCCTGTAGTGTCGCTCCAGTAATTTTCTTTATAGCATCGTCCCTTATCATTGGCATTTATACGTCCTCTGCTCTGTTTATTCTCCATTCAGCCAGTGATGATTAGCTTTTCCAGGCAGTATCTCATCTGACCGAGTTGCCGAAGAATTTTGGGACTTGTTGCTTGCATGTAGTAGAGCCAGGTAAAATATTTGGTTGGTATGGTTGGAGCATTCTGCATCACTACCACAATTCGAATGCATCTATCCTTCCTGAAGTTTGAGTTTTAATATCCACCTCTAGTGCACTGGGCGCGTGAGAAAATCTGTTTCCCAGAAAGCTGGACTTGCAGGGACGGGTCCTTCCATTGGCCTGTTTGATTACCTGATGCAGCGCTCCTGGATATTTTCATGTAGAAATATCAACCAGAGCGGAATTAATACAAATAATACAACCAGCTTTTTAAATCATGAAGCAGACGATGCAATGAAAATAACGAGTATCCAAGTGAGAAGACTGGCCCGTTTTGGTATTCGCAATTGCAGTCTTCATTTTAAACACGAAAACGAAAATATAATGTATTTAACAAATAAATGTGTATAATTTGCTTATTTTTACTGATCTTACTATGTTAGGCTTAAATACGCACTAATTAGGGTTCCGTACCTCAAAAGAAAAAAACGGAACCCTTATAGGATCACTTTGTTGTCCGTCTGTCTGTCTGTCTGTCAAGACCCTTTATCTCACGAACGGGTAAAGGTATCAGGTTGAAATTAATACCATATCTTAGGGTCCATGAACCACAAAAGATCTGAAAATTTAAATTTTTTACAACGACGCAATCAAAAGATATGGCATTTTATGTCCTCATCTCCATACATTTATTAAAAAATGCAAAACCTACAGGGTACTTCCCGTTGACCTAAAATTATGAAATTTGGCAAGAAGCTAGGTCTCACAGTACAAATAATGGGAAAAGTCTGAAATCATTAACAATTACAACTTTTCTCACAACTAATGGTAACCAATTGTGGTGAGCTCCCGTTTCAACAACATTCATATAAGAGAGGGGTCAAGTGGGATGGTCGCTGAGGCGATTTTTGTTTTAGTTCTATTTAAAAACGGGAACACTTACAAACTTGAAAATTGGTATGTTTATAGTGCATAAGCTATAAAATAACAACAAATAATAAAATTTGGTCAAGCGCGTGTCGGACTCAAAAAATCTAGCACATTAACTTACTGAAATTCCAACTAATACAATTATGTTTATGTGGTGGTACGGAACCCTCAGTGCGCGAGTCCGACTCGCACTTGGCCGGTTTTTTTTTTTAAAGTTGGTAATACATCTGCGTTAATGATACCTTAAAAGAAAGGGCGATAATTAAGCATGTTATTTAAAAGATTAACTTTTTTTAAATGTCTTGAACAAATCAGTTTTCTTCATTTAATTTTTTTTTAACTTTAAACGGCTTCAGAATATTTTTCTGATGACACAGATGCTTAAAAAAGTCTCATGAGACTGGCTAAACATTCCTTAAGTAAAAATAATTAAAAATAATTACGAATAATGACAAAAATTTTGGACGTTTTTTTTTAAAAAACATTAAGGTAACAATGAAAAAAAAATGCGACTTCGTCTAAGACAAATATGGCTTAATATGTTCTAAATGATCTCAGCTATCACCCCTTTAAGGCTTTGCACCCAGCTTCCTATCACTCTGTATATAGGGTGACTTTTAATTAGTTCTTGATAGAAAAAGGTATGAATGTACTCATGATACTGAACAACTTTCCCCATGGAACATAGGGCGAAATACGAAAATCAAGTTTTGACTTCCCATAGAAACTGCATATGATAGCGCATTTTGTATGGGAGGTCAAATTTGGTTTTTCGTATTTCGACCTATGTTCCTTGGGAAAAGTTGTTCAGTATCATGAGAACATGCATATCTTTTGCTATCAAGAACTAATTAAAAGTCACCCTATATTTCATCTACGCCGACCAAGTAGTAGAAATAAATCTTTAAAAAAAAATCTGTTTAGGGTCTCTCCTACACATGGAATGATTATTTTTTTCCCGTCTACCCTAACGTGTGGGGTGTCTTTGGGTAGGCCTTTTAAAAATAATGTGAGTTTGTAAAGATCATTTTTCGGTCTAAATATACGTTTGCGAAATATGCAGCTTAAAATCGGTATTTTTTGTTGGAGTCAAGTGTCCCCGCCACGCCAGTCTCCCTGCCAGATAAACGGTTATTTTTGTAAATGTGAGAAAATTCACTGTGGTAGTATCTATGATGAAATTAAAAGAAAAACTATTTCAGCTAAGTAGGCTTCACAGGTTAATAAGCTATAGCCGAAAAACTAATAATAAAATTAGCAATAGCAATCAGGCGCTAGGACCTCGGTGAGCATTATGACATACAATCAATACTAACCTGCTTTGCGATAAAATATCGTAAGAAACTTCGGAACCCTACATCGCTTGTATTCCATTCGGCCATATAGGAATCCCGAATCGATATACTTTTACGAAAATAAAATAAAAATTATTGCGTTATTTATGTTCGATTTTTTTATATCCTACTTGTAATATTATAAACGCGAAAGTTTGTAAACTTGTATGCATGGATGTATGTTTGTTACTCTTTCACGTAAAAACTACTGGATGGATTTTAATGTAACTTTACAATTATATAGCTTATACATCAGAATAACACATAGGCTACAATTTATAAACCTGCGCAGACGAAGTCGCGGGCACCAGCTAGTTTTTTATAATAACTTAATGACCCTATTTCTATTAATAGGCCAAGTTTCGAGGTTCCTTACATTTGGGTTTCTGTTGCGAATTCATAATGGTGCTAACACGACATCGTAATCAAGGTTATCGTGAACTTTCACACAGGAGAAATTATCTAATCAACGCACATTTACTAAAAAGTCAACTTCAAAATCAGAGGATGTAATAAAAGTCCTAAATTCAAATTTTAAAAAGAATACACCTACAGAAATGAATGGATGGTTGTGGAAAGATGTTGCAACAAACCGAACCACGGAACATAACACAGCATTCCCACGGGCCCATCCTAGCCCATCCCACCTTCCTTCAATGGCTAGTGGACGATTTTCACACCATTTCGTCATGCGTGATCGGGCAACTTGAACAGTACTGTCCATCCCAACATTATACTCTTTCAATTCGAGGAAATGTCTGCCCAATAAAAGAACTGCAGTGAAAGTCATCACCCAGGCTTTGTTTGGACAACCATTTACGATTATGCAATACATTGAGTCCAGTTTGTGGAAGACTTTTTGGATGCAGATATTGCGTCATTTTTTATTTATCAGGAGGATACCTGATAAAAACAATTGAACCCATAAAGCGAAACATTGCGACATCTTTTTCACATTCACCTACACCTAGAATCTCGAAAAGTAATGGATTATAATCAAAGGTACCATTCAAATGACCCAAAATGCCCATATCACCAATTGCCCATACATCGAATACCAGTTTCGATTGTGCGAATGTTAAAAACGAAGTCAGACAGCGATTTCACGCTAAAGATAACTGTACAAAATTTGGATGCTACGTCATTTGTAGCTCGGTCGGACGAGGACATCGCACGAAGCACAATAGACAGGATGTGGGCATCCGCTTTCCATCGCCACAATTTTTTGGAAACACCAAAATTTTCATACTCGGGCCTTCGGCAGCCTTTGTAATGTAGATTTTCATTTTATTAATCAATTCGGTTGTGAATTTCCGAAGTCGAAAGGTATAACTAGGCAGCGTTGCAAACTCTACATTATCAAGAAGCATTGGGCATGATCAGACCTGGCGTATTCACAAGTACCTATCTAATAGGAAAATGAATAAAATACCTATCGGACCAGGTCAATAGCATACTATTCTGGAAATTATACAAAACAGTGTTATCGCCAGACAATCCTGTTTGTTATTAAAAATAGCGCCTACGCAACAGTATTATTGCTTTAACTGAGAGGTTTTTGCAGGAAACAAAAACAAAACAATTATCCCCTGACTCCGTAATTACCTACCTGTTATACTTACATTTACAATTCTATGTTGCGTGTAATAATTAATTTATTTTTAAAACCTAGGTACCTATCTTACATCTTTAATGGACTAGAAGCCCGCCCCGGCTTCGCTCGTGTGTAGCAAAGTTGTTTATGCGAGTTTCTTAAAAAAACGTGAATCTTGCGTTCTACGCAACCATCAATGGCGATTCGTCTGTGGCTTTATATGAAACAGAATGGCGCTTTGAGACATCTTTTATAGTGCGCACGGCTAAGGAGTAGAATTCTCTGCCTGCGTCTGTGTTCCCGAGTTCATATAACCCGAATCTATTCAAGTCGCGAGTGAATAGGCTTCTTCTGGGCAAGCTCGTTCCATCGTCGACCTCATCTCTGTCTTCAAGACTAGATCGAGGTCAAGAGTAAGCCCATTGACGAAAAAATAAAAATTAAAAGCAAATACTATCGCAAAGAAGTTAGTTAACTCGGACGCAGAGGACCTCCGCGTCCTCAATACTCCGTGAAATATAATTCAAAGGCAAGTAGACCCGGAGGAAATATGGCTCTGAAAGAGGACCCAGAAGTGTATAATTTTGGTCTCATACTACCACCGGGGTCTAGAGATTAGCGCGTTTGGCTCTCGACCCGAATGTCCTGGGATCTAATATTTTCGGTGGGGACACTTGGTGTGTAGGAATTTCATATTAACTTTCATCTTTCACAAATACGAACAGAACTTGCGAACAAAAACCCACGCGTAATCGGTCCGAAGTTTTACGAGCACCTACCCGAACACCTAAAAAACGAGACAAATGACGAAACGTTTTGTCGCCAACTGATAAACCTTTTGTTGGAAAAAGAATTTTATAATGTAAATGAATATTTAATGTTAAAATTTGAATGATTCTATAATATAATTGATATTGACATATTTTAATATTATTATTTTGTAAATTTGACATTTCACATTTATTTTGACATTAAATACTCAAATAATCAATACCTTGACATGTTTTTAAGATTCGATTTTTATTATTGTACTAGATATTTTCAATACTTTTAAGTATTGTTGTTATATTTTTATTAAACATTTTAGTTTATTTTTGACATTTGTAAAATTCGTATATTTTTACATTATTTTCTATCTTTGAATTTTTTTGAATTTTCCTTTTTCATTGTGTAATGTATTTTTGACGATCACGTTATGCTCGGACATATAGACAATTTTTGTGAATTTGAAATTGATAATGTGAGATAATAAAATCTAATCTAATCTAATCATCCCCTTGGGGAATGATTTTTCAAAAACGCTGAAACATATGTTTATTTTATTCATTTTATTAGCCTAAATACTAATATTTAGTAGGAATTGCATACGAACTTTCATCCCTTATTCACCCCCTTGGGGGATGCTATTTCAAAATTGCTGAAGCACGTGTTTCTTTACATCTTATTATTAGCTAAAATCCAAACTTCAAGTACCTCATGTCAAAACTGTAGGATTATCATATGAACTTTCACCCCTTATTTCACCCCTTGGGTGATAATATCCCAAAATTGCTGAAACAGGTGTTTCTTTGTTTCTTATTATTAGCTAAAATACAAATTTTCAAGTACCTCATGACAAAACTGTAGGATTTCTATGCAAACTTTCATCCGTCATTTCATCGCATTAGGGGCGCGTAATGAATTTCTAGAAATGCTAAAACACATACCTACTTTTTTATTTTTTACGGAAAGCTCAAAACCAAATTTGTATAATTCTACCTTATAGACCAACATACGGAAAAAAAATCACCCTTGAAGGGTGATTTAAAAAAAATGCTTAAGCACTCGTTTCTTTATTTTTTACCAAACGCTAAAATTCAAATTTGTGTGAATCTAACTCAACAAACAAAGGACTTTCATCCCTTATTTCACCCGCTTAGGGGATGAATTTTGGAAAATCCTTCCTAAATGGGCGGTTTTGAAGAACAAAAAATCTGTGTGCAAAATTTCAGATCTGTAGCTATAGCGGTTACGGCTCGGCGTTGATGAATCAGTCAGGACAAGCTCTTTTATATATTTAGATAAAGTAGGTACTTTATCCATTATAGATGTAAGATACCTAGGTTTGTATGATGTTAACCAAAACCTACTAGCAGATGGCGCTGTAAGGTTTCTGAAACGCACTATTCTCAAGAAATGCTCAAAAAACCGGGGAAAACGTACTTTTCCCAGACATGAGACCCAAGTTAAATCGATTTTTCATTCCCGAAAACCCCCGTATACTAAATTACATCCAAATTGTTAGAGCCGGTTTCGAGAAACCGATTACAAATATATACACCAATATTGCTCGTTTAATAGTATAGGATGTGTGAGAGTTCTAAGTTTTTTTATAAGAGTCAATAAAACTAATAATAATTGGTCCTAATTTCACGCGTCTGCGCAACGTAACGGTGTCGATGTCAGTTGGATCCATTTCAATCATGTCGACAACGATCAATAGCCCAACTGTACAGTTACTGTAGTTATCAAAGTACTTAGAGCATACCACGCGTTTCTATTTTATACTAAATAACTCGCTCTTTGTGTTTTATCTGTGCGTAGCTATATAAATAACCATTTAGGTACTTAGTTTATTTTGATACAAACCATTTCATCGCTAGTGAGTAAACGTCAAGATGCAGATAAAATGAACAAAACAGACGATCTTCTGAACTTGATGGCTTACTTACTTACTCCTCTGGCGTAACGACCCAAAGTGAGTCTAGGCCTCCGAAACAAAAATCCACTGGGCCCGATCTTGTGCCGTAGCTTGCCAGTCGCCATCCTGTAGTTTGCGCAAATCTGCGCAACTACATCGGCCCTCCGGTACCTCGGCGGCCAAACGGACCTCGTCATGTCGGTCGAGCCTTTCTTGACGTCGATCCTCCCCAAGTCTCTATAAGTGGCCGAGGCAACGAAGTCTGTGAACTTTTGTCTCTGATTATGTTCGTGACTGCCAGAAGCTCTAATCTCTGGGTTTTTTAGGATTTCCTAGCTCAAGAAAAATATTCAGGAGTGTTAGTATCCAACAAACTGTCCAAGCCTCACACCCGCACAAAAGTGTTAGTCTAAATACAGTCTTATAGATGCAGATCTTGGTGCTTCTGCTGTGAAGCCTTGCATTAAGTGCTAAGTGATGGTGACTTTATGCAAGACGGCGCAGCATGGCAAGGAGTTTTGGACGCGGATGTCAAGCTCTTGATCCCGGGAGATTGGCATCTGCGTTCAAAATGGCTTGCACCTGGCTTAGTCACATCTATTTCCATTTAACAACTTCGCTATTTCAAACGCACAATTTTAATTTTGATTACTGCTGTTTATGAGGTATGACCTAAATATAGGTAACAATTCATAATTTTCGTGGAAGCTGAAGGCCTCAGATTAAATTCTATAATGACATGTCGATGGCGTATATAAAAAGCGCGTAATATTTCCATGGAAGCAACCTTGCTCTGGATTGTCTCATGTCATTCATGTGGTGCAACAGACCGATGATCGTTCCCGCAAACTAATGCACGAGGACGCAAACGCTCGATTTGTGCAAATTTCGGTGTCACAAAAGTACTTGCTTAAATGTTTTTTTTTATTTCGCCTTATCTGTACATCGAGCATAATCTGACTCACAATTGTCATGATGGATGGCCGGCGTTGTTTTTGAAATGATAATGTTTCAATTTGCTGTTGTGTTCCGCAGTGATTGTTTCCAATGTCAGTTTTAGTTTAGGTACGAACACTTTATTTCCTTTGTTCACAAAAAGTCAGACTATACTATTCTTAGTATAGAAAGAAATAAAGTACCACATGACTATTTTACACAATCTATGGTAGCCACTGTGCTTGTGCTACAGAACCTCGCGCTACTGTAGCGCTGGGTATCAATAAGTCTCCAATGTTGGTATTGGCGAAAAGCCCAGAGAAACTCTTAAAAGGTGACTCATAATAATACAAAGATTGACAATCGAACACTACTTTATATTTGACGAATATCACTCTTCACTTATGAAAAAGACCAGAGAGCCAATTTTGGAATATCACCGAGTGATAAAATATCACTTTTGAGCCTTTAAAAATTCAATACCACCCTGATAAACTGTTTAAAAGTTAATACTCGTAGAACAATTGTTGATTTAATATTTATTAACAATTGTTCATATTATCAATTTCGTTGATTGCTGTCAACTACTGCAGCTAACTACAAGAACAAAGACTTGCATTGCCTTGCACAATTTATTAGTCCAACTGTCACTCCTTTAGTTACACAAAAACTTGAAACATAAAATTGTTTTAATAAAAACTACTCACATCCTTCAAAATTTTGCAGGGAATCAATTAGCACTAAAAGTATAAACTAACCAGCATTAATAATATAAAAAAATAATTAATTTCATGCTTTTAAAATCATATAAATCTAAAATAACCATAGCAGTTAATTATCAGTAACTTAGTGAAATAATAGAAAATATTTGTAATTAACTGCTATGGTTATTTTAGATTTAATTGATTTTAAAAGCATGAAATTAATTATTTTTTAATATTATTAATGCTGGTTAGCCTATGTTTCTTATTTCAATTATAAATGTAGTACCTGGTCGACCGAGCTTCGCTCTGTAATAGCCGCCTCGACATTAAAATATCAACGGGTGATCAAGCTATGCTACTCGCCAACAGATGGCGCTGTAGGTTTCTGTCTAAAACGTGGTATTTTTTTAAATGCTTAAAAACACGGGCAAAACGATTTTTCCCAGACATGAGACCTAGCTAGATCGATTTTTCGTCCCCAAAACCCCCGGATATAAAATTTCATCAAAATCGTTAGAGCCGTTTTCGAGAAACCGATTACAAATATATATATATATATACAAATATTGCTCGTTTAATAGTATAGGATAGGATAAAAATCAGTTAGCAGTGTTTGACGTAGTGATGAAAGAGATTTAGTCTTTTTAGGTTTATAAAAAAGACTAGACTCCTCTTTAACGCCTCGCGATTAGACTAGTATTTTAAGTTTTAAGTCTCAAGTCATAAGACTTATAAGTCACGACTAGTTTGAGTTGTAGTCTTTTAAGCTTAAAGACTAAAAGAACTAAAAGGTTTAAAGGAAAGACCGGCGCTATATCGCCTTGAGAATAGCGCAAATATAAATAAATGAATAATACTTCGTAGTTTTTATTTAAGAATACACTTTCTCACGATTAGACTACTATTTTAAGTCTTAAGTCTCAAGTCATAAGACTTAAAAGTCACGACTAGTTCGAGTTGTAGTCTTTTAAGCTTAAAGACTAAAAGAACTAAAAGGTTTAAAGGAAAGACCGGCGCTATATCGCCTTGAGAATAGCGCAAATATAAATAAATGAATAATACTTCGTAGTTTTTATTTAAGAATACACTTTCTCACGATTAGACTACTATTTTAAGTCTTAAGTCTCAAGTCATAAGACTTAAAAGTCACGACTAGTTTGAGTTGTAGTCTTTTAAGCTTAAAGACTAAAAGAACTAAAAGGTTTAAAGGAAAGACCGGCACTATATCGCCTTGAGAATAGCGCAAATATAAATAAATGAATAATACTTCGTAGTTTTTATTTAAGAATACACTTTATAGTAAATATAGACACCAAATATTATATTGAATATCACTCGCGACGCGGAAGCGAGCGCTTTTAAAAACGGCTCGAGTTGTTTAAGTCTTTTGAACAGAACTAGAGTCTTTTATAAGCCTATTGACACAACGATTACAATAATGTAGGAATTGTGTCTATTGATATTTTTAATCAAGATATTAAAAACGAATATTTATTCATGACAAGCAAGAGCTTACTAGTGGCGTCTATATATTTATTGTCGTCAAATTTTACAATGGTTTAGATCACAGTCAAATACAATAAATAAAAATGTCAAGGTAAAACAATACAATAATACTTATTAATAGAGCTTACTTACCTCTCATTTAGATGTAAAAACAAAATGAACTATCATGAAAATGTATTTAAATAGAGGTATAAAATCAGTTCAATTACTGATGATAGTGTTAAAAGGATCGGGTCATCGGCCTAACTTAGACATATCCACGGATATTAACCTGAATTTCACTGAACCAACTTCATAGGCTCATGACGTGGCATTATTTAAAAACAGACGGATTTTATGTGCAGTAGGTTAGCAATCTCATGTTGCTTTTATCGATAAAATGTTATCAGATCTCATGTAGAACCAAGCCCCTAACTCTACAAGTCCTAAAAAGATTTTAGGATAATAAGAGCTTTGGTAGAGCCTTTTGAAACAAAGCAAATCAAATTGCAATACTAAACAAAAGCAAAATTTTTCTTTACTATCTTTTTAAAGTACGTTGTACTTAAGAATTTTGTTCTAAAATGTTTTTGATGTTACCCGTGTGGTGCCACCTGAGAATAGTAGACAGCCGCACGTCAGTGAAACACTTTGACCTTGAGCTGATTTGTGGTTTCGGGCGTTTGTAAGCGTAGTGCTAGTTCAACTTACACTGGTTTTGTTTATACTCCTTGCTGCCGTGCGTAAACCTTAACCTAGTAAACCTTATGTTTCGTATCTAATATCTATACTGCGGTAACTCATTATACTGCGGTCGCCTTAAGCATAGGCAATAAGGGTGTAAAACGGTAATACTACGCCGGAATAAATTTCAAGCAAAAGAAATTGCTAGGTTAAGCCTCCATCCAGCAGTAGAGAGAGGTTTACGTGCAGATAAGAGTTAAAAGTGAGAGACAGAGAGAGAGTTGTCCGAGTGGTGCCGGAAATAAATAGTACCCACGGCAGCAAGTAAGTAGAAACAAAACAGTATAACTAGCGCTACGTTACAAATGCCCTGAGTCAAGTGGCTTTCTACAATCGCTAACGCTATAGAATAGAATAAAAATGTATGGTATTGACATTAGCTGTGACGCAACATTTCGATCGCTAATGTCATTCCCGTACATTTTCATTCTATTCTACTAGCGTTTGCGATTGTAGAAAGCATCTTGACTCAGGGCCAGACCCGTTCAAGGTCAAAGTGTTTCCACCGTGTAGGTGTATATATCGTTCCATCTTACATACTGCGGTCACCAACAACCGCGTTCCATGGTGCCAGCCGCAACGCTAACAAGCGTGGTGACTACGATTCTTTCCCTTTAAATTGTACCACGCTTTTTTTGCTGGGATCCTGGAGGGAACTTTCTGTCCTGGAGTAGACTTTTCATGAGATGTTTTGATAGAAAGTTAAAAACGGTGTTGTTATTTCAGGCGAGCACATGTGCGGACGGTGACGAGTGGTGACCACCAGCAGCAGGAAGATGAAGCCGCGGGGGCGGATCATGCACGCCTTCACAGCGCTTACTATGCTTACGATGGCTAACGGTAAGCCACAACCATTTGTAAGATTAAGTTACACTCATAAACCATCACGCGTTTCCCATAGCACGCAGGGAGGGAGGCCTCCGTCCACCTGCTACAATTTTGGCAAGCTACGAGTACAATAGTAATAATGAGAAAATCTGGGGCAAAAAAGATGGGTATATTTTTTACGTTACATTATATGCCTACTCTGAATATTCCAATGTTCTGTAAAGATAGAAAGGAAGCAGAAACAAAAATGTCTGAAAATTGTTGGTAGTTGCGATCTGCATTAGTATCCGTAGAATAAAAGTTATTATGCCCAGCCTCAGTGGTTAAGCGGTTAGAGCGATCGGCTCTCGATCCGGAGGTCGTCGGTCCGAAGGTTCCGGGTTCGATTCCCGGTGGGAACACTGTCGAACATAACTCTCGTTCAAAATTACACCCGCGATTGCGAGGTCGGTCATCGACTTTACATTCTACACGTCGCGATGATGATGACCAGCAATATTTAAAATCATTGTGTCGAAAGCAGTGGACACTGGGAAAATGTATCATAATACTGTGGATGGGAATAATAAAACGATACAGCAATATGTTTTATTAAGTAAACTAGAATATTAATATCGGTTCGAGTACCCCACCCAAGACTTTTACTGACGTCATTTATAGTATTTAGGTAACATTCTAGGGCAATAATTGTTCTCGTTTCATACTTTAATGTGTTTTCAGCCCAAACAACATGCAACCAAGGAATGGGTAGAGTTATGTACGAAAGATTACCCAATCAACAGCTACACGGCTTTGACGACGATGTGGTAAGTGGGATTCTAATGAATAAGGAGCAATTAATTCAAACCTGTAAAACCAAGAAATAAAATTGAAATACACACAGCATAAAACTATTTTTGAATGTAATGTGTACATAAAACGTTCTCCTCTATTAAACGCAGGTACGCGACACAGCGCCACCATTTCGCGTCTTGGAAAAGTGCCAGGACTTATGTTTGCGTGACCGATCAGGAAACAGCCTTGTCAGGACCTGCAACTCCATCGACTTCCAACCAGGCGCACGCATTGCTGCCTTCAGCCCAGAACCGGAGTACGAAGAATCAACGTGCTATCTTACTAGGGAACAAGCCATGCCCGAAGGGATTGGGACTCTTATGATCGTACCCAACAGCGTACATTTCAACGAGATTTGTCTCACGTGTAAGTTTTTAAACAGGATATCTTTTATCAACAATGCTGTTTCTTCGTAACGGCCACAACTGCTATTGTCAATTTGTTGTGCATTTCGATTGAAGACATGTTTATTGTTTTTAGCAAATCGTCCGGAGAGAGAGTGTCCTTCGCGTCGCTATGTTTTTGAACGTCATGCACGAAAACGGCTAAAACTTCCACCTTCCGATTTGAAGGAAATCATGGTTGCTAATCGCACGGAGTGTGAAGACAAATGTCTGGGAGAATTCAGCTTTGTTTGTCGCTCTGCCACGTATGATTCACAGCTAAGAACGTGCTCTCTAAGTAGATTTACGAGAAGAACACATCCGGAATTGCTTGAAGATGATCACAATGCCGACTATTTGGAAAATACATGTCTAAATGGTTAGTATTCAGCCAAATCATTTTAAGGAGTTTTATAATTTCTTGAATTATTAAACTAATGAGGTCGTTAAAATTTTAGCTGAGCGTCGTTGTGACGGTCTCGCAGTTTTCATCAAAGAAGAAAATAAGCGTCTTGGAGGCCCATTTGAAGCCGACGTGTTTTCCAATATGACCTTAGATGAATGTCAGTCGATGTGTGTACGTGCAGAAAAGTAAGTTACATTTCACTATCGTGTGTCTTTTAAAAACCATTCTTAGCTTGTGATAGCAGTGGAACGCACATGAGACGACCATGAATGTCACGAGATTGTTAAACCGCTTTCAGGTACTTCTGTCGGTCTATCGAGCATGACGCGATGACGCGCCAGTGCGTGCTCTCCGAGGAAGACTCTGTATCTCAGAAGGACGACGTGACCGTCAGTGCATCGCCCACACATCACTTCTACGACCTTGTTTGTCTCGATAATCGTGAGTACCTCGCTTGTAACATTTTCTAATTAAATATTAACCTGTTTTTAATCTCTAACATCAATAAACAAAGGCTTATTGTGTTGCTATTTGTTTTCGTTAACATAATAGGTTTAACATTATTTAACCAGGAACTAACATAGATATTTGTGAGTTTTATTAAACACGCATGAAAAAACAATAAGGTTTTTCTTCGTAATTGATCAGTTTCTCATCGGGCAGCTCGTGGCACGGAGTACCCGGACAACAGTGTGACGTCGCACCTGTTCTCGCCCGGCCGGAGACCCGACACGGCCTTCCAGAGGTACAGGAACAGCAGGATCACGGGAGAGTTCCACTCGGAAATCACGGGACGATCACTCAGCGAGTGCCTTGATGAGTGCCTCAGGCAAACGAGCTTCCAATGCAGGTACTATTGCTAGGTATATCAACCTAAAGTCGTGATTATCCATAAACATGACAGATTTTTATTGATTGATGATTTGATAACAAAATATACTACTAGGTCACGAAACAAAGCAAACAAATAAACTTAGCGATCAATAGCGAACAAAACAAAATATTAATACAAACAAGCATATTGTATTCCATTGCAGAACACGCCATTCGTGTTTCTGTGTCAAACTTCATGAACGTCCCGATAACACGAAATAAGTTCATTGCCCGATACAGGATGACACTAATGCTATTTTTGTACACGACAGGTCGGCTGTGTACAGCGACCGTGCCAGGACATGCAGGCTCAGCAGGTATAATCAGAAGGATGGCATGCGACTGTTGTATGATCCCGACTTTGATTACTACGAAAACCTTATGCGTAAGTTAAATTTTCAGCTCAAAATGTATAACAACCGATTTCCTAGCGCGAGTATCAATCGTCCGTCTGCTTCATGAGTAAATAGTAACTAAAATGGATGACATCAATTGAGATGCGAGTAGCTTCAGATAGCATTCCAACTAACAACGATCAATTGACTAAACTGCTCCCACTGTAGGTCGACATCGGACCTAAGAAGGGAACAAAAATAGACTGCCTCTATTAGGTCTAATCAAAATTATTTGTGTGTACTAGTGTGCGGAGGCACGTGACTACACAAGTTGGCAAACGGGATAATATAGTCAGGGTGTGATGGATAGACTGAAAAATGCTGAATGGGCATCATGATTTGTCCTCGAAACTGAACAAACATTTTCCCGGAAATTAAAAAACCAATAGGCTTCTTCAAACAATCGAGTTTATAATTTGGTATAGAGGCCAATTATTTTTTCATTCCTGGTGATGTTTTTGGGAATAATTGTCCAGTTTCATTGCCTGACATGCCCTTTCAGTTTTACCATCCTGTCCCTGTCACTGTGTATTTAATTTTTGAACAACAAATGATGACATGTCATGACTTGGGGCTCCAGATCAACTAGTGAGTGGCGACACAGAAGCGGGGGGCGCAGTCGGAGGCAGGCCTGGAAGCACTACAGGTTCGATGCATGGTCGTGGTAGTCAGGTCGTGTCTGACGGGCATTGGCTTTGATTGGTAACGAGTAATGATGCCACACGAAAAAACTACGCAGGGTATAAGGGAATATTGTACATTTTGAAATCAACTGAAAGAGCACGATCTGTTCAAAATTTCTTTAAAAAATTTTCATTTATCAAATTTCCAATGATATTTCTTCAAGGCGGATGTCAAGTTCAGTTTTTGCCAACTTGTCCTTTACACCCTCCCTGTATAAGGTCGAGACATCCCGCACACTGCAGAATTTTTTTGGAATTGGCCTTTTTAAATCGGAGCAATGCATGCTCTTCATATGGGTAAAAACTATCAGTCAATCAAAAAATCTGCAATCTGCGGCCACTCTAAGTGGCATCATGATTTCGTTTTAAATTGGGGCTAAATTTCAGTCAGTTTAGCAAGTTGGGAGTTTTATTTTGATTAGTTGTTTTACTTTCCTTACTTAGTTTCTGTATTATGTGTAAGTTAAGTAGGGTTTATTTTTGTAGAGTAGCCTGTAGTAATTTTAATAGTTTGGTATGGGAGTTAAGTAGACCTCTTTTAGTTGTGTGTAGATGTGGTATTGTATACGTGTTTTACAACGATTTCGTTAAATCCTTTTTCTCGGCATGCATGAATCTGTAAGTACCTACATAAGACATTAAAATCACCTGTCCTTGATTTTAGTTTTATTATTGTAGTATATTATATGTAAGTAGAGTTAAAATTAAAATATTTCTGTAGCTAGTACCTTTATTCCATAAGTAGTTTATAGACACTTGCATGAATTGATTGGTAGCTACTCAACCTAAGTACGTATTATGAGGGTTATGGTTTTAATGGTTTTAATTCCCATTTTAATGGTTTTAATTCCCATTTTAAAGGTGGTAATGGCAACGGCGGGGAACGGGATCGAGACCGGGATCGGGATCGCGACAGATACCCGCCAGGCGCTGACCGCTACCCGGACGACGACCGGTATCCCGACGACGACCGGTACGGCGGTCGCCCCGATCGGTATCCCGACGACAGATACCCGGACGGACCCGACCCGTACGACCGCTATCCTGACGATAGATACCCACCCGGGGTCGGCTTAGACAGATACCCCATTGACAGATACCCTCCCAGTGTAGACCGTTACCCCGAAAGATTCCCAATTGCTGGTGGTGGCTACCCGATTGGACCCGTCGGAGATCGATACCCCCTTGACAGTGGAAGATACCCCCTTTATGAATATCCTACTAACGATATCGGAAGATACCCGGCTGCTGGGTACCCTGCTATGGATAGATACCCGGCTCGCGATAGATACCCAATTGGCGATAGATACCCGTCCAGCGACAGATACCCAGTTAGCAGATATCCCATCGATGTGTACCCGGACAGATATCCCAATCCAATCGATCGGTATCCAGCTGACAGATACCCGATTCGAGGCGGTGGTGGCGGTGGACGATACCCTGCACGACCCTTATACCCTAACCGCTATCCTGATAGGTTCGATCAGGACCGGTACCCTGGCACAAGTGACTGGGGACGGTACCCATACAGTCGGTATCCGGTTGGTGTTAACCGGGACCCGTTGCCACTGGGTGGAGACCGTTACCCTGATCTTTATGACAAATATCCGCCGACCGGATCGTCATATCCCGGTAAGCACTTACTAACTTATTTTTATATTACTTATAATTTTATCCAATTAAGAAGTAATGTCAAATTTCCGTTGGATTTTTTTCAGCAGGCTATGGACGCGGGGGTTACTACGGTGGATCTGATTATCCTGGACCTAATCGCTATCCACCTATAGCTCCCATCCCAGATAGAGGTACTCGTCCAGGTCTAGCACCCGGTCCAGAAAGGTGAGAAACCTAGCACAGGTAGTTATTAGAGCTCTGTACAAATTAATGCACAAGGCCTTAAGTAAATATTCGTTGATCATGCCAGGTATCCCGTGGAACCAAGACCTAGTTTTGGCATCAGGCCGGCGCGGCCTTTACCTGCGGTTCCTGTTATACCAGAAAGACCTGGAGGTTATAGAGGAAACTACCCGCCCCCTGGACTTGACAGACCTATAGGTAAAATTTTGACATTTTTGTGAAAAATAATATTTCTTTCGTACAAATTCATAACATTAATGAAATTCTTAGGGGGGGCAATAGGAGGAGGTTATGGCGGTTATGAAGATGGTCCAATCGCACCAATTGGCCCAGCAGGCCCTGGACTCGGGAGACCACCAGTAGGTCAAAGGCCATGGCAGCAAGGATCGCGATGTGAGGAAGACAGTTTTAGACAAGTCGGCCGCCAACGTATGCAAAGAAGATTCGTGCGGCGATTTACAACAGCGCAGTCCTTGGCGCATTGCCAGCGGGAGTGCATTGAAGCGCGTGACTTTATCTGCCGGTCGTTCAACTTTAGGTGATTATCAAATTACATTACAATGCTAATATTTCTTACAACCTTATGCAACTCGGTTTCTATCGTTTGGTAAAATTTTCAGGGAAGTCGGGTATGGAGGTGAACCTCGTGACAATTGCGAGCTCAGCGATAGGGACACTCGAGAGTTAGACGCGGCCAATCCTGCGCATTTCGACAATACAGCAAATGATTACGATTTCTACGAAAGAGCTCTGGGACGAATTGCTGATGATTGCTTGGACGGTAATTTTAATTTGAAATTCATATAAATATAAAATTTTACGAGTATCTATACATTATACATAGGGTTTTAACAAAATCATTGCGATCCTTTAAATCAAAACGTTATACAAATGAAACTTAACAACTTTCCTCAAAGAACATGGTCGAAAATAAAATAAAAAATTGTTCACAGTATAGGAATTCAAAGTTAAGTGAATCGAATGAATTGGAACAAAGCTAATATGTTGCACGGAACCTCGAAAACCTCGTATCGCAATCGGTTCAGTAGTTTTGTAGTGTGAGTCATTGGCATTGACAAACATACAATCATTTCAAAAATGATTTTTTGAAAGTGTTCTATTACCTTTTCTGTAACCCCCATATCATATTTAAGTAATAATTTACAATAAACAGATCCGCCGACTTAACAGTTTTTATTATAAGGAATGTAAGGGACAGGAAAACTGAAAGGGCATGATCAGTCAACGTATCTGAACAACTTTCAGTATATAAAACTTTCAGGAATTAAAACAAATGGTCTCTCTATACAAACTGTTCAATGAAGTTTGCAATTTTTTATGGAGAGAAATGAAAGTTGTTTAGCTACGATGACTGATCATGCCATTTCAGTTTCGGAAATCTGTCCCTTACACCCTATATAGGGTGACTTTTAATTAGTTCTTGATAGAAAAGGTTATGAATGTACTCATGATACTCGTACTGAACAACTTTCCCCAAGGAACATAGGTCGAAATACGAAAATCAAGTTTTGACCTCCCATAGAAACTGCATTAGATGATAGCGCATTTTGTATGGGAGGTCAAATTTGGTTTTTCGTATTTCGACCTATGTTCCTTGGGAAAAGTTGTGCAGTATCATGAGTACATGCATATCTTTTGCTATCAAGAACTAATTAAAAATCACCCTATATGTATGTAATAATTTCGACTATAATCCATTTTTCTTTTCGTTTATTCCAACGCATATCAACACATTTCGCAGCCATGACACTAAAACCAGAGCAGCTATATTTGATGGAAATAATAACATTATTGTACGTACTTGTTTTTTGTGACAGTTTTAAAAATAGCTGCAAAATGTGTTGGTAAGCGTTGGAATAAACGAAAAAAATGGATCATTATGTGCGTTGGGAAAAGTTATTCAGTGTTTCAGTATCACCCTGTATGTATACTTGAGATATCTTAAACATGACATTGCGCCTATTACAGTATCCCAAGTCTGCAACGAAGATGGAATGGAATTCACCCTTCGGTTGCCAGAAGGTTTCTACGGCCGAATGTACACGTATGGTTTCTATGACCGTTGCTTCTTCCGCGGGAACGGTGGTACTACGAATGTCTTGAGAATTTCAGGTGCTCATGGATATCCGGAATGTGGTACACAACGGGTATGTGTTATTTTTTTTATGTTTCGGCGACTATTATACGGGAATTTTTTATCCTTACAAATTTTTTTTTAACATATTAAACAATCGATTATTAGGCCTGTACAAGGTTTATATGGGAAGCCAATAATGGCAAAGTTGTTCAGTTTTATGGTCTGAGTAAAATTCCATGTGAGATAAAAAATAACTCTAGGCTGTGTTATGAGATTTTTTGTTTTTCAGTATGGCGACACAATGACCAACATCGTGGTCGTGCAATTCAGTGACAATGTCCAAACTTCTCGAGACAAACGGTTCAACTTGACCTGTCTGTTCCGAGGACCTGCGGAAGCCGTGGTCACCTCCAATTACATCGGCGCAGGGTGAGCCTTCAGTTTAGATTGATACGTGTGTCTATTTGAAGTTACATTTGATTTATCGGTTTGTTCAAATAGACAAAATTTTGTGATTAACAGTTATTGCGTAACTTATCAGTGAATTAGGAGCGCTTTTAGTGCTTGTGTAACTTTATGTAAAGATAAGTAGAAGTGTGTCATTCGTGTTTTGAAAATATTTTAACATTCTCATAAGACTTCAGTCTTGATGTATTTCATATCGGGTGAAATGTTTGGGAATCATTGTTTGAGTTTTTGTGTGTCGAGACGGGTTTTGCTAGCCAGTGTTATAATATCGTGTAACTTTCTTTTTTAACTTTGGCTTATGTGGCGGTTTTGTGTGCTGTTACACTAACAGCTACTAACTGCTGACTTTGAATGAATTCTGGTTATTAATGTTGAAATTGATACTCGTAGAAGTTTAACTACTGTTTTATTGTAAATTACATATTTGCAATTATTGTAAGAAAGACGAAGTACCAACCTATCTCTATCCGTGGGTGTTGTAAACGGCGACCGAGGGTTTTAAATCCCAGGATGGGCAGCAGAGTCGTTTAGCGTATCGTGCATATGTCGGGGCCAGATAGTTAGAAATGTGGCTGACCTTCTCATGACCACTTCATGAAAAGTTCTGTTGTGTTAGGTTGCTTTATCATGAAATGACCAACATGAAAGTGGCCACATCATGATATGGCCAACACCACGATCTGGCCACGGCACATATACTGCGGTTTCCTAAAACCGCGGTCCACGGTGCCAGCCGCAACTATGGTGCTCCCCCTCGAAATATACCACGCACTTTTTCTGTAAAATTATGCAGGGAGCTCCCTGTCCTGTAGTGGACTTTTCAAAGGGATATTATAATGAAGAAAGAGTTCATTCAAAGTCAAAAAGAACAATTTAGAAACATCATCTTTAAGTCTAACCACAGCTTTGGGTATGATTTGGTCGACAGGTCAGGCAGTCCTATTCCCATCGAGTATCTTCCAGAGGAAAGTTCACTTAACTCCAAGGTTCGATTGATGATCCTGTACCAAGGGCGTCCGACCACTACCATCGCTGTAGGAGACCCCTTGACATTCAGACTCGAAGCACAGGATGGATACAACTATGCGACGGATATATTTGCGACTAATGTCATCGCTAGAGATCCATATTCGGGAAGATCGGTGCAGCTGATCGACCGTGTCGGGTAAGTCAGTAATTTTGATTTACGATCATAACCAATAAATAAATGCATGTGCTGGAATCGTGATTCGTGTTCACTTTATAGTTATAGCAACTCGTAATAGTAAAATTATATAAACAAAGAAACTTATAATAAAATAGATAAGACGAGCATGCTTGTTACGTGCGCCTGTGACATATGATTAAATTTCTACTATCTTTAGATGCCCGGTTGATCCTGATGTGTTCCCTGAACTTGATAAAGGACGTAGCGGGGATTCCCTTGAAGCCAGATTCAATGCTTTCAAAATCCCGGAATCTAACTTCTTGGTGTTTGAAGCCACCGTGAGAACTTGTCGAGATGGATGCCAACCGGTAAGATATATAAAATATTCCATGATGTAGTTTACTGCGGAACTTAATTATAGTGTCTTGAAACATAAAGCTATTTTTAGTAATCTAAGTGAATACTTCTTAACAAACAACGATTTACGTCAATACGCCGACAAAATAGGCCTTATCAAGAGGATACGGAGGCTAAGGGTTATCTGGAACACACAGCAGAAAGCTTGTTGTGCATAATTTTCTGAATGCAATATTATATCTATCAGTAAAACAGCATCATGTGACGGTCATGTTATAATTGTTCGTTATCTTGTAGGCGTACTGCCCGAGTCACACCGGAAGGTCAGAGCCATCCTTCGGGCGCCGTCGAAGGGACGTCAACTCGACGTTCGCAGCCGAGAACGACACAGAAGTAACGACGATAGCACCCGCTAATAAATCAGAAGACAAGAATGAGGCTATGGTCTACAAAGTGTCTTACGAAGAGGCCGAGGTCGACAAATATCTCAAAAATGAGGTGGAGACGCCAAGTCACGTGAGGAAGATGATTGAGGTAAAAAAAGGTTTTTGTTACAAAAATAAGGAGTATAATACTCATTGTCTGAACAAAAAAAGCATTTGAGAATAAAAAATCTTACAAAAGAGATAAAAGGAAACTGATATCAAAACATTGCAGACGAGATAAGATTTGTCTCGCTAAGAAAATTATGAAGGTAAACATCTTTTTCCAGGTATTTGACAACCGCAATGAGCTTTTGGAAGAGAATGGTCCAGTAGACTCTGCACCTGTGGTGGCGGCTGCAGGAGTCTGCGTCTCTCCTTACCATTATAGGGCGCTGCTGGTAGCTCTATGTGTCCTGCTATCTTTGCTTCTAGCGATGCTTACTGCTGCGTTGTATATCTATAGGTACGTACAATACATACATAGTATTACGCCTCTTTCCCGTTGAGGTAGGCAGAGAAGGGGTAACAGAGCTGTGGAGCGTTTTCTCTACTTTCATCATCAACCCTTTTTCCTGCAGGCGCGTCAGTTTAGGGTAGTGATAGCCAATTCAGCTACACTAAAGTTAAAAAACCGCCCAAGTGCGAGTCGGACTCGCGCACCTAGGGTTCCGTACCACCATATAATCATAATTGTATTAGTTGAAATTTCAGTAAGTTAATGTGCTAGATTTTTTGAGTCCGACACGCGCTTGACCAAATTTTATTATTTGTTGTTATTTTATAGCTTATGCACTATAAACATACCAAATTTCAAGTTTGTAAGTGTTCCCGTTTTTAAATAGAACTAAAATAAAAATCGCCTCAGCGACCATCCAACTTGACCCCTCTCTTATATGAATGTTCTTGAAACGGGAGTTCACCACAATTGGTTACCTTTAGTTGTGAGAAAAGTTGTAATATTTAATGATTTCAGACTTTTCCCATTATTTGTACTGTGAGACCTAGCTTCTTGCCAAATTTCATAATTTTAGGTCAGCGGGAAGTACCCTGTAGGTTTTGCATTTTTGAATAAACGTATGCAGATGAGGACATAAAATGCCATATCCTTTGATTGCGTCATTGTAAAAAATTTTAATTTTTAGATCTTGTGTGGTTCATGGATCCTAATATATGGTATTAATTTCAACCTGATACCTTTACCCGTTCGTGAGATAAAGGGTCTTGACAGACAGACGGACAACAAAGTGATCCTATAAGGGTTCCGTTTTTTTTTTGAGGTACGGAACCCTAATAAATTCAATAAAGATGTGTAGATACGAAACTCCTTGAGACATCTTCACTAAAGTTAATAAGTATTAATTCTACATTGCTTACAAATTTGATTGATGAAAGCCTCCGTGTTGTAGTGGTTAGAGGACTCAGCTTGTGATCCGGAGGTTCTGGGTTCGATTCCCGGTCCCGATCCCCTTTGTGCGACCTCACTTGTCTGATTAGGACATTAGACATTACAGGATAATCACCTGATTTTCCGAAAAATTTGATGATTTCGTGGAAGGCATTAAAGTGCCCTAACGTTGTTCCCGACTACTATGTACAGATGTAGGTATGTAAAAAAAAAATGTACAGATGTAGCTTTTTTTTTAATGTAACAAGTGAGCAAACGAGCAGGTGGGCCACCTGATGGTAAGTGGTCTCTACCGCCCAGAGCACCCACTGTCTTATTAGTGACATACTTTGACGCTAATAAGACAGCAAAGCGCGATGCCCACCCTGTGAACTAAGATGTTATGTCTAATGTGCCAGTAATTTCACTGGATTTCTTACCCTTCAAAACGAAACACAGCAGTGCACACATAAGTGCAAACACTGCTGCTTTACGGCAGAAATAGGCAAGGGGGTGGTACATTTCCCAGACGGACTTTGCACAAAACCCTACCATCTACATTAATGAGCTATGTCAGAGGCCTTTAAATAATAATAATAAAATTATTTATTCAGATGACCAGGATCCATTATAGAGAAAAAAATTACAATTATGTCTACAAACTAAGAATTAAAGCGGCTTTTAAGCTTTAGCGGCTCAACTCTGACACCAGGGTTAGTGAGGTCGATCATCGACCTTGGAACCCACACGATATGATGATGACTTTAGTCGGATACTATTTCGTAGTTAATATTGTTTTATCTTCAACTAGACGTTACTGGCGAGTTCTGCGTAAGAACATCCAAGCGTCGAGCCCGCCACCGGCGCTTCGCCCTGTAACTCCCGGACCGAGGCCCACGCGACCGTCACTCTTTGCCGCTTCGCATTTACATAAACCTTTCTCTCTCAGGTGAGACCAAATATAAATAAAAACTAAATACTATAAATAATGACTCGAGACTCCAAATTAACGAGTTTTTGCCTGGATGGCATGAATTGGTCCATGATTGACTGGAACCAAGACAAGGATTTTGCCTTGCAGTGGGACACGACAAGCTAATAACAAGCAATTATACAATGTTCTTGTTAAAATTCAAAATAGTGATTTGTTAAAGAAATAACTAACGATTTTTACGAATTCCAGTGGCCTGGGCAGGACATTTGCCGAAGTAGGCGAGGAAGCAGGCTCAGCAAACCGACTGGCTTGTGCCTTCGACGACGGCAGCGAGCCCATTTACACCGACCCGTCACTTTTCGAACGTTCCCGCTCCCTCCGCTCTCTGCACTCCCTAGACCTTAAACCCGACCGCCGCGACCACCGCGCCTAAATCGTGCAAATTACACACGACGATTTCGTGCAAATTTGAAATTATTTTGAGCGAATTTTGCCCATTGTGCAAAACATGACATCACTTTTATAAGCTAATCCATGTGCAATTTTTATTTTGTAATGTGAATGACTGCCATGACATGCTCATTTTTCCGTCCATTAAATATCAATAATTTTTTACTGTTCAAGAAATAATGTATTTATATTTTTAAAGCATTTATTTTAAGTTGGTACTAATAAATATTTACAGTGATTTAATTTTTGTGTAATTTAATTTACCTTATGGTAATGTGTTTGATATAAACTTAATATGTACTTACAATAAATATAACTAAAAAGCAAACCTCGTAACTTTCTGGAAGTCTTGATACAATTTTTTTATATTACAGGCTTGTAGTGATCTTCTCACCTGAAAAGAGGAGAAACATGGTGATAAAAAAACAAACAATAATTTCTATTAGGATTGGCTTATTGGCATAGACGGACAGAAAGCTTTTCTCCAGCAGTGGGAGATGACATAGACTATTAATATTAACAGTAATAAAACTACAAAAGGTGACATAAAGTTAACAAGCAGGATTCACACCTGATATTTTGTAGATATATTAAAATTCCAGGTGTTTAAAATAAAAAAAAAATTGTGAGATAAAAATAAAATTACTTTCAAAACATACTTGTTACTTACATATTGTGATAAGGTGCAGGTGTGGGTACACTCATCAAGGGAGAGTCTAAGTATTCCATTTCACTTGTACTTGGGGCTGGCTCAACCTGTGTATTCATTTTCTGCTGCATCGCTTCATACAACTTGTGTACAGATTCATTATGCTGAGTGCCAGGCTGCAGAGCCTTCATCAAGGTCTGTATTCTAGTGTCAGGCAACTTAGGATGTATGTACCATAATAATTTCAACAAATGCCTAGTTACATTGTCTTTAGACAAGCCAGCAAAGAAAAATTCATCAAATAAGACAGTACTGAAGTCCTCCCCTTGAAATTCATCTGGCAATTGTATCAATAATGCAACCAATGCATGTAGGAATGGATCTTCATAAGCTCTTCCGTCCTTACAGCTCCCAAGAATGCTTAATATCCTCAGCAATGCTCCTCGGTCTCGTAGCTTAGCAGCATGAAGTGTGTAGTACATGGCTAAGACCCCACAAACTGAACTCTCTCTCATGTAGGCCTCGCAAGCATCTGGTGGAGGGCCCGAATGCTCAATGGTAGTAATAGCAGATTCTCTCTCATCTGGAGGTAGTTTATTATGTAAGGCTCTGACTTGATCATCCACCATTAAAGACATCAATGCCGGTAGGTATTTAGTCACCACTTGACTATCAAGTTTTGGCTCCTTAAACTCCTGAGAGTCTATCATGACCCAAGCACTCAAACCTAAAGCCAGCATCCTCAAGAGCAGAATTAAAATAGTATTGTCTCTTGGAAGTCCTTCAGTGTTTATCAAGTGCTGAAGAATTTTTATTGCTGATGTTGCCAAGAAATTAATAGCATAAGGATCACACAGAGTCATAGACAGATCTCCCAAGACTTGTTCTTGTCCTCTTTTAATGCTGTCCAAGAATCCTTGAAGCTCTCTAGATCTTTTAATGTCTACATTTCTCTCTCTGATACAAGCATCCAAGCACCAGGTGAATTTGTGACATGGGTCAACAGATATGATGTCCTGAATTTCTAAATCATGTAAGGCCATTAAAAGCTCTGCCCTCAGGGTGCAATAATGGACATTTCTGGTCCGTAAAAACAGTGTACGAAGAAACTGCAACACCATATCATATAACTTTACACTATTCCCAATCATATGAGCCAGTTTCTGAACTACTGCACCTTGCCTTCTCACTTTAGGCGATGGAGAAAAAAATAAGTTAGTGAGATTCTCATGGTCAAACAAAATGTTTTCTTTTTCTCTTATGTACTGGCTGAGCAAGGGGGATACTTCATCACCAAACAATGATTGATTGTCCTGCCATATCTGCCTCTTTACTTCCGTATCAGTATCATTGTATAACTCTCTATCTCGAACTAAAACTCTGAGGTATTTATCGTCAATGAGAGGGATATTTTTCAGGATGCTCATGATAACAGGCCTTAGGGCCTTTACTCTAACTACTGGAAAGCTCTTGGATAATAGTTCTTTTAGTTTCTTGTCATGTTCTTTACCCTCTTTGGAGCCTAACTCATTGATGTGAGCTATAAGCTTCTCTCGTAATTCTTCCAGTACAGATGTATGAAAGTCTAGTCTACGTACACCATGTAGGTCAAGCAAAGGTAGCATTGGTCGTAATGAAGGTAACAGGATGCCGTTCTCAAGCTGAAATTCTTCAATTGCTTTTAGAGGATCTGTACAAGAAGTAAGGGCATCTCGAAGAAATGCCTGACCCGGCACTCCTACTTCCTCTAGGCCCGTGCCGGGAAGTTTACTTGAAGAGGCCATTTTAATATTCAAATAATTGACTAATAAACTCTATTTTAGAATCATTGAGAAAAATTAAAGAATAATAAACAACATAACCAAAAAACACACAATGACAGATGATGATTTTTGCATCTCTTTCTAATGATGGCGTTCATTAGAAAGAGATGCAAAAATGTGAAAGAATGAGAAGGCTGTAGGCACTGCTGTGCAGGAAAGTGAATAGCTGTTGAATAGGCTGTCTATGGTAAGTTTTTCTTTTGTTCGTTCGTTGACATTTAGAGTGAGTTCCAAAACGGTAATAGTTAACATTTGACAGCAGTCTGTCTCGACCACACCGATGGACGTCATATAACGCTATCTTGCTGTCAGAGTAATTTTTACCCGATTCGGAACGCAACCTTGAGTTTCTTCAATTTGACAGACAATTGACATTGACAGCTACGGCAGTGTTCCCAAACCTCCCAATTTTGTGGTCATTTCCAAATTTTTTGGACTTAACATGGAAATGTGAAATATTTATTGTTTGTAATGATGCAGTTCTAGAATACATTTTATAAAATTTGATAAAAACATAAAAGTTTCACGTAAAATTTAGTATTTCAGCCTAGCACATTTCGACCAGTTACGTTACGATGATTTTCAATCTCTAGTAAATAAATAAAAGCATCTGCATGACCAGTTTCTGATTTAATCATAGTAGATTGGTCTAGTTAATCTAGTTCTTGACCAAAAACTACATAATCTTAACCTTAATCACTAAAAATGGATCAGAAAAAAAATTACGTTACGATGAGAATATAACGAGGGCATATTTTTAACATTTACTTAATTTTCACGAAGTTTCTCGACGTACGCACATTACAACATCTTATTTATTACCTTTTATCGAAAATATCTAATTTTAAGTATGAACATTATTAATGAAACAATTGAATAAAGTAGAATAATTTGCGGTACTTTGATAGAGACAGTAACTGAACCTGACGTGGCTGTAACGTAATTGTAACGTAAAATTTTTGGTCACGTTATACGTTACACCCACATTTGTTACGTAACTGACGTAACGCTTAGTGGTATTTTTTATTACAAATAATTTTTTTACTAAATCTATTCGTTTTAGAGAAATTTTCTAAACAAATACTTGTTTAAAAAACTATGGTTTCACTGAAATTAAAGGTGAAAACATTAACCACTGCCTATCTTTTGTAACCATCTAACCGCTAACGTAAGCTGACAAAATTACTGCAAAACCTTAGCCAAAACACGTCTACTTCGAACGCAGCTACCGCCGAACTGAAAGATAAAATAGAGACCAAATTACTTTGTCTTTGGTGTTAGTGTTGCAATTTTTTTTAATTTACCCGGAAACTAGGAAAATTATTTTTAGAACATAGGTAAAAACTGCCGGAACGTAACTGATTGTCAGGTTTGCCCAAATGCTAGGACAAGCTTTTTAGATTGATTTTAAATGGTTTTTGCTTTTTTATTATCTTTGATTAGTTAATTACATTAAGATAACATCTGTCTAATACCACGTACAAGAAATTTTGTAGTTGATTTATCAATATTCGAAATATAGCTCGATAAAAGTCGTAAGTGAGTAGGGACAGTATTGCAGGACGAAATCACCCTATTTTGTTATTGATTTCATTAATTTTCTAGACAAGTCTTTAAATATGTTTTGATATGAAATCCCGTAAAATATAAATAACAATAATAATAGTAATAAAAAAAATAGTAACTGCTTCACATTTTTCAAAATTTACATTATGTCTAGGGACACCCAGTGGCGGATGAAGTGTCAAGAGCTGTAGAAATAATATAGCAACAGTATTTTTATTGTTTGTAGTGGCAACACTTTATTCTTGTCTGTGCCTGCCGGTGTAATGGCGAACTGTGTAAGAGAAAATTCTCAATAAAGAATATCCTTTTATCTGCCTCTTTCCTTCAGATTAGCTGATAAATCCTCCTGTAAAAGGTTATGGGCCCAGCCCTAATCTTGGAGGTATTGAGGCAAGTGTACCTGGTAAAAGGTATATCACGGTAAAGTGATTTTTTGCGGTGAAGCAAAGTGAATATCAAGGCACAAGATGGAGGCCGGGAATTTCGGCGCCAACAGTGGCGCAAATACTTTACGATTGGAAGGACTAGAAAATTGGTCAATGTGGAAATTCCAAACTAAGGTGATCTTGAAGGCTATGGACGTATACGGTGTCGTAGATGGCTCATTTGAATGTCCAGAAAAAGATCAAGGAAAATGGCTGAAAACCGACGCCAAAGCGCAAGGCATTTTGGTAACGCACATGGCGCCGTCAGTCATGATACATGTGCAAAATTGCGAAACGGCGAAAGAAATGTGGGAAAAACTAACCACAGTTTATGAACAAAGCTCAGATGTTTCCTTACACCTGCTACAGCAGAAGTTTTTTGAAATCAAGCTGGAAGGAAATGAAAGTGTGACCACATTCATAGCTAAAGTGGAAAATCTGGTGGCACGCATTAAACAAGCGAAGGGAACTATGCCAGACAGTATGGTAATAACAAAAATTATATCATCAATTGGCGAAAAATATCGTCATTTTATTTCGGCCTGGGACTCGGTTCCAGCGAGCCAAAGGACCCTTGCGGAATTGACAGCAAGACTTATTATTGAGGAGCAAAGAAATAATAAAAGCGATGAAGTGTCAACATCAGCATTCAAAGCACAGAGTTCATCAAGAAAGTGTTTCAAATGTGGCAAAATGGGACATTTTAAGGTTGACTGTAAATTTAAAAGTTATGGTGTAAAAGACTTTTGCAAAAAGTGTAAAAAACAAGGACATAAAATCGAAAATTGTTGGTTCAATAAAGAAAAGTCATCCGAGAATAACAAAAGTGAAAAAAGACTGAATGCATTTATGACATCGGAATCAATAAGTGCTTTAACAGCTGACTGTGAATATGGTGATCATTGGTATTTGGACAGTGGTGCTTCTGAGCACATGTGCAAATCTAAAAATCCTTTTACAACTTATACCAATTTTCAAGTGCCTAAAGATGTCATAATAGGGGACGGTTCAGTGATAAAAGCTCTTGGACAAGGTGAAATAAAATTGAGTGCATATGACGGGGACAGCTGGATACCAACAACAATAAATAACGTTTTATTTGTTCCTGAGTTGAAAGTGAATCTATTTTCAATGAGTGCTGCATTGGACAAAGGCTACAAGCTGTTAACTACAGCCGCTGAGAGCAAGTTTGTGGAAAATGACACTGTATGTGCTATAGCAAAAAGAGAAAGGAAGATGTATACAATGCAATTTAAATATGAAAAGGAAATGGCTATGGTAGGAAAGTGCAGTAGTAATCTGACAGAATGGCATGCAAAACTTGGTCATCAGGACATAAATCAAGTAAGGAATATATTGAATAAGTGTAATATTACATGTGATGAAGGAAGCGAACAAACATGCATATCTTGCATAAAAGGAAAACAGCATAGATTGCCATTCCCTTCTTCGGAAAATAGAAGTCAGTTACCTGGTGAAGTAATACACATGGATATTGGAGGACCTGTTGATGAAATGTCTTTGGGAGGAGCAAGATTTTTTCTGTTGCTAAAGGATGACTACACTAAGTACAGATATGTTTATTTTATAAAAATTACTGTTGAGGGGGTGTGTAGAAATAATATAGCAACAGTATTTTTATTGTTTGTAGTGGCAACACTTTATTCTTGTCTGTGCCTGCCGGTGTAATGGCGAACTGTGTAAGAGAAAATTCTCAATAAAGAATATCCTTTTATCTGCCTCTTTCCTTCAGATTAGCTGATAAATCCTCCTGTAAAAAGAGCGCTCTAGGCAAGCAGCTCTTTAGCGCCCCTATAGCGGCTATTTAAAAAAATATTTACTACTACTAGTAAACCTGTGTAGTAAACACAGATGATTGAGTTTGGCGTTTTTTTATTACCGTTGTGGTAGAGGTTTACATACAGTATACTAATCTGTGGGTAGAGGTTACCCAAACCTCAACTACAGCTGCTGTTGGAGCAAGTATTTGATAAAAAAAGGACGGGATGCTGCACTCCGGGAGTGCCGGCAGAAGTGATAACTTAAACATCAACGTTGTGCATTTTTGAATATTTGGAATGTTTAGGGAACGAATCGTTTTATTTATCAGTATAAAAGTACACACAATATTCATCTATTGCGCTATCGTAGACAAACATGAAATTTTATATTAATCAATCTTCGTCATATCTGACGCGCCGCTAAAGAAGTTTTCACTTCAAAACTTAAACAACTGACGCGACATCTGACGTGAGTTTAACAGTTTTTACCCATCTAAAAAAGTGCCAAACGCCGCTAAAGAAGTTTTCACTTTAAAAAATAATAAAGTTATGAATAATTTATTTATTGACACTAACCACGTAAAATCACATCCAATGACAAAATTGTAAAAATAAACTTGAAACTAAAAAAACTTGCCTCTACAGTTTTGTCGCGCGTAACCACCGCGAAACTGTCAATCACATATCGTGATAGTTCAAAGACAGCAATAAGTTTGATTCATTAAATATTGCTAACGAATTTAATCCCTTATCTGTCATGGTTGAGCAAATACAATTTTTTACCATCTTTAAACAGGAGAAACTCCGCTTACCACTGCAATTGCTGACTGCCTTCGATACGCACATTCTTAAGGCAACGTCAACGTTTGGCTAAATTGTTTCAAGTTCTTTATTTCGTAGATTCTTTAAAAGCGCGCTGGTTGTTCGGGGCAGTTACGAATATAATACGAGCTGTATTCTCTAAGGCTAGGCGTATGCTCAGCCGCATGTGCAGCACACGTCTAACCTCTCGCATTCTTACGAGGAAAATGAAATGAAAAAAACAGAAGAAAGATGAAAAACTGAACTGTGTGTGCTACGCTGCGCCTCCTGCGCCTCAGGATACCACCAGCCTTACTTTATAAATGATTTATATTTGTATCCCGCGAACGAAATAAGGCTCTTCTTTGTTGATAATTTTTTGATAGCTGAATTTAACCGATTCATTCGAGCGGAAGCGAGCGTAGCCGGGGCGCCGTTCGGCACCCCTTGCAACCTGGCACCCCTAGGCACATGCCTACTTTGCCTTTAGGTTAATCAGCCACTGGGGACACCAAAAGAAGTGGGGGCCTGAACTTTTTTTTTGAATTGCCCTTGTACGTCATCTCCCGATCTCCCGTTTTGCTATGAGAAACAATTAACAGTATACACTCGGTACCTATGCTAAACCGCTATTTGTTTCTCTCACGCTTCTGCATCCCTGTCTGTTTGTCGTACAAAATAGTGCTTAGCATACAACTCGAAAGCAAAAGCTTAACTCAAAAGTCAATGAAGGCTTTGCCAATCACGGAAGGCACCGTTTGGCTCAGCACTAGCAGCCGCGGTAGCACGAGCTCACAGAGTGTAACAGACTGCTATTCCTTCTGTTCTTTCTAGTTCCCATTGGTCCCTTGTTCTTATGTGGATTCTATACTTCTTGTCAAAAATTCGCCGTTTGCCTATGAGGTCGTTGCGCGTCTCGATTATCGACAGGTTTCTTTCGTAGGCTTTGTCTATGACTGAGTGCCCATTACTGACTTTTATTTTGTTCCTTTGCCCACAGGATCTTATTTTATACCACTGTTCAAGTGCCTTTTTCTTAGCCCCCAAATCTGGTGGATCAAGTCCAAGGATCATGTCTAGAGCTGCTGTGGGTTTTCATTTTATTGCTCCTGTTATCATCAACTCGGCTAGTTTTGTATCTGAACTAGCTCTTTATTGTTAGCTTTTATAGTGGCTCTATACCACCACACTACTGCCCTGTACATTACTCTAGGCAATATGATGGCTTGTTAGATCCCAAATACCACTTGCGGATTTAGTCCCCAAGTCCTGCCTATGTTGCCCTACTGCATTGTATGAGTGCTATCGTGGCTTTGCTACTTTGTGTGTAAAACGACATTTTGTCATCTATTGCCACATTTGGGTACTTTTACTGTTTCTATTTGAATCCCATTTATTAGTAATTGGAACGATTTCCAACTTTTCCTTGTCTTATATATATATTCTTTTTTACAATTGTTACATAAAATTTATTTACAAAGGTAAGCTTATTTCTATAAGAGATCTCTTCCAGCCAACCTAGCTGGTGTGAAAGAATGACATGAAAATGGTCACAGGAATGGGTATTTAGAAGTGTGAAAAGAGAATAAAATAAAATACATGTTTTTAAAAATACCTACTTATACTACACACTAATACTTAAAATTAAAATATAAATAATAAAGCATATATAAAGAAGGATAAACGTATTTTTAAGATACATACATACATAATGTCTTTTACTCTTTGTAAACAGCATTAGCTTGGTTTTTGAGGGATTGACGTTTAGTCCCTTCTTTTTGCACCATGCTAGGGTTGCCTTCATACCTGCGTTCATTCTATTCCTGATTATTATCATATCCTTCCCTCTGCCGGACGTGCAAAACAATAGTGAGTAGTAATAGAGTAGAGTAGATTGACAAAATCAACGCGCTGAGCCATTTTTTTCGACATCTTATTCATCGTCATCTCCCGTTTTTAGGGTTCCGAACCAAAATAGTGAAAACGGAACCCTTAAGCCGGGTCTACAGGTTGGACGGGCGCGGCCAACGTCAACTAGGCCCGTTTGCGTGAGTTTGCCGTTTGCGTGTAGAGTGCGACTTCGTGTGTCTGTCTGTCACACCTGTATATCTCAGCAACCACTCATGCTATCAACTAGAAATTTGAAACAGTTTTAGGATATGGTATCTTAATTGCAAACGAAATAGTTAAAAATATATTAATATTATTGTAGAGCCTAAATAAAAAAAAACGGCAAAATTTTAAATTTTCGTTACTATGTTGAGTTGGGAATCCTATGAAAGGGTTTTACTCGTACATTTAGAGTTTTTAAGACTCTTAGTTTTCAAGTTATGACGAAAAATTTAAATAATACCATTCTCAATAAATTAGTTATCTCTGAAATTTGCAAAAGGCAAAATCTTAATTAATTATAGTCTATAAAAGTTTATGAAAATATTACAGTAGTATTAAATATATTTATAAAAACAAGTTTAGTTTTGCGGTCCTAAAAATGGACTTTATTGCGTCCAAAAATATTATAGGTATAAAGGAACCCTCAGCGCGCTTGTCTGATATTTTTAGCAATTTTTTTCCATTTTATTTTTTCGGTTTGGAAACACTCGAAAGGTTTCCAATCGTTCGTTCGTTTTTGTTTTGTATAGGTAGTTATTTATTGTTAATTGCTACTGACTAATAAATTTGTGACCGCAAGTTTCTCACAAAAGCATAAAATAAACTCAACAAATATCCTAATACACCTATTTCCCAATTTTCTTTTTGCGATGTGTGACAAACAGAAAACGTAAGTACAATTTAGTTTGGTTACAGTTTTCTACATATTTCCAGATAGTCTTCCAAGTTTTTATAATTAAAATAATTACAATTTTGTGTCTGTATTGGAAGGTTAATAAGTGGCGACGTCAACGGGAAGTTCAACACATTATTTTCTCGCGTTGCATCGATTGTGAAGAAATCAGGCTCCTTTGATGTCTTGCTATGCGTGGGGAACTTCTTTGGTGATGACAATTCGCAATTAGACGATTACAAAATGAAGACGAAAACGGGTAAGATAACAATAAACACTTTACTACAAATCTTGTTTCGTGAGTTGACTCTGCAGAAGCACAATTGAGTAAGACTTAAGGTTGCGTTCCAAATCGGGTATAAATTACCCTGACAGCAGGATAGCTTTATATGACGTCCATCGGTGTGGTCGAGACAGACTGCTGTCAAATGTTAACTATTACCGTTTTGGAACTCACTCTAACTAAGTAACAACTGCTATAAATATTATTATTATTTTCGTATTGTTTATGTGAGTAGGTACATATTATTATCATAGACAACTAATTATAATATTTTATAAGATAAACATTTGGTCATATTATAAATAGTGTTGTAAATTGTTTGTATTGACAGAAGCCATATTACAATTATCCAATTGAAACAGGTGTCTCCACTCACATATATTACACAAGGTGTAACTTTTGAATTCCCATGACTTAAGGGGTGTGGTTCGTCAAAGAAACTGACAATTATTCAGTAGTTTTTAAGTGAAGGAGTAACAAACATACATCCATACATGTTTACAAACTTTCGCATTTATAATATTAGTAGGATAGGTGAGCATTTGACCCTGATCTCACCCCCGATGGGGTCGAAAATGTAGCACGCTTCTGCCTGTGCCTGTTCACTCTAGCCTTAAAAAGATCCAGATCATATTGTTCAGGGAAAGACTAAAGACGCTGAATCTATGTATGTTGAAAGAGTGCAGAGAACGTGGCGACCTAATTGAAACATTCAAAATCTTGAGTGGACAATATGATGTCGAAGATTTGCACAAGATGTTCACTAAAAACCAGAACACTCATTTAAGAGGACATCATTTGAAACTCATAGCAAAACCCTCCAATAACAATCCACACAAACACTTTCTTTCCAACAGAGTTGTCGCAGCGTGGAACAAACTTCCAGCAGAAGTAATTTCAGGGTCTAATGTTAATCAGTTCAAGAAAAGGTTGGACAGACACCTTCAAACATTACATAGCCTAACTTTATCTGGATACAGGCTATACCAGTGAAAACTGCCTGCCTGATTAAATAAATAATAATAATAATAAAAAGATCAGCATGGAGAGAGTTCCACTTAAGTTAAGGGATTTTGAATAAAATTTATTATGTAAGAACTTACTACTTTTTTGCAGTTCCTGTAACAACTTATGTTTTTGGTCCATCCAACAGTGACCATGTAAAATATTACCCAGAAGAAGGTTCAGAAATAGCTCCCAATATTGTTTATATGGGTAAGTTTTTCTCTTTATTAAACTTCTTGATTCATCACCAATATCTTAATATATAAAAGGATAAACTGAATGACTGAATGACTGACTGACTGACTGATATATCAATGCACAGCCCAAACGGCTGGACCTAGAGACTTGAAATTTTGCACGTAGATACCTTATACAGTGTAGGCATCCACCAAGGAAGGATTTTGCGAAATTCCACCCCTAAGGGGGTAAAATAGGGGATGAAAATTTGTATGAAAGTCCGTCAGTTTTGAAGTTCATACGAAGTTAAATACCTGGGGGTGTACTTAGACCACAAACTCGTATGGAACAAACATATTGACCAAGTAATAAAAAAGGCCAAGACAGCACTTAGCATCTGTAATAGGTTTGCCGGCTCCAGATGGGGCCTGAAGCCTAAGCACTCACTCTGGCTATACACAGCAATAGTGAGACCCATCATTACCTACGGCTGTATAGCCTGGCACAAAAAAGTAGAACAGGTGACAACCATCAAGACCCTAAACAGCCTACAAAGACTAGCTTGTCTTATGATAACTGGTGCCCTCTCATCAACTCCCACCTTGGCCATGGAAGCGGTGCTGAACCTAACACTGCTACACTTACATGTCCAAAAAGAAGCACGAACATCGATGCTACGGGCCATAGAAGCAGGCAAGATGAATTGGACATCAAAAACTTTGGGAAATCTGTACAATAGCCTCACCAAACTCCCTATCATGGCAATGCCTTCAGATGTCATGATACAAACTTATAACTTTGATAAACTATACGAAGTTATAATACCCCCAAGGGATGAATGGCAAAATTCTGTACCTGAACATTTTAAAACGGCAGAGCTAGTCTGGTTCACCGACGGCTCGAAACGTGACGGCCTTGCTGGAGCAGGCGTGTTTGGCAAGCGGCCCACATGTAAAAAAGCCACGAGCCTTGGCCGCTATGCAACCGTCTTTCAAGCTGAGATGTATGCGATACTGGATTGCGCGCACGAAAACCTCAATTACTCCGGTAAGAAAATAGCAATCCTATCGGACAGTCAGGCGGCCCTAATGTCACTGAAATCCGATACGATTACCTCCAAACTCACTAAGGAGTGTATAAAAGCCCTCAACCAGCTAGGTGCGAAAAACAAAGTTACCCTAGGTTGGGTTCCTGGGCACTCGGGAATAGGGGGAAATGAGGTGGCGGATGAACTGGCAAGAGAAGGTTCCGGATCTAAATTTACTTGACCGGAGCCAGTCCTAGGTATACCTAAATCTGCCACCAGGTTTCAGTTAGGAGCTTGGGCGAAGTGCGAAGCCATCCTAGCTTGGCAAGGTTCAACTGGTCTCTCACACTCAAAACAGTTGATCCAAGGCTTCTCAAAGAAATACACATCTGAAGCGCTCAAGCTAAATCGGAATCAATTTAGGATACTCATAAGAGCCCTAACGGGACATTGTAGGCTGTGCAAGCACCTAAACAGAATGGGCCTATACGAAAACCCATATTGCAGATTCTGTGCAGAAGACGATGAAACGCCTATACACCTGATCTGCCACTGTGATGCACTGACTCACAGTAGAAGTCGGGTAACGGGAGGACACATACTATACCCTGAAGATGCTCGAACGCTCAATCCTAGGCAAATTGTCAGCTTCTTTGAGGCTGTCGGTGTGGCCGAGGAAATGTAATATAAAGGGTTGGCTACAATAGATCTGTACAGGTCGCAGTGGCCGTTGGGAATTAGGAGCCCGGCCCCTTTACCCTCAAAACATAAACATAGGATCTTCTAAATTTGTATTTAGGCTGACGACTAAAAATTAAGTTTTATGTGTCCCAGGGTTTTTGAAAATTTTTACACCCTATGGGGTGAAAAGGGGGATGAAGTTGAAAATCCTTCATTTTCAAAGTAAAATCCACTAAATTTATTGTTTAGGCAATAGGTTTGCAATTCTGTGGAACATACATCACTGTTATTGAAATTCCACCCCAAATTCCACCCCAAATTCAACCCCTAAAAAAGGGAAATGGGGTGAAAAAGCCTAAAAACCAGCATGGGTATAGTTTGTATGGTTTATCGGGTCGCTGATTACGAAAACTACAACAATTTTGAAATCCAACGTGGTGGACGTGAAATACCATCATCCCCTGGGGATGGGGTTGAGGTGCGATAGGGTTGAAATGTCTAAAAATCAATATGGGTGTCGTTTGTATGGTTTATCGGGTCGCTGATTACGAAAACTACAACAATTTTGAAATCCAACGTGGTGGGCGTGAAATATCATCATCCCCTGGGGATGGGGTTGAGGTGCGACAGGGTTGAAATGTCTAAAAATCAATATGGTTGTCGTTCGTATGGTTTATCGGGTCGCTGGTTACAAAAATACAACAATTTTGAAATCCAACGTGGTGGACGTGAAATACTATCATCCCCTGGGGATGGGGGTTGGGGTGCGATAGGTTTGAAATGTCTAAAAATCAATATGATTGTTGGTTGTATGTTTATATAAGGATAGGGATAGCGGTTAATATGGCGTAAGGGGTAGGGATAGGGGAAAGGATAGGGATAGTGGAAGGGGTAGGGTTAAAGGTAGGGGCAGGGATAGGGAGAGGGGGAGGGGTGGGAGGGGAAGGGAAAGAGGGAGGGGGAAAGGGAGGTGGGGAGGGAAAGGGAGGGGGTGAGGGAGGGTGAGGGGGAAGAGGAAGGGGCGAGGAAGAGGAAGAGTGAGAGGGAGGGGGGATGTGGAGGGGGGGATAGAAAAGGATAGATAGGGGGGGATGGAGTAGGGATGTTTTTGACTTTTATGAATACCTCCTCACTACCCATTTACTCCCTTTATTGCATTCCTTTTTTAAGTTCGCCTATAACAATTGACAATGAAAATTCCGCTCTACCTACCAGTTGAATAAAATCAAAAGATAATAAAATTTGTAGTAAGATAGCATTCAACTTGGATGAATGCATCTATTACGTAGGGATCAAGAAGGAGAAGCGTTCCGCAAAATATGTTTCGGTTAAGTTCGAGTTCTGTTTTTTTATAAAATCCACGCGGACGAAGTCGCGGGTAACAGTAAAAAAAGTGCACTTATAAAATAAGTGCATAAATACATCGTTCTACTTCACAATAAAACTGTTTTTATTTTTTATTTTTATGTTATTAATTGTATAATTCACTATAACTTTTTTCTGTACCTGAGTAACATCTTGGTTCAATTTTAGGAAAAAGAGGCCTGTTCACTACAAGTGCAGATGTGAAGATAGCTTATCTTACCGGCTTGTCTCGTCGGGAGCTAGGCAAGGAAATTCCAATGTGCACATTTGAGCCCAGTGACTGCAGTGCAGTCAGAGACGCGTGCTTTCGAGGTCAGGCCGAGTTCAGAGGTGTTGATATACTGATTACTACTGTATGGCCAGCTGGTGTTCAGGGAGATGATATTCAAAAGGTAACATTAACATCATTATTTTAATGAAAGTTTTCCTTTGCTAAAAAGTATTGTGTTCCTTCCCATCAGATGTATGATAGTCTGTTTCTCTAATATAATGGAACAAAAAAAATTACAAATATTATGTTTGGGTCTGTTTCAGGTAGATGTAGCTCCAGAAAGGCTCTCTGACTTGCTAGCCTGGCTTGCCATCCACATAAAGCCCAGATATCACTTTGTACCCTCTACAGACAAATGTTTTGAAAGACAGCCTTACAGGTATTCACACTAATATTTTTTCACATCACATCTAAAGTAGGGCCAACGTAAAAAGTCCATTTTGATGTTTCCTTATTACTAACACATTCATGGTAAATTTTTCTTTCCAGGTTGTAATTCTTCAAACATTTGACAACTGTCATGACAGACCTATTATGATGGCCTTACTTTAAGTTTGACTTGGATTTGCATATTAAACATATTTTTACTTAATTCAAGGTTTTCAGGTAATTTTTTGACCTGATATCTGCTCACTCATTATAAGTGAAATGCAACAACTTTTGATTTATGACTTCCATTCCTCCGGCATTCCTTTGCATAAACATTAGAATTGAAACAAAAGTCTGGGAAATAAATATGAAACAATTTCTTGTTACAGAAATCAAAGCAAATTCCAAGATTACAAAGAATGTGCCACTCGGTTTATAGCTCTGGCTCCTGTTGGCAATAAAGACAAAGAGAAATGGATCTATGCATTGTCGTTACAGCCTGTTTCTAAGATGAGGATGACAGATCTGCTCCAAAGTACAACAGATGAAACTGCATGTCCATATGACCCTAATTATCTGATGCAGCATCAGCCTGGAAAAGTTGTCAAGGTAAAAAGAGAAGCCATGTAAATTGTACCTAAAACTGCCTGCCTTAGTATTATTACGCTTCACTTAGTCACTGGTACTGGTTTTTACACAGAGCGACTATTATCTGTCCTTTGCTACTCAGAAAACAAACCAGCCGGGCTAAGATGCGCACCACGACTTGGTCGAGTCGCGCGCAACTGTCACTTTATGTATGGACGCGAGAAGACATAACCGGTTTAGTCTATGAAGACTCGCCAAGTCACGGTACGCATTGGCTACAATAGATCTGTACAGGTCGCAGTGGCCGTTGGGAATTAGGAGCCCGGCCCCTTTACCCTCAAACACGGTACGCATACTCGACCTACTGACCTGACTATCTTTGTTTTACTAGTTGACAAAAATGCCCTCTGACTTGTATTAACGACTAGTCAGTAAAAGTAACCAGAATCATGGGGTCCCATTCTGTACTACGGTTTTTTCGACGGAGTAAATAGCCCGAATTCATTTGGCCCTTTGGTTTCTAATAATTAAAGTAAATGTTACTACTAGGTTGGTAGGTAAAGGTGTAAACTATGACATTAATTCAATTTTAACATCCAGATATCAATTTATTCTAAGAAAATACCTTATGGAAAAAATAGCCCGAACAATTTTCGGCACAAATTCGTTCTATGACGTGAGGCATCTGTACTAGTATAGTATTATATTATCTGTGCCAGAATACACCCTGGGCTTAACATGCCTTCCGTGTCACAAAAAACGCGTTTGGTGTGAAGGTTTTTTGCCACTCATCTTTGAGAACGGAAAGAGTTGCGCAGCCAAAATCACGCCACTAGAAAAATGTTGTTATACAGTGCTAGATTCACAAACCAGTGTTTCTTGCACTTGTTATATTTCCTTTGTTTACACTTGTCCAAAAACTCCACACTGAAGAGCGAGTCATCATAACATCCTATGAAACGTCCTCTGCAGGACAGGCAGCTCCCTCCAGAACTCCAGCAAAAACGCGTAGTACTGGGAGGGGATTTACCATAGTCACCACGCTTGTAAGCGTTGCGGCTGGCAAACGCTGTTATTGATGACCGCAGTATGTAAGATGATACGATACACAGAAAGATGCTGCTGCCCATCCTCCGGTTCATAAAACCTTAGTCGCCTCTTACTACACCCACGGGTAGAAATGGGTTGGTACTATAGAAGAGCGAGTATCCGGTGTTTATACAATGCATTTTTCTGCGTCAGTGCTGGCGAGATTTAGACTGACACTGAAAAAAATTTCAATGTTCCAGATCACAGACAATGGCCAATTCTTTTTCAATATGGACGCAGGAGCTGACGATGAGCATCATGGAAAGAGAAAACGGAAAAATGAGGACGACCCGGAGAGAAAAAGAAAGCCAATTGATCCTGGTACGCCTATGTTACATTATAAGATTTATCCCAAATTACATGAGGTACATGTTTGTAACCACAATACACACAGAAAAATGCTTTACATTTGTGGATGGAAAAATCGAAAGCAGAAAGTTTGACTAAGGAACTTTGTTTGGACCAGTTAGGAGATAAACATACTAAAAGTCCTTGCTCCTCCGAGGTCCGCTCGAGGGGGGGGGGGCACAAAGAAGGTCGCATTTTTTTTTTGTTTACATTTACATCTCGAAAACGATGCGTCGTACGAAATTTTGTTGTACTACATAATGAAAGCTGATAAAATTTTCTACAACTTTGCCTTTCACACTTTTAATCTATCTCCAATCGTTGCCTAGTTATGAGCTCCGAAAAACGGCCAGGAAAGAGGCTGAGATTATGAGACCGGACATACAAAGTCAACATTTTTTAATTTAGAAGTGTATCCCGAAATCTACGGTAGCACTTGAGAAAAGTTATGAAGCAAAAAAAAAAAACGTAAGACTAGAAAACATTTTTGAAAATCGACCATTTGTCGAAGCGAAAGATAAGAGATAGATAAAAAAAAATAAAGCCAAAGTTGTAGAGAATTTAATCAGCTTTTATTATGTAGTACAACAAAATTTCGTTCGACGCATCGTTTTTGAGATGTAAGCTAAAAACAAAAAAACGGGTCCTTCTTTGTGCCCCCTCCCCCTCGAGCGGACCTCGGAGGGGCAAGGACTTTTAGTATGTTTATCTCCTAACTAGTCCCAACAAAGTTCTTAAGTCAAACTTTCTGCTTTCGACTTTTCCATCCACATACCCCTTGTGATCACTCATTGGCCATACTAATACAGAAAGTTAGAAATAGTGTCTGTATTGCTAACACATTTTACATGAATTTTGTTTACAAAACAACTGACTCTTTCGTGAACTCCAGTTTAAGAGCACATCATTCTTCACACGTTGAACTTTGTACAGTTAAGAGCACGTCAATCTTGACACACTGGACTTTGTACGGCGCTTATCTTAGTTAGCGTAGCGTAAAGACGGACTTCGCACTGCGAGTGTCAAGCTTGACCTGCTCATGACTGTACTATTTATAATGATCTCATTCTTATGTCAAGATTATATTTAATGAGTAATTTAATATGAATATTCCTCTTTCATATTTGTTGTATTGTTGTTTTTAGATCAATGCTGGTTCTGCTTGGCGTCACCAAGCGTGGAGAAGCATCTGGTGATAGCAGTAGGCACACACTGCTACCTCGCACTACCTAAAGGCCCCCTCACGTCCTACCATGTGTTGATATTGCCTATAACGCATCATCGGTCCCTGACTACAGTGAGTACAGATCAAATTATCGACGATTTAAGGCTGATATATTGTTTCAGTAATTTTAAACCAGTGATATATCCAGCGACCCTTAGTCGGTATTTAGAAGCCTCCAGCCGGAAAATTGTTACTTTCTGACCGACACGCGGATCCGTAAATACAGGGCTTCTCTGACTCTTTCTTTACTTATTTTAAGCTGCTAAACGCCGTCCTCTAGCGCCCCCGTCAATAAAAAAATATTACTCGCTCAATACAAAACTGATCGAGAATTCGGACCCTTATTCATTTATAGAACCAATTAACTCTGTAAATTAAAGTTCACTGTAGTTACAGATACCAAAACTGCTAAAAGTGGCCGTTATTCGCACTTTTTGTATCTGTAACTACAGTGAACTATATTTTTCAGATTTGATAGGTTTTAAATAAACTAGGGTTCCTTGACTTCAATCTGTCTTTCCGGATTTTCAATAAGTTATGTATTTAGCGAGTAATATTTTTTTTACTGATGGGGGCGCTAGTGCACGGCAGGTAGCCTCTTGAGAGGCAAAAACGCAAGTGTCATCAAGAGCAGTTTTGCGCTTTTGGTTGACAAGGGCGGGTTATTTGACTGAAATGTATCTTTCGTTTTAATTTGTCACGGACTGATTCAGCGACCAATGCCCTGTAATTTAAATTGTCTTTTACTATGTGTGCAGCAAAACCCAAATATTTTTTAGAGACAAATTGTAATAATTTTTTATTTTTTTAATTATTTTAGTCTCCAGATGAAGTTGTAGCAGAAGTGAAGAAGTTCAAGACAGCGATAAAGCGTTTCTATGCTTCGCTCAATAAACTCACAGTGTTCTTCGAACGGAACTTCCGGTCCTCCCACATGATCATACAGTGCGTCCCCGTGCCTCTCAACGCCAAAGATCAACTACTAGAACTATTTCAGGTAAAGAATAGTACCAACCCATCTCTACCAGTGGGTGTCGTAAGAGGCAACTAAGGGATTATGAATAAGAGGATGGGGAGCAGCGTCCTTCTGTGTATCGTACCATCTGACATACTACGTTCATCAAAAACCGCGGTTTATGGTGCCAGCTGCAACGCTAACAAGCGTGGTGACTATGTTACTTCCCCTCCACATTGTTTCAGCAAAAGCTGGAGTTTTTGGAGGGAGCTCCCTGTCTTGCAGTGGACGCTTCATGCGATGTTAGAAGGTTAGAGCGTTTGGCTCTCAATGCCGAGGTTCTGTGTTCGACGTCTAGTGGGGATACTGTTAAATAATAATCAGTTTGTGAGACTTCCCCATTTTGATAATTAAATTGCAGTTTAAATTGTGTCGTTGTCGTCGTTGTTGATCTACTTTCTACGGAAGTAGTAATCAAAGAGTCATGTTAGAAGCAATAGCGGCTCAATAACTTTTAGCAGTTTGAGAGGTCAGTCATAGAAAGCGGTTCCATGTATACAAAAAGAGCGCGCACTTGAATTGCAAAAGTATTTTTTCTACTCCTATTTGTTAAAGTTCGAAATACGAAACCGGAAACAGTATCACAAACATTGCCATTCCGACAACAGTTGCGTAATATTTATAAATGCAACTGTCTACAATACGGTAATATTAGGTCTTTACCTATGAAATTGCCGTTTTGTATGGCGAATTTTAGGTAAACTCAATTTTCAGTACTAACATTTTTGCATTTTTCTTAGGAACTATAAATCCAATTTTTTTTTTTTAAGCATTATTGGGAAGACATTAAGCTAACAGAAGCTTAAATTTAATTTTCGAAAAATATTATCTGTAAAAATATATAACGAATCTAATGATGAAATCGGACGACATTTAAGACGAACAATTTTCAAACCTTTAATTTTATATATCAAAGTAAAAATTAAAACTTTATTTTATGCGTAAATTGATAACCTTGAAGTCAACTTTCAAATATAAATCAAATGAAAAAATAGCATTAGAATTATAGGAATTATGATCTCATTAATCTGTAAGAAAACGGCAATTTCATAGGTAAAGACCTATTATAAATTTTTCACCTTTATGTTAGGTTTGGCAACAAAATTACGTTAATACTATGTTGTATTGGATGCCATCGGCTAATATGCTAGTTACTAAGCCATAAAGGACAACTCCAAAAAAGAATTCATGCACTTATGAACTGAACCCCCCCATACACAGTATTATATGATGGCTGGCCGAGAGGGATGCAGGATGCAGCAGTGTGAAAGAAAGAGAAAGATATACACTGTAATACATGAACGTGGTGATTTACCTCAGAGTAAAAAACTATAGAGTCCGCCATATACATATTCTGTATGAGCAAGTGAAGTGTAAAACGTCTCACTGTCGCCCATACTAGTCGGTCAAAAACTCAGTTAAGTTTTACAAAAGTCAAGACATCTTTAAAAATCTAATGTTTTAGTATAAACTTTGTTTGCGAAAGTGAAAATATATCGTTTTTTACTTGTGAATTGATCATTAATACTTTATAATAACTCTAATAGCCATTTTATGTGTGATTTTTAACACCCTTTTTTTCCTGAATGGTAAGTTTTTTCACCAGAAAAACTGTGGTAGTAGCATTTATTAGTCCCATGTCACTTATTTCTCAGAGAGAAAGATAAAAATTTTACGTTTTTAGGATTTTGATAAAATTCCATACATTTTAGTATGGAGGTCCCTCGCAAGAAAGTGCTTATGGCTCCCTCCTTAGCAGGAAGAGCTGCTACTAAAACCTCCGTGTGATTTACGTTCGCGCTTATTTAATCTGTCAAAAAATAACTTTTAATTTATAATTTAACGATAAACATCTTGATTTCCATTGAAAATTTGTAAATATGAGTAAAATATTCACGCCGACCGAAATAATTAAAGCAGCGTACGAAACTCAAGAGGAATTTATTGCCAAATAGTGAAGGTGTTCTAGTGCTCTACTACTACGACAAAAGTAAACAAAGTTAGTAGGTACGTTATTGTTTTAATGATTTTTATGCTCGTAGAAAAAGTAATGTATGCCACTGATTGCAAACTAGTCATTGTAACATTCGTGCTGTCTATTGTGACATTCGGCTTCTCCTCATGTCACAAATAAGCACTCATGTTACAATGACTATCTTTACTTGACAGTGGCATAAACTACTATTAATAAACTTGTTCTTTTACGTGAGCGCTCTAGTTGTGTGTGTGGTGTAGACAAGGAGATTGGACCACCTTGCTTCGGGTCTCTGGTGTAAACATCAGAAAGATTTCAGGAACATTTCCACACGTTAAGAAACATTTCTGTCTCTGAAAAAACAAAATCTTGATAGAAAGAGATAGAGGCCCATTTAGACTACGAGTTCTTAGGAAGCGTCAGTGAAATTTTTGTCATTCGCGTGCAAGCACTGGTTGTATAAGTACTTGAAATCTCTTTGGTGAACACATTATAAAACCTCTTGTCATATAAACTTATTGTGTTGCGTAGGACGAAGCGGGTATTCAGAAGTTGGAGCTGGAAGTGCTTCCACCGTTCACAGAGCTGTCACAAGTGACGTTCGCCGGCGCCACATACTTCCACGCCGAGTTGCCCACCGGGGAACAGATCTACATCAAGACCAGGAAACACTTCCCCTTACAGTTCGGCAGGTAATTCAAACTTAGTCAATTGCTCAGTACTCAGTAATCAATTTATCACACAGACATATAAAGGGGTTAGCAGACGGCGTATAATTTACTAGTTATACAGATATTTACGTTTTTTTCCTTGTCTTACCTTACTGTGATTAACTAGTGTCATCTTATTCTTTCATCTGTTGCAACACTGACGCTACATAAGCTACGTTCTAGTACTAGTCCATGTAACCAGAGACGGTTTTAGAAATAATAGCACGCAATCATATTTGTTCTAGATTTCTCATAATTTGTATATTATAATTTTAAGGTTATTAATTCTTAGTGTTTGTTTGTTTTTATTTGTGTATTAAATTTTATAGATTTTTTAAAATATATTTAATTTTGCAACTTAATTAATTATGCAATGTACTGTTTTAGTTTTTAAGGATATTCAAACACAATGTAAATTGTTAATGAATTTATTAAATGAAATGAAACAAATGAAATGAAAATGTAGTTGAAGCGCCTTTTCGAAAGATCTACTAGCATGGGACCGCTCTCATTCTCACCACATGCTCATGAATTTGTCTTACCAACACGAATCCTCCCTCGACGACATCACATACTATTCCAAACTGACAAGACGTGAGCACGGTAGAAAGCACGAGAAATAAAACCAGTGTAAGCTGATCTAGCGCTACGCTACAAACGCCCGCAATCAGAGACACTTAAGGTCAATGTGTGTTCGCCGATGTGCGGCCGTGTGTACAAACTAATACCGTCTTCACATTTACCGTCTTCACAAATAGCCATCAAATTCAAAACTGCTTTAACAGTCTAAAGACGGTTAGTTCGGTAATCGATACGAGGTAAATATTTAGGCAGAAGTTTATTTCAATTCTAATCGATTAAAAATAACAATTACCCTGGATGCGGCCCATACTTTTACGTTATCTATGTGTGTGTATTTGCCACGCTATTGAATAGCTAATCTTCAGTCTGCTAACCCTCCTTTATATGTCTGTTATTTATCATTATATTAGCCGAATTCATATAAAACATATCAGTTGTTCAACCTCTGTGGTTGTATGTAGATTTCTGTGGTAGACTTGTTTTCAGTTTGAGCGTATTTTTTTATTCTTAAATACAACCGGCCAGTAGCATTTTTCATACATTATTTTAGTTCGACCTCTATGGTCGTGATCATTTGATCACTGAACCAACATTCATGTTTAAAATTCAAATTTCATTTTTACCCGTACAGTAAATAGTATCTTAGAGAAAATAGCTTCTTTGCTTAACTTTATTGACGAACCGTTCAGTGATTTTCGAATAGGTGGGATGAAAATGTAATTGTTTTAGGGACGTGCTGTCGAGCCCGTCGATACTGAACTGCGAGGACAAGGCGGACTGGCGCCAGTGCCTGCTGTCGCGCGAGCAGGAGGAAGCGCACGTGGCCGAGTGCCGACACAAGTTCACACCCTTCGACTTCACCGCCGACCAGGACGATGACTCCGACTGAAGCCTCACTTGCGTATGTCAGCACAGACTCAAATAATAATACTATCATACAGAACGGATCCTCTCCGCCCCCGCGCGCACACGCCCTCCCCCCCGGTGCTCCTGCGGGTTAGTTGTACTGACTATGCAGGCCTTTGCGCGCTTACAATTTCAAATTCGTGCTCTTACGGTTCCCGCTCACGGGCTTCCGGCCACAACCACAAAACTCCGCCACTGGCATATTTCCTGTAGTTTTCATACATTTTTACCACGATTTGTAGCGTGTGGCGGCCACCGGCGTCAATCGTGTGCGGCGAGTCCATATAAAATGTATGAAAACTGCAGGAAATATGCCAATGGCGGCGTTTCGTGGTTGTGGCCGGTGTCCCGTGTGCGGGGACCCTTATAGTGTCCGGAGTGTGGTTTCAGTACCTAGACAACCGAGCTTTGCTCCGTATAATTTTAACCAATTTTACTCGCTCATACTGCATCAGTCCGACCATTTGACAGCCCGCTTACATCGAACTCAATTCAAAACATAAAATAATAAATAAAAATTGTTTTGTAAGAGATCTTGATAAGAAAATACCACGAAAAGTCGACAACGCCGATATAAAATTCACCCATGACAGATAAATGACAACGAACTTGTTTTCTGTGAGTATTACAACATGTACTAGCATTCGCCAGTGACTTAATATCAGCGGCTTGGTGGCTCATTTGAAATGCCGTAATTTAATTTGGCTAAACTTCTTATACATCATTTGTTTATAGTATGTGTAACGGCAATCCTAATTTGTTTAAACCCGATTGTCACTTGAATGTCTTTTAATTTATTTTCTCTATTTCCTAGTAATACATAGGTTTTGAGAGTCTGTCAATCTGTATTATTGTCTCAATTCATAAACGAATCAATTACTCTTAAGGCTAGGATTAAGAAGAATAAATAAAAATTGGCAAATTCAAATAAATGATTTTTATTTTTTGTTCACATCATACTGTCCTAGTAACTCATCAGTTTGCGTAATAAAAACATATTCGCAACAACAGATCAACTAACCCTTATTTTATAGTGTATCAGTATAACAAAAACTCACAAAATGATATGGTACATTGACTAGAAATTCAAAACTAGATTCGGAATGATAATTCTTTTCTTTATTTCGAATATTTCCAATACTTATGTATTCTTGTTAAATCAAAATATTAATTTAGAGTCACATTTTGCTTATCAAAAATGTTCAACATATTTTCGTCAAAATGATGATTATTTCTTGGCTATTAAAGTATTCAAAATAATAGTATAATTCTACAAATCTCAACTTCGATCGACTAGCATAAGATATTTGTGACTAGATTTTATATAAAATAGATCTCAATTAAATATAGGGCAGTCTTCGTTGGAATTACGAAAGAGAGTCAACGTAAACGATTGTAAATAATTAAAAACACGCAATCACTTAAAACTTGTGTCGTCCATTACAAAACTTCGTGATAAGTGTTCAACACTTATTCATAAACTATTTCGTGGTTTGAGAAAATAACGATTTTTAAATGTAATACGAGTTAGACCTAGGTGGCCGATATTAGCTTAGTGATTTAGTGACGATGTGCTAAGATTTTACGACATCGACACTAGTTTAACAATAATCGACAAATACAGATACTATCTACCACACAATTGGCACAATTGGGAACACTTGTTTGTATCAACTCAAGGGATAAACCTAAGCGATAACGGGTGAAAAAAGTGGCTAAATTTCACTTGCAGGATTCCGCATCAGGCTGCAGGCACCATTCAACAAAACTTGAGTAGATCGTATGGAAAGGTTGGTTAAATTGTATAAAAACGCAGCAGCAGTTATCGCAAAATCGCGGATGCACAGAAATCGATTTTTGACCGCCCTGAGGCGCTCTAGGATAGCACGAAATCACGCGAGTAGAATTTCTCCGCTTAGATATCTCCCTAGCCTTGTAGAACCTATATCTGATGGCTTTGGTTGGTTTCTTGTGCAACGATCATAGCATTAGTCTTTAAAATAAATACATGACAAAGCTTTATTTCCTCGAACCACAACTTGCTATACTATAATACTCGATACAGTTCAAAATGTACATCATAAAGTTAACTTTCTGCCGTATTCACCAAGCTATAGGTAAGTGTATTGTCTCGTGTTACTATTACTGAGGATTGTACATTACTAACATTCCAATACTTTACATTCATTACGGTCGTAAAGCATGAATCCATTTATTTGTAGCTATAATGTAAGAATCTGTAAAAGTAGATAGAAATATCGTAATATCTTCAAAGTTATTGGAATACTATTTTGTTTGGCAGTCTGGTTAATAGTGGAGCTGTAAAAACTTAAAACTTCCATCAAATCTTGCTTTGACTTTGTAAGTATTATTTTTTCATAAACATAGTGTGTGTCCTATGAATACTTACTTGTCTAGAACGACCTTCACTCCACTCGCACAAAAAGACAGGCCAACTTCGACGTACATATTGTGTGCGTAACAGCTACGTTCTACATGCGTTTCATGTCATTCTAGGGATACCAGGTACGAGTATGTAGAATTTTTTTATCGCGTTGGGAAAAAATTTTCATCTTGGAAATTGTGTCCTGTTATTTACATGAAAATTATAATTGATTCAGTATTTGTAGATTTAATTTCAGCGGCTTTATGTGATAAAAGGCGGCTAAGTGAGCTAAAATCCCGCTCTAACCCCAAGAAAAAGGAGACAACAACCGCTACCGTTAGCAAGGAGAACAAAGATCTTACCTGTGCTGGACTTCCTCTCTTATCTCTTACGTCAACTGGCCCACAGCGTCATGATCATGACTCAATTGATGACAGCGATAGCCACTGGCAAGAAGTTACTTCGCGGAAACGACGTAAGCAAACGCGTCAAGGAGTTATTAAAGGGAAAGGACTAGAAAATAGTCTGTTACAAACAGTCGAAAGATTTAAAAAAATCCATGCGTGCTTTTTCAAACCACAGACCACTGCCGACAGTATCAAAGCCTATATGAACCAGGTATGTGCTTGTGACCAGTATGTAGTGGAGAAATTAAATCTAAAGCACGATTTCTATGCATCGTTTGTGTTGTCAGTTCCGGAGAGTAAGTTTCCACCTCTTATGAAACCGGACTCTTGGCCTGCTGGAACAGAGATATGCGAGTGGTTTCAGCGGGGAGCCGGGCGTAGACGTCGCCCCTCGACGCCCGGCAAGACAAGCAGGACAAATACCAAACAAGGCTCGTAATACCTGCAGCTTGAGCTGTATTTACCAAAATGTCCGTGGTTTGAAGACGAAACTTGGACATTGGCGTACAGCCATTCAATTATTATGTTATGACATCGTTGCGGCAACGGAGACATATCTTGACGCGACGGTGTGTGATGCTGAGTTAGCCCCTGCCGGTTGGAGTTTGTCACGCCGTGACCGTAGTGATGGAAGACGTGGCGGTGGAACAATACTCATGGTAAGGGAAAATGTTCATCTACGGCGCTGCCCCGAGCTGGAAACCGAGCACCAAGAGGACCTTTGGACATTAGTAACTCATTGTGGCCTTGAAATGTACATATGCGTGGTATACTTGCCGCCATCATCCTGTGACGCCGCCTACATGAACTGGTTTTGTAGTGTCGAAAACATATTTACGCGGATTAAAAACAAGCCCATTTTAATTTTAGGTGACATGAATCTGAATAGTGCTAGCACAAGTGTTAATAATTATATGCATTATTTTCTATCCTATTGTAATTTGCATGACATCAATGTTTTTGCTAATAGTCACGGAAGTAAGCTAGATGTTGTGTTGGTACCAGTATGTATGCGAGATGTGAGTGTAAGCGTAGCGGAGGAGGGTCTTGTGCCCCATGAAGACCGATATCACCCTCCACTCGATGCCCGTATCACCCTTGCTAAGCCGAGCGGCGCACCAGCGCTGGAGCCAACCAATATCAATCCCGAGACGGATTGGGACTTTAGCAAGGCTGATTTTCAAAAATTATATTACCTTGTTGCTAATATTGACTTTGACACTTTGCTGCAGTGTACAGATACTGATGACGCGGTTGACATATTGTACATGCTGCTATACGGTGCGTTTCATTGCTGTATTCCAGCTAAAAAGCGACCCAAATTTTCAACAAGGCGATACCCTACGTGGTACACGAGGGACATTATTGAAGATTTAAATCGGAAGGCTTATTATCATAGAATGTGGAAAGCTACAGAATGTAAAAAATATTATGATTGTTTTTGTGACCTCCGTACAAGCATTAAGCAGCGAATTGAAATTAGTTATGACAAGTACATTGATCAAATTCAATCTAATCTGACCAGTAATCCTCGAGCCTTTTGGGGTCATATGTCAAGTCTCCGTACTAAGGGGGGCTTTGAACCGACTGTCTCGCACAACGGGCAAGAGTACAGTGGCCCCGCAGCAGCTGAGGCTTTTGCGAGGTACTTTAGTAGTGTGTTTCTGTCACGAGATCCTAGCCTGAATGTGAATAGCGCTATGAATTCCAACAGCAACTGTGTTGTCATAGATATCCCCAGCATCTCGGAGGACGATGTTTTGTTTGGCATTAATAAACTCAAGCCCAATAGTTCAGCAGGTCCAGATAACATTCCACCATATATAATAAAAGCTTTCAAGGACATCTTAGTTGCTCCACTAAAACATATTTTTAACTTGGCCTTGACTTCGGGTCGTTACCCTAAGCGTTGGAAGATTACACGCGTCACACCAATCCCGAAGGCTGGTGACAAATCGTCTGTGGAGAATTATCGGCCGATTGCAGTATTATCTTCACTTGCAAAAGTGTTCGAGAAAATACTACATTCGAAAATATACAGACAGGTTGAACCGGTTTTGCATGATGCACAGCATGGATTTAGAAAGGGGCGTTCTGTCGATACTAATCTTCTAGCTCTTACACTTTATCTTAACACCAAGCTGGACCAGCGTATTCAAGTAGACGTGCTCTACCTAGATTTTCGTAAAGCTTTCGATAGGGTAGACAATGACGTCCTTCTTCGCAAACTAAGTATGATTGGCTTCTCACCTCGTCTCCTCAAGCTTTTTGCAAACTACTTGATGGACCGACAGCAATTTGTCCGCGTTGGTTGTTACGACTCTCAACCGTTTGGCACGCGATCTGGAGTCAGCCAAGGGTCACTGTTGGGTCCGTTATTATTCAAAATCATGATCAATGACCTCCCGGACTGTATAAATCCAGCCAGGTGCCTCTTATATGCAGATGACCTAAAGATTATGGTGGACATTAAAACCTCCATCGACAGTCTTACTATGCAGGATATACTAGATAGATTATATCAGTGGAGCGAAGATAATGAGCTGCAATTTAACATCGATAAATGCTTCGTGATGAGCTTTACGCGCTCACAGGCTCCGATTCTTGCCAACTACCACTTGAATAACCAAGCCATTACACGAACACAAACGATGAGAGATTTGGGAGTTTTGTTTGGTCCCAGACTGGACTTTCATGCTCACATCATCTCTGTAACAAATGATGGCTTTAGGAGACTAGGCTTCATAACAAGAAATTGCAAGGACTTTAAGCGATTAGATGTGCTAAAATTATTATTCTCTGCCTTAGTCCGGTCGAAGTTAGAATCGAGCGCTTGTGTTTGGAACCCTCACGAGGTCACTTACACATTGATGCTCGAGAAAGTTCAAAAACGGTTTTTGCGTTTTCTTTATAAGAGAGCGTATAATTTTTACCCATTTTTATATCCCACAAACTTCTTGCTGGGGTGCCTTGGATTTAATTCGCTTAAAGTTCGCCGCCTGTATAGCCAAATGTTAATAGTTTGCAAGCTGCTTCGCGGCCGAATCGACTGCCCGGCTTTGGTTGAAGAGGCGTGCAGGCTAAGTGTGCCTGAAAACAGGTGTCGACTGCGCGCAACCACCGCGCGGCTCCTGGCCCCGCCGGCGTCGCGCACCGCCGCGCACCAGCAGTCACCGGTACCGCGCGCGCTGCATGCGCTCAATGCCCTCCTCCACTCGCAGCCTGCCTGTGATTTGTTTGCTGATGCATGGTCAACAGTTGAAAGAGAGTGTTTGTTGTATTGTGAACGTGTGTGCTTGTAAATGGCGGAATTAATTTTGCTTATATTTTTTGACCTTTCTAATGACAAATGTATTTATAGACTTGATGAATTGACTTGATATTTTATATAATTTTATTGATGTTTACTTTTACAAATTTATAAAATGTTAAAAGCCTTGGATTTTTCTGTAATTTTTAACGTTTTTATTAATCAATAAATTGAAATTGAAATTGAAACTAATTTAGAAGGTTGTCCAGTTAGTAAAGTCATTCAGTTTGAAAAGGTTTTATCAGGTTCTGTCTAAAATTAATTCAGTTTTAATAGTTGTTCAGTTCTGGTGGTTGATCAGTTGGGAACTTTGCTCAGTTTGGAAGGTTGTTCAGTTTGGTGGATTGTTCAGGGAATTTCCAGTTTGTATAGTTAGTTGTTCAGTGTAAAAGTTCTTCATTGTGTAAAGTTTGTAAAGTTGTTCAGTTTGGAGTTGTGTAGTTTGTGAAGGTGTTCAGTTTGTGAAGTTGTTCAGTTTATAGTTCAGATTGCAGTTGTTCATTTTATAAAGTTGTTCAGTTTGTAAAGAAGTTCATTTTATAAAGTTGTTCAGTCTGTAAAGCTGTTCAGTTTGTTGTTGTTCAGTTTGAAAATTCGTTCAGTTTGAAAATTCGTTCAGTTTGAAAAGTTGTTCAGTTTGAAAAGTTGTTCAGTTTGAAAAGTTGTTCTGTTGGTATAGCTGTTCAGTTTGTAAAGTTGTTCAGTTTGTAGTTGTTCAGTTTGTTAAGTTGTTCAGTTTAAAAAATGTTCAGTTTCAAAAGTTGTTCGGTTTGTAAAGTTGTTCAGTTTATAAAGTTGTTCAGTTTCAGTTAGGTAGGCAAGGTAGGAAGGGCAGGTTGATACAAGGGCATACAAAGACATTTAGTCGCCTTTACGACGCAAGGGCAGATAAAGACACTTAGTCGCCTTTTATGACACAAGGGCAGATTAAAATACTTAGTCGCCTTTTGTCTCACATGGGCAAATTAAGACACTTAGACGCCTTTATAGCGCAAGGGCAGATAAAGACACTTAGTCGCCTTTTATGACACAAAGGAAGGTTACGTCACTCATTCGCATTTTATGACACACGGGCAGATAAAGACACTTAGTCGCCTTTTATCACGCAAGGGCAGATTAAGACACTTAGTCGCCTTTTATGACACAAAGGAAGAAGGTTAAGTCACTCAGTCGCCTTTTAAAAGCAGATATAGTCACTTAATCGCCTTTTATGACACAAGGGCAGATAAAAAAACTTAGTCGCCTTTTATGACACAAAGGCAGATGAATACACTTAGCCGCCTTTTATCACGCAAGGACAGATTCAGATACTTAGTCGCCTTTTATCGCACAAGGACACTTAACCGCCGCCATATATCACACAAGGGCAGGGCAGAAATAAAATCTAGTAATTCTAAACCAGTTATTATTTTTAATAATAATTTTAAAATAATTTAATAATTTTTAATCACGAAATAATTACGAAACGGAACGGCTCCTGATTTTAGTAAAACAGAACGGCCCCCTGATTCTAATGAGAGCTTGTCAAAATCGATAAATGAGGGTTCATTAAAATTCGCTAATTTGGGGTGTTCCGAATTTAATCATTGGCAACACTAAAAATCAAATGGCGGGAACATTAAGGAGTTTTGTATCAACCAAACAAAAATTTTCACGGATAATTTTGTCAGGTACGAAAGTAAGTATGGAATATTACTAACCGATGGAAGGTAACTTCATTTAATGATTTTAATCGCCCTTCATAGTTTCTACACACTGATAGAATACATTTTTTGGCATTTTTAAAAATTTTCATTCATCACGTTTCACGTGTTTCTACTAGCATGTCACAATCTATACTAAATGGGCGGGAAGAACTTATAACCGAAGAGTTCGGTTCTAAATTTTTTGACACTTTGGCGCGTTTCACTAGCCGTCTAGACAAGTATGTAGTCTTAGTGTGTGTCATGTTTTCGGGAATGCATGAAAACTGTTTAGTGTATATCGTCATAATAACATACCGCCTGTTGCAGAAAAGCTTTTTTAAAATTTATTATCACTAAACGACTCGTTAGTGTTAAATATAATTATATACCTACTTTGACGGATATACTCACGTTTTATCACGGATAAACTTGACGGTTCTATGCCGTTATTATAAACGTTAGTTTATCCGTCGAAGTACCTATATAAAGTTTTACTTTCTAAAAACTTTAAGCAACTGGCGGGTAGTGTGTTAAAGTTTAACATTGTTGGCACTTTACAAACGTTTAATATACTTCTCTAAGTTATAAATAGATAGTTGGAAAACTTTTAACTTTACACATTTGGATTTTATACTACGCCCGAAAGTTCTTGACACAAATTGCGAAAAAAGTAACCGCTTTCTTCAAAAAGTAACTAAAAATGAGAGCAGGTTGATAGATAGCTAAATTGGTACCCATGTCAAGAACTTTCAAGCGAGTTTAATCATATGGTTATAGACAATAAGATTCGCATTGATGAAAACTAGTAGTTTTCATAAACTTTGGTAACAATGAAACAATTCATAATCAAACACTGGATATAATTTTACAATTACATCCGTAACTAGTTTTAAGACTTTGGTCAATAAGGCATTAAGTTTAAAATATAATTATTTTTATTTTTAGTTATTGTTCTCCTTACTTTTACATTCGATAATCGTACATTGTACAATATTATTTATTTACATTATTTTGGCTCATTTACATTGGTTGCATTAGACGGCTAATGCATGCAATACACGTAAGTATCGGGATATATTGAATGTTTTAAATGGCCACAACAACATCATCGGTCAAATGCCGGATTTACAACCTAACTACATCGACCACTCTCTTCGCCTAAAATAAATAGGTACTTGATAGTACTCGATTTCAAACATCAAAGTTCTGAGTATAAAATGATTATTGTATGTGGCACTATGTAATACTCACTTGACTGTACCTATCTACAACCATATTTACATGACGCGCTTTGGCAACAATTTTATTATTTTACTCTGAGTGCTTGGCCAGACTGCAAACGCGGGCTGGGGCGCGGCGCGGGGGCGGGGACGGCAGCGACTGACTGTCCGCAGTCGAGAGCGGCTTCCTTCCTGCTTACCGTGCTTGAATAGCACTTATTAATTCTTCAACATTGAATTCTTCGGAAGACGCCATTACAACGCGAGCGGTAAGCTCGAACTGGTTTGAGATCCCCGCTATCCATGAACGTGCCAACCAGGCGGCGCAGATCGCCACGTCTGACCCGCGCCTTCTTGCCCACTATGGTCACTTCAATGAAGTTATTATGTTTAAGTAATTCGCACCTCGCCCGCCCCCTGCTCGCGTTTGCAGTCTGGCCAAACACTGAAACATTGAAATACAAAAGATTAATTGAAACAAATATTAGGTCTTTACCTATGAAATTACCGTTTTGTATGGCAAATTTTAGGTAAACCCAATTTTCAGTACTAACATTTTTGCATTTTTATTAGGAATTATGAATTTTTATTTTTTGAAGCATTATTGGGAAGACATTAAGCTAACAGAAACTTAAATTTAATTTTTGAATAATATAATGTGTAAAAAAATATAACAAATCTAACGATGAAATCGGACGACATTTAAGACGAACAATTTTCGAACCTTTAATTTTATATATCAAACTAAAAATAAAAACTTTAGTTTATGCGTCAATTGATAACCTTGAAGTCAACTTTCAAATATAAGACAAATGAAAAAAATTGCATTAGAATTATAGGAATTATGATCTCATTAATCTGTAAGAAAATTTCGGCAATTTCATAGGTAAAGACCTATTATTATAACTGGAATTTTCGTCGTCGTTAAAAGGTTATGATTTTAAGTGTCAAGTGTTAGGTATAATTATTTTGATTACACGTAATAATGTACCTGTTAAGCCTAAATCATTTATTTAGGCCAAAACACTCTTTATTTTCAATATTTGTTATTCTCTTTAAATCGAAACTGCCCGCTCGAATTCATTATGAGTCCATTCAAGAGAAGTTCTCTGTTTCCGTTAAAGTTTGTTAGTTTATTTTTTGAGTTAGATTTGGCTAACTCTTTACTTGTCTCATACGTTGATCTGGAATGCCTCCCTGGTGACCTTGGGGTCGTGTTGGTGCGAGCGCTTCCTGCGGTGGTGCCCCCCCGGCCCCCCCGGCCCCCCCGGCCCCCCCTCGCACTCCGTGTCGTCGGAGAAGCGCGTCGGCGGGTGGATGTGCTCGTTGAATGACGGGTAGTTTGATATACTGGAGGGGAAGACAGATCTTTAGGTATTTTAACCAAATAAGGAGAGGTCCTGTAATGTTGGAGTCACCCCACTCGGCAGCAAGCACACGTAGAAACAAAACCAGTATAAGCTGAACCAGTGCTACGCTACTAACTCCCGAAACCAGAGACCGGCTCATGGTGAGAGTTTCCGTCAGTGTACAATCTAACCCTCATAAGAAAGGCACATGAATATGCTCGTTCAAAGTGTAATATCACTCAAATTCGGAGTAAGTATTAGTGTAAACTTACCAATACAGAAAACAATTAACTTAATACAGTCGAAAAAATGTTGCTTCATTAGAATGACAGCTGAACAGAGCTATGCGTGGGAGCAGAACGAAGCGAAACATGTCTCTGTCGCTCCAATACCTTACGCATCGCTCCGCCCTGCTCTCACACTGCTGTCATTCTAACCAAGCTGCATTCGGTTGTAATCATCAATACCTACCAATAAAAATAAACGCGTTGTTATGTCATGGGAAGACAAAAATTGTGCGCACAGTGGCGCCCTCGTCTCAATTTACTTCTTTGAATGTCAGTAAGTTTCAAACACTTTTTCGCTAGAGAAAACACCCGTCAGTACGTCAGTAGAAACATTTTTGATTTTATGGCATGGTAATAAAGTTGCAAATGTCTCCCATGACGTGCCTTTGACTGTACATTCAATGAAGTAAATCAAATTATGACTAGGGTTAAACGTTAGTTTACTATTATCTAATCTGTGCTAGGGCGCCATTGTGCGCTCAACAGTCTAGATGGTTCGTAGAGTGTGTTGTTTAATAAATTTTCGATGATGGCAATGAATTTGGAAAAGATGAATCGGTTAGGTTAGGTATACCTGAAGGTGGTCTCATCATTATGACTACTGTAACCGCTGGAAGATCGTACGTGCCTCTTTCCCAAGGCCCCTGCTTTGCCCTTGCGCGATGGGAACGCTTTCCTGACCACGCCGCCCACTGACGTCTCCGAAGACGAAGACGATTCTTCACGCTCCACGCTTGGATCTGGACAAAATAAGGACATTTGGACCTAGAAGACATCTCAGTATCCTGTACGTAAGAAAAAAACCCACTATTTGTGTGGTTGGTAGTGAGCATGCCTTAGATGCCTGTCCTGTGCATACATTTGTTGTGTTTGTTCTCTATCTGGGTGTTATTTATCTATGTTTTCAGTCTGATAGTCATACTACATACAGGTTTCTTTTTTATGTTACAAGTGAGCAAACGAGCAGGTGGGCCACCTGATGGTAAGTGGTCACCACCGCCGATAGCACCCACTGTCTTATTAATGGCATATCTTGACACTAATAAGACAGCAAAGCGCGTTGCTCACTTTGAGAACTAAGATGGTACGAGTATCTCTCATGTGCCGGTAATTTCACTGGCTCCCTTGCCCTTCAAACCGAAACACAGCAGTGCGAACACTGCTGCTTCACGGCAGAAAAAAGCAAGGGGGTGGTACTTCCCCAGGCGGACTTTCCACAAAAGCCCTACCAACTATAAAAAGGTTTTGCCTAGTTTGGAACCAGATGACCTGGTGTGAAATGTCCCCCAATATTTTTACGTAGATAATTTTGATAAGTGTTAAAGCCTTTACAGGTAGTTGCAGAAAAGTTTAAAGTCTGTTCTGTCTATTGTTGTTAGTTTTTTTGTTATCGAAACAGAAAGTGACAGCGATAGATGCTTAGTGCGCGGCTTGTGTGGTGAATGCTGCCACAGATGCTGCGGTTCTGTTAGCAGCAAGCCAACATGAATACGCGTGAATGTAGCTACGCCTCTGTAGATAGTACAGTTCGACATGGATCTGTGGGCTAGATAGCGTAGTGGCTGAAATTCAAGGTTATTTTTTTTATCTTTTAGCTCTATCCGTTTAAAAGCGACCAATTTTGTTTTACGACTTCTGTACTTTCGCAAAAAAAAATTGTCTCCATACAAAACTCTTACCTGATCATCGGTCTTATTACAGAGCTATGCGTTAGAGCAGGACGGAGCAATACGTGTTTCTGTCGCTCCAATACCTTACGCATCGCTGCGTGTCTTGAGCTGCATATAATTTCGACTGTAGTATGGGAATAATGTTTTTTTGCGCAGCTGTAGAATGGTAGAATAAAAGTGGTTGCTTTTGACCCTTTGACTAATTTTGACCTCACAAATTTCGTGAATTTTGACCTCATAAATAATTTTGACCTCCCGTATGTGACAACAGCGCCCTCCTTCCTGTTACTGTCATTCATGTGTCTATAGTTCTATGACGGCCTGTAGGTAGTCCCTAGGAAACCCAATAGTGGTTATGTCGCAGGAAAATTGTATAATTTTTAATTCGTCATTTTACATAATGCCTTGACATTTTACAAAACGGCGCGTAATTCTATTCTTCAATTTGTTGTGGTCAGAAGATAACCTAACGGTTAGGTTGGGTTTACCTCGGCTAACGAAGTTGAAATGCACTTAACATGTTTACAACCTGCCGACGCCTTTTTACATTTTTCAACCATTTTGTAGAAAGTTTATAATGTTAGTTTGGATGAAACTTGAATTTCCGCGTATTTATTGAGAAAAGTATTTCCTACAAGTTTTGGCCGTAACCAGGTATTGAAAGACTTACGCATATGGGTTTCGGCTTCGCCTCTGTCCACATTATCACGTTCGTCTTTCAATACCTTTTTTGTCGGCCATGGCAGTAATTTACTATTACACGTTCTCCGCTCAGCACTACGCAGTGTTCGGCGGGACGCGGCAGACGGCGGTCCGTGAAATTGCTGACCTCCCTGAAGAAGATCCGCGAATCGTTGGCTCTATGCTATCAATATAAAACGTGAGTTTATCCGATTAGGTACATAACTAATTAATTTGCCGACCGTTTACAATTGGCCGGCCATTTGTAAACGGCGAACTATACGATATGCCTGCGACAGGGTCGTGTACGGGTACGGGTGTACTGACAGGCGGCGCGCGGGGCGTGCGCGGGCCGCGGGGGGAGGCGCGCGGCGGGCTCGCTGTCGGAGTGCGGCGCGCTCGCGTCATCGCTCTCGTCATTCTCGTACTCTGTAATGGGCAGGTGCAGCGTTAGTATCTTCTTCACCTCCGAGTCCGTTGACCCCAAGTTGTCCGACTCTGCAAACAAGCCCCGCAGCCGCACGTCAAACCACATAAACACTCACTGCCACGACTGTGCCGCTATAATTGTCGACACATGACTCAAATGCTGAACGATAATGCGCGTGTGGCGTGCCAATCATTCCGTGGCTCCCCGTGTGTCACCTATGTGCTGGAAATAACCTTCAGCATCGGAGTTATTTGCCGACCGTTATTCTAGCGGAACGATGATCAAATTTTCAATACACTGCCTATATAAACCGTTTCATGCGTGTTTATAATTTATTGGGACTCAACAGGTATTTGAGTGTATTTAAACATTTCTCATCGTCAAATCCAAAGTCGTGGCGATAAGTTTATAGTATTGATGCTGTTATCGTAACGCCACCAAAACATGTTATTTCCTGAACGTTCTCTGTTAACTTGGCATGAGGGCATGAGATTGAAACCAGGCGTTTTCGTTGCATTCGATTTACAGCAAAACAAAGCACGTGACAAAAACGTGAAGAAAAATGAGGTGTATGTCAAATGTTTGTATCAGTAATGAAAATTCTAAAGCAGCAATTATCAAAAGGAGACACAGCCATACAACTTAAAGCTTGGGATTTTATAACACCATACATAGCTCCACACATGACGCTAATGCAGAAATATTACAATACACAAATATTTTGTTTATAAAAAAAGATTAGGGTAGTTAACGGTACAATACATACTGTGTGCATGCTTACCTTTATAAATTACAACACCATTTACGCTCCCAAATGGTTGCATAAAAGGTGATCAATTGTCAAATTCAAATCTTATATAAGGTACATAAACTTAATTTTATATAAGGTGCAATCTACGTAAAATAAAAGTAACGTATAGCTAACTACTTAAATAAGCTGTTTAGTTATTGTACGCATACTTTGTAAGTTAGTGAGTTCTAACCTTGGCTTTCGGAGTGGGGGTCGCGGAGTCTATTGCCTTTTCTTCTGACTTTTGTGTACTCTGGTTCTTTGCCCTGTAGCAAGCAGAATGGACTGATTTAGTAAGTATTGCATCATATAGTCATTGCATCATATAGTCATTGCATCATGAGACGTTTTGTTAGATAATAGAGCACATTCGATCGTTGGAACCACATATGGAACTAAACAAATTTCTCAAACTGGTACCGTCAACGATACTAATATCCGTGACCAAGAAATCGACATTCGCCCTGCGATGCAGCGCCGCCTTGCATAAAGTGTTAGTGTCCAAACTTCTCAGTAGAAGCACTAAGATCCGGGTCTACAAGACAGTAATAAGACCAATATTAATGTACGGGTGCGAGGCTTGGACACTAACACATCGAGAAGAGAACAAACTCCTGTTCGCCGAGAGGAAAATTCTTTGCAAAATCTTTGGGCCAAAGACAAGAAGAGACGGAAGCTGTAGGATTCTTAAAGACGCAGAAATTTAAGAATTTGTGGCTGACCTAAATATAATAGGAGAGACGAAGGCTCACAGACTCCGCTGGCTCAGCCACTTACTAAGAATAGGGGAGGACCGCCACGTCAAGAAAGCTTTTGAGGGTCAACCGACAGGTCGACGCCCGGTTGGCCGCCCCAGATATCGGTGGATCGACGTAGAGAGCTCAGACCTGCGCGAGCTCCAGGCAGGCGACTGGCGAAGCGGGACCACTGGCGGATGCTCGTTTCGGAGGCTCAGACTAATTTTGCGTCGTCGCACCAGAGGAGTAAGTAGTAAAATTAAGAAAATTAAAGAGAAATACCTCTTCACAAATTGTCCTGGAGTGGGGGTTAAAGATACTACAGTGCGACACGGGTATTTTGGCAGGTGGATGACGTTGTCAGGGGGGCGCTGCTGTCATACAAGGTGTTAGATACAGTGTACCGAAAACTGAAAGGGCGTGTTCTGTCAACGAAACTGAACAACTTTCCAAAAAAATTTACCTTCATACAAACTGTTCGATCTACCCTTTACCACACTACATGAAATGCATGAGTTATCCTATTCTTATTTTTCCTCATTACCGGTTAAGGTCATTCATTACCTTTTAATAACGCATTTCGCGCTTAGTCAGACTCATAGACATTTTATAATGGTCTGTAACTAAATACCTAGGCCGTAAGCAATTTGTGTGACTTTTCCATTTCCCAAAAATGATTTTTTGGGAAAGTCCAGTTTTGTTGACTGAGCGAGCACGCCCTTTCAGTTTTCGGTACACCGTCCCTTACAGCCTGTATATTTTGCTTATTTAATGTCAAATGTCTTAGCTGTGGTTTTAGTTCAGATTTCATCCACTTCCCAAAATAAGGTACAAGATATGTGCAAACACGCACAAACCAAAGACTACAATTTAATAACGTAACTGTATAGTCTTTTCCCAAACCCAGAAATAGACATGTAAAGCCATAATTAGAATATCTGTTGTATAGGCTTTTGTAAAAGCACTATCCAGCCGTGACGTGCAGTGGTATAAAAGAAAAAGAAAGCTATATGACAGTTTTTCTTTCCTTTCTTAAAGCTGCTTCCCTGTTTGCTGGATAGTAGCAGCTCACAATTTTTGCGTCGAATCGGCAGTCTAAACGATATTTTTTCTTCGAAAATTGTTTAAATCTCGTTGAGTGACTCTTAATGATCTTACCTTGTACTTATCATTTTGTTTCAAGTCGTGGTAGACGAATGAGCCGCGTACTGAGTGGTAAGGTCCGCTGTACACGTTGCCGCTGTAGCTACTCTCGCTGTAGGCGGTCGGCTTCGTCAGCTGGAACGTGGCGTACGGGCAGATGTCTTCTATGTACTCTGTGGACAAACAAGAAGTCAATCGATAAATGCAAAACTGTACTTCTGAACACCTGTATGAAGTAATTGGAATCATATATCATCGCAAAGGCACATCAATAAAATCTACAGTTCTCTAAAAGTCTTTATTTGTTTACTTTTTCTAGCGGCTAGGCTAGCTATTGCTGGTTGTTGTTCACTTTGTTCGGCTAACTTTGTGCTCCTTTGTCCCAACAGTCCGTGCTAACTTGCTATTGGCATTATCGTTAGATGCGTGTTTTAATCATTTTTGTGTCTTGCGCCTAGGTACTGCCAGTAGTACTGCTGCTTGAGAGTCACTTTGCTGAGCTGTTGCAGCTAGATACTAACTTGCTATTAGCATTATCATAAGATGCGTGTTTTAATCATTTTGTGTCTTGCGCGGTACAGCCAATAGTACTGCTGCTTGAGGGTCACTTTTATTTTTGGTTGCTACTTTGTTCCACTAATTGCTGATTCGCTCATAGGCTCACAGTCTGATGTCTGTTACTAATGTATTGTTACTGAGCTGTTGCAGCTAGATACTGCTGGCCTCGGGTAACTTTGTTTGGCAGATGTTAGTTTGTCCCAACAGTTTCTGCCATAGTCTCTACAAATTTGCAAACATTCTTATCAACCGTAAAAATGTGTTTTTTAGAAGCTGCACGTTGCTCTAGTGGCTAGGTACTGCTAGTTGTTTTTCATTTTATTCTACAGTTGCTACTTTGTCCCAAGAGTCCGTGCTAACTTGCTAATAGGCTTACCGTCAGACGCGGGTTTGTAATGACGTTTAGACACTGAAGAATACTGAGCTCTTACCAGTCACTTTGTTCTTCGATTGCTAATTTGTGACCAAAGTTAGTGCTCACTTGCTATGACGTTGTGAAGTGCACTATTGAGCTTTAGCATCCAAATCTTTCTTAAGATGTTTTTATTGTACCGCAACATTCTTAGCTAACTTGTAGAACAGGTTGTAGTTACGCTGAGACGCTGGATGCCAAGCTATTGCGTCTAAGTGTATATGAATTTTCCGTAGCTGCTACCTACCTCTTCTTACTATTCTATGCTACTTCTGTTTGTTTTTGGCCACCAGCCAACAGTCTGTAGTAACTTGCTGACACCCTTACCGTTCGAGGCGTGCTTGTAATGATGTTGCGGCGCGGGATGCTGAGCCCTGGCGGCGAGGTACTGCTGGTCGCGGTTCACTTTGTTCTGCAGTTGCGCTACCGATGGGGATTCGCCTACTGCGCTTTCTGTTGCTATTGTTTCTGTTCCACCAGATTCTGAAAATAGCAATTATTTTTTATGTTTGATACAAAATACTATAACAGTTTTGTCTGCGTGGACAATGTGGACATACACATACTCTGTACATTAAATTACTAATCTGGGCATACACAGCTCGGGTGTGACACATATCAAAAATAACATATCCAAACTTACAAACAATCATTTTTATAATACCGAGACTTTCAAGTTCTATTTCTGGTCAGTTTAAACGATGATTTACCTAAGATACAATCAAGTACTGTAATTAGAAGTTTCAAAATTGTTAAAAAGTTGTAAAATGGATTTCTAATTGTAGCTTAAGTATTTAGAATGACAGCAGTGTGACAGAAGGATGGAGCGATGCGCAAGTCACTGGAGCGACAGAAATATAACTATCGCTCAGTCACACAGTCCTGGGACAAGTTCACAAGCTTTTATTTTCAATAATGAAAAATGTAACTGATTTACCGTTTAAAAGTATAACAGAAAAAAATTAAATTTGAAGAAATCTGTAAGGATTGGACTCCTGCTCTCACGCGTAGCTCTGTCCTGCTGTTATGAGATCCAGCTACATTATTTCGACTGCAAATACTTACTATTTCTTCTAACAAGTAGAACAATGGCAACGAGCGCTCCGAGCACGAGGAGCGACAAAGCGGCGGGCAGGATGACACGAGCGCCGCCGAGAGACCGGGACCCGGCGGCCGGCACCGGCGGAGAGAGCTCCCCGTCAACCACTGAAATTTATTCACATATTATTAGAAGAACCAATAAGTCCTCTACATAAACTAGGTAAGTAGGTAACTTTTATAATTTTCATCCAATTTTTTTTATCTAGTTTGTAGGTGAACAGAGCGTTCACACATGCAAATAGTGCACCTGACCGACATCACAAAACCTCACCTAGTGTTAGAGCGTTGAGCCACTAAGGCTTGATTTAACGACTTTTACCGATCCGTTAGTAGCCAATACCAATGGCTTAACGTGCCTTCAAAAGCAAGGAATCATCTTACTTGTTGGACAATCAGACGATTCATCCCACAAAGTCTTAACCAAACTGGTCGGTTAAGTATCACAAAGTGGTTTTCAATCGAACCCAGAGCGTCTAGATCGCGAGCCAAACGCTCTAACCACTACACCAGCTCTAACCACTACACCACGTAGGCTTTTCAGTATTATAAAGTGATCTTATTTATTGCACTCCCATGCTTAAATTTATAGCTAAAAATTCAATGTATTACTATTTCTATTGGAATTGAAATTAGGTGTGTCCAGCTGAGTACTTTTTATTTGTTGGTACTTATAGTCCGGTCCCTTATAGTCTTATATCGCCAAATTCACCAAATTGCACCAAGTTTTTTCCAGGTACTAGTTAGGTACATAGCTCTCAATTTTTGATAGGAGCCAATTCTTTAATTTTCTATGAAATATTTTTGAAATTCAAGAATTGGTTCCTATCAAACATTGAGAGCTATGTACCTAACTAGTACCTGGAAAGAATTTGGTGAAATTGTAAGGCGTGTCTACGTTAAACAGCTAACTGACCGCACTATTACTCGTAGGTCTCGTAGAATCAGAATCAGAATCGTTTATTTGCGAAAACATGGTAAGGATTACAGAGGTGGTACAAACATATAAAATGATCATGTACATGTTTTGCTAATTTTGGTTTAGCATGCAAATTTTTAGTAAAAATACCTTAAAAATTAAGTTCAAACAAGAAGAATCGAAAAAAAGAAATACAAATCAGTCAGGAATAAAAATTAATAAATTGTTAAATAAAAATCTCAAAATGTCAAACTTAAACCTAAGATTTTTTCTTCGAAAAATATTCCCTTAAATTATAATAGGCATTGTCAACTAAGTACTTGTGAAGTTGTTTTTAGGGTTCCGTACCTCAAAAGAAAAAAACGGAACCCTTATAGGATCACTTTGTTGTCCGTCTGTCTGTCTGTCTGTCTGTCTGTCTGTCTGTCAAGACCCTTTATCTCACAAACGGGTAAAGGTATCAGGTTGAAATTAATACCATATATTAGGATCCATGAACCACACAAGATCTGAAAATTTAAATTTTTTACAACTACGCAATCAAAAGATATGGCATTTTATGTCCTCATCTCCATACATTTATTCAAAAATGAAAAACCTACAGGGTACTTCCCGTTGACCTAAAATTATGAAATTTGGCAAGAAGCTAGGTCTCACAGTACAAATAATGGGAAAAGTCTGAAATCATTAAATATTACAACTTTTCTCACAACTAAGGATAACCAATTGTGGTGAGCTCCCGTTTCAAGAACATTCATATAAGAGAGGGGTCAAGTTGGATGGTTGCTGAGGCGATTTTTGTTTTAGTTCTATTTGAAAACGGGAACACTTACAAACTTGAAAATTGGTATGTTTATAGGGCATAGGCTATAAAATAACAACAAATAATAAAATTTGGTCAAGCGCGTGTCGGACTCAATAAATCTAGCACATTAACTTACTGAAATTTCAACTAATACAATTATGTTTATGTGGTGGTACGGAACCCTCAGTGCGCGAGTCCGACTCGCACTTGGCCGGTTTTTTTAAAAGAGTCCAGACCAGAAATATTGATTATAAGTATCTTTAGGAAGAGCGTTATACAGTTTTGGTGCCATTCCAACTATACTTTTATGAAGCAGTGCAGTTTTAAAGGAATGTAGACACAGTTACTCCCCGCTCAAAGAATGAGTAGTAAAGTTGTACAATTCTACGGCATGTCCGGCGTTGTTGTGAGCAATTATCCGCCGCTGGTTTTTGGAGGCTGGAGTCAGACCACTCACACTGAATGCCCTCTCTTACTTCTACTATAGGACTGAAATCATTTCTGTCAAGCTGAATACTTTTGATATGGTTGGTACTCACTCCCGCTCAAAGAATGAGTAGTGAAGTTGTACAATGCTACGGAATATCCGGCGATGTTGTGAGCAATTTTCCGCCGCAGGTATTTGGTGGCTGGAGTCAGACCAGTCACACTGAATCCCCTTTCTTACTTCTACGAGTATTAGAACTGAAATTATTTCTGTCAAGCTGAGTACTTTTTATGTGGTTGGTACTTACTCCCGCTCAAAGAATGAGTAGTGAAGTTGTACAACGCTACGGCATGTCCGGCGTTGTTGTGAGCAGTTATCCGCAGCTGGTACTGCGTGGCTGGAGTCAGACCCGTCACGCTGAATACCCTTTCCGTAGCTTGCACGCTGTTTGATACTAGACGCCACTGGAATATTTTAATTTATGTTTTATTTTATAGGTCTAAAACGGCCAGTTACAGCGTATTTACTGCTGTACTGAGCCATGGTTATTTTTGTGAAGGAATATATTTCCCACCCAGCATTTGACATTTTGCGGGCCTCGGTAAAAAATATAACACGTCCCCAAATTTTTTCTATGGTATGGGCAATAGGAATAGAGCTCCCACATCGCCTTAGTTTATGTGGGAAATATGTTCCTTCTGTCCATTCCGCACAATAAGTTTCCACAAAGGTCTGCCCAATTAAGGGTTAACGCCAGGTTAACGCATGGCTAAGTTTGCGTTGCAATATTCAATCAGCTCATAATCACGTTGTTATATTTTGGACCAACGAACACACTGAATAATGTACAAAATTTTACTTTACTGGGTTAGTAGACGAGATGGTGCGATCAACTGCACATCAGTGCAAACATTTGCAACTCTACCATGACATAGTCCAAAGGGTTTCTACTGACGAGCTGTTGGGTGTACAATTAATGAGCCGGTTAACAAAACTCTTTTTTAAGCGACTTGCCTGAGATTGGCTGATTTCCCGATACTCGATCACAAAGTAAAGGATACCGCATCCGCCATCGCCCCACGAGTCCAACCAAACTGTCACTGTTGTTGTGTTCAGAGTAATCATTTGCGAGTGCTTGGGTTTCACAGGTACTGGAAATACAAAACACCCACATTGACAAGCTTTCACTATTTAAAAAAGGTAATTACGTATACAGAGTAAATATAGAGCTTTAAAAAATCGTGTAAAACCATTTAAGGACTTATTCCGAAGGCTTAAATCGACTTTTTATACAATTTGAACCAATCAGCTGATCATTTTGTATGGAGTCTATTTTTTTTGCGATTTACCAATAATCGTAGAACAAACGTGGTTGCATTTGTCCTCCAGAATAAGCCCTTAAAAGATTTTATACGAAAAGGAACATCATGTAACACTGACTAGGACGTTGATATAAATTTTATAAGGTATTAAAGGAAGATTTTTAATTTCACATTCTGAAATATACGGCTAAACTTCTCTTGCACGTTCTATAGGCATACGAGTACGTGTTCTACTCACCAGTGCCCTTAGTGTAGGCATGCACAATATCGCAAGGCAGTCCAGTGCCGATCCGGTTGAAAGCGGTTATGTAGAGCTGGTAGCGAGTGCCGCACCAGAGGTTCGGTAGCACATGCTCTGATGTTCCAGCTTCCACCTGCAGCTCTTCCCAGTCACCGTGTTCTCGTTTGTAGTTTATTACGTAGCCTGGGTGAAAAATATTTTTGCTTAACTCATTGACTCTACTAATAGCAACTTATTTTTTGTGTTAGCTAAAGGAGTGATCACATCTAGCTGAATTCAAAGACTAATCCGGCTTACATTGCTCGTTGAAGCAAGGATATTGCAATTAACATAACCAAGCCTCCCAGCAATGTATGCCGAATTAGTCTTTGACTTCAGCTAGGTGTGATCACTCCTTAAGTAAGTTGTTCTTCTGAATAAGCACAAAAAATATCTGATGATAATTATGAAGGTCCTGTGGCTTGTAGCCAGCTGGTATTATGTAGAAGTTTTTAAAGGGTTTAAGCTGTTTGTGGTGGTTAATAGTCTGGTTACTATCGTAAGTTGCAAATTGATTCCAGACAGATTCCAGGCAACTTAATCTGTTTTTAGCCTAGCGTCGAAATCCTAAGGTCAGTGCTAACGTTTTGCCTTCGTCCGTGGAGTATTACAGTCAAAATAATGTAGCTAGAATTATAGCAGGACCGAGCTCTGCGTGAGAGCAGGGTGGAACGATATGTGTCTTTGCAGCGGATTGGAGCGCCAATGTCACATTACATTACAAGCTATATACATATCAAGCAAGTAGACAGTAGAAGATTGTAGTTGAAAATATTACGATGCTACTCACCAAGAATAGGGCTGCCTCCATCCCCTTGATCGCTCCACTGCAGGTGTAGGGAGTCTGCGTAGGAGTCGACAACAGCAAGCACTGGTGGTTGAGGAGGAACCTTCACTTCCACCGTGTAAGTCACTTCGTCACGCCCGTGGGGGTTCTCTACAGTGCATGTGTAGTTGCCGCTGTCTGCGTACTGTGTCATACTTAAATGGAAAAAGTGTCATCTCAGTCGATATTGAGATCGCAGACAAAAATAAACAAGAAGGAATAATGAGCTGGATAGTTTATTGCTTGAGGTTAAGCAAAAATGGCGAAGATTTTTGTTAAAATGTTTGAGCTACGTTTAGTAGATTTAACTTTTTAGGGAATGTTAATATGAATGTTCACACCTCGACTTAAAAGTCGTTAAATTTATTCACCTGATGATAAGAGTCCCATCACTTGTAACATTTTTCCTCAATGTAGATTCCAAAGTCACCCCGTTCATGCTCCAAGTTGTAGATGGTATTGGTACTCCAACTTTGTTGCACGCTAGGGAGATGTTTTCTTTCCACGGAGTTACTATACTGCGACTGAAGGAGGTTATTCTAGCTGGAACTGTAATTAATATTCAAGGATTTAATGTAGGTAGGTATTCCAAGTAAATACAATAAGCGGAGGATTTGAGAAGGCACCAATACAATGCCTTCAGGATGCTGTTGGGGCTGCCCCGTTTTATAGTGCATCGCAAATGTTTCCACAAGAGCACACGGCCCCGTGTGGTGCCGGCAAAGAATAGTACCAACCCTTACATACCCGTGGGTGTCGTAACAGGCGACTAAGGGTTATAAACTGGAGGATGGGAGCAGCATCCTCCTTTGTATCTAACATCTTACTTACTGCGGTCACCTACAACCGCGGTCCATTGTACCAGCCGTAACGCTAACAAGCGAGGTGGCTATGGTACTTCCCCTCTACATTTTACCAGCAAAAGCTAGAATTCTGGAGGGAGCTCCCTGTCCTGTAGTGGACGTTTCATGGGATGTTATGATGAATAATATACCTGAATCTGTAGGTAAAACGGTGACTACCCGGGTGGCTTCGCCTTCTCCTAGGCGAGTAGAAGCTGATACCCAGAATTGGTGCGTAGCGCGAGATGGTGACCTTGAAGTTTCGTGGGATAGAGTACTTGGTGACAACATACGTTTGTGGGTGCCCTCCTATAATAAGAACAAGATTCGGTAATTTTTAACCTTCACAAATCGGTATTGAACAATATTTGCAAGAAAGAGTATTTACTTCTCTGCCATCTTCAATGACGCTCATGTAAAGTGTGTATCCCACTAGAATACCATTAGGTGAAGATGGTGGAAGCCAGGATACGAGAATCTTGTTGCGGGATGAAACTACTGCTTTGATGTCAGCTGGAGCGGACGGCACTAGAATCCGAATACAATACAACAATATGACTCCACATGCTTGTAATACTCGAAGGAACATGATTCAAAAGAGTTGATTGCCTACCATCCTCTTCGGTATGGCAATACACAGGTGCAGCTCTTACTCCATCCCCAGCGGCAGTGAAAGCACAAACAGTTACAGAGTAGTTGGTGTATCGCCTCAGTCCTGATAAAGTCGTGTGAAGACCGGATATTTGCTTGGTGACTGCTTCTTCATTTCCTGAAAGACCATCAACCAAGCATCCAATGAAGTAACTGACGATTTACATTGATCAAGTTAATATGGAATCAAAATCTACAATTACTTACCATACCATTCCGTAACAGGCGCATAAGTGACCCTGTAGCCCTGTAAAACTCCATTACGCCCTCGCATTGGAGGTGGTTCCCACGTTACTCTAACTGACTGAGAGCTCAGTGCGGTGCATTGCAATGCTCCTGGTGGTAGGCTTGGTACTGTAATAGCAAAAGTCAGCAAGTTCACTTAATTTATTTTCAAAACATCATCAAGATATCAAGGATCAAGATACCAAGATTCGTACCATCTTCCATAGTAGTGGCAGTAGTCGGTGGCGATGATGGTCCAGCTCCTCTGCTGTTATAAGCTTGGACGACCACAGCATATGATGCGTGTTTTTGCAGTCCGGATAATGTGGTCCGCGCTCGAGAAGTGCCAGCACCTTCGACTGTTCGCACAGTGTAGGATGCTCCCCCTGGACCGCTTGCACTGAGGACTGTGCTGTTGCTATTCAGCTGGAAGTGATAATGCAAATTTTATACATGCTATCGACGCAGCTTTTCCATGAGAAAGAAACTTATGTACCTCTTGAAATCCTACATAGTAGCCAAGAATGTTTCCGTTCCAAAGATCCTTTTGCGGCGGTTCCCAACTGACTAGAAGCTCTGTGGAACTTTTGGCTTCCACTCTTACATCCAAAGGTGGGCCACTTGGAACTGCAATAATTGCCAAATTGATTGAAATTTTGTATAAAATATCTATTGACATTTAGATTTGGATTTTAACACACCTTCCTCGGTAGTTGTGACTTGAATTATCTGGCTAGGTTCGCTTTGTCCGAGTCGATTTTCAGCTATAATTCGAAGATGGTACGAAGTGGCTGGTTGTAGATTTTGAACACTAGCTGATGTCACACTGCCTGGTACTATTACTTTTTGCGGCGTCGTTGGCCATGAATCTGAAACATTGTTGAAAAATTTTATTGCCTTTGTTTGTCTCTGCGCTTAAGTACCTAAATAATCAAGTAAGAATATGGTATATTTTACCTGGTGCTTCCTTATACTGAACGATGTAATTGATGATAGGACTATTGCCTGCATACGGTTGTGTCCAGGATATCTGTATCGACCTGGATTGTTGGTCGATAATTCTTATGTTTTTAGGCATTTCGGGTACCTGAAATATAACTTAATGAGTATTTTTTCTTAAAATTTTATTTGATTAAATCTGCTCCAAGGTTTTTACCTCCTGAACGACCAAATGGATGAGCATTTCATCCTGGCCGTAAGCATTCGATGCTCTGCAAGTCAACGCTCCGGTATCCTGTCTGTAAGTCTGTAGAATACTCAGCTCCGAAACCAAACCATCGTCCAGAACTTGTTCGCGTATCGTATATCTGGCCAAAAAAAGAGTATATTATATAAAATAAAAAAATTTGAAAAACCCACGCCTGCGCTTTAAAGCTAGATATTTCACAATCTGATCCCTTAATCGAAAAATGATTTCAGAAAACTCACAATATTTTTAAAAGACCTATCTATCGACACCCCGCACTATAGGGTAAACGAGAAAATATATTTTTCTCCCCACCCATTCTGGCCGCTGCAGCGCCCCCTGGTAGTCTACAACCGTAAAATATATCTAGCAACCTGCTCTGAAACAGCAGCTATTAAATGCAAAAAACCGCATCGAAATCGGTTCAGTAGTTTAGCTGGAAAATGGTAACAGACATACAAACATACACACAAACAACCTCTAACCCCAAACGCATATACCGCCTCCGTTCCGTCTCTAACCCCAAACGCATATACCGCCTCCGTTCCGTCGTGGGTAAAAAGCACGAAGACCCCTTTTATTTGTTTTTTTTTTATTCCACGGCTTAGGTATTCAAGAACAATGCGATAATTAAAAGCCTACTCTAAATTTCCCTTTGATGATGATAAGCATAACCGTAATTAACAACTACTCCCAACTTTTGCCACACAAAATCTACATGTGTAATTTATTATCCGAGTTAATCTAGGTTAAGCGACCCATTCGTCTCTGTTTGAGAAACACTCGCACGTACCCTTATCAAACGTAGATCTGTACCTAATATACGCAAGTATATGACTTTACTCCTAGTTATCCCCTCTTTAATAGCAGAGAATATTTTTGTTAGTTGTCGCAGTTCGTCGAACATTCAAACCTTTTTATTGGGAAAGTTTTGGAAGGAAGTAATAATATTTGCATATAAAAGGTAAGAATTCGGTTTCTAGATATTGTTATGGGTTGCTGTTTTTGCGCTTCTTTATTTTAAGGACGTCACTTACCTTTATATTTTCTTAGTAAAATTCCAGTTCTTCTCTCTACTTATCCCCGCTCAAACTTTTTTTACAAGACTTTTACGTTTATATATCTGTCAATTTTGTGAGAAGAACTGTAATATTGACTTACTACTGAACTAAACTTTTCACCTGGATACGTCTATGCTTTCGTTTCGGAGGTCATTTCATGCAAAGTGGATAAGGCCCTCTGGCAGCAATAATTTGTACTACATCGCCTTAAGATGAGTCGGAGCGTGGGGAGAGGGCGGTGAGGGGAAGGTGGGGGAGGCGAGGGGGAGGAGGGGTGAGTGGATGTTTGACTTGCTCTTGACTGTACTTACCTACACAGCAGTATCCACGTAAAACTTACGGTCGTATCAAGGATACAGCCAACCAGGAATTTTTCAATGACTAAAAACGGAGAGTGCAGCTTACCGCTGATCCAAGTGATGAGCAATGGTGTGATGGTGAGGACTCCGCCAGCTGACCTCCAGAGGCGCATCTCCCGACGCCGCACATTGCAGGTGGGCGGCCTCGCCTGCCGTCACTTGTACTGTTTTGCTTTTCATGGGGAAGCGGGCCGGAGCTACGCGAAAAATGGTCATTATGTAGGACGGCATTATGTAGGACGGCAGACATTTTAAAGACGGGTGATTTTACCTGCTCATAAAACTGAAGCACCTCTCTCAAATCGTAACAATATTTTGTATGAGAATGTAATAAAGGAACTCATCTAAAGTTTCTTTGGAAAAGTTATATTATAAAGTTGAAATCACTATTTCAAATACAAAACATTTTTTTTTTTCAAAACTATTTTAAATCCGAGAAGTACAAATTATTTACACGTAGATGAGATACTTGCTGTATAAAAAGAGAAAGCCCATTGAAATAAACAAAATCAATACAAACAAAAATTATCGCTGAAAGCTAAATAAACGTCGTTTTACTAAATAAACAACGACCTTATTAAATGTAAACATTTGTTGGAAAAAAAGATAATACTTATAACTGAAGAATCTCGGCAAGTTTAAACTCACTGCAGACGAAGTAAAGTAAACAGAACCGTTTCTAGTACAAAACGGCTCAACAACCTTTACAGCTTGTTTTAAACTGTTATTTCAAAAACAGTTTGAATAAGAATTTTTATTTTGTTTCAAAACAAAATACAGCGATTTTATGACATGACGAGACTGCGTTCTAAAAGTAGATGCCATAGCCCTAAAAGAGGCGATGTGGAGAGGGATAGCTCCTTCCTAGGATGCAGCTGTCACCTTCTCCGAGACGGTCATGGTACTGAAGGAAATCGGGAACGAGCTTACCCCACAAGAAGGATACGATGAAGGGCCCTAAATAGCAGAGCTACTTCAGTACGCCCCAATCATTGCTCCAGGTGCGGTCGCCCCAGGTCGTTGTTACTCAGGCTTGAGAACATGATACCTCGTTCGAGCGGTCAGCGGAAGATAGTAAAACACGATGCTACTTTGTGTTCTACCTCGAGTTGAGGAGAAATGAATAACAGAAATGGACACGAGCTTCACGCGAGGGTCACACTGGTCGAGTTTCTGAGGAGATCTCAGAGCCGCCCGTCATGCGCTGGGATGGTTACTGGAGGGTTTCAATCGGAAGGAGTTAGAAATTGTACTATAATCCATTATGAATATGTCACCGAAAAATTATAATAATCGTTAGTTGATCAGCTTTCGAAAAATTATAAACGCCAGTTGAAATGTATAATGTAGTCGAATAGATTTCAGGTAATTGATCAATTTACGGAGTCTCACGGTAAAATGGTCCGACGAATGCGAGGTGTAAGCTGATCGGTTGAATGTCGATTGTTAGCTCTATGAATAAACACTTGCTACTTACATGCTTGCCACCAATGCCATCGACCAATCAGAGAATAGTGTACGAGTATTACTCAGATAAAGGGCGCAGGGGGCGCAGCGAGGTTCAAATCGTTCAAATCTCTTTGGCTTGTTATTTTACGCATAGAAAAATAAGGGGTCCGAAATCTTTGATTTTACGGGTGTCAGTTTAGCAAGGTTCAAATCTCTTTGGTCAGTTTAACCTTAAATTGTACGCTGCGCAGCGATTGGTCCATACGTGTGATTTGACGTGTGGCAAAATCTTTACTTTACTCGTACCATATTTACCGCCTGAAATTTTCAACTACCGTTTACTATTTTTCGGAAGTTGATCAACTTACTAGAAAAGTGATCAACTTACGATTCTTATCATTTTCCGGTGACAAATAAAGGTAACAAGTCGCTTAATATTCATACGCTTAAACATTGAAAAAATTGATAAAATCTTGGAAAATATTATTTATTAAACTTGCGAGAATGTGGATAATGTTTGCCAGAAAGATTTACTAGACCGCCGGGGCCGTCTTCTGCTCGTTGTTCCGTTATTTACTAGCCTTTACGTAGGTACTTTGTTTGCGTAGCTGTCATATTTTCCTGATTTATAGCTTATTATTAAAAATAATGCGCCATTTAGGCAACCTAGGGCCATCGGGGGAGTTATTCTTTCTTATTAAATTTTCGTTGAAGTCGAATTAAAAGCGGACAAGTTTACAAAAGAAAGAAGCTAGTTCGCAAGTTGGGGAAACTATGTCAAAGAGAAATAAAGTAAAAGGAAATACGATTACAGCTGCAGGCGGAACCGGAACTGTTTACAAACTGGGCGCGGACGTGACCGGCGGCGGCTGCGGCCACCAGCCCGCCGGGACACAACTAAGAAAATTCTCTTACGGCTGTTTGCCCACCTAACAAGTTGCCTGAATTTTCATAAATCAGACCTTCGTTTTCGTCGAGATCACTCCAATCGCTATCCTTTCCCTCAAAACTTTTGATATACGATCCTGCCGGCAAATACATCACGAATTGGCATAGGTATATCTCCGATGGGAAACAATTCAATCTAACTAAAAGGTCAAGTCTGATTTTCCTTGTAGTAAATCAACCATAGGAAAAGCAAAAAGAACGTGAGGACAGCAAATGAATATAAATATAGTTTTCTTTCACTGCTGTCATCCGTTGTATTGGATTCCGATATTTCATGATATTTTACTCCCCAACAAAGGCCAATATCGGCAAACACAAACACGTACACCAGGAACTTATTCTAGTGGAAGCCAACTGTCTCGTTTTCCAATAAAGAGGAGACGTATTGCGACGTACGGTCATTGAGTTTTCTGCTCAGACGCGCTCGACTCACGCCGCACCGTCGCTCCTCAACAATCGAATGAAGCACAAATACATTGTAGCCTCTATTAACCCCATAATGGACGATTGTTCTTCAATGTTCTTTTTAAATGCTTCTTTTTATTGAAGCAAGGTTTACTTGCGAATGTCTAAATAGCGGCCATTAGTAAGGTAAAGCTGCTCAAACTGACTCAAAACACCTTTTTCATAACTAATGAATAAATTCTAAAAATGCAGTGACCTAAATAACTCTGAAAAGCAGAGATATCAGCAGTTTATCAGGGACGAGCAAAGTGGTGGGTAAATGGACTTCCTTTAATTTAATAAGTCACAATAGAACGCGGGCAGTTCAGCAATTTCAGCGAGTTATCGGGTCGCGTCGCGGAATTCTATAGAATTAAATAAAGACCGACAGAGCTTCGGTTCAGTATAAAAGTTATAGGAGAGTTCGCGACATTTCGTGACTCGAAAGATTATTGTGGAAGCGCATTACGTACCCATTATGGTAGAGGATATATGAAAGGAACGTGATCGTAAGGTTTTCCTTATCTGTGTAGTTGTCCTGGGACGACATAACATTCTACGGGTGACTGTTATGTCGGTAACTGTTTTGGGAACGAGATTCTTCCCAAACAATTGAGTTTAGGGGCTTTAGGCAGCTTACATACTTTGTAATTGGTAAACTTTGAAACAAATCTTGTTGTGTCTTTGTTTGTTTACATTATTTATTTACGCCGCCTAGGCCTGAGTTTTGTAACCAGTTGTGCAAGAGGATTTTTCCTTCTTCCTTGGCAACTGGTTGCGGTAGAAGAATGTTTCTCCGTGCAAGCCAGGAATTTTCCAAAAAGTCTGGTTGCGTTAGGAAAGAACTTTTCTTGATAGGTAGTTGGAAATCAAAACAATTGTTATGATTTTTGCAGTAATCTGGGTGTCTGTCTGGATCAATAGACATAACTGTATAGATATTAATTGAATTTTCTTCTATAAAACATATCAGGATAAAAAAAACACATTCAAACAAGAACCAAAGAATTGTTCAAATGAGGAAGGGTGGGCTCATAGTTGCCCAAAGCAATAATGACAGCGAAGAATTTTCATTTGAGAACGGTCGCCGCTCGGTCCCAATGGAACTCCGGCTCCCATCATGACATTCCACAACTTTTAACAGCTGCGGTTCCACAAAAAGATGCCTCTACATGCACAGCGTGATATATGAATTAGTGTTAAGACACTAATTCATATATCACGCTGTGCACAAGGAGAAACCGACTCGCCAGAAAAAACTTAAATGTTACCTAAACGCTAAGGAAAAACCAGTTGCGATTACCACTTGCTGTCTAACTTTGTGGTATTTCAATAACAATCTCTTAAACTTTAGACAGGAAAAGCAAAATCGAAACTTTGTAAAATCGAGTCGAGTCGGCTATGTAATCATGTTCGAAGATTCCAAAAGTTTCCTTCACACGCCGCTGTTGTAAATTGTTGACGAGAAAGTTTTCCGAGCTTGATAGTTAACCGCAGCACACTCGGTGCTTCTGTGGTCTCTCATGCGTGTACTGGTCCAAACTTTATTTATCTATTTTCAACAAAAACATACAAATTTCAAGCTTATGTCGAAACTTTTTGTGGCCATATTGAATATACCCACGAGTATGAAGCAAGAATATGAAAGAGGAGCAGTAAATAGCTACATTAACCCTCAAAGTGTCGTTATTTGGATGCTCGGGCGTCTTTTTGCACGTACCAAACGGTACTTAAGCATCCAGATACATCCCTTAACCATTATTGGAATGTTCATACTCACCATTGACCTTCAAGAAGATGAGCTTGCTGAGCCCGGCGCCGATATCGTTTCTCGCTTCGCAAAGGTAGTGGCCCTCACTGTCCTTGGCGACTCTTTCAAATATCAATGAGCCGTTTTCCAAAACTCGAGAACTGCCCTCGAACATAAAGTCTTTGTACTCTCCGGGAGTGTTTCCTGGTAAGAATAAATCCCACCAAAAACATAAATGTAACAAAATGGAAGCCAAGTTCAATTATAAAGAAATAAAGAATATGCATGTTTGTTGACTTCACCGACAAAAGAAGTGATATCTAAATGGATGCCAAGTTCTGTTAATAATCTTAAATGTGGTTTATAAGCACGTACAACATTCTACAGTAAATTTACAATACAATTTTTTACTTTTTCTGCTACGAGTATAACAATGTTTTTTATTTTAAAAATATAACATTTGAAATTTTAAAGGTTGAATTATTTACACAAGGCAGATAAATTAGGATAAAATTGAAGTTTAAGATTTGGCTTGGCTAGTTTTTACCACCTAACTAAATATTAGGTGGTAAAAAAATGTCACTTGCATAAGAATAAAATAAAGAAGGTCAGTTAATTAGCCAACTATAAGATAACATTAACATAAAAACTAGCCAAGTCAAAACTTAAACTTTAATTTTATCCTAATTTATCTGCCTTGTATAAATAATTCGACTTTTAAAATTTCATATGTTATATTTTTAAATAACAAACATTGTTATAGCAGAAAAAGTAAAAAATTGTGTTATAAATTTATTTTAGAATGTTGTACGTGCTTTTAAACCACATTTAAGATTATTAACAGAACTTGGCATCCATTTAGATATCACTTCTTTTGTCGGTGAAGTCAACAACCACGCATATTCTTTATTTCTTTATAATTGAACTTGGCTTCCATTTCTTCACATTTATGTTTTTGGTGGGATATCATTAGTTTTTGTAATATAGGTATATCTTCCGGCACTTGCTTACTTTCTTACCACCATCATTCTATTTGTCAGTGAGTCAGTGATAAAAATGTCGATTTTTAGATGTTCATATCTCAATAACCGTTTTAGCTGTATTCATGAAATTTGGGGTACTACTTTATCTAAGGGGTCTTATTAAATATAGCCAATTTAATTTGTTTGCGTTAAATAGATTTTGAGTTATTAATGGGACAAATGTGGCTCCAAATGGTTCGTGTAATATAACACACGGTTGCTGCGTCGCCACTTTCTTCTCTTTGAACTTGGCTTTGACACGCTGCCGCGTGTCTAGATGGTACAATATTTAAAACACTTTATTGGTATCTTGAAACCGATCAGATTGGTTAACCAAAGCCAACCTAATAATGTTCCGCTAAGCGAATTAAATCGATAAAAACAAAGCTCTGTGGTACGAAGTAAGTTAAATATTCAAGATGATACAGTTCGCCAATTAAAGATTAATCGATTTCGGCTTCTAATTTGCCTCTGATTTATATCTCTTGGAAATTCAGCAAATTACAGAAGCGATAGAAGCCTTTAGCCGAATTGTTTTTGGTTTAAAAATGTCATGAAAAGTAAAATAAACGAGGTGATAAATTTTCAGATAACGGCGAGAAAGTCACTGGTTCCTGACGCGGATTTTTTGCAGATCGGTGAAGATTAAAATAAAACTCACCAACGGCTTTTTTCCAAGTTATTGCAGGTTTTGGGTATCCATCTGCTTGACATTGTAGTGTAACATCTTGCCCTGCAGCCACCGCTACGTCGCTTGGTTCGAGTCGCCACCGAGGTGGCACTAAAATAAATGATGACGTCAGGTCTGTGCAAAACTATCGTAGGTATAATAGACAAAATGTATGTAATATAATTTACCGTTTACTGTAAGAGGAACTGTGAAACGCTCAGAGCCTGCAACATTAGAGGCAATGCAGGTGTAGTTCCCGCTGTGCAGTGACGTGATGTGCTCAATGACCAGGGATGCACTGTACTCGTCGAGTCGCCGCGTCACAATGCCGTTGGGCGCGTAGGCGGATGACGTCACCGGCTGCCCATTCTTCTCCCACCGGAACGCAATCGGCAAATCCCCCTCTAGAATCTGGCAGGAAATTGCTGCTCTCATCCCCTCGCGTAAAAGGTTCGTCAGTGGCTGAATAGGCAAAATTTTCGGCTGAACTGTGAATGGCAAAAAACGAGTTAATTAGGCCTGAACGTCAAACGACCGTTAATATCTACATAAAGGGTTTAAACTTTCGACGTTTGCCGAAATCGCGACCCACGTAACGGCATGTAATTTGCTCGGTTGCTTTTTACTGTTATTAATGAATATGAAATCTTTATTCGGTATTTATGGCTCGATTCCAATAGGCTCGTTTTGGAAAGCTGCTTTTGTAGCTTATTTATGATTTCCTCGTGTTTTATTTTTATTTGAATGCCCTATTAGCCGAAAGAGCTGTAATTAATGCGGGAGCGAACGCGCTAACTTTAATGAATTACGGATGAGTGACTCCACCCCTCTTGAATCCGCGATTTTATAGCACTTTAAATCTTTGAACTGAAAGGAAGAAAGTTTATGCCCGAAATTTTAATTTAGCACGTAAACGTTCCAACGCTCCATTGTTCAGACATCATATGAATGAGGTTGAGAAGTACACACGGCCGCACATCAGTAGAAACACTTTTGGACCTTATGGCGTGGTAATAGAGTTGAAAAAGTTTCTACCGACAAGCGGTTGACCGTACCTAGCTTCTGATTATTATTTTTTTGCTGACTTATATTCTTATTAAGACTGCTTTTCTGGACTTACTTTAATACTCATCTTCAGAGTCAGTTTATTTCAAGTGTCTACTTGTTATTAATGGCCCTCGATATCAAACTTTCAGTTAATATCGAAAGTAATTTCCGTTGAGATTTACTCCAGGAAGAATTTCGTGGAAATAAAATATACCTTGATGTTGAAAATTTAATTTCTGTTCTGTGTAATTTTATATGTAACTAAAGAAGGAGACTCACCTAATATCTGCACTTCGACCTCCCGCCGGGCAATGTGTCGCTGCCTGTTGATGGCTTGGCAAGTGTACGTCCCGGCATCCTCGGTGCGTTGTGTTTGCTCCACAACTAGAGTCCCATTTGGAAACACCTTTTGACGCCTGTTTAAAGGTAGAGTCTGTCCATCTGTTGAAAAATTGCTTTAGTTATACTAGGTAATTTTTTGTACCTGACACCCATTTGCCCACTTATAAGTGCAACAACTTTTGTTCTACGAGTTTGCTAACAACGCACAAACAAAACATTTTCAATTTCCCATACAAACTAACGTAAGTGATCAACACGTTTGGTGACGCGGAACTGTGCCGAGAGTTGAAATAAAATTGTGCCATTTAACTAAACGGCCGAAACTTTCTCGGACTGTGCCTTCTATTGAAATAATGAGTTATAATAAAATATGGCCCTACCGAAATATTAATTTTATCAAAGCTTATTTACCTCAACATAATTCTTGCTTGGAATGAAAAACATTTTCCTGTCCTGAGGACATTTCAGGATCAAGAGCTTTTTAATCTTTGAAATCGGTAGAGCACCCTTTTATTATCAATACAGGTAACATAATCCCTAGGTCAGCTTAATGAGAGTGCTCGGTGGAATAGATAAGAGGCGTCTCCTTGTTGACGAGGGTCGCGGGTCGCGGAGGAAGGGGGAACATTGCGAAGGAGTGACCGCCGACTCTTAATTTGATCTTACGTTGTAATTCTGTTAAACGGGAGTAGGGATTTTCACGATCTTTTAAAAATTTTTTCTAACTTTTATTCGTTGGGCGTCTTTTCAATTATTTTTCCGGGGCTCATTAGGATTCTTGAGTCGTCTGCGGGTGTGTGAGTCAAGACTTGAACGAGGGTTTTTATTTCGTTTATAATTGGATCGTCGTGGAGTGTAGTTTATTACATTGTACTGCGCCATTTTCACTGTGGCCTCAATATTTGGAGGCACAACGGAAGCTGACTGGTATCATCTACTAACACAAAATGATTCTTGAATTCAACGTTCCTTACAGTTTCCTTTGCCTACAGAACTACTTATTTACTGGTGCAGATTGTCGCTTTTATTCAAAGATTTTCGAAACATAGTTCAAAATAGATAATGAAAATCGAGCTGTGAAAAGATGTACCTATACTACCTGTGATGTACAGGGTTTTCAAATTAACATACACACGGAAAATGTAAGCAGAAATGTAGATAATTCCGTAACAGTTGATACAGTTCTCTTTTATGAGGTTTGTTGTGTGGAGGTGTTTTTATCGCATTAGGGGAGACTGGAGGAAACATGTGACTTCGAACAAGTTTCCTTAACGACCTGTTGCTATGAGTAAAGATGGTGGAGCCGTCTTAACGGGTTTTCGGAAAGCTTTCAGACTGAACAATTTTATCTCTAGTAATTTTGATTTTTGACTAATCGTATTCAACCTATGTCAGGTAACAGCGTTTTGTGGGAGAACCATTTATTTTATTAAAATAACTTTAAATTGGATGTTTTTTCAGTCAAAAATAAATCTGTTCCTGTCTAAGAAAGAATCATATTAATAAGAAAAACTAAAAAAACATGTATGAAGAAGCATCACTTAGGCACGGCTCAACCGATTTGGCTGATTCTTTTTTTGTTGCGTTCGATATTTTAAGTTCGAGATTCCCAGAAAAATTTAAAAATAAATATAAATACGTGTGTACGTACCTCATCGAGACCTATCATTTGTCTCAGGACACGAGTAGTCTAGGGTCAGTAGTTTTCGAGTTATAGCGATTTTAAGTTTGACAGCTGTCATCTGAAATGTAGATCTCATCGAGACCTATCATTAGTCTCAGCACATGAGTAGTCTAGCGTCAGTAGTTTTCAAGTTATAGCGATTTTTAGTTTGATAGCTGTCATCCGAAATGTAGATCTCATCGAGACCTATCATTTGACTCAGCACACGAGTAGTCTAGGGTCAGTGGTTTTCGAGTTATAGCGATTTTTAGTTTGACAGCTGTCATCCGAAATGTAGATCTCATCGAGACCTATCATTTGACTCAGCACACGAGTAGTCTAGGGTCAGTAGTTTTAGCTTCGTACAGTCTACACGCATACGTCTAGTCGCACGCACATAATTAGGATCCATGAACCACACTATCCATGAACCACACAAGATCTGAAAATTTAAATTTTTTACAACGACGCAATCAAAGGATATGGCATTTTATGTCCTCATCTCAAAGATTTTGGAAACTACGCCAGGGGGCGTTTATAGATATGCCATAGCGTTTTTCTTACGTCAATGCCTCATCTCCATACATTTATGCAAAAAAGCAAAACCTACAGGGTACTTCCCGTTGACCTAAAATTATGAAATTTGGCAAGAAGCTAGGTCTCACAGTACAAATAATGGGAAAAGTCTGAAATCATTAAATATTACAACTTTTCTCACAACTAATGGTAACCAATTGTGGTGAGCTCCCGTTTCAAGAACATTCATATAAGAAAGGGGTCAAGTTGGATGGTCGCGGAGGCGATTTTTGTTTTAGTTCTATTTTAAAAACGGGAACACTTACAAACTTGAAAATTGGTATGTTTATAGTGCATAAGGTATAAAATAACAACAAATAATAAAATTTGATTAAGCGCGTGTCGGACTCAAAAAATCTAGCACATTAACTTACTGAAATTTCAACTAGTCTGTGCGGAAAGAGAATGGGCATAAGAATTGAGGTCGCAGCTGTGCTTAATTACCGTATTTGTCGTGCTGTCAATCTAAAAACATTCCATCACAGCCTCAAAATATCAAGACGTTAGAGTCGCTCTATAATGAACGAGAGTGACTTATCAGTGTTGACAGCACGAAAAATACGGTAATTAAGCACAGCTGCGACCTCAATTCTTATGCCCATTCTCTTTCCGCACAGACTCTAATACAATTATGGTTATGTGGTGGTACGGAACCCTCGGTGCGCGAGTCCGACTCGCACTTGGCCGGTTTTTTTTTCATCAAAACGGAAAATTAAAATGTTGCACCAAAAAAAAAAGGTTAGAGCAACTGCCTGTAGAAATGATACTTGCTCATGTCAAAAGCACTATACTAGGCAGTTTCTATTCAAGTTACTCAGTTCCAATCGAAACCATCTTATAGTGTAGTTACATTCGAACTACTGTTTGTGTCTCTCACATAAAAAAAGTATATCGAGCTATCTAGTAAACACGTTTGAAACAATATCTGTTGCTTGAGGACATGTTATGATCACAGAAAAAAGATTACGGATTTTGGATCCGAGTAAAACATACACGTATGTTTTGTTTTATAGAAGAATAAAAGAACATTCTACTTACTATTTAATTTCTACTTCACATTTTTTGCGTATTATGCCTTCATGGTTGTTGTTGTATATAAACATCATGGATAAAATAAGATAATCGTCTAGCTGGAACCACGGAATTGGACTTATAATGCCAGAACGTGGAGAAGTTTTTGCACAAATTAAAGTCAAATTTGTTTTTAGAGCTCCGTACCTCAAAATGAAAAAAACAACGGGTCCCTTATAGGATTACTTTGTTGTCCGTCTGTCTGTCTGTCAGGACCCTTTTTTCTCTTGAACGGGTTAAGGTATCTACTTTAAATTGACATTAAATTTTGTCCCTATCTCCATACATTTATGAAGCAAACCAAAATCTATAGGTACTTACTTCCCGTCGATCTAAAATAATCAAATATAAAAAAAGTCTCATAAGCAGTTATAACCAATTAAGGTGAGCTCTCGTTTCAAGTACATTTGTATTAAAGAGGGGTCAGCTTTAAGTAGACGTGAGTTTTAAACATTAAAGGGCAAAAGTCTGCCTTGTGGTGGACAATGACATGTACGGTTACCCTTAGTGCGCGAGTCCGACTCGCACTTGGCCGTCTACATTTTTCCACCGCTAGGAAAAGTTCTGACGACGCGAAACCTATGTGATAAGATAACTGTTAATAATATAAAAGTACTTAGTTACAAAATGGGTAAACTTAATTAAATTCTCGGCACGCCGGATCGGCCGCATACGGCGTAGCAATTGTCTACGAGTATCTACGAACGATGCGTAGCATAGACTATAAAATAACATCAAACATAAGTACCTTTGCTCGGCTTTATTAAGAAAAAAATTGGCCAAGTGCGAGTCGGACTCGCGCACTAAGGGTTCCGTACAGACCTGTACGTATATAAGTAAAAGTTATGGTATTTTTATTGCTAAAAAACTTTATTATGTGATGTAAGTAAATAAAATTTATATTTGATTTGATTGAATGAAAGGTTAATTGCGGTTTCAGATTTATGACGTATTAAAAAGAACTACTTATTAGATCTCGTTCAAACCAATTTTCGGTGGAAGTTTGCATGGTAATGTGCATCATATATTTTTTTTAGTTTTATCATTCTCTTATTTTAGAAGTTACAGGGGTGGGGGGGACACTCATTTTACCACTTTGGAAGTGTCTCTCGCGCAAACTATTCAGTTTAGAAGAAAATGCTATTAGAAACTTTAATATCATTTTTGAAGATACCCTACGAAGATTTGTGTGTGAAAATCTTAATGCGGTTCACAGAATACATCTACTTACCAAGTTTCAACAGTATATAGCTCTTATAGTTTTGAAAAAAAGTGGCTGTGACATACGGACGGACAGACAGACATGACGAATCCATAAGGGTTCCGTTTTTTGCCATTTGGCTAAGGAACCCTAAAAATTGTGGAAAACTGCAAATTAATGAATTAATTATTTTTTAGAAACATCATTAGCGTAAAACATAATCACCAAATTTCAAACTAGGTATGAATATGGCAAAATTACGGAAAATTAAATAGGTAAGCCAGTAATTAAGTCGAAAAGTGTTTTGATTGAGTGTCTGATATTTTGAATGAAATGAATTCTAAACAAAATATTAACTACATATTTTTCTGGTTTACTTGTATTAAAATGTATATTAATTAGGTTCCACCAAAATCACATCAAAAACCAGGACGCGTCCCAGACAAGTTAATAGCCAACTTAAATACACGCCCTCAGGGGCCCTTATTCATACTTAACTGGAATACTTAAACAACCAGTGAATATACACAGACCTGAAATTTTAAGGCTTTGCGGGTAGCTGTTAATGATAAAAATTGACGTCATTTAGGCCGACATTACTTCTAAATTGAATTGCGGAGGCTCCTCGGGAAACCATTTTATTTCAGCCGCCGTGGCTGCCGACCTGTTTTGCATCTTTCACGAAAATAGGCTTCCATACCTATAGGAATAAATGTAAGCGCGTACAACCAATTTCAGGTGGTTATAATAATTTTTATTTAAGGTGTTGGCTATATAAATAAATGATCCCTAATTATAAAATACCCGCTTTTATAGGTGCTAGGTTGGATTCCCGGTGGGGACACTGTCAAACAAATATAATTTTTGAGACTTTCCCAGTTTGGTTAGGATATTGCAGAATGAATTCTCTGGTCCGAAAAGTAAGACGACACCCTGCTTCGGAAGGTAAGTTAAGCCGTTGGTTCCATCTACTATCTAACACCAGAGTTTGTAAGGTCGATCATTGGTCTTACGCTTAGTCTGAAGCTTAGTTTTATACACATGTCTATTTGCATTTAGTGTGTTATGAGGTTCTTAAATTTTACAAATGTTTACTACGAGTACTCTGTATAGAGTGGAGTTTTCTAGGATACTTATCCTGAAGAGTCCTTATCTAGACTCTTCAAGATAGGTATCTGGTCTCTAACGTTTTTGTTAATAGCACCTATTCAAATTTCATCCAACTTTCATAACATAAGTTTAGAAAATGATCGTTCTTTCCATGTATTTTTCAAACTAGTCTCCAAAATATCAGCAGAAAGACAAAATTGGAGTCGCAGTTGCGTTGTTAACGTCGCACCATGTGTTTTGGAAACTTGTCTATTTTGTTTGCTGCTGGATTTTGTGGTTCTGGGAAATCGATTTTGTGGTTATACCCTGTTTACCTACCGTAGCAACCTACATAAATAATGTAGGTAATGCCTAGTATATATTATATTAATTAGTTCACACTGGATTAGTCACAATAACCTTTGAGTTGAATTTGATCCTAATTCGACCTCTAGACTTCATATGAAACATCGTCTAGAAGACGCCTCTACGTGTATAAATAAATGACTAACGTACTGCTGATTTCAAAAATATACGATTAAAAGGTTTCTGAGATTTTCGTGTACCTACGAAAATCTTGCACAAAATGTAAGTAGTACCTACAATTTCTTAGTCACACGAACTATCGTTTGCTTCATAATGATGAAGATAAATCTTGATGAAATTAGCATGGTGATATATTTCAGGATTTATTTCATGATTCATTATTCATACATGATCACCTATTATTATATTAACCGAAAATGCGGGCAGTAGGCAGTGCATGTTCGGTCGCTGTAGAATCTTTAAAAGTTCATCTTTGATTAATTACTTACTCCAAACCTAAGAAAATCTAAAATAAAATGTCACTGATGCTTGTATTATCGCGGCCACCCTCGCCTGACCACCATTAAGCTCATTAATGCTTGTAGTCGAAAATTAAAAGCGCTTACTAGCTCAAGCCCGGTGACCTTGATGTTATCAAAACGTATAGTAGTTTGCAAAGAATTACTTTTGATAGAGGGTAATAGACAGGCAGGCTAAGAAAGTAATAAAAACAGAATAAACGAAGTGCAATATACTTACACAAAAACACACCGTTTCTCTTTCTTAATAACCGCCAATTAGAAAAGAGAAAACACTTTAACCAGTACTAAAGAGTGGTCCAGGCCCTACACAGCATTCACTGAATGTCCGTGACAGTAGTTACATATGTGCGAACCTTACCTAATGAACCAAACTTTTTAGAACAATAAGGTCAAAACAAAATTTTTAGAGAAATAAGAAGTTCATAGTTATACCTACTACCAGCCAGACACTTAGGCTGGTATTTCACTGGGACACCATGGTGGCGCGACTGGTGGCGCGACTAGTTGCGCTATTGGTGTCTGTAACTAGACACCAGAGTCGCTACACTCTGCGGCCACAGTATTAAGGGCTACATTTCACTGGGAGTGGTAGCGCGACAAACTTGGCGGCGCAACCAGCTCGGCTGTTGGTCGCGCTACCACTCCCAGTGAAATATAGCCCTTAATACTGTGGCGGCAGAGTGTGTCTTTACTGGTGTCTAGTTACGGATACCAGTGGCGCAACCAGTCGCGCTACCAGGGACACCATGGTGGCGCGACTGGTGGTGCGACTGGTTTGGCGGCGCAACCAGCTCGGCTGCTGGTCGCGCTACCACTCCCAGTGAAATATAGCCCTTAATACTGTTGCCGCAGAGTGTGTCTTTACTGGTGTCTAGTTACGGACACCAGTGGCGCCACCAGTCGCGTTACCAGTCGCGCTACCAGTGTCCCAGTGAAATACCGGCCTTAAAGAAGGACTGCGCTGTGTTTTATTAAGAGCAGATAGTTTAGGTAGAGAAGTAAGTTAGCATAAAATAATATTGAATATTGATCTTACTGAGCAGTTCCAACATAGTAAAAAGCCTCTCGAAAAATGGTTGAGTATTAAATCAGCATCATTTACAAGGATATTGAATATCAACAGTATTTTATTTGCAGTTCGCTCGGTACTTTCGACAAGGACTCGCTTTCAGGTTTACCCCTGGTCCCTTCACGATGATATAACTTTATGATAGTAGGTAACACTTTTCTTTCATGACTTGAATGGGAATTTGTTTTTAGTAGCTGAGGTACTGTCTTTCACGACCACGTTGAAGTCTAGTCTGCCTGTTTGATTTACATAAGACTCGTGGATATAAGTAAAGTATATCATGTATATGTGTGGTGTCTTTCAACATATCTAAAGTTTCATTTTTCGTTGAATTAGGACATTTTACGATAAGACGAATTCTTAAAAACCATCATTGAGGGAAGGAGAGGTAGAGGAAGGCAAAGGCGAATGTCGTGTCGTATTAGATAGCCAAGGAAGTTGCAGAGAATAGGGAGGTGCGAAAATATCTCCACCGACAAGAGCGTTGGTCTTAAATAAGAAGAAAGACCTTTAATAGGGAATATACATAATTTTTTTTGTCGCATTTATTAACAAAATATGAAAATACCGTAGTAGAAATTACAAAAAGTGTAATAAGAAATTATATCGGCTAAGAAATACGGCCGATTTAAAAGTATTAATTACGCGCCAATTAGACAGAGAGATCCGACATGGACAGTGACGTCACATGTCACTACGGTCATAAATTTAACGGTGATTTAGGTAATGTCTATTCTATGTTGTTAAATATTTTGTTGTGGATTTGTTGTGGATTTGTGCTGTATCCTTAATAACCAATTTATCTATCTATCTATAAACTCTGTGTTGAATTTCGTTTTGCTAGAAAGAGACAGAAACAAATCTTCTCTGGCTTATATCCTTTTTAATTTCATAGTTATTCGAAAAATTAATTTACTAAGCTGTTAATTACATGAATGAATATACATTTTTTAAATAAAAAAAAAATCATGCATATTCCCCATTTCACCACAACACAAACTTAAAACTGAAAAACTAGATTGTGCACAACTATTTAATTTTATTTTTAAGTTTACTTTGTGGTGAAAATAAAGATTTTTATTTATTTATTTTATTTATTTACATGGCAATTTACTCAACTTTTTTGTAAACCTAAAAGTATGCATCAGATAATATTAGATAAGATGACGATTGTTATATTTTTTTAATAATTTATAGTTGCAAGCCGCCCTTTAAAAGTTATGTAGTTGAAATTTTCATACTTAAAAAACCGAAAAGAAGATCAAAATTTGTCTATCGAAAAGCGTATTTACTTCTTACGAAGCAAGGTTTGAGTTTGATTACATTAGCAAGTTACACGATATACAGCTATTCCTAATAATTTCAATCTCAAACAATACACCGCGGCTATTAGATCCTCAAAGTCAAAATTTATTAAGCCCATTAAAGTACTGGCATACATAAACCTATTATTGGTTTTGCCTTAAGCGCATTACAATTCTGTCTATTGTTCCACGACTCCTAGCAAAGCTTTCTGTTACTCGGCTTTAGGAAAATTAAATAACACGTCTTACCCTTTCATTCGCACAAAGAGAAAGGTTATCTTATTCATACCGCTGATTATACAAAGAATCCTTATACCTTTTGCGCTTTTCACGTTGGACTTGGAATTATATTTCGTTTCGCGTAAGTCAAAAAATAAATTGAGGGACCGGACGTAACATCGGAGATAAAAATGTCTAGTTAAAAGTTGCTCTCAGAGGACATCATCTTGTCACAATCTCGGTCTTATTCCTTTAGTGGCGGACGCCCCGCGGATTTTTACGTTTCACATAGAATCTTCCCTTTTTGTGGATTTTATTACTTATTCTAAGACCATTTTTGTGCGAAAAAGTAACAACGTACTGAGATAATAAATAACGTAGGACTTTTGTTTTATCCTAAAAAAAGCAGGCACACGAAATGATATTTCAATTTACTGTTTTATGGCACATGATAAACCAAAGATTACATGACGCGGACGTTCCATAAGTTAATTTCGCAGGATATTGCCTATTCGGCGTCAATTCTTTGCCAAATAACATGCGATATTTACCGGATACGCTGGCACGGTTCCCGGGCCGGCAAACAGCGTGCACGCACGTGACGCCCCCGGATATGGTTTATGGCAGCCAGATTACATCTGACGTCGACTGAAGGAGCTTTATAGGCGGTGGCGTTACTTTATGTAACATACCTACTATGCAGGTACGAGTATGTGTGATTTGATTTGGAAAAACAAAGTGGTAGATCCCGCAGGCTTCACGGAGATCACATTGGTAAAATGGAGATAAATTTCAAGATCCAATTTCACGATAAATCGCGTTGTTTATGTAGATAAGTGAGTAAACAAAAGCGCGAGCATATACCTATTATGTAAAACAATATTGAAACTGCCTTACCTCGTTCCCAAGTGACACTTTCAATCGGATATCCAGCAACAGGGCATTTGATGATTAAATCGCTGCCTGCTACCGCCGTCACTTTGGGCATTTCTCTGATGAAAGGCAAACCGTAGACGTTGACCCTGGCCGCATGGGTGGCTTTCCCCGCAGAGTTACTCGCTACACACGCGTATTCGCCTCCATCTTGTTCTGTCACGCGGCTGATGTTGAGATGGCTAACTACGTCGTCTTGAAGAGTCACGTGTTGACCCACCACAAATCTGTGACAATTCAAAAGGTCGAATATCAAAACCACAGTTCTCCTACTTTGGTCTTGTGTTTGATTAATTGCCTAACAATATTCTGTAGAGCTGCAAGTTCTTGGAGCCTAGACGAGTGAGTCAACAGACATCTGTTTTGATGAAGCTTAGTCAGTACAAATGCTAGCATCTGAATCAAAGGTCCTCAAAGCTGTCCACATCTAATGCAGTTAGCGCTTTGTCCGGGTGCAAATTAACTTGCAAAACAAAGCCGCAGACTAGATTATCGCGGCTCTATACATAAATACAGAAAATAAAATATGGTAGTCTTTAATCCTGCAGTTGTAGTATTGTTTATTTTTCGAATAATTTTGAAATCAAAAATAAACTTGGCACAAAAATACTATAGAATCCAAATACATTCTTACCTAGAATTCGTGGGTATTGGAAATCCATCAAGGAGCCACGTAAACTGCGGAGGAGGGTGTCCCATTGCAACGCACTTTAGAGATACGCTTGGACCCGGCTGCAGAGTCTGCTCAGAGAACCAGTACACCAGCTCTGGTTTCGATTCTGTACAGAAATCCAACATCTATCTACAAATCTACAAATTGAACAAAGACTTACACAATAGTAAGATTCGGCAATATTATTTGTTGAGGTACTGATTCGTTCAAGCTTTCTTATACCTACCCTACCGTCGATTCCCGTATTGTTCAAGCATGACTCGAGGAAACAAGCTTATTTTGCTTATTATCCAAGGAAGCTCAGAGGGCTTAGGGGATCTGAAATTCATTTTAATTTACGTATAGAATACGAGAGTCGGGCATAAGTAGTTAAGGTTGGTATTACGGAGATCGTGCGGATTGGAGACGGTCCGGATTGCAAATCCGTGCGCTGGACTAGCCGGCACGGATCCGGAACCCAGCTCACGGCTTTTTCCACATCAAATGATTAAGTGGAATCACGTTTTTATAAATTGTTTGCTCTGTACCCGCTATAAATCTGCGTGACTTAGGTTTAGGTTGAAACATGGAGAATTCGCTCCTTTTATCTCAGAACCTATTACTTACAGGTACATTTTTCTACAAATTTGCAGAAATGGTTTATATTATAACCGTTTCTGTACTAACATTCAAATAAAATTTGTTCACAAGTCGCAGCTGTAAGAACGATAGGGGGTGTTATTAATTCAATCAACTTCGATCAGCTACATTTTTCGTCAAGTCACGCGCTCGGTAAGCCCCTGATTTGCGCTCCTGATTGCAGCTTTTATAATTACGCGGGAACAAAACGTTTTAATCCGATTGTCCAGAGATTTTCCGGAGAAAAATGGAATAACAATGAAACGTGCCCCTAATCCTACGCGGTTACGCGTTTTACATAACCTTTTACGTTCCTATCAGAGTGAATGTGCAAATTGGAAATGTGTTTTTAAAAGAATGTTCCTATTGTAAAAGTGGTAAGGTACCTACCTACTCGGGGTCTGAATGTTTGCACTCGTCGTTTTCCATTTTACTGTAATTTTCAGTTCGTGGGTAGAGTGGAAGTAATAGAGTGCAACAGACTATTGAGCGGGAATTTCCAATTTCCGTAGAACAACATTTGCTTATGACTGCTTCACAACTAATTAGTTTGCTGAGATTATTCACTTCAGTTTGTTATATTGAAGCTTCTCATAAATTATGAAAACAACAAAGATGCTAGAGCACGCGAAAATTTAACACACAATAATTTTCTTCTGTTCTCTAAGTTTATGGCCTCGTTTCCTACTTTGCCTCATTTTTCTACGTTGTTCGTTTAGAGCGGAGCAATAAAGTTTGAATTAAATTTAAGCTGTAGTTTCCTCTCCCGCGGGTGCTATATATGTTGGACTCGGCTCAAGTAAATGCTATAAAACGCAGAACCTTCTCGCGATCCCTTCATTAGAGCACACTATAAATTGCGGCCTTTAGTTTCGGGTACTCTTCTTTGTTGGAAATCCGCTTATGGTTTTGTTTAATAGCTGTAATTATATTTAGTGTGAAGGTTGTTAACGTAAGAGTCCTATTGTGTACCTTCGGGCCACGCCGCCGGGAAGATAAAATCACATTTGATGATATAGATAGATAAATATGGGTATCAATACGAGTATTTAGTAAGTAATTGGTTAGAGACATGATTCATTATACGATAGACATATCACGTTCATAAACTTTGAGTATTGGCAGAAACTACCTTAACTCTTCATGCTGATTTTTCTACAGAACTAATCCAAAACTCGTCCGTTGGGTGTTTATATAAGTATTTTCTCCCGCTTTATTTCGCTGAAAAATCTGGACTATCTCGTTCGTTGACATAGACAAAGAGCTCTACTGGAGAACGCATCGGTTTAAAGAAAATCGTTGAGCCAAGTAGCTAGGAACCTCATTTTCTTTTAAAGTTCAAATCTTCCAGCTGAATGTACCACAAAACTCAAACATGAAATTGTTTGTTGAATTCAAGTAAAAATACACTGTGCCGTTTCTCGTGGCATGTCCAGATAGTTCAGGGCTGACAACTTTTTAATTTGAGAAGTCAGATATATGGCAAGCTATTTTCTTTCTAGGCATTTTAGAAATCTTGGATTGGTTGTGTTATATCTTAAGAATACTGTAGCAATATGTTTTTGTTTATACTATACGTTCCTGGACCTTTGTTGTGGTTCATTTTCTTTAACATAAGATAAAGAATTTTACGGACTCGGGGAAAGAAAAATAAACCGTGTGCGGTGAGTCGTTTCTCGTTGCCCGTGTCGAGTCTGTTTTCTCGTAGGAACAAATGGTCCCGGTTAACAGGAGGTCAGCCACTTGCATAATTGATCGGGCGAGGTGCGGCTCTCCCAGCTTATTTGGCCGCCAAGCCTGCACTTGCTATCCCTTTGTTTGTATTAAAATTGCTGAAAATATTAAAGGGAGACGAGGGGAATGGTTGTTGCGTGTAGAAGGTGGTAGGGCTTTTGTGCTAAGTCCGTCTGAAGAAATACCACCCCCTTACTTTTTTCTGCCGTAAAGCAGGAGTGTTTGCACTGTTGTGTTTCGGTTTGAAGGGCAAGGGAGCCAGGGAAATTACAGGCACATGAGACATACCATCTTAGTTCTCAGGGTGGGCAGGTCTTGCTAGTGTCAATTATGCTACTAATAAAACAGTAGGCGCCATGGGCGGTGGTAGCTTACTATCAGGTGGCCCACAAGTTCGCTTGCTCAGTTTTACATAAACAAAATGGTGATTTTGTTTTTAGAAAAAAAAATGTAACAGTGCGAGGTAAAAATACAAAATTTTGTGAACACACGCATTTTTGCACCCAACCTAAACCAAATTATCCGACATAATTTTGCCCACACTGCATTTAAACTAAACTATACCACACCCCGGACACTACATATAGTTAGGGTGCTGGCTGCAATTTGGGTATATGATTTGCTCATGATTCATATTAAAAGGGATGATAGATCAGCTCAATACAAATCGATTTGGTCCTTACAAGTTTTTCTGTGCGTCGCTGCATTTTTGAGTTAAAGCAAAAAAAAATTAAAAAGAAGATACTAACTAATGTTTTTTTTGTCTGCCTTTGTGGCTCCTGTTTAAAATACTTCTGAGGATGTAGAAAATCGAAGAGGCAGACATGCAGGGCTCTGCATTATCACGGGAAGAAGTAGTGAATTTTTGCATTTTGTAGCGCTGTAACTTTACGACGCAGGGCTATTAGGGTGGCAGACCATTTTTCTGGGGTTTTATACATTGTATTTAATCAGATAGTCATAGTCTGCCAGGTGTACGTTTCATTGTCAAATTTCAAAATAGTTAAAACTTAATTCCTCAAAAACGCAGGGGTGAGGATATCCGCCAATATTTTGTATCTTTTAGAGGATGCTCCTTATCATCAGTCAAAGAGGCAGACATGAGCAAATCATATATAAATTTGTCCTTCATCACCCTTACTAATACATCGAGCGCAATTTAATATTTGAAATCGGAAGGTCGTGTAGGCTCGCATATTCTGTACAAAAGACCCTCAGAAGGACCACGAGACTCGCGGGCGGGTGCCCGCAGGGGGTGCGGGGTAAATTGCAAGGGGGCGGAGAGTGTCCGTTCTGTATGATAGTATTATAACTTTATTCTGTGTCTATAATGTCCTTCATGAAAGTAAGTATCTTTTTATATTTTTGCGCCAGATTCCAACCAAGTTCTTTATAAAATATTTAAAAGTCCATTTTTAAGCGCGGATGGCACGGATCCGCTGCAAGCTATTAGAGTCAGCTCTTCAGCTCAAACAAAGAGGGTTCAGTGACGCAGGCACACCCGGCGCATCCCACTACACGTCCTAAACGCTTTACCGCCCACATACCAATTAAGATCTTATCTGGGAATCGTAAGGTCTAATTTACTTCCAATAGGGGAGAGAACATAAGTCCTATTGTTTCATTATTAATTCGTCCCCGCTGTTTGGTGTCGCCACACTTCAGTGTGAGCGTGACTGCCACCGACCACTTATTTCTCCCCTTGAATATAGGAATTTCATTAATATTCCGTCATTTCAAGATTTTTCTTTTTAATATTTTTAATTTAGCTTTGTTTTGTGGCGAAATGCCTCGTTTCCAAACGTAGATTTTGGTGGTTATGGTGTAGCGAGTTGTCTATTATCTGGTAACGTTTTCTGTCTAACGAATCTATATCGGTTTTGTATTTTTGATTCTGTAATTACACCAAGTTTCTCGTATTTACATGGGCTCTTATTCCTGGCGGGTCCATCTCCAAAGTTTTTTGATGAAATAAAATGAAGTATTTGATTGAATACTTTGACAGAGCCTGTCGTCTCTACAGGGTGTAAGGGACGGTGTCCTGAAAACTGAAAGGGCGTGCTCAGTTAACAAAACTGAACAACTTACCAAAAGAAGTTTCGTTGACGAGGCACAGCAAAAAAAATTGTACTTGATAATAAATACAATCTGCTTAATTATTGCCTGTGAGGCGGAACAAAGTTCGCCGCGTCAGCTAGTAAGTATATACCTAGATTTTCAATTCAGATTCATGCGGAATGTGAGATTTATTACATAAAGGTTAATTGTTGACTAATTAAATCAATTTACAAAATATGATAAACACACTTCACTGACAAGAGCAAAGTTCTTGATTTAAATTCGTATATAACCTTTTAATAAGTTTTTAATGACTAATTTGGCCTGAGATATACTTATAGGGCAACGGACAAGCGAGGAGAAGCCACGGTCTCACTTCAAAACTTGTTCAATGTTCATACAAAATGTATGAAAGCGACGAGTCGTTAAGCGACGTGGTGCAGACATGCCGCTTCGCCGCCTGCTCCTTGCCTTACGGGATTTGTATGTAATGTCGCGTCCGTGCTGTATCCGTTTCACGCCCGCGCCGTGCCTGCGCCTCGCCCGGACCTTTATGTATATTTTACCCAGGCAGTTGCACGAAGTTTTTTTAAGCTAACATCCTGTTTAATCTACAGCTGCACTTTCTATTTAATGTCCAATAAAATTTTTGTATTAGATATAACAAGGTGTATCAGAAAGGGTATATCAACCCTGAAGGATGTGATTCTGCCCATGAAACTGAACAACTGTCCCTAAGGAACATAGGTCGAAAAACGAAAAAAAATTTTCGACCTTCCATACAAAATACGTGATCAGCTGATTAAGTTTCTATGGGAGGTAAAAATTTTTTTTTTCGTATTTCGACCTTTGTTCCTTAGGGAAAGTTGTTCAGTTTCATGGGCAGAATCACATCCTTCAGGGTTGATATACCCTTATTTACACCTTGTATAAAGGAGTTAAAAAAACTAAACTTTTATTCATTTATGGATATTTAGTTTTTACAGGAATCCATTAAAACCCTTTTCAACACATTTGCTCATAAAACAGCTCTATTTGCACTGTATTGAGGTCCATAATCCAGCTTATTAAACACGCGTGCTTTTTTCATTACTATAATTTCACTAGTGTTGTAATTTTTGTCTTTTTAGGGTTCCGTACCTCAAAAGAAAAAAACGGAACCCTTATAGGATCACTTTGTTGTCCGTCTGTCTGTCTGTCTGTCTGTCTGTCTGTCTGTCTGTCTGTCTGTCTGTCTGTCAAGACCCTTTATCTCACGAACGGGTAAAGGTATCAGGTTGAAATTAATACCATATATTAGGATCCATGGACCACACAAGGTCTGAAAATTTCAATTTTTTACAACGACGCAATAAAAAGATATGGCATTTTATGTTCTCATCTCCATACATTTATTCAAAAACCGGTCAAGTGCGAGTCGGACTCGCGCGCCGAGGGTTCCGATATACCTATAGTATTTTTGGAAGCAATAAAGTCCATTTTCAGGACCGCAAAACTAAATTTGTTTGTAAAGGTTTTTTGCAGATTTCTGAAAAACTGTGCAACTTAGAAAGATCGTTTTATTTTTGCTGTAAAGTTTATATAAACTTCTGTCAACTGTAATTAATTCAGATTTTTCCTTACTCAAACTTCGGAGATAAGGGGGGGGGAATGGTATTTTTCTTGACATTTTTCATCATAACTTTAAAACTAAGAAATTTAAAAAAATACAAAAATATATTTTAAAATGTGCAAGTAAAGCCCTTTCATATGATACCTCACTCGACCTAGTAGCGACAATTTGAAATTTGGCCCCCCCTATTTTGGCCCCCTTTATATTAATAATCATACTTTTTTCAAAATTTTTTCTTGTGCAATTAAGTTGGGCAACTATATTCTAAAACTATTCCAAATTTCAGGTTGATAGCATAAGTGGTTGCTGAGATATAGAGGTGTGACAGACAGACGGACAGACAGAGCGGCACCATAAGGGTTCCTTTTTTTTACCATTTTGGTATCGGAACCCTAAAAATGCAAAACCTACAGGGTAGTTCCCGTTGACCTAAAATTATGAAATTTGGCAAGAAGCTAGGTCTTACAGTACAAATAATGGGAAAAGTCTGAAATCATTAAATATTACAACTTGTCTCACAACTAATGGTAACCAATTGTGGTGAGCTCCCGTTTCAAGAACATTCATATAAGAGAGGGGTCAAGTTGGATGGTCACTGAGTTTTTAAAGTCAAAGAGCAAAAGCTTTTAGTATATAATAAATATGGTAGGTAGTACTGGGTAGTATGGGTCATACTGTGCCTGGACGGTGGTGGTATTGCTTATTAAATTTTTAAAAATTTTGCTTTTTTACTTTTGAAATGTTTTTGATATTTTTAGACGCTTACCTTACAGGTTTCGCCGTCAATATTTAAATAAAATAAAGATAAGAAAATAGTTAATGTTTTTTTTACTTTTATAATATAATTATACTTACTAAACAAAGTTTATTTAATACGTGACAAAGTGTGGAACCATAATCTGATATCAGCGCCATCTTTAGGTACACGGTACAGACTTTTTAACCTAACTTCCTCTGAGACATCCAAAGCTCAAGATAATACCAATTATGGCCGCTAGGATTGCCACTAAGACGACACAGGTAAAAAATAATTAGAACCGTTTGATTGTATGCTATAGGTACTCAAAAAAATTTTCCTGCTTATAATAAATAAATTATATCACGGATTGCTTTGAAAATTAGAAATATGCAACATAAGCGTAAATTGGGTTAGGATGGAGGTAGGATACGCCATCTATACCGTTTAATATAGCTGGTAGGTAGGTATACTGCGTGCAAAATAACTTTGTCTGTGACCGTTAATGCGCAGAAGTCAAAAAATTAGTCGCGGGGGTGAGCACGGCTCCCCCCAGGGGGCGAGCGAATCGCTCATTGGCTCTCCGCCTGTCACCCATGCGCGGAAAATAAAGACTTGTTCTGAACGCGCTGTACCTATTCCAACCTATAGCGTGAGCTGAGGTTGGTCTTAGGTACACTTAACAGCACATCAGGAGAAACACTTTTGCACCTTATGGCATGGTAATAGAGTTGAAAAAGTTTCTACCGACGTGCGGTTGACCGTACGTACACACGGCTGCACATCGGTAGAAACACTTTTGGACCTTATGGCGTGGTAATAGAGTTGAAAAAGTTTCTACCGACAAGCGGTTGACCGTACGTTGACCGACCGTACGTAGCCATGATCACACCTAGCTGTATTCAAAGACTAATTCAGCGTACATTGCTCGTTGAAGTAAGGATATTGCAATTAACATAACCAAGCCTCCCAGCAATGTATGCCGAATTAAGTCTTGGAATTTAGGTAGGTGTGATCGTGGCTTATACTGTCAAGCTTGATGTGCTAAGCAGGTAATTTAGTTTTATACTATGGTTTTATTGTACACCTTTTGAGATGTACCTACGTCAGCAATCAACTGTAACAAAACGTAAGATGAACATGTTTTCTCAATTATAGGTATAGGTTTTATCAATGAAAAACCTACAGGGTACTTCCCGGTGACCTAAAAATATTAAATTTGGCAAGAAGCTAGGTCTCACGGTACAAATAATGGGAAAAGTCTGAAATTATTAAATATTACAACTTTTCTCACAACTAATGGTAACCAATTGTGGTGAGCTCCCGTTTCAAGAACATTCATATAAGAAAGGGGTCAAGTTGGATGGTTGCTGAGGCGATTTTTGTTTTAGTTCTATTTAAAAACGGGAACACTTACAAACTTGAAAATTGGTATGTTTATAGGGCATAGGCTATAAAATAATAACAAATAATAAAATTTGGTCAAGCGCGTGTCGGACTAAAAAATCTAGCACATTAACTTACTGAAATTTCAACTAATACAATTATGTTTATGTGGTGGTACGGAACCCTCAGTGCGCGAGTCCGACTAGCACTTGGCCGGTTTTTTTTTTAATCGGCAAGATGCAAGGAGTTTCTATATCTATACCATTCATAATATTTTCATGAAAAAGTAAACTGTGTTCGATAATATGATAAATAAATGGTAATTACATGGAAATACTTATATTAATCAACCAACTTACTACAAATTTGTCTTTAAAGTAACAAAATATTCAATATTAAATAATTCATGGGAGTGAGCCTCAGAACAAAGACCTCCTTGCTGAGTAAGCTGTTTGACAGGTTAGTATTTTATTTTTGTTTTGTTTTTTATAGCGGCAAGGTGCAAGGAGTTTCTATATCTATAACATTCATAATAATTTAATGAATTAAGAAACTGTGTTCGATAATATGATAAATAAACGTTAATTAAACGAAAATATTGATTTTAATCAACTAACTAACTACAAATTTGTCTTTAAAGTAACAAAATATTCAATTTTAAAATAAATTGAAAAGTAGTCTGTTTGATAGCTTAGTCATTGTCTCCTGCGCGCGCATTGTTGTGAAATGTGCTTAATGAAATTAAAAAATAAATGACTTCTACAAATAAGAAAAACAGTGATAAGTGTAGAACGTCGAAAATACTTGAACAAAAACACAAGTCCGGTGTATAGGGTGACCTAGAAATGAGAGAAAAACGTCTACGAAATTTCCTTAGGAAAAAAAGGTAAGCGATTTTGATTCGTTTTTATTCGCAAATGTGTTGAAAAATATCGTAAGAAGCTTGTGCGCTTTGGTGATTACACCCTCGGCTCCATTACGCCCTCGCCTGCGGCTCGGGCTGCTATTTCTGAGCCTCAGCCGTAATATCCAAAATAGCGCACGTGAATCTTAATGTACTATTATAAAAAGCTAAATAAAAAACTATTTGATGAGTGAGTTGACGTAATAAGTAAAAAACAATCACATGGTTGGAACCCAGAATTAAGTCGTTTGGAGTATTTGAGTTAAAATAAAAATTATCAAGTGTGAAGAAATTCCTATCGTTACGTTAATTATTATTTTTTGTAAGGTGGAGCTCAATTATGGTGGGCATTTCATTTGGACACATGGATTTACCTAATTGATGAGTTTGCAAGGTTCATAGCGCTGTCTCGTTTTCCACGAACATTTTACTAATGATTGATGAGCTCAAACAACTTTGTAAGACCATGTTTATTGTTTTTAACTTGTCCCAACATTATAAATGTTCCGCGACAGGATCTGACAGAACTGGTAAAAACATGCTTTGTGTAACTCAGTGTCGAAACTCGGTTACTTTTGTTTATGATAAAGTTTTGCCAAGTTGTGACGTGGACGGTAAGTGGAAAAGTTCATCTCTTGTGTATTCTTATTCCGGCTGAGTTGGCGCTTGCGGCTTTGCCTGTCGCTTGGCTTTTTGTTTCGCTTGAATAACTTTTTGACCGGTCGAGACATGTGTTAGGGTTGTGGGACTTGTCAAAGTTAGTCTATTTTCGTACTGAAATCGAGTGAATCCCATTACTACTGCATCATTATACTTTCTCCTTTAGTCACTCTAAGGTTGACTGGTAGAGATCTCACCTAGGGATAAGTCCGCCTTTGCTTGTAATCTTTCAGACAATAGCCACTTTGTAATAAAGAATAAGCAATAAAGATTTTACAACAACAACAACAACAACTACCACTTTGGTGCGTAAATGTGGATTTGAATATTATTTTCTTTTTTCATCACTTAATTTTTTATAACGTTTTATGAGTGACGTAATGTTACCAACAAAAGTGTTTTCAAAATATATTTGTGTTGAAAAGTTCTCAATGTTTGCAACATGAAAAAGCACAGAATCTACAAATATTGTATTATAGCTCATAATGATAATGATAAATGATAAATTTATTTGTAACAATTGCTACAAGTCAAAAATTACATTACACGTCTAGACTTCCTAGATAATTTTTTATTGGAATTATATTATATAAATTTAATTTACTTAGTGTAATAACAAATAATTTCCTATAATGTTAATTCTAATTTAAAAAAATCATTATAATCATAAAATTGGCTAGTCAACAGCCACTTTTTTAAACGGCCTTTGAACACGCATAGGGAAGTTGCATCTCGCACGTCAGCCGGTTATAGACGGCAGGCCCGGCGACGTATACTGACTGCTCCGTTCGCGCTAGCTTGTGTGTAGGCGCAACTAGTCTGTCTTTGTGTATGTTACTACGCAGGGACCGTGATTTGTTCACGCCTTGGCGTTTAAAGGATTCCCGGTTTATGTGTGTAAACAGGGCAATCTGATACACCCATATGCAGGGCAAGGGCATGATCTTAAGATTTTTAAAATATTCGCGAGCAGAGACGTCATCAGGGACACCCATTATAGCCCGCACCGCCCGTTTCTGCATTGAGAACACGCGGCGCCATTCAGCGGCGCGTGCCCACAGCTCTGTCCCGTACGTGAGTACGGAGTGCACGGTGGCAAAATAGCAACTCCTGACTACGTCTCTGGTCGCGGTAAGTGTGAGGCGACGTAGCGCGTAGCATGATCGCCCGAGTTTTTTGCACAGCGTGTCTATTTGATGTTCCCACGTAAGCGCGCTGTCGATGTGGAATCCTAACAGTTTGGTGGTTGTTACTTGCTCAAGCGGGGTGTCTGCCGCGACGATTCGCATGGGTGTGGGTGTATGACCATTTAGGCTCATTTTCATGAAACTGGTCTTTTCTATATTGAGCGCTAACCCGTTTGAGCTAAACCATTCGTGTAGGATTCGCACGGTGTTATTTAGACTATGGTTGAGTGTGGCTTCTGTGGGTACAGAGACTACGACGGTTACGTAGGTACTGGGACATTGGTGCGTAGGTACTGGGACGTATCGGGATTCACCCCTGAAATCGTAAGAATCGTTATTCGTAAGAATATTTTCGTTTTGAAATCGTACATGAGGAAGAATAAAATGGAATACAATAGATAATTATTTATAAAAAAAAAAATGTTATTTCGATGTGCGAAAAAAATTTTAAGAGCGTTTGTCGATTTGCACTCATATTAAAATATGAAATTCAGTCAAAACATTTTTCACTACTATGAAAAGTAGCATGGTTTTAATATTTACTTCATAATGTCGTGAATTGTAGATCTGTCACAATGTAAGAAATGACGTCTGCATTTAAGGAGAGAAACTACTTCTAAGTAAGTAGGCTTTTTCGCTTCTTTTCACAGGAAAAGGATTCCTTTAGCTAAATATCTTTTAATCCAATTGTAGGTGATCAATTTGTAAGTGAGTTTTCGTGGAAAGTTCCTAATCTGCGTTTAAAGATAACAGAGCCTCTACCCTAATTAATCTCCAGCCCAGAAACAATAACGGAAGCGGAAGCTACAGATCTGTTGTTTGTAAAAGCTATCACTAAAAAGTAATAAGAACTAATCAAAAAGAAAGTAAAAAAAAACCGGCCAAGTGCGAGTCGGACTCGCGCACTGAGGGTTCCGTACCACCACATAAACATAATTGTATTAGTTGAAATTTCAGTAAGTTAATGTGCTAGATTTTTTGAGTCCGACACGCGCTTGACCAAATTTTATTATTTGTTGTTATTTTATAGCCTATGCCCTATAAACATACCAATTTTCAAGTTTGTAAGTGTTCCCGTTTTTAAATAGAACTAAAGCAAAAATCGCCTCAGCAACCATCCAACTTGACCCCTCTCTTATATGAATGTTCATGAAACGGGAGCTCACCACAATTGGTTACCATTAGTTGTGAGAAAAGTTGTAATATTTAATGATTTCAGACTTTTCCCATTATTTGTACTGTGAGACCTAGCTTCTTGCCACATTTCATAATTTTAGGTCAACGGGAAGTACCCTGTAGGTTTTTCATTTTTGAATAAATGTATGGAGATGAGGACATAAAATGCCATATCTTTTAATTGCGTCGTTGTAAAAAATTGAAATTTTCAGATCTTGTGTGGTTCATGGATCCTAATATATGGTATTAATTTCAACCTGATACCTTTACCCGTTCGTGAGATAAAGGGTCTTGACAGACAGACAGACAGACAAACAGACAGACAGACAGACGGACAACAAAGTGGTCCTATAAGGGTTCCGTTTTTTTCTTTTGAGGTACGGAACCCTAAAAACATGGGATAGAAATTGTTTCGTTCCTATTGTATAGGTTAAAAAATCGGTTACCTACTTTATATAATGGTTGACATGATTTTCTTTTTTTGGAAGCGAGGGAAGTATATCAGGATTGTAGCAGGTGGAGGACTGTGGTCTTTGTCTTCCCCGACGGGAATGAGGCGTGATGTTATGTAGGTATGTATGCATAGCAAAGATATCACGTTTCTTACTAACAATATTAATAAATTCTAAATAATCTGAAATAAATTATTTCAATTGAATAATATTAAATTCAAATTTGTTCGTATTAAAACATTAAGAGTGGTGGTTTTCCACATTCCTAATTTGCTTAATTATAATAACTAATAAGTTACTTTTGAAAACAAAGAACTTGAGACCTCATTTTGCTCGAAGAAGCAGTAGCTGTTTTATTCGAACAAGCAGTAATTTGATATTACAGTTTTAGCTTTTTACACTAAGAAATTTTGTAGTCGACTGAAATAGTATTTATTTAAACGTACCTCTAGTTCCAGTGAAATTCCAGTCATTCTCGTGAGCAGAGCGCGCAAACGGCGTGCGCCTAGAGCGGTTCCCGGCGGCACGCTCTTTCTCGGACACTGCAAATACCAAGCTTTTACTAACAGCAAATGACCCTTGCACAAGAGGGGAGACTTTACATGCACCAGTAAAAGCATGCCAGTTTGGTTTTAGCTGTTGTTGCGCCTGGCTGGCCACGTTCATGCAAGACTTCATAGCGTTTGCCTCGGGCGGTTGAATGTTTCGGATACACTTGTGCTAGTCGGGGTGGTGTTTGTAACGACTGAGTGACTATTTATTTAGGCGTATATTTTATTATCTCATTAGGTTCTGTCTAGTAATATTTTTTTATAGATTTGAAAAATGTGCTGCTGCCTTCCTAGTTAAGTTTGACTACAAAAAAAAACTAGCGACAAGCCTGACGAGATTTGCAAATGCGGGCGCACTGGAGGAGTAAATAATCTTGTTGTTTGAGCACAGTCGTCGGCAGTCGACATCCATTGCGAGAATGGACGCGTCTACACGTATAACCTCGCTGGAATATTATCACACGGTTCCCTGTTCTATAGAATTTGTATTAAGCTAGAACTTGTACTCGTACGTCTCATTCAAATGGTAATTGAGAAATTCCTTAGTAAAGTTGGTGCGTTTTATTTTCTACCGTATTGGAAGTAATGTGCGCTAGCTTGCAAATACATTCTATAGTATCAGCTTCTTGAAGTGTAATGTAACGTCGCTGTTTCACACACTATCTGAGACACTATGTAAATTACTTTGTAACTTTTGCGTTTGAAATGTAATGCATGAAGTCATATCGGCTGGTGATACCGCAGCTGGTTTACATACTTGAGTATTATGTTTATTTTGTTCCGGGTCTTAGCGCGATAACATAAACATGATTGAAAGTGCGAAAGTCTAAAACATATACTTGAGTATTGCTATACCAAGTTTCATTATCATCATCATCATAACATCCCATGAAATGTCCACTATAGGATAGGGAGCTCCCCTTTTGTTGAAAAAGTGTGGATGGCAAGTACCATAGTCACCTCGCTTATCAGCGTTACGGCTGGCACCATGGACCGCTGTTGTAGGTGACCGCAGTGAAGTAAGATGATATGATATACAGGAGAATGCTGCTGCCCATCCTCTAGTTTATAACCCTTAGTCACCCACGGGTATGTATGGGTTTGTACTATTCTTTGCCGGCACCACACGGGACGAAGTTTACTTACTCTCAACTAATAACTCCGATATTCCATACGCCTGGTCTCTGCTATTACTAGCAAAGCACTGGTAGACTCCTTGATCATCTCTCTGAGCTCCTTTGATATGTAGTCTTAAGCCATCCTCTGAGAGTTTGGTTCTATCACTGGATTTGACCACTCTCGAGTCGTGGACCCAATAGACCGACTCTATTGGGTGACCGGAGATCTTGCAGTCTAACGTGACGTCAGAGTTCACTTTCCCCCTAAAGACCTCTGGTTTTATACGGACGGAGATAGGTTCTGTAACAAAATGGGTCAGTTTAGATAATATTCGGTCTGTAGCACATATCACTTCAACCCCCGGTGGGGTGGTATGTGGAAGCATTATACAGTACAACTAAAACACGCTGTAGTTTCTATATCCTACATACGGTTGTCATCACCAGTAACAAGTAAAATGCTTGTGATAAAAGAAATTCTCGATGCATGATGATAAGTCACACTCTCATGACAAAAACGACGATATTACAGAATCTGCTACGATTCTGCTACGACGTAGCGAAACCGTAGCTAGGTTAATGAACCAATAAAATTTTAGTCCAAGCTGTATATTTTTGGTTGCTATGCTCACTAGAATAAACGCAGAGTTTGTTTTCATTCATAATAAATTATATGTGATCAGATAATGTTTGTAAAGAGAATGAGTAGCCGCCTATGTGTCGATGTCTTACCCTCGCGCCGCTGCTGTTGTGCTAAGAAGGCTGCCGTCTTATTACACCCAACAACACGTCAGTAGAAACAGTTTGGACCTTATGACATGGTAATAGAATTACAAATGATTTGACGTGTTGTTGACTGTGCCTGTGACACACACACTATAATTGTTACACAGCCTCGCCGCGGACGGTGTTGTTGAGTCAGCAGATGAACCGCCCGGCGTCGTCGCACCGCACCGCCGCTATGATCAGCAAGCCGCCGCCTAGCAACAATGTATGAGCTTGAGTGTCCGTACCTGTGACAATAAGTTTGAAGTGCACAGCCTCGCCACCGACGGTATTGTTGAGCCAGCAGACGACCGAATCGCCCGGCGGCGTCGCGCCGCCTAGCAACATCGCTCGAATGTCAGTATCTGTGAAAATTAGTATGAAGTGCACGGCCTCGCTGCCAACGGTGTTGTTGAGCCAGCAGACGACCAGTCCGGCGTTGTCACGTCGCACCGCCGCTATGAACAGTAAGCCACCGCCTAGCAAAAAGGCTTAAGTTTGAGTGTCCGTACCTGTGACAATGAGTGTGAAGTGCACAGCCTCGCCGCCGACGGTGTTGTTGAGCCAGCAGACGAACCGCCCGGCGTCGTCGCGCCGCACCGCCGCTATGCTCAGCAAGCCGCCGCCTAGCAACAAGGCTCGAGGCCACAACGACGTTTTTTCTATCGGCGTCAACTGTTCGCGGTGCTCGCGAAACCACCTGATAACAAAATAATAGGTTTAAGAAATATTTGCTTTAATTTCTAACAAACTAAACATATTGTCATCATCATATTGAGTAGGTTTTAAGATCGATGATTGACCTCACAAACCCCGATGTGGTGAGGCGCAAAAGGCCTCTGATATAAAGTATTTCTGAAATTGGCTGGCTTGGCTGAAATAATCTCTGGCTACAGCTACCTAACCTACAGGTCAAAAAAACTCACTAAAACCGTAACAGCATACGCTTACCACCATCCATAAAATTGTCTCTAAAAAAATACTCTCTGCCATTGTCTCGAGCATAAGTCAGCGGCTTCCAAACGCTCGTATTTCCGACAAAATTTCGGTGGAATTGCAAATGAACCGTTGCGGGAATAAAAATAAAAATAATTAAAGTCCCCGCTCGGATTCCAGACGCGGTATTTATTGTGCCATTAGCCGGAGGAGGCGACGTAATTGAAAAGCAATACCCCTCCAAGTTCAGTTAATGAGCACTATTTCGCTGAGTTTGCTGTATGTAATATTGTTTATATGAAATTGTTTATTTTGTTGTTTTCGTTGAATATATTTATCCGGCAAAGTGAAAAATACTTGAAAAAAAAGCGCAGTATAGGGTTCCGTAGTTTATTAGGATTTTTTACCGCAAAGTAAATTTTGATTAAGTATGTCATGATGTTCATAACATAAAGTTAGTTAGGTCCTACCGCCTGATTACTTCTGCAATTTTTTATTATTTACAGTTTTTCGACTATAGCTCACCTGTGAAGCCTACGTAGCTGTAATAGTTTTACTTTTAATTCCATCACATATAATATTTTAAAAAATTGTGTGAATTTTTCACATTACTAATAGGTAGTATAGGTAGGACACTCGAATCCAACAAAAATTGCGCTTTCAAGCTAAATATTTGGCAAACGGATTCTTAAATCGAAAAATGATATTAGCAGACTCACATTATTTTTAAAAGGCCTATCTAACAGAAGATGGACTAGACAAGAACAAATAATCACCCCCACTTTACTTGTAGGGGAGGCCTATTGCTAGGGTCCACTTTCCGGCTTGATTTTCTCCACTTTGCCCGGTCTTTGGCATCCTCTGTGGTGAGATTGTTCTCTCTCATGTCAGCCTTCATGACGTCCAGCCAGCGTTTCTTAGGCCTGCCGCGTTTTCTAGGACGTTGTACAGAAAGTGCAAGGCACCTGTTCCCGACTTAGTCTGTCGCCCTGCGGCAGGTACCCTAAGATTTTGTTTTTCTGTTTTTATTCTACCACTTTGTCGGCGTAGATGAAATGTTTGTGCATGCTAAATTACAGACATCTAGTACTAATGGTCTCTGAGCTAAGCCGCGGACAGACAGTCGGACATGATGAAACTATAAGGGTTCCTTGATGACTACGGAACTCTAAAAAAAAACTGAACGAGCTATAATAAAATAGCATGATAATTAGTCAGTATTCTAGGTGGCTTTCAATTAGTTCTTGATAGCAAAAGACATGCATGTACTCCTGATACTGAACAACTTTTCCCAAGGAACATAGGTCGAAATACGAAAAACCAAATTTGACCTCCCATAAAAAATTCGCTATCAGCTGATGCAGTTTCTATGGGAGGTCAAAACTTGATTTTCATATTTTGACCTATGTTCCTTGGGGAAAGTTGTTCTGTATCATGAGTACATTCATACCTTTTTCTATCAAGAACTAATTAAAAGTCACCCTATATAGGTACTTCCGTTGTTCAAACGTAAAAAACGCCGTTCGTAGGTACTATTGATATGTATTTTTTGTGAAAAGTTAGTCCATTATGTTGACTGATCATAGGGATTTTGTTTTTGCCAAGCTATCGAAAAAATAAATAAAGACGATCACTTATAAATCGCATGTTTTTAGACTTTTTGTCTCTCTGTTTATTTGTTACGGTTCGTGCAAGCATCGCGCAAAATTTACTGGACCGTTTGAGATTACACTTTTTAAACTAGCTGTTACCCGCGACTCCGTCCGCGTGCTGAGCGTGGAGTTCAGAAAAACGTAGCTAATGACTTTCCCCTCGAATCAAACCAAGTTTCTTACCAAGTTTCACCAAAATCAATTCATCGGATTTGTCGTTAAAGCGTAACAGACGGTTAGACAGAGCCATTTTCGCTTTTAAAATATTATACAGAGTATACAGATAGTACGGATTTTTTGTAAATTAAACACTTCTCTTTACCTGCAGTCTGTTAGTTCGTCCACTATCCTCGTATGTGTAAAATTATCAGCAAATTCCACGCGGACAAAGCGTGATACGAGTTTCTTTAGTTCTTGTAGAATACAAAACCTGTAACTTAATCTGATTCACAGACACTTTAGCTTCTGTAGCTTCTGAAAAAAGAGCGGTACAAAGTACAAAGTGTCTAGTTTCACATGCTTTTAATTGTACATGTACTGTACTTCTATACAAACACTAGTTATACAATGAGTCATATCTCTGTTTATTTCTTGGAATATATGATTTATAAGTGTGCGCAACGTGTGTCAGCACCTACGCCGCTTCCCACATCAATCGCACTACACGCATGGCCGGAGCGGCAGCTGAATCACAAGCGGCGATTAAGCGCCAAAAGTATGTTCCCTTGGGACAGGGCTACATTTTCGTCCCATTGGCGGTGGAAACGGCGGGCTGCTGGGGAGCGGACTCTAAACGATTTGTTTTTTTTTTTTTTTTTTTTTTTACTATGTATGGGCTTACTCTTGGCTCTTATTTGTGCGCGAAATAGGCCGTCGGCTCCGACAAAAGCAATGTGACCCCCGCTCCGAGTCGTTCCTGGTGCAAAGGCTGTCCATAGCTATTCAACGTGGTAATACCGCGAGCATTATGGGCACTTTTGCACCAGGAACGTCAAGGGGCGGTTTGTTTGACTAAAAAATGCATTTTTGTATTTTAATTATAAATTGTTTAAGATTAAGACTTAATTGTTATTTTGAGAAATAAAGAAGTTTTTTGCAAATGTATGTAACATAATAAATTAAATGATTTATAAGTACCTATACGACGCACAAAATAACTTTGGCCGTGACATTGATGCGCAGAAGAAAAATGGCCCATTTATGACTACTGCGCATCAATGACAGGGCCAAAGTTATTTTGTGCAACGTGTACTTCATCTAAGTTTTCAAAACTTAAGAACTAATTTTTTTAGATTTATTGCACCGGCATGCCGAAACTGCTGGGACTTTTTATTTTTATTTTACTAAAATACTAAATCTAAATTTTGACTTAAATGGAATTCTCAATAAACTATTAGGCTTACTTCCATGCAACATTATAAACATTGTTTCGAGTTATTGGCGCCGCCGCTTTAAACTTGACTTACCTTCTATGTGAGTGAATTGTTTGCAATGAAACTGAGTTTTTAAGTTGCACGGAGTAAGTCAAACACATTGTTGTAAATCACGTTTTAATCGGTTCAGTTGTTAGCGAGTTTTTTGCGCCGCCGCATGAAATTTCGCACACCTTCTGTCTGAGTGAACTGTTTGCAATGAAACTATGCTTTTAAGCCATACATGAGATTGAAAACCCTGTTTGAATCGGTTTAGTAGTTTGTGAGTTATTGGCGCCGTCGCGTAAAACTTCGTGTACCTTCTGTCTGAGTGAACCGTTTGCAATGAAACTAAACTTGTATGTTGCACGGAAGTAAACCAAACGCGTAATTGAAATCTCGTTTGAGTCAGTACATTAGTTTCTGAGTTATTTGCGCCACCGCTTGAAACTCCGCGTTACTTCTGTCTAAATGAACCGTTTGCATTGAAACTAAGCTTATTTGTTGCACAAAAGTGAGCTTATCACGTAATAGAAAACCCCGTTTGAATCGGTTGAGTAGTTTGTGAGTTATTGGCTTTGCCGCTTGAAACTTTGCGTACCTTCTGTCTGAGTGAACCGTTTGCAATGAAACTAAGCTTATATGTTGCAAAAAAGTAAGCCAAACACGTTATTGAAAACCCTCTTTGAATCGGTTTAGTAATTTGTGAGTTATCGTCACACAGGGAGCTTGATACTTTACATTAGTGTAGCTTCTGATTGAGTGAACCTATTTGAATAAAACATATATAGCCTATATGTTGCTCGGACCTAAGCCTAATCTATCTGTGAAAACCGCGATAAAATTCGTTCAGTAGTTTCGGAGATTAGCGCAAACAGACAGAAAGACAGACAGACAAAAAATTCAAAAAAAATATTTTTGTGTTATATTAGTCCTTCCTTAACGCCCACACAAATTTTTTGATGAATTCATCAAAGTACAGACACACGGTTTCTACAGTTTTATTATATGTATAAGATAAGATTAAAAAAAAAAAATTCAAAATTTTATCCTGCTACGATAACGGTAATTGAACGTATTACAATAAAAAACGGGCGGAAGCAGGGTCGGGTCGTGCTTCAATATTTCTAAACAGGAAACCCTTCTACTTTTTAACGTGAATTCAATGTACGTCGGTGACACGAAAATTGTGTACTCGTACATGAGACGAGTCAAATAGACGCTTCACATTGTCGCACTGAATTTCGGAGGTCTGGTTGGCTGGGTTTTCGTAAGCCAATTGCAGTGACTTTTTTTTATCTTAATAGACGCCGCTTAGCATTTTCTCTGTTTTTAAATTTATTTGCTTCGATTTTGATGCATTCCTTATTAGCGAAAGTTCAACGACTCGTGTTTTCAAAGTTCAATAAATTAAGCAACAGTATTTAACGAAGTATGTATGTATGTATGTATGTATGTATGTATATATTCTTTATTGCATCACAAATAAAAGGAGACAAATTACTAACAAGAATAGAATGCAAAGGCGGACTTATCCCGACGAAGTTATCTGCGTCCGACATTTTTTTTCTAAAAAGTCTTGTATGCGATACAAACTCAATTAATCCTTTTGTGATTGCGCAACTTTCTTCTAGCGATAGACATCTTTGGCTCGGTGCTCGGCCTGCGGGTGACTTAAGGCGATCCGTTTTCCATACTAAATTCCAATGACTTGCATTCTTATGCGGGACATAAAATGCTGTTGAAAAACGAGTGCATTCTGCTATTTTTAGTTAAATTTTTCGCTGATTAATACAAAGATGCACCGAAAGTACTAGTTTTTGTTAGCAATTTTTGGTTCAATATTACCATTGTGGGTGTGCGATCTATACTGTAGTACTTTCGGTGCATTAGCTGTATCTTTGTATTAATCAGCGAAAAATTTAACTAAAATAGCACTATACACTCGTTTTTCAACAGCATTTTATGTCCCGCATAAGAATGGGAGTAATTTTAATTTAGTATGGAAAACGGATCGCCTTAAGAGGCCGCGGTCGCGCGTACTTACTATTTGGTGTCAGTTTTCGTCAGCGGGGTTCGGCCGACAGAGCGTGGAAGACAGGGTTCCAAGTCAAAACCACACTTTCCTCATAACCAATACAAGGTCAGCTCCGAGCTTGTAGGCTTCTAAGAAAACACGATTTTGTATTTGAGCATTTCCTTCGCGATTATTAAATTCCACTCACCACTCCCATGCGCTCACATGTACAGAATATTAGCGGTTCTCATTTTTCAAATTCTTCTTAAGATTGCATAAAAGCTGGGCGGCGGGAACACATCCAATATCAAGCAAAATTTCGCTTAAATGAGACGGTTATGCGCCGTGAAATCTCCAATGTTCCTCAGTTAGTTGCCTCTTAGAAATTGTTTGAAAGAGCTGAAATGCAGACACATTTGCATTCAAAAAGACTTCAACTCTACTTTTAGGAATTCTATCTATGGAACTTGATGGAGTACTTCAAGAACTGTTAGCTTGATTTTACCATCGCAGAATAGTATCAAAAATGTGTGTTGTTAAAGAAATCTTCTCAGTTTTTACAGCTTGGAGCCTAGCTCGGAAGTAATAAAACAGAATGAAACAGCGTTAAGAGCAAAATGAGATATTTCCTTTGCGTGTATTTTTAAGATCGTCTTGACTTCTGCTCGTTTGTATGTAAATTTAAATGTTAAACTAAGAAAGTTATTGCTAGAGTTGGAATAGAACAATATTTTCCTTGGTCGAGTAAAACTACACGGTTGTGTTCATATTTAGGATAGCTAAGGTAGTTGGAGCGCAAATTTCCACACAGGTTTTAAAATCAAATAGCGGGATTTTTCGGCGGTTTAATTTTTTTGTTAAAAAGTTTTTATTTTAAAATTTTTTGGGACTATAAATTTTATTTTCCCACCCTTAGGGTAAATCGGACTACTCTGTAAAAAGTTATGCGTGGTCATATTACAATCAGTCAGTGAACAATCAATCATCCCCTATTTTCCTACCCTTAGGGTTGGATTTTTTTTTCAAATTTATATGGGCCCAACTTCGGGGTATACCCTTTCTAATAAAAAAAGAATTATTAAAATCGGACTACTTTGTAAAAAGTTATGCATGGTCGTACATAAAAAAAAAGAATATACTCGTCGAGTTAAGAACCTCCTCCGTTTTTTTTCGTCGGTTAAAAACTAATTTTAAACCGCAAAAGCTGTTAGCCTTTTGACATTGTATTCTCAATTAATTAGTACTTATAGCCGATTCACACTTCAGTAAGTACGTACAGTGGCGAGTCAAGTCGTTATTATGTTTGAACGCTACAAACAACTTGCTATCGAGATCGCTTCAGTAGTAATAAAAGTGAGTGCCAAGTTAATGTGTTGACCTCATATTCAATCAAGACCTAATCACCTAGATCTGAAAAAAAAAATATTTAGGCGCAACACCGCGTACGTGCATGTTTAAATAATTGAGTTATGAAAATCTATTTAAATTACCCTACCGCACATTTTCGCAGAACTCCCGCTATATACAGGTAATGGGTGTAATGCAATTTGTCGGGTTTTGCGGGCAAAATTGCTCCTTGGCAGTTAAAACGGATCACGTCGCACAGGGATTATAAAATTGCGGTAAAATCTCGACAGGATCAAAACGGTCTCGTGAAATAAAACGCTTGATTTGGTCGTCACGTATTTTTAACTCGTTTCGGAAGCATTAACAACGTGTACGAGGGGACGTTTACGAGAACACACTCCATTACTTAATTTTTTAACCAATTTTGTCGTTGCACAGTCGAGGTCCATCACAAACAAAAGTTAAATTATGATAAATTAAGTCTACTTAATTAATTAATTTCTACTCTACGGATGTCGGAGACCTTCGGCGGCTCGGCAGGGTCGGTCATCGACCACGCGGTATGATGATGATGAATGCGTAGTCGCAGATAATCATGGTACCTACTACTTAATGACATACGCGTCTTTGAAAAATAAGGAGATCTAACTTCATAATAATTCGAACTTCATATTCAAGTTTTTCGAAACCAAAAAAGAATCTAATTGTGTATTGTTATTCAATTGACTACTTAAGTACCTAACCTAGCTATGCCTACCTACCCTTGCAGTCGTAATCGTAACTTCGTAATAAAATAATACTTTCCCCGAAGTATTGTGGCACAAGTCGGTAAAATATCGAACGATCGGTACGTAAACTTGTACGTATTCCGATAAATATCATAACCAAAGTGGAGTCATCTACATAAGTACACGATTCGATTTCCGCTTGGCGCGAATATGAATTCAGCGTGTGCGCTCCGGAGCATTTTATTTCTAAAACCTTTTAAACGGATCAGAGTTGGATGGCGATTACACGTCGTTCACGTAATGTAAGAGTGGTAGAAAGCCATTTTCTAAGAACGCCACGGAATGGTACCTGAGCCTCTTTCAGTCTGCTACAGTTGTCGCAGCTCGGAGCGCAGCGCATGTATTTTGTTTGCTCACCGGTAGTACCTTTTAGCGAGCGAAACTTGTATAGAGCGCAAATATGGCTTTAAGAGTCGAGTTTGCGATATTGTGCGCGAAGTGGAGCGTAGACGAGGACTTCTAAAAATATTTTGCCTTGAAAATGGCATTTGTAAAGAGAACTTTCAATTAATTGCAAACTGGAGCGTGTACAATCCTATAAATTAAAACAAATGCATAACTAAACAAGGAGACTACGTAACTGTGGAGGGATAGTAAAAATGCTCTAGATCAGGCGTGTATTGCGACCCGAGGTGAAGCTGAGGGGAGAAAACATGTGATCTGAGCGTTCTTTAGTTCTTCCTGTGGTCAGACAGTTTATCGCGCCGCTACAGGAAGAAAGGGCAAATTTCGTCAAACGAAATTTTGTCCCACGAAAAGAAAATTGCCATTATCTCCCCGCAGCCTAGAAAATTAATAAATAGTTAATCATAACATGCCATTAGAAAAGAAGAATTTCACAGCAAAATGCGTGGTTTATTTTCTAGGGGAAGTTCAATAGTCACCACATTGTTAGGAGGCTGCTGCTCATCCTCTGGTTTAAAATACCTTAGTCGCCTTTAGGACACCCACAGCTAAAATACCATGGGAGATGGGGTAATAGCATTCGTAGCCGGCACCGGCACGCGGAAATATAAACGGTTGGTTTCACGCAATTGTAAATGATAGATTTTATTCCTACCATTCTCAAGCATGTGATTCGTTATGAATAGATAACGTTTAAATTTGAGAATTTAAGGGTGTACCTTCCTGAATGATCGTGAGAATGAATTACTTCGAAACCAATTTTAACATTAAAAATAGCATTTATCATAACAGAAAAAAATGTAGTAACAAACAAAATATGAGAAGTGATGTGTTCGAGATAGAATTTAATTTAATTTGTATAACTGAAGAAACATCTTCTGAAATGACCCTTATTTTGTAAATTTTTTCCCATTTGTAACCATTTTCCTGCTACATTTTTTATCAAAAACATATGAAAATTGATAATATTTTGGACAAAACAATATTTAATGATGTGGTCCTTTTACTTTTTGATATTTTTGAATTAACATGAAAAAAAAAAACTTTACTCTCATTCTTGTGAATTGCGGGATCACCGTTGCAAGGCACGCTTATGTGAACGTTATTGACGTGTAAATGAGGCCGAAAATAGCATTGATGAGCGTGTAGCCGCTCATTTTAGGGAAGGCTTGTTTTCTGTATCTCAGCCTCAACAAAACACATATCTGCGCCACTTGATGTCAGCATGTTAACCGAAGGAAACTTCTGGTGCAAAAATATCAAATCATTTAAAGCGCATGCTAATGTAATGATAAACTAATTATACGCATGTCAAGTATGCGAGGCACGTTAGCTGTCCTAGGCGAATGTACGTGCCTTCGTCGCTATATTCCGAGTCGCAGTCTTGCATAAGAATGCTAAGTAGGTTTGTACAGTTGATGTTAAGTCAGCTGCAAAAGAAACACGAAAGCCACTTCTTTTAATTGATCGAATTGAGGTAGTTTATATTTTCCTTTTAGTTCTAATTAAATAATAATAATTTCCATCAAAACAAAGAAACAGTCAATGAAACAGACCGCCCCAGGTCACACCCGGTCCAAAGGTGCCCATCACGCTACTAGCATTACCACGCTGTATCGCAATGGACAACCTCTGGACAAGAAACGAGCCGGAGCGGGGGTCAAGACCTCTCTCCTACAGCCGACGCCCTATCTGCCCGACAAAGGACAATGCCTCCGCGCACCAACTACCCGCCGTCTCAACAGCCAGCGAACCGAACTCGAATTGGCGGGCGAGGTCGGCATGCTTGGCCCTCTTTTTTAAAGCCGTGGATTCAGCGGCCGCCCCTGCTGCCTGGCTTGTTTAGCCTAGATGGCAAGCCGCAAAAGTACTGACGCAGGTGGCATCCCATAGCAGACATCTGCCTTTATGCCACGGGACCAGCGTCAGGCCATCCGGTCTCTTGCCATCTGTGCGGCTCAAGCCAGGGGGCTCCAACACGCAAGGGACATTCGCCGATACGAGTGTGTTCTAATTACTTTTTATAATGACTTTTTAGTTGACAATTAGAGATGGTAAGAAAACCGTCGTCCCTAGCTAGACTGTACTGTGCCTTGTAGCTTTGTAGCCTTGTATTGCGACTAGTCTAATGTTTAGCTTGCAGTTAGTTCTACAATTTAATACCTACCTACCATTATTAACAGTACAAAATCATCTTGTTGCAAAGCTATTCGTAAACAATGGTACTGTGTTTGTACGTATGATTAGTAGAGTTACGTGGGTAAAATGTTCGAATATGTTCGCCTGAGCATGTTCGTCGATGCGAGAGTCCCTAACTTCTTCGCCATTATCAGGGGTAGAACAGCGTCCTTTTGGGATCGCTTGAGAAACATCCCGAACACCACCCTCGCGGCCATTGCTTCTGACTTTGCGAATCCGTTTGCGCGGTACTTGTTCGCAGTGCACGGGTGTGAAAATGAAAAGTTTTAGTGTATGTTTGAAAATGCAAAATTGTAATCATTATTATATGGAAGCTAACTTTTAAACATGATTCTTCTCGTAAAAGTAGTTAATTTCGTGATCTAAATGCAGAGTTTCAGGTTTGGAAAGTATAGTCTTATTTTTACACTAGCTGTTGCCCGCGGCTTCGCTCGCGTGGATTTCGTATTTATGTTGTTACCGGTTTTCCGAAGCAATGAGATATTTTCCCGTCATTTCGGGGTAATTTTAAACTAAGGAAAAACAGGACTAACCCTGCGCAAATCAATGAGTATAATCTCGATCCAGATCCAGCTGAATTTTATATAATATACAGACGTTACTCATAAATTACTCAGAACAGAGGAACTTAGCAGCAGTATCCTAACAAATGTAAAGAGAGAGATGAGAGACACCTTAATGTAATATTTCAAAACAGAGCCAATTCGCAGAAGTAATTGAGAAAAACTAAAACCCTCTCCCTCTCTCTCTCCCCCCTTCCTCTTCCCCTCCCTCTGTCTCTCCCCCTCCCCCTCCTCCCTCTCCCCCTGCTCCTCCCTCTACCCCTCCCTCTCCCTTTTCATCACCCCCTCCCCCTCCCTCACTCCCTTCCCTCTCCCCCTTCCCCTCCTTCTCCCTCTCCCTCTACCTCTACCTGTACCTGTACCCCTCTACCTCTCTACGTCTCTACCTCTCTACATCTCTACCTCTCTACCTCTCTACCTCTCTACCTCTCTACCTCTCTACCTCTCTACCTCTCTACCTCTCTACCTCTCTACCTCTCTACCTCTCTACATCTCTACCTCTCTACCTCTCTACATCTCTACCTCTCTACCTCTCTACCTCTCTACCTCTCTACCTCTCTACCTCTCTACCTGTCTACCTGTCTACCTGTCTACCTGTCTACCTGTCTACCTGTCTACCTGTCTACCTCTCTACCTCTCTACCTCTCTACCTCTCTACCTCTCTACCTCTCTACCTCTCTACCTCTCTACCTCTCTACCTCTCTACCTCTCTACCTCTCTACCTCTCTACCTCTCTACCTCTCTACCTCTCTACCTCTCTACCTCTCTACCTCTCTACCTCTCCACCTCTCCACCTCTCCACCTCTCCACCTCTCTACCTCTCTACCTCTCTACCTCTCTACCTCTCTACCTCTCTACATCTCTACCTCTCTACCTCTCTACCTCTCTACCTCTCTACCTCTCTACCTTTACCTCTACCTGTCCCTATCCCTACCCCTTACGCCAATTTTACCGCTATCCCTAACATAGAAATGACACCCATATTTATTTTTAGACATTTCAAACCTATCGCACCCCAACCCCATCCCCAGGGGACGATGGTATTTCAAGTCCACCACGTTGGATTTCAAAGTTGTTGTAGCTTTCGTAATCAGCGACCCGATAAACCATACAAACGACACTCATATTGATTTTTAGACATTTCAAACCTATCGCACCCCAACTCCATCCCCAGGGGGATGATGGTATTTCACGTCCACCACATTGGATTTCAAAATTGTTGTAGTTTTCGTAATCAGCGACCCGATAAACCATACAAACGACACCCATATTGATTTTTAGACATTTCAAACCTATCGCACCCCAACTCCATCCCCAGGGGGATGATGGTATTTCACGTCCAACACGTTGCATTTCAAAATTGTTGTAGTTTTCGTAATCAGCGACCCGATAAACCATACAAACGACACCCATATTGATTTTTAGACATTTAAAACCTATCGCACCCCAACTCCATCCCCAGGGGGATGATGGTATTTCACGTCCACCACGTTTGATTTCAAAATTGTTGTAGTTTTCGTAATCAGCGACCCGATAAACCATACAAACGATACCCATATTGGTTTTTAGACTTTTTCACCCCATTTCCCTTTTTTAGGGGTTGAATTTGGGGTGGAATTTCAATAACAGTGATGAACGTTGCATAGAATTACATCATTAATGCCTAAATAATAAATTATGTGGATTTTACTTTAAGAATAAAGAATTTTAAACTTCATCCCCCTTTTCACCCTTAAGGGTGTCGAATTTTCAAAAATCCTGAGACACGTAATTATTGATTTTTAGTCGTCAGCCTAAATACAAATTTTGAAGATCCTAACTTCAAAACTGACGGACTTTCATACAAACTTTCATCCCCTATTTTACCCCCTTAGGGGTGGAATTTTGTAAAACCCTTTCTTAGTGCACCCCTAGGCCTCATAAGGAACCTACATGCCAAATTTGGAATCTCTAGACCCAGCGGTTTGGGCTGTGCGTTGATATGTCAGTCAGTCAGTCAGTCAGTCAGTCAGTCAGTCAGTCAGTCAGTCAGTCAGTCACCTTCTTCTTTTATATATATAGATAAGTATAATGCCTAGAAAGCACCCTGCGTAAGCACCTATTTACCTGTAGGTGGGTTGTGGCCAGGCATGCGCGGCGCAAGGCAGCCGGACGTCTCGGCCGGCTTGCACGCGCCGCAGCCGCGCTTCCACCGCCAACCGCGGCCGCACGCCGCCCTTTGGTTCCGTCACTATCACGTGACCTGGGGGTAAACAACATAGTAAGCTATTTGTTAACCAAATGACAGTGTTCGCACGTTTGTTTGATCGTCGTATTCGACGTTCCGTCTACTTTTCGAGCGCCTACCATGTATGGTAGTTCCGTCCACTTTTCGAGCGGCTACCGCACGCAACCTGGGAGGATATTACGGTGCTCTTCGACAAGGTCCTCATTAAAGATGCGACAGTTGTGTCAAAACTAGATTTTATGGCTGGGTCAAAAGAGATAAAAGCATGGTGAAGTAATTTGAGACATGTGTGAAAGGGGCATATGTATGATAACGTCGATCGCGCGAAAATAGTCATCTTGGACAGTTGGACATCTCTTTGTCAACTCTTTCTCGATTCTTTTTTATCGAAGTCCATCTTCGTTATATCAATTGCGCGCTACTCTATTTCCTTGATACAGATGAATAAACATATACTCCCGTAAATTTCACCTAGAGGTTTAAGCTTAGCTTGGCACATCTGGCTGTTAAGCTAATAGTTGCTGGAGACGCAGAGAAATGAGAAAACTTTGAAACGTGCTCAATCCTGTCTCTTATCTCATGTGAGTGAGGTCATTTGTAAGATTGTCAGGCACCCGCGTCGGGTTAGTTCCTTCTTACTTTACATAGTTTGAAAAAAGTATTCTCAGTTGATATTGATCTTTTTTAGACGCCATGAAACCCTAGATAGAATTTTTTTTAATTTACTACCTATGCTAGTCTAATGTCGCTTTCCTAATTATTCTAAACAGTAAAAGACAACAAATGTGATTAATTATGTTCTAAAGATTTTTCACGTACATAAAGAAAGCCACATCAGACTTTTAACTAATAATACTAATACAACTGCTTGTTAGACTCAGTAATATAAAGTATATCCAAACACCAACAGATAAAATATTCCTCTGCTAACTGCAGCGCAAATATTTTCAAAGAAAATTAGTAAAGCCCATTCTGCAAACTTACCGAAATATTGGCTAGTATAAGTGTTTCCGGTGAGACGGTCTCGCACGCGGCACCGGAAGCGAGTGTGCCGGTCGTCGGGGCTCACCGCGGCTATGTACAACGACCCGTCGTCCAGCAGGGAGTACTTAGAACCTGCCACAATGGAACATTCATCACAATACGCTTTACTGGAAGGGAATTAATTTCTCTACAATGCCGTTGGTTGCTTACCGTTGTCAAGAAACATAACCACCCCAACACTCATTATGATATCGAATTTTAAGATTAAACGATATTTAAATACTCTTGAATCATGACCATGAATGACATAAAAAAAACAATTGGATCAACTGACCTTTTGTCTGACTAGTTTTGTCGTATTTATCTTTAAACTGCATTCGGTCTGGAAGGCCGTAAAGCGCAAAATTTAAAAATATGACTGCACTCATAACGAAATGAACATTACGAACAATATTGGATCTCATTTTTATGAAAATGGATTTCCGTTGTCAAGCTGCTTGTCAAGCGTTAGGCGCTCATACATTTTATTTATCTTGTGGCCTAAAACCTCTACATGTTTGGCGAGCATAATTTTCCTTTCCAATCCGCCTCCATAAATTACAGGCGAATAAATAGAAAATGCTTTCAATTTTCATTTTTACGCTGGAATTTTTTCCGTCGAAATGAGACATGTGATGAAAAATGTAATTGGTTGCTTCGTATCTTGACAAGTGTTTAGATGAGAAAATTTTGTGCGCAAATTTTCCTTCGACGCCAATGTGATGTTTCCTCTGGGTGCCTTGCTAAATACATTTATTGAATATGCTTCTTTTATACAAGTATAACATATAGAATATAGATGTTTTGGACGATTATTGTCCGCTTTGTATAATGAGCGTTTTGTAAAGTTAATGAATCGCTTAATAGAGCAATTGTAACATTTACTATTCTTAGTGAAAGAATTACTTACCAAACTTAATTCACATACTACAAACATAATTCTGAGAGAATTTTTTTATGGGCAGGTTGTTGTTTCAGTTTTCTTTAGTATTTACAAATATTTAACTGACCGAGTCATTTTCATGCTTTTGTCAGCAAGTGCTACGAAACTGCTACGACGTAGCAGAAGCGAGTAACTAATTTGTGTGCATTATGCTATGTAGCGTGTAGGTACTATCAATCTAAATTGACCCTTTTTAATGAGAATTAGTTCGTTGAAATTGTCAAAACAATAAAATTTTCCTTATGAGGTTTTAAATGCATGTTTAAGCAAAACTGGACATTAAAAGTCGGTGGACTGATTGGTCGATAGTATACATATTTTTCTGTCTCAGCTAACGCAAAGACCAAAATGTGTTAAGCCTCTTTTACTTTTATGTCGACAAAAAAAAACTTAAGCAGTGAACGAATTCTTGCTGGGAATTTGCTGGAAAGCGTGGTTAAAGTGGCAATTTACCTCTGCATAGTAAATTCATGGAAGAGGCCATTGTCCGGTGGCGCGAACGTGTTTAGGCTATTATGCTAAGGATGATAGAAGTCCATGTTTTACCAGGTATACAGAGACAAGGCAGTGTGTCAGCTAAGGCACGTGATGTGCAAGACGTAACTTATTAACGTCGACGTCTCGGTAAGCCACGATGACAGACAATATTTATACTGCATTCTGGCTAGCCAGCAGAAATCCGCGACAACAATCATACATAGATAGATAGATAGATGAACACTTTATTGCACACCTTAAAAAAAAACAAATACAAATTAAAACAAAAAATTACAAAAAGTGGGCAAAGGCGGCCTTATCGCTGTAAGCGATCTCTTCCAGACAACCTTTGGGAAGAGGAATCCAAAGAAGGTGAACGAGTAGGAAGTGCAGTGTAACAAGGTGAGAATAATTATATAATAAAGCTTATGCTAAGAACATCTACACACACATCACATCTATACATCTTGTTTACCTAAATAGCGTGAGACGCATACGTCAGCGTCGGTTAGCCAGTCAGTAGCTGCAGTTTTGCTTACCTAAATAGCGTGAGAGGCTGAGGTCGGCGTCGGTGAGCCAGTCAGTAGTTGAAGTTTTGCTCACCTAAATATTGTGAGACGCTGAGGTCGGCGTCGGTAAGCCAGTCAGTAGCTGAAGTTTTGCTTACCTAAAAAGCGTGGAAGCTGAGGTCGGTGAGCCAGTCAATAGCTGAAGTTTTGCTTACCTAAATAGCCTGAGACTCTGAGGTCGGCGTCGGTGAGCCAGTCAGTAGCTGAAGTCTTGCTTACCTAAATAGCGTGAGACGCTGACGTCTCGGCGTCAGTGAGGCAGTCAGTAGCTGAAGTCTTGCTTAACTAAATAGCGTGAGACGCTGACGTCGGCGTCTGTGAGCCAGTCATTAGCTGAAGTCTTGCTTACCTAAATAGCGTAAGACGCTAACATCGGCGTCGGTGAGCCAGTCAGTAGTCTCGACGCGGTCTGTGCAGTGCGCTGGCACCGTACAGTGAAGTATGGCTGCGTTGCCCGCTATCACGTATTCGTCCGGCACGTGCACTTCCCACGGAACGTTCACAGCTGGAATATAATTACACCATTAACCTCATTCCGCACACGGATTGCGAATGAGCGAGCAGTAAGACATGACAGACAAACATTACAGAATGTCAGTTTACTATTATTTCACCTGTGGTGCTGTCTTTCACAGAAACTATCACAGTGATGGTATTAGCAAGACTTGCAAAGCGATCATCACGGTATGTTGAATGTTGAAGCGCTCATGATGATTACTGATAACTTTTTGTCTGGCCGTGGTCAGGAGCCGGCTGGGTGGCCTCTAGTGGCAAGCAAAGCCGTTGGATCTGGCTATTCTTTGATATTGGCCATAAAGTCCTGTCATGGACCATTAGGCAGCTTGGAAACGCTGACAGCAGGGTTTGGTTAGGATAATCACCTAACTAGCACTTGTGTTTATTTGTTAGAGTACCAAAATACTGCGATCACCAACTCCTTAGTCCAAGGTGTCAGGCACAACGCTAACAAAGGCCAGCGTGTGGTGGTAGTGTTACGACCTCCAAAATACACTTTTTGGAGGCTCTCGCTGTCACTGTTGTTATGATGCTATGTATGTGTCCTTTGTCTTTGAGGTATTTCAGATTTCAAAATGTAACGTCCTAACCCTGATTCTTCTACTGATCCTTCATTTGCTGTAACACTTTTGTGAACATCGACAGGTACGAGTAAAAGCACTTCGGGAAACGTTTCGTAGGAAGTGGGGTTAAATAAATTCTGTCACTGACTAGAGTTGTTACAGAGTTTTCCTTTCGACTTGAGTACTTTTGTTGTTTTATTACCTTCAGCTAAAAAGACGTTACGTTCGGAATATTTTAAAAGTAATATACGTGGGCTCTGTACAACACCATTAAAACAATTATCAAACTTTGCTGCACTTTTGCCCCTCTCTATTTTTATAGTCCTGTCAAAGGTATAACTAGATGTAACAATGTACCTGCGTGAAGTTCCACGTTTCTGGATAGCAACGTGGCCCCGGCGTTCGATCTGAACCGCCCGCTTGGGAGCTGTGGCAGCGCTAGTGAATTCTTGGCTAGTATAGTACCCCTCTTATAGTTATACTTAGTATAGCTTTGCGTAGGACGTGCACGTTTCCCCGACAGCAACGCGAACCCAGTAGCGAGCCGCAGCCGACACCGGTAAGTTGCCGTGTGGACGTCACGTCGAAAACCGCTCGATTGGCAATGTTTGCAGCTCCGGTGAATCGTTGTTGGCCAGTATTGTCTTTTAAAGCGGTTTCAAATAATACCTGCGTGGACGTGCACGTTTCTGGACAGCAACGCGAAACCAGTAGCGAGCCGCAGCCGACACCGGTAAGTTGCCGTGTGGACGTCACGTCTGAACCGTTCGCTTGGGAACGGTGGCAGTTCCAGTGAACCGTTGGCTAGCAATCGCCGCAGGCCAGGCAGTGGCGTCACCGGACTGCTGTCCACAAGAAGCCAGTCCAGCTGTAACGAGATGTATACGTTCAGTATCACAGTACACATTGGTTCGCTCAGCTAATCGGAATACCTGCATTGTTAGTAAAAGAAAGCAATATGCCTTTAAACCTAAACAAAAATTACACAGATTGTAAGGCCAATCCGGGTTTTTTTGGTGATCGATCGGTTGGGGGGGGGGGGGGGGGGGAATGTCAGAGAATTTTCTTCTCTAAATATAAGCTATATGGCATGTTTATATATACGAGGACTTACTAGGACTTTATACTATGTTTGTGTGTAACAATGATCAATAACGTGTATTTAAATGCAGATTTTAATCTTTCTATTCGTGGTAGGGTACTTAACTTCTAAGTTTGCGATAGGAAAAATGTATGGTAAAAGGCAGTTAACCAAACGTTAGCATTTTATGTTGCTTTAGTTAAGTTAAAGTTAGCTCAATAGATTACCTATAAGATTCGTATTACTACCTATTGTAAATTACGTGAAGCCCCTGTCCTAAAGTTACAAAATATACGACATCAGCCCCGCATAACTTTGATTAAATCAAACTTTCAATGGCTTACCCAAAGTGCTCTTAAGAGCCTTGCAGATAAGTGGACTGTCGCAAGATTCCTAAACCTCAGCAAGATTCCTTATGGTATAACTTTTCAACTCAAAAAGGCAAGTCATCTCCGTGGGCCGTACTAAATTTAATATCATAGGGTGGTTAATAATACTCAAGATATTTTTTCTAAACGCAAGAGTAAAAGAGACCTTTTGCGTCTCTGAATCCTACAGCTATTTACAGAGGAATGTTTGCGGAGCTTCCAGTTGCGATGGACCCGATATCGCTGCCAATAATATTTTCTACGTGATGTTTAATATTTGCATATCGGCCCACTCGGTTACCTAGTTTTGAAACGAAATGGAAATAGAGTTCGACCTTTCTGTGTCCGTGAAAACCTTGGTTTATTTAAATAGCTATGTTTTTGATTGATTGGTTACATAGAAAAATAAAAAATTGGTTTATTTATTGTCACACAGAAAACAAATACCAAACAATTGCATAAATTATTATTTTACTTGGAAAATTTACGGTCAATAATGTTTTACCTATTAATTAGAAGAGGACTACGCCGACAACAAATATTCCCCTATATAAAATTAATTAATTACTGATAAAGAAATTATCTATAAAGCTGGATTGAACAATAGGTAAGTACTAAAATTACTTTTTGGTAAACTTACAGGTTATCAAGGTACACATGATGTACATATTGGTAAGGTAACCTGACTGAGGTTCTGTTTTTAACTGAGAAAATAGTTTGTTCACAATCGAGAGGTATTTTTAGGGTTCCGTAACGCAAAATAAAAAAAACGGAACCCTTATAGCATCACTTTGTTGTCCGTCTGTCTGTCTGTCTGTCAAGACCCTTTTTCTCACGAACGGGTAGAGGTATCAGGTTGAAATTGATAACGAATATTAAGGTCTATGAACCACACAAGATCTGAAAATTAAATTTTTTTACAACGACGCAATCAAACGATATGGCTTTTTATGTCCACATCTCCATACATTTATGCACTAAAGCAAAACCTAGAGGGTACTTCCCGTTGACCTAAAATTATGAAATTTGGTATGAAGCTAGGTCTCATAGTACAAATAAAGGAAAAAGTCTAAAATCATTAAATATTTCTCACAACAAATAGTATTGAGCTCCCGTTTCAAGAACTCTTCTATAAAAGAGGGGTCAAGTTGGATGGTCGCGGAGTTTTTAACGTCAAAGAGCAAAATCTTTTGGTATATCATATGGTAGATAGGTACGGAACCCTTAGGGCGCGAGTCCGACTCGCACTTGGCCGGTTTTTTTTTATTTTTTAAATATTTCTGTAGCTACGGCACGCGGTTCATGAGGAGGAGGGGAGAGAAAAATAAATAAAAATAAAAATCCATTCGAACGATGAAACTTTAAAATAACAATATCTAGATTTTTAATTTCGAGCGGAGCGAAAAAGGTATTTTAAGTTTTTTTTACGGTACCTAATGGATTTATTATAATGAAATCAGTTGGGATGTATGAGAGTTTCGCTTAATTCCATTAGCACGTTATAGTTGCTGGCATACTTTTAATAGGAGACTCTTAACTTGAGTTGATTTATCGGCGGTCATGTTGCTGGAAGCGATCTTTTCCAGACAACCTTTGCTTGTAGGAATGTATACTTGTGAGTATGCTGCTTGTAAAACTGCAGACTCTATGAAATATTATTTTAATAAAAAAAACTGTTTTCCGTCGTAAAAAGCAGAATATTTTTGAAACAAGTTTCGAGCAGACTATACTCTGAGAGCGAGGATGTTGGTGACAACTGAACTAAATCTAGCCACGTAATGGTTTGCGGTGTGCGATTCACAAATTTGCATTTTTCTGCACCATTTACCTGCACTGCACTCGGATTTCAACGCGTTATCTACTTTGCACACTCGTACTCGTAAGGTAGAATACTGCAAATAAAAAATAAAAATTCTACTCTTGATAAAAAGTACTTTGATAAAGGCAGCTTTATAAATACACCTTTATCATAAAAGAAGAACTAGCTCAGTTTCCAACTCAATCTTACGCCCGTGCACGTGGTCATGTGGGGCAGGTCATGAGGTACGCCACAGACTGTGGTGCAGCTCCACATGGACATCTGTTGCACTCAGTATCACCCCACCGATGGAGATTCTCATAGCAGCAAGCAACCTGCGTCCACAAGCGGCTGGACCACGTGGAGAGAGGAATACAATTTTTAACTTTTTTTACACGGCCGATATATTTTTCCGACTTCAAAGCTTGTCCTGTAGCATGAGTGGCTTGTAATAATTGGTTTTAGTTAAAATTTAATAAATTTTAGTTTATTATTAGTCCATATTTTTTATTCTACGTGTGTACTTACCGTTATTAATCTATTTGGATCTGCATCCATTTCCATTACGTACATTTTTAAGTTAATTATTCTATTCTAATCAAGAATAAAGCTGTGTTGTTTTCGCATCACTTTCTGCTCTCTAAATTCATTATGTTAAACCCACAGCATTTATAATTAAAGTTTTTATTCCAGCCAGTTTCATTAACTTGAACGCAATTCTTTTTAATTAATGAAATGATTTCGCTCTCTAAGCTTATTTTTTCTTCGGTCCCTTAATGATGTTTTGTTTGTTCCCCCCTCGCGCCTCGCCTCGCTTTCCGCGTTGCCTCTTCGGGCACCTCGTTGAATATTTTAAAAGGCTCAGCGCTAGCGACTGACACGTAAATCCAAGCTCAATATGTTTATAAGACCTTCTTTTTTGCCACACCTCGTGGCCTCATTAACACTCCCCGCATCTCGCAATATTTCTTTATTCAAAGTCTCAGCGAGTAGACACCTGTGATCTGGTAAGTACAATATCTAGAATACCCAATTTTTTGTAGGTACACATATTTTATCTTGCCCTTGATTAACATAGGATGTTCGTACTTTATCTACTTTATCCGTTGGATAGTAATATTCCCGTGGGAGGGCAAAAAGGTCCGGGTATTGAGACAGTGGCAGCGCACGAAGTATCCGTTTATCCAGCCAGGGTCCCCTCGTCTGGGACTTTCCCGCCAAATATGATCACTAGGGAATGTAATGCAAACCGCAGTCGGGCTTTAAGTGGCATTTGATAAGCATAATTTAATTTGGATTAATTGATTGATCCCTTCTGTGCAAACTTTGTCATTTACGAGGAAGACCAATTTTCTAAAGAACGTGGTGAATTTTGCCCTGTAAGTGACTTAACTCCAAAACCGTTAAGTTCGGCCTCAAAAAGAAAGAACACTCGCCAGTTTTCCAAGGTAAATTACTATAGTCACCACGCCTGTTTTCGTTGCGCCTGGCGTAATAGACACTGGTGGTTCCTTAAAAGTGGCCATTTAGTGGAGTGCCCTAAGGCATAAAAATTTAAAAATCTCGGAATCCAGGGCCAGTCAATGAATCTTCATATAAATTTTTGAAATGTGTTTTTATCAGCATATAGAATAATATTAAAAAAATATTTTGCCCGATCTCAATTTTTAATTATTTAAATAAATAATTATTAATTTTTCGGAGTTTATTTTTATTTTTATTACTATAACGTTATATTTTGAAAAGGCGAACTATTACCAACTTGTCCTTGGGCCTCAAGGGACCGCAGGTACAAAGGTGAGGGGTGGGGGGAATTAGAAAAGGAAAAAAAAAAATTAAACAGCAACATTTTTTATCTCATGAACAGTTATAGCTAGAAAGTTAAAATTTTCACAGATCATGTATTTCTGTTGCCGCTATAACAACAAATACTAAAAACAAAAAAAAGTTTTAAATAAAGCGGTCTTCCATACTGAAGACCTGTTTTTTAGGCGATTTTTGTTTTAGGTCTATGTATTACTGTGCTAGATTTTTTGAGTGTAACACACGCTTGACCAGATTTTATTATTTGTTTTTATTCTATACCTTATGCACTATAGCACTTAGTAACTTTCTGAAATTTCATGTTATAGTTGAAATTTCAGAAAGTTGCTGTACTAGATTTTTTGAGTCTTACACATGCTTGACCAGATTTTATTATTTGTTTTTATTCTATACCTTATGCACTATAAACTTACCAATTTTCAAGTTTTTAAGTGTCCCCGTTTTTAAGATAGACCTAAAACAAAAATCGCCTAAAAAACAGGTCTTCAGTATGGAAGACCCCTTTATTTAAAACTTTTTTTTGTTTTTAGTATTTGTTGTTATAGCGGCAACAGAAATACATGTTCTGTGAAAACTTTAACTTTCTAGCTATAACTGTTAATGAGATAAAAAATGTTGCTGGTTATTTTTTTTTCCTTTTATAATTCCCCCCACCCCTCACCTTTGTACCTGCGGTCCCTTGAGGCCCAAGGATAAGTTTGTAATAGTTCTGCTTTTCAAAATATAACTTTATAGTAATAAAAATAAAAAAACTCCGAAAAATTAATAATTATTTATTTAAATAATTAAAAATTGAGATCGGGCAAAACATTTTTTTTAACGTTACATTACAATATGCCACCAATATGCTGTTAAAAAAACATTTCAAAAATTTATATGAAGATCCATTGACTGTCCCTGGATTCCGAGGTATAAATCTTACGGCACTCCACTAATTAGCCAACATGTAAAGAAATCTATGGTTCGCATATTGTAAGCGCCGGGTGAGAGAGGTAAAGACAATGAAACTCGTACTATAATATTTGTTGGCTGCCTTTTTCTTTTCAAAATATCTTAATGAAAGAAAATTATTGACAACTAATTAGAACAAAATTTGATATGATTCTGGTTCATATTACGTTTGAGTTAGGTACCAATTCATTAAAATCTGGTAACAATGACTATCAAGCATTTATTCACTGCACTACAACGGCAATGTCAGTTTGACTCGATTGAAAGCAGAAGGTAGTGTGTTAGTTTCAGCAACACGGAGAAATCGCTTGTTTCCTCTTGTACTATAATAAATACAAAGTCAGTACGAACAAGACAAGGCAACGTGTTGAAAATTTCATATATCTCTGTCTGCTATCTCTAGATCAGACACTGGCATTTCATTTGTTCGCGAATTTCGTGCGCTGTATTGCAACTGTGTAATATGCTACTTTGGTGCGACTTCCCCTTATGAAATATTGTGATAGAAAGTCCCTTCTATGTAGGCGATTGTATAAATCGAGAAATGATTCTGCATAATGGCTTTTTTTTTGCAATTTTTCAATTTTTTGTAATATGCAAAATAATTTTCTTCGGAAAATCTACAGAATAATAAACAAAAAGAGTAAGTGAGAAAGGATATAAGATATGGTATAGTAAGGATATGTCTTTTCTAGAAGGTGTACAAAAAGATGACCATAGACGAAAAATCTCTTTTAAATAAAATAAATAAAATAAAAATGTTTTTCTTACGTTGTAAAAGAAGATATAACTCAGGCATGGCAGAAGGCATGATCATAGGCATGATGTTAACACTTTTTGGCAAAGGTACTAAATAGCTACATCGTATTGTCTTGCCTACTGCCATGCCTGAGTGCAGGCGCCTAAACTTTGATATCTTCTTTTTTAGGGTTCCGTACCTGAAATTAAAAAAACTGGACCCTTATAGGATCACTTTGTTGTCCGTCTGTCTGTATGTCTGTCTGTCTGTCAAGACCCTTTTTCTCACGAACGAGAAGAGGTATCAGGTTGAAATTGATAACGAATATTAAGGTCCATAAACCACACAAGGTCTGAAAATTTTAATTTTTTACAACGACGCAATCAAAAGATATGGCTTTTTATGTTCTCATCTCCATACATTTATGCAAAAAAGCAAAACCTACAGGGTACTTCCCGTTGACCTAAAATTATGAAATTTGGCAAGAAGCTAGGTCTCACAGTATAAATAAAGGGAAAAGTCTAAAATCATTGAATATTTAAATTTTTCACACAACACCTAATAGTAACCAATTAAGGTGAGCTCCCGTTTTAAGAACTTTTATATAAAAGAGGGATCAAGTTGGATGGTCGCGGAGTTTTTAAAATCAAAGAGCAAAAGCTTTTAGTATATAGTAGATAGGTACGGAACCCTTAGGGTTTTTTTTTTAACTTAGGAAAAGAGATGTTTCGTTTATGGCCATCTTTTTGTACACCTGCTAGAAAAAACATATAGTTCCACATATCCTTTCTCACTTACTCTTTTTGTTTATTTTTCTGTAGTTTTTCCGAAGAAAATTATTTTGCATATCACAAAATTTGCAATTTTGCAATATGGCGCGGCAAATAAAAAGAAAACATCTTGAAAATTTTCTGGTCAATCTTTTTTACGTATAAACGTCACATCAGGTGACATTTTCCGCCGTTATTGTTTGTTGCTGGTGCGGCTGATTATTAAAAAAACTGGTCAAGTGCAACTCAGAACCGCGCGCCGAGGGTTCCAATATACCTAATGTATTTTTAGAAGCAATTAAGTCCATTTTTAGGACCGCAATCGACTATAATTAACTCAGATTTTTTCTTTAGCAAACTTCGGAGATAAGGGGAGGGGGGGGAGGAATGGTATTTTATTTAAATCATATTTCATCATAACTTGCAAACTAAGAGTTGTAAAAAAAATTAATAATATATTTTGAAATGTACAAGTCCTGTAGCCCGTAGACATTCAAATTACGAAAAAGGTTTCCGTTTGGCTTTGTGAAATTGTTATAGATTTCACCATTTCACATACTAATAGCGAAGTCTTTTAACAAGAAATTACATTTTTGAGTTACCGTTTCAAATTTTTACATCTGTTAAAAGACCCTAAGACCCTCTGAACAAACCATATACCTATTTTAAGACTGTTTATGTGGCCAGTTCAGATTTTAAGACTCGTTTGGTCTTAAATTTGTTTTTGGCGAAAATCCATAGTCTTACTATTACGAGTACGTATGGTAATTCAACAAAGCTGTACAACATGTCAATTACGAAACAATGCGGTAACCTAGAATAGTTATTTATGCAACTGTTGCGTAATGAGAGTAATTTTAACACGAGATCTGGTTTTTGATACGAGGCGCAGCCGAGTATCAAAATAGTATAGATCGAGTGTTAAAATGACTAATTACGTATAGTTGCATACAAAACTTTATCTACGACCGACAAAATAAAATAAAATTTTAAAGAGTGGTGATCAATTTATTGAACTAAGAGGACAGTTAGTTAGTACAGTTAATTAAAGTTATTCCCGAAGTTATTCCAGATCCAGAGCTTGTGGATGGAGTTGCTTTAACATTAATTTCATGTATATGGTTACTGACAGCCTCTTGTAGACTCATGTTCTCCTGGTACATACTTTCCATTTTGTTCAAATCACTTCTTTTGTTGCTACGGTCACTTTATATAGAAGCGAGCCAACTGTTAGCCTCTTGTCGATTTATGTACTCCTGGTACTCTCCGTTTTCTTTTAAATATAGGTAGGCAGTCGTCACCCCAGTAAAAAGTATTTTTACAAAATTACTTTAAAGTAGGCTGTATGTAGTACTGTGGTAGTATTGCCTTAGCCTATGCAGATTGAAAATTATGTATTATAACAGTTGCGGAATGAAAATCCATACTCCATTTCCGTACTGCTCGTAGTATGGAACAGTGTGGAAATGAAAATGATAGCGGAAAATGACCTCAATTTCGAATCTGTCATTGGTTTCGAATTTGGAATATTCCGGTACGGGAGTAGATAAATGTATATAACTAACATACATGGTGATGATAGTTTGGTCACTATAAAGGGTGTAAGGGACAGCCTTTCGAATACTGAAAGGACATGATCAGTCAACGTAACTGAACAACTTTCCGCGAATAAAACTTTTCGGAAATGAAAAAAAAAATCGGCCTCTCCATACAAAATTGCAAACTTGATTGAACAATTAATTTTATTTAGAGTCAACTGAAACCTATTGTATCAAATAATATACCCAATATTCAATACTCAATACATTTCTTGCCTTCATATGGTACATAACAAGATGGTATTATAAATAAGGTATCTCATATGAGCCCATTTTCAGAGGCATTGCAATAATTGAGATAGACCGAGATTTTAAATAGTTATCAACAATATTTAATTATGTATTTATATAATGTAGGTATATTTTTTTAGTTTATTTATTTTTATCATTGAAATATTCGTTTAAATTATAGTAAGTTTTATTTATTAGGTATTCTTTTAATAGTTTTATCATCTTATTATAAGAATTTTCTATTCTTATATTTAGCGGTAGATGATTATATATTTTTATTGATACATTTAAAGGGCCAGAATAAAGTATATAGTAATACCTAAAAGTACTCAAATGGCCGGGGTCCGTATTTCTATAAAATGACACTATACCGGAGTTCACGAAAGAGTCAGGTGTTTTGTAAACAAAATCGTAACCTCAAATTCATGTAAAATGTGTTAAAAATTTACATTACTTTCTGTAACAAAAACGATTTGTGTGTGTATCGTGGTTACAAACTTCTACCTCGTGTAATTCAAGGTAAATCTTTTATTAACTGAAAAGTGATGGTTTACAAAACACATCTTTCATGATTTCTATCATGTACTATTCTTTTACTTTGTAGAAGGAATACTTTAGTTTATTAGAATTTATAAGCAGAACAATTAAAGAGAAAACAAAAATGCTAGTTTCTTTCCTCAACTCCAGTGGTGTTGAGTTAGCTTAACAAATTCAACCGGAATGTTGCATACATCTTGCAGGAGCAAATATTTTGCTTCTCAGCGGATTGAAAGAGTGAGGCGAGGAGCAAACATATGGGCTCGCATAAGATCGGGACGCAGCCGCCGCCCGAGGGATGAGCCGCGGTAATATATTCTGTAAAGAGTTTATTAAATTTTCACTTAACGATTTGTGAATTTTATCCATAGTAATAGGGGAAGTCTAGTCTACTACTATCTATATATATATATAAAAGAAGAAGGTGACTGACTGACTGACTGACTGACATTCAACGCACAGCCCAAACCGCTGGGTCCAGAGATTCCAAATTTGGCATGTAGGTTCCTTATGAGGCCTAGGGGTGCACTAAGAAAGGGTTTTACAAAATTCCACCCCTAAGGGGGTAAAATAGGGGATGAAAGTTTGTATGAAAGTCCGTCAGTTTTGAAGTTAGGATCTTCAAAATTTGTATTTACGCTGACGACTAAAAATTAATATTTACGTGTCTCAGGATTTTTGAAAATTCGACACTCTTAAGGGTGAAAAGTGGGATGAAGCTGAAAATTCTTTATTTTTAAAGTAAAATCCACATAATTTATTATTTAGGCATTAATGATGTAATTCTATGCAACGTTCATCACTGTTACTGAAATTCCACCCCAAATTCAACCCCTAAAAAAGGGAAATGGGGTGAAAAAGTCTAAAAACCAATATGGGTATCGTTTGTATGGTTTATCGGGTCGCTGATTACGAAAATTACAACAATTTTGAAATCCAACGTGGTGGACGTGAAATACCATCATTGCGATGGGATGGGGTTGGGGTGCGATAGGGTTGAAATGTAAATATGGGTGTCGTTTGTATGGTTTATCGGGTCGCTGATTACGAAAACTACAACAATTTTAAAATACAACGTGGTGGACGTGAAATACCATCATCCCCTGGGGATGGGGTTGGGGTGCGAAAGGTCTGAAATGTCTAAAAATAAATATTGGTGTCGTTTCTATGTTAGGGATAGCGGTTAAATTGGCGTTAGGGGTAGGGATAGGGGCAGGGATAGGGAGAGGTAGAGGTAGAGAAGTAGAGAGGTAGAAAGGTAGAGGTACAGGTAGAGGGAGAGGGAGAAGGAGGGGAAGGGGGAGAGGGAGGGAGAGAGGGAGGGGGAGTGAGGGAGAGCGAGAGGGAGGGGGAGAGGGAGGGGCAGGGAGAGAGAGGGAGAGGGCTTTAGTTTTTCTCAATTACTTCTGCGAATTGGCTCTGTTTTGAAATATTACATTAAGGTGTCTCTCATTTCTCTCTTTACTTTTGTTAGGATACTGCTGCTAAGTTCCTCTGTTCTGAGTAATTTATGAGTAACGTCTGTACATTATATAAAATTCAGCTGGATCTTGAATTATACTCATTGATTTGCGCAGGGTTAGTCCTGTTTTTCCTTAATTTAAAATTACCCCGAAATGACGGGAAAATATCTCATTGCTTTGGAAAACCGGTAATATAATAAATACGAAATCCACGCGAGCGAAGCCGCGGGCAACAGCTAGTATAACATAAATGATATAAACCTAACTCACCAAATAAAATAGTCACTATTTAGAAATGTGGAACAAAACCTTCATTTGCTTTTTAACACCCTCCACTACAATAAGAAACAAAATAAAAGGATCATCCCTTTGAAACTTACAAGTTTTTATTTTTCTTTGTGCTTTCAGCTTTGAAAGGACTTGGGCATTGTTTGGGATGCCTTGCGAAAGGTTTTGAAGCCGGAGGCATTAGCTGGTGTGATCCGAGGGCGAAGGACATACGAGAAACAGCTGAAAAGGATTCCTATTTCCCTTGCAGATTGGAGCGAGAGACCTTAACAAGAAAAGTATTGATTCTCTACAGATTACGGGATTACTGGCCCAAAATAATATTTACAAAAGAAATACAAAGGCCCGTGTCCGTGGATTAGCTTGGGAATAAATCAAGAAAAGGTTTAGTTCCAGTATTATTATACGTTTAGGCCCCATTTACATTTTGACTCGATGCACCGATGCAGTCGCGATGCAAACGCGCGTTTCTACCGCTACATGTGACTGTATCGATGCAAAAAGTCGCAGTGTCAATAGGGCCTTAGAGGCCTCTCCTCCAAATAGGTGTCCTTATAACAATGATAAGGAACGAAAACGTGTTTGGAATTAATGATCACTTGGAATGTTCGCTGGTATGCTTAATAACGCTCATATTAGTGTGCTGTTTGACATTTATCACTTTAGTCTTTAGTGAAATAACTTTCTGATTCGCCATTCCATCTGATGGTGAGGTGTCAAGACACCGTCATGCAGGACCATTACGGATACATAAGCACAAAGAATTCGGACTCCTATGCAGAAGCACCACAGACAGAATCAGATAGGTAGCTATGATGTGACTATGTGACGTAATGTAAACTGTTTTAGTCCTACAGATATAAATGACAAAGGTACGACCATGATGAATCCTTTAAAAGATAGTAGGTATAACTGTATGGTCTGTATTTTACGATGCTAATCCGTGCACCATTCTGCAATGATTGAACATTTTAAGTCTGACTCCGGCCTTTAGAAAAGCTCATAGTCTGAGTTTTTTGTACCGATGACATACTTAAATAATAAAATCACCGTGTAACGCGTTCCTATTTCCGAAGAAAGAGGAAACTGAGCACGGCTGCTTAATGCGTTTTCATGCCTTAGTGAGCAGATGGTTTCCGATGCCGTCGAAGAGTAAATAAGTCGATGGAATATTAATAATTTTGTTCCCAATATATACGGCGTATTATGAGCTAAGTAGATCCAATAAATCCTTTGAATTCACTCGAGTGTGGGTTCTTAAAGCGATTACGACGTATTTTGGTTTTCTGTAAGTCAGTGAGTGAATTTTGAAAGGAAGGCATTCATAAGTTCACTTACTTAGGTATTGGTATTGCTATTTGTAAAAATCTGTATGATTTTCGGCATTTACCTACTTATAAAATTCTGCGCTATCAGGAATAACGAGAAAATCAGGAAACTGGTTATTAATAATTACCTTATTATTAAGAAATTTGTTGAATTTTATTCGCTGCACTAAAGTTTTAATTCTTGTTTGTATAATGTACATGTTGTAACATCCAATTCCTTAAAAGCGTGGCGGCAGTTCATTATCGCGTGCCATCTGCGACCCGCATATCCGCGATTATTTGCGGCTCCCGCCCTTGACTGCAACTTGCTTTTTACGCGCACTTCATTAACAAAACTTCTAAGAGATAAGTTTATGTAACGCGACAACATTGTGATTAAGTTGTAACAATCAAAGTATAGATGTATCTCAAAAATAGTCTTTCTTTAGTTTCTTTTAGTTCATTATATGTATCTCGTTAAAACAATAATTTTCATTGTTTAGATTCTGGAAATATAAAAATGAAATGTAAATGTAAAACAATTCATTCTTAGGAACAAACTTCTTCAAGGTTGGTGTTGCAAGTTTCAGAAAATGCCGAAACACAACACAAACCACAAACAAACTTAGGAATAAAATGGCCAATGGTTGTGGAGTCAGGAGGCCTACAAATAACATTTCCAATGTCAAGTTATGAAATTAATCGCGAAATTCTGGCAAACGCCGGAGAGGCAGGTGCGGCGCAGGAACAGTCCCCTGCGAACCGTTCCCTGCCCGAAATACCGACAAACTCCGCTCAATGTGAAAAGTTTACACCAAATTCTGCGCGACTATGGAGTTTTTAATTTAATTCGTATATAAAGGACCTGTTTATTCACAGCGTTTTTGCCAAATGAAATTCCGTCTTGGAAAGGTGCGTTGATTTGAAGCAATCAACTTACGGTTGTTTAAGTTGGGCCTTTTCGTCAAATCTTTGAGTTATCCACGACATGAGAGGAAATACCTGGGAAAGGCTGCCTTATCGCGGCGATAAAACGTAAGAGGTGGCGCGATGGCGCGAAGAATGGGACACGTTACGGTAATGAGTGAGATGAGCGAGCAGACAACACTTCTGCATATTTATGAAAGATGCCGGGCTTCGAGTCGCCGGAGTCAGCAGGCGCGCATATCTTTATTTCCCGGTGGGGCGCGACCATAAACTTTTAGCCGAACTCCGTCGAATGGAAAAACTTTATTTATATTTGAGTTGGGCGAGGTTTGTGAATACTGAATACCAAATCACATTGCGCGTAAGAGGCGAGCCCCGGTGCCCTGGGTAACGTATTTCATGTCTGCTTGATTCCTTGGTGCATGATTTTTTTGATATATCTGCCTTGTGTTCGATGAATGATTTATGTTGTTTAGGCACCTGATTTCGCTTTTTATGAAACTATAGGTATGTAAAAATGAGTTTTTTCTTCATGTGTGTGTTTGTACGTACACGCGTGTAGTAAAAATTGGGATGAGAAATAATGAAAATTAGACGCATTTTTCCAGCATCGAGAAATTATGCAACCAACTTAAGTGATTAGGCTACGGTTCTAACAGACTAATTCAAAATTAAAACTGACTTATGTTTGTTGTATATCAAAACATATTTAAAAGAGCGCTTGGGTTTTTATTGTCGCTTCTTTTTTAGGGTTCCGTACCTCAAAAGAAAAAAACGGAACCCTTATAGGATCACTTTGTTGTCCGTCTGTCTGTCTGTCTGTCAAGACCCTTTATCTCACGAACGGGTAAAGGTATCAGGTTGAAATTAATACCATATATTAGGATCCATGAACCACACAAGATCTGAAAAATTAAATTTTTTACAACGACGCAATCAAAAGATATGGCATTTTATGTCCTCATCTCCATACATTTATTCAAAAATGCAAAACCTACAGGGTACTTTCCGTTGACCTAAAATTATGAAATTTGGCAAGAAGCTAGGTCTCACAGTAAAAATAATGGGAAAAGTCTGAAATCTTTAAATATTACAACTTTTCTCACAACTAATGGTAACCAATTGTGGTGAGCTCCCGTTTCAAGAACATTCATATAAGATAGGGGTCAAGTTGGATGGACGCTGAGGCGATTTTTGTTTTGGTTCTATTTAAAAACGGGAACACTTACAAACTTGAAAATTGGTATGTTTATAGTGCATAAGCTATAAAATAACAACAAATAATAAAATATGGTCAAGCGCGTGTCGGACTCAAAAAATCTAGCACATTAACTTACTGAAATTTCAACTAATACAATTATGTTTATGTGGTGGTACGGAACCCTCAGTGCGCGAGTCCGACTCGCACTTGGCCGGATTTTTTTCCTACTATGGCGCCACATTGTTTGTGGAGCGATGTAGTTTAGCTGACGTCATTAAGAGATTTTAATATCCAACAATGAATAAACTATTTGGACTTTAACTTTGACTTAAAAAAATACGAAATACTTAAATTATTTTCTCATGTGTAAATAATAAATTTTAAACTAACGTGATCTAACTATGCTTCGCACAAATACGTGTCATAATTGCAAGTTATTTGCATAAAGTTAAATTGCAAGATTGTACCGGTATGTTTACGCAGCTAATCTTGAAGTTTTTTTCATCTTGTTCCCATAAATAGGTACAATAATAGGTTTTTTCTGATTCTCTTCTAGAGCATTAACTTTCTGTTCTGTGATTTGACCCAACCAGATGACAGACCAGAGAGACCCAACATCCAACACGATATTTTTTTTAATATTTTTTTTATATTTTATCTACTTGATACTTTTTAAATAAGACAAAAAATGGACCTCTTCACCAACCAAACTTAAATTAGGTCGAAATCCGCATCCCACCGCAAAATACGATAAAGAACATTCAGATGGAAAGGGATTTGTTAACTCTCGGAGGAGGCGCAGGAAACGAATTAGGAAATATGCCGCCTTGACCGACTTGCGTCTTGCTTAGGTACTACTTTCAGCTTCAAACTTGGCGGTTTCGGAACAAGATACAAACGAAGATTTAGAGAGGATAATTGGTAGCCTTATTGGGATTTCATTTCGACAGAAGACTTTACTTAGCAAAGTAAGTATGTATATTGATTAAAAATCGGCTAAGTGTGAGTCGGACGCGTGCCGAGGGTTTTGTACACCACTAAGGTAAAAATACGTCTTAAGGTAATAAGGTCTTAGTTATGGACGAGCAGTCTTTTAAATGCGCGCGAGCCCGACACGCGAGTTCCGTAGCTTAAGCAATTTTGTTAAAAACGTGTTTTTAGGCGATTTATGCTCGATTTTTGTTTTACCTCTATCGTCAAGCGCGAAAATTGGTACGTTTATAGCGCATAAACTATAGAATAACATCAAATAATATTTATAAACTGCTGAAGTGCGTGTCGGATTCGCGAGTTTTTAATAGGTACACTTCTGCGTGACTGAACTATTTTACCTTAGTGGTACTGAACCCTCGGTGCGCGAATCCGACTCGCACTTGGCTGGTTTCTTGTATACAATTAACATTATGACATCATAGGTGGATAGGGCTCAAAATGGCCAAACTGGTTGTTGACAATTACAATCACGAACTGTAAACTCGTAAATTCAGGACGTTTGCATTGTATTGGTTAAACTGATGAACTGTTATTGTAATGGATCGACCGCACCCATAAATTGTTATTGTCACTGGGCAATGGCTTCAGTTGGACCAAACTAATGAGATTAATTTAATAGCTTTTGTTTGTTGCTGGGTCACTGACTACCGCACTCAAAGACTAGCTTGAGCAACGAATAATTTGTGGATGGAAAAGTCGAAAGCAGAAATTTTGACTTAGGAACTTTGTTTGGACCAGTTAGGAGATAAACATACTAAAAGTCCTTGCCCCTCCGAGGACCGCTCGAGGGGGGGAGGCATAAAGAAGGTCCCGTATTTATGTTTTTTGTTTACATCTCAAAAGCGGTGCGTTGTAAGACTTTACGTTGTATGACATATTAAAATCTCATAAAATTGTCTACAACTTTGGCTTTCACACCCCGAGCCCCGAAAAACGTCCGATTCTCAAAAATGTGTTAAATTTTGTGTAGCAGCTTGTAACAATATGAATTTGCCAAAATCATTTTCTATTGCTTACCTACAATATTAAGATACACATGAACTATTAAAAATAGCATGAGCTGGGAGTACCTTCACGCGGTGAATGCGGAAACAGTTTACTTTTAAACTGGCTACAACTCCCAATAATATCTATCAAGATGCCTTCGGGCTTTTGTTAGTATTTCGTTCGTGACTTATTGAGTATTGTGACTGTGTACCCGGTAACGCAGGGAAGCAGTCACAAAATATTTTTCAAATACACACGCTTTCAAGATGACAGACAAGTGTTTTGTTTGTGATGAAGTACTGGAAGAAGATGATGAAATGTTTCTAATGTCGGTGAAAAAGGCACAAATTCTCTGATTTCTGCCAGTAACCTCAGAAATGATCGAAAGAGCTCACAACTTAAAGATTTGAAGTCGCTGAGGGTTCACACATCTTCTCGAAACCAATACACGACATCTAAGAGCATTAAAGCTGATCTGAGAAAATGTTGTATAAAACCCAAATGGACTTCGCTCAGACGACACTGTATACTATATATCTAAAGCCATGAATGAAATTTATAAGTACATGGAGACTTACAGTGCCTGTCAGTTCTCCATTATAGAATTACGGGCTGCAGTGTCAGGGCAAGTGCCAAATGACAGGACAATCAAAGCTAAGCTGTTGGAAGAATTTGGCGATTGTGTCACAATATCGCCAGGAACTTATCAACACAGTTTCTACTATATGCTTTAGAGACACTAGTCTCAAACTGTTGAGAGATTCTTGGTATGAGGCTAAAGATAATGCCGAAATTAATAAGAGACTTAGGATAGGATGAGATAATCAGACAGGACATACAGAGTCAATTTTTTTTAATTTTGATTTTGTAATAGGACCGACCTCGCACGAGAGGTTTAGTGTGTGATTGATGTGCAAAAAGGCACGATATAGAGCCAGTGTATCAATAAGTCACCATCGAACAAATGTGGATTCAACTAGTTCACAGATAAGCATACCAACATGTTCTTTTGTTAATTATAGATATAATTTACCGTTTGCCATTTGAGATTAGATTGACTAGTATATTTTGCACATTTTGATATAAATTGCAATGTCGAACCTAGTGTCAACCGTAATCTGAGACGGCAAACTTAAGATGTTATTGTGGCCACAATAAAAGTAAGCGATAATTATAATGATTTGATTGTATCTATATGTCATGTATGAATTGTATGGTTAGGGTATAACCAAGAGGGGTTTGTTTATCTTTGTTTGTTCCCCCTTACCTGCCAGAATTTAGGTTATTGCCAAACAAAGGCCAACGAATACCTATACGCCAAATCGTGTTAATTCATTCTAAAATAACCTGATATTTATACTCTATAAATATATCCATCGGTTTCGTTGGTGTAAAGTAAATTACTACAAAAGATGCAGGCGCCATATGTGGTCAATAGAGTACTTATCATTTGTTACCACAAAATTCATTGTTTCTCTCAAGATATTACCTACTCCCTAACTCGTATTAATTCGAGACCCTTCAGGTCCAAAAGTAAGCATCTATTCTTGCCTAACTTAATAAGCCGAGCTATTCTAAAACTTTGCCATTCACAAGTAAATTTGTCACTTTATCGATATCTCACAGCACAGCACTGCTTGGCTAGATAAAACTGCTAAGTAATTTTTTTTTTCTATGGTCCAATTTATGAAGATCAACAAAATTTAAGGCTAACAAATCGAGATAAAACATTTCAATTTATACATGGGTTCGACTCCCATCACAGGGTCATAAGGCCGTGACCCTCACAATGTGTATCCTGAAATCTACGGAAGCACTTGAGAAAAGTTATGAAGCAACGTAAGAAAGAAAACGTAAAAGTATAGAACACATTTTTAAAAATAGACTATTTTTTGAAGCTGGGCAAAAATAGTTAGGCAAAGATAAGAGATAGATAAAAAGTGTAAAAGCCAAAGTTGTAGAGAATTTTATCAGCTTATGCAGTCACAATACTCAATAGGTCAGGAACGAAATATTAACATAAGCCCGAAGGCATCTTGATAGATATTATTGGGAGTTTTAGTCAGTTTAAAAGTAAGCTGTTTCCGCCTTCACCGCGAGGAGGTTTTCCCAGCTTATGTTATTTTTTATAGTTCATGGGTTTTTTAGTAGTGTGGGTAAGCAATAAATAATAATTTTGGCAAATTCGTATTGTTACAATGCGCTACAGAAAATTTAACACATTTTTGAAAATCGGCCGTTTTTCGGAGCTCATAGCTAGGCAACGATTGGAGATTTATGAGCTTTCATTATGTCATACAACAAAATTTCGTTCAACGCACCGCTTTCGATATGTAAGCAAAAAACATAAATACGGGACCTTATTTGTGCCCCCCAAACCCCCTCGAGCGGTCCTCGGAGGGGCAAGGACTTTTAGTATGTTTATCTCCTAACTGGTCCAAACAAAGTTCCTAAGTTAAACTTTCTGCTTTCGACTTTTCCATCCACATACCCCTTGTGAGAGCTCATTGGCCAAGCTAAACGTCTCTTAAAGTTAATCGTTAATAAAGTCTTATGTTGTCACTTTCCTATTCAATGAATCTGAAAAGTGCAGCATGAGACTTAACGAATGATTTAAGTGACGTCTCTGAGTATGGCAGTAAGTATTATTATTTGGGGTGAAAGCTTTCTTAAGGGATTCAATTGGTAAAATATGCATGATAGATATGCGAGTTAGTGTAGTGACACATCTGAGGCAATTCCGGCACGGAAAGTTCCGCGACCGAAAAATTAGGTCTTAGGTAACCTAAAAAGGATTTCGAGCATTATGAGCGGAACTTTCTGCGTCGGAAAGATCCGCAGGTGTGTCTACTCTAAGTGATCCATTAGTTTTTAAAATCTTTATTTATTTTCTCGAATTCGGACCAAATTAATGACGTAAGTAATTGTTTTTTGCTAGGTTGCTAAGCAGAATTACCTGGGGTGCAGTAGCTGTCCCTTTGTTAAATTATGCAGACCGCGTTTAAGGCCGGTAATATACTTAGATGGCATACGGCAAGGGAAAAGCGAGAAAGTACGGTGCCCTTTTAAAACTTCTTCGTACAAAATGTATGGAAACGGCGCGCGAAATTATACATACAGGGTGTAAGGGACGGTGTACCGGAAACTGAAAGGGCATGATCAGTCAACGAAATTTTTGAGAAATGAAAAAAAAAATTACCTCTCCATACAAACTGTTCGATCAGAGTTTTTTTCTTTTCCCAAAAGTTTTTCTTTGGGAAAGTTGTTCGTTGGCTGACCACGCCCTTTCAGTTTCCGGTACACCGTCTCTTGCACCCTGTATAAGCGACGTGGAGCAGTCATGCCGCTTCGCCGCTTGCTCCTTGACCGCTGTCGCGTCCATGCCGTATCCGTTTCACGCCCAATCTTTGTCCTCGCCGTATGCCCTTTATGTATATTTTCCCCTAATATTTCCCGGACTGACTAAAGTTTAGTATAAGTAGAGGACTGAGTTGATATGGTTCGTAAGTTTTTCAAATATTTTAATACTTGTACTCATAAGAAGTATAATATTTTTCTCGAAGTTGCGCTAAAACAATTAAATTATTTGGGATGTAAGGTATCCCAAGAGATTTCGTTGGTGAAATTTGTAGGCCCCATCCTTAACTATGCTATAACCATAGAATACATGAAACAGGGTTCATGTATTATATGGCTATAACTGATGTGGGTGCAGTATACTTCAACTAAGTGATCCAGAAGTTTTGAAATTATAATTTAATACTCGCACTTATGGAAGTAATTTCCAAATAGTCTACCGGGTTTTAAGTTTGATGATTGACTTTGCAATGCCAATTTGTATGAAGGAGAAAATATTCCAAATTTTCAAGTCGTATAGCAAATGTTGGTCAATTTAATGTCTAGAGCTTCCACCCGAGAGGTCTTGCGCAATTAACTTAACACGTTGTAGGTATAACGAAAGTGCGTACAGTCATGACGAAACGTATTTATTGTAAGGAATGTTCCCTTGTCTCGTGACACTAAAGGATACGCGCCATTTCCTGTGTTAACTGGAATCAGAACGTTTTGTTGACAATACGTTCACTCACCCGAAAACAGTTGCCTTGCGCTTTCGCTTAATCTTCAGAAAGGTCAACCATAAGGAGGCCTCGTTTTTTTCCTTTTTCGCCTTTGCTCGAGGCGGACTAAGGAATTCAAAGTTCCTACTTAGTGTATGATATTTATCAGGTAACACTCCAATATCTTACGCATTACTCCGTACCGAGCTCCGTATAGGCTAAGATCCCACGACAAGATTATGCACACAGAACTATATATAAGTTAATTATGCACCTATCTGTTATTTGAATTTTGAATTTTAATGAAAGGGCTGTTCCCATACTTTATAGGCAACCCTAGGGTGTTGTATGACCTCATGAATAACCTTCCATATAAACCACATTTCGTTCAAATAACAGATAGGTGCATAATCTTGTCGTGGGATCTTAGCCTAGTAGGTACTGCTGTCACACTTCTGCAATTCTACCTCTGAAGTTCACGAAAATATTTTTTTTTGCAAATAAGGGAAATTTTCAAGGTAAACGTCAGCTCACGTCACACATCACATGTTGCTGGGGCTTTAAAGGTGCTAAATTATGTATTATATAGTTTCAGGTAGGTACATTACAACTTTTTTGAGTTTTATTAAGACATGATTCCCTTCTCCTAATATCCAGGACCTTTGTGTAGGTGTGTAAAGTGTAGCAGGTAGTGTTCATACCTGGTAATCTCCCCAAGATGAGCATGAGAGCATTGCACCGGTGTCGTTGGTGAACTCCAGGCGATGCGGCGGCTCTATCAGGGTCGGTGGTCGACGCGGCTCCGGCGAAGCCCCCACCACTGCAACAAACACATTGCATTGAATCACTTAGGTACTCCTTTGCTCACTCACTGATCCTTAAATAAGAAAATTTGTGTAATGTTAGGTTCCAGGTAAGTGCGAGTCTGGCTCACACATCGAGGGTTCCGTATCATCATAATATTGTAATTTAGCTAGACGCAATGTCAGTGGTAGGAAATTTCTTCTGTGATAGTAAGTAGTTAGTCCCTTTTGCACAAACATTTTTATTATTTGTTGTTCTTTTATTATTGTTATCATTAAAGTTAAGGCAGCGTTAGCGTAATATTATATATTCTTTGGTTAAGGTATTAAAACCACGCCAAGTTTGACTCTTGTATTTATTATCGTTTTATATTACAACTCTAACATTAAATGCTACAAATATACGTTTCAATTTTGATAGTTGTTGATATTTCTTAACTTCTTAACAATCAGCTAGCTATAGAAGCTTAGCTTTGGTTTAACAGAATATAAGGACAGACAGACGGATTATTCTTAGGAGTTCCGTTATATGAGCACCCTTCAGGTACGGACGGAACCTTAAACACCACCCAGTCTAAGCTGCAGGGCGAGTCTATTATTATACTTACAGCCAGTTGAACAAAGCATCATTAAAGTTAAAGCTCCTTTAAATCTATTGGTATCACTTTCTTTCTTAAAAAAACAGAAACTCTGCCATAGACTTAAAGCAGCTTTAACTTTAAACACACTTTGTGCAACTGGCGGTTAGTCTTTAATTTTTAATAAGTCCTTTGAAGCAACCTTAAGAGGACCAAGAGGACTCCATCCAATCAGGTACTATTTATTCTTCGTATGCTTTTACCCAACTCTAGCATTTCCTAATTTGCGAACTAAAAAGTGGTAATTACCTAGACGCAATGTTACACAAACTTTCCGCTAAGGCCATTAGTAGTTTCTCTCAAGTCGTAAGTTAAGGCGCATATTCCTATTACCTAATAACTATGCAAACTTGAACGTCTTGTACCAGTTAGGTTACAATAGAGGACTCGACAGGGTAGTTTTCCGCACGACGTCACGTCGCTAATGGCCGCAGTTGACGTGAACGTTCGTGGATGTCCGTGAACGCTCATAGACGTCCTTTAATGGAATAAGGTCTCGCATACATGCGATGCCCCTTAACGTGTCGCGCCGCACTTTGTTAAACGTGCTTGTGAAGTGCTCTGCTGACACAAGTAAATGTGCCTGTAGTAAGCTATCGTAGTACCTTGTAGCGTCTTTGTAGAAAGAACCAAAAATTTGTGACAGGCATAATTTTAATACTAGAAATAAGCATAAAATTGATCAACCATATACTAGATTAACTAAAGTCAATACATCTTTCGTTGGTCTGTGTATACGATACTACAACAAAATACCTGACAATATAGTGCAATGACCTGAGAGAAAGTTTAAAGAATGTGTAAAGCAAACGTTATGTAAAAAAGCTTACTATAGATTGGATGACTATATGAATGACAAAGAGGTATGGTGCTCTGATATTCCAGCGAAACACAAGAAACACATTGTAAAAAGCCGACTCTTAAAGTAGGCCGTGCTGCAGTGGTTTCTTGCCGTTTCTTTTACGCTGCCATAGCACGATCCGAAACGGCGTAGACTCGCTCTATTTGCATTGTATTCTGCATGACATTCAATAAGTATTCTGTAAAGAATCTACATTGAATAAAATTATCTGAATCTGAACATCAACGTATAACAATTGTTATTGTTATAAGATACCCAGTCTAAAAATAAATTCTTTTAGCTACGCTGCTCTTCGTTAATTCTAACAAAAAATATTGCCTCAAAAAGAAAACAACGATGTAATGAAAGCTTTTAATATCCTTTCGTTCGCAGACCCCAATTTATTTCATAACCCTGATCTTTTAAGAAAAGTATTTTTGAATTATACGAGTATTTATAGAATGGTTTTCTTCTCATATAAAAATCACCCAATCCAATTTATGTAACCAGGAAATAGGCCCGATTCAGTCACTTGCTTACCTTTACCGAAAGATGTTCAAAGCAGATAACGGTAATGTCTAATATGATTCAGATTTTATCTGTGAGTGGGTATTATGTGTGTGATATCGAGGTTGTAGTTGTACAGCCGCCTGAATTAATATATGCCGCTTGCTTCTCGCCAACGTTGCCATAGAATGGTTATCGACGACGGATGGTGACCGATGAAGAGGCTTCTTCTTTAATTTAAGAGCTTGGCTCTTGTCGATGGAGTAACTTCCAGTCCTCACGTTGTATCGCGAGCTGCTTTACCTCCTGAAACGACACGACATTGACCTTTTCTTTAATCTGGTCAAAGTAGCTTCGCCTAGGTCTTCCTCGTCCCCTCTTTCCTTCAATCTTTCCTTCCATTATGTTTCGCAGGAAATTGTCGTGCCGTATCAGGTGACCTATCATTTTCCCTCTTCGGTTATCTATTGTTTTTAGTAAACTTCTTTTCTCTTTGACTATTTCTAGCACCTCCTCGTTTCTTTTCTTTTCCGTCCAGCTAATTCTTTCCATTCTCCTCCAGCACCACATCTCAAATGCTTCCAGCCTTTCTCTATCTCTTTGTGTCAGTGTCCATGTCTCACTTCCGTACAATACAATGCTCCATATGTACACCTTGATTAAGCGCTTTTTTACCTTCTTAGATATTTTGGCCTTCAGGAGGTGTTTCTTGTTATTAAAGGCTTTTTTAGCCATAGCTATTCTTTGAACGATATCTGGTGTACATCTGGAGTCACTGGTGATTAAGCTTCCTAAATATCTGAATTTATAAACCTGTTCTATTGTAACGTTATTCAGTTTGATTGGACAGTGATCTGGGGTATGTTTAGATGCTATAAGTGTTTTGGTCTTTCCAGTGTTTATTTTCAAACCAAATTGTAAGAAAGTTTTATCCATTTTTGTAAGAAGATCTTGCAGGTCTTGACTATTTTGAGCAACTGCTGCTATATCATCTGCAAACCTAATAAACTGAATTTTTTGCCCATTAATTTTAATTCCTCCGCTGTCTGAGTCTACTATTTCTTGTATGGCCTGCTCTATAAACACATTAAATATTAACGGTGATAGTGGACACCCCTGTCTTACACCTTGTCTTATCTTTGCCTTTCCCTTTTCCTCTCCGACTTCTATGATTGTTTCTTGTCCTTTGTAAAGTTCGTAAATAATTTTTCTATCTCTATAGTCAACTCCTATTTCACGGAGAACAGACAGACAAGACAAGAGGCAGACAACGAATAAACGTTTGAAATCCCAAGTCACAGACAGGTTTAAAAAGCCTTAAAAAACCTCACCTCTACAGCAACAATACTCGTAGATCAATACAATACAATACTCTTAAAATTTACAAAAGAAAAAAAAAATACAAAATGAAATACGGAGCATAATAGGCGGCCTTATTGCTAAAAAGCAATTTCTTCCAGGCAACCTTGATGGTCCATTGCTTTAAACTTGGAGGAGCTCTTGCAAGGCTTTCAAACTTATTTCTTATTCTTAAAATTCTTGTACCACTACCGATCAGATTTCGTACAGAGGCGTATTTAGGTCAGCACCTACCTTGGCCATCAGACTAAGCAACTATTTAAATAACAATTTGAACCTTAAGCTTGAGCAGACCCGAATAAAAATACTACTCGAATGCCAATAGAATCAAGAATGTCTATTCTGTAATACCTGACTCTACACCTGCCTACAACCTCTATACGCCGCCGCCGCAAGCCGCAGAGTTCGATTTCCGCTCAATCTCGCGAAAACCGCTCGTCGCGTCTGAAACGCCTGTAATTGCTCATTCTGTTACACGTATAAGTAAACAAACATATCTAAAGCAATCATAGTCAACATAACAGGAAACTTGGTACATAACTTTATACCAGAGTTCACGAAAGACCGTGGGGTTTTGTAAACAATATACATATTAAAAAACTAACAAGTGTTGGAAATATGGATGCTTTTTACCCGACTACGGCAAAAAGGAGGGTTATTGATTTTGACCGGTATGTATGTATGTATGTTCATCTGTTCCATCATAACTTCTAAACTACTTATCATATTTTGACAAATGTTGTTAGAAGCGTCTTAATTATCCGCTGGTTATAGGATACAAGAAATTTCGTTTAATTGTATGTGGCGCCCTCTAGAGCAGATTAAGTCAAGGACTAATAAAAAAAATTATAACCGTACTGTATTCGGTATCAAATGAAAGGGCTTAGTAAGCACATTTCAAAAATATTTATATTGTTAGCTTATTTATGTATTTACAACCCCAAAATAATTGAAATAAAAAATTAGTTCAAAAACTAGAACCCGACTACTGGCAAATCTTGCTCTAAAAAGTATGAAACAAGAAAATATTGTCATCTGAAATTGTTATGTACAAATTATGGTATTTAAGGTGGTTGCTGAGCAGAAGTGCTGCCACTTTGAGAAATAAATTTATTGCGTCATAAATACAAAACATTTAATAAGGATTGTTTGATTGGCGGCAATTTGGGGTAGTTCTATATTTTATTATCCATCACATGACATCTTAGCTTATCGTGAATAGCTTTGTATTGTAAAACTGCCAAAAACGGCCACTTTTAGCACTTTACCAATACAAAGCTATAAATGATAAGCTAAGCTATGATGTCATGGGTTATAACATATATAACTGCCCTATATTGCCGCCAAACGAACAATACTACTGAAAAGTTTTGTATTTGCGACGCAATAAATTTATTTCTAAAAGTAAGGTGCTGCCACCCAGCAACCGCCTTAAGAAATATTCATAGCGATGTTCAGATAATAGCCGTGGTCATGTTATGCCACCTATCCGAAAAAAGCGATCATAAACTTCAGGGCAAAGAGGCATAACAATATGACCACGGCTATTATCTGAACATCGCTATGAATATTTCTTAAATATCATAGTTTGTACATAACAATTTCAGATGACAATATTTTCTTGTTTCATACTTTTTAGAGCAAGATTTGCCAGTAGTCGGGTTGAAATAAATAAAAAATAAATCGAAAGTCTAAGTATTTTTTCTGTTTGTATATTTTGAATACAAACGTGTACCTTGTGTAACTGTAAAGAAATCGTTTGTTTACAAAACTCCGCTCTGGTAGATATCTATAGATGTTAAAATTGTTTAATACTTGTACAGTCAACGACAGGTCAACCTTGACACTCGCAGTGCGATTCTAGCCTGTACATCTATTGAAGTAAGAAAGGTACAAAGTCCAATGTGTCAAGCTTGATGTGCTCTTGACTGTACGTATTAGGCCAATCTGGCAAGTACCTATTATTAAAGGGTTCAATTCTAAAACTCCACATTTTCAGATTTTCCTTATTTATATCTCTGTCCAAATACACAAATTTTATTTTAGTTAACGGAAATAGACGCGATTTCCCAGAAGTTATTATCTGTCGACTAAATTTGTATAACACAATGTAACAATGTATAGTAGCTATAACCAAATGAATAGATGTTTTGAATTCGCTTGATGGAATTCCTCGAATCCAATATCGGACGCTAAATTTGCCGAAGGATTGCTCGGGCGCTGACTACATACTGCACAGCGCTAAACAAAGCCCGGAAGCTTGGCAGACAGTTCCATGCGTTCAGCTAATTAAATACAAGGGATATAATAAAAAAGTATAAGTAGGTAAACAGGTGTGTAAATTTTGATAGCATTGATTTCCTTTCAACGGGGAGGCGGGGAACAACAAAATGTTTGACGATTAAAACAAAGCCTTAAATCAATATGATCCAGTATGTATTACATGGTATTAGGTACGCACGTCAGCAAGCACATAAAATCAAAACCGAACCAGGGCTACGTTACAAACGCCCGAAACGAGAGACCCACTCAAGGTCAAAGTGTTTCCACCGACGTGCGGCCGTGTGTAAAAATTGATGCTTCTAAAACAATTGGCACATAACCCATTGCCCATTGGTTTAAGCTATACGATGTATATCATTTTCTGTGTAGACCAAAAACTGCTGCATTTTGCCCTAGGTACATGCTAATTTGGGTTGAAACGTGTACAAAAACAAATTAATAATTCCTGCGATCTTATGATGTAACAGGCATACTAAGAATTAACATATTCCCTTTTAATTTTATATTATGTGCAAAATTTGTTTTATTTTATACGTAAAAGCTAAATCCACAAAGTGCCAGAACAGTTCAGAATTCAAATTCCTAGCTCGAATCAATCATTTTAGTTTTGTTACGTTTTCCATCAGCATGTGCTAGTAGTGCATTGGATGGATGGATAACCGGCCAAGTTACTTGAAAACATTATAAAATCTCTTACGAGTATTTAGTGAATGAGTTAGAGTAACTAAACATTTTCTTTCTCTTTGTTTCTATTAGTAAGTCCGAGTATAGCATATGTCCACTTGTGATTATATAATTTGACCTAATTAATTTATAAAATGTAAGCGAGAAAGACGACGAATGATAGATGAAATTTTACTTTGAACCGGATAGTTCTATTAAAACTTACTAAAATGTACTAAGTAGGTAGTTCGTCTTAACTATCTCATTCATTCGTTCTCATAATACATTATATAACCTAGGTAAGTAATATATGTATATACATTCCATTAGTCAGGCTTCTGGAATAGGGGTGTCAGGTGGAATTTGACCGATGCGCTCATTCTTCTTGGTGGATATTTCATTAGTCATTAACTGGCTATACTCTCAAATAGCCTACCTTGAAATGGTCTATCTATAACCTATTTTATATTTTCCAGCTTCTACATTATCAATTCGTTATAATTCGTAGATTGACGTAAGAGATAAACCAGGCGAGAGTGAATGGAATCATTGGAAGGGGAAGGGCTCGGCAAACGTTCCATGCATCCCATCAACCTTTTAACCGACGAACGCAAATGAAAGGGTTGATGAAGAGGAAGCCAGGAAAGTATGTCAATATCGTTGCAGATGGAGGGCTGTGGTCTGCCGACCCTGACGGGAAAGACTCGTGATATTATGTATGTACAATTCAATACGAAATGAGTCGCATGATACCTTGGGAACATATAGACTAAACAGAAAATATAAAGAATCAAGTGAATAACTTTAATCGAGGTTAAAAGGAATATTCTGAGGTCCTGAAATACGTGAATATCCTTAGGTTCGCGGTAACCATTGACTACTAACGTAATCTTGTCTCTAGTCTCGCAACCCATTCGTGGAAATAAATCCTCTAGACCGTATCTATCCCTGATTTTGTAGGGTTGCCTTATTTTTGGATAAGAGCGAGATTTTGAGAAAGATAAAGCCACGTGGCGGCGACGCGAACAGAATGCGAAGATTTGTTCGGGTAGCTGAGATTATTACCTTTAAACCACATTTTTTGGTGTTTATACACTACTGTGCTTGTGAGGTGCCTGCTAAGGAAAGTACCTACTTTCTATCCCTTTATATAGGTGTCTTAAAAGGCCACTAAAGGATTCTAAATCAGAGGATAGGTAGACAAACTAAAATAACATGGCCTGCTCCTCCACTTGCACAAGTGTAGATAGTAATTTCGTAATAAAACCAGTGCGAAGTAAGTATAGTAATTTATAGCAGCTTCATTCTGGGTGTCGAACCACTATTCTGTGGTGACAAATAACCGCGGTCCACTGTGCCAGCCAGTGCCAGCAGTAATTATACTCGTAACAAGCGTATACTATAGACCATCGCCGCCAAAATATAAATTTGCTGTGATATAAATAAGTTTTTTTTTTAATCGTTTATTGAATACGCTTTTATCACATGGATTTGATAAAGACTCGCTACAGAAACTTATCAAGGTTTGTACGTTGCGCGAATGAGTCACTTCGCTCACACAGACTTAAAAACCTTTAAATTAAAATAAAACATTAACTAAAAATTACGTAGAGTCAAGCCTGACATTAAGTAAATTTTATTTGCCATTCTAAGATTCGAATTTTAATAAAAACTTAATAAAATTATTGTTTCCGCATAGTGTTAGAACGACTGTATACGCTATAACTGTATCAACAGTGTAAATAACACTAATATTGCAGTTTTCCTAAATTGACTTATAATTTATATGGCATATGATGAAGCTGGTGACATAGTTAACTCTTTAAGTAGCTCGGTACGTTATGACAAGAACCCTATTACACGACTTGATTGATCGGCTTACTCTTTCAAAGGATAATTCAATTCATGGATAAGCTAAGCAGATAAAGTTAAGACGGCAAGTTACCTTACTTACATTCAAATCGTCGACAAAGGCTGAAACTTTCAACTTTAATAAATCTTTTATTAAAAGGTTTTCAGGTTCTATCGGTATGAAGGCTTGAGTTTAATGAATTTTTGCTGGCAAATTTACAGCCTGAAAATTCATTTAGGAATATGGCTGCTAACAAGTTTACATTGAAAATAGCTGAAATTCAAATTGGATGTATGAACGGTTCATTTCTAAGGGTATGTCGTAAACAAACGGCCGATAGCAGGCTCGGAATTACCAAAATTCTGTTTATGCTCTAATAAACATCAAAATAATTAAAGCTTTACGAGGCGTTCGTATGGGCCATTAAGCAAAGATACGTATATTGCGTTTTGTGGTCATTATGACTTACATGCTTTTTTCATTATGTCAATTATAGGTATATTTTGGTGACAATAACAGTCGCATTCAAGATTCGAACAAAAAAGTGTCCCTTTTTCCTTAGACATACCTACTGAAAGCACAAAGAGGAATAGAAAATATAAAAATATTATAGAGATATTTTATTATGACTATTATTACCTCTATCTATCATTCTAAAACCCCATAAATAGTCTACTACAAGACAGGGAGCTCCCCGAAGCATTTTTATTTTTTGGAGAGGAAGGCATACGAGTACATGGACCAAAGCATACAGCCATTCGGTTCAAAGTCCCTTTGTCGCCTTTTACGACAGCAGAGGGTAGTACTTACCCTGCACCACACCTATGCCTTTCCCTTCCCTTACAACCCCATTAAAAAAGAAAAAGTTTGTCAAAAAATCCCTGATTGGCTGTACACTTAATAAGGCCGTAAGTTTTACGTGGATACTTCTAAATAGGTAGGTATAGACAAGAGCACGTCAATCTTCTGCCCACGTTCTCTAACCCCCCTCCCCGTCACACCTGTCCCCTCACCCCCCCTCACCCATTCCCCTCACACCCCACCCCTCATCATCTGATTCATCCAAAGGTCGATGTAGTGCCAATTATTTCCGCCAGAGGGTTTATATTAAATGAACCCCCAAACTAAAGTCGAGTACGTACTAAGATCACACAATCACACTCACACATAAGAAGAATTCTGTACCGATGATGGCCGTCACATAAACACGCGTACTAACATACCAGACCGTGGTGGAACCCATCAGAAGGCTGCCCCGACCAGGAATTAAACCCAAACCTTTCGGCGCAGCATCCAGCTGCACCACTACTGCGCCACATAGGCCGTCAATCGTCTTATTTTCAAGTTTTAACAATATAATCTAAGCAACTAGTTAAGTAGTGGAAGTTTTTACTTAAAAACAGAAACAAATTTGAGTCCTATTCATGGAACATCACAAGATTTTCACTTCGCCACCGCTGGCGCTGCCGCTTATTCACACGGGAACTTATTGAATAAAGTCAATTTGACTGGTAAATAGAATATATTTTACAGTCTCTCCTACCTCCTACTACGGATCATACCTAGATCAGATCGTAGCGCGGCGAGGTTTCAAACTCTATGGATCCAAACATGATGCAATGAGTAATATTTTTATAATGATATTTACATAGGAAATATGTTCTGCAGTTAATAGTTTTTTGGTTCTGGAGCATTGTCTGGAGAGTTGATTTTTTTAAGCTTAATTAAAACGTGCGTGTGCACGGCAAAATATTTTTTTTTTCCAATGTTTCTTTAGAAAAGTTGTTCATTTCTCTCAGCTTTGCAATACATCTTATAAAACACAGTGTTGTTATACCCCCTGTTGAATGTGATTCTGGCCATAAAACTGAACAATTTTTTCCGAGGAGGATACATACAAAAACAGTCACAATATCCCATATCAACTGTAGCGCATTTTTTATGGGAGGATTTTTTTTCCTACACCAACCTTTGGTCCTATGGAAAGGTAGTTCAATTTCATGAGCATAGTTTCTTTAGTTATTGTTCCGAGGTTTACCTGTTTACCTATATACAAGTGTGTGTGTGTGCATGAATTATGTTTAGAGTTTTCAAGAGTATCGTATCCGAATCATATTTACCTGAAGGCTCGACAACAAAAGGAAGGCTTTCTGTGATGTTATTATACAGGCTGGTAACATCATGTCATATCACCACAATATAAATTCAGAAGGCTCACACAAAGCCCTGAAACCGGCACCTATTTATTTTGTGATATCAATATCACGCTGTACTGGCATATTTGCTTGCTGAGATTCTTTATTGTATTTACGGAAATAACGTCAATCCTCTGAGCCAGATGTGAGCTGTTATAATAAGAGCTTGATTAAGGAAAATGATAAATGCTTATGATTGCAGGTATCGTATATGGATATTACACTTTACTTCAATGCAGTAGAGATATCGTTGTCGTCGTTTCGTTGTGATTACTATAATATCCAGAAGATGAAGAAGTACAGTGTACAGTTTGCAATCGCAGATGGGACACATTCGATATTAAAAGTAAAGAGGTCAACACACAGGTGGGTCTGGAACTTGGCGCGAACGCCCGGGTATGCCGCGCGCTGGTCCAGGATATTGTGTGGGCCGTATCACCCGCATGCCGCATATAGTGCGGCTGCATTCCGATACTACTCGTATTAATAATCGTCAGCTGTGCTGCTCGCAGTATGTCGAATTTTTAATTTTACTATGTAATGTTCGACGCAATACAAACTCATATCGCCTCAGGAAGTTTGAACAAAGCGACTTAGATTTTTAAGCTCCATTTTCGTCTTAAGACGCTATCACATCACATCTTCCTTAATTCAGAAACTGATTCGACATACCTACATTGCTCGTTGAAGTAAGGATATTGGAATTAACAGAACAAGCCTCCAATGTATGACGAATTAGTCTTTGAATTTAGGAAGGTGTGATTGCGGCTTCAAGGTAGATATTTCCTATCAATCGACGTGTTTCTCTTTTACATAAAACTAATTACACTAAACTAAATCTGATATATATTTTTTCACGTCAAGCCAGTTACAAAACTTCCTTAGAAGATCAAACATACAACAAACGTTATGTAATTAATAGGTTGAAAACTCTCATAATACGCGGGTACTTATCGTAACATGTTTGCTACGTGTCCTGATAATTCTCTAACAGATTTTTCCGTTGTAAAACACGGTGCTATAAATTCAAACATGGGCGCAACCACGCGGACCGCGGTTCACACACGCTTCGGTTGTAGGCATTCGGTCATCCGTGCACTACTGGCTTTAGCGGCAAATTACAGCTGTTGTCACCAGCTATACTTATTATGGTATACGTATTAATTGGGAAATGTACAACCTATTTATTTCATCAAAATCTCTTTGTTCCAGTTATTTCAATTCTCGCTTCACATCAAAGCCTTATATTGTTAGAATCACAGTCAGTTCCGAGAAACGGGATAACGTTTTTCATTTGGAGTACTTTCCCAGAAAAGTGCTTTCGACCGGAAAATGGCCTTGTAATAATCTCAAAATGAAAAAGTTGTACGTCATTGTGTTTTTTGCTGATAAAAAAGTGCTGATAAAACTTGCTACAAAAAAGCAAGGAATGAATCTAATTTGATAAGCAAATAATAAAAGCTCAATGGAAATATTGTGCTGCAATATAATCCGGAAAATATTGAAAATATTTCACATAGACTGGCAAATTGACAGGCGAAGTGAATTTTATTTCACTCCTTCGTGAAGATTGGAGAAATAAGTAGCAGTGCTGCACTTTCAGGTCCTCTAGTGCTGATTGCCTCCATTCAGACCTAGACGGAGAAATGCTGCCGAAAGATGCCCATTATTTGAAAGTGAATAAGAAATGGGAAACTAACATTGAGAAAAGCGAAGAAATGTGAACAAAAATTAAGGTTCTTTTTCTAAAGTAGTTTCGTAAAGACGATCGAGGAAGACATTTCGAAGCGAACCCTTCAATTTTATTTTTTGCGTACAACTTGCAGTTTATTTTAATTCAATATGGTGTTTGCCTACACTATTAAGTGCTTTGATTATTTTTTTGACTCTCATCTTGTTTTTGTCGGTGCGGTTAGCTTCGATAAGTATCGGTTTCTTTTCTTAAAAAGTGTTTGATCTTCATATTGATTGATGTATGCGTCATATTACGATACGGCGCGTCGTTCAACTAGGGGAACAATGTCTGAGAATGCCTCACATCGTATAAATCAGTGTAACCCGCAATATCGCAGTTTTTGCTTATTCGCCGCGACCGTAATGTCATTGTATCTCATAAACATTTACATATCTCGTGCCTCCGTCAGGTCCTCAAAGGATTCCACAGGGTGTTGATTTATATTTCACCCACGTCTTACAGTGCCTGCGAAGTTTTTTAAGTCTTTTTCGTCAGTAGCAGGTTTTAGAATAAATAATGTAAAAGCTTTGCATAATAATATAGGAGCACAAAAACGCAAACTTCAAGTTAAGAAGTAAAAGTATATCATTACAAATAAATGAATATTACCAAGCTGTGGCGAAAATGTTTGAAATAAGATCGTATCACCCCGTGTTTCCGTTTTTTCTGCTTGAGATTTCTTTGGTATTGTATTTATTGAGTTGTTCACAATCCGCTGAGCTGGATGTTGGTCCCGCCAATACTCTGATTGAGGAAAACGATACACGTTATGGCTGAAACGGCGCATTGTAAATACTGCTGTCATAGCATAATTGTAACTAATGTTTGTTCTAATATACTCGAGGCCTGTGTCACCGATTGCTGTTAAAGTCCCGATAGTTTCTTTTCTAATTTATTATGTTATTTTTTGTGTTTATCTGTGAGTTAAAGACAAAGATTTCGGACCACCCTGTTTCGCTCGGAATATAAAACGTGCTTATTTGTTTTACTATGGGACGACATCTGCCAGCATGTGACATCTCCTTTGCTATGCAATGTCACATCATCATCGATGATTATAAAATATTCAAAATAACTCTACCATGTTAAAAGAACGACGCCTTCATTGTTACAAAGATATTAAGAGTATGTAATTTGTTGTGACTTTACATCTTACATTCCTAACTTGGGACGAATTTTATTTCTTTAATGCTACTTATTCTTCTTCTAAATATATTAAAGAGCTTGTCCTGACTGACTGATTCATCAACGCCGAGTCGTAACCGCTATAGATACAGATCTGAAATTTTGTACACAGGTTCTATGCAAATCAAAACTACCCACTAAGAAAGGATTTTGGAAAATTCATCTCCCAAGGGGATGAAATAAGCGATGAAAGTTTGTATGAAAGTCCTTTGTTTCTTGAGTTAGATTCACACAAGTTTGACTTTAAGCTTTCAGTAAAAAATAAAGAAACACGTGTTTAAGCATTTCTTAAAAACCACCCTTCAAGGGGGTAAAAAAGGGGATGATTTTTTCCGTATGTTGGTCTATAAGTCTTTCATTTTTAAAGGTACAGTTATATAAATTTAGTTCTGAGCTCATGGTATAAAATAAAAAAGTACATGTTTTAGAATTTTTCAAAATTCATCTCCTAAGGGGGTGAAATAATTCCAACAGTTTTGATGTGCGGTACTTGAAAATTTGGATTTAGGTTATTTATGAGAAACAAAGAAACATGTGTCTTAGAATTTTGAGATATCATCACTCAAGGGGGTGAAATAAGGGATGAAAGTTCGTATGAAAATCCTACAGTTTTGACATGAGGTACTTAAATATTTGGATTTTAAGTAAAGAAATACGTGTTTCAGCAGTTTTGAGATATCATCCCCCAAGGGGGTGAAATAAGGGATGAAAGTACGTATGAAAATTTTATTAAAAATTAGGATTTAGGCTAATAAAAAGAATGAAATAAACATGAGTTACAGCGTGTTAGAAAAATCATGGGAGATCCCTCCCGAGGGAGAGGGGCAGGGTGAGGGGGAGAGGGAGGGAGAGAGGAAGAGGGAGGGGGTGAGGGATGGGAGAGGGAGGGGTAGAGAGAGGGGGAAAGGGAGAGACTGCACAATACTGCACATTGTCTGAATTACACGCGGGCGAAGCCGCGGGCACAGCTAGTAACCCATATTAATCTGAGGTTAAAGCAAGCAAACACTTGTGAAACAAAATATTTTCACTATCCGACAGAAATAACTAGCAGATAGGCTACCTGGAACTTAGCAGCAAGTGGTGAGACGGGCCCTAATTGACCTTTTATACTATATATAAGTAAATGTTTTTCACCCAGAATATGGTAACAGCAATCTCAAGTCATAAGCAGCAAGTTTGGTCGCTTGAGGGCCTAAGTAATGACGTACTCGTATGGAACGATACTAACGTAACGTCCTTAAACAAAATAACATTTATGTACCTTTTCACCGGGTTAGACACTGTAGTTTAGAGGATAGGGCGACGAAACAATTACTCGGTGGTGAATAGGTGTATAACAGCAAAACTCCTATTTATGTAAGAAAAAGAAGATCTTTTTCTTCTTGGTTGGATGCTTTTGCCAAAGAATATACTGTAATATTGCGCTAGCGCGCTTTTGTTAACATTCGGGAACATTCAGCGTAAGAAAAAAATATACTAAAACAACATTCCAAAACATTTGTGAACCGTCAGTCACATTGCTTTATAGAAAGACGAGCTTTTGCCCGCGACTTTGTCCGCGTGTATTGTAAGTAATATTTTGATTGTCCAAGCTCCGCCCGCGTGGATTCTTGTGCAAGAACCTTGTAGTGGTTACACTCGCTTATACTTGGTTGTGAAAAAATATTACCTATATTTCCGGTTTCCATCATTGCCGTGAGATGAAATATATACTAAACTTTATATAAGCTTTCAAACAATTTTTTTTTATTGAAATCGTTTCAGTCGTTTTTCAAGATGCTGAAACGAACTCATAAACACACAAATAAAAAGTCTTAAAATTTGTGATGCGGAAGCATCAAAATACTATATCTTGATATTTTTTGGAAATATCTTCATTGTACAGACAAAATTGATTATATAATAGTAATAAAGATGAAACTGTAAGTTCAAAACATGTGTGTTTCAAATATTAGCGTTTTTCCCTGCTGTAGATGTAAACGCATTTATGATTTCTTGGCAATAGCGTAAAAATCAAAATTTGAATGTAAATAGAGTAAATTCCGCTTATTGGAGCCATAACTCCAAATGCCTCGGCGATGAATTTACGGACATTTGAGATTTTGAACAAACGAGCATTAACATTTTTATTTTTGTTGAAACTGCAAAGATAAACAAGCTAGTTCTCAGCTGCTTCATTCGCTTTACGTACGCTATTCTCGACTTTTACGATCTTCAAATGAATTGAAGGTTAGAGGGAAGTGCCCAGTATCTACTTACATTAAGTAAGGCACTAACTTACTATTTACTCAGCCTCAGTTTTCAACTTCTTACCTTTTGTTATAAGTGCAGAGTAGCTTGATTAAATAATACTTAGTTTTGAAAAAGTATAAAATGCTAATTTTAGTAGTTGTACATACATACATAACATCACGCCTCTTTCCCATCGGGGTAGGCAGAGACCACAGTCCTCCACCTGCTACGATCTTGACATACTTCCCTTGCTTCCTGTACTTTCATCAATCCTTTCATACATGCTCGTCGGTTTAGGGTACTTTTAACCTGGCCTTTATTTAGAACGTCCTGAATTTGGTCCTGGTACGTTCGCCTAGGCCTTCCCTTTCCAACGTTTCCATTCACTCTCGCCTGGTAGATCTCTTTCGTGAATCTTCGTTCATTCATCCTCTCTACATGACCAAACCATCTCAGCATCCCTTTCTCGATTTTGGTCACTACGTCTTCTTTTACGCCACACCGTTCTCTTATCACACTATTTCTAATCCTGTCACTCAATTTAACACCAATCATACTCCTTAGCGCTCTCATTTCCACTGCATTAATTCTACTTTTATGCTTCTTCTGCCATACCCAGCTTTCACTGCCATACATAAATTTAGTAGTTGTTATAAGAGCTTTTGCCTTATCTTATTTCAATATTTGACGGCCTATTTGGTGCCGTGGCACAGTAACTACTTCTGTACTATACTTACTTATCTGGAACAGTAACTTACACGGTCGAGGCAGATTACGTATGAACCGAACTACTGAGACAAGACGGATGATTTTGAGAATCTCTGTCAATTGTAAACTTGCTTTTTTTTGCCCAGCTGGCCCAGAAGAAGCCTATTGACAGTTTGTATGGAAGAGCCGATATTTCCTGAAAGATGTACCCACCAAAAAGTTGTTCAGTGACGTTGACAGTTTTCGGAAACCTGTCCCTTGTGAAGGTTATCAATATTGGTAAGAAACAAAGCTAAAACTTGTATTTAAAATACTCAGTTATATTTATGTACATTTCGTTTAAGTCTCAACACAAAAACGAAAATTCACGTCATATAATTTCCATTCTTGCGGCTCTGTCTTCCGCTCGCAGGCCACAAAATTGTGTGCAGAGGTACCTATTGCTCATTATCTACACAATGCCTGACACACAATACTTACTGTCATAATGCCATGAAAATATACTTTCTGTTACCATACATAATGTAATTAATTAAATACTTGTTCCTTCAATTTGAATGGAAAAATAAATATGAAATATTCTAGTAAAATGCTTGAATTTAGCGCATCGAAAACACTACACAATCATAAAATAATACTGTAAGGACATAAAGAGAGTTTGAATTTTCTCAGGTTTTAAAATAAGTGGTAATGATGGCGCAACTATAAATAAAAGTATAATATAATCTTATTTTTTAAATCTATAACACATCTGTTCTATAACCAATGATATCGAATTTAAAAAGTTATGTTTATTTTCCATAGGCCTCAGAAAATATTTGCAAAAGCTACCGATACAAAATTGCGTTTGAATATTATTAAGAACGACGACGGTTGATCGGCTTGCCCATGGATGTCAATATTAAAAGGTAAGTGAAATATTAAATGCCTTTCAATTTATTGTTATATACGGTGTTGGTCCGGTGAAATCATGGACACCATGGACCACGTCCTAAACTGGAAAACACAATTTTGTAAGGTATGGTATAAGAGTGCTGTATTTTTAACCGACTTCAAAAAAGGAGGAGGTTCTATGTACCACTTTATGTATTTTTTTTGTTTATGTATGTTCACCGATTACTCCGTCAGTTGTGAACCGATTTGCAATTTTTTTTTCATCTGTACGCATCTGTATCACACCCTGGATACTACATACATTGAGCGCTAATTTGAAATTGGAAGGTCCCGTAAGCTCGCATATTCAGTACAAAAGACCCTCAGATGGACCACGAGAATCTCACGGGAGGGGTGCGCGCGGGGCTGCAGGGTGGATTGCAAGGGGGGCGGAGAGTGTCAGTTCTGTATGATAGTACTATTCAAAACAGCAAACTCCAAATTCCTTGGTACTATTACTTTATTCTGTATCTGTACACAATACAGCTTCAATCTTTGACAGTTATTTCATTTCATTGGAAAAGCTTATTTCAGTTTATGCTCAGTACAGAAAAAGGTCTCATAACGTATAAACAGATGTTTTCTACGTTTTTAATAACGACTCTTGGGGAATAAAATGTTAGAAAAATAAGTGATTTTTTTCATCGCGAATGGCTTTGTTTTATTCTGTGTTAATTTACATAGAAACAACAGAACCATAACTCGAGTTCAAATTGTAGTCATTAATTTTATGTGTGAGCCCTGTTTGTTATTCTGCCTTACCTTTCATTTAGATTTGTGTAGATAACGTAGGTAGGTATAACAAAGTAACGGTTGAGTTGGTATATGTGTTAGATATAAAACAAAATATAGTGCAAAAGCTAATCCTTTCCTGATAAACCAGCAATATTTGTATCTAATTTGTAATCGGTTTCTCGAAAACGGCTCTAACGAGTTCGATGAAATTTCTTATATAGGGGTTTTCAGGTTAAAAAAATCGGTCTAGCTAGGTGTCATGTCTGGGAAAATAAATTTTCACTGTTATTTTTAGTAATCACACAGAGCGCGTTTCACAAACCCTACAGCGCCACCTGTTATCCAAGATTATACAGAGCAAAACTCGGTTACCCCTTAGGTATTAAATGATAGAAAGATATTAATTTTGTTTTATATAGAATTTCGAATCTGAGTAGTATATATTTGTAAGTCGTCGGTTTGTCGGTTTCTCAAAAATGGCCCTTAAGATTTTGATGTAACTATACGGGAGTTTTAAGGGTGAAAAATCAATCTAGCTAAGTGTCATGTCTGGGAAAATTTCTCTATACTTGGTTCAAGCAGCTCGTATGGAAGTCAAAAATCATAATTTCCCAACACAGGTTTCTTGGGGAAAGTTGTTCAGTTTTGTCTACTGGGTAAGTCTTTTGAGTTTTTAGTGCACTCTATGTAGTACCTAGTTATATTCAACGCCTTTCCTCTTTTTCACAGAAGATGTTATGTTACTGGCAATGTAGGTATACGCATTGCTCCTCAGTGAAGCATATCAAAGGTGAGTAGACTGGTTAGGTTCATATAATTGTAACATCATTGGTTACGTTAGGTTAGATTGATGCAATGTCCTGACAAGGCCCCATAAAGGCCGTTTCCTTTTTACATAAATGTAGGACTTGGTATCTACATTAAAATTTCCTATAGAAGTACACAATTTGGCGCTACCTGCCTATAATTCGATTTGTTCGAAAGGTCTCGCAAAAAGGTTTCGCCCAAATTGATATTGAATACCTTTTTCCGGCAACTGATGCCGTGGATGGTTAAATTCTAGTAGAAACAGAAAAAATATGTTATATTTGTACATATCTAGGTTTTATAAGCAAGATTTTTATTACCAACAATTACCATAATTGTACGAGGAGATATCGTCATTCATAATGTTATCTCCGCAAATTGTCGGAAAATTGCTACAAAAATCATTTGTAGGATTATTCCTACAAAAATCATTTGTAGGAATAAAACGAAAATATCTTTGTTTTTATTCCTAGTCGTGTCGTAAGAAGCGACTAACGGCTTAGTTGGAGGTCTACTACGGTGCTAGCCTTAACGTTAACAAGCGTGGTGACTATGGTTCTCCACCGCCAAATTGTGTCATGCGTTTTTGTTGGAATTTTGGAGGGAGGTCTAGAATCCCTGTCCTGCAGTGGACATTTTCGCGCAATCATCATCATATCAGCCAAAAGACGTCCACTGCTGAACATAGGCCTCCCCTAAAGATCTCCATGACGACCGGTCCTGCGCTGCTCGCATCCAGCGGCTTCCCGCCACGTTGACCAGATCGTCGGTCCACCTTGTGGGGGGCCTGCCAACGCTTCGTCTTCCAGTACGTGGTCGCCACTCTAGAACCCTTTTCGCGCTATATTATGCTACAACTTTGTGATATTTTTACGATCCTCTTTTAAAGTTCGCCTCTTCGCCAGGATTTCCGTGTTCATCAATGGAATTACCTATTTTTCTTTTTGCTTATCATCGCTTATACACGACTTATGAAAATTCGAGCTTTTAAATTGATAATTTATCACCACCTTGTTTTAGTTGCAGCTCATATACTCATAAATGCGCAGTCTTTATAAAGATTCCTATTAGCTGGTTGAAAATTTTATCTAACATTTCTGTATTGTATTTGTATTGTTATTTGTGCACAACAGGCCAAGTCATAATAAAATTCCCAATAAATATGACATCTTTAGAGCATGGGTTAACAAAAGCAGTCAAAACTCTGTGCCAGCGCCGACAATCAATAAAATTGTGCTTTTGTTTTTATTATTATAAATCTGTAGGATTTTTTCGAAAGGTACTTCATTTGTTTTTTGTGTAAAATATATGCGAGTGAAAATGAAAAATGAAAATGAAAAATTTATCATCAATCAAAACATGATCCGATGATGATGACATAGATTTACAAAAATAACAATATAAAATCAATCAGAGTGTATGCCTAAATACCAAATGACCGGTTACAGGAGTTTGTTTGATTGGACAATAGAAGCAGCCATGTGGAACAGGCCAGCGAGGACCGGGTTTGGTCATCCGTGCACATGCTGGCCAAAAAGTGGCAAACTACTTTTTTACAATTTTGTTGAAATTTTAATCGTTATTATAGGATTGTAGTGACGAAAAGGATGAATTTGGAGACCACACAATAGGTAAATAATACATCATAAAATTTAACAAAACTGTCATTAACAACGCAAAACCAGTTTGAAAAAGCAAAGCGAGCCAAAAATCTCGTTTTTCAAAACATTTTTAGGGTTCCGTAGTAAACAAGAAACCGACATAACCGCGTAAAATACTCGTAAACCACTTTTTAAAGTGGGGATAACGTAAAGTGGGGATGTACAATTTTTTCTCGTCTACCCCGTAATGTGGGGTGTCGTTAGTTAGGTCTTTTAAAATGATTGTGAGTATTCTGCAAACGTTTTTTGATTTAGGGATCGGTTTACACTATTTAGCTTAAAAGCGCAATTTTTGTTAGAATCAAGTGTCTCCCTTCTTTGCCAGCTCATCATAACATCCCATAATACGTCTACTACAGGACAAGGAGCTATCTCCAGAATTCCAGCTATTGCTATAAGAATGTCGAGGGGAAGTACCATAGTCACCACGCTTGTAAGCGTTATGGCCGGCACCATGGACCGCGGTTGTAGGTGACCGCAGTATGTAAGATGGTACAATACACGGAAGGACTCTGCTGCCCATCGTCCGGTTTATAAACCTATAGTCGCCTCTTACGACACCCACAGGTAGAGATGGGTCGGTATTATTCTTTGCCGGTACCACACGGGACTTTGCCAGCTAAACGGATGATACTTGAAAAGTAGGAAAAATTACAGTGGTGGTATATACAGGGTGTAAGGGACAGCCTTCCGACTACTGCGAGGGCATGATCAGTCAACGTAACTGAACAACTTTCCGCGAATAAAACTCTCAGGAAATGAAAACAAAAATCCGCCTCACCATATAAAATTGCACACTTGATTGGACAGTTTGTATGGAGAGGCCGAATTTTTAAATTTATTTCCTGAAAGGTTTATTCGCGGAAAGTTGTTCAGTTACGTTGACTGATCATGCTCTTTCAGTATTCGGAAGGCTGTCCCTTACACCCTGTATATGATGCATTTAAAAGGAAAACTATCACAGCTAAGTAGACTTTACAGGTTAATGAGTAATAGTCAAAATACTGAAAATAATATAAATAGGCGCTGGACCTTCGTTAGGAGGGAAAATGTTTATGACAAAAACAAAACTGGTTTATCAATAATGATTCCTGAGGCAATTACGGAACTCTACTCTGCGCGTGGCCCGACACGTACCTGGCTAGTTTTTTTTTCACTTTGGATAGTTAGGAACATTGTCTAAGTAAAAACATTTTGTTCCCCTCACTGATAAAAAAGTAAATGTTCCTGTTTTTATTTAGAGTACAGTTCCTCGTACTTGAGACATAATATAACATGGCTGTATTTACTCGCGACTGCTTGGGTATAATCGCCTGCATTTTGAGTCGGTATTCGCATTAGCACTACAATGGCAAATGGCGGCTTCAGAGCGAACGCGTAATTTTAGCCGCTCCACTGCAAACGTCTGCCGAGATGGAGAAATAGAAATTAAGACCACCTTTATTTGTTTAGTTATGGATGTGCGGATGTGGTTTACTACTCGTATAAAGTTAGAATAGAATATCCATAACCGAATATATTGTCCCGTGTGGTACCGGCAAAGAATAGTACCAACCCATACATACCCGTGGGTGTCGTAAGAGGCGACTAAGGGTTAACTGGAGGATGGGCAGCAGCATCCTCCTTTGTATCTTACATCTTACTTACTGCAGTCAACTACAACCGCGGTCCATGGTGCCAGCCGTAACGCTGACAAGCGAGGTGACTATGGTACTTCCCCTCCAAATTTTTCCAGCAAAAGCTAGAATTCTGGAGGGAGCTCCCCCCTGTCCTGTAGTGGACGTTCATGGGATGTTATGATGATGATGATGATGATGATGAACCGAATATACGCGTCTTGCTCTCTATGGGGTGGAGAGAACTAGAGGCGTATATTCGGTTATGGTTAAGTTAGATGGTGCAATTGCCCTAATTAGCAGTTGCAGTAATTAGATTTTTAGAAACTCAATCGATTGCTGTCACTTTATTTATCAACGAAACAGATTTTTTTTGATGTTTATGTATCTAAAACTGGCAATCGTCCACCGTACGTTTTACTTGTTACGTGAAACTTGTTACCACGTACGATCGCACTGTGGAACCATCTTTCTGCGCAGGTATTTCTGAACAGGTAGGTACAACAAGGCAGCCTTTAAGAAACGAGCCTACAAATATCTTAAAGGCCGGCAGCGCACCTGTGACCCCCTGGTGTTGCGGGTGTCTATGGGCGGCAAGCAAAACTACCATCAGAAATTTACAAGTTTGCTAATTTTACTCAAAACTAAATAAGGTAAGGTTGGTTTAAAAAAAAATTCTTGACTAATTTGATTACATAATTCTCATGTATAGATAGTCAAATTATTAAATTTTATTTCTAAAGAAAACCGAGAAACTTTGCAGTTTTATTAATTTCAGGTTCCGTGATACTACAAAGAGAGTACTTTTACGAGTAGCGCAGAAAAATCCTAAAATTTACTTTAGTCTAATGATTTGTTGCAAGGTTAAGTCGTAGTAGGTCAGTTATCGACCTTGCATCTGACACAATAATGAACAATAATAGCTACCGATCTCTAACTATATATCAAATAATATAACAATGTACATTAATGCATTTGAAAGTTATACCTTTTTCATCATCTTTACTGAAACTCCAGTAAAAGTAAACCTCACTAAACAAAGCTAAAGTTCACTCGCAGCCTAAAAATGGCGTGAAAAACAGATTGTCTCTTACACAGACTTTCTAAGCTCCACACAATCACACTTCCAGCCTTAATCTCGACTAAATTACCGGAAATTATCTGGAACCCAGTGCGATGGTACAGATTATACCGCCTTAACGCTCGAGATATTAGTCTCGGGCCAACGGTGCTTTTTGATGACAATGGCTAAAAATACTTACGGCTAGCATGTAAGTGGTTAAAGAAATATATATATGTATATATATTTTCAGTTTTATTTTAAACGAGTTTTCAACACATTTGCTCATAAAACAGCTATATTTGCACTGTATTAAGGTCCATAATGCAGCTTATTAAACGCGCGTGCTTTTTTCATTATATTACTGCACTAGTGTTTTAATTTTTGTCTTTTTTTTATCGGCAAGATGCTAGGAGTTTCTATATCTATAACATTCATAAATAATATTTTCATGAATAAATAAACTGTGTTCGATAATATGATAAATAAACGTTAATTACACGAAAATATTTATTTAAATCAACTAACTAACTACAAATTTGTTTTTAAAGTAACAAAATATTCAATTTTAAATGATTTGAATAGTAGGCTGTTTGGTAGTTTAGTCATAAGCTGCCGTTATTCATAATCTAAGAGTTTAGTCATTGTCTCCTGCGCGCGCATTATAATTTGGGTCTTCCGAAAAAGTGATACACGCGCCATTTCAACAAATATTTGTTGTGTTTATCGTCAATTTTTTGCAAAAGTATTGACGTCTACAAACAAAAAAACAATAATAATTAGTGTAGTGCCTCAACGTCGAATATACTTAGACACAAAACAACAAAGAAATGTAAGGAAAAAGTCTAAAGGTTAGCAAATATTGATTTGTTTTTATTCTCAAATGTGTTGAAAAACGTCGTAAAAAGGTCGTGCGCGTTGGTGATTACACCCTCGGCTCCATTACGCCCTCGCTTGCGGCTCGGGCTACAAATTCTGGGCCTCGGGTGTACTGTCCAAAATAGCGCACTTGAATTTTAATGTACTATTATTGTATTGTGTGTAAATAAAATAAGATGCATTTTTTTGTACAAAACATTTAATCATAATTATTTAACATCAAATAAAAAATATTGTTGTTCAGATTAACTAGACAACATAGAAAAAAACCGGCCAAGTGCGAGTCGGACTCGCGCACTGAGGGTTCCGTACCACCACATAAACATAATTGTATTAGCTGAAATTTCATTTTTCAGGTAATGTGCTAGATTTTTTGAGTCCGACACGCGCTTGACCAAATTTTATTATTTGTTGTTATTTTATAGCTTATGCACTATAAACATACCAATTTTCAAGTTTGTAGGTGTTCCCGTTTTTAAAATAGAACTAAAACAAAAATCGCCTCAGCGACCATCCAACTTGACCCCTCTCTTATATGAATGTGCTTGAAACGGGAGCTCACCACAATTGGTTATCATTAGTTGTGAGAAAAATTGTAATATTTAATGATTTTAGACTTTTCCCATTATTTGTTCTGTGAGACCTAGCTTCTTGCCAAATTTCATAATTTTAGGTATACGGGAAGTATCCTGTAGGTTTTGCATTTTTGAATAAATGTATGGAGATGAGGATATAAAATGCCATATCTTTTTATTGCGTCGTTGTAAAAAATTGAAATTTTCAGATCTTGTGTGGTTCATGGATCCTAATATGTGGTATTAATTTCAACATGATACCTTTACCCGTTCGTGAGATAAAGGGTCTTGACAGACAGACAGACAGACAGACAGACAGACAGACGGACAACAAAGTGATCCTATAAGGGTTCCGTTTTTTTCTTTTGAGGTACGGAACCCTAAAAACTACGTCGTGATGGATGATAACAGCTGAAAAACGACGCTTGTCTCATACAACTGAATAATTTTTGTGACGATGACCTAAAATTAAAATGCGAGTAAATCAAATACTTTTTCTTATATCTTCCAAAATAAGATGAATTATTTTGAACAGTGTTCTTTTGTTGCCGACTATACTTTTACAGCAAATAAAGCGGTACTCCTAAAGTACAACACGTCGCAACACTCAGAATCCATTACATAAAGCAAATTGATTTATATTCGAAAAGTGGTAAAAGAAACACGAATGACAACGTTCGTACAAACTCAATATTTCCCTTTTATTCCGGAGTTTGGGACGATGTTTTTCTTTTAAATTAGCGATTTCTTTCGAATTTCGCTACATCTTTGGAGAAATGTTTGATACTCAAACAGATTCAATGGTCACATTGTTTTTATTAGGGTTCCGTATACTAACCGGATTCTATAAGTAAGCCTACACGTTGTCTGTTTGTTTGTCCTCGTTTGATCTATCGATTTTCATCAAACTTGCATGAACATAAATAAGCTAAATTACTTGGCTAACAAATAAACAAAATTAGCCATGTGCAAGTCGGACCTAACAAAATTTGGTGCAGTAGTACTAAGCCGTGTGGTGGTACGGAACCATCGAGCGCGAGTGCGACTCGCACTTGGTTTTATTTCATTCCATTCAACTTGATTGATCTGGTTGTATCTTATATTGGGAGTACATGTAACCACTATGCCTTGTTCCATAATCAAAAACCGGCCAAATGCGAGTCGGACTCGCGCGCCGAGGGTTCCATTCAAAAAGTCCATTTTTAGGACTGCAAAAAAAATATTGTTCGTAAAGATTTTTTGCAGATTTATAAAAAACTGTGCAACTTTTTGCTGTAATATTTATAAACTTCAATCGACTGTAATTAATTCACATTTTTCCTTTCACAAATTTCGGAGATAAGGGGCGAGGTGATGGTATTTTTTTTGACATTTTTTATCTTAACTTGAAAACTAAGAGTCCCAAAAAATACAAAAATATATTTTAGAATAGAACAAGTAAAGCCCTTTTATAATGATACCCCATTCGACCTAGTAACAACAATTTGAAATTTTGCCCCTCCTATTTGGGCCCCCTTTACATTAATAATCATAATGGTTCTTTTTATTCTTTCATGTGCAATTAAGTCGGGCAACCATATTCTAAAACTATTCCAAATTTCAAGTCGATAGCACGATTGATTGTTGAGATATACAGATGTGACAGACAGACGGACAGACAAAGTTGCACCATAAGGGTTCCTTTTTTTACCATTTTAGTATCGGAACCCTAAAAATGAAGAAAATAAAACTTCGATTAAAAAGCAATATGAAAAAAAAAAAACTATGGGAACCCTGTAAACCCTCGACCCATAGGTTTGGCAGGGTGTAAGGGACAGGTTTTTGAAAACAAAAAGAGCATAATCAATCAGTCAACGTAACTAAACCAATTACAGTGAATAAAACATTCAGAAAATTATAAAAAAAATCGGCCTCTCCATACCAAGTGTCCAATCAAGTTTGCAAATTTTTATACAGAGGCTGATTGTTGTATTCATTTCCTTAAGGTTTTATTCACTGAAAATTGTTCAGTTACTTTGACTGATCGAACATGCCCTTTTTGTTTTTTTTAGGGTTCCGTACCTCAAAAGAAAAAAACGGAACCCTTATAGGATCACTTTGTTGTCCGTCTGTCTGTCTGTCTGTCAAGACCCTTTATATCACGAACGGGTAAAGGTATCAGGTTGAAATTAATACCATATATTAGGATCCACGAACCACAAAAGATCTGAAAATTTAATTTTTTTACAACGACGCAATCAAAAGATATGGCATTTTATGTCCTCATCTCCATACATTTATTCAAAAAACCTACAGGGTACTTCCCGTTGACCTAAAATTATGAAATTTGGCAAGAAGCTAGGTCTCACAGTACAAATAATGGGAAAAGTCTGAAATCATTAAATATTACAACTTTTCTCACAACTAATGGTAACCAATTGTGGTGAGCTCCCGTTTCGAGAACATTCATATAAGAGAGGGGTCAAGTTGGATGGTCGCTGAGGCGATTTTTGTTTTAGTTCTTTTTAAAAACGGGAACACTAACAAACTTGAAAATTGGTATGTTTATAGTGCATAAGCTATAAAATAACAACAAATAATAAAATTTGGTCAAGCGCGTGTCGGACTCAAAAAATCTAGCACATTAACTTACTGAAATTTCAACTAATACAATTATAATTATGTGGTGGTACGGAACCCTCAGTGCGCGAGTCCGACTCGCACTTGGCCGGTTTTTTTTTTATGTCACAGGTGGGTAAGCCCATGACGCCCACTGTCTTATTAGTGAAATAATTTGACACTAAAAAGACAGCAAAGCGCGTTACCAACCCTGAGAACTAAGATTGTACGAGTATGTCTCGTGTGCCGGTAATTTTAGTTTTCGGAAACCTGTCCATGTCCATTGATTACTCCCCTTATTATTACGACGGGATTAATTGAAAACCTTTCTTCCTCTACTTATTTTACGTGGTTTTAGGAAAACATGAGAAAACATGAATACAAATAACCACATATTACAGCCCAATATAGGAAAACTCTGAATCGTGTTAAGTACTTTTACTCTCTAACGACAAGATATGTGAGAAACTACGAACATTATTCAAAGTGACTGTTCCGGGTTTCTTGCAGAAAACGTCCATCGAGTTCTCCGTCTAGTCAAACGGGGGTCGTTAATCATAGCCTGAGGACATAATCACTTCTAATTATGCCTTCATTCTGTTTCGAGCCCCCAAATTTCGTCTTTTCTTTAAATAAATTGGTTATCATTTATTTTCCCCTTTTACAGTTGGCCCATTATTTTAGTTGGCAGTCGTTTTGGCTGGCATAAAATATATTCAAGTATTTTATTATTGCATGCGTAGAATATTAGGGCATCTAAATTTAGACTGCGTAGTGTATGATGGGAAGCCATTTTTACGAGTTGCTCGGATTTTATCAACCATTTGCGGATTCTTTTGTCTTCCACAATTATATAAGGACATCTTAACAGAAATAACTGGTGTAACAAGTACATCTTATCATCATCGTCATTCGTTGCGCGCGGACTCGAATACTTTCTCGCTCGCACACATCTACCTCGCTCGCTCTGCGCGTCGACACTGCGGAGCGTGCCCCACCACCAGCGACGCCCGGCTGCTCGGACCGAAGCATATAAAAGCCGGCACATCTCCAATATTCTCATTATCTAGCTAGCGGTTAGCTTGAGCGATAGCCACGCAGTCCTCAAGTTATACCTTGCCTAGAAGCACGGGGTGCGATAGCCGCACTGCAGTCCACCCTTATGCTTGTATGTGAGAAGGGGTGCGATAGCCACGCAGTCCACCCTCCAACTCACCCATTTAACTTAGTCTACGTACAACTTATGCCTAGTATCAGTCTATGTTATTTAAGTTCTGTATGAATAAACGTATCTCAACCATCTGGCGTCTCATTCACTCTTCACTGGTTTGTTTTTGACAGGTGTGAATCCTAACCTAAAGGCCGATGACCCATCACATGATTATATTGGTTTAAAGTAATTATTTTAGTTCGGTGCCTTCGGCTTGACCTTTCGGAGATTACCTTTCATACCTACCAATGCTCAGTGTTCTAAACTATGTGGCAAGCGTGTGTAGTGGCGCCGGGCGACCGAAGAGCGGGGTGCGCGGAGCGGGGCGCCCCGCGCTTCCCCGCGCGTGGCTGTCGCAGCGAGTAGCAGCGAGCTTCCTCAGTACGCTTTGATTACCTATTCAGATGTTGTGTCTGTAGATGTGCGTGTGTTTCCAGGAAATAATTTGATCTGATTTCTTACGCTCGTAGTGGTCGGACACTCCGCCACAACATAATAAGCTGCTCGTAGCTTTCTGGCATGTCGGCCATTCAGCCACAGCCAGCCACTAAGTTTTCAGTCGTATAAACCATTACGAAATCCGAGCAGTGCCTCTCAGAAATCGGGAGGCGCGTCCCAATATTCGAGCCGCGCGTCTCAGTAATCGGGAGGCGCGTCTCAAAAAGTTGGGAGGCGCGTCACGAAGTTGGGAGGCACGTCTCGAGGTGGGAGGCGCGTCTCAAAATCGAGAGGTGTGTGGCTGGACCATGAAGCACGCCTTGTTGGGAGGCTCGTGATATAATGATCTTTATGTATACCTACTTCCAGTACGTGTCATAAAGTTTGTGCTTGTTTGCTGCAGACGGCGCAGCAAAACCGCTACATTACTTCGGCCGAGCTGCTCGACGAGCAAGGAGCATCTTTTCAAGAGGATGAGATTCTTGGCCGCTTGAAGCTGCTGGCTCAGGAAAGTCTTCCTGAGGGATGGACTAGATGGGAAGTCAGCTCAGTATCGAAGGAAGAAGTGTTTGGAGAGAAGATCGAACCGAACGTCTTAAATAAACTCACGTTCGCTCTGCCGACGGTTGGTATAGTAAGAGCCTTTGATCCCGAGGCAAACCATCTCTCAGAAAAGGGTTATCGTGAGATACGTATCAAACTGACAGATTGGGCCTTCACCAGGGCGCTTATTATTGGCCCACCGGCGATCTCAAATAGAATAAGAGGCTCTGCTGCACGAACCGAATTATTCAAGGAGGCGGTAGAACCGGTTATGCCTTTAATTCACACAAGACGAGAAGCGGATAGAATTCTAGCCGGAATTACTGAACCAAGGGAGACAAACAGGAAAAAGAGAGGTACGTCGGCAAGTGCAATTTCAGACGTGTCTGGGAGTGGACCAAAAAGAAGCAGGCTCGACTTATTGAAGGAGCAAATGAACAACATGTTCTCATGTCTGATGTCTAAGATCCAGGCGATTCAACCACCTGACACGACACCACAAGGGTCTGAAAGAAACTCCTTTTTGGAAGAAGAGGAAGTTTGCGACTCTCTACCACCTCCTTCACCTAGATCTGACTGGGACGCTCCTTCAATCAACTTTACTAAGACTCAAGGTGTGGAGCTCGATCTGGATTTTCGTCCTGAAACAAAGGAGGCGGAACCTCCAATACCAACGCCGACCTCGCAGATGTGCTCGGAGGGTACGGAGTGTCAACGCTTTGGAACAGAGAGGTGGAGCAGGATCCGTTATAAGGATGCAGAACAACGTCTGCACGCAGCGCCAGTTTTTAGCGCCCTCAAAATCAATGCTGAGCTAGGAGTTCTTGGCATCCAAACATCAACTCTGATGAGTAAACAAGATAATATGTTGGGAGCGATATCCCATGGCCTCCTACTGCAAAGAAAGGCCTTGTTGGACAGTCTTCAAGAGTTGGCGAGACGCTACCCTTCTGCAGCAGAAGACATCAAAAAGATTGTAGCTAAGGGTTCACAGTTTAGGTCTGCGTCTGATGATACCCTACAGTTCGTTTGTGGACATCGAGCCGAAACGATCGAGATGAGGCGGAATTCTTTCAAAGCAAAAAATGAGGCCTTGTCATCAGTAATACGTCAGATTCCCCCATCAGCCACTCATCTTTTCGAGGAAAAGGCCCTTTCAAGCTTTCTTAAAGATAATGGTGGTGCGACTCAAGTTTTTCAAAGTAAAGCCCGTAAGTTACCCACCAGGGGCAATTTTCGCAGACAGGAAGAGACTCAACGCCACCCAGCCGCTCGGGACGCTGTGTGGCGCCCTCGCGCAGGACCAACCCATACATCTGGGCCCAATAACGTCCACCAGGGTCGCGCAGCTCCCAATGCTACCCGTCCTAATGGTCCCCGACGGGCTCACCCAAAGAAAAGAACAGACGGCCAGCCCCAGAGGCCCAGAAAGTATTGACGGTTTCCGTGGGGGGCAGTTAGCACCGTTTGTCAACCGATGGAGAGAACTGGGAGCTCCAAAAAATATTTTGAAGGCAATCACGGGCTACACTATCCCTTTTGTAAAAACGCCCCCGTTAGCACCCTTACGCAAGGACGTGATGAGAAGGTTCGCGACAAAGAATTCTCGATCAATGACGCAAGAAATAGACCTTTTACAACGCAGTGGGGTAATAGAACTCTCAACAGCAAAGACGGGATTCTTGTCGCGAATGTTCTTAATCCCAAAACAAAACGGCAAACTTCGTCAAATATTCGATCTAAGGGGCCTAAATCTCTTTTTGAAACCATCAAAATTCCGGCTCGTGAACCAGCGTCAGGTTCCAAATTTCTTACAACCGCTAGATTTTCTGGGGAAGTTAGACCTATCTCAAGCCTACTTCCACATCCCAGTAAAGGAAAGTCATCGCAGATTTCTCAGTTTTTCCTACGCAGACAAGCTTTATCAAATGACGAGTCTTCCCTTTGGTCTGAGCAGTGCACCCCATATTTTTTCTCGGGTAACAAACTGGGTAGCAGGCGTCCTGAGGATGAAAGGTATTCGAGTCCTAGTCTACCTAGACGATTTTCTTTTCGCCCACCAGGATCCGCAGATACTCGAATCACAAATAACGTTTGCGGTAAAGCTCCTCCAAGATTTGGGATGGATGGTCAATCTAGAAAAATCTGTTTTGAAACCCACTCAGCAAATAGAGTTTTTGGGAATTATCTGGGACACAGCGTCAAATCAGAAGATACTTCCGTCAGAAAAGGTGACTCGACTCTCTTCAGACTTGGAGGTGCTAATTCGCGGGCAGAGATGGAGCTGGAGAACCGGGACATCGCTGATAGGCAGGCTAGGATTTGCAGCTCTAGTGACCCCATTAGGGCGCCTGTACACGCGAAATTTGCAGATCGCGAGCCGAGTGTTGTTAGAGGAAAAGCCAGACCAAAAATTTTGTGTGACGGAGCAGGCCTTAACAGATTGCATTTGGTGGACTCACCATCTTCAAGATACCAACAAGATATTTATTCCAGAGCCAGAGATTTTCATAACAACGGACGCCTCCAATACAGGTTGGGGCGTGGAGTTGGGCTGCTATCAGCTAGCAGGAGTTTGGTCAATAGAGCAGAAAACATGGCACATAAACAGGAAGGAACTGTTTGCGGTCTTTATGGCTCTTTCAGAATACAAGAAGTTCCTTGCCGGAAAATCGGTCATGCTTCAGTCGGACAACAAAACTGTCGTCTCCTATCTGAGAAACCAAGGGGGCACCAGGTCGGTAACTCTGCTAGAAGCCACTCGAAAACTTTTAGTTCTGGCCGACTCTCTTCAGATCAGTCTTTTCCCGTTTTACCTTCCCGGTCGCTACAACACGATAGCGGATCGCCTATCAAGAGGCACGTGCCTTCCGGACTGGCATCTCGGTCGCGAGATTGTCAACAGGATTTTTCTGAAATGGGGAGTTCCGCAAATAGATCTCTTCGCCACCTACCGATCGAAAGTCGTACCAAATTACGTGACATTAGATGCGAAGGATCCAGCGGCCGGATTCATCAACGCCTTCAGTCGAGTTTGGGAATACAGTCTGGCCTGGGTCTTCCCGCCACCTCCTCTAGTACCCAAGGTTCTGCAGCATCTGTGCAAAGCCAAGGGCGTCTATTTGCTTGTAGTGCCCCGTTGGGAGAAGGCGTTCTGGAGAGGTCTACTGAAACTCAGGGCTCTGGATGCCCCGTTCCAGATTTACGACCTTCGCCAACATCTCAAGGATTTGGCGACCAACCAGCCTCCGGAGAATGTGGAAAAGCTTTGTTTAGAGGTCTGGAGAGTACGGGGTGGAGTAGTTTAGTATCGAGCTTAGCTTCGGATGATGTCAGACTCTTACAATCGGCTTGGCGCGACTCCACTTGGAAAACGTATGGGTCCGCTTGGAGACAGTGGGTCTCGTGGTGTAAGCATAATGGGAGAAACCCTGGTCAACCTCGCCCACAGGATGTTTCGGCCTACCTAGGACATTTAGCCCGAGTAAGGAAATTGTCTTATGCGACTATTCTGGTCCACAAATCCGTCGTAGTATCCTTGGCAGACCCATCTCAAGAATGCCATTTATCGTCTCACCCCTTAATTACCACAATGATGAAAGCTATAAGTCTGAAGTCTTCTGCCACATCAGTTGGTAAATCGACGGTCTGGAACGTGCAGGATTTAATACAGTGGTTAAGGTTGCATATACCTCCTACAGATAGCATTTATCAAGTTTCACGACATGTGGCTCTACTGTTGTTGTTAGCCTCGGGCAGAAGGCTTCACGACTTGACGCTCTTAAGAATAGATGATCGTCACTGCGATAAAACCGACAAATCTATAACCTTTTGGCCTGTTTTTGGGTCTAAGACGGATAATTCTAAAGCGCGTCAGTCTGGATGGGAATTGTTGTCTTCAGATGACCCTTCTTTAGACCTCGTGAAATGGGTTCGATGTCTGATCGAATGTTCCTCAAAGAGGAGAATGGCGCGCAAAGATTTGTTCAACTTGTTCATTACTACTCGCGGAGAGGTAAAGGCTGCTTCTAGAACGGTTATTGCAGGCTGGCTTAAATCTACTTTCCGAGATTTAGGTATAGACTCTAGCCCAGGTTCCATTCGTTCAGCGGTGGCCTCAAATTACTTCGAGAACAATATACCGCTAGATGTGATATTGAAACGGTGTAACTGGCGCGGTTCAAATAATTTCTTTAAACATTATTGTAAAGCTGTAGAGCGCCCTAGTGTTACCGATATTAATGTGTTAAACTGTTCATTTAATGTTGTGTGATATACTGATTATCGCTGATCGCTCATCCTAATCATGCAGGGTCCGTTGATAACTGAACTTAGTGTTCGTTCTGTACTTTTAAACTAAGACATTTTATATGATAGTTTTAAAGGAAAGTCTTGGTTGATCTCATTATTTAGATAAGGTTGTGATAATAATGAGTACGATTATTCTTTAAAAGAATATTGTTTCAATTATTCTTTTATTACACCTAAGTCTTAATTTGCAAACAAAGCCTTACTTTAATATACGATAATTAGCTTTGTTTTCCTTGTTTTTCTTGAACCCTCTTCTCTCTGGAGTCGAAGTAAGATCACAGTACGCTAATAGCGCCGGCAGATAGTAAGCACGTCTCCGAAAGGTCAAGCCGAAGGCACCGAACTAAAATAGAACCGTTTTCCACCCCGAAGGGAAGAAAACGAATATTTTAGGTCGTGCCGAGGCTTGACCTGGAGTAAGGCCTTGCCGGCTTTTCGTAGACAGGTACTGAGGAAGCTCGCTGCTACTCGCTGCGACAGCCACGCGCGGGGAAGCGCGGGGCGCCCCGCTCCGCGCACCCCGCTCTTCGGTCGCCCGGCGCCACTACACACGCTTGCACACATAGTTTAGAACACTGAGCATTGGTAGGTATGAAAGGTAATCTCCGAAAGGTCAAGCCTCGGCACGACCTAAAATATTCGTTTTCTTCCCTTCGGGGTGGAAAACGGTTCTATTTTTGTGGATTTTTAGAATAGTTGTGAAGAAGAAAATTTCTCAAGCCTTAAAAAGGTTTACCGCGAATTTATGAAAACGAGAACAGCGTAATGGATGTTGAAATTGTTTCATCGTCTTTGGTTCCATAAAAGGCAGGCTTATCGAGGATTATGTACGGAAGCTACAAAGTAAAAATAGGGGCAATGATGCGTGATGGCTTGCCCCAAGGGCCCGTGACCCGCGCGTCTCTTGACCTATATAATATCCCTCCATTTATATAGGTATTGATAACGTTACGGAAAGTAATGCATGAAATGTTCATATATTATCGTGTTTGAGCCTACTTTCCTCATTAAAATACACTGTAATAACTGGAATTTTAAAGACGTTCAAAATAAATTAAAAGTCATTTTCAAAAGAAAAGTTGCACTTAATAGCGAAAACAAATGTATTTTCCTGTAATAAAGAAACATTTCTCGCAATAAAGACAGTTAACTGCATTAAGATTGTGCTATTTATTTCACTTTTATTCGCGAAATAAACGCAAAGGAAGGCGATAAGGTATCGCCGCTCGTGAAACAAAGTTCGGAGTATACTGTAAATAAGTTAAAGGAACGCCTGTTGCCTAATGGGCCGTACTTGTCGAACTCCTCTCGTTTTGCCCGGGTAATGCTACGTGGCAACTTTATTATAGCTACTTTCCAGTACTCGACACCATCTGGGGAGATCTAACTGAATAATCCGGCCTCTCGATTTGTCGATAAGGCAAATTAACCGCTCGAATATTGTCTTGAAGCAGCCGAAAAGGTCCTGAAGTGCTGCGAGAATTTGCCGGAACGGAAATAATGTACGGTTTTGGTTGGCTCTGGCTGAAAGAGCGCGAGCCTGTTGCCCTCTTGAGAGCAATACTCGTATACTGAATGTGAGTCGTAATTCTAGGAGAGTTTTGTAAAGGAGCCTAAATAACGCAGAACATATCTTACTATTTATTGTTGTTTTGTGACAGAATTATTTTCTTTTCTCTCATGATCGTAACAGATTTATCACCGTGCCCCATTTATTTTCTAATCTTATCAAGAGTGGTCGCCAAAATTGGATACTTAATGGGATAATATGTAATTTCCGCAAAATATAGCTTAACCGACCTGTGATGTCATTGGGGGTAAAATTGCTCTGCGGTCGAGATTTAAATAACCTGTGAAGTGGGTCAACAAGCCCTCAAGTAACTGTTCGATGGGTCTACCCTGCCCCGGCTTATAAACCAAAATGTGTTGCGGTCCTAAAATTATCTGGATATTAAATAAGTACGATTCAATACCAGCAACAAGACATTTAAAACTTCAAAGTGGTTTAATTAAAATATTTCACATATAAAATATTTCACATGTAAAAAATACATAAATTTATGAAAGGAAATATTTATGGCTGGAAGAGATCTCTTCATAGAGATAAGCTCGCCATTGTATCACTACTGTTTTGTTTTATTGTGCACAATAAAGAATATATATAAGGGTGTGAATTTAAGTGACTTCAGTTTTTAAAGCGCTACTAGTGTTTCGGCTTCATTTCAAAGCTAGACATGTTTAGAGACGTGTCCACTTCTTGGATTGGCCGCAGTGAGACAATGAACGGCTATTGGAAGTCTTCCAGCCAATAATTCGAACGAGGTCAAACTCGTCTTAAACTTCACCACCCCACATCATTTGCCTTTTAAAACCTTTCAAATAAATCCAGTTTTAGTGTTATTTAAGCTTTCAAAGAGATTCTTGAAAACTAAAAGTTAAGTTACTGAGGAGTAAAATTTAATAGAATAACGAAAATAAAACAGACAGGAATAAAGTTTTTGTTTAACTGTTATTTGATCTCTTCCATAAAGTCAAATGTTCCGTAACATTTCCCAAATTCGACCACGAGTGTAATTCGGTTCTAAGCCCATTTCTAATATTTGCGAATGCTTTAACTGGTAAACTTTATTACACGATTACGAGTCTAAATGTTGTGTTAAATTGATTTATCCGCGTGTTTAGGCACTGACCGAGCTGCCCTCCATATATTTCTGTTCCAGAGGGACACGCATTAATTCCGAAACAAATGGAACACCTTTGTCAGTGTAACCTTGTAAGCACCTTCCGGTAAAAATGTGCCTGAACAAAATATTACCGCCTGAACAGGTCATTGATGAATTTATGGACTGACAAGTATTGTCAGTGAAATGGATGGGATGTTATGATTAGATTTGTTCAGTGCAAATGGTTATAAGAATGGACTTGAAAAAAAAAATTTGTTTCCGTAGCATTTTTCGTAGCAAAGTTCTACGAACTGCACTTGTAGCAATGTAGTATTAATAAATAAATAACCTAAAGCAAGTTTTTTTTTGTCTGAAAAAAGTTTGAAATTGTAATGTATTTATTACAACTATTAACTTTGCTCATGCTCAAGACATACCACTATCCTATTTAAATAATGGTTAAAACAAAAAATTTAAGTATAAGTCTGTTTAACGCCGGCTCTTTAGGTTCAAGACATGACGAGTTGTTGGTGGCCGTAAACCGATTATCCCCTGACATACTGGCCATAAACGAAACTTGGCTGCAGAATGGTCAAGAAGGTCGTGCTCCTGCGCTCCCCGGATATAGACTACGGCATATACCCCGGCCGCCTGATCTTGTACGGCGGCGCGGAGGAGGGGCCGGGTTTTACATTAAACAAGGCCTAAACGTTCGTACCTGCCCACACCCTTTGCCTGCTAGTCATATTGATCAAATGTGGATCTCGTTGCGCATAAATTCTATTCGCTTACTAATCGGCACAGCATATCGTCCCCCGTGGCTTCGAGTAGAGAGCTTCCTCGATGCAATTACTGAATCTTTGGCTTCTTTTGTGAATTTTGATCGAATATTTCTTGTAGGCGATTTCAACATAAATTTACTTGACAAAACTACTAACAATTTCAAACAGTTGGATGATTTTTTGCGTTATTCTAACCTGACTAACTATGTGACACAACCCACCCACTTCACATCTCATAGTGAATCTCTTATTGATTTGGCGTGTGCTGATGCCTCAATTTCAAAGAAGGATGTAGATTACATCCCAGAGCTTGGATCCCACGCAATCGTAACAACTTATTTAAAAATTAAAAGAAATAAACTCCCACTTAAAACCATCCAATTTAGACCTATTAAAGATATAAATTTAGAAGCATTCGATAAAGACCTTCGTAACAGTAGACTGGAAGAGATCTTATCTCTTCTTAGCGTGGATGATATGGTATATACTTTTACTAGCCGAGTGTCAGACCTATTCGATCTTCATGCGCCAACTAGGACCATCACCATCCGTGATCGTCAAACACCTTGGATAACGAGTAACGTACAATACCTAATGCAGCAACGAGACGAAGCAAGAGCAATATACCATTCGACAACCAAAGATGAGGACAAAAGCTATTATAAAGAATTGAAAACAACTGCTAATATTTGCCTTTTTACAGAACGTAGCGCGTATTTTCAACAGCACATAAATGCCAACATTAAGAAGCCCAAGGTTCTTTGGAAATAATCAGTAATCATGTATCTATCTCTGATTTAACTTACCTCGAATGGAACAGGAGTATCTCTAGTACGTTCAGACTGTCACCGGTGTCGGAGAGCGTTGTAGGCAGAATTATACTCAATATGAAGTCAAACGCAGACGGAGTAGATCGCTTAAACAGAGACATGATATTATTAACGCTACCTCAAAGTCTGTCAATCATCACTGCTATAGTTAACAAATCCATATCCTCGAACTCGTTTCCTACCTTATGGAAAACAGCTATTATTCGACCGATACCTAAGAATAACAACCCTAATGAGATAAAAGATCTTCGACCTATTAGTTTGCTCACTTTTCTGTCTAAGATTTTAGAAAAAGTGGTCTATGACCAGATGTTAAACTACTGCGAATCAAACAACATCCTTCCTGACTTACAATCGGGCTTCAGGAAGGGTCGCAGTACGACAACTGCGTTAACGGAAGTTGTTAACAATGCACTTTCAAATCAAGATGCCGGTAACGCTACTATACTGGTCCTGCTAGATTATTCGCGAGCCTTCGACTCTATAAATATACCCTTATTACTATCAAAATTAGCGTTTTACGGCTTTGACATATCAGCAATTAAATGGTTTGATTCATATTTAAGCGGTCGTTCTCAGCAAGTAGAGATCAAAACTTCAAGTGGTTCTACCCTAGTATCTCAAAAATACCCTGTAAATAGAGGTGTACCCCAGGGCTCCATCCTCGGCCCTCTGTTGTTTATCCTTTACACCGCTGACTTACCTAAATCTATTCTAAATTGTAACTATCACTTGTACGCGGATGACCTCCAGATATACCTACCTATCAACAAGTTTAATGCCGCTAGCGATTTTGAAGCTCTTAATCAGGATCTTGATCGTGTTGCACGTTGGTCGGAGAAAAATGACTTGCTACTAAACCCTTCTAAAACCAAGTATCTAATCCTTGGCACTTCTAAACAAATAGAAAACACCATAGCACATAACCCTAAAATTACTATGCTCGGATCGGACATCGATCGTGTAAAGGAGGCAAAAAACCTGGGCATCTTAATGGATGGTAGTTTACGATTTGAGAATTTCGTTCTGGAGACCGCTCGCAATTGCTTCTACAGACTTAAGGTGATTTATAGAATTAGAGACTATATAAACTTGGATTTGCGTGTCTTACTTTGCGAAACATTAATTCTGTCAAAGCTCAATTATTGCATCACCGTGTATGGTCCTTGTCTGCATGCTAGATCTCATAAGTTGATTCAACGAATACAAAACGCCTGTGCCAGATTTTGTTTTAAAATCCCTCCTCGCAATCATGTCACGCCTTATCTAAATTCGTCAAAAATATTAAAAATGAAAGAACGGCTACAGCTTTACACCGCAACTTTATTATTCGGAGTTATTAAAAACAAAAGTCCTGAGCATCTATATAAAAAACTTAATTGGAGAACAACTCGAAATTCTAACATAGATTATCTTAGACCCTGTGTCCCTCCCCTTCTTATACCTAACCACAGAACAACTGCGTTCCGCGGCAGTTTCAGATATAATGCGGCAAAAATTTGGAATAACATACCTCCTCCTATAAGAAACACGAAATCAATTAAACATTTTAAAACTTTATTAAAAAATTACCTTTTAGATCAATCTTCCAAATGAGCACATTATATCTGTGACTTTTCCGGGTATCGTATTGTAAATTGTGTTAGTTACTTTTAAAATCACTACACCGTTATCCTACTCTGCTGATCCTTCCCCCCCCCTTACTCGCACACTAAACCCCCCCCCCACACACACACACATACACACACACACATACATGCACACACTACTTTTTATTCGCACTTTACGTTTTTTACAAATTCTTTAATTTATCGATCCTTTTCTGTGTCGCTTATGTCGACTCACTTAGGTTTCTGGCAGAATCACCAGCGTCATAGCTTGCTGCGACAATATGCTGAGCCAGCGCCTTTTCACTGTCGCACATAATACACATCACGACATAGTTGCCTCATATTTATTTTTGTAAACTCTTGACTATAAATAATGTTCATGGTAGCTAATCGTTTTATGTATTATGAATTACAATGAATAAATGTTATTTCTATTCTATTCTATTTCATTTCATTCATTGTAATGAATTAGAAAAAAAATCAGCCCATCACATCACACAGTCAAAATACTTTGTTTCTAGGATAAGTTCTTAAATTTCGTTTTCTGGGCACGTTTTCTAATTATACGCTTTCAGTTTTTACCAACCTAACCCTTATTCCTTACAAACAATGTGATCAAATTATATCTCAATTTGGTGAAATCACAAAAACAATATGTAAGGTTGGTTTATAACGTAGCAGCCTCGAAGTCACATCAGGAACGCATCAGGGATGATTGATAGTGGAATTTCCCTCTTACGTGCGAGTCCAATCTTATTCTGCGATAGTTATGAAAGGTATTTGTTTTAAATTACCACGCTTGAGGTTGATTCGGCCAGATGTTTATTTGATACGCGGTCGTTATTGTACGCTTAGTTTATTATTTAAGTTGAAAAGCGAGCGAGATGTTTTTTTTAATGTGAGGCCGACTCACAAAGTACCCCGATTGGGTGAACCCTTTTGATTTTGACACCTCTTGATAATATAACGCTACTCGAATGTATTATGTTACCACTACTCGATGAGGTAAATATGGAGCAAAATTTACTGAATCCATGCACAGCTTAGGCTCTTTGTGGTTGCGGTTAATTCTGTACAAATTTAATTTGTAATAATATACTGTTTTCTTATGCATTTTCATCTGCCCTTCTAGATATGAAATTCTATTAATGTATATATTTTTTGTACCACTTTTGATGGAAATGGAAATTAAAGCACTATTACTAAATGTTCACTAAACTTGGATGAAAGCATCAGAGTCATTGATATGAATCCCATCCAGCTCCATTCTTAAAGCAAACGCGAGCGTGCTCATCATTACGCGAAGATTACATACTGTCTTTGAAGATGCGCATTTCTCCGCTGATATACCAACGCGAATGAATGACAGTAGAGAGGTATGATTACAGCTTTATGCTCTGTGAGATCCTACAATGTTAGTATGTACAAGATAAAACGTATGGGTTTTGCTTTCGAATGCCAGTGATTCTATAAAATTACTACAACGATTTTTCGAAAGTTTTTTTATTGGAAGCAAAGTCTTTGACCTCACATACACAATGTGTCCACCATGTGTCAACGAACGAACGAAACGAATAATGAAAAAAACCGGTCAAGTGCGAGTCGGACTCGCGCGCCGAGGGTTCCGATATACCTATAGTATTTTTGGAAGCAATAAAGTCCATTTTCAGGACCGCAAAACTAAATTTGTTTGTAAAGGTTTTTTGCAGATTTCTGAAAAACTGTGCAACTTAGAGAGATCGTTTTATTTTTGCTGTAAAGTTTATATAAACTTCTGTCAACTGTAATTAATTCAGATTTTTCCTTACTCAAACTTCGGAGATAAGGGGGGGGGAATGGTATTTTTCTTGACATTTTTCATCATAACTTGAAAACTAAGAAACTTAAAAAAATACAAAAATATATTTTAAAATGTACAAGTAAAGTCCTTTCATATGATACCCCACTCGACCTAGTAGCGACAATTTGAAATTTGGCCCCCCCTATTTTGGCCCCCTTTATATTAATAATCATACTTTTTTCAAAATTTTTTCTTGTGCAATTAAGTTGGGCAACTATATTCTAAAACTATTCCAAATTTCAGGTTGATAGCATAAGTGGTTGCTGAGATATAGAGGTGTGACAGACAGACGGACAGACAGAGCGGCACCATAAGGGTTCCTTTTTTTTACCATTTTGGTATCGGAACCCTAAAAATGGAAATTAATAAAAACTTTGTTTATAGGTACCAACGAAAAGTTTTATTTCTTTGGGACAGTCGCCTGTTTTCATTAGTTGAACAGCCCCAGTGGTCTAGTGAGTGGTTAGAGCGCTCGGCTCTTGATTCGGTGGTTCTGGGTTCGATTCCCAGTCGTGATACTGTCAAACAAAGTTCACTTTGTGCAACTTCCCCAGTTTTATTAGGACATTGAAGCATGAATCACAAGATTCCGTGCTTCAGAAGGCACGTTAAGACTTTGATCTCATGAAGTTGTCGTTACAAAGCCACGTCAATGGCCTTTGGCGGCTCAACAACTAGGTACCCGGGTGTTTGAGGGCGGCCAACGACCTTGCGATCCACACGTTATGATGAATAGTTGAATCTATGGGCTCCTGCTGTAATAATAAGTGAAAGAACGTATGCTTTTTCTTTTTTTAAGACCTAACGTGGAATTCCAAGAATACCGTAGTTTCTTTGGTGAAGTTGTTCTGATTTATGTCTAAAAAGTAGCCTGATTTTTTCAAACAATTTATCAGCTTTATCGACAAGCGTTGCACAACAATATATGAACACAACAAGGAAGAGATCTCAACTTTACGAAGCGTGGACATTAAAATTCAGTAGTTGCTGCAGAGAAGGGATTCCCCTTTCTAATGAACCAAACAAACGAGAGTTCATGGATTTACTGACACTCCCGTGTGGTGTCAGCCATACTACCCAGTCTGTTTCCGGATGAGTGCCGTACAAGGCAACTAACGAATTTTAAACTTAGGGATCGGTAGCAGCATTTTCCTGCGTACTGTATGTATGCCACAATGCTCACAGACTGGGTTGAAAAATTCTCGATTTTTCTCACAATAGAATTTCTTATGACCGGGTGTTTGTTGCTCTTTATTTCCATACAAAACATTTAAACATCAGCCTTAGTCAGGAATTCAGGATATAATAGGTAAAACGTTTGCCACTCAATCGCCGGTACCAGTGGTACCCAAATTTTTTTTACAGTACATCACACTCTCATTTTCTCAAAATACGTCAAGCCCCAGCAGCCTGACTGCTGGATGCCGGATGCCGTAAACCAACAAAGGTTGTTTATGACTTGCTTCCTAAGAAATGACACTTGGAGCTATGTTTTTGTTATAGCTAATGAATATTTCAGTCGATTGCTCGAGAGTTTGCTTGTTTGGGGCAATACACTGAAAAACAAAATTGTTAACGCGTCTTCATGAGTGGTATAACAAAGATCCTTAAAAAATTGCGACCCATAAGTCCCGATTGTTGTTACTTATAGCCATAATAATATCAGTGACCATTTTTGTTAACTGAAAACTCTGACTACTTTGCTCTTTTAATAGACTTTATTTTAAAGATGGAAATCATAATTACAGATAACCAATCTACGCAATATAAAGCTGCCGCTATAAGTTTCTTGGTGTTTGGAACTTTTGTTCAACCAAGTAAACAGTTCTTTAATGAATTCACTGAGTTAATACAGTTGTACTGTGATTGTATTCTTGCGGAATATTAATTTCGTCTGGCCTCGTCTGTTATCTTAATCTTAAAAGTTGAAGACTTCATCATAAGTTAAATTAGGCTTTGAAAGTTAAAGGTTTGTGTTCAAATTTGTTTGATATCCGGTCTTAACTGATATCAAACTTACAATTTTTTGCTAAAATTTTATGTAATTTCTAATAAGGTTTTTGAATTTGGTGCCTTTTTACGAAATCGTCAAACTATTCTGCCTTGGAGCCCAATGCTAGTGTATTCTGCCTTGGAGCCCAAAGTTGTGAAGAGTATTGTCCACCGTCGGGTCAGCGAGACGATACCGACAACGAGATCCGAATCCGATCCGGATCCGATGGTGCCGAATGTTTTCAACGGCTGTTACAGGTGTGCAGTGGACGCAGGCGGCCATAGGTAATGTATGTGTCGCAGGTAAATTTGTAAGAGCCGTTAAATTACAATTTAATAGTGAATGGTCAGTAAGCTCCATTTCTTATAATTTAAGTAGGTAATTTCACGGGCTATTAAGTTCGGTTAGGTTTATAGGATAGGTTGCTTTATAATGTACCGTTTACTGCTTACCCGTTAAATTATAATTTACCTAATTAAACGGCTCCTGACTATATACCTGTATATGCAGCGCTACTTCAGCGCCGTCATCTCGTACTCGGTGACGGTGATTGTGGACAAACTGCCTAAGTGTTATTATGTTTCAAGACAAAAAACCGGCCAAGTGCGAGTCGGACTCGCGCACTGAGGGTTCCATACAAACCTGTTCCTATATAAGTAAAAGTTATGGTATTTTTATTGCTAAAAAAACTTTGTTATGTGATGTAAGTAACTAAAATTTATATTTGAGTTGATTGAATGAAAGGTAAATTGCGGTTTACGATTTATGACGTATTAAAAAAAAACTACTTACTAGATCTAGTTCAAACCAATTTTCAGTGGAAGTTTGCATGGTAATGTACATCATATATTTTTTTTAGTTTTATTTTTCTCTTATTTTAGAAGTTACAGGGGGAGGGGGACACACGTTTTACCACTTTAGAAGTGTCTCTCGCGCAAATTATTAAGTTTAGAAAAAGATTATATTAGAAACCTCAATATCATTTTTGAAGACCTATCCATAGATACCCCACACATATGGGTTTGATGAAAAAAAAAATTGAGTTTCAGTTCTAACTAAGCATGGGGAACCCTTAAATTTATTAAAAAAACATTATATTTTTGTGTAATGCGGTTCACAGACTACATCTACTCACCAAGTTTCAACAGTATAGCTCTTATAGTTTCGGAAAAAAGTGGCTGTGACATACGGACGGACAGACAGATAGATAGACATGACGAATCTATTAGGGTTCCGTTTTTTGCCATTTGGCTACGGAACCCTAACAATGTAAAGTTTACAAGTAACGTGTTTTTAAGAAAAGTTTAACTTGCTAGGATAAGCTCATTTATAACAACAAGAAATAAAAACCGGCCAAGTGCGTGTCGGACCACGCGCATTATAGGGTTCCGTAGTTTTTAAGAGCTCGGCTCATGCGTTGTGGTCGTCAGATAACCTAACACAACCTAACCGATCCCGAAAGGGATCCGAGAGGGAGTGTTTGCCTTACCTAACGGACCTACTTGAGTCTAAGTAGCTAAGCCGAAAATCTAAAATTAAAAAAAATGTGATAGTTTTCTAAACCTGACCCCTTAGGCGCTCAGCAGATGAAGGGGCGGGCAGACGCGGACAGTCACGGATATTATCCTCCAGTGTGGCCGGTATGCGAAAATTATATTACGATATTTATCAGAATAAAATTTAAAACTGCTCTACGTTTTAAACTAAATCACAATCTATCTAAACAACCTTTTCAACTAAATAACTGTTTGAATTGAACAACTATTCAAGTTGTTTTCCTTCAAAACCAAAGACTTTGGAAAACACGCGCATAGAAACGGAGCGTGTATACTATGTCAAAAACTATAATAATACGAAAATAATTGCAGTACCTAATAAATAATTGCAGGCTGGCAGGACAAAAAGGAGTCGTTCGTCAACTCGCTTGTTTAAATTTCGCGTGGATCCCGCGAGTTGGTGAAACCAAAATTTGAATATTTTTCATGCGTCAACTCGCGTTAGTAATTTTTTTTAGGTAATTAAGACTGTCTTGGGTACAGTTGGAAAGAAAAATGAAAAATAAAGTTTGATTATTGTCGTTTATTTTAGATTTTTTGAGTCCGACACGCGCTTGACCAAATTTTATTATTTGTTGTTATTTTATAGCTTATAAACATACCAATTTTCAAGTTTGTAAGTGTTCCCGTTTTTAAAATAGAAATAAAACAAAATCGCCTCCGCGACCATCCAACTTGACCCCTCTCTTATATAAATGTTCTTGAAACGGGAGCTCACCACAATTGTTTACCATTAGTTGTGAGAAAAGTTGTAATATTTAATGATTTCAGACTTTTCCCATTATTTGTACTGTGAGACCTAGCTTCTTGCCAAATTTCATAATTTTAGGTCAACGGGAAGTACCCTGTAGGTTTCGCTTTTTTGCATAAATGTATGGAGATGAGGACATAAAATGCCATATCTTTTGATTGCGTCGTTGTAAAAAATTGAAATTTTCAGATCTTGTGTGGTTCATGGATCCTAATAATTTCAACCTGATACCTGTACCCGTTCGTGAGATAAAGGGTCTTGACAGACAGACAGACGGACGACAAAGTGATCCTATAAGGGTTCCGTTTTTTCTTTTGAGGTACGGAACCCTAAAAATGTGACCAAATAGCTCTGTCTCTCTCTTCTATATTTGTCTGATTGAAATAAAATGCAGCAATTTTTATTTTTACTTTCAATATAATATTTATTCAAACTTTTCTTGTTGATGTTACTTTGATCAGAAATGACAAAAAAAAAGAAACACGCGAGTTGACGCATGAAAAATATTCAAAAAGAGATGTAAAATTTTACTATGGGGGTTGGATTTTTATTTCGAGGGAAAATTAACAGGGTTCAAACCAAGTTCATATGATAGATAGAATAGTAGATAGTATTGTGGTGAAGAAAGAATATTTTTAAAGGCCACCATTTTTTTACAATCGATTTTTAAAGTTATTGAAATACGGCATCACTGATTGGAATATGGCAACACAGATTGGACTATGACAACCCTACTTACAAATAGTGTTGCGATCTATCGATTATTTTATTTCGAGATATTAGTGTGAGTCAGGTCACCTGCGTCAGTTTATACCTCGTAACGTCAAAAAATTACATTTGCCCTTTGCCTAGAGGCTCGTTCTAAGTCGGCAGATCATTTGACTGAGAGTTGTCAGTTTCTATGAGTCATATTAATGAGTTAACTCATTTAAATAATTTGAACCATTTGGTCAGTTTCTATGAGTCATATTAATGAGTCAACTCATTTAAATAATTTGGACCATATGAGTCCGAGAAGTAATACAAGATCTTATGACACGCACGACAAGCAGTCATCCAAGTACTATTAGGCCGGATATAAAGCAGGTTGTAGCAGACAGACCTCTGTGAAATATTCCCGCGCAACGTTGGAATTGTTCTCTAATTGCGTCAGTCATGGCTCCCCCTGCCTCTACCACGAAGGTCATGAGGCGACCAAAGGCCACTCACAACGTCGCCCAGGCCACTTACCTTCGCGAAGAAATCGCCGCCAAGCTTTGCAAAAGTGCAGTCGCCCGCCTTACCGCCGCTTCACCGCACCCCGTCGAAGCCCCCCGCAACCGCAACCGCGGGCCCTCGACAGCCGCTTGCCTGGGCTGTACCGCCTTTGCCACAGAGCCTATTAACACGGTCTTCTCCCCACAAGCCGTGGGAGTGAAGACGAAGCACCCGGAGGTGTCAACAACTTCAGTCACACACGAAGCCATCGACCTTGCCATCGAGCTCCTGCTCTCCGTTCTCAAGGCCTTGAGAGCAGGCACAGGCCCGGTGACAATTGTCACGGAGGGTGTCTCCATCCTGGCTCGCATCCCCTCCCCTCCACACCAGGTAGCCTACGTTCACTACGCCTCGTCGAGTAGTTAGGACTGTGGGCTCCTCACAAAACTGATACAGTGGATTTATTTTTTATACAAGAGAAAAAAAGGAAAAAAATGGGTTATTACTTTAAGGTACTAAAACGATAAAAACTAAACTGCGTTAGTTTTAATCGTTTTTGTACCTTGTATTCCTTGAATTTTCATCGTGTTCAGGTCTAAATCGACAATTTCAGTTTCATTTCAGGTTACTCTTTATTATTTCATTTACCTATTTTAAAATAGCTCCGCTACATATTACAAGAATTAAGACAACACATCAAACAAACACACTTAACTAATTCGAGTGAGTGAACTGACTCACTCATTTGAACTATTGATACCGTTATCTCTACGGCTTTCAAAATGAAACGCTTGCTTGACAGATATAACCTAAAACACCTAACCTTTTTCCTCACTTCTTTGATATTGGCTAATTAAATTAATAAATCAAAGCAGTATTGATAAATATGTGTATTTTGTAGAATCGGGTTGTCAAGCTCACGAGATGTCTGTGAAAGTACATTCTTGGAATAAGCGATAAAAATGAAATACTGGAGTTGAAATCAGTGCTTACATAGCCAGATAATTTACCACACTAAATAATAGATAGGCTCTAAGTCACCAGCCACTTTTGGCCGCACTGTGTGACAAGCTACCCAAAGAATACATCTATACATAAATAAATACAACATAGACTTACAAGAGGAGACACAAGACTACTCAGAAATTAATTAACTTAAGGGATCAAAAACTAAAACAAGGAATGAGTGCAGACTCACAAGACAAGATCTTAATATTGTAATATCAAGTGCCTTCGGACAATACTACGGACATTTCCCTGGGAAATGATGCAACGGACTAACTGGCCATTACTTTTAAACCAGTTCCGGACTGAAATACAGATACAAATGTCCTTCACTCGTGCACAAGCCCCTACCAGGATTCAAACCTAGGACTCTCGGCTTGGCAGGCAACCGTACCACTCTGGGTGTCAACACCATTCTAGTCATCTGGCTGATGACATTGGTATTCCTATGTATTTCTCATCTGATTTATTTCTAATTAAACCATGAGTAAAATAATCACAAATACCTGTGTTTAGATATTATCTTCCTTAATGAACCAGTCTACAAAGAATATAATTTAAAAAAATTATATATTGGGAGACATTTCACACAAGGTCATCTGATCTCAAACTAGGCAAAGCCTGTGCTATATGGGTACCAGAGACTGATATACATACATAAATAGATAAATAACACCCAGACACAGAACAAACACTTGTGTTCATCACACAAATGTTTGCCCTGGGCGGGGATCGAACCCGCGGCCCATGGTGTGAGAGGCAGGCTCACTACCAACCACACCAACGGGCTTGTCAACCCAATGTAAAAGATCACACATTTTTAACCGCAGCAATTATTATAATTAATATTTATGTTCATCTGTTGCCTCATAACTTCTATACAACTTATTGTAGTTAAACAAATGAGTAGCGTTAGATTAGAAGCGTCTTGATCTTCCTCTGGTTATAGGATATAAGATGTTACATTACATTGAATGTGGCGCCCTCAGGACATTAACTCATGAATGACCAAAATAATATTTTTATATGATACCATGTTGGGTGTCAAATAAAAGGACATTATCTGAACATCACTATGAATATTTAGTGGCAAATAAGCATGCTGCTTCACCCAAGGGCAACTGAACATAGTGGGTCTTACTCCGTGGTCTTACTACAAAAAAGTTAGACATCTGTTGAACACTTGATTAAAAAAATGCGCACAAAATAACTGGCTATGTCAGTTGATGCGCAGAAGTCAAGTCATAATAAAATAAGTCATTTTTGACTTCTGCGCATCAATGACATAGACAGAGTTATTTGGTACGATATTTTTAATCAAGTGTTCAACAGATGTCTAACTTTTTTGGTGTAAGACGGAGTGTGTTTGCTTAAGATGAGGCAACGAGGCATGTCCAAGCAGCTTCATGCGGCCAATAACAACTTTACACTAAGTGTAATATTATTCATCTTATATTAATATCTGTTCATCTAAAAAAAATCTTGTTAATTGTGTAACAGATAGTTAACACTTTGAATTGACATAATAAGCCTATTATTATTATTTCTGGTGGAGAATCTGCGCAGACGGGTGATCAGATCACTTAAATAGCTATTTCATTCACTATCCCAGCTAGAAACGGACGGTGTGGCCTGCTTCACTGTAAGCCCCATCCAGGAAGATGGCCAGTTTATGCGGCAAGCTGCTCTTTTGGCTTCATCGGGGTATCCCCATTTTCCATTCCCCCTATCTACTGATTGAGATGTACTAAATAAGGACCCTGAGAGGACCTCCGAAGCTTTTCGCACACAATTCTGTGTCCCCTGGTGTGAGGCTCTCTGCACCACAAGCCAATCTGCCGAGGGCACTGGTTTACTGGTGCTGTTAAGTCTTTTTTCTATCTATATCCCTTGATGAAGAGTTTGGATTGACGATACCCCTCCACATTTTCCAACTGTGTGATAGTTCGTCTCCATGTCCTGTATCGTTGCATTCTGTCGGGTTTTCTTGTGCTTACGGTAAATGAACAAAAACGCGTAACACCCGCAGTAAGCTAAATCACTCGAATTCTTCATTTTTGTGCACTTTTAAGATATTTTCCAGCAAAATACACTATTTTGATCACTTTAACCTCTTTCGTTTCACAAATGCAAAATCTCTGACACAGCCAGTTGCACAAAGCTACTTTAAAATTAAAGCTCCTTTAAATCTACTGCTGTCACTTTCTTTGTCAGCAGAATAGAAAGAGTCCGCAATAGACTTAAAGGAGCTTTAACTTTAAAGATGCTTTGTGCAACTGGCGGTGCACAAAGCATTACGTCCATGTGTGTGGTTGAAACACACTGCTGTCAAAAAAAATATTACTTTGAAAATCATTACCCATTGACAGCAGTCTGTCTTGACCACGCACACGGGCGTCATATATAGCTATCCTGCTGTCAAAATAATATTTCCTGTTCTGGAACGCACGTCTATACGAAGAAAAACGAAAAGGCAATTGAGTGTTGCCAGTTTATTTTGCTTTGGTGGTGCCAGTACTTAAAAAAAAAGTCCACTACAGATTTTTTTTTTAAATTATTTAAAAAAAAATGGCGGCATTAAAAAAATAATTCTTAGTCATTCTTCTTTCTTCTTTTTATTCTCCTTCATGTAATATAAATTTCAAGTCTGTTAATTTTATCTTGGAATAAAAAACCACTAGTATACATGTCTTTTGGTTTCACCAACTCGCGGGATTCGCGCGAGATTTAAACCAGCGAGTTGACGAACGACTCACAAAAAGCCCTGCCCGCGTATGCCCGCCCCTTCATCTGCTGAGCGCTATAACCTTACCAAACCAAACCTCACGTCACATAACTGATTTGAAACCTAATTATGCACTTGTCCGTATGATAGGTCATTATATAAATCTGCAATAAACCTTTGGAAACAAATTTAGTTCTGCGGTCCTAAAAATGGATTTTATTGCATCCAAAAATACCATACGTATATTGGAACCCTCGGCGCGCTGGTTCTACTTGCACTTCTCCGGTTTTATTTATATTCAGTTTGAGAGACATAAACTTACTTTTTCATTCAGATTTTTGTTCAAGTTACAGGAAAGCCTTACAAATAAGTCTCGCAAAATAATGGCCTCTGATCTGGCCACGGGATCGTGTGACCGGCGGCGGCGCGACCAGCGAATTTTCAATACAGCGCCTACATACTGCTGCGTGCTTGCAGAATAGTTGGTGCTCAACGCAACATGTATTGCGAAATCGAAAGTCGCAAAGAGGGTTGTACGGTCCCGTGGCCCTGCCGCACGTACGTATTTCTTACACTAATTAATGTAGCTAATTAATGATGCATAGAAACTTGAACGAAATATAGTATTAGCTATCTAAGTATAAACGTCTTTTGATAATGAATAAGGCTTTTAAGATATTTCATTTTCTATTCTACAACTTCAATATCATTAATTATTAAAGTCTAGAAATTGAAGAGAGTAGGTAAGTAATTTGTTTTAAGTAACGTCTTACGAACACAACGGTACGGAAAAGCGTCTCTGAAATTGAGAGTAGTAAGAAAAACAGGGGTAATGGCAAATTTATTTGGTTCAATTTGGTTTTATTGGCTAATTCATTGGCGACGGATGGCCTACCGCAGCTTCATGGTACATTCTCAAATCCCTAATGTACGAGTGTGCGACTGTGGATCTTTCCAGATCTTTCCAGTTCGAACCAGTTTTATTGCACTTTTTTTACATATAAATGGACTTCCGTGGGATTACTCTTTTATTAGCTATAAAGAACATTTGATGTGCGCACCGGGCCTTGATTAGAAACACGGATTGAGTTCTTCTTTACGGAAGAGTTTTAATGATAATTAGTAAATGGATATAAAACTTGGGTAACTGGGAGTAAAAAAAATGTTTTACGACATAATGATAAACGCATTTAGTCGATGTATGCTTATCGAAATTATTATTATTAGACTATGGCATCAATTTGGATGGAGTTCTTTTTATGGATGAGTTTTAATGCTAATTACTGAAAGAATATACAACTTGTGTAAATGAAGTAAGAAAAAAATAGAATGCATACTTTACCTGCATATTTATTGAGTACTAGCTGTTGTCCGCGACTCCGTCCGCGTGGGGTTCAGAAAAAAGTAGCTAATGACTCTTCCCATGGTTCAAACTATCTTCGTACCAAGTTTTTATCACAATCGGTTTATCGGATTAGTCATAAAAGCGTAACAGATAGAAATTAAACACTTTTTGTTTACGTGTGGACTGTTCGTCGTCGCCCACTGTCCTCGTTAGTGTAAAATCATAGTCGAATTCCACGCGGAGTAACTACGATACGGGTTTCGTTATTTCTTATACAAAACAAAGCCTAACTAAATCTGAGGCTCAGTCACTTTAGCTTCTGTGGCTACTGAAAAAAGAGCGGTACAAAGTCCAACGTGTCTAGCTTCACATGCTTTTAACTCTACATGTACCTACATACAAAACTGTTGGACTTCACTTCCGTACAATCTTTGTAACTTATCTCTCCCCTTAAAAGACAATGCCTAAAAAACAATGATTCACTTCTCTCTTTATTTTTTGAAGTATTTCGTTTATAAGTACCTACTTCCTAAGTTTTCAAAACTTTAGAACTTTCATATTTTTTTTACATTTGTTGCACCGCCGAAACAGGAATTTTTTTTGTTACTATTTTTACAATAAAACTAAATCTAGATAAAAATAAATCTAGACCCACGAATTTTGCGCATACAACTGGACCGCATCAAACGGAATTTTCAACAACGTATTTGGCTTTCTTCCTTACAAAATTATAAGCTTTGTTTGATTTCAGCTCGGTTTCACAGGTTGAAACTTTGAACTCGCCTATTATCTTTTTGAATGAACCGATGGTAATGAAAAAAGTTCAAATATTGCACGAAAGCAACCCAAATACATTATTGAAAACCCCGTTTAAGTCGTTCAAGTAGTTTGTGAGGTATTGATGCGGCCGCTTAAAATTTCGCGAACCTTCTGTCTGAGTGACCCGTTTGCAATGAAATAAAGCTTATATGTTGCACAGAAAGAAGCCCGACGCGTCATTGAAAACCTCGCAGCTTGAAACTTTGCATATCTTCTGTCAGAATGAACCTACCTATCGCAATGAAACTAAGCTTATTTATTGCACAGGAGTAAGCCAAACGCGTTACTGAAAGCCACGTTTGAATCTGCTCAAATGTTTTTGAATTATTCGCGCCTTCGCTTGAAACTTAGCGTACCTTCTGTCTGAGTACCGTTTGCAATGAAACTAAACTGTTATGTTGCACAAAAGTAAGCCAAACTCGTAATTAAAAACTCAGTTTGAATCGGTTTGTGAGTTATTATCGTACAGGCAATTTGATACTTTACATTAGTGTAGCTTCTGATTGAGTGAACCGATTTGAATAAAACATAGCCTATATGTTGCTCAGAGCTAAGCTTAATCTATCTGAAAGCCGCGAGGAAATCCGTTCAGTATTTTCGGAGTTTATTGAAAACATACAGACAGACAGACAAAAAGTTCAGAAAACATATTTTTGAGTTTTATTAGTCGTTTCTTATCGCCCACACAATTTTTTTTATAAATTTATCAAAAGTACAGACACGCGGTTTCTACTCTTTTATTATATGTATAGATATACAACATTTAATGGAAAGATGTGATAATGAAGGGTGAGAATCTGCCCATGAAACTGAACAACTTTTCCCAAGGAACATAGGTCGAAATACGAAAAACTATGACCTCCCATACAAAATGCGATTTCAGCTGATGCAGTTTGGGAGGTCAAAAAATTATTCTCGTATTTCGACCTATGCTCCATGGTTGTTAGTTGGTGGTTAGTTGTTCAGTTTCAAAGGCAGATTCACACTCTGTAGTATTATCACATATTTCCGTTACACGTTGTATTTGTGGAAATAGATGAAGTTGATCTCTTGGCGAACTAATATAAACCTAGCTAGTAAGAATAACAATAATATTATGATATGCAGATAAAGCCACAATCATAATAATAAAACTACAAAGTAGAAAATCGCAAAATTTCACAACCACAGGCAGGATTCGAACCTGCGTCTTCTGCGTAAGTACCGCAGACGCTTTACCAACTAGGCTACTGTGGTCCTGCCCGATGTTGTGAAATTTAGCGACCTCTATACGCATTCCAACGTTACGCAGAAGACGCAGGTTCGAATCCTGCCTGTGGTTGTGAAATTTTGCGATTTTCTACTTTGTAGATTTATCCGAACACATGAAGTGTTAAAATAAAAATCATTTTCATAATAATAAAGTCAAACAAGATGAAAATAACCGCAACAAATTAATCTTGGGCTTCGTGAGACCTCCGAAGAAATGAGGGTTCTCTAAAATTTAACCTTTGTGAATTAAACGCACTGGGTATAAACTCAGCGTCATTACTACTTAAAATTCATAATGAACTCTCCCGTTTATTAAACGAAGCCTTTTAGAACAGTTGGTAAACTGGCAGAAATATGAGAAACGATCAATACGACTTTCATAGAGTAACTTCAAAACTATTGTGGAACCTTTTTAAGGCTTATTCTGGGTCGTTTTGACTTTTGCTAATAATCAAAAAAGGCTCCATACAAGCTATCGATAAGATAAGCGATCAATACGTCTTTTATAGGTTATACCATACACAAATTTCGTAAATCCTACATGGATTATAATCTGTGCATATATACAAACATTATAATGTTTAGTTTTTTTGTATGTACTGTATTGAGTGCCAGTGCCATGGATAATAATTCTATAGGTATAAAAAATATTTTTAATATTTGTAGAGGTACTTTAAAAATTTCTTTTTGTAATCGCCAAGTTAACCGAAGACCAAACTAACCTAAGGTGATGCTAATAGTGGAACTGGAGTGGACTAGAATGGTATTATTATGTGCATCCTTTGAGGGAAAATTTATTGTGACAAAACAGTGCCTAGTTGGATAGAAGGCAAAAAGATCAAAAACGAAAAACGAACAAAACAACAAACTAAGTAAGTAAATGGTTCTTAAGCAGTAAAAAAACATTACGGAATGTCTCTTAAGAGCTTTGTTGTTTTCTTTCTGTCTTGTTCAATTAGTGTGGGTACCTTGCTGGATATACCTACACAATTCACTGAATAAATAATAATTATTTTTGTATTATTTTTTGCAAACTATTCATGAACTATTAAAAGCATGAGGTAACAAAAGAAAAAGTTTACCTATAGTAGAGCGATATAAAACCATGTTTAACTGCTGAGTTGTTTGAAATGAAAATTGTGAAACACTCGAGGTTGATTTCATTGGGGACCACAAAGAATCCACGACGTTGCAGCATTTACAGAAACTAAAATACAACAGAGGTGTATTATACAATTTGAATCCTTTGAAATAAGTATTTATTTATTTTTGCCCGTTAAATTAAAATCGCCACAAACATAGTATATATTTATTATGACCCCTTTTTAGGGTTCCGTACCTCAAAATAAAAAACGGAACCCTTATAATATCACTTTGTTATCCGTCGTCTGTCTGTCTGTTAAGACCCTTTTTCTCACGAACGGGTAGAGGTATCAGGTTAAAATTGATATCGAATATTTAAGTCTATAAACCACACAAGATCTGAAAATTTCAGTTTTTACAACGACGCAATCAAAAGATATGGCTTTTTATGTCCTCATCTCCATACATTTATGCAATAAAGCAAAACCTAGAGGGTACTTCCCGTTGACCTAAAATTATGAAATTTGGCAAGAAGCTAGGTCTCACAGAACAAATAAAGGGAAAAGTCTAAAATCATTAAATATTAAAAATTTTCTCACAACTTATAAAACCAATTAAGGTGAGCTCCCGTTTCAAGAACTTTTCTATAAAAGAAGGGTCAAGTTGGATGGTCGCGGAGTTTTTAAAGTCAAAGAGCAAAAGCTTTTAGTATATCATATGGTAGATAGGTACGGAACTCTTAGGGTGCGAGTGCGACTCGCACTTGGCCGGTGTTTTTATTATATTTGTTACTTTTTTGCCTAATTTTATTCACAGCAATTTGAATTATAGTTTGTTGGAAAATAAAATAGAGTGACCCATATTTGCATAAATATCAGCTATTTCCGCGGGAAAACTGTTTTAATTGTCTTTTCTGACCTACACGGACAATGTCGCGCTTAACAACTAGATACTCGTACTAGTTTGTAGAGCAAAATAGCTCAATAAAAATCTTCCTATGAGCAATCTAGGCTCTGTTAAAAGAACCCGATGTTTGAATAAAAAGATTTTCACGGTAATATTTTCTTGGAGGGCAGTGGTCTCTGCCTACCCGACGGGACAGAGTCGTGATAGTATGTTTGTATGTATGTACTTTTTTTTTTCAATTCTAGCTACAAAACGGATATAAAATAAGGTTATTTTATCTAATAACGGACCCAAGACGTTATTAACACGGAGACGAAGGTGAGCTGAATAGGCTGACACGTATTTAGATTAATTAAATAATAATAATTTTAGATTCACTCGTGCCAGAACTTTTTGGGTTCCTTCGCGAAATTAGCCATCCAGGACCAGTGAAGTACCTATATTCATATAACATGAGATTTTGTAACAGCAAAAAAATTACACACTTGGCCTTAAAAAGTCTTTTCAATACATTTGCTCGAAAAACGTACTTACAAGGATGTAAACATTGCTCGTACGAGTAAGTAGTTACTTACCGAACTAGTGGGGTAAGTAAAAAAAGTATAATACCAAGGAGTTTTTACACTCTGATCATAAAATTATTTTGTAAAAATACTACAATGGTGACTTTTTACTTGGGTGACGACTGCCTACCTATATTTAAAATAAAATGGAGAGTACCAGGAGAATAAAAATCGACAAGAGGCTGACAGTACTTCCTTTACCAAGTGTATTACTTATACCTGTTTTCTCACAAATGTATTGAAAAACGTCGTAAGATACACGTCCGTAAGGGTTATGACAAACTCGTGCCGATGGTAAACCCTCGACTTCGTCTCGGGCTTACAAAATGTGAACTCGTTTGTAATAACTCTACTTACGGAACTTGTATCTTAAACTACTATTTTGTTATTATTAATAGGTCTTTACCTATGAAATTTCCAAAATTTTCTTACAATGTTAATGAGATCATAATTCATATAATTCTAGTGTTATTTTTTTCATTTCTCTTATATTTGAAAGTTGACTTCAAGGTTATCAATTTACGCATAAAATAAAGTTATTATTTTTAGTTTGATATATAAAATTAAAGGTTCGAAATTGTTCGTCTTAAATGTCGTCCGATTTCATCATTAGATTTGTTATATTTTTTTACAGAAAATATTTTTCGAAAATTAAATTTAAGCTTCTGTTAGCTTAATGTCTTCGTAGAGCCCTCGTATCGGCGAATGTCCCTTGCGTGTTAGAGCCCCCTGGCTTGAGCCGCACAGATGGCAAGAGACCGGATGGCCTGACGCTGGTCCCGTGGCATAAAGGCAGATGCCTGCTATGGGATGCCACCTGCGTCAGTACTTTTGCGGCTTGCCATCTAGACCAGACAACCCAGGCAGCAGGGGCGGCCGCTGAATCCGCAGCCTTAAAAAAGAGGGCCAAGTACGCCGACCTCACCCGCCAATACGAATTCGTCCCGCTGGCTGTTGAGACGGCGGGTAGTTGGTGCGCGCAGGCACTGATCTTTGTCGGGCAGATAGGGCGTAGGCTGAAGGAGAGAGGTCTTGACCCCCGCTCCGGCTCGTTTCTTGTCCAGAGGTTGTCCATTGTGATACAGCGTGGTAATGCTAGTAGCGTGATGGGCACCTTTGGACCGGGTGCGACCTGGGGCGGTCTGTTTCATTGACTGTTTCTTTTTGTGTTGTAATTTAGTTGACATGTTTTTTATTTTAATAAATTGCTTATCTTAAAAAATGGATTTATAATTCCTAAGAAAAATGCAAAAATTTTAGTACTGAAAATTGAGTTTACCTAAAATTTCATAGGTAAAGACCTATTATTAGCAAGGAATTTATAAAATACTAATAATACCGTATAACATTTAGGTAAGTAAGGTAAAGATAAATTTATTCGAGTAAAATATATTTTTTAACATAAGTAGTACCTGGGTGACCGATTCGAGCTTTGTTCTGTAAAATCTTAACCAAATCCCGCTAACAGATGGCACTGTAGGGTTTATAAAATGCACTATTTTCAAGAAATCCTCAAAAATACGGAAAATACGAATTTCCCCAGACATGAGACCTGACTAGATAAATTTTCTGTCCCTGTAAACACCCGTATTTGAGAAACCGATTACAATTATATTATTATTATTATTTATTCAATAAACAGTTTAAACAAACATATTTTTTTTTACAAGTAATGCGCCAAACTGTAAAGAGCAGTTTGATGGCGCTGTGCGCTCATTACATTTTTCAACTGCTTTAAAATAGCTACTTAGTTACTAAAATACACTAATTTAATTATAAAGAACATGCATGCATTAAAGAATTAGAAAACGAATTAAATTATAAATTGATATTTTAAGTTTGATTTTTTTTTTAAAGTATTGAAAAATTGATATTTTGAATTTGAAAAGTACACTTTGAATTTATTTAACTCGTTTGCTCAAGAAACATGTCTTTTAATTTTCTTTTAAAAACATTTTTGCTCATTTCAACGTTACCTATCAGAAATTTTATATTGTTAAATATTCTAATAATAGTGTAAGGGAGGGTATACCGTAAACTATAGGCAAGGATTGTATAGGATATGTTTATGGATATTAAGCGATTTACTAATAAGCTTTCCGCATACCTGATTTAGAGAAAACTCAGACAACGTAAAATTTAAACAAAACCACTAGCAAATACTCGTAGAAATACGTACCTTTGTGCTTTGTAACTGTTTGTAACTGATCCCCCTCCAAATTTTACCACGAGTTTTACTGTAAATTTGGAGGGAGCTCTTTTTGTCCTGCAGTTGACGTTTAAATTTAAATATTTTATTGCAAGTCACAGTAATAATCTACGTTATGATGATGTAGCTGAAAAAGGTTGGAAGATAATAACGAGTGACTCAAGTCATAGATTATCCAACACGGCGCGTGTGAATTTAACTGGATGCGGCTCACATTCTTTGGTCTGCTGCCTAATGATGATCAATCACAGTTGACCGTAGTATAAGTACAATAGCTACAGACATGGAAAAGCTACGGATTGTCCTACTAATATTATAAACGCGAAAGTTTGTAAGTATGGATGGATGGATGGATGTTTGTTACTCTTTCACGTAAAAACTACTGAATGGATTTTTACAATGATATAGCTTATACATCAGAATAACACATAGGCTACAATTTATAAACCTGCGCAGACGAAGTCGCGGGCACCAGCTAGTCATTAATAAATCCTTTACGACTATCGTTATAGTTAGTAGCTCTGAAAATGTTGAAGTTTAATTTGTGAGATAAAAAATCTAAGAAACTCACGAGCCGATTTCAATTTATTGATAAGTTGCAGATGACAAGCACTCCACGTGGCATGAAATTACCTGTGCAATATCGCCTGGTCAGCATCCTTTCTCTATGCAATTTTTATGTTGTTAGTATGAAATGCAAGTTTTTTTGCATTATTTGAGAATAATTTGAAAAGCTCTTGGTTGAGTGCGCTCACTCCACTACCAGGGCCGCAGGGGTTGGCAGGGGTCGGAAGTGTGAGATCGTGCGGTATCGCACAGATCGGGGCACGTCCTATCGCCACATCGTCTTCGAGAGGCTTGCTTGCTCTACTTCGCTATTTACTTCTATTTTAGATTGTTTCTGTAGCAAAGGAGGAAGAAATAGCATAACGTAGATTTGGATTACCTACCTATCAAAAATTCAATATTAAATTCCAAATTTTGATTTGATTTGTTCGACGTACGACCGCGGACTTCTACGTTTCATCGTAATGTATTCTCATCATAAAAACTATTATCTTTTTGGATGTTAAAATGTTTACCTGAAGGATATACATATGATACAATCATATAAACTTATCTATAAAGAACTGATTACCTCTTTCGAGTACTAAATAGTCTGTGCAGAAAAGGCACAGAAGTTTCAATAACTTCTTGAGAACAATTTTCATTAAGGAGTCTTGTCTGGTTAAAATAGGTACGTCTGCATTTTATGGATTTCTTTGTTCGGTACTAGACTGGTTAGTGCCATCAATACCGCTGAGGATACGTCGAGTGCCATCAATAGCGGGCTCGTAATAAAAAATGGCGACTGATTTCTTTCGAACACGTAGTTTATATTTGACTGTTTTCAATACAAAATTCGGATAATTTGAAAGAATATTGAAGTATTTAATAATAAGTACATACAGATTTTTTTTTAACTACATACTACTTAGTCTCGTCTTGAACCGTTTTAGAATTTATAATTAGATTGTTAATAAATAATAAATAGAGATCCGAGCATTTAAATATTCTAAACGAAAAGGAAAACAAGCCCTTTTAATTAACACCGTTACGCAATAGCGGCAGATAACAAGTAATTAGGAAGACACTTGCTGGAAGTTTTCGTCTCGACCTTATCTCTTTATTCGACTAATGAACCAACACTTAACTGTCGGATGATTAGCTAGAAAGCATGATGAACCAAGTCAGGGTTAGTAAAAAAGCACACAAATAGAGTTTTTATTTTTGAGCTATACTGGCTATACGCTCTCGACGGTAAAGCAATCTTGATACTTTTCTATCTTCTACTAGTAATCTTCTTATGGTCATTCAAAAAAGGCTGTATAAACTGATCAACATATTTTTTTAAAACCTATTTGATGTTTAGCATAGACACTGTTTTGGGCTTGTTTACTCCATCCAACCAAAAGGGAAACAAGCTTGATCAATATAATCGTATGTGTATCTCCTTATTTTTTAAACAACACGCAGACTGATTCTATGAAAAATCGTTTTCCACGGGAACGTTTCATTTGACACAGTTTCTATTTATCACCTTTATTAGCAGCGGTGAAAAACAATTATCTAAAATATTTGTAAACTTAATGATCTCTTTCTTTATATTCAACATTAAACTACCCAAACAGCGTTCATAAGTTAAACTACTTTTTTGTAAGAATCTGCCTTAGTAAAGGTGCTGTAGGTAGATACTTCAAGATGGGTCGTTCAAGGGCCTAGACAGCTGCGTCATGGATTTTAAATGCAAGGGCAATGAAGGTCCGTTTCGAAATCCTCTTAACGTAGACAGTGACTTTTAACGACGGAACTTTTAATACTCTAAGCGGCTGTAAAATTGCTAATGCCTCTAGTTTTGAAGTCGCGGAGCTGTAAATGAAAATAGTCAGAGCACTTTCTTCACTAAGTATTTTTATTTGCACAGATATTGGATAATGGATTAAAAGTTAGGATATCTAACTAAATTTCAATAAGTACTCGTACCTACCAGTATACGCGTACCGCATATACAATCACACGGATGACGTAGAATCACTAAAGTGACACTCCACGCAAATAAATGTATCGTCGTCGTTACTCTAGCCTTAATTTGGTTTCAGAGTGACTGTTATCTGACCTTTGCAACGCAGACTCCAAACTAGACCCAATCCTAGATTAGCCTTTGCCAGGTTAGTGAGTGGTCAACCTGCCTGTCAGAGATTTCAAGCCGCCAAATAACCCGGCTAACGACTAAATTAGTGTTTTTAATAGAGTTTTGCACTAATTAATGTATTCATATTAATCAGCTTACACCCCTATAACTTGGTTTGCAGAAGATGTACGTAACCTAGTAAGCCGATTCCTAATATCGCGTAATCCTTTACAAGCCGAAAAGCCCGAACAAAGCGGGCATAAAGTTGCTATCTCTACCCCCCTAGCTGCGGCAAGCGAGGTGCACTGAACAAAGGCTACCTCACCTATCTAACTAGAAATAGTGACCACAGGTTTTTGATAAAAGTGCTATAGGCTGAGTGCTAAGAGGGGGTTTTGCTATTCAACATTTTAGATTGAAACATTGTTGATAGCCATACAGGCTTCTGTCTCCAAATATGGAAAAAGTAAAGAGAGCCTCAGAGAGGCAGTGTATTCGTCTTCGCCTTGGGCGATAAATGGATGAACGGACGTCGTGTGAGTGTACGATTTTATGGTCCGTATCGGACAAAACGCAGTTACTTCGGTCCGCGTAAGTACCTAGGAAAGGAAATACTTCATCCACTATTCCAAAATTGGGTACTAATGAGTTAATACTGGTAATCTAAAGACAGTGGATCTTACTGTGTTACTGATGTAGTGTTTGCTAAGAATAGTAAGTACTATCTAATCTCTTCCTTGGGTACCCAATAAGGTGGCTTACGTTTGAATAAGCAAAGGTTGGATCTGGAAGCGTGCTCCCGCTAAGACGAGCCGAAGAAAGCAGGGCAATCCTTAAGTACTTACCTTTTTCGAATTATGTTAACTGTTTTCGCTAATAGTAACACCACTACGCCGAAACATCTATACAGGACAAAAAAACATCTCCCGAGAACTCAACTTAAAATTGAGGCTACACAACTTTCCCCTAGAAACATGGGTCCAAACACGAGTTTTTCTTCCTTTCCATAGAAACTGCAGACAGTTTTGATGCCGGATATTTGAGTTTTACCAGAACAACATTTAAGTTTGTAATTCTATCACTCAGTTAACGATGGTAACGCACACTAAGTGGAGCGTATTTACACAAAGGATCTAGAAACTCTAGTCTGCTGTTTGCTATGCACATTGGATACAAGTTTAATTATTGCGGCCGAAACATCCCTGAAATTCAACTTGTTGGTGTAATATTGAATTTCATGGCTCCGAGCTCTATTATAACTACAACAAAACTGTGTATTCCGTTGTGTATTCTTGTGTTTAATATGAATGCTTTAGAAATATGTACTTTGGTTAGTTTTTTATACAACGGACATAAGTAACATAAACACATAAATGACATGCCATCATCACTCTTATCATTATTCACACCTGGCTTCATTGAGTCGTTATGCTTATTATTTAACGAATGTGTCCATAGGGGCAAATATCCTAGTTGTCTTAAGATTGTTAAAGTACAGCCAATTTACAAAGGCAAAGGTGAAATGGATGCTCTAAAAAACTATAGACCTATATCTATAATCCCCATATTATCAAAAGTGTTTGAAAGTTTAATGAGTACACGACTAATGAGGTTCATAAGCTTAAATGGCTTTCTCAACCCACAGCAGTACGCGTATCAACGTGGTCGCAGCACGGTTGATGCGGCACGCGATTTAGTCACCAGGGTGCTTCATCACCTCGAGGGTGGGCGACAGGTTGCAGCGATATTCTGTGACCTGTCGCGTGCCTTCGAGCTCGTCAATCACACCCTGCTCCTCAAGAAGCTTGAGAAATATGGAATCACCGGCTCGTTTCACAGCACTATTGCTTCCTTCTTGAAGGAGCGGCAACAGTTGACTGCTGTCAAGGAGGCTCGGTCAGAGTTAGAGCTGATTGGAGACAATTCAGTACCACAGGGCTCCGTAATGGGTAACAATTTGTTTATAATCCTCATGAATGATTTGACATCAGCTGTGTCGGATGCTGAGGTAGTAATGTTTGCTGATGACGGGTGTGTCATTGTCTCAGCAAGCTCGCATAGTTTATTAAAGTCTAAACTTCAAACCACAATGAATGACGTTCACACATGGTTTCGGGCGAACGGAATGACACTCAATGTAGAAAAGACTAATATCATACACTTTGGCCTCAGAGGCAAGCGCCCCCATAATTTAAATATTTCTTGCAACGGTTCGACTATACCACAGGTTAATCAGGTACGGTATTTAGGATTCGTCGTAGACTCCGGACTCACGTGGACCCCACACATCGAGACGCTTGTAGGTAAGCTTTCCTCAGCTTGCTATGCACTTGGAAGACTCAAGCACAGCATAAGCACCTCGAATATCCGGAAAGCTTATTTTGGGTATTTTCACTCTGTGCTAACCTATGGTGTATGTTTATGGTGCACTGCGGCTGACAGGCTCAGAGTCTTCAGAGTTCAGAAAAGAGCTATTCGTGTCCTGGCTGGAGTAAAGTGGGATTGCCCTGCGAGGGAACTGTTCAGGGTGCATAAAATACTTACCCTTCCTTGCGCGTACATACTTGAGGTCGCAAAATTTGTTCGGTGCAACCTTGGACAGTTCCCTACAAGGGGTGACTCCCAACGAGTTAATGTCAGGGGGCGCAATAATATTGCTATACCTTTTCACAGACTTGAAAAATCAGCCAAATTTGTGCATGTAATGGGTGTTAAATTATACAACAGGTTACCGAAAGAAATTATAGAATCTGAAACACTCGGTAAATTTATTGCTGGTTTAAAACGGTTACTCGTCACTAAAGCCTTTTATACGATTGAGGAGTTTCTTCATGATCCATGGACTTGCTGACCCAGGCTATTAGTTTTAGTTATATCATGCGCACTTTGTTACCGTGATGTAGGCTTAAATTACCTATGAGTATTAATTTATGTACAGATAAAAATACCTTGACTTGCTTTAAGGTAGTTATTGACTAAGTATATTGTAATACCTACTGACTTATAATTGTAAGATTATAAATAAATAAATGAAATGAAATGAAACAAGTTATACTTCTTTCTTCTTTGGCAACTGGTTACCAAACGTAGTTGCCAAAACGGCCAAAACATGGGCCGTAATCGATGAGAAGAACAACATGTTTTAAAAAGAGTTATTATATTGTGAACGGAAGGAGTAGGTACGTGAAGAAAAGAGTGAAAGATGATATGAGAAATAAAGAAACGAATTTTGAGATGACTGCCGATAGAGATAAATGAAAGCGGTTGGAGTGTTGCGCCGACCTCAAATAAAATGAGATAAGAGTCTGCGAGTGATGACAATGAGAGTTCAAGTAATTTTTCGGTCATACTGCATAAAATCTTCAGTAAGTCGAGGAAAACAGCTTAACCTGCATAGACTTTTAAACGGTTTGTTTATTATTTATACTAATAATAAAAATAAGTTATACTATTTTTCATAAGTTTTATCTCGTCTACATGTTACTAGACATGATTGCTTACATTTTGTGGTATGTATTACTGTGTAGAAGCTTGTTTGTTTGTTTTTATTTATTAGTGTAAGTTACAATATTTCATCTCTTCCACATTTGAAACTAGCTAGACATCAGCCCTTATATTTTATGGCGTGTTTTATTATTACAACTTTTGGTTTGATTTCCATTGTTTACTTTGCTGTTCTGTTCATAAAGGTAGCAATAGTTTTAACATACTTTTGTGCTAAAAAACTTAGCGCATCTAGACACTTTGATAATTAAGTATATTATGTGCTAAAGTAGAGACAGCATCAGTTTGTAGGTACTTACGAATCTATGTACTACTTGGAAACAGCAGAGCAGTAATTTGCAACTCTAACAATGATGGATCACAAATAATTAATCCTACTCACCTAAAATATCAACTACCTATATCCAAGTATCTACGTTGAAACATGACTAAGTAATTTATCATGTAAATAGTAATTTGTAAGCACAAAATAATCCGCTCATGTAGTACGGTATTATGTTGACAGAATTGTATACAGGCTATACATACGTACAGTCAACATCAAAAATTGCTAGGCATTCCAGGTGTTCATAATATCCACACTTTCAAAGTGACCATAATCATCCAATCTGATTGTTGTGAGCACCCAGTGTATTAAAGGAAGCCAACAATAATTTGAATAGTAGTGTTATATACGAGTAAATAATTATGATCTTTATGAATATACTCGTACAACGTGTCAATGGAATAAGCGAAATCCTCATTGCGACACCCCAACAGATTTTTATTAAAATAAATCTATTACCGTAAAAAAAAAGATTTTTGGTTCTAGATATTGTTATTTTAAACTTTCATCGTTGTTCTACTAGATTTTTAAGTTATCATGGCGCGCCCGCTCCCCCCCCCCCCCCCTCCTCACCGCTCATGAACCGCGCACCGCCCGCGCGCTTAGCCACAGAAATATTTAGAAGCGGAAAAAAATTCAATAATATAAATTAAAAAATAACCTATCAAAAAGCCGATTCTGAACAAACTATTTTCTCAGTTTTGCTCATTCCGTTAACACGTTGTATGGAATTACAATTATGGACACCTGAAATGCTTATCTAATTTTGATGCTGACTATACAGTCATAATAAACATCTGCGGCCGATACAAATACACTGGGTTCACACCAAAACCAATTATTCAAATATCTTCCCTCCAGTAATCGAACCCGAAACCCCAGCAGAAAAAGTAGTTTCCTTAACATTGCGCAAAACAAAATCATATATCAAGTTGCTCAAACACCATTCCATTGTTCTGTACTGCAAATTCTAGGAGACGGGTTTTAGTGTAAAGTAGTACCTAATCCATCCAGCGGGTGAGGTAGAACCGAGACAGAGGTCACACTCAACAAGTAGCCAGTCTTAGTCCTTACTTACACAACATTCATTGAATTTCTTGCCTCACCCCAGAGCACTCGTGGCTAGAATTTAGTATCAGCTTTTTAACGAATTTTCCTCTAAGTCTAATTACTTAATTGTTCCTCATTAAGGAACGGCCTGTTTTTATGGAAGTGGGTCTTGCTTGGAACGCAGCCCACAGTAAAGCTGGTAACAGCTGCCAATTTTACTTCGTTTTGCTGGCTTAGAATGGAAGCAAGGAAGTTATTAGATAAAACAATACACCGAGTTATTATTTATGTATGTAGTTCTGGGTGACCGAGCTTTGCTCATAATTTTATCCAAAGCCCACTAACAGATGACGCTGTAGGGTTTCTGAAACGCTCTATTTTAAAGAAATGCTTAAAAAAAGGAGAAAACGAAGATAACATTTGCTCATAAAACAGCTATATTTGCACTGTATTAAGGACCACAATCCAGTTTGTAGTTTTGTCTTTAAAAAATAAAACTTTTGTCTTTTTTTTATTGGCAAGATGCAATTAGTTTCTATATCTATAACATTCATAATATTTTCATGAATAAATAAACTGTGTTCGATATGATAAATAAATGTTAATTACATGAAAATATTTATTTTAATCAACAAACTAACTAGGTACAAATTTAAATATTCAATTTTAAATAATTCAAGTAGGCTGTTTGGCAGGTTAGTGTTTTTTTTTTTTCTTTTAAAGCGGCAATGTGCAAGGAGTTTCTAAATCTATAACATTCAAAATAATTTCATGAATTAAGAACTTGTGTTCGATAATATGATAAATAAACGTTAATTACACGAAAATAGTTTAGTCATTGTCTCGCATATATAATTAGGGTCTTCCGAAAAAGTGATACACGCGCCATTTTAACAAATATTTGTTGTGTTTATTGTCACTATCTTCAAAAGTATTGATTTTTATAAATAAAAAAATCCCATATTGTAATAGCAATACGGTTGACAGTTGACGCTTTTTCGATCAGGCTACGGATATGACGCGACATCTTATGCGAGTTTAACATTTTTTACCCTTCTAAAAAAGTGCCAAGCGTCGCTTAAAAAGTTTTCACTTCAAAAACAATAATAATTAGTGTAGTGTAGCCTCAACGTAGAAAATACAAAACACTGGGTGTACAGTCTGCTCCCGATTTAACTCACCCCCCTAGCGCGCTCCCCTACCGCGCTCTTTCGAGAAACTGTTTAAACAGCCTACACAACCAGGCCACTGTCCGAAATAGTGTCATCTATTTTTGAATAATAGAACTACGTAATAAGGCCCTTTTAACCTAAAATGCGTATGCTTATTTCATGCACCTTCTCTATAGCCTGCCTGGCGTAGTGGTTTTAGCGGTTGCATGACAAACATTGAGCTCACGGGTCGAATCTGAGCTATGTAGGTATATTTTTTGTCTCTTATTCACTTTTTTAAATTATAATATTAATTCATAGTTTAAGTAATATGGTGTTAAAACAAACAAACTATAATTATTTTTAGACAGTTTATTAAAAATTTCATTTAAAACTAGACACTAAAGAATCATCGTTTTTTATCTCAAAAGAACCAACATGTAAGTATTACGTATGTAACATCTTTCAAGTATTTTGAAATGATTCTATAAAAAAATATACAAAAATAAAAATTCACAACAAAAGAAAAAAATCCACAACAAAAGAAAAAAATCCAAAATATAAAAATATTAAGACTTGCAAGATCAAAGGTTCCTCCTGGTTGACATGTTTACTCCACTAGATTTTCATCCATCTTTATCCGAAATGAATTTTATTTCTTTAGTAAAGTGTATTTGTTCTCCCAATCAAAATTTTAAACTCTTGCTTCACGATGAGCTATGGACAGTTTATTTCTTTTTGACCAGCTGCACGGAATTGTTTTCGATTTCTATATGTTATAGGTTATATTACATCCTCGGGGTAAACTTTGACAATATCATGATGATGATGTTCCTTTGCTGTTGCTTCATTAACATCGCCAGTTTTTCGTATTGTCGAATCCACAAACGCACCGTTTTTTTCTAATAAAAGGAGAAAACAAATACATTATGAGAACACCACAACACTTCCCTCTTGCTTTATTTATTTTTCACAAATTTTCTACTTACTGCGATATTAAACTTTCCAGAAATACTTTGAATACTATTATTCCCATAGTGTTATAATTTTGCACTTTAAAAATCAGTTTGATGACACATGATAAATGATTGAAGAAATCGTGTGACTAAGAGCATCTTTAAGCGAATTTTGATTTGTATCCCGATGCAAACTACCTTCATTATTATATGTTCGCGTCACTTGCTCTGCTATCATAGCTGATCAAAACATTTGATGACAAATTTCATCAAACTCTTAACAAGCTTAATAGCGCATTGGTCAAAGGTGTTGCCTTAGTCATAACGAATCGGGTTCGATACCCAACTACCTCATAAAACTGTTTTTGTTATAAAAACATAATTATAGTTTAAACACAAAATAAGTAAAATGAATACGATCAGACCGAGTAACGAGCCCAGATCAGGTTTGAGCGCATAGTTTTCAACTTACTCAATAGATGGCGCTTTCCAGAACGTAAATTACCATTTTACTTACTGGGGGGTCAGGTAATGCAAACTTTGACTGTACATAGGAATGTAAGGAAAAAGCGGAAAAAGTCTAAAGTATTTGATTTGTTTTTATTCGCAAATTGTTGAAAAACGTCGTAAAAAGCTCATGCGCGTTGGTGATTACACCTTCGGCTCCATTAGGCCCTCGCCTGCGGCTCGGGCTGCAATTTCCTGTAATGTACTCGTACTATTATAATGTGAACAAAAACTTTCAGAAACTAAAATACGAAAATTCTTTTTAGCATAACATTGAACTGCCAATTTAAATCTTATGGACCACGTTTATGTTACGTTGCGAGAGTCATAAAAACAACTTGGGACTGTTTTCATTTCAATAGACTAAGTATAGCAGTAAGTTTATGAACTTTAAAAGTATTTCGAGGAACGGCAATAACACCGTTTATAAAACACACTTTAGTATATTTATGCTAGGAACATTATAAAACTTTAGACAAGAATCACAAGTAAGGAGCGTACAGGTAAAACCTTATGACTTTAACTCGAGTCCTAAAATTCACACACGGATTCATTTTAACATTCCTCGCAAGCGTGTCGCACTAACACTTCATAGTAAGTCCGTGTCTCATAAATAATGCCCAGTGCCCTAGTGGAGAATTTCCCTCGCCGAGATTGCGAGTAAGTAACTCTTTTAAAGCCAACTCGGCCATAAAGGTGAGATACGACCGGGGCAAGCGTCTTAAAATAAATATTATAACAATTGCATTTATATTGTCTGAAAGACAAACCTTTAAGCTCTTTGTTAAAACGGGAGCTGCGATAAAATCGAAAAGTACCTACATAAAAAGTTCTGAAGCTTCTTTGTGCAATGTCTTAATTATTACCTAATTTAAAATTAAACTAAGCTTAACTAGCAAAGAAAATCGGCCAGGTGCAGGTTGACCGTGCTCTAAGGGCTCCGTTCCACCATTTTTCAAGCTTTTGCCCTATGATTTTCAAAACTCCGCGTTCACTCTAACCTGACCTCTCTTTTATATGAATATACTTGAAATGGGAGCTCACCCTAATTGTTTATGAATACTTGAGAAATAAGTTGTAATATTTAAATATTTTAGACTTTTTCCTTTGCTTTTGCTATTGGACTAGGTCAGCGGGAAGAACCCTATCGGTTTTGGTTTGGTTCATAAATGTATGGAGATAATTAGCGACATAAATGGCCTTATCTTTTGATTGTGTTGTCGCAGAAGCTTGCAATTTTCACAGCTTCAAGGGTCTATGGAACTTAATATTTATATTAATTTCAACTTGATACCTTTATCTGCTCGGAAGAAAAGGGTCTTGACTGACTGACAGACAGACAGACAACAAAGTGATCTTATAAGGGTACCGTTTTTATCCTTTTTAAGGTACGGAACCTTAAAATCACCCTAAACTACACGACTTTTCCCGTAGAACTTTATACCCAAGAAACATAGGTAAAATTATGATAAAATATAAAGTGCACTGCTGATGTAGTTTATATGGAGTTGTAGTTTTATGTATTCAGAAGTGTTCCTTGCAAAAAGTTGTTCAGTTTCAAAGCATGTCTCAATATTCAATACCATTATTTTTTGAAATTCAACACATCACACGATTTCCCGTTGTAATAAACGAAACATCGTCTTAACTAAGAATCTATTTATAAATTTCCTTCCACATTTTGTAGACAACAAGATAAAAGAAGCCGCCTTTGTTTACTAGCAGCCCCAAATATTGTTGAAAGCAAACTTAGTTCCAATTTGTAAGCTTTACAAAGAGCACGCGAGTAGAGGTGCTGAGTAATCCAATTTTGCTCCATCCATGAGCACAAGAACTCTCGTTATATAGTGAGGGTACGAAAATAACAGACTAAAAAGGTTCGCAATTACAGCTACTCACATTCAAATATACTTAGGTAATTAAGAACTTATGAATAATTAAAATTGATGTGGACTGGATACGTCTATGCTTTCGCTTGGGGGGTCATTTCGTGCAAAGTGGATATAGGCCCTCTGGCAGCAATGATTGGTACGGTCAACCGCACGTCGGTAGAATCTTTTTCAACTCTATTACCGTGCCATAAGGTCCAAAAGTGTTTCTACTGACGTGCTGTTGAGTGTAATACTTCGAGCTTTGGATTAGTCACAGGGTGCGGGAGGGGGTTGAAGGCCGGTGAGGGGAGGGGGGGAAGGACTTGGTGGAAGTGCACGTAAAACTTATATTACCGCCGTACATCAACAATAGCCAATCACAAAAATCAGTCAACCATGGATTTTAAACAGATATCTCCTAAAACATGCTGTAGATTCAAACAATGGAAATGGACAACTGTTCCCAAGAAATATGGGTCGAAATCAATCGAAACACAAGAGAGTTCTCATGGAAACTACAACAAGTGATAGCACATTTTGTTTTGGAAGTTATTTCTTTTGTTATTTGGCCTGTTTAAAATTATTTCATCTGTGGTCGTAAATACACTTTTGGTTTTCTGGAGATTCCGCTTATATGAGAGGTACTACTTGTAACGCCAATGCAATATCTTTATTTACTCGTATTAGAACACATTATGCTAGAAAACGCGAATCAGAAGTCGGCTCGTCTCGGCGTCGGCTTGGGCAAGTTTGCGGACGGTTTGGCTTCGATAAGGGTAGGAAAGATAGGAGCGTAGTGGCGTAGCATGGCTTTATGAAAGTCAGTTTAAGGATTTATTAAAGCTCTTGTCAAGCTCGTATAATATTTACCTCGTATCACCGATATTATAATGTTTTTGAGGACGTGCATCACTTTGTGGAGTGCTTAATCAACAAAACAGGCCAACTTTCCTAAAATCACGTGTTAGCATACGAAAATTTATCGCTCCATGCAAAACTTTTGCTGCATTTTTCAGTTATTTATCAGTTCTTTAGTGATATTTTTCTTTTCACTGACTAAATTTTAAATTATTTATTTATTCCTAATGTGTCTTTTGTTCATAGTTTTGTGTAATGTGTCTCGCGTTTATTTGTTGTGATATTTGTGACCAAATATTTACAACTATCTAAAAACGATACGCTTCAGGAACATTTTTTTTAAAGTTACGTGGCGTCGTCAACACTATCTCTTGCACCTATCCAATTTGTTGTAGCAACAATTTATCAATCACACTCTATAAACATTGTGTGTAATTGTGCTACGCCAACACTAAACGCGTCCGTAATGTCCGTTTGGATGGGGGTGCGTCGTGTCAATTTGCTTAAAGGAACGTGACACAACGCAGCTGCCAGGTCAATGAACTCACACGTGGAAAAAAACGCTATAAGGAAACCATTTCCGAGCCAATCTTAACGCCTTGATTCCGAAAATCTTTCTACTTGGCGTATCCCCAAGGAAACATTTGATCCTTATATCAAGCCAAGCAGGATTATGTATACCTACATAGTACATGTAGATATTAGAGTGTACATGTAGACAGGTACGTTGGGAAAAGTACCTACCGCATTTTTTTAAAGTACTTAGAGGAAGTAAAAAAATCGGCCAAGTGCGAGTCGGACTCGCGCCCTAAGGGTTCCGTACCCGTCTACCATATGTTATACTAAAAGCTTTTGCTCTCTAATTTTAAAAACTCCGCGACCATCCAACTTGACCCCTCTTTTATAGAAAAGTTCTTGAAACGGGAGAGAATTGAGATAGAGAAAATTGAAATATTTAATGATTTTAGACTTTTCCCTTTATTTGTACTGTGATACCTAGCTTCTTGCCAAATTTCATAATTTTAGGTCAATGGGAAGTACCCTGTAGGTTTTGCTTTTTTGCATAAATGTATGGAGATGAGGACATAAAAAGCCATATCTTTTGATTGCGTCGTTGTAAAAAAATTAATTTTTCAGATCTTGTGTGGTTTATGGACCTTAATATTCGTTATCAATTTCACCCTGATACCTCTTCTCGTTCGTGAGAAAAAGGGTCTTGACAGACAGACGGACAACAAAGTGATCCTATAAGGGTTCCGTTTTTAGGGTTCCGATACCAAAATGGTAAAAAAAAGGAACCCTTATGGTGCCGCTCTGTCTGTCTGTCTGTCTGTCTGTCCGTCTGTCTGTCACACCTCTATATCTCAGCAACCACTTACGCTATCGAGCTGAAATTTGGAATAGTTTTAGAATATAGTTGCCCAACTTAATTGCACATGAAAATTTTTTGAAAAAAGTATGATTATTAATGTAAAGGGGGCCAAAATAGGGGGGGCCAAATTTCAAATTGTCGCTACTAGGTCGAGTGGGGTATCATATGAAAGGGCTTTACTTGTACATTTTAAAATATATTTTTGTATTTTTTTAAGTTTCTTAGTTTTCAAGTTATGATGAAAAATGTCAAAAAAAATACCATTCCCCCCCCCCTTATCTCCGAAGTTTGAGTAAGGGAAAATCTGAATTAATTACAGTTGACAGAGGTTTATGTAAACTTTACAGCAAAAATAAAACAATCTTTCTAAGTTGCACAGTTTTTCAGAAATCTGCAAAAAACCTTTACAAACAAATTTAGTTTTGCGGTCCTGAAAATGGACTTTATTGCTTCCAAAAATACTATAGGTATATCGGAACCCTCGGCGCGCGAGTCCGACTCGCACTTGACCGGTTTTTAGGGTTCCGTACCTCAAAAGAAAAAAACGGAACCCTTATAGGATCACTTTGTTGTCCGTCTGTCTGTCTGTCTGTCTGTCTGTCTGTCTGTCTGTCAAGACCCTTTATCTCACGAACGGGTAAAGGTATCAGGTTGAAATTAATACCATATATTAGGATCCATGAACCACACAAGATCTGAAAATTTCAATTTTTTTCAACGACGCAATCAAAAGATATGGCATTTTATGTCCTCATCTCCATACATTTATTCAAAAATGAAAAACCTACAGGGTACTTCCCGTTGACCTAAAATTATGAAATTAGGCAAGAAGCTAGGTCTCATAGTACAAATAATGGGAAAAGTCTGAAATAATTAAATATTACAACTTTTCTCACAACTAATGGTAACCAATTGTGGTGAGCTCCCGTTTCAAGAACATTCATATAAGAGAGGGGTCAAGTTGGATGGTTGTTGAGGCGATTTTTGTTTTAGTTCTATTTAAAAACGGGAACACTTACAAACTTGAAAATTGGTATGTTTATAGGGCATAGGCTATAAAATAACAACAAATAATAAAATTTGGTCAAGCGCGTGTCGGACTCAAAAAATCTAGCACATTAACTTACTGAAATTTCAACTAATACAATTATGTTTATGTGGTGGTACGGAACCCTCAGTGCGCGAGTCCGACTCGCACTTGGCCGCTTTTTTATTTTGAGGTACGGAACCCTAAAAACATCGATCTGTAATTTATTGTTCCTTGGAAAAAGTAGTTTAATTGCATGGATAGGTAAGGATTGCATTGCCTTTCCTAACATCCAGTATGATTATTCCGTATATCTCAGTGAAATATGCATATAATACATAAACCTTTACAAAATTGCGAGGCTTTGTAGCAGAATTTTCTTCTGCGCGATTATGCAATTCGTAACTTGAATATACTGTTTATAAATTCTGGTAAATAGCGAACCATAACATCAAGGGTCTGCGGCACGCTTTTAGCATTATGATGTCATATCCCAGATTATGTGGCGTAAGTACGTGACAACCGCTAAAACGCCCTTTTTATCCGTAATCTATCTGCTTATAAACCTGCTTTTAGAGAGAGTACCTATACAAGGAAAAGGGATCCAACATAAAATCTGTCTTGGTAAATAATATGGGTATTTCTGATCACTACGGTATTGACGTTGTTACTTGTATTCCAAGACATAAATTAAAAAATAAGACTGTCTTTAAACGCATATTTTCTGATAATAAGATAAATTTATTTACCGACAACCTCTGTTTGTATGACTGGGATGGTTTGTTAGACAATTCCTTATGCCCAAACTATGCATTAGATTCAGTTTTAAATGTTATTGTACACTGTTTTAACACACACTTCCCGATAAAAAAATATCCCGCACGGAACCATATTAGTAAGTGGATCAATGCCGATCTTCGAAAAAAGCGCCATAACATCATTACCACTAAGCACTTATTATCAACAAAGCCGGATGATGTCGCGTTACACAGTCAACTTTTAGTTCTTGAAACTATATTTAACAACGATTTAAAGTTCGCGCGTAGTGACTATATCAATGATCAAGTAAGTAAAAGTTCGGGTAATATGTGTCGTAACGTATGGCGCGTAATATCATCAGAAACTGGACGAAATAATAACATGAATAGTGCACTTGATATTCTCGTAAGTAGGTCGGCCGGGAATTGCGATCGGGAACGCGCGTGCGTCGCCGCCAATGCACTCAACAAGTACTACATAGAAGCAAACTGTAACTCTAACGCAAAACCGGTTTTAGACAACGCGATGAACTATTTAAATAAATATTTATCGGGCCGCGTGATGACGTCATTCGCACTTACACCCGTTACTTTACCTGAGATTATTAAAGCGATGAATTGCATCAAGCGTAAAAATTCAAGTGACATTAATGATATGACTACAAAAGTATTTGACTATTTACCACCGGTCATTATTTCCATACTTTGTTTTATATTCAATAAATGCTTAGAGATTGGTGTTTACCCGGAAACTCTTAAACGTGTAAAAATCCAGCCAATTTATAAAGGCAAGGGCGAGCAAAGTGAGCTAAAGAATTTTAGACCAATTTCTCTAATCCCAATCGTCTCTAAAATCTTTGAGAAGTTACTCAGTGACAGATTAATGTCTTATATCAATAGAAATGAGTTTCTTAACTGTCAGCAATATGCGTATCAACCAGGTAAGTCTACAATTGATGCAGCGCGAGATGTCGTATCGAGAGTGATGGACCATCTTGAGGGCGGGCGGCAGGTTGCAGCTATATTCTGTGATTTGTCGCGCGCTTTCGAGCTCGTCAGTCATCCACTCCTGTTAAACAAATTACGCCGGTATGGAGTGTCAGGAAACACGTACGCACTGTTTGAGTCTTTCTTAAAAACCCGCAAACAACTCACCACAATCCGCGGTGAGCGCTCTGAACTGATGGACCTGAGTGACTGTGCTGTTCCCCAGGGATCAGTAATGGGAAATAACCTTTTTCTGATCCTAATGAATGATTTCACCATCGCGTCTAAAGACGCAGATTTTGTAATGTTTGCTGATGATGGCTGCGTGATCGTTTCCAGCGATAACCAACAAAGTCTATCACTGAAACTTAATTCTGTAATGGCCCAGTTATCTGAGTGGTTTGATGCTAATGGATTGCTATTAAACGTGGAAAAGACTAACATCTTACATTTCAAATTAAAAAGAAACAGCTCTATTGACATGAACGTCCAGTGTAAGGGTCAGGCAGTCCCTCAGGTTCAGCAGGTGAAATATCTCGGGTTAATCATCGACTCTGGATTCACATGGGCCACTCATATCGATATAACATGTGCTCGCCTATCAGCTGCGTGCTTCGCTCTTGGTCGACTGCGGCCATCTCTCAGTCAGGAGAATATGCTTAGAGCTTATTATGGGTACTTTCACTCCATACTTACATATGGCTGTATACTGTGGGCGACCGCCGCCGACCGGGAGAGAGTATTTCGTAAGCAGAAACGCGCGGTACGTATATTAAGTGGCGCCGTCTGGGATCACCCTGCAAGGGACTTATTTAGGAAACTTAAAATATTGACGCTACCATGCGTATACATATATGAAGTAGCTAAATACGTCAGGATGAACTTAGGTGAGTTCTCGACGCGTGGTGATGTAGTAAATTCGCGAAATTTGCGCAGACGTCATGAATTGCGAGCCCCTGCAACGAGACTAGTCAAGTCAAATAAATGTATACACACCATAGGACCTAAAGTGTACAATAAAATTTCTGCTGAAATAAAAACCTTAAAAAGTGACTCATGTTTCTTAAACAAACTGAAAACTTACTTACTCACAGAAGCTTTTTACTCTGTGGATGAATTTTTGATACAAACTGTCCCAGCTTAAATAAGAGGGAATGTTTTAAGACTACTCTATTGTTAATGACATACTTTGATAATATTATTAAGTTACTTTATGTAATATTGTAAGCAATTTACAGAAATCCTTTTTACTGTAATATTTTAATGACGTATAAATGTATATTTATAAATAAATAATTGAATTGAATTGAATTGAATTGAATTGAAGGAGAAAATGAGAGGGGCTAATTATTAAAACATATTTATTAACTTGTGGTTATACGCGTAGGTAGGTACTTTGTGAACATCCATCATGATACCAAAAACAATTGTAGAACGTAGTTTAATTCACACACTGCCTTCCGATTTTTTCACGCTGTTTTATTGAGACAGACATGCAATTGTCATCTTATTAAATAAAAAAATATTTAAATATGTAAGACCGAGCATTTCTCGAATCATCTAACACCAAAGTGAACAAACGGATATTAGCTTGAGCAACGAATAATTTGTGGATGGAAAAGTCGAAAGCAGAAATTTTGACTTAGGAACTTTGTTTGGACCAGTTAGGAGACAAACATAGTAAAAGTCCTTGCCCCTCCGAGGACCGCGCGAGGGGGAGCACAAAGAAGGTCCCGTTTTTTTGTTTTTTGCTTACATCTCGAAAACAGTGTTTTGTAAGAAATTTTGTTGTATGACATAATGTAAGCTCATAAAATTTTCTACAACTTTGGCTTTCACACTTTTAATCTATCTCCAATCGTTGCCTAGCTATGAGCTCCGAAAAACGGCCGATTTTCAAAAATGTGTTAAATTATCTGTAGCAGCTTGTACGAGTAACAATACGAATTTGCCAAAATCATTTCCTATTGCTTACCCAAACTATTAAGATACCCATGGGCCATGAAGTATTAAAAAATAACATAAGCTGGGAGTACCTCCTCGCGGTGAAGGCGGAAACAGTTTACTTTTAAACTGGCTACAACTCCCAATAATATCTATCAAGATGCCTTCGGGCTTATGTTAACATTTCGTTCGTGACTTATTGAGTATTGTGACTGTGTACCCGGTAACGCAGGGAAGCAGTCACAATATATTTTTTCAAATACGCACGCTTTCAAGATGACAGACAAGTGTTTTGTTTGTGATGAAGTACTGGAAGAAGATGGAGAAAATGTTTCCAATGTCGGTGAAAAAGGCATAAATTCTCTGAAAGCCAAAATTGTAGAGAATTTTATGAGCTTTCATTATGTCATACAACAAAATTTCTTACAACGCACTGCTTTCGAGATGTAAGCAAAAAACATAAATACGGGACCTTCTTTGTGCTCCCCCCCCCCCCCTCGAGCGGTCCTCGGAGGGGCAAGTATGTTTATCTTTTAGTATGTTTATCTCCTAACTGGTCAAAACAAAGTTCCTAAGTCAAACTTTCTGCTTTCGACTTTTCCATCCACATACCCCTTGTGAGAGCTCATTGGCCAAGCTATATCGCTCTAGGATTTCTGAATCCCGATTTCAAATGTGTAGAAAACTGATATTCTCAGACATGAGACACACTCGATTTATCTTGCGTCAAACTGTACATTCAGTTTATTGGCGCTTTGCGCTTAGTCACTTATCTATTATTTTAATGTAATAATTAAACATTTTTTATTTAAATTAATTACACATTTATTTAAATAATAATTAAAATTGTAATAAAAAAAAACAGTCACAAAAAAAATACAAAAGTCAAAGAAGGTACTCATAATTAAAATACAATAATGTATTAGTCTAACAAACCGCCCCTTGACGTTCCCGGTGCAAAAGTGCCCATAATGCTCGCAGTATTACCACGTTGAATGGCTATGGAAAGCCTTTGCACCAGGAACGACTCGGAGCGGGGGTCACATCCCTTTTGTCGGAGCCGACTGCCTATGTCACGCACAAATTTTTTCGCGTCCGCTCCCCAACAGCCCGCCGTTTCCACCGCCAAGGGGACGAAAATGTAGCCATGTCCCAAAGGAGCATATTTTTGGCGTTTAATCGCCGCCTGTGCTTCGGCCGCCGCTCCGGCCTTGCGTGTAGTGTGATTGATGTGAGAAGCAGCGTAGGTGCTGACACACGTTGCGTCCCACACCAAACACCGCCCTCTCTCCCACGGAATCAACGTCAGGCCATCGGGCCGTTTACCATCGGTGCGACTGAGGCCCGACGGCTCAAGCACAGACGGAACGCCAGCCAACGTGAGTGCCCTCTGGACGATATCGTTGAGGGCATGGTGACGTGAGTGCCTACCAGTGCATCGACGGCAACTCAATGCGTGATGACCATTCGCCTCCACCATGGAACCGCAGATGCATAGGTGTGGTTGGCATACATCGCAGCCCAGGCGGAGAGCAACAGACACACGCAATGAGTCACCGTCGAGCAAAGTGCCTATGTAAGGCGAAGGAAGCGCGTGCAACCATGCCCCTGATTCCGGGCACGACACCGCCAGAAGTCTCGCCAGACCCGCTCCCGTAGCGCTACCAACAAGTCTGTCTATAGTTGCTTTACACCCTACGTCATCCCACGAGCGCTGGACTTTGGGGTTCTGGGGCACGACTGCGCCCGAGTTGAGAGCCAACCAGGCTGTCAAGGCGTCGGCCACATACGGGATGCTCGCCCTGTCACCATTCAAAGAGAGAATATTAGCGACTAGGTCCGCAACCGCATGGGCCGACGCCAAGAAAGCCGGGAGGCTCACATCCCGCACGCACCGTACTCCAATACCCCCGTGCCGAATTGGTAGAACCGCCTGTGTCCACTGGTCAATGCTCAGGGAGACGTTGATAATCGACTCGATCATGTCCTTAATGGCAGCATCAAAGGCGGCGATGTTGTTGGGAAATAACCAAACGGGGGCTGTCCGCAATAGATAAGTTATCTTTGGGACGGCGAAGCACTTTTGCATTAGGACCAGAGCAACGTGAGGTGAGATCGTTTTGAGACGCTCGCTCGCGAGTAGCAGAAGTTCCCTACAAGTTTCCAGGGCCTCAGGAACTGCAGATGGAAATATAGGTGCACCCAGCAATGAAAATGAGTCAGAGTTAAGTTCCCTGAGGCCAGGTAGTAATGACGAGAAGAAGGGGAAGAAAGAAGAAGATTCCGAACTACAGGGGAAAAACTCACACTTGGCCGTGTTCACCTCCAGTCCCAGCTCCTTCAGGCGCGGAAGCAAGACAAGCAGGTCTCGCTCCACCTCGTCTGGTTTGCCCCCAATTGTACCGTCATCGAATTGTAATTGAAATGTTTTGCAAAAATGAAAATAGTAAAATAAAAATAAGGAATAAAACTTTCTGAAATATGCGATTGATAGGCAGGTAGGTACGTATTTGATTCTGTGCAACTTAAATTACTATAACTGTTTAACTGTAGGTACACAATTTCTGAGTAACATCTTTTTTAACTTAATTTTAAATACATTTTTACTCATAATTTAGGTGTTAAATAATCTAGGTTCTATGTAATGGAGATAATTATAGATTCTTGGTTCAATATACTTAAGAAGTTTTCTATTTTATGTACATCAGAGTCATAATTTTCTATAGCAATTAGATATTTAACCTGTTCATCGTTTCATCATAACATTGCTAAGTAAAAAAAGTCGCAGGACTAAAGTTGTTGCTTTTAACTCCGCTTATAATTGGGCAAAAGGATGTTAGGTAAACAAAAATACCTTGTATCACTTTACCTCATTAGCCAGAAATAATCATAGTGTACACTATCTTTCCCACCCAGGCCTACAATAAACGCCGTAAATAAGGCTTTTAGAGACCAAAAGCGTTAATACAGTTTCCAGTTGGAGTGTTTTTACATAAGTACCTCAAAATAAATACACTGAAAATTTTGCGAGTAGATTTTCATTTCTATACAAAGTTTTTTTATTTGTTGTGCCGATTAATAGGCTGCAGTTCTCTTTGTAACATCACGTAGGTGAATAATCATGCTTATAGTGCCTAATAGGTTGACAAACGTTAATACTTTAAAAATTAACAATGCAGCTTAGATTATTGAAACCACTAAATCTTGATCACGCTTCTAATGCATAATAAATTACATCGTATAATTAGTTGTTGGTATTTTCATTGATGTCAGTACCAACATTCTATAACCACACAGATTAGAGAGTCAGTACTCTAACGATGGCTCGTGATGTACACTTTGCGAGTGCCAGAAACTAATTACGCGCCGTTTTGTGAAATGCCGCAGCATTATGTAAAACGGCGAATCATTTTTTTTTTCGATTGCAGAATGCCAAGGCATAATGTAAAACGATGAATTATACGATTTGCCTGCGACATATACATCTCTCAACTTCGCAAAATTAATACACCGGGCCCGGGCTCCGTCAAAATTAATATTCAATCAAATTAGGTAATCCAGTTTAGACCTATGTTAGGAAAAGTTGTTCAGTTTCATGGGTAGAGCAACCACCAGAGAAGTTTGCAGACATAAACCAAACACCCCGTATATCTACTCTGTGTTATTATGTAGTATCTTCCGTCTGTCACCGGAAACACTGCACTGCAATGGAACCAGGTTAATGAAACGTCTGTCAAAAGAGTCGAGGGCAAAATTTTAATTGAAAATTGCTGTTCATCGTTTCACACCTCCATTGTTCGACTACTGATGGAAACGATTTCAAAAGTTCATAGCTAAATCTGTGACATTTGCGAACAGTAATGTTTAAATGGTAAACATTTTGTGTAAACATTATACCTGTACTTACGAGTATATTTATGAGTAAGACAAACATCTGCTCATCAACAAAAAAAAAGATAGTTTTTTGTTCGTTGTTGGATATTATTATATTTCTTGTACCTGACATCCGTTTGCCCACTTATTAGTGAGGTCAAGAGCAACAACTTTTGTTATACGACTTTATCTCAGGCTAATGACGTCTGTACAATTATATTGCTTCACAAACAAAGTGGCGCCATGTGGAAAAATGAAGTGACTAGACATTATGCGGGTGTCGCTAGCATGGGGCCATAAAAACCCGGTCTAACCTTGATGTAGCTCTTTCACACTCAACATTTTTCTTATCACGGGCTCAGACGTACAATAAATGTAGTCCTAACTTTACCGTGCTATCGAAATAGGTTACACCAAGGTTTATACCTGGGTTTTACTGGCCCCGTGCTAACGATACGTCTCTGAATATAGAGCGAAATATGAATTCACGATTGAAAATTTACATATACTGAAAACCTAAAGTTTACATGATTCATCTACAGGGTGTAAATAAAAAGCCAGATACTCAGTCAGGACAAAATCGGTACCGGCAAATCTAAATCAACCAACATAAGTAAATACACAGGTAAAGTGTGACGACGATATAATGCGTAACTTCACATAACACATATTATGTGCAGTTGTACAGCGTCGCTAGTCGGTGCCAATTCACTGTGAAAATTTTTTGTTCCAATTTTGACCACCTGAATAGATATGGTGCTCACACTGTAAAATGGTCAATAGGAACAGTGGTGAAGGGGGAAAGTCATTGAGACCCGCAGTCCTGAGTGACAATCCACTATTTGACACCTCCTCTGATCAGCAACTCTTTAATGAAAACCGAAATGTTTCTATGGATTTTGTATGATGTCACAAGTGACGTCATAATTTATTGCGATAATTTACGAACTTATTAACTCTAAAATAACTGAGTAAATTTAAAAATATGTACGAAATGTAAAACAGTTCGTTTTTCATTTATTTTACGTGAATTTTCTGAAATGAAAACCAAATTTTATTTTCTTTTAACATAGGAAAATACTGAATTTGACAAGTTGGTCTCTCTATGTGCGAGCATAAAATAACATAGGAAATGGCACCTTAACAGTATTTTCCGCACTTGTTACCTTCGTTGTGTTTGCACACTTATAGACGGCACTCTTGCAAACAGTTTTTAGTAGGTATAAAGAACCTATGTTGGAGACTGTAGGATGAGACACAAAAGTTATTCGAGAAGACCGGTAATGGTTTTCCTGGCTGTAACAAGTTAGCTCAATAAGTTATCCCAACTTTATTAATTACTCTCTAAATCGAGCGACAAAAATCGCTATAATTTATAAAACGGTAAAAGATCAAAGGCTAAGCTAACGAAAGAAACAAAGGGAAATATAAAATAGAAATTCCGATGATTAAACTTAAGGCGTGGATAATCAAAGAAAAGCACTAGAAACTCCGACTATAATGGAGTTATCTGACCCGCCCAGTCGTTTCGGATGCATAAATTAAAAAGGAAAAGAAAATAAACTCAGTTGGATTTCGCGAATTGTACGATTTCCGTCTGAGTCTGCAAAATAACTTCAACCACTGAGATCGGCTTCCTGTTCCAGTTGAATTTTTATCGACGTGTTTGCTCGAGATTCAAAACTGCTTTTTGATGCACTATTAGGTATGCTAGCTTAGTCCAGCCAACTAGCTCTCTAATAGATTGTTTAACGTTCTTAGTGGATTTGATTTTAAACCATCTAGTACTGTAACAGAAAGGGTATATCAAGCTTGAAAGATGTGATTCTGCCCTGAACAATATTCCCCAAGGATCATAAGGTCGAAACACGAAAAAAATGTTTTGACCTCTCATACAAAATGCACTGTCAGCACAGATTACATAATAGTAAACTAACGTTTACAGATCCAACGCTCTCAGGCGGGGTGCCTACAAATTTCAACCTTACGGTCTAAGCATAAAGTCGATACTTGCAGTGCACCGCTTAGGACACGTTTTTAAATCGCGGGTGATCGCGGACAGGTGGGCTAAGGCGATGATTTTGTCACTTTATGAGATACTGAGCGAGATGCAAGTAGGTGTGTAATATTGATCAATCAAAAATGCAAATACTTACTTACCTATTTTGCCGCCATAAGCTTAAGATGACATAAAGAAAAGTAAAATTGACTGCCTCACCGCACTCAAATTTTTTGTTTATATTTCGACCTATGTTTCTTAGAGAAAGATGTTCAGTTTCATGGGCAGATTCACATCCTGTTACACCCTGTATAGGTAGGGTACTATGGTATGGTAACAAGTAACGGTGCAATTCTCAAATCCTGTGGCAAATTTTAATCGTTGCAGTCAAAGAAAGTGTGTCCCAGATTCTGCCTAAATTATAGATAGATAGAAACTTTAAACTTACAATAATTGCGTAAGAAATATCTAATTCCGCGCAAGAGCGGCCTTATTGCTTAGAGCGATCTCTTTTAGGCAACCTTTGGCAAATATTTGACAAACGGATGAGGCTTGTTATGATGATGTTGAAGAATCCGGGTATGTATGATCAATGACCATAGCCCATACGAATCCAGCTTATTTTACAGCACATATTATAATAATTATTCTTTATCTACCTCAATTCAAATAAGCTGTTATACACTATTTTAATACTAGCTATGCTTCCACTTCACCTGCAACTAGAATTCTCTTTATAACTTTTCCTTCCTGCAATTCAAATGAAGTCGTAGAACTTAGTTATGAACAGTTCAAAAGGTTGCTTTTGTTCAACAATTACTTTATTAAAAAGAGGAAAGGAATACTGACATTTATACATATTTTGTTACCTATTTAACTTCATTTTTTGTTTGTAGTGAACTTTACCATAATCTAGAAATCTGACAGTCAGGTTGGCCAAAAACGTTACAAATCCTTATCTAGAATTGGGTCTGGTTTGGGTTGCGGAGAGTTAGCAGTTGTTCTGTGTAAACACCAGATCCCTCGTCAAACTGTTTAGGTAGCCAACTCCGTAAAAATGGAAATTGTTCCCTCTATTGCGTGACTTATTCTGCAATTACATAAGCGAGCCTTTACCTTCAAAAAGCACCAGTCTTTTATGAAATCTATCACTATCTACACGTTCTAAAAACTGTGTGAGCTTTCGTGAACAATGTTACGCAATAAGCAGATTTGTCTGTTAAAGCAAATACGAGGCACTTAGCAATCCCCGCGGGGATAAATCCCTCACTTCGCGCAAGCCCGACGTGTTGTCGCATAACGCACGTCACGCGTATTTACATACCAGACGATGCGTGAAATGATTGATACTCGTATCGTACCGCACCATACCGTACCTTCGGCTGCGAGTGGCGAGAACGGACGGATTTCTTCTCGCACTTGCCATGATGAGCTCATTCATCACCCGTCTGACAACCGCCGCCATTACTACCGACAATTTAATAAAATATCGTTTTATTCTCATCTTAAACGTTTTGCCTTTCTTTTTAAAAGATAAAATATACGCAGCAGTTTCGCAACGCCTTGCATTGAAAGTCTTCCCGAGTTTACGAGAACTGCTGAGGATAACGGTGAATATTTTTTGTGTTAAGTAATAATGTAGCAAATACTCTATGGGGTTAATGAGTTAAAATTTTGGGAAAACAAGTTCGGTATACCTACTAAGATTTCCAAACATCGACTGCTATCTAACATGACTAAAAGACGACTAGAAACATGGAAACTTTTAATATTATCGGTCGAGGTGTCTGCATGTGAGACGGAGAGTTCTCGTCAAAATGGTAAATGTTACTCTACTTCTTTCACTTTAAGAGCATTTGTGTTAGTCATTAAAAGCAATTTTTCTACTTAGCCTTTTCGCAAGTAAGCACTATGGCACGTTAGCGTAATATTGTATATTCTTTGACTATGGTGTACGAGTACAAGGAGCAATTACACATCAATGTGTCTCAGATTTTGATCGGTAAGTACTGTTATTTGATATTTGAGAACTTTCATCACATATTTTTCATCACAATCTCTCGGTTGTTTGTCAAACCCACTTTAATAAAGAGCTAGCACAAAACAGTGTACGAACTCTTTCATAGCTTTTACGCTATTCTCTAGTCATAAGTCGTTGTCTATTAGCCTGTGCAACTTTATTTTATCACCAAGTGACTTGGAATAATGAAGTTCGCACTTTATCTTAGCACTGCGAGCTCTGACATGAATAATATTCCACAGTCGCATAACGCCAGTCTCTTTGTATTATGAGCGAGAGGCACACCTGAAGATGGGGTCATACATAAAGATCTGCCTGCTCATGCGAGAAAAATGCAACGTTTAGTCAAATCTTATTCAGAACGTATCTATAAGCAACAAAAATCGGTCGTTCAAAAACTTCGACAAAAGTTTTTAAAGATAAAGAAAAATAGAATAATGACGGATAAGAACAGGAATACTATATATACTACGCTCAATAACGCAAATTACCGGGTCGTGTAGAGAAGTATGTCAAGATCGTAGCAGGTGGAGAACTGTGGTCTCTGCCTACCCCGACGGGAACAAGGCGTCATATTATGTATGTATGTATGTGTAGAGGACGGAGGGAGGCCTTTGCCCAGCAATAGGACAGTAAGGGGTTATATAAAATAGAGTATAAGAAGAATAATGATGCCCTTTTCAATTCTATTCCAATATTCGTTTGAAAGTCTAACAGTTTTCTTTATTTTCTCAATCGGGCCGATTACGCTTGCTCGTGAAGTAGTTTCGTTTGCTAGTCACGTCTCCCTTGTATCTCCTCGACCCTAACTGAATATTTGGTACACAGCTTGAATTGTCCCCGTTTTTATTATATAGGCCAACGTGAGCCGGTTTATTTACTTTTATTTACTCATCATATTATTATGTTGCGAGACTATTCTGATGGTATAGTTTTTATTAAGAACAAAAAAAAGGTAAAATAGAGATTTTATGGGAATTTTTTATCAATTCGTTACGGTAGGTAGTTGAATTGCTATATTTAAATATAGTCGCTATAGTTATATCGCTATTTTTTTTGTTGCTATGGCGTCTGAAAGTAATCTGTAAAAATCTACATATAAAATAAATAAACACGAACTTACCATAAATGTTCTAAATACCAACGCACGCTTTTATATCTGGTCTAGAAATAGATAAAGATTAGATGGCGTAGCTTATACTTTCCTGACGAGAGAAGATGCATCAAACTACACCTGCCTGCTGCGGGTTGGAACGAGTTTCTTTAAACCTTTTAACATAGTGTTTGCTCGTGATTATTCTAAGTTGTGATTGTGGTATAGTTCCTACCCATTCCCAAGCTAGGACTAGTTTTATGGGGCGTACATTTCCCCGTGTATACGACCGGCGGCGGCCGCGGTAAACCACGGATCCTACGGCTCGTTAGCGAGGCTGCCCATTTCTACTGCTCCACCATTTTTACTTAATCCTTGTTTTTAGGGTTCCGTACGTCAGAATAAAAAAACGGAACCCTTATAGGATCACTTTGTTGTCCGTCTGTCTGTCTGTCAAGACCCTTTTTCTCACGAACGAGAAGAGGTATCACGTTGAAATTGATAACGAATATTAAGGTCCATAAACCACACAAGATCTGAAAATTACAATTTTTTACAACGACGCAATCAAAAGATAAGGCTTTTTATTTCCTTATCTCCATACATTTATGCAAAAAAGCAAAAACCTACAGGGTACTTCCCGTTGACCTAAAATTATGAAATTTAGCAAGAAGCTAGGTCTTACAGTACAAATAAAGGGGAAACTCTAAAATCATTAAATATTTCAATTTTTCTCACAACTACTACCAACCAATTAAGGTGAGTTCCCGTTTCAAGAACTTTTCTATAAAAGAGGGGTCAAGTTGGATGGTCGCGGAGTTTTTAAAATCAAAGAGCAAAAGCTTTTAGTATATCATATGGTAGATACGAGTAGGTACGGAGCCTTTAGGGCGCGAGTCCAACTCGCACTTGGCCGGTTTTTTTTAGTACAACACACGTAATTAAACCGAAAATGAGATTCAACTTTTGGATGTTTGCGTTTACGTGTTTGTTATTCATGGAAAGATTCTTATGAATACTCTGAAAAAAAAAATGCCGAATCTTTTTAGCGTGCAAGAACTCAGCTGACAAAGAAGTTTCCACAGCAAAAAAAATTAAGTAGGAAACTGAAGGACATTATCGAGTTAGAAATCCCGCGGGCGTTTACCCTCACCGAGTTCAAAAGTTGGGTGTGAATTCGTCTGCTTCAAGTCGCGAAATTAAATCGTCTAACAAATTCGATAGTCACTAGTTCGACGCTAGTGGTGAAGTTACGCTTCGTAGGTAAACTTATAATTACTCGGTTCTAGAAGTTTAAAATCGAGCAGGAAGGTAAGTTACCTATGGTGATCCAATAACTTATTGATCTGAGTATGCTGGAAGCAGTTTATCTAATTTGAATATCATGTTTAAGTTATTATAGGAGTAGGTTTTAGAAAAAGTATTTTTGTCTGAAAGATCGAAAGTCCCCGAGCAAAATTGAAATTGGACATTCATGTGATATATTCAATTGTAGTCAACTTAGCTTTAAATCTAAACTTATTAAATTAATTACGTTATTATGTCGAATCAGTAAAATTTTGAAGCCATTTATTATCTGTCCCTGTCTATCATTTCCTATTTTGTTTAGAATAATGCTGGGTATAGTTTTGATTGGATGTCGGATTAAGATTTGTGTTTAAATAGTGTTGCTTTAGTTATGTATAATTTGATGTGTGTAACTGTACCAATATAAATTAAGTAAAATGAAATAAAGATCAAAAGACAAAAGCCCCGCTCGATCAGTCAAGTGTGTGATGATTTAAGTCCTTGCAAATCCGATTGTACTAGAGCGATTTTTCTTTATTGAAAATGGGCTTACTCTTGACCTCGATCTAGTCTTGAAGACAGAGATGAGGTTGACGATGGAACAAGCTTGCCTAGAAGAAGCCTATTCACTCACGACTTGAATAGATTCGGGTAATGTGAACTCCGGAACACAGACTCAGGCAGAGAATTCCACTCTTTATCCGTGCTTTTGGAGTGCAGAAAATGACGAATACGTGCTACTATCATAATTGCTTGCTACAGGGCAGGCAAAAATTTGAACGGGGATTGAAATCGCACCACATACGAGACGTGGGCCGTTGTTTTTACAGCTGAACGAACATATACGTAGCTATATAGAAAATCCAATAATGAACACTAATTAAACATAAATCATAAGGAGGGCAAAACAAAAGGTGTGAGAAGGCTTCCATAACAGCTGCCGGAGTAAGGAGGGTAAGTTTCAAAGCTGAGCTCAAAGACGCCTGAACGGTATTTGAGAAGCCAATCAAATCACCCCCAGCACTATATTGTTCAAAGAAAACAAGGAGTTGCCTACTTATGTATAATTGTAGCATAGTGGAAAGTATGTCACTTCTCGTTAATCTTACTATTTTTGAACTTCGAAACATAATAGGTCTACCTATGAAATTACCGAAATTTTCTTACAGATTAATGAGATCATAACTCCTAAAATTCAAATGTTATTTTTTTCAATTGTCTTTTATTTGAAAGTTGTCTTCAAGGTTATCAATTTACGCACAAAATAAAGTTTTTATTTTTAGTTTGATATATAAAATTAAAGGTTCGAAAATTGTACGTCTTAAATGTCGTCCGATTTCATCATTAGATTTGTTATATTTTTTTACAGATAACATTTTTCGAAAATTAAATTTATCTTTCTGTTAGCTTAATGTCTTCCCAATAATGCATAAAAAAATTAAAAAAATTGTATTTATAATTCCTAAGAAAAATGCAAAAATGTTAGTACTGAAAATTGAGTTTACCTAAAATTCGCCATACAAAACGGCAATTTCATAGGTAAAGACCTAATATTATGGGCAACTTTTTCGTTTTCTTTAAGTAATTTCTGCATTTGTCGGTTTATGGGTCATCCAACTCAGCTATCGCGTCTTCCAGCGACTGTTTTTTTTCTTTTTCATTATAAGTTCGCTGCTTATTATTTAATTGGTTGTATACAGTATCTACCTACCTTCTTGATTAATTCATTCTTCAAAGCTAGTACGTAAATATTCGTAAATTATGCATTAGGTACTTAATGAAGAGTCCGAAAATTTAATAATCGAGACTAATAGAAATTATATTAATTTTTTACCTACCGTTTGATGAAGTCCTGTATATAGGTACAAAAGTAATTATGAAAAGGGTTGGGAGGTTAATTTGTTTGTCCTTTCTTTAGTCTCGTCACGTCGACGGTTTTCTTTTTTCCTCGCGTACCTACTTAATTAAGTTAATTACGTAACATCCAAAAAACGTGACGAGGCCACATTATGCGCAATTTTACAATTTCGCACCACCATTTATAGCGCATGTGGCTGGCTCAACAATTATCTCCATAAAAATTTGCTACTTATGAATGATAATCTGCATTAGGAATCCGAATGCACAGAAAGGAATTTTAGGAAAAAGAAAATATAGAGTCCTATCCTAATGAAATGGTAAACATAATTTTAGCATGTTGGTTAGACCATGAAACTGTCAACGTTTCCGATATCCGATTATTTTTTTAACCTCCCATAGAGACTGCTTCAGCTTATTGCTCGTTTTGTATGGGAGGTTGAAAATTTCTATTCGTATTTCGATCCATATTTCTTGAGAATAGTTGTTCAGTTTCATAATTATGTTCACTATTTCTCTAGGACCCTATATTTTTATAAGTTAAGTACTCGAATTTCAAACTTTAATACTTCTATAGGGCGTAAAAACACCCCTCGAAAACTGAAAGCGGGGATTCAGACTATCAAACGCGATTTTTTTTACTTCTTGTACGACAAGAAAACACGAGTATTTCTTCTATGTCTTGGTATGTTATTTATGTGTCTATGTATGTATATCATTACCTGGTACCCATAGTAGAGGCTTAATTTGTGATCACATATGAATTTGTGTGAAATCGTTCCCTAAAATGTTTTTCTGTTTGAACTGCATTATGAGAAAATTTTTAGTTTTTCGGCCTTTGTTCCTTGGGGAAAGTTCTTCAGTTTTATGGTCTCAATCCACAGTTTTAGTTTTAGGAAACTCTTTTAACACCCTGTATAATCTCTTCATCCCCAAGATATCAATGTTCAAACCTTTTTGACGACGTAATAGTGCTATCTCCGATATAGTGGAGTGGTTTACAGTAAATAATCTGCTTCTTAACGAGAAGTAAACAAAGTGTGTTTTTGTATTTCCTAATGTAACGCCAGTTGCAACGAACCTATTCGTAAAAAAATAAAAATTGAGTCTTATGGAATCTACTTTGTTTCTTAGTATTACTCTAGATAACAAGCTACAATGTGGACCGCATATTAATAAATTGTCGAACAGACTCAGGGTGTCTACTCTCAAAGTCCGAAATATCGAAACGATACTACTCGAAACATGCAAATGCAAAACTTCGTCCCTTGACAATAGAGCAGAATATTGGTTGGATGAATTTTCAAACTGCATCCAATCAATATTCTACTCTATTGTCAAGGGACGAAGTTTTGCATTTGCATGTTTCGAGTTGTATCGTTTCGATAAATCGGACTTTGAGAGTAGACACCCAGTTCTGCTGCACACGCAGTGAAAAAAATAAGAGCTCTGAAGGATGTAGACACCGCAAGGTTAGTCTACTTCAGTTATTTCCAGTCTCATGTCATATGGCAGCGAATGCAAACAGCATATTAATTATACTACAAAAGCGAACTTTTCGTGCAATTTACAAAATGAAGCCTAGAGAGTCTCTAAGAAATTTTAAAGAAATCAACATTTTAACTTTTGTGTCGCAATACATTTATGAAAATTTAGTGAATGTCAAACGAAATATAAATATTTTTGACAAAAATATTGACAGGCACAATGTCAACACAAGAAACAAGTATCAACTTGCTTCTCATGTTAGCCGTGTTCACAAGATTAGTAAATCTTCATGTCAATAACAATTAAGTCTTAATCTTAAACAATTTATTATTATGTCAATTAATGTATATGCTTCTATAATAAGATGAGGTACCCATTGATATTGAAAGTTTACCTTAGATACATTCAAAACTGTTATCAAGCAAAAATTGTACAAGAAAGGCTATTACAAAATATCAGATTACTTAGTAGAGAAAAATCCATGGGATGAGACTACGGTTCTAACCTCGGGTTCTAACAGGCTAATTCAAATTGACTTATGTTTATTGTGTCAACCCTATACATCAAACATATTTATAAGAGTGGGTGGGTTCTTTATTGTCGCTTCTTTTTCTTCCCACATGGCGCCACTTTGTTTGTGAAGCGATGTAAATGTAACTGACGTCATTGAGAGATTTTTACAAATACAAAAATACAAAATATCCTACAATGAATAAAGAACATTTATATTTCTTGATTTTGATTTCGTTAGTTTATTAAAATATTTATGAAGGTCTGAGTAGCACTCGCGTAGAAAAATATAAATGATAAATTTGATGTCGATAATTTTGTTCGCGAGCCTAGCATACGATAAAAAAGAAATTATTGTACTAAGGACAAGGATATAAAATTTTATCCTACATGAAATTCATTTGTAAAAGATTTTTATAAAACTTTGTCTTTCTCACTTTTGGAGAAAGATTTTGTATACGAGTATACGTTAATTTTACCAAGTTATTGTTGATTTAAGATGAATCAAACTTCATATCTATCATGTCACAGGTTTCATTACTCTGACATTGTTAAGCGCATAGGTACAGCCAAGAACAGGTCAAGCTTGACACTCGCAGCGTGAGTTCAGTTCTTACATCTAATGAAATAAAAATGTTACTAAGTCCAATGTGTGGAGATTGAAGTGCTCTTTACTGTACAATATGCTGTGTGTCACGTTATGTCACGCAACTCCTTGTAGCTTAGATATATCAGATAACTAAGCTCATCTACAGAACAGATGACAGCGCATGTTCTCATATCAGGTAATGAAATGCGTTAAACTATATCAATAATGTTTGCTTACGATATGTAGAGTTGGTAGTTTCCAGTCTTGCACCTGGCAACCCTGTTATGTGACGCTGTTACCTAAACTTCCACGGACTACCAAATATTAGTTTAGTTTGAATATCATGGGGGATTTCGTAATCAAAATATGGTGGGTTTGGGTTTCATTCTGTTAGACATAATGTGTTTATTATCTTGTGTTGCAGAACGACTATATAACAATTACAGGTATTGTGTACCTATAATTGTCGGTTTCATTATAAGATATTGTTACAAGCTTTAACATTTAAAGTAATTGAGGAAAAATTATGTTTGGTACATAATTCATAAAACCGCTTGATATTATTCCACATTTTAGCTATACCTATAGTTAGGTGTTTGGTATATAATAAAATAAAAAAATAAAAAATAAAAATAAATAAAATTTATTTTTAGCCGAATTACATAGGGTTTGCACTTTAAATTACAAAACAGTAAGTAGGTAAGTAGGCTAGTTTAAGGCACAAAAGAAAGGATCCCCTGTCTTTCACGCTAGGAAAACCTGTGTTGTGAAAGTCAGTGGTTCGGCTCTATCCAAGATATTTACTTTCTTAGCAAAGTACAAGATCAAGTGCATCAAAATAAACACTAATTTAATTTAATTAAATCTAATGAATTAGAATTAAGTTGGTGAAGGGTGCTTGATATGTGAAGTGTATGGATGTGTGTATGTGTTAATATATATAATATGTGTATATATATATAAGTGTGTGTGTGTGTATGAGTATATATGAATGGAGATAATATAGTCTAGGTTTTCTACGATATCAGATCTTCAGTTTCTTTATAATCTAAGGTGAGCAACCATAGTCTTACTTTCTTTTTTAACTCATAGCTATTCAGATTAACTATGTCTAAAATAGTATGAATTTTGTTGTACAATCTCCTACTTGTTGGACCAGACTGCTTATATGCGAAGGTAGTGTTACAGGGAGTTGTGGAGCATGCTGGCTTTTTTCGTCTTCTAGGAGGGGAGCTGCTATGTAAAGGCACAGTGGCGTGTTTACTTACGTAACGTACGTACTACCGTACGTACGGTTACTCTTACAATAAATATTTGCCTAACCGTAAGTACTTTAGTATCCCTAATGTCTGCAAACCCCTCGTGTGGATGCTCTACCATTGAGACTGAACATCTTTTTTTCTTTCCCTGAGGAACATAGGTTGAAATTCGGAAAAATTGATTTCAATGTCCCGTTGAAACTGCATCAGTTAATAGCGTGTTTTTTATTGGATTAAATTTATTTTTTTCCCTATTTCGACTTATTGACAATTTTCTTCTATATTTCATTAGGGAAAGCTGTTCAGTTTAATAGAAAGTGCAACCACCCGAGAGGTTTGCAGATATTTACCAAACACCCTGTATATTACAGTATAAAAATGGCTTATTTAAATAATTTCCTGAAAATAAGTAAATGATTAAATCTTTGAACTGCTGACTGTACGTAATTGAGTGAACAGATACTTTTATTTCCTAAGGACTCACATTTACCGTCAAAATTTAATTGGATTGCAGACATTAAACGTCCTTAAAGGAAGAGCCGCAGGTGTCTTCTACTTAGAATGTCGTCCTTAGTAATTAGACGTCGAAAATTAATTTAATATTCCTGAAGCTCTGAAGTCTTGTTACTGCAGCTTCGCTAAAACAACTTTTTGAACCGTAGAAGATATGACATCGAGGCAGACATGGAATTAGCTTAAATTTAAGGCAGTTCGCTTAAAGTTGGGTAAGTTTGCTAAAGTTGGCAGATACTAAATCCCGGAGGACACTCGTCCGCAACTTGCCACTTAGCCGGGGCATTAAACATTGCTGCTAGAGGACGGATGTGGTCAACAAGAACATTGATTTAAATGTGAATCTCAACAAAAAATTTGCCGTTAGCACGCACACTTAAACTCTTTTTGTAAAAATGTTTGAGTGCGCGCAATTGGTCTTGCGCCACCTAAAAAATATTTTTTTGTTGTTTCTAAAGTGAACTTTAATTGTTATTTTACATAATATAATATGTGAGACAAATTATAAAAATTAAAAAAGATAGCAACATTCTAATATAATTAAGTTTTGAATTTGCGATCTACTACGGCAGTAACGTATTACCGCTTTCTTAAACAAAATTATCCGTCTTCAAATACATATTTCTATGCTAATGTGCCATTTTTCTAAGAAAATGTCTTAAGCATGGAAGTAGGTCATGTAGTGAAGCACACTCTTTTCTCCCTCAGGAGCACTGGACGCAAAACTTCAGACATAAAGGGACGACCGGACGACTATTCTTATGTAAAACTTGAAGATCGACTAGTTTGTTCGAAAGGTTCTGAGAGCTAGTGGTATTTGTGAACTAAAGCTGCTGTATCCGATTATTTGTAGTTTTGAACGCAGGAGTGCTATTCCCGATTAATGCAAGTGTCATCTCGAAGGTCCCGAACGAATCAGGTACGTAATCTTTTGTATCTAGTGAACAGTCTATTCTCAGAATACTTAGTAGGTATGATTTCGATCTCGTACAGCTCCTACAACCTAACTAGTAAAATAAGTCATCTCAAACTAAACATTGTTGCTCGTGCAGAAGCAAAGCTGCGAAGTTAGAAACATCAGTTCCTTCTTACCTAATATGCACGCGTCATTACCGATGAGTGCAACAGGCGAGTTCCCAACATGTTAATATCCTTGCTCGCCAATGAGCCGGGAGACGAGAGCTGAGAACTAAAATGTAACCATCAAAGGAAACTGTAGGTAGACAAGTAACTTCTCCGTACGGCGTCCGACTTAGTTTTCGTGGCTGTTTGTGAAATGCGCTGAATTCAAGCAGATAACTTTGGCAATGCGGGCTGCCTTTATTTGCTAGGTGTATGTTCAAACTGTTTACTGTGAATATTTAGCCTGGTTAGCTGGAACTAGCTACTCTAGCTGCAGGGCATTTGGTTGAGGATTTAGTTCATAACCTGAGAGAAACACAAAAAAGGTAAATATATTAAGTAGAAAAAGATGTATAGCACACGCATATGATTACATTACAGAGAAAAGAGAGAACAGACATAATAAGAACGTTACATCTGCTACCCCATCGTAACTTAACACCGTGAGATCTCGGTCAAATGCTAACCTATACCTTAAAACAAGGCCAAATGGTTGTTATAGACTTCCAGCTGACTGCTAGCAAAACGTTTATTACGAGGAATTCGTAAGTTTACAACTGTGGTAGGTGAGTAATAAATAAGTTCTTTAAAGTTTCTTAGATAATGAATGTAATTAGAGGCGTTTGGCCAGTCTCAATGTACTCGTACATATGCGATTTGGGTTCAAAATCTATTGATACGAATCTTGTTAAGACCAACTATCTGCTGTATTTTTATTGTGTACAATTTATTTGCTTGAATAGTTCCATGAACTGTTTATTCCGTTTACTCGGAAAAGCATAACATTTAGCCAACTATTACTGCCAGGCAACCGTAATGGCCGATCCTGGTAGCTGTCGGCAAAAGTTTGTTTGTTGTCGGATGTACTTTATGCCTTTGGGGGTAACTTTAGCCTGCGCTTTATGATTCTAAATGACGTCACAAACATTGCAACGAGTCGGTGAAAACTTGAATAATACAAGTAGTAGTATTTACAATCTAAATCATATTTTCGCTATCAAAGGTAGGTCCCATAGGCTCCCAATTGAACAAAATGTTTTGTTAAAAGATAGCTGTATTTTACATAAAAAAACATTCATTTCTTTAAAATTCACGATTATAATACATACTTTTAATTATGCGCCGATTAGACAGAGAGATCCGACATGTACATTGACGTCACATGTCACTACGGCCATATAAACTCCACGGTATAAACTCCGTGTTAAATTAAGTTTTCCTAGAAAGAGAGAGAAACAAATTTGCGATGGATAATATCTTTTTTAATTTCACAGTTATTCTAAAAATCGTTTTATTATAGTAGTTTATGCAACTGTCATATAAAACAGGTTATTAAAACACGAGTTTGGGTTTATCACAGGAGGCGTAGCCGAATGTGATAATAGCATCAAACGAGTGTTTTTATACCATATTATATGCAGTTGCGTATACTACTTTATCTTCACTCATGCAATAGGTTTCTATACTTATAAAAATGATAAAAATTAAACAAAAGTAAGTAAACAACAATGGTAACTTATATTATGTATATTACAGTTCTGATATGAGTTTGAAGAAGCCGCCTTAATATATCCGCTAGGTCTTCTTTGAAATATACAAGCAGAACATTTTCTTAACAAGACATGGTTTTCTTTTCGATTTTCATTCTTTCCCAATTCATTGTAGGTTATGTCATAAAATGTCCTAGACTAATATGGGAGAAGATCGTAAGTTATTGAGTATCTTCTGGTGTAACTGCAGTATCCTGACTGCACCACTTTATCTTCTTTTTCAATAAACTTTCACATTACTTTCACGGGCACAAAAAACTTGAAAAAGGTAAATATTTGAAAATGGCGGCAAATCTAATATATATTTCCTTCTAATTTCAGGCTGCGCGCGCATATTTTCCACTACAGATAAAATAATTGTAACTATAGTAACTGTTACTGTAACTGCTCCAAAATAATAGGTTGTTTATAAGGCACACTTTGTAAATATGCTACTAATATTTGACAGCTACTAAGAAAAACTGTTACATTTATAACCGTCTCTCTAAAAGACCTTATATTCAGTCTTCTTTAAAAAGGTTTAGGTTCAAGAAGAATTTTATCCAAGTGTTATGTTATGATTAAAAAGTTAAATTACGTAACACCTTTGCAAAATTTTCATACAAAAATCGTTACGTAATGGTAACTTTTTAATTTTTTATGCATACTCTGCATAATATTCAGCCTTATGTACCAACTTTTTGAATCATAATTCAAAGATTACGACATGAGTGTAGATAAAATTGTTCATTACATAAATGAGGAAATAAAAAAAAACGTCCCATTGTACGGGATTGACATTAGCAGTCACGCAACGTATCGTTGGGTTATGTCAATCTTGTACATATTTATTCAATTCTACTGGTGTTTACGATTATGGGAAGCCACTTGTCTACGGCCCCAGGACGCGTTCGTACAAGATGCTTGTCTGCAGCTGGCAGTAAGTAGAAATCCCGTCTTCCAAGACTATTTGCCCACCGTTACCTAGTGAATTTTACGCTCGACCGCAATCAGCCTTGTGGTGTACAGAGGTATCGGAGCAAACTTCGAAAACTTAAGGCAAAGGGCGGCTTGTATTTGCTTTTGTTAAGTAGGTATTTATATTATTATTAAAAGTATGTTACGTGATTCCGCTTGAGCGTTTTATGCGGCCTAGGAAGCTCGCGCCACTAGGCAGTCTAGCAATTTTTGCCGCCAAGGAAGTAATTTTTGCGGAGTGAAGTGGTGCGATACAAACGTCCATTAATAGTACTGAGCAGTCTTTTTCTTTATTGATTAGAGCTCAGAATAAATACAAGTTCGCTTTTAATACATGGGTTGTACACACAGCCGCACATCAGTAGAAACACTTTTGGACCTTATGGCGTGGTAATAGAGTTGAAAAAGTTTCTACCGACGAGCGGTTGACCGTACCCTTAAAAAAATGACAGTTTAATATTGACGTTCTCGTCAACGGTTTTTAATAGGATTTTGTTCTATTTTCTTGATATTAAATGCAAAATTTTGTGATAGTGGAAGGATAATAAATCCTGAGTACGCGAAAGTGACAAATATGGGCAATAATGAGCAAGTGGTAAGTGTAAAATTCGTTAGTGTTCCGTCGTATGGCTCTAACAAGGTAGCCGGTATTCGGCTCTAATTATTTTGTTTCATTTTGCGTGCTTTTCTAGCTATCACCAACTAAAAACTTTAACATTCTTTTCGGAATAATACAATTTATTACAACACCAATAGAAAAAACCATCGAAATCGAGGCGTTTCTCCATGTATAACCGCTAAGATGCGTCCTTGAAAGCTAGCGCTCAACTGCCTAGTGCCATGGGGGGGGGGCAAACGCTCGAGCGGTAGACCAAATTTGCCCACGACTGGAACATTCTAATTAATGAAGTTTATTATCTGTTTATTAAGCAGTCTCTTCTCCCTCGCTCTCTACCAAACATTATTTCACGAAAAAGAAATTTCACGAAGTAAGTCATCTGACACAAGCCACATTGTTGGTAGGTATGAGAGAACTTGGTCGACCCCGCAACATTTCCTGAGATAAGGCGTCAACTTTACATACTCACTCTAAACATACTTACTCTGCACAAAATTTAACGTGCTCTCTCTTTCTTTACAGCGTGAATTGAAACACCGTGCCCCTCGAATCAGATCCATGAAAGGCTAGGATAGGACTGTGGTCAAAAAGGTATCCCCCCTGAAACTCATATATCCCTATAGCTGAAAAACTCCGAAGTCATTTGATAGACAGCAGGTCCGGCATGTTGGGCTTCTTTGATAACTACAAGTGTGAGTGCGGCATTTTGCAATCCATGACACACTGGCTTTCGTGCCCTACCACCTCAGTTTCTTGCACCCGGGAGGACCTTTTTGAAGGCAAAATAAGAGCTATTGATGTTAATTACTATAAAATCATTTGCCATTGATACAAAAAGAAGAAGGAATCTAAACATTTTTTTAATTTTTTTATCACTGTGGGACGTATGTATGTATATCCATAACACATCACAGACTTCTAGTACTGAGGGTCTCTGAGCTAAGCCGCGGTCTGACAGACAGACGGACACGAAGAAACTATAAGGGTTCCTTGTTGACTACGGAACCCTAAAAAGGACCTATATATTGGAATATTTCTAAATACACTAAATACAAAATAAAGAACTATGTACGTTTTAAATAAATAGGTAAGAAAGATCCTTAGTATATATATTTATTTGAACTCAGCACGCTTTTTACTCAAAAGATCGAGGTCTTTAGGCTCGAATTTATAGTCGCGACTCAACCCTAAGTATAACTTAGCGCATGCGCAGCACGTTGCATCAGGAACTCAGCTAAAACTCAGCTATTCGATAGTCGTTGCCTTTCCTTCTGATTTGAGTTGAGTGTAAGTCGGGTCGATTCTTGACCGGGAGGATTATAACGAACACGTAAAGTCTATATTTGTCCCTTTCACTTATTTGGAGTTGTATGAAAAGAAAGATTATCTGACATAACTGTCATCAAATCTCTAGTAGAAATTTTTTCGAAGGGCACAAATCGCACAAATCCGTCAAAGAAATGTCATTATGAGATATGAAAACAACAATTTTTTACATATTCATTTTATTTAGTATTTAATTAGTATGTACCAAGCTAGGAACCTACTAGAAAGAACGAGAATAATCATACGCAATGTGCATTAGCGACCAGCGATATAAATTTATTCAATTATAATGTAATAATGGTAAGTGAAACATGATTTTAATTCTCCATATATTTTCAAATTGTTTTCAAAGATTAAGCAGAAGATGAAGGGCTTGGTAGCCTTTAGTAAACTTTGAATATCTTATAAAACACTGCTTGGCCAGTTTCGCTAAATTTTCCTGCGTTCAAAGTGGAGAAATATGGGTGTTTACCCGTGGCCTATATGCCCTATATAATACGTATTTACATTCCATAAAGTGGATCACAATTTGATCTGAGTACAATCCACTTGCTTACAAATGCTTTTGTAGTTTAACTGAACAATTTTATTTTATTTAGTCAACACTTTTAAATAAGTATTTTTATTTTTAGGTTGTTTTCACGACCTATAAAGTTGACCAATAAAAAGTCTGAGCTGACGACCAAAATAAAGTAATTTAGATGTGCAGCTTCAGCTACATGTTAATGTTATGTTCAAATACGTAGCCAAACGTTGGTCTGAAGATCTTACCGCCGAAAAGCTGCCACCAGGTCCCGATCTTCCCTGGTCCATATGGAAGTCACTGAACAGACTGCGATCGGGCGTTGGCAGGTGCGGGGAACTCATGAAGAGGTGGGGCTTCTCTGATAACGACAAGTGTGAATGCAGTATTTTGCAAACTATGACACACTTGCTGTCGTACCCTACTTCTCCAGTTTCCTGCACTCGGAGGGACCTTCTTGAAGGCAACTAAAAGGCTATTTATTTGGCTACTTTTTGGGCTAAGCTTTTATAGTCAGTTTTGCCGATGACTCGAAAAGAAGAAGAAGAAGACCGCTAATCTAGCTCGAAAGAAAACATACAAATATATGGATCGTATTCTATCTATGCATTGCCTTGTCTGAAATATGTTTTATGGTGGAAATACGCCCTGCGCGCGGGCCTGCTGCACCCTGCTGCAACCAGATCTTATGTGGTTTAAATATACTTTAATATTCGTTATCATTTTCAACCTGATACCTTTACCCGTTCGTGAGAAAAAGGACCCTCAAAAGGACCTTTGTTTGTGAGACGTTGATAAGAAGATCAAGCCTTACACATAGCCAAAACTGTTTTGTACGGTCAACCGCTTGTCGGTAGAAACTTTTTCAACTCTATTACCTCGCCATAAGGTCCAAAAGTGTTTCTACTGATGTGCGGCCGCGTGTACTCCATAAATAATTTCCGTTGATTTTTAGGGTTCCGCACCCAAATGGTGAAAACGGGACCCTATAGATATCCCTCCGATGTCTGTCTGTCAGTCTGTCTGTCTGTCAGCGGGCTGTATCTCATGAACCGTAATAGGTGGAAATTTTAAATTTTTACGAATTATGTATATCTGTTGCCGCTACAACAACAAAGACTAAAAATAAAAAAAACCGGCCAAGTGCGAGTCGGACTCGCGCCCTAAGGGTTCCGTACCTATCTACTATACATATGATATACTAAAAGAGTTTGCTCTTTGATTTTAAAAACTCTGCGATCATCCAACTTGACCCCTCTTTTATAGAAAATTTCTTGAAAAGGGAGCTCACCTTAATTGGTTACTATTAATTGTGTGAAATATTGAAATATTTAATGATTTTAGATTTTTCCCATTATTTGTGCTGTGAGATCTAGCTTCTTGCCAAATTTCATAATTTTAGGTCAACGGGAAGTGCCCTGTAGGTTTTGCTTTTTTGCATAAATGTATGGAGATGAGGACATAAAAAGCCATATCTTTTGATTGCGTCGTTGTAAAAAATTGAAATTTTCAGATCTTGTGTGATTTATAGACTTTAATATTTGTTATCAATTTCAACCTTATACCTCTTCTCATTCGTGAGAAAAAGGGTCTTGACAAACAGACAGACAGGGTTCTGTTTTTTTTATTTTGAGGTACGGAACCCTAAAAATGAACAGCTGATGAGGGGCGCAAATTTTTTTTTACCTTCCCCATTGATTGGGGTATTGTTGTTTAGAGCTCGTTGAGCAGAGGAATACTGTATTTCTTATTTTAAAAAATATTTAAAAACGAAGGAATAAGATGCTACGAAAGTCTTTTTCGTTTTTTTTTTTATTTTGTTTAGGTTGTATCTCATGAACAGTAATAGGTAGACAGTTGAAATTTTCACAGATTATGTATTTCTATTGTGGCTATAACAACAAATACTAAAAATTTAAAATTAAGGCAGGCATCCCTGCTACAAACGTGTTGTTAAACGCGTGTAGGCGATTTTTGCTCGATTTTTTGTTTTAGCTCTATCGTAAAAACGGGAACATTTACAAGCGTGATGATTTGTGTTATTTATAGTGCATAAGCTATTAAATAACAACAAATAATCAAAACTGGTCAAGTGCGAGTCGGACTAAAAAAATCTAGCACAGTAAGTTACTGAAATTTCAACTAATACAATTGGTACAGAACCCTCGGTACGCGAGTCCGACTCGCACTTGGCCGGCTTTTTACAATGTCCTCATTACCACATAAGCTTTCTCTGTTCCGTCCTCAATAAGCAGTTAGCAATTTTGCTGATGTATCTAAAAATACAATGTCGCAACGTTTTTCATGTCTGCGTTTACCTTTTCCAAGTTATTTTTATCAGAAAGTGACATCTGTGCGATATCTCTTGATAAATAACACTGTCCATGTCCTCATAAACTGAAAACTTCATTGAAAATTTCATAGAGGTCACTTTCAGTAAAATGACCAAAGAGCGAAGCAAGGAGGTTTTTGTTCTGAGAAAATGACCATTTGACAAGTAAAGGAAACACAGACGAGCGGCTGATGAGCGGTTTTAGCGGTAATTTATAAATGGATAAATAGGAGTGTTTTTGGATAGATTCTCTAAAAAACGGAGGACCTTTTTTTTAAATGGAGTATGCGCACGCGTGCACCCAGAATATACAGGTTGAAAAAAAAATACACTAAAGTGATACGGGAAACATATATATTAGCCACCGGATGGATTTACATGATGGATTTACAAAACATCAACTCGTTTGTAATAACTCTACCTGCGGAACATGTGTCCACAACGTAAGAGCAGCACGAACCATTTGAGGCTACTGTCGACCCCCGCCTCCCCCCTTAAAATTAAATCTATTTCACCTACAAACTTGCAATTTTGCATGGTTAGTAAGACCCAAACTAAAAAGTAACCCTTCGACCAATATAAAGAGTTATAGACGGGCCATATGGAACATCGTTTGAAAACCGATCAAGTGAGTGAGGTCACTCACTTTGATTTAGTCGGTGTTCGGATGCTCAACGAGTAACACGTGTGAGCAAATAATTAACTTCCCGCCTTTCTAATAAAATAAAGCCGTCCTGTGCTTTTCAAAGTATTCAAATAACTCAAGAAAATACGAACGAAGATTTAGGCGTCACATTTCACTTGTTAATATATTTTTTAGTAAAATCTAATTATTTGATAATTTTCTTGATAAAAAACCTTCGCCGGCCTTGCCGCCATTATTCAGCGACGCGTGATTGAAACGACGGCCTCTCGACGAACATTCGCTATCTCGCTCGCGCTACGGTGCGAGCGCGTGTTTCTATCTCTGTTAGGGACTGTGTGTGCAATTGTGCATGTGATTAGGAAAACTGTAACCGTGGGTGTGCGTTTACATGTAGTTGTAGCGAGACTTGTTTTTTATTAGCGTTTTGTACGGATAAGGCCCATAACTCTTTATATTGGTCGAAGAGTAAGACCCGCCTATAGAATCCTATTTTTTTCCTAAATTTCATGAAAGTATAAACCATTACCTTTTCTTGAGATATTGACGTCCAAAAGTCACTATCTTGTACACATGTATGTTAAACTACTACAACCTATCATTTTACGTACTGGGTGAGTACGGTCAACCGCTCGTCGGTAGAAACTTTGTCAACTCTATTACCACGCTATAAGGTCCAAAAGTGTTTCTACTGATGTGCTGTTGAGTGTACTACGGCACCACCCTTGACCGGTTTTCTATTGAATTGTAAATCTAAATAGGTACGGTCAACCGCTTGTCGGTAGAAACTTTTTCAACTCTATTATCACGCCATAAGGTCCAAAAGTGTCTCTACCGATGTGCGGCCGTGTGTACTCGGGACGATTGAGAAGGTTTTTCGGCACGTTTTGGGATAAATTTTCCAGTGATTCAAGATGATCGAGTGTTATTCGAGAGTTAAAAAAATGTGTCACATAATCTCCGTTGTCCTTTTGCAAAATCAGTTCTCTAAAATTTTAAACGCCCGTCTACCTGTTCAGGAAACTACTCAACCTGAGTTAAGATTTATATTTCTATCTCTTTCTTTCATTAAGTTGAGATCTTGGCTAATTTATAAACAAATTGAGCTGAGTAAAGGGTGAGAAGAGGGTGAGTAAAGAAATGGCCCTCCCTGAGTTCACGTTTGGTTTTTGCTTTGGACTAAAAAAAATGTATTATCAATGGAAAAAACGTGATCATTATAAGGGCTGTTATATTTTCAATAATTTTAACGAATTGATAATAGTGCGTTAAGATGCAAGTGCGCTATTTTGTTGATTACGCCCGAGGCTCGAGAATTGCAGCCCGAGCCGCAGGCGAGGGCGTAATGGAGCCGAGAGTGTAAGACCAAAGCGCATGCGCTTCTTACGACGTTTTTCAACACATTTACAAATAAAAACAGGTAACATTTGCTTACCTGATAAGGCTTTTGTGGAAAGTCCGTCTGGGGAAGTACCACCCCCTTGCTTTTTTCTGTCGTGAAGCAGCAGTGTTTGCACTGCTGTGTTTCGGTTTGATTGAAGGGCAAAGGAACCAGTAAAATTACCGGCAGATTACCAAGGCAAACTGTGATATGAAATATGCCTGCAACAGTTACATCACGCACGACCCATTCATGCTTTTAGCGTTTTTAGGGTTCCGATACCAAAATGGTAAAAAAAGGAACCCTTATGGTGCGACTTTGTCTGTCTGTCTGTCTGTCACACCTCTATATCTCAGCTATCTCTTTTCACTCATGCTATCGACTTGAAATTTGGAATGGTTTTAGAATATAAGAAGTTGCCCAAGTTAATTGCACACGTAAAAATTTTGAAAAAATTATGATTATTAACTAGCTGTTGCCCGCGACTTCGTCCGCGAGAAATTCTATCTGACCCTCCATCCATCTTCCCTTCCGTCTATCTGTCGTCCTTTCGTCCGTCCGTCCAACCATCTGTCCAACCGTCCGTCAAACCATCCCTGGCCCTGCTCCTCTCCCTCTCTCCCCCACCCCCTCCCTTTTCCTCTCCCTCTCCCTGTCCCTCTCCCACTCCCTCTCCCTACCCTTATTCCTATCCCTTCCCCTATCCCTACCCCTAACGCCATCTTAACCGCTATCCCTATCTTCATATAAACATAGAAACGACACCCATATTGATTTTTAGTAGTGATGGGCCGACTATGGGGTTTGCCGATCAGCCGACTAGGCGACTAGTCGGTTTTGATATTGCCGGATAGTCAGCCGACTAGTCGGCAGTGCCGATCATCCTTATTTCGTACTTGATCCCAGATATAATCTGCAGTTTTTTTGAGCCGCAAAATATATTAACAATGAGGTTACAATTTTTACTAGAAGTTTTAAAGATTCCTTGAGCAACGATGATAGTGATGCACTGCTTATGTCATGGCTAAGGACAGAACATAATAAATATTAAGATCCTGTGTTTTTATTTCATACTATTACTGCCGAATAACCGGCGCAGTTTTTACCGATTAGTCGCCGACTAGTAACCGACTTTAAAATATGCCGAATAGTCGGTTTTACCGACTAGTCGGTGTATAGTCGGCCCATCTGTAATTTTTAGACATTTCAACCCTATCGCACCCCAATTTCACGTCCACCACGTTGGATTTCAAAGTTGTAGTTTTCGTAATCAGCGACCCGATAAACCATACAAATGACACCCATATTGATTTTTAGACATTTCAACCCTATCGCACCCCAACCCCATCCCCAAGGAATGATGGTATTTCACGTCCACCACGTTGGATTTAAAAATTTTTGTAGTTTTTGTAATCAGCGACCCGATAAACCATACAAACGATACCCATATTGGTTTTTAGACTTTTTCACCCCATTTCCCTCTTTTAGGGGTTGAATTTTAGGGTGGAATTTTAAAAACAGTGATGTACGTTCCACAGAATTACAACCGTAATGCCTAAACAATAAATTTAGTGGATTTTACTTTGAAAATGAAGGATTTCCAACTTCATCCCTCTTTTTACCCCTTAGGGTGTAGAATTTTCAAAAACCCTGAAACACGTGCATATTAATTTTTAATCGTTAGCCTAAATACAAAATTTGAAGATCCTAACTTCAAAACTGACAAACTTTCATTCAAACTTTCATCCCCTATTTTACCCCTTTAGGGGTGGAATTTTGCAAAACCTTTTCTTATTGCACCGTTAAACTTTATAAGAGACCTAAATGCGTAATTTGGAATTTCTAGACCCAGCGGTTTGGGCGGTGCGTTGATATGTCAGTCAGTGAGTCAGTCACCTTCTTAATTAACATTAAATGCATTTTCCCATTAGAATGAAGGGTTTTCATGCGGTAAAAAGTAGCCTATGTGTTACGAGTATTGTAGGACCTAACCTATATGTGTGCCAAGTTTCGTTAAAATCCATTCAGTAGTTTTGACGTGAAAGAGTAACAAACATCCATCCATACTTACAAACTTTCGCGTTTATCTAAATATATATATATATATATTTATATATTTTTTATTATTATATATATAAAATTGCTTGTCCTGACTGACTGATTCATCAACGCCGAGCCGTAACCGCTATAGCTACAGAGCTGAAATTTTGTACACAGGTTTATTGCACTTCAAAACCACCCACTAAGGAAGGATTTACCAAAACTCATCCCTTAAGGGGGTGAAATAAGGGATGAAAATTTGTATGAAAGTCCTTTATTTCTTAAGTAAGATTCACAAAATTTTGAATTTAAACTTTTGGTAAAAATTAAGAAATGTGCTTAAGCATTTCTTAAAAATCACCTTTCAAGGAGGTAAAAAAGGGGATGTTTAGTTGCCGTATGTTGGTCTATAACTTTGTCTTTCATTTTTATAGGTAGAATTGTAAAAAAAATTTTTGAGCTCCGTAAAAAAGAAAAAAGGACGTGTTTTAGAATTTCTCAAAATTCATCCCCTAAGAGGGAGAAATATGGGATGAAAATTTGTATGAAAGTCCGTCAGTTTTGAATTTAGGATCTTCAAAATTTGTCATTAGACTAACGACTAAAAATTAAGTTTTACGTGTCTCAGGGTTTTTGAAAATTCTACACCCCAAGGGGTGAAAAGGGGGATGAAGTTGAAAATCCACTAAATTTATTATTTAGTCATTAGGGTTGTAATTCTGTGGAACGCACATCACTGGTGTTGAAATTCCACCCCAAATTTAACTCCTGAAAGAGGGAAATGGGGTGAAAAAGTCTAAAAACCAATATGGGTATCATTTGTATGGTTTATCGGGTCGCTGATTAAAAAAACTAAAACAATTTTGAAATCCAACGTGGTGGACGTGAAACACCGTCATCCCCTGGGGATGGGTTTGGGGTGCGATAGAGTTGAAATGTCTAAAAATCAATATGGGTGTCGTTTGTATGATTTATCGGGTCGCTGATTACGAGAACTACAACAATTTTGAAATCCATCGTGGTGGACGTGAAATACCATCATCCCCTGGGGATGGGTTTGGGGTGCGATAGGGTAAAAATGTCTAAAAATCAATATGGGTTTAGTTTCTATGTTTATGTAAGGATAGGGATAGCGGATAGGGGTAGGCGTAGGGTTAGGGGCAGGGATAGGAAGAGGGAAATGGAGAAGGAGAGGGATGGGGAGAGGGAGGGGCAGGGGGTGAGGGAGGGGGAGGTTGAGAGGGAGGGGGAGAGGGAGAAACTGCACATTGTCTAAATTTCACGCGAGCGAAGCCGCGGGCACAGCTAGTAATTATAAGTAGGATGTAAAGGGGGCCAAAATAATAATTGTCGCTACTAGGTCAAGTGGGGTATCATATGAAAGGGCTTTACTTGTACATTCTAAAATATATTTTTGTATTTTGTTACGTTTCTTAGTTTTCAAGTTATGATAAAAAATGTCATAAAAAAATCCCATTCCCCCTTTTCTCCGAAGTTTGTGTAAGAAAAATCTGAATTAATTACAGTTGACAGAAGTTTATGTAAACTTTACAGCAAAAATAAAACGATCTTTCTTAGTTGCACAGTTTTTCAGAAATCTGCAAAAAAACTTTACAAATAAATTTAGTTTTGCGGTCTTGAAAATAGACTTTATTGCTTCCAAAAATACTATAGGTATATCGGAACCCTCGGCGCGCGTGTCCGACTTGCACTTGACCGGTTTTTTTACATGAATTTTAATAAACGCTTTCTATGACTTCTTTATTTATATGATTTTAGAAAACAAGACAGAAACTTTCCGCCCCTTTTGGAATCCATACCTTACCCGGTTGCATGCCGGGCATTTAATATTATTTTATCTGTGGCCGGGCCCAATTCAGTCTATTCAGACTTTAGTGTGTTCAGGTAGATTCCACAAGGTGATGCATCAGTAAAACCAGGGAGGCATAGCGAAGGATCCAGCAGTGTGAAAGATAGAGCAGCGCGGCGCCCTTCAGAAGTATGCTTCCTTCTGACCGTTGATTGTACTGCGGCCGTTGTTTATGTTGTTTTCTCTTTTCGTATTTTCCATTCTCAAGCTTTATATGGGGAAAACATCGCATTACAAAAGATATTAATTTACCTATTCAAAAGGTAAAATGGTTCAGCAAATGAACAACCTCTATAAGTTTTTCGTTGCAAAAAAGTATAATACCTTTATGTGACGAATCCTTTTCAATGTACTCTCAAGAACTGAACGCATAATATAATTAATCTGTGGTCTAGCATGGGTCTAGCTGCCACGTTGTCAACAAACAATGTCATGGCGAAATACGTTTTGTAATGAGATGTGACGCCATTAAATAAATATGTAATACAATACGAAGTGGTAAATTTTTTTGAAATCAATAAAATTATAAACTAAACATTATTTAACTATCTAAACAAAATAATTGGTAGGCACCTCTAGGTAACCGATCATTGTTTCGATTTTTGGTTAATTGTGTGTATGTATTATATTAGGTTAAATAAATAATGTTCTCTTTTTCAGCATTGTTGCAAAATTCCATACATGTTTGCGAAACGTATGTGTAACATGGCCAGTCCCTTAGATTATGAATAACGGCAGCTTCCAAAGCCTAGCTGACTAAACCTGGCAAAAGCATTGCTAAAAAACGAATAAGTTTCGATTATTGTCAGAAGATCGTACCTGCGAGTATACTTGTTCGTCATTACTTACTAGCCGGAAGATGTCCACTGCTGTCGAGGCCTCCCCTGGAGTTCTCTTCAACCATTTATCTTCAACGACCAGAACTGCGCTGCCTGCATCCAGCGGTTTTTTTTACAGGGGGAAGGGTAGGGGATATTTGAAGCACGAAAATAGAAAACTTGGTTATATGAGTTGATATTTATAACAATAAAACTACTCGTTAGATTTACGCCGGATTTATTATTTATTTCAATGTTCAATGTAGGTATAGTAAGCAAATGTTGCCCACATTTATATTAGGGTGATGTGATGCCATAGTCTCGTGTAGTGCCGGTAAAGAATAGTACCATCCCATACATACCGGTGGGTGTCGTAAGTGGCGATTAAGGGTTATAAACTGGAGGATGGGAAGCAGCATCCTCCTGTGTATCGTACCATCTTACTTACTGCGGTCACCTACAACCGCGGTACCATAACGCTGACAAGCGAGGTTACTAAGGTACTTCCCCCATCACATTTTTTCAGCAAAAGCCAAAATTCTGGAGGGAGCTCCCTGTCCTGTAGTGGTCATTTCGTGGGATGTTATGATGATGCCAGAGCACTACCTATTCTTATTTCTAACACGAAACAGGTCGCACAGGAAAGGAACGGCTTAAGCTTATGGTGCACCATTTCGGCAGATTGAAGATGTGCGTTAAACTTGATGCAGGCGACGATATCCACGCTACACTAAAGCCATTGTGTGTCTTTGAGCCATACAATTTAAATTCAACTTTGAGCAAATCAACAAGGAACTTCTCCTCATAATTTCTTTTTCAATAGAAATTTTATAATGCAGTAGCAATGGGTCATACGAGGTCGTAATGGTTTAAAGAGCAAGTTCGGAATGGTGTTCTTTTGAAAACAATAAAATCGTGATACAAATAATATGGGTTGTGGTACGGACACGAGGAACAACCCAGTATACAATCGGTGGACACTTCTCACAAAGTGACCTGATCCCAAACTAGGCAAAGTAAAGTAAAGCCTGTACTTTGGGTAACAGAGGCTAATATACATAAATAGATAAATAACACAGACACAGGATAAACACTCGTGTTCATCACACAAATGTTTGCCCTTAGCGGGAATCCCGTCCGCGGCCTTCGGCGTAGAAGGCAGGCTCACTACCAACCACACCAACGGGCCGTTAACTAATTCATATTATGAACGTTAGGTGGGATGTTATCGGTATTGTGAAGGTACCCAAATTGCGAATATGAGTTATACAAAAGTGTTATGTTCAAAAAAATGTTTCACGTTTTTTTTTATTTTTGATAAAAAATATGTATACAGGGTCTTTTCAAGTTTGTGATCAAAATACCCTGTATGATTTGAATTACATTGTGCAGGTTCTCCTTTTGACGTTTAACTGACATCCTCAAGTCAGGGTCGACCATGACTAACCTTTGACAGGTTCGTGAGTAAAGATTCATGACGTCACGGTAAAAAATTTGTGCTAATTGATAGTCAAAAACTTGAGCCGAACTCAAGTTTTGGCCCTCAGTAGAGCTATTTGTCTATGGCATACTAAACTGCGTTTAGTTTGGGAAAAAATAGTTTAGTCTTGGTTTAAAGAATATTTTCTTACATGCATTATTTTGCAATTTTGATGTATTTTAATAATTAGTGTACGCTGAGCAAAACACTTAAGGAAATCTAAAGAAATATTTTGTTTCAGCTTAGTATTATCATGTTTTGTGGTTAATTTTTTTTTCAACTCAAAGCAGTAACCAAACGCAGAGACAAGTCGAGCGTTTAGTCCTCTTGACGTAAAATCTGTCAAATTATTTCTACTACATTTGTTTACACAGATTCCCTCCCTGAGTTCAGGCTGAGTTTAGGATCAGGTTGAGTTCAACCTGAGTTCTAGATAAGTCAAGCTTTATCAATTCGGGCCTTAAGATTCCAATCTCTTTGGGGAAAATGCCAGGGTTGGTTAGCGGCGAAACTCACTTTAAAACTTCAGTTTCGGCAGTAATAACAAAAATTGAGTCAAAGTAGCTTCTTTGATGTGATGAGATGGCTTCAATTTGCTAAGATTTTGGCAAAGAAATTGATAATAATCTTAGATTGATTATAATTACATCGCTTTGTGCCGTAAGTACTTACCTTATTACTCTTTATCAAAGGTATAGAAATTCGATACTTCAAATCAGGGTACGTATTCCGAAGTTTTATCAGAGCTCCGATATTATCAGATTGACAACAACAATTACGTTCGGAAATTTACTTTGTATGGGAATTTCTTTGTCAAACACCGAACCATAGACTAATTATCGCCGCGATATTATCGTAGTTTTGCGATATTAATACGGCAGCAGCTTTTATCTAACCTTAATACTTAGAACTTACCTAAGAAACTCAGGAGTAAGTATGTACACGGCTTCATTTCTCCAAGTTCTCTGTAACAAACAAAAACCAAGTTAAATATATATATTCAAGTTTTATGTACAGTCACGAGCACGTCAAGCTTGGCGTATTGGACTTTGTACCGCTGTAACTTTAAAAGCCGTATGAACTAAAGTCGCGCTGAGAGTGTCAAGCTTTACCTATCCTTGATTGTACCTCAGTAAGTATTCACTTAATAATTGGGGGTTTGATGTTTAACCAGTATAAGCTGAACTAGCTACGAGTATCAACTATGCTACAAATGCACGAAACCAGACACAGGTCAAAGTGTTACCACTGACATACGGCCATGTATATCTACTTGGCTTAATTTTTAGAAAACAATTCTTCTCTTGGCTAACAATCTTTAGGTCAATAGAAAATTAAAATATTTATGTTTCTAATGAACTCTTGTTTACTTCTAGCAAGTTGTTTCATTAAAATTAAACCCAAAAGTTTTGAGTACAACAAGTTTGAAAACAAAGCAAATATTCCCGTGTGTAGGTCGAGTTCCAGCAATACGGGTCAATGTAGGATCAATGCGAGCCCTGGACTATTATTATTATTGTTATAGATTCATTTTTCTCTCCTTTCGGAGGTGCAATCCCCACCGCACGGGCCTTAACCAAGTGAGGTGGGATCGGTAGACGAGGAGATAATTGAAGTTGTGAGGAACTTTCGAACAATGCGGCAGGTATTGAGTATGACGGCTTTTTGTAGGGTATTAATCATGAAGGTGGGAATATTTAGAGTTTTCAGACTATTGAGTAAGGTTTTGGGGATAACTCCGGTTGTAGACAGTACTATTGGGACAATATGTACAGCTTCGACCTTCCACTGGGTCCTGATTTCTATGGCTAGATCCTGGTATTTGGAAAGTTTGTTTGTGATTGTGGTTTGGATGTTATGGGTATTAGGGATGGCCATGTCTATTAAATACGCGGTCTTGTTTGATTTATCATGAAGTGTTATATCTGGTCTATTGTAATGTATGGTCTTATCTGTGAGTATTGTCCTATCCCAATAAAGTTTACATCTATTGTTTTCTAATACTGTATCTGGGTTATATTTGTAATACGGTACTTTGTTTTGTATGAAATTGTAAGCTAAAGCAAGATGTTTATTATTATGTACAGTTTATTGTACACAAGAAAATACAAACATAAAATTAAATTTAAGAACAAAGACACAACAGGTGCTGCTTATTTCTACACGGAAATTTCTTCCAGCAGACCTACGGAAGCGTGATTTGACTGGCAGAGGCAGATAGAACGTGCACACATAAACTACAAAATAGAAACCTAAATATAACACTTAATGTTAATTTATTTAATTCTTAATGTTAATTTGAGCCGAAATGAGAGGTATTCACTGTTTCGCCCGAGCCGCGTTCGCCCGTTCGGGCGAAACACTACCTTTAGATAAACCTAAATTTTGAATGGGGGGTTTCGCCCGAAGGAATTTCTCTACATGAAGTAACATCAGCAACAAAATGCTAATTAATAGCATAGAACCACAAACATGGTTGAATCATGGCACTTAACTATAAATAAAAACATTAATGACAAAATTCGCAATGTAGCCCTTGACTTTATTAAAATCTGAAATAAATTATTGTAAAGTTTTAGTAACAAAGGGGTCCAACATAACAACCAAAAACATTTTAACGGTAGAAATGGATGAGCATGTCTCTTCAACCATAGCAAACTTAAAAAATAATCGGATTTCAGTTGGCCACTGTATTGAGCTATAAGTTTTTAATCTATATTTTAACTAATTAATCAATTGTTGTAATTAAAGTGTGGATAAATAATATGATTCTAAATTACTGTGATACTGAGAACCAAGTTTTTGTATTGATTATTGTAATAGTTTTTCTAGCACATAGTTTTGTTGATTATTTTTATAAAAATGTTTGTAGTATTTATGTAGATTGTTGATTTTTGTCATCAAAATGTAGATTATTAATATTACTATCAATGACTGTGATATTTTGTACTGTTGATTATTATTATATTTTTTTTGCATATATCAGTCTAAATAACTTGATTGTTGTATTTGGCAACAAATTTAATTATTTCCAAAATAATTTTTTACACCCCAATACACTTCAGACAAAATGGCTAAATGTACACCAAATTTGGCTAAATGTACACCAAATTTGGGTAATTGGTTATCAAATTTATGCTGGTCAAAATTAGTCGGTTCGGTTAAGTTCGTTAGAACACAACCTAACCGATCCCGAATGGCCGGCGAAGTGCCAGAAGCAAATTTGGTGTTCATTTAATCATTTTGGTAAACAAAATTTGGTAAACATTTATTTGGTAAAAATTTTACTCAAATTTGGTGGCAGCACGTTAATACACAGCCGTTGTATTTCTGGCAATATTGTTGATTATTGGTTACCAAAATATTATTTTTAAGTATAAAAATCAATGATTGTGATAACTTGTGCCCAAATTTATACTAAGTAACAATTTTTTATCATTTTATATAGTATTTACTTAAGTAGTTTGTAGCGCAGTACCAGTTGATTTCGATAATTAGTACATATGAAAAAACAATACTATAACTTATTACACAAGACTGCTTAAATGTTAGTAATTTATTAATGTTTATTTTGTTTAATTAAAAAAAAACTTCTCTAATTGATGTGAATAAATTGTTTTATTTCAAATGATACAATCGACGCTGATGCTAACTGTACTAAAACAGCAATAAAAATTCCTTCGGGCGAAACCCCCCATTCTAAAAGTAGGCATTTTAAAAGGTAGTGATTCGCCCGAACGGGCGAACGCTGGACGGACGAAACAACGAATACCTCCGAAATGAGTCGAGGTTTTGAGCTATACTGAAATGGCACATTGAGATAGTAATATTAATTATTGTGATAGTAATGATGATATTATAACAAGTACAGTATCGAGCAGGTTAAGCTTGACACTCGCAGTGCGATTTCCATCTCTACGCTGACTAAAATAGGCGCAGTTTAAAGTGCAATGTGTCAAGCTTGATGTGCTCCTGAGTGTACCTGGACGACCGAGCTTCTCTCTAAAATAGCCACCTCAACATTAAAATATCATCGGGTGAGCAACCTATGCTACCCGCCAACAGATGGCGCTGTAGGTTTTTTTTTTTCTAAAACGTGGTATTTTAAAAAATGCTAAAAACAAAGGGAACACAAATTTTCCTAGACATGAGACCTAGCTTGATTTTTCACCCCCGTATTAGAGCCGTTTTCAAAAAACCGACTACAAATATCATAATATTAAATATCATCATCAAATAGAAGTTATACGTGGCCGATAAGATGATAGTTGAATAGATGGATGTTGCTCCTTTTTAGGATTCCGTACTTAAAGGGTAACCTTATGAATATGCCTCCGATGTCCGTCTGTCTGTCAGCAGTTGAAATTTTCACATATTATGTATTTCTGTTGCCCCTATAACAACAAGTAAAAAAAGTAAAAAAAAAATAATTAAAGGTCTAAAAACACTACAAACGCGTTTTAAGCGCTTTTTCTCGTTTTTTGTTTTAGCTCTATCGTAAAAACAGGAGCACTTAGGTACAAGCATGAAGATTGGGAATTTTGTAGTATATAAGCTATAGAATAACAATAAATAATAACAACTGGTCAAGTGCTTGTCGCACCCGTCCTCGCTTCCACGTGACTGCGTATCCATTACTAGGACGCCATTTTTACCTTAGTGGTACGGAACCATCGGTGCGCGAGTCCGACTCGCACATGGCCGGTTTTTTTCAAATTACGTTAATTTAGCAACGTTGAATATAAAAATTTTATGGTAAATGGTTGAAAAGTTGTCTTATGGAAGAAATTTCATGAGGTTATAAGGGTTATAATAACAGAAACATTTGGTTAAATAAAGCACTTGACCTAAACAAAGAATACGAAGAAGCAGGCTTTTATAGAAAAAATAAAAAAAACCGGTCAAGTGCGAGTCGCACTCGCGCGCCGAGGGTTCCGATATACCTGTAGGAAGCGATAAAGTCCAGTTTTAGGACCGCAAAACTAAATTTGTTTCTAAAGGTTTTTTGCAGATTACTAAAAAACTGTGCAACTTAGAAAGACCGTTTTATTTTTGCTGTAATATTTACATAAACTCCTATCGACTGTAATTAATTCAGATTTTTTCTTTCACAAACTTCGGAGATAAGGGGGGGAACGGTATCTTTTTTAACATTTTTCATCATAACTTCAAAACTAAGAATCGTAAAAAAATACAAAAAATAAATTTTAGAATGTACAAGTAAAGCCCTTTCATAGTATATCCCACTCAACCTAGTTACCACAATTTGAAAATTCCCCCCCCCCATTTATTCGGGCCCCTTTCCATTAACAATCCAATTTTTTTAACTCTTTCATATGCACTTAAGTTAGGCAACCATATTCTAAAACTTTTCCAAATTTCAAGTCGATAGCATGAGTGATTGTTGAGATATACAGGTGTGACAGACAGACGGACAGACAGACAGACAAAGCGGCACCATAAGGGTTCCTTTTTTTTACCATTTTAGTATCGGAACCCTAAAAATGAGGTAATTTATTGCACATAAATAAAATACCCAACTAAAGGGCAACGAAAGAGAATCAAAGAAAAGAAAAGTTAAGTGCAGATACTGGCCACAACACAACAAACAGCCGGCTGATAAGCTAACAAGGAACAGCGAAAAGCAGGAAGACCGTTCCTAAATAATCGCGATGAAGTTAAACGGCTTTAGTATGAGCAATAGTGGACAATATTTATTGCTTAAGATGAGCATTAATGGACGAGCAAAACTTTACCTAAAAGTAACAGCTGTACTTAACGGAAATATGAGAAATGTTATGACCAGTAGACACGGTTACTAACGTAACGATTAAGATAGTTTGGGATGTTATAAAATTGAGTATAGATAAAAACGTTACCATGTATTGTACTGAAATGTAGGAATTCATTAGATCAGGGTTATTTTTGGATCTCTGGCCATATTTTTATATGTTACTACTCTGATCATAAAATGGAGTAACTGGCCTAAAGTATACTGTCAAGAAATAAAAAATAGTTTGGTTGTCCCATACGACTTTTGTTATGATATCCGGCGCTTTGTATGGGAAAGCCAAAATTATCTCATATTTTGGAGATCCATGTATATAAATAAATTTTGGCTCCAAAAATAACCCGGTATGAACCCTAACCGAGAGAATTATAAAGGTGATTACGCTTAAATTTTAAACAAAACAATGACCCTTTTTAAACAAAACATATTCATCCCACGAAGCGTTCGTGAATCTGTGTACACGGTATAGTGATCACTTTACGATGTGGAGGCAGTAGGGTTCGGGCACAGGTGCCTCCGAACGGGCAAACTTTTTATAGCCGCCGCGTAAATCGACCCCTAATAAACGATTCTCAGCCTGCAAGGAAGCCGTAATGTCAGCCTGAGATAGATGAAACAACAACGCCCGACCTCATTTGGGAAATGAGGATGGAGAGGTATCGTGTTTCAGAGGGATCCAGGTGTTGGATTTCTGATTGAAAATGTTTCTGCAGTTCTTTAAAAATAAAAATATATACATTTTTATGATTATTACTTTATCATTTTAAAAAGGTATAAAATACTTAGGTACAATGATAAATAGATGGATTGACATCCATGGAACTGTAGGTTGTAACTACTTAATTAAGGAATTCAAGGAAAGGAAAGGAAAGAGTCTAAGGCATCTCTCCATAAAACGACAGCAACAACTACATATATCAAATACGATTATAGTGAACATTAATAGTACATTAAGATGCACGTGCGCTATTTTGGATATTACGGCCGAGGCTCTGAAATTGCAGCCCGAGCCGCAGGCGAGGGCGTAATAGAGCCGAGGGTGTAATCACCAAAGCGCACAAGCTTCTTACGACGTTTTTCAACACATTTGCGAATAAAAACGAATCAAATTCACTTACCTTTTTGCGGTTCGGGCTGCGATTCCTGAGCCTCCATTTTTCGTTCTCACAATACTTTTCAACATGGAATAAATACACCACAAAGAGCTAGGTTTGTACTTATTCGCCAGCTCATTGAAATAAGCCAATAAGTCATTCTCTGAAAATTGGCATTTTTGCTGTTCTTCCATGCAATAAACTTTTCGTAGGCAAGAATGTATTTTTTATTTGATTTTGCTGGAAGGAGACTCTCACTTGCATTTTGTGCCCCAGTAATTATTTCCTGCGGGGTTAAATTAAGTTCTTCTTCATTGCTTGAAACCATCGTAGTCACAAAAATCAAAGCAAATGAAAATACTTCTGAAAAATGGCGCGCGGAATTCTTGTTGCGCGCGCATTTCTTTTTTCAAATGAGGAGCTGTGACGAAGCAGTGGCAATGCTCCCAAACAGCGTAGTCATTGAAAAAGCACAAAAATTTAAAATTTATTGCTTACAAAATCAATTAATGTTAATTTGTTGTCAAATTTAACTAATCTTATGCAACAAACTGTTTATATAATATATTTTTATCAACATTAGGTTTAAATTTACGAAAATTTTATAAATATTTTAGACATTAGAACTCCTTGCTCTTTGTTAATATAAAAAGAATAAAAATTATATAACTAGTGCTATAATATATAATGAAAAAAGCACGCGTTTTTAATAAGCTGGATTATGGACCTAAATACAGTGCAAATAGAGCTATTTTATGAGCAAATGTGTTGAAATGTTGAAAATGTGTCGTAATAAATAACGTCACTTGGGCCATTCGTCGCGGCGGCGTTTCATTGTGGGTACGTGCCGCGCAATCCACTCGCGAGCACCGGTCGAGTCGAGCTGGTGCTATGCTGGTCGCCGGCAGAATTAATGCGCTTCATTCCTCACTTCAGACGCACGTGCCGCTCCACTTATAGTGGAATAGCGGAAATGGAATGAACAAAGTGTGGTTTGGTAAAAATATGTAAAAGCTAAATTGATTGAGCACAATCCTTAGCGAAAAATGCATAAAATTATACTTTTATGTATTACATGACAATATAACGTACTAGCTCTTATAAAATTTCTCTTCCAAAAATTCTGTAGCTCGAAAAAATAAGCTAGCGTCAAACAAACAGAGTCCCACAGTCAGACCGAGGCTCATTTTCTCAGGTAGGTACTTTTTTACTTGTAATTACTTAGAGCAATCAAATGAGTACCTACACTTGCCTGGTAACACAAACCTTTCTAGTTAATTAAACAAACTTACCCTAACATCTTTTAATTATAAAGCAGTCCATAGAGATTGTGACTACAGTTTGAACGGAGTTCCAAACTATAGCCCTGTATATACCTTGACGTTAAATAGACAATCAGTTCCAACCCTTCTTAGTGATTACTGCCTTGGGACTCTCCAAGTCCGATGGCGGAAGCAGTTGGGGGATCATCACTTACGCGGTGTAGAAGTACTATCGATGTTAGATTATTATTGGTGACAAACATTTCCATTATCTTAATTTATTACACAAACTTTGTCGTTCGGATTGTACTTCATAAAAGTTGTTTTCGTATCAAACTTTGCTCTTAGTTAAGTCCAGTCACACCTACCTCAAATTTTTACTTAGCTAAAGGATTCAGTGTCGATTGATTAGGTACGTTAGGTCCAAATATACAAGACAAGAACTAAGACTAGTTATTGTACAAAATACTCTAAACTTCTGAAAATTACACCGCATTGATACTATACGTCCAATGGATACGTCCTACCTCGAAACAAATGAATTATCGGATGATTTGTCAAGTCCATAGCAATCATTTGATCAAGTACGTAGTTTAAAATTTGATAGTTAGAAAGTAGTAGAGTAGCGTATCGATGATGTTTTCCTCGTCAAAAGTTTCCAGTAGACCTCCTGACTTCATATGTTGTATGAAGAGTTCTACAGCCGCATATTCCTCGAAACTCTACAAGTTACACCAGGGCAAATAAAACCAGAGTTACATGAGCGTCGTGTCACAACCCGTTCTAAATCATAGTTACTGGTGAGCTTGCAGTTTAAATACCTCAGACCGCACCACTGTCAGACAGTCAAAGCAAGTGCAGGTCAAGCTAGACAACGCAGCGCGGCTAAATCTCCTACGGCTGTTGAAACAATAACGGTTTAAAGTTGTGTGTCAATCTTGATGTGCCCTTGATCAGATGCGTGTAGGAAGGTTGTCAAATAAGCTATATAGGGTGACTTTTAATTAGTTCTTGATAGAAAAAGGTATGAATGTATTCATGAAACTGAACAACTTTCCCCAAGGAACATAGGGCGAAATACGAAGATCAAGTTTTGACCTCCCATAGAAACTGCATCAGCTGATAGGGCATTTTGTATGGGAGGTCAAATTTGGTTTTTCGTATTTCGACCTATGTTCCTTGGGAAAAGTTGTTCAGTATCATGAGTACATTCATATCTTTTGCTATCAAGAACTAATAAAAAGTCACCCTATATACTTACCTAAATGCACGGCTGCATTACCATATTTCCAACCTACGTTTGCACATTCGCTACCCGTTTAAAGTTGGCAACTTCCAAGTGTCCACGTCGGGTCGTGTGCTTTGCAACATACTCTAGTTTCGAGTCTCGGAGAAATTGTTAAATAACCGCTTTGCGTGTTCGCAGTTTCATTTGGCAGGGCTATTTATGCTCGAACTTTGGCTTGCATGTGGATGTTTAAAGTTTTGATAGAAAGCATGCATATCCTCGCGCTTAGGTAGAACCTGCTTACAGTAATTTTAAATGTAGAACGCACCATTCTCTACATAGGTTTACACAAAGAGATTTTAACCTCGCTGCGCTCGGTCATAGCGAGGTTCAAATCTCTTTGGGTTTACATATTTTTTTCAACTTCCCCAAAGAAACATGAATCGAACTACTTTCAATGTTTTTTGGTTTTCCCGTAGACAAAACTTATAGGTAGTGAAATTATTTTGCGAACCATATTTTTTTGGGAAAGTTATTTGGATGTAAATTCTGATTAAAATATATGAGTGTCCTCACATGATCTACAACCCATAGGTATAATATTTTATTGTAATAATTGGTTCCGCACTTAGTTAATTTTAAACAATTCTAGAACTTAATGAAAAACTAATATGATTTTCACTGTATCGTATTTTGGTGTTGATGTGTGAACATAGTTAGGGTTTCAACCTAGTTATAGAATGTTATATTGTAATCTGTACTTTACCTTGTATCGGTTGTTACCTGTTTTGTTCGCCAAATAAACAAATAAATAAATAAAAAATAATTATTTAAAGAAAACGATGGTTTATTACTTTTTATAGGTATTATTTTAAATTCACAAAATGTAAAACGGATCACAGAATCAATATTTAAAACAGTCGTATGCACCAATTTAAAAACCGGTCAAGTGCGAGTCGGACTCGCGCGCCGAGGGTTCCGATATACCTATAGTATTTTTGGAAGCAATAAAGTCCATTTTCAGGACCGCAAAACTAAATTTGTTTGTAAAGGTTTTTTGCAGATTTCTGAAAAACTGTGCAACTTAGAAAGATCGTTTTATTTTTGCTGTAAAGTTTACATAAACCTCTGTCAACTGTAATTAATTCAGATTTTCCCTTACTCAAACTTCGGAGATAAGGGGGGGGGAATGGTATTTTTTTTGACATTTTTCATCATAACTTGAAAACTAAGAAACTTAAAAAAATACAAAAATATATTTTAAAATGTACAAGTAAAGTCCTTTCATATGATACCCCACTCGACCTAGTAGCGACAATTTGAAATTTGGCCCCCCCTATTTTGGCCCCCTTTACATTAATAATCATACTTTTTTCAAAAAATTTTCATGTGCAATTAAGTTGGGCAACTATATTCTAAAACTATTCCAAATTTCAGCTCGATAGCGTAAGTGGTTGCTGAGATATAGAGGTGTGACAGACAGACAGACAGACAGAGCGGCACCATAAGGGTTCCTTTTTTTTACCATTTTGGTATCGGAACCCTAAAAATCAGTCTCATTCTGTAACCAAACCCAGCGCCAATAAAATCAGAGTAAAAATAAAAGCAAACATTACAATACTATGCTTACAGATTAATCAACACTAATAATTTAATTATTATAGCATCCCATGAAAACGTCCACTACAAGACAGGGAGCTTCAGAAGTGGTACTCAGGAGGGGATGTACCATAGTCACCACGCTTGTAAAGCGCTGCGGCTAGCGATTGCTGTAGTTGGTTACAGCAGTATGTAAGATGATACAGACAGATGCTGCTACCCATCCTCTGCTTCATGAGCCCTTAGTCGCCTCTTACGACACCCATGGGTAGAGTTGGGTCGGTAGTATTCTTTGCCGGCTCCACACGAGACATAATAATTTAATACAAGTTTCAAAAACAAATTAAGGTACATATTTTCACGCGTGCTATGAAGTCAAATATTATTTTAATTTGTTGCCGATGTTACTTTTGCAAAAAAGCCATAAGAAAACGAGTGGCCGAAACACCTATCCCAAAAAATTTAATGTATTTTTTTTCCGGTTTTGGATGTAGCGGACGATCCCGAGGAGTGGAATCACCCACCAAGCCAGGAAAACTATACAAATAAATAAAAGTACATATCTAGTAAAAGTAAGGTGGAAATGGAAATTGCTTTCCAAAAGCTTTTATACCTACCGACTAACTGACATGACATCGTCAACCGTCCCATCGAAATTCATTTCCGGGAAATGTCCCGCTCACAAACGACGACGGGGCAATGAAACAAGTACCTACCCCAATGTTTATATTAACCTTCTCACGGCTATTATTTAGATGATTTTCAAACGCCAGAATTTATAGAGATAATAATAGTTATAATAAGTCGGAGGGGTTTATTGTTTGTTGGTGCGTTTGATTGACGACTCACCGTAGAGTCCTTCCTTCACCAAAGCATAGCGATGAGACGAAGTAAGAAAGGAAAACAAAAAGTTGTAGTTTCTTTTTTGTAAATGTTGTAGTCTTGGTTGCTCTAAACCTATTTATATATAATCATTCTTCTTCTCATATTTAAGAGCCGCGCTCCTGTCGGTGGAGCAATCTCCATTTCTCTCTGTCCTCTGCCAATGATTTGACATCTTGATAAGACTCGACGTTTACCCTCTCTTTTATCTGGTCAAAATAAGTGCGTCTTGGTCTTCCTCTTCCTCTCCTGCCCTCTACTTTTCCTTCAATAATATTTCTTATGAAAGTGTCATGTCTTATCAGGTGTCCGACCATCGTCCCTCTTCTATTTTCGATGGTTCTCAGCAAATTCCTCTTCTCTTTAACCAAATCTAGAACTTCCTCGTTTGTCTTTTTTACCCGACTACGGCAAAGCAAAAGGAGGGTTATGATTTTGACAGGCTATGTATGTATGTATGTATGTTCATCTGTTCCATCATAACTTCTAAACTACTTCTCATATTTTGACAAATGAGGTGTCGTTAGAAGCGTCTTAATTATCCGCTGGTTATAGGATACAAGAAATTTCGTTTCATTGTATGTGGCGCCCTCTAGAGCAGATTAAGTCAAGGACTAATAAAAAAAAAATTTTTTACCGTACCGTGTTGGGTATCAAGTGAAAGGGCTTAACGAGCACATTTCAAAAATATATATGTTGTTAGCTTTTTTATGTATTTACAACCCCAAAATAATTGAAATAAAAAATCAGTTCAAAAACTAGAACCCGACTACTGACAAATCTTGCTCTAAAAAGTATGTAACAAGAAAATATTGTCATCGGAAATTGTTATGTACAAACTATGGTATTAAATAAATATTCATAGCGATGTTCAGATAATAGCCGTGGTCATGTTATGCCACCTATCCGAAAAAAGCGATCATAAACTTCAGGGCAAAGAGGCATAACAATATGACCACGGCTATTATCTGAACATCGCTATGAATATTTATTTAATACCATAGTTTGTACATTACAATTTCCGATGACAATATTTTCTTGTTACATACTTTTTAGAGCAAGATTTGCCGGTAGTCGGGTTCTAGTTTTTGAACTGATTTTTTCTCTGTCCAACTGATCCCTTCCATTTTAATCATTATATCCTATAAATACTCTAGCGCTGGCTCTCTTCAGAATTTCACAGCAAAAACGTTTGTGATATTAGATATGCAAAAAATATTCTTTGTGTAAGCACCTATATGATATAAAAATACTTAGACCACTCTACAAAAAAAAACTTTACTTATATTACCTTTTACTTTTTAAATATTAGTTTCTAGCCAGGGCCCAGCGCAGGGTTCACATCCACGAGTAGGTTAATTCAAAAAAACAAATAATCAACCCAATGGAGTGGCCAACTGCCAATGCGACCCCGATGTGTACACATATGACCGGATATTAATGAGGCAATCGCGCCGAGCTGGCTGATCGCATTAGCCCACCAAATCGCTCATCCATTATGTGTACAAATATCGCCCCGCACCTATAAACTTTTATGGAGTAACGGCCGGCGATAGGGTTGATTTCTATTGGAGAGAAGGTTAATATATCTACTTATGTTTTTAAGGAGGAAACTATTGGAAACCCATTCAACAAGCACCTGGGAACTAATTTCCCGATAGTTAAACTGGCTTATTAAAGTTAAATGTGCTCGGGCTTTTGAAACAAATTAATTTTCCGAGGGGTATTTTCTATTGAAAATCAAAGGCAATTGTCTGTTGCGAATAAAATATCATCTTATACAAAGAAAAGCTGTTTTCTATTTGTTACAAATGGTCAAGATATCTTCCAGATTGCTACTAGAAATCTGCAAAGTCATAGTTGGTGCTTGAATTTCTGTCTTGCATTTCCCAGTAAGCCCTCAACGTTGCTCTTCGTAAAATCCTGTATTCAATGTAACAAGGTTCACAACTCAAAAGTGGAGTTCAAGTACAGTAATTATTTATTTTCAACGAGTAAGTATTGTACAGTCATTAGCTTAATACGTTTAACTACGGCTCCATATCCATTGAGATTATCAAATGTGAGAAGTATTTTTGTTGATTACTCTTGAGGCGTTGCCGACTGTAGGTACAATTTGCATTCAAATCAAACTTCCATCCATTATGTTTCTTCACCCAATTCTTAATGTACAGAAAAATGCTCATCTGGGATCATCGTGAAAAGCTTGTGAATAACCCAAAGGCAACAGCTGTGCGATGAATATGAAATCAATAATATTTGTATTCGTTGCACGCGAGACAAGGCAGGATTGCTAAGAAAACGCTCATTGAAGTCAATGATGATTAAAGGTTAAAACGAAAAACAGTTTCTTCATTTTCAAAGTCCACTTTGAAAACTAAGCTGTGCTAACACTGCTGCTTTACGGCAGAAATAGGCATGGCGGTGGTACTTCTCAGACGGACTTTACTCATAAGCCCTAAAACCTTCAAAAAAGGGAGCAAAATTACATACCAATCAAAAGTTTCAGTCGTCAGTTGTAACGTGCGAGTGGCGGGTCGTAAACGCAGAAGCGTTACTGCCATCAACAGACTGAACTATTGAGATAAGAACTCCCGGGAAAGTTATAGAAGATTTCCGGAGAATTTGAGTCAAAATCAATTCGACGAAGTTTTGAAATTTCTTCCTTTTAAGATAACTGCTATACAATATGAATTTTCATTGGTTCGCTCCCGAAGCCCAGTGATTCTTCTAATGAACTTTTCCAAAGAGAAAATAATTTTGTCGAAAAAGAAAATCGACTTCCCATACAAAATAAGTCCAGCACGGGACGACTTCAGTATGGATGGAGTCAATTTTTTTTTTGTAGTTTTAGTAGTGGGCTTCCGTAGCGAAACTGATGAAAATCCACATTGTATAGCTGGTATAACTAGCTTCTAAAAGCTATTTGACAGTATCTTGGTATCGTACCAAGTACCTTCTCAACACATAGCGTGCGCGATTTAATTATCATTTGACAGGGAAACTTATCACCGCGTAAAACAGCGATATCACGGGAGGCCGCTGCGGCTGCGGTGCTCTGAGTTACATGAACTAGTAGTGCTCTGGCTTCCCCACGAAATATTACCCACTCAGTCAGTTGATCGCATCGTTTACGCGGATCTAGCTTGTGGGACGTTTAATCTACTAGACTGATTTACATGAACCTTCTAGTTTGCCATATCATTGCTTGTACGATCCTTATTCAATGCGGCAGCTCTTAGATTATTTTTGCTGTTTATGAGCTCACTGACCTTTATTCATCATTGCCCTTATTCTGTTTTTACCTAGTTGGCTTACTAGCCTACGGAATTTGACGAGGGTCACTACTGCATTTTAGGTTCGTTAGCCACGGTAAACCCTACCGGGATTACCGTGGCTAACGGTATCGGTCCCGAGGAGGAATCCGTTAGGTTGGGTTAGGTAATGTTACGACCACAAAGCCAGAAACGAAATGCACGCCTTTTTGTGAAAAGCCGCGGCATTATGTAAAATGACGAATTGCAATTTTTTTAGCATTTTGTAGAATGCCAAGGCATATTTGCCTGCGACCTATATAATATTATCTATTTAAATATTAGTATGCGGTATATCCAACTCGCATGCAAGTGCTGGATTGGTGTGAATCCATCTCCGAAGTAACGAGTAGAAGCGCGAGGCTATTTCTCACAGCCAAGAGACGATGTATTGTGGCGGGACGTGCCTCCCCGCTCGCTCTTATTAAACGAATTTATCATCTTTAAATTGTAAATACATAGCCGGGATGAATAAAGTGACGTTTTTATAGCCACCTGCTTTTAGAAAATCGTTTGCAACTCCCCATAGATTGCTAAACAAGAAAGTTTATGAAAGGCAAAATCAAAACAATTTAAAATAACAACAATAATAATAATAGTCACATACATAATCAATAAAGTTGCAAGTTACAATATTTTGCAATACATACAGACTCGGTTGTAAGAAGTAAAAAGTTTTCCAATATCGAAAGTAGGAACTCGTTTTATGAGTGACATTCAAAGTTGGAACACTTTTGGGGAGAATGTTGCAAGGATATGCATAATGTAATGGTCATATAATAGTTTATAATTTTGGGTCACTTCTTGGCGAAGATCTCACTCACTATTGTTTGTATGGAAGAGTTCAGTAGGTACCTCTATAATTTTTTCAATACATTTGCTCGAAAAACGTACTTACAAGGACGTAAATATTGCTCGTAAGTAGTTACTTACCGAACTAGTGCGGTAAGTAAAAAAGTATACTACCAAGAAGTTTTACACTCTAATCATTAAAAAAATTGCAAAAAAAAATATCAGAATCTATAAATTTGAATAAATTCATGGAGCCTTCTACTTCTCATGAATATGTTCAGCCTTCTATTTCTTACGAAAATGTGAAGCAGCCACAGCTGCATCAAGCCGCGTCTGAAAAAACTGAGCCGACTCGTTCGTGTGAAAAATTTATTTGATGTGTATTACGAGAGTCAAAAAGTTCGCGGAATGGCGGGGTTGGCGAAAGTGAGGTTGCACGTCCTGGTAGGCGCTAATTGACTAAATCATAATTAGTATATATACCAAGTTTCAGCCTAATCGGGTCCTTAGCTTTCGAGTTATCAACAAGCAAACAAGTCAATCGGGAAGAATTACGCCACTATGAAGAACATTGAATATCACGCCGTCATAAAGTTCCTCACTAAACAGGGAAAGACACCTCAATTCATTTTACAGGGTGTGTAATAGATGATATAACAACTTTTAATATAACATTTAATTGATATAACAACGTTTCATATAACTATTTCGTATAATCGACATTTCACATATTTTCATTTCATATCATTTCAAAACGTATAATAAACATTTCCTATAAAAATATTTCATCATCATTTCGTATAATACCCATTTCATATAATATCAGTTCGTTGTTTTCATTGGTTAGTTATAATATCCACATTAATTATTAAGTAAATGAACAAGCAAGCATGCATTATGCAAAAAAAAGCAAGCAAAGGCAAGCAAGCAAGCAAGAAACAAGCAAGCAAGCAAGCATACATGCATGCATGCAGGCAGGCAAGCAGACATGCGCATACATTCATGTCAACCTAACCTGAAGGGTATGGCGGAATGAAGCGGAGCTCGCTCCGCTCGCCTCCGCTCAATTCCGCCATATACCCTTCGAACCTAACCAACTGTGTCGGGGTGCCCCGAACTCTTTTGCTCGCTTCGCTCGCCTATGATCAAATTAATTGAGCCTTATCGCTTCGCTTTTAAACAATTTTAATTATATAAGCATATAACTACACAAAATTATTATAAACTAATTGATTATTATGTTTTTTTTTATTATTATAAATTAAATAAATAATAAGTAAATTAATAGAAAAATAATGTATCAAATGAATTTTATATGAAATAAATTTTATATGAAAGATATTTAGGTGAAATGATAGTTATGCCAAATGTTAGTATAGAAAACGTTCATTATAGTAAAGGTACGTTATGTCAAACAAAATTATACTACTCGTATAAGTTGTTATATGAAACGTTTATTATATCAATTGAATGTTATTGAAACGTTGACATACGAAAAATATTTATACGAAATGATGCGCACCCCATTTTACAAGAGATGTCAGCTGTTTATGGGGACTCCGCTCCTGGTGAAACCAGTATCTACAAATGGCACGCCCTTTTCAAACAAGGGAGGAACACGATTGAAGATGACCCTCGACCAGGACGACCGATTGACGATACCTCGCCAGAAATAATAGAAAAAGTCGAAAAACTTGTATTGGACGACACCCGGTTGAAGAAGAAACAACTCGCAACGTTAGCTGGAGTATCCGTAACGACGAATTGGGATGACTAAAGTCTGAGCAAGATGGGTCCCGGCGCATCAAAAACGCGAGCGCGTTGAAAGTTGTCGCCAGTTTTTGGACCGCTGTGGAGAGCAAAGGGAAAAGTTTGTGGCCCAAATTGTAACTGGTGATGAAACCTTGGTTCACCATTATGAATCTGAGTTGAAGAAAAAGTCGATGGAGTGGCATTAAAAAGGCACACCTCCTCCTAAGAAGTACTAGGTGTCTAATCGGCTGGAAAGATCAAGGCGACGATCTTTTGGGATACAAAAGGTATCCTGTTGATCGATTACAAAGAACGTGGTGTCTCCATAACGGGATAATACTACGCATCTACAAAGTAGAAAATCGCAAAATTTCACAACCACAGGCAGGATTCGTACCTGCGTCTTCTGCGTAAGTACCGCAGACGCTTTACCAACTAGGCTACTGTGGTCCTGCCCGATGTTGTGAAATTTAGCGACCTCTATACACATTCCAACGTTGCGTTTGTACTGCCACCTAGCAAGCATTTTTGCTGTACTAGCTCAACTAGTCCATCATTGCAGACAGATTTCGAGTTGAAAATTGGTAACACTACGTATAATTGAAAATGATTTTATTTTAACACTTCCAGTGTTCGGATAAATCTACAAAGTAGAAAATCGCAAAATTTCACAACCACAGGCAGGATTCGAACCTGCGTCTTCTGCGTAAGTACCGCAGACGCTTTACCAACTAGGCTACTGTGGTCCTGCCCGATGTTGTGAAGTTTAGCGACCTCTATACGCATTCCAACGTTGCGTTTGTGCTGCCACCTAGCAAGCATTTTTGCTGTACTAGCTCAACTAGTCCATCATTGCAGACAGATTTCGAGTTGAAAAATCCGAACACTGGAAGTGTTAAAATAAAATCATTTTCAATTATACGTAGTGTTACCAATTTTCAACTCGAAATCTGTCTGCAATGATGGACTAGTTGAGCTAGTACAGCAAAAATGCTTGCTAGGTGGCAGTACAAACGCAACGTTGGAATGCGTATAGAGGTCGCTAAATTTCACAACATCGGGCAGGACCACAGTAGCCTAGTTGGTAAAGCGTCTGCGGTACTTACGCAGAAGACGCAGGTTCGAATCCTGCCTGTGGTTGTGAAATTTTACGATTTTCTTCTTTGTAGATTTATCCGAACACTGGAAGTGTTAAAATAAAATCATTTTCAAGCGAGGAAAACTGATAAAAGGTGTGTTCCTCTTGCACGACATTGCGCCCATGCACACGAGCCATGTTGCGACGACTGCCATCCACCGATATGGTTTCAAACAATTGCGCCACCTACCCTACAGTCCATGCAGAACTGGCCCTCAGCGATTATTACTTGTTCCCAAAGATGAAGAAAAAACTGCGTGGGAAAAATTTTGCGATGATGAAGAAGTGAAGTCGGCAGTTTCGGCCTATATTGACGCCCAAGAAAAAATATTTTTTTTCGACGGTATAAATAAATTATTTGACAGATTTGATAAATGTATTAGGCTTAAGGGAGAATATATTGAAAAGGAAAAATAGTTTCATGTTTCATTTCATCTTGCTTCCCTGTCAGTCCGCGAACTTTTTGACCTCCCTCGTGTCTCGTATAACTGTTTTACGTATCGATGTAATGTACCGTTATGTGCTAACTGCGCGTAAATATGGCAAATCAAGTAATAATAAATGAGTTTTTGACATTTTGTCAGCATTCGATCCAGTTAATAGACGAAAATAGTATATTGCAAATATGTGCTTCTAATTTTACGGACGAAGAAGTTGAAGCTGGCAAAGCAAGTCTTTTCGAAGCCCTGAGCCTGACAAACCAGTCTTTCAAGCTGGTGCGAAGACAAGGCGATGACAAGAGAAAAAAGAACATCAAGGACGTATTGAAGGCGTTAAAGGAGACAAAAACTCATGATCAACCTACCTACGTAGCCAGAAACATAAGTCGACTTCCACCCGTGTGTTTCGACCATGTTGACGTTACACGCTTACTAAAGGACATAATTATCTTAAAGACGGAATTGCAATCTTTGCGCAATGAATCAATATCCAAAGCAGACGTAGATGAAATAAAGTCAAGTCTTGTTTCTGAGGTGACCGCTAGAATTATTTCAAGGCAGGGTAGTCACACGAAACAGTGCGAAAACAATCCTAAAGTGCCGTACAATAAGGTCAATAATATACCTATGAAGCAAGGAACGATACGGCCAACAGCTGATAATAACCGGTCCGGCGAAGTGCAAGTACCAATACCAATCACTCCAATGCGCAAACGATCCGACTCACTGGACACTCTCATAACCCCACCATCTTATCGCTCGATGACTAAGCGGCCCGCGCAGCGGCATTCTACTAGCGACCTTATCTTTACCGCAGAGAAAGATCAAAATAACGATGACAAGGAGTTTATTCCTGTAGTAGGCAGAAAAAAGGCACGTCGGATACGTAATAGTAACAAGTGCGGTACGGCAACTAGCCCGAGTAAACTACGAGTAGCAGTTTTGCCTGAGGCGATTTACCTATCACGACTGGCGAATACCTGTAGCGTAGATGACGTAAAAGATCATATAAAGTCTAAGGGAGCCCATGCGATTGACGTTCAAATATTACCGCAAAGAAAAGAACTAGATTTTAAGTCCTTTAAGATCTTAGTGCCGAAACAAAACTTAGAGAAATTTTTGTCTACTGAATTTTGGCCGGCAGACCTGGTGTTCAGAAGATTTAAAGAGCGATTTTTTAAAGTAAATAAAAACACTTAATATGGATAATACACCAAAATTAATAAAAATGGTTACGTTTAACTGTAAGAATATAAAGACATCTCTGAAGCAAGTGCAAGATTTGTGTTCTGAGGCAGACCTCGTTGCTCTCCAGGAAACTTGGCTGCTATCGCATGATCTGAACCTGATTGATACGATTGATGAAGACTTCAGTTGCGCAGCCAAGTCGTCAGTGGATACATCCGTTGGCATCTTGCGAGGGCGCCCGTACGGTGGCCTAGCGTTGTTGTGGAGGAAATCAAAATTTCCTAACGTGTCTATAATAAACTGTAGCAGTACCCGGTTACTTGCCATACGTGTAACAATAGATGTGCAATCGTTCTTAGTGTTTAGTGTATACTTACCAACGGACAAATACGATAATTTGACCGAATTCACGGATTGTCTCGCCTGTATACACGCTATCGTAGAGGAAAATAACACACCAATGGTGTTTATTTTAGGTGACTTTAATGCCCACCCTGATGCGCTTTTCGGTAAAGAACTGTATTCTTTCTGTGCGGAACATGACTTCGTGTGTGCGGATATTGAAGCATTGGGTGTGAACTCAGATACGCACACGTTCGTGAGCGATGCTCACGGCTCTCGACGGTGGCTAGATCACTGCGTGACGACTGCGGCTGGTAGAGATACTATCGTATCGGTAAATGTCATGTATGGTGTCTATTCTTCGGACCATTTACCATTGCGTGTGGAGTGCAACATCAACTATTGCACGGGTATAGCGACATCCGAGAGCCGTGTACCATCTATTAATAATAAAGTCCTTTGGAATAACAGAGACACTAGTCAGATAAATCAATATTTTGAAATGTGCCAACGTGAACTTATGAAATTGAATGATAATAATGTATGTTTATGTGTTTGTGACGTCGTAGATAATATAAATTTAGAAAATTGCGCTGAGTGCCAGAGGTGTGGTAAAGACTGTTTTATTAATATTGACGCTTTGTATCATAATATTGTTAAGACGTTACAATTTTGTGCTGTAAAAACTTCTTGTTTGCGTCCCTCGAAGCTTAAGAGAAAGAAACCAATTACAGGTTGGAACTTTCATGTCGGAGAGAGTCACGCGACTGCACGTCTACACTACGAGTGCTGGCGTCTTGCTGGCAAACCCTCTACAGGGAGTATTTACAATATCATGATAGAATCAAAAAAGATATTTAAAAATAAATTGAAATGGTGCATAAGAAACGAAGAAACTATAAAAATGGATATATTGGCAGTACATAAGAAAGAAAAGAACTTTCCAAAATTCTGGAACGCTACTAAAAATTTTCAGCATAAGCAAAGTTTACCTGTTTCTGTAGAGGGTTTGCAAAGACCTGAAGCGATAGCAGAGTTGTTTGCTTCGAAATTCAAAACAACTCCGATGCCTGTTCAGCAACAAGCGGAGAAGTGTAAGCACCCTAATGCTGAACAACCATTTATTCGTTTTAGTGTTGACGATGTAGCCAAGGCAGTGCGTGGTATGAAGCGAGGTAAGTCTCCTGGCCATGACGGTCTAAGTATAGAGCATGTACTATACGCGGGTGAGGCTTTATGGTCCAAACTATGTGTGCTTTACAATCTATGTGTAAAGCACACATACTTACCGAATTCTCTCATGGAGACAATAGTCGTGCCGATCGTCAAGTGCAAAACTGGAGACTTAAGCTCGTCAGGTAATTATAGACCTATCTCTCTTGCAACGGTCATAGGTAAGGTATTTGAACGGCTTCTGCAGCCTGAACTGCTGAAACATGTGAGTATTGATGAGGCGCAGTTTGGTTTCCGGCCCGGTGTCTCAACAGATTCGGCAATCGTCAGCCTCAAGCACACTGTCGACTATTATGTCGGACGTGATACGTCTGTGTACGCTTGCTTTCTGGACCTGAGCCGTGCATTTGATTTAGTGAATTATGAGATTCTCTGGAACAAATTGCGCGGCTCAGGAGTCCCGGAATACATTGTCGGTCTGTTGAGCTACTGGTACGGAGGTCAAACAAATCGAGTGAGATGGGGCAACACGACTTCTAAGGCTTACAGCTTAGAATGCGGGGTTCGTCAGGGAGGTTTGACCTCTCCGGACCTTTTTAACGTTTATGTCAACGACTTGATCGGTGAGCTCAGAAGCACCGGAATCGGATGCCATATCGATGGAATTTGTGTTAATAATATTAGTTATGCAGATGATATGGTGCTTCTGAGCCCATCGATTAGTGGATTAGAGAAGCTTCTTTTAGTCTGTGAGAATTTTGCGAATTCTCATGGATTGAAATATAATGTATCAAAAACTGAGATGGTTGTATTTAGGGCCGGGAAAGGTCCGGAGAGTGTGCCCGAGGTATTTTTGAGTGGATCAGCAGTTCGGGTTGTGAGGCGGTTCAAGTATCTTGGCCATATTGTCACTGAAGACTGCAAAGATGATCTGGACATAGAGAGAGAGAGACGGGCATTGTCGGTTAGGTGTAACATGCTCGCGCGCAGATTCGCTAAGTGCAGTAAAGATGTGAAGGATACTCTCTTTAGGGCCTACTGCCAGTGTTTTTACACGAGCCAATTATGGTATCGATACAAGAGAGTAACCTTCAGCACCATAAGGGTGCAGTATAATGATGCATACCGCATCCTTATGAAGTTTCCTAGATACTGCAGCGCGTCGAGCATGTTCGCCGAGGCGGGGATGCCTGACTTTTTTGCTGTTACCAGAGCTCGCATATCTTCTTTTTGGGAGAGACTGCGTAACTCTGGTAACAGCATTCTTCAGCTCGTGACGCGGGACTTATCCAGTCCCATGATTAAACACTGGATTAAGATCCACAGGGACGCAAACAAGAAGTAAATTGTTTAATTATTTAGTTTAGTAATTTAAGGAGTTAGTTTAGGTACTATTGTACTGTGGCTTTTTTGGCTGATAAATAAACTTTTTATTATTATTATTATTATTTACAAATGTATTGAAAAACGTCGTAAGATACCTACGAATAAATAATAAGTCAGTAACTCTAATTCAGAACAAATTCCAAACAAAAAGTGGGCCTACGTGAAACCAAAAGGACGTATATTCAAAATACGAATCAATTGGTTCAAATTCAGAACAAGAGCAGCAGCGATTGGTTCGCGCGCGTGCTGCAATGTCAGCTAGTAGTAGTTGAGCCAATGACGCGGTGGACCGACTTCTGAAATACACGACTGTCGTTGGGTCATTTTTTGAGCGCAGTTATAATTCCTGACTTATTATTTATTCGTAGTAAGATACACAGCCGTAAGGGTTATGACAAACTCGTGCCGATGGTAAAACCTCGCCTTTGTCTCGGGTTTACAAAACGTCATCTCGTTTGTAATAACCCTACTTATGGCACTTGTATCTTAAACTACTATTTCAATCTAGGGAATTTGCTTGGTTCTGGTCACACAAAAGACTAAGCTATGTATTTCGAAACAAATGGAAATGTACTAACAGCACCATAGGACCGAGAAAAAAAACCTGTCAAGTGCAAGTCGGTCTCGTGCGCCGAGGGTTCCGACATAGTATTTTTGAAAGCAATAAAGTCCATTTTTAGGACCGCAAAACTAAATTGGTTTGTAAAGGTTTATAGCAGATTTGTAAAAAACTGTGCAACTCAGAAAGATCGTTTTATTTTTTTGCTGTTATATTTATAAATATAAACTTCTATTCAGATTTTTCCTTTCACAAACTTTGGAGATAAGGAGGGGTTGATGGTATTTTTTTTTAATTTTTTCATCATAACTTGAAAACTAAGTCTTAAAAAAATACAAAAATATTTTTTTGGAATGTACAAATAAGCCCTTTCATATGATATGGTTATGGAGATCCGAAAAACGTTTTTGAGTAAAAAAAATTCTTCGTCGAGATAGTAGCTCGTTTTCATGAGTGAAACATTGGGTATAGAAGTACGGCACTTAAACTTTTCAAAATTGCTTTACGTTTTAAACCATATAACAATCAATCTGAACAACCTTTTCGACTAAATAGCTCTTTGAACTGAACAGCTATTTAAGCTGTTTTCCTTCCAAACCAAAGATTTTGGAAAATACGCGCATAGAAGCGGAGCGTTTTTCTCACGTCAATGACTATGGCCACACTGGTGGACTGTCTCAACAAAAACTCTGCGTCTGTTGTGCCCGGGGACTAGATAAGTACTATACTTACACGCTGTGCCTCAAGGCTGTGCCTCTAAGGACAAATGTCGAACGCAAAACAAAAAATATTCAACTTCCAATAGAAACAGCATAAGCGATAACCAGCATTATAGTGAGCGAGGATCGTGTAGAAAAATCGGGATTATTTGGCGTTATACAGGGTGTAAGGGACAGGTTGGCAAATACTGAAAGGGCATGATCAGTCAACGTAACTGAACAACTTTCAGCGAACAAAACTTTCAGGAAATGAAAAAAAAAATCGGCCTCTCAATACAAAATTGCAAACTTGATTGCACAGTTTGTATGGAGAGGCCGATTTTTTTTTTCATTTCCTGAAAGTTTTGTTCGCTGAAAGTTGTTCAGTTACGTTGACTGATTATGCCCTTTCAGTATTTGCCAACCTGTCCCTTACACCCTGTATATTAGAATTATCCTATACTATTAAACGAGCAATTCTCGAAAACGGCTCTAACGATTTTGATGAAATTTAGTATACGGGGGTTTTTGGGGACGAAAAATCGGTCTAGCTAGGTCTCATGTCTGGGAAAAATCGTTTTGCCCGTGGTTTTAAGCATTTTTAAAAAAATACTGCGTTTTAGCCATAAACCTACAGCGCCATCTGTTAGCGAATAGCATAGCTTGCTCAACCGATGATATTTTCATGTTGCGGCGGCTATTATAGAGCGAAGCTCGGTCGACCAGGTACTTATTATTATTGTGTAACTTCGTACACTTGTTTTCTAATCCAACATGACTCTGAGCACCGGAAATTTTATTGATGTATGGGAAAGTTATGACGTCATCAATTTTTTATGTAGCCAATATTCAGCCATTTCCTACCAGGAAGACGCCAAACTTGGTATGTTTTGAAAATATTTTTAATTTTTTTAGGAAACTAGTGTCTGAAATATAAAGATGTACTTTATTTTTAGAATGGGCTCAAAAAGCCCTTTCATTAAAAACCCCACATGATAGGTTTCTGTAAAAAAGAAATCCTTACAAAAAATTTATGACGACATAACTCTCCCATACATCAATGGAATTTCCTGTGCTCCGAGTCATATTAGTCTGATAGGACTGAGAAGTTTCCGAAGTTACACAATTCTAATATGTAACGCCACGAGATTACACGATCCTCGCCTAGTGGAACCCGCGCTACGTTTTTTGAACCCTAGAAACTATCTGGTTTCCAGGGTTTGGAAAACTCGAGAGGATCATGAAACGTACCTAATTAATCTTAAAATTTCCAGTTTCCTAAAACCTTATTTGTCAAAAGTTGGTTTCTCAATAAGCCCGAGTCGTGATGCCATAGAATGTATTGCTCACTTGGAATAGTTACGTGGAAGCAGCTGCAAGGGGTTCCGTGATTTAAGACCCCGCTCACAATACGCAGTACATTGCTGCCAGCCTTTACGTATTTTGCAGTAAATTTTCATGATCTTGCAAGTTACGTCAATGACAAAAATCCAGAGTCCAACAGTTACAAAAATCTCGCTAAAAAAAAATACTCACGCTGTTGCTCTAACCTTTTGCATTCTCTAAAAGAATCTATACATATTTTGTAAACAAAGCACATACGAAAATTAAGTCGAAAAGTAATACGTAAAATGTACTTTTATATTTTATGTTTAAAATGTATGCAAATTGAGGTCGTTTTGGTATACGTACTAGTGGGCAAAGCTGTACAAAAGCTTAATTATATGCATAATATATTGAATAGATGCTAATATTAGATTGCTTTGTTCCCGACGTGTTAATTATTAAATCGATATCGTCAACCCATTTTAGTGAAAATAGAGCAAACATTAACGGATTGAATAAATAGTTAATTCCCACGGGAGAAGTAAGAAATTACGCACGAGAGAGCCGTGGAAAATTAAACCTAAATTCATATGATATAATAAACAAATCATCAAAGTAACAATCAAGTAATGCTTATTATTGTCAAGTTCAAAAAAAAATTGCATGATTAATGGCTATTCACAGGAAATCTCTCTCTCGCTACGCTAATAGGATCTGCTTATTTCATAATTCCTCAAATTCATGGCAAATAACACGCCATATCCTTGAATTAATTTAAGCAATGTATTCGCTGGGTAGTGTAAAATAACAAGAAAAGTATCTCGTCATATAACAAGCTACGTGCCGCGGCATGCACCCATTTTATTACTTACATATTTCAGCTCGGAAGCACTGCTTCAGGTGCAGGCGAGTATGCACACCCGCGTCTGATATATGGACCAGGCTTCATATGACACACTTGTAAACCCGTGAGATACGGACACCGGATAAAACAAAGATTTGTCTACAGTGAGACAAATAATGTCCTCGGAGAATGTTGAAACAGCTTGAAATGCAGATGTTGTATTACCAGTTGCATTTATTTTGGGAAAACGTCTAGCATTTTTCTAACATCCAAATCCTTAAAATTTTTCGTTGAGTGCTACTACAATCCATTTACCTGTTTAATGTCTCTAAAGAAACATAAAAGCTTATCAAATGCAGCATCTTTTCTGTCGATTCTCGTGACTGACAGAACAAAGTACCTTCAAACAAGATTTTTGATATTTTGTATCGAATTTCAAAGCGTATCAAACAAAGCAACATGAACGACGTGTCTTTTGACGTCATCGCAAACGTGAATGTTAATTTTATCTCTCTTTGTATTTTCTCTCCAAGGGAGTTCTTGTTCACTCCTTGTATTGTAACGTGTGACAGTTTTTGTTTGAACACGAATATGCAGAGTTTAAATTTTCAGAAGCATTGTTTTCAATTTATGTATTGATTTCACGTATTTTATTTACAGTCTTAGTAGGTACTGAAAAAAATTTTTTTTTTCTTTTTATAACTTTTATATTTCAAGTCTGAATTTATGTTTTTTTTTTCATCTTCACGTACAGGAGCCACCACTATGGGTTGGCTGGAAGAAATCTCTTGTAGAGATAAGCCTGCCTTTGTTAGTGTCCTATTGAATGTAACTTACTGTATGTGAATTAGTGCAATAAAGAATATACATAAGGTCCTAATGAAATAGTGAACATAATTTTAGTATGTTACTCAGACCATGAAACTGAACAACTTTCCCCAAGGAACATGGGTCGAAATACGAAAATCAATGTTTGACCTCCCATAGAAACTGTAACAGCTGATAGCGCATTTTGTATGGGAGGTCAAATTTGGTTTTTCGTATTTCGACCTATGTTCCTTGGGGAAAGTTGTTCAATTGCATGGTCTGAGTAACATACTTAAATTATGTTCACTATTTCATAAGGACCTTTTATAAGAGCGAGCGTTCCTTTATCACAAATTACGATTTGTTCAACGAATAGGCATTTTTATAATGCAAAGTTCAGGTCAGTTTACTATTATTTCGTCTGTGACCCAGTGATACTACTAATGAAATTAAGCAATTTTCAAAATATATTTTTACTCGAAACTTTTTTTACGACTCTCCTTACTAAAGTGGTCACGTGATCGACTCATTTTGTAAGAGAAGTCGCAATTCTTTTTCAAGTGAAAGTCAGTTTTCATGAGTAGAGTTACTGGGCTTCGGGAGCAAAACCAACACGTTGTATACGAGTATAGATAGGTTTGGTAGTATAGGCCACTTAAATAAAAAGTATTGTTTTATATTCCCCTGTCGCTTCCCAGCTGGAGAGCAAAGCCTGCCTGTCAACCTACATACATTATTGACAATTTGAATGGGAGAGAAAAACGTCAGACCCGCGTTCCGAGGTGATGTAAATATTTGAACAGAATAGAACATCCTTTTCAAAGTGATGGAAATATTTGACAGTTTTCATACATAAGTAGGTATTGAGTCTTACGTAATGAGACCACTGAGCAAGGAATGAGATATTTTGAAGGTACGGTGGGCTTAGTGCAAACTTGATCTTCAAACTACTAACTAAAAAACTTGGCTCAGTTGTTTACTAAATTTCGTCCAAAAATATTGTGTGATGGTCGGAACAAAAGGACCACGAGACCGACTCGCACTTGACCGACTTTTAACTGTAGACGTAGCGTCCATAAAAAAAGATGGCTTGAGGTGATTATAGGTTTTATTTACCATCGGTGTGGAATCTTCTTTGGAGTGAACAAAACTAAAAAAAACGTGAAGTAAAAAGAAAAGAAAAAGAAACTAAAAAGAAATATCTATCTTGAGGACCCTTTATTGAGGTACATAAATCCAGTCTGTACTATACATGTGTATAGTACAGACTGGATTTATGTAAATACCCGTATGTAGACGATCCTTACCTGCCTAAGCAAACAGCATACTTAGTAAGTAAATAACCCCTAAAACTTGCTGATTACCTATGCGTGGGCGTACCTACGATATTGTACATCAATATCTCTAGTAGAAACTAATATAAACATTCGTATTATGAAATAAAGACAATTAATTGTGATAAGTTTTTTTAAATCTCTACAACTACAAATACAAGGCGTAGCTGCGGCAACACCGACAACTCATACTGAATTTTACCACATGAATAGTTTAAAGAATTTTGGGAAATGTACAGGGTATAAGGGACGGGTTGGCAAAACTGAAAGGGCATGATTAGCAATCAACGCAAAAGAACAACTTTCAGTGAATAAAACTTTCAGGAAATGAAAATAAAAATCGGCTTCTCCTTAAAAAATTGCAAACTTGATTGGACAGTTTGTATTGAGAGGCCGATTTTATTTTTCATTTCCTGAAAGTTTTACTCACTGAAAGCTGGTTAGTTACGTTGACTGATCATGCCCTTTCAGTATTTGCCAACTTGACCCTTACACCCTGTATACAAGGTATAAGGGACAGGAAAAAAGGACATGATGAGTCAACATAACTGAACATCTTGTTGGTGATGTTGGTAATAATAGGTTCTTACAGATTAATGAGATCATCTAAATATATAAAAGAGCTTGTCCTGACTGACTGAGTGATTCATCAACGCCGAGCCGTAACCGCTATAGATACAGATCTGAAATTTTGTACACAGGTTCTATGCACGTCAAAATTATCAACTAAGAAAAGATTTTGGAAAATTCATCTCCCAAGGGGGTGAAATAAGGCACGAAAATTTGTATGAAAGTCCTATGTTTTTTTAGCTAGATTCACACAAATTTGAATTAAAGCTTCTGATAAAAAATAAAGAAACACGTGTTTAAGCATTTATTTAAAAACTCACCTTTCAAGGGGGTGAAAAAGGGGATGATTTTTTTTCCGTATGTTGGTCTATAAGTCTTTCATTTTTAAAGGTAGAATTATAGAAATTTGGTTCTGAGCTTTTAGTAAAAAATAAAAATGTACGTATTTTAGAATTTTTCAAAATTCATCCTCTAAGGGGGTGGAATAAGGGATGAAAGTTTGTATGAAAGTCCTTTGTTTCTTGAGTTAGATTCACACAAATTTGACTTAAAGCTTTTGGTAAAAAATAAAGAAACACGTGTTAAAGTATTTCTTAAAAACCACCCTTCAAGGGGGTGAAATAAGGGATGAAAGTTTGTATGATAATCCTATAGTTTTGCCATACGGGACTTGAAAATTTGGATTATAGTTATTAATAAGAAACAAGTATTTAAGCAATTTTGAGATATCATCACCCAAGGGGGTGAAATAAGGGATGAAGGCTCGTATGAAAATCTTACAGTTTTGACATGAGGTGTTTGAAATTTGGATTTTAGCTAATAATAAAAAGTAAATAAACACGTGTTTCAGCAATTTTGAGATTCATACCCCAAAGGGGTGAAATAAGGGATGAAAGAACGTATAAAAATTTTATTAAACTAGGATTTAGGTTAATAAAAAGAAATAAATAAACATGTGTTTAAGCGTGTTTGAAAAATCAATCCCACAGGAAACGGAGATCCCTCCCTAGGCAGAGGGAGAGGAGCAGGGAGGGGGGGAGAGAGAGGGAGGTGAGAGGAAGGGAGAGAGGGAGAGGAAGAGGGAGAGGGGGGGAGAGGGAGGGAGAGAGGGAGGGGAGAGGGAGAGACTGCACAATACTGCACTTTGTCTGAATTCCACGCGGGCGAAGCCGCGGGCACAGCTAGTAATTCCTATAATTTTTATTTGTCTTATTAAAAAGTTGACTTCAAGGTTATCAATTTACGCATAAAATAAGTTTTTATTTTTAGTTTGATATATATAAAATTAAAGATACGAAAATTGTTCGACTTAAATGTCGTCCGATTTCATCATTAGATTTATTTGTTATATTTTTTTTACAGATAATATTTTTCGAAAATTAAATTTAAGCTTCTGTTAGCTTAATGTCTTCTCAATAATGCTTAAAAAAAATTGGTTTTATAATTCCTAAGAAAAATGCAAAATAAATGCGTTAGTACTGAAAATTAAGTTTACCTAAAATTCGCCATACAAAACGGCAATTTCATAGGTAAAATTAATGTCAAGCATTTTAATACCACTTTTGGTGACTAAATGGTAAAGTCAACGTTTTCTACGATTTATTGAAATTTGAAGATACGTTCTGAATAACGAATTTGAAAAACATTCGTCTCAAGGATTCCATACTCTATACAAACACCATATCCTGTTTTACTTGCTAGCTTATTAATCATATCAAGTATGACGCTTGCATGGAAGTATAACCGTTTTCTCAATAAATAGAGCATAATCAAAATAACGCAGAAACCAACATATTTGTTGATCACCTATGTTACTCATTATATGCTAAGATAATTTGCTTAGGTTTATAAAATATCCTTTAAAGACATCCATACAGACATACCCCGACGTAAGCTTTACTATCACTATCACTATATACTCGTATAAGGTGTTTTTTAATTAGACCCAAATATTGTTAGGGTTACCTCAAGGACCTAAATGAATACTATTGGTGTTATTTTTTTACATTTCTATTCGCTAGTTTTCGAGAAAAATCCTAAAAACAATACCGTTAAAATTCGTAAAATGAACACTCCGTATCAGCACAGGCGGCAGCGCGGAGTCGTGAGCCAATCACGCGCAAGCCGAGTGTGCGGTTCGGGCGGTTTCGGCTCGGTTTCGGGCTCTTATTACGGTCGATTAATACAGGATGATTGCAAGTAATAATATTTTTTTTTGAAAATTATAAAAAAAACTAGCGGGAGGATTTTTCAAAAATTTTGATAAACCTTTTTCTTTATCATAGTTACACCACCCCTAGAAATATTTGGATCTAATTTAAAAACACCTTTTATATATACAGCGTGAATTTGTAGTGGTTTCGCACCCGAAGCCCAGTGATTCTACTCATGATAACAAGCAACTTTCCCGAAGAAAAAAATATTTTACTCGAAAAAATTTTTTCGCCTCTCCATAGTAAAGTGGTCACGTGATCGACTCATTTTGTATGGGGAGGCGAAAAATTTTTTTCGAGTAAAAACATTTTTTCTTCAGAAAAGTTACTTGTTTTCATGAGCAGAATCACTGGGCTTCGGGTGCAAAACCACTACAAATTCACGCTGTATATATAAGCAAAGTCGCCCGCTGTCTGCCTGTCTGTCCCTATGTATTCATGGATCTTTAAAACTACGCAACGGATTTTGATGCAGGTTTTTTTAATAGATAAAGTGATTCAAAAGAAAGGTTGTATAGTAGAGAAACACTGATAATTTTAGAGGTTTCTAATGTGATGTCGTAAATAAACACATTTTTTTGCGCTTACGCTGGCTGAACCCTACGAGATAGATCAAAATAATGTACTACAGTATTGTACACCTTAAAAATGTCTACAAAAAAATCTGCGATGGTATACGTCTATCTCTTAGTGATAACCCACAATAACCATTTTATATCCTTCGAGAAATACTGGCTTATTCCTTCCTTCCTTCCTTAATACAGCATTAATCCTTATCCAATTAAGTACCTTTAATAAATTGTGCATTTAATATACTTAGATCAATATGGCCCTTCACAGCATGTAATTCAAATGAATACTTTCGATGATATTACAGATTTAAAATGCAGGGACATAGCGGTTGCGGCGGTACCGTTCGATTTTCCAATTTAAACAATTTCCGGTAAAGATATCTTTTGATAAATTGCAGGGTCAAACTTTCAACGTTGCAGGCTTAGATTTGAGCGTTGAGTGTTTTTCACATGACCAATTATATGTAGCTCTTTCTAGATTAACCTCTTAAGAAAACGTGTTTGTATTGTCTTTTTTCTTTATTGAAAATGGGCTTACTCTTGACCTCGATCCAGTCTTGAAGACAGAGATGAGGTCGACGATGGAACGAGCCTATTCACTCGCGACTTGAATAGATTCGGGTTATATGAACTCGGGAACACAGACGCAGGCAGATAATTCCACTCTTTAGCCGTGCGCATTATAAAAGATGTTTCAAATGACAAAAGAGCTGTGAACGTTGATATAAAGACATTCTGTAGTATATTTAGTATCAGCATTGCACCCGTGCAAAGCCGGGGAGGGTCGCTATTAGTAAATAATAGATTCCCGTACAACTTTCCCTTCTTACAGTCAGTACCTTAATTTTAGTTATATCGATATTTTGGTTACACGGAAAGTGTTCTCAAAATTGATAGAACACTTTCTTGGCTAACCGTACCTTCTTGTTAGCTTTACGAAAATAAAACTTTGCTGGTGTACCGTATTTTAAACTTCTGCAAATTGAAGTTTAACCAAGTAAGCCAAGGCTAATGACTGAGCGAATATCTCAAAGCACCTCGATGAGTTAACAGTTCCTTGACTACTGGTACATCGTTAATCCAACTGTGGCTTCAGATAGTTACTCGTTAACCAACAATGATAAATTGCTACAAAATAGCCCAGAAATATCGCCAACAATTTAGAGAGCGTAGTTCTTCAACAAACAGTCTTTAAAGTATGAGCAAGTTTGCCCCTGTCCACTCTCTATTCTTTTTTACTTCTTATACAAAAAGACATCTTTTGTTATTTGTAACTGATGACAACATTGTGTTGTCGTACACATTTGTTTTTGTTATTAATCCATACTGTACCATTATTGCTGTAACACAAAGGCCTCCCCAATCGTTTACACTCCTCCCTAATGAAGGTAGCTGTCGCCCATTCCTCTTCAAAAGCGTTCAGAGTCCAGATCATCTTCCTACCGCTTCTTGAGCCTTCCTATGGTATAGCTACATAATGAGTTTGGCCCTACTACCTTTGACACAGATGACCAGCCCGATCCCGTTTTGAAATCGATCAATTTTGAATACAAAGATAAAGAGTTATAATCATTCTACCGTGTAGTGAACACCAAAAACTACGCAAAAATACTTTTAAGTATTTTCATTATTTATACATATTTGTAATTTTTTTTTAAACAGATTTTCAACTAATCATCCTTCGATCGACACTGTTCAATGGTCTATAGATTAATTTACCTTATTTCTTAAAGTAACTAGCTAATTCGCCTCGTACAAATTGTTAATCTCTTCTAATTTGGTTTGCTTAATGGAGCATTACACGCACTTGTTGCCTACTTGATTTATTTATAAACTCTCAACTTTAGATATGATTATAATTTAGTTGCGTAGCTGTTATAAACTGATGACAGATAGCTTAAATGGGTGTAACTTAGTACCACGTAGCAAATCGTAGCACCGTGCCTACGGTGTAGTAATAAGTTATTGTTCTTAGGCGAAGGAAATAATTTTGTACCGCAACAAGAATATACAAGGTGTGAAAAAATTGTAAGCATTATTTTAACGTATGACTCAGACCCTGAAACTGAACAACTTTTACAAGGAACATGCGAAAAAAAAATTCTACTTCCCATAGAAACTTCACCAGCTTATTGCGCAATTTGTATGGGATATGAAAATTATTTTTTCGTATTTTGACCTATATGTTATTTAAGGAAAGTTTATCAGTTTAATGGTCTATAAAGGCAAAATAGTGCTAACAATTTTTTTTTTACACTCGATAATATCTTCCTAATTAACTGCCGATAAAGATCGGGTGATCTTAAAAAACAGATCTACTTTCTCAAAAAAACAAACAAAAAATATTTTCTCATTCTGAAGATATTTAATGAGAAAATATTTTTTGTCGCCCCATACAAAATGGCGTGAGGTTTCTATGGCAAGCCAAAAAGTTGTCTCTTTTCACCTTTGGAAAAGTTTTATCACTAAATGACTTCAGCATAGACACTTTTCGATCTTGTACGAGGATTTTGTTCAAGGAGGTCAGCAGCGGTCTGCGGTCAGACGGCGGTCTACGGAAGCAACTGCTGACCTCCCTGAAGAAGATCCACGTACAGGGTCGAAATGTGTCAGTCCTATTCCATCAATATAAAACGTGAGTTTATCCATCGAAGTACATAATTATATGGAAAAGTTGTTCAGTTTTATGGTCCAACAACAGTTGTAATTAATTAGGAAGCACTCTCTATACTAATTGTTATAAATAAATTATGCGAGGCGAAAATTCTTTTCAGAAGTCGTGTCTTAGAGTTAACTGCTATTCAGAGTCATTTTTCAAAATTTACTGTATTTACAAAATCAGCTAGTAAAACCATAGAAAATAATTTAATTTTCGCGGCATTATACTTTAGATTTTTCTGTGCTTAGATTTTATTGCTCTTGTTAGGTTTTCCAAGCATATAATTTAATTTTCGCGGCATTATACTTTAGATTTTTCTGTGCTTAGATTTTATTGCTCTTGTTAGGTTTTCCAAGCATGTGAAAAACAATCAATGTAGTTTACTCCCAAAATCAATCGGTCAAAGTTTCAATAGAATTACTAAATAAAGGCTGGGCGACACTGTGATTACGAGCCGACCGACCACCCGACGGCCAAAGCGACGCGGCCCCATCGATATCCACACGCGACAATACTTGTCCAACACGAAAACGGTCCAGACCTTTCGAATTCAAAGCCGGGCCACACAATTAACTTGGGTTATTTTACGGTTATATTGAAATTTTGGATACACGGTTGACGTAGGTCAATAGTACCTATAATAAAGCTTTTATGTGCCTTTGAGGGCATGCGAAAGATTTATCGTTCATTACAGTATTACATTTACTCAAGCTGCTTCACCATCAGAAACAGTACCAGAACCAACTCGTGTATACTAAGCAATTATTCTCGCTGTTATTTCACAATCGCACAACGCCTGCACCTAACAACCTCGCTGGCTGACAATAAAATAAATCTAAATCATAACGTCGCGAAATAGGAACCAATTTAGCGCGCGCGTACGCCGAATGCTTTTTGTACGATACGTATTACACCCGTAATACCGTAATTCAGTCCGTCAGGTGCAGCTGCCGCCGCCGACTCCGAGCGATTAACCCATTTGAGGGCTAGACGCGACCGACCAGGATTTCTAGACCCCACACACTTCCTAGAAATTGTATTGGCAAGTTTTTACGTACTCAATAATACTTATTCACGAACATTACACTTGACAAATAGTAACGGAAAGTTCATACTAAACTTCGGAAACAAAAGACAATTCATGGTCTTTAAATATTGTCAAACTATTGTAATGACCCAGTTCATGCAAATATGATGTAGTGCCAATACTCGGAGATTATTGATATAGGTATTCAATATGTAAGTCTACGAAAAAACACTTCAGTGGATTATGTTGCGTGTTCAACAATGAAGCAACTGAGTGGCTTTAAAGAAAGCCATAAATGTTCATCCGCCACATTTTACTTATCACACTAACTTAAAATTAAAAAAATGTCATTTCAAACACTTTCTTAAAATAAAGTACAAAGAAATTAGTTTCGAAATTACTTCTTTAGTAAAATTATGGGGCATTAGCAAAATACCTATCCGTGCTATCTTGAAAAAGGAAACACATTATACCTCTAACTAAACAAATTAGTGTGAACTCTACTATGTCATCATCATCATCATATCAGCCGAAAGACGTCCACTGCTGGACATAGGCCTCCCCTAAAGAACTCCATGACGACCGGTCCTGCGCTGCTCGCATCCAGCGGCTTCCCGCGACCCTGACCAGATCGTCGGTCCACCTTGTGGGGGGCCTGCCAACGCTTCGTCTTCCGGTACGTGGTCGCCACTCTAGAACCCTCACGCCCCATCGGCCATCGGTTCTTCTTGCGATGTGCCCTGCCCACTGCCACTTCAGTTTAGCGATTCTCAGGGCTATGTCAGTTACTTTAGTTCTTCTGCGGATCTCCTCATTTCTGATTCGATCGCGCAGAGAGACTCCGAGCATAGCCCTTTCCATAGCCCTTTGGGTGACTTTGAGCTTTCTGATAAGGCCCATCGTGAGCGGCCACGTCTCGGTGCCATATGTCATCACTGGCAACACACACTGGTCAAAGACTTTCGTCTTGAGACACTGCGGTATTTTGGACGTGAAGATATTGCGGAGCTTCCCGAACGCTGCCCATCCGAGTCGGATTCGACGAGTAACCTCTTTCTCTAAGTTGGATTTACCCAGCTGGACTGTTTGTCCCAGGTATACGTACTCATCAACAACTTCGAGCGTAGAGTCTCCAACTTTGAGTGGAGTGGGTACAACAAGGGCGTTAGACATAATTTTCGTCTTATCCATGTTCATTTTAAGACCCACTTGTTGTGAAACTCTACTGAGGTTATTGAGCATCGTGCCGAGATCTTCCAGGGTCTCAGCCATTACGACAATATCGTCGGCAAATCGAAGGTGGGTCATGTACTCGCCATTGATGTTGATGCCAAGTCCTTTCCAGTCCAGGAGTTTGAAGACATCTTCCAATGCAGCGGTGAACAGTTTAGGAGATATGACGTCTCCCTGTCTCACTCCTCGCTGCAATTGGATAGGTTTCGAGTCCTGGTCCTGAAGACGAACTGACATAGTGGCGTTTTTGTACAGGTCCTTCAACACTTCAATGTACCGATAGTCGACTTGGCACCTCTGGAGAGATCGTAGCACGGCCCACGTCTCGATCGAATCGAAGGCCTTCTCATAGTCCACAAACGCTAGGCAAAGTGGCTGGTTATACTCTTCGGTCTTCTGTATAACTTGCCGTAGCGTATGTATGTGGTCTATGGTACTGAAGCCTTTACGAAAACCGGCTTGTTCGGGAGGCTGGAAGTCGTCGAGCCTGCGCGCGAGACGGTTCGTAATGACTCTCGAGAACAGCTTATAGACATGGCTCAGAAGTGAGATGGGTCTGTAATTCTTCAGCAGGGTCTTATCACCCTTTTTGAAGAAGAGTACCACCACACTTCTGTGCCATGCCTGTGGCGTTTTCCCTTCGAGTATGACAGAATTAAACAGCTTCTGAAGAGCTTTAAGCACTGGCCTTCCGCCTGCTTTCAGAAGCTCAGCCGTAATTCCATCGTGCCCGGGTGCCTTGTTGTTTCTAAGCTGTCTGAGAGCCATTCTAATCTCGTACAAGCTGACGTCCGGGATATCTTCGGTATGGTGTCGGGTAAGTCTAGCTCTTGGATCGTTGGCCAGACTGCTAACGGGTGGGCCGGTTGATGTGTATAACTGCCCATAGAACTTCTCGACTTCCCTCAGTAGCTCAGGCTTGGACGATACGGTTCTGCCATCCTCGGTCTTCAGCCTCGTCAACTGGCTCTGTCCAATAGACAGATCTCTTGCGAACACTTTGGAGCCTTTGTTCCGCTGAATCGCTTCTTTAATATGGTTAGTATTAAATAGCCGAAGGTCGCGAGTCAGAGACTTAGAGATCTGTTTATTGAGCCGCCGATATTGAGAAGCATCTTCCGGAGACTGCAGAACCATTTCGCGTCTTTCTTCCATTAGCTTGAGGGTATGGTCAGAGATCTTTTTGGTTCTTTTAGTACGGTGGGGTCTAAAGTACTTTGACCCAATTGTATGGACAGTTTCCACGAACCCGTTATTGTAGTCGTCCACATCTACGCATTCACCAAGGCATTCAAAGCGGTTTTGCAGTTCGAGCTGAAAGCCGTCGGGGTTTTGGATATTGGCGGGTACTGGTCGGATCGTAGACTTCATCAGTCGAGTTCTTTCCAGCTTTACGTTGATATTCAATGTGCCTCTTACCAACCGGTGATCGCTTCCGGTTTTAACCGCATTGATCACAGAGACATCATTGAATATTTGCTTCTTCGTCGACATGATAAAGTCAATCTCATTTTTTGTAGCACCATCGGGACTGATCCAGGTCCACTTTCGGTTTTCCGACTTTTTGAAGAAGGAATTCATCATAAAGAGTCCTTCTTTCTCCAAAAAGTCGGCTAACATGTGGCCTCTGGAATTCCGATATCCAACACCAAATTGCCCCACCCTCAGCTCACCATCGCCTCGCTTGCCTAATTTCGCGTTGAAGTCCCCCATGACAACGGTATAGTGGGTCTTAGGCGTATGTATGGCTTTAGATATATCCTCATACATAGCCTCGACTTCATCATCAGAGTGTGTCGATGTGGGGGCGTATACCTGTATGACTTTCAGCGAATACCTTTTGGTGATTCTGAGTATAAGGTACGCTACCCGCGACGACACACTCTCGATCATGACCACGTTGTTCACGAGAGACTTGTGGACCATAAACCCGACACCTCCCTGGGACAGTTGGTCGCCCTCCCGGAAATAGAGCAAGTTACCTGATTTTAGGATTATCGAGTCCTCCCCCTCTCTTCGGACTTCAGATAGACCCAAGATGTCCCAGTGTAACCTGCTCAATTCTTCTTCGAGTTCTGCAACCTTCTCGTCGGTCCGCAATGTGCGCGTGTTATAAGTTGCCAGGGCCAGAGGTCGTCGTTGTTGGTAGCTCGACATCTGCCGGGGATTCTTCGCACCCCCTGCCCCACCGTTACCATGGCCGCTACCGGAGCCAGGAATAGCGGGGCCGCCGGGGACTAGGGGCCGGAGCTTATAGTTGTGATTCATCGATTCTTAGGGGGTTTTACCATAGTCGCCACGCTTGGCAGACGGGTTGGCGCCCGCAGTAAGATGAAATAATACACAGAAGGACGCTGCTGCCCATCCTCTGGATTTCATTTCCCTTAGTCGCCTCTTACGACACCCACGGGAAGAGATGGGTCGGTACTATTCTTTTTAGGCCGGCACCGCACAGCTCTACTATGTACTTAAACTTATTAAAATTTTGCAACGATGCGATGGTCAGTGAGACGAAAATTAATTTATTAAATTGAAAGCAGCGCTATAACCCAAGTACTACAAGAATACTTACTATGGAAAGATGCTAGTTCCTCATCGTGGACAGTCATATACTATAACTGAAGACTTACTTTAAACAACCCATCAAATATCGAAAACAAAAAAGATATCAATGCGATACTACTTTGGAACAGTGGTCTTGTCGAATCTCAAAAAAAAAAAATGTTTTTTCTTAGCCTGTACTGTCCCACTGCTGGGCAAAGGACTCCTCCACGTTCCTCCAACCATCGCGGTCCTGAGCAAATTCCCACCAACCGCGTCGGTACGAGTCTAAGTTGTCACGCCATCTTTTTCATGGTCTACCCCATAGGTCTACCCCGACGGCGTTGGCCATCGTGGGGTTTGCATTGTGTGACGACTTTCGCCCACCGTCGCAGATGCATGCGACTCACGTGGCCAGCCCAGTCCCACTTGAGCCTGGCTGTCTTCCGACCCATGTCAGCTATTTCTGTCTTGGAACGCAGTGTAGTATTCCGTACTCGGTCGATCCGTTTGATACCAAGAATGCTGCGTTCCATTGCTCCCTGACAAACCTTGAATTTGGACTTTTGACTCCGTAAGGGACCAAGTTTGTGCACCATAGGTTAGGACGGGAACAATACATATGTCGACGAGCTTGCGTTTGAGTGAGAGGGGGACGGGGGGAGGAGGAGGGGGAGGAGGATCAAAATTACCCGAAACTAAACCGACGAGAGTGTATGCGAGGGTTGCTGAGTATTTAGAAATAAGATTGTAGCTGGTGCAAGGATGTGGTCTCTGTCTGTTTCTGTGGAAAAGAAGTGTGATGTTCATTCATCTATATGTAATTTTAAAAAAGACCACCTGTTTCAAAATATCCACTAGGTACGGATAAGGCTTATAATATAAAAAATAGATAGTCAGGCATATAAAAACCTTTTTTCATAACCGTTACAATGTAGGTGGGTGCGGGGCGATTAAACTTCCATTGTAGAGGTTGGGGGGAAATGAGGGTCGAGACAAGACCCAATCACGAATTTCTTTCAACTTTTCCGGATAAAAGGCCCAATATAATAAAGGTTTACATCATGTAGGTACTTCACTTGACGCGGGAACTTAATTGGATTCAATCTTCTTTTATAATAGGGAATTCTAGCACAAAAATAAAATTGGTCAGGATCGTATTTATCGTGGGTTATATTGTCCCAGCCCGATATAAACACTGTTTTTAGAATTCTGAAGACATCACATTTTTTATGTTAAACTAGTTGGTGCCCGCGACTTTGTCTGCGCAGGTTTATAAATTGTAGCCTATGTGTTATTCTGATGTATAAGCTATATTATTGTAAAGTTTTATTAAAATCCATTCAGTAGTTTTTACGTGAAAGAGTAATAAACATCCATACTTCCAAACTTTCGCGTTTATAATATTAGTAGGATTAGTTACTTTCGGCGTGGAGTCGTACTATACCTGTTGGGGTCCTAAAAGGCGACTAAAGAATTTTAAACTGGAAGATAGGCGGCAGCGTCCTGCGCATTGTACCATCTTACATACTGCAGTTATCAACAACGCTAGAAAGTACTAGGCAACGAAGTTGACCCCAACATAATTGGCTCAGGCAGATTTAATTTGACAGGATGATAAAGTATCATGAATTAAATGTAAATTCGAAAAATCCAAAAAAAAATTACAAAAAAAAATTCATACATTTTTTGTAATTTTTGTATGGAAAAATTAGAAGTACCGATTTTTTTTTGGATTTTTTTATAGAAGGTTTGTCTCATATAGTGTAATACCCCAGCAAAGTTTCATCGACTGAGGATTTAATGCGGGGGTCTGTCTTCATACAACGATCCGCTTCGTTGCCTAGACTAATTTTCCCTTTCAGAATATGCTACGCATTTTTGCCGTGGGTTTCTGGGGGGAGCTTCCTGTCCAGGGGTGGACTTATGAGATGTTTTGATGTTAAACTTTCCTGCTAAGCAAAACAATTTCCTTTTTTAAGGTTCCGTACCTCGAAAAAAAAAAACCGGCCAAGTGCGAGTCGGACTCGCGCACTGAGGGTTCCGTACCACCACATAAACATAATTGTATTAGTTGAAATTTCAGTAAGTTAATGTGCTAGATTTTTTGAGTCCGACACGCGCTTGACTAAATTTTATTATTTGTTGTTATTTTATAGCTTATGCACTATAAACATACCAATTTTCAAGTTTGTAAGTGTTCCCGTTTTTTAACCCCCGACGCAAAACAGAGGGGTGTTATAAGTTTGACGAGTGTATCTGTCTGTGTGTCTGTCTGTGTATCTGTCTGCGCCATCGTAGCTCCTAAACGGATGGACCGATTTTAATGCGGTTTTTTTAAATTAAAAGGTAATTTAATTGGGGTGGATCTTAGCTATATTTGATGAAAATCGGTTCAGTTGTTTATAAGTTATGAGCTCTTTTCCTGATCAAGTTGTCAAAAACTAATGATTTGCGGACGCTTTCATGGCGTGCGCTGTCCAAAGTAGAATAGATACATCAAATAAATGTAGAACAGAATTTTGTTGATTCTATAATCTTCTAAAAACCCGGCCAAGTGCGAGTCGGACTCGCGCACCGAGGGTTCCGTACCACCACATAATCATAATTGTATTAGTTGAAATTTCAGTAAGTTAATGTGCTAGATTTTTTGAGTCCGACTCGCACTTGACCAAATTTTATTATTTGTTGTTATTTTATAGCTTATGCACTATAAATATACCAATTTTCAAGTTTGTAAGTATTCCCGTTTTTAAATAGAACTAAAACAAAAATCGCCTCCGCGACCATCCAACTTGACCCCTCTCTTAGATGAATGTTCTTGAAACGGGAGCTCATCACAATTGGTTACTCGTACCATTAGTTGGGAGAAAAGTTGTAATATTTAATGATTTCAGACTTTTCCCATTATTTGCACTGTTAGACCTAGCTTCTTGCCAAATTTCATAATTTTAGGTCAACGGGAAGTACCCTGTAGGTTTTGCATTTTTGAATAAATGTACGGAGATGAGGACATGAAATGCCATATCTTTTGATTGCGTCATTGTAAAAAATTGAAATTTTGAGATCTTGTGTGGTTCATGGATCTTAATATATGGTATTAATTTCAACCTGATACCTTTACCCGTTCGTGAGATAAAGGGTCTTGACAGACAGAAAGACAGACAGACAGACGGACAACAAAGTGATCCTATAAGGGTCCAGTTCTGTATGTTAGTTACCTGAAAAATTGGTAATGGCAATTTATTTAAAATAAGTGTACCTACTTAAATCGAACAGTGTGTTGTACACATGAAACTGAACAACTTTGCCTGAGGAACACTAGACGAGAAACGTAAAAAAAATGTAGGATATTTAAAAGTTACGGTGAAACATTTCTTAATCTTTGCAGTTCAGCTAAAGCAGAATTGTCGTGAGGATTATTGAAAAGCTTTCTTTGGTTAAGTTCACAAATTGCAACACCCTGCAAACTTTTTACTCGACTTAAAGCCACGTAAGCTTGACCTTTTGCAAAGGTACGAGTACTTCTGCCCACATAAACAACAGCCTTTTCTACGGTGGTTCCTTCTAATTTATGGACAGTAACAGCCCAGTTCAAAATGATAGCGAACATTATTCTCTCGATATTGCCGTACCTTCTAAGACCTTGATATGTCAAACTTTGTGGCTCTACTGGAATCCATCCGTTTTCATCTTTAAAACTCCTTCCGATTGATTTGTCATCGAATTCAATGAATATCTTTTTCGGAAGTTTCCCTTCTTCCAACTGGTCTCTGCGAAGTCCATTCCATTGCAATTTTCTGATAATACCCATACCATTGACTAATCCTTCCGAAACCTTCAAATTCATTCCCAATTTTAATAGAATTTAGCAATCCTCCCGTACAATTTGGATCTTGCGGCACAGAAGTAACATTGGGTTTTTTACCATTAGTGGAAGGTTCCTTTGATTCGTCGTTTTCATCTACAACGGACAGCGGAGCGGTGGCGATATAAATAGGTACACTCGATTCAAATTGCAGTAAAAAGCAAACTTAGGTCATAATTTATCTACCATTAAAAAAATATACCTACTCGTCGCACTCGTACTAGCTCAGCTGCCCGCTGACATTGAAAACGTGGCCAACTGTTACCGCCTACACCGCGTGGAGGTACTCCCAGCTTATGTTAGTAAGTACGTGTATGTCTAATAACTCAAAAATTATGTATTGATTCTAAAATCACATTCTTTTTAACAGATAACTAAAATTTGAGAACCACAGATCAAACTAGGCCACAATTTTTTTCTTGAAATGTGAGCTTTAAGTGTAATGGGTTACAAAACTTTCAATTAAATGACGAGTTGATTTCAAACGAAACTACCTTATAAGCCATAACATCATCATAACATCCCATGAAATGTCCACTGCAGGACAGGGAGCTCCCTCCTGAACTCCAGCAAAAACGCGCGGTTCTTTGGAGTGGATTTACTATAGTTTAGTTTACTATTTTTAGGGTTCCGATACCAAAATGGTAAAAAAAGGAACCCTTATGGTGCCGCTCTGTCTGTCCGTCTGTCTGTCACACCTCTATATCTCAGCAACCACTTATGCTATCGACCTGAAATTTGGAATAGTTTTATAATATAGTTGTCCAACTTAATTGCACATAAATTTTTTTTGAAAAAAGTATGATTATTAATGTAAAGGGGGCCAAAATAGGGGGGGCCAAATTTCAAATTGTCGCTATTAGGTCGAGTGGGGTATCATATGAAAGGGCTTTACTTGTACATTTTAAAATATATTTTTGTATTTTTTTAACTTTCTTAGTTTTCAAGTTATGATGAAAAATGTCAAAAAAAATACCATTCCCCCCCCCTAATCTCCGAAGTTTGAGCAAGGAAAAATCTGAATTAATTACAGTTGACAGAGGTTTATGTAAACTTTACAGCAAAAATAAAACGATCTTTCTAAGTTGCACAGTTTTTCAGAAATCTGCAAAAAACCTTTACAAACAAATTTAGTTTTGCGGTCCTGAAAATGGACTTTATTGCTTCCAAAAATACTATAGGTATATCGGAACCCTCGGCGCGCGAGTCCGACTCGCACTTGACCGGTTTTTTAATCTGTGCCATAGTCACAACACTTGTAAGCGTAGCGGCTGGCGACCGCTGTTATTGGTGACCGCAGTATGTAATATGGTACGACACACAGAAAGATGCTGCTGCCCAATTGCCCATCCTCCGGTTCGTAAGCCCTCAGTCGCCTCTTACGACACCCATAGGTAGAGATGGGATCGTACTAATCTTTGCCGTCAACACACGGACACTGTCTCATAAGTACCTATTAAAAATAATTTTGTAAGTTATTTGTTATGCAAGGCAGCAAAAGTGCTATTTTGCGTGAGTGCCGTGTATTGAAACCTGAGTAAGCGAAGGACTCTAGGATTGAATAATCCTCAGCTTGAAAATTCATACAATTTTTTAATTATAAAGTCAAAATTCGTGGACAAAAATATTTTACTTAGGTAAACCATTCAAATTCCAAATTCAAATACCTATTAATATTCCAAATTCTGATTTATATAACCTTGGATCAAATACAATTCGTGCAAGAAAAATAATATTCTGGTTATTGATTTTACATTTCAATGCTCCAGATTCATTCAGTTTTAATTATAATCAAGCCCTATATAGCTAATAATTTTCTTGACTGTCATGCACCTAATTGAAGCGGTCTACTAGCAAGTTGAACTCGAGACATATTTCATTATAAGCTGAACCCAGTTTGCTAGAGCTTTTCAGCAAACGAGAGTTCAACCTATTACTTAGCTTCTAGACAGTGTATTATTTATGATAAATACATACCCTTTATTGTAGCTTAGACCTTCATTATTATAAACATGAAAATCGCATACAATTTAGGTAACATACAACAGACAACACAGACAGACAGACATAAATTCTAAAAACTGCGGATTTGGGGTATCGATAAAAAAGTTTAGGTTAAGGGTTAAGTCATCATTTCGAAAAATATTCAATGTGTAGCTCCTCCAAGCAATGTACAGAAACCGAACCGTTACAGTTTTATTATAGGTGAACTTGATAAAATTGGATTCCAAAAATTGGATTCCAGTGTGTATGTAGAAGACAGAAGATAGGCAGTGGCAGTCGATTCATGGCTATTTTGTATTGCGCTGTTTTGGTAGTTGAAGGGCGAGTCCATTGATCTGGGCAAGCAAGAAAGAACAAAAATAACAAAATCCGGTCGAATTTTGAATTAACTTTTTATTAGCAGCCAGTACCTACCTTAAGCACCAGGCACACACTACATAACATTCTTTCATGCATTCATTCACTACAAATAATAAGTACATCACGTTCAAACAAAAAACTTTTCAAAATCGTTTTAGCCGCAGAATTTAACCGACGATTCAAATATTTCCGAGCTTTTGAGGTAAAAATAAAATTTTAGTTCGAAGTACCTACCTAAAAAGTTTAAAAAGTTAAAAATAAAAATTAAATTAAAAATTTAAAAAAACCCCCGACAAAAAACGATCCCCTAAAAAGTAAAAAATAATAAATTGCCTACACACTTGCGCTCTTTATAATACTTGTTATATTTTGTTGTATTGTTGGTGTGCAATAAACAGTTTTTACTTACTTTTACTATTGTTGACCCTTAAATGCGTTGGGGGACCGCTAAGAAAACAAAGTAGGTAGGTTACTGCAACAAAACAACTTACGTATATTGCGTATTTAAATTTTTACTTAGCGGTCCCCCAAGGCATTTAAGGGTCAACAATAGTAAAAGTAAGTAAAAACTGTTTATTGCACACCAACAATACAACAAAATATAACAAGTATTATAAAGAGCGCAAGTGTGTAGGCAATTTATTATTTTTTACTTTTTAGGGGATCGTTTTTTGTCGGGGGTTTTTTTAAATTTTTAATTTAATTTTTATAAATAGAACTAAAACAAAAATCGCTTCAGCGACCATCCAACTGACCCCTCTCTTATATGAATGTTCTTGAAACGGGAGCTCACCACAATTGGTTACCATTAGTTGTGAGACAAGATGTAATATTTAATGATTTCAGACTTTTCCCATTATTAGTACTGTGAGACCTAGCTTCTTGCCAAATTTCATAATTTTAGGTCAACGGGAAGTACCCTGTAGGTTTTTCATTTTTGAATAAATGTATGGAGATGAGGACATAAAATGCCATATCTTTTGATTGCGTTGTTGTAAAAAATTTAAATTTTCAGATCTTGTGTGGTTCATGGATCCTAATATATGGTATTAATTTCAACCTGATACCTTTACCCGTTCGTGAGATAAAGGGTCTTGACAGACAGACAGACAGACAGACAGACGGACAACAAAGTGATCCTATAAGGGTTCCGTTTTTTTCTTTTGAGGTACGGAACCCTAAAAAGGACGGGTTTCACTCCGGGAGTGCCGGCAGAAGTGAAAACTTGCATTTTTGAATATTATGCTTTTTACTTTCGAGCGGAGCGACAAAAAAAAAGTTTTTCTAATTTTCTCAAAAATGTGTTCTGTATCACTTATACATCATAAAAAAACAAGTCTCCCAAAAATGTCCGTCCGTCGGTCGGTCGGTAGGTCGGTCGGTCGGTCCGTCGGTCGGTCCGTCGGTCGGTCTATCCGTCACACTTTGGCCTAGCGGCTAAACGAATGGTCCGATTGACACCATATTTTGAATTTAAGAGTTTTATGCAAATCCATCGAAGGGTTCTAAGTGGTTTCTTGCTGGCTCTCATTTTGAGGGTAGCTGGGTCATTCTCATTTCACGTGTCATGAAAATTTAAAAATAAAAAACTGTGTTTTCTGTTTTGCTTTGGCAGTATACATAAAATACAAGGAAAAATAGACACAACAGTTTATTCCATCACGCTTAAATATGTTTGGAAGTGACATAAATGGCTTTTGAATCATGGCTATGGTTGACATTGGCAAAATGGCTTTTTTTAATATTTTATTTTTCAATATTTATTGAATCCTAAGGATCGAGATTAAATAGACATGTGTTACGCTCATTTAAAAGCCTATTTCTCACGATTCTGACGTGACTGAACAAAAAATGAGGTGACAGATAAGGTCACGGATGTGACCAGATGCCTATGGTTGTGACTACAATGGTCGTGACATTTTGGCGCCGTGCCCGGTATAACTTTCGAACCCTTACAATTATTCTGTTTTTAAAAATATCCTCTAAATTGTTACGCAACATTCCTTATTATACATTAATTTGGAAAATAAAGAAATGTAATTACCGATGCTTTTGGAAGACACGGTTTTGACAGGTTATGCGTGACGATTTCTACTTTTTCAACTTTGAACTTCGATTATTTCGTCTACACTTTGTAATGCCATATTTGAAAAGGACATGTTTTGAATTGCTGTTGAAAATTTAATTTCCAGTGTTGTAAATTTTGATGCATAAAAAACTACTTTGTAAATAGGATTTTTATATATTGCCATGGTCGTGACAAATAATTGTGTCACACAAAGTACCCCCAATTTTTTTTAACTTAATGATATGTTTTAAAAGGAAACTTGCTAAAATAGTATGGTGCACACCTAAACTTTTTTATTTAAGCATCAAAACCACATATAACTTAAAGACTTTTTCATAGATTTCATGTTTTTGCTGAAATTTCGGAGATGTCACATGACATGGTCGTGACATTTTATTTACTTTTGGGTACATAACTTGAAAAGAAATACACTTATGTACATAAAAACGAATGGACTGAAAAGCTAAAATGCATGTAATATCATGTGAATGTACAAACATTTGAAAATAAAATGTTTTATGGTTGTTCTCATCATGAAACAATTTTTGTAGTAAGAATGAGAATGACCCAGCTGTCATACAACGAAAATTAAAAATTGAAATTTTCTCAAAAACTGCTCATAGAATCTTGATGAAACTTTGCACGACCAAGCATCTCCATGTAAGATATCTTGCGCCAGTATCAATTGATCTGTGTAATTTCATATAAGCGGTGTTCCTGTACCACAAAATCGTAAATATGTGATTTACCCAAAATTGGTGCCATTGAGTTTATTAAAATTTTCTATAATATTAATCCTGGATTGGTTGTCTACCTGACTGGATATTATTTATGATTTTTTTGAATAAAATTTAGTACACAGGATGTACCAAAAACTGAAAGGGCTTGCTCATTAGACTAAACTGAACAGTTATCCATAAGGAACATGTGTTGGGAAATTAAAAATATCTCCATGCAAGTATCCTACGGTAGTGTCCATTGATCGGTGAAAATTCATATAAAGGGTGTTCCAGTACTACCAAAAGTTAAACATATGATTTACTCGAAATCGTTTGAGGTTTGTTTGTTTTAATGTTTGACAATTTGAATTCTAAATTGATCTATTTATTTAATTCGAACATTTTTTTGGAAAAACGTAAATAAGGGTTTGTATTTCCATACTATGTGTATGGCATTACAAATTCATGTTTGTGGTTGATAGTTTTTCATTGAGTATTGCGAGAAAGTAAGTGCAGTGCTGCTGTACCATTTATTTTAAGGGTCAATCGCGCTATTGCTCGAGTACTTCTTTGATGTCACTGAATAAAAACCCGTATTGTAATAACGATACGGTTGACAGTTGACGCTTTTCCGATCAGGCTACGGATCTGACGCAAGATCAGTAGCGACATCTGACGTGAGTTTAATATTTTTTACCCATCTAAAAAAGTGCCAGCGCCGCTAAAGAAGTTTTCACTTAAAAAAAAAACAAACCTATAGGATCACGTTGTTGTCTGTCTGTCGGTCTGTCTATAGACAAATGGATATAGGATATAGGTATAAAGTTGAAATTAGTATCAAATATTAAGGTCCATGAACCCTTGAAGGTGTAAAAATATCAAGCTTTTACGACAACACAATCAAAAGATACAGCCATTTATGTCCCCATCCCCATACATTTATGAACCAAACCAAAACCGATAGGGTACTTCCCGTTGACCTAGAATCGAGAAATTTGGCAAGAAACTAGGGCTCATAGCACAAGCAAAGGAAAACGTCTAAAATAATTTAATAGTACAACTTTCCTCACAACCAATCATAACCGATTAACGTGAGCTCCCGTTTCAACTACTTTTATATTAAAAAGCGGTCAGGTTTGAGTGGAGCAGTGTTAATAAAATCAAAGTCGACAAATTCTAGTAAAGTTGCTTGTTTTAATAAGTAAAATAACTAAAGCAGCAAAACCAATAGAAAACCAATATAAATTCACATTACACATAAGGTTAATTCATTATAACATCCCATGAAAAAACCACTGCAAGACAAAGAACTCCCTCCAGAACTCCTGCATAACACGCGTGGTATTGAAGGGGATTTACCATACTACGCTTGTAAGCATTGCGGCTGGCGAACCCTGTTGTTTGTGACAGCAGTATGTAAGATGTTAAGATACACAGAAAGATGCTGATGCCTATCCTCCGGTTCATAAGCCCTTAGTCACCTCTTACGACACCCACTTACACATTCTACACATTACACATTCTACACACGCACGCACACACACACACACTCACATACACACATTCTATATTTACTTATTCTCTCATGCATGAACGTACAACTTATCGCACATTTACTCACGTGAATTCAATTTAAATTGTGACACTCCGCGGAGGAACATCAACTCTACCTTTATTACAGGATTTAAGAAATAGGCTGATGGTCATAGCCTTGACGTAATTTGTACTTACACGATTTTTCTGTCAACTTTATCTGTACTTGTATGTTTGTTGTACATGAATAAACTATTTTATTATTATTATTATTTTATTGTTACGCGTAGAGGTGGGTTAGTTCTATTCTTTGCTGGCACCACATAATTTATTGCTATTATAGGTGTTGCTCTAGCCATTAGGTTAACATAATGAGAGAAGATAAGGAAGCACTAGTACGTATTTCAGCCTCAGGTTATTGTTTACAATATCAGGGAACACGGGCAAAGTAGGAGCCATGTACAGAATGTATTTGTTTCTATGATCAAAATTTGGCTCGTACCTTCACTATGTTAGCGTAATTTAACATATAAATATACTAACTAAACGAAATAGATACATAGAATAGTTAAGTTAAGCTAAAATTTGGAATACTAGCTAAAATATTAAGTTATGATGACGCAACATTTTTTAAAGCCAAGCTTCAAAATGGTTCCTGACGGTTTTGGTATGCTAGCTTATTCAAATATTCCAAACTTTCAAGGCTTGCCTGACCCACTTTTGAGAAGCTTTGCAAAATGCTAGTGTAATATCTATCTTTACATTGCTTAGACTTAATAAAATAAATGGTACAGCAGCACTGCACTTACTTTCTCGCAATACTTAAGGAAAAACTATCAACCGCAAACTTAAATTTGTAATGCCATACACATAGTATGGAAATACAAACTTTCATTTACGTTTCTCCAAAAAAACGTTCGAATGAAATATACAGATCTATCCAGAATTCAAATTGTCAAACATCAAAACAAACAAACCTCAAACGATTTCGAGTAAATCACATGTTTAACTTTTGGTAGTATTGGAACACCCTTTATATACATTTTCACAGATCAATGGATACTACCGTAGGATACTTGCATAGAGATTTTTTAAATTTCCCAACACATGTTCCTTATGGATAATTGTTCATTTTAGTCTACTGAGCAAGCCCTTTCAGTTTTTGGTACACCCTGTGTACCAAATTTTATTTAAAAAAATCATAAAGATTATCCAGTCAGGTAGACAACCAATCCAGGATTAATATTATAGAAAAATTTAATAAACTCAATGGAACCAATTTTGGGTAAATCACATATTTACGATTTGGTGCTACAGGAACACCCCTTATATGAAATTACACAGATCAATTGATACTGGCGCAAGATATCTTACATGGAGATGCTTGGTCATGCAAAGTTTCATCAAGATTCTATGAGCCGTTTTGGAGAAAATTTTAATTTTTCTTTTTCGTTGTATGACAGCTACCCTCAAAATGAGAGTCAGCAAGAAACCACTTAAAACTCTTCGATGGATTTCCATAAAACTTCTAAATTCAAAATATGGTGTCAATCGGACGATTCGTTTAGCCGCTATGCCAAAGCGTGACGGACAGACCGACCGACGGACTGACCGACCGACCGACCGACCGACGGACGGACATTTTTGGGAGACTTGTTTTTTATGATGTATAAGTGATATAGAACACATTTTTAAGAAAATTAGAAAAACTTTTTTTTTCACGAATACAATACCTTTCTCGCTCCGCTCGAAAGTAAAAAACGTCCAAGTGAAAATCGGACTCGCGCGTCGTGGATTCAGCTAAACCCAATAGTATTTTTAGAATCAATAAAGTGTATTTGTAGGATCATAAAACAAGTTTGTTTGCAGATTTCTTAAGAAACTGTGCTACTTGAAGAGATTTTTAACATTTACATATATCGCTATCGAGTATAATTACCACATTTGACTTAGTAACGACTAACGAGTGAAAAGGTATCCCTCTGGCTGTTCATAGAGGCATTTTTTCGGGCGTTTGTAGCGTAGCGCTGGTTCAGCTTATACTGGTTTTGTTTCTACGTGCTTGCTGGCCTGCGTACCTGTACTGTTATTGTTAAAAGATATAAATATAACATTAAAGTCATATTCACCTTTTTAATCTTTTATTTTTAATCTATTATTTATTTGTACTATATCGGGTGTTAGGGACAGCCTTCCGAATACTGAAGGGGCATGAACAGTCAACGACACTGAACAACTTTCAGTGAATGTAACTTTCAGGAAACGACGAAAAAATCGGCTATTCCATGCAAACTGCCCGATCAAGTTTACAATTTTGTATAGAGACACGGATTTTTTTTTTCGTTTCCAAAAAGTTTTGTTCACTGAAAGTTGTTCAGTGTCGTTGACTGATTATGCCCCTTCAGTATTCGGAAGGCTGTCCCTAACACCCTGTATACAATAACCTAAAAAAATGACACAAGAAACATGAAAGTAGAAATAATGCTGTAGAAATAAAAGCCTTGAGGAATAATTGGTGTGGAATTGAGTGACAGGATTAGAAATAGAGTGATGAGTGATGAGAGAACGTTGTGGCGTAAAAGAAGATGTAGTGACAAAAATTGAGAAAGGAATGCTGATATGGTTTGGTCATGTATAAAGGTTGAATGCACTAAGGTTGACGAAAGAGATTTACCAGGGTCGCTATTCTCCTAAATTTCTTAAACTTGAGTTAATATTAAGAGTACGGAATTTGCTATTGGCGACAAAAAAATCGAAAACATCTGTACATTGCGTACTTTGTACAAGAACAACAAAACAATTCCATACATAACCATCAGGCGAGAGTGAAAGGGAAGGCCTCGGCGAATGTTCCATGAACACATTCAGGACATTCTAAATAAAGGCCAGGTTAAAAGTACACTAAAACGACGAGCGTGTATGAAAGATTATTCCGTTTTTAGGGTTCCGTACAAGGGTGAAAAACGGGACCCTATTGATATGCCTCCGATGTCTGTCTATCTCTCTGTCTGTCAGCGGGCTGTGTCTCATGAACCGTAATAAGTAGAGATTTGAAATTTTCTCAAATTGTGTATATCTGGTGCCGCTACAACAACAAATACTAAAACCGGTCAAGTGCGAGTCAGACTCGCGCGCCGAGGGTTCCGATATACCTACAGTATTTTTGGAAGCAATAAAGTCCATATTCAGGACCGCAAAACTAAATTTGTTTGTAAAGGTTTTTTGCAGATTTCTGAAAAACTGTGCAACTTAGAAAGATCGTTTTATTTTTGCTGTAAAGTTTAGATAAACCTCTGTCAACTGTAATTAATTCAGATTTTTCCTTACTCAAACTTCGGAGATAAGGGGGGGAATGGTTTAAAGTTGGTTTTAAGTATATATGTTATAGGCAAACTCCGAAGCTCCGGCGCTCCTAGGTTGGACTGGTCAATCCTCAGGTCAGACTGAATGACTTAGTCAAAGCCCAAACAAATGTAAATTTTCGGCCTTTGACTAAACAATTTTCGTCAAACCTGGGAGAGACTCATTTGGTCAGGCAAACGTCAAAACACAATTTTATTAAATCGGGGTTTGACGAGTCGAGAAAGTATAACCTAACCTAACCTAAAGAGACATTATGAACCTGTTTAAACATGTTCAGATCAACGTTTGACCGAGTTTTGCAGTCGCTTCTAGGATTGACTAGGCCAAAACCGAAACAGAATAATTTACTTTCGACGTTTGACTGAAAAGTTAGGAGCTCCTGGGTTTGACTAAAAATACTTCAGGCAAAGGGCGAAATTGAAATGTATTTCGGGGATTGCCTGATGGCTTTGGCCAAACCTAGGATAAACCAGTCCTTCCGCGAAGAGACTGTGTATCGGACTTTGACTATAACACATATATTTATTTTATTTATATGTATTTATTTATCACGTAGACACTTATGTATTCTTATATACTCATCAGTTCATTAATTAATTAACTATAAATTATGCACCTACCAACTTGCTCTGCATCACCCTAAGGTAGACTGTTAGATAATGCCTTTAGGCGTTAAGTCCGCCTATGTACCTTTGTGCATGAAGTTAAATAAATAAATGGTATTTTTTTTGACATTTTTCATCATAACTTGAAAACTAAGTAACTTAAAAAAATACAAAAATATATTTTAAAATTTACAAGTAAAGCCCTTTCATATGATACCCCACTCAACCTAGTAGCGACAATTTGAAATTTGGCCCCCCCTATTTTGCCCCCTTTACATTAATAATCATACTTTTTTCAAAATTGTTTCATGTGCAATTAAGTTGGGCAACTATATTCTAAAACTATTCCAAATTTCAGGTCGATAGCATAAGTAGTTGCTGAGATATAGAGGTGTGACAGACAGACGGACAGACAGACAGACAGAGCGGCACCATAAGGGTTCCTTTTTTTACCATTTTGGTATCGGGACCCTAAAAATAGAAAAAAATTAAAAATATAAGAGGGGCTCCCAAACAGCTAAAGGGGGGCGCAAAAAAAAAAACTTTGACCTACCCCATCGAGTGGGGTATCGTTGTTTAGAGCTCGTTTAGTAGATGTTTTTTGTTAAAAAAAAAAAAAAACAAAGGAATCAGATGCCAGCAAAATCAGCTGCTTTTACAAAATTTTGTTTGGGCTGTATCTCATGAAATATAATAGGTAGACAATTATAATTTTAACAGATTATTTATTTCTGTTGCTACTATAACAACAAATACTAAAAATAAAAAATTAAATAAATTGAGGGGGGCTCCCACACTAAAACCGGTTTTTTTAGACGATTTTTGTTTGAGCTGTATCTTAAAAACGGGAATACTTACAAGCGGCAAATTATTATGTTTATAGTATATAAGCTATAAATTAACAACAAGTCATAAATTTTGGTCAAGCGCATGTCGGACTCAAAAAATCTAGCACATTAACTTACTGAAATTTATGTGGTGGTACGGAACCCTTAGTGTGCGAGTCCGAATCGCACTTGGCCGGTTTTTTTTTATTTTGGTTTGAAAAAAAAGAGCATAATGTTTAGTATCCAGAATATTATGATTTATTGTTTGATTTTGATTTTATCACGTTTCTGTACTTTCGGAAGTAGCGGCAACCGAGCCGGGGTCGCCGCCATCTTGGAACGTGATGGCTGACAACTTTGGCTGACGAGCCCTTGTTGACGCTTCCCTATTTAAATTCACCCTCTTTTATTTTATTTTTTTATACAGCCAGCTATTTATTTTTTACAGGATCTAATTTATTGGAGGAGTGTCGAGAAGCTATTGTTGGTGCACTGTAATGAATGAACGACGGAGGGGCTTTGTTCTTAACAAAGCAGGCGAGGTAGAGTTACGGCTTCATTTTCACACAGAAGATGTCCTGGCGCAAGGTGGACAGTTTTTTAAGCAGTTTTTTAACCCTTGAATAAAAAGAATGATTTCGTTTTTGGCAAGTAGCACGTAAAAACAAAACCAGTATCAGCTGAACCAGCGCTACGCTAGAAACGCCCGAAACCAGAGGCCTGCTCAAGGTCAAAGTGTTTCCACCGACGAGTGGCCGTGTGTACAAGTTTATTTTATGTCACTTATCGTCTTATACACTTTCAAATACGGAGAACCCAACAATCTTTAAATTTAAAAACAATCTGCAATAAATACAAACGTACAACAGTAAATATAGATAAACTTCAGGATCAAACACCCGGATTTTCAGGTGATTTATTCGCATTATGTATTACGGGGCGTGTTGATGAATGATAAATAAAACAAACAAACAGAATAAAGGTAAGATATAGTGGCATTGTTCCGGGGCGGCTTCTGGGCCTAACGTCTATAAATCAAGTGAAAATTCGTCGGTAGGGCTGGGAACAACGTAGGCCCTTTAGAGCATCCCCAATTTGAACGGCTTACGTGAACGCTTGTGTTTTCGTAAATAAATTATATCTATATCGCGAACACACCTATCAAAATTGTCCTGTAAATTACCATTTTTAACAACTAATAAGTGTATGTGGATAATTTTTTATATTATTTCAGTAAGAACAAATTTTAAAAAAAATTCGACCGTAGTAAAACTCTAATTTCATTTTCATATTACACTCTCTGAATGAGAAAATCGATATACCCATATGCAGGAAGCAGGATTCGATCCTTCGTTTTCTCCGTCAGAACCGGAGACGCTACCATGCTCCTGACTCACACAAAGTTTAAAAAATACAATTGCTCTAAATGTTCTATCTCACATACCTACATCTTATTTATTTATTTATTTATTTATTTATTTTACAGTTTATCTTTATCATTTAGTTCGCATTTGTAAGAGTAGCTTCTATTTATCTAGAATTGAATCAGCATATCTCATCTATCAAGCACGATAAATGATGACGCGTCTATTGTGTCTGTTCTGTAGCAACTACATTGACAAACATCTGCTCATTTCCCGAAGCTGTTCGAGTTACGAAATACGTCACAATTCAATTATATCACGTTCCAAGATCTTCACAATGATTTAGAGTCCCGTTACACAGTGTTCATTTATCAATTACAGTATTTCCCTCGGTAGCGGTGATAGGCACTATTATTTTCCCGCAGAAAATTGAAAGTCATCGCAGTTTGTCTGTGGGGGCTGGATAATAAATTATAGTCAGAAAGGTGTTGACTTACCTACAGCTTCTCAGGCGGAGTATTAGGGTTAAAAAAGAATTTACTGAGATCAAGATTGTGAAATATATGACAAGTATGGAACCGAACCAAGTTATTTTCTTGCCATAAAATAGTGTCACTAAGTAACTTATTTAAACGAACTACAACATTTTCAAGTCTTTTGTTTCCTATTTGTGTACATCATAGATGTTATAGAAAATCGCAGAGGAAAGATGATAGGCCACCTAATACGACATGACAGATTTATTAACAACATCATGGAAGGAAAGATAGAAGGAAAGCGTGATTGAGGGTGACCAAGGTTAAGTTACGTGTCACAAATTAAGATGAAGACAGGCGTCAGATCGTATAGGAGGTAAAAGAGGCGGCTTTGGAGAGTTGGGAGTTTTCTTTGACGTCTTTCAACTACGTTTTTAGGGTTCCGTACCTCAAAATAAAAAAAAACGGAACCCTTATAAGATCACTTTGTTGTCCGTCTGTCTGTCTGTCTGTCAAGACCCTTTTTTCCACCAACGAGAAGAGGTATCAGGTTGAAATTGATAACGAATATTAAGGTCCATAAACCACACAAGATCTGAAAATTTCAATTTTTTTACAACGACGCAATCAAAAGATATGGCTTTTTGTGTCCTCATCTCCATACATTTAAGCAGAAAAGCAAAACCTACAGGGTACTTCCCGTTGACCTAAAATTATGAAATTTGTCAAGAAGCTAGGTCTCACAGTACAAATAAAGGGAAAAGTCTAAAATCATTAAATATTTCAATTTTCTCACAACTAATAGTAACCAATTAAGGTGAGCTCCCGTTTCAAGAACTTTTCTATAAAAGAGGGGTCAAGTTTGATGGTCGAGGAGTTTTTAAAATCAAAGAGCAAAAGCTTTTAGTATATCATATGGTAAATAGGTACGGATCCCTTAGGGCGCGAGTCCGACTCGTACTTGGCCGGTATTTTAAGTGTCAATGGGTGGTACGCTACGCTAATCAATATTAGTAATAATTTTTTTAGGCATAGTAAAATTTATGTAACTTTTCACAAGAAAAAATGTTTCTGGCATTTGACGGAAGCAATAATTTTCATACTGATTACATGGTTGCACTATAATGGTTTTTCCTCGTGCTGATTTGCAGCGTCATCCAATGGACATTTCAACAGATGGTTGAAAACTCCCTTTTGTAACCATCCGATTGACGAGATTTATAGAATTTGATTGCTCACTATTCTTCCCAGTAATTACTGTGCCATAAGTATACTGACATTTGAAATATGTTAAGTCTACACTAATTGATTATATTTACACAACTTTTTAAAGATAATCTTTGGAACTACTGAACTGATATGAAATAAAAAAAGTTATAGACAGGTACATTACTTTTAATTAACACTGTATATGTTTTATTTAAAACTAGCTCTTACCCACGGCTCCGCTCGCGTTATATAGTCTGTGTGTCATCCTAGTGTTCCCTACACGAACCATGCATTTTCCGGGATAAATTGTAGCCTATGTGTTAGTCTAGTGCTTTAACTATCTACTTCCCAAGTTTCATCGAAATCGGTTCAGTCGTTTAGGCGTGATAGTGGAACAAACAAACAAGCATACTTTCGCATTTATAATATTAAAAAACGTCAGTTTCCTATTATCTAATCTGTGATGTTAGTAAGGAGTGAGATGAGACAATTTTAACAAAAACTACTCACCTCCTTCAAAATTTTGTAAGGAATCTATTAGCACTAAAAGGTATAAAATAACCATGGCACTTAATTTATCATTAACTCAGTGAAATAATAGAAAATAACTAAGCCTATGTTTTTTCATTTCAATTATAAATTTACAAAAAACAGTTCACTTTGGAGTCGGTGCCAGCCTAGTCGCAAAACCAATTGAAGTATATGCTACTAGCCAACTATCCTATAAGTGCACTAACTAACTCGCGCTACATAAGCTGTAGCCTTAAGCTGTAGCTACATAAGCTGCGCCTTTACCAAAGTCAAATCTAAACAAATGTACGTACTCGTATGTTTACCTATAGCTGTCTTATTTATCTCGGTTAGATTGAGTGCTTATCTAGGTTCGATTACACGTATTTGCCGGAAGGCTCATTGTCATCCGATAGTCGTAGGGAGGGAGGTTAATTGGGGCATTACCGCCTCGCCCCTTGCATATTGAGATGACGAAGATATCGAATGAATGATCTTCTACTCTGAATGCCTACCCAATTGGAGGTGAGAAAACTAAACCTTCAGTAAGATTAACTAGGGACACAACTGTAAAATTTGGTAAGTATAAAAGAGTCAATCGTGCTACTATGTAAGTTGTTGGTGACCGCAGTATGTACTGTATGTAGGATGGTACGATACACAGAAAGATGCTGCAGAACATCCTTCGGTGCATAAGTCCTTAGTCGCCTCTTATGACACCCACGGGCAGAGATGGATTGGTACTATTCTTTGGACGAACCTGAAATTCTTACTTTCATAAAATACCTAAGTATGTTTTTACTTACGGCAATATTCCATCCGGAATCCCGAATATTCCATGTTTTTACTTACGGCAAAACGGTCGGATGACATGATGATGATTACATCTATATAAATGTTTAAATGGTTATCCTATTTCAAATTGATTGAAGTTACCAGACAGGCGGCCTAAAATTAAAGTGGAATTCCGTTCTGCCCAGTAACACCCTGGGCTCGACATTGACTTACGAGAGCAACCTGACTCAGCTTTTCTGCTCACAAGTGACCTCTCTCGGCTTTTTGCGAGGATGCTGCCAACTCTTACCTTTAAATCACCTTAATCAGTTCTGTAAGTTAATTGGTTCTTTAAGCTAAAAAGCAGATAAAAGCTCTGTTTTTGTTCATCCCTTTTTAATCGAATTCTTGAAACATCATTTATGTTATGAGCAGTGAAATAAAATATGTGCATGTTTCAAATGCAAAAATCCCGTCAACCATTTCTGTCATAATTTCGGCAGGACGACGCTCAAAATGAAGTTATTAGAAATGTTTTTTTTTTTTAATGTAATTAAACACCATTTTCACACTAGTTTCACTATTTATTTAGTAAAATTTATACAGAGTGCGACCGGTTTCGAGTTAACTATTTTTTTTTTTTACTGACTTTAATACCGAATTATTACTCTACGTTAAAAGAAATAAAAAACACAATTTTTTTCTCCTAGCCCTTATATTTTTAGGGTTCCGTACCTCAAAAGAAAAAAACGGAACCCTTATAGGATCACTTTGTTGTCCGTCTGTCTGTCTGTCTGTCAAGACCCTTTATCTCATGAACGGGTAAAGGTATCAGGTTGAAATTAATACCATATATTAGGATCCATGAACCACACAAGATCTGAAAATTTCAATTTTTTACAACGACGCAATCAAAAGATATGGCATTTTATGTCCTCATCTCCATACATTTATTCAAAAATGCAAAACCTACAGGGTACTTCCCGTTGACCTAAAATTATGAAATTTGGCAAGAAGCTAGGTCTCACAGTACAAATAATGGGAAAAGTCTGAAATCATTAAATATTACAACTTTTCTCACAACTAATGGTAACCAATTGTGGTGAGCTCCCGTTTCAAGAACATTCATATAAGAGAGGGGTCAAGTTGGATGGTCGCTGAGGCGATTTTTGTTTTAGTTCTATTTTAAAAACGGGAACACTTACAAACTTGAAAATTGGTATGTTTATAGTGCATAAGCTATAACCGGAACCCTCGGTGCGCGAGTCCGACTCGCACTTGGCCGGTTCTTTTTTTGTTTTTAGATGCATCACATTTAACAATCAATAATCATATTTAAAAAGGACATAGCTAAGTACTGCAGACCTTAATAACAGACACATTAAGCGAGTATTGAAGTTTTGGCGCTAAAAAGATGCCTATTTTATTGTTCAAGTACTTTTCAGAACATACTCGTAATGCGATACTCGTGTAACTACTTAATATAACCTATAATGCTAATAAAGCATTCCCCTTTTTTAATATGAATGCGAGGTGAGAAGCGAACAAAATTACGCCTTCATTTGTTTCAGAAAACCAAAGGAATCAAAAGGAAAAATCCGCGAGAAAGTTGCAGATACTCGTATTAGAAGAGCGATGGAGATGGTATCATAAAATCTCGTTAACATTTTTGAAAGTCGAGGAATTACGGGATTGAAAACAAAAAACGTGTTACGAGAGACACATTGAATTTTTCATATATAAATATAAGTGGATTTGGAAAAAGAAATCACATAAGCTCATCTTAGAAAAGACAAATGGGTACTTAGATAAATAAATCCCAGACGCAGAACAAACACCACTAAACTGTTAGTGCTGGGCGAGAATCGAAGTCGCGACCTATATGCCGCACGTTTGATAACAAGATGTTTTTTTTAACAAAGGATATTTATGACTGAATGAAACTGAAAACTATGTTTGCATGCATTGCCAACCGGTGGCTGATTATTTATAATGAGTACCTTGTGAAGCTAAATCTAACACCAAAAATGCTTTCTTTGTGGCTTATCTATTTCTTTCGTTACTAAGGTTGGAGCTTATTTTTATTACGCCGTATTTTTTTGATAGCGCTCTCGCCAGCGCCTGTTTATCTTCCATATTTCACCTTCTTCATTTCAATTTTCTTTATAGTCAGGACCGGCTGGAGGGCACTGTATGATGGCTTTGTTCAGCACCTGTCATTAGGAGTATATTGTGCGTGAAATAGGTCTCTAAATAAGATTATGTCTTTTGGACACCCGCCCGTCCTTTTATTGTTATGATTTCGATGAGGGGCCTTTAGGGAACTCGGACTTCGGACTATACGGTTGTGTCTTTCGGAATAACCAGCAAATTTTCTGTTTATTTGTTAATTTAAACAAGTAAACTTGAGGAGAATTTCTCCTTTAGAAACAAACCAAGACAAAGATACCCTTAGTTAGAGGGCTCGTCGTTGATTGCTTTTGACTCAAGCGTTAAAGGTCATTGGCCTGATTAAACTCCTGAGTACAATCCTGGTAGGTTGTTAGAGCTCGCTGTCAGCGTTTGAACATGAAATATTGAAATATGTTCGTCGGGATCAGTCTCTATTGATGTTTGGAAGGAATTTGTCCTCACCCAAAGGCATTCTTGTGCCGTAGTTATGAAAAGAATTTCATCACAAAATTTCCCTTAAATTATAATGATGAATTTTAAAAAATAAGCCGTAAAAGTCTCTCAATTTTCTTTAACGGAGTATTTTAGAGCCAAGTAAATTGCTTAGTAAGATATTCAAAAGCACACAGAGCAAACATACGATACAACAATTTAAATTTACGGTAAAATAAATCAAAGTGCCGTTTGCGTCGACAATAAAACAGTAGTAAGCTTTAGCTGGGATTAAGCGCTCTTGTAGAAATTATTATCAACAATGTAACCTGCTTTGACAATGTATAAGCTGTAAAAAGTTTAAAACAATGCAACAGTAATATATAAGAAAGGAGAAAGAAAGAAATTGGACGATGAAAATAAGATGATGAAGATGACGATGGATCAGGGATGCCGTATCAATATAATTATGCACCTAAATATCTCTGCATCAACCCATGATAAAATCGTAATCTAATAGAAAACAAAACGCTTTTAAAAATAAACATTACACTTCGTTTCAATACGAAGTTGTGCTCAAAACTCTACATTATACATATTTCAAAATTTTGTCTTTATAATGTTAATTTTCAAAATCTGGTATTCAGTAAAAAAAAACAAAATAACTTAATAAATCTACATAATATGCATTGTTGTTGCTTACATTACAAATTAGTTCGTGTATGTAACTACTTTTTGCTAAGGGAATGTGAAAAAATAAACGCTTACGCTTAGTGTTTGTGTCGTGAAAATCACTTAAAGTTCTTTTTCAGTAAGTATCTGACAATAAACTTGCATATAAGCCTTATCTAATACATCTGACGGATTATTTTCAAGATAAAACTAAAAATGCAAAAAACTCTAGCTATGAACGTTCAAAACGTGTTTAACTTACGTTTTCCACGAGGTGAAGCACAGTGTCCACTCAACGAAAGATCAGTCAACCACAAAACATAGCATACATGTCACAAACGTAGTAAGCTCGTACGTATCGAGAGCACATGTAGAGAGGCGTGTCGCCGGCACGCGGTCACCCGATCAGCTGTTCGGAGGCTCGTCAGAACAGTTGGAGCAATGGCAACTTGACGGATGAATAGTTTAGATGAGAAGCTGATCGTGTGGTAGGTCACTCACATGAAAAAGCATAAGAGAACCCGTATCGAGCCGGTTGCGCGGCGGTTTGTCCCAGCTAGAAGCGGGCGGCCCCGCCGCTCTCGCCGCCACACTAATCAGTAATCGTTGCCTGGAAGGGAGGCTGCGTCCCCCCCGCCACCACCCCGCACCCCGTACTCTCCACTCCCGCGCGTAGCTACGACAAAACGGCAGACGAGGAACTCGGCACAAAACGACCAGGAGGAAGAACGAACATTCCTATTCAGCGGCTATTGAACTTTGCATAAAGAAAACCGACTTTACGGCAATTATTTGGAGGTCCAGGCTTTTTGCTTGTTGACAGAAACATCTTTGTTACGTAGCATTAGCTGATAATGATATTTGTAGAGCAAGTATCCCCTCGGATGTACGATTGAATGAGGGAGGACCACTTTTGTGATTCTGTCAGCACAGCAATAAAAATTCAGTCTTTATATTTACTACGTGCTTGTCCTTATCAGAAGGCAAGACGTTTTATAATTTAGCAGCTTTCTCAAACTTCCTAAAGCTTTTCCACATCATAACGTAAAAAGAGTTACACCTCTTATACCCTTCTCTATTCTATGGCGATACTACGAGGAGCCGAAATTTCAGGGGTGACACACTCCCATTAAGTATTCATTCGTGGATTGTAAATTAGTGAACGCCTCGAGATGGCTCACTCCCGAGAGGCGATAAGGCCAGCGCCTGCCGACTCAAAGTGGAATTAACCACCCGTCAGTAAACATAAACCGACCAGGTTTACGCGTCGTTGTAATAAGAGGCGAATTTTTTTTTCATGAAAACAATGAAGAGCTGCAACTACTGCTGCTCCAGGTAGAATTGTATGAACTATCGCGGTCACTCCCGCCTGACCCCAACAGAGCTCATTTCTGTTCAGGTATTCGGTCAGATTCAGATAAATTTTACTCAATTTAGATTCTTTACAGAATACTTATTGGATACCATACAGAATACACTGCAAATAGAGCGAGTCTACACCTCTTCTCCTTAACCCCGGCCTGGTGACTTTGAAATGACGAAAAAGTATAGTTTGCAAACATTAAAATTAGAAAGCAATGGGCTTAAAGTAATAAAATAAAACTTATAGTATTTTCACTTTCCTTATTGGTAAGTAAAAGCTGCGTAGCGTCTACGAAGTAAAAATCTTAAAAGAGTACGTAGCAGTCTACGATAGTCATCATCATAACATCCCATGAAAAAAAAACGTCCACTACAGGACAGGGAGCTCCCTCCAGAATTCTAGCTTATGCTGGAAAAATGTGGAGGGGAAGTACCATAGTCACCTCGCTTGTCAGCGTTACGGCTGGCACCATGGACCGCGGTTGTAGGTGACCGCAGTAAGTAAGATGTAAGATGCAAAGGAGGATGCTGCTGCCCATCCTCCTGTTAACCCTTAGTCGCCTCTTACGACACCCACGGGTATGTATGGGTTGGTACTATTCTTCGCCGGCACCACACAGTACACCTACGATAGTACAATGTAGTAATAGGTACATTTAACCAACTGTCTATATTTGCAGCATTTCAAATACGTAAACTTCTACATTCTAAACTTTTCCAAAGAAACATGTACGAGTATGTGTCCAAAATAGAAAAATAACTTTGGAAGAACAAAACCTTATTGTTTAATTTCTCGACCAATTTGTATTGTTATTATGTGTGCTAAGTAACATAAAAGGGACACAATCACATGTAGAGTTTGGCTAAGGGTTAAAAACACTGTAACGTTATGATATTTATCAATCAGATATGATACTATAATCCAAGAATATAATACAACATGCTTTACCGCGATGCTATAATTCTAATTTGTTGACTCCCGCTAGGATGATATCTAGCGAGTAAAGTAACTTTGACAGCCACGTCGTAGGCGTCCATTTACGCAGCGTTAATTCCCCTGTGTGGGTGGAAATCCAAAAATAACAGACACAAAAATTACGAGGAAAAAGATCCACAAAATAAAGGAAAAAAAAGTCCCTAAAACATAAGTCTGTTAAGATTCAAGGTAGGAATAATTAAGCATTGTTTAAAAATAAGTTCTGAAAATGTAGGTTTTAATTATTATGACGAGACGGCCCTGGAGCATGCGCTGTAGTTCCAGCTCAAGAGGCAATTTTTTATGTCATCCAACGTGCTATGTGCTAAAATTGGGCTTTAATGATTTTACAATACTTCGACAATATTATCAAAGATGTAATGTATTGTTGATGTGTTTATGACGATTCGACGACCGACGATCGTTTGCTTTTGGTAATATTAACGTTAGACCTATTGTCCACGTAAACCACACGTTGTACCTACGTACGCTTTCGTCATGTTATGTTGCATGTATCTTGCTTGCATTGTATCAAAGACAAGATAAGATGCAAGCAACCGTAAAATGACGTAAGCTTGCGCATGACGGTATGACGTACGGTTCACGTGGATAGTAGGCCTTAGTGATACAACTTTTTGTGTTGTCCAATGATCACTCAATTGATAGGATCTGAATCCCTTAGGATTATGAACCGGAACTAAAAACTAACATTGTACAAATCAAAAACAAACACTTCAGAATGCCATTATCATTAGAAACATGGTTATAAGTTCTAAGGTAAGACAGTTAGAGCTTTGGATTTAAATTAAGCCTATAGTGTAGTTGTACGTATAGTACTTATCTAGTCCCTGAGTGTGACACAAGTCAAAATTTTTTTTAAGTGCAACTCTATAACCAAGCAGCAAGGGTCAAAATAGGTCGAAAAGAGAGGTGTGAGAACTCGATCGGAACGTACTTCGAAATTTGGGAAGCTCGCTGATTTTGCAGTCTTGCTGGCACGTGAGCAAGCTATAACATTGAATAAGGACGGGAGTGAGCTGAGATGCCGATGGTTTAGCGCAGGGCTGCGCAAGGCAAAGCAGATTTTTGTAATGCATGGCAAACGTCATTTCGTTTTGTAATGTCTGTCCTACTTTGCGCCTCGTTGCCGACACAATTTCTGCGTGGCATGTGCACATAGAAGCGTTTTTAGCGACATTTTGACTGGTCTCTCATTACATAACTTCTGACCGTAGCCAGAACGTGTCTGCCATATGCAACACATAGGTACTCCCCCACAAAGCCCAGAATAGTATGCAAATGTTACTGTCATTTTTGACTTTGGCAGAGAGGAATGCTGCGTAGGGCTACTCTCTTCCGGGCTGTGCGAGGAAATTTGTGTTGCAAGGGAAACGGTTCGACAGACAGGTTACCGTCACCGTAATAGCGACCCTGAGACCATGAAGTAAGTAAGGGTAAGCTTATTTTATGGTGCCATTTTTTTGAGCAGCAATCGTGCATCTACAATCGAAAGTTACGGGTAACTAAAATTTCACAAACGATAAGAAACAACGCTGTATAATGAACAGTTTCTTGAAGTAAATGTGGTAAACTGAATAACAGTTTACATTTTCCAAGATGTTTCTTGTACGTTGGCAAAATGCCCACGGAAAGGGAGCTTCTGCTTTTCTAACCCAATTTCGAGGTTAAAAGTCAACTGCAAATACGGTATTCCGTTCACGGTAAGTAGTTTAAAGTTAACATTGATAAAATGCACCAAAGAAACTGCAATAGGATTATGCTTAAAAGAAGGCCAAAGGTGCGCAATTACCAATTATTCCTTCGATTTTATGTTTAGCCCTATAAGAATTAATTTGATTGAATAAGAATTAATTATTTTGATTGATTTGTTTTCCCGGCCAACCTTTGACAACATTCGACTGTCTTTGCGACCATTTGGTCAAAACACAAGTTTAGCCTAAATTCCACAGGGTGCTGGGCATAATCCTTTACTGAAACAAATTAAGGTCATTGGCTACTTACAGACTATTAAAAATAAAAAACTTGGCTAAACATAGCATAAACATTTTAGAGGTGAAATTCCGGCGAGACGATACGTGGAAAAGGGTGATGACGGGGTGAAAGAGGAGACGGCAGGTCCACACTGGCGAATACCTTGCGAATACAGTTGAACATCACGGTTGAATGGCATAATTTTTCTTTTTTATTTTGCATTATTCTCTTTCATCATCATCATCATCATATCAGCCGAAAGACGTCCACAGCTGGACATAGGCCTCCCCTAAAGATCCCCATGACGACCGGTCCTGCGCTGCTCGCATCCAGCGGCTTCCCGCGACCTTGACAAGATCGTCGGTCCACCTTGTGGGGGGCTGGCCAACGCTTCGTCTTCCGGTACGTGGTCGCCACTCTAGAATCCTTACGCCCCATCGGCCATCGGTTCTTCTTGCGATGTGCCCTGCCCACTGCCACTTTAGTTTAGCGACTCTCAGAGCTATGTCAGTTACTTTTGTTCTTCTGCGGATCTCCTCATTTCTGATTCGATCTCGCAGAGAGACTCCGAGCATAGCCCTTTCCATAGCTCTTTGGGTGACCTTGAGCTTCCTGATAAGGCCCATCGTGAGCGGCCACGTCTCGGTTCCATATGTCATCACTGGCAACACACACTGGTCAAAGACTTTCGTCTTGAGACACTCTCTACACAATCATTATTATTATTATTTATAATTTATTGCACACAAGAAAACACAATGGACAATACATAAAAAAAGACGACACAACAGGTACTACTTATTTCACTAAAGAAATGTCTTCCAGCATCATTGTAACATTTAGGTAGTAAGAATATTTTAAAAACGCATTCGATACAGAAATGTTACAGCTATAGTAATTTTTGTAATTCATAATAAAATAATTGACGGTTGCATGCGAAAAAAATTGTCTCGTTATTCTACACTTGCGAAAAACTACTAACTTGTTTATATGTGGAAAATGTCGTTGGTAGTACCATAAACTATGTTTTGCAAATATTTAAATTTAGTAATACACATTGTACTACTGTTTGTTTTCCCAAATAAATAAATAAATATCAGTAGTAAGTAAGTCGGTACTATGCAATGTATTAAAATCTCAACTAGATATTTATAAGAGCGTAAGTGACTCGCTGCTACCCTAAACATATACTACGCCTAGCAGCGTTTATGTTCCCGGTGTATTTTTTATATCGTATTATTTATAAATTTTATCGTGAAATATTCACAGCAAAATATCACAACATTAGACATCCGTGTATGGGCGTACGGTAGGTTAGGCGAGTTCACTGTGACCATAGAAGAGTGCAGGTTGCGGCCGCAAGCTGAGGATATCGCGTCTCCTCTCCGCTGATATAGTATAGAGGACTTCCATAAGTATGTATATGTCGCAGGTGTATGATAAAATCAGGTCTTTGATCAAAAACCTGAGGTCTCTAGAACAACAACCAGAAATCTTTTAGGGGAGGGTAGGTTTGGTTATGATAGATTATGTGTGGTTAGGTTATGTTTTTAAGTTTAGTTTGAATAATTGGTAATTTTGTCTTCCTCCGGTTTTTGATCAAATCTCTTAGGAGTATGAACAAATCTCTGTTAGCCCTGCAGCATATATACACACAGCACTTTAGGTATAAAGCTATAATTAGCATAACTAATATTTTAATGGCATGTTAGGTACGCCGTCGACCTTTAACATCTCACACAAAAAGATAAAGAAGTATAGGTACTACCAAAAGGTTACCTTCTTTAGTTTTACTTTCTGTTATCATAATATCGTATAGTAGTACCTGGGCGACCGAGCTTCGCTCTATAATAGCCGCCTCAACAATAAGATGTCGTTGTAGGTTTATTTTAAAATAAATGCTTAAAAACACGGTGAAAACGAATTTTTTCAGACATGAGACCCAGTTAAATTGTTTTATCGTTCCCGAAAACCCCAGTATAGTACATTTCATCGAAATCGTTAGAGCCGTTTTCGAGAAACCGATTACAAATATATATGTAAATACATATACAAATATTGCTCGTTTTAGTATAGGATAAACAATAATCATATAGTTCATACCTAAACTAAAATAGTAATATATTATGAATGGCATTAGGTGTGACAAATGGTTGTAAATTATGTTATCTGTCCGTGGAACCCAGAATGTACTTCATACTTACAACCGCCGATAAACTGTTACGAGGTATTTGAGGGTTTAGATCAAATTAAACAAAATATGTTTTTTTTTTATTTATTTACCATTACCTTTCTTTTTTGGCCTTTTCGACTTTTTTTTGTGTTTCATTATTATTACTGTATCTCCGACTGTGGCTTACAATATAAGAAACAGCCTTTATAACCATTTATTTCTACTTTGAAACATCTATTATCACCCACTATACAATACAGCCAACAAAGTAACAAGGACTGAAGCTGAAAAGTTGTTAACTTATAGTCCATTACACTAACGTCTTAGTACTACGTCTTCTGAATAGGAGTAGTTTTGCAAATTACGAAGAATAATTTTCTCTAGCTCATCTTTCTAGCTTAAGAATTATAAGACAGTCGAAAATATTACTGCCAGTTGCACGAAGCATCTTTGAAGTTAAAGTTCCTATGAATCTATTACTCTATCTTTCTGTTTTTTTGACAAAGACAGTTTCAGCAATACACCATTTTTTACCACGAAACTGAACAACTTTTCCCAAGGAATTATGATAATTATTTTCGCCTTTCCATACAAACTGCATCAGCTGACAGCCCATTTTGTATGAGAGATGGATTTTTTTTTACGTATCTCAACCTATGTTCCTTGGCAGTAGTTGTTCCTCAGCAGAACCACCTCTCATTTCCGGGATGAAAAATAAAACGCTGTTATTTAAATGATCTTTAACTTTCGAGAAGCTTTCTGTAACCGGCTATCAGTCAGCCTCAAGAAAAAGGCGTAGAAACTTCTTAGAACCCTGCTTATACTTAAGTACCTACTCAAATATAAAACAATTTTACTGGTAACTGTACTAAACATCCATCCACCGGCGACAATAACGACCAAAACATGCCATTTTGTTTCTCGTAGCAAGTCGCTACGCCGTAGCCGTAGCATCATTAGTAATCATTAGGTTCCTAACATAGTTTCGGAGATGTCCACTGGCGACCTTCCATTTGTCATTGTGCTGGGACAGTCTTAAAACGGACCCAATAACAAACTGTCCAAACATGTACACACGGCCGCACATCGGTAAAAACACTTTTGGACCTTATGGCGTGGTAATAGAGTTGAAAAAGTTTCTACCGACAAGCGGTTGACCGTACTTACAGTCTATTGCATAATTTCCTTGTCTACAACGTGTGACAAAATCGTAACGACACTGAAGGAAGTTAATCTGCCCATGAAACTGAACAACTTTTCCCAAAGACCGTGGGTCTAATACGAAAAAGTAAATCAACGTCCCATGGAAAATGTATCATGATTTTTAGGGTTCCGATACCAAAATGGTAAAAAAAAGGAACCCTTATGGTGCCGCTCTGTCTGTCTGTCTGTCCGTCTGTCTGTCACACCTCTATATCTCAGTAACCACTCATGCTATCGGCCTGAAATTTGGAACAGTTTTAGAATACAGTTGCCCAACTTAATTACATATGAAAGAATTTTGAAAAAAATATGATTATTAATGTAAAGGGGGCCAAAATAGGGGGGGCCAAATTTCAAATTGTCGCTACTAGGTTAAGTGAGGCTTTACTTGTACATTCTAAAATTTATTTTTTTATGTTTCTTAGTTTTCAAGTTATGATGAAAAAGGTAAAAAAAAACACCATTCCCCCCCCCCTTATCTCCGAAGTTTGTAAAAGAAAAAATCTGAATTAATTACAGTCGATAGACGTTTATGTAAACATTACAGCAAAAATAAAACGATCTTTCTAAGTTGCACAGTTTTTCAGAAATCTACAAATAACCTTTACAAACAAATTTAGTTTTGCGGTCCTAAAGATTGACTTTATTGCTTCCAAAAAGTATATCGGAGCCCTCGGCGCGCGAGTCCAAATCGCACTTGACCGGTTAATTATATTATGACCTTGTAAAAGTTATTCAGTTGCATAGGCAGATTTAAATTATTCAGGCTTGTTTTTCACTTTCTGTTACACCTTGTATCGGTAAAACATGTAAACGTACGGTCAACCGCTTGTCGGTAGAAACTTTTTCAACTCTATTACCACGCCATAAGGTCCAAAAGTGTTTCTACTGATGTGCGGCCGTGTGTACACACGGGTGGAAATACTTTGAACTTGAGCGGGTCTCTGGTTTCGGGCATTTGTAGCGTAGCACTGGTTTTATTTCCGCTTGCTTGCTGCCGTGCGTACAAAAACCCGGTTTGTGAGAATCAAGTGCACACGGCCGCACGTTAGTGGAAACCTTTGACCTTGAGCGGGTGTCTGGTTTCAGGCGTTTGTAGCGTAGGCTCTTGTACAGCTTACGATGGTTTTGTTTCTATGTGCTACGAGCAAGTTCAATGTACGCGCAGCAAGTGCGTACATAATTTTGCCTTCACTCAGATATAAAAAAAGTCTTTCAAGTTAGTATAGCTCAGCCGGGAATTAAATCCGAAACTCTTGAAGCACTAGGCAGCATTATATTTCCACTGCATCATAATTTCCATTTATTTTAGCATAATTACAAGTTATTGATGAAATTGTAATGATTGCTTTCAAAACCGATATCAAATCTGAGGGTCCATGTAGTCTCCGATAACGAATCAGTTGTCGGAATTGGAAAACAGCCGGCGGTTTGCCGGTTACTCGACCGATTGCTCTCAGATTGACATAGATTTGAGTGCTTGTGTGGTCTCTAATAACGAATTATCAGAATTGATAAAAGTGCCGCCATTTTAAACCTTTTGTTATTGGACCACTAGCTTACAAATCGATAACTGTGAACGTGTGCTCTCCTATAACGATTACTTTTCAGAATAACAATCGATCCAGTAACTGATAAGTTAAAAATGGCGGCCACTTTTTTATTCACTACCAACCGCGCCAGCAGACCATGTCTACCATTCTTCAAAGAACATTCATCTATCGATCTTGTGAGTGTAATAACATAACTGATATCTTCTTATACAACGTCTTAAGCATCAGACGCTCATAAGTGCGCATTATTTTTCCTATTAGCCAACATAATGTAAGTGGCAGATTCACTCGCACAAGCCATACATCACGTCCGCACCCGTCCGAGATTATTAGCGTAACAAATGATACGTAACACTAACCTTTCTAATGAGATTGTTATACCAACAAGGGTGATGTTTTTAACAGACAGTTTGTATACAGGTGTTTGGTATATGTCTGCAAAACTTTGTTGATCTATCCATGAAACTAAGCAACTTGCCCAAAAGAAATATGCAAGGTCCCAAAGAAACTGCTTCGCCTGATAGCGCATTTTGTATGCGAGGTCAAAATTATTTTTTCGTATTTTGACCTATGTTCATTAGGAAAAGTTGTTCAGCTTCATATATAAACAGAGCAACCACCCGTGAGGTTTGCAGACATATGCAAAATAAAACATCCTGTGTAAATTCGTTTTGTGTTCATGTGCGCTTAATAGACCGTCTTTTCAACCGCTTTGACTCTCTTAACTATGCGCCCGGGGGTCAAAGCGCAACATGCGCTGATATTCAAGTTGCTCATGCGCACCTTTCCTATGTGCGTCATACGTGTACGTCGCTGCTGAGATACTCTACATTATAAGTAAGTGTGTACACACAGGAGGTAGACAAACAGTTTGGCCATGTAAAAAGAAACCAAAGAGCCTTCTTGTGAAATAACTCTTGGTGAAACTTCGTGTCAAATATTATATTAGTAGGTATAGACCAGAGTTGTACAGATCGATGCGATCTACTTCAAAACAATCCAATTCCAAACTTCGTTGGTTTACAATAGAGAGTATTGGTCAGTTGATAATGTCGATTTTACAAATCATATATTTTACTCTATTATATTTTCAGCAAACGTATATTGAATTTGACTTTTAAGAAGTAGTACCTGGGTGACCGAGCTTTAAAATATTATATCGGGTGAGCAAGCTATGCTACCCGCCAACAGAGGGCGCTGTAGGTTTCTGTCTAAAACGCGGTATTTTAAAAAAGCGTAAAAACACGGGGGAAACGAATTTTCCCAGATATGAGACCTAGCTAGATCGATTTTTCGCCCCCGAAAACTCTCCTATGGTAAATAAAATTTCAACGAAATCGTTAGTTTATATGCAAATATTTCTCGTTTAATAATATAGGATAAAGTATCGTATCGTTGTCAGACCACCAATTGTATGGCATTCTGACTTTCGCACATGAACTTACTTTGGTCTTTGGTAATGAGCCCCAATAGGTGTTTTTAAGGTTCCAATTGGTTGGTACACATTCGAAACATGTGTAATTAGTTTGGTGAAGAATCTGGTATTGATGTGTTGAATCAAGGTGCTGGTGGAGATATTACAATAGATACAATTTCTAACGTCTCTGTCTTTATTAGATCATTCTGTCCTCCCTGTAACAAGTGTGATATTATATTTCTGTAGCTTTAAGTATGTAAACAACATCTTTACTCCAAGGAAGGAAAAGATGGATACATCAACGGAAAGCCTGCAGTAAGGGAAGCTGCGCGGTCCTTGCGTGATCATTTTGTGATTAACGAAAAAACTGTTTTCCTTCCGGTCAACTAAGTTTTGCTGCCTTTTGTGTGATTTGTTTAAACCGACAGTGTCCGTGTTGTGTCATTCTTGAATATTATTGGGTTATAAAATATCACCCAAACATTTAAAATAGCAGGAATAGTGTTTGATTCTTTTTCCATAAATATGATTTATCTTCTAATAGCTTTTCTAGGCTATTTTTATTTTTTAAAATTTCGTATAGCACGTGTGATATCCAAGAATCGACACCCAGACCATCAGGAGATTAAATCACAAATTTTTAAACAAAATTATATTAATTATATTTCTATTATTTTTTATATAATTATTTTTTTTATATTATCAAGCAAAAAACTATCTATTAATAATTAGTCATGTTGAAACGAAATGCTTAATTGTTGCAAGAAACTAAAAAAATATTGCGTCGATACAAAATGTATGATTTAGTCAACCAATGGCAATCTTAAAAACTACTGGAAGTAGAGGTAGGGAGAATTTAGTCTCCATTTTGTTTGCAATAGTTTTTATTTAGTTTTGTTACTGTATGATGATAACTACTAATTACGCAAGTTAACATAACATTATTTGATTTATTCTTTCCCAGTTAATCACTCTTACCATTCCTTACGATTAGTATGATTGCTTCGAATAGTGGCTGGTAGCTAACTATATTAGCAGTAGAATGTAGGTTGTTAGTGCCCATAACATTGTGATTTAAGAACAGACGGGTTCATAAACGCCCGCCGGCAGTAAACATCGGAGTAGCCCTGCCAATGGCCTCTGCCTATACTGAATCTTCATGGCCATCGGTTTATGGTAGACCCTCTTTTCATTGCCATTTTCTCGCTTTTATGATTGGAAAAAGGATCATGAGGTGATGAGTAATTTCATTTCAATAATAAAATGAAAAATATTGTTACTTTCTGATTAAATATAGTTCATTTGACTGTTCATATTCTTGTACCTAAATTTTTAGGATGGATAATTTCTTTGGAAAAGTGTTATGCTAAAGTAGCGATTTAACTATTCAACGCTCGTTAATTTTTTAATGTGTTTTGAACACTTGCATGTTGCACTTGAACGGTGAGCAAGCTACGCCGGATCTAACCAATTTGCTCATTCATCTACCTCTCTAAGCAGAATTAAAATCCTGAAACTGAATTATGACCCAAAGTACATTGTCGTGACTAGTGTGGATAATGGCTTTCTGGAAATCGAAGTTTACGAGTGCGAAACCCGCTTAATGTTCTGGCAGTCTCTTGGTTATGAGGCAGTCGTTTAAGCCCAGTTTTATATAAGGCAGGCTGCCAATGAACGGGGACTCGGGGAGATAGGGGCGAACTAGCGCAGTGAAGCAATTAAACGGCACCTAGCTAGGGCAGTGCTGGGTAAGCTAGGTCACTCGTTTTTCATCTTGAACAGTAGTGGGAACATGCCGACGGGTGTCGCTTAGAATATTATGCAGTTGTTGTATTTAGTATATACGAGTATGTGTATCTCCTCAAGCTTTTTAGGCAAATTAAAACAAAAAGAAGTTTTTTTTTATATTTTTACCCTCTGAACAATCATCGTAAGCTAGCCATACTACTCGACGGGTACTAAACGAGAAGGTTATCTGATTGTATTGAATTTTGTATTCCACAAACAGTCAGTAACTATTACTTATTATGATAAGCCGTTCGGCTTACAGCTCCCTAGACCGTTTATTTTAATATATACTTAAAAAAGAAACGGGCCGTGTTGATGAAGCTCCGAGTGTATCGATTCGGAGAGATACGAAGCTATTTCGAACGGCGCTAAAACGAGCACTAACAATCAGAAGTTGGGGCGTTCGGTGTCATGACAGGTATATTTCTGTCTAGTACAGGCTTAGGTGAATATTGAGTTATTAGAGCCTCAGACATAAGGCTTACTTTAGGGAACGGGATGATATCATCATAACATCCCATGAAACGTCTACTACAGGACAGGGAGCTCCCTCCAGAACTCTAGCAAAAACGCGTGATACTTAAGAGGGGATTTGAGTCACCACGCTTGTAAGCGTTGCTGGCGACCGCTGTTGTTGGTGACCGCAGTATGTAGGATTGTACGATACACAGAAATATGTTGCTGCCCACCCTCCGGCTCATAAGCCTATGTCGTCTCTTACGACATCCACGGGTAGAGAAGGGTTGGTTCAATTCTTTGCCGGCATCACACGGACGAGGGAGAGGGGACTACTACACTGAGCGAAAAACTAACAAAAATACATTAAAATTTACTAAAATATTACTAAATCCGAGGACAACAAATGCCCTGTAATATCCATGAATTCATTTTTGTTAATGCAGTTAGTAAATATTACATGTAACATTTTTGTAATTTCTAGAATGTGTTAGTAATTTACGATGTTCAATACAAATACTGTTTTGTAATTATAAGGGTACAATAGTAAAATCGAAAATGGGGCCCTCATAGGTAATACTAAATGTTTTGTAATTTTAGGAGTACAATAGTCATTACGGAAGTGACGTCATAGGTAAATACTAAATGTTTTGTAATTTTAGGAGTACTGTAATAATATCGGAAATGATGACGTCATAGGTAAATACAAATTTTTTGTTTATTTTAGTGTTCATTTTGTAATTTTAATTAAAGTGTTTTAGTTTTAGTAAGTAGGTATAAGACTGGCTGTAGTAGACGCATCGCAAGAGATTTTGGGGATGATTCTAAGTTATTTTGCTCATGATAACAGATAGAATCGACTCGTAAAATCTCCTCATACACCTCCGCCATAGCAAGCATGGGTTTTTAATACCAACAACACAAATTACCAAAACTGAAACACTTTAAAAAAAATAGTTTTCAATGAAAAACTCATTTAACTTTTATTAATTTTTTTTTTTAATTAATAAAGCTTATTTCAAGTATACAAAGTTACACAAATAGAAATATCTTAAATATGGTAATATCTTAAAGATGGAAGGAACATCATCTGATGAATTTGAAAATCGATTTAACCACATCACACACTTCCACTGACAATCGGCCGTGCCGGCGCCGTCTAAAGACACTTTTTCCTCGGTTCACTTCACAGTCATTAAGGAAAACAATCAAAAACCTAGATCTCAATCAAAACCTAGAGCTTCGTCGTTTTTTACAAGACAACCAGCTTGCAGCGCGTCTACACTCAAAATGGCAGATGCCAAGCGCGTCGCATGAGACGCAAACGCAGCACAAGCAAAACTCACGCTAGATTTTAAAAATGGTTGCTTGAAATTACAAAAACGATTTAGTAATATTACTATAAGAAAATTTTAGTAATTTCAAGAAAATTGTTTGTCAACACAAGGACGTTGTCATTAAAAAATACTAAAGTTTGTAATGTTGCCTTGTACTAAAACCACTTGCTGATAATAAAAAACGAATTTTCTAGAAATACTAAGCAGATTTGCAGGAATTACTAAACTTTAACAACATTTACTACGATTTGCGGTAATCATTAAAATTTGTAATATCTCACATTTACTAAAACTGTATAATAGAAATTACATTTAGTAATACTAAGCCTTTGATAAAAAATAGTAATTATTGCAATTACAGCAAAACTTTTATAAGTAATACTAAAACTGTGTTTTTCCCTCCATTACAAGACAGTTTTGTAATTTCTGGTGGAGTTTTTTTTCTCCGTGTAGGTGTAAATTCAAAAGCGTTCAGCAGCTCAACTGTGTGCTCAGACTACGAAACTAAACCACTTTTCTAAAGGTACATTGGTAAAAATGACAATATTTTTTTAGCTTATCCATATAAATCCACTGTCACCAGTTGATGGTTTGTATCGAGATGCGAGAAGCTAAAATAACCGGCCAAGTGCGATCAGGCCACGCGCAGTTTAGGGTACTTTCTGTAATTGCTTTAGGAATTATTATTGTTAAGCAGGTATGATAATGCTTTCGAGCGAAGCGAGAAAGGTATTATATTCGTGACAAAAAAAGGATTTCTAATTTTCTAAAAAATGTGTTTCTATGTCACTTATACATCATACAAAGCAAGTATCCCAAAAACGTCCATCCGTCGGCCTGTCGGTCTGTCCGTCGCGCTTTGGCCTAACGGCTAAACAAATAATCCGATTGACACCATATTTTAAACTTAAGAAATTTTGCAAATCCGTCTAAGGTTGCTGAGTGGTTTTCTGCTGGCTCTTATTTTTTTTAAAACGATTCAAACGATCTTGATGAAACTTTGCATTATCTAGAATTTCCATGCAAGGTATCATGCGGCAGTACCTATTGGTCTGTGGAATTTCATATAAGGGTTGTTCTCGCACTACTAAAATTTAAAAATGTGATTTACTCAAAATCGGTTTTATTGAACTAATTTTAGTGTGCTAAAATTTGGATTCTGAATCGGATATCTACCTGACTGCATATTTCATTTGATCATTTTTACGAAAATCTGGTATAGGTAGGTCTGTATTTCAATATTATTTGTATGGAATCACAAACTTAGGTTTGCAGCTGGTACTTATTAACTCTCCGCAGCCTCCGTGCTCTAGTAGAAAGAGCGATCGGCTCTTGGTCCGGAAGTTCTGGGGCTGATTCCCGGTGGGGACACTGTCAAACAAATATCATTTTGTGTGTCTTTGCCAGTTTGGTTAGGAGTTGGGACATTGCAGCATGAATCATCTGGTTACAAAAAAATACAAAATACAAAATTATTTATTCAAATGTGCATAGAAGTTACAACATATTTTATAACATTGATTTCAAAACAAAACATTGCACACTTTTTGAGGACTATCTACTTTAAAAAGTAACAGGTTAAATCATGGTCTCCACACTAGGCAAGCCTGTATCGTGGACACCATACAAATCTTTACAAGTCCAGTCAAAGTTCCAGAATCAAAACATCGGAAGTTAAATTAAACATAGTTTACAAAAATGATATAATAATGATAACATAAATTTATTAAATATTTATACATTTATGGAAAGTATTACATATACATATAATACACACAATATATACCTAGATATACATATATTTATTTATTTACATTTATAATACCTATATATAAATAGCTTTATAAAAGTTAGATAAAGTTACGGCAATTTATTTTTTATTTTTATTTTTTAATGAACATAAGAGGTCAAGAGAGTTTCTGTTTTTTCATATGTGGCGTCATTTAACCAATTGCGAATAGCTATTTTGGCTTCGTTTATTGAACACTTCTTTATGTTGCATAGCCTGACTATATTGTTATAAACATACATGGCAGCGTAAGGGTTCAGGCGTCTAGCAAAAACAGAACGCGTAGGCGGGAGGCAAACTTTGAAAACCCGCTTTTCTAGCATAGACTTGTATTCATGCGAGTTGAGTACTATTTTATGTGTAAAAAGGCATACCTTCAAAATAAAAAGTTTACGAACACTCAGCAAGTCAGCTTCCTTATAAAGCAAGGCGGTCCGGTATCTACGTGGTTTTTTACACATTGTTTTAATAACGGCTCTTTGAGCTCTTTCCAACTGAATTAAATGAGTTTTTGCCGCGCCACCCCAGCTGGATATACAATAGGTCAGGAGTGATTGACACAGTGCGTAGTAAGTCATCTTGAGAATGGCTGGAGACACAATATCCCTTAGTTTTCTCATTATGCCTATCACCCTGCGTACTCGACCTGACATGAGATTTATATGTTGCTGGAAGGTTAGTTTATCATCGATTAGTATACCGAGGTATTTAATAACATTTGTTCTCTCAATACGTTGACAGTTACAAGGTGTGTTCCCTTGACATGTATGTACCATTATGCCTGGATGTGTTGGCGGTGCAGAAGCTCTTGTTTTTTGAAAACATATGTATTTTGTTTTCTGTGTATTTAATGTCAGTAAGTTTCGTGACAACCATGAGCTGATGACTTCCATGCCTACCTCAGCATTTTTAAGTACCTCACCCCAACCATTACCCGAGAAAATAATGGCTGTATCGTCTGCGTAGCAGATGATATCAGCGTTTTTCAAGGGTAATTCAAGTAGGTCATTAAGATACGTTATGAACAGTGTAGGGCCCAATATACTCCCTTGAGGCACTCCAAATGATATTGTTTGAGGATCACTAACTGACTGACAAACTTTGACGCACTGTCTCCGTCCCAAGACATAACTCCTGAACCAGTCTAAAGCTACGCCTCTGATACCGATGTTTTCAAGCTTTTGGAGCAAAATGTGTGCGGAGACCGTATCAAAGGCTTTAGCCAAGTCGAGGAACACACCAACACAATTTTCTTTTTTATCCAGATGAGAGGCAATTGTTGTTGTTAAAAGTGAAACAGCACCATCTGTTGATTTACCCGTCCTAAAACCGAATTGCCTACCAGAAATTATGTTGTTTGACTCCAAGTATTTAACAAGTGTTGTCATGACAGATATTCTGATCTCCAATATTATAATATTTAAGTCACCAGTGTTTACTAACTTTTCATAGCTTTACGATATTGTTCATAAATGGTTGTTGTATTGACTCCTTTGTACGAACTGACAGAGCGCGGCTGCTTTTCGACCAATCCCAGCGTTTTATGGAAAGGGTAATATTGTGGTGGGAGAGGTCTCCTGAACGTTCGAGCCAGCCTCGCTCAGGCAGTCGTATTTTGTTCTTCAAACTGGGAGATTCTACCTTTAAAGGAGTAATCACGTATTGTGTAAAATTATGAAGACTCTTCTTCATATGTATGGTATTGTGTTAATGTACCCATTTTAACACTGTGTAAAGTGAATAACTTATTACAAAACGTAAGTAGACTTCGAGTGTTTTATTTAACATATTTCTCAACTCCCTCTCATTTGTTAACATGTCAGAAGCGGGATACGAGCCCTCACTTCCCACAAAGTGGACTGATAATGTTCAAAAATACATCTGCTGTATCTCAAAAACTGACTTGTTTGAAATGAGTGGAAAAACTGGAAAATCAACTACTTGTTTTTTTTTTTCTCATGTGGTATTTTTTTTCACCTTTTTTTTAACGTTGTGTTAAGGACGAGTGATTATTTAAAGTAAATAGTTATGATTGTATACTACCTACATGCTACCTACATTTTAAATCATTTTTGCACAAAATCGTTAGACGTTGCTAAGGAATAAGTGTACACAGTTCACTTTAACCATTTATTATCAAGCCTGAGTTTAAAACAAACAACATTTCGTGCTTTCATTCAGACAAATTAATCTTTTAGTTGTGTTTTACATATGGTTGTAATAATTTTTGGTGTAGGTACGTATTCAAAATAATAGTCTGAAGGTCTATTGGTTCGTATTCCCATGCGTAGTTCACTGTTTCAATTAATTATGTTCTTTATTTTGTTTGAAATTTACTGCTGCAAAAAAAAACACGTAATATCTGACTACGAGTAAAAGCTACTTAAAAGTGTCCACTATTACGTTTATAGATTTCATTCAATTTAAAGCCTTAAAAGTGTTTCAAACATTAATCGCTTCTATACAATAGATACTCGCGCTGGAATTTTTACATTTCAGCACGTCATAATGGACAAAATCCGTAACCGTGGCAAGAGTCTAGCTTCGATTCGAGCGTTGCCTAGCTGTGCAGCGCAGCAGACTGCGCCGGGCGAGCAGCAGGCCAAGCAGCCAGCCCACAGCAGTCGGGGCCTCGTGGACAGCAGGCCATGCAGCCAGACCACAGCAGTCTGTGCTTGGTGGACAGCAGGCCATGCCGTCAACCCACAGCAGTCGGAGCCTGGTAGACAGCAGGCCATGCAGCCAGCCCACAGCAGTCAGGGCCTCGTGGACAGCAGGCCATGCAGCCAGCCCTCAAAAGTCGGTGCCTGGTGGACAGCAGCCTACGCAGCCAGCCCACAGCAGTCGTCACCTGGTGGACAGCAGCCCATGTAGCCAGAACCACAGCTGGCAGTCGGCGCCTGATGGACAACAGGCCATGCAGTCAGCACCACGGTCATCCGCGCCTGATGAACAGCAGGCCGTGCAGCCAGCGCCACAACACAAGGCGACTGGTAAGCGGCAGGCTGCGCGTGCAACCAGCTGCCACTCGCACAATCAGCCCAGTGAGTAGTCAACTCCGGGCATATGGAGGGAACACCAATGACTTGGTTTTTGGTTCCTTTTATAGAGTCTCAGTAGTTAGGCTTTGTAGTTAACCTTCCTTGACCCTGATGCGGCAGACACCCATAACAATGCGGTGACTGATTTCGACAGTACAAAAATAAAAATTGTAAACGATGTCGTTAAGTTTAAACAAATTTTAACAATCTTCTGTTAGACTATAAAACAATGTCCTAAAATAGCATGAAGGATATACCCATGGTACTATTTTGTTAGAATGTTTCAAGCTAATTTAGTCCTATACTATTAAACGAGCCATAATATATTTGCAAAATGTTTGTCGATAACGGCTCTAACGATTTCAATGAAATTTACCATACGGGGGTTTCCGGGGGCAAAATCGATCTAGCTAGGTCTCATGTCTGTTTTTCCCCGTGTTTCTAAGCATTTTTTTAAAACATCGCGTTTTAGACAGAAACCTAGAGCGCCAACTGTTGGCGGGTACCACAGCTTGCTCACCTGAGGCGGCTAAGAGCGAAGCTCGGTCGACTAGGTACTAAATCTTAAAGAAATAAAACTACATATCTATTCCAAATCAAACAAACTGTCCAAATTAAAATATTAAAAACGAAGAAAAAAAGAACTGCTAAAGCAAATAAAATAAGTTTCATAATAAATGTCTAAACTAAGCTGCACTTCTCTTCAGAATAGGGTAGAAGAATTTATTAATCAGTAGCTTTACAATTTAATATTTAAAGGTTTATATAACAGTGACTAATACCGTTAAATTAGTTCAAGGCACATATGAGACTAGTCACAATTTAAAACTGAAAACCTACTCATCTCAAAACATACCAATTTCTATAAAAAAAAAATCGTAGCTTATGTTAGGGATAGTGTTGTATTTTTTTGAAATATGAACAGTTAAATCTGTTCTGTAGTAATTGATTAACCCAGTGACATTTTATCTGTAATATTATTGTAGCGTAGATTAGTGAACAATCTTATTTCCACTCTAATTCTAAATCTTATTGACACTCTAACCACTCAAATCTTTTTAGTTTTTACGCTGAATTTTACATAGTTTCAATTCGTTTGAAAGTTTTGACAGCTTGTAACTCGGTCGAATAGTTCCTTGCTTTGATTTTAAATATTTTTACGAGTGGATTTCCGGTCGTTTCTCTATTCTGATTGTTGAGAATAGACCCCATTCGCCCAACCGTTTTGCCGAATCAATCAAATAAGCAGCTTTGCCTGACGTCTGTCACTGCGTTTTTTCGGTGTCGATGGGTGGTATCTGTATCTGTTGGTAGTTAATCTTTATAATCATAGTAAAATATATAAAATTTTAATTAATTTCATACTGATTACACGGTGGCATTATTTTTTTCCTCGTGCTGATTTGCAGCGCCTTCCAGTGAACATTTCAAAATGTGCTCGAAAACACTCTATTCAAGTGTGCTTTCTTGTATCTCTGGGTGGATGCTCGCAATAAATTTACACTCGATTCTATATACATAAAAATAATACGAACTAAGTGGTTTTTCTATGCCGCATAGATCTGTGTTTTATTCAGTTTTATTGGTATCTTTTGTTAGGTAGTTTTATGGCAAAGTCCCCTTTTTATGGTGTGACAAAATGACATTATAAGTAGTTGGGTAAAACAAAAAAAACTAAAATTATATATATATTGGAAGTTCTCTTTAACCTTTCTTCAACATGCTTATTGAATTACAAAAAAAAAAAACATATACTTAGATCAATTATATCAATAGTTTAGACTTGACACTTTTGAAAATAGACCGAAATGACAGCCTGGTCGATAGGAATCACAATTTTATTTATTGTTAATTTAAGCCCTTAAGCAGAATAATCACGAACACTAAATATCGTTAGTATTATCTGCGCTATGTCGGTAATTAAAACATCGTCATATCAGCCGAAAGACGTCCGCTGTTGGACATAGGTCTTCCCTAGAGATCTTCTTGATGCCCGGTCCAGCGCTGCTTGCATCCAGCGGCTTCCCGCGACCTTGACCGGACCGTCGGTCCACCTTCTGAGAGGCCCGCCTACGCTTCATCTACTGGTACGGGAGTCGCCACTCTAGTGCCTTTACGCCTCTTCGGCGATCGGTTCGTCTTGCGATATGCCCTGCCCATATGGTGAGCCCTGCCAGTAAAACATAATTAATTAAAATCTTCAATAAAACAATATTCGTCAGAATGTGATTTTGGCCGACTTAAAGTATGTGAGATGATCGGCGGCATAAGCATAATCGACGAAGTATTGTTGCACTTACAAAAGAGACTGCTGATATATACCGTGGTAAACTTACGATTGAAGTATATTTATTTTGGCTAGTCGGTGAACACTGCACTTCACTATTTTTCGTTGCTGTTGGTCACAATTCACACTAATTGTATTCCTTACTTAACTAACTCTTTTAGTAAGCGAGGTTTAAATTACTTTAAAATCAAAATTCGTTGATTAACCAAACACGTTATACAATCGCTCGTCTCTTGAAATCTTATCAAAACAACGAAGACGGTCACTTTTATCGATTAATTATAATTATAATATCACTTTTATCGACCGAAGTGATGTACACAGAAGAGAGAAAATGAAAATTGTTCGGTTGATAGTACACTAAGTACACTAATTAATAGTTAAGACTTGATAAAGCCCAACTCATTACATTAGATCAACTTTCTGATACTTTTATATATTACCATACCTATAATGTAGTTAAACTTTCCCAAATTACACGTAACTTGACTATAAATAAAAAAATATATATATATTGGCGTATAGATAAACATGTATCACGATTTCACGTCACCAATTTTGATTTGACAATGTGTGCGTTAATTTGAGTCAAACCAAAAAAAAAAAAAAATTGGTTTAGAAAAATACTGTGTTTAAAATACATATGATTATTCCATACATTGAACGATAAATATCAGTTATATTAAGCAGAAATAAAAGCGAGAATATCTTTAAATACCTATTACCCGCGACTTCGTCTGCGATGATCTAGCGAAAGAGTAAAGAAAACACATTTTCCAAAGGAAATACTAAAACTTTTCCCTATGTTTATCTGAATCTTTTCAAAGCTAGAGTGAACAAGCATTAGCGAGGCTTACCTCCTTTCATGCTTGCATGCTACATCAAAATAATAATAAAACAAAAAGATGGTGTAGTTATTGTAATTAATTAATAAGAAAGAAAGGAAAGAATCATAAGAAATATGACACTTCAAACGAGTGTGAACATCCTCTAGAGTTCTTAATACTCGATTGGACACGGGAAAATATTGATTATAATCCCTAAGTACTAATTATAATCCCTTTGTAAATTTTTCATAGAGTTCCCTGAGAATTTATGGAAAATGTATTGCACTTTATGTAGAATTGCCTTAAGGCGTAAAGAGCTACATTTGCTTCATCTATTGTCTTATCTTCAGAGGTTTTGTGTCAATTTATTGAGACGTATTACTTAAGATCCATTACAACACATGAAAATGCGGACTTACCTCGAAATGGAACTTCTTCCAGTCAATTATTGAGGCTAAAGGTGATATACATTGCAAAATAGATGTGCAAGTTACCTAGCACTGTGCAAATCCCTAACTAACAATACAGTTAAAGAAGCTTAATAAATTTGGCTAACTAAATATTACTCTATTTTAAGTGTCAACATTTTAATACCTCTACTGTTCCCAAATTGTAATTTTGAAACTCTATTACCATGCCATAAAGTCCAGAGTGTTCCTACTGACGTGCAGTTGGGTGTACCTATGCACATAACACCTTTCATTAAGGAAAAGGCCCTTATTCACATATTATGAGTATGCATGTTTTGTATAAACAATGATACTACGTTTCAATAAATTTTTCGCATCTATCTTCGGCCACTGAGATTAAAATTTGAATGAATAAATCTTAAATATGCGACTATTATTAATAATTTGCTAATTATTTATAATCACACCTAAACTCTTTACTTTGTAGTATTTTTACTACACTGGGCATAACCTTAAGGCCTTTGGTGACGATAAATAAAGCTTTCATGAAAATTGGAACCTTTAACCTTGCACTTAGGAACTTACCTATTGCCTTGTTGCGTAACTTATGCGGCCTTGTAGCCGAACTCATTGATATACGGCCGTGTAGCCCAATTCATTGACATATTATGGTCTTATAGCCCAACTCATTTACATATAAACAACAATCTTTTATTTTATATTTCAACTCATTGTCATATAAATAATAATCTTTTATTTCAGATTAGAAATAATGGCCTTGATGCCAAACCATGGCCTTGATGCCAAACCCTGGTCTTGATGCCAAACCATGGCCTTGATGCCAAACCATGGCCTTGATGCCAAACCATGGCCTTGATGCCAAACCAAACCATGTAACAATCTTTTATTTCATATTTCAACTCATTGTCATATAAATAATAATCTTTTATTTCAGATTAGAAATAATGGCCTTGATGCCAAACCATGGCCTTGATGCCAAACCCTGGTCTTGATGCCAAACCATGGCTTTGATGCCGAACCACGGCCTTGATGCCAAACCATGGCCTTGATGCCGAACCATGGCCTTGATGCCAAACCAAACCATGTAACAATCTTTTATTTCATATTTCAACCCATTGTCAGCTTAGCACGCTGCAGTTGTCAGTTTTTTATTTATAAAATATAGAATTTTACATTTTTTTTAATTTTACCCATTGTCATATAAATAATAATCTTTTATTTCAGATTAGAAATAATGGCCTTGATGCCAAACCATGTCTTTGTTGCCAAATCCTGGCCTTGTTGCCAAACCGTGTCCTAGTGCCAAATTTTGGTTTTGTTATCTACAGTTCTACATAATTTTTATTACTATCATTGTTTGTTTGTTGCCATGTTGCCTTGTATTAGACTTAATATTATCATAATTTTATTGTAAGTATTAATGTTATATAGGCATTGTTGCCCTATGTAATAACTAAAATCTTTTTGAATCTATTGTACTTAATTCGTACTTTACGTGATAACAACTGATGTAAACAAACTATATTTCAAAGAACTAAGAGTTCCCAACCTTTTTGTTATTTAGATTTTGTATGAGACGTCTTGTAATATTCAACGTCAATATTTATTGACAATCTTTATTAATTCTGTCAGATTACTTCATAATCATAATTAAATCTTGTGTTTGATCAATTTCACATAATGTAAAAGCACTGTTAAATAATATTGTGCCATATTATAGCAAACATTCGGATCTCTATAACTTATAAAGAAAAGTGTTGTACATGTATTCGTTTTTGAGAGACGGTACGAGGACGTACCTATCACAATCGGATGGCCGACTGTTGTCATGACAGATATTCTGATCTCCAATATTATAATATTTAAGTCACCAGTGTTTACTAACTTTTCATAGCTTTACGATATTGTTCATAAATGGTTGTTGTATTGACTCCTTTGTACGAACTGACAGAGCGCGGCTGCTTTTCGACCAATCCCAGCGTTTTATGGAAAGGGTAATATTGTGGTGGGAGAGGTCTCCTGAACGTTCGAGCCAGCCTCGCTCAGGCAGTCGTATTTTGTTCTTCAAACTGGGAGATTCTACCTTTAAAGGAGTAATCACGTATTGTGTAAAATTATGAAGACTCTTCTTCATATGTATGGTATTGTGTTAATGTACCCATTTTAACACTGTGTAAAGTGAATAACTTATTACAAAACGTAAGTAGACTTCGAGTGTTTTATTTAACATATTTCTCAACTCCCTCTCATTTGTTAACACAAGTCTTACATTTACTACCTTTTCCAATAGCTTAGAGAATGTTCCTAAGAGTGATATGGGACGATAATTATCAGGCACATCCTTGGGGCCATTTTTGTGGATAGGGCAAACCACAGCAACTTTCCAAGCTTCTGGGAAAATTCCGCTAGATAAGCTCTTATTAAATATGGAAGTGAGTGGTTCCACAATCTCATTTTTAATGGCTTTGATTAAAGAATTTTCAAACCCGTCTATGCCAGGAGCCTTACCATTCTTTAGTTGTAGAATAAGCTTCTCCACTTCACCGCTATCAGTAGGCTGCATGAAAAAAGAGCATTTTGGTACATCTTTCTTCAAGGCAGCTTTAGCTAAGTCTCCTTCATCCACGTTTAGCGTTTCAAGGATAGTGCCTGCCAACCTTTGACCAACATGGGTAAAATAGTTGTTGCAGTTGTTAAGAGCAGTTTTTGTACTACTGGCCGTAGACAGTAGCTCTACTGGGTCTTTATTCTTTTTTGACAGGTGACAGACATTTGTTATCGTCTTCCATAACTTCTTTTGGTTACCCTGACACTCTAAGATCTCATTACTATCATACTCTATTCTCAACTTACGGAGTAAATCGTTAAAAAAGTTCCTATATCTGGTGTATACGTGCCTTGCTAGCTTATCATCGGGATCAGATCTAACAAGCATATGTAAATGGTCTCGATGCCTCATGCAGCGCATCAAACCTGGAGTAACCCATGGTTTAAGGTTGAATTTTGAACGGCAAATTTTGACAAGGCGTGTGTGCCTGTTTATGATATTAGTTAGTATGCTCATAAAAATGAGTGCTGATTCATCTACATTCGATTTGTTTAAGACCTCGTCCCACTTAACTTCTGCCAGTTCTTTTTTTAGGGTTCCGTACCTCAAAGGAAAAAAACGGAACCCTTATAGGATCACTTTGTTGTCCGTCTGTCTGTCTGTCTGTCTGTCTGTCTGTCTGTCTGTCTGTCTGTCAAGACCCTTTATCTCACGAACGGGTAAAGGTATCAGGTTGAAATTAATACCATATATTAGGATCCATGAACCACACAAGATCTGAAAATTTCAATTTTTTACAACGACGCAATCAAAAGATATGGCATTTTATGTCCTCATCTCCATACATTTATTCAAAAATGAAAAACCTACAGGGTACTTCCCGTTGACCTAAAATTATGAAATTTGGCAAGAAGCTAGGTCTCACAGTACAAATAATGGGAAAAGTCTGAAATCATTAAATATTACAACTTTTCTCACAACTAATGGTAACCAATTGTGGTGAGCTCCCGTTTCAAGAACATTCATATAAGAGAGGGGTCAAGTTGGATGGTTGCTGAGGCGATTTTTGTTTTAGTTCTATTTAAAAACGGGAACACTTACAAACTTGAAAATTGGTATGTTTATAGGGCATAGGCTATAAAATAACAACAAATAATAAAATTTGGTCAAGCGCGTGTCGGACTCAAAAAATCTAGCACATTAACTTACTGAAATTTCAACTAATACAATTATGTTTATGTGGTGGTACGGAACCCTCAGTGCGTGAGTCCGACTCGCACTTGGCCGGTTTTTGTATAGCATCTAGGTCCCTTTTTATTCGTGTTCTATTTAATCTTTTTTGTTTTGGTTTGTTCAAGTCTATGCCAAGCATGATCATATCATGATCGGTTACGTCCGAATTGCAAACAAGTCCTATGACCTGTTTCTCAGTTTTAACAAAGAAATGGTCCAGCGTGGCAAGGCCTCTTGTGGGTTTGGTGATTGCTGGAAGTAGACCGAATTCCGCGTTTAGACAAAGATATTCTGCACATTTATTGATTCCCGTACAGCCTGTTATATTAATGTTTATATCCCCAGTAATTATAAGATTATTTTTGTCACAGAGGTTTTCCAAGTTGGTTTCCAATGATTCAAGAAATCTATCAACATTAGAAAACGACGGGGATCGGTAAATGGCTAAAATGGTAACCATGTCCGCAATCTCAACGATCAAACAATCGGAGTCGTCAAATTTCGGTTCACTTACAGTTGCTACCCATATGTCTCTAACAAAGACAACGACACCACTGTTTTGGTTAATGTAACTACAAGTCTTATATGAAGTATATCCCGGTAATTTAGGTATAATAGAGTTTTCATTTATTCTGCATTCAGTAAGGCAAACAACATCGTATTAAATTTTTTGTCTTTTGAGTGCCACACAGAAGCTGTCAAAGTTCTTATTTATACTTCTTATGTTATGTGTTATTACTTTAAATTTATATTTTGTTGTTAACACCGACTCACATTTCTCTGCTTCAGAAACCAAGTGGCATTCTATTTCCATCGAGTCTAATTCAGTTCCTATGTAGTTCGTGTCCATTTTGTTGTCTGAAAAGATTTCGTGCTTCGATAGGTGCGTTTAGACGTTGGTTCCATCTACTATTTACGGTGGTAGATGTTAGAAATGAGCAATGTCAGAGGGCTTAGGCGGCTCAACAACTCTTGACACCAAAGTTTGTGAGGTCGGTCATCGATTTTGCAACGCACACGATACGATGATTATGACTCTCGCATATAGCGAGAAAGTAATGCAGTGCTGCTGTACCATTTATTTCATAAACTTTTTCACTCCTAACGAACAACGAGGTCTTGCTCCTGATTGCTATTTCTATTATTTTCAGTTTTGCCACTATTACTTCATCATCATCATATCAGCTGAAAGACGTCCACTGCTGGACATAGGCCTCCCCTAAAGATCTCCATGACGACCGGTCCTGCGCTGCTCGCATCCAGCGGCTTCCCGCGACCTTGACCAGATCGTCGGTCCACCTTGTGGGGGGCCTGCCAACGCTTCGTCTTCCGGTACGTGGTCGCCACTCTAGAACCCTCACGCCCCATCGGCCATCGATTCTTCTTGCGATGTGCCCTGCCCACTGCCACTTCAGTTTAGCGATTCTCAGGGCTATGTCAGTTACTTTAGCTCTTCTGCGGATCTCCTCATTTCTGATTCGATCGCGCAGAGAGACTCCGAGCATAGCCCTTTCCATAGCCCTTTGGGTGACTTTGAGCTTTCTGATAACCTGCTTTAACCTGCTTTCTGACTATTACTTGTTAAGGTTAACAAGTAATAGTCAGAAAGCACAGGTATAAAGCCTACTTCGCTGTGATATTTTTCCTTTTAAATTCATCATAATATATTTATTATAACTACTATCTCTGTGATTTTTTTCATATTTCCAAGCTTAAGCTTAATTTCCAAAAACTTTTGTATTTTTTTTGCTAATATATTTTTTGGTATCTTGTATTACTATATAGATCTTCATGATCCACAAATATGTCCATGATATAATAATTTTGACATTGTGTAGGACGGAGACCTGGAGTCCTAAAATACAGGCTTCGGCTTAGTTTAGGCTCCAGTCTCCCACAAATACTGTGACATTTTTTTTATTGTTGTTTTTGTATTATTTTGTGGTGAGAAAATAAACTAAATTTTGATTTTTTGATTGATTTTGAAAGCTAAATATTTCGCAAACGGATCCCTGAATCAAAATATTAATATTTTTAAAAGACCGTAATGACACTTCAAAAAAAGAAATGTTTTTATATTGTTGGCTTTTTCTAAACTTATGGTAAATATTTGTAGTTGGATATAGTTGCTTATAATACTAGTTAAGTGCTTGGATGTGTTGGCAGTCAATAGTAGGGTTACTTAAGTTGTTTTTGTGGACAATACTACATTCCTCTTTCTCATTGGCTAGTACTCGTAGCGCAGCTTCCGAGTCCAGCCAATCGGAGGTCAGCGAGCACGATGCGAAGTTAGCTACATGTGAAGTTGGCTACATGTCGATGGTAGGGAGAGATAATTATTGTAAAGTGAAAGGCAAGTCAGTTGGTCGATCGATAGCTCTTAGCGTGTAAGATTGTGCTTTAATGTTATACTGTGTCTCGGTAAATAATAAATATATTTAAGGAAGGTGATATGAGTTTCACTTCTCGAACTAGCCAATAATATGTATATCCCTACCAAACCAAATTACAGCTTCCAAAGGGTTTCTGAGCTAAGCCCAGACAGACGGACATGACGAAACTATAAGAGTTCTTTGTTGACTACGGAATCCTAAAAATTATCCGATTTTGGATCATATCCCTTTGGAAAAGTTGTTAAGTTTCGTAGACTCTTGAGCTCTTGTACGCTTTGCATTTACACCCTGTATACACGTGTAACAAAAAGGATTAGGTAATCATAATAAGTATTTATGATAGAACTACAACTAATTTACAATATGTAGTGTCGAACCTTGATCAAACGAAATATGCGAATATTAAATAAAAAAATATCTATAAAAATCCAATTTTTTTTTAAAGTTTGGTATTTCAAAATTAAAGGGGCTTAATATAAAAAAAAATATAATGACACCTTTTTGTTTTTTTCTTTCTTTTTAAGAACACGGTGCATTATCTTCAAAGTAGCTAGAAAGTCTGCCTAGCTAGAAACAAAATAAAAGTAACAATATCGACCAGATAATAAAAAAAAAATTGTTAATTAAATATAGTTTTTTATATTATTAAAGCGCCTTTAATGATTAAATAGCAAACTTTTCGAACAAAAATTTGGATATTTATCGATACCTTTTTGTCTAATATTCGCATATTTCGTTTGACCAATCATTCAAGTTGTCCGGTAATGAAATAAGTAATAATAATCTCAATGAAAAGACCACGAAAAAGCCCTTAAGGTATGTTTACTTCCATGGGTTTTTATGATTTTCTTTTTTAAAGGTAGTAGTTTCTATGTATTTGGAAACAACAGCGTGATGAGAACTCGTCGCGGAATAATTAAACCCCTATGGGAGGTTGTATACCCGGGCCTCGAGCGCAGAGGGCACGGAACAATAGGTTGCACTTTGCAATTAGCTCCAACCGTAGGCATACAAATACGCACAAACAATCGAGATTTTCTCATTTGAATGGAGATTGACTTAGGTGGGTATATTGTAGTATACTTTGCCGCCAAATGACATCAAGGAAACGATGTTCGTTCACAAGTTTTACTGATATTAGAAAAAAAAAAACCGGTCAAGTGCGAGTCGGACTCGCGAGCCGAAGTTTCCAATATACCTACCTATAGTATTTTTGGAAGCAATAAAGTCCATTTCTAGCAAAGCTAAATTTGTTTGTAAAGGTTTTTTGCAGATTTCTAAAAATATGTGCAACTTAGAGTTGTAAAAAAAATACAAAAATATATTTTTGAATGTACAAGTAAAGCCCTTTTAAGCCCTCGACCTAGTAAAGATGATTTGAAAATTTTCCCCCTCGTATTTGGGCCCCTTTTACACCCAGCCAACTAGCGCCGCCATCAGTCAAAAAAATATTACTCTATAAATAGTGAGTAAGTTTGTGAGTTCAATAAGTTAACCATTACTTTCTGTTTTGTTGACAAATAAAGAAACAGCAATAGATTTAATGAGCTTTATCTTTAAAAAAGGTTAAGTCACTACAAGTTAAGCAATTTTGTACCCTGTCAGAACTCCAAACATTGAAGTATCTAATCAGTGTTTAAGTTGTAACTAATGGAAGGAAGGAAACTTGAACTAAACTGCAGATAACTAATCTAAAGCGTTTAGTTTCTACCTCGTAGTACTTGTACGTCCTAAGTACTATCTAGGAATTTCTAATATATCTTGCAGATGCTTCATAGCATCCGATACTAAATCCTTAATTAAATTCGAATCATAGGTATCGTCTTCTTAGCTTTACGTGTAGGTGTGGGCTATTGGAACATTACTGTCTGGCTTAGCAATTGACGTTAATAAAGTACAAGTACCCCAAACGGACGACCGTGTATGAAAGGGTTGATAAAAGTAGAGGAAGCGATGGAGATCAAGATCGTAGCAGGTGGAGGTCTGTGGTATCTGCCTACCCCGACGGGAAAGAGGCGTGATTTTTTTTTCCACTATGGTGCCACATTGTTTGTGAAGCGATGTAGTTTAGCTGACGTCATTAAGAGATTTTAATATCCAACAACGAATAAACGATTTTGACTTTGACTTTGACTTTGACTTATCTTATGGTATCGTTATGGGGCTAGCATAAGTCCTAAAACCTTCATCAAAGGTGCCAGAGTTGTTGAGCCGCCAAAGGCCTCTGACATGGCTCATTAATAGCCTAAGAGCCAAACGATTTCACTGTATGAAGATCCAACAAAAATTCATATCAGCATTTTTTTTTTCGTCAAAAATTAGATTAGCTTGTCCATAAAATAATTCATTAGTAATCCACCCAAATTTACGACCGCGTGATTAAAAAAATAATAATAAAGGTATTATAAATTCCACAAAAGAAGGGCAAAAATGCTATATTATTTACTTTTCATTTAATTACCTTTATTTTTATCTTTTTTTAAGTATATAATCCTCCTATATTTGTAAAAGAAACACAATTAAATCTAATAAACAAATCTACGTAAATCTCAAAGTTGCATTAGACCTATGATAAAAATGCTATCAGATCAGTTCTTCAATGCTTTTGTTTCATTAACGCCCCTCAACATATAGTGTATTAAATCCAACAAAAAAATATATGGAAATTGAAACGTCCAGAAATTGAAATTGTACCTTCCAGGTCGAAATTTGGGTAGATTCAATAATATAGTCTCTTAAAATTGCATTCAAAAGCCGTTTACAAAAAATTTGGCTTGATATGAATTTTTTCTCCAAAATATAGGATAGCTCTTAGGGTATAACGACGATATCTGTAGATATATAGTAGTCGGTGTCCAACAGTTTAACGTGCCTTCCAAAGCACGCAATCATCTCACTTTTTGGACAATCAGGTGATTCATCCTGCAATATCCTTACCAAACTGGGGAGGTCGTACAAAGGGATTTTTGTTTGACAGTGTCCCCACCGGGTATCGAACCTGGAACCTCTGGATCGAGAGCCGAGCGCTCTAACCACTAAACCACGGAGGTGCTATAAAACCTTTGATAAAATTGAGTAGTAGGTAGTGCGACAAGGAAGTAGGAAGCAGGTTCATTCACAGCGAGCTCATTCAGCGCACGCCCCCGGGCTTACGGAAAATCCTCCAGCGCAGTATTCTGCTAAAGGCCTTCCTTTATTGGAACCAACAATAGAATGCCTCGATTATTATCAACATTTTCTCGTATTTATAGATTTGTATAGTCCACCGCTTTTAATAAAGACTGCTGTCTGATCTTACTGATCAAAGAGGTGCCCATATAATCAATAACGCCTACCACGTACTTAGCTAATTTTATTAGATAGGTACCTACCTACGTAGGAGTTTTACGCCTGACTTCTTGATGTTTTGTTTGTATTTTCTTATTCGAAGTAAAACCCACTTTCAAACTAGGCGGACCCACTTTCTAGCTACTTTTATGTTACTTCCCTATGGTTAGGTTAGGAGGTAATTAATAATTTCCATTATAACATTATCCATCATTACCACCATTCCAAATTTTCTTTTTAATAAAGGAAGCCTTACATGTTGTGAGAGGGAGCCTGAAATCGGCGGCGGCGGTTCGGAAATTGGCCCTTTTGTGTGGTTCTGTAGGTTTGCGATAGGTAAGCACGAACCAAAGGATGTAAGTACTCTATTTACACCTTAGTGATATTTACAGCCACAGTTTTTAAAAATACTTTCAAAAAGAGAAGTAATCCGAAACAAGTTTTTTTTAGGTCATTCAAATAATATTTAAGTACGGTACGAACTGGGATCGCGAGTGCAGCCGAACTTTTTCACCTCGCTGGAGACAAGAAGGAATATGCGGAGCTGACTGCCAACCTTCACTAGTTAGAGAGGCACTATTAGAAGAAGAATGGTTAGTAGAAAACTGTAAAATCGAGTTAGCAATTTTGTACAGGGGCCGAATTTTTTTCTTGAAAGTTTTTTTCACTGAAAGTTGTTCAGCTGGAAAAGGTGGAAGGAACAGGTTTCCAAAAACTTAAAGGGCAGTCAACGGGACGTCTGGCGCCCATCTGGCTGAGTCCCCGCGGGTGGGCGGTTGGTTGCGGTAGTGTATGGGCGCTATATCGCAACTGAGGCGGCCTGCGGTGTCGTATGGGAGGCACCGCAGTTGAGGCACTCACAGTCATTCCCGGCCCCCTCCTTGTGCGGAGGGGCGTGAAGGGCTCGCCGTGTAGGCGGGCAGTCGCCGGTGTGGGACTGGATGTAAAGCGTTTCCCAGTTTCCCACCACTCGGGCCATGCAGGAGTGCCGCTGGGTCGTTTTAGTGGGTGGTGAGTCCCACATATCCCTCTCAGTCCCCGATGGGAGGGAGATGCAGCATTTTTTCCCAGCGTCAACGAAAAAAAATGGTTAGGTTACGTTTAATAATGAATGTACCTACCTATACTACATTTCCTAGGAAAGAAATGATTTCCTATAGGATTTCTTGCTTTTTTCTGCCGTAAAGCAGCAATTTTTCCACTGTTGTGTTTCGGTTTGTAGGGCAAGGGAGCCAGTTGAATAATTGGCACATGAGACACACCATCTTATTTCTCAGTGTGGGCAACGCGCTTTGCTGTTTTGTTAGTGTCAGTTATGCTACTAATAAGACATTAGGCGCTATGAGCGGTGGTGACCACTTACCATCAGGTGGCCCTGAAGCTCGCTCGCTCAATTGTTACATTAATAAAAAATAGGAGTTTCCTAGGAGTTATATACGATGACGGATTTCATACATTTCCGTTAACATATAGGTACTTACACAAGATTATGTACGTAACTATTTGTACATAAGCAAGAGTGAAAATGTAACGCGTATGCAACCTGGTACCTAATAGTATACCTACCTAAGTATATTATTGGCACTAAACCAGGTGTTCTGCGGTGCGAGGCGTAAAGCGACGTAGGTGCAAGCTTCCTAATTAGCGGGCTATACGAAATACGTGATGCAGACGTGTTCTACTATTAGGAAAAGAGGATATAAAATTATTGGGGTTGTCCAAAACTATAACTAAGCCTCTAAAACAGAGGATGTTTATTCGAGCTTTAGTTGCTTATTTTTACTGTGAAATTAAGTTTTAGGCTAAATAAGTAGGTAGGTACTTACCTACTTAGTAGTAACACTTTGACCTTGAGTGAATCTCTGGTTTTTACGGTTTGCAGCAAAGCACTGGTTCAAATTCAGCTATTAGGTAGGTACCTGCTTGTTTTGTTTGTACACTCAACAGCACATCAGTAGAAACACTTTTGGACCTTATGGCGTCGTGATAGAGTTGAAAAAGTTTCTACCGACGTGCGGTTGACCGTACCATTTATCTTCGGCAGCGTTTACATACTTATGATCGATTGGCACCATACCAACCTGAAAAACGGTCGAAGGACCGTGTGCTAACCTGCTGTCTCTTATCGACTACCAATTCGAATATTTTGATATTGGTATTAGTGTAACACACTAGGTGTTTCTTCGCGATTTACCGACGTCGTCGCCGCATCGCCGCCGCCATCTCTACGTTGCGATGTCACATAGCCGGGAAATGGCCAAAAAAGAGGATAAGATTGGGGACCCTAAAAACAGTTTAAGGCGAATATACCCCTCAAAATTCCGTTGCCATAATTGCCAAAATTCCGTCGTTGGTCTTAACAGCCACGTTGAAGTGCACTCTTATGTACCTAAACGCTTGACGTGTTAATAAGGTCGATATTTGCATTGACGTTCGCGTAGCTTCTACGAGTAATGTGAGGAGTATATTCGCCTTCACCTTGTACCTTTACATAAATGTTCGTAAATGTAGCTTTTAATTAAAGATGAATGAAAAGAGTGGTAAAGGTTTGAATAGATGAAAGATATGGTTGAATTGATGACACCAGCCATTTACGCCACCATTACCTACGCCAGTCATTGAAAACATTTGAGATGTTGTTATTTAAGATAGTGTAAAACCAGACCTGTGTTAACTACATAACGTGGTGCGCCGAAATTAGTGTTCAGTTTTTGGCAAAAAGCTACTAAAGGTGCACGTTACTATAAAAAAGCTACGGTACCTGGGCGACAGAGCTTTGCTGTGTTTATTATCTTACCCAAAGCCCATCCGGTATCTGAAAGGCGCTGTTTTCAAGAAATGCCCAAAAAAACGGAGAAAACGAATTCTCCCAGACATGAGATCGATTTTATGCCCCCGAAAACCCTCTTGCATTTCATCGTAATTTAAAGCAAACTTAATACAGCGCCATCTAGTAAGGAATAGAATTATTACATTTTATCACTAGCTGTTGCCCGCGGCTTCGCTCGCGTGGATTTAGTATTTATGTTGTTACCGGTTTTCCGAAGCAATGAGATATTTTCCCGTCATTTCCGGGTAATTTTAAACTAAGGAAAAACAGGACTAACCCTGCGCAAATCAATGAGTATAATTCAAGATCCAGCTGAATTTTATATAATATACAGACGTTACTCATAAATTACTTAGAACAGAGGAACTTAGCAGCAGTATCCTAACAAATGTAAAGAGAGAGATGAGAGACACCTTTATGTAATATTTCAAAACAGAGCCAATTCGCAGAAGTAATTGAGAAAAACTGAAACCCTCTCTCTCCCACCCCCCTTCCTCTCCCCCTCCCTCTGTCTCTCTCCCTCACCCCGCCCCCCTCCCTCTCCCCCTCTTACCTCTCTACCTCTATCCCTGCCCCTATCCCTACCCCTAACGCCAATTTAACCGCTATCCCTAACATAGAAACGACACCCATATTTATTTTTAGACATTTCAAACCTATCGCACCCCATCCCCATCCCGAGGGGATGATGGTATTTCACGTCCACCACGTTGGATTTCAAAGTTGTTGTAGCTTTCGTAATCAGCGACCCGATAAACCATAAAAACGACAACCATATTGATTTTTAGACATTTCAAACCTATCGCACCCCAACTCCAACCCCAGGGGAATTATGGTATTTCACGTCCACCACGTTGGATTTCAAAATTGTTGTAGCTTTACATTTCAACCCTATCGCACCCCAACCCCATCCCAAGGGAATGATGGTATTTAACGTCCACCACGTTAGATTTCAAAATTGTTGTAGTTTTCGTAATCAGCGACCCGATAAACCATACAAACGATACCCATATTGGTTTAGACTTTTTCACCCCATTTCCCTTTTTTAGGGGTTGAATTTGGGGTGGAATTTCAATAATAGTGATGAACGTTGCATAGAATTACATCATTAATGCCTAAATAATAAATTATGTGGATTTTACTTTAAAAATAAAATATTTTCAACTTGATCCCCCTTTTCACCCTTAAGGGTGTCGAATTTTCAAAAACCCTGAGACACGTAAATATTAATTTTTAGTCGTCAGCCTAGATACAAATTTTGAAGATCCTAACTTCAAAACTGACGGACTTTCATACAAACTTTCATCCCCTATTTTACCCCCTTAGGGGTGGAATTTTGTAAAACCCTTTCTTAGTGCACCCCTAGGCCTCATAAGGAACCTACATGCCAAATTTGGAATCTCTAGACCCAGCAGTTTGGGCTGTGCGTTGATATGTCAGTCAGTCATTCAGTCACCTTCTTCTTTTATATATATAGATGTAATGGCTGATTTACACAGGGCAAAATTTAGGCGCCTCTGAGGGACGCAGCTATACGAAAGAAGGAAATAGTCGAATAGCTTTCTCTTTCTTTCGTATATCTGCATCCCTGAGACGTGTCTAAATTTTGTCGTCGTGTAAATCAGGCTTTACGTCAAAGGTAACAGCAAACTAAGACCAATCCACCATTGAAAAACCCGTTTTAATCAAACCAACAAACAGACAAGAATGCCAAAAATGATCTGGATATGTTCTTGGGCTTTGTTGCAGTCGGGTAAATAGTAGTAACATTTATAATCATAAGTAGTTATCCTCATAGAAAAAAATGTTTTTGATAATCAAATCCCAAGCCGCAGGATGCTGGAGGGTGACATCTTTTGTCAGATACAAAATTAGAGAATTTGTGAAAAGCAATCTACTGAACATACATTTTTCAAGTCTATATTTGGTAATAATAAGCTGGAATGCAATAATTTCTATAAATGCACATAATTTACACAACTCAAGCTAGCTATGAACATAATGCCTTAGTAAAAAAAAATATGCACTGACATATTTACAATAAATCTGGGCAGATGCCCTAAACTTCAAAAGTAATTATTAATTATATTTTATATGAATTACAGTCTTGGTGATTCAATTAAAAAGTTTAATTTGCCTAAACTAAAACAGTAAAATACACTTCAAAGGTAGAATCCTTAACATTTTAATCTAATAAAATTATAAATTCATAATTACGCTTAATATTAGTTAGAAATAAAGGGTGTTCATTATTGCAATACAACTAGGTACATGAATACTATCTGTGGATTATGTCATGGTGCCAAAAACAGGGTTGTGTCTACAAATGCTTGGGCCATACTCCATATAAGCTTGCTTGGTGTGGCACACTTGGTAGAACTCTGGAGTAGAGCCTAGCATGCTCCCTCCAAACCAAACAGCATACCGCTGCATGTTGTGAGATATAACTTGCACATCAATGGGTTTAGGTGTGATACGTCCCTCAGACAGCATTGTAGAGAGCTTAAGTCTTGCATCAACGGTGCGTTTGATGTCACGCTGTAATCTTCTTCCAAAGTCACGGAACATTGTTGATCCACCTGATAAGACAATATTTCCATACAATCCTCTCCTCACATCAATAGGACATGACTGGATCACTTCATCTACCATTTCATTGAGAGGGACAGTGAAGTCAGCATTAGAAAACTCAGGATGGAAGAAAATCTCTGGGCCTAAGAATCTTTCATAACCAACATCCACAGAAAATGGGTTTTTGGTGATGGCATTGATGCCAGTGTATTTTTTCATCCATTTGCCAGGATCAGAGTCATACTTTGCAAACTCCTTGGCTATATCTGGGCAGATGTAACTGTATCGCTCTTTGATAGCTTTAGCAGTCTCTAAGCTCTGCTCTGGTGGGATTCCAACTTCTCTTTCACGGAGCAGGGATTGAATGAATGAGGTAATGTTTCTTCCAGCTATTGGAATGTGTTTAATGCACGAGCCAATGACATAGCCTTCAGCCACAGGCACAATGTGGGTCACACCATCTCCACTGTCAACAACAATCCCAGTAAAAGTACGCTCAGAAGAGGCGCGCGATTTCCACGAAGCCGCCAACGCTAGTACAGCTTGTACGGCGATGTACAGCCCTGGCACATTGAAAGACTCAAACATAATCTCAGCCAAATACTCTCTGTTTTCTGGTGTATTGAGTGGCGGTTCCGTAAGTAAGAAATGATGATCTTCCGGCTCTGCTCGTAAGTACTTGAAAATACATTGCTCGATGTACCGCTCCATCAAATCCCAGTCTTCTACGAGACCGTGGCGCACTGGGTATTTAACAGAATAACCCGTGGCATCGAAAGCTTCATCTCCTATGAAGAAATCCAAGTCCTCTACGGCTTTAGTCATGCGCCGGGTGGACTGATCACCGACTTTAGCAGTCTCTTTTATCGCAATAGCTGATGGGATGATAAACTGGGGCTCCTTGTTGCCGGCAAAGCCTAACTTGGTGTAGCCCGTTCCGACATCGATAACGCACGCTGGAAGGTGATCACCCATTATGCAGTTTTGGCACGAATAATAAATAAACCAATTAGAGCAAATTAATTGTTATTTTCTTTGAATTTCCTGGGTGTGGTGATTTCACTTTTGCAGTATTTATCACGATTTTTTGACGTTGACGTGACGTGTGTGTGAAGAAACGTCAAAAGTATGATTAATTCGCACGTTTCGTTTTTCACATTCGTTTACTTACAGCTATTAACGTTTTGATTATTACCTAGATTTATACGTAAACTTTGAGAAAGAATTTGAATTTAAATTTTACATAATAGCGAGTATTTTCTTCTTCAGAATTGCTACAATTTAGCAAACTCCATATAGAATAATTGTAACAGCGTACGTAGAATGGAACGCTCATGAATGCTACGTTCGTTTCATCGTTGCAGCTAGCTACGCATCATCCTTTATGCACGACGAACAAAAAGGGATGTTAGCTCTATGAGGGAACTCTATTGGCATGTTTTTTACCTGTTGGCTGTACTACTGTCCTGCTGCATCCAAAGAGCTCGGTTTTATAGGTCTGTGGCTGCATCCCTTTCTGCTGGCCATGCAATGGCGTCTCTCTTTAGTTAGTATACATGTACGCACGGCAGCAAGCACGTAGAAACAAAACCAGTAACCGAAAACTGAAGGGCGTGCTCAGTCAACGAAACTGAACAACTTTCCCAAAGAAACATGTTGGGAAATGAAAAAAAAAATTACCTCTCCATACAAATTGCCCTCTCTGGTCGAACAGTTTGTATGGAGAGGTAATTTTTTTTTCCTAACGTGTTTTTTTTGGGAAAGTTGTTCACTTTCGTTGACTGAGCGCGCCCTTTCAGTTTTCGGTACACCGTCCCTTACACCCTGTATACTGCGGTCACCAACAACAGCGGTCGCCAGCCGCAACGCTCACAAGCATGGTGACTATGGTTAATCCCCTCCAATGTACCACGCATTTTTTATTGAAGTTCTGGAGGCAGCTCCCTGTCCTGCAGTAGACGTTTTATGGGATGTTGTGAAGCGATAAATACTTAGTTATGATGTGGGGGAGCATCCAGAAATAGAAATTTCCGTAACGAGGTGTTAGTTCTGGATCAGTGCAGACATCGGGCGCCGATGAAATGAGTGAAGCCTGTAGTCCGTTCACTATAGCTCCGCATCGGACTGTACAGGCTTCACACATTTTGTTGTCATGTCGCACTGATTTAGGCCTTAGTTTAGAGAAGGGCTGTAAACCTTTTAGAGAGTCGTCCCCTAAGACTGGTTTAAAATCCCGATGTGTATAGTCATCATCGTAAAGATTTCTGGAGACTGGCGCGTGTAATTCTGCTCCGAGTACGGGCGTGTTTGCCACCTACTGTTTATAATCCATTTTTTTTTGTTTATTCCAAGCAACGCTTACCAACACATTTTGCAGCCATGACAAAAACCAGAGTGTATTCAAAATGGCGGAAAGAATATTATTTTACAAACTTATTTTTTCTGACAGCTTTAGCCGATTGCTTTTGAGATAGCTACAAAATGTGTAAGTAAGCGTTGGAATAAACGAAAAAAATGGATCACAGGTTGCGTTAGTAAAACAATTAAATTAATAAAGCAGATAATTTTATTGGTGTGACCTGTTTCTAATGCTATATTTACATGATTTCGACGACGACATTACGGGAATGTTATTGCCACGCATAAATTACCCAAAAGCAATGCTTTTTTCGGGAGGAGATCCTATACAGGGTGTAACAGAAAGGGTTGGCTGAACAACTTTCCTGGGTCTAAATATGAAAAAAAAAATCAACCTCCCATACAAAATACGCTATCAGCTTATGCAGTTTCTATGGGAGGTAAAAAAAAATTTTTCGTATTTCGACCCATGTTCCTTGGGAAAAGTTGTTCAGTTTCATGGGCAGCTTCACCTCCTTCAGGGTTGTTATACCCTTTCTGTTACACCCTGTATAAGTAAACTATTCCTTTCATCTCATTCATATAAGTTGTTACAACATACAACTAAAATAAAATACATGTAGATTATGAGTAAGTAATGGTAAATAGATACATTTAGAGGTCCAGACTTTAAGACAAGATGTAAAATGCTATATTTTTCGGGTCTTCTGATGGTATATGTAGTTCATTACTACAATAGAAGCACGGTACGGTCAACTGCACGTCATTGAAAACATTTGCAGCTTTATTACCATGCTATAAAGCTCAAAAGTGTTTCACTGACGACGTGCTGTTGGGTATTCATATAAATTACATAAATGGAACATGATGCTTATATTTTCAACAGCTATAAAATATATAATTTGCTTGTTGACACTCTGCATTCAAATTGTAAAACATGTCTTGTCATCTTATCAAAATGTACCCACTCATTAACATATTGTGTTTGAATTTAAATTTCTCTACTGAAAGTATCAGTTTTCAATAGGTGCACACAAAAAGAGCATGATACATTGGACTTTGTACCGTTATTATTTCAATAGATGTACGAGCTAGAGTCGCGCAAGTTGAGTGTCAAGCTTGACCTGTCGTTGACTGTACATAAACTCTCAGTTGCACAAAACCTCATCACATCTATAGCTGTCATTTTCTTTCTCAAACGGAAGAGCAGAGCACAATATTCCTGACAGATTTATATTAATGAGTCCATTAATGGGCTTTTCTTCTTTAGTACAAGGTTATTTTTTGACCCCTAGTCAAAGTTTTGTATGTTACTCAGAACATAAATCACTCTCAGAGATGTGTTGGAAAAAAAATTTTTTTGTCTCTACAAGGTTTGTATCAGGTTTTTTTTAAGTCAAAGATCTTGTTTCGCTAGGTAGTTGCCTGAAAATAACCCAGTACAGGTTCACGGAACCATTTTACATACTGAAATCCCCACTTGAAATTCTTTGTTAACCACGTGTAAATGTGTAATTTATTTGTTAATTAATTTTACAATTATGTTTACCACTTGCTGCCTGAAAGAGGCCATTCCTCCATCAATTAAGATAATAAAAAAATATGAATAATTTTCTTACACTAAAATTTGCTTATGTATACTAAACATAATAAATCTATAGTTATGCTACAGTTACTACCAAGCTACCAACCTTTTAACTAGCTTGTATGTAAAAAATATGTATCTAAATATAAATCTTCAGGTTAAGAAATTATGAGGTTTAAAATAAATAGGTAAGTAATGGTTTCCGAGAAAACATTTTGTAAATAAACTAAATTTTTACACATATTTCCAAACTGTAAGAGTGGGTAACCATTGCATATGTATTTTGTAAATAAGTAACAAATAAACAAAATCTTTTGTTCTGTAGTTTGTGTGTTTATAAATTAAATAAAAGTATGAAAATTGGAATAATATCAGAAACAAAAAAATCTCCTGTTTACACAATCTTACAGTGAGGCGATTATAATCAGTATCAATATTACAGACTTACACTAAGCATAGACGAAACTTCAACATATCTTAAGATACAATCTTAATACAGATTGTCCCTGGTGAATTGGTATCTAGATCTCTCACCACATCGCATAATCATTGTCATCCATGTCGAAGATTGTGAAGAAGCCAAGGATGGTCAGGTAAACAATCACATTGCCAGACAATGTTAGGTAACAAGCCCCCTGTTTGATCTGAAATATATAAAAAGACATCTTAAGATGTAAACAAAGCACTGCAGAGATGGCGCCGCAAATTATTTAATGGTGTACAATAACACAACGTAATGTAATGTAACAAACACAAAATCTTTCATCAATATTGGGTTTCGAAATATTGAAAAGTAGTTCTATTAGACTATGAGTGCACCGCAAGTTATCCTACGTCATCAAGTACAATTAGCAAAATTATAGCGATAGTATGGGCCTATTAGATCCATAAAACGTTGGTCTGCCAATGCGCCACCTGAGGCCCTACCGACCGCCGAACTCAATCGTTATCGATTCTTTATTTTTTTCTATACAAGGAGAAAAGAGAGATCCGATAACGATTGAGTTCGGCGGGAGCGCCTCTGGTAGGTTCGGTACAGCCGGAGCGAAAAGTAGTTACGTCATAGTGCTATAATCTAATAGGCCACTAGTCTCGCTACACTGTACTTGAAGACGTAGGATAACTTGCAGTGTAGTGCATTCAGAGTCTATACAAGATGCAACAGAAGCAGAACCAACCCTGAAGGATGTACCTTTATTTGCATAACATTATTATAATAAAGCTCAAGTGCTCTTTTTGACATTTTTGTTCGCACGGCAGCAAGCACGTAAAAAACCTCCTCATATCTCGAGCAGAATTTCACCAGGCACTGGGCCCGGCGGTCATGTGGGGGGACTTGAATGCCCCTAGTGAACGGTAGCATGGGGTCCCATTCCGTACTACGGTTTTTTCGACGGAGTAAATAGCCCGAATTCATTTGGCCCTTTTGTTTCTAATAATTAAACTAAATGTTACTACTAGGTTGGTAGGTAAAGGTGTAAACTATGAAATTAATTCAATTTTAACATCCAGATATCAATTTATTCTGGAAAAAATAGCCCGAACAATTTTCGGCACAAATTCGTTCTATGACGTGAGGCATCTGTACTAGTATAGTATTATATTATCTGTGACGGTAGTGTCGTCCTGCCTGGGCTTCGAGAGTGGTTCTGACGGGACACGAGGTACCCCGGGCGCGGTGCTGGCATATAATCCGCACACGCACACTCATTGGGGGCGCGGTCTCGTCTGTCTGTATGTATGTGATTTGTCGGTTTATTGCGTTTGCGGGTGGATCGCATTGCAGGTTGAGAGGAGAGGTAGGAGGGTTGGGCCTCTAAGAGGCCGGAGGAGCGGTAGGAGGGCTAAGTATGTCGTCGCGTCGGGCGGACGGGCATGGAGCGGTGCGATGTTCCTCAAGTGAGGATACACCGCATTGTCCGCCCGGTGGAAGAGTAGTTTCGCCAGAGTTCTGATGAACTATTTTACTGGAGTCATTTTAGGTCATTCAGAATGACGTCGTTGCGGACGTAACGGCCTGCGCTTGTTATCATCCGCAACGACCCATTCTCTATGCCCTCTAGGCGTCGACGTTAGTATTGAGAGCATAGTCCTTACCAGGCGGTTGCGGCTAAGTCAGCCTGGAGCGGTTATACATTTTGTAGAGTCGCTATTTAGTGCGAAACTGTAGTCGTTGACATTCCGATTAACTCGCCTGAGTTGAGCGCGTGCGGACTTGGCCTGTGTGGTGACATATTTGACCATCGGTGTCAACCGCAGCGCTCAGTCAATTTGACATCCCAAGGATCGCACCGTGTGGACCTATGGGTTGGCCTCTAAGTAGAAGAGGGGGAGGGAGGTGGATTTGTAGGCCCGTTAGTAACGCCTGCGTTTTGCCGACGTTGATGGTCAAGCCAGCGTGGCAGTAGGTCAAGCCGCGATCCTAGAGCTCTTTGATGAGCTGAAGTAAGCGCTGTCGTCTGCAAACAACGCTAACAGCTCCACGCCCTCTTTACTCTCTCGAAGTTGGCCTTCGAGAGTAGGACCAAGGCTCTTCTCGGCATTTGCTTCAAGGCTGTCACTGGTAGCCCGACTATACCGGGCGCCTTTTTTATTAGGGAGCCTCATGATTATTTTCGCCACCTCGTTCAGGGAGATAAAAGTATCTCCCGATTGGTGCAGACAGGAAATTCTCCACAGTGGTGGTAATCTGTTAAAGGTGGGCGAGTACTTCCTGGTCTGGAGAAGAGACGGGGTGAGGCGTAAATTACCCTTTGAGGTGCTCCGCAAGTACTTCGGCAAGTTCAAGTGATGTAACTGTTTACTAATGGATAGATCGGTTCAGAAGCTCTGGTTAGCTAGTGGTTAAGATTGTAAAGGCCCAATCGCTCTCGCCCACATGGTCGATTAGCCGTTCCCATGTGGTTCCACGAAAGACCTTCACATCCGCCGCCAGCTTCTCACAGACCCTGTTAAGCTCTCTTTTTATAACAGGGCAGCGGCCGTGGGTTTAGAGCACATTTAGCTCCCTTTTCCTGCGCAGGTTCGCTTTCACGTTGGGTGGTGGTAGTTCATCGTACCGATAATCTGGTAAGGTGGTGGAGGTGGTAACGTTTACGAGCAGCCGTGTGTACCACAATAGATGTTAAGGTATCATTAACAATATGAAAAAAAAAACAGTTTAAAACTGCCATTTTTGGCCATCTTTGCAACACTGGTTTCTTAATGGCACAAAAGTTTGGAATAACAAAAAATCAGGTCAAAGATCATGTCTTAATATCATCGTATCAATAATGTCGAGAATGGAAGTTGCTTGCCTAATGCTGGCAGGCATCTGTACCTAAATATGTATATTTGAACTTAGATGCAAATTCCAACATTAATTAGTTTTGGCAGTCTTGTTTGGTTTGCTCTTAACTACTAGTTTTCTACTGAGTCTGGTATTTTATTGTATATTTATTAAAGCCTATAGTCGGAGAAGCCGCATTTTCCAATTTCATAGCAATGCAATAAATAACATGATGAGGAATTGTACAAGGATAACTTACAATTAATGCCCGGGCAAGCACAATGGGAAGAGCAAATGAGCTGACAATGAAGCCCATGGTTATAAAGATGGCTGACTCCATACAGGGAGAGTTGGAGCCTCCAGTAGCATCAGTGTGACGTCTCGCGATCATTGTCGGGATTGGACATAGTATGTAGAACAACACCACAAAGAATGGCCACCATACTCTGAAATTATTAAAAGTAAGGATATGGTAATGTCTGCATATAGCCTTTGGATAAGGCATATTTTAGGTGGAAAAAGGTCCCAGATATTTTTTTTTATGTAACAAGAGAGCAAGCAAGCTCATGGGCCTCTTGATGGTAAGTGTACACCAGCGCTCATAGCACCCATTGTCTTATTAGTAGCATAATTGACACTAACAAGGCAGCAAAGCGCGTTACCCACCCCGAGAACTAAGATGGTTTGTCTCATGTGCCAGTAATTTCACTGGGTCCCTTGCCCTTTAAACCGAAACACGGCAGTGCAAAAACTGCTGCTTTACTGCAGAAAAAAGCAAGCGGGTGGCATCTCCCCAGACAGACTCAGCACAAAAGCCCTACCAACTTCTAGCCTTCCAACTTGATGGAAGCGTAAGCTTAGGTGGACTTCCAAATAACCCTAAATTTGTGAACTTGGAAAAATTAAAAAATGACGCACATAGCCAGTTTTTAACTTACCACTCCATCCCTGTATGTTGTAGCTAAAATGTTTCTTCTTGAATGTTAAACAAGATACAATTTTCTAGAAACCCACCACACATAAGATGAGTTTTCACTACATTCATATTTTTTTACTTATACTCCATAGTAAAATTTGCATTTTATCCTCTTTCTCTTTCAGACAGAAACATTTTCCCTAAAAGATACAGGGACAGAGTAAAAACTGAAATAGAAAATTTTACTATGGAGTAAGGGTAGCAGCTTTTTATCTTTTTTGATATTCAAGAACTTACTACAACTTACAGGGATGGGGCAGTAAGTTAAAAACTGATATGAGCATAACTTTTTTAAAATTGCAGACAGACCAGATGTCATCCAAATTAAATAAATTTGTAAATTTAGGGTTATTTTGAGGTCTACCTAAGCATACACTTCCACCAACTTTTTATCGTCTGTGACCTTTATCCACAAAAGTACCTTTAATAAATCTCTAATACGGCCAGACTAAGCTAAACACATGCAAAGTTGCATACTTTGTCTAAAGGTGCACATAAACATAACCAGTTAAGTCTATAAGACTAATACTTATAGTATTAATCTATAATGTAATTTATATTACCAAATAAATTATTATGATTATAAGCTCAAAAATGAGATTGTATGTAGGTACATGATTGTACATACTCTATGACTTACTTGTAGTCCGGTAAGGCACAGGCTAATATGACAAATGTCATGCCAATTGATCCAGCGAATGCCAGTGAGATGAGGCTAGAAATAGAAAAACAATATATTATTATATTAATAGGTAGGTACCAACTTTTGTTTGATAATGTACTCATCATATCAGCCGAAAGACGTCCACTGCTGGACATAGGCCTCCCCTAAAGATCCCCATGACGACCGGTCCTGCGCTGCTCGCATCCAGCGGCCTCCCGCGACCCTGACAAGAACGTCGGTCCACCTTGTGGGGGGCCTGCCAACGCTTCGTCTTCCGGTACGTGGTCGCCACTCTAGAACCCTTACACCCCATCGGCCATCGGTTCTTCTTGCGATGTGCCCTGCCCACTGCCACTTTAGTTTAGCGACTCTCAGAATTTGATACTGATAATGTACTATCAGTATCAAATTCAGGACGTTCTGAATAAAGGCCAGGTTAAAAGTACCCTAAATCGACGAGCATGTATGAAAGGATTGATGAAAGTACAGGAAGCAAGGGAAGTATGTCAAGATCGTAGCAGGTGGAGGACTGTGGTCTCTGCCTACCCCGACGGGAAAGAGGTACGTGATGTTATGTATGTATGTAGTCTCTACATTAGGTACTTACTATACTATAATTTTGTAAACACAAGACATTTATGTTCCAATATAAATAAATTAAAAGTAATAACAAATGACAAACTAAATTCTAGTTGGTGTAGCTAAACCAAATAAAAAAAACTGCACCAAAGCTAAAATTCCATAGATAAAACATGAAACCGGGTCCAACTGAACACAGATTTGTAATACTATTCTTTGTCCTTTCTAATATCAGCTGGAATTGGAAAAGCAGTCTCAGATTGCCTGAAACATAGATTGTTTGGTCAATAAAATGGGATGTTCACTTACCCTGAGTATTTGTTGTGATGATAAAACATGGAAAAAAGAAAAATACATTGTTAGCTACTAATTATTACGAAAATTGTTTGTAAATAAATGAGTCATTGCAAGAAATACTAAGCAGAGACGGTGCAATGACTCGCAGACTAAGACAATCAAATAATTTTATTCAACTAGGTAATCAGGAGCACAAATCATACCTTTGATACCAGCCATTTTTAAGGATGATTAAATCTTACAAAATATTACAACAACAAGGAAAATATAACAATATATTCCCAAGTTATCCTAAAATAAAAACGCTCATTTCCCAATTTTCACACAAACAAATGTGAATGTCAATTTGACAAGTGACATGACAACAGTTGTCTCGGCAATAGTGATGCATGTTGCGCTCCGAATCGGGTAGTAGAAATTATCCTGACAGCAGGATAGCTTTATATGACGTCCATCGGTGTGGTCGAGACAGACTGCTGTCAAATGTTAACTATTACCGTTTTGGAACTCACTCTAAATTAACTATATCCGACTACACTATACAAAAACTCACTGTTATGAGCTGACTCACTGACTCAAGAAATTCGCTTACAAAGCACAAAAAAAAATGACTTTTTGGCGGGAACTCGACATGGGCGTTTGCCTGCTTAATTGAAATTTTGTTTTTTTGTGCATTTAGTGATTTAGTGGATAATAAAGATAGTGTGTTATGCAGTAAATTTACTACGGAGTGCGCAGCTGATGAAGATTTCAAGTGATCTCGTGTTAAAGCCCCGTTTGTGTTGTCCCAAAAAGTCACGAACATTTTCCTTCGTAAAGTTCACTATCGCTTTACGAGGGGAGCAAAAAGAAAGATTAAACACATCAGACATGGCTGTATGGGCTTTGTACTCTTTGCCTTTCCGAAAGGAAGAACGAAACCAAAAAAAAAAAAAAAAAAGGTCTACTGTGAGTTGTGCTGTTTTGTGTGTTTATTTTAGGTTTTCGTTGTAGTTTTTGGGGTAATTTATTTCCAAATAATCTAAACAAGCTAGGCATTTCATAATGGATGACGATGCAGAAACTTACAAACTTTGGCGTATTCGCAAAACTGTTATGCAGGTATTTATAGTCAGAAAATGTATAAAGAATAAGATAACCTCAAAATCACTAAGAACATTTTTCTCTGCTTCAGTTATGCCATGACCGTGGATATCTTGTAACCCAAGATGAATTGGACCAAACTTTGGAACAATTCAAAGAACAGTTCGGAGATAAGCCCAGGTAAAACTTAAATAATTTATTTACCAAGGTAGATTCTTGTAGTCTCTTGTATAGTTCGTTCAAGTAAGTTCTTTCTTATTTTCTCTTCAACTATCTGCATTTTAGTAGTTATTATTTACGAAATACTTGCAATAGGAGTGCTACAAAATTTACTATGTAATTTAATAAAAACATGTCATAATATTGTCATAGTTGTTGTGTCAATTTGATTATTTGTTTATTTTTTAAAATATTCTTCAAGTAGTTTTCGCTGTAGGTGAATTTTTGTATGGGGTGCTGCTCTTTAATTCAAATTTATTTAAATAATGTTCTTAAATAATTCAAATTTATTTAAAATAATGTTCTTAATTGATAATTAATATTAAAATAACCCTTATAGGTCAATCATATAAGAATTTATCGGGGAATTAATTCCCAGAGAGCTGAAAACCGTTTTAAAACCTCCCGTTGGTCATCAATGCGTGTAATCCGAATTCGCAAGGTTCTAGAAGCTGAGCACAACTTTTGGGATTCAAATAACTGCGAAATTTTTGCTCTGGTTTTGGTTTTTTGTTTGTAGCTCGAAAATGGTATGTGGTATTTGGTACTTGTATGTATGGTATTTGTGGCAATATTCAAGAGAGTTAAATTCTGCGCCAAATGAACATCTAAAACTTTAAATTTGGTGAAGTGTATAGCCGAAATCAAAATTTAGAAACGAGAAAATTTCTTATTTGGAGCCAACTTACATTTTGTGACTTTTCAAGACCAATCCTTTCAACCCGATAGTCCTATTCAAAAACCCATGAAATGAAAGTTGTAGATAATCAAATTTCACATTATATACACACCACCATTTTCAAAGTTAGTCATTTTGAAAACCTGAATGTGGCACATATTTGAAATCTGTTTATTTCTTAGTCCCTCTAAGTTGCACATTTCCTGTAAATTTGAGGTGTGAGGCCTACATTTTATGCATTGTGAGGGTGAAAAATATTTCAATGCAAATTTTTAAGATGTATCTATGCATTTAGAATACTAGTTATACACACCCTAAGTGGAAATTCGAAGTAGTATAAATAAAAACATTTTAAGTTTATAACAAAGCTTTTTAATTACAAAAACAAGGCAGCATTCATGCTCGCATTTTTTTAGATGCTGATGGCCCTTCATCTACGAAGCTCTTAAGCTGAGGTGGCATTTTGAAGCCCTCTATATCGGGATCAACTTCAAAGGGATTGTCCTCACCTATTTCTGCTTGTACGGCAATCTGCATTTGGGTTTTTAAAAAACCGAAGTTTTTAAAACGGTTTCTAGCTCTCTGGGAATTAATTCCATCATATTATTAATATCATATTATTAATGACGAAGGTCGGATTTTGGACTTAGCTCTGAGTAATTTTAGTAACGCATACGTCTCCAGGCCTCTTGATCAATTAAGTAAATTGGATCATCACCACCCCCCGATATTATTTACCTTGCCGTCGACATGTAACAATGTCATACAAAATCTTGTGCCGAACATACGTAGCGATTATAACTTTTACAAAGCAGATTATAATTTAATTATAACTGAACTAAAAGGATGTGATTGGCAGAATTTGTTTAATGATTGTGGAGATGTTAATCAAATGGTTTCAGCTCTTTACGACAAATTGAGACAAACTGTTGTGAAATATGTTCCAAAACGTCAAATAAAACGACAAAAATTTCCGTCCTGGTTTAGCAAAAACTTTATTAAAATTCTTAAAGAAAAAGACAAAATAAGGAAAAGGTATTGTAAGTACGGTAATCCCAGAGATCAAATTGAATTTACATTACTTCGTGAACGATGTCACAAGTTGTTTGATACATGTAATACCGAGTATAAGCTGAAAGTGGAATCAAACATTCAAAAAGATCCGAAACATTTTTTTAAGTATGTCAAAGACAAACGTAAGGGTCTATCGTCTTTCCCGGCTGTAATGAAAATGGAAGATTCAATTGCTTCTACTGGAAGTGATATTGCAGATCTTTTTGCATCACAATTCTCCTCGGTCTACCTTAAGAAAGATCCACTTTCAGCAAATATAACTTCTTCTACTACGGATAACATCTCTAAAATAGTAATTACTGAAATTGATGTTGATAAAGCCATCAGGCATGTTAATACTAATAAAAGCGCAGGCCCCGATAACTTACCTCCATTATTCATAAAACGTTGTAGATCTGCTATAGTATTCCCCTTAACGCTCATATTTAATTATTCAATTAACAGCGGAGTCTTTCCGGACGAATGGAAAAAGGCAAGAATAGTGCCAATACATAAAAAAGGTGATCCTTCAGAAGTAAAAAATTATCGCCCAATTTCCATTCTATCTTGCCTGTCGAAACTGTTTGAATCTCTTCTATATCCACACATATACAGCCAAGTTAAAAATGAGTTATCAGTGCATCAACACGGATTCATAAAAGGTAGATCGGTGGATACAAATTTAACTTCATTAGTATCAGCGATTTCCCGAGAGGTTGATGAAGGACACCAGGTCGACACAATATATACCGATTTCAGTAACGCTTTCGACAAGGTCAGCCATACCTTATTACTAGTAAAACTTAAAAGATTCGGTGTATCGGGTGCATTGCTTGATTTTTTCGAATCGTACCTTTCAGAAAGACCACAGACGGTGGTAGTTTCAGGTTTTTGCTCATACATGTACTTGGCCCAATCAGGAGTCCCTCAAGGATCCCATTTGGGTCCTATTCTCTTCTTGATTTTTATCAATGATGTAACTACTGCTATACGCCATAGTAATGCTTCCCTATTTGCCGATGATTTAAAGTTATATAAAACCATACATAATTCTATGGATGCACAGTTTCTTCAAACAGATTTAAATAATATAAAGATATGGTGCGAAGAAAACGGTATGACTTTAAACGAACAAAAGTGCTTTCACATATGTTTTACGAAAAAACTTAAGCCTATTCAAACTCAGTACACCCTGAATAATGTGTTTCTAACAAAAATTAATGAAATAAAAAATTTGGGTATTTTACTAAACTCGAAGTTAAAATTTACCTCTCACACTAACTCAATTGTGAATAAAGCTGCTCGTATGTTAGGTTTCTTAAAACGGAACACACGTGGTTTTCAAAATCGTTAAACTAGGATTATTCTTTATAAAAGCTTGGTTCGTAGCCAGTTGGAGTTTGCGTGCACTGCGTGGAACCCTACTTCCTGTGCACCATCCCAAAGAATTGAGACGATTCAGCGGGCTTTTACAAGGCACCTAGCCTATATATCGCACGACATCTCCAACAAACTTCCTTATGACCAAAGACTAAAAGTATTCAAACTACCGAGTTTAAAAAATCGTCGAACAATAGCCGACCTTATGTTTCTGTACAAGATTTTGAACAATAGAGTTAACTGTTCCGACTTATTAGGTTCTATTAACTTCGCTATCCCCTACAAAAATCCACGACGACCACAAACAAAACTTTTTTCCATACCAAGATATAGAACCAATCTGGGCTTGCACCATCCCCTTGCCAGGATGTGTACAACTTACAATACCTTAAACACTAAAGAATTAAAGTTAGACATATTTTCTGACTCGCAAAAAGTTTTCAAAAACAAATTGCTGAAATTACTTGATTATAATTCTTAAAATAATTTTAAAAATAATTTTTGGATCTCATAGATATTTTGTTTCTTCTTTTGTTAATAATATTTTGCTTTAAAATTTTTAGTTTAAATAACAAAGTGTTGTTGATTATTTTGAATGTTGTGTATGCTTGTAATAGGTAAGCACATTCGATATGTCATACTATTAAGTTCAAAATGTAAATGTTTTTAATGTGTATTGCTGTAAGCGTACCTTATCAATAAATAATCAATTCATCAAAACGCTTTTTTTGGATCTTATTTAATTATACCCTTAAAGGCTCATACTAAAGTGTATGAAATATCATTTAATGACTTCTAATTTAAAAAGTGTTTCCAACGAAAAGCGGCCGGGCCGTGTGTACCTAAGAGTTTTTAAGCCACCAAAGAGCCTGTAACTGGCTTATTGGCCAGTATCAAATGTTGAAAGATTTAAAATATTTATTCATGATTTATGAATGCTTTAAAATTTTTATTTCTTTATATTTTTATAATGACACTTGTGAATAACACAGATAAAAAACATAAACTTTTTTTTAATGGTTTTTATCAGACCTGTGTTTTGATAATTCTACAAGGTAGAAAATTGCAAAATTTTACAACCACAGGCAGGATTCGAACTTTTGTCTTCTTGGTGGGTAGGTACCAAATCCTGCTTGTGGTTGATTTTGAGATTTCCTACTTTGTAGACATACTTACTTTCTATTATGATTAAATGACATTTTCATGTTTCATTTCATAATTTAAAAAAAGATCATCATCATAACACCATGAAACTTCCACTACAGGACAGGGAGCTCCCAACATCATATTACAACATAATAAGCCCATCTCTTTACTGTGACATAATTCTTACTGTATTACTTTTTTGCAGTGAAAAGCGACCTGCTAGGAGTGACTTGATTGTACTAGTAGCCCACAATGATGACCCAACAGACCAGATGTTTGTATTTTTCCCTGATGAAGCTAAAATTGGCATAAAGACCATAAAAACTTATTGCACAAGAATGCAGGAAGAGAACATTCATAGAGCTATAGTTGTAGTTCAAGCAGGTAAGCAAAATAAAGTATTAGCCCGGTTGGATATTGAAAACTACTTCCCAAATGAAGTTGCGCCATGGAGGGAATAAAAAAAGCAACATTAAAAACCCACCTGGTATGTCATATCCAAAGTACCATGGTCAACGTACCACGGTCCCTGCTCTTAAACCAGTGATCATATTTCTGCAACTGACTTGTTAGAATAAAAAGGCTTTAGATCCAACTCATTTCGCGTGTCATCTTTGTCACTTTATACCGTCCTGTGTCCAGTAAGGCCAAACTATTAACCATTTTCAGGGATCCGTACCTGTAGAGTACAAACAGAGCTATAAATAAATCTACATATTGTCTGTAAAATGGCTGTATCTTTTGATCCTTAGTAATGTATATGGTTAATATTTTCACAGATCACCTAACAAATAATAAAAAACACTGAAAAGCAAAAAAAAATCCCCATTTAAAGAAACATGTTTTTAGGGTTCCGTAGCCAAATGGCAAAAAACGGAACCCTTATAGATTCGTCATGTCTGTCTGTCTGTCTGTCCGTCCGTATGTCACAGCCACTTTTCTCCGAAACTATAAGAGCTATACTGTTGAAACTTGGTAAGTAGATGTATTCTGTAAACCGCATTAAGATTTTCACAAATAAATAGAAAAAAAAACAATAAATTTTAGGGTTCCCCATACTTGGAACTGAAACTCAAAATTTTTTTTTTCATCGATCCCATACGTGTTTCTAATATCATTTTTTTCTAAACTGAATAGTTTGCGCGAGAGACACTTCCAAAGTGATAAAATGTGTGTGTCCCCCCCCTGTAACTTCTAAAATAAGAGAATGATAAAAATAAAAAATATATATAATGTACATTACCATGCAATCTTCCAACGAAAATTGGTTTGAACGAGACCTAGTATGTAGTTTTTTTTAATACGTCATAAATCGTAAACCTCAATTTACCTTTCATTCTATCAACTTAAATATACTATTTCCATCAATGAAAATTCATAATGGAAATAGTGGGATACACCCATAAATTTTAGTTACTTACATCACATAATAAAGTTTTTTAGCTATAAAAATACCATGACTTTTACTTTTATACGTATAGGTTTATACGGAACCCTCGGTGCGCGAGTCCGACTCGCACTTGGCCGGTTTTTTTTTAGGGTTCCGTAGTCAACAAGGAACCCCTTATAGTTTAGTCATGTCCGTCTGTCTGTCTGTCCGCGGCTTAGCTCAGAGACCCTTTGTACTATAAAGCTGAAATTCAGTATGGATATGTATTTCATTTACGCCGAAAAAGTGGTAAAATAAAATTTTTTAGGGAACCTCCCTTACAAGTAAGGTGGGGGTGATTTTTTTTTCTTGTTTATCCTATCGTATGGGATATCGTTGGATAGGTCTTTGAAAAATAATGTGAGTTTGAGAAGATAATTTTTCGATTTAGAGATCCGTTTGCAAAACATTCAGCTTGAAAAGCGCAATTTTTGTCGGAGTATGGTGTCCCCCCCCCCCCCCCTGCCAGCTAAACGGTAGTTAATGAAAATGTGAAAAAAATTATAGTAATAGTATGTATATATATATGATGAAATTAAAAGGAAAACTATCACAGCTAGGTAGGCTTCATAGGTTCATGAGCTATAGCTGAAAAACTGGAAATAATGTAAATAGCAATAGCAATCAGGCTTTAGGACCTCGCTGAGTATTAGGATGTAAAAATTTTATGTTATGACATACTTTAGTCAACACCTGCTTTGTGATAAAAATCGTAAAAAACTACGGAACCCTATGTTGCGCGTGGCCCGACACGCACTCGGTCGGTTCTTTATTATTAGCTGTATAGTAAAAACGGGAACACTTGAAACGTGAAAATTGGTATGGTTATAGTGCATAAGCTATAGAATAACAACAAATAATAGAAACTGGTCACGTGCGAGTCGGAGCCGCGCGTTATTTAATTCGCGATGACTGCGCGTCCGTAAATAAAACGGTATATTTACCTAAGTGGTACGGAACCCTCAGTTCGCGAGTCCAGCTCGCACTTGGCCGGTTTTTTTTAAAGATCAGTTTTTTTACAGAGTATGTAATAGATGATATCAAATAATGCGTAATATATATATTCTTCCTTACAAAGTAGGAAGAAAATAAGTCAGTTGTTGATGTTGACCTAACTGAAGTACTTATTATTACTTTTTAAGTGATAATAAGTACTTCAGTAAGGTCAAAATCAACGACTGACTTGTTAAATATTTATTCCTGCAGGTATGACCCCTTCAGCCAAGCAGTCCCTGGTGGATATGGCTCCGAAGTACATTCTGGAACAATTTCTGGAGTCTGAACTACTCATTAACATTACGGAGCATGAACTGGTGCCAGAACACATTGTGTTGACGCCTGACGAGAAGCAGGAACTGCTTGCTAGATAGTATCCTTTTCAAAAAGGAACAAATAAATATTGGGGGATATTTTCACACAAGGTCATCTGATCCCAAACTAGGCAAAGTCAGTCTGTGCTATTGGTATCAGAGACTGCTACACATATATGTATATACATAAATAGTTAAATACCCAGACACAAAAGAAACACTTATCTTCATCACGCAAATGTTTGCCTTCGGCGGGGTTCGTCGAAGCCGCGGCCCACGGCTTAGAAGGCAGGCTCACTACTAACCACACCAACGAGCTTGAAAAAATACTTACTGCGCTTTTTCAAGGACCTTTTGAGGAAGCTGAGCAAGCAAACAACACAAGAGCTCTGCATTCTTCCTTATTCTGCGCCGCTTCTCTTTGAAGGGCTCCAGGTCTTTCCGAACTTCGTTTCCTGATAAAAACTTCCTGAGTAATTTATTATCATACTAGCTGTTGCCCGCGACTCCGTCCGCGTGGGGTTCAGAAAAAGTAGCAAATGACTTTTCCCATGGTTCAAACTATCTTCGTACCAAGTTTATATCACAATCGATTTATCGGATTAGTCATAAAAGCTTAACAGACAGACAGTGCAGTTCTCGCCTTTATCTTATTAGGTATACAGAGTACCGATAGTACGGATTTTTGTTTACGTGTGGACTGTTAGGTCACCCACTGTCCTCGTAAGTGTAAAATTATAGTCGAATTCCACGCGGACGAACTATGATACGGGTTTCGTTATATCTTATAAAAAACAAAGCATAACTAAATCTGAGGCTCAGTCACTTTAGCTTCTGTGGCAACTGAAAAAAGAGCGGTACAAAGTCCAACGTGGCTTCACATGCTTTTAACTGTACATGTACCTGCATACAAAACTGTTGGACTACACTTCTGTACAATCGTTGTAACTTATTTCTCCCCTTAAAAGACAATTCCTAAAAAACAATGATTCGTATTTTGTTTATAAGTACTTACCTAATTCCTAAGTTTTCAAAACTTTAGAACTTTCATAATTTTTTTTTACATTTGTTGCACTGCCATGCCGAAACAGGATTTTTTTTATTATTATTTTTATAATAAAACTAAATCTAAATTTTACCAATCTTTAGCTGTACCCACAATTTTTACACAAACAACTGGACCGGATCAAACGGAATTTTCAACAGCGTATTTGGCTTTCTTCCGTACAAATATAAGCTTTGTTTGATTTCAGCTCGGTTTCACAGCTTGAAACTTTGAACTCTTCCATTTACTGTTTGAGTGAAACGATTGCAATAAAAAAAGTACAAATATTGCACGAAAGCAACTCAAATACGTTATTGAAAACTCCATTTAAGTCGTTCAAGTACTTTGTGAGGTATTGGTGTGGCCGCTTAAAATTTCGCGAACCTTCAGTGTGAATGAACCGTTTGCAATGGAATAAAGCTTATATGTTGCACAAAAAGAAGCTTGATAATTTTCATAAAAAAAAGGCTGATTTACGTAATGGTAAAAGCCTCAGAGGGCTGCAGCTATTTGAAAGAAAGATAAAGCTGACAGCAGCATCCCTTCGAGGCGCCAAAATTATGCCCTGTGTAAATCAGTCATGAAGGAAACTTTTTTTATAAAAGAGGGAGGCGGACAAGCAGTTGGGGCGGCTGATGACAGACAGCCGCATCACCCAGGGGGTCACAGGTGCGCTGCCGGCCTTTTAAAAATTTGTAGGCTCGTTTTTTTAAAGGCTGCCTTGCTGTACTTACTAAATATTGTTAAGTTATTGACAAAATTAGCTCTGTGTAGGGATATTTTTTGTTGTAGAGATAAACTAGCACGTCCACTTACTTTTGCAGGTATAGACAGTAGTTTTGTACTATAAGCAATAGGGAGGGACAAGACTTATTCTCTAACTTATTATGCTGGCCAGGGTACTTAATGTAAGCACGAGATGATTTGATTGCTTCAGGAACAATGCACATTCAACTTCAATAAAAACAGTACTTGTTGCTTTACATTTAGATTTAAAAATACAACAACAAGCAGTTCATGCTATAGCGGTTATCTTGTTAGAAGGAGCTAAACAGTTTACGTAGAAAGAAAATATTATAAAAATGCCAGGCGCGTACATTTCAAAGAGCTACTAATAGTGAGTGTCAAACATCCAAAAATTTAAATTATTGGCTGACCAAAGTTCATCTCATGAAATGTCCACTCTAAGACAGGGGGACTCCCTCCTGAATTCCAGCAAAAACGCGCGGTAAAGTTTGGAGGGGAAGTACCATAGTCACCACGCGTAGCGATTGTTGGTGACCGCAGTATGTAAGATGGTACGCACACACCACGTGTAGAAATCGGTTGGTACTATTCTTTGCCGGCACCTCACGCGCAAAAAAGTTGGAAGAATCAAAATAAAAGCGAAATCCAGATAATAGCCCAATAATAAAATAATGCATTGAGGAAAATGTCAAGCTCACTGCAACAATTATGTGTGTTTCACTAGCTTGCTTTGCTGTTCTTGGCGTAATACTATCCACTCACGTGCACCCGGAAAAAGTATTTTTTTTGAGTAGATTGCAACTGGGTACCGGTAGTACCCAAGCACAGCTAAGCTACCTATCGAGCAACCTATTGAAATATCCACGACCGCTTCAAGAAACTTATCACCAAGTTTTATATCTCTGAATGCAAACCCAAAACAACCTTAGTTTATGGCATCCGGTAACCGGCATCCTGGATCTCGACTGGGGCTGGTTCGGAAGTCAAGTTATGCGTATTTTTGCGAAAACGTGTGCAATCTACTGAAAAGAAAGTTTGGGTACCACCGGTACCCAAGTGCACTTGAGTGGAAGGAGTTTATATTTCGCAACCGCAAAATTAAACTGGTAATCATTGGAAATTGCAAATTTATACATTCAACAAGTGCACATCATTCAACCTATTACTTGCAAAAACCAATTTTAAAAATTTCGAGTCGTCCAGTCATACTACTAAATTTGTGCAAATTAAGCTATATCAAATCGCAAATTAAAGCTGTATTGTCTGTCTCTTTTTTATGAAGATTAAAATGCTTATTATGAGGTTGTCTGTTAGTCAGATGTATCCGCGTAATGTCTTTCTATTTCCAATAACGACGCACTCACTACGTATATAATAAGGTAAAAGAGCGAGCTATGATGACTGGTATTGATGGCTATTGAAACAGAGAAAACTTACTTTTATTGGGAACTTTTTTCGGCTCATTTGGTGCGATTTGTGTATTTGCCAGTGTTAGGAAAAATGTAAGGTATTTGCAGAGCAGAGGTGCTACCACTTTAAGAAATAATGTTTTTGCATCACAAACACAAAACTTTTGATTAGAAGGTAACAAGGAGCTCAAAATGTGATTGTCAATATATTTTTAGAATCATCTTTTAAGCTCTTTCATTCAATATATCACAGAATAAGATTCAGAACAAATCAGTAAAAAAAGTTATACAAAAAATGTATGACGTCCCACCGTTCTAGTGTTGACCCCAACATAAATTTCTCAGGCAGATTTCATTTGACAGGATGATAAAGAATCATGAATTAAATGTAAATTCAAAATATCCAAAAAAAAATTTCACAATTTTTTTTTAAATTCATTTTTGTAATTTTTATATGGAAAAATTAAAAGTACCGATTTTATTTTGGATTTTTTTATAGAAGGTTTGTTTCATGTAGTGTAATATCCCAGCAAAGTTTCATCGACTGAGGATTTAATGCGGGGGTCTTCGTACAACGATCCGCTTCGTTGCCTAGACTATTCAGCGGACTTCTGGGATGTTTTCTTTCTAAGGACCTCAAACCCATCCATGAAGGCAAATATTCTGCCCCTCTCCATGCACTTTACAATAGTTCGTTAAATTAACTAATTTGGGGTAGTTTTATATTATTTAATAAATAACCCATCACATCATAGCATAGCTTTATATTGGTAAACTTTTGATTAAAAAAATAAAAAAACAAAGAAAGCATTATAGTAAGGGTGATGAAGAACAAATTTCTATATGATTTGCTCATGTCTGCCTCTTTGACTGATGATAATGAGCATCCTCTCAAAGATACAAACTATTTTGAAATTTGACAATGAAGCGTACACCTGGCAGACTATGACTATCTGATTAAACACAATGTATAAAACCCCAGAAAAATGGTCTGTCACCATAATAGCCCTGCGTCGTAAAGGTTCAGCGCTTCAAAATGCAAAAATTCACTACTTCGTTCCGTGATAATGCAGAGTCCTGCATGTCTGGCTCTTCGATTTTCTACATCTTCAGAAGTATTTTAAACAGGAGCCACAAAGGCAGACAAAAAAAACATTATTTAGTATCTTATTTTCCTTTTTTTTTTGCTTTAACTCAAAAACGCAGCGACGCACAGAAAAACTTGTAAGGACCAAATCGATTCGTATTGAGCTAATCTATCATCGCTATTAATATGAATCATGAGCAAATCATATACCCAAATTGCAGCCAGCACCCTAACTATTAGATTGGCCAAGTACTGTCGAACAAACGGATGACCTGAAGCATATTCACTTCTGTGTAAGTACGCGATTTTACGTGCCGCTGCGGCCAAGCTGCTAGGTCGGTCCCCCGTAGCGGCCAGCAGCTTTGTACCAACATTTTACTGGAGAATATGAATAATAGCTTTTACTATATTCTTCTTTAACTTGACGTTTACAGAACAGTTTTTAATCATTCGGTTTCAAAATTGAATATTTTTCTTTAATTTGATATTTATATTTTTGTATCTATTGCTTTAAAATGACCCACCGCATGGCAAATACCTTTCTTCTCTCCATCCTACGTTATAAAAATGACAATTTCCTTAATGTTTACTACAGCAAATTGAAAGAGAACATGTTGATGAGAATACAAGCTGGAGACCCCGTGGCGAGGTACTTCGGTTTGAAGAGAGGACAGGTGAGAATTTCTGATACTATTTTGCTATTATATTACTGACTGGAGGAGCATCCCAGATTACACAACCTAGAAAACCAATATAATTATTAAAAGAAAACTAAAGATAATCTGAAGAGAACTTAGACTTGATCAATGACATCCTACCCGTTTAAAAATGGTTCTAGTAAATAATTTATAAAATTTCAATTCAATTTAAGTATATGTTTAATAAAGTTAGAAGGATGCTGCTGCCCATCCTCTAATTCAAGATCTCTTAGTTGCCTTTTAATTTACCCGCAGAATAATATGATGTAATCTACGAATAAATAATTATTACTATTCTTAGACATACTTTATTCAAACGTAGGTACGTATTTATTTACCCGAACTTAAAGTTTAGTGTGGTGTGTATGTGTCCCGTCATCATAATTTAATATTTATTTTTATTAATATATTGATCAATCAAGTCTGTAATGTCTGTATTCATTACTAATTTAAAGGTATCATGACAATACACTATGCGTCATTTATGGCAGAAGGAAATTTTATTGATACGTACACGACTACTTACAACTCCTATTATTATACATGTGAAATCGCCAATGAATACTGTCTACTTCGTTAAGTAAAAAAATCGTACAAATCTCACCCATACCACCTGTTACAATAGACAAGTCGGCCAATGTCTATATCGGTGTCAATAAGTTGCCATGTCACCCGTCTGGGCAGGGTTCAAAGACATGCTCGCCACCGCTGATCATTCACTAAACGTGCTGCGTCATGTACGAAACGTGCGGTCACGAACAGCCACCATACAAGGAGAAATTCTCTTGTTAAGGTGCCATACATGTGATACCAATGTAGCGTACAGTACTTGTACGTTATTAAATAGCTCCGAATATTGCCGATTTCATACAAAGACGGATGTTTATATTGCATACATTTGTTAACTTATCATTCCTGTCAGCCGGCGCGGCGGCTGGTATTATATGTTTTGTAGCTGTAAAAACGACGAAAAAGCTTTGAAAAAAAAATTTCATAATTGCTGAGTGACTTTTGCTCATGTCTAAAAACTGTGCTAGTTAGAGACATCTACCTAAATACATCTTTATCGCTTGGGAAAAATCTGAAGATGCTATTGGAAGCATTTAATTGTGCAGACCATAGTACATTATTGCTAAAACGTGAACATTACTGCATTAAAAAATAATTCGCTTCCACTTCTTAAGTCCTATTTAGAGAACAGAATTCAAAAGGTACAGGTAAACTAGACAAAGTCATAAGTCACTTAGAGAGATCTGTCGTAAAAATTGGCGTACCTCAAGGATCCATATTTGGTTCAATAATAATTCTTATAGTCATATTAATGACCTTCCTTTTATGGCGAAGAATCTTTTAAAGATTGTGTGTGTGTGTTATTTGCTGATGATACTGAATTATATCGAGTTGAATGACGCTCCTCGACAGATCATACATGGTTCACAGTCAAGAATTTTTTTAAAAGGCCAAGAAAGCTAAATGTATAAAAATTACCTTACCAAATGCTACTTATAATCATAATCTTTATTTGCGTCAAATATGGTAATATACAGATGTAAAACTAGAAATAGGTCTCTCATATTTCACCACAATATTTGGCATGCAAATGTAAGTAAATTGAAATTGTCAATATAAAAGATACATACAGTGGAACATAGAACCTACTCCTTTTTTGAAGTCGGTTAAAAATAATAAAGCAAAAATTAAAATGTTAAATTACCTGCTTTATTTTTCTATTTATTTTATACATCGTAGCGTTGAATAATGAAACTAAAGATATTGTTAGTAGGTACTACTGTTTTCTTAAGCATAACACTGGACTCTAAAACTACAACTATTGGGCCTCCATATAATAGTGTAGGCAACGAAGCAGTTGACCCCAACATAAATTTCTCAGGCAGATTTTATTTGACAGGATGATAAAGAATCATGAATTAAATGTAAATTCAAAATATCCAAAAAAAAATTTTATACATTTTTTTTATTTTTGTATGGAAAAATTAAAAGTACCTACCGATTTTTTTATGGTTTTTTTTAGAAGGTTTGTCTCATGTAGTGTAATACCCCAGCAAAGTTTCATCGACTGAGGATTTAATGCGGGGGTCTTCATACAACGATCCGCTTCGTTGCCTAGACTATAACGGCTCTTTCAGACTGACAGGTGGACGAAGCCGCACTATTAGTTTTCCTTTAAAAACCATATTTGGTCGGAATTGGATACCTAAATGTAACGCTTATATAGGGTGACTTTTAATTAGTTCTTGATAGCAAAAGGTATGCATGTACTCGTGATACTCAACAACTTTTCTCAAGGAACATAGGTCGAAATACGAAAAACCAAATTTGACCTCCCATGAGTACATTCATACCTTTTTCTATCAGGAACTAATTAAAAGTCACCCTATATATGACATTCTTAATCCCGGAACTTAGCAAAGTATTTAGCTTTTGTTCATGTAATATAATCGTTGAAACAGCTATCTAGCAGCTAGTTTTTATTATATAGGTAACACATAGGTAAGTACTTACATCACACAATTCGAATGTGACGGACATTCAATTCAATCACGAAAGCTGTTTAGAGTCTTTACATTTGCATATCAATCAATTACTAACGCGCAACCTACTACTGTCCGTCAAGTCAATTTTCAGATGCAATTTTGAATTGCGAATTCAATCACGCCTGACCGTGAAGAGATATTTAGTTTTTATGCTCGTTGGCTGATTTGGGTCATTGTTACGCAAAATTCATGTGTGTTGATACCTAAGGATTTTTCCTACTTTTATACTTTCTTTGGTGGAACTGAACTCTGAGAATAGAGTGTCTCACAAGTGTCTGTTACAAGTTTTGTAAGAGATTTATTAAATAAGAGTATGTTCTGATAATGAAGGATCAGACCGTAATAAAAAATAATCAAATTATTCGGATCCTTCAAGGAGAACAGACCGGAATAATCCAATTAACGACAGGATAAAATCTAGGGAATCATTTATTAATTTTTCACATATAACTGACTGAAAGAAATCAATGTAGATATAGCGTTAGCTTACTTACTACTATCTAATCTGTGACATAGCTTGCCCTGACTAAACTCAAGTGTTGCGCAGAACACAAATTCAAACAACTCGCCTATTAAAATAAAGGTTTAAAAACGAGACATCATTTTGGTCGTCTCATAGAAAGTATACTTTTGCCGGCGTGGCGTAATGTTTGTTATGGGAAAGCCATAAAAATGTCTCGTTTTTCAACCTATGTTTCTAAAGGAAAGTTCTAGACACAGTTTTGTGTTCTGAATGATATAGGTCTAGAGTTTGGCTAAAAAAACTCGGTAGGTACTTCAAAAATCCTTTTCCCACGGGACTAAGTCTGAAATCACAAAAAAATAACCGCATTGTATGACAGCAGCGCATCTTTTATATCCCATAGTAAATAGTAAGGTTGGTCCCACGGTAAAGTTTATTTGTTATCACAAGTGGAAGACTTTATTTTAATACTTTCAGAACTTTTGAAATATATTTATTGTAAGTATAACCCATAATTTCTGACCGTTAATTCTGGATTAATAATAATTTTGGATTGCGCGGGGCAGGGGGTGTTAATCGTTATTATCTCTCCGCGTGTTAAGGCTCCAGTAGACGTTGGCCCAATCGTTAGCCGCGCCGCTGGCCGCGCCGCCGGCGGCTCGGCAAGCTTGATGACAGCGTTCACACGTTGGTGCGGCTCATTCCGTGTAGGTCTGTCAAGCAAGATAGACGTATACGAGGAGACTATCGCAGCCGCTGAAATATACTACTTAAATATAGTGCTTTTAATTTTTATTTCCAGGTGCACCATATTTGAAAAAAAAGCAAAATTATTTTTATTTATTTAAAATAAAACGTCCATCTGCTCCTACGCACTTATTTGGAATGAAGGCACGGCCAACGTGTGAACGCCGTTCGCGGCTCGTGGCAAATCCCTTTTACTCGTGCACAAAAAACCGACAACCGACGGCACACCGGCGAGCGTTTGTCGCAAACGTCAAACTCACGAAAACGGGCCTAGTATACCTACGTGTAGAGCCCTTGTTACCCATGCGCAGAAAATAACCGTCAGCATCTAAGTAACTTGTCGGGAGCTGTATGTGGTGTTTGCTACAAGTGTTAAATGGACTGTTTGGTTGTTGCAGGTAGTGAAAATCATTCGTTCTTCGGAAACGGCTGGGCGGTACATTTCCTACAGATTAGTATGCTAAGTTTAGGTTACACTAGTATAAGACAACTCCAATAAAATTCCACATCTTTATAAACCCACATAGTTTATTTTCCCTTAACGAGACATAACCCTACCACTCTTAATTCTTAATAGCTAGTTAAAAAACCGGTTTTCTGTGAAATGTCCATATTTAATGAATAGTTCCCACGTTTGTAAAGTTTATAGCACTCTTGTAAATAGATAAGAAGCTCAAATTTGCACTAAATATAAACTACAATAGGTAAATATAAAGTTTTATTGGATCTTAGTTTTTTCAATTTAATTAGGTTCATAAAATACTGCAAAAACAAACGTAACATGTTCGTTCAATCAAAGCGGTACTTATTCTTACCTGCTGATTACATTTCACTGATATTATTAAAGTATAATAAAAAACTAAAAGCAAATAACATACCCGGGTTCACGAAAGAGCGTCACGTTTTGTAAACAAAATAATAACCTCAAATTCATGTAAAAAGTGTTAAATAAATTTTAATGTGGATATTTTCTTAATAGCTGTATACAGGGAGTAAGGGACGGTGTACCGAAAACTGAAAGGGCATGTTCAGTCAACGAAACTGAACAACTTTCCCAAAGAAACATTTCTGGGAAATGAAAAAATTTTTTGACCTCTCCATACAAACTGTTCGACCAGAGTGAGCAATTTGTATGGGAAGGTCAAAAATTTTTTTCATTTCCCAGAAATGTTTCTTTGGGAAAGTTGTTCAGTTTCATCGGCTGAACACGTCCTTTCAGTTTTCGGTACACCGTCCCTTACACTCTGTATGATACGATAGTCTAAGCGTTTTTCTGTGTGAGTATTGTGGTATTTTTTAACTGCAATTATTATTATTCATAGTTTATTGCACACAAGAAAACACAATGGACAATACATATAAAAAGACGACACAACAGGTACTACTTATTTCACTAAAGAAATGTCTTCCAGCAATTTGTTTGTTTACAAAACGTAGTGTTCTTTCGTGAACTCTATTATATAGGGTGACTTTTAATTAGTTCTTGATAGCAAAAAATACGCATGTACTCATGATACTGAACAACTTTTCCCAAGGAACATAGGTCGAAATACGAAAAACCAAATTTGACCTCCCATACAAAATGCGCTATCAGCTGATGCAGTTTCTTTGGGAGGTCAAAACTTTATTTTCGTATTTCGACCTATGTTCCTTGGGGAAAGTTGTTCAGTATCATGAGTACATTCATACCTTTTTCTATCAAGAACTTATTAAAAGTCACCCTATATTTACGTACTTATTCCATTTTTAACATGCATGTTAAATTTTTGTAGGTATACATAGTAGCGTCCGTGTGGTGCCGGCAAAGAATAGTACCAACGCGCCCCTACCTGTGGGTGTCGTAAGAGGCGACTAAACGTTTATGAACCGGAGGATGGGCTGCAGCATCTTTCTGGGTGTCGTACTATCTTACATGCTGCGGTCAGAAACAACAGCAGTCGCCAGCCGCAACGCTTACAATACAAGCGAGTTGACTATGGTAAATCCCCTCCTAACGCGTTTTTGCTGGAGTTCTGGAGGGAGCTTTCTGTCCTGCAGTGGACGTTTCATGGGATGTTAAGAAGACATAATAGCGAGAACTTTCTTTTCTTACCTAGGCCTAACGGACCATCCGATGCACGAAATCTTCTTACGTGATTCAACCTGCACTGTCTTAACAAACTGGGAATTCTCACAAAGAAATATAAATACTAATACCCTCTCCTAGCAGGAGTGCAATTCTTGAATATCATCGAGTAAACGTCAGTTTACTATTCTTTCATCTGTGACCGAGTGATTTCTGATACTTTAAATATTAAATAAAGCCCAGAAAATCTTATTCTTAAAGTTATATTATTGTATTATAATTTTTTTTTTTCGTTTATATTAGCCCTGACCAATTTATTCTGCAGCTACAATTGCATGTCGAAAGCAATCTGCTAAAGCTGTCAGAAAAAACCGATCGAGTCGGACTCGCGCACCGAGGGTTCCGTACCACTAAGTTATAAATACCGTCTTAGTTTTGGACGCGCAGTCACGCAGAAGTGTATTAAACGTGCGCTAGTCCGACACGCATTTGAACAGTTTTTATTATTTGTTGTTATTCTATCGCTCATGCACTATAAATAAATACTAATTTTCACCATTGTAAGTGTTCCCGTTTGTACGGTAGAGCTAAAACAAATCCCGAGCAAAAATCGCTTAAAAATACGTTTTTAGTTGGTAAACCCTCTTTAATTTATTATTATTTTTATTATTTGTTATTAAAGCGGCAACAGAAATACATAATCTGGAAATTCCAACCGTCTACCTATTACGGTTCATGAGATACAGCTCGATGACAGACATGGGAGGCATATTTTCCCGTTTTTTTTTTCTTTTTTTTTTAATTTATTTATCTTATTTCATTACACAAATTTGCCTTATCTAAACATCGCCAAACTGCAAAGCAGTTTGTAGGCGTTGCGCTCAAACCATACAGTTTTTATCTTATAGGCTAACTTAGGTACTATTACTATTACTCGATAAAATCATTATTTAAATATTATTACATTTTACTAATATTAATATCTTATTTACTATATAATAACATTTTTAACATGCATTCCTTGATCTTCTTTTTTAATGTAAATTTACTCAAACTTTTGTTTTCATCTAAGAGTATTGGAAATTTATTACATAATTTAGGAACCATATATCTTCTTGTCCTCTCCCCGTAGTAATTTTTTGCCCCTACTTGTACTACCTTCCCCCCAATTTTAGATCTTATATTATGCTTATGGTCAATTTTAACTTTAAACTCGTCACTGTAGTATGATTCTATTGCTATTAAATATTCTATCTTTTTGTCTATAGGTAACATTTTACAAACCGAAAATAATTTGCTATAATCATCTTTGTATTTTAATTTTACTTTTTTGTTAACTAATTTTTTTAGAAATCTTATCTGTAATTTCTTAATATCCTCTAGATAGGTTTTAAATGTTAAACCGTAACAGGTCAATCCATAACTAAGTAGGGAATCCACCAGTGCGTAATAAATCATGTACAGGGTGCGCTTGTCAACAACATTTTGTAGATGATAAAATTTACCAAGAATTATTCTTAATTTATTACACACGGTATTCACTTGCATCTTCCAACTATGTCTGTTTTCAATGGTCAGACCTAAATATTTGATATTATCTACAAACTCTAGACTTTTACAAATGCAAGATATTTTCTTATTATGTAAGCATTCATAAGAATGACCTATGATTCCCAAATTACTGTTTTCTATTTTCTTAGCTTCTCTATTGTAGGGTGAGTAAATATGCATACATTTTGTTTTGTTTGTATTTAATATTATGCCATTATCATGGGCCCATTTCGTTATGTTTTCAAAGTCAGTTTGTAATTGATCTTTTATTTTATTTACGTCTTTATCAGCAATAACTAAACATGTGTCATCCGCGTACATAAAAACCCTACAATGATTCACCACATTGACCATACTATTAACATGCATGATATATCCTACCGGCCCGAATACCGATCCAGTAGGTATACCCATAGTTACATCCGCTTCTGCTCCCGTTGTATCAGACACAACGACGCAGAGCTTCCGGTTACTTAAGTAGCTACGGAAGAAATCATTGGTGGGACCACGAATACCGCACTCTTTCATTGCCTTCAACAGCTGTTCATGATCTAGCGTATCGAACGCTTTCTTAAAATCAATGAATAAAGCGAGAACCTGTTTACCCTCATTGAGTTCCTCATTAATAAAATCATTAAATTTAGTTAGCGCTGTATGTAAATCATTAAATTTAGTTAGCGCTGTATTTTCACCCTTTGAGTACTGAATCCTAACAAATTTTTAAAACCATTTCATTTTTGCCGTCAAATATATACTCTGGTTTAAGTGTCATGGCTTCAAAATGTGTTGGTAAGCGTTGAAATAAATGAAAAAGAAGGATATTAATATGTAAATAAAAATAAAAAGAAAGAACCAGTAATTTTAATTTTTTGGATGATAACCATCATTGAAGAGGATGGTGACCAACACTGAATACGAGTGACCGTTAGACACGTAACAATGGCAATTAAAGCTCACCGTCGAATATTAACTTTCGTAAAATGCCATAATAATCTTTATATGTAACTGAGGCACGCGATTGAGCCGGGTTTACATTCACTGAGCCGATTTTAATGGTAAATATTTATTTATCTTTAAAAATTTGTCTTTACTTTTAAGGATTTTCTTATTGAAATACAGGCTGGATCACCTTATTTAAAGCAGTCTTTACAGTAGGTACTTTGTTAGTGGTGGGACACCGCAGGTTGATAATCTGTGCTGAGAGTTTCTAAGACTTAAGAGTTTCCTGCAACCGACGAATCGCGGTCGGTCGCATTTATCATTAGGGTTGATAGTGTTTATGATATGAAGTTGATGCTAGTGTTGGTATACAATCATCATCATAACATCCCATGAAACGTCAACTGCAGGGCAGGAAGCTTCCTCCAGAACTCCAGCAAATACACGCGGGGGTTTACCATAGCCGCCACGCTTGTAAGCGTTGCGGCTGGCGACCGCTGTTGTTGGTGACCGCAGTATGTAAGATGGTTGTTTCTGCTCTGTGGATGGTACGATACACAGAAAGATGCTGCTGCCCATCCTCCGATATATAAGCCATTAGTGGGCTCTTACGACACCCACGGGTAGAGATTGGTTGGTAGGTACTATTATTTGCCGGCACCACATTGTTGAAGATATCTGTACAATCCACACCAAAAGGGGTTAAATCACATCCGTGAGTATTTACTTTCAAAGTTTTCAACTCTATAGCCTAGAGGTGCAATTCGGGAATTGATATGTGCAGACCATTTCTAAATTACCAGTTTGCGAAACGGGAGGTCGCAAGTTCGATTCGCGAAGTTACTGGGCCAATATGGAAAGTTGTCTTTTAATGTGTTAGCTTAGAATCATGAGTTTATGGAAATCGTCGCCTGCAGATGTAGTGTGTGTAATATCTAGGTATACAAAAAATATTAAAAACTAACAAGTAGGTAACTTAAAAATCCTAGCTGTCTAAAATAACGGTATAATAATTATAGTCTTAGTAGTTTAATCGAATAGTTCTCGCCTGGCGCCCCTAATTCCGTCATGAATAAACGTCGCAAATAATGAGCAATTATGTATGGGCGTTCCAGTATACTCTACTCAGCTTCATATGTAGAGTTGCTGTGTTTACATCGGCAAGCGCGAGACAGTTAGCTCCAATACGCCATCTCATAATGTCACCTGCTGCATTGATTACTCTGCTTCCTGGAAATGAAATACAGACAGTGCTCCATACTTGAGTGCCTGCCTTTACTCATCACACGCGTGCGCGGGCGCCGAGTGGCTTCACACCGAGCATGCGCAGTTCCAAAGCCGGACGTCGCGAAATATCAACTTTACAAACAGCGTAGTTACATTGGACGCATAATTAAATGCCGGTCTTTGAACGATAATGTTCCATACTCGAAGTGAATGACGCGGAAATACTCTGAAAGTGCGAACATTCGGAATCTAATTAGCAAAGACAATTGAAAAGTGAGAATTTATTTTAATTATGGATAAGGTTTTTAGGACAGATGTCGTTAGCGTCAAACATTTTAGGTACGATTATCCAACAACAACGTGGATATGAACTCTTAAGGAAAGCATTGTTATTTCGTATATGTATTGGTGGCGGTGAGAATTGATCGTTCGAGTTTTGTGGAATTCATCGAAATATCTACTTGTGACGTATGGTGAGTTCGACGCTAGTTTCTAAGTATTCCGTATTATCATAAATAGTAGGTTATTGAATATTTTCGAAAATTCTCTCATAATGATCTTCTTTCACTTTCGCTACAAGGTAAAACTTTTGAATGTGGGCGGGTATTAGTTATTTGTTATACTATGTTGTAGATTAACTCTTGGTTTCGTAGAGGTCAGCTATAAAGTATCTGGCCGACCCTTTGTGACAGAAAGATTTACGAGTTTTCGTTCTTACATACATTAGTGTAGCTAACGTAGTTTAATAAGTTCCAAGCTTTACCAAAATGTTATAGTACCTATTTGCATACATGGTATTTCTCAAGTAAAAAAAAAATTAAACTGTTTATTGCAGGTACTAAGTAGGTAAGTGCTTATAATTTAAGTAGACCATGAATCTGACCAAGTTTCCAACGAACATTGATCGGAGAAAAACAATTGACATCTCATACAAAATACGCTACCAGCAAAATGCAGTTTAAATAGGATGTTGATACTTATTTGTTTTCTAGAGACGTCAGACTTTTTCAAATTTTTCGTCTCGCCATAGTAAAGTGGTCACGTGAGCTACTCATTTTGTATGGGAAGGCGACTTCATTTTAAATAAAATATTTTTTTCTTCGGGAAAGTTGCTTATTTACATGAGCAGAATCACAAGGCTTCGGGCGCAAAATCAATGAAAATTCACGTTGTATAAGTATACCTAAAATAGAATAAACAAATAGGTACCAACATTTCCATATTATCACGTTTCGAGTAATCGTACTCTGAAATAATAAACTAATATGTTAATGTTAGTTAAGTAAATATAGCATCTGAGTAATAGAATATCACACGTTCTTGTAGAGGTTAATGGTCTTGTCAAATTCAACGGTTTGGGATTTCAACATAAAAACTAAATGAGTATTTCGTAAATAATTGTGATTGTACTTACTTATAATACGGCGCATTGGGTTAATTCTGAGTAATGGGGAATATTTCTAAACTTTAAAACGAATCTATATTTTTACCCGACTGTGACGAAGCCCAAAACGAGGGTTATGTGTTTGTTGGGTTACCTGTACGTATGTATCCTGCTTGTCCGTCTCTATGTTCCCTCATAACTACTAAACGGCTTGGATGAACCGATTTTGATGAATTATGCGTCGTTAAATCCATCTTATTAAACGCGCGTGCTTTTTCCATTATATTACCGCACTAGTGTTATATTTTTGTTTTTTTTTTATATCGGCAAGGTGCAAAGAGTTTCTATATCTATAACATTCATAATATTTTCATGAATGAATAAACTGTGCTCAACAATATGATAAATAAACGTTAATTGGTGTCGATACTGGCAGACCCAAACTAGAACTAAACTACCTAAATTTGACAGGTCTAAAAATGATGCTGTCATTTATTAGTCTGTAGGTAGTAACAAAGCCAGCAACACTTTTAGACCTGTCAAATTTAGTTTAGTTTTAGTTTGGGTCTGCCAGAATGGACACCATGACTTGAAAATATTTATATTAATCAACTAACTAAAAATTATCTTTAAAGTAACAAAATATTTTAAATAATTCAAGGTAGGCTGTTTGGCAGTTTAGTCCAAGGAGGTTTTAACCCACGAAGCGCAGGAAACCTTGGTTTAGTCATTGCCTCCTGCGCGCGAATTTATAATCTGGGTCTTCCAAAAAAGTAATACGCGATGCGTTAGTTTATCTGTACTATACTTACTAATCTGGGCGTTAGTTAGTATCCCTAGTCGTTTGTGAATACGCGCGCCATTTTCACAAATATTTGTTGTGTGTTGTAATTATTTTCAAAAGTATTGACTCTTACAAATGAAAAAACCTTGATTAGTATTTCTTCAACGTTGAAAACGCTTAGACACAAAACACAAGTCTGAAGTATCGGGTTTCCGTAGAAATGTTAGGAAATTTTCCTTTGGAAAAAAAAGGTACTTAAGCAAATTTTATTTGATTTTATTCACAAATGTGTTGAAAAACATAAGAAGCGCGTGCGCTTTGGTGATTACACCCTCGGCTCCTGCAATTTCTGAGCCTCGGGCGTAATATCACAGATTAAATAATAGTAAACTAACGTTTGTAATATCCAAAATAGCGCACTCGCATCTTAATGTACTATTATAGCGCGAGTGACACTACGGTACTTATGTTAAAATTATGTAAAGTCAATTTTGGGGAACAAATTGAGTACATGAAAAAAAAAATTTTTTTCTTTAATTTCAGTGGGGTATCAAAAAGGGAATTTATATGTTTAAAATAATTTGACGTAACTAACCTGAAAACTGAACAGTTCGAAATAATAGTACATTAAGACGCAAGTGCGCTATTTTGATGATTACGCTCGAGGTCCGAGAATTGCAGCCCGAGCCGCAGGCGGTAAAATTTGCTTACGTCTTTTCCCGAAGGAAAATTCGTAGACAACAAGCTACGTTTTTTACCTTAGATTTTTCGTTCACCCGATTCTCCAGACTTGTGTTTCGTGCGTTAGTATGAACTACATTAATTACCTACTGTTTCTTTATTTGTAGAAGTCGATACTTTCGAAAATAATTATAATAAATACAATGTAAACACCACAAATATTTGTAAAAATGGCACGCGCTGTTTTAGCGGACACAGATTATAGGTACTAACTCAAACTGTTATACTTAGGTAATAACTGTTATTACATACATGCGCGCGCAAGAGGCATTGACTAAACTGCCAAACAGGCTAGTCTTTAAATTATTTAAAATGGGATGTTTTGTTACTTAAAAGACGAATTTGTTGTTACGAAGTTGATTAATATAATTATTTTCATGAAATGAATGTTCATTAATCATATTATTATCGAACAAAGTTTATTTATTCATGGAAATATTATAAAGTTTATATACATAAAAACTTCTTGCTCCTTGCCAAATTAAAAAAAGATACAAAAATAAAACACTAGTGCGGTAATATAATGGCAAAAGCACGCGTGTTTTTGACCTTAACAAAGTGCAAATAGAGCCGTTTTTATGAGCAGATGTTTTGAAAAAAATATAAGGTATGTAAGGTAAAAATAAAAAAGCCGACAGCATAACAGAACATTTTGGGTTAGTTGACATAATTTTGTTCGTCCGCGCCTGCAAAATCTTATAAAACTCAAATTAATCAAATGCTGCAGATCCTAGAGCTTGTTTTTCTCTTTTCTGTTATGCAATCAGGTTATTGATTCTTTAACAATTTTTAGGGTTCCGTAGCCAACAAGGAACAATTATAGTTTCGTCATGTCCGTCTGTCTGTCTGTCTGCGGCTTAGCTCAGAGACCTTAAGTACAAGAAAGCTGTAATTTAGTAAAAATATCAATTTTATCTACGCCGACTAAGTGGTAAAATAAAATCTGGAAAAATAAAGAATATTTTAGGGTAACTCCTAAATTTTTATTCTTCTCTACCCCATCGTGTGGGGTGTCGTTAGAAATAATGTGAATTTGCGAATAGGTAGGTATAATTTTTGTGTCCGTCCGTCTCCTGCCGGCTAAAAGGCTGTTATTAGAAATGTTAAAAAAAATCACAGTTGTAGTATATATTATGATGAAATTAAAAGGAAAACTACCACAGCTAAGTAGGCTTCACAGGTTAATGAGTTATAGAAGACAAACTGTAAATTTAAAAAATAGCAATAAAAATCGGGCGCTAGGACCTAGCTGAGCATTAGGAGGTAAAAAGTTTATGTTATGAAATACTTAAACAAAACCTGCTTTGCGATAAAAAAAATCCTGAAAAAAATACGGAGCTCTACACTGCGCGTGGCCCCGGCACGAGACTCACTTGGCTGGCTTTTTTATATTTTCACATTTGATTCAAATCGTTTGAGAGCATCCATGTAGCGTTACATGGCTGGCATCAACCTATTCTTATAAGCGAATCGAGGTAAATAAGATATGCGCAATAAGATACCTATCCCCAAGATAGCATCAATCAATTGGTATCTAATGATTTAGAAACTATGAAAATGCTTCTTATATTAACGAAACCGGCATCACATAAAAATATATTAGACAGGTCTATAAAATAATTATTAGTTGGTTGGTTTGGTGAGCGCGGATCGGTCACGAAATTGAGGTAGAAAGTTGAAAAGTTCGTGAAATTATGATACGATGATACCTACCAGAGGCAGAGGCGAACTTAGGACGTCTTTGAGGAACGGTCTCTCTTATCTTATCAGTAAGAAAAATTACCTAACACTACGTACGGGCCATACGTATTAGGTATTTTTGAATAAAACAGCAAAACCAATTTGCACTTTTTCTTTCCGGTGCCATTTCCCCACGGAGTAAAAAAGGGAAGAGGAGATGATGATATCAGTCGAGCCGTGATTCAATCAATTGAGCCATGACGTCACGAAAGGGGGCGGGGCATACGCCATTTCCTCTTTGAACTTACCAGTGATCACATCGAAACACGCTCTGCAAAAAATTGTTTAAATAGTGGGAAAAACAACTCCCACTATGAAGTGTTGTGTGCCTTTGTGTTTAAAATCGTCAGAAAGGTAAAAAGAAACTGCATTTAAAGTGTCTTTTCACTTGTAAGTAAGATTTTTCAATAAAATTTGCTATCCATGTACTGTAGCCATGTGGCCGTATAATTAGTTCTGCTTTATGTCGCTAGATGGTTTTGGGAATATTTGTAGACGATCGAAATTCACCCCTTCTTTTTACTTCCACAGACTCAATTTACATTTCTGGCTTTAGCTTTAACAATAGTTTGATAAAAATTACGAGAATATCGTGAATATTTTATTTATTTGGAGAAATATTGGTAGTTTGTAGTTATGTTGTTTGTAGTAGCGCCACCTAGTATGCAGTGGACAAACTCGCCAGAGTTAGGTTCAAGAACCGTCTTCCAGATTTCAGCAAGTAAGTAGTATATAGGGTCTTAATTTAATAACGTGCCATAGCTAAGTAAGATATGAAAAAAAAAACCTACTTAAAAAAAATTAAAACTTCATTGAAACTAAACTAACGCGGAGCGCAATGACCCAGATCATCAAACCAGTGCGCAAGTATTAGTGGATTAGGTAGGCACATACATAACTGAAACTGTTTCTTTATTGCGTTAGTTTAGTTTTAATTTCAAGTTTTAGTTAGTCAAGTAGATTTCGTTTTTTTATGTAGGATTTTTTAAATATTTTTTTGTGTTCCTTTATCGTTACCGAACCATCTTCTAAACTTTGGCAATAAACACCCAGTATATAGAGAGCGGGAAGTCAGCAACCTTACCTCATCGCAAACAAAATCGTGAACAACATACCTACTTCTCATAGTAGGAATAGCGGAATGCCTCTTATTTTTAATTTGATTACTAAGTAGGTATACAAATGAATCCCTATTGTTATTTTTGAATTTTCAAATCAATATAGTTGGCTCTATATTCATATAGATAGAGGGAGAATAACGTGTTAAGCTGCCACCACTTTTATCTTTTTAATCTACTTCAAAAAGAAGAGGTTATCAATTCGACCCGTCCTGTCAAAAATACACAGTTTTTGTAGCTTAGCTTACAGATTCGCCGAGTTCGCGATTTTATTATACGTATAGATTGGTCGCTATTTTCATAAGCAACGAGGAAGGGTTACCGACTGCCCGCTCTTAGTCTCAGGTTATAATTTAATTGCGAACCATAGCTCTGGAGCAAGATCCGTATCAGTGACTGAATAACTTTTTCCAAGGAACATAGGTCGAAAACCAAAAAATATTTTTTGACTTTCCATACCTACTGAGTGACCAACACAATTGTATGGGAAGTCTAAAATTTATGTCCTTCATCGAACTATGTTCCTTTGAGAAAGTCGTTCAGATACTGATACTGAACCCGCGAGCTATGGCACGCAATTAAATTAACACCCTGCACAAACAATTTATTTTTGTAGTATAGTGTCTTTATAGTGTCTTTTACGCCATCTATCAGAGTATAGCAGTACCACCAAAAAGTGCGTAAGGACAAAGTGCTAGTAGTTTCACTATTTGCCACTAGATGGATTTTACATAAGTAGGTGGAGTCTAGTTATGTCCCGCCAACCCGTGACTCAATCTTCACCCCCGCGCACTGTCACGCTTCGCTTAGGGGCAGCTCCTCTCCCCTTCCTTACTCCGTGCATTTCCCAAAGTACATTAATTGAGTTGACTTTACTTCTGTTGTTGTTTTGCTTGTACTTCTCGTGTCAGCAAAATTCTAAAAAGGTAAAATTATAAGATTGAAACGTTTTGTTATCTCTGCGTAATTTTGGTTATCTTAGTGTATAAGTAAGCGGACACTTATCCATGTTGGGCCAAGCTATAGTACGCGACAGCTCGTGAGTGCGCTCGAAATGTACGGTGCGCCATACAATTCGTCAGCACTCCTGAGCGGTCACAGACGTGACTCACATCACACATATTGTGATGCCCTGTTTTGTTTTCTCCTTAATTCGGCGCTGTGGTTTTATTTTAAATATTGAAATCAAACTGGTTTAAACTAATTAGGTTTTGGAGCAAAACATTATTTTATAGAAATTCGATGCATCTTTTGGAACGATTTTTTGAAAACGATGTCAATTAATTAAATCAGTGATGGATTCACTGCGAGTCTTTAGTTTTTTATTTGTAAATAGATGATTAGTGAACCTTAAACTTTATTAAATGATTATTCGGCGTTATTTTTTTATCACCACTGATTTTTACCCACGACGGAACGGAGGTGTATGCGTTTAGGTTGAGAGGTTGTTTGTTTGTTTGTGTGTGCAATGTTATGTTCCCACTTATCTTAAAAACGGCTTAACTGATTTAGATACGGTTTTCAGTAATGGATTTATGATTCATCAATGATGGTTCGTAGATTATAATTGCAGCGTCAACTCACCAGGGGGCGCTGCAATAATAATTTTTATTTAAGCAAACGTTCCCATTTATCTCCAAAACGGTTTGACCGATTTAGATACGGTTTTCAATAAAAAAAAAATTATGATTTATCTACTTCTTAGACTAGAGTTGGGGCATCAACTCACCAGGGGGCGCTGTAATAATCAGTAAAGTGGGAATTCTCTAAAAACTTAAAAGCAGAATTAAAAATTTTGAAAAAACCCACGATGGTTATAATTGAAAGATATAAATAAGACTAAAAATACCCCCGACTAAAAAGGAAGAAAGAACGAAATAGTACGAAGAAATTACCCAAGAAAATCCGTCGGGGGCTGCCATTGCCATGTTTTTATACTTACATAACTGTAGCAAACGAAAGCAATTTTATAACTAGCTCGATAGACTTTATATTGATTAAATTCTATATTAATTGTCGTAGATTACGGAATGGCAGTCCGAACGGATTTTCTTCGGTACTTTCTTCGTACTAAGTATTCTGTACTTTCTTCCTTTTTTGTCGGGGGTATATTTAAAGTATTATTTAAAAAAAATCAATTACAACCGTCGTGGGCTATTAAAAAAAAAATTTTGCTTTTTTTAAGAGGTGTTTCTACCTATGAAACCAAAAATTGTACTGCTAGCTGATGCAGTTTGTAAGGGAGTCAAAAATTTATTTTCATATTTTGAGCTGAAAAATTGGTCAGTTTCATGGACAAAACCACCTCTTAAAATATCCGAGGTGATAGAAAAGGGTATATCTATAGGGTCTTACTAATTCTAGTAATACCTTTTAAGTGATTATTCTCGAGGATAAACCTAACAACTTTCTTTTTATGACTTTTGGAAATGCACAAAAAATTACTGCCCTTAGATACTAATTGGTAGCGATTAACTGATAATTTTTTATGGAGAGTAAGTAAGTAAATACAAATTATTATGTCGTCGCCACATAGTAAAGTTGATAAAAGCCATCAAGCTTCGTATATGTCACCGGAAAACAAGGAATCATAAGTTGATCAATTTCCTAGTAAAGTTGAATCAGCTTTCGAAAAATAATAAACTCGTAGGAAATTTGAAGATCTATTGGCAAACACAGTCTAACGATCCCGAAAGGCAAAACAGCCGGCGCGGCGAGCAGAAGCGAATTCGGTACAGTAAATTTTTCAAAAGTTGATCAACTTACTAGGAAATGGATCAACTTACGATTCCGTGTTATTTTCCGGTGACCTGTATATGTTATCGTCAAATTGCAGAGTACGTTAATCTGCCCATTAACTAGGCAATCTGCAATTTTTTGGTACACAGTTTCTACCGACAAGCGGTTTACCGTACGATACGTGGGACACTCAGAAATATTTGCGACACTAAAAAAAATTGTTCTACAGGTACATATATTTTTATTAAATCTTTTCAAAGTACTCTCCACCAGCCTCTATACAAAGATTCATGCGTCTGAACCAGTTTTCAAAACACTTTTTCCAGTCCGCCGTAGACACCTCGTTTACAGCCTGCTCGAACGCAGCCAGCGCATCTTCCGGCGACGAAAATTGTATCCCCTTGAGCTGATTTTTTATTTTTGGAAATAAAAAGAAGTCACACGGTGCTAGATCAGGGCTGTAAGGAGGGTGACCCAGGAGTTTGACTGGTGTGCTGTCCAGGAAGTCCCTCGTTTTGAGCGCGGTGTGTGCAGGCGCATTGTCGTGGTGGAGCAGTAGTCCGCGGAGCCCTGTGTTTGGTCGCTTGTTGCTCACAACAGAAAAAACTTCTGGTAAACATTTGGTAGTATACCATTCGGCGTTGATGCTTCTTTGATCTCGTAAGGGAATTGAGGCCAAGTGGCCAGTCAAATTAAAAAAGCTGGCGATCAAAATCTTCCCCCCGCTTCGAGATCGCTTCACTTTGGTAGGCGTTGGTTCATTTTGAAACACCCAAACTGTCGACTGGCGCTTGGTTTCTGGATCGTATTGATAAATCCAGGACTCATCACCTGTTACGATGTCGTAAACACGCCGAGACGAGCCTGCTTCAAATTTGTTCAGCATATCACGGCACCATTCCACCCGGGCCTGCTTCTGAGCGTCGGTGAGGTAGTGCGGCACCCAGCGCGATACTATCCTCCTCACGCGAAGATGCCCGTGTAGAATCTCGTGAACGCTTCCCGATCCAATCTTTAATATGTGCTGAATCTCCTGATATGTAATTCGCCTATTATCTTGGATTAAATTTTTCACTGCTAGCACGTTTTCTTCCGTAATAGCCGTCAAAGGGCGACCGCTTCTTTCTTCATCCCCCAAGGTTGGTCGACCGCGCCTAAATTCGTTATACCAACGATACACGGTTGCCTTGGAGGGGCCTTCATCCATAAATGCCATTTGAAGTCTATCGAACGATTCATCCGGTTTCAGGCGACACTTGAAATCGTAAAAAATCATAGCTCTAAAATGTTCCCGGCGCAGATCCATTTTTCAGTAAGACACGATACTTTGAATTGGCTCGCAAAAAATGTGGAGGGAAATTTTGAAAATGGAACACACATATTTTTACTTACAAGTAATCATATTTTCGAAAAAGATTCTGACCGGCCAGTCTCCCATATATAAAAACTATTTTTCGCAATACTTTCTGAGTGGCCTGGTATGTCAAAGTGTGAAATTATGCGCTTTGCCTACTTAATTTGTACTTTATCTAGTTAATCTGAATATTAACGGATAGTACACCGTTAAATCATGGAAGACAGTGAGCGAAACACTAATCTAACCTTACCTAACCTAACCGATATACTTTACCGTATAGGTACTTCCCAGGTAGTCTGCAGATTATCTAAGTACAATTCTTTTCACTTTTAACGACTCTGCCAGATAATCTGCAGATTACCTTGTCTTATATGCACTCTATTTAGCAGTTAGAAATTATACTGGATGTATGATGGATTTGTGACATTTTGAAATGTAAAACCTATCAAAGTAATTTAAAACAACTGAAATGAAAACTTAAATTTAGAAAGTAAAAATCTAACACAATAATAGCTCGTTTTGTTGAAGGCTGGACCGACTATCACTTCAATGATATTAATCTTACTGGTTGATAGATTTTATGAAAGTTAAACAATACCCACTTAGGTCATCATAGGTTTCTATTTCCGAAATTGATAATGTAGGTAATTTATAACGTGGGAGTACCATGGGAGGACATAAAAAGAAGCAAATAGGCAATAAAAAAAGGAGGTCCATTACCATATCACACCAAAGATCAAAACTATATACCTATACAACCACACAAAACTATACCTATAGGTATGGCCTAATCCAAAATACTGCCGTTTATCTCGACTACAAAATAAAAATCGAAATTTAATTTTAACACTTAAATTACTTTCGTAATTTTGGTTTTCTTTGTTTATACCACAGACGCAATACCAACTAGTTCACTGTGGTCCTTCGAGCTTTTCATAGTTGAAAAAAAAAATTGCCTCTATCGCGTCCCTGGCTGCGCTCACGCGTCTCGTGAAGTTTTTGAAATGCTACTAGTGTATTTTACATAGAATACATGCGATGGGACAATTAGGACAAAGTCATCTTCCGGCCGGCCGTTGCATCCCAACTTGTACACAGAGTACTAACGAGTGTGTGAGCTACATAACTAATATCATCATAACCAAAATCATAACAGACGACTAAACTGTCGCATGTTGATTGATAAATCAATCTTGCTAGCTAGCAACAGATAATGGTAATTTTTTTATTGTTCATATATACGGACTGAGGATACGGCGAAATGCTTGAAAAGCATAGAGACTTTTTAGACTGTAGTACATATTTTATTATTTTCAAGCACCCAAAACAGAAACCTTTGCGGCGTCCGGCGGCGTCCGAGCCAGGGACTCAATTCTTGAATATCACCGGGTGACAAAATATCACTCGAAAAATTCAATATCACAGATTTTTGTTTTAGAAAGTAAAGATTGATATTCGTAAAATATAAAGCAGCCCTTGATTGGTAATTTTTATGTATTCTGATTTACCTTTTAACAGTTTATCAGGGCAAATGTGAATTTTAAAGTCTCAAAAGTGATATTTTATCACCCGGTGATTTTCAAGAATTGAGTCCCAGAATACGGAATCTAGTTGGAACAACAAGGACAATCACTTGAAAAATTAATGTACCACTATTGAGTTTGCAAATTAATAAAAATTACATCGTTTATCCGACTCTCACGGAATGATTGTCATAATTTGCGTGTCAGTCTAGGAACTCTAGAGTCATATAAACAGGCTGTTAAGAAATATGTAGCTACATATTTTAACTATAAACACTTTGTACCTACCCCTTTCTTCGGTCTTTCTCTCTTTCTTATCTTCCTTTTCCGTCTTCGTAAATAAAATGGCATCAATTTTGAATGTAAAAAGCATTAAGAATGTTGATATTTCTGACTAGTTGTAAGTAGTTTGATACATCAAACGGTAGTCTAAAAGTTTTTCTGTACCTAGTACACACGGCCGCACATCAGTAGAAACACTTTTGGACCTTATGGCGTAGTAATAGAGTTGAAAAAGTTTCTACCGACAAGCGGTTGACCGTACCTATGTGTAGTTTATGAAATTTTGTAACCATAATTACAAATGTGTGCCTAATAGTTAATACGCATGATTTTTTTAAGTAAAAAAATATCCTTATTTATGTAAAAAACAGTTTAGTAAAACTATTTTTTGAATAATTATGAAATTAAAAAAGATGAGACATGTGACGTCACTGTCCACGTCGGATCTCTTTAAATGCTTATATCGGCCGTAATTCTTAGCCGATTTAATTTTTTTTAAATTTAAATTAATTTTTTTGTCATTTCTACCACGGATTCTAATATTTTGTTTTAGCATATTCTCTATTGCAGATACATTTTTAACTGCAAAATGTTTTTTACTTAACGCCACACTCTTTCATGGAATCAACTTTACATATACTTGCACACTACACCCTATGTATTTTTTCTAATTCGACGAATCGAAGTCCTAATCACGACCGTGCGTGATGGTAATCTGCTGTCAATCTTCCACGGTTGTCTGAAATCAAAAAGTTCCCATACTATCACCATCATCCTCGATGTGAATGTGTGATGATAAGACACTATAATTACAGCTTTGATCGAACTTACCTTATCTACCTTATTATTATATGTATATTTTGATGATGAAAGCTATATACTTACATGTGTTTCGAAGTTAAAACAGTAGCTCCATTTCCGACCGGAAACCATCAAACTTTGTTTTTCCCTTATAAGTTCATAGTTCAAAGTCTTTATGCATATACAGAGTCTCAGGAAAGTTACAAAAGCCTTTAAATGTTTATCTATAAAAAATACAACATTATCAAGAATGATTTTCCTTGGTATTTCATATAAACTTTTCAAACGAACTAATTACTTAGTAATTTAGCCTATACAAGATAGAAAGGCATTTCTTTCAGTTTTCGGTCGATCTTTTATAATAATAGTACCTGGGCGACCGAGCTATGCTCTGTATGATTTAAATGTCATCGGGTGAGCAGGCCATGCTACTCAACAACAGATGGCGCTGTAAGTTTCTTGAAAGCACTAAAACGCGCTAAAAAATATTAAAAAATACGGTGAAAACGAATTTTTCCAGACATGAGACCTAGCTAGATCGATTTCGTGCGTTTAATAGTATAGGATGACACCCACATACGTAGGCCTAGTTTTCCTTTACTTGAGTGCATTAGTAGGTATCATTTGCAAGGGGAAGCAATCACATTTTCTTCCGGGCGTTAAATGCTAAGGAGTGTGAGAAGTAACGATTTACAATACTCTTATCTTAGCCTTTTGGTCATTTATAAAAAGAATTATGTTCTGATAAACTTATACAAAACAAAGAACCTTGTGAATCTAAATCAGTAGGTACGTTGTTAGCATTCTGCAGAAGCTTTTCAACAGTTACGTACATTACGTATGTTTAGTTTTGTTCTTCTTTAATATGTATGCCCTTTGAAGCTTATGACGAATACGTCTGCGCCGTTATAATTTCCTGTTTATTAGAAGCATAGCTGCCGTTATTCATAATCTAAGATTAGAAGTTATTTTTCTTCGCGCGCTCTCTTCGCTCCAAATGGAAGCATGAGCAATCAGCATTGATGTCGTGACATCAAAACCGATTGCGTAAGTCATCTGCCATCGCTAATGATAGTATGAGAGTTAATGAGAGCGTTGGTAGGTATCTACAAGTTTTCGAGTGATACGGACATATGTAATTGTGAACGATTTATTTCTTTAAAGAAATACTACCCAAACTGTTGATGCATTTTCTAAAATCCAATCAAAAAACAAAAGTTTACTGTAGAACAAGCTTGTAATAATTACTAATCAAACATTTTTCTGTGAATCAAATTGAGTTCAGTCTACAAGAAAAATACAATACCTATATGATTCCTTCCTTAATTATCCATATTTTATATGGTAGACACACAAGAAGAGAAAATGGAGTTGATTTGGCAAAAACAATCGGATATCACAAATGATGCTCTTCAAGGACTCAATTTTTTAATATCACCGAGGGACTTTTGAGTTTAAACTATCTTAAGTGAAACCATAATTCAATCAAATTAAAAATGTTTAATTCATATTTTTATAAGTACAGAAAAGAAAAAAATACCTAAAAATATGTTTACGTAAATTAATAATTACCGGACTATAATACCGCAATGGAGGGGGAGGCCTTTGCCCAGCAGTGGGACCTATTATAGGCTAGTAAATATAATAATAATTAAAGGATATCATTCTTCACATTTGAAATAAAAAAAAACCTTTGTTTTTTAATGTTTTGGTAATATTAAATAACAGTTCTCATCTAATGAAGATATTTTGTTAGTACCGAAGTCAAAATTGTAAAGGGTGTAAGCGATGGTGTACCGAAAACTGAAAGGGCGTGCTCAGTCTACGAAACTGTACAACCTTCCCATATACACATATTTGGGAAACAAACAAAAAATTGAATTTGTGTTTGTAAAATTTGTATAGAGGTAAAAAATTTTTTCAATTTCCCAAAATGTGTCTTTGGGAAAGTTGTTCAGTTTCATTGACCGAGCACGTCCTTTCAGTTTTCGGTACACCGTCCCTTACACCCTTTATACTTAGTATTTGGTACACACAGTATAGTTTCCTGCTGCATTACTACCTACTACTTTACATCTGTTTCCTTTGTTCAATTCTTATTTTTTTCCTTTTTTTGTATATATTTTTACATTCATTTCCGGATAAATATTACCACTTCCTGGGATGAAGCACGCCGCAGATGGAGTGAAACCAGTGATGAGTGACACGTTGACACTTTAATTGTGCCCGCGCATCCGTAGCTCTTCAAGCGTGGCATGCGCGTGGCGGTTGCTTGGCGTGACGTGTCACTGTCTCACGTGTGTGATATGCCAACTGTAACGCACTAATGATGCACGTTGATACTTACTATAAACGGCAAAAATTAGGTCATTGATCATCATTTCGTGTGGGTTGTAGCGACCTCACTAACAGTAATATCAGAGATGCTGAGCCACCAAGACCTTCCTTAGACACATCTTATTAACTACTACTTAATACTTCCACAGATAAGCTTAATGACATACCTTTCGAAACATCTATATTTACTAGGTAATTTAATTTACTTCAATTTGATCTTCACTTGATTATAAACTTCCAGCCACAATTATAAGCAGGTGGAAGCGCTCTTTGCCAAGTGGTAACTATTGCTCTTTCGTTACGAGTTAAGTAACGTCGGCCGAAATCAGAACCTGAATGGGTGACCGAAAATGCTCATTATGCCACTAGGGCATAATGAGCATTTTCCTGCTTCAGAGCTTTCTAGCCTACATTACTCACCAACTGAAAAAAGATGGACTGTAGCGCTGGTTTTCAGCAGAAGCCATATTTTACGTCCAGATGATGGATGGTACAATACAAAATAAGCAGAAATAAACAAAAAGTAATACAATGAAAATTGCATTACAAAACAAAATGTAAAAAATACGAGTATACTTATGTCAAAGACCATATAAACTGCTATATAAACTGCATACTTAACTGCACATCAACCTTGACACTTTGGACCTTATCTATTACAGTCACCGTAGGAATAAAAGTAATGCGCAAATGCATATATTGATTTGCCCATGACTGCACCCTATTTAGGACTGTGGTCGCAAATTTTTTTGTTTAATGTGATATTGAAAATCTAACAAGATGATATGCAACAGCATCTTCCTGCATGCGCCGAAGAACGTATCACAAGGTTGTTTCCAAGTTTGGCGACTATAATTAACCACCCTACAATTCAACAGGTGAAACAAACTTCCGGATACAATTTTTTCTAAACTTACAGAAGAATCTTAATTTCTTAACAGTTTCTGCAAAATTCTGTAATATTATCCTCAAACCACAGATGAAATAATAGTAAACTCCCAAACTAACATTTATTTTTGTAACAGTTATCTATTGACGGTGTTACGATCCTTGAGCAAAAGAGCATGTACCTATATGTGCGCACACGCACGCAACGCAACTCTCGTTTTTTTCGCGTTTGCCGCATGCGCATCAGGAATTCAATATCGATAAATTGCTTCCTCACTACCGATGGGTGGGAACAGCGAAAGAGAAAATTATTGACGTAAAATGAAGGTAAAACTATAAAACAGAATGTTCTGGTTACCTATGAGGAATACCTAGGAAAAAATAACTAAAGAAAATGAAACCAATTTCAAAACTAAAAAGGAAGAAATAAAAGTTTTTGAGGTCGTTGTCAGCCTGAATATTAGGAATAAAACACGTAACCGCATCACTTCGTAGTCGTGGTATGCCACTGTACGCTGCATATTGGGGTGGAGTCCCGGTGGAGACACTGTCAAACTTTCACTTTGTGTCACTTTCCCAATTTAGTTAGGACATAAATCACCTAATTGTCCGAAAAGTAAGATAATTTCGTGCTTCGTAAGACACATTGAGCCGTTGGCCCGGGCTACTATCAGCGATGAGCCTTGTCAGAAGCCATGAGTGACTCAACAACTCGGACACCAGGGTTTCTGAAGTCGATTATCGATTTTACAATCCACACGCTAAGATGAGCTCAACAGTTTAAAAGAAGCACTGAAGGAAAATCTATTAACGATTCATACGAAATTCTAAAGGTTATACAGAGTTATTTTTGTGGAAAAAAAAATTGAATGCTACGCAAGCCATGCTGCCAGGTGCCCTAAAGCACGTTTAGAAAAATTATTTAAAAAATCATACAGTATCTTCTCCCTACAAAGAGGTGCATGAGACAACCAAAAACTTTTCTCGTTGTTCGATCCTCGTTTCTTTGGAAAATTTGTTCAGTTTTTATGGTCTGAGTAACATAATAAAAAAAATAAAAATCGGTGATTTATGAAACCCGATAATTTGCCGACAGCTACGTTGCCAACTGTAGTAGAAAAGACATCAACGCGTGCAAATCTATACTTCAGTACATTTAATGATAGTAAACTCGATTAACCTGTACACTGAAATAAATAATGCAAAAGTACTATACCTACAAGGAATATTTGTAATGGGTTATCGAAAAATGGCCCTATTGATTTCGATAATATTGACTGTAAGGGGGTTTTCAGGGGCGAAAAATATATCTAGCTCATGTCTGGGAGAATTCGTTTTCATCTCACTAGCTCGGAAAATCGGTTCAGTCGTTTGTGTTTTCTGTAGAAGCCCAAACTCCACGCGAAAGAATACTATTTACAAAGTACATTATTTCGTAACTTTAATGGACTGAAACATGTATCATCTTTTTAATGCTTCTAATTACATAAATATGCGTAACATTTATAGGCTGCCAAAACGATTACGATTGATTTGTTACACTTACGAGTACGCAGGTAAAAAATATTTCGAAACAACCTATTGAGGAAGCTTCTGCTTATAAATTGATTATGTCATACTCACTGATGAAATATGTGGAAGTGGATTTGTCTTCATTTGACAAATGACCCTTTAAAAGCTCTGTCTCTTACAAACCAATAAAATTAAGAAGTTTCGCGATAGTTTCGCGAAAAAAGTCATCGTGTTGTCGAAAAATTGAGAGTTGTTCCAAGTGGACCTATTGAAGGAAAAGAAAAATATACGTTGTAGCATATACACATTGAGTAAAGGCATGTCATTCTTAGAAAAAAAAAAGATAATGTATAAAGCTCACGGGATGTAATGACGATGATGATGTAAATCTGAAAGCACGAGCGATCGTCATTCCAGATGTTTTCAGGGTACCGTACCCAAAGGGTGCCACTGCGACCTTATAAAATATTGTAACAGAGCCTTTGTACGCTGTTTGTCCATCTTTCTGTCTGTCTAACAACAGCGATGGTGCCTGGGTCGAAAAATTATTAAAATATTGTTCCCATCTAAAAAAGAAACCTACAAAATCCCTAACAAACTAACAGTGATCAGTTTTATTTATTTTTAAATTAATTTTCTGTTAAAAAGATCGTTAAACACGAAACTGAGCTGTGACGTCATAGCTATGTGATTTTATACAAAATATATAGAAAATTTTCGTTTTGACATTCAATAAAGGGTGTCCTCTTTGAGCTTTAGTAGCTTTCTGACAGAATTTATTTCTTTTTTCATCTTTATTGTTAAGACAACATCACACAAAAGACAATTCATTGAAGTAACCAACAGGAAACTCAACAAATCGGCCAAGTATTATTATTCTATGAAATCGCCAGTGTAGTCTTTAACCGACCACAGAATTTTCGTCTAACAAAATACTGGGTATGCAACCCCCAGTGCTCTTGCACTTAGCCGGGTTTTTGCATCAGTGTCGTCGATTTGAATAGTTAATCAAATATTTATGATGAAATCGTTAGTGTTTATTTATTTTCTGCGCTAAACACGAAACGGAGCTGTGACGTCATAGCTATGTGATTTTATACAAAATATATAGAAAATTTTAATTTTGACATTTAATAAAGGTTGTCCTCATGCCTATTAAAGACCAGTATCTTTTGAGGTTTAGTAGCTTTCTGACAGAATTTATTTATTTTTTCATCTTTATTGTTAAGACAACATCACACAAAAGACAATTCATTGAAGTAACCAACAGGAAACTCAACAAATAATAGAAATGGCCAAATGCGAGCCGGACCTATTATAAATCGGCCAAGTATTATTATTCTATGAAATCGGCAGTGTAGTTTTTAACCGACCACAGAAATTTCGTCTAACAAATACTGGGTATGGAACCCCCAGTGCACTTGCACTTAGCCGGGTCTTTGCATCAGTGTCGTCGTTTTGAATAGTTAATCAAATATTTATGGTGAAATCGTTTGTGTTTATTTATTTTCTGCGCTCCCAATACCTAATGATATTCGTCTATTTAAGTCAAATGTGGTTCCGTTAATTTTGGAAATGCAAAAGTCACCTAAGTACTGTAACGGGCCTTTGAGTCGTAGTCTTAAAAATTTACAAGTTGTATTATTTCACGGTGACTTATGAAGAGAACTGTCTTAAGAAGTTCTTAGAAAATTAATCAGTGTTTACTTTGCGATGTTTTTTACAAGTTGTTCAAAGTATAAGAGATCTTCTAGGTTAAACCAATATCATTGTTAAGAAAGTAATATTAAGAGTGAATTTGGTACAGAAAAAAGAAGTGTGGCTATACTTGTATTGTCGACTTATAAATCTCAGTGCAGGAGATGTGCGTGCATGAATCATAAAAATTATAATAATTTATTTGGTAATAATATAAATTATATATCATTAAATACCAATAATATATCAAAATTGTATTATTATTAAAACAATATTAGTATGATAAGAAAAGGGCTTCCTTATTATTACCTTAAAATTCGTCGTAACTGTAGAACGCATGTTAACGTACATCTATAGGCTGTAACAAAAAGGGCATAATATTAACCCTGAGGCAAATCTGCCTATGATGAGGAATATAGGTCGAAAACGAAAAAAAATATTCTTACCTGCCATTACATATTTCAACCTATTATGTTGTAAATTTTTTTCAAATAACATTAATCAATTTTATACCTATACTTAAGTATGACAATCAGGCATATACATTCGCTTAAGAATAACTGTACTCGTAGTCTAAAATCTTTTTAGGTTGACAATCGGTAGAAACACTTTTGGACCTTATGGCGTGGTAATAGAGTTGAAAAAGTTTCTACCGACAAGCGGTTGACCGTACATATGTAATCGCAAATGAGTGATTAGGTATCTTCACAAACATTTCATTGCATTTTGCTGTCTTGTAGGTATGATTCTGATGGTGAATATAACATCTGTGGTGAATATTTAAGCCCAAGAATAATTACTTTCATAGAAAATTTGTAAATCATTCAACATAATGATTGGGCCAAAGAACTGTATTTTTATCCCACAGTCAAGAGCAGGACAAGCTTGACACTCGCGGTGCGACTTTAGTTCCTACAGCTATTAAAGTAAGAATGGTTTGAAGTCCAATGTGTCAAGCTTATTAATTGTACGTTAAATTGTGTAAAACATCTGTGAGAATATTTATGCTTCTAGAATTTGATTAAACTTCTTCGTTGTTGGCTTTGTTCGGATATTCGTTTTTTCTATATACTTACCACATAATTAATAAAAAGCTTTGGCAGATTAGTTAATCTAATAAGGGATGTTAAATAAGATGTAAAATATAGTAATATTAAATATTACTGAAAACTGATATTAAAGGTGGAATTTTGAAGGTGGTAGGGCTTTTGTGGAAAGTCCGTCTGGGGAAGTACCACCCCCTTGTTTTTCTGCCGTGAAACAGCAGTGTTTGCACTATTGTGTTTTGGTTTGAAGGGGAAGGGAGCCAGTGAAATTGCCGGCACATGAGACATACCATCTTAGTTCTCAAAGTGAGCAACGTGCTTTGCTGTCTTATTAGTGTCAAAATATGCCATTAGTAAGACAGTATGCCAGACAGGTGCTATGGGCGGTGGTGACCACTTACCATCAGGTGGCCCTCCTGCTCGTTTACTCACTGTAACATTTTAAAAAATCTATGTTTCTCGGACTGTATTACTAAAAAGCTTAACCGTGCACTGTCAATGGACGTTATTGTACGGAACAAGACTACCAAAATATGTTTTGTGTTAGATCCATGTTTCTTCGAAAAAGTAGTTAATTACTACCCGACTACGGCAAAAATTTTATATTTGCATTTTTTCGCGCTGTTTTTATGGAATTTGTGCACTCAAACGCACGTAAAGTTTGACTCACTGGACTTTCTTCTAGAGCGTGGAAGGGGTAAGTGCAGCAATGGCCAGTATTTCGACAACTACAGATATTATAGTAGTGACGACGTGTTTTTATCATGAAGCGTTCAAGTTGAAGCTCCTGATTGCAGTAATAAATGGCTCTAGTAACCATAACATTGCACAAGATATCCGCCATAAGTGCACTTGCCCAGACCGACCTAAATAAAAATCTTCAAGAAGTTCAAACTTGTGTGCTCTGTTTTATCTCGACCACAATATTCGGTAAACAACCATAATGGCTTGTCGCGGCGACCGGCGACCGACCCGGAAATTTATTAGAGCGCGCGAGCTGCGCGGGCGCCTAATGATGGCATCGACGTGATTGAGCAGAGACATCGGGAGGTAGGGAGTAAGCGTACGCCAAAATACAGAAAAGACAACACTTACTATTTTCTTTACCGTTCTTTACCTCGCAAAAATAGAGGATTTAGCAGAAAGCACTTAAAATGATGACCTTAGCAGAAACTATGGTGTTACTAACTCACTTTTCCAGCACAAGCTAGAATTCTGGAGGGAGCTCCCTGTCCTGTAGTGGACTTTTCATGGGATGTTATGATGATGAATTTAAATAGATCATTTAAGGAGCTAATTATATTTTAAATGTTACTCCGTTGTGCTTCTCCTTATAATGCACAAAAGAAGGAACGAAACATGATATAGTCGCGCACTACGATTAGCTGCAATTTCTGAAGTATCACGAACTATGATCTTATTTTAACGGGCACAGTAAACAAGCAGTGATATTTGCAGCTTTTAAGTAATTTTCATGCTTTATTGCGTTACAGAATAGTGGCATCTCTGTCATCTTTAATCTATGATAAGAATATCCCAACCGCATTTTAATACCAGTAATAAAAGGTATACGGATCGATCGCCCGGCTCTATTATTTCCTCAATAGAGACATTCCGGATTCGGATCTAAATAACCAAGTGTTAACTTTTACAGCTATTTTATTATGATGAGATATCAAGATCTGCCTATGGCTTATTGACACCTTTTGTGGACACCTTGTAATAGAAAATATCGATAACATCGAAATGTTTTATGAAACGTGCTTTTGTATCTATTTTGTAAGATAATAGTTTTAAGAGTTTATAGCCCGAGGAGTGTTGTTCCAAATTTTTTTTTCATAGTTCTTTTTTAATCAAATATTTTCCTGAACTGATTTTAGTTAAGTAGATTAGATTACATTAGATTAACTTTATTTGCCCAAAACATGGTATTACAGATGTTATAGAAATTAAAAAGTACAATCATGCTTTGCTATTCAATAGCATGCAAATCTGACAATAACATAATATAAATTACATCCACAATTTACTAGTATTATTAAAAGAAGTCAATAAATTAACAATGTCATGAAGATCCTAAAATTATAAATTATTCACGTAATTTTTTTTTCTAACAATTCTTTCACGCTATGAAAGCAATTTATTCCTTTTAGAACCTAAAACATACCTAATCATCACGCCTGGTTTCTATACTAGATACATAATTTATTCGGTTTTTAAAGCACAAAATATTAATGCTGGTTACAACACATGAACAATTCCAAAATGTATACACTTGTCTTGATGAATTAGTAGTCAGGTCAAATAATTAAGACTATATTACTATGAATGCTACGCATAAGTGCCCTAACCCACATTGCACTGGTTCGACTTGTTCGCACAGTTTATTTTATGATAGGCTAAAATATCTAGAGCATTATTAAGTGTTACGTAATGATGAACAAATTTAAAATGACGTCGATGGCTATTGGAGTCAATGGAAGGTTAATGCCTGTTATACAAAATGTAGAATAGAATCTACCAAAAACTGAAACTGTGGGTAAAACCGTAAAACTTAATACCTATCTTGTTCGGTCATCGCATCGCATGCGCATCTCTCTAATCTGTTTTTAAGGGAGTCGAGTCGATAGGGATAATGCATGATTTTTTTAAATACAGTTTCGTAAAACTATTTTTCGAATAACTATGAAATTAATAAGATATAAGCCATTGAAGATTTGTTTCTGTCTCTTTCTATCAAAACGAAATTTAACACGGAGTTAATGGATTTTATATGGCTGTAGTGACATGTGACGTCACTGTCCATGTCGGATCTCTTTGTTTAATCGGCGCCTATTGATAGTTTTAAATGCTTATATCGGCTGTATTTTTTAGCCGACTTAAATTTTAATTTAACTTTTTGTCATCTCTACTACGATATTTTCATATTTTTTTAATTAATGCGAGTAAAAAAAATATGCATATTTCATATTTTTATTTATTTATTTTTTACTATTTATTTTTAGTTTTTTGACCTATGTTCCTTGGGGAAAGTTATTCATAGTCTTTCCACCGTTTCAATTCTCGAAAATGTCTAATCACACGTTTTACTCAAACACATAAAAACCTTAACATACCCATACAAACTTTTATGTTGCCGCAAGGCACCCTTAGGCTTAAGTAGATTAATTTTAATTTCTAGGTAAGCCTTTTGTTTTCTAAGCTCCGGAAGCTTTAGGCTAACTTCAAGTTCCTATAGTAGGATTTTCCCTTAGACTGCCACAAATTACTAAAGCTGGTAGCTTGTTTTATAATGGCTAGGTCATGTCATCATAACTATGTATCTTGGATAACGTCGTATAACTCACTATAAAGTTACATAAATAAACAGTAAACATTTTACTGCTCATCACGTGAAATTCAATTTATGTCTGAGTACTTCCAGTTGACATATATCAAATAGGGTTATTAAAATATCGTTAAGTATAGAAGCAGGGGTTATGCCTTCATTTTGCTGTAACCCAACACTTTCACTGCACTGCAGTTTGTTTCATAACAAAAACCCTGCGCTCGGATGTTATGATCCGACTCATTCGACGGACATTCACGAACAAACAGTATGCACTAGTGCACCGCATTTGAAACATAGTTACGTCATAGATAGTCCAAATGTGTGTTATTAGGTACAGACAGTCATACACACAGACGCACATCAGTAAAAACACTTTTCGACCTTATGGCGTGATAATAGAGTTGAAAAAGTTTCTACCGACAAGCGGTTGACCGTACGTACGACAGTGGTAACACTTTGATCTTGAGAAGGCCTCTGGTTTCGGGAGTTTGTAGCGTAACGCTGCTGGTTCAGACTATACTGTTTTTGTTACCACTCACTTGCTGATGTGCGTACGTGCGTATATACTAAAATGCACATTAAGCTTCTTTTTATAACTGCAAATCGTAGCACTGTAAACTATTTTTAACTCAAGAAAATAATAGCCTGATAGCATAGAACGAATGATACAATGCCATGGCGAAGTAGATAATATATCTTATAAAAATCACTTGGAATGAAATGAACTGAAGTCTTTCATCCTTTTATATTCCTGCGCCTATGTTCCGGAGTTCATATACCTAACCCGAATTTATTCAAGTCGCGAGTAAATAGATTTCGTTTGAGTACGCTCATACCATTGTAGTAGTCTCGTCTCTTGCCTGAATGCAAGTATTAGGTTAAAAGCAAGCAAATTATTGACCTAAATAAATGAAGCACATTACATTATTACATTTTAAATAGTTTCGACTCACATTACCACATTTCACCATCATCATCATAACACGTGGGCACGTGCACCCCTGTACCGTCTTGGCAGGACATATAATGGTTTCTTCACTGACGTTGATATCTTTCTTGAATCTAAAGCAAGTTTTAATAGAAAAATCCGCAATATATTGGTTTCTAATACTGACATCTGAATGTGTCTGCGTCTTCCTTCCCTCTACTGTATTAAACTTTGTCGACCTTCCCAGTTCTGATCTTACAAAATAATTGATATGGTTTCACCAACATATGGATTAATGCTTGTTTGCGCGCACTAAGCACTATTTGTTACTAAAGTAAAAGTTTTTTGTATACTTCTCAATCCCTACTTTCTAACTCTAAGCGAGAAATGTACATGGAGGTAGTGTTAAGCACATTAATTTAACTCTATTTCATTTAGACCTAATATACGCCATTGTCTGTTTTTTCTCCAAAATAAATATAAATAAATAAACATCCCACGAAACGTCCACTGCAGGACAAGCAGTAGACGTTTGCCGCTCCCTTTAGAATGACAAGAAAAAACGCGTGGTAGGAGGGGAAGTACCATAGTAACCCTTCTTGATAGCATTGCGGCTAGCACCAAGGACCGCGGTTGTTGGTGACCGCAGCAGTAATAAAGATAGTATTATAAACAGGAGGACGCTTCTGCCCATCCTCCAGTTCATAATCCCTTAGTCGCCTCTTATGACACCCACGGGTGATAGGTTGGTACTATTCTTTGCCGGCACACACAGGCGGTGTAAAACTTGTTTAAAGGTATTTAACTTCCTAATTGTTACGAGTAGGTACGTTAGGAAGTTTCTCTTTCTAGCTCAGATAAAATCAATGATGTATTTGATTTAAGTAGATTGTAAACATCTTCAGTGATTTATTTTACGCTTAATGAATCGAGGCTTTAATATATTGCATCTTTATTTAGGTGTGTGAAAAGCGTTTACTGCTTCAATAAACCTTTCTAGATAGTTTAGGGTCATCCTATATCAAACCTCGCCTTAATAAAGTTATTGGCGTACACAAGAGTGCTCCATCTTAGTCCTATCGCATCGGTCTGATAAACACCTTGAACTGCTTATCTACTGTCAAGTCATTTACGGTCAAGATCTACGATGCGTATAAATTTGTCTTGGTGTTCAATGTAAGTCATAAAGAGTAGGTTTTACTTGCGTTTTGTATCGAAACTTATGTGTCGAAACTTTAAATAACAATTACAAAGCACAAAAATTTAGATGTTATAACGAAAATGGAAACCCAAAAAAATCGAATTTGTAATCAATTTAAAACTGCCTGATACAAAACTAGTACTTCGGAATAAAACGTAACGACTCATTTTACTTTACTCATCTTAGCGAAATGATGAGCAAATTGGCATAATAAATAATGTAGACCGTCCCATCTTCAACCAGAATTCACTAACAGAAATTTGTCTCGTATCTTTAAGGCTTTCATACTTAGGGTGCAACCTAGGAACTTACGCAAGGTGCAACCCAGTCTCTAACGCAGGCACTAATAAGACCCTATACTAGACAAAACATGATTTTACATGGATTTATATACAGTCATCATATAAGCCGTGTGCTACCGGAAAATAATAGCACGTGGGTGTAATAAGAGGCGACTAAGGGTTTATGAACCAGAGGATGGGCAGCAGCATCTTTCTGTGTGTCGTACCATCTTACATACTGCGGTCACCAACAACCGCGGTCGCCAGCCACAACGCTATCAAGCGTGGTCACTCGCACTTGGCTGGTTTTTTTATACTGATGTATGTAAACTATTTTCCCTCATTCCACTTAGATTCACTTTTCCTACATTATTATAAATTCTTCATTGATTGGGTTACACACAGTACAGTTGCTGGCTGGAGTGCTCAACAATATGATAGGGATCTAGAAAAGCCGTTTTTCATAAATTCCTAATATTGTACTGTTTATTCCTGCTAAGTTATTTAGTAACAGACGTAGCTTATTCTCGCGACTTTTTTCTTTTAATTCCTTGGTAATTACCTACCACGTTACTTGACGGTAGATATTGCAGTTTTCTTTTAATTAAATGATAAATCTTAGAATCCCCTCTAGTCCTAGAGATGATATGATCACTCAACTTTTAATGCTTAATTATTATAATAAAATTTATAAAATAATTCTAGGTCGAGGCCTTTTAAATTCTATAATGTACATCAATACAACTGGAATACAATGGAAATGGAATAGTAGCTTTTACCCGCGGCTTCGCTCGCGTTATTGTTATCATAGTGCATTTTCCAGGATAATTTGTAGCCTATATTTTAGTCCAATGCTTGATCTATCTACCTACCAAATTTCATCGAAATCGGTTTAGCCGTTTAGGCTTAATAGTGGAACAAACAAACAAACATCCATACTTTCGCATTTATAATATTAGTGTGATGAGATAACTAACTTAACTAGTTTATTTTTAAAATAAGCACTTTTAAATTGAAAGTTAAAAACTTAAACTTTCCACAGGGTACGCACGGCAACAAGCACATAGAAACAAAAGTTGAAACCCGCTCAAGGTCAAAGTGTTCCCATCGACGTGCGGCCGTGTGTACCTTCCTTCGTCAGTAAGGTAACCTCAACTTATGAAACAGTATAAAGTGCACCTCAAGCTTTACACGTTGCAAATGCAACGTATACACATACACTTTACTGCACTTTTTTGTATAAGTCGCAGGCAAATTGAATAATTCGCCGCTTCACATAATGCCTTGCAGAGAAATTTTTAATTTCATTATTTTATATGTTGGGATTAGACATTGGCGACAGTCCCAGATGGCTGTAAAAGCTTACTCTTCCATTACAATCACTCATTATCTTAGCCAACACATCGCGTCTCATCTCACTGTAGTCAGACTTGCGTATTTCTCCTGATGGCTCGTATCAGACACACACTATGATCTAATTTCTAGCACGAGTCAGGACCCAAGTAACTTACTCGGCTGTCACACGTAGACTGACTCCAAATGGAAGCAGGGGAGGGGCGCGCACTCATAGTCACACCACTCTGAAGTCAGTTGCTCGTCAAATGATTGCTCGTCATTACGAGAACCATACTCATGACCCGGTAGTTTACCCGACATATATAATGCCTCGGTGTATAGGGTGACTTTTAATTAGTTCTTGATAGCAAAAGATATGCATGTACTCATGATACTGAACAACTTTTCAACGAACATACGTCGAAATGCAAAAAACCAAATTTGAGCTCCCATACAAAATGCGCTATCAGCTGATGCAGTTTATATGGGAGGTCAAAACTTGATTTTCGTATTTCGACCTATGTTCTTTGGGGAAAATTTTTTCAGTATCATGAGTACTTGCATACCTTTTTCTATCAAGAACTAATTAAAAGTCACCCTATATTACCAACGACGCGTAATTTTTTTCTGGCCCTCGCCGGCCGCTCCTGAGGCATGCTCGCCACGGCTCGCTCGGCTCGTGCGTTTTGGTCGTAAGATAACCTAATAACGTATACAATTTGCCGGCCGTTTATGAACGGCGAATTATACCTACAATTTGCCTGCGACATATTTTATACAACAAAAATGGCTAAGCGCTAGGTGACTAGTAACTTTCGGATGTATTTGTTATTCAGAAAAGTTGTTTTCTGCACTAAACTAGCTCTGACCCCCTTTTATGAATGGTGTTTTGCTTGTTTTTAAAAACATACAGTGTTTTATGATAACCAGGTCGGCCATCGATCTTACAACCTACAAGTTAGAACTATAACATGAATTTTGTTCTAAAAATTTGGAAATTTGTAAAAAAATTTGCTTCCCATGCTTGTTCGACCGATTATGCCAAATAAGTAAAAAAATTTAATTTTTGATTATTTTATAGTCAAATTCAAAAATTCTTAGTGTAAAAAAAATTGTAAGCGCTATTTAAGCATGTTTCTTGGACCATGAAACTGAACAAGTTTTCTCAAGGAACAACTTCCCATAGAAACTGTACCAGTTGATTGCGCAATCCGTAATCTTCTGTAAGGAAGGTATAAATTTGTTCCTAAGGATAAGTTGTTCAGTGTCATAGTCCATGTCAAGCTACAGGCTAAAATAGTGCTTGCAGATTTTTATCACTTGTATTAAAATTTATGAATGAATGAATGAATGATACTTTATTTACATGAAACATGGTAATAATGATCTTAAAATCATGTAAGGCATGTAAATACTTAAAAGACAAGATACTTAATTAAAATTCCAAAATAAATCAAATATAAATCTTTAAGGAGCTTTAACTTTATAGACGCATTCTTCGTCTGAGCTATTGTTCCACCTACATTAAATAAGACTGAATTTACCTTCAATTTGTTAAAGCCAGTATACTTTTACATATAAATAGCTTCTTTAATTTAATCAAGAGAAAGTAGGTGATGTTTTGTACCTAAAATCTGATATCTAAAAATATTCGATTAACGTGTTTTTGAAATTCGCTGCATTTTAATATCTTGATACAAGCATTTTGCATAGATGTGTTTTTGTGTCACTGCTTTCATTTCAAAAATGGTGTCCAAAATAATAATGGCGACTGAAGTAATTACAAAATTCTAAGGCAAATGTCCGAGTGTGGGACAATCTCTTATGAGCTGTGGATGTCTGGGAGGTACTTTTATATTTAAACAAAGAAGCAATTAAAGCCATTAAGTTACTAGGTCACTGGCCATTGCAAACCATCACTCATCACTTTAAATGTAAAAAACAAAAAATAGCATTTTTCACCCAAAAATTTTCTTTTTCTTCTTTTTCGAGTCAAAGCCATGGTGGATGGTGTCATTTTATTATTATTCGGATGAATACCCCGCCACAGTTATAAGAGTCTTCACGTTAGCTGATCGTGGAACAAGCAGGGCAAGACAGAAGGTGTACCTACCACAGTCTGGAGAGAGACCACTCAGACATACAGAATCGAGAAAAGGAAAGGCTAGCAAAACAGAACAAAAGTGTTAACCGGCCAATATATTATTGTTGTTTATTCGATATTGATCTAAAAGACTAGAATATCAACATTGAATTGCATTTCGATGAAATCTAGGTCTTCTGTTCTGCGCTTATTAAAGCAATAAAATGAATTTTTAGAATTTCTACAGGTATCAACGCGATTAGTCAAGCGTGAAGATAATTCATAGGAACGAGTAGAAGGCTTTTGCTAAAGAAAAGAGCCACGCTTCATTTCCTTCCATAAGTCTATAGATTAAAAATATGTTTAAGTGTTCTGTAGTAAAATAATATGAGTAAATAATGCAAAGATGCACATAACATAGACCAATAAAACTTGACTTTAAGAAAATAGCGCTTTGAAACATCCTTTATAATGCGCACAGCTAAGGAGTGGAATTCTCTGCCTGCGTCTGTGTTCCCGAGCTCTTATAACCCGAATCTATTTAAGTCGCGAGTGAATAGGCTTCTTCTGGGCAAGCTCGTTCCATCGTCGACCTCATCTCTGTCCTCAAGGCTAGATCGAGGTCAAGAGTAAGCCCATACATAGTAAAAAAATAGTAATTATAAAGGCCAATATGGTCCACACCCTTACATGGATATTATAAACGTCCATGACCCTACATATTTTTACCACTAACGGTCTTTGAGTCCGAGACCTCAGCTAAGCAGGCAGAGTGGTCAATGAAACCACACCATTCCGAAATATTAAGTTTGTAAAAACGATAAACAAAAATTAAGTCCATTGCAAGTTTTTGCACTACTTTTCTAGATAAAAACGTTAATCCACACGCAGAGAACCCCAAAATTTGCACATAGCACTTTGCAAAAAACCAACTTAGCTTTACTTATGCAAGAAAGAAATTACATAGTTTCTTACAATGAATTATTAATACAAACACTAATATCTTACGTAATTATAAGATCATTGATCTTTACATTTGTGCTTCCATGCAGAGGAAATAAGTAACATTGCAACATACCATTCAGTAAAAGTAGCGCTCTTTATCCATAACATCACGAATTGATTTATGTTTGTGATTATTGTGTACAATACATATAATTTTAGCTTGTTCAAGTCTAAAAGTAAGTATAGAGTGAAGAAAATATATTATTATAGATAATTTTATCGTACTTATCTTTTGTAGGTGATAGGGTTTTTGTGCAAAGTACGTCTGGGGAAGTACCACCCCCTTGCCTATTTCTGCCGTAAAGGAGCAGTGTTTGCACCGCTGTGTTTCGGTTCGAAGGGTAAGGGAGCCAGTAAAATTACCATCCAAGATACATACCATCTTAGTACTAGGTGGATGACGCGCTTTGATACATACATACATACATAATATCACGCCTTGTTCCCGTCGGGGTAGGCAGAGAGAGACCACGGTTCTCCACCTGCTACGATCTTGACATACTTCCCTTGCTTCCTGTACTTTCATCAATCCTTTCATACATGCTTGTCGGTTTAGTGTACTTTTAACCCGGCCTTTATTCAGAACGTCCTGATGTCTCATCAATTTCAAATATCGCCACTGATAAAACAGTGGGTGCTATGGGCGGTAGTGGCCATTTACCATCAGGTGGCCTACCTGCTCGTAAGCCCACTTGTAACATAAAAAAAAACTTGTACCTACTATTTGCGTGGTTTTTCTGTCCGATCAAGTAATGAAGGATTTCAAAATGGGGATATCTCTTAACGTACTACAGACAGTATGAAGACAAAAAAATCCTCGTTGACTTTTGAGAAAGACACTTGCCTAATAACCAGCAATTTCGTTCACAGAAAAGATGTAATGTACATTCAGAAATACAAATCCGCACCACGGTAAGAGTACATTTGCAAGAGAACTCCGCGTGTTTTCCCATAGTTAGACCATCGTTTATATGCGCCTGTTTTGAAGAATGTTATTTTGCTATCAGTTCTGTTGCCATCGTGTGTGAATTCTGCCGCAATTGGTATGTAATAGGTTTAGGTCAAATATGATCCTATTTGAATCAATTTCGCACGTAAAGATACTATGTGATCCTTAACCTAGGCTTCATTCTCCAAATGCCATTTTTTTTTCTTTCCATTAAGGTGTTCAAAGAAATTGAAAAGAGTAGCACTGAGATCTAGTGGATAGGCTTCTACTGGGCAAGCTCGTTCCATCGTCGACGTCATCTCTGTCTTCAAGACTAGATCGAGGTCAAGAGTAAGCCCATTGACGATAAAAAAAAAAAATGTTAATTCGAATCTTACAACTCAATAACTGTTGTTTCTCTTTACTTGAGTACTGGTTTTCATACTTGTTGCTTTTATTAGAAACTAGCTGTTACCCGCGACTTCGTCCGCGTAGATTTTATAAAAAAACAGAACTCGAACTTAATTGAAACATATTTTACGGAGCGCTTATCCTTCTTGATCCCTACGTAAAAGATGCATTTGTACTTATCCAAGTTGAATAAATGCATCTTACTACAAACTTAATTATCTTTTGATTTTATTTAACTGGTAGGTAGTGCGGAATTTTCATTGTCAACTGTTACAGGCGAACTTAAAAAAGAAGGCAATAAAGGGAGTGAAGTGAATGGGTAGCGAGGAGGTATTCATAAAAGTAAAAAAGGTCCCTATTCCTCCCTATCTATCCTTTTGTATCCCCCCCCCTACATTCCCACTCCCCCTCCCTCACTCTCTCTTCCTCTCCCTCGCCCCTCCCTCTTCCCCCCCTCACCCTTCCTTCCCCCTCCATTTCCCCCCTTCCCCTCTCCCCATCACCCTCCCTTTCCCCCCTCGCCCTCCTCCCATTCCCCTCCCTTTTCCCCTTCCCCTCACTCATCCTCCCCTTCCCCCTCTCCCTCCCTCTACCCCCCCTCCCTCTACCCCCTCCCACGCCCTCTACCCCTCCCTCCCCCTTTCTCTCCCCTCATTTTCCCCTCCCTTACACTCTCTCCCTATCCCTCCCCCTCTCCCTCTCCCTATCCCTGACCCTACCCCTATCCCTGCTTCTACCCCTAACGCCATCTTAACCGCTATCCCTATCCTTATATAAACATACAACTGACACTCATATTGATTTTTAGACATTTCAAACCTATCAACCCCATCCCAGGGGTGGTGGTATTTCACGTCCACCACGTTGGATTTCAAAATCATTGTAGTTTTCGTAATCAGCGACCCGATAAACCATACGAACGACACCCATATTGATTTTTAGACATATCAACTCTATCGCACCCCAACCTTATCCCCAGGGGATAATGGTAGTTTACGTCTACCACGTTGGATTTCAAAATTGTAGTAGTTTTCGTAATCAGCGATACTTAGTTGAATAAAAAAAGTCCCATCAAAATCGGTTAAGTAGTTTCGGTGTGCTGTAGCAGATACAACCCCGCTAGAGTATTATTGTATGTGTAGATTCCCACGGGAATGAGATATTTTCCCGGGGTAAAAAGTAGCCTATGTCCGTCTCCAAGTTACCATCTATCACCATACCAAATTTCATCAAAATCCGTTCAGCCGTTTAGGCGTGAAAGAGCAACAAACAAACAGACAGACAGACAGACAGACAGAGTTACTTTCGCATTTATAATATTAGTATGGATATTTTGACACTCCTTCCCTGAAAACCCTTTAACCCTGTAAAGCGTCAAGTTTGAAATTTTCGTTCAGTCAAGAAGATCAATTTGATCGAAATTCGTGATATTTTATCACCAAACGACTCGTGAGTGTTACTCATAATTATGTACTTCAACGGATAAAATTGACGGCATAGGACCGACAAGTTTCGATCTTGTTCGAAGATCTTCTTCAGGAAGAAGTTGAAGTAAATAATTAATTCGTGATATGGTTCTCATAACCTCTGAATTTGCAGCCAGTTCCGTCAATCCTGGCTTCCATCCATTCTGAATACATTAGAACGTTGCAAAATTTATTTGTAGTTTATTTTAGTTAATTAACTTGTCAGTCTTACCTAATCTTATTATGTAATGTAATTTGTCTGCTCTTTCTCGCCGTGCTAAGAGTAACTCTAATTTGAATGTACTTTTACGATAAAAAAACGAAACACGCCTTAGTCCTGTAGTGATAGCTCACCACATCCTTGCTTTACAATCTTAACATAATTTCAATCGACTAATGCTCTACGTCTACGCTGTCGTTGTAAGTTCTTGAAAATGCTAGAGAAATATTTCAGTATTAATATTTCTCAAGCATTAGTTCAATACATATTCTTTTATTTTCGTGGCGACTGATCTCAGCCCAGTAAATTGCCAAATCGACAGAAATATGATTCACCTCACTCATAGTAAGGGTAAATTTCTATATGATTTGTTCATAACTGCCTCTTTGACTGATGATAAAAAGCTTCCTCTAAAAGATACAAAAGATATTGGCAGACATTTACACCCCTGCGTTTTCTCGAAATCAGGCAGGCCATTGTATTCCATTCAGGTTGTCATGATGTGGCGTCTCTAGATACTTACAAAAATACAACCACTTAATTTGTGACAATCAATACAATTTTTAATTTTTTTTTCACTTTATTCATTCTTTGCAATAGCGTTGATTGATAGGAGAAATTCTTCCATATTAGTAGTTCAGTGTTGAGGCGATACCGGAACATCGAAACTGGTACATATCTCTACATCTGTAGCTTATGGATCTGGGCGAGATTTCCATTTGATTTATAATACAAAAACTGGTGAATGCGAACGACTGTGACTCCGATTAGCATGTTCGTAATACAAGGTGTTTACAGCTTTGTAATGTAGTAGATTATTACAGTCGGATTCAACAATCATGATCAAATACCTGGGCGACCGAGCATTGCTCTGTAGCCCAACCACAGCCCAACAAATGGCATTGTAGGGTTTCGGATCGCGCTATTTTTGTACATTACATACAGCGCCATCTAGTATCGAGTAGAAGAACTAGTTTATCTACGGGTTATTTTCGGGGTTGTAAAAATCATGAGGAATAAAGGTCTTGGGAAATTCATATAATTTACGGACTTATTATTTTTCACATAACAATTATCTCGGACAATTATGCACACGTGCTGTCAGACCTTTATTTTTTACTGCGCCAGCTCTTTGATGTTTTATTGTTTTCTATCTTCTTATTCAATATCTCCTTCTTGGTCGTTCTGTCTCATTTAAAATTTTGTTATTATAAACCTTTCATATGTTTAATCTTAACTCATCCTGCCTGTATAAGTTGTTGTTCGTCAAATTATAACCTCACAGTAATTGGTCATAGTTTCGAGCAATCTAATCGGTCAGTACAATCTCGACGCGATGAAATAATACTCAACGCACACTAGAAACGTTTTATTTGATGAAGTTATAAAGATAATGGATTATTTGTTTGCGTGCTTTACCAGCAAGTTGTTAAATCGTTCAAGCCTTGAGGGTTTTCTTTAAGTGAATGATTGCTTAAGAATGAAAGAAGAAATTCTTTTACAAACACAAGCACTGAGGCAATAATAATAGATAACGCAAGTATCTGCCAGTTATTTTGACTACCTACTCTGACACGATAGTAAGGGTGATGAAGGACAAATTTCTATATGATTTGCTCATGTCTGCCTCTTTGACTGATGATAAGGAGCATCCTCTAAAAGATACAAAAAATATTGGTGGACATCCATACCCCTGCGTTTTTGAGGAATTAAGTATTAACTATTTTGAAATTTGACAATGAAACGTACACCTGGCAGACTATGATTATCTTTTTTTTTTTTTTTTTTTTATTTATTATGCATTAAATTACAAGAAATATGGTGGACATCGTTAGCACGCAAACCTCTTGGGTTTATCTGCGCTATCTGATTAAGTACAATGTATAAAACCCCAGAAAAATGGTCTGTCACCATAATAGCCCTGCGTCATAAAGTTACAGCGCTTCAAAATGCAAAAATTCACTACTTCGTCCCGTGATAATGCAGAGCCCTGCATGTCTGCCTATTTGATTTTCTACATCTTCAGAAGTATTTTAAACAGGAGCCACAAAGGCAGACAAAAAAACATTACTTAGTGTCTTATTTTCATTTTTTTTGCTTTAACTCAAAAACGCAGCGACGCACTGAAAAACTTGTTAGGACCAAATCGATTCGTGTTGAGCTGATCTATCATCCCTATTAATATGAATCATCAGCAAATCATATACCCAAATTGCAGCCAGCACCCTAACTACGATATTTTAGGTACCTACTGCTTAAACTTTCTTTACTTATCTGCATTTTTACTTTAACTTGTTAATTGAAACATCTCGTTTACTTTGAAGTAGAATAAGATGATAGTAGATTACCCAACAAGTGAAATAAAAAGTAAATTCCTTTCGAGGGAATAAGTTGCATCCCGAGAGCAGGATTAGTTGTTGTAGAATCCTGAGCAGAGCGAGGGATATAAGGCCCGAGATGATCTTTTTTTCACGTGTTAGGTATACGCTACTTTTCAACATTGACTTCAGAAACTATGTATTTCAATACAAAAGTAAAAATGGCAGCACCCGATTTTCCAGACTTGTGTTTCGTGCCTTATATAGGTAGTATTTTCTACGTTGAGGAACTACATCAATTACAGTTTTTTTATTTGTAGGAGTCGATTCTTTTGAAAATAATTTATTAACAACTTTTCCCAATAGTTAGGGTGCTGGCTGCAATTTGGGTATATGATTTGCTCATTATGCATGTTAATAGGGATGATAGATCAGCTCAATACGAATCGATTTGGTCCTAACAAGTTTTTCAGTGCGTCGCTGCGTTTTTGAGTTAAAGCAAAAAAAATGAAAATAAGACACTAAATAATGTTTTTTTTGTCTGCCTTTGTGGCTCCTGTTTAAAATACTTCTGAAGATGTAGAAAATCTAAGAGGCAGACATGCAGGGCACTGCATTGTCACGGGACGAAGTAGTGAATTTTTGCATTTTGAAGCGCTGTAACTTTACGACGCAGGGCTATTATGGTGGCAGACAATTTTTTGGGGTTTTATACATTGTATTTAATCAGATAGTCATAGTCTGCCAGGTGTACGTTTCATTGTCAAATTTCAAAATAGTTAAAACTTAATTCCTCAAAAACGGAGGGGTGTGGATGTCCGCCAATATTTTTTGTATCTTCTAGAGGATGCTCCTTATCATCAGTCAAAGAGGCAGACATGAGCAACCACATACTTAAGTTTTCAACTGCAACAATATTCTATGCTCCAGTTATTTCTAGTGTGACAATTACAATCATAATATACAAAATTCGATATAAATAAAAGCGATAACTTACAAATATATAATGATTTGGATTCAATAACTATTGCAAATGCCTTAGTTTGTGACATAGATGAATACCATAAAATTGCTCCTCAACACGGCTATTACTTAAAAATATTGACCCTAAACATCAGGAGTATTAATTGTAACTTCTCAGGATTAATGGCACTATTACATAGATCAAAAACAAATTGGGATGTTATAGTCTTGACCGAGTGCTGGTTAAAGAAGAACAATTTCAATTTACCTGTTCTGGAGGGGTATAACACATACGCGACAGCTAACAACCTTACACAAAATGAAGGTGTTGTAATTTACTGTAAAGAAAACCTAACAGTTCGAAATGAGGAGGTCATCTTACAAGATGCAAATTGTCTATCAATTTCAAGTAGGAACACATTAATATTAGGGATATATCGTCCTCCAGCACAGAATAATATTGACAACTTTCTACAATCGCTGAATACGCATTTAACAAAATATAAATCTTTTAAAAATATTATTCTCACTGGAGATATAAATATAAATATAGTAAACGATACTCAGGATCAACGTGCGCACCCATATCTTGATCTTTTGGCTTACCATGGCATGCTACCTGCTCACTCATACCCAACTCATGGACGCTCATGTATAGACCATATGTTTCTTAAAACCAGGCTGCCTGCCTTTTGCTACGTCGCTGAATCTTCCATCACGGACCACGATGTGGTGATGCTTTTTATAGAAAGTACTGTTCGTAAAGATAGTTCTCCTAAAAAATCTATGAAAAAAATTTACAAAGTTGGTCTAGGAAAAGACTTAAATAATATTGATTTTAGCTTTTTATACTCTATTTCCGACGTCAATTTAGCTACTAATTTATTTTTAGAATCTTTAACGCGTGCTATAAGTAAAAACACCAAAATTGTTTCTTTACCTAATCGTAAGAGAACTAAAAAGCCTTGGATAACTAATGGACTATTGCGCTGTATAAAGAACCGAGACAAACTTCATGTGAAAGCCAAAAAATACCCAAATAACGCCATAATTCAAACCACCTATAAAAGATATCGCAACTTTTGTAATCAAATTCTGAAGAAAGTTAAGCAAAGTTATGAAAGAAGTCAAATCCAAAAAGCAGGAAAAAATAATAAAAAACTATGGGATTCAATAAAGGAAATCACTTACACAAATAAACAAAAAAAACTACCACTGGAATTAATTGCATCAACTGATCCAAAGAAAGCTTTAAATGACGCTAATCAATATTTCTCTACTGTTGGTGGTAAACTGGCAGAGTCATTATTATCGAAACACCGCAATCATCAGTCACAATCTGATACTAGGAACCTTTCTGACGTAGACTCTTCTAGTAGTGCACAGTCTTTTGGTTTACTCGCAACAGATGAGGCTGAAATCGAAACTCTAATTATGAACCTTAAAAATGATTGTGCAGTTGGGATTGATGAAATTTCGAGTTCTTTTCTAAAAGAACACAAAGCGTCTATAATACCCCCACTCACATACATCTGTAACCTATCATTTGATAATGGTGTTTTCCCCCAAGCTTTTAAAAAGTCTCAAATCGTACCTGTATACAAAAGTGGAGACAGAGACCGTATCAACAACTATCGGCCAATTTCAATTCTTCCGAGTCTGTCTAAAATTTTAGAACGTTTGATGAATAACAGATTAGTTAAATACTTGGAAAGTAGAAAGCTTATTAGTGATTCCCAATTCGGTTTCCGAAGAGGAAAATCGACGGTAGATGCGGTGCATAAACTAATTGACTACGTTATTACCAACATGGACAGCGGTAAAAAAGTAATTGCAATTTTCTTGGATTTAGCTAAAGCGTTTGATACGGTCTCTGTCCCACTTTTGATTTATAAGTTGGAGAGACTGGGTGTCAGGGGTCTTCAACTCAAACTATTTGCGGATTACCTCACAAACAGAACGCAAGTCGTTAAAATAGGTAACATGCTCAGTGATGAGCTTCCTGTCACATTTGGGGTCCCACAGGGTAGTATCCTTGGCCCTACCTTGTTCTTAATATATATCAACGATTTATGTAACCTAAAATTACAAAGCGGAAGTATAATAACGTTTGCTGATGATACTGCCCTGTTGTTTAGTGCCGACACCTGGCAGGAGGCTTTTCGCTGTGCGCAGGATGGTTTGAACAAAACTACTTCATGCCTTCACGATAACGTACTTACCTTAAATAGTGATAAAACAAAATACATTACCTTCACATTTAGAGAGCCTAATCAACCACCAAAGGACCAATTCTCTCTAAAAGTGCATTGCTGCGAAAATCGCATAAATACTACATGTAATTGCTCTTTACTTGAAAGAACTGATAAGTTAAAATATCTAGGCGTATTTATTGATAGTAATTTAACTTTTAAATATCATATTGATTCAGTAGCCTCTAGGTGCCGAAAACTTATCTTTATCTTTAAAACACTGAGACACGTGGCGGATGTACAAGTTATGAAATCAGTTTACTACGCACTATGTCAATCAAATCTCTCATACTGCATAACTTGTTGGGGCGGAGCAGCAAAGACACACCTAATTAAATTAGAGAGAGCACAAAGGACCATCCTGAAAGTTAGTAATTTCCTGCCTATACGCTATCCCACCACAGATTTATATAAACTATCTAATGTTATGACTGTACGACAACTTTTTATTCATCAAATAGTTTTAAAGAAGCACAATGAGTTAACTTTTGATGCTAATAATCTATTAGGTAAACGCAATTCCTCTGCCGTCTGTCCCACGATGTGTCTTAAAACTAAATCCTTAAATAGATTTTACTGCTTCCTTGGAAATTACCTGTATAATAAAATAAATAAGGTTCTGTCAATATATTCACTTCCGCAGTTTACCTGTAAACATAAAGTATTAGAATGGCTTTTAAGTAAGGATTATGATCAAACTGAAAGTTTGTTGGCAGTCTTATCTTAATATCTTAATTACTTTGTACAAACTTACGAACACACATAAACACTCACGTACACGCACTATCACCCACACATATATTCACGCACACACACTATCACCCACACATACATTCACGCACACAAACGTACACCCATACACACATAACATACACTCATCCACACACTTTACTTACATATTTCTGAAAATTCTCATTACCAGGTTTTGTAAACTAAAATACTGTATGTTATAAGCTATGTTAACTACTTACAGTAGGGGGAGAGCCTGGTGATCTGTCACACAAGGTAACTTAGTATAGACACCAGCTCTCACCACAAAGAATTAGTACCTGCTTAGCTAATAATATTGTCATAAAAACTGTACTTTGTGATGAGAGAAATAAAGATTTTTATTATTATATTATATTATATATAGAAATTTGTCCTTCATCACCCTTCCCAGCAAACATTTTTGGTTGAAATTACGGTTATATGACCAATTTTAAGTGTCAATTGTTACGTCGTTGTTTCTACGTTGGTGTAAAATTACGTCGAATCGACGTAATGTTTCACTAGTTTGGGGAATGAATGACACGTGCCATGGCACGTAAATTCGAGGTAAAACTAGTCACAATAACCATGAAGTCAACGCTCAAGTCACCTTATCGACGTAATTTTGACGTCGTTACGACTTGTTTTGTAGACTTTATAAACGCTTTTACCAATTAGGGTAATGTTACTAAATTTTTACGTAGCCTCGACGTAATTATGTGATTTAATTTACTTGTCTAGGTCATATTTTCATCTGCAGTTGAGTGAGTGAAACAAAAATGTATTTCTTTTTGTACTCGCAAATAAAATGACTGACTAACGACAAATGTTAACTTACTCTACAATGATGGCGACGAATATTCACTTTGAACAAACTGATTGATAAATAGCTCTTAAATGCGATGAAATCGTGTGGGATGAAATTTTTTTCGTGTAATATGCTTATTTTACGTTGAAAACTACTGATGGGCTTTAGCAATACTCATTTATTAAAATATTTAAAAGAACAGGTGCTAATATTAATTTTCATTTGTGTCTTCTAACTTTTGATTTAAGGTATTCTGTTACTTGAAACTAACTTAAAATATATTGAAAAGCTTAATATTTGTTTACGTATATATAAACTAGTTGTATTCGTTAGAAAACAGCAAATGAAGTTTTAAATTTATAAAATATTTTTACATTTTAGACTTACAAAATGGCGATACGACTTGAAAGATAGATTTACTTATGAATCGACTTATAAGTAAATGGTAAATAAAATAGGTCAGACTGACATAAATTTTAAGACTCAGTAGTCACAGTTACCAATTTTAGTTATATTTTCTTTGGAGTTACGCGTCTATAAGGTAATTTTTGCTACTTATAAGTAATAAAATCTGCCATGTCGATAATAGGTGTTTAATTAGGTCAACGCGACGTAATAAATCCTTCAGTAATGTTCTCGCAACGGCCGTGGTGTTTTGTGTGTGCGTGCAATAAAATTGTGAAAAAGATTTTATGCAACTGGATTAAAACGGTAAATGACATGATACAATACCTAATATTTCCAATTAATTTTGAGGTACGAATCTTTCACCACTAGGTATAGGTAGACGAAAAACTCCCGAATAAAATAAAATAAAACCACTTAGTGCGTGTCGGGCCACGCGCAGTATAGGGTTCCGTAGTTTTTTAGGATTTTTTATCGCAAAGCAGGTTTTGATTAAGTATTTCATAACGTTCATAACATAAACTTTTTACCTCCTTATGCTCAGCGAGGTCCTAGCGCCATATTGCAAATTTTTATTATTTCCAGTTTTTCGGCTTTAACTCATTAACCTGTGAAGCCTACTTATCTGTGATAGTTTTCCTTTTAATTTCATCATATATTCTACTACTGTGAATTTTTTCACATTTCCAATAACAACCATTTAGCTGGTAGGGCGGGGGGACACTCGACTCCAACAAAAATTTGCGCTTTTAACGGATCCCTAAATTTAAAAATGACATGAGCAATCTAACGATACCTAACATGATGGGGTCGACAAGAAAAAAAATTTTCACCCTCACTTTACTTGTGGGGGAGGCACCCTAAATATTTTTTTTTCCAAGATTTTCTTTTACCACTTTATCGGTGAATCTATACCAAATTTCAGCTTTCTTGTATTAAGGGTCTCTGAGCTAAGCCGCGGACAGACAGACAGACGGACATGACGAAACTATAAGGGTTCTTTGTCGACAACGGAACCCTAAAAAAATATATTCATGTGGCAATGTTAAGCTGTCAGAGATGATGTCTAGCCAAAGTAAGAGTTGTTTCAAAAATGCTGAGAATTTACTTTGTTTACTTGAAAAAACTAAAATATTTCGTAAGAATGTCGATAAAACTGGTACGATTAGTGGTAGGATTTTTTTATAATGTCTATCGTAACATTCGTGAGGATACAATTATAAATCAACTAATATTTTCGATTTTAAAGCGCCACGAAGTTTTGACTGGTACGTAGAGCTGACTAGTTTTGATACTTATGAGGGTCTGCTCCGCACGTGGTTGTAGCCTCGCGTTTGTGACTCTATTGACAGCGTTTGCGCGTATCTTCCGGTGCAGGTCTTTACCGCTTGTGTCTCCCGCCACGCGGTCAGTGCATGTTTCTATGGTAAGCGCAACATGACGCGGGTCGTCTGGCGCAGTTGTCATTCGCCCGGGCCCCAGTGTCGCCTGCCTGATGAGCTGCGGTCAAATTAGTTAAGTTTGTCGTCCGGGTCGAACACTGCGGTTCGTGTACTTTTGCGGGCTTTAGCGCCTGATCATCAGATTCAGATAATTTTATTCAATGTAGATTCTTTACAGAATACTTATTGAATGTCATGTAGAATACAATGCAAATAGAGCGAGTCTACGCCGTTTCGGATCGTGCTATGGCAGCGTTAAAGAAACGGCAAGAAACCACTGCAGCACGGCCTACTTTAAGAGTCGGCTTTTTACAATGTGTTTCTTGTGTTTCGCTGGAATATCAGAGCACCATACCTCTTTGTCATTCATATAGTCATCTAATCTATAGTAAGCTTTTTTACATAACGTTTGCTTTACACATTCTTTAAACTTTCTCTCAGGTAATTGCACTATATTGTCAGGTATTTTGTTGTAGTATCGTATACACAGACCAACGAAAGATGTATTGACTTTAGTTAATCTAGTATATGGTTGATCAATTTTGTGCTTATTTCTAGTATTAAAATTATGCCAGTCACAAATTTTAGGTAATTGATTAATGTTCTTTCTAGCATACATAATGTTTTGTTTTGTATTGTCATAATGTTGATTTCCTTGAACAGTTCTCTCAGGGAATCACGAGTCTTCAGGCAATAAATTGACCTTATAGCCCTGTTTTGTAAAACGAATATTGAATGTATATCAGCTGCCCGGCCCCAAAGCAGTATGCCATGAGACATAATGCTATGGAAATAGCTAAAGTAAACTAGCCTTGCAGTAGCTACATCAGTAAGTTGTCTGATTTTCCTGACAGCATATGCAGCCGAGCTCAATCGACCAGAAAGAGCCGTTATATGAGGTCCCCATTGAAGTTTAAAGTCTAGTGTTAACCCTAAGAAAACTGTACTATTTACAAAATCTAATGGTTCATTATTCAATACTATGTTATGTGAAGTAGGCCTTACATCTTTTTTTAAGTTGTCGCCTATTAGGAAAGGGATAACGTAATTCAAGCGCAACCAAGGATCAACAATCAATCAAAATTTTAGTTTTGAAAGAAGTATTAAAGTTAATAAAAAATCCAAAACATTGATATAATTATTTTTGTCATACGACAAAAATGATCTAAAAGCAATCAAATTAATTAATGCAGTAAGATTGAGCCATATTAAGGGAATTAGCGGAACAAATTTATTCGATACCAAAAGTCTTAGCTTCGTGTAGTCGTTGACCCTCTTCACAACCTCAAATAAATTCCTCTCAATTATTGTCAGGGCTACCCGCAGGAGAGATCGAGAAAGGTCCTTTTTTTAGGACTTTCGCTAGCAACTTGAAAACGGTGCGTCTTAGAGACAAGGCGTTCAAAGGTAGTTAAAACCTAGTAAATTTACCACAACTTTTTCGTTATACATAACTAGCTGTGCCCTACGACTTCGCTTGTGTGAAGTGTTGATTGCAGCTGCGTGGCTCTTAACTTAATAATCGCATATTTTCTGTTACGGTTATCCGATTGCAATGAAACAAAAATTATATGATGCATCAACGTAAGTTTAATACATTATTGAAAAATTCATTTGAATCGGTTCAGTAGTTCGTGAGTAAATGACGAATTTTGTGTTATTTTTTATTATCAGTATGTTTAATGTACTTTATTTTACTTAATGTGGTTAAGAGGAAATCAGTACTTTTCCTAACACCCTGTATAACAAATAGATAAAAATGTTATTCATAACAGAATACACAATATGTCATACCTAAACTAAACATCAGTAATAAAATAAAATTAGCTCAAAATTCCGCTCGTGGCTTCGTTAATCAAAAAGTCCCCCCCTGGATGTTCCTGGTGCAAAGGTGCCCATTACGCTAGCAGCGTTCCCTCGCTGAATAGCGATGGACAACCTTTGCATCAGGAACGCCCCTGAACGAGGATCTAATATAAACTTCGAAGCCGACACCACCTACTTCACCAAGATACGACTTGATTGTGACTAAAAGGAGCCAACTTTAAAGTGACCACCAGCAGCTGCAACCTTATAGTTGAAATCTTTAGTAAATCTGAATTTGAAGTCCTTTGAATGTGACCCGCTAGTAGCGTAATTGCTTTGAAAGTATTTTTTACTATATAGTCGAATACAGGTGTTTTCTGGAGGTAACATTTACTTCAGAATTGGTCGAGAAATTCACCTTCAAGTCGGTGACCCATAGATCAAAATTTTGGTAATTATTACGTCGCAAATACAAAAAAGAACGTAAAAGTATTTGCAACTTATTGGTTCATATTTTACGTCAATTCCACCATCTTTTTCGACTTATTTTCAACTATGAAGTCCCTTTACTTTAAAGTGGACCTAATAAGGAAATTTCACGTTATTATTCACCTAAATATTGACCCATTGGTAAATGTTTGCTATAAGCGAAAAAAATTGGTGCATGTTACGTAATAATTACCTTATTAGGTAACAGTGTCAGAAGCTTAGTAAAACTTACTTAAAATGTTTGCTGGGTTACTATAGGTCGAAATACGAAAAACCATTTTTGACCTCCCATACAAAATACGCTATCAGCCTGCTATCAGCTGACGCAGTTTCTATGGGAGGTCAGAAATTGAGTTCCGTATTGCAGATTCACACCCCTTAGTATTATCACACCTTTCCGTTACACGTTGTATATTATTGTCGACCATTCCTACTCGTATTAAGCAAGGTGCGTTAACTCATTTGGCATTGACCATAATGTTTAGGTTAAATTATTTTCATACCCTTTTACAAATCTGAGTATTTTTCTTTAGAAAAGAAAAGCAGTTTTTGTAGTTCTTTTTAAGTATAGGCACTATCATTTTGATTAATATTGTTTCTTGGAATCGAGGACTGTTTAACAATTTGTCCTAGTATCATCGTGGACTTTCTTTGCTAACGACGATGTTTCAGTAAATAGTGCCTCAAGGGCTTGCTCTGTTAAGAAGACCCTGCTTTATTATCAATTTACGATGTCATAATAATAGGGAATATGAAATTGTACGAGCATAAATAGTGACCAGATAGTGAGCCGTATCTTCACAATGCTGAGTTCATTTAAATTTCCATCTATAAACAGGATACAAGATGACTAACAATGTTGCTAAGCTCTTTCTAACGGAGTTTGAGGTGCTTTCGATACTAAACCGGGTGTTAGGGTAAACAATGTGATCCTTGAAACTGTGCATTTAGACCAGGAAACTAAACAACTTATCCCATGAAACATTGGTCGACATACGAAAAAAAATTTACCTCTTCTACAAAATGCGCTTTCAGTAGATGCAGTCACTATGGGAAGTTTAATTTTCTTTTTTATCCGACTACCGCGAAGCAAAAATTAGGGTTATTCATATTCTGACCTAGATTCCATGAGTAACATGGTAAAATTATGTTCACCATTTCATTAGGACCATATGTAAATATATGGTGCATTATCCACTGCAAGTCAGTAGTAACACCTTGATGTTAAGCAGGTCTCTAGTTTCGAGGGTTTGTAACGTAGCGCCGATTCAGCTTATACTGGTCTTATTACCCTCTTACTTGATGCCATGCGAGCAATCTATCGACGATGTTTTTATGCAAAGTCCGTCAGATTCATATTCAGATATGTTTGTTTATGTTTCGAAAATAATATTTAATTCTTAGATCCTGGCATTAAAATCGAAACCATCTAATAATAATCTAACCATTAGATCTTTAACTGCTACGCAGTCGCTTCATAGATATACTTCTGTCATTATTCACTTCGATAAATGACCTTTTAAAGCTAAAATTTAACGTATTTTGCATGGGAACATAATAGCAAAGGGACTAACAAGATATTATTCAGTTACATACGGTTACATAAACAAACATACTTATTACTTAACGGTAAAGGTTACTCTGCCTAAAAATCAAGAATATTTATAAGAAGTACACATTACAATTGTGTACTTCTTATTATGGATTTATATATATATGTCGTGGCCAGATCGTGGTATTGGCTATTTCATGATGTGGCCACTTTCAAGTTGGTTACTTCATGAATTCATGTTGGTTACTTCATGAAATGCAACCTAACATAACCGAACCTTTCATGAAGTGGTCAGCCACATCATTTCTAACGATCTGGCCACGACATACTAGCTGTTCTATTCTGTTCTGTACTACGGCTTCGCTCGCGTGGTTTTTATACTTAAAGTTTGCAAGTATATAAAACTTATTTTTTAAATTCCTCAATTAACCCCCGGTATGAATTTGCAAAAACGCCGAAATACGCCTTTCGTTTTTTTTATTTTCAGTAGCCCAAATCCATATTTTTATGCATCTCATGAATGTCAAAACTGTAGAATTTTGATAAAAACTTTCGACCCAAACAAAACATCCCCTCGAGGAATGATTTTTCAAAATAGCTGAAAAACATGTTTCCTGTTTTCTTTTCATCAATTTAAGAGGCTACCTCTCGTCCACTAGCGCCCCCATCAGTTAAAAAAATACTACTCGCTAAATACAAAACTTATCGAAAATCCCGAAGATCAGATTAAAGTAAAGGTACTCTAGTTTATTTAGAACTTATCAATTCTGAAAAATATAGTTCACTGTAGTTACAGATACAAAAAGTGAAAAAAAACGGCCACTTTTAGCAGTTTTAGGCTTACTAAATCAATGAAATGCCTACATATAATGGGCCCTAAACTTTATAATAAAATCCCAAGTGAAATAAAAAACAGTAAGACCGATGTCTCGTTTGTTAATAAACTTAAAAGCATGCTAACGTTGGAAGCATACTACTCAATCCGCGAATTTGACTGTAAACCTGCGAATTTGCAAACCCAAACTCTAAAGGAAATTATGACAAATGTGGCAAATAATTTATAAATTTGAATGAAATTTAATATGTTGATTCCATTTCTATTATAATTTTTGTATTTTGTCTTGTGTAATTGTGTAATTTTTGTGTTTGACTTGTAAAATGTAATATTTTATCAATAAATGAATTGAATTGAATTAAATTTTTTGTATCTGTAAATACAGTGAACTATATTTTTCAGAATTGATAAGTCCTAAATAAACTAGAGTACCTTTACTTCAATCTGACCTTCGGGATTTTCGATAAGTTTTGTATTTAGCGAGTTGTATTTTTTTTACTGATGGGGGCGCTAGTGGACGGGAGGTAGCCCCTTAAATCCAAATTTTTACGCATGGGGATTTTCATACAAACGTTTATCCCTCATTTTCTCGTCCTTTTTAGTGGTTTTAAATAACACGCTTTTATTAGAAAATTTGAGACTTTGATAACGCATTTTTTTCACTTTTAGTTCTTTGAAATTAACACCTAGTTGTTCTAAAAACTTTTTAAAATTTTCATATTTTTTTTACTGTATTTATGTTTTAAAACAAAAAAAAACCGACAACACGACATAACCGAGCCCAAAAAAGATGATTTTCTTGACTGAGTACCCATGGCCACCTCACCTTCCAGCACCACCATCATCAGTTTAGTAGCGAAATAATATTTTATTGTCATCTGATTTACACATACTTACATGCTGAATTTCAGCTCGATGGGAATCCGGGAAGTGGGTCAAATTTATCTTGCAAGATTCGATTATAGATTTTTTTTTTCTTTTTGAGGACTATCTACTTTAAAAAGTAACAGGTTAAATCAAGGTCTCCACACTAGGCAAGCCTGTATCGTGGACACCATACAAATCTTTACAAGTCCAGTCAAAGTTCCAGAATCAAAACATAGGAAGTTAAATTAAACATAGATTACAAAAATTATATAATTAATGATAACATAAATTTATTAAATCAAATCAAATCAAAATCGTTTATTCATTGTTGGATATTAAAATCTCTTAATGACGTCAGCTAAACTACATCGCTTCACAAACAATGTGGCGCCAATTGTGGGAAAAAAAAGAAGCGACAATAAAAACCCACGCGCTCTTTTAAATATGTTTGAATGTACAAGGTTGAGGTCAGTTTTAATTTTGAATTAGCCTGTTAGAACCGTAGTCTAATCCCATGGATTTTTCTCTTCTAGATAATCTGATATTTTATAATAACCCTTCTTACATAATTTCTGCTTGATTACAGTTTTGAATTTATCTAACGGTAAACTTTCAATATCAGTGGGTACCTTATTATAGAAGCGTATACATTGACCTTTATATGTTTTACTAATTTTGTGAATACGGCTGACATGAGAAGCAAGTTGATTCTTGTTTCTTATGTTGACACTGTGCCTGTCACAATTTTTATCAAAAATATGTATATTCCGTTTAGCATATATTAAATTCTCATAAATGTATTGCGACACAAAAGTCAAAATGTTGATTTCTTTAAATTTATTTCGAAGAGATTCTCTAGGCTTCATTTTATAAATTGCACGAACAGCTCGCTTTTGTAGTAAAAAAATGCTGTTTGCATCCGCAGCATGACCCCATAACAAAAGGCCATATGACATGAGACTATGGAAATAACTGAAGTAGACTAACCTCGCGGTGTCTACATCCGTCAGAGCTCTTATTCTTTTCACTGCGTATGCTGCAGAACTAAGTCTGTTCGACAATTTATTAATATGCGGTCCCCATTGTAATTTGTTGTCTAAGGTAATACCTAGGAACACAGCTGATTCCACAAGACTCAATTTATCGTTTTTCACTAATAGGCTTGTAGCAGTTGGCTTTACATTAGGCAAAACAAATTTAACACACTTAGTTTTCTTTTCGTTAAGTAAAAGATTATTTACGGTGAACCACTCAACTACATTAGAGATTGTACTATATATTTATACATTTATGGAAAGTATTACATATACATATAATACACACAATATATACCTAGATATACATATATTTATTTATTTACATTTATAATACCTATATATAAATAGCTTTATAAAAGTTAGATAAAGTTACGGCAATTTATTTTTTATTTTTATTTTTTAATGAACATAAGAGGTCAAGAGAGTTTCTGTTTTTTCATATGTGGCGTCATTTAACCAATTGCGAATAGCTATTTTGGCTTCGTTTATTGAACACTTCTTTATGTTGCATAGCCTGACTATATTGTTATAAACATACATGGCAGCGTAAGGGTTCAGGCGTCTAGCAAAAACAGAACGCGTAGGCGGGAGGCAAACTTTGAAAACCCGCTTTTCTAGCATAGACTTGTATTCATGCGAGTTGAGTACTATTTTATGTGTAAAAAGGCATACCTTCAAAATAAAAAGTTTACGAACACTCAGCAAGTCAGCTTCCTTATAAAGCAAGGCGGTCCGGTATCTACGTGGTTTTTTACACATTGTTTTAATAACGGCTCTTTGAGCTCTTTCCAACTGTATTAAATGAGTTTTTGCCGCGCCACCCCAGCTGGATATACAATAGGTCAGGAGTGATTGACACAGTGTGTAGTAAGTCATCTTGAGAATGGCTGGAGACACAATATCCCTTAGTTTTCTCATTATGCCTATCACCCTCCGATTCGATTATATAGGGTGACTTTTAATTAGTTAGTTAATTGATTAGTGACTGAAGATTTCCAGTCCAACCAAAAGTTTTTCTGGAAATCCATACGGACAGCCCGAGGAAAGTTTGGAACATCGGAGCTGAGTAAAATCAGAAGCCAGGATAAGGTGAAGAATGTGTTCTGAGGAGGTGGAAGGAATATTTTGAAAGTCTGTTTGAGAGAGAAAAAGCAGAGGCCAGCGAACCTAGGTCTTCTGTGGAAATGAATGAGAATGAAGAGGAGAATTGTGTAAGTGAGATAAGTATGGATGAGATTATGAAAGCGATGAAAAGTATGAAATCAGGTAAAGCAGCTGGGTATGATAGAGTGTCGGTCGAGATGTTGAAGGCTGGGCGAGGCATTGTGGCTAATCAGTTGTACCGCCTTTTCAACTTGTGTTGGACGAACGGCCAAGTACCAGGTGACTGGTGCAAGGCTGTGATTGTGCCGCTGTACAAGGGAAAAGGGTCACAACAGGACTGCAAAAATTATCGCGGGATAAGCCTTCTCAGTGTCGCCGGCAAACTGTATGCAAAGGTTTTGATTGAAAGAGTGATGAAAGATACTGACGATAAAATATGGGATGTACAAGCGGGATTTAGAAAGGGAATGGGATGTACAGATCAGGTCTTTTCCTTGCGGTGCATAGCTGAAAAGTTTTTGGCTAAAAACCAAAAAGTCTACTGCGCGTTCGTGGATTTGGAAAAGGCCTATGACCGAGTGGTGAGGAATGAATTGTGGTCAGCATTGTCTATGTATGGGGTAAACGGTCATCTGATTCAAGCACTGAAATCTCTCTATGAGGATTCCAGTGCTTGTGTCAGAATAAACGGGGCGTACACTGAATGGTTTAGCATCGAAAAAGGTGTTAGGCAGGGATGTGTAGCGTCACCTTGGCTGTTTAACCTGTTCATAGATAATTGTTTGATTGATCTGAAAGAGAGTATGTGTGGACTGAGAATAAAAAAAACCGGCCAAGTGCGAGTCGGACTCGCGCACTGAGGGTTCCGTACCACCACATAAACATAATTGTATTAGTTGAAATTTCAGTAAGTTAATGTGCTAGATTTTTTGAGTCCGACACGCGCTTGACCAAATTTTATTATTTGTTGTTATTTAATAGCCTTATGCCCTATAAACATACCAATTTTCAAGTTTGTAAGTGTTCCCGTTTTTAAATAAAACTAAAACAAAAATCGCCTCAGCAACCATCCAACTTGACCCCTCTCTTATATGAATGTTCTTGAAACGGGAGCTCACCACAATTGGTTACCATTAGTTGTGAGAAAAGTTGTAATATTTAATGATTTCAGACTTTTCCCATTATTTGTACTGTGAGACCTAGCTTCTTGCCAAATTTCATAATTTTTGATCAACGGAAAGTACCCTGTAGGTTTTTCATTTTTGAATAAATGTATGGAGATGAGGACATAAAATGCCATATCTTTTGATTGCGTCGTTGTAAAAAATTTAAATTTTCAGATCTTGTGTGGTTCATGGCTCCTAATATATGGTATTAATTTCAACCTGATACCTTTACCCGTTCGTGAGATAAAGGGTCTTGACAGACAGACAGACAGACAGACAGACAGACAGACGGACAACAAAGTGATCCTATAAGGGTTCCGTTTTTTTCTATTGAGGTACGGAACCCTAATAAATGAGTTACTCATCAAATGTCTTCTCTACACTGATGACCAAGTTGTACTTGCGTCATCTGCTGACGAGTTGCAGGAGATGGTAACAATGATGAATGTGGCTTTGGACAGGAACGGAATGAAAGTAAATGTAAGCAAGACTAAAGTAATGGTACTTGAAAGAGAAGAATGTATGACAGAGTGTACTATATTAATAGATGGTGAACAAGTCGAACAAGTGAAGGAGTTTGTGTATCAGGGCTCAAAGTTTACGAGAGATGAAAAGTGTGAAAGTGATATTGAAATAAATAAATAAATAAAAAAAAAAAAAATCTTTATTACCTCTACAAACTTCTACAAACAGAAAGTTGTAGAGGCTGGAGCCTAAACTAGGATACCCTGTGTTTTAGGTCTCCAGGCCTCCACCTCCAGAAAAGTATACAAAATTTCAAGGTAACAAAGCAAACATTGTTTTAGCCTTAAGGGCGTTAATTATGAAAATTTATAATAAAAAATAAGTGGAGATAGGAACACCTGAAAGTGATCTCCAAGGAGTATGAGTGAGTGAATCTGAGTAAGCGTGAGTGAGAGGTAGTGTAAATGTGTGTTGTGTGAGTGTGTGTGTGTTGAGAAGTGCAGTAGAAAACAATAGTACATAGATTTATTAATTACTACTAAAGATTGCCACTAATGTAGTTAGGTAGACACGATCTACATTTGTGTAGAAAATTATTACGCTAGGATCACCAATAGATTTTCAGTTTTTTCATAGTCAAGACTGAGCAACCACGTGTTGAAAGAAGAGTGAATGCTGAAAACATAGTGAATGGTGCCCTGCACGCCTTTATGAGGAGTCAGAAGGTGTCTCACAAGGCTCGTTTGGCTGTTCATGGGGGAGTGTTGGTACCAACACTGATGTATGGCAGTGAAAGCTGGGTATGGCAGAAGAAGCATGAAAGTAGAATTAATGCAGTGGAAATGAGAGCGCTAAGGAGTATGATTGGTGTTAAATTGAGTGACAGGATTAGAAATAGTGTGATAAGAGAACGGTGTGTCGTAAAAGAAGACGTAGTGACCAAAATCGAGAAAGGGATGCTGAGATGGTTTGGTCATGTAGAGAGGATGAATGAACGAAGATTGACGAAAGAGATCTACCAGGCGAGAGTGAATGGAAACGTTGGAAGGGGAAGGCCTAGGCGAACGTACCAGGACCAAATTCAGGACGTTCTGAATAAAGGCCAGGTTAAAAGTACCCTAAACCGACGAGCATGTATGAAAGGATTGTTGAAAGTACAGGAAGCAAGGGAAGTATGTCAAGATCGTAGCAGGTGGAGGACTGTGGTCTCTGCCTACCCCAACGGGAAAGAGGCGTGATGTTATGTATGTATGTATGTACTTTTAATTAGTTCTTGATAGAAAAAGGTATGAATGTACTCATGATACTGAACAATTTTCCCCAAGGAACATAGGTCGAAATACGAAAATCAAGTGTTGACCTCCCATATAAACTGCATCAGCTGAGAGCGCATTTTGTATGGGAGGTCAAATTTGGTTTTTCGTATTTCGACCTATGTTCCTAGGGAAAAGATGTTCAGTATCATGAGTACATGCATGCATATCTTGTGCTATCAAGAACTAACTAAAAGTCACCCTGTAGACAGACAGGGATATGTGAAACTAAATATAAGTTTGTAATAAGCTTACTTTATCTAAATTTAAAATTTCTGTGGCTATTCAAAATAATAAGAGCCATTTCACATTAGTCAATCGACGGCGGAGGCAGGAGATCTCTAAGGTAGGTGGACACTCAGAATAGGTATTAAAGTTCACCGATCCCATCCTCGAGATAACTTTCCAATGGTCAGATTCATTATAATAGATCTAGCATCAAAAGAAGTATCCACGAAATATGACCGATTTTTGTGTATGCTATCCAGCAACCGAGTTATTTGACGTTTGCGCATTATAAGTATTATTTATCAACATATATTACCCACAGGTTCTGTCATACTAAGTAATATGATGTTCCATGTTTTCAATTAAATGTTAGATAAATACTTGGTATTTGAGAGACTCAAGGTATTTTTCTATAAACTTTCCATTTCCTTTAAAATAACCAAATAAGCAACTAGCTATGGGTTTAATGATTATGGTAATTATCTAACCTTTCTATTAATTACATGTGCAAGTTTGTAAAATTCGTATTACATACCTACAGTGATAATTAATGTTAGATAAGTATTTTCTAGTGAAGCATTTAGAAATAAATACTTTGGCGAAAGAAACAAATTAAGTGTCAAGTGAATAATGTATTAAGGTTAACATTCAGGTATGCCTATACAAGGTGTAACAAAAAGGGTATACCAACCCTGGAGGAAGTGAATCTGCCCATGAAGGTGAACAACTTTTCCCAAGGAACATAGGTCGAAATACGAAAAAAATTTTTACCCTCCCATAAAAATTGCGCTATCAGCTGATTCAGTTTCTATGGGAGGTCAATTTTTATGTTTTTATATAGGGTGACTTTTAATTAGTTCTTGATAGCAAAAGATATGTATGTCCTCATGATACTGAACAACTTTTCCCAAGGAACATAGGTCGAAATACGAAAAACCAAATTTGACCTCCCATACAAAATGCGCTATCAGCTGATGCAGTTCCTATGGGAGGTCAAAACTTGATTTTCGTATTTCGACCTATGTTCCTTGGGGAAATTTGTTCAGTATCATGAGTACATTTATACCTTTTTCTATCAAGAACTAATTAAAAGTCACCCTATATTTCGACCTTTGTTCCTTAGGGAAAGTTATTCAGATTCATGGGCAGATTCACATCTTTCGGGGTTTGCAAACCCTTTTTGTTACACCTTGTATAGACACGTCTATAGTTGAAACGCTTCTTATTTTCTGACACGTATTTGTATAAAAAGTATTACAGTAATGACAGGGAGCACAAACTTAACCTTTAACATTTCATAACACTTACGCCTATTTTTCTTCGACACGCTTTGCCATGGCTATAAGAATTCTCGACAATTTGAATGATAAATATTTACATACATTTCTTCGTAAATAGAAAAGGAAGTGCATTCAAATGGTTATGAGAAAAACATCGACTCATCCGGGAAGTGAGAATCCGCGGATCGGAATTGCAACATTGTTTTACATACTGCAATCGACACTGACATTCCTACTTCAATTTCCATCGCTTTTTCAGTACTACTGAATAGATGATTCATCCTAAAGGGGCAGTAATGGACAAGGATTCAGTAACCGTTGTTGTTTCAAATGAGAAGTCATTGTTCGCAATCGACGTCAAATCTTCGTCGAACAAGAATATATTAACGTTTCCGCTACTACATGATTTAAGTCCGCATTCAAAGCAGTTCCCAAGGCTCAGTAGTTGTATGGAGCTGTGAATCTCTATTAATATGCATGTTTTATCATGTTTTAATTACGAGTTGTATATCAGTCCTAACTAATTAGACAAGATGCGTGTCTTACGTGGGTGGTTGACTAGATGAAACTGTTATTTGAAGTTATCTTTCTTTCTTATCGTCATTCACAGTATGGCTTTGTTTTACACTACTATTTTGAAAGCAAGATATTAAAATAAATTCATTTCAGATTTTTATAACACTAATAAAAAATAATCATTTATTTTGCTGTAGTAAGTAATAAAAAAAATATATTTTTTAATACGTAAAAATTGTTTTATTATTTATGTTTTTTTCCAGAAAAATGTATTTCTACATTGTAAACAATAGCTTCCGTTGTTTCTTAGCCAAACACCTCAGTCTAAAAATCATCAATCTACGGTTGCACAGTTACACGCTTACACGTATTTTAAATTCAAAGAATCCGCCTAACATATTTTTCAATTTTTAGGGTTCCGTACCTCAAAAGAAAAAAACGGAACCCTTATAAGATCACTTTGTTGTCCGTCTGTCTGTCTGTCTGTCAAGACCCTTTATCTCACGAACGGGTAAAGGTATCAGGTTGAAATTAATACTATATATTAGGATCCACGAACCACACAAGATCTGAAAATTTCAATTTTTTACAACGACGCAATCAAAAGATATGGCATTTTATGTCCTCATCTCCATACATTTATTCAAAAATGCAAAACCTACAGGGTACTTCCCGTTGACCTAAAATTATGAAATTTTGCAAGAAGCTAGGTCTCACAGTACAAATAATGGGAAAAGTCTGAAATCATTAAATATTTCAACTTTTCTCACAACTAATGGTAACCAATTGTGGTGAGCTCCCGTTTCAAGAACATTCATATAAAAGAGGGGTCAAGTTGGATGGTCGCTGAGGCGATTTTTGTTTTAGTTCTATTTTAAAAACGGGAACACTTACAATCTTGAAAATTGGTATGTTTATAGTGCATAAGCTATAAAATAACAACAAATAATAAAATTTGGCCAAACGCGTGTCGGACTCAAAAAATCTAGCACATTAACTTACTGAAATTTCAACTAATACAATTATGTTTATGTGGTGGTACGGAACCCTCAGTGCGCGAGTACGACTTACACTTGCCCGGTTTTTTTATTTAAGAGCCCTGGGGGTCTAGATAACTTGCCATTTGACGAAAGCGAACGTCATGTAATGTTTTTGGGATGATATTTGATATATTGTAGGTACCATCCAAAACATTTTATGACGTTCGCTTTCGTCATCTCTAAATTTATGGGCACGTTGTCTAAACTGCAGGGAATTTTCGGGTCAGATATATATGTTTCGTATTTCACAAAACCGAAGATTGCTAAGAGCAACGCAAAGTACCTACTTTCTGATAATCCTACATTTCAAAAGGGCATCATCATCAAGCCGCTACTCCCACATTTTTTTGCTGCCTCTCATTTACCTAGTGTCTCGTTTGATCGTCTGCTAATGGATAGAATACAGTTAACACATCTACATCCTTGGTACTTATGAATCTTGTACACTTTTTTTAAAATGGCACATCCCACAAGCTTTCGTATCATGCATGACTGCGTTTATGTTTTTTATGAAATCTTGAGTTTCAATGGTTTTAAAATTAGGACATATACGACCACACACATAATTCCACTAAACTTAAAAGGTTGCGGAAGCGCATTCTGTTTTGATCTTTAGTTATATAAGATTTTGGAGACGTTGTGCTGGTTAGCTCTACGAATTTAATGAAAACGGGCTCCGCAGATTGATACTTTTATAAAATAAATATTCATTACAAACTCATATCAATATAGGGATAAAGAACTGCCAAAACTATCATTAAGTAAAGTTAAATTGATTTATTTGCTGACAATATTAGATTTCTTTTTGAACTGTCTTCGTACTATGTTTAGAATTCGCTTCCGTCTTGGTAACCTAAGTTTGAATATTCACAGAAGTCTGCCAGACTCGGGCTGCAAGGCAACCTCCGTCGTGAACTCAAGTTGACGTCTTGCAGCTGATATGATGATGTCGTCGAAATAAACTTATCTTTGCGACAATTGCATTCACGAATTTTTTTTACAATAAATTTAATGACCAAATATATTTTTTTTTTGCTGAGACTTCACTTGTAAGTCAGCAAATCCATTAGTAAAGTCGATAACATTACTAGTCGTCTTTTAATACCAAATAATGGATTATTAGGAAAATACCGTACTTATAACTGCTTTCAAAGCAAGTCTAACTTCAATACCTCCTCAAATTACTATAAACGGAATCGCTAAACAGTAAAACATACAATTAAATCGTTTGGAAAGCTATTTGCCGTAGGTTAGTGGTTGCAAGGTTATGAAAGAACGTTCACAGATTAATGTTCTACTACCTGTTTTGATGTTTAGGTCAACAAGCCGTACGTAACACTATCTCAGAAAATGTTATATTGCGCAGTAAAAATTTAATTTTACCAGTCATACCATAACGATAATAGCCAATAGCACAACCGAGCTTAATTCATTCGAATTTGCAGAGTTCTTACCTATTACAATCGTCGTAGAGGCTACGGGCGCGATGCAGTTGTAAAGCTTGACGCGCTTTTAGTAGTACCTAGAAAATGAACCTTTAACATAAATGCAGAATTTGTGGGTCATAAAAGCCGAGGACACATCGTAAAAGATCCAATTGGAATCGCATTAACAGCTTTCGAAAACCTTGAAGCTAAAAAACTAAAGTGTGTAAACACAGCGCTACAGGATTAAGAGTACTTTAAAATGTGTTAAAAAATAATTTTGGGTCTGCTTTTCTCACATGATTGGCAATTGCGACTGGAAGAAGTGGCTTTTTGCAAGTTATAAACGCTCAAATATTTTTCGTTATCTTGATTACACGAACATTTCATTTTATTCGATGAAGGGTGTAAAGTTACACAATGTTACAATCAAGAACAAAATTAACAGCACTATAAACTCAGTACCTACTCGTATTTAAACCAATTTTTCGTAAGGACTGGCGCACCGAGGGTTCCATACTGCAAGACTAACACGTGCTAGATGAAATTTATGTGTTTTGTCTATTTTAATAAATAGCTTTGATACTTGCATGTAATAATGCTTATAAGATAGAGCTAAGACAAAAAAGTTTTTTGGATGAGGATCCCCTTCATTTCTTAGTTTTTGCATTTCTATTGGCACCCTTTGAATACGGATCCACTAACAAATAGGAAGGATACTTGACTTGTGGATTTGCACTTGGCATCTTCATAGTCAAAAACCTGGGTACATTGTCAAGTCACCTTATAGTCAAAGCCCAAACGAACGACATCGCAAGGCTCTATTTACAGAGGTTTTAAATTGTCTAAGCATGTACGGGTCTCTCTGTCTGCATCTAAGTATAGTTCAGCATTTTAGTAAATCAAACATATCTCTAGTAGCACCAGTTCCGAGGACAAGTTACTTATAAACCGCCCTAAGCCGCACGGTGGAAGAATAATTTGTACATTGTAGGTTGTGCCACAGTTTAAATAATAGTAAACTAACGTTTAGTTGTGCTTTACGGATGCTAATATAATCAGTTTAAAGACAATTTTACAATAGGCATAGTATTAATAAACAATGTACACCCAATGTAGCACGTCAGTAGAAACTCTTTGGACTTTATGGCTAACTAGCTGTGCCCGCGGCTTCGCCCGCGTGAAATTCAGAAGATGTGCAGCCTCCCTCTCTCCCTTTCCCCCTCCCTCTCCCTCTCTCCCTCCCTCTCCCCCTCCCTCTCCTTCTCCCCCTCCCTCTCCCCTACCCTCTCCCCCTCCTTCTCCCCCTCCCTCTCCCTCTCTGGTATTTCACGTCCCCCACGTTGGATTTCAAAATTGATGTAGTTTTCGTAATCAGCGACCCGATACACCATACAAACGATACCCGTATTGGTTTTTAGACTTTTTCACCCCATTTCCCTCTTTTAGGGGCTGAGTTTGGGGTGGAATTTCAATAAAAGTGATGTACGTTCCACATAATTACAACCTTGATGCCTAAATATTAAATTTAGTGAATTTTAATTTGAAAATGAAGGATTTTCATCTTCTTTCCCCTTTTCACCCCTTAGGGTGTGTTGAATTTCCTAAAACCCTGAGACACATAAAACTTTATTTTTAGTCTTTAGTCTAAATACATATTTTGAAGATCCTAACTTCAAAACTGACAAACTTTCATCCCTTATTTCACCCCCTTAGGGGATGAATTCTTAAAAATTCTAAAACAGGTACTTTTTTATCTTTTATCAAGAGCTCAAAAACTAATTTCTATAATTCTACCTTTAAAAATGAAAGACTTATTGGACCACCATATGGAAAAAATAATCCCCTTTTTCACCCTCTTTAAGGGTGATTTTTAAGAAATGCTAAAAAACGTGTTTTTTTATTTTATTACCTAAAGCTTGAATTCAAATTTATGTGGATCTAGCTCAAAAAACAAAGGAGTTTCATACAAACTTTCATCCCTTATTTCACCCCCTTGGAAGATGAATTTTCCAAAATCCTTTCTTAGTGGGTGGTTTTGACGTGCAAAGAACCTGTGTACAAAATTTCAGATCTGTATCTATAGCGGTTACGGCTCGGCGTTGATGAATTAGTCAGTCAGTCAGGACAAGCAATTTTACATATTTAGATGAGGATAATAGAGTTACTAATATTTCCACTGACGTGCTGCTGACTGTACATATTTATATCAGAGATTAGTGGCAGTATGTCTAATTCATTACCCGTGTGGTACCGGCAAAGTATATTACCAACCCATCTCTAACCGTAGGTGTCGTAAGAGGCGACTTAGGGATTAATAACTGGAGGATGGGCAGCACAGCAGCGTCCTTCTGTGTATTACCATCTTACATACTGCAGTTACCAACAGCCGCGGTCCATGGTGCCAGCCGCTACGCTTAGAAGCATGGTGATTATAGAGGTACTTCCCCTCCACATTGTTCCAGCAAAAGCTGGGATTTTGAAGGGAGCTGCCTGTCCAGCAGTGAACCTTTCATGGGAGGTTATGATGATCTCTAACTCAAACGTCGTATTTGTGGATTTTAAGGAATTTAAGTATCGTTCAACAAATAGAGGTAGACCAAGGTAATCGGAACTATACACTTCTCCAAAGAGTCAATTAAAAAATAAACGATTTACATGACGTCATAATGTTTTATTTTATTTCCTACAAAATTACCACTCAAATGTAAAATGCTCTGCAGGTTTATTCCAATGAACAACACCCTTTAAATCCTCCATACCTCCCATCACGCCTATCCAACGCAGCAATAAGTTTACAAGCCTACTCGTATTAGCCCACTCATATTGGTCATGTTCTTGTCACATTATGCCGAAGACTGATTCAATAGAGGACTGCATGTCCAATAGCTAAACGGATGCTTTCGCGGGTTAGAGGTGAGACAGTTCATTGCAGTCACAAAGACCGTGTTATACGTCGCTTTCCATTGGTTAATATGTAATATTCAACTTGGTAGTTCAATTCACTATTATGTTTAATGTAAAAACTATACAACGTGTAATTCTAAATACGCAAAGCCACTAATGTATCTGAACAACCGTTGGTTTACAACTTTTGTGAATTAAAATTGACAAAATCGAATCTCCATACAAAATTATAATCTGATCCGGTTAATTTGTAGAGGGATTCAATTATTTGTATTTAAATATCCAATAGTTTGCATGAAAATGAAAATGCATTTCTAAAAAATTAAATGCATTTCTTTGAAGAGAATGATATTCTGAATCAAAGATTTCGGACCTCCTTGCTTCGCTCAGAATAAATACCTTGCTAATTTATTTTAGTAGGGGATGACATTGTCTTTATGTCACAATCCCATCATCGATGATCACTAGGAAATATTCAAAATGACCTGTCAAATCCATAGAACGACGCCTTCTCTACCTTGTGACGAATTATTTCTTTAATCCTCCTTCTAATTACCTTTATTTTTCTGTGCTCTGAATCTTCAATTATTACTTTTTTACCGTCGGTCGGTCGGTCCGTCGGTCGGTCGGTCCGTCGGTCGGTCGGTCCGTGTCGGTCGGTCTGTCCGTCACGCTTTGGCCTAGCGGCTAAACGAATGGTCCGATTGACACCATATTTTGAATTTAGGAGTTTTATGCAAATCCATCGAAGGGTTCTGAGTGGTTTCCTTCTGGCTCTCATTTTGAGGGTAGCTGTCATACAACGAAAATGAAAAATTGAAATTTTCTCAAAAACGACTCATAGAATCTTGATGAAACTTTGCATGACCAAGCATCTCCATGTAAGATATCATGCACCAGTATCAATTGATCTGTGTAATTTCCACCTGTACCACCAAAACGTAAATATGTGATATACACAAAATTGGTTCCATTGAGTTTATTAAAATTTTCTATAATATTAATCCAGGATTGGTTGTCTACCTGACTGGATATTATTTATGACTTTTTTCAATAAAATTTAGTATACAGGGTGTACCAAAAACTGAAAGGGCTTGCTTAGTAGACTAAACAGAACAATTATCCATAAGGAACATGTGCAGGGAAATTAAAAAAATATCCATGCAAATATCCTACGGTAGTATTCATTGATCTGTGAAAATTCATATAAAGGGTGTTCCTACTACCAAAAGTTAAACATGTGATTTACTCGAAATCGTTTGAGGTTTGTTTGTTTTAATGTTTGACAATTTGAATTCTGAATTGATCTGTATACTCGTATTTCATTCGAACATTTTTTTGGAAAAACGTAAATAAAATGTTGTATTTCCATACTACGTGTTGCGGTTGATAGTTTTTCCTTGAGTATTGCGAGAAAGTAAGTGCAGTGCTGCTGTACCATTTATTTGTTTTAATTTTGTGGCGTTTTGTCCACAGTAAAATCAGACTGAGTAATTAGAAGGAGGATTAAAGAAATAATTCGCCACAAGGTAGTAAAGGCGTCGTTCTATATGGATTTGTCGGGTTATTTTGAATATTTCCTAGGGATCATCGATGATGGTGACATTAAAATTTGAAATTAAATATTCCGAGCGAAGCAAGGAGGTCCAAAACTTTTGGTTTTGTCCATATAGATGAAGTATAAACCTCTATGCATCACTCGAAAAAAAGTATGATTCCCACCTCGGCTGTATTGAGGCCTTCGGCTGCGCCTCAGGCCTCAAAAGACATCCTCGTTGGGAATCGGTCCCTTTTTCTTCTCAATGAGCAATGTACTATTTCTGTGTATTGTTTAAACTCATATTTAAACTACATTCTTTTATTGGCAGGTTTCTCCTTTCTTGTAAACAATATTTCATGCCTAAGGAAAGGTCGTTGTAACATCCTAACAGTATGAACTTTACGTAATAAATATTTTGTAAACAGTACGTATTTATGGGTTCATAAGTAGCATGCAACAAAGTTTGTTGTGTTATTTATTAACCACCACTTTTACTTTCAAACTTTACCTATGTGGGAAATACGTGCATCGCTTCAGCACCTCTATTTCAATCTTGACATGGGCGTTAATTTCATACAAAATAATTTTGGGTCTATGATTATACTTAAATTCTGAGATAACGAATTTACAACTAGAAATCGTGATGGGCGATGCTACTTTTATTTATCGAAAATATATGTTTAGTGAAAGTTTGTTGTATATTAATTAAGTTCGAAACTTCCGTAACGCACCATATTATTACCAATGCGTGTTAGTATGATGATCCATAATGGCTGAATTATGACTAGTCTGAATAATTATAGATTTTTTATAAAGTCTGACATATGACCTGAGAAATTACGCAAGAACACTGTAATAACGGTGGATGTGTAGTGTTACTTTTCGAGTTTTTACCAGTTTGCTTAAAATAACAAAGTAGATTTGTATTGGTCCCGGGAGCCAATTTTTGAAAGTCACCGGGTGATTTTCGAGATATTTTAAATTAAAATAAGCCCTGTTAAACTCCTCAAAAGTAAGGACCAATATTTGTTAATTATAAAATAATGTTCAGTTTTAAAATTGCCAACATAACAATTTGAGTTTTATGAGTTGATAGCTTTTTTTTATTTTAAATATCTCGAAAATCACCCGTTGACTTTTAAAAATTGGCTCCCAGGCCCAGGTTACTACTGAACTCTATTAGTCATCGTTCGTCACACAGACCATGTTTTGCTATAGGTCGGAGCATCAAACCTAATCCATACGTAATCGCAATTTTGCTTTGTGAATAAATATTATTAAGTCTAAAATTGATTTCTGTTTTCGGTCAATGTAATAGGGACCAATTAGATAAATAAAAAAAACGTTATAAAGAATAATGGGTAGCGAAGGATACGAGGAGGGCCCGAAGTGTAGAAGAGATGATCTCGACACCTTAGATTAGACGAAGATTAGCTTTTATCGCTATCGGCCGCGATCAATGAAAAATAAAAGGCGTAGCTATTGGCCAGCAGTGGAACACTAATTGATGTCTAATAAGAACAAAAAGTAGACTAACAACAGCTGCCGTATTCCGACGTGAAATTACGATAATATCGCGCCGATAATTAGTCTATGGTTCGGCCTTTGACAAAGAAATTCTCATACAAAGTTTCCGAACGTAATTGTTGTTGTCAATCTGATAATATCGGAGCTCCGATAAAACTTCGGAATACGCACCCAGAACATAACATATCGATTAACAAGTAACCAATAGATTAGTTTAAAAATGCACCTGCCTAAATAATTTAACAAATAGGTAGGTTTATATATAGCCTTGCTTTTCTCAAAAGAACTGTATCGAAGAACCGGATTCGAAATTTCCATTTATAAGATAAACTTGTTATTTTCTAATTTAATTCAAAAATATTTTGGAAATCTCGGACGCGAAAGAATGTTGCATTTTCACCAAGGTCATTTAGAGTTTCGTTTTTCGACTTCTACGATTTCAATAATTTATATTTGAATTTTAATGCTGTTTGCTATAAAGTTCAATCTTATTTTTTTATTATTATGTTTTGAAAAATATTTAAACAGAATTTTCTCTTTTTGCATGGAATAGTCATCCAGTTTGATGTTTTTACCAAAAATTTACCACTGATTACATAAATGTGCAAAGCTGTACAATTACCGATCCCTCTTTTGTACTACAACACCAAGAAAAACATTTATTATTGAATTTACTATTAATCTCTAAATCAATCAATGCTACGATGAAAGATTTCAACCATTTACGCACGCTTCCGAATCTAATATCGTCTTATATTGATATTTACAAATGGCCGCAAATGAGTAATAACAAAAGCAGTGTAACAAGCAGGGTGCGTATTCCGAAATTTTATCGGAGCTCCGATATTATCAGATTGACAACAACAATTACGTTCAGAAATTTACTTTGTATGGGAATTTCTTTGTCAAAGGCCGAACCATAGACTAATTATTGGCGCGATATTATCGTAGTTTCACTTCGGAATACGGCAGCAGAACTTACGCTACGCTCTCAAGACTAGAAAACAACCAAATGTTTCTGTAAGGAACCTGTAGCACTGAAAAACTTAGCTTTCAGTAACTAAATTTAATTTGGCATAGTTAAACAAAGTTTATTTATTGGTGACCGAAGTTTAGTTATATGCAAACAAAGTTTTTAACTAAACTAGTCTGGTTATTCTTTTTTCTGTGAGCACGTAATCTATTACAGCAATCATATCTTCGACTTCATCTAATAAAGAGAAAAGCCGACTAGTACCTTCGAACCATAACGTGCGTCGTGATACAAGTGTTGTTGTTTAGATTCGAGTCGATTAATTAAACTGGTAACCTTCGTGAATCTTCAAAACGTTGAGACATTAGAAAGTGACTGGCCAAAAATTCGAATAGGAAAGAACAATTAACCTGATTAACCCCACTTGTTGAATATTTTAATCATTATTCAGTGACCCTGTTAGAGATACGGAATCGGGCGCTATGGATTTGAATTTCGAAGGTGGTTCTAAGCGCGTCGTCTAAGCTTGGAAGTATAGCACATTTGTCGATCGGTCGTCAGCTGATGCGCGCGGCGCATGCGCAACTTGTAGCGTTCGGGAAATTAACGCGGGAAATTCTATAAACAAAAATACTTCAGTGTTTTGTTTTAGTGTTTGATTTTCATTGATCGTATGGATTGTTCCATAGGAGTGTTCGAGTTTCAGTGGATTTTTCTGGAGATTTCGTTGGAAATGTAACACGGTTTATGCATGCTGTTATTGGTACGTTTGGATGCTCATTGATTATTACTTATTACTGAAAATTTTAAGCTATAATAAAAATTAATTCTTAATAAAAATCGGCCTAATGCAAGACAGACTCGGAGGGTTTGGACAACCACACCAAGCTTGACGTATTAAAACAAAAAAAATCCTGCCAAGTGCATGCCACGCGCATTGGAGAGGTCTATAGTTGCCTAGGGAATCATTCAAGTTTTGTTTTTTTCATAAACATTTTCCCTCATAATGAACAGTTAGGTCCAGCGCCTGATTGCTATGTCTATTATTTTTTGTATTTTGACTATTACAATAAACTTCTTGATATACTTACTCTCAATATTTTTAAAAGACCTATATCTAACGACATCTCTCACTATAGGGTAGACGGCAAGACGAGAAAAAAAATCATCCCCACTTTACGTCTAAGGGAAGTACCCCTAGAAACTTTTTTCTTCAATATTTATAAATTACAACGTTCTAGTACTAAAGTCTTTGAGATAAGCCGCGGACAGACTGACCGACATGACAAAACTATAAAGGTTCCTTGTTGACTACGGAACCCTAAAAAAGTCGATAACGACACGTCTCTTAATTTTTGATCAGCTATAAAAACCATAAAAACATAATACTCGTATGTAAAAATTTATCCGGCTAACTAAAAGATGGAGCTAAAAGTCAGAATTAGACAATCGAGCAAAAGACAAGGTACCTAAATACATAAATATTGGGGGATATAATCATGTAAGGTCATGTGATTCCATACATACCTACATACATAACATCACGCCTTGTTCCCGTCGGGGTAGGCAGAGACCACAGTTCTCCACCTGCTACGATCTTGACATACTTCCCTTGCTTCCTAAACTTTCATCAATCCTTTCATACATGCTCGTCGGTTTAGGTTACTTTTAACCTGGCCTTTATTCAGAACGTCCTGAATTTGGTCTGATTCCAAACCAAGCAAAGCCTGTGTTCTATGCATATCAGAGACTGAATACACATACATAAATAGATAAACTCAGACATAGAACAAACACTTGTTCTTCATCACACAAATGTTTGCCTGTGCGGGGGTCGATCCCGCGGCCAACACAGGCTTACTACCAACCACGCTAACTGGCCTGGCCAGTCGTTGAGCTTAATATAAGCTTTGGATATGGAACTCTTAAAGCTAGTATCGTCACGGTGACAATAATAGTTACTGGGTAGCTTATAATAGCAGTTTCGTAATTCCAGTGATCTGTAGAAAAATAATACCTACGAGTATGAGCCTAGACTTTCTTACCATAGCTTGAACGCCAGTGACAAGCATGACCATTAGACCACCAGCCACTTACGATTTCACTCTAGAGTCGCATATTTTATTCAAATTGCAGATAAGATTATTACTATGAACTTATTTGAGCCCGTGACAAGATGATATTTTGATATCTAATACATTGCTGATATTTTGCAATTTAAGTAAGTATACAGGGTTATTTTTGGAACCCTATCCACAAAATCAATATACAAGGTAAAAGGTGCAGGTTTCCAAAAACTGAAAGGCCATGATGAGTCAACGTAACTGAACAACTTTCAGTGAATAAAATTTTCATAAAATTTTGAAAAGTCGGCCTCTTCGTCTGGGTACGACAAACACAAAGTGAATGTTGCTTCGAACCCAGAACCTCCGGATTGAGAGCCGAATGCTCTAACCGTTAGACCACGAGGCTGTTTTATGTAAATAAGCTGAATATTTATATTTAATGAGTCAGTGACATATCTTTTAGGGTTGCGTACACAAAGGGTGAAACACGGGGACCTATTAATATGCCTTCGATATCTTTCTGTCTGTCTGCGGGCTGTATCTCATAAACCGTAATTTCACAGATTATGTATTTCTTTTGCCACTATAATTTAAGGTTACTTAAAGTAGTAAATTAAGGGGGGCTTCCCTTCTTAAAACGTGTTTTTTAGGCCATTTTTGCACGATTTTAGTTTTGGCTCTATCGTAAAAACGTTAACCTAACAAACGTGAAAATTAGTATGTTTATAGTGTATATAAGCCATAGAATAACAAAAAAATAATATATAATGATCAAGTGCGTGTCGGACTCACGTAAGACGGTATTTTACCTTAGTGGTATGGAACCCTTAGTGCGCGAGTGTGACTCCCACTTGGCCGGTTACTTATTAATGCAGAATTTGTTATAACTTAAAAAAGGACACTGTTGGATAAGCGTCTCTCATAATTTTACAGTAAAAAGCGTAGCATGTATAGTCACCACGCAGCGGTGGCTGGTGACTGCAGTGTGTCGGTACTAGTAGGTAGGGTACGATATGCAAATGGTCACTGCTGCCTATCCGTCGGTTCAAGATCATTTGATCGCTCTTTACGACACCAACCCGAAGATATGCTGTGGAACAGTACGGTGTTTTTTTGGAAATCTCTGTAAAGTTTCTACAACATTTCAAAATAAGTAAAAAGTTTTGGCTCAATTCACTTGTGAGATTGTATGGAGAAGCAAAAACATTTGCGAATTCCTAAAAGTCGTACAACAAAAGTAGTTCAGTTTAATGGGTAGAGCAACACCCCGAGAGGTTTGCAGATATACCAAAGACTCTATCTGTACAGTTTTTCTAAGCCAGCACCACCGGTATTTTCTTTGCTATCGTTATGTTGTGTTTTTTTTTATATATATTGCCAACCTATAAGAAGAACAGCGTTTAAAGCTTTTAATAAATATGCCTATTACAAAAAACAAACTGTAGTGTCAGAATAATTATGATAAAATTCTGATCTTATCGTGAACAGGCGTTTACGCTTACTGCAATTAATGCCCATTGAGTAAATGCTTAATTCTCGGCAGTGTGTGATTGCCTCATAATTGACGGCGATTATCCGCCACTGTTCACTAGAGTTGACTACAGATACGAGTAACAGTTCCCAAATATCAACGGCTCTATTATTTGAAAATGAAGTAACTACAACTAAATTTGAAATTGATCGTCACTAAACGTAAACCCAAAAACCAACTATCACACTGATAGCCACACAGAAAATATGTATAACATGTATTATATATTCTGATGTTTCACCGCAACAACTTGTACCTAGACTAGTAGGTAAAAAAATGGGGGCGGTAAAAAATAATTTATTGTCAAAGTGGGCAGTAGACAAAATAATTCAAATTCAAATTCAAAATTATTTATTGCTGTAAATACAGTAGTATTAACAAGATGTTAGGTGATATGTACATAGTCCTTGCACTGTAAACTCCATAAGAGCATAGCAATATTTACAAAAAGAAGTCAAAGTTAAAAGATTTGAAAGCATACATTACAAATTCACTAGTCATAATATAATCCAACTTAAATAATAATAAGATTTCATTGCCCAGTCATAAGAAGTCAAAATAATACAAATAAAATGTCAATTACAAAAAATAAAAAGATAATAAAAATAATGAAACAAAATGTCAAACAGAGAATCTTAAATAATATGGTTAGTGTCACTTTCCAAATATTCCCTCACAGAGTAAAAACATTTTCTTATGAGCCAGCGGTGCAGTTCATTCTTTAATTTGTTTAGTGACAGTAGTTTAAATGATCCAGGAAGATGGTTGTATATTTTTGTACACATGTAATAACAATTAATGCTATGTATGTAGTTATTAGGGCCTATGTTAATAAGTCTGTTTGGGTACCTCGTGTTGAAGCAACATACATCCTGTTATGTTTGAAATAATTCAAAATTACTTTTTACAAAAATACAAATTTCATATATGTACAAACAGGGCAATGTTAGCAGTTTCATGTCATAAAACAAGGGTTTACAACTGGTAAAAGGTGGAACGTCGCATATTGCTCGAATACACTGTTCTTGGGCAATAAAAGCCCTATGAGCTTCAACTGACATGCCCCACAACACTAAACCATATCTCAAGTTGGAAACAATATATGTATGATAAGCTTGCAAAGCTGTTCTTTTGTTACTGACTTTTGATAACCTCCAAAGTGCGTATGCAAATCTGTTGATTTTTGAACATACCTTGTTAACATGCGACTTCCATTTACAATGCTCGTCTAAAATAAATCCTAGAAATAGAGTTTCTTTTTCTTGCATTATAATTGTATCCTTATAAATCAAGCTAAGATTTAGTGGTTTAGCACCTTGATTGTGGAATTGGATGTATTTGGTTTTACTAATATTTACGCTTAGATTATTTTCATTTAGCCATTTTATGATAGCATCTATAGTTTTGTTAATATTATCATTGTGTTTAAAGTCTTTGTTATCTGAGATAATTACCGATATGTCATCCGCATATAATACACAAGGATATGACGTGGCTGATGGCAAATCATTTACGTATAGCAGAAATAACAAAGGGCCAAGTATACTACCCTGCGGGACTCCATACCTATTTATCAACGTTTCTGACCTATATATTTTCATTTCACTGTCTGAGTCGTCAATACGCATGATCTCTATATATTGCTTCCTATCATTTAAATAGCTTTGTAGCCAATCAAGCGCCTTTCCTCGTATTCCATAAATTTGACATTTATCCAGAAGCAGTTTATGAGACACGTAATCAAAAGCGCGGCTCATGTCAAAAAATACGACTGTAGTTAGTTTCTGTTGAGCAATACTCTTAGTGATTTTATCAACTAAATGAAAGGCCGCATGAGTAGTTGATTTGCCCCTTGTAAATCCGTACTGTTCAGGTTTAAATATTTTAAAGCTTTGAATGAAATTTGTAATTCTTTTATACATTATCCGTTCAATTACTTTGGAGAATATTGGAATAAGCGCTATAGGTCTATAATTTTGAGGAAGTTGCTTATCTCCCTTCTTATAAATAGGTTTTATAACCGTGGTTTTTAGATTTTCTGGGAATTTTCCCTCTGCAAAAGAAAGATTTACAATATGCGCCAGAACAGGAGCAATTACTAATGCAGACTTTTTTATAATTTTTGTTGGGATTTGATCCTTTCCTACAGCTGGAGTGTTATTTAAATTGATAATTGTATTATAAATTTCTTGGGCATCAGTTTGGGAACCCCTGACCTAGCCGATCAAGCTTTGCTCTGTGTAATTTTAACCAAAGGCCACCAACAGATGACGCTGTAGGGTTTCTTAATCACGCTATTTAAGATGAACTAAAAAAAAATTAACCATACGTAAAAACTATTAAAACAATTTTTTAACCCCAAAACCCCTAACGATTTCAATGAAAACTATCGTCCATTTCGGGCTCGATTAAGTTGTGTTAGGCATAACATAAAATATTATAGTGAGACGAACAAGAAAAAACCACCAGACGCAACCACCACCAGTCTGTCAGGAATTTCATCCTCCTTGTGGGTGCCGAACATACACCAACTCGTACACAACACACAGACTCTGGAACATGTACCTAAACTTGCCATTTGGATCGAGGGGCTGTAGACAAGCGACTTTCTACTATCGTAAACGCTAGTAGAATAGAATAAAGATTTATGGGATCGACATTTAGCTAATGCGTGTCAATCCCATACATTGTTTTATGTTCTATTAGCGTTTACGATAACAGAAAGCCACTTGTCTCGGGAATCGAACTAGAAACCTTCCTTCCCGGCCTTCAAAAACAATTTAATGAAAATAAGAAAATACTTAGGACACGTGGTAAATAGTTACATTTTTAAAATAAGATAACTTTCCTTATAGTATAATAAAAATAATAATCTTTATTCATTACTTTATTTATAAAAGTAAGTAACATGATGCCTCCTTTATTACACAATACTTGTTTGAGCTGTTACTAAAGCAAACTCTAGCCTTGAGAAAGGGGATATGCGGTTTTTGCACAATAAACCATGTACGAATAGTGTTGCCACCATAATTCTATTATCGTGTTTTTGCGCCCCATTCTCACCTATCATCAGTTATCTGCTCCCTATAGCTACAGCTTGGTTGCCACCTTGAGGTGAAGCGCAGATATCTCAATCAAGTTACTCTGACATTCAAATGTTCAATTTCAAATGAGATTCAAATGTTTTAAAGTATAGTGTAACAATATACAATTTAACAATACTCGAAATAATAATGGAACCTTCCATTATTGTTGATGATTATGCACTACGAACTTGCTTTTTAGGGTTCCGTACCAAAAGGGTGCTAACCCTTAGGCACCCCTGTCCGTCTAAACTGCCTTTAAATGGTAACCGTTAAAGCTGAAATACTCCTTGAAATTTTCATACAAAAGAAATCAAAAATGTTTAAATGTTGAAGTGGCGCCATGTGGGAAAAAACAAGCGAAAACCCCACAGAATGAGTCCGTATTCTTATCGCAAATATCCCAAGAAATAGTAATAAATAAAGTAAAGGAGGAATACAATACAAGATTTGCTTTATAATTCTTTCGTTTTAGCTCTATCGCAAGAGTAATATCATTTAAAATTAATGGCTACCGTATTTTTTTTACCGATTATTTTTATATTTCATAACTAGAGAATCAGCCCTTAGAAGAACCATATTTTTTTTTATCCTTTGTATGCAAGCTTATTAGTGCATAATCTACTTCTAAGTATAATAAAATAAATAAATGGTACAGCAGCACTGCACTTACTTTCTCGCAATACTCAAGGAAAAAATGTCAACCGCAAACTTAAATTTGTAATGCCATGCACATAGTATGGAAATACAAACTTTTATTTACGTTTTTCCAGAAAAATGTTAAAACAAACAAACCTCAAACGATTTCGAGTAAATCACATGATTAACTTTTGGTAGTTCTGAAACACCCTTTATATGAATTTTTACAGATCAATGGATACTACCGGAGGATACTTGCATGGAGATTTTTTAAATTTCCCAATACATGTTCCATAAGGATAATTGTTCAGTTTAGTCTATTGAGCAAGCCCTTTCAGTTTTTGGTACACCCTGTGTACTAAATTTTATTCATAAAAATCGTAAAGAATATCCAGTCAGGTCGACAACCAATCCAGGATTAATATTATAGGAAATTTTAATAAACTCAATGGAACTAATCTTGGGTAAATCACATATTTACGATTTGGTGAAATAACACAGATCAATTGATACTGGCGCAAAATATCTTACATGGAGATGTTTGGTCATGCAAAGTTTCTTCAAGATTTTATGAGCCGTTTTTGAGAAAATCACAATTTTTCATTTTCGTTGTATGACAGCAACCCTCAAAATGAGAGCCAGCAGGAAACCACTCAAAACCCTTCGATGGATTTGCATAAAACTCTTAAATTCCAAATATGGTGTCAATCGGACCATTCGTTTAGCCGCTAGGCCAAAGCGTGACGGACAGACCGACCGACCGACGGACCGACCGACCGACCGACCGACGGACGGACATTTTTGGGAGACTTGTTTTTTATGATGTATAAGTGATATAGAACACATTTTTGAGAAAATTAGAAAAACTTTTTTTTTTCACGAATACAATACCTTTCTCGCTCCGCTCGAAAGTAAAAATAATAAAAACCCTACCTAGCATTCCATTCAGCATATTATGTTGTACCTAACCCACTACGGTGTGAGAGGACCTACGCTGGACAGTTTTTTTGACAATTACTTTTTTAATTATGACCCATAAGTTGAATTGTTTTTAAGTAAGTACTCTTTTTATTTCACCTTGTAAAGGCTCTGTTATAGTGCAACAAACTTAATGGAGATTTACATGAAGGCAATGGCGCCTAAACTTTGGCAGTAAGCACGAGAATGGGTCAATGGGCATGGTTTTAGCGCTTTCTAGGATGCCTTATGCCATGCCTAAGTTTGTCTTAGTGTAAATCAACCATAATAAAGCTTACTTTAAACACTGCAATGCAGATGTAAATTTTTGACTTCGTAGACATGTAAGGAGAAATAGAAAACTAATTACACTTCCAAACTATCTGTTGACAAAAAAATCAATAATCATCGAATATTCTTCAGAAGAATAATCATACAACCAACATAGATTCTAATATAGATTTGTTACTTGAATAACCTACAAATGAACAAAATGGATTGATGTCAAGTGTCAAGCAAATCAATGCGATCGGAATTATCCCATTCAATAAAAATAAAAGCATCAAATAAAAAATTACTATCGTTTTCCACTCGGCTGGTTGCGGTTTGCATTGAATTATTTGAATGTTTTCTCTTTTTATAATCAACATTAATATTGCAAATAGGTAAAATAAATAAAAATAAGAAGATTCTAAAAAAAAATACTATTAGAAACACACTGCTAAAAAAAGCGGAAAAAGCTTGTTGGATAGAATGAAGGACAGTTTATTTACTATTTGAGTAATCTTACAGTGCGCTCTGCACTACTCTTCTCAAGGTGATTTCATTAATTATTTTTATCTGGGACTCAATTCTTGAATATCAAAATATCACCAAAAATATTCAGTATTGAAAATAGTAATAATTTGTTAAATATAAAGTAGAGTTTGATTTTCAATTTTCATGTATCATGATTTATCTTTTAACAGTTTATCAGGGCAGTTTCAAAAGTGATATTTTGTCACCCAATGATTTTCAAGAATTGAGCTCCTGACAGACAGGCCGTTGTTCAAAGTGTATTTAAAGATAAAGCTCTAAGTAAATCTATTACTAAGTAACTCTATCCAAGTAACTCTATAAATCTATTACTGTCACTTTCTGCTTCGATGACAATGAAAGTTACAGCAAAATATTTAAATTTGTTTTGTACAACTTGCAGATAAAAGCCCAGTGTGTATTCCGGTTTTTAAACACTTTTATTCTCACAGTAAAGTTTGACTTACAATAGTCCAAAGCACTTTTTCTAAGAAAATAGAGTCGTTAGCCTTAGGCTATGTACGTGACAGGGTATCTTTCACTTGCTAAGTCCCACGGGAACGCAGAAACATGCATCATGATAACTTTACGTTACCATGAAACATCATCATGACATCCCACGAAACGTCGACTACAGGACAAGGAACTCCCTCCAAAATTTCAAAAGCTTTTGCTGAAACAATGTCACCACCGTTACGGCTGGCACCATGGACCGCAGTTGATGGTGACCGCAGAATGTAAGAGATGATACGATACACAGAAGGATGCTGCTGCCCATCCTCTGGTTCATTAACCCTTAGTTGCCTCTTAAGACACCCACAGTTAGAGATGGGTTGGTACTATTCTTTGTCTGCACCACACGGGGCCTACTTACAAATAAAAAACATGAATTATGTACGTAAACGGTATTAAAATATTGATAAAAGTTTAAAGACTCTGAGTAAGCAGAAATCAACGAAATCACCGTTAAACCATCACATGCCAATCAAAGTAACGCCGGGTCACAATTTACCACAGTTTTATGCCACTTATAAATCGAAATAGTATTATGCATGTATAAAGTCAGTCAGCAGTAGAAAAATATCCAAATATTGACTACAGTTTGTATGTTTTAAGATATAATTATGATTATATCGTTGTTCCATAGATTTACCTACACAAATAATGCAACAACTGTATTGCGAATAAATAAACATGTCTTTGACTCAAACATGAAATTACAATAAAGTAGTTTTTCGAGCAATGTTTTTCTAGAATGAGTAAAAAATAACCCTATATGCATCAGGGTTATTTATTGACCCCTAATAAATTCGTACATAATTATGAATAAATTAAACATTAGTTATGAATTAAGCTTGTCTGATTTAATTTACTTCTCTCATTAATTTATCATCAATAGTTCTTTTATCTAAGGATCAACTCTTAACCAGTCAAGTATCCACATAATAGTCCTAGCGGTACGCCAAAAATGCTGCAAATGGTGTTAATAGCATGAAAATCGGAATGATTGATCTTTAGGCCATAATAATAAATTTGACCCGTAGCACCAATTAAACCCGTAGCACCAAAAATTTTTTTTTGTCCCATACAAAAACAAAGATGACGTCATAACTCCTCTCCTTTTTTTGTTTATTTTTTGGTGCTACGGGTCAAATTAATAGATCAATCGTTCCGGTTTTCATGTTTTTAACAGCATTTGCAGCATTTTACTGAAATTCGGGGTGTACAAAAGTTCTCTTGACATGAGTTAAAAGCTCTCATAGAGAAAAAAAGAAACAGGACCGTAACCTACATTTTAAAGAAAATAAAACTAGTTTTTAACGTTACAACAATTGCGTGAAGATGTTATCGCTCAATACCTTTGAGCTACTTTTATTCAGAGGCTAGTATCCCATTTAAAAAGTATTTAAAAATAAAGCGTATTGCAGTGACATAGAATGCATAATGTGTTACGCTTGATGAGGCGTCAGTGTACGTGCATTAAGTGCACGACTGGTCATTACAGTCAAGCACACAAGTCTGACAGGTGTTAACGCTCCAAATAATGCAGGCTAACTGTTTCATAAAACATTACACAACTTATTAGGCGTTAAGTTGTAAACAGAACGAGCTCTGTATATTTTAATAAAAATTTTGTGTTAATAGTATTTAAAAACCAATTTCATCACTACCTATAGTAAAAATAAGTTTCAGTGATTGTTTTTTAGTATATTTAGAGTAGTTTTCTTAAGTGACTTGTGTATTATAGTGTTATGTAAAAACCGTTAGTGACACAAAACACTTTAAATTTTTATAAACATCGGGCAAGTAATATACAACTGTTCTACATAATAACAGCTAAACGTACAAGCTGTACACTGTTTTTAGACTCAATTTACCTAATATTGTGGTATTTTCTTATATTGATTTATACCTACAATATAACCTCAAACTTTGTAACTGCGTATGCTTGCTAGTGGTCTGTTTTTAACTCTCAACACCTTTTTATGTTACTTTTCTTGTAATTCATAATGCCTTACGTCAAAAAAGCAGATGCCGCTCAGTCGGAACAAAACCTCAAATCCACTCTGCTAGAATTAAAGCAATCTAAGGCAACCATTGAGCAGTTACTGAGGGAAAGAGATGAGGGCGAGAGAGAAGTTGAAGAAGTTGTAAATAAAAACAAACAGTTAAAACGCGAGATGGCAGAAATGGAGAACAACTTGATGGATGTGTTGGGTGACAGGGACCGACTTCAGCGGATGGTGGACAACCTTGACCAGGACTGCAATGTGTTTGAGGATAATCTCAAGCGCATTAGCAGCTTGGAAAAAGAATTGCATAACGCCAACAAAGACATTTCCATACTTCAAGCAGAAAATAATAACCTCAAATCTGCTCAAACCCAGTTCATGTTTGAGTGTCTGGTCCCCCAGCCCATCACTCCAGCACCCTCCGTTCCTGCCATATCACAGCCAGAAACCGAGCCGATAATGATTGTTGACCTCACCTGTGAGCATTCCTTAAGGCTGACATCAACAATCACTACCACTGCAAACAAGTCAAAGAATTTATTAAAATCAAAATCTCAAAAATTGTTAAATAAAAATAAAATCTGTTGCAAAAATCTGTATCTTAATAAAAAACAAGAACGTTCTGATCTTATTAATGAATTAATTTCATGTCGATTACATTCAGAAAAAAGTAAGTTAAATCATGAATGTGACACACTGCGCCTCCAATCAGAAATACAGAGACTAAAAAAACGTTTGGAAAGTATATCACATAAATACGAACTAGCTCAAAAACAAATTAAAGAACACATGTCAGCTACGGACAGTTTGATGAAGCGGTGTAATAATAACCATATTGACAAAAAATCTTTGACTAAAAATCATTATGACGGCACAAAAACTCCATCAAGACTGTCCATGGCGCCCGTGTGTCGCGCGCGTACCCCGCACACGCCGGCCAACCAACAGCCGATCGCCGCCTTATCTGATCTGACAGAGGCACAGTGCTCGCAACCAGCACAGTCTGCGCAGTCGGTAAGCACTTCTCTCTCAAAGTCCAAGGTTCAAAAAACCAAAATAATTATGTACAGTGATGAAATTGGTAAAAGTATAGGTTTACAACTTAACCAAAATATGAGCCAGGCAGTAATGAATAATTGTATGCCTGGCTCCACTTTCACAGAAATAGTAGATAAAATACTATCAAGTAATTTTGAGAGTAATACAACTCTCATTATTTTTGTTGGTAGAAGGGGAAACGTGACACAGAAAGATGTTACCAGATATTTTTATAAATTAAATTCCTTACCTAACATAGACAGAGTAATTCTACTTGGTTTTCCCTTCAGCCATAATCTTGACTTACAAGAAAATAAGTTAAGAGAAAGTTTAAATATGACATTATTTAATTTGACATGTCGATATTTCACTAAATTCATCTTAATTGACATAAATAGATTTATTGATAATTATTTACATCTGACTTTAGATAAGTATTACTTATCGAAATTTTATACTAGACGAATAGCGTATGTGCTATCAAATTTTATTATTAATGTAGCCAATGCATTGGCTAACCACATGTCCGTTTCTATTGATCGGACCAGTAGCATTAGGGTGGTGCGACCATTGGAATCTGTTCCAAGTTCTTTAAACAATTGAATAAGACAAAAGAGTGTAACTCTGGCAGTATTATACCGCAAAGTAAACCTACAGCAATAGAATGCCTACCTCTTAAGAATAAAAATAATTTGAGTAGTAAGAAAACTGATTGTCAATTCAACCTGGTACACCAGAATATACAAGGAATGTTGGGCAAAGAACTACAAATGGAGCTATTCATGAACTGTAGTAAAATTGATATTTTGTGCGTGACAGAACACTGGCTCAAGAAGCATCAGTTCATGTTTAACTTCAAGAACCACCAGGTTGTTAGTTCGTTCAGCAGAGACAATGCGATACGCGGTGGCTCCTTAATACTTGCCAATAAGTTGCTAAAGTGTAAGGAACGTACAGATGTTGTATGCCTGTCTGTTGAGCGAACTATTGAACTGGCCTGTGTAGAATTTGAGCACCTTATTGTTATAAGCGTATACAGACCTCCAGCTTCGTCATTTGATATGTTCGAAAAAACAATGGATGAAGCTTTAATTAAAGTTAGTAACAGCAACAAAGGCATTATAGTATGTGGAGACTTTAATGTTAACATTTTAGAAGAATCCAGTGTGTGCAATAGATTGAAATCTTTGTTCCTATGCTACAATCTTGTGAATCTTTTTTTGGTGCCCACCAGAATATCAGCGTCCTCATCTACTTGTATTGATAACATTTTTACGAATTTAGAACCAGTAGATAAATCAATTATCAATAAGTTGGGCTCTGATCATTCTGGCCAGTTGGCAGTTTTCAAAGTCACGACTAAAAAAGCATTGAAAAAGGATATCACGTGCGTACCTATCAATGAAGGTAGACTTATCCGCTACAAAAGTAGTGTTGAAGAAAAACTGCCAAACTTACCATATTGTGATAATCCAAATAAATTGTATGAGTCTCTATTTACTTTAACTAAAAGTGAGTACGATGCAATTTTTAAGGAAAAGAAAATTACTGTAAATGAGAATCTAATGTTTAGTGATTGGGCCACAGTGGGAATACACAGAAGCAGGCTAAGGTTATATGAACTTTACGAGGAAAGAACATATAACAATAGTGATGCATTTGCGCAATTTGTAAAGGATTATTCAAAAACATTCAAAAGGGTTTGTGCTGCAGCCAAATCAAATTTCATTAAAAATAAAATCAAAAATAGTTCCAACATTACGAAAACGACTTGGGAAACTATAAACAGTGAAACTGGAAAATCTAAAGCTCCCCGGAATGACTTCCAGCTTAAGATTGATGATCAGATCATAAGTACAGATATAGAAGTTGCTGAAGCTTTTGAAAACTTCTTTACGGATATTCCAGTTTCAACTACCAAAACCTTGAACTCATCTCCCACTCTTGCCAAATCTTATCTCGAACGACACGTAGATGTTTGCAATGTAGATTTTAAATTCAGTTACGTCAATGCTTTCGTTATAATTAAAGCCTTTAAATCACTTAAAATGAAAAAGACCGCCGATATAGATGGCCTGTCAGTTAAAATTATTAGTGCCGTTATAGAAAGCATTGCACCATACTTATCTAGTATTTTTAATAAATGTGTAGATGATGGTGTTTTTCCTGATTTGATGAAACATAGTAAAATCATTCCGTTGTTTAAAGCTGGTAGTAAATCAGACCCCACTAATTTTAGACCTATTTCTGTTCTACCAACTCTTAGTAAGATATTTGAAAAGATAATTTTAAATCAGGTTCAGAGCCACTTTTATCGCAACAACTTGATGAACCTAAAACAGTTCGGTTTTACCAGGGGTCGCTCAACAGTCGATGCAGGTGTTGAGCTTATTCAAAGTATATTTGACGCCTGGGAGGAGTCAAGTGATGCCATTGGCGTTTTCTGTGACTTGTCCAAGGCTTTCGATTGTGTACATCATAATATTCTTATCAGGAAATTACACCATTATGGAATTAGAGGCCAGGCTCTAAGCCTTCTGGAGTCGTATCTAAGTGAAAGGATCCAGAAGGTTGATGTAAATGGGAAAAGGTCACTAGGATCAAAAATTTGTATGGGCGTTCCACAAGGCTCAATCCTGGGACCATTCCTATTCATTGTCTACATTAACGATTTGCCAAACCTTGTAAAGGACAAGAATGAGATAGTACTATTTGCAGATGATACGTCTTTGATTTTTAAAGTCAAAAGACAACAATCAAATTTTGACGACGTAAATAGTACAATCTCTAATGTAGTTGAGTGGTTCACCGTAAATAATCTTTTACTTAACGAAAAGAAAACTAAGTGTGTTAAATTTGTTTTGCCTAATGTAAAGCCAACTGCTACAAGCCTTTTAGTGAAAAACGATAAATTGAGTCTTGTGGAATCAGCTGTGTTCCTAGGTATTACCTTAGACAACAAATTACAATGGGGACCGCATATTAATAAATTGTCGAACAGACTTAGTTCTGCAGCATACGCAGTGAAAAGAATAAGAGCTCTGACGGATGTAGACACCGCGAGGTTAGTCTACTTCAGTTATTTCCATAGTCTCATGTCATATGGCCTTTTGTTATGGGGTCATGCTGCGGATGCAAACAGCATTTTTTTACTACAAAAGCGAGCTGTTCGTGCAATTTATAAAATGAAGCCTAGAGAATCTCTTCGAAATAAATTTAAAGAAATCAACATTTTGACTTTTGTGTCGCAATACATTTATGAGAATTTAATATATGCTAAACGGAATATACATATTTTTGATAAAAATTGTGACAGGCACAGTGTCAACATAAGAAACAAGAATCAACTTGCTTCTCATGTCAGCCGTATTCACAAAATTAGTAAAACATATAAAGGTCAATGTATACGCTTCTATAATAAGGTACCCACTGATATTGAAAGTTTACCGTTAGATAAATTCAAAACTGTAATCAAGCAGAAATTATGTAAGAAGGGTTATTATAAAATATCAGATTATCTAGAAGAGAAAAATCCATGGGATTAGACTACGGTTCTAACAGGCTAATTCAAAATTAAAACTGACCTATGTATGTTGTATATCAACCTTGTACATTCAAACATATTTAAAAGAGCGCGTGGGTTTTTATTGTCGCTTCTTTTTTTTCCCACAATGGCGCCACATTGTTTGTGAAGCGATGTAGTTTAGCTGACGTCATTAAGAGATTTTAATATCCAACAATGAATAAACGATTTTGATTTGATTTGATTTGATTTGATTAACATTATACCTTTATTTTTTACTTTTTCTTGGTATAGTAACACTAACACGATTCATTTATAAAGTCTAATGAATTTTTACGATACCTTTTACTGTATTGAACCCAGTAGGGTTAAAGTTTTAAGGCAACTTAAGAATTAATCATATCCATGGACTTCTGTTGATTTTATGTATCCATACGACTTGATGTTAAATTTCCTAATTCAATATAACTTGGCGGCATCGCAATCTTTGGCACAGTACCACAACATTAAACTTTATATTTACGATATTCTCGCTGCAGTATTGTACGAATGTGTGTTGAGTGTTGCCTCAGGAAGAGAAATGAAGAGGAACCTCTAGCAGTAAATGTTCAGTCAGCAAATTTAATACGCAAATACGTTCAAGGTCAAAGCGTATAGTGATTTTAATGACTGCCCTTTTGAAACTTCAATAAATATATAGCGAGAAAGTAAAAAGATATCTGAGGACTTACTACTAGGTGAAAAAGAGCATCAAGATATTTGTTTGATAGAGCCCTTAGGGTGGTTTTCCACCAGGGCTCTGCGAGGTACCTAAGCTGTGAGCTGGAAAATTCAAACCAATAACATTGCTTCATTTGACAAACTTGGAAAATGGTGCAACCCTATTGTCTGGAATTTTCTCACCTCACAGCTGAGCTCCCATCGCACCACACTGGTGGAAATAGGGAATATTCATAGATTTTTTTAGTCGCATTTATTAACAAAATATGAAAAACCATAGAAGAGATGACATGAAGTGAAATAAGCATTTAAAACTATCTAATTACGCGCTGATTAGACAGAGAGATCCGACATGGCATGTGACATCACATGCCACTACGGCCATATAAACTTCGTATTAAATTTCGTTTTGCTAGAAAGAGATAGAAACCAATCTTCGTTGGCTTATATCTTTTTTAATTTCATTGTTATTCGAAAAATAGTTTTACTAAATTGTTTATTACATGAATGAGGATAATTTTTTTAAAGAAAGAAACATCATGCATATTCCCTATTCGCCCTAAATGTGTGTAGCTGCAAGGATTTCAGTACCAGCGCAACCGTTAGCTTATATATAGTTCTGTGAGCGCAACCACTTATAATCAGATTATTCTTGGAGATTGCGCGTCAACCGGGAATAATACGAGTACCTAACCAGATACCGTCCGTAGGTATATAAGCATATTTTACGTCATCCTGTCTCTAACCGATATAACCAGTTAAATGCTTCGTCATTTCGTTTATAAGACACATGGATATTACACGAGAAATACTACAGAACAAAAAAACACTAGCATGCATCGTTGTCGCAATGGCCAGCCAGCTTAGCCTTGATAAGCGATAAGATGTCGCTAGCGATTATCAATATTATGAAAAGTAAATTAGAGATGTGTTTTCCTTTGAAAAATCTTAAACCGCGTAAGAAAGAAACGTGGGTCGATAAGGAAATTACGAATCTAAAGTTATTACTATTTGACGTAATAGATCTTAAAATTAAATATCCACACGACGACATATTGATCGCTTCAATTGACGAGTTTGTTAATAAATATAAATTAAAACTAAAAAATAAACGTACTAACTATTTTAATAATATTATAGGTAAGAGTTCCAATAGGAGTAAGACTATGTGGCGTGTTATAAACACAGAGACCGGGCGAAATCGGCGCGAGCGGGTGGACTACACGGACCTTATCACGAGGGACGATGGTCGGCCGTTCGCGTCGAAACTGGAACTTGTGGACGCAGTAAATGAGGATTTCGCGACTGCTGCGAAGCACTGCGGTGCGCCACCGGCCGATCTCGAGCTCTGCACTGACACTCTCTCATCTACCTCTCCTGTGAGCACCTCCTCACTCCGATTGGAACTCTTCACCCCTAATGAGATTATAACAATAATAAGTAAATATATAGCTGCTAAAAAAAGTACTGATCTGTACGGCATCTCTGCAGACTTATTGAAGGTCGCCGGTCCAGCGTTGTGTGACATCCTATGCAAACTGTTTAATCAATGCTGTAGACAAGGAGTTTATCCACCACCGTTAAAAAAAGTGAAAGTCTCACCGCTGTATAAAGGCAAGGGTGATAAGTGTGCAGTTAAGTCGTACAGACCAATATCTTTGGTCCCTTGCCTAAGCAAGGTTCTTGAGGTAGGGCTTAACCATAGGCTACTGTCATTTTTCAGTAAAGAGAATCGACTATCTGACAGACAGTACGCGTACAGGCCTGGCCGGTCTACCACCGACTTAGTCCGTGAAGTGGTGTGGCGTGTGCTGAAGGCGCGCGAGTGTAACCAACAGGTTGCGCTGGTCTGCTGCGACCTCTCGCGCGCCTTCGACACCGCAGACCATGCACTCATCATGGCCAAGCTCGACCATTACGGTGTGCGTGGGCCTGCCGCATCGCTGATCTTGTCATTTATGTCCGACAGATCTCAGGCAGTAGTAGGAGACCATGGAAAAGTCCTATCTTGCGAGACGACCTGCAGGATTGGCGTTCCACAGGGCTCTTGCCTTTCTAACACATTATTTAGCCTCTTGCTGAATGATCTTCCTGCCGCAATCCCAGGCGCAGAAATATTTATGTACGCGGACGACGTTGCGGCCGTGGTAACAGCGAAATCCAGCGCAGAGCTAGAACGAAGATTGAACGCATCTCTGCAGCAATTATCGTCGTGGTTCCGTGACAATGGGTTAGCCCTTAACCTAGGTAAAACCTCATATATACAGTTTAGTCTATCAGGCAGATCCGCCCCCATTGCCACGGTGCGGGTGAACGATGTAATTCTAGAGCAAGTTTCATCTGCGCGACTGCTGGGTTTCGAGCTGGATAGCGGTCTAAAATGGGACCTGCACATTGACGCACTATGCGCTCGTCTAAGTCGTGCATGCTTTGCATTGCGGAGGCTTGCAGCTACGGTTAGCCCAGATGTAGTTAGATCCTGCTACTTTGCGACCGTACACTCGCTTCTGACTTACGGCACCGAGCTGTGGGCGCGAGCCGCTGACAGACAACGAGTGTTCGTAATGCAGAAGCGAGCTGTACGGGCTATGGCGGGAATACCGGACGATGAATCTGCTAGACCTTGCTTTTCAAAATTTGAAATTCTCACACTTCCCTCAATATATATTCAGCAAATAGCCGTTTTTATTAAAGACAACGTTGCATACTTTGCGAGGCGCGGTGATGGTCAAACCCGTTCGTCGAGATACAGTAGCCGATTAAGCACAGTACGTCACAGACTGACCAAATCGGAAAACTCTGTGTACGTGGTGGGCCCATCCGTTTACAACCGACTACCGGAGCAAGTCACGAATGCAACATCCCGTGAAATATTTAAGAACCGTTTAAGGTTGTGGTTGCTGAAAGAGCAGTTTTATGATATCAACGAACTGTTAAATAGGCCAGTGCTCCCTGAGAGCAAGAAAATTGAATAATTATTATCTGTGATAAATGTATTGCATATTATGATATTTTAATATTATTTACATTGTTTTTATATACAATTTAATATAATTCAATGATGACTTGTAACAATGGTTATGAATAAAGAATCTGTATCTGTATCTGTATCTGTAAGTACTGTCTTATATTTTTATAACGTAACATGTGGGTGGGGGATATTCTTAGACATTTCATCAATCTAGGCTAAACTTGACTGACATAAAGAACAAAGATAATTAATTAACCCCAGACGCAAATTAAACAAACACCTAAGTTTATATCTATAACATAAATATTTGTCCTAGACGGGTATTGAACCCGCCACCTACGGTGAAGAATGAAAAGGCAAAGAGACAAACAGCGCCAACAGAACAGTCAAATAGTAGTAGGTTATATAGACCTTCTAAGTCGACAACGCAGCAACTATTGTATACACTATACGCAACTACAGTCATAACATCCCATGAAACGTCCACTACAGGACAGGGAGCTCCCTCTATAATTCTAGCTTTTGCTGGAAAAATGTAGAGGGGAAGTACCATAGTCACCTCGCTTGTTAGCGTTACCGCTGGCACCATGGACCGCGGTTGTAGGTGACCGCAGTAAGTAAGATGTTAGATACAAAGGAGGATGCTGCTGCCCATCCTCCAGTTTATAACCCTTAGTCGCCTCTTATGACACCCACGGGTATGTAAGGGTTGGTGCCACTATTTGCCGGCACCACGGTGCCGGCAACTACAGTAGAAGTGTCTGACTCTGTGTGCTCGTCTATAGTTCAAATATCTCTTGAGTATTTAAATAGATATTTTAACTATAGACGAGTAAGTACCAGAACAAACAGTTACTAATTGCAGTTGATTTATAAATTAGGAAGTATTGACAGAGATACAAACGACCATTCTAAAACATGCATGTTGACACGATAACCGAACAACTCAATCTCCAAATTAAACGCAATTTAACTCAAAACTCGTTAAACTACCACAGTAGCAATTTTGAACTAATACACTTTTTTATACTTCTCAAATTTAATACATCTATTTTATAGTCTAAACAAGCAAGTAACTAGCTACTTACTCAGAAATTATGATGTTACATTGAATCTAGTTTTACAAGCGCTAACTTTTAGATTTATGAGTGTGTTTATGACTGCAAGAGTAATAATTTTGTGTAGAGCTTTTGACCGCAACTTTTTTCGCATGGACTGTACGTTTCTGCTCTGTGGACTGTACTGTAGGTAGTTTTTGACTGTTGGAATGGGAACTCATACTTATGTGGACTATACTTGGTTGAAAAAAAAATTTTATATCTGCAATTTCTGTCCAAGGACAGAAATCGCAGATATAACATTTCCTTACTTTACGTCCTAGTTGTCGAATTAAAAACTTATAAACACAAAATGTTTTACAAGTGTCCAGTAGTTTTAGTCAAATGATATGCAAACAGACAAAAAGTCTAAATATCTTTAAGATTTAGGGGCTTTAAAGTATCTTTACATACATACATACATACATACGCCTTGTTCCCGTCGGGGTAGGCAGAGACCACAGTTCTCCACCTGCTACGATCTTGACATACTTCCCTTGCTTCCTGAACTTTCATCAATCCTTAATGCACAAAGTATCTTTAATGCACATTATAGCACATAGTCAGATGTACTTAACAATTTTTAATAGTATAGACGAAACATAAGATTAAGAACTTTATTATTCGTATCTAGTTAGCAAAAACCGAATAACTAAATTTTGTCTTAACATATTATCCCTTCCTACTTAACAAACCAGTTTGTTTTATAGTTCACTAATGACGAATTTGAGTGAAAAGTTTGAAGAGGCGTGTCTTTTAACCAGGAAGTAACTTTTTAACCTTTACATAAATTATGATCACTTTAATGATTTATTTATTGGAGAATTTAAGTATTAAAACTTGTTTGTCCACATATTTCTCGTATTTTCACCGTATTGGTTTTTCCGTTGCCATTACTTGTAATAAACTTTTCTACTAGAACATTAAGGGGCTGCGTGCGCAGGCGGAAAATTTGACACTTCTAAAAATGCTGTTGTCTCTTTTTCGGTTTGTAGAGGATAACAAAGACAGCCACATTTTAGACCTGTCTTTAGTCCTTAATTTAGCGGAATCGACACCCCTTTGCAGATTACGAGCGCAATAGAGTTAAAGAATTAAACAGACAGAACCCAATACACAAAATAATAAGGAAACAGAAAACGAATTTCAAAATGTGACAGTTTCGCAAACTCAATCATTAACCTATGAATACGAAAATGTTCGACTTCTTGTATAACAAGTTAAAAGGAATTAGTTATTATGTATTGAGTGGATCATGTAACTACTTGTCTAGCTAACTAGGTATGTATATTGGTGTTTCCGGCGCGGCGTTGCTTCACCTCTTGATCCTAATATAATTACGTAATGAAGAAGGACGATGGATGGTAGGATGTGGGGGCGTTTCTAGTTCTAATAATTGGGATTATAATTTGTAAGATTGCTCTTCTTGATAGATGGATTGGATTGATTAGTTGTATGTTGGTTAGAGTTTTATAGGCAATGCCTTAATCCGGTGCAGCAGTACCTAGCTAGATGCCTATCAGGCATTGCTCACTGCTGTTATAGAGGGTGCCTTGACTCTCTCTAGCCCTGACCGTCAATGCGGCGAACTCAAAAAATTTCCACGGGGGTGAGCGTGGTAGGTTAGTGGAGGTGTGCGAATTGTTTATTGGCTCTTCGCTTGACAGCCATGCGTAGAAAATAACCGTCTGAGCTAGAGTTAGTTAATGCAGCGTATAATCAAATAACGCGCATACTGTCTGGTCAAACCACAAAACTAAACTGAACAACTTTTATAGTGGTTGAGAGTTTGCGACTTTGCAGTCACTTTTACTCAAATCGTCAACAACTTTCGGACAAGTAGCTTTGGAAAAATAATGAAAATCGATAGGTACTAGCAAATTATAGGTGTGCGGGAAATTAAGTAATAAGTAAGTGGGGGCGATTCTAGCGGGGCCGCTAAATTTATGATTACAATTTGACAGGTCTAAAAGTGATGCTGTCTTTTTTTAGCCTTTTTAGTCTTTGTTACTGCCTATAGGTAGGCAGTAATAAAGATAGCAACATTTTTAGAACTGTCAAATTATAAGCCTTAAATTTAGTGAGTATTTGTACTCTTAAATTGGGTTTCGTTATTTAATAAACTTGCGTATAACTTAAGTGAACTTATATCTATATCCTATACTATTAAACGAGCAATATTTGTATATACATATATTTGTAATCGATTTCTCAAAACAGCTCTAACGATTTCGATGAAATTTACCATACGGGGGTTTTCGGGGGCAAAAAATCGATCTAGCTAGGTCTCATGTCTGGGAAAATTAGTTTTCCCCGTGTTTTTGAGCATTTTGTAAATTCCGCGTTTTAGACAGAAACTTACAGCGCCATCTGTTGGCGAGTAGCATAGCTTGCTCACCCGATGATATTTTCAGGTTGAGCAGGCTATTATAGAGTGAAGCTCGGTCGCCCAGGTACTTTAATTTAAATTGTGTAATAAATTATTATTTTTTTAACTTTTATTTATATTTAAACACATCTGCGATATTCTGAATGCAATGTATCTGTCTACTTATTTAAAATAATTTCTACGAGGGCTAGTTCATAATACTGTAATTTTCATTGCCGTTCCAAGGGAGTCTTTATTTCGTTCTATAATGTATAGGTATGTAATAGCAGGTATCATTGTAATGATCTGGCTAGGTACGGTCAACCGCTTGTCGGTAGAAACTTTTTCAACTCTATTACCACGCCATAAGGTTTCCAAAAGTGTTTCTACTGATGTGCTGTCGAGTGTACTACTGCACCGGATTAAGGTGTAATTTCGCCAGGTGACCTGTGATAATTTATGTACCTATCTATATGTATATATATATATATAATAGATTTTTGGTTAAGCCCATATCTCCATAATTTTACACAAAAATGTAAGAAATTTTATTAAGGTATCATGATCGCAAGTGCGAGTCGAACTCGCGCGCCGTGGGTTCCGATATACCTATTGTTTTTTTTTTGGAAGCAATAAAGTCCATTTTTAGGACCGGAACACTAAATTTGTTTGTAAAGGTTTTTTGCAGATTTCTACAAAACTGCACAACTTAGAAAGATCTTTGTATTTTTACTGTAATATTTATATACATTTGTATCGACTGTAGTTAATTCAGATTTTTCCTTTCACAAACTTCACAAAAATAAGGGGGGGGGGGAAGGTATTTTTTCTGTCATTTTTCATCATAACTTAAAAACTTAGTCTTGAAAATATATAAAAATACATTTTGGAATCTACAAGTAAGGCCATATCATATGATACCCGACTCGACCTAGTAACGACAATTTGAAATTTTGCCCCCCTATTAGGGCCCCCTTTACATTAATAATCATAATTTTTTTTTATTCTTTCATGTGCAAGTAAGTTGGGCAACCGTATTCTAAAACTATTCCAAATTTCAAGTCAATAGCATGAGTGGTTGCTGAGATATACAGGTGTGACAGACATAGACAGACAGACAAAGTCGCACCATAAGGATTCCTTTTTTTACCATTTTGGTATCGGAACCCTCAAATTGATTCCATAATGTAGATTCATTCAACAAAAAGTAGTAACAGGAACTTCTCAAATTTTATTATGATTAACCAAAATGATAAATCGATACAACTTCGTACAGTTGTAAATGGATAAGTCGATGAGTTATAGCACTCATTTACATATAGAGTCACCCTTTTACTCTGGGGCCAACGAAAACTGCCTCATCTCTAGAAATAATGATAGATAGCGCCACAGCCTAAACCTTTTCCGCTTTCGCATTCTTTTCGAGAGTCAGTAAACTCACTCGTTTCATTCATTTGAAAGTTGTCTGTAGTCTGAGGCTGACCATCTGCAATTGATGGTATTCCGCTAGCCTTTGACCTCGGATGAGATTTGTAAAAATATCTCATAATCTCACTAATTATTTCAAGCTCTCGCTGCTAAAGCTTAGATAACTTGTTTTATAATTAATTTATTTCGATTATCATGATTATGTTTTTGTGGTGCCGGCAAAGAATAGTGCACTCAACAGCTCGTCAGTAGATACACTTTTGGACCTTATGGAGTGGTAATAGAGTTCAAAAAGTTTCTACTGACGTGCGGTTGACCGTACCAGCCCATCTCTACCCGTGGGTTCCGTAAGAGAAGACTTATAAATCGGAGGATGGGCAGCAGCATCTTTCTATGTATCGTACCATTTTACATACTGCGGTCACCAACAACAACGGTTTCCAGCCAAAACGCTTACAAGCGTGGTCACTATGGTAAATCCTCTCGTAAGTACCACGCGTTGATAAAGTTCTGGAGGGAGCTCCCTGTCTAGCAGTGAACGTTTCATGGGATGTTATGATGATGATGATAATGGACGAAGTAATCCTACTAATATTATAAACGCGAAAGTTTGTAAGTATGGATGTTTGTTACTCTTTCACGTAAACACTACTGATTGGATTTTAATGAAACTTTACAATAATATAGTTTAAACATCAGAATAACACATAGGCTACAATTCATAAACCTGCGCAGACGAAGTCTCGGGCACCAGCTAGTCTTCAATATACTTGCCGCTTCTTTTACGTTGCTACAACGAATCGCCTTATTAAATTGTTAATCGCTATATTGAATTGTAAATGTTGATGTTTTACAAGTATTTTATAAAGTATGTACTGAATCTTAATAATTTCAACCCAAGTACGTCCACTGATATAATTTATCCTTCTTCCTTTTCTCAAATACAGTTTATAAATCAATCAATCAATCAATCAGTGAAACGATTTGCGAGCGTTATTCTAGTACCAGCGGATGTTACATGTAAAACGAAACGTGTGCTTGTAATGAATGTATCCATTGCAGGATATTTACATGATTATTATAATGAAAACGCAATATCAGAGAGTAATAACACACCAATTATTCATGATTTGAACTTGTTTTGGTAATTTGTTCTCTTTGTTAAAAATTAAGAGTAATAAAAAATAAGTCACATAATGCAAGGATTCCATATAGAAAACCCATAAAATTAGAAAACGATAATAGTAAGTAAACATTATCTCCTATATATGCCTAGATATTTGATATTTGTAAATGACCTGCTTGAGTACTTCCCCAAAACTTTCTTTGAGGTCGAAAGTGTAATCATATACAAATATCTATGCAGTAAAATTCAGATATTCGCAACTTTGTCGTCGACCTCTGATCCTGTTACTTAGTTTGATGTAGCTAAGCGGTCTCTTAAGTTACTTATTGGTGATTATTACGGTGTCTTACAGTTACCTATTATCTCATATCACCTGAGGTGAAGTGTAATGTGCATATTGAATATTTTTATGTTCATTTAAAATACACCAAAGAAATTTTGCATAAAAATGATAAAAATTAAAAAGGCTGTATAAAACTTATTGTTTCTTATTTTGTTAATTATTGTTCGTTTACAAGAAAGTTGAGAAATTTTTAGATTTTCAGTTTTGTCTAAAATAAATTTACCAACCACCAAAATAAGTAGACCAACGAACATATTATTACGCCAACGCGTACTAGACCGTCAGTGAAATTGTAAATACCCTGAACACAGAACAACGATAGGGCCACTCCCCCATAGAAGCGAAGAGTATAAAAAAATTTGGTTCCTTATTGACTAAGTATACTATCCAATTTATGTAAGCGCTTATTTTGAATGCACATCATAAACACATTCGTTGCCATAGAGACGCTGTCACTGTTTTTTTGCATCTTACTCTCTCGCAATAATAGTACTATGTTTATCGCACTCAACGGACGCTAGTAGTGTGGGTGCGGAAAGCGTGTTATCAAATTTAAAATATCTTAATTTAATTAATATATCTTAATGACGTCAGTTAAACTACATCGCTTCACAAACAAATTGGCGCCATGGTGGGAAAAAAAGAAGCGACAATAAACGTTAGTTTTAGTAAATGGTGACACTGATTTGTATTGAATGAAATAAATAATTCGTCTCTAGATGCAGAGCAAGACGCATGGACTTCAGAGCTCTGTGACCCTTACAACCAAAAAGCTTTATTGATCAGCAGAATTGGGTTAACTTGAATAAGGGAAGGATATATAAATGAATGAAATGGTGTGTGTGTGGAATAATTTATTAAAATTTTTAGTAAATATTTTAAAGACACCTCATTTTTTAAATCCATCAAGCTGTTTAGGCTACACCGAGAGACAGAGATATACCCATGCATATTCTGCATGCTATAAAGAATCTACATTTAAAATCTGAAAAACACACACATACATACTCCCGAAAAATCAAATTCTCTTTATAAGGCAGTCGAGTAAAAAGGGCAAAACATTATGCTCAGTACTACAAGCCTTTATTTAAATAAATGCTAGGTAATTACCTAAATACATCCCTCCCACAACAAAAATCATTAACCGCATATTTTTCCTTTCGTTTTGCCCGTAACAAATTGTGGTATTTATCAAGTGTCAATATAAAAATAAAAAAAAAAAAAAATATTTAACGTTCTACATTTAGCCATAACAGTCAAGTTATAATATAATATAAATTTAGAGCTATCTTAGGGCTATGCAAAAAACAGTAGGTGAGGCTAGTACTTAAAAAAGGTAGACCTGTGCTATAAGCACTAGCCAAAAACAAACTAATTGATATAGTTTACATATGCGTGGGTCAAAAGTCGAAACGATGGAAGACCGCCTTTCACACTTACTCCGTTGATTCGACATTAAAAACGTCTATTTTGTTGGATCTTAACGCTCATTTTACGATTTTTGTTCCGCACCTATAATAGCTATCTAGTTTTTGCCCGCGACTACGTCCGCATGTTAAAAAAAGTATTACCAGTGTTTAAGTCAAACTATTAGCTATCAAACACAAAAATTTTCATTAAAATCGGTTCAGTAGTTTTTGCATGATGCTCGAACAAATAAACAAACAAACAATTATAAACAAATATTCCAAATATATGTGATTTGGATTCATGGGCATCAAAATAGCATAACGTGACAATTTAAAAAAAAATATCTTTAATGTAAAAAATCAATTTTCAATTTCATACTTAATAATTTAGATTTGAACCGCGTCAGGTGACACTAAATAAAAGCTTTTAATAACGCAAAACTTCTCGGGTGGAAGCTCTGGACAAATTGAACAACTTTTATTCTACGACTTTTGAAAAATACGCAAAATAAAACTTGCTTCTTCATACAAATTGAATCAACTGAACGAGCCAATTTGTAAGAAAAAGCATTTTTTTGCGAATTTACAAAAGTCGTAGAACAAAAGTTGTTCAGTTTCATGTTCAGAACACGTTGTATTATGTTATGCGACTGTATATAATAGTTATACTTACAAAAATATCTAATAACTAAGCTTTTCAATACAAAAATGTTGACACGGCCGCTTATGGCAGTTTTATAAAGCAAAATGTTTATTTTTCTTGCTGTCGCTCTTTTGTTGGAGTAGAAGGCCAATTGAAAATTAGTCCTCCTATTATGATGATCGATGCCAGTGATCTCAAGATAAAAGTTTTATCAATAAAAGTTTTTTTTACTCTTTACTGTAAGCCACGAGCACGACATAAAAGCCTATGGTCGAACTAAACATAACTGTATTGATTTAGATTTTATTTTAGTTTTTAAAACAAATAATGTTATTTAAACATCACTAGGAAGCCATAATTTATAAGTAGGTTTGCTTTCTCAAAACGCATAGTTCGATGATCCAAAATAGATATATTATGCAGATAGTCAAAAGCTTTTTAAAACAGTATATCGAAATCTTCCTTATTCAATTTCTATACAAGATAAGAAGGTCCGTCTGCATAACTTTACAATAAGGTTTTGCAAATATATTTTAAGTTATAAATAACTAGCGTTTACCTGCGGCTTCGCTCGCGTTATACAGGGTGTTAGTGTAAACACTGTGATCCTTGAAACTGTGCATTGAGACCATGAAACTTAACAACTTTCCCAAAGGAACATAGGTCGAACGACGAAAAACTTTTTTTTTCATCTCCCATACAAAATGCGCAATCAGCTGGTGCAGTTTCTATGGAAAGTCAAACATTTTTTTTCGTATTTCGACCTATGTTCCTCAGGGAAAGTTGTTCAGTTTCATGGTCTCAATGCACAGTTTCAAGGATCACAGTGTTTACACTAACACCCTGTAGTCTTTGTGTCATTCTAGTGTCTCATCAGCTGCCATACTCCGAAGTACATAAAACTAAAACATCGCGCCGATAATTAGTCTATGGTTCGGCCTTTGACAAAGAAATTCCCATAAAAAGTAAATTTCCGAACGTAATTGTTTTTGTCAATCTGATAATATCGGAGCTCCGATAAAACTTCGGAGTACGCACCCTGTTTACCTACGAGCTTTTAATGAGTTTTTCAGCTATCCTACAGGAACCTTGCATTTTTTCGGGATAAATTGTAGCTTGGTCTATCTACTTCCCAAATTTCATCGAAATCATTTAGCTGTGTAGTCTTGATAGTGGAATAAACAAACAAATAAACAAACATCTATACTTTCGTATTTATAATATTAAGTGAGATGAGATAGGTACGCACGGCAGCAAGCATGTAGAAACAAAACCAGTATAAGCTGAACCAGCGCTACGCTACAAACGCCCGAAACCAGAGACCCGCTCATGGTCAAAGTGTTTCCGCCGACGTGCGGCCGTGTGTTTTGCATTTACATAGATTTTTTAAAGATTTTTAGTTATGTTTACGAGTAAACTAATAAAGTAATCGTGTCGTGTTTGTTAAACGTGCTCATTACTTTATTATTATAGTTTGCTACAAGCAAATCTTCGTATATCCATACAAAAGACTTCAACGTCATCTCTTTTTAATATTTCAATGACCATAATATTTTTATCTATACTTAATAGCCAATAATAGGTCCGACTGTTGAAAAAAAGCTTCCCCTCTATTGTGCCATATCTATACTTACTTTTAAGAATTATTTCATAGTACCAAAATAACAGTTAATTAAATTATTCCACTGAGGTTACTTATTATGGTATGGTGCAATCAAGCCTATCAAGTATATAAATTTTAATTTTGTACGATACCAGGCCACTCAGAAAGTATTGCGAAAAATAGTTTTTATATATGGGAGGCTGGCCGGTCAGAATCTTTTTCGAAAATATGATTACTTGTAAGTAAAAATATGTGTGTTCCATTTTCAAAATTTCCCTCCACATTTTTTGCGAGCCAATTCAAAGTATCGTGTCTTACTGAAAAATGGATCTGCGCCGGGAACATTTTAGAGCTATGATTTTTTACGATTTCAAGTGTCGCCTGAAACCGGATGAATCGTTCGATAGACTTCAAATGGCATTTATGGATGAAGGCCCCTCCAAGGCAACCGTGTATCGTTGGTATAACGAATTTAGGCGCGGTCGACCAACCTTGGGGGATGAAGAAAGAAGCGGTCGCCCTTTGACGGCTATTACGGAAGAAAACGTGCTAGCAGTGAAAAATTTAATCCAAGATAATAGGCGAATTACATATCAGGAGATTCAGCACATATTAAAGATTGGATCGGGAAGCGTTCACGAGATTCTACACGGGCATCTTCGCGTGAGGAGGATAGTATCGCGCTGGGTGCCGCACTACCTCACCGACGCTCAGAAGCAGGCCCGGGTGGAATGGTGCCGTGATATGCTGAACAAATTTGAAGCAGGCTCGTCTCGGCGTGTTTACGACATCGTAACAGGTGATGAGTCCTGGATTTATCAATACGATCCAGAAACCAAGCGCCAGTCGACAGTTTGGGTGTTTCAAAATGAACCAACGCCTACCAAAGTGAAGCGATCTCGAAGCGGGGGGAAGATTTTGATCGCCAGCTTTTTTAATTTGACTGGCCACTTGGCCTCAATTCCCTTACGAGATCAAAGAAGCATCAACGCCGAATGGTATACTACCAAATGTTTACCAGAAGTTTTTTCTGTTGTGAGCAACAAGCGACCAAACACAGGGCTCCGCGGACTACTGCTCCACCACGACAATGCGCCTGCACACACCGCGCTCAAAACGAGGGACTTCCTGGACAGCACACCAGTCAAACTCCTGGGTCACCCTCCTTACAGCCCTGATCTAGCACCGTGTGACTTCTTTTTATTTCCAAAAATAAAAAATCAGCTCAAGGGGATACAATTTTCGTCGCCGGAAGATGCGCTGGCTGCGTTCGAGCAGGCTGTAAACGAGGTGTCTACGGCGGACTGGAAAAAGTGTTTTGAAAACTGGTTCAGACGCATGAATCTTTGTATAGAGGCTGGTGGAGAGTACTTTGAAAAGATTTAATAAAAATATATGTACCTGTAGAACAACTTTTTTTAGTGTCGCAAATATTTCTGAGTGTCCCACGTATTTATTTACTTCTCTGTCCTCAAGTAACGGGTTTGGCGTTAATTTAAAAAATGAAGATGCTATGAATTATTTATTAACAGAACGATTCGAAAGTTTTTAAATATAGCCATATCTACCATCAACGTTTCCCTCCGTGGTTTGTTGATAGATTTTATTCGATATTAATGATTCAATTTTGACTTTCGCTTTTTTCGAAATTTAAATGAAACGGATGTGATCACTGGTTTTTGACTTTCTCAAATGTACTATAATGAGACAGAATTATTCATGAGCTCATCTGTTGTTCGGTCGACACTTAAATAAATCTCGTGATTAAATCTAGGAGATCTGGCAGAAAGTCAACAATACTTTTATTTTTTAACCGACTTAAAAAAAGAGGTTATTAATTCAACTCTTATGTATGTAATGTTGTCAAAAATACACTATTTTCGCGTAAATGAGCTTCTAAAGACAAATTTTCTGTCGAGAGCACATCAAGCTTGACACATTGGACTTTGTACCGTTCTTATTTCAACAGACGTACGGGCTAGAGTCGCACTGCAAGTGTCAAGCTTGACCTGTCATTGACTGTGACAAATTTCATAAGTGTATGTTTGTATGTATGTTTGTCTACGCATATGTCAGGAACTACAAGTCAGGTTGCAATATAATTATTTTTAGTTGAACTAGGTATTATTCAACTTAGAGTAGAATGCAAATTTCATCAAAATCGGTTCAGCAATTCATGAAAATCGGTTCAGTTAAACTACAAGTCTTTCTCGCAATAGTTTTTTTTATTTAAACTAGCTGTTATTCAACTGGGTACAGTGCAAGTTTCATTAAAATCGGTTCAACAGTTCATTAAATCTATTCACTGGGACAGCACGGTGGCGCGAGTGGTTGCGCCACTGGTGTCCGTAACTAGACACTAGTAAAGACACCAGAGTCGCCACACCCTGCGGCCATAGTATTAAGGGTTATATTTCACTGGGAGTGGTCGCGCTACCACTCCCTGTGGAAAAACACACGACTCTGGTGTCTTTACTGGTGTCTAGTTACGGACACCAGTGGCGCAACCAGTCGCGCCACCGACCGTCGTGTCCCAGTGCAATATCGGCCTTAATATCTATCACATGTGATGAGTGAAATTTTTTACATTTGATCTGTATAGCAATTTTCTATAGAGTTCCCGGAAAATTGAAAATTTATGAAAATTGTTTTGTAGTCTATTCAAAAATATACCTTATTACGTGAAAACTACATTTCCTTTTTCATTCCTTCTATTTTTGACATGGCGCTTCAGAGGTTAAAATCGTTTTAGTAATATTACAAAAGACTAAGAAATAATTTTATTGAGTAAAGGTATTCGAACAAAAAAAAAACTACTTAGATGTAGGTAGTTTCAATTACAACTGAAATTTAAAAAATTAACCTGACTTAAAGACTAAAAAGGGGGAAATAAACGTTTTTGAGATTCGTGCCAGCCTAAAATATTATGAACAAAACACGTGTGTACAGACAATTGTATATAACGACAACCAAGTGGCACGTTTACGTATTTAATTCTTAATATTCTGACTGGCACCGACCTCAAAAACTTTTATTTCCCTTTTTTAGTCAGGAATTCAGATTAATTTTTTAAATTACAATTTTTACGGTATTCATAAATATTACTTTTGTTTCTTTACAGGTCTCCCTTTGATTATCACTAACAGCCGCAACAGCTGAGCAGATGGACCAAAGTTCTCAGAAACCTCAAAAGAGGATAAAAAAAAGATTTTTGAGAATGACGTAAAGATTAGCGCCACAACAATGAGAACGCAAACTAAAATGGTTGTCAGTACATACAGTGCTCCAGAGATGGCGCTAGTAGTGTTGCTGCTAGTGACCGGAGCGGGTTTAGGAGAAGGAGCTACGAGCCGGGGTGCAGAGATGGTGCTGGCGAACGTTACTCGATTCGCGACTGGCGATCTTTTCTCGCTTGTTGGTAAGTTCTATAGTTCTACTAAAATAAACAATATCGTTATTTGTTTAAGATTATTTTACAAGCCCAAAAAATAGCTTATTTCGAGCACCAAACAAATCGGTGAGCCTTAGCGGTACTGGTATATGCAGCGGCCATAATCCGGCTCGAAGGACCATAACTTATGGTATGTGATGCTTTGAGTATGAAATATATACATAACAAGAAGTAGGTTATAAAAATAAGCACAGTTGATGGCATAATTAAATAAATGGCAGTCAGGTCCGAACCCTGCTTGCAATTTTCAAACTGACAAGTTTTTATTAAGGAGGTGGATATAATAAACCTGCAACGAACGGTTATAATTTCCAGGTTCCGACTGCGGTCCTACTCGCTGCATGGAGATCTCCCACGGGACAGCTCTGTCAGCTCTGGGCGCGGGTGACTCCTGCGTGTGTCAGTGTAGGCGAGATACGCCGGCCTTTCGGGAGGACCAGCGCGTTTGCGTCAACCATATTGAAGGTAGGATTTAAACAACAGCCAAGCCTTGTTTTTCTTCTTTAGATTCCATTAAAAGTTTACTTCGTACATAGAGGGAGCTCTTCCCAGCATTTTCGCTGCAATAAAGTTTGATTGGGATTTACCATAGTCACTACCATAGAATACATGAAATGGTCACTACGCTTGGTAACGTTTGCGGGTGGCGAACATGGCGATTGGTGACCGGAGTAGTCCGATATTTTTTCCCGAATCACTTGGTAAACAAACTTCTAGCAACCGCATCTTTGCCTATCTAAATTTAATTTTAATAGGGCACTGCGTTTTCCAAACAGCGAATCCATGTGAGTGCAACTTAGTTTGAAAACCATACACACTTGATCCCACATTAGCAACTCGTCTTGAGGTCGTAAAAGGCCAAAATAATTCAAAATAGTCTTTGACTGAATCACAAAGTACAAATTGTCAAACTTAGGAAAACCAAATTCGCGAAGAGTTGAAAAATTCAACTACTTAAGCTGTTATGCCAAAAATCCACGTCTTCATTATCAACAACAAACCACAATCTTAAGAGAAGTCATCTTTAATCGAATCTCACAAAAGACATGAAATCAGACACTTTTCTTATACAAATTAGACAATCGTAAGAATTTAATCATCTTCAATGCGCTTCGTACTTTTTACTGACAATAATTACTGGGCTCATTTGAATCCATCGCGTTTTTTGCGAAGAATATACTCTCTAATTTAATTGTCTGCTTTCTATTCAAAAGAATTTATTGTCCAATTTTCTTACAAAGTGATCAGATCAACAGCGAAATGTCAAGGGTTACAAAGGCGAATAAAATTACAGGGTATCGTCCAACTTTGGTACTGCTATCATGTCATTAGGGAAGTATGAGTTGCTTGTGCTCACAGGCCAGGTGTTAAGAATAAGTAAGGTCAAAAGCTAATTCGACACCTGTAATTGCTTTAAGCAACGGTACTTTATAATGAGCAGTAAAATAATCTCAATCTGCATCCATTCAATCGGTCGTCAAGCAGATGAATGAATTTATAGCCAAGGTGTGTTTGATTAGACAACCAAGTAGGTAGCGCTTTTATCACCATTGTTGTATTTATTTTATCTCTTTCACTCTTTTTATCCTCATTGATGGCAAATTAAAACCTTTCCCGTCTTTTACTTGTTCTTTCGCAGTTTTCTAAAATACATTGTTTCTTTTTGTATTTCAGAATGTCCAATGGCGACTTTTGGCCGTGGAGCAAAAAAGCCGCAAATCCCATTTGTTTTTTTGCCAATGAAGGGGCAAATTATTTATCCTTCAAAAGAAATTATTTTTACAGGTAAGTAAATAAAAATTAAAGTCAAAAAGTGATTCCGGTACCGGGAATCGAACCCGAGCCTCCTGGGTGAGAGCCAGGTATCCTAGCCACTAGACCATACCGGAGATACTGATGCTGTTGAAATTGTCATACATAACAGTTTTGGTATTGATCACATTGTTTACAATATAGTTTTTTTTTAACAGACGTTGACGATGCGATTTGCGCAGTAACTAGCGCGCAATACTTATCGCCGTCGGGATGGGTGACCTTGAGAGACCTTCTCGATAACGATGTGCCATTCAGTTTGTATCGCGATGAGGGCAGCACTTTCTTACAGGTATGTATTTAGATTGAAGGAAACAAACTAAGAAGAAGTGAGCAAACGAGCAGGTGGGCCACCTGGTGGTAAGTGGTTACCACCGCCCTTATCGCCCAATGTCTTATTAGTGGCATAAATTGACACTAATGTCTTATGAGCATAACTTGACACTAATAAGACAGCAAAGCGCGTTGCCCACCCTGAGAATTAAGATGGTGTGTCTCACGTGCCGGTAATTGCACTGACTCCTTTACTCTTTAGACCGAAATAGTTTACAGTTTTGGAAAAGTCCGTCTCCGTTGCTTTATTCTGCCGTGTGTTTCGTTTGAAGGAAAAGGGAGCCAGTGAAATTACCGGCACATGAGACACCCTATCTTGTTTCTCAGGGTGGGCGACGTTCTTTGCTGTCTTAGAGTCAAGTTAAGCCGATGGTGATCCATATGGGCGGTAGTGTCCACTTACCATCGGATGGCCCACCTGCTCGTTCGCACACTTGTTACATAATAAATGGTACAGCAGCACTGCACTTACTTTCTCGCGATATACGAGAGTCATCATTCAACAGTGTCCCCGCCGGGAGTCGAACCCAGAAACTCCGGATCAAGAGCCGAATGCTCTTACTACTATATTATAAAGGCTGCGGATAGTGATGAGTAAATAAGTATCAACTGCAAAATTGAGTTTGTAATTCCATAGAAATAATATAAAAATACAAACTTATCTACACCAACTAGATTTATGTAAAAATGATTTAACGAAATATGCAGTCAGGTAGTTAACCAATTTAGAATCCAAATTGTAGAATATCAAAATAAGCTCAACGAAACCGATTTTGAATAAATCACATTTTTAAATTTTAGTAGTAAGGGAACACCCCTTATATGAATTTCTAAAGACCAATTGATACTGCCGCAAATACCTTAAATGGAGATGCTTGGTCATACAAAGTTTCATCAAGATTTTATGAGCCGTTTTTGCGAAAATAAAAATTTTTCATTTTCTTTGTATGACAGCTACCCTCAAAATGAGAGCCAGCAGGAAACCACTCAAAACCCTTCGATGGATTTGCATAAAACTCTTAAATTCCAAATATGGTGTCAATCGGACCATTCGTTTAGCCGCTAGGCCAAAGCGTGACGGACAGACCGACCGACCGACCGACGGACGGACATTTTTGGGAGACTTGCTTTTTATGATGTATAAGTGATATAGAACACATTTTCGATAAAATTTGAAAAACTTTTTTTTTTCACGAATACAAATACCCTTCTCGCTCCGCTCGAAAGTAAAAAAACTCAGCAGTACCTATAAAAATAAAGGTAATAAACACGGATCTAGCTTATTCCGTTTCTTAGGATTCGGTTTTACCCAGGAGATTTGAAAAGGCCACTGGTCTTTTTCCAGAGTGACCGGGCAATGCAGACCCAATCCCTGACAAGATTTTTTCCATGTCAGAGGACAAGTTGGCTGTCAGACTTACAAGTCACCAAATAAATGGACTCTGCCTGACTTGGCTTAACAACCATTATCAAATCAAAAAAGTGCCTTCCGTAGCACGAAAAATGTTCGAAGGCAACAAGCGCTTCCAACTTGCAAAATGTAGCATTATCAATTCTTAAAGTTGCAAATCTCTAATTATCGTAGTAATGACGCCTTACATCGATAATAATATCGATTTTGCGTGTGGTCTTATCTCATGCCACCCAGGTTGAGTATCCGAAGAGATTTCCTTAGATATCCCATTAACTAATTTATAACTAAAATAAAAGATGGTCATAATCTTTTAATTAAACAATAAAGAAATTAGTTATTCAGTCTTATTTTGTAAAATCACAAATAAAATATTTTATTGCCATTAAGTTGAAGAACTTTTTAAGATTAAAATAGTGTAAAAAGAAAACGAAATCTCAACACATAATTTAGGTAACCGCACAACCACAAATATAATTATTTTATTTTAAAATGGTCACAAAATTACGCATAACGGATGCGTAACTGAGGCTCCGCACCAGAAACCAGTGCAGTATTGCCAATGTACAGCTTAAAAAGAGAGATATCCAATTTATCCAACATTTTATACCTAAATGACTTTGATAGCGCTAATGAATAATGAAAAAGGGGGCTTAGTAGCTTAAATAATAAAAAAATATAACAAACTGAATAGATCTGCCGCGCTCAAAGACGTCAATGAATTATAAAATCCAATTTTTTTAATTTTTTTTAAGCATTACTGGGAAGACATTAAGCTAACAGAAGCTTAAATTTAATTTTCGAAAAATATTATCTGTAAAAAAATATAACAAATCTAATGATGAAATTCGAGGACATTTAAGACGAACCACTTTCAAACTATTAATTTTATATATAAAACTAAAAATAAAAACTTAATTTTATGCGTAAATTGATAACCTTGAAGTCAACTTTCAAATATAAATCAAATGAAAAAAATATCAATAGAATTATAGGAATTATGATCTCATTAATCTGTAAGAAAATTTCGGCAATTTCATACTCGTAGGTAAAAAGAACCTATTATAAAGACCTTTTATTAAGTTATTATATAGGGTGACTTTTAATTAGTTCTTGATAGCAAAAGATATGCTTGTAGGTACTGCTGATACTGAACAACTTTTCCCAAGGAACATAGGTCGAAATACGAAAAACCAAATTTGACCTCCCATACAAAATGCACTATCAGCTGATGCAGTTTCTATGGGAGGTCAAAACTTGATTTTCGTATTTCGACCTATGTTCCTTGGGGAAAGTTGTTCAGTATCATGAGTACATTCATACCTTTTTCTATCAAGAACTAATTAAAAGTCACCCTATATTAGAATATTCTAGTTCAAAGAATAGATTTGCCGCGCTCAAAGACGTCACTTAAAGTTAATATACTTAGTTCATATTAAGTTATTATATTAGAATATTCTAGTTCATTGTGTCTCGTACCGTCTCTTTCTTTCTCAATGAAGTTATGGCATTAGACATAAATAAAAATATTTTTTTAATTACGGACATGTCTGAATACGGCAATAGGTTTGGTTTTTCTCTAACTTTTCTTGTGTATTTTTACATATTACTCATGACTCACACTATTGATAGCTGAAAGTGAAAAAAATTTAGCCAAATTGAGCTCTAAAAAAGTTTCATGGGCAACACTATATGAAACACCGTAGCCTGGAACACATGAGATCAGGCGCGAATTGTCATTACACCTGTCATTCCTGAAATACGGGTCTCTGCAGGCATCCTTGCTGACCCACGAGTCATTTCAGATCCTATCATTCTGCTGACGAATTACCCGCTACTGAGAACTGACAGTGATAGCTTGCCTTGAGATCTGAGATGCTTTTATGACTGCAAATGCAAAAATCCAGACTCGTATGGTGTGCATGTCGCAGGCAAATTGTATGATTCGCTGTTTTACATGATGTGCAGGCATTTTACAAAATGCCGGGAAATTTTTAATTCGTCGTTTTACATAATGCCTCGGCATTTTACAAAAAGGGGCGTAATTCGTTTCCGGCAATCGCCGGCCACTGCTGCGGCACGCTCTCGTGCGTTGTGGTCGCAAGATATTCTAGGGTGGTGGATAGCCGGTTTTACCATGGCTAACGAACTTAAAATATACCGGTGATGTAAAGCCATTTAGAATAGAATGTAGAAAAATGTGGAGGGGAAATACCATAGTCACCACGCTTGTCAGCGTTACGGCTGGAACCATGGACCGCGGTTGAAGGTGACCGCAGTAAGTAAGATGGTATATGATACACAGGAACTTCATTACTACGGTAATTATATACTCTAAGATTACTACCATATAAATTGTAACTATTGTATCAGCTGATAGCAAGAACATTTAGCGACTCTCTCTAATATACAGGGTGTTAATTTAATTGCGTGCCATAGCTTAAGGGGTGCTTCAGTTACGATAAAGGAACACAAAAAAATATTTTAAAAAATCCTACTGAAAAAAAAAACTAAATCAACATTGAAACTTAACTAACGCGGAGCACCGCGCTATCACCGAGCCAGCGCGCGAGAATCAGTGGATAAGGTAGGCACATACGTAACTGAAACTCTTTCACGCGCTTTTGATAGCGCGGTGCTCCGGGTCATTGCCCTCCGCGTTAGTTTAGTTTCAATGGAGTTAATTTTTTTTTTAGGTAGGATTTTTTTTAATAATTTTTTTTAGTTCTTTTATCGTTACTGAACCACCCCCTAAGCTATGCACGCAATCAAATTAACACCCTGTATTGTGCGAAAAAGAGACATTATAGATTGAAAAGAAAGTGAAGTGGCACTAAGAAAAAAAATTGTATAATTGTATATTTCGATAAAAGTTACTATCAACCACAAAAAATACATATAGTATAAAAACGGGAATGTTGATGAACAAAAATCTAGACTGATGTTTAAAATAGAAAGTAGGATAATAGCAGGAACATAACGGAATAAGAGACCAAGTTGCGTCTGTAGTTACACCTATTTATTATGTATACGTACCTACCAAGTGGCTAGTATAGCAGAAACCACTTGACTTTTTTAGTAATGACTAAGCCTATAAACTTAGGAATCTGGAAAAATCACTTGCAAACGATATTGTTCATTCCAAATAATCTCATTATTGAGATACTTACAAATTTTATATTCTGCGTGGACTGTGGAGCCTCTGAACCATGTCACCATAAGATTTTACGACGAAGGATACGAACAGTTGCTTAAACGAAAATTAACTTGTATTTTGTCAATCCAGTTTCCTTGTAATCTTTTTATAGCCTTCGATAGGTAATAAAGATAACAGAAATTACTTCTTCAATACCGTTGGCAAATCGGTGGTATGCTTGTGCTTAATAATCCCGATAGTAAATTATACCAAATTTATGTGCCGTAAGGAAATTGGAATAATGCTAATTGATTGTAATGTCTTTCTTACCAGTTAATTAGGTACATTTAATAAGTATATGAGGAAAAGCCATAATCAACTCAAAAACCTAAATAAATTAAATTGAACTAAAGCTCAAGCGTTAAAGCTTTTATTTTTCTTTTAATGTTATATTGTACATTATCTTAAACGTAGCACTTGACGTAGCAATTGATAATATCTCACTCTTCCGAAGAAGCTAAAACCGGTTTCCAAAGGAAAGATCGATTCGAAAACAATTTGTTGAATGCATCGATCAAATGCGAGTCGGCACGCAAGATATCTGCGGCGGCGGCGTCTTCGGGCGCAAGCGTTGAATTTTTGGATAAAAATAGGGTCTCATACTGTTTACAATCGTACTTGCATAAATCGACATATATAAAATAACAGTTATTCTAATATGTGCCTAGATCAAATCCAAAAAGTATGAACTAATCGATCAAAATAGGTACCTACTTTATAACTGTAATACAGTTAAAGAACGTACCTTGCGACTAGCATTTATCATGTCCTGTAAGCCTCTATGAGATTGACTATGAGTTGGTTCAATCAGTAGTTTCTTTTTTAAAATCGTGACGTGAATGAATAAAACCATTGTAAGTGTAAAATACAACATCGATGAGGCTTGCCGGACCCAGTGCAGTGATATCAGATGCAAGTGTTGAAAATGTCACCACCTGATGAAGGAGGCGATAAGACGGCAGGCGTCAAAGAAACAATTTGTACTGACTGACAATTTCAACGCGAAATAACCAGCATTTAGATCCGTTTAAGCAGATAATGTAAGAGTGATACCTTTGTAGGTTTTATCATGTGACTGGTTTTGGAGATGATTGTATCCAATTATAAAAATCCGACTGTAAAATTAAGACTAGAGTAAATAATGGGTGGCTGTATAATATTTGTTTTCCATAAGTTTTTGAAATGGACTTCCACAAAGTAACGCCTGATTCTATTAACTATGAAAATTTTAAAAAAGTCATATTTGAGAACACGTTTCGGAGCCCATTCAATAACTTACCAAAGTGTAAAAAGTTGCAGGAAAATGCTGGGATACACTAAACGATTTTTTATGTTTCTACATTAGTTTTATAATTTAGTATATCTTTGATATCGTTGCAATTAAACTACAGAATATATTTTTACTCGTCGATGGCCTTTCAAACAGGGTAGTAGAGTCGTAAACTAATGAATGAAATATTTTACTCTGTTTCCGATTAAAATACTAGAGAAAATAATAATAATAGCTGCAGAAACAACTCATTGTTGGGTTGAGAAAACTTAAGGTCATTAAGAGATTTTAATATCCAACAATGAATAAAATATTTTGACTTTGACTTACGTACAAGCTGTGATACAATATCTTGATTGTTATTAATACGAGTATAGAGATGGTAGTACAAACTAAAGTCATCGTCGCCCTAGACTTATTCTGTTTGGCTTAACGAAACTAAGAAGAACGTCCGTCAAACTAGCTGTCTACTCAAACGCTTCATTTCATTTTGATTGCTAGCGCTAGAGAAGTACTTACAAGTTTTTTTATGTGATATAGGTGAGCATTTGACCCCGATCTCACCAGGTGGTAAATGACGATGGGGTCGAAGATGAAGCATGCTTACCTAGATAATACCTGTTTACTCTAGCCTTGAAAAGATCCAGATTATATTTTTCGGGGAAAAGATCGGCAGGGAGGGAGTTCCATTCCTTAGCTACAGTGGGGTTGACTTCTGATACATTTTTTCGACTTCCAGTGGCGAGGCTCATCAGCTCTGCACGCGCGTCTAGAAGGTCGACTGGTAGCGGCGCATGTGCTTTGCTCTGCGCCTGCGCCAACACGCCTCGCCGCTTCTTGCGCAGCTTTTAGAGTCTCTGGTGCTTCGCACAATGCCCTGCTTGGTAAGAAAATCTTTCTGATATTAGATATGTGACATGTCTATGTTATCTAGTTTTTCACCCAAAATATTTTTCTTTTCCGCAGATGTACACTCAATATCCTTCCATGCTGGCGAAGTTGTAACAACAGAGCCAGCTACTCAGAATCAGGGGCTTAGTGTCCTTGAAGCCCTTGCTATAGGAGTTTGTGTACTGATGCTGATCTTTGTGTACGCTGCTGGCATAATATTCTATATACATTACAAACAGCGACAGAAGAGAAAGGAAAAAGATCCTGAATTGAATAACACTCTGTCCACAGATGGTTCTGGTCTTGGATCTAGGATAGACTTGGATAATGTGGTATGTACCTACCTCTTTAAAACTTTATTGCCTTTAATCTGCGAGTTTTATAGCATTAATTGATTTCCTTACAGATGTTAAAAACGAATCCTCTTTTGAAACTGGACGGTCTAAATCTTAACGGATTAGGAAGTGATTTCTTGCACGATGCAGGACTATCTGACGTCAGTGAGCGTACCGAAGATACTTTAGACTCAGCCGTTAGCACAGCAAGTACACAAAAGGTAGGTACTATTTACAAACCGTTTTTAAAGAATTTTTGAATTAGAATTTCGTAATAACATAATTATTTTTGCAGTTTCAAAAGTTGAATGCCAATGTCATATCTGCTATGGTCCACACTCGCCATCGAAATAAGCCATCTCGACCATCCATTCGATCAGTTTCATCACCCGACCGAATCATGGAACGCATACAAAGACGCTCAGCATCTCCAGAAATCGAGAGAGCCCCTCATTCTGACCTGGCGATTGTTGACTGTGAAAAAGAAATGGTTGAAAGACGATCATCTCCACCTTCAATTGGTGAACCTGCCATCAGGAGAAAGCTCTATTTTAACCCAGTTTTCTTTGAAACTGAACATCTAAAGGTAATTTTAAAAAAAATCATGGTTATTATATTCATATAAATGAGATAAACATATATTTTTACTTTTTGTGTTCCAGAACCCACCTCCAGCTGCTATTGAATTCCTGGAAAAGATTCGAGAAGTAATGTCTGTTGCAAAAGACAAGATGACTACAAAGAGATTTATTCCAAGTCTATCTGATATTCCCGAAGAAGAATCGTACCACTCATTCGACCTTGGCTGGGATATACCTTGTGCCCGACGGGGTCGTCGGTTCAGTGTTATAAGCCTAAAACGAGAAAACAGTAGGCGATCGGGTCAGTGCAGTGGCTGTCCAGGCTGCGGCAATAAGGAGCAAGTACCTAAACCTGCCCTAGTCAGGTCTAACTCATGCAAATCTTGTGTTAGCGACGACTATAAACAAAGGATTGTTCGAAAATGGCTTGACGAAGTACCTTCCCCCGCACCACGGACAACAGCTACTAAACCAATGAAATCTGTTGCCAAAGTAACTGGCATGCCCAGACCTATGGAACCCAAGAGAGATCTTCTTGATAGCTCACCAGAATTACCAAGAGCTAGATCACCCGACCTATTACGAAATAGCTCACCTAACTCTAGACGTGTAAAGTCACCAGGACCAAAGCGCACCATAAGATCACCTGTGCCTGGCGATAGCTCACCTGAAATACCACGAGTTTATTCTCCGGAACCAAATCGCATCGCGCCATCTAAACCAAAACGTAATGAACCTTTGAGCATTAGTTCTCCCATGACTATGCGTACTACTTCTCCAGAACCTCTGCGTATAAGTTCACCGGAACTCACACCAGAATTAAAACAACGTATGAGATCTCCAGAGCCAATGCGGGTCAGCTCTCCTGAGTTAATGCCGGAAAGTTCTCCTGAACTAGTGCGTATCAAATCTCCTAAAGCGAGACGTGTCAGTTCACCTGAATCTACACCAGAATTACGCATCCGGTCACCTGAGTCACGTCTTCGATCAAATGAAACTAAGCGAGTGAAGTCGCCGGGTCCAGCTCGTGTTAAATCACCAAGTAGAAACGAAGAAGAAAATAGGCGTACACCTCTGAGACTTATAGAGTCAGCTTTTAAAGACGCTATGCGTGTGAAAGAAGCTGCAGCAAAGAAAGACAAGATTGAAAAACCAAAGGTTCACGACAAACCTAAATTGGCATTTGGCCAGGAAAAACCGAAAATAATCCACAATGTGCCATTAGATAAAGAGAATCATGTTAATATGGAACCGGCAGTAGTCCCAGTAAAATCATTTGTTGTCAAATCACCACCAAACAATGACCATGTTCAACATCAAGTAACGGCTTTAATAGAAAATGAAAAGAAACATCCCATTGCGACACCAGAGAAAGTAAGTCCTTCTAGCCATGCCTCGAGGCGCATTAGAAAGAAATTGCCACCTCCACCGCCACCACCTGCTGTACCACCTAAGCCAACGACTGTCAAACCCTCACAACCTACGGATATAGCACCAGTACAAACAACAGAAGTTAAACCACTACAACAAACTGCTATCACACCAATACAATCGATTTCAATTAAAACAATAGTACCAACTTCAGAGTTCAATAAAGAAATAGTACCAGAAACAATTTCACCTAAAGAAGATGAACCACCAATTCCGCCAGAAGTAAAAGTCAAGATGGAGGCTGTTATAAAAGAACTGAGCAAAAGCAAACTTGTCGAACCCAAAGACCTAAAGACAGAAGAAATAAAAACTGAAACTATAGAACCTATTCCACCGAAAATTGTTATACCTGTAGTAGCAGCTGACTCACACTACTTCAGTGATGACAACACACTTTCTTACAGAAGAAAAAACTTATATGTGCAAAGGGAGCCATTCGTGGATATGGATAGTTTAGAGCGCAATATGCTAAAGAAACGTCGTTTTTCGCTAGCTAGTGGGCCAGAAATGGGTTATGGATCTGATCAAGGAAGCAGGCAAGATTTACTAACCCTACGAGAAACGTTGACTCGAAGTTGGCGTGATGTTAGAAAGGCTGATAGCTACCAATTAATACAATCAAACGAGAAACCTGTCCCTAAGAGCAGGAACTTCCCTGTGAGTGAAGTGTTTGTAGATACCAGTGAACCGCTCTATGATAACATTGCGAAGCCCGGTCCTTTGACAATTCAGGTCAGAGGATCACCTCTAGAGTCTCGCCGCAACACGGTTGATGTTTTCGATCCGGATACGTTGGATAGGAAACCTAAGAGCTTAGCCAAGAAACGTGTTGAGAAAATATTACTGAAATCCGGAGGAAGCTTCAAACATAAAGCTGTGCCACATGAGTGCATGAAACAAGTGACAAAAACTAGTCCAGTCTTCACTAGAAAGATCGGAAGTTTACGACAGATTTACGAAGCCAAAGCAAAGTCTCAAGAAGAGGAAAAGAGGTTGGCATACTATGAAAGACGTGGAAGTCTTCCGTACGTTGGCAGTGAATTAGCATCGCTTGTTAAAACTGTGAAAACGTCAGAATTAATTCGTCGCCTTGAAAGTCAAAAGGATAACATCAAGCCTCCACTAGCTCCTAAACAGAAACGTGGTAGTGACTTGTCTCCGAAATTCTTAAGAGACAGTCCACCTGGAGAGAGGCGCAGGTCACCGGAAGAAAGAGAAAGATACCAGCAATACCTACGAGGAGAGAACCTGAAGCGCTCAGGTCGCCGTTCGAACCGTACTAGGTCGCGAAGAACAGATATTAGGAAATTCTATAGAACGGAAGATTCAGGATATTTGAGCACTGATTCAAATGAATCAAAACGTCGAGCAAATTACTTGATGCAACTTAGACCAAAGGCGTTGCCTGAGCAGACATCAGTTCCGCCTCCTCCAACAATTGTGAGAACTCCTATTTTGCAACATATCGAGTCAGATACAGATGATATGGAGTCGATTTGTGATGGAAGAAGCGAGTCAGGTGGAGAAAGTATTGAGACAGATTCTGTATTTTTTGGAAACTACGATGACTCAAAGCAAATGCTTGCTGAGTTGGGAATGTCGAATTATGATATAAATCGCAAACTTGGACATCGCCATCATGACCAAATTGATTCTGGATTCATGGGAGAGACGAATATTATTTTGAGTGGAGACAGTGATTCTGAACATAGAAGCGTGATTTCCATAGTAACCGGTCGTGATGGTCGCGCTTCTGCCGCTTCCATTACACATCTATCCGATGACCCATACACGCACTCGGTAGAATGCTGACGTGTAAAAGAAAATAATGTAAATACAGATAGCCAAATCTTTGTAATCACTAACTATAGACTAAGCAAATATTAAACTAACTGTAGTCCAGATTGAGATTATTATTTGAAAAAATATTTGTATGGATATATTATTCTTATTCCACTTACAATAGCTTTAGTTTAATGAAGATAACGTGAATGTGAGTACCATTAGAATTTACAATCACCAATTTTTACCTCATAATATTTAAGTCATTATAGGACGTCTTTAATGCTCTTTGAATTGTAGCATCTTTACCCTTAATCGAAATACGTCCCACCTACTCGATATCTTTGTGCCTTATTTTTTTATTTAATCTTGTCATGGACTAATTTTGACCTAAATGTAAATAAATAGTAGAGTTAAACATCACAATGTATATTAATAACCGGCCGGTTGTGCAATTAAAATACATATTTATCCAGAAAAGGATTAAAATTAACACTGTGGTGCTTGGTTAATCTAAATAAGAGGCTCAATTATTAATTGTAAAGTTGTTAATTTAAAAAATATTTACAAGTATGTTATAAAAGTCGATCGTTTATTAATTTTTAGGTGTAGGTTGACTGTGTTCGTAAATATTTTCAACTTTGTTTGCAAAGTTAATGTAGAAAATATTTTTGTATAAAATAAATTGTTTTGTTAAAAGTATGGTGTATTATTTCCATAACTTCAATTATATGCTACTAAATAATCGAGGTTGTACGATCGATAAACTTCTAACTATTATTAAAATAAAGAACTAATAATATTCACCAGACAAAAGTATCAGTGTTTTTTTTAATCACAATTAATTAGTATTTTACTTTTAGTCTAGCGACGTACCTGCGGCAATTCTGCGTCGTCAGAACGATCATACTATAGTTAGGGTGCTGGCTGCAATTTGGATATATGATTTGCTCATGAATCATATTAATAGGGATGATAGATCAGCTCAATACGAATCGATTTGGTCCTTACAAGTTTTTCTGTGCGTCGCTGCGTTTTTGAGTTAAAGCAAAAAAAAAAATATAAGATACTAAATAATGTTTTTTTTGTCTGCCTTTGTGGCTCCTGTTTAAAATACTTCTGAAGATGTAGAAAATCGAAGAGGCAGACATGCAGGGCTCTGCATTATCACGGGACGAAGTAGTGAATTTTTGCATTTTGAAGCGCTGTAACTTTACGACGCAGGTCTATTATGGTGGCAGACCATTTTTCTGGGGTTTTATACATTGTATATAATCAGATAGTCATTGTCTGCCAGGTGTACGTTTCATTGTCAAATTTTGAAATAGTTAAAACTTAATTCCTCAAAAACGCAGGGGTGTGGATGTCCGCCAATATTTTTTGTATCTTCTAGAGGATGCTCCTTATCATCAGTCAAAGAGGCAGACATGAGCAAAACATATAGAAATTTGTCCTTCATCACCCTTACTATTAGTCCTCCGTCTAGTCCTCCTGCTAGTCAAGTCTGACATACCTTCTAGAGCGGAGCTTCCGCGTCGGAACTTACCGGAAGGTCTTGTCACTTGTGACATTTGCTTTGTGGTTGCGGATCGTTCCGACGCGGAATTTCCGCAGATGTGTCGCTACAGTTATAGTTTATTTTTACATTCAATTTTAAAATAATTACAATTAAGAAAACGTCTTGAATCATCTTCTCATAAATACCACTACCGGCAAATGCATCGAATTTAACATCCAAAGAAATTTATTGCCAAAATTTATAACAAGATCAATACCGATCCACAAAGTGCTTTCACCGGCCGAAATCAAATTAAATCCTCTGTCTTAAATCACTCGCACCTGTATAAGAAGCATTTTGTTTATTGGCGCTATATATTCTTTTAACAGCGTTATATTTCACACCGATCGTATTATTAGGTCAAACTTTATAATTTGAGGTAAATCAAACATATTTCCAAAACTTTAGAAACCTACATATTTTGAATGTAGATTGATATCAAACATCCAAGTGATTAGAGAAAGAATGTGAATTCTTACACTAGAAAGTTATTTGTATTCTAAGGAAGTTTGATCGAAGTCGTTGGCAAGGCGAAGCTTGTTACTAAATAGATTAAAGTAAGGGTAAAAAAATAGGTAAAATTAAGCACACTGCTAAAGGAAAAATAGTTCGACTACTTTACTATTAGTTATTCTATAGTTACTATACAAGGTGTTAAAGAAACAAGATGATCCCTTTAAGGTTGATTCAGCATTAATAGAGATTGTATAAAAAATATAAAAAAAAAACATATATTTCTTAGCATGTGGAGAGTTTAATGACCGCCAAGATCAGCTAATGCCAGAAATCCACGCATACGAAGTCGCGGGCCTCAGTAATTTTTTTTATCACGCCTCAGAAGGATTATCTTAATTTTTTACACCTGATTATTAACTGGATCTAACAACAAGAAATTAGTGGAAGTCTAGTTGCCTTCTCACACATTCACAAAAATATAAAAGCAACACCAATTTAATTTTAGTTATGTTCTGTGGTTAAATGGGCTATAAAGAGTATCTTATTAGAGTTAGAAACTGTATTGTTTGGTGGAGATTATCACAGGATGATAAAATATCACTCAAAAAGTTCAAAATCAATGAATTTTTTTTTAAGATGTGAAGATTGTTATTTGATAAATAAAATTTAAAAATTCAAATGGATTTGAATTTGATATTTTATCACCCGTTGATATTCAAGAAATATCAACTCCACAGAAGATAAGAATTAGACTACATAAAAATATAAGGTCCAAATGAAATAGTGATGATAATTTTAGCATCCGTCCCGTGTGGTGCCGGCAAAGAATAGTACCAACCCATACATATATACATACAACCCATACATACATACCCATGGGTGTCGTAAGAGGCGACTAAGGGTTAACTGGAGGATGGGCAGCAGCATCCTCCTTTATATCTTACATCTTACTTACCGCGGTGACCTACAACCGCGGTTTATTGTGCCAGCCGTAACGCTAACAAGCGAGATGACTATGGTACTTCCCCTCCACATTTGTCCAGCAAAAGCTAGAATTCTGGAGGGAGTTCCCTGTCCTGTAGTGGACGTTTCATGGGATGTTATGATGATGATGAATTTTAGCATGTGACTTGGACCATGGACCACTTTTCCCAAGAAACAGGTCGTATAAGAATTTTTTGTTTGAAATCCCAAAATGTTTACAAAACTAATGCATTCTCAATCGATAGTTAATTTTCTTAGGGAAAGTTGTTCAGTTGTATGGTCTGAGTAACATGCTACAGTTATGTTTCTATGGAATGTCCCTTATTTTACACACTGATTTAACCAAACTAGACAAAGCTTGTACATGACATGTACTCACAGCAGTAAGCAAGTGAAAAATAAACCAATATAACCTGAACCAACGCTACGCCAAAAACGCCCTACGCCACCAACGCCCGAAACCAGAGACCCGCTCAAGGTCAAATTATTTTCACCGACGTATGGCCGTGTGTACTATGGGTACCAGAGACTTAACATAGACCAATATCACCCAGATACGGAAAAAACACCTATCTATGTTCATCACACATCGAACCCGCGACCTACACGCAGAAGGCAGTAACAGGCCAGTCGAAGCTAAATCCTCCTTCAAACTTCTAATTGCCTAAAAATTCATGTGAAGTCAACATTGTAGAGGGTTTTGGCTTAAACGTTGGAATAAATGAACGAGTTCACCCGTTACCAAATATCCACCGAAATTTAAAAAATATTTATGGCCCATGAGGGGATCGAACCCGCGACCTTCGCGTTATTAGCACGACGCTCTAACCAACTGAGCTAATGGGCCGATGTCAACCTGACTCCAAAAAAAAAAGATCATTTTCAAAAGCGGTAACATCTGATAAAAACAAAAGAGTTTAATTGCAGGTATTTACGATATCGACAAAAGTATAAAAGCGATTGTGTTTGCCGCCGACAAGCCACCGTATTCGATCAATTTTGAAGAGAAAAATATTTCCAATATGAGTAATTATCTTGTAACTTTTGGATGTCATCAATGTCATCATCATCATAATGCCTAGCTAATTAGACAAGTAAGTAGTTATGCTATTTTGACAACGATAGGTACACTCTGATCACTTTATCTCCGATCGAAATTTTTGGTCCGAAGATGTTATTTACTGTCAGATACCTATAATAGATTATCTACGTAATTCTTTATTGCTTGAGATTTACGCGGTTACTATGATAATTTAATTAATGCTGCTATAAAATCGATTAAATATAATCCCGAAAACGGGTGCAAAGGTTTGTTTTTTCTTTCTATCGAACGGGAAAAAATGGGTATTTTTAACTCATTCAACGACTTGTAACAGAAAGGTGTATGCCCATTCTTAAGGAACATGGGTCGAAATACGTTTTTTTTTAACCAGCCCGTTTTATTTGGAAGGTCATTTTATGTCGTATTTCAACCTGTTCTTGAAAAGTTGTCTATTTTCATAGGCAGAATCACATCCTTTAGTGTTTGTCACACCTTTGTGTTTACTAAACAGTTTACTAAAATAATATCAAAGATTAATGTAGAGCACGAAATGAGAATAGAGGTGTAAAGCCTTATCCCACGCTTGAAAAATATATATAGAGAACATCATGCACGTCACATTGACTAAGTTGCCACTGTATTTTATTTCTTATTTTTCGTAAATAATAAATATATTCTTGTTTGTCAATTAAGCTTCATCTTGTGGATGTTTTAAATTTTTTGTGCCTATCTACCTAGTATCATTGTTCCTTACTTCGACTTACTAGGGCTAGAGACAAAATAATAAACCTTGAAGTGCGCCGCGACCTGAAAAAGTTTGGGAACAGGGGTCCAAATAGAAATGGTAGAGCAGGGGCTATATAAGGGCAAACATTGCTTTTTATGTACTTGATTGATTGATCAACAACCTTTCCTTTGTAGACCGTGGGAACCCAACTCTAATTGCAAAGTAAACCTGGCTAACCGTTAGTGATAATTAAAACACTATCTAAAACAGATCGGTAGTACAAGAAACTACCGGTTAAGTACTGATATTATTTTGGAATCACATTCCGTCCCGCCCCACCGATCAACTCATCAAGTCATCACCTCTTCTGTTGTTGTTTGGAATCAGAACCATAGATTATTATATTATGTACAGTCAAGAGCGCGTCAAGAATGACACATTAGACCTTATACCTCTCTTATTTCAACCACTGCAAGAGCTAATGTCGCTCTGTAAGTGTCAAGCTTGACCTACTTTTAGCTGTACGTATCTAAAGTTGAATAGAACTAAAGGTGCGTAGAGTAGGACAGAGGCATTTTCCTCGTCACTTCTTATTTCTAAGAAGTGCTTTGTACAGTCAACGACAGGTGAAGCTTGACACTCGCAGTACGACTCTAGCCCGTACGTTTATTGAAATAAGAACGGTACAAAGTCCAATGTGTCAAGCTTGATGTGCTCATGACTGTACGTACGGCAGCAAGCACGTAGAAACAAAACCTGTATAAGCTGAACCATCGCTGCTCCCTACACTACAAATTCCCGTAACCAGAGACCGGCTCAAGGTCAAAGTGTTTTTAGGGTTCCGATACCAAAATGGTAAAAAAAAGGAATCCTTATGGTGCGAATTTGTCTGTCTGTCTGTCCGTCTATCTGTCTGTCACACCTCTATATCTCAGCAACCACTCATGCTATCGACTTGAAGGAATAGTTTTAGAATATAGTTGCCCAACTCAATTGCACATGAAAAAAATTATGATTATTAATGTAAAGGGGGCCAAAATAGGGAGGGCCAAATTTCAAATTGTCGCTACTAGGTCGAGTGGGGTATCATATAAAAGGGCTTTACTTGTACATTCCAAAATAGATTTAAAAAAAAATTATAACTCATAGTTTTCAAGTAATGATGAAAAGTGTATAAAAAAAATACCATTCCTCCCCCTTATCTCGGAAGGTTGCGATAGGAAAAATCAGAAATAATTACAGTCTACAGACGTTTATGTAAATATTACAGGAAATATAAAACAAACTCTCTAAATAGTACCGTTTTTTAGAAATCTGCAAAAATCCTTTACAAACAAATTCAGTTTTGCGTTTCTAAAAATGGACTCTATTGCTTCTAAAAATACTAAAGGTATATCGGAACACTCGGCGTGCGAGTCTGACTCGCACTTGACCGGTTTTTTCCGATGAGCGTCCGTGTGTACCTACTTACTTATTGTGTACTTAATTATAGAGTAGGTTATTTTAAAGCCTTGAAGAGACCTAGGTACTTTACCTTTAATAAATAATATAAGACCCACACTCAATAGTGGGTAAGTCCAACGAACTTTAAATTTATTTATAATAATAACATGTAATATATTTTTGAAAAACTAGCAACAACATTGTAACAATATGCTTTTTCATGCAACATTGAAGTACTTAATGTTGAGAACGAACGTACCCGGACGAACCGTTTTATTATGGTTGAGTGTCAATAAGAGCACTTGACTAAAATTTCCATACAAAAAAATGCTGTTCAATGATTCCATTGCCTCAAGCAGTGAGCGCGTGCCAATTTTACAATAAGACATTAACTATGTAAGTATATTTTTAAACCGCTGTAAGCCGTATAAGCATACGCGGTATCTGTAATAATCACAGAGTGTCAATTGTTTCGCTGTTCTCTTTGCCCATACGTAAACTTAAAATCGAAACGTATTAAACCATATCCAGTATAATATCGCTTAGCAACTTTGTCTGCAAAGTAGAAATCTCAGGCGGAAGAATTCGAACCTGCGTCTTCTTCCCGAATGTACCAAAGACGCCTTAACAAGGCACAACATCAAGCAGGACCACGGTAGCCTAGTTTTTTTAAAATGTTACAAGTGAGCAAACGAGCAGGTGAGCTACCTGATGGCAAGTGGTCACCACCGCCCACTGTTATTAATGGCATAGGGTAGCCTGGTCTAAGATGACGCACTTAAGGTTCAAATTAATCTTGTTTAAAAACTATTGACATTTAAATTATAAAAAAAGCTTTATTCGATAGCCTAATAAACTGACTCATATATACTAGCGCTTCAAACGACTGGAGTAATAGGTTTTGCCAGAATTAATAAAAAAATAGAAAAATGGCATGCGCGTACTCTTAGACTACACTGTGGATAAGAGTACGCAAACGCGTTGATAAGAGTACGCAGTCATTTAAATGTTAAAATTGGGTTTTTTATATTCATAAGTATCTAATAAAACTCATTAACAATTTAATTTAGGTGGCTTTATTGCGTTTTTTTTTATTTTTCCTAGGTTGTTTTGTAGTTTTCACCGTCTTCTTTTGGCTTTTCTCAGAATTTTTTTTTATTAGTGGATTTTTTTTGGTTTCTCATTTGTTTCTTTTTCTTTTATCTCCCTCTTATAAGGCGAAGCGATAATAGCAGACTTTCCCCGTTTGCGAGAAGAACGTGTAATATTTTTTTTGCCGGTAATAGAGTCAAAACTGACAGCAATAAATATTTGCGCTGTACAATGGACGGTGAAGGTTCTGATCAATCCTGAACAAAAATTCAAAACAGGTAGCTAATATTATGGTACAACAAACACTTAAACAAACAACTATTCTAAAAAATCTAAATAAATTTACTATTAATGCTCGCCAAAAAAAAATACGTGTAAGAGTACGCGCGTCATCTTACCCATTACTGAATAGCGTACTCTTACACATATCGCCCGATAGCGGAAGAAATTTTCCCTAGCTCCATCTAACTAAACTGACCTGAACCAAGCGGCTCGGGACCCCGAGTTGAAAGTATAGGCTAACTTTGACAAAATCGATATTTCATAAAATACCTTTAATTGAAGCTGTAGCACACTTCCAAAATGTAGAAAACAAGAAAAAAAATATGAATTTTGTTTGAAACTTACGTAGTTTCTCTGTTTTTAGCACTTTTGAAATTATTTTTCACACAGTGGCTCCTTTACGCTTGCACTTCAAATCGACACTGAAGTTAGCTGCGGAGTGTAAGTTTTTTCGCCGCAATTGGCATTGCGTACTCTTATCGACTGCGTCATCTTAGACCAGGCTACCCTATTTAGACACTAATAAGACAGCAAAGCGCTCACTTTGAGAACTAAGATGGTATTTCTCATGTGCCGGTAATTTCACTGGCACTCTTGCCCTTCAAACCGAAACACAGCAGTGCAAACACTGCTGCTTCACGGTAGAAAAAAACAAGGGGGTGGTACTTGCCCAGACGAACTTTCCACAAAAGCCCTAGTAGGTACACCTTGTAGTTTCTACAACAACAACAACAACATAGCCTAGGCTACTGTGGTCCTGCTTGTGCCTTGTTAATTTCATCTTCTGTTAAATTCAAGGAGGTTTTAACCCACGCTTCCCTTGTAAAAATTTTATAACTCAACCACAGAACCGATTTTGACCATTGGTTCAAAATTTTGACTTTTAGTTGTGCAGCGGCGCAAGGGAAAACGTCATCGAGGCCCAGCTCAGACAAATCGACAAGAAAATTACCCTAAACCGTAAACTGGCCGAATTATCTCGTACTTGTCATCTACCTTTTGCACTTTTCTTCCTTTGGTGTGGAGATAGTTTGAACCTAAATGTTTGTGTAATTTAATACGTATTTATCATTGTAAGTTCGAGAATCTGCAGCCAAAATATAGGGCAGGTAAAACTGATGTATCACTCAATGTATGACTTTCGTACTAACTGATATTGAATGAATTGTAAATACTTACGAGTATCTTACACATAAAGAAGTTAGTAGTTATGCTTAGTTACTCTAGTAGTATACGAGTTTTTTTTTGTGTCTATTTGATTTATAAGACAACAGAACCATTTATTAAATGATTTATTTTTACCAACACGTAGTTCTAGCTCTACATAAAAATGTGACCTACGCATGCCATACACAGAGTGTAGCTTTTGTAGTAGGTATACCTACCGGGTATAAAGTTTTGGATATAAACGTGTTATTTAAAATTAGATTAGATATAGAAATTGAAAAAAAGCGCTTAGAAACTATTAGAAGTAAATAATACTTAATTATAAAATAGTGTTTGTATGATTTAATTGCGTGTCAAAGATTATGGAGTGTTTCAGTAACAATGAAGGAACATAAAATAATATTTTAAAAATCCTATTTATTAAATAAAAACCGGCCAAGTGCGAGTCGGACTCGCGCACTGAGGGTTCCGTACCACCACATAAACATAATTGTATTAGTTGAAATTCCAGTAAGTTAATGTGCTAGATTTTTGGAGTCCGACACGCGCTTGACCAAATTTTATTATTTGTTATTATTTTATAGCTTATGCACTATAAACAATTTTCAAGTTTGTAAGTGTTCCCGTTTTTAAATAGAACTAAAACAAAAATCGCCTCAGCGACCATCCAACTTGACCCCTCTCTTATATGAATGTTCTTGAAACGGGAGCTCACCACAATTGGTTACCATTAGTTGTGAGAAAAGTTGTAATATTTAATGATTTCAGACTTTTCCCATTATTTGTACTGTGAGACCTAGCTTCTTGCCAAATTTCATAATTTTAGGCCAACGGGAAGTACCCTGTAGGTTTTGGCATTTTGAATAAATGTATGGAGATGAGGACATAAAATGCCATATCTTTTGATTGCGTCGTTGTAAAAAATTGAAATTTTCAGATCTTGTGTGGTTCATGGATCCTAGTATATGGTATTAATTTCAACCTGATCCCTTCACCCGTTCGTGAAATAAAGGGTCTTGACAGACAGACAGACAGACAGACGGACAACAAAGTGATCCTATAAGGGTTCCGTTTTTTTCTTTTGAGGTACGGAACCCTAAAAATGAAAAAATTGCAGATCTTATCCACTAATACTCGCGCGCTGGCGTGGTAATAGCGTGGCGCTCCGTTTCATTGCCCTTCGCATTGGTTTAGTTTGGCATGTATTTAACGCGGCGACAAATTAATCTGAATTAGGGTTTCAAAAAATATATAAGCAGGTAACAAAAATAATAGGTTGGCAGCTCCAATGAAGTATAATTTTAAGCAGAAAACGGCAGCTGTAGAATCAGTTGTAAGCTTTGTTTTAATTTAAACTGGCATCGATTTTTTGTTTTGGTAACTGAATTTATTGTTAAGCGAACACTTAACGGCGGATAAAAACTAGAAAATAGGCTTTCTTTAATAATAAAATGAGGTTGTATTTAAAGTTAACTAAGGTGTGAAGAAAATATGAACATGGTCATAAAAAACATACTTCGTGCGACATTTTAAGAGCTCTAAATTAAGCAAATACTGACATGCATAAAAAATTGTTTGACTTAGAATTTTTATTATATGTCTTAAAATTTTCCTACAGTGGCGAAAGAGTAAAAGGTACAGTAATTGTCTTTATTTATTCAACTAGCAATATTTATTTATTTATGCGGAGCTGAGTGTTCCTCTTAGATCATTGTTTATAATTAAAGCTCTATTAAAATCCTCTTGACTGTAGGCTAGTTCGACGGGGACCCACTGTGCGGGTCCCCTATTTCTGTCTGCGAGGGGTCACAAGGGAACCTAACATAACCCTACCGTGAATGTGACTCCAGACAGGACGTCTGGAGTTTGTTTTGATGGCGGAGAGCTCCGCCCCCCCAAACCCCCCATTCTGGGGAGCTGCGCCCCCTCGTCCCCCCGCTTTGTGATAGTAGTGGTCATTTAGAGAAAAGCAGTAGTCATTGTAAAAAGGATAGGAAGCACGCAGAAGTATGATTAATTGATTACAAAGTAAAGCGAATTTATAATTAAAGCTTCAAGGTCATGTTCACAAGGTCATGTTCCAAGGCCAAGTTCCCTTGTCACCCCTCGCAAACAGAAATAGGAGACCCTCACAGCACAAAAAAACATAAAATCTTTAAATATATTGACCCGCACTCTGTTTCTATGCAATGACTAACCTTGTCGCCGTTTTCATTTAATTATGATTCTACAAACAAAAATACTGAAATCCAAATACTTAAAGTACCTGTTTTATTTTTTACAGCTGCCTACAAATCGCAGCCCGAAAGTGTATTTTTACATGGGAGCCTATTGTTGCCAATAATACAATCTTTGTTATCCCACTGTTAAAATTTGTCGCCAAGTCATTATTTATAGTACCTCGCTTATAAGATTTCATATCATTAATATATTTGCTACCTTAAAGAATCAGTTATTATTTAGTTTTTATAAATCCTTGCATTTTGAAGCTCATTTATTATAATTGTTGCTAAAATATTTAATCGCTGATTAATTTATTAGATGCAAACTATTAGTTGCCGTTTCATTTGTTAGTTGCCTCAAAAATAATAAGCCGTTTAGTTTTGGAATTTTCATGAAAATCTTTAAATTCATGTTATCGTTTATACTTTTATTTTATGCTACTACTATACTTTAATCTTACCCTGTATACTTTTATTTCTTATCTTCTTAAGAGTCTATCCAGGCGTACTTTAATTTTTAAAACCACGAAAGTCGTGCGGTGATATTACGCTAGTTCTGTTTTGTCACACTGACTGTGGCTTAGCTTGGAGGAATTACACAATAAATTATGTGTAATTGTGTATGGGTAGATCCATAGAAATCTTAGTATGTAGTATGTTTCTGCAAATCTATCAAAAACGGGGCGCCCTGGTTTGCCGTACCAACTACATATTAAATCTCAAACAGAGGCTTACTCACTCTATTGAAATGAAAATATTACTACGTGTGGGAATAAACGGGCACGCTGTAACACCGTAGCGTATCAAACAACTCAAAGAACGCCTCAGTTTCTTTTCAAGGAAGCGTTTTTTGGTGAACCGATAAAATTGGGTGTTAATTAATGCAGCTTCTTGTACCCAATATTTAATTGTGTAATGAATTAATAGGTCAGCGACAAACTTTAAGCGCCAATTAAATACTTTTCATGCAACTGTATATTAAAATACAAGCAATGGTTAATGTAACTCAGCATGGGATTATCCTATATAGCAACTAAATTTGTAATACATCTTCTGAAGCTTCTAGGAAGTGTAACAATTGCATCTTTAAAATGATTTCAACGTCCTCTAATTTCATATAATCACCTATATTTTGATACATTAGCATAAGTAATTGATGACTGTATCTATTATCATGAATTTTACTTATTATTGTCATAAAAATAATGGTCAAATATAGGTCTCATTTCATGTAATCACTTAAGTCTACGTCTATTATCAAGTAATTGATTAATTGAAGCAGCACATCAAAATAATTCATTCCTGGCAGTCGCCCTTGTTCCATCGTCGTCCCCATCTTCCTCATCTGAGGGCTTGATCGAGATCAAGAGTAATCCCATTGACTATAAAAAATAAAGAAAAGATAGGGATTTAGTTATAAATTAGTAAATCGAAGGGGGGCTTAAATTGTGAGAGGAAAGATAGGCATTTGATCATGAACACCAATAATGAAAAGTCATTGGTAAATATACACCTCCTGCATAAAGTCAGTTGCAACAATCAATAATACATTATTCAAATTGTAGAGTTACTTATTTCTTTAGAATAATTTTTTGATGTAGCAGAGCTTAGTGCAACGTCCCTCTGTGTCTTCATTGCATATTAAAATTCGCTTCAGTATTAGTGATCGTAACGATTTGGTAAAAGAAATGTTATAGTCTTTGGTAAAAGTAATCGTAACAAGAGGTGTTTTTATTTCACAAAGCTTTTATACGCTCTGAGCCTATAATATCTACCTTAAGCGTACGCTACGGTGTCATGGGATGAATCTTTAACAACAACGCGAGCATGTAATGTACAAATAATTACAAAGTTGCTGTTGATCGGGTTTGAGTTTGAGCGATGATTAACACGAAATTCTTCTCATCTAAGTATGATTAATTTATTTAAAAAAGAACGCGTATTACGCCTTTAAATCATCTAGTTAAAAGTATGCTGTCATACGGTTCCCATGAATTATTTAAAATGATAAGTAAATCAAAATTGAAGTTTCAGCCATATAAGTGCAAATTGTGCAAAACCTAAATAAATGACTTAACCACAACTTTCTGTGGGTTTAATGAACTACCAAATCTAGGCATAGGTAATATCATAGTTAAAGGAATAAGTTACTCCCGCTACCGAAAATTGAATGCAAACTTCCATTTTAGTGGGACATGTTCATTAATCTTCATTACAGAGGATGACGCAGTGACGCAGGTGTCAATAAGTAAAGTTCAACCACGTGATCTGTTCAATCTGTTTAGAAAATGAAAGCAAAAATCTCAAACTAAAAGCTTACGAATTGGGAGTCGCGTCGTACGTATGATCGGGCATTTGAGGAAAGCTAAATTTACAAAAATTTACTGCAAGTATTATTTATTATATTTGACGAACAGAATGGCGTCACTGGTGGTGATCTAACATGCTAGTTAGTCGAAAGTCCCGTGTTCGACTGAGACTTTTATGTGTTGTTTAATAATTTGTTAAACTTTGATGTAATAAAGTGGACCACTTTTTAGTCACAATTAGTATTTTTTACACATTCTACACACACGCATGCACAGCACACACACACGCGCAAAGTCGCACACACACATTCTCTATTTATTTATTCTCATGAATTTACAACGTATCGCACATTTACTCACGTAAATTCAATTTAGGTACATTGTGACCCGTGATTGTGACACTCCGCGGAGGAACATCAACTCTTCCTTTATTACAGGATTTCACCTAGGAATAGGCTGATGGTCTTAGACTTGACATAATTTGCACTTACACGATTTTTCTGTCAACTTCATTGTACATACTTGTATGTTTGTTGTACACGAATAAAACATATATATTATTATTGTTTATTTTTGGCCTATAATTTTTTCCACTGCTGGGCAAAGACCTTGTAAGCCTTCAAATGCCAGTCTCTCAGAAGCTTAGCATAAATCAAAATATTTCTTCGATACCCACCTATGTCTGATGTCTGCAGTCAGTCTAGAGTAATTTAGATACCTAGTTATTTACTACTTACTTTATCTTATCACAAACTTCGCACATTGCTATCTTGTTTTGCGTCTTGTGGAGCATCGGCCCATTAGCTCAGTTGGTTAGAGCGTCGTGCTAATAACGCGAAGGTCGCGGGTTCGATCCCCTCATGGGCCATTTATGTTTTGGTTTGGATTCGAGTCCCTTTTGTAAGTATGGATGGAACACATTGTAATGGATTTAATGAATTTGCGCTGAAAATCTGGAGCCCAATTCTTGAATATCACTGGGTGATAAAATATCAACCATTTTAATTTTTTCAGATGTAAACAGTGGTTCGTCAATTTCTTGGTTGTAAATCTTGTATTATTTTTTACCTTTTAACAGTTTTGTTTATCAGTTTTGAAAATTAAAGCCTCATTCATGAATCGAGCCATTGTGGTAGCTAAAGGGCTGTAAAAGGGCTTTATATGAAATGGGTAAGTATTTGACCCCGATATGGTGGTAAGTGACGTTGGCGTCGAAGATGTAGCATGCTTAAGGTGTGATCACATCTAGCTGAATTAAAAGTAAGGATATTGCAATTAACATAACCAAGCCTCCCAGCATTGTATGCCGAATTAGTGTTTGAATTCAGCTAGGTGTGATCACTCCTTTAGCTAGATAATGCCTGTTCACTCTTACCTTGAAAAGATCCAGATTATATTGTTCGGACAACAGATTGACCCTAGCTAAACATGCAGCTCAATGGAAATTTTTGTTAGTTCATAGGAGAAAAAAAATTAAAGAAGCAAGTTAAGTCATCATAAAATGTCAGTACCACCCAGAACCAAAACACAACACTTTTGTTTTCAGTGGTAGGTTCAAAACTACTGTACGACATTTTTGGAGTACGATTCGCTCTTCGTTCATTTTTAGGGTTCAGATACCAAAATGGTAAAAAATAAATGGTACAGCAGCACTGCACTTACTTTCTCGCAATACTCAAGGAAAAACTATCAACCGCAAACTTAAATTTGTAATGCCATACAAATTGTATGGAAATACCAACTTTTATTTACGTTTTTCCAAAAAAATGTTCGAATGAAATATACAGATCAATTCAGAATTCAAATTGTCAAACATTAAAACAAACAAACCTCAAACGATTTCGAGTAAATCACATGTTTAACTTTTGGTAGTACTGGAACACCCTTTATATGAATTTCCACAGATCAATGGATACTACCGTAGGATACTTGCATGGAGATTTTTTTAATTTCCCACCACATGTTCCTTATGGATAATTGTTCAGTTTAGTTTACTGAGCAAGCCCTTTCAGTTTTTGGTACACCCTGTGTACTAAATTTTATTCAAAAAATCATAAAGAATATCCATTCAGGTAGACAACCAATCCAGGAGTAATATTATAGAAAATTTTAATAAACTCAATAGAACCAATTTTGGGTAAATCACATATTTACGATTTGGTGGTACAGGAACGCCCCTTATATGAAATTACACAGATCATTTGATACTGGCGCAAGATATCTTACATGGAGATGCTTGGTCATGCAAAGTTTCATCAAGATTCTATGAGCCGTTTTTGAGAAAATTACAATTCATCATTTTCGTTGTATGACAGCTACCCTCAAAATGAGAGCCAGCCAGAAACCACTTAGAACCCTTCAATGGATATGCATAAAACTCCTAAATTCCAAATATGGTGTCAATCGGACCATTCGTTTAGCCGCTAGGCCAAAGCGTGACCGACAGACCGACCGACCGACGGACCGACCGACCGACCGACCGACGGACGGATTTTTGGGAGACTTGTTTTTTATGATGTATAAGTGATATAGAACACATTTTTGAGAAAATTAGAAAAACTTTTTTTTTTAACTTGATTTTTCTCGCTCCGCTCGAAAGTAAAAAGAAGTCTGTCTGTCTATCACACCTGTGTATCTCAGCAAATGCTATCGACTTGAAATTTGGAATAGTTTTAGAATATGTTTGTCCAACTTAATTGCACATGAAAGAATACAGTTTGTGCTGTTTTTTGAATAAAGATATGATGATGAATAAAAAAAAACGGATTATTAATGAAAAGGGGGCCCGAATAGGGGGGAGGGGCAAACTTTCAAATTGTTGCTACTAGGTTGAATGGCGTATCATATGAAAGGAAATATATTTTTATATTGTTTTACGACGATTTAAAAATGTCAAAAAAAGTACCAGTTCTTTCGGCTTTAGCTCATTAACCTGTGAAGCCTACTTAGCTCTAATAGTTTTCCTTTTAATTTCATAATATACATATGATACTAGTACTGTGAATTTATATCCAATAAAAACCGTTTAGCTGGTAGGGGGGGTGGGTCGCTCGACTCCAATAAAAAATTGCGCTTTCAAGCCAAATATTTCGCATAGGGATCCCTAAATTAAAAAAAATTATATAAACAGATTCGCGTTATTTTTAAAAGACCTATCTAACTACACCCAACACGATGGGGTAGATAAGAAAAAAAATCAACCCATTTTACTTGTAGGTAAAAAAAAAATTATCAAGGTTTTATTTTACCACTTTGTCGACGAGGATAAAATGTACCTATATATTCATACTAAATTACAGCTTACTAGGTACTGTCTCTGAGCTAAGCCGCGGACAGAGAGATAGACGGACATGACCAAACAATAAGGGTTCCTTGTTGAAGTCTGACACATACCGATGATGGACAACGTAGCTGCAAGCCAGACAGAACGGGCGCGGCGCGCTTCGAGCGCCCCCGTGGTACACTTTTCGGCTGGACGACGCAATCGATGGCAGCGGACTGTGCTGTGCGGCGGCGTGCCGGCGGTGCGCCGGTGGTGCACCGACAGTGCGCCTTAGGCATGCCGTCTCGTCGCCTGTTCAAATCACATGCATACAAAATGTAGGAGAACGACGCGGTGCAAGCCAGACAGAAGAGGTGCGCTGAAGGCGAGCCGTGCGGCGCACCTCTTCTGTCTGGCCTGCGCCGTAGGCTTGTATAATAGAGTCTAATTGGTTTATCTTTTGGTCACAGAACCTAAAATTATGGTATATCTCAAAAAATCTAGAGCCTTTAGATAATTTTAAATGTCCGTTAGTGCATCAGTCAGGCTGCAAGCATTAAGGTTTTCCGTTTGTATTGCTTTATTTTTTTAATAATGTTTACTTAGACTGGCATCCTGCAATGACCGTAAACTTACATTGTTGTTCGCTAATACTGGGAAATAGCAGTAGCCAACACAAGATAACCGTCACTTAAGCCAAATATTGGCGTAATTTCCTTCTTTATTCACCACTGATGATTCTTGGTCGATTATTACTATATTAGAAACAATTTACATAGTATTTGATTTAGTATCGAACAAAAGCCGACAAAATAATAAGATTGGCGTTGGGGTTGTTTTGGGTTGTTCCATAAGGTCATTCTGACGTTTTAAATGCGTGCATGCGTGTTCGACTTTATTGTACTTTTTCTAATATTTCGAATGTGAAAAAAACTGTACATATTATTCTTTAATTTTGAAAGTACAACCGATATTATTTTTTGGATGATAATTTAACATTTGAGAATTGATCCCTTGGTAAGAATAAAAACAAGGAAGGTGATATACTTAATTATTGCGTAAGAACCAAAACCATTAATATTCCTGCATATGGAGAGATGGTCGTTGAAAACCCTGCCTCATTGCGGACCAAAAAGTCACTCAACTGCGGTGCTGCGCGTGCGCAATATAAATGTGATTTTTTAATACAATTATAATATTCAATAAGTATCTAAGAAGAGTACATGCAAAACATTATAGAATGTATAATGCCAATATTTTGTCATCAATAAGCATCAAAATCACAGGGTTGCCTTGTCTAATCGTGGCACTTTTACGCGCTTTGGGCTCGGGAATCGTCAAAGAGTTTGACCCTTGCTCCTTTATCTGAGGGAATCCTGTTCATTTTGGTTCTTCTTTATGGGTCTATCGGTTTTAAAAATAAACACTCTTTCCGTACTTTTTGTACCTGCCTTTTACACCTGCACCTTAGATTAGTGACAATTTCATATGCGATGAGCGAGAGTTGCCGGCTGTCCGATTTAATCCATGACATAAAATCACGTTCGAATACCGGCCTTATTGTTCAACTAAATACAACAACAACATATAAACGCCTATCCTCCGGCTATTGAACTAGTGAAAGCACCTCTCTTACAATTTGGTAAGCAGGAGAACACTAATGATCAATTATGATTTTTTCTTTCAATCTATCAATAGCCCATGAGCACAATTGGATAAGTCAATCATTAACAATAGTTAAAGCAGCGGTTGGCAGCCTATAATTCGGTTATAGTTAAACGTTGGTTATTTTATTGTACACACGTCGATCTGTTGAAAAAGTATCGGTAAAATTCACGTCAATGTCCACCACAATTATGAATAAGCTTTTGTAATGGCTTAACTTTTACAATAATTTTCTTCAATGTTTATGATGAAATAAGAGCCTCTATTTTAGTGTATTTACACTATATTATAAAGACGTAAAATCTTTAAGTTTTTATGTCTGTGTGTTTAAATGTTTATAGGAGGTTATTTCCGGAACTACTACACACACTGATTTATTTATTTAGGCAAACCAACAGCATAACATTATTAAAATTACAATGTGGATACATTAAAATAGGTAAGGGGAATATGTATGCCAATTATAGGTGTGCACAGCATTGACCATATTCGGCAACTGTATTGTAATTAAATTAAATCAATTAACAGTAGTTATCGTTAAAAATAAAGTTAAAAACAAGACAACTTCTTAATTGGAATTTTAGGGATAATTTTATAATTTTTTTTACAATAATTTAACAGTAATAGGGTTTTCCAGACACCATTACGTAAATATCACATTAAATAAACATTGGATAAATACATATAAATCATACATAAGAGAAACAGAGAAACAGTCAGGACATGTGTTTTAGCAATTTGTTTTTGAAAACAGAAAGAGAGTCACCAAAAATGTCGATTTTGGGTAATTTTGCACTAACATCATTATAGAGCGAGCACATTATCATGGAAACATCTCATTGCCTGGAACGTATTTAATTTAAGTAGACTAAACTTAAACGGATCAAAATAGCATTAAATCTAATACTTATATCTAAGGCGTACCAAGTTGTTTTCATAATAAAATTTGATCCAAGTGGGTGCTGGCTGAAACAGACAGTATTATATTGCTCTATGGTACGACCACTTGGAGCCGTCCACCCATGTTTACTCTACAAGTCATTGATCTATGAAAACTAAGAAAGCATTGCTTGCGTAATTACTTATTTACTTATGCAATAACTGTTTTACACTGTTTTGTGAAAACTGGCATTCAAACAAGATAGACTTGCGGCCGCCAACGAAGTAAGTACGTGCTAGTAAAGCATGTCGTAAAACAACACAGTTTATAGCTTTCTATGGAAAATGTTAATATTCTTGTCATTATGACATTTCAGAGAAATTCGGGCACTTGTTTCGCAGTTCTTTTGAGTGTTAAATAAAATTAGTTCTGTAACCTTGAATTACTGCTTCTGTCCGGTAATAAATAGATCAAGCGACCCAAGACAAATAATCACTACCGTATTACCCTCAGAGTAAATAAATGGTACAGCAACACTGCACTTACTTTCTCGCGATATGCAAGGAAAAAGTATCAACTGCAAACTTAAATTTGTAAATCCATACACATAGTACGAAGATACAAACTTATACTCGTATTAGGGTTTAAAAAAATGTTCTAATGGAATATGCAGCTATATTCAGAAACTAACCGTAAACTATTTCGAGTAAATCAAATGTTTAAATTTTTGGTAGGTAGTACTGGAACAAACCTTTATATGAATTTTCACAGATCAATAGATAGTACCGCAAGATACATGCATGAAGATTTTTTACATTTCCTAATTTCCCGACACATGTTTCTTAGGGAAAGTTGATCAGTTTAGTCTACTGAGCAAGCCCTTTCAGTTTTTGGTACACCCTGTATACTAGATTTTTGCAAAAAAAAAACAAATACATTATCCAGTCAGGTATATAACCAATCCAGAATTAAAATTATAGAAAATTAAAGTTGTTTCAATTATGAGTAAATCACATGTTTACGTTTTACGAGTAGTAGTACTGGAACACCCCTTATATGAAAATACACAGACCAATTGATACTGCCGCAAAATACTTTAAATGGAGAAGCTTGGTCATGCAAAGTTTCATCAAGATTTTATGAGCCGTTTTTGGAAAATTACAATTTTTCATTTTCGTTGTATGACAGCTACCCTCAAAATGAGAGCCAGCAGGAAACCACTCAGAACCCTTCGATGGATTTGCATAAAACTCCTAAATTCAAAATATGGTGTCAATCGGACCATTCGTTTAGCCGCTAGGCCAAAGCGTGACGGACAGACCGACCGACGGACCGACCGACCGACCGACCGACCGACCGACCGACCGACCGACCGACCGACCGACTGACCGACGGACGGACGGACATTTTTGGGAGACTTGTTTTTTATGATGTATAAGTGATATAGACACACATTTTTGAGAAAATTTGAAAAACTTTTTTTTTCACGAATACAATACCTTTCTCGCTCCGCTCGAAAGTAAAAAACTAAAGAGTCCGTCATATATATATTCTGTATGAGCTAGTGAGGTGTATCGCGTATCCCAGTCACCCATACTAGTCGGTCAAAAAACTCAGTTAAGTTTTACAAAAATCAAGAAATCTTTAAAAATATAATGTTTTAGTATAAACTTTGTTTGCGAAAGTGAAAGTATATCTTTTTTTACTTGTGAATTGATCATTAATACTAAGAAAGGAAGCGTAAATAATCCGTAAAAGCCATTTTATGCGTGATTTTTAACACCGTGTTTTTCCTGAAAGGTAAGTGTTTTCAACAGAAAAACTGTGGTAATACTTAGCATTTCTTAGTCCCATGTCACATATTTCTCAGAGAGAAAGATAAAAAATTTACGTTTTTTAGGATTTGATAAAAATACATACATTTTAGTATGGAGGTCCCTCGCAAGAAAGTGATACGCTTATGGCTCCCTCCTTAGCAGAAAGAGCTGCTACTTAAACCTCCTTGGTTTTACCAGTGACCTTGCGTTTAATCGTCGCGATCCCGCCTCCCGCGTGTTTATAAAAGAGGTCAGCTATAAATAGAAAGAGATAGCGCTACAGGGATTGTCTACGCGTATTTTGCCACGATTGACATGTGGTAGCGTGGCCGAGCGGTCTAAGGCGCTGGTTTAAGGCACCAGTCTCTTCGGAGGCGTGGGTTCGAATCCCACCGCTGCCAAGTATTTTTGCTTGATAAATTCAATTTAAGGCATTCATTTATTAATACGTATTTATTAAAAATTTTGAGACTTACGAGTATGCAACATTGTCAAGCCGAAATCCTACTAGTCCAAAAAAGTCAAACAATAACCTAGGTTAAATTACTGTAAGAGGTTTCTTGTTTTAAAAGTGTTCCTTAGGTCCCCCTGAACCTATCTGGAATATTCTCGGTTGATCCTATGTACGCTCCCCACCATCAAACAGGTCCCTGATTTTAGTTTATGTCATTTATCCCAGAAACGGTTAAAGATAGATGAAAATCGTTAACGTTAATTTAAACGTTATAAAATTACCAACTCGTTGACACCTTTTTTATTTCAATGTGACCTATAGTAGCTGAAATATAGGGTTAAGTTTGCACTTACAACAGAATACCCCTTAGCAAGCTTCTGGTAATAGTTGTCTAAATGAGTAGGATTTCGAACATTTTGGTGCAAACTTAACCCTATATTTCAGCTACTATAGGTCATATTGAAATAAAACATGTGTCAACGGGTTGGTAATTTTATAACGATGAAAGTAACGTTAACGATTCTCATCTATCTTTAACCATTTCTGAGATAAATGAAAAAACTAAAATCAGGGACCTGTTTGAGGGTGGGGAGGGGGGAGCGTACATGAGATCAACGGAGAATTTTCCAGATATGTTCAGGGGGACCTAAGGAACAGTTTTAAAACAAAAAACCTTACACCGTAAATTAGCCTAGGTTATTTTTTGACTTTTTTGAACTAGTAGGATTTCGGCTTGACAACATTGATTTCTGGATTCTGTGATGTCCAAAACCCCATAAAACCTTTGTTGTCAAAAATGGTCCCGTTTTAGTACTGAGAAAATTTAATTATCATTTAATTTCCTACTCTAGTATCTCGGAACAATGGACTCATCTCTTTCTAGCATACCGAAATGTTGTTATGTTGGTTGTATTAGTTTTACTATTTTGTTATATATTTAAAACCGTTTGAAACATATCATCAAGGTTTGTGGAAAATACAGTGAATATTAAACACGAATAACTGATGTAACACGTGAATTATACTTTATAATAAAAATGTAGAAAAAATAACTTATTTACTATGTTTTAAACACGGTTTTAAATGAGGATAGGGCTGGTTGATAGCTAACTTAACAGTGGTTTCCAGTGGTTGTGTAAAACTAAATCGCAACGGAGTCCCAAATCCGATAATAGTAAATTGATTCTTTTTTTTTATAAAGATATGAAGATAAAAATAAATAAATAAACATCATTAACATCATCGTCAGCAAAAAAAAAATCTTACGTTGCCCTTTTCATTTTTTATTTAATTAAAATATGAAGTAAAAAATTCTTGTACATTATCGCAAGACCTAAACTATATCAAGTTTGCAATAACAATAGAGGCATAAAAATACATTATTCTTCGGCTAAGAAGAAAGAAAACTTTGAGTAAGAGTTACTCAGCGTCCGCGCAAGATTCAGACGAAAACTTAACTGAGCAAGCAGCAACGTTCGCGATAGATATGGCATGCGTACAGACAGAGCTCAATATTAGTTTATCAAACTTGGTAATGGCTTCAGTGTATTTTTTTCTGCGGATTCCATAACGCGTATGGTTTTTAAATCAGCCATTTATAGCTCAAATGTACAGTCAACGACGCGTCAAGCTTGACACTCACAATGCGACTCTAGCCCGTACGTCTATTGAAACAAGAACGGTACAAAGTCCAATGTGTCAAGCTGGATGTGCTCTTGACTGTACGAATCAAACCAAGAAGTTGCTAACACTTCACAATAACTACTTAACTGACATCAATACGTACACACAATCGTTTTATAATGATAATCACTGACTTGGAGTTAACCATAACAACGAGTATTGATAAAGTCATCAAACGCGCTGACAACGGTAGATTAATGGCTCTATATACCTATACTTTTTAAAGGTATTTTACAAAAAGATACTATAATTTTTATTGGATTGACCCGAGGGCAGTAATACTTTGAAGTAATTTATTATGGATATGCAATCTATCATCGTGCAGGTGGGCTTTGATATATCTAATGTACCTAGGTACGTATACTCGTAGATGGAGAGCGGTCGTCCGCAACTTCATCAAAGAAGCCTTAACGTATCAGGTTGCACCCAGGGCCTAGGCTAAGCTGCAGTTTTAAATGCAAACACATTTTTAAATTTTAACGCTTTTTAGTCTGCGATAAGGTAAGTCTTTTATTTATATTATTGATTCTCATATACCCGAGCTAACAAGCTGTGGAGCAGATAGGCTACATGAATCATGATGGTAAGTGGTCACCTCTTCTTATAATCCACTGAATAGACTACCTTACAAACGGTCCAACAACTCCAAATTTTTGATATGTGGTTTAAGATGGTTAGTAAATGTTTAAAATGCAAAATGCACGATTCCCCTCCCTTCGCCCTCGCCGCCATATTTTTCGCTTATATCTTCGGTTACATGCATTTTAGCTAGAAATGTGTTGTGCACAGTGTGGTAGAAAATTAAATTCCCTATAATTTACGTTTTAAATTTTGTTTCTAGAACTAATAGTTATGGAGATATGCTCTTTTGAAAAAAGGAAAACATCTATATTTCTCGGAAATTTTGAAAATTCTAACTTTAGAACACATACCTACACAGTGTTGGAGAGAATATTTTTTTTTTTATAATTTCCTAAAATTCCGGTCCGCTAGGTATTGATTTACTTAACACATTTGAATCACAGCGTTCTAAATTTAGAAGTTTCAGAAATTTCCGGGAAACGAGTTTTTATAATTTTTTTAAAAAGCTTTTGTACTTGTACATATTTCCATAACTATCAGTTTTAGAAACAAAATTTAAAACGTAAATTATATGAAATTTAATTCTCTCCAACACTGAGCAAAACATGTTTGAATTACAGCGTTCTAAAGTTAGAATTTTTATAAATTTCCGGGAAATGAGAATTTTTCCTTTTTTTTAAAGTGCATATCTCCATAACTATCAGTTCTAGAAACAAAATTTATAATATAAATTATAAAGCATTCAATGTGATCGAATCAAACTATGAAGAAGTTTTTTCAAGATATCATCGTATGTACTTACTTATTGGCTGCACCAGTTGCATACATTATCAAAAGGCATAATTTTGATAAGTATCAATCAAAACTTAATTTCATCCCGCATGAAACCTGCTTGTAAATCAATGATGTAGTTATAAATAATGTCCTAAGGGTACGATAAAGCTAACGGTAGCCAAACTTAAAACAATTACCTAGCTATTGGCCGCTTTTTGCCTTGTAAAGACGTATAATAACTGGATTGTATCGGGAAAATCTATTTTATAGACCAAAATATTGATAACACTAGCAGCAACGGCGAAACAAAAAATAAGATACCTACCTACTCAAAACATTATTTATCCAAATCGTCATGTCTCTCGTTAAAAGTTATTTTTATGCAATTCATTCTACCTCTATAGAAAAATCGTTTATAGTTCCCGAGTTTAGTTCAATATGTGTTTAAGACATTAAGTATGTGTTAAGGGCATTAAGCGTTTAGGGCATTAAGCGTTTAGGGCATTAAGCGTTTAGGGCATTATGCGCTTAGGACATTCTGCGTTTAGGACATAATTCGTTTAGGATATTAAGCATTTAAGGGTAATCCTTCCTGAATGACCTTAGCACCGAATTACTTTGTAACCACTTTTTACATCAAATTGCAATTAACCTCTTTAAAAACTAAGCTAAAACAGGTATTACTAGAGGGTCTGTAGGTCTTTGATGGTACTACGGCCCTGGATAGACTCTATAGCACTGCAATGGGGTCTATACTTCGGCGCGGATGATTTAGGAGTCAAACGGCTACATATAAGACTGTAAGGGTGTGGAATGTTGTCGTGTAGTTTTAAGTCTTTTAAAGTTAACTACCTATTGACCGTTTCGCCAACAAACTGCGCTGCAGTTTGGCGTGCTGTAATTTAAGTAGCTTGTTCTTTTCATTTTTATAAAATAAACTAAAAAAAACAAAAAAAAAAAACATTACACATGTCTAAAATTCAGTTTCAAGATTTATCCCACACATACTAACTAACTAACAAACAAGGCAAGTTAAATAAAAGCTTGTAAAAAGCCAGATCTTTTGATTGCATCGTAAAAAATTGATATTTTCAAATCTTGTGTGGTTTATGGATTTTAATATTCGTTATCAATTTCAACCTGATACCTCTACCCGTTCGTGAGAAAAAGGGTCTTGACAGACAGACAGACAGAGGGACAACAAAGTGATCCTATAAAGGTTCCGTTTTTTTATTTTGAGATACGGAACACTAAAAAATAACGCTGTATGATAAATGTAACGCTTGTGTATACATTTTGTTTCTTTTATATATTTTTTATTTAATTTTTAGGGTTCCATACCCAAAGGGTGGAAAACGGGACCCTATTAATATGCCCCCGATGTCGGTCTGTCTGTCAGAAGGCTGTATCTCATGAACCGTAATAGCTAGACAGTTAAAATGTTCACAGATTATTTTATCTGTTGCCACTATAACAACAAATACTAAAGATAAAGAAATATAAATTAAGGAAGGGCTTCCATACTGAAAACCTGTTTTCAGGCGTTTTTTGTTCGATTTTTCTTTTAACTCTATCTTAAGAAGTCCACACTCTCAGACGCAGAGCAGGAGCTAATTAAATGACAATTATTTTGAAAATTGTTCGTATTACTTTGTAATCACTCAACAAAAAACATGATGATAATTTTAATGGCTTCGTTATAATTTCCTGTATTATGTTTCTAATTCTTCTTGTTAATTAAACTTGCAGCAAAGCGTTAAGCCATCAAAAGTTCATACCGCAAGTAAAGCCCTAACTGCAGGTATCCCCGTGCGATACTTAAGCCGCGATTACACCTGCTTGAATTTGACGACTGAATAAGAAATCTACCTAGGAGGCTACGTTGAAAAAGACGTTTGTGAATTCAGAGTTCTAGCTAGGAAGCTAAGTATAAAAAGTGCCTACTAATACAGTTGCTGAATAGTGATGTTCCGATAGCGATAGTTTTGCTGTCGGTAGTTAATCTTGAAATACAGTAACTCTGTTGAATAGCCTTATCGAAAATAATTATTGTACAATAAAATGCTATCGATTGTTAAAAAATGGCTGATACAACCTCAAGACAAATACAAGCGATAATTGAAAGAAGAAAAAATTACAGACAAACTTATTTGCGGTCTTAAAGATGGGCTTTTATTGCTTTTAAAAATACTACAGGAATATCGAATCCCTCGAAGCGAGAGTCTGCCTCGCACTTGACCGTTTTTTTTAATATAAGTATATTTTTGTTCGATATGTTGAATTAATCATTCGCACTTGGACATCACTAAACATGCTAAGTCCCTTCAAGTTAAAGGAGTTAGAAGGTTTAGTGATGTGAAAATTTTGCGAATGATTAATTCGAATCGAACAACTTGTCCATGCAAAATAAAAATAAAGCATTATCTTGGTTTAATAATAAGTACTAATAATAAACTTAAAAAAATCACTATAAAAAAATTGTATACGACTGTTCGGTTGAGTCAAGGAGTGATCACAGCTAGCTGGATTCAAAGACTAATTCGGCATACATTGCTCGTTGAAGTAAGGATAATGCAATAACATAACCAAGCCTCCCAGCAATGTATGCCGAATTAGTCTTTGAATCCAGCTAGATGTGATCGTGGCTTTAATAGGCTGACAATACATTTCCGTGATGTTTTTATTTTTATTTACCTTAAATGGACAAATGAGACCTGAACATTGCCGTGCCAAATCTTATGAATGAGAGTATTTATGATCAAACAAAAACAATGGCTGTGGTAAATGAAGTGGATGCATTTTTTCTCTTTTTCTAGTCTTGCAGGTGCACATAGTCATTCACCGTAACTGAACAACTTTCAGTAAATAAAACTATCAGCCTCTTCAATACTCTTCATATAAAATTGCAAATGGACAGTTTAGCCACGATCACATCTAGCTGGATACAAAGACTAATTCGGCATACATTGCTGGGAGGCTTGGTTGTGTTATTGCAATATCCTTACTTCAACGAGCAATGTATCCCGAATTAGTCTTTGAATTCTGCTAGGTGTGATCGTGGCTTTTTTGTGGAAAAGAAGATTATTTTAATATTTTCTGAAAGTTTTATTTACTGAAAATTATTCAGTTACCTTGACTGACCACGCCCTTTCAGTTTTCGGAAACCAGTCCCTTAGACCATGTATTGGTCAATTTAATTTCGATGCGAACACGGAATTAAATTAAAATTAATCATTCGCACTCGGACATCACTAAACCTCCTTACTCCCTTCATGTAAAGAACTTAGGAAGTTTAGTGATGGGTAAATTTTGCGAATGATGATGAACAACTTGTCGATAAAAAATAATTATTATTCATGGTGTAATAAAAAGTACAAAAAAAATATTAAAAAATTCACTATAGATTACCATCGATACTTGAAAGGTTCAGATATTTTCTATACGACTGTTCAGTAGAGTTAATAAACCTGCTTTGCGACAAAAAAAACCGTAAAAAGAACTAGGTAAAGGAGTGATCACACCTAGCTGAATTCAAAGACTAATTCGGCATACATTGCTGGGAGGCTTGGTTATGTTAATTGAAATATCCTTACTTCAACGAGCAATGTATGCCGAATTATTCATTGAATTCAGCTAGGTGTGATCACTCCTTTACTCTACACTGCGCGTGGCTTGACACGAAGTACGAACTTGGTCGGTTATTTAGTATCGATTATTACCGATACTTTTAAGAATTCGATATTCTCGATATTTTCTATAGGAATATTCGGCAGAGTTACTGTATTTTTAAAATTCAACCATCGATCTCGTTATCGCAGCAACACTGATTCAATAATTTTCAAAATTTACGGTTTGGTTAGGTACTCAATCAATCGCCAGTTAAAGCGCGACGGAGTCAGATGTGTCCGTGTAGAATACTTGACTAGTGCAACACTGTTAGTTTTGAATATAGCGGTCTTTAATTGTTTTTCTAGTAGGAGCGCTTGTTTTAAGTAAAAAAGTATACCATCAGTTAGGCCATTATTTTTTGTTCGACAAGTTGTTCGATTCGAGTCAATCATTCGCATTTGCCCATCACTAAACCTCCTAACTAAGTGGCTTACTATATTCCGATGTCATTTTTTGGTGGTCATTTCCTCCGAGGCGAGTTCGCCTGGTTGGTCATTTCGCCCGAAAGTATTCATTGTTAGTCGAGGTCTTTTAAAACCATATCCAAAAGATAATGAGAAACTATGGCAAACAATAAATAAACTTACATACAGAAAAAAAAATCCAAATAAGATCAATAAACTTCTAGATAAAAAGAATTGACTTCAGCATTTTGTTACTGTAAAAATATCGTTGGCCGAAAATATTTTACTTAAGACTGCACCACGTAAAAACTACCAAAACGGCAATCACGGTTTAATATTGCTTACATATTTAATATGATTTTTTTTAAAACCATTACGATTACGCCAAACATTTTTAGTATGACCGCGCGAAGTCTAATAAATAGCTCTGACACGCGGCCGATACCCACAAGAGCTCGAAGTGAGACCACGTCAGTTTGCACCGCGACGCGCCAAAATTATGGATCGCGTTTCAACGTATACACATTCTCTGCTTTCATAGTGTAACAAGGTAACTTTGTTTTTTACTATTTTCTAAAGTAAGATATTTCTTTCCTTGTATTTATACTCGTAAAGTGTTTGTTTTAGAGAAATGGGGAAGCGCAAAGATAAATATTATGTATCCCGTCAAAAATTCAAAAAATATCTATTCCTTTAACCAAGTAAGTACCTACTTATATACCATACCTAGGTAGTTTTGTTTTGTGATGGTTGACTGGTGATGAAGGGTAGGCGGAGGAAGATAGGTAGATGATGGGTCAGAAGGGTTATCAGAGTAATAGATTTTCGGTACGTGATTGATGTCCGGACGAAGATGGGTGACCGGTGGATGATATTGATGGGTGACCGGCGGAAGACGAGTCAATGGTAGATGATGGGTGACCGGTAGATGATGGGTAATCGGCAGTGGTCGGAATTGGTAGAGCTGTTTAGGGTCGATGATCGGAAACTTGAACGTGATGCTTGCTACATTATTTCGTCAGATCTGTTAGATTTTCCTCTTGAGACGGATTTCCATGGCATGGATTTTCGAAATAAGACTACCTTTTGATCGTTAGTATGTGTCCTTTGATCTTTCGATCACAAAAACAACGAAATGTACAACGATGGCACGGATTTAAATGGATTACTTTTTTAAAAGAAGCAAACGGCGCCAAACTTAAGCAGGAAAAAGCCTACATTATTTCGTCAGGTCTGTTAGATTTTCCTCTTGAGACGGATTTCCATGGCATGGCTTTCCGAAATAAAACTGCCTTTTGATTGTTAGTGTGTGTCCTTTGATCTTTCGATCACAAAAACAACGAAGTGTACAACGATGGCACGGATTTAAATGGATTACTTTTTTAAAAGAAGCAAACGGCACCAAACTTAGGCAGGAAACAGGCTACATTATTTCGTCAGGTCTGTTAGATTTTCCTCTTGAGACGGATTTCCATGGCATGGCTTTCCAAAATAAGACTGCCTTTTGATCGTTAGTATGTATCCTTTGATCTTTTGATCACAAAAACAATGAAATGTACAACGATGGCACAGATTTAAATGGATTACTTTTTTAAAAGAAGCAAACGGCGCCAAACTTAGGCAGGAAACAGGCTACATTATTTCGTCAGGTCTGTTAGATTTTCCTCTTGAGACGGATTTCCATGGCATGGCTTTCCGAAATAAGACTGCCTTTTGATCGTTAGTATGTGTCCTTTGATCTTTCGATCACAAAAATAACGAAATGTACAACGATGGCACGGATTTAAATGGATTACTTTTTTAAAAGAAGCAAACGGCACCAAACTTAGGCAGGAAACAGGCTACATTATTTCGTCAGGTCTGTTAGATTTTCCTCTTGAGACGGATTTCCATGGCATGGCTTTCCGAAATAAGACTGCCTTTTGATCGTTAGTATGTGTCCTTTGATCTTTCGATCACAAAAATAACGAAATGTACAACGATGGCACGGATTTAAATGGATTACTTTTTTAAAAGAAGCAAACGGCACCAAACTTAGGCAGGAAACAGGCTACATTATTTCGTCAGGTCTGTTAGATTTTCCTCTTGAGACGGATTTCCATGGCATGGCTTTCCGAAATAAGACTGCCTTTTGATCGTTAGTATGTGTCCTTTGATCTTTCGATCACAAAATCAACGAAATGTGCAGCGATGGCACGGATTTAATTGGATTATTTTTTTTAAAGCAAACGGCGCCAAACTTAGGCAGAATGATAGTTGATGACTGGATGAATGATGATGATGAAAGGATGATGAGTGACACGCGGATTATAGTTGATGAGTGGATCAATGATGATGAGTGATGCGTGGATGATAGTTGATCAGTGGATAAATGATGATAAGTGGATGATGAGTGATGCGCGGATGATAGTTAATGAGTGGATGAACGATGATGAGCGGATGATGAGTGATGCGTGAATAAGTGGATGACTGATGATGATGAGCGGATGATGAGTGATTTTTGGATGATAAGTGATGCGCGGATGATAGTTGATCAGTGGATGAATGATGATGAGCGGATGATGAGTGATGCGCGGATGATAGTTGATGAGTGGATCAATGATGATGAGTGATGCGCGGATGATAGTTAATGAGTGGATGAATGATGATGATGAGCGGATGATTAGTAATTTTCGGATGATAAGTGATGCGCGTATGATAGTTGATCAGTGGATGATGAGTGATGTGTGGTTGAGTGGATGAATTATGATGATGAGCGGATGATGAGTGATTTTTGGATGATAAGTGATGCGCGGATGATAGTTGATCAGTGAATGAATGATGATGAGCGGATGATGAGTGATGCGCGGATGATAGTTGATGAGTGGATCAATGATGATGAGTGATGCGCGGATGATAGTTAATGAGTGGATGAATGATGATGATGAGCGGATGATTAGTAATTTTCGGATGATAAGTGATGCGCGTATGATAGTTGATCAGTGGATGATGAGTGATGTGTGGTTGAGTGGATGAATTATGATGATGAGCGGATGATGAGTGATTTTCGGATGATAAGTGATGCGCGGATGATAGTTGATCAGTGGATGAATGATGATGAGCGGATGATAAGTGATGCGCGGATGATAGTTGATGAGTGGATCAATGATAATGAGTGATGCGCGGATGATAGTTGATCAGTGAATGAATGATGATAAGTGGATGATGAGTGATGCGTGGATGAGTGGATGAATGATGATGAGCGGATGATGAGTGATTTTCGGATAATAAGTGATGTGCGGTTGATAGTTTCTACCACCATGTCATTACGAGTAAGTCTAAAGTGTTTCTACTGACGTGCTGTTGAGTATACAAACTTGAAGAGCTGTTCCCTGTCGCCCCTCGCTTCCCCTCGAGTAACCCTCCGTTATACAATCGTTGCGCTGAGCTATATTAGTAGAGTCATTAAAAAGCCTTGAGAGAAAAAAGTTCCATTCAAAACACAGTTTTTTAAAAGGTGTCGTTTCCTCCGAGCGGGCGAGAACGCGTCTCGGGTGAAATGACGAACTACGACTCCGCGTGGACTGCGCGCATGTGTGTGTTCGATCATACGCACACTACTGTTGCTTCCGACTCGACGCGAAAACTAAACAGTTTTGATCCTATACATTTTTTTATGAAAGGGACAACTGATTTAGACATGAATTGAAAATTTTGTCAGGATTACAAAGTATCTCTTTTAAGGAAGTCTAACAAAATTACGGACAAGTACAAGGTGTCAAAAAATCTCCTGAAAACTTCATCAATGGACTCATACCATGAAAAATTAACGATTTTCACCATACATACATCTATACACAACAAAAAAAAAATGTTAAAGTGCGAGTCGGATTCGCGCATCGAGGGTTCCGATATACCTACCTATAGTATTTTTAGAAGCAATAAGGTCCATTGTAAGGACCGCAAAACTAAATTTGTTTGTAAAGATTTGTTGCAAATTTCCAAAAAACTGTGCTACTTAGAGAGATTGTTTTTTTTCTGAATTATTCACATAAACCTCTATGGACTTTAATTAATTCAGATTTTTTCTTCGGAAAACTTCGGGGATAAGGAAGGGATAATTTTTTAAAACTTTTTTCATCATAACTTGAAAACTAAGAGTCGTTAAAAATATAAAGAACTATTTTGGAATGTACAAGTGAAGCACTTTCATTTGATACCTAACTTGACTTAGTACTGACAATTAAAAACTTTGACCTACCCATTTGGGCCCCCTTTACAATAATAATAATATTATAATTATTTCAATTGCAATAAAGTAAGACAATCGTATTCTAAAACTACTTCTACTACTAAATATAAAAGTATAAACGAGTTTTTAGCTTGCTTTTCAATTTGTTTTAAGGTCATTAAAAATACTCATAGAAGCCTTTATACAAAGTATCTGAACATATCAGTCGCGCTATAAAGTGTACCAGCACAGAAAATATAGAGGTATACTAACGTATAGCACAACTAGTGAACTGACTATGATCCCTACTATGTTGATGTTCCTTAATAGTGATGTACAATTATTTCAAGAAGCAACAATCGAAATATTCGAATGTACTACTTAGTACTATCCAAATAATCTTTTATCATTCAATTGTTATTTTTCATTGGAATCATTATTCGCTTTTCGTACGATTTTGAATGAAAAATTTATTCTAACTAAAAGAATGAATAAAGTACTCAAATTCTTTGTGTTTACTTGACTGGTGCAACCTAATTTTAATTCCTTGTTTGTTTTTTAGTATACCGGTAATTCTGTGGTTTTTTTTGTAGTTATTCTAGTGTTTTTCTATACAACATAAATTAGCCCTTATTAATATTTTCCGTACGATGAGGTGTTCTATTCGTATTGGCCCTTCACTAAAGTTCCTTTCTGCGTTGCTTACTATGCGGCTTACTCAGTTAGTGACTTACTAAGTTCCATCTTTCTACCTTCCTTTCCTACGTAGGAGACTAACTGACTTAGTGTGTGAATTCAGTCAGGTGTGATCGGCCCTTTACAGCACTTCCACATGTGTTGCGTTGCGCGAGCGCACAGGTGCCACTTGCCATTTACTAGACACACGCCGCGCGCGCGACACTGCACCGCGCACGCGAAAATCCTATACACGCGCGCAAATCTCAATACCAAGTTCAATGACCTCCAAAAAAGTTTACAAACTTTGAACAAAACAAAATTAAAAACCACCAATTTTCGCATTTAAAAATTATTTTAATATGAAATGAATATGTGTTTTACCCGTTTTACCACCAAAAACGAAGTGATATCGTGTGCGCATAATTACGTTTTAGATCATTTTGACGACAAAATGCTCCATTGTCGCGTTTGAGAGATTCGCACGCTCTACCCTTCGGTGAAATTGTTAGGTAAGAATATTTTCTATTATTACGTTGTGGTGACTTGCATTTAAATTTCTTAAGCAGGTAACCGAATTTGCATTTAAAGTGCTACAAATTAAGAATAGGTACGCAATCTTCTGGTAAGTATTTTTTCTACTTTTCTAATTAATTCAAGAAATCTACAAAGTGTAAGTACATAACAAAGGGAACCTTGATTGTGAATCTGTCCATAGACTGAACATCTTTTCCAAAGGAATCTACTCGTAGGTGATATGGGAAACAATATTTTTATCCTTTTATCCTTACAAAATTCTGTTGCAGTTTCCAAAGGAAGTTGTTTTTAAAATTCATATTTTGACCTTTATTTCATGGAACAACTTGTTTAGTTTCATGAACAGATTCAGATCCTTCAGCGTTTTAATTTTTTCCTTTTTATCACACTTTGTTTAAAGGAACTTTGGAAAGGACAGGTTTCCGAAAACTGAACGTAACTGAGAAACTCAGTGAATAAAACTTTCAGGAAATGAAAAAAAAAATCGGCCACCCCATACAAACTTGCAAACTTGATTGGACAGTTTTTATGGAGGCCGGTGTTTTTTCATTTCCTGAAAGTTTTATTTGCTTAAAGTTGTTCAGTTACGTGAACTGATCATTCCCTTTAAGATTTCAAAAACCTGTCCCTTTTACAGTGTATTATTTTATTTATTTATTTAACTTATTTACACAGCACTAATTTGCCTTATCTAAATATCGCCAAACTGCAAAGCAGTTTGTAGGCGTTGCGCTCAAACCATACCTACAGTTTTTTTTATCTTTCAGGCTAACTTAGGAACTATTTTAAATTAATCGATAAAATCATTATTTAAATATTATAACATTATACTACTACTAATATCTTATTTACTAAATGTCTAATATTTTCAACATGCATTCATGAAATGCTACTGACTACTTACTTAGGTAAATACTTATTAATGTGCGCTGAACTAACTAAATAGATAGGTTTTCTAATAGTCCAAGTTCAAATAGAATTTATAGAGAAAGTGCGCGATTACCCTTGACAATGCCATATCAGACGGGACGGCGGTGTCTATGTAGAGAATAATGATTCCGATAATATTGTTCCGGAGTTCCCACAGCGCAGCACAGCACACAAGTGTAAAAAGAAGAGCTCCCGATACACAGCCGAGATAATTAACTAGCTACATACTTATACTGCATTATTATAAGCGTTATTGTGTTCCACGTTTCACTAAACATGGGGCGATGATAACATGCTTTCAAGACTAGCAAGAGTATTCTTTTAGCAAGAGAATAAGCGCAGAACTTATTCTGTGGCGCAAATTAGATCAGGGTTGGGAATGGGAATCAATTATTGAATTGCATCGAGCGATTTATGGCCCTACGAAGTTTTCTTGAAGCAAGCATGCCATAGATGTCATAATTTATTGAACTATTGACCGTATTGAATCGAAACACTTCATGAGGCTGTCATTAAAACGTAGCAGTATGTAGCGCTAATATTCGCAGAGCTAGTGTTTTACTGATATGCGGCTGACTGTACCTACATTGTCAAGTTTTAAAGTACGAGTATCCATGAAAAGAGGTCTTCGTTTGCAACGGCAGACATTTGAGTTTTCAACGATGTATTTGAGAAACTTTCAACACGGAGCGTTGTTGTTTTGCTATTTATTTAACTGTTCCTAATTTAATACTACTGATAGGTAAATCTCACGGGTACAACTCCTTTTACTTTATGAAAGTTTAAAAAAATAACAATTGTAAGTGGGAAGCGCATCTGGTTGCCCTCTGGGTTGTAGGTTTAATTTGACCTCTGGGTTGCAGAGATCAGATGACAGTCGCTCTGTGTAAAAACCAGTGCCCTCGTCAAATTCTTTACACCGACAGCAGACTCTGTAAAATCCTTACGTAAAAACGGAAATAGCTAGCTAAGGCAAATGATAGGTGCATCTAAAAATCATTAAAAGCATACCGTCTTTTTTATTTATAAAAAAAAATAAGTAGGTATTTCTAACATACGTTAGAAATCTTTATGGCGATACGATTCAATTCACATAAGCAAACAAAAATGTAAAAGATATGAATATGTATTAGGACATTCGCTGCGCTCTGTCAAAGTTAGAGAACTATCGCTAAAATATATATCGTTTTACGATTAATGACCAATTTGGTGAATATTTAGTGTGTGTAGACGCAAAACAGTGATGTCCCAACATCTAGAATATGCTTAACACTAAATTAAATTGGGAAATACATTAAATGTTAAACGGTTTCGACAGTCTTTTAATATTTATTTTCTTGTTAACAAAATATTTCTTCTTTCTTCTGCGATAATTATTAAATATATCAATCCCCGCACACTAGCATCACCCAATACTATTGAACTAGCAATATTTAAATATAATTCTAATCGGTTTCTCGAAAACAGCTCTAACGATTTCGATGAAATTTGCTTCACAAGGGTTTTTGGGTATACTCGTATTGATACCTAAAGTGTAATATTGATACCTAAAGTGTCATCTGTTGGCAGGTAGCATAGCTTGCTCACTCGATGATATTTTAACGTTGAGACGGCTATTCTAGAGCGAAGCTCGGTCGCCTAGGTACTGATATGTTTATTTGTGTTCATTGTGATGGGCATTATGCCCGTCCTTTGTACATTCAGTGCTATAAATGTAAATAAATCAAGATTAGGAAATATTTGTAAATGCCTTGTGTTTTACACTTTCTTTCCACACTTTGCTCCCAACTCTAGCGAAATAATAATATGTTGTATTAATTTGTTAATGCCATCAAATTCTGATTTATTATTAGAAACGGGAAGAATAGATTTAATGTAGATTTTTGCAGAATACTTACTGATCTTCAATGTAAGGTACAATGTTAATAGAGCGAGTCTTCTAATAAAATTAAATACAATAATTATAAATTCAGAGATCAATTAAGAGTTTAACATAGCTTTTTATTTATAAAATCTCGTTGGTCACATGACACGATACATAGCCATACAACACGATACGCCAAAATGTTCGGACGGTAATTTTATATCATGAAATAAAAAAAAATTACATCTTTTATGAATATCGAAGCAAAAGGCTACAAATAAAAAATAGTATACTTACGTACGTAATAATTACCAACATTCGCAAATGACACTTTAGAAAATGACACGAGAGCGGTAGACTACGAAAAAAACATAATAAATTCCTTGAACCCGTCGACTTCCTAGTTCAATATTCTTACTTTATTTGCACATCAAGTAAAATACTCATTAGATTCAAAAGGCGTGTCGCGTCTGACGATGCAGAAAGAAACGCTCCCTGATCGAAGTTATGAGTTGCGCCTGCGCCGCTCAGCTTGCATGAGCACCTACTAATTACATACTGCTTCCATCTAATAATGATTAGGTTTGTACACGTTTGAACCGAGCGAAGAGAATAGAAAAGCGAGAATGATAAACGTAAAAAATATTAATACCAAATAATAAACCTACTCGCAGCAGTTATAGAAAAATTAAGAATATCTTTGAGTAAATCAAGTGTACGAATCTGTGGGATAGGATAAAAATTTTATTTTTTATTTTATTTTATTTAAGAAACAAACAGTCACAAAGTTAGACTATGTAAATAACATATATAAAATAAACAGACCTGTAGTTCCCCTTATCATAATACAATTTGTTAATGTGAGAACTCTAATAACATTGGTCACTTTGAAGCAAGAAAAACGAAACAATCTCAAAAAAAAAAGTGCAATTGTTACTTATAAATTATATAAAAATATGAAATTAAGAAAAAAGATCAAGTCACTGCATTTGTAATTAATTAATAACAGTAGTATTGAAAGAAAATAATTTTAAAACAAGTTGTTTTTTATAGGAAGCCAAGGTAGAAGAAAAAATATCAATTTCAATTAATAAAGTGTTGTAAACACGCATCGCACGACGAAAGTATGAATTCTTCGCATAATTAGTATTAAAAGGTCTAATGGCAAAAATATGAGTAGAACGTGAAGAGGTACGCTTGACTCTGAAATCAACCTGTTGTAGAAGGTGAGGGGAATTAATTTGATTATTAATAATTTTGAAAAGGAACACGGAGTCGAGGTAGCTTCGGCGGCTTTCAAGGGTTGCAATTTTGTAATGATTTGCTATGTCAGTATAATTGTCAAAGTGGCTGCCAGTACGATAGTTAAGAGACTTTAAAAACTTGTTCTGTACTTTTTCTAATCTGTCTACATGAACTGCATATTGAGGATTCCAGACAACGCAGGCAAACTCAAGATGGCTACGAACGAAGGAATGATACAAGATTTTGAGAGTAGTTGCTTGTTTAAAAGGACGGGATAATCTAAGTATCATGCCTAATTGTCTAAAAGCTTTTTCTATAATATTATCAATGTGTAAATTGAAATGTAATTTACTGTCCAAAACCACACCAAGATCCCTGATTTGATAGACCCTTTTTAGTAAAATACCAGACAGCTTGTAAGGATACTTCACAGGATTGCGTTTTCGCGAGAAGGTAATAATATTGCACTTATCAGGGTTTAGTATTAACTGATGATCAACACAATAAGAATAGACTAGCTGGTGCCCGCCACTTCGTCTGCGCAGGTTTATAAATTGTAGCCTATGTGTTATTCTGATGTATAAGCTATATTATTGTAAAGTTTCATTAAAATCCATTCAGTAGTTTTTACGTGAAAGAGTAACAAACATCCATCCATACTTACAAGCTTTCGCGTTTATAATATTAGTAGGAAGGATAGGATATGCAGCTCATAAAGTTTTTGTTGAAACCTTAATGGAAACTCCTTTAAATATTGAGACATATCATTACATATTACTATACACATAGGTAGGTACTATGATAAGATCAAAACTCTTAACAAACGTTGACGAAAGACACATAGTTAGGAGGCTAAGCGCCAAATTTCCCTCTCTAAACAAGATTTCGTGCGTAAGTTCTGTGCTCATCTACAACAGGTATGGATATGTTGGGTGTTTTCTCCAACTATGATCCCTGGGTGTTGTGAAGTTCCTGAGTGGTGGAAGGGGTAGCAGTGACGTCATCAAAATGGCGGTACAAAGAAAAAAACGTTTTTCTTAAAATCTTGCTTTGTGGGGTATCACATGATAGGGTTTCTTGAGTAGATTACAAATATATAGCACACTATAAAATTTCCGGCAGTTGGTTGAACAAATTGTTATAAAATGTGTAAAAATGCTGCAAACCAGAGTTTTCTTTGAACTGCTATAGATCAAAAACCTGGATTTTGGTAAAATATGTTTTAAAATACTAACAATAATACTTTCAATCACCGAAAAAAAATAATAACCAGAAATGTTTAAAAATAACTGTTGTACATAAATTTTAAAATTAATCACTACTTAATGTAAAAATTCTTAGAATTAACGTTTTATTTCGCAAAAACTTGTAAGTACAACTGTTCCTTTACATTAAATATCGAATACACTTATCCACACATACACATTTTCTATTTTGAAACATAAATTGGTTATGACTTAAACGAGAAGTTCAAATGTTATAACTATTGTTCACATGAAAATGCCGAATATTTCACTGTTGTTCATGTTTATATACAAATTTTATTTTAAAAATGTTTCTAGTAATTTATTTTTTGACATGATGAAAAATGTTAATGTTAATTATTTGAAATATGATTTATAATATCCATCAAGTTATTTTTAATGTTTTGCAGCATTTTTACAGATTTCATATTTGCTCAACTAAGTTTCCGAAATGTTATAGTGTGTTGATGGATTTTATAAATCATATTTTAAATAATTAACAACAATATTTTTCATCATGTCAAACAAGAAATAACGGGAAATATTTGAATATGAAATTTGTATATAAACATGAACAATAGTGAAATATTCGGCATTTTCATGTGAACAATAGTTATAACATTTGAATTTCTCGTTTAAGTCATAGCCAATTTATGTTTCAGAATAGAAAATGTGTATGTATGGATCAATTTATTAGATATTTTATGTAAAGGAACAGTTGTACCTACAAGTTTTTGCGAAATAAAACGTTAATTCTAAGAATTTTTACATTAAGTAGTGATTAATTTAAAAATTTATGTACAACAGTTATTTTTAAACATTTCTGGTTATTATTTTTTTAGGTGATTGAAATTATTATTGTTAGTATTTTAAAACATATTTTACCAAAATTCATGAAGTGGTTTTTGATCTATAGCAGTTCAAAGAAAACTCTGAAATGCAGCATTTTTACTCATTTTATAACAATTCGTTCAACCAAGTGCTGGAAATGTTAAAGTGTGCTATATATTTGTAATCTACTCAAGAAACCCTTTCATATGATACCCCACAAAGCATGTTTTAAAGAAAAACGTTTTTTTCTTTGTACCGCCATCTTGATGACGTCACTGCTACCCCCTCCACCACTCAGGAACTTCACAACACCCAGGGATCATAGTTAGAGATCACCCCCAACACATCCATACCTGTTGTGGTCGAGCACAGAACTTACACGTACGAAATTTTTCATATTTCGGCCTTAGCCTCCTTACTATCAGGAAAAATAGGTATAATTGGTCCCAAGTAATAGCTTACAAATACTCACAATCATAGTTACAATGAAATAGATATTCCTTTTTTTTTTTATTACAAGTGAGCAAACGAGCAGGTGGGCCACCTGATGGTAAGTGGTCACCACCGCCCATAGCACCCACTGTTTTAATAATGGCATAATTTGACGCTAATAACACAGCAAAGCGCGTTGCTCACTTCGAGAAATAAGATGGTATGTCTCATGTGCCGGTAATTTCACTGACTCCCTTGCCCTTCAAACCAAAACACAGCAGTGCAAACACTGCTGCTTCACTACAGAAAAAAGCAAGGGGGTGGTACTTCCCCACACGGACTTTCCACATACGCTCTACCACTTTTAAAACCTAAACCTTTTAAACTTTAAAATCCTTTCCAAAACATTTCGGATTTAATCATAATCTTGCGACAATAAAGTCAGACAGACAAACAGACGACTATTATGGCTCCGTTTGGACCTTTCTGGTAGGGAACCCTAAACAGTATTATTAGTGTTTTATAAAGTATAGTTTCAAAAAGATTTTACTCATTATACCTTTCAATCACTTTAGTTTTGATCAAAAAACATTTGACAGGCTTGTCTTTATAGGATGACTTTTAATTAGTTCTTGATAGCAAAAGATATGCATGTACTCGTGATACTGAACAACTTTTTCTAAGGAACATAGGTCGAAATACGAAAAATCAAATTTGACCTCCCAGACAAAATGCGCTATCAGCTGATGCAGTTTCTATGTGAGGTCAAAACTTGATTTTTGTATTTCGACCTATGTTCCTTGGGGAAAGTTGTTCAGCATCATGAGTACAATCATAGGTTTTTCTATCAAGAACTAATTAAAAGTCACCCTATATAAGGCATTGTAATATAAAGAAATGTAATTATTTATTATTGATGTAAATTTGTATTAATGTAAATATTGTTATTTTAAATCGAAAATAAATGAATTTGTATTTGTATTTTATTTTTTGAATTTTTGAATTTTTAAAGACATGAGTGAAAGTTTGTTAGGCGGATTATAAATCACCTAAACCTACAAATGTTCGACTCATTTAAGCCGATTTTTTTCAGGATTTTCCGGGAATTTTGACCGTATTATTATTATTTTAGGTATTCCTGGGATCGGAAACCCGGGAACGAAACTCTCCACAATATACCTATTGAGCAACATTATGTATATACATTTTGGTAGATACACAGTCGCATTCAAGATTGGGACGAAAAAGTGTTCCCATTTTCGTGTGTTCTAAAATATTTCAACGTAAGTACAAGTTTCTTGAGTCATAAAGCGACTGAGAGCACAAAGGCATACTTATTTAACGGTCTATTTTTTTAGCAGTACCTAATCGTGCATCTACCAAAATATATGATCTACCTTTGTAACCCTGTAGAGCCAAATAAAATTTAAACTATACTTAGTTTACTATTATTTAATCTGTGACTATACCAACTATACCTAAAAAGAATTTACACTTGAACGTGTAATTTAAATTTCGGCACGATACGAACTAAGGAAAATCAATATTTCTTTGGAAAATTCCAGCACTTCTAACAAGAAGCCAAATCATAAAACTTCTGCCATGTGAATGAAACAATTTATTAAAACGACTGATAGAATACCAACTTTATCATAGTTTGCAAAGACCAATAATAATAAACATTGCATTGAAAACTTTAGAACATTTTCACTTCCGCGACAAATGATGAAATGATAAAAATTTATGTTTATACAGAGTGTTCACTATTTTTTCGTTAAACCGCATCTACATATAAACGTAGTACCTTGTAATAAAACGTAGTAAGTATATTAATGAAGTTTTCAAAACCTGAAAAAAATAAAAAATCATTGTTCTTTATTTAAGGATCGAAAGTTAATAGAAAAGTTTTATTTAGATGAAAAAAATAATTAAATATTAATTTAAAATACGTTTCCAGTATTAATAATTTCATTCGTACAGGAGGTCTACCTAAACTTCCTAAAGCAAAACTGAGATTGATACGATGTGATCATGTGATTTTAGTACATTTAAGAATTTACAAGTAATTAGAAGCAGTCAAAACCACAGATCAGAAATAAGTCTAGATGACTCAAGTGTACCTACTTTGCGTGCCCAAACCCGTGGCCCAAACTAAGCTCAAAACACTTAGTTTGCTTGTCATGGGCTTGTCATATCACCGAGAACTGTGACACGCTTCGTTTTCATACAAAAGGCGGAGTTTGCGTTATCTAGATTTCTGACCTGTGGACAAAACTAAACCCTGACCTGTAGTTTATTTTATTTTTAACGTAAATGCCAAAACTTGATGCGAACAAAGTCGTAGAAGCAACTATTATTTAATTGACTATATCTAGCCAAGGTGTCAAACTATGCACTTGTAATAATGTTTGTCCATTTGTTTGCTGTTACGCCTACCGAAGGCGGTGCTTGCGAATCGCGTAACGGTAGGCGTCTGCTTGTATTGACGCCTACCGGTGGATGCTGGTAGGTGACCAACACTTGCCTTCTGATATACCTCTATAGATACCATCGGCCAGTAGCTACCGTACCAACTGTATTTTGTGGGTACATTACTCTGAAAGTATCACGCAGACGAGATTTGCCTGCTGTCAGAAAACCGCTTTCCTTTTAACGGGGTTTATAATTTCCACTTAAATTTATTTATTTTTTTACTATTCTATTTCGTACTATGGATAGAGATGAGGTAGTACTAGTCTTAGGGTGGTTTTTCACCGAAGTCGTACTAGATGGCTACCCTGTGAAATAGAAAAATTTCAACAAAATGATTGCTGCATTTTCCTAACTGAGTGGAATTTTCTGGTTAGCTACCTAACACAGCTCTAGTGGAAAGCCACACTTAGCCAGCACCAAACGGACATTTATAGAGCCTAAGGCTGTTTGTCCAGCGCGACGATTCCGAGCCGATATAAGAAGAGAAAGGCGCCTACAAATTTACGAGCAAAAAAAGTACTTTTTAAATACTCATAGAGTCGCTTCTATCGGCGCTGTTGTTTCGTTTTATCGGTATCGGCTCGGAATCATCGCGGTGGACCAACGGCCTAAGTAGGATTAAACGAAATTTTTACATCATTCCACATAATAAGCTGAGACACGACACCCTTTCTTGGTGTAGGTCGTTTAGTTTAGTATCAAAGAATGCAAGAACCTAAATTAGTAAATATTTTAAGAAAATAAAATGTTCATTTAAACAAAATTAACACTTGAGGATAATAAGGATAATAATAATGCTACTGACAACGAATTTGCATTTAATTTAAAGTGTGTAATACGAGTAAGTAAATTCTGTATTCTCAGAGCCTTACCTTATACAGATCCGCAGTGTTTATAACAAAAACATTAAAGCACGTTATTGTTACAAAATTGAGGCAAAATTCATATAAAAATTAGCATAAAGATAATTAAAACGAGCACGCGCACACTCCGTTACGTCCAGAAGGTGGTCCATACTATTTGGCGGTTACAGTTTTTAGTTACAGATTGTTACTTGTTATGGCGATTCAGTAACGGCACAGTAACAGCCTAACGGACAACAATTATAAAGATTTTTGTAATAACTTTTGTTCGGATATAGAGCGAACTGCGCCACGTGCGCAAATTGCTTATAATTTAAATTTAAACTATTATTTGTTGTATGTTATTACAAGATGGGATTAACTATCTGCTTGTCGAATGTATTTGTTTTTTTATTTTGCTTGTTTTGTAGATGATGAGATTACGATTTTTAAACAGCGAAGAGATCTATTCAGGATCAACGGTAGTGCTGGTTGTGCCTTTTGTATCATTGAATTCTCTTTTTAAGGATAATTTTCGATTCAGTCCACCTAAAGTCGTAACCTGACTCCAAGAACTTTACAAAGTAATTCTTTATTCTTTTACAACCTTCAAAGTATAGGCATAGTGTAAGGCTGTGATATTATTTAATCTGTGGCTGTGGTGAGTGGCTGTTTAACCTGATCATGGATAATTGTTTGACTGATCTGAAGGAGAGTATGTGTGGACTGAGTCTCCTCTACGCTGATCACCAAGTTATGCTTGTGTCATCTGCTGAGGTGTTACAGAAGATGGTAACTATGATGAATGTGGTATTGGACGGGAAAGGAATTAAAGTAAAAGTAAGCAAGACGAAAATAATGGTACATATTTGAAAGAGAAGAATATAATAATACATGAATAAATTGATTATTCAAAGATATATTTTTAATCTCAGCAAAGGCTATGTGACTGATCGACTAAATATCAACGCACAACTCAAACCCTTTGGCATCCTTTGGTCTAGAAACGTGGAATTTTGCAATGAGGTTCCTTATACTTAATATTAATATTTAGACCAATAACGCTAAGAAAGGATTTTTTAAAATTTATTGCCTTTATGAATCCACGGACAAAACGCGGACTAATGTCGCGGGCAACAGCTAGTCATTATCTAAAAAAGTCATTCCAAGTATTGATCTCAACCCGCGCTTCTGTAGTATTGTTACCGTGGCTGAATAGAAACTATCCGCGAAATGCCGACGTTGTATTCACTCACAAACATTCTTTCTCATACAATTCTCTAATAAACTGTGTTAGCATTGTTCCGTCTCCGTTAACAATTATAATACATTACTACTTCCACGGCGTTTTGTTTCTTTTTCAACGTTGCCAAAGCCAAATCTTTCGTGTCGCACAATGAAACGTCGTCTACATAAACTGGTAAATTCGAACCAATCCACAAAAACCAAGATAAAATAAAAAAATAACTAAGTAGTATAGTGAAAAAAGTACAATTTCTTTATTTTTTTAGCAAATAATTATTCTATTTTTTTTAATCAAAATGGTTTTTAATTCTTTATTTTTATTTTAAAAAGTTGTTCAGTTACAGTTCGAATCTACTTGCGTGAAAAATAGTAAGTAAATATAAATATTGGGGGACATTTCACACAAGGTCATCTGATCCTAAACTAGATAAAGCCAGTACTAAAGGTGTCAAAGACCGATACATTATTATACATAAATAGATAAATAACTTCTAGACACAGAGCAAACACTTGTGTTAATCACACAAATGTTTATCCTGCGCGGCATTAAACCCACGACCCATGACGTGAAAGGCAGGTTCACTACCAACCACACCAACGTCTTGATAAATGTTACACATTGTATAAATTACTTAACAGTTAATTACCTGCATTATCATAGCATCCATTTGGATCACGTCTGTAAGCGGTAACATTTTATTGATCTTCTTTTTGTTAGATTATTACGTAAGGTCTGCCTGTTATAATCTTTTACATTAAGTTTAATACGTGTCTATAATAATATAGACGCTTTCACTCTGACTAAATTGATAACTGATTACAAATAAAAATCAAAATAAAAAAGGTTATCGGTCAGGTATAACGCCAAAAAAAAAAACACCTACGGTTTTTATTACTTAATATTAATATCACAAAACTAGATGAGTTAATAATGTGTCCACACATCTACATGTAATATAGGAAATGTCACGGTCGACATTATGCAAAAATTTACCTCCTGTCGCAATAACGGCCTCGAAAATAAAGTCTTAATTAGTGACAAAAGTAGTGACAAATAATAAAACAGTGTGGGCTTTAACTAGTATCATCACCACCTTGCCTTTAGCATCTCACAGCAGGGCCAAGGCCGCCAAAGCATTTTTACATCAAATCAAAATAGCAAGTTATACTTGAAATATCACAGAAAAAACATCCCAGAAATCATTTGTTAAAGTGATTTTCGCCACGCCACTATGATGTAGTTATAATTATAACCCGTGCAGTGCTATAGAAGATAATTTTCCGGGTGGATAAGAAAAAGTACTGCGAATACTGTGATCCTTTGAACACCAGGCTCTACCCATTAAACTAAACAACTTTCCCCCAAGGAAAGGAACAGAATAGAATGGAATGGAATGAATATAGGTCAAAATATGAAAAATAAACTACCTGAAATAGGCATTAGAGGTAATCTACTAAGATGGTTCTCGTCCTATATCTCTAATAGAACTCAGGCTGTTGTAGTCAAAAACTACATAAATGGATGGGTTCCTATCCCAAGTGGTGTCCCGCAGGGATCTTTATTGGGCCCATTGCTATTTGTTATCTTTGTTAATGTCATCAACCTGTGCCTTAAGTCTTCCAAACTCTTGTGTTTCGCAGACGACATGAAAATTTTTACCAAAGAGTCTTGTTTAGCTGATGCAGAATCATTGCAGGCTGACCTTTGTCGTCTCGAAAACTATTGCGCTGAGCATCTTCTGGACCTTAATCCATCTAAGTGCAGTGTAGTCTCCTTTAGCCGGAAACGTCACGTGGTTACTTTTAACTACACTCTTCAAAGGCAAAACACAGCGTGACACTTGCATTAGAGATCTAGGGGTTTTGCATGACTCTAAGCTATTATAAGCTAAGCTAAGACCATAGCATATAGATGCTATGGTCTTTATAGCTTACAAAGCTCTCGCGTTTATGTTGCGTTCCTCTAGGGATTTCGCCCAAGTCAAGACCCTAAAAATTCTTTATTTTTGTTTTGTACGTAGCATCTTAGAATATGCGTCTCAGGTGTGGAATCCCATGTATGTAAAGTATATTGATCAAATTGAAAGGATCCAGAAAAAGTTCATGCGTCACATCTGTTTTCGAACAAAAGAGCGGTACTGCTCTGAAAATTATTCGGAATTATGCAAAAAACACCATCTTCTTCCGCTCTTCGTGAGGAGAGAAATTGCAGATGTAACATTCTTGCTAAAAGTCACTACAAATAAAATTAACTGTCCCGACTTGTTGTCAAAAATTTCAGTGAGAACCCCCCGACCGAACTTCCGTTTTAGTTCCACCATTTATATTCCCTTAGCTTCTACAAATTACTGTCAAAATAATTTTTTTTGGCGTGCGTGCAACAATTTCATTAAACTAGCTAAAGATTTTGATTTAGACTTATTCAACATGAGTGCCGATACGGCGAGGCGTTTATTAAACAGGATTTTTTTTGACTGAACATAATCTTTGCGAGCGATGAGTTTTTAACCTAATGAGTGTATGACAACCTTTTTCATTTAAATGCTCTGCTGTTTAATGGTGGAGACCTGTAATTGGCTTTTTGGTGCTTATGTAATTATTAATTAAGTCAAATCTAGCTGTTGGTCTTCCTAAAATTAATAAAATAAAAATAAATAAAATAAATAGAATAACCTCCCGTACAAAATGCACAATCAGCTGATGCAATTTGTATGGGAAGTTGATTTTCTTTTCATATTTCGACTCAACAGGGTTGGCTTGGAGAAAGTTATTTAGTTTCATGGGTAAAACATGTGGTTTAAAGGAACGCAGTACTTTTATAACATCCTGCATAGCCGTAGTTTTTCTATGTTAATAATGAACACACAAACATACGAGTATTACTTATTATATCCATCTCAACCTACTAAGAAATATCATCGATGATATGTCTTTAAAAATTAAGCTTGCTTCTTCTGCTAATCGGTGATGATTTGTAGGACATTAGCTGATTCTGGGGAGGTTGAGGGAAGAAGAGGTAGATGATGCTGCATGGATCATATCAAAGAAAAGGCGAATGTCCTGTCGTATCAGAAAGCTAAGGAAACTGCAGAGATAAGGAGGCGTGGAAGTAACTTCACCGACAAGAGGGTAGCTCTTAACAAAGAAGAAAACGCTGATTCTAAAAAAAATATAATACCACATGTTGCTGCCAGTTTTTTTTTTAAATCTCGAAAAGGTAAGAAACAAAATTGATTACTCAAATTACTATTCAGAAGAGCAACAAAATCGTTGTTACACAATTCGAAACGAGAGGAAAGACCAATTAATGTCACATTTGTATGCATCCAAGGCAGTGTGACCAAATCGTGACGTCTGGCTCTTGTAGTATTCACCAGGCTCTACCAACGTAATGTATGCAACTTGCTAAACAACTCAGTTCGCTTGTTGTCGTTTTGTGAAATTAGGCGCCTTTGTTTTCTAATCTCTCAGTTGTTACTCCACCACAGTCCTCTTTTTAAAATAGCTAGAAGAGTAGAAAGTTAATCTTATGATCCAAGTAGGTAAATTGTTTTGCAATATGCCTAAACGATAGCTGTGCGATATTGATAAAATGCCAAGGTCACCGCATAAACTTTGCATGACAAAGTTGTTTAATGCACTTACCTAGATAGCTTTCTGCAAACGTTTTGCAGCATCTCAATTTGTATTTTAAGGAGTCATAAAATAGACTTTAGACGGGTATTGCCACTCACTCTGACCTCTAACCATGGATAATTGCTACTTTAATTTTATGACATATACCCTAAGAGCTATCCTATATTTTGGAAAAAAAATTCATATCAGGCCAAATTTTTGTAAACGGCTTTCAAATGCAATTTTAAGAGACTATATTTTTGAATCCACCCAAATTTCAAACTGGAAGGTACAATTTCAATTTCTGGAGGTTTCAATTTCCATATATATTTTTTGTTGGATTTAGTACACTATATGTTAAGGGACGTTAATGAAACAAAAGCATTGAAGAACTGATCTGATAGCATTTTTATCATAGGTCTAATGCAACTTTGAGATTTACGTAAATTGTTTTTTAGATTTAATTGTTTCTTTTACAAATATGGGAGGATTATATACTTTAAAAAAAAAGGTAATTAAATGTGAAGTAAATAATATTTATAGCATTTTTGCCCTTCTTTTGTGAAATTTATACGTAATACCTTTATTATTACTTTTTTAAATCATGCGGTCGTTAATTTGGGTGGATTACTAATGAATTATTTTAGAGACCAGCTAATCAAATTTTAGACGAAAAAAAAATGCTGATATAATTTTTTGTTAAATCTTCATACAGTGAAATCGTTTGGCTCTTAGGCTAAAAATTTTTAAGGTTATTCAATTTTGTGATGTTATTATGATAAATAAAGGATTTAGTATAGTATAGTCTAATACTACTTTGTATACGTATCCTACGGGTTTTAATAACTTACATTTACCCAGTTTAAGGGCTTCGTTCATCTGAAGCAACAAGTTTTACTCTACGTTTTTTGGAAATTCTGAAACAGAATGTTTTGACTATCCCTTCAATAATCGGTTGATGGGTCAGATAAGAATGGGAAGTATTTTTTTTGTGTTAAAAAGTTGTAAAATTTTAAGATCATAAGACCCTTGTTTTGTTAGATAATCTATGGGGTGTCCGTGTAAGGGACAGCCTGAATACTGAAAGGGCATGATCAGTCAACGTCACTAATACAACTTCAGCGTATAAAACTTTTAGGAAACGAAAAAAGAAATGACCTCTCCGTACAAAATGTCCACAATATCTACAAATATAATGTCCAATCAAGTCTAAATTTAGTATGGAGATTCTGTATCTGGGTATTAAAGTATTCAGTATTTTATATAAATACCCTCCTGCTGTGTTGGTTTAGTTTCGATTCTCAAAACAAAAATTATCGATCCGTAGCTCCAAGAAGGACTTTACGTTCGGCTTACAAAAAATCCTACAAGTAAATGTTTCTTTAATTTTTATATGGGATAGGTAAGTGGACTCCCAACTCTCTCACCTGTGTAAAATGTGCTGCAAATTTATTTCAACCGATTTTCAATCTCAGATTGCATAACATTAACATCTTAAATTTCGCGAGAACGGTGAATGTATCAATAATTAATCAAATTAATGGTCTGAATTGCGATTCAGTTCGTTTATTAACATTTTATGGTTAACTCAAGATTAACTAATAAGATGAAGATTAGAGTAGTCAAGTTTTTGAGTTATTAATGTCTTCCGTAAGATCACATAATATTATAATAGTTTGATTAATTTGGTATATGCCTCAGAAACTTTTTCTCCCTTACATTATGAGTTATCGTTAAGTAAAGCCGAAACTGATAGCTAATTATAAAATAAGTGTGTAAACATGATTGAATTACACAATCTGAACTCAATAAATAAATCAGTAAGGCAAAATATTTTTTTCAACACAGTTTTAAGGTCCATAATCTACCTTATTAAACACGCAAAGATGTTTAAGAAGCAGCACTTACTGCTAAGGATGGCGCATGGCGCCATAAAGCGTATCCATTTCTTGCGAGGGACCTCCATACTAAAATGTATGGACTTTTATCAAATCCTAAAAAACGTAAAGTTTTTATCTTTCTCTCTGAGAAATATGTGACTTGGGACTAATAAATGTTACTACCACAGTCACTTTTGCAAACAAAGTTTAGATAAAACATTAGATTTTTGAAGATTTCTTATTTTTGTAAAACTTAACCGACTCTTTTGACCGACTAGTAATATTGTCGACTAGGAGACGCTTTACACTTCACTAGCTCATACAGACTATGCATGCATATGACGGACTCCACTTTACTCTTTGATATTACCGCACTAGTGTTTTATTTTTATTTTAGCAAGGAACAAGGAGTTTTTATGTCTATAACATTCATGATATTTTCATAAATAAATAAACTATGTTCGATAATATGATAATTACCTAATCGTTCATTTCATGAATATATTTGAATTAATCAGCTAACTAACAATAAATTTCTGGCGATTGTTATAATTATTTTCAAAAGTATCGACTTCTACAAATAAAAAAAAGCGGTAATTAATATAGTTTCTCAACGTCGAAAATACTAAGACACAAAACAAGTCTTGAGGTGTACGTAGATATCTAAGGAAAAATACCTAACTTCCGATACTAATTTGCCTTCGGGATTCAAGGTAAGCAAATTTTACTTGTTTTTATTTGAAAATGTGTTAATAAACGTCGTAAAAAGCGCGTGCGCTTTGGTCATTACACTCTCGGCTCCATTAACTCGAGCGTAATCACCAAAATAGCGCACTTGTATCTTAATGTACGCCACGAATGCCTTATATTCGGGTAAAATTAAATTATTTTCAAAGATTGTCAAAACGAATGTTGCTTTGTTTTTTTTGATTCAGTAGTTGTACGCCAACCGGGAAGGCAATAGGTTCTTCGTCCTGGTCATCTACCAGCATACGCCGCTTCTCGGCAACAAATATTTTAAAAAGTGTGGCATCGAGCCCTTGTAACCGCGATTATAGTTTTTTAAGTGCGTTCTCTCTAATAAAACAAGCTTTTATCAGATTAATAATATATTTTATTTCAGTTTAAACGTAAGGGCTCTCGCTGAGGGTCTTTACAGTATATTATAATATATCTGGTGTAGAAAAATAGTAAACACTATTTTAGCCTGTAAGTTAGACCATGAAACTGACAAACTTTCCCTAAGGAACATAGTTCGAAATAAAGAATAAAAAATTACCTCTCATGCGAAATGCACAATCAACGGGTGTTGTTTCTATGTTAAGAACTTTTTTATTTCGTGTTAATTTCGATTTATGTTCCTTGGGAAAATCAGTTTCACGGTAATACGCTAAAATAGTGCTCACAATTTTTTTACAGCTTCTAATGTACTTATATTAAAGTTTTAGGTAACAGTTGCAGTGTACGAGTAACAAAATAAATTCTCATTGTTAAAAGAATGAAATATCTTTTTGCTGTTGATTTTAGTGTGCATTTCAATATTGAAATAAGCCATAGTTTGCTTTTACGAACGAACTAACTTCTAAGTAGTCACTTGTTGCACTTTACACAAGTTATGAGCACCGGACATTATAATAAGTGTTGCCAGCTCATAAAGGTAGTCGTACATTAATATTGCCAGCGAAATGTGTGACCATAAGTGAAATCAATTTGATGATTTCGTATTTTTACACGACAGCGCGAAGCCAAAAAATAAGTGTACCTAATGTATTAGGCAGTCTGTGTATGTGATTCAGTATTTTTTAATAAAATGTAAGTAAAGTTCTACTCGGTTCCAAAAAATCTGGTAAGTTCTTTCCTAGCGGCCACGGCGAGCGGTTTCAATCTTTTTATTGAATCCGATGCTTTCTTTCTTTTTCAGTACAAACACACACACAACCCACCCATTTTACCCAATATTTGAAACTTGACAATGAATAAATTATCATCTTTGAACATCAGTATAAAGTCAAAAAATACATAGAGTATGTTTCTTTTTTCCAATATAAGGCCGTAACGTTAACAAGCGAGGTGACTATGGTACTTCCCCTCCACATTTTTCCAGCAAAAGCTAGAATTCTGGAGGGAGCTCCCTGTCCTGTAGTGGACGTTTCATGGGATGTTGATGATGATGATGAAGGGCGTTCTTCTATCCTGCTTGTTTTATACTTCTTACGTATAGCCCGAGAGGCGAGAGACCTAATAAGTACTGCAAGCATTTTCTATAAGCTGATTTTTAATATTACGAAGTTTTTTTAAATTATTTTTAGTGGAGAAATTGCCTCCCGTGAGCGTTTAGCGAGGGTCTTTGATTTTCCAAAAAATAATTATAACCTCGCAACTACTTTCTAAAATCTGAAATATGGTATACAGCTAAGGAATATAATCATAGTTACAAAAATAATAGTCTGACTGACTATTGTGGTTTATAAGTATATGGCGCGATTGGTCTATTAAAAATAATTCTTAATGACTTCAGCCGGTCAAAATCGGATAAGTAGGTAGATAGCTACTTAATTTCTATAAAAAGGGTTATACAGGCCAAACGCTAACGAATTCAGCTGACTGACGAAAGGCTATTCCTCTACTCTCTAATGTAACGTAATAAAAAAAACCGGTCAAGTGCGAGTCGGACTCGCGCGCCGAGGGTTCCGATATACTTTTTGTATTTTTGGAAGTAATAAAGTCCATTTTTAGGACCGTAAAACTAAATTTGTTTGTAAAGGTTATTTGCAGATTTCTAAAAAACTGTGCAACCTAGAAAGATCGTTTTATTTTTGCTGTAATGTTTACATAAATATCTGTCAACTGTAATAAATTCAGATTTTTCCTTTCATAAATTTCGGAGATAAGGGGGGCAATGGTATTTTTTTTGAAATTTTTCATCATAACTTGAAAACTAAGAGACGTAAAAAAATAGAAAAATATATTTTAGAATGTACAAGTAAAGCCCTTTCATATGATACCCCTCTTGACCTATTAGCTACAATTTGAAATTTGGCCCCCCCTATTTTGGCCCCCTTTACATTAATAATCATAATTTTTTCAAAATTATTTCATGTGCAATAAAGTTGGGCAACTATACTCTAAAACTATTCCAAATTTCAGGTCGATAGCATGAGTGGTTGCAGAGATGTAGAGGTGTGGCAGACAGACGGACAGACAGACAGACAAAGTCGCACCATAAGGGTTCCTTTTTTGTACCAGTTTGGTATCGGAACGGAACCCTAAAAACAGCTTTTAGAAAATGATGGCAGCTTCAGGTTGCTCGCCTCTCGTGCTAGTAGGTATAGAAACACTATACTTCGAAAATGATGATATCATATTAAAATAACCTATTGCTCATAAAATAAAATTATTGAGTAGTGAGTACTTACAGACCAAAGTATCTCATCAATTCTTTGAACAGTTCTCCAATGGTCACTTGATATATGAAATATAGATATTTTACAACCTTTTCATGCTTGCGAATTTATCAACCAATCGAGTTTTCCATTTAATTGTGAATGTACCTATTAAGGCGCTCATTGAGAAATCTGAAACGTTTTCAAAATTGCAATAAATTGATGTCACTGTTTAAGACATTATAAAATTTAATGTTTAGTATATAAATTACTTAGGTACGTGTATGAAAGAAAAGCATAAATTACATAGCATGAACAGTCGACAAGAAGACGACTTGCACAACCGTTAAATACAAAACATTTCCTACTAGTTATATATTTGGGTCCTAAACTATAATATTTTGCGGTTAATAAGCGGCGTCAGTCATTCCCCTTACCAAAATTGTAAATTTGTAAGCAGTTCTAAACTAAATTATGCAAATATACTCGTAGTGTACTTGTGCATAAAATTTGTAAGTTTCTCCTAAGCTTTGTTTGTCTTCATAACTTTTAGTGTAGCGACACACCTAAGGTTAATTTCCGCTGGTGTCATACAGACGGACATTATATATTTTTCAGTCCCGGATAGCCGCGTCGGAATTTTTGCAAGTGTGTTGCTGCACTTATTGCTAAGCAAGAATCTCCACCACAAGGCTTACTTTTTGGTGCAAAGAGTTTCCAAAAAACATGTCATAAGGCAGCGGCATTTTATGAATCTAAAAGCGGCCATCGACCACGTTATCGAGTTTAAAATTACTTTAGCGAACTCTTCTTGGTACACACGGCCGCACATCAGTAGAAACACTTTTGGACCTTATGGCATGGTAATAGAGTTGAAAAAGTTTCTACCGACAAGCGGTTGACCGTACTAGCCGAAAATAAAGATCAGCAAAAACTGTCGAAAAACATTTCACAACCTTTCACACTTTCAACTTTTCCAGTGTCAGAGCAATTTGCTTGTTGGGCCCTCATTTAGACGACGGCATGCTGAATGTTTGTTACATAATAGGCTACGTCCGCATCTTGTATCGTTCTGCTGTATCGTAAATCCATTTCGTGACATATTTAACGAGGACGCAAATTTTTGAGAACACGATACGCAACTATGACACGAAATGGAGATACTATAATTATATTAATTATCTGCCTAAACTGTAAAAATGTGTACGCAGCTTGATTAGGGCAATACGTTGCCCTTGTCTAGTCTGCGCCCGCGCATCCGTGCGGTTTGTGAATTTACTCAAGTGTGGGAAAACACAGCAGCATGCAGTTTCTAATCATATAACAAGATGTGTGTGACCCTTATTATTACAATATTAGATGTGGTTAGAGCCATTTTACCTGCAAGCAATCTAGTTATGATGTGAAGTAACAAATTAAATTGAAGAAACTTCTAAATGTCGCGCAGCATCGCGTCATCTCCTCAGTGTCGGATAAGGAAACTTGTTTATATAAACACATTGTAAAAAGTAAAATTACGCCCTAGTTGATCCGGGTAACTTTGTCCTAAACTTATAATGAAAACCTAATTATCGACCATACCATCTCAACTAAGACCTGTGAAGCACTAAGATTTAGAACTGCATGCGAAATATATTTTTCAACACATTTGCTCATAAAACAGCTCTATTTGAACTGTATTAAGATCCACAATCCAGCTCATTAAACACGCGTGTTTTTGTCATAATATTACTTAAGGTGATCCGTTTTCCATACAAAAATTCAAATGACTTGCATTCTTACGCGGGACATAAAATTCTGTTGAAAAACTAACGAATACTGCTATTTTTAGTTACATTTTTCGCTCATTAATACAAAAATACAGTTAATGTACTGAAAGTACTATATTTTTGTTAGCAATTTTGGTTCAATATTACGATTAGGTATAAGTATATTCGTGTGTAGTTTAAGTAGGTTTATCCCTATTTTTTTTATTTTACTGTATTATAAACTTTTATTTTAATTTAAAATTTCTTATCACGATTATTAACGCACATCCTTGTGCCCGTTTTAATGACATTCTTCCACACCTGATAGGTTGGCTGAAAGAGATCTCTAAAAGAGATAAGCTCGCCTTTGTGAACAATTTTAATTTAAAAACTTTATGTTATTTGTGCGCAATAAAGAATATATATATATATATATTATATTGTGGGCGTGCGGTCAAAACTGTACGGTTGTGCTTTGTGTGCATGTGTGAGTGATCGTACTCATGTAAACACGGACTGACGAGAGTAATTGACTTTAGTGGACATATGGAGATATTTTTCTTATCGAAATTGTTGTTAGGCGTTGAAGTTGCACGATAAAATTCAACTTTTTGCACATATATAGTTGGTACTTATTGCATTAAAAAATAAAACCTTATATTGTGCAGCAGTGGCTCCATCTAGTTGCGTTCGGGGCTAAGCTGGCCGTCACAGATCACCTTAACTAGTGTTTTATTTTTGTTTCTTTTTTTAAATCGGCCAAGAGCAAGGAGTTTTTATGCTTATTATGTTACTAAAATTTTCTTATTAAAATTGTTATTAAAATTCTCTGTTACTAAAATTTACTAAAATTAACAATAAATTTGTCATTTACGTAACAAGATATTCAATTTTTGATAATTTATTTCAAGGTTAATGGAATAGGATGTTTGGGTACCGAGTGACAATTACCTACTTTTTTTATAGCTTGGTAGAAACCATCTTTTATCAATTATTAGTCAATCTAGAAAGATTGACTAATAATTGATAAAAGATTGATGGTGTAAGATAACATGGTAATGTTTTGGGGGCTCCTCACGCGACGTATAATCTGTGTCCGCTTAAAAAGCAAAAAAGAAAGAATGCGCGCCATTTTACAAATATTTGTAGTGTTTATTATTGTAATTATTTCTAATAGTGTCGACTTCTACAAGTAAAAAACTATTCCTGAACCGTCTAAAATACACGAAATACAATTTTAAAATTTGGTAAAATTAAAGGGAAACATGAACATATGCAGCCGACAAAATGTTCCGGTGGACGTAAGGTTAGTATTTTAAAGGTAACCAATTTGATTTGTTTTTATTCGCAAATGTGTTGAAAAACGTCGTAAAAAGCTCGTGCGCGTTGGAGATTACACACTCGGCTTCATTACGCCCTCGCCTGCGGCTCGGGCTGCAATTTCTGAGCCTCGGGTATAATGTACTATTTTCCCCAGCGGTTACCCGAATACATAATATGCTTCATAAAAAACTAATGTCACTATTATTTTGAATATTACAACTACAGTTAGAAATTAAATAATTATTTACCGTTTACGCAACGTTTGTCTCGTCTTTAGAATAAATTAATATTTATCAAAACGTTACGTTTCCGGTCAAAAACTAGGAAGAAAAGCTTCACTTGCAAAGCGTAGGCAGTTATCGGCACGCTCCAGCGCAAACCAGCGTACCATAACGCACATACATCATAAAAGCTCAACAAAACTACTCCTTAACTACTTACAATAAAGCTCAAAAAACTTAATAAATGCGCATGCACTCACATTATGATCCCGACTATAATTGGTCTTTAAGTGAATGAACTACGCGCATATATTATTTGTGTAGCAACCTTTATTCTAAGTGATTACGACTCATGACTTCTACCGGTTTCTATAATACTAGTATTAGGAAAAAAAAAAGATAAAATTAATATGTCAACAAAAAGACAAAGGAAAATTAAAATTTTTGTGTTCAGAGGCATTAACACAACGTGTTGGGTCCATCAAGAAACAAATTCGTTTTAATGGAAATTACATATACCTTCTTCATGTTTACTTTAGCTGTACAACTAAACACGGCTATTTACCACTAAGATGTCCAACACCTTAAACGTCTCCGAGCTGTGAGGTTGAAGAGCAAACGAGTCTTCCTCACCAATCTTTATAATCTTTATTTTAGTTTGCCTTCATGTTTGGTCGATCTGGAAAGTTTGCTCAACACTAAGTCGTAAAACAATTCAATCTAATGCAAATGCTCTACCTAGGTGTGCATAGATGACAATTAGTGAAAAGTGAACACTCTCATGGCTGAATGTACAAAGAATTATAATTTATTACTTAATTTATATATTTTTTTACACTATGTTAGTAAAATTTCTCTATTTCAAGTTAAAGATCTTGTGCTTATGTTGAACGATTTGCATATTTTTTAAGCCATGCATGATATTTCTTTTTGCCGCGGACCTTTCCTTGGAAGTTCAGTTAAAAGAATTCGTGTACTTTGTTCCTCACGATGTGCCCAAAATACTCCAGTTTCCTTTTCTTAATGGGAGTAGTTGATTTTCCCATTCTCTGAAGCACGGTGGCGTTTTTATGTTTTTGTTAAAATAATCCTGTAAATGTGATTTTTCTTTTACAGTTTTCATCTTCACCTGCCATGCTGATGTTATATTAAGGTAAGAACAATAAAACGAACTGCAAGTGAGTAGGTATAAAATTTAAAACAGCAGTATAAAATACCGCGTACACTTTCGTTTAGACACACACACTAAGGATGTTCATGAAAGATGTTCGTAAAGGATGCTTAGGAAACTGAACAACTTTCCCTGAGGAACACAGGAACATAACATCACGCCTTGTTCCCGTCTGGGTAGGCAGAGACCACAGTTCTCCACCTGCTACGATCTTGTCATACTTCCCTTGCTTCCTGAACCTTCATCAATCCTTTCATACATGCTCGTCGGTTTAGGGTACTTTTAACCTGGCCTTTATTCAGAACGTCTTGACACAGGAACATAGCTTGAAATATGAAAAAAAAAAATTACTTCCCACAGAAACTGAATCAGCTGATTTAGTATGGGAGGTCAAAACATACCTATTCATTTGTAGCACCGTTGTCAGAAACAAATGAATTCATATGAAAATAATGCCTAGAATACGACAAAGGACGTCCGATTACTTTGGATAAAAAGAACTAGGTACGGTCAACCGCTTGTCGGTAGAAACTTTTTCAACTCTATTACCACGCCATAAGGTCCAAAAGTGTTTCTACTGATGTGCGGCCGTGTGTACCTACGTCTCATTGAGAAACATCCGTAATAATAATAATAGTCTCACTTGGTCTATCGAAAACATTCGTCTTCTAACGATTATAGTATTCTTCTCTGCGAACATTGATTATAAAGACATTTGAAGAAATATCTCATGTTTCCATCTGCATATGCGAGTCCAGTCCGCCTTTAGTAAGAAGATTTATGCAAGTACACTGGGTCAACATAAACAGGGTTGGTATTTATTATGATAAAACACTTATATTAATTTGAAGTAGTAGATCAGCTTTGAAATAATAGATTTCTGTAAAGAATACACATGGGTGGGTACCACAGAACAGAAACAAAGTAGTTCCCTTTGAGTTTCTGCTCTGTGGTGGATACTTACGAGTATTAACCTGTATAGTATACGCCCAGTATTATATTACTCTATGATAGTATACAGTGTATACGAACGCTGCAAAAGCCGTAATCGTATCTACATTATTATGAGAAGTACCCAAAAAGTACTAGTACATGAAAGGACAATGTTGAATTTCATTGTTGCATTATAGTTTTGCCATCCCTGTTCCGAGATAAGCTCTGCTAATGTCGCCCAAGGATTTTCACTGAAGTATAGTAATAGAAAGGGTCAGGCGCTGCCGGATGTAATACAGTTGCAGAACATTAGTCCGGCTGTTCGACGGGCATTGTAATTATTGCTGGCAGCTTGTAAAACAAGACGCAATAGGAACTGAGTTATCATTTTCTTTTGAAAACTATCAGAGCGAACTAACACTTGTGGGGGCTTTTGTCCAACATTAGACGTTTTAGACATTAACAGCCTTAAAACGTTTATTTCAGTAAAAAAAATCTTTATCAATCTCGACATGAAAATATTCTATTCGACAATCTTATCCTCATTATTTTAAATAAGCTACTTAGAATGATTCATAGTCCATTTTAATTTAACTTTAATTATAAAATGAACAATTTTCAAAGGTTTTATTAGTCTTTTTAGATGAAAATAGTTCTTTTTTTTTCAACACATTTACATCCGGATTGCCATGGTCGCCATATCTTTATTGTTGTTCTTACTAGCCGGGAGCACTTGTGTAATGTGTATTCCCTCTTCCTTCTTTATGTATCTCTTCGGTGTTTTTAATGAACGCAAAATTTACTTATAAATAGCTATAAAATAATCTTTAATTTGCCTTGCTCACTGACAACTGTGTACGAGCAGTAGGATCAGTAGCCCGAGGGGTTTATCTTGTCGAGAAGTGTTTGTGAACCATTCTCACGTCTTCACAGGAAATGTAAGCAATTAACTTACTGCCCTGCAAGCAATGTATTCAAATTATGTCGGACAACATCAACATACATTACTGCATAATAGTTGCTCTGCTGTAGGTGAAACAATAGCCTGATAGGTCGATTTAGTCTGAGCTTATGAAGTTGAACTAACTGCACTTAAATATAGTAAAGAGAAGCTAATGGTAGTAGGTACGTGAATAGGACTTCACAACTGCCTATACAATAATAGCAGCTGGAGAAGGTTAACATATTCAAGGTGGTAGTGCTTTTGTGCAAAGTCCGTATGGGGAAGTACCTACCACCCCCTTACCTATTTCTGCTATAAGGCAGCAGTGTTTCCACAGCTGTGTTCCGGTTTGAAGGAAAAAGGAGCCAGTACAGTTTTATTATTATTATCACAAATAAGACAGTAGGTGCTATGATTCAGATTCAGATAATTTATTCAATGTAGATTCTTTACAGAATACTTATTGAATGTCATGCAGAATACAATGCAAATAGAGCGAATCTATGGGCAGTGTTAGCCACTTACCAGGTGGCCTACCAGCTGGTTTGCTCACATCTTGCTACATAAATATAAAACACATAACTAAAACTATACAAAATTATAATAACAATAATTTAATGTACTTATGTAGGTATATGATATTTATTATGTGTAGTTTTTGCAGAATCCTGTGTACTGTTGATTTCGTCAAAAGGTTGTCTGGAACAGATCACTGTTAGTGATAAGAACCCACATTTTATCTCCTTTTTAAATGTTACTTATTAGTGTGAAATAAAGTGTTATTCATTTACTCAACGATAGCTATTAAAAATCCATAACATCAAAATACAAAACACAGAAAATAAATACCTACCTACGAGTATTCTTATCATACCTCTATAAATAAAACTAGGGCTGAGCCTGCAATTTGCCATACAAACAAACTATTCCCAATGGGTAGATCACCGCAAGCGTTAGAAGAAAGCCAAGTTTCCTGCAGCAAAAAAAGAGAGAAAGGAACACAACAGAACAGATAGACATCTAATAATAAGAACATACGAGAGTACGCATCTTGGAGATAAGTATCTTATGATTAAATATCTCTCTTCTAGTACTCGACTCACTGCAGTTGCCTTACATTGCAGTCGGGGGCTCAATTACACTCGCAAATTACGCTTAGAGCTATATTTACATTGCGATTAAAAAGAAATAAAATCAATAAGGAATTCAAAATTAAAACAAACGTAACTTCATGGTAATTAAGCTTGTATGAGTAAAGAAATAATCATAATTTTACACATAAGTCAGGACTTGCTAGGTTTTTGAGAAATGTGCTTAAAATAACTACTTACCTAACATTCATCATTTTCCCTATACAGGGTGTTAATTTGATTGCGTGCCATGGCTTAGGGGGTGGTTCAGTAACGATAAAGGAACTCAAAAAAATTATTAAAAAAAATCCTACTTAAAAAAAAATAAACTCCATTGAAACTAAACTAACGCGGAAGAAAATGACTGGGAGCACCGCGCTATCAAAAACGCGCGAAAGAGTTTCAGTTATGTATGTGCCTACATGGTGCCTACCTTATCCACTGATTCCCGCGCGCTGGCTCGGTGATAGCGCGGATGGAGTTTTAGTTTTTTTTCAGTAGATTTTTTTTTCATATTTTTTTGTGTTCCTTTATCGTAACTGAAGCACCCCTTAAGCTATGGCACGCAATCAAATTAACACCCTGTATAGCCTTTGTCCGTTTTTGTCAATGGTTTTTACGGACTCGTTTACCTAACCTATACGGGATTTGACGAGGGCAATGGTTTACTGGTTTTACATTATCTTAAATCGAAATGAGCACCCGTTCAAAACATTATCTATGTATAGTACCCCCATATAAAGGTTGCTAATATTATAACGCAAAATGGACGGCATGCGTTGTTAAATACATTCACAAACGACGATTTTTAGGAGCCATGTGAAACAATGTAGGAACTAGAGACTACTTAAAAGCTATTTATATTGATTAGCACACAGTAAGTGGTGATACTTGTAGTAGAGCTTCCGATAAAAAGCTCATTATTATAAATAGTCTTTTACCAAAGAGTGGTTGGTGATAATATATAAGTAATAAAACGTGCGATAAGAAATTATAGGGTGACCTCGCCTGTGAGTGATACGTCTTATAATTTTGATAAAGTCTATAAATAAATGAATAAAGTTGCCATGACCAAAAACCTTTTTGTATCAACTGCAGTTGTCATCAAAAAAATCGAACCCGCCATATTATTTCATACAATTATCAAAGTTTTTTTTTAAGATTCTAAACACGGGACTCAGTAGTGAGATCGTTAGATAAGGTCTCTGGCAACAGTTTTATCCCAGATCACACTTTTCTACGATAGCCAGGAAAGAATGTAGGACACTTAGGAAATAAAGTGCGATATTCAGGCTGATTTCCCTTACATTTCTCTAAATCAAGTTGTTAAAGTGATGTGCGGTTTTTCCTGAACATTTAAGAGGTGTGTAATCTTTGAATAAATCATTGTTTGGGATCTTAAGAGATTTAATATCCTATAATGAATAAACTATTTTGAGGTTGAATTCCTATCTAACGATTTTACTATAAAAAAAAAAAATTTTGGGGACGTTTCATACAAGGTCATCTGATCCCAAACTAGGCAAAGCCTGTACTATGGGTATCAGAGACTGATATACATTCATAAATAGATAAATAACACCCAGACACAGAACAAACACTTGTGTTTATCACACAAATGTTTGCCCTGGGCGGGGATCGAACCCGCGGCCCACGGCGTGAAAGGCAGGCTCACTACCAACCACACCAGCGGGCTTGTCTATTCATTTACGTGTTTTTATTCGTTTTAAGACGCTTACTTTAACCCCATCATTGTATGGCGGAAAAATCAAAAGTTAGATTTTTTTGCTGCCGAGTGTATATTAACCAACAGTGTATTATCATCATTAAAATCTTCCCTTTTGAGTCTAATCGTTTCACGTAAAATCTCAATTCGAGGAACTGCTTAGATCAAAATCAATACGATCAACATGACGGATCGGATCGACTTACTGCTTTTATTTGATTTACATAATTAAATATCTTAGGAACGAACGCGATGAAGGTGAAAATTTATTTTATTTATACTTAATTAAATTTTGTAGGTTCGTTTGGTAATTTCATTCGTTATGAGATGTTGGACCTTTTTCGTCGTATACATGTATTTATCCTTAGAAAAAGTTGTTCAGTCTCATGGGCCGTTGTAAAGTTTAGTAGAGTTGTTTACAAGGTTATTTTTTAGGACCTGATATGCGTAAGCCCGCCGTAAAAAAAATTGCTTCCCATACAAAGTTGTTGGTCACTAAAGTTACTTTGCATGGGAAGTCAAAATTTTTTTGGTTGTTGTTTGTAAAAACCGACCTATTTTTTTAATGTTACAAGTAAACAAACGTACCTAGTTCTAAAACATATCATTATAGATTTCCTTTTTTACTTTCTTTATTTAAATCATTAGAAAACTATTATTTCTTTTAATCATTCATTATTAATAAAAATAGTAGCGGTGACCCTGAACTGAATGCCCGGTGCGGTGCAACCCTCAATTGTCTGTAGATCTGGTTTTTACAGCCTTCTTGTAGAACGTTATTGGCGCGCTAAAGGTAACACTGCACTCACACGGGACGGCTGTACCTATCTAACCGCAAATGGTGGGCATTAGCTGCGCATGAGTTTGCGCACGCGATTGATGTCATACATGCGCGGTGGAGGCGCAGGCCAAATGTATCGGGGCGCTACATTAACTACTGTTTGTTTTGACCAAAGCCAAGGAGTTTGGAACCTCTCTTCGATGTGGAAAATTAGATCTAAGTCCACATGTATTAATGTTTAAATTCTGCACCTAAAGGATAACTGTCTGTTTGGTGTGAACGCAGCCTTAGTATATGTTAGATTAGGAGAACAGATTAGAAAAACATATTCTACTATATTATTATCATTTCATCTTTCTTTTTTTTTTCTCGGCTTATGCCGGTTTACTGACATGCACGGGCCTCAGCCAAGTTTATATCAGGTTGTATGATAAGTTAGGTAGTTATGGGTTACATGGTAGTTTTGTTGGCAAGATTGCGTGACAGTTTGTGCTATAGGTTGTAAGTATGTTTCAGGTTCTGTTTGCAGGAATGTTTATTAATAAGATTTTAACAATTCATTACACAATTAATATTCGCCAAACTGCATGACAGTTTGTTGGCGATATAAGTATTTAGTAAACAAAAACAAAGGTGCAATTTCTAAATATTTAAGTAAAATAGTAGGTGAGTAAATAAATAGGTACCTAATCTAAAATTTTGTGTAAGGTTGTGGAATTTAAAATATAAAGAACTACAATTTCACAATTTGCTAATAATCTCTTCTTATAAACAGTTTTACTTAAAGTGTCTAAGCTACAACAAAAAGCCAGAACTATAGATTATTAATTTAAGACGCTTATATTGTGGTCTCTTCTTATTATTGAATACCTGGTTATTAATCAAGAAATACACGGGTATCCCCTGCGCATCTACCCTCAAAGCGAGCAATCTACTAGCGCGTGGCGTGTGCGCACCTCTGTGGTATGCGGTTTTTGCGCAGCGCCATCTGTGCGATCGTCAATGATTGACCACACAATCTTGTCATTTTCTATTGCAGGAGGAAATCACTCGACATCACTGACGAGGATTCCTATCGCAATGGTGGAAATCTTGGTAATCGGACCGCCATTCTAGTTACAACTGCGGAACAAATTATATCAGACTATCAGCTATCTAACCGTTTTTAAGTTACGGTTACTCACTATTGAGTACAGACCACTATTCTTGAATATCTCCGAGTGACTTAAAAACGTATATATTATAATGTTGGTACGTAAAGTAAATTAAATGTCGAACACCATTTTATGATTAGAAACTTTGCAAATTCTTCACTTGAAAAATGTTAAGTTTGTTTCTTTTTGGACTGGTATTTTATCTATCATCATAACATCATCATAATAACATCCCATGAACATCCACTACAGGACAGGGAGCTCCCTCCAGAATTCTAGCTTTTGCTGGAAAAATGTGGAGGGGAAGTACCATAGTCACCTCGCTTGTTAGCGTTACGGCTGGCACCATGGACCGCGGTTGTAGGTGACCGCAGTATGTAAGATGTTAGATACAAAGGAGGATGCTGCTGCCCATCCTCCAGTTAACCCTTAGTCGCCTCTTACGACACCCACGGGTATGTATGGGTTGGTACTATTCTATCACCCAATGGTATTTGTTCCACGGGAGAAAATCTCCCGTGGTACACCCAGGTGAACCACGCGGGTGTACACGGCCAATGCCTGTAAAAATTGATATCTAGATCGCGTAGCAATCTTAGATTGATATTAAAGACAACGTGCGATAATGGTTCGTTCAATACAGCGTGAATTTTTATTGGTTATGCTCCCGAAGCCCAGTGATTCTACTTTTTTTTTTTACTCGAAAAAAAATTATTCACCTTCCCATACAAAATGACTCGATCACGTGATCACTTTACTATGGCGAGGTGATAAAATTTTTTCGAGTAAAAATTTTTTTCTTCGGGATAGTTGCTTGTTGTCATGAGTAGAATCACTGCGCTTCGGGAGCAAAACGAATGAAAATTCACGCTGTATAAAAGGGCGGATGACTGCAAAACGTCAAGCAAAACGCAAAATGCAAAACTTCAAGCTCGTCATTAATACATATTATACAGTCTATTATATGATAGCGTGATTTGCAATTTCGTTTTAACACATGAATATGGTTGATCAAATCCGGTCAATACGATTAGAACCTACTGCGTCAAGCAATTAGTGGTTGATGTCAAAAGTCTTTTCATAAAGCACCACGCCAAACTTTCTAGACAGGAATTGTTCTTGAACTAAATAATCAGACATACCTAATGCAACTTTGATGATTATTATGAAAAAAGTGATAAATTAAAGCCTTCATAACAGGCTCTTGTGGTTGTTATTTAGCTATTTATAAGCTAGTAGTGTTTTTGCTAGCACTTTGATGAAAGATTGATACATGAAGAGGAGTCTCGCCGTCGCCTATTCATTGATTAATGACATTTTCTTATAATAAATTCTCAGAAATTGTTATTTGATGCTTCAGTCTTGCTTTACACAAGTGCCTGCATTCCAGCCTTGCTAAGGTTCTCTGCGCCGTGGGTTCAGATACTGATCATATATTTTGTAGGTATGCACTTGAGACAGCGAGTACTCCTACCAACGAGGGTTATAGTGTCGACTAGCCAACAACAACATACATTACAAATAAACAAATAACTCAGCACACATTGTTATCTATTAGTGCAAATTCCCTCTTAAATTACTATTAGCGTGATTTCTAAGACAAGAAGCTGGATCGACGCTGCATGCAAATTAAGTGAAGTGGCTGTTTGATAAGAGATTGCCTGTCAATTGTCCATCAAGAGGCAGACGCGTGGTAGAAGCGTGTGCTCTGACATGCTGTGATTACGGACCATTGGCTACTTACTTGGTTGCCGCCAGCCACAAGTGCATACACTTAGGTCTGGCATGTGATGTGACAAGAGAAATAGTAAAGACAAAAACTATCTTTGTATACAATTACAACTTGAATACGGCACACAAAGATGCCATTATCTCGCTAATCTGCTACAAACATGGGCACTGCATATTGATCAGAGAAATTATGATTCAGCCGTAGGGAATTATGTAATCATCCATCAATAACAACTTATGACTTACGTCCTACATTACTTAGGTACAGTTAAAAAATCTGTAAATATCTGCAAATTATCCTTTCTTTTTCCGTTATAATTTCTAGGTACCTAGATAGTTCACAAATGACAGGAACTCTTCTCGCTTGCCACATGTCAGACGCATTACCAGTGATTGTAGCGAATAGTATAAAATTGTCGCAGCTCTCTCTTAAAATCGCGACGCCCGGCGCCCGCGCCGCTAGTGAGTGAGAAGCGCCATGTGCCGTGACTTTGCCATTTTAAAAATACTTTTCTAATGGAAATCGGGGTACTTTCTCGATACTCTAATATACATTTTATGACTCTATTACCTTATAAAAATCCTATATAATGATTCCTTATTTAAATTGGTGATTTATTGTTATAAGTATCACACACATCCGCCCTTAAATTAATTGAATTTGTCGTTTTGAAAATGATATGAACCGTATCCATTACCGTATCCAAAAGTAAAATATATCAACGTTTTTTTGTTGCAATGTCCAAAATACTAGGTATTAGCTGCCTTTAATATCATTTGGCTCTACATTCCTAAAAATTACAAGCATATTTTTTGCGCCATACTAAAACATCTTGAAGTACAAATTCGCCTTTAGGTATAGGTAAGGTATCACTTTAATAAAAATCGGGGTTAATATACTCATTATAATGTAGATATAAATAACGAGCAGTTTGCAATGATTTTTTACAAATTCCAATTACCTATTACTACAAACGGATTGCCATATACGTTTTTGTCCTCATCAATATTCCCCGGCATTCTCTACATTCTTGGCTGACATCTCGTCAAAGTGTAATAACAAATTCTTGACCATCGTTTACCATAAGAATTATGAAATTGTTTAACTCTGTTTAAGACTAGTTAGTGCTAATAAAATAAAACAACTTACTTCCAGGCGTGTGCCTGAATACTATTTAGTTAGTGTTAGTTGGAAGGGAAATCTCTATACTGTTGCTAAATAAGGACTTGCGTGGAAAATGTCTCGATGCTAATATAGAGTTTGTAAACTAGTCGCATAACACTCGTCACCGGATGAACGAAGGACTGGAAGATCAGGTACCAGAATGATCACACTATTATTTTTACTGTTAGATTTTTTTTTCTATATATAGAGCTACTATTTGCGAAAACTTCACACAGTCTAGTAAAAAGAAGCTTAAGTCAACTTATCCCTATTTTGGAAACTACCCATGTGCGCAGTTTTTGTGTCTTTATCTAAAAACATTCTTTGCCACTATTACTGCCACCACAAAAACATGTCAACAATTTGAAGAGCGCAGAACAGACCATGTTCTTACTCGTACTTTTGAAATACGGTACAAAGACAGTGTCTCTTTATGTAGAAAGATAAAAACTTAAATAGAAAAAGCTGACATCGAAATCGTCGGAGAATCGAAGATTGCAACAACTGTGTTTGAATGTTTTTTTATCCGGGAAAGAAATGCGAATGTAGACGCAGACTTGGTAACATAATGGATGCACTATTGTTTGCTCATTGCGCACCTCGGTGCATGTTTGCGAATACCGTTGCAGACGTGCTGATTAATACCCATTTGAATTATTGGCTTTTTACTGCATTGCACTCTCCTCCCCTGCGACGTTTGTCTACTTGCAAAATGGCTACATAATATAGTTACATAAGATGCAAAGGTTTTAACGCTTGCTAATGAGTAATATGGCAGCCAAATAGCAGCGTACAATATACAGGGTGTTAATTTAATTGCGGGCCATAGCTTAAGGGGTGGTTCAGTAACGATAAAGGAACTAAAAAAAAAATACAAAAAAATCCTACTTAAAAAAAATTACTTAACTCCATTGAAACTAAACTAACGCGAAGAGCAATGTCCTTGAGCACCGCGCTATCAAAAGCGCGCGAAAGAGTTTCAGTTATGTATGTGCCTACCTTATCCACTGATACTGCGTACCACTGGTGTTCCGTCCGAGTCATTGCCCTCCGCGTTAGTTAAGTTTCAATGAGTTTTGTTTTTTTTTAAGTAGGATTTTTTTGTGTTCTTTTATCGTTACTGAAACACCCCCTAAGCTATGGCATGCAATTACATTAAGACTGCACTCCGCGCACACTAGCGCCCTCATCAGAATTTAATTAATTTCTTTGAATTGGAGACCAAAATGAAAAATTGAAGAACGGCTCAGTGTTCTTTGTCAGGATAGCGTTATTTTAAACTATTACAATAAGCTTTATGTTATCTAGTTTGTTCAAAATCCTTTGAACGGAGCGCGGTGGCCACCAATTTCCGTTTTAAGGATTTTGAATAAACAAGATATCATAAAGCTAATTGTAATAGTTTAAAATAACGCTATCCTGACAAAGAACACTTAGCCGTTCTTCAATTTCTCATTTTGGTCTCCAATTCAAAGAAATTAATTAAATTCTGATGAGGGCGCTAGTGTGCGCGGAGTGCAGTCTTAACATCCTGTATAGTATAATAAGTCACCTTATAAAAAAGTACAAGGGACTCAATTCTTGAATATCACAGAGTTATCAAATATTACTGTTTAGACTTTGAAGGTTCAAATTTATCCTGATAAACAAATACAAATAATACAAATATGATTATTTCCAATTCAAAAATTACAAATTATTTAAAAATGATACAAATCTACAATTCCTATACTGATATACCTACAAAACATTGTTGGAAATGGATATGGGCACAGTAACATGCTGATTTTAAGCTCACCCCACCCTTGGTCACTGGAGGTTATTTATAAAATAGGAACGAGCAAAAAAATAAAACAGAGCAAGTAAAGAATGTACAAAACACAGTAACTGACTGTGATATGAGAACTCATACGATTTTTGACTAATGAAAGTAGTATAAATAACAGCGGCGGGAAAATTTACGAAACCTTTAAAAGGTAAAATATAGTGTATGAAAATGAACAATTAAACACAATATTTATCGAATATTAGTCTTCACGTTTGAAAACAAAAATCTGTGATTTTTTTTTTGTGATATTTTATCACCTGGTGATATTCCAGAATTGACAAGAATCATTGCATTTCTTTACACCCTGTGTCATGATTATACTAGTCAGTTTACGTTTGCACTTTCTTTTAGGCTGTTGAATTAACATAAAATAAATGTCTTCAAAGTCTGTGGACTGCGATATATTTCACAAGCAATTGCATTATACTCGACTTCGTAAAATACTTCGAGTAAAATTAGCTATTTATTGATAAATGCGTCGCGATAATGGAAGGAAACAAGATCATCCCTACACAGAAGCATTCATCAATCAGTCGATAATGGTGTACGATACCCTAATGATGCTGAGCGAATTTGCATGCGATATACAGGTAAATAATGGTTGAACGAGGAAGCTCATAGTCATGGTCTCTTTAGTTGACTTATGATATGTATGAAGTTGGTTATTCTTAGCTACCTATGTGAATATATCAAGGCACGCGTCGCGGTAATTGAGCAGTGAATCAGCAATTTAGCTACCTAAGTAACTTAACGCTGATCTCTTCAATATGTTAAGTTTAATTTTTTTTAACAAATATCTACATAAGAATGAAGCTAATTTGAACAAGAAACACGTTAAACTGGACTACTTGGCCTACATCGATCTCCATACGACATCGAAATCGATTCAACAGTTTAGACCTAAAGGACATGAAGTATTTTCGCATTTATAATTATTTTAACGTGGTTTCGTCTATGCTTTTGTTTGGGAGGTCATTTCGTGCATAGTGGAGATTGGCAGTCTGACGTGCTGTATCCACGTAAAACTTACGGCCGTATCAAAGATACAGCCAGCCAGGATTTTTTAATGATTAGCTCTAATAGCTTAGATTTAGCACCCATGATTTGGAAGATGTGTAAAAAATAAAAACATGTTGTATAATTTAAGAAGTACCTAGTATATTTTCGCAAAGTCTAGACACTAGTCAATGCTTCCTACGCTTCACACCGTCAATTAAACTCCCTAATGAAGCAGCGCTCTATCTAAATCACCAACCCACAGTCTGCAGCCGCCGCTTGTTAGCAGTGCGATAATTTGCAATCAATTCATCACCAATCGATGGCTACTACTTACTGGCGTCTACGCACGCAGGCATACTAGACAATCAAAGCCATAGATTGAGGGTCTTGATCGACTTGGACTCTGCAACGGAAAAGGCTAATCAGCCAAACCAGGGTTCCTCAAATTGTTGGGCAGGAAAAGCTATTATAACCTGTTTGTGAAACAATTAAGTAACAAAATAGTGTCTAGTTACAAAATGTTAACACCAGGCCAGAAACAGTCTTGTAAAGCAACGGGCCTGTATACATTCTTACTTATTTACTGATTCTATTCCAGTTTATCTTTTTAGGATTTTATCTATGATCATTATTAAACCTTTCTAAGCTTAAAAGTTCTAATGCTTGGCAAAGACCTGGATAAGGGAAGGAACCAACCAGCATTCATCACATGGGCGCCGCCAGGTCTTGAAAACTTCGTGGGTGCTTGCTCATATGTACAGCATTTACCTCATATGGGGGCTGAAGGCCTGAAGCCCCCGAGCACTGGCGACTCTTGCTTAACTGCTCGCAATTTAATGAGTTCGTCCCTTCAAGGATTTCGGGTAGGTATTTTTCTTCATTTTCCTAGAGATTCCCGGCCCTATTAGGGCTGTGATAAAAAAAAAACTAATTTTCTATACTCAAAATACACAACTTAATAAAGATAGTAAATGAAAAAATCATAATTACGAAATATAAGTAGCTAATTAGACAGGAATGCTGGCTTCTTAGGAATCTCAATATGATGGCCAACATTCCTAGTTTTGTTGGTTTTAGTATAATTGGAGGCCAGCCGCAGGATTACTTCGGAAATGGAAGCCTTGACCTATTGCGGTTTTAGATTCAGCTGCCTAGTATACTGTCTATCTGCCTAAGAGTGATTTAAAACGAGAAGTAAGTACATTGTTTTGAGAGCCCATAGTACACATCCTTCAGGGTCGTTATTACCAGTTTTGTTACACGATGTGTACTTTTAGGTAGGTTACTTTTTCCGTGCAACCGTCCATAATCGAAATATAATAAAGATTTCATCCAAGCTCATAAGCTTTCGTAACTCATCCATTTGGTGTGCTCTATTAATTCGATGTACGATACAATTTCCACTTCGACGCTTCAATATTAATATTAGACGCGTTAACAATCTCGTTGAGCAAACAGAAATTTATGAAATTACACTTAATGACGCTTAAATATAATTACAAGTCGTGATTCGTTATAATTTCAATGTTTGTAATTTTAGGTCAGCATTCAGGTTACGATATCAAAGCGTGTGGATGATACAATAATCGAAACAACTTTTAACAACATAATTTCTAGTTATTTCTCATCGAACATCTATTGTAAATGAATCGTAGCAGTTAAGTCGATTGAAGACCGGCTCCAACACTTTGCAATAACTGTTTTTAACAATACACAGGTCAAGCACTTCTGCGTACTAATTGGGTTAAACCAAATAATGGGTAAAGCCTGCTTACTTCCTTCTTCTTTAATACATTCGGTAGTAAGTACACTCGCTATTTTTCAAATTTATTGGGCATATTACTTAATTCAATTTCTTGATTGCAGTGTCACAATCATGAGGTACTTAAAAATTGTTACAAAATGGTCTTATTCTTATAATTGTGACGCCCTGTTAGGGCATAGCAAATATGACTTTAACACAATATATAAAACTTAACTAAATATTTTTTTTTAAATATTTCTTATAAATAGAGCTGTCGAAGTGGATTTAAAATTTAAATTTTACTTTTTATTGTATGACGTTCTTGTTAAAGGCTTTGTAAATAATCTACATTGAATAAATCAATCAGATTTTTTTCATCTAACCGCAATGTAGTTGGCTGTCATTTTCACGTAATATTAATGTAAGTATCACAAGTTCAGTATAGTGTTTGCGGCAAAATCACTATGTTTGTAATATGTATTCTATTGCTCGGAATATGGCATTAAAGGCCCAAGCTTGATCGTTAGAAGCGCGCTCCCTTATAATCGAAGTTCCGTTGACATTAGCTAATCTATCTCTAATCATATCTTGTATTACGTTGTTGCGTTCTTGTGTTGCACTTGCGTTAGGTGCTTGCTACTGTTTACTGTAATTTAGCTTCTGTATAAAGGACCTCGCTCGTCTAGAATTGTCACAACGTATGGTTTATTTTGAGGATATAAACCATGGTCACTACTGATTAACTACGCTGGTTAGCATTGTGGCTGGCAACTGCGGTGATTATGGTGACCGCAGTATCACTATCTCTAGTACGATACGATTTGACGTCGAAGATCCTTAAGTCGCCTTATTCGATAGCCACAGAAAGACATTAAGTAGTGTTATTCTTAGCCGGCACCACACGGGCATAGATAAAAAAATCTTGTGGCTAAAGAAAAACAGTGTACTGTTATGATCATGTCAAGCTTGTCACATTGGACTTTATACCGTTCTTATTTCAATCATCGTAGGGGCTAGAGTTGTACTACACGTGTCTGACGTGTCAAGCTTTATGTGATCTTGATTGTACACACGGCCGCACGTTGTTGGAAACACTTTGACTTTAAGCGGATCTCTGGTTTGGGGCCTTTACAGCATAGCGTAGGTTATAATACTGGTTTTTTTTCTACGTGCTATTTTGCACGAAGAATGTTTACAATTTCAGAGATAAAAAGAAACAAAAATAAACAAGGCCCCATAAATTGCCACTGGAATGCCATTGTAAAACAAACAGACATAACTTTATTACAAATGGCAAGTTTAAGCATCTCTAACATAACATTAATTGGTCTATAAATATTTTTTACAATGCCATTACATATTACCACCAGGATGGCTGTTTGAGCTGGGATCTTAGGCGGGTGTTTCCTACTAGAATACTAAAGAGCAAAATATCCAGGCTTTAACGAATTTGTGTAAAACCTTTTCAATGACTATTCTGAAAGCTTAACACATGCAACATCTTATTCTTACTTTACTTTATGCCGTCTTTCGTAGGAGCGCGGCTTTCTGGAGCAATTGAAATCGGCTAGGTTTTGTTATCACTTATCATTCATTACGATGAAAACTGTATTTAAAGGTGTATTTTTAAACGGCCTACTGATATCTTTTAAAAAAGAGTACTAAAAAACTAACAAGTCACTCTTATTATACCTATAAGACACATTTTATCTTTTCTGATTATATGGAGTTCCTAAGAAACAGGTAAACTATTTCCCAGATCAGTCAATGGTATCAAGTTGCAAGGCTAGATTTAAAACAACTGCGCTATGGATTCACGAGGCGATGGATTAATCAACATCGCTGAGATAATCTTTATAGGAGCGGACATGCGCACGCGACGCGCCGCCGCCCTCACAAAGCGAAATTATTATAGATGTTCCGTTTATAAAACAGGTTTAATACAGCTCGAAGAATTTGTATCAATTTAATTTTCACTTGTATATGCTTGTTCAAAAAGAGCTTAATTTAAGAAACAAAATCTGACTTTAATAGTGGCTTTTCCTAATAGGCAAGTATACGGTAAGTGTACCTATAAAAAATTAATCACTGTATTGTGAGATCAACTATGGTGCGATAATTTCTTCAAAAATAAAAATATATTTTTAAACCTCAGGAACGACTAAACTACGTTTATCCGTTCGGCACATCTCCCGTCCATCGACTCACGCGCACCCACCCGTTATATGACGACTTCTAATAACAACACGTAACTAAATTCAGCACCGAGACGAATCCTCCATTAGATCGATCGATTTTAAACGCGAATCGTAACCATTACGATACGACTCTGAATCTAATATCGACCGGAAAGCTGTTTCAGTCTAGGTTTGGTCACGTGCGTATTGCTTTCGAATGCAGGGAAATATAAGGCTGAATTGTAGAACAGGAAAGACACACCTATGGATACCTTTAACGCATTTGGGTCGCTGAAACACAAAAGATTTGATAAGGCTGCAATCATTGACCAGCGCTTTGATAGGACCACCTTGATTTCTTGGAATAAAACTGATTCAATTATTTATGTTTCGATGAAACGCTGCCAAGGTTCATGTACACTCGACAGCACATCAGTAGAAACACTTTTGGACCTTATGGCGTGGTAATAGAGTTGAAAAAGTTTCTACCGACAAGCGGTTGTCCGTACTCAAACTCTATGCCAGTATTAAGATAAAAATAAGTTTACGGCACAAGTGCGGTAACGAAAATGGAATGGAAATGGAACGGTAACGAAGTTCCAAGATTCAAGAGGCTACCTGCGGTCCACTAGCGCCCCCATCAATTGAAAAAACATTACTCGCTAATTACAAAACTTATCGAAAATCAGAAAAGACAGATTGAAGTTAAGGAACCATTGTTTATGTAGAACCTATTTACTCTATAAAATAAAGTTTGCTGTAGTTACAGATACAAAAACTGCTAAAATTAACCGTTTTTGGCACTTTTTGTATCTGTAACTACAGTCAACAACATTTTGCAGAATTGATGTTCAAAACAAGTTTTAACTGATTGATTTATCTATAGTTGACTGCAGGAATCCCCAGCTACTCTATGAACTTAAAAACGGTGTAAATAACAGCAACTTTTCGAGCAAGTGTGTAGAAAATGCATGTACAATAATTCACGTAAAAATATATAACTTTTGTAGCCAACTAGTTATGCGTTTTGAAACATTACCATTAAATCGAATTTATCGGGGTCTTTGAATAACGGGGTCCTCGAGGGCTTCAATAGTAACCATCAACCCGAAAATTCTTAACACGATTCAAGACAAGGCTCACTTCGAGTAACTTATCGCAGCTTAAAGTAACAGATAAACTATGCTGCTTATTGCTGATGTGCAACCTGCTTGACCAGACAGAAGCACCAACAAAAGACCAGCAATAAAGATAAATCTGACAGAGCTACCTGTTTTTCAGAACACATTTGTCGTCAATAAAGTTGACAAGTTGTAAAAGATGTTCCAAAAAAAGTATTTACATGTAATATTTATACCAATAACTACTTCTTCGACATGAATCAGTCGAACGAAATAAGACCCTTTATTTTTTACGTGTTATACGAAAAAAATTTGCAAGCTTATCACATTACATGTTGTTTCTTTCCTCTATGCAGATATCGAAGAAATTAAGAACAGGCACATTTTAGGGTTCCGAACCAAAATGGCAAAAACGGACCCCTTATGGGCGCGACTTCGCTTCGTCTCTCTGTAAGTCTGTCACACCTATATACTCGTATTTCAGCAACTAATCGATTTGAAACTTAAAAAAGTTTAGAATATGATTGCCCAAGTTAATTAAAAATCTTATTATTATTGTAAAGAGAGCTTTAGGGGGGGGGCAAAATTTTAAATTGCCGTTACTAGATCGAATGGGGTATCATATGAAAGAGCTTTACTTGTACATTCCAAAATAGATTTTTGTAGTTTTCAAGTTATTATGAAAATTTTAGCAAAAAAAATATTACAGGATAAATAAAACGATCTTTCTAATTTGCACAGTTTTAAGAAATCTTCAAAAAACCTTTACAAACAAATTTAGTTTTACGGTCCTAAAAATAGGTTTTATTGCTTCCGGAACCCTCGGCACGCGAGTCCGACTCGCACTTGACTAGTTTTTCGTATGGATCAAAACGTAGACAGGTTCCGACAGTTCTAAGAACGAGTGAGCAGTCCGGACAAGACTGGTCAAAATTTGCAGGTCAAAGGCTACCCACAGCAACCTGTACCTAATGCCTAACGATGGCAATTGTCGACTACATTCCTAAAAAAAGAACTAAAAAAATACGCCTATGTGGTTTTTACAAGTTTGTAAATTGAAGAAAAAGTTTGAGAATAGTGTTTAGACGTGTTTATTCTATGCCGCACAAAGCGCTTGCTTTACCAAACTACATAGAAACATGGACAATTCGTTCTTTGACGCTGTCTTGTGATTGATGGACGTTATGATGTCTATTGATTCAAATCCATTGCTTATTTTTATACAGGATGTTAGGAAAAGTATTGACACCTGAAGAAAAGGCATTCTAACTTTCCCCCAGGATCGTAGGTCAAAATACTATGAAAAATAAAGAGACCTCATACAGTAACGTAGGACCTACACTAACGTAACGTAGGTGTAGCGTCGCCGACTGTTAGTTGTTAAGCTCTTTATTTGGCTCGCCAACGCACACACCACGTTGCACATCCTACTCGCTGTACGGTCGGTTGCAGACTGAGTATGCACGCTCGAGACAAAGGCTATACACTACATCCCTTCCCTATTTTAATTAGATTTTTATATCGTTCATAAATTACCTAATTAAAATAATAAATTACATTTGAATCGGAAATTATCAAATCATAATACGCTTCTAGCGGTACCTTCTACAAAATAGTTTTTCATAGTTTCCTTAGTTAGGTACTCCTCCTCTCCACTACTGTTGCAAATGTTATCTTTTCCCAAATTATTCTTTATGTCTAACACTTTCCAGTCTCCTTGTATATTCTTTAAATGTACTACGTTTCTTCTTATCTGCCCCGTCTACTTGTTCTGGACTTACAACAACTATTGACCAATGAAGCTTGCCTACAGCAGCCAACCCAGAAACTCCAGGAGGACCTTACTTTTAAGCCCTGTGTTACTTTAAAGCCTTGAGAGGAAGGCAAGAGTGAGAAACGCCACTACCTGTCTTTCCTCTACCTTTTTTCTTAATATTTTTATTTCACACTACTGGTTTCCATAGGTTTGCAGGTGATAAACAAAGAAAAATACAAAGACTATTCAAATTAAATGAAGGTTTTAAATATTACAACTAATCCAGAACAATAACAAGTTCTTCAGCTATTTATAATAGGTATATAATTTCTTTTCTTTTTTTTCGTATGGTTTGCAGGGTCAACGAATTCTTTGTGTTCTAATTACACCTATTAAAATTATGATCTATACCCAGACATACAAAACGCACTCTTCAAAGTACATATTTATATGGTGCACACCTATGTCATCGAAATGTGTGGTGATGATACAAACTGGCTGTTTCAAACCAGGAACTCCTCGGAAAGTCGATCTATCAATTCGGCTCATTACTCTGCACGTACCTGCTGAACTCCAACCCACCACGTCTGGATCGAGCGTCCAACACATCTTCCAAGACTATTATGATAAGAATAAGTATTTTAAACTATTATTGTACTATATTATTTCTGTTAGCACGGTGGCAATTATGACATCAATCATTTATAATATAGATAGGCTAATGATAGCTTTCAGGTGAATGATCTCTGTTTACCATGGTGTTTTTCCCATATAAAAAGGAAACTAAAGTTGTCCTGATCGCAATAAAGTGCTTCGTCACAATTTGACATAAATTAATAAGATGGCGATATCAAATGAAGTTATTTTTCAATCTAATTCAACTACTGGTACCTTTAATCTGAATGTAGAATCTCACCAGAATTAAACTCGAAATGTTTGTCGAAAACTATCTTTTATGTTACTGATCAATTTTCAAACCTTATTGTCAAATTTAAGGAATTATTATTATTGTTTATTTTTATTTTTAAGACTTCTTTCAGTTGTATCAATTTTGTAAATGAATTATTTATACATTTGCCGCTGCACAAAAGAACAGCACCCCTTTTTTTATACCACGTTTATTTTTTTTTTCTAATCTCTTAAAACCTTTGCTCACAAATTTCTTGTGGAATTGCTGCTTGTCCACTTTGTTGATTTTATTATCTTACCTGTACCGTGTATGTCGACAAATCAACTTTTCCATTAAATTTTTAATTCATTGGGACTCATTATTCAGACAGAACTATTCATTTATTTAAGCAAATATACCTAATTACGTTTTCGTAAGTTCATAGGTATCTTTATTTTTACAACGCTTTTAGAGTATTTTGTTGCTTTACAGTAAAGTTACATAAGAAAACCTAAATTAAAACTGCTTTTCAATAGTTACCTGCGAGGCTTATTTACCACAAAAATCCTACTAGGTGACCGGATTGTTATTCCAATTTCTGTAGCCTTTCACAGGAACCAAGCTATTTACCAACCAAAGTATATTTGAGTATGCACTAATTTTAAATAGGTACCTATTAAGAATGATAGGTTAGTTTTTTTTTTTATCGTTGTAAATGGACAAACCACATAATTTATTTCAAACATTGTAAAATTATTTACTTAGATATGTTTAAAATCGATTGCTTCTTGAGCTTTATTTATTTATTGATTAACACGACAAGAAGAAGAAATAATCCTTGATCCCAATGTCTTGATTTAGGCACTTGAAATAGGTTGGTACGTATTATTTGTGGTTGTCTTGGCCCATAGAGGAGAATCAATATAACTTTAAGATGTATTAAGTACGCATATTGTCTATGTACCGGTCCTTCCAATTTAAGTGAAATCGTTCAATACAATATACTAGCAACACGCCGATGTACACAAGTTTTTTTTTTTTGCTATGGCATCGTTGTACAAAGCACGTATGTTAAACATAATGAAATAGGGACATGATCATTAAATAAACCTTTCCAGAATAATTTGACTTTTCGTGGGTATGTATTAATTATAGTAGGAAATGTACAGTAATGAGTACTCTCGCTACAAGTGCCAGAATTTACCTGCTCCCTAACTACACCAGTGGTATTGAAAACTGTAAGGTAGGTATCAAACTATTTAAATTTCAAACTGTAGGTTGGTACTTTTTATCATACCTTTTCCAAACACTCAGCATGTTTAAACTGAATTTAGGGACAAAATAAAATTGTCACCATATGTCCTTATAAAGATGACTTGACTGTCAAACAATGTGTGTGAATCTGAAATCCATTTGTTACTTCTTTTCAACTAAACAAGGAAGCATTTTGTTATTTATAATTCACACTAATCGGTTCCCGAATCGTATCATATCATTATCCATTATCCACCCGGACTTTCCTTGCACTCTTTAATACCAAGGCTCAAAACAACACATGTCATTCGCCCACGCATATAACCTTTCTGAAAATATATGAGAAATATTTTAAGACGCGAGCTAGATTTAAACCCGCACCTTTGGAACGGACCAAGCATGAATTGTATTTACATACAACAAACATCAGAAGCAGCACGAATCCAATGCATAGACCACTGTGCTATCGTATCTAGACTCCCTTATTCTCTTTATATTTTGTTTATGCGTGACTATTCTTTGAGTTTCATAATATTATTGATGCAACAAATATGAACATACGATTTACTATCATTTTTGTCTAATAATTAAATATTTTTTCCATACGCCTACATATTAAACAAAAGGAAATGAAAGCTGATTCAGTTTACAGAATTGTTAAATAATTATGTAGGTATTGTTCATGTTACCTGCATAAACATGCATATAATGGTAATTCTATGGTTTTGTTTACTGGTGAGGAGTAAGCCGTTCCAACCATTGGAGCCGACCAATTAATAATTCAGTTGGAATTCACAACTGCTCCAATTATGCCTCATTTTATAATTGACATAATGCAATCTAATGCCCAGTTAGTAACTGCTCATATTTTAAATTGTTGAAAAGACAATATGCAATTTAATGGCCAGTATGTAGCTGCTCGTATGTATCTCAACATTGACAAAACTATTAGTCAATATGCAATTAAATGCCCAGTTTGTAACCGCTTATAACATATCACATTATTAACAAGACAATATTCAATTTAATGCTCAGTTTGTAACTGCTAGTTTGTCAGATTATTGAAAGGACAATATGCAATTTAATGCCCAGTTTATAAATGTTTACATGTCAAATTATTAAAAGACAATATGCAATTTAATGCCCAGTATGTAGCTGCTCGTATGTATCTCATTATTGGCACAATTATTAGCCAATATGCAAGTAAATGCCCAGTTTGTAACCGTTTATAACATATCGCATCATTAACAAGACTATATTCAATTTAATGCTCAGTTTGTAACTGCTTGTTTATCAGATTATTGAAAACACAATATGCAATTAAAATCCCAGTATATAACTGCTTATATATCGAATTATTAAAAGACAATATGCAATTTAATGCCCAGTATATAACTGCTTATATGTCGAATTATTAAAGATAGTATGCAATTTAATGCCCAGTATATAACTGCCAATATGCCAAATTATTAAAAGACAATTTGCATTTTAATGCCCAGTATATAACTGCCAATATGTTAAATTATTAAAAGACAATATGCAATTTAATGCCCAGTATATAACTGCCAATACGTGTAATATGCAATTTAATGCCCAGTATATAACTGCCAATATATGTAATATGCAATTTAATGCCCAGTATATAACTGCCAATATGTGTAATATGCAATTTAATGCCCCGTATTTAACTTCCAATATATGTAATATGCAATTTAATGCCCAGTATATAACTGCTAATATGTGTAATATGCAATTTAATGCCCCGTATTTAACTTCCAATACGTGTAATATGCAATTTAATGCCCAGTATATAACTGCCAATACGTGTAATATGCAATTTAATGCCCCGTATTTAACATCCAATACGTGTAATATGCAATTTAATGCCCAGTATATAACTGCTAATATATGTAATATGCAATTTAATGCCCAGTATATAACTGCCAATACGTGTAATATGCAATTTAATGCCCCGTATTTAACTTCCAATACGTGTAATATGCAATTTAATGCCCAGTATATAACTGCCAATATGTGTATTATGCAATTTAATGCCCCGTATTTAACTTCCAATACGTGTAATATGCAATTTAATGCCCAGTATGTAACTGCCAATACGTATAATATGCAATTTAATGCCCAGTATTTAACTGCTTGTATGTCAAAATATTAAAAGACAATATGAAATTTAATGCCCAGTAGGTATATAACTGCCAATATGTCAAATTACTAAAAGACTATGCAATTTAATGCCCAGTGTATAACTGCTAATATGTATAATATGCAATTTAATGCCTAGTACAATCATAACTGCTCATAACATGGTACATATGTAGCACAAGTACCACTTAACGCAACTTAAATAGATTGCATTTGACAAATTCAGAGTATATTTTATATCATATAATATTTCATCATAATCCAAAGTAACGACGACTACAGGACGCTGAGTTCCTTCCAGAATTCTAGCTTTTTCTGTATAAAGTGAGGAGGGGAACCTCGCCTGTCAGCGCTACGGCTAACACCATGGAACCCGGTTGTAGGTGACAGCAGTATGTAATATGGTAAGGCACACAGGAGGATAACCCATCACTACAATTCAAAATTTATTGATAAATAAAAATTGGCATGTCAGTTACCTCCTCCCGTTTATGAGCCATAGTCGCCTATTACGACACCCACGAGTATGTATGGGTTGGTACCATTCTTGCCGGCACTACACGGGATATAAAATAATTAGGATCATTAAAACTAACTCGTGCGGGTTCGTTGGATCCAAGGTAAGTAAATTATTCTATAAATAGTAGTAAAAACAGCACAAATAACCTGCGCTGAGTTAGCATCCAGCTAGTTAGTTTTTTTTTTTTTGGGTTCAGTGGAGTTTTCTAGCAGCGGCCCTAAAAACTCAACGACGTATACTCTAAAAAATAACCTTATTTTTGAATCGAGTTTCATCGAACATTTTTTCAGTCATTCTATCTGCGTCTGCGCTACGAAGTGTATCGTTTTATCTCATGTAATATCCTTGCGTTCTAGTTTTATACGTTATTCGAAGTAGCAGTCCAAATATTATTACATGGGTGGTGGTATCAAAACCAATGGTAAATATGTATCAAAGTATTAGTATCTACTGTACTGGTAACCCCGTAATATGCCACACGGTGGGTCAATTATGAGGGGTCAGCCCTTTTAATAGTAAAGTAAATAAGTTTGTGTAGGTAGTTCATAGGTATATTCATCAAAAATAATTCTTGCCGTGACAAGTTGTCAACGACCGACCGAACCACTGTTCGGCGAAACCTACAGGAACCCTATAGGTTATTTTCAAGTTTCCTTAAATCCTTAAATCCTCCTCATTTTGATTGGCTTGACGCAACTACCTACGTATTGACTTCTATCCGTTCCGATTTCTTTGGTTAAAATACTCAAACCACAGCCAAGGAAATCTTTAAATATAATGCAAAATCTGGATGGGCTAACACGCATCCTTTGTCCGTTCAAACCTGTTCTATTTATAGCCGGCCGACAATAACTATGTTTGTTTACATCAGGCCAAAATTTTTTTTTCACAACTATTCGGTGAAATTAAGTAATTCCTTTCCTTTTTTTCTGTTTTATTATTTTCCAAGCAAGTACTCACTTTTAATCCTCGTCGCCAACTGTAGCGTCGCCGACTGTTAGTTGTTAAGCTCTTTATTTGGCTCGCCAACGCACACACCACGTTGCACATCCTACTCGCTGTACGGTCGGTTGCAGACTGAGTATGCACGCTCGAGACAAAGGCTATACACTACAGTAGGTATGAGCAACGTGGAGTGACAAACAGAATTGTATGGAAAGTAAACATTTTATTTTCCTATTCGAACTTTTTTCCTTGGGAAAAGTTGTTCAGTTTCAGGGGTAGACTTTTCGTAACAACGTTGTCAGATACTAGCTGCTTATGTGAAAGAAGTACCTAAGTTCTTCTCCAACCATTTCTAGACAAAATTTCATCAAAATCAGTTCATGAAAGCGCAATAGAAAAACAGAGTTATTTTCAGTCGTATCACTTTGAGATTGAGCGGGTCTCTGGGTTCGGGGGTTTGTAGGATAGAGCTGGTTCAGCCTTTGGTTTTTTTACCACTAGCTTGCTGCCGTGCGTCCCTACAGATATTTAAACGATACTAAGATTTAAATTGTATTTTTTTATCTACATAATACTTCCTTTAAGTTACGAGTAGGTAAGGTAGTATAAGAACGTGTAGTAAATCGCTTTGTATATTCTTATATTCACTATTTTTATTACATATGTGATATAAACTTACAAAAGAACTTACAAAAGAAGAAAACAAGTTAAATATAGAATTTCCTTGGAAAATTATTGTGAACAAAAATTTTCACATAAACTTTATGACTGCTAGGCAGACTTTCTACAATATAATATCGTAAATTTAACAAAACTATTGCCTAACGGTTGTTATTAACTGTTCTTATCCTTTTTATGAAATTATAATTGAAAACATTACTGTTCAACTTGATGGAAAATGTAACTGTACGTTTGATGGCATCTCGTAAAACTATCAAAATGAAATTATTGCATTACTTAAATTAACGACATTGATTCAACAATAAAAATTAAGATTTCATTGTAAGAATACCCATTTGAGAAAAGTTTATAAAGGTTAGACTAAGTTTAAATTCAACAAAACTACCGACAATTAAAATGTGTAATAGCATAGACAAATTTTTCGTAATACTTAACTGAATCAATGAAGGAATTGTTACTATCTTATCTTAAATAGCCTTTGATGTCCTTACGGTGGACACAGGCCTCCTAAAGATTTTGTTATTCAACAATAAACACTGCTTATTGATTTAATAAATAAGTAATTTTATTGAAGTACTTTATAATAAAATTTTGATCGTTCCCTCCACGCTTTGCGCCCGCGCGTAATTTACGACGGCCACATAAAACAAGTCGTCGTCGCTCTCTTTATTAAATAATTTATCCTTCATTTATTTTAATTTTATTATAAAGAACCGCATATTGCATTAAATACGGTGTAAATAATCCGCTACCATTTTGTTATTTTTTGAACAATAATCTTTTTTAACGAATTTTATTTCAGGCAGTTAAAGTTTGATAACGTTGCGGACATAAATTGGACTAATTATTTTAATATATGAGGTGCTGTAGTCGTACAAAAGGGAAAAAAGTTTATGTTTAACATCTTGGACAGAAGTTCAAACCGTTCCAGGAAAAAGCGCTGCCGTAACGAAATTTTATTGAACAGTACTCTTATTGAAAAGTGAGGAATATTTTAGCGAACACAAGATCCCTAATAAGATCATACTAATGTCAGTGTCCCGTGTGGTGCCGGCAAAGAATAGTACCAACCCATACATACCCGTGGGTGTCGTAAGAGGCGACTAAGGGTTATAAACCCCATTTTTAGGGTTTCGTACCTCAAAAGAAAAAAACGGAACCCTTATAGGATCACTTTGTTGTCCGTCTGTCTGTCTGTCTGTCAAGACCCTTTATCTCACGAACGGGTAAAGGTATCAGGTTGAAATTAATACCATATATTAGGATCCATGAACCACACAAGATCTGAAAATTTCAATTTTTTACAACGACGCAATCAAAAGATATGGCATTTTATGTCCTCATCTCCATACATTTATTCAAAAATGAAAAACCTACAGGGTACTTCCCGTTGACCTAAAATTATGAAATTTGGCAAGAAGCTAGGTCTCACAGTACAAATAATGGAAAAAGTCTGAAATCATTAAATATTACAACTTTTCTCACAACTAATGGTAACCAATTGTGGTGAGCTCCCGTTTCAAGAACATTCATATAAGAGAGGGGTCAAGTTGGATGGTCGCTGAGGCGATTTTTGTTTTAGTTCTATTTAAAAACGGCAACACTTACAAACTTGAAAATTGGTATGTTTATAGGACAAAGGCTATAAAATAACAACAAATAATAAAATTTGGTCAAGCGCGTGTCGGACTCAAAAAATCTAGCACATTAACTTACTGAAATTTCAACTAATACAATTATGTTTATGTGGTGGTACGGAACCCTTAGTGCACGAGTCCGACTCGCACTTGGCCGGTTTTTTCCACTACGCTACGCTAATTAACACAGATCCCATTGAGTATGTACCATGTAGGTATTTAAAAAACGCGTGTAATTTTTTCTTGTCGCTTCTTTTGTTCCACGTGGTGCCGCTTTGTTTGTCAAGCGATGTAACGTAGTTTAGCTGACGTCATAAAGTGATATTAGAATATATACAAATGTGATAAATATTTAATTATGTACCTGTTAAACGTTTTCCACCTGATCGATACATGAGTCTCAAACTTCCAACCCAAGGGTGGTATTCATAAATCCCTATTAAGCGTGAGATCTCTCTTTAAAGATGTACTTTAGACATACAAATTATACGTCTTGAGTGCAATCTCACACTTGAGAGCGATTTATCAAAACGACTCTTAGCTCCACTCCTCCTACTTGTCCGATCATAAGTTGCGACATTCCCACAAATCGATCTAAGTGCTAAATTGTAATGAGGGCTGATAGTTGTCGGCTCAAAGTCACGTGTCTCTGCGAAACGAAACGACTCGCTCGCATGGGAAACTCGAAGAGGCTCCGAGCCCAACAGCCTATTGACGAACGAAACATACGAATGGATGATAAGGAAGGCTCTTATGAGAGTAAGCAGACCTACTAAGCATTGATAGCTAAACGGAAAAAAGAAAATATTGTAACGTTTATTAAAACCGTTAAATAAGATATTTTTATACGATAATTCAAAATATATGTTGTGAGCAATAATCAGAATTTTCTAATTTTTTAGAAGAAAATTACAAAAAATCATTTTTTTTTTTTTTTATAGAAAATGGGCTTACTCTTGACCTCGAGCTAGTCTCGAGCTCTGTGTAGGAACTCATGTTTTAATATAAGGAATGCACACGAATCTGAACTGCTTCCTGTGTTCGTATACATTTATTTATTATCTACGTTTTGAATTAAAATTGCTATCGAACAAGGTTGCTAAATGCGTTACAGTTCTGACGAAGAAGACGCAGGCTCTGTCCTGTCACTTTTGTCTGGCAAATATGGACATAAATTATTTTAAAAAATATTTAAAATTAATCGGAAGTGACAAAGAGACCGAAAGAAGATTAGATGTTCTTACTTCAAATAAATTGTGGAAGGTGCTAAAAATTATAATTTTTCTAGTTTACTGGAAGAACTTAGTTTATGTTTTCGACCTTATTCTAATTCTAAACCCACAGCAGCTATTTGTATGTTTTTAGGGTTCCGTACCTCAAAAGAAAAAAACGGTACCCTTATAGGATCACTTTGTTGTCCGTCTGTCTGTCTGTCTGTCTGTCTGTCAAGACCCTTTATCTCACGAACGGGTAAAGGTATCAGGTTGAAATTAATACCATTTATTAGGATCCATGAACCACACAAGATCTGAAAATTCAAATTTTTTACAACGACGCAATCAAAAGATATGGCATTTTTTGTCCTCATTTCCATACATTTATTCAAAAATGAAAAACCTACAAGGTACTTCCCGTTGACCTAAAATTATGAAATTTGGCAAGAAGCTAGGTCTCACAGTACAAATAATGGGAAAAGTCTGAAATCATTAAATATTACAACTTTTCTCACAACTAATGGTAACCAATTGTGGTGAGCTCCCGTTTCAAGAACATTCATATAAGAGAGGGGTCAAGTTGGATGGTTACTGAGGCGATTTTTGTTTTAGTTCTATTTAAAAACGGGAACACTTACAAACTTGAAAATTGGTATGTTTATAGGGCATAGGCTATAAAATAACAACAAATCATAAAATTTGGTCAAGCGCGTGTCGGACTCAAAAAATCTAGCACATTAACTTACTGAAATTTCAACTAATACAATTATGTTTATGTGGTGGTACGGAACCCTCAGTGCGCGAGTCCGACTCGCACTTGGCCGGTTTTTTTAAGTTACAGATGTTACAATCAAGAAAGTCGAATACCCATAATTGAAATGCCAGTCCCATGTAGGTATCAGGCGCCGGTTGTCACGATGAGAGAAGTTCGCACGGCAAAGAGCAAGAAATTTCTTTGCCGGCAAATAACTATGCCATAATGCCATGGCAGCAGACAATACCAACAAATTGTAGAACGCCAATCACTGTCAAACTTATCAATTTTAAAACAATAACTCAAACGATATTTCAATTTTCTTTTGTGTATTTTTTTCAATTTAATCGAAAAGTATGCAGTAAAATGGTTCCACAGGTTCTACGACCAAGTTATGCGGTAGAGAAGCAGTAAAAATATTGCAAAAATATTGCTTGATAATCACATAACGTCTTAATCAAATAAAATAATTACTCCATTTTTTCTAGCTTGAAGCTTCTTCACACAGCTTTGGTCCGTTATAATTCTCGTAGACATTATTCGCTTTTTTTTATTTATTCCACATTTTATTCATACAAAGTTTCATCCCTTAAATTACCCTCCTTAGGGGTGATTTTCACTATTCATTTCTTAACAGAACCGTCAGTTTTGTTAGGCTTTGCGATGTGTCGGTCAGTTAAATCGCAGTATAAGGTACCGTATTTTTTTAATTCGGGCACACTTATCCCTAATTGATCAAAAACTTCGCTAATTAATAAGTGGCTAAAGACCGCCGGCCACGACAGTAACCTCTTAAGTAGTAGACAGGTTCAGGCCAAGCCAACTCCAATTCATCAGTGGCAATCAATAAGCACCGCCTGTGGAATAAGTGTGTCTAATTAGATGTCCGTGTAGTGATTGATTGCAGAACACTTAGGTACAATACCAGCTTAGTAACGACGATATTTGTAGTAACAGGGTAGCAGTTTAGTCATTCTAATAGGTATAGTGGGCAACAGTTCTGAGTAGTAACCTTTTTTTTTTGGCGGGATTCGAAAATATCATCTAGGAAACAAATAGGAAATCAACTTGCATTGAAGTCGACATCCAGGAACCTACTTAAGTACCTAATAAACTTTTTATGTACAAAAATCCAAACTCGACAGGTTGACATACGAGTATTTGGGGGGTAATATTACGTTACCTATCTACGTTAAGGCTTAAGGTAACGTTTAGCAAGGGTTTTAGATTTTATAATATCTTTCAAATTACCACGATTCGAAAGTGTCTTATAATTTTTTTTATCACAGTATTTGGGCATTATGTAGGACAGTCTTTGACGAGACGATTAAATTAATAAAGATTACGTTTCTTTGTGTACGTTTATGTGTGTGTTGATTTTTAGGGTACCGATACCAAAATGGTAAAAAAGTTACCCTTATGGTGCGACTTTGTCTGTCTGTCTGTCACACCTGTATATCTCGGCAAACACTCATGCTATTGACTTGAAATTTGGAATATTTTTAGAATATGGTTGACCAACTTGATTGCACACGAAGGAATTCAAAGAAAAATATTATCATTAGAGTAAAGGATGCCAAATAAGGAGGGCCAAATTTCAAATTGTCGCTACAAGATCGAGTGGGGTATCATATGAAAGAGCTTTTTTGAACATTCTAAAATATATTTTTGTATTTTTTACGACTCTTAGTATTCAAGTTATGATGAAAAGTTTCAAAAAGTACCATTCCCCTCCCATTATCTCCAAAGTTTGTAAAAAAAAAATTGAATTTATTACAGTCGATAGAAATTTATTTAAATATTACAGTAAAAATAAAACGATCTTTCTAAATAGCACAGTTTTTTAGAAATCTGCAAAAAACATTTAGAAACAAATTTAGTTTTTCCTAAAAATGGACTTTATTGCTTCCAAAAATACCAAAGGTATATCGCGCCAGTCCGACTCGCACTTGACCGTTTGTTTCTCCAGTTTTCGAATTTAGCTACTTTATAATAATCTTATAAAGGGTGTAAGGGACGGGTCGGTGTACCGAAAACTGAACGGGCGTGCTCATTCAACGAAACTGAACAACTTTCCCAAAGAAACATTTTTAGGAAATTAAAAATAAAATTGTCCTCTCCATACAAATTGCTCACTCTGATCGAACAGTTTATATGGAGAGGTCAGAATTTTTTCAAATTTCTCAAAAATGTTTCTTTGGGGAAAGTTGTTCAGTTTCGTTGACCGGTCCAGAAGTACGCCAGTTCAGTTTTCGGTACACTATCCCTTACACCCAACGAATAGTATTTATAAATAATAATAGTGTTATATAGAATTTTATTTAAATTTCGACATAGGTATCCTTTCCTTGTAGTAACAGTGATCTTATCTTATTACGTGGGGCTATGGGATCTTTTGTGCTTCCCCTGCCTTATTGCTCCTGTGATCTTCCGCTGTCTCCGAATATGCTCATTATGAGCTTCGATATAGATTTCAGCGGAAAGAGCCTGTAGTCTTCTGGTGTCGGATAAGCCTGACCCAGAATCGTCATACGCTTGCTAGCCAAAGCGTTGCATGAGCATATAAGATGCTCCATGCGTTCGCTTTCTTCACCACATGCTCTGCAGGTAGTTGTATCCGACAGACCCATCTTGTGTAGGTGCTCTCTAGTGCCGAAATGGCCGGTGAAAGCATACAATATTACGGGTCTGGTGCCTGCTTAGGTTTCGTAGATATTTGCGCTTCTGATGGTACTCCCTGATAATTCAATAAAAGTAACAGTGATAGAGATATAACAGGCAGATCTAAGTACCTAACCTATTACCGAGTCACCTGTGTAACTTGTAGAGCATCGTATGATGCACACTGACATATTTTCTTATGATTGATTGATCTTCGTGTCCATTCCAAATGTCGGCAATTACGTTGGAGCACTCGTTTCAATTAAAAATGACTTTAGGAAACTGATTCGAGTAATAAGACTAATAAGGAATTCGACTGAAACCATCGATGCACAAACAGAAACTCATATGACTATTGAAGACATTGACATCCCACCCAACTTAACATATGATATAAATTCTTGAAAAAAATGATCTGTCACTTTTTACAGTCTGTAAATTAACTTCAACTTAATTTGGAAACGATTTGAAGATATTTAAATTCCAATCAACGCATGTTATTGATATGTGTTCATTGGTTTAAACAGTAGGTGAGGCACGTACACCGCGAGAAAACATATTTAAAATCGATTATTTGCGACCATAATAAACTAAATACACCCAAGATTTATTTTCTCATTAAAAGCTTATGTGTGTTGTTAATTAACTGAATATTTGTGGATGTCGTAAGTATAGAAGTTAGGCTAAAGCATTCTGTAATGGCGCGTGACAATCTTTGGAAAGTAAATACTAGTCTATTTGAGGTCCAATGTTGGATAAACATCAGTATCTGAAGAGTAGTCTACCTTAGATTGCGAGAAATGAAAACATATGGGCAAGCAAAAGTTCTCAACCAATGGAGAAGGCGTATAAACTTTTTTGTTTGATTGGATTTAGTGTTTTCCGGTTGTCGAACTAGAACTCGATTAGAGGTGTCAAGTGTGTTTGTTTATCGGATGGTGGCATTCAGCCAATCATACCTACTGCAATCCCGTTTCTTTTGATTTCGTGTTTTTGTCCAGGAAGGTAAAGTACCTACTTACACTGTTTAACTTTTCCTAGGCAGGATGCACAGAAGTCTAAAGGAGAGCGATAATGTAGGTAGGTACGGTCAACCGCTTGTCGGTAGAAACTTTTTCAACCCTATTACCACGCCATAAGGTCCAAAAGTGTTTCTACTGATGTGCGGCCGTGTGTACATCCTATCCTACTAATATTATAAACGCGAAAGTTTGTAAGTATAGATGGATGTTTGTTACTCTTTCACGTAAAAACTACTGAATGGATTTTAATGAAACTACAATAATATAGCTTATACATCAGAATAACACATAGGCTGCAATTTATCCTGCGCAGACGAAGTCGCGGGCACCAGCTAGTATTAAATAATTACTTGAGTCAATATTGACTCAAATATATAGGCAACGAAGCAGTTGACCCCAACATAATTCTCTCAGGCAGATTTTATTTGACAGGATGATAAAGAATCATGAATTAAATGTAAAATCAAAATATCCAAAAAAAATTTTTCATACATTTTTTGTAATTTTTGTATGTATGGAAAAATTCAAAGTACCGATTTTTTTTTATAGAAGGTTTGTCTCATGTAGTGTAATACCCCAGCAAAGTTTCATCGACTGAGGATTTAATGCGGGCGTCTTCATACAAATCCGCTTCGTTGCCTAGACTAGAGGTACTTGACCATTTTCATTTACTCGCGGCCGCAGATAAATTTATTTTTATAGATGTGGTAACAAACCCAGTATAAGTAGAACCAGCGTTATTCTGCAAACCATAGAACCCAGATCCACTCAAGGCCATAATAATAAAGCACTGAGTTTAAAAAAAAAACCTTTTATTAGGCAAAACACGTCATGCTTACAAAATACACAATCATTGACCCACTATAGGCCTATGGCCCGTTTGTGGGTGAATGGGGTGGGTCATGCCACCAAATTACAAAAGAGAAAAAAGAGTTTTTAATTAAGTACGAGTATATGTGTTTAACATTGTAAGTCACGTTGAAGACAAAAGGTGCTAAAAATATAATTGTCGTTTTGTATAAGCGGTAGGTGCTAAACATAACAACACGTAGTCACATCTATAGCCAACAGGTTAGTTACCGAGGTGGGTAAGTAGGTAAATTAAATTATTAGTTTATCGTATAATAATAATATTATGTAATGCGGATGGATGGATGCCCAGTTGCGGCCAACTGTAGGTACTCTACGGCAACCTCTCAGCGGCAAACCAGCCCAACAAGCCCTGCTGCTAACTGTTCAGTAAATTGTCATCTTTTAAAATATCTGGCAAGTGCTTCCAGGTATTTTGTAAGCAACTGGCAGACTTCTGTTAATACTCTGTTGTTCGTTGTTCCAACCAATTTCGGGCGCTAAACGGATTTGTGCCAATTTCAAAATAATATATACTTACTAGCTAGCTATTCGACGAAACTTGAATAGTTTAACCAGCCGACACTTCCTGGCGGGATGCACAGAAGTCTACATGGAGAGCGATGGTCAATATTGATTACTGTACGCAGTGTACGCATCTGTAGGCCTATGAAAAGCTTGCCGCCTGCTTCAAGAGGCCTTGGAGGACTTCATCAGTCGCAGTTGACGATATTAGTTTGCCCACTTCTGAAAACTACTGCTTTTTAATAATGCAATATATTCCTGGAGTTGTTTAAGTAGGCATTTAAAGAAAATGTTTGACTCTATAGAACTTCTTATGACTAGATTTCAGACCGCTTTGAACTCTACGGTATCTTTAGAACTTTTCCTGCTTAATTAATAATTCTCCTTTTAGCTTCCGCTATCTTCAAAGATGCTACATATCTTGCATCTTTGATATTGCTTGCAGCAGTAGGAGCCTGAAGCCGTCTGAAGGTGGTATCGGCTATGGAACACCGCATTCAATCTGTGCGCATCATTGTCTGTTAAGTTTAACGAGACACTGTGGTAGCCACTGGAACGTTTGCGTGCTTCAGAAGTCAAATAGAGTCTTTAGTCCCAAAGGTTCCACTTATCTTAAGTGGTCATGTCAGATCTTGTGTCAGAAGCCATTGTGACAACAACAGATACATTATGACGGTGTCTACATGACAAATAACCATTTATCTTTATTCACAAACCCAGCTTTTACACTATAGATTGACCACGCAATGACGCTCTTTAAAAAACCTTAAACACTTTGTATAATACTAATGACCGGAAAGGCTTTCTACTGGGGAACCTTAGCTTACTAATCATCAATAATTTTAAATATCACTGGAAGTCTGCAGTCAGACGTGCTACCAGTCGAACCGGTGTCGATTCCCGGCCCTACGGGTCTATGACCAACCACTGTAATCTTTTCTACCTTGTGTAACGCCCTAAACTTTAAATACACTTCCATCATGTCATAGTATATTGCAATAAAGTCTACACCAACTAAATCAATGCAAGCAGTAAACTTGCAAGGGTACTAAACATATCCAGCAAAACTCGACCCCTCAGAGAGGTTATTATTGCTCTGGAATGTAGGTTTCACATAAAGCATGAGAAAGATGAATGATGAAAAACCAAAAAACATTAGTAATATCTTCCACTGGGGTATCAAACTGTAAACATAGAAATACAGCAAGTAGAAATGAAATTCCAAAAGTAAAACCCCGTTGTTTGTCTGCCAGTACAGTCAACAAATTACTTAAGTTACGACGCCCCTCTGTCATTTTAACTTTACGTCATTTAAACATAGAGAGGTCTGCAAACCTCAACGCAGCATTGACACCGCCTGCTCATCCGTAAAATAAAGAACAATGGTTTTCCATTACATGAACAGATTTGTTGTTAATAAGTAATTCTTTAGCTTTAGCGTTAGAGCCCGTCAGCCCTCAAATGGGGCGTTCTTCGCCACAAATCGTATATTTTATACTGAAAACCGTACGAAATGCAAATAACGATCTGCAAGGCTTAAATTAAATTTGTGCGGTCTTTGTTCTTTCTAGAAGCCGAAATGTTCCGACTTCTACAACAATAGCCCATCTTCCCGACCGACAACGGAAACGATATGCTCAAGACAAGGCAACATTTTCTTTTCAATATTTTCGCTAATAGTTTTGTCCTTGTTGTGTATGTACAGTTATTTCCTTAAGATTCTCTAACTTCACATCAATGATTTTAAATCGTGACAAATCATTGCACAAATCGTGACAAATTGAAAGTAAATTTTATTAGGCAGTATTATCGAACGTGTATGATTGCTCTCAAGGTGGGAGTCTCGCACCTCTTCGACTGAGACCCACCGCTGTGCTCGTTTATCCTCGTCATTTCATTTACTATCCCTGTGGTAACATTGGCACTTCACTCCGAAGAATCTTAAACTGTTTCTAAAGTGCTATATTTACATTGGACAGTTAAGTAAACACCTACCAAAAACCAAAGCGCAGAAACACGGAATTACGATAAGTCAACAACTTTGGCTCGTGCCTACAATCAAACATGTGTAACGTTAGCTGTTTTTAGACAGTCATTACTTTAAGCGATACTTTTCATCTTAACAAGAACGTTCTAGAATTAGTAACTTACACGGCGACATAGAGGAAATCATGTGAACTTAGTGAAATCGAACATCGAAGACAATGCTAATGAATTTTTGCTACCGTGTGCCTTTCACTGAACACCATTATCTCATTCATATGAGCAATTCTCCAATCAAAACACTTCATTCATATGTCAGGAAAATGCGAATATAATATTTCTGACAATCGTATGATTATGGTACCTATAAGCAGGAAATCATATTTGCAAATCGTCCTATTGTGTTGCTCTTACCTTTATACAGAACTAGCTGTTGCCCGCGACTTCGTCCGCGAGGGATTCTATCTATCTATCTTTCTGACCATCCATCCATCCACCCTTCCTTCTATCTGTCGTCCGTCTGTCCGTCCAACCATTTGTCGAACCGTCCGTCAAACCATCCCTGTCCCTGACCTTCTCCCCTTCCTCCTCCCACCCCCTCTCCCCCTACCCCTCCCTCTCCCACTCCCTGTCCCTCTCTCTACTCCTACCCACCCCTATACCTACCCCTCCGTATCCCTACCCCTGACGCCATCTTAGCCGCTATCCCTATCCTCATATAAACAAAAAAACGACACCCATATTGATTTTTAGACATTTCAACCCTATCGCACCCCAACCCCATCCCCAGGGGTTGATGGTATTTCACGTCCACCACGTTGGATTTCAAAGTTGTTGTAGTTTTCGTAATCAGTGACCCGATAAACCATACAAACGACACTCATATTGAGTTTTAGACATTTGAACCCTATCGCACCCCAACCCCATCCCCAGGGGATGATGGTATTTCACATCCGCTACGTTGGATTTCAAAATTGTTGTAGTTTTCGTAATCAGCGACCCAATAAACCATACAAACGATACCTACCCATATTGGTTTTTAGACTTTTTCACCCCATTTCCCTTTTTAGGGAGAATGTAAGGGGCAGCCTTCCGAATACTGAAGGGGGATGATCAGTCTACGACAAAACTTTCAGGAAACGAAAAAAACAATCGGCTTTTCCATACAAACTGCCCGATCAAGTTTATAATTTCATGTGACTGAACATGTGTTTATTTGTTTGTCGACCAGGTGGTGATGGTGAGGATGGTCGGTGGAGGCGACGGCGCGGGCGGCGGGGGGTAGCATGGCCGCGCTGCTGCTGCTGCTTCTTGCGGCGGCTGCGGGCGCGAAACTAGGCGACCTCGCGAGGAGGGACACCGGAGATGTCTTCACACTCGTTGGTAATCACATCAATTTTATGCATCACATCTATCTTAACAACATGACCTGTTCACGAGGGCAGGGATGCCCGGCTTGGCCATGCTTCTCCGGCTTGCCAGAACTGGTGCCGTCGATTGCCTCCGCTCTACGGTTGGGGTCTGTGGTCGTATCCTCCGCTGCTCATAACAAGACAATCCCGTTGGTGTGGTTGGTAGTAAGCTTGCCAGCCTTTGAAGTTGTGGGCCGCAGGTTTGATCCCACCCAGGGCAAACATTTGTGTCATGAACACAAGTAGCCGGTCATCGAGGAAGAGGCAGGCTTCGAAGACGACTGCAAGATCACTCTGAATAATTTTCTGAGAATTTGCAGTTGAATTAGAATTTCAAAACAGAGGTCGATGGCGAAATATAAGCCTAGCATCAGGATACAAAAGGCCTACAAGTAGCCCCAGCCGCCCTATTGTGGCCCTACTTTAGCCTTGACGTAGGTACCTACGCACAACAGCAAGAAATAACAAAACCAGTATAAGCTGATCCAGCACTACGCCGCTAACGCCCGGAACCAGAGACCCAGTCAAAGAAAATTGTTACCACTAATGTGCGGCCGTGTACTAATAATTGAACGTCAGTCGTATATTTAGGCACTAGACGAAACAAACTACTTATTTTTTATGAAGGAATTAGCTGAAAAAAATGTAAGTTTTCTGTCTATTATTTTTGTTTTAAGTGTCACGAATAAATGAGTTAAGCTGTTCGTTTGCTTGCAGGCGATGAATGCACGGCATCACAATGCGCAGAGCACGGCGCAGGCGCGAGTGCAGCCGAGGGCGGCGAGGGGTGCACCTGCGCGTGTCCGCAGCGAGCGCCGCTGTTTCGCGAGGACCGAGAGCTCTGTGTCGACGACCTACCAGGTTTCCACTCAAAAATCTAAATCAGACACTTTCTAAGGAACTTTAATCTATTTTCAAAACAAACGAAAAAGCTTTCAGAATCGTGATAGGAGATGATTTATCTAATCTTATCGATACAATATTTTATGTGAAACATTATGGGAGGAAAAATTCAAGGGATATGGAGCAGAAAAATTAGAAAAAATCACATTTCTAACAAATCGTTCCGGCGTCGAAAGGTGCTTGCATGAACAGATGGATGGAGACGCGGGGAAAGACGAAAGGTGTGGTGTCATTGTTTAGGGGGTAGGTAAGACTAAACGGGAGTTTCTCGGTGGTCATACTGAAATGTCCTACTACTTAGTATGACCAGTGAGAATACTTATTCTTGACGGCTTTCACGTCAGCCTGAGCAGACGGTATCACGAATAAGTGTTGCTGTAGGGTTTTATTTGCTGTAGACACCTTAATAAGTTACATAAAACAGGTGAATAAAAAAGTAAATGACGTCAAAAAACTAGCGGAGTGAAGTAACACTTGGAAACTCCACCACCCCCAAGAGTCATTACCATCATAAGATCCCATGAAGCGTCCACTGCAGAAAAGGGAGCTCCCTCCAGAAATTCAGCAAAAATGCGTGGTACGAGTACTTAGGAGCGGATTTATCATAGTCACTATGCTTGTTAGCGTTGCGACTCGCGACCGCAGTATGTAAGATGGTAACGAGACACAGAAAGATGCTGCTTCCCATCTTCCGGTTCATAAGCCCTTAGTCGCCTCTTACGACACCCACGGGTAGAGATGGGTTGGTACTATTCTTTGCCGGCACCACACGGACATTACTCACAAGAGTAGGGGCTTTTAAATCTTAGAGAAAAGTTTATAACGCCAAAATATACCTACTTCCTCACTCAACAAAAAAAATAAAAAGACGACCCAAAGCTTATTACGGCTCATCACAGGGCTTCGTAGCTAAAAGCTAAACACAGTCACATCATATCGTAGGACCGATAACTTCCGAAGAAGGAATTTTACATACACCCCACTTTATTACACTTATCTTGTCCTTCAAAATCGGTGTAATCTTACATATTGGGTCCTTACCTATGAAAATTGGCAAAATTTTCTTGCAGATTAATGAGATCATAATTCCTATAATTCTATAGCTGTTTTCATTACCTGGTAAGTTAATTTCAAAGTTATCATTCTATGTAATCAAAATTGTTTTTATTTTTAGTTTGATATCTAAAATTAAAGGTATGAAAATTGTTCGTTTTGAAATTACATCCTTTTTCGTCATTAGATTTGTTCTATTTTTTACAGATACTTTTCGAAAATTAAGTTAAAGCTGAAGTAAGCTCAATGTCTTCCCAATTATACCTAGGTACTTAAAAAAATATAATATTAGGATTTATCTAAAGTTCTCCATACAAAACGCAAATTTCATACGTAAGTGCTAATATAAACCTGCCACTATCACAAATTCTATTTCGAGTATGACTATATTGACTATAAATAATAAATTATGCACAGTAGGGAAATCCACTAACGCCATTAGCTGATGCAGAGCTTTTTGTTCAGCAAATCGCTCCGTACGTAATAAATAGTTAAACGTCAGTTCGTCAGTCCGTGTCTTAAGTTTGCTTCATACTCTATAAGCAATTATAGTCAGGTTAGTTACAGGTCTATTTGCAGAAAATTACGTGAGATGTCAGTTTAAAGTAATGTCAATGTTTTGTTTGATGGTTTTCCATTATCCACGGTACCCCTCTATAATTGACATTGCTTCCAAAAGCAACAACACAAGGCACTAGCAGCTGCACAAATAAATCTTCAAAATGGTTAAGAGACCTTTTGAATGTCTGTAAAGCAAACATAAAAGAAACCAAAAATAAAATGAACCAATAAAATCGTGATTGTGCAAACCGCGAGATCTATCAAATTTTTGCTAGTTGAACACGTTCGTAAGAAGTATGTACAGTTGGAAAGTGTAATAGTAAATATTACCTTAACACTCTGACTGGGCATCAAACAAAATGTAAGCACTAACATAAACAGCAGACAAAACAAATAAAACCCTGACAAGAAGCTCATTCCGACACATAGGTAGCCTAAAAACTTTCATACTTGGAGGCATGAACAATATACAAATTATAAGAATCGAATAGGTTCCTAAGATACTTGGAGTCTTGGACGTACAGACATAAACAATATACAAATTATACTAATCGAAACGCCGATACTCAAATTAATACGATTAATCTGAAGAAAGCCGAAACGAAACCAGTGCCCAAAACAAAATTAATTCCAACTCTCTTTTAAATTACATTTACATTGACACCTAAATATGCACCAGAAAATAAACACCTACAGATATTTTATTGCTTCCATATTAATTAGTATGGAGAACAAATTTAAAATTTAAGACTTAAGAGTATTGTAAAATAACCCGGCCAAGTGCGAGGACTCGCGCATCGAGGGTTCCGTACCGTGCAAAAGCGCAGAAGTGTATTAAATGCGCGCAAGTCCGACTCGCACTTGTTAAAGCTAAAGGACACGTTTGTAGTAGGGAAGCCCCACCATTTTTTTATTTATAATTAAGTATTTTTTGTTTTAGCGGCAACAGAAATACACAAAGAAATTTGACCTCATATAGAAGTAATATATAAGAAATAATTCGTCACAAGTAGGGATGTGTGCATGCTTTCATCTATCGATAGTCGATAAGTCACACAAGGAAAAATCGATGTCGAAACTTTCACCAAAAAGTTGAAGTACTAAACTTAAATAAAAGGCAAATCTGTTAAAAGCAGTTATTAAATTCATTCAGGAAAATAATACTTTAAGTATTTTTTACTAACGGTTATTTCTTACGTAGCTGTTTAATACCAAACTTCTTACTTACTTACTTACTAAAAGTACGGTTGCGGTGGAGGCAAGAGGGGTAGGAGGTGTAAAGGTTTTTTTTTAATTTTCATGAATATCTCTAGCTTACATACAAATTATGTAGGATTTTAACACAAACTTTTATCCCTCAATGCAGGGGGTGCATTTGCGATGGTTTTGCAAACATGCTGAAATACGGGTTTGTGGTTTTCTCTAAGTAGCTCAAATCAAAATCAAAGCGTTGCATGTGCACAACAGTTGCTCCATGTTTTCGCTTTCCTCACCACATGCTTTTAAATCTTTTACAGTATTGTTTTTAGCGAAAAACTTTCGAAACCTTTTTTGTGTAGAATTTTATGTAGATTAATTTAATTATTTTTTTATCATATTTCTTACGATTTGTTGATTCGGGATGATTCATGCTGTTTAAGATATTTAAATCTGGCGAAGACACACAAAGTGATATTTGTTTGACAGTGTCCCCATCGGGATTCGAACTCAGAATAAAAAACCGGCCAAGTGCAAGTCGGACTCGCGCACCGAGGGTTCCGTACCACCACATAATCATAATTGTATTAGTTGAAATTTCAGTAAGTTAATGTGCTAGATTTTTTGAGTCCGACACGCGCTTGACCAAATTTTATTATTTGTTGTTATTTTATAGCTTATGCACTATAAACATACCAATTTTCAAGTTTGTAAGTGTTCCCGTTTTTAAATAGAACTAAAACAAAATCGCCTCAGCGACCATCCAACTTGACCCCTCTCTTATATGAATGTTCTTGAAACGGGAGCTCACCACAATTGGTTTTCATTAGTTGTGAGAAAAGTTGTAATATTTAATGATTTCAGACTTTTCCCATTATTTGTACTGTGAGACCTAGCTTCTTGCCAAATTTCATAATTTTAGGTCAACGGCAAGTACCCTGTAGGTTTTGCTTTTTTGCATAAATGTATGGAGATGAGGACATAATAAGCCATATCTTTTGATTGCGTCGTTGTAAATAATTGAATTTTTCAGATCTTGTGTGGTTCATGGATCCTAATATATGATATTAATTTTAACCTGATACCTTTACCCGTTCGTGAGATAAAGGGTCTTGACAGAAAGACAGACAGACGGACAACAAAGTGATCCTATAAGGGTTCCGTTTTTTTTTAAGGTACGGAACCCTAAAAACAAAACTTGCGTTGAATATTGTAAAATATAGTAAATGATACAGCAGCACTGCACTTTCTTTCTCGCGATATGCAAGTAAAACTATCAGCCGCAAACTTATATTTGTTATACCATACACATAGTATGGAAATACAAATTTATATTTCGGTTTTTCTAGAAAATGTTCTAATGAAATAAGCAGATGAATTCAGAATTCGAATTGTTAAATATTAAAACCAACTAACCGTAAACGATTTCGAACAAATCACATGTTCAATTTTTGGTAGTACTAGAATGCCCTGTATATGATTAATTACAGATTTTTTTTATTTTAAAACACGTTTCTTAGGGATAGTTGTTCAGTTTTGTCTACTGAAAAAGCCCTTTCAGTTTTTCGTACATCCTGTGTACTAAATTTTCGCAAAAACCAATCAAATTGAATATCCATTTAAGTAAATAACCAAAACAGAATTAATTAAGTAATAAGAATATATTTTTATAATAGCATTGCCAATACACAATACATAATATGTTAAGTTGATAACATATACTAATACTGTATCAGCAAATAATGCTTACCTTCGCAATGTTCCAATTTCACAATAAAAGTAGTTATAAATTCTTATGTAAAATAGGTTTTCAACATTATTAACCATTCCAGAAATTGTATCATAGTGTGCTACCTGTATCTTCCCATACCTTAAATGTATTAATTACTAGAAATTAACAACACTCACGTCCGCATTATATAAGCACTACACCCGGACTCGTAATTATGTATTAAGACAATCTCCAATATTGATCCTGTATTTTATCGATATTCATTCCCTATATCACAGGTTCCATAATGTACTTAGTTTAGGGAATGTATATTACGCTAGATTATAAGTTTAATTTTATGCAAGTCAAGTGTGATGTGAGAGCGAGGTGTGTGCTGGAGCACAGGTCCTGGCAGAATAACAGCATCGCAGTTCAACTGCGACCCATGCTGAGCCAGGCTACCTTTTCGCTACCACAGTGCACCACAAAAATAATTTAAACTTAAGGCTTTCGTAATTTATGATGAAATTGTATGATTTGTCGTGTATTGTTTTAGCGAATAAATGAATTTTATTATTATTATTATAATATCATAGAAAATAATATAAACTTAATGGAACCAATTATGAGTAAATCACAAGTTTACGTTTTGGTAGTACAGGAACACCCCTTATATGAAATCACACGGACAAACTGATGATGGCGCAAGATACCTTGCATGGAGATCCTTAGTCAAGCAAAGTTACATTTTAGCCGTTTTTAAAAAAAATTCAATTCTTCATTTTTGTTGTATGACAGCTACCCTCAAAATGAGAGCCAGCAAAAAACCATTAGGAACCCTTCGACCAATTTGCATAAAAGTCTTAAATTTAAAATATGGTGTTAATGGGACCATTCGCTTAGCCGCTAGGCCAAAGCGTGACGGACAGACCGACCGACCGACCGACGACGGACGGACATTTTTAGGGGACTTGCTTTTTTTGGTATATATAAGTGATATAGAGTACATTCTTGAGAAAATTTGTGCAACTTTTTTCACGATTACAATACCTTTCTCGCTCCGCTCGAAATTAAAAGCACCACTATCGATAGAAAATACATCACTCATGACCTTCATCATGATCTCACAAAAACGATAAATTACAATAAAATACGTTACAATTTCCATATTTCTGACTGTAAGAATGATAAGTTGACATTGTTTAAGCAATATTTGTGATAATAATCCACAAACATGAAAAATACTGAATAAAACTTACAGATGAAAACATAAAATTTCTTTGCAGTTTTCGTTTTGTTGTTTTGAAGATGTACAGCCATCAACTACACACGTTATTATTAAAAAGAACAATCACTAATATGGAGAGCAACTTACGAATAAATTCACGATATTTTTATCTTGTTCACTACATGTTTTTTATAATTTACATAATGTTTACAACATATAATTTAGGAAATATTTTCAACCGTTAAAATCCCAACAAGTTACAATAATCCTATAAACTTTGTAAATGCAATGAACGCGTCGTTCATCTAATTTGGTAGGATGTGATCATTGACGATTTGACATGGCATGAGACATGCTAGCAGTTGTCATCCCATACTGAAAAAAAATAGCATGGTTTCTTCTCCGAGCGAAGCAAAGAGGTTTTTGTTCTGAGGAAATACATAATCTGTGAAAATTTCAGCTGTCTACCCATTACGGTTCATGAGACACGCTGACAGACAGACAGACGGACGGGCGGACGGACATCCGAGAAGTCTGTGCATCGGAGGTACATTAATAGGGTCCCATTTTTCACCATTTCGGTACGGAACCCTACAAATGCTATTATGTGGCTACTGATGCCTTTACTTCCGTTAATTCTGCTCTCGTTGGTTTAATGCCACATTTGTAACAGCATTTATCTGGTTTGCTATCTCATATTTCAATCTATTGCCAGTGTTCACCACCCACTGAGCCCTCAAAGTGCATGGACTGGACACCTCTGACACATCGGGTCTTCTCTGACCTATGAGCGCATCTCCCTTCCACAGTCCTAACTGTCTGTCTATAGACTGTCATGAACATGACCGTGTGAAAATTGATAGCTGATAGATTCAGTATGCAGTTAGTCTGTCTGAACTAGTCCTAAGATGAAAAATAATACGTTATTTCATGAATTATTATACTTATCTATTTTATAGTATCTTGTAAAAAGATGTAATAGTCCAGTAAAAATACGGTTTTGCAAAACATTAAATGCTAATAGCTACTTTTTTGTGTATATTGTATTTAAATATGATGTTTAGACGCAATATTTACGAATCCACCTAAAATTTAAAGCGGAATATTTTTTTCGAATAACAGCTAAGGCAAAAATAGTAATAGACAATTATATACTTTATATCATAGATAAACGTATACTTTACATATAGGCATCAAAATCCACCATAAATATATTTAAAAATATCAATTTATTTCAAAATATAAAATCTCCACTTATTTTTACATATAAGGGCCAATAAAGTCGAGGTAAAATAATAGCAATAAACTGAGCTAAACTCAACCTTTTTAAATGTAAGTGATTCTTATATATATTCACAAAAATGCCATACTAAATAAAAAAAAAGTTTTTTGTAATCGCTGGTTTACAATGATTTTGTAAACATTTATGTTGGATTTGCCAAAAATGTGATTATATAGCACTATTAAAATTATTAGAAAGCAAAATGGATCTATTACTATTTTTGGTTGCGAAGATAAGCTGTATTTAAATTTCGTGCTATAAAAGTTAAACAATACAAAAAAGCTTATATTTTTAGGTGGATTCATGTATAATATGAAATTCTGAATATATAGCAAGCCGTAAATAAAAAAAATAATCTATTAACATTTTTTTCCGAAATTTCCTATTTTTTTAATGTTTGGACGGCAAAATAAATAAATAAATGAAGTAAATTTAGGTGGATTCCATTAAAAAGCTTTACACAGAAATATAATCTATCGATCTGAAAAAGAATCACGGCTATTATCAATTATTTCCGTTTCGCCATACAATCTCTCGTAATTTTACTGGAGTATAAGTAATTCAATTAATAATTTTACAACCTAAATAGTGCAAGGAAAATTATTGTATTCCGATAATGTGTCCATACACTGCATACTTACAATCAAGGAAGCGCAATTACTCCTACAAAGTTATAACAAAGTACTATAGGTAGAGTTCCCATAGCGTAGGCTTGGAACCTCTACATCACTTAGTTTTTCTTACAGCCTGTATACTCCTATAACATAATAAAAACCAAACTTTAAAAAAGTGCACATACACTCTCACTTACGGTTTTAAAATACAGTTTCACGATGAAAGAAACTTACATGGTACAGTATTAATTGGATCCAATATATCTTAAAACTCATCTGATTTAAATATAAAACGGAGGTACCGAATTAACGGTGGTGCGATATGAGCGCGTATTTCTCATTTCGCAGCCAGGAACATTCAGGCCGAAGACATTAATGAGAACAATCGTAATCTGAATAAATTAGCGAATGCTTCGTAAAAACTACATAAGTAGGTACATAACATACTGCATGTACCGGACATCTTATTTATCAGAATTTTGGATCGATTTTGTACCGTTACTTACTGCAGACCGAATTTCGAAAACCGAAAAAGATCCCGTATTAGTCTTAATTCCCATATAAATGAGACGTAAAACGTTACAAATCGTGGACTGAGTAGCTCCACCATACAAAATTTGACAAATATTGGGGTGCTGTGGTTATAACTCTTGATTTTGATTCTTGTTTATCTTTTAGCTTTGTCTCATTATTTGTATTTATGCTCATTGCAGAATGTTCGTTAGCTACTTTTGGGACTGGCGTCAGGGTGCAAAGGATTCCATTTGTGTATTTGCCGTTGAAAGGTCAAATTATTCATCCCTCTCGAGAAATTACTTTTCAAAGTAAGTAAACAGATCTTTTTTAGAGTGATTTGCATCACCTTTGACTTGGTCATCATTACCAGATTAACTTTCATGTGTTAGACTCCTTTGGATTGAAAAACAAAATAGGAAAAAACGTCTTTCAGTCTATTATTATTTTACTTGGCAATTCCCCCAAATATGACTTGTCTCTGTTTATTGTCCAGTTGTGGACATATGTTTTTGGTAAACTAGCTTTTGCCCGCAACTCTCAAACAAAAAAGTTTCATTAAAATAGGTTCAATAGTTTTTGCGTGATTGCGCGAACTAACAGTCAAAAAGTAAAAAAATCGAGTAAAGAGTAAAAAAACCGGCCAAGTGCGAGTCGGACTCGCGCACTGAGGGTTCCGTACCACCACATAAACATAATTGTATTAGTTGAAATTTCAGTAAGTTAATGTGCTAGATTTTTTGAGTCCGACACGCGCTTGACCAAATTTTATTATTTGTTGTTATTTTATAGCTTATGCACTATAAACATACCAATTTTCAAGTTTGTAAGTGTTCCCGTTTTTAAAATAGAACTAAAACAAAAATCGCCTCAGCGACCATCCAACTTGACCCCTCTCTTATATGAAAGTTCTTGAAACGGGAGCGCACCACAATTGGTTACCATTAGTTGGGAGAAAAGTTGAAATATTTAATGATTGACTTTTCCCATTATTTGTACTGTGAGACCTAGCTTCTTGCCAAATTTCATAATTTTAGGTCAACGGGAAGTACCCTGTAGGTTTTGCATTTTTGAATAAATGTATGGAGATGAGGACATAAAATGCCATATCTTTGGATTGCGTCGTTGTAAAAAATTGAAATTTTCAGATCTTGTGTGTTCATGGATCCTAATATATGGTATTAGTTTCAACCTGATACATTTACCCGTTCGTGAGATAAAGGGTCTTGACAGACAGACAGACGGACAACAAAGTGATCCTATAAGGGTTCCGTTTTTTTCTTTTGAGGTACGGAACCCTAAAAAAGTCATCAAAATAGCATAACGTGATATTTTTTTATAAATATCTTCAATGTACAGACAAAATCAATTTACAGTTTTATAATAGTAGAGATGAATCAATACCTACCATTATTATGATGTTTTTCAGATGTGAAAACACCAATCTGCGCGGTATCGGGTGCCCAGTTCTTGACTCGGAAAGGGTTTTTAGACCTCCGAAACACTTTAGACGCTGATGTTCCTGTTAGTCTCTTTCGGGATGAGGGCAGGACTTTCCTTCAGGTAAGATTATCAAACGATGTAATTTAAAATAATTATTTACTTTAAGATAAATAACGGAATAAGAAAGTTCTTAGAGAAATGTGATTTTCCCTTGAAGTAACAGAAGTTTTACGAGTTTGTGCTACAAATTTCCTTGCAGAAATAAAAGCTATTCGCCGCTCTACTACAATGCGAAAAACAGGTTCATTCATCATACCTATTTAATTAGTCAGTTCAGGTTTAGGTTCATCATAACATCCCACGAAACGTCCACTACAGGACAGGGAGCTCCCTCCAGAATTCTAGCTTTTGCTGGAAAAATGTGGAGGGGAAGTACCATAGTCACCTCGCTTGTTAGCGTTACGGCTGGCACTATGGACCGCGGTTGTAGGTGACCGCAGTTAGTAAGATGTAAGATACAAAGGAGGATGCTGCTGCCCATCCTCCAGTTAACCCTTAGTCGCCTCTTACGACACCCAAGGGTATGTATGGGTTGGTACTATTCTTTGCCGGTACCACAGGTTTAGGTTACGTAATACTCGTACTTACTAAATATTTTCTTCAGAACGTGCTTGAAATCGCAGAAATTAATATTAATTTTATTTCAGTGGAGCGGTGAAGATGATGTGCGTGCACGCATGTCAGGTAGGGTCATGGTTGTGCGACTGCTCTGTAGAGATGTGGCAGCGACGCCAACTTCGCCCCTCGACCTACGGGGTGTATTTACACCATGTGTTGCGTTCCGAGTGCAAGGAACTCCGCCTAGACACAACAGTAGTAAGTCTGAACTATCAGTGTTGTTTTTTTTTGGGTTCCGAACCAAAGTGGTAAAAACTGAACCCTTGTGGTGCGATTTCGTCTGTCTGTCTTTCTGTAACACCTGTTTATCTTAGCAACTACTCACGCTATCGTTTTGAAATTTGGAATACTAATAGCTTAGCTTGCCAAATTATGTGGGAAAAAAAAATAAACATATTTTTATATTATTTTTGGAAATGGGGCCTTAATAAATTTCATGCAAATTGCATTGGGCATTTTAATTTGTCCTTGTTTTGTTTTCTAGGTTGAATCGGCTATCAAATGATATGGCTTACGTGTACATTCCAAAATATATGTTTGTATATTTTTACGACTCAGTTTTCGAGTTGTGATAAAAAATTACAAAAAAAATACCATCCCCCCTTATCTCCGAAGTTTAAAATGCGAAAAATCTAAATTAATTATAATCGATAAAGGTTTATATAAATATTACAGCAAACTTAAAAAAAAAATCTAAGTTGCACAGTTTTTTAGAAATCTGCAAAAAACCTTTACAAACAAATTTAGTTTTGCGGTCCTAAAAATAGACTTGATGCTTCTTAAGATACTATAGGTATTGTATAGGTATTGACGTGTAAATACGTGTAAATATTTACGAATAAATGAGTATGAGTATATCACAACACTCGGCGCTCGAGTCCTAGTCGCACTTGACCGGTTTTTTTATCATAGTATCATGGTTTTTTTGGACTGATTGCATTATAAGGAACATCTTTAAGTCATGAGTGACCTTTTCTGGGCGACATACTGTTGTCAACCTCATCTCAGACTGAGGTCAAGCATCATAATAATAAGAAAAAGAATCGACATCATAAGTTTGAATTACGCATCTCCAATACATTCTTTAACTTCAGTATCCCACTTATAATCAATTGTATTTTATTCCAGATGTAACTGAAGTCCAATTTGCACCAAATGCGCACACTTCGGAAACAACGAGCACCTCGGGTCTGTCGGTTACAGAATACGTCGCTATTGGCATCAGCTCACTTCTTCTTGGCCTCATTTACGTTGCATCTGTATTTCTCTACCTACACATCCGAAAAAAGAGAAAAGCCGCGTCCGAAGAGGGGAGTGATAGAAAACTCAAAGGGTTGAAGAAAAAAGATGGGACAGCAATAACAGAAAGAGATATCATTAGAATTAACAACGAACGCATCCAATCGTTGCCAAGTGCCTTGGGTCAAGATGATGGAGTCATCAAGAAAAATCCTCTACTTAGTCTCGGTCGTCAATTTCATGACTCGAAAAGCAGTTTCCAGAGTGATTCTGGAAGTAATGTATCCGATCTGGAAGACTTTGGCGATAGTAGTGTGCGAAGCGAGGATAATACAAGTAACGTAAGTAAAAAATATACGGGGTGTAAAAAGGCTCATCGGAGCCTTCTAAGGGTTGATTCTTCATCACTAATATGTTGTAAAAAATATTAAAAAAATACTTTTATTTTAGGTGGTCGTAAAATATGTTTTTCCGTCTTCATTTTTTGAAATGGATAAGTACAGATGGCCGTTCGTCGGTGAAAACACTTTGACCTAGAGCGAGTCTCTGTTCAGCTTGTACTGGTTTTGTTTCTACGTGCTCACTACCGTGCGTACTTGCTACTGGCGTTTCACTTCTTCTTGACCTAAAACTACTTTTTTTTTAAAGAAGTATTTTTTTAAATATTTTTTTATACAATCTAGTAGTGATGTAGAATCACCCCTTAGAAGGATCATCGTACTTTTTTACACCCTGTATAATACCATTATGTTAATAGGGTATTTGATAGATTGAATAACCATAATAATTCAATGATTTTAGGGTCAAACTACATCAGCCGTAATCCATTTACGGCATGGAGATTTGAAGTTACAAAATGAAAACGCTGAGTATTCTCATCGCGATGAGTCAAGCATTGAACGTCTCCCGGACGAACATGTGTCTATAGTGGAAACCACTGACGACAGAGAAATAGCGCGGCCAGTCGGAACCACTAGAAGAAAATTATACTTCAATCCTGCTTATTTTGAACCGCAACTTATGGCGGTACGTTAATACTTATAAATACATTTTTGACATAGGTTTCCTCGAAGTCATTAACTAACGTAAAGTATTGTTTCAGGAGCCGCCACCAGCTGCCTTAGAGTTCTTAACCAAAATAAGGGAAGTGATATCAATAGCAAAACACAAAATGGCAGCTAAGCGTTTCCAACCAGTTTTAAATGAGATACCAGAAGAAGAAACATATCCATCAACTAGAAACAGTATAGATCTTTACCAAGGATTAGAAAGTCAAAGAAGCGGAAGTGTAGTCAGTCTCAAGAGAGAAAATAGCAGGAAGAGGCCTTGCGTCGGCTGTCCAGGCTGCAAAACAGATAACAGTGAAGTTCAAAACTTTATGAAATATGACATTCCCGCTTGCTACAACTGTCTCGGAAACAAAGGCGACAAACAAAGTAGCATTAGAAAGTGGCTTGAGAATATTCCTACTGGAAAACAACAGGCTTTCTTCAATGACTTTCTACCAAATTCCAACCAAAATGGAATGGTCAATTCTCTTCTGTCTTTACCAGTTAAGGAAAACCGATGCAAGATAAGAAAGCAAAATAGTTTTTCAGCAACAAATTCTATGCACGTTGATGACTGCTTTTCTATTCCAAAGAAATCATCTACTATGTCTGTGAGATCTGAACCACCGATAAGAAACTATAATTTACCTCTGCCTGAATTCGAAGATGTTGGTTATCAACCAAATAGTTTTAATTCTTATGGCCAAACTGTCTCAAGAGTAGACGATATAAGGCCAATTGGTCTTAGCGATTATAGATCAGGTAGTTTAAGAAGCCAATCGACCAATCAACGAAAGAACAAATTTAACAAAAATGTTTTGCCTGATATGGTTAACGAAGCCATCGCACTTGACCACTGTTCAAAAACTTATAATCAAAGTAGTTCCGATGAAGAAAGATTTCTTAAGAGTAATCCAAATAGTGTTCCTCCGAGTTATACTAGAAATGTATCCGAAAGCCCATCCCACGATTATGAGACTGATAGCTTAGAAAGGACTTCACACAAAAAAGGAGTATCAACCCCTACAGATTATCCGGAAGTGCCTTCATCGCAAGCTAGTCCTAGTTTAAGCAATGCACTACCTCTCGAAGAAGAATTAACAATGAGAAATGCAGTATACAAACATTCTAGCAGTAATAGTAACACTCCGTCGCCACAAAGAGACATCTTTATAGATCAAAATCATTACGAAACAATTGGAAAGCAAAAAGGGATGCTTCTGAAACCCCCTGAAAATGTTAGCAAACAAACGGATATAAATTCAGAATATAGTTTAGTAAGCGAAGTTTATGTTAACAACAATTACAACTTCGGAAGCACACCAACATCACCAAGCGGCTCTGAATGTTCAGTGGGAAGCAGAAAGCTAAAAAAAGTCGAAAACGCCAGCCCAGAAGAAAAGCCAGGTTGCTTGACAATAGAAGTGAAAGATTCCCCAGAAAATTATATAAAGATACATGAATCGGACGGTTTTGAACCAGATACTCTTGATCGTAAACACCCTAAACATAAGGCAATTGTAGAGACTATTCAATTTAGCAGAAAAGATCTTTTAAAAAATATTAACGACGCCGAAAGCCCACCTAGTCAAAGAATACAACTACGCAGCAGTGGCACTTTCGCCAAAACCAACGATAAAGAGGAATACACGACGAAGTTTAATAGTTTAAGAAACGATTACGAGTATCGCAAGAATACAAACGATCGTCCGAGGCTATTACCAAACACATTTAGGAGTAAAAGTGTAGACGACACTTCGATAACCAATTGGGTGGAAGTCGAAGATTGGCAAACAGAAGAAGGTCGAATATTGACGTTGGAACTAAGACATTCAAAAAGACAACGGCAATCAACACCACCCACAATAAAAGAAATAAAAAATCTCGCGCGGCCTGACGTTTTACCGCCACTTCCCCCAATAGATGATACTTCAATTTACGAACAACCTACATTTCCACCAAGAAGAGTGGAAGACAGAATACCAATAGATGCCCTTTCAAAAAACGCTAATGGCAGAAGCCTCAGTCCGAGGATCTCTAGGATTGATACGTTTGAGCCGACCAGCAGACATTCACTTCCCTACGAACCGCAGTGTGGATCTTCCTGCAGTCCACAGAGAGCTTCTGTCGAAACAATATCCTCGGGGTATGAACATTTCAATTCTACTTCAGTACCTCAAGATATCAAATCTGGCGAATTTTGCAGGAACCCTAACAAAAGAACTACTAGAAGTTCTTGTAGTGAAATAAATACGAACACTTTTGTGAAAGGACCTAAAAGTAATGGACATTCAAAATCGCGTTTCCGACGAAAAAAGGGTTCGACAATTGAGGATTCGGGATATTTGAGTAGTGACTCTGCTAGTTCGCGACAGTTTTCTAGGAAAATTGTCGTTGCAAAAATTGTGAGTTGTAGTGAAAGTGATGATACAGAAAATGAAGCGAGAAGTGAATCAGGAGCTGAAAGTGTGGAGACACATTCCGTTTACTTTGGTAGTTTTAGGAAACTGCAAAGAGCCCAAAACTCTAGCTACAATGTTGGCATTAAAGGTGCAAGGGACAGTAGCAAAAAACAAAGACAACCTAAAGATTATTTGTAATAGGTACTTATAATTTATAGTGAAATCCTATTGTGTATAATTTAAGTAGAAATAGTGGTTAAATTAAATTACTCAAAGGTTGTGCAATTATATCAAGTGCAATATTTTTATATTTAAGCCTTAGAGTTTAATAATAATTTTAGGGTAATATTTTAGCGGTTGCTAGGTGTATACTCACAAAAGTAGGTAATACATGTAATTTTATTTTATAAATAGTTATGTAGACATGAAATAGGCCGGACGTGCAATGCAATAATAGAATAAGCTCCTCATCAATACGAAACCCAAGGTAGTCCAATAAGTCTCACTATTGTTAATAATATACTCAACACACTCTAGTTAGCTCACAAAAGTAATAATAATAAGTAAGGTGCGTCTGTTACTGTGAACCGTTTTTAGTAAAAAACGCATTAGGAAAAACTAGATTTACTGCTAGACACCTGTATAGCCCCATGTCAAAATTCGCAGGAATTGAAAGAAAATGTAGTTGTTTACGTAATAAGGTATATTTTTGAATAAATTTCAAAACAATTTTCATAAATTTTCCATTTTCCGGGAACTCTATGGGAAATTGACATAAGGGTCATATGTCAAAATTTTCCGGGTTCACATGTGAACCCGTGGGGCAACTGAGGTTTAAAAGGAATCATATGTATGGCGGCACTTTCGACCTTTTAACTCGCTCTATAAGGCAACAATTTTTTTGTGGAAACACGTTTTCACTAGTCAAAACGAAACTAGTTTTTGATACGAGTAGGAAAAGCTTGCAACTACCCCAGATTTGCGAGAAGTGCAGGCAGCCCCTGCGCTCTTGCACATCGCATAGTTGCTTCGGCTTTTTAGCCTAAATTGTATAGTATATTATTTGCCTTTACTTGTGGCCGGCAAGCTGCCACACAGCGGAAACTATAAATTCTTTCAGCTCTTTCGGATATACAAAAACAATCTCCATCTAACTGAAACAGCAGCTTGAAATCGGTGTAGGTATGCCAATTCGATATGCTAGTTTTTGACCCAACCTAATGTTTTATTTTTTAATAGGTTTACTAGTCAAAACTAGTTTTTACTAAAAACGGGTCTTTCTTTACTGTACTATATCGATAATGGCTGTAATGTATGGTAGCAGCTACCTGCTGTTCTTACGGCGGAGGCTGAGGGATAGATTCCCCGCCGCGACGAATATTCGATTAGATTGGTCTAAGTAGACATTAAGGGCACTGCATGTTATCCTACGTCATCTAGAACACGAAATTTGCAACTTTGTAGCGATAGTAGTGGCCTACTAGGTCCACTAAACGTTGGTCTGCCTAACCGAAACCTGGCAGGTTTTGTACAGTCGGAGCGCAAAGTGGTTAAGTGACAGATTACACGAATGAAATCTATTTGTAGAAATAGAAGGTACCTATACAAGTAAAAAACAACAGGTCTGTCTTTCATCCTATTGGCAGTTTCGCTAGTCGGACCACAAATGTGGTCAGATGATGATGTGATTGGACCACAAATTTGGTCGCACTGGCGAAACTGCCAAGAGGATGCAAGGCAGACCAGTTGTTTTTTACTTATATAGGTACCTTCTATTTCGACGAATAGATTTCATTCGTTTAATCTGTCACTTAACTACTTTGCGCTTCGACTGTACAAAACCTGCCAGGTTTTGGATTGGCAGACCAACGTTTTGTGGACCTAGTAGGCCACTACTATCGCTACAAAGTTGCAAATTTCGTGTACTTACTAGATGACGTAGGATAACATGCAGTGCCCTTAAAGTCTAAAGTGTGTCTGTGTACGTTGTTGTGTGTGTGCATGATAGATATAGGATTTTCCTAATTTGGGACTGTGAGTCTGATCATTATAACATGTTTGAGAGAAGATAAATGTAAAATACTTTAAGTAATAGTTTTTATTTTGTTTTTTTAGAGTTCGATAGATTAATGTAAATAAGTAGAGAGTCAGGCAGCAAAAAATCGCTTCCCAGTACCTGACAACACTGGTGCTCCAGGGAGGGGGTGATTAAATCACAGACGTCCTCCCCGTCAGAGCACACAATATGCTAATAAATAGCGTTTTGATGTTGGGAACGAACAATCAGTTGGTTACATTGCGCAGACTAGTTTAAATTTACTAGAACCCGTTTGACTGTCTACCGGGCTAGACTGAGGTCAAGAGCAAGCCGATTGTAAACAAATAAAATTACGCCGAGGACAAAAGCGAGCAAATGGTAATATATCATTAAAACAATCCCGATTTCTTAAAAACTTTACGTACTGTTTTTGGGGACTGAGCTTGCTTGCTATCAATTCTACGGCAAGAAACGATTTGGTTGCTAAAAACAACTAAATCGGAAAGCAACGCGATGTGGTTCAAGGCCAGACAATAATTTCGTCAGTAATTTTCTCTCGGGAAATAAAAATGCTTTAGAGAGTTAGAACCATGAAACCTTTTGTACGTCACCTGCGGTTCCGTGGCTCGTGGACTAACATAAGTCTTCGAAGGTTGACTTTTACGCTGATGCCTTTTCCTGCCAAGTATTGCTTTGTTAAAAGTACCCTAAACCGACGAACCTGTATGAAAGGGTTAATGAAAGTAGAAGAAACGAGGGACGTATGTAAAGATCGTAGCAGGTGGAGGGCTGTGGTCTCTGCCTATCCCAACGGGAAAGAGGCGTGTTATGAATGTATGTATTGCTTTGTTATTGAAAAAATGCGTAGATTTCGACCTGTGAACTTAATCTTCTGCCAACTGACATGATTGCTTGTTACCAACATTCAGGGGTTTTGGTTGTGGAATATATCTTTTTGATTAAGTAAATAAAATTGTAGTAACTAGTATAAATAAAATAGCTGAATTAAATTGGTGCTAGCTAAGCTATGCAAACGGGAAACCAGGTATACTCATGATAAATGTTGCAAGATTGAGTAAATTAGCCAAATTTCTCAATTCCTTGTTTTGCTACTATAATTATTATTAAGTTTATGCCAGGTTTTATTAAATGATTTCATAATTTTATATTCTGTAAATTTTATGGTACCCGAGTGCCTATTTAATAAATTATGTTATAAGTTAATGTAATGATTAGGATGATGTTAATTTTTAAACTCATTTTGTTCTTTACTATACTTTTATTGAATTTGTACTTATTTTTAAAGAGATTTTTAAAGATAAAAGTAATAAATTACATTTAAAAAATTGTGTTCTTTTTTTCTGAAACATACCTACCCTGATTATAATATCACAATATTGAGTTGGAAATTAAAACTTAATCAATATCTATAACCATACCTTCTGATCCTCCATCGCAAGTAGCTTCATCTATTGAACTTCTTATACCTCTATCTATTTCTTCAATCATTTTATTTCTAAACTCGAGAAACCTTGATACTCCTCCAGCAAAAATATCTATTTCACTTCCGATTTTACTTTGAACACATGAGTTTTTGTTCTCGTTCATTTTTATCATACATTCATCCAGATATTCAAGAGTTAGAGATGTCTGTTTTAACATTGAAGATTTTAATTCTAAGTCATTGATATCTTTTGAAGGTGCAGAAATATCTTCATTATGTTTGGATAATTGGGGGACTTTAGCCGTGATTCTGTGTCCAGTTGTAGTTGCTACGAGTCTGTGTGGGATAGCATCATGTATGTAGTGGATGAAGGACAAAATTTGATCATGTGACCTGAAACAAACAAGGTAGACTTATGAAGAGAGTAAGCACAACAACCAACCCCTAACTAGCTAACTCCTATAATAGCCCTTTGTAACTTTTTTTGTTTTGCAAGGAATTTAGTTTTTTTATTCAGCCGACTCTTAAAGTAGACGGTGGTTTTTGCCGTTTCTTTTACGCTGCCATAGCACGATCTGAAACTATGTAGACTCGCTCTATTTGCATTGAATTCTGCATGACATTCAATAAGTATTCTGTAAAGAATCTACATTGAATAAAATTATCTAAATCTTTCAAAATAGGCATTAATTCTATTCGCCGCGCCGCGCCGGGGCTGCAGTGGTATTCAATTCAATATTTTTATTGCTAGTCACAGTACATAACAGGTCTTTAAAAAAATATATTGTCTCATGTGACGCCCTGCAAGGGCGCAGCAATTTCAAGAGAGGATGCATGTACACAAACTAAATTACAAATATAAATTAATAACAAATTAATTGATATAAATAAATTATAAATTAAATTACATTATTATACCGTTCATTAATATTGATTATTAAATTAAAAATACCTAACAAACTAGTACTTTAGTGCGTAATTTACTACAAATACCTAAGTGCTTGAGGTGTTTGTTGTATTGACTCATTAAAATAAATTGAAGGCAGGTTCGAACGATGTCAGTTTTGCGGTGCCTTTTTCTTGGCGCCAGAAAAAAAGCACGTAGTTTATACGGTTCTTAGTTTTCAACTGTAAATTTTTCGCTCAGTTAATTTTTTCCTGAAGAAAGCACGCCAGCGACTAGCACGTGATTCCATTAGCCTGCGCCATTTGCGCGGGCGATGCAATAGACGCTGTAGATGTCACAGGCGTCAATAAAAATATTACGGCGCAAGCTTGGAAGAAAAATGAGCGTGATTTATATGTTGTACGACCTCTTTAGGGTTCCGTACAAACGGGATCAGGTCAGTTTATTTTTCGTGATAGCACAGGCGTGACGGCGGCAGGACTTTAACGCCTCAAAATTGACATCGTAGGTATAAACCGACCTTATAACAAAAATATACCTTGTATACAAGGATATCATCCACTTGCCCTCCCCCATCACCTTCTGTTCTTCTATCGCCACCACACCATGCAGAGTATGAAAAGGAGAAATCCTATGGACAACAGCATCATCCATATTGACAATCCTTTCCATGTTTAAATGTTCACAAAACAAATCCAGCAAGTTGAGATTTCTTTCTTTCTCTGTTTCAATATGCCGCAAACTCATTTCTGTCCTCACACTTGTAGCTAGTAAAGCTAGAATTTTATATTTATCAGTTGTGTTATCATGTTGTATGGAGCATAAGACATCAAAATTTTCTTTCATAGTATCCAGAGAAGATAAGTGCACAGTACAAAATGGTAATAAGTGATCTTTGGTTCCGAACTTGTATGAAATAACTCCACTAAATATTATTGGACTTGTGACATGATATTTAAACTCTTTTATGTCAATAACAAGTACAATTGCTGCCTTTTGATCTTTACTTATTGAGTTTGATAATTTTTCTTTCCAATAAGGAGTGGCAGAAGTAGATTCAAAAACCTTTGTGGTGTAAGTTGTGGAAGGCAAACTTGTATGAAGTAATATGTGAGCATTCTCTACAGGCCTGCAAAAGTTAATTAATAATTTGGAATACAGTTATTAGGATAGGATCTATTTATTTAATGACAGTAGGTATTTTATAAGAATATGCCAACCTTATGCTGATCTAATTCTTAGTTAACTTACATTTTGCCTTTATTTTTAATTTCTAAAATAACTGATATTTTCTGTCCAACCATCTTGACCCATGGAGTGTGACTTTTTATTTTTAATGGACCAAATTGCTCCTGAAAACGAAAAATATTTAGGTAAGTGCTAATATTTTTAAATAAAATTTAAAACATGTTTTGTCGGCTATGTGATATTATTTTCAATAAAAAATGCCAGCACTCAAACCTGAGTTTTACTTTCTTGAATATAAGAGTCATCAGCTATTGGGCAATTCTTTTTATAGTCAGAATAGGCAGCCAATTGCCTTAGGTTGCACAAATCCCTTAAAACTTTCTTGTTACAGTTCACACTGTACTTAGCCTCTGTTAACTTCCTAGCGAGCTGTGTAATTAAAGGTAGACAATCATCTGCTTTTTCTACTCCTAATATTTCGGCACTGTCTCCAAGTTTTTGAAAGTTGTCATCAAATAACAAAGGCACTCCGTCATCACTGCATATAATTTTCAAGTTTGCCTGGCCTGTACACATCGAATCTTCTATCGTGTACGAGTCGACATTCTTTATTCTGTTTAGAACTTGCAGTTTATCTTTCCTTGACAATATAACGACTTCATTTTCAAAAGAAACAAGGTAGAATACCTCGCACTTGCTATTCCTAAGAATTCTTATATCTTGCGGTTTCCAAAAGCTATCAATAGAAATTGAAGTAACCAGGTCCCTCTTGTAAAACTCTTGAACTTCCCCTCGTATAGTACAAATGGTGATATCAATATTTCTCTTGTCCCTTGGGTGGTCTTCATAGAATACAAAGCATGAAATCTCGTTTATCAAAGATGCTGGCACTAAGGCAACTAGATCTTGCCGCACGTTGTCCGGCATCGACAACATTTTATTTCAAAGAAATAGTTAACCAAACAGAAACAAAATAATTTTCTATACAAAACAAGGTTGCGTTCCGAATCGGGTAAAAATTACTCTGACTAGTGATGTGAACCGGTTTCATAAAAACCTACAAAAAACCGGTTATTGTTAAAACCGATAATTACCGGTTCACATTAAAAAACCGATTACAACCACAAAACATGTATCCGAATCTTAGATATGTATCCGAAAATAAGTCTTGTTCCGTTTAAAATGTTGTCTATGTTAGGAGAGTCCCCGATGCCTCGTTTAAGTATGTGAAAACAAGGGTTTTAGGAAGCTGGTTGAAGTATTGAATCCAAGCTATAAACTTCCAATGCCAGAACTTTACAAGAGTGCCAAGTCACGGCTTGCTAGCATGCTTAAAAATATTAAGAGTGTTGCACTTACCGCTGATATGTGGTCAAATCAAAACATGGATTGTTTCCTTACTGTCACAATACATTTTTAAAACATTTTAAAAAGCTACGTATTAACTACATGTGATGTTCCAACTTCGCACACAGGCGAAAATCTAGCTGAAATTATGACTAACTTACTAACAGAATAGAAAATATTAGGAAAAATTTCTGCTATTGTCACTGATAATGGTACTAACATGGTAAAGATGTGTGATTTGCTGGGAATAAGGCACATGCAGTGTTTTGCCCATACGCTTAATTTAACTTTGGACGATTCTATGAAGCTTTCTGAGGTGGAGGACATAACTAACAAATGTAAATCCATTGTAAAATTCTTTAAAAAGTCATCAGCTGTAGGTTGGCGAGCGCTTAAATTAGCTCAGAAAGAAAGAAAACCCGATTCAAAGGGGTAGCCCTTTGAAGATGATACAAGAAGTTTCTACACGATGGAAGAGCACGTTTTACATGTTAATGAGAATACTACAGTTAAGTGACGTTCTCGCATTGTTGTGTAGGAAATTAGTTCAGGCGCCAGACTACTTAACTGCTTCCGAAGAAGAAGCAGTTAGAGAAGTTATCAACATTTTGGAAATATTCGAGGAAGCTACAAAACTCGTTAGTCATTCCGTTAATATGTGGACTATTTGAAAAATTTAACACTATTGAAATTTCCCTCACAACAGATATAGGCAAGATGTTTCACTCATCAGTGAGGCGACACATAAGTAACAGACTCTTGGCATATGAAACAAGAACTGTGTCGCAAATATCTACATATTTGCATCCAGTGTTGAGAACAGCATTTCGTCACCCAGAAAACCTGCTGTCGGCGAAAGAGTTGGTAAGAAAAGAATCATCCCATTGCTTAAAATATTCCGTGGATTGCTCTGTGCCATCGACTTCAGAGAAGCCAGCGACTTCGGAGCAGCCGAAACAGAAAAAACCTGGACTACTGGATTTCTTAAAACAAAGAAGACCCAATACTAGTTCAACTGCTTCTGTAATTAATATTTTACGCATGTATATAGACACAGATCCACGAAGCGAAGAAGCCGAGATCACAAATGCAGCTAAAAGTGTGGGAGCTTTTTGGTCCAGCAATAAACACTTGGCGCCTTTGAATACAATAGCGCTAAAGTATTTGGCCCAGCGACATCGGTACCTTCAGAGAGGATGTTTTCCAAATCAGGATATATATTGTCCTCTAGACGGAGCAGGCTACAGGTAGATGCTGTTGACCAAATTTGCTTCATAAATCAAAACTACGATTAATTAGAAACCGGCGAACTATAAAATCTCCTGCTCATTTATTTTCTGATTGATGACTACTCCTTTTTTGTATTGTAATTGTACCTGATTAAGTGAAGAAAAATAAATACTAAGCCTTTAAATAAATACTGGTATTTAAAAAAAAAAACCTAAAAATACCTTTAAAAACCGGTTTTTTAAAATAACTAATCGGTATATACCGGTGTTAAAAATTGTAATCGGTTCACATCACTAACTCTGACAGCGTTAGCGTTATATGACGTCCATCGGTGTGGTCGAGACAGACTGCTGTCAAATGTTAACTATTACCGTTTTGGAACTCACTCCAAAACCTCAATCAAAACATGTCAGAAAATTTGACATTGACATTCTTTTTTAGGGTTCCGATACCAAAATGGTAAAAAAAAGGAACCCTTATGGTGCCGCTCTGTCTGTCTGTCTGTCCGTCTGTCTGTCACACCTCTATATCTCAGCAACCACTTACGCTATCGAGCTGAAATTTGGAATAGTTTTAGAATATAGTTGCCCAACTTAATTGCACATGAATTTTTTTTGAAAAAAGTATGATTATTAATGTAAAGGGGGCCAAAATAGGGGGGGCCAAATTTCAAATTGTCGCTACTAGGTCGAGTGGGGTATCATATGAAAGGGCTTTACTTGTACATTTTAAAATATATTTTTGTATTTTTTTAAGTTTCTTAGTTTTCAAGTTATGATGAAAAATGTCAAAAAAAATACCATTCCCCCCCCCTTATCTCCGAAGTTTGAGTAAGGGAAAATCTGAATTAATTACAGTTGACAGAGGTTTATGTAAACTTTACAGCAAAAATAAAACGATCTTTCTAAGTTGCACAGTTTTTCAGAAATCTGCAAAAAACCTTTACAAACAAATTTAGTTTTGCGGTCCTGAAAATGGACTTTATTGCTTCCAAAAATACTATAGGTATATCGGAACCCTCGGCGCGCGAGTCCGACTCGCACTTGACCGGTTTTTTTTCATTGTATACGGTAGACGAGCGCAAAAAAGTCGTCGTGAAAATCGCTGCTTTATACTGCCATCTAGACCTACATTTTAGAAATTATACTGCTAATTTGGTTTCCTAGATGGCGCTTTAGTAACGTCTTTTCTGGTTCCAAGTCAGAAAATCTTTAAAAAAACAAAAGTCAAAACAAGTTCAAATATTTTCCGATTGGCAGTAATGGCTGTATCTTGAAACGGCCGAGAAAAAAAAGGCGGGAAAACCTTTGTTCGAATAAGGCGCGTTTTTTGTCGAAAACTATAGAAAAATTGTAAAAAATTGTATTATACTCTACTATTACTTCTTATTTCTAGTGTAAATAATTGTTCTTATAGTGTAGTTGTAAATACAAAGTGTAGCTTCCCCATTCAATATGGGGAAGCGTGGGAGAAAGGACAGCAAGAAAAAAAAGCCTGAGGGTGATCTTGGTGAACCACCTTTGCCAGAGTCATCATCGGATTCTGACGACACTGGACATGAAGAACACGAGGAGAAAGAACCCACAGTGGATAAGTACAAACCATACAAAGTTCCTGGATATACCCGGAAATATGATGCAAATTGCAAGAAGCCAGAGTACATCGTTTTTCTTAGCCACAAGGAAGATAACAAACCATTCTCTGACAAAGACCGGCTAAATCTATCAGGAGGTCTTAGAAGGCACTGTGTTTCAGGAATAACGCACCTGAAACCTATCAACAAATACAAAATAGGCGTCATATTTGAGCTTCCAAACAATGCTAATGTCTTTTTACAGAATTCAAAATTGTTGGACGAATTGTCGTTGAAGGCTTCGATACCTGCCTCCGACACTGAAATAACTGGTGTTGTAACTTCCGTACCCACAGAAATGTCCAATAAAAAGATATTTAAATTAATTGACAGTTGCAGGAATGTTATTCAAGTCCGTCGATTCATGCGGCGAGTAAGAGGGTTTGCGCAGTCTCATATCTTCCTACACAGACTGTCGCTATAACGTTCGCCTCGACGCAGCTGCCTGAGTATGTAAACTTAGACCACTGGAGACATGAGGTCAGTGAATACGTTCCACCTGTGAAGCAGTGTCTTCGTTGCCTCAGATACGGGCACATTGCGAAATTTTGTCGTAACAGTGAAGTATGCTCTATTTGTACAGAGAGTCACAATTTTAAAACTTGTCAAGTAAGCTCTGAAAATGCTAAATGCGCAAATTGTGGGGGTAACCATGTCGCTATTTCGGCTTCATGTCCTATAAAAAAAAACAAAATAGAAGAGAATAAAATAAAGTCTCGTGCGGTTAAATACTCAGATTTATTCAATGAAAAGGCTTTTCCTCAATTAACAGCGAAGACAATGGAATCACAAATTACAAACTTAATGAAATCTGATAAATTTGTTAATTTATTAGTTGAATCAATTTTGCATATAATAGCGAAACAAAAAGAAATGCCAATTAATTCAAATTCAATTAAAGATACTATAATGGCTACCTTACAGAAAAAATCATCAACTTAAATAAATAATGGGTACTGTGAACATCCTTCAGTGGAATGCTCAAAGTCTTATTAGTAATAGGCATATTTTTACTCAGTTTCTTTATGAACAAAATATTCACATAGCTATAATTTCAGAAACTTGGTTATGTAATAAACGATTTTCTATAAGGGGATATAGCATTGAAAGAAATGATTGTGGAAACAAACATAACGGCGTAGCAATTCTGATTCACAACAGTATCGTTTATTCTAAAATAGATACTTATTTTGATAGTTCTTTACAAAACATTTGTGTTCGTTTAAAAATAAGCAATAGAGAAGTCAGTATTGTAAGTTTTTATAGTCCATCTAGTTCAACTCCATCATTTGATAGGAGTAAATTGGATTCCTTAGTAAAGTCGATACCAACTCCGATTTTATTTGCTGGTGACTTCAATGCACACCATACTTCTTGGGGATGCAACAGAGATGAAGCTCGTGGCAGGGATGTGTTGGATGTTGTCGATGAAAATGGTCTTGTTCTTCTAAATGATGGTCAGGTCACAACTCTTGGTTCATTGACGTGGCGGCAAAATGCATTAGATTTGTCTATAGTTTCTCCATCATTGGCATCTTTATGCGAATGGTCAGTTCATGATTCTCTACTTGGTAGCAGTTATCATTTCCCTGTAATCATAAAAATGTTTATTGATCCTTGTGAAACAAACAACAATAACTCTTGTAATAATATGCATTTGCCAATCTACCCAAATTATAAGGGGGTGGATTGGAAAGTGTATGAACAAAATGTTGAATCTTTGCTAGGTAATCTTCAATTGAATCAGTATTCTCCATTGGATGCATACAATTTATTTTGTAAAATGTTACATATTGCGATTGAACAGTCTATTCCAAATTTTATGTCTTCAAATACTTTTAACAGTAGTACATCATGTCTTAGGAAGTCTGGCAAAAGGCCCAATTTACCCTGGTGGAATGGAAAATGTTCAGAGGCCGTTTTGAGATTTAAACAAGCTTATGTTGAATTTAAATATAACCCCACTGAGGCTAATTATATAGAGTTTAAAAGATTACGGGCGCTTAAAAAACTTACCTTAAAAATTGAGAGGAGAAATAGTTGGATTAATCTCTGCAGTTCTTTTCATCGCTGTACCCCTCTATCTGTAATTTGGACACATATGAGAAAATTTAACAGAACTTATGTTTCTAGTACAGTTGATGATACTTGGGTCTTGGATTTCTTGCAAAAATATACACCTGATTTTGTAAAAGAATCAAACAGATTATTTAGCTCTAATATTAATTCTGAAAACATGTTTATGGTAAATCCCTTTACATTACAAGAACTTAAATCAGCCATCTCTTCTAGAAAAGATACTTCATTTGGTCTAGACGGTATACCATATATTTTCTTAAAGAAACTGAGTGAAGATAGTGCGTCTTTCTTAATATATTGAATCTGCTTTGGGCTAGTGATACAATTCCTGAGTCCTGGAAAACTGATTGTCTGGTTCCAGTATTAAAACCAAATAAAACAAGATTAGATCCAAACTCATACCGTCCTATTGCTTTGACATCTTGTGTTGGTAAAATATTCGAACAACTATTGAAACAGCGTCTAGAATTTTTTGTAGAACATAATTTTATCTTACCTTCTAATCAGTTTGGATTTCGTAGAAGTAGATCAGCAAGAGAGAGCCTTTGTCAATTCCATCTTGATGTTCAGAATATTACATCACAAAATAACTTTCTTCTTGCTGTATTTTTTGACATCTCTGGCGCTTTTAATAATGTGAATATCAACGTTCTTTGTGATGAGTTGCTATGCATTGGTTTTCCTGGAAAAGTAGTACAATGGGTTTTTGATTTTTTACATGATAGGAACGTCTTTGTTAAATTAAATAGACACCTTTATGGTCCAAGAAAGTCTTCTATAGGGACTTGTCAAGGAGGAATATTATCGCCATTGATTTTTTTGCTTTATATCAGACGACTTAATATTATTTTGGGCCCTAATGTAAAAAATTTGCAATTTGCAGATGATTTACTTGTTTATGCGTCGGGAACAAATCTAGCTCAACTGGTTGAAGTTGTTGGCGACGCATTGGCAAGTCTAAATAATTACTTTTCTTACCTAAACCTGGATGTTAATCCGTCAAAATCAAAGGTGCTAGTCTTCGGAAGAAGATGTGGCACTGTTCCCATTGTGTATTACAATAATACTGCTTTACCATTGTCTAGAGATGTTAGGTTCTTGGGTGTAATATTCACATCAAACTTGTCCTGGAAATATTATATTGATCAGATTACAGGTAAGGCTATAAGAGCATATAACATTCTTAAATCACTAACTGGTACCTATTGGGGTGCTGACCCAAAAATTTTACTAATGCTATACAAGTCACTTGTTCGAAGTCACTTTGAGTATGGATTCTTTTGTTTCGCTGCTGACAAAGATATTGTAGAAAAATTAAACAAAATCCAAAACAAATGTATGCGTATAATAACTGGGGCATTTAGGAGTACTTCTATTGGAGCATTACAGGTTGAATGCAACCTTTCACCTTTAAGTATTCGATTAAATTATCTAAAAGAAAGATTCATCTTGAAATTATATAGTTTTCCTAAAAACAAATTATTGCAAAATCTATCCAGTTCGCAACTAGTTCCTATTCGTAAGCCTATTTTCATTCTACAAGGATTACATTCCTTTTTGCAATTCCTACAGAGTTGTAAAATTCATGTACCTGATCTGGTGTTACCTTGTTATGAAGGTTCTTATCATTGTAAATTCCCAGCTATTAAAATAGTCATTGATCCCAGTTTATCATCCAAGGAACAAGTTAATGCAAAATTATCGGATTGGGATGCTCATAGATTCATATACACTGATGGATCCAAGGATACTAATGCAGTGTCTTTTGCTTTCTTTGACTATACTGCAAATTTTGGTTTAGGTCATAAAATGGATAAAAATGCTTCCATATTTTCTGCTGAAGCTACTGCTATATTGTTTGCTTTGCAATATATCAAAAATAATAATAAAGGTTTTCTAAATTGGGTTGTGGCTAGTGACAGCATGAGTGTTTTAAAAAATTTGGCAAACCATAAATTGCAAGCTGACACTAATTATATAATTTATGAAATTAAGAAGCAGTGGGTTGCATTGACTGAATCAAATATTTTTGTTGATTTTGTATGGGTTCCTGCCCATATCGGCGTTGTAGGGAATGAGAGGGCAGACTATTTGGCAAAGACTATAGTTAACTTTGATTCCAATTCTGGATGCACTGATGCTGGAGTTTTACTTCCTTTCACTGACGTTGTAACCATCTTAAAGCGACGTATGTGCGAGACATGGGGTCAACACTGGTATCAGTTTACTCAGACAGAAAATAAGGGACGTTGGTTTTCTTCAATGGATGTTCAAGTCAATTCTACACCATGGTTTTGTAAAGATCCTGTGTATGCAAATCGGAAGTTCTACTCTACTTTGTGCAGACTTCGTTTTGGCCATTGTCGCCTTAATTACCATCTTTTTCGTTTAAAGATTGTTGACACTCCGTTTTGTGAACATTGCAATATGGATGAGGAACAAACCTTAGATCATATTATCTTTAATTGCTCGGCCTTTGGCATTCAGCGCCTTGTGCTAACGGACGGGCTCATTCATATTTATGGGTCTGCTGATTTGGTCCCGCTTTGCAGCCAGGAATTGCTTTTGAATGTTTCCACTTATGTGTATATATATAACTTCATAATTTCTACTGTAAATAGTGTATAATATTGTTTTAAAATAGGTTTATTTAACTATTTTTTATTTCAATTTTAACCCTTAAATGCGTCATGTTGTAGTTCTGCTACACTTTAATTTTTTCGGCACAAAATATTCCATAGTGTATGTTTTCCTATTATATTAAAATAATGTGGTAGTAAAAATACTACTCAACATACAAGCAACACTGTATTATTTGTAACTTGTAATATTTTTATTTTTTGAGGGTAGTTTTTACGAATCACCTGACTATCGATTTACATGAATATTTGATCGAGATTTTTTATTCAAAAACCTCAAGGTAAGACTTTGATAAAAATCATACATACAACAAAGACACAAAAATTTTAGGTTATTATATAATATATAATAATTGATGTATAAATCAATGTAAAATTGGTATAAAATTGACTGTTGCAGAAATGCAACATTGCGCAATGCATACATAAAAAATATGTGTTTGTTTACTGCAAGAGCCGCCTGTCTGAGAATCAGATTGAGACATATTTATCTCGTCTAGCAGCTGGAATAATGTCTGAATATGATTTAGAAGAAAGTGGTAGTAAACATGAAGAGGACCAGGAGACATTTTATGAAAATCTTGATGCAATTGCGCGATCTTCAAGATGATATCATCTAAAATGAAGAGGAGCAAGAGGACGATGATTCAGATCCACCACTTATACCAGATAATATTGATAATGATCACTTTTGGTACCTATTTAAGCAGGCACTAGAGCAAGACACAGAGAAATACAATGCAAATGCAAATATGGGAGGAGTAGACTTGATGGATTGTTTCATAGGACGCTACAGAATAAGAACAAAGGGTGGTAAAGCTATTTTATCGCATAATTTATATGACAATTATAAATGTTTGGATATTGTCAAGAAAGGTAGACACTCTAAACGGTCACAACGGTCTTAGACTTACCGCGTTCAGACTGGCCTTAGCAGATACTCTATGTGAGTTAGATGATGTTTCAGCAACAACTTCAGGTACTACGCCCCCAACGCCCAAGCGTGGTAAACGAAGCAGTGCTTCTTTAGAAAAAGCGATTCAAGAAATAAAAAGAACAAAAGTTCCAGGACAAATAGCACCAAGTAAAGATGTTCACTTAGCCAATGTTGCCCATTGGCCAGTGTGGTTTGACCGTGGGAGGAGTAAGTATCCTTCTTGCAAGGGCTACACTCAAACAATGTGAATAAAATGTAGTGTTTTCTTATATTTCAATAAAAAAAAAACAATTGATTTTATAAATATCATATTAAAAATTAAAAATAGTAAATAAAAATATTGTTTTATGCATAATTAAAATTTTTAGGTAATGTGTAAAAAAACAACCTTTTTCATGCACTTATTGCGCCATGTTGTAGTTCTGCAACACTTTGTTTTTGGTCTAAAAATACTTAAAATATAACAAAATATTTTTTTTGTTAATTTTCTCTCAAAATATGAGGGGGAATACATATGATAAATTAAAATCAATAGAATCCAAAAATTGGCGCATTTAAGGGTTAAGTTAGGTTATAGCATTGTCTTTTTATGAATGAATATTGGATTGGAATGGAACGTAAATTAATGACTAAACAAACATGGATTGGAACGTACAATATGGATATGACAACATGAATTGGAACGTAAAAACAAAATACTGAAGAAATTATATTACTGGATTTGACTCATTGACGTAAGAAAATGGCGTAGTTTCCAAAATCTTTGATTTGACTAAAGAAATTGATAAAACACCAAAGACATATATTTGATAACTTTACAAATGAAATTTTCTACGGAAGACCTCGCTTTATTTTACTAATTCAAGAAACTTATAGACGAATGACAAGGCGGTATGGTCTTGCACCTTAGCCTGCTCTTCTTTAAGAGCGAATGGAAAAAAAAAAAAAAAACAAATATTTTCCGTTTCTTTGAATTGTTTGTTTTTATTTCGTTTGTAAAATCGTATTGTGTTTTCCTGGAAAAACCATGTCGATTTCAGAAGATCCTCTGTTTTTAAAAGTATCTAAAGAACTGGACAGTTTTCGTAAGAGATATTTAGGTAAGTACATACTTACTGCGGATTTGCCTATTGTGTTGTTAGTGGTTTTAGTTTTTGTAACAATGTTTTTTTCTTTTCAATTTTCTTTGCAGAAAGAGTAGAACGAGAACAGCAAAAGTTAAAAGCAAGTAAAATGTACTCCGTGATCCAATCTAAAAGGGCTCAAGAACTGAAAATTAATGTATGTGGCTAACCATTTATTTACACTATCATGTGTATCACTCACTCCCAACAATAACATGTATTTTATATTGAATGAAAAAAAAGCTACATTATTTCACATTGTAACCATTGTTAGGCACCAGAATAAATGTAAATTTACAGACCTAGGATTCTGCTTTCAATGCAGGTTTTTACACTTCTCTCTTGATTTAGGTTAGGTTAATAAAATAATAGTATAGAATTCCCTATCATTATAATATCTTGTGGGCTGCAAGGTCGATGACTCACTCTGACCCTCGTGTCAGAGTTGTTAAGCCGCCAAGGGCCTCTGACATGATAGAAGCGCCAGTGCAGTCCAATTTATTTGTTTTGTCTTACTTTATAGGAAGACTTAACTGCTCGGCTGGCAGATCTGACCACAAAACTCAATAAAATGGAACTACTGTGCTCAAACTACGCTTCAGGTCCTACTATCGCTGACAGAGACCAGCAGAGGCTAAACAATGCTAAGTAAGATATTAAAGTAGGGCCAACATAAGAACTCCATATTTAACTCCAATGCACAGGGTTCATTTTTCTTTGCAGGTCGTAATTTTTCATATGTTAGACAGCTGTCACAATGGACTTATGTAGTTATTACAATGGCCTTACTTTAATGTGGAAGTATAAACAAAACTACTGTGGATAATTCTGTCTTCTTGTATATTAATTTAATGGAAAGTGAAAGTTTTTTGTGCTTACAAATTGTGTGCATTTTGGAATTGAAAATAACTCTTGTAGCATGCAAATTATTCTGTTAACTAAATGTTCATACTTTGATAGAATTAATCCACTTCACTAATTAGTGTTAAGATATAATCTATCAGATGACATGTATGTATAGCCAAATTCTTGACTCTACAATGTCTACATCTCGCTTAAAAAGTATCACCCGGCTGATTAATATCATAGCACAACATTATGGGTGGTATTTGTAATTCACTCTTAAGTTTGAGATTGCAGTCAAGATGTATAATTTGTATGCATAAGGTACATCATAAGAGCAATCTCACGCTCAAGAGGGATTTATCAACACCACGCTAAATACTCAATGACTTGAGTCCATAGGATAGAGTAGTGCCTTTTTGATCGATTTATTGAGTTTATTTATACACCGTGTTCCTGAGGATATGCATTTATTTTAAGTGCACGTTTAGTTAACAAAAGTGTACAAATTTCCCTAAGAAACATAACAAAAATTATTTGCCCTCTCATACAAATTTTTTTTTCGAATTTCAACTTATGTTTCTTAGGGAAAATTGTTCAGTTTCATTAACTGAACGTGCTTTTAAAGTTAATGCATAACACGACAAAAAAAATATTTTATGGACGGGAATTTTTTTTTTCGTATTTCAACCTATGTTTCTTAGGGAAGTCATACAGTTTCGTTAACTTAAATTAATGCATATCCTCAGGAACACGGTGTATAATCGTATGGCATTATGAATAGGCGTTAATATAGCCTTAAAACTCCTTTTAGCTCATCGGCGGCGTCAGGTTTAAACGAAATAAAAAATTTTGAGGTCCTGTATATGAGAAGGGGGCAACAACATCTAATATCTGAAAGGGCAGCAGTGTTGCGGGTGTCTATGACTGATGGTGATCACTTACTATAAGGTGACCCGTCTGCTCATCTGCCTCTTCTCGACATCTGAGAACTTTTTAACTGTGAAAGTGTTTTTTTAACTGTGATATTGTCTTAAAGTTGATTTTTAGGGTTCCAAACCAAAATGCTAGGAAAGGAACACTCTGTCTGTATGTCTGTCTGTCACACCTGTATCTCAGCAACCACTCATGCTATGGATTTGAAATTTGGAATTGTTTTAGAATATAATTTCCCCAAGTTTATTTCAAACGAAAGAATTTAAAAAACCGGCCAAGTGCGTGTCGGGCCACGCGCAATATAGGGTTCCGTAGTTTTTTACGATTTTTATTGCAAAGCAGGTGTTGACTAAGTATGTCATAACATAACATTCATAACATAAAATTTTTACACCCTAATACTCAGCGAGTTCCTAACGCCTGATTGCTATTCTATTTACATTATTTCCAGTTTTTCAGCTATAGCTCATTAACCTGTAAAGCCTACTTAGCTGTGATAGTTTTCTTTTTAATTTCATCATATATACTATTACTATGATTTTTTTCACATTTCCATTAACGTTTAGCTGGACACTCGACACCAACAAAAAAATGTGCTTTCAAGCTGAATATTTCGCAAACGGATCTCTAAATCGAAAAATGATCTTTACAAACTCACATTATTTTTAAAAGACCTATTCAACGATACCCCACACAATGGGGATAAATAGAAAAAAAAAATCACCCCCACTTTACTTGTAGGGGAGGTACCCTAAAAAAAAATATTTTCTTAGATTTTATTCTACCACTTTCTCGATGTGAATGAAGTACATATCCATACTAAATTTCAGGTTTCTAGTACGACGGGTCTCTGAGCTAAGCCACGGACAGACAGACAGACGGACATGACGAAACTATAAGGGTTCCTTGTTGAACGGAACCCTAACAAGGGAAGTATGTCAAGATCGTAGCAGGTGGAGGACTGTGGTCTCTGCCTGATAAAAAGGCGTGATATTATGTATTGTAAAGGGGGGGCAAATTTAAAATAGTTGCTACTTGGTCGAGTGGGGTGTCATATGAAGGGACTTTATAGCTTCTTAAAATAAACTATACGTATATCGAAACCCTCTACGCGCGAGTCCGACTCGCCCTTGGCCGGTTTTTGATGTACTGTATTTACTTATGATTTAAATCTATATTTGTTCACAGAGAAATGTATGAAATAGGCAAGAAATTGACAGGCATCAGATTCGACTACAGTGCACCACCTGAAATAGTCAAAGGATGTATCCTTTTAAAACTGATTCCAAATAATAGACCTATCTCTTAGCTAATAGCTGTCCTATGTCTGAACTAATGAAGACACACAAATTGAAAATTGCAGAAATATGATCTTCCGTTACTACAGTTCCTGTCTAAAACTATCACTCCACTGTATATCATCATAGAAATGTCCACTGTTGGACACATCCTAAATGCTCTTTTTATGTACTAACAGTATACAAACCGCATAGCGAGCGCATTGAACGTGACAAATAAGATTTTTCACTGCCTATATTTAATTAGATACCTTATTAAACTCAGCACAAAAACAGACAAAAGTGTATTATTAACCATCAACTTTCACCACATTGTGGTTTCGTTGAGGTAGATGATTAGGCTGCGGGAGCCCGAACTACAAGGGGTCTTAGTCAGCACCACATAAGCAGTCTTCAGTAAAGATTCCCCGAATTGCAGTTATCGATTGACACTAGTTCTTCTTCTTCTTTCGTGTCGATGGCAACACATACACTTTTTTGGGCCAGTGTTCGGCAACGCAAATAGCATTTGGCCTGGCCTTGTACAAATCCTTTAGCGAGCATGATGTAGGGTACGATGCGCATGCTGCGAGATGTGCCATAGTTTGTGACATCACACCGCAGTCGCAGATGAAAACATCTGTAAAAATACTAGCTTCTGTGTAGCCCCACCGGCTCAGGTTGTCTTTGCATCTCTCAACCACTAGTCACTAGTAAGTTTCCCTGACTCGTGCCTCCAGATATCAAGTGTGACACACGTCGCACGCTGACGCCGTTCGAGATACCGGCGGAGCGAGCGAGCGACGCGCTGTGGACTCTTCTCCAGGACACTGCTTCCACGCGAAACAAGGAAAATAACAGGGAGAATAAGTAACATCTTGTATTTTTTATGTAAGTTAATAAACGATTTTTAAGTAGTAATTCATTGTTATTTATTAGACGTAAACGTAAGCAGTAGTTTTGGTGATGGATTCTTAAGTGAAGTTTTGTTTTTAATAGGGGCTTTTCTATGACGTTTGGTTTGTCAAGAATTCGCGAAAATTCCCACAATTATCAAGAATAAATGTTACTGGCATTTGACAGTAGCAATCAAACTGAGTTAATCATTTTCATACTGATTAAATGGTGGCAACATGACGGTTTTTGCTTTATATGCTGATCTGAAGCGCGATCCAGTTGAACTGTGAAAGGAAGTTTGAAAATTCCCTATTTTATTTATTATCTTCAAATTTTGAAAACTACTTTTTTGTCGTTGCTTTTTATCGCCACTTAACTATTCAACGACTTCAACAAAGCTTTCACAGTTTTTAGGGTTCCGATACCAAAATGGTAAAAAAAGGAACCCTTATGGTGCGACTTTGTCTGTCTGTCTGTCTATCTGTCACACCTCTATATCTCAGCAATCACTCATGCTTTCGACTTGAAATTTGAAATAGTTGTAGAATTCGGTTGTCCAACTTAATTGCACATGAAAGAATTAAAAAAAATATATGATTAATACTGTAAAGGGGGCCCAAATAGGGGGAGCAAAATTTCAAATTGTCGTTACTAGGTCGAGTGTGGTATCATATGAAAGGGCTTTACTTGTACATTTTAAAATATATTTTTGTATTTTTTTACAACTCTTAGTTTTCAAGTTGTGATGAAAAATGTCAAAAAAAAAATACCATTCACCCCCTTATCTCCGAAGTTTGTGAAAGGAAAAATCTGAATTAATTACAGTCGATAGAAGTTTATGTAAATATTACAGCAAAAATAAAACGATCTTTCTAAATTGCACAGTTTTTTTTTGAAATCTGCAAAAAACCTTTACAAACAAATTTAGTTTTGCGGTCCTAAAAATTGACTTTATTGCTTTCAAAAATAATATAAATATATCGGAACCCTCGGCGCGCGAGTCCGATTCGCACTTGACCATTTTTAGGGTTCCGTACCTCAAAATAAAAAAAACGGAACCCTTAGGATCACTTTGTTGTCCGTCTGTCTGTCTGTCAAGACCCTGTTTCTCACGAACGAGAAGAGGTATCAGGTTGAAATTGATAACGAATATTAAGGTCCATAAACCACACAAGATCTGAAAATTTCAATTTTTTAAAACGACGCAATCAAAAGATATGGCTCTTTATGTCCTCATCTCCATACATTTATGCTAAAAAGCAAAACCTACAGGGTAATTTCCCGTTGACCTAAAATTATGAAATTGGCAAGAAGCTAGGTCTTACAGTACAAATAAAGGGAAAAGTCTGAAATCACTAAATATTTTAATTTTTCTCACAACTAACAGTAACCAATTAAGGTGAGCTCCCGTTTCAAGAACTTTTCTATAAAAGACGGGTCAAGTTGGATGGTCGCGGAGTTTTTGAAATCAAAGAGCAAAAGCTTTTAGTATATCATATGGTAGATAGGTACGGAACCCTTAGGGTGCGAGTCCTACTCGCAGTTGGCCGGTTTTTTTTTAATAAAGGGTCATTCTCAGAAAATGCACTACAAGTTAACATAGGTCGAAATCGCTATCACGTTGTTATGCAATTTTCTTTTTCAGTTTTGGGAGATGTCTTGTGGAGATTATGTATGTATAATAAATAGTATAGTTTCCTCAAAACGTTTGCTTCCTTTTGTAGTGGTCTTATATTTTGAATGCCCTTTTGAAGTTAAGAGTTGTAAATAGATGTAGATACTAGGTGTAATTGGTCACTCTATGTGCTGACATTGTGACGATCCTGCGGAAACACGCCATTTAGAGCTGCCGGACTATTTTAAACCGCCGCGCCCACCCGCTCGTGGAGGTCTAACTGATACTTTTAGATTCGCTACTATCATGCTACTACCGATTCTCATTATTTTTAGTATTTATTTATTCCAGCAATCGAATTAGTTCATTTTTGTGTCACTTCTGTTTCTTAACCATAGTAGGTCACAAAAACAAGATTTTTGAAACAAACTTGTCATAGTTTCGCAAAGTTTTTAGGTATATGTTTCTTCGTAGAGTCTTGTACGGAACTACGTAACCCTCAAAAGTTTTGTATTTGATTACAAATTGTACCTATACGCTCAGTTACAAGGATTTAGTCCCCATTTCGGTTCCCAGCCCAGTTCAGTTTATTTGCCTGCCTATTATATCTACTAATAGTACGCGACAGCTGGAAAGTGCAGGTGAAACTAATGTCGCGCCAAACATTTCGCCCGCACTCCCGAGCTGTCGCGTACCTGGTGCTTGGTTCAAATGCTTAGGTACCTACAGTTGACGGCCACTTCCTGTTGGTTATGTCATCCGCGACGAACGACCGATAGAGGTCAAGGGTGAGTGGCCCGTCAAATCCATAGCACTATCGCCATGCCACGCCTGCCGCCTGTTGTCAAAACAGACTAAAATGAAAACCTGAACTAAAGAATCCAATGTGTATTTTCATTGGTTTTGATCTCGGAGCCCAATAATTCACTACCAATAAAAACAAGTAAGCAACATTCCTGAAGAAATAAATTTCGACCTACCATTGACGAGACCACATTTTGTTGGTGTTTGAGTGAGGTGTCACGTGACCACAATTAGTATGGAGTCGAAATTTCTCTTTCCGAGTTTTTTTTTAATAAAACTAATGAGAATTCACGTTGTATAAGGAGTTCTTATAGTTACTTTCTGCAGGTAACGTAAAATCATGTATTACTCATAAATACGAACAAGTATTCAAACAAGATTTCAGTGTGTAAATTTAGTTTTTTTTTGTTGGTCCTAGTGATACCTACTTGCGTCATTTGCTGAGAAGTTACCGGAAATGGTAGCTGTGATGAATGTGGCATTGGACATGAAAGGAATGAAAGTAAATTTAAGTAAGATGAAAGTAATGCTATTTGAAAGAGAGTACTTAATGTATGACATAGTTTAATAGGTGCGGTGAATAAGTCGATCAAGTGAAAGAGTTTGTGTATCTTGTTTTACGAGAGATGGAAAATGTTAATGTGTTATTATTGATATTGAGAGAAGAGTAAATGCTGGAAACATGGTGAATGGTGCTCTGCACGCTCTTATGAGGAGTCAGAAGGTGTCGATCATAAGGCTCGTCTGGCTGTTTGTTCAGCGTTTTGGTACCAGCCAGCACTGATGTACTTACGGCAGTGAAAGCTGGGTTTGGCACAAGAAGCATGAAAGCAGAATTAATGCTGTAGAAATGAGAGCGTTGAGGAGTATTACTGGTGTTAAATTGAGTAACAAGATTAGAAATAGTGTGGTAAGGGAACGTTGTGGCGTAAAAGAAGATGAAGTGACTAAAATTGGGAAAGGAATGCTGAGATGGTTTGAATGAACGAATATTGGCGAAAGATATCTATACCAGGCGGGAGTGCATGGAATCTTTTTCCATGATCAAATTCAGAACGTTCTAAACCAAGGCCAGGTTAAAAGTACCCTAAACTGACTAGCGTGCATGAAAGGGTTGATGAATGTAGAAGAAGCGAGGGAAGTATGTCAAAATCGTAGCAGGTGGAGGGCTGTGGTCTCTGCGTACCCCGACAGGAAAGAGGCGTGATTCTATGTATATAGGATCCTATTGCAAAGGTTGTTCATTATCAATCATAAGTAGAACACTGCATTTAACCAAGGTTTGTTGTTGCGTAGGAGCTTCCAAAAAGTTCCGCGTCTATTAAAACAGTTTCTGAGATACCTTACTTAGAGTCTAGCATTTTAAAACGTCATCATACTCGTAAATAACAGTCTCACTGGACAAAGCTTTGGTAGGTATCTCCGTAACAAAACATGCCCTTTCATGAAATCCACGGAAAGATATGTGGTACCGTGGTACATTCTTATCCTACCTGATACCGCAGGGTCGTTTATCCTTGCCCCTTATTTGTATATTGTCTATACTTTTTGGGTTTCTGGCAGTAGTAGGTGGGTATTACTTTTTGTGTAATTTCCACCCACAACGGTACGTGAATAAGAAAGACATCTCATGGTTACCTTAATATCTACTAGCAGTAAGTATATGACGCAATGCAACCAACAGCGCTGGCGCCACGCCGCTCACGCTACTGCCGATTTGGCATACACCCATTAGTTTACATACCCACCCAATACTACTTAATTCATATAGATACGAGTATTATGCTTAATTAGATTCGGAATCGTATCATGTCTTTTACGCTAGAATCCTTAATGTTCATTTTGAGTTGGCGCAGCATGTTTTTAAGCTGCTGCTATAAACGGCAGAGTTCTCTTTGAGGTGCGGGTACTCATTCTCTTGTAACGCAGCAGTAGTTTGGGGAATGAACGTTACAATGGGGAGTGTGGGTGGATAGTTCAAAAACAGAAAGTTTGACTTCGGAACTTTGTTTGGACTGGTTAGGAGACAAACAAACTAAAAGTTCCCAGCCCTCTGAAGTATGCCCGGGGGGACACAAATTAGTAAAGATTAATTAATTCCTAGGATGTGTTTTGTTTCCTATGTGTCGCAGTTTTCGAGATACCTATTCACGAAAAACTAATAAATCCTTCTTTGAAAAGGGACCTTCTTTGTGATGGGGTTACCTTAGAGGGCTGGGGACTTTAGTATGTTTGTTTCCTAACTAGTCCAAAAAGCTCCGAAGTCAATGCTTTCGACTTACATCCACAATAATTCGTTGTCTAACTACACTGGCAGGCTGGTCAGAGTTAAAGCAGTAATCAAACTTGATACACATCTTGTACCATTTTCCACCGGATCATCACGCTTGCTAGCGTTAGGTACGGTCAACCGCTTGTCGGTAGTAACTTTTTCAACTCTATTACCACGTCATAAGGTCCAAAAGTGTTTCTACTGATGTGCGGCCGTGTGTACATCTGGCAACAGGAATGTGGTAAAGGTTTTTGCTTTATCTCTTATAACCTCTCTGATGCTTCCTGTACTCAGTACTCATGCAACTTAACAACTTTGTTTTACAACTGCTCAAAATACGATATTATAAATATATATTTAAGTTTTTCACTGTATGCAGAAGCGAAATAAAAAACCGGCCAAGTGCGAGTCGGACTCGCGCACATAGGGTTCCGTACCACCACATAATCATAATTGTATTAGTTGAAATTTCAGTAAGATTTTTTGAGTCCGACACGCGCTTGACCAAATTTTATTATTTGTTGTTATTTTATAGCTTATGCACTATACACATACCAATTTTCAAGTTGTAAGTGTTTCCGTTTTTAAAATAGAACTAAAACAAAAATCGCCTCCACGACCATTCAACTTGACCCCTCTCTTATATGAATGTTCTTGAAACGGGAGCTCACCTCAATTGGTTATCATTAGTTGTGAGAAAAGTTGTAATATTTAATGATTTCAGACTTTTCCCTTTATTTGTACTGTGAGACCTAGCTTCTTGCCAAATTTCATAATTTTAGGTCAACGGGAAGTACCCTATAGGTTTTGCTTTACTGCATAAATGTATGGAGATGAGGACATAAAATGCCATATCTTTTGATTGCGTCGTTGTAAAAAAATTAAATTTTCAGATCTTTTGTGGTTCGTGGACCCTAATATATGGTATCAATTTCAACCCGATAACTTTACCCGTTCATGAGATAAAGGGTCTTGACTTGACAGACAGACAGACGGACAACAAAGTGATCCTATAAGGGTTCCGTTTCTTTCTTTTGAAAAATTCTTGAATTCAAAAAATTCGTAGATCAAAAGTAGTTCAGTTTCATGTAGAGCGATGATTCGAAAGGTTTGCAGAGAATACCAAAGATTGTTTTGGTGGTAATTCGCTAAAGGACACCGCTCCCAACCCTATACATACAAACTCTACTGCAGATAAAAACTTCTCTATGCATAGTTCTATTACTATAAAAATGTTATCGATGTGGCAAGGCGCGCGCTCCGGTGAGATCTATTTGCATTCCTCTTTCGCTCTCTTTGGCACCAAGCTTTAGTTTTCACGACCACAAGCAAGACTAGCTCAGATTTTCAAATAGACTTGGGATTATGACTAATGCGAAATGTTTGGACGGCCTGTCAGGTCTGTACGTACACATAGAACAGTGGGCCGACCGAAGATTTAAATTGTTTAATAGTTTGAAGGTACTAGATAGAAAATACATTATGTAGAATAGTTTGTTTTCAACAGTTTTTTTACTCTAAAAAGTTATATTAAGAATCCTTTGTAACTTGCAAGCGTATTCATCCAAGTCACAGAAAGACAAACTTTGCAATTCATGCCGTTCACTAAAGCAGCCTTCGCGCTTCGGTAAAAGCGGCGTGGTCGTAGTGAGGTGCGACACATATTTTCACGATGACTAAAGATGCTGAACAGCTTACAGCTGTTTCATCATTAGACAGAGATCAAGAAGAAATATGATTCAGTGGCCATGGACTTTTGACCGCAACAAAGGTCTACGTAGCGGGTCGAATAGACATTACGTGGGAACAAGGCCAACTCGAACGGGACGTGCCGCGACTGCGCAGACACGATGGCGGAATACTTTTCAAATTACATTTATTTAGATTATTCGCTATTTGTCTGCGCTGTACAAAAAGTGTTGATTGATGGCTAGATGCGTGAAATGTCCGCGGATCCGGGTCAGTGGTTCAGTCCGCACGTGCCTGCAGTTGGATGGTTAGAGTTAGCAACTCAGCACATCGCGAGATCGCTGGTGCTAAGTGTCAGGGTGGCTTGCCAAAAATAAAGCTGCAGTGCAGTAGCGAGCTTGCAGCGGGAGACTGCGGTGCTTCATTCATCGCGATGTCGGGAGGTCGATACGAGCAGTGTCGCCGCGCCAGCTGAGGTGCGCGGATGCCCGCCGGAGTCCGCTCGCCTCACACCCCGTACCACGCTCGTGAACCTACTGTCACGCCGCGATCGCGACGACGACCGTTCGCTGCACTCACAAACAACTCCTATAAACAAATCGTAATTCACATCATATTATTATAAAATATCAAACGGAACACTTTCACTTTGAATTTATTAGATAACGTTGGTGGAATTGTAGTTAAAGCCTTTTCGGTGTTTACAATCGTGATTATCCGATGTTGTATTTGTGAAAGCTCTCAGTTTGTTTTATGTAAACGGCAAATTATCATACACCTCTGTTAGTGTACCGCACGGATTTCAAGTTACCAGCTTACATAAAAATCTTGACGTTTTGATACCGGCTCATCCTTCTGTCATATTGATGCTACCATGTGAGTCGATAACTTCTCCAAGATATATTTTCTTATTAAACATTAATATATGTTAATGAATCGATAAGTTTTCGGCAAGTTTTGTAACATTTTAAAAGACAACACTCGTCTCGAGGACTCTACAATCTCTACATCGTAAATTAACAACCATTTCGCAAAATCCTTAAATCTTTGATAATTTATTGATGAACTTTTAACTTGCCTTGATCCAACAAATGTTGACATGTAATTTGGTAACAGGTTTAATCGTATAACTGAATATATAACAGTAAAACTCGGTGTCACGAGGTAAGACGTACTAGAAACGTAATGACACCTTTTCAACCTTCTTATACATGACACGAACCTTGAATAAAGTTGGGGCCAAAAGTTACTATTAATACACAGAAACGTAATTTTTTCTCACTATTTAACAGAACACGGAATTAGTTTTTTTTGCTATGAATAAAATCGCGCAGAAGTTTGTGGCTTTCGACAATTCACGTAGGACCTCAATGGGCGCATTGCGTGACAGGAACTTTCATCGAATAAAAGATTCTTATTCGAGTTCTCAAATAAATTAGGTATGCGGAGTACCTACTCAACTCATAAGCTGTCCCCAGATTATTCTGTTGTTCACTTTTGAACATAATTATCGTAAAGAAGTGACGGCTTATGCAAAATTTAATCATTTAAAAACCTGGAGACGTTCCGACACGAGCAATCCCTTAGTAACATTTTTTTTTTCGGAGTCCCTCATAATAGCAGCCGAAAGACGTCCTTTGTTGCACAAAAGCTTCCCCATAACTATGAGAGAATCGTTATTATTTAGGACGATACGGACGGTTTTATTATCAGATCGCGGACGTACTCGTACTCATTGATATAATTACTATACTTTAAAACTAACTTAGCTTTGACTTCGCGTTTCGCAACTAAAGCCACGATCACACCTTGCCTAATTCAGAAACTAATTCGGCTTACATTGCTCGTTGAAATAAGGATATTGCAATTAACATATCCAAGCCTCCCAGCAATGTATGCTGAATTAGTCTTTGAATTCAGTTAGGTGTGATGGTGATAAGAGCTCTTATCATTTGCCCCTTAAACACTCTGAAATTTTTAGATATTAAGTAATTAATTTTTAAGCACTCTAACCCGCGCCGACGCAACGGTGTCAAAAAATCTTGAATTTCCTTGCAGATAGATCAAAAATATTTTAAAATAATAAGTAATATATAATATGAGTTTTAAAGAGTTTTATTTAGTTTTGTAAAAACTAAGAAATAAAATAAAATTTAAGGTTGGGCATGAGAAAGCAACTACGAATACCTTTCTGTGTACTTAATTTCACTACTTAAAACACCTCAGATTCCACAAAAAAAAGGAAAGAATGAAAATTTAAGAGTCAGCTTTGGATTTTTATCTTGTAGAGACGATTTTCACTAATCGTGAATTGGTCTTAGCGATATTATCACGTGAATGATCAAGAAACACATACCTGAAAATCACGGCAGGATACTGAGAAAAAAAAAGATATTTGTCTTCAAAATACCCAAAACAAATTTACATATCGTCTTAAAAATACCGCCCCGCACTATATGGCAATGCAGATTCAAGTGTTTGTAAATAATCATGTTTTTCTGGGGTTCCTGATTATTACTTATGTATATAGAAAGAAACGTCTTGAAGCAGTGGTCTTTTCTAGCCTAAAGGGGTAGAAAATATTTTATGTTGCAATGCAAATCTAGAATTTTGTTTTCGAGCCTTGATCTAAAATTTCATTTTCAAGTTTTCTACTAATTAGGGACCCTATACTTTTACAGGATGACTGAACAACTTTCCCTAAGAAACAAGACAGAAAAATGAAAAAAATATATTAACTCCATACAAATTACTCACTGCGTCGAGCAGTTTGTATGGAGTTCATTTTATAATTTCTCAGAAATGTTTCTTTGGGAAAGTTGTTCAGTTTCGTTGAATGAGCACGCCCTTTCAGTTTTCGGTACACCGTCCCTTACACCCTTAAAAAGACATATTCCGACCCATAGAAAGGACCTTAGTAACGATTTAAAATAAATGGCACAGCAGCACTGCACTTACCTACTTTCTCGCGATATACGAGAGTCACCATTCAACAGTGTCCCCACCGGGAGTCGAACCCAGAACCTCCGGATCAAGAGCCGAATGCTATATAAAGGCTGCGGATAGTAATGAGTAAATTAGTACCAACTGCAAACTTAAGTTTGTAATTCCATACAAATAATATGAAAATACAAACTTACCTATACGAACTAGATTTATATAAAAATGATTTAATGAAATATGCAGTCAGGTAGAAAACCAATTTAGAATCCAAATTGTAGAACATCAAAATAAGCTCGACGAAACGGATTTTGAGTAAATCACATTTTTTAAATTTTAGTAGTAAGGGAACACCCCTTATATGAATTTCTAGAGACCAATTGATACTGCCGCAAATACCTTAAATAGAGATGCTTGGTCATGCAAAGTTTCATCAAGATTTTATGAGCCGTTTTTGCGAAAATCACAATTTTTCATAATCGTTGTATGACAGCAACCCTCAAAATGAGAGCCAGCAGGAAACCACTCAAAACCCTTCGATGGATTTGCATAAAACTCTTAAATTCCAAATATGGTGTCAATCGGACCATTCGTTTAGCCGCTAGGCCAAAGCGTGACGGACCGACCGACCGACGGACCGACCGACCGACCGACCGACCGACCGACGGACGGACATTTTTGGGAGACTTGTTTTTTATGATGTATAAGTGATATAGAACACATTTTTGAGAAAATTAGAAAAAAAATTTTTTCACGAATACAATACCTTTCTCGCTCCGCTCGAAAGTAAAAAGAGCAATTAATTTTCTGTTTCGCAGTCAACATCCCGTTGAATTTTACTTGCTTATCTTATCAAGTAATTTATCAATGTTATCAAATTAACAGACGAGTAGGTATTTTAATGTCATGACCTGTTTGGCTAATGAGTTGACGTAAGATGTAAATTAGGAATTTATGCGAATTATCAATGAATATGATAAATTTACGAGTTACAAAGTTAATAGTCTAGCTAGACATAATTCTAAATATCTTTTAGCGACAGGCGGTTTTCACAGCTTCATACAGTCAATAACAGGTCAAGCTTTACATTCGCAGTGTCACTCTAGCCCGTACGTCTAATAAAATAAGACGGTACAAACTCCAATGTGTCAACCTTGATGTGCTCTTGACTGTAGGGGAGAGCGGGGCTGGTTGTGCCGGGGGTACAACCAGCGGTGTTCCGACGCAAATATCTCAAAAATAAAAAGCGATAGCTATAATTTCTTAACGCATCGCGAAATGTCTAGCGGCCACGCCCATACGGCTGCCAGTTTAGATGCGCCAACGACGCGGACATGGCGGGTGTGTGGGTAGCGGTCGTCCAGCACCACGTTAGTAAATTTTTCGTGTTTATACTTTTTGGGCTTTAGTTGGTATTTATGGTGCTACGTACTTGGGAGTTTTATTGAAGTGATCGTAATTTATCCATTCGTGTTAATCTATGCAGTTTTAATGCTGTGTATCAGTAATTTTTTGAAAATGTGAAAGTTTTTCAATGTCTTCGAAACGGGGTAAAAAGTGCCTTTCATTTGGGGCTGGTTGTGCCGCGAATACCATACCAACCTTTACTATTTTTGATTATTTATTTACAGAATGAGAACCTATAAGCGTAAGGGTAGTACTTCCTAAGAATTTCTACAAAAGGTTGCTGATGCTGAGATTAAGGATGAATAAAAATTATCGATACAAATTACGCATTCCATTTTATTACTATTGTCGTAGGTAATAAAAGCAGATTTTTAATTATGAATTACAAACGATTTTTTTTTATTTTGAGTAGAAACCTACTTTGAAGTTTGGATATTTTTGTTTTGTTTTGATTACGAACATTAGTTGATTTGACCAAAAGTTCTGTCATAAAATGTTTAAATATGTTTTAAGAAATAAAAAGGCTAGGTAGCTGTTTTTTAATTCAATTATTGGTTAGTGTAATGTCGATATGTTTGATGGTTTGTGATTTCTAAATCCATTTCAAACCCTTAAAATGATCAAATATAACGACCGGCACAACCAACCTCAGCCCCGGCACAACTTGCCCCCGAGAGGGGTCGGTTGTGCCTAGCCACCACTGCTTCTAAATATCACTATTTGTAGAAAACTATTAAGAATGTCCAAAAAGTCGATTCAAATATAAAAAGTAGATTAAATTTAACGTCGGATAGTCTACCACTACCATTCTTAGCATTCATATTACTTGATTTATTTAAGGATTTGTCAAAATCGGCACTTTACAGCCCCGCTCTCCCCTACCTAATTTATTCTGTCATATTTCGTTACAAAGCCGGATGTAAAATGATGACCGAAAAACGTTACATTTATAGCCTATTAAAACCGAAAAACTTTTCCCAAAGAAACATACAAAGGTCCATTTGTTTTAAATTTCAATACAAATTTCACGTTTCTATGGGAATTTCTAAATAAAATTTCGTAATTAAACCCAATAAACAAGTATCCTTTTCATGATCTGAATTATCAAAACAAACAAAGTGGTGCCATGGAAGAAAAAAACCGGCCAAGTGCGAGTCGGACTCGCGCACTGAGGGTTCCGTACCACCACATAATCATAATTGTATTAGTTGAAATTTCAGTAAGTTAATGTGCTAGATTTTTGAGTCTGACACGCGCTTGACCATATTTTATTATTTGTTGTTATTTTATAGCTTATGAACTATAAACATACCAATTCTCAAGTTTGTAAGTGTTCTCGTTTTTAAAATAAAACTAAAACAAAAATCGCCTCCGCGACCATCTAACTTATGACCCCTCTCTTATATGAATGTTCTTGAAACGGGAGCTCACCACAATTGGTTACCTTTAGTTGTGAGTAAAGTTGTAATATTTAATGATTTCAGACTTTTCCCTTTATTTGTACTGAGACCTAGCTTCTTGCCAAATTTCATAATTTTAGGTCAACGGGATGTACCCTGCGTAGGTTTTCCTTTTTTGCATAAATGTATGGAGCTGAGGACATTAAAAGCCATATCTTTTGGTTGCGTCGTTGTAAAAAATTGAAATTTTTAGATTTTGTGTGGTTCATGGACCCTAACATATGGTATTAATTTCAACCTGATACCTTTACCCGTTCTTGAGATAAAGGGTCTTGACAGACAGACAGACGGACAACAAAGTGATCCTATAAGGGTTCCGTTTTTTTCTTTTGAGGTACGGAACCCTAAAAAGAAGCGACAACAAAAACCCACGCATACTAAAATGTTTGATGTACGTAGGTGTACAGGGTTTAAAAGTCAAATTTAATTTGAAATTAGCCTGTTAGAACCGTAGTCTAATCCCTTGAATTTTTCTCTTAATGTCAGTGGATACCTTATTTATTACAGAAGCGAATAATTTCACTAGTCTAACTTTTTTTGCGACTTCATAAACACCGAGATATCTAATAGGGCTATGAAAAAGTGAAAAAATTCTCTTATTCGTAGAAAACTGCTAAAGAGGCTGCTTTTTGTTATGTATTTTCTACTTTGCAACATAGTCAATAGAGTTATAGTATCAGCTGCTATTTACACTCCGTCCCCCCACTTTCACAACGAGCTCCTCTCTGTAGGATGTTTGTTTATACTATAATAGGGTGTACTTGTAAAGAAAGCTCTAACACTTAATTTAATAGAACAAGATTTTTGGTCAAAAAGGTCCTACATCTTTATTGAAAAAGATGTACCAAATATTTATATTTTCAAAATCCGTTTCTTGACGTTTCATATAAAGAGTCGAGTATAGTCGAGTAATTTGTAGAATATTTTGCAAAAAAATGTTAAGCCGATTCTTAGGGGGAGCCGAAACTTGGTATGTTTTGGAATTACCTATTTATTTTATTTAAAGATTTAACACGGAGCTCAAACGTGATAATGTTGTTTTTTTTTTTTTTGAGTCAGCTTTTATAGCTCTTTTATTCAATATTTTCAGAAACAAAAAAATTAAAATCCCATACAAAAAATGTATGACTCCCTTTCCCAAGTTTCCATATATATTTGTTCGGATAATTGGGTGAAGCACTACTCACCTCACCACAACAGCATCCTAAAGTTTTGTTCGGATTCGGATATTTTTTAAGATAAAAAGTACGTGGCGAGCTGGCGCCAGGAGTATAGGGTATATACCAAGATTACCAAGTATGATCGATTAACTCGCGGAGAGCGAGTTACGGAATACCTAAGTAAATAAACTATAGAGTGTAAACAACAGTAGTTCTCCGTCGTCAAGTGTTAAGTGTTTATTATGACATTACAAGCTTTGTTATGTATTATACAAACTCGCCAACCTTTATGTTTATGTCTGCAGAGACAAATTAGTGTAAATCTAGCTTTTTAGTCGTTACTAGGTACTTTATTTACCGACCTAACCGTAACTATTGGCCTACTAAAATCAAAAATACCTACGTGGCTATCTAGACAAGAAGTTGAAAATAGAACTACAAATGCAAAATTATTTTTATAATTATCTTAAAACAGCTATAACAAATAAAAGGATATATAAAATCTATACTCCTTACTGCACTTATTGTTTTGCGGGTATGATTTGATTGTAGACGACACACACTATCACAGTCTGTTGCGGGAAGGCATTACTATAACCTTAGATTATGAATAACGGCAGCTTAACTATAACCATCCATCATGACATTCATGACAAATACTTCAATATCCATGGTCCTGAAAGGACATGCCATGAATTTCCATCCATCGCAATCATCCTTTACACTAGACCGTGTATGAAATATAAAAAATATGCCAGGCACAGCCAGCTAACCGTTTTATAAATGCCACGCAAGGCGTGTTTTCCTGAACTGTAAAGGTGTACAATCTGTTTGAGTATCTGTAATTTTTATAGAAACGTTTTCTAGACATACATAAGTTAATGTGCGAGGTCATATCAGTGTCGCCAGAAATAGATGTTCATACAGTCTCGTTTTTAGAGGACTGACAGAATCCAATCGTCCTCAAAAATATTTATAATGATGATTGAAATATTAAATTGTTGGTCCGTGTTGGGCTTAGCAACGCCTAACAAAAATTTGCAAACAGTAGAACCAAGTAAGAATATATATGTGTTTCACATCAACATAACATCCCATGAAATGTCCACTGCAGGACAGGGAGCTCCCCCCAGAATTTCAGCAAAAATGGGTGGCAATTTGGAGGGGATTTACCATAGTCACCACGTGAAAGCGTTGCGGCTGGCGACCCCTGTCGTTAGTGACCGCAGTATATAAGATGGTACGGTCAACTCTCGATTTACCTGACCCCCTTGTATGTGCAGTTAAATTACAAAGTTACATACAAGGGGGGTCAGGTAAATCGAGAGTTGACTGTACGATACACAGAGAGATGCTGCTGCCCATTCTCCGTTTCATAATCCCTTATTCGCCTCTTACGTTACGACACCCACGGGAAGAGATGGGTTGGTTCATATTCTTTGCCGGCACCACACGGACTATACGGATATATGTCTTTACTAAGTATGAAAGGAATTTGGATAGACCCCACCATAAAAAAATATTAAAAGTCTTAAAATTACATTTGGCCTTAGATATCATTTTTATCTAGGGCATCGTGCTGAGAGGACTGGAACGAAAAACATCGATACCGACAGATTTTTTGGCCTTAGATACTCGTATAATAGATTTACGCATTATCGCCATAAAGCAACACTGTCCAGAATTATTAATACGAAAAACAACTTCACCTTTCTGGGCGTTCAAGGACGGTAGCTTCGGTTGGGATGTCAAGCAAGTGGCGTATGCGCAACTATTTTGTATACGAATTTATCTAGACTGAACGACCGCTAACGACCTTGAGACTGAGTAACTTAGTTACAATTTTTTACATTCTCAAAACAGGAAATAAACGTAAGTAAAGTCACGTATGACAAATGGTTTTGGTGGTTCTCGCAATTTAATTTGATTAAAATAAGTAAATAAAAAACTAAACTAACCCTATTTTTTCCACTGCCAGAGATGAAATAATAGTAAACTGAACTGCTGCAGTTTTTGACAAAAATATGTAACTACATGAAAAACAATATTTTATACAAAACAACGGTCGTTGATTTGGTGGTCTAACGTTTGAATAGGTACTAAACTACTAAATAATTTATTAAATAGATACTAAACTACTAAGTACATAGTTTATTGAATTACATACAAATAGTTGTATACTTTTCTCTCATTGTTGCCATTATCAGTCTCACCGTTGTTGGTCGTAACGGCCACGTGACCCTCTTTATGAACATTATACCATTTTGCCCTGCGGCTTTGCAGGCACAGAATTAATTTTCCCGTAGAAATTTTGAGTTAGGGCCTAACTGTTAGGCGATAAATTTGCAAAAATGAGAATATAAATGCTTCTTTGCTTTTTACACTTATACCCCAAATTCAAATTTTTATGCATTCAAAGATCCACAGGTAGGTAATCAATTCAACCCTTTGGGGGATGATTTTGCAAAAATGCTAAACACGTTTTTTTTTTAGCCCAATTCCAAATTTTTATGCGTAGAATTACTGTAGAATTTCCATACAATTTTTCATTTTCATCCCTCATTTCACCCCCTTGGGGATGATTTCTCAAAAATGCTGACACGGGTTTTTTAGGGTTCCGTACCTCAAAAGAAAAAAACGGAACCCTTATAGGATCACTTTGTTGTCCGTCTGTCTGTCTGTCTGTCAAGACCCTTTATTTCACGAACGGGTAAAGGTATCAGGTTGAAATTAATACTATATATTAGGATCCATGAACCACACAAGATCTGAAAATTTCAATTTTTTCCAACGACGCAATCAAAAGATATGGCATTTTATGTCCTCATCTCCATACATTTATTCAAAAATGAAAAACCTACAGGGTACTTCCCGTTGACCTAAAATTATGAAATTTGGCAAGAAGCTAGGTCTCACAGTACAAATAATGGGAAAGGTCTGAAATCATTAAATATTACAACTTTTCTCACAACTAATGGTAACCAATTGTGGTGAGCTCCCGTTTCAAGAACATTCATATAAGAGAGGGGTCAAGTTGGATTGTTGCTGAGGCGATTTTTGTTTTAGTTCTATTTAAAAACGGGAACACTTACAAACTTGAAAATTGGTATGTTTATAGGGCATAGGCTATAAAATAACAAAAAATAATAAAATTTGGTCAAGCGCGTGTCGGACTCAAAAAATCTAGCACATTAACTTACTGAAATTTCAACTAATACAATTATGTTTATGTGGTGGTACGGAACCCTCAGTGCGCGAGTCCGACTCGCACTTGGCCGGTTTTTTTTTTATTAGCTTTAATCCAAAATTTTACGATTCTCGTGTCAAAACTGTAGAACTTTTATACAAACTTTCATCCCATTGGGGGATGAATTTCTGTAAATCATTTCTTAGGGGATGGTTTTGCCTATACTTATCGGTTACTGCTCGGCGTTGATGAATCAGTCAGGACAAGCTCTTTTATATATGGATGAGGTCGATATATTTGTATTGACGACGAGCGTATAGCTGCGCATTATAGCGTAAAGCCTTAAAATAAACAAACAAATAAGATAAGGCTTAACTGATGATGGATGAGACCCAATTTAGGCAATTCTCTCTGTGTTTTGCAAATTTAGGCGTGTTTTGAGACGATATAAGTAGGTCGTTATTCAAGAAATAAATATGAAAAAAATATATGTTGATTATCCATGTTTAAGCTAGAATTTGTACGTATATCTTTTCGACACAATTTAAAATACCTTAGAAAAAAATAATATAGCAAAGAAGCTTTTTTCTTCCAAAATCACACTAAACTCGATATTTCTTCTAAACGGATAGATGGATTTACAAAATTTTTACAGGAAATTATTTGTTATAACTTCGATGTTAACCTGTACGTACCGTTTTAAAATCAGTCAATGTCTTGATACGTAAATCCTAATTCCTAGTCTGTACGACCATCGTAACGTGTACATGATATCGACATTTGCATTGACGAGCTTGTAGCTGCTAATTTTAGTGTAAGAAGCGTCTTAAGCAATAAATTGGGTCTCATCCATCATAGACATGGCGCAGGCCAGACAGAAGAGGTGCGCCGCACGGCACGCCTTCAGCGCACCTCTTCTGTCTGGCTTGCACCGCGTCGTTCTCCTACATTTTGTATGCATGTGATTTGAACAGGCGACGAGACAGCATGCCTAAGGCGCACTGTCGGTGCACCACCGGCGCACCGCCGGCGTGACCGCCGGCACGCCGCCGCACAGCACAGTCCGCTGCCATCGATTGCGTCGTCCAGCCGAAAAGTGTACCACGGGGGCGCTAAAAGCGCGCCTCGGGCGCACCTGAAGCGCGCCGCGCCCGTTCTGTCTGGCTTGCACCTTAGACAAGTTAAAATATAGCGTGCGCAGGATAAGTTTAGCTCTCACTGGCGGTTATTTTCTGCGCATGGGTGACACGTGAAAGATTCGCTCGCCTCCCCCCACTTGTCGCGCTCACCCCCGATATTCACATTTTGAGTTCTGCATATTAACGGTCGGTCATAGCAAGAGTTATTTTGTATACATGCAAGTTTAGGTTTTCTGCGTTTCCCATGCCTGCCTACCTACCTACCCAAGAGTAGGTAGGTACTTGTTATGCGAGATGCGTTATTTATAAATGAGTGAATGTCATTTTTATACCAGTTATCTTAATAAGTACAATAAAACAATAGACCACAATAGTATTCTGTGGCAGGTTATTGCATTGTCATTGATCTCGGATGATATGTAAGTAGTATCATTATATCATATCTAGTTTCCGTGAAATATAAGAATAGATTAGTATAAATATAAGATAGATGTCAAATGAATCATAGCTTTAAATTCAAAAAAATAATAATCCTAGACAGTATCCCAGATCTTTCACGATTTTCCTGTAATCTATATGTCAAAAATCGGTCATTATTCTTATTCAGTATGATGCTTCACACTTATAATTTTAATGTATTTTTCTAATGATAAAACCCCGTTTAAAGCTCTGTTATCAAGATTTATAAGCAATAAAAAAGACTTTGATTTCTAATAATCTTCGTAAATATCATAAAATAATAATGACCCCACTGTACACAAGATAAATACAATAGAAATAACAGTTGACTAAACGAGGTAGGTAATAGGAATGAAATACTTAAACATTTCCAGAAAACAGTTTAGCAGCTGCCTAACACAATCTCAGGCGTAAAAAGACGTCAGCACGATAGGCTACAACTTAAATGTTTATTTACACTCCTGCGACAAAATTAAAGTTTGATCCACACAATACTCGTACATAAAAAACATGCATGAAATCACGCCTCTTTCCCGTCGGCGTAGGTAGATACCACAGCCCTCCATCTGCTACGGTAAAAAGAAAGAAAGTAAAAACTTTACATAATTATTTAAGAGCGTGTCGGTTTCTTCTTGTCGCTTATTTTTTGCAGGGTTCCGTACCTCAAAAGGAAAAAATACGGAACCCTTATACGATCACTTTGTTGTCCGTCTTTCAAGACCCTTTTTCTCCCGAACAAGGTATCACGTTGCAATTCATATCAAATATTACTGTCCACTGACACTTGAAGCTGTGAAAATTCCAAGCTTCTACGACAACACAATCAAAAGATACGGCTATTTGTCTCTATCTCCATACATTTATGTTTGGTTCATAAAACCTATAGGGTACTTCCCGTTGACCTAGAATGATTTGGCAACAACTAGGTCTCATATCATAACACAAGCAACGGAAAAAATCTGAAATCATTAAATGTTTCACACAGCTTTTCACATAATTATAACACCACAACACTACCCACCGTTAGATGGCGCCACTTAATTTCTAAAACGCGCTATCGACTTGTTATTGCATATCGGTCGTAGTACGAATATTAACCTAGTACCTATTATTTGGTGTTACGACTTCTGGATCGAGCCTTCCGTGAAGCTTTGACAGCCAATAAGGCAAACAGAAAGGTAATCTTTAAAAAAATGTTTCAACTTTTCTCACAAGTTTTAAGTACATTCATATAAAAGAGAGATCAGGTTAGGGGGGGCGCGGAGTTTTAAAATCAAAAGCTTGAAGAATGTGATATGGTGGATGGGTACGGCAGGGCGCGAGTCCGACTCGCACTTGGCCGGCTTTTTTTCTACTTGGCGCCCCTTTGTTTCTGAAGCGATGTGGTTTAACTGACATCATAAAACTGATACAAGAATATCATAATATGAATAAACATGTAAGTGAGACCATAATGATATTTTTCCTAGGAACATTGATTTTATATAAGTACCTACTCCTTCTCATTTACGTGCTCCGTCCCACTCAGGTTTTGCATAGAAAAGGTAATTTTGCTAATATGTAAATCTTTAATCTAAAAGTTCTGTCCTTCCGTCTGGACTTTGTCCGAATTATACTTTTATCTCCTGTTTTTAAACTATCCTGAGTTTTCGTTTCCGTGAATTTATTCGGACTCTACCATTTTCAAGATGTAACTTTAGTTGCCCATAATCCAATATCACCATTCGTCACACTTTAAAACGCGTAGAAAATAGGTAAATTAATTTTAATGTTTTGATTCGCCACACTTTTTGCGTTGCTCTTTGAACGACGCAGTTATTCGTAGCTTAGATTTTTTATTTTGTTACCTACTAAAAATGTGAATGCCTGTCAATCGCATTTTTTTAAGTTTTTAAATACTTGAAAATTTTTAATTTGTTGCATCTTTACTTCGGCAGCCGGAGAGTTAGGTATTTACAAGTTCATACCCCAACAAGTAGTTAATGTCATTGGTAGATGAGCCCCGATGTCATGGTAGGATGCTGCCGCCATGCCATACTGCCCGAGATAATCCGTATTGAACACTCCTTTATCTATCCTGGACCGACTAGACCGAGCTGTCACTGAGGTACCTTTGCGCAAAGCTCGCCCAAACACACTCCCATTTGCAGAAAATTCTGAAACTTTCTGTTTTGTTGACAAGTAAAGTGTGAGCAATAAGATTTAAAGGAGGTTTATCTTTAAAGGTTTCTTCAACTGGCTGTTAGCCTGGAAAACTGTTATTTACGCGTATAACTGTGATGGGTCCCTACAACACAGTTACAATATGAAATGTAGACGTAGGTATATAAAAAGGTTTTAAGTAAATCAACGAATCTCTGTTTCACAAGTGTAGCACACCACGTGCGAAAAATAAAAAAATCCTTGACTCAGCTTTTTGTTTCGATTGTTAATTTCATAAAACAATAGTAATTATTTTTTGTTGGTTGCATATAGCAGTCGCTAATTAGTACTTGTTTACATTGTTAAGTAAATTCTATTTAGATAGTAAAAATACGACTGCAATTTAGTTGACAAATACTTGCATTAAGTATATGTATGTATGTAATCATTTATTCTACAGAAATTTACGTTTTTAAAATATTTTTCATTCTGCCAAACTGCGTAGAGCAGATGTTCTCATTCCATTATCTTTATACATTTACATTGCAATAACGAATGCAGCAAGTGCTTTGTGATATAAAACGACCGTGTCACGTGGGCGACCGAGCTCTGCTCTGTATAATCTTAACCAAAGCCCGCTAACAGATGGCGCTGTATGTTTTCTGTAACGCGCTGTTTTCAAGAAGTTGTCAAAAACACGGAGAATTTTTTTTTTTAGACGTGAGACTCAGGTAGGTTGATTTATCGCCCCCGAAACCCCCGGTATAGTAAATTTCATCGAAATCATTAGAGCCGTTTTCGAGAAACCGATTACAAACATATATATGTTACGGTTGTTGTTGTTGTTATCCTAGGACACCCCGCTGGTGCATAGAGCCTTCACGAGCTGTCTCCACTTCCCCCTGTCTTGCGCCGTCCTTCTTGCTTCTTACCACGTCAGTCCAGCAGCCTTGAGCTCGCTCTCGACGGTACGTCGCCAGGAGTAAACGGGTCGCCCAGGTCTACGTCTGCCACTGTTCATAATGTATTGCTCGTTTATACGTGCGACCAAGATATCTGGCGGCGGTGTCACTGTCATCTATCATATTGTGTCACTTTGGTGTCAGTAGTAGCTAAGACTGTAGAAGGTAGAAGTGGTGTAGTTAGTTCTCCATTTGTCGGCCTGGGTACCTACACAAGTGGCCAGTAGAATAGAATGAAAATGTATGGGATTGAAATTAGCTGTCACGAAACCTTTCGTTGGCTTATGTCAGTCTCATACATTATTATTCTATTCTACTGGCGTTTACGATTGTAGAAAGCCACTTGTCTACGGCCGGGCCCCTGAACAGATAAGTCGGTGGATGTGTAGGTATGTCATTGTTTGTCTGCCTATTTTCAAAAATGTCATTTGTTCTTAAAATGTAAGCGATTATTCAAATAATATCGAAAATAGTCGGTAATAAAGAAGTTTTAATAAATATTCAAGGTTTAGCCATGATTTAATTTTATATTACCTATGCGGCGATACCGATTCGACATGCTCTGCACATTAAATCGCGAAGGTGGTTCGTAGAGTGAAGTACTTCAAGGTGTAAAAAGACATTACCCGAAAACTTTGTATTATTTTACTTCCACAAACTGCATCACCCTATAACATTGCATGTGAGATTTTCGTTTTCGATTGACCTATATTCCTTGAGAAAAGTTGCTCAGTTTTACGGCCTGAATCCACAGACAGTTGTTGGGTCTTAGATTTTTGACGAGAATTTTCTTGGAGGGCAATTTTTTGTGGAACTTTCTGGGTCTTTCATTAGGGCTATTATTCGATTCCGTGCCCGAAGGGTGCCAAGCTAGCACCCTGTTACAAGCCAACGTCGTCTTTCTGTCGTTTTTAGGGTTCCGATACCAAAATGGTAAAAAAAAGGAACCCGTATGGTACCGCTTTGTCCGTCTGTCTGTCTGTCACACCTGTATATCTCAGCAACCACTCATGCTATCGACTTGAAATTTGGTATAGTTTTAGAATATGGTCGTCCAACTTAATTGCACGTGAAAGAATTAAGAAAAAATTATGATTATTAATATAAAGGGGGCCCAAATAGGGGGGGCAAAATTACAAATTGTCGGTACTAGGTCGGGTATCGTATGAAAGGACTTTACTTGTACATTCTAAAATATACTTTTGTATTTTTTTACAACTCTTAGTTTTTAAGTTATACTTATGATGAAAAAAAAAAAATACCGTTCCCCCCTTATCTTCGAAGTATGTGAATGGAAAAATCTGAATTAATTACACTCGATAGAAGTTTATGTAAATATTACAGCAAAAATAAAACGATCTTTCTAATTCAAACAGTTTTTTTGAAATCTGCAAAAATCCTTCACAAACAAATTTAGTTTTGCGGTCCTAAAAATGGACTTTATTGCTTCCAAAAATACTAAAGGTATATCGGAACCCTCGGCGCGCAAGTCCAACTCGCACTTGACCGGTTTTTTAAAAATGTTTTAGCTCTACTGATATTATAAAAATACACACATATGAAGGCCACACACACTTGGTTATGATCCATAATATCCACCCAAGTCACATTATCAGAAACGTAGGCAAAAGACGTTTCTGTTAGATATAAAGATATAATAGAAATTTATTTTGCATATTAAAAATAACATGTAGTTCCATAAAAGTTTTTTAATGTTGGTGAATCCATAATCTACATCGTTTACTTTGTACTTGTTTACTGGATGGACGCAAGGTACACGACGAAGCCTGGTTTTATGCCCTTTCCGAAAAGAGCGAGAAATGTAAGAAAAATAAGGACACAACATCAGTTATTGATAACACAAGCGTCACCTGCAGAGTGTGGGGCAGTACCGGCTTATTCAGCCACGAAAAACGGTACAATCGATAGAATATTCCTTAAATCGTCTGACATAAAAATATGATCTGGAATATTGACACGCACGATTGTGTTATGTCGGTTGCCCCTAAACAAACAAAATGTTAGTATTTGAATCAGATTTTTAGTCAAGAATGCTTCAAAATCTGCTTATTCTTGCAATTTTGGGGATTATTTTTCCCGAGCTAGTTATAAGAGAACTGTCCAGAGACGGAAAATGCTCAGATATTAAGTTGAAGAAAATAGTTACTCAGATCAGGATACACTGAAGAACTAAATTCCTGACCAAGCCACTATCAAGTTATACAATGTTCGTGGTGGAAGTCGGGGTATTTTTTTATGTATGGAAGTTGAGAAATACCAAATCTCTTCTTCTAGCTTCAAACAATACTGATTTTGATGATCCATTTCACAGCAAACACTGGGGTAAGGCTATAGAACTAGACAAAAACATCACAGCTAATATAAGAAAGTTAATTAAATACTAAAGTTAAGATTTATTATGAACAAACTTAATAGAAGAATGTCCAAAATTTTAAGATAAACATATTTTTCACTAGCTTGTGACTTAACTTTAATTCCTGAACCGCACGATCGTGAGGGTCTGATTGACGGAGACTACCGAAGCCTGGATTTTTTAAAGATTTTTTCGGTGCTCTATAGATCCTAAAAATGAACTAACTTAAATTTTATGGGTTTCTGCTAACTTTCGTTTCTCCGGTTGTAAAGGGATAGACGGTTAAGGCCTATGATGATGATTACTTTGTAACCCTGAAAATTATCAGCAACATAAGAATCACTTCATATTTTATAGATTTTTATTTATTTATTTAGGTTTGCCAACAGGTAGACTTAACTCTTTGTTTTTGATTGATATCGAATGTGATCAACGTAAGATGTTATCAATCGAATACGTTACTCGATTTGTATTGCTACAAGTCTTCCACTGACATAGTCAGATAATATATACAGTTAAAGCATCCGTTACTGAATCGATCGATCTTCATGTCAGTCATTGTACTCAGATCTATTGTGAGAATCGATTGATAAGGTCAATCTTAATGAGATCTCAGATAAATCGCTATTCAGCTTTCAATAAGCTTAGATCTCTTTAATTCCACTGATATATCCGTTGTTAAATTCGTAGGTTGTTAGATTTTTGTTTTAATATTAAAAATTACTAATTAAATCCGAAAGTAAAAAAAAAATTTACGTCAAAACCATATATTTTATATATTTTGTGGTTTTTTAAACTGACGTCATTATTTCTTGTCATAATTTAAGAATATTTTAAGACTTAATAATTCATATAGATTACTGAATGTAAATCGGTTTGTTATGGTGTTTGTTTCTCCAAGTTCCAAAAATGGCCAATTTAAGCAGATTACCAATACACAGCTATAAAATACTAATGATAATTTATGCTATGATGTGATGGGTTTTAAAATATTGAACTACCCCACATTGTCGCAAAAATAACAATACTAATTAAATGTCAAGTTTTGTATTGAATTTGTCACGCAATAAAATTGCTTAAAGAGACAGCAGTCATCAATAAGTTTACTTCTTAAAGGGACATTTAAGTATTTTTAATTTAATGCTTCAAGCTTTATTCGCAGTCATTGTCATTACTCATTAGTTGAGTGTGTGTGTTTCCGAGAACTAATTATTTTTATTCGTCCCATGTGAAGATCATTATTCTATATTCACCAACTCCAGATGCTCGCTCTTGCTGTTAACGACTGCATTAATTGCGTATTTAAAAATTTATATATCCTCGCCTAAATAAATATCCCAGCTAGGCGTGTATTATCTATAGTATCAACTTCACTATTAGATAAAGTGTCGTAAGACTATCTTCGTCGAATCATCATAACATCCACTGCAGGACGCGGAGCTCCCTCCAGGATTCCAGCAAAAAGTACCATAGTCACCACGCTTGCCGCTGTATGTAAATTGGTACAATACACAAAAGGATGCTGCTGCCCATCCTCCGTTTCACAATCCATTAGTCGCCTCTTACGACACCCACGGTTAGAGATGGGGTAACTAGCTCTCGTCTCGTCTGGTGCTGGCAAAGAATAGTACATCGATTATTATCAGACAATTATTAATCCTTTTCAATAAAGTACCTGGTTCACTAATTTTGCTGACAAAACGGCAAAACTACTTCATCGGATATATCTCCAGCTATCATCATATATTACTCTTATCGATTTATCTATATTCCGTCTATCCACAACCGTTAAAATATGGCATACAATATTTTTTACACTCTAGCTAGGTCATTGTGTCATTAATAATAGGAAGCATGCGACGAACAGCATTACAAGTACCTACCTATGTTAGTTAATTATGACCATTAAAATAGTAGCTACAGTAATTAAAGCACACCATTTTCACAAAACATGGTTGACCTAATTTGCATTATCACCGGTAATCAGGTGACTTCTTTTTACTTTTCACACTACTTATTTGGTCCTATGTTGATTTATTTTTTGTAGGAATAAAGAACTTTCCAATCTTTTTAATACTATTTTATTATGCTTGGTTTCATAAATTAGCATTGTAGGTATGTATTGCAAAAGTTTGCCAACAGCATGTAATGTGCCCTCTCGCACCACTAGGTACCTACTTACTTCACAAGCTATAATCTCCATAGTGAAGACCCACTGCGCTTGGCATGTCACCACACTATAATGGCGAACACTGCCGTCGTTACATAACGTGCCGTAAATACTGCCTCTGCAATGCAATACACACACGGCCGCAATGAGCTAACGAAAGTGAAGATGTTTCCTACGAGCAGAAAAAAAATATGTGCTTCCTTGTACAATATAAAGTAAAAAGGCGTCAGACAGACCTCAGTTCTATTCTAATCCCGACATTTTGTAGGTACTGCCTGGCCTCCTTGGTCTGGTGGAGTGATCGTGGGGGCACAGAATATACATATAAAATAGTAAACAAGATGCGGGGGTTTGGATCCCACGTTTGACTTGGTTTAGGGGAATGCACATATCGTCCTCCGATCAGCATCGCACCATTTCTGACGTACTATTACTGCATATAATAAAATCAGTTAAAATTCAACATTTTTTAAAGAACTTTTTAACGTAGATATTTTGTCACTATGCACCACAGGCGATTCGCAAGTAGTGTGGTTTACCAAATATAAAACCTTGATCTCTTGTATTTTAAGTTTACGTTGCTTGCGACCTGCTTACGAGTATCTTCATGTCGATTTAATTGTCCCCAAATTAGCGTTCAGGATGGTACAAAATTGTATTATTTCCCTGTGCCCAGCAATCTACATTCAACATTCGCCTGCGTGTGGTCCGCGTCTTCGAACAATAGGATCACGCAAGGACCTCGCGCTTCCTGCAATTATTTATAAATGACGCCTATACATACTACGAAAATAGAACTATTATTACAAGGCGAGAACATTTTTTCTTTATTAACAGCAACATGAAATTGAATTCGGTATTTGGCAAGCAAGTTTTCCTTATACTTTTTATTGCTGATCAATATTTAAGCTTTTGTATGAAATTACTAGTTTTTGACGTCATGAGTTTTTGCCAGCATTTGCGAACTTATAATTAAATTGATCGTCCTAAATGCATGCGTTAATGATTAAGCCTTCAACAATTTGATATTAGTCTCTCTTAGCTGATAACTGTATTTTTTTTGGACATAGTAAACCTCCGGATTGTTCTCAGTATAATATATCACTGTTACATTTTAAAAGTATATACGGCTCTATATACTCGTACGTACCATTCTGCAAACCAATTTTCCGTTTTGTCCGTATAATCTAAAAAATTCACAAGCACTTTCACGAAAGGAATTTCCTGGAAATTGTCTTGTTTCTTTCTCATTGCAATTTTAATTTTCAATTAAGTGATTTTCCTTTTTGCCTCGTATCTTTTAGAAGAGTTTGGATTTATTTTTGGAGCCTCCTAACGAGTAATTTAAAAATTCATAAAAAGGCTAAAAGAGGGCTTTAGATAAAATAATAGAAATATGGCGTTTAGATAAAATAATGATTTCTAATATGGATATTTCCGACTTAGGAAAGTGTAAAAGATAAATTATTGTGCGTATAACGTGGTTCGAAAGTAGATCAAAGATTTCATTAAAAAATTTCATTTTTTTTACTAATCATCATGTCGAGTGGGTTGCGAGGTCGATGACCGATCTTACAAACCCTGGTGTCAGGGAGATGGCTCATGCATTAACAACTACATCCGTAGATAGTATTCGGGACCAACGGCTTAGCGTGCCTTCCAAAGCACTAACTTACTAACTTTTCGGACAATCAGGTGATTTATCCTGCAATGTCCTAACCAAACTGGGGAGTTCGCACAAGGTTATTTTTGTTTGACAGTGTCCCCACAGGGAATCGAACCCAACCCAGAGCCGAGCACTCTAACCAGGAGGCTGTCACTTACCTACCTAATTAAAAATTATAATACTTTATAGAAATAGCAATCAGGCACTGGACATCGCTGAGCGTTATGCACGTAGAATATAAACTAGGGATTTACGTAAAAGTTGACACCGCGAAAGAAAATTCCGTATATATAGTAAATTAAACATTTGGCAGCCAAGCAAGAGAAATCTTTAGTAACTATAGTAAAACTACCCAATTGGTAGTCTTAATTAAACTATTAGCCTACTTCGCTCAGCTTAGTATCTCGAATAACAATTTTTATTTTAACAAATACCCAACATAGGTTTGCGCGCATGTTTTCAGCAAATCATCACGATATAAAAGCTTCTGCTGTGAAACAACGGATACGAACCGTCATTAATCATCGGTGGTAAGGCCTGGTACGGCTCCAAAGTGACTTTTTGTGTACTCTACGCGAAATACCAATTTACAACACGCCATGGCTATAAGGTGTTGGGTAAAAGCAATTTGCGGGTTTGTTGTAAGTAATTCGGTAAATAAATGTTTGTGTTAAATTCTTGATTACACCACAGTATGAGAGAAAACGAAATTATGGATTTACCTGTAAAGAGCCTATTGTTTGCCGTTACAACACAAGTGAAAATTGATGTTCAATTTCTGTGTAGGCAAGTGTGGAGGGTTTCTATCATAATGTTTGATTGACCTAAGTTATGCCTTATTGTAAGTATATTTGGTAGAAACTACGTCTTACTATGACTATTCTACATTTACTATTCTATCTTTTTATTTTTCACTGAGTAACTTGAAAAATCACTACCAACACTGATGCAGCCAGGTCTTATTTTTGTCTGTGTTGCCCTTTGGTGCTACTACAATTTTGTTCTCGCTCTCAACTTTAAAAAGTCTTCAAAATATACTCAGGGGCAAAAACAACGGCCCGGTCCGTTTTCTTTCATACATTTTCATACAAAAATCGGGTCAAACGAAGCGTCAGTATATTTCCTAAACGTAATAAATACTCGTAGCTGAGCAGTGAGATCGTTAAATGAGGTCTGACAAAGATTTTCTCAAAAATCACACCAGTGTACGGTATCCAAGAAAGTACGTGTATTATTTTGAAAATACACGACACCTTTTCGTGGATTTGGAAAAGGCCTATGACCGAGTGGTGAGGAATGAATTGTGGTCAGCATGGTCTATGTATGGGGTAAGCGGTCATCTGATTCAGGCACTGAAATCTCTCTGTGAGGATTCCAGTGCTTGTGTCAGAATAAACGGGGCGCACACTGAATGGTTTAACATCGAAAAAGGTGTTAGGCAGGGATGTGTAGCGTCACCTTGGCTGTTTAACCTGTTTATGGATAATTGTTTGATTGATCTGAAAGAGAGTATGTGTGGACTGAGAATGAATGAGTTACTCATCAAATGTCTTCTCTACGCTGATGACCAAGTTGTACTTGCGTCATCTGCTGACGAGTTGCAGGAGATGGTAACAATGATGAATGTGGCTGATGACCAAGTTATACTTGCGTCATCTGCTGACGAGTTACTGGAGATGGTAACAATGATGAATGTGGCTGATGACCAAGTTATACTTGCGTCATCTGCTGACGAGTTACAGGAGATGGTAACAATGATGAATGTGGCTGATGACCAAGTTATACTTGCGTCATCTGCTGACGAGTTACAGGAGATGGTAACAATGATGAATGTGGCTTTTGATAGGAAAGGAATGAAAGTAAATGTAAGCAAGATGAAAGTAATGGTACTTGAAAGAGAAGAATGTATGACAGAGTGTACTATATTAATAGGTGGTGAACAAGTCGAACAAGTGAAGGAGTTTGTGTATCTGGGCTCAAAGTTTACGAGAGATGGAAAGTGTGAAAGTGATATTGAAAGAAGAGTGAATTCAGGAAACATGGTGAATGGTGCCCTGCACGCCTTTATGAGGAGTCAGAAGATGTCTCACAAGGCTCGTTTGGCTGTTCATAGGGGTGTTTTGGTACCAACACTGATGTATGGCAGTGAAAGCTGGGTATGGTAGAAGAAGCATGAAAGTAGAATTAATGCAGTGGAAATGAGAGCGCTAAGGAGTATGATTGGTGTTAAATTGAGTGACAGGATTAGAAATAGTGTGTTAAGAGAACGGTGTGGCGTAAAAGAAGACGTAGTGACCAAAATCGAGAAAGGGATGCTGAGATGGTTTGGTCATGTAGAGAGGATGAATGAATGAAGATTAACGAAAGAGATCTACCAGGCGAGAGTGAATGGAAACGTTGGAAGGGTTAAAAGTACCCTAAACCCACGAGCATGTATGAAAGGATTAATGAAAGTACAGGAAGCAAGGGAAGTGTGTCAAGATCGTAGCAGGTGGAGGACTGTGGTCTCTGCCTACCCCGACGGGAAAGAGGCGTGATGTTATGTATGTACGACACCTCGTCAGATACCCCTTAAATTTCCCGAATTAAAATGTTTTAAGTGTCGCACGTCTATATCCAGCTGTGGACGTCTATCGGCTGATATGATGATGATGAAATGTCGCACGGGTTTTCTTAAATGTTTTAAAAACGTATAATCTTTCAAAATTGTTAGTAATTAGGTTCTTATCTAAAGACCTCATCAATCAGATTTGTATTTTTATTCGTTTTAGATAAGATACTGACTGAAGTTTACTTTGACCCCATATTTGTATGAAAATGTACCGAAAACAGACCGGGCGGTTATTATTTAACCAGACTTTAGAAGTAATAAAATGAAAAGAAGTCTTCTCATCTGCATGACAGAGTCTAAAATGAGACTCGACAGTGGTGTCGTAAAAGGCGACTAAGATATCGTGAACCATGGGCGGGCAGTGTTATGATGATGATGAAGAAATCAAATTTTGTCGTAGACTGCATTTATGCTGTCTTACTTATTTTTTAATAATTCTTCTGACTTATGAAAACAAATTCATAGGTCAGGAGAAGCAAGGCAACTCTAATAGGACGCAGCAATTTGCTGCTATCTAACGAAACGACCTTGGCTGCTTGGCTGGAAAACTCACCGCTAATGTTCTGTGCTACCTAGTACGAAGAATGCGAATGCAATCACTTTGGTACCAACTTATTCACAATTTGTTTACCTACATCGCAAATCCTACCTTCAACTGTCGTAAGTAGTTCTTTCAAATTGAAGTCTTCGACTGCTATATTTGGTGGTGTAGGTACTGAAACGACGGGATCAAGATCGAATAAAATAAAGTATATATACAACGTGTTAATGGAATAAGCGAAACCCTCATACACCCCAACTGATTTATATTAAAACAAATCCACTCCCGTAAAAAAAATCATAAAAATTTCTAGATACCTATTGTTATTTTAAAGTTTCATCATTGTTCTAGTAGATTTTGCTATTATGTTATGGCGCGTCCGCGCACGCCACGCCCATCCCTCTCACACCTTATGAACCATGCACCAAAGAGATTTGCACCTCGCTGCCGCATGCCGTGCGCCGCCCGCGCGTTACCACATCATTATTTAGAAGCGGAAAAAAATTTAATAATAAAAAAAAATCCTTATCAAAAACCCGTAAAACTGATTCCACTCTCGATTCTGAACAAACTGTTTTCTCAGTTTCGCTTATTCCGTTAACACGTTGTATATCCATACGCAACCCTTAAAAAGCGAGCGCATGGTAATATGTGTTATGAAAAATTATAGGTCATTTGACTAGGAACTATATTTTTTTTTTCTTTAGCCTGGTTTGTCCCACTATATTATCACTCAAAAATACTATTATTGAAGAGGCAACATCAGTAGTTAATTTGTATAGCTGGGCAGTCGGTCCCGAGGTTAAATCTAATGTGACTTGCATCAGTTCAGTTTACGCGTGTCTCCAAACAGGTTTCTATTCACATATTACATCCAGGCATGTCACGAACTTTTGCTACACTTTATAGTAGCAACAGTTCGGCGATTTAAAGAAACCGGACTACTGCTACTAAAAAGTTGCAGTAGTTCGGTTAACCGGACTAGCAACCGAACTACTGCAACTAAAGGTCAATTTTGATACATTGTACTTTGTGCGTGCCGCTCTTATTTCAGTCACCGTTGGTGCGAGAGTCGCGCTGACATGACATGGCAAGCTTAACCTGCTCTTGACTGTACCTATATACTTCTCGGACTCGGAAAATCACTAATGAATTTTACTCTAAATCATTTAAGGTAGTAAGCTGAGCTATCATTATCACTCGGGAAATACTGATTCTAATAGAGATAAATATCCTTCTGAAACCAATATAAAATATCAGGCTTTGATAAGATAAATGTTAGATAATTTTGTGCAATAAAGTATATATAAAATTTCAAAAAAAAAATCTGTGAGTTAGTTATCATCCACCAAAATTGTACTCGCTGATATAGGTACTTTAGCTTATTGTAGATTGATTGGTTAAGCCAAAACATGGGGTCTCATTCCGTACTACGGTTTTTTCGACGGAGTAAATAGCCCGAATTCATTTGGCCCTTTTTTTTCTAACAATTAAACTAAATGTTACTACTAGGTTGGTAGGTAAAGGTGTAAACTATGACATTAATTCAATTTTAACATCCAGATATCAATTTATTCTAAGAAAATACCTTATGGAAAAAATAGCCCGAACTATTTTCGGCACAAATTTGTTCTATGACGTGAGGCATCTGTACTAGTATAGTATTATATTATCTGTGGCCAAAATGACAAATAGTTTACAAAAATAACTTGATTTCAATCAAAAGTCATGAATTACTGATATTAATTTGACGTAGGTATGCATAAACGGGTCGATATAGCGATTGATAAGCTGGCGTTTTTTATAGATTTTTATCCAACTGTAAATTTATCTTATCTTCAACAAAATTCACGTGCGGGAACTAAAACCTAGCTTTGACTCTGTCAGACGAACCGTAACCAAATCTCATTCAAAGCATCGGGAGTTCGGAGTGTAGCGAGCGAAACGTCGACGCTTAATTTACCTATCTGCAGGGAACATCTATAAATAATTCCACGGTTGAACAGTGTCAATATAAATAAATGTCGACATTGCTGAAGTGTGAAAAGCAAGTGAGTGTGATGGAAACAGTTCGAGTAACATGATGGGCCGAAGGAACGTGAGCATGATGCGCTTGAGTCGTTGCGTGGCCTTCTTAGCGGCCGCGGCCTTCTTACTGCCCTTCACCATTCTTCTCATGGTAGCCGACCAGCAGTACAACCTCACATATAACTCCAAACGTGTCTTCTACCAAGAGGTGAGTCCAAAGTTTTGTTATTTATTGATAAAGTGTACATAGGTAGAAAGAATATTACCTAAATTATGGGTTAAGGTGACAACACATTGGCAACTATCTCTTGAGCAACTAGCAGCACAATAGACGAGGCTTGGCATCTCAATTTAAGCTTCTACTTACGCGACATAAAGTTTGGTACCACTGAATGGTAGCTGAAACAACGAATGGGTAGCTGAGAAACTATCGCTCAAGCGATATTAGTGAATGTGTAGTCACCCTAATTTGCAGATTTTGGTAGAAATATATACATCTAAGGTATCGTAGGTTATGGTAGACTAATGTCTGTAAGTACTTTAGTCTAGAACACACAAACGCACAGTACTTATAACGATACATACCTATAATTGCTTTTAAAAAAAAGTATCTTCAAATTGGCATTGATCTGAAAATGAAATAAGTAGGAAGAAGGTCCTTAATTGTTCAGGCCTTGAGTTTGTAAATTCATTAGTATTTCAAAAAGCCCAATTTACATTTATAAATGTTTTTCGCTTCAAAAATGAACGCACTGAAAAGAGATCAATGGTCCGCTAATCTGTCGCTCATCGCTACACTTTAACCCAAATTACAACGGAACTTACAACGTTTTGCAACTTGTAAAAAAATAGACACTGAAGATGACGATGCTACGACGTGAATATTACATCTCGAACGAATCGATATCAAATAGCTTCTCTCGAAAACGAAAAAGAATATTCAAAGAAAGGGATATTGATATGTTCTCGATTCGCCGACGTTCGTCGCCTTCAATAGGTCAGAATTTCAGGGTGACTTATTTTCTTTTCCAGAGCGACTTCTATAAAATAAACGGGACTTTAACGCCCTTTGCGATAACAACACCTATCTTTAAGCAGGTAAAGGATTGTGGTAAATGTCACCTGACACTTCTTTGACCCGAGCTAACACGATGCACCATGCTTCCAGGCGTGTTTCCATTGCTATGGTATGGGGATAGCTTCGCTTATCTTTCTTCTGAATATGTAAATTGTTTTTTGTGTATTTCAATTCTCGTGCAAACCTACGAAGATCTTTTTCTAAAACGAGACGATAGCTACGTGATGTGGTCAAAGTTAGCTAGTTGACGAAAGACTCAAAAATTATTTCTTACCAAAAATTATTTACCAAAATTAATTGCTATTTCGTAACAAAAATCACTCGAGGCTTCACTTTTCGATTTTCCTCAATTTAAAAAGTTAGAATGTAGTTGTAGTTAATTGATAAATGTTCCGAGTTTGCTTACACAACACTTACCAAAGCAGAACTAGCAAAATTATAAATATAAAGATTCATCTTTCAAATTTTTACAAAGGACTGTATTATTATTACACAATTTTTTTACCCGAAGATTCCGAGTTGCTGTTTTTTCGACAGATCCAAATTACGAGTCATCGCATGACTGAGTCACGTTCATGGTCATCCACGAATCGATTTGTGAAATTAACTTTTTGAGCACAAGCGAAAAGGAGTACGAGTTTTTGAACATGTTGAGACTTACGATTTTGAGTAAAGTTGTGTTAAACCGACGGGAAAAATTCTCTGTTTTGATTGCGAAATTTTTTTTAAAAAATATTGTCTGATGAACGTTCAGCAAATTTGTTTTGGAACTCGGAGATATATCGATTGCCGTGTATTGTCGGGTGATATTCAAGAATTATTCTAGGGAGGTTATCAATTAATCTTGACTATCACCGAGTGACTTACAAGATTTTAAGAATTACAAAAGCCCCTATTATTATTTAGTAAAGAATAGTATTTTTTTATTATAAAACTTAAGTTAGCAGAGCATTCGCAGTTGGGAATGAATAGGCTTCTTCTGGGCAAGCTGGTTCCACTGTCGACCTCATTTTTGTCTTCAAGACTATAAGATCAAAGTTAAGAGCAAGCCTATTGACAATAAAAAAATCTTGTTATTCGTTAAGCGATATTTAGGTATTCTGAAAAGTCAAGATAAGCTCAAAAAGATATTTAACAAACCTATAACCCTGAACATTCAAACATATTTAAAAGAGCGCGTGGGTTTTTATTGTCGCTTCTTTTTTTCTCACCATGGCACCAATTTGTTTCTGAAGTGATGTAGTTTAGCTGACGTCATTAAGAGAGTTTAATATCTAATCCAACAATGAATAAAATATTTCGAGTTTATAAAAAAAAATGTTTTGTTCACCCAATGATATGCAAGAATTGGTCTTCAGTCTTGTGAAATTTAACAAAAGAAAAAGATCTAAATCAGTCAGGATATGAAAGTGCGAAGCTACTCTCCCCACCATTGCATTGTAAACATGCCTCACTGAACCACTAACATGTACGTAAACAAAGGTCTGGAGACGACTGTGCACGAACCTCATTGGCTTCGCCATAGTACAAGGCGAAGGAATCCCGATGCGGCCGGAATACGACAGTAGATAGCCCGATCAACGTAGGCATTCAGCCTGACAAGAATTCCTCTGTCGCAGAGAAGTGATGAAGTAAATGAAGATTAGATACCAGACTCACAATAAAAAAATTAGCTACTTTTCAACTATAAATTTGGGATTATTAAGTCATCACGAAGATGCTTTTAAAGACCTATTTACCAAAAATATTACGTAGTGTCCATAACGCAGTCATACTCTAAAGTACCTACTATACTCGGTCACTCTGCAACATTTTAGATGGAGGAAAAATTGTCAGGGGCTCTACAATAAAAACTTCGTTGATTGGGTTAAGATAGATGTTAATGTGACTTGTAGCTCCGATGTTACTGTAATGTGTCGATTGGAGCTCTATTAAAAATGTGATTAAAAACTATTAATAAAAGTAAAATTCACTCTGCCCAATGTAAAAGACGGGTTTCAAAAAAAACATATTTATCAATCACACTTCTTTTTTAAAGGATATTAATTGGTCATTCATACGAGGTGTTACGTTACGCTAAGGTCCTTCAAGGAAGTAACTCCTCTGTATAAATAAATCATAAACAGCTGTTCCTAAAGAACCCATATCGAAATCTATCTTTATTTTCTCATGTATGGGAAGAAAAAACATATATTTTGGTATGGGTCCTAATAGGGAAAGTTGTTTTACAAGTGATACTATGGAGATAGGTACTAATTTTATCTCCCTGAGGGACCATAGTGATCACGCTAACACCCTGAATATCAAATAGGGCTCTAATCGAAAATAAATGTCGTCAGTAAAATTGTAAACATGTCTTGGTACAAAAACTTATCTACACAGCGTATTGTACTACCTTTATCGACTTACTGTACACATTAGATTGATTGTGTTTTCCAATGTTCAAGCTCAATATTATACGTGCACTCAAGCTTTTCTGAAAATAAGGTGTTTCTACACAGAGAAGGTATTTTTAAAGGAGTTGCGAAAGTGTAATTTTTGTTTGCCCATACAAACCTGGCGTCGGCAATATAATTTTTTTTCGTTGATTTCAACGCTTAGGTACCAGTCTATTTTGCAGTTATGACACTAAAACCAGAGTTTATTTGACGGAAAGAATAACATTTTTTTACAAAAAAAAAATTCTGACAGCTTTAACTGATCGCTATTAACATAGCTCCAAATGTGTTGGTGAGCGTTGGAATTATCGAATAAATGGGTTACAAATATCTGCATCTGCATGAGAATAACAAAATCTTTTCTTGTTTTCCGATTCATGGCTATAAGGGAACGTTGTTCAGATTTTAGTTCGTACCTTTGTGGTACGCACGGCGGCAAGAAAGTGAAAATAGAACCAGTATAAGCTGAACTAGCGCTAAAGTGTTTCCACTGACGTGCGACCATTTGTAAAAAAAATTGTTCAGGGTCAAAAAAATCCTAACCAATACTGTTAATCGTGTGGTTTTCCGCTAGAGCTGTGCGAGGCAACAGTTGTGAGCTGGAGAATTTCAACCGTCCAATAGGATTGTACCATTTGACAAGCTAGGAAAATGGAGCAATCCTACTGGGCCCTGAGTCAAGATGAATGAATGAATGAATAAATGAATAACTCTACAATATTTCTACAATCGCAAACGCTATAGAATAGAATAAAAATGTATGGGATTGACATTAGCTGTCACGCAACATTTCGATCGCTAATGTCATTCTCGTACATTTTCATTCTATTATACTAGCGTTTGCGATTGTAGAAAGCATCTTGACTCAGGGCCCTGGTTGGAATTTCCCCAGCTCACAGGCCTCACAGCTCAGCTCCCTCGCACAGAACTGGACCCTTATTATGGTCCGTAATCAAGTACACTTGTATCAAAAATAAAATTAATTTATCTAAACTTTACAACAATCAAACATTTTTATTAATATCAATATTAATTATTTACTTACTTATTACTTGAAGAATTGAAAAAAAGAATTGAAAGAATTCTTCATAGATTCTTTGTCTGATAGTAACTAGGCACTTCTTATAAAATTAATATTATATTTTATTTTAAATGTTTAACGAGAATCAACTGATCCTACAGTCAAACTGTCTGTGCAGTTTTGTGGGACTTTGTATAGTTTTTAGGTTATATCTGTATTTATATGTATCAATAAATAATAATAATAAATAATCAACATTGGCAGTATGTATGTACCTACCTTTAAAAATACCTTTTCGCGCGTGAATAGGCTTCTTCGGGTGAGCTCGTAATACCGTCGACCTCATCTCTGCTAAAACGAGGTCAAGACCAAGCCTTTATTATAACGAAGAGCAAAAGGCGTTTAAATATTTCCTATTCTTTTACTTTTTATGACTTATTTCAATAATATCATTTATTTTCTATTACTTTTTATTGAGAAAGTAAAAATGTTTGTATCAAATGAAAATATTTTACATAATCTTCATGTAAGTATTACGTTTTTAGGGTTCCGATACCAAAATGGTAAAAAAAAGGAACCCTTATGGTGCCGCTCTGTCTGTCTGTCTGTCTGTCTGTCCGTCTGTCTGTCACACCTCTATATCTCAGCAACCACTTACGCTATCGAGCTGAAATTTGGAATAGTTTTAGAATATAGTTGCCCAACTTAATTGCACATGAAAATTTTTTGAAAAAAGTATGATTATTAATGTAAAGGGGGCCAAAATAGGGGGGGCCAAATTTCAAATTGTCGCTACTAGGTCGAGTGGGGTATCATATGAAAGGGCTTTACTTGTACATTTTAAAATATATTTTTGTATTTTTTTAAGTTTCTTAGTTTTCAAGTTATGATGAAAAATGTCAAAAAAAATACCATTCCCCCCCCCTTATCTCCGAAGTTTGAGTAAGGGAAAATCTGAATTAATTACAGTTGACAGAGGTTTATGTAAACTTTACAGCAAAAATAAAACGATCTTTCTAAGTTGCACAGTTTTTCAGAAATCTGCAAAAAACCTTTACAAACAAATTTAGTTTTGCGGTCCTGAAAATGGACTTTATTGCTTCCAAAAATACTATAGGTATATCGGAACCCTCGGCGCGCGAGTCCGACTCGCACTTGACCGGTTTTTTATAATTTTCTTATCATTGTTTATTTTACATCAATAGGCCCACATTAATCAGTCATTATCACGCTAATAAATCTGAACATATTGCCACTAATATCAAGATAAAAAAATATAACAAACAAGATAAAATAAATTGCATACCGGGTTTTTGTTGTAGTTTTTGCTTTTTTCCTATTACGAAAGTTAAGCAAGGCTTAATGTAAACGCTTAAATTATCATTTGTAATTTATATGTTTTGGATAAATAAATAACTAATAAATGTACGGGCACAGAATAAAGTAATAGTACTCTCACCCTTGCAATCGACCCCGCACCCGCCCGCGCGACTCGCATGGTGCTTGTGAGGGTCTTTTGCACTGAATATGCAGGCCTACGCGACCTTCCAATTTCAAATTCGCGCTCGTTGTATGTAGTGGTAGTGTCCGAGGTACTCCGGAGTGTGCCCTAAGTTTACATAGCCGTCTCCGTAGTAAACGGAACTAGGCAAGGCCATTAAATACTACGGGGTTTTAATTAATTCATTTAAAACAAATTTCTACGACTTTTGGAAATATGCAAAAGGTTTTTGGAACGATGTTTAATTCAGTTAGTTCAATTATACCTCATTAAAGTTAAAATAATTACAGCCCTGTATAAGCCTTTACGTCCTGTCGTATGTTAAAAATAAATAGATAAAGCGATAAAGAATTATACAAGCATGAACTAAAAATATCTATAAAAGGCTATCCTTGGTTTCCTGAAATGCCAAGCTACCTACTTTTGACACTGACTGTACCACAGAATATTTATACAGCTTGTCACAGAATGGTGTGATAATACTGAAGAGTGTGAATCTGCCCATGAAACTGAACAACTTTTCCCAAGGAACATAGGTCGAAATATGAAATACCACATTTAACCTCCCATACAAAATATGCTATCAGCTCTTGCAGTTTATATCTATGGGAGGTCAAAAATTTATTTTGTTCTAAGTCCTACTTGGGAAAAGTTAGTATATTTTTTAGTATTATCATGTTTAGTATTATCACACCTTTCCGTTAGTAAACGAGTTTACTGTAACTACCTCACTGTATACCTATAAAGTACATACTACAATCGGATAGGTATGCACGTGGACGGGCGAACGCGTGACACTACGTTAACGTAACACGTAACGGGACTGTCGAACAAGGGAATCATATTGCACCTAATTTGTACCAGTATATCATTTCAGACAGGTAAGTAGTAATAGATATGATTCAGACGGCGACCGCGCGCGACCTTATTCGGGAGGCTGATTAAATGTAGCCACTATTTTCATTTCTAGCATCTGCCTACTAATAATTTTTGTGATTTTTAGGGTACGGAACCCTAAAAATCCTCAAAAGAAAAAAACGGAACCCTTATAGGATCACTTTGTTGTCCGTCTGTCTGTCTGTCTGTCTGTCTGTCAAGACCCTTTATCTCACGAACGGGTAAAGGTATCAGGTTGAAATTAATACCATATATTAGGATCCATGAACCACACAAGATCTGAAAATTTCAATTTTTTACAACGACGCAATTAAAAGATATGGCATTTTATGCCCTCATCTCCATACATTTATTCAAAAATGAAAAACCTACAGGGTACTTCCCGTTGACCTAAAATTATGAAATTTGGCAAGAAGCTAGATCTCACAGTACAAATAATGGGAAAAGTCTGAAATCATTAAATATTACAACTTTTCTCACAACTAATGGTAACCAATTGTGGTGAGCTCCCGTTTCAAGAACATTCATATAAGAGAGGGGTCAAGTTGGATGGTTGCTGAGGCGATTTTTGTTTTAGTTCTATTTAAAAACGGGAACACTTACAAACTTGAAAATTGGTATGTTTATAGGGCATAGGCTATAAAATAACAACAAATAATAAAATTTGGTCAAGCGCGTGTCGGACTCAAAAAATCTAGCACATTAACTTACTGAAATTTCAACTAATACAATTATGTTTATGTGGTGGTACGGAACCCTCAGTGCGCGAGTCCGACTCGCACTTGGCCGGTTTTTCTTGATTAAGCAAAGTTGTTGTAGGTACTTTCTAAGTAATTACCCACCTACCTACTCGCTTTAACTCACTTAAAAAAAGAAAAGGAACAGATGAGTGTTATAATCTCTCATCTTAACAGTTGCGAATGGGAGGTAGGTACTAATTCACAAATGAATTTTTGCTAATCCTGTTTTGCAAAATGCTTAAACATCGTAAAAAGTTACCCGAATTTATAAACACCTTATCTGTTCACCTAAAAGTGTACGTCTGCTCGAGTAAGCCGAAGCATTAATAATTCTATTAGCTTTTCGTTGGCATGATGGACGAAGAAACTTCCTTCCCTTGAATTATTAAGGGTCGTCCGAGCCGTAAAATATTGAACCGAATCAATATCACGACGGGTAGGTACAGTAAGCGTCAAATTCATATGAGCGTCCATCGTAGTCAATATAATCTGTTGTAAGCACTCAGTGTCCAAAAATATTGGCAACATAGTTCCCAATATTTTGTTCACGGCGGCCGTCACCGTCAAATTGATGTGAGCGACTATTGTAAGTAGTCAAAATGATATGAAGTACCTACCTAATCTAGATCTTGTTTACTTCAGATCATTTTGACTGCTATAGACAGTCACATCAATTTGTTGCTGACGACCGCGAACATAATATTGGAAACATTGTTGCTAAGATATTTTGAACACTTTGGGTGCTCACAACTATATGAGTATATGACTATTCTAATGGCGTATATGAAATTGATTTTGTTTACAACCGATCATTTTGACTAGGTACGATAGACGCTTATATGAATTTAACGCTGACTGTACCTAGATCGATAAAACATCCGTAGTCGGAGAGTCAGCCTGGCTTTTAATTTTCCATGAGTAACACCTTTCCTTGTAATTACTTATTACAGGGTTTTGACAAATTCGTATATGGGTTCGCGCACACCAAACGGAGAGTCGGATAGCAGAGCAGAACAGTTTTTATAACATTGCAAAATTGACTTTATTTTTATAAAAACAAAATGCTAAATCGCCTGAAAGGCATAAAAACTGCTCGCGGCTGCTCGAGCTAATATGTGAATTGTTATCCGAATCACATTTTTTTGTAAATTCATATTCCTAATTGAAGTTTTTCGTATTTTTTAGTTTTTTCCTTAATAACAAAAATTATAAAATAATATTCTTCTGAATGGTAAATTATAAGAAAAGGTTTGAAATTCTCCAGAAATATATTTCCTGTCGGATCTCCTCCATCTATATTGAAAATTCAGATGTTTTTGTTTTAATAAGTAAGGCCTGATTTATTGATAATTCCGTTTCTTCCTCTCCCGCCAAAAGTGCATTATTACAATTTCCTGGTCCATCACGTTCACGCATGCACGTCCCGGTTTTAAATCATCGCTACAAATTAAAAACATGGCATGGCAACCCTGAGAAACTGATCTCGTATCCGCCGGGCTGTGTTCGATCTTCGCGGACCCCTAGGGTCGCGTAATACAGTTTGGCCCAGGCAAATCTAGTGTGCTCCAAAATTGAGTTTGGCCAGTAACAATATAATGCTAATACTTACCGATTAGCCAAGTTTTGCTATTAGTCTGTTTGACAGCAAAGGCCGATCACGCAATGCCACACTTCTTTGTTGTTTTTGGCATATTTTCAACAACTTTGCACTCGAATGTGTTTAAATTAGATGCTGAGTACCGAAACAAAACAAAATCTAGACCGGATTCTAAATAGTTACAATTAACCTAGTTTTTGACATACCAGTGGAATGTTCTGGGACGTTTTATAATATTCTACAAATATCATTGCAAGTAGGCATAACCTAAAGATATATAAGGCCTTACTTATTATAAAATTAATAACATAGAGAATTAGAGATAGGATAATAATACTATTTTTTAATGCGGTGTTTGAAGGTGGAAGGACTTTTGTGCAAAGTCCGTCTGGGGAAGTACCACCCCCTTGCCTTTTTCTGCCGTTAAGCAGGAGCACTGTTTCGGTTTGAAGGGACATACTATCTTAGTTATCAGGGTGGGCAACGCGCTTTGCTGTCTTATTAGTGTCAAATTATTTCACAAAATAGTCGGTGAGTGTTATGGACGGTGGTAACCACTTACCACGAGGTGGCCCACCTGCTCGTTTGCCCACTCGTGACATAAAAAAAATACAGCATGCCTTAGCATGCGCTATACATATGGTGTAAAATATATGAAAAGCAAATGTTAAAATTAGTTCTTTACTAAAATTACTTAAATGTTTTACGCAAATACTAAAATTAGTTCTTTTGTACCAAATTCAATAAATTGTATATAGGGTGACTTTTAATTAGTTCTTGATAGCAAAAGATATGCCTGTACTCATGATACTGAACAATTTTTCCCAGGTCGAAATACGAAAAACCAAATTTGACCTCCCATACAAAATGCGGTATCAGCTGATGCAGTTTCTATGGGAGGTCAAAACTTAATTTTCGTATTTCGACCTATGTTCCTTGGGGAAAGTTGTTCAGTATCATGAGTACCTACATGCATACCTTTTCCTATCAAGAACTAATTAAAAGTCAGCCTATATGTCCCGGAAAATCATAAGAATCGTAAGTTGATCAACTTTCGAAAAATCAGAAATTCGTAAGTAGCTCCGTCTGTTAGGTTGTGTTAGGTTTTCTTTCGACCAAATTCACGAACCCTGCGAGCGTAACGAGCGTGCTGCGTCAGCAGCCGGCTAGTGCAGGAAGCGAATTCGGTACAACTTATTATTTTTCGAAAGTTAATCAACTTACTAGGAAATTGAACAATTTACGATTCCGTATTATTTTCCGGTGACATATACAACGGTAACGTAAATTATGGTAATCGGCTCATGATCGAAAGTCGATATACGAAAAAAAACCGGCCAAGTGCGAGTCGGACTCGCGCACTGAGGGTTCCGTACCACCACATAAACATAATAGTATTAGTTGAAATTTCAGTAAGTTAATGTGCTAGATTTTTTGAGTCCGACACGCGCTTGACCAAATTTTATTATTTGTTGTTATTTTATAGCTTATGCACTATAAACATACCAATTTTCCAGTTTGTAAGTGTTCCCGTTTTTAAATAGAACTAAAACAAAAATCGCCTCAGCGACCATCCAACTTGACCCCTCACTTATATGAATGTTCTTGAAACGGGAGCTCACCACAATTGGTTACCATTAGTTGTAAGAAAAGTTGTAATATTTAATGATTTCAGACTTTTCCCAGAAGTACCCTGTAGGTTTTGCATTTTTGAATAAATGTATGGAGATGAGGACATAAAATGCCATATCTTTTGATTGCGTCATTGTAAAAAATTGAAATTTTCTGATCTTGTGTGGTTCATGGATCCTAATATATGGTATTAATTTCAACCTGATACCTTTACCCGTTCGAGAGATAAAGGGTCTTGACAGACAGACAGACGGACAACAAAGTGATCCTATAAGGGTTCCGTTTTTTTCTTTTGAGGTACGGAACCCTAAAAATCACCTCTCTTACTAAATATGCTATTAGATGATGAAGTTTCTATGGGAAGGTTATTTTGTTAGTAGTAGGTTATTTTGTTAGTAGTAAGTAGTTCAGTGTTATGGACAAATTTTATTTTTTTGTTACACCATTATTAAAATTGGTAATAATAATAATGGTTTTTAGGGTTCCGTACGCAAAGGGTGAAAAAACGGGACCCTATTAACATGCTTCAGATGTCTGAAGGTCCGTCTGTCTGTCAGCGGGCTGCATTATAAGTAGACAGTTGAAATTGTCACAAATTATTTATTTCTGTTGCCGCTATAACAACATATTATATAAAAAAAAAACCGGCCAAGTGGGAGTCGGACTCGCGCACTGAGGGTTCCGTACCACCACATTAACATAATTGTATTAGTTGAAATTTCAGTAAGTTAATGTGCTAGATTTTTTGAGACCGACACGCGCTTGACCAAATTTTATTATTTGTTGTTATTTTAAAGCTTATGCACTATAAACATACCAATATTCAAGTTTGTAAGTGTTCCAGTTTTTAAAATAGAACTAAAACAAAAATCGCCTCAGCGATTATCCAACTTGACCCCTCTCTTATATGAATGTTCTTGAAACGGGAGCTCACCACAATTGGTTACCATTAGTTGTGAGAAAAGTTGAAATATTTAATGATTTCAGACTTTTCACATTATTTGTACTGTGAGACCTAGCTTCTTGCCAAATTTCATAATTTTAGTTCAACGGGAAGTACCCTGTAGGTTTTGCAATTTTGAATAAATGTATGGAGATGAGGACATAAAATGCCATATCTTTTTATTGCGTCGTTGTAAAAAATTGAAATTTTCAGATCTTGTGTGGTTCATGGATCCTAATATATGGTATTAGTTTCAACCTGATACCTTTACCCGTTCGTGAGATAAAGGGTCTTGACAGACAGACAGACGGACAACAAAGTGATCCTATAAGGGTTCCGTTTTTTTAATTTGAGGTACGGAACCCTAAAAACGGTCAAGTGCAAGTCGGACTCGCGCCCTAAGGGTTCCGTACCTGTCTATTTTAAAAACATGACCCCTCTTTTATAGAAATGTTCTTGAAACGGGAGCTCACCTTATTTGGTTACTATTAGTTGTAAGAAAAATTGAAATATTTAATGATTTTAGACTTTTCCCTTTATTTGTACTGTGAGACCTAGCTTCTTGCCAAATTTCATAATTTTAGGTCAACGGGAAGTACCCTGTAGGTTTTGCTTTTTTGCCTAAATGTATGGAGATGAGGACATAAAAAGCCATATCTTTCGATTGCGTCGTTGTAAAAAATTTAAATTTTCAGATCTTGTGTGGTTTGTGGACCTTAATATTCGTTATTAATTTCAACCTGATACCTCTTCTCGTTCGTGAGAAAAAGGGTCTTGACAGACAGACGGACAACATAGTGATCCTATAAGGGTTCCGTTTTTTAGGGTTCCGTACATCAAAATAAAAAAACGGAACCCTTATAGGATCACTTTTTTGTCCGTCTGTCTGTCTGTCATGACCGTTTTCCTCACGAACGAGAAGAGGTACCAGGTAAGGTAAGGTCCATAAACTACACAAGATCTGAACATTTAAATTTTTTCATCATCATCATCATCATCATAACATCCCATGAACGTCCACTACAGGACAGGGAGCTCCCTCCAGAATTCTAGCTTTTGCTGGAAAAATTTGGAGGGGATGTACCATAGTCACCTCGCTTGTTAGCGTTACGGCTGGCACTATGGACCGCGGTTGTAGGTGACCGCAGTAAGTAAGATGTTAGATACAAAGGAGGATGCTGCTGCCCATCCTCCAGTAAAATTTTTTACAACGACGCAATCAAAAGATATGGCTTTTTATGTCCTCATATCCACACATTTATGCAAAAAAGCAAAACCTACAGGGTACTTCCCGTGGACCTAAAATTATGAAATTTGGCAAAAAGCTAGGTCTCAAAGTACAAATAAAGGGAAAAGTCTAAAATCATTAAATATTTCAATTTTTCTCACAACTAATAGAAACCAATTAAGGTGAGCTGAAGTGAGCTCCCGTTCCAAGAACTTTTCTATAAAAGAGGGGTCAATTTGGATGGTCGCTGAGTTTTTAAAATCAAAGAGCTAAAGCTTTTAGTATATCATATGGTAGATAGATACGGAACCCTTAGGGCGCGAGTCCGACTCGCACTTGGCCGGTTTTTTTATTATGAGGTACGAAACCCTAAAAATAAGGGGGATTGATGCTCGATTTTTGTTTGCGGTCTATCGTAAAAACAAGTGTGAAAATTTTTGTCTTTATAGTGCATAAGCTATAGAATAACAACAAATAATAAGAACTAGTCAAGTGCATGTCGGACTCATGCGAACTTAATACACTCCTGCGTGACTGCGCGACCAAAATTATGTGACCGAAAAATATTTTATGCGTTCATTTATTACGAAAATAAATGAACACATAAACAGCTTTCATTTAAAAAAAAATCAATACAATTCATGCAACGAAGACTTCTTAGAAAGTAATCAAAAGATACTTGTAGAGGAAATGCCTCGCAATCATTTTCTTAAATTCATTTTTTTAAATTTTACCTTAGTGGTACTGAACCCTCAGTTCGCGAGTCTAGTTTTTTGAAGAAATGCAGTTTGCAGAAGGTTTAACAGTAACTTCCAATCTTGGTCATGGTGCTTAGCACTGACCCTCTAATATTCGTGACTGAATTGTTTAGTTGGCTACCACACCAGGTCGTTGCCCGACTTCGTGCCTGACAGCTAACTGCGAAAACTGTTATCAATATCGATCCGTCGGCATACTTAATGATTTGACGAATCAACTCTACAATTTAGTTGCAATTTAATAGTAAACGAAAACAACCCTTAAGTATTCCACGATGCCATTCGGCACTAAGTATAAATGTTTGTTGAGAGTGGCTCCTCAATCCATACGGACAATTTACCAATAAGTTTGACACACGAACCCATATAACCCATAATATATCGTCGATTTAAGATAGCACCGGCTGCTTATTATCTATGTGTTAAGATAAGATAAAATTTATTTCAAATAAAAACTTGTGTTACTATGTGTTGTTACTGGCAAGGGTTTACTGGTATTTGGTATGCCTAGGGCTTTTATGACGTACTAGCTGGTGCCCGCGACTTCGTCTGCGCAGGTTTATAAATTGTAGCCTATGTGTTATTCTGATGTAAGTACCTATAAGCTATATTATCGTAAAGTTTCATTAAAATCCATTCAGTAGTTTTTACGTGAAAGAGTAACAAACATCCATCCATACTTACAAACATTCGGGCGTTTATAATATTAGTAGGATAGGATTAGCGAATGTAGTAGATGTAAAGATAACGTGACCTTTTATACGAACGATTTCGATGAAATTTACTACACGGAATCTAGGGGGGCGAAAAATGGATCTAGCAAGGTCTTACGTCTGGGAAAATTTGTTTTCTCATTTTTTTAGCATTTCGTGAAAATACCGCGGTTTAGAAACCCTCCAGCGCCATCTGTTATTCGGCATTGGCTAAGATTATACAGAGCAAAGCTCAGTCGCCCGGGCTCAGTAGAATCACTTCACTGGGCTTCGGGAGCAAAACCAACGAAAATTCACGTTGTAGAGACAAAAAAATGACAAAAAATGGAACGTTTTTCTTTGAGAAAGTTGTTCAGTTTCATTGACTGAGCACGCCCATTCAGTTTTCGGTATAGCGTCCCTTACACCCTGTATTGTCTTTGCCCTAAGTTATTAAATTTACTCTTAAAACGAATTCACACTGGACTGTAATATGCTTGGAGGAGCTAGACGTAATATGAGATGTTTTAATTTGAACACAAGGAAATAAATAAATAAATGGTACAGCAGCACTGCACTCACTTTCTCGCAGTACTCAAGGAAAAACTATCAACCGCAAACTTCAATTTGTAATGCCATACACATAGTATGTAAATACAAACTTTTATTTACGTTTTTCTAAAAAAATGTTCGAATGAAATATACAGATCAATTCAGAATTCAAATTGTCAAACATTAAAACAAACAAACATCAAACGATTTCGAGTAAATCACATGTTTAACTTTTGGTAGTACTGGAACACCCTTTATATGAATTTTCAAAGATCAATGGATACTACCGTAGGAAACTTGCATGGAGATTTTTTAAATTTCCCAACACATGTTCCTTATGGATCATTGTTCAGTTTAGTCGACTGAGCAAGCTCTTTCAGTTTTTGGTACACCCTGTGTACTAAATTTTATTCAATAAAATCATAAAGAATATCCAGTCAGGAAGACAACCAATCCAGGATTAATATTATAGAAAATTTTAATAAACTCAATGGAACCATTTTGGGTAAATCACATATTTACGATTTGGTGGTACAGGAACACCCCTTATATGAAATTACACAGATCAATTGATACTGGCGCAAGATATCTTACATGGAGATGCTTGGTCATGCAAAGTTTCATCAAGATTCTATGAGCCGTTTTTAAGAAAATTTAAATTTTTATTTTCGTTGTATGACAGCTACTCTCAAAATGAGAGCCAGCAAGAAACCACTTAGAACCCTTCGATGGATTTGCATAAAACTCCTAAATTCAAAATTTGGTGTCAATCGGACTATTCGTTTAGCCGCTAGGCCAAAGCGTGACGGACAGACCGACCGACCGACGGACCGACCGACCGACCGACCGACCAACCGACCGACCGACGGACGGACATTTTTGGGAGACTTGTTTTTTATGATGTATAAGTGATATAGACTACATTTTTGAGAAAATTAGAAAACTTTTTTTTCACGAATGCAATACCGATAGGTGCGGTGCGAGCGGTGCGAGATATCGCACCGCTCGAAAGTAAAAAGCTCATGAATCTCGCGATATCAAAGTGCAGATAACTTTGATAACTGTTTCCGTTTGCACGATCATTATTTTACTTCTAACTGCAAAATCTATTCACCGATACATTTACGATTATGTCCCGACAAATCGACACCCCATTTTTAAAAACTTTCCCATAACATCTCACTTATGTATAAAATGGTGAAAAAAAAATATCGTACACTATCATGCCTACATTATTGACGCAAAAAAGTGGATGTCTGAACCATTTCCACTGTTTGATAACTTTGATAACGATTTCCGTTCTTTGCGTGAGCTTTTTTCGAGCTTGTCAAGTTTGTTTCTGAGTCTGTTTGTCAGTGAGAGCCTACGAGCGAGCCGCAGATTAGTGCAAGGTCGGGAGCATAGCTAGCTCTCTCTCCGCATTGCGGACAATCTGCCCGCTGCATCCACACCACAAAGGGTTTCATCTAGCTCCAAGATTCCCTGCGAAATAAAACCTCCTTAAATTAGAAAACACTTCATTTGTTGAAAATCCTAACTTAAGTCACTTTGGAAATAATTTAAAATTCAAGACGTTCTAAATAATACCTACCCTAAACCGACGAGCATGTATGAAAGGATGATAATGAGGGAAGCAGGACAAGATCGTAGCAGGTGGAGGACTGTGGTCTCTGAAACAGGCGTGCTTGATGTGAAAGATATTCAAACCGAGGTTTTGTTTCCCTGAGGACCAATTCTTTTATTAATGTTATAAAATATCATATCATGCATCCTCACAAAAATACTGTCGTTTTTAAAGAAAAAAAACCGGCCATGTGCGAGTCGGACTCGCGCACTGAGGGTTCCGTACCACCACATAATCATAATTGTATTAGTTGAAATTTCAGTAAGTTAATGTGCTACATTTTTTGAGTCCGACACGCGCTTGACCAAATTTTATTATTTGTTGTTATTTTATAGCTTATGCACTATAAACATACCAATTTTCAAGTTTGTAAGTGTTCCCGTTTTTAAATAGAACTAAAACAAAAATCGCCTCAAGGACCATCCAACTTGACCCCTCTCTTATATGAATGTTCTTGAAACGGGAGCTCACCACAATTGGTTACCATTAGTTATGAGAAAAGTTGAAATATTTAATGATTTCAGACTTTTCCCATTATTTGTACTGTGAGACCTAGCTTCTTGCCAAATTTCATAATTTTAGGTCAACGGGAAGTACCCTGTAGGTTTTGCAATTTTGAATAAATGTATGGAGATGAGGACATAAAATGCCATATCTTTTGATTGCGTCGTTGAAAAAAATTTAAATTTTCAGATCTTGTGTGGTTCATAGATTCTAATATATGGTATTAATTTCAATCTGATACCTTTACCCGTTCGTGAGATAAAGGGTCTTGACAGACAGACAGACAGACGGACAACAAAGTGATCCTATAAGGGTTCCGTTTTTTTCTTTTGAGGTACGGAACCCTAAAAATGACAATTTGTATTACTTATGAGATTTTAAGAGATATTTTATTTCAAGGTGACTCGGTTATATCCAAGAATTGATACCCCTTCAAAGCATATTATTTGTATACCTAACTATATTACCCTCAAAATTAATAGTCATCCGTGTTTAAATCAGACCACAACTATTGTTCTGCTCGGTTTGGCTATTCATAATATTTATCACCTATCAACCGCCATGTTTTGTTTCGCTTTCTGAAAATAAGCGAAGCTGAAATTGCATGTCGGCTTTGTTTAATAAAATAGGGCGACTGAACTTCGCTCACCAACAGGTGGCGCTGCAGGGTTTCTGAAACGCGCTGTTTTCAAGAAATGTTCAAAAAACGGAGAAAACGAATATTTCCTATCGATTTTTTTCCCCCGAAAACCCCCATATAGTGAGTTTCTTCGAAAACGTTATAGCCGTTTTCGCGAAACCGATTACAAATATATGAGGTCCTAATGAAATACTGAACATAATTTTAGTATGTTACTCAGACCATGAAACTGAACAACTTTCCCCAAGGAACATTGCAGTCCAGTAAATCTATGATATGGGGTTGCATTAAATGCACATTTAGATAGTAATATAGGGTATTTGAAGCTGTAAATAATTAAATCCAGCAATTTTGTAAAAACACATTTTTCAGAGAGGCCGATTTTTGTTTCATTTCCTGAAAGTTTTACTAACTTACTCCCTTTCGGTTTGATTTTTGCTATGTACTCGTAGATAGTTGATAATAAATGATATAATTATGTTACTAGCGTGTTTGGACCCTGGGAAAGGACATAGGCTACTTTTATATGAATTCCACACGTACGAAGTCGCGGGCAACAGTTAGTTTACTATATACTCGTAGAAGATTCCGATAATTTTATTCAATGTAGATTCTTTACAGAATACTTATTGAATGTCATGCAGAATACAATGCAAATAGAGCAAGTCTACGCCGTTTCGGATCGAAGCATCTTTATAATCGCAAAAAAAACCGGCCAAGTGCGAGTCGGACTCGCGCACTGAGGGTTCCGTACCACCACACAAACATAATTGTATTAGTTGAAATTTCAGTAAGTTAATGTGCTAGATTTTTTGAGTCCGACACGCGCTTGACCAAATTTTATTATTTGTTGTTATTTTATAGCTTATGCACTATGAACACACCAATTTTCAAGTTTGTAAGTGTTTCCGTTTTTAAATAGAACAAAAATCGCCTCGCGACCGTCCAACTTGACCCCTCTCTTATATGAATGTTCTTGAAACGGGAGCTCACCACAATTGGTTACCATTAGTTGTGAGAAAAGTTGTAATATTTAATGATTTCAGACTTTTCCCTCTATTTGTACTGTGAGACCAAATTTCATAATTTTAGGTCAACGGGAAGTACCCTGTAGGTTTTGCATTTTTACCCGACTGCCCCAAGACAGGAGGGTTATGTTTTTCGAGTGTATGTATGTATGTATGTCGATTTCTTTGTCGCGCTCTGCAGCCTAAACGCCTTGGTAGATTTCAACATGTGAGGTGTCGTTAGTCGTGTCCTATAGGTTCGTATTCATTGTAGGAGTGTCATAGGGTATAAAAAAAATAAAAAAGTACTAAATAAAAAATCTATTTCAAAAAATAAAATACCCGACTGAAAAGAGAATCTTAATCGGTTCCGATTGAGATGAAATTTTGCATACGTATGTGAATCGGATGACAATGCAATATTATTGTAACTTGGAGCTGATCTGATGATGGAGCCGGAAGATATCCATACAAAGGAGATATTACCGCGTTTTAGAATCCTACAGTGCCATCTGTAGGTGGGTAGCGTCGCTTGCTCACCTGGTAATATTTTATTGATAAAACAACTGGGAAGTTTCTTTATAAAATATTTGGGTTTAGCTAGGCCTTTTGGAAATAATTTTCTAAGTTTTAACATATAAAGCAATGACTAAATTTCCCTTGCAAGATGCAGCATTAATTACTTTTGTGTTATACTGTAGCTTTTCTACTCCATACCAGAGGAGCTGTTTTTAGGGTTCCGATACCAAAATGGTAAAAAAAAGGAACCCTTATGGTGCCGCTCTGTCTGTCTGTCTGTCTGTCCGTCTGTCTGTCACACCTCTATATCTCAGCAACCACTTACGCTATCGAGCTGAAATTTGGAATAGTTTTAGAATATAGTTGCCCAACTTAATTGCACATGAAAATTTTTTGAAAAAGTATGATTATTAATGTAAAGGGGGCCAAAATAGGGGGGGCCAAATTTCAAATTGTCGCTACTAGGTCGAGTGGGGTATCATATGAAAGGGCTTTACTTGTACATTTTAAAATATATTTTTGTATTTTTTTAAGTTTCTTAGTTTTCAAGTTATGATGAAAAATGTCAAAAAGAATTCCATTCCCCCCCCCTTATCTCCGAAGTTTGAGTAAGGGAAAATCTGAATTAATTACAGTTGACAGAGGTTTATGTAAACTTTACAGCAAAAATAAAACGATCTTTCTAAGTTGCACAGTTTTTCAGAAATCTGCAAAAAACCTTTACAAACAAATTTAGTTTTGCGGTCCTGAAAATGGACTTTATTGCTTCCAAAAATACTATAGGTATATCGGAACCCTCGGCGCGCGAGTCCGACTCGCACTTGACCGGTTTTTTTTATGTCGACTACCCAAGGAAGTTTTAGCCCACGCTTCGCCAAAGCGAACCACCAATAAAACCTCCTTGTGTCTACCAAATTCAACCATACCTTACGTACGGTCAACCGCACGTGAATGGAAAGATTTGCAAATCTATTACTATGTCACAAAGTTCGAAGTGTTTATACTGACGTGCTGTTGGGTGTATGTAGAAAAATACAGTCAGCAGAGAGGGACTATATATCGCTTCTTAGTTTAATAAAGAACTTCCACGAAGATATGAATGGCGCTGTCGTTCCTGGTGGCATTACATCTGAGCCGTTCAAAATGCGCAGAGGTGTCCGCCAAGCTTGCGTGTTAGCACCCACCCTGTTTGGTATATTTTTCTCATTGCTATTAAGAGAAGCATTCGGCAATCTACATACAAGGGCTGATGGGGAGTTGTACAACATAATTTCACTTCTTAAGTCCAAGCACCACCGCGAGGACATTTTTATCGACAGCCTTCTATTTGCTGATGATGCAGCTTTTGTGGCCAACACTGCAGATGATTTACAAATCATCGTCGATAAGTTTTCACGGGCATGTTCCTTGTTCGGCTGAATACAAGAGTATGGCAAAACAAACATCTTACGACGAACACCAAGATGATCGTTTACCAAGCATTCATTTCAAGCATACTGTTGTATGGAGCAGCAAGGACGACGTACGCAAAACAAGAGCGACAACTTGATGCCTTGCATATGCTCTGCTTCCGAAACATCCTAGGCATCTCGTGGAAGGACAAGGTAACCCAAAAAACGGTCTTACAACGAGCACAGCTGCCCAGTTTCTTCGCATTGCTGAAGCAGAGACGATTACGATTTTTGGGGCACGTGCACCGCATGGAACCAACCCGTCTACCCCAGCGTGTATTGCTTGGTGCTATAGCGCACGCAAAAAGAAGTGTTGGTAGGCCAATGCTGCGCTTTAAAGATTGCGCCAAGCGAGACATGATCACTTTTGGTATTGAACACCTAGACTGGGAGCAGACAGCTGAGGACAGAACCAAATGGCGTAAATCATTACTGGATGGACGCAAGGTACACGATGAAGCCTGGTGTTGTGCCCGTTGTGAAAAATAACGACATAACGTCAGTTATTGATAACACAAGCTTCACCAGCAGCGTGTGGCAGGACCTGCCGCTCCCGAGTAGGCTTATTCAGCCATGAAAAACGGTGAAATCGACAGAATATTGCTTAAATCGTCTGACATAGACGGCTAAGGCCTATGATGATGATGTATGTATGTCTAAACGGCTTGATAGATTTCAACATGTGAGGTGTCGTTAGATTTGTATTTATTGTAGGAGTGTGATAGGGTATAATATTTTAGTACGGCACCTTTGAAGAGAAAAAAAGGGTGAAATATTTTTTTTTAAATTATTACTTTTACAACATGGGTATCAAACAATAGCTGGTACAAACCTGATTCTAAGGTTTAAGCAAATGTAACAACATAACTTGACGTAGCAAATCTAAAAACTAAAAAGTTTAAAATAAAAAATTATTAAATAACAAAAAACCCAACTGCTTAGCACAAGAGAGGAAAACAAGCTTTAATCTATTGGATTTGGTAACTTGAATTGTATAAAATACTGCAGGCGGGGACGAACAAAATTAATTCGTAAACATCCACAAAACGTTTTTTCGTCCCCGCCTGCAGTATCTTATACAATTCAAGTTACCAAATCCAATAGATTTAAGCTTGTTTTCCTCTCTTGTGCTAAGCAGTTAGGTTTTTTGTTATTTAATAAAAATTTTTTAATAAATGTATGGAGATGAGGACATAAAATGCCATATCTTGTGTGGTTCATGGATCCTGATATATAGTATTAATTTCAACCTGATACCTTTACCCGTTCGTGAGATAAAGGGTCTTGACAGACAGACAGACAGACGGACAACAAAGTGATCATATAAGGGTTCCGTTTTTTTCTTTTGAGGTACGGAACCCTAAAAACAGCCGGTTTATAAATTTATTTGTGAACACCTCACTCGGAAGAAATAAATACCTATCATTGATTTTTTCATCTTCATTTTAATGAAAAGTAAAATTAACTAAAACTTTATTTTTAAATCCTCATAACATAACATCCCAGATCTCTTCGGTCGGCGATCCCCTCATAATTTTACAGCAAATAATAATTATTTTTATTTATTTTAAATTAAATACTATGAAGTTATCTATCAGTATAAATATTTTATCACAGTTCTAGATTTCTTATAAAAACGGTCAAGTGCGAGTCGGACTCGCGCGCCAAGGGTTCCGATATACACTCAAAAAAATCATGGCTAATCAAGTTGAAATTTTGCTTGATTAAAAAAAATATGATCATATCATTCAAGAACATGTAAGAAATAACAAATGATAGTTTCTTGTCACAAACAAGCTAAAATGATTGAATTTCTATCAAGTTAACTTGTTCAAAACGAACACGCACTTTATTATTCGATAAAGGTAAATTGATCGATGAAACCAAACGCCCGCGTCGCGGCCTAAACGAACGTGTTCAGTCGTGTTCATTGCGTCCGTTTGTGTGGACGCGTGTGAAAATTAAGAATGGTTTAAAATAACAGTGTTAACAATGTCACAGTTCTAAACAATTTTATTTCCTGGATTGATAAAGAAGAAGAAGGTCCATCTTCTTGCAGCGTGGCTTCATGGATTTTCATAGCTGAGACCTATTTTCAAACGTAAGTACCTAACCTTTGTTACCGACCGACGCATATTACAGAAAAGCAAATAAATAGGTATTCGCGATATTCAAGATCCTGTGGGAACTCTGTCCAGCAGTGGACGATCGTGTTGTTATCAAAGTTTCTACTATAGGATCATTGGTTGTTGTGATGACTCACAAAATAACGAAATTTATATAAATAAACAGCAGTAGACAAAATTGGTGTCAATGATCGAGTCGGAAATCACTCACTAATGCAATGTAAACTCACATTTCAATATATGTTTTATTTGACATTATAACATTTCAGTGATACAATTGCAACCTTCATCTATCCGTACTTATAAGTATTATAAATGTGAGTTGTTCCTATAAAATATGTTTATAATTTCAGATTTTACCGAAAATAATGAGCTGATCAACGTGATATGATTGCCTGCTCAGACTGCATCTTCAAGTTCCCAATGAAACGCTGCTCTTTCATCATTCAAAAGAAATAAGAAGAAAAATGTGGACGTCAACGAAAGCTGAAAGCCGCAAAGCTTTTGTAACTTACATTCAAACTACAGATTTTTAATACTTTGTATTTTTTACTGCTATTAAATATCTAACTGAAACTTTGTGCATTTTCTGTTGAAGGTACAGTGAGCATGGGAAATGAAGATGAAGAAATTGGCAATCTCATTCTTATCAGATCCCAATGGCTGATTTACCTAGACAAAGGCAAAATATTGGCGCCTCTGAGGGATGTAGATATAGGAAAGAAAGAGAAAGCTATTCAACATTTTCTTTTTTTCCTATAGCTGCATCCCTCAGAGCCGCCAAAATTTTGCCTGCATCTCCCATAAATCTGCCATAAATTTCCTATAAAGCACCTGCATAAAGCAAATAAGTACAATGTTTGGATGTAACATATCCTTTGTCAATTCAAATAAGATCACTTGATCACATTAAATAAATTAAATTTATTTTAACAATGTTAAATACTTAAATCATTCAAGTTACTTGTTATAAGTTATCATTTGTTTTATAAAACCCAACATGTTACAATATTACATCAACAAATCACTTGTTTCATATCATCATCTCTTACTACCGTGTACAAACCTGCATTTATCATAGTAATTATTAGACTTGATTAAAGTTAACAATTACTTCTTTGAATCTACTGAGACAAGTTGTTCTGATTTTTAATCAAGATACATTTATTGCCGCCATCATTTAACTTTATGTGCTCGTATATAAACAAGTTGCATGATTGCCATGATATTTTTTTTAATGAATGTTAACAAGTTTTTTTTTCAGTGTACCTTTAGTATTTTTGGAAGCAATAAAGTCCATTTTTAGGACCGTAAAACTAAATTTGTTTGTAAAGGTTTTTGCAGATTTCTAAAAAACTGTGCAACTTAGAAAGATTGTTTTATTTTCCTGTAATATTTACATAAACTTCTATCGACTGTAATTAATGCAGATTTTTCCTTTCACAAACTTCGGAGATAAGGGTATGGTATTTTTTGTTAGACATTTTTCATTATAACTTGAAAATTAAGAGTCGTAAAAAATATAAAAATATATTTTAGAATGTTCAACTAAAGCTCTTTTATATGATACCCCGCTCGACCTAGTAGCGACAATTTAAATTTTGCCCCCCTTATTTGGGCCCCCTTTACATTAATAATATTTTTTTCATGTACAATTTAATTCGGCAACCATATTCTAAAACTATTCCAAATTTCAAGTCGATAGCATGAGTGGTTGCCGAGATATACAGGTGTGACAGACAGACTAGGGGGTAATTGAATGAACTTTCACTCTTACTTAGCAGTCTTAAAAGCGTAGAATCTCTTTCTAAAGTCACACCGTCGGCAGTAAGATAAAACATTTTTAATATCGGTGGTACATTTACCAAAGAAATAATTTACAATGCTGTGAAAATTACACGATAAGCATTATTTTTTTCTTTAAAGACAGCTACATAGCATTTTTATAACATACCAATTTTCACGCTTTTCAGTGTTTCCGTTTTTACGATAGAGCTAAAACAAAAATCACCTAAAACACGTTTTTAGTAGGAAAGCTCCCCATAATTTATTTAATATTAGTTTTTAGTGTTCCGATACCAAAATGGTAAAAAAAGGAACCCTTATGGTGCCGCTCTGTCTGCCTGTCTGTCCGTCTGTCTGTCACACCTTTATATCTCTGCAACCACTCATGCTATCGACCTGAAATTTGGAATAGTTTTAGAATATCGTTATATTCGTTTTATAGCAAAAATAAAACAATCTTTCTAAGTTGCACAGTTTTTCAGAAATCTGCAAAAAACCTTTACAAACAAATTAAGTTTTGCGGTCCTGAAAATGGACTTTATTGCTTCCAAAAATAGTAAAGGTATATCGGAACCCTCGGCGCGCGAGTCCGACTCGCACTTGACCGGTTTTTTTGTTGTTATAGCGGCAACATAATACAGCCCGCTGACAGACATACAGACATCGGAGGCATATTAGGGTCCCGTTTTTGACCCCTTGGGTGCGGAATTCTAAAAATGAGACGGTAATTTTTGTATTTCACTTTCGTTACCGACACTAATTACGATAGCAAAGAATTGTATGCGGTCAAAACAATGTGTAGGTACTGGCTAATAAGACTCATCGAGCAAAGCAAAAATTTACTTGATTTAATTAATGACTTGCTGGCTTTAGATGGAAGTGGCACTTCCTTAGCGTTTCTATCTTAGTGGTAACGAAAGGGGAAAGCAGTAATTATCTGCCTGAAAGATAAAAACGGTTACATCTGTATTAAAAGAAATGCTCAGATATGTACCGGGTGTTTGATAAATGTTTGCAAACCTCTCAGGTGATTGCTCTATCCATAGAAATGAACAATTTTCTCGAACATACTCGTAGGTCGACATACGATTTTTTTTCCCGTATATAATGCACTATCAGCTGATGCCGTTTCTATGGGACATGTGATTTTTTATCTGTGTTGTTCAGTTCCAAGGGTAGAGCAACCACCTGAGAGGTTTGCAGACATTTATCACACATCTTGTAGATCGCCCACATACCTAAACCTTTTTTCTTTTCGTGTAACTGGCACAAAGTATATACAGGGTATAAGAGACGGTGAACCAAAAACTAAAAGGGCGTGCTCAGTCAACGAAACTGAACAACTTTCCCATAGGAAATGAAAACATTTTTGACCTCTCCATACAATCTGTTCGATCAGAGCGAGCAATTTGTATGAAGGTCAAATTTCTTTTAAATTTCTCAAAAAAAAATTCCGTTACATTCTGTATATACCTTAGCCATTCTGTGTAATACCTTAGCCTAAGCGCAAATAGCCCTTTGGTGGAAAGATCCTTCCGTGTGCAAGAAACTAGGATAAGAGGACACGAAAGTGAGTGAATAAAGGATTGCAAAACACAGTAATATAATTGACGTTTTCAGAAGCCCTGCTATTTATTTATAAATGAACGCATTAATTTGCAAAGTCCTTGATTTATTAATTCCGCAAGGGAAGGTGTCAGTTTTCAATTTAATGAGGATGTTTTTACCGCAGCCTTCGCCGCGGTCCGATTTCATCCTAGAAATCTAGAATCCTGTCTGCGGTCACTTACTCGAGTAACCTACAAATATTTTACTTTGGACTGGTGATTAAAAAAAAATCTAAGACCACACCCGTTGGGTCTAGAACTCAGATATAAGCGAGGTTCAAATCTCTTTGAACTAGAAGCATGTACCCTTGCACAAGAATTGTTATGTATGAGCACTAAGCTTGTTTTCATTTAGAAGAATCTATATGGGCTTCGGTTTGGTTACGAGTTAGAGTAATATATATTCTTTGGTTTCGTGCCGGCAAAAAATGGGTGCCGTAAGAGCGATTGTAATTGCCGTAAGGCGATTACGAACAGAGGATGGGCAGCAGCGTCCTTCTGTGCCATTGTATCATACCATATTACATACTGCGATCACCAACAACCGCGGTCCATGGTGCCAGCTAGCCGCAACGCTAACAAGCATCGTAACTATGTTTCTTCCCCTCCTAAATTATACCACGCTATTTTGCTGAAATTCTGGAGGGAGCTCCCTGTCCTACAGTTGACATTTCATGGGATGTTATGATGGTGATGGGTTTTTGGGAAGCAAAACAAATAATTTGTAATTCTTGCTTACAGACAAATATTGATGTTCCACTTTAAACCTTTGTGTGCCTTTAACCTATTAAAATAGGTATCAAGTTTAGCTTATTCTGGCAATATGCTGAAAACCCATCCGTAAACCGCAGATTACTTTGCCAAAAGCAAAAAAAAACCGGCCAAGTGCGAGTCGGACTCGCGCACTGAGGGTTCCGTACCACCACATAAACATAATTGTATTAGTTGAAATTTCAGTAAGTTATTGTGCTAGATTTTTTGAGTCCAACACGCGCTTGACCAAATTTTATTATTTGTTGTCATTTTATAGCCTATGCCCTATAAACATACCAATTTTCAAGTTTGTAAGTGTTCCCGTTTTTAAATAGAACTAAAACAAAAATCGCCTCAGCAACCATCCAACTTGACCCCTCTCTTATATGAATGTTCTTGAAACGGGAGCTCACCACAATTGGTTACCATTAGTTGTGAGAAAAGTTGTAATATTTAATGATTTCAGACTTTTCCCATTATTTGTACTGTGAGACCTAGCTTCTTGCCAAATTTCATAATTTTAGGTCAACGGGAAGTACCCTGTAGGTTTTTCATTTTTGAATAAATGTATGAAGATGAGGACATAAAATGCCATATCTTTTGATTGCGTCGTTGTAAAAAATTCAAATTTTCAGACCTTGTGTGGTTCATGGATCCTAATATATGGTATCAATTTCAACCTGATACCTTTACCCGTTCGTGAGATAAAGGGTCTTGACAGACAGACAGACAGACAGACAGACAGACAGACAGACAGACAGACAGACAGACAGACAGACGGACAACAAAGTGATCCTATAAGGGTTCCGTTTTTTTCTTTTGAGGTACGGAACCCTAAAAACGAGGCGTACACGCATCGAAATTACCGAAAATGAGCGCCATCATCGTTTTACCACAGCTATTACCCCAATAAACGGTTTACAGCGCACATTATTAGCAACGCAATGCGTAAAAACTGTCTAATAATCACGTCCACATAATATAAGATCCCCAAGGTTGATTCATTTATTTGTACCCAGAATCTTCGACATTTTGACATGATTAGATACTATTTTATCTTGTGTTTTATTTTGATACGAAAATGTTTTCAGTTTTAACCATTGAATTTAATTTCCCTGTTTGAAATTATCAAGTCCCACAGGGAGAGAGCGCATTTATTATACGGGTGTAAGGGACAGCCTTCCGAATACTGACAGGGCATGATCGGTCAACGTGACTAAACAACTTTCAGCGAATAAAATTTTCAGGAATTGAATACAAAAATCGGCCTCTCCATGCAAACTGTCCAAGCAATTTTGTATGGAGAGGCAGATTTTTTTCATTTCCTGAAATTTTTGTTCACTGAAATACTTGACTGGTCACGCCCTTTAAGTTTTCGGAAAGATGTATACACCCTAGCTGTTGCCAGCTACTCTGACATTCAGAAAAAACCGTCCAAGTGCGAATCGGACTCGCGCACTAAAGGTTCCGTACCTGTTGTGAATGTAATTTAGTAATTTCAGAACGCACTCTGCGTTTGGCGCTTTTTTCGTGACATACGTCACTTTTGATCTGTCAATTGAGATCCAATAAATGGTGATAAACTATCTCTGCGTTTTCTGTGAAAAAACCTGCAAATACCTGTATTTTATACATTTATCCGAAGAATACAGAACCCAGCACATAGTGGCGACCGTCTACCACAGAAAAACAAGAGCGGTAAGATGGATCTCGATAAGAAGACGCGCGAGCGGGAGCAATTGAGACGGGCGTTTACGCGCCACGAAAAAACCGCCTGCACTCCGGTGGATTTAGAGTTTCTAGAAGAAAAGATGACTCAAATACAGATCCTCGACCAAGAAATCCACCAAGGAATGTTGAATTCGGAAGATTTCGACGAGGAAGGCTTTGATAAAGAATGCCAATCTTGTGATGACATAAGAAGGAAGTGGTTAAACCTAAAACATTCTTTGATGGCAAAGTTTCAAGTGAAACAGCAAATCCACAAAGAAGATGGATCAAAGAAGCACCTCAATCTTCCTAAAATCGAAATCAGAAAATTCGATGACAACCCAAAGTCATGGCTGGCGTTTTGGGGTCAATTTAAAAAAATCCATGAAGACAAAGGTATGGACGCCGAAACGAAGTTTCAATATTTAACCCAGGCCATGACACCAGAGAGTAAGGCTAGAAGCCTTGTTGAAAGCTACCCGCCTACAGAAGCAAATTACGGGAAGGTTATACAAACTCTTAAGGACAGGTTTGCCAAAGATGAAACCCTGATTGAAATATATGTTCGAGAACTCTTGAAGTTAGTGAGCTGCAAGCATAGTGTGACATTGGACTTACTTTATGATAAAATTGTAGCAAATTTGCAAATTTTAGAATCTTTAGGCATAATTAAAGATAAATATGAGTGTATTTTACTACCTATGATAGAATCAGCACTACCAGAGAGCACTTTACTATCTTGGAGTAAAGTTTCTTGCAAAGGGGGGGAATCAAAACTTAGTAACTTGATACAGTTTTTACAGACTGAAGTTGAGGCTGAACGGAGGGCGCTTTTAGCCAAATCTGATTTTTTAGACAGCTCTTCAACTACAGAAGTGGTTCCTACTGCAGCGTGCTTGGTGAACGAGGCTCAGGTAAAACAGAAGTCAGGAAGAGGACAACATGAAAAAGAAGGTAAAGTACTTTGTTACTTTTGTGATAAGTTTCATAATACTTTAGAGTGCGGAAAAGCCAATTCTTTGACTTTAGAACAAAAGAAAGATGCCATTAAAAATAAAGGAGGTTGTTATATATGTCTAAAGAAGGGTCATCTTGCCAAAAACTGTAAAGTGTTCATAAAATGTATGTGCTGTGGCAAAAGGCATTTACTTATACTTTGTCCTACAGTACATTTACACAGTGAGAAGCCCAACACCAGTGAGCCCAAACCAACAGAGAACCCAGAAGTTTCCTCCAACTTTTCTAGCAATAATAACACAACAGTGCTACAAACTTTGATCTTGAAAATTTCAGGAAACAACAGGGAGAAGAAGGTGAGAGCTTTGCTGGATTCTGGTTCACAGCGCACCTATTTAAGGACTGGTTTAGCACAAGATCTTGGACTACAGGTTACAAGGAGTGAGAATTTAAGCCACTCACTTTTTGGTGGTGTCAAGAAGGCTACACAATCACACAAAGTATTTAAATTTCAGGTGAGTGACCTAAAGGGTGGTAACACTATGACAATGACAGGCCTAGGGCAAGATAAGCTTTGTGGCAACTTACCCAAGCTTCAAGATGCAAGCTTGCTTGCTAAACTTAAAAAACAAAACATTTATCTGACTGATACCGTTGAAAATATAGAGGAGGAGATAGATTTACTTATAGGCTCTGACTATTTAGGTGCCATTATGGATGGAAACCTGGTGCATGTTACAGACAGGTTGGTAGCAGTCAGCACCAGTCTAGGCTGGACGCTTCAGGGTCCAATAGAGTTTTCAAAGTTACACAGCGATGTTTTATCAAACTTGGTTGTTACAACAACGGTACCAAATGAAAGTTCATTAGAATTCTTATGGGACTTAGAAACTTTAGGCATAAAAGACCCATATCAGAAAGAATGTAATGACACTAATTATATTAACATTTCAGTAAACAAAGATGATAGGTATGAAGTTAGCTTAATATGGAAACATGATGGTCCACAGCTAGGAACTAACTTTGACCAAGCACAGAAAAGATTGTGGTCCACTACAAAGAAGTTAGAAAACATAAAGAAGCTGGCAGGATACCATGAGGTACTGAAAGACTGGGAAAAAGAAGGAATTATAGAAGTAGTACAGAATGACAATAAAAATGATGGTCACTACTTAGCTCATTTTGCAATAATAAAGTCAGAAGAAAGTGCTACTACAAAAATCAGGCCTGTCCTAGATGCCTCGTGCAAAGATGAAAATAAACGTTCCTTAAATTCATGTATAGAGAAAGGACCTAACCTCATCGAAATCATTCCAAAGTTACTGACATTGTTTAGAGCTGGACGGTACGGTGTCATATCAGATATAAGAAAAGCATTTCTACAGGTTTCAATCTTACCTGCTGACCGTAAGTACTTAAAGCTACTGTGGTGGAATGATCCTCAAACGAAGCAGGAGATGGTTACTTACCAACATGCTCGTGTACCCTTTGGGGTAGCATGCAGCCCGTACCTGCTAGCTGCTACCATCAATCGCCACCTGCAGAAAAATATGGATATGTATGCAGAGACAGCAAAAAGACTTAAGGAAGCGTTTTATGTAGACAACTGCATAACCAGTTTTGATGAAAAAATGGAAGTACAGAAGTTCATAAAAGAAGCATCAGAACTGATGGAAAAAGGAAAGTTTGAACTAAGAGGATGGATGACCAACCTTAAAGAAGAACGAAAGGATCCAGAAACAGTTTCAGTTCTAGGATTACAGTGGAACAGAAGTAACGATGACTTATGCTGCAATTTGAATCTGAAATCTGTACTTAGTAATATAACAAAGAGAAATTTGTTATCTATCACACAACAGATATTTGATCCAATTGGTTTCTTGTGCCCAACCACACTAGTCCCAAGACTGATTATACAAAAAGCATGGTTATTGAAAACAGGATGGGATGAGAAGATACCTACGGAATTAGAAAAAGAATACAAGGATTGGATGTATACCATAGAAGGTCTTTTGCAGTGCAGAATACCACGACGCCTTTCAGATTTCCAGTTAAAAGACTGTGAGACAACGGTTCACGTGTTCTGTGATGCAAGCAAAGATGCATATGCTGGTTGCATTTTTATACGGACAGAACACAAAGGTAAAGTGTCTGTACGACTCATTACAGCAAAAAGCAGAGTCTCCCCGATCAAGAGACAGATGTCGCTTCCCAAGTTGGAACTCATGGGAGCTCTCATAGCTTCTAGATTATACAATGAAGTCGTAAAATCAGGTCTTCTCTCTGAATGCAAGGAGTACAAGGTGTATTGCTGGACAGACTCTGCTGTAGTACTCGCTTGGTTGCAGAGACAAAACACCTGGAAAGCCTTTGTGACGAATAGAGTAAAAGAAATCTGCAACAATACTAACAAAGAAGACTGGCAACACTTACCTGGTATTGACAATCCTGCTGATTTACCCTCACGCAGCTGCGACCCGAAGACACTGCTGGAGAAACAATGGTGGATGGGTCCACAATGGCTGTACCTGGAAAAAGAAAAGTGGCCAAAGACCACGATTAATTACACTAAAAAAGAGGAAGAAATCATCAGTAGTGAACACAATAAAAGTGTATCAGTGAATGTAGAACTCACTTCAGAGAGCTTCAGTGACAGACTCTTGTACTTCAGGCAGTACAACAAGATAGTAAGACTAGTTGCTAGATTACTAAGACTGAGTCCTAACACAAGAAAGACATATGATACAAAATCTATACAGATAGGATTCGAAGAGCACAGGCATGCTGAAGAAACACTGATAAAATTGATTCAGAAGGAAAACTACACTGAGAAAAATAATATAGAAAAAAAGCTCATAACTACAAAAGAAGAAGGGATTATAAAAGTAAAAACTAGACTAGAATACAGTGGACAAGATAAAGATTTTGTAAACCCAATTTTACTACCTGGAAAAAATGAAATAGTACAAAGAATGGTTCAAGAAAAACACAGACAGATGAATCATGCTGGTACACAGACTTTACTTGCAACATTGAGAAATACCTACTGGATTACCGGAGCTAGAAGACTAGTAAAATATGTTGTTACAAACTGCATAATTTGCAAAAGGTACAAAGCCAAACATTATGTAGTTCCAGAGCCACCTTTACCTGCAGATCGCATCAGAACCACAGCTCCTTTTGAAGTGACTGGCATAGACCTGGCAGGGCCTCTATATTTAAAGAATAATCAGAAATGCTGGATTGTTTTATTTACATGCGCTGTTTACAGGGCCGTACATTTGGAGTTGACTGAGTCACTTTCGACCAACAGTTTCCTGATGACACTACGCAGATTTATAGCGAGACGTGGCAGAGCGAGAATTATTTACACGGACAATGGAACAAATTTCGTTGGTGCTGCTAACCTTCTCAGAGAATTAAACTGGCAGGAAATTGAAGAAGCAAGCATCTGTTACAGGATCCAATGGAAATTCTCCGTACCAGCAGCTCCGTGGTGGGGAGGATGGTGGGAGCGTCTCATCAGAGTAGTCAAGGACATGCTTCGTAGAATTCTCGGCAAAGCGTCACTTGATTGGATTGAACTTTCAACCATCCTGTGTGATTGCGAGACTGTTATCAACAGCAGACCACTGACATATATAGAGATAGGAGAAGTGAAACCACTTACACCTATGATGTTTTTACAGAGTTTACCAACAGGTGACACACCAGACTTAGACAAGATTGACCAAAATAACTTACAAGTTCGCTATAAGTACCTACAACAATTAAGAGAAGACTTTAGAAAAAGATTTAAAAATGAGTACATATCACTGCTTGTCAGCAAAGGAAAAGGCGACAGAAATGAACCGAAAATAGGAGATGTAGTACTTATAGAGATAGATACAACAAGTAGATTACACTGGCCTTTGGGTGTTATTACAGAAGTCTACACAGGGAAGGACGGCTTCACGCGAGTTGCTAGAGTTCAGACGGCTTCAGGAGAAAAGGTAAGACCTTATCAAAGATTATACCCGCTTGAACTCTCCATGGTTTCTCAGGAGTGGCTTGATGTCATCCCTGCACCAAGCTCAGCTGAAACGCAACAACTATCAGGTAATGAGCAAAGCTCTACTGCACCAGTCCCTTTAGCTACAACTACCAGGTCAGGTCGTGCAATAAAAATACCATTTAGATTTATGGATTAACTTTATTTTATTTTCAGTATAAACATAACAATGCTTACATTTACTGAATGGTATAATGCTCTCTGGTGTGCAATATATTATATTTACGTTATGTTAGTTAAGTTTATAATTTTTGATAGCTGACTGTAAATGTAACATTGATCTCAGTTAAATGTAACTTGAAATTGTACGCAATTAGATTGTGTTAAAAAGTTAGTTTTTAATTATACTTAGTTATGTAATGTTAGGTAACATTGCAAGTTGTGTATCACTATCGTTACTGTTATGTTTCCAACCTGTTACCTAACTTGTTTTGCCCTCGGGAGTGATGTTGTGAATGTAATTTAGTAATTTCAGAACGCACTCTGCGTTTGGCGCTTTTTTCGTGACATACGTCACTTTTGATCTGTCAATTGAGATCCAATAAATGGTGATAAACTATCTCTGCGTTTTCTGTGAAAAAACCTGCAAATACCTGTATTTTATACATTTATCCGAAGAATACAGAACCCAGCACAGTACCACTGAGGTAAAAATACCGTCTTAGTTTTGGATGCGCAGTCACGCAGAAGTGTTTTTAATTACTCGTGAGTGTGACACGCACTTGACCAGTTTTTATTATTTTTAGGGTTCCGTACCTCAAAAGAAAAAAACGGAACCCTTATAGGATCACTTTGTTGTCCGTCTGTCTGTCTGTCTGTCTGTCTGTCTGTCTGTCTGTCTGTCTGTCTGTCTGTCTGTCTGTCTGTCAAGACCCTTTATCTCACGAACGGGTAAAGGTATCAGGTTGAAATTAATACCATATATTAGGATCTATGAACCACACAAGATCTGAAAATTTAAATTTTTTATAACGACGCAATCAAAAGATATGGCATTTTATGTCCTCACCTCCATACATTTATTCAAAAATGAAAAACCTACAGGGTACTTCCCGTTGACCTAAAATTATGAAATTTGGCAAGAAGCTAGGTCTCACAGTACAAATAATGAGAAAAGTCTGAAATCATTAAATATTACAACTTTTCTCACAACTAATGATAACCAATTGTGGTGAGCTCCCGTTTCAAGAACATTCATATAAGAGAGGGGTCAAGTTGGATGGTTGCGAGGCGATTTTTGTTTTAGTTCTATTTAAAAACGGGAACACTTACAAACTTGAAAATTGGTATGTTTATAGGGCATAGGCTATAAAACAACAACAAATAATAAAATTTGGTCAAGCGCGTGTCGGACTCAAAAAATCTAGCACATTAACTTACTGAAATTTCAACTAATACAATTATGTTTATGTGATGTGGTGGTACGGAACCCTCAGTGCGCGAGTCCGACTCGCACTTGGCCGGTTTTTTTTGTTATTCTATAGCTTTCATACACTAAACAAACCAATTTTTCACAATTGTAAGTGTTCCCGTTTATGTCGCTAGTTGCAGTGTCTGCGGTCTGCAAAACTGTTATAATATTATTATGCACTTACTTACCTACTTTCGAAAGCAAGCATGCATTTATTAATACCATAATTAAGACAAGCCAGCAAGATGAAAAAAGCAGTAGCAGCAAAACAGCATAGCTTTACGCGTGACTATGTGAAGACACTAAAATTGCATTTCCTGTTTTCAACTGAAAATGGTAGCGCAGCAATTTCCATTGTACTTCGTAGATAAATGTGTTTTATCCTGCCTTGAAATGATGTTGACAAACAATATTGCGCTAGATCACGTTTTGTGGCCTTAGGCGACCGGGCCAACACAGTGACCAGTATATCATTTGAGATTCTACTAAAAATATTACTAAAATCTGAAATCTACTTACTATTATACTCGTATATACAATTTTTTTTAAATAAAATATTACTTACTATTCTATCTTTGTAAAGGTATCATAATCTACCTATTTTATAAAAATCAACATTACCTTCATGGGCACATTTCACTTTTCAACACAACACAACATAAACGTTTTTAGATTTTCAAAAATTGCCTCCAATCGTAAACATTTTTGCATCTTAAGCTTCGAAATTATAATGTTTTGCCTGCATTCTTGTATTTTCGGCCTATAACTCATAAAAATCAAAATTCTGCTAAAACCTACTACTTATAAATAATTTCACGCTACTACATCTTCTCTGCTTCAAAACTGCCTAAAGGGTAGAAGTCTGTTTAAAAGAGGCTGGTCACACTGTGGGCCAGGCAACGCCGGTGCCGGGACAATGCATGCAGCGGATGTTCCGAGCTGCCAGTTTGAAACTTGCCAAGCCCCGGCTGCAGCCATTCTATTCTCCGACAGTTACATGCAATTTAAATCTGGAAATTGTTCTGAACTGAAGCATTCCATTTCATTATCTACTAACGATCTAAACTTCAATTTGAATTCAATTTGCAAGGTCTTTTATAGTGACCATTTATTTGCACGAATAGGTTACCATTTATTTATTTATACAAAGGTTCAGGCAGGAAGGTGAATGCTTGCTTAGTTTTGAAGAAACCCATCAATGAAAATCAGTGTACAAAGAAAAGAAAAAAAAAATATTTTGAAAACTGAAAGAAACTGAAATAATCTTTTGAAAAGATTTGCACATTGATAAATTCTGAGATTGGTATCAGATTCAGATAATTTTATTCAATGTAGATTCTTTACAGAATACTTATTGAATGTCATGCAGAATACAATGCAAATAGAGATATCTCTCTAGATATGCTCTAGATAGTCTAAGAAGAATAAATATAGATAATTCTCAAATTACAATTCCAGCGATTTTTTGTTTGATGACCGTATTTTTCTACCACTTTTGCGCAAGTTTTATTCTCCTTTCATATTCCTGTAAGTCTACGACAACCTTAGCAGAGGCGTTATTTCAGTTTTTATTTTAGTTTATTCGGCAACAAAATAAAATTTGTGTTCGAAATAATACAATCTAAATAAAAAAATAACCCTACTACCTACCCGATTATTCCCATACCAATTCAGTTAAGTTCAGTAATGATAATAACGTTGAAATAAAAACAATCTTAAGAAGTTGTCATAATTATCATATCCTGTGGGTTGTAAAATCGATGACCGACTTCACAAAATCTAATGTCAAAGTAGTTGAACCTCATGTCTCTGATTTGGCTCATTTAACGACCACCTACTTAGGCGGCTTGACGAGCTTTCCGAAACACAGATTCGTTTTAATGTCCGGACGATTAGGTGATTTATACTGCATTGTCGTAACCAAACTGGGGAAATCTTACAAAGTGATTTTTCTTTGACAGTGCCCCTCCGAGAATCGAACCCAGAACCTCTGGATCAAGAGTCGAACGCTCTAACCACTGGACCACTTAGTGTAAAATACAGTCCTCCAATTAGACTTCCGTCAGAGGTGTTATTGAAATGTTTTTCCATTTGTTATGCTGAATTAAAGTAACGATATAACATGTAAAAGAGAAAAGAGTTAACAACTTGTGAACACGCGATTCGAACATCAAATCGGAACAGTAAATAATGAAGTTTACGAGTCAATAACAGTCATCTACTTTTATTTTTGGTCCGGTCTTTAAGTGTCCTACTCAGAACGGAACACAAAACTGCAGAAATTTCCCAAAAATATACAGGGTGTATGGTATACCTCTCGAGTGGTTGCTCATCCCATGAAACTGAACAACTTTCCCTGAGGAACATAGGTCGAATTAGAAAAAAAACTGATCTCCCATACAAACTACTTACACTATCAGCTGATGCCGTTTCTATGGGACTTGGGACATTTAATTTTTTTTCGTATTTTGACCAATGTTCCTTGGGGAAAGTTGTTCAGTTTCATGGGTAGAGAAGTGGTTGCTTTTGACCTTACTAATAAATGGGCAAACGGATGTCAGAAAAAACAGACAAGTACGTGTCGGGCCACGCGCAATATAGGGCCCCGTAGATTTTTATTTTAAATTTTTATAGCAGGTTTTGATTAAGTATTTCATAACGTTTATAACATAAAATTTTAACCTCCTGTGATAAGCGCCTGATTGCTATTGCCATTTTTATTATTTTCGGCTATAGCTTATTAACCTACTTATCTGTGATAGTTTTACTTTTAATTTCTACTGTGTTCTTTATCACATTTCCGATAACAACCGTTTAGCTGGCAGGGGAGCGACACTTAACTCCAACAAAAAATTACGTTTTCAAGCTAAATATTTCGCAAATGGATCCCTAAATCAAAAAAACATATGCACACTCACATTATTTTTAAAAGTAGTGTCTAATGATATATATATATATATATATATACTAGCTGTTGCCCGCGGCTTCGCTCGCGTGGATGTCGTATTTATGCTGTTACCGGTTTTCCGAAGCAATGAGATATTTTCCCGTCATTTCAGGGTAATTTTAAACTAAGGAAAAACAGGACTAACCCTGCGCAAATTAATGAGTATAATTCAAGATCCAGCTGAATTTTATATAATATACAGACTTTACTCATAAATTACTCAGAACAGAGGAACTTAGCAGCAGTATCCTAACAAATGTAAAGAGAGAGATGAGAGACACCTTTATGTAATATTTCAAAACAGAGCCAATTCGCAGAAGTAATTGAGAAAAACTGAAACCCTCTCACTCTCCCCCCTTCCTCTCCCCCTCCCTCTGTCTCTCCCCCTCCCCCTCCCCCTGTCTCTCCCCCTCCCCCTCCTCCCTGTCCCCCTGCCCCTCCCTCGCCCTTTTCATCACCCCCTCCCCCTCCCTCACTCCCTCCATCTCCCCCTTCCCCTCCTTCTCCCTCTCCCTCTACCTCTACCTGTACCTGTACCCCTCTACCTCTCTACCTCTCGACCTCTCTACGTCTCTACCTCTCTACCTCTCTACCTCTCTACCTCTCTACCACTCTACCTCTCTACCTCTCTACCTCTCTACCTATCTACCTCTCTACCTCTCTACCTCTACCTGTCCCTATCCCTACCCCTTACGCCAATTTAACCGCTATCCCTAACATAGAAATGACACCCATATTTATTTTTAGACATTTCAAACCTATCGCACCCCAACCCCATCCCCAGGGGACGATGGTATTTCACGTACACCACGTTGGATTTCAAAGTTGTTGTAGCTTTCGTAATCAGCGACCCGATCAACCATACAAACGACACCCATATTGATTTTTAGACATTTCAAACCTATCGCACCCCAACTCCATCCCCAGGGGGATGATGGTATTTCACGTCCACCAAGTAGGATTTCAAAATTGTTGTAGTTTTCGTAATCAGCGACCCGATAAACCATACAAACGATACCCATATTGGTTTTTAGACTTTTTCACCCCATTTCCCTTTTTAGGGGTTGAATTTGGGGTGGAATTTCAATAACAGTGATGAACGTTGCATAGAATTACATCATTAATGCCTAAATAATAAATTATGTGGATTTTACTTTAAGAATAAAGAATTTTCAACTTCTTCCCCCTTTTCACCTTCAAGGGTGTCGAATTTTCAAAAACCCTGAGACACGTAATTATTAATTTTTAGTCGTCAGCCTAAATACAAATTTTGAAGATCCTAACTTCAAAACTGACGGACTTTCATACAAACTTTCATCCCCTATTTTACCCCCTTAGGGGTGGAATTTTGTAAAACCCTTTCTTAGTGCACCCCTAGGCCTCATAAGGAACCTACATGCCGAATTTGGAATTTCTAGACCCAGTGGTTTGGGCTGTGCGTTGATATGTCAGTCAGTCAGTCAGTCAGTCAGTCACCTTCTTCTTTTATATATATAGATATATCCCCACACGATGGGGTAGACAAGAATAAAAAAATTAACCTGCATTACTTGTACATACCTCCCTAAAAATATTTTTCAAGATTTTATTCTACCACTTCATCGGTATGTATGAAGTGTATATCCATACTAAATTACAGCTTTCTAATACAAAGGGTCCTTTTTGACTACGGAACCCTAAAAATTTCCTTGTATATCTGCAATTTCACTGATTCGGTGCTGATTCGCTATCCACTAATGATGGGGTAGAAGTAATAAGTGCCGAAATGCCTTTCTCGCCATTTGCCGTAATTGGATGGTAGTATCAGATCAAAATTTGAGATAGGTACAGTCGAGAACTCGAGACTAAGAGGTAATATATTTTTATATAAACGTTGCTTTATGCCAAATTTCAAGATTCTATGTCGACTGGAAGGAAGTATCCTTTAGGTTTTGATTCCCTTGCGAGTAGTTGCGAGTTTCAAAATTGATATGATATGAATTCAATTGATATGAATCATACCTCCACGCGTTCCTGAGAAAAAGGGTCGTGACAAACAGACAGACGGACAACAAAGTGATCCTATAAGGGTTCCGTTTTTTCCTTTTGAGGTACGGAATCCTCAAATTAACAACTTTTCCAAAGAAGCATGGGTCAAAGATTACGAAAAAGGTTTTTACGTCTTATATAAAGCCCGCATATTATTTTTTACGCAACGTGTTCGCGCTACACGCCACAATTCCTCCTGGGGTTGGTTCGAATTGAAATTTAGAAGTGCAATTTAAAACGGGTGCAATCTACCTACACTAAAAAAGGTTTGGGTACCACCGGTATTCAATTGGTTAGCCTTTAGTTTACAACTGCTGGGCAAAGGCCTCCTCTCTTTTCTTTTAATTGGTTTCTAAAGTTTTACTTACTTCACGAATGTAATAAAGTCCATTTTCTGTAGTTGTCTACGCATTTCTTGCTGTGTGTTTTATTTTGTAGGTAATTACTCAGTAGATCATAATTAGGTGTAACTACAGATGCCTCACGTCATAGAACGAATTTGTGCCGAAAATTGTTCGGGCTATTTTTTACATAAGGTATTTTCTTAGAATAAATTGATATCTGGATGTTAAAATTGAATTAATGTCATAGTTTACACCTTTACCTACCAACCTAGTAGTAACATTTAGTTTAATTATTAGAAACAAAAGGGCCAAATGAATTCGGGCTATTTACTCCGTCCAAAAAACCGTAGTACGGAATGAGACCCCATGTTGTAATGTAACATACCTACTACATACTACGTACTTTGCAGAGCGTGGGACACGACGTTACAATGCCTGTTGTGGGTAATTACGACCAACATGGTACTTTCCGTGAATTTACCTTGTCTACGTGCCGTAAGTGATTAGTATCTACCTAAGAATTTTGTTTAACCTATGTAGTACTATTATTAATTCTGTGCCTATGGCTACTGCTAGAGAAAAATAAGGTTCTGTTTTTTAGGGTTCCGATACCAAAATGGTAAAAAAAAGGAACCCTTATGGTGCCGCTCTGTCTGTCCGTCTGTCTGTCACACCTCTATATCTCAGCAACCACTTATGCTATCAACCTGAAATTTGGAATAGTTTTAGAATATAGTTGCCCAACTTAATTGCACAAGAAAAAATTTTGAAAAAAGTATGATTATTAATATAAAGGGGGCCAAAATAGGGGGGGCCAAATTTCAAATTGTCGCTACTAGGTCGAGTGGGGTATCATATGAAAGGGCTTTACTTGTACATTTTAAAATATATTTTTGTATTTTTTTAAATTTCTTAGTTTTAAAGTTATGATGAAAAATGTCAAGAAAAATACCATTCCCCCCCCCTTATCTCCGAAGTTTGAGTAAGGAAAAATCTGAATTAATTACAGTTGACAGAAGTTTATATAAACTTTACAGCAAAAATAAAACGATCTTTCTAAGTTGCACAGTTTTTCAGAAATCTGCAAAAAACCTTTACAAACAAATTTAGTTTTGCGGTCCTGAAAATGGACTTTATTGCTTCCAAAAATACTATAGGTATATCGGAACCCTCGGCGCGCGAGTCCGACTCGCACTTGACCGGTTTTTATTTAATGTATTGTTAATTGTAGATAAGTATAAGTATTTGTTTTTTACTGTGTAATGTGTGCAACGCTCAATTGAAGTTAAAGATAGATTTAAGATTTGCTATCACCCCGGAAATTTTAAGAAGTGGTTCGGCCAATGAAACTGATTAAGTTTTCCCAAGGAACATAGGTCGAAATACGAAAAAAAATCGACATCTCATACAAAATGTGCTGTCAGCTGATGCAGTTTGTATGGGACGTCGATTTTTACTTTCGAGCGGAGCGAGAAAGGTATTGTATTCGTGAAAAAAAAAAGTTTTTCTAATTTTCTCAAAAATGTGTTCTATATCACTTATACATCATAAAAAACCGGTCAAGTGCGAGTCGGACTCGCGCGCCGAGGGTTCCGATATACCTATAGTATTTTTGGAAGCAATAAAGTCCATTTTCAGGACCGCAAAACTAAATTTGTTTGTAAAGGTTTTTTGCAGATTTCTGAAAAACTGTGCAACTTAGAAAGATCGTTTTATTTTTGCTGTAAAGTTTACATAAACCTCTGTCAACTGTAATTAATTCAGATTTTCCCTTACTCAAACTTCGGAGATAAGGGGGGGGGAATGGTATTTTTTTTGACATTTTTCATCATAACTTGAAAACTAAGAAACTTAAAAAAATACAAAAATATATTTTAAAATGTACAAGTAAAGCCCTTTCATATGATACCCCACTCGACCTAGTAGCGACAATTTGAAATTTGGCCCCCCCTATTTTGGCCCCCTTTACATTAATAATCATACTTTTTTCAAAAAATTTTCATGTGCAATTAAGTTGGGCAACTATGTTCTAAAACTATTCCAAATTTCAGCTCGATAGCGTAAGTGGTTGCTGAGATATAGAGGTGTGACAGACAGACGGACAGACAGAGCGGCACCATAAGGGTTCCTTTTTTTTACCATTTTGGTATCGGAACCCTAAAAACAAGTCTCCCATAAATGTCCGTCCGTCGGTCGGTCGGTCGGTCGGTCCGTCGGTCGGTCTGTCCGTCACGCTTTGGCCTAGCGGCTAAACGAATGCTCCGATTGACACCATATTTTGAATTTAGGAGTTTTATACAAATCCATCGAAGGGTTCCAAGGGGATTCTTGCTGGCTCTCATTTTGAGGGTAGCTGTCATACAACGAAAATGAAAAATTAAAATTTTCTCAAAAACGGCTCATAGAATCTTGATGAAACTTTGCATGACCAAGCATCTCCATGTAAGATATCTTGCGCCAGTATCAATTGATCTGTGTAATTTCATATAAGGGGTGTTCCTGTTCCACCAAATCGTAAATATGTGATTTACCCAAAATTGGTTCCAATGAGTTTATTAAAATTTTCTATAATATTAATCCTGGATTGGTTGTCTACCTGCCTGGATATTCTTTATGATTTTTTTAAATAAAATTTAGTACACAGGGTGTACCAAAAACTGAAAGGACTTGCTCAGTAGACTAAAACTACAGGGTACTTCCCGTTCACCTAAAATTATGAAATTTGGCAAGAAGCTAGGTCTCACAGTACAAATAATGGGAAAAGTATGAAATCATTAAAAATTACAACTTTTCTCACAACTTATGGTAACCAATTGTGGTGAGCTCCCGTTTCAACAACATTCATATAAGAGAGGGGTCAAGTGGGATGATCGCTGAGGCGATTTTTGTTTTAGTTCTATTTAAAAACGGTGTTCCCGTTTTTACAAACTTGAAAATTGGTATGTTTATAGTGCATAAGCTATAAAATAACAACAAATAATAAAATTTGGTTAAGCGCGTGTCGGACTCAAAAAATCTAGCACATTAACTTACTGAAATTTCAACTAATACAATTATGTTTATGTGGTGGTACGGAACCCTCAGTGCGCGAGTCCGACTCGCACTTGGCCGGTTTTTTATAGGGCTCTAGCATAAGTTTTATTTATATAGGTTTTATTTTTTCCTTAATTAAACCTTAATTCGACCACCACCGTAAATTATTAAACTCATTTACCTACGCTATAGAACCATGAGTCATATTGGAATGAAGTTCCACATTTCTTTATTCATCACCGCCTAGATAGGAAACTCGGTCATTTCACTGGCTCTCTTTTAATAAAGTTGGGAAATCATATTCTAAAGCGTATTCCAAATTTCAAGTCGATAGCATGAGTGGTTGCTGAGATATACTGGTGTGACAGACAGGCAGTTCCGTTTTTATCATTTTGGTTCAGAACCCTAAAAAAGCACTTTCAGTTTCTACCGATTTTGTAAATTTTCTGTGAAAATTTTAAATTTTTCTTTTTATACAACATTACAGACATAACCAAAATCGGTGGACATAACCAAAATGACGTGGAGTTCGTTTTTATTGTTTTATCATCTAACTCAAAAAACATGGGACGTAGCGTAGGTATGTACCTATAATAATAATAAAGTTTTTAAATCCCGAATTGAGAGAGCCAAACGAAAAGTACTTAATTTGTAAAAATTGGCCATGTTTTAAGCGGCAGTGCCAGCATCCATTATGATAATTGCCCTATTAGCGTACAGATGCGACAATAGATAATCCGGTACCTACCTATACTCTACATGACTCTACTAAAGCAATTATGGCAATTTGGAATTTTTATGGGCAAACGTGAATATTCATACATTTGAGTTATCGATTATTTTCTTTGAACTGGAGACTCTAGCCTTCACAAAATGTGGCAGTCCGCTGATAATTTTAAAGGAACCTATCGAACAAAGAATTCCACAGATGGACCCTTGCGGACTTCCTTACAAATCGCGGGCATTACTGAGACATACAGTCACTGGTCAAACAGTTTTCCTGTTTGTATTTATCTGCTATAGGCTTGACTTTTGATACAGATTATTATACTTTTGCTTTTTTACACTCATGATCTTATATTCGATGGTGAAAATATATTAGAAAGTATTGGTCGTCTCGTCTATCTTATTTATACGTAAGCACCTACGGAGGCAACTATAGTAGACATTTTTCTATCATAGCTACGTTGTGGCTATGTTACGATGCCGTAACAAATCACTCTTCCATAAGACTAGGTTAGATAGGTACGAGTATACTCGTACGAGTATTAGCTGAATCGGAGCATAAAATGAAGCGCTATGCAGTATGCAGCCTATCTGCCTGCATACATTCGTGTCCAGTGGGTTGTTAGCTATTACTTCACTCACCAACGCTAGTGGCGATGCCAATACCGCACTGCAGTGCTTTGTTGTCAAATTGAAGTATAGGCACAGATTAGATAATAGTAAACTGCTATACAAGGTGTCACAAAAAGGGTAGGTATATCAACCCTGAAGGAAGTGAATCTGCCCATGAAACTGAACAACAATTATACAGCATGCTTTTTATACGTAGTACGGACAGTAGTACGGACACGAGGAATAACCCACAACTTTCCCTTAGGCACGTAGGCCGAAATACGAAATCTTTTGACCTCCCTTAGTACCTACAAAATTCGCTAACAGCTGATTCAATTTCTATGGGAGGTCAATTTTTTTTTTGCATTTCGACCTATGTTATTATAGAAAGTTGTTCAGTTTCTTTTACAAATTGACATCCTTCAGGGTTGGTATAGGAAACCTTTTTGTTACACCCTGACATCGATATTAACCACAGAGATATTAACGACTATCTAATGACGACTAATTTATGGCATGGAATAAACCTCAATAGGTACTTTTATTTTGGTAAATAAAATGTTGCAGCCAATTTGTGTGAAAGTGCATTTTTTTGTGCGCATTTACAAAAGTGTAGAACAAAATGTGTTCATTTTCATGTCAAAAGCTTCCACCCGAGAGGTTTTGCGCAATTTACTTAACCTAGCCCTTGTTGTGGGAGATTTTTCAGGGTTCAGTAGTCAAAATAGAAAATAGGTTAATAAGCTGTAGCCGAAAAACTGGAAATAATAAAAATAGCAATCAGGCGCTAAGACCTCGCTGAGCATAAAGTTTTTTTAGGTAAAACTTTATGTTATGTTATGAACGTTATGAAATACCTAATCAAAACTATTTTGTGATAAAAAAAAATCGTAAAAAAAACTACGGAACCCTATACTGCGCGTGGCCCGACAGGCCGACACGCACTTGGCCGGTTTTTTCCTCTGTTGTTAAAATCAAAACATCCGATATACTAATGCAGTGTGAATTTGTACGACGAACAGCAAAAAAAAATCGGAATCATGCTCAGAGTACCTAGTGTGCGTTCGTTTGTTAGTCAGAGATTTAATATTTTCAATTTTCCATTGCTTTAAAATTCTGACTCAGGCTGAACCACGGCAATGCGTGGCTGAGTGCAATAGCGTAAAATAGTAGGTACATGTCTTATGCAAAATCATGGAATATGAAAATTACGGAACTACAAGGAGCAACCCAAAGATTTATTCGCAATCTCGTCCAAATTATCGACGTTTTCCATTCCACGAGCGTTTGCATATGGCAAAAGCAAGGATAGGCGGTATAAACAGGCAATAAACTAAAGCAAAGCCACGCAAAGCTTCCGTGCACCGAGTTCCGTGCAAATGCATTTGGCTGAAAGTAGGAACCGCTTTCCGTGAGAGAGCCGACTGCCGAGCCCCAAAATGGATAATGGGGTGAGGCACGAGCGATGCAAGTTTTACTTTACTCGCTCCAAATTGTTTACAGTTTGTTGGTAGTTTATCGCAGCAAACATGGGAGTTTAAAGTTTCGAAGCGTAAGCGTAGGTATCACTTTAGCATGAAAAGGCGTGTAGACAAACTCTACTCATGTCAAAATTTTTGCCAATTATCTGCAATATAAGGAATATTTAAAGGAAGCTAGAAGGACAAAATTTGGAAAGTATGCGTCTCATGTTATGAAGATTTAACATTAGAAATGATTTTAAGAAATTCATCCCGGAGGGGGTGAAATGGGGGAAAATGATCTTTTTTTTTTATGTTACAAGTGAACAAACGAGCAGGTGGGCCCACTTATGTAAGTGATCACCACCGCCCGTACTGTCTTATTAATGGCATATTTTGAAACTAATAAGACAGCTAAGCGCGTTGCTCACTTTGAGAGCTAAGATGATATGTCTCATGTGCCGATAATTTCGCTGGCTCCCTTGCCCTTCAAACCGAAACACAGCAGTGTATATGTTATAGGCAAACTCCGAAGCTCCGGCGCTCCTAGGTTGGACTGGTCAATCCTCAGGTCAGACTGAATGACTTAGTCAAAGCCCAAACAAATGTAAATTTTCGGCCTTTGACTAAACAATTTTCGTCAAACCTGGGAGAGACTAATTTTATTAAATCGGGGTTTTATATAGGTATGAAGTGTCTTATCTTCGTATATTTGGAAGCATTTTATCATTTAAGCAGCTTTCAAGTCTTAAGAACCGCTTAACTCTGCCAGTTCTGACACCTGATTGGTCAGCTTACGTGATTTTCACTTTTATATTTGAGATGCTTTGAGAGAATGCCGTGTGGCATTAGGCCCGCCTTTTGTACGATGTGCAATAAAGTATAACCTAACCTAACCTTTTTTTTTTTGTTGACGCTGGGAAAAAATGCATTATGCATCATCCCTCTCATCGGGGACTGAGAGGGGGTATGTGGGACTCCCACCCACTAAAACAACCCAGCGGCACTCCCGCGTCGCCCGAGTGGCGGGGGCCTGGGAAACCGGCAGAGCCTTTACTTCCAGTCCCCACACCTCAACTGCGGTGCCTCCCATACGACACCGCAGCCCGCCTCAGTTGCGATAGCGCCCATACACTACCGCAACCTACCGCCATAAGCCGCTCCATCGCGGGCTTGGAGACCAAAGCCCGGAGGAGCAGCCCCGCCCGGGGCCGCCCAGTCGAACACCGGAACGGCCCCGTGGTGTTCCTCTTCGCTTCGCCGTGGGAGACCAGGCCACGGGTACTAAGCCCCCCCGCCACGACAAGGCGGGAACCCTTCGGGGGGAACCTAACCTAACCTAACCTAACCTAACCTAAAGAGACATTATGAACCTGTTTAAACATGTTCAGATCAACGTTTGACCGAGTTTTGCAGTCGCTTCTAGGATTGACTAGGCCAAAACCGAAACAGAATAATTTACTTTCGACGTTTGACTGAAAAGTTAGGAGCTCCTGGGTTTGACTAAAAATACTTCAGGCAAAGGGCGAAATTGAAATGTATTTCGGGGATTGCCTGATGGCTTTGGCCAAACCTAGGATAAACCAGTCCTTCCGCGAAGAGACTGTGTATCGGACTTTGACTATAACATATACACTACTGCTTCACGGCAGAAAACGCAAGGGGGTGGAACTTCCCCTGACGGACATTCCACAAAAGCCCTACCACCTTTAAAAAATTGTATGAAAATTCTTTGTTTCTGAAGTAAGATCTATACAAATTAGTGTAATTATGAGGGTTTCTTAAAATCATTCTCCAAGGGGGCGAAAAAGGGGACGAATTATTTTTGTCGGGTTAGTGGTCATTTTCATTTCCAAATATTTTCCCCGATTTCACCCCCTTAGGGGACGAATTTCTCAAAATATTTTTTGTATTAAACTTTCATGACATTAGACACATACTTTCCAAATTTTGTGCTTCTAGTTTTAGTATAGTTTCGGCTGTGCGTTGATGTGTCATTCAGTCAATCATTCAGTCATTCAATCGACCAATCAGGATTTACCTCTTTATGATGACGAATTTAAAATACCTACCGGTACTTGTACGTACGTACGTTCCTACGCATTAAAGAACCGCATAACATGATTCCGACCTACACTTGGCAAATTTTACACGTATCACCTAGACCTAAAACAAATAAACGTAAAATTAATCCGTTTTTTGAGTGGGTTGTTTTTTACGTTTCGTAATTTTTTATTATGAACTAGTATGTCCGCTATATTAAAACATCTTCTACTAAAATTTCTAACGGCTATCCATTAGGGATCGAAAGAGACAGCCATTTTAAGGTAGGAAATTCAGACTGGTTTTCAGACAGATGGCAACAACGAATGTTATTTTTAGGGTTCCGATACCAAAATGGTAAAAAAAGGAACCCTTATGGTGCGACTTTTTCTGTCTGTCAGTCTGTCTGTCACACCTGTATATCTCGGCAACCACTCACGCTATCGACTTGAAATTTTGAATACTTTTAGAATATGATTTCCCAACTAAATTGCACATAAAAGAATATAAAAAAAATATGATTATTGATGTAAAGGGGGCCCAAATAGGGGGGGGGGGGGGCAAATTTCAAATTGTTGCTACTAGGTTGAGTGGGGTATCGTATGAAGAGCTTTACTTGCACATTCTAAAATATATTTTTGTACTCTTTTACGACTCTTAGTTTTCAAGTTATGATTAAAAATGTCAAAAAAAATACCATTTCCCCTCCCTTTTCTCCGAAGTTTGTAGTAGGAAAAATTTGAATTAATTACAGTCGATAGAAATTTATGTGAATATTACAGCAAAAATAAAACGATCTTTCTAAGTTGCACAGTTTTTTAGAAATCTGCAAAAAACCTTTACAAACAAATTTAGTTTTGCGGTCCTAAAAATGGACTTTATTGCTTCTAAAAATACTAAAGGTATATCGGAATCCGCGGCGCGCGAGTCTGACTCACACTTGACCGGTTTTTTTTTTGCATCAGTGTGCACTTTGTGCCTTCAGAGACATATAATCTCTTTTTTTAATTTCGTAAACAAGTCTCAAGAGGCCGAAAATACGTTGATTTCTGTCGATTTACAGTTTTTGGCCGCCATCTTAAAAAAAATTATTATGTTATTTATGTTACAAGCATGTATGAATTCGGCAGGGTCGTATTAGTCTAAAAACACCTTAAAAATAACAGATGTTCGATTTGCGTCTAGAAAATTTTTATTCAAAACTTGTTCCATACTTTTAGGAATAAAGCAGCTCTACCGGAGCGCTATCTCATTAATCTCATTAATGATTTCCCAAGTCCAAGGGGTAAGCCCGTGGAACGCAGTTTTCGCAGCGACGCGACGGTCTACTGCAAAGACCACGGTATAAATCATAAATAAGCTATAAATAAAAAGGGAAATGAACTACCAAGAAAAAAGTCCGAGGGAAGAATATAGTCAGATAGGAAGATTGACGAAAGAGATCTACAAGGCGAGAGTGAATGGAAACGTTGGAAGGGAAGGCCTCGGCGAACGTACCACGACCAAATTCAGGACGTTCTGAATAAAGGCCAGGTTAAAAGTACCCTAAACCGACGAGCATGTATGATGGGATTGATGAAAGTTCAGGAAGCAAGGGAAGTATGTCAAGATCGTAGCAGGTGGAGAACTGTGGTCTCTGCCTACCCCGACGGGAACAAGGCGTGATAATAAGTATGTATGAATATACTCACATTATTAAAATAATATAAATCCATTTTTAGTGTTCCGTACCTCAAAATAAAAAAACGGAACCCATATAGGATCACTTTGTTGTCCGTCTGTCTGTCTGTCAAGACCCTTTTTCTCACGAACGAGAAGAGGTATCAGGTTGAAATTGATAACGAATATTAAGGTTTATGAACCACACAAGATCTGAAAATATCAATTTTTTACAACGACGCAATCAAAAGATATGGCTTTTTATGTCCTCATCTCCGTACATTTATGCAAAAAAGCAAAACCTACAGGGTACTTCCCGTTGACCTAAAATTATGAAATTTGGCAAGAAGTTAGCTCTCACAGTACAAATAAAGGGAAAAGTCTAAAATCATTAAATATTTCAATTATTCTCACAACTAATAGTAACCAATTAAGGTGAGCTCCTGTTTCAAGAACTTTTCTACAAAAGAGGGGTCAAGTTGGATGGTCGCAGAGTTTTTAAAATCAAAGAGCAAAAGCTTTTAGTACATATGGAACCCTTAGGGCGCGAGTCCGACTCGCACTTGACCGGTTTTTTTTTGTTAACAACAAACACAATAAACACTTTAATGCTTTGGATAAAAAGCATATCTTCATATGCAAACGTAACCAATTTAAATTAAATTTTGATTAGAGCATGAAAATTTCAGGGACTAGATAAGTTGGTACTAAGTATACGTACAAGACAATTTTTTTACCACCAAAATCAAAAACTAATTCCATATTTGGCGCGCAATAGAGAGTAAAACGGCCAGAATCATCAAAAATGAAAAGAAGAATTTACGCTACAGTAGGTACAGGTTCCTAGGAATTTGGTTGCATAAAAGTAGTTAGGTAGTTTCACTACTGCAAGCGTTTTGCATAAGCTGCTGAATGCCGAGCCGGGCTGACGATATTACCAACTTTCACTGATAAGAGTGCGATGCCTGCTTATCAGTTTTAATTAATGAATGAACGGACGTAAAATAAAATACGATATGAAACTATAGCATGGGCGAATAAATAAGAAGGGCTGACCATCCCCTTTCGTAACCCGGAAAAAAAGGACGGGTTGCACTCCGGGAGTGTCGGCTCGGCAGAAGTGAAAACTTGCATTTTTGAATATTATGCTTTTTGTAAGGGTCAATCGCGCCATTGCTCGCGTACTTCTTTGATTTCACTGGATAAAAACCCGTATTGTAATAACCTTACGGTTGACAGTTGACGCTTTTTCGATCAGGCTACAGATCTGACGCGACATCTGACGCGAGTTTAAAATTTTTTACCCATCTAAAAAAAGTGCCAAGCGCCGCTAAAGAAGTTTTCACTTCAAAAATCGTTTGATCACGTACGGCCAGAAAGTGCCCAGCTTCTGGCTTCAGGCACCTTAACACTTATTTATTCCGACCTCTCATATAAACTTGCACAGTCAACTGATTCTCGCAGATAAATTAATAAGCACAGAAACCTAAAATAGTTTTTGTTTTTTGATAGCCTTTTTGATACTTCTGGAAGGTTGATCTTTCGTATAAAAGCCCAAAAATAATTAAAGACTAGAATAAACTTGTTGTGAGAAGGTAAGTACTTACTAATGGTGGTACAGGTACAGATGATTTTCTAGCACTAAGGTAACTAGTAGAGAAAACGGCGCAACGTAAGGTTTAGCGGGAAAGTTCCCTGCTGAGAGAAAGCCCCTTGCGAGTCCTGCTTAGTAATACTTAGATGTAATATGATATAACTTTAGTTTTAGATATAATTTTTGTATCAAGTAGGTAACCTTAATTACTTACCTACAGGTACGTTCTAAATGGAATCATCCATTTGTTGTGAAAAGTTGATGTACTGTTATTATAATCTGTGGTACCTATAAGCCCGCAGGAAAACTAAATAAACCAACATATCTCTACAGAGACAATCGCCAAACTCATTCGCAGTGGACAGGGCAGAGCTCGAAAAACTAATAGCCGATATGGGGCATAAGTATTCTAGAGTGACGACCACAAATCGGTAGACAAAGCGTGAGCAGGCCCTCCATCAGGTGGACTGACGATTTGGTAACGGTTGTGGAAAGTGGCTGGATGCGGACCGGTCCTCGTTACGATAGTCCAGCAGCACAGAGCCCTAAGATTGCATCTGGTAGGGTCCGCGCAAACCGACCGGCAAAATGCTCGCGGAGCTCGAGCAGCCTGGCGGCAGTTTCTCAGGGTTGCCATGCCATGTTACTAATTTGTAGCGATAATTCAACACTAGGACTTGCATGCGTGAATGTGATGGACTGGGATATTTTAAGGATGCACTTTTGGCGGAAGAGGAAGAAACACAATTATCAATAGGTACCTAAATTAAGACATAAAAATAATTTTCAATGTAGATGGAGGAGACCGGACAGGAGACTTATATTTTTGGAGAAATTCGAACCTTTTTAAATATTTTACCATCCAGAAGAGTTATATTTTATAATTTTTCGTAATACGAGAAAGAAATATAAACTACAAAATACTTCAATTACTAATACGAATTTACGAAAAAAGTGTGATTCGGTCTTAACAATATATATAAATTACCCCTTTTCGAGTTAATTACAAATTGCAAAAATATCTATATTTATTTATCCCAAAAACAGTCAAGCAGGCCACACTGCGACCTTGCGCTCGCACGGCTGCTCGCGCGTACTCGAACAGCCGCGGGCAGTTTTTATGCCTCAGGAGTTTTGCATTTTATTTCTATGGAAATAAAGTCAACTTAGCAATGTTATCTATCAAAAACTGATTTTCGCTGCTCTGCCTTTTGGTGTGCGCGGACTACTCCAGGGTATTTAGAAACTTTTCTATGAGTGGGTTTGAAGTAAATATAAATGTGACTTTTTTATTATTATTGACAAAATTAAGTTTAAATACATATATGTAAAATTGTATTAAAGAAAAAAAATATAGAGAAGATGACGAAAAATACATTTTAAACCGAAAAATTCAAAAATAAAGTTTATCATTACAGATGACATTTTAATTTTGTATAAAATGTACCCATTTAAAGAAGTAAAACATTAAACTTACTTCCATTACATATTATCCTTTAAGTGCAATTTCGAGTTAACTTATTACCTTACTGAAACTCCGAATTTCAGCAATTCCAATGGGAAAACATTTTAATTTTTAGGTAAACTACCTATGATTATAGTTCTATTAACAATGCTAATCGATTGATTGCGTTAGCATTTTATTATAAATAAAAAATAAACATATATTCGTATGTTCCCGAGGTCATACGATTTTAATAATTATACATTTATATGAGAGATTAGTTGTTTAACAATAATCCGAGAAAAAACAGCCATACTTAATTACTTCCAGGTCAAATAATAATTTCCCTGGACTAGACCCTTACATACGAATTTGTTAAAACCCTGTAAATAAGTAATTACAACCTTTTTCGAGATTCATTTTACAAACATGTAATTAGATACCCGTGCTCCGATTTGGGCGTCGCAAGAAAAACACTGACACATTTAATTACTGGCTCGTCACGAAAAACCTCTTAACTCTTAGCAACCATTGAGGAAAAGCAATTTATTTCCAGAAGCTTTACCAGTGACATTTTGCGGCGAAATGTCGGGAAACAAACAATAACAGTACAATAAAAATAACGTGCTCTTTGGTATTTTGTTTCCTCTTGCTCTAGTTTGCCAAGGCTTCTGCAAAATCTAACCAGCAAGAATGTAGCCTTTACGTACCTACCTACTCGATGTTTTATTGAGATTTTCCATGAGGAAATGTCAGCTCAAAACTAAAAGATAATAAGTAAAGTTACCTCGAATAGTACAGAACAACAGTTAAGCCTTATCAATTTTATCTTTAATAATAACTTCAATCGAAGCGCTCGCAGCCTTTAAGCCTTTTGGTGATGCATTATATTTCTGATCACATAAGTTACGCACATCACTGCCCGCGTATAACTACTTTTTAATGGTTTTTCCGGGCTTCGAAAGGCACGTTACTTGAAAGCTCAGACACTACAGTACTGAAGTGCTTAAGTTAGCTCAACGATTTTACTACAAAAGCATTGAATTCACTTATCTAGTTAGGTACCCACTTACTTTGCAAAAATTTCCGAATCGTATTACCTGGGAGCCAAGTCACAAAAATATCACTTTTGAGACTTTAAAGATTCAAATTCACCCTGGTAAACTGTTAAAAAGAAAATAAATAAATATGAAAATTATACACTAGGTACTTTATATTTAACAAATAACAATCTTATTATTATTTATTATTTATTTATTTATTATTATAACATTAAAAATACAAATTTATTTATTAATTTTCACTTTCGAAAAGTTAAATAAGTGACTGAATTTTTGAGTGTGAAGTATTATTATCACCCGGTGGGTTATATTCAAGAATCAAATCTCTGAGCGACGATTCGTTTACAGAGGCATTACTAACGGACTGTAATATCACCATAACGTAACAGAACATAATTACTGATCATACAAACTTTTCACCAAAAAACGCATATTACTGCCGGAAATCATTAACTTCATCTACTTATAATTATCATCTCGCTTTTCCTTTGTTTACTTAAATATTTTAGACATTTTTGTTTCACTTATAGATAAATCTGTGTCACGTATTTTGTTTAAGAATGTTGTAATTAGTTTGTCTGACAGAAGGCTTCTGCGAAAGATCTGTAATAAACAGGCAGTAGTTTTACAATCGAAATAATGTACCTTGACTAGAATGACAGCAGTGTGAGAGCCGGACGGAGCGATGCGTAAGGTATTGGAGCGACAGAGACACGTATCGCTCTGTCCTGCTGTCATAATTATCAAGTTACATTATTTCTACTGTCAAGTAATACAATACAAAATGCTGACTTGTAATTTTGTTACAGTACATCTACGACAACGCGTCTCACGAGGATGGCCTCCTAGGGCGGGATAAGTTTCTGGAAGTGAATGCGCGAATGAAAGCGCGTCGGGAGTACCTCAGGAACGAATGCTCGCGAACAGGGCTCGATGGCTCTGGCCACAAGGCTTATGCGTGGGAGTACCTCATCAATCGACAGTACCATGTCATTTGGTAAGGGGTGTACGAAATAGGTGATTGGGTTGGTGGCGGTTTTTTGTCGACTTGGGTGTGGTAATGACCGTATAACCTGCATCCTACTTATTAGTCCGGACGCTAACCTGCATAGATCTTAGTCCGTATTTGTATACCCTATTTATAGAAGGCGTAATAGAAATGTATGATAATTCTGAAAGTCGTGAACCTACCCACGAAACTTAACCACGTTTCTTAAGGGAAGTCGAGTTTTTTTTCGTATTTCAACCTATGTTCCATAGATACTGCCTCGGAAGATAGCGTTTTTTTTGAGAGATTTTTTTTTTTAAGTTTCGATATACAGATGTCAATGAATAATTATGATCGTCAATCTAAATATATAAAAGAGCTTAATTGTCCTGACTGACTGATTCATCAACGCCGAGCCGTAACCGCTATAGATACAGATCTGAAATTTTGTACACAGCTTTTTTGCGCTTCAAAACCACCCACTAAGGATGGATTTTTCAAAATTCATCCCCTAAGGGGGTGAATTATGGGATGAAAGTTTGTGTGAAAGTCCTCTGTTTCTTGAGCTAGATTAACACAAATTCGAATTTAAGCTTTTGGTTAAAAATAAAGAAATACGTGTTTAAGCATTTGATAAAAAATCACCCTTCAAGGGGGTGAAAAAGGGGACGATTTTTTTCCGAATGTTGGTCTATAAGTCTTCCATTTTTAAAGGTAGAATTATAGAAATTTGTTTTTGAGCTCTCCGTAAATATAAAAAAGTACGTGTTTTAGCATTTTCAGAAATTCATCTTCTAACGCCATGATTCTAGGGATGAATGATGAATACTACAGTTTTGTCATGAGGTACTTGAAAATTTGAATTTAAGCTAAAAATAAGAAATAAAGAAACAATTGTTTTAGAAATTTCGAGATATCATCCCCAAAAGGGGTGAAACAAGGGATGAAAGTTTGTAAGAAAATCCTACAGTTTTGCCCGAGGTACTTGATTTGGATTTTAATAAACACGTGTTTCAGCAATGTTGACATATCAACCCGGCTGGCTTTCTTTCTTTTTATACCTATGAAAATTTATAGAACAAAAGTCATTCAGTTTCATGAGTAGAGTCACCAACAGAGGTTTGCAGAAATTCCAAAAGCTCTATAGGTTCACTATTAAAAATACCGTCTTGTCATGTTGTGCGAGGGAGGTCAAACGCGACAGTAGAGGGGCGGGGCGACCCTTTTGTCTGGTCAGCTACATGATTGATGGCCACAAATTGCGTAACACCAGGGATTTAAGGTCGTATAGGTACTGTACTTCCTATGTTTCGGCAAGATATTATTGGTCGGTTCATAAATACAAAAGGGTTTCTCCGTGGAAGTTTACAAGTCTACACTCAGCCTACGCATTATGTCAATACGAGCTACGGGAATATCGAGAGCCTGGCACGAACGCGGAAGGGAACCCCCCTCCGTTGATTGTTATCTGTCTGTTTGCTTGGAAAACTTATATCAGAGAGTTCCCATTATAACTTTGAAATTTAATTATTGAGCATGAGGACGACTTCGAATTAAGGACGTGTTTTTGGAATAATTAAAGCAATTTATTCAAATTAGATTTTGTAGAGGCTGACGTCACGAAATTAAGTTGTTGTATATTTTAGTCAGGTTATCTTACTTATTGAACCGTAACTATACCCTATACCCGCATTTCAAACATAGAAATAACTACTTGAGCATGACTTATTTATAGGCGACGTTATTCATTCTGCAATATTTTCAATGTTAATAGTTGTCATAATACTGGTGGTTTTATCATAAATGTAAATTGCGGTGTAATTTTCAGGTGCAACATTTTTAAGGCTGCCTCTACATCATGGATGTACAACTTTAACTTGATGGCAAATTACACGGCCGCTTTTTTGGACAAAACGAAAGAGGTTCCTTTAGAGCTGGCAAGGAGAAAATATGCCAGACCGACTACGGAGATGGTGAAGAAAGCGCAGACTGATTCTATATCCTTCTTGATAGTGAGGCATCCATTGGAGAGGCTGGCATCAGCGTATAATGACAAAATTGTTCACGCTTGGCCAAAATCCTTTCATGACAAAATGGGTCAGCGCATTATAAAAAAGTATAGAAAGGTAAGTCTACCCTATTTTAATTACTTTTCCGATCGGTCCACTTTCACGTTTGGACTACTTTTTCTATAGAGTTGGGAATCCTCGAAAATCATGAAGCGAAAATGTTTCGCGTCGTAAAAAAAGCAAATGGACAAGTTGATTTTTTCAACGCCGAGCGTGCGAAAACTCGTCACCCATTATCACGTTTGTTCGTGTTCTTCTGTGTATGTGCTAAGTTTAGCAGCTAAACAATACTTAAGTAGATGGATGACACGATGGTTGATGGATTTACATGCGGTAATTATCAGTTTCGTGATAATCATCAAGAGGGTGAAGGAAGTTATAATCTGCAGTTTGCGACGTAGGTAGGGACTTTGTCTTCTTCTTTCAATTAGGTATCAAATACCGGACAAAGTATTTACCACCCGAAATTTCGCTACAGGCTGTAGAAAACTGAAAGTGAAAAAAAGCTTTTTTTTATGTAACAAGTGAGCAAGCGAGCTTGCGGGCCACCTGATGGTGATAGTCACCACCGCCCAGCTTTCAGGAAATGAAGAAATTACCGGCCTCGCCTTACAAACTGTCCCATCAAGTTTGCTATTTTGTATGGAGAGGCCGATGTTTTTTTCCTGAAAGTTTTATTCACTGAAACTTGTTCAAATGCGTTGGTTGATCATGCCCTTTAACAAACCGATAGAGATACTTATTACGGCCAGTTACCATTTATGAGATAGCTACCTCTATAGTAATTTAATATATAAGCCGCTAATAAAACTTCACTTTCTGCAGAATTGAGTCTGAAGGGTTTCTGACATCTAAGTATTATTTTACAGCAACAATCAGTTAGCGGCAAGCCAGTGCCGACAGAGAAGTACCCGGTGTTCGAAGAGTTTGTCGCGTATGTGTTGGACGAGGCGAAGGCCAAACGGCCCTTGGACATGCACTGGACCCCATTTACAGATTTCTGCACTCCCTGCAAGTTTGACTTCGACGTCATTCTCAAGTTCGAGACGTTGGATGTAAGTAATTAATAATACCGGCGACCACTTCATATAACATCCCATGAAACGACCACTGCGGGGTCTGCAGGTGGGCCTTATACTTATTATACGGGAATCCGGGTGTACAATTTAGAACCCAGTAGACAGTCAACCATACAGTTTATTTTACTTCTTGTGTTTATGCATTAATTTATTTATTTATCCGTTGTACTTAGTAAATAATATTAACAATTCTTTATATGTAGGTATTCTGCAAAATATTGTCAACTCCTTTAGCCTCTCTAAGGTTGGCTGGAAGAAATTCCATTTAGGGATAAGTCCGCCTTTGCATAGGTACTATTCTCGTTTGTAATTTGTCTCCTTTTATTTGTGATGCAATAAAGAATATATACATACATACATACAGTTCCAGATTATTAGGTAGGTTAACTAATTGAGCACCATTATGCCAGTAACGTCCCGTGTGGTGCCGGCAAAGAACAGTACCAACCCATACATACCCGTGGGTGTCGTAAGAGGCGACTATGGGTTAACTGGAGAATGGGCAGCAGCATCCTCCTTTGTATCTTACATCTTACTTACTGCGGTCACCTACAACCGCGGTCCATGGTGCCAGCCGTAACGCTAACAAGCGACGTGACTATGGTAGGTACTTCTTGGAGGGCCACATTTTCCCAGCAAAAGCTGGAATTCTGGAGGGAGCTCCCTGTCCTGTAGTGGACGTTTCATGGGATGTAATGATGATGCCAGTAACTATCTAAGTAAGTATACTATAATCCATTCCACATAAGAACGAGAAGTTTTGTAAACAACCATTTTGCAGTTAGGAAAAGATTTACACGAGGTACCTACACGTTTGTTATCACAATACACACAGAAAAACGCTACGACCATCGTTTTACATACAGATAGTCAAAAAGAAATATCCATGTTTAACACTTTTTACATGAATTTGGGGTTATTATTTTGTTTACCAAAATCGAGAAAGGACCAAAATCGAGAAAGGGATGCTGAGATGGTTTGGTCATGTAGAGAGGATGAATGAACGAAGATTGACGAAAGAGATCTACCAGGCGAGAGTGAATGGAAACGTTGGAAGGGGAAGGCCTAGGCGAACGTACCAGGACCAAATTCAGGACGTTCTGAATAAAGGCCAGGTTAAAAGTACCCTAAACCGACGAGCATGTATGAAAGGATTGATGAAAGTACAGGAAGCAAGGGAAGTATGTCAAGATCGTAGCAGGTGGAGGACTGTGGTCTCTGCCTACCCCAATGGGAAAGAGGCGTGATGTTATGTATGTATGTATTTTGTTTACAAGACTCCAGCGTGTTTCGTGAACTCTGATACAGTAAACTAAACCTGTTGTCAGAATTTTCAAGCCGCCAGATGGCTTCCGTCATGACGGAAGTCATGACTTGACGACCGTTATCTGAGAGAGAGAGTACCTTGAGAGGGCTTAACGTGCCTTTCGAAGCACGGAAACCGTCTACTCACTCATTTTCGAATCATTTACAAAAATTGTGTGTATTCACTTTCACTTCATCTGGCTCTACAGTTTACAAGCGGTACGCAAACAGATTTCTTTAGGTACTTGTTAGAGTCAGGTACCAGAATCAGCTCTCATCTAGGGAGTTTTGTGGGTGTTTCATTAAAGCGTGCTGGGCCCGTAACCTGTTCAGATTGTAGAAAATGCAAAGCTAAAGAGGGTATTTGTTTTAAACTGCTTTCTTAAATAATAATTGCAGACATGGTCACTTATATTTTTGTGTTACATAGCAAACACCATATTGCTCAATTATCATTACTTACTTATTTTTATTAACATTAGTTCAAGCCCACATAAAATGTTCTGGTAAATGACATTTCCAGGAGGACCAAAGGTTTCTGATCCAGCTGGCGCGACTTCAAGACGTGGTGAAGCCAGAGTGGAAAAATAGTGGGAAGGGCCAGAACACGCGGCATAGCATCAGCCATCTCTACTCCAGAATCTCCCGGTCACAACTCGACGGGCTTTATAACTTGTACAAGTAAGCTATTGAAATTTGAACTACAGTTGAAATAATGCGGCTAGATTAGAATGGCAGGAAAAACTATGCGAGAGAGCAGGTCGGATCGATACGTGTCTCTGTCGCTCCAATGTGTAGCGCATCGCTCCGTCCTGCTCTCACACTGCTGTCATTCTAATCAAGCTACTTTACTGCGACTATAATTGTCAAATTGACTATCAATCGTAAGCTAATAAGCCCGTAATGACATTTCCTTAAGATCAACACACAAGGTTTATTTTTCTTTGCTGATCATATTTTTTCTTCCATTTTGGCTTCTTACCAGACTTGCTATACCTATTCGATATAAACTTGAAGGGATATATGTTGATATGAGTCGGGCCGTGTGACAATCAATCGGGGCATGACGTCACGAAAGGGGGCGGGGTTTATTTAATTTCCTCTATAAACTTTTGAAGTCTAGCAATGTGTATTAATAATGTTTTTGTTTTAAAAAAAGAGCGCTGTGATAAATTTATTACGATCTCACTAAAGAGTTTGTATTGCGCAGTATGCCTGTTCGGATAATAATTATGCGTTATAGTTATAAATACATTAGTTATTTACATACAAGAGATAAATGCATTTCCGCATCCCACACCGCAACACTACGGTCATTTCGAACAGGGGTATCGTTTGATTTTAAAAGACCCACGATACCACCAGGGGTATCGTGGGTCCGTCACGTGTGTCCATCCCACTGACTCGATCTTCACCCCCGCCCCTCTGTTTTTTTTTCAATAAACTAGGTGGTGCCCGCGACTTGTCTGCGCAGTTTTATAAAATGTAGCCTATGTGTTATTCTGATGTATAAGCTATATTATCGTAAAGTTTCATTAAAATCCATTCAGTAGTTTTTACGTGAAAGAGTAACAAACATTCATCCATCCATCCATACTTACAAACTTTCGCGTTTATAATATTAGTATTAGTAGGATTACTAGAGGCACCTCCTCTCCCTTCTCTGCTCCGTGAAACTTACTTAAGAGAGAATCAAACTTAATACAAATTAATTTTATGGTAAAATAAACACATAAGATCCTTTATAGCTAGAATAAGTGAGTACGAAAGGAAAATGCCCCTTCAATCAACAAAGAAAGTGAGTAGTTCGATCACTTTATCCATCAGCAGGGGGCGAATGTTTACCCAATTAACTTTATGAGGAGCAATGTTATGATCTTATCGAAATGGCCTTAACATCGCAGACACTAGGAACGGCACCAATAATAATGAGTTCCACTCCGCCCGAATCTGACCGCTGAGCAATCTAATGGCATCTCGTAAGTGCTCAAATGGCCAAATTCAATTAACTCTTGGCTTCTCTCTTACAGATACGATTTCCAGCTTTTCAACTACACTATAGACAACTATTACGAAATATTGGATAAGGGCAGCAAGTAATAATGGACGAGCTCACGTCTTCAAGCAGTGGAGTCTGCTCGGATTCAATATTTTAGTGCGTTCTGGGCGAGCCGCGCCGGAAAGCCGCCGGATTACTGCGGATATCCGGACAAATTACATCGGAAGCTTTTTCAACAACTGAAGATTGAGGTTCGGATGTATGTCCTTGGGAATTAAATTTGGGATAGTTCCTTCTAGAAATAAAAACCCCAACCGGATATCGTAGAGTAAATGTCGCAAGGAAGATTTATAAGTTAAGAGTAGTTTGTACGTAGGAAGACTGATCGTTAAACACCATGATTGATTCGCTCTGAATTACCCAAGTACCTAACTGAAATGCGTGTGGCGCATTTCATGTCAATTGACGATATCGTCATCTGGTAATACGTTAACACATCTACGAGTACGTACTTGGCCTTACCTGAGGGCCTTGAAGGCCTTACTCATGAAGTTTTCCAAACGTATTTACCACGCACAGACAGGCTGTGAGAAACGCACAAATTAACAAAACAGTCATCTTAGTGATCTAATGTTATCATATTATTGCTTTTCTGAATGTCTTCAACAAAATTCTATAATCTTATACCGATCTACAGCTCAAATGATGCCTAGACGTGGATGCTACTTTTAAGGGCCAACACACACAGCTCCGGCACGACTGTCGGCCTAAATACCTGTGTTGATCTTAGAACTTGTAAAATATAAAAAAAAAAACATGACAACAATTCAAAACATTAACTGAAGATTGGTTTGGTGGACCACCGCTGTGTTGTCGCTGTGGTGATAACTTTTTATTACAGCTCGTTTGGTCAAAAATACATGACGTCTGTTCCTTTAATCAGTTAAATAGGTTTCGCAGCACATTTAGCAACTGTAAGCAATAAAGAAAATAGCTAAAATTGTATAATTATATATTTTTTGCATAAATGTACTGTAAGGTTTTCAAATGACGAGTTTGTATACCTAAGTATACACATGAGATTTGGATGTTTGTGTATTGTCCATATGTGAGCCGTCAGTGTACGAGTATGAGTGTAACACATTTCATATTTTCACGGATTTTCTATTATTACAGCTGATACTTAAGAAGCTGAATATCGCTTAAAGTATCAGCAAATCGCGATAAGCATGTATTGTTTTATCTGATGGCAATGAAACGGTAAAATGCAAGCTATTGTGTTATTTTTACAAGACTAATGAATGAATGCTACGTTCATGTGCCACGTAAGAGTAAGCCCATACACAGTAAAAAAACCGGCCAAGTGCGAGTCGGACTCGCGCACTGAGGGTTCCGTACCACCACATAAACATAATTGTATTAGTTGAAATTTCAGTAAGTTAATGTGCTAGATTTTTTGAGTCCGACACGCGCTTGACCAAATTTTATTATTTGTTGTTATTTTATAGCCTATGCCCTATAAACACCAATTTTCAAGTTTGTAAGTGTTCCCGTTTTTAAATAGAACTAAAACAAAAATCGCCTCAGCAACCATCCAACTTGACCCCTCTCTTATATGAATGTTCTTGAAACGGGAGCTCACCACAATTGGTTACCATTAGTTGTGAGAAAAGTTGTAATATTTAATGATTTCAGACTTTTCCCATTATTTGTATTGTGAGACCTAGCTTCTTGCCAAATTTCATAATTTTAGGTCAACGGGAAGTACCCTGTAGGTTTTTCATTTTTGAATAAATGTATGGAGATGAGGACATAAAATGCAATATCTTTTGATTGCGTCGTTGTAAAAAATTTAAATTTTCAGATCTTGTGTGGTTCATGGATCCTAATATATGGTATTAATTTCAACCTGATACCTTTACCCGTTCGTGAGATAAAGGGTGTTGACAGACAGACAGACAGACAGACAGACAGACAGACGGACAACAAAGTGATCCTATAAGGGTTCCGTTTTATTCTTTTGAGGTACGGAACCCTAAAAAAAGGTACAAAAATCGCAGATTCAAAAATCAATACCTACTTAAAACTGCTATTAGCCGTACACATCATCAATGACAAGTAAGTTTATTAAAAGGATATGATTACTTTGATTAGGTACTTTTAAAGGGACCGTCTTTTAACAGCTAACTAGGGCACCCAGCAAGAAACTAAATTGAATGAAAAAATAATTTTACTATTCAATAAGAACTTTAAATGAACCAACGAACTCGTTTTACCTCCCATTGCCGTCTCTCATAGACTTAAAGGTCACGATCTGGATTTTAAAATTTAAAGGTCAAAAATTAATTAATAATTAGTAATTAAAATTTATTAAAAGGTCACCAAACATACTTTTGATAGCTACCAACACGAACATGAGTAGGCTTATGGTTACGTATTAAATAAACGGTTGACACATTTGGAGGTGCGATTTTTGTGCCGCTGAGTGTATTAGTAGTATGAGAGTTCATTAGCGAAAGGGCCTTCAAAAAAATTATAGAGTTTAGGGTGGTAGGGGAAGAAAGACACATGCATAAGATATGTACAAAATATGCAATGTAACGCATTCATAAGATGTATGCAATTGCACTAGTATGACACCAATTTGTTGAAGACATTAGTAGTTAGTAGCTCTTGTAGCAGGACGGGAGAAGTGTAAATATTCTTAGTTCATAGTTTTTTACTGCGGATAATTCCTTAGTGCTTCCATAAGATAGGTTTATGGAGTAATTTGTTACAAGTAACTATAAGAAACTGACATTATTTATAAGGACTAAGGGCTTAGCTCTTTCAAATTGCATTGATAAGAAAATGTTCTAATGTAATAGGAGTATACAAGGTGAAACAATCTTCATACAGGATGGTGTAATAAAAAGTGTGAATAAAAATTTTTAAGTACAAGAATAAATGGGAAAAACTGACCTTGCACCCAAGGCGCGGCATTAGGGGTGCTAGCATGTAAAGATAATGGGAATAGTTTTGAAGCCGATCTAAATGATGTCAAACGCAAATAGTATGAAACTGGATCCTTTTTATGGCGTAAATGGGATCCAGTTTCATACTATTTGCGTTTGACAGCTTTCAATCGGCTTCAAAACCATACCCATTGAGTTTCAATTCTAGCACTGCAGGTAATGGAATGTATGTATCAACGTGAGTCCTCAAAAAAATCATTCAGGTTTATAAGATTTTAAATTCAACTAGACACTGATTTTGTAACACCTTGTATACTGGGTGTAAGGGACGAGTTGGCAAATACTGAAACGGCATGATTAGTCAATATATCTGAACAACTCAAAATCAGGCTCTCCGTACAAACTGTGCAATCAAGTTTGCAATTTTGTATGGAGGCTGTTTTTTTTTAATTTCCGGAAAGTGTTATTTACTGGAAGTTGTTCAGTTACGTTGACAGTATTTGCCAACCTGTCCCTTACACCCTGTACGTATACATACAGTCAAGAGCACTTCAGGCTTGATAACTGAAGTGCTTTTAGTCCGAACGATGATTGGAATAAGCGGTGCAAAGTCCAATGTGTCGAGCTTGACTTGCTGATGACTGTACCTACATACACAAAAGCAACATATGAACAGCAGCTGAACAAACTAATTAAGATTTGAATTATGCTTTCCCCTAGGTTAGTAATATGCATTGTAAAATGATGCCATCCGAGTAAATGTTATAAAATGGTTCTTATTCTTAAATAAGTACAAATTATAATCGAATAATAGTTTAATAAGCAGTTTATAATCAATCGTAGATAAATATTTAAGTATTTACACATAATGTGCGTCCATTGGCACCACCGTTAAATTTTTAATTATTCTTTAATTTCAAGACAAAAGTAGGTAGTCCATTTAAAGACACCCAAGTTAACGTAGTTTTGTGGCCAGTAAGTACCTTATGCCTACTGATATTATTGACTTTAATATTGTTAAACTATGAAACTATATAAAAGAACTAATTCAATATAGCGATGGATAGCTATGCTAAGTGGCGCTGAGTGCATTTTGCTGTAAAAAAAATATATATATGTTACCTAGAGTTCAACTTGATATTAACTCATACCTATACTGCGTGCAAAATAACTCTGTCTGTGACCGTTAATGCGCAGAAGCCAAAAAATGTGTCACGTGGGTGAGCGCGGCTCTCCCCAAGGGGCGAGCGAATCGTTCATTGGCTCTCCGCCTGTCACCCATGCGCAGAAAATAACCGTCATAGACAGACTTGTTCTGAACGCGCTGTACCTACCAAAGTCCTAACTTGAGTAGACAGGTGTCTGTAATAAACAAGTACTTGTGGTTTACAAGCATAACAGATCCCGAGCCCAGCGTAAACGTACGTTTTGTTACGCCCCAGTCTGCGTAGTCGCGCCTTAAAAATATTTAATAGTACTATTTTTTTACCACGTCGATATACATTGCGAATTGTTTTAATTTAATTTTATAGTTGTTGATTTTTATTATTTTTATTTTGTATAAGTCTCCATTCATAAACTTTACCTAGTCGTAGATCTGTTGGGTTCGACCATAAGTTAAGAATTAATATTTTAGGTGATGCAAGATTCTTTTTTAGATATCTTTTTTTATTCTATTCCATGATAGCCCGATCAATTTGACCCAGACCATAGATTAGATAACAGTAAATACTGCCCTGACAATAAATCCTTGGTTGCTAAATTGCCACTAACTACCTAACTAATTCGACACGATGGTAACAGACGCTTCATAATCATTCTTAAACTAAGCTTTTCCTACAACGCATTGCCATCGCTCCATTATATCATTTGTATTCGAAAAAACTACTGACATGTACGTACAACCCCAATCACTCACGATTCGCACGCCCTTCCCCGCGCACCTTTGCGACTCATTTTTTGAGCCACACTTCCTGTGTACGCAAAACATAAAGCAACGATCTTGACTGCGCAGTGTCGAATTGTTTAAGCCAACATTGGTTAGATACATTTGTGGCAGCGTAGACTATGAATAAACAATAGTGCCGAGGGTATTTTTGTCCCTTTTGTATTATTTTGTTTCGTTGTCTAGTATTAGTAAACTAATGCACCACCTTGTCAAATCACAGCAAAAGAAAATTATTGTCTAGGTGGCCATATAAACAATTCTACTTGATTAGGTTTTATTCACAACACTAAAATTTTATTCTTTTAAATGATTGTTTTAAGAAGTCGTAGTTAAGTTACCTTATTAGATAAAATACCTAGTAGGTACATACATTTATCTAGTTAAAATATTAAGACCAAAAAGGTAGGTACAAGTTGTTTAAATTTTCAAAATTTAAGTAATTACAAATAGGTTACCTACTTGCCTAGACAAAGTTAAGGGCATGTTTGGTTTAATATTAGGGAATTGTGAAGATATGCAATATGAAATATTTGTAAAAAAAAATGGTTAGCGTTTTTCTTACGTCAATGAGCATAGCACAAAGGTAGATGGATTGGAAAGGTTATAAAACTGTACTTTTGGTAGCTATGCATTTTATTATTACTTACTAAAACATTTTACCGTGACGCAAATATTACTTTTCAGTAAATTTGCTCGAAAAACGTCGTAAGATACACGACCGTAAAGGTTATTGCAAGCTTGTGACGATGGTAAGCCCTTTACTTCGTCTCGGGCCTACAAAACGTCAATTCGCAATTATACTACTTACTGAACTTGTACCATAAACTACTTCTACCTAGGCGGTAAAACTAAAGAGAGCGAATAATCGGAAGATCGAAGCTCCTACTTCTGTAGATTTTACGTGCCGCTGCGGCCAGTAATTGATTGCTTCGATTCACTTAGCGCTCAGAAAGCACCTACTTTCTGGCCGCAGGTTCATAAAATTATTAAGATGCAATCGTGGTGACGTGTATGTGATCGCGATCTGTACAACCCGGTCAGAAAAAGCCTATAGATTAATTCGCCTTAAATACCGCGGTAAGAACATGGCTAAAAGCTTCGATATGGTTGCAATAATGAAAACTATTCAACTTTTCAATAAAAAAAAACAAATGTCAAAAAAGAAGCCGCAATCACACCTTTCTGAATTCAAAGACTAATTTGGCATACATTGCTGATAGACTTGGTTTTGTTAATTCCAATACTTACTTCAAGGAGCAATATATGCCGAATTAGTTTCGGAATGTGATAGCAGCTTTACATTTCAACTAAGATGCTAACTCGGCTAAATGTCTTTTAAGTAGGTGTTTAGTTTCGGTTTCGCTAATGGTCTCCATTAGATCCTATAAATTTCATAGATTACTTAAAAACAATGTAATCACTTTCCGTAAAGAAAATGTAAGTTGTAGTAGTTATAAAGGATTGAATTGAATATTAGACCAAAAAGAATGGCCTACGACCGTAACTGTAATGGTGCTATAGTCCTTTAGATTGATCTCATATCAGAGTGTGAGATGCTGCGTGCGAATACTTTGTTGCTTATCGTTTTATATGTAGATTCCAAAAGTAAATCGGTTGTGTTTATAATGTTAAAGAATTATTCTTAGTACTTATAGAGAAATAAATTATTTCATATTACAATCATCAGTTGTTTCATTGAGTCATTCATTAGTGTGGTTTTACAGGTTTTAAAGTTGCTCTTCCAGTCACGCGGATTTACGTCCGCGTGCAGATCTAGTAGGCACGCGTGCCGTCCGCATTTGTTCATGGCACACATGCTTCTCTGTCTCGTGTGCACACGCATGCGGCTTGCATATTAAATGATCAAATGCGGACGGCACGCTTTCGTACTAATCCGCATGACTGGAAAAACGTCCTAAAAATGCGTGTAACACTTTAAAGGGTTTACTTTTAGTGTAACAATTTTATATCTGCTACTTTTGAAAATTAAATAAACCAAAATTATTATTTCCACCAATCTAACGAATTACAGAAAGATAAACCGATCAACGAATAATTTTGTATGTAGAATCTCAATTTCTTTTTTACCAATTTTCTAAAGTCGTAGAACAAAAGTTGTCGCGTTAAGCCCTTGGAACTTAAAAGGTTTTGCTCGAATTTGTAGAACCCTGAACTTACCCGTGATTGATCGTAGCGCTTGCAGCAGCGCCGATATATCTGCAGCTAACAAAAAACTATAGGTATCGTTATAAAACTTACATTTATTTCTATTCTAATGCTTTGTTTATAATTATTAATTTCACTTGGTTTGGACTAGATGTACAGGGAACTGCGGTAGGTATGCCCTCTGCTCCGGTGCTTTTGTTTCATTTCTGAAACAATGAAAAAGCTGTTAATACTCTGGCTAGTTTAATCCTAAGCAGTCTAAGTTTACATTGTTTTGCAGCTGTCTCAAAAAGTTATCACATTATGACAGACCTAGCGCTGTATTGCTATAATATAGTGTAGAGTAACCCCCTGTGGTGTTCAGTGTCTCCTATCAGGGTCGGGTAATGGTGATATAATTAAAACAGCTTTATTTGCAAGACCGTCACCCGCACACGTACGTTCACCTCGACAATATTATATATTCTTTGTCTCGACGGTCGGTCATCAGAGTTGCCAGCGCGTGCAAGATCGGCCAAGTTTATTTCAATACATTACACCCCCAAAACTTTAACGACACTATGAATTAGGTTATCTTATTGTCGGAGGCTTTTATTATTTGATTAATAAAAGGCTTTTTTATTTTATTTATTTATTGTCGCAGGCAAATAATAAAACGCAGAGAAATCTTTAAATTCGTCATTTTACATAATGCCTCAGCATTTTACATAGCGACGCGTCATTCGTTTCTTGTGGTCGCAAGATAACCTGACCCAACCCTTGCCTTGAATAACTACCTAAAATGCATCAGTAGTGATCTAAGCCCGTTTACAATCTGCCGACGCCGTTTTCCAATTTTCCGGCCGTTTGTAAAAGGCGAATTATACGATTTTCCTGCGACATTATAATACAGCTTTATTGCATATTAAGACAAAGGTAGTGCTTGTGCTTTTAAAAGGAGAAAAGAACGAAGATACAGCAGCAACAGAGAAACGATACGAATTTTATGAGATTTTATTGACTCACTCAGTAGTCTTCTTTCTCTTTGGAATGTCGAGTATATCTACAGGATCTGTAGTGATGAGGACGGGCCTCACGGACCCAAAAAAGTCTGTTATTGGCACTTTACTGAGGTCACGCTTGAACAGGTCGCTTCTGACGCCTACTGTAGAAAGACAGGCGCTTTTGGGACACACAGCCAGCTGAAAAGAAAAATAGAACGAATTGTAACTCATTTGATCATCATTACACACGCAGCGACCAGGGGCCCAATTCTTGATTATCATAATGATTTGCAAGTCTTTAAAAATGAAAAAAACCGGTCAAGTGCGAGTCGGACTCGTGCGCCGAGGCTTCCGATACACCTATATGTTTTTAAAAGAAATAAAGTAAATTTGTAGAACTGCAAAATTAAATTTTATGTAATGACTTTTTGCAGATTTCTACAAAACTGCTACTTAGAGAGATAGTTTTATTTTTCCTGTAATATTAACATAAACTTCTATTACAAAACTGTTTCAAATTTTAAGTTGATAGCATGAGTGGTTGCTGAGATACACAGGCGTGACAGAGAGACAAAGTAGCACCATAAGGGTTCTGTTTTTTACCATAGAGCCGTAAAAAGATTAAAAAGCTTATAAAAGTTAAATCTTATTATAAATGTTTGGACCCGTGTCAAATCTTTGTCTGGGTTTTTAATATACAGGGTGTAAGGGACGGTGTACCGAAAACTGAAAGGGCGTGCTCTTTTAACGAAACTGAACAACTTTCCCAAAGAAACTAATGTTGGTAAATGAAAAAAAAAATTTGACTTCTCCATACAAATTGCCCATTCTGGGCGAACAGTTTGTATGGAGAGGTCAAAATTTTTTTTCATTTCCCAATATATGTTTCTTTGGGAAAGTTGTTCAGTTTCGTTAACTGAGCACGCCCTTTCAGTTTTCGGTACACTGTCCCTTACACCCTTTATTAGCCCTCAACTACAGCAAACTTATATCTTTTATTATTATTATTTTATTGCTGATGGGGGCGCCACTGATCAGCAGGAAAGGATTTTCCAATGTTCCTAATTCTCGATTTTTCGTATAAATTATGGATATAAATATTTTTTTGTAAGTACTTACAAATTCAGACATAGTCCTTTTACTATTAGGATGCACATGTTCCAAAAACTCCAACACATAGTAAGTGTATCTATCTATGATGTAAACACCGATAGCAGAGTCCACATGGTGCTGTAATTAGGAAAAACTGTGTTAAATTATGAACAAAAACGAATTTATGAGAAACAAATAAGATCAAATATAAAGGAATCTTTAGGCGACATTTCAAATTACTATCCAATTATGCTATTCGTGAATTTTACCACTGCTAAAATGTTTTTTCTTTTGAAAATAAATCATTCCTGTATGTATGAATACTCATAATACTTCTTTAACAGAAATTTTGTGTGTAATATCCTGATTTTTACGCAACTTCTTACCGATAATGAATCTTCACCAACTAAACTACTAGCAGTGGCTAGAATATTAGGGGAATAGAGCTTCTCGTACATAGATGATGCTTGACAAGTATCAATGATGAAGAATATTTCATTGTATCTGTAAAAAATAACATTTTGAAAATCATTCAAGAAAGTTTTCCATTTTAATGGACCATTCTGTCCAACCCACCTTCTCTTTTGCCACATCTGTTCAAAAGCATCAGCTAGCTCTTGACTGGTGACTTCCTCAGAATCCTGAAACTTCAGGAAGCCATCTCCTCCATGACCTGTTAGGTATATGAGGATATTGCTGCCCTCATCAGTGAGTAGACGCTTGGAGCGTGGTGTGTCTGGTGGCACACGGTCAGTAAGAAGGCGGACAAAGTTTTCAACTGACACCTAAAAAAATGACTATGTAAAAGACTAAGTTTAATAAAATATATTTTACTAAATTGGCAAAAATAGCAGTTAGAAATCTTTTCTGACGCAAAGGTTGTCCATCGCAATCCAATGTGGTAACACTGCAAGCATGATGGGCACTTTTGCGCCTGGAATGACTTGGGGCAGGTTATATAATAAAGTTTTAATTGATAAAATAATATAATAGGTATTATGGTAAGTAAGTTTATTGTTTGTACCTATTAATTTTAAAATTATTTAGTACTTAACAGGTAATGTAAGTAAACTCTGCACTACTCATGTCCATCTCAGTGATCCCCAATTATAAGGTTGCTTGGAAGAGATTGCTCTAAACAATAAGGCTGCCTTTGCGCACAATAAGATATGTTGTTCATACATAATTGTTGTAAGTTTGTGTGCAATAAAGAGTTTCTATCTATCTATAATTTATAAGTTGATGTTTGTTATTAATATACTAATCAGGTTTTCTAAAGGCTTTTCTGTTTATAGATTGAGGTTTCCAGGCATAGTGCATAGCTGACGCTGGCATTGCAGGAGGGGTGGTGCTGGGCCTAGAGTGACAGGGACAACTGATACATCTGCACTGCTCACTCTAATCATGCAACCACTTCTCCCACACTACTCAGTTGTGCGAATGGTAAATGTAATATTCTTTCTTGAAATTCTCTCTATTTAGCCAAATAAGATTTTGCTATTTAGTCACTATTCTGGAGTTATGCAAGATTATTTTTGCTCTGTCTCTAACAGAAAACAACTATAGGTTATAAAAACTAATTAGATTTCGCACCTAAGGTGGTAAAATAATTAGTAAATATTGCAAAATTATCAAAAAAGGATTGCAAAACTTACTTCATATCCTCTGTAATCCACTTCAACATCATCACCATACACATTTATTTGTTCATCTGCATTATTGAAGATAGTCGCCGGGCGTGGGTTCCGAGGGTTGCACGCCATATCATCCGATATCATTAGAATTATCTGGCTGTCCGGAATACCCAATCTCTTCACACTCCGGTAAGTCGACAATACATTAGCTACATGCCGATAATTGAACCAAAAGCGCGATGTATCCACTAATACTGCCCAGTTGTTTGTATGATTAGACTTCTGAAACTCTTCAGGAATCTGAAAAGAGGCATATCGAAAATATGGAAAAAGTACGTCGAGTTATCTACTTAGTTAGGTTATTTACCTCAACTCCATGACAAAATTCAAAAAATACAGCAGTGAGTATAAGTAGAGCACTGGAAATCTTCAAAAGTACCATGTTTAAGTCTAAATCATGTTTTATTTGCATAAAATATATTATTTACTCGTTATTTAGAATTGTTTGTTTTCTTTTCTTTCCGAGTCTTTTTTTATAAAAGAAAAGGCCAACTAAACAAAGCTTATACAGGCTTGATACAGGCTGTATGAACGGTAGTGTTTATATCCTCTTTGGCTGTATGTCTGACAGGCGACGACCGACGAGTCGGTTGGAGAGTAGTAGAGGCAAGACAGACGAACGACTTTTTTGTCTCTTGCATGGGCAGGATCCCTTTGCCTAGAAAAAAAAAGTCAATTCAAAGTTAGCATTGCCAGAATGTTTAAAAAGAAATGAAGCTCATGCGTTTCGGCATCAAAGCGTTTCTCTGTGTTGTCCATTCAAATCAGATATTCTAAAATGACAAAAAATTACTCATCATCATCATTATATCGTGTGAGTTGCAAGTTCAACCGACCTTACAAACCCTAGTGTCAAATTTGTAAGTAATGGTCTGTAAATGGTTTAATAATGATGAGTTTATTGCTAAAAAATATCATTACAACTAGATTTTCCCGACAATGTCACCAATGAGACAATGGGTACTATGGGCGGTAAAAATCACTTAACATCAGGTGGCCCACCTACCTACTACTGGTTTGCTCACTTGAAACTTAAAAGAACCTCGTCCGCATGGACTGTAGCCATTAATTGTAACTAAACTCTAATACTACTACTACTCACATATTATTCAAATTCAAATTCTTTATTTCAGACTACAGTCCATATTGTTAGTAACCTACTTAGAACTATGTTAGTAAAGTAAAATAAAAATTATTATACAAGGTGTTAAATTCTTAATTTTATTACGTGCCTAGGCTATTATGAGTGTTTCAGTATTTTTTTTTGTAGTTTCGATAAAAAACAAATTTTCCTAAGGAACGTAGGTCAAAATACGAAAAACCAAATTTGATGCGCAATCAAGCTGATGCAGTTTCTTTGGAGGTCAAAAATTTACTTTCGTATTCCAACCTATGTTCCTTTGGGAAAGTTGTTCAGTTTCATGGTCTAAGTAACCTGCAAAAATTATGGTCACTATTTCATTAGAAATGAAATGAAATTATTTATTTGCAATAAATGCAGTATAAAAAGTTGTCATGAAAGCAGTTATGAAGTACTGTACATTTAGATTACAATAAATCATGCAAATATTTGTACCTACCAGGGCAGGTACTATGTAGAGCCCTATATAGTACCTGCCCTCTTAGCACGAGCCCCTAGATTAACGCTTTTGATTCACCCTTCGTTTCATACACTCCTAAGTGAATGGAATTCATTAAAAGTAAAAAAAATACATAGGGCTATACATATATTTTTCTCTGGGAGCTCGTGCTAAGGGGGCTGGAAAAATCTCAGGACTTTAATGCAGTGTGTCCTCACAAACGCGAAATTCGACTTTAAGCGGCCCCACTACAACTTGTTTTGTGGTTTTTATGTGATACGTTTAGGCTTTTTTTTTTTCTATTCCAACGCTTATCAACACATTTTGCAGCCATAACACTAAAAGAAAGAAAGAAATACGTTTATTCAAAATTGTGACACAATAAAGACTAAAATGTTACACAAACCATCTTTAAAAATACAAACGTAGCAAATAAACTTTAGTATGCAATGTGGCACAACAAGGAAAAGGATAAAGCTCAGCAAAATGCCTGCTTCAGAAGAGACAGACGCTGATTTTCAGCCACACCTTATCATCAGCTGAATCTCAGGAAGAGGGATCATGTGACACTGGTAGAAAATTGTAGAGAAGCAAGTTTAATAATTCAAACTCAGATGACTACACACACACATGACAGATAATAATTCATAAGTAAAAAATAAGTATGCAGTAAAACAAATTAATATAATAATAATAATCATAACCAGATAGATAGATAGATGAAACTCTTTATTGCACACAAATTTACAACCATTACGTACGAACAACATATCTTATTGCGCGCAAAGGCGGCCTTATTGCTTAGAGCAATCTCTTCCAGGCAACCTTATAATTGGGGATCACTGAGATGGACGTGAGTAGTGCAGAGTTTACTTACATTACCTGTTAGGTACTAACTAATTTTAAAATGAATAGGTACATATAATCAAACAATAAACTTACTTACCATAAAACCTAAATATATATTTTTGAATAAATAACAAATAAATTCACAAATACTTACATAAAATAATACACATTATATCATATACATAAATAAACATAAACATAAAGTATATTTGATGAAAAGAATAACATTAACATAACAAACTTGTTTTTTTTACAGCTTTAGGCGATTACTTTTGACATAGCTGCAAATGCGTAGGTAAGCGTTGGAATTAATGAAAAAAATTTATTATAACTACATTCAGAAAGATCTTTTTTTTTAATTACGGATTTGGGGTTTAGATCAATAGAAAAGTTATGTTTACTCGAGTCGTTCGTCAACTCGCTAGTTTAAACCCCGCAAGAATCCCGCGAGTTAGTGAAACCAAAATTTGAATATTTTTCATGCGTCAACTCGCGATTGTACATTTTTCATGTAATTAAGAGTGTCTTGGGTACAGTTAGAAAGAAAAATGAAAAATAAAGTTTGATTATTAATTGTCGTAATTTTTTTAAAAATATTACTTATAATTTTCGTATGAGTCACAGGAAAAATCACATAGGTAACGAACATTTGTTATGTAAATCAGTCTTAAAAGTTATTCTTAATTTTTACACTATATACGAGTAACAATGGATATTTTTGCAACACGTGCAACATAACAATACATCACATTTGATTTTTTATTTTGAATTAATTACAGTAAAATATCACAAAATCAACTTTATATCTATTTATAAAAAATAATTGAGAACTAATTAAATCAGCCTTATCTGAAAAAAAAAAAAACAACTCTTATATACAATTTTCGAGGCGATATACACACACAGATACAAAATCACAACAGTCAAAAATAGTTAAACTTTATGAGCAAGATTTGTTTAACGAACCTTGAAAGTTTTGTAGCACAACGTACCTACTATTTCTACAAGGTTATTTTTTTGGACCTGATATGCGTATGCCCACCTCATTACAGAAGTTAAAAGCAACAACTTTTGTTCTACGACTTTGCTAACAACGCACGAAAAATTTTCAACTTCCCATAAAAAATGAGTCGGTTACGTGACCACTTTAGTATGTACTTTAGTACTACACTACTTTAGTACAGTCTCTCTCTTCCATATTTGCCTGATTTAAAAAAAATGCAGCAATTTTAATTTTTACTTTCAATATAATAGTATAGGATTTTCTGGCAGCCTTTGTATGGGAGGTGTTAAAAACTGACATTAAAAGCTGAAACTTGGATTTCCATCGGTAGCTACGAGGAGCCACCCCTCTTGGGGCGGGGAGTGGGGGGTAAAGTCAGCCTCCTCCACGTTCCGCTTTGCACCGTATGATCGCTTTCGTTTCGCTAGTATAGTAAATTTGGTGTCATTTTCGTATAAATCGTGAATGCTGAATTCATTTTTAAACTTAAATAGACGTGTTTTCATAGTAAAATATAGACTTTTGCAATATTATCTGTAAAGGTGTACCCCAAAGAAATTCTATCATCGTCGATAAATTTTGCAAAAAGAGAGATAATGACTTTAAAAAAATATGACAAGGAAGCCCCATTCTATATAGGTAAAAATGTTTGATATGTGTTAAAGAAAATACATAAAAAAACAATAAACTGTTCGCGGAGCGCAGCCTAATGTGCGGAATTTTCTACTTTTGATATTATATTGTCTTAAAACCTCTATAATATGTGGTACAAGGGATACTAGTATAACGTACACTGTTCATTTGGGTATCAAAAAACCCGATTAAGGGTGCCTGTCCATTGACGTGGAGCGAGCTAGCGGATCGAAATATTAACCAATAGGATTGCATAAAAACTCCGCTCCGCAATCGCCTGCAACCGCTCCGCAATCCTATTGGTTAATATTTCCTCGTTTCTCCGCTCCGCTAGCTCACTCCGCGTCAATGGACAGGCACCCTAAGGGCAAAATTTTTGGCAATAAGCAGCATAGTGCCCTATAAACATAGCTTTTCGTACTGCGCTTAACAACCAACCTGCAACGCGTGGTGAACGCGAAGGAGGCTGATTTTACCCCCCACTCCCCGCCCCAAGAGGGGTGGCTCCTCGTGGCTACCGATTGAAATCGATTCTAGTACATCTAATTAACAAAGTATGCCTAGTCTCAGCTTTTAATGTCAGTTTTTAACACTCCCGCCAGTAACTTCTATGCTATACTTAATATTTATTCAAACTTTTCTTGTTGATGTTGCTTTGATCAGAAATGACAAAAAAAAGGAACTTGCGGGCTGACACATGAAAATAATATTAATCTTTGATTTATCATCTCGCAAGTTATTTGCAATCTTGCGGGCTGACGAACGACTCGTTTACTCAGGGCGTGTATCAAATCGGGTAGAAATTACTCTGACAGCAGGATAGATTTATATTAAGTCAAAGGGTAATTTTTACCCGTTTTCAAAACCAGCCCTCATTCATCACTTCGAAAAATATTAAGGTACAGACATGACTTTTTTACTAAATGTATAAAGATTTTTTACTTCGTCCATTTTGAACAAAAGCTGTTCCTAACGTGCGACCGAAACTCGACATATGAACTGGCAGCACTGTGGCTGACACCTGTCATATTCTAATCTGTCAAATCTGTGCACGGACGGCTGTGCACCTGGGCTGTGCACTTGCTGTGCGTGCACCTATCGAAAGTAAACATTGTTTCTATCGTGGGATGTATTAATGTATTTTTATTAATTTAAATATGAGCGCCCGTAATCCTGACACTCTAATGAGTTTGCCGGACGAGCAATTCGACTATCTCTTTAAAATCGTGCTCATAGGTGACTGCGGCACAGGAAAAACATGTATTGTGCAGCGACTGAAATCCGGAAATTTCATAGAAAGGCATGGAAACACTATAGGCGTAGATTTTTCAATGAAAACCCTTATCGTGGACGGGAAGAAGGTCAAGGCAAGTTGTGTTTTGATCACTTTATGTTATTTACGATGCACTAAGATGCTAATTAAGTTTATGATTTCAGCTTCAAATATGGGATACAGCAGGCCAGGAGCGCTTCAGAACGATAACACAGAGCTATTACCGTTCTGCAAATGGTGTTATAATAGGTATGCACGCCTACATCCTCTTTAATGAACAGTAACTCCCTCATAAACTTTATGTTTCAAACTTAGCAATTTTGTCTGATTAGTTAATGCATAAATTAGATCTGCAGCTTGTGAATGTGACTCACACTTGACTAATTCGTTTAATTGGTTAAGTGTTTCATGTCTGTTCAATCTATAATTTCCTGACTATGATGTGCATAATCAAAATGAGAATTTTTGCTGTTGTAAGAACAATATTTAATTTTTAGAATCATTTCTATTATAATTTGCTGAAATGATATTAATGATTTCTATTTCCCAATTGCAGTATATGATATAACAAAACGGTCAACGTTTTTGTCTTTACAAAAATGGCTTGAGGAAGTTCGACGCTACACCTCATCAAATGTGATTGTATCACTGATTGGTAACAAATGTGACCTAGATGACCAAAGAGAGGTTGAGCCTGATGAACCTAAATCTTTTTGCCGTTATGTTCCGGAAATCATGTTTGTCATGGAAACCTCTGCTAAGGATAATACAAATGTTGAAGATACATTCCGTAGTTTAGCTACAGAGTTAAAGGTGAGATTTGTATAAAAACATTGTATTGTAAAATATGTATATTAATGTCTTCAACCTTGTGAGGCCTTGTTTACTTCGTATCCTAAAATAAATATTTTTCTCCAAGTATAGATAATTTTAAGATTCTCTGAGTTTTAACTTTACAGAGCACATAATGGGTTGTATATATTTTTACATTAAAGGTTATCAGATTTTAGTATTTAAGGTTGGCACTGCAGTTGCTGCTGAGTGATGGTAAATAAGTTATTTATCAAAAAATTGGACAGCAAGATTAAAGGCACTATTGTTTATTTGGAAAAGATTGGGGTATATATATATATATAGCCTCAAACTTGACAGGTCTAAAATTGTTATGTTTTGGCCTATAAAGGGTACAGTCCGCGCAACGAGTTAAGAGCTCTACGTGAAGTGGAGAGGGCACAGTTGCAATATTTTCAAGAAAAATACTACTCTACATACAACCTCCCTTTTCAACCGGCGCCCCTAACTCCTCCCCCAGAATGTAACAAAGTCAGCACCATTTGTAGATATGTAAATTTTTTTATTTACATTTAGTATTTTTACTTTTATTTACATTAGTTAATAGTTTCTAAATAACTTTTACCTCAATCATATTTTTAACCTTTACTTCAATCTACTTGTTCGGATTATACTGAGAAGTAGGTAGCATTTTAGAATCTATTTCATCATTTGTTCTAGACCTATCTTTAAACTCAATCAATAATTTTGTTTCAGAGACAACATGACAGCAGTGAAGGCCCACCAGTGGACCCAGACACAGTAGTGATCGGTGAGAGCCATCCTGTGACTAGATGTCAGCCATGTCGTTCCTCATAGATCAATGAAGTACTTATATGGGGTGTTAGTTTAATTGCGTGCCATAGGTTAAAGGGTGTTTCAGCAACGATAAAGAAACACGAAAATATCCTAATTTAAATATTTTTAGTAAAAAAGTAAAAATTGGTAGGAATTTTTCATTAGTGAAACATAAGCTGTGGCACTCAATTGGATTGACACCCTGTATAGGTAAACAGCTTTAACAATAATGATGTAGTGCAAGAAGTTTTGCACACTTTTTTGTCAAAATGACTCTGCACAGGCACGGCCACTGATCAAGTAGTTTGCCCTTTACACCCATAGTCAAAATAATACAGCTTGATTAGATTATAATGAATAACAAATTTTTTTTTAATTGAAACTTACAGCCAGTTGTTGACTTAACAATACACTGGGGTTCAGCTACTAACACACTGTCATGAATAGAATTGCTATCCTGCTCTCATGAAGAGCAGGGTGGAGCAATACGTGTCTGTCATCCCGCTGCACTGTCACCCTTTTTTTTATGTTACAAATGAGCAAACGAGCAGGTGGGCCACCTGATGGTGAGAGTTCACCACCGCCCATAGCACCCACTGTCTTATTTATGGCATATTTTGACACTAATAAGACAGCAAAGCGCGTTGCTCACTTTGAGACCTAAGATGGTATGTCTCATGTGCCTGTAATTTCACTGGCTCCCTTGCCCTTCAAACCAAAACACAGCAGTGCAAACACTGCTGCTTCCCGGCAGAATAAAGCAAGGGGGTGGGACTTCCCCAGAAGGACTTTCCACATAAGCCTTACCACCCTGCTGTCATACTAATCAAGCTACTATATTTCTCAATTATTTATAGAGCACATACAAATTTTGTATGCAATATTCTTTTTATTTAAAGAATTTGATGAAAAGAAAGATCTAAGCTTGAACATGATCTGAGCGTATTTAAAACTATTGTTTGGCTATGAGTTTATTTATATAAGTCATCTATTAATTAGTCATTCATATATCCTATCACATATAATCTAAACCGACTTAAATCAAGCGGGAAATAATTATTTTCTGTTCGATTAGAAAATTAATCTTAGCCAACATAATTATGATATTAAAAAAACCATTATAATTTTAATTTTAAATAATTTGTTAGCCTTATTTTCATGGTACTCATTAGTTTTAGTTTTTTAGAGTATGATTATAGAAATGTAAATAATATTGGGGAAATCTAACAAATTCTTGTAGTCTTGAATTGTAAAGTAACTACCTATTTACAGCCACTCAATCAGGTGACCAAAATCGGAACTAGCCTTTATTTTAACTAAGAACCGCCTTGGTAATAACACCTATCAAACTCTCTCAAATTTAAATACATAAGTAAAGCTCATTTCACAAAAGAAAGGAAGTTTTAGTAAACTGACATTTTGCAGTTAAGGATTTCACGTTTATAACACACTATCGTTTATTAAGGCGATCCGTTTTCCATACTACATTCAAATGACTTGCATTCTTATGCGGGAAATAAAATGCTATTGAAAAACTAGTGCATGCATACTGCTATTTTTAGGTACAGCTAATGCACCGGAAGTACTAGTTTTTGTTAGCAATTTTTGGTTCAATATTACCATTGTGGGTGTGCGATCTATACTATGATACTTTCGATGCATTAGCTGTATCTTTGTGTTAATCGGGGAAAAATTTAACAAAAAATAACAGTATACACTCGTTTTTCCACAGCATTTTATGTCCCGCATAAGAATGCGAGTCATTTGAATTTAGTATGGAAAACGGATCGCCTTAAACATTTACATTTTTAACATTAAAACGTTACATTATTTAGTATGTAATATTCTTTCCTGCAATGAACTTTATTCAAATAGGTTGTCGTGTACATGCGCAACCAACACGAACTTCTTTTCCTTTTATTGATTTTTTCGCGATTCATTAAGGCTATATATATGTCGCAGGTAAATTTTCGGAACCATAAAATTATAACTTATCTAGTATTATAATTTAACGGGTAAATTGTAAACGGTAAATTAATTATAGAGCAACCTAACCTAACCGAACCTAATAACCTGTGAATTTATAAAAATAGGCCTTGTTAAATTATATTATAAATTAACTAGGTAAACATAAGTAAGACATTGATGTATCGAAAACTGTAAGTAGACACCCTGTTATTTGTTTGTTATCGTTTAATTGATATAGGTAATGTAAAAGAAATGTGTTTTGTTATAAAATAAGCATTACATTTTTACCTATTGTTATAGAATTATATTTACTGACAAAGAATGTTTATTTAAACGTGTTTGCGAATGAAGAATTTCTATGAACTACAGATGAACATCTTTATAATATTTTTGAAATGAAGAAGAAATAAAACGTTGCTTACGAGATATGAATAGGCGTATGGAAAAATCTTCTTTGTAACTCCAGAAAACTCGATTTTAAACAGGATATAAAAAGAATGTACTGGGATTCAATTCTTGAATATCACCGGGCGATAAAATATCACAAAAAAAAATTCAAAATCACAGATTTTTCGTGAAGATTGATATTCGTTAAATATAAAGTAGTGTATGACTGTAATTTCTTTTTATTAACTTTTTATAGTTTCATGGGTGAATTTAAATTATTTAAGTCTCAAAAGTGATATTTCATCACCCAGTGATATTCAATTGACTCCCTGTATTCTTTTAATGGGTGACTGAGAACATTGAATATACTAGAATATTCATGACAGAAATGTGTCTTAAAACGACGAAAAATATTACATTCTTATCAGTGAGTTCGAGGCGTTTTTTATTTCAAGAATAAAAATTAGAAATTTTAATTTTATTAGCAAAAACTAAAATTTGGTCATGTCACACTAACAAGGTTTTTTTAGGATTTCTACGTCCTGTCCTGAGTCACCCCTTATAAGAATTTTCTTATATTTTTACACCCCTTTTTTAAATTTTGTTTCATACAATAAATATCTGAAAATTATGTAAATTTAAGTTTATTGGGTTGGGTCATCTCACTAGGTAGGTAGTAATTGCTTGGTTCTAGCAAACTTGCTAGTACCTAGTTCCATGGTCTTTGGTTCTAGTAAAAAAAGGTAGGTGAGATGTGGGTACTCAGTTTGAGTATGAAAATGTAGGTATAATGCGCGCAGCGAAAGATGAGACCTGTCAGATGAAAGTAGAGGGGATTTTGCGCAGGTACAGCCTAGCGTCCCTCCCCACTTGCCGCCAAAATGGCCTGCGAACTGCCGACTGCGCAGGTTAACCACGCCCACGTGATCCGTCAAGTCTCACCTTTCGTTGCGCGCATTGTAAATAAGAATATAGATAATATTAATTCCTGTAGGCTGTATCATGCTACTTAAGTACCCGAGACTGATATAATATGCCATAATGTGTAACTGCAAGTTGCACAAAGCGTCTTTACAATCAAAGCTCCTTTACTGCTGTCACTTTCTTTGTCAACAAAAGAGAAAGTGATAGCAATAGATTTAACAGAGCTTTAACTTTAAAGAACCTTTGTACAAATGCCTGTTAGTATGTTGTGTCTTGCTATTTTTGCTTTAAAAATTGTAGGCACTTTCAGGGTGTTATAGTTGTTAATGTGACCCTTACTTAATATCCTTGAGTTATTTGGTATAGATATTTGCATTAAGATGATCAAGCGAGATAAAGTTGTTACTTATCGACCTATGAAAAAGGTTCCCTGATTGCTCGTTATAAGAAATGCGCTTTAATATAGTACACACCGCACGTCGGTGTAAACAATTTGACCTTGAGCAGAGGCGCTAGAACTGAACTCAAACGTAATCGATTCTCTCTTTTTTTCTATACAAGAAGAAAAGAGAGATTCGATAACGATTGATTTCGGTTCTAGCGCCTCAGGTCTCTGGTTTTGGGCGTTTGTAGCGTTGCGCAGGTTCAGCTTTTACTGGTTTTGTTTCTACGTGCTTGCTGCAGAGCGTACCTACAAGCATGGACAAATAATAAGGACCGACGACCAACCATACTAAAAATAGTAAACCGAAGAAACATAAACAAGATGGTGCTTTCAATAGTATTCTGCTACAAAATCGTTCATTTGAAGAATAATCATAAGATTCATTTGAAGAATAATCATAATAAATAATCAGAAGGTTGCGTGTTCAAATCACGTCGGGGTCACCAATGTGGGACTTGATCGACGAGTTTAGATATATCAGAAGGATTTTAGGGTTATAGTGTTCGATGAAAAGACAGTTTGGCAGTTCACGAAAGTCCGAGTATATTGGCACAGAAATGAGTTACAGGTTTACAATTATATTTGTCCTTATGGACCGGCTACTAGGTAGGACACGCGAGCGACGACTGACGGGCGCTGCGAGGCGAGGCAAAAATGCTGACAAATAATTTTACATTAATGTGTGGGTTACACCCCTACAGTTTCAATATAAAGAATTGCTAGCGTTGATATACCGTCATAACTTTGCTGATTATTTGACAACGTCATCTAGTTTTAAACTTATCCGGGTTAGTGCGCGTGCGTCCACTGCCGGCGCAGTCTTTATTATTCATCCATGCTACAACGAACAGCTTCGTAAGAAGATCCTGCTATGGGAGACGTGATGTCAGTTGCATGCAGGGACTAGATAAGTACTATAAGTTGCATGTGATTTCTCTCACCGTTAAATTGCCCGTCTTCTGACGTCTAAACTACTTACCTCACCCTCGCCAAATGTCTGTCGTTGGAGGGTCGCGCACGAATTTGTCGGACACGTTAAATTGTATTGGTATTGCTCGCAACGTTCAACAAGCAAATTTTCCGAAGAAACAATATTCTACTCGAAAAAGATTAACGACAAAGTGGTCGACACATTTTGTATGGGTATTGGGAAGTCTTTTTTCTGTCAAGTGCAAACTTATTTTTCTTGAAAGTTGCTTGGTTTCATCAGTCGAATTCAGTTCTCTGGTCGAATCACTGGGCTTTTTGAGCAAAACCAATAAAATTTCACGTTATGTAAATCTTCACGCTTCCGCATGCGTTGCCCATGTTGATCAATTAAATTAGGATCTATGCCACAAACTGTTTATTTTCCTGTTTACGATTATTTGTATTCGTTATCCTAAGTGCCTAATGTTATGTGTGACAAAGAAATAATTTTACTAATATGAATAATCAGGAATTGTAGTAAAAACGTCCAGTGAAATGCCTATGTGATTCGATTGAATGAAGTTTAAAACAGTTATCATGTCTCAAATTATTATCGTATAGATAAATAAATAATCGTAGTTTTAGATGCCTTTGTGGGCAGACCTATGCCATAACATAGTATTTCTTACTTTTTATGTAATATTTATAATACATTAAGTATATAAAAGCGAAAATCGTCTGAAGTGAACATTCGGACCTTAATACTAAAATAATTTTCCGTAGAAAACTGAACAAATATCGCATAAAATAAATGCATAAAATACAAGGTTATTTTTTTGGACCTGATATGAGTATGCCTACCTTGTTTGTGAGATCAAAAGCAACAACTTTTGTTCTGCGACTTTGCTAACAACGCACATAAATGTTAGTCATAAGTCGAAATTTTTTTGACCGTTGTAAGCAAAGTCGTAAAAAAGATGTTGCTTTTGACCTCACTAACAAGGTAGGAATACTCATACCAGGTCCAAAAAAATAACCTTGTATAAGACGTATTACGAACTCAATTCTTGAAAATCACTGGGTGATAACATATCACTTTTGAAGCTATAAATACTGAAAACCCTCTTAAACTGTAAGTGTTAAATTATAATACCTACATAAAAATTAACAATTAAAAAGTACTTTATATTTAACAAATATTCTTCAATATTGAAAAAAAAATCTGATTTTGAATTTTATGAGTGATATTTTATCACCCGCTGATATTCAAGAATTGGCTCCTTGAACTGCATAGAGCCCATTTTGATTGGGAGGTAAAAAAAATCTATTTCGACCTATGTTCCTTAGAAGTTGTTCAGTTTCGTGGGCAGATTACCATCTTCTATAAGAATTCGAACTATTTTTATGATTTTTAAGGTATTTTTTATTAATCAAGTTTTTCAGTTATACTTACAGCGTTTTGCAAAGACAATATAATATATTTACGTTATTAAATTATATTGTCTTTTCTTTAGTAGTGAATCTTTTTTTGATAATTACAATCGTGGATCTTTTGTTCTTGTGATATATCTTAAAATAAATAGATAAATAGTATTGTAGACATATATTTTTATTTAAGCCAATTCAGTGCTAAAATCGAACATGTTTTTATTGTATGGATTTGTTTCCTTCTTAATAAAATATTGTTAAACCATGCATGATACAACAATTTTTATTTTAAAAGAAGCTAACGCATCTATTCTTGGTATCGCTAACGATTATATCTAATTGTTTGGTGACGAAAATTCCCGTGATCCATCCAAATTTTCCTGGGACGGTTCCCAAGCCGCCGAAGACTCGTACGAGCTGTCCATTGGGTTTGAAAACTTGTACCCTACAGTTGCCAGAGTCGCCGACGAGGATGAAGCCCATTGGGTCGACAGCGAGAGTTTCGGGTTGACGGAATTGTCCCTTTCGTTGTCCTAAGGATCCGAACTCTGCGATTTTGCTCTTGTCTTGTTTGTTGTAGACTTTAACCCTCCGGTTGCCGCTGTCGAGGACGACCACGCGGTCGCGGGAGACGGCCACGCTGGTGGGAGCGTTCAACTCCGTGCACGAGACCTCCTTGGTCTCCCACAGGCTCGCCGTGTTGGTTGCTTGCAGTCTTGTTGTTACGCCGATTTGGTCCACGAATTTCCCATCTGGTGCGAGGATCTGGAAGTAGAGATGTTGATTGCTCAGGTTACAATGTACTTAACATTCTCTCTTATACGTAGACAAAAGGTACAGACAGGTAGATCAAAAAGAGATAAGTAGGTACCAGTATTTTTTCATGAGGTTTGTACACCAATTCCGACCTGTCCAAATACCTGTTAGCTAAGTTCATCATACAAATAAAAAGCTAACAACACCGCACAAGTAGCATATTAGAGTACCTGAAACTCTAATGACATTTCAGCTTAAAACCGCCATAATTTTGACTTGTGCGGTGTTGTTAGCTACAGGACTATATTAGATGATTACCTGCACTCTATCATTGCCAGTATCGACAACATAGATGACATTATTGGCGTTGTCTGCGGCGATTCCCTCCGGCGAGCGAAACAAGCCAGGCCGGCTGCCCTTGTGCCCGATAGACCGCAAGAAGGTATTGTCCTTGGAAAACACGTGCACGCAATGCTTCCACTTATCTGCAGATCAAGCGATAATCTTCAATCGATAAAACGGTTTAGTGCGCAATATAGAATAATAATGATTGGATTTATGAATGATGGTAGTATAGGGCTTACTAAGTAGGCAATAGCCTTCGTGGTGTAGTGGTTAGAGGGCTCGGCTCTCGATCCGGAGGTTCTGGGTTCGATTCCCGGTGGGGACACTGTCAAACAAAAATCTCTTTGTGCGTTTGGTTAGGACACTGCAGGATGAATCACCTGATTGACCGAAAAGTCAATGATTCCGTGCTTCGGAAGGCACGTTCAACCGTTGTCCCGACTACTATTTACGGATGTAGTCGTCAATGAGCCATGTCAGAGGCCATTGGCAGCTCAACAACTCAGACACCAGGGTGTGTGAGGTCGGTGTTCGACCTTGCAACCCCCAGGCTATGACTTATTTCTGATCTGTGGGATATGATGATGATGACTAAGTAAGGTGGTTTCGTTGCTCTATAAATCAGTCAACGCGATCCGTTGCCAGCTCTCAGTCTAATAGGATACTGAGTCAGATCTTTGGTAAGGCTATTTAGAGAGTAATCGTAGTTTCCCAGAATAACAAACGACTGTACTGCAATACTGGGTGTCTACTCTTAAAGTCCGATATATCGAAACGATACTACTCGAAACATGCAAATGCAAAACTTCGTCCCTTAAGAATAGAGTAGAATATTGGTAGGATGAATTTTCAAACTGCATCCAACCAATATTCTACTCTATTGTCAAGGGACGAAGTTTTGCATTTGCATGTTTCGAGTAGCATCGTTTCGATATATCGGACTTTGAGAGTAGACACCCTGACCAATCGGTGACTGACTCGTCGTCAACCAGATCGTCGGACCAGTGTGACGAACATGATTTTTTTATCTTGGTCGTCACACTGCAAATATTTATAGTGAGGTGAAATTCGAGGAAATGTGAGAACGCAACTAGAAAGACACACGTCTGTGTTAAGGTGTGCCTCTTGCACCGAAACATTACACAAAAACATCAGGAGACATGGCTTATTAGATAGTATTGGTACTAGAGCTCGGTCTACTCAGGAGATTAGCATAGCTTGGTCGCATTTACAGATGAATTCAGAATATACCTAAACAAGGTTACACGTTCAGTCTACCATCAGTTCATGGATGCAGCTATAGGAAAGACAGAAATAGTCGTAGAGATTTCTCTTTCTATCCTATACCTGCATTCCTGCAATCTCACTAGTTTGAACGTGTAGGTAACCTTTGTCATGGTAAGCATTTTTACCCACATCAGAAGGGATATTTTTTTACCTAATCTGACCAAGAGAATTCTCGTTCAATTCCTTTGGAAACAGTATTCTACGGCTCGCCTATTATAAATAATTTCCAAACGCTGCTATGGGTAAATAATACTCAACACATCAATAGGTACGTACCTGTAACGTACATCTCCCCCGTACTCTTCATGAAGGCAATGTGTATTGGACAGAGCATCTCCTCACAAGTCAGCCTGGCTACAATCTTCGCCTGAGACCGCTCCACCACTAATATGCAATGTGTGTCCATACCACACACATACAAGTGGTTGTCCCACGGGCCGATACATACACCTCCCGGGCGAGAACTCTTGCGCCATACGTAGTGCGGGACGAAGTTTCTAGACCTGAGAACAGATTGCAGGGGTTTTAATTCTGATCTTTTCGAGTAATTTACAATTGTGCGCAAACAAGCCGATGGGCTACCTGAAGGCCAGTGTGCACCATCGCTTTTAGCTAGCACTTACTGTCTTATTTGTTACGTAGGTAGGTACTGTGATTTGACACTTTAATAATAATATTACAATAAATCAAGAGCTTAGCTACTACTAGAATGTTATCATGTGCCGGTAATTCCTGTGGCTTCCCTTACTCTTCGAACCGAAACACAACACGGTGCAAGCAAATGCAGATTTACATTAGAAATCCTTAGGCAAGGGGTGGTACTTCCCAGAGGGACTTTGCACAAAAGCCCCCTTAACTCAATGGAAAAAACTTTAGTTGACTTTAAAAACGTCATCTTCAAGAAATTGGAGAGGTAGTAACAGTTAGTGTAGGAAAATCTAGTTTGTGCCTAGTCTTGTAAATTTAAATATTGACACCCTGTATCGAACTAGATCGGTGACCGGTCGTGGTAAAACAATTCCTGCGTTTTCCCTGCTTTGGAAGGCACGTTAACTGTTGGTTCCGGCTCCTGTCTTTCATATTCTAGTCGTTAAGCCATGTCAGAGGTTGACAATCTTACAGTCAGGATAGATTGATTCTGGTTTGCCTTATCTATGGGTTGAGGAGGTCAGATGTGTGAAAACCAGTCCAACCATCAAAACCCCTACATAAGGTAACCGCCCCGTGCCCCGTGTGGTGCCGGCGAAGAATAGTACCAACCCATACATACCCATCTCTTCCAATGGGTGTCGTAAGAGGCGACTAAGGGAATGAAATCCAGAGGATGGGCAGCAGCGTCCTTCTGTGTATTATCCCATCACACTGCGGACGCCAACCCGTCTGCCAAGCGTGGCGACTATGGTAAAACCCCCTAAAAATCCTATGAATCACGTCAATAAGCACCGGCCCCTAGTCCCCGGCGGCCCCGCTATTCCTGGCTCTGGTAGCGGTCATGGTAACGGTGGGGCAGGGGGTGCGAAGAATCCCCGGCAGATGCCAGGCTACCAACAACGACGACCTCTGGCCCTGGCAACGTACAACACGCGCACATTGCGGACCGACGAGAAGGTTGCTGAACTCGAGGAAGAATTGAGCAGGTTACACTGGGACATCTTGGGTCTATCTGAAGTCCGAAGAGAGGGGGAGGACTTGATAACCCTAAAATCAGGTAACTTGCTCTATTTCCGGGAGGGCGACCAACTGTCCCAAGGAGGTGTCGGGTTTATGGTCCACAAGTCTCTCGTGAACAACGTTGTCATGATCGAGAGTGTGTCGTCGCGGGTAGCGTACCTTATACTCAGAATCACCAAACGGTATTCGCTGAAGGTCATACAGGTATACGCCCCCACATCGACACACTCTGATGATGAAGTCGAGGCTATGTATGAGGATATCTCTAAAGCCATACATACGCCTAAGACCCACTATACCGTTGTCATGGGGGACTTCAACGCGAAACTGGGCAAGCGAGGCGATGGTGAGCTGAGGGTGGGGCAATTTGGTGTTGGATATCGGAATTCCAGGGGCCACATGTTAGCCGACTTTTTGGAGAAAGAAGGACTCTTTATGATGAATTCCTTCTTCAAAAAGTCGGAAAACCGAAAATGGACCTGGATCAGTCCCGATGGTGTTACAAAAAATGAGATTGACTTTATCATGTCGACGAAGAAGCAAATATTCAATGATGTCTCTGTGATCAATGCGGTTAAAACCGGAAGCGATCACCGGTTGGTAAGAGGCACATTGAATATCAACGTAAAGCTGGAAAGAACTCGACTGATGAAGTCTACGCTCCGACCCGCACCCACCAATATCCAAAATCCCGACGGCTTTCAGCTCGAACTGCAAAATCGCTTCGAATGCCTCGGTGAATGCATAGATGTGGACGACTACAATAACGGGTTCGTGGAAACTGTCCATACAATTGGGTCAAAGTATTTCAGACCCCACCGTACTAAAAGAACCAAAAAGATCTCAGATCATACCCTCAAGCTAATGGAAGAAAGACGCGAAATGGTTCTGCAGTCTTCGGGAGATGCTTCTCAATATCGGCGGCTCAATAAACAGATCTCTAAGTCTCTGACTCGCGACATTCGGCTATTTAATACTAATCATATTAAAGAAGCGATTGAGCGGAACAAGGGCTCCAAAGTGTTCGCAAGAGATCTGTCTATTGGGCAGAGCCAGTTGACGAAGCTGAAGACCGAGGATGGCAGAACCGTATCGTCCAAGCCTGAGCTACTGAGGGAGGTCGAGAAGTTCTATGGACAGTTATACACGTCAACCGGCCCACCCGTTAGCAGTCTGGCCAAAGATCCAAGAGCTAGACTTACCCGACACCATACCGAAGACATCCCGGACGTCAGCTTGTACGAGATTAGAATGGCTCTCAGACAGCTTAGAAACAACAAGGCACCCGGGCACGATGGAATTACGGCTGAGCTTCTGAAAGCAGGCGGAAGGCCAGTGCTAAAAGCTCTTCAGAAGCTGTTTAATTCTGTCATACTCGAAGGGAAAACGCCACAGGCATGGCACAGAAGTGTGGTGGTGCTCTTCTTTAAAAAGGGTGATAAGACCCTGCTGAAGAATTACAGACCCATCTCACTTCTGAGTCATGTCTATAAGCTGTTCTCGAGAGTCATTACGAATCGTCTCGCACGCAGGCTCGACGACTTCCAGCCTCCCGAACAAGCCGGTTTCCGTAAAGGCTTCAGTACCATAGACCACATACATACGCTACGGCAAGTTGTACAGAAGACCGAAGAGTACAACCAGCCACTTTGCCTAGCGTTTGTGGACTATGAGAAGGCCTTCGATTCGATCGAGACGTGGGCTGTGCTACGATCTCTCCAGAGGTGCCAAGTCGACTATCGGTACATTGAAGTGTTAAAGGATCTGTACAAAAACGCCACTATGTCAGTCCGTCTTCAGGACCAGGACTCGAAACCTATCCAATTGCATCGAGGAGTGAGACAGGGAGACGTCATATCTCCTAAACTGTTCACCGCTGCATTGGAAGACGTCTTCAAACTCCTGGACTGGAAAGGACTTGGCATCAACATCAATGGCGAGTACATGACCCACCTTCGATTTGCCGACGATATTGTCGTAATGGCTGAGACCCTGGAAGATCTCGGCACGATGCTCAATAACCTCAGTAGAGTTTCACAACAAGTGGGTCTTAAAATGAACATGGATAAGACGAAAATTATGTCTAACGCCCTTGTTGTACCCACTCCACTCAAAGTTGGAGACTCTACGCTCGAAGTTGTCGATGAATACGTATACCTGGGACAAACAGTCCAGCTGGGTAAATCCAACTTAGAGAAAGAGGTTACTCGTCGAATCCGACTCGGATGGGCAGCGTTCGGGAAGCTCCGCAACATCTTCACGTCCAAAATACCGCAGTGTCTCAAGACGAAAGTCTTTGACCAGTGTGTGTTGCCAGTGATGACATATGGAACCGAGACGTGGCCGCTCACGATGGGCCTTATCAGGAAGCTCAAGGTCACCCAAAGAGCTATGGAAAGGGCTATGCTCGGAGTCTCTCTGCGAGATCGAATCAGAAATGAGGAGATCCGCAGAAGAACAAAAGTAACTGACATAGCTTTGAGAGTCGCTAAACTAAAGTGGCAGTGGGCAGGGCACATCGCAAGAAGAACCGATGGCCGATGGGGCGTAAGGGTTCTAGAGTGGCGACCACGTACCGGAAGACGAAGCGTTGGCAGGCCCCCCACAAGGTGGACCGACGATCTTGTCAAGGTCGCGGGAAGCCGCTGGATGCGAGCAGCGCAGGACCGGTCGTCATGGGGATCTTTAGGGGAGGCCTATGTCCAGCAGTGGACGTCTTTCGGCTGATATGATGATGATGATGATGATACATACCCGTGGGTGTCGTAAGAGGCGACTAAGGGTTATAAACTAGAGGATGGGCAGCAGCATCCTCCTTTGTAGGTATCTTACATCTTACTTACTGCGGTCACCTACAACCGCGGTCCATGTGCCAGCCGTAACGCTAACAAACGAGGTGACATGGTACTTCCCCTCTACATTTTTCCAGCAAAAGCTAGAATTCTGGATCGGGGAGCTCGCTCCCTGTCCTGTAGTGGACGTTTCATGGGATGTTATGATGAAGGTAACCGACTTTGTACGGTAAAAGAGAATAAGCTTAGGTATGGCAATGATGAATTATATAGATAAAGCTTGGCTGCCTTATTCAGAATGAATCTACGATCTTTTGGGATACTGCCAAACCGCTCTATGAATATAGGTTTACCATTAACCCCGTTTGCGTGACAACAGAAATCCTTCATACCTACTTACTGGTTATCATCTAGGCACTTGGCAGCTAGTCTAATCGCGTGGGTTTAGTCCTACGGTCGATCGTTAGCTGGGAATATGATTTTCCAGAAAATGCAAAAGAAAATGGCTTTACCGATAATGCTGAACAAGACTTTCTTCACTTTCAAGAGGCTCATTTTTGTTTCCACACTCCGGCAATGGATCATCAGATTCAGCTTCTGTGGGTGTCGATGAATCTTGCTGTTCTATACGGAAGTTCTCTTTGTCAAACACGAAACTATTGACATCGAACTTGGATACTTCTGACAGAATTTGTAAAGCATTCTGATGAAGATTAATGAACGTCGTCACCTGAAAATTATCAATCGACTCATTCAATCTTTTAATAGTTTATCAACAAGGCACGAGTATTTATCGATGCTTTACTTAAATCACTGCTCAATCGTTTCGGTATTATAATATCTAAATGGTAAATCAACACTCCACAGTTGATAGTCGCAAGTATTACCTATTTGATACATTTATCTACTGTTGCACAATATTATTTACCTGTCTAAATAAGAGCTTTCATCATAACATCCCATGAAAAGTCCAGTGCAGGACAGAGAGATCTCTCCAAAATTCGAGTAGTTCGCTTTTGCTCTTACAATGTGGAGGAATATGCATATTCACCTCGCTTGTTAGCGTTGCGGCTAGCACCATGGACCGCGGTTGTTGGTGACCGCAGTAGGTAAGCTGGTACGATACATAGAAGGACGCTGCTGACCATTCTGTAGTTCAGAATCCCTTAGTTGCCTCTTACGACACCCACGGGTAGAGATGGAGAGAATACCAACGTATTATTCTTTGCCGGCACCACACGGTTCGCTGAGAGCTTTTGTTGTATGTATCTAGGTCAGAACAGTCAGAACTTAACACGTATGTCTAGCTATACTCGGTCGGTGCTGCAAAGGTTGTCTTCTTTTATTTTTAGTGTGTCTTTTTTATCTTTTAGTTTATATTATACAACACCTTAGTAGGTGCAAGAATGTGCTGCTGATTGGGTCAATGGTCATATCAGGATAATGCAAAACTCCCGCGGGATCAGCCTGCTCAACGTCTTTTTTTTCAGCAAACTCTACCAATAATACCACAGATGCCATATAAGTATTCCAATACCAATGCGAAGGTGCTGATTTAAAAGAGCAATGGTCGATAGTGATACTTAAAAAATATTAGATGTACAAGTACAGTCAAAAGCACGTCAAGCTTGGCACATTGGACTTTGGACGGACTAAATCACGCTGCGAGTGTCAAGCTTAGGCGAGATTTTGAAAGGAATTATGGAACTTATAATCAGGCATTTTCTTGCGTGAAATAGGTACTCACACAAAACCAATATAAGCTGAACCAGTTCTACGCTACAAACGCCTGGATCAAGGTCAAAGTGTTTCCACCGAGGTGCGGCCGTGTGTACCTAATTGAAAAGTTTTTGGCTCAAAGATTTGGAGATTTCGAAAACGTCTAAGTAGGCCTCGAGTATTGAGGGAGGATTTAATATGGAGTGACCACTATGACCAGTCGTCTGATTCGAGCACTGAAAGCATAGAATTAACGTGGTGATTGAACGGTGTCGCACACATCGCATCGAAAAAAACAATTTATAAATTTATAATAATTGTTTGACAGATTTTAGAAAAGAGTATGCGTCTGTACGTACAGGCAATTAATGAGTTACTGATGTACCTCGAATGTACTTATTATGTTTACCTCATTTTGGCTTAAAAAAGAAGTAAAGTAAACGTAAGGGAGATGAAAGTTATTTCTTAAAGGGTTCCGAACCAAAATGGTAAAGACGGAATTCTTATGGTGCGACTTTGTCTGTCTGTCTGTCACACCGTGGTCACACCTATTTATCTCAGCAACTACTCACGCTGTCGACTTGAAAGAAATAGTTTCAGAATATGCTTGCCTGGAAAGAATTAACAAATAGCGAGGGCAAAATATCAAATTGTCGTGACTAGGTCGAGTGGGATATCATATAAAAGGGTACATTTGAACATACCAAAAAACTTTTTTTTATTTTTTTACAACTTAGTTTTCAAGTTATGATGAAAAATACCAAAAACATACCATTCCCCGCCTTATCTCCGAAGTTTGCAAAGCGAAAACCTGAATTAATTATAATCGATAGAGGTTTATGTAAACATTACAGCAAAAATGAAACGATCTCTCTAAGCAGCACAGTTTTTCAGAAATCTGAAAAAAACCTTTACAAACAAATTTAGTTTTGCGGTCCTAAAAACAGACTATTGCTTCCAAAAATCTCCGGGTCCGTCTCGCACTTGACCTTTTTTTTAACTAAGAAATAGGTATTTGATAGTAGATTCAATTGGTGAATATGTTGATTGGTGGTAAACAAGAATATATGAGTTCAATGCATAGGTATAGAGGGTGATTGGTGGAAATGTTAGAAAAGACAAACATTCCACATTCCATTTCGAATCGTTCACACGTCCTGTTTCGAATTAAAAGATTATTTCATAATCTTACCTGTGTTTTATCATTTACAGTATCGTTAGTAGCCATAGCCTTCAAGGCGACGGATCTTGCTTCAAGCAAAGAAGATTTCAATGCTAAAGAATTCATGTCTCCTGTCTTTTGCAATTCAGAAGCTTCTTGGTCAAGTTTATTCCTCGCTTCTATTATGGCGTTTATTTTTTCGTCTGCTGCTTGGCTTATTTGTTCAGAAATACGTTCGCAACGATCCTTATAAAATAAGAAGTTTAGTTGAGATATAAACGTTTAGGTACAGTAGAAAAAAATATGGTAGGTAACAACAGCATACTCACTTTGTAGTGTTCAATTTTGTGTTCAAGACGTCCTGAAGCTGAATCAAGCTGTTTTAATATCGATCCAATCTGTGATCTCAAATCGTCCAGATGATGAGTCCAGCATAAGCGGCAAAAACTCTGAAAATAAATTTCTGAGGTCAGCGAATTTTTGGATAAGCCCAATTATTTTCGTCTCTTAGAAGTTGTGAATGATTTTAAAGTACGATTACCTGTTTGCAATGTTCACAGGCCGTAGTATCAGAATTGTCACACATAGTCTTGCAATACGAACATCTCATTCCTCCAGCAAACAACTCGGCGGTCTGAGCTCCATTCGTCCCTGGCGCAGGAAGAGACGGAATAGAAGGCATACTAATCTCGCCTTCCCCTTTGATACCCACTAATTGAAGCAACGAGTTAATGTAGAGATTTGACGGCAAGTTGTTCAAGAAGTTCGGGCCAGTCACTTGGAGTTTAGAGCGGCAGATTGGACACTCTATCACAGCAAGATCTAAAAAAGCATAAGTAGTTTACTTGTTACAAATTACCAACCAAATTGTTTTTTTTTTTTGCAATAAGCTTGTGCACATCGTTATAAGCAAAATTTGTTTTATAGAGGCAAATCAGGTAAAGCTTAGGTCTTTTACGGTTTCTCCCAAAAAGGGTCACAGTTTACTAGTTGTAAGTTTCGGTACAAACCTGAAATATAAACGCTTAGACAAGCCATACAAAACGTGTGTTGACAAGGCAGCATCTTCGGATTGTGGAGGACTTCCAGACACAGGAAACATTGAACCAGCTCATCGATTCCTCCAATGGATAACCTTAATGCAGTACCAATAATTTCATGGTTTATAAAATCAGCAATAAATAGGCAAATACGTATACCATGCGTATACCTAATTGAACTAAGGGAGGTTATTATTCGCCACTGCATGTGAAACTTAATTTAACCAGTTTTTCTCAAGAAACAAACCAGAACGTGGGTCGAACGTCTGTAAGTTCCTTTTTGGGAAGTTGACAAAACAGCAGACTGCGCGAAACTTTAGAAAACTGCAGATAAGTAATTACTTAGTTCCTTTCAATATACGAGCCGAAAAATGAGCATTGCTGGACATAGGCCTGCCAATCCTGCCATAAATATCTCCACTCTCTCATATCGTCGGTCCACCTTGTGTGGGGCCTGCCTGAACTTCCGTTCGTGGTCGCTCCTTTGTATGAACTTCAAGAAATTTCAAGAAACAAAAATCTAATGAGAGAGGTTTAGGGTAGGTACTTACTTTTTAGGCTTTTCCCAAAATTTTTCTCCTTTGGAGTTGGCATTGGGCTTGAACTGTGGATTCGACAGCTGCGTTGGAGGAGTTCTTGGAGACGTAGGGTCTTCCTTTTGTCCATTAAATCGTTTTATCATCAACGCCATACCTAGTTTTTTCTTAACGTTATTTTCAGCCATTTTACCGAACACATAACACAGAATGTACGTTGTTTTGGAAGACAGTCGACGGTATAATATGATAGGTAAACAGGTACTTACAGAATTCACACAAGGTGATTTCTAATAGTGATAAGATTATAATTAATACAGATTAGATTGGAAACGCAATCACAGAAATAATTATTATAGGTAGTTATACTTTCCTTGATAAATATAGTTTAGTTTATTCCCAACTAGCTGTTGCCCGCGACTCCGTCCGCGTGGCGTTTAGAAAAAGTAGCTTATATGACTTTTCCCATGGTTAAAACTATCTTCGTACCAAGTTTTTATCACAATCGGTTTATCAGATTAGTCATAAAAGCGTAACAGACAGACAAACAGACAGTGCAGCTCTTGTTTATTCCCAATGATATTTACATGATTTTCGTATAAATGTGTAAGGGCTTTCTAGTTCTTGGACATTAGTACTCAAGGCTGAATGAAAAATAAATCAACGTGCAAAAGTTATAACGACCCTAATTACATTATCTTAAAGTTTTATTTGATCGGAATAAAACGTCTTCTTACAGATAATTATAACTACTTAGGTACGCAGGTAACCTCATCTTTACTACATGGAAATGTAGAGCTAATAAAATTACTTATTATAATTTTTTTTATCGTCATTTTATCTTTTAACATAAAATCAAAACGTCATTTGAATACTTATAATTTAGTTTTTTAAGTGATGGGTACCTAGGTACGTTAATGCAAAATCGAGGAGAACCAATTGCAGTGGTAAGCGCGCTCCAAATTCTCTACGAAATTGTTCACGACACGAGACTTGTCGAATTCTTAATAGACTCTCGTAGTTGAGGACGAACTTTTCTTCTTAGTTTAATCGTATCGTTACGCCCAAGGTCTATAAGACGTATGTTCGTCAATGTCGAATCACAAGTTTTTGCCCGGTCTCGGCAAATAATTTTTCAATACTCTTCGCAGCAATACTTACGGAGCTTATAAAGCGTTTGTATAATCTCCAGAAAACTACAAGAGACTTGCTGAATATGAGAGTAAACCTACATGCCTACACTAGGTTTTTATATTTATTTATATATTCGTATTGTTAAAAGCTCTTGCGTTGCTGTGTATTGCGTCCACATTCTTGTCAAAATCGGAGCAGGAACTGATCCATGAGCGTTCCGCGCCGTCCAAAGTTTTGCTTTGTGCTTTATACACACGCGTATCATTGTTATCTTTATTATAGCATCACCTCAGTATGCGACAGGAAGAGAATGCACGTGGGTGTCTGCATTTTAATCGCAAGCGCAGCCGATTCTGTACGTAAGATACCTATACGTAGGTACTGTGTAACGGGAAAAACAGGTGCAGCCAGTATTTACACCCAAGTTTGGCAACCAATCTTGCAATTTATAACCTAAAATCCTGATGTGTTTTTGGAAGTTTCTGCTGCGTGTTAAAATATGGCGCTTTCACGAAAAATACTTGTATAAATTCAAGTACAGTACAGTATTGTTCCGATGCGGTTGGATTGACCTACAAACTTACGAGGCCAATCGCAGGTTGTGTTGGGTTGGCTTGTGGGGCTGACCCTGGCTGCACTCTCATGACCCTTTCAATGCAAGTCCTCTAGTTATAGCGGTTGTAGTTTGTGTTAGAAAGTCAATACTGTTTGTAACTGAAAGTGAAGGAATTTTAGGATAGTCCAGAAAAGTAGCATACTTGATCCGAAATATTCGGTGATCAAAGCTGAATTACTTTCTCACGGCATAGGACAGGGGGCCAATTCTTGAAAGTCACCGTGTGATTTTCGAGATTTTTGAAATTAAGCAAAAGCCACGTTAAACTCATTTAACTCAAATTGTTATGATGGTAATTTGAAAACTGAACATTATTTTATAATTAACAAATATTGATCCTTACTTTTGAGGAGTATAACTGAGCTTATTTTAATTTAAAAAATCTCGAATATCACCCGGTGACTTTCAAGAATTGCCCCCCAGGACGATAATCTATTTATATTTTTTCAATTTTTTTAGACTTCTCACACAGCTTATTTAGGTCATTCTCAGATATAAAGGACTAAAGAGCGGAGCGAGGTTCAAAACTCCTTCATTTGTCGACTTTGTGGAACAAATCACAAACAAATCTAATTATTATTTTTTTACTCATACTATTTTAAGAAAGTTGTTAAGTTCAATTGTTGAAGAGCTGTTTTACGGATTGATTTCGTTTTTACCCCTTTATTTAGAAAGTATTGTATACTTTATATTACACAGTATTATTATAACGACAAGGACGGTTATATGATTTATTACGCGCAAATATGATAGATAAGTAAAGTGTAGAACTGCAGATGTTAACCGTGTTATACAAAGCCCATCCGGTAAGACTGGGCGAGCTACATTACTGACCATTGCAACTTTTATTAACCTCGATGCTTATTAATCTGCTGTATATTCCTAGAAATCCATTAATGGACATTAAATTTATTAGCTTATTCTCATTTAGCAGTGTGTAAAAAAATACCCCTCCCATTCAAATGTGCCATGCTGATGCAGTTTATATGGGATGTTGAATTGTTCATTCATAGTTCGTTCTTATATGCCTGTGAAACATGGACCATGACCAAAAGAGATAAGGAAAGATTAGAGGCATTTGAAATGTGGTGCTGGAGGCGCATGGAAAAGATAACTGGACAGAGAAAATGACCAATGAGAAGGTACTGGAACAAGTAAAACAGAAAAGAGAAATTGTAAACATTATTGAAAACAGAAGAGAAAAAATGCTTGGCCATATTATAAGGCATGACCAATTTATAAAAAAAACATCGTGGAGGGAAAAATAGAGGGAAGAAGAGAACGCGGCTGCCCTAGAATCTCATACTGCCAACAGTTAAAAGAAAAAGTGGGAGTCAAAACGTATAGAGAGCTCAAGAACCTGATGCAAGATAGAAATAGGTGGAGGGAGCTACACCGACAAGAGATTGGCTCTTAAATTTTTTATGAATGAAATTCGTTCGGTTCGATCTAAGTTCCTTGGGAAAAGTTGTTCCGTTTTATGGACTAATTTATTTGTTAAAATAGTACTAACAATTTTTTACCCTTCTGAAATAGTACGGACGGTGTACCAAAACTGAAAGGGCGTGCTCAGTCAACGAAACTGAACAACTTTCCCAAAGAAATATTTTCGGGAAATAAAAAAAAATTACTTCTCCATACAAACTGTTCGATCAAAGTAAGCAATTTGTATGCAGGTCAAAATTCTTTCTCATCTCCCAAAAATGTTTCTTTGGGAAATTTGTTCAGTTTCGTTGACTGAGCACGCCCGTTCAGTTTTCGGTACACCGTCCTTTACACCCTGTATGAGCAGGTAATTTTTTTTCACATACATACATACATAACATCACGCCTTGTTCCCGTCGGGGTAGGCAGAGACCACAGTTCTCCACCTGCTACGATCTTGACATACTTCCCTTGCTTCCTGAACCTTCATCAATCCTTTCATACATGCTCGTCGGTTTAGGGTACTTTTAACCTGGCCTTTATTCAGAACGTCTTGAATTTGGTCCTGGTACGTTCGCCGAGGCCTTCCCCTTCCAACGTTTCCATTCACTCTCGCCTTGTAGATCTCTTTCGTCAATCTTCCTTCATTCATCCTCTCCACATGACCAAACCATCTTAGCATCCCTTTCTCAATTTTAGTCACTACGTCTTCTTTTACGCCACAACGTTCTCTTATCACACTATTTCTGATCCTGTCACTCAATTTCACACCAATCATACTCCTCAACGCTCTCATTTCTACTGCATTAATTCTACTTTCATGCTTCTTCTGCCATACCCAGCTTTCACTGCCGTACATCAGTGTTGGTACCAAAACGCCTCTATAAACAGCCAGACGAGCCTTGTGAGACACCTTCTGACTCCTCATAAAAGCATGCAGAGCACCATTCACCATGTTTCCAGCATTCACTCTTCTTTCGATATCACTTTCACACTTTCCATCTCTCGTAAACTTAGACTTAGAACCCAGATACACAAATCCTTCACTTGTTCGACTTGTTCACCACCTATTAATATAGTACACTCTGTCATACACTCTTCTCTTTCAAGTACCATTACTTTCGTCTTGCTTACATTTACTTTCATTCCTTTCCTATTAAAAGCCACATTCATCATTGTTACCATCTCCTGTAACTCGTCAGCAGATGACGCAAGTATAACTTGGTCATCAGCGTAGAGAAGACATTTGATGAGTAACTCATTCATTCTCAGTCCACACATACTCTCTTTCAGATCAGTCAAACAATTATCCATGAACAGGTTAAACAGCCAAGGTGACGCTACACATCCCTGCCTAACACCTTTTTCGATGCTAAACCATTCAGTGTACGCCCCGTTTATTCTGACGCAAGCACTGGAATCCTCATAGAGAGATTTCAGTGCTTGAATCAGATGACCGTTCACCCCATACATAGACAATGCCGACCACAATTCATTCCTCACCACTCGGTCATAGGCCTTTTCCAAATCCACGAACGCGCAGTAGACTTTTTGGTTTTTGGCCAAAAACTTTTCAGCTATGCACCGCAAGGAAAAGACCTGATCTGTACATCCCATTCCCTTTCTAAATCCCGCTTGTACGTCCCATATTTTTTCGTCAGTATCTTTCATCACTCTTTCAATCAAAACCTTTGCATACAGTTTGCCGACGACACTGAGAAGACTTATCCTCACCTGGTACTCGGCCGTTCGTCCAACACAGGTTGAAAAGGCGGTACAGCTGACTAGCCACAATGCCTCGCCCAGCCTTCAACATTTCGACCGACACTCTATCATACCCACCTGCTTTACCTGATTTCATACTTTTCATTGCTTTCATATTTTTCTCATCCATACTTATCTCACTTGCATTACTCTCATATTCATTCTCATGCAGCAGCCGAGCTGGTTGCGCCGCCAAATTGGTTGGCGTCTTGTTTGGTGTCTTTACTGGTGTCTAGTTACGGACACCAGTGGCGCAACCAGTCGCGCTACCAGTTTCCCAGTGAAATACCGGCCTTACGTTAAACCGTCTTAGAATAATAGGTCTTTACCTATGAAATTGCCGAAATTTTCTTACAGATTAATGAGATCATAATTCCTACAATTCTAATGCTATTTTTTTCATTTGATTTATATTTGAAAGTTGACTTCAAGGTTATCAATTTACGCATAAAATAAAGTTTTTATTTTTAGTTTGATATATAAAATTAAAGGTTCGAAAATTGTTTGTCTTAAATGTCGTCCGATTTCATCATTAGATTCGTTATATTTTTTACAGGTAATATTTTTCGAAAATTAAATTTAAGCTTCTGTTAGCTTAATGTCTTCCCAATAATGCTTAAAAAAAATTAAAATAATTAGATTTATAATTCCTAAGAAAAATGCAAAAATGTTAGTACTGAAAATTGAGTTTACCTAAAATTCGCCATACAAAACGGCAATTTCATAGGTAAAGACCTAATATTACATTTTTGGAAAGCCATACATGCCTGTAAGAAGAGAAATACGACTGAGGCCATGGTCCATGGTATGATTACCTTGAAGGTACCAATGGTACCATGGTTAATGTTAAAACTTTACAAACAAAAGAATATACTTACTTACAAACAAAATTCGAAAGCTACAAAAGGTATTTGTTTTGGATTTAAGAGGCTGTTTATTTAAATTGGCGTTCCTTTTGAATCTTCCGTGCAATCTCGTATCACATTAGAAGAACGTGACGAGACTTAATTTTATAAAAAGTACCAGAATTCTATGAAACCTTAGATATGAAACAAGTCCTCATATATTCACGAAATGGAAAAAAAAATTACCTAAAGTAAACAATTATTTCAAAAAACTTGTTTTTGCACAACTACTCTGCATTTGAGTATAATTTACATTTATATGAGAAGCCGTCAAACCAGGTACACATGGCCGCAGTAAAGTGGTAATAAACCAGTACAAGCGCTATCAACGATACGCTACAAACTCTAGAAACCAGAGACAGAGACCTGCTCAAGGTCAAAGTGTTACCACTGACGTGCACCGACTGTACTTATAATGCAGCAAGAGCGAAAATAAAATTACTGTCGCACTACAGTAGAAATAATGAAGCTTGATTCGAATGACAGTAGTGTATGTGAGAGCAAGACGGAGCGATGCGTAAGATATTAGAGCGATAGAGACACGTATTGCACCGTCCTATGCTCTCATGCATCGCTCTGTCCTGCTGCCATTTTAATAGAGCTACACTGGTGTCGATTCTGGCAGACCCAAACTAAAACTTAACTAAATTTGACAGGTCTTAAAGTTTATTTTGTTCCGGGTCTTAGCGCGATAATAGTTATTAGGCAATAGTACATTATGGTACTAGTGTGTAACATTGGTGATTACGGACGAGGCGCCGCCATTGAGACCCGAGCCGTAGGGGTCTTAAGAGAGCCGAGGACGGTAATCATCAATACACACGTGTATCATACGACGTTTTTCAATACACTTGCGAATAAAATAACAATAAAATTTATACCAATACAATTTTTAAAAAAATCTATAACTCACTAGTGAGTTATAGCAATGAAAAAGTCACAGTTTGATTATGGGTGTTATTCTGTGCATAATTGCGGTAACCATAGAGCCACTTTATGAGCAAGTGTGTTGAAAAATAAATTACCTTATTATTCCCGACGTTTCGGCTGCGTTGCAACAGCCGTGGTCACGGTTTTATCGCGCTAAGACCCGGAACAAAATAAACATGATTGAAAAGTGCGAAAGTCTAAAACAGGTCTTAAAGTGTCGCTGTCTTTGTTACTCCGTACAGACTAATAAAGGACAGCATAATTTTTAGACCTGTCAAATTTAGTTTAGTTTTATTTTGGGTCTGCCAGAATCGACACCAATATTTCGACTTTATCTGACATGTATACTAATTACTTACATTAAAATTGAGTTTAATTGTTTACAATACTAAAGATTTTCTCACTTAATTTATTTTGACATACCTACCTTCTTTTCTTTTGACTGTCGTTTTTGTATCGTTCGTATGTTCCAGTTACCGTTGTTTCTTATTACCGACTAACTGACTACGGCAAAAAGGAGGGTTATGATTTTGACCGGTATGTATGTATGTTCATCTGTTCCCTTATAACTTCTAAACGTTTATTATCGTAATTTGAGAAATGAGTTATAATTAGAAGCATCTTGATCATCCGCTGGTTATAGGATATAAGACGTCACCATAAATTAAATGTGGCGCCCTCTAGAGGAGAATGGAGATTAAGTGATAAATGAAAAAAAAAAATGTTTTAACGATGCCGTGTTGGGTATCAAATGAAAGGGCTTAATGAGCACATTTCAAATATATATAATATGGGAAACGAGAAAATATCATCTGAAATTGTTATGTATAAACTATGGTATTTAATAAATATTCATAGTGATGTTCATATAATAGCCGTGGTCATATTATTATGTCACTTTGCCATAAAGCCTTTAATCGCTTTTTAGGGTAGGTGGCATAATATGACGGCTGTTATATGAACATCACTATGAATATTTATTAAATACCATAGTTTATACATAACAATTACGGATGACAATATTTTCTTGTTTCATACTTTTTAGAGCAAGATTTGCCAGTAGTTGGGTTCTAGTTTTTGAAAAATTTTTTTTTTTACTTTTAAACGAGCATTATTTATATACACAGCGTTAGTTTACTATTATATAATCTGTGACACAGCATGAATTTTCATTGGTTTTGCTCCCGAAGCCCAGTGATTCTAATCATGATAACAAGCAACTTTCATTAAAAAATTTAGCCGTAAAAATTTTTTCGTCTCCCCATAGTAAAGTGCTCACGTGATCGACTCATTTTGTAGAAAAAAAAATTGTTCTTCGGGAAAGTTGCTTGTTTTCATGAGCGGACTGGGCTTTCGGAGCGATAAAATGAAAATTCGCGCTGTATACAGGGTGTAAGGAAAAGTACCGATTTCCTTTTAACTACATATTGTGTAAGTAGAATAAAGTACATAAAACATATTAATAATAATAAAAAATACATAATAAAAGACTTCCTATGAAAAAAAAGTTCAAGTAGCAAACCCTATTCTAAGAATCGCGACGTGCCCGCCCTAATTCATTTCATTACCATATTACGTCATTGACTGACTAGTGTGCAACAGAGATAGGAGATAGAAAATTACGTAAGAACGACACTTAAGGCAAATACTCACGCTTATCGGTGCGATAGTATTGAATCTGGTGAGGGTTGACACAGTTAAATTTCAAATCTGTTATTTATTTATTATTTTTTAATGTATTAAACATGCTTATTATTCTTTATTCTACTTGGTTAAAAGGAAATCGGTACTTTTCCTTACACCCTGTATAAGTATATTTATAATCGGATTCTCGAAAACGGCTCTTACGATTTCGGTGAAATTTGCTATACGGTGGTTTTCAGGGGCGAAAAGTTGACTTGATGTAGCTAGGTCCTATGTCTGGAAAAATTCGTTTTCTCCGTGTTTTTTACGATTTCTTGAAAAAAAACGCGTTTTAGAAACCCTGCAGCACTATCTGTTATTGGGCTTTGGCTAAGAATTTACAGAGCGAAGCTCGGTCCCTCAGTTATTATAAGCAATACGCTGAAGAGCAAAAAAAAAACGGGTCGGTAGTTTTTCCGCCGAACATTTTCATACAATGATGGGTTCAAAGTAATCATCAATATCTTATCCAAATCGAATAAAAATACGAATCTGATTAGTCAGACCTTTAGATAAGAACCTAACTTTACATTTCCTGGTGATAAGAAAAAATTTACCGTCCCAAACTACTTTGTATGGGTGTTAGCAATCTATGGTGTCTTAGAAATATCTTGTGCTGAAACGCACGTTCTGAGTTTGTCATTACAATAGCCATACAAGATGAATGACACTGCGTTTCCTGGAAAATTCAGGCCATGAATAGTATCCCGACAAAAGGTAAACAAATTAGCAAGAGGTTTCTCCCTAACACAATGTAGGACAAACTTAATCAGCATGACAAAAACGCAGTTAAATACATTATTTATTCTGTAGCACACTGACTGGGGTGCTTTTCTACACATTCAGCTGTTGAGGGGTCAAGTTTCTAATATTTTTAACACATTATTGTGTGTTTAACGCGTAGCATGTAACGTATAGGTCGAAGGAAATTTATGAGTAGGTAAGTCAATTGAAGTTTTCCGGAACTAGGTACCCACAGAACTACTAAGATCTAAGTTATTTCCACAAATTGGTTTTTGTAAAATATCGTCATCCCATTGTTTCGTTCACGGAAGAGACTCAGATGTGCAAGATTATTTGTACGAAGTTCGTCACGATTGTTCCAACCCAATTCTGTCGGCATTATCTGAGTATTTATCTCTACAACCAGTTTCAATGTTTTAAAATTACTTCTTCAACATTCAACATAACTAGAAGGCACTAATCTTGACTGAAATTGTAATGATAAACAACGTTTCCCTTTCATGTTACTGTGAAGATTCATATAACTAATAAATATTGTTGATGGAAAAATTAATAAAAGCTTTTTACAAGATCACTAACAAAAAATTCAATTATTTAGTTTTATTTTTACTCCGTCAGTGCATAAGCTCTGTGTATAACGTTTAACTAGACCTATTAAAGAGGTAGCAGGAAAAGGAGCACCGCTAACCCAGTGGCCAACTGCCGTCGGGCGGTTACTCCGCGCGAGCCTCCATTCTGTACCGGTCCCGCCGCCGTAGCACCGCGCGACAGTGCATTCTCGCCCTGCAACCAACTAGCTTCGCTCATCTTATTACTCATTATGCAGCATTAAAATAACGACCTTCTGACCGAGCCATGTCCACACGACTGCACGCACCACCCCAGGGTGCTCGACGCTCCATTGTATTACAATGCGGAAAGCGAAGGACGCGGCGCGCATCGCAATCAGCGAAGAGAGTTTAGCCGGCGAGTGAATACCAACTTGCCATCAATATTGAAGATATAGCAGCGTTCGCAGGACGAGGCGACGTGCCGGCGCCAAAAACTGTCGATGGAAATAAAGGGAAATTTGTTGCGGTCTGAAGAGGACAGTTTGATGAAAAAGTGCTTGTTATGCGTGTGAGTGGCCGAAAGTTAGCGAAATTTTGGCAAACGATACAACTTGCGGATCCGGTACACAACAGAGTTGCAATCAGCCGGTGCATTTGGAGGCAATCGCTCGTTAAGAAAAAGTATCTGTGGTTAATGGTGTGATAGGTTAACAAGGACATTAATCTGCCTTGTGTTGTGAATTTGAATGAACATTTTATCGTTGGCTGTAGTAACATCGAGGTAAGCATTTATATTCTAATACACAGTTTGATAAGTGAATGCAAGTCTCTAGTAAACAAAGTTATTTTGTTCTGAATTCGTAGTTGCAAGCGTTCTTATAAATCTTTGAAGTTCTAGTTCTGTTGTCGTAATGAAGTATTTAAGTATAACATTAATCATATCCCGAGTTCATCATATCAGGCAGATAATTTGTAGTTGGGAATAGAAATGTTACCTTTAACAAACCTCTAATGATTTGTTCCATGGACGTCAAAGGCACACGTAGAACTTAGTTAACGCGGATTTATAAAGAGTCCTTTTATTTTAAAAACCTGATATCTTTAGACAGAACCTATAAGTAGGTAAACGAAACCGGAATAACTTCGTAACAAAATACAGTAACATACAATCCTTTCCATTACTTTTCTAATAAATTTAATATTTGAGCAATAAGCTTCTTTGATGGGATAGCAACATCACAATTGAACACAAAAACACCGACCAAAAGAAGCTAAGCGTTTAATGACTTTAGTCTTCAGCTAAGTTTATAAATGCGCATAACAACTATGTAAACAGACTAATTTATGACGCCGTATCCACTATCACTGAGCCACTATCTTGTTAACACTACATCTGATCACAAATATTCTACTAAAATATGGGCTCATAGGAATGAGCAAGCAACAATCAGTAAAGCTTATTGATTATTTTGTTTTGATAATGAAAATGGAAATCAAGATATTTTAAAAAATAACGATAATTTTAGAAAACAATGATAAATTACGCGGGTGATGTTTATATATATTTTATCTATTCGTTAAAATGATATATAACGTGCTTTGAATCGCGATGTTTCTTTCAAAACACGAAAATTTGAAAAATAAGGACGGCCGTCGAAAACCGTGATGAATTACGTAGGTAGGTAGGTTTGGTATATGATTTATGTATTTGAGAAAGTGGTAATGTTCTTTCAAACAAGATGTTTTTCCAACACAAGATTTAATTGAAAATTAAGGACAGCGTCCGAAAACCGTGATGAATTACGTAATTTATGTTCCTATAGGAATATACATAAATCTTTCAGGAATAATCTATATTTTTCGAATTAGTATATTCGTAAAAATGGAACATGTGCTTTGAATCTCGATGTTCTTTCAATTAAGATAATTGAAATAAAAAAAAAACCGGCCAAGTGCGAGTCGGACTCGCGCACCGAGGGTTCCGTACCTATTTACCATATGATATACTAAAATGTTTTGCTCTTTGACTTTAAAAACTCCGAGACCATCCAACTTGACCCCTCTTTTATAGAAAAGTTCTTGAAACGAGAGCTCACCTTAATCGGTTACGATTTATGACTTATTAAAAAAAACTACTTACTCGAATTTTCGGTGGAAGTTTGCATGGTAATGTACATCATATATTTTTTTTATATTCTCTTATTTTAGAAGTTTAAACACACACATTTTACCACTTTGGAACTTTGGAAGTGTCTCTCGCGCAAACTATTCAGTTAAGAAAAAAATGATATTAGAAACCTCAATATAATTTTTGAAGACCTATCCATAGATTTTTCATTTTTTTCATTCTTGCTACCTACCTTCAATTAACTTACCCTCAATTTAAATGTTTTAATTACGTAGTGAAGATCTGTAATTGGCTAATGTATAGATTACTGTATTGGTTTATATTGTATGTATTAATGCTGTAGATATTAGTTAAATAAATAAAATAAAAATAAAATACCCCACACGTATAGGTTGGATGAAAAAAAAAATTTTGAGTTTCAGTTCTATGTATGAGGAACCCTAAAATTTATTGTTTTATTATTATATTCTTTATTGCACATTTAACATACAGATAATTACATACAAGAGGACATTTACAAAGGCGGGCTTATCTCTGCAAGAGATTTCTTCCAGCCAACCTAAGGTCGTGAGGTCGTGTTTTATTTCAATTTTTGTGTGAAAATCTTAATGCGGTTCACAGAATACATCTACTTACCAAGTTTCAAGTCTTATAGTTTCGGAAAAAAGTGGCTGTGACATACGGACGGACAGACAGACAGACAGACATGACGAATCTATAAGGGTCCCGTTTTTTGCCATTTGGCTACGGAACCCTAAAAATAAGAGAAGCTTCCAAAAACTGTGATGAATTACGTAGATGATGTTCCTATTACCTATTCGTAAAAGATTTATGTAGTCGTGAAAGTGGTATATGTGCTTTGAATCACGAGTTAGTCCAAAACAAATCGATCGATATGCATCGACTCCCAGACGCAACGAGGCCGGAATGCCTCGCGTGCATACGAAGTGGGTTTACGATGTGGCAAATAAGGGATTCGATTAGAAAATTCAAGTGTGATTTTAAACGACGTTGCTTTCAATTCTTGCTAGGACACCTCATGTTAATGGCTTAGCTGGTATATCTTAGGAGAATTATTAATTTGAGGTGTTTAGAAAACCTTCCAAATAATCAAACTTTCAAAACTTTTGTGATGAAGAAGACATTAAAACCTGTGCTCTTGCATATCTACGTTACAATTATTTGAGCACGTTTCAATCTAAAAAAAAAACAGGCCAAGTGCGTGTCGGGCCACGCGCAGTATAGGGTTCCGTAGTTTTTTTTACGGTCTTTTCATATCGCAAAGCAGGTTTAAATTAAGTATTTCATAAGGTTCATAACATAAACTTTTTACCTACTGATGCTCAGCGAGGTCCTAGCGCCTGATTACTATTGCTATTTTTATGATGAAAAAAATTAAATATACCTACGTTTATTCATGGTGATCAAAAACAAGTTTTACAATTTTAAGCATCTGCCAAACTGCACAGCAGTTTGTTGGCAGTGAATACTCCCTTGGACTTCACATGTTAGTTACATTTTGCTTTGTCACCTATTGGTTAAATCTAACGAAACATACTAAAATTTTAAATACTTACTTTCAAAACAATCAGAAACAAATTCACTACCTACTTTAAACCTGACATTTCGAACATAAAAAATAAACTTAAAGTGATGGATTTGATATGTTGCTAATTTTATCTAAACTAAACATTTTTGTTTTCTTTTTAAAAGAACCTTTTGTTAAACAGTTAGTTTTAATATCATATCGTATACTATTTAGAAATTTAGGAAGGGTTTTAAACTCGTCACATCCAAATTTCTCAACTAAAATAAACCACACAAATTTCTCATGGATTGGTAATAGCTTACACTCGCTCAATAACTCTTCATAGTTACTGGCCACATACTGTTTCTTAACCTTCTCATTCACCAGCAATTTCATAAATCTTATCTGCAAAGATTTGACTTGAGATAAGTTTTGAACGTTCGTCCATAACTACCCAAACCATAAGAAATAAGTGAGTCACAACATTGCCCTATTAAATACAAAGCTTAGATTGTGAAATCTTACAAGAACGAACCTTAATTTATCAAACAGGTTGATATATGCTTTTTCCAGGAAAAACTGGTTTCAATAATCATACCAAGGTACTTGTAACTTTCCACCACCTCCAGCCTGGCGCATTCACAAATTCTTAGAGTATATAATTACCAGTAATTATTTACTCTAAGGACAAATTGCTCCCCCGTTATGCAAACAACTATAATTATGACCCCCTATATTTCCAGTTTTTCGGCTATAGCTCATTAACCAGTAAAACCTACTTACCTGTCATAGTTTTCCTTTTAATTTCATCATTTATGCTACAAGTGTATTTTTTTTAACAATCGTTAAGTTGGTAGGTACCCCCCCGTACACTCGACTCCAACAAAAAAATGCGCTTGCAAGCTAAATATTTCACAATCGGATCCCTAAATCGAAAAATTATCTATGCAGACTCACGGGAGTAAACGAGAAAAAAAAATCTCCCCACTTCGACAAGCCTGTTGGTGTGTTTTTATCACGAAATGAACAATAGGTATAACAATAGTCATTAAGTACTATTTTAGGATAGCATTCATTCATAGACGTATGGTTTACGTGGTATTGACACCTAAGTTCTTTGAGAAATATTCGCCCTGAGCTATGGCATACAATTTTATTAACGCCCTATGATTCTGTAGCTGAACTTTGCATAGGCAATAATAAAATCCTTCACAATTACAATGGAAACGATTAAGGGGTTGATTTACAGAAGATTGGAGCATAGAACCGGTTTCTGTGATAAGTAGTTTGTAGCCCGAACTGGAATATTATGCGGGTTCAGGCAATCAACTCGCCTGACCTGTAATACATACAGCAAGTCGGTCAACTCAACAGGTTTGATCCTTGCCGTCGTCTGCTTGACAACATTCTTTGGAAAACTTTTCTTTATCTGTTCACATAAATATTTTTTGTACTTCGTTCGTTACTGTTCAGTCAGAAAATATTTGCAGTTTAAATGATTTCCTATTTTGAATTCACGTGTTGACATTATTTTACCTTAGGAATTTTGGAAGTTGGCTGGCCTGAACATAATTCAAGTCAAGACTAGATCGAGGTCAAAAGTAAGGCCAAATTAAAAAAATACCGGCCAAGTGCGAGTCGGACTCGCGCACTGAGGGTTCCGTACCACCACATAAACATAATTGTATTAGTTGAAATTTCAGCAAGTTAATGTGCTAGATTTTTTGAGTCCGACACGCGCTTAGCCAAATTTTATTATTTGTTGTTATTTTATAGCTTATGCACTATAAAAATACCAATTTTCAAGTTTGTAAGTGTTCCCGTTTTTAAATAGAACTAAAACAAAAATCGCCTGAGCGACCATCCAACTTGACCCCTCTCTTATATGAATGTTCTTGAAACGGGAGCTCACCACAATTGGTTACCATTAGTTGTGAGAAAAGTTAAAATATTTAATGATTTAAGACTTTTCCCATTATTTGTACTGTGAGACCTAGCTTCTTGCCAAATTTCATAATTTTAGGTCAACGGGAAGTACCCTGTAGGTTTTGCATTTTTGAATAAATGTATGGAGATCAGGACATAAAATGCCATATCTTATCTTTTGATTGCGTCGTTGCAAAAAATTTAAATTTTCAGATCTTGTGTGGTTCATGGATCCTAATATATGGTATTAATTTCAACCTGATACCTTTACCCGTTCGTGAGATAAAGGGTCTTGACAGACAGACAGACGGACAACAAAGTGATCCTATAAGGGTTCCGTTTTTTTCTTTTGAGGTACGGAACCCTAAAAACGGAACCCTTATAGGATCACTTTGTTGTCCGTCTGTCTGCCTGTCAAGACCCTTTATCACACAAGATCTGAAAATTTAAATTTTTTACAACGACGCAATCAAAAGATATGGCTTTTTATGTCCTCATCTCCATACATTTATGCAAAAAAGCATAACCTACAGGGTACTTCCCGTTGACCTAAAATTATGAAATTTGGCAATAAGCTAGGTCTCACAGTGTACTGTGAAGAAAAGTTCTTGAAACAGGCGCTCACCTTAGTTGGTTACTATTAGTTGTGTGAGAAAAATTGAAATATTTAATGATTTTAGACTTTTCCCTTTATTTACAAATAGTAACCAATTAAGGTGAGCGCCTGTTTTAAGAACTTTTCTATAAAAGTGGGGCCAAGTTGGATGGTCGCGGAGTTTTTAAAATCAAAGAGCAAAAGCTTTTAATATATCATATGGTAGATAGGTACGGAACCCAGAGCGCGAGTCCGACTCGCACTTGGCCGGTTTTTTTTCATTATAAATGAGCTTGCCCTTGACTTATCTTCCTACCCCTATTCATGGTACGAGTCAGTGTTCACTCAGAAAAATCCTATATTTCCTCGCGACATGAACAGATGCGTGTTTATCTACATGAAACCGAGAACATAGCCGAAGGCTGGGAATTTCACTCGTTGTTGGCTATTGCACGATATACCTAAAAGACGTTTGAATCGAAGGCCCTTACTGACAAGCACCAGCAGCTGTTATGATTTATAAAGTCTTGGCTCTGACCGCCTATGGCGTCCAAAAGAACAATTTCGATGCGTCATGCTGAGATGTAACCAAATCACCCCCATGTATGTTCCGCGATTATTTGTAGTTTTCGAGTTATAAATTATTTTATATTTTTTAAGAAAATTGAAAAAGTAGAGAAGCTAGAATCTGCAATGGGAATTACAAAAATAGGCAAATTATTTGGAGCCTAAATTAAGAATAAGAGCCGGTTCCCAATATGTCGGATTCCGATTTTAATCGGGTGTCGGCGATCAGTTCCCACTTGTCGGATATCGGATTCCGATTTGAAAAGCCGCCATATAAAACACGACATTTCTTGTCGGATCCGACACAAAATCGTTGTCGGACGAGTATGAACAGCTTCATATAAAATGCTCTGCCACTGGAACCTCCGATTATTAATCGGATCCGACACACGACAAGTGGGAACCGGGCCTAAGGATTTTGTCCCTCTCAACTTTCGAACTCCTATTTCAGCGAAAAATACCCCATTAAGTACTATTTTTTAAAATGTTTTGGGTAGCCCAGAGAAAGTTTTCAAAACGTGAAAGTAACGTTCAAAACAATCATGACACAAAAAGAAAATTGAAAAAATATCCAGTACAAAAAAAATATGAATTTTGAAATTCCTCGATAGAAAATTAAAAAAAAAAAACAATATGAGGGTGATTTGGATACCCTTTAGCATGAGGCATTGAGATTTTTCTTTTGGACGCCTATCAACGGGCCACCCTGTACGTGGGACACTCAGAAATATTTGCGACACTAAAAAAAATTGTTCTACAGGTACATATATTTTTATTAAATCTTTTCAAAGTACTCTCCACCAGCCTCTATACAAAGATTCATGCGTCTGAACCAGTTTTCAAAACACTTTTTCCAGTCCGCCGTAGACACCTCGTTTACAGCCTGCTCGAACGCAGCCAGCGCATCTTCCGGCGACGAAAATTGTATCCCCTTGAGCTGATTTTTTATTTTTGGAAATAAAAAGAAGTCACACGGTGCTAGATCAGGGCTGTAAGGAGGGTGACCCAGGAGTTTGACTGGTGTGCTGTCCAGGAAGTCCCTCGTTTTGAGCGCGGTGTGTGCAGGCGCATTGTCGTGGTGGAGCAGTAGTCCGCGGAGCCCTGTGTTTGGTCGCTTGTTGCTCACAACAGAAAAAACTTCTGGTAAACATTTGGTAGTATACCATTCGGCGTTGATGCTTCTTTGATCTCGTAAGGGAATTGAGGCCAAGTGGCCAGTCAAATTAAAAAAGCTGGCGATCAAAATCTTCCCCCCGCTTCGAGATCGCTTCACTTTGGTAGGCGTTGGTTCATTTTGAAACACCCAAACTGTCGACTGGCGCTTGGTTTCTGGATCGTATTGATAAATCCAGGACTCATCACCTGTTACGATGTCGTAAACACGCCGAGACGAGCCTGCTTCAAATTTGTTCAGCATATCACGGCACCATTCCACCCGGGCCTGCTTCTGAGCGTCGGTGAGGTAGTGCGGCACCCAGCGCGATACTATCCTCCTCACGCGAAGATGCCCGTGTAGAATCTCGTGAACGCTTCCCGATCCAATCTTTAATATGTGCTGAATCTCCTGATATGTAATTCGCCTATTATCTTGGATTAAATTTTTCACTGCTAGCACGTTTTCTTCCGTAATAGCCGTCAAAGGGCGACCGCTTCTTTCTTCATCCCCCAAGGTTGGTCGACCGCGCCTAAATTCGTTATACCAACGATACACGGTTGCCTTGGAGGGGCCTTCATCCATAAATGCCATTTGAAGTCTATCGAACGATTCATCCGGTTTCAGGCGACACTTGAAATCGTAAAAAATCATAGCTCTAAAATGTTCCCGGCGCAGATCCATTTTTCAGTAAGACACGATACTTTGAATTGGCTCGCAAAAAATGTGGAGGGAAATTTTGAAAATGGAACACACATATTTTTACTTACAAGTAATCATATTTTCGAAAAAGATTCTGACCGGCCAGTCTCCCATATATAAAAACTATTTTTCGCAATACTTTCTGAGTGGCCTGGTATACCTACAGACTTAAGCAAATAGTGCGGTCAATTAGCTGTTTCACGTAGACACGCCTTACAACTTCACCAAATTTTTTCCAGGTACTAGTTAGGTACATAGCTCTCAATTTTTGATAGGAGCCAATTCTTGTTTTTCAAAAAATTTCCTTAGAAAACTCAAGAATTGGCTCCTATCAAAAATTGAGAGCAATGTACCTAACTAGTACCTGGAAAAATTTGGTGCAATTTGGTGCATTTGGCGATATAAGACGTTAAGCGACCGGACTAAAACGCCGATTGCATAGCTAGAACGTGTAACGTGCTGTCTATGTGTCAACGCTATCACTATATTTTCAGGGTGACGCTGCGATGGAAGCGATACCTCGTGTGTTACTTAGCATAGCCTTGGCGGCACTGTTGCCTATGGGATCTCCGAACCACCAGGAGCAAGTAGTCAAGGAAAACGTTCCACATTCCAGACAGAAAAGAATCTTATGGATCACCAACGATGGTCGCCTAGCACTTCCTCCTGGGACTACTATGACCATCACGCCATCGCTCTCTATGCCTTTTGTAAGACATCCGCCAAAAGGATTTCTTTCAAACGTAACCGTTAGTTTTCCATTTACAAGTAAGTGTTGGAAAACCTTATTTATTAATATCAATCTTTTACAGTGTAGGTAATTCTGGTCACCATAAAAATGTTACAGAGTCAAGAATAGAACGACTTTCGCACTACTTTGTCGTGAATTTACCAACTTTTATCAAATAAGTACATAATCATTAAGGGGCTGATAAGTGCTGAAATACCTCCCTTTCTAACAAAGGGCAGAATGCGCGTGCTAGAACGGTTCGCGCTGTTTTAAGTTTTTCGCTCATATTTGCATTTTTCTCAAAATCTGTACCCATAATATTAATTATCAAATAGCTATATTATTATGCATAATGTATTGAATAATGTGTAAAAGTTTTGGCATCATAGATTAATGGGTACTTAAGAAAAACGGTTTAAAAGCAAAAAGCAGAGGTAACTTTGGATTTTTTTTATGGCGTACAAAATATATTTAATCGTACAAAGTAGAAAATCGCAAAATTTCACAACCACAGGCAGGATACGAACCTGCGTCTTCTGCGTCAGTACGGTTGTGAAATTTTGCGATATTCTACTTTGTAGATTTATCCGAACACTGGAAGTGTTAAAATAAAATCGGCGGAGTCGGCTATATTCTTGGAAAGATGCTTAATTATCACTTAATATATTTTCACGGCCATATATTCATCGCTTTTTTGTTAAAAACCTGCTCAAGTGAAGCGTATTTAGATCTTATCAGCCCCTTAAAAAAATTAGACAATCAGAATTAAATTTTAACCTAAACCCTAGTTTTTTCTATATATATTTAAGCATGTAAATGTTTTGAAAATATTACCAAAGATGTTTGAATATGCAAACCTACTGAATTACAGGTACATTGGAGTACAAATACGAATTCAAGCGTTAGTATTTACAGGTCACGAGTATCAGCTTAATGTAGCAAGTAGCAACATTAGATTAACTCCTAACAGTACCTTTCAGATTGTGTATAGTTTCTTTAATATACTGGTAATCGTAAGTAGAACCAATACAGGTGCATTCGAGACTAATAGTATACAAATCTTTAAGTAGATAGAATGTATAATAAATTAGATGATAAAACCTAGTAAGTACTTTGATGCAAACTAAATATTTGTAATGTTGAGTAAAATAATTAATTTTAAGTTGATAGAACTAAGGTTGCAATAGAAGTATTTCATTAACATAAAACGCAGCGTGAGTTCGTAGATAACAATTGACTAAAATGCTTTCAAATTTGCAGTTGATTTCGACAAGCTCGGGCTAACAGACAATGAAAACCCGTACGGAGATTTCCCTACGATCTTCGGACGGTCCATGGGCCGGGCAGCCGTCAACGTGATGGCGGATTTTGTCGGCCAATACTTGGACCGGAGGCGAGGAAAGAGATCAGAACGCGACGTCCCAGCAGAGGTCGAACAGATGGTGCTAGATAAATTCCACGGCGGAGAAAGGTATTTTTATGGAGAAATTTACGGCTCTTATATTTACGTAGGTACACTAGAAAGTATAAACTCATAATTCAAACATCAGTCATGTCCCGTGTGGTGCCGGGAAAGAATAGTACCATCCCATACATTCCCGTGGGTGTCGTAAGAGGCGACTAAGGGTTGTAAACAAGAGGATGGGCAGCAGCATCCTCCTGTGTATCATACCTTATCTTACTTAATGCCGTCACCCACAACCGCGGTCCATGGTGCCATGCAGCCGTAACGCTGACAAGCGAGGTGACATGGTACTTCCCTTCCACATTTTTCCAGCAAAGCTAGAATTCTGGAGGGAACTCCCTTTCCTGTAGTGGACATTTCATGGGATGTTATGATAATGATGATGATGAATTCAAACATATGCTTCGCTCGGGAATCGCATCCGGGACCGTTATGAAAATAGCGAGCTAAAGAGATGGACGTGGTCACTTTGAAAATCAGCGAAGAAATACAAAAGCTACAGTAACGACAAGTAAAAGGCCCTCTTAATCTAAAAGCCTACTTCGTGATTGACGTGACCTGAAGATATATTTAATTTTCCTGCAAAACTATACTTAAATACGGACAACAAAGTGTTTACTGTGAAATCTACCAACAATATGTTTACCTACTTACCCCGAAACAATGCCCAATATTTCTGACCAAACATAACTCCCGTAACGGGGCCGAACATAAAGTTTCAACTGCCGAGCATTTGGACCACACACAAAATCTATTGTCACGTATTTCAGGGTACTGCTCCATGGCGAGACGAATGGGTCGGTAGCCAGTGTCCGGTTTAGTACTTACTTTCACCTTCATATCAATAATGACACATAAATTCTGATCACGAACCCAGCATCGTCTGCAGGAAGTCACTTGCATTTACGAATTCCGAATGTGATTCGAGGAGTGCTACAATTTGTTAGGTTACGTAAAAGAGCCTGTATACTGCAATAAAACATCGTTATCCGTTTCTTTGGACTCTACAGAGAAGGATTTTCTTTGCACTTGACGACTAACCACTCTATATTACTTCCAGAGCTCTCCTGTACGGCGTAGCGGAAGACTTGCTAGCCAACTTCGGCATGGAAGGCAAAGAGTGTCTATTGCGCGCGATTTGTGAGATCCACGCGCATCCACTCACGAACTTCGGTTTCATAGGGGAAGTCATGAAACTCTTCTTTACGTAAGTTTTCCGTTTATTGCCCATTTGAAATTGGAGCTTTCGTTTAAAATGGAAAGTCAAATCGAAGACACGTTGCTGGGCAACGTAAGGATGTCGATACTGGACTCGATGGACGAGCAAATCAAAGTTGCCGGTGTTATAAAGCTTCATCAAAGAATTGATATAACTTATGAAATGTATCTTTTGAAACATTGGATGAGGAAGAACTACGATATATTTTGAAGTCATATTATAAAATAAGCTTGCAGGACTAGAAAATCTCTTAAAATTTAGATTACTGACTGGTCGACATAAATTCTTACCTACCTAGATTACACAAAATTATTGAGAGTCAGAGCGTTTTGGGGTCGTGCTCCCAGGTTTATAAAATGTGTTTTGTATTTTAAAAAAATTATGTTTATGTTTAAAACGAGTAAGTTTTTTTTGAGTAGGTATATAGAGAATAATTAACGGAAAATATCTACAGGCCAACCAAATCCCCATACGCGTCGCTTCTGCAAGAGTACGTCGAAGCACAAAAGGCTGGCGAAACCGGAGGGGAATGCTGGCCCTACTACCGACTTTGTCCAAAGAGCATCTTTATGCCTGCCACAAATAAATACTCGTAAGTTTCTTTATTTTTTGTTATTGGGCTTGCTCTTGACCTAGCCTGAGGACAGAGATTGCCCAGAAGAAGCCTATTCCCTCGCGACTTGAATAGATTCGGGTTATATGAACTCAGGAACAAAGACTCAGGCAAAGAATTCTACACCTTAGCTGTGCGCATTTTATCAGATGTATTTTCATAGAAGGAATAATGTAGTGCCATGGCAGTTGGAGGCTCACGGAGAAAGAAGGTATTTCCCTTTCTTCATCATACTTAACACATAATATTAGGTCTTTACCTATGAAATTGCCGTTTTGTATGGCGAATTTTAGGTAAATTGAATTTTCAGTACTAACATTTTTGCATTTTTCTTAGGAATCAGAAATCCATTTTTTTTAAGGATTATTAAGAAGACATTAGGCTAACAGAAGCTTAAATTTAATTTTCGAAAAATATTATCTGTAAAAAAATATGACAAATCTAATGATGAAATCGGACGACATTTAAGACGAACTATTTTCAAACCTTTAATTTTATATATCAAACTAAAAATACTAACTTTATTTTATGCGTGAATTGATAACCTTGAAGTCAACTTTCAAATATAAATCAAATGAAAAAAATAGCATTAGAATTATAGGAATTATGGTCTCATTAATCTGTAAGAAAATTTCGGCAATTTCATAGGTAAAGACCTATTATGTATGTATATACAGGCTGTAAAGGACAGCCTACCGAAAACAGATAGGGCATGAAAGTGGTTTCAGGCAATAAAAAAAAAATCCGTGTCGTTATACAAAATTGTTAACTTGATTGGACATTTTTTATGGAGAGTTTTTGTCACTGAAAGTTGTTCAGTTTCATTGACTGATCATACCCTTTCAGTTTTCGGAAAGCTGTCCATTACACCCCATATAAAATCACGCCTCGTTCCCGTCGGGGTAGGCAGAGACCACATTCCTCTACGTCTATAACACATAAGTTTGGCTCTGACGGTTATTTTCTGCGGATGGGTGACAGGCGAAGAGCCAATGAACGATTCGCTCGCTTCCCCCTACCTGCCGCGCTCACCCCCGCTCCTCATGTTTTGACTGCTGTGCATTAACGGTCACAGGCAGAGTTATTTTTTACTTCGTATACCACATTCCATCGATGTCATCGATTCAGGAATTTTGAACCAGAGGATGGGCAGCAGTGCATCGTAGCACCATATTGCGGTCCATTTTAGTATTGTTATTTGAAACATTCATTGCCCTAGTATAATTTCGTTTTTATTAATGGGTTTTACGCCGTCGTCGTATACCTAGCATAGGAGCCAATTCTTGAGTGATAAAATATCAGTTTTGAGACTTTAAAATTCAAATTCACACTGATAAACTGTTAAAAAGTTGTTAAAAAAATATGAAAATTGACAATAATGCACTACTTTATCTTTAACGGATATCAATCTTCACTTTTGAAAATAATACCTAATCAGTGATTTTAAATCTAATGAGTGACATTTTATCACCCGGTGATATTCAAGAAATGGGTCCCTAGACGATTGGACGAGAGCACTAACTTTTGCACAGACAGAGCGACTGCCATCTGAACTCTGCAACCCAGAGGCTGGTAAATCAGACCCAATCCTAGATAAGACTTTGTCGGGATAGTGGCCAACTTGGTTGTAAGAGTTTTCAAGCCACAAAATGACTTCTGGCTTGGCTTAACGACTAAACTATCATTGATAATAGCCGGGACTAATGGCTTAACGTGCCTTCCGAAGCACGGTCACGCTCTTGTTGTTGTGCTACTACGGTTAACTATCCAGGTCCTGTCTGACCACGGCCAACATTGCTTAGCTTTCATGATTGCAAATGAACGAGAGAGCACCTTCCATTCGGCCAGATCGATTATTATTTTGTATTTAACTAAGTACCTGGCCGACCGAGCTTCGCTCAATAATAGCCGCCTCAACATTAAAACATCGGGAGAGGAAGCTATGCTACTCGCCATCAGATGTCGATGGTTTCTTTCTAAAACGCGGTATTTAAAAAAAAACCGGTCAACTGCGCGTTGGACTCGCGCGCCGTGGGTAGGGTAGTATTTTTGGAATTTTTTATCATAACTTAAAAACTAAGAGTTGTAAAAAATACAAAAATATATTTTAGGATGTACAAGTAAAGCCCTTTCATATGATACCCCACTCAACCTAGTACCGAGAATTTGAAATTTTGCCCCCCCCTATTTGGGCCCCCTTTACATCAATAATCATAATTTTTTCTTAATTCTTTTACGTGCAATTAAGTTGGACAACTATATTCTAAAACTATTCCAAATTTCAAGTCGATAGCATGAGTGGTTGCTGAGATATACAGGTGTGACAGACAGACAGACAGACAGACAAAGCGGCACCATAAGGGTTCCTTTTTTTTACCATTTTGGTATCGGAACCCTAAAAATGCTTGAAAACACGGGGGAAACGATTTTTAGCCCCCGAAAACCCCCATATGTTAATATCGAAATCGTTAGAGCCGTTTTCGAGAAACCGATTACAAATATACAAATAAAAATATTGCTCATATAATAGTATAGGATTTAACATTATTATGTATTGTTATTTAGGCCTGGAGCAGTGCGACATTTAACTGTCCGTCGCAGACATACGCGTCCGCGTTGCACTGATCCAGTCCTTAAAACCAAGGCCGGCCCGTCCGTATAGATTAGGTGAATTAGGCGACCGCCTAAAGCGCCTGTATTAAGGGGGCCGCAATCGACGGCGTCGACAACTAACACATAATATTCCCATTTTCCAGACAAGGAGCAGAAGAACAGCACAGACGCCAACAGCAAGAAGAAATCGACCTTAACTCTATAGACACGTTACAAGCAAAAGCTATGTAGTCTTTCAAAAATGTAGTCTAATTTATTGCAATAATATTCGAGTTCGCATGGTGCGTGCGAGCTATTTAAATCCCAAATGTAGAGAGGTAGTGCCCGACCAAAGTTGTTCGAGTTTAGTCCTTCTTAAATGTATTTATTTTGTAAAAATTAAGTGCCATTTCGTCTTCTTTAGTTAAGAGTTTTATACTACGTTATTTTTAAAATATTTCTAAAACCACTTTCTTTCTTGTTGTAAAGCAAAGAGTAAATTAATGGAATGCTAGGACTTCAGAGGGCGCCAGCTACAAAGTAGAAAAAAATACGTGAAAAATAGTGCGAGTCAGATTTTTTATTATGTGCTTCGTGTGCACGTACACACAACACATTTTACGAAAATTTAAAGAACAGACGGGCAGCATCAGCGTAGGCTTAGACCATGGACACGGAAAACACGAAGAGCGAAAGAATAAAAGCCAAAAATAAAAACATATATTAAAGAAATAATGACGGAGATGAAACACAAGGGAGATGAAGATGCTCCGCTGGGCAGGTGGCGTGACGCGTTTAGATAGTGCGAATGAATACGTCAGAGGATCCTTCAAAGTGGCACCGGTAACCGAGAAACTCAAAGAAGGCAGGCTCAGGTGATACGGCCATGTGATGAGACTAGACGCAAGGGAATAGTGCTAAACATCGACACTAAGAAGCGAACAAGGGGTAGACCACCGGCCTCTTGGTGGTCCACTGTCGAGAGAGACTTAAAGACGCAAAGTATCCCACCGTTGTTGACAACCCAGGATAGACCATCCTGGCGCCGAAGCACAAGAAGGCCCGACCCCAAATAAAGTTGGGAAAAGGAGCAGGAAGAACAAAGAGAAGAAGATTAAAAAATAATCATTATACCGTAGTTCAAGAAAGAGTCTTGACGTTTTGTAAACAAACTTAATAACCTCAAATTCATGTAAAACGTGTTAAAAATGTGGATATCTCTGATTTTCTGTGTGTGTATTGTGGTTGCGAACGTGAACCTCGTGTACATCTTTTCTTAACTGAAAATGTTTGTTTAGAAAACTTCATAGGCTCTTTCGTGAACTCTATTGTATGTTCATAGATATATGGTGATTATTTGGCGCCCTTATTGTTTGTTAGTAAACTTTTCTTTATCCTTTCTACTTACGTCTAAAGGTGATGCCTTATAACTAAATGGTATTCCTGTGACGTCACTTATTTTACTTGATATTTTTCTGATTCTATGTACTCGTACTATTTATTGTTATTATTATATACTTACTTAGTTGTAATAGTAAAAGTCCTGCGTAGCTAGTGATTGTATAATTTTTAGTAAAAGACAATTATTGAATTTTATTGTTTTCTTTAGTTTAAAACGAAACCGAAGCTTTTACTTTATCTTCCTGCAAACTTGAGGCCTGGATCAGTGCGACGCGGACGCGGAGCGGACGTCCGACGCGGATGTCCAAAATATATGAAGAATGTATGTAAACGTATGTATTTGTAAAATGTATGAAGCCTATACAGTTCGTTCAGTCAAATCGCAACGCACTGAACGGACTGTATAGGCTTCATACATTTTACGGTCCGTCGCGGACATCCGCGTCGCACTGATCCAGGCCTGAGAGTTTAGCACGTATGCTGCTCTTATCATGTATGTGAATGAAGGCCTTGTTATCATGCAGTAAAGATGATAATAGCCTGACTGATCTCGTTAAAGAGTTTTCTGAAAGCTCCGCTAGGGAGCGTGCGCCGCAGAGCTTACATTCCGAGTGACAATCCTTACTTTCGGACCAAAACTCTGCTATGATTAAGGTAAGGCCGTGAAATCGAAATGTTAGTTGTGTGAGTGGGTTTTACGAGTGTTGTGATTATGTTTACTCGTTCCAGGCGCAATATGTGATGTTCGTGTGTGTACTTATATTGAGCGCAATGCTGGAGACCGCGTCGATTTCTAAAAGGAGCTATTCCGATCGCTCCGTAAAGGGATACATCACCGAGGTAATTTTGCTCCTAGAAAATTGGCCTATTTTTATCAAAACAGATCCATTATCAATCCTAGAACTGTGTGAATTAATTGACGAATAGAAAACAAAACATACTTATGTGAAATCGACTAGTAGTACATTAAAGTGTTTCTTTATAGAGGACATGTTGGTGGAACGAAGTATGCAAAGAAGAATTTCAAACACTGTTTAGGTGTAAATGTCCATCGTGGTCGTACTGCCGAAGCCCTGGACGATATTACAACGCCGTGTGTTCCATGACTGAGACGGGGTATATCTGGGACCAGCCCAGCTCCGAGTGGCGCGGACAGTAAACACGTACCTAGAGCTTGATCACGAAGCTATCCTAAATTAAAACCCATTCATTTTCAACAAATTTACGGTCTTGCAAAATCTTACAACCACCTGTCTCTAAATATGCCAAATTTTCACAATTTCTATTTGAGACTGATTTAGCAAATGAAATCAAATTTCGTCTTCTATTTTCATATATCTAGCCTAAGAGAATACCTAGTCTTATTTACTTCGACGGAACTTAATGAAACTTCGTGATTGTTTGTCTCGACCACTTTGTTGACGATATTATTGTTGAACGTTAAAATAAAGGTATGTTTATTTAGCGAGAGTTTTATTTCGAGTGGCCCTCACTCAATGTTGACCTTGGATGGGGATAATAGATGGTTGTTAAGTGGAGGCAGCGCGGCTTGCGGAAGTGCGCATGCGTGTTTTCATTCCAGAAGTAGTGATCAATAACACTGGAAACGGCAGATCTGTCCGTACGGGTGCCAGATCACAACAAATCGCTCAAAATGTTGCAGCTGCTACTGTTCGTCGTAGCGTTATCTGGAATTAATTGCGAACCAGAAACCGTACGCGACAACTTTGACTACTTTAGCTATGGAAACAGTGAAGATATTTTGAAGAACCTCGACTTACATTTGGTGAGTACGTTTCACCGCTGCCTGTCACTCAACCTCTGCCGTGTCAGCTAATACGGCTTCGTGACGATTGATTTCAGCCGCCTAAAGACGAAGTGGTGCTGCGACCGCAGGAAGTAAAGGATTGGCCACAGCAATCTTTGAACGTCGGCCAAATAACTGCTGTATCAATTAATTCTCTGGGACAGCCAGTTATTTTTCACAGAGCCGAACGTGTTTGGGATGAAAGGTATGTTATTTATTGTTTCCTAGAATGCAGTAATAATTTAGGGTATTCAACTTTTGCCCATTAAGGCAAAGAATATCAACTGGGAAAATAGAATTAAAATTATTTAATTGCGACGACTAAATTCATTTTTATATGTTTACCTTGCAGCACGTTCAACGAATCTAATGTTTACCAGAATCTGGACAAAGGTCCAATTATCGAAGACACTATCCTGGTGTTGGACCCTCACACGGGGTCGGTTCTCCACAGCTGGGGGGCATACACGTTTTACATGCCCCATGGTCTTACTGTGGACCACCATGACAACGTATGGGTCACCGATGTAGCCAAACATCAAGTTTTTAAGGTAAGACAGGTCGAATTGTCGTAAGCTGCTGACTAGAAAACGATCTTTTAACAAGCAAATAGCCAAGAATTCTTAATTCACTTGTGAACCATTTTTCAGTACATTCCAACGAACCACAAGTACGCTGCTTTAACAATTGGAGAGCCCTTCACCGCTGGCTACCCGTACCGGCGTCGCGTGCTCCTCTGTATGCCAACTTCCGTCGCCATAGCAACCACTGGCGAGATTTTCGTTGCCGACGGCTACTGCAACAACCAGATCCTCAAGTTCAACGCTGCCGGAACCCTCCTCCTCACCATACCTGCCTACTCCGACACTCTTACCCTAAACCTCCCGCACAGCGTGACCTTACTCGAGCATTTAGACATTGTCTGCGTAGCTGATAGAGAAAACATGAGGATTGTGTGTCCTAAAGCCGGATTGAAGAGTTACGTGAAGATGTTTGAGCCGGCAACGGTTGTTGAGGATCCGACCTTGGGCAGAGTGTTCGCCGTGACGTCACATGGAGATACGATCTACGCTGTGAACGGGCCGACTGCGCAGAACATCGCCGTGAGAGGATTTACTGTCAATGCCGTGTATGGAAACATTATGGATACTTGGGAACCGAGCACGGTAAGAATAGCAGACTTTTTACTTCACTTGCTGGGTTGGGTTTTTAAAAGTTTTAAACGATGTTCAAATTGTTTAACTTTTTGGTTCCAGGGATTCACAAACCCACATTCTCTGGCTGTCACACGGAATGGATCTCACCTGTACGTCACCGAAATCGGACCCAACAAGATCTGGAAGTTCGAGCTCACCGACGTATACGATAAGAAGTAGAAATAAATCACTTCATAGGGCAATTACCTAAAGCTTTACAGTAATTAGAAAACTGCTTTATAAATTGAATGCGAATCAAATTCGCAATATTTGTTACGGTTGGAAATCATTACGGGTTTTTCAAATTTGTGTCGATTTATTTGTTAGGTACTTAAAAAGTAACTCCTTCCAGTATTGAAAATGTAACTAAAAAGGTTGAATTAGTAATGCTTTTGTGGAAACAACGACATATATGAGTTAGTATATAACTTTTATTGCAATATATGATCAAAGATTTTCAGAAATGAGTATCTTCATGTGTTCTACAAAAGTGTATCATTAGGAATTGTACTTCTAAAAGTAACTACTATACAAAATAGAGATAAAATAATTATAGAGGAATAAACTATTTAACATGTTTAAAGGTTCCTGCTGTAAGTTTATTTAAATAACGTTCGTTTGAAATAAGGTCCAAGATAATCACGCACAGAACATAATATTGGACGAATACTTTGCAAGAAGTGAAATTTTGTAATATTGTATATGCGCCAATACTACTGAAACTACTTCAAATTAAATATTTTCTTACGATGGTATGAGTTACTCATACAAGCTAGAAAACTCATACTGAGTTCGCAAGTTTTTAGATGGACTGTAGCGTTTTCGAGTGGAACTCAACATACTTTTTAGCTTGTCAAACATGGACCAACAGGATTTGATATTAACAAGATGAGAGTTAAAATTATAACACATTCAGTAGTAAAATAACAATAAAATACGTAAATAGAAAAAACAGGAAGTTGTTTTCTTTGACTTTTGCATCATCACATCTCCACCATACAATACATCTCATAAAACTGCACTGATGGACAGTGATCTCTCTTAAAAATTTCATAGCAAAAATGCGTGATTTATAGGGTGTAAGGAGCAGCTTTACGAAAACTAAAAGGGCATGATCAGTCAACGAAACTGAACCAATTTCAGTGAATGAAACTTTAGGAAAATGACAAAAAAATCCACGACGCCATACAAAATTGTAAACTCGATTGGACATTTTGCATGGATGGAGAGGCCGATATTTCTTTCATATCCTGGAAGTTTTAATCCCTGAAAGTTGTTCAGTTTCATTTCCCTTCAGTTTTCGGATAGCTGTCCCTTTTCACCATGCTTACACCTCATATTTTTCCGGAGGATGTGTGTGTACCTACTAACATACCATAGTAACCGTGACGAAAGTCGCAATAATGACCACAGGAAAAACTATGCGTGGGATCGGTCAGAGCAATACGTGTCTCTGCCGCTCCAATGTGTAGCGCATCGCTCCGTCCTGCTCTCACACTACTTCCAGCTACATTATTTCGACTGTATTTGTTAGCGTTGCAACTGGACAATGTCTGGCGGTGGCTGGTGAATGCAGTATTGTGGTACAATACGCAGAAGGGCCCTGCTTTCATCTGCCACCCTTCGGTCCACGATCACTTAGTCGCCTTTTACAAAACCCACGGATAAAATATGAAGTGGCACTATTCTTAGACGGCACCAATCTATACCTACTAATAGTATTACAAATGCGAAAGTGTCATAGCTTAGCTGCTGAACAAATTTTGATGAAATTTTGTATGCACATAGTTTAGCGAAGGATAGTGTTTTTTTTTATTCAAACGGAAACACTACTTACATTGATATAATTTATTACGCATTTTATGCTTGAATATTTGCCTTACATAATATTTACAAAAATAATGGTAACATCTTAAAAATCTAATAATATAAATAGACATTTAAATAAATTAGGTAGACATAAAATTTAAATACTTATTAGAAATACAAAATTCACATACCTACAGACTCTCATACTTTCTCTTCTTCATGACTTTCATGAACAGCACCATATCTGAAAAGACACAAGCATTTTTACTAGACATCGAGCTTGCATGACACATTGGAAATGTAGCATTCTTAATTACCCGACTGCAGCGAAGTCATATAGGAGGGTTATGTGTTTGACCCGTTTGTATGTTAATATGTATCTAAGCATGCATGTACCATACTTCAATTGGCTCTCCATCCGGAGGTTCTGGGTTCGATTTCCGGTGGGGACACTGTCAAACAAAAATCCCTTTGTGCAACCTTTTGGGATGAATCACCTGATAGTCCGAAAAGTTAGATGATTCCGTGCTTCCGAAAGCAGGTAAAGTCGCTGGTCCCGACTACTATCTACGGATGTAGTCGTTAATGAGATGAGCCATGTCAGAAGCCTTTGGCGGCTCAACAACTCTGACACCAGGGTTTGTGAGGTCGGTCATCAAACTTGCATCCCCCACGATATGATGATGACGACCATTCTTAACTACCCGATCATAAATTTTTTTCTACATATCCTATGAAGTGTGGTTTCAAAATGAAGGGTTTTGAGAGATGAGTGAAAAAATATACGACTTGTATAAGTTTAACCAGCGCTACGCTACAAACGCCTAAAAGTGTTTCTACCGACGAGCGGCCGTATGTACCAAATCTTAAACTAAATACTTTGAAATAAAATTATTCAAATACAACCCGATTGCGTAACAGACAGACAAGAAGAAAACAAGCTAGGATCCTAGGATCTACAGGATTTGGTTAATTATTTTTTTAAGATATATCAACAAAATATATACGTGTTTATGGATTAAGCGAAACCCTCATATACTCAAACTGATTTATATTAAAATGAATCCATACCCGTGAAAAAAAAAATCTTTAAAAAAATATTTTCTAGATATTGTTATTTAGTTTCATTGTCTTGGCTCGTCCGCGCACGCCACGCCCACTTCCCTCCCCTCCTCACCGCACATGCACCGCGCGCCGCCGCGCTTCATGTACCGCGCAGCCACACAAATATTTAGAAGCGGCAAAATTTTAAATAAAAAATATTTAAGAAATACCCCAATCAAAAACCCGTGAAATTGATTCTACTCTCGATTCTGAACAAATTATTTTCTCAGTTTCGTATATATCTGCAGAAGCTAAATTCGCGCTTCGAGTTTCATGCTCGATCTGTCATTGACTGTAATACTCTAAGTTGACTGTACTAAGAGTAGATTTATTCATCCATTTGGTGGTAAAGATAAACTACTTACTAACATGGCTCGCTTCTCCACATTGTTTTATACAGTACAAAATTTCAATATTGCAAAAGCAAGTAACGAAAGCGCATAGCTTTTGTTGGCTCGGCCACGTAGAAAGGATGGGGGAGGAACGGTACGGTAAGAAAGCCTATGGGGTCGACCTGGCGGGCGCCGTCCGGTTGGTGCCGGTGGGCCGATGTAGTCGGTGCACACTTTCGCGATTTACAGGCTGACGACTGGCAGGCTGCGGCACAAGATCCACAGTGGCGGATTCTCGTATCGGAGGCCAAGATTCACTTTGGGTCGTTGCGCCAGAGGAGTAAGTAAGTAAAAGCAAGTAAATCTCTATAAGTAAGGCGCAATGGTTGGATGGAGAACTGGCAACGGATCGAGTTGACTGATTTATAGAGCAACAAAACCATCCCTAATTAGTAAGCCTTACTACTTTTATTCATAGAGCAGTGCGTTGGTGGGGGTGGGAGTGGTGGTCAGCAAAAGTGTTGAAAAATCTATTGAAGTTGAGCATTTATAGAGCTCTGTGTTTGGATATAGCCAGCAATTCACTGAATTCGGATATAAAATTGGCAGGCGCTTTAGTCGCTGGAAAAGAAGTGGCAGGCGCTAGAAAGCCAGTTTCTCAATAGAATAGAATGATTTGTTTGGGTCAAACATGGTGGTGAAGATCTTATAGTTAAAGTTTGTACATATACATGTTGCGCCAGTATGAAATGGTATGCAAATACAATAAAAAAGTAATAATTTAAGCTAATTAATTAAGATGTCAAAAATCTTTAAAATTATCACAATATCATAAATTCATTATAATTATAAAAAGTATATAAAATTATAAGTGAATAATCTTTATCAACCTATTTCTGCCATAAAGCAGCAGTGTTAAACTGCTGTTTTTCGGTGTAAAGGGTAAGGGAGCCAGTAAAAATACTGGCACATGATTCAGATAATTTTATTCAATGTAGATTCTTTGCACAATACTTATAATGTCAGGCAAAATATAGTGCAAATAGAGCGAGTCTCCGCCGTTTCATGAGACATACGAGTACTATCCTAGTTCTCAGGGTGGGCTATTGTCGTGGACGCTTGAGACGAATTACCATCAAGTGTTTGTTTTCTCACTTGTATCATGTAAAGAAATGTACTCACTGATGAAGATGACCATGACGACCGCCAGCATGATCCACAGCCAGCACTTCCACGCGCTCCGACTGTGCTCCTGCAGCCGCTCCGACTCCACCTTCAGCGAGGTCAGGTTGCGCTCCGTCAGCTCTGATGACTTCTTTAACGCCTGAACAAGATATTCATCATCATCATCATATCAGCCGAAAGACGTCCACTGCTGGACATAGGCCTCCCCTAAACATCTCCATGACGCTCGCATCCAGCGGCTTCCCGCGACCGTGACAAGCTGGGCTAAAATGCGAATGGACTTTTTGTGAATGGACTCGAGAAGACATAACCGGTATAGTCTATGAAGTCTCGCCAAGTCGCGGTGCGCATGCTCGACATACAGATCGTCGGTCCACCTTGTGGGGGTCTGCCAACGCTTCGTCTTCCGGTACGTGGTCGCCACTCTAGAACCCTTACGCCCCATCGGCCATCGGTTCTTCTTGCGATGTGCCCTGCCCACTGCCACTTTAGATTAGCGATTCTCCTGAGCTATGTCAGTTACTTAGTAATAACAAGATAAGTTAGTAACAAGATATTGTATAGTATTAAAAATCCAGTCCCATCTCCACCTTTAGGTGACGAAAGAGGCGACTAAGGATTTATGAGTCGAAGGATGGGCAGCAACATCTTTCTGTATATCGTACCATCTTAAATACTGCGGTAACCAACAACAGTGGTCGCCCGCCGCAACACTTACAAACGTGGTGACTATGGTAATTCCTCTCCCAAGTACCACGCGTTTTGCTGGAATTCTGGAGGGAGCTCCCTGTCCTGCAGTGGACGTTACATGGATGTTATGATGATGAAATATCCATCCATTATCGTCAGCAGTCTTGGGTATAGTTCGCAAGTGAAATCGTCGTGTTCAGGGTGTCTACTCACACTTTTCGATATATCGATACGATATTACTTTGATACAACCGAATTCATAGCTTCATTCACTAATAAGAGAATAGAATATTGGTTGGATAAATTGACAAAGTTTTGTATTCGAATAGTATCGTATCTTTAGTGACAGATATAGTTAGTCGCAGATAAATTGTCAAAGCAGTAAAATTATAATTTAACGAGTAAACAATATTGTCGACTGGCAATGAGAACTTTACATTATAAGCATATAACTTCTTAAAACATATATGTATATTTTTCGCTTATGTTTATAAACTGGTTTTCACTGCCAGCAACTATCAGATGTGCAAAGGTTTCTTACCTCAGTATCATTCTTAATAATTGTGCTAGCGATTTGTGACTGCTCTTTGAGACTCTTTGTTAGCATAACCATATTCTCTGCAACTTTCTCCTGCATGTTCTGATGGTATTTGAGTAGAGAATCAATGTCTTCTTGGCTAGAGCTGTTACTTGTAAAGTTTGGTGCCTTTATAATGTTCCGTTTACGCAGTGCCTCATCACTGTCATCTGTAATAATACAAACCAGTTAAAGTACCAGATCTTGTACCTTCTATACTATACCGTGTGTTATATATGTATATAGATGTTACCCGCGACTTCGTCCGCGTAGATTTTATAAAAAAACAGAACTCGAACTTAATTGAAACATATTTTGCGGAACGCTTTTCCTTCTTGATCCCTACGTAAAAGATGCATTTGTACTTATCCAAGTTGAATAAATGCATCTTACTACAAACTTAATTATCTTTTGATTTTATTCAACTGGTAGGTAGTGCGGAATTTTCATTGTCAATCGTTACAGGCGAACTCTAAAAAGAAGGCAATAAAGGTAGCTAAGTGAATGGGTAGCGAGGAGGTACCCATTCACTTCACTCCCCTCCCCCCCTCCCCCCATTTCAACCCTATCGCACCTCAACCTTATCCCCAGGGGATGATGGTAGTTTACGTCCACCACGTTGGATTTCAAAATTGAAGTAGTTTTCGTAATCAGCGACCCGATAAACCATAGAAACGTTACCCATATTGGTTTTTAGACTTTTTAGGGGTTGAATTTGGGGTGCAATTTCAATAACTGTGATGTACGTTCCACAGAATTACAACCCTAATGCCAAATCAATAAATTTAGTGGATTTTACTGTGAAAATGAAGGATTTTCAACTTTATCCCCCTTTTCACCCCTTAGGGTGTAGAATTTTCAAAAACCCTGAGACACATAAAACTTAATTTTTAGTCGTCAGCCTAAATACGAATTTTGAAGATCCTAACTTCAAAACTGACGGACTTTCATACAAATTTTCATCCCCTAGTTTACCCCCTTAGGGGTGGAATTTTGTACAACCCTTTCTTAGTGCACCCCTACGCCTCATAAGGAACCTACATGTCAAATTTGGAATCTCTAGACCCAGCGGTTTGGGCTGTGCGTTGATATGTCAGTCAGTCAGTCACCTTCTTCTTATATATATATAGATGTTAGATTAACATGTATTAGAAAATCATAACATTGAATTTCCTAAATCTGCACTTTACATATATAGGGGGTAGTACGTAATTTACGTTATTCATGTCGCTGATGCATGTGGTACAAGGCATGCCATGGTAAGGGGTAAAAAGTTTAGACAGTCATTCACTTTGTTGTACATTGCTGGCAATTTTTATTTTGTTAGAAGATTAATGAAGTTGGAATTTTTGTTTTAATTAAGGTCATAATTAAGTTAAAGAACTATGTTGCAGTACCCTACTTTAAAAAAAAACCGATCAAGTGCGAGTCGGACTCTAAAGGACAATAAAGCCAACATACCTAAACCAAATAATTCGGATCTTAATTCTGTTCCATATTTTGATACAGTTTTCTGAAGAATCTCTTGAGCTGAAGCATCAGCACAAACTGTAGCTGCACCATGGGATAGTTGCTGAACGGCTTCTAACTATGAAAGAAAAAATAAGATTTACAAAAAAAAAAAACCGGCCAAGTGCGAGTCGGACTGGCGCAGCTAGGGTTCTTTAACATTAAGGTAAACATACCGTCTTATTTATGGAGCCACGCAGAAGTTTATTAAATTCGCGCAAGTCCGATACGCACTTGACCAATTTATATTATTTGTTGTTATTTTATAGCTTATGCACTTGCACAACTTTCACGCTTCTAAGTGTTCCCGTTTTTACAATACAGCTAAAACAAAAATCAAGCAAAAATTAGCCAAAAACACATTTTTAGTACGGAATTAATTTAATACCACCCAAATTTTTTATTATAGCGACATCTGTAAAAATTTCAACTGTCTACCTATTATGGCTCATGTGATACAGCCTGCTGACAGACAGACAAGGGGTCCCTTTATTCACCCTTTTGGTATGGAACCCTAAACATGTAAGAAGACACAATAAAAATGCAATCAGTTTAGCAACAATTCCAACATGTTTATTTTTTTTAACTCTTTGCATGATTATTTTTTACACAACAGCACCATTTATAGATTCACACAGAATGTATAAGAATAATAACAAGTAATTTATACACTAAAATATCAGTCATCAATAAATACTTTGTTTTTAAACTAACCTTCTCAGTTGGGGTGTTCAATGTGGCTGTTTGAATCAATCCTTGTAAAAATGTAGCTCGTTTTGTGTACTCAGTAAGCAAATCTTTGGCAGGTTTACTAAAAAGAAAAGGTAATAGCTTTCTACAGTTTTTCCCTTTTACTGTTCCCTGACAAAATCATGCACATACATTCTTCATGGTTAAATTTAATCAAATTTGCAACACGTAACAATGATTAAACCAATTTAGCTTATCTTTTTTGGTGTATTCATAATTTTTACTGGTATACTGCATACAAAATAACTCTGTCTGTGACCATTAATGCAGATCACAAGAAAAACACTTTAATACAAACCATAATATTGTAATTAAAAATTCTGAGATTTATTTTAACTTGCAATGGGCTTAATCTTTATCTCCATCTAGCCCCGAGGACAGAGATGAGGTGACGCTTTAAGGAGCTTATTCACTCACGACTTCAATAGATTTGGGTTATATGGAACACAAATGTTAAAGATGTGGTATAGTGGATGAAGGTTTGCTCAATTTGTAAGTAAAAATAACTCTGCAGTCAAGGTTGCTCAATTAGTTTGCCTTATGTAAATTTGATGAGCATCTTGCACCCTATATTAGGCTGTTTTTTTTTTATCGTCAATGGGCTTACTGGAGGTGGCTTGCTTTGCTGGCTAGCTGCAGCTGCTAGTTGTCTGGCTACTCATTAGAATAACACAGTGTCCCCATGGTGGCTTGCATGGTGGGAGTTTGGATCCTAGAGTCAAAATTATCAGGAAAGTTGCTAACTTAGGAAAAGGCTTAATTTTAAATATGCATTTCAACACAGCCATCAGAGTAGGACCACACAACCTAGTTCACCATTCCAAGCTTGTTACAGCGACTAGCCAGGCATCAAGCTTACAGGGTGTTCAACACCAAGAAGCCCGAACTTTTGAATGTTGACTCTACATCTAGGCGACTTACCAGGCTCTAGGCGCTAAGCAAGTCACTTGAAGTGCAATGTGCATACTAAGCCTTAGAGATATATCCAGAAATGATAGAGGAGATAGGGCCAAGTTAGTACCTGTAGTTTAACAGTGTGAACTTACTCTGATCCTATTTTGAGCTCTTGAAGCATGTCGACTAGACTCTCTACATATTTTCTGAGTCTCCAGTTGCCATCAATAGGCTCTTGTTTTGCTATTAACTCGCATTTACTCAACAGCTGCCGAAAGTTCATCTCATTTCGAGACTTTTTTGGAACCGTAGGAGTGCTTAGCTTTGCTTTTTCTACAGCCATTACGGAACAACTTATTTATTATTATATACTTATTCGTCAATTTTACAATAAATTGGAAGGCAAATTCTAATAAAATCGAAAGCAAAATCAAAATATATGCTGGCCTGGCTGGCTGATGGCACGTCAACGTCAACGTGACAGTGACACTGACACTACGCACTACGGTTTAAAACCTGCATTTGAGCGTAGTGTGCGGTTTTATACGGCCCATACAAAGCCCTGCCTGCAGGGCCCTGCTTGCATGCCACTGCCAATCGTACTTTGTGTGGGCATGCAGGGCCGACAAAATCGCCGTTACATCGGCCCTGCAACACCACACACGGTACGATTGGCAGTGCGCACTGCAAGCAGAGCCCTGCAGGCAGGGCTTTGTATGGGGCCCTTTAGCACGCTAATAGAGGTTCAAAACTTGCTCGCACTATGGTTTAAAACCTGCATATGAGCGTTGTGTGCGGTTTTAGCGCGCTAATAGTCGGTTCAAAACTTGCTCATATTCACTCGTTTAAGCAGCGTGACGTCATCAATGACGTCACTTTAGCGCGCTATCATTACATACGAAAATGAGGTAGTGCAGCGTGTGCGAAACGTCAAATTCATAAGACATTAGTCATGAATCTCGTTTCCGAGAGAATTTTTCAACTTTTATTGGGTTTTTTAGATTTAATTATCTTATCGAATAATCATTATCTCTCAATAATTTGTTAAAACGCAAAAAAATACCAAAATTTTAAATTTTCTCAGTAACATTGACATAAGCGTGCTCTAGTCTGGTTTAAAACTGTATTCGATCGTATTCGACGAATGCACGCATATAGAAATAAACCGACAATATTCAGTGAATTTAATGTGTGCGTTGTATTCAAGAAACAAACCGTAGTGTCGTATTCAAAGAGATTTGAACCTCGCTACGCTCGGTCATAGAGGGATCCGAAAAGTGTTGGCTATAGCTTGACTTTTTACTCATGTTGAGAGTCATATTAGAAAAAAAGAGATAAACATGTTTATGATTATCTACTTTCAAACGTCGCTGTAACGCTTTTTGACCAGCTAGAGATGTGCAGGCACTCGATATGACGAGTGCGAAAATGTAGTATTTCGACTTTTTTAAAACGAAAGTATTAACATTCACACATTAAATATTGACGAGGCTTTGAGCAGATGTTAGACGCTCATGATGAATTCAAAATTTTGTGACTTTTAAAAAAATCGTCTTGAATTCTAATGTTTTGTATGCTACTTACAATAATGATCTTTGAAGAGAAATCAAATGAATAGAACCAACATTTGTCGTTGCACTTATGTTTATAAAAGCGCACCCCGAACAATTCATACATCAAGCGCGAAACCACAAATCGTCAGAATTTGAAAATGACAGAGACTTACGCACGTCCACGCAGTACAACTAGGCTCGATAAAGAACCCGGCAATCGCGCGGGCGCGGGTCGCGTATGGTGAAGGAGTCTATTCCCAGGGGTGCGTAGAGTGTCTTTTTCGCATTTCTGTATTTATAGTTAGTATTATAAAAAAAAGGAATTCATCAGAAATGAATTAAGCTGCTTTATTTATTCTCTCATTTAATTCAAATGAAGAGTAAATGAATAAAATTACAGAACGTTACGAAGTATATTTAAAAAACTATGAATCTACTAATAAAGTTACCTACAACCTAAAATAAAATTACAGAACGTTATGAAGTATATTTAGAAAGTTATGAATCTACCAATAAAATTACCTACTACCTAATAATAACTCTTATTTTCGTCACCGTTTTCACTCAAGTCTCTCTGAAAGTGTTGTTTATTTAGTAGTTTTATTGCCTAGTTGCAATGCCGCTGCTATGCAGTTCTACTTTATCTTTAAAACTTGAAGGGACCTGAAAATAAATAAATATTGACTACCGATGATATGGTACAGTCAAAAGTACGTCAAGCTTGACACATTGGACGGTGTACCGATCTTATTTCAATTGCTGTAGAAGCTAAAATCACGCTTGTAACACTCACGAGTTGTTTAGTGATAAAATAGCCCACAACAGATTAGCATGGTGTCAGGGCATGAAGACCCTATGTAACTATTGGTGATGCCAATCATTACTCCGAGTAAGATGTTTTTAAAATAAACATTATTGAACACCCTGTATTATACAAGTTTTGTCATTCGTTTATTTGACACAGAATTTGAAATAATGTCTTTTAAATCAATTAATTTAATAATAATAAAATCACACATTTCCTGAAATTTGCAAAGGTCAATACTTTTTTCACGGAGACCGATTTTTTTTGGTGCCATAGCAAAAGACTTTAGTGATGATTAGGTCTATTATTTGACATAGGTTTCACTTATGTACAATACTTTTCAAATTTTTTGGCTAGAGGTCGCATTGTCTTTGGAGATAATGTTTATTATTAAATATATTTTACTAACAAATAGCAATATATTGATGAATTAGACAACACAACGGAACCCTAAATCTACCAAGTCCGACACGCACTTGGCCAGTTTTTATATTACTCGGTAGATTAACATGAAGCGATATAACCATTTACAGAGACCGTACTAGAATTATGAAGTGAGCATCTGATTTAATTCAATAACTTTTTAGACATTATCGATAACCACTATTTACATCTGTAATGGTGGATAATCAAAATCATTCGCGTTGTGTAGATATTCTTGAATTTTTCTTGTAATTTGCAGTATATTTCTTTGTTGAAGGTTTTTTTAAATTGATTTACCTAATCTTTAATATAATTTGTTGTCATTTTAATGAGTATTACACATTTTTTTGCAAAAATAAGGTTTTAAATATTACTTACAAATGAAAGCATAAGAATTCTTCGATGTCCTGTCTCCTAGAAGAATGAGATCCGCATGCCGGTACGATTTAAGTATTGTTCAGCATTTAGGCTTTTGTGTACAACATTTATTTGATTAGATATAAGTATTTTAATAACAGTAAAATTATAAAAACTACAGAGCCGGTTCGCTCACGACAACATCAAAACAAATAGTTTCATAGACGACTGAAAGTAAAGACAACGTCATACTAGTTGTCAAGAGAACAATCAGATAACTTTTTAAATTAGCAGAAGTGTAAAAAGAACCAAAACAAACCTGGTTCCAACTTGACGTTTCAAAAGTGCAACACTTGACAAGCCTTCAAATCCCTCTATGACCGAGCGTAGCGAGGTTCAAATCTCTTTGGTCGTATTCACTCGTTTAAGCGACGTGACGTCACTTTAGCGCGCTTTCATTGCATACGAAAATGAGGTAGTGCAGTGTGTGCGAAACGTCAAATTCATAAGACATTTGTCATCAATCTCGTTTTCGAGAGACTTTTTTCAATTTTTTTGGGGTTTTTAGATTTAAATATCTTATCGAATAATCATTATCTCTCAATAATTTTATAAAACGCAAAACAAAATCAAAAAGACATGTATACTAGTGGTTTTTTATTCCAAGATAAAATTAACAGACTTGAAATTTATATTACATGAAGGAGAATAAAAAGAAGAAAGAAGAATGACTAAGAATTATTTTTTTAATGCCGCCATTTTTTTTAAATAATTTTTAAAAAAAATCTGTAGTGGACTTTTTTTTTAAGTACTGCTACCACCAAAGCAAAATAAACTGGCAACACTCAATTGCCTTTTCGTTTTTCTTCGTATAGACGTGCGTTCCAGAACAGGAAATATTATTTTGACAGCAGGATAGCTGTATATGACGCCCGTGTGCGTGGTCAAGACAGACTGCTGTCAAAGGGTAATGTTTTTCAAAGTAATATTTTTTTTGACAGCAGTGTGTTTCAACCACACACATGGACGTAACATAAAGCTATCCTACTCTCACCGCCAGTTGCACAAAGCATCTTTAAAGTTAAAGCTCCTTTAAGTCTATTGCGGACTCTTTCTATTCTGCTGACAAAGAAAGTGACAGCAGTAGATTTAAAGGAGCTTTAATTTTAAAGTAGCTTTGTGCAACTGGCTGTGTCAGAGATTTTGCATTTGTGAAACGAAAGAGGTTAAAGTGATCAAAATAGTGTATTTTGCTGGAAAATATGTTAAAAGTGCACAAAAATGAAGAATTCGAGTGATTTAGCTTACTGCGGGTGTTACGCGTTTTTGTTCATTTACCGTAAGCACAAGAAAACCCGACAGAATGCAACGATACAGGACATGGAGACGAACTATCACACAGTTGGAAAATGTGGAGGGGTATCGTCAATCCAAACTCTTCATCAAGGGATATAGATAGAAAAAAGACTTAACAGCACCAGTAAACCAGTGCCCTCGGCAGATTGGCTTGTGGTGCAGAGAGCCTCACACCAGGGGACACAGAATTGTGTGCGAAAAGCTTCGGAGGTCCTCTCAGGGTCCTTATTTAGTACATCTCAATTAGTAGATATGGAAAATGGGGATACCCCGATGAAGCCAAAAGAGCAGCTTGCCGCATAAACTGGCCATCTTCCTGGATGGGGCTTACAGTGAAGCAGGATTCTAGCTGGGATAGTGAATGAAATAGCTATTTAAGTGATCTGATCACCCGTCTGCGCAGATTCTCCACCAGAAATAATAATAATAGGCTTATTATGTCAATTCAAAGTGTTAACTATCTGTTACACAATTAGCAAGATTTTTTTAGATGAACAGATATTAATATAAGATGAATAATATTACACTTAGTGTAAAGTTGTTATTGGCCGCATGAAGCTGCTTGGACATGCCTCGTTGCCTCATCTTAAGCAAACACACTCCGTCTTACACCAAAAACGTTAGACATCTGTTGAACACTTGATTAAAAATATCGTACCAAATAACTCTGTCTATGTCATTGATGCGCAGAAGTAAAAAATGACTTATTTTATTATGACTTGACTTCTGCGCATCAACTGACATAGCCAGTTATTTTGTGCGCATTTTTTTAATCAAGTGTTCAACAGATGTCTAACTTTTTTGTAGTAAGACCACGGAGTAAGACCCACTATGTTCAGTTGCCCTTGGGTGAAGCAGCATGCTTATTTGCCACTAAATATTCATAGTGATGTTCAGATAATGTCCTTTTATTTGACACCCAACATGGTATCATATAAAAATATTATTTTGGTCATTCATGAGTTAATGTCCTGAGGGCGCCACATTCAATGTAATGTAACATCTTATATCCTATAACCAGAGGAAGATCAAGACGCTTCTAATCTAACGCTACTCATTTGTTTAACTACAATAAGTTGTATAGAAGTTATGAGGCAACAGATGAACATAAATATTAATTATAATAATTGCTGCGGGTAAAAATGTGTGATCTTTTACATTGGGTTGACAAGCCCGTTGGTGTGGTTGGTAGTGAGCCTGCCTCTCACACCATGGGCCGCGGGTTCGATCCCCGCCCAGGGCAAACATTTGTGTGATGAACACAAGTGTTTGTTCTGTGTCTGGGTGTTATTTATCTATTTATGTATGTATATCAGTCTCTGGTACCCATATAGTACAGGCTTTGCCTAGTTTGGGATCAGATGACCTTGTGTGAAATGTCTCCCAATATATAATTTTTTAAAATTATATTCTTTGTAGACTGGTTGATTAAGGAAGATAATATCTAAACACAGGTATTTGTGATTATTTTACTCGAGGTTTAATTAGAAATAAATCAGATGAGAAATACATAGGAATACCAATGTCATCAGCCAGATGACTAGAATGGTGTTGACACCCAGAGTGGTACGGTTGCCTGCCAAGCTTGTGCACGAGTGAAGGACATTTGTATCTGTATTTCAGTCCGGAACTGGTTTAAAAGTAATGGCCAGTTAGTCCGTTGCATCATTTCCCAGGGAAATGTCCTTTAATAATGCTATTTTGTGATGACTGATGACTTTTATAGTTCTTCATCGCATTGTAGTATCAATCCTGAGGTTGTATAGCGGCCATTCAGCTTTAGTAGAACTGATGTGCTGTCCTACACTATACTAATATTTATTTTTGTAATGTTTCTTGATTTTATTGCTTTTAGAGCCTGGATGATTGTATTCTCACATTATAACATATTAGTGTAGTATTGTCCGAAGGCACTTGATATTACAATATTAAGATCTTGTGAGTCTGCACTCATTCCTTGTTTTAGTTTTTGATCCCTTAATTAATTTCTGAGTAGTCTTGTGTCTCCTCTTGTAAGTCTATGTTGTATTTATTTATGTATAGATGTATTCTTTGGGTAGCTTGTCACACGGTGCGGCCAAAAGTGGCTGGTGACTTAGAGCCTATCTATTATTTTGTGTGGTAAATTATCTGGCTATGTAAGCACTGATTTCAACTCCAGTATTTCATTTTTATCGTTTATTCCAAGAATGTACTTTCACAGACATCTCGTGAGCTTGACCACCTGATTCTACAAAATACACATATTTATCAATACTGCTTTGATTTATCAATTTAATTAGCCAATATCAAAGAAGTGAGGAAAAAGGTTAGGTGTTTTGTTTATATCCTCTTTGTTTTAGGTTATATCTGTCAAGCAAGCGTTTCATTTTGAAAGATAACGGTATCAATAGTTCAAATGAGTGAGTCAGTTCACTCACTTAAGTTTAGTTAAGTGTATTTGTTTGATGTGTTGTCTTAATTCTTGTAATATGTAGCGGAGCTATTTTAAAATAGGTAAATGAAATAATAAAGAGTAACCTGAAATGAAACTGAAATTGTCGATTTAGACCTGAACACGATGAAAATTCAAGGAATACAAGGTACAAAAACGATTAAAACTAACGCAGTTTAGTTTTTATCGTTTTAGTACCTTAAAGTGAAAACCCATTTTTTTTCTTTTTTTCTCTTGTATAAAAAATAAATCCACTGTATCAGTTTTGTGAGGGGCCCACAGTCCTAACTACTCGACGAGGCGTAGTGAACGTAGGCTACCTGGTGTGAAGGGGAGGGGATGCGAGCCAGGATGGAGACACCCTCCGTGACAATTGTCACCGGGTCTGTGCCTGCTCTCAAGACCTTGAGAACGGAGAGCAGGAGCTCGATGGCAAGGTCGATGGCTTCGTGTGTGACTGAAGTTGTTGACACCTCCAGGTGCTTCGTCTTCACTCCCACGGCTTGTGGGGAGAAGACCGTGTTAATAGGCTCTGTGGCAAAGGCAGTACAGCCCAGGCAAGCGGCTGTTGAGGGCCCGCGGTTGCGGTTGCGGGGGGCTTCGACGGGGTGCGGTGAAGCGGCGGTAAGGCGGGCGACTGCACTTTTGCAAAGCTTGGCGGCGATTTCTTCGTGAAGGTGAGTGGCCTGGGCGACGTTGTGAGTGGCCTTTGGTCGCCTCATGACCTTCGTGGTAGAGGCAGGGGGAGCCATGACTCCCCTCGATCCCTCAATAATTGTCGGCCGACGAGATTGACATTTTGCCTGCTCTTACTAGGTAGTTTCTTGACAATTGAACACTGACAGTGACGCAATTAGAGAACAATTCCAACGTTGCGCGGGAATATTTCACAGAGGTCTGTCTGCTACAACCTGCTTTATATCCGGCCTAATAGTACTTGGATGACTGCTTGTCGTGCGTGTCATAAGATCTTGTATTACTTCTCGGACTCATGGTCCAAATTATTTAAATGAGTTGACTCATTAATATGACTCATAGAAACTGACCAAATGGTTCAAATTATTTAAATGAGTTAACTCATTAATATGACTCATAGAAACTGACAACTCTCAGTCAAATGATCTGCCGACTTAGAACGAGCCTCTAGGCAAAGGGCAAATGTAATTTTTTGACGTTACGAGGTATAAACTGACGCAGGTGACCTGACTCACACTAATATCTCGAAATAAAATAATCGATAGATCGCAACACTATTTGTAAGTAGGGTTGTCATAGTCCAATCTGTGTTGCCATATTCCAATCAGTGATGCCGTATTTCAATAACTTTAAAAATCGATTGTAAAAAAATGGTGGCCTTTAAAAATATTCTTTCTTCACCACAATATTATCTACTATTCTATCTATCATATGAACTTGGTTTGAACCCTGTTAATTTTCCCTCGAAATAAAAATCCAACCCCCATAGTAAAATTTTACATCTCTTTTTAATTTTTCTCAGTGACATTGACATAAGCGCGCTCTAGTCTGGTTTAAAACTGTATTCGATCGTATTCGACGAATGCACGCTTATAGAAATAAACCGACTAATCCGACTATATTCAGTGAATGTAATGTTTGCGTTGTATTCAAGAAACAAACCGTAGTGACGGTTCATCACCCGCATATGAGCACTGTGTGCGGTGTGTGCGCGCTCAAAGTCAGATCAAACCTTGCTCGTATTCACTCGTTCAAGCAACGTGACGTCATCAGTGAAGTCACATTAGCGCACTATCATTGCATACGAAAATGAGGTAGTGCAGCGTGTGCGATACGTCAAATTAAATGTCAAAATTAATTTTGGTTGAGTTTCGTGGGATTTTTTTCGGTTTGTTTGGAGTTCGAAAGCAAACTAAAGAAATGGATACAATTCAAAGGGTCCAATACTTTGTGGCTAAAAAGTAATTTGATTCGAACAGTGACATTGACATAAGCACAGTCATATCGGATCGTTTAGATATTCGATTGTGTTTGACGTTTGTACGCTAATGAAAACGATCCGACTCGAATGCGCCGATTGCAGCGTTGGTAAAATATTTCCTTATTGAACCGCACTGTGATACGACTGATACACTACGGTTTGTTTCTTGAATACAACGCACATATTACATTCACGGAATATAGTTGGTTTATTTCTATATGCGTGCATTCGTCGAATACGATCGAATACAGTTTTAAACCAGACTAGAGCGCGCTTATGTCAATGTCACTGAGAAAATTTAAAATTTTGATTTTGTTTAACGTTTTAAGAAATTATTGAGAGATAATGATTATTCGATAAGATAATTAAATTTAAAAACCCCAAAAACAGTCTCGAAAACGAGATTGATGACAAATGTCTTATGAATTTGACGTTTCACACGCTGCACTACCTCATTTTCATTTGCAATGATAGCGCGCTAAAGTGACGTCACGTCGTCGCTTAAACGGGTGAATACGAGCAAGTTTCGAACCGATTATTACCGCGCTAAAACCGCACACAACGCTCATATGCAGGTTTTAAACCATAGTGATAGTGCTGCCGTGACAGTGAATAGTGCTGCTGAAGCCTGTAATAAATGAAAAGAAAAACCCCGCACACATCCGGAATCAGAACAGGAATTCAGATCAGAATTACAATTCTGAATTCAGAACGCACTGCTATCCTGGCGCACACATTCTTAACGGTTTCAGAACGGAAAACCACTAAGAATGTTTAGAACGCAGCGCTAGCAAACAAAATGTACTGACCGCCACCGCACACATCCGAAAATTTTCATTCTGAATCTCGCTGGCGCCGAGCCGAATGGACGTCCGACCCGCTTTTTCTGACTACTAAATAAAAAATATCTGAGACTGAAAATTTTTATAATGTGTGTGGAAAAGTATGAGTATTCACGGGTGTACCCAATAACGACGTTCCCTCTTCTTCTCGAGCGCCAGTAATGGTGCAATTGTAAACAATATTATCATTCTAGTCTACTGTCGTCCATCTTGTATGGCGTCTCCAAACGTACTGGTCTTGAAAATTCCGGATAGAAAAACCTGACCTCAACACTACGGTTTGTTTCTTGAATTCAACGCTCACATCACATTCACTGAATATAGTCGGTTTATTTCAATATGCGTGCATTCGTCGAATACGATCGAATACAGTTTTAAACCAGACTAGAGCGCGCTTATGTCAATGTCACTGAGAAAAATTAAAATTTTGATTTTGTTTTGCGTTTTAAGAAATTATTGAGAGATAATGATTATTCGATAAGATAATTAATCTAAAAACCCCAAAAAAAGTTGAAAAAAATCTCTTGAAAACGAGATTGATGACAAATGTCTTATGAATTTGACGTTTCGCACACGCTGCACTACCTCATTTTCGTATGCAATGATAGCGCGCTAAAGTGACGTCACTGATGACGTCACGTCACTTAAACGAGTGAATACGAGCAAGTTTTGAACCGACTATTAGCGCGCTAAAACCGCACACAAAGCTCATGAGCTTTAAACCGTCACTACGGATTGTTTCTTGAAATCAACGCACACATCACATTCACTGAATATAGTCGGTTTATTTCTATATGCGTGCATTCGTCGAATATCATCGAATACAGTTTTAAACCAGACTAGAGCGCGCTTATGTCAATGTCACTGAAAAAAATTAAAAGTTTGATTTTGTTTTGCGTTTTAAGAAATTATTGAGAGATAATGATTATTCGATAAGATAATTTAATCTAAAACCCCAAAAAAAGTTGAAAAAAATCTCTCGAAAACGAGATTGATGACAAATGTCTTATGAATTTGACGTTTCGCACACGCTGCACTACCTCATTTTCGTATGCAATGATAGCGCACTAAAGTGACGTCACTGATGACGTCACGTTGCTTTCCGAGTAAATACGAGCAACAGTGCGGTTCATTAAGGAAATATTTTACCAACGCTGCAATCGGCGCATTCGAGTCGGATCGTTTTCATTAGCGTGCAAACGTCGAACACAATCGAATATCTAAACGATCCGATATGACTGCTCTTATGTCAATGTCACTGTTCGAATCAAAGTACTTTTTAGTCACAAAGTATTTGGACCCTGTGAATTGTATCCATTTCTTTAGTTTGCTTTCGAACTCCAAACAAACCGACAAAAATCCCACGAAACTCAACCAAAATTAATTTTGACGTTTAATTTGACGTATCGCACAAACTGCACTACCTCATTTTCGTATGCAATGATAGCGCGCTAATGTGACGTCACCGATGACGTCACGTTGCTTGAACTAGTGAATACTAGCAAGGTATGATCCGACTTTGAGCGCGCACACACCGCACACAGTGCTCATATGCGGCTGACGAACCGTAGTGCAAGTTTTGAACCGACTATTAGCGCGCTAAAACCGCACACAAAGCTCATGAGCAGGTTTTAATCCGTACTGCGTAGTGCAAGAAACAAACACTACGGTTCGTCACCCGCATATGAGCACTGTGTGCGGTGTGTGCGCGCTCAAAGTCGGATCATACCTTGCTCGTATTCACTCGTTCAAGCAACGTGACGTCATCGGTGACGTCACATTAGCGCGCTATCATTGCATACGAAAATGAGGTAGTGCAGTGTGTGCGATACGTCAAATTAAACGTCAAAATTAATTTTGGTTGAGTTTCGTGGGATTTTTTTCGGTTTGTTTGGAGTTCGAAAGCAAACTAAAGAAATGGATACAATTCACAGGGTCCAAATACTTTGTGGCTAAAAAGTACTTTGATTCGAACAGTGACATTGACATAAGAGCAGTCATATCGGATCGTTTAGATATTCGATTGTGTTCGACATTTGCACGCTAATGAAAACGATCCGACTCGAATGCGCCGATTGCAGCGTTGGTAAAATATTTCCTTAATGAACCGCACTATAGATATTCGATTGTGTTCGACGTTTGCACGCTAATGAAATCGATCCGACTCGAATACGCCGATTGCAGCGTTGGTAAAATATTTCCTTAATGAACCGCACTGAAACCAGTGTCTGTCAGTTGTCAAAACTGCTTGTCATCTTGTCCGGCAAAGCTATTTTGAGCAACATTTGAAACGAAAGATATTGCGAATAATTAAGGTTCTATCGTGTATAACACAAAATTTTACGTAAAGTATCGAAAAAGCTGTAAGCATGGTAAGTAAGCCCATAATAATTCTCAAAAGTTTACTTTTTATAGGTTAGTTTTACTCTTGCTTGGTCATTCTGCTTCATAACAACGGATTTACTGTTTTATCTTACAGGCTCGTCGTTATGATACACGTACGACAATATTTTCGCCGGAAGGTACGTCTTTAAGTCCTGGATTTGCAACATTTTGTAGCTAATGAATTTTGACTGGAAAGTTTTCTGTCTTCAGGTCGGCTTTACCAGGTGGAGTATGCTATGGAAGCTATCAGCCACGCAGGCACTTCTCTCGGTATCCTAGCGACTGATGGGATCCTTTTGGCTGCCGAGAGAAGGAACACTAACAAGCTGCTAGATGAAGTGTTTTTCTCTGAAAAGATATACAAGTTGAATGATGACATGGTTTGTTCCGTCGCCGGGATCACGTCTGATGCCAACGTGCTCACTAATGAGCTGAGACTGATAGCTCAGAGGTACCTGCTGCAGTATGGAGAGTCTATTCCTTGCGAACAGCTTGTCTCTTGGCTTTGTGATGTCAAGCAAGCTTACACACAATATGGAGGTAATTTTAAACTGTTTACCATACTATCTAAAATAAAAAATTGTCTATTATAAATTATTCTTATCAGCTGTCCACTGCTGGACATAGGCCTTCCCTACAAATCTTTGTGATGATTAGCCCTTGGTAACCCAGGTCTGGTCTGGCCCACGACCTTGACCTGATTATTGTTTTACTGCTATTTTAAAACTGGTATGTGTTTGACTTTTTGTCCATTTACTTTACAAAAAAGTTTACTTTCTAAGAATGTAAGAAAATAACATGCTGAGTCTGGTGCTAGTCTATCTTTTTACTAGTTCCACTATTTAGTGACAGACATCAAATTTCTGCTTTTTAATGTAATCTTAACAATTTAGGTAAAAGACCATTTGGCGTATCAATCTTGTACATGGGATGGGACAAACACTATGGCTACCAGCTCTACCAATCTGATCCTAGTGGAAACTATGGTGGCTGGAAAGCTACTTGCATTGGAAATAATAGTGCTGTAAGTCTTTGATTTACTATGGAAGTAGTATAAGTTTTTAATGTTAGTATGTCTATTCCTTCATTTCTTGGTATTGCCCTTTTGTGGGTACTCATGTTTCAATTCAACTTCACTTGATTTAAAAAAACTGTAATAATGTACCATTCAAATAATATGATTGTTTCAAAAAAATATAAAAAACAATAATTATGGTTTTGAAAATTATATTTCAGGCTGCTGTATCAAGCCTGAAACAAGAATACAAAGAAAATGAAACCACAATAGAGGAAGCTAAGGTTCTCGCCATCAAGGTGCTCAGCAAGACATTGGACATGACTAAAATTACTCCAGAAAAAGGTAATATGATAGTCTATTATATTTTATTATAAATATTTAATTGAGCTGTTTAAGTATTGCAATATGGTAAGGCATTTGTGTGAAATCCGTTTGGGAAAACACCACCCCCTTGCCTATGTCTGCCTTGAAGCAGAAGTGCAAGATTAAGGGAGCCAGTGAGACATTCTTTGTTTCAAAGTTCAGCAATCTGGTCTGGTGAGCTGTTTTATTTGTGTCTTTGACCCTAGCTAGCTGTGATGACCATTTATCACAAGGTGGCCCATACAGATATAAGTAATTGATGAGATGACACATATTTCGTCATCTGTTTGAAAACCAAATGTGTCACAGTTTTTCAATCAACTGAGCATCAGGGATACCACAAGCAGTTTTTAGTGATTTATTTATATATTTATATTTATTTTGGAGAAAAAACAGACAATAGCGTATATTAGGTCTAAATGAAATAGAGTTAAATTAATGTGCTTAACACTACCTCCATGTACATTTCTCGCTTAGAGTTAGAAAGTAGGGATTGAGAAGTATACAATAAACTTTTAGTTTAGTAACAAATAGTGCTTAGTGCGCGCAAACAAACATTAATCCATAATTAAATTAATTAATTTATCCAATTAATTTTAAATTTTTTTTTTTATATGTTGGTGAAACCATATCAATTATTTTGTAAGATCAGAACTGGGAAGGTCGACAAAGTTTAATACAGTAGAGGGAAGGAAGACGCAGACACATTCAGATGTCAGTATTAGAAACCAATATATTGCAGATTTTTCTATTAAAACTTGCTTTAGATTCATAAAAGATATCAACGTCAGTGAAGAAACCATTATATGTCCTGCCAAGACGGTACAGGGGGGCACGTGCCCCATAGTTAGTTGCAATACCAGCTAAATTAAATAAACAAGGATATCTTAGCTTTCTATGTGTAGAGTAGTGAATTATACTAGTCAAGATGTTGCAATTATAAGTACTTATACAAATGTTACGGAGAATATTTAGGTCGGATGTGATCTGGTCAAGTTCTAATTGAACTTGGGTGGCCCATCTGCTTATTTGCTCACTTGTCTTCTGAACAAAAATTACTGAGAAATTCCAGAGTTATCAGCAAATGAGACATTGTGTATGTACTCTGTTATTTATGGCTGTGTATTAACATGCTACCAAATTTGAGTAAATTTTTACCAAATAATATCCACCAAATTGTGTCTACCAAAATGGATGAATGTACATCAAATTTGCTTCTGGCACTTCGCCGGCCGCTGCCGCGGCACGCTCGCTCCGCTTGTGGCCGCAAGATAACCTAACACAACCTAACCGAACCAGTTACCCAAATTTGGTGTACGTTCATCCAATTTGGTGTACATTCATCCATTTTGTCTGAAGTGTATTGGGGTATAAAAAATTATTTTGGGTATCATTTAATTTGTTGCCGTTATTATTACCTTTGGTAGTGGTGCTCAAGTATTCAATTGCTTCATCAATTCAATTTTCTGTAGATTTCTTTCTAAATATTGAAGTACTGTGACAATTACTGTTAACTTTTACACAAATCATGCTTATTTCCTTTTTGCAGTGGAAATGGCAACTCTAACTCGCAAGGACAACAAGACTGTCATCAGTGTCCTGTCGACCGCTGAAGTGGAAGCTCTCATTTCCAACTTCGAGAAGACAGAGGCAGCTGCAGAGGCTGCCAAGAAACAGCCCCCCAAGTCGTAATCAGTCTGTTCGTAATACCTTAAGTTTCTTTTATTGCATTATATCATTAAACATTTTACATGGTAATGGTCCCCTTTAGTATTTTTTTATATGAAGTCTATTTTTAGGGTTCCGTACCTCAAAATAAAAAAACGGAACCCTTATAGGATCACTTTGTTGTCTGTCAAGACCCTTTTTCTCACGAATGAGAAGAGGTATCAGGTTGAAATTGATAACGAATATTAAGGTCCATAAACCACACAAGATCTGGAAATTTAAATTTTTTACAACGACGCAATAAAAGGATATGGCTTTTTATGTCCTCATCTCCATACATTTATGCAAAAAAGCAAAACCTACAGGGTTCTTCCCGTTGACCTAAAATTATGAAATTTGGCAAGAAGCTAGGTCTCACAGTACAAATAAAGGGAAAAGACTAAAATCATTAAATATTTCAATTTTTCTCACAAATAATAGTAACCAATTAAGGTGAGCTCTCGTTTCAAGAACTTTTCTATAAAAGATGGGGTCATGTTGGATGGTCGCGGAGTTTTTAAAATCAAAGAGCAAAAGCTTTTAGTATATCATATGGTAGATAGGTACGGAACCCTTAGGGCGCGAGTCCGACTCGCACTTGGCCGGTTTTTGAATGTCTTAACCCTATCTAAATCTGGTCTTAAAACTGCATCGTGCGCATCACAGGTGCGCATAGTGCCGCCATCTTAATTTATTTCGAAATATCATATAAAGGGTGCTGATGGACATAATTTCTATATGATTTGCTCATGTCTGCCTCTTTGACTGATGACAAGAAGCATCCTCTAAAAGATACAAAAAATATTGGCAGACATCCACACCCCTGCGTTTTTGAGGAATTTAGTTTTAACTATTTTGAATGATCAGCCATCATAATAGCCCTGCGTTGTAAAGTTACAGCACTTCAAAATGCAAAAACCACTACTTCCTCCCGTGATGATGCAGACTCCTGCATGTCTGCCTCTTCGATTTCCTACATCTTCAGAAGTATTTATGCAGACAAAAAAAACATTATTTAGTATCTTATTTTTAATTTTTTTGCTTTAACTCAAAAACGCAACGACACGCACAGAAAAACTTGCAAATCGATTCGTATTGAGCTGATCTATCATCCCCATTAATATGAATCATGAGCAAATCATATACCCAACCAAATGGCAGCCAGCACCCTAACTACGAGTATTAAGATATATCAGACAAGGTGTGTCAGACTTTCGTACTTTATTAGCAGTACCTGGGCGTCCAAGCTACCAGATGGCGCTGTATCACCGCCATCACTAGGCGGATTTTCTGAATAGCGGTCTTAATTTTTTTCTCAATCTATGCTCGATTACATGGAGACCTTGGCGTTTGACTTAAGTAGGTAAATGGAAAAAGTATTATGAATGTGTTCTACAAGTGAGTGTGATTGTGAAGTCGACTTCAGAGACAAAAAATATTTGCGAACTTTACAAAGGACAGGAAATAATAATAGAAATTGGATACGAAAACAAGGAAAGGCAAAGATGAGGCAGGGCGTCAGACAGGGGTGTCCACTCTCACCTTTAACTTTCAATATCTTCAAAGAAAAGCAACAGAAGAAATAGTTGATTCAGACAGCCGAGGAATAACGTGAAAATCCAAATTGCAGAATTTGACAAAATATCGAAAAGAGATGAAACCCTCAAACAGTTTGGATTAAAAATTACCTATATAAAAACTAAAACATTACATCTAATAAAAATCACACTCAAGTAAATATCACGTCTTGAGCTTTGGTTTATACAATGTGTTAATTAAATTGCGCAAAACCTCTCGGGGGAAGCTCTAGACATAAAACTGAACAACTTTTTTCTTTTGAAAATTCGCAAAAGTCGTAAAACAAAAGTAGTTTAGTTTCACAGTTCATGTTTGTCAGTTCATGTTCACAGCTACCTACCACCCGAGAGGTTTTGCGCAATTTTCTTAACACCCTGAGATGTGAACACTGATAAAGATAGAGAAAGAATGGAAGCATTTGAGATGTGGTGTTGGAGGAGAATGGATAGGATTAGCTGGACGAAAAGATAAACTACTAAACGTAGTACTGGAAATAGTTGGAGAGAAAAGATGTTTGTTACAAACGATGCGACATCTGATACGACGCGACATATTTCTGAGAAATGTAGAAATAAAGATTGAAGGGAAAAGAGGAACAGGACGTTCTATACGTAGTTACTTCGTCCAATTGAAGGAATTAATCGGACATCGGAGAGAAGAAATGAAAGGAAGATACGCCACCGACAAGAGCACAGCCCTTAAATTTAAGTAGGTGGACAAAGTGCATCGTTTGTGGAAGATGGCGGTAGGTATATTTTTAATAAAACCAATATAAAAAATAAAATATACATATAATTATGACCGACAATCATACACGTATTAGGCCACTTAATCTACTTTATATTATTATTTTATGCTACAATAACAATACAAGCTTACTTACAAATACAAAATTTTAAAAATATCTATTGAAAAGTGAACCATAATACGTCCAACCGAATCTGAAGCATTTTTATACGTAATCGTTAACTACGCATAAAAACTGTTATTTTGAACCACGCATTCCTTTTATGCACTATTTTTATTGTTTTGTGAGTTTTTGATTTTAACCATAAAAATAAAATATTTTTGTTCCTTTCAACTTACCTATTTTTACAAAAGTAAAATACTTAGCAGGCATTCATCGCATCGTCAAGTAACTACTAGGTGTAACAAAAACGGTGTATGTGGTTCTGCCCATGAAACTGAACAACTTTCCCCAAGAAACATATAGGTCGAATTACGAAAAAAAAATCATTACAGCAAAATGTGCTATTATTATCAGCTGATTCAGTTTCTATGGGAGGGGACCTAAGTTTCTTAAGGTAAGTCGTTCAGTTTCATGTGGGCAAATTCACATCCTCCAGGGTTTTTATACCCTTTTTGTTACACCCTGTATACTAAATTTCACTAAAGAAGGCCACGTTTTGTAAACAAACATTTTGTAGTTAAGAAAACCCCACTACCACCGACTAAAAGCATGCCAATGTTATATTCTAATTCAATGAACAAGCAGCATACCACACCAAACTGAGAGCTCTAGTCCTACCACTCTTACCCCCACCAAAAACAAATCTAGTACTGAAGTTGAGCCATTTAAGAGCTCTTACTAATTAGAGCGGTTTGGTTCTCTGTAAATGAGTCAACGCGATCCGTTGCCAACTCTCAGCTACGCTTAATCAGAAATATCAACCTTTTAACACTTTTTACATGAATTTGAGGTTATCATTTTGTTTACAAAACGTGACGCTCCTTCGTGAACTATACTATAATATACTTAAAGAGTGGGTGGTTATTTAAGAAACAATTTTATATAGAGTTTCATAATAAATACTTAATTATCGGCTTATTGTCGCTTCTACCATTTTCCTTAACTAACCACTCACAATCAGACACACTCAAGCAGTACTATTCCCATCTGTTGATCCCTTAATAGTTAGTCACATATTTTTCCTAGTGGTCGAAATCAAATCGACAATAGGCTGAATCAAAATATACACCAAAACCATACATACAAAAGATATCATAGCATTTGCTAATGAAGGCTGCGCCCCACTAAAGTATTCCATGTTGAACCCTATAGCTATAGTAATAAGACCCATCGAAACTGCGAATAAGCCGACAGAGATGTGTAGAAGTTTGACTGGGCCGCTTTTGATCATCAGACGGACTTTGGCGGAAAAGAGCGCCACTATGCCCGATATAAAACTAAGAATCGCAAAGCCGAGAGCGATCACACCTGAAAATAATTAAAAAAGAACTTAAATTTAGGACTTAAAGAAATATAGGTACTTAAACCGTTAGCGTAATATTATATATTCTTTTCCTAAACGCCGTTTGTCAACCGCGCCCTCACCGAGGCGATACCAATAAAACAAAACAACAGAGGTGATGTCACTATGGCTGTTTGTTTGTCCACCACGACGATTCCGAGCCGATATCGATTACAAGAGAAAAACGCCGACAAAGTTACGAGCAAAAACAGTACTTACATTTATAGGTATCACTTACTCATCGCTTCTATCGGCGCTGTTCTTGTGTTTTATCGGTTTTTGCTCATAACTTTGTGCCGAGAGCAGGAAGCTCATTCTTAAATATCACCGGGTGACAAAATATCACTTCTATAACTTTAAAAATTCAAATTCACCCTGATTAACGATTAAAAAGTAAATAAAAAAATATCATCATCATAACATCCCATAAAACGTCCACTGCAGGACAGGGGAGCTCCCTCCAGACCTCCAGCAGAAACGCGTGGTACTTTGGAGGATATTTACCATAGTCACCACGCTTGTATTCGTTGTGGCTGGCGACCGCTGTTGTTGGTGACCGCAGTACGTACGATGGTACGACGCAAAGAAAGATGCTGCTGCCCATCCTCCCGGTTTTTAAGCCCTTAGTCGCCTCTTACGACACCTACGGATAGAAATGGGTTGGTACTACTATTCTTTGCCGGTACCACACGGGCTGATAAAAAAATACTATAAACATTTATAATTATACACTACACTAGTGCAATGCTGATACTAAATATACTATTTATAGGCACGTGCCGCCGGCCCTTCGGCCGGTACCGCCGTAACCGCTATGTCCCTGCATTTTAAATCTGTAATATCTTCGAAAATATTCATTTAAATTACATGCTGTAAAAGGCTATATTGATCTATATTAAATGCACAATGTATTTAAGGTACTTAGATAAGGATTAAAGCTTTACTGCTTAAAATCGCTTCGTAAAAAAAATAAAGGATAAAAATGGTTATTCTGGGTTATCCCTAAGAGATAGACATATACCATCGCGGACTTTTTTGTAGACCTTTTTGAGGTGTACAATACTGTAGTACATTATTTTGATCTATAGGGTTCAGCCAGCGTTTGCTATGTAAGCGCAAAAAATTGAGATTATTTACGAAACCTCTAAAATTATCAGTGTTTTCCACTAAATTATGCATGTATTATACATATGAACCTTCCTCTTGAATCACTCTATCTATTGGAAAAAACCGTATCAAACTCCGTTGCGTCGTTTTAAAGATCTAAGCATACATACATACAGACAGACAGCGGGAAGCGACTTTGTTTTTAACCGACGAAAAAAAAAACGGAGGAGGTTCTTAAGTCGACGCGTACCTATATATATATATTTTTAATGTATGACCACGCATAATATAGTGATGATATTCAAGCATTGGCTCCCAGTCCCAGCACGATATCGGCGCTTTTCTCTTGTTATCGGTATCGTCATGGACAAACGGTCTTAGCTGTATATGTATAGGGTACTCGTACATCAATTTTATATTTATTTTTCTGATATCAGAAAACTTCTAACGAAACGATCTACCTATGAAACTTTATCAATAAATGAGATTGATAATATCACAAGTCAGATCATCGTGTTTTACACTAGTTTTCACATTCCATTGTGAATTACTTATAAAAAGATAATAAAAACAGATATCGTTTTCAAGAGGAGAGAAACAGGGGTCGGTGGTCGACACAAAATGAGCTTTGGTGTTAAGGATAACATAAAAAAACCGGTCAAGGCTAAGGTATACCGTCTTAGTGTATTAAATGCGCGCGAGTCTAACTCAGTCAAATGTACGCAGAGCCATAAGTTAAAGAAACCCTGATATAGCTACTACGATTAAAAAGATACAGCCCTCGGACAGACAGACGACATAGGTCTCCGTTGACCTATAATTCCGTGGTCTCCGTTTATACCCTTCGGGTACGGAACCCTGTAAAATGGGCGAAAACTTAAAGAAAACAGAACGAATGAGATAAGACCAAGCCAAGAGTCAGACCGACCTCACACAACCTGGTGTCAGAGTTGTTGAGCCGCCAAAGGTCTATAACATGGCTCATTAATAACGACTACATCCGTAGATAGTAGTTTGCCTTCCGAAGCGCGCAAACATCTAACTTTTCGGACAATCAGGTGATTCATCCTGCAAAGCCCTAACCAAACTTGGGAGATCGCACAAAGTGATTTTTGTTTTTCCCCCACCGAGAATCGAACCCAGAACCTCCGGATCGAGATCTGAGCGCCCTTACCACTAAACCACAGAGGCTGTTAATAAGAAGTTCAGTCAGTTTAATTTTCTTACCACAAATGCCATGAGCACTAGAGACTTCCATGTCAGTCTCAGCCAAGCCGAGGAAAGTCCCTGCTATGACGAAGATCGCGCCTATGAGTTGCAGGCACCCGTGGACTATCCTCTTCCCATCATCCGACAGTTGAAACGACCACGAGTTGTGTCGGTGGAGGGTCAGTATCGCTTCTACTAGGAACAACTGGTACTGGAAAATTATAGAGAATAAATGTTAATGCTGTAGCGACTGGAAATGTGGCTGGCCAAGTTGGAATGACCACAATTTTAACAGAGATTGAGACCACAATTTAAGCCAAGGTTCCTATGTTATTTTTGTCTCATTCTCATCCTTTAATTAATTGCCCGATTAATTATTATACATTATGACTGTGTGGTACCGGCAAAGGATAGTACCAACCCATCTGTACTCATGGGTGTCGTAAGAGGTGACTAAGGGCTTATGAACCGGGAGATGGGCAGCAGCATCTTTAAGGGTATTTTACCATCTTACATACTGCGGTCACCAACAACAGCATTCGCCAGCCGCAACGCATCCAAGCGTGGTGACTAAGGTAAAACTCCTCCAAAGTACCACGCGCTTTTGCTGGAATTTTGAAGGGAGCTGGATGTCCTGAAGTGGACTTTGCATGGGATGTTATGATGAATTAGATTACATGTGGCTGCAAGTGACGAGATTGGTTTTTTAAAGGTAGCTACATCCTACATCCATCATCATTTTATACCCATACTCATCATCATCATCATAACATCCGATAACGTCCACTGCAGGACAGGGAGCTCCCTCCAGAACTCCAGCAATAACGCGTGGTATTGGAGGGTATTTGCCATAGTCACCACGCTTGTAAGCGTTGCGGCTGGCGACCGCTGTTGTTTGTGACCGCAGTATTTAAGATGGTACGATACTCAGAAAGATGCTGCTGCCCATCCTCCGGTTCATAAACCCTTAGTCGCCTCTTGCGACACCCACAGGTAGTAATGGGTTGGTACTATTCTTTGCCGGCACCACACGGGTCTACCTATATTACACTGTCCGATAACCATGCTCGATTTACAAAATGCTGGGGACGAGAGAGGTATCGGCGCAAAAGAAGTCTAGGGGTCATATTGATAAATCCCTCTGAAGTGTAACATTGCTCTCAAGATGTACTTTGCACGTATAAAACATCTTGAGTGCAATCTCAGACTTGAGATAGATTTATCAATACCTCCGTAAGACCAGCAGTCATCATAATAACATCATGTGGGTTGAAAGATCGATGACCGACTACACTACAAACCATGGTGACAGATTTAATAAGCCACCAAAAGCCTCTGAGATGGTTCATTAAATAAATAAATAAAAATCTTTTATTTCAGGCGGTATTCAACCCATATTTCACAAATAAAATTTAAATTATTATTAAGTACATTGCATTGCAACATTGTCATAGTCATTAACTAATTTCCACCAGTGTATGAGTGCATTCACCTATGTTACAATTATATTACAACATAAGTAAGTACATGCACTAGTATGCGCCTTAATCCAGCTTATCAATATACAGTTACTATGAAATGTGTCAGCAATGACCCTCAGAACGCTATTGGAACTGGCCCTAATTCTCTGCAACGCAGCAGCACTCCGTCTGCGGAGCGTGGCATGAAAGCCGTCAACGTGAGCGTCCGCAAACATGCCCGATGCGCTGCAGAAACGGGGCAGTCCCAAGAGCGTTCTGAATTGTTATATTGAACACATAACGTCTTTATCGATGACTGCATTAACTGCTACTTCTGTAGATTGTAGCCGGTACCAAATTACCAATGGTAACGTGCCTATGCACGGAATCAGCATTTCGGACAATCAGGTGATTCATTATGCAATGTCTTAACCAAACAGAGGAAGTCTACAAAGTCAGTTTTGTTTGATTCTGATTTCTGGGCAATGGGCGACTCGTTCCATCGTCGACCTCATCTCTGTCCTCAGGGCTAGATCGAGGTCAAGAGCAAGCCCATTGACAATGAAAAAAAAGACAGTGTCCCCTTTGGGAATCGAACCCAGGACCTACGAACCGAGAGCCGAACGAAACGATAGTTTCTAACCACTAGGCCTGCAGTAGAAAGAATTAAATGATATATTAGATATATGTACTTAATACGTATGTAAATAAGTAGGTACCTATTTCGATAACGGCAGGAAGCTTCTACCTTTCGAAGATGTCTTCTGCTTGTTTCGTCAATAAACCATGCTTTCTTAGATACATCTCTAGATAGATACATGTACACATTTTTGATTACACGATGATGTTATCTCAAGTGTGCAACTATAGTAGTTTATGCAACTGTCATATAAAACAGGTTATTAAAACACGAGTTTGGGTTTATCACATGAGGCGTAGCCGAATGTGATAATAGCATCAAACGAGTGTTTTAATACCATATTATATGCAGTTGCGTATACTACTTTATCTTCACTCATGCAATAGGTTTCTTTACTTATAAAAATGATAAAAATTAAACAAAAGTAAGTAAACAACAATGGTAACTTATATTATGTATATTACAGTTCTGATATGAGTCTGAAGAAGCCGCCTTAATATATCCGCTAGGTCTTCTTTGAAATATACAAGCAGAACATTTTCTTAACAAGACATGGTTTACTTTTCGATTTTCATTCTTTCCCAATTCATTGTAGGTTATGTCATAAAATGTCCTAGACTAATATGGAAGAAGATCAAAAGTTATTGAGTATCTTCTGGTGTAACTGCAGTATCCTTACTGCACCAATTTATCTTCTTTTTCAATAAACTTTCACACTACTTTCACGGGCACAAAAAACTTGAAAAAGGTAAATATTTGAGAATGGCGGCAAATCTAATATCTATTTCCTTCTAATTTCAGGCTGCGCGCGCATATTTTCCACTACAGATAAAAGAATTGTAACTATAGTAACTGTTACTGTAACTGCTCCAAAATAATAGGTTGTTTATAAGGCACACTTTGTAAATATGCTACTAATATTTGACAGCTACTAAGAAAAACTGTTACATTTATAACCGTCTCTCTAAAAGACCTCATATTCAGTCTTCTTTAAAAAGGTTTAGGTTCAAGAATAATTTTATCCAAGTGTTATGTTATGATTAAAAAGTTAAATTACGTAACACCTTCATACAAAAATCGTTACGTAATGGTAACTTTTTAATTTTTTATGCATACTCTGCGTAATATTCAGCCTTATGTACCAACTTTTTGAATCATAATCCAAAGATTACGACATGAGTGTAGATAAAAGAACATTATTGAATAAAATTGAAATGAAAGCTTAATTTTTGTGCCGCTTATTTACGTCTCGTTTAGGATAAGTACAGACAACAGTACGTTAGTAGTAACAAGGACTGTATGGCATGGTAATAGAGTTACAAATGTTTCCACTGACGTGTGACTGTACCAAACATTTTATACTAAAAACTTTCAACGCATTAAAGCTTTTAGCGCAGCTTTAATCCTCATATGATTAAAATATTAATAAAAAAAAAACCGGCCTAATGCGTGTCAGTCCATGCACAGTATAGGGTTCCGTAGTGTTTTTACAATTTTTCGCAAAGCAGGTTTTCTCCTAAGGCCGGTATTTCACTGGGACACTGGTAGAGCGACTGGTAGCGCGACTGGTTGCGCCACTGGTGTCCGTAACTAGACACCAGTAAAGACACACCCTGCGGCCACAGTATTAAGGGCTATATTTCACTGGGAGTGGTAGCGCGACCAACAGCCGGACTGGTTGCATAGCCCTTAATACTGTGGCCGCAACGTGTAGCGATTCTGGTGTCTAGTAACGGACACCAGTAGCGCAACCAGTCGCGCCACCATGGTGTCCCAGTGAAATACCGACCTAATGCTCAGCTAAGCGAGGTCCTAGCGCCTAATTGCTATTGATATTTTAATTATTTCCAGTTTCTCGCCTGTAGCTCATTAACTTGTAAAGCCTACTTAGCTGTGATAGTTTTCCTTTTAATTTCATCATATATACTACTTATATACTACTGTGAATTTTTTCACATTTCCAATATCAACCGTTTAGCTGGCAGGGGGGGGGGGATACTCGACTCCAACAAAAAATCGCGCTTTCAAGCTAAATATTTCGCAAATGTATCCCTAAATCGAAAAATGATCTGTGCAAACTCACATTAATTCTAAAAGACCTACCCGACACTATGGGGTAGAGAAAGAAAAAAATTTTTCACCCCCACTTCTTGCAAGGGAGGTACCCAAAAAATATAATTTTCAATATTTTATTTTACCACTTTGTCGGCTTAGATAAAATGTATATCCGTACTAAATTTTAGCTTTCTAGTGCTAAGGGTCTCTGAGCTAAGCCGCAGACAGACAGACGGACATGATGAAACTATAAGGGTCCCTTTTTGACTACGGAACCCTAAAAATTAGGACTATCGCTTAGTGCAACAAATTACGTACTCCAGTGCCAGCGAAGATAATGTGAAGTTGTAGATTGCTGATGGACCCGTTCGGTGCTGACGTCAGCGCAAAGTTCCACAGAACATACGTCACTATAGCTGTTAGCATGTGGTGGCATAGATTGATAAGCTGACATATGGCTCGCCAGGCGGAGTCCCATGACCCTAGGCTCCGTAGTCCGCTTTCGGCGTCGTAGTCCCCAGATCCAGGAGCACGTGTTATTTCTGCGTGGTACGGGACGTGTTCCCGGACTTCGTACATCTCCACCTTATCCACTTTTTCCACCGACTGCTGCCGACTGGTGCCCGGTCGATCCATCTTTCTTCTCGTTACGGTATAGACCTCACGAACCACTGTCACCCACTCTTCACTCTCGTCAACACAGAGACCACCTCACGTACTAAACTCCTCACAAAAACTCTAACTTAACACTCAAGAGTGCGATAGGTTTGATCTGTAGATATATGAAATTGACAGTTTTAAGATAACTTGCGTAACTGCGATATTACAAGAGTTGATAAGTGGGAGATTAATCTTAGATGTTTTAAGGAATGTTGCAATTTTTAGGCTTCTGACTGGGAGTGTTCGGTATGTGAGCGATACGTTGACCTAAATATCTTTTGTGATAAATTTCCATCATAAGACCCGCCATTTCAAACGGTTTGCTCGTAAGTAAACACCGGAAATAAGCAATTCTTCATGGAAACCATGACTTCAAAAAGTTAAGGTCATGATAAAATATTATTGACTCTTGGATTTGTCCTTGTTCTTGGTTCATCATGACATACCATGAAACGTCCACTACAGGACAGGGAACTCCCTCCGAAACTCCAGCTTTTGCTGAAACAATGTGGAGGGGAAGTACCATAATAGTCACCACGCTTGTTAGCGTTACGGCTGGCAACATAGACCGCGGTTGTTGGTGACCGCAGAATTTAAAATGATACGGTAAACAGAAGGATGCTGCTGCCCAACCTCTTGTTCATTAATCCTTAGTCGCCTCTTACGACACCCACATTACCCACAAGTAGAGATGGGTTGTTACTATTCTTTGCCGGCATCACTGCACGGGGCCTCGGTTCTGGGTTAATTAGAGGAGAAGAATTCAAATGACTCAAAATTTTTTTTTTTAAAGAATTTACCGTCTAGCGCGCTTTTTGTAACATCAATGTTCACAAGGAGTTTTGAACCTCGCGAATGTTCATTTACGAGTGTCGTCTAGCATTGGCTTTCCGTTACTAGATGGCTCTACCGGTAGCTCATGTCTAATGTCTATAGGTACAAAAGTAACTGTCGGGGCATTTACGAGTAACGTGTACAATTAATGACTGTCTCGTTTGTATCCTGTGCTCGTGCTGAGCCACTCTAGCTTAAAGTTTTCGCTTATTAAGTAAGCAATGGGTCTTCTTCTATTGCTATATTGTTAGCAAACTATACTTTTTTAATCTTTCCAAGGTCACCAGGGCGACTAGGGGGCGCTTTTATTTTTCGAGTGCATGCAAACATGAGCTTGTGGTGGTCAGACGGGAATGGCACCGATAGTACCTACATACATGCATAACTACCCAAAAATAAAAACCACAGTCTCACATCAAGTAAGGTGTTGTTAAAAAAATCCTTTCAATACACCGCCGCCTGCTATAAGGGAGGCGCGTGACCGCCCCCAATTAATAAAGAAGCTAATGAAATCTTACCACAAAAAAAAGATGTGCGTGTCCAAAACGTGCGATAGGGTTCTGGAGCCATTGTATTTTTCCGTTAGAACTCGTTTCTATTTACTTTTTCGGATTATTTATGTCGGTCTAATTGATTTAGCCATCGGTCGAAATAAGTTTTTAATTTGTACATTTGAGTTTGCAATGTATATGTAACCTAGTATTCCTTTTCCTTACGTAAGCACCTCTAGTTTTCTTCAGCCTGAGTAGAATAAGCACGTACTTAATATTATTTTTCGTACCTGACATCCGTTTGCCCACTTATTAGTGAGGTCAAAAGCAGTATCTTTTTTATACGATTTTTCTAACAATTAACAAAAAATTTCAACAGTAAAGTAAGTGACCAACAGTAAAGTAAGTGTCCATAAAAAATGGAAAGTTGAAAATTTTTTGTGCTATATAAACAAATTCGTAGAACACAAGTCCTTGCTTTGACCTCGCTTATAAATGGGCAAACGGATGTCAGGTACCTACAAAAAAAACATATTCACCATTTTTCTTAAGCAATCGTGCCTCAGCTGGACCCTAAAAAGTTAACATACGAGTCGTCTTCGACCCTGCGGCGCGGTGGTGGCCATTTGTCACCGCGGCACTTGATAACGGCAGGGTTGTCTTTTTGTGGAGGTTGATGACCGAGAAGCGTTAGAATATTTCCAAAAATTAAGTAACTACTTATTGGTAGTATTTATTTTCTTAGAGCGCTTTCATACCCCATCTCATTGCGGTTTAGCAGCGCAACCGCAGACCCCATCTCATTGCGGCGGTTTCAGCGCTGCTAAGACGCCAAGAAAAGTAATTGACTAAGCGTTAGGTGCTTATTTTTCAAGATTTTATTTTACCACTTTGTTGACGTGGATGAAATGTATATCCGTACAAAATTTCAGGATTCTAGCACTACCTTAGGGTAGGGACAGACAGACAGACGGACGAAACTATAAGGGCTCCTTTTTGACAAACCGGGGCGGGCTAAAATTGTGTTTGGAGGTGGTTTTTCAACATCAAATATATTTTGTAGTTTTTGTTTGTAATACTTCAAGAAAATTCTTAATAACTTGTTTTTTCTCTTTTCAGTTCATATTTTTCTACACAGTCGGGTATATCGTTATTTGATTTTTTTATTTTTAGTTATTAGTTTTTGGTTTTATTAGTTTTAAAATGAAATATTTTTTTTTATATTTCTTTTTGCGTTATATTGATACTTAGAAGGTAGAGAGAAAAATGAAGTCTAAGAAACAATGTTAATGTATGCTACAAGTTCTCAGAAAACTTTGAATCAATTTCTAACATATCTTCCCATAGTTTTTCATCCACATAAACTAAAGCCTAGTGTTAAAATAAAGCCTTTCTATTAGTAAAAGTTCTTTATTTTATAAAAATCTCGTTACAACTGAACTGCGATCTCACATGAGTTCTAGTTCTTTTTTTTAACCTGCGCACACAAAGTGCCCAAGGGAATGAATCTATTCAGCCAATTCCAACACGTTCCCTTTTTTTACAATAATAAATTTACAATAATAAATCTAAATTATAATGTTCACTTACTTAATCTGTTCCTACCTATTGTTAACCGGGTTAATCAGCACTAGTAACCAATATTGAGATATCAATGCTTAATGAAGTAATATTTAACTACAGCATAAACTTATTTTGAAATTAACAAATTCAGGAAATAAATCTTAATAACAATAAAGTAGTTAAAGGAAAAAAAAGCAATTAAATCAACTAACAAATTAATTACCTAGCAAACATAATCTTTAAGATACGAGGGTCTACGAGTTTCCCTTTTAGGTCTAGGAGATGGAACAATTGCCTCATTACAAGATTGATGATCCATGCTGGTTGTAGAAGTAATGGAATTATTTAAGTCGTTTTCTATTAGAGATGTCTCCAAGCTTTGGTGGATTGATCGACCATCTGCTACAGCAACATTAGCATTTTCTTTTAATTGGGAGTTGGTGTGATCAGCAACACCTTCCTTCTCTTTCATGTTAGAGTCCACCTGGGTTGGAATGAATGATGCGAGAGGACGTATGTGTGACAGATCACGTCTGTAAGAAGTGTTATTGATATTGACCACATATGACCTGTCTGAAAGGATATCTTCAATAAAGCCTGGAGTCCATGTTTTATTAACTGATGGTTGTAGTTGCACTGTAACAGGCTGTCCAATTTCCAAGGATATTGTTTTACGGGCTCTCTTGTCATAAGCAAATTTTGTATCTATTCTCTTCTTTTTTATACTTTCAGATACATCATTGATAACCTGTGGTTTTAATAGACTAGGGACCACAGGTAAATATCCTCGTGTTCGACGTGAGTACAGACGTTGGACTGGACTAGAGTTGAGTTTGTTAGGTGTGTTTCTTAAACACAGTAAATTCAACCAAAAATCTTCATCATTATCAGTGGATTTGAACATCAATTTTTTTGCTATTTTTACTGTTGCTTCCGCTTTTCCGTTTCCTTGTGGATGGTTAGGAGATGAGGTTACCTGAATAAAATTCCATGTCTTAGAAAATTCTGAAAACTCATTATTGACAAAATTAGTGCCTCCATCTGTAACTACAGTTTCGGGGATGCCATGTCTAGCAAAATTCTTTTTGCAGCATTCTATTACAGATTTTGCTGATAAGTCTTTTAATCTATCTAGCTCAAAAAAATCTGAATAGTGATCAACAGTAATCAAGTATTTTATTTGTTTTCCATTTTGCATGAAAAAGAAAACATCCATTGAAATTATTTGAAATGGATATTCAGGTATTTTTTGAGATTGCATTGGAAGTTTCTGTTGACTAGGTTGAAACTTATTACAAGTTAGACAGCTTTTAATCATTTCCTGAATGTCTTTAGACATGGAAGGCCAGAATATTGCATCTCTTGCTAGCTTAAGGGTATTCTCTATGCCGGAATGAGCTTGATGTAATTTTTTTAACAATTTTGGCCTGAGTCTTTCAGGGACTAAGATTGCTTGATTTTTCAAAATTAAGCCTCCATAAATCGTTAAATCATCTTTAATACTAAAAAAATATTTTAAAGCATCTGGTACATCTTTCAAATATTTGGGCCATCCTTCTAAAATAAATTTTGTTAATTTATAGTAGTTCATGTCATCTTTTGCTAACATCTGAATTTCTTTCAAGCAATTATCAGAAATGGGTAGCCCTCTTAAGGGATTTATGTTTTCTATTATTTTGAAAATTCTCATATCCTTACATTTATCAATATCATTGCAATCCAAATAAAATCTTGACAGGGCATCCGCCATGACATTTTCTTTTCCAGACACAAATTGTAATTCTAGACTGTATCTTTGAAGTGTTAATAACATAGATTGAAGTCTTTTAGGTGAATTCAGCAGTGGTCGTTTGAAAATGTTTAATAGAGGCTTATGATCTGTTTTTATTATTGTCTTAGGATTACCAACAATAAGTTGATCAAACCTGGTGCATGCGAAGACAACAGCAAGGAGCTCCTTCTCAATCTGTGCATATTTCTTTTCAGTGGGAGTTAGACATCTGGAAGCGTATGCTACTGGCTGGTTCTCTTGGAATACTGCAACTCCCAATGCTCCTTCGCTGGAATCACATTCAATAACTAGTGGTTTATTTTTATCATAGTACTTCAATGTTTTAGCATCACTTATCAATGATCTCAATTTCTCAAACTCTTTTTGAGCCTTAGTATTCCAGCTCCAGATTGTTTTGTCATGTGTAAGCTCTCTCAGGCGCGATGATTCTGTGCTCAAGTTAGGTATAAATCTACTTAAATAAGTTATAACTCCAAGAAACCTCTGAAGTTCCTTTTTATTTTTTGGAGTTGGAATATTTATAATTGCTTCAACTTTTGATGGGTCCGGCTGAAGACCCTGGTTTGTAAATACATGACCATAGTACTTAACAGATGTTTGTAATAATTTCATTTTACTTTTGTTAAGTTTGCAGTTAAATTTAGTTAATCTTTCCAATAACTTTTTTAAATTTTTGTTATGATTTAAAACTGCTTCTGAGATGGTAGTACCGACTCCGTAGACCAACAGGTCATCAACCAGAGCTTCAACACCCGATAATCCGTGTATAAGTTCACTCATCTTCATTTGAAAGTAGTCTGGCGATGAAGATATTCCAAATGGAAGTACTTTCCAGCGATACTTTCCAAATGGAGTCCAAAATGTGGTGAGCTTACTACTTTGTTCTGACAAGTTTAAATGCCAAAATCCTTTTTTTACATCAAATGTAGAGAAAACTTTAGCGTTACCTAACTCAGGCAAAATTTCATCTACAGTAGTAAATTGATAGTTTGGTCTCCTTATAGCTTTATTCAATGGTATTGGATCCAAACAAATACGCAAAGAGTTATTTCTTTCTATCATCAATATATTGCTTACCCAGTCTGTGTGGTTCTCTTCCTTTGTTATTATTCCTTCTTCTTCCAATCTCTTTAATTCCGCTTTCAGCCTTGGACGGAGCGCAACTGGAACACGACGAGCTTTCTGAATGACAGGTGGGATCGATTCATCAATTTCTAGATCTACTTCACCTGCAAAGCTTCCTCTTCCATCAAAAACAGACTCATATTTATTTATAATGTCTTGAGTGTCTTTATAAAACTCACCAGTTAATTCTTGTTTATCTTTAGAAAAATTGCAGGTTACTTCTTTGCAGAATTTCACCAAACCCATCTCTAGGCAAGCCTTGCAAGAAAGAAGTGGAATATGTGGCACATGTACCACTTGGAATGTCACCTTGTATCTCGAAGATCTTCCTGCAACTTTTGCTTTAAGGTTAATATCCATTTCCCCATCTATCAAAATATTATGCCCACCAAAACTGAAGAGAGATTTTCTTGATGGTCTGATCTTCTTTTTCAGATAATCTTCTCCAAACATTTTCTGTGCGTCTTTGTGGCCTATAAGACAGTCATCCGCAGCTGTGTCGAGCAGACATGAGGTCTCCTTCCAAGAACCAGAACTATTTTTGTAGTTAATCTTACATTCAGCAAGGTGTTTAGTTTGTTTTTCAACAATCTTGTTGATCACAAATGTATCTGAATCTGAGGAACTATCATCGCTATTTAAAATCTGGTTTTCTGATGCTTCATTTTGTATTTTCTTTACTTTTTTTGTTTTCTTGCATGCTTTCTCAGAGTGATTTCTACCATTACATTTAGCACATTTCTTGCCCCAAGCTGGGCAATTTTCTTTTTTGAACACATGTATCTGCCCACAGAACCGACACTTGCCTTTTTTTATTTCTTTGACAGTTTTTATTTCTGTTGGACTTGATGAAAATGTTTTCATTTGCCTGTTTGTCGCTTCTGAAGCTCTGCACAAATTCACTGCCTCATTAAGGTTCAAACTGTCCTTTTTTAGTAAATCTTTCTTAAGGTTCATGTCTTTTATGCCAAAAACGATTTTGTCCCTGACCATTTCTTCTTTTAATTCACCATAATCGCATTCCTGCACTAGTTTCAGCAAGTTGCTATAGAAAATGTCAAAGGTTTCGTCGTTTTGGTTATGACTCCAGAACATGTATCTATTGTAAATAATATTTTTCTTTGGTACCATTTTGGACTTCATCACCTCAAGAACTTCTGTGCAAGAGGTTGTCTTACTTTCTTTAATGCCGAAATGTCCGTACTTTTGGAGAGCTTCCTCTCCGATTGCCCCAAACAAAATGCCGACTTTCCTAGCCTCTTTAGTTGCTGTCCATTTGTCAATTTGGGTGGCTCGGCAGTAATTGTTCCATGCCGAGCTGAAGATTTTGTAAGCATCTTCAGGGTCAATGTTTACGTTTACAGGTGCAGGCCACGGAATATTAACATTTTCTGACGCGTTCATAGCGTGCATGGCACTCAATTGTTCCTGCATTCTCTGCAAGAGAAGCGTTTGCTGCGCGACGACATCGGCTAGATCAGGCGGTGCTTGAGCCATTTTTTTTTCACTTTTCCGCTGCCACCATGTTAAAATAAAGCCTTTCTATTAGTAAAAGTTCTTTATTTTATAAAAATCTCGTTACAACCAATGAGGATATAATTACTGAGTTACAACTGAACTGCGATCTCACATGAGTTCTAGTTCTTTTTTTTAACCTGCGCACACAAAGTGCCCAAGGGAATGAATCTATTCAGCCAATTCCAACACCTAGTTAAGTATGCCCTAGTCGGGCAAACAAGGTAAACTTACAGCGTCATTACCCGTGCAGACGAGCGGATAGAGTTCGACACTTCCCGACTCGACGATTATAAATCGATTCCCTTGCAGGATCGTGTACCATGAACGATTATTGATTCTGATTTATTGTGCTGATGGTAGTTATGAGTGCATGTTGAATTTATGAACGGCTTTTTGAGAACATATTTGCTAAAATATTTTATACTTTGTTGCTTTTCTACCTGTCAATGCTATCGTTTATGGCCATTTTGATAATAATCACTAATCACCCATCGTCATAATAACATCCCATAAAACGTCCACTGCTGGACACCGTGTTGAACTGTATCGCCTCTCCCGTCTCACTACCCGAATGTTTTACTTAGGTACACTCGAAAATAAAAGTGCTTTCTGACAATGAAAAGTGACCTTGCAAACAATAACAGCAGAAGCAAATATGCTTAGTGTTGTAACTTGTGCGGGCGTATATATTTAAATTAATAAAGACGCTTTTGATTCAGAGCATTTATTGTTGGGCAGGCGGCCATGACAAGAAGGAAATACATAGTACAAATTTTATACATGTGGCAACACTTAGATCTTAATTTTATATACGTTCGGATACACGTAACATCTTCCCTGTTAAAAAAGAAAGTTTCTTTTACAAAGACAAATCATGAAACGGAACGTAAGTACATTTTTTTTTTTTTTTTCAATTCAAACTTATTATCTATGATATGAAACGAACATCCCTAAAAGTGACGTAACATTGACATTTGCTAAACTTCAATTTGACTTTGACATTACAATAATCTGTGAACAAAAATACAATTTTGAGGTTATGACAAATCTAATAAATTACATGACAAAAACAATCGAAATAAAAACAAAGTAAAACTTATGATTTACCAAAATCTACGAGGCTTAATAATAGCTCTACCAAAAGATGAATAAGTAACGTTGGGTTGGTTTACGTGAACGTTTGGAGTTGGTTCAGTGCTTGGTATTATTTCAGGGTTTTGGACGGGAGTGACTGGACGAGGGGAGTGATATGACGAAGGCGAGGACAGCTTAGGACTGGAAGTCTGCGAGGAACGTTGAGGAGGATCAGCGTCAGGCTGAAAAACAGGATGACTGTTGGATTTGGGAGGTGATAAAGGACAGAATGAACTAGACTGTAATGGAGAATATTTTGGTTTCAGGATATGTTGGCGGTTGCGGCGGAAAGTACCTTCTGGAGAGGAAATGATGTAAGACCTAGGTTGTGGACCAAAGGCTGAAACTGTACCGGGAATCCAAACACTATTGGGGTGTTTTTTAAAGTATATTTTATCACTAATGCTTAGTGAAGACAAAGGCTTTGTATGTTTATCATAATAAATCTGTGATTGGTTATTTTGTTTTTGTATCTTATCTTTAAGCAACCTGTAGTTAGGTACTCTAGGCTTCAAAGATTGTTCTAGGACTGGGAGTGTGGACCTAAGAGACCTAGACATGAGTAATTGTGCAGGAGAATACATGCAATCTTTAGGGGTATTTCTGTACTGCAATAATGCTAGATAAGGGTCAGAATTATCAGCAAAACATTTTTTTAAAATGTTTTTTACAGTGCCAATAGTTCTTTCTACGAGTCCGTTGGACCGTGCTAAATAGGGGCTTGAAGTTATATGTTGTATTTGCCAATCTGAGGCAAAATCTTGAAACTCTTTGGAGTTGAATGGGGGACCATTGTCGGACATTAAAATGTTGGGAATTCCATGTCTGGAAAATATAGATTTTAGTTGACTTATAACAATCTTACTATTGGAACCACCTATCAGCTTGGTGAGTTCAAAATATTTGGAAAAATAGTCAACGACTATGACATATTTATCTGAATTGAGATCAAATAGATCAACACCAACCTTGTACCAAGGAATTGGTTTGACTTCATGAGGCTGTAGGGGCTCTTTAGAATTACTGCGTCTGTTAGTGAGGCAGATATGACAATTATTGACATATTTTTCTATATCAGAATACATGTTAGGCCAATATACATGGTTTTTAGCTAATCTTTGACAACTGTTGATTCCTTGATGACCAGCATGAATCTGTTTTAATAAGTCATTTCTCATTACTAAGGGTATAATAACACTGTTATTTTTAAAAACAATGCCATTAATTGTATGTAAGTCAGTTTTCAAAGGGAAATATGGTCTAATAATGTCTGGAACTGATTTTTTATGTTCTGGCCAACCTGATGTGCAATATTTAATTAATAGTGACAATTCCTGGTCTTTGGAGGTCTGTTCTTGGATATCTTTTAGTCTCTGAGGACTGATTGACAGTGACTTGAGGACTAAGTTGACATGTAAATCTAGGTCAGAATCTAGATCAAGTAATGACTGTTCAGGTAAGGCTGCTCTAGACAGAGTATCAGCGACATATAAGTATTTGCCAGGTTTATACGTTACATTCAGGTCATATGGTTGTAATCTCAACATTATTCGTTGTAGACGGGGAGGAATATTGTAAATTGGCTTGTTAGTAAGCGAGACTATGGGTTTGTGGTCTGTTTCGACTAGTATGTGACGACCATACACATATTGATGGAACTTCGTACAACCAAATAGGATAGCTAATAGCTCCTTTTCAATTTGGGAATATGACTGTTGACATGGGCTTAATGAAGCTGAAGCATATGCAATCGGGTGATTGTCATGACAGATAACCGCACCCATGGCATCCTTGGAGGAATCCACTGACAAAGTGATTGTTTTATTAGGGTCATAGTATGTCAGAATAGGGGCTTTGGTGATACATTCTTTTAATAAATTAAATTCAGAAGTATGGATGTCCTGCCAACACCATTCATTTTCTTTAGACAAAAGTTTTCTTAGATTTGAGGTTTTCTCTGACAAATTTTCTATATAGGAACCAAGGTATGTCACCATACCCAAGAACCTTTGTAGTTCTGCTACGTTTTGGGGGCAAGGCATATCACAAATAGCTTTGACTTTAGTATCATCTACTCGCACACCATCTTGAGTGAAGATGTGGCCCAAATATTTGACTTCTGTCTGACATATGTTCGATTTTTCTTTATTGAATTTTATCCCTAACTGCCTAGCTCTCTCTAAGACTTGTTTTAGTCTAAAATCATGTTCTTCTCTTGTCTGACCATATATGAGAAAATCATCCATCATGATCTTGACGCCTGGGATATCAGAGAATTTTTGTGTCATTATAGAATGAAACAGTTCTGGGGCAGCATTTATGCCAAAGGGAAGTCTGAGGAATCTATACCTACCTTGAGGTGTGATGAAAGTACAGAGTTTTGAAGACGGTTCATCTAACTTTAACATATAGAATCCTTTATTTGCATCAAGAGTTGTAAAGTACTGGGAACCAGAAAGGCTGTACTTTATCTCGTCTATAGTAGGAAATTGATAGTGTGGACGCATTATAGCCTTGTTTAGTTTTCTTGGATCAATGCACAGGCGGAGTTTGCCATTTTTCTTGGAAGTGATTACAATTGAACTAACCCAGTCAGTAGGTTCATTGACTTTGATAATAATTTGATCTTTTTCTAACAAAGATAACTCTTCCTTTAATTGTTCCAAGAGACTAAATGGGATTCTGCGGCAAGCATCGACTGAAGGAGTGGCATCTGGTTTCATTGACAAGTGGCATTCATAATCTTTAAGACAACCTATTCCGGTAAAAAGATCTTTATATTCAACCAGCAGAGTGTCCGTAGATTGACTAAATTGAACATTGTGAACTCTTTTAATCAATTTAAGGACCTCACAACTGTTGCGACCTATTATATTCTTGCAAGGCAAATCCACAATATGAAAATTGACATTGTAAACTTTATTATTATGTTTGACTGATAGACTGCAATAACCTACTGTAGGTAAGACTTCACCACTTAGTGTTGAAAGCTTATAAGAGCTTTTCTTTATGTTGGACAGGGGCAGATTAAGTGATTTATAACAGTTAAATGACAAAATGTCAGCGTCGGCACCTGTATCAAGAAGAAAATCAATGTTCTTATTGTTTATAGACAGACTGGCTTGGTAAGAATCTTTAAGAGTAGCTGCATCAATAAAAAGACAATTGAAATAGAAGGTATCTGCCTCGTTAGCTATAACAGTTTGTTCTTCTTCTACTATTCTTACTTGCTTGTAGCGGCAGCACTTGGCAAAATGGTTCAGCTTGTTGCAATTCCTGCAGGTGACTCCTAAGGCTGGACAGCGTAGACGGTGAACTTGACCACATTTTGAGCATATATTAGACTTGTATGACGCTTGTTGACTGGATTGACGATCTTGACTTCTTGGACGGTGGTGACTCTCTTGACGACTGTGACTACCTGGACGAATTGTATTGTCTTGACGAGTTTGACTACGTTGACGTTGATTACCGTTGTTGGCTTGATGACTCTGACGTGACGATGGACGACTACTGACAGTGGCGGCGATGATTTCATTAGATGCTAGGGCTTGTGCTTCCTGCTTCGTATTTCTTAATGTTTTGGCGAGACTGACAGCTTCTTCGAATGTTGCTGGTTTGTCTAACAAAATGCGTTCTCTTATGTACGCGCATGAAGAATTTAGGTTCCAGGAAAAGATATCTTTTAGCAAACTGTCAGCAAGACTTTCGAAGTTGCATTGTATGCTTAAATTCTTGAGATCTGTGGCGTACGACTCGATTTCTTCCCCTGCGGCTTGTTTTCGATTAAACAGCTTGTGTCTCTCCATTGAGATGTTGACACGCGGCGCAAAATAGTTCTCAAACTTGGTTAACAAGTCCTTAAATGTGATGCTAGACATCTCGACGTCAAAGGAATGAAATATTTGAAGAGCATCGGGACCAATGGTATGAAGCAAAATGGCTACCTTACGTGGATCTTGTTCTCCCTCGAGGCCATTTGCAACCATGAAAATATCGAAGTTAGTCTTGAAATTACGCCAGGCTAATGGCATATTGCTAGCGTTAACATCCAAGCTAAAGTTATTTGGAGGCAAAGGACGAGTTGTCGGATTCTTGGGCGGCGGCGGCGGCGGAGGAGGGTCAGGCATTTCGACTTCTCAGCGGCGCGGCGGCGGCGTGATATTGAAAAAAAAATTTTTTTTGACTCACTCGAATCCGTGACTGTGGCTTGAATCGACGGCTTGATGGGCTTTTGACTAATAAACCCACGATGGCACCATGTTGTAACTTGTGCGGGCGTATATATTTAAATTAATAAAGACGCTTTTGATTCAGAGCATTTATTGTTGGGCAGGCGGCCATGACAAGAAGGAAATACATAGTACAAATTTTATACATGTGGCAACACTTAGATCTTAATTTTATATACGTTCGGATACACGTAACACTTAGAAAATAATAAAGGAAACGAATTGCATTTTCTTTTTCCTAATAGATGAAAATTTTCAGTAAGAGTGGCTCGACGCCTAGATAGGTACGCGGAAGTCAATAAAAAAAAAACATCGGCAAAGTAAAGCGTTAGTTTGTACGAGTACCTACTACTTGTCATATTTGCTAGTGCGGCCGATTAGCTGTTTCACCTAGACACGCCTTACAATTTCACCAAATTTTTTCCAGGTACTAGTTAGGTTCACAGAGAACCTGAGAATGGAAGACAGATTATTAGGAAGAGAAGCTTTTAAATTGACCAGAATCTCATGTATTTTTTCAAGAATTGGCTCTTATCAAAAATTGAGAGCTATGTACCTAACTAGTACCTGGAGAAAAGGTGCAATTTGGTGAATTTGGCGATATAAGACGTTAAGCGACTGGACTATGCGTGTCGGCTGGTACAATGGATGGACCGGGATGAACGGTGCTGCGGTGATTGGTGACACTTTGATATCTCTACCGTCTCTGCATATTTTTTTATGTACCTGCAGTTAAACCTTCTTTACATGATATCTCTACCGTCTCTGCATATTTTTTTATGTACCTGCAGTTAATCCTTCTTTACAATGTGTACTGTAAGACGTTTTCTGCTTGGCAAAGGAATCTCCTGCTATGCCAATGAATATTTAAATGAATTTCAGTCGTGTCGGCTGCAATTCATTTCTTTTTATCAGCAAATGCAGACGGCAAACGCACACGTGAATCACTCTTATTTTAAAACGATATTATAAGTAAAGTTCAAAGTATTTTTGGAAGTATGCCTTTGATCTTGCGAAACTTCTCGAGAATGCATGAAGTTTCAGATTGGGCTAAAAGAGCATTTACAATCTATCTAAATGTATAAAAGAGAATGTCCTGACTGACTGACCGATTCATCAACGCCGAGCCGTAACCGCTATAGATACTTACATATTTGAAAATTTTTACGCAGGTTCTATACACGTCAAAACTACCCACTAAGAAAGGATTTTGGAAAATTCATCTCCCAAGCCCAAGGGAATGAAGTAAGGGATGAAAGTTGGTATGAAAGTCCTTTGTTTCTTGACCTAGATTCACACAAATTTGAATTCAAGCTTCTGGTAAAAAATAAAGAAACACGAGTTTAAGCATTTCTTAAGATTTCATTTGCATTTCAAGGGGGTGAAAAATGGGATAGTTTTTTTCCGTATGTTGGTCTATAAGTCTTTCATTTTTAAAGGTAGAATTATATAAATTTGGTTCTGAGCTCTTGGTAAAAAATAAAAAAGTACGTATTTTAGAATTTTTCATAATTCGTCCCCTAAAGGGGTGAAATAAGGGATGAAAGTTTGTATGAAAGTCCTTTGTTTCTTGAGTTAGATTCACACAAATTTGACTTTTAAGCTTTTGGTAAAAAATTAAGAAACACGTGTTTAAGCTTTTCTTATAAGTATTTCACACTTCAAGGGGGTGAAAAAGGGTCGATTTTTTTTCCGTATGTTGGTCTATAAGTGTTTCATTTTTAAAGGTAGAATTATAGAAATTTGGTTCTGAGCTCTTAGTAAAATATAAAAAAGTACGTTTATTTGGATTTTTCAAAATTCTTCCTTAAAATCCTACAGTTATCTGAATTTAACTGCTGAACTAGGCCTTTTGCCTGGTCATACCTATCCTACAAGACTTAATAACTGCCTTGATCATGTTTTCCTCAAAACCAATGTTTCTGCATCTGTTTTTGTACTGGAATCTACTGTAACAGATCATTCATCTGTGCTTCTTCAACTTTGTCTTACTTATACAAGAGATACTACAACCAAAATAACTACAAAAAATAATTTTGACGCAGCTGTAAAAGAGCTGGAGTTAGTTGATTTCTCTTTTATTACGGAACACTCTGATGCAAATATAGCTACATGTACCTTTGTTAATAAAATAACTACAGTTATCAAAAATAATTCAAAAAGTGTTAAGGTTCCATGTCGAAAACGAACTTTAAAGCCTTGGCTTACTCCTGGTTTACTGAAATGCATACGGCACAGGGACAAACTCCACAAAATGTTTAGGAAAGATCCGAATAACTGTATTCTGGAAGTCTCTTATAAACGGTATCGGAATTTTTGTAATGTGTTATTGAGAAGGTTGAAGAGGAACTATGAAAGATCTCTTTTAAAATCGGCTACCAATAATAAGGAAAGATGGAAAGCAATTAAAACAGTTACTGATATCACAAAGCCAAAAATGCCTGCCGAAAAGTTAATTAACTCTTCTGATCGTGCAGCCTCTATTAATAGTATCAACACTTACTTCTCAAACGTTGGTAGACAATTGGCGGAAAATTTTGCTCCGAATATCGACCTTCAATCGTGTCAGGTCCCTTTTATAAACAATACGATTGTTTTACTTCCTCCAGTAGAGAGTGAGGTTGAATGCATCATTAACAACCTTAAAAATGACAGTGCGACTGGTTGGGACTCAATTCCATCAAAATTTATAAAACTAGGTAAAACTTGTATTGTGCCCCCACTGACTAAGTTATTTGAACTTTGTTTTAAGCAGGGTATTTTCCCAAATGCTTTTAAGAGATCACTTATAACACCCGTCCACAAGAATGGGGCTCGAGACGAGGTCACCAACTACCGTCCAATATCTGTGCTAACTACTCTTTCCAAAATTTTAGAAAAACTTCTAAACAAAAGACTAATAAATTTTATAGAACATAACAAAATATACTCAGATAATCAGTTTGGCTTTAGGTCGAGTAGATGTACTGAAGACGCTGTAACTAAATTAACTGAATTTGTGACGGTACAGTTGGACTCAAAACAAAAATGTCTGGGTGTATTTCTTGACCTTGCCAAGGCGTTTGACTCCGTCTCGATACCTATTCTTGTGAACAAATTAGAGCGATATGGCATTCGAGGGGAGGCTCTTATTTACAAGGACTTTCTTAGTGATCGTATTCAGCAGGTAAAAATAGGGGAATATATAAGTTCTGATGCATCAGTAACCTTTGGAGTACCACAAGGCAGTGTCCTCGGCCCAAGTCTCTTCTTGTTATTTATAAATGATTTATGTAATTTGTCAATTACAAATGGAAAAATTTTTACTTACAATACAGTACAATACAAATATACTTTATTGCACACCAAGAAATACAAGAAATAGTTACAGAAATATACAGAAAAAGAACAGAGTAGTACAAAAGGCGGCCTTATTGCTAAAGTAGCAATCTCTTCCAGGCAACCTTTAGGTGTTGAAATGGGCGTAGGGTGGATAATGCGACGCGGGTTGGTGGCTACTTATAATAATCCTACATAAAAATACACCATGTACATAAAATACTTAAATAAATTACATCATAATACACAGATACTATTAAAATAAATAAACTTAATATATATCTTATAATATGTATAGACTAATATATATCATAATATTACTATAAAAGAGAGGAAATAATACAATACTTATATATTAGGAAGAAACAGAATTAAGGAAACGCTGACGATACTGCGTTGGTTTTCCATGGCGAGACTTGGGATGAAGTATTCCATCACGCCGAAACTGGACTCCATTTGGTTGCCCGCTGGTTAAGAGCCAATTGTCTTACCCTTAATGTAAACAAGTCGGTATATCTGCAATTCTCTATAACGAAATTTAAGCCTGACTTACCGGACCTTAAGGTTCATTACTGCGATTACACTTATGGTGACAGGTGCTCATGTATAACTGTCGCAAAAGTATCTGCAGTGAAATATCTTGGTGTCCTCTTGGATGATCAGCTTAATTGGTACAAACATTTGGAGCTCGTCACATCGCGGGTTAGGAAAACTATTTGGGTCTTTAAAAAACTAAGATACGTGGCCGACCTTGAACTCATTCGTTCGGTATACTATGCGTTGGTCCAATCTATCCTTATTGTATTCGAGTTTGGGGAGGAGCTTGCAAATCTTACATGATTAATCTTGAGAGAGCACAAAGATCGCTACTCAAAGTAATGACCTTTAGTCCATTTAGGTTTCCTACAAAATCTCTTTATGAAAAAGTTAAGGTTCTTACGGTAAGACAGATTTTTATTCTAAACCTTGTTTACAAGCAGCATTCTAAGACTGAGTATGATGAAAAGAGCTACAACAAAACACGTACAATGAGAAATGTAGGCCCATCTTTGAATTGCAGTACTGCATTCGCAAGACGCCAGCACGCATTCTTGGCTATATCATTATACAATAAAGTAAATCGGCAAATCAATATATTTCCCCTCACCCTGCGTGAGGTAAAACCTAAACTTATGACGTGGTTGTTGTCATTAGATTACAATCAGACAGAATTACTGCTTCTGTGATTCCTCTTGTGGGTTCTATTTATATTTATCTTATTTAATATTTATCTCATAGGTCATACAAACACTCATACACACACACAAACACATACACACACATACACGCCTTTCTCACAATACGCACGCACGCACTTTGATTGTTAATTTTAGCTTACCTATAATAGATTGTTTGTTTTATTATTCATATTACTTAGTCCATCGGTTAAGGAGAAGCAAACTGGTCACCGTAACACAAGTTTTTACTTAGCTCGGGACCAGTGTTTAATTTAATTTGTTAAATTTTTGTGAATAATAAACTATTTTATTTATTTATTTTTATTTTTATATACATCTCTAAATGTTGCTTTAATTTGTCTATGCAGGCCTAAGTATATTCGCAAAATCTATGTATGACAATACTCATAAAACCCAATCCACTGGGCCTAACTTACGAAGTAAAATAAAATTCCTTTCATTTTACTTGAAGCTCATCTTTCTCAAAGAACAATAAAATTTAGGGTATGTATAACTTTATACAGATACGAAGATAGTTTGAGTCCTATCCTAATGGTTTGATCATCTTTCTACTCAAGCACCATGAATCACGTGCTAATTACCCTTAAGTTCTAATACAATGCCCAATAAATGTACCTACTTGTCTAAATTGCGATATAAATCAGGCTCGGAGCAGTTCCGATAGTCTTTTCATCTTCGGAGCACAATCATAAAGTTGCGCGGAGGCCGGTGCCATCAATACGGCGTTTGCTTTGCGGTAGTTAATATCTTAATAAGAAAGCAATACGGATTACTAGGATTACCAGGTAGTGCAGGGTGGGCCTATAATAGCAGGCCACAATGTGTGGTCTCGTCAGCTTGCTAGTGATGTCTTGTCGATAAGTGAGTAGTCGATGGAGCCCGCAAATGACTCCGCGGTTTGACTTACGAACGGGTATTCGTGGCATGCAGATTAGAATCTCACTTCGTTACGCTTCAGTGCATTTTTCAAATGCTTGGTAAGAGCTTGATAAAGAAAGTAATTTCTCCTTAATTCGAATTAGGTACGTTCTAAAAAAAAAACATTTTTAATTCCTTTTTAGGGTTCCGTACCCAAGGGGTTAAAAACGGGACCCTATATTAATATGTCTCCAATGTCTGTCTGTCAGCAGGCTGTATCTCATGAACCGTAATAGGTAGACGTTTGCAACTTTCACAGATTATGTATTTTTGTTGCCGCTTTAACAACAAATAATTAAAAAAAAAATACAAATTAAGGGGGGCTTCCCAACTAAAAACGTGTTTTTAGGCGGTTTCTGCTCGATTTAAGTTTTAGCTATATCGTAAAAATAAGAACACTTACGAGCGTAAAAATTTGTATATTTATAGTGCATAAGCTATAGAATAACAACAAATAATAAAACTGATCAAGTGCATGACGGACTCGCGCGAAATTAATACACTTCTGCGTGACTGCGCGTCCATAACTTAGACGGTATTGTTACCTTAGTGGTACGGAACCCTCGGTGCGCGAATCCGACTCGCACTTGGTCGGTTTTTATTGTTATGTTATTACTACATCAACGGTCTTACGTAGAAGGAAGAAGTAGAAGTCTTAAATCGTAGAAAAATCAAAGATTCATTCATCGATAACATGTACATCTCTGTCTAGTTGTTATTTGAAAAATACTTAGTCCATAGATTATTGGCGATGTAAGTGGTTAATTTATAAGCGCAGTACTGAAACTACAAGGTCTGTAATTGTTTTTCGTGACCCATATGTTTTATGCAGTTGCGTGCGTAGTAAGACCCGCTATTAAACTAATGATTACAACAGGAGACAGGAAAATAACTAGTCCTTTCTTAGGAAAAAGATGTTAGTGTTTAAATTACCTTCGACTTGTATGTAAAAGACATTTCGTTTATTTGTTTTTACTTTATCGAAGTCAATAGTCCTTACTTTGCGTTTTAGAACCACCCGGCATCTTTACGAAGTAATTGAAGTTCTGCGTCTTTTAAGAATCTTATTTTTAGTGCATGTGATTATTAACAATGATAAAAGGGGCCATACTTAGATATAATACCTACGTTACAATGACAAAAACTCCTTAAAATCGTCTGTTTAATTTTTTCATAATTAAGTATTACAGTCTTTGTGCGCATAGATAATGTTATTAAATTATTAGACATACTTTTCATTTCATTTCTTTATTAGCCTTCATGTACATGCATTTAAAAAAGGTGTTCTATAGCTAAGTTTAGTGTGGTACATGAACCCTGTAAGGGCGTTGCAAATTTGAGCGGAGCATGTGATAATTTACTTTCATATGCATTTAAAATATTCATTTAATTAGTATTACTAAGGCGCAGGCCAGACAGAAGAGGTGCTCCGCACGGCACGCCTTCAGCGCACCTCTTCTGTCTGGCTTGCACCGCGTCGTTCTCCTACATTTTGTATGCATGTGATTTGAACAGGCGACGAGACGGCATGCCTAAGGCGCACTGTCGGTGCACCACCGGCGCACCGCCGGCACGCCGCCGCACAGCACAGTCCGCTGCCATCGATTGCGTCGTCCAGCCGAAAAGTGTACCACGGGGGCGCTCGAAGCGCGCCTCGGGCGCACCCGAAGCGCGCCGCGCCCGTTCTGTCTGGCTTGCAGCTTACACTCGTTTTAAGTAGAAAATGCATAGATCTATTTTTTAAGTTTTTATATATAGCGTATGTACTTACGTGAAGGAACTCCCATAAGAAAATCGATCAAACCTAATTAGTTCTACCCATCGCTACACATCATGTATTATCCGTTCCTAATGGTTCCAGGAGTGAGGACACCTACAGAGCTTCCTGGTGAGGACATGGCGTGACGAATGAGTAACCACATTGAGTCCTACAGGTAACTGGACGCAGTCTGGGAACAGCTAGGAAATAGAAGTCGTTTGGTTTGAATTAGTGTCGGGTTTAGAAGTTGTGGTAACGCGTTTTAAATAGTTTTGCAGTTTGAATAGCTTAGTGGCGCCTACGATGATGTAGGTACAGACAGAGACAGGTAATACGTGTTCGTGTTAAATCTTTTATATCTTCTGAATTTTTCTTCTGCTAAGTTTCGATTACGCCAAAATTTTCTTCGCCTGGGATAACGTCATATAAACTTTTTATAAATGACGTTATTGTTAGTATCTTTTACTCAAATAAAACTTTAGGAAACTCGCGATATTTACTACCACAGGTGGAGTTTGCATCCACTATGTCTAAATATGCCTCTGCACATTGTGCAACTTACCTAGGAAAAAGTTGTTATAATGTCTCTGTGAAATTTGCATTCACTTCACAAACTTTTTTAAGCGTAACGGTGGGTATCAACTGCCAATATACTTTCAATAATTCTTCAAACCACATCTGTAACAAGCGCCGATCATTATGTTGTAATACTTGAGTCAATTTACTGGATCACACCTTATAAGCACTCCGCCGAGAAAACTCCAATAACTTGAAGAATGCGCGGGCGCAGTATAACACTATCACATAATCGCTGCTTTTACCGGCTGTTAACATTTTTACTTTCCACTCTAGTGGAGCAACATGGGCAATAACTATGTTAAACTGTTATATGTGTTGGTATAGGTAGGTAAAGCTCTTTTCCAAACGGTCGAAAGACTGTGTCCGCGACGGTTGCGCTTGAGCAGACGTACTTATAAGGAAAAGCGCTTCGGCAAATTGCAAGCACGACTTACGGAAATGTGAAATTAGTTGTAAAAATAAAGTGAAGTGTCCAGTTGTGAGGTGAGCTTTTGTCTTAAGTAATTTGAGACATTTGTGTAGATGTTAGCTGTTGTAGTTCTTAGATTATGAACAACGGCAGCTTTACTATTTGTAGTTCACTGAGAGTTCAAATTGAATGTCAATGTCAAAGAGCTACGAGTATATGTCTCCGCCTCTGGAATTTTAATGCTGGAGAATCCAGCAATCCAGATTGTGAATGAACTCCACCTTCGCATTACGGTAGTGCAAAAAATTGTGTTATTTGCACCTCTCGTCACGACGTTGCCACAAAAATTTTAATTAATTTTGCTACGTCTAAGATAAGTTGATACATTTCTTGACACATGTGTCAAGAAAAGGATAACGCACACCAGCCCAACACTTTGTTGCGAACTGATTAAATGATGCATCATCATTATTAGACGAGAATGAACAAGCTTCTTCCGGCGCCCGTGTAGTGCCGGCAAAGAATAGTACCAACCCTTACATACCCCACGGTGTCGTAAGAGGTGACTAAGGGTTATAAACTGGAGGATGGGCAGCAGAATCCTCCTGTGTATCTAACATCTTACTTACTGCGGTCACCTACAACCGCGGTCCATGGTGCCAGCCGTAACGCTAACAAGCGAGGTGACTATGGTACTTCCCCTCTACATTTTTCCAGCGAAAGCTAGAATTCTAGAGGGAGCTCCCTGTCCTGTAGTAGACGTTTCATGGGATGTTATGATGATCTTTATCCGTGGGTGTCGTAAGAGGCGAGTAAGGGAGCTTGAACCGGAGGATGGTACATACTGCGTTCGCCAGACGCAATGCTTAGAAGCAAGGTGTGGTTACTATGGTAAATTCGTTTTTGCTGGAGTTCTGGAAGGAGCTTTCAGTCATGCAGTAGACGTTTCATGGGATGTTATGATTGAACAGGCTTTTTCTGAGCAAGCTCGTTCCCTCGTCATTTGTGTAACGTAACTGACGTCACAAAGTTACATATCACAGACATACGACATTTTTTATTATTATTTTTACTGTTATAACGTTTGTATGAACAGGGATATTAGTGGGACGGATTTGGTCCAGTGGTACAAATCCAGTAAATAATACTTAATTTTGACGATTAAAACAAAACAACCGAACGACGTCCACACCTGGACAAAGTTGTCTCCTGAGTATGTATAAAAATTGGCTACCGTTCGTGTCCTAACAACAAAGAATGTTTATTAAGTGGGTACACAATTTTAATGGCCACTTCACCTGATGAAACATTAAAATTAAAGTCGTTAAGTCGCCGGCTTAGTTGTACCGCATACAAATTGAGCCACAGGTGCATGAATACATTATCGGTTTTAGTTTTCACACGTAAAAGTACTGGTATTTTTGTACAAGATAAAGGAGACGTTTCAGATTACTATGGGACCCCGGTCACGACCGACCGTCTAGAACGCCTTTATGTTTAAATCGGCGTAGTTTACTTGTAATATCCTAATATTTTTGTCTTCGATCGGCTATCACAAAATATGGTGGGGAATGTCACTCAATGTGACGTTTGTGTGTCTAAAGTTAGATGTTTTTATTTTTAATTTGCTTGTTGGACCCATAGAACATAAGGGCATTAGAAGGAGTATTAAAGAAATAATTTGTCACAAGGTAGTAAAGGCGTCGTTCTATGAATTTGACGGGTTATTTTGAATATGTCCTAGTGATCATTGATGATGTGACATTTAAATTTCTGACATGTTGGCAGATGTCATCCCATAGCTAAATAAATTGTCAAGGTATCTATTCCGAGCGAAGCAAGGAGGTCCGAAATAAGACATGAATGTTGCCATGCCACTAGATATGAGCGCCGATGGCTATAAGGTCGGCGGCGGCGCGCCGACTTTTTAGGGTCGGCGGCGGCGGCGAAATCGGCGGCGTGACCTCTAAAGCATTTTTTTGTAAGAAATGACCGGAAATCGTAAAAACCATATAGGGTTGGCACAAAAATACTTAATTCCTTACTTTCTTTTAAAATTTGGAAATATGTATCAAAAGAAATTAAAATGGTTCTCAAAAATACTGAATATTGCAATTTGAAAATTTTGAATATTTTTAACCTAATATGTGTTGTGGCAGAAATAAATGGTTTAAATTGTTAAAAAATATCCTGATAGTGATGGAACAGGCCGGTGGAAATCTCCATACTGTGCAAGACTATGGAGCGAGTATTTAATAACGAAGTCGTGACATAACTTGAAGCTAATGACTTTATTTTTATGTCACAAGAGGGTAAACGAGCAGGTGGGCCAACTGATGGTGAATGTCACCACCACCCACAGCATACACTGTCTTATGAGTGACATAATTGACACTAATAAAACGCGTTGCCCATATTGAGAACTAAGGCGGTACATCTCATGTGTCGGTAATTTCAGTAGCTCGTTTAACCTACAAACCGAAACACAACGGTGTAAACACTGTTACTTTACGACAGAAATCACACAAGCAAACAATCTTCCATCGTATGAAATTCCTGGCCTTTGCAATTGGATATTAAACTTATTGAGTGTACGATTGAATCAAGTGGTCTTGGAAGATTGCTAGTCTGATCAGAGGGCTATCGATGACGGAGTTACTCAAGGATCCGTTCTGTCCGCAACTCTATTCCTGATGCACATAAACTGGTGCCTGGAATCTTTGGGTATGCAGACGACAGCACAGTTACGGATAGATACATACCTAATGCAAAAGCCAGTGTGGCACAAATACCATCTTGTCGGTCGATAGACCATGGTTGAACGTTTATTTCTGGCCCTTCACTCAGTGTCCGACTGTGGCGGCCAAAACATAGGCGTGTTTCTTAACAGTCAAACGAAGTCCCTTCAATCTGACTCCAGAGTTCTGAAATGTATTCGTACCGATATCAGACCACCTCGAGCTCCTTGCTATGATGCACTTATCGTCCAATCTGTACTTTTGGCATTTTAAGAAACTTGGCATACTCTCTAACGCCAGGTGGTACATCACACTGGGACAGCTTCTAAAGCCATTTCTACCCTATCAGACTTGTGCTTGTGCTTCAAACAGAAGTCCGGTATGGAGTACTGATGAGTCTGCAGAATACCAGCTGGCCAATCTTACTGCAATCGACAAACGTACTAGGAAGCTCATTGGTGATGAGATTCTTGTCGAAACAGAGAAACTGTAGAGCCTTGAACACCGATACATAGTGCCTTATGTACTTATCAGTATTCTATAGAATACATCTCGTTGAGTGCGTCTGAAATTTACACTAAACAGCTCGTCAGTAGAAACACTTTTGGACCTTATGGCGCTCTAATAGAGATGAAAAAGTTTCTACCGACGTGCGGTTGACCGTACGACCTTATACCATCATTCCCCTTCCTCATATGTGTGGCTAGACGAGGATTGGGGTTCCACCCTTATATCGTCAACATACCACCATTCAATCTGGTTCCTACTTTTCGAGGTACAACTGTACCAATTACCGACAGCCACGAACTACTTGGCATGAAGTTAACTTGGCATGAAGTTATGTGCAAACCTGAACTTCGGCGCTAACATTGAGTCAAAAGCCCGAACTGCGGCAAAAAAGTGGGGCGTTCTCAATAAGGTTAAGCGTTACTTCTTTCCGACAACTTACAGTTTTACATAAAGTCCAAGTCCATTCCTGCATGAAGATTTCCTTTCGGATGGCTCAGCTACATACCAACAGACGCACTCGATTCGATAGATCGCAGAGCCTAGAAGCTCATTAGTGATGAAGCTCATTAGAGGTAAAAATCAAGTTTCACAGTCTGGTCGTCGCAAAGTTGCATGTCTGTCGGTCTTTTTTCAGATATTACTTCGGAGAGTGTGGTCAAGAGCTCCACGGGCTTATTCCACCACTACCTTCTACCATCGGGAGTCTGAGGGTCGGAGGGACACACCGCATAAAATTACCCTATGAATATAGGTTGATATTCCACACATTCGCACAAAGCGCTTTGAAACATCTTTTATAATGCGCACGGCTAAATAGTGGAATTTTATTCCTGCGTTAGCGTTTCCCAGTTTATATAACCCGAATCTCTTCAAGTCGTGAGTGAATAGGCTTCTTCTGGGCAAGCTCGTTCCATCGTTGACCTCATCTCTGTCTTCAGGACTAGATCGAGGTCAAGAGTAAGCCCATCGACAAAATAAAAAAGCGTGTCTTTTTCTGGTAAAGTCCATTCCATCGTTTACTTCATCTCTTGTTTTCAAGGCTAGATAGAGGTCAAAGAAATCGAATTTTGCTATATTTTTTTAAGAAATGTGCGAGTTAGACATAGCCCTTTCATTTCTATGAGTTACATGTGATAATGAAAAAAAAAGAGGCATATGAAAACAAATCTGATAAAATTATTTTAACTATTAACATTACTGACTGTACGGACAACAGACTGTACTAATATTCTAATACTTTTAAGGAAAAATAAACAAATGTTTAATTTTAGTCAGGTTTTAAAACACAAGTTTTTGTTAGCTTATCCTCATTTCACAAAAAATTGCACTTCTTTAGGTAATCTTCAAAAATATTGCTGAAACCATCAGTAATCGGGGCTCTCTAATAATCATGCTACAAGTTAGGTATCCAGCAGGTAGGATCAATATCTTAACTATAGCGAGTAAGAGAAGCAAGAGAAGAGAATTTGAATCAGTGCTTAAAAAGTATGGATTTAATAACTCTTTCCTCGCTCGGCGCGCCGTGGCCATCCGCGGCGGCGGCGGCGCAGGAAATTTGTTCGGCGGCGGCGGCGCGCCGGCGCGGCGCTCATATCTACATGCCACATCATATAAATGGGTGTAATTTAGTGATATGAAAATTCTTATTCTCGTAAAAACTACAGGATTATAAATGAATAGAGTTACTGGGTAAAAGTAAGTATATTTTTGTATTTTTTCCTAGATGGTGGGTGTACAGTACATAAAGATGCCGGAGATGAAACGTCTCCTTTTGCTGGAATACTATTTGTTATACTGGGTGTTAGGGTAAACGCTGTGTTCCTTGAAACTGCACTCAGACCATGAAACTGAACAACTATCCTTAAGGAACAAAGGTCGAAATACGATAAAGTTTTTTGACTACACATAGAAACTGTATACGAGTATACCAGCTAAATGCGCATTTTGTATGGGAGTTGATTTTTTACTTTCGAGCGGAGCGAGAAAGGTATTGTATTCGTGAAAAAAAAAAGTTTTTCTAATTTTCTCAAAAATGTGTTCTATATCACTTATACATCATAAAAAACAAGTCTCCCAAAAATGTCCGTCCGTCCGTCCGTCGGTCGGTCTGTCCGTCACGCTTTGGCCTAGCGGATAAACGAATGGTCCGATTGACACCATATTTTGAATTTAAGAGTTTTATGCAAATCCATCGAAGGGTTCCGAGTGGTTTCCTGCTGGCTCTCATTTTGAGGGTAGCTGTTATACAACGAAAATTATAAATTGTAATTTTCACAAAAACGGCTCATAAAATCTTGATGAAACTTTGCATGACCAAGCATCTCCATGTAAGGTATTTTTGAGGCAGTATCAATTGGTCTGTGCAATTTCATATAAGGGGTGTTCCAGTACTACTAAAACGTAAACATGTGATTTACTCATAATTGTTTCTATTGAGTTTACTTTAATTTTCTATAATTTTAATTCTGTATTGGTTATACGAGTATACCTGACTGGATAATATATTTGTTTTTTTTGCGAATATCTACTATACAGGGTGTACCACAAACTGAAAGGGCTTGCTCAGTAGACTAAACTGATCAACTTTCCCTAAGAAACATGTGTCGGGAAATTAGGAAATGTAAAAATCTTCATGCAAGTATCTTGCGGTACTTACTATTGATCTGTGAAAGTTCATATAAAAGTTTGTTCCAGTACTACCAAAATTTAAACATGTTATTTACTCGAAATAGTTTACGGTTAGTTTCTTTTTAATGTTTAACATTTTGAATTCTGAATCGATCTGCATATTTCATTAGAACATGTTTTTTTTATCCTTAATCTAAGTTTTTATTTCCGTACTATGTGGATTTACAAATTTAAGTTTGCAGTTGATACCTTTTTCTAGCATATCGCGAGAAAGTAAGTGCAGTGTTGCTGTACCATTTATTTCGTATTTCAACCCATTTTCCACAGCAATAGTGCAATGTCTGAATACAGTTTTAACACCCTGTGTAAGAACTAGAGCGTCTTCTGTGCTTTAGAATAAGCTGAGCTTCGACCATTGATAGTACTCGTTAAGCCAAGTAAGAGACCATTTGCTGACTTGAAAACTCCATCACCTGGTTGGTATAGTTTTTTTTGCAAAGCCTCATGAGACTTGGCTGCGAACCTTGCCGCTCTCACAGATCCGCTATAAGCAAAGTTGAAGCAAGTTTTTTGTTTCTACACACTGAGTGTTGAGACTCAACAATCACGAGTTCATGCAGTGGAGTGCATGAAATGTATTGAAAAAACTCTTACCTCACCGCTAAGTCAGTAGCGAATAGTTCGTGCTAGGCTAGGTTCCTATAGAATTAGGTTTGTTTTGCCCTGTGAGATGCGGAGGTCAGATGATAGTATTGCTTTGTGTGAGAATCTATATATGCATCCTCATTCTAGCACTACCTGACTGCGTAGAGTTCGGAACAAGGTTAGGGCCACATATTATACACCGTGTTCCTTAGGATATGCATGAATTTTAAGAGCACGTTCAATTAACGAAACTGTACAACTTTTCCTAAGAAACATAAGTTGAAAGTTGAATTACGCAAAAAAAACCGGCCAAGTGCGAGTCGGACTCGCGCCCTAAGGGTTCCGTAGCTATCTACAGTATCTACCATATGATATACTAAAAGCTTGTTGATTTTAAAAACTCCGCGACCATCCAACTAATAGAAAAGTTCTTGAAACGGGAGCTCACCTTAATTGGTTACTATTAGTTGTGAGAAAAATTGAAATATTTAATGATTTTAGACTTTGCCCTATATTTGTACTGTGAGACCTAGCTTCTCGCCAAATTTCATAATTTTAGGTCAACGGGAAGTAAATAAATAAATAAGTGTATGGAGATGAGGACATAAAAAGCCATATCTTTTGATTGCGTCGTTGTAAAAAATTGAAATTTTCAGATCTTGTGTGGTTTATAGACCTTAATATTCATTATCAATTTCAACCTGATACCTCTTCTCGTTCGTGAGAAAAAGGGTCTCGACAGTCTGACAGACAGACAACAAAGTGATCCTATAAGGTTCCGTTTTTTTATTTTGAGGTACGGAACCCTGAAAATTGCCGTCCCATACAAAAAATAATTTCTTATTTCAACCTATTTCTTAGCGAAAGTTGTTAAGTTTCGTTAACTGATCGTGCTCTTAAAGTTAATGCATAATACGAAAAAAAAAAATGTTTTTTGTGGGAGGGCAATTTTTTTTATCGTATTCCAACCTATGTTTCTTAGGGAAAGTTGTACAGTTTCGTTAACTGACCGTGCTCTAAAAATTAATGCATATCCTCAGGAACACGGTGCAGGAATAATAGTAACTAGAAAAATAAAAAAAGCTCTTATGATAATCCCAATAAAAGCAAAGCTTATGTGACATCCTAGACATGAAGCGACCGGCCTCTCGCCGTCCGGCTTGATATAGCTCGACGTCTCTACATCCTGCCATCTTGGCTTAGAGCGCGCTTAATGTCGCCTAATTGAATTCATTACTTAATGATACGTATTATTAGGTACCTACGGTTGATCATCTAGTTCTTATGATCATAAAATTAAGTTATCTTCGTAAAAGGAGAACCTGAATAGCTACTATTCAGTGGCGGGCATCGATGTGGCGGGCATGTACTTAATTGTAGCACCAAAACTAATGTAGGCACTGTCAACGACACAACGACACTTGACACTCGCAGCGCGACTCTAGCCCGTACGTCTATTGAAATAAGAACGATAAAAAGTCCATGTGTCAAGCTTGTTGTGCTTTTGACTGTACTACCGCTGAAGTTGAATATTGTGATGCGGTCTGCGGTATCTTAGGCAATTTTAGCGTAACAAAATTCCATGTAGGTAAAGAAGCGGGAACGTCTATTTAAATTTTAAAACATAAGGACAGGAGTATTGAACAAAATATTGATCATCATCATAATATTAAACATGCCATGAAATGTCCACTACAGGACAGGGAGCTCCCTCCAGAATTCTATTATATTCTTTTTTCTTTTTATTAATTATCAATAAAATATTCGGAATTTGTATTGGAATTAACTACACTCGAAGTAGTTTGATAGCAATGTAAAAGCGGAGCGACGCGCTACACACTGGAGCGACGGAGACGATCCGAATTTCCTGCTGTCATGTCATTCCAATCAAGGTACCTATAAGTATTACAAAGGTGTATTATTTCGACTTTAACAACAAAAGATATGAAATAATACCCAACACTATAATCGAAATAGAATCGTGAAGTATGTGGATTCGCAACCCGGTATCCGGATCGTTTGATAGCGCTTCCTTGCTCTACTACAGCTAGTCAACGAAACTGTTATCAAATGTCGGCTAAACTCTATAATAAACTACCAGATACCATTAAAGATTTACCACATAATAGGTTCAGAACTGAGCTGTATAAATTTTTGTGCAATAAATGTTTTTATAGTATTAACGAATTTATGTCCTGCAAGTTCTAATCTGACTGATTTTTATTATTGTTAATATTAGCACTATCTCCTTTGACATTTGATATTTTATTTTATGTAAACTTGACATTTTATTGTGATTGTTATGATTTATTTTTCTTCTGACATAATTTGATTGCATGCTACTCTCTCTGTTTGCATACCATTATGTTGGTTAAATGTGAGATTCACTATGTTAATGTTACACCAATTTGTACCACATTTAATGCAAATAAAGATTTATTTATTTATTTATTTATATACCTATGATTTTGATAACAGTATGATGGACGATGGTTATTACCACGATATGGAAATGAGCTCCCGATATTTTGGATCTATTGCAAGCACTATAATCTCGGATGTTATCTTAATATAAACTCTCAAACAATATAAATAATGTGCAACTTTAGAAAAAAGATACAAAAGTTTATCCTAGATCTCAGCTGTCTAGTCTAGATGTAAGACGACGGGAGTAGTGTGGCTACGTTCAGGAAGGGAACCCGACACCGTTCTAATGGCTATAATATTAACTTGCGTGTGCGCCGCCGCCGCCACCGCTCCAGTTACACTTGCTCCTCTTCTTGCTATATCGTCCACAGAACTACTACTTATTTTTATTAGATAGAATAGAAATCGCACAATTATTCGTTTTTAAACAATTGTTCCACAAGTAAAGCAACATTTTGCGACTCGTGCGCATTCAAATGTATCCAAATTGGCGTGTTTTTATAGAAATCATTAAGGTTTATATACTTATCTATTTTTGAGTAAGGATGTTAAATCAATCTCCTATACAAATTAAAATACCCAATCATGATAACATAACATAAAAATCCGGTCAAGTGCGTGTCAGGCCACGAGCAATGTAGGGTTCCGGAATCATTATTTTTAAGCAGGTTTAGATTTTTTCATAAACTTTTTCGTCCTAACGACCAGAGAAGCCCAGCGCCTGATTGCTTTTTATATTTCTATTATTTCCAGTTTTTAGACCATTACTTTTTAACCTGTAAGAAGGCTTTATTATTTATTGCACACAAGAAAATACAATGGACAATACATATAGAAAGACGACACAACAGGTACTATTTATTTCAATAAATAAATGTCTTCCAGCAGACCAAGGCGAGTGCGAAAAATATTGGAGAAGGCAGATAGACTGTGCGCAACCTCAAAAATTATACAAAAGTAACAACAATATATTAAACATTAGTATCTAATTACAATAGGTATATAAACCTACTACACAAATAATAATAAATATAAGATATAATATGTATCTATATATGATATGCATATGATATATAGATAAATAACTAATAATTAAATATACCTATACCTAAGAATTGATAGCGTTGCGGCAAACCCCATGGACCGCGGTTGTTGGTGACCGCTTTAATGAAGACGGTACGATAAACAGGAATACGCTGCTGCACATGCTCCAGCTCACAATCCTTCAGTTGGCAGAGATAAGTTAGAACGTTAGAACAATTTTTTGCCGGCACCACACTGGCGAAAAAAATAAAAATAATACTTACTCTAGTTTTATTTTTGGGAGGTTAACATATTTGCTCGAGAGAGTTAGATTCAAAAAAAGCTACACCATGTTAAATCCCCATATATTTTTTTAATTAACAGCTTTCGATTACGTCCATCAAATTGATTGCCCTATATCCCGTCAAGCGATTAATGTTGGACACACTGTAAAATTTAGTTTATTTACATACAGATACGATAGTTGAGTGATTTTAGGCCCTCGGGAGAAACTTGAATCGATGTAAGACATTCCACTGAAGCCGATAATTTAATTATATTGTAAGATAATAAGCAAGTTCTCGATTAAAATGATATAAAATTTTAACTGGTTAAATATTTTAGGATTTTACGGTCTGTCTTGAAAGCAACGCCTCCGTGTCGAACGTTTTTAAATTGGGTTCGTTCCATCTGAAAAGTTTCTTCTATGGCACATATAAAATATCTTCTACTTGTGTGACGCATGTCAGACTCCTTGACTTCTGAAAAAAAAATTGTCGTAACTTCTTTTTACCCGACTACGGCAAAAAGAAGGGTTATGATTTTGACCGATATGTATGTATTTGTGTATGTTCATCTGTTCCCTCATTAATTTCTAAACTCCTTATCGTAATTTGACAAATGAGGCTATTATGTATCCATCACTATGAATATTTGTTTAGTATCATAGTTTGTACATAACAATTTCAGATGATAATATTTTATTGTTTCATACTTTTTAGAGCAAGATTTGCCAGTAGTCGTGTTCTAGTTTTTTAACTGATTTTTTATGCGTATGATAGTTCCTGGTTGAAGGCTAAAATTTAAGAAATTACTAACATAGTATCTGACAGTATTCACCCCACCTGTACCGTAATTAAAGCTAAGTTGAACTGAATTTGCATGAATATGTCGGCAAAAACATCGTTGAAATAAAAATAATTATCGACTTGCCAACTGTATCATTCAAGCTTCATCGTTGCGAAAAGATTCAAATCAATAATATTATATTGTAGTGACATTTGTAGTGGTGACACTTTGTATTGTGACACTTTATGTGCCATAAAAGAATGTGTTAATGCGGAATTTACCCTATCAATTGGAAACGCCTTGACAAAAAACTTTAAAGAAGGCAATTAAAATAGGTGGAGGGTAAAAACTTAGGCGTAGGTGTTAAGGACATTAAATGCCTTTTTAAAAGGAATTAAGTGGAACCACACCGAGACCTCCCATTTTGATAGTTCAGGAGTTTATAAAGTTCAAGTTCATTTATTCATAACAATAAAATTGTGTTGAAAATGTCTTAAAAATAGTTATATCATATAAATTCCATCAATAAATAATAAATAATAAAAATAATAATAAATTCATTGACATGAGAAATTAAATCAAATGATTAACAACTTATTAATTACATACATTCAAGATAAAACTCAAACAGATTCGGTTTTCGCGAAAATTCGTCAATTGAATTACAATAAAGTTTAAGTGGTCACCGCTTTTATTCATAACGTGCTTTGGCACTAATAAGACAGCAAAGACCGTTGCTCACCCTAAGATGGTGATGTCTTATGTGCCGATAATTTGACTGACAACCAACCCTTCGAAACGAAGGTACGGTGGTGCAAGCAAGGCAAAATAGGCAAGGAGACGGTACTTCTCCAGAAGAATATAGCACGAAAGCATAAAAGCCCTACCACCTTCAAACTAGGTTTTAAACGGATGTTCTTACCAAGGAGTTTTGAACTCCGCTGAGGTTCTCACATTTAAATCTCAATGAGAACCCGTCAAAATGTGATTACGACACCACAGTAAATTCAAACCAAGACCCGCAGCCAAAGCGATGTCACCCATAGCATTATTCTGTATTTGATGATAACATCTGGCGTAATGCAGGGGCTATGAGGGCTCACTGATAATCTAAACGAGCTTCTCTAGTATTCGTTACTTGTCGGTATAAATACCTGGGTTAGGTGGCTGATTTAATGAAAAAGCCAGGAAACATGATTGGAGGCAGGTTTCTTTGAGTATCATCATAACATCCCATAATAAGTCCACTACAGGACAGGGAGCTACCACGGGAATTCCAGCTGTTGCTGGAACAATATGGAGGGGAAGTACCTTATAGTCAACACGCTGCTTGTCAGCGTTACGGCTGGCACCATGGACCGCGGTTGTTGGTGACCGCAGTATGTAAGATGGTACGATACACGGAAGGACGCTGCTGCCCATCCTCCGGTTTATAAGCCCTTAGTCACTTCTTACGACTCCCACAGGTAGAGATGGGTTGATAATTGATGACCGAAATGTTGTGCCTGCAGGCCCTGTCAAGCCGAAGATCCCGGGTTCGAATCGTGGTAAGGGATATTTTTTCGGCGTACTACCCGTTCCCCTACACTTGGACTGATATAAGTATTTGTTTAAGTTAGTACCTATTTATATTCCCGTATCCACGACAAAAGGACGGTAACCTCTTAATCTCTTGTTCTATGTCCGTGTATCTTGTAATCATCACCGGTCATAGGGTTAGACCAGGGTTATGCTTGCGCGGTTTTGATCCCTTGCTAGCGAAAAGTCGCTGTATGATGATACCATTAAATCTGTAACAAAGATTTTGATTCATAGTCCAAAGCGGGCGACATTTGTCGAATGCAAGCTTAAAAATATAGTTTGCATTTTAGTTCTATATCCCCGCATCGACATGTAAGCTGTAAAAGTGACCTAACAATTTATAGACTCCGGTCTGCATATGGAATTCGCGGAATGTGTCATAATCATAAGTCAACTTTTGGTTCTGAACCAAAACGGATATTTCTTCCAGCTATCGTGCGGATGTCATGCGGTGTAGGTACACACGGCCGCACGTCGGTGAAAACACTTTGACCTTGGGGTTTGTAGCGTATAGCGCTGGTTCAGATTATACTGGATTTGTTTCCACTTGCTTGGTGCTGTGCTTACGTGGACAATGACACTTGTCATATATTTATGTCACTGTTCTTTTGCCTCCGTTAAAGTCTAGTTTTATTTAACATAACAGTTTTCAAATATTAAACATTTTCTCGAAGGACGTATGTATAGCCTTGCCCAGTTAGTTTAATCGTTCACCAACCCTACAACTATAAGTACGCACGGCAGCAAGCATGTAGAAACAAGACCAGTATAAGCTGAACCAGCGCTACGCTATAAACGTCCTAAACCAGAGACCTCCTCAAGATCAAAGTGTTTCTACCGACGAGCAGCCGTGTGTACCATAAAATTATCCCTGCACTGTACGTACGCAGCTTACAACATTTTTTAACTTAAAGCTCAGCTTAAGTCTTTAGAAATGAATCTTAACACATTTTAACCGACTCTAATCCCACAATAAATGTGAAATTATGTCAACACGACTTTGATAACTTAATGCCGTGAACAATAACATAAAGATTTCACTTAATAAGGTATTAAATTATAGACTTAAAGTTTTATGATCTTATTTTTTAGATTGATTGTTGTAGGAAGGGCGTCCAAACTTATCTGTGACCTGCCTGACTAACCCCAGATATGATATTTTTGAAGGTGGTGGGGCTTTAGTGCAAATTCCGTCTGGGGAAGTACCACCCCCTTTTTTTTCTACCGTAAAGCAGCAGTGTTTACCACAGCTGTGTTTCTGTTTGACGGGCAAGGGAGCCAGTGAAATTACTGGCACATGAGACACACCATCTTAGTTCTTAGGGTGGGCAACGCGCTTTGCTGTCTTGTCAGCGTCTAATAAGACAGTGGGTGCTATGGGCGGTGGTGACCACTTACCATCAGGTTGTCCACAAGCTCACTTGCTACTAAAATATCTTCTTGCTTGAAAACTGTTTGTTTACGTAACGTGGAATCCACTACATAAATCTATAATATACGAACCTACATACTCGTACAATACAACATTCATGGTAAAAACGCACTACGTGTTGTAATGCGTTCCAATTTGTTTACCGCATTTAAAAGGTTTCCTTTGTACCTGCCTGCATCAAAAGTTGGTATTATTTGTAAGCTTCGGGAAAAACACCAACATCGTTGATTGGATTGTTCAATGACCCGTAAACCGATCAGTAACAAAATAAAGTATGAACGCAGTTAAGTTTAATTTGCATCGAAAATAATAGCTTCTTTATTGTAGCCTTTTATATTCCACACCGCTCCCGATTTACATATTAAAAAGTTTTGTTTGATGTCATTTTAAAAGGCTTTGTTATTGCAAACAAAGTCACCAATTTATCTTTATTGGATGAGGAGGAGAAATAGTCCTTTTGTACCTCACACACAGAAACTATATACAGGGTTATTTTTTGACCCTTAGCCAAATTTCAGTATGTTACTCATACCAAGAATCTGAACAACTTTCCCAAAGGAACATGGGTCGAAAAACAAGAAAAAGTTTTGGTCCTCCCATAAAAATCTTGTGCCGGCGATAGTGGGATTTGTATGGGATGAGTCAAATTTTTTCTCGTTTTCGACCCATGTTCCTTGGGGAAAGTTGTTCAGATACATGTTCTGAGCAACATACTAAAATTTGGCCAGGGGTCCAAAAATAACCCTGTTTAAGTAAGATAGGGAATGAGAGATTTAAGCTCGTTAAAACCACGAAATAGTTGTGAGTACCTAAACCTAAAATTCTTGTATGGGTACACCATCGTGACATTTCCTTTGAGGTTTCCCGTACGCGACGCGTTGATTAAGAATTGTACGGTCAAGAGCAGGTCAAGCTTGACATTTGCAGTGCGACTTCAGAGATGAGAATCAAACAAAGTCCAATGCGTAAAGCTCGACGCGCTTTTGAATGTACGACACAACGATAGACTGGTTTCCACGAGACTACTACTAAAAATGATGTTAACTTTTATAAGGATGCAGAAAAAGAACGTAAAAATTACTGAAACCTTAATCTATACATACCAGGCCACTCAGAAAGTATTGCGAAAAATAGTTTTTATATATGGGAGGCTGGCCGGTCAGAATCTTTTTCGAAAATATGATTACTTGTAAGTAAAAATATGTGTGTTCCATTTTCAAAATTTCCCTCCACATTTTTTGCGAGCCAATTCAAAGTATCGTGTCTTACTGAAAAATGGATCTGCGCCGGGAACATTTTAGAGCTATGATTTTTTACGATTTCAAGTGTCGCCTGAAACCGGATGAATCGTTCGATAGACTTCAAATGGCATTTATGGATGAAGGCCCCTCCAAGGCAACCGTGTATCGTTGGTATAACGAATTTAGGCGCGGTCGACCAACCTTGGGGGATGAAGAAAGAAGCGGTCGCCCTTTGACGGCTATTACGGAAGAAAACGTGCTAGCAGTGAAAAATTTAATCCAAGATAATAGGCGAATTACATATCAGGAGATTCAGCACATATTAAAGATTGGATCGGGAAGCGTTCACGAGATTCTACACGGGCATCTTCGCGTGAGGAGGATAGTATCGCGCTGGGTGCCGCACTACCTCACCGACGCTCAGAAGCAGGCCCGGGTGGAATGGTGCCGTGATATGCTGAACAAATTTGAAGCAGGCTCGTCTCGGCGTGTTTACGACATCGTAACAGGTGATGAGTCCTGGATTTATCAATACGATCCAGAAACCAAGCGCCAGTCGACAGTTTGGGTGTTTCAAAATGAACCAACGCCTACCAAAGTGAAGCGATCTCGAAGCGGGGGGAAGATTTTGATCGCCAGCTTTTTTAATTTGACTGGCCACTTGGCCTCAATTCCCTTACGAGATCAAAGAAGCATCAACGCCGAATGGTATACTACCAAATGTTTACCAGAAGTTTTTTCTGTTGTGAGCAACAAGCGACCAAACACAGGGCTCCGCGGACTACTGCTCCACCACGACAATGCGCCTGCACACACCGCGCTCAAAACGAGGGACTTCCTGGACAGCACACCAGTCAAACTCCTGGGTCACCCTCCTTACAGCCCTGATCTTGCACCGTGTGACTTCTTTTTATTTCCAAAAATAAAAAATCAGCTCAAGGGGATACAAATATCGTCGCCGGAAGATGCGCTGGCTGCGTTCGAGCAGGCTGTAAACGAGGTGTCTACGGCGGACTGGAAAAAGTGTTTTGAAAACTGGTTCAGACGCATGAATCTTTGTATAGAGGCTGGTGGAGAGTACTTTGAAAAGATTTAATAAAAATATATGTACCTGTAGAACAATTTTTTTTAGTGTCGCAAATATTTCTGACGTATAATAAAAGAGTAAAAATCGTGTGTCTGTACTTTTGATGAATTTATAAAAAAATGAGTGTGGGCGATAAGAAAGGACTAATAGAACACAAAAATATTTTTTTTTTATTTTTTGTCTGTCTGTCTGTCTGTCTGTCTCTCTATCTGTATGTTTTCGATAAACTCCGAAACTACTGAACGGATTTTCACGCGGTTTTCGCAGGTAGATCAAGCTTAACTCTGAGCAACATATAGGCTATGTTTCATTTAAATCGGTTCACTCAATCAGAAGCTACATTAATGTAAAATAACAAACTGCCTGCGCCTAAAACTCACAAACTACCAAACCAATTCAAACGGAGTTTTAAATTACGAGTTTGGCTAACTTTTATGCAACATAAAAGTTAAGTTTCATTGCAAACGGTTCAGACAGAAGGTACGCGAAGTTTCATGCGGCGGCGCAAATAACTCACAAACTATTGAACGGATTCAAACGGGGTTTTCAATAACCTGTCAGGCTTACTTCTTTGCAACATATTGGCTTACTGTCATTGAAAACGGCTCACTCAGACAGAAGGTGCGCGAAATTTCAAGCGGCAGCGCCAATAACTCACAAACAACTGAACCGATTAAACCGAGGTTTTAAGTAACGTATTTGGCTTACTCCGTGCAACATGTATGCTTGGTTTCGTTGCAAACGGTTCACTCAGACAGAAGATTCACTAAGTTTCAAGCGGCGGCCCTAATAACTCACAAACTACTAAACGGATTTAAACGGGGTTTTCATTAACGTGTTAAGCTTAATTCTTTGCAATGTATTAGCTTACTTTCATTGAAAATGGTTCACTCAGACAGAAGGTGCACGAAGTTTCAAACGGCGGCTCCAATAGCTCACAAACTACTGTACCGATTCCAACTGGCATTTCCATGACGTGCTTGGATTAGGTACTTCTATAAGCTTAGGTTAGTTAAAAGCGGTTCACTCAGATAGAAGTTTCACAAAGTTTCAAGCATAGGCGCGAATAACTCACAAACTTTTGAACCGATTCATACGTGGCTTTCAACAACGCGTTCGGCATACTCCTGTGCAATATATAAGCTTAGTTTTCTTGCGATAGGTTCACTTTGACAGAAGATACGCAAAGTTTCAAGCTGCAGAACCAAGAACTCACCTACTGAACTGATTTAAACGAAGTTTTTCAATGACGCGTCGGGCTTCTTTCTGTGCAACATATAAGCTTTATTTCATTGCAAACGGTTCACTCAGACAGAAGGTTCGCGAAATTTTAAGCGGCCGCACCAATACCTCATAAACTACTTGAACGACTGAAATTTGGGTTGCTTTCGTGCAATATTTAAACTTTTTTTATTGCAATCGGTTCACTCAAACAGAAAATAGGCGAGTTCAAAGTTTCAAGCGGTGAAGCCGAGCCAAAATCAAACAAAGCTTATAATTTAGAACGGAAGAAAGCCAAATACGTTGTTGAAAATTCCGTTTGATCCGGTCTAAAGATTGGTTAAATCTAGATTTAGTTTTATGATAAAAATAATAATAAAAAATCCTATCTGTTTCGTCATGGCGGTTCAACAAATGTAAATAAAATTATGAAAGTTTTAGAGTTTTGAAAACTTAGATAAAGAGGGAACTTATAAACAAAATACTTCGAAAAATAAAGAGAGATGTAAATCATTGTTTTTTAGGAATTGTCTTTTAAGGGGAGAAATAAGTTACAAAGATTGTACACAACAGTCCACACGTAAACAAGAGGTGTTTAATTTACAAAAAATTCGTACTATCTGTACTCTGTATACCTAACCAAGAGCTGCACTGTCTGTTTGTCTTTCTGTTACGCTTTTATGACTAATCTGATAAACCAATTCTGATAACTTGGTACGAAGATAGTTTTAGCCTCAGAACAAAAACCTCCTTGCTTCGCTCGGATTTAGTCATGTAAACAGTCATTAGCTACTTTTTCTGAACGCCACGCGGACGGAGTTGCGGGCAACAGCTAGTTATTATTATGGACAATAAATTTTCAGTGACAGTAGGTAATCCAAAATAAGCATATTTATTATAATATAACTTTTAGCCCGAACCTGCCATAATATTTTATATTTGGAACTGATTTGGGCGGAAGATGCAAAAACGTACAACCAACTTTAGTAAAGAGGGTAAAATATGTGTAATTTCTTTAGATAACTAATTGCAACAACGACTATTGTTCAGATGCACAAAAAAAATCATGAATAAGGGCTTTATGAAAAATTGCTGTTGCATCACATGAGCAATCGGATAGGATTTATTGTTCCAACATAAAAATTCCAAACACACCGCGGCAGTGCAAAGCGAAGGAAGTGACGTCATCATCCGGCACGACTCTTCTACATCATCGAGATCTATGGTTCGTCTTGTTTTGATTGTTTATGTTATAAACAGAGAATAGTCTAAATAAAATTGCCAAAATATGCATGACGGTAGAGTTCTTGGTATTTAAACTACTTCGCACCTAGAAGGTACTAGACTTGGGTACTAGCTTATTATTTTATTTATCTAGAAACAGGATGTGATAAAGTTTCGAATCAAAACTTGTAAACTTATTCATAAGTATAGATTGAGATACTCTCTACTTTGTATTATATTTGAAAAGAAAAATCTGTGATTTTGAATTTTTTGAGTGATATTTTATCACCCGGTGATATTCAGGAATTGGCTCCCTGTACCTAGAATCTAGATTGCCAATTGCATAGTGTCGTCGACCGCTGAAATCACAAGTGTTCAGTAGTTAAGTGCCTAATGTAGATACAATGCCGCCGATTGCCCACATTAACCCTCGACTCTTTAAGTAGATAGTTTCTGAGTGCCGGTGGTTTTATATTTCCTATGTCCTTATAATTTGCCATCAGCCAAACAAAGTGACAAAATTATTAAGTTACTTCCAAAGAATTCATTATTTAATCAGCTTAGAAGTCAGTCGTGGTTTTAGCTGTATGGGTGTAAATTGTGTTCATAAATAGGTAATTATATTAATTTCGGTTCTCATTTCTCCTGTTTAAATTACGTTACCTATGAAGTATCAGTACCAGATAAGCTGGTAGGGATAGATGGAATAGGGGAATCAGCGGTGGATATCTATATCTCTCTCCTAGCCGATTTCGGCTACGGCGACTGCTTCTAGTCCGCTATTAAGGCGCGATGGTCAGCCCTTTCATGTGCTCGAAGATGGCTGCAGTAGCCTATCTTATGCGTGAAAGTGCGGAAACAATCCCGACAGAAGGCACGTTCCATAGGCACATAATATAATTATCATTATTAAAATGAACGGATAAACTCACGTTTTACATTAACGGGAGAGGACCGACAACACACGATATGTGTAACACTCCTGGAGACGCATTTTTGAAGCGTTCGAAGTGAATCTTTAGTTCGCATACGAAAACGAATCGTGTACGAATTTAATTTCTAATGCTCTCGATTTTACGCATTTTTGAATCATTCGAAAGCAATGTTGCCATTAAATTACAATCTTTAAACAATTTCCGTTTCACGCAGATAAAATCAAAACCGGAAAGCAATTACTCATTGATTTTAAAAACCGGTAATGAATTGGGAGGGAATGGAACGCAAATTAAAAAGTTGATATGTCAGTATAATGTCATGTGTGAAGGAAACGTCAATGTCATTCTCATCACAGATTATACATACTTTCGAGTGGTAGAATTGCAAAACGAGTGGGTCGGACCACTCGTTGCAGAATTCACAGGTATGAATATTCAAAAATTGCGATTTTACGGATTCGTATACGAATCTTGCCAATCCGAATGCGAATTGAAGTTCGAACGCTTCAAAAATGCGTCTCCTGAGTCGTTTAGTGGTAAAACACTAGGATATAACATAATATATCCTATACTATTAAACGACCAATATTTGTACATATATATAAATATGGTCCCGTGTGGTGCCGGCAAAGAATAGTACCAACCCATACATACCCGTGGGTGTCGTAAGAGGCGACTAAGGGTTATAAGCTGGAGGATGGGCAGCAGCGTCCTCCTGTTATCTTACCATCTTACCTACTGCGGTCACCAACAACCGCGGTCCATGGTGCCAGCCGTAACGCTAACAAGCGTGGTGACTATGGTACTTCCCCTCCACATTGTCTCAGCAAAAGCTGAAATTCTGAAGGGAGTTCCCTGTCGTGGACGTTTGATGGGATGTCATGATGATGATGATGATAAATATATATAGGGTGACTTTTAATTAGTTCTTGATAGCAAAAGATATGCATGTACTCATGATACTGAACAACTTTTCCCAAGGAACATAGGTTAAAATACGAAAAACGAAATTTGACCTCCCATACAAAATGCGCTATCAGCTGATGCAGTTTCTATGGGAGGTCAAAACTTGATTTTCGTATTTCGACCTATGTTCCTTGGGGAAAGTTGTTCAGTATCATGAGTACATTCATACTTTTTTCTATCAAGAACTAATTAAAAGTCACCCTATATATTTGTAATCGGTTTTTCGAAAAAGGCTCTAATGATTTCGATGAAATTTACCATACGGGGTTTTTGGGGGCAAAAAATCGATCTAGCTAGGTCTCATGTCTGGGAAAATTAATTTTCCCCGTATAATTAACGTACCGCGTTTTAAACTAAAACCTACAGTGCCATCTGTTGGCGGGTAGCATAGCTTGCTCGCTCACCCGATAATTATAGAGTGAAGCTCGGTTGCCCAGTTACGTACTAATAGTTCATAGGTGATTTGTGAACTTGTAGAGTTTCTAGAGTTACCTTTCGTCTAATTTTAGTAGGTTGTTTAATCTAGATTCAAATAAGTTTCTAGTTATCCTAACAAGTCGAAGGATTTACATATCCGTGCTTTTTGCACAGATTTATTTCAATCAAAAGATAGAGACGCTACTGAGTTGTAGGAAAAATATCTCAATTACTCCGCGTCAGTTGGTTGAGCTTACCTCGTTTACTAGCTCAGAAGCAAATCATCACTGCTCCAGGCATAGATTTATATTGAATACAGGATTTACTAGGGGAAGAGTATCTTCTGTTATAATAGTAATGATGCACTTATTCCCAACGACGCATGTATTTTCAGAGCCAAGAAAGCCATATTAGAGCACATGAGCAAGCGAACACTTTGAGCTCCTAAAATATATTTTCCGTTCTTTGGCAGTCACCGAAATGAACAATCGAACCAAGGAACAGTTGACCAAAGATAAAACAGTCAAACAAAATAAGAATTGCATATTTGTTATTACGTGGTCTAATAACTATGGATTAATGCACTTGTTTAAAAATATTGAGGTTAGTAAAGCAGTAAAGAAAACGTCTCTATTTCTCCGGCTTGTTGGAAAGTAAAAAGGCAGCGCAGGCGCATTCCTGATTAATGGCGAAAGATTGGGTGCACTGCCTAGGGAGTTGCGGTTTTTTGTACCTACTCACATTTATACAGCTGGGAAACTAGTACGCACCGTAGCTTGAATATAAAATATTTACTAATCCAGCGGACAAAAAGCTCGGTCTTTCTGTGCAAAAAGTGTAGCGTTGTACAGCCAAGAATACCTACGTCAAGCTTGACACATTGAACTTATACCGCATTTATCGTACTTAGAGACGAAATTCAGTCACACTGAGATGAGAAAGTCCTAATCACTTTGCACTCGGCCAATCTATGAAGTCACGCTCTTGTCGCGTTGAAGTTATTTTCAGGCATCTCTTCACTACTTTAGCAGCAGCTATTTCACTGTTATGATACCATATTAGCTTATCCTTTAATTTAGGTTACTCATTCTTGATTAGATACCACCTGCCTCATTGTTTTCAGCAATTAATTTAAACGGAAATTTCCTGTTTGAATTAAAAATCCAAAATTCTCGTCTCTAACGGATATTTTGGCCAAGTGGTTTAATCCTTATTTATCTTCTATGAAACATGCACATGTTTTTATGGTTCCGATACCAAAATGGTAAAAATCGGAACCCTTATGGTGCCGCTCTGTCTGTCTGTCTGTCCGTCTGTCTGTCACACCTCTATATCTCAGCAACCACTTATGCTATCGACCTGAAATTTGGAATAGTTTTAGAATATAGTTGCCCAACTTAATTGCACATAAAAAATTTTTGAAAAAAGTATGATTATATATAAAGGGGGCCAAAATAGGGGGGGCCAAATTTAAAATTGTCGTTACTAGGTCGAGTGGGGTATAATATGAAAGGGCTTTACTTGTACATTCTAAAATATGTTTTTGTATTTTTTTACGTTTCTTAGTTTTCAAGTTATGATGAATAATGTCAAAAAAAATACCATTTCCCCCCCATTATCTCCGAAGTTTGAGTAAGGAAAAATCTGAATTAATTACAGTTGACAGAAGTTTATGTAAACTTTACAGCAAAAATAAAACGATCTTTCTAAGTTGCACAATTTTTCAGAAATCTGCTAAAAACCTTTAAAAAAACCCTTTATAAACCGAATCTATTTAACTCGCGAGTGAATAGGCTTCTTCTGGGCAAGCTCGTTCCATCGTCGACTTCATCTCTGTCCGCAATGCTAGATCGAGGTCAAGAGCAAGCCCATATATAGAAAAAAAAAACAAACAAATTTAGTTTTGCGGTCCTGAAAATGGACTTTATTGCTTCCAAAAATACTATAGGTATATCGGAACCCTCGGTGCGTGAGTCCGACTCGCACTTGACCGGTTTTTTTTCTCTAGGTTGTGTTGCTCAGTGTACGGTTTCTTTTACCGAGACGCGAGGAAAGCGAAGTCGTGTCAGGAGATTTAGTCACTTGCAGCTGACGGTTTTGTTAGTCTAGCTTATATAAACGTAACATCTTACCTGTGTTAACTATTTTTTGTGCTGATTGCACCACAAAATTGATTTGATGATAATGATGATTTTATTTTAAACTATCTGTGCCCACGACTTCGTTCGCGTGGAATTTGGACTTTTACAGTCACAAACAACTGAACTGATTCAATCAGGTTTTTCAATAGGTATTGTATTCGGCTTACTTACGTGCAACATAAGCTTTGTTTAATTGCTATCTAAATACCTACTGTAGCGTTATCGCTCATATTTCTTTTTCGTGTTCGATACTTTTTGCTTCTTTCTCGATGTATTGACTGGCTGTTTGTATTCATTGACAGTGGATTCAAAATTTTGATTTTCCTTTCTCGGTGTTTATTTTTTGTTTGGATACAATAGATATTGTGTCAAATTGATCTGAATATTTAGTAAATTTATATAATACATCAAGATAAATCATATAAAAATCAAATCAAAATATTTTTTAAAAAGTTATCTTCAAGCAACAGTTTTTTCTTGCACAGTTTTCTTTCCGTCTTATTTTTGCCTACAATTTTGTAAGTATTTTTGTCTTTACGTAATTTTTGTTGCTGAGAGGTTGCCACTCTCTTATGCCGCATTTTTATTCGTGCAGCTAAAGCTGCCCGATTACGGGCAGTAGGTTCCGGCAAGCACCTGCAACACTGCCAAGCCCTGTCTCCAGAGAGACAATTTGACATCTGCTGCTTGCACCGTGCTCTCAGCCGCTGCACCACTTCAACTGCGGGATTCCTAGCAGCACGGGAGGACGCCACGAACTGCGCATAACTAACTACAACCAAACACCAGATATTTAAACCATTTATATTATTAGTTTTAAGTTTCTTTTCAAAATTCAAAAAAAGCGCCACCAGACGCGCCATGATTTATTTAGATTCGAATCTTTGGCTGTGATTTTAAACTTTTAGAACATTTATCCGCGATACTTTGCGAAAGGTACGACTATGACCATATTTAACTAGTCGCTATAGTAATTAGTTAGGTGGCCACTTAAAGTTATCACTAGACTTTTCCAAGCGATACTATCTAGTAGCTTTAGACGGAGCGTTTTACCTGATGCACGCATCGCGGATTCCTTTCAAAATTTATTTGTCTTATTTTTAACACCTAACGTTGATTTTTAATATTTTAAACAATATTATATATTTATATTTAATCTCTGATCGTACAATCAAATTTAAACTTAATTACGTTGGTTATATATTAGTGAAATTATACAACAAAACTGTGGTCAATCTGTTTTTATTAAAATATTGTGTGTTATATTTCTTTGTTTGCTTGATTAGTTTAAGGTAAGTTAACTCTTACTCTATTTCTATCTAACTGCAGTATATTTACAATTTAATTTACTTTATTTTACTGCACTACATTATTGAAAACACCGTTTGCGTCAGTTCAGTAAATTTTGCTTTAAAATATCTTGTATTAGAGTGAATCGGTTACAATGAAACAGCAATTATATTTTACATCAAAATAAGACCAACCCATCTTTTAAAACGCCGTTTAAATCGGTTAAGTGGTTTTTGCGTGAATCGCGGACAAAGAAACAGACAAAAATTCCAAAAATGGTCTGAACAGGCATATATTTTTGCAAATATTTCCAATATTCAGATCAGCCGAATTTAGGATTTTACTAAACGAGATGTCAGAATAAGAAGCTAAAAGTTTTGTATCATTGAAAGATGTCATCGTTCCCACCTAACTTAAAACTCCATAAACCACTTTGTTACAAAGTTACTGTGGCGGTTACCTGAGTAGGTAACTTATTTCTCCACGCAAAATGTATCTACGAGTATAACAGTAAATCCTTAAAATTAGTGTACTAAAATTTCTCAAAACGAAAAAGCACTAAAAAGTATCGAAAGCAGGGTTGGGTGCCTTAAAGTGGGTCACCGTATCGGGATTCCTTAGAGGTCAAAGGTGGGTGCCCTTTTCCTGCTAACAGGTGCTAATAGGGCCCTAACAGCACCACTCATGCTTCTAATTCTAGTCGTATTTGAGCAAACAGTTATATGCCATCATCGTATATGTCGCGGTCCTTTACCAAGTTATAGTAGTTAAAAGACTCTTTATCAATGACAACATTGAAATGTTATTTTTTACTGCAAATGCTCAGAATTATTTTATAAGAATGTTTTTGTTGATAACATGATGCTTACAAAAGTCAGGAAAACAGAATTAAACAGAAACAAGTATCTTTGCTCAAACAGTCAAAGAAGCTTAATTTAATAATAATTTACAAAAAAAATGCAACGTTTCATAGATTTCGAAATGTTTACACTTATATCGTAATTATCAGTAAGCGCTTTTACTATTGCATAAGCAGGAGTGCATCTCTGGGGCCATTCATCATACCATCGTAACATGTCGTAAAGTACGCACTTGAAATTAATTGGAACACGAATAGCTTGCACTAGCGCATCGGGCAAAGGATGAAATGGACTAGCTAGAAGACTTTGTCACAGCCACAAAATACGCAAACCCTTTTTAAGTGGGCCTACATGCATGAATTTCTGCACAGGAGTTTCTTACAGCAGAGGTGAGAAAACCAAAACTTAGAAAGAATATTTCGATGTAGGATTTTTTATGGATGTTCGGGAATATGGCGTCAATAATATGTTTGTATAAAAAGAAAAACCAGGTAAAAACTACTTAAGATAATTCTGTTTCTCTCGTCAATAGACGATAACATGGAGAACAAGAGACCAAATAGGATAGACAATCCCAGAGAAAGGGACAAAAGAAGACAAAGAACCGGTTTTTCCCGCGTTTTGGGACCTCCAGTCAGTGTAATTCAAGCATTTTTCTTTTAATTCTACACAGATAGTTTTTTTACCGCCCAACGGTTTATAACAATTCTCAAAGGACTATAAAATACAAGAGAGGACAATACATGCTGTTAATCCTCTGCAACGATTATCACCACTTTGTTGTCACATTAACTTGAATAAGAGCGATCGTAACATAGCCACTATTTATTCCACTAATGGAACTGAGTGAATAGGCGCTTGACAATAAAACCTTATCAACAACTAAAGGAAATTTCTTAGTGGAGTAATGAAAACCCATAATGAACATTGGATATCCATTGTAGACCACCAAGGGCAAAGGTATGTCTCTTTGACAGACAAACTGCTTCCATTGGGACAATTATTCCGTTTGATGGAATTCTAAAGAATGTAGAACGATTAACAGTCAAAATATGATGCTGTTTTGTGAAATAATTAAGCTGCAAACGCAGTCCGTGGGGTGCCGGCAAAGAGTTGTACAAATCCATCTCTACATGTGGGTGTCGTAAGAGGCGACTAAGGGATGATGAACCGGAGAATGGGCAGCAGCGTCCTTCTGCGTATCGTACCATCTTACTTACTGCGGTCACCAACACCCATTGTTCCAGCGCAACGCTAACAAGCGTGGTGAATATGATACTTTCCTTCCAAAATGGAGGAAATGGAGGAGTACCCTGTCCAGACCTGGACGTTTAATGGGATTTTATGATGATGATGAAAAGCATCTCTATCGAATATGAGGATGCGTATTAATTTGCAAGATTAAGAACGCAATGAACTCACAAAAATTTTCAAATACAGTTGAATCTATAATGTATTTCTACTTGCATTATAAATTATTACAATATTCGAACACATGGCTAATAAGTTTTCTGGAAAAAACTTTATTGATTCATTTATCGATATGATCCTTGCAATTGAATGATGAATGGCGATTTTCAATATCGATAGGCATTCAATCCCTCGTTTTAGATTCGTTGAAATAAGTTTTATCAACTTTTATTGCCTATCAATAAGTATAGTCTATTTGACAAACAGTCGTAAAACTAGATCATGTGGTTCATCGATTATTTATTAAAGGTCATTGATCATTCCTGATACAGAATGGTTTTTATTGGAACTAGTTAAGTTTGGTAAAAAATTGGCAGTTCACATTCGTGTTGGTACTGAGGCAAAGTTGCTTCAAGCTTACTTTTATTTGATTTAGCACAACCTACATATTCAATCTCCCGAATCTCTTCTCTACTAATTGAAAATTGATTTTGTTTGTACATTGAAGATATTTATAAAAATATACTCACGTTATGCTATGTTCATGCCCTTGAATCCAAATCACTTATTTTTTGGAATTTTTGTCTATTTATTTGTTTGTTTGAACATGACACAAAAACTACTGAACCGATTTTGTTGAAACGTTATTTGTTAGATAGCTAATAGTTTGATTTAAACAATGGAAATACTTTTTTGGGAATGTTGAAGTCGTGGGCAAAAGTTAGTAATTTTTAAAAGTATCTACGCAAGCTTTCCCGGTCGTTACTGGGCAGGTAAGTTCCTCCCATTCCTGTACAACCTGCATCGACGGAAGGCCTGCTTTGGTTGTGGCCCGCCAGTCTTGAACAGGCAACATACTCGATCGACAGGCGAGTGCGCGGGATTCACGAGCTTTCCGTAAAGCACGCGTCAGCGAGAATTTGAAGTGATTTAAAATTAGAACCCTGACTTTATGTGAACGTTATTTTCGTAATTAATAATTTTTAATAGATCTTCTTCAGGAAAATTTTAAGGTACGGTTTATGCAGTGTTTTTATATTATTTTTAATATTTTTGACGTCATAATTATATCGTTCAATTTACTTATTTTGCAAAAATAAATTATTTTCTTTAATGACAATTTAGCTAAGCTAGAGAATGATGTTGTTATAGTACGTCAGTGCACTTACCGACCTAATTTTTGTCACTATTTGCTTAGCAAACAACGATATGTGTTGTTTACAGACAAGTAAGGAAAGATTATATTCGTAGGTCTGAACTAAACCAGATTTTCAAAATATTTACAATTCCATTATTTTATTTATATTGTAGCACCGTCAATTTTATTTTATTTACAGTACTGATAACGAGTTGTTATACAGTTGTTCTATTTTATTGAAAGTAAAATCAATTATTTTTTTATTAATATAGCCTAATTAAAGATGACGTTACATCTATAATTATGTTGTCATTATTTATTTTATAAATCATCTTTTCTTGTGCTTTGTGCGAGAGCTTCGCGTTGACGTCATCGCAGACGCAGACACAGTGTTTGCGTTTGCGCACTGATAACAGGTTATCACAATGCAGTTTCGTAATATCATGATGTGGGTTCCTACTTACTTACTGGACTTTGGGTAATGCACTTCCTGAATATTGAGTTTAACAGCTAGACTGTGATTTGATTTTAAGGCTCTTTTGTTTAACTTCTTGGGGCAGTCGGATAAATCAGCTGTAAATTAAGTTAAAAATATGGTAAACATTTTTGAAGAAAAGTAAAATGGACTGTAAACGGTATCGGGCCAGGGACTCAATTCTTGAAAATAACCGGGTGATAAAATATCACTTTTGAGACTTTAATAATTCACATTTGCCCTGATATACAGTTGTAATGTAAATCAGAATACATGAAAATTAACAATCAAGGACTGCTTTATATTTAACGAATATCAATGTCTACTTTTGAAAAGAAAGATCTGTGATTTTGAATATTTTATCACCCGGTGATATTCAAGAATTGGTTCCCTGGGGTGATCGTGGCAATTTGAACGATATTACCAAAATTAAATCGTTTGACTAAAACTTAAGCCTAAACTAATCGTGAAAATAACGTTTGAAGCCTCCTTAACTCTGATAGTTTTCCTTGTTAAATCGGGTTAGTGGCATTTGCCCCCATTTTCAAAAGCCCCCGTGTCAAACGACCCCAGTATCATTTGCCCAAGATAAATTTTATCCAGAGAAATACCTACCTGCCTGTACAATCACAAGCACAAGTGTTTGTAATTTTAAATACTTTTCACTTATTTGGACTTATTTTTGTGTAGGTAATTTATAATAACCACAAACTGTTCTTAATCAGCATTAGTGTAATATTTTTATCAAGATCACAATGGAACACGGCATAATAATACGACATAACTGTACATATTTTTATATTTATAATATAAATCAAAATTTAATCAGTACTGCGGACAGTAAGTAACAAAATAATACGATTTTTTTCTAGAAGTTACGGTTAAATACATAGTAACTTTCAAATCAACATAAAAATAAAAATAAACATGCAAAGTCAACAACACAAAGTAAAAAAAAAGTTAAATAAATGAAAAAAAATGGTAAATGTACAAAAGCTTTATCTAAGCTTCATTTCGGTAATTTACATAAATTAGAACAAACATGCAAAATCAATAACACGCATAATTAAAATGATGTAGCTTGTAAAACAACAGCAGGATAGAGCTATGCGTAAGAGCAAGACTGAGCGATACGTGACTCTGTCGCTCCAATATCTTACGCATCGCTCCGTCGTGTTGTCATGTCACACTGCTGTCATTCAAGAAATAACATAATGTAGCTTTTTACATTATTTCTACTGTAGTAACAAAATGGGGGCGATTCTAGCGTGGCCGCTTAATTTAAGGCTATAATTTGACAGGTCTAAAAATGTTGCTATCTTTGTTACCGCCTATAGGCTTGAAAAAGACAGCATCACTTTAAGACCTGTCAAATTTTAATCATAAGTTTAGCGGCCACGCTAGAATCGCCCCCAGTATTACTTATAATTTTCTTTATTATCAGAAATCAGAAATTTTTATTAACACTAAGACATCACAACACAATTCTATAAAAAATACTAAACACCTATATTAAACACCTAAATGTATAAAAACCTTTAAAATAAACATTTATATAAAAATAACACAACTTTAACTTCATTTTGGAAAAAGTCTGGCAAACATTCCGCACTATGTTTTGTTTGAAACTGCACAGTTTTTGGCATATTTAGTAATTTCACTGCACCGCTGCACTTTTGATGTCTTTTTTTGGAACATGTCCACACTGACGAGTCTTTATTATTTCTGTGAAAATTATAGGTATGCCCAGAATGTAGCAATGTCCTTTTTTACCATTTAATATAATTTTAAAATTATCTACCACTTGACCCTGAGAGGGACCTTCACCCGACATATTGAGATAATACACTAATAGTATGTTTGTTGTTCCTTGTCTTATGGCAACGTGCATTGTAGTCAAGGTACTCACCACCTGACCAAAACAAGTAGACCAATGACTGATAAGAGCGTCCATACAGACCGACGTCTGATTGGTCGAAGTATGCAGAGTCATTCGTGAGAAAAAGAGATAGAACTACTGATAACACTCTGGACAGGATTTGGCTATTGTAATCAATAACCCGTTTTTGTTCAGGAACTTACGCTCATTGAAAGTGAAGCTAACAAACTACTCAAGTATTGACAAAATAATATTAAAATTATACGCACATTGAATTTACTTTTTTATAATGTATCACACTCTAATAATACATAAATTATTAAACGCAGAAGACTGCTTAATAAAAAAAAAACTGTTAGCACTTTAGTCCTCGACTGTAAAGCAAATATTTTTTAGGTATTTCTCTGAATAAAATTTATCGGGGGCAAATGATACTGGGGGCGTTTGACACGGGGGCATTTGAAAATGGGGGCAAATGCCACTAACCCTTTCATATGTATGCTAGTACTGTAATTTTTTTTCACATTTCAACCGTTTAGGGCAGCAGGGGGGTGGGGGGACACAACACTCGATCTAACAAAAAAGTCCCTAAATCGGATCCCTAAAACGAAGTATGATCTTTGAAGACTCACATTATTTTAAAAGGCCTATCTAACGACACCGCACACTATGGGTTAGACAAGAAAAAAAAGTGTCATCCCCGTTCCCATCCCATATTTATGGGGAGGTACCAAAAAAATAATTTTTTATAATTTTATTCTACCACTGTCGGCGTGGATGAAATGTATGTATATCCGTACAAAATTTCAGCTTTCTAGTGCTCAGGGTCTCTGAGCTAAGCCTCGGACAGACAGACAGACACGCCGAAACTATAACGGTTCCTTTTTAACTACGGAACCCTAAACAATCGGCCTCTCCATAAAAACTTTCCAATCAAGTTTTCAATTTTGTACAACCCTTTATTATGTGAACTTAGAATGAAGATATACTTAAAGCCCCTAATTATTAAATAAATTATTATTAATAAATTGTAAAATGTAGTTTTGATGTAACTTTTGGCAAATTTCTATCGCGAGAACAGCCTTCCCATCTGTACAGTCAAGAACATATCAAGCTTGACACATTGCATTTTGTACCATACTTATTTCAATAGACGTATCGCTCCTAGTGTCAAGCTTGACCTGTCTTGGCTGTACCTAGGGCAGATATGGGGTAAGCCGAACATAATCGGTCATATTACGACAAGAGTAGCTGCGACGCTATTCATCTGCTAACCTGAGCCGACTACCCTATGTCATCTGCTCTGTGAGAGACTAGGAGCCCAATTTTTGAATTTCACCGAGTGATTTAATTTAAGAGACTTAATTTTTTTCGTTACGTTTTAACAGCTGTTCAGGATTTATTTAAATTTAAACATCTACTTGAATATCACTCGGTAATATTCAAGAATTGGGCTCCTGACTGACCCAATCAAAGAGCCACCCAGTTGGGCTGGTGTTATTTGACATCATCATCATGAAAAAAAAAAAATCAATAACAGCTTACGGCGCTTCTAACAAAAGTAGTTTGAAAGAGATGGTGATCCCGACTGTTGCCTTCTGAAGCACCAAAGCCATCTCACATACCCTACTACTCGTAATCTGTATACACAGTTTGACTATGGGAACTAATGTTTACGTCTTATCGTAACACTTCCGGCGTTCTGCTAAATTGGAGTAACGCGCGTAGTGTTACCTCAATTAACCAGTTATGCGATCTGTAAACATCCTAGGACCTTCTCTACTGTAAAGATTACAATGAATTGTTATTCTATTTATTATTTAATCTGTGATTGCGTATCCGCCCATTCTGTCCAAGATGGCGCGCTATTTTGTAACTAACATTCACTATTGAATTCAGGAGTATCCATTGAAATCTCACTTCACTATTGAATTCAGGAGTAGAATGCGAGTTTGCGTTTTTTCGCTGTCTTATTAGTTTCATATTACGGCACCAATACTTATAATTTTTCGGTGGCACACACAGTGAACAATCAGGTTCTTTTAAAATTAAAACAGATAAAATGTTCTAATAAACGTTCAGCGGACAAGTTAAATGATCCGTTTATTAAAATACAGAGTATGATTATCATGGCCTTATAATTCAACTCACACAACGTTTATAAAAGTCTGCTGAAAGACCTTATGTATATCCATATTGAATTTTCTAGTAAGGTCTTGACATTGACCAATAATTAACCCTATTTAGGATAAGTTTCAAGTAACTAGGTGAATTTTCTACAAAGTAGAAAATAGCAAAAAGAAGGAAAAAAGAAATTTTGCGATTTTCTACTTTGTAGATTTATCCGAACTCTGGAAGTGTTCAAATAAAATAATTTTTAGGTGAATTTTACCTACGCATTTGGATAATTTGGCTTTGAAATTGTATTGACCTACAAAGCCTCCAAAGGCCTAAAATATTTTTTTATAAAAAACAGTGTGGAATATCTAAAGCGCGTGGTAGCACTGATTGCTTCAGCGCTTCAAACTGCTGTATGGCGGCATTATACGTCACGTTAAGTTACTTTGACAAGCCCGTTGGTGTAGTTGGTAGTGAACCTGTTCACGTCGTGAGCCGCGGGTTCGATCACCGCCCAGGGCACTTTTGTGTGATGAACACAGGTGTTTGTTCTGTGTATGGGTGTTATTTATCTATTTATGTATGTATATTAGCCTCTGATACCCATAATATAGCTTTATGGCTTTATGGCCTATATGGCTTTGCCTAGTTTGCGATCAGATGACCTTGTGTGAAATGTCCCTCAATATTTTCTTTAAGGTTCCTTTATTAAGACGCTGTCACGAAGAGTTAGAGCTGTAGGATACTTATTTCTATGAGATTTACGTGTTTATCTGAAAAAAAACATTAAATCTATTTATTTCATAAATTGTCAAATATTTTATTACAATTGAATGAAGTTTTTGAATGGTGTAATTTTTGTTTCAGAACAAGAATGGCCAGCAGCAGCCTATGAACATTAATTTTACCTCCCTTGGCGAGTATGTGACAATGCAAGTGATGTGAACCTTTACTAGAAAAAAGGTACCTACTTCAATTGAGAGAATATATAGGTACTTACCAGTGACATTAATGGAACTAAAGTGAAATATAATTAGTACAATGGACATAATCAAATTTGCGACTAGGAAAATAGAGTGACAAAAATATGGAGAGAAGAAAATACTTGTGGATGGAGATATTTTGGTGAGTAGCTACACACATACATTTTTATATTGCATTTACAGGAAGATAATGTAAAATACTATTCAGCTTCATCCCATTAGCCTTCAAACAGTACGTCTTCTTTACATCTAAATATAGCGAGTGGTCTCACAACAAATAATAGGTGTTTACGTATGAAATTGCCGAAATTTTCTTACATATTAATGAGATCATAATTCCTATAATTCTAATGCTATTTTTTTCATTTGTCTTATATTTGAAAGTTGACTTCAAGGTTATCAATTTACGCATAAAATAAAGTTCTTATTTTTAGTTTGATATATAAAATTAAAGGTTCGAAAATTGTTCGTCTTAAATGTCGTCCGATTTCATCATTAGATTTGTTATATTTTTTTACAGATAGTATTTTTCGAAAATTTTATTTACTCTACTTACTACTTAATGTCTTCCCAATAATACTTTAAAAAAATAAAAAATATTGGATTTATAATTTCTAAGAAAAATGCAAAAATCTTAGTACTGAAAATTGAGTTTACCTAAAATTCGCCATACAAAACGGCAATTTCATAGGTAAAGACCTATTATTTATTTTTATTGTATTTATTTAACGAAGATAGATTCACTAGTAGATGTTAACCAGAATAAGGACGCTGCTGCTTAATGCTCGCTCATCTTATGATTAGTTTAATAATAATAAATAAATAAAATTTTTGTTTATTTCCATAAAAGTTTAGGTACCCTAAAGCCGCAATCACACCTTTCTAAATTCAAACACTAATTTGGCATACATTTGCTGGGAGGATTGGTTCTGATAATTTCAATATCGTTACTTCAACGAGCTATATACTTATGCCGCAATACTCGTAGTTTCTGAATTAAGAAAGGTGTGATTGCACCAAGTCGGAAGATGTGGTGGCTTCATCGGAAAAAATAACTGTCTCCTCAAATACTGCTCGCTATTTTATCTGTATAGTGAAATATTAGGTACAAAAAGTGCTTTGAAAATAGGTTCTTCTTTCACAATATAAAAGCATTCAATCGCACCGTTACTTACAAAATGCTTTCTCACCTCTTTGAACACCTTCCTACACACAATCCCTAATTAGCGATACTAAGCATCAATGCCCACTACACACACCGTAAACATTTTCCTAGGATAAGAACGGTACATTTTTGTAGAAGTCACTCGAAAGATGTTCGAGGACCCTTCGATAGCATTGATAGAGAGGAAAAAGGCTAGACAGGTACAGAGACTGTTTTTCTTTTTCATTAATTTCTTACTATGAAATTAACCTCTCTAAAACTAAGCATCATTTTTACGTCTTGATCTTACATGATCTCGCAAAATTAATGTAAATCTCGTAAAGCTCAATATTAACAAGATTTTACATATTTTTGCGATTATTTCAATTTATTTTTTTATACAAAATATGTGAGGAATTTTGTAATTTCTTTCTTGGTATGTTCTATAATTTATAAAATAGTTCATATAATTTAGAGGCCTGAATTGCTTTGAGAAAAAGATGGTACGGCCGCGCCGCTTTTTTTTGCTCGACTTGCGGGGGCACTAGATAAGGAAGTGTCAAAAATGAAATAAGAATATATTGAGTGATGATTGAGTGGATGACTAAAAGATTCGCTAACCTGACCTAAGGACAATATAATTTTACTAAAGTATGTTTTTGCCTGAACTTTAAAATTAAGTTTATAACTAAATATTTAAATGGCGTCGATGTTCTAAAGTCACTCGAGAATCCTTTGATAGTAAAAGTAAACACAAATTACACGGTCCATTCATTGCATCGGGCGATCGCGCACGCGTTTAAGAGGTTTGTTCTACGTTCACACTGTCCCTCTACACACAAAAAGTTGATAAATAGTACAGACGAACCTTCATATAAGTATTGTACCAAACGCATAACGCTCCTTTTGTGCTGAAGTCGGGTAAAAATATTATCGCAGTTAGGAAGTCGGTAATGATCCATGGATTTCGTGGTACAGTCAAGCGCAGATGAAGCTTAACACTCGCAGCGCGACTCTATTTCCAATGGTGACTACAATAAGAGGTCCAATGTGTCAAAGTTGACTTGCTCTTGATTGTACGATTTTTAGTTGTTCATTCTACTAACCATAACTATGTACTTAGACGTTTAAACTCAGTACATAATTAGTGTAACACTCACTTCCACTCACTACCATAGATAAACCGTTCCGCAGCGGAAGTAACCCCAAGAGTGAGGTCAAACGGACAAGTTTGAGGTCTCTGTGTGAACTTTTTTTATAGCCAGTAACGGTGATTTATGTAATGATCATGATAAGCAGCGATCAAAGGAATATTTCCGATGTTTTAGGGAAATCAACTCATACCGTTTCTCTGATTTTAATTTCCACCTACAATGTACGTAAGGCAGCAATTAAATGGTAACAAGACTGGTATAATCTGAACCAGCCCTACACTATAAATGCACAAAATTAGACACCTAAGGTTATAGTGGTACCACTGTCGTGTGACCGTGTCTACTAATGAAGATCGGCATTTGAATCTTTTTAGGGTTCCGTAACCAAAGTGTAAAAAACAGGACCCTATTAATATGCCTCCAAAGTCTGTCTGTCTGTCAGCGGGCTGTATCTCATGAACCGTAATAGGTAGATACTTAATTGAAATTTTCACAGATTATGTATTTCTGTTGCCGCTATAACTAAAGGGTTATTGTAGGGTTTCCGTCCCCGCCTGCAATATCTTATAAAATTGAAGTAAACCAAATCCTATTGATCTCAGCTTGTTTTCCTCTGTTGTATTACGCAGTTAGGATTTTTTAAAAATAATTATTTATTTTATACATTTTAGTTTTCAGATTTGTTTCATCAAATTATTCTCAAACATTGGCTTAAACAATACTTATATGTTGCGTGTATTTTTGTAATCGCCTCGTAAATCCCTTCATTTTGATACCCCACTTTATAGGTTTAGGAGAAGAGAAAATTAAGTTGTCTAATTTGGCCCCTAAAATTATTTTTCATAATTTACATATACTCGTACTTACACTATTGTCAATTGTCACTCGACTACTCAGACCAATTTAACAATGTATATAAAACATCAAAATCGGTTCAACTGTTTAGTAGTTACGAAGGAACAAAGAAACGGACATACATTACTATACATACTTACATCCATTGATACAGGTCCAACACATTACCCTCCTTTTGGGCTACGCCGCAGTCGGGTAGAAAACCCAAAAGTATGACTTTTATGAAAAAGAAAAATGCCCGGCCGTAAGCGCCCAGCTGATATTTTTTATGAGGGGAATCTTGTTACCCGTTATGTTTTTCGAGTGTATAAAAAAAAAATTAAAGCTGTTTATTTATGTAATGTGTGTGTTTAATGTGTTTTGTATGTATGTAATATGTATGTCGATTTCTTTGTTTCGCTCTACAGCCTAAACTGCTTGATAGATTTCAACATGTGAGGCGTCGCGTCGCGTCGTTAGATTTGTGTTCGTTGTGGGAGTGCCATAGGGTATTAAAAAAAAATCATTAATAAAACTAAAAAGCACTAAATAACAAAAATATTCCAAAAAATAAAATACCAGACTGTGTAGAAAAATATACACTGAAAAGAGAAAAAAACAAGTTCTAAAAGTTTTATGAGCTATTGTAGGCAGGGACAAACCGGGGAAGACTAAAATTATGTGTTAGGTAGGAGATGGTTTTTCAACATCAAACATATTTTTCACCTCCAAAGCTCGGAAACATTTGTTTTGTCGGTTAAATTCTGCGGCCAAAAGCGATTTTTGGCCCCTAGCGGACAAAAGGTTTTTAAAATTCGAACGCGATGTGCTTATTATTTTGTAGTATGCTGCAGTACTGGCTGCTTGTAAAACCAGCCACGCACTATCGTTTTAAAGATGAGCAAGAGGGATGCAGCTATAGGAAAGAAACAAATAGTATTATGAATAGTGAATGCCTGGTGGGTAAGGAACTGGCTGATAATAAAAAGTAAATTTAAAATTCGATCGCCTTTTTTTTGTTCTCTTGCCCAGATTAATGGACTTGCCCTTTGACTTCAAATCAACGCAATACAAAATAGATTTGCCTGCCACTACCTATCCTCAGTCTCCAGAAATCCAATGAAAATTAACCTCATTCTGCAAATTTATCAAGTAGTTTATAGGTAGAGTCATGAACATAAGCACAACAGTCCCAAAAATAATAATAATTTAATTATAGTGATTTCCTTTTTAATGCCTAGTATTCTTAATGTATACATGGCCACTCGTCCGTGAAAACTTTGACCTTGAGCTGGTCTCTGGTTACGGAGGTTTGTAGCGATGCGCTGGTTCAGGTTATACTGGTTATGTTTCCACTTGCTTGCTGCCGTCAGTACCATTATGTAGGTATTATGCCCTTACGTTAGAACGTATGAGTAATTAATTAAACACTTATTTCTTATATTTGAATTGCTTTTCTTGCATTATGTTAACACTTCCTCGCTTTAATGAGGTGAAAAATTTTGTGTTTCGCTCGGCAGCAAAGTTATTTTGCGTCTCGTACCTTGAAACCTTCGCCACGCTCAGGATTCTTCTTTTGAACAACTCGCTTCGCTCGTGGTTCAATCCTAGAATCCTTCGCTTGCTCAGGTTTCAATACGAGGTACTCGCGCCAAATAAACCTTTTGCTGCCTTGCATAACAAATAACTATTGTAGTTTTTGTTTGTCCCCGTCTGCAATACCTACCTCATAAAATATTTAGAACTTGTTGTTTCTCTTTTCATTATATATTTTTCTACATAGTCGGGTATTTTATTTTCTGATTTTTTATTTTTATTTGTGTAGTTTATAGCTGTGAGACGAAAGTTTTAAGCAAATCAAGAGTAAAGGAGTAAGACCATTAACGCACATCATCACGATACACAGTAATCTCTTCCTGCTTCCTCTGGCTGGCATATTTAATTAAGTATAGGTGGTATAGGTAATATTTTATATTTCATTTGTATGTACAATAGAAGAAAATACAAAAGCTTTCCAGTAACATGTGATAAGTCAAACCGAGAAGAGAACTTAAGTATTAACCGTCGCGAGCACAATGTTCAAAGAGTTTACAACGACATTTACAAGGCTTTTACAACTTTATGGGCAATTTCACATAAACTGCACCAGAGTAGGAACCTATTACGCGTACTAGTTACCGTAGTAACAGTTACTGCCGATACATTGTGACTACACACTGCAGCCAATAATTGCCACTTTGGATGATGTATCGAGTAGTGTGGCTAGATGCATATTATCTGCAGGTAGGAAAATTGCGAACAAAGAGAGCTCGTATGCTCGTGGTGGAGTAGTGGTTGATCTCCTTTCCAAACATCGGCCGCCGTGATTATAATCTGGATGGGTGACCGCTATAGGGTCGAAAAACCGGCCAGTGCGAGTCGGACTCGTGCACTTAGGGTTCCTGCTATTAGCATGAAAACCTTACCTTTTGAAAAAACTTCACTTTACTACTTCTCTTTACTACTTACTTAAAATGGGATCTCAAAAATGGCCAAGTTTGATGATTCCGGACATTTTCACAAGTAAAGACTTGCTGTGAGAGGATGGAATTAGCTTCTTTCCGGATTTCATGACTCTAGGTCCACGCATTTACACTTTGTATGGAAATTGGAAATTGGGACATGAACTGGCAGTATCTTTTGCTTGTGGTCACTTAGAGGCATCTTCAAGTCTCCAGGACCTTAATATATGGTTTCATTTTCTACTTGGTACCTTTACCCGTTCGTGAGAAAAGGGGTTTTGACAGGCAGATATACTACAGACGGACAACAAAGTGATCTTATAAGCGTTCCGTTTGAAGTACAGAATGTACGGAACCCTAATAATTGCGTTTATTAAGTTCCAAACGTTCAAACAATTGCCGTGTGGTGCCGGTAAAGAACAGTACCAACCCAAATCTTCCCGTGGTTGTCGTAAGAGGCGACTAACGGTTTATAAACCGGAGTATGAGCAGCAGCGCCCCATGTCTAACGTTCCACCTTATATACTGCGGTCACCAACAACTGCGGTCCATGGTGCCGGCCGCAACTCTAGCAAGCGTGGTGACTGTGGTACTTCCCCTTCAAATTGTACTACGCGTTTTTGCTGGCATTGTGTAGTGAGCATGTCCTGTAGTGGTTTTATGTAGTTTTATGAGATGTTATGATGACGACTCAAACAAAAATTTTTGGTAAAATTGGTACTTAAATAGGTAAGCATACCTTAAAGACTACATACGAGTATCAGATTACATTTGCTTGGAAAATCAAAAATTACAGTACAGTCCTCTTCTTATTAATACCATCATTCTTTAAGTAGAAAATTACAAGTCGCCCACTTATTACAGTTTTATTCTTTGTAATTTTATAAGTTTTCCAAAATCACCAATTACACGCACGAGCGTGAACATTTCTATCTTAAGGATGCGTAGGCGCAACAATGTAATATTCTCCTTGAAAGGCTTTTTTATTGTAAACTTTTTTCCCTTTTAAGAACTATCTCTATCATTTTGAGGCGCCGCCGCCAGGAAAGGCTATAGAACGTGATTTAATATCCAATATAAAAGTTTGCATATTATTTCTTAAAACTTGTAAAGACCATTACGCTTGAAAAAATGTAACTAAAAGCTTTTTAGGTATGTATTTAATCTAAAAATATTTTAAAAAGCCATTGAGCCTTATTTGTCCGCATCATCACAACTAGGCACAGTCTCAAACTCAAATATCGCCGGCGGCGGGCTCTAGTTAATCCATTTACTGCATTGACGTGTTTATCTTTGCCGCAGCTAAGAGCGATCTGTAAACGTTGATTAGAATTCATTATATTTTAAATATAACTAGTATGAAACACAGAATGTAACAGTGAGGCTACGAGCAGCTTGTATTAATCAGATTGCGGTTTGAGCCCGTTTAATTGTAGTAACACCTCCAGTTAGATATATATAATAACGTAACAACTCCTAACAAAATAACGATAATTTATAACGGTTCAATGCACTTGTAATTTAGATTTGGTGTAAATTAAATAAGTTGGTATAAATAGTGGTAATGTTCCGTGCTAGACATTTTTCATGTAGGTAAAATTGATGTTTCTAAACTAGTAGATCCTATACTATTAAATGAGCAATATTTGTATACATATATAGGGTGACTTTTAATTAGTTCTTGATAGAGAAATGTATGAATGTACTCATGATACTGAACAACTTTCTCCAAGGAACATAGGTCGAAATACGAAAATCAAGTTTTGACCTCCCATAGAAACTGCATCAGCTGATAGCGCATTTTGTATGAGAGCTCAAATTTGGTTTTTCGTATTTCGACCTATGTTCCTTGGGAAAAGTTGTTCAGTATCATGAGTACATGCATATCTTTTGCTATCAAGAACTAATTAAAAGTCACCCTATATATATATTTGTAATCGGTTTCTCAAAAACGGCTCTAACTATTTCGATGAAATTTATCATACGGGGACTTTTAGGGGCAAAAAATTGATCTAGCTAGGTCTCATGCCTGGAAAAAATAGTTTTCTCCGAGTTTTAAGCATTTTTTCAAATACCGCAACCTACAGCACCATCTGTTGGCGGATAGCATAGCTTGCTCACCCAATGATATTTTAATGATGAGGCGGCTATTATAGAGCGAAGCTCGGTCGCCCAGGTATTGATTTTTATGATCTTACAAGATTAAGAGTGTAGATCTTTTCTTTCTTGAAGTAAGCTGATTCTATGCTTCGGAAGGCACGTTAAACCGTTAACTCTGGCTACAATCTTCGGAAGTAGTCGAATGAGCTATGGCCAACAACTCTGACTGAAACCAGGGTTTGTGAGGTCGGTCACTGATATTACCTATGAAATTGGCGATTTTTTTTTGCAGATTAATGAGATCATAATTTCTATAACTCTATACGAGTAGCTATTTTCAATATTTGTCATTGAAATATTTAAAGTTGATTTCAAGGTTATCAATCAACGTATAACAACAACGTATAAATTTTGATTTTTGTTTGATATTTAAAATTGTTGGTCCGAAAATTATAAATGTCGTCCACTTTTATCATTAATTTTTTATATTTCTTTAAAGACTGTAAGCATAAATGTCTTCTCATTCATACTTATAAAAGTTATGAAATTTGGATTAGTAATTCCTGAAATACTGAAAATTTACTTTACCATCTGATACTACAACCCACAATGATGATGTGCTTGATCTAAGTTTTACCTGTCCGCCGTTTGTTTTTGTATGCATGAAATATAATAATCAGTGACTTCTTTTACATAAAAACAAAATTTTCTCATACTGCACTCAGAATTAACATAAAAATAACGGCGAGAACATTTTTATAAACCACTTAAGGCGTTGATCAGTGCGTTGCGCTGCGCTGGCGTCTTTGGATCGCGTGAATGCGAGCGCGTTTCTTGCATTCGGACACTTTCGGGTGCACTTCGAGTGTGATGATCGGGCTTGTCCAAAATGTAGCGAGAGTCTAATGGAGTTGTCAGATTGCGCAACTCAATGCTGTGCCGAGATGCGTAGGCGCACGCAGGGTTGGAAGACAAGGACAGACTTTGGGTTACACTGATATAAGTAGATAGCACGTTAACACCCTTGGTCGTTCAGAATTTTGGCATAGCTAGTGGTCTACCCTAAACCTATTGTCAGCCAACGAAGGTTTGAATAGGACAGGGTATCGAAAATTTAAAGTTTAAACCCTGTTTCAAAGTTTTCTTCGAATTAGTATCGATGCGATGTCGTTTTCGCTGTCTGAAAAGGAGACCTCCTAAATAGACGACTTTTCGGTTTTTTTAAAGTAAGAGGACAATTTTTTTTTATGAAATAAAATCAAGGTGTATTTAGTATTTAAAAAAACCGGCCAAGGGCAAGTCGGATCGCGCCCTTCCGTACCTATCTACCATGTGATATACTAAAAGCTTTTGCTCTTTGATTTTAAAATCTCCGCGACCATCCAACTTGGCCCCTCTTTTATAGAAAAGTTCTTGAAACGGGAGCTCACCTTAATTGGTTTTTATTAGTCGTGAGAAAAATTGAAATATTTAATGATTTTAGACTTTTCCCTTTATTTGTACTGTGAGACCTAGCTTCTTGCCAAATTTCATAATTTCAGGTCAACGGGAAGTACCCTGTAGGTTTTGCTTTTTTGCATAAATGTATGGAGATGAGGACATAAAAAGCCATATCTTTTGATTGCGTTGTTGTAAAAAATTGAAATTTTCAGATCTTGTGTGGTTTATGGACTTTAATATTCGTTTTCAATTTCAACCTGATACCTCTTCTCGTTCGTGAGAAAAAAGGTCTTGACAGACAGACAGACAGACGGACAACAAATTGATCCTATAAGGATTCCGTTTTTTTTATTTTGAGGTACGGAACCCTAAAAACCACCTAACTTCACCAAATTAAAAGTACGTTTACAGAGATATTAAGATATTAAAATATGTTTGTGACAACCCTACAAATTCCTGAGTCGGGACGGTAAAGTAAAGACAAAGTGAATCCGTGTCACACACAACAGTCACCACTGCGCCCGTTAAGTGCACACCGGAACAACATAACCCAGTGTTTGTTTGATGGAAGTTAACAAGACGTTACGTTACTGGGTCTTTTGAATTTAATTAAAATTAGATTAACTAGATGTCTAAATGCATAAGTTACTTGTATGAGTATAAATTATTACAAATACAATAAAATTTAGGGATTAAATAGACTATTCTAAATACACAAAACCTCTTGGAGGTAGTTTCACCCATGGAACTGAACAACTTTTGTTCTACTACTTTTAAAAAAATCGATTCACCATACAAAATGAAAATCTGATCCGGTCAATTTATATGAAGATAATATTTTTTTATCTTAATTTCCAAAAGCTGTAGAACAAAAGTTGTTCAGTCACATGGGTAGAACTACCACCCGAAAGGTTTTGTGTATTTATAATTACACGTTGTAGTCCAACAAATTCGCGATCCTTCTATGAAGTGAAAAGGTGGGGTGAGGTATAAGAAAAAACATGAGCTTGACAAGCACGATCATCGTGCATTATGTCATAAGCACATGCCATGACCTTGTCAGACTATAAAACTATCCCTTAAAAGATCAATTTAATATATCCCTCTTCATATACACTTTGCCTGGTATTTTTTTCTTGTATCCATAAAATAATGAACGTTAAAGTTCAATACTCCAAAATGTTGAAGTACAATAGTTTAAAGTTACATTGATTTGGTCATATAAAAGTTTTTTTGGCTGTATAATATAGCTATTTAGGCCAAAGACCCTGTTCCTGAACTTACCAAAGATTTTCCCACACTCCTTAGACTATAGCCATCTTGATACAGTAAAAGCAAAGTGTCTAACTAACGATGGAGTTACCCACATCTTGTTAGAGCTCATTACTCGTGTCAAGCACAAAGGCTCGTCTATTCGAGGAGTAGGGAAAGGAAGGGAAAATTATCGTTAATTTTCATGACGTCCACGGGTCAATGAAGAATGAGTTGGGGTGATCTCGCTGATAGGTTATCGATTATGTCTTGACACGTAGTAAATTAGTACGAAACGAAGAAGGAAGAAAACATTGCGGATATTCCGCGTAAGGTTTTGATATTATTAATAATACGATGCCTACAAAAATAATGTAAAACCAAGTTAATGCATGATTTGTTGGTTGTTCACATACACGTTACGGACGATCGATACTATGATCAGTTAATAAGAAGATTGTTTAAAAAAGCTTCTTAAAATCTTTTATGGGGTAACCAACCTTCAGTTTTGGTGATACATGTTTTTAAAGTTTTCAAAACAATATTTTGATTTCCCAAAGCAAAGCTTAGCTTAAAGTGTTTTCTTGTCTAAAGTCAAAAAATGATTGCAGTTTAAATTTGGTGAACTCTAGTGAAACTTTTATTCTTCATACAAGATAATATTTTACTTATCAATCCAATTTTTAAGGAAATCCTATAATTTATGAAGCCTTTGTTTATTTTCGTGTAACGTTTGCAATGTTGTAAGGTTTACAAGAAAACAAAGTATTTAAACAAAATCAATGACTCTACATCACCATAAGTTTTGCTCCCATTAAAAGGCACTAAACACTGCAAAATAAATTGCGGTTTAGACGTGCAGACTTGGTGCAGACTGACAAATTGAGCTGCGTGCGTCCGATAATAACAGCTTGGTTAATCCTCTATTATATACCACTGAAGCTATTAGAGTCAACTAGCTAATCGAAAATACCCATAAGGTTTTAGCCCTTCAATTTATAGTTTAGTGCTTAGCGGCTTTGTTAATAAATAAACAAGCAAGCAGACATATTCTTTTGCTGTGTTTTGATAACGAATAATTCTGAAGTAAAAGGTGTCTCAGTAAGAGTGCACTTTTCAATTTTTAAATAAAAGCACATATTTTTTGAGAGAGTTGTGATATTTTTATTGGATTGTGAGGAAGACATGTTCCGATTGAGAGTAGAGGAATAAAATATCCAGCAAATGGCCCACGGCTCTAATGACAGGCTGTTACTCTTTTCATGAAATTTTCTATGACTTTTTCACAGAGATATGGCTGTATTTCACCGATGACGCGTTGGATCTCGGATTTGAGCTCAGAAACTGTTTCTGGTTTATTCGCATAAACCCGAGATTTCACAAAACTCCAAAGAAAATATCGCATGGCGTTAAATCGCTTGATATTGGTAGACAGTTGACATCAGAATTTCTTGAGATAATGCGATGCGAGCGGTCTCAGCGTAACTTTCCGAATATTTGTAATAAGTTTTCACTATTATAACGCGTTGTTCTTTCCTAAAGCGCTTCATTTTTAATAATCTGAATGAACATAGGTGATAGCTGTAAAATTTCAGAGGTGCCACATGCACAAAAATAAAATTTTAAAAGTGCACTCTTACAGAGACACCCATTAGTTGGGAAAAGTTTTTATTTAATTATTATACTTGCCCGTCAATTAGGTCAGTTAAAAAGTAGATATTAAATTTCCAAGCATGGATTCAGTCCTACCTACAACTTTGGCTAGGGCTTGTTACTCGGCCCTAGCTAGGTAAATCCCGAGTCTCCTCATGTTGCGCCAATAAGTGGTCTGAGAGACTTGGTCTCCTTTTGTGTTCAAGTTTGTTGTATTATTATTTGTTTGGATTTCAGGACCGCTGTGATAATTCAACTGGCCATGTGTACGACGCCAACAAATTTTACCTCAGTACCTGTACCACAGGTGAGCAATAAACATCATAATAATAACACATTTCACTACAGAACAACGCCTTTGCCAAAGAGCCATATAGAAAAAAGTCCAAGGCATGAATTTTTAAAGTAAGGCAAGCATGAATGGAATTGTTGAATGGAAAACCAAGGCAAAGGTTCCAAGGTAAATTCAGGACGTTATGTACAAAAGCCAAGTTAAAAGTACTGTAATCCGACGAGCTTGTTTGAAAGGGTTGGTGAGAGTTGAAGAAGCAAGGGAGTGAATAGGTCAAGATAGCAGCAGGTGGAAATATGTGAATCCTTATTGTTCTCACTTTATCAGAAAAATAACTCAGTTTCTAAACACATATTTTGATTATAAATTCCAGGAAACAACAGAAGACCCTAAGATATTAAGCTACGCATGGAGCTCGTGGGGCAGTTGGAGTCCATGCTCCAGGACCTGTGGAGGAGGAGTTGCTGTGCAGCAGAGGCAGTGCTTGCCGAGGTATGCAATCATTACTTGCTGAAGACATCAGACGAACGCAAAATACTTAGAATGCACGTGGTTTGTAGATCAAATGGATTGATTGGGTGATTGAGACGCTGTGTTTATGGTTCTGGAACTGTTGAGTTGGAACACTCTTCGTGTTTCGGGATAGTTGTTCAGTTTTATGGTCTGACGAGTAATAACATACTTGATTAGGAACCAACCTAAATTTAAGTTAACAAATTTTTTTCATTTAGCTACTGAAGCTCTGTGATTCTAGTAATAAAAACAAGGCGAAAAAAGAGTCGAATAAAAATAATTTCCCCTCACTAAAATCGACACATTTTGTTAGGGCGTCGGGAGAAAAATAAAATTCCACATTGTTAACAATCAAAGAGCAAATAGGGTACAGTAGTCTATTTAGAGCAGAACTTGGTGCATTAATTGGCTGTTAAAGCGTATATAAATCTCGATTACCAACTAATTAATGTAGAATTTACAATCGTTCATAACTTGACTAAATTTTTTAATAATCTTCTTAATTCTTCCATATATTGAAGACCACTGTCTTGATGCTCTCATCGCAACTAAACAATTACAATACCAGCTCATTAGCAGCAAATAAACGGACAAAGCCCGAAGCGCTGTCGTCATTATAAAGTTGTTGGTAATCGCGGGTTCATTACTGCCAGGGTGTCTACTCTCAAAGTCCGATATATCGAAACGATACCATTCGAAACATGCAAATTCAAAACTTCGTCCCTTGACAATAGAGTAGAATATTGGTTGGATGAATTTTCAAACTGCCAGTAGTTAGCATCCAACCAATATTCTACTGTATTGTCAAAGGACGAAGTTTTGCATTTGCATGTTTCGAATAGTATCGTTTCGATATATCGGACTTTGAGAGTAGACACCCTGTATCGACACTGATGCACGTCAATCACCTTCGCTTCGAGACTTCGAGCTGGCCTGCGAGGGCTTGTTCCGAAACATACGCCTCTGTAGGAGTAAACCGACAAAAAGCCAATAGTTTATGACGTACCAGGCCGAAGAAAGCCCTAAAGATGTCATTTTCAGTCACCTAATGTTTAAAGATGATAATGTTGTTTGAAGTCAGTTGAGATTCGCATATTTGTGTTCTCGCATAACTAATATTATAATTTATAAGGCTAGGAAATAGATGCAGAAAGTGTGACAAAGCAAATATTATGAGGCGCGATTAAGATATAGATCTTAGCACCTAACCTGGGTTCAAAAGATTTAGCGTCACTATACACGTAAGCTGCACGACATCCGCACGATGGCAATATTAACCACTTGTTTGAATCTTGCATAGAAACAAACAAAACTGTGTCCACACACACCCCATGACATACGAACAATAGTCATCTGATCTAGCATGCATCATGCCATGGATCTATTATATCAGGACCGGAAAAGATGTTGACTTTATGCCACTTTTTTTGCGGTTTTTGTCTTTGACTCGCTCGAAGTCCATAGATTGTTGGGTCACTGTTTTGTAGCTTGCACATCGATTGCGTGGACATAACTAACATGCAAACGATATTTGTAGTTTACATACATTCGACAAATGTCGCCGCTGTAGACAATGACCTTCAGCTGCTTCGGTTTTTGAAAACGGTCGTTCTCGCAGAAGTTAGGTCATTGTTACGTTTTTTTTTATAGTAAAATCTTGCTGTTATTTTCGAACGCATCTCAACTACAATGACGGCTTGTTACAACCTAACGCTACGGGGTTTCTATTACCTTCATTTGCCGGTGAACAGGCAAAGCCGTGGTCGCGAGCATATTTGACCTCTGACCACTATTAGTGGGCGTTCTACACTTGGCTAGTTTATATTTTTATGGAAACTTATGGTTCTGATCCGACTAGTCACAGTAATAAAATAAAAACAAACTTGTTTAGATAGGAAAGTTTTCTTTTGTTTATGGCAAATTGATAGTAAAATCCGTAAAGTGTCGTAAATTATAAGTGGTTTCGTCGGCGATTAAAATAACAAAGACGTCTTAAATAAGAAAATTTAAAAGCAGATTACATTGTTACATCGCTTCTTATTGCGTTTTATAATAAAAGGCACATTTTAGGCACGCGCAAAATGTAATGGAATCCGTTATTCAATCTGTGAAATTTTTTCACGCCATCAAACTGTAAATCTTGCATATAGTGCGCTTGTACAAGCGGCTTTAGACGATTTATCGTGTAATAGCCATGTAAACGGTACCTGTTTACAATTTTCGCTTTTATACACAACGAGTATAAGTAATATTACAAGATTACGTGTCAGCCAAACACAAAACTATATATGAGTTGTGTAGGATTTATTAATGGTCACATGTCTCTTAACGCAGCGAACTTTGCCACATCATTCTTGTGGAAGTTATGATAGTACAAACCCTCTTCTGTCTGTTATGGCCTACAAAAAAAAATAGCTCTACTTCATTTAGTTTCCTATCTCGTGACAGCTAATTAAAAGTTATATTTATTTGTCTAGAACTTATCAATAAAATTATGACAAATATCTACGGTTTGCAAGAAGACACACAAATTTGGGTGGCTTTTATTTCAGATATGTTAGAGGCTAAAGTAGCGTTGCAAGTTCAAAACTTGATTGTTTTGACGTGCTACATCTTGTTTTGATTTAATCTAAAGTTATTAAAGATTACCGGTGCGTACCTTGAGATGCTCTGTCGGCACTATGCAAGTATTCTTTCACATTGTTAGGAAGTTGTTAGCAAAACCTCCGACACTGGTCAATGGTTATGAAGAATTCGAGTTGAATAGATGGAATGTTCCTATTCTTTGAACATGATTTGTATAGGTAGCTGTTTTCTTGTAAGCATCTCCTCTCGAGCTAAAAGATAAGAAAGAAACTAGAAACTTTTTCAGCTCTATTACCACGCCATAAGGTCCAAAAGTGTTTCTACTGATGTACGGCCGTGTGTACCTATACGCAGAACATTATTTGCATAGCCTTGCCCATAGACAAATGCATTGAGAAGAAGCTGAATGACCGATTCATTCATTCACGGATTGATAGTATACACGCAGCTGAAAATAAGGAGAAGTTTAAAACTTGGCCGGAGTTTCCATTTAGACACCAAATAGAGGAGACTAAAGGAGACAAAATAATTCAAGGCCGTAGGGCTTTTATGTAAAGTTTGTCTGGGGAAGTTCCACCCCCTTGAAGTGCTTATTCCTGCCGTAAAGCAACAGTGCTTGCAATGCTGTGTTTAAATCGGAAGCAATCTTCTTCTTAGAGCCGTGTTCTTATCGTTGGAGCAATCTTCAATTATCTTTGTCCTCTCTTAATTATTTAATAACTCCCTTAAACGACTCGACGTTTAACGTTTTGTTCAATAACATTCCTTAAGATCAGGTGACCAACCATCGTCTCTCTCTTCTATTAACGAAGGTTCTAAAAAAAAATCTCTTTTCTTTAACTAGTTTCAGAACTTCCTTGTTCGTCTTTCATTCTGTCCAGCTGATCCCTCCCATTCTCCTCCAACACCACATCTCAAACGCTACCAACCTCTCTCTATCTCTTTGTGTTCCACGTCTCACTTTCCAATTCCAGAAGCAACTATTAAGGAACACTAAGTAACATTCATTCATTCAAATTACGGGCACATGAGTCATTTCCTTTTAGTTCTCAGGGTAGAAAATGCGCTTCGATGTATTATTAGTGTCAAAGTACACCACAGATAAGACTGGTCTGGTGCTATGGGTGTTGCTACTCTGCTCCTTTGCTCACTTCTTTCATAAATAATAATCACCCAATATTTTCCGTTGATTTGGAGGTACAGTTTATTTTACCATCTCACATCTATCGATGTAGTAAAAAGGTATATGAAGAAAGCACAATTAAATATTAGGATCGAAATATAAAGAAAGATAGAAAAAAAATATTTTAACAAAAAGTAATCACTTCCTTCAAAATTTTGTAAGGAATCTATTAGCACTAAAAATTAATAAATAACTATAGCAGTTAATTCCACTCGGCCACGAGCGCTTTAAACTATCGATCAATTAGAACTACAATTTTAAAGAATTATCCTCACCGTTAAGGAATTGTACCTTCCATCATCAGATCATTAAGTTGATGAATACTCGTACCAGTCGCAAATACATGTATAGCTTTAAAAAAATATATGAAACACGTAATACGTGCCGATAAAATTTGAGGGTTGCCCCAGATTTCCCTAGGATTCCATCATCAGATCCTGACTTGGTGACAATGAGACTACCTCAGGAGTATGACCGTTCGGATAAAAAAAGAATTTTGCAAATCGGTTCACAACTGACGGAGTAATTGGTGAACAATTACATTTAAAAAAATACATATATTTATTATTTTGAAGTCAGTTCAAAATTTTAAGAAAGGCAACGTCAAGCTATTCTAAACATTGTTTTGGACCAGACTACCTGACTAAGGGATCATAGGAATGTTATCGTTTGAGATGATCAAACTAAAAGTCTCCAACTTTGAAAATCCTGTATTTTGTGTACTGGTCACACACACGCACACAGACACTCCCAGATATCTGCCCGATAGGGAATCAAACCAGAAACGTTCACAGCAACGGGAAGATTCTCTAACACTGTGCCACAAAGCCCATGGAGCTAGCAAAATAAGCAGAAGGTAATATTATTTAAAGAAATTTTGACACACACTTGCATTCTTTTAGATTTAGTAACTTCTTTTCTCTCGTTCATTAATACGGAATTACCTCTAGAATCCGTTAGTCAGTTTTTCAAAAGGCATTGTTTACGTATTAATTAAAACTGAGTAAATAATTTCTAATCTATCATCAGCTAATGATCAAAATACCCGTTACTCGAACAAGCTTACAGCGAAGTTATTTACGTACAAAATGAATGCGCGCGAGATAATTGTAGCGTTCTAAGGAGCAGGATTAATGCGACTATAGATAGGGATGCTGCTAGACAGATAAGTAGGTAATCAAAATACCGTCACTCTTAATTAGTCGGGGTGCCGGCGGCGCGAAGACGGTCATTCGTCAATGAGGAGTGAGGTGCGCCTGCTAACAAGGATGCCAAATCGAGAAAATATTCTTGAAGTTCTGCTAGAGCCAATACCGGGTATAAAATTGAACATCTTGTAACGGAACAGGTGTCTTCCGTACAATTTCACTCAAAACTTTAGTTATTCTTGAAATCATTTATAACATTTTAAGATACAGAACCTTGCTTTATTATTTTCATAATTTATTTGAACTAAGGAACTCTAAATTTTGAATTTTGAGGGCGATATTTTCAAAATTGTGCTTCATAGCTCTAAACAAAAGAAAAGCGATGCTATAAATAGATTTGACGCAGATGTTTTTGGATTATTGTTCATCCAGATTTTACTCAACCATATTATTTGCAAACTGACAGTTCTGGCATAGGATTGGCGGGAATGTTATTTCAGATAATTGAAGGACAGCAAAAAGTTTTAGGGTTTCATAGTAAAGTTTTAAAAGGAGCACAATTGAATTGGACAGTAACAGAACAATAATTTTATTCAGTAATTTGTTGTTTGGAAAAATTTGAAACATATCTTAGAGGATCAAAAGTTATCATTCGAACTGATCATAAGGCTTTAACTTTTGTTAAAACATGGAAATTATATAATGCAAGAGTCACAAGATGGATAAATTACTTAGAACATTTTAATTATGAAGTTGAGCATATAAAAGGGAAAGACAACATAGTAGCAGACATTTTATCTAGATATCCTCCAATAGGAGATTTGATGCAGGAATTTAAGACAAAATTACCGGAAATATTGTATACTGAAACTAAACCTAACAAAAGTTTATTGACGGCTTTAAAAGATTTATCTAAATTGCAAAGGAATGAATCAGAAATAAAAAAAATTAATTTTAGCAGTTGAAAAAGGAGATAAGTCAATTGAAGGAAATGGGAAAATAATAGAAAGATGTAAGTTAAAAGAAAACATTTTGTATATCACAGATTCAGATTCAGATAATTTTATTCAATGTAGATTCTTTACAGAATACTTATTGAATGTCATGCAGAATACAATGCAAATAGAGCGAGTCTACGCCGTTTCGGATCGTGCTATGGCAGCGTAAAAGAAACGGCAAGAAACCACTGCAGCACGGCCTACTTTAAGAGTCGGCTTTTTACAATGTGTTTCTTGTGTTTCGCTGGAATATCAGAGCACCATACCTCTTTGTCATTCATATAGTCATCCAATCTGTAGTAAGCTTTTTTACATAACGTTTGCTTTACACATTCTTTAAACTTTCTCTCAGGTAATTGCACTATATTGTCAGGTATTTTGTTGTAGTATCGTATACACAGACCAACGAAAGATGTATTGACTTTAGTTAATCTAGTATATGGTTGATCAATTTTATGCTTATTTCTAGTATTAAAATTATGCCTGTCACAAATTTTAGGTAATTGATGAATGTTCTTTCTAGCATACATTATATTTTCATAGATATACTGGCATGGCACTGTCATAATGTTGATTTCCTTGAACAGTTCTCTCAGGGAATCACGAGTCTTCAGGCAATAAATTGCTCTTATAGCCCTCTTTTGTAAAACGAATATTGAATGTATATCAGCTGCTCGGCCCCAAAGCAGTATGCCATAAGACATAATGCTATGGAAGTAGCTAAAGTAAACCAGCCTTGCAGTAGCTACATCAGTAAGTTGTCTGATTTTTCTAACAGCATATGCAGCCGAGCTCAATCGACCAGAAAGAGCCGTTATATGAGGGCCCCATTGAAGTTTAGAGTCTAGTGTTAACCCTAAGAAAACTGTACTATTTACAAAATCTAATGGTTCATTATTCAATACTATGTTATGTGAAGTAGACCTTACATTTGGTAGTGCAAATTTAATACATTTAGTTTTTTTGGCGTTTAGGACTAGATTGTTAACAGTAAACCATGCATGAATCTGTCGAAGTGCATCATTTACTTCGTTATAATTTTGTGATTTCCTACTTACATTGAATATTAATGAAGTATCATCAGCAAATAACACAATCTTTGACAGATTCTTCACCACAGAAGGAAGGTCATTAATATAAATAAGGAATAAAAATGGCCCCAATATGGACCCTTGAGGTACGCCAATTTTGACAACAGATCCCAGTGATTTCGTCCTGTTTACTTGTACCTTTTGAATCCTGTTTTCCAAATATGACCTAAGTAGTTTAAGTGAATTATTCTTAACACCGTAATGTTCAAGTTTTAGCAACAATGTGCTATGATCTACGCAATCAAATGCTTTGGATAGATCACAGAAGATACCAATAGCATCTTCAGATTTTTCCCACGCGCAAAAGATGTATTTTAAAAGTGCAGTCCCGGCATCCGTTGTACTGCGCCCTTTCGTGAAACCAAATTGATGGTCATGTAGTAAGTTATTTCTATTGAAGTGTGAAAGCATTTGATTGAGTATGACCTTCTCAAAAATTTTACTAAGTACAGGTAAGACTGATATTGGTCTAAAATTACTGGGATCCTTTTTGTCACCAGCTTTGAATAATGGAACTACTTTACTTTTTTTCATTAAGTCAGGAAATGTACCATGATCGACACAATCATTGAATATAACAGCTAAATATGGAGATATAGTATCAATGATCGCACTACAGACTTTTACTGACATTCCCCATAGGTCCTCAGTGGTTTTCATTTTAATACTTTTAAAGGCTTTAACAATTTCGTTAGGGGTGACATGATTAAACCCAAATTCAGTTTCGCAGGCGTCCACATTCTTTTGAAGTAAATCGCTAGCAAGTGAAGATGATGAATTGAGTGACTCTGTTGTTTTCAAAGGAATATTAGTAAAAAAGGTTTCGAATTCTTGAGCCACTTCTACGTTTGAACTAATAGTTCCGCGATTTGTATGAAGTGTGATTTGATTGTCACGCGGTTTCACTTTTCCAGTTTCACTGTTTATAACATTCCATACAGCCTTAATTTTGTTATCAGCAGACTGTATTTTTTTCCGTAGAAAAAATGATTTTGCTTTTAAACAAACTAATTTAAACAATTTTGAATATTTTTTGACATATTCAATGAAATTGTCGTCATTTGAATAATTTCTAAGCTCATATAATTCAAAAAGTCTCTCTCTACTTTTGCGAATACCAGCGGTAGCCCAGTCACTGAATTTGAATTTTACAATAATTTGCTTTTTTCTAATAGTGAAAATTTTACTGAATTCAGTATTAATCAATGTGAATAAATCTTCATATGAGTTATTAGGGTTGTTAGTATTATAATTGTGACAGGGCAGTTTTTCTAGCAACGTGTTTTTGTACTTTTCTAACCTACCGCTCGTTAGGCTCCTGGTTTCTATATCTATATTCTGGGTTACTCGAGAATAATTAAAAGTAACACTTTGACCAGAGTGGTCAGACTGAAGCGAGTTTATGATACTTTTCTCAAAATAATCGCAATTACAAAAGACGTTATCAATACAGGTAGCCGAGGATGACGTCACCCTTGTAGGTTCAAAAAATACATGCTCTAAATTAAAACATTTGAAAAGACTTATAAGTTTGTTACTATAGGTATTATTTTCTAAGATATTGACGTTAAAGTCACCACACACTATCACAAACTTATTTTCTTTTGTCACTATTTTTAAAACATCTTCCATTACTAACTCGAACATTGAAAAATTTTGAAAAGCGGGAGGTCTGTATACGCATACTACAACATGCTTGTCCAGCTCAACACAAGATATTTCAATACATCTTTCAACCGAAAGTCGAACAATATCTTTACGGTTCTTTATCTTAAAACTGTTACGAACTAAAATCAGTGATCCACCGTGTAAAGCAGACTTTCGATTGAAAGCACTGGCTATACAATAATTTTCATAATTTATCAACATTTGATAGTCTTTTTGCCAGTGTTCTGTCAGACAAATAATGTCAAATTTTGTTCTTTCTAAGAATAATTCTAATTCTAAAATTTTTCCAGAAAAACCTTGAATATTTTGATGTAAAATTTTCAAAATATTAGATTTTTCCTTTGTCTTTGCTATAGGAAGTTTTTTGCCAGAAGGTTTTTTTTCATTTACTTCAGTAAAATTTTGTGTAGAAAAACCCTCTTTTGTCGTATGAACTAGTTTAAAGAATTGGTGTTAGTAATGTTACTAACTATAGAAGTTTTTTGTGTATAACTTCCTATAACAGAGTCCGATATATTATATGCTATCAATGTAGCCAGGTCTTTCTTAAACTTAAGAGGCAGATACATAGTATCCTTTGTCAATCTAAAATAACTTACAAAGATATTCATGTCAAGATATAAAATGTCACTATGACGACTTGTCAAATTTTGTAAATGTAAATTCATTCTGTGTATACATTTGTTGTGTTGCTCAGTAACATTTGAACAGTATGGAAAGTTACACAGAATAAACCTACACTTAGTTTCACTCTGTATCTTGTTTAACAATGTCACAAAATTGTTTAATTTTAATCTACTTATGTCAGAATGATTGCCTACCACGATAACAACAGTGGTGTTTATGTCAAACTTGCCTACAGCAATCTTTCTTACAAGACCATCGAAAGTAATATCGGGACAGCAAATATTGGTCACCTGCTGATTATGGCAATAATTAAAAATAGACCCTAGACCTACTCCTATCCTGTCTGAATATACAAAGGTCTTCTTTTTATTGGAAGTCGACGAAAAGTCCTCGCCATCCGTGGTCTCTGTGCTGTTATCGACAGGTGGCTGCTGTTCCACCGTGGCGCCACCAGCGGCGGAATCATGTGTTGGCGACATTGGCGACGTGGTGATGTCTTGACTCGCAGTCACCACTCTCTCATCGATGTGCTGCCGTGGTGCCACCACGATGACGTCACTCACAGCAGTTTGCTCACGCGCGGCGGCATCATGTGTTGGCGACATTGGCGACGTGGTGATGTCTTTACTCGCAGTCACCACGCTCTCATCGATGTGCTGCCGTGGTGCCACCACGATGACGTCACTCACAGCGGTCTGCTCATGCTGGTCTCCGCGCTGCTGGCGTCGATTGTACGCGTGTCGCTTTTGGCGGCGTTGTTTCCTTGTAAGGCGAGCTGAAAATCGCCAGTTAAAAAATGTTGAGGTTGAACCGCAGGTTGCAGGCGTACAGCTAGAAGACATGCTGATATTTGATGTCCGCGGTGGTTCTAGACCACAAGCAACCTCTTTGTCATTGGTGAGGGTGGCTATCAGTTGCTGCTGAGTGGTATTAAGCTGCTTGAGCTCAGCTGTGGATGACACAACGGGTGAATCAAAAGATGTTATATATTTACCTAAAACATTGACGAATGAAGTAATTAAACAAATACATTTAGAGATGGGACATCAAGGAGCACATAAAGTTATCAAATATATTAGAGATCGATTTTATTGGAAAGGAATTTCAAAGCAGGTAAAATTTATGACTCGAACATGTCATGATTGTCAAATTACAAAGAATGAAACAGTTAAATTTGTAGGTCCATGTCGTTCAATATTAACAAAAGAGATAGGAGATATAGTCATGGTTGATTTATATGGACCATTACCAACAGGGTTATTCGGTATGAATTACATTTTGGTAGTACAAGATTCTTTTAGTAAATTTGTTAAATTTTACGAGCTTAGAAAAGCAACTTCAAAGTCTGTAATAGGGAAGATGCGAGATTTTATTAAAATCATAAAACCTAAGGCTGTGCTATCAGATAACGGATCACAATTCATTAGTAAACAATGGAATACATTTTTGAATGAAAACGGAGTGAAAATTTTACATACGACAGTTAGAAATCCTAGGCCAAATATTACTGAAAGGGTGAATAAAGAACTTGGAAGATTATTTAGGACATATTGTAGGACAAATCATAGAAGTTGGGTTTCGGTTTTGCCTAAACTTGAACAATTGTATAATAATACTTTTCACGAAAGTACAGGTTTCACTCCTAGTGAAATTTTGTATGGGAGAACTACTCATTTATCTTTTGACAAATTGATTGATGTAGGAGAAATTTTGGATGTAGGACAAGTCAGAGAGAAAGTTAGACAAAATCTGTTGAAAGCGGGGACGAAACGTCAGATGAAATTTAATCAAAGATATCGTTTGAAACAGTTTCAAATAGGTGATTTAGTGAAAATCAGGAAGTTAAATAAGTCGGATGCTGGGTTAAAAATAACAAAGAAATTTGAACCTTTGTATGAAGGGCCTTTTAAAGTAGCTGCAATTCCTTTTCAAAATGTGTATATTTTGATTGAACCAGAAACAGGTAAAATACGGGGAAAATTCAATACTATTCATTTAACCAAATATCATGTTTATGATAAAAAAAATATGGGTTCCTGAGATTGAGGCTGATTTGGTTATTTCATAGAGAAGATATTAAGTTGTGTTTTTTTTTTACTTAAATAAATTGAAAGAATGTTAAAAAAAATCAATTCCAAAGAATTAAGTTTTATTTAAGTTGTGTGTTTTTAAGATTTAAGAAGATTGTTTAATTAGTTTAATCGCTTTGTAAAAGAATTTGAATGTTGTCAAATGTATACGGAGATAGGAAAAATTTAAAAGGAAGTTAAAAAAAATTATATAATAAATTAAGTGGATTAATTCACTGAATATAAAAACTTTACATTAGAATTGTGATTAATTGGTAGAAAAATTATGACTGACTTTGATCAAAATGATTTGACAAATTAAATGTAAATTCAATTGAATATTGATCCAAAACTCCGTTTATCTAATGAAAATTTGTTTTCATAAAAAAAAAAATTAAAAAATGTATTTTATATAAGTATAATATTTAAAACTTATAGAATTCAAGTTGCTGGATCAAGCTTGGATTCATTTTGATTCCTCCTCTTATTTCTTATCATAGACATAATAGATGACATACTTACTACTAAACAAAAAATTTACTATTTAAATATTTTAATTACCCAACAATTTTGTTTGCATTAAGAAAATAATAAAGTAGCTTGATAAACGGAGAGTTATAGGATATGGCGGGAAGCTGACCAGGTTAGGTTGTCGAGGCTTACGAGGGCCCGCGGGGAGGCGCGGGTTCTTCCTTCCCTTAGGGAAGGACCATTTGAAATTAAATAGAATCTTTTCTAGTTATAAAAGAAAAGAAATAGAGGATAAAATTACATGTTCAATTGTCAAGTCATTTATAAATTTTTAATAAGAATTACAAAGAATTTAACAGTCTGTAAAAAAATAAAACGCAAATAAAGTTTTTGAATTTGAAAAGAAAAATAATACATGAGAGGTTTGGTGACTAATTAATAAAATTTTAGAAATTAGTATTGAAATGAGCAGAAGAGATTTTAGGACACGATTCAAACTGATAGAAAAGGTAAAAGGAGACATTTGTCAGTAATAATAAGAGAGAGGAAAATTAATGTTTAAAAATATAGTTAACGTTGTTAAAATCATATAGGGAAACTTTAAAAAACAAAATAAAGAACTAACCGATTAAGTAAACAAGTTTTAAGTACAAAACGGAAGAGCTTATTGGATAAAACTATTAAGAGAAAAAAAAAAAAAAGACTTTTTTTTTTTTCCCATTATGGATTATTTGTTTGATGCTTTAGTTGAGAATTAAAGTTATCTGAAGGACTCTTGTAAATATAAGAAAGGTAAGTGAATTTCAAATAAATTTTACTACATTTTCATAGTTATTTTTAGTTTTGTTGGAAGAATTAATTGTAAAAGGAAAACTAAGGTGACAAAGCAGTTGAATCAGACCTGGGCAAAGATTTGAAAAGGAAATAATTAATCAGCAAACAAAAGTAAAGAGAAATAGGGATAATAATTGAAGAATTGATAGAAACATTTAAAAAGAGATAAAAAAAAGGGGTTGAATTAGATAAGAGATTAAAAGAAAAGATTTATTAAGATGGAATAAAAAATATTAAAGTTGTAAAAATTGGGGGTTGAAATGTTATTATTGTAATGCCAACCATGCCTAAATAAAATTAAAACAAAAGTTAACTGTAGATATTTAATAAAACAAGTATAAAAAGTTTGTGAATTAAAAAAAAAAGGGTTACAAGTTAAATAAAATTAAATAAATTAGATCAAAAAGAGGAAATTTACCCAATTTCTTTCCAATTTCATTTTGTTCATTGCTGGACATAAATAAGTATATTTGTATTTATATAGGTGTGTTTGTAATCGGTTTCCCGAGGACGGATCTGGGAATTTGGTGAGATTTTGTATCCGGTGGGTTTTAGTTGGAGTATTTTAAATATTTATCTTTATAGAAAAATTGTACAGTAGGTTACATGCCAAAGATAATATTTTTAACGGGGGGTTGAACTAAAACATTTTGTGATAGCATTGTCATTCGAATGTACATATTTTTTACAAGTGGATAAAGTAAAGATTTTTGAGGATTAATAGTTAGATGGTGAAATTAATAAAAAAAACATATAAAACATTAGCCAGGGTTTTCAAGTCGTGGGGTTCGTTTTGACTTGACTTAACCACATTAATCTAGAAATGAGAAAAATTATCATAGTAATATTTTTTCTGAGCTATGGGAAATAACATATAATTATTTGGTATAGTTTTAAGGAAAATTTGAGAATTCAATAATAATAAAGTAACTTTGCTCAGTTCTTCATTCAGTACAATATGTGAAAAAACGTTTGTTTGAAAAAAAAATATTTTGAAAAATAAATTTTAATGGTAGTAGGTGGGTTTTAAAATGCAAAATAAATGAGGATTATTTGCAACTACTTTAAATTTCTTCTTATTATAAAACAAAAGTTGTTTTATAATACTTTTCTCATTAGTATTTTAGGAAAGCATAATTACTGATCTTAAAAAAAATATATTAACTAAAAATTCATCACCATTTTCATAATATTCCATGCAACAAACGCTGCAGGACAAAGAGTTTACATCAGAATTTTAGCAAAACCGTGTAGAATTAAGGAGAGGATTTACCATAGACACCATGCTTGAGAACGTTGTGATTGACGATCGTTGATGTTGATGACCGCAATATGTACGATGGTACGTAATAAGGAGAGGAAGCTGCTGCTCATTCTCTAGTTCAAATCATCAGAAATATGTGTGGTGTCAGCAGGGAATGGTGTCGATTCATTTCTGACTGTGGGTGACGTAAGAGGCGACTAAGGGTTTATGATCTTTAATTTAAAATAATAATCCAATTACAATAATGACTCTAAAAAGAATCTTGATAGGAAAACTTTGAATTAACTTTATAGGGTCAAAGGAATTAACTAAGATTTTAGATTTTTTTTTTTATATATTATTTTAATTTTGCGCAGCGTCTGTGCGTGCGCCTAAGTAGTTTTCACTTAGTAACTTAATCATTTGTTTAATTCTCATACGTTTCATTGGGGAGACTAGTGATTTGTAGTAGCAGCGAGTCAGAAGTAATAAAGGGAGGAGAGAATGATTGTATGAAGATGATGTAAAGAAATTATAATTTGGGTTGAACGACTAGTACCTAGTTGAATATGAGAATGATGCATGTGAAGAATTTCATATTATGGAGGGTTGCAATGAATCAATGGATTCTCAACCAGTGGAACAAAGTTTATTGATTGTTGACCCTGAACATTACACTAACAACGAAGTATTTATGGGATCTTAGGTGTTAGGTTAAAATGTGACATTGAGTTCGATAGTTACTCTGATGTCTAACATGAGCGTTAATGCTCCCTGTAAATGACTTCTACTCTACATGAAGCAAATAGCTTATTATGCAATTTCCCCACACTGCACATGCTCCAAAAAATAAGTGGAAGCAATATTGAGTCAAGTATTGAACTTTGACAGTTGTTTGTAAAACAGTAAACTAGAGGACAGAATTAAGTATATTTTCGGCAGGGGTGTTTTTAACTATCCGGAGGTAAAATCTGAAAAATAAAAACAGTTTTGCTTTTTGAATTAAGGAGATGTTAAAAATTCTGACATTCGGTCAAGGGGATCTCGCAAATTTTCTCCCGGTGAAAATATAATTTGGTTTGTAATACTCGACATTATCTGGGTTACAATAAATATGTTAGTAGTTCAACTCTTGAATTCATATTGAAGAAATTGCCTTTTGGTTTAAAACTTACACCACAACAGGATCTACGTGTGTACATTAAATGGGTTGAAAGTTAATAAATGTTAAAAACTTTATTCGTGAAATTAAATTGTGAAAATTTACTTCGGAGAGCGCATAGGCTTCTGCGTAAATTTTGGGGGTTGGCTGTAACGGAACAGGTGTCTTCCGTACAATTTCACTCAAAACTTTAGTTATTCTTGAAATCATTTATAACATTTTAAGATACAGAACCTTGCTTTATTATTTTCATAATTTATTTGAACTAAGGAACTCTAAATTTTGAATTTTGAGGGCGATATTTTCAAAATTGTGCTTCATAGCTCTAAACAAAAGAAAAGCGATGCTATAAATAGATTTGACGCAGATGTTTTTGGATTATTGTTCATTTGATTTTACTCGCGGAAGTGCTCCTTTTGAGCTTACGTTTTTCAAGTTTTATTAGGTAATATTTAAATTTTTCTAAGTTATTTTTGCTGTGTAAAATCGAGAGTTGTTTGTTCTACACCTTTAAAGGATTTGTGTGCGATGGCTTGTTCCTAAATCTTGCCCGTCTGTGAAAGGAAGACGGAACAAACCCATCATAGGTAGTATTTCAAGGGAATTTTGGAGAACCGCCTCGTAGACCTTTGTGAAGAGAAATGTTTTCTTAGGAATCGTTTCGATTCATGGAGAGGTCTATAGCCGCATTTGCAATTTCCCAGGATAAATACTTCACCTAGCATGAATAATTTAATGGTGTAAAACGTGGGTTGCTGGGGTAAATTAGAATCGGTGTTATATTCCTCTCGTGAATTATGGCATCTATTCTGCTTAGGAGTGAGTTAGGCACTGGAAGTGATTCTCCAGTGGGATTTCATGATGTTGGAAATCTCAGTGAATCTCTTCAATTTTATGTCCCTATTTCGGTAGCAGGGGCATGTCGAAGTGTGTCATGGATGTCATTCCTTCCTGCTACTTCATCAGAGGTATATTTTTGAAGAATAGGGCTTGTTGGTTAGCGAAATCCATTTACCGAACTGAGTGATGGGGGTGATCACGGCGTGTGGTGGATTTCTTAGGATTCTTCGTACACGGCTTAGGGTACTAGGCACTCATTGGATTATGCCAAAATCCGTCTGTAAGGTAAATTCTTTAGCTTAGGGGTCGACTCCAGTGAGCGTGCTGGCTTAGACAAATCACTACACACCACGAATTTAAATTTACACCCGAGACTCGTGTCTCTTGTTTGATTTACAACACTGTCTTATAGGTAGTATTCTCACAATTTATTTTCTATAGATTTACTCAATCTTTCGCAAGCTCAGGGTCTCTACCTTCCATCTGGGTGTGGAAGTGGCCAAACTCATCACGTTTAAAGTAAATGTGAGACCGGGTTCTCTAGTTTGAATAAAAATACACTCTAGATTAGGAAAACAACAGTAGAATCAAAGCTTTTTTCCTTCAAAATAATAAAATAATAATGTATAAATCTTGTTGCAAAATTACTATAAAAATTATAAATTTAAAAATTAAAAACCGACTTTCAAAATGTTGCAGACAAAAATATATTACGCTCATTTATAACTGACCTTTTTAATTCTTTGTACGTCAGATAATTTATTGCAGTTTTATTGATTGATTTGCATTCTAAAGTTTGAGAAGTTTTGTTATTAAATATGGTTTTGTTAGTTCAATTTGCTATACCAAATATGAAAAATAGCATATTAAAAGAACTCATATATAAATTATCTTATAGAATACTATAAATAGCTTACGAGCAGTATTCTTTATACAGATTTCATATAACTTGCAAACCGGCTAAAATTATGGCTTGATGGTTAAAGAAACTGATAGGGAAACTAAAACCCTAGAATTTGATGATATACCTTATGGAGTCATTACTTTCACTGTGTCAGTTTAGTGTATCAACTTCTTGTTACAAATTTCTGTAAATAACATTTCCTTTTCAAGCGAAATGAGTTGAAAAGCTAGAAAGGTAACAGATTTTCTCATTTGATAGAAATAACTTAAAATTTTCGTTGTCAAAGATATAAAAGTTCAAATAAAGATGCTGACCGTTTGACTAAAAGATGCTGACTGTTGATAAAAAAAGTAAGGTTATTTTCGACTTTATTTCCCTGACTTTTAAATGTAAATTGTCTAAGTAGGTAGTCAATGTCCCAAGGCACTTCCCAATAAACTTTGTTTTGCTGAAAGAAATGATCATATTATGTATATGTGTATATATTTTATATTCTGGTTTTCGGGACAGTCCAGAATTTGAATCCTTCTCCTGTCTGGAGTTTGACAGTACAATTTACTAACTTACTTACATTCTGAATAAGACTTGGATAAGATAAGATTCCCCAATTTTATTTTATAAGGTTAAAAAAACCTGTATGCGAATTTAAGCATATGAGTGCAGTCTTGGAGGATGACCGTCCGCCACTGGTCTGAGGTCAACTGAGGGGTTCGGCGGAGGGGAGCTCCTCCCCTGAAAAGGGCCACATAGACTAAAAGAAATACTATATTAAGTTTTTATTTGATTTTCCTTACAATTCTTTCCATAATCTATCATATAAAATCATAAAATACTAAGAAATAACTCAATTTACCCATTTCCTTAATATCTTCTTGACTATAAGACTTTCACTGACTTATCTTATTTACCACTTTCTGATATAAATTGGCTCAGGACTTATACTTCTTCCAAGTACATTATAGTAAGAACTAATAAAGACGGTTAGAATATTTTCTTTTCCATATTAGGTAATCAAAAATTTAATAGGTTGTCTGGAAGAAATCACTCTTAGTGATAAGTCCACCTTTTGCAACATTTTTAAGCTTTTGTGGAAAAAATAGATAAATTTAAATATTTAGGTATTAGAACGGTTCTGACTGAAAGAATTTTAGGGTTGCTTAGGCGCGGTACATAAAGTAGGGTTTTATAACTACTAGACGTTTCATTGGCCATTTTATAGATCAAAGCAGACTTATTCAGATTTTAGGAAGTTAGGTAAAGTTTTAGGCAATATTAGGTCTTTCTTAGTTAAAATTAGGATATTTAAATAAACTACGGTTCTAGACCTAACTAAGTTAGGTCTTTAGGTACAGATAGGTTAGATATTAGAATAAACGTGCGGGTTGCATGGGGGGGTTGTTACAATCTTCTGAAGACTTAAGCTGTGGATTCTAACCATATAACTGTAAAACTATCCCTGTAGAAAATAGGTCGAAACTCGAAAAAAAATCAGTTTCCTTACAACATGCAATCAATCTGTTTCAGAAACAGCTTCAAGAGTTTCAAATATGTCTTTGTATATTTCCTATCTCCCTGAGGATTTAAGCTTCTTGGTTTGAATCGATGCAGTGATAATTTACGGGAAATTACTTTTTAAAAGGTGATATTTCTGACTGGCTTGCGTCCACAATAAAAATACATGTTTCTAGATGTAGACTTTTAATTTAAGATAGGTTTACCAAATAGGTTGGCACCTGAGACTAAATTTATATGGCCACAACCGTGTACAACACGACTCTACAAAAATCGTCAAAGCTTACAACAAAACCAGCACTTTAACTTGAGATATGAACTTAAGTTGATAAAGTTGTAAGTAAAATAAAAATATCCTGCTGATAGCCTGTCGTACTACCTTGTTGGACAAATTAGTAAGGGCCTCGTTTATCAAAGTTCTCGTAAAGCACATGTTTCATTACTTGGGATGAAATATTGCCAGGATACTTTTGAACATGTTTTTGATTTCTTGCCGGCAATTGGACGCCTTTGAACACTTTTGTGTAACCAGTGCAAGCAAAGTTTTGAATAACTAGATTACATGATAATAATTTTAAATTCATCGATGTGTAAACATGAAATGTGAGAACCTTTGTTTAAATAGCGTTAAAAGAATGTTCACAATGTAGATTTTAAACAGATTGCTTCTAAAGAGCCTAGCAAGATAAGAACAATACAGCAATCAAAGCATGCAAAATTTGTAACTTCGCTCACCCTTGATACACATCTGTACAAAAAAAGCACTTATTATGTTGATTCAACGTCTAAAAAAGTTAAGAAATCAATTTGACGGAGACTTTGAACAGATTTTATCTGTTAGGTCGGGCTGTAATGAGCACACTGATCTTCTAAAGGAGGTTTTGATAAGTACGGCGCCTAGTGGAACTAATCGTTCCCCGTGAACATGAATATTCCAAGACGAGTTTAAAACTTACATTATATTAATGCTTCTATCCTGTTACAAGGCGAACATTTGTAAGCCTCCACTAATATGTGGAGCGATTTACTCGGTCGATAAATATGAATGTCTTTTTACTTTTTTTATTTAGAGTACTAAATTAGATTAACGCGTTTAAAGCTATTTGTTACCGACGTCGTTGATTTCATTACATTTCTTTGTGTTACCGACAGATTCCTTAAACTACATAGATTTTTATATAGATGGATATTTTGCTTTAATTATAGACTTTCGAGATTTTATGTTTTGGGAACCGTATTTTTTGGGCTTATTGTAAAAATTTACTTGTTTCAGATCAAAATCAACAGCACCAGATGAGACGTTACCACCACCTATAATAACAGTGCGAGTAACAAGACAAGTGCATTCCGACTGCCCTGGGGTTGCCAGGAGGTACCACGAGTGCAATACTGCTGTAAGATATATTAGGTTACCATAATTTGGCATTCACATTCTTCTTTTTCCTCGATCCCTCACTAATGGATCGCGACCACAAACAACATTCTTCCACTTACATTCACAAAGGAAAAACCTGAGCTATTTGCTTACTTGCATAGAACCAGAACTATTGCAGCTAGACGTATAAAATGCATTAAATGAAAACGCTCGTTGAGGAAAGATTTCCCTAAATCGCTACGAAAAACTATCATACACATGGCGCCACATTGTTTGTGAAGCGATGCAGTTTAGCTGACATCATTAAGAGATTTTAATATCCAACAATGAATAAACGATTTTGACTTTTTTGACTTTTGACCGATGAAACCGCTATTAAAATTGCAAAAGCTTTTTTAACACCATTGGGCCATGCACATGGCTCGGCTCGGGCATCAAGGATTAGAATACAAGAATAATTTCAAAGCTCAAGCAAGTCCGGATTAACATCGTGCATTGCGCTCGGCTCTCGATCCGGAGGTTCTGAGGTCGATTCCCGGTGGGGACACTATAAAAAAAAACCGGCCAAGTGCGAGTCGGACTCACGCACTGAGGGTTCCGTACAAACCTGTACGTATATAAGTAAAATTTATTATTGCTAAAAAACTTTATTATGTGAAATTTATATTTGAGTTCATTGAATGAAAGGTAAATTGCGGTTTACGGTTTATGACGTATTAAAAAAAATACTTACTAGATCTCGTTCAAACCAATTTTCAGTGGAAGTTTGCATGGTAATGTACATCACATATTTTTTTTAGTTTTATCATTCTCTTATTTTAGAAGTTACAGGGGGGGGGGACACATTTTACCACTTTGGAAGTGTCTCTTGCGCAAACTATTCAGTTTAGAAAAAAATATCATTTTTGAAGACCATTATTATTATCCATAGATACCCCACACGCATGGGTTTGATGAAAAAAACTTTTTTGAGTTTCAGTTCTAAGTATGGGGAACCCTAAAATTTATTACTTTTTTTTCTATTTTTGTGTGAAAATCTTAATGCGGTTCACAGAATACATCTACTTACCAAGTTTCAACAGTATAGCTCTTACAGTTTCGGAAAAAAGTGGCTGTGACATACGGACGGACAGACAGACAGACAGACATGACAAATCTATAAGGGTTCCGTTTTTTGCCATTTGGCTACGGAACCCTAAAAATCTCTTTGTGCGTCCTGCCCAGTTTGGTTAGGACATTACCTGATTGTCCGAAAAGTTAGATGATTCCGTGCTTTGGAAGACACGTTAAGCTTTTGGTCCCTAGCGTCTACGGATGTATTCGTTAATGAGCCATATCAGAGGTCTTTGACGGCTTAAGAAGTCAGACACCAGGGTTTCTGACGTCGGTCATCAACCTAGCAACCTACACGATATGATGATGTTTCATAATTATACCTAACGATGCAGAGCTGAGTAACGAAACACGCGAAAATGTTCAGCAAGTTGTACCTATATGGTTGACTAGCTGTTGCCCGCGACTTCGTCCGTAAGGGATTCTATCTATATGACCATCCATCCATCCACCCTTCCGTCTATCTGTCGTCCGTCACACCATCTGTCCAACCGTCCGTCAAACCATCCCTGCCCCTGCCCTTCTCCGTCTCCCCCTCCTCCCCCTCCCTCTCCTCCTCCCTTTTCCTCTCTCTCTCTCTCCCACTCCCTCTCCCTACCCCTATTCCTATCCCTTCCCCTAACGCCATCTTTACCGCTATCCCTATCTTCATATAAACATAGAAATGACACCCATATTGATTTCTACACATTTCAACCCTATCGCACCCCAATTTCACGTCCACCACGTTGGATTTCAAAGTTGTTGTAGTTTTCGTAATCAGCGACCCGATAAACCATACAAATGACACCCATATAGATTTTTAGACATTTCAACTTTATCGCACCCCAACCCCATCCCCAGGGATGATGGTATTTCACGTCCACTACGTTGGATTTCAAAATTGTTGTGGTTTTCGTAATCAGCGACCTAATGAACCATACAAACGATACCCATATTGGTTTTTAGACTTTTTCACCCCATTTCCCTTTTTTAGGGGTTGAATTTAGGGTGGAATTTCAATAACAGTGATGAACGTTGCATAGAATTACAAACCTAATGCCTTAATAATAAATTATGTGGATTTTACTTTAAAAATAAAGGATTTTCAACTTCATCCCCCTTTTCACCCATTAGGGTGTCGAATTTCCAAAAACCCTGAGATACGAAAATATAATTTATAATCGTTAGTCTAAATACAAAATTTTAAGATCCTAACTTTAAAACTGACGGACTTTCATACAAACATTCATCCCCTATTTTACCCCCTTAGGGTTGGAAATTTGTAAAACCCTTTCTTAGTGCACCGTTAAACCTCATAAGAAACCTACATGCCTAATTTGGAATTTCTAGACCCAGCGGTTTGGGCTGTGCGTTGATATGTCAGTCAGTGAGTTATTCTTTCACATTAAATGCGTTTTCCCGTGGTCATGAAGTGCTTTCCCGCGGTAAAAAGTAGCTTATGTGTTATTCCAGGACCTAATCTATATGTGTCTAAAGTTTCATTAAAATCCATTCAGTAGTTTTTACGTGAAAGAGAAACAAACATCCATCCATCCATACTTACAAACTTTCGCGTTTATAATATTAGTAGGATTAAAATCCATTCAGTAGTTTTTACGTGAAAGAGTAACAAACATCCATCCATCCATCCATACTTACAAACTTTCGCGTTTATAATATTAGTAGGAAGTACGTTTTATTTAAATAGCCTCTCAGACTGTATACATATAAAGTAATAGACTGTAATAGAACGAGCTGTAAAACACCCGGAGAACCTTTATTGGCGAAGTTAGTAGAGAGATCAGAACAGGATTCAAGAAATAGTCTTTAATCACAATAGTCTCTTGGACTAATCTCAGCTTCTAGTTTAATAGTTTCCTAAATATTCTACCTATACCTACAGGGCGTAAAAAAGTACGATGATCCTTTTATGGGGAGATTCTACATCACCAATAGATTGTAAAAAAAAATATATATTAAAAAATCTTACGTCCGTGAAAAACATCCTTTAAATGAACTTTTTAATATTTATATTTTATTTTGTACGATCGTGAAAAGAGATGTAAAATTTTACTATGGGGGTTGGATTTTTATTTCGAGGGAAAATTAACAGGGTTCAAACCAAGTTCATATGATAGATAGAATAGTAGATAATATTGTGGTGAAGAAAGAATATTTTTAAAGGCCACCATTTTTTTACAATCGATTTTTAAAGTTATTGAAATACGGCATCACTGATTGGAATATGGCAACACAGATTGGACTATGACAACCCTACTTACAAATAGTGTTGTGATCTATCGATTATTTTATTTCGAGATATTAGTGTGAGTCAGGTCACCTGCGTCAGTTTATACCTCGTAACGTCAAAAAATTACATTTGCCCTTTGCCTAGAGGCTCGTTCTAAGTCGGCAGATCATTTGACTGAGAGTTGTCAGTTTCTATGAGTCATATTAATGAGTTAACTCATTTAAATAATTTGAACCATTTGGTCAGTTTCTATGAGTCATATTAATGAGTCAACTCAATTAAATAATTTGGACCATATGAGTCCGAGAAGTAATACAAGATCTTATGACACGCACGACAAGCAGTCATCCAAGTACTATTAGGCCGGATATAAAGCAGGTTGTAGCAGACAGACCTCTGTGAAATATTCCCGCGGAACGTTGGAATTGTTCTCTAATTGCGTCACTGTCAGTGTTCAATTGTCAAGAAACTACCTAGTAAGAGCAGGCAAAATGTCAATCTCGTCGGCCGACAATTAATGAGGGATCGAGGGGAGTCATGGCTCCCCCTGCCTCTACCACGAAGGTCATGAGGCGACCAAAGGCCACTCACAACGTCGCCCAGGCCACTTACCTTCGCGAAGAAATCGCCGCCAAGCTTTGCAAAAGTGCAGTCGCCCACCTTACCGCCGCTTCACCGTACCCCGTCGAAGCCCCCCGCAACCGCAACCGCGGGCCCTCGACAGCCGCTTGCCTGGGCTGTACCGCCTTTGCCACAGAGCCTATTAACACGGTCTTCTCCCCACAAGCCGTGGGAGTGAAGACGAAGCACCTGGAGGTGTCAACAACTTCAGTGACACACGAAGCCATCGACCTTGCCATCGAGCTCCTGCTCTCCGTTCTCAAGGCCTTGAGAGCAGGCACAGACCCGGTGACAATTGTCACGGAGGGTGTCTCCATCCTGGCTCGCATCCCCTCCCCTCCACACCAGGTAGCCTACGTTCACTACGCCTCGTCGAGTAGTTAGGACTGTGGGCTCCTCACAAAACTGATACAGTGGATTTATTTTTTATACAAGAGAAAAAAAGAAAAAAAATGGGTTATCACTTTAAGGTACTAAAACGATAAAAACTAAACTGCGTTAGTTTTAATCGTTTTTGTACCTTGTATTCCTTGAATTTTCATCGTGTTCAGGTCTAAATCGACAATTTCAGTTTCATTTCAGGTTACTCTTTATTATCTCATTTACCTATTTTAAAATAGCTCCGCTACATATTACAAGAATTAAGACAACACATCAAACAAATACACTTAACTAATTCGAGTGAGTGAACTGACTCACTCATTTGAACTATTGATACCGTTATCTCTACGGCTTTCAAAATGAAACGCTTGCTTGACAGATATAACCTAAAACAACGTCAGTAATTATATCCTCATTGCTAAAACACCTAACCTTTTTCCTCACTTCTTTGATATTGGCTAATTAAATTAATAAATCAAAGCAGTATTGATAAATATGTGTATTTTGTAGAATCGGGTTGTCAAGCTCACGAGATGTCTGTGAAAGTACATTCTTGGAATAAACGATAAAAATTTAATACTGGAGTTGAAATCTGTGCTTACATAGCCAGATAATTTACCACACAAAATAATAGATAGGCTCTAAGTCACCAGCCACTTTTGGCCGCACCGTGTAACAAGCTACCCAAAGAATACATCTATACATAAATAAATACAACATAGACTTACAAGAGGAGACACAAGACTACTCAGAAATTAATTAACTTAAGGGATCAAAAACTAAAACAAGGAATGAGTGCAGACTCACAAGATCTTAATATTGTAATATCAAGTGCCTTCGGACAATACTACACTAATATGTTATAATGTGAGAATACAATCATCCAGGCTCTACAAGCAATAAAATCAAGAAACATTACAAAAATAAATATTAGTATAGTGTAGGACAGCACATCAGTTCTACTAAAGCTGAATGGCCGCTATACAACCTCAGGATTGATACTACAATGCGATGAAGAACTATAAAAGTCATCAGTCATCACAAAATAGCATTATTAAAGGACATTTCCCTGGGAAATGATGCAACGGACTAACTGGCCATTACTTTTAACCAGTTCTGGACTGAAATACAGATACAAATGTCCTTCACTCGTGCTCAAGCCCCTACCAGGATTCAAACCTAGGACTCTCGGCTTGGCAGGCAACCGTACCACTCTGGGTGTCAACACCATTCTAGTCATCTGGCTGATGACATTGGTATACCTGATTTATTTCTAATTAAACCATGAGTAAAATAATCACAAATACCTGTGTTTAGATATTATCTTCCTTAATCAACCAGTCTACAAAGAATATAATTTAAAAAAATTATATATTGGGAGACATTTCACACAAGGTTATCTGATCCCAAACTAGGCAAAGCCTGTACTATATGGGTACCAGAGACTGATATACATACATAAATAGATAAATAACACCCAGACACAGAACAAACACTTGTGTTCATCACACAAATGTTTGCCCTGGGCGGGGATCGAACCCGCGGCCCATGGTGTGAGAGGCAGGCTCACTACCAACCACACCAACGGGCTTGTCAACCCAATGTAAAAGATCACACATTTTTACCCGCAGCAATTATTATAATTAATATTTATGTTCATCTGTTGCCTCATAACTTCTATACAACTTATTGTAGTTAAACAAATGAGTAGCGTTAGATTAGAAGCGTCTTGATCTTCCTCTGGTTATAGGATATAAGATGTTACATTACATTGAATGTGGCTCCATCAGGACATTAATTCATGAATGACCAAAATAATATTTTTATATGATACCATGTTGGGTGTCAAATAAAAGGACATTATCTGAACATCACTATGAATATTTAGTGGCAAATAAGCATGCTGCTTCACCCAAGGGCAACTGAACATAGTGGGTCTTACTCCGTGGTCTTACTACAAAAAAGTTAGACATCTGTTGAACACTTGATTAAAAAAATGCGCACAAAATAACTGGCTATGTCAGTTGATGCGCAGAAGTCAAGTCATAATAAAATAAGTCATTTTTGACTTCTGCGCATCAATGACATAGACAGAGTTATTTGGTAAGATATTTTTAATCAAGTGTTCAACAGATGTCTAACTTTTTTGGTGTAAGACGGAGTGTGTTTGCTTAAGATGAGGCAACGAGGCATGTCCAAGCAGCTTCATGCGGCCAATGACAACTTTACACTAAGTGTAATATTATTCATCTTATATTAATATCTGTTCATCTAAAAAAATCTTGCTAATTGTGTAGTTAACACTTTGAATTGACATAATAAGCCTATTATTATTATTTCTGGTGGAGAATCTGCGCAGACGGGTGATCAGATCACTTAAATAGCTATTTCATTCACTATCCCAGCTAGAAACGGACGGTGTGGCCTGCTTCACTGTAAGCCCCATCCAGGAAGATGGCCAGTTTATGCGGCAAGCTGCTCTTTTGGCTTCATCGGGGTATCCCCATTTTCCATTCCCCCTATCTACTGATTGAGATGTACTAAATAAGGACCCTGAGAGGACCTCCGAAGCTTTTCACACACAATTCTGTGTCCCCTGGTGTGAGGCTCTCTGCACCACAAGCCAATCTGCCGAGGGCACTGGTTTACTGGTGCTGTTAAGTCTTTTTTCTATCTATATCCCTTGATGAAGAGTTTGGATTGACGATACCCCTCCACATTTTCCAACTGTGTGATAGTTCGTCTCCATGTCCTCTATCGTTGCATTCTGTCGGGTTTTCTTGTGCTTACGGTAAATGAACAAAAACGCGTAACACCCGCAGTAAGCTAAATCACTCGAATTCTTCATTTTTGTGCACTTTTAAGATATTTTCCAGCAAAATACACTATTTTGATCACTTTAACCTCTTTCGTTTTACAAATGCAAAATCTCTGACACAGCCAGTTGCACAAAGCTACTTTAAAATTAAAGCTCCTTTAAATCTACTGCTGTCACTTTCTTTGTCAGCAGAATAAAAAGAGTCCGCAATAGACTTAAAGGAGCTTTTACTTTAAAGATGCTTTGTGCAACTGGCGGTGAGAGTAGGATAGCTTTATGTTACGTCCATGTGTGTGGTTGAAACACACTGCTGTCAAAAAAAATATTACTTTGAAAAACATTACCCGTTGACAGCAGTCTGTCTTGACCACGCACACGGGCGTCATATACAGCTATCCTGCTGTCAAAATAATATTTCCTGTTCTGGAACGCACGTCTATACGAAGAAAAACGAAAAGGCAATTGAGTGTTGCCAGTTTATTTTGCTTTGGTGGTGCCAGTACTTAAAAAAAAAGTCCACGACAGATTTTTTTTAAAAATTATTTAAAAAAAAATGGCGGCATTAAAAAAATAATTCTTAGTCATTCTTCTTTCTTCTTTTTATTCTCCTTCATGTAATATAAATTTCAAGTCTGTTAATTTTATCTTGGAATAAAAAACCACTAGTATACATGTCTTTTGATTTTCCTTTAAATGACATTACAGTAATTTATTAAAAGTAAGAGGTACTTGCTGGTGACTGGATATTATAACAAAAAAACCGGTCCGCACTTGACGAAGTCGGACTCGCGCGCCGAGGGTTCCGATATACCTATTATTTTTGGAAGCAATAAAGTCTATTCTTTGGACCGCAAAACTAAATTTGTTTGTAAAGGTTTTTTGCGGATTTCTAAAAAACTGTGCAACTTAGAAAGATCTTTTTATTTTTGCTGTAATATTTACATAAATTTCTATCGACTGTAATTAATTCACATTTTTCCTTTTACAAACTTTGGAGATAAGGGGGCTTGGGAAATGGTATTTTATTTTACATTTTTCATCAGGCTGAGATTCAAAGACATTTCGTTGAGACGCTCTAAGCCAAAGATTTCGGACCTCCTTGCTTCGCTCGGCGTACGCTAAGCCAAGACAGCTTTGAGTCTACTCAAAAGATACTCAATTTTTTCGTATTCAGAGCAAAGATTTTGGAAACTACGCCAGGGGGCGTTTTTTTCTTACGTCAATGATTCAGAGTCGAGTTCGAACCTTGGCTAAGACATTGCTTGGCTTTGAGATCTATCGTACCATAGACATTTTTTCCTATGGTTTCTTTCGACTTTTCAGGCCATAAACTAGATGTTTTTGTTCATAAACCCAGCGTTTTCCTTAAGTCAATGTCATAAACTTATCCGATTTTTACAAACGTCACTATTTAAGTTGCTACATGAATAACTCATGAGGTAGAACTAAGGTAGAATTCCTAAGTGCAAAAGAGACAACATTATAAGTGAGTTTTTATAAAAGCTCGTAGAACAAGGCTTTCAAAAATTACAAAGTCAAATGACGCAAATCAAAACTTGATAGAATTTTGTTGTTATTCAGCGTTTTTATAATTTTTAGAACTATACTTTATCAGTCTTTACCAAACAATTTACCTAATCAAAGTATTGTAAACAGGTAACCATAGTATTACGTTAGGAAACTTGCAAAAGAAAAACATTATTTACCACCATGCATTTAGTGGTACGAAACGGCCTCAGATATTCAAGAAAGGCAAGTCGAGGACTTGGTCAAAGAATTGGATATTACCTAATATTAACGGAACTCGGTGGACAAAGTTCTGGTGGCGTTTACGAATACGAAGCGGCGCTAAACTCGCTCTATTTAAATTATATTATGCATGTTATGTTATGTTATCTTTTGTAAATAAAACTAGAACATGAAAATAATCCTTGTTTATTGTTATGCGCTGTGTGGCGCAGTAGTGGTGCAGATGCCTGCTTTGGTGAAGTTCGGGGTTCGATTCTTGAATTATGACTTTGGATATTCTAATCTATTTGTCATCAGGTCTAGATATGCACACACGTCGAGCTAGGCATGTTTCATGTCATGTCCATCGCCCGCGACACAGGATTTACCTACTGTACAACTGCCAGGGCTATGATGGTTTGCTGTTATGTGCAGTAGGTTGTATTGAATGAAACTTTTTAACATTAAATACATTTGTTATGGTAAAAAAATAATGTAGTATACCATAACTAACTGATAGCCCTATTGAGACACTAAAAAGCTCTGTCACTATCATATTCCGCTAGTAGGTATTCATATCGTTTACATAAAAGCAAACATTTTTTAAACCGTTTTTTTCTGGTACGCACTTATATAATTGTACCTACACGCGACACGTAGTTGTTTCTTGTCTGTGCTGCAGACAATGATACTCGTATTACAATTTGGCTGCAGTATAAAAATAAATATACAGATCTAGCATATTTTCTCCAGTTCTACAGTGATGTCTTCATCACTACACTCTTGTGTAGGGTAGTTACAGTTTCCGCAAAGGCCTATTGTAAATTCGTTGGATGGTGTTCCGTATTATTTCCGTTTGAGGCGCTCGTGGCCGAGTGGTAGTTGCTCTTTCTTTTTGATCACGAAAGTTAAGCTACTTTCGCCTTGGTCAGAAACCGGATGGGTGACCGCTAGTGGCACAACAAAATAGAAATCTTTAGGAGACCTATGTCTCTATTAGGCTCTTTCCAAGTATTTTACTTACATTTGGAGTAATAAATAAATATGTATAGCTCATAAACACAATATTGGTATGTATCAAAGATTTCGGACCTCCTTGCTTCGCTCGGAATAGATACCTTGTTAATTTATTTTACTATGGGATGACATCTGCCAACATGTCCCAAATTTTTATGTCAAATCATCAATGATCACTAGGAAATATTCAAAATAACCTGTCAAATCCATAGAACGACGCCTTCACTACCTTGTGACGAATTATTTCTTCAATCCTCCTTCTAATTACCCTTATTTTTCTGTGGTATGTATGTATGAATATTTATTTAATGGCATCACATCTCATTACAAAACGTATTTCGCCAATGTCAAAGTAAAGGAATTGTTACAAAAATATGGCGACACGCCAATGTCCAGTGAAAGAATGATTTACACAGGAATCCGCATCTCGAAGATCGAGGACGAGGAAAGCCTGTGCACCACGATGACTCCGATAAGTTGATAGGGGAAATTATAGAAGTCTCGAAGAAAGCCGCTTCTCACCATCCAAAAACTTTAGTAGAAGAATATATTTCCATTTTCTATTAAATTTTCACTTTGTAAGACGTTTATTGGATAATATCCCATCAAAATTATACTTTAAACTCTCAAATCAAAAATAAAATCAAAATTGAAACAAATTCACGTCTGCCATCTTCAAATGCTGACAAACGACCCTTAGTATTATATAGTCTAAGAACGACCCCCACAATATTGGTGGTTCATAAACATCGACGTGACAATGACAATGACTTTTGGAAGTCAGAGTGAAGCAAAGATTTTGGAAACTACGCCAGGGCGCCAGCGTTTTTCTTACGTCAATGGAGTGAAGCTTAAATGAAATCGGCGACTTGGCTTAGCAAAGACAGTGCTCAAACTCAGCTTGCACTCCACGGAGTTATGCTCAACTCTGAATACGGAAATATCCTTGAGCACTGGTTTTTGACATAGGGGAGATTGAGCTCCCGTTGAGTAACGTCTCTGAATCTCATAAGTCTTAAAAAAATATATTTTATAATGAACAATTAAATCCCTTTCATATGATACCCCACTCGACCTAGTAACGACAATTTGAAATATTGCCCCCCCTATTTGGGCCCCCATTACATTAACAATCATAATTTTTGTTTAATTTTTTCATGTGCAATTAAGTTGGGCAACCAGATTCTTATACCAGATTTTTATTAATTCGGTTATTTATGTAAAATTACCCCTTAGAAGGATCATCGCACTTTTTTTCTCATCTGTAGTAAGAAAACCGACCAGAAGAGTGTCGGGCCACGCGAAGTATAGGGTATATATACCGTACTTTCTTTACGATTTTTAATTGCAAAGCAGGTTTTAATTGTTTATTTCATTACGATTATTACATAAACATTTTACCTTCTAATGTTCAGCGAGGTCCTATTGCTATTTTTATTATTTCCAGTTTTTCGTGAATATTTTCTTATTTCCAAAAACAACTGTATGGCTGGCGGGGGGGGGGGGACACACTCGACTCTAACAAAATTAAAAAAATATTGCGCTTTCAGCTTCTTAAATATTTCGCAAAAGGCTCCCTAAATAAAAAAAATATGTTGGCATACTCACTCACTAATCACCCCCACTTTACTTGTAGGGGAGGTACCCTAAAACTTTTTTCCAAGATTTTATTCAATACACTTTGTCGGCCTGGATGAAATGTATATCCGTACTTAATATATCCGTACTAAATAACAGCTTTCTAGTATTAAGGGTCTCTGAGCTAAGCCGCGGACATGCAGACGGACATGAGGAATCTATAAGGGTTCCTTGTTGACTACGGAACCCTAAAAACTAATTTCTTTAAGAAATAACAACCAGTTGCTATTGCAAGTTTTTCTGTGTGGGAATTACGACCAAGAATAAGGACGGACCAATCTTATCTTTTCTGTTGATAGCCTTACTGAAGATTTTTAAAAGGCAACATTGCTGTGTAGCGATTGGCCACTTACTCTAAGAAGTTCTAAACACGCTCTAGTCTAGTAGATTTGAAAAACTTAACGATTGGCTACAGTCTCTAAGAAGAACCAAATATGATCTAGACTAGTAGATTTGAAACTTTAACGATTGGCCACTGTCTCTTAGAACCACCAAATACGCTCTAGTCTTGTTGATTTGAAACTTTAACAATTGGCCACAGTCTCTAAGAAGAACCAAATACGGTCTAATCTAGTAGATATAACTTTAAGGATTGGCCAAAGTCTCTACGAAGAACCAAATACGATCTACTCTAGTAGATTTGAAACTTTAACGATTGGCTGCTGTCTCTAAGAAGAACCAAATACGATCACTAGATCAAAAGTTAAAGTAAAAAGTAAGTAAGTAAATTAATTTAAAGTTTCAAATCTACTAGACTACTAGTAGATTTGAAGCTTTAACGATTGGCCACAGTTTCTTAGAAGAACCAAATATGCTCTAGTCTAGTAGATATGAAACTTTAAACTGTCGCTCATCCAGCCATTCGGCTTGCTTCATCTTCACAATCAGATAACGCAATAATAATTGACGTGAGTCCCTAAACTATATAAACGAGGAACCAAAAAAATTATAATGACGGTATCACGTGCTTTTCAAATTCAGTACCACCTATTCTATGAGGCCTCCTAAGCACCCACTGATTTATAAAGCACATAAATGTTTCCGTGGCACTATTATTGCTTTGCCGGACGGCGCTCTCCACCCTATGAGTTATGGTGGCGAGCTGCCATAGTGCGATTAGATTGCTTACGACTTTATTAAAAGCGATTACGGAACTGAACTGGGAACTAATTAACTCTATGGAGTGATTTGTACATAGTACTCGTATTGAAGAGCTTTTCAAAATTCTAGGAGTGGGGCGCTTGATGCAATTTCTGTAATCATACGTTTTTCATACGGGTCCGAACCAAAATGGTAAAAATGGAACCTTATGGTGCAACTTCATCCGTCTGTCTGTCTGACACAACTGTATATCTCAGCAATCGCTCATGCTATCGACTTGTTTGGAATAGTTTTAGGATATGATTCAGTTTAAACGAAAGAATAATAAAAATATTATTATTATTGTAAAAGAGGCCTAAAAAGGAGGCCAACACTTTGAGTTGTGTAACGATCATATTCGTCACAGTTTTAGGAATTTAATAATAAACGTATAAAATGAGTATTACTTACTTTAAAATTAAGAATTACTAGTTGAAACAAATAAGCCACTATGATATTTCAATTTACAACAGGTACGTTCAACGGCAGGTCAAGCTTGACACTCGCAGTTTGTCTTTCGCTCTTGCGGAGATTGAAATAGTTATGGTACGAAGTCCAACGTGTCAAGCTGAACGTCCTATTGACTGTACTTTTAAATAGACCTCCCACTCACAAATTAGCATTGCGCTCGTAGTGGACTGTAATGCCTTGTAATTAGATTCATTTTGGTAAAAACACGCAGTAGACGTATTATTGTAAAAACAATACTTCTTAGAAATTTAAGAAAAAAAGGCATAGCGAGGCAGTGACGTAACACACTGCAGCCAAATCGCACATGTGGTAATGTTTACTGTTTTGATTTAAGGTTCATTTTAGGAGAGACGCAGCAGGTATAAAATTGTAAGGAACAAACACAGGATTTTGAAGGAGAGAGGCAGGAGAGGGGCAGTCAACGCCTGGCTTTACAATAGGGATTACGTGCACAAATTAATAATTTATTTTCTATTTTTTTTTCGGCGAGCGCCAGATTATACCTAGTACTTTAGTGTTAAACATTAGGGTTTGAGGCAGTCAACGCCTGGCTTTACTATAATAATTACGTGCACGAATTAATTTTGCGGCGGCCGCCCAATTATAGCACACTAGTGATAAATAGTAGGGTTTTGATTAGAAAATAGGGCGTCAGGCGTTGTAATAGGGAACAAATACAATTTTTTAAAACAAGCATAAATTTGTAATGTAAATTTTTAATTATATTTTAATTTAGTGCTGTGAACGTGATACATGTAGTACGAGAGGGCTTCGTGTTTGAGTCTATCCCGCCGGGTATTTATGGCTTCGTTGTTGGTGAGTTTATTTCAGATTTCCTACTACATATTCATTCAAAAATGCTTGCTAAGTCTCTTGAAATGATAGGACATCTGAGAAGGTGCTGGGGTGATCAACGACGAGTTTTCTGAGTTAAATCTAGGTGCAGCTGAATCCTGTGTTTTATGGAGCCAGCGTTAGAATTAGGTTGAGTTCATTTGATGCTAGGTTATTAGGGCACTTAGGTGGTGATGAATGTATAACGCTAAAATGTGATGTAGGTATTCTAATGTTATATCGATGAATACACAATAAAATTAATCGGTATAACACATGCATTTATAAGACAATATTATTTTAGTAAATTGGTTTTATCTAATGTTCCACGAATATAGTACTGGTTAGATTTCCTAAGTCGCCTAGCCTGTATTATAGAGGGACAATATTTAGCACTCTTACACGTTAAAATTGAGTGTCGAATTTTGTTTCGTTTGGATCAAATGGATATAAAGCAATTTACTAATCGTAGATAAATTCTAGGCAGGTGGAGATGGCTGTTATTTTGAGATGATCGGAATAATGTGTGTGATAGTTTGCAAGGTAACCTATTTTATACTTTGGGCGTAGGATTGTTCTAAGGATTTGATGGGTAGCAGAGGTGCTAGGAATTGGAAGGGAGCCTCTGAGAATCTAAATCTATAGGAAACCTAATTCTAGACTTTCAAGTCTTCATCCAAACCCTATCCCTGGTTTTGAGTCACTTTCATTCCAGCAACGCGAGACGAAGAGACTACACACTTAATTTTATTTTACTTCCCACTATTAGGTCTAAATCTAGGAAACCTAGGTCATCTAGAAGTTGAAAGAGACGCGCGGTTGAGATGAGTCTGCACCGCTCGGTTTGACATCACACACAAGCTAGCGGGCTGAATTTGTATGTTTTGTTCCAAATATTTTATTTTGTATGTGTAATTCCTTTTTAACTTCATTTTCTACTTAGTTATTTTCACAAATCAAATATATATTTTTTTATTAATTACCAATCCACAATGTACGGGTCTTTTAGGTGTTGAAGTTAGACGATCACGCATTCATGGCCAAAATTATAACAGAATTAAAATAATTAAATTCCAGTCCACAATATTCACATAGGTAGGTTACGGTTAGTTACATTGGTGCCTCGTGACGCAGAATTGTGTTCTTAAAGGGCGGATCTTGATTGATTCGAACACACAATAAAAGAACCTGTTTTATTACGTGTAGATTTGGCTTAGCATAGGTCATTTATTAGGATGACTAGAATTTTTTTTTAATGTGTTTTTCACTTTTTGAGACGATTTATAGAGAACAGCATTACAAACAAATATAATGAATGACTAGTTTGTATTTTTTTTGTTTTATGAATTTTATGTGATGGTGATAGCATAAAGAGTTTTATAAATAGATATACTAAGGTACGCTTATACCTACTTTTGGCCAGCAGTGGGACACAAAATAGGCTAGAAATAAGAATGAAAAAAAGGTGGGTATGGTGGTCATTTATCATCTTGAAACATGACTGTTATGGTGAAATATCTGTGACAATATTGTACACAAACACATAGATAAATTACGTTAGACATTTCATATTGTGTAATTTGATCCTTTACTTGAAACAATAAATTGATAAATGACGCCAGACACAAAAAGAAATGATTTTCTTAATCATGTAAATGTTTGCTTTTCCAAGTATCGAACCTGCAACTCAACATAGCGCGCGCAGAAGACAGGGTCGCTACCGGCCACGCCACATGCCCTTCGAAATGGGATGCACTTTTTTTGTTTCGACAATGTTAGAGTGTTTTCTTTTGCCAAGTTTAGGTTTATTTTAGCGTTTTTGTATCGAACGTCATATTCTTATGGTTTAATAGGTATAAAAATAGGAAACCTTTGACATCTAAGTTTAAATAGTTTAAGTTCTTTTGTGAATAGTTAACAAAAAAAATTAGTACTGTGGATGCTAGAGATGAAAGGTGGTAGGGCTTTTGTGCAGTGCCCCTTTGCTTTTTTCTGCCGTAAAGCGTCAGTGCTTGCACTACTTTGTTTCAGTTTGAAGGGCAAAAGAGCTAGTCAAATTACTGGCACATGAGACAAACAAACTTAGTTCTTAGGGTGAGCAACGCGTTTTGCTGTCTTGTTTTTATCATTTATACTACTAATAAGACAGTAGGCACTATTGGCGCTGGTTACTACTTACCATCAGGTAGCTCGCGAGAGCGCTTTGTCACTTGTTACATAAAAAAATATTTTTGGACGTTAATGTCTTGTGAATTACAATAATTATGCAGGAAGGGTATAAAAATTGTGGATTGGTAGTTATATTTATTACAACTCCAGGTAGCGGTAACATATCTATTGATAAAAGTAATAAACACAGCTGGAATTAGGTGGTAACAAAATCAGTATAAACTGAACTTGCACAGCACTACAAACGCTCGAAACCAGAGAGGGTCGGAGTTTGCCACTGATATGCGGCCGGCTGTACTTAGTACAAACATGCGAGTATTTAGTACTCTTTGTATGATTGGTAGTATTGGTATTTTAGTAAGCAGATAGATTTTTAGAGGAAAAAAAAATGTTGGGTAGATATTCTCATTAAATTTAATGTTTTTAATAAGATGTAAAAAAATAGGACTGCCTCAATGAAAGTGTATAAAACAATCTGAATTCAAGGATACTTAGGTAATAAACGCAACGCAACGCAATAAAGCATTATTTTTTAAAAGGCATCTATATTTGTAGCAGGTCATATCAGTCAAACAATGAAAAACAAACGGACCCTTGGGTTCTACAGTTTTATGGCACAGTTTAACTTTCTATTATTTCGTACCATGGGCAGGTCAGTTTTTTTTGGTAACACATGTTTGTGCGTCGCAAGTCAGTGGTTTACAACTTTTGGACTTAAAAAAAGTACGGGCTTTAAAAAAGTTCAGAACAGTAACTCATACCCAAAGTATGAAGATATATGTTTTCATAAAAAAAGTAATAAGTAAAAATTGAATTTGAGCTTTGAATTGTTTTCAAAAGTACATTACGCAAGTTTCAAACCTAATCGCTCAAGCATAATTTTAATTAATGCTAATATTTTAAATTTATTTGGTGAATTTGAATAACACACAAAATCGTTCAGTTATTTGCATTAATACTATTCCTCATTTAAAACTAATTTTATTTATTGTGTTAGTTTTCAAGTTTATCGACTCTGTTTTACCAACCAAGATTTTTATAGACCAAGGTTGGGAACCTCTGTTTCAAAAACAAAGACCTCCGTTTCGAAACAAAAACGCGTTATACAACTTATTATTATTTTGTGCTTAAGTTTTCTGAAGTTGTCGATAACTCAAGTGCACCAATAATTATCGTGGTAGGTAATCCACTTCAGTTCAAAGAATTTTGAGAATCACTTTTGAAGTAATAAATTTGGTCGTATTTGACACATAGGTACAAAAGTGGCAATTTGTTTACGCTTGACGACGAAGTGAGACGAGAGGGTTCGGTGAAGTTCGGTGGTTCCCAGACCTAGTTCGTAGTCGGTCAAGTGTGAAAATCAAACTCCGACAGGGTTCTGTACCTTTTATATTTTAGTTATGAGTTGTGCCTTATTACATTTTTGTTTTAAAGACCTTTAGCCGAATAAATAGGTGATGTGTTTAATGTTCATTTAAAAGGGTAACCTATAATTAAACATAATCGTAAAAGTTGATATAGTAAACAAAATGAGTATTGTGGTAGTTAAACTATTTATTGTTTTTAGTTTAATTTTATATAGATAGGTATTCTTTATTAATAAAAACTTGACTATTTAATATGCAAAGAACAACGTATAAATCTTTAGTACGTGACACACGCACAGACCAAGGGATCACAACGTTATCATACGAGGGTTTCTAATCTTCAAATTTGAGAGACGGAACCCTAAAATTTTGTGTTAATCGTTAAGCTTTGTTAAATCCAAAGACCAAGTGTTGCTTTTTTTTTGTCAGTAAAATGATAATTTTGAGGTATCAATTTAACAGTTTGAATACAGAGATTTTTTTTAAGTAGTTTGAAAAATGCGATTTAGTTCAGTTGTACGTTAAAAAAACTCTTTTTATTTAAAATAAGTGGAACTAACAGTAGGCTTATCATAATTAAATGGATTAAATTCGTAGGGAGAAATTATTTGATTCAATTATTTTATATCAATTTGGGTTTCTTCTACCTGTTGAAAAATAAAGATGTGAACTCTTGTTATTTATAATAGTTTGATTCATCATCATCATATCGTGTGGGTTGCAAGGTCGATGACCGACCTCACAAACCCAAAGTTGATTACGTCGCGTATATTATAAACAGATAAATAAGATTTATAGGGGCGAAATTATTTAATTTTGGTTTGAGTTTTATACCTGTTGCTTTGAGTGTATTACAATTTTTTTCTATGAGTAAAAGAAAATTTTTAAAAATTAGGGGCGTAAAAATATTACCTTTTAGCAGTGGACTTTAATGGGTTGTGTTCATCATCATCATTATCATCATCATATCATGCGGGTTTCAAGGTCGATGACCAACCCCACAAACCCTGGTGTCAGAGTTGTAGAGCCTTTGACATGGCTCATTAACGACTGCATCCGTAGATAGTAGTCAGGACCAAAAACATAACGCGCCTTCCGAAGCACGGAATCATCTTGCTTTTCGGAAAACCAGATTATTAATTCATTAATGTTTTAACCAAACTGGAGAGGTTGCTCAATGGGATTTTGTTTAACTGTGTCCTTACCTGGAAACTAACCCGGAACCACGGATCGGGTGCCGAGCACTCTAGCCACTAGTCCACGGAGTCTATTGTTAGTTAAATAGTAAACATGTGTCAGAGTCAGAAGTTTTTCAAGTCAGTAAATAGTTTTAAGGGCATTGCTTAACGTTTAGTTGCGAAAATCAGCCCATCGCACAATTTTATTATAAAGATATTTGATATAGTTTAATGACTACTGGCAGGAAACCAAGGTCGTTTGAACGACTTAACATGCCTTACGAAGCAGAGAAACCGCTCTTTTCTTACTGCTATGCCTTATTTACTTAGGTTTTCACCACAGTCGATGTTCTTTTGTTATTGTGATTAGGAAAGACATCATCATAATATTTCGCCCGGTTAAACGTTCATTGCAGAACTTCACTAAAAACGCTTGGTACTAAAAGGGGATTTGTAAGCGTTGTGGCTGGAGACTAGAGTTGTTGGTGATCGCAGTTGGGATGAGACGATATACAGAAAAATGTTGCTGCCCATTTTCCGGTTCATGATCCCTTAGTCGCCTCTTATGACACCTTCGGGTAGAGTCAGATTGGTACTGTTCTTTGCCGGTACCACACGGAAAAGGAAATAATAGTTTTTCAAAATATTTATTTTATTGTTACTATCAAGAAAAGTGTAGAATATCAGTACACAGATACTCAGACTTCAAATTATTAGTTACATTCTGACATCGATTTCGATCAAGTATCGAACCCGAAACTTTCTGCACGGTAAGCAAGTGCACTACCACTGAGCCATTCAACAATCAGAATTGGGTCTTAACTTTATGCGACTATTCCAATAGGACACAAACACAATCCTATCAGAGATAAAGTCGAAATGAGATTGTATTAAGTGTATATTGAAATAATACTGGAAGTACATTATTAGGTTTAATAAAAAAAAAGTATGCATATTTCTTGAATTCTTAGGGGCGTTTCGCATCAAACAACATCCTAACATGCAAAAATTACTGAACTGAATATCTGAAAGTAAGTCTGTCTTGTCTAGGTTTATTGCAAGAAGGGTTGAATGATGTAGGAAGACATTACTCTTATAAGAAGTACGAGTATGAAAGATTTTTCAAAGCTAGGGGCGTAAGGTAAATTAAGGTTTATTGACAGCAGTGGTAAATGATGTGGGAATACAACATTAGCAGGAGTGCTAGTACTTGTGTAAGATGATTTGAAACGTTTAGTGTAAGGGGTACGACATCAATAATAATAATTAAAAACTACTGAAGTGATCTTGATATTGACAAGCACAAATTTAGTTTTCCTATTGTTATTTCCTCATTGTCTTCTGCTATTTATGGAAAATATCAATCCAACTCAGAAATAAAGGGGCGATGTAACGATCATATTCGTCACAGTTTTAGGAATTTAATAATAAACGTATAAAATGAGTATTACTTACTTTAAAATTAAGAATTACTAGTTGAAACAAATAAACCACTATGATATTTCAATTTACAACAGGTACGTTCAACGGCAGGTCAAGCTTGACACTCGCAGTTTGTCTTTCGCTCTTGCGGAGATTGAAATAGTTATGGTACGAAGTCCAACGTGTCAAGCTGAACGTCCTATTGACTGTACTTTTAAATAGACCTCCCACTCACAAATTAGCATTGCGCTCGTAGTGGACTGTAATGCCTTGTAATTAGATTCATTTTGGTAAAAACACGCAGTAGACGTATTATTGTAAAAACAATACTTCTTAGAAATTTAAGAAAAAAAGGCATAGCGAGGCAGTGACGTAACACACTGCAGCCAAATCGCACATGTGGTAATGTTTACTGTTTTGATTTAAGGTTCATTTTAGGAGAGACGCAGCAGGTATAAAATTGTAAGGAACAAACACAGGATTTTGAAGGAGAGAGGCAGGAGAGGGGCAGTCAACGCCTGGCTTTACAATAGGGATTACGTGCACAAATTAATAATTTATTTTCTATTTTTTTTTCGGCGAGCGCCAGATTATACCTAGTACTTTAGTGTTAAACATTAGGGTTTGAGGCAGTCAACGCCTGGCTTTACTATAATAATTACGTGCACGAATTAATTTTGCGGCGGCCGCCCAATTATAGCACACTAGTGATAAATAGTAGGGTTTTGATTAGAAAATAGGGCGTCAGGCGTTGTAATAGGGAACAAATACAATTTTTTAAAACAAGCATAAATTTGTAATGTAAATTTTTAATTATATTTTAATTTAGTGCTGTGAACGTGATACATGTAGTACGAGAGGGCTTCGTGTTTGAGTCTATCCCGCCGGGTATTTATGGCTTCGTTGTTGGTGAGTTTATTTCAGATTTCCTACTACATATTCATTCAAAAATGCTTGCTAAGTCTCTTGAAATGATAGGACATCTGAGAAGGTGCTGGGGTGATCAACGACGAGTTTTCTGAGTTAAATCTAGGTGCAGCTGAATCCTGTGTTTTATGGAGCCAGCGTTAGAATTAGGTTGAGTTCATTTGATGCTAGGTTATTAGGGCACTTAGGTGGTGATGAATGTATAACGCTAAAATGTGATGTAGGTATTCTAATGTTATATCGATGAATACACAATAAAATTAATCGGTATAACACATGCATTTATAAGACAATATTATTTTAGTAAATTGGTTTTATCTAATGTTCCACGAATATAGTACTGGTTAGATTTCCTAAGTCGCCTAGCCTGTATTATAGAGGGACAATATTTAGCACTCTTACACGTTAAAATTGAGTGTCGAATTTTGTTTCGTTTGGATCAAATGGATATAAAGCAATTTACTAATCGTAGATAAATTCTAGGCAGGTGGAGATGGCTGTTATTTTGAGATGATCGGAATAATGTGTGTGATGGTTTGCAAGGTAACCTATTTTATACTTTGGGCGTAGGATTGTTCTAAGGATTTGATGGGTAGCAGAGGTGCTAGGAATTGGAAGGGAGCCTCTGAGAATCTAAATCTATAGGAAACCTAATTCTAGACTTTCAAGTCTTCATCCAAACCCTATCCCTGGTTTTGAGTCACTTTCATTCCAGCAACGCGAGACGAAGAGACTACACACTTAATTTTATTTTACTTCCCACTATTAGGTCTAAATCTAGGAAACCTAGGTCATCTAGAAGTTGAAAGAGACGCGCGGTTGTGATGAGTCTGCACCGCTCGGTTTGACATCACACACAAGCTAGCGGGCTGAATTGGTATGTTTTGTTCCAAATATTTTATTTTGTATGTGTAATTCCTTTTTAACTTCATTTTCTACTTAGTTATTTTCACAAATCAAATATATATTTTTTTATTAATTACCAATCCACAATGTACGGGTCTTTTAGGTGTTGAAGTTAGACGATCACGCATTCATGGCCAAAATTATAACAGAATTAAAATAATTAAATTCCAGTCCACAATATTCACATAGGTAGGTTACGGTTAGTTACAGTTGCCGTTCCTATGTCTAGTGGGGTATCATATTGGTAAAGGGTTTTTCTTGTACATGCCAAAATATATTCTTGTATTTTTTAGGACTCATAGTTTTCAAGTTATTTTAAAAAAATGTAAAAAAATAAACCCCTACCCCTCCCCCCCTTATCTCCGAAGTCTGCGAAAGGAAAAATCTGAATTAATTATAGTTAGTAGAGGTTTATGTAAAATAAAACGATCCTTTTGACTTGCACAGTTTTTTAGACATCAGTAAAAAGCTTTTACAAACAAATTAATTTTTGCGGTCCTAAAAATTTACTTTGTTGCTTCCAAAAATATTATGTATGTATTTCGGAAACCTCGGCGTGCGAGTCCGACTTGCACTTGACCGGTTTTTTTATTGTATGTAATCAAAATGGACGAAGTGCAGTCATTATCATCATCGTTATCAGCCGAAATACGTTCCCCTAAAAATCTCCGCGATGGCCGGTCCTATGCTGCTCGCATCCAGCGGCTTCCAGCGACCCTGCCCAGATCGCCGGTCCATCTTGTGGGCTGCCTGCCCGCCCACGCTACGTCTTCCGGTTCGTTGTAGCCACTCTAAAACCCTAACGCCACATAGGCCAGTGCAGTATTTCTACGAAAAGCTGGGAAAATAAAGTAGGATCTTGAGGACAAATAATAATATGCATAACAAATATTTTACGCGCAAAGTATGGGTTAAAAGCTTACAAAACATCGAGCTGCATTTGTGTCAAAATTATCATAATCTATCTTAACACAAGTTAATAAAGCTGTACGCTGACTAGAGACAGATAAAGAGATGTCTTAAAGGTCATAAATACGAGTATGACTGAGATGATTTCAAAATACCTTTCGTAAATAGACTGTTTACAGCCAGGTGCTTATCAGTTACCGGATCAGGATATCAATTTATGAATATCACCCAGTGACTTAAAAACAAGCCCTGCTTATTTTTTAAAAGAATATAATAAAAAATCGTAATACATATTATACATTGTAGAGTAGCATATTAATCGAATCAAAATCAGCTAAACTGATTTATTCTTTACTTTTTAAAGAGTTTATCGGAATTATATTTTTTTTATATCTCTTAAATTAATCGGTGTCATTTAAGACAACAATTCGAGCCATGGAAAATGTTTGTACTTTATTTCTCTGGAATCAGTGAATAAGTACCCTGATTTTCCAAGGGCTATGGGTGTAATCTTTATTTATTTTCAGCCTTGTCCAGGAGGGCCTAAGGACATTCGAGCGGAACAGTGTGCTGCGTACGATAGAAGACCATTTCGAGGACGGTTTTACACATGGGTACCTTACATCGATGGTAAATACATTTTGTTTCGTATTTTCCATTGATTACTTACCCTTATTACTACATATATATCACTACTTCTCAATGACAACCAAATACAATTGCGACATTCAATTAGATTAACGTGTACGTACTGTCTATCGAAATAACGGTGCAATTTCTTACAATTGTCGCGATAGAAAAACGGCTTGTCGGAATTGCCTCGTAAAGTTTTAATTAATTTTTACGACGGGATGGGCCAGTTGTGTAAGATATTTCATCAGAGCTTTCATGGTAAATGCTTAATGAACTTAACCACAACACGAAAAGTTTCTGAAAAATTTTCCCGCTGGTCTTCTTTTGATTCGGGTTGGGAATGTAGATACTCGTAGATGGATGTTGTCCTGTCTTGTATTTGGCATTGAGACGTACGTAAGGGAGGCGAATCAAAACTGCCGTCAATTTGTCAATTTATTGTGTAGGTAATCTGGTTTCTAGTCCTTGTGGTGCCAGCACAGGATATTACCAACTCATCTCTACCCGTAGGTGTCGTAAGAGGCGACTAAGGGATTATAAACCGGAAGATGGGCAGTAGCATCTTTCTGTGTATCGTACCATTCCATCTAACATACTGCGGTCATCTTCTGCATGGTCCTCTCCAAAGTACGGTCAACCGCTTGTCGGTAGAAACTTTTTCAACTCTCATCATCATCATATCGTGTGGGTTGCAAGGTCGATGACCGACCTCACAAACCCTGGTGTCAGAGTTGTTGAGCCGCCAAAGGCCTCTGAAATGGCTCATTAACGACTACATCCGTAGATAGTAGTCGGGACCAACGGCTTTACGTGCCTTCCGAAGCACGGAATCATCTAACTTTTCGGGCAATCAGGTGATTCATCCTGCAATGCCCTAACCAAACTGGGGAGGTCGCACAAAGAGATTTTTGTTTGACAGTGTCCCCACCGGGAATCGAAGCCAGAACCTATAACTCTATTACCACGCTATAAGGTCCAAAAATGTTTCTACTGATGTGCGGCCGTGTGTGTGTACCACGCATTTTGCTGGAGTTTTGGAGGGAGCTCCCTATCTTGCAGTGGACGTGTCATGGGATGTTATGTAATCTAGTTTAGTCAACACTAAGCAGCAAAGAGGATGTAGCATTTTCATTTCTGTCACCAGGTGATTCTCCGTGCATGTTAAACTGTAGGCCTCTTGGACAGCAGTTCTATGCATCGTTGGCCCTTGTAGCAGATGGAACGCCGTGCACCAAGCCAGGCTTCAGAGCTATCTGTGTTCAAGGACATTGTAAGGTGAGTATCGCAACAGGGCCTGAAACTTAATAACTTTATTGAAGAGGTTCTCATTTACGTTAAAGGAATAAGGGGCTTAATTCAAAATAACTTGTAAATAAACAAATATGGGGACGTTTCATGCAAGGTCAGAACAAAAACCTAGGTTCTTACACAAAATATGTTTGCCCAGGGCGGGATCGAACCTGCAACCTACTCACCACCACGGCCAGTATTATTTTTTTGGCAATCGTCCTTTGACACTTTTGCCAGTGTCACGTCACGTCGAGAATATCAAACTGGTGTGTGTGTATGGACTTAAAGTTTAAAAATTGTATTCGCCGATTTGAATACATCTTTGCTGCAGTTTCTTATACAGCGTGAATTTTTATTCGTTTGAATCCCGAAGCCCAGTGATTCTACTCATGAAAACAAGCAACTTTACCATAGAAAACATTTGAAAAACATTTGCAAAATTTGAAAAAAAAATTCACCTTCCCATACAAAATGAGTCGATTACGTGACCACTTTACTATAGGGAGACGAAAAATTTTTTTCGAGTAAATTTTTTTTTTCTTCGGGAAAGTTGCTTGTTTTCATGAGTTGAATCAATGGGCTTCGGGATTAAAATGAATAAAAATTCACGCTGTATAAGTACTATTCATTAACTTTTACACCTTAAAGCAGAATCACATCAAAATGTTTGTTAACTGTAGGGTAGGGAGGTACCTGCATATAAGATTTTGCTTTGATCACAGGTTGAGTTTTACTGCTGTTTTATAGCCAATATTGCTAATAAATAAAATATTAAGCCCTCCTAAATCCCAATAAATTAATACATTAATTAAAGACTATTCAACGATTAATTAAATAATGTCACCAGCATAGAAATATCCTACAAAACATTTAAGTTTAAATATAAACATTATTGTAATGAAGTTGTAAAAGCTATTTACGATGCCTATTGAAATGCTAGCAGCGTTATAGATCCTAATCCAGCTTAGGGTTTCCAATTTATGTACTTTGGCAGGAGGAGTTGTTCTAGATCAAGTGGGTGATAAAATAATGTCGTTCATTCTTTGGCACTGACTTACTTAGCTGAATCAATAACATAAATTAAAGTTTAAGGATTACAAATCCACAAGTAGTAGATACTAACATCACTTTCGCTAAAGAACCTTCCCAGTCTCTATTTTATTCGTAAACATTTTTGATCAATAGTCTCCTCCTCACATTTAACCGTATTGAATCTAAATACTTATTTTACATACAATTATGTAAAAATATTTACCGTAAACAAAAACTTTTTGAAATTAAAAACATGTTTAGAGCTCGGCTTTAATCTTGACCCAAAGAACGGCCCGTAAATTTATGAATAGGCACTTGTGGCCTTTTAACTTGTACGTCCATGATGTGTTCCAGGCGTGGCCAGTGCAAAATAATTTGTTTACTTATTTTAAAACTAAACCGCATATTATATTCTTAAATAATTACGCATTATTTTCATAAATTCGAAGAACTTTTTGTGAAACTTGGAATGTAAGATTTTACCAAAATAGAAAACACTAATTCGACGACTAGACTGTACGTGCATGACGTGATTAACAATACTCATGGGCGCCGCACAATTAGCCAGGGAAAGATCGAATGTTGGTAAGCTCGTCTCATTAACCATTTAAAAGCAACCAATCTGTCATCTTATCCCCACACACCATCAGAATACGACACACCTCTGCTTTTTAATGCTATGGCATTCAAACTAGGCATTAAATTAACATGCTATTGTACCAATATTGCTACCATAGTAACATGCAACCATTAATATCATTCGACAGCATTATTTGTGACTGCAATAAAACCCGAATTGTCTATTGAGTAAATGCGAAACGTCTGCTCCACTAAATGTCTAAAATGCTCAATCGAACCAACATTGTGTACCCAAGGACGTAAACATCGTAAATGTAAATTATTTCAACCTATTGTATTACGTGTTAATCATCGATCGTGGTTTACTGTCTTATGGTTTATGGCTTGACTTTGACCTAACGCAGTTACGGCGCCATCAAGTTTTAGGATCAATAAAGTTTTCGATAATCTATTGTAGTCCTCTTCGTTCCGTTCTTTATCGACGCGTTATTCTTCAGTTAACGATCCTGTGGGGAGTACTCGTACTCTTGTATGCTCGTCTGTGATGTCGTCTGATTATTTCAAATCTTATCCGTCTACTTTCTTAACGACCCATTCTGTTTTCCAATCTTGCTACTACTTATCTTTAAAAGTACTCATTCAATGTATCGAACTCTTACAATCACTCTTTCTAGTTAGAAGTCCAATCTTGGGTGGGCTCTCTAATAATTGGAAAATGCCAATTGAATTTCTTAAGTAAATTTTATAATATCTTTCTTCTTATTTTTCTTCATGGGTAAATTATATGGCGCATATTATTATGGTTGATAACAGCAAAAGATATTTCATTACAATTTTATTAATCATTCGAACCTAAAAGTGTTAATTACATTTATCGCAGATCAAACTACTGGTGACCGTTGCTGCAACATTATAAGGCCCCGTATGGTCACACCTATATAAAATCTATTAGCAGTTAACGTAACCTCACCTGGTGGTCAAATGATCACCAGTGTTTGCCATTAAATTCCACCTCCTGGCGCCACCTATGAACTTAAATTCCTTGTTTGGTCAGCAAATAAAGATTCAGTTAATTTGCACCTGGCCGTGGGCAAATGATGTTGCTCATTTATTCTGTCAGCTTAGACCAATATTTATACAGGACTTAGAGCCTGCGGGTAATTTAGTGCTCTCATATCAGAGATAATCTTGTGTTAGAAGGATGAAACAACATTTTATTTATAATTGATAAGTTTATATTGAACAGTACACCTATCTAAGGCTTAAAAATAGACGCCCGTGTCTGATCTGAACAATAACTTCTAATCACTTAAGACCTTAAAACTTAAGTTATAAACTCTCAATAATCCTTAAATTTTAGGAATTTGCACGGGTATCCAGTCGTCTTGAGCGGTTTAGTGCCGCTTGTCATGGTAGACAGTAATCTAACCACAAGCTTGTAACTTAGGACTAAGCTAACTTAGCACAAGTTTGTCTAGTAACTTTGTTAACTTTACCATTGTTAGTAAAGTTGGTTTTATATTGCGCCACCTTGCTTTTTGATATTTTGCATATTATTTGGCATTTCATTGTTACAAGTTTTACGCAAATCAGTCTATCGGTGCGTTGAACTGTTTGCCAGTCTCAAAAAACTTTGAACGTGGTAGGTCGTACCTACAAAAATTTTCCTTTTTTTTTTCTTTCCAGGCTATATAATCTTATAGTCGGTAATGTAATCCTTGTCAAATAGCGGTTAGTATGTTGTGGGAGTGTATCGCCGGCGCCGAGTGCCAACTAGCACGTCTTGATCGACGATTAGCGCCACCCACTTGTGGCGCCCCCGACTTGCACAGGACTATTATGGGTTGTAGTGGATTCTTATTTTAGACATTTCTTTATTTACCTATTTGATCCTATTACAACAGTTTCAACTCATTTAGTGCATCTTCCTCAGCAGGCCATTAAGCGCCGATCACAGCCAGCTGCCGGCCCTACGCCTTTCACAGAAAACCTGAGTTGATCCGTATTAAAATAACATCATATTTGATTCTAGCTCTATCCAGTCTAGACAGGTGGTACTCATTCTAGTCTTCTCGCTTTCATTTCTTAGACTTATTTCGCCGCCGCCGCCTATTTAGGGAGTCATCGTTTCACATAAGTACTTTAATATATTATAATAATGAACATTCTGTTTGAATAAAAGATGTCATTAATTAATTTCGTTAAATTTTAAATACTTCTGATTTACTTATAGGTTTAAATTTTGTGCTAATCTATCCGATTTGTACGATTTACGTCGCACATATTTGTGCATTTTATAGCAGTGTGCATCCACAACTTATGAGAGAAGTAAGTAGCCAAATTTAATATCTGTAACTATAAAATATTTCGTAATTTGTGAGACTGACTTTTCTTAGTGCACCTCAACTGAACAAGAACTTAACTTTTAACGTAAGTACATTTTGTTACATGTACGACACTGTACACCATTTGTGGCTAGCAAGGAGCGCGATTGTAAAAAAAAAACTGGCCAACTGCGAGTCAGACTCGCGCACCGAGGGTTCCGTACCACCACATAATCATAATTGTTTATGTTGAAATTTCAGTAAGTTAATGTGCTAGATTTTTGAGTCCGACACGCGCTTGACCAAATTTTATTAATTGTTGTTATTTTATAGCTTATGCACTATAAACATACCAACTTTCAAGTTTGTAAGTGTTCCCGTTTTTAAAATAGAACTAAAACAAAAATCACCTCCGCGACCATTCCACTTGACCCCTCTCTTATATGAATGTTCTTGAAACGGGAGCTCACCCCAATTGGTTACCATTAGTTGTGAGAAAAGTTGTAATATTTAATGATTTCAGACTTTTCCCTTTATTTGTACTGTGAGACCTAGCTTCTTGCCAAATTTCATAATTTTAGGTCAACGGGAAGTACATAAGTGCATAAATGCATAAATGTATGGAGATGAGGACATAAAATTCCATATCTTTTGATTGCGTCGTTATAAAAAAATTAAATTTTCAGATCTTGTGTGGCTCATGGATTCTAATATATGGTATCAATTTCAACCTGATACCTCTACCCATTTGTGAGATAAAGGGTCTTTTTTTTTTTAATTTATTGTTCAAAACAATTTACAAAAAACATAGGTAGTTTTTAATCACACCTCTAAAAAAACCTGTAAGGGTTTATCTAAGAGATGAGTGGTTGCTTACTCACTCACTAATATAAATTATAATAGGTACTGTGACCAATCATTCACGCAGGAAGTGATCTCTTAAACATTTTTTACATTCTTTTGCATTCACAAGCATTTCGTCATGTAAATCACATGAGATATTATTTAAAATTTCAGGTAGTAGGTATTTCCACGTTCTCATACCGTAGACATTATTACACCTCGGTAAGTTGTATGTAGGTAGATAGTCTATGTTACGCAATTGGCTGGATCTACTAGCTTTGGTCAACGTTTTTACATTCTCAAAATTGTCTAGGATAATAGACATACGTGATTTATTAAAAACTGATATTACCTTACAGTGCTTAAACAATCCAGGCTCATTATCTCTAAATTTATTTTTAATATTTTTAGATACAATAGTTTTAAGCATAGTTACTTGTAGTTTGTAAATATTATTTAGGTATGTCTTATAGGAGCGTCCATAGCTGCTAATACCGTAACTAATTAAAGAGTCTGCTAATGATAAATACAACATTCTCAATATTTCAAATCGCAACTTATATTTTAATATAGCTAATTTCGCATTGATTGACCTAAGTTTATTACACAAATTGTCGATGTGAGGTCCCCAGTGAAAGTTCTTGTCTATAATTAGACCTAAGTAGGTATGTTGGTCCCGTGTGGTGCCGGCAAAGAATAGTACCAACCCATACATACCCGTGGGTGTCGTAAGAGGCGACTAAGGGTTAACTGGAGGATGGGCAGCAGCATCCTCCTATGTATCTTACATCTTACTTACTGCGGTCACCTACAACCGCGGTCCATGGTGCCAGCCGTAACGCTAACAAGCGAGGTGACTATGGTACTTCCCCTCCACATTATTTCAGCAAAAGCTAGAATTCTGGAGGGAGCTCCCTGTCCTGTAGTGGACGTTTTTTCATGGGATGTTATGATGATGATATGATGAGGTATGTTGATCTACTAACTGAAGTGCCTCACACTGACACGAGGCGGGCTGATCATGCATGCATTGGTGATCATGCGCAATTATAGTGGGTATGTACGTACATTTAGTGTAAGGGGAACGTAAACGGATGACTTTTGTTTTGCTTGCATTTATGACCAATCCAGCATCATGATTGGTCATAAATGCAAGCAAAACAAAACTTGACAGACAGACATACAGACGGACAACAAAGTGATCCTATAAGGGTTCCGTTTTTTTCTTTTGAGGTACGGAACCCTAAAAAGAATAACCTAGGCCGGCCAGAAACCCTGGAATTTTCAACATTCTTCCTCTAAGTATATATTCTAGCCCTAACCACGATCAGAATGTATAACTACTGTCTAAGTAAACTAATCTAGTAATCCAAAGGTAATTAAAGTACATAATTGTCGCCAGTAGCAGTTACTTTGACACTTTACAAATGGTCGTACTCGTACCTTTCAAGATTTGCTGCAGGTTAGAAAACGTAGGAGACATAAATATCTTAATATACGACCCACAAAACTGTGATAAGAAGTATCTGTTTAGTAAACTAATATTAAGATTTTTCGAATAATGACTAACTATACACACCATAAGTCCATACTTTTAAACGTTGGCTTTACGATAATTAAAATTTGTGATAGGTTCTATGCGCTTATTCTTTCTTACCTCAATTTATTAATAAAGTACCTGGGCGACCGAGCTATGCTCTGTATGATTAAAATTTCATCGGGTGAGCAAGCTATGCTACTCAACAACAGATGGCGCTGTGAGTTTCTTGAACGCACTAAAACACGGTAAGAAATATTAAAAAAGACGGTGAAAGCGAATTTTCCCAGACATGAGACCTAGCTAGATCGATTTTTTGCCCCCAAAAACCTCTGTATACTAAATTTCATCAAAATCGTTAGAGCCGTTTTCGAGAAACCGATTACAAACATATATACAGGGTGTAAGGGACGGTGCACCGAAAACTGAAAGGGCATGTTCAGTCAACGAAACTGAACATCTTTCCCAAAGAAACATTTATGGGAAATTGAAAAAAAATTTTGACTTCTCCATAGAAACTTTTCGACCAGAGTGAGCAATTTGTATGGAGAAGCCAATTTTTTTTTCATTTCTCAGAAATGTTTCTTCGGGAAAGTTGTTCAGTTTCATTGACTGAACATGCCCTTTCAGTTTTCGGTACACCGTCCCTTACACCCTGTATACAAATATTGCTCGTTTAATAGATAAGTAAATATTGGCTTCTGTACTGCGATTCCCAAGTAGTAACTGAGGCCAGACTATAAAATGAAATCGCATAGTAATTCCACTTTGCCCTCGGCACAGTCTTCGAAAACAGTCTACCATTTTCTGGATAATTTATTTAAAATTAATAAAACCAGTTGCAGTTTATGCTCTTTAAAATTTGTAGTCCCATTACTTTTGCAAAACAATTGATTCACATTACATGCATATTTAACATCGTCAGTCTCTTCTCTATCTCTACCTTCTTGATGTTGGTACCAAATATATGATCCTACTTCTTTCAGATTTTTACGACGGGATTAACTAAAATCAACAAAATAACAATTGATGTGTTTATAATCTTATCTAATCTAATTTTTACGTTTTTTTTATGTGTAGTTTCCTTTTTTTATAATTTTTAGACCCGGTCTAAAAATTTACAATCCCCTACCGTGTTATGTGTATGTATGTCAATGGCTCTGGATTAGCCATTTTATGACGGACTATAAATAATAAAACAGCAAGCAAGCGTTCGCTCCCGTTGCTATTATTAATCTTGACATAGAAACTTGTTCTACAAACATACACATAATCATTGATGAATTACCCCGATCCACAAAATTGTAACCAAGATTAGGGAATTTTAAGCCACGATGTCTGTGTGTAGAAGCGTCGATTGCTTAGATTGGAAAGTACCTATTCGTTCGCCTGCCTTACCATTTATTTCGGCTCTGTGTAGTAATTGATTTAATCCATTTCTTTCAATATAAACTTCTTTTTCTGATGTTGCCAACAAAAAAAATATTTTTCAACACATTTGCTCATAAAACGGCTCTATTTGCACTGTATTTAGGTCCATAATCCAGCTTATTAAAAACGCGTGCTTTTCTCATTATATATTATAGCACTAGTTATATTTTTTTTTTTTATATTAACAAAGAGCAAGGAGTTCTAATGTCTAAAATATTTATAACATTTTCGTAAATATAAACCTAATGTTGATGAAAATATAATATATAAACAGTTTGTTGCATGAGATTAGTTAAATTTGACAACAAATTAACATTAATTGATTTTGTAAGCAATAAATTTTAAGTTTTTGTACTTTTTCAATGACTACGCTGTTTGGGAGCATTGCCACTGCTTCGTCACAGCTCCTCATTTGAAAAAAGAAATGCGCGCGCAACAAGAATTCCGCGCGCCATTTTTCAGAAGTATTTTCATTTGCTTTGATTTTTGTGACTAACTATCAACGTCGTTCGTCGGTTTCAAGCAATGAAGAAGAACTTAATTTAACCCCACAGAAAATAATTACTGGGGCACAAAATGCAAGTGAGTCTCCTTCCATCATAATCAAAGGAAAAATAGGTACATTCTTGCCTACGAAAAGTTCATTGAATGGAAGAACAGCAAAAATGCCATTTCGTTTTCAGAGAATGTCTTTTTGGCGTATTTCAATGAGCTGGCGAATAAGTATAAACCTAGCTCTTTGTGGTGTATTTATTCCATGTTGAAAAGTATTGTGAGAACGAAAAATGGAGGCTCAGGAATTGCAGGTAAGCGAATTTGATTCGTTTTTATTCGCAAATGTGTTGAAAAACGTCGTAAGAAGCTTGTGCGCTTTGGTGATTACATCCTCGGCTCCATTACGCCCTCGCCTGCGGCTCGGGCTGCAATTTCTGAGCCTCGGCCGTAATATCCAAAATAGCGCACGTGCATCTTAATGTACTATTAAATCTTTCAGCTTCCATTTCAAAATTCATTTTTCTTTCTTGTATTATTTTACACGGTACCTATTTGTATCTTATCTCCGGTTTCCTCATATTCATATTCGTAATTTTTGATCACGTGCATGTTTTCATTACAATGTCCTTTACAGAGCGAATCAATGCAAATGCGTAAAAGAGTGCCTATTTTGCACTCTATAGTTTGCATTATATGCAAATAAGGCTTACCCTTGGTAACCAAATGATGAATAAAGATTATTTATTAATTTATTAAGACTATCGATGCGTGTGACTATCTGCGTTTTACGAGTGAATCTTGTTATAAAATGCAGTGAAATACATCTTGGAGATAAAGACATAAACGATAATTTACTATTGTGATCGAGTGCATTGATTTGTGCTTTGAAATGACTTTGTGATTATTTTCTGCTTTGGCATTATTTCAATTCGTAATATCCTTATCGAGCATTTTATATATACGGTCAACCGCTCGTCGGTAGAAACTTTTTCAACTCTATCACCACGCCATAAGGTCCAAAAGTGTTTCTACTGACGTGCTGTTGAGTGTACTAGTACTATACTGAATTATTTATATAATTTGAGTAATGATCAACTGATTTTGTCCTGATAGCCATATGAATGCTTTCTTCAAATAAAATAAAGATTGAGAAACCAATATAATTCCTAGTCACGCTATGAAAACAATGCTTTACCAAGCTCATAAGATAAATTATTTGGTATTGTTCCAATTTAAATTGTGTTGAAGATCACAAATGTAATGTAGGAGACGAAGAGGAGCTATTCAATAAATCATCAGATTTGGTCCGAGCTTTATGAAGCTGAATCTACCCGGACCCAGTATGACGTACGATGCATTAGCAACAGCCTGGGGATACACTGAGAGATATTAAAGTTTTTTGAATACTACAAGTAGGAAAAACCTAAATTTTATTCACAGCTGACAAACATTAAGACAACGATATCATAAAATTACAGAAAAACACACAAAAAGACTTAGAGATAAATAACGATACTATGATCCGTCCCTCCACACTGATGTTGGTACCAAACTACTTTCTATAATAAAGTTCACTAAAGAGTCAGTAAATAATTTTTTTTCTGTTAAGAAAATATTTATCTTCAATTAAAATCTTCAAATACACGCACAGAGAAACACATCGTTTTACATACAGAAAGTCAGATACATATATACATTTTTAACACATTTTACATGAATTGGAGATTTTGATTTGGTTCACAAAACACCTGACTCTTTCGTGAACTCCAGTAGGTATACCTACACTTGGAAAAAAAGCAAGTGGAAGGGCGGGCCGTGTTATCGTTGTTTATCCTTACCTACCAAAACAAATAAAGTGATTCAATAGGTATTTAAAGCGACAAACATTAAACTGAAAATATAAAAATCCAAATGTTGTAGAAATAAGTTGATCACTTGTAACCGAGAGGTGCTGCAATGGAAGAGTTTCATGTTTATTAAGTATGAACCTGCTGAAAACTTATCGTAATAATTAGCAAAAATATGCATTCATAGGCTATAATATTTATAACTGAAGTAGTGACGATACTAACTAACATAACTAGAAACAAATAATTTTGCAAGACAATGTGGCATAGAAATGTCAATTTTACTTATTAAATTTGCATCCATCAATGATAATCAGGCAGGTTGTCTAGCTGTCTGCTCTGAAATTGATCGTAATTTAGCACATTGACGCATTTAACTTTGAATGAAGCAGTTACAAGTTATTCAAAAGCTTTATAAGTAAATCCTGGCAGTTCCCATTGTTAATAAGCGAAACGCTAAACTGGTTACACTTCATTCGACTCAAGAACTTTTCGGGTGTAATTTAGATACATTTCGCTAGCACGGTAAAAAGATAGCCCTTGGTGTATGTCCGGGATAAGAAAAATGTCATTTAATCATCACCGTGTCACAGGTTCTTTTTTAGGGTTCCGATACCAAAATGGTAAAAAAAAGGAACCCGTATGGTGCCGCTCTGTCCGTCTGTCTGTCTGTCACACCTCTATATCTCAGCAACCACTAATGCTATCGACCTGAAATTTGGAATAATTTTAGAATATAGTTGCCCAACTTCATTGCACATGAAAGTTTTTTGAAACAAGTGTGATTATTAATGTAAAGGGGGCCAAAATAGGGGGGGCCAAATTTCAAATTGTCGCTACTAGGTCGAGTGGGGTATCATATGAAAGGGCTTTACTTGTACATTTTAAAATATATTTTTGTGTTTTTTTTAGTTTCTTAGTTTTCAAGTTATGATGAAAAATGTCAAAAAAAATACCATTCCCCCCCCCCCCCCCTTATCTCCGAAGTTTGAGTAAGGAAAAATCTGAATTAATTACAGTTGACAGAGCTTTATGTAAACTTTACAGCAAAAATAAAACAATCTTTCTAAGTTGCACAGTTTTTCAGAAATCTGCAAAAACCTTTACAAACAAATTTAGTTTTGCGGTCCTGAAAATGTCCAAAAATACTATAGGTATATCGGAACTCTCGGCGCGCGAGTCCGACTCGCACTTGACCGGTTTTTTTTTTAAATATTGGTTCACACAAGGTCATCTGATCCCAAACTAGGCAAAGCCTGTAATATGGGTACCAGAGACGGATACACATACATAAATAGATAAATAACACCCAGACACAGAACAAACACTCGTGTTCATCACACAAATGTTTGCCCTGGGCGGGGATCGAACCCGCGACCCACGGCGTGAGAGGCAGGCTCACTACCAACCACACCAACAGGCTTGTCTACGGGCTTGGGTTTTGCTTGCCCTTTGCGTTTATGTGCAGTATTGTGCAGTTTAGATAAATGAAACTTGTTGACTGAACGTTGTGCCATTGTCCATAGATACTTTTAATTTAATTTCACATATTATGGTTAAAAGCAAAATATTTTGTTGTTGTTGATAATACAATTTAATTTACTTTGCATCTTTTAACTCGACCTAAAAATGCACGTGTTGGTTTTAATTGTGGAAATAAAGTCTATAAAATACTTTTTCTGTTTTAAAATTTGCATTGTAATTGTTTGTTGCCCCAAATTAAAAAAGATAGCCTGCAAAATCTACGATAACTGTTGTGTCCTTTTTCTTAATTTTAATTTTCTTAATGTATTTTCATGTGTACAATAAACTGTAAATAAATAAATAATAACTAGGTACCTACTATAAGAATTTTATTAAGCTTCTGAAGTTCATCGCTAACCGTTGTAGTTTGAAGGCTGCTCTCAGTGTGCCTATAGCTGCCAGTCTAGTATGTCAGTTCGGTTTTCCACATATCAGTGGGTAGTGTTTAGTGAACTGGCAGTAGTGCACGGAATCGCGGCGCGCGACAGCGCAGCTCTCGGAAACTTAGAATTCGTATCTTTTTCTGAAAAAGCTCCGTTACTAGCCAGTCACGCTTAAAGGACTGTCTTCATAAATACACCGTCTATCCGTCTGTTAAATAACCTAACAGTTACTCCTAATTTCATTAACTTTTATGAAACTCAGTGTTCGTCAAGTTTTGTTTTGTTGTTCTTATCACTGCTACGAATCTTACTGTTGATTATTTTTTATTTGACCAAATCCAAATGGTAGGCTGATTAATGATTTTGCTTATAAAATATATTCACTTACTTTTGTAAGGTTACTTTACTACTGAAATTTTTAAGTTCGGACCATATTATCATGCAATCTTTCATTCGAAGAACTGTGAATTATTTTTGCACCTTATTTAATAGGAACTAACTATGACCCTCGTTTAACCTGACATTGGCCTACCTTAACCTACACGATCCTTTTTACGAAACACAAAATACGTTCAAATCAAGTAAATAACATAATTTCCGCTTAGATGTTCTTATCTGATGCAATTACAATACTCTAACGTGCTAAGTGACGCAAGAATTTGTTTACAATCACTTGTTAATTTGATTGCTGTCAAACATTGATGTTTGAGAGGAACGGTGTAAAAATGCCTCAAAGGGCCGCCTCTTCTGTGTTTTTCAAACACTGTAATTAACAGTACCTACTTTTTTCGCAATACCGCTAATATTGTTGCGTAGTGATATTTATTTAGTGGTTGGGATTGATATTTTTATCGTCATGCTTTTGAAATGCTTAAAGTACCAATAAGATGAAATTTGTATATGTCTTTTTCGTACTACTTAGACTAGGATGTATAAACTTGCGGTACTTGTATGCAAATCAAGTATACTTGCCAGCATTTTCTCTGAACCCGACAGACCGACAGACTCTCCCGGAGTTAATTTTCGTATGTAGGTGAATGTAACTTGAGACTTCTCTATGCAGATGATGCTTTGATACAAAACTGCAGCAGCCTTTACTTCCTGTTTATTTCTACCGTCCTGGTACTTTAATCCCGATTAGGTATTTGCTTTAATCAAAGTATTGGTTTTCTTACTTCGATTGACTTCAAAGTTAGCTGCGGGCGCAATAAATAAATTAGGCATTCAGTGTTAAATGTTCAGCTTTAAGCTGGATTGTATTCCTTCAATCTACTTTGCTTGTTCAAATGATTTAAGCGTGAAAGCTCTATTCATATCCGTAGTAATTAAATTACTTAGACTATTTAGAGGATTCCCTAGTCATAAATAGTGTTACATATTTTGTTTGTATATGACTCCGACTGTTGCTGTTATGAATAAAATTATCTACCTAAATTCGTGCAACATGCTTCAGCGTAATGAATCTTGGCTGAATAAAATTTGGTATATATTCTTGTACCTACATCCTATTATTAATGAATAGGATATCAGAATCCAGAAATAAATGTTAGACAAATCCCATCGGATATCTGAGTGGACACCAATTAGCTGTGCTCGCGCTCAAATGGGCCGCCGTATTTTTTGCTAGCGTCATCCGCGACACCACTAGCGTTAATTTTTCAGAGACCATAGTGAATAAAGCGGACGCCATGCTAAAAGAAATAAAATTTTGCACAAAGTGAATCAAATACAATTTTAGAATTTTAATTTTATCAGACGAACAAATTTAAAAAAAAATAACTACTTTTTTTTCTTATTTGAATAGGGATCACCTTAGAAGTGAGTGGCGCTTTTATAACGAGAAAGCGCTATTTTTTTAGTTAATTTTATAAAGCGCCACATGCTTAAAGTAAGCTGTGTTTCATAAACTTGGCAAAATTTTGCAGAACTGGTTTAATCATTTTATATTATTGTACTGCGCTCAATAACGCAAATTTCCGACGTGACCCACGCAGCCGCCAAACAAAAATGGGATTGGACTGGCCATGTCTGCCGCATGCCAAATATATTGAGGGCAAAAACTACCACACAGTGGATGCTGATGAAAATAGAAGGCGTCGCAGTAGACCCAGACGGAGATGGCGAGATGAGCTAGACGCCTTTCATAAAAATTGGCCGGAAGAAGGATAGGATAGGACGTCGTGGAGAGAAGGGAGGGAGGCCTTTGCCCAACAGTGGGACTGTAAGGGGTAGTTAAGATAAAATAAGACGAGCATTTTAGTTTAATTTATAATTTTTAATACATTCTTAAAGTAATTATGTACTTAAACGGATACACTCACGTTTTATATTGCCGTGAGTTTTATTAAGTAAATAATTATGTGTTAAACTCACGAGTCCTTCAGTGATGAAATTCTTGAACTAGTCAAAGCGTGGTTTTCAGTTTTACTTTTCAGTCATAAAATACATTCATCATCATCATCATAACATCCCATGAAACGTCCAGCTCCTTCCAGAATTCTAGCTTTTGCTGGAAAAATGTAGAGGGGAAGTACCATAGTCACCTCGCTTGTTAGCGTTACGGCTGGCACCATGGACCGCGGTTGTAGGTGACCGCAGTAAATAAGATGTAAGATACAAAGGAGGATGCTGCTGCCCATCCTCCAGTTTATCCTATACTATTAAACGAGCAATATTTGTAAATATATTTGTAATCGGTTTCTCGAAAACGGCTCTAACGATTTCTATGAAATTTAGTATACGGGGGTTTTTGGGGGCAAAAAATCGATCTAGCTAGGTTTCATGTCTGGGAAAATTCGTTTTCATCGTCTTTTTAAATATTTCTTAGCGCGTTTTAGTGCGTTCAAGAAACTTACAGCGCCATCTGTTGTTGAGTAGCATAGCTTGCTCACCCGATGATATTTTAATCATACAGAGCATAGCTCGGTCGCCCAGGTACTAACCCTTAGTCGCCTCTTACGACACCCACATTACAATACAATACATTATCCGGTCCTTTTTCCTGTTACTGCATTGTCGAAATCACATTCTTACAGCTGCAAAGTTTAAAATAACTACTACAACTAAAAGTGAGTGAAATTTAGAATCTTAGATTTTCTACTAATCAAAAACACACAAAGCCACATCACGGTCGAATAAGCGTATTAATTAAAAGTAATTATAATAGTTATAAGTTTCAGTTAAACTACCTGTAGTAATATTTTTTGTATGAAGGACTCTCGGATTGAGGTAGCCTTAAAAGACCGTAATAAAATACTACTAAGAGTGATCAGTAAATTGGGGTGTCCACAAGGTCGATCAACATTTTGCTGAGTGACGCAGGGCTGGCATTGCTATTAAACGTAACACAACAAGACAGAAATAATTATGAATGTACGGATGCGGACGGAGCAAATCGTACTCGTAGCTAGAAATGTGACACATTTCGCTTCTCGTTTCGTTTCTTCCTTTCAGTGAATAAGTTTATTTGATTGCTTACGAGCATATTTTGTATTTCACGTAGAATTTGTTATATTTTGCAATCATTGTAATGCATTTAAACTTTTTGAAATTTAAATAAACAGGCCCGTCTTCTCTCACAAAAATCATAATAATAGTCCGCGAGAAGGTCGATTAAATAAGGATCGTCAAACAAAAATGAGTTTTTACTTTTAAATGCAATGTGCATATTGTGCATTATTGTCTACAAAAGCTTAAAATATCTCAATTAATAACTTTTAGAAGCAGATGAATCCACTGTTAACGGATCTACGTCGAGGAGGATCATTATTAAGTGTTAAAGTGGTGATCGAAGTAAATTTTACGCAACAAGTCCTATTGTCAGCCCTGCTCCTGTCACTGCATCATCTACAAGATGATGTACCTACCACTTACTACGATGTCTTTATTGTAGGTTTCGCTATTCATCATCATTCGTCTTGTTCGGATTAGTCACGGCTCTTCTGGCAATGACACTTGTTATTTGCAACATACGCTACAATCATAATGTCTGCTTTTTGTAAATACATTAATTTTGTTATGACCACTGAAGATGATAGAAATCGTTGTTTTAGAATATAATCGCCTATTCATAGTTTTTATGTCAGCGCAGAAATAGTCTTGTACACTTTGCTGAAACAGCTCATTTACTGGCTCGGGGCTTTCAGGGCCATGAGACAAGTGGCTTTCTGTTATCATATATGCTAGTAGAATAGCGTAAAAATGTATGGGATTGACATTAACTTTCATGCAACATTTCATTAGCTAATGTCAATCCCATAATTTTTCATTCTTAGTAGAAACTAGCATTCGCAATAGTAGAAAGCCGCTTGTCTCTAGGCCCTAGCCTGCCAGCAAACAGAGCGTTAACGATATTTTTACGGATGTTTCTTGACTGTCTTGCAAGTGCAATCAAGATTTTTGCTATCCGAATATTTCAAAGGGTCTATGTAAATTGATAATTCAGTTTGAAAAAATATTTTTAAAAGGTAAAAGAAATAAGAGCAGTTTACTCTGTCATCACCAATTCAGCGCGGGTTCATTAAGCGACTTGTAAAGGGGCCTAAAAGAAGTATAAGTTTTGGTATTAAAAAGACTATAAACTGAGAGACCTAATAATACTGACACACTGTGAATTTTGATTGGTTTCGCTCCCGAAGTCCATTGATTCTAATCAACAAAACAATATTTTTTCCCAAAGATAATAATTTATGCTTGAAAATAATTTTACGACACTATATAGTGACCACGTTGTATATGTATGGGAACCCAAAAAAGGTTTTTGGGAAAGATGCTTCTTTTCTCGAGTAAAATCACAGGGGAGCGAAACCAATTAATATTCACATTGTTTATTACTACCAAAGACCGACCAATAGTCAATCCTAAGATCAACTATTGACGTTTTTGCACTTACGTAGTAGTAGTATAAATGGCTTGCGTTGTTACGCAATAAAATGCTCAATGCCATTTTTCAAAACAAATTTTTAGCTGCATCAACCCTTTGAATTTTTTTTCGTTTCCTTCTCGTCTATGGCAAATTTCCTCGGAAAATATATTTTTCACAATTTTTTTTGTACAGAATTGGAAGAAAGTAAAAAATATCTAGGTACCTTTGTCCAAATACATACACGTTTTATTAGTGTTCCAGACTAGAACTTCTAGTCAGCCGGCCGAAACCTATAAGCACACTGTCAATATTAAAAATTTAACTTAGATGAGTAGATTTTTGCGTTGGTACTATCCATGATTCTAAAACGTCTATTTCCAGTAGATTTCATTTAGTTCAATTGATTGTACTAATGTGACTTTTGAGTTTAAAAAAATTGGTCTCACTTTCATTACGTACTGTTCATATTTGATGCAAATCGTAAAAGTTTGCCGTATGTTGCATATTTATAATCTTTATGCGACAGGTATTTGATGTCGAAAAGGTACTAGTATTTTGTATACGGCTAATAGCAATATTTCTTGTTGACAAATAGAATAAGACGGCCAGTATACAACAAGTAGACAGACACGTTGATTGATAAATTGATTCTAGTCTCGCAGATGTTAACATAATATCAGAGGAACATTTGCAAATAAACACAATTGGACAATAAAATAAAAAAATATATAAAGCCTTCATTTCTTAAAGCCAAAGAAATAATACGCAATAAAATTTGAGATTTAAGCAAATTTTGCCCCTTACTAAGTTGCATTCACTTTAGGAGACTTACCTAATCTGTTTTATACTTCTAGATAGGTAGGTACTCTATAAAGTTAGTAATGAATGACGAAAATTATGACAACTGCATCTATTTTGTTAATAATATGTTGCAACACCACACTTTATTATTCCGTTGAGTGGTTGCGGTCGAGAAATATCATAATAACAATTAAAATAATTGAAATATTGGTAGACCGCGACCGCCAGATCCAGCGGGTTAAAAAGGGACTCTATTTTATAATGAGTTATACCACTTCTAAATCACACCACATAGCGATGTCAATGATAAATTTTAGTTTCTTTTAACCGATTAGGTACCCACGTTTTTAGATTTGAACGAATGTATGTATGTAGTTATATGTAGGTATCAAGAAACCGTGAAGATAAAAAAAATACGGCTGAACGTGAATATAAATAACCAAGATACAAGTATAGCTAAAAATATTGATGTAATGATCTAATGCACATTACTCATATACCAGCTGATTCATATGCACATAAGAAATTTCTAGTCATCGTCGTAAAAACTTCTGAAAAACGTGTTCAAAGCAAAACAAGTAAGAAATTATGTGTGCACGTCAAACATTCAAACCGTAACCGCGAAAAATAGACACTAGGCAGGTTATCCTGTAAGAAAGTAATTAAACAGTTTAACTAATTCATGGTTCATGTGGTGTTATTGCTACCTTAGCAATGAGGCCGCCTATTTGCACTATGATTTTGTGTATGTTTCCTGTATTGTCACTTTTGTTTTGTTGGTGTTACGAGTAGATACACAGACCTATATATAGGACTTCGCGACGCTACGGTTGAATCAAGATATTGTATTGTGCTGGCTAAGAATTGTACCACTCCTTCTCTTTCTGTGGGTGTCGTAAATGGTGGCTAAGAGACCTTGAAGCGAAAGATTTGCAGCAGCATACTGCGGTGATCAACCTTCTTAGCCCATTGTAATAGCCGTTTTGCTAACAAGTGACCATAATGAAGTGTGGATTTCTGTTGGTTTTGCTCCCAAAGCCTAGTAATTCTACTCATGATAGCAAGCAAGTTTCGCAAAGATAGTCTAGACAACGAAGCGGAACGTTGTATGAAGACCCCCGCATTAAACCCTCAGTCGATGAAACTTTGCTGGGTTATTACACTACATGAGACAAACCTTCTATAAAAAAAACGGCCAAGTGCGAGTCGGACTCGCGCACCGAGGGTTCCGAACCACCACATAATCATAATTGTATTAGTAGTAAGTTAATGTGCTAGATTTTTTGAGTCCGACACGCGCTTGACCAAATTTTATTATTTGTTGTTATTTTATAGCTTATGCACTATAAACATACCAATTTTCAATTTTGTGAGTGTTCCCGTTTTTAAAATAAAACTATAACAAAAATCGCCTCCGTGACCATCCAACTTGACCCCTCTCTTATATGAATGTTTTTGAAACGGGAGCTCACCACAATTGGTTACCATTAGTTGTGAGAAAAGTTGTAATATTTAATGATTTCAGATTTTCCCATTATTTGTACTGTGAGACCTAGCTTCTTGCCAAATTTCATAAGGTTCCCTGTAGGTTTTGCTTTTTTGCATAAATGTATGGAGATAAGGACATAAAATGCCATATCTTTTGATTGCGTCTTTGTAAAAAATTGAAATTTTCAAATCTTGTGTGGTTCATGGATCCTAATGTATGGTATTAATTTCAACTTGATACCTTTACCCGTTTGTGAGATAAAGGGTCTTGACAGACAGGCAGACAGACAGACGGACAACAAAGTGATCCTATAAAGGTTCCGTTTTTTCTTTTTGTTTTGTAAAAATTACAAAAAAAAATTTCATACATTTTTTGTAATTTTTTTTTTGGATATTTTGAATTTATATTTTTCATGATTCTTTATCATCCTGTCAAATAAAATCTGCCTGAGAAATTAATTTTGGGGTCAACCACAGGGTCAACTGCTTCGTTGCCTCCACTAAGAGAAATATTTTTTTGTCTCTTCATGCTAAAGTGTTCACGTGATCGAACCATTTTGTATGAGAAGTCGAAAAATTATTATCGAGTAAAAATTTTTTTTCTTTGTGGAAGTGCTTGTCATCATGCATAGAATCACTGGGCTTCGGGTGCAAAATCAATGAAAATTCACATTGTATAGGTACAGCGCTTTTTGCTGGGACATTTTGTTGTTATAATTTCTATTTATTAGCATTACACGCGTTAGCGTAATATTATATATTCTTTGGCATTACATTTATTTTTTGCCTCCCAAGTAATAAATTTAGATAAATTGCAGATGAAAGAAAACTTTACTACATCTAGCTGCCTGTAATATGACTTAAAAATACAAAATATGACGAATCAATGTAATTAAACCACGTCAGGATTATTTAAATTTTAAATTGTAACCACAGATAAAATATTACATTTTATTCATTTTGTTAAAATTATAAACATCAAAATACCAAAATATTTGAGTCACTTCACAACCTATACTATTAAACGAGCAATTTGTAAGTTTACATAATGAAATAGTGAACATAATTTTAGTATGTTATTCAGACCATGAAACTGAACAACTTTCCCCAAGGAACATAGGTCGAAATACGAAAAACCTAATTTGACCTCCCATACAAAATGCGCTATCAGCTGATGCAGTTTCTATGGGAGGTCAAACATTGATTTTCGTGTTTCGACCTATGTTCCTTGGGGAAAGTTGTTCAGTTTCATGATCTGAGTAACATAATAAAATTATGTTCACTATTTCATTAGGACTTTATATAATTTGTAATCGGTTTCTCGTAAACGGCTCTAACGATTTCGATGAAATTTACCATACGGGGGTTTTAAGGGGCGAAAAATTGATCTAGTTAGGTATAGAAAATTCATTTACCCCATGTTTTTAAACATTTTTTAAAATACCGCGTTTTAGACAGAAACCTACATCGCCATCTGTTGGCGGATTGCATAGCTGGCTCATAGAGCGAAGCTCGGTCGCCCAGGTACTTAGGTATTATTATGTAGGTTATTGTGGCCATGAAAATATAAATTCAGATTTTGTTCTTAGTTCACTTGCAAAATTTTGATGTTGATTTTACTAATGCACAACAACAACGTCAAGCAAATCTCTTGGCAAATTTTAATGTAGATTCTTAAAGCTAAAGCGTAATATACAGATATCCAGGAGGATTCCGACGCTGTGTCGTAATTCATTCATACTTTAGATCAAAGAGAACATAACTCTGAGTATTATGGTGGAACTCTCGAGGGCAATTCAGGTACTACGTAATGGAATTTTTGGTAAATTGGAGTATTTCTATAAATAACCAGCAATCACTTAATATTTATTAATTTTTAAACAACTTACAACTAAATAAATTTAGTACCTATACGATAGATTTGTGCTAATATTTTTCTTTAAACTCTATATTAATATTATTTTGTACCTGGGCGACTGAGCTTCGCTCTACATAATTTTGGCCAAAGTCGACCAACAGATGACGTTGTACGTTTCCTGAAACGCGCTGTTTAAAATTTTTTTTTAAAAACGGAGGAAACGATTTTTTTCAGACATGAGACCTAGACCCCAAAAACCCCCGTATTGCAAATTTCATCGAAATTGTTAGAGCTATTTTCGCAAAACTGACTATAAATATATATATGCAAATATTGCTCGTTAAATAGTATAGGATTTATTATTCATTTAACATGGGTAATTACCCATTCTAGTAATTATTAAGATTATTAACTTTCATAGTTTTCTAAATTAATATGAAAAGCGTGACGTGATATCTACAGAGTTTCATAATAATGCAAAATTTAAAAGTAAAGGTACTCTGAATTTGAATCAGTATAAATGTAAATTTGAGATCATACCCTCTGCAGCGACCTTTACTTCGTAAATTAAGATTTATTACTTTACCGTTTTGCTCCATTTGTTTAATGAAGTTCTAAGTACTAATATTAGAATAAAACGAGGTTTACTATGGGACTCGAACGAGAATGGGCTTCGCTGTATTTCATGGTATTTACTGAAGTAGGTTAAGGAAGTATTCATAATTGGCTAGTTTCTTGAATGACTTTTTTTGCATTTTTATAGTTTGCACAACATACTATGTGTTACTGTACTGTATTTACCTCTAACCTCTTTTTCTCACAGAGTTTCATCAATAAATGATGAATCAAGAACATAATTCCACCAAATTATAACGGTCATCGAATAAAAGCATCTTATTTTTTCTCCACTCTCCACACTAAGTACCTATTTGCAAGAATGAGATGAACTTCATCATCATCATAACATCCCATGAAACGTCCACTACAGGACAGGGAGCTCCCTCCAGAATTCTAGCTTTACTGGAAAAATATAGAGGGGAAGAACCATAATCAACTCGCTTGTTAGCGTTATGGCTGGCACCATGGACCGCCGTTGTAGGTGACCGCAGTAAGTAAGATACAAAGGAGGTTGCGCTGCCCATCCTCCAGTTTATAACCCTTAGTCGCCTCTTGCGACACCCACGGGTATGTATGGTTTGGTACTAATCTTTGCCGGCACCATACGGGACACGATGATATGAACTTATTTTGTTATTATTAAAATTAAATTGTGCAACTCAGCCTTAGTGTTTAAAACTTAAAAAGAAACAATTTTTTTCTTCCTGCACCTACGTAATTTAATTTAACTGGTCATATGAACTATTCTTCCTTACTTTATTTTTTATTAAATTATTACACAGTATTTTTTAAAAATAAATTTATACAATGCCCCGCAAAACTGTTTTAATTAATTTTGCAGTGATATTAAAATGAAAAGTGTTGAAAGTTTGTCGCCGTTCATGTCAAATTTCACCAAAGACTTTATCTAGGTGTTTGTGTAATCTGGAGATAAAACAATCATGGCGCCCGCTTCCGGAGTGCTAGTCCTCCTATGCATGATGGTAAGTTGACTAATTTGACACACTTTCCTATCTAATCCCCTTTTATCTAATTTAACTAAAATAACTTCATGCGACCTGAATCGACCTGCAGCTAAAGAGACTTTTTAACTATTATATGAATTGGTAATACGAGTAAGTACAGGTTTTCTGAAATAGCTTCGTACGGCGTATGCTCTTAGATGATACTCGTATTAACAAAAGCATGATGAAGGTATTTAACTCATTTCAAAAGATTTTGTGGAATAGGCAAGGCATATCTGGTAAATCTAGCAAAAATAAATTTCCTGAACTTGAGTCCCTTGTAATTACCGTCATCTACTACAGAGATGAAGGATAAAATTAAAATGCCGCCCCGTCTATTATTGTGTTATTTAAAAGTATAAAATTTAGAAGGCGTTCGGACTGAGTCGAGATAGTCCTAATCAAAGTACTCCGTGAAAGGAGGTTGGTGTTTTAATTGATTTATTTAGACCCATTACGATCAATTAACTTTACCCACCAATTACATACACAGTTTATGGCCTTGTCAAAGTATTTGACTTCACTTTGGTGGTCCCTACCAGTGCGGACTTATTTGTGTGGTGACAACAAAAAAAACTATTTTTGAGCTTACAGACAAGATAAATAGTAATCGATTAGGTGAGAAATATCCATAGCAAATCGATAATAAAGACACGAATTAAGTAACGATTAATAGCTCCACTGACACCACCGCTCCTAGTTAACCCAAAGTTAATTGAATGACTATAAATTTCTCTCAATCAGAATTTGGTTATTTAAAGCGTGAAATTTAATATTAAAAGCTGGCTAGAGTTGCTTATAATACGTCTACTGATCGTAGATAGTATACTGCAGATACAAGTTAAAAGGATTTCTGATGTATTTTAGTTTTTGAAAAAAAATTGGGTAAGATGATTTTTCAGATGTAACAAGCAACCCAAACGAATGTGAAACTACCCGTGAAATTGAACATCTTTTCCTATGAACCATAGGTTAAAATACGAAAAAAAAAACCAAGTTTTAACCATCAAAAAACATCAGCTAACAGCGAATACTGTATGGGAGGAGAGTGAATTTTTTCGTATTGCGTCTTTACCTCCTTAGGTGAAGTTGTTCAGTTTCATAGGAAGATTTACATCCTGTACTTATATATAAATATATGAGATATTAATTCAAAAGGTGTAAAAAGCAAGATGATGGCTTTATTATTATTTTTATGCATCATTTCATCATAAATTTCGCCAACTACAAAACCATAACTCACCTTAATCTACATCCGTACAGCTTCTTCTTAACCGTTAAAAACGAGTTATATGTAAACTCACACTTATCCTAATTAATTGCCTATTAGAAGACGTTTTCAATTACCACACAGTTTGATTTATAAGTCTATACTTTACTAATTATTTGTTGATTAATGATCAAGTCGAGAACTCAAGATTATTGTAATCAGATTAAGAATATTAATGTTTTTCACGACTATAAAAGGTGTAGATCCATGATAGGTGATCTTGTGATAATATTACGGCGGTTAAGTTGTTTATCTTTATTTAAAACTACCTTGTGCAAACAATAACGTTCAATATAAACAGTTTGTAATGTTTTAACTCTAACTCTCGTGAAAAAATACTCGCTCTCTTTCAAAACGACTTTAGACTCGTCGGCTTTGAAGCTTTTAGTCATGTTTTGTGTTTTACATTTAAGATTCCTGTTATAGTTTTCAACACCTTCCTTGGCTTTATTTCTTTAAGTTAATTGACAAAACGCTCCGAGTTCGCATATAAAAATAGCACTGCGCCTTTTAAACATTAATTCGCATTTAAAATCAATTTGCATTTGGATGCTGAGATAATGAGGATTAAAAGACCTTCGAAGCTTTTAAGGAGGTCCTTGAGCAAGGTATTAATATCTCGAGTATATTATTTTTGTATAACTTTATTTTAAACAAAGACGTTGAAGCTATAAAATTGGCTATTAAACGGTGTTAATGTGAAAAATATATTAGCATGACACCACTTTAACTGATAAATTGTTCGATAAGTAGGTTCTAGGAACATACTCACAGCATGTGGTAACGGGTGGTCTTCATGACTTCTCCACCACATTGTTACTAACTTAATTTTGTTATAGTCCAGCAGTGGATCAGTTACAGGCTGTATTAGATAAGATAAAAGGTTGTTATTCTATTGAGTACACTCACATCTTCTAAATATTATTTTCGTCCTTGTTTGGAAGGTAAGCTTTCATTATACTGTCCTTAACTTTGCAGACAATCTTAACGCTATTTTACAAACAAATCTACATTTGCATATCCCTGCAGTTTAAGAAAAGGGAATATAACGAATATGCAGTCACATCTACACTCACATACAAAGTTATGCATGGGACTTTATGTTTTCTCGTTACGATAAAATGCTAATGAAGACGCAATTGTGGAGGTAAGTGGTACAAATAGCCCTCTATCTCTACATCATAAATTAAAGCTATAAATTGGACAAGTTGGTAGTAAAGTTTGTTCACACAGGCAGTGGCGTGCCTAGGGTTTCCGAATAGGGCAAGCCGAGAGATACGTTTCTGTAGGTTTTAGTTTTTCCTCACTTATCTCAACACTCTTCACTTTCATACGCACTTGCTGGCCTGGACGAGCTCATAAGGCACACTGAAGATATACTTACTACTACTACTTCATTGCAGTGGCTTTGAAAAAAGCCGTTTGGTTTGTTTGAGCGAATTATATTAAGGTCGACTTCTTATCTTTGCTTGCCTAGTGAGAGATTTTTTTCCTTTTGATCAAAGTTAAAAGACTACCTTTTCCTTGCCTTACAACTTTAAATCCTTACAAGGAAATATAACTTCTGCCATTTTTTCGAACAAAGTAATCACTTTTTACTGATAAAACACTACACAAACAAAACAAACAAATCCATCCGCTCAAACCCAAACTTAAGAAAAACACAATAAAGTGAAGTTGGAACACCACCGCGCACTCGCCGAATTTTCGCATTCACTATGAATCCGTGTACAACTTCATACGCAATCAGGGCTTTCAGTCTAGTACTGATTGCTGTATAAACCTACGCATAGCTATATCCTTATAGTGCACATTTTCAAAAGGTAAGAAAGAGATATGCCGGCTGGAATCGAAGCCCGCTTGCAAGACAGCGCGTGCGAGCGAGATGACTAGCCGAGTCTCAGTGGGTGACACTGCCTCTCGCGGCTCGGTTGCACGGCGGGACGCGCGACTTATTTTGAAAAGTAAAATAGCGCGAACTTTTAAAATAAATATTTCGGACTCTACGCTCTCATTAATTTGATTTTTTATTTGTTCTTGATTCGTAATCGATAGTTATTTTTATAGGGCAAGCCCGGCTTTTGGGCTTGTATGAATGTACCGCCACTGCACACAGGCATTATGCCTACTTATCAAGAGAATGTTTATGTCTTATTTGCACTAGCAACGTAATAACTGGTTGATAATGCGTAAAACTCAGGTTTTACTCTTAGGAGTATGTTTATTGCACATTTTATATTTTTTACATAAACTCTCATTTGAAGCGAGGAGACCTTCAAAATAATTTCATTCTTGTAGTATATAAATAAAAAACTTGAAAATACAGGGATGTAACGTTACTGACACAGTGTTATAGAATGTGTAATTTTTATTTTATAAATAGTGCAGCTTTCATGTCAACTTCCTAGTAATCACAGTTTATCGGTTCACTAATCAGATGCTCGTGTTTTGACTGCCTCGTTTGGAATTCTGGAACAATACGTCGTATAGGCCCATTATTATCATAGGGCATTGTGTTGGGGTTACCGCTGGTGTCGATTGCGTCGTTCCATCGTCGTCTCCTTGTAAAATTTTCACACAGTATTTGGTATTAAGGCACGCCGTATCAAGTTTTTTTATAGTACTGTGACGGTATGAGTATATCATATTCCAAGCATTTTTAGGGTTCAAAATGGTAAAAAAGGTGGTAGAGCTTTTGTGGAAAGTCCGTCTGGGGAAGTACCACCCTCTTGCTTTTTTCTGCCGTGAAGCAGCAGTGTTTGCACTGCTGTGTTTTGGTGCGAAGGGCAAGGGAGCCAGCGAAATTACCGGCAAGGGATCCAGCGAAATTACCGGCACATGAGACATATCATCGTAGTTCTCAAAGTGAGCAACGCGCTTAGCTGTCTTATTAGTGTCAAAATATGCCATTAAATCCTGTACCGTTATTCGAAACCTATACATAAATACATGAGAGTAGCACTTCCGTTTTCCTCAAGTACCGCTAACTTCAGTGCGTTTCCCTATTGGTCGACCCTCCCTTCCACCGCCAGCAGGCGAACCGACCTGAACGTAGGCCGGGCTCGCTTCGAGCTCATTGGCGTCTGTTTTCCTCGACGCGAACGGTCGTCTTCAGAAGATCTGGCATTCTGTCCACAGTGACGAACAAATATATACGACGACCGTTAAAATTGTATCGCAAATTTTAAAAGTAAGGTTTTAAGAAATCTTCTTTTATCTAACTGTGGTAAGCACAACGATTTTTATCGTTCGTTTTTATTATTTTCTACCCTCGAGTTTTATTTTATTTTCGAGGTGATTGCGTTTTTTTTCCCAGTGATTCATTACAGTTTTATTGCAGTAATAATGAATAATTCAAATGACGATAACGACCCGAAGGAGAAAGATGATTCAAATGTACATAATAAAAAGGTGCGACGCAGAGATTCCAGCTCGAGTTCTAGTTCGAGTTCCAGTTCAAGCTCAAGTTCCGACTCGAATTCATCTTCAAGGAAGAATCGTCGACGTCGCCGTCGCCGCCAAAACCGTATGTTGAAAAAACTTTCTAAACAGTTTTCTGATTTGCGTGATCAAGTGCAAAATAATCAAATTCCGCCTTCAAGTACCCCTATGTGTAATTACGAAAATGATGTGCCTGTGTTTCTCGCGTATCGCGACTGTCAGTATGACTCGCCCGTTTCTGACTCACAAGCTCAGTCAAAGGCTCAACCCCAACCGCAACCCGACCAATTTGATGCAAAATTCAAACTACAAATGGACACAAATGTGAAAGAACCTTCTGTTCCAATTACGCCAGAACCGTATTTACGTACGTTGAAAAGTATTCAAAGGTTTGAAGAACCTACCTGGTGTGAAATCCGTTATGCTGATACACAAAAAACGTACTGCCACTCGCCAGGCTTTGTTGAGCTCGAGGCGAACGAAGAGGTTAAGCAATATGAAACCTCTAAAAGTATGCTGTACGCCGAAAGATCATTCGCTGCGGTAACTTATACCCTATTAAAACAAAAAGAAGTACTTGAAGACGGACTCTCTAACCTTTTAAAATGGTTTCAAGAGTCTGAGAATGTTACAGTTTTAGATATGAAAAACAAGATCGAAGACATCTTTATTAAGGGCGATTTTCACAAGGTCTCGGTGGATGCCTTGCAGCTAGTGTGTGGCCATAGAGCAGACCTCATTCAACAAAGAAGGGAGGGAATTTTAAGACATGTGAAAGACCCTCTTGTTAAAACTACCCTCAGAAAAATTCCTCCATCTTTCTCAAACCTATTCGCAGCTGATCACTTCACTTCAAATTTGGAAAAAGCCGGAGGTGTTAGAAAGAACTTCTGGCCGCAAGCCAAGACAATGGAAACCTCGAGAAATCAAAGCCGCCCTGCGCAAGAGCCTCAAAACACATATCATAATTTGCCTGCGCAAGGCAATAATAACAATTATAATAAAAAACGAGCACCTGCGCAAGGTGCCCCTGATTTTCAACGGTATTACCTACCCGCGCAGGGTCATTACCACCAACAACACCAATGCTGTCCTGCGCGAGGACCAAGCAATATTGGGAATAAAAGAGGGGGTTACTCGCGCAACAGTGCCCCGTTTCGGGCAAGACACGGTACGTCATCTTACCCAGAACAAAGAAGTGGCACTAAGCGATCATCTTCTCCCAGCTACAAGAACAAGTCCAATAAACGTCGCAAATATTGACTCGCGGATTTTCCGGGCAGGGCAACTTCAAAACTTTGTACATGTGTGGCAAAATATGAAAGCACCGCCATTCATACTAAAGATCATTCAAGGTTATCGAATACCCTTTCAAAAGAAACCGCCCCTTGTAAGACCCGGACAAAAGTTTGCAGTTCCAACATCACCCGAAATGACAGAAGTAATTCAATCCATGAAAAAACAAAAGATCTTGGAACCAGCTCAAATAAGCGCCAGCTTTTTGTCAAGCCTGTTTCTTGTAGCCAAGACCGACGGCTCGCAAAGACCGATTTTCAACTTGAAGGCACTAAACAAGTTTGTTCACACAGACAAGTTCCAGCTGATAAATGTACTCAAGGTTCCGGATTTTCTGCAAACCAGGGATTGGCTTACAAAAATAGACTTGTCACAGGCCTATTTCCACCTACCCATCGCACGGTCGCACAGGCGTTTCCTAAGACTGGTATACGAAAACGAACTACTACAGATGACTTGTCTGCCATTTGGCTTAAGTTCGGCGCCAAGAGTTTTTGCCTCAGTGACAAACTGGATGGCGCAAAAATTTCGAGACCAGGGCATAAGGATACTCGTGTATTTAGACGATTTTCTTATCGCTCACCAAGACCATCACACCCTGGTCTTGCAAACAAAACTCGTCGTCAAGACTTTGTTTCAATTGGGCTGGCAAATCAACTGCCAGAAATCCGTATTCGAGCCCCAAACTTCTATCGAATACCTAGGAATCCTCTGGGATCCATGGCACGACGAGAAGCTTCTTCCCGAAAAGAAAATTATGAAAATTGGACATCTGGTACAGAAAGCGAGAGATCAAACAAAGCTGAATCTTGTAGAGACTCAGACGCTTCTGGGGGTTCTGAATTTTGCCAGTATCGTGGTGCCTCGCGGGCGACTGAACCAGCGAATGCTACAACGCTTCCAGAACTCGATCCTCAGAAGTCATCCAAAGAAACGCTGGTTTTTGCCACCAATGGCCACTCAAGAACTTCAATGGTGGGCACAAAACTGCCAGAACTCGTCGCCCTTAAAAATACCGCCTCCCTCGCATTTTCTAACAACCGATGCATCGGACTTGGCTTGGGGAGCAAGATTGAACAATCTGAACCTGTCGGGAACATGGACAGAAACAGAAAAACATCTCCATTGCAATCAGAAAGAGTTGTTAGCAGTGTTGAAGGTCCTCGAACAAGCCCGAACTTTAGGTATTCACAAAGCGTCAATCTTGCTACAGAGCGACAGTCGTACTGTCGTGGCCTACTTAAGAAACGAAGGCGGTACTCATTCGGAACCCTTAATGAATTTGACTTACAGAGTCTACCAGTTACTGGACCTCCACGAGATACACCTCAGGGTCTATCATTTACCCGGAATATTCAATTGCGAAGCAGACCGTCTATCGAGATTACAACCGCCGCCAGAGTGGCACCTGTTACCCAGAGCGACAAAGATAATCTTTGCAAAATGGGGGCAGCCGGAAATAGATTTGTTTGCCTCTCAAACCGCTCATGTAGTACCGACTTATTCAACCCTAGATCAACGAGATCCCCGGGCAGCGTTTTACGATGCTCTGAGCAGAGACTGGACATTCAAGATAGCCTGGGTGTTCCCTCCACCTTGTCTAATTCCGAAAGTACTATTTCACTTGAACCAGGCAAAGGGAGTTTACCTGATAACCGCTCCGAGGTGGGAGAGAGTTTATTGGCGGGCCGACCTGAAGGCCAGATCATTAGCCCCTCCTCACACGATTTGGAACTTAGAGCAGGTACTTCTGGACACAACAACTCAAGAACCTCCCCCGAATGCGACGAAAATGACCCTAGAAGTTTGGAAGTGTGCTGGTGGACTAGGGATCTGACGAATTGGTCCCCAGATCAAAGACGTTTGTTGTTATCAAGTTGGCGAGAGTCTACATTAAAGACCTACAAGGTTGCTTGGAATCGTTGGTGTAAGTGGGCACAATCAAGTAATGTAGACAATACCGGTCCTAGCGGCTCAGATTTAGCCAGGTTCCTGTCGGACCTTCACCAAAAAGAGGGTCTAGCGTACAGTACCATATTACTCCACAAGTCTGTTGTAGCTACCTTCACCAGAACTGACGTGTCTGGATCATTATCTAGCCATAAGTTAGTGCAACAAGTTTTAAAGGCAATCGCGCTAAAGCGTCCCAAAGATCCGAAGCCCCCAATATGGGATGTCTCAGTCCTGACATCTTTTTTACAGGCAAGGCAAACGTTAGATGACAATCTGTTCGAAGTTTCAAGACACACTGCGATTTTGCTTCTCCTCTGCTCCGGCAGAAGGATCCATGACCTAACTCTACTGTGCGTTGACTCACAGCACATGACCGAATCAGATGACAGTATCACCCTATGGCCAACCTTCGGCTCAAAGACGGACTCTGCAGACAACAGACAGTCAGGTTGGAGGTTACTTAATTCTGGTCAGCCTTTGTCTACAAATCCGTATCACTGGGTGAAACAACTTATCACTATCGGCGAGCATCGTCGAACCGTTGGCAAAAGTACAAGGCTGTTTATTACCGTAAGAGGCGAACCTCGTCCAGCCAGTCGCACTATTTTAGCAGGATGGGTAAAATCCCTTTTACGAGACGCAGGTATTAAGGCCTCTCCTGGGAGTGTAAGAGCAGCCGTGGCTTCAAAAAATTGGATAGAAAACTTTCCTCTAGATCAGATCCTACAGCAAGGAAATTGGCGATCGGGAAATACCTTTCGACAATTTTATCGCAGAGAAATTTACCAGCCCAGCTCCGGGAGTTCTAAAAGTTTGAGTAATAACTTCCAATCAACGTGATATTCCTCAAATTACAAGGGTTATTTCGACAATTACATACTTATATAAAAGCCCTTAGTTACTGTGGTTGATTTGTTCTGTTATTGTTTCCTAAGTTGTAATAATTAAAACAACTTAAGATGACCTTTATGTTAAATTTAATTGCAACAATCTTGCCTATGTATCTTTTTAGTTTGTGTTAATTGGTTGATTCGTTCTGTTAATGTTTCCTACGTTGTAATAATTAAAAACATCTTAAGGTGTCCTTTCATGTTTTGATTGCAATATGGCCTATGTATCTTTCTTGTTTCTGTTCATTAATTATTCCTTAATTGGCCACAATGCTAACACTTATAGTCTAAAATATATGTGTAAGTGATAGGACTCCTCTTTAGTTGTTCTAACATAATATCATAATAAATATGCAAGTGAATAAATAAAAGTCTATTTTTAATTTAAATATAACCCTTTTAATATCTTAATATGATTATGTAATATAAAATACAAATCAAATTCCGGATTGCTTTGTTCATCCTCTATCATATACATAGGTACACACCTCTTAAATACATTGGCGTCTCTGTCTCATAGATGCTGAAAAACATATACCATCCACCGCCAGGCGATATCAAACACTTCTCATGTATTTATGTATAGGTTTCGAATAACGGTACAGGATTTAATAGAAGCGTTTTACCTCACAATAAAACGCATATTAAATACTTACCTTATTGGAAACCTATACAATAAGTCCTGCCTGGCAGACTTGCAGCCGCAATGAGCTCGAAGCGAGCCCGGCCTACGTTCAGGTCGGTTCGCCTGCTGGCGGTGGAAGGGAGGGTCGACCAATAGGGAAACGCACTGAAGTTAGCGGTACTTGAGGAAAACGGAAGTGCTACTCTCATGTATTTATGTATAGGTTTCGAATAAGGTAAGTATTTAATATGCGTTTTATTGTGAGGTAAAACGCTTCTATTAATAAGACAGTAGGGGTTATGGGCGGTGGTGACCACTTACCATCATGTGGCCAATCTGCTCGTTTGCTCACTTGTAACATAAAAAAAAATCCCTTATGGTAAGACTTTATCTGTCTGTCCGTCTGTCACACCTATATACGAGTATCTCGGCAACCACTCATGCTATCGACTTGAAATTTGGAATAGTTTTAGACTATGGTTGCCAAATTTAATTGCACATAATATAATTTAAAAAAGTTATGATTATGAATGTAAAGGGGGCCCGAATAGGGGGCCAAATTTTCAAATGGTTGATACTAGATCGAATTGGGTATCATATGAAAGAACTTTACTTGCAAATTCTAAAACATATTTTAGTATTTTTTTACGACTCCTAGTTTTCAAGTTATGATGAAAAATGTCAAAAAAATAGAATTAATTACAGTCAATAGAAGTTTATGTAAATATTACAGCAAAAATAAAACGATCTTATGATGAAAAATGTCAAAAAAATACCATTCCCCCCCCTTATCTTCGAAGTTTGTGAAAGGAAAAATCAGAATTAATTACAGTCGATATAAAAGTTTATATAAATATTACAGCAAAAATAAAACGATCTTTCTAAGTTGCACAGTTTTTTATAAATCTGCAAAAATCCTTTACAGACTTTAATGGAAGCTTTTCCACAGGTGGTGGGACGGGAGTCGGTACTGGCAGTATCGGGCACTAGAGAGGTGCATTGTGGTCGACGGCTGGTTTCCGGCTTGTTCTCACGGCCACGACTACCTCTCGGCTACTCCTACATCGCTACCGTACCACGTGGCGCCTGCCGTCTCAACGTCTCCGAGATCTTGCCTAGTGAAAATTACATCGGTAAGATATGTTTAAGAACTCGACTATCTAGCAGTCTACTCAGACAGTGCTTCTTTGAATGGTTACGATCTTCCTCTGTCTGCTTTGTGCATAATTATAACACTGCTAGACAAAATTCATTAGTCTAAATAGTCTTTTGATGAAGCCAAATGGGCCGCAAACGTGAGGTTGGTCACTTACTTATCTATCAATCAACATTGTCTGCAGATAGTAAATCATTGGTATATTATGCTCAATAGCACCGCCCACGTTGTTTTGTGTAAAGAATACAGAGACTCACCTTGGCTTTGAATCCGCACTATTTAGAATCAATTTCAGACACGATACACAACTTTACAATATGCCAATAGACGATTCAATTCGTCATGCTTCGTTGGTGTATGTTGACGAATTGAGAGCACGAGAGCTTTTTTTTTACTGATCATTGTACTCTTCTTTTCAGCATTGAAGATAACTAATGGGTCTTTTATAATGAATGGCGAGTTTGCTGTCAGCGCTGCTGGAAACTACGAAGCGGCTGGTGCAAGATTCATTTATTCACGTGCTGCAGGACTTGACTCTGTGTTTGCACTTGGACCTATTCAAAGTTCAATTGACATAATGGTTAGTCGTCACATTTATTTTTATTTAGATGGATGGATATAGATAGATGCATGCTTACTTAATTAAACGATAACATGTAATTTGACTATAAATGTTTATATATAACTGTACTCATGTTTTTTCAGATTCTTTACACTGAACCGAATCCTAGTATACGATATGAATATTTCACTGAATCGTTACCTGGTGAAATTGAGACCGAAACCGTTACGCGACCTAATTTCCCTGACGTCTTATCTACTGCCCAAACAAAACACATAAGGCGACATCACAGCTTTGACGCCTACCCTAGACCAACAGTAAACCTGCCTCGATATCCAGCAGACCTTGCTACTACGTCTAACGAATTCACTTCTGAAGAAAATGTTGAAGAAAATGTCATTGGCGGCAGAAAGTTCACATGGAAAATATTGTCATTCTCACAGTGTTCGAGAAGTTGCGGTGGGGGTATTCAGGTATTGTAGCTAACAGTTATGTATAGGTACAATTTGAAAATTTTTAATAAAAGAAAAATTCTAATTTTAGGTTGGAAAATACCGTTGCGTAGAAATAAATGCAAACAGCGATAAAGAAGTTTCTCCAGTACATTGTTCAGGATCAGCTCCGTCTGGTCGAAGGCGAAGATGTGGAAACATCCCTTGTCCCCCGAGATGGAGAGCAGCAGCGTGGTCTGCCTGCCCAAAATGTGGACCAGCTAAAAAATCTAGAATAGTTGGATGTGTGCAAGATCACTCAAGAGGCATAACTAAGGTGAGGAAAATAGTACATTCTATGAGAAAATTAAAATATAAGAACATCACGACTGAGATAAACATATCGAATACTTCTTACGTCATTGAAAGACCGTCATTTAAGGTGAGTTGCAACATCTAACTCTTAACCATAACCGAACTTACGCCTCTTGCTCTCTCCAATAAGTTGGATGGTGTAACCCACCCTTAGGATTGCATATGCCACCGAATGATCGTGAATATCCGAAGTTACGCGAGATTGTTCACTACCGAAAAATTTAAAATGGTACCGAATGTGCTTCTTACGCTGTGGTCGCAAGAGAACCTAACACAACCTAACCAATCTCATTCGCGTTTGGTGAGGTTATGTCTGACTTACAATTTTTAATCGGTAACAATTTTGCAAGATAGATAAATGTAAGGACGATCATGATCAAACGGTGATAAACAACATTTTAGCAGGCAAATTAAGTATTTAAGCCTGCTAAAATATTATATCTCACTGTGCTTATTTTTTTGGATAGGTTAGTGACCAAAAGTGCCAAGCCCCGAAACCTTCAACGATAGAAATTTGTAACATCCCAGACTGCAATACGAAAACTGCGGAAGTCTACGTGGACTCTAAACGAGTTATTCGACCACGTGATCGCACCGTTACTGATACTTTCCGAGAGGGACCGGTGTACACCATCAGTGTCAATGAATCGGATTTGTATGTTGGACCAGAATATAGCTTTAGTGCTGCTGCGGGATGGTTGTACACTGATTGGTCAGAGGTAAGCAGCAATGTAAAAAAACCAAAAAACTTATGATGAAAAAATTTGTCAATCATGTTTAAACAAGGGTTTTTTTAGTGTACCGGTTGGTGTGTCGGTGGTGGAGTTCAAACCAGAGGAGTGCGTTGTGCTGATCCTTCAGGATGTGCCCCACGAAAGTCTCCTGAGGCTTCAAAAACTTGCACACCGAAACTTACGTGTGATCCCCATGAGGGACAATGGTTTACAGGTAAGCGTAACTGCATAAGTTCAGTGCAGCTACTTCGAGTATTAGCTAGGTACACAAAAAGTTGAAAAAATATAGCTTAGGTAGACGTCTCTAGGTCTTCATTTCCGTTGATCTATCGCAAGGTAGAACAAATTTGACGAACAATATTATTGAAAACCCATTTATCCATTTTTGTAAGTCATTGGTGAATACACCAACAGATGAGTAGTAAAAGTTCTATTAATCTTCCCACGTCCCACGAATTTCTCCGACAGTTAGTTTTATCATAATGTACTGATATCGATGATGGATCATGTAAGTATTGGTTATCAAAAATATCTTTAGTGATTACTTACTTATCAAAGTAATTTTCAGGTGACTGGTCAGCCTGTTCTTCGCTCTGTGGGGGTAAACAAGTCCGTGGAGTGCTTTGCATTGGAGGGACAGGAAGACATTTAAGAGAAACAGCCTGCAAGGGACCTAAGCCAGAGAATGAAAGGGATTGTGGCGGAGATTGTAAACCATCTTGGTATTACAGCGAATGGGGACAAGTGAGTGACTATTTTTCTCTTACATTTTTAAGAGACACTTTTATACTTGACTTTTAATGTTGTTTTTCAATGCTATTTATACGTTACTTTTTAAAATTTACAGTGTAATGGAAACTGTTCTATCGGAACTGGTATACAAAGACGCACAGTATGGTGTGCAAAACCAGACAGCGCTAGCGAGGAAGTTGAATGTGGTTCAGTGAAACCGCTGTCACAAAGAGCTTGTGAGCTTCAATGTCCATCTGTTGTTGTCTCTACTCTGCCACCCGATTTGATAATAGGTGCGTTGCACCACGAGTTATGATGATAGACTTTTTTAATAGGCAGTTACGTAATTTAATCTAATTCATATTTACCGTTTGCAGAATCACAAAAGGTGTCGGTTTACGAAACGACTGCTACGCAAAGGAGCACGACTAAAGATACTCAATTAAAAGGTAGTATACCTGGGTGACCGAGCCTTGCTATGTATGATAACCAAAACCTACTAACAGATGGCTCTGTATGGTTTCTGAAACGCGCTTTTTTTCAAGATATACTCAAAAAACCCAGGAAACGATTTTTCCCAGACATGAGACCTAGCTAGATTAATTTTTCATCCCCGAAAACCCAAGCATACTAAATTTCATCAAAATCGTTAGAGTCGTCGTTTCAAGAAACCGATTACAGATATAATGTATGTACAACTGAATAGTTAGGGTGCTGGCTGCAATTTGGTTATATGATTTGCTCATGATTCATATTAATAGGGATGATAGAATCGATTTGGTCCTTACAAGTTTTTCTGTGCGTCGCTGCGTTTTTGAGTTGCAAAAAAAATTTAAATAAGATACTAAATAATGTTTTTTTGGTCTGCCTTTGTAGCTCCTGTTTAAAATACTTCTGAAGATGTAGAAAATCGAAGAGGCAGACATTCAGGGCTCTTCATTATCACGGGACGAAGTAGTGAATTTTTGCATTTTGAAGAGCTGTAACTTTACAACGTAGGGCTATTATGGTGGCAGACCATTTTTCTGGGGTTTTATACATTGTATTTAATCAGATAGTCATAGTCTGCCAGGTGTACGTTTCATTGTCAAATTTCAAAATAGTTAAAACTTAATTCCTCAAAAACGCAGGGGTGTGGATGTCCGCCAGTATTTTTTGTATCTTATCATCAGTCAAAGAGGCAGACATGAGCAAATCATATAGAAATTTGTCCTTCATCACCCTTACTAAACAGATGTCTAACTTCTTTGTAGTAAGATTGTAAGACAGTTTATTAACCACATGACTTATGTTAGTCCGGTCCCTTATAGTATATCGCCAAATTCACCAAATTGCACCAAATTTTTTCCAGGTACTTGTTAGGTACATAGCTCTCAATTTTTGATAGGAGCCAATTCTTGAATTTCAAAAAATTTTTATAGAAAATTCAAGAATTGGCTCCTAGTAAAAATTTAGAGCTATGTGCCTAACTAGTACCTGGAAAAAAATTGGTGAAATTGTAAGGCGTATCTACGTGAAACAGCTAACTGACCGCGCACTATGTTTCTTTACAGACTGTGAAGACAAACTTAACAACTGCGCATTGGCTGTCCAAGCTAGACTCTGCCACTACAACTACTATCAGTCGAAATGCTGCGTCTCTTGCAAAGGCCGGTGAAGCTACAAAATTGTTGATTCTTACATCACAAAATCTCTTTCAAATGTGCAAATAAAAGTTATAGTATTAACCAATCTCAATGTTTTGTGTGATATCGAAATGTATTATTAATGATTATATTTCACATTCAATTATTTAAGTTGATGATTTGAAGACATCCATTTTTAGAGTAAGTCATCATATTTCCGCATTGGTAAGAAATGTAAATAGATAGAAATAAAAAAAGTAAAGGTGATATAAAATATATTCGATTTTCATTATGTGAGTAGGTACTTCATAAATCCATTGTTTTCTATGCTATGGAGATGATGGGTGTAAAGTCTATAAAACCGAACAACTTTTACCAAGAAAACTACCACCGGAAAGGTAAAAAAAATCGGCATCTCCATACAAACTGTCCAAAATATTTGTTATTTTGTATACAGGGGCCGAATTACGTTTCATGTCCGCTGATATGTTTCTTGAAGAAAGATGTTCAGTTTCATCGTCTCATCATGACCTTTCGGTTTTAGCTAACCTGTCCTTTACACCCTGTATATTAACAAAGGGATCTTTATATTAATGAATTCCTTATTGATTATGTTCAAGATTACTTGCAAAATTTATTTATAAATTAAAATAAATGAGTTTGCGGCAATCTAAATAATTATAGACAAAACAGCTATAGGTATTTATATAACCGTTTAGTCTTTCCCCTGTAACTGCAAGAGCTAGAGGTAAAAAATCAAAGTTAGTCCCATGCTTGCCATCTACTTATTACTTTTGAAATCTAGTGAATATATTCAAACAAGCCGATAATAAAGTACCTAATAAAGCAAATACAGTGAAAGCTATCATCATATTAGCATTCATATCCGTCCATAGTCTGAAAATATTATGATTAAAACCGAAAATTAGCGCAAGAAAAGCTAACGACAGAGTGATAGAACCAAAGCAGGCGTGTCCAATCTGCAGGAGTTTAGTAGGTAGCTTGTTGTTGCAGCATAAGTTGATCACTCCACCGACGAGGCTTATACACGTGAAGATAAGAGCGATGAACCCTATGAAAAAATAAAACAAATTACCAGTTTTTTTTGTCTCCCTGACACCTATTGAAGTTAAGCAGCAGGCTCAAAACATTGGTACTTCAAGTGGTAACTGTGCAGAGGTAGAGCTTTTAAAACAAAAATTAATAGTTTCGCAAATATATTGAGAGTTTTCCGTATTAACGTAAATTTAAACAATACATGATAGCGAAACTATAAAGGGTGTAGCCTTCGGAAAACTGAAAGGGCATGATAGTCAACGTAACTGCACAACTTTCAGAGAGTAAAACTTTCGTTATTAAATGAAATAAAAAAAGATTGGCCTGTCCAAACAAAATTACAAACCTGATTGGATAATTTGTATGGAGAGACCCATTATTTTTTTCGTTTCCTGAAAGTTTTATTCATTAAAAGTTGTTGAATTACGTTAACTGATCATGCCCTTTCAGTATTTGCCAATCTGTCCCTTACGCCCTGTATGAATGAATGAATGAATGAATAAACGTTTATTTCAACAACACGGAAATCACATTTACAATGTGTATGTTACTCTAAGCTTTGTGTTACAAAAGTGCTTTAAACTGCTGTGTTGGCCCTTTTGTAATAATAAGCTGATATATGTTTATTTTTAATATGATGGGTTGAAACAACTTGTAGTAAAAACAACTAATAGTTTGAGCTAGTTAAAGCAACTAACTCAAAACCCGAAAAACGTGAATTTGGAAAGCGTTTATGTTATGGTTCATGTTAGGTTAAAAATTCATGTAAACTATGTACAAATCTCTGAGACTTGGACCTCCGTAACCACTTACCTAAGGTACCATGTGTTGTCTGGAAATGATTTGTCTGATCTGAAATCCTGATGATGCTGCCGGCAATGGCAAGGGCTGATCCTATGATCTGTATGACCCAGTGGACGTTTCTGCGTTCTTGGTGATTGAATGTACTGGACCAACCATTGAACGGGCTAATGGAGAGTATAGCCTGGCTCATCAGGATAACATACTGAAATAACACAGTTGCTTACATTATTGTACTTCGGAGAGTGTGCTCTAGAGCTCCACGAGCTTATTAGCCATCTACCGTCTACCATCGGGAGTCCACACGCATCGCAGGATATCACCCATACTTGGTTGATATTCCGCACATTCGCACAAAGCGCTTTGAAACATCTTTTATAATGCGCACGGCTAAAGAGTGGAATTCTCTGCCTGCGTCTGTGTTCCCGAGTTCATATAACCCGAATCTATTCAAGTCGCGAGTGAATAGGCTTCTTCTGGGCAAGCTCGCTCCATCTTAAACCTCATCTCTGTCTTCAAGACTAGCTCGAGGTCAAGAGTAAGCCCATTTTCTATATTAAAAAAAAAAAATTCGTTCAATGAGGCCAATAAATCATCATAAGCCAAAAGACGTCCACTGCTGGACATAAACCTCCCCTAAAGATCTCCATGACGACGCTAAATATTTGACGGGTTAATTATTAAGACTGTAACCACAGCGTGATAATAAAACATCTTAATATACTTGAGTATGATACTTAGGACATGAAACTGATCAACTTTCCCCAAGAAACATGTCACCGGAAATGAATAAAACTGAGAAATTTTTTTGGTTGTCCCATGAAAATTCCAGATTGACAGCGCAAGGTTTGTATGAAGAAGCCAAACATTTTTTCATTTTTCAACCCATGTATCTTGGGGAAAGTTGTTCAGTTTCATATCTTAAGTACCATACTAAACTTAAGTCAGACATTTAATTTTCATGCTGTATAAAGAAGCAGGCGATGAAAAACTGTTTTAGAAAGGGGTACGATCAATGAAGAATAATGCAGTCCCTGGAGTCCCTAAGGGATGGGTTACTGGCAACTGCACCCACTTTTAACTCCCCCCTATTCAACTGCTCCCAGTCCCTATAGGGTTACGAACGAGAAACACTTCAAAATGTTGCGTTCAAGGTCTAATAAGAACAAAGTGCAAGGTTACACTCTGCTCTACGGAACATATTTAATGTTGGTGCTTTTGAGCATAGTCTGTCTGTGGAAGTACCACCCCCTCCCCCTTGCCTATTTCTGCCATACTACGGCAGCAGTCTTTGCGCTGTTTTTCTGTCACTAATAAGGCAGTGGGTGCTATGAGCGGTAGTGACCATTTACCACTGACCTCTATATATACTTGTATATATAGAGGTCAGTGCCATTTACCAATAACAACACGACCAATGCTTGGAACTACAACAAGTTACAACATTCTATTTACTATTATCTAATCTGTGTACTTACAGATAAATTTGGGCAATTACCTACAAAATATATAAATACAATGTATAGGTTCACTCTAAAACTAAAATAACGGGTATACTTAAAACAAAAAACTAACAGGACAGAAGGAAACCAGTTTCTCCGCTGATTAAGCATGACCTTCCGGATTTTGTAGGAAATAACTAAACCGACGAACATGTATGAAATTATTGATGAAAGTACAGGAAGCGAGGGAAGTATGTCTCGATCGTAGCAGGTGAAGGACTGTGGTCTCTGCCTACCCCGACGGGAAAGAGGCGTGATTTTATGTATGTATGTATGTAACTTGTCAAGAAAAGGATATACTTACCCCAATAACACACAGTAGAATATGTTGTTTAAACGAAGCAGATGGGTACTGGTTAGCGAATACTATAGCCACACAAGCTACTGCTCCGAGCAGCAGATGGGTCACAGTGTTCACGATGTTCAAAAGATTCATGATATAAGGAGGCGGTCCCTTTGGTCCTGGATCTGGGGCGTAGTTCCCGTTTTCTGGCATCGGAGGTGGTGGTGGTGGCATCATGTCATAAAGTGATTAAGTAGTTTTATTTCCGAAATGCGCTTTCACGGCGGCGCGGCGGCGTCAAAGATTTTAGTACCTAAGTACACAGGTTTCTATAACGTCATTATATGATTTACTGAAGTGAAACCCAGTGTGCCCAACATCTACGACTTTATCTCTGATATCTGATTTTATGATAAACGGTACTTCTTACATGTACGCAAAGTAAATTGATTGTCGAATATTGGTGTCGATTCCGAAACCCAAACTAAAACTAAACTAAATTTGATAGGTCTAATTGTGTTGCTGTCTTTGTTACTCACTACAGACTAATAAAAGACAGCATATTTTTTAGACCTGTCAAATTTAGTTTAGTTTTAGTTTGGGTCTGCTGGAATCGATACCGAAGAAGTCGATTCTGGCAGACACAAACTTAAACTAAACTAAATTTGACAGTTCTAAAAGTGTTGCTGTCTTCAATACCCCATACTTATAGACTGAAAAAAGACAGCAATAATTTTAGAACTGTCAAATTTAGTTTAGTTTTAGTTTGGGTCTGCCGGAATCGATACCGAAGAAGTCGATTCTGACAGACACAAACTTAAACTAAACTAAATTTGACAGTTCTAAAAGTGTTGCTGTCTTCAATACCCCATACTTATAGACTGAAAAAAGACAGCAATAATTTTAGAACTGTCAAATTTAGTTTAGTTTTAGTTTGGGTCTGCCGGAATCGATACCGAAGAAGTCGATTCTGACAGACACAAACTTAAACTAAACTAAATTTGACAGTTCTAAAAGTGTTGCTGTCTTCAATACCCCATACTTATAGACTGAAAAAAGACAGCAATAATTTTAGAACTGTCAAATTTAGTTTAGTTTTAGTTTAGGCCTGCCAGAATCGTTACCGTCGATTGGTAGTACAGCAAAAACAAACTAGGTAATTCAAAGAAAAAAAACTTGACTTAGTAGGTAGGATTGTTTATATAAAAATAGGTCTAACGAAATTAAACGAGTAAATACCTAATGTGTTTAATATTTTAATTCATAAGGTTTATAAGTATAAGTACAAACGGTAGCACGTCAACACTTTAACCTTCCGGGTCTCTGGTTTCGAGCGTCAGCGTAGCGCTGGTTCAGCTTATACTGGTTTTGTTCCCACTTGCTTGCTGCCGTGCGTACCTATAATTTTTTTCACGCAAATCCTTTGTTTGCGGCGCAAAAAGATATAAATCTGCTTTGCTTATTACTACAACAAATTTCGGATTCTCCTTCCAGCTAATATCCAAAATTCCATTGCTACAAGTATAGTAAATGAACAAGTTAAGACTATCAAAACAACAGCATCTCTTTCACCAGACCAACTCTTGAAGGTAGGTTTATCGAAGCCCAAGCAAAGGCAGATCGCAGACAGAACTAAGGTTCCTACACCGGTGATATAATGGATGGATTTGATCCAGTAAGCATTAATATAGGATCTTAATTTGTAGGCGTTTATTGCTAACAGTCCGTTCAGCAAACTAATTAATGTTGTAATCATCGCGCAAAGACCTGTAAGAGTTAAAAAGTTTACCTGACGCTTACGCACACTTAAATCATTTTTATAATTTAGCTTAATTATACGTAGTTTAGCTGACGTCATTAAGAGATTTTAATATCCAACAATGAATAAACGATTTTGACTTGACTTCGACTTTGAAAATATATGTATCTATTATCTTTTTTTATTGGTGTCGATTCTGGCAGACCCAAACTAAAATGAATCTAAATTTGACAGGTCTAAAAGTGTTGCAGTCTTTGTTACTGCCTGCAGACTAATAAAGGACATCATCATTTTTAGACCTGTCAAATTTAGTTTAGTTTTAGTTTGGGTCGGCCAGGGTGTCTACTCTAAAAGTCCGATATATCGAAACGATACTACTCGAAACATGCAAATGCAAAACTTCGTCCCTTGACAATAGAGTAGAATATTCATTGGATGCAGTTTGAAAATTCATCCAACCAATATTCTACTCAATTGTCAAGGGACGACGTTTTGCATTTGCATGTTTCGAGTAGTATCGTTTCGATATTTCGGACTTTGAGAGTAGACACCCAGAATCGACACCACTATCTTTTATAATACAGGGTGTAAGGGACGGTGTACCGAAAACTGAAAGGACGTGCTCAGACAACGAAACTGAACAACTTTCCCAAAGAAATATTTTAGGAAAAAAAATTTTGACCTCTCCATTCAAGCCGTTCGATCAAAGTGAGCAATTTGTATGGAAAGGTAGTAAATATTTTTCATTTCCCAGAAATGTTTCTTTGGAAAAGTTGTTCAGTTTCACTAACTGAGCACGCCCTTTCAGTTTTCGGTACACCGTCCCTTACACCCTGTGTATAAAGGGTGTAAGGGACAGCCTTCCGAATACTGAAGGGGCATCATCAGTCATTGACACTTAAGAACTTTCAGTGAACAAAACTTTCAGGAAACGAAAAAAAAATCTGCTTCTCCATACAATCTGCCCGATCAAGTTTACAGTTTTGTATGGAGACGCGGATTTTTTTTTCGTTTCCTGAAAGTTTTGTTTACTGAAAGTTGTTCAGTGTCGTTGACTGATCATGCCCTTTCAGTATTTGGAAGGCTGTCCCTAACACCCTGTATGTATTATCGCAGTGAAATTTTTATAATATACGGTGTACCGAAAACTGAAAGGGCATGTTCAGTCAACGAAACTAATCAATTTTCCCAAAGAAACGTGAAAAAATCTTTGACTTCTCCGTACGAATTGCTCATTCTGGTCGAAGTCAGTTTGTATGGAGAAGTTAAAACTTTTTTCACCTCACGAGCTCGGAAGTATTTGGTTTGTCGGTTAAATTCTGCGGCCAAAAGCGATTTTTGGCCGCTAGCGGGCAAAAGGTTTTTGAAATTCGAACGTGATGCATGCAACGTGATGAACGCAGGCATACCTCCATGCTGCGGTACTGGCTGCATCCTCGTTTTAGTAAGGCGAAAAATTTTGTGTTTTGCTCGGCAGCAAAGTTTTTTTGCGTCTCGTGCCTTGAACCTTCGCTACGCTCAGGATTCTTCTTCTTCTTTTAATCCTAGAATCCTTCCCTTGCTCAGGTTTCAATATAAGGCACTCGCGCCAAATAACACTTTTGCTGCCTTGCATAACAAATAACTATTTCATATCCCAAAAATGTTTCTTTGGGAAAGTGGTTCAGTTTCGTTGACTTCAGTTTTCCCCTTTCTTTCAGTTTTCGGTACACCGGTATAATATACAAGTTGTAAGAGACAGGTTTCTGAAAACTAAACGGGCATGATATTATCAATTATCAATATATATTATCTATCTTAATGATAAAAGGAATTATATATTATGTTTATGCCTTTGCTTATTTTCAAATATTTACCTGTTATACCATGATATGTATCAAAATTAACGTATTTCTGTCTGATCATCACGATACTTCCACCTGTAGCAAGGATGGTACCAATTAGTTGCAAAAACCAATGCAAGTGCTTTTTCTGCTGTCGTGGCAAGTACATTGACCAGCTGTTATACTTCGATAGCACTAGCGTTCCTAGGCTCATGAAGAGTTGGTACTGAAATGTAAGTTATTGATATATCTCTCCATTCTCTGGTTCAAACTTTGTCTTTTTGTTTAAACTCTGGGGTAAATTGGCAGAGGGGTCGTCGGATATCCTAAGTATCACTAGGTCAACTACGTATAGAAAGACCTATTTTGAACTTAAAACAGACAAAATGCGGTAAACAGCCGCACACGCCAGAACCAATTTTGGTCACCGAGCTAAGTAAAAACAGGGATAAAGTAGCACTTTTCTGCAATGTTTTCAGATCAACGTACCAAGTAGGATTGAATAATATGAAACAATGACAACCACAGATTGATCTACTAATTGTAACTGTTGCTGATTAGTATAAAAGATCTAATAAGATAGGCGCAAGCTAACTAAAAATAAAACGTTGTTTTGTAACAGATAAGATGATTCATGTCAACGCAACCTGACCTCTATGTAACCATAAGGCTTCAGTCATGATTATTTGAATTATCTGTACTTTTAATTTTAATTATTTCTAAAGCATGTTATAGAATCAGATATTTTAGTTAATGTATAAAAAAATACCACTTACCCCCAAAACGCATAGCACTATGTGCAACTGGAAGGCATTCAACTTCGGGCTCGTCCATGCGTACAGTAAACAGACAAACACGGTCAACACTATCAGTATATTGGTCAGGAGGTTAAGAGTCAACCTTGCAGTCCTTACAAATACTGATTCTTCACTTGGGACGATTGACTCTGTATCATTAGGTAATTTTGTCTCTATAATTGCTGCTGGTAGCATCCTTAGTCTAAGTAGAAAGTTTCCACGTTAAAAGTTCTTTCTTGAGTTTTCTAGTCTTTCAAAGTTATTTTCATGTTTTTTTATACCCTAGAGAAATTCCCACATTTGAGGTATCGTTCTACTAGGAATTGAAAACTGTATTGTTTGTTTCATGAATAAACAATACATTTATAGTTGCACGCTTCAGTGAGCACGCACTTTAGTTAAGTTGACTAGGCACTCGACACAAAGTGACTCGTTTGAAAGTAATTTCACATACTTCTATTTTAAGCTTATTGTATAAGTTATCTTGTACGTGATGGTAGTAATGTCACTGTTTTATATTCAGACTAGCAACTGGCTCTGGTTTTGCTCTGAATCTTTTCTTTAAGATGTGTTGTTATTTTATTTCGTTGCATAAACGGGCATCCATAGACGGTTCACATTAATAAGGGTTCTGTTTCGGTGAAATTAACAATGATCATATTTTTAACGTATTGTTTGAGAGTTTCGCGGTCACTTACACACTGTTTTTATAATAGTGGGATCATATTTTTAAAAATAGTTAAAGTGTGGACTATACTTCAATTTAAAAACAAGACTTTTTCGTTTATCCCTATAGTTCATCTCTTACAGTTTAACTTTTCAAGAATCTACAACATGAACCAACACCAACTTCGGAAATTAATGTGATTATAAAACCGATGTTCCCGAATTTTATGAAAAATCAACACCTAAACAGTAAAATTAGTCTATTTCAACCCTTTAGAAATCTTTTTGGCATAACTTTTGTCACTAATTACATGTGTAATCAATGAATCTTTCGATCAGACAGTAAATTACTCTTTATAATGCAAGATATGCGATTTAATATGATTATTTTATTATCTTGATCTCCTTAGATTGCATAAAACACTTTCATTCGTAATATCAGCGTATCTATACCTATAATGTGAAGAGCATTTGGTCTGGTGCCTGTCTTTTAATTCTCCTCTTATAGAAAAAGCCTACTTACGTTCTTTTTCTTAACTGCATTCTCTTCTGAGCCTCCGAAAAGCGTCGAGTTCATCTCGCCACCACGCCATCTATTCCTTAGTCGACTCAACGACGCCATAAGTAAACGCTAGTTATGAGTACATAAAATATTACTTTATTTACAAAATGTGGACTGTTCATTCTATATTTTTTGTTATTTCTTTATTGTTATTGATAAGACAAAATGCTTCCTATAAAATAATTGTACATTTTTCGCATTGATCAATGAATGCATCATGTTACTTATTTTATTGACGATATCAAATCAGTTTCACCTAAAAGTTAACTAAAAATACAAACTAAGTAATCCAAAATTATTGCGGACGACTATTCGTTAGTAACTAGGTAGGTACTTACTTTGTTATAAACAAATATTATACAGGATGACTTTTAATTGATTTTGGATAGAAAAATATAATTATGCATAAACTCGTGATTACAAACAACGTTCCTAAAGAGACATCGGTCTTAAACGGAGAGAAAATTTTGGTCGCGCAATACAAAACAATACTAATTTCACCATTCTGGAGCAAGGTTTGTATGAAAAAGCAAAAAAAATCTTCTTTTTCGACTCGTGTTCCTTTGGGAAAGTTTTTCATAATCACGAGTACATTCATATATTTTGCTATCATATAATTAAAAGTCATAGACGGCTCTATTTGCTTACCAAATTCTGATCCGATAGTGTGCTGGGCTTTATTGCGTTATAAATAGTATGATTGTTTAGTTTCCTTACACTTTCATTAATCGTGTAATAAAAATGGTAAACTGAAGGATGTTAAACTGAACAACTCTTCCCAAGGCACATTAATTACATGAACATTAACTTCTTATAGAAACAGCATCATCTGATTGCACCTTTTGTATGGGAGCCAATGTTAATTTCGTAAGTTGAGCTATATTCTCGTTGCAAGGGAATTCACATCCTTCAGATTCATTTCACTCTTTCTTTTACGCTTCGTAAACATGGTGTTAACTATATTGCGAAAACCCTCTCGGGTGGTAACTTTTACTCTACTTCTTTTGAAAATTCGCAAAAAAAATTGTTTTTAGAGCCAATTTATATTTTAAAAAAATTGTTATTTACAAAAGTCGTAGAACAAAATTTGTTTAATTTCATGACCAGAGCTTCCGCCTGAGAGGTTTTGCGTAATTTACTTAACTAGACCGAAAAATATTGAAGAACTACGATTAGTCACCATCAATCACTGTTTACTATTGTATTTTCATTTAAGAAAAGAAAACTACTCAATTCATGGTTACAAAAGATATAAAGGAACTAGAAATAGCCCACGAATACTTGTCGATATAGAAGACGGAAATAACAACAAGCAAGAGTGTTTAAAGCTTATTATTTTTGTACATTGTTATAATGCGACATTAGTACAGACAGGATGAGAGGAGTAAATTACTACAATCTGCAGGAACTAATCAATATACATAGGTAGGTAATAAAAAATTAGCTACATTCTATAACGGCAGAAACAACTAAACAATTATGTAAGTAGATAAATACTTAACAGCCAGCAAATAAATGCACTATACATGAATGGAAACGATATTTACAAAATTGACAATGACCTTAAATCAGAGTCTATGAAAATAGATAGTAAAATAAATAATAATGAACACAATAATATTTTCTATAGAAACCTACCATAGCGACACTGGTTGTTCTTTGATTAAAATTAATGAAGGAATACTATCTTTTCTTAAAACTAAACGTAATCTACGATTTACAACATAGAAGCAAATTAAAAAACAATTCGCAGTTTCTACTTACGCAGCTTCTAAGTTTGTGAAAAATTTACAATGACTCACTTAAAATAAATGCAGTGATCAGTGAAGAATATTTCCTGGTTAAAAGGCAAGTTGCAATAGAATCAACAAGAAATGCTTATAATAGCATATTGTGCATCATAATAAGTAAACAAACACATTCCTTTCTTTTGCGTGTAGACAATGAAACATATTCGCAGATCGACTAAACACTGGAGATCACGAAACTATTCTAATACTTACAGCATCACGAATCTACAGCTATAAGCGCATGGCCCTACGCGCACGCTTTTTGGTCAACTTGTAAATATAAGTAAATCTATAAACTACTTCATTCTTTACACGTGCTCATTTGTAGAGGAAAGTGAAATCGAAAACTACCGTAACTATAACTACTTATGTTTAAGGAATTAAATTATGAATTGTACTGATAACTTCCTTAATATTTACAAGTATTGGGCTAATCTGCGCGTGGGCCAAGTCTGTCGCTTCCACTTGTCGCATTACAGTATTCTCACTATGAAATACGTCTCTTTCTATCACAAAACTTGTAACGCCACTTTGATTTTCTTTAAATTCTTCTTCTTTTCTTCTAGTCGTTTTCCTAGAATTAAAAATAACAATTTAATGCAAAAGATTAGGTGATTTAAGAATATCATAAGGAAGAGTTGGATTTCGTTAAGTTTTCAACTTTTGGTAATTTAACTGAGACTCCATAAGCTCATTCCAGCATCCCCATTTAACCATTGGGAGTCCAGACGTATCGCAGGATATCACCCACACTTGGTGACACACATTCGCACAAAGCGCTTTAAAACATCTTTTATAATGACTGACTTTATGTACTTTACTTCATTTTTGTCCTCAAGACTAGATTGAGGTCAAGAGTAAGCCCATTGACAATAATAAAAAAAAAAACAATAGAAAAGTGCAGTAATTCGATCTTCTCTCGAAATTATTGCAGATTAAGACATGTTTTTTTGTGGACACCGTAGGGCCGAGAGTTTCTATTACAGTAATCTGTGGTCAGGGATTCAAAAAACATGTTGTCCGTATAAAAAAAATAATCATATGTAACACTAAAGTCTTACCGTTTTGTAGTAAAATTACCGCCCATGACAGGATCGGCAGCAGTAGTCCGCATAGTACGGGTAATGGCACAATCGAGCTTGAACTGCGAGCACGCAGTTGCTTAGCTTGTCCACGCATGCACCTGAAAAAAGGTAATTGAATAGTCAGCCATGTTAGACAGCATAAAAGTCATAACCAAGGAGGTTTTAATCCACGCTACGCTCTAGGAAGGAGTGTTTAATGCAAAAATCTTGCTACACAAATTTAGTCAATCGTATATTGTAATACGGTATAAATTCCTGTGATTCGCGAAGAAGAGAAATTGTGCCGAGCGAGAGGTCAATTAGTCGCGGTTGTGTCACGCTCACACAGTTGCCATAGCAAAACGAAATTGCGGGTTGGTAGGAAAACATATTTTGACATTATGCTTGGTTTTCATATAGAAAACCTTTTTAGAGCTAAATCTTAAAAATTTAATATTTTTCGGGTGCTTTTGGTTCTGTGATTTATCTAGGAAGCTCTCAAAAATATTTTTGATCTAATTGTGTTGTTTAAGGTCAAGCAGGTTATGTACTTCTTCATTGGTCATCAACCTTTTTGGTAATATTTTTTAATACATTACTGGTATCCCTGTCTTTGACACATTTTTATGTCATGCTAAATGTTGTTTAAAATCGCGTATTTTTTCTGCAAAAACAGTGAAATATTGTAGAGTAAATGGCTGCAAAATTGATAGTTATGCTATTTGCGGAATATTCTTCTATGGGTATGCATTATTCCTTTAATTTTTCTATGAAAAAGCCGAACTGTTTTACATATGAAGTAGGGTGGCTGTAATGTACGATATTTGAACACAAAGGAAACTAAAAAGGTAAAACCACATCAGTATTGTGGGATGTGAATCTGCAGAATCTGCCCATAAAAATAAACAACTTGTCCCAAAGAATATTATGATGAAATAACATTATGATGAAGATATCTGAATCTAAACATGAAAGAGAAAAACAGCTTGCATTAGTTTTAAAAGACAATCAAACAAAACAACGGAACCTGTACTGTTGTACAATAATAGGAAAATAGTACATCTGATGCTGCCGGTTATTTGCTGCGTTCTTATTGACGACATGCGGGAAGCCAATAATTCACACGCCTGCCCTGCGCGATACATATTTCGAGCCATTTACGGTCAGCATCAAAGTTTTGTGCCGGGCATTATTGAGAGATTTTATGTGATGCCCTTGGGTTGGAATTTGTTTAAAAAAGTTTCAGATGTGGACAGATGTCACTTGGTAGGTAAGAATGATTCATTCATTAAAAAAAAAAAATACGATCGAATAGAGAACCTCCGCCTTTTTGAAGTCGGTTAAAAAGTAGGTGGCTCGCAATTAGGCCCAAATGAAGTTGATTGATGATGAGTTTTTAGAAGAATACCAACAAAAACCTGTATCGACCTGTTGTTCCCGGACAGCCAGACGGATCGCAAATATAGATGGACGAAGAGACAGCTAATGTTACGAGGGCTGTTCAATAAGTAGTGAGAATGAACAACATATTGGTTTAAGTTTACGTATTATTTAAGTCTTTTAATGTTTGTGAGTATTTATAGTTTATTTCAGTAAAAAGATAGTGACATAAACTTGGGATATGCAATATTTTTTATGGCTTGTAGAGCCAGCGCCAGCTCCAAATACCAGACACGGGAAACAAAACAATTTATTTACAACCGCACATCCAAGGTGTTTTTAAATATTGTTCTGGTTTGATCACACGATTAAAAGTTTTATTTGTTGTACTACATTTTTGAACTATCGCGGTTTCAGGTCGTGGCGGTCCCTTTTCATTGAGTTCAAGTCGTATTTGTATAGTCTTTTTCACATTTTTTTATGTAAACTGCATGCGCATCGCGACCTGGCAACGTAGCATTGAGCAGCGCTCCTGATTAGGCTAATTTCTCATAGAAAATCTTTTGTTTCACGCGCTCGAGCGTGTTGATGTTTCTCTTTCACACTCATTGAATTCTGTATTAGGAATTGTACTGAAGATTTTTTCATAGGAGCGCAATCCTTGGCGCTCCACTTGGTACAACTTGACTACGTAAATTGTTGCATAATTATTTCTTAGGCTATTATAAATGTATACAACGTATAGGGTTATGAAAATAGGTATGTAATCGTATGTAACTTAACTAGGTAGGTAAAGTTTAAGTTTTTTGAGAGAGGGAGTGCACTGCACCAGTGCTCTTTAGGACGAGCCGCCTCTGGCCATAATATTTAGAAACGTATAAATGAGGCAAAGTTCAACAGCCAGTCCATATTTTTAAATTATTGTTATTCCATGTAAGTGAAACAAATGTAAAGTCAGAACTGAATCGATTAAATAAGAAATAAAATCTAATATTTGTTCGATTATTTTGTTACATGTCGTACCTATAATGAATTTTGTTTATCAATAAACAATAAATCATCTGATTAGTTGTGTTTAGGTTTATACTTTTCTGCTATGATAAGTTTAGAGCAAAACCTGAATGAAAATGAAATTGTTTAAGGTTGTTAATTCTAAAATCTTATCTAGTTCTTAAAGACGAAACCATTATACTGTTACAAACATTTAGGGATCTTTGGGTTTATTAGAAATTGATTTGAGTAATTACTGTACTTTATGTAAAACTGTTTGTTTCCTGAAAATAAACAAAAAAAAATACACGTCAAATTTTATTAATTGCTTTGCTTTTTGAAGATGAGGCATGCAACGTACCTGGGGAACAATTCTTGAATATCACCGGGTGATAAAATATCACTCAAAAAATTAAAAATCAAAGATTTTTGTTTTCAAAAGTTGAGATTGATCTTCTTAAAATATAAAGCAGTCCTTGATTGTTAATTTTCATGTATTCTGATTTACCTTTCAACAGTTTATCAGCGCTAATGTGAATTTCTAAAGTCTCAAAAGTGATATTTTATCACCCGGTGATTTTCAAGAATTCCCTGGGCTTTTCTGGAAAGCAAGAAGAAAGAAATAAAAAAAGGTTTATTTTGGAAACAAACAAAAATAATGCTGCTGCTGAAAAAACTCTGACCCAATTGTTGAATATTACCGAGTGATAAAATATAATTTTTGAGACATCAAATAAGACAGTGGGTGCTATGGGCGGTGGTGGTGACCACTTACCATCAGGTGGCCCACCTGCTCGTTTGCTCACTTTTAACATAAAAAATATCAAATGTACCTGTAATGTATGTGATTGGTTTAGATTTTTAACAGATAAAAATGTAAACCATAATACATGAAAAGTAACAATCAATCACTACTTTATATTTAACGAATATAATTCTGCACTTTTGTAAAGAAACATTTTTACTTTTGAATTTTTCGGGTGACCTTTATTTATCATCCGGTGTTATTCAAGAATTGAGCCCAAGGTACCTACTCATGACATGCTTGAATAATATTCATGACATGCACATACCATGCTTGAATAATATTCTCATGTTGTACATGACATCCCATGAAACGTACACTGTACGTACATTACGATACCCACGGGTGGAGATGGGTTGGTACTTGGTACTATACTTTGCCGGCACCAAACGGACTTGACTTCATTTACCTCTATGACTCTATAATTGAGCCACGAGCAAAGGGAGTCCTCAGCGTTGCGAGGATTTTAAGACACGAAACACTTTGTTGCCGAGGGAAGCACAACTTATCAGGTAGAAACTAAAGGATAATATCCTGCCAAATAAAATATTTAAAATGAAGCTGCTGTTCCAGTGGGCTTTAATAACATTACATCCCCAAGCGTAAAATAGTAAGGTCACCCTACTGTGTGAAAGAGATGCCACCGCGACTATTGGATATACTCGTCGTCACGCTTTTTTTGGCCATTCATCTCTCCATCCTAGAGCGTAGCGTGGATTAAAACCTCCTTGGTCATAACATAATAACAGATAGAGCAAGATGAACTAAAGCTATCTTCACGATAAGTACCTAATAAAATAACTGAATTCTTAAATAATGAAAATTTATTATCATATTTTTTCAAACAACATAAAAACCTTGAAAACTTACCATCAGAAACAGGTCGATCTCGAACATTTTGTGTATTTTGGCTTTGGTGTCTCGTTATCCGTGGTTGATTGTCTATCACTGAAAGAATAATAAAACTCTGTTTCATACAAAAAATAAAATGCAAGCAATAAAATATAATAGAAAATTTTGGAAAGATTATTAAATAATACTAAGTAAGAAAAGTTTGGATAAAATAGTATAGGAAATTAGGTTCCTATAGGTTAAATACGTACCGCTAGGAGGATTAATGGCTGTAGGTCTGACTACGGGCCTTGTGGAACATCTCGCTGGAACACACGATCTTCTGGGCAATGGCCGAACTCCTGGACACTCATTATCTCTAGCTGCTCCTGAAGCGCCTTCAACTCCTCCTTTCGCACACCATACTGTACGAGTCTGCACTCCTGCTTCGCATGGGCCTTGACACTGCAAGTGTTATATAGAACATTTTATTAAGAGAGAAGTTAAAACTGAGCTATCGTGAAAAATTATTTTCCTTTTGTCATCGTCATCTCGTGTGGGTTGCAGGGTCGATGACTAGACCTACCTCACAGACCCTAGTGTCAGAGTTGTGGAGCACAACTCAATAAGTAGTCGTTATTGAGCTCTCACACTAGACTCACCTCTCCCCAGTCACTGAGATACCAAGAAGGAGAGCAATGTCCTCCACACGCACGTTCTGTCTCTGGTCTGGACGTCCGACACATTGAGTCTCGTAATCTTCTACCATTTCCTCCGATGCATACTGCTCCTCGAACTTGCCTGCCGCCACAAGGTGCTGAACATGCTGACCAATCACCTGAGAAATTATAATTTATTACGAAAATGGTATAAATTAATAAAATAATTCGGAGAAGATTGTTGACTTACTTGTGAACCACTGAGCATCGCAAGGTTTCTTCAAAGAGCAAGTTTGCGTTGATGGCGGTGCTCGGTGAGGGGAGCAGCCAGAAGGATCATTACACCTAACTCCACGAGACTGAACTCCTCCGCCGACACACCAGCCAACACACTGAAATTAAAAAGAAACTTTGTGAAAGTAACTTATATGTTTTTGGGAAGAAAAATCATGATATACATAAACCAATTATGTACCTCAGACCATTCAGTATAGAGCCAGCCTTCAGCTGCGGTATAACTGTATTGTGGGCTGAGAGTAGGACTGATCTCATTCTCCGTGGCATTTGCAGAAAGAGAAATGACAGGCCCTTCGCCGCGGAAGTTATCGATACGATCTCGAGGTCTTACTTGACGCCTAGCATCTAGACGTGGTAAGTCCTTCGAAATAGGCGTGCCGTCGCAATTAGGTATATCACAAGGTTCACTGTTTGGTGGCATTGGAAGTGGACACTTCAGATCACTTATCTGTAAAAGACAGTACATTTAGAAATACTTTAAGAAATATAATGAAAATAAAATTGGCTGGCTTAAAACAAGTACCTTGGTGATTCCACGAGCATGATCCTGTACACATCCTACTATTCTTGTTCGATGGGCAGGGCCGCAAACTGGGCACGGGCCCCACGCTGCTGCTCTCCACCTGGGAGGGCACGGAGCACCCCCACATCGACGACGTCGTGACGGTGGAGGAGAACCTTGACAATGCGCCGATGAGACTTCTTTATCTTCCCCGCCTTCAATTATTTCCGCACATTTAAACTTTCCCACTTGAAGACCACCACCACACGTCCGTGAACATTGAGTAAATTCAAGTATTTTCCATGTGAATTTTCTGTCTCCTATTGAATTTGTTGCTATTTGCGACTTGCTTTCCAAATCATTAGAAGCCTGCTCTGATGGTTGATTTTTTACTTCATTGAAGTTGAAGAACGGTAATGTCTCATCTTTTTTCCGAGGGAACGCTTTCGCAGGTTCAAAATTGTGATGACGGTGATGTCTTGGCTCTGAATGATGTTGAGGAATATTGTTCGAAATGTCGTTACTTGTTTCATCTTCAGAATCTGTGTAATACTCATATTTTATACTCGGATTCGGTTGTGTGCAGAGTACCTGTATCAAAATAATAAATCTAAGTACATGACACTACAAAAGGGAAAAAGCATGAATAAAATTGTTGCAAGTTTTACCATAATGTCAATCGGTTGATGTATGGGTCCGTGCGAAAATACGGAGTCAAGACTAGCGACCCGGGAATATAGAAATCGTGCACCTGCTGCTTCGTAAGTTCCAGGAGCACTGACAGCAAATTCGCCATTCATAATATACGATCCATTCGTCACTTTCAACGCTGAAACAAAAGTATAGCACATGATATAGGCACAATAAAATTGAAAAGTAAGTACGCAAAACATTTGTAGTACAGCTTTAACGAGGTTGTATCGCCCATGCCGCACAGCCGCTAGCCGCGTCATGCAAATAATTAACCACCAATTGTGAACACGAATACCTCCATTTATCTCGCAATTTGAGCGTAGGCGCCTCTATTGAAGTTTTGCGGGCGATGCGCATATGTGCAATTCCAACAAATCGATTCGACATCGAACTTTGCACTTGCAAACACTTCATCTCTTGATTTAGCTACTTTTGTAGCCTACTATTCGTGGACTACATTATTGCAGTTTAAATAAGAACCGATATTGACACCATTTCGAATAATAGGCTTTATTATAAGGCCTTGGCGTCAATTGCCTGTTTACTCTACGGTAGATGAATGTGTTGAGTTTGCGTTTACATGAATAACTATAACAAACAAAGGTTTGTCTTACAGATAAAGTTCTCGTTAGGCATGATCTCGGAGACGTTGAGGCGACAAGCGCCGCGGGGCACCGTGGTAACGTACGAATATCCCAATGGTAGATACGGACGGGTGAAGAGCCCTGTCACCAACCGCCGGCCACATTGCAACTCCCGCATTGACGTTGAAGCCAGTACTCCTTCACGGCCTACTGCCTGCGGAAGATAGAAAAATAAAAAATAAGTGCATTGAATTAATATCATACTTTATTACAAAAAGTACAAGAGAAAACGAGGTCTACAAAAAAAAATCAAACACACAAGACTATTTTTCAAATACCAGAAAAGCTATAAAAATACATAGTAAGATCAATTGGCAACGCCATTCATTCGACACTGCACACGTAACTGGCTTTTGTAGAATCGACTCTATACACCTTATTAGACACGCGACTTCACAACCGATGGTGGGATGATTTACGTTTTAACACGGCATCGGATTAAGCCGTCACGATATTTCACGGACGTCACTGGCCTGTATCAGAGTGACAGGGAAATGGACCATGCATATTTATTTAAATATAGCGCGAAATTCATATCAACGCTTAAAAACGATTAAATTTATTCACGCTTGGGTGTTGTAATAGCCATTTTATATACTACACCTTAGGAAGGTGCCACTGTATAGTCTGATAAAAGTTGCCAAGTAGGTTTTAACTAACTTTTCTTTGCCTTTTTCGTAGTTTTTAGTTATAAAATAAGCTTGAAAGTCTTTTCAACTAGTTCACCGACCTCACTTTGTTATATCGTGCTTGCCTACAAATTGTATTTTCACTACTTTTCAAACTGAGTAGATAGACACCAGAAGGGAAGAGGTATATGTACACTCAACAGCACGTCAGAAGAAACACTTTTGGATCTTATGGCGTGGTAATAGAGTTGAAAAAGTTTCTACCGCCGAGCGGTTGACCGTACATCCAGTAGAAGGACAACTATAGATGATAAGAAGAAGCTAAGACACATAGACCTTGAAGAAACCGCACAATACACGATATTTTTTTCTTATGAATCTACAGAGTAATGGCTTATTGATATCGAAATTATAATTTTTTATTTCGATAACAATTATTGTACTAAAGAACAAGTGTTTTAAGTTAACGTAAATTTAAATCACCTTGTACATCATCCAGACGAAGGCAATCTCTGTATTTACGAGAGTTGATAAAATATAGTATTTTTATGGGATTATTTAATGGAGCAGAAAATACCATAATCAGATAATGATCGGTTTAATGATACCAATCTTGATTTTAATGCGCTTAGTGGTGTATATGATTTCTCTAAAACTTTATCAAACTAAGTCATTATTTTCATTATGAATAAAAATACAGTTTTAGGAAAAGTTCTGCGGTCCATGAAATTATGAAAAAAGAGGTGTTAACACAAAAATGTAGTATTCTAGACCATATCTAATACGGTGCGGGTATTGTATGAGACTGTTGATCATTTTTTCACACGATTTTTAGAGAAAGCAGTTCAACAGCAAGCAGTAGCAGTAAGTTCAAACACGCAGTGTCTATGAAATGAAAAAGAATTAAAATAGGTATGATAGAGGTAATCCTACTTCATTAAAATTGAATAGACTGCATATTTACACTATGTATTATGTAATACTCTTAGTTGCACTACAGACGAAAACGGGACTCGAAGTAAGCTCTTTACAGATCCTATTGTTGAAAGAAAATCTTATGAGCTTAGGTATCACAGCCTGCAAAGAGAATTATTGGATTTATTTTCACTTAAAAGGTTTTTAAGCTGGTTTTTCTCTGGGTTTTTATCTTAAAATCGCGTGAATTTTATTGAAAAAGTTTATACAGTAATAAAATACCTATATCAAAAGGTAGTTAGTCATTTCAGTCAATATGTTTAGGTGGTAAGCATTGGTAAAAGCATGGGTAAAGTATAGGCTACTGTTTCTTTTTATCTATTCAAGGCGCGAGTTTAAAGGCTTCTTCTGGGCAAGCTGGTTCCATCGTCGACCTCATCTCTGTCTTCAAGACTAGATTGAGGTCAAAAGTACTATTGACAATAAGTAGTATTGACAATAAAAAAAGAAAAACAAAACATCTCGGAAATGAATTCCTAAATGAAAAAAACCGGTCAAGTGCAAGTCGGACTCCCAAAACAAAATTTGTTTGTAAAGGTTTTTTGCAGATTTCTAAAAACTGTGCAACTTAGAAAGATCGCTTTATTTTTGCTGTAATATTTTCATAAACTTCTATCGACTGTAATTAATTTAGATTATTCCTTTCACTAACTTCGGAGATAAAGGGAGGAATTGTATTTTTGACATTTTTCATCATAACTTGAAAACTAAGAGTCTTAAAAAAATACAAAAATATGTTTTAGAATGAACAAGTAAATTCCTTTCATATGATACCCCTTTCGACCTAGTAACGACAATTTGAAATATTGCACCCCCTAATTGGGCCCCCTCTACATTAACAATCATATTTTTTTTTATTCTTTCATGTGCAAGTAAGTCGGGCAACCAGATTCTGAAACTATTCCAAATTTCAAGTAGATAGCATGAGTGTTTGCTGAGATATACAGACAGGGACAGACAAAGTCGCACCATAAGGGTTCCTTTTTTTACCATTTTGGTATCGGAACCCTAAAAATTAATGATAATTCACTTTAATAAAAGCTTTCATTAATGGACATTTTTTTTGTACTTTCCATAGAAACGGCATCACGCCCTTGATAGTGCTTAGAATGGGAAGATACATAAAAAAGATACAGCGAAATAAAAAAAAAATATTTGAATCGAAGTTTTCAGTTTTTGAATGTTGTTTTTATCCCATTTCATTTTTCCTGTAGTTTTTAACTCAGTCATGATAGTCATTCAGCTTGTCGTTTTATTTAATAATATACGTTCTTTTCTTTTCTTAGGGTTCCGTACCCAAACCGTGAAAAACGGGCCCTGTTGATATGCCTCCGATGTCCGTCTGTCTTTCTGTCAGCGTGCTGTATCTCATGAACCGTAATAGGTAGAAATTTTCACAAATTCTGTATATCTGTTGTATAAATAATAAAAATAATAAAATAAAACAAAATAAGAAAAGAGGCTCCCAAACAGCTAAAGGAGGGAGCAAAAAAAACTTTTTGGCCTATAGACAACACTAGGTATTGAATTAAAAATATTCTACACGCAAATAGAACATCTGTTATTTATAAGGTGTATTTAAACTAATACGACCCTGTTGAATTCATGTATGCTTGTTATATAAATAAAATAATAAAAATTTTCAAGATGGCGGCCAAAAACTGTAAATCGACAGAAATCAACGTATTTTCTGCCTCTTGAGACTTGTTTACGAAATTCAAAAAAGGGATTATTTTAAGGCACAAAATGCACACCGATACCAGTCTGAATGTCCTGCCTTATAAAATGGCTGTATCTTTCGATCCCAAATGGATAGCCGTTAGAAATTTTCGAAGAATATGTGTTAATATAGTGGACATACTGATTCACAATAAAAAATTATGAAACGTAAAAAATAGGTAAGGGCAACCCACTCAAAAAACGGATTTATTTTACGTTTATTTGTTTTAGGTCTATCGTATAAACGGTGATACGTGCAAGCGTCTTACTTAGAGGGATCATAGCGCATAATCTTAAGTAAAAAAAAAAAGAAAATTAAAATTGGCTAAGTGTGAGTCGGAATCATGTTATATGGTCCTTAAATGCGTAGGAACGCACGTACGTACATGTACCGGTAGGTATTTTAAATTCGCCATCATACTAGTTATAGTAAAGAGGTAAGTCCTGATTGATTAATTGAATAGGCTACTACAAACGTGTTTTTAGGCGATTTTTGCTAGTTTTTTTGTTTTAGCTCTATCAAAAAAACGGTAAAAATTACAAGCGTGAAAATTTGCATATTTATAGTGCATAAGATATAAAATACCAACAAATATTAAAAACTGATCAAATGCTAGTCGAACTCAAAAAATCTAGCACAGTAAGTTACTGAAATTTGAACTAATACAATTAATATTATATGATGGCACGGAACCCTCGGTGCACGAGCTCGACTCGCACTTGACCGGTTTTTTTATTTACACGTATAGGTAGAAATGCAATCAAGATACAACAAGATAACAAGCCCTTGTGATTACGCTCCATAAGTTCAACTAATTGATACTCACGATACGGTACCAGCATATCTAATTCAACAAGCCAATAGAGAAGATATCTTAACTTGTTACCTACTGTCTAAATATCATCTTTATTGGTGTAAAATTGGAGGAGTATATAAATTTTCGGTAGTCATAGTTCTATATCCACTTATTGCTGGATCATTCGTATCGTTATAACTATACTCGTATTTGTGCACAAAATAATTTCTAATTATATATCTGTTTAATTTTGAATTGGCTTAGAATAAATTTCATTATTTTTAACTAGTTATATTTTTTACAAGTGATAGCGCCTATAAACCAGCTAGTTAATTTATAAGATAATTTAATTAACCAAATTAAAATTTTACACAGCTTTCTATAAATATACAGAGCTTTTACCAAGATCAAAGACGGTAATACGTAACGTAAAATGCATATTTTGAATAATAAATCAATTTTTATAGTACATGATGACTCATGCATTTAAAAATTCAAAGCATTTCGTTTACGACCAATTAGTATTTTCAAAACAAAAATATTCACGATTAATTTAGCCGTTTTAGCCAAAGCGCACATGGTCCAGTCGCATGTTTGTGTTGTTTCGAAACAGTTAATGTGACACTAATGCAAGCGAGACATTAGTGGATAGTAATGTGACTTTTACGAGCCCCCGCACAAGATAGCGATGTACGGACATGGTGTAGACAGGGCTAAGGGTATCAGGATTGAGTTTAATATACTTGCGACGTTTTATTTTACCACTGAGAGTTTAGAAATGGAAAATAAAGACGCTGCTTTTTATTCAAGACGTTTAAAAACTGAATTTGTTGGTTAGGTACAATCAAAGTTAAGAAGCAACAATGTTTCTTTTTTTTTGACTTATGAAAGAAAACTAGTAAAATATGCACAGTTCTCCGGATATCATGAGTTAACTAAATTCAACCAATAAAGCTGCATAAAGTTTGCTAATTCTGCAATACGGTGCATATGGATTTCAGTATATACGAAGATCTCATAGTTCAAACAAACATAACTAGGACAACTGCGAGAGTTCTAATGAAGGTCAATATTACCTTTACAATATGCAGAACAACCAGTTATTAATGAACCATAGATAAGCGCTACTAACCAGTAGCACTGCCGCCCTCATAAAACCTACTCATTATTGTCTAGGATCAAATTCAACTTAACTGTTAAACGTTTAAAATACGATCGGTGTCAGTTCGTTTCATAAAGAGCTTCGGAAGCCATGTTGCGGCTAATAAAAATTCCTTATGTCCAATTTCAGTTTAACTGCTCGGGTAGTTTGACGGTCTTATAAATTGAGGTGGAGAATATTTGTTTAACATTATCAGTAAACATTTACCTAACGTCGCGTCGGGGAAATTTATCTTGTATCATGATTGTTGTTTTGTGTTAAAAATAATTAAGATTTAAAGTAACTAAACTCTAGATTTCAAAACCTTCCAGTTTGCTGTGTATTTAGGACCTCAATAACAACTGTAGATGGCCTTTAGTAGTCTGTTGTTCGACATGTGGGCTTCCCTGTGCCCTGTGGGCTTCTCTGTCAAACTGTCTCTCTGTCCGTCAAACGTCCACTGCTAAACGTGTTAAACCCGTAATTGAGTCGTAGGTACAAAGCAGTTGTCTATTGTTCTAATAATCAGGACTTATTTACCTGAAGGTATTGCGTATGCGTCCGTGTGGTGTCGGCAAAGAATAGTACCAATCCATCTCTACCCGTCGGTGTTGTAAGAGGCGACTAAAGGCTTATGAACCGGAGGATGGGCAGCAGCATATTACTGGGTATTGTAACATCTTACATACTGCGGTCACCAACAACAGCGGTCGTCTGCCGCAACGCTTACAAGCGTGGTGACAATGGTAAATCCCCTCCAAAGTATCGCGCGTGTTTGCCGCAAGAAAAAAAAATGCATTACATAATTACTGACTACTACTAATTACTGACTGATAAATTATAGATAGGACAAGCACACCGAGGGTTCCGTACCACTAAGGTAAAAATACCACCTTAGTTATGGACGTGCAGTCACGCAGAAGTGTACTAAATGCGCGCGAGTCCAACACGCACTTGACCAGTTTTTATTACCCGACTGCCCCAAAACAGGAGGGTTATGATTTTACTCGTTGTTATTCTATAGCTTATGCACTATAAACATATCAATTTTCACGCTTATATAGGTGTTACAGTTTTTACGATGCGGCTAAAACAAAAATCGTGCTAAATTCTCCCAAAAAAACACTTTTTTAGTAGGATTCCCTTAATTTATAGTACCTGGGCGACCGAGCTTCGCTCTATAATAGCCGCCTCAATCTGAAAATGTCATCGGGTGAGCAAGCTATGCTACTCAACAACAGATGGCGCTGTAAGTTTCTGACGAAAACGCATAAAAAAACGGTGAAAACGAATTTTCCCAGACATGAGACCTAGCTAGATCGATTTTTGCTCCCAAAAACCCCTGTATACTAAATTTCATCGAAATCGTTAGAGCCGTTTTCGAGAAAACGATAACAAATATACTCGAATATATATACAAATATTGCTCGTTTAATAGTAAAGGATTATAGATTTTAATTATTTGTTGTTATAGCGGCAACAGAAATACATAATCTGTGAAAATTTTCAGACAGGCAGACATCGGTGACATATTAACAGTGTTCCGTTTTTCACCCTTTGGGTACGGAACCCTAAAAATTTACATACTCTAAATAGGTTGAATCATCAGTCCCTTATTGTTATGTATTAACACTTATACTAGCATATCCACTGTATGGGTCATTTCACGAAAAATAAAACCGACTCAGGGTTCCGTACCTGTTCATCAATGATATACCTACTACAAGCTTTTGCCCTTGAATTTGTCAATCTAACCTGACCCTCATTAATATGAATGTAGTTAAAACGGGAACTCAATTGGTTGTGAGAAAGATTGTTTAACGATTTTTGACTTTTCCCTACTTGTGGTTTGAAACCCAGCTTCTTGACAAATTTCATGATTCTAGGTCAACGGGGAGCATCTTGTAGGTTTTAGTTTGAAATAAAACCATAAAAGGCCGAATCTTTTAATTGTGTTGTCGTAGAAGCCTGTATTTGTACATCTTCAAGTCCATGGACTTTAATATTTGATATATTTTTATTCCTTTTGAGGCACGAACCCCTTACGAAGAATGTTGAATATATAGCTTTCTTTTAATTAAACCATTTGGGTGTGAGCTGTGACTATCTTACCTTCATATCTCAACGTGTGGTTTCTTTATAACTTACAAATTGTTCGTCGTATAAGGCGAGCGTGACCCTACAAGGCCAGAATGCTAGAGCAATTTGATACACACACAATGAGTACAATCTTGTATGAAATCTGTGTCGAAAACAGGGCGAAATAGAGCAAGGACAGTTTTATCAAAAACTTTCCTTAGAGCTACTTTAACGTCAAACGAAAAAAATCATGTATAACGATAGGGCCACTCCGCCTGCACGCGCACCCCCCCCAGATGTAGACCAAGACGCATGGACTTCAGAGCTCTGTAGTTAGAACCCTAGAACATACAAGAAGACACCGTCAATCAATGTAAGGCACTTGATGCTTAATTCAAAAAGGTTTGCCGACCACAGAGAAAGCAAAACAAACGAGTCAGTTCCATTTTATTGTCGCGAACACTATGTAGTTGACTTTCCATTATCATACGCGATGAGCTCGCTCGCTCGAATTATAAATTTATTAGCTTTGTGACTCCCGAAGAGAAACATTCATTCTGTATCTCCCTTTTCCCCTGAATTTGCAATGGCAATCTATTCATCATAGAGGTCGTACATTCAGATTTTTCTGAACAATGGACTTGCTTGAATCACTAAGCGAATAATTTTCAGTGATAGCATGGCTGCCATCGACGTGCTTTGTGTAATCGTGACTTACATGCGTTGGTATGTTCTTTGGAATGTCTGTTAAAGATCGGTCTAAATCGGTCTCGCGAAATTTCTGGTCAATTTCAAGTCGAAACCAAGGCGACACTTTAATTCAATTTGAGAGGCTATTTATTCGACTCTGGGAATTAAACACGTTATTGATAGCAGCATAGCACAATGGATGCCGATCGTTATGACGTGAGCACGAAATTTATGAAGCTGAATATTCAGGTCGACTGAACAACTGAATCAGATAAGTAGGATTGTAAATTAGCCATTGAGTTGTTAGTGAGTGGAACAAAGGTGGCTCAGGAGTGCGTTGAAGCGACTGTGCAAACACCGGCCTGGTGCACATAACTGGGTCGCATCGTGTTTATCTGCAGTCTACATTACATGTGTTTGCTAAACCTGCACTCAGTCGGCAGGCATTTACTCAATTAATATAATTATTTATTAGGTAAGTATAGTAATGAATTAGTGTTACGGTTACCATTTACCAAATATCTAATCTAACTAGAAGAAACCTACCCAAACTTTGCAATAGTACATACTTATTTGTACTAGACCTAGCTATGTTATGGCAAATAAGTTATCTACTTAAGGTTATGATCCTTTGACAAATATGAATTATCACTTTCATTGCACACATAGTATTTGTAGAGATTATCCTGAAACAAAAAAAAACGCTGAAACACACATTACTTCATCGCTCGGAATATTTCAGTCGCATATAGAAAAATAACCTTAATGTTTTTTTATGGTTTCCCCAAAAATCGACATATTCTAGCATTAGATCATAACATAATTAGTATGGCGTTGCTTTTTTGTAGATCAAATTTTTTTTATGTGAGGTATCGCATTTTATGAGCTATTATTGTTATATTATAAGGTACTCGTATTTACCTAGTTCTTTTTTACTTATATAGTTTTACAAGATATTAAATATTTGCGAAACATAATCATTAGTTTACGTAAGACGTGTGATGACCATTTTGGTATGGGAGTTTGCGCACACGATTTCCGTCTGTTAAATCCAAACACATCGTGTCTGCTCTGGCGCCATACACATTCTTAGCTCTTTTACATAGCTACCATAACACACAGGATGTAATAAATTTTGTACAAAACTTCTCCATCATCATGGATCATCATGGGCGCCTTCCTTTCAACTGCACAAAATTCTGTTGATTGTTTTAGGTTCCTTTTAATAAGTTGTGCTTCAAAACTTGGAGAGTTAAAAAAGAACGCCATCACAAAAATTAAACCAGCCAAGTGCGCCGTAAGGGTTCCGTACTTATCTACCATATGATATACTAAAAGCTTAAAAAAATAAACTCAGCGACCATCCAACTTGACCCCTCTTTTATAGAAAAGTTCTTGAAACGGGAGTTCACCTTAATTGGTTGCTAATAGTTATGAGAAAAATTGAAATATGAAATGATTTTAGACTTTTCCCTTTATTTGTACTGTGAGACCAAGCTTCTTGCCAAATTTCATAATTTTAGGTCAACGGGAAGTACCCTGTAGGTTTTGCTTTTTTGCATAAATGTATGGAGATGAAGACATAAAAAGCCATATCTTTTGATTGCGTCGTTGTAAACAATTTAAGTTTTCAGATCTTGTGTGGTTTATGGACCTTAATTTTCGTTATCAATTTCAACCTGATACCTCTTCTCGTTCGTGAGAAAAAGGGTCTTGACAGACAGACAGACATACAGACGGAAAACAAAGTGATCCTATAAGGGTTCCGTTTTTTTTATTTTGAGGTACTGAACCCTAAAAATAACAAATGCACGCGTACAGACGTACTATGCCCGTTTTAGCTGTAGCTGTTGTGTACAACATGCCTGCAAAATTGGGAATTCCTGAAGTAATTGCCAACCAATGTTGTAGAGCGTCCGATATTGTTGATTTCCCCGATCATAAAACTCAGCTAACAATCTCAATGTCAGATTTTACGAGCAACAAATGAAGTAACGTGTGTGTAAATTTACTCGCACCCTTGTTTTTGATGTTCCCAGAAATATTCCGAAAACACATTCTTGAATGTAGTGGTTTCATGGTAATTTCCGGATATTTATGAAGAAAACCTAATGAATTTTGTGAAAACAATCAAAACTAACAATTTATTCTAATACAAATGACATTAACGACTCATGTCAAGAAGAAAATGAAAGCATTTGGCACGATACCGGTCAAGACTAGACAGAGAGGAAATTGGTTGCAAATGACGATGTAACCATACTTCTAGCTGCCCAAGAAGCTTATCAGAAAACTAATAAAACACTTGTCTCCAATTGACACCAGTCAGTTTATGACTTCAAAAGACTTATCAATAACAAAATGTGGCATAAAAACTGTTACCCAGTGACCTAAATTAGTAAAATGAACTAGTTGTGATGCGTTCGCCAATTTTTAAATCAACACTAGGTGACTCGACACAATAGCTTAGAATTGATCGTCTAGACAGAGTTGCAATTTGCAGCCATTACGCGCATCCAACATTACTTAGTTCCACTTGACTTCAGATCAAAGTGAAATAATGTAAAGACTAAAGAACCATCTGCTTACAACCAAACAACTGGTGGTGATGTAATGAAATACTTAGACAAGGAAATGACGACTGACTACTAAGCCGCAAAGATATTTATTCAAGAAGTTGTAGTAAGAAACATCTAAAGCGATAGGTACATAATAAAAAAAATACTATTAACAGTGAAAAAAAGCTACAGCCTAAGTACTAGATTTGAAAAATTTCAGAAAGAAATAATGCCTTATGCTATTTAAAATTTTCTTTTTAATAGTGCTTTTAAACTATGTATATTTATTAGGTTTAGGAAATGACAGACAAGTAAGGCGGGGTTGGCTGTGACAGAAATGGTAAAAAAAACCGGCCAAGTGCGAGTCGGGGCCAAGGGTTCCGTACCACCACATAATCATAATTGTATTAGTTGAAATTTCAGTAGGTTAATGTGCTAGATTTTTTGAGTCCGACACGCGCTTGACCAAATTTTATTATTTGTTGTTATTTTATAGCTTATGAACTATAAACATACCAATGTTCAAGTTTGTAAGTGTTTCCGTTTTTAAAATAGAACTAAAACAAAAATAGCCTCCGCGACCATCCAACTTCACCCCTCTCTTATATGATGTTCTTGAAACGGGAGCTCACCACAATTGGTTACCATTAGTTGTGAGTAAAGTTGTAATATTTAATAATTTCAGACTTTTCCCTTTATTTGTACTGTGAGACCTAGCTTCTTGCCAAATTTCATAATTTTAAGTCAACGGGAAGTACCCTGTAGGTTTTGGTTTTTTGCATAAATGTATGGAGATGAGGACATAAAAAGCCATATCTTTTGATTGCGTCGTTGTAAAAAATTGAAATTTTCAGATCTTGTGTGGTTCATAAACCCTAACATACGGTATTAATTTCAAGCTGATACCTCTACCCGTTCGTGAGATAAAGGGTCTTGACAGACAGACAGACGGACAACAAAGTGATCCTATAAGGGTTCCGTTTTTTCCTTTGAGGTACGGAACCCTAAAAGTATTAAATAAGTTGTATTAACGTTCTAAAACTTACCAAAAAGGCAAACAGTAGAAGCACAGGAAAAGTAGCCATATTCACATTAGTCCGTGACTTCACTATCCACTGTAACTTGTATCTTAGCTAAACAAGTGTGCACTTGTCTAGAAAGACCAGTTCGCGGTATCATACACTAAGGTTTATCTAGTCCCAGTAGATAAAGGTGTTAAAGACCTGAAATAGTTGCATTGTATTGATCTGAAAATCTGAATGATTAAGTAATTCACTTACAAACAAAAAATATTGTATCACTCGTAATAATGAATATTGTGTCGCAATAATGAATGTATTGTTATTACTATTATTGATATTAATACTTAACAACTTAATATTAAAAGTGATGATCTGGTAAAGTAGTTTTCAGTACTACATTTTATTATACAAAATGGTAAAATTGATAAGAGAGCGTATTTACGATCTGCTAATAGCTGATAACCTACATTAAGCTTGTAGAGCAACTAAACAGCTCAGAGATGTTCAGGCTTTTAACAATGTTTTTATTTTATTCTTGAACTTTAAAAGATTTTCAAAAGAAAACGAAAAACAATCTGCTTCTAGTGCTGCAAAGACTGGCTTTGATAAATACAGGCACTTTAGACCTTTAGACCGATTTGTTCTTTATTTGGTGTTCAAATCAGCAAACTACAATGCCAGTTCAAATATTTTTTTTAGTTATTTATTTTTATGCGGAAGTCACTATGAGTAGGTACCTTTTTTTTACCAAAAACAATGAAAGAGCTGTTTTGCTTCTAATAATTAAAATGGTGCTAAGTTCTCACATTTGTGTTAAATCCAACAGTCAAAAAATCTTTGCAAACAACCTTTTACAAAAAAAAAAATTTTGGATTCCGTATAGAATTTCCTGAATATATAAGAATTACCTACATTTACAACTTGAGTTTAGCTCAGTTGATTTCTATAATTTTACCACAACTTTATTGGGCCTTACATATGAAAAAAAAACCGGCCAAGTGCGAGTCGGACTCGCGCACTGAGGGTTCCGTACCACCACATAATCATAATTGTATTAGTTGAAATTTCAGTAAGTTAATGTGCTACATTTTTTGAGTCCGACACGCGCTTGACCAAATTTTATTATTTCTTGTTATTTTATAGCTTATGCACTATAAACATACCAATTTTCAAGTTTGTAAGTGTTCCCGTTTTTAAATAGAACTAAAACAAAAATCGCTTCATAGACCATCCAACTTGACCCCTGTCTTATATGAATGTTCTTGAAACGGGAGCTCACCACAATTGGTTATAATTAGTTGTGAGAAAAGTTGTAATATTGAATGATTTCAGACTTTTCCCATTATTTGTACTGTGAGACCTAGCTTCTTGCCAAATTTCATAATTTTAGGTCAACGGGAAGTACCCTGTAGGTTTTGCATTTTTGAATAAATGTATGGAGATGAGGACATAAAATTCCATATCTTTTGATTGCGTCGTTGTAAAAAATTTAAATTTTCAGATGTTGTGTGGTTCATAGATCCTAATATATGGTATTAATTTCAATCTGATACCTTTACCCGTTCGTGAGATAAAGGGTCTTGACAGACAGACAGACAGACAGACGGACAACAAATTGATCCTATAAGGGTTACGTTTTTTTCTTTTGAGGTACGGAACCCTAAAAATTGTAGATTCCTTAGTTAAAAAAAAATTAAATATATTTATAGTGGATTTTGATGCACATACGTAAAGTATGCGTTTATCTATTATATGAAGTATATGTCTATTACTATTTTTACCACAGCTTTATTTCAAAGTTTTCTTCCGATTAAAATTTTAGGTGGATTTGTTAATATTGTGTCTTATCATCATAATATTTATATACAAAAAAGTAGCTATTAACATCACTTAAATGTTTTGCAAAACCGTATTTTTGCTGAGACACCTAGACCTCTAGTAAATAAATTACAATTCATATTGATTCACGTCCTAACTTTGAACTAACTGAATAATAAAAAAATATATATTAATTTACACCCTATGTCGATTGTTATATTACGGACAGTAAACGAGTTGGTAACTAATTTATTTATTAGGTTGCAATCAAAAGTTGCGAAACATTTATGTGATAAATCTTTGATAGATAACAATTATGCTATGTCTAGTTGAAACTGGCTTTTGTTTGTCATTTTATTGTAAATCAAAGCTGTACATAGACAGACTTTATTTTTTAAAAGAGGTTGTGGTCGACCTTAATAACAAAAATCAAACATAACTACTTAGCAGAATTATAGTAACTAATGTATTTAGTTTATGTATTGTTTGTTACATCTTATATTAAGAAGATACGTAATATCTAAGAGAAATATAAATATCGTTGAAGCCATAATAAATGTAAAATTATTTTTATATTTATTTATATAATATTGTTAATATTATTTAATAATTAATATTTTATAGAATATTCGTATTTTATCTTTAATAATGTAGTGAGTATTATTAAAATTTTATTTCTGTTAACTTTTTATTAATGTACGTGCATGTGCCTACTGTCATGTCTTAAGGTTGGCTGGAAGAGATCTCCAGCTCACCCTAGTAATCAACGATATTGTATCAACTTTATGTAGTTTGAGTGCAATAAAGGATATTTAGGATGTTTAGGACCTGCAGTCAATTAATTTCACTATTTCCTTTCTTCGATGTCAAAATTTTACTTTCGGTGGCCAGTTGCCACGCGGCGTGTAATACGTATTGTTAATTGGAATATTGGAATGTCTGACCTGGAATTGAATTGAAAAACATAATTACTAAAAGTCCCGTGTGGTGCCGGCAAAGAATAGTACCAACCCTTACATACCCGTGGGTGTCGTAAAAGGCGACTAAGGGTTATAAATTGGAGGATGGGCAGCAGCATTCTCCTTTGTATCTAACATCTTACTTACTGCGGTCACCTACAACCGCGGTCCATGGTGCCAGCCGTAACGCTAACAAGCGAGGTGACTATGGTACATTTACATTTCCAGCACCCCTCTACATTTTTCCAGCATACGCTAGAATTCTAGAGGGAGCTCCCTGTCCTGTAGTGGACGTTTCATGGGATGTTATGACGAATTACTAAAATAATAAAATAAATTTCCACAATGATAATGTTTTAAATGCTTGAAAAATTTGGTACAAATGTTTTCTTATAATATGCTATGTTAGTAAAACAGTGTACTAAAACATTGAGTTAAAGTAAACATAGGAGATAACAGTATGAGATACTGGCGGCATATTTCAGCAGCCTATTGAAAAACTTCCAGACGAAAACGTCGACGTGAATGAAAGATATGGCTTACGTTGACCTAATTTCCAGTTATTACAAACTATGCACCATATCGTGCGTGTTTTAAACACTGTTTTGTGTAGTCAGTCATAGAGGCAGGAAGCGAACAGGAGGTCAGAGGCACGTGGAAAGGAAGGTGATTCCATGATATGGGCAAAATTGACATAATCATTGCATATATGTAATGTGCATTAGAATGTATACTCTACCATATACCTACCTCTGTGTACCTAGTTAACTAGTTATTTAAGAGCTTAGAGCTTTCTAGAAGTGAACTTACTGCTTTCAGTTAACCGATTAACGAGTCAGGTCGAGTTTGTTTTTGTGTATTTATAGAAAAAATAAAATTATCACATTATAAGTAAATTAATAATAATAGAGTAATTATTTTATGTGTAACAATTCTTTTATGTGGCGACATCGGAGCTTAAATCAATCTCTCGCCCGGAATAAAATCGGAAGGTGCTCTACCGAAGAAATATTTGTTTTTTTCTGAAACCTTCCCAAGGGCAGTGGTTAGACGCAAACACGTTTTATAATCTCTGTAAATAGATCTCTTTTATTGATTTTGTTTTACGATGAAGTTCACTGAGTATTTTGCGTCACTGCGTGGTCACTATGTTTATTTTTAGTTCAAACATGTATCTATTCTGGATATAGAAAGGGACTTTTTTATCTGAAAAAGTCGCGGGAGGTCTACTTTTTTTAGAATGGAAAATTTTAAAGCACAACATTTTGTTTCAAGGAAGGTTATCGCCTTCTACGACAAATATTATTTTTTAAAGCAAGACAAAACAAACGACGATTAATAGGCAATACAATTAATGTGAGGCTTATGTCCAGCAGTGGACGTCTTTCGGCTGTTATGAAGATGATGATGACTATTAAATGACTGTGATAAATTTCACAAAGCTGTCTTCAAATTATTTCAGGGTTTACTACTCACAGGAATCTACTTATTATGAGAAAAGTATGTACGTAAATATGAAACAATATCTCGAATGAAAACTACAGTAATCCAAAGTCCAAATAACACGAGTATAATTACAAGTACCTGGGCGACCGAGCTTCGCTCTGCGCTTCGACATTGTAGGTTTGGTTTTTCGGCGCTGTAGGTTTTTGTCTAAAATAATGCTTAAAAACATAGGGAAAACGAATTTTCCCAGACATAAAATAAAATAAAATAATTGAATTGAATTGAATTGAATAAGACCTAGCTAGATCGATTTTTCGCCCCCGAAAACCCCCGTACGGTAAATTTCATCGAAACCGTTAGAGCCGTTTTCGAGAAAAGGATTACAAATATATATATACAAATATTGCTCGTTTAATAGTATAGGATAAAAGAAAAAAAAGTCAAATGCGAGTCAGATCCGCACGCCGAGGGTTCCGATATACCTATAGTACTTTTTGAAGCTATAAAGTCCATTTTAAGGACCACAAAACTAAATATGTTTGTAATGGTTTTTTGCGATCTCTAAAAACGGTGCTACCTAGAGAGATTTTTATGTAATATTTACGTAAACGTCTATCGACTATTGCTTCAGATTTTTTTTTTGTACACTTTGGAGATAACGGGGGGGAATAGTATCTTTTTAGAAATTTTTCATCATAACTTGAAAACTAAGAGGCGTAAAGAAATTAAAAAATACATTTTGGAATTTACAAGTGAAGCTCTTTCATATGATTCCCCACTCGATACATACCAATAGTTTTGCCTCTCTTATTTGCGCCGCCTTTACAATAATAATATTTTTCTAAATCCTTCTTTCGCAATTAAGTTAAGCGTGCATATTCTAAAACTGTTCCAAATTCAAATTTCAAGTAGAGTGGTTGCTGAGATATACAGGTGTGACGGAAAGACAGAAGAAGTAGTTTATTAGGGTTCCGTAGTCAAAAAGGAACCCTTATAGTTTCATCATGTCCCTCTGTCTGTCGGTCTGTCTGTCCGCAGCTTAGCTCAGAGACCCTTAGTACTAGAAAGCTGAAATTTTGTACGCATATACATTTAATTCACGCCGACAAAGTGATATAATAAAATTTTGAAAAATATTTTATTAGGGTACAAGTAAAGTGGGGATGATTTTTTTTCTTCTGTACCCCCAGTGTGGGGTGTCGTTAGATATGTCTTTTAAAAATAATGTAAGTCTGCTAAGATCATTTTTCGATTTAGGGATCCGTTTGAAAGCGCCATTTTTAGTTGGAGTCGAGTGGCGCCTCCATCACAGTAGTAGTATGATGAAATTTAAAAGAAAAACTATCACAGTTAAGTAGGCTTCACAGGTTAATGAGCTATATCCGAAAAAATAAAAATAGCAATAGCAATCAGGCGCTAGGACCTCGCTGAGCATTAGGAGGTAAAAAGTTTATATTATAAACGTTATAAAATATTTACTCAAAACCCGCTTTGCGATAAAGAATCTTAAAAAAACTACGGAATCATATACTGCTGAAGGCTCTACCCAGAAAGAATACGGTAGGCTACAAGCCTTAGGTGCAAGCTAGACAGAACGGGCGCGGCGCGCATTGGGTGTGTCTGTTGGGTGAAAACTTCTTTACGGATATTCCAGTTTCAACTACCAAAACCTTGAACTCATCTCCCACTCTTGCCAAATCTTATCTCGAACGACACGTAGATGTTTGCAATGTAGATTTTAAATTCAGTTACGTCAATGCTTTCGTTATAATTAAAGCCTTTAAATCACTTAAAATGAAAAAGACCGCCGATATAGATGGCCTGTCAGTTAAAATTATTAGTGCCGTTATAGAAAGCATTGCACCATACTTATCTAGTATTTTTAATAAATGTGTAGATGATGGTGTTTTTCCTGATTTGATGAAACATAGTAAAATTATTCCGTTGTTTAAAGCTGGTAGTAAATCAGACCCCACTAATTTTAGACCTATTTCTGTTCTACCAACTCTTAGTAAGATATTTGAAAAGATAATTTTAAATCAGGTTCAGAGCCACTTTTATCGCAACAACTTGATGAACCTAAAACAGTTCGGTTTTACCAGGGGTCGCTCAACAGTCGATGCAGGTGTTGAGCTTATTCAAAGTATATTTGACGCCTGGGAGGAGTCAAGTGATGCCATTGGCGTTTTCTGTGACTTGTCCAAGGCTTTCGATTGTGTACATCATGATATTCTTATCAGGAAATTACACCATTATGGAATTAGAGACCAGGCTCTAAGCCTTCTGGAGTCGTATCTAAGTGAAAGGATCCAGAAGGTTGATGTAAATGGGAAAAGGTCACTAGGATCAAAAATTTGTATGGGCGTTCCACAAGGCTCAATCCTGGGACCATTCCTGTTCATTGTCTACATTAACGATTTGCCAAACCTTGTAAAGGACAAGAATGAGATAGTACTATTTGCAGATGATACGTCTTTGATTTTTAAAGTCAAAAGACAACAATCAAATTTTGACGACGTAAATAGTACAATCTCTAATGTAGTTGAGTGGTTCACCGTAAATAATCTTTTACTTAACGAAAAGAAAACTAAGTGTGTTAAATTTGTTTTGCCTAATGTAAAGCCAACTGCTACAAGCCTTTTAGTGAAAAACGATAAATTGAGTCTTGTGGAATCAGCTGTGTTCCTAGGTATTACCTTAGACAACAAATTACAATGGGGACCGCATATTAATAAATTGTCGAACAGACTTAGTTCTGCAGCATACGCAGTGAAAAGAATAAGAGCTCTGACGGATGTAGACACCGCGAGGTTAGTCTACTTCAGTTATTTCCATAGTCTCATGTCATATGGCCTTTTGTTATGGGGTCATGCTGCGGATGCAAACAGCATTTTTTTACTACAAAAGCGAGCTGTTCGTGCAATTTATAAAATGAAGCCTAGAGAATCTCTTCGAAATAAATTTAAAGAAATCAACATTTTGACTTTTGTGTCGCAATACATTTATGAGAATTTAATATATGCTAAACGGAATATACATATTTTTGATAAAAATTGTGACAGGCACAGTGTCAACATAAGAAACAAGAATCAACTTGCTTCTCATGTCAGCCGTATTCACAAAATTAGTAAAACATATAAAGGTCAATGTATACGCTTCTATAATAAGGTACCCACTGATATTGAAAGTTTACCGTTAGATAAATTCAAAACTGTAATCAAGCAGAAATTATGTAAGAAGGGTTATTATAAAATATCAGATTATCTAGAAGAGAAAAATCCATGGGATTAGACTACGGTTCTAACAGGCTAATTCAAAATTAAAACTGACCTATGTATGTTGTATATCAACTTTGTACATTCAAACATATTTAAAAGAGCGCGTGGGTTTTTATTGTCGCTTTTTTTTTTTCCCACAATGGCGCCACATTGTTTGTGAAGCGATGTAGTTTAGCTGACGTCATTAAGAGATTTTAATATCCAACAATGAATAAACGATTTTGATTTGATTTGATTTGATTTGATTTGTGGCACGCTACGAGCGCACATAGTTTGCGCCCGTGGCGCGCTTCGGGTGCTACGTCTAAACCGGCGCGTCACTCACAGCAGACTGTGCTGTGCGGCGGCATGCACCACCGGTGCGCCGGTGGTGCACCGACAGTGCGCCTTTGGCATGCCGTCTCGTCGCCTGTTCAAATCACTTGTATACAAAATGTAGGAGAACGACGCGGCGCAGGCTAGACAGAAGAGGTGCGCTGAAGGCGTGCCGTACGGCGCACCGCTGCTGTCTGGCCTACGCCTTAAGGCGCCTCGTGGGGCTCGGACCAGGGCTTAGGTTGTTGCCGGGGGTCGGGGAGAAACAGACGAAAGGGTTCCATTTTTACCGATTTGGTTCGGAACCCTAAAAACATACGGCAATTAAAGGATATCACAAGATGCGTATGTGTACGAGTATGTGTTAACCTACGATAGTAGACAGTAAACGAAAAGAGCGGGCGGAAAATGAGGTCTGCATCACAGCCGGTAACATTTTGGAACCTATATTATGCCTGGATGAGTGCGACACAGACGTGCGCGACAGACCGTAAAATGTATGAAGCCTAAACAGCCCGTTCAGTCCGTATAGGCTTCATACATTTGACGGTCGTCGACTGACCGCGTCGCTCTGATCCAGGCCCTAATTGACGTCGAAGATGTGTAGTTAAGACATGTGACCATAACATGATCATTACTGATAAATATTATTACGAGATGGATATTATACTTTCATCATTGTATCAACCACGACGCTGACAAGCGTGGTCATTCAGATCCTTCCCTCCACCCCCAAAGTAACCACGCTTTTTCGATGTGAAATTCTGAGGGGAGCTCTTTTAGGATGTAGTGGTGAGATTCGTTACTGCTTGATTGAAGAAAAAGAAAAAAAAAATCTTCAGCTTTTGAGTTACTAAACTACCACTTAATTGAGAAAATAGCTACAGGCAGAAACAAGCCAGCCGCTAATAAAAAATTAACGGCGATAATTTGGTTTTGTCTTAAGGATTTGTTTTCATTGGCAAGTATATTTTAACAATGTAATAAAATTGAACTACATTTTATGACATACTCGTATATTATGATAATAATTAAAGGCACACTTTTCTCTTTGAAAAGAGTCTCGAAAATTTTGTTAGTTTAATTTTAGTTCACTTATTAGTAATTTTGTTTTGGATTTATTTAAGTCAGATTGTTTCGTTTTCTTATCTGAATAGTAAACCGTGAAACAGTTGAGCATCGATTGAATTAACTTTACAAGGGTATGGCCTGCATTTAGTCTGGAGAATAAGTTCGTAAGACCTACATTTCTTACCTATATAATTATTATATATGTTGTGACCGTCGAAAATTCTCATCCTTAAGAGTGGAGTCTATAAGTCAAGGTGTTGATTTATGCAGACTTTTTACGAACTAATTACTTACACTATATTCCGGATTCAAAAAGTAAATTTATTTGTATTGTCGCAATGCTTGTCAGTGTTCAACAGTATTAGATTACTAACATAGTTTTTAAGTCTTACTAACCCTTATTAAAACGTTGTTCAAATAAAATGTACTTTTTTTATCACACGCCTTTATGGGACTCTACATACCAAAGCCGTCGGCGCGGTAGCAGAAGCCGGCGCGCGGCGTTGGGTAGTTGGTTAGACCCTGTCCAGAAAGGGCGAATTCGACGCGATTTACTCGCGCGTGTTTCGCGCGTTCAACTGGACGCAAACAAGGCGCTCCTAGTATCTCGACTCGCGCGAGCCGAGAAAATTCGCGCGATGCTTGTGGACGCGATGTATTGACGCCCAGTACCCCGCCGACGCGCGTAGATACTCGCGCGTAACAATTCGCAGCGCATTCGTCCTTTACAGACTCGCTCTATTTGCATTGTATTCTGCATGACATTCAATAAGTATTCTGTAAAGAATCTACATTGAATAAAATTATCTGAATCTGAATCTGAATCTTTCTGGACGGGGTCTTAGTGACAGCATGGCGAGCCGGCTGCTAAAATCATTGCAACTATTGCAAGCCGAATATACGCCAGCAGCGACGCTCTTCGAGCTTGTTATCGGCAGTAAGTAAGGTCGCTGTTAGGTCTTCTGACACTATCATGACTGAAGATTTCATAAATAGCAAGCATCTGTCTAACGTAAAATTATTATTATTACCTAATTATCTCCAAATATTTGAAATTCGACGTGGTTTTCATCAGGTACAGGCTTTAAATAGTATACTGATTGGGGTGTGTTGTGTTATTATTATTACTAGGCAATTTATCCTACTACTGGGCACAGGCCTTCCCTCTATCATGCCTTAAGCTTATATAAAAGCTTAAACCAAGTTCCATTAAACCTTTGATTTAGGAGTAAGGAATTTTCCTAAATCATCATATTACCTCACCGCCTTCGGTGGTTAATAATCTAGTTATAGGTGTGGTCGAACACATAACATTTAAAATTGCCTTCTTAATAATTTAAGTCACTCGACTGTTATACCTCAGTCTAATTTACAAAAGATGTATGAGTAGCTGAAGATGTAGTGACAGCATTTAAATATTTTATTCATGTTTTAATTCAAGAATCCAACACCGTTTTATAAATTAAATATTAAATGTCTATTCACAAAGTAATAAAGTTGTTTTGATCCTTAATTTGATGGCTTATTCACGCTATTAAAATACGACTATCAGTTACATCCGGAGAATCACAATAATTTGCATTCGATACGTATTGAATATGTTTTTTCTATGGCATTGTCATTTATTTATAAATAATACTTATTTATTAATAATAATACTTAAAATAATGTACAGTCACAGTATGTAAGCAAGTGATGGTCATAAGTCGTGAAGAACAATCTCATCACAGAAGGATGTTGAAAATATCCTGGAAATTGTTCGGAAAATAGCTGGCCAGAAAAAAAGGGGGTGTGTTAGCAAAATGTCCAACTTACTATGAATTAAAAATAAACCCCTAGACTTGTTTCTTTGAGAAAAATATACAGTTTGAGCAATTGCATAATATCATAGCTATTATGTTACCTATATGTTTATTTTTGTTTTGAACATTTTACGTAAAATTGACCATATGTGTTCTATGTTTTTGCATACTTTTCAATACAAAGTCCTATTGTTTTGAATAAAATACCACTAAAATGCTACCCGCTACGGCTGCTAGTCAAAGAAGATATAATAGTTGTAGTAATACTACTAATTACTTATGTGTTTACTAGGCGTACTCCAGCTGAGAGAACCTGGCTGCAAAACATTAAAATATTATGTGAATAGGTATCAAATGCAAAGGGCACTAGTTATCATACACCTTATTAAGCTCTGCGACAAAATTCAAAAGCGAGGCTTTAACATAATATCAATATAAAATAAATTGTTAATTTTTCACATTAGCTGTCATCGAAGAACAACAATAAAGTATGATAGGCTATAAAATCATAATATATTTTTAATATAATCGAATTAGGTATACCTATATACTAAACTAACGTTAATGTTGTGATATAATATAATACTTAATTTTTTTAACGAGGTCAACAGATTACTGTCTTTAATATCACAGAGTAAAAGTAGAGTCCGTCACATACAAAGTCTGTATGAGGTAGTGAAGTGCAACACGTCTCCTAGTTGACTATACTAGTTTGTCAATAAACCCGTTTAAGTTTTACAAAAATAAAGAGTCTTTAAAATCCTAATGTTTTAGCTAAACTTTATTTGCGAAAGAGAAAATATATGTTTTTTTACTTGTAACGGAGGCTTTTTGCTTGTAAATGATCCGTAATAGCCAATTTGTGCGTGATTTTTAACACCGTTTCTTTCCTGAATGGAAAAAAAATTATTAGTCCTAAGTCAAATATTCCTCAGAGAGAAAGATAACAACGTTTCTGGGATTTGATAGAAATCTATACATTTTAGTATGGCGGTCCTCTGCAAGAAATTGATACGCTTTTGGCTTTCTCCTAAGCAGAAAGTGCTGCTACTTCAACCTCCTTGTATAATATAGTCCTGAATTGGTCCTGAATATTCGCGGGCCACATGCCACAACACAAAAAAGTACGCATTGAAAAAAGGTGCCTTTATCTAAATCTAAAACCGTTAATCTATTGTTTTGTTCAGTATACTAAAAGTTAGTGAAAGAACATGACTATTTTGAGACCTTTGTGACCGTAACTTCATAACTTTGTATCCATATTAACAGCTATTGTATGAAAGCGGAGGATATGTGGAGGGTATCTGTTCTAGCTTTCGGAAAACTGAAAGGGTATGATCAAACTGAACAATTTTTAGGGGCTGAAACTTTTAGGAACTGACCAATAAAGTTTACAATTTTGCATGGAGTTGCCGATATTTTTTTTAATTTCCTGATAGTTGCAGTTAATGAAAGTAGTTCAGTTTCGTTGACTGATCGATCATGCCCTTTCAGTTTTCGAAGTTGTCCCTTACTTCCTTTGTTAATGATGTCTATTAATTACTAATCACATAAATCTAACTTGACCGGAAGTATCTTACTCGTAACATTGACATTAAGACATTAAAAATATGAACTAATGTTAATAATTCTAATAAATATTGCCCTAATATCCGCAACAAATTTTCTGTGATCGTAAACATGTAAACTACCGTAAATACAACTAGACCACAATTTACAGATCATTTTATAGCATCATTAACAACTTGTGAAGTTGATCTTTAACATTTTTAATTGAAAATAATAAGTGATCTACCTTTCAATAACAGATATTTATGGAAATATTTATTTTATAAATTGTTGAAAAATATACGAGTATAAGTTAATAAAATATTTAAGAGTTTTGTGATATTTATAATCGATCTTGAACATTTTTAGAGGTCCGTTGTCAACAAGGAATCATTATAATTTCGTCATATTTATCTATGTCTATCTGTCCGCGGCTTAGCTCACAGACTAAAACTGTAATTTGGCGTGGTAAAACCTACCATAAATTAATGACGCCGTTGTCGTAGGAAACCGTTGGCGTTCTAAACTAGGGAAATAAACGCATTCTTACCCCTTTTTGTTTTTAGGGTTCCGAATCAAAATGGTAAATATGATATCCTTATAATGCGACTTGTCAGTCTGTCGAACCTGTTTATCTCAGCAACCACTCATGCTTTCGACTTCAAATTTGGAAGAATATGATTGCTCAACTTTATTGAAAATTTTTAATTGTCGGTACTAGGTTGTGTGGGCTATCATATGAAAGTGCTTTACATGAACATTCCAAAATAGATTTTAGTATTTTTTTACAACTCTTAGTTTTCAATTTAAGATGAATAATTTCTAAAAAAGACAATTCCCCCAATTATCTCCGAAGTTCGCGAAAGGAAAAATCTGAATTAATTATAGTCGATGGAAGTTATATCGGAACCCTCGGCGCGCCAGTTCGACTCGCACTTGACAGGTTTTTGTATCTACATTTTATTTTTAAATTTCTGGATACAATAAAAAAGCACGCTCAAATGACAACTTAAAACATTCTAACTCCAACAAAAATAATCAAAATTCCATTTGGCCAGCCGACATGACAGCGTAAAGCATTTTTTACGCAGCGTAAAAAAAATCTAAAATACTTTTATGGCGTCATTGGAGTGGCAAAATTGACATAGGGAGATAAAATTCGGTCCCTTTTTGCCAATTTAGGTCGAACAAACTGTTATGCTAGGGCGCCAGAGGACGAACTAGATAGGTAGTTGGCAATATTTATTATATTTTGTAATTGCCCTCGTTAAGCTTCTCTCGTATCTCGTATGTAAATTTTGTGGTTTCAACATCGAATAGATAGAGTTGTTATATCACCTGAAGTGTTTGATTTCAGCGTCATCATATCCTATGCCATGACAATTGCCTAATGATTATAGTCACATGCTAGTAACTTAAATGATTATAAACAAACTTCAATGCGTATCTACCACACTGTGTTATTGTCGCACGCACCTGTGTATCGATTGATAGATCACGGTAATCCCAACTATACAACCAACTGTTCGATCAGAGTGAGGAATTTGTATGAAGAGGTCAATTTTTTTTTCATTTCCAAAAAATGTTTCTTTGGGAAAGTTGTTCCGCTTCGTTGGCTGACCACGCCCATTAAGTTTTCGGTACATCGTCCCTTACACCCATTAATATTATAAATGCTAAAGTATACTCGTAACAATGTCAGATACGCTTTCACGGCTGAACCGACTTTAATGAAATTTGGTATGCAGATAGTTTGAACCACGCAAAAGCATCCTAGGCTACATTTTTCTAAATTCCAAGCGTACCAAGTCGTAGGAAACAACTAGTATGAGATAAAGGTTATGTCTGAGTCATGAGAAAGATTGGAAATGAATTTTACAGTAACGGAGTAAGAGGCGCAATAGGGTGTTTTCCAACACTTTTTGTAACTTCAGCTGCTGATCATCGCTAGGAAAATGGAAACACGGAAACACTCATGCTAAATAATCGGTCACTCAGTATGAAAATGATCAAGTCAGTTTGATTGCTACTGTCAAATGTCTGTAATACATTTCTTCCCCTTCTTATTTTTATTTCGGGGTTCGTGCTGAGCCTGCTTTTTCGTCTACTTTTGGTAATAACTTCTAGCCCTTAGCTCGAAATACTGAGATTTACGTTGCCATTGTTAGATCACGAGGTTACAAGTACTGTACGTATATTACAATCGTTAGTAAACACAGCGTCGCAGAGTAGAAACATAGAGATAATTTTTATACAATCAGCGTGCGAGAATGTGCTGTTACTATTGACATACGATTATTCATATTAGTGAGTCGTCAAATAATAAACCACGGTCGTCTAATATACAAGAATTTAGAGAATTTTTTGCTGAAATGACTCTTCCAAAATTTACAATGTTTTATCTCTTTTCGAAAACTTTGAATTTGAAAGCGTGATTCGCTTAAGATGTGATAAGCTTTACATGAAAATTCTGAAAAAAAATCTTATGACTGTTATAGTCTTATCGGCTATTTACCAACTGATTCCATTATAAGTAGGCATGTATTATGTTTGCATTCGCGAATTCTTCAGAGTAATTTCAGTTGAAATAACACAATCATGCGGAAAGATAGACAATGTGAATTTTCATTAGTTTTGCTCCCGAAGCCCAGTGATTATACTCATGAAAAAAGCAACTTTCCCAAAGAAAAAAAAATTATCTACTCGGAAAAAAATTCACGTTGTATGAGGTAGATAGGAATAGGTATATTGATATGAATTTAAAATATCTCAGGCAATCTCAGGGCTGAGCACTTATGCTCCCTTTTTAATTTGTTTATCCATTTCTTTCTGTAAGGTAAATCTCATGATGTCCAATACTCGAAAAGTTTCTTATATAATTCTTATAATTAAATAAAAATATTTCAAGAAGTTACCTCCAAAAACTCCGTACATCTTATTTGCCCCAATTATTAAAGAGATTCCCTGAACAAACACGTGGCAAGATAGTCTTTCAGATAACCAATAGGTGAGATATGAAGAGGGGCCCTTTGTGAGGTAAATGTACGCGACCTACATTTAGACGATAACAGAAATTAGGTAGATACTTAGGTAGATAACGCGTGTCTACGCTGACATTGCGCCTGCGACCTTGGGCCTTTAATCTAGGATAACTATGGAAAAGTAACATGACGGGTTGGTAAAAACTGAAACTCAACTGAAAAGAGATAATCTTCTGGTTGGAAGGGTTGGGAGCCAGGTTATTACCGGCACATGAGAAGTACCAAATCATCTTAGTTCTTTACTTGAGCAACGCGCTTTGCTGGCTGTCTGTTTGTAATAAGACAGTGGGTGCTATGGGTGGTGGTGATCACTAACCCACCTGAACTAGTACTATTAGTTAAGTCTGTGCTAATGAAATATTTTAATTGAACAGTTTATATTGAGAGGCCGATTTTTAGCTCCAGATGATATGGGTGTAAGGCACAGGTTGGAAAAAACTAAGAAGGTTTGATCAGTCATCGTAAATGAACAACTTTTAGTCATGCTTTCAGTGAAAAAACTTTCAAGAAATGAAAAAAAAAACGGCTTCTTCATACAAAACCGCTAATTTGATAGGACGCAGTGTTTGTGGAGAGGCTGTTTCTTTTTCATTTCCTGAAAGTTTTATTTAGGTACTGAAAGTTGTTCAGTTACTTTGACTGATTTAGTTTTTGCCAGCCTGTCCCTTGTACCCTGAATTTCTTTCAGTTTCTGCGCCCGTGTCAAATATCAATTAATGAAAAATGGAGTAGATTTTTTTACAGTAATTTCATTATAGTAAGTCTCAATAGGACACGTTCCTAAAAATGTATTAAATTTGACATTTGAATCCAGGTTCATACTACCGTTTTAATAATTTTAGAGAGTCGTTAAGAATATAAATTACTAAGTTTATTTGAAAAAACACAATCGTCGTATTTTATAGAGAGAAAGTAACTAGTAGGACATACTACCTTTACATAAATAAGCTAGTTTTCATGCGATGGGTGAGATTTTCAGGATGACCAAGTGAGATTATGATGTTAAACCATAGCTTATAAGACTACAAACATTGTGACGCTTAAAATCTGCTTGATCCTTTTGTGAGTGGCATTTATGCAAAATTATGGCAACAATTTGTCGAGTTTTAAGCTGAAATTGTTCAAACATTTATACTTTTATACTTACTCATAGGTAGGTACATAAGATAAGTAAATTTATGTCAGTTATGTATAAGTACAAACTTTTCTAAATACTTATTAAAAGCTGACCAACTATTACTAAACTATTTCTATCAAAAGATTCAATTTATCTTAAAAACTGTAGAAAATAAACAAGAATGAAATATTGCATGCTAAACATATTTTTACACAATGCCGACAGAATATATGGGCGATATTAACTCGCGTAAAGATAAATTAGTTTTTCGTAACTTTTTCATCTGGAGTCTACTATTAGTCATGTGCAGACATTCATAAATATAAGTCCTTTATATCATTGATGACAGAATAAAATAAAAAAACTGTGAGCGTGCCATGCCACCCGTTAGGCGAATCAAAACAAGACTAGGAAACATTTAACATGTGTCCACACATTTGTCTTCCAAAATAATGTTTGACACTCCGCTAATAGCTTAATCTTACATGTTTTATTATGATATATTAGATTGAAGATCAATCTGGTACTTCAATAAGTTTTAATACTTAATTTCCAATTTGTTAATGAAATTATTATTTAAAACTTTTGCTGCTAAACTTCCTATTGATACCTTACATATAGATGTATATAGATCTAATGTAAGGTAGGTATTTTCCAATAACAATCTCAGTAAGTAACGAATCAAACAAATAACTAGTTTAACATCCGGCTTTCAGCCAAAATTCTTATAAAATTATACGAAACCATTCAGATGTCAGATACAATCTAAAGAGTGAAACATAATCACAGACATTAGTGGCAAACTAATACATCAACATCCGCAACTTTCAACACTTCACATGTGGCTGTTCACAAATTGCCGGTGCTTCACAAGAACAAAATTAAAACGCCAATCAAGGGTTTTGACAGTTCCGCATTTTCGCGCCAATTTTCCGAAAGCGCGGGAACGGAGCGTGGAAACTCGCGGCGGCACTGGCGAACGCGCCGAGTACGGGCTGAGCGAGGACTGGGCTGCGCGCTCGCGTCCCAACTACTACCTTACGATTTATTAGCGTGACGCAGAAATGGACAACATGTATGGCAATGTATGGCAGGCTAGAACTCAACGGGATTATCACATGTTCTAAGGAAATTCCATGGCAATTTTACCTCAAACTGGCTTGTGCTACAGCTGTCGCTCTTCTTGTAGAGCCGCAATTTTGCTGCGATTTGCGACTCACCTACAAACTACCACATTATAATTTAAACTATACGAGGCGAGGGTAGGAATTATTTATACATCTGATAATTTCCAGCAGAATTACCTTTGAATATTAATCATTTGAACATGACAAACGTGAACGTGACAGTAAAATTATTAAAAGGGACTCTACCTACCAAAATAATAGTTACTTATTGTATCCCTTCTCATTTGATTTAGATATTGTTCTTGACCCTGAAGTCAGTTAAAAATAGGATTTAGGGTCGTGCGAATATGCTATTTTGTAGCAACATAACTGATAGGTACTCAACTATCATGGCGGACTGTAGAGTGTAATGAATGAATGAAAAATGAGAACGAGAGAAAATGTTGTAAGTAGACTAAAATTCACCAGCCAGCTATAAAAGATTTTGCGAGTAGTCATTCTGGAAAGTGGCCGTTTTGGGAAGTGGTTGTTATGGGCAGAAACGGTAGTACTTTTTTTGATACCTCCTCCTGAGACGTAATGTTCAATGAAACAAGAAGAAATAGAGAAATCTGAGGCAATTATTTCTTGTCTGATGTCAGCCATTTTTATTTAAAGTTGGTACAGAATCTAATATTAACACATTATTATTCTATTTTTCTTTTAAACAAATCACCAAAAGACTCACATAAAGAAATAAAACTCGTACGTAAGAAGTAAATAATTTAGTCGCAAGAAAGTTGATAATTTGCTACAGTTCCTGCGATATCATAATGACTGATATAAAACTTCCAGCTGACGTGTAATGAAAGGAAAAGTGTCCGAGAGAAAAGTTGGAGGAGGGAAAAAGTTATAGCTCAACAACACCCATTAGAAGTACAGCCGTCGCGAAGAACAAAAACCAGTATTTACGGGTCTTGAGACTCTAGTATCTCTAACAGTGCGCAGTGTCCGTTTATAGTGGAAAAGTAACACTATCGGTGTTGTTGCTTCTGCGTACCTGAGTTTCATTTGGAGCCTTAGATACTCAGGTACTCTTTTCTGTTAATTAATGGCAAATAGTTACGAATAAAATGAGACATTATTTAGTGAGGATGTCTTTGACGATTGACGATACGAAATCATGCATCGTCAAAGAAGTTGTACGTATGAATAGTACACGATAGCTCGGAAGTGCGGACTAAACGTATGGAGTCGTCACGTATTTTACCTCCCACTTTATTTCATTTCCCAAAAATATTTCTTTGGGAGCAGCGTCCCTGAAACATCCTGAATAGGTCGTTGTACATGTCATAAGTAACTTGACAAACGCTTAGGTTGGAACTTATCGAAAGGAAATTTTGATTTGATAAGTTTAAAAAACTTAAAATTTTACTCCATGTAGTTGCAGTTGAGAACAATTATTTATATCACCAGACTCTCTCGATAAAAATTTCCACTCTTTTATATTTAAGAAGCTACTTACTCACTACTGTATACGAAAAATAACCTTGTCATATGTAGGTAACAAAGATACGAAATAACTTTTAGGATCCGCCATATATCCTAACGCAAATATGATTCCAAAGCCAACTGAAAAATATACGTACAAGCAAACCATAATGTGAGGAATTTGTAATGCAAATATTAGTTTTCTTCATTGTCAAGATTATTTTGTGTTCTTTGAGCAACATTTTCATATTTAGTTCTTGCGTTATTGTTTTCCATACCTTCCTATTTTACTTATAGCTAGACCTGCCTAGCTGTATATTAAGAGGGTACGAAATGTCCAAGGCGCGTCGTCATCAGCATCACAATTCGATTGGTTTTGCCGAGACAAAGAAAAAAAAATCTAAAATAAAAATTAAAAAAAAATTAAAAAAAAAAAAACAAAAAAAACAATCAATCAATTTAAATCTTAAATATCTACTTAGTGTAATATAAAAGAAAGCTCAACTTTTAATTACTGATTCGCAGTCCCAGTGGTCCTGTTTTATTAAAGTTATACAACAACTCGTGATAAATAATGAAGATAGGAAAAACAAAGCCGGGTGCATTTACGTATAGCACTCGTGTCATTGCGCTCGCGCAATGGATCGATTATTGCAAACTCGTGCGCTGATTTGCCGTTAAGAGGAAGATCTTATTAATGGGATTCTACGTATTATTTATCGTTCATGCGATTGTGGGAGAACAGAAATCATCAAATCCCTTATATTTATCACTACCTATTTATTTGTGCAACGCCCATGTGGTGACGGCAAAAAACCGGTACCAACCCATCTATACCCACCCGTGGGTGTTGTAGGAGGCGACTAAGAGATTTTGAACCGGAGGATGGCAGCAGCGTCCTCCTGCGTACCGTACCATCTTATATGCGGTCACTAACAACTGCGGTCCATGGTGCCAGCTGCAACGCTAACAAGCGTGGTGACTATAGTACTTCCATACCACATTGTTCCACGCGTTCTTGCTGGAATTCTGGAGGGAGGTATGTCTTGGACGTTTCAAAGGATGCCAAGATGATTTATTTGTAGAACCAAGTTTAGTGTAAAACCAACTAAACAAGGTAAAATATCACTTATTCGTACTTAGAGTCAGTTAATCGCTTCACAAACAAAGTGAGTGACAAGAAAAAACCCACGGGCCCCTATACGTTTCATTGTATTATACACAATGTGTAGGGTTGCTAAAATAGAAAGATAGATAGATGAACACTTTTATACAGGGCTTTTCTAGTTTAGGCTCCTGTTCTTCCATCTTCTAAACAACTTTGTGTTAAATTTCTTAGATTATAAAGTGTAGTCCATTAGGTTGTGGAAGAACAATAAACGTTTAATTTATATAATTTATTATTAATTTATTACACACACAAAAAAAAACAGACAAATTCCCAACTCTTTTTATTTCTCGACCTATATTCCGAAGGAATAATAAGTCATTTAAATAGACAATACATACAAGAAAAATAGATATTTTAAATACATAATATGTATTTAATAATAAAAACACGTCGTAAAATTGCACAACGTAGGTACTTACAATGCGAAAAGAACACTTGCGGCCCGGCCTAATTTGTATTGCAAACAAAAAAATTGCAATGATTTCACGCTTTTGGGGTATCTAGGTACATTTTTCTCATAATAAATGCGTTGAAAAAACAAATTTACACGGTCTCATTCAAGTTTTTATTTTTTTCCTCGCTACGATCTTGATAAAATTCGGAAAACGTCAAACATGCGCTCTTCACAATATTGATATCAATCGAGAAGTTTAAATTACACGCATTGGGTTCGCCTTAACGCAACGGGTTAGTGCACGATAAAACCTTAAAGATAAACACGTAAGCCTAATAGATACACAGTTTGACGGACAGGTGTAATTAGCTCAAACTCAGGGCCGCATCAGATTAGCGACTTCTGGAATTTTGCACCTCCACAGGAAGCGGCGATCGAAATACTGTGACCTATCCATCATAGTAATTGATGTCGGATTTTCTAAATTGTTTACTTCTCGAGGCTTGACGGCAAGATTTTGATAGCAGATACTCGAGAAAATATTTTTATGAAAATATGTAAGATCCAATAAATGAAAGAGAAAAGAGCTTACCATTCCGTGTTTGATTTTCACAATAATCACTTACTATACTGACGTGCTAAAGTAACTACCTAAACAGTTGCTAAAGTACTTCGTCCGCATAAATTTATCTCAAAAAGTATGGTTAATTGTTTTTTATTATTTTAATCCCAATCTCAACATACATAGGGTAGGCTACCTAGTAATAAATCGCTCTCAATATCACTTCGTATCAGCTGAGTACGCTGACAAGGAATGACTTGCTTCCCTGACGGCTACTCAAGTTTTGTATATTAATTAATGCTTAAGAGCAATGTCTTAAGAGCAATCTCACACTAGAGAGCTATTTATCATTGCGACTTTTTTCTTGCGCCCTCTATATTTGTACCTCTAACTCAGTCTCTGGCCACTCAACCCACTGCCGGCAAATGGAAGCGCATTGAAAGGGATAAATGCAACGACAGTTCAGTAAACAACGATGGCTGTAGAGATTGTCGCCAAAGCACCTTTGATTGGCCTGCAGGCAATTAGTTCAAGTGATATACGTGTTCCTGATGACATTGCTCTGATAGTATTGAATCAACAATAATGAAAATGGAAATCAGGAAATATAGAGAAAGAATATAGCGTAAATTTTAGAAGATTTGTGTGACAAATGTGTATGTTTGTTGAGAAAAGTTGTTCAGTTTTGTCATCTGTATTTACAGTTTAAGTTTTTAGGCGAAGAATTTTTGTACCTTATATTGGCTCGTATTATAAACTTCACCTGTAGCATGGTAAAGTTTAATCACTTAGTATTTTAGCAAACTGATAAGACAGTTTGCATAATACATTCTTCGCCAGATAATAACGCCACAATAAAAATAGGAAAATTGCGGCCTGAAAAATATTGATCTACTCTTTCAAACGTTTTTCGTCATCATCACATTTTGTTTACTGGCGACCATTTGCGCAGTTCATTTGCAAAATAAGCAGTAAAAATAATGCATTTTTACGCTTCAAAGAAGCCGTTGTTTGCTATTCTTAAAGATTTCTCGTTTTACACATTTGCAGCATTGATGTTTCTTATGCCTGGAAACAACGTGACAGAAACAAAAAATAAATGGTACAGCAGCACTGCACTTACTTTCTCGCAATACTCAAGGAAAAACTATCAACCGCAAACTTAAATTTGTAATGCCATACACATAGTATGGAAATACAAAGTTTTATTTACGTTTTTCCAAAAAAATGTTCGAATGAAATATACAGATCAATCAGAATTCAAATTGTCAAACGTTAAAACAAACAAACCTCAAACGATTTCGAGTAAATCACATGTTTAATTTTTGGTAGTACTCGTACTGGATCACCCTTTATATTAATTTTCACAGATCAATGGATACTACCGAAGAATACTTGCATGGAGATTTTTTAAATTTCCAAACACATGCTCCTTATGGATAATTGTTCAGTTTAGTCTACTGAGCAAGCCCTTTCAGTTTATGGTACACTCTGTGTACTAAATTTTATTTAAAAAAATCATAAATAATATCCAGTCAGGTAGACAACCAATCCAGGATTAATATTATATTTTTTTTAATAAACTCAATGGAACCAATTTTGGGTACATCTCATATTTACGATTTGGTTGTACAGGAACACCCCTTATATGAAATTACACAGATCAATTGATACTGGCGCAAGATATCTTACATGGAGATGCTTTGTCATGCAAAGTTTCATCAAGATTCTATGAGCCGTATTTTGAGAATTTTTTTTTTTTTTATTTTCGTTGTATGACAGCTACACTCAAAATGAGAGCCAACAATAAACCACTTAGAACCCTTCGATGGATTTGCATAAAACTCCTAAATTCAAAATCTGGTGTCAATCGGACTATTCGTTTAGCCGCTAGGCCAAAGCGTGTCGGACAGACCGACCGACGGACCGACCGACCGACCGACCGACCGGCCGACAGACGGACGGACTTATTTGGGAGACTTGTTTTTTATGATGTTTAAGTGATATAGAACACATTTTTGCGAAAATTAGAAAATCTTTTTTTTTCACGAATACAATAACTTTCTCGCTCCGCTCGAGAGTAAAAAACAATATCACGTCAGAAAAAAGACGTATACCCTTTGCGTCTAGCTGGTTATAGACATATTTATTTCTAGTTTAGTTAGTTATTTTAGGTGTATCTGCTCAGACTATGTTCCATAATCATGATGCACTTCAAATTGTGAATGGTAGGCACATGCTTACCCCCATGATCGAATGGAGATTGTAATGGTTACTAGATAACAAAGCTACAGGCACCTTGATATTACTCAATATTTCGTAACTCTTGAAGTTGATATATTTCATCGCCTTGAAAATAACAATCACCGCAAAGAAAACGTCAGTTTATCGTACAGGAAGTATAAAGTGGCCAAAGCCACGGAGCAAAGAAGGGGAGAGCCAAAGCCCATGCCTTAGCAGCTTTTTATACGATACCCAAGGAGAGAAGTGGAGTTTTCTCAATTCCCTTTTCCCCATTCCTCATTCATTACTTCATCCAACCCCCACCCTCCCCAACATCTGTTACCCCGCAAGAGAGTTGCACACGAAGTTGTTGGACTACATGATAGCCGTGTGCAGAATAATTCGATATCTCAGTTCTTTTTATCATTATTTACCTATTATGACTTGGTTGCTCTCGACCTCAGTCTAACCTCGAGGACAGCGATGAGGTCGACAATAATACAAGCTTACTCCAACGTCCACCCATCTGTTACCCTACAAGAGAGTCGCATACGAAGTTGTTGGACTACACGATTGCCGTGTGCAGGAGCATGCCAAATCTCAGTTATTTTTATTATTATTTGCTCTCGACCTCAGTCTAACCTCGAGGGCAGAGATGAGGTCGACAAAAATACAAGCTTATTCCAACATCCCCCATCTGTCAACATCTGTTACCCTGCAAGAGAGTCGCATACGAAGTTGTTGGACTACACGATGGCCGTGAGCAGAAGCATTCTAAATCTACCTCCTTTTTATTATTTATTTATTTTCAATGGACTTGTTCTTGACCTCAGCCTATCCTCGAGGACAGAGATGAGGTCGACAATGGTACAGGCTTACTCAGAATAGGTATTTACTCTCTTCTTTTATGTACCTATACAGAGTGAATTTATAGCCCAGTGGTTCTACTCATGAAAACAAGCAACCTTCCAGAAAAAAAACTTTCCCAAAAAAATTCGTTTTTTCCAATTTTCCTATACAAAATGAATCGATCGAGTGATGACTTTACTAAGGAGACGAAAAATTATTTCAGGTACCTTACATTTTTAGGGTTCCGATACCAAAACGGTAAAAAAAAGGAACCCTTATGGTGCCGCTCTGTCTGTATGTCTGTCTGTCCGTCTGTCTGTCCCACCTCTATATCTCAGCAACCACTTATGCTATCGACCTGAAATTTGGAATAGTTTTAGAATATAGTTGTCCAACTTAATTGCACATGAACGAATTTTGAAAAAAGTATGATTATTAATGTAAAGGGGGCCAAAATAGGGGGGAGCCAAATTTCAAATTGTCGCTACTAGGTCGAGTGGGGTATCATATGAAAGGCCTTTACTTTTACATTTTAAAATATATTTTTGTATTTTTTTAAGTTTCTTTTTTTTCAAGTTATGATGAAAAATGTCAAAAAAATACCATTCCCCCCCCCCTTATCTCCGAAGTTTGAGTAAGGAAAAATCTGAATTTATTACAGTTGACAGAAGTTTATGTAAACTTTACAGAAAAAATAAAACGATCTTTCTAATTTGTACAGTTTTTCAGAAATCTGCAAAAAACCTTTAAAAACAAATATAGTTTTGCGGTCCTGAAAATGGTCTTTATTGCTTCCAAAAATACTATAGGCATATCGGAACCCTCGGCGCGCGAGTCCAACTCGCACTTGACAGGTTTTTTTTTTCTTGGGAAGTGTTGCTTGTTATCATGAGTAGAATCACTGGGCTTTGGGAGCAAAACCAATGAAAATTCACCGTAGATTCGAGTTATATGAAAGCGACAGAAGCTTTTGTTACAAACATGAACTGCACCTAATAGCAGTTGGGTCACAATCACAAGGTGAAGATTTCCCGTAAAAGGCTCGCAGACTGTCAGCACTCCCTCATAAATCACCGCCGCGTGCACACAGCGTAATACGAACGGTTTCACAGCTCATTACCTGGACATACAGATACTAGATGAGACTGAAAATTATAGAAGCTGCAAAGTAAGGTCAGGCTGCTAGGATAATAAAAAGATTATATAGAGACACTTACATTAGAAAACCAGTGGTCTCGAAAATCCCTAGGAAGGGTAGTTGACTCCTCAGAAACGGAACAAGAGCAGTCATGGATGAGATACTAATTCGTTCAGATGATTGCATAGCCTTGCATGAAATCATGACATGAGTGCTAATTAAAAAATATGTTAACCTTTAAACTTAACTATAAATTACCCATCTCTAAAAGGAAAGTAAAGCCATGACGATTATAGCACTATTTTTACACTTTTTCAAATGTACCAGCCGTAAAAGCCATGATCTCATCTATCGTGCCGTATCCAGTATAATTATTACGCGCCTTGGTATCACTTGCCCTATACGGCAGCGCATTGAACTCGAGACCTTGGTCGGAAATAGCTAACGAATTTAACCAAATTTACACATGACGAACACAAATTTGTTTAGAGCTTATCTCAGCCCATGTTTCCCGTGTAACAATGCCGCATTTTACTTCGGACACAAAGATAAATGGTTAACATCTTTCTCTAAAATCACTTTCGCCTTTTTCGTCGCATTTCGTCATCTTGACTTGGCTCATAGAGTCCGCCTCAATGAAGAAACCTTGATAGAAGCTGAATGTAGATTAATTGTACTAGATAAGGATTCAAGAGTAGGTAGGATTATGAATAAGAAGGAAACAAATAAATAAAAACGTGTAGGACGCGTAACAGCTTTCAAGTAGGTAGGCAACAGATATCTGCTGTAATATCTGGTTGATGAATTTATGGCACAAACTTTGAAGAAACAAACACAATCAAAAATGTTTGTGAAATATAAATTGATTTATGCTGAAAACTCTTTTGTCGAAGCTTTATTTTTGAGTTGTTTGTCGAAGCAGTTTGGAGTAGATTAGTGAGTTTCGCAACGGTTAGAGATTTATTGGGATAATTGCATGAATAGTAACAGTAGGAATGTTAAGTAAGTCCGCGTGTGCGTGATTCATGCGATTACATGCGGCCAGTGAGCGAACACTTTGGTTCCTATGTCTGGAAGTATCATCGGTATTCGATGTTCCCATAGTTTCAGCAGTGTAATCTAGTAACTATTCAACGTTGTATCTGACCTGAACTGACAAATACAGGTATATTTATATTACATTCGTCATAAAAACTCACATAAAGTAAAATGCGATTAGTTTGTCCACATTTCAGTAAAAAGTACTAGAAACTTGATACTTCCTGGTTCAGTAATCCGATTAAGAAGAGAGTACTTGGTTACCTCATTTCAGTATGTTTATTTGGTTCCTTACTAAGGATGACAGGATAATTGCACAGGAAAGGCAGCTGGTGCCTCTGCACCAACGCGAATGTTAGAAACAAAAAAACTATAAGCCACGTCCATCTCCAGGACTACGTTGATGTGCCAAAAGATCGGACGTCATGTAGAAAGATTTAATTCATCTGGAAAGACTTCACTCCAATACAATACTTGTGCAAAGGTATATCTAGTCAATACATTTCCGATTCTGACTGACTGCCAGGAAGGATACACACAACCAATGTGTTACTCTAGAATCATGAAATTTGCACAGGCATTCTTTTACGCACGTAGAATAATAGGAAATTTTCTTACAGATTAATGAGATCATAATTCCTATAATTCTAATGCTATTTTTCCATTTGTCTTTTATTTGAAAGTTGACTTCAAGGTTATCAATTTACGCATAAAATAAAGTTTTCATTTTTAGTTTGATATATAAAATTAAAGGTTCGAAAATTGTTCGTCTTAAATGTCGTCCGATTTCATCATCAGATTCGTTATATTTTTTTTACAGATAATATTTTTCGAAAATTAAATTTAAGCTTCTGTTAGCTTAATGTCTTCCCAACAATGCTTAAAAAAAAATTGGATTTATAACTCCTAAGAAAAATGCAAAAATGTTATTACTGAAAATTGAGTTTACCTAAAATTCGCCATACAAAACGGCAATTTCATAGGTAAAGACCTAATATAATTAAGAAAGGATTTTCATTGAACAATTCACTTCCAAACAGGGAGTCAAATAGGAAATGGTAGTTTGTATGGAAATCCGAGCATATGCACGAGGCTAGTTTTCTTAAAATAAAATTTGACTAAGATCCAAATTAGCAGACTGCAAAAATAGTCAACATACATTCTAAGTGCAGTGTCAAAAAGCGGTAGCGTAGGCCAAAACAAGTTTAAGCTAAGGGCAAATTATAATCTGGTTTTAAGTCCAACTTAATAAGTTGTATTTACGATGTTCCGGGTGGCGCGTGCCTTTAGGCATGCAGCCCCTGTCTGTGTAGTATTGATTTAAATAAATACTAGTTAAATGCTTTTATTAAAAGGAATCCTTTTACAGGAGTTAATAGAATCAGGCGTTATTTTGCAGAAGTCAATTTCAAAAAGTTATAAAAACTATGGGTTGCTTGGTATTACTGCGTTCGTGGTCTCGTAGTGAGAATGATGGGCTGTCGATCCGAAGATCACGGGTTTGAATCCCATGGACGGTACCCAACTACTATTTTATAAAGTTACTCGCGGACTGAAAAATCTGATTTCTCATTAAAGGAATTTCGGTGGTCTCTTTGTCGTCGGCTATGTTCACTATTTTAAAGGCATTAATACAATTATATCGTTAGTTTGCTTGATGATAAAAAAAAGGAATCGTTGACGAGAAGTATGGGTGACTGCATAATCGATGCACAAATTATTTTAGGGGCAAGTGTAAATGGATTCGTGGGAATATAGTACATATTTTCTGCACGTAGATTTTTTACAACTGCATATACTTATTTTGTCCAGTGGATAATAATTCATATAAGGAATGTATATATTTTTTCCTTTTAGAATACTGGTTATCTAATATAGTTGTGTAACAGGATCAAGCCATTTATATTACATTGGGGAATATGCTATTGTAGACGTAGAGCGATGAGCCTCTGAAACCAATACCAGGAAGATTGATCACGCAGAATAAACTTTTGTTGCTTTTACTATACATTGAAAGGAACATACTAACTAAATAAATAAATCTACAAAAGAGGCTGCATCTTGACCACACTCTTGATTGTGAGCAAAAATCTATCATAAAATTCGTCTCTGAGAATATGTCTATCTGATTCAATTCTACCACCAAATTTTAAGAGTAGAGCCAGCGAGGGAAGTATGCATTTTTTATTGTCAATAGGCTTGCTCTTGACCTTGATCTAACCCTGAATACAGAGATGAGGTCAACGATAGAACGAGCTTGCCCGGAAGAAGAAGCCTATTCACTCGCGACTGCAATAGATTCGGGTTATATGAACTTGGAAAAACAGTTGCAAGCATAAATTCCGTTCTTGTGCCCATTACAAAAGATGTTGCAAAGCTCTTTGTGCGAATGTAGAGGTAAGGAATATCACCAAGATTTGTGGGTGATATCCTGCAGTGCGACTGGATTCCCGATGGCAGAAGGGAATAGCGGAATAAGGTCATGGAGCTTCTGCGCACGCTTTATCCTATACTATTAAACGAGCAATATTTGTATATATATGTAATCGGTTTCTCGAAAACGGCTCTAACGATTTCGAGGAAATTTAGTATACAGCGGGCAAAAATCGAACTAGCTAGGTCTCATGTCTGGGAAAATTCGTTTTCACCGTCTTTTTTAATATTTCTTAGCGCGTTTTAGTGCGTTCAAGAAACTTACAGCGCCATCTGTTGTTGAGTAGCATAGCTTGCTCACCCGATGATATTTTAATCATACAGAGCAATGAGCATAGCTCGGTCGCCCAGGTACTTTTAACTATTTGAGTTTCTCTAACCCAAAATTTTGATGAACCGCTGTAAACTAGCTGTGAAATAGTTTTTACAGCGTAAAAAATATAAGTTATAAATAAAATAAAAAATAAAAAGCCTTTTATTTTTGCTCCCTAATATAAAGGAAAGAGAATAACAACCTATTGAGTATTGACCAGTGTAATTTAAAATAAAAGAATAGTTAAGATTAATTAAAAATTCAAATGGTAATCAAATGGTTAAAATTAATTTAAAAAATTCAAGTAATCTAAAATTTTTGCAGTATTTTTTTTTTAACCTTGTCAAGAAAAATATGTTAATAATAAATCAATAATAGTACATCCTTTTTTATGTCAGCATTTTTATACACATGTCAAATTTATTTAAAGATACAACATTTATCCAAATTTTTGGTTGTCATTCATTAGTCATTAACTATTAAGAGTCTGCATTGTTGGGAACCCCCGTCCGGGTAAAGGCCTCCTCCAGTTGTTTCCAGTTTTCCCTATCTCTTGCTTGTCGTGTCCAGTAAGCGCCGGCAGTGGCGCGAATGTCATCAGTCCAGCGTTTAAGCGGCCGGCCCGGCCTGCGATGCCCTTGCCCAGGTCCACGCCACTCTGTAACTCTCTTCGTCCATCTTCCATCCTCGTATCTGGCCAAATGTCCCGCCCATTTCCACTTTAGCTTTCTTACGTGAACAATAGCGTCCCTTATGTTAGTGCGTCGTCTTATGGTTTCGTTTCTCTGTCTGTCTTTTAGTTTAATGTTCAATAAGCTCCTCTCCATCGCTCTTTGGCTAACCGATATTTTTTTTGCGTTTTTCTCGGTTAAGGACCAGGTTTGACAGCCATAGGTAAGAGTTGGTAGGACGCAGGTATCCATCAGCTTCCCTTTCATTTTTGCGGGCATCTTTGACTTGAATATATTTTTTAAAGACCAATAACGATTCCAAGCTGTTGTAATTCGACGATCAATTTCGTTTTTGTCAGTTCCTTCAAATGAGATTAATTTTCCTAAGTATATATATTCATCCACGTACTCAATGGTCTCCTCTTTTATTTTTATCACATATTTGTTATGATTGGTCATTATTTTGGTTTTTTCGAAATTAATTTCCAGTCCAACTTGTTCGCTTACTTGATGTAGAGACCGTAGGGTAATTTCGAGTTCTGTGGCGTTATTTGAAAACAGAACTATGTCATCTGCAAAGCATAGGTGGCTTAGGTATTTGCCGTTTATTCTGATGCCTGTTCGAGACCAGTCGATTTCTTTCAGTATAAATTGTAGGACCGCTATAAAGATTTTTGGAGAAAGCGGATCGCCCTGTCGTACTCCTCTGGATTTCTTGAACGTAAGACCTATTCTATCAAGCCTCACTCTACTTTTGCAATTTTTGTAGATGTTCATGATTATGTTTATGTAAGGCTTTTCGATTTCGTTGTAATTTAGAGCTTGTTCTATAGCATTGTGCGGAATAATATCGAAAGCTTTTCGATAGTCGATGAAAGCTAAGTATAGGGGACAGTTGAACTCTTTATATTTCTCAATTACTTGGCTGACTACTTGAATATGATCTATTATTGAATAACCTGGTCTGAATCCAGCCTGTTCTTTTGGCTGTTTGTTGTCTATTTTTGGCCCAATTCTTGCAAGCAAACACTGAGCAAAAAGTTTGTAGAGACTTGACATCAAACTGATCGGTCGGTAGTTTGATATATCTGATGGGTCGCCTTTTTTGTATAATAGCGTCATCTCTGATTCAGACCATTGTGAAGGCACTTCCCCTTCTTTCAGGACTCCATTAAATATTTTTGTTAGTAACCCACTCAATATGTCAATTCCTACCTTTAATGCTTCATTAGTAATGAGGTCCGTTCCAGGGCTTTTGTTGTTACTTAATCGTTTTATGGCTATTTCAATTTCCTTATTTGTAAATTCTTTTACTTGCGTATCTTGCTTTGATGTATTGCATGTTAAGTGTGCGATTGCCCTAGTCTTTGACTCTCTTTCGTAAAGTTTTTTGTAGAAGTCTGTAGCCACAGCTACAAGTTCTTTCCTTTTTTCTGTGCTCCCTTGTGAGCTTTTCAATTTTGGTATCCATGAAGTACAGTCCTGTAGTTTTTTCCGAGCTCTCTTCACTCCTCCTGTTTTTTCTATAGAGTCTTGGTATTTTTTCAACTTATAGTCGTCGTATTCATCTTGAATCTGTAATTTGATATGTTTATACAATAATTTTAATTCTGCTTTCTCTTCCTTGGTTTTTTGTGATTTTTGTTGCAAAAAATGTCTTCTGGCTATCTTTTCCTGTGTGTGTGTCGATATTTTGAATTTTTCTTTATTGTTATTATTATTTGCACCTTTTGCTTCAACCAACCTCAAAAAAATATAAGTTAGTCTGTATAAATAAACATGTTGTTATCTATTTAATCTACTATTTCGACATCTAAATACAAATCAGTAGGCGTTTCGTTTAACCTCCTGCGCATTTAAAGCCGTCTATAAAGATTTACAGCCCGGGTCATAGCTGCACCTGATTGATCGCCATTGTCCTGCTAATGTGTTCTGGACGGCTGTCAAGCGATCGTAACTTTAACCTGCTTGCAGTTGAGAGATTTTGTACAGTGTCACGTTTTTTATTCTTTTACGCTTTTTTTTTCTTTTAACGATAAAACGCGTTTCTTTGATAATTTTTTTTTTCAGCAAAAGTCTTCAATGGAATTGATTAAAATATACTGTTAGTTAAGGATACTTCCTAGGGCTAGTTGATTTTCAGTACAAGACTGGATAAATTTCCCTCGATAGAAAAAAATCTCAAAATTACCCTTTTTAAGGGTTCTGTAGTCAACAAGGAACCCTTATACAACGTGATAATGAAATAAGCGAAACCCTCATACACCCCAACAGATTTTTGTTAAAATAAATACATTCTACAATCTTCAAAAAGTTTTTTTTATCAGATATTGTTATTTTAAAGTTTCATCATAGTTCTAGTTTCATCGTTGTTCTAGTCCTCCCACTCCGCGCACGCCACGCCCACTTCCCTCCCCTCCTCACCGCTCATGAACCGCGCGCCACCGCGCCGCCAGCGCGCGTATCTACAGAAATATTTAGAATAGAAGCGGCAAAATATAAAAAAAATACCCCTATCAAAAACCCGTGAAATTGATTCTACTTTCGATTCTGAACAAACTATTTTCTCAGTATCGCTTATTCCGTTAACATGTTGTAGTTTCGTCATGTCCGTCTGTCTGTCCGCGGCTTAGCTCAGAGACCCTTAGTACTAGGAAACTGAAATTATGCATGTATATGTATTTCATCCACGCCAAAAAAGTGGTATAATAAATCTTAAAAAAATAATAATTACGGTACAAAAAAAGAAAAAGAAAAGAGGGGGTGAATTTTTTTTTCTGAGTAACCCCATCGTGCGGGGTCGGATAAGTCTTATAAAATAATGTGAGTTTGGAAAGATCATTTTTCGATTTAGGGATCCGTTAGCAAAATATTCAGCATGAAAAATGAAATTAAAAGGAAAACTATCACAGCTAAGTAGGCTTAACAGGTTAATGACCTATAGCCATAAAACTGGAAATAATGTAAATAGCAATAGCAATCAGGCGTTAGGACCTCGCTGAGTATTAGGAGGTAAAAATTATGTTATGAACTTTATGCTTTAGATGTACTTAGTCAACACCTGTTTTGCGATAAAAATCGTAAAAAACTACGGAACCCTAATTTACCTACACTAATTTAAACAATTTTGGGAAATTTTAAACAACTTTACTGTTTAACAACATTCCTAAATCAAGTCTGGAGGTCCCTGTTTCATTAAAATTATGTTTCTTGACAAGTATACTATACCTACGCGATATAATATCGTTTGTGCTTGGAAAGAATTTCTTCATAATTTTTTACTATAGCAAATGTGAATTGTGAGAACTTAGTTTCCTAGACGAATACGCAGGTATGTATATAAATAAACGTTTTACATTGTAGAAAACTTTTTACGTTTATTGTTTACGTTACTTAGATATTTTGTAACAACCTTAACGTGATGAGACTACATGATATGTAGGACAGGGAAGAAGATTTTATTAGTATTAGAATCGATCCTTGGTGAGTTTTATTGTAAACTGATTTATTTAAGTATATATATGAGACCTCAAGTCAGATTTTAGTATACTACCATAAATTTTAAATGACTCCAAAACATATTTTTTTTGCCATAAATTGCTTTGGCGGCATTTGTATAGGACGACCAATATGTTTTCTCATTTTCCGGATAATAATTCTCAAAAACAATAAAAACAACCGTGTATTAATATATCACATCACAAGTATACCTATACAATAGTTATGTATTTCAAAGTATTGTTTCACCAAAAAACGCGGTATCTATTGCATTGTCTTTCAAACCACTATTATAATTGCGAAATTATAGGAAATTAGACGTGGGAGGCAGTCCATTTTTGTTGCAATAAGTAGTAATTTTATTACATTATTATCACGTTTTAGATATGAAACTTTGAAGTCGGTGGAGGTAATAACAGACTCGCCTACCCTACGAGGTTTTAATGTTCGTACCCTTTTCCTAGCACTTTCAATTTTAATACACTTTAATTTAATAACACTTTTCGGTTGTAGTAAAAGGGTGACATCAAGATAATTTTGAGATCCTCTTTTGTTTTTATTTAAGATCCAAACAAAGAAGGGTATAATAGTCGTGGAAATGTGATGTGTTATCATAGACATGTGAAATGGCGGAGTTTATAGCCTCAATATTATAACGCACTCGGTAGGCTATAAGGACGTAAAGCTTCCCAGAAAACGAAATTTCCATCTTAGCACTCTCGTCTACCTTGCCGACATTTTGACTAACAACTGCTAACAATCCTAGCCCATGTCCTGTGGGCAACAAAGTTAACCCTCTGACAAACGATTGGTACTAAACAACACACAAACGACACGACATTCGCCTCTCTCGTATGGAAAATGGCAATAATCACAGAACAGTTATCGCGGTTGAAGAGTTAAGAGAATTCTCTCCTGTAATGATACGATATTTGTTTGAATGTTAGACAAACTAATGTCGTAAGCACTTCCAATAACCTTGTGACCTTTGGCAGCTATCATTCATGGATATTTATATGGTGTAAATTTCCGTGACTATAGAAAGACAAACTCATTTATTTTATGAGTGAAATGTCTTGCAATACGTCTCATACTAACTAGACAATAAGCACAAGCATGGCCATGCATATTGAATATTATAACATTAAGTCTCTTATTGTGATACTTAGTCGCAGTATTTTTTAAATTAGTTTATTGGAAACTTGCGAATATAGAGATTCAATATGCAACAATAATAACTTAAACTTGTTCCATCTTTGGCTACTGTCGAAAAAACTTGGCAGTTGTAGTTTTTCAATACTAACTTGCGATGTTTTCCACTATATAGGCTTATCGAAGATCTAACGCTATTTACAATCTGTTTTCAGCCCTACGTCGCGTGCTCTACATCGCACTAAAACACACTTGACGAGATTTGTATCCAACCACGTGACACTAAGTGTGCGGTAAGGTAAGTTAGCTTACTCTGTTATTTGCCCGTATACTGCCCAAGGGTGTGCCACGCTGAGGGTTATTCTGACGCGAAATTGGCACCACAGTAATTTACCTATTAGTCTCTCTGATCAGCCCCTCACGTTTCACGCTCGTGCCCTTTACCGCCATCACTTAGCGGATAAACTATTAAAGTGTCTTAAAAATGTTGCAGAATAGACCTTGAAATTTGTAATTCGAAGACGATAGAGTCATTTTTGTTCAAGATTGTTGCGTACCTATTTGAAGTCTGTTTATTAATTTGTTTATGTAAATAAGTATTCTCTTCTTTAATTCTTTTCATATTACTTGATCTGTATCGTCATCATTTATTGTGTGGGATGTAAGATTAACCTCACAAACCGTCGTGTCAGAGATATTGAGCCGTCAAAGGCCTCTAGCATGGGCGCATGGCGCATTTAACGAATACTTCCGAGTATGATAGCCGGTGTGGGTGTCAGATTAACGTGCCTTCCGAAGCGCGGAGTCATCTTACTTTTCGGACAATCAGGTTCATTTTGTCAAGTCTCGACTTAGGGACAGTTTCACAAAGTGATTCTGATTGATGGTGTGCTCATCTAGATTTGGACCTAGAATCTCCGGATCGAGAGCTCTAGCTACCTAGCTAGACCATGATGAATAATAATTCAATGACTGGTTAAAATTAACAAAACACTTTTTAGTTTTATTTCTGTGGAGACACTTTCAGGCACTACAATATCTTTATTTTTACTTTCATAAAACAAATAAATTAAGCTTAGCTTGAGATGTCTGTCTGATATTAAGTTTTTATCAAGTTGTTAGAATAAATCTTCAAATAGAACCTCTATTATAAAGGCTGGAAACTTTAGTCTTATCTATAGACTGCACTATACTTAGCCCGTTCTTGTCTCTCCCTTGACAACTTTACAACATAATCAGTCGACAATGATCCGACGTCCTAGCTCTAAGGGTGCTACGACACCTATGATTATATATTTCATTTTGAACTGAGGTAATTTTATTCATTAAGGTATTTTTGAACACATTTGCTCATAAAACAGCTCTGATTGCACTACGAAGGACTGTGGAGGACTGTGGTCTATGTCTACTCCGACGGAAAAGAGGCGTGATGTTATGTATGTAATTGCACTATATTAAAGTTCATAATCCAGCTTATATTCCCGCACTAGTGCTTTATTTTTATTTTTTTGTCTGAGCACGAGCAAGAACAACTTCTAATGTGCTTTTATAAATTAAAATCAGTTAAAAATATAATATCAAAGCCGCCAATTCACTTACATACAAAATACAAGCTTGGTACATACTAAAATCAACTTCTGCTGAAGAGTAAGGTAAACAGTTTTATTGTATTTTTATTCGCAAATGTGTTGAAAAACGTCGTAAGAAGCACGTGCCCATTAGTTTTTACACTCTCGGCTACATTACTAAGCCTGCAATTTCTAAGCCTTGAGTCGAATTACCAAAATAGCGCACTTGCAACTTAATGTACTATTACTATAAATTAATAAATAATGGGGGACAATTCACACAAGTCATCTGATCGCAAACTAGACGAAGCCTGTATTACGGTTACCAGAGACTCGTGAACTAAATTAGGTTATGGTGTGGGAGCAGCTTCACACTTTCGCTATACATAATGTCGCTCCTACTGAACGGCCCTAAAGTGTAGAGAAGCCTTCGTTGAGATAACGTCAGGAGTTTGACAGTGTCTGTGGCCCTGTTATACCGTTTATATTACATTGTGTCCTTTTATGTTAGTAATTATCACAGAGTTTATGATTTGAATCCACACAGAGAGCTTTTTCATCAAATTATACTGCTTAGCTTAGCTAGGTATACCTCTTCTTTAGACGCTATAAAAAATTATAAAGTTTTTGTCGTGATAAGACTGAGTGAAAAGCACAAAGACTTGGTGATCTAGGTAGGTGTTTCAACAAATATCCTTGAGTATAAAGGACCCAGGCCTCCCTTAAATATAATCTACTTCCCACTACTTTTTCCAGAGCATTGATCACCACGCCACGCTGTCTTTACAAGATTTTTTCTTTAAAATAGGGTAAAAGCGACAAGCTTGACATGGAATTTCCTATAATGGATAACTAAGTAGGTAAAGTAACTACTATTCTCCCTACTAACAGACCTATAATGCACAGCCCAAATCAGTACGGATAGAGACACGAAGTTATGCCACAGATTAAATAATAGTAAACTAGTTATGCACAGGTCCTTAATAACGTAGGTGGGCTTTAAAGGATTTGTAAAAATTTAATATTATAAGGCATACGCCTGGTTATCTGTGGGTTATTAACACCAATATTATAAGGGGAAAAGTTTGTGTTTTTTGTAATAAAAATGAGGTAAAATCTAAAACAATATTCTATTTTGAAAACATCATCACTATCATCATCATTACATTCCATAAAACTTCCACTGCAGGACAGGGAGCTCCCTCCAGAACTCCAGCAAAAACGCATGGTACATTGGACGGGATTTACCATAACCACTTGTAAGCGTTGCGGCTGGCGACCGATGGTGTTGGTGACCGCATTATGTAAGGTGGTTCGATACACAGAAAGATGCTGCTGCCCATACTTCGGTTCATAAGCCCTTAAACGCCTCTTACGAAACCACGGGTAGAGATGGGTTGGTACACACGACCGCACATCAGTAGAAACACTTTGGGACCTTATGGCGTGGTAATAGAGTTAAAAAAGTTTCTACCGACAAGCGGTTGACCGTACAATTCTTTACGGGCACCACACGGACGTTTTAAACATAATTTTACCTAAATTAAGAGTGGACCTTCAGAATGTACATAAACTACATTTTACCACGGGAAATCATCTTAAAATACCTACGGGAAAAATCCTAAAAATTGATGTTGAGTAACATGTTCAAGGCGAACAAAGTCGCGGGCTACAGCTAGATTCTAATAAAGCTACAAAGTAAGTAGGAAGTGACTTGTCTGGACAACTACTCCTGGAGACTACGAGTAGCGGCACTTTCAATTATGCATGAAGCCACTTCTTGACGACCTGACAAATTACACAGCGCCGTTTACAAGATTTCTAGCTGCAGCTAATTGGGAGTTGGGAAGTCGGTCTGGACTTTCACAGGTGCAGTAGAGAAAAGGAAGTTGTGATTGATGCGTAGGCTAGGTACTGTTTAAACTTTACACTGGCAGTGCGATTCTTGTTCCTTCGATTTAAAATAAGAACGGTACAAAGTTCAGTGGTGTCGATTCTGGCAGACCCAAACTAAAACTAAACTAAATTTGACAGGTCTATAAGTGTTTCTGTCTTTGTTACTCCCCACAGACTAAAAAAAGACAGCATCATTTTTAGACCTGTCAAATTTAGTTTAGTTTTAGTTTGGGTCTGCCAGAGTCGATACCAGTGTCAAGCTTTTGACCGTAGCTAATACATACGAGTAGGAATGGAATAGTCGTCAGTAGTTAACCTGTTAAACTCTGTTGTTCAGATGTTTTAAACTGCGAAATAGTCTTTGTCGTTTCATATGATAGAACTGGTTGATGGCTAACTTCACAATGGTTCCCAATAGTTTTGCAAAACTTATTCCAAACAGAGTGAAGTTAGTTTGCAGTTGCAAATATAGGTTCATTCCTATTCTCATTTAAAAGGCAGCAGCAGTAGCAGACACAAAGAGTTAGTTCCATTTAGTCACATTCCCATCTAGTCACGTTTAAAAAATACCTATCAAAAAGTGCCATCTGATCACGAATTCCTTAGTTGTGGGTAAACAATAGAAAATACAGTTGGAAAGAAAAGTGTTTCTTACTTTGGTTTGATATCATTTTGTTAGGAAAAATTCTAAAGATGAAATGGTAAATGAGTGTTAAAAAACTGCTTTGTTTTCGAAATTCACATTTATTAAATAAAATTATCTAAAAATCCAAAAATTTATCAACAAATAATATCTACAGAAAAAGACTAAGTAACAGTTCTGATTATATTAATAAACAACACAACATTATGTAAATAGCGAAACATGCAAAATATACAGTTAAAAAACCTAATATAAATGATTCAAAACAAAATTTTACATAAAGTTGAGTAAACGGTGGATCTCCAAAATAATGGTGAACTCCTTTTACGTAATTCTCCGTAATATATATATATATATTAATTTTGCCTATTTAAACAACACCAAAAAACTATTTCTTTATTTACCGTATGTTTTTTGTAGTAATAATTTTCCACCTCTAAAAGAGTCAATTATTTAAAAAAATTTAACAGGGCCACTCGAACAACTTGCACCCGACATTGCAACAGGAGAACTATCATACTAACCTAATTACGCTTATCAGTAAGTTTCAAACCGCAATCATACTATTTCTTTTTACTTATTAGCAAAAGAGAGGGACCAGACTACACAAGTAAAATTCGCAGTCTATTGTTATTGTTAAAAAACCGGCCAAATGCGAGTCGGACTCGCGCACTGAGAGTTCCGTACAAACCTGTACGTACATATAAGTAAAAGTGATGGTATTTTTATTGATAAAAAACTTTATTAAGTGATATAAGTAACTAAAATACATATTTGAGTTGATTGAATGAAAGGTAAATTGCGGTTTATTTTTATGACGTGTAAAACGAAACTACTTACTAGATCTCGTTCAAACCCATTTTCGGTGAAAGTTTGTATGGTAATGTACATCATATATTTTTTTTAGTTTTATCATTCTCTTATTTTAGAAGTTACAGGGACGATGGACTTTGGAAGTGTCTCTCGCGCAAACTATTCAGTTTAGAAAAAAACTATATAACAAACCTCAATATAATTTTTTAAGTTCTATCCATAGATACCCCACACGTATGGGATTGATGAAATAAACATTTTTGAGTTACAGTTCTAAGTATGGGGAATCCTAAAATTTATTGTTTTTTTTTCTGTATTTTTGTATGAAAATCTTAATGCGGTTCGCAGAATACATCAACTTACCAAGTTTCAATAGTTTTGGAAAAAAGTGGCTGTGACATGACATACGGGTGGACAGACAGACAGACATGACGAATCCATTAGGGTTCTGTTTTTTGCCATTTGGTTACGGAACCCTAAAAACCGGTCGGACGCGTACTCTTTTTTAGGTCTTGTAAAGTCAAGTGCGCTTGACTTTTCTACACAATGTTGTTACAGTTTAAGATTTATTTTTAAAGCAAGAGTTCCTCACTTTACTTTTTATATTAAACTAGCTGTTGCCCGCGGCTTCGCTCGCGTGGATTTCGTATTTAGGTTGTTACCGGTTTTCCGAAGCAATGAGATATTTTAGTCCAGGGAAATTAATATTTATCCCATCGTTTCGGGGTAATTTTAAACTAAGGAAAAACAGGACTAACCCTGCGCAAATCAATGAGTATAATTCAAGATCCAGCTGAATTTTATATAATATACAGACGTTACTCATAAATTACTCAGAACAGAGGAACTAAGCAGCAGTATCCTAACAAATGTAAAGAGAGAGATGAGAGACACCTTTAAGTAATATTTCAAAACAGAGCCAATTCGCAGAAGTAATTGAGAAAAATTAAAACCCTCTCCCTCTCCCCTCTTCCTCTCCCCCTCCCCCTCCCTCTGTCTCTCCCCCTCCTCCCTCTCCCCCTGCCCCTCCCTCTCCCCCTCCCTCTCCCTCAGCCCCTCCCCCTCCCTCACTCCCTCTCCCCCTTCCCCTCCTTATTCCCCTGCCTCCCCTCCCTCCCTCCCTCCCTCTCCCCCATCCACTCCTTCTCCCCCTCCCTCTTCCCCTCCCCCTCCCTCTACCTGTACCTCTATCTGTACCTCTACCTCTTTAACTATCTACCTATCTACCTCTCTAGCTCTATACCTCTCTACCTCTCGACCTCTCTACCTCCCTACCTCTCTACCTCTCTACCTTCCACATCTCTACCTCTCTACCTCTCTACCTCTCTACCTCTCCACCTCTCTACCTCTCTACCTCTCTACCTCTCTACCTCTCTACTTCTCTACCTCTCTACCTCTCTACCTCTCTTCCTCTCTACCTCTATACCTCTCTACCTCTTTACCTCTCTACCTCTCCCTGCCCCTACCCCTACCCCTAACGCCAATTTAACCGCTATCCCTAACATAGAAACGAAACCCATATTTATTTTTAGACATTTCAAAGCTATCGCACCCCAACCCCATCCCCAGGGGATGATGGTATTTCACGTCCACCACGTTGTATTTCAAAATTGTTGTAGCTTTCGTAATCAGCGACCCGATAAACCAGACAAACGACACCCATATTGATTTTTAGACATTTCAAACCTAACGCACCCCAACTCCATCCCCAGGGGGATGATGGTATTTCACGTCCACCTCGTTGGATTTCAAAATTGTTGTAGTTTTCGTAACCAGCGACCCGATAAACCATACAAACGATACCCATATTGGTTTTTAGACTTTTTCACCCCATTTCCCTTTTTAAGGGGTCGAATTTAGGGTCGAATTTCAATAACTGTGATGAACGTTGCATAGAAATATATCATTAATGACTAAATAATAAATTTTACTTTAAAAATAAAGAATTTTCAACTTCATCCCCCTTTTCACCCTTAAGGGTGTCGAATTTTTAAAAACCCTGAGACACGTAAATATTAATTTTTAGTCGTCAGCCTAAATACAAATTTTAAAGAACCTAACTTCAAAACTGACGGACTTTCATACAAAATTTCATCCCCTATTTTACCCCCTTAGGGGTGGAATTTTGTAAAACCCTTTGTTAGTGCACCCCTAGGCCTCATAAGGAACCTACATGCCAAATTTGGAATCTCTAGACTCAGCGGTTTGGGCTGTGCGTTGATATGTCAGTCAGTCAGTCAGTCAGTCACCTTCTTCTTTTATATATATAGATGTTACCCGCGGCTTCGCTCGCGTGGTTTTCGTATTTATGTTGTAACCGGTTTTCCGAAGCAATGAGATATTTTCCCGTCATTTCGGGGTAATTTTAAACTAAGGAAAAACGGGACTAACCCTGCGCAAATCAATGAGTACAATTCAAGATCCAGCTGAAGTTGCGCCTAAATTACTCAGAACAGAAGAACTTAGCAGCAGTATTATGCCTTAAAGTTGTCACTTAACCTAACAAATGTAGAAAGAGAGATGAGAGACACCTTTATGTAATATTTCAAAACAGAGCCAATTCGCAGAAGTGATTGAGAAAAACTAAAACCCTCTCCCTCTCTTTCCCTCTCCCCCTCCCTCTCCCTCACCCTCTCCCTCTCCTTTTCCCTCTCCCTCTCCATCTCCCTCTCCCCTGTCCCTCCTCCCCCTCCCCTCCCTCCCCTTCCCCCTTCCCCTCCCCCTCCCTCTACCTGTACCTCTATCTGTACCTCTACCTCTTTAACTATCTACCTATCTACCTCTCTACCTCTATACCTCTCTACCTCTCTCCCTCTCTACCTCTCTACCTCTCTACCTCTCTACCTCTCGACCTCTCTACCTCTCTACCTCTCTAGCTCTCTATCTCTCTACCTCTCTACCTATCTACCTCTCGACCTCTCTACCTCTCTACCTCTCTAGCTCTCTATCTCTCTACCTCTCTACCTCCCTACCTCTCCTCCTCTCTACCTCTCTACCTCTCTACCTCTCTACCTCCCTACCTCTCCTCCTCTCTACCTCTCTACCTCTCTACCTCTCTACCTCTCTACCTCTCTACCTCTCTACCTCTCTACCTCTCTACCTCTCTACCTCTCTACCTCTCTACCTCTCTACCTCTCTACCTCTCTACCTCTCTACCTCTCTCCCTCTCTACCTCTCTACCTCTCTACCTCTCTACCTCTCGACCTCTCTACCTCTCTACCTCTCTACCTCTCTACCTCTCTACCTATCTACCTCTCTACCTCTCTACCTCTCTACCTCTCTACCTCTACCTCTACCCTATCCCTGCCCCTATCCCTACCCCTAACACCAATTTAACCGCTATCCCTAACATAGAAATGACATCCATATTGATTTTAGAACATTTTAAACCTATCGCACCCCAACCCCAGGGGATGATGGTATTTCACGTCCATCGCGTTGGATTTCAAAATTGTTGTAGTTTTCGTAATCAGCGACCCGATAAACCATACAAACGACACCCATATTGATTTTTAGACATTTCAACCTTATCGCACCTCAACCCCATCCCTAGGGGATGATGGTATTTCACGTCCACCACGTTGGATTTCAAAATTTTTGTAGCTTTTGTAATCAGTGACCCGATAAACAATACAAACGACACCCATATTGATTTTTAGACATTCCAACCCTAGCGCACCTCAACCCCATCCCCAGGGGATGATGATATTTCACGTTCACCACGTTGGATTTTTAAATTGTTGTAGCTTTCGTAATCAGCGACCCGATAAACCATACAAACGATACCCATATTGGTTTTTAGATTTTTTTACCCCATTTTCCTTTTTTAGGGGTTGAATTTGGGGTGGAATTTCAATAACAAAGATGTACTTTCCACAGAATTACAACCCTAATGCCTAAGAAAAAAAATTGTGGATTTTACTTTGAAAATGAAGGATTTTAAACTTCATCCCCCTTTTCACCCCTTAGGGTGTAGAATTTTCGAAAACCCTGAGACACGTAGAACTTAATTTTTAAATACAAATTTTGCAGATCCTAACTTCAAAACTGACGGACTTTCATACAAACTTTCATCCCCTATTTTACCCCCTTAGGGGTGGACTTTAGTAAAACCCTTTCTTAGTGCACCCCTAGGCCTCATAAGGAACCTACATGCCAAATTTGGAATCTCTAGACCCAGCGGTTTGGGCTGTGCGTTGATATGTCAGTCAGTCAGTCAGTCACCTTCTTCTTTTATACAGGGTGTTAATTTGATTGCGTGCCATAGCTTAAGGGGTGGTTCAGTAACGATAAAGAAACTCAAAAAAAATATTTAAAAAAATCCTACTAAAAAAAATTAAAACTCCATTGAAAATAAACTTACGCGGAGGGCAATGTCCGCGCTATCAAAAGCTCGCGAAAGTTTCAGTTATGTAGTCGTAATGGAGATCTTTAGGGGAGGCCTATGTCCAGCAGTGGACGTCTTTCGGCTGATATGATGATGATGCAGTGCCTACCTTATTCACTGATACTCGCGCGCTAGCGACGTTGCTCCGCGTTAGTTAAGTTTCAATGCAGTTTTAGTTTTTTTTTCAGTAGGATTTTTTTAAATATTTTTTTTGTGTTCCTTTATCGTAACTGAAACACCCCTTAAGCTATGGCACGCAATTAATCTTTAATCTATATATACACCCTGTATATATAGATTAAAGATTAATACATAAACCGTAACACTTTTCGTTGCAGCAGTCCGTGAAATCGATTCGTGATCAGATGGCACTTTTTGATAGATATTTTTTAAGCGTGACTTGGTGGGAGTGTGACTGGATGAGTAGAAATACTCTACAAAACACGGAAATGCTTTACCTTTTATGCCCCTAACGGTCACCAATCTGGGTTCTGAATCTGACAATGGCCAACGTTCCTTTACTTTCGTGATCCAATAGCAAGAGCAATCACAATTTCTGCCTAGTTGGTACAGTCAAGAGCGAGTGAAGCTTGACTAAATTCCCATTTCAATCACCGTTGGGGCTAGAGTCGCGCTGCGCTGCTGGTCAACCGTGACCTGCTCTTGACTACACATATGGAGTATAAGAGATGTCTTTAATGAATGAAACCGATTTGAAAGGAACTTCATTAAAAGGAACACTCAGTATAAAAAACAAGTTATCCATCTTATTGCATAAACAATATTTAAAAATGTAAGCGACCAGAACAAACCACTTAGTAGCTTCGTAATCATACAATTTATAGTGAAAAGAAAATTATTAGAGTAGGAAAATACCGATATCGCTGAGATATCTCCATTATAAAATAAAAACATCTGTTAAATGTTCCTGGATTCAGAACACGCTTGCGATTTAAAAATTTGTAATTAGACCTCTAGCAAGGACCAGTCATTTGCGACGACGCCGGAAGCCGCAAAATAAAATTTTATTGAAAGGACCAGTGTTTAAAATTTAAGGTGCTTCTCGATGTGCGGAAATCACTGCAGTTACCAGGCGGCCGTTACCTTTTAAATCTGATAACTGTCAAAATAGAAATACCTACACCATGATAGGCACTAGTATCAATTACTTTTTATATTGACATGGCCAATTGATTGTGTAAAGTATTACAAGGCTCCCGATTGATCTGAACGTGATGATATCGACATCTTATTAATTATGGACGTAATCAGGAGAGGAATGCGTACCCTAGTCCAGTTGATCTTTCATATAATGCAGTGTTATTATTGTGGCACAAATACTCTCAGTAATAGAAGCTAAGAGTAACTAACAGCTAGACAGGGATGGAATTTTGACGTAAATATAGGGTGACTTTTAATTAGTTCTTGATAGAAAAAGGTATAAATGTACTCATGATATTGAACAACTTTATCCAAGCAACATAGGTCGAAATACACAAAACCAAGTTTTGACCTCCCATAGAAACTGCATCAGCTGATAGCGCATTTTGTATGGGAGGTCAAAATTGGTTTTTCGTATTTAGTCCTATGTTCCTTGTGAAAAGTTGTTCAGTATAATGAGTACATGCATATCTTTTGCTATCAAGAACTAATTTAAAGTCATATAAGTCATCAGGTAAGCCTGAGTTGAGCCTCAGTAATAACGTGTTATCACTGAGCAATACGACACTACCCTAAAAAGCTCCCCTAAAAACATAATGAACTTATTTGAAAATGTAAAAAAAGCAATAACTGCATGCAACAATTCTATTCCATTCTAAATAGCTAAGGAAATTTGACGCACGCCTTGCTCACATTCATTTTTAGGGTTCCGTAGTCAAAAAGGAATCTTTATAGTTTCGTCATGACCGTCTGTCTGTCTGTCCGCGGTATAGCTCAAAGACTTTTAGTTCTAGAAAGCTGAAATTTAGTATGTTTATACATTCTATCCACTCGAAAGGATTTTCCCTTTTTTACCCGACTACGGCAAAGCAAAAGGAGGGTTATGATTTTGACAGGCTATGTATGTATGTATGTATGTATGTATGTATGTATGTATGTATGTATGTATGTATGTATGTATGTATGTATGTTCATCTGTTCCATCATAACTTCTAAACTACTTCTCATATTTTGACAAATGAGGTGTCGTTAGAAGCGTCTTAATTATCCGCTGGTTATAGGATACAAGAAATTTCGTTTAATTGTATGTGGCGCCCTCTAGAGCAGATTAAGTCAAGGACTAATACAAAAAAAAAAATTCACCGTAACGTGTTGGGTATCAAATGAAAGGGCTTAACGAGCAAATTTCAAAAATATATATGTTGTTAGCTTTTTTATGTATTTACAACCCCAAAATAATTGAAATAAAAAATCTGTTCAAAAACTAGAACCCGACTACTGGCAAATCTTGCTCAAAAAAGTATGTAACAAGAAAATATTGTCATCGGAAATTGTTATGTACAAACTATGGTATTAAATAAATATTCATAGCGATGTTCAGATAATAGCCGTGGTCATGTTATGCCACCTATCCGAAAAAAGCGATCATAAACTTCAGGGCAAAGAGGCATAACAATATGACCACGGCTATTATCTGAACATCGCTATGAATATTTATTTAATACCATAGTTTGTACATAACAATTTCCGATGACAATATTTTCTTGTTACATACTTTTTAGAGCAAGATTTGCCAGTAGTCGGGTTCTAGTTTTTGAACTGATTTTTTTTCACTTGTCGGGTAATCTACTATTACTCTACCCTTCCATTTCAATTCCATATTCCAGCAAGTTTATACTTGATTTTCTGAGAAAGTTGTTTAGATTAGTTAGTACATTTCAGATTCGATTATTTGTACAATACAATAAAATATAGCGTAAATATGGCATACATATGCTATATCAAACTTCATAATATTAAAACCTCAGAAACTCAGTGTGAGTATTTAGTGTAATTTTAAATTGGCAATTAAAATTATGAGTAACGTTAAAAGTTAGGGCAAATAAGTTGATTCATCTCCATCGGAAATACCATTTAACTGACTAGTCAAAACAAACTTAACTTTAAGGAAATAAACATTTACCATCTGTTCTAACAAGAAAACAGCATGTTTAGTTTAGGTACATAGTTAATTTCATTATGATGTAATGAGTGTACTCAACGGCATGGAAATCGCACCTCTCCAAAATGTTTAAAACTTTTTTATTGTATGATATTTAAATTAATTGTCATAGAAAGTGATCCATCAAAACAGCTCCGTAATTGGGGAATAGTAAATCGTCTTAAGGTGATCCGTTTTCCATACAAAAATCAAATGACTTGCATTCTTACGCGGGACATAAAATTCTGTTGAAAAACGAACGAATACTAATATTTTTAGTTAAAATTTTCAATAATTAATACAAAAATACAGTTAATGTACTGAAAGTACTATTTTTGTTAGCAATTTTTGGTTCAATATTACGATTTTGGGCGTGCGGTCAAAACTGTACGGTTGTGCTTTGTGTGCATGTGTGAGTGATCGTACTCATGTAAACACGGACTGACGAGAGTATTGACTTTAGGGGACATATGGAGATATTTTTCTTATCGAAATTGTTGTTAGGCGTTGAAGTTGTGAAATTTACGCGAACCAACTTTTTGCACATATATAGTTGGTACTTATTGCATTATTAAAAAATAAAACCTTATATTTGCAGCAGTGGCTCCATCTAGTTGCGTTCGGGGCTAAGCTGGCCGTCACAGATCACCTTAAAAGGATTGATTGACGATCGATTGATGATAAGTACTTACCTATTTAGTTCCTATTTTGTAGTAAAATTTTCTCTCTGTTTTTCTTTTAATCTGTCTTTCATGTGATGTCCTGCTTAAGCGAGATAGCACAAAAGATTGTAAGGGACAGCTTTTCCAAAACTGAATAACTTTTAGTAAATGAAACTTTCAGGAAATGAAAAAAGAATCCGCATCGCCATTTTTTTAATTTACCTACTGAAAGTTGTTCAGTTTATAATATTCTGTACCTATGTCAAAGGATAATTTAAGCGGGGCTAACATAAAAAAGTACATGGCTAGTAAACTGTTCAGCTGATTTAACATTTTATATATTTTATATAAAAGCCTATTATTCTTTATTCTTCTATGATGGCAATTTTTCTTGGATCTCTAGCCAAATATTACTTATAATACAAATATTAACAACTTTTTCAGCGAAACTGATTTTTTTTTGGATTTCTTTTGCCAACCTTACGCCGGCAATAAAGAAATTTTGATGGAACGACCAATAGTTATTTGTTATGAAAGGCAGCAAAATTGTTATTTGGCGCGAGTGCCTTGTATTGAAACTTGAGCAAGCGAATGAGCGAAGCGAGTGGTTCAAAGAAGGACAAGTCACGAGACGCGAAATAACTTTGCTTTCCTGCCAAGCGAAACAATTTTTCAACGCACTAACGAATAGCGCCAGTACATTATACCATATTTCATCATCATGTTATAATTTCAGAAACCTTTTCACGCTAGCGGCCAAAAATGATTTTTGAACACAGGTTTCGACCGATAAAAATTTCACAAACCTTTTCTATGCTAACGGCCAAAAATTACATTTGCACGCAGATTTTAACCGACACAGCAAAGTTTTCTGAGCTATTGAAGTGAATTTTTTTTTGTCGTTTCTCGACCCGAGTTTCTTCAAAAAAAGTTAAAACATGAAATTTGGCCAGGAGAGAAAAATAACTCTATATGCTCAAATCGTACAAAAATATTGTTCAGTTTAATTGTTAAAAGCGCACATTAAAGTATAACTTCAAAAACACCAAACAAGTTGATCTTCTGCGAGATTTGAAAAACAGACAAACAGTAGCTTAGACCTGTTTGTTGCTCTTTCCTAAGATTATCCAACAAGTATTTACCCTACCAGGGCAGTGGTAGTGGTAATAAGCGGGTGATACAATCAGTAACAAGCCCCAGTACCAGTCCCGACTTGTCATTATGATACAATTAATTTGTCGTTGCAAACCAAACACAGGGCACGGGGAAGAGCCGATGTAAAAAGAGCGATACTTTTCATAACAGTACAGTATTTTATCTAGCTATTTTACTTTGAAACCAAATCGAGCGCGGACTATTATTTAGAATAGCAGAAAAGCTCTTGTAAGCCTCTACGCCCCTTGCTCATTAGTCGTAAATATTCATGTTTAGTTGAAAAGGTTTTGAGTCTAGCCATGGGTCTAGCCAAAGAAATTGCGAAGCAAGGAGGTTTTTGTTCTGAGGGTAATAATATTTGTATAAGACACTCTCAGGCAAGTCGAAAAATATAATATTGTCTTCGCCATTTTAAATTAAAATTCTCTACTTTTAAGCATCGCCATGTTTATCCATCAATCAGTTTGTAATTCAATAAATATTAATAAAATATGTTTCCAAATATGTCGTTGATATCGGAAATGGTTCGATTACTAAGTATATCTAAGTTCCACGCGGATGAAGTCGCGGGCAATAGCTTCTTTCAAATAAATATTTAATAGAATACTGTTATAGTAAGTAACGTATCATTTTGCAGTGCTTAAGTAGGCGATTTATTAGATGTCATCGATCGCCCAGCCACCATTATGATGCAATTCAACACCTAATTTTCCTTCTGCGTATATTATGGTGGTTGTTACTTACTCAGATTTGCATTTCCTTAAATAGCGGAGGTATTCTTGACATGTTTAGTAACAAGATACCTTACTCATGTACTTACTACTTTTTAATTTACTACTACTTCAAGTGGTAACTAGACTAGTAAAAGCTAACCAGTGCTAAAGTGACGTGACTTAAAAAAAAACCGGCCAAGTGCGAGTCGGACTCGCGCACTAAGGGTTCCGTACCACCACATAAACATAATTGTATTAGTTGAAATTTCAGTAAGTTAATGTGCTAGATTTTTTGAGTTCGACACGCGCTTGACCAAATTTTATTATTTGTTGTTATTTTATAGCCTATGCCCTATAAACATACCAATTTTCAAGTTTGTAAGTGTTCCCGTTTTTAAATATAACTAAAACAAAAATCGCCTCAGCAACCATCCAACTTGACCCCTCTCTTATATGAATGTTCTTGAAACGGGAGCTCACCACAATTGGTTACCATTAGTTGTGAGAAAAGTTGTAATATTTAATGATTTCAGACTTTTCCCATTATTTGTACTGTGAGACCTAGCTTCTTGCCAAATTTCATAATTTTAGGTCAACGGGAAGTACCCTGTAGGTTTTTCATTTTTGAATAAATGTATGGAGATGAGGACATAAAATGCCATATCTTTTGATTGCGTCGTTGTAAAAAATTGAAATTTTCAGATCTTGTGTGGTTCATAGATCCTAATATATGGTATTAATTTCAACCTGATACCTTTACCCGTTCGTGAGATAAAGGGTCTTGACAGACAGACAGACAGACAGACAGACAGACAGACAGACAGACAGACGGACAACAAAGTGATCCTATAAGGGTTCCGTTTTTTTCTTTTGAGGTACGGAACCCTAAAAACCGGTCAAGTGTGAGTCGGACTCGCGCGCCGAGGGTTCCGATATACTTGTTGTAATTTTTGAAGTAATAAAGTCCATTTTTAGGACCGCAAAACTAAATTTGTTTGTAAAGGTTACGAGTATTTGCAGATTTCAATAAAACTATGCAATTTAGAATGATCGTTTTATTTTTGCTGTAACGTTTACATAAATTTCTGTGAACTGTAATTAATTCAGATTTTTTCCTTTCACAAACTTCGGTGATAAGGGGGTGGGGGGGGGGGGAATGGTATTTTTTTTACATTTTTCATCATAACTTGAAAATTAAGAGACGTAAAAAAATACAAAATATATTTTAGAATGTACAAATAAAGTCCTTTCATATGATACTCAACTCGACCTAGTAGCGACAATTTGAAATTTGGCCCCCCCTACTTTGGCGCCTTTTACATTAATAATCATAATTTTTTCAAAATTCTTTCATGTGCAATAAAGTTTGGCAACCCAATTCTAAAACTGTTCCAAATTTCAAGTCGATAGCATGAGTGGTTACTGAGATATAGAGGTGTGACAGACAAACAGACAGACGGACAGACAGACAAAGTCGCACCATAAGGGTTTCTTTTTTTACCATTTTGGTATCGGAACCCTAAAAATGACGTGCAGCCGAGTGTACGGTCAACCGCACGTCAGTAAAAACTTTTTCAACTCTATTACCATGCCATAAAATCCAAAAGTGTTTCTACTGATGAGCTGTTGAATATACCACACGGGTTGATGAAAGTAGAGGAAGCGAGGGTAAGATGCGTATTTCTATATAGCTATGTAAGTATGTCTTGTGGTTATTTATTGCCATCTCATTGGCTTTCGTTGAAATCGTGATCAAAAATCCATAATTATTCCGCACAAAACCATTTTGCTCGCGTCATATTAAAATGTAAATATTACCCATGTGTGAACCGTTTTCATTTTACGCCGCTCTGGGAATAAGGAAGAAACATTTTCATTTTTCTACATTTTTAGAATTTAATTTAAAAAGTATTTTCTTTATCTTATTTTTAAAAAAGAAAGTGCCCCTTTGCCATTCGCCCAACATTAATTTCGCACGATATTATCTCACTCTACTAAATATGGAGTGGCGGAGCGTTTAGATAACTTTGGCCACTCAACGCTGAGTCAATCTCCAGTTAGTTAAGTATTGGTGCTGCGGGACCATCTGTGGCTCGTTATGAGCGATCTAGACAGTCATATTTATTTATTATTTGTATATATGCTCTCCTGGTACCTTCTCCTAGTTGCGCTTGGTAGAATATGTTTGTGTACACTCATTATCATTAAAATAATTATCGTGTGGGTCGTGAGATTGATGACCGACCTCACTAACCCTTTTTTGAGCTGCCAAAAGCCTGTAACTGACAACTTCTACCAGCCGAACGCCACAAATAGGCTCATTTTTAATAGAATTCCTTCTAGGAAAAATAATATTTTTAAGAGATTTAACATTTTAGTTACAATCAAACTGAAAACAGCTAATAATTTTCCAAATTTTTTTAACTGTCATGCGTAGCGGTCGGATAGTACCTCCGTAGACAGAAGTCTTGACCAACAACTTGCCATGTCATTTGATATTAATCAGAATAATCAGGTGATTCATCTTGCAATGTCTTAACTAGGGAAGTCTTACAAAGTGACTTTCGTTTGACAGTGTCCCCACCGGCAATCGGACCTAAAACCTCTGGTACGAAATCCCAACGCTCAACCACTAGACCACGTATAGGTTGTACAAGTTTATGAATTTACATATTTCAATCATGATTCATACATTTTCAATGACTTGGACTTGGACTAAGGACTTTTACGTCCATTATTTTATGACTTGAACACATCGTTGCCTGCTAGTTAATAGCTCGCATAGCTGTAGTGTTATCAGGCATCATATGGCTCGTTTCTCCATAGTGGAACTAGCAACATTAGATAGCATTGTGTGGCCCCATGATGGATCAGGCCCGCGAGCGACGTGCGAACCTTCGTCCTCATAAATAGCCAGGGATCAACAGAATATGATATACTCGTAAATGTGTATGATGAGGAAGTTTCGCTACAAAGATGGTTCACAGAGATTTGATTGGAAGTAATTTGCACTAAATTACTAAGTAAAGAAGGAACATAAACGCGATATTTAGTATCGAAGTTAATCGAGCTATCGATAAGTAGTTTCAACGTAAGTGCTCATTTAGTTTGCTCATAACGTAAAAGGAAAGAAAAAAAAAATTACATGGGTAACTTTTCTGTGGCAAAAAATAAGTTCGAAAACTAAAACCTGACTACTCAAAAATATTGCTCTAAAAAACTTTTTAACAAAAAAATTAAACCGCCGAAAAACTGAAAAGCAAGAAATAATAAAACTTTTTTATTTAACCTTAATAACAAAGTTCTTAAACTAATGTAAGTATACCCGAGTAATTTTGAGTCGGCGCCGCCGCCGTGCATCACGCTTTACGTAATTAATTAATTTGCTTGTATGGCGCCGACTCTAAATTACTCGTGTATACTTACATTAGTTTAAGAACTTTGTTATTAAGGTTAAATAAAAAAGTTTTATTATTTCTTGCTTTTCAGTTTTTCGGCGGTAAAATTTTTTTGTTAAAAAGTTTTTATTTTACAATTATTGGTGACTATATATTTTATTTTCCCACCCTTAGGGTAAATCGAACTATTCTGTAAAAAGTTATGCGTGGTCATACATTACAATCAGTCAGTGAACAATCAATCATCCCTTGTTTCCCTACCCTTAGGGTTGGAATTTTTTTTCCAAATTTATATGGGACCAACTTCGGGGTATACCCTTTCCAATAAACGTCAATAAAGTCATAAGATTGCTTTCAAAATATTGTTCATCCTCACTACTTTATGATCACCCCTATTATCACCCGGTGATATTTAAGGATTGGCTCTCTGTCTTTATTTAATGCTTAGTTACAAAATCACACATAAAGTTGCTGTACTCATAGTGTATTCAAATAAACCCTGGCCACCTGTAAATTCCCAATAAAATAAGCCAACCCCGCCCTCAACGGGACCCTGCTCTGGCTACGGGAGCCGCGGGCGCTAACGGCGCACAGTTTAGATGCTATTGTTTTGACAGTAATTGTTATAGACAGCTACACTACAGCATACTATTCCAGTTTTATAACTTATCTTCTAAGCAGAGTTTCCTAAACTGTAAAATACGGTAAGTATGTAGGTAATATTTAGACTTTAATATTAATTCATCATCATTATGGGGTGCCATCTTCAAAATGAAGTTTGAAAGTCAGTCGAGGTGTTGAGCTTCTCTTGCTACTTTACTCTCTGTCGTTACTTGCCACTCTAGCCTACCTCTACTAAATTAAATTTGTCCACGGCGAAAAGAAACTAATATTACCTACATGGTGTAAGAATTTAGATGGAGCGCATTTGAGTGAGCTACACATGAAAATAACCAGTTAAAAGTATTCAAGACCAACGAGCACCGTTTACAAGCACCTGTAGTATGGCGTCGACGAAGAGTCTAACACAATTTTAGGAAATAATATAAATAAATAAATATTGGGGTATAATTCACACAAAGTCATCTGATCCCAAACTAGAAACTGATATAGATAGGTACATAAATAGATATATAGCACCCAGACACAGAACAGTAACTCATGTTCATCACATAAATGTTTTCCCTGGGCGGGAATCGAAATCGCAGCCCGCGGCGAAGCAGGCAGGCTCACTACCACCCACGCCAAAGGGCCAGTCAAAAATAAAAATGTTTAAATTAATATTATTTTTTATATCATACCATGTCATGCATGTACCTTCCTGTCTGAATACTAGTTTATAATTAATCAACATGGTACAGAGACAAAGTACTGATATAGAAACTAGCTGGAAAGCCGCATTTCCATTCGTGGCGCCTGACGTGGAATTCAATTAATCATGCTGTAATCGCTAAGCAAACACTTCACACTTCGTGAAAGTTTTTCTGTTGATAGATTTTCACATCTTTTTTTTAATTTTAATATTTTGTTAGTTCTGCTATTCGATAACAGATGGCGCTGTGTTGTATGGTGAAAAATTGTTTTGCTACTACCGTATAGATGGCGCTATTGTGCAATATTACGGGCGTTTATTTTTACTTGCTTTACATATTGTATAGTCGTAATATCCAGCATTTTTTAAAGAAATCTTGTAGATACCAACAAAATTTTCAGCTGCATATTATTAGCAAAGTCCAAAAATAACAAAAAAATCAATTTATTTAGTTAAGGCAAAGAAGGATATTTAAAGGCTAGGAAAATATAGTTTTGCCGGTAAATCATATACTTGGTCAACCAATAAAAAATATACTACCTTAACTTTTTAAATCTAGTATTTTACTGGGTTTTGAAAGTTAGACTTTTTTCTCAGTGTTCCGTTTTTTACTAAATATTTTAGGTGTAAAATCGCAAGCCTGTGAGCCATACTAAGGTAAGTTTTTTTTATTGTCAATGGCGTTACTTTTGACCTCGATCTATTCTTGAGGGCAGAGATGAGGTCGACGATGGAACGACCTTGCCCAGAAGAAGCCTATTCACTCGCGACTTATATGAACTCGGAAGCATAGACGCAAGCAGAGAAATCCACTCTTAAAGTCTAGCACTTACCATACACGTTCCCTGCACACAAATAGCTCGGAAGCCAGGCTTGGTGCATGGTGTCCCGTCAGACACTAGTGCCAAGGATGCGTAGAACTGCTGACCTCGTGGTCGGCAGTTGAGAGTACAAGGGGAATTGCCTGGAAACAAATTAAAATCCGCGTGTGTAAAAGTTGTCAGTTTGGTGTCTGCTAAGAATAGAACGTACAAACCACATCTACCACGTGTTGTAAAAGGCGACAAAGGGAGCTTATCATATCATCATATCGTGTGGGTTGCAAGGTCGATGACCGACCTCACAAACCCTGGTGTCAGAGTTGTTGAGCCGCCAAAGGCCTCTGAAGGGAGCTTAAGCCGGAGGATGTGCAGTAGCCTCCTTCTCCGTATCGTACGCTGTCCAGACGTTTCAAAATATGTTGTGATGTGATATGAGTAACGAGGTATAATAAAAAACGTGTTGGATAGTAGAGACTACGAATGAGTGCTAGGGAGAAAACAATCTCTTATTGGCTCTGTAACAGATTTTGAATGACAGAATACTACAAATTGATCTCATGAAAAACCAGCTTTGCAGTTTTTCGCTTTTATTTGAGTTACTTAAATCTTAAAAGTTATTTGTAAATACTGTTATATAACTGGCAATTCATTACATAATTGGCTGAGGTGTTAATCATAAAAATTATCCGGACAGATGCTCGTGTAACCAGTAACAGATAAATTCCCTGGGCGTTCTCACTGCTATTACGCTTTTATTTTTTGCTAAAATGACTAATATTTTCTGTTCAAGCTATGGAATAATATAAGGTCCTTAACTATGAAATTGGCGTTTTGTATGGGGAAAACAAAGTACACAAAAAAAAAGATATAATATATTTAATCAATCAAAGTATGTTCCATTGCTATCTACGCACTTCTGCTATATACCTACCAGGTAGTTCATTGATGAAATTAGGGGAGCGAGAATCAATAAAATCTTTGAAGGCAGTTTGGACTGCCTCACCGGAGTTAAATTCCGGATAAAGTGATAATCTTAATCTAATAAGGGTATAACAAACAACCCCATAGAGTAACATGATTTTCGCGCGCAATATCCGCGCGGTTTGACGCATTGCTCTAAAAACAACCCCGAAGACTGCATCTGCCCATGAAACTTCAACCAACTTTAACTTATCGTAAAATATTTGTTTAAATATATATTTTTCTTTTATTAAAATGATTTACAATTTCTGAACTTATAATTAATGACACGGCGCCTCCTAAACCTTAATCAGGTTTAAACTAAACCTTAATCAGGTTATATGATTATATGATGATTTGAAAACAATTGTGTAGTCTTAAAGAGTGAACTTACCGTCGACATAAGGCACCCAGGTGTAGAACCGTCCTCGGAACGGTCGCCGGTCATACACAGCGCACTGTTCTGAGCGAGGGTCGCGTAGTGGACCAGGGCATGGCTGTAATTGAAAAAAAAATATATTTAGGGGGTGGCATGAATGCAAAACTGAAACTTTTCTTTGGATTTGAGCGATGTAATTTATGTATGACACATAAAGTGTCTGGTTTAATTGATTGTAAATGTCTGAAATTTCATTTATTTAACAAGGATCCAAAATATTCGCTTAGACGAGAATTGAACTAAGTATAAAGATCTCAGATCATGCATCGACTAACTCGATTCAAAATCATGCGATTCTGAAGTTGTCCAAAATTCACTATATCAGCGAGATAATGGAATAAGCGAAACCCTCATGCACCCCAACTGATTTTTAGGGTTCCGTACCTCAAAAGAAAAAAACGGAACCCTTATAGGATCACTTTGTTGTCCGTCTGTCTGTCTGTCTGTCTGTCTGTCTGTCTGTCTGTCTGTCTGTCTGTCTGTCTGTCTGTCAAGACCCTTTATCTCACAAACGGGTAAAGGTATCAGGTTGCAATTAATACCATATATTAGGATCCATGAACCACACAAGATCTGAAAATTTCAATTTTTTACAACGACGCAATCAAAAGATATGGCATTTTATGTCCTCATCTCCATACATTTATTCAAAAATGAAAAACCTACAGGGTACTTCCCGTTGACCTAAAATTATGAAATTTGGCAAGAAGCTAGATCTCACAGTACAAGTAATGGGAAAAGTTTGAAATCATTAAATATTACAACTTTTCTCACAACTAATGGTAACCAATTGTGATGAGCTCCCGTTTCAAGAACATTCATATAAGAGAGGGGTCAAGTTGGATGGTTGCTGAGGCGATTTTTGTTTTAGTTCTATTTAAAAACGGGAACACTTACAAACTTGAAAATTGGTATGTTTCTAGGGCATAGGCTATAAAATAACAAAAAATAATAAAATTTAGTCAAGCGCGTGTCGGACTCAAAAAATCTAGCACATTAACTTACTGAAATTTCAACTAATACAATTATGTTTATGTGGTGGTACGGAACCCTCAGTGCGCGAGTCCGACTCGCACTTGGCCGGTTTTTTATTAAAATAAATCCATTCCCGTAAAAAAAATCTTAAAAAAGTTTTTTTTTCATATTGTTATTTTAAAGTTTCATCATTGTTTTAGTTTCATCGTCCGCGCACTCCACGCACGCCACGCCCACTTCCCTCCCCTCCTCACCGCTCATGAACCGCGCGGTGCCGCCGCCAGCACGCATATCCACAGAAATATTTATAATAGAAGCGGCAAACCTATAAAAGATGTAAATGTACTGTATGGCTCTGGGCTGTGTTTTGTCGGCAAATAATAGGACCAGCCCGTCTCTACGCGTGGGTGTCGTAAGAGGCGACTCAGGAATATTGTACCATCTTACATACTGCGGTGCCAGAAGCGTGGTGACTATGGTACTTCCCCTCTACATTGTTCCAGCAAAAACTGGAATTCTGGAAGGAGCTCCCTGAATGTAGTGGACGTTTGGACGAGTGTAATGTCTCATTAATATTCTCGTGTTGCTATTTATAAATTTAGGTAGAGTTCCCTTACCGCAGTATTACACTCGTGGTATCTTCTGCCGAGCCCCGGACAGTCGGGTTCACCGCTCGGCGCCATTCTCGCCTTTCTGATCAGCTCTGCACCTCGCACCAGTTTTCTTCTCTTTCTGCTACGTCGCCATCTGAAATTCAATTGAAAAAGCTACGTGTGGATACATTTGAGTTTAAGGGGCTGATAAGACCTAAATACGCTTCACTTGAGCAGGTTTTTTTACGAAAAGTGATAAATATTTGGCAGTGAAAAAAAATTATTTCATAATTATCTTTACAAGAATATGGCCAACTCTGAAACACGATCAAATACATTTTGTACGCCATAAAAAAATCCAAAGTTACCTCTGCTTTTTGCTTTTAAATCGTTTTTCTTAAGTACAGTTACCGTCAGGGTGGTCTCACACGGTGTGAAATAAGTTGCAAAAAACTGCTAAATTCGACACATCAGTTTGCGTAAAATTGTTAATTACTCGTACTTATAACTTTTTGTCTGTCATTCTTACTTTTAAATATTTTTTGGAATTTCGTAAAATTTACTTTTAGCTGTGCTATATTTGCAACATAACAGTAGGTAGTTGAAGTAATTTTAAATATAGGGAAGTAGTCAAAAGGAAGTGTACAGACTGATTGGGCCTTATATTTCGATCACAATGAAACGGGATATAAAAGGATGGGTGGAAAAGTAGGTGCAAAAATGAGCAAAATGTTTGATCATCCTATATAAACTTATTTCGGAATTAAAGCCCATCGTAATCCAAACATATTTGTCGTTTTTCGACCGTTGGTTCTTAGAAATAGTTATTAAGCCTTATGGTCTGACTAACATAAGTAATTTTTGCGGTGATAGGTATAATAATGAACCTGTTAAAAATAATGACACGGTATTTGTACTCTAAAAACTATTCGAATAAATTCCAAACAAATTGAACCTTCCAGGGGGTAAATGAAGCTTTGCCCAAAATAGTTCATCAAAGTTCATGGTAAGAAAGATAATATCAATCAGCATTGATATTAGTTACTTTCTCATTAAGTACCCACTCATTTAAATTAAATTAAAAAAGTATATGTACTAGTACCTCCACGCACATAACAATTTTACTCCTCAATACGTGCTATTTAAATGCTTTTCCCGGTTTCCGATTGAGATAAAATTAAATCGGACGACAATGCAATATTATTATGACTTGAAGCTGATCTGATGATGAAGACGGAAAATGGTCATAGAAATATGAGAAAATACCACGTTTCAGAAAACCTGCAGCGCCATCTGTTGGTGGGCAGCATGGCTTGCTCAACTGGTAATATTTTAATGTTAAAACAACCCGTAGAGGTTTCTTCATAAAGTATTTGAGTTTAGCTAGGCATTTTGGGGAAATTTATCTAATATTATAGAACGTGTTAATGGAATAAGCGAAACCCTCATAGAAATAAATCCATTACCGTAAAAAAATCTTAAAAAAATTGTTTTTCTTCCAGATATTGTTATTTTAAAGTTGCATCGTTGTTCTAGTAGATTTTTAATAACCCTGCGGGTTCACATGTGAACCGGGAAAATTTTGACATATGACCCCTATGTCAATTTCCCATAGAGTTCCCGGAAAATTTAAAATTTATGAAAATTGTTTTGAAATTTATACATCAATATACCTTATTACGTAAACAACTCAATTCAATTGTCAATGCTTCTGTTTGTATTTCTATCCCTTCATGACTGGGCTTAAAATCAGCACTATGCTGTGCCCAATGCCCATACCTTTTTCCTACTTGTTTTCGGCAAAAATTTAAATTATAAAAATTTTCAAAAGCTACCCCACATTTCCCCAGATTCTACTCTCGATTCTGGACAAACTTTTTTCTCAGTTTCGCTTATTCCGTTAAGACGTTGTAAATATACAACGAGATGACTTAATTTACCGCTTTAGATGCAACAATACTGTAGTTTTTCTACTCCATATTAGGGGCGCTATTCTTTGTTGTCTATTAAGTATGTAAGTACCTAATCCAAACTTTACGAACTATCAACCGCACGTCTAAGGAAACATTTGCAACTCTTTGCGTGTCTTAAAGTCCGAAGTGTGTCGATTCACGTGCTGTTGGGCGTATGTAAAAAATGCGTTAGGTTTATGATCGTCTGATTTTAGGGTCTGTAGAATCTACAGTATAGATAGTTGTTTTTTAGTACTTAACATCAAAAAGTAAAAAATAAAATGTTAGTAAAAAAGAAATTTAAAACAAGCTTTTATTAGATGTAAAGAACTAAAACGTTATCACAGAGTCAGGTTTTGAAATAAAAGCGTGTTATATTATTAAACAGAAAGAGAGAAATTAAAAAGAGGGTGGGTATAAAAATTTTGTTACTCACTTCACGCGAAAACTTCTGAATTACATATGAGCGATAATAAATAATATCAAGATTTTTGGTGAGAGTTATGGGAAAAATGAACATGTTAAAAAAACTAAATCGATATACTGCAAATGTTTTCTTCCACACCGAAAATTCAGTTCAGAGTTTGTGCGACCACACGACAACATTATATATTTTAGGGTCCTGTGACCCAATAGTCAATACTTATTCTATAGGGTTTTTTTGAACCCCTAGCCAAATTTTAGTATGTTGCTCAGAACATGAAACTGAACAACTTTTCCAAAGAAAGCTTGGAAAAACGAGAAAAACATTTGGTCGTCTCATACAAATTCCACTGTTGCTGATGCAAGGTTTGTATGGGAAACCTACAAATAAACTTAGTTTTTCAACCCATTTTTCTTTGGGAAAGTTGTTCAGATTTGTATTCTGAGTAAAATACTAAAATTTGGCTAGGGGTCCAAAAATAACCCTGTATAAATGATGATAAATTCAAAAAATCGATATATTCAAAACAACACGTGGGATTCCGAAAAAGCAACACTCGTTTTGTTCTTTCTGTCGTGTGTGTACGTTTATAAGTACCGTAAGATAAGGACACTTTCCTAGCTAACTGTACGAAGGCACGCGTAGCAGGCGCCTCTTCGTAATGAAACCGCATTGTTTCAGCTCACCACACACTTGCGCTATCATCATTATACTATACAGCCACGGCAGGGCGCCCGCACTTACCTAATTAAAATTAAGATTATAAAATGCTATTCCGATGCTACTCGTATAGGAAACATTACGCCTACATTTGATATTGAAAGTTGATTGTTATTGATGGCTTTGTAGTTCCCACGGAAAAAGTGACACGTTAGAGAAAGATTACTTAAGAGAAAAGAGTTGGACATGTACAAAATTTGACGTTAATTTGTTTTTTTTTTTTATCATAACGACTTAACACGGAATCGATTCTTCTAAATTCAATGTTCAGGTGTTATCTTTTTAGGGTTCCGATACCAAAATGGTAAAAAAAAGGAACCCTTATGGTGCCGCTCTGTCTGTCTGTCTGTCTGTCTGTCCGTCTGTCTGTCACACCTCTATATCTCAGCAACCACTTACGCTATCGAGCTGAAATTTGGAATAGTTTTAGAATATAGTTGCCCAACTTAATTGCACATGAAAATTTTTTGAAAAAAGTATGATTATTAATGTAAAGGGGGCCAAAATAGGGGGGGCCAAATTACAAATTGTCGCTACTAGGTCGAGTGGGGTATCATATGAAAGGGCTTTACTTGTACATTTTAAAATATATTTTTGTATTTTTTTAAGTTTCTTAGTTTTCAAGTTATGATGAAAAATGTCAAAAAAAATACCATTCCCCCCCCTTATCTCCGAAGTTTGAGTAAGGGAAAATCTGAATTAATTACAGTTGACAGAGGTTTATGTAAACTTTACAGCAAAAATAAAACGATCTTTCTAAGTTGCACAGTTTTTCAGAAATCTGCAAAAAACCTTTACAAACAAATTTAGTTTTGCGGTCCTGAAAATGGACTTTATTGCTTCCAAAAATACTATAGGTATATCGGAACCCTCGGCGCGCGAGTCCGACTCGCACTTGACCGGTTTTTTTTATTGTCAATGTGCTTACTCTTGACCTCGATCTAGTCTTGAGGACAGAGATGAGGTCGACGATGGAACGAGCTTACCCAGAAGAAGCCTATTCACTCGCTACTTGAATAGATTCGTTAGTTTAGATGCGTTAGTTTAGTTTTCATTACGTAAAAAATACTCGTAGTGTGCCAAGGCCACCGATATTATTTATTTGCGTGTTCAGAAAAACAGAGCTTTGGCTTAATATTATACGAGGTGTAACAGAAAGGGTATATCGACCCTGAAGGATGTGATTCTGCCCATGAAACTGAACAACTTTCCCCAAGGAATATAGGTCGAAATACGAAAAAAAAATATTTACCTCCTATACAAAGCACGATCAGCTGATTCAGTTTCTATGGGAGGTAAAATTTATTTTTTCGTATTTCGACCTATGTTCAGGGAAAGTTGTTCAGTTTCATGGGCAGAATCACATCCTTCAGGGTTGATATACCCTTTTTGTTATACCTTGTATTATATATTCTTTATTGCACAAAAATCCAAATCAAATGAAAACAAATCATCATGCATCAAATCTTTCTTTAATATTCCTTATCCTTTAATCTTCAGTTTTCTGAGCCGTCCTTTTTATCTCTATTATAAGTCAAGCTGGATTTCAATGTTCATTCTCAACGAACCGTAAAAAGTTATTCTGGATAGTTCCACCAAGGAACGTTATTCCATTGAGAAATCCAAACTTACTTCATATTTATGAATGACCCAATTCTATTTAGTAAATAAAAGATGCCTGACGCAACAAGGCGTAAAATCGGTGTGCATTTTAGTTCAAAAATGACGCGGGCGCCAGAATTTGAGTAATCGTAAAACTTGGAGGAAACTGGCAGTTCCGCTCATTAAATTGATGTAAAACAAATTGGTATGCTGCTTCTTAATTTGTCTTTACTTTGCATGTACGGCGAAACATTATAATATACTAATCAAATTATACGTTGGATAAAGAGAGTTGAATTTGAAACGATAGACTACATTTCTACGATTCAATTTAAAGTATCCAACTACTCGTAACTGCTGCACGAACAATTGCACGAAGCGTCTTTTTACTTTCGAGCGGAGTGAGAAATGTATTGTATTCGTAAAAAAAAGCTTTTCTAATTTTCGCAAAAATTTGTTCTATAACTATCACTTTTACATCATTAAAAGCAAATCTCCCATAAATGTCCGTCCGTCGGTCGGTCGGTCTGTCCGTCACGCTTTTCTCTAGCGGCTAAACGAATAGTCCGATTGACACCACACACATTTTAAATTTAAGATTTTTATGCAAATCCATCGAAGGATTTTGAGTGGCTTCTTCTTGGCTTTCATTTTGAGGATATTTGTGTTATACGAAAATGAAAAATTGTAAGTTACGCAAAAACGGCTTAAACTATCTTGATGAAAGTTTGCATGACCATGAATCTCCATGCAAGGTGTGAGCCTGTGTCCATTGGTCTGTGGAAGTTACTACTACTAAAATGAAAAAAATATGATTTACTCAAAATTTATGATGATTAATGTTCTGTAATTTGGATTCTGAATTAGTTATCTACCTGACTGCAAATTTCATTTTAACATTTTTACAAAAATCTAGTATGGTAAGTTGGTATTTTCATATAATTTGTATGGAATTACAAACTTAAGTTTGCAGTTGGTACTTAGGTATTTACTCTCTTTACTATCTGCAGTCTCTATGATCTAGTAGTCAGAGCATTCAGCTCTTTATCCGGAGGTTCTAGGTACAATTCCCGGTGGGGACACTGTCGAACAGATATCACTTTGTGTGACTTCCCAGGTTGGTTAGGACATTGCAGCATGAATCATCTGATGGTCTGAAAAGTTAGATGATTCCGTGATTCTATGGTAGTTGTAGTTAAATAAGCCATGTCAGAGGGCTTGGGCGGCTCTACCACTCTGACACCAAGGTTTGTGAGGTCGGTCATTGATCCGAAGATGATGATGATGACTCTCGCATGTCGCGAGAAAGTAAGTGCAGTGCTGCTGTACCATTTATTTTAATGACTATTTTACCAAAAAAGCGATCGTCATTTGTCCTGAACGAGAATAAGTTATTTACTACACATTTAATTTTATGCTCAGCCAAAACCTTTTTGCAGTAACTATGCAATCCTCCTCCACAATGCAATCCTTCCTTCTTCCCTTCATAAAAAAAATCTTTAATTTTAAGGTAACCTTTAAGCTTATTGTGTCACTCTCCATGTCATCCAAACAGTAAATGATAGCAATAGATTTAACAGATCTTTAACTGTAGATAAACTTCAGAAAGTGATATTATAAGTTACAAACCATGCACACCATCTTTAAAGTGTAAGAGACAACTTTCCAAAAACTGAAGGAAGGAGCAAGATCAGTCAACGAAACTGAACAACTTTCAGTGATTAAAACTTTCAGGAAATGAAAAAAAAATTGGCTCCATACAAAATGTCCGATCAAGTTTACAATTTTGTAAGGTGACGTTGATTTTTTTTCTTGAGAGTTCTATTCACTAAAAGTTGTTCAGTTTCGTTGACTAATCATGGCCTATCAGTTTTCGAAAAGCTGTCCCTTACACCCTCTATATTCTTTATCGTCAATAGTTTGTAAATTCGAGTAATTTTAAGTTCTCGAAGTTCTAGTTTCTCTCGGTGAAGTACCTAACTATATTACCAGTTGTAATGTGCACTTACCACAATCGTTTTCGAGAGTAAGTACCTACACAGTAAGTACTTACTAAGTAAACTATTATTACAAACTACCGCCTTGTTAACAGGGCTTTCAATCAGAAATGATACATGCTGACTCAGCGGATTCTTGACTTGAATAGCACAAATAAAAAAACGTGTAAACAAAGATAACAATCGAACATTAGCGAAAGGGCCTCAAATTATTGAGCGTCAGTCAGAAAATTCAAGAGCACTGAAGAAGTTTAATGGAGGGAGTTTAAGTCAAAGCTCTGTCTTTCCGATTACGTAAATTAAACAACATCGTTCGCCCTGGGGCGAAAACTAAGGAATTAATTATGTAGCGAAAACTAAAGAATTTAATTTAGACGAGAATAAAACAGCGAAGTGATCTTGTCCGTCTTTCGGAAGGCGCGTAAAGTTGTTGGAGTCGAGCTTTTAGTGGTTGTAGGCCATATTACATCAAAATCATTTCGCGGCATAAAATTGGCAATAACATAAATCTATGCAGCATTTGCGATTGATGTTTTTAACATGTAAACGTTATGTCTTTCGGTAGCATATATTATGGTTAGTTACCCATTTTGTACAAAATTCTTTCATCCGATGCAATACGTTGCAGCTGCACTGGCTCCAAGAAAGCCTTTCCCTCCTCCGTAATGCTGTAGAAAATCGGTTGTAAGTTTGTAACCGGGTTTGTTCCGTCTTTTAGCGTTCAATATTACCTTAATTTGGTATGTTGGACTCAAAAAGGGCGGGTGAGGTCGCATCGTATTTAGCCTTTGACTTTGCCTGTGGCGAAATCACTCTTTAATCAAAATTTTTATACCGGGAACAAAAAATGTCGGTAAATACAACTTTGACGTTGTTAGTATCTGCCACAGGGAACATGGATGGACATATTTTATATTCAATTAACGTCAAAAAAGTTCATACAAACGATACAATCAATGTGAAACGTCTTGTTTGCATTTTTGTTAAACGAAAAAACTTGTTAGAAGAACTAGTAGTTTATTGAAGCCATGTGAGAGGTTTTTAATCTGCTTGCTGCTATTGGTTTATCATCATCATATCGCCTGGGGCAAGGCTGACTTAAACGAGCCGTATAAACCTGGGGCATAAAAATTATTCAAAGGAGTGACACGCTCTCTCTGAGATCAGATGTGTTGGGATGGTCGGCAAGGCTCAGCCGACCAATTAATCTACCGGCCAACTCTTCAGTTTAACCAGTAAAGGCTAGAGGGAAAGAAAAGGTAATCAGAGGGATTCGCTGGTTTTTCTATCTGACGTAGGTTTACTATTGACTGACACTCTGTTTATTTGTAGTTATCTACATACATATGGAAGCAATATAATATATACAGAATAAGTACATAAGGTACTTAGAGTATAGAAAATGGTAAAAGTGAAATAGGATCTCAAAACCGAAACAAAAGTGATTGTCAGGTCAAACGCAAGTGATTGTTAGTCCCTTGTCTTGAGAAATGTGAAAGTCGGTGTGATCTGACCAAGAATGACAACTCAACTGAGTTGAAGAGCGCATGAAATCTCACGTCCAATCAATAGTACCTACAGTACCTGTAACCGTCATTTGGTTCGTATGAGTACTTACATCTTTTAAGCATTAGACTGTTTTCATAACGACGTGCACACGTGCCTTGGGGTCATTTGAACACGCTTTTGCTTTCACAATATTTGTTTTTCATATTCATTCGCGAAGTATCCTAAAATGTTTGAAAACAACGGAAATACATATTATTTAGTCAAGTCATAGAGTAACTTATATATTGGACGGTTAAGTCAAGTGGGTGTGATTTTGAGAATAGGAGTTTATTCCATTTGGAATTACGCGCTATGGTTAGGTAGTTTCTGTTGGGTGCCAGTTTACCTTTAATAAAATGAATACGATATAAATCTTGTACTGCTCTTATATTTAATAAAATAATGTCTTAGAAAATATTATTTATTTTATAGCAGTATTGAAAATCCTTTATCACCTAAGTAGAAGTCCAGTGTGGGGACTTTATTTTTGACATCTTTTTTAATACTTTAATTTAATATTTTTGATAAAAAATATCCAACAAGAATCACCAAAATAGGCAAATTATTCATTTGGAGCCTAAATTAACATTAAAAAATTTTTTTTATAGCAGTGTTGAAAATCCTTTATCACCTGCCATATCTTCACCAGAAGCTTCACTTCCTGATATTATAAAAGACACCGCTGGTTTTCTATGCTTGGTTCTTCATCCAGATTTTCCTTTCTTCTTTTCCTAAGATTAGAAACCATTGTTTTTTCTAACCATAATTAGAATTTTTATAGTAACATTACTTTATTACTTATAACAGACAGTACTAGTAGTACTTATCGTAAATATGAAACCAATCTGTCAAAATACTTTTCTCTTATGGCCGTTAAAATACTACAGAACTGATTTAGATGTTTAGTGTGGATATTTAATAGTTTAAATGCTGAGGAAGGACACAAGCCACTTGCCCTGATCCTGAGAAAAGTAAGCAGGACAGAAAATAACTGGGGTAATACGCGATAAGTAGGGTTGCCAGATAACCGGAACTCAGCGGGATAGTCCCGGAATCATAGTGTACGTCCCTTGTGCCGAAATTATCAAAAATGTCCCGGAATGGCGGAGATATAAGCATAATCGCAATTTAAATATCGCGAGTCATCAACCGGCCGCATTTGCTTTTTGTGAACGAATTTTTAGTTGTATGATCAACTTATGGACAAATGAACGATACCGCATGTCCATGGAACTAGTTAAGGTGGAACTTCAGACGAGACTAAATTATAATTTATCTTCTTCTGAATTTATATCAAAATTAAGCGGCCCAAACGGCCAAAATATTATTGCAGCTCCAAGAAGCAGCGATAAATATATATTTCAGTTAAGTCTAATAAAGGTGTGTTTCTGTCTTCATGACCGGTGTTTGTTTTTGTTCTGGACGTATTCGATTCAGCAAATCTGGCAACCCTTAGTAGGATACATTAGATGCTACATAATAAATACATAAGCAACTCGTCTCTGCTATTATTAAATTGTAAATTGATTTTGTCTGTACATTGAAGATATTTATAAAAAAAATATCACGTTCTGCTAATTTGATGGCCCTGAATCCAAGTCACAGATTTTTGGACTTTTGTCTTTGTTTGTTTATTTATTAAAGCATAACGCAAAAACTATTGAACCGATTTTAATGACACTTTTTTCGTTTGATAGCTAATAGTTGGACTTAAAGATTCAGTACAGATTATTTTATTCAATGCAGATTGTTAACAGAAGTCAAGCGCGAGTCGACACCGTTTAACACTATGTAAGCACTGGTATCCTTTTTAGGGTTCCGTACCTCAAAAGAAAAAAACGGATCCTTATAGGATCACTTTGTTGTCCGTCTGTCTGTCTGTCTGTCTGTCTGTCTGTCAAGACCCTTTATCTCACGAACGGGTAAAGGTATCAGGTTGAAATTAATATCATATATTAGGATCTATGAACCACACAAGATCTGAAAATTTCAATTTTTACAACGACGCAATCAAAAGATATGTCCTCATCTCCATACATTTCTTCAAAAATGAAAAACCTACAGGGTACTTCCCGTTGACCTAAAATTATGAAATTTGGCAAGAAGCTAGGTCTCACAGTACAAATAATGGGAAAAGTCTGAAATCATTAAATATTACAACTTTTCTCACAACTAATGGTAACCAATTGTGGTGAGCTCCCGTTTCAAGAACATTCATATAAGAGAGGGGTCAAGTTGAATGGTTGCTGAGGCGATTTTTGTTTTAGTTCTATTTATAAACGGGAACACTTACAAACTTGAAAATTGGTATGTTTATAGGGCATAAAATAACAACAAATATTAAAATTTGGTCAAGCGCGTGTCGGACTCAAAAAATCTAGCACATTAACTTACTGAAATTTCAACGAATACAATTATGTTTATGTGGTGGTACGGAACCCTCAGTGCGCGAGTCCGACTCGCACTTGGCCGGTTTTTTAACATACGGACGAAGTCGTGAGCAAAAGCTAGTTTTAAATAAAACAGTGTAAGGGAACTACTATCGATGGACCATCAAAGAGATGTGAGCAGAGATTGATCGCACTGGTTCGTTATCATTTCTGTTTTGATTCCGACATCTATTCCTTTATCATTCATAACCGACGTTTTTGCATTACGAAAGATTGTGGAGATGGCGAGCCATTAGCGTTGAGGATCATTCGTCAGATGTTATAACATTGTAAACAGCCTCCTTGATCTAATGGTAATCCGTAGATTTTGGGTTCTAACTCCGGTGAGGACACAAAATCATTTTCTTCGAATATGTCCTCAGTTTGGTTAAAGCTACAATCACACCTTCCCAAATTCAGAAACGAATTCGGCTTACATTGCTCGTTGAAGTAAGGATATTGCAACTAACATAACCAAGCCTCCCAGCAATGTATGCCGAATTAGTGCTTGAATTCAGTTAGGTGTGATCGTGGCTTAAGCGTGCATCACCGGATTGTACGCAAAAGTAAGATTCTGTGCTTCGGTAAAGCACATTAAGTATTCAGATTCAGATAAGATTCACATTCAGATAATTTTATTCAATGTAGATTCTTTACAGACTACCTTTTGAATGTCATGCAGAATCCAATGCAAATAGAGCGAGTCTACACCGTTTCGGATCGTGATATGGCAGCGTAAAAGAAACGAAAAGAAACCACTTCAGCACGGCCTACTTTAAGAGTCGGCTTTTAACAATGTGTTTCTTGTGCTTCGATGGAATATCAGAGCACCATACATGTCTTTGATAATTGATATAGTCATCTAATCTATAGTAAGCTTTTTTACATAATGAGTCTTGTGGAATCAGCTGTGTTCCTAGGTATTACCTTAGACAACAAATTACAATGGGGACCGCATATTAATAAATTGTCGAACAGACTTAGTTCTGCAGCATACGCAGTGAAAAGAATAAGAGCTCTGACGGATGTAGACACCGCGAGGTTAGTCTACTTCAGTTATTTCCATAGTCTCATGTCATATGGCCTTTTGTTATGGGGTCATGCTGCGGATGCAAACAGCATTTTTTTACTACAAAAGCGAGCTGTTCGTGCAATTTATAAAATGAAGCCTAGAGAATCTCTTCGAAATAAATTTAAAGAAATCAACATTTTGACTTTTGTGTCGCAATACATTTATGAGAATTTAATATATGCTAAACGGAATATACATATTTTTGATAAAAATTGTGACAGGCACAGTGTCAACATAAGAAACAAGAATCAACTTGCTTCTCATGTCAGCCGTATTCACAAAATTAGTAAAACATATAAAGGTCAATGTATACGCTTCTATAATAAGGTACCCACTGATATTGAAAGTTTACCGTTAGATAAATTTAAAACTGTAATCAAGCAGAAATTATGTAAGAAGGGTTATCATAAAATATCAGATTATCTAGAAGAGAAAAATCCATGGGTTTAGACTACGGTTCTAACAGGCTAATTCAAAATTAAAACTGACCTATGTATGTTGTATATCAACCTTGTACATTCAAACATATTTAAAAGAGCGCGTGGGTTTTTATTGTCGCTTCTTTTTTTTCCCACAATGGCGCCACATTGTTTGTGAAGCGATGTAGTTTAGCTGACGTCATTAAGAGATTTTAATATCCAACAATGAATAAACGATTTTGATTTGATTTGATTTGCTTTACACATTCTTTAAACTTTTTTTCAGGTAATTGCACTACACTGTCAGGTATTTTGCTGTAGTATCGTACAGTAAAAGTCAATATTTCGAAATATTGACTTTTGCTAGTATTGTCTCGGCTACTATATACGGGCCATACCATGACAGAGGCCTATGGCGGCTTAATTATTCTGCCAAAATGGATGATTATGATTTTTATATTGATCTAATCGATTTCTTATATTGAACTAACTAGTCAGATCAAGACCCAGAACCGGGTATAAAATATTATAGTTTCATTCAGATTGCTACAGAACCGGGTACAAAATATTATAGTTTCATTCAGATTGCTACCTATCTTTAACTTTTCGTAGTCAGTCATTACGTAAGCATTGCCGGGCCATGGCTAGCCTATATAGGGTGACTTTTAATTAGTTCTTGATAGCAAAAGATATGCATGTACTCACAATACTGAACAACTTTTCCCAAGGAACATAGGTCGAAATACGAAAAACCAAATTTGACCTCCCATACAAAATGTGCTATCAGCTGATGCAGTTTCTATGGGAGGTCAAAACTTGATTTTCGTATTTCGACCTATGTTCCTTGGGGAAAGTTGTTCAGTATCATGAGTACATTCATACCTTTTTCTATCAAGAACTAATTAAAATTCACCCTATATATATATCCCTGCTTTCGGAGTTTTCTAGCAGCCAATTAGCTTCTGACATGGCTTAATAGGTCGTAAGGGACAAATCAAAATAAACCGTAGTTTGTACGCAATGAGGTACCCGGGCATTAGAGGCAAGACTACAGTCTTAGATAGGAACTGGGACCAATGGCTTGATGAGAATGATGACTCTAGGTAGTTGTGTCACTAACGGCTACCCATCCGGGCTCTGTCCACGGCCAAAGATGCTTAACTTTCGTGATCGTAAAGAAAGATCTATTAGCGACTGTGCCACGAGCGCAATCTTTATCTGAGCGAAAACGAAACGAAACAAGTTTTGGTCAAATCCAAATCTTGCTTTGAAAGTTTTTCTATGTAGCCTAGTATATTAAGAGTAGGTATACCTACTCACCTAAAATTTATTCATGTGACTACAATAATTTCAAAATTTTATTACTGTGATTAATTTGTATGATTATTAGTCATCTTTTGTTTTTGTATGGTCCCCTGCTGTGATTAAATCGTTTTCACTTAATGTAGGTGGATATGTTAAAAACAAGTGATGGTGAAAATGTAAGTTTTTGTGGCTCTATTTATTTTTCCATAATATTGCACGAATTAATAACGCAAATTCTTTTTTTTGCCTAAAACTTCACCAAGCTTCCTTACAAAACTTACGGTAAATTGAGTTTAAATTTTTAACTTAACACAGGTATTTGTTTTCATATCTTTTTAGTTTTAATTTTGTAGCTATAGGTCTGCTGTGATTACGACTTGTGTTTCTCTTTCTCTGAATTTAAGAATCGTGCTCTTGTCGGTGGACTATAATCGCCAATGTTTCCTAGCTTCCACCAGTTCCTTTACCTCCTCATACGTTTCGACTTGTACTCTTTTGTTGATTTGTTCCATAAAAGTTCTCCTCAGTCTCCCCCCCCTTCCTCTCTTTCCATCAATTTTCCCTTCTCCGATGTTCTTAATAAACGAATCGTATCGTATCAGGTGGCCAATCATATTTCCTCTCCGGTTCTCTATAGTTTGTATGATAGAACCCTTTTCTTTAACCCTTTCGACTACCCTTTCATTTGACACCATTACTGTCCAGCTTATACCCTTCGCCTACACCACATCTCGAACGCTTCCGTTTGTGTTTATGCCACAGCAAATCTCATGTAAATCTTAATATTTACCACTTAACCATAAGACTTGCCAAATGCTGGTACATTATGACCGAAACACCTAATTCAATCATGAATTTTGGACTTTACTACAAAACATTCATAACTATTCCATAAAAAGGAATATTATTATTAGTAGAGTAGCAATGTCAATCCGTAAAATAATATTTTAATTGATACTGAAATTGAATGCGAAAAAAAATCATCATAACACTTCTTTGGGCAATTAGCAACGCGACGTAGAAAATGTTCGAGAAGTAAATTATTTCATAATTGAATAAAAAGAACTTTCCATTCACGACAAAATACTTACAGCTCGCAGGGTTAAAAGTGACTAAAAAATTATTAGGACGTTTATGACGCCATTCATTTGCAGGGTCTCATATGACTTTACGTAGGTACTGATTGTAGATAAAGCTATTCTTTAGAAAAACGGGATGGTTAAATTATGATATCTCAGGGCACGAGCGGTCGTGCTGTGATACCGTTCCTTGCATTACGGTACCACTGCTTCTCGAGACAAATACGATTATTTGCCATGAAAAAATGTGAGTGACGAACGGAAGTACCTATTAAAATTTATACATTAAGTAAGTACTTTACTGCATAAATTATACATAGGTAGGCCTACATCAGATATTATTACCATGTTGGGGTTTAAAGCAATGTCGACAACAGCGTTGTTCAGGCTAGTCATGTAGTCATTGACATGATGATTTGAGAAGATGAATGAATCCTACGAGTATACTATTAAACGAGCAATATTTGTATGTATAAACATATTTGTAATCGGTTTCTCGAAAACGGCTCTAACGATTTTGATGAAATTTTGTATCCGGGGGACTTGGGAACGAAAAATCGATCTAGCTAGGTCTCATGTCAGGGAAAAATCGTTTTGCCAATGAAATGAAATGTCCCCAATATTAATTAGACGGATTTATTAGTATAGCGCTTTTAAACGGTGATGGAACGAAACGGTCCGACACAAATGCTAAGAGCACACTAAAAGATTCTGAGAAAGAGTTTACACAGTTTTTAAAGAGAATTGATAACCAATCCAGTCTAACTATTCCTTTGTGGTAGGCTTGCCTTGTTTTTAGGGTTCCGTACCTAAAAAGAAAAAACGGAACCCTTATAGCATCACTTTGTTGTCCGTCTGTCTGTCTGTCTGTCTGTCAAGACCCTTTATCTCACGAACGGGTAAAGGTATCAGGTTGAAATTAATAACATATATTAGGATCTATGAACCACACAAGATCTGAAAATTTCAATTTTTTACAATGACGCATTCAGAAGGTATGGCATTTTATGTCATCATCTCCATACATTTATTCAAAAATGCAAAACCTACAGGGTACTTCCCGTTGACATAAAATTATGAAATTTGGCAAGAAGGTAGGTCTCACAGTACAAATAATGGGAAAAGTCTGAAATCATTAAATATTACAACTTTTCTCACAACTAATGGTAACCAATTGTGGTGAGCTCCCGTTATAAGAACATTCATATAAGAGAGGGGTCAAGTTTCAAATCAAATCAAATCAAATATATTTATTAAAAGTTTACAAACAAGGTTATTACAAACATATTTATTATAGGCACCATATGCTTACTGTATAAAATTATGCTGAGTAATGTGTTTTGACACCCACACTAGGTTACCCTGTGCCGTGGGCATCATAAAAGCGTGTGTGAGCGAGTATTTATTTGTGTGATGTAGTAGAAGGTGCAAAAGTTTGTGATTATTTTATTATAATTTTATATAGCTAGATGTGTTTGAGAATGTTATGCGCAATATGTCTGTATCTATTTCTATGTTTATGTTGATTATATATTATATTGGAAGTCTATACATAGTAATGTTATATTATATACTTGTGTGTATCACATTATACCATAATTAAAACATATATCCTATATTATTAAACGAGCAATATTTGTATATATATATTTATAATCGATTTCTCGAGCACGGCTTTAGCGATTTCGATGAACTCTACCTACCAATCGGGGGCTTTCGGGGGCGAAAGATCGATCTATGTACTGGAAAAATTCGTACAAAATGTGTTTTTTCGCCATACATGATGGCGCTGTAGTTTATACAGGGAAAAGCTCGGTCACTCAGATAGTTTAGTTATAATATACCTCGAATTGTTCAATGATTTATACGATCACATTCAATAGATCTTCAGTAGCCTTGTAGGACAGATCGAGGAGCCATGTCCTGATTTTCGGTTTGGCTTGACTAGTTCTGAAGGACTTGATTTCGCAGCTTGCCACGACCTTGTTATAAATATATGGATGTAAAAAACTACTAAACCTTCTCGCAAAACTAGTACGAACCGGAACAGTGGGTATACAGAATCTTCTATATTTAAGAAGGTCTGTATATGAGGCAGACAAAAGCGTGGATGTATGGGTCGATAGGACAGACTTAAAGACGTAAAGCTTTCGGACTGACAGAACCTTAGCGTCTTTGTACAGTGTTTCGGTAGGAAACATGTAAGGTTTGCGGAGCATTACCTTTAGTACTGCACGCTGTGCTCTTTCTGCTGTTATCATAAAAGTTTTACAGGTCCCACCCCATACAGATATGCAGTACCAAAATACCATACAGATATGCAGTACCAAAAGTTGGATGGCCGCTGAGGCGATTTTTGTTTTAGTTCTATTTTAAAAACTGGAACACTTACAAACTTGAAAATTTGTATGTTTATAGTGCATAAGCTGTAAAATAACAACAAATAATAAAATTTGGTCAAGCGCGTGTCGGACTCAAAAAATGTAGCACATTAACTTACTGAAATTTCAACTAATACAATTATGATTATGTGGTGGTACGGAACCCTCGGTGCGCGAGTCCGACTCGCACTTGGCCGGTTTTTTTTTTTTGCTTACAAAGTTTAGTCACATTATGAAATCTGGTAGAATTCAAATGAAATAACAAGATAAGATAATGCAAAATATTGAGTTCCCGAAGTACCACTGTGAGCGTGTAGAAGGCTCGCGGTGGGCAGTCCTTTACCAATCGCGCCGTATCATTAGATATCATTGTGATCTATGATCAATAGCGCGCCCGCGTCCGCGCATGCGACCAGGACGCGTCTAGGGCTGTAAAGCTTACATCTTTGTGTATACATTAATACCAATTTCCCAATTATAACAATGTGGTAATTTTCTTCACTCTGAATTAATATCTGATTAAGGAGTGAATGTTGAATTGATGGTTGAGATTATATGTAATACCAGGTTATAAATGGATTAGTATATTACTCAGAACACCACACAACAATAGGTACCTTTACCTTGTACAATTTTCTATTCTATTCTACTGTTCTCAATAAATGCGCGGAAATTCAGAGATATTTTAATCCAAAAATTAGTTGTTTTCTGTTATTGCCACTGTATGAATTTCCGGCCAATTTTCGCTAGATTTTATTTTGCAAGCATGTTTAAGTATTTTTTTAAGTTTTATTTTCGGTCTGTGTTCGTCTAAAAATTTCCAAAGAACAAAACGTCGTGCCGATCCCAAGCAATGACAAAATAGGCGACTAAAGAACAATCAAAAATTTAATAAATCTGAAATAGGAACACAATGGTTATGTTTTAAATAGAGGAGCGAAATTCTTCGACAGTGTAGTTTCAACTTTCAACAACCGTTTGACTGGCTGACTCTGCTGGCTATTACTGGCTGACGAACGCTGAGCAAACTATTAATTAGAAGGCAAATATTTCTGCGCTCTTTGTTTTTGTATGTTTATAATGTTGGTCATAGGTAAATAAATCTCGTATTTGGTCATTGACATAATAACCTGTTTTGACTCTCTCTTCGAAATAAAAATGAAGTACAAAATATTTTATAATCGCATATACCTACGTTTGTTTGTTATAACATTTGTAACATGGAGTAATATAATACTGTCGTATAGGGTAGAATACTACTGGGTATAAAATACTACTGGATAATACTGGGTTTATAATATGCAAACTCTGACAAATAAGATAATTTGAGTGGTTTTTGTGCCTGTGTGATATTTTTTGAATGTCACATTGTGATAAACGAAATTAAAAATAAAGCACTTTTTTTTATTTCAAAATATTACTATCTGTGATTATAAACTTTGGTAAAATATAACCCAATGACATTCAACAGAAATTAGAAATAGAAAAAAAAATTGATAGTTTATGGCGGCAAGAAGACGTCGATTGTAGTACTATTAGGTACACTATAAGTTATTAAGCACAGCTTTAAATTATGCTTAAACAATATTTTGTCGATAAATATAAATAAATTATTATTACAAGCACAGTAAACCCTAAATCAAAAGTCGAAAATCACTGAGACTAAAACAAAACTAGAACGACTTATAGACAATGCTTCTTATCTTAATAGCCCGTACCGTCTAATAACGAAACAATTAAGGCGATATCACAGATACAAAAACGAAAGAAACGCCAGAACATTCATCAATCTTCTTCACGTAGTACTGGTTGTTTGTTTTCTCATGTCGAACACGGCTTTGGTTTTCGAGATGATGACAAATTTGAATAAGGGTTTTGATCCTTTTTGTGAGAGGAGAGTTGTGAGACGAAAGCTGCCAATGAGTGGTTTTTATGTAAAGGATATTCAGTAGATAATCTTTAATGCTTCAATGGTGCCACTAGTGTGCAACAATCTCATCGTCATATCAAACGTCAACGTACATTTGCTCAGTTTTTTTTCCTTCGCTAACTACGATGTAATGTTGACGAATCCTGACGTAAAATACAAAAAATTCAAAACATCTAGCAGAAGCCTGGTGAATGGTGCTGGTCTTCTGCCTATGGATGTCGAAGAAAAAGGGTTTTGCTCTATTTTAATGACGATGCTTGAAACCTGTTATTATTCTGAGAATGCCATCTATCCCAATACAATCGCTTTGTTTTTTAAAAATAAAATAAAGCTGATGTTTTATATCCCAAACTACTATCAGAAACTGAACGTGTAAGATACTTTTGTCGATAATGTTATCCTTGTTAAAACGTTATTTGGTTATAATAGGTTGCTAGAGGACGTGACAGTTGTTTTTGAGATCATTATTAGATGTTTAGTGATTTTATTGTTGTATTGAGTTATCTTTAAAAATAATTTATTTTCTTTCGATCGTAAGTTGTTCTTATCGTCATTTCTTATCGATCTTGTCAATTTGCTCGTGATTTATTCTATCTTTAACAAGACAATAGTAAAAATTATCCTCTAATGAAGTATTTATTATTCATCGTAGATAACCGTGGAATACGCAACGTAAACTAAAACATATTTCCGGCTAAAATTAAAACTTAAAGTATGTATTATGATTATCATAAATAAAATAAATTAATTATTAAAACCAAAAACAGCCAAAAACAGCTTAATATAGAATAAATTAGATAATGATGAAATGGAAGATAATGTTTTTCTCAAGAATTTCGTTCATGTATTTTTAACTAATGAACCAGTTTAGTCTTTGAAAATGCATGTTAAGATTGTTCGTTAATTTAAAAAGGATAAATGAAGAGAGACTCAAGAGATCTAAGATGCGATGTTAAATGGAAATAGTGGGGAGGAAAGGCTTCAGTGAACTTTGTAAGACTAATTCACGGCGTTCTTAATCTTTTGAAAGAATAAAAAGTAAGTACCCCAAGCCAACAAGCATATTAATAAGAACAGAAGGGTCGAAGGAAGTAAGAATCAAAATCGTTGTAGGTGGAAGGAAGGATATTACGGTATGGTGTGTGATGTTCATACTATATCATCATTGCCATAGCCTTATTCCCCTTTTTTATGGAGTCCCCTACCTGACCTAGAGGATTTGATAAGAGCACTGACTTTTACACAGAACGAACGCCATCTGCCATATAGTGTATATGTGTGTGTATAACATTATAGAATTTTGGATATATTTGTACGACCTTCAAGACCATTTCTGATCAGAGAAGCATTTGTTAAAGCTGCTACATTGGTTATACATGTGGATCGTGGATCAATGGATGTAATAACTTAGACTGGCCTGTTAGTGTGGTTGGTAGTGAGCCTGCTTTTTACCGTCTGGACCGCGGGTTTGATCCCCGCCCAGGGCAAATATTTGTGTGATGAACACTAATGTTTCCATTGTGTCTGGTTGTTATTTATCTATTTATGTATGTATTTCAGTCTTTGGTACCCATACTACAGGCTTTGCCTAGTTTGGGATCAGATGACTTTGTATGAATTGTCCCCCAATATCTGTAATATGGTGCTTACCTGGAGGGATCCCTAGGCAAGCATTGCCTTTCTTGCACCGCCACCCCGCCACCGCAAGTCCTCGAGCACGGACTCCAAGCGCCCCAGGAACTCCACGCGTACATCGTCGCGTTCGTTCGAACTGCTGATGTCGTTCGACTTGCCTGACGAGCAATGAATACAAATACAAATTAAGTAGTTATAATTAATCTGAAAAACTTGCATTCAGTTCTGTGTCGTGCTACTGTATCGTCGAAAAAAACGGGATACGTTATTAGCATTAAATTTTTTTAGGTGTAAGCATTCAAAAACATTTTAAGTATGTGACTCAAGATCTAACAGCCTATGTGGTATGGTGGTTAGAGCGCTCGGCTTTCGGTCCGGAGGTTCTGGATTCGATTCCCGGTGGGGACACTGTCAAACGAAAATCCCTTTGTGCAACCTCCCCAGTTTGGTTAGGATATTGCAGGATGAATCACCTGATTGTCCGAAAAGTTAGAAGATTCCGTGCTTCGGAAGGCACGTAAAGCCGTTGGTCCCAACTACATCTACGGATGTAGCCGTTAGTGAGTCATGTCAGAGGCCTTTGGCGGCTCAACAACTCTGATACCAGGGTTTGTGAGGTCGATCATCGAAATTGCTACCCACACGATATGATGATGACTTTAAAATTGAAAAACTAGAAAGGCAGGTGGAAGTATAAAAACGATAAAATGTTGCGTTTCCCATGTAGTGCGAACCTAGCGGAATTTGTGTTACAAAAAAAAATCTGTGTCTATATAACGTTTTTGTTTAACTTCCCCGTGGACCTATTATAGGACAAAACCATGAGACGACGGAGAAACGCTTCAATCATTAAGGTCCTCTTTATAATTTCAATAAACAGTTTAGTTATTTTTTTGCAGCTGGGGAGCAATAAGTTTTCCTTGCGCATGATCAGATGTAAGTTATTTATTGCATTTACTAAGAGTTTTCTCTCTCATTTTTGCCATTATAAAGTGTCAAAATCTGAGGATATTATCCTGCACATTTTGCATTGATGAAAATAAATCTGCATTTTGATACCACTGCATCAATTGAAAATAATTGAAAGACAAACACAGGTAATGAACAGCATTTTGACTAACTTCTCAAATTGATTTCTAAATTGGCACAATGATTGATCTTATTGACGAACTGAAAACATTCCAACTGGCAATGACCATTCAGCCAATGTAGCATGGCTCGGTGCCTAGATACAATTTACGGAAGCACTTTGGTTTCGGTCCGACAAAGACCTTCATGCTTCAGATTGGATAACGATATGTCTTTAAATAATATTTGATTTCATACCTATAGGTAGAAAAATCTGACGAAAACGAATCAGACGCAGTTCAGAAGTTTACAAAAAAAATTGTGTTATAATAAATGTATCATCATTTCAGCTGAAAGACGTCTGACTACCTGTTTTATTTTGTGCTTGAAGTTCTTATAATATTTTTTCTTTCTTTACGTGTAGATAGATACCAAACTAGACAGATAGCTGTTTTACCTTTAAAATGAAATTAAACTTACTGGTCGTCCAACTTCTGTGCTGATAAGCTGTGCGTGTACTTTGTATTGTTGGAGGCCAGCCGCAAGATATCTGTAACAATAAACACAGACACCCTCAATACTAAAACAAACGCATAATACTCAATTGTCACAATCTAAAATTATTCAAATTTATTTAGCAAGAAAGCATCTAACGATTGATTTACAGTCTAAAGAAAGTGATGAAATGAAATATTCTGCTCTAAATATCTTTCATGAAACCATATGTTTCCAAATGGATTCTGTGTTCAGAACAAAGGGATTTCGTTGTTTTTTAAGGTAGATTGGTTTTATAAGTACGCTGAACATTGTTGATGAATGCGTGTGTAAAGAACATCATTGAGTTGACTTCATGTCAACAAATCGTTTGTATTTTTATCCTTATGTTAGAAGTAGGGCAGCTGTTCTGCTAAATCGCTGTCAATTAACACAAACAATCACATCTGTCGAATCGTTTTTACACGACGTTATACGATTGATACTAACATGATATTCTGAATTGTAGGTTCTTTTTACTTAATTTTCTTTGTTTTTACACAAAATGCTGATAAATCAATTAGGGTGGGAAGTTTTACAAACTATCTTTTCAATCATTATTACGATACGCATCAACTAACATTCTTAATATCTGTATACATGACACGAACTACACACCTAATAAATTGAACGGCACCTTTTAAAAATGTTAACAACCACCTACTTACATACTCGCACAAAAAGTCATAAACAACCCGACGAATCGATACTATGCAGTAAAAGGGCCGGTATGTTCCATGTATAACTAATCGAGGTGTCAAATATGTATAGCCAATTAGCATTTCCGTCACAGGCACAGTTCAGTTGTTCTTTAAAGTTTATATCGATATGCCGATAGGGCCGATAGCGGGGCCTCTGAATACAAAGCGGGCGATAACATCGAAGAGCTATTATGAAATATTAAAGGGCCCCCGGCTTGGCATACCACGTGCTGCTTATCCAGCAAGGTGATTATCGAGTACTTGATGATATAGTTAATAGATTTCCTGTATCGCATCAGGATATAAATCGTCTCTAGGAAGCAGCAGATGATTTAGATCAAAGGCAGTACGTGAGTAAAGTTGCAGTTTCATGTTAAATACCCAACTTAATGTTACTGGCAAGTTTTCTTCGAAGGTGAACTCTTTGTACGATAAATGAAATGATGGTGTTGTTTTTGCTGTATGAAAATTGTTATTACCATGTTTATCGCTTGTGCTTACGAGTATGTTAAGATTGAGAGAATCTTTTATTACACTTTTCATTGCATTGCTATTGACCGTAACCTTTTATTGATCAGATAATATTCTAGATACAGTATCGAAGTGTCCCATGGAACTATCTCCACCATTCTATGATCTCCACACACAGTTTGCTTCAATGACAAAATTTTCTTCTTATCTCATGATAATGTTTGCATTTGAATTTGAATATTTGAAACGACAAGCTAACTTCCGCATAACTCGACTCTGGTCTGAACAGCTTCAGATATTCCAGATTAAATACGGTGATACTAAAATATTATAAAATATTGACAACGATGCACAAAGAGAGCACTGTTTACATTTAAATTTATGGCTTTAATCTACGTCTATCTGTTGCAAACAATTTTATTTAAGCACCGGAACGACAGAATTAGAATAAGCATTTCCTTTTAATCATAAGAGAAAAAAAGTAACGGAGTTTGAAACATTTTCGGAGCGTTAAAATTGCTTGCACTTCTAAGCTTCACAAGATTATTTTTCATCAAATCCGTCATGCTCTGTCAGTAGTCACGTCACAACTTTGGTATTTTTTTACACACAGCCCACATGGTAAAAATAGGGCACGTTAGGTACCAGCCACCAACAACTCATCAAGGAGTGTTCGACAGTCACGGACTGCTGGTCGCTTGCGTCAGCGAATCGACACAGAGTAATCTGGTGATAAATCAATCGCTTTCTGGTTTGGAATGAGATCACTGGTTAAATTGAACTCGAATGAAAGATGGACCTAATTGGGCTACTCACCCGATTGCTGGTTTTAGCCAAATTGGTCGTTTTTCTGATCGCCGCAATTTACTTTTTAATGTCTACTTTAGAGCTAACGTTGGTAGAAACTAAGTATATGAAGCAATAATTTACACAGATGTATTTATAGATGCATATAACAAACCATTTCAGGCATTACATTTACTATTCAGTATATACTCGACACTGTTCGAACTGATATCTTTGAAGACTATATACATCATTGAAACTAAACCTAACAAGCAATTTTATGTCCCAATAATATTTTAAAACCATAAACTTTATCCCCATATCAAAGTGCTTCTAGGCTTACGCCCTTAATACCAACATATTACCGTAAGATCATAGCGTCCATAATTTCATCTCTATCCCTTTGATGTGTTGCGTTGTGTTTGGGATGCGAGTGTTTTGTCTGGCCGTTAATTCAATGTCGGGTATGTTCGAGTGAATTTAGAAGTAATGCTCTAGGGCGCAGTAAACAGTTCGCGAAGGTCATCTATAAGCGGCGCTGATGAAGTGGGATCATTTCATAACCTGAAGTTTTAACGGGATTACACCATGTCTTAAAGTTCTGACGCATTTCATAGTTAAAACATTAACAAAAGTATGTGATAAGCTCATATTTTTCTTCTGTAGTTTAATATAATAGGGTGACTGTTAATTAGTTCTTGATAGCAAAATATATGCATGTACTCATGATACTGAACAACGTTTCCTTCCCAACATATTTCGAAATACGAAAAACGAAATTTGACCTTCCATACAAAATGGGCTATCAGCTGATGCAGTTTCTATGCGAGGTCAAAACTTGATTTTCGTATTTAGATCTATGTTCCTTGGGGAAAGTTGTTCAGTATCATGACATGAGTACATGCTTAACTTTTGCTATCAAGAACTAATTAAAAGTCAGCCTATATAGCGTGTTGTATGAGAATTAAAAACAACGTTCTCCCTTTAGTAGAGCAAGCAAATAAACTTAGTTGTAAATGTAAACATAAAACAATCATAAAACTGTTTAGTGTCTTGTATCATCAAAATGTGTCATTTCCCACACGAAGATGTTCAATTATAATTTATAAAGGTTTTTATGTTAAGTTACTATCTCACATCAGTTTTGTATCTTCTTTCATCTTCTAGCTTCTCCGCTTCTTGTTTCGTCATAGGTTGTATGGTTGAAGACCAATCTAACATGCATGGTTTCAGGGTTTTTAAACAATTTAATGTATATAATAAAGGTTTTGCATAACGAGTATTGAGACTTAGAAAGATTTGTATCTGACACCGTCTAAAATAATTTTGCAATTATCATAAGTAGGTATGTATGTATAAGTAAGTAGGTATGTAATCCAAAGGCCTTGTCCATGAGTAAGTATGAGCAGGTTCAAAGGTAAACGATCTTTTGGCGCCGCAGTGTGCTAAACTTCTAATGCTAACTCGAGATAATTGGTATTCCCTGTCTCGTGTGATTGTTTAAGCTGTTGTTGGTCGATCCGCAAATTGCCAATTTGACTAACAAGTGCCAATAGCCTGAAGTGGGTAGTGTGGTGTTTGTTTAACGATTGTTTTATGATGATTCTAGAGCTTCATTTTGTTTTATGTTATTTATGTGCAAACTACGAATAAATAATATTTATTCGTTGTATGCAAATCAATAAAAGGTATTGGTTCTTTTCGACCACGCAACAGTTCAGGTAGTATAGCGTGCGCAGGCTAAGTCGAACTATGACCGTTGATGCGCAGTACTCAAAAATGTGTCGCGGTCGCGAGGGTGAGCGCGGCAGATAGGGGGAGGCGAGCATGTCGTTCATTGGCTCTCCGCCTGTCACCCATGCGCAGAGAACAACCATCAGAACCAAAGTAAGCCTGCGCGTGCTATAACTTAATGGCTGTGTATTAACGTGCCACCAAATTTGAGTAAATTTTTACCAAATAATATTCACCAAATTTTGTCTACCAAAATAGATGAATGTACACCAAATTTGCTTCTGGCACTTCGTCAGCCGCTGCCGCGGCACGCTCGCTCCGCTCGCTCGGCTCGTGCATTGAGGTCGCAAGATAACCTAACACAACCTAACCGAACCGGTTACCCAAAGTTGGTGTACGTTCAGCCAATTTGGTGTACATTCATCCATTTTGTCTGAAGTGTATTGGGGTATAAAAAAATATTTTGGGAATCATTTAATTTGTTGCCTAACTTAATTCAGTTCATCTATCTTGCAACCTATACTTACGACAGTCAAGAATAAACACAAGGCGTGCAAATCACAAATTTATCACTCTAAGATACTAATTTGCTTGTTCCGCTCGAAAAAAATAAATGCACCTATTTACAAACAGACAATGCAGTCGAAAACCAAAACAAATAGGTAAACACGTGCATTTAAGTATTGTAATTAAATTATCCAACACGCTATCAACCCATCTGACAGCGAAATAAACGTGTATAAAATGTTAATGCCCATTTTCACTCACACCGGTAGCCAGAATTATTAATATGTTTACAGAACAGATAGGTACGTCCAGCCCTTTGTTTGAACTATAAACGTAATTGGTGTAATTCGTCTCAATCGTTTACGGTATAAAATTGGGGTTATAGAGGTAGGCCGGTATATTAAGCTATTACGCGGATTGCAGTTTGGTTAGGGTTGGCTTTTGTAATTTAACACGATTGATACTTTCTTTACGATTGAAATATTCCCGTTGACTTATTTAAACGACATAGCTCATAAGTTAATTATGGCCTAAAAAGTTAAACTCACGTTTTAAATGGACGACAAAAGGTCGACCAGGTTTCTATCAGATTCAACAGCGGATCTTCTTTAGGAAGGTCAGCAATTCGAATCGGTACACGAATCGAATCGAAATCTGGTCGGCCCTATGTCGTCCACGTAAAACTTGAGTTTAGTGTGTAACACTCACGAGTCGCTTAGTGCTAAAATAGCTCATAAACTTTATGGATCAACATCGTACACGGCCGCACTTCAGTAGAAACACTTTTGGACATTATGGCGTGGTAATAGAGTTGAAAATGTTTCTACCGACAAGCGGTTGACCGTACTATGGTACCTACATAGAACCTAGGATGCAGGGGTTATCATAGTGTTGCGGGCTGTAACGTTTATCATCCTTTTTACTCACACACGGATATTTGAAAAAGTTACAGGCGCCAGCTATTGCTCAACAAACACGTAATAGGATGTGACATCACACCAATCAGTGCAGAATATCGGCACTCCCAAGCAACGGATAGGAAATCGGTCAGGCGGTCTGCCATTGTCTTTGTGGCAACTAATTACTGCAATTATGACCATATTGCCATTCAACGGTGAACGTGAGTAAATCCAGACGTGCGCACGCATTAGTCCACGTTATGGCTTCACACATGACAATTGTATTGCATTTTAATGGACTATATGTTGCGTTTAATTCAATAGTGGGGTCGAATTTAGCGTTAACATATTTTCTAAACCGAATAATAATTTGTGATTACAGCACAGGTTAACAAAAAAAAAAGATCATTAGATTTTTTAGAGTTTAAGGAAAAAGTACAAATTAATGTAAAAAATAAGAAATTTAATTTGTATATAGAGACTGGTCAAATAAGAAAGTCTTGTACTTCAGGTCGGCCTACGTATACCTCCAGTTCTAGGGGCACGGCAGTGCCCCCGCAAGTCGAGCGAGCCAAAAAAAAAGTGGCGCGGCCGTACCATCCTTTTCTCGAAGCAGTTCAGGGTGTCTACTCTCAAAGTCCGATATATCGAAACGATACTACTCGAAACATGCAAATGCATAACTTCGTCCCTTGACAATAGAGTAGAATATTGGTTGGATGCAGTTTGAAAATTCATCCAACCAATATTCTACTCTATTGTCAAGGGACGAAGTTATGCATTTGCATGTTTCGAGTAGTATCGTTTCGATATATCGGACTTTGAGAGTAGACACCCAGGCCATTTACGACCCCCCTGTACACATCGTTGTGGATAAAACTAGAAGCCTGTTTTTAAGTGACCTAGCAGGCATTGTATAAACACGGTATATTTCAAATTTCATTCAATTTGAACCAGTAGTTTAAGGTTTCTCAATTTTGTCACTCACTCACTGACTGACTGACAGATCATAAAAACTCTAAGGCACTTCTAGCAGACATAGAATCTTATTATTATCGTATTATTAAATCTCACGTGACAGGTTCATTCCTAGTGTGAGATTTGCAAGATAACGACAGGACTTGGAAATAGATTTAAGTATTTCTAAGAATGTATTTCATTTACTCTGTTGTGTTCTGGAAAATAAAATAGTTTGTATTTTTGTATTTGTACTGCATAAGTTAAGGAAAAACTAAAATATTTTTCAATTTTGGTTCAGTTTTCTAGTTACATCAACTACATGAATAACTTTGTATTCCCATATAAACATAGAGTAACTTTTAATTAGTTCTTGATAGCAAAAAAGTTATATGTATATATACGAAGACAAAAAAGTTATATAAGTATACATTCTTCTGTAGATAAATAGAGACTGATTTTCTTTAAAAATAAACTGTACACGAGTTTGAATTTCCTGTTGTAATTTTCATATGTGAACTTGTAAAAATGTTTATTAAAGCTAGCAACTGAAAATCCAAATAAAGCTGATTTAGAAGGATGAGCTATCAAATCATAATTGAAAACTTGTTTTCTTGTACTCAATGATAGTTTAAAACTTGTTTTCTTTACGGTCAAATATAAGCCTGACTCAATGATATTACACTTATAAAACATCTTTGCCTGTACTAGGTACCTGCATTGAAAGCAGTTAAAACAATAAACTGATGAATCCTCCATAATTATTTTCAATATAAACCATCGTTTTACATTTTAATTTTAATAAAGTCCTTGGAAGTACCGTATCACCATTTAATACTGGTTTTGATTGGTCGCCGCAAAAATTATGATCTGTAGTTTCATTAAAGTGTTTGATGCGGTAAGTAATTTTTAGTAATATTTACGCTTTACATATTAATTGAGGTTATAGTTTTACATTTAAATGACGCAGGTTCGTCGGTTGTATATGTTCAAACTTCATTCATAGTCCTAGGATCAAAACAAGAGCGACAAAAAGATTTTTATCACGAGATCGACTGATAATAAGTCAACAAAATTTTTTTAAGACGAATGAAATTATAGAAAAAATAACTCGTCTGTAGCTGAAACCTGAACAAATATATTCCTTTACTTATCTAAATAACAATAAAGTCATATTACAACTCTATTTTACCGCGTAATCGCTTGACCTAGTAATTCAGACAGCCAATTTCCAGCCAATAACAGGGGGACGTACCCTACCTCCCCGAGGCTTGTTTGAAAATATAGTTCTTGTGAAGAAAGTAGAGAGCACAGTGGACTAAAAAGATTTTTTGCTAATGAGGGCAGCAAGTTCTTATTTAAGGTGTGTATCTCCGGCCATCTCTAAAATACTTAATCTTACCCATAAAATCTTTTTGTTTATTAACCGGTGGTGGTTTTTGCGAGAAAATCATCAAAAATACACTCATACGAGTATAATATGATATTATGGCATGGCAATGTTCATGTCCCTGTGGTTCAACTAAGCAAAATAAAACTAAAAACGTCTTGTAAATGTGTTATCGGAATTTTTACATACAAAGTTCACATCAAATTACTATTTCCACCACATTGTGTTGCCATTATAGCCGATAAAGAAAATGTGTTAGTTAGGGTATTACAAGTAAACTATGCCGAATCAAACAAAAATCATAACATATGCGTTCTAGTAATGTATGTAGAGTCAACTAATAGGTGCACAAAGACATGGCCGGGGTCCCATAGTAATCTGAAACAACTCCTTCACATAACTTTTTTAATACTCGTTTATGTTGTATCAAAGCCAACGTTGTAGTAGCTAAAGGTATAAAGTTAAAGTGAAAAGATTAAAGGATTGTCAAACATTATCTTCATCATAACGATCCTGTTTGCATTAATGATAGAAAAACTTTTCTTTAAAATACACTCTTGTAGAGAAGGTAAAGAAACTTTGAATCTAAAAATTCGAAATCCTTTAATCTATAACGGCAGCAACATTGTAAGCAGATGTTATTTCCATGGCATTCATATTCAGAGTGGTGAAGTTACTAAACAGGGACCACATGATTTACATAACAATATCTCTGTTAGCCTTAAACTTAAGATAAGGCCGGCAAAGCCACAACTCAAATCTGAAGAATGGCGGAAGGGAATGCGCTTGATTCGGCTTTTAAGGCAAGCGTAGGTGCTGAATAGATAGAAACGAATTTGCACTAGAAATGTCTTATCACAAAGTTTAGTATACGCGGTGGCACAATCTGAAAATCATAAGCAGAGTTCTGTATCAAATCGTATGAAATAATAGGTACAAAGTGAGCTTACCAGCGTATTCGCTTTTATTTAAGCTATTTTTATATTTTTTTATGGTTTTACATAATTCAGAGATATGAATTGGTCTAGAAGAAACCTTCTTGTGAGTAGGATGGAACTCACTCGGACATATACAATAAATTGTAAGGTAATATTGAAATAATTCTATTTGTTATCATAGGCTGCAAAGATGATGTCTGCATTTCGGAAGACTCATTTTTAAACACCACGCGGTAAACTTCTATATTGTTTACTTATCTAATAGTCTTTTGAATATTCAACCAAAACTCGACTAACCATAACAATTTCTCACTGTATAGCTCGGCTTTACTAAGTGAGTAACGGTGTGCTGCATGCAGCCAAGGCACGCAATTAACAAGGTCCAGTCCAGAATGGGACGAGATGTTGCTATATCTATGCACTTCCATGCACATAATTCATATTAAAGCATGTATCTAGCTAGCATCTAGCTGGCTATTAGAAATGTTTTGTTGAAGTCATTATTTGAAAATATTCAAACATTTAACTTTACTTTGATTTAAAAATAAAAGTCATTCTTATACAGTAGTTACAATGTTTTCTTGCTAGTCACAATAAAATTATGTGCTTTATGAGATAATCATTGTCAATGTTGAATAATTCTTGAAGTTGAACATTGATTAATTCAATAAAGTTTGTAGGTTTTAGACTTACATAAAGATATTCCTTGTCATTAGGACTTGTGGTATTTGTGTTATATTCTTTTAGCTTTTTGATTCGTTGTAATGGTTATACTTACTTTTTGAATTGTATCGTTATTGGGTACCCACCCTAGCGCCTACATTATAATTACGCCCGGCACCAGAGCACTTAAATCTCCCGCACTGCAGGTTTCCGATTAACTATAACTTTGCCATAAACTGTGTGTTTTGAGCTCACCCGCGTTATTAAATTACCATAAATGTAAGGACAGAAATTAATAATAAGATGACATTTTCAGCAATTTGTGTGACATCTTTAGCAAAACTAGTTTCTTACTATTTTTATTGATTCGTGCTAACTGTTTACACTAATATCACATAATTTATTAGCTCTCCAATCAATACATCAGCTGCGTCAAAATTGAAATATTGTTATAAATTTAGTGTGATTTTATTTGAAAGCAATAAATAGATTAGATACTTTTAGTAACTAAACTAGGTACCTACCTTATAATAGGAACCTTCCGTTCTATCAATATTTTTTATGAGCTTAGAATATAAACTATAAATCAATTGCAGTGAGCTCGCTTGCATTCAGTTCAGGTCTAGAAAACGATTATCTGTCCTATGGACTAGGACCAAGGCGCCAGTGAAACCTATATGGGTGCTTACGTGATACCTGGAATGTCTAGCTTAGATCGTTATAGGCAATTCAAACCGTCGACAGCATACCGTTTAGCTTTTTAACCTATTATTTTCTAGCTATCACAAGTGTGACAAGCGTATGATAAATATCTACACTTTCGTTTGACGACCTAAAATGCCTTACATAACCATTATGGCTTTTCGCATTATGTATTTACAAGCGAATGTTGTGAATGCTCTACAACAACCTCTGTGAGTGTTATTCGCATCGTTTTATATAAGCCGAACGCAGCGAGGTTCCAATTTCTTTGGTTTAAAGGGTCTGGAAAACTTCAGTAATAAAATAAATGAATCATGAAACAGTGTTCTGACTCAAAATTATTTTTAGTAGCAAACAATTGTGTTGGGTGAAACAACAGCGATAAAATTTAAATGAGTTGAATATGAGGCCACACAAATTGTTTTACAAGTTGCTAAGGATGTGCAGGCGCCGCGGACGAGACGAAATAGTGATTTGGCAGAATTAACGAGCGCGCTTCATTTGCTCAGGAATCTGGTCCATACGAGACCAATCAAGCGTAATAGGAAATTAGTACAATAGAGTTTTAGACATTACCTTCAAACAATAAATGATGAACCCCTATTTTAAACTGTTTTGTTTAACTAACTTTAAGTACGCAACAATGTTAAAAGAGAATAAATAGACATTAGGAAACCGTTTGCACTCACTCCATACGATACGGAAGATAAACTATCAGATAAGTTCAAAAATAGACCACTAGGTGAGAGATAAAAAACGCATCACGTCGCACACAGATTATATTCCAGAAGCTTTGCACGTCGTGCAAAATAATGGGTTATTGGTAATAATATTTTACATACATACATAAATAATATTTTTATTTCTTTAAACTGTTTGTTGCTGTTTGTTAATCGACAAAAAATTGCAAATTCATTGTCAAACCGGAGTTTCTGAAATGCTCTTACGCCTTTATAAATAAAAATATTGCCATGTATGTGCATTGCATGCGAACATAAATTGTATAGGTATGTTTATTTTAATGAAGTTACCGGGATATCTAAGCTCAATCCTCAAATTCTTACTAACCATTTGCAAGAAAGGACGAATAAGAAAGCAAAAGTTATTATTATAGATGTAAATGTGTGTGTATATGTTCTAGTGTTTAGTGGGTTCTTCTAACACAGGTATTTTTTACTTAAAAGAAGATCTCTGAAATTTGTAACTAATGATTAGTTTCTGACTGAATAAAGACTTTTTTTTTTTTCAATAATTTTAATGTTCAAACGAGGGTTTTATCTATATCTTTACAATACTACACAATATTATGTTTTAAGAGTTGCACAGAAGCTATCCAGCTATACCTACCTAGACAAAATCTCCATGACAAACAACAAAATATAACCACTTTGTATGTTTGCGAAGTTATTAAGATCAAATGAGTTTGGTACAGTCAGAGGACGACACACCCGACCGTCTTGTTTATATTCTAGGCGTTATAAAGATTACTCCAGGAAGATATAAACTGATCGACTATACCCAAGTTTAGAAGACTTCCTTATATGAAAACGAAATTGCCAGAATGCCGTGTGAAGTGAAAATAGATTCATGGTGGAGCAATGCTACTGGTTTCTTTGTAAATCACCATCTAAGTTTCAGCTGATTTAAATAAAAATACGCAACAAGCGGACTCTACGAAGATAGATAGACATTATCGACAGTAACATTTTTAGAAAATCAACAATTTGCTATTTGACGCTGTGTCTGTTTTGAGTCTAGGTATATGTGTTTAGGGCTAGCTGTGTTTGAGCTTTTGTAAAGTCTAACATTTCCGACATGGTGCTAGAGCGAGTTGAGACAAGGAAAAGGACTAAACTTGTTTATTGAAGGAACCTAGTGGATATGCCTGTGATGGCTTGGCATGGTTGAGAAAAATGTAAGATTTTATCAAAGGGTAAATTTTACAATAAAATTGAGTGTCTTGCGATTTAAAATAAAAATAAAAGAGTCTCGCTCAATTTGTGAACAAAGTGGGCTTAGATAAAATATAAATGATATAACTAACAAGTCAACGTTATTGCTAAGGTGACATTGATAATGTAAGTATTTTTTTAAATTCTTTTATATTTTCATCAATAATCACAACAATATCGTTTTTGTGTAACATGAGAAGTTTGATTAAAGTAGATTACAATGTTTTTATAATGTAATATGTTAAAGGTCACACACGTGCCGGGGTCGGTACACTACAGTATGGCGTGTAATCACTGTTTTATTTACGCTACCACACTTCGATATTGTTCACACTACGATACTCGCTACCTACATTTAAGGCGATATGTAAGTTTTTTTGGGTATTCTAAAGAGAAATATCTTTATATTTACCCAATATCTTGCCGTGATTTTCAGGTATGTATTTATTGACCATTAAAGTGAGGGCATCACCAAGACCAAAACATGATTAGTGAAAATCGACTCGACAAAATAAAAATCCAAAGTTGCCTCTTCAATTTTCATTTATTCCTCTGTTTGTGGAATCGGAGGTATTTTAAGTAGTGAAATTAAGTATACAGAATGGTATTTGTAGTTGCTAGGGTTTGCCCAACCTAAAATTTTATTTTATTACTTAGTTTTTACAAAAAGTCGATATTTTATATCAGGCGCTTACGTCATTTAGTTTTGGTAACACGCACAGTATATCTGTCGCAATCGAATGCGTTGCAGATTGCGCACTTTATCCCTTTCTTTCAAGCGAAAAGACTGCGCGCACTGTCAAATATCGATCTTTTCCCATAGCCTCTTAACAGTTTTTAGGGTTCTGATACCAAACTGGTAAAAAAAAGGAACCCTTATGGTGCGAATTTGTCTGTCTGTCTGTCTGTTTGTCACACCTCTATATCTCAGCAACCACTAATGCTATCGACTTGAAATTTGGACCAGTTTTAAAATATGGTTGCCCAACTGAATTGCACATAAAATAATTTTGAAAAACTTATGATTATTAATGTGAAGGGGGCTAAAATAGGGGGGGGGGGGGGGGGGGGCAAATTTCAAATTGTCGCTACTAGGTTGAATGGGGTATCATATGAAAGGGCTTTACTTGTACATTCTAAAATATATTTTTGTATCTTTTTACGTCTCTCAGTTTGCAAGTTATGATGAAAAATGTCAAAAAAAATACCAAATCCCCCTCCTTATCTCCGAAGTTTGTGAAAGGAAAAATCTGAATTAATTACAGTTGACAGAAATTTATGTAAACATTACAGCAAATATACAAACAAATTTAGTTTTGCGGTCCTAAAAATGGACTTTATTGCTTCCAAAAATACAAAAAGTATATCGGAACCCTCGGCGCGCGAGTCCGATTCGCACTTGACCGGTTTTTTTTTTCTCTTTTGGGAAGAGGCTTAGCGTAGTGACGAAGGTATATAAGCAGACGAAATTTTGCAACATTGAGATCCAATATACGCAACAGGCGACGTTGTTAAAAAAGAGAAGTTTATGAATGAAACAATGGTTTTTATTGCAAATGTTTACTGGTACCTGGTTACTTTTTGTCTAGAACCAGCGGTCTGCCCTAACTGATTTCGTACGTGAGTTGCATAGTTGTATGTGCAAAATTCTTCAAAGGATTCTTCTGTAGAGTAATCCACGAAAACATTGAAAAGAAAGCTAGTACTTTTAATCTTACATATTATACTAGTCCTTTCTCATACATCATTCGTGTGTTGTACGTGTACGTCTCTTTGCTTTGATTTATAGCGTGATCACCTGTCGATCCGGTGGCGCAGTGTGAACACACATGCGACTTGCTGTTACCGACGCGCGCGCAATGCGCAACGACGAGTCGCCGTAAATTCCTTCCTCACTATTTACTTACACGGCGCGAATAGATGTTTTCGAATTCGTTTTATTCTCTTTTTATTTCCATTTTACTTGCGGTTACTTAAAGGTCTTTCTCCAGAAATGTGTGCAAAGAAGATGTAAGGTGTAGTTTACCTCCTCGATATATGTCAAATCATCAAATTCCAAACTAAACTAGTGAATACCTGAGTTCGCAATAATTTTTTTTTGTACTTCACATATTTCTTATTAGATAGGTGCTACAGAAGTTGTTTCATTTACATTTAATTAATTTAGTGTTGCTTGCAAGATGAACTTGGTCCCATTTCATTGTTATTAACTTCAATTGATCATTTCATTAGATTATTAGTAAAGGTTGATTCTCCTACTTAGGGTGCAGGGAATCAGAAATAAGTACCCTCAATGCCAAGTCATCTTTTGATCCGATAGATAGAATTTTTTCTTTCTTATTTCAATGTCAGTATAAACTAAAGTCGCGCTGCGAGTGTTAAGCTTTACCTGCTCTTGACTGTACATACTTATATGATATTTATTTTCTTCCGTTCTTGGATAAGTAGTTTTAAAATTCCAATGCAAAACTCGTGACTCTTTCGTAAAATTATAATTTCATTATTAATTTTATCATCATCACCATTTCCTTATAAGGATACTATGAGTAAAATCAATGGATAAATCGTGTTCATTCTGGAATTCAAATTGCCTTTACCAAATCACGACGACTCTCTGAGCAAGATTGAGCAATTTTTGAGTTCCTATCATCATACCATAACAATCTACTTTTTGTGTCGCCATTGATCGATCATCTATAAGAGGCTTCTTAACACATTAAGCCATCTAATGCTGTAATTTATTGGTGTAAGCTGATTGATTATAACTATGGTAGAGTTTAGTTGACATCTGAATACGCGAACACGTGTTATTCATTTCTGATTAGCAGCAGATTTGACTAAGATTTATGACATGTCTTGTGAAGCAGATGGTAGTTATTTAAAGATAAAAGAGAGAAAGTGGAAGATGTGCTAAAAGGAAAGCGATATAGTTTAGCCATCAAAATCGGGTAAGGCTGTCGAGCAAATTATCTAAGTATTTGGAGAAATTAAATTGCTTGATATGAATATGACTTACGAGTATCTATCACAAGTAGCAATTGAAGCTCAATGTGAAAAATATGAAATGTCTTCTAGAAAATTTATTTTTATTTTGAGTGTATATTAAATATATTATTTATAAAAAAATTATCAAGTTATGCATTTTTGATGCCCCTGAATACAAATAACTCATTTTTGGACTTTTTTGTTTGATTATCGCAAAAACTACTGAACCGATTTCAATGATACTTTTTGTTTAATAGCTAATATTTTTCCTTAAACACTGGTACATATTTTAATAAATTTTTTATAAATTTTTAAACATGCGGACCAACATCGCGGTCAAAAGCTAGTCATGTTTATATTTACAAAAAAATTTAAGGTAGAAGAAGACATTACCCGTTCTTATAAGTAGTCCGTCGAGTTGTCTGTTTAGCGAAATCAAAGAGATTTGAACCACGCTGCGGGCGAGGTATTGCTTGACATGACTTATCACGAATCCTGTACTATTAAACGAGCAATATTTGTGTATATATATAAAAATATATGTCGTGATTAGTCATTGTTGATAGTCCTAGATGGCTGTAAAGGCTTACTCTTCGATTACAATCACTCATCATCTTAGCCAACACATCGCGTCGTATCTCACTGTAGTCAGACTTGCGTATTTCTCCTGCTGGCTCATATCAGACACATACTTTGATCTAATGTCCGTCCAGCACAAAGTCAGGACCTAAGTAACTTGCTCGGCCGTCACACGTAGACCGATCCAAAATGGAAGCAGAGGAGGGGCACGCACGTGAGTGGTGGTGGAGTGGCACTCTGAAGTCAGTTGCTATTCAAATAATTTCTCGTTATTACAAGAACCGTACTCATGAACCGGAAGTATACACGACATATGTATATTTCTAATCGGTTTCTCGAAAACGGCTCTAACGATTTCGATGTAATTTAGTATACAGGGGTTTTTGGGGGCAAAAAATTGATCTAGCTAGGTCTCATGTCTGGGAAAATTCGTTTTCACCGTCTTTTTAAATATTTCTTAGCGTGTTTTAGTGCGTTCAAGAAACGTACAGCGCCATCTGTTGTTGAGTAGCATAGCTTGCTCACCCGATGATATTTTAATCATACAGAACATAGAACATAGAGAACTCAAACTGATTTTATTAAAGAAATGTTATTATAGTGTAAGTGAATTTTTGGACATAAATAATACTTTTGACATGTAATTTTATAATATTAAGATAATTTCAATTTTTCGAGTTTTGGACGTAAATAATAACTTTTGACATAATTTTGTAATATTAAGATTTTCATTTTTGTTTTAGCTATAAGTTAATGTCAAACACAATTGTTTTGTTATTGACTAATAAATAAAAAAAAAAAAAAAAAAAAAAAATAGCTCGGTCGCCCAGGTAAACGTCGTACAAAATAACTCTGGCCATGTCAGTTGATGCGCAGAAGTCAAGTCATATGAAAATAAGTCATTTTTGACTTCTGCGCATCAATGACATGGCCAGAGTTATTTTGTACGACTTTTGCTAGACATTGATATGAAATGTGAAAATATGAAATGTTTTAATTTACACAGGGTGTAAGGGACAGCTTTCCGAATACTGAAAGGGTATGTTCAGTCAGCGAATCAGAACAGAAACTTTTAGGTCATTCAAAAATATCTGCTCTTCTATACAAAATAATAAACTTGATTCGACAGTTTGTATGCAGAGGCCGATATTTTTTTTTCATCTCCTGAAAGTTTCATTCACTGAAAGTTGTACAATTACGTTGACTGATCGTGGCCCTTTCAGTTTTCAGAAAGTTGGCATCCCATATATATAATTACTAAAAATGGAGGAATAAACCAAGGATGTAGAACTACCAAGATATGAAGAGAAAGAGGAGTTGATGTTATAAAAACATCCTGATCGAATATCATCATCCTTATATCATTGTTAACAATTATTATTAACAACTGAAAATAGCAAAAGAACTTTCGCAAAAGTCATGCCCATGTTTGAACATTTTTTTACTTACTTACTTTTGCAAAATGATAATGAAGTGATATTATTTGTATAAAATTTGCAGACTAACTAGAACCATCTGGTTGAGGTTGACGGCACCATATAATGACGTACGGTAATAAGAGTAGGTTCTGAATGGCTGGAGTCACAAAGAGACAGTGGCGCTTTGTGGTGTTGTGTCGCACGTTGCCGCAACTATTCGCCGGCCGGGCGGGACGCTACGCATCATCGCTCGTGGAAATAGACCAAAACATAGTACCTTCCGTATATATAACCTATTTAAGGCTCATACTGCCCTAAAATTAGCAGCTACACACTCGTCAATGCGAATATAGACTTCATTTAACGGAAAAAAACGTTTATATAAGTGTATAAGCGTGCCTTGCGACGTGGCTGTTACGACCAACGGTGACCCTGAAATTCATAAGAAAAGAGGGAAAAGTATTTTTTTAGTATGTTGTTTTACAAATATCAAAAAGTAAAACGACCGACCACATCATTAAATATTGTTTTGTTTAAATTTTTGTTCATATTTTTTTTTTCGCTAGCCTATATATTTTTGAAAAAATGTAGGAGTAAAATGGTTACAAATAGGAAAAATTTACAAAATAAGGGTCATTTAAGAATTTATTTTCATTTATACTTACTTAATAATTAAATTAAAATTCTATCTTTACCACATCACATCTCATATCTTGTTTATGTCAAGAAAGGATTATGTTTTTAATACTTTTTGGTTTTTCTGCTAAGATAAATGCCATAATTATGTAATGTAAAAAGTGGTTACAAAGTTATTCAGTGTCAATGACCTTGACACTGTCAAGGTCATTCAGGTTCTTCATTCCCGCCGAGATTTTTGGCAAAATGATTGGGAAAGAAGAGTATGAGAGCTTAATTTTTTTTACTGACATTTAGTTAACCATTTTGGAACGCAATAAATATTGAGTTGATACGAGAGTCTAACGAGACGTACTTAGTTCAAGTATTTGGCAAGTTTAATGTAATTGAGACTATGGAGCGCTTTTTAAAGAAAGTTTTTAATAACGACATTGCAATGATATTAGTATATCGTATTATCAACGTACAAACTTTATCAATCCGTGTAAGATGTTCTTGCTTCATAAACGAGTTTAATTATTGTTTTTAAAATAACGTTGAGGTTACACTTTTTATCCATAAGCTAAAGCCTATAAAATATGTATCTAGGTATTGACGCTTTAAAATATACATTTTGCAAATTAATAACTTTAATAAAATCACGCTTATTAAGCCTGTCATCCGCCTTGCCTCACAACACAACGATAATAAAAGTGTTATTTTGGGCAAATAGTCTACTTCGATGAAACACGGTCTTGTGGACAAAAATTGCTGTATTAGATGTTGGATGCGCGATCAACTTCAAAATAGACTAGCTGAACTACTACGGTACTTGTGGTGGAGCTGGAAATATAGATTTACTAACTACCAGGTGTAACAATAACCTGAAGGACGTGAATCTGCCCAAGAAACTGACAAAATTTTCGAAAAAACAGTCGCCGAAAAGCGTTAAAGATATTTGGCCTCCCCTACAAATTACACTAACAGGTCTAAGGAGGATTAAAATTCGTATTTAGAATTATTATGTAGGTACACGCGGCTGTTCGTCGGTGGAAACACTTTGACTTCGAGCAGATCACTGGTTTCGGGGGTTTGAAGAATTTAAGGTAAACTCAATTTCAACTACTATCCCTTTTGCATTTCTAGAGTTCGTACCCGAGGGGTGAAAAACGGGACCCTATTAATGTGCCTCCGATGTTTGTCTGTCTGTCAGCACCGTAACAGGTAGACAGTTAAATTTTTCACAGATTATGTACTTCTTTAAAAAAAAGAATTAAGGTGGGGCTTTCCTACTAAAAACGTGTTTTTAGATTTTTTGTTTTTAGATTTTTTGGTTTTAGCTCTATTGTTAAAAATGAGAACACTTACAAGCGTGAAAATTAGTATTTTTATAGTGCATAAGCTATAGAATAACAACAAAAAATAAAAAGGGGTCAAGTGCGCGTCGGACTATCGCAAATTTAATACACTTCTGCGTGACTGTGCGTCCATGACTAAGACGATAATTTTACCTTAGTGGTACGGAACCCTCGGTGAGCGAGTCCGACTCGCATTTGGCCGGATTTTTTAGGAATTATAAATCCTTTTTACCTATGTTTTAGAGCAGCTTTAATTAAATTTTTGATAAATGTCATCTGTAAAATATATAACAAACCTAATGATGAAAACGGGCGACATTTAAGACGAACAATTAACGAACCTCAAATTTTAGATATCAAACTAAAAATAAAACAATATTTAATGCGTAGATTGATAAAAATGAAATCAACTTTCAATTATAAAACAAATAATGGAAACAGCTACAAAATTACTAGTGATGGACCGACTATGGGGTTTGCCGATCAGCCGACTAGCCGACTAGTCGGTTTTGATATTGCCCGATCATCCTTATTTCGTACTTGATCCCAGATATAATCTGCAGTTTTTTTGAGCCGCAAAATATATTAAAAATGAGGTTACAATTTTTAATAGAAGTTTTAAAGATTTCTTGAGCAACGATGATAGTGATGCACAGCTTATGTCAGGGCTAAGGACAGAACATAATAAATATTCAGATCCTGTGTTTTTATTTCATACTATTACTGCCGAATAATCGGCGCAGTTTTTACCGATTAGTCGCCGACTAGTAACCGACTATAAAATATGCCGAATAGTCGGTTTTACCGACTAGTCGGTGTATAGTCAGCCCATCTTTAAAAATTATGTATAGGAATTATTTCATTAATCTGCAAGAAAATTTCGCCAACTTCATAACTTTTTTGTTACACGCTGCGTAAATTAAATACTCGTTATCCTTGGGCTTCAATGTTCCAAGAAATTTTCTAATTAATTTTACATCTTACATCCCACACACTATTTGAAGAAAAAATAAAAGGCGATGAACTTGTCGTCGAGTCAAGTTGACGCGGCAATGTCCTCAAAAGTCCTTAACATATTTTCTTGGCTAACTTCGTACACTATTCAATCATTCGTAAGGTTTAAAAACGATAATGAAAGATGTTACATACATACATACATAACATCACGCCTCTTTCCCGTCGGGGTAGGCAGAGACCACAGTCCTTCACCTGCTACGATCTTGACATACTTCCCTTGCTTCCTGTACTTTCATCAATCCTTTCATACATGCTCGTCGGTTTAGGGTACTTTTAACCTGGCCTTTATTCAGAACGTCCTGAATGTTGTGAAGATGTTCTGTGGGATATTATATGAAGTATTTTATTTATGTCAGTGATAAAAGTAACGTTGGCCGTGGTCAGTACCCAGTTGGGTGAACGCTAGTGACACAATATCTAGAGTGTTTCCGTGCTTCAGAAGGCACATTAAGCGGTTGGCACCTGCTACTGTCAACGATAGTAGTCGTTTAGACAAGTCAGAGGCCATTTGGTGGCTTTAAAACTATGACAGTCAAGTTGGCTATAGTAACCAAGTTGGCTAATCTACGAATGGGTCTGGTATGCCCTCTGAGCTGCGGAGGTCAGATGGCAGTCGCTCTGTGTAAAAACCAGCGCTATCGTCGAATTCCCTAGGTTAGTTAGCCAACTCCGTAAACACTATAAGGCTAGGACAATGATGATGAAGTATTATGTGAAAGTTCTTAAAAATTTGGTAATTCCTGGTTGTGATAACTATAGAACCATCTTCAAATGACGCAAGCCTTTGTTGTGTGTTTGTGTTCGTAGACCCATCACGGTGTTGCCAATATTTGCGCAAAACTTGGCACTATAGTACAACTACAATGTTGATATAAGTTGGCAATGTACTTTACGCTATTTCGTTGACTCTAGCCAACCGTTGCTGGAACTATTTGGTTTGAACATAACTTATTCTAGCTCTGGTGGTTACATAGTTATCTAAGTCTAGAAATGTACCTACAGTCAGAATTAAAAGTAGCTAAGCAATATATGAACACCTGACATGTGTTCATATACTGCCACACATTCAAAGTGACAATAATAATCTACAGCCGTCAGTTTACTCTTATTTAATCTATGCTATAGCGTGTTACTGTGGAAATGTGTGATAATATTGAAGGGTGTGAAACTGAAATTTTTCTAAGGAACATAGGTCGGAATAGGAAAAACCAAATTTGACCTCCCATACAAAATGCGCTATCAGCTTATGCAGTTTCTATGGGAGGTCAAAAATTGATTTTGTTCACTATGACCTACGTTTCTTGTTTTTTGGGAAAAGACCTATGTTTCTTGGGAAAAGTTGTTCAGTTTCATGGGCAGATTCACTCCCTTGAGTATTCTTTCCGTTACACGTTGTATATAACAAAAGTTTTCTACTTGTTGTTACTTGGGCACCCAGTGTTTTACAGGAAACCAACAATAATAATTCGAATATTGATGTTGTATTATACTCCAGTAAAAATACGGTTTTGCAAAACATTAAATGTTAATAGCTACTTTTTTGTGTATATCGTATTTAAATATGATGTTAAGACGTAATATTTACGAATCCACCTAAAATTTAAAGCGGAATATTTTTTTCGAATAACAGCTAAGGCAAAAATAGTAATAGACAATTATATACTTTATATCATAGATAAATGTATACTTTACATATAGGCATCAAAATCCACCACAAATATATTTAAAAATATCAATTTATTTCAAAATATAAAATCTCCACTTATTTTCACATATAAGGTCCAATAAAGTCGAGGTAAAATAATAGAAATAAACTGAGCTAAACTCAACCTTTTTAAATGTAAGTGATTCTTATATATATTCACAAAAATGCCATACTAAATAAAAAAAAAGTTTTTTGTAATCGCTGGTTTACAATGATTTTGTAAACATTTATGTTGGATTTGCCAAAAATGTGTTTATATAGCACTATTTAAATTATTAGAAAGCAAAACGGATCTATTACTATTTTTGGTTGCGAAGATAAGCTTTATTTAAATTTCGTGCTATAAAAGTTAAACAATACAAAAAATCTAATATTTTTAGGTGGATTCAAGTATAATATGAAATTCTGAATATGAAGCAAGCCGTAAATAAAAAAAATAATCTATTAACATTTTTTTCCGAAATTCCATATTTTTTTAATGTTTGGACGGCAAAATAAATAAATAAATGAAGTAAATTTAGGTGGATTCCATTAAAAAGCGTTGCACAGAAATATAATCTATCGATCTGAAAAAGAATCACGGCTATTATCAATTATTTCCGTTTCGCCATACAATGCTCTCGTAATTTTACTGGAGTATTAGATTATTTAAATGTGTGGCAATACTGGCAATAGAATATGGTCAACTGAAATGCTTTTGGTAATGACTGACAAAGAGAGTTTTAAAATTTTTATGATATGAAAAAAAATATGTCACAACTACTACTTTAAAGCAGCTGCGTTTTGTTAATGGTCTTAGCCTTAAAGTTAATGAATTGAAAATTTTAATGCCAATATGATCTAGCTGGCACGACCATTACTTTCCAGCCTTTTCTTTTTGATCACCGAGACATTTTAATATTCACCCATAAAATGCTCACTATTGAAATAAAACCGTCTTGGGAATTTATTACAAAGCCTTCGAAATGATTTCTTCATGGGCTAGCTAATTTATAGGACGTCCCACAGGAGCCTATAGAGGTACAGCGCTCGAACAAAACTATAAATAAAGCCATCCCTTCCTTGTTGGGTTGCAAATTTCACCGGTGCCACCGAGGCATTCAGTTGCAACTTCTATGTGATGTGGTAAAGAAATTACCCATAGTGACTGATTTGCAGCCTGTAAGAAACTATGAATGTGAAGTGTGTGTTAGACGTAAATCTTAAATGTTTGATTGCGTGTCTTTCTTTATTCCTCGTTTCTTGACAAATGTTTAATTGCGAATATTTCTTTGTTTATTCTGTTCATTGAGTATTCTCGATAGGATGAGAGAAAAGTAATTACACAAATACTTAGCTTCTATGGTATTTTGAAACCTAATCTCGCATTTTACTTGTTGAGATACCGCCCATGTTTAGCCAGAAAAGAATAGTACAAACCTATTTCTACCCATGGGTGTCATAAAAGGCGACTAAGGGGTTACGAAGGATGGGCGGCAGCATCTTTCTGTGTATCGTACCTAACAACTTACTTACTGCGGTCACTAACAACCACGGTTCATGTTGCCAGTATTTATGGTACTTCCTGGTACTTCCCCTCCAAATTGTACCGTGTGTTTTTGCTGGAATTCTAGTCCTGCAGTGGACATTTAATGAGATCTTATGACGATACTCAAAATGAAATTCAAAATAGATATTTTTTAATTTCACCATTTTTAATTTTGAAGAAGTGGAGTGGCGAGTTTAGATGGACCCTGAAAATATAAGTGACAAATGTTACATTTTTTTCCAGGAAGAACGCTAATACATAATATTTCTGAAATCGTATTGTAGAGGCGCTGGTGGAAACTATTATTTCTGAAGCTTTCGTTGCAACATTTTTAAATTATCCCAAGAGACATAAACAAAGTCTGTGATAAAAGTCAAGACATGTCTTATCAAAAACATCTTTCGAACTTGACATAACCTTTAAGGAGCCTGCTGAGAAACGTACCACCCACTGGGCGTATTAGGAATAAGTTGTTACGGACATAAACTTATATTTAGTAGGTGTACTAGAAAACGACGTCCAATCTGGTTCATTAAGGTGATCTGTGACGGCCAGCTAAGACCCGAACGCAACTAGATGGAGCCACTGCTGCAAATATAAGGTTTTATTTTTTTAATGCAATAAGTACCAACTATATATGTGCAAAAAGTAGATCAGCGTAAATTTCATGGTGCAACTTCAACGCCTAACAATTTCGATAAAAAATATCTCCATATGTCCAGTAAAGTCAATTACTCTCGTCAGTTCGTGATTTACATGAGTACAATCACTCACACATGCACACTAAGCACAACCGTACAGTTTTGACCGCGCGCCCACAATCGTAATATTGAACCAAAAATTTCTAACAAAAACTAGTACTTTCACTACATTAACTGTATTTTTGTATTAATCAGCGAAAAATTTAATTAAAAATAGCAGTATTCGTTGGTTTTTTAACAGAATTTTATGTCCCGCGTAAGAATGCAAGGCATTTGAATTTTTGTATGGAAAACGGATCACTTTAAGCGATGAGATAGATATTCCACCGACAACATATTAATATGTCCTTTTATGCAATACGGCAGTCGGATTTGATTATGATAATGATACGTTTTTCTCTGTCATGTTTCAGAAAGAAACGATGATAGAAAGCCTTTAAACTCATTCAAATAAACTTACCTATGTTTAGAATATATAAATACTGAAACGTCTTATTCAAAAGGCCCGTAATATTCCTTGCCGTTGCACAGTTTTATTGTTATGGCAAGATCTTCATCATTATGCCACGATTAAATGCCAAACGGAGAAGTTATTCCAAACATTATGCTGATCGCTCGATGTGGGGCGCTGCGAAATAATATACACGGTATGACCGTACCAAATCCACTAATCTAGTTTATTATTTTAGTTCAACCTTAAAGGTTAGAGTTAGATTCGTTAGATATATTCATAATAAAAAGCTTTCGATCAAGATAGTATTTAGATTTTTAAATCATTACTTGTGTACAAAGTAGAAAATCGCACTGACGCAGAAGACGCAGGTTCGAATCCTGCCTGTGGTTGTAAAATTTTGCGATTTTCTATTTTATAGATTTATCCAAACACAGGGAGTGTTATAATAAAAATCATTTTCATTTCTTGTGGTTGACGATGATTTATCTAAACCAAAGACAATAAACTTACTAAGGCCTAAACATAACGCCTTATCACTTTTGGGTACTTGGTATGAGAGTCATCATCTTAACATCCTATGAAACGTCCACTGCAGAACAGGGTGCGATTTTCAACATAAACTAGTGGTACGGTCAACCGCACGTCGGTAGAAACTTTTTCAACTCTATTACCACGCCATAAGGTCCAAAGTGTTTCTACTTATGTGCTGTTGAGTGTACAATTTCGAAGTTAAGTATCAGTACCTGGGCAACCGAGCTTCGCTCTTTATTAGCCGCCTCAATAATAAAATATCATCGGGTGAGCAAGCTATACTACCCGCCAACAGATGGCGCTAAAGGTTTTAGTCTCAAACGCAAGTGCTTAAAAACAAGGGGAAAACGAATTTCCCCAGACATGAGACCTAGCTAAATCGATTTTTCGCCCCCAAAAACCCCCGTATGGTAAATTTCATCGAAATCGTTAGAGCCGTTTTCGAGAAACCGAAATCACCAAGCTTGTCAGCCATAAGGCTAAAACACTTTTTCATGCTTGCTCTAGGAACCCAATTTATTTTTATTTTATAATAAAGGAGAACATAACAGGTAACAATCGGTACATAGCAAGAATAATAAATCTAATATTACATTATCTAGACTGATACCCTAAACATGTTCACACAGCATGATAAATTTTACATTAAACATGTTTATCTACACTCATGTCGTAATCTTTGAATTATGATTCAAAAAGTTGGTACATAAGGCTGAATATTACGCAGAGTATGCATAAAAAATTAAAAAGTTACCATTACGTAACGATTTTTGTATGAAAATTTTGCAAAGGTGTTACGTAATTTAACTTTTTAATCATAACATAACACTTGGATAAAATTCTTCTTGAACCTAAACCTTTTTAAAGAAGACTGAATATAAGGTCTTTTAGAGAGACGGTTATAAATGTAACAGTTTTTCTTAGTAGCTGTCCAATATTAGTAGCATATTTACAAAGTGTGCCTTTTAAACAACCTATTATTTTGGAGCAGTTACAGTAGCAGTTACTATAGTTACAATTATTTTATCTGTAGTGGAAAATATGCGCGCGCAGCCTGAAATTAGAAGGAAATAGATACTCGTATTAGATTTGCCGTCATTTTCAAATATTTACCTTTTTCAAGTTTTTTGAGCGCGTGAAAGTAATGTGAAAGTTTATTTAAAAAGAAGATAAAGTGGTGCAGTCAGGATACTGCAGTTACACCAGAAGATACTCAATAACTTATGATCTTCTCCCATATTAGTCTAGGACATTTTATGACATAACCTACAATGAATTGGGAAAGAATGAAAATCGAAAAGAAAACCATGTCTTGTTAAGAAAATGTTCTGCTTGTATATTTCAAAGAAGACCTAGCGGATATATTAAGGCGGCTTCTTCAAACTCATATCAGAACTGTAATATACATAATATAAGTTACCATTGTTGTTTACTTACTTTTGTTTAATTTTTATCATTTTTATAAGTAAAGAAACCTATTGCATGAGTGAAGATAAAGTAGTATACACAACTGCATATAATATGGTATTAAAACACTCGTTTGATGCTATTATCACATTCGGCTACGCCTCATGTGATAAACCCAAACTCGTGTTTTAATAACCTGTTTTATATGACAGTTGCATAAACTACTATTATAAAAAGTTATTTATAATAAAATTATAAACGTGTAATTACAATTTATTATGACTGTGGCTAAATGTACCACTAAAATAAGTGACGGTACGCTTCTCACCACTACAATGAAGACGTCAATGCTTAATTATCTGTCATGGTGTAAAGATTGTACACTGGATTAGCAGCATTATACCCCGTTGTAAGAAACATGTAAGCGGCGTGCCTGGAATAGGGTTGTCTCGTAATAAATATATCGCAAGAAGGTAGTTTTCAGTACATTCAGCCACACGTCAGTAGTAACAATAAGACTGAGTGGGTCTGTAGCATAAAGAGAGCTGTTTCTGCTTATACCGGTTTTGTTTAATACTCATCTCTGTTTACTAAGTACTTGTAACTCGTAGTGATAGAGGAGAAGAACTTCACTTACCGAGTAGTATAATATTTTATCGTTACATGCTCCGTCCGACCAAAACTTAGTATGAAAAATAGTTACCCTCCTTATATATGAGTTTTCTAGTAATCGTGTTTGCTTTTAAGTCTGCTTCCGCCTTCTGTCTGGCAGAAGAGCGAGTGCAAACTCAAGATTTGCCAACACGTCATGGAGCGTAGGTACTATTCTAGGTGTCAAAAGAATAGACCGTATCAGAATAACCTATTTGCACTATAAAACTCGTATATTTATTTCGAAAAAAAGTCCGCAAAGCTGAAATGGGATTAGATAGAATAATACGGAAGGCTGTAAAACTGAAAAACATTTCCCAAAGAACATAGGTCGCAATACATAAAACCAAATTTTACCTCCCATTTCTAAAAAACCGGTCAAGTGCTAGTTGGACTCGCGCGCCGAGGGTTCCGATATACTTTTTGTATTTTTCGAAGCAATAAAGTCCATTTTTAGGACCGCAAAACTAAATTTGTTTGTAAAGGTTATTTGCAGATTTCTAAAAAACTGTGCAACTTAGAAAGACCGTTTTATTATTGCTGTAATGTTTACATGAACTTCTGTCAATTGTAATGAATTCAGATTTTTCCTTTTAGAAACTTCTGAGATAAGGGGGGGAGAATGGTGTTTTTTTTTACATTTTTCATCTTAACTTGAAAACTAAGAGACGTAAAAAAATACAAAAATATATTTTAGAATGTACAAGTAAAGCCCTTTCATACGATACCCCATTTGACCTGGTAGCGACAGTTTGAAATTTGGCCCCCCCTATTTTGGCCCCCTTTACATTAATAATCATATTTTTTTCAAAATTCTTTCATGTGCAATTAAGTTGGGCAACAATATTCTAAAACTATTCCCAATTTCAGGTCGATAGCATGAGTGGTTGCTGAGATATAGAGGTGTGACAGACAGACAGACGGACAGATAGACAGAGCGGCACCATAAGGGTTCCTTTTTTTTTACCATTTTGGTATCGGAACCCTAAAAAGGCTGCAAAGCTGAAGTGGGATTGGCCAGGTCATGTCTGTTGATGTTGCATGCACTAGGGTAACAGCCACGGAATGGGTGCCAGAGAATGGCCGACCCCTCACACGATGGTGCGATGATTTTGTCAACTTTCTGATTGACTGTCAGATGGAAGCATATAACAGGGAGATAGCGCAACAAACAGGAGACCTTTACCCAGCAGTGGGAAACATATAGAAAAACTGGCCAAGTAGAGTTGGACTTGCGCACAGAGGGTTCTTTACCACCACATTATATTAATTACATTAGCTGATTTGAGTTGATTGAATAGAGGGTAAATTGCAGTTTACGTTTTATGACGTATTAAAAAAAACTACTTACTAGATCTCGTTCAAACCAATTTTCGGTTTCATCGATAGAAACACTTTTGGACCTTATGGCGTGGTAATAGAGTTGAAAAAGTTTCTACCGACAAGCGGTTGACTGTACATCATGTATTTTTTTAGTTTTATCATTCCCTTATTTTAGAAATTACCACTTTGGAAGTGTCTCTCGCGCAAACTATTCAGTTTACAATATCATTTTTGAAGCCCTATCCATAGATACCCCACACGTATGGATTTAATGAAAAATTTTTTTGAGTTTCAGTTCTAATATGGGGAACCCCCAAAAATTTTTTTTTTTTAGGTTTCCGTACCTCAAAATTAAAAACGGTACCCTTGTAAGATCACTTTGTTGTCCGTCTGTCTGTCAAGACCCTTTTTCTCACGAAGGGGAAAGGTATCAATCAGGTTGAAATTAATAACGAATATTAAGGTACATAAATCACACAAGATCAGAAAATTTAATTTTTTTACAACGACGCAATCAAAAGATATGGCTTTTTATGTCCTTATCTCCATAAATTTATGCACTAAAGCAAAACCTAGAGGGTACTTCCCGTTGACCTAAAATTATGAAATTTGGCAAGAAGCTAGGTCTCACAGTACAATTATAGGGAAACGTCTAAAATTATAAAATATTAAAAATTTTCTCACAACTAATAATTTAGGTGAGCTACCGTTTCAAGAACTTTTCTATAAAAGAGGGGTCAAGTTGAATGGTCGCGGAGTTTCTAAAGAGCAAAAGCTTTTAGTATATGATATGGTAAATAGGTACGGAACCCTTAGGGCGCAAGTCCGACTCGCACTTGGCCGGGTTTTTTTCTATTTTTGTGTGAAAATCTTATTGCGGTTCACAGAATACATCTACTTACCAAGTTTCAATAGTATAGTTCTTATAGTTTCGGAAAAAAGTGGCTGTGACATACGGACGGACAGACAGACAGACATGACGAATCCGAAATAAGGGTTCCGTTTTTTGCCATTTGGCTACGGAACCCTAAAAATGCTATACAGCGTGTAACGGCAATGTGTGATAATACGGCACCTTGGTCGATAACAAAAACCAAATTTGACCTCCCAAATAAAACGCGCTATCAGCTGATGCAGTTTCTACGGAAGGTCGAAAATTGATTTTGTTCTATGACTTATGTTCTTTGACAAAAGTTGTTCAGTTTCTTAGGCAGATTCACACCGTTTAGTTTTATCGCGCTTTTCTTTTAGATGCTGTATATAAAAAATGTTTCTTCCGACAAACCGACACCCCTTACAGGTTTTGCCTTTACCAAGTACCGTAAGAAAGGAACCGGGAATGCACCATTCATACAGGGTCCTTTGTACTATTGTGCTTATTAAACAACGCTGCTGTTTACCAAATTAACACTATTATCTTGTTCCGACTTCGTGGACGGCTGTAGATAGAATGGCCGCATTATTTTTTTTATTAACACATAAATTAAATAGTTAAGAAACACACCATTTACCCGGGGGGTTAGTCAACCTGGTTCATAGTCAGCGAGTTAAAAGACTCAAGCTCAAGTCAGACAGAGGCGGTATGATTGCGAAAGCGGTCCGGGGCGGTTTGGCGGGAACAAAATACCGCGCCGCGACCGCTTTTCAATGTGACAGGGTGCATAAGAACTCATACTTTACAAAAAATGCCGGCCCCGGAACGCTTCCGCTACCGCCTCTGTGTGACGCGGGCTTTATTGTTAATGTTTCTACAATAAAACAAAACAGTGTTTAACTAGTGCGGTCAATTAGCTGTTTCACGTAGACACGCCTTACTCACCAAATTTTTTCCAGGTACTAGTTAGGTACCCAATTCTTGAATTTCAAAAAAATTCATTTGAAAATTAATGAGTTGGTTCCTATCAAAAATTGAGAGCTATGTACCTAACTAATACCTGGAAAAAAATTGGTGCAATATTGTGAATTTGGCGACATAAGACGTTAAGCGGCCGGACTACTATTGAATCACTTGTAAATGTAACACACGGCCGTAGATAAGTATAGTAACAAATAAAGTATAAACAGGACCAACGCTACAACCGGAGACCTATTGCAGTATTAGGTACTCCTGACAAACGGACAAATAATTCACTCAATGCTTTGTCAAAAAAAATACGCTTTTCTCCAAAAAATAAAAGCTGTAATTAGCGTGTTTTGAAAAGCTTTGTAGTAAAAAAATTCTAACCGTATAAGTGTCCAAGTCGACGATCTTAAAATGTAGTGGCTGCATTGTGAACAAACCCATCCAACAGGCCTTACGGCCGAACTCGTTGTGTTATCTTGCGCCCATTAATCAACTCTGCGCTTAGCCTTTAATTATAATAATTAATAATTTTATCACCTATTCAGCTGGCGCCTGCGTCGGCACGGCAGTTTTCGAACCTATAGGATAAAATGCATCATATATGGATATACCTGATTAACATATCTTTATTAATCAATAGCATTTTAAGATTACCTAAGCCTTTAAGATCTGATAATACAATGATGCAAAATATAAGTGAAAAGTCACAGTATTTCACAAAACATCCATCACAAACAATCAAGTAAATGTTTTATTTATGCTCAAAATTTTGTTTAAAATTTAAATTATCCAAGAATTAAACTTTGGGGATTATTGACAGATTTTGTGTAGTATCCTTATTTACAGGTTGTTCAACGGAAGCTTAAAGGAACATTATAGTTCAGATGTCACAAAAAAATTAAGAGTTGTTTAATTTAATATCATCATCAGCTCGTATTCAATCACCCACTGCAGATCGTATCCCTCCTCTCTTTTGTGAGAAGCTTACGGTTCTAACGTCCTAACGTTTTACCTGTGACCCTTTGTATATCATCTACTCTGACCATCATTCCTTTGACTTACTCTACCGATGTCTACTCGCCAAGACAAGTCAGAAGTGCACTACCGCTTAAGCTTCAGTATGCTCTTCCCAATGTGTTTAGTCCGGCGCCGAATCTTTGCGTTTGGCTCGATTATCTTGATACCTAGCACAGCTCGCTTCATTGGCTTCTGTGCGAATAGCCACCTGTGCACTTTGGTCAGCGTTCACATGTTTTGGCACACACTAGTTGTAGATTTTGGGTTTGAATCGTTTAAAACTAGCGATTTTAAATAATTTACCGAAACTTAAAATAGTGGCAATGAACTCTAGTAACAAAATACTATTATCAGAATAATAATTATCACTAAGTCATTTATAATTCTAAACTAAGCAAACATCCACAAAATTGCAGATATTATATTAATATTAGATACGAAGACCACATACGTTGAAAACTGATAAGCAAATAAATAGCTAGGTACCTAATAAATTAAACAAACAATAAGTTTGTTAATAGGGTTATATAATATTATAATTTAATTATCTACAAAGATGTCATTGTATTGCCAATAACGTTGACAAATACACAGCAATAAATTCACTGTATTGAGTTTATATTTGAGATTTTTAGCTTCATAGAGTCAAATACTCTAGGCTAAAATCGTTTAACAAGATAGTAGAGCCAATTAAAGTGCCATAGCTTAGGGGGTGTTTCAGTAACGATAAAGGTACACAAAATATTAACAATAAATAGTAATAAATAAGTTTATTGATCTAAAGTGGTAACAGTGATTTTTACAAAATTTGCTTACATTGAAATATTAAATAAATTTTCTTTTGCTTCCACCTTGCTTCCTCAACTGAGAATAAGATTCCTGTGTCATAGGAAGTAGAGTTCGACCGGGAACGTCTCTTTCGTAATGTAAAGTAATGACAAATTTTGACAACTTGCTATCGTTTTAAGTGAGAAAAGTTGTAATATTTACAAAACTTACACTTTTTCCTTTACTTCTGCTAGGAGACCAAGCTTCTTGCCAAATTTCATTATTCTAGGTCAACGGGAAGCATCAAGTTTTGGTTCGGTTCACAATTATGGAGATGGAGACATACTCGTAAATGGCCGTAACTTTTGATTTTGTTATTGTAGAAGCTTTGAATTCTTACAGCTTCAATAGTTCATGAACCTTAATATTTAATATTAACTTCAACTTGATACCTTAACCCGTTCGGGAGAAAAAGGGTCTTGACAGACAGACTGTCGGACAACAAAGTGATACTATTAAGGGTTCGGTATTTTGCTTTTGAGGTACGCAACCCTTAAAATAATATTTCTTAAGGGGTAACCCTGCAAACGTTGGAGAGACGATCGTAAAGCCTTCTGCAAGGATTGGTGGGAGTTTGCACAGGGCCTCGATAAGTGGAAGAAGGAGGAGGAGACCTGGACTAAAAAGGCGTCCGAATTAAGCGCATACAGAATTTATAACCTATGTCAATTAACATAGAACCTAAATAGATAAGTCCAGAAAAGCCTATTACATTAGGCAAATTATCTAAAACTTTATCAGCTCGCCAACAAGTAGTCAAATTAATCTTATCTCCGCGAAAGCTTCTGTCACCAAGCGCGACTGGTTTCATTTTCTATAAAGAATTTACTACCTGAGCACCTAACGTTGCACTAGGTGGCCACTAGTTAAAAGGGTATCACGTGAAATTATTTATTTAGTTAAATATTGAAGGACTATAGAAATAGTAAGCTATGATTAATACCAACAGGTAAATAATAGTAACAGCCCATCTCTACCCGTGGATGTCGTAAGAGGCGAGTAAGCGTTTGTAAATTGGAGGATGGGCAGCAGCGTCCTTTTGTGTATCGTACCATCTTATATACTGCAATCATCAACAACCGCGGTCCAAGGTGCCAGCCACAATTCTTGCAAGCGTGGAGACTATGGTACATACCCGCCAAATCGTTCCAACAAAAGCTGGAATTCTGAACGGAGCTTCCTGTCCTGCATTGAACTTATATGGGATGTCATTATGATGATCATTATATAAATAATGTATTATTGGTTATCCTTCTAAAGACTTCATACAACAAGATATTGTTGCACCAGCCATTTCCAAGTTTATTTTATCCAATAAACAACAATCCACTTTACTTATCGAAACATTTCAAAGCGCATTGACAAATTCCACCATTAACTTGTTCCGCTTTAGTTAAATCTACCGTTAATCGATCTATTGCGTAAGTTGGCTGGATATTTACGTATTTATTTATGTAGTGGTGTGGTCTGGACGAATGTGCCAGCGCTAGTGGGAGATCCAGATCCAAATTCCGTGTCACCAAGTGCCTGTCTGTCGTCGCCCGCGCGAGTGACAAAATAGATGTGTACGCGCAAGTATGGAAACTACGCAACTCGATCAATCGCACGATTTTATGTGCCGCAGTGGTCCTGCAAGAACCTGCTGCGGCAAATGTTCTAGGGTCGAATCTGGGATACATATCCGAATTATCAGTCAAAGTATTAGTTTTATGGTCTAGAATCTACACTTTTTACAAGATTGCAGTTATGTCTACATTTTCCAGGTAACAAGTGATTTTATCAGTATCTAAGGTTAAGTTACATCGAATCTTATCACTGTTTCATTGATATTATCATCATTATTATGGACTGAAAAGCTTTCGTTTTACAAGCACGAATTGTCAGCTTCTTACGTAGCAGTTGCTTGCGGAAGTTCACCATGTTCCTAATATCGTTTGTCACTTCAAGGAAGCATTTAAACCGTATGGGCTAAGCTGACAGTTTGGTCCTAAAACTGGACGAGTTTAGAAGTGCACCTGGTGGTCTCGTAATTGTCCGTGGTGATGTTAATGGTTAGTCAAAGCAAATTGCTTTAGGAATTTCATGACAAGATTTCTGTTCCTAGAGAAACAATCGTGGCCAAAACAGTAGTTAAGAGTTAAGGAACGTTGGTTGGTCATAAACCGGATGGGTGACCGTGATATCTTATCCTAACGAGCTATATTTGCATAATTTTTTTAGAGCCGTTTTTGAAAAAGTAATCACGCATATATGTAAGTACCACGTGTACCTCTCGGTTGGTATTTCTACCCATGTAACTGAAGAAATTTTGTTCTACAACTTTTGGAAATTTCAATTTAACAACCCCTAGAGGTTTTGCGTTATTGGAATTACACGTTCTATATTATGTTCATTTTCTCACATAGACGGCTCTAAAAATTTAAAATAATGTTTATAATATTTTCGAGGACAAATAACGAAAATTAATTTTCTCCTAAATCTACATGGCCATCTGTGGTGTTCGATAATTCGAGCATCGCTCGGTCTCACGGCTCGCTCTCCAAGTCCCTGGTATTTCTATGCTTCGGAAGCTACGCTAAGCCGTTGGTCTAAGCTATTAAACTGAAAATTCTGACAACAGGCTGCTAGTTAAGTAGTTTGCCACTGGCCTGACGATACGATAACTAACTTCACAAATGCCTCCTTTTTAGAGGTACGTACCCACAGGGTGAAAAACGGGACCCTATTGATATGCCTCCGATGTCTGTCTGTCAGTTAGCGGGCTGTATCTCATAAACCGTAATAGGTAGACAGTAGAAATTTTCACAAATTATGTATTTTAGTTGCCGCTATAAAAACAAAAAATATAAATCTAGAGAGTTTCTCTACTCAGAACGTAGTATTATTACCTCAATGACTCAGAACGTGTCTTTTGGGCAATTTTCGCTCGATTTTTGTTTTAGCTGTATCGTAAAAATTGGAAAACTGATAAGCGTGAAAATTGGTATGTTTATAGTGCATAATCTATAGAATAACAATATATTGCGCGCATTGAATACACTTCTGTGTGACTGCGCGCCCATAGCTAAAACGGTATTTTACCTTAGTGGTACGGAACGCTCGGTGCGCGAGTCCGACTCGCACTTAGCCGGTTCTTTTTCTGTGTTTAATGGTTATAAGGCTATGTGTAAATCATAAATTGAATCCAGGACTTTTATAGATGTCAATCCGAAAAGGGCGTGATGACTGCCGCCTTTTAATTTCTACTAAAATTGGATTTTACGACCTGCTTTGTACTAAAAGTCAATTAGAGTGATCTGTTCAGATTTATATCATAACAAAAGGATTCTTTGGTGTGTAAAAGCGGCTATAAAGTTTTATTTAATTTAAGTTCTTCAGCCAAGTGTGACCGTAACCACATCATCTTTATTTTTCTTTATGACAATTAACAGCCTCCGTGGTGTAGTGGTTAGAGCGCTCGGCTCTCGATCCGGAGGTTCTGGGTTCGATTCCCGGTGGGGACACTGTCAAACAAAAATCTCTTTGTGCGACCTCCCCAGTTTGGTTAGGACATTGCAGGATGAATCACCTGATTGTCCGAAAAGTTAGATGATTCCGTGCTTCGGAAGGCACGTAAAGCCGTTGGTCCCGACTACCATCTACGGATGTAGTCGTTAATGAGCCATGTCAGAGGCCTTTGGCGGCTCAACCACTCTGACACAAGGTAAGGGTTTGTGAGGTCGGTCATCGACCTTGCAACCCACACGACATGATGATGATGATTTATGACAAGAGCAGTATAGTATATGTATTAGTAGGATACATACATTTCGGCGTAAAAAAAGATGCTTTGACTAAAATTTTTGGATGAATGCTGGGAATGTTTGGTCATGTAGAGATGGTAAATTAAAGGAGACTAACGAAATAATTTCACAGGTTAGATGAAAATACTGGAAAAAGAGGGCCTCCCTCCTCTAAGACCATATGTTGTGCCCCGTATGTTCTAATTAAAGATCAGGTCAATTAAATAGTAGTCTAAACCGAAAGTATGAAAAATTTTATGACAATAAATTAAGTGAGGGATGTACAGTCAAAGACAGGTCATGCTTGATACTCGCAGTGCAACTCCCGTACGTCTGTTGAAATAAGAACGGTACAAAGTCCAATTTGCCAAGCTTGATGTGCTCTTGACTGTACAACCCTCTGGCCTATTTCTGCTTTACAGCATTATTATTTCGATTCTGTGTTTAGGTTCGAAGGGTAAGGGAGCCAGTGAAATTATCGGCATCTAGTTCTCAGGACGGGCAACGAGCTTTTACAATCTTATTTATTAGTGTCAAAGCATGCGAGAAATTAGACAGTGGCTGCCGTTGGCTAGCTTGTTACATAAAACAATTATGTGGATGCTTACGAGGAAGATACGTGATGGCGTTATGGATACATGTATTTCAAACAGTAAAAAATATACTTACATTATTAATGTGAAGTACACGTAGAGCCCCCGCCACACGATGTTAGTCGGCATCTTTTTAAAACACGCAACACAGCCACAAACAAAAAGCTCACTCCATTCACAAACTAGTCTTACACTGAGTCACGCCGCAAAATTAACAATATATCTAAATTGTATGGAAAACTGTATGACTTTCATTAAACTTCTTATGTTAAAACGAACGAATTTTTCACTGATCACGTCACTCCCGTCATTTTCTCGAAGATTTTAGTTTTGTCACGTTGATGATCTGAAATAAAAAACAAATTCTATATTAGTATTGAATATATTTAAGCAAGCTCATCATACGATGCATTTATTGGTTTATTGTCAGTTCTAAAAGTAGGTATACAATATGAATTTAATTAGTTTTGCCCCGAAAGCCCAGTGTTTCTACTCATGAAATCAAGCAGCTTAAAAATCACGACTCATTTTATATGGGAATTCAATTTTTTTTTGGGTAACAATACAGTAAATATTTTAGATACTCTCATACATAACCATGGCAAAATGGTCTCATAACCATGGCCGTGATCGCGAGGCGAGCACAGTCTTTGAAATCTTACCGGCAGTATCAGACTCGATACAAAAATAGAAGAAATGAACACCGTCAATGATCGATCAAGGTTTGACGTAAAACAAATAAGTCGGTACTAAATCGTGCATTAATCCCAGTGAAGAGGCTTGCTTCCCACGCGTTTAGCTTTTGGAAAACATTCATTTTATTTCTGCGTCCTACGAATGATGAACAAGCTCTAGATTCAGTCAAAAGTTCATCAATTCTTTCATACTTTTTTTTCTTACTTTTCTTACCCATTGTACTTTTTTTTCTTACTGTTATTACTCGTTATAAACTTTTGATACAAAAGATCCGTAAAAGAAACCGGCCAAGTGCGTGTCGGGCCACGTGCAGTATAGGGTTCGGTAGTTTTTTTTTTAAATTTTTTTATTGCAAGGTGGATTTTGAGTAAGTATTTCATACCGTTTATAATAAAAACTTTTTACATCCTAATGCTCAGCGAGTTCCTAGCACCCCACACTATGGGGTAGACGAGAAAAAAAATTCATCCCCACTTTACTGGTATGGGAGGTACACTAAAAAAAAATATTTTTAAAAATTTTATTCTACCACTTTGTCGGGGTGATGAAATGTATATCATCCGTAAAAAATTTTAGCTTTCTAATACTAACGGTCTCTGAGCTAAACCGCGGCAGACAGACAGACGGACATGACGAAACTATAAGGGTTCCTTTTTTACTATGGAACCCTAAAAAATGCATAGTAACATTATAAAGCTAAATAAGACAATCTTAAAACCCTGCCCTATAAACTTTTTGAATGAAAATTTTTTGCGCTAATATTTAATTTTATGTTGTTACGAGTATAAACAGCATATTTGGATTACACACTTCAATCAAGGCAACAGGAAATTTTAATGTAAGCTTACTGTTGTTGTCAACTTTGTTATTATTTCTACGTAATTTTAATAGCACCTATTTCCTTACAAATTCAAATTACGTGTAATGGTAGAAATCTGAAATATCCAGCGAAGTACACTCAACAGCACATCAGTAGAAACACTTTTGGACCTTATGGCGTGGTAATATAGTTGAAAAATTTTGTACCGACGACGTGCGGTTGACCGTATATAATTTCGGTCAAATATAAGGTAGTTTAGTAACTGTACTTTGTTTCGTACAACAACAAAAAAGCCCAACTCCAACAAAATGTATGGAACAGCTGATAAATTCTTGAGCGATTCCAGAGTTGGTCCAAAGAAAAGTCGTTCATTACTCTTTGGGTACTCATCGCAGTGGTAGTTCGGAACTGGGAACCTACCCCTTTAACCCTAAAAATATAATGAGGAGGAGTAGAACACCTGGGACCGTAGACAACGGGCTTTATATGATTGCAAACGCCAGTAGAATACAATAAAAATGTATGGGATTGACCTAAGCTAACGATTATACCCCGCGTTCCTGAGGTTATGCATTACTAGCTGTTGCCCGCGGCTTCGCTCGCGTGGATTTCGTATTTATGTTGTTACCGGTTTTCCGAAGTAATGAGATATTTTCCCGTCATTTCGGGGTAATTTTAAACTAAGGAAAAACGGGACTAACCCTGCGCAAATCAATGAGTACAATTCAAGATCCAGCTAAATTTTATATAATATACAGACGTTACTCATAAATTCCTCAGAACAGAGGAACTTAGCAGCAGTATTATGCCTTAAAATTGCCACTTAACCTAACAAATGTAGTGAGAGATATGAGAGACTCCTTTACGTTATATTTTAAAACAGAGCCAACTCCCAGAAGTAATTGAGAAAAACTAATACTCTCTCCCCGTTCCTCTCTCTCCCTCTATCTCCCTCTCCCCCTCCCCCTCACTCTGTATCCCCCTCCCCCTCCTACCTCTCCTCCTTCTCCCCCTCCTTCTCCCGCTCCTTTCCCCTCCATCTCCCCATTTCCCTCCCTCTTCCCATTTTCCCTTCCCCTCCTTCTCCCCCTCCATCTACCTCTACTCTACCTCTTCCTCTACCTCTACCTTTACCTCTACCGCTTCTTCTGCCTCTACCCCTACCTCTCTCTCCCCCTCCCTCTCTCTCTTCCTCTACCTCGCCCCTCTCTCTTCCCCCCTCACCCTCCCTCTCCCCCCTCCCTTTCCCCCTCCCTCTCTCCCCCATCCCTCACCCCCCCTCTACCTCCCTCCCCCTTCGCCCTCCCTCTAACTCTCCCTCTCGCACTCTCTCAGATTGATTTTAGACATTTCAAACCTATCGCACCCCAACCCCATCCCTAGGGGATTATGGTATTTCACGTCCACCACGTTGGATTTCAAAATTATTGTAATTTTCGTAATCAGCGACCCGATAAACCATACAAACGACACCCATATTGATTTTTAGACATTTCAACTCTATCGCACACCAACCCCATCCCCAAGGGATTATGGTATGCCACGTCCACCACGATGGATTTCAAAATTGATGTATTTTTTGTAATCAGCGACCCGATAAACCATACAAACGACACCCATATTGATTTTTAAACATTTCAACCCTTTCGCACTTCAACCCCATCTCTAGGGGATGATGGTATTTCACGTCCACCACGTTGGATTTCAAAATTGTTGTAGTTTTCGTAATCAGCGACCATACAAACGATACCCATATTGGTTTTTAGACTTTTCACCCCATTTCCCTCTTTTAGGGGTTGAATTTGGGGTGAAATTTCAATAACAGTGATGTACATTCCACAGAATTACAACCCTAATGCCTAAACAATAAATTTTGTGGATTTTACTTTGAAAATGAAGGATTTTCAACTTCATCCCCCTTTTCACCCCTTAGAATGTAGGATTTTCAAAAACCCTGAGACAAGTCAAACTTAGTTTTTAGTCGTCAGCCTAAATACAATTTTTTAAGATCCTAACTTCAAAACTGACGGACTTTCATACAAACTTTCATCCCCTATTTCACCCCCTTAGGGGAAAAATTTTGGAAAATTCTAAAACACGTACTTTTTTATATTTTACCAAAAGCTTAAATACAAATTTCTATAATTCTACCTTTAAAACTGAAAGGCTTATAGACCAACACACGGAAAAAAATTATCCCCTTTTTCACCCCCTTGAACAATGATTTTTAAACGTATTTCTTTATTTTTTATCAGAAGCTTAAATTCAAATTTGTGTGAATCTAGCTCAAGAAACAAAGGACTTTCATACAAACTTTCATCCCTTATTTCACCCCCTTGGGAGATGAATTTTCCAAAATCCTTTCTTAGTGGGTGGTTTTGACGCACATAAAACCTGTGTACAAAATTTCAGATCTGTATCTATAGCGGTTACGGCCCGGCGTTGATGAATCAGTCAGTCAGTCAGGACATGCTCTTTTATATATTTAGACTAGCTGTTGCCCGCGACTCCGTCCGCGTGGGGTCAGAAAAAGCAGCTAATGACTTTTCCCATGGTTCAAACTATCTTCGTACCAAGTGTATATCACAATCGGTTTATCGGATTAGTCATAAAAGCTTAACAGACAGACAGACAGTGCAGTTCTCGCCTTTATATTCTTAGGTATACAGAGTACCGATAGTAAGGATTTTTGTAACTTAAACACCTTGTTTACGTGTGGACTGTTAGGTCGACCACTATCCTCGTAAGTGTAAAATTATAGTCGATTTCCACGCGGACGAACTATGATACGGATTTCGTTATTTCTTATACAAAACACAGCCTAACTAAATCTGAGGCTCAGTCACTTTAGCTTCTGTGGCAACTGAAAAAAGAGCGGTACAAAGTCCAACGTGGCTTTACAAAACTGTTAGACTACACTTCTGTACAATCGTTGTAACTTATTTCTCCCCTTAAAAGACAATTCCTAAAAAACAATGATTTACATCTCTCTTTATTTATTTAAGTATTTTGTTTATAAGTACCTACCTCTTAAGTTTTCAAAACTTCAGAACTTTCATATTTTTTTTTACATTTGTTGCACTGCCATGCCGAAACAGAATTTTTTTATTATTATTAAAAAACTAAATCTAGATTTTATCAATCTTTAGCTGTACCCACAACTTTTACACTAACAACTGGACCGGATCAAACGGAATTTTCAACAACGTATTTGGCTTTCTTTCATACAAATATACCTAAGCTTTGTTTGATTTCAGCTCGGTTTCACAGCTTGAAACTTTGAACTCGCCCATTTTCTGTTTAAGTGAACCGATTGCAATAAAAAAAAGTTCAAATATTGCACGAAAACAACCCAAATACGTTATTAAAAGTCGTTCAAGTACTTTGTGAGGTATTGGTGTGGCCGCTTAAAATTTCGCGAACCTTCTGTGTGAATGAACCGTTTGCAATGGAATAAAGCTTATATTTTGCACAGAAAAAAACCCGACGCGTCATTGAAAACCTCGTTTGAACCAGTTCAGTAGGTGAGTTCTTGGTTCTGCAGCTTGAAACTTTGCGTATCTTCTGTCAGAGTGAACCTTTCGCAATGAAACTAAGCTTGTTTATTGCACAGGAGTAAGCCAAACGCGTTACTGAAAGCCACGTTTGAATCTGCTCAAAAGTTTGTGAGTTATTCGCGCCTTTGCTTGAAACTTCGCGTAACTTCTATCTGAGTGAACCGTTTTCAACTAACCTAAGCTTATATGTTGCACGAAAGTACCTAATCCAAGCACGTCATGGAAATGCCAGTTGGAATCGGTACATTAGTTTGTGAGCTATTTGCGCCGTCTATTGAAACATCGGGAATTTCCTGTCTGAGTGAACCGTTTTCAATGAAAGTAAGCTAATACATTGCAAAGAATAAAGCTAAACACGTTATTGAAAACCCCGTTTAAATCCGTTTAGTATTTGGTGAGTTATTGGAGCCGCCGCTTGAAACTTAGTGAATTTAATGTCTGAGTGAACCGTTTGCAATGAAACTAAGCATACATGTTTCATGGAGTAGCCAAATACGTGAAAACCTCGTTTTAATCGGGTCAGTTGTTTGTGAGATATTGGCGCCTCGGCTGTAAATTTCACGCACCTGTCTGAGTGAGCCGTTTTCAATGAAAGTAAGCTAATATGTTGCAAAGAAGTAAGCTTGACAGTTTATTGAAAACCCTGTTTGAATCCGTTTGTGAGTTATGGGCGCCGCCGCATGAAACTTAGCGTACCTTCTGTCTGAGTGAACCGTTTGCAATGAAACTAAATTTTTATGTTGCACAAAAGTAAGCCAAACTCGTAATTAAAAACTTAGTTTCAATCGGTTGGCGAGTTATTGTCGTACAGGCAATTTTATACTTTACATTGGTGTAGCTTCTGATTGAGTGAACCGATTTGAATGAAACATAGCCTATATGTTGCTCAGACCTAGGTAAGCTTAATCTATCTGCGAAAACCGCGAGAAAATCCGTTCAGTAGTTTCGAAGTTTATCGAAAACATACAGACAGACAGAGAGACAGACAGACAAAAAGTTCAGAAAACATATTTTTGAGTTTTATTAGTCGTTTCTTATCGCTAACACTAATTTTTTTATAAATTTATCAAAAGTACAGACACGCGGTTTCTACTGTTTTATTATATGTATAGATTTTTAAGAGCACGTACAGTTAACGAAACTGTACAACTTTCCCTAAGAAACATAGTGGAAATACGAAAAAATAAAATTTGCCTCCCATACAAATTTTTTATTTCGTATTTAATTATGCATTTACTTAACGAGCACGTTCAGTTAACGAAACTGAACAACTTTCCCTAAGAAAGATAGTTGAAATAAGAAAATAATTTTTGTATGGAAGGGCAAATTATTTTTTTCGTGTTTCAACCTATGTTTCTTAGGGAAAGTTGTACAGTTTCGTTATCTGAATGTGCTCTTAAAATTAATGCATATCCTCAGGAACACGGTGTAGAAAGCAACTTGTCTAGTTACTGGTTTCAATAATTTGTAGTTAGTATACCTACATAAATACTTTGATCATACTACTTTTACATAAAGAAATCAATAGTATACTTAGTTATATACTGTTAAGATTACCATAAAAACTTGCACAATAAGATCAATTATTGATATTGGCGCACGTATCGATCGATGATTCATTCGTTATATTTGGTAAGTCGTGATCGGAGCACGTGGTAGTAAAAAACATAATTAGGAACATATAAACTTGCGGCACTTGCGGCCAAGTTGTGGCCAACCACACTTTGATTTTCACTCACTAGTATTGGCAAAATTGTAGAATAATTAAATCATCATATAGCTATGGCCTTATTCCGTTTTTACCAATCTTTTCATGGAGTCGGGTACCTACAGCCGCAATCACACCTTCCTACATTCAAAGACTAATTCGGCTTACAATGCAGCTAGATTTTCAAATTCTTACTTCAACGAGCAATTTATGCCGAATTAGTTTCTGAATTCAGGAAGGTGTGATAGCGGCTGAACCTTGGGGATTTGACGTGGGCATTGGATTTTACTTTTACACAGAGCGACTGCCATCTGACCTCTGTAACCCACTACCAAACCAGACCTAATCCTAGATTAGGCTTTGCCAGGTTAATGGCCAACCTGGTTGTCAAAGATTTCAAACTGCCAAAAAACCTCTGACTTGGCTAAACGACTTACTATCAGTGACAGTAGCAACGACAGGACCAACGGCTTAACTTGCCTTCTGAAACACATTAATGCTCTAGCTGTAGTGCCACAAGCGGTAACCCATCCGGGTCATGACCACGGTCAACTTTCGTTATCGGAAATAAAGACCAAGCTGGCCATCCTATAGTTTAGTCCCCTTTTACGAAACCCGCATGAAGACTTTTAGTAGAGATGGGATGATACTATAGTAGTTTAAGATACAAGTTCCGTAAGTAGGGTTATTACAAACGAGTTGACGTTTTGTAAGCCCGAGACGAACTCAAGGGTTTACCATCGGCACGAGTTTGTCATAACCCTTACGGACGTATATCTTACGACGTTTTTCAATACATTTGTGAGAAAACAGGTATAAGTAATACACTTGGTAAAGAAACCAACCATGGGTACTGTCAGCCTCTTGTCGATTTAAGTTCTCCTGGTACTCTCCATTTTATTTTAAATATAGGTAGGCAGTCGTCGCAGGCAAAAGTCACTACTGTAGTATTTTTACAAAATAACTTTACGATCAGAGTGTAAAAACTCCTTGGTATTATACTTTTTTTGCTTACCGCACTCGTTCGGTAAGTAACTACTTACGAGCAATGTTTACGTCCTTGTAAGTACGTTTTTCGAGCAAATGTATTGAAAAAATATATTTAAAAAATAATAAATTTAAAAAATATATATATTTTTCAATACCCTACTTACGAAACTTGTATCTTATACTATTACTTAGCAGCATACTATACAAAATATATAAACACCAGCATCTTTTTACTAGTATCTACAATAATGACAAGTATGTCGTTTTGTCAATCAAAAGATGTAATGTAATACATAATAAGTAGCTTCTATTGATAAGCTGACGGCTATTGGTAGGCAAGAATGTACCTATTTTTCCTTTGATTATGCTGGAAGGAGACTCTCACTTGTATTTTGTGCCCAAGTAATTATTTCCTGTGGGGTTAAATTAAGTTCTTCTTCATTGCTTGAAAGCGACGAACGACATTGTTAGTTAGTCACAAAAATCAAAGCAAATGAAAATACTTGTGAAAAATGGCGCGCGGAATTCTTGTTGCGCGCGCATTTCTTTTTTCAAATGAGGAGCTGTGCTGTGACGAAGCAGTGGCAATGCTCCCAAACAGCGTAGTCATTGAAAAAGTACAAAAACTTAAAATTTATTGCTTACAAAATCAACTAATGTTAATTTGTTGTCAAATTTAACTAATCTCATGCAAAAAACTGTTAATGTAATATATTTTCATCAACATTACGTATATATTTACGAAAATGTCATAAATATTTTAGACATTAGAATTCCTTGCTCTTTGTTAATATATAAAAAGAAAATATATAAAGAAAGAGCTGCTACTAAAACCTCCTTGATTTCGACTGTAACTATAATTGGTTATACATTATGTAACGTTTTGACTATATTGGATTCAACAAAAGGTTGTGTTTATTTCTTAAATCATTTTGTATTATTTTTACGATCAGAAAAGTCGTTTAACCTAATAACAAGTAACAGGAATTTTATGAAAATAATCGCTCATACCATATACAGAATGTTGAAACAATTTCTCAGACCTCGCCTGTGACGTAATGAACGATAACTCGATATATTAAAATGCATAACTAGCTGCCAAACAATTTCACTCCCGTAACTCGACCTAAGGCGTCATCTTCATGTAACAAATCAATATTTTTGACGTTTCAATTACTATATTGACACGTTTTTAATCTTATCCCTTTGTTTATACGTTCGGAAGCTCTCTAAAGTTTATGTTAATAAATTTAAAAGTCGAGATAATGCGTGAACACGGTAATATAATAAATCTTCACCTGCCGTCAAGCAGTCGTTTTGTTTCGCCTTTGATGTGTGTATCAACGGCTCATGTTTCGGAAATGTATTAATCATACCGTTTTTCGTTTGTTTTTGTAACGGATCTGAGTAACAATATCAATATACACCTATTGATATTTTTAGTTCAAGACCGCTTGGCAGTAAAGACGGTCCATTACGAATATCGATCTAACTAATGAAGAAATAAGGTGAATTCAATTCAAAGTCACTGTTATTAATAACAGTACTACGGACTACTGTACGTAAAACTCATGTAAACTTGTTGAAAATTGAATGTATACGAATCAATTAATTGGGTTAACATTCCGATATATTTATAATAATTAACCATGTAATTATAATATTTCATCAGTTTCCCTTAACACGTATTAGCTCAGGGCCGAGGCCGAAGTAATTGAAGAAGAAATTGTGTCACATCATTACTTTTATAATGTAGAGACAATTGTCTAAACTCTAACAAATCAAACAGCTGGTCAAACACGAAGTGCCATGAACCAATTTACATGTTAAATATCGTCTATTTACTTAAGTCATATGAGAAAGCTATTCTGGTTAGTTTTGATGATGAATTATTTTACTGCTAAATGCTCTAAATTACATTTAGACTGAAAATAAAACGGACCTACGTTCGCTTTCTTTTCAAGGAGGGTAGAAAACAAAGCAGTAAATATGTAACTTTCATTTTGCATCTTTTGCGCACACCTGTGGCAATAATATTTATGTTTATTTTGCAAATTAACCGTATATTTAATTTTATTATTAAAATTAAAAAGAAAGAAAGACTATATAGTACTTGCAATTGATGGAATACAAATGTTATTTCACAATTGATTTTCGTTATTTCAGCGAGTAAAATAATGTAAGGATATAAAGAAAGGGCGTGCTCAGTCAGCGAAACTAAACAATTTCCTTAAAGAAACATTTATTTTTTGGGAAATGAAAAATAAATTTGGTCTCCATACCAAATGTTCGATAGCCGCTATAATAAACAAAATAAACTTAGTAGTGAGCAAATTAGATTAGTTTACCTACCGCCGGAAAATATATTTAACAAAAAGGGGTCATATTTTCTTTTTCTTTTTATTTCGCTGGTACAGTCAAGAGCACGTCAAGGTTGACACATTGGACTCTTATTTGTAACGTCAATATTAACCTGCTACAAGCTAATATCTTCCACAAATAAAGTAAAATGTAGGCGAGTGACCAAAAATTATTGTATAGGCTATTTGCGTTTTTGGAACTATGTTAGCTTCAGCTTTATTTTTATTCTCACAGTACGCCAACGCAACCATTTCAGGCATAGTTTATTCATAGCGTGATATTTTTTTTACATTTTATTTTCTTCAATTTACAGACAAAATTAATTTACAATATACAAGGTGTAACAGAAAGGGTATATCAACCCTGAAGGATGTGAATCTGCCCATGAAACTGAACAACTTTCCTTAAGCAACATAGGTCGAAATACGAAAAACATTTTTTGACCTTCCATAGAAATTGAATTAGCTGATTGCACATTTTGTATGGGAGATAAAAAAAATTTTTCGTTTTTCGATCTATGTTCCTAAGGGAAAGTTGTTCAGTTTCATGGGCAGAATCACATCCTTCAGGTTGATATACACTTTCTGTTACACCTTGTAGATAGATGTCTGCTAATTGTTGGGATTCATTTGCAAAGTATACTTTTTGACCTTTTCAAGGCTGTTAGGAAAAGGGAGCTCTTTTATTTTTATGCAACATGTGACCTAAGCAAGAGTTTTACAATGAATCACGTACACGAAGTACGAGTACGACGACGCGGTATCAGTGACCGATTACACTGATTACCTACGTTACGTCGGGTTAGGTTATCTCTGTGTTTTGCAATTGCCATGCGCGAGCGCTCTAGTATAATATATCGAGTATTGTAAACAGAGATTGTTTTTCATGTGTCATACAGCATACTATTTAACATGAAATACACATATATTTATAAAGTTTATCAAAGACGAGTTACAAATGTAAATGGATGAATGGAATACTTAATATATGCCGAAATAGTAAGGCGACTAATTCACGCTTAGTGCAAGCAAGACCGGCTTACTATTGCGGTCTTTTTTATGGGAATACTTTTCATCAAAATGTGACTAAATTACGCTTCACTTTGGTGACGTATGCAGAAAATTCTTTGTCTATTGTCTAACATTTATTAGAATGGAATACCGCGAAAAATCGAATTCCTAGTTCGTTATAATTAATATTTCAGCGTATTTTTTTTTTAATTACAAGTTCTCATTAAACTTGCGCTGTTAGTCTTGCATCTGAATTTTAGACCAGTAATGGACGTAGTGGACGTTTCATGGGATGTTATGATAATGATGATGAATCATCAACTGATCGGGCTGAAATCTGGTATTCTTATGTAAGTTCGGTGACAATACAATGTTATGGTATTATCGAGCTGGTATGATGATGGAGACTGAAGGTGACCAGGAACTCCTAAACAAAACGATGAAACCTCGTCGAATTAGGTTTGTCTTCCCATCAAGGACTTTGATCCCAGATGATGGCTAGGTCCTGATGATGGAGTCGGAAGGTGGCCAAAGGAACTACTAAACTGGTATTCATATATTTGGTAATAATTGTTATTATATGTCAAAAATATACTTAATTTTTCTGATCAAAATCATAAAAAAATAATGCGACTAGATATGAGCGCCGATGGCTATAAGGTCGGCGGCGGCGCGCCGACTTTTTAGGGTCGGCGGCGGCGGCGAAATCGGCGGCGTGACCTCTAAAGCATTTTTTTGTAAGAAATGACCGGAAATCGTAAAAACCATATAGGGTTGGCACAAAAATACTTAATTCCTTACTTTCTTTTAAAATTTGGAAATATGTACCAAAAGAAATTAAAATGGTTCTCAAAAATACTGAATATTGTAATTTGAAAATTTTGAATATTTTAACCTAATATGTGTTGTGGCAAAAATAAACGGTTTAAATGGTTAAAAAATGTCCTGATAGTGATGGAACAGGCCGGTGGAAATCTCCATACTCTGCAAGACTATGGAGCGAGTATTTAATAACGAAGTCGTGACATAACTTGAAGCTGATGACTTTATTTTTATGTCACAAGAGGGTAAACGAGCAGGTGGGCATAACTGATGGTGAATGGTCACCACCACCCACAGCATACACTGTCTTATGAGTGACATAATTGACACTAATAAAACAGCAAAACGCGTTGCCCATATTGAGAACTAAGGCGGTACATCTCATGTGTCGGTAATTTCAGTAGCTCGTTTAACCTACAAACCGAAACACAACGGTGTAAACACTGTTACTTTACGACAGAAATCACACAAGCAAACAATCTTCCATCGTATGAAATACCTGGCCTTTGCAATTGGATATTAAACTTATTGAGTGTACGATTGAATCAAGTGGTCTTGGAAGATTGCTAGTCTGATCACAGGGCTATCGATGACGGAGTTACTCAAGGATCCGTTCTGTCCGCAACTCTATTCCTGATGCACATAAACTGGTGCCTGGAATCTTTGGGTATGCAGACGACAGCACAGTTACGGATAGATACATACCTAATGCAAAAGCCAGTGTGGCACAAATACCATCTTGTCGGTCGATAGACCATGGTTGAACGTTTATCCCTTCTCTCGTCTGGCCCTTCACTCAGTGTCCGACTGTGGCGGCCAAAACATAGGCGTGTTTCTTTACAGTCAAACGAAGTCCCTTCAATCTGACTCTAGAGTTCCGAAATGTATTCGTACCGATATCAGACCACCTCGAGCTCCTTGGTATGATGCACTTATCGTCCAATCTGTACTTTTGGCATTTTATTGAGTCCTTGGCCAAATCCGCAGCTAAGAAACTTGGCATACTCTCCAACCTCAGGTGGTACATCACACTGGGACAGCTTCCACAGCCATTTCTACCCTATCAGACTTGTGCTTGTGCTTCAAACAGAAGTCCGGTATGGAGTACTGATGAGTCTGCAGAATACCAGCTGGCCAATCTTACTGCAATCGACAAACGTACTAGGAAGCTCATTGGTGATGAGACTCTTGTCGAAACAGAGAAACTGTAGAGCCTTGAACACCGACACATAGTGCCTTATGTACTTATCAGTATTCTATAGAATACATCTCGTTGAGTGCGTCTGAAATGTACACTCAACAGCTTGTCAGTAGAAACACTTTTGGACCTTTTTTTTTTTTTTATCATGTATGAGCTTACTCTTGACCTCGATCTAGCCTTGAGGACAGAGATGAGGTCGACGATGGAACGAGCTTGCCCAGAAGAAGCCTATTCACTCGCGACTTAAATAGATTCGGGTTATAAGAGCTCGGGAACACAGACGCAGGCAGAGAATTCCACTCCTTAGCTGTGCGCATTATAAAGGATGTTTCAAAGCGCTTTGTGCGAATGTGTGGAATATCAACCAGATATGGGTGATATCCTGCGGTGCGTCTGGATTCCCGATGGTAGAAGGGGGATGGGGGAATAAGCTCATGGAGCTCTTGGGCACACTCTCCGAAGTACAATCTGTAAAAGACCGACAGACATGCAATTTTGCGCCGGTGGGCTAGGCTGTGAAACTTGGTTTTCACTAGCATCTCATCACCAACGAGCTTCTTGGCTCTGCGATCGATCAAGTCTAGAGCGGCTAGTTGGTATTTGGCTGAGCCATCCCAAAGGTGGCAGCAATTCTCCATGCAAGATCGGACTTGTGCTTTGTATAAAACTAGCAGCCTTATGGCGCTCTAATAGAGATGAAAAAGTTTCTACCGACGTGCGGTTGACCGTACGACCTTATACCACCATTCCCCTTCCTCCTACGTGCGACTAGACGAGGATTGGGGTTCCACCCTTATATCGTCAAAATACCACCATTCAATGTGGTTCCTACTTTTCGAGGTAGAACTGTACCAATTACCGACAGCCACAAACTACTTGGCATGAAGTTATGTGCAAACCTGAACTTCGGCGCTAACATTGAGTCAAAAACCCGAACTGCGGCAAAAAAGTGGGGCGTTCTCAATAAGGTTAAGCGTTACTTCTTTCCGACAACTTACAGTTTTATATAAAGTCCAAGTCCGATCCTGCATGAAGATTTCCTTTGGGATGGCTCAGCTACATACCAACAGACGCACTTGATTCGATAGATCGCAGAGCCTAGAAGCTCATTAGTGATGAAGCTCATTAGAGGTAAAAATCAAGTTTCACAGTCTGGTCGTCGCATAGTTGCATGTCTGTCGGTCTTTTTTCAGATATTACTTTGGAGAGTGTGGTCAAGAGCTCCACGGGCTTATTCCACAACTACCTTCTACCATCGAGAGTCTGAGGGTCGGAGGGACGCACCGCATAAAATTCCCCTATGAATATTGGTTGATATTCCGCACATTCGCACAAAGCGCTTTGAAACATCTTTTATAATGCGCACGGCTAAATAGTGGAATTTTCTACCTGCGTTAGCGTTCCCCAGTTTATATAACCCGAATCTCTTCAAGTCGTGAGTGAAAAAGCTTCTTCTGGGCAAGCTCGTTCCATCGTTGACCTCATCTCTGTCTTCAGGACTAGATCGAGGTCAAGAGTAAGCCCATTGACAAAATAAAAAAGCGTGTCTTTTTCTGGTAAAGTCCATTCCATCGTTTACTTCATCTCTTGTCTTCAGGGCTAGATAGAGGTCAAAGTAACCGAATTTTGCTATATTTTTGTAAGAAATGTGCGAGTTAGACATAGCCTTTTCATGTCTATGAGTTACATGTGATAATGAAAAAAAAGTGGCATATGAAAATAAATCTGATAAAATTATTTTAACTATTAACATTACTGACTGCACGGACAACACACTGTACTAATATTCTAATACTTTTAAGGAAAAATAAACAATTGTTTAATTTTAGTCAGGTTTTCAAACACAAGTTTTGTTAGCTTATCCTCATTTCACAAAAAATTGCACGTAGGTAATCTTCAAAAATATTGCTGAAACCATTCAGTAATCGGGGCTCTCTAAGAATCATGCTAGAAATTAGGTATCTAGCAGGTAGGATTAATATCTTAACTATAGCGAGTAAGAGAAGAAAGAGAAGAGAATTTGAATCAGTGCTTAAAAAGTATGGATTTAATTACTCTTTCCTCGCTCGGCGCGCCGTGGCCATCCGCAGCGGCGGCGGCGCAGGAAATTTGTTCGGCGGCGGCGGCGCGCCGGCGCGGCGCTCATATCTACATGCGACACAGCGCGGTAATGCGGCAAGCGTAATGGGCACCTTTGCACCGGGAACGATTAGGGGTGGGGTTTTCACTGAATAATGTTAAAGTGACGTGTTTATTCTGTTAATTTATTTGAATAAATGATTTAAATTTATTTAAAAAATTATAATAATAATAAAATAAAAAATAAAATGTCAGCAATAATACAATTAAACCTAAACAAGACAGAAGATTGACACGCTAAAAAGAATAAGAAGAAGACAGTCCCATCGCGTTTGGGCTCGTTTGATTTGGCTAAAAAGTTAAAATAAAATATTAAGAGGCTGATAAGAGCTAAATACGCTTCACTTGAGCACGTTTTTAACAAAAAGTGGTGAATATATCGCGGTGAAAAAAACTTATGTGATAATTAAGCATCTTTCCAAGAATATGGCCGACTCCAAAACACGATTAAATATATTTTGTACGCCATAAAAAAAAACCAAAGTTACCTCTGCTTTTTGCTTTTAAACCGTTTTTCATAAGTACCCATTAATCTATGATGCCAAAACTTTTACACATTATTCAATACATTATGCATAATAATATAGCTATTTGATAATTAATATTATGGGTACAGATTTTGAGAAAAATGCAAAAATGAGCGAAAAACGTAAAACACCGCGAATCCGCTCCGTTCTATCTAGCACGCGCATTCTGTGCCCTTTGTTAGAAAGGGAGGTAATTCAGCTCTTATCAGCCCCTTAATATAATTTTTTTAAACAAGCTTTTAGGCAAAAATTCAGTTGTACTAAAATGAAAATAATAATTTTATGCAAAGGTCGTGCTGATGCATGTAATTAATACTATTAATACCTACCTATAAATTTCAAAAGTTTGTATCGCAAATTGATGAAAGAGGAATTTAAATACCTAACATTAATTTCACGCGAGATACAAGCTTTCAAAATTATTTATTAATAGTATTAATAACATTCAACATCACCAAACTTTTTATTTTATTGTTATTTCCGTTTAAGTTAGTAGGAACACCAAATTTTCGAAGCTTTCAAAAGAAAACTTTTTTATTTTTTATATTAATATTTTCACAAGCTAGACACGAATTATTTTTAACAATATTTGTAACGTACTTTTTTCTCAATATGTCGCAACGGCGGCCACATAGACGTATCTAAGAAAACATTTAATACAATTTGACGTGATAAGCCCACATACTTCTAACCATAATTAGGTTATCAAGCAAGAGCACTCGCATCTTGCTATAAACAAATACATTGTGAAAAATATCGTACATACAACAGACAGACGGAGTGACGAAATATAGGTGTGTAGATTTAGTATTTCAAGATGATAGAGCAAATTGTTGAAATGCTCTTGGTTTACATAATTTATTGCGTAATTAATAAATCTTCAAAGCAAAGAAAGTTATTGAAAGCTTTTATTTTGTTTCACTTGTCGCGGTGTCGGTCTGTCCGTCTGTCTGTCTGAAACCAAATCTTGCGAGTTAAGTTTGACCCACTTCCCGGTTTACGATTGAGATGAAATTTTGCATGCTTTATGTAAATAGGATGACATGCAATATTATTATGATTTGGAGCTGATTTGATGATGGAGATGGAAAGTGGCCGTAGAAACTTGAGAGGATACCGCGTTTCAAAAATCCTACAGCGACATCTGTTGGTGGACAGCATGGCTTGCTCACCGGGTGATATTTTAACGTTAAACCACTCTTAAAGGTTTTTTAATAAAGTGTTTGGGTTAAGCTAGGCCTTTTAGGGTCTCTAAGTTTTTACATACAACAACTTGATTTCCCACGCAAGATACAGCAATGACTTTTGTATGATACTGTAGTTCTTCTACTCCATACTAGTGGTGCTGTTTTTTAGGGTTCAGTACCACAAAAGGAAAACAACGGAACCCTTATTAGGATCACTTAGTTTTCCGTCTGTCTGTCTGTCACGACCCTTTTTTTCAGGAACGCGTGGAGGTACTCATACCAAGCTGAAATTCATATCAAATACTCAAATCTCCTGTTCCTTAGAGCTGTGTAAAAATCAAACTTCTAAGACAACGCAATTAAAAGAAGCAGCCGTTTAGGCTGCAAATTCTCGAGTTGTTCGACACTCGTAAGGGAATCAAAACCTACAGGGTACTTCCCGTGAATTCAGAATCTTGAAATTTGGTACGAAGCAACGTCTTATAGCACAGGAAAAGGGAAAATTCTGAAAAGCATAAATTTTTCGTTATATCATAAAATTAAAATATTTTTAATAATTTTACACTTACTACCCTTTTTATCATGAACGCGTGGAGGTATTAAATTGAAATTCATATCAAATACTGAGGTCTAAAATACCTTTAAGCTAAAACAAAATCAAAGTTCTATGTCAACCCAATCAAAAGAAACAACAATTTAAGCCGCATATTTCTCTCAACTACTCGCAATTGAATCAAAACCTAAATGATACTTCCCGTCGACCTAGAATCTTGAAATTTGGCATAAAGCAAAGTTTTATAGCACACATAAAGAAAAATTCCACAAACCTTAAATTTTTAGTCACGTCACATAATAAAACTTTTTAGCAATAAAAATACCATACCAGGTTTGTATGGAACCCTCGGTGCGCGAGTCCGACTCGAACTTGGACGGTTTTTTTATGTACCTAATTAGACCAAACCTTACGTACGATCAAATGCACGTCTTTGGAAACATTTTCTACTCTATTACCCTGCCATAAAGTCCGAGGTGTTTCTACTGACGTGCTGTACGTATATCTTAGGTTTGGGCTCATCTGATTCTTGGGTCTGTAGATAGTTGTTTCTAGTATTTGACATCATACATACTATAAAGTAAAAAATTGTCGGACTCGAGCACCGAGGGTTAGGTACCGCTAAGGTAAAAAATTATTAAATAACAAAAAACCCAACTGCTTAGCACAAGAGAGGAAAACAAGCTTAAATCTATTGGATTTGGTAACTTGAATTGTATAAGATACTGCAGGCGGGGACGAACAAAATTAAGTCGTAAACATCCACAAAACGTTTTTTCGTCCCCGCCTGCAGTATCTTATACAATTCAAGTTACCAAATCCAATAAATTTAAGCTTGTTTTCCTCTCTTGTGCTAAGCAGTTGGGTTTTTTGTTATTTAATAATTTTTTATTTTAAACTTTTTAGTTTTTAGATTTGCTACGTCAAGTTATGTTGTTACATTTGCTTTAACCTTAGAATCAGGTTTGTACCAGCTATTGTTTGATACCCATGTTGTAAAAGTAATGATTTTAAAAAAAATATTTCACCCTTTTTTTCTTTTCAAAGGTGCCGTACTAAAATATTATACCCTATGACACTCCTACAATAAATACAAATCTAACGACACCTCACATGTTGAAATCTATGAAGCCGTTTAGACATACATACATCATCATCATAGGCCTTAGCCGTCTATGTCAGACGATTTAAGCAATATTCTGTCGATTTCACCGTTTTTTCATGGCTGAATAAGCCTACTCGGGAGCGGCAGGTCCTGCCACACGCTGCTGGTGAAGCTTGTGTTATCAATAACTGATGTTATGTCGTTATTTTTCACAACGGGCACAACACCAGGCTTCATCGTGTACCTTGCGTCCATCCAGTAATGATTTACGCCATTTGGTTCTGTCCTCAGCTGTCTGCTCCCAGTCTAGGTGTTCAATACCAAAAGTGATCATGTCACGCTTGGCGCAATCTTTAAAGCGCAGCATTGGCCTACCAACACTTCTTTTTGCGTGCGCTATAGCACCAAGCAATACACGCTGGGGTAGACGGGTTGGTTCCATGCGGTGCACGTGCCCCAAAAATCGTAATCGTCTCTGCTTCAGCAATGCGAAGAAACTGGGCAGCTGTGCTCGTTGTAAGACCGTTTTTTTGGTTACCTTGTCCTTCCAGGAGATGCCTAGGATGTTTCGGAGGCAGCGCATATGCAAGGCATTAAGTTGTCGCTCTTGTTTTGCGTACGTCGTCCTTGCTGCTCCATACAACAGTATGCTTGAAATGCATGCTTGGTAAACGATCATCTTGGTGTTCGTCGTAAGATGTTTGTTTTGCCATACTCTTGTATTCAGCCGAACAAGGAACATGCCCGTGAAAACTTATCGACGATGATTTGTAAATCATCTGCAGTGTTGGCCACAAAGACTGCATCATCAGCAAATAGAAGGCTGTCGATAAAAACGTCCTCGCGATGGTGCTTGGACTTAAGAAATGAAATTATGTTGTACAACTCCCCATCAGCCCTTGTATGTAGATTGCCGAATGCTTCTCTTAATAGCAATGAGAAAAATATACCAAACAGGGTGGGTGCTAACACGCAACCTTGGCGGACACCTCTGCGCATTTTGAACGGCTCAGATGTAATGCCACCAGGAACGACAGCGCCATTCATATCTTCGTGGAAGTTCTTTATTAAACTAAGAAGCGATATATAGTCCCTCTCTGCTGACTGTATTTTTCTACATACACCCAACAGCACGTCAGTATAAACACTTCCAACTTTGTGACATAGTAATAGATTTGCAAATGTTTCCATTCACGTGCGGTTGACTGTACGTAAGGTATGGTTGAACTACCATACCTTACGTACTACCAAGTCACAAGGAGGTTTTAGTCGCTGGTGGTTCGCTTTGGCGAAGCGTGGGCTAAAACTTCCTTGGGTAGTCGACATAAAAAAACAGCTCCTCTGGTATGGAGTAGAAAAGCTACAGTATAACACAAAAGTAATGAATGCTACATCTTGCAAGGGAAATTTAGTCATTGCTTTATATGTTAAAACTTAGAAAATTATTTCCAAAAGGCCTAGCTAAACCCAAATATATTATAAAGAAACTTCCCAGTTGTTTTATCACTAAAATATTACCAGATGAGCAAGCGACGCTACCCACCAACAGATGGCGCTGTAGGTTTCTAAAACGCGGTAATAAAAACAGCGCCTCTGTTATGGAGTAGAAAAACTACAATATATTACAAAACTAATGAATGCGGCATCTTGCACGGGAAATTTAGTCATTGCTTTGTATGCTAAAACTAAGTGATTTTATTTCCAAAAGGCCTAGCTAAGCCCAACTATTTCGTAAAGAAACCTCCCAGAGTTGTTTTATCATCAAAATATTACCAGGTGAGCAAGCGACGCTACCCACCTACAGATGGCGCTGTAGGATTCTAAAACGCGGTAATATTTCCACCTTTGTATGGATATCTTCCGGCTCCATCATCAGATCAGCTCCAAGTTACAATAATATTGCATTGTCATCCGATTCACATACGTATGCAAAATTTCATCTCAATCGGAACCGATTAAGATTATCTTTTCAGTCGGGTATTTTATTTTTTGAAATAGTTTTTTTATTTAATACTTTTTTTTTATACCCTATGACACTCCTACAATGAATACGAACCTAACGACACCTCACATGTTGAACTCTACCAAGCCGTTTAGGCTGCAGAGCGTGACAAAGAAATCGACATACATACATACATACATACATACATACATACACTCGAAAAACATAACCCTCCTGTCTTGGGGCAGTCGGGTAAAAATACCGTCTTTGTTACGAGTATGGACGCGCAGTTACGAGTACACAGAAGTGTAGAAAATTCGCGCGAGTCCGAGACGTACTTGTCCAGTTTTTTATTTCTTTCTCTCATTCTGTTTTATAATGAAACACGCTTTTATTTGAAAACCTGTGATTTTGATAACGTTTATGTTATTTTTATATATCTAGTAAAAGCTTATTTTAATTTTTAGAGAAAAACGAGAAAGAATCTTAACATGGAAGGAAGACTGAAAAAACATTTAAAAACTAATAACCTGACTGCCTAACCCACTGACCTCTATATATACAAGTATATACAGAGGTCAATGGCCTAACCGGAAAGAGGAAAATAAGCTAGGACCAAGGAGGTTTTAACCCACGCTACGCTCTAAGCGTAAAACCTCCTTGGCTAGGACCTAAAGGATTTGGTTTACTTTAACCAGGGACTAGATAACTACTATCTTTAACTTTATAAGATAACTAGCTGTGCCCGCGGCTTCGCCCGCGTGATATTCAGACAATGTGCAGTCTCTCCCTCTCCCCCTCCCCCTCTCTCACTCCCTCTCTCTCTACCTCCATCCCACTCCCTCTCCTTCTCGCTCTCCCTATCCCTGCCCCTAACCCTATCCCCACTCCTATCCCTATCCTTAACGCCGTCTTAACCGCTATCCCTATCCTTATAAAAACATAGAAACGACACCCATTGGTTTTTAGACATTTTAACCCTATCACACCCCATCCCCATCCCCAGGGGATGATGGTATTTCACGTCCACCACCTTTGATTTCAAAATTGTTATAGTTTTCGTAATCAGCGATCCGATAAACCATACAAACGACACCCATATAGATTTTTAGACATATCGAACCTATCGCACCCCAACCCCGTCCCCAGGGGATGGTGCTCTTTCACGTCCACCACATTGCATTTCAAAATTGTTTTAGTTTTCGTAATCAGCGACTTGATAAACCATTCAAACGACACCCATATTGTTTTTTAGACTTTTTTCATTTCATTTCCCTCTTTAAGAGGTTGAATTTGGGGTGGAATTTCAATAACAGTGATGTATGTTAAATAATAAATTAAGTGGATATTACTTTGAAATGTATGAGTTTTAACTTCATCCTCCTTTTCACCCGTGTAGAATTTTCAAAAACCCTGGGATACATAAAACTTAATTTTTAGTTGTCAGTCTAAATACAAATATTGAAGATCCTAACTTCAAAACTGACTGACTTTCATACAAACTTTCATCCCTTATATCATCCCCCTTAGGGGATGAATTTTGAAAAATTCTAAAACACGTCTTTTCTTATTTTTTACCAAAAGCTCAAAAAAAATTATCTATAATTCTACCTTTAAAAATAAAAGATTTGTAGACCAACATATGGAAAAAATATCATCCCCTTTTTCACCCCCTTGAAGGGTGATTTTTAAGAAATGCTTAAACACGTATTTCTTTATTTTTTACCAGAAGCTTAAATTCAAATTTGTTTGAATCTAGCTCAAGAAACAAAGGACTTTCATATAAACTTTCATCCCTTATTTCACCCCCTTGGGAGATAAATTTTCCAAAATCCTTTCTGAGTGGGTGGTTTTGACGTGTATTGAACCTGTGTACAAAATTTCAGATCTGTATCTATAGCGGTTACGGCTCGGCGTTGATGAATCAGTCAGTCAGTCAGTCAGGACATGCTCATTATGGCAGGCGGCGGGGGGACGGAAACCAAAGAGATTTTAACCTCACTGCGTAGCGAGGTTAAAATCTCTTTGACGGAAACACGTTTTGTTGTGGAAAACATAATTCCGTCTGACCCCGCCTGCAATGACATTTGGCAGGTTAAAAACTCTGACAGCCAGGTTGGCCACTAGCCTGGCAAAGCCTAATCTAGGATTGGGTCTGGTCTGTTAGGGGGTTGCGTAGGTCAGATAGCAGTCGCATTGTGTAAAATCCAGTGCCTACGTCAAAACCTATAAGTTAAGGGCTTTCCTGCAGTCAACTAATGCCCCCATCATTTAAAAAAATATTACTCGCTAAATACAAAACTTATCGAAAACCTGTCTTACCAGGTTGAAGTAAAAGACTCTAGTTTATTCAAAACCTACCAATCTTGAAAAATATAGTTCACTGTAGTTACAGGTACAAAAAGTGCGAAAAACGGCCACTTTTAGCAATTTTTGTATCTGTAACTACAGTGAACTATATTTTTCAGGATTGATGGTTTCTAAATAAATTAGGGTACCTTTACTTCAATCTGGTCAGACAGTTTTTCGATAAGTTTTTTATTTAGCGAGTAATATTTTTTTTAATGATAGTGGCGCTAGTTGACTGCAAGAAAGGCCTTAAGTAGCCGATTCCGTTAAAAAATTGGTAATAAAAATATGTAAAAACAGAAACCCCTAGGGAAAAAATCAAGTTAACCAAATCCTATCGATTGTAGCTTATTTTTCTCTTTTCTGTTACGCAGTCGGGTTTTTATGTTAAAAAAAAATGTACTTTTTAGTTTTCTGATTCCGTACCCAAAGGGTGAGAAACGGGACCCTATTGATATGCCTCCGATGTCTGTCTGTCTGTCTGTCAGCGGGCTGTATCTCATGAACCGTAACAGGTAAAAATTTGAAATTTGCACAAATTGTGTATATCTGTTGGCGCTACAACAACAAATACAAAAAATAAAAAAAGTAAAAAATTAAGGGGGTTCCCAAACACCACAATTATGATTATGTGGTGGTACGGAACCCTCGGAGCGCGAGTCCGACTCGCACTTGGCTGGTTTTTTCCATATGGCGCTAATTTGGTTGTGAAGCGACGTAGTTTACTTGAAGTCATTAAGTTATAAAATATCCTTAAATGAATAAAATTATTACTTTACTTTTAGTATAACATCTATCATACCGATCGATGGTTCATAGATTCCAGTGTACCAATCGTGTGATTTTTCTATTGGGCTCTGCGTCTGCGACTACTCGGATGTAGGTCGCGTTGAGTTACGAGTTATGACCACGATAAGCTGCGTTTGTATTTTTGTCGCGCTTCCACGTTTATGGCAAGCTGGAGTGGAACTGAGTTTATTTTGAAAAACTCAATAATTTTACTGGTTACGCGCGTGTTTCTCTCTTCGTATAAAGTTTCTTTCCAGGACGTTGATTAAGTACACACGGCGGCAAGTAAGTAGTAACAAAACGAAGTTGAACCAGACATTATCTTCATCTTCATATCGTGTGGGTTACAAGGTCGGTGACCGACCTCACAAAATATGATATAAACGCTCTAAACGCTCTAAACCAGAGATCCTCTCAAGGTCAAAGTGTTACTAACCGACGTGCTGTCGCCTGTAGTATTTACTTGTATTTATTGTGTCTATACTCACGTCGTTGGAAACGCTTGACCTTGAACGGGTCTCTGTTTTAGTGCAGTGCTGGTTCAGCTTATACTGGTTTTGTGTCCACGTGCTTGCTGCCGTGCGTACATAGTTGATCTCTTGGGTCATTGATATTGAAGATTTTGGAACATTTCATCCTCTCTTCATATAGCCAAATTATCTCAGCAATCCTTTCTCAACTTTAGTCACTAGGTACATCTTCTTCGAAACTTATTAACTGCTCATGCTCTTAAGGTTTGAATACCGGTGACTGGACACATTGTACCAAAGAATTTTTTTTAATTAAAACAAAAAATCTAAATCAAAGAAACAAATCGTCAATTAAATATTTCAAACAGTCGTTTAACGTATTTCCGGTTGAAACTTTAAAACTCGACGAAACTTTAATCTCATATGACATAGTAGCTAATTGACATGCTTTCTTCAGAAACGAAGTCGTTAATCATAATTAAAGTTCGAAAAATTATAAAAATAAAACATCTAAACGCTCTAAATAAGTTTTTTTAAAATAAACATTTTGTATTTATTGCAACACAACCCAACGCAGGTTCAACACCACTTCAATTAGGTGATCTTCATAAAAAAATTGAAAATTTCGAATATTATCTTGTTTAAAATTTAATGAAATTAATGCACAATAACAGCCATACATATTTTTTTATTTTATAGGGTTTCATAAAAAATCATATAAAATTATTTATAAGAAATTATTTACTTATTTAGATAAAGGACTTAATTTGGTGGCTGAATACATACAATTGCTTTTGCTTCACGCCTTTTGAAAATTCGTAAAAAGAAAACAAATCTCCTTAAAATGTATGAAAAGTACTTTTTTGCGAATTTCGAAAAATCTTATTAGATCAAAAGTTGATTTATTTAGCCACCAGACAAAATTTTTGAAACCCAAATTAAATACTATGATAAAATGTTTCAAACGGTACTGGAATAATTATCTGTGAAAAATAATCAATGTTGCAACAATTTTATTATTATTATTTATGTAATTATTATTACAATTACAATATACATGAAATTAACATGGACCCACAAAACTGTTTATACAGTTTGACTGTGGGATCATCAGTCTCAGTATACATTAATTACTTATTAAGAAGTGAGGGTTCTAGAGTGGCGACCACGTACCGGAAGACGAAGCGTTGGCAGGCCCCCACAAGGTAGACCGACGATCTGGTCAAGGTCGCGGGAAGCCGCTGGATGCGAGCAGCGCAGGACCGGTCGTCATGGAGTTCTTTAGGGGAGGCCTATGTCCAGCAGTGGACGTCTTTCGGCTGATATGATGAAGAAGTTAATATGTTGAGTATATTTGTGTATTTGTAATTGTTTTTTCGAAAACGACTAACGATTTTGGTCCAGTGTCTGGGAAAACTTGTTTTCTCCACTTTTTTGAGCATCTCTTGAAAATAGCACGTTTCAGAAACCCTTCAGCGGCATCTATTGGTGGGATTTGTTTGAGCGAAGTTCGGTTGCCCAGGTAATTTTATTTAAAGGAGTTGGACGATCTCTTTTATTTTGTCTTTGCATAAATACGGTCAGCTAATATGAATCCTAAAACGTAGCTACGTGTATGTGTTTTTTTTTTATTATTAAGAAAGCTATAAAAGGTTTGACACTTGAGAACATTTATCCTAAAATGGGTAAAGTGTATCCTAAATTGCTTACCAGACCTTCAACTATATCTGGGTAAAAAACACGTGTGAAGTGAAACAAGAAAAACAAATCATAACAAACTTTCGCAATTATTATCTTACTATCCATTACTAACGAGATCACTCTTGGAACCTGCTTTAAAACTGCTGCTTGTTAAATTAGTTATCAAACCTGTCAGATTCCTAGCAAGGACATTGCAGCCAGTAGCGTAAATGAAACTGCTTTTCTCTAACTGTGCCATGCACGGATATGAACTATGGACCCTATGCTTAGACCTTAGTCCAGTCAATATTTTACGGTACATATTTTCCTTTTTAACACGGTTATAAGATTTATTAGGATGTCAAAAAACGATAATTGATGTCCAAAACGATATGCCATTTCAAGAGTTCAGATGGTATCCATATATCGGTTTAACTTAAGGGTTCTAGTTTTCCTTTACCAAGAAGCTAAATAGGATTATATGTTAAAAAACCACGGCTGTCATCTTAAAGTGGTAGCTTGATAAAATTACCGCCAATCCAAGACGGAAATTGCTGAATTTTATAAACTCGACTTACTACATATTCGATTCCATTATTATTTTTTATTTTAAACCAAAGGATGTGCGCTAAATTATTTTATATGCACTGTTTCGGTAAAGTCAAGGTAAAGCCAACCGTTATTAAGTAATTAAAGAAAGAATGTAAATTTTCTTATATTTTTGTTTTAAAATAAAGATTACATAAAACATTTTACTCATTCTAGAAGATCTTCATACGAAAGATGTAGTGCAAAAAAATATCTTCAATTTAATGTATGAAATGCTTGGGTACAACGGCTGAAAACAAGGAAAATTGGGTCGCCCAAGTTATACCATTTCCTTATTTTTTGCTAACTAGCCCGGACTAACTCCTTAGATACCCTGGATAGGCAACTGGTATTCTTGCCACTTTTTTTGCGCTACTTTGCCACTTTTTGCCGTTGCTTCTAACAAAATACATATTGTCCATTTAACTAAAATCACAGAATATAAATACCGTCATCTTTGTTCACGGGATACTAACTGGGGGTGTTTTGAAAATTGGCACGCAAAAGCTGTTATTTTAATAGAAAAATTAAATCCAGAGTGTTTTAATAGATGTCAGTGGTGCCATGTAAGTATAGAGATTTTTTTGTATTATTTATTTTTGTGAAAAACTAACATTACAAGATTATGCTTTGAATACAAATCAACAACTGTCCCGAAGAAACACGGATATAATAACAAGATTATTTTTCTTTTACGTATAAGTAAACCTTGCGCCGGCCAAGTGTAATTTGTATTGGACGACCAACAACTTTTGTATTTTTCGACCTATGTTGTTGAAATGGTTGAGCTTCGTGTCTTGAGTAACATACTCAAGTCTAGACAGGGGTCCAAATTACCCAGAGTTGTCTAATTGTGGTTTTGTGGGACCAAAATGTACTCACATAAATTTATAAGGAAGTCGCTTGATATAGAAAATATAAGATCAGCACTTTTCTCTACATAGGTAGTAGGTACCTATTACTGATAAGCAAAACGATGAACCATGACTAATAATGACACTTTTTAATAGATAACGAAGACGAAGAAACAAAAATTGTTATGTTAAAATATAGAGCAGAATCTATTTATAACAAATAATCTTAGCGAATACTATGTTCAATGCAAATCGGGTCGTTACATTTAAATATTTGAAGTGAATGGAATTTCCATACATTTTGTTTCTTTGATGTCATATTGCCATGCTAGTTATGACGGAGAGAGCAATGACCTCGTCTACGTATACCTACGAATAAACTGTTCAAATACGTAAGTTCTTGAATATACTAGTGTCAAAGAATATACAGGCTGGTTATAATACGTCAATCCTTCAAACCTCGTGTTCTTCCTTATTCAACAACTTTTTGCAAGGAATATAAGTATTTCATTTAGTTTTTTTTACGACAAATTTTCTAACAAGTGTGTTGGTTAATTAAATACATTAGTAAATATAGAAAGTCTAAATTATTCGTGTTTCGACCTATGTACCTTGGTAAAAGCTGTTTTTTTTTTCATGGTTAGGAAATATGGTCCAAAGGATCGCAGTACTTTTTCTTACACCCTATATTACGCTACTTGAGTTGCCTAAGTAACACGTCACTTTTTATTCTTGCGATATCATCAAGCACTCGACATCGAAAATCGATTTCATTATCGAGATAAAAACTTGCATGACGTCTTCTTCAAGAATGTTGAACCAGGCTTGAAAAAATACTGGCCTATGATATGGAGCAAAAAAAACTAAAATAATTTCTTCGCAGAAAATATAAAAGGTTTTATATGAACTGTAGCACTAGCGATCAATCAAGTGCAAAAAATCAATGAAAAAAGTTGAATGATTTGACGTTTGTCAGTGAGTAAAGTGGGCTACATACATTAATCTTAATGAATGAATATCATTACGGACTTATTCAATTTGTTAATGCATTTTCGTAGCTACTGTTTGTAATGGAAACTTTGAACTTTTACTGCAATTTTTTCTGTCATTGTCAGCATGAAATGTAATTTGTACACGATTTTTTTTACAAATTATCAGATTAAACCAGCTTCACACTACTTCAAGGGTTAAGGTTAATCTATTAAACTCTGGATCGACTACATCTGGCGCCTCAACGGTATCTGCGATAATTTTAATAGCACACTCTATAAAACAGATCACATCATAAAATCCCATACTAACCTTAGCAACGCGGGTCACTGGAAAATCATTCACTATTTCATTCACAAACCAAAGAGTTTTTATTTAAATATATAACTGGCTGGAAAAGTTGCTGGCATGAAAAATAGTAATAGTAACTTTCAGTTGTTTACTTTTAAATTGTTTTTTTGTTCATAAGTTCAGTGTTTGAAATTCGAAGTTGCGCGGGAATGACCGCGTGCTGCGGCCCTCGTCGGTTTGCGTGGCGCGTCCGAGCCGCACCGTGCTTTTCTCTCGACTATGTTTAAGCCGCCACATTCAATGAAAATTCTGCTACTAACTTTATACTTACGAAGTTTAAATAGACATTACAATTGAATTACATTATTTACTTTCATGTCTTTGCAACGAAGAGAGACATTAGTAGGTACGTAAATTAATTACGGTATCTAAAAAGATCGGCTTTTTAAATGCACTGAGTACAGTCAAGAGCTCGTCAAGCTTGACACATTGAACTTTGCAAGGTTCTTATTTCAAACACTCTACATGTTAAAGTCGCACTAAAAGTGTGACTATACCTACTATGAGTACAATACCTTTTTTAATAAGTTATTCGGGTGAGCTGAAAATAATACAAGGCTTACCTACAGAATGAATGAATGATCGAATAATTAATTGTGTTTTACATTCCATCACGTTACAGAACTATTGGAAGGAAGCTGAATTGCCGACTTTGTTTTAACAATAACAAGTAACATGCTCACCTAATATTTAAACCAATATATGACCTACATATAATATTTAACCAGCTCACCACTAAAAAGTAGGTACGGTCAACCATACGCCGGTAGAAACTTTTTCAACTTAATTACCACGTCATACAACAACTTAAGATACTCAAGTGCTCACCTGCGAAAAAAAAATCTGCTCTAAACGACATTCGAGCTGGTTAGTCTTGATTTAAGTACCTACCTCGTATGCAATTGTTGAGGTTCCACCTAAGTATAGGTTATAGGTCTTATAATAGGTCTTTACCTATGAAATTGCCGAAATTTTCTTACAGATTAATGACATCATAATTCCTATAATTTTAATGCTATTTTTTTTCATTTGTCTTATATTTGAAAGTTAACTTCAAGGTTATCAATTTACGCATAAAATAAAGTTTTTATTTTTAGTTTGATATATAAAATTAAAGGTTCGAAAATTGTTCGTCTTACATGTCGTCCGATTTCATCATTAGATTTGTTATATTTTTTTACAGATAATATTTTTCGGAAATTAAATTTAAGTTTCTGTTAGCTTAATGTCTTCCCAATAATAGTCAAAAAAATAAAAAAAATTGGATTTATAATTCCTAAGAAAAATGCAAAAATGTTAGTACTGAAAATTGAGTTCACCTAAAATTCGCCATACAAAACGGCAATTTCATAGGTAAAGACCTATTATTGATGATAATTGTTGGTGCGTGAAAATTGTTCCGATTGCTTGTGGAAATGGTGTCACTGCGCCGTCTCTCATTTCCCTTTCATGCGTCAATGTCCTGCTGCGCTCCCCATACTATTTTAATACAGTCTGGTCATTAACAATTACTAGATAGTAATTCCTTAATGCCTAGACAATGCTTTTATCAACTTTCGCTACTTTACGAATCTTTTTATTTACGAATTAAATTATTGGATCTTTTTAGATTATTGGAGCTTTTAAAAGCTTTTATATGAGCATGAGAGTCATGCAGCTGCTTCACTGTCACTTTGTCAAAGGTTCGATTCCCGAAAGAAGCGATTTTTTTATTAACTGCGTTGAATGTTTGTTTCTAAGTCTGTGTATAAGGTTTGTGTTCATGAATTTTTAGGGTTGCGATACCAAAATGTTAAAAAAAAAACCCTTATGGTGCCACTTTGTCTGTCTGTCCGTCTATCTGTCTGTCACACCTGTATATCTCAGCAACCACTCATGCTATCGACTTGAAATTTGGAATAGTTTTAGAATATGGTTGTCCAATATAATTGCATGTAAAAGAATTAAGCAAAAATTATGATTATTGATGTAAAGGGGGGGCAAATAGGGGGTGCAAAATTTCAAATTGTCGGTACTATGTTGAATGGGGTATCATATGAAAGAACTTTACTTGTAAATTCTACACATTTTACAACTCTTAGTTTTTAAGTTATGATAAAAAATGTCAAAAAAAAAACCGTTCCCTATCCGTTCCTTATCTCCGAAGTTTGTAAATGGAAAAATCTGAATTAATTACAGTCGATAGAAATTTATATAAATATTACAGCAAAAATAAAACGGCCTTTCTAAGTTAAACGGTTTTTTAGAAATATGCAAAAAAACCTTTACAAACAAATTTAGTTTTGCGGTCCTAAAAATGGACTTTATTGCTTCCAAAAATACTAAAGGTATATCGGAACCCTCGGTGCGCGAGTTCAACTCGCACTTGACCGGTTTTTTTTATACATACATACATACATAACATCACGCCTCTTTCCCGTCGGGGTAGGCAGAGACCACAGTCCTCCACCTGCTACGATCTTGACATACTTCCCTTGCTTTCTGTACTTTCATCAATCCTTTCATACATACTCGTCGGTTTAGGGTACTTTTAACCTGGCCTTTATTCAGAACGTCCTGAATTTGGTCCTGGTACGTTCGCCTAGGCCTTCCCCTTCCAACGTTTCCATTCACTCTCGCCTTGGTTTTTTTTATTTTGGCACCCAAATCTATACGACATTTTCAACTTCCCATAAGAACTGAACTAGCTGACTGCGCATTTTATATAGGAGACAAGAATATTTTTTTTTATTAGGGACAGTTGTTCAGTTTCACAGTCTAAGTAACAGGCTTGAATAGTGTTTACTGATTTTTTTTGGGTTGTATTTAACTGCAAATCAATATTCCTTGAATTTTAATACAAATAAAATCCATATGTTAATCAGAAATACTAATATGCACAGAAAAATAGTTACCTCGGAATATTCAAATTTTGGCAGCAATTTAAGTTCCTGGACAGCTAATTTCCTGGATTGAACACTATTAATTAAAAAATAATTGTAACCCCTATTTCTTAAGCAGGAATTTCGAATTTTCACAGCTCCGCGGAGCTGCGGGAAGTGCAGCCCCTTCGCCCTTGCGTAACTTCTTCTTCTTCTTTCGTGTCGGCAAGAACACGGGCTAAATCTTACTTGCCCAGAAAGCGGCTACCTTGGTAGCCCTCTGGTTACCATCAAGTAAGTCCTCACGCGAGCAGGTGGTCGGGCACGCGGGACAATTGGTGAGGTGTGTCATGGTTTGCAGGAGTTCTCCACATTCACAGCTGGCGTCTGCGCTACTTAGGAACCCCCACCGGCACAGGTTACCCTTGCTTCGGCCAACCTGGGTCCTCAGCCTATTTAGACTTCTCCAGGTTGGCCAAGGTTCCTTATAGCCAGGAGGCAGGTTTTCGTTGGGGGGGTACAGTGAATGTGGGTACTCGCTTGCCCAAAGTCTGCACCTCACGTCGGAAGGGTTTTGGTCGGTAGGCTGTGTGGATCGCAGGAAGCTTTTGCGGCTTCGCAACCGACCTGCGGCGGGAGAGAGCCCGTAGAGTGGATGTCTCGGATCGCTTTCCTGTTTTTGTTTTTCTAGCGAACAGGTCACTTCTCTACGGACTCTGGGAGGAGCTATTCCCGCAAGAGGGAACAGCATACCGACCGGAGTTGGCTTAAGACAGCCAGTCACAATGCGGCAGGTGTCATTTAGCTCCGCGTCCACCTCTCTAGTGTGAGCTGACCTAGCCCATACTTGACACGCGTACTCTCCTGCTGAGAAACACAGAGCTAGCCCCGTAGTGCGCATAACCGTTGGGTTTGCTCCCCAGTTGGTGGAGGAGAGACGGCGCAGCAGGTTGTTACGGGAGCTAACTTTTTGTTCTGTATTTCTGCAGTAGGTCTTGTACGTCAGTGAGCGGTCAAGTGTCACTCCCAGGTATCTAAGGCAACTGCAGTGCTGGATGGCGGCGCCTTTCCAGTAAATTTGTTAGGGTACTTTTAACTTCGGTGACCGCAGCTTCGGCTTTTTGCCAGCCTCAGCTGCTGCGGCTCGCGTGGTGCCTGGCTCTTGCTACGGCGGGCGGGAGCTGCTCTCCCTCCGCTCCTCCGGCTTTATAAAAACAAACTCCATCCATTAGAGTCGGCAGCTTGGAATCGGGGTTGACCAATTCAGTTCTGTTACCAATTTATGGGTTTGGTGGCTTCCGATTTCTAAACCCAACCCACTTTAGCTGACGAACCTATAGTTTTTGATGCGCAATCATTATTTTTGATGTGAATTTAAGTATTGCACTTGAGAAGTAGCAATTTGGTATTTTTGATGTACAGTCAGTATTTTGATGTGCAATCAGTATTTTTGATGTGCAGTTAATAATAAGTAATTTTTTTTACACCCGATATATTTAAAATTATTAAATGAACATCTTTAAATCTATGGAGGTGCTACTTTCGAACCTATTTAGGGTTCCGTACCCAAAGGGCGAAAAACGGGATCCTGTTATTATCCTGCCGATATCTGTTTGTCTGTCAGCGGGCTGTATTTCATGAACCGTAGTAGATAGACTATTGTAATTTTCACAGATTATGTATTTCTGTTGCCGCTTAACAAACAATAACAAAAATATGTAGAAAAAAATAAAAACATATTAAAAAATTATGTTGGGCTTCTCCACTAAAAACGTATTTTTAGGCTATTTTTTATCGAATTTTTGTTTGGACTTTATCGTAAAAAAATGTTTATAGTCCAAAGCTACAGAATAACAACAAATAATAAAAACTCGTCACGTGCGTGGTGGACTCGTGCGCATTTAATGGACTTCTGCGTGAATGCGTCCATAACTAAGAAGGTATTTTTACCTTAGTGGTACAGCATCCTCGGTGCGCGGGTCTATCTCGTACTTAGCCGGTTTTTATAACTTAACAGGACAGCATTACATTTCACGCCCACTTCATACATTTCTTCATCATAAATTAAAGTCCTTTGAAGATCCTTCTCGTGGTAAAAAAGTTTAAAAATAAATTTTCTTATTAGTTCGCCAATTGTGTTCCCTGAAGAAAAAGTTCTATTCACAACAGAACTTTTATAACTGTTTCATACATTGATAGTGTTATTTGTTAGCTTGAATGTAATTGATTGTCACATGACACTGAAAACATAAGACGTCTTGAAGAAAGTGTAGTGTTGTTCCACTTGCGTTTTATAGAGTAGACTCTCCCTGAATGTCAATATTTTTAACACTCCCTGTATATGCGTAAATCGCCTCAGTTTAATTTGAATCCTGCCTGGGAAAGTAGTGGTTTTCGAATCAAAACTAGCCTGCAAACAAAAAAATTTAAAGTTCGACTTTAAATTTGATTGATAAGAAAAAAAATACCTAAGATAAGTTGCTTAAAGTTATTATCTCAAGTTTTTATAATTTTTATTTATTTTTCAATGGAAAAAATACATTATGTTAAAAAAAATGGAACAGCTTATCCTGGAAGGAAAAAAAATATTACGAAAGAGGATACAGAGAGCAAAACTCTTAATTGATAAATGAAGCAAGAGATGTACATAATTATAAAAAATATTGACCTCTCCATACTAACTGTTCGATCAGAGTGAGCAATTTGTATGGTTTTTCAATATCAAGAGTTTTTTCATTTCTCAAAAATTTTTTGGGAAAGTTGTTCAGTTTCGTTGACAGAGCACGTTCGTCTCCGTCAAACACGACATTTTTTTCCACACAAGGGTTGTGCCGGTAATACTGGAATTCGTACGGAACGACCAAAAGTTTTTCTCATTTTCAGGGTTCCGTGACCAAAGGGTGTAAAACGGGAGCCTATTAATATATGCATCCGATGTCTATCTGTTTGTCTGGTAGACTTTTCACGGATTATTTATTTGTTTTGCCGCTATAACAACAAATAATAAAAAAATAATGAATGGGCTTCCCTACTTCCCTTCCCTTTCCCTTTTGTTTTAGCTCTAAACGGGAACACTTACAAGCGTGAAAATTGGTACGTTTATAGTAGCACAAACTGTAGAATATTAAAACAGAATAAAAACTGCGTGCCGGAATGCTTAAGTGCGTGTCAGACTCGCGCGAATTCAATACACTTCTGCGTGGCTGTGCGTCTGTAACTGAGACGGTATTTTTACCTTAGTGGTACGGAACCCACCATGCGCCTGTCCAACTCGCACTTGGCGGGTTTTTTTTTGGTAAAGTTTTTAAGTTTCACGTTACGAGTAACATACTTTTTGGATAAGGGTCCAAAATAACCTTGTATATGTCACCGGAAAATAATACGGAATCTGAACATGATCAATTTTCTATTAAGTTGATCAACTTTCATTATTTATTTTATTTATTATTATAACAATCAAAATACAACATATACTAAGCGGTGCAACAAAAACCTATTTAGATTTATCCGTGCACCGTCATTTAGTCAGCAGAGCGCTTGGTACCAATCGTTTGCTATTCACGTCATAATCATAATCATTTATTTGCTTTGAATGGGGTACGATAGACATACGTTGACTGATCAGTTACCCTTTAAATTAAGAAACCTGTTCCTTACACCCTGTATAGCTTCTTCACCTGGGAATAATATTCGATAGGTTATTGGCATACGTAGAGGTAAACTTCATACAATCCCATATCATTAACAATAGGCACAATCACTAGGGCCCAGCAGACATCACCTTTCTAACACGAGTAGGTTGTAACCCGAGAACATGTCCAAAGCGATGCGGTTCTCACGCCACGCCGACGTCTCGATCTCGACTCGATGCCCGGAACCAAACCTTGGATATCATTTGTCATTCGGCACCAAAATCCACTTCAGGAAAAGCTCTCTTAATTACAAATCAATCGATATAATTTTTAATCGATTGGAGTTTCTCTTTTTTGTGCAAAAATGGGACATTAAGATAGACAAGAAGTTTTGCACTAGCTTAATTTAACACATACGCAAGTATAATTTATATTAACTAACTGTTGATTAAATTCTACATTATTAATTCACTTTTCATCTTTCATTAATTCATTTTTACAATTAGTATAATTTTTGATACAATGAATTGGTAAGCAACCCGAAACTTAATAAATACTGAAGATGTCTAACTTCATTCGCAAAAATATTCTTTCTTGTTAAAGCTCATTTAAAGCTATTGCTGATAGCTATCTTGTACTTACTATTATATATTTTGTGCTTGTTGACTAACAATTAAACTATGTAAAGGCTATTATTACATCACTCAAATATGGAAATATACAAGGTAGGCGCTAGTTCACAAAAGAAAAATATCAACAGTAGACGTAAGACCTAGACGTAAGTATAGCGTCTTTAACTTTCGACACTTTCTGTGAAAAGAATGATTCACTTCATGGAGTAAGGACAGTACCATATTACGTTGCATACAAACCAGGTACTTCTAAACTTGCTAATTTAAAATTAGGTAGTGTTTCAGTGTGCGGTAGTTATAATACTTTCATCGTCACCATGACGTGTCGGGATCGCGAATGCATGGACATCAGAGAAGCCGACGCTGCGACGCCGGCTGGTCAGATGCATTCGGGAGCAATGGAGTCGACTTCAGAATAGTTACTCAAAAGATTATAGGGATCAAAATATTCATAGGAAGAGCATACGTTGACTGATATACCTAAAACTTAGTTCATTCGAGTAAAATTTTTCAGTCGTCCTGAAATTCTTCTTCTTTGCGTGTAGGACATCCGTCCAATTCAACAACAATTAAAATCAACAACACCTTTTGATCACATTACTTAACACAAAATATTTTAATTAATGATTAATTATTTGCTATAATAAATAATTAGTGTAGGCAATGAACCGGTTCTTTGTATGGGGACCCATGCATTAATTCCTCAGTCGATGAAACTTTGCTAGGTTTTAAAATAGTATTATCCAAAACTTATATCTAAAAATCCAAAAAAAATAACACACGGAAGTCAGTTATTTATACCTAAACATACAAATCTGTTTATATATTGAACCGAATAATGTCTCAGTCCAAATTTATTTTACCAAACGAGTTATTTGTACAAGTTTGTGATACTTGATACAAATCCAAAACTTTTTTCAATCATTGATATAGCTTTTGTATGACAAGCCCAAAAGTATATTTTGTATAGGAAGCATTGATATGTTAAGATTACATTACTGAACTTCTTCTTCACTTTAATACTTACTTACTGCTCTACACTTCCTCCTGTCCCGCTTCATAAAGTAAGAAGCGGCGATGACAGCTAATTGTGGTTCAAACAGGATAGCTATAAAACCGCCACAACAGATCCATTAACTTTGGACGTGGTCGACATCTCCACCCTCCCTTTATTCCACAAGCCCCTTATTAGGATTCCGATACCAAAATGGTAAAAAAAAGGAACCCTTATGGTGCCGCTCTGTCTGTCTGTCTGTCTGTCCGTCTGTCTGTCACACCTCTATATCTCAGCAACCACTTATGCTATCAACCTGAAATTTGGAATAGTTTTAGAATATAGTTGCCCAACTTAATTGCACAAGAAAAAATTTTGAAAAAAGTATGATTATTAATATAAAGGGGGCCAAAATAGGGGGGGCCAAATTTCAAATTGTCGCTACTAGGTCGAGTGGGGTATCATATGAAAGGGCTTTACTTTTACATTTTAAAATATATTTTTGTATTTTTTTTAATTTCTTAGTTTTAAAGTTATGATGAAAAATGTCAAGAAAAATACCATTCCCCCCCCCTTATCTCCGAAGTTTGAGTAAGGAAAAATCTGAATTAATTACAGTTGACAGAAGTTTATATAAACTTTACAGCAAAAATAAAACGATCTTTCTAAGTTGCACAGTTTTTCAGAAATCTGCAAAAAACCTTTACAAACAAATTTAGTTTTGCGGTCCTGAAAATGGACTTTATTGCTTCCAAAAATACTATAGGTATATCGGAACCCTCGGCGCGCGAGTCCGACTCGCACTTGACCGGTTTTTTTTTTATAAGGGAGGGTGTAAAAGTGTGTCATCTATCGATTTGCAAAACATAATCTAAAAGAAAAGGAAACATTTCCATTGAAGAATGTTTATATCTTTGTTTCTCAGAATGGCTACAGGAGCCTCCAAGTACATTTGGTTACTCATCTAGATTTCTAATTTCCTTATTTCTTTTCCCGAGAAATTGGTACAGTTGTAAACGGTTGGTTGTAAACTGTTTCCTAGAGTAGATAGTAAGTTTACTGCGTGCTACAACCTTATCCAATTCAGTCGTTTAGCGTCCATCAAAAATTCACACAAAAAGAAAAGAAGATATTTACTTTAGCAAAATCATTAATTATTCAACCTTACGACATTACCGAAAATTGCGTAATCTTATGCGTTTTTTGTTCCTTGCGGCGCCGGCTAATAACAGCTCCAACCCCAACTTTTCCCTTGGGTGTGTAAGGTGAGTAAGGTGTCTGCACCCATGTCAACGAGTACGGTAAAGTGGCTAATATAGGCACGGCACCAAGCAAGTGGAAACAAATCCGTATATGTTGAACCAGCGCTATGCTACCAACGCCCTTTGACCTTGAGCGGGTCTTTGGTTTCGGGCGTTCTTCCACCGACATGTGGCCGTGTGTACCCAAACCCAAACTCAAAATAATTTAATCATTGTTGGATATTAAAATCTCTTAATGACGTCAGCTAAACTACATCGCTTCAAAACAAATTGGCGCCATGGTGGGAAAAAAAGAAGCGACCATAAAAACCCACGCGCTCTTTTTAATATGTTTGAATGTACAGGATTGATACAATAAACATATAAGCCGAATCTATTTAAGTCGCGAGTGAATAGGCTTCTTCTGGGCAAGCTCGTTCCATCGTCGACCTCATCTCTGTTCTCAAGGCTAGATCGAGGTCAAGAGTAAGCTCATTCATAGTAAAAAAAAAAAAAAGTCAATTTGAATGTTGAATTACCTACTATTAAAACCCTCCAGAAATTTAATACGCATTTTGCTGTGGAATTATGCGAAGAGTTTCCTAGCTATCCAGGAGTCAACTTTTTCATTATGATGACACGATGATGATGATATGTCTGTTGCACCTATCAATACGTAGTGTAACACCTTAAGGATATTAACTGAGAGTAAGATAAAGCCGTTTAGCAAAAACTGAAGTTGAAACTTTTCATCCTGACAGTAATGCCCTACCACCCGCTACGCTTTCAATGCTTTCTAACAAAATATTGTTTACATCACCCACAACTTATAAAATTGAATTTAGAAATCTATATAGAGTGTCCCGTTGTTTTAGATCTAAGTTATCGAAGGCACATTCTATTGTTCCAACCCGCTTGAGGCGGTCGTGAGCATTATGCATTGTTTATTCGTAGAAAACCAAGAAGATATGTTTGAAAATTATATTTTATAGCTGTTGATGGTCCAATGTTTTGAGACTCGATGACAGTTATCTGGAGTAGAAAATATATTGAACACTACAGAAGTAATTCAACCTAAAGATACTTCCACACAACTAAAAGATTTTTATATTTTGACACATCCAATGTAATCAAAAATTTTCAACACATTCTCTTAAGTTTACATTCACCTCGCATCAAGATCTTTGAGATCCTTGTTAGAGAAATAAAAGCGTGAATGCCATCCATAAGAGTCGTGTCCATTCTTTTTGGTTCTTAAATTTTGTAAAGGACGGCACAAAACTCTTAGTAAAAGGTCTTGCAGCACTATCGCCTGGCTTAGTATTAACTAAACTGGTAAGATGTATCTAACCGCTGTTGCCACCAGGACCAATTTGAGTTTAAATTTAATAGCCACTGCAACTTTGGGCCTTACTACTATCTGGAAACCACTGAGGGGCAGAAGACCTTGAGGTCGAGACAGAACACAGTGCAGACAACGCGATGAACTTGGTGCTTTCTGTGTGGACTGGGAACAAGAGACTGAGAGATAAACCTGTGGAGAGATAAGAGGGAAGCCGTTGCCCAGCAGTGGGACATCCGAGAATAAAATAAAATACTCATGAAGGTTGTTCCCACGGTTCAGATGTTGTAATATTACATCTTAAGATATACTCAGCAAGGTAGGTAGTAACTTAGCCATGTGAAATGCTTCATATAATTTTATAGCTAGCAATATTTTATCGTAAGATACCTAACTTCTAGACTTTACATTACATTATTTATCTATAAATTATTAAGTTCATTCATAAGTCATAACTCACTTAAAGGTTCAATTTGAGCGTGTTTCGGTAATTTATAAGGTCCATTTAGTTATCTCATCTTATCGCTTCCCGCCTTTGATTCGCCGCGTCATAAACTACTTAGTTGTTTCAATCTCGGCGCCTTACTGGAAATTAATTGCGTATCCTTGCAGACGCTTGTCATTTTATATTTTATAATAGAGCGGTAAGAACTCGTTTTTGAAATTAATATTTTATTTCCCATAGGTATAATGCCTCAAATCGGCGAACTTACCTTCTTTTACTTCTTCCGTTCTTCGGCGAAACTAATGCCCCGTAACCAGTTTCGTGTACATACTGCAATGTACCTAGTTAAATATTGATGAGACTTAATTGAATTAGAATCTCTTAATTTTGTGCCATCTACTGACTGACATTTTTTTTTGTAGACATAAATATTATTTTGTTATTATTAGGGAAACGAACTGACACGCACAAATAAACGTTTAGGATTCTTGTGGTGCCTAAAGTCCTTTTGTACACATATGATTATTTTATCATTAACATCATATAAGCTTTTCGCTTCATTTGGACATTTTCTTATCAATATTCCATTAGCCGGCGCCACTTTGACGACCTCACCTAGATTATCCGGTATAAAAATATGAGAGAACGACATTTTAGCGGCCAGACCGCCAAAACACTTTAGCACTTCATGGGCGGTCGATTTTACTAACTATTCATTAGACGGCGCCTTTGAATGACCAACATAGTAGCCTCACTAGTAGCCTAATGTTAGATAGATAGCAGGGTAATAAGTATACTTACTTAAAGACATCTCCTGAAAATAGGTCATTGGATTCAGACCATGAAACTACACATATTTTCCCAAGAAAGCTCAAGAAATGTTCGAGCACAATTTTTTTTTTTCTCGGAACTGCATATTAATTACCTATACTCTCTTATATATTTTAGAAAATTTACTACACTACTGAAAGAAAAGAATCGAGTAAAACAGCCCCTTAAGTGTCTTAAAAAAAACCGGCCAAGTGCGAGTCGGACTCGCGCCCTAAGGGTTCCGTACCTATCTACCATATGATATACTAAAAGATTTTGCTCTTTGATTTTAAAAACTCAGTGACCATCCAACTTGACCCCTCTTTTATAGAAAAGTTCTTGAAACGGGAGCTCACCTTAATTGGTTACTATTAGTTGTGAGAAAAATTGAAATATTTAATAATTTTAGACTTTTCCTTTTATTTGTACTGTGAGACCTAGCTTTTTGCCGAATTTCATAATTTTAGGTCAACGGGAAGTACCCTGTAGGTTTTGCTTTTTTGCGTAAATATATGGAGATGAGGACATAAAAAGCCATGATTGCGTCGTTGTAAAAAAATTGAAATTTTTAGATCTTGTGTGGTTTATGGACCTTAATATTCGTTATCAATTTCAACCTGATACCTCTTCTCGTTCGTGAGAAAAAGGGTCTTGACAGACAGACAGACGGACAGACGGACAACAAAGTGATCCTATAAGGGTTCCGTTTTTGTATTTTGAGGTACGGAACCCTAAAATTAAACAAAACCGTGCCAAAACGAAGTATTGTTTGGGGAATACTATGCTGTACCTGTAAGAAACTACAGTGCTACTAAAATCAGAAATACTCGTACCTAACTACGTAATTGTATTTAGAAATTGTATTTGCAACTATGATCTCGGCATTTTGTTTTGATTTGTTAGGATGTGGTGGTTTTAGGTTGCTACAATAGCCTACTTATTTCAGATATCCATACTCTACCTCTACCACCAGAGAGGTTTCGCGTTAATAGTGTTACACGTATCGTGTTTCAAGATCCTTTTCCGATTGCTTCTATATAATAACCACATTCCGCAAAGGTTCGATCTTTGAAGATAATATTGGATACAATATATGCAAGGTGTTTGGTATATGTCTGCAAACCTCTCAGATGAAACGGAACAACTTTCCCTAAATAATATAGCTCGAAATACGAAAACAAAATTAACCTTCCATACAAACTGCATCACCTGACCTGAGCATTTTGTATGGGAGGCAATTTTTTTTTCGTATTTCGAGCTATGTTCCTTAGGGAAAGTGGTTCAGTTTCATGGGTAGAGCAACCACCTAAGAGGTTTGCAGACATCAAACACCCTGTAGTCTAATCTTCAAACACATGGCAAAGTGGAGCAGAGCATGCCATTGAATAACGAAGGGTAAGTATATGTATTCACTGTACTGCTGGCTACAATTATACAAAACTTACTTGTTAATCGAAATTATGTTAAAAAATATTTGCAAAATAGTCATGTTTTGCCCTTTGTTGGCAAAACATGACTATTCTGCAATCACTGTAATAACATGGTTTAAGCGAATAAATGGTTTAAGCGAATAAATGTTTTTTTTTGTATAATATTGATCAAATCACATGACACGTATGCAGGTATAAATTATAAGAACTATGTGAAGCCGAAAGGTGTGAATGCCCGCCCAAAGGATGTGAATATCTATCTGCCCATGAAACTTAACAACTTTTACTTAGGAACGTAAGGTCGTAAAATAAAAACAAATATTGACTTACTTCCAATGAAAAAGTCTCCAAAGAAATTGAAAATGTGCTGTCAGCTGACAGAGTTTCCATAGGGAGTTGATTTTATTTTTGTATTTTGGTCTTCCTATGTTCTTTGGTAGAAGCATCTTCCAGGGCGACCCTTTATACCCCTTGTAGATAAACAGCTTCGCGCGAGAACTTTCTGCGGGGTGACAAATGTTGTTGGGGTGAATAGCGAAGTCGAAGGAGTGACGGAGTTCTGATCAACCGGGTTCATGATCGTGAAGAATAAAATAATTACTACTTTGCAAAGCTTTTTGATAGTAAACTTCAGAAGTTAGACTCAGTTCAGTTTGCTACTATTTTATCTCTGATTGAATGTGTTAAAGTGGTCGAAAAAGGAAGAAAATCGAGCTGTAACACTGATAAACTTTTTCGACCACTTTAAGACATCCAATCAGAGATAAAATTGTAGCAAACTGAAACCGTAAACGGTTACTTTCTGCGCAAGGGTGACAGGCGGAGGGCCAAACCTTGCCCCGCTCACCACCGTGACTCATTTTTTGAGATGTTCGCTTTAATGGTCAGCATCGGAGTACCTAACATAAATCCATTCTAGCTTTTCTATTATGATTCCCAATAAACAGCTTAATAATTTTCCGCAACGACAACACTTGCTCTTATTACCCCGCATATTATAAAGAATCTGTGTTGTCTCAAGTGCTAACATTTTAATTTGAAATAATGTCCTCACAGCACATGACTAGATTCGTATGCTGTCAACATCAATCGTATTTTGAATGATGAATGAGACCCAAAATTAAATGGATGACTCTTTTTCATTTGCAGAATAATTATCTTACCGTCAATGTTGTTGGTCTTTGATTGTAAGGAATTCTTAAAAAAAAATATATCGCCTGGTTAGTCCTTCAAATACCTACTATTAATTAGGTACAAAAAGTTATATAATTAGGAATTAAGATTAACCCTTGTGGTGCTAGCGAAGAATAGTACCAACTCTCTCTACCGGTAGGTGTCGTAAGAGGCAATTAATGGATTATGAACAGGAGGATGGGCAGCAGCGTCCTCCTTGGGTATCGTACCATCTTACATTCTGCGGTCACCAACAACGGCGGTGCATTGTGGTAGTTGCAACGCAAATTAGCTTGATGACTATGGACATCCCCTCCAAATTGTTCCAGCAATAGCTGGAATTTTGGAGGGAGCCCTGTCCAGCAGTGGACGTTTAATGGGATGTTATGATATGAGGCATTAAGAATATTTTTTTAATATTTAGCATTTTTTGTCGCAAAGCACGTTAGGCCATTTGTTACGGGAACTAGGTCAAAAAACCAACTTGGACATTTGGCGGCTTGAAAACCAGGTTGGCCACTAACCTAAACATGTCCGGGTTGCGGAGGTAGACGACAGTTGCTCTGTGTCCCTTTTGTTAGGTAGCTGAATTCGTAGAGACGGATCAAGGCTAGGGCAACGATGATTTTAGTCAATATATCGTTCAGACAAAGTACAGATTCCGAGATTAAATTCAGAATGATCTGAAAAAGACCAGATCACTTTGACCCATACGAAACAAGAAAGATACCTTGCGCCGTTTGCACTAAACTTAAGAATCGCCCAAGTTCTTGCTTCTTAAGTTTATTCTTAAGTTTAGTGCAAACGGCACCTTGTCTCGTACCGCACGTGACCTGGCTAGAATACCGTACACTGACGAGCAGGTATGAAAGAGTTGAAGAGAATAGAAGCGAGGGAATTAAGTCAAAATCGCGGTGGTCTCTGCCTTCTCTCTTCCTTCGCCTTCTCCTCGCCAGGGAAAATGAGCGTGATTTTATTTTATATTAGTACTTATGTAGAGATACAAACACTGTACCATCACGGCACAGCTGCTACTGTTTAGATTGAACGACAATTTATAACTAAATGTATAATACGTACCATTACCCTAAATCTCTTATAATCTTATAATGTGATTTTGATTCATATTGCTATGTCACTACAGCCTATTAGGTTCACTGTTAGTCAATATGTGTAGCATTGAATGGTCACAAAAGTCACATCTGCACTTCCGGAAATTAATTGTTGCATCATCGTTGAATTAAAACCAACTTATAATTTGCAGTAAAATACTGGGACTTTGGCTAAATTGAACTCTATTATGTATGTTAATGCAATAAAGAACATGATAGGGCGCGTTTGACAATAACTTTGTCTAGTTTGCAGTTTGTCTAACAATGATTTTATGAATGGCGCAATGCATGAATAGCGGACAGTATCAATGCTATAAATAAAAGAGTTATAGCAGCAATTAGCTCTTAGCGCTCGTAGCGTTGGAGTAAAGTGAAAGGGAGCAGGTAGGTAAAATACATTTGCAATCACACCTAGACTACGAACAATTTTTCCGAAGAGTATGGACTCAAAGAGAGACTATAAAAGATTTTGATCTCTTTTACAAACAGTATCTTTATGAGGACTTATATGGATAATGCGAAAAACTCAAAATGCCACAGCATTTTGTATTGTTTAAAAGAACCCTGTATCTAGGTAATAATTAGAAAAGCTAAATTCTTTTATTGTTTCTTTGAACCCATATTTAAGACAACCCTCATCATCATCATCATATCAGCCGAAAGACGTCCACTGCTGGACATAGGCCTCCCCTAAAGAACTCGCGCCCTATTTCGACCTAACTTAGATTTGAAAGCGTCTACAAAACTCAAGTGAACGTTAGAAACCCATTCTACAATCATGATCATTTTACAAGGAAAGGAAGCAGGCACGGACAGCGCATTGGCATGATGTGTATCATTACACGTTGCTATCGATGGTATCGATCAGACGTCAGCGATCGATCGCTCAGTTTGCTATCGCTAAATCGACAATCGCGAGACGTGGTGAAAACGGGGACCTTCTAATTCGTACCCTCAAGTCTAGTTAGGTATTTGCCTGATTTAGGATTTATTTAGACCTTCTGTGCAAGGTTTATTTTGTTAAATGAATTTAAAGGAACCTATAATTTTTTTTAATGCATTTGACCCCGATCTCACCTGGTGGTAAGTGACAATGCGGTCGAAGATGTAGCATGCTTACCTAGACAATGTCTGTTCACTCTTGCCTTGAAAAGATCCAAATTACATTTTTCGGTGAACAGATTGGCAGGGAGGGAGGCGCACTAAGAATGATGCAAAGCACTTAGTACGGACAGGGGTGGAACTCCAACCGACCGTTCCACGAAGATAGACGGGGGACGGTGGGATAAGGTCGTGCAAATCGGACGCACACTTTCGAAATGTATCCTGTAGAATACCGACAAGCCGGCTACTAGAGTCTCGTTGCCAGTGAGCTTTTTGGCACGCTTTTAACTTGATATATGAAATAATGAAGACGCTTTTATTGGCTAAGTGGGACTTGGTCTTTTACAGCATTTTAGCATATTTGTCATAATTATAAATACCCACAATACTAAACAGTAAGAAAAAAACTTAAATAAGATATAAACTCATCGTAAATGTTGAAATCTTAAAAGGATCTATAAAATATTAGGTAATAAGATCTGCCAGCGCACGCGCCAACACGGAAAGAATTTCATTCATTCTTTTGGTCCACTGACAATAAATATCTCCCTTTCAAACTTTTAACTTTTTTTCATCTCATAAATACTTGGTCCACATGTTCTTTAACGCCCAATTTTACAATGGGTCTTTTTGGTTGTTTATATTATTGAGTGCGGGTCATAATTTATCGAAGTAGGATCCTGTAGGATAATGTCAGGCGACAGGCGTAGAATAAAGGCCATTGTTCCAGTCCACGCCTAGCTTACCATCATCATAAGAAATAGTGAACAATAAGGATACGACAGGAATACAGACGGAAAATTTTGAATAAAACATGCATTTTATGTAAACGGCTAGTAAGCTTATATAACCGTCCTGTGAAGTTGTAACAGCCACTCAGGCTAACAACAGAAGACAACTACAAAAAAACTAAGCTCATAAAACGGACATGCCGACGGAACGGTGAGGAGTTAGGGAATTCTGTGTAACATAGTTATGTAATTTATGAAGCACCTTTTACTAACTATAGTACATAGGATTTATAGAAAAGAGATATAATTTGTGGCATATTTTGATAAAAAATCCTTCTCGGTGGTTAGGTTATAAATAGTGTCTCATCGTCCCATATCTTAAATGACTTCTAATCTATGACTGCAGGGTAGAGCGTAAGGACAGGACAATAAGGGTAACACGGCACTCGATCGATCGACAATCGATATTCATCGATATCGATTCAGCTATTCAGATCGTATCGATATGCTATTGTGAGTTTATGACGCAGCTTACAGTTGGGACAGGTTTAGGTTCAAAGGATATAAATGAGACTTCGTCGTTTGGTTCGTTGTTATGTACGATGTTACAAAGTTGCACAAAGATTTTGCAAACAATGTGGTCATTATTCAGGCTCGTATAGTTCATCCAGCTTGTCAAAGTAAAAATACGAGGCCAAAAGCTGAAACTAGTAAGCCCAGTGGCAGCTCGTAAGCCCAGTGGAGCCTCAGGCGTTTTACCCTACAACGAAATGAAAATAAGAAGTTAAAACAGTTAACTCTCAAAAATCAAAAAACCAAAAATCTCTCTGGCTCACTCCATACTCCTGCCTATATTAGACTATGCTGACGTATGCTATCCAGACATAACTGTTGAATTATTGAATAAATTGGAACGTCTACAGAATGTTTGTATTCGTTTCATATTCGGGCTGCGGAAATTTGACCATGTTTCATATTTCCATGGCTGCCTATTCACCGTCGAAGGGACAGCCACATCCTTTCTCTTCTGTACACTATCCTCAACAATCCTAACTCTCCCTCTTACTTAAAAAACCTATTCGTCTACCGTTCCCTCCCTTGCCATTCCTTCCCATTCCACTGATTTCTTCTCAAAATCCTTCACTGTGCAAGCTATCAACCTATGGAATAGCCTCCCTGAGTCCATCAGGCGGGCTCCGTCACCCGACTGCTTTAAGAATCGCGTCAAAGCCCATTCCTCAATTCCCTCTACTCATGATTTCATCAATATTTCCTCTCTTAAATAGTAATATAATGGTATAAATTAGTTTATGCATATTATTATATCTAAGGATATTTGCGTAAGGATATTTATGTAGTGATACCATATGTAATGTATGTCAAATAAGTATTTTATGTATATAATATTTTTATGTCAGTTTATTGTATAAGTAGCCACCAACCCGCGTCGTACTCTTCACCGTACAGATTTCAACACCTGAAAGGTTGCCTGGTAGAGATTGCTACCTTAGCAATAAGGCCGCCTTTTGTACATTCTTTTGTTTTAATGTTTCTTGTTTTGTAAATTTCTGTCCTGTGGTGTGCAATAAAGTATATTTGTATTGTATTGTAACTTCCTATCAAAAAAAAAATTCCAAAGATTGGAAGTACAAAATCCGATGTGTCAAACTCAGTGATCTTGACTATACTTCGAAACACAGTGTTTTGTTCTAGCCTAATTTTGTTCTTGGTAATTTATTCTTGCAAATAAACGTCATTCATTCATTCGTTATTCAGAACAACAATATTCATTCTTCTACATTTAAACTTGCGTTGTCCAAATTATTCAAATAAAACATGAGTTGATTAAAATATTTAAATCCAATAGAAAATGATATAAAATCATGACAAAAACGTTGCAGATGGCTTACTCAAAAAGCTATAAATACAATTCGTAACACACAATTAAGGTTTTAGATGCGAAGACAGGATAATAATGGTAGGGTGGTGACAGCAAACATTTCCATTAATGATAGGACGACCCGAAACTTGTTAACTATGATAACTGCATTCGGGAAAGAAACGAAGCATAACTCATTCGATTAAAGGGTCCAGCGTACAAATGCCTGCGGGTCTATTTGACTCACTATAACTTCAGTTTTACCATTTTATCGAGACCTTGTACTAGAAGCAAGTCGTCTGTGGCCGTACTGTTTTGTTGAGCGACTTGCAAGAGAAAAGGTTTTAGATGTTATATTTTCTTCATTTATTCAGTAATCAAGAGCCAAATTCTTGATCGATTAGCTCTTTCCTACTCTCACTGTACTATAATCGCCGTATGTCTTACCCCGGCTCACCCTTTCTGATCCCTTGGTAGTTAAAGCACTCTACCAAAGACCATACAATTTACTAACGTAAACTCTACCAAGGTCGGCCGCGTCTTCGTTATTTTTTATAAATTAATAGGTAAGATTTTTTATCTTTTCTTATTTTGACATTGCGTTGGTGCATTCTGCTACACTTATAATCTTTACTTTATATCTTTCGTTTTTTTTGCATCAATCTCCGTCCAATAAAATTTTATGGTAGAGTTCAGAATAAGATGGACACCGCACAGCTCTATCGTGGTTAGTAACCAGATATGCCATCTTAGTAACGCCAAAGAAAGTATTAATCCCATTTTAATACGACTAATTACCACATTAATTGAAGGTGATTTAGAGGGCTTATTAAGTAAATGTGTGGGTGTGAATAAATCAAGGATTTTCGGGGTGTTAGATGAATATAACCATGAATGGATACAGAAACATATCTAAACTCAGTAAATAAATAAATAAATATTGATGATTTTATGACTCTACCGTAGATAGTTGCCGGGAGCAACGGCTTCACGTGCCTTTCAAAGCACGGAATCATTTTACTTCCGGACAATCAGATGATTCATCCTACAATATCCTAACCTAACCAAACTGGGGATATAACTCAAAGTGAATTTCGTTTGATGGTGTCCCTTCCCTCCCGAGAATCGAACCCAGAATATCAGGATCGAGAGCTGCTCTAACTAAAGAATAGACCATAATGGCTAGTCCCATCCACAATTACTCATCACTGCCATAGCCTAATTCCGTTTTTGCTGATCAAGTTTAAAAATATCATCATTCATTGATCATAGCTCGCAAACTAGGTAGTGCAGTGAAATAAAGTAAATTAAATTGTAAATGTACTGCAGTTAGATAAAAATAGAGTAAGAGTTAACTTACCTTAAACTAATCAAAAAAAAATTAGAAGCTCATTGATTAAAAATATTTTTTACAGCGGGCTCCTAGTCTATAAATATTTTTACAGTGGGCACCTAGTTATTTCTGAAAAAAAAAGTAGCGGGCTCTTAGACTATAATGACCCAAAAGGCTAAGACAAAAAACTAATTAAAAGTGGGTATAGAGCGAAAAAAATCTTCGTGTGGCGCGATGGAACACGCGAGAGAAAAAACGCGCCGTCCACACACACCAAAAAAAAACTAGAGTTCAACAAAAGATAAAGAGTTACATTTAAAGATATGTGGACTATAGGGCACAAACGAACCATTCAAGTACGGAACCCTAAAGAAATAAAACTAAGTTAAATAAAGTGAGGGCAGGAGGGAGTGAGTATGAACAACAGACCACGAAGTGTATGACCATCAGTCTGAGACGACACGACACTAATGAACCACGAAGTACGGAACCCTAAAAAGTACAAATATGAGTATAGATGTGGAGAGAGAAGGATGGAATATAAGACCCGACTGCGGGATACACGACCAACAGTCTGATACGAAAATAAAAAAAAAACTATAGAGGAAAGTGAAGTAGACGCGTCCCGACTCTCTCCTACATGGGCGAAAAGTCTGGACATGAGCGTCCACCTAGAGTTATGAGGACTAAGTGAGGACTCTTCAAAAAAAGGCGTTCATAGAAGAAAGAGGCGAGTGCAGGAGAAAGAGCCTGTCACTACAACAAAAAAACTACTACGAAACAAAAATTAATGAAGAGAACTCAGGAGTACTTAGCTGTAACCAAAGAACTAAGCATTCACAATGCCTCACTAACAATACTTACCACTATAATTCCATACCTTGACATCCTCACACCGGAACTACATTATATGAACGAGGAAAGGGCTTAGATCTACTCCAAATGGTGGTTCATGGTCACCAGTATCTTCAAACCGAATTACCATGGTCAACTACTAGAGGTACATGTTCTTCCATAATGAAGGGATAGGTTCAGCAGGCTAAGTATACGCGACGAAAAACTGAAAGTAACCTGAAAGAAGGTCTAACTCTCACAAAAAAACTCGCATAAACTAACTTACCTTTAGTTCCCTATACAAGCATACAGACTTACAAACAGAGTAACTACTACAAACTACTGAAATGAAATTCAGGGTAAAATTATATTTCTGGAGAAAAAAAAAGACTTTTCCAGTTAAATTTATAGTTAATTTAACAATAAATGTAACTACAAGTTAAATTGCATTTAAAAAATATTTTAGTCTATACAAGTCGCGTTTATAAAAACGCACATCCGCGTGGTCGTGAAAAAAAGTTTCATCTGGTTAGAGAACCTGAAAAAAAGCAGAATAGATCAATAATTTGAGCTCGGGCGCCATAAAATGCAGTGAAATAAAGTAAATTAAATTGTAAAAGTACTGCAGTTAGATAGAAATAGAGTAAGAGTTAACTTACCTTAAAACTAATCAAGCAAACAAAGAAATATAACACGCAATATTTTAATAAAAACAGATTGACCACAATTTTGTTGTATAATTTCACTAATATATAACCAACGTAATAAAGTTTAAATTTGATTGTACGATCCGAGATTAAATTTAAGTATATAATATTGTTTAAAATAATAAAAATCAACGATAGGCGTTAAAAATAAGACAAATAAATTTTGAAAGGAATCCGCGATGCGTGCATCAGGTAAAACGCTCCGTCTATAGCTACTAGATACTATCGCTTGGAAAAGTCTAGTGATAACTTTAAGTGGCCACCTAACTCATTACTATAGCGACTAGTTAAATATGGTCATAGTCGTACCTTCCGCAAAGTATCGCGGATAAATGTTCTAAAAGTTTAAAATCACAGCCAAAGATTCGAATCTAAATAAATCATGGCGCGTCAGGAGGCGCTTTTTGAATTTTGGAAAAAAACTTAAAACTAATAATATAAATGAATTAAATATCTGGTATTTGGTAGAAGTTGGTTTTGCGCAGTTCGTGGCGTCCTCCCGTGCTGCTAGAAAACCCGCAGTTGAAGAGGTGCTGCGGCAGAGAACACGGTGCAAGCTGCTGATGTCAAAGTCTCTCTGGAGACAGGGCTTGGCTGTGTTGCAGGTGCTAGCCGGAACCTACTGCCCGTAATCGGGCAGCTTTAGCTGCACGAATAAAAATGCGGCATAAGAGAGTGGCAACCTCTCAGCAACAAAAATTACGTAAAGACAAAAATACTTACAAAATTGAGAAGTTAATATCGAGTTAAATCCAAATCTTCTATGAACATGTGCTGCACAAGTAAAAGAAATTATAACTTAAGCAGCAAAAAAAGCTGTTTAAAACAGAGTTTATCTTGGTTTATGATATGATTTTTCAAAATATTTTTATAAATTTGACACAATTTCTATTGTATCCAAACAAATAATAAGCACCGAGAAAGGAAAATCAAAATTTTGAATCCACTGTCAACGAATACAAACAGCCAGTCAATACATCGAGAAAGAAGCAAAAAGTATCGAACACGAAAAAGGAATATGAGCGATAACGCTACAGTAGGTAGGTACCTGGTACACACAGCCGCAGTACTTTGTAACAAAACTCTATAAGCAGAACCAGCGCTGGGAGTCAATTCTTGAATCGCACCGGGTGATAAAATATCACTCAAAAATTAAAAACCACAATTTTTTTCTAAAGTGAACATTGATGTTCGTTAAAAATATTAATGAGCGTTTAAATGTTTACTTTCATATTTTTTTCCTTTTCGTTTCAACTTTTTATCAATATTAAAAAGTGCCAAAACTGATATTTTGTCACCCGGTGGTATTCAAGACTTCGCTTCTTGAATGTAAGGATTGCGCCAAAGACTCCGACGCTTCGTCTTCAACTAAAGAGCTGCCAAACCCCCGCTGAGCCATTGGCATTTACAGCTAATAGCATGTTTAATCGACAGACACTGTTGTCGGCCATCATTTCTCTTATAATAAAACTTGAACAACTAGAGCGACATTCGATATACACATACAGATAAAATTCGTCACCCGTTACGCATATTGAATATCGAGAGTCGAAACTATTGTTATTTTGTGAAAAAAAAAGCTAAAAACGATTCATTCGGTAGGTACATTTCAAACTGCGCAAGATTTACAACGACTATACTTTCATAAAACTAAAAAAAAATAAGTTGTATGGTGTGAATCCAGTTCAACTATTTTCGCCCGACATGAAAAAAATATGGAGATCTTACTTTACTTGAGTTAGGCTCGGACGAAGAAGCTCCTTGCTCTGCTATGGTATCTTAGTTGCCATCTGTTGTTGAAAAGCATAATTAAAAGTATTTCTACTCGACGATAGATGGCAATATAACTTACGCGTTCCGTTCCACACAACAGATTTTGTAATTTATTCATCAGCTACACCAAATTCTAGGAGAAACGGAACATACTATTGCGTTTATAAAGATGGCTGTAACAAAATCGATTTTTATTTCATTAAAATGCATACGAAAATAAATTGTGCCAGCAAAATAAAACAGCAACAGCAATATGAGAAAATAAAAATTCTCAAAAAAGAAGGAATGTAGCTCTAACTTAGAAATAGAAGATAAAAATGCTGTTTATTATGATGGCTTCATTTGTTTACAAGATTTCTTACAAAATCTTTCTTCACAAACACAATTATATTGTCATTGACCTCTGTAATGTTATTTTTTTTATTTGTTTGCGTTTATTTTGGTTACAGTACACAAAGGAATTTCCTCAAAACAATTTTAAATCCAACTGCGCATCTCTGCAATGCAATCAACAAAAACAATGTTCGTAAAACGGTGACTGTGTTATAAACTATAACCTAAAATTACATTCAAAATAACTTCACTGTAAATACTTCGAGTTTATGCCGTGGTTATAAGACTACAAAATGAACAAATTAACAGTGTATTTATCAAAAAACCCTCTCCTTTATCTGAGATTTATGATAAGTGCTAGAAACATAATTCCAGTTCTAAACTCTCCTTGCTACGCTACTACAGTTGATGCCATAGACGCATTTACCATTGATCTGCTGCAAAAACATCGAACAAGGAAAAGAACTTTTGATATCAACAGCTTGTCGATAAGGAGTTTTATGGCAAGTGATAATGAACCTAAAGATGTATCTAAAATGAGCACAGATGAGTTGGATGAGACAGCATTGCAACACATGGCAAAGAACAGTGATAAGAAACTTTTGCAATTAATTACAGATTGTATTGCATCAAACAAAAACTTAAGTGATATAACTCTTAAGAAATTGTTTCGAAATTACAGTATTCTTGGTAGGCCTGATATTGTAGAAGCACTACAAAAGTATTGTCTAAAAGTGGATCCTTGTGTGTATAGACGGAATGGGAAATTCATGCATTATTTGGCTAAGTCACAATGTATGAAAGGCAATTCAAACAAAGGTCTCTCAATATTAACAGACTGTTATGAGAAAAATGAAGGACTTAGAAGTTTTTACCGGATTATTTTTAGAGAGATGTTAATCCAAGATTCAGTTCTTAATAGATCAGAAGCATCTTTAGTAATATTTAAAAAGTATGTATTGGAGTTCAGCAGAAAATATGGTGACCACTATCCGTTGGTGTGCTTCTGGCATTTATGCTGGTCCAGCTCTTGGTTCTCAGATCAGATGTTATCAAATGAACTGTTGGAGTCTTCTACGAGTCTTCAAAACATTGTTAGAGATAAGTAAGTATGACTTCTTTAGGAGCAGAGACAATTAATAAACATATCTTACCCAAATAGGGTGTGAAAACGAACTATAATAATTTTAAAGAATGACTACACCTAGAATTGAAACACTGTGGCAAAGAAAGATGGGTCGGTTACAAAAACATCAGTCACAGTGGGGAGTTTTGCATATAAACTTTAATTTTTCTACCTGTTTTCCAAAAGCACAAATTAGGTGTTGTTTCATCATAACATCCCATGAAACATCCACTACAGGACAGGGAGCTCCCTCCAGAATGCTAGCTTTTGCTGGAAAAATGTGGAGGGGAAGTACCTACCATAGTCACTTCGCTTGTTGCTTGCTTTATGTATGTGTTGGTACTATTCTTTGCCGGCACCACACGGGATTAGGTGTTGTTTAAATTTTAGAAACTTACATTCCAGATACACAGGCTTGTTTTTCAAAGCTAAACAAATTTTTCTCAAATTCCAGGGCAACAGCATTCAGCATCAGCATTCTCAGGCAGGAGTACAATGAAGATGCAGTAGTGCGGTTGTTACAAACCCTCCTCAAATATAATATGCTTGAGGAATATGCCAAGGTTCTCCAGGTCTTGTTTGCCTACAAGTGTAAGTAAAAATGGTACTTCGCCTCAGACACTACATAAAATGAGTGTGAGTTTTAAATTTGATATTGGAAGCGCGCATAGACCCGCATAATCAGTGCAACTGACCCTCAGGAGCACAAAGTGGTGAGCGCGGGCGGCTGCGCGCGGGGGTGAGGGGTGGATTGCAAGGGGGGTGGAGTGTCCATTCTGTATGATAATATTATTACCTTATTCTGTGGTAGTACCTCAGTACAACATACCAATACCATTCTACAATCAAGCTTGACATATTGAACTTTGCAAAGCTTTGTACTGTTCTTATCTTAAACACCGTTGGAGCTATAATTGTGCTACAAATGTAAAGCTTGACTTGTTACTCGTATTGACTGTGCAGTAAGGACAAACAGTGCCCTCTAGATTTGACCTCACCTATCAGGTGTTATCCTACTGCAGCTCAGTACCAATGTACTCGATAAACCCAACTAGATTAATTGAACAATTTTTCATTTTTTGTGCATTCACTGAAGTGTTTGTACTGTGCTTTAGGTATACTTTATTTTTGCAAAAAACAGTTTTATTTTAACACGTCTTTATAACCATTATTATTTGATCCTTAATGGCTCCTCGGTTTATACCTTTGCAAAATGTCCAAGAAGGACAAAAACAGAAGTATAGTTTTGATGCACATTAAAGAGTAGCTTCATCATATCAGCCGAAAGACGTCCACTGCTGGACATAGGCCTCCCCTAAAGATCTCCATGACGACCGGTCCTGCGCTGCTCGTATTTATTTTATTTTATTTTTATTTTATTTTATTTAAGGACCGCCATTAGCAAATTACATTGACACTTATATTAACAACTTACTTCTAAAAACATAATTGAATGCACTGCTTGTTAAGGCACCTTGCGACCTGCGACCTTGACCAGATCGTCGGTCCACCTTGTGGGGGGGCTGCCAACGCTTCGTCTTCCGGTACGTGGTCGCCACTCTAGAACCCTTACGCCCCATCGGCCATCGGTTCTTGTTGCGATGTGCCCTGCCCACTGCCACTTTAGTTTAGCGTATTTGAGAGTAGCATAGTAGTATTTGTTTAAGAGTAGCTTATTTGAGTTGATTTTATTTATTTTATACGTAACAATAACAGTATAGTTTGTCAAATCAGCTGTAAGTTGTACTCAACTTAGTTATATAGCTATTGGGAAACAAAATCTGACAGACAGAGGGAACATATTGACCTGTGATAATTACCTCATCTACTTACCAGACATCCAGTTACTTGATAGGTAGGTACATTAGCACTGGCTTATCAGTAATTGTCTTTAGTAGCCTATTTGCTGACTTTATCCACTTATAAAGTGTGTCATAAATAGTAATGTCTAAAATTAATAATCGAAAGAGGATAATGTTCTCAAATTAACACTTTTTTTGCTTTATTACTATTTTTGGGATGACTTTGTTAGACTACAAAACCTGCTTGACTTGGCCATAAAATGCTTGCTTCAGTAATTGTTTTGGGTAAAAGTAAGAAACTAAACAAAATTTTTTCCAAACAGGTTTTTGGATAAATACATACAGTTGAGCAAAAAAGTAGTTTATCAGTTTTGACCAGACTTTTCGAGTACACTAAATATATAATAATATAGTTGATTTTTGGTAACTGTTTTAGGGAAAAATCAACCTTGTACCTTTATGATGTACAATTGATTTTCAACCTTAGGGTGGTAGGCACAGTGGTAGGCCACATTTTGGCCGATAACATGCAGTAAAAAACTAATATAGCTACCTAATAAATAATCCTTTCTTCTTGTTGATAATCAATAAGACCTATAAAAGAAAGGCATAGACGTAGTTTTACAATTACTTAAAACAACAGACTTAAAAATTTTCTGCATGCTAATACCACAGTAAATATATAAGCTAAAGCAGTATGGAAACTCGGGCCTTTTTTTGAAAAAAGAACTATTCTGCGTCGGAGCGTCACTCAAATATTGGGTGCTTCTATCAACTTTGTTCCTTTCAGCATGTTTTCAATTTTTCATGTTTTTTTTCACACTTAGTCGCCTTTTACGACACAAGAAAAGTTTAAGTCACTTAGTCGCCTTTTATGACACAAGGCCAGATTAAGATACTTAGTCGCCTTTTATCGCACAAGGACAGGGACATACTTATAGGGACCATATATGTACCTATTTGTTTGTATTATGGTTTTGGCACCCAGGACTGACTTCAGCGCGAAAACTGCTTATTTTCCTGTAGCGGTGTGCGCATGTGTGAGTGCGCCAGTTTTGGACGTTTGTTAGGAGTTTCCATACTGCTTTAGCTTATATATTTACTGTGCTAATACTGTGCTTCTTCCTTTCCAGTAAAGAACAGAGATGTCGGTGGATGCACAGAAATCATTCGGAACTGCGAGGTCCTTGGAGTATCACTTTCATCGGACCAGCAAGGAAGGTACATCAGAATGCTTATAGATGGTAAAACTAGTGACAAACAGCATAGTCCTACTAAATCTCCTAAAAACTTTAAACTTAAGTGGTAAAACTGTTTTATAAACTTGTAGATAGTGTATTTTGTTTATATGTAGATAATATAATAATTATATTTATAAATTGTGTACTTACTTAGTTGATTTCATTCTTCTCTTTTCGATCCGACTGTGTATAGCATGCACAGAATAAGTTTGGCTCTGACGGTTATTTTCTGCGTGTGGGTGACAGGTGGATAACCAATAAATTATTCTCTCGCCTCCCGTTACCTGCCGCGCTCACTAGTCCAGTCAATCTGCGAATTTTTTTATCGGGAGGGTTGCATTAAATGCACATTAGGGGATAATTTATTAAATTGCTAGTAAAAGCATTCAAAAATTTAAATACATACATACATACACTCGAAAAACATAACCCTCCTGTTTTGGGGCAGTCGGGTAAAAACCACAGTAATCCCTGACATAACGTTGATATTCTTAAAACCAGTATAAGGTGAACTCAACCTGTATAATATTTACCATGTAGCACAGGTCAGCTTATACTGGTATATTTCCAAAAAAATGTGATTTTACAAAATTGCCGGATTTAATTAATTACAGCGTCAAATAGCCTATATTACTATTTAAAATTAATTTCCCGCATTTAATGCAACCCCATATCGTAGATTGACTGGACTACACATTATTACATTATTTTGTACAAGATGCACTTCAGAAAACCTTAGTATTTATGTACAGTCCAGAGCAGGTCAAGCTTGAAAATTCAACGCGATTTAAACTCATACTCGTACAGCTGTTGAAATAAGACGCTATAAATTCCTAAGTGTGAAGCTAAAAGGAGGTATCTGGAGTATAAATGTTTATTATTTATTTAAGCTTGATGTGCTCCTGACTGTACTGGACAAATAGATAAATTCTTTACTGTCTCCCACAAGCAAAACATATCTATACACATGTCTTTCACACAACTTTTGCTTGTAGGAAGATGCCAAACAAAAATGTAAAAGCGTGCCACATAAATATAGTACAAACACACAAACATAATATTTACGTTTTTTAAAGATAGGCATTCTTTCTATCAGACGAGCTCACTACTTATGGTCTGGTGCAATTAGCCCAAAAGGGCATAACCTCAACATCCAAAGTAAAAGTATCATTCCGGCTCCAAATTGTTCTATACAATCCACATATTGTTTGGTAAAAAGTTACACCATTTTTGGCGTCGGGTTTGGGGGGGGGAGAAGTTGGGTTTTATCAGTTTTTAGGGTTCCTTATCTCAAAATAAAAAAACGGAACCCTTATAGGATCACTTTGTTGTCCGTCTGTCTGTCTGTCAAGACCCTTTTTCTCACGAACGAGAAGAGGTATCAGGTTGAAATTGATAACGAATATTAAGGTCCATAAACTACACAAGATCTGAAAATTTCAATTTTTTACAACGACACAATCAAAAGTATGGCTTTTTATGTCCTCATCTCCATACATTTATGCAAAAAAGCAAAACCTACAGGGTACTTCCCGTTGACCTTAAATTATGAAATTTGGCAAGAAGGTAGGTCTCACAGTAAAAATAAAGGGAAAAGTCTAAAATCATTAAATATTTAAATTTTTCTCACAACTAATAGTAACCAATTAAGGTGAGCTCCCGTTTCAAGAACTTTTCTATAAAAGAGAGGTCAAGTTGGATGGTCGCGGAGTTTTTAAAATCAAAGAGCAAAAGCTTTCTTAAATATTTCGAAAACTGTGCGGTTTAGCGCAATACAATCTAAAAAACCGGTCAAGTGCGAGTCGGACTCGCGCGCCGAGGGTTTCGATATACATTTTGTATTTTTGGAAGCAATAAAGTCCATTATTAGGACCGCAAAACTAAATTTGTTTGTAAAGGTTATTTGCAGATTTCTAAAAAACTGTGCAACTTAGAAAGATCGTTTTATTTTTGCCTTTATGTTTACATAATTTTTTGTCAACTGTAATTGATTCAGATTTTTCCTTCCACAAACTTCGGAGGAATGGGAATTTTTTTGTAATTTTTCATCATAACTTGAAAACTAAGATACGTAAAAAAATACAAAAATATATTTTAGAATGTACAAGTAAAGCCCTTTCATATGATACCCCACTCGACCAAAAAAATAGCAACGTAAAAAACCTAGTAGCGACAATTTGAAATTTGGCCCCCCCTATTTTAGCCCCCTTTACAGTAATAATCATAATTTTTTCACAATTCTTTCATGCAATTAAGTTGGGCAACCATATTCTAAAACCGTTCCAAATTTCAAGTCGATAGCATTAGTGGTTGCTGAGATATAGAGGTGTGACAGACAGACAGACGAACAGACAGACAAAGCGACACCATAAGGGTTCCTTTTTTACCATTTTGGTATCGGAACCCTAAAAACGAACAATTGCTACTTTACACCCCCCGTAACTCTGGAACCGTTCACTTCAGCAAGATTACGTCATAGACTACTTTTGCATTTTGTTTGCATTTCAAAAGGCAGAAAAAGCATGAAAGTAGAATTAATGCAGTAGAAATGAGAGCGTTGAGGAGTATGATTGGTGTGAAATTGAGTGACAGGATTAGAAATAGTGTGATAAGAGAACGTTGTGGCGTAAAAGAAGACGTAGTGACTAAAATTGAGAAAGGGATGCTGAGATGGTTTGGTCATGTAGAGAGGATGAATGAAGGAAGATTGACGAAAGGGATCTACAAGGCGAGAGTGAATGGAAACGTTGGAAGGGGTAGGCCTCGGCAAACGTACCAGGGCCAAATTCAGGACGTTCTGAATAAAGGCCAGGTTAAAATTACCCTAAACCGACGAGCATGTATGAAGGGATTGATGAAAGTTCAGGAAGCAAGGGAAGTACGTAGCAGGTGGAGAACTGTGGTCTCTGCCTACCCTGACGGGAACAAGGCGTGATGTTATGTTTTGATTACTTTGCCCTTGGCACTTTTGCGATAAACCTTTGTACCGTTCTTGTTTCAATAGTCGTATCCGTAGCAGGTAAAAGTGCCATGCTTGAACTGCTCTTGAAGTTATGTACACATGTCATAAGCATACAAATATCCCATTTTGTTGAAAACTACATAAAAACCATCAGAATGGCATGTTCATTTCCCATACATTTGTTGCCCAGTCTTTCCTGAAAATGTCTTATAGCTCTACAAATAGCAGATTTTTTGGTTATTACTGTCACAATAGACATAATTTTGAAATATGTAGATTGTGGGTAAAAATTTATGAGTAGGTATTGAAAAGTTCGTAATAACGAAGTAGGCATAGATGTTATCCAGTTTTCAAGACATACCAAAGTCCTACAAACATACCTTCTGGTAGATTTACAGTCACATTCAAGATTCGAACGAAAAAATGTCTTCATTTTCGATTTCGAAATTACAAAGTATACAGGGTGTAAGGGACGTTGTACCGAAAACGGAAAGGACGTGCTTACTGCTCTGTCATCGAAACTGAACAACTTATCCAAAGAAATATTTTTGGTTAATGTTTGACACCCCCATAAAATCTGCTCACTTTGAACAGTTTGTATGGAGTTTATTCATTTCCCAAAAAAAATTCTTTGGGACAGTTGTTCAGTTTCGTTGGCTGAGCACGCCTTTTCGGTTTTCGGTACACCGTCTCTCACACCACATTTCCTAAGCCATAGAGCGACAGAGAGCACTAAAAGGCATATAAGGTTTTTTTACGTTGCTATTTTTTTGGGCAGCTATCGTGCATCCACCAAAATGTATGATCGAAGCCAAAGTAAAAAAATGCGGGAAAAAAAAAAAGATTCCGTAAATGGTGTTATAAATACACTCATCATCATAATTGCCATCAATGTGTGATATCACAGGTAAATGATGAAAACCCCTCTTTACTCTTTTGGCGATATAAATGTCGCAGGCAAATCGTATTATTCGCCGTTTACAAACTGTCCGCAAGTTGTAAACAAAACAACGCGGGCAGATTGTAAAATGCCTAGGCATTATGTAAAATGGCGAGTATAAATTATTCTCGGTATTTTGAAAAATGCCTAGCTGGGCATTATGAAATGTGGCGAATTCTACAATTTGCCTGCGAATAAATACATCTTCATCAGATACTCTTAGTAAGTTACCGTTTAAGGTGCACGGTTTGCCATAGATACAATTGACAGGCCTGCTGGTGTAGTTGGTAGTGTCTCTACCTTCTGCGCTGTAGGCCGCGATATAGATTCCCGTCCGTGGCAAGCATTTGTGTGAGGAACCTAGGTGTTTTTCTGTGTCTAGATGTTATTTGTTTATTTGTATATCAGTGTCTGATACCCATCATGGTCACACGGGCTTTACTTTGCGTACTTTAGGATCAGATGACCTCCTGTAAATAGTCCCTGTATTGTCCCCATTAATTATTAACTAGCTTGGGTGCCCGGGTTCGCTAAGGGAGTTGATTTGAGATTGTGTGGTAGTTGAAACAAGAGGATAAACTTTAATATACCAGCCAATGGGTAAACCCACGACATTTTTCGTATTTTGACCTATGTTCCTTGGGAAAAGTTGTTTCATGGTCTAAGTAACAGGCTAAAATAGTCATCATACCAGCCGAAAGACGTCCACTGCTGGACATAAGCCTCCCCTAAAAATCTCCATGACGACCGGTCCTGTGCTTCTCGCATCCAGCGGCTTCCCGCGACCTTGACCAGATCGTCGGTCCATCTTCAGTCTGCCTAGCTCAAAGTCACCCAAAGGGCTATGCACGGAGTCTCTCTGCGGGATCGAATCAGAAATGAGGAGATCCGCTGAAGAACTAAAGTAACTGAAATAGCCCTGAGAATCGCTAAACTAAAGTGGCAGTGGGCAGGGCACATCGCAAGAAGAACCGATGGCCGATGGGGCGTAAGGGTTCTAGAGTGGCGACCACGTACCGGAAGACGAAGCGTAGGCTGAAATACATAGTGCTTACTTACAATTTTTTTACTCCTTGTATTAGAATTATGTTTTGTTGCCGGTATTACAAAAAAATAAATACAAAATAATTTATTAAAAGGTCCAAGAGAATACAAAAGATTTTTGTGTAGTGGGTATCAAGACAGGTTGTTACTAACAGGACTGCTCACATTATAATTAAGAAATTTAAGTTATTAGGTAGTTACTAAAATTAAAATTAATTGACATAACATTCAAATTTAAATTAAAATATCAAAATATTACAACACAAGAAATATGAGTGTGTGTGTCAGACTATGAGTATGTATGTGCAGTGTTAATGGGTGTATTAATGTGTGTGTGTGTGTGTGTATGCGTTTAGACTTAAGATACAACTTAAAATCAGTTTTTAACATGTCCCTACCTACCTCTACCGACCTCTAACCCGATATCTCTCACGAGACCCTAAGGAGGTCATTTGACATCTTGTGAGATAAATGAAATAGCACAGTTCCTCACTTGATAATTCTTGTTTATACTTATTTGCCGTTTAATGCCCCCATTACGTCCAGCAACAATCTCATTGTTTACCCAGTAGTAATACGGTACTTTATCTTATTTGCTTTATAATCATTGCCTTCTAGATGAGTGAACGGTTATAATATTTTTATTATTTTAAGTTGATTTATCATCATCATCATATCAGCCGAAGGACGTCCACTGCTGGACATAGGCCTCCCCTAAAGATCTCCATGACGACCGGTCCTGCGCTACTCGCATCCAGCGGCTTCCCGCGACCTTGACCAGATCGTCGGTCCCACAGGTCCACCTTGTGAGGGGCCTGCCAACGCTTCGTCTTCCGGTACGTGGTCGCCACTCTAGAATCCTCACGCCCTATCGGACATCGGTACTTCTTGCGATGTGCCCTGCCCACTGCCACTTCAGTTTAGCGATTCTCAGGGCTATGTCAGTTACTTTTGTTCTTCTGCAGATCTCCTCATTTCTGATTCGATCGCGCAGAGAGACTCCGAGCATAGCCCTTCCCATAGCCCTTTGGGTGACTTTGAGCTTTCTGATAAGGCCCATCGTGAGCCCTAAGTTGATTATTGTAAGGGAATCCATTAATTTTAAAAATCTTAAATATCACTAGAGATATTCAAGAATTGATCACCTTCACCTTGGTTTCTGAGATTAGGTGATTCCCGTTAGATACCTAAGTATTCGCCTAAACAACATTTAGTTTATTTATTTGGTGAACAAAATAGGTAACAACTAATACAAGATTAAGTACGGAGCTGGTACCAAAACGTTAGAAGGGGAAGGCCTCGGCGAACGTTCCATGACCAAATTCACGATATTCCAAATAAAGGCAAGGTCAAAAGTAGGTTCCTACCACAGATCAGAAATAAGTCTAGATGACTCAAGTGTACCTACTTTGCGTGCCTAAACCCGTGGCCCAAACTAAGCTCAAAACGCTTAGTTTGCTTGTCATGGGCTTGTCATATCACCAAGAACTATGACACGCTTCGTTTTCATACAAACGGCGGAGTTTGCGTTATCTAGACTTATTTCTGATCTGTGGTTCCTACCCTAAACCGACGAGCGTGTATGAATGGGTTGATGGAAGTAGAGGAAGCGAGGGAAGTATGTCAAGATCGTAGCAGGTGGAGGACTGTGGACTCTGCCTATCCCGACGGGAAAAAGGCGTCATTTTTGTATGCATTTACTAAGTATGCATTTACTATCTATAGGAATTGCATGCGTAAGGTCCTCATTAAAAAAATCGTACGCGGGACACGTGAATGTTCTAAAAATGTATTTTTTAGGGTTCCGTACCTCAAAAGAAAAAAACGGAACCCTTATAGGATCACTTTGTTGTCCGTCTGTCTGTCTGTCTGTCTGTCTGTCTGTCAAGACCCTTTATCTCACGAACGGATAAAGGTATCAGGTTGAAATTAATACCATATATTAGGATCCATGAACCACACAAGATCTGAAAATTTCAATTTTTTACAACGACGCAATCAAAAGATATGGCATTTTATGTCCTCATCTCCATACATTTATTCAAAAATGAAAAACCTACAGGGTACTTCCCGTTGACCTAAAATTATGAACTTTGGCAAGAAGCTAGGTCTCACAGTACAAATAATGGGAAAAGTCTGAAATCATTAAATATTACAACTTTTCTCACAACTAATGGTAACCAATTGTGGTGAGCTCCCGTTTCAAGAACATTCATATAAGAGAGGGGTCAAGTTGGATGGTTGCTGAGGCGATTTTTGTTTTAGTTCTATTTAAAAACGGGAACACTTACAAACTTGAAAATTGGTATGTTTATAGGGCATAGGCTATAAAATAACAACAAATAATAAAATTTGGTCAAGCGCGTGTCGGACTCAAAAAATCTAGCACATTAACTTACTGAAATTTCAACTAATACAATTATGTTTGTGTGGTGGTACGGAACCCTCAGTGCGCGAGTCCGACTCGCACTTGGCCGGTTTTTTTTTTTTTTAAGAGTTGAATTTCGTGTCTCCCCGCCTGCGGACTGAGTCATCATCATCATCATATCAGCCGAAAGACGTCCTCTGCTGGACATAGGCCTCCCCTAAAGATCTCCATGACGACCGGTCCTGCGCTGCTCGCATCCAGCGGCTTCCCGCGACCCTGACCAGATCGTCGGTCCACCTTGTAGAGGCCTGCCAACGCTTCGTCGTCCGGTACGGTGCGGACTGAGTAATCAACAGCTATTTAACTAGCCCGTCTGTGGTACTACTTCGAACCTGTCCCAATGCGTAGGTACTACTTAAGCATTTTTTAATTGAATATCGATCTGCGTAAATACCAGGCAATTAAGGTTAATTAATGAAAAAAATTCTCCGAGACAACTCAAAATACCTATGTGTTTATTGATGCGACTATTTATATGCTTTTATCAAAATTTGTAATATTTTAATCGTATTAGAGACGTTGATTTCAGTGGTACGGGAAGAACCTAATGAATCATGATATTGTGGTTCTTTTTATGAGTAATAAAGTAAATAAAGTAGTAAATCTAGAGCGAACATCAGTTGTGCGGTTTGCCACAAACAAATCTTATCCTTTGTCTATTTGGTTTAAATCAAGTTTTGTGGCTCAATAGATCGTCACGCGGCAAGCATTTATATTGTTCCTATGTCTGTATTCTTATTAAAAAATGCTTTCTTTACGATGTCTTCAGTTAATTAATGTCGATAAGCAACTAAGAGACGGCCAACACGGAGTGTTCTTCTTGCCGTAATAAATTCCATCTTTCTTGCCTTGAATTATCTACGAAAGATCTCAGGCAGTTTCGCAATCAAACTTATGCTTTTGTTCGTCCTAAATGCAAACTCAACGAAGAAGAGCAGACCGGTAGCACGATTCTGAACGGCAACGCACCGTCCAAAGGGAATATGATGGAGCCGCGGCCAGCTTCAAAGAACTCGCCATTTAATTCGGCGCCTTAAGCTTCTTTCTCTGATAGGTACCTACTTTAATTCAGCTTCAATCTGCCACCAACCGAATGAAATCCGAAAAGAACTCTTTCATTGATACATTTAACTCTTCCGCAGCAGATATTCATTCATTTAGAAAGGAAATAAGCGGCATGAAGGAGCAGCTTACGGAGGTCGACCAATAGAAGGCTGAAGTGAAAATGTTGCGCGCTGAGATCGCCGCGCTGAATTCTGAAATTAATATCCTACAAGGATCAACAACATTTTCGTAAGAACGTTGAACTTACCGGCTTAACTGAAAATTCCAATGAAAATCTTCTTCAAATCGTCGCAATTCTCTCTACCAAGCTCGGTGTCCACCACCGACCACGGGGTGGACCCACGTGATGTCGACGATGTCATGTGTCGGCATTAAAGGCGGTAGAAACGCAGGCGAAGATCGTTCCCCCTTTGATCGTCACTCTCACCCGTCGCTCCCCCCGCGACCAGCTACTCCGTGCTGCCAGGTCCGGACTTATGACAGACCATCTCGAGGTGCCAGGGAACCCACGCAACGAACATCATACGAAGAAGAATAGAGTGCTTTTCAGGTAGGCCCGAGATGTGGGCGCGAAGCTAAAATTCAGATTTGTATTGACAAATAATGGAAACATATTTTGCGCCCAACCGAAAACTGAAACCAGCTCCATACTGCGTGTTACTTCTGATTCTATTCTAGACAAACTTCTGCATACCAACATGCCCGCCAGCCCGATTGACAGCCAATCCTATTTCCATATTACTATTTCCATATTTCGATTTCTTATTTGTTTTGTTCCGATTTATTTGTCTTACCCGTGTGGAAATTCTTCGTTTGCATAATCCGTTTCAGGAGTCAATGCCAACGCTTACCAACATATTTTGCAGCTATATCAATCATATAGCAATAGTAATCAGCTAAAGCTGTCAGAGAAAACAAGTATGTAAAATATTGTTATTTTTTCCGTCAAATACTCTGGTTTTAGAGTCATGGCTGCAAAATGTGTTGGTAAGCGTTGGCATTGACTCATGAAACGGATTATATGTTAGTTTTATATAATCTATTAAAAAGACTAAAGTCAAAATAGTTTATTCATTGTTGGATATTAAAATCTCTTTAATGACGTCAGCTAAACTACATCGCTTCACAAACATTATATAGCTTAATCACGGTGTCATTTTCTCTTTGTAACGAATCTTCTGATTCTCTTTGCTACACGCTATACATTGCAAACTGCTCATAATGCAAAATTACGTTTTAGATGACTGTCCTTGTTATCAGGCTGTATGTGAAGTTTGTAACTTTTATTCGCTGTTATATATGAAATTCTTTATGGTTGTCCAACAACAAATACTAAAAATAAAAAAAGTAATAAATTAAGGAGGGCTCCCATACTAAAAGCCTGTTTTTAAGCGATTTTTGCTCGAAAATGGGTATGTTTATAGTGCATAAGCTAAAAAATAACAACAAATAATAAGAACTGTGCGTGTCGGACTCGCGCAATTTTAATACATCCACGCGTCCATAACTAAGATGGTATTTTACTTTAGTGGTACGGAACTCTCGGTGCGCAAGTCTGACTCGCACTTGGCCGATTTTTTCTACAATTTATCAACTGACAGTTAGTTGATCAACTAACGATTCTTGTTACTTTCCGGTGACATCTATACAGGGTGTAGTGTAAGGGACGGTGTACCGAAAACTGAAAAGGCGTGCTCAGTCAACGAAACTGAACCACTTTCCCAAAGAAACATTTTTGGGTATTGAAAAAAAAAAAATTGCTGACTGATTGATTGTATGGAGAGTTCAAAATATTTTTTCATTTCCCCAAAATGTTTCTTTGGGAAATTTGTTCAGTTTCGTTGACTGAGCACGCCCTTTCAGTTTTCGGTGCACATTTACAAACCCTTTACAACTGCTTTATCAATCAGGTATACGACGTATAAGTATGATAAAAATAAATACAACACTTCAATATAAACTTATATTTATTGAGATTTTCTCTGTGTACGTAATAGGTAACTCTTAAAATAATATTAATACAACAATAAATATTGTCTAACATTGAGTTTGTGTCAAAATCGTGTCACTTCCCTTTCGGCAGGCTTATTCTCACTCTGGGCCATGGCGAATTCTTTTCTTCTCAGATAATGTAGGACTCTGAAAAAGACAGAAAAAATAATTGTTAATATATTTAAAAATCGGCCAAGTGTATGTCGGGCCACTCGCAGTACTTATAGGGTTACGTAGTTTTATAATTTCCAGTTTTCGGTTGTACCTCATTCATCTGTGAAGCCATTTAGCTGTTATAGTTTTCCTTTTAATTTCATCAATTATGTACTACTACTGTGATTGTTTTCATATTTCCAATAACTACCGTTTGGCTGTCAGGGAGACACTTGACTACAACAAAAATTGTGCTTTCAAGCTAAATATTTAACAAAACAAACGGATCCCTATAATTTCTACAGCTTTCTAGTGTTAAGGGTCTGAGCTAAACCGCGCCAGACAGACAGACGGACATGACGTAACTATCCTTATAGAACCCTTGTCCTTCTTAACTACGGTACCCTAAAAAGGCCGAGATAGCAGTACAACTATCAAAAACCAGTCAAGTGCGAGTCGGAATCGCGCGCCGAGGGTTTTGATGTAACTATAGTATTTTTAAAAGCAATAAAGTCCATTTTTAGGACCGCAAAACTAATTTTGTTTGTAAATGTTTTTTTGCAGATTCCAAAAAAACTGTGCTACTTAGAGAGATCGTTTTATTTTTCCTGTAATATTTACATAAACATCTATCGACTATATTTAGTTAGCCCTTTAGCAAAGTTCGGAGATAAAGGAGGTAGGAATGGTATTTTTAGACATTTTTATCATTAGGTACTTGAAAACTAAAAAAATACAAATAATTATTTTGAATATAATTATTTTGCCTGTAGACATCGTTTGTAAATTTTTATGAATAAATAAATTGAAATTTACCCTTTCATATGATAACCCCACTCGACCTAGTAACGACAATTTAAATTCTTACCTCCCCATTTGAGCCCCCTTTATAATAACATATATTATAATTTTAGTACCTGAGCGACTAAGCTATGTTCAGTATGATTAAAATAACATCGTTGTGAGCAAGCTATGCTACTCAACAACAGATGGCGCTGTAAGTTTCTTGAAGGCACTAAGACGCGCTAAGAAATATTAGTTGGGCAATTATACTAGGTTATTTTTTGGACCTGATATGCGTATGCCCACCTTATTACAGAGGTCAAAAGCAACAACTTTTGTTCTACGACTTTTCTAACAACGCACAAAAATTTGCTCCCTAAATTTGCTCTTCTCTTGTTCCTAAACTCGTTGGACATATTTGTGCATGCTGTGCTCTCCTGTAAGTGATGAGGCACCTGTTCTTGTAAATTGTAAGCAACCTATGTAATCAATGTGCACTCGTTGTTGGAAAGCCTAATAAATAAAATAAAATAAAATAAATTTTCAACTCCATACACTAAAGTGGTCACGTGACCAACCAATTTTGTATTGGAAGTTGAAAATTTTTCGTGCGTTAGCAAAGTCGTAGAACAAAAGTTGTTGCTTTTGACCTCTATAATAAGGTGGACATACGCATATCAGGTCCAAAAAATAACCTTGTAAGTATTCTAAAAGTATTACAAAATTTCAAGTCGATGGCATGAGTGGTTGTGAAACAGGTGTGACCTAGGTGTGACAGACAGGCAGATAGACAGACGATGACGCACCATAAGCGTTCCGTTGTTACCATTTTGGTCCGGAACCCTAAAAACGTGCGAGTAAGACCTGTGGTAAGACTTAAACGCAATGCAATTTAAACATGCAATTTTATAAAAAAGAAAGGATTGTGAACAGAAAGTTGCACAAAGGATTTTTTGTTTAATAACTGTTTGTTGTCTTTCCTTTCTGATGAAAACAGACTTTCTCTAGGAACCATGTGCTGCGAAATGATAAAAAAATTGACCTTTCCATACAAAATTACCGCTTTGTTCAGGCAGCTTTTATTGAAAAGTATTTTTTTTTCATTTCCCAAATCCTTGTTAGTATTAGTTCAGTACACCCTCCCTTATACACTGCATAGAAGAATCGCTTGAACGATTTGCTCTACCTTTTATGTTACTCTTTCTACACCAAACGTTGCAGGCACTAGGTATCAAGACAGAATATTGACCTATAGCTTGTATAATCTGTGATATTGACAAGTCACAAAAATTTTCGAGTTTTCGTATCAAAGGCTTTGTAGGTTGGCCAATATTGCACCATCTCTTGACAAACGTCTGTGTAAGTCTCCCGGCCCACTGCTTGAATTACATGGTAACTTAAGTTTTATGCAACCTTGCTTATTGCTTGGGTTTGTTTTTATTTCAATGTTACACTTGCATCTGCTGCTCCTACATGTTCCAAATCTTTGTCTAACAATGGGAGTATTTTTTCTACATCACCATGACTTATAATCACGAGTTTCAATATATTTTTTGCTACACAGATTAGCAGGCTCATAGTTTCTTTATAAGTGCGCAACAGTAGAAACCCCATAGACTTTCAATTCTTTAGGGCGAGTGACAAAGGTCATAAGGTACTTACACGCACTCTGTCAGAAATAGAAAACCTCTCCAAGGTAATTTATATTGGAAATAGATTTCTAATTTACTGTCATAATAAGGGCGAGCTCTCAATCTGCAAGGTCGCTTTTTGCGCGTTTTCGAAATACTTTTGTTCACAGACTTAGGCAACGTGGAAACATGCAGTTTTTTTATTTATTCCGATAACGATTTGAATGCGATTTGGGGATCGAACGTGTCGCTATTGTTGCTTTATAAATAAAGTCCGTGATGTAACGGCTGGGTTAGATCGATTGGCCCCGGTCATTGTAATTAATAAACCGTGATCCGATCACGTTCTGGTGCTGGTGAGATTTGATGAACTGTTAAAAAATTGCAATAATTTATTTGCATTGCGATTTACACGTGTGTCGTGCTATGCCCTTATAAAAAAGACTGTTTACTTACACACTTTGATTTATTATTAACTGACAAAATCAACGCACAGCTAAAAACATAAGAGCTTAGGCGTATCTCTATCGTACCGGCGCAGACAAAATACGTACGCGAGTCGTAAGCATGTCATTGATATGACTCGCAAACTAGCAACCACAACTCGTCTGTATAAAACAAAGGCATGTTTTGAAAAATTTCATGTGCCTAGGCTCAAATACCGGCGAGTACCTATATAACAGACAATAATAAGAACAGATTGTTACAATATAGAAGTTTCCATCGAATGAGGTGAGAGTCTACTGGTAGGTTCATCTCATACAGGGTGTTCTCTGGAACGGGCTTAGTATTAAATTAACAACTTTTCCCAATAAACATAAGTCGAAAAACGCAATAAACAACTTTCCATGAAGAATGTGTTTTCAGCTGATGCAATTTCTATGGCACGCAATTAAGGGTCCCCTGGAGCTGTGATTTCCCATACAAACTCACTTTTGCGATCACTTCTAAACCACAAAACAGATTATGACAGTCATAATTTTACATACAATTTGATAAGATGACAAGATTTGGAATAGGTTTTTAATTGAAAACAATTAAAATCAATATAAAGATAGAACAAGTTTATATTTTACATACATATTTTCAACTCGCTCTATCTTTATATTGATTAGTTTTCAATTAAAAATCTATTAACTTATCAAATTGTATGTAAAAAATTATGACTGTCATAATGTGTTTTGTAGTTTATAAGTTATCGCAAAAGTTAGTTTGTATTGGAAATCTCAGCTACAGGGGACCCTTTAATTAACACTCTGTACCTACTTATACCGGCGAGTATATCACTGATGAGGTAGAAGGCTCCAGCGAATGAAGTGAGAGTGCTCAGGTACACCTTACTGTATACCGGCGAGTATATCACAGGCACCAGCGCTTCAGTACAGTATGTTAATACTTACATCAAAATAGCTATAGCGGGCACGGCGAGTGCTGCGCTGATGAGGTAGAAGGCTCCAGCGAATGAAGTGAGAGTGCTCAGGTACACCTTACTGTATACCGGCGAGTATATCACAGGCACCAGCGCTTCAGTACAGTATGTTAATACTTACATCAAAATAGCTATAGCGGGCACGGCGAGTGCTGCGCTGATGAGGTAGAAGGCTCCAGCGAATGAAGTGAGAGTGCTCAGGTACACCTTACTGTATACCGGCGAGTATATCACAGGCACCAGCGCTTCAGTACAGTATGTTAATACTTACATCAAAATAGCTATAGCGGGCAAGGCGAGTGCTGCGCTGATGAGGTAGAAGGCTCCAGCGAATGAAGTGAGAGTGCTCAGGTACACCTTACTGTATACCGGCGAGTATATCACAGGCACCAGCGCTTCATTACAGTATGTTAATACTTACATCAAAATAGCTATAGCAGGCACGGCGAGTGCTGCGCTGATGAGGTAGAAGGCCCCAGCGAATGAAGTGAGAGTGCTCAGGTACATCTTACTGTATACCGGCGAGTATATCACAGGCACCAGCGCTTCAGTACAGTATGTTAATACTTACATCAAAATAGCTATAGCGGGCACGGCGAGTGCTGCGCTGATGAGGTAGAAGGCCCCAGCGAATGAAGTGAGAGTGCTCAGGTACACCTTACTGTATACCGGCGAGTATATCACAGGCACCAGCGCTTCAGTACAGTATGTTAATACTTACATCAAAATAGCTATAGCGGGCACGGCGAGTGCTGCGCTGATGAGGTAGAAGGCCCCAGCGAATGAAGTGAGAGTGCTCAGGTACACCTTACTGTATACCGGCGAGTATATCACAGGCACCAGCGCTTCTGATATGCTAATTAGAGAGCTTGTTTTTCCTGCGAATAATGAGAATAATATCATTAGAACAATTGGAAATAACAAACATTTAAGTAGGTGGGCCAGGAAATAATCTTAAATTATGAATATTTTTTGAGGGAGAACTGATTAGTACAAGTGTCCCCATGTCATGACACACATGCCAGGCCTAAGTTTAGGTGCCAAAATTTCGCCTTCGTATTAAATCAGCCATTACGTACTCTTCTGGCGCAACCACCAATATGTTCTTGGCCTCTACGTAGTCTTAATTTCATCCTTATACTATTTTTACATTTTTGTGGTTTAGAGCAAAGAAGATGGCTCGATTTTACAATCGGCCCCACCACACATGCATTGTCACTAACATCAGGTGAACTAAATGACCGTAAAAACTTAAGTTAGAACTTGAGAGATTCTATTTGATACACCTGTCAAGTTTACAAAAAAATACCAAAAATAATCAAAATATTCTTTATCCAAAATCTCTTGTCAGTTACACTTACGTCGTTTCACTAACAAAGTGGCGCCATGTGGAAAAAAAAACCGGCCAAGTGCGAGTCGGACTCGCGCACTGAGGGTTCCGTACCACCACATAAACATAATTGTATTAGTTGAAATTTCAGTAAGTTAATGTGCTAGATTTTTTGAGTCCGACACGCGCTTGACCAAATTTTATTATTTGTTGTTATTTTATAGCCTATGTCCTATAAACATACCAATTTTCAATTTTGTAAGTGTTCCCGTTTTAAAATAGAACTAAAACAAAAATCGCCTCAGCAACCATCCAACTTGACCCCTCTCTTATATGAATGTTCTTGAAACGGGAGCTCACCACAATTGGTTACCATTAGTTGTAAGAAAAGTTGTAATATTTAATGATTTCGGACTTTTCCCATTATTTGTACTGTGTCAACGGGAAGTACCCTGTAGGTTTTTCATTTTTGAATAAATGTATGGAGACGAGGACATAAAATGCCATGTCTTTTGATTGCGTCGTTGTAAAAAATTGAAATTTTCAGATCTTGTGTGGTTCATGGATCCTAATATATGGTATTAATTTCAACCTGATACCTTTACCCGTTCGTGAGATAAAGGGTCTTGACAGACAGACAGACAGACGGACAACAAAGTGATCCTATAAGGGTTCCGTTTTTTTTCTTTTGAGGTACGGTACCCTAAAAAGAAGCGACAATAAAAAACCCACGATGTTTGATGTACAGGGTTGATACAATAAACATAAGACAATTTGTATTAGCTTGTTAGCACCGTAGCCTAATCCCATGGATTTTTCTATTCTGTATTATAATTTTCTATACTTAATAAACGTTAGTTTACTATTATTTAATCTGTGACTTGTGCTCTTATATTTTCTAATGGATGTAGTTGTGCATCACAAGGTCAGAAATGATATAGTAGAAGGCGTATCACGTTCGTCTCGGAGTTTTATAAAAATATTTACAAGAATCGGGCATTTTCCTTGAAGTGACGCAACTGAAGGCGCTGCTGCGCCGCAGTTTGCCAAAGATAAGGCCAACTCTCATTGAGAAACCTCACTGTCCACTTGTTTGTTTTCTTTTTGTTATCAATTCTGAAACAGGTGTGCATTGTTTAATAAAGCAAAGCAACTCTGCTTCAGTATTGATTTGGTACAGTCAAGTCAAGTCAGTCTTGAATGCCACCAGCTGATAAAATATCACTCAAAAAATTCGAAAGTTAAGGTTGATATTTATTGACTATAAATTAGTGTATAATTGTTAGTTTTAATATTTTTTTATTTGCTTTTTAACAGTTTATCAGGGTGAATTTGAAGTTTTAAAGTTTGAAAAATTATATTTAATCACCCGGTTATATTCAAGAATTTGCTCGAAATTATTTATAATCCATTTTTTCATTTATTCCAACGCTTACCAACACATTATGCAGCCATGACACTAAAATCTGAGTATATTTGACGGAAAGAATAACATTGTTTTATAAAAATGTTTTTTTCTGACAGCTGCCGATTACTTTAGACATAGCTGCAAAATATTGTGTTGGTAAGCGTTGAAATACACGAAAAGGCAATTTTAACATCCGCCTGATCAGCTACATTGCAAATGGTTCCATAGCTTTTAAGTTCCTGTTTAGTATTTTTTTTCTTTGGGAAAGTTGCTTGTTTCCATGTATACTCGTAGTCACTAAGCTGCGGGAGCTACTAATATTTATTAAAAAATACTACGTTGTGCTAATTTGATGCCCCTGAATCCAAATCCAGAGTGTTTGTTTATTTGCATCACGCAAAAACTACTGAACCGATTTTAATGAAACTTTTATGTTTGATACCTAATAGTTTAAATTAAACCATGGTATACTTTTTTTAAACACACGGACGAAGTCGCGGACAAAAGCTAGTTATACAGGGTGTTAATTTAATTGCGTGCCATAGCTTAGGGGGTGTGTCAGTAACGATAAAGGAACACAAAAAAATATGAAAAAAAAATCTTACTTAATTTTTTTTTAACTCAATTGAAACAAAACTAACGCGGAGGGCCACCGCGCTATCACCGAGCCAGCTCGCGAGTATCAAGTAATTCTTTCTTTTTTTGTGTGTGACTCCAATTTTCCCTTCATACTTTGGCTTAGGCACGTCAAAATATAATACCTAATAAATTATAAAAAAAATATCATTAATAATAAAAAAAAAGTAGGATTTTTTTATATTTTTTTTGTGTTCCTTTATCGTTACTGAAACACCCCCTAAGCTATATGGCACGCAATTAAATTAACACCCTGTATATAAAATACAACTTATGCCCACCTTTTTTGAACATAGAATAATAAAATTAATCTACCGACCGGTGTATATGGCCTGTTTGTTTACTAATGCTTCATCTGTGGTATGGCGCAGTCAGTACGAAATGAAAAACAAGGCAGGCAATAACCTATATTTAATTTAACATCTGTTTTCGATTTTAAAATTGGAATATTCCGACATGGGAATATTCATTTTTACTTAAATACACTGTACCTACTGTACACCCAACAGCACGTCAGTTGAAACACTTTGGACTTTATGGCATGGTAATACAGTCGTTAATGTTTCCACTGACGTGCGGTTGTCCGTAGTTAGCATTAAAACCCTCTTTTATTAGTTTTATTCATATTCTATCTGATTAGTTTCATAATTTGAAACGTAAGATAAATTAGCTTTAGGTTCGGGTGCATTATCCTAATGAGTCATTACATTAATGACTCAGAAATTGCGATAAGAGCTGAGTTTCTTTAGGCAAGAATATGAAAATTAGAAACTAAACGAAAATATTCGTAGAAAAGCTATGAAATAAAATGATGCCTAACTTGGCAAAGCGATGAATCCAGTTTGATAAGAATGGGTGGGTGTTGAAACTCCTCCTTGTACGTATCATAAAGAAATCCAAGATAATGAGAAATTAGCAAGCATATTATTGCAATTATATATAAAATAATAAGCAAGCAATTATATATAAAATAATAACAATTTCATTTTATAAACTAAGAAGAGACTTTCGGAAGTTAAAAAAAAATTTAATACCTAATAAATTTTAGGAAGTGTCCCACCTGTCAGCGCCGGGTCCCAAACGAACTACCGGTACCGGTTGCTTAAATGGCTGCCGGCGCTGACTTTGTAAAAAACCGGTCAAGTGCGAGTCGGACTCGCGCGCCGAGGGTTCCGATATACCTATAGTATTTTTGGAAGCAATAAAGTCCATTTTCAGGACCGCAAAACTAAATTTGTTTGTAAAGGTTTTTTGCAGATTTCTGAAAAACTGTGCAACTTAGAAAGATCGTTTTATTTTTGCTGTAAAGTTTACATAAACCTCTGTCAACTGTAATTAATTCAGATTTTCCCTTACTCAAACTTCGGAGATAAGGGGGGGGGAATGGTATTTTTTTTGACATTTTTCATCATAACTTGAAAACTAAGAAACTTAAAAAAATACAAAAATATATTTTAAAATGTACAAGTAAAGCCCTTTCATATGATACCCCACTCGACCTAGTAGCTACAATTTGAAATTTGGCCCCCCCTATTTTGGCCCCCTTTACATTAATAATCATACTTTTTTCAAAAAATTTTCATGTGCAATTAAGTTGGGCAACTATATTCTAAAACTATTCCAAATTTCAGCTCGATAGCGTAAGTGGTTGCTGAGATATAGAGGTGTGACAGACAGACGGACAGACAGACAGACAGACAGACAGAGCGGCACCATAAGGGTTCCTTTTTTTTACCATTTTGGTATCGGAACCCTAAAAATAGATAGAAATAGTAATTGTAGAGGTATATTTTTGGTAAAGGTATTTTTAGGGTTCCGATACCAAAATGGTAAAAAAAAGGAACCCTTATGGTGCCGCTCTGTCTGTCCGTCTGTCTGTCACACCTCTATATCTCAGCAACCACTTACGCTATCGAGCTGAAATTTGGAATAGTTTTAGAATATAGTTGCCCAACTTAATTGCACATGAAAATTTTTTGAAAAAAGTATGATTATTAATGTAAAGGGGGCCAAAATAGGGGGGGCCAAATTTCAAATTGTCGCTACTAGGTCGAGTGGGGTATCATATGAAAGGGCTTTACTTGTACATTTTAAAATATATTTTTGTATTTTTTTAAGTTTCTTAGTTTTCAAGTTATGATGAAAAATGTAAAAAAAAATACCATTCCCCCCCCTTATCTCCGAAGTTTGAGTAAGGGAAAATCTGAATTAATTACAGTTGACAGAGGTTTATGTAAACTTTACAGCAAAAATAAAACGATCTTTCTAAGTTGCACAGTTTTTCAGAAATCTGCAAAAAACCTTTACAAACAAATTTAGTTTTGCGGTCCTGAAAGTGGACTTTATTGCTTCCAAAAATACTATAGGTATATCGGAACCCTCGGCGCGCGAGTCCGACTCGCACTTGACCGGTTTTTTTTAAAATAGGTAACAGAACTAAATGCTTGATTGACCTGATTCCAAGCTGCCAATTCTGTTAGATGGAGTTTGTTTTTATAAAGCCGGAGGAGCGGAGGGAGAGCAGCCCCCGCCCGCCGTAATAAGAGTCAGACACCACGCGAGCCGCAGCGGCTGAGGCTGGTCAGCTGAAGCTGCGGAGGCGAACGTGGGTTTCGTGCTCTTGTTACGTAAGGGCGAAGGGGGCTGCTCTTCCCGCAGCTCCGGAGCTGAAATTCCTACTTTAGAAATAGGGGTTACAATTTTTCAATTTTTTTTCTAAACAAGGAACTTGGCTCTATTCTGGTCAGTGTCTTCCGCCGCCGGCAGCCGATTTTTTCATGTCGGCTGCCGGCGCAATGTACTGCCGGTTCCCAACAGCGTTATTTTTGGGTGCCGGCGCCGGCAGCGGAGTCCCTCCCTAAATTTTAAGTAAATTTATTATGTGCAAATACAAATTCATTTATTTCCATACATAAAAACACATAGAAAAACATATTGAATGAAAAACAAGTAGGAAAAAGGTATGGGCACAGCATAGTCAAAGAATATATAATAATAGTGCTGATTTTAAGCCCACCCGACGTCATGAAGAGGATAGAAATACAAACAGAAGTATTTACAAATGAATTACACGAATAAATAAATAGTATCAAAAATAAATACACAAATAATACCACAAACAAAAATGAAAAACAAGCACAGGAAATTACAACATGTGGCATGTTCCCTATCTATTATTTATTATAGAGCGTTTCCTCGTGGTCTTATGATTTAAACCTATGACACTAGGAATTAATCTTTGACATGCACAATATTTGTCCAAAACTAGCGGCCTGCCCCGGCTTTTCACGCAGGGAGCTCTACGTTATCAATGTATCATACAAAAATCCCATAGAAAAAGGTAATTTCAGGTTTTGTGAATTTTCTGGGAATTTTATCAAATTTTTCTTTCTATACGAACATTGTCCTGGAATTTTAGAACGCAACGAAAAAATATTGTCAAATCGATCGAGCCGTTCTTTAGTGATGCTCCGTCATACATGTGGCAATTCATATTTATGAATATACATACAGGGTGTTAATTTAATTGCGTGCCATAGCTTAGGGAGTGTTTGTGTAACGATGAAAAAACACGAACAAAATATTTTTTAAATCCTACTTGAAAAAATAAAAAAAGGTAACAAAAAAATTTAAAAGTATGAGTAGGGTTTTTTAAAATATTTTTTGGTGTTCCTTTATCATTACTGAAAGCTATAACACGCTGTATAAATGAAATAAGTTTCTCTCTACTTACCGATTTCATCGGAACTGACGAGTTTAGTCGCGATGGACCTCAAGGAGGTGGCCCCAGCCGAGCTGAACATGTCCAGCAGTGGGCCCAGGAAGTACACGGTCCGGTTCGGAGCCATCGCGTACACGAGGCTGGCGGCGATACGGCTCAGGCACGCGACCACGCCAATCACCGTGTCGTCCATCTTCCATCTTTTGCTGAACAAATATAGCGTTATGAAGGAACCTGTACAGAAAATACGTTAGGCTTTACTCAGTACGCGATGATTTTAACTTTTACTACAAGGTCATATTTTCTATTTTTTTTTATTTAGATTACCAACGGCTTTTTAACTATAACAGAGTAATAAAAGTGGTAAATAAGACTTAAGCTAATAATAGGTTATCCTAGCGTACCTTTACATTTAAGTACAGACAGCCGCGTGTCAATAGGATAAAAATTACACTGTCCCTATTTCTAAAAGTAACTAATAGTAAAAGAAATTAACTATCACTTCAGAGAACTATTACCTGCGTTCAATACGTAATTGTACCTCTGTATCTGTTTCTACAGGATGTTATTCTTGAGCGGATTTGATAATAAAACTTTGTTAGGAAAACCTATTAGCATATTTGTTTTAATTTTATGGTCCAAATAACATACTCAAAGGAACGCAGTTGATTAAGAAGCACCTTATATCGTGTCACTGTTTCTTATGACAGTCATCATCATCATATCAGCCGAAAGACGTCCACTGCTGGACATTAGCCTCCCCTAAAGATCTACATGACGACCAGTCGTGCGCTGCTCGCATCCAGCGTCTTCCCGCGACCTTGACCAGATCGTCGGTACACCTTGTGGGGGTCTGCCAACGCTTCATCTTCCGGTACGTGGTCGCCACACTAGAACCCTTACGCCCCATCGGCCATCGGTTCTTCTTGCGATGTGCCCTGCCCACTGCCACTTTAGTTTAGTGATTCTCAGGGCTATGCCACTTACTTTAGTTCTTCTGCGGATCTCCTCATTTCTGATTCGATCGCGCAGAGAGACTCCGAGCATAGCCGTTTACATAACCCTTTGGGTGACTTTGAGCTCATGATAGTAATTGCCTGTTACTTGCGTCCTATCTCACCGAAAGCTATGACCTTGCGCGAACGTCTTCACTTTATATGCATTTTCTATAATAATACTATTTTTAACGATATAAAACCTGTTTAGATCTTTAGTTATTGATAATATCCAGTTTTCGTTTGAATTTTGTGTTTTTAGGGTTCCGTACCTCAAAAGAAAAAAACGGAACCCTTATAGGATCACTTTGTTGTCCGTCTGTCTGTCTGTCAAGACCCTTTGTCTCACGAACGGGTAAAGGTATCAGATTGAAATTAATACCATATGTTAGGATCCATGAACCACACAAGATCTGAAAATTTTAATTTTTTACAACGACGCAATCAAAATATATTGCATTTTATGTCCTCATCTCCATACATTTATGCAAAAAAGCAAAACCTACAGGGTACTTCCCGTTGACATAAAATTATGAAATTTGGCAAGAAGCTAGGTCTCACAGTACAAATAATGGGAAAAGTCTGAAATAATTAAATATTACAACTTTTGTCACAACTAATGGTAACCAATTGTGGTGAGCTCCCGTTTCAAGAACATTCATATAAGAGAGGGGTCAAGTTGGATGGTCAGTGAGGCGATTTTTGTTTTAGTTCTATTTATGTTTATAGTGCATAGGCTATAAAATAACAAGAAATAATGAAATTTGGTCAAGCGCGTGTCGGACTCAAAAAATCTAGCACATTAACTTACTGAAATTTCAACTAATACAGTTATGTTTATGTGGTGGTACGGAACCCTCAGTGCGCGAGTCCGACTCGCACTTGGCCGGTTTTTTTTTTCTTCGTGATATTGCCAATTTAAGAAGAAACACAAAATAAAAAATTTTGATCGCCATTTCAATGTTACGGCGACTTAAATTTTTACATGTGTCAAAAGAATCAAGCTAGGTAAGAAAATTACGATGTTAATAATGGTGTCGATTCTGGCAGACACAAACTTAAACTAAACTAAATTTGACAGTTATAAAAGTGTTGCTGCTTTCATTACCCCCTAAAGGTTGAAAAAAAAATAGTAACAATTTTAGAACTATCAAACTTAGTTTAGTTTTAGTTTATGTCTGCCAGAATTGACCACAATAGCTGCGCACCTAAAAATAATTTAGACGGTTAGTCTCGAAATAGTTTCGATATCTATGTAAAAATCCAGTTTTTATTTTTACTTACATAATGAAATGCTTGCAAAACTAGTTTTACTGGTTGAAAGCTACGCAATTTTTTATAGTGCAGCTCAAAAACCTTTTAATCGGACCAAAAAGTGTAAATTAATAAAGATGAGAAGAGAATTTTGTCTTGGTAACGTAAATAGATATTTCTAAATTCGTAGCAAATCTATGTACCTACTCAATGCAGGAATCGGTGGCCTTGAGCCAATTATCACCCTCTTTCATGAACGTGTTACAATTCTTGTCAACAGAAACTCTTTCTCTCTTCGCTGCCAAACTGACTTTGAAATGAGAAGCTTTTTATCAGGGACTAGATAAGTACTTTTTTATAAGTTTAAAAATTATTTAAAACTTGTAGATTTGGTAATCGATTTTGTCTGTGTTCCTATTGAATTTATTTTTTCATTTAAGTAGTAAGTACTAAGTAGTGTTCGTTTGGTGCCGTCAAGGAATAGTACCAAACCGTCTATGGACCGGAGGAGGATGGCTAGCAGCGCCCTTCTGTGTATCGTACCATCATACATACTGCGGTCACCAACAACCGCGGCTCATGGTGCCAGCTGCAACGCTTTACGCTAACAAGCGTCGTAATAGTAACCATGGTACTTCCTCTTCAAATTTTACCACGCGTTGTTACTGCAATTGTAGAGGGAGCTGCCTGTCCTGCAGTGGTTGTGTAATGGATGGTTTCATGATGAAGTAAGTAGGTGGCCGTTTTTTCCGTTCCAAGACTTCCAAAGGTATGAGGTCCGATTTTTGATCGGAGAAGATATTTAGATAAAGACTAGGCAGATATTACCACAGAACGAAGCTGAAAACTTTTTGAGAAAGAGTTGTGTAAAAATACGCATTACAACTCTCTTTTTTTTTCGCTAAACAAGATTTTTGAGTTATGTAGTTTAACATAAATAACAGATTTAAGTATCGTTTGCTTTTAGGATATTATCTAGTTTTATTAAAAAAAAAAAACCGGCCAAGTGCGAGTCGGACTCGCGCACTGAGGGTTCCGTACCACCACATAAACATAATTGTATTAGTTGAAATTTCAGTAAGTTAATATGCTAGATTTTTTGAGTCCGACACGCGCTTGACCAAATTTTATGCCCTATAGCCTATGCCCTATAAACATACCAATTTTCAAGTTTGTAAGTGTTCCCGTTTTTAAATAGAACTAAAACAAAAATCGTCTCAGCAACCATCCAACTTGACCCCTCTCTTATATGAATGTTCTTGAAACGGGAGCTCACCACAATTGGTTACCTTTAGTTGTGAGAAAAGTTGTAATATTTAATGATTTCAGACTTTTCCCATTATTTGTACTGTGAGACCTAGCTTCTTGCCAAATTTCATAATTTTAGGTCAACGGGAAGTACCCTGTAGGTTTTTCATTTTTGAATAAATGTATGGAGATGAGGACATAAAATGCCATATCTTTTGATTGCGTCGTTGTAAAAAATTTAAATTTTCAGATCTTGTGTGGTTCATGGACCCTAACATATGGTATTAATTTCAACCTGATACCTTTACCCGTTCGTGAGATAAAGGGTCTTGACAGACAGACAGACAGACAGACAGACAGACAGACAGACAGACGGACAACAAAGTGATCCTATAAGGGTTCCGTTTTTTTCTTTTGAGGTACGGAACCCTAACAAATCACGATATTTCGCATACCGGTTTCCTAAGTCCTGTCATCTACCAAACAGAATCACCAAATCCCACATAAAGGCCAATCCTCTTACCGAATCCTGTGTTAAATAGACCCTTTACGCTGCTTGCCAATGATCACAAGATATTTTATATACCCTTTAGTATGTATTGGTTGCTAATATATCATATTCGTGCCCATTATATTTGATTAAAGCTCTAGTTTTAATGTTCTAATATTAATTATTTTTTTATTCATTTTCTTCGGCTCTATTCTTCTGAAAATCTCTGTCTTACTTTATGACAGTAGGACGCCCACAGACATTTGACAGTTACAGTAACAATCAAACTGACTTAAGGGGCTGATAAGAGCTAAATACGTCTTACTTTATTGAAAATACTTTTTAGAAAAGGGTACAGTCAACTAAAGGTCATGCTTGACAGTCGCAGCGCGACTATAGCCCGTACGTCCATTGAAATAAGAACGGTGCAAAGTCCAAGTGTCAAGCTTGATGTGCTCTTGACTCTACGTGTTTTTTTTAGGGTTCCGTACCTCAAAATAAAAAAAACCGGAACCCTTATAGGATCACTTGTTGTCCGTCTGTCTGTCTGTCAAGACCTTTTTTCTCACGAACGAGAAGAGGTAGCAGGTTGAAATTGATAACGAATATTAAGGTCTATAAACCACACAAGATCTGAAAATTTAAATTTTTTACAACGACGCAATCAAAAGATATGGCTTTTTATGTCCTCATCTCCATACATTTATGCAAAAAAGCAAAACCTACAGGGTACTTCCCGTTGACCTAAAATTATGAAATTTGGCAAGAAGCTAGGTCTCACAGTACAAACAAAGGAAAAAGTCTAAAATCATTAAATATTTAAATTTTTCTCACACCTAATAGTAACCAATTAAGGTGAGCTCCCGTTTCAAGAACTTTTCTATAAAAGAGGGGTCAATTTGGATGGTCGCTAAGTTTTTAAAATCAAAGACACACTTGTTTATAAATCACTTTCAAATTATACACCATGTATTAAACAGTTACAATTTATGTTAATTTGAGGTTCAACTCAAATTCGCAACAGGAACCCAAATGTTATTAATCTAAGCAAGGAGGTCTTTATTATGAGGTTAGGAACCACAAAACATGGCCTAAGTTAATTAACAAAGTTCTCTGAGCTAAGCCGCGGAAAGACAGACAGACAGACGGACATGACGAAAATTTAAGGGTTCCTTGTCGACTACGTTACCCTAAAAAGATATTAAATGTTATCGAACATAAACAACGCAGTTATTTTTTTTTATTTAAAATAATCGATTCCCGTATGGCAGAATGGCACATAGAAATAAAAAAAATACAAAATTGTAGGTGCTCGGACCAGTAGGTGAAAGATATTTTTATTAATTCTATGTTAGGCTGAGACTACGAGTGTGTTCCAATTTTTAAAAATTTCCAAAACGTATTGTTTCTAATTGCTATAAATTTTCGTTTAAATAATTCAATTTGGCCGACATTACTCTTTCAGTTTTAGTGGAAGGGTTTGGATCACATGTAACCTGTATGGGTAATTCAAAAAAGAAACCCCAATGTAAGAAACCTAGAATCTTGGGCCAAGTTAGCAGGGTCATTAAGTAGGTCATAAATAACGTAGTTATAATTCATTTGAATTTTCGAAAAATATCGATTCCCACATGGCAGCATGGAACATAGTCACAGATAGATAGATAGATCGATAGATAGATAGATAGATAGATAGAACACTTTATTGCTCACATAACAACACAAAAAAAAAAACAAATGTACATGGAGAACTTAACCTAATGTGGGCAAAGGCGGCCTTATAGCTGCAAGCGATCTCTTACAGGCAACCTTTGATGTTAGGGATACATAAACAGAGCTCTGCAAGTATTCATGCGATCACAAGTGCCATGAAATACAAAAGGCATAAAAAGTAAGTACCTAATTAATATTAACACTACAATGCCATATAATAATCTCTTAAACAACTACATGAATAACATAAACTACACAAGATAAAACATACACATACGTAAGTAAGTATAATACATTAAAATAAATAAATAAATAATCATAATAATAAATATAATAAACAAATATATGTATATATATATTAAACAATAAACGGATAATCAAATGGTTTCGCTGATGAGATGGGAACGCAACTTGGTTTTAAAGACAGCTTATTATAGAATTAATAAAAATATCTTTCACCTACTGGTCCGAGCATTTACAATTTTCTTTTTTTTATATATGATAGGCTATGACCATGTGCCATTCTGCCACACGGGAATGGAATATTTTAAATAAAAAAAAAATAACTGCGTTATTTATGTTTGAACCTTTAATATCTTTTTTTCACTTTTTAATTAGGCTAATAATTTAATTTCACAGCATACCTTTTACCTTACATCATATACCGTTTATTGTCTGAGTATCTTCTCAGCTCTATCTAGATATCTATATTTACAAGTAATGCTTCTATTTTGAATTGAACGGAAACTTCTATCTGTATTCAAACAATGGAAAAGTAAACCATTCTGTGGTTAATTTATTTTCTTGAGTTTATCAAATGCATTTTTTTCTTTGAACTAACAACATTTTTGTATATCATTGTTTCCTGTTTGCATATTTATATAATTTTACTTGGATTTTTCCAAATCTTTTTAGCAAATAGTAGATATGATTCATTGATGTTTACCTAAACAATAAGTGGCTACATCCAAACATGGAAATAACTAGGTCTGCGTACGCGTTAGCGTAATATTAAATACAGGGTCTTTGGCGCATCGTGTGCCAAAATAAATGAGGCGTTAGGAGGGGTCATTTGCTATCCCTGTAGCCCCCATAACCCCTTCTATGCCCCAAGGTTGTTATTAAATTTAACTTTTTACCAAAAAATTAAATTTTGCTTAGACTCAAATGAGAAAAGTGTTAAGTCTAGCCTCCAAACCTTTATTTTGTTGTATACAGTTGTACAATTCTATTACATCCAAAATTATTGGCCATCCTTATCTATTTCTTTTTTATAAACTCTCAAAGTGACCGAAAGAAATAAAACTAAACTTAAAATTAAAAAAAAACAACAAAGAGCGATCGGGATCTTTTGGTTCCCTTAAAAGTTCTCTAGTCTAACCTCTTTTTAACGGTATATTTTATGTTCTTAAAATAATAATAATTTCACAAATTCGCTAATTTAATGCATCGGGTCAGATCAGGCTAACATTCAAAATTCGGATATTTCTTTTTTAGTAAATGATACGTGCAAAGTAGGTACAACCCGTCATCCCCATAGAGACTTCGTCAGCTAATACCGCTTCACTTTCATAATCTAAGAATCATGCTAAAAATATAATCACTATTTCATTTGGACCCTATGTTGCCATATACCTACTTAAATATGTTTTTTCCTCGTGGTATGAAAACTGTAAATATCAAATGTATTTTTAAAATTGTTAGATGTTGCCTGCGACTTAGAACGCATGGAGTTCAGAAAAAAATAGCTTATGTTCTTTACCATACTTCAAACTATCTGTGTACAAAATTTCATAAAAATCGATTCAGCGGTATAGCCGTAAACGTAACAGACACACAGAGTTACTTTCGCGTTTATAATGTTAAAAACCGACTAAGTGCGTGTTGGGCTACGCGCACTAAAGAGTTCCGTAGTCTCCGTAGTCCTACTCAACCAAAAAATTGTGCTTTCAAGCCAAATATTTCGCAAACGAATCCATATTTTTTTAATTTAAAGCACCTATTGAAAAATATTTATCACGAAACCACTGCAGTAAACACGTATTTGTGCAAAGACGCGACTTGACCTTGAACTCAAACCTGGTTTGGTTTATTTGCAGCAGTGAATAAGAAACTTTCAGTGTAGACGAATCACGATGAGTCAATACAAAAACTTGCGTCGACAACAGGCAAAAAAATCAATTTGTTGAGACATTATGCATCTTCAATTTGAACTGTATCTGTAGTTGAAAAGTGTTACTATCGCTAGCCGACTATTGTATGAATTACTACTGGATAGAAAAACACGTTAAAATAAGACCATATGGTTCTAAATTAAAGACAAACCAAAGTTGAGTAAGCGATTCTTTTCATTGCGAGATGTTGTGTAAATAGAAAATATTTTGTGATTGCAATACATGCTGTAATGTTTAATAATTTATTGTCATAATCCAGAAATCGCTTTACGACATAATTTGACCATTTAATTTAAACAATTTTATAAACTCTATGACTTTTAATTAGTTCTTGATAGCAAAAGATGACTCATGATACTGAACAACTTTTCCTAAGGAACATAGGTCGAAATACGAAAAACCAAATTTGGCCTCCCATACAAAATGCGCTATCAGCTGATGCAGTTTCTATGGGAGGTCAAAACTTGATTTTCATTGGACCTATGTTCATTGGGGAAAGTTGCTCAGTATCATAAGTACATGCATACCTTTTTCTTTCAAGAACTAATTAAAAGTCACCCTATAAAAAATGTAAAAGGAACCGATTATAAAAAAAATAAATTACTGTCGCTATTGCTTCTACTTTTTTGGACTTGCTAAAAAGAAAATTATTGTCTAGTACCTAACTGTAAGACATAAGGTAAATTTATAGAATAATTTGAAGGTGGTAGGGCTTTTGTGGAAAGTCCGTCTGGGAAAGTACCACCCCCTTGCTTTTTTCTGCCGTGAAGGAGCAGTGTTTGCACTGCTGTGTTTCGGTTTAAGGGCAAGGGAGCCAGTGAAATTACCGGCACATGAGACATACCATCTTAGGTCTCAAAGTGAGCGCTTTGCTGTCTTATTAGTGTCTAAATATGCCATTAATAAGACAGTGGGTGCTATGGGCGGTGGTGACCACTTACCATCAGGTGCCCACCTGCTCGTTTGCTCACTTGTGACATAAAAAAAAAGTAAAATTGCATCAGGGGTATTTTTGAACACCCACCCAACTCTAGTTGATGTACTCAGAAAATAAAACGGAACAACCTTCCATAGGTACACTGGTACAGTCAAGAGCATGTCAAACTTGACATATCAGACTATACAGGGTGTAAGGGACAGCCTTCCGAATACTGAAAGGGCATGTTCAGTCAACGACTAATACTTTCAGGAAATGAAAAATCGGCTTCTCCATACAAAATTGCGAACTTGATCTGATAATAAGAGACCCATTATTTTAACATTTCCTGCAAGTTTTATTCGCTGAAAGTTGTTCAGTTACGTTGACTGAACAGAACATGCCCTTTCAGTATTCGGAAGGCTGTCCCTTACACGGTTACACCTTACACCCCATATACCACTCTTACTCCAACAGTCGTAGCGCAGATTACTATACAGCGTGTAAGGGACAGCCTTCCGAATACTGAAGGGGTGAACGTAACTAAACAACTATCAGCGAATAAAACTTTTAGGTGATGAAAAAAAAAAGCGGCCTCTCCATATAAATTGTCCAATCTAGTTTGCAATTGGCCAAGCTAAATATCATGCAACACACTAAAATACAAAAACCATTTCAAGATATTTTTATATCATACCATATTTATTTTCGACTAGAAAAGTAATTCGATTGCGGTAATATATTTAAAAATGCTGCGGCAGTTGTGACATTCATTTGACCACTGAGTGACGTCATTCCACAAGTAAAAAAAAAAGCAATAGAAAGAAAACTTTTATTCTCTGTGCCCTTTGTGTCAAACGATTCGATTTGACGTTTCGAGTTTGATTGACACATCTGTGTCGAAGCACGTTCGTTTTACTTTGACCACACTGTGGCACTATGTATAACGTCGTCTATTGTGAAATGACGTCATTAACATTAAAACTTAAAAAAATAATACAAAATTAATAATAATAGTTTAGACGGAAAAAATAAATTAGTTTCCTAAAATAGACTAAATTTTCACTTAAAATTATAAAAAAAATAATTTTGTATGGAGAGGCCATTTCTTTTTTTATTTCCTAGAAGTTTTATTGGCTGATAATTGTTCAGTTACGTTGACTGATAATGACCTTTCAGTATTCGGAAGGCTGTTAATTACACCCCATATAATAGATACGCGTTGGAACACGGGAGAAGTGTCAAGCTTGACCTTGGTTGTAAGAAAAAGATAGAAAAACTTTTTTTATGTTTTTCCATACAAAACTAACACCGTGTGTATAGGAAGACTATTTGTGTTATTATCCGACCCGTTTCTTTTAAAAATGTTACAAGTGAGTAAATAAGCTAAGAGGGTATGTCTTATGTTTGTTCAGTACCTACATTAAAACTGTGTTTTTACTATTACAGAACAAGAATCTTTCTACTGTCGTAAATGCTATTAAATTTAATAGAAAATGTATAGAATGGACATAAGCTGTCACGCAACATTTTGCTAGCTAATGTCAATTCCATACATTATTATGCTTATCTGCTAGCGGTTTACGATAGAAAGCCCCTTGTCTACGGCCCCATGTAAGCAAGATATTTGGCAAAAAGAGGTCCAAAAAAAAACCCAGTACAATTATGTTCAAACAACTCCGAAGCTGACTGATATTTTCTGTGCACGGGTGACCAGCGGGAGCCAATCAATGAATTCGTATGCCTGCGCCACGCACGCCGCAATATTTTTTTTTGGGTTTTGCTTATGAACGGTCAGCATCCGAGTTACTTATATGTTAGTATAGTAAAAAAAGTTAGACTTACCAATACTTCCAACTAGGACGGAGTATGTGAGGAACAAGCTGTAGTCCACCTCGGTGAATTTGTACTTGTACCGGGTAAACCAGTAGGTCATCTGCCCCTCACCTTCCAAACGAAACATCTATTAGTCAGTAGTAGGGATCGGGCGGAGCGTCGGCTCCCTGCAAAACACCAAGAGTCATACGCTCCATCTGTGTTTGAAGCTTGCCAACTACCTGCCAAGTGTACCGGGGCCCAATTCTTGAATATCAGCGAATAATGATTTAAGTACGAATTTGAAAAAAAAAAAAATTAAAACTCACTAAAGGTGAATCATTTTCATAGGAGTATATAGTGTCCTAATAAAATAGTGAACATAATTTTGGCGTGTAACTTTTTTTTCCCAAGAAACGTAGGTCAAAATACGATTTTTTTAACTCTCATACACCGCTTTATCAACTGACGCAGTCTCTATGAGAACTTAGATTTTTTTTTCGTATTCTGCCTATGTCCATTAGGGAAAATTGTTTAGATTCATGGTCTGGAGTAATATTTTAAAATTATGTTCACTAAAATAAGGCTATCTTATTTTAGTGAACAATAGGTCAGTTGTGACAGCTGTCAAACGTATGAAAAATTAAGACCTACAAAGAAAAATGAACCCTGTATGTTGGTGTTAAGGAAACGTCAAAACAGATTTCTTACGTTGGCGCCCTACTTTAATTCATTACGACATTGTATATGAAAATGACAAACAAACACTATTTTGAAAATGAATATCATACTTCACTTTTCAAAAGATTTTTTTGTAATATTTTTAATCCAGTGATACTCAAGCATTGATCCCCCGAGTAACAAGGATTTATTGGCACATGAAGGGCATTGACAGAAGGGCGCTACTTTTAGGATTGCGATCGTTTAAACCACATTTTGTATTGAGGAAACTAAATAAGTTACCTTAAGAGGTTATCCTAACTGCATTTCTTCCTTACAAATTGACACAAAATGTATTCCCCTGTGTCCTCCTTGGATAATGCCTTTAGAGCAATAGTATGTTTTTTTCAATCAAGGTTTACTGTAGGCATTCCCGTGTCATTATTTTTTTCATAAATATGACAATACAAAAAAGTCCTGAAAACATGTCCCGTTTATCCGCCATATTTAGACGACTTCCAGAAAAAAAAATAAAAGTTTTCAAGGTAAAAAAATAGAAGCGTAGATCTACTTTTTTTTCTTTAAATTTTGATACAGTTTTGGAGCAGAAAACAGGAAAAAGCGGAACGTCGTTTTGTAGGTAAAATCGGTCTAGCCTAGTACGCGATAGGGACAACCTACGCTACGTCCCTATCGCATACTACGGAAGGATTTTTGAGGCGCAGCGCGACCGCAATAGTTAGTACACACAGCCGCACGTTGGTAGAAACACTTTTGGACCCTATGGCGTGGTAATAGAGTTGAAAAAGTTTCTACCGATGTGCGGTTGACCGTACAAATACCTATTTCTCGGACTAGGATACCCTCTTAAGGAACCATTTTTTTACTTCCTGTAGTTCGTAATGTAAGTGACCAACACGTCATTTGAATTTTTTTTCATATGTCGACTTAAGTTGATTGTGCAAAATTATTCAGTTTCCTGGATAGAACAGGGTTTAAAGCAAAGTCAAAGGATCCCAATTTTTTTTCAAACACCCTGTATTTTGTTCTTATAGTGTCAAATATCCAATGATTTTATCCGTTAGCTAAAAATTCCATTACAAAATGTCCCAGGGAGCCAATTTTTGAATATCACCAGGTGGATGTCACTGAAAAAATTCAAAATTTCTGATATTGATATTCGTTAAAGATAAAAAAGTGTGTAATTGTTACTTTTCATATTTTTTATTTACTTTTTAACAGTTTATCAGGGTGAAATTTATCATCCGGTGATATTCAAGAATTCAGTTAAGACATTCCGAATTAAATAATAAAATTGCTTCACAACTACTTTGAATGGTGCGCGATTAGTACGACAGGTTTAATATTTTTGATCGTTATTATTTTATTATTATTATTTATTTAGACTATCTAGACTCGTAATTTAAACGCAACTCAAAAAAAAAACAAGAATCATAAAGAACTATATTGAAAATGTTGAAACATCTGATTATTTTTGCGATTTCAGAGTTGGTGAGTTTGATGAGTAAATAAACGTTGTCAAAATTATGAGAAAAACTTTTGAATATCAACAAGTGCTGAAAAATCTTAAAAGTAAACTATCTAGGTATATTAATAATTGAACAATTAAGAATTGAACACTAAGTAATTTTAAATATTAATTTACTTTTGTAAAGCCTGAGATTTCTTTATAATTGGGTATAATTTTATCACACCGATGATATTCAAGAATATTTTTTATTTTATTTTAATATACTTAATTTAAAAAGAAACCAAATACTAAACATGACGAGTAGCATTAATGAAAACATTAAGGTTTTATACTATAAAAGGTCATCATAACGTCCCATGAAACGTCCACTACAGGACAGGGAGCTCCCTCCAGAATTCTAGCTTTTGCTGGAAAAATGTAGAGGGGAAATACCATAGTCACCTCGTTTGTTAGCGTTACGGCTGGCACCATGGACCGCGGTTGTAGGTGACCGCAGTAAGTAAGACGTAAGATACAAACGAGGATGCTGCTCCCCATTCTCCAGTTTATAACCCTTAGTCGCCTCTTAGGACACTCACAGATATGTATGGGTTGGTACTATTCTTTGCCGGCACCACACGGGACAAAAACACGGGACACGGGACACTATAAAAGGTACGTGATTGTAATAGCAGGTGGCCGCCAGATATCTAATTTCATTAGCTTCTCATGCTTCGAATAAAGATTTCGAATAGTTATATAGTTTGTCTCCATTATGTCACGAACACCAGAATAACAGACACAATAAAATACGAGCTCTGTGTGAACTACGACCCGAGTAACAAGCAGGATTACATGCTCCAAAAAGGGGTGCGAGGGCGCATATACGACAGGGTATTAGGTACAGCCTTCCGAATACTGAAAGGGCATGATCAGTCAACGTAACTGAACAAAACATTCAGAAAATGAGAAAAGAAAACAGCTTCCCCATACGAAATTGTAACCTTAATTGGACAGTTTGTATGAAGAGGCCAATTTTTTTTTATTTCCTGAAAGTTTTGTTCGCTAAAAGCTATTCAGATACGTTGACTGATCATGCCCTTTCAGTATTCGGAAGGCTGTCCCTGACACCCTGTATAGTAGTAGTATGCACGGCAGCAAGTAAGTAGTAACAAAACTAGTATAAACTGAAGCAGCACTACGCTACAATAGCCCGAAAGTGTTAACACTGACGTGCGCCTGGGTGTATAGTCGAATGCAAGTCAGTGAAGTTTTTAATCCTTTTGGGCATAGAGTAACACGATTAAGCTTTTGGGGTTTACTCAATGGCATACAATTTGTTGGCTTGTGTATTTACTATGTATTTTAATCTATAATTTTCTAAAGCCTTATTGTTTTCCATAAAAAAGACTTGCATTACGAGTCAGTGTTACAGCTAAATTATTAATGCTGTCGGTTGACGCTTCCTACTAGGTAGGTAAGTTGAAAAATAGCTGATATCAATCTAAACCATAAACAACACACCAACCAAACATGCATTTTACCCGAGATTGTGTTCATTAAAACGTGAAGAAAATTGTGGTTTATTATCTTGAAATGTGACTCGAGTGATCAAAATTAATTTTTCAGCTCGCAAAGACATGAAAATGTAAATTTTATTAGGATTCCGCAAAAATGGTAAAATATAAACCCAAGAGTAGAATAATAAAAAGTCACCACCGTTATAAGATTCCATGGAACGTCCACTGTAGGACAGGGCGCTCCATGTAAAATTCCAGCTTTTGCTGGAATAAGTAATTAGTCCTGGCAACCGAGCTTTGCTCTGTATAGTTTTAACCAAAACTCGCCAACAGATCTGCTGTAGGGTTAGAAGCTTGGCTCAAAGTTAAGGCGTTTAGAGTTAGAAGCTTGGCTCTACATGAGATATGATAACTTTTTGAAAATGCGAGTCTTGGCTACATTTTCCATGAAAATGTTTTTGGTAGGATAGTAATTTACTAAGCCGCAAAATTCAATAGAAATGTATTTCCATACTAACATTGGCGGCAGCTGCTCGCGAGTATTTAACCAGTAACTACAGCTACTTTGATTCATCTCGAAGGAAGTCAAAATAATGATCGAATTTCCAAAAATGTTTGAGTAAAGTAATTTTGCAGGATTTAGAGTTTAATTACCTCTCCAAAGTGTAAAAGTTAAGTAAGTTCTTCTTAAGTCCAAAATAATTTTCCAAGAAAAGTATTACTTTATACTTTTATACAATATGTAGCAGAATAATCCCCTAAACTAAAGGATCATGTTACTTTATTTTACACCCTGTAATGCCCTGTATATCTTTCACCGGAAAATAATACAGAATCGTAAATTGATCAATTTCCTAGTAAGATGATCAACTTTTGAAAAATTATAAACTGTACCGAATTCGCTTTTTGGCAAGCTTCACTTTCGTCATAGGGAACCTAACACAACCAAACCGATCCCGTGGTTGTGTTTGCCTTATCTAACGGACCTGTGAATCTACGAATTTCCTTTTTTCTAAATTTATGATTTTTCGAAAGTTGATCGACTTACTATTACGATTTTTTTATTTTTAATTTTAATAATTTTATTTCATATAAAAGCATTTTAGTTTTACACGTCGTCAACAAACAAACAAATAAAAACAACAACCTATTCAAATAAACCTCCTCTCATCATCCCTGGTGCAAAGGAGCCCATGATGCTGGCAGCATTGCCTCGTTGTATGGCAATGGACAACCTTTGCACCAGGTATGATCCGGAGCGAGGGTCACACCCTTTGCTTCTAAGGCGCCGGCCTACCTCGGCGACAAAACGTTTCGCCTCACTGCCCCAACAGCCTGCAGTTTCGACTGCAAATGGGACAAAAACATAATTGCTCTCCAATGCAGAGTACTTGTCCCGCTTCCTCACCGCCGCGTACTCAGCAGCAGCTCCAGCTTCTCTGACGGTACGACTAAGGTGCGAGGCGGCAAAGGTGCTGACGCACGTGGCGTCCCACAGTAAGCACCTTCCCTTTTCCCATGGAACCATAGTCATACCGTCAGGTCTCTTTCCGTCAGATCTACTTAGACCCGGGGGCTCCAGTACGCAGGGGATATTTGCCGAGACAAGAGCTCTGCGGATAGTATCATTTAGGGCGTTGTGCCGTGGGAACCTCCCAGAACAACGACAACAACTCAAAGCGTGGTGCCCATTTCTCCCCACCGTGGAGCCACAGATGCATTGATGAATTTCACAAACATCGCAGCCCAGGCGGAGAGCCACTGCCACCCGCATCGAGTCGTTGTCGAGAAAGGTCCCCATATGCGGAGAAGGTAGCGCGTGCAGCCAAGCCCCCGACTCAGCTTTCGACACGGCTCTAAGTCTGGCTTTGTCAACGCCCACCGCTCTGTCCAATAACAGTCTGGAAATTCTTTTGGCCCCGACTTCATCCCACGCGCGCTGGCTACCCAAGAGAGTAGGAACAAGAGTGTCTGTATTGAGAGCCCTCCAAACTGACAGGGCATCGGCAGCATAAGGAATGAGTACCGTGTCACCATCTGCTGATAAAATATCAGTGACCAGACCCTCAACCCCATGCGCCGACGCCAAGAAAGCCGGAGGGCCCACATCCCCCACGCGACGAACTCCTAAGCCTCCGTGCCGAATGGGAAGAGTGGCTTGGAGCCACTGATCCCCATCAAGACGGGCATTCAGGGTGTCTTCCATAATGTTTTTGAGAGTATCATCAAAGGAGGCGATCTCACTCGGGTACAACCAGCAAGGTGACGTTCGCAGCAGATAAGTCATTTTAGGAATGGCAAAGCACATTCGCAACAGGACCAGGGCCACATGGACGGAAAGATTTTTTAAGCGGTCATTGGCTACAAGGAGAGCACGTCTTCTCAATTCAAAAGCCTCTGGAATACCATCCGGGAAAATTGGCGAGCCAAGGAGGCTAAAGGTTTCGGGGGACAATTCCTTAATCCCTGGAAGAAGGGAACAGAACATAGGGAATGAGGAACGGGACTCGGGGCAGCAGGGGAAAAACTCACACTTATTAGAATTTACCTCTAGTCCTAGCTCTTTTAGGCGTGGTAATAGATGACGCAGGTCCTGTTCGACCACCTCAGGCTTTCCTCCGATGGTTGCGTCATCTAGGTACCAAATGTTCAATGGGCTTTTCAGCTCCACGATCGCCTTGTGAATAGCCAAACTAAAAGCCAGAGGTCCCAGTGGATCTCCCTGCTGCGCGCCGACCTGGGAGAGGATACGGGTGTTGTTGTAATAGAGGTAAGACGGGGATTCGTAGACCTGGGACAAAAAGGGATAAAGAGATGGGACTTTCTCCTTAATCTCGCCTAACAATATGTCTCTTTCTACGGAATTGAACGCGTTCTTTATGTCAAGTTTGACTATAATATTTCCAGCGCTCTCTGGACCTGTAGCGAATGTACGTGTTGCATGTATCGCTGCCTCGCAACCTAACTGCGTTCCGAACCCCAGTTGGTGCGGGCGAAGGTACTCAGCCAGCTCCTCTCTCACTGCACGACACCCCAGCTTGGCCGCTAGACGACGGAAAGTGCTGCCCACAGCGATAGGTCTCACGCCCCCATCCTTTTTCGAAAGAGCGCACAAACTGGCTCCATAAATAAACGGGCAAACCTCCGGATTCAATAACCCACCGAATAAAAAGTTGCACAGATTTGTTAGGCTCTCCAAAAGTTTCTGACCGTTGTCCCCTGCTGAAACCGAAGTAAGTTCTTTTAAGTGCCCAGGTCGGATACCGTCCAAGCCCGCTGACGATCCGTTGTGAAACGTACCGAGAGCTTTCACCACATCTTCAATTTTGATTTCACACGCTGGGATTGTTCGGTCTGGTGGTTGTGGGAAGGCCAAAGGCCGGGAAGGCGATGGGTGTTTTGATTGAAGGGAAGCAAGGGTTGCAGAATCTGGAGGAGCTACCACATCGTCCGACATCAACAACCGAACGGCCCCCCTCAGATCGCCCTCAAATACTTTGGACTCTATCGTCCTCAGTACCGAGGGCGGCCCATACGAAGCCGATGCGCTATCGACATCGCCAACCACCGCTGCCTCGATGTTGTGTTTGACTTTAGTGGTAAGGTTACCTAAACCTTTCTTATCAGGTGCTTTTAAGGCTGAATATGCAAAGGTCAGAAGGGCACACCAATCAGCTGTTTCATTGGTGTCAATGCACCGGTTTATGACCTCGCACAAGCTACCAGCCGCTAAATTTCTTGCCCCCTTCGGTATATGCCGCAGAACCCTAACCCTTTGCCTTAACGTAGCTAGGTTCTCTAGGCTCGGAAGATCAGAATATTCAGGTTGGGCAGCATTAACCCCAAGCGGGGGCGCTGTAGATAAAGAAGCGGGACCATTTGTACAGTTCTTATGTACGCGCCCAATGTGGACCTTTAGGCCATGTGTACCGAACGTGCGCAAAGAACCAGCTGTGCCGACGGGGCAGTGTGGGCACCTCACCATATTATTACTCATACTTCAACAAGTGTGAGAAATGATCTTAATCTATCTTTTCAATACCGAAAAGGTCATACATCATACATACATCGCTAAATACTAGTCAAAACATCATAAAATAACTTACAATAAAATTCATTAAAATTATAGATTGAATTATCACAAAATTACTTTCTTCAACGAGTAAAGTTTCATTTCAATATAACATAACCAATTTCATAATTTGTAACAAATCTAAAATTAAATACTTAGTCATAAATTTTGTACTTACTTAAATTCAAAAAGAAACAAAAAAAAAATAATAATAATCAAAATTCAATTAAAGCAATTATCAAACATACGGTTTTACAAGTTAACATTTACTCGTAATTTCTCAACACAGTACACACACACAAACAGTAGTTTACATACTAGTATGTACCTAAACTTGAACCTGTCAAGTCAGATTGAGAAGACAGTAAGCAATAAAAATAAAGCACCTAAATTAATAGGCTAGGATTCTTTCCCAGTACAATTGGAACCAGTCAAACCGAGTAAGTAGGATGTCGATTTTTCTAAATAACTCTAAACAACCACAGAAACTTAAAGTAATCAGCAAAACAATGATGACTAAAGTCTAAAAAAAGATTGTCTAAATAGATTATAACATAAAAAAAAAACATAAAATGATATAAAATATCACAGTTCCAAAATACAAGAATTTAAAAATATGTCTACCTGTGTAAAAAACCCAAAAAGCAAATATGTTTTGTTTAAAATGAAATCAAATAAGAATTAATCATCAAAGAAAAATAAAAAAATAAAAATTAAAACTAATAAAAATTAAAACTAAAAGTCCATTTATGGTTGTCACGCACTGAGAATCGAACTTGGGTCGTCCGTTTTGTAGGCAAGCACACTGTCTACCAGGCCATTAAGTTTCATCGGCGAAAATAAGGAACACCTTGATTATAGACGGTGACGGTAGATGACGAACAAATGTGACGAGCGAGTGAATATGCGCTTGGTAGAGGGTAATCACATAAAAATAAATAAAAAGCACCTCAACAAGCTAAGTGACTTTCGACTCAGATTTAGCAATCTTCCGCTTGTATTGGCTTATTTCTGATTGGCACTGCGATTACCTGTTGTTTTACACAGATTACACTGCAAAGGTTATCGAAAAATTCAATATTTTGCTTCCTCGAAACACTAGTAGAAATCACTCACAGTTCAAAGCTTTTCTTAGCGCTAATAGCTCCGCATATCCAACACCAATGATAGTACACGGTATTTAGATAATTATAAACACTTTTGGCTTATTTGGTACTCAGTAATCTTATTTATATATTTTAAAAAATAAATATTGCGGAGACTACTGTTGCTCTTACCACGCCCCCTGGCGATCATTATATAATTCATGGCGATTTTTTATATAATTTTCCGGTGACATATCTGCTATAGTACTAAATTTGTCTTCATGGAGAGATTGTCCGTCTTATTTCGCCTTATCCCTACCCAAAGGGTGTAAAACGGGACCCTACTCGTATTGAAATGCCTCCGATGTCTGTCTGTCTGTCAGCGGGCTGTATCTCATGAACCGTGATAGGCAGACAGTTGAATCTTTCACATAAATTAAGGGGGGATTCTCTAGTAAAAACTTGTTTTTAGGCGATATTTCCTCATTTGTTTTATCTCTACCATCGTAAAAAATTAAATGCAACAAATTAAATGATTCCCAAAGTATTTTTTTATACCCCAATACACTTCAGACAAAATGGATGAATGTACACCAAATTGGCTGAACGTACACCGCGGCAGCGGCCGGCGAAGTGCCAGAAGCAAATTTGGTGTACAATCATCCATTTTGGTAGACAAAATTTGGTGAATATTATTTGGTAAAAATTTACTCAAATTTGGTGGCACGTTAATACACAGCCAAAAATTAAGTATAATTGGCTATAGAATTACAACAAGTAATAAAAACTGGTCAAGTGCGTGTTCAACTCGCGCGAAATTAATACACTTCTGCGTGACTGCGCGTCCAAAACTAAGACGGTATTTTTAACTTAGTGGTACTGAACCCTCGGTGCGCGAGTCCGACTCGCACTTGACCGGTTTTTTATTGTAGATGGGCTTACAGAAACAGCCTGAGGTCAGAAATAAGGTCGACTTTGGAATAAAACGCCCAAAAGAAGCCTCTTCAAGCCGTTTGAATGAATTCGCTTATTAGGAAAGAGAGAAAGCAATGCAATGGGTGTTCTTCTTTTGTGGCCATTACTTTTATTTATTAGTGGAATCATGTGGGTTTAATTTTAAAATTTTACAAATGGAGCAAAAGTAGGCGAAGTAGATTACATGGATGAAAATCGAGTCACAGTGAATGGTGCCAAACATAGGTATGTATGCCTAAGTTTCGGATGAGATGGTTGTTAGGATATACAAATTACACTCTGTATAGAGTTCACCCGAAGTATAATAAATTGACAGGATGATAAAGAATCATGAATTAGAATTTAATGCGGGGATCTTCATACAACGATCCGCTTCGTTGCCTAGACTAATTCTTAAAGCCAACATGGCGGCCACTAGAAAAGCTTGTATTTTAATGAAAGTCGAAAGAGCTTAGAGACGTGGTCGGGCGAATGTGGTCCTGCTAGCACCTATTTAAAATTGACTCAACTGAAATAAAAAAGACACTGTACGGACAGATGGTCACAGAGCAGTTAAAACATTATTTCACATTGAATATTTTATTTTCTTCATAGTTTTAAAGTAATAAAACACCATGTCGAACTTAAATACAATGCTATCGTTAACTCTACATTAGCTACACATCACGTAGGTATTTTAAAATAATACTACCCTTTCAAGGTGACATATTTCAAAGAAAGGTATTAGCTACGGGAATAAGGGGGAAATCACAGAATTTTCTCAATTTTTATAGCTCGCTTTTTGCGACGCCCAGTGGCAGAGAAAGGGAGAAATTTTCTTAGCTGGCCTTACTCACACTTTAGTCATTAGGTATATTTTACTCTAATTGTTACATAAATATTTTTCAGATGTTCTTAAACTCGATCTGCTTTTTGTGCCTGTCTAGTTTTGGGAAGGCATCATGTTTTATAGCTTGGGTTTACTAATATTACTATTTGTTACCATAGAGTAACACGACTTATCCGCGCGAGCCCGGATTTGACTGACTGTGGCCTCTGCCTACCCCGACGGGAAAAAACGTGATATGTACAAATGATTGTAGGTGGTAGGGCTTTTGTGGAAAGTCCGTCTGGGGAAGTACCACCCCCTTGCTTTTTTCTGCCGTGAAGCAGTAGTGTTTGCACTGCTGTGTTTCGGTTTGAAGGGCAAGGGAGCCAGCGAAATTACTGGCATATGAGCTTTATCATCTTAGTTCTCAAAGTGAGCAACGCGTTTAGCTGTCTTATTAGTGTCAAAATGTGCCATTAATAGGACAGTGGGTGTTATGGGCGGTGGTGACCACTTACCATCAAGTGGCCCACCTGCTCGTTTGCTCACTTGTAACGTATATATTTTTTTTAAAAGACTAGCATAATTCTTAAAAACGTCCCTTGTTACATCCCAATGCATGGGGTTTTTTTATCAAATAATTTTGTGGTGTTCCGCCATGCCTTCGCAATCAGTTGTCGCCCGACCACTTCCTAAGCCTTCCTCTTCCTGAGATGGGACCCATTATGACGCCATTCCAAGCTAAGAGAAATAGTCTGCTAAATGAAAACAACATCATATAGTCATATTACGCTCACCATTGCAGATGGTGCCATAGTTCCTTCAAAGGTTCTCATAATATGCGTCATAGTTTTTATAGTCATAATAACCATTCTTACTTACACTTGTTTGTAAACTGACCGGGCTATGAACTTTACTATGCAGTTTGCTATTAGAGACATCTGTCAAGCAAGATGTGTGTATAACACGCATATTTTATACATATACATTACGCCTTTTTATAATTTTTGCGTCCCAAGTCCGGTATTTCTACTACTTAACGAAAAACAAGTATCTTTCCCAAAAAAAAATACCCTAAAAAAGAATTAACGACTTCCCGTAACAAATCCGTTGAACAAGTGACCACTTTAGTTAATATTAATTTCTTTAGAAAAGTATCCATTAAGCCGTAAATTTTTTCCCTGCTAATTGACTTCACCACAGGTTTTAAGGCGTAAGTTTTCTAAACGACTTTTCCACACTAATATTATAAAGAGGAATGATTTTTAGTTTGGATGTTTGTAAAGAACAAACGTGGAATAAACTCAAAAACTACTGCACTTATTTCAAAAATTCTTGCACCATTAGAACGCTAAATATTTTTTTAGTAACATAGGCTTTATTTATTACTAGAAACAAATAAGGTAAGGATCGCCAACAAACTGTTTTGCAGATCGCCAACAAACTGTTTTGCAGTTTGGCGATATATTTAGTTTGTAAAACTCAGTTGTAAAATATTTAATAAATAAATTAAATAAAAAATAAAAAGAATCTACTAAAACTAAAATAATGTAATGATTTTTTTACGGCTCAGTAAAATTAATAAAATATTTTTTAGAAGAAAATGTATTACGGACTTTGACCGCAGCAAACTGACTTATTAATATTTTTCATACTGGGTGAACTGAACGTTCCTCGGAACGTTCAGTATCAGTGTTACCATTTTCTACATTCCTAGTGCTAACTAGCAGCGCTATCTAGTTGGACTTCCAAAAGCTGGTTAAAACACTCTATTACTCGTATGCCACTATAACTACTTTATTTACATGTTAAAGTTGATAGATATGCTGACCTAAATCAGACCATGTTATCCATAACTTTGTATTAACCCTTATCCTAATAAAGCAATTCGTATTCAAGACAGAATCAATACCTGTAGACTACTTTTTAAATTATTCAGGACAGACATTCCATTCAAAATACTAATAGAATAATATGTTTAATAATTTTTAGATAAACATCCCCCAAAATTAAATGCTACCCGTGCGAAGCCGTGGCGGGCCGCTAGTACAGTATTGTTCCATTGAAACCATAGTTTTTAAAACAACGTAAGCGATTCTGGTACAACTTCACGAAAATATTAATAATTAACTTTTAAACTATGTTCAAAACCGGATGTATCTCGGCTGTAAAGTAGCAGATAAAAGTGTTGATATTGTCTAAACTATTATTAGCTCGCTCAGACATTCGAGATTTACTTCAAATAAATAAAACACAACTCCTCAGCTTTCAATCATGCGCTCTATTTTCTTGTAGGTTCCCAATGTCTTTGCTTCTTGTGTAGGAAATTGAACAATACAAACATTTGTAGATTAATAATTTTGTGAAGTGATAGAGCATAATGACAATAAGTGTAAATGTAATCTTAAACCATCAAAGCATCCCATGGCACGTCCACTGTAGGACAGGGTACTCCTTCCAGAACTCCAGCAAAAACGCGTACTTTGGAGGGTATCTACCATAGTCACCAGGCTTGTAAGCGTTGCGGCTGACGACCGCTGTTGTAGGTAACCGCAGTATTTAAGGTGGTACGATACACAGAACGATGCATTTTACATAACCATGCGTATTTCTTTTTTGGTCGTAAGATAACCTAACCCAACCTGACCGTTCCTATTCCGGATCGGTTAGTTAGGTTGGGTTTATCTTAGCTAACTAACCTAAGTTGCACCAGAACTAATCTAATCCCGTTTACAATCAGCTGATGCCCTTTTTCAATTTGCCAAACGTAGGCGACCGTTTGTAAACGGTGAATTATATGATTTGCCTGCGACATATTAATAATGATATTACGAAGAGACGTAACAAAATGTAAAGTTAAACGTGCTTATAATTAAAATATTGCCTAAACGTTAAAATGACTATTTCTATTTTATAGTTAGATCCATTACTTTCGTAATTTGTAAATAATCACGTGTGGATACGTGACAGATTTAAAAAGTAGTTAGCCCGGGATCTAAACTGAGATTAATCACGTGCTCATTATTAAAATTTCATTTTATCTCCTCTCTCTATTGATTTCTAAGATTTTTAATGATTTGAGAAAATTATTTTCAAACAAGAATTTCATACTACAATTTTTAAATAAATAATCTGTAAGTTTTTATTTTCTAACTTTTTCTATGTTGTCAAGGCGTTTCATGTTGTGATGATGATAAAGTAAAACTGATAACCTTAAATGACATGTCAAAATTTTGAATTATATTTGAATAAAAAGTACCAAATATAAAAAACTTTTTGTACTATATAATTAGACCCTCCTCTAACCTTTTATAATAAATATTTCAAAAACAAATATAATGAAATACGCGTACGACGTCAAATAATAATTAATGAGGGTCCCACTGAGATGACCGAAACACGTTTTCGTAAGCAAATCGTATAACTGGCCAACCAGCAAAAAACGCGTTTTTATTCAGTAAATGTATAATTTAGTGTCCCTTAAATAGTGGATAACCCTTCAACTGTCCACTAGTCAACTATTTTACAACCTTAACAAATCAGCAACTCTTTATTGAACGTCAAAACGGAGTTTTTCTATGGATTTTGTATGAAGTTACTAGCTTTTTGTGACGTCATAATTAACACAAAATTAACTGTGTACACTAAATGTAGAATTATATGTTTTCCATGTATTTTACGTCAATCTTTCTTAAATGCACACAATATTTTATTTTAGTTGTAGAATAGGAAAATAACGAATTTTGGGTTTTCTTTGGGTATTTTTAAAAGCTTTTATTTAGTTTTACTTATCGCAGTGTCTGTCTGTCTGTAACCAAATCTTGCATGTTAAATTGGATGTGGTTTTCGATTGAGATGAAATTTCGCATGCGTATGTAAATGGGATGCCAATATTATCTTAACTTGGAGCTGATCTGATGATGGAGCCGGAAGATAGCCATAGAAAGGTGAGATAATACCGCGTTTCAGAAATCCTGCAGTACCATCTGGTGGTGGGCAGAATGGCTTGCTCACCTGGTAGTATTTTAATGTTAGAACAACTCTTGGAGGTTCTTTTATAAAATATTTGGGTTTATTAATTTAAATATAAAGCAAATTTCTCTAAGTTTTTACATACAAAGCAACGACTAAATGTCTCGCGCAAACAACAACAATCACTTTGGTATGATACTGTAGTTTTCTTACCCCATACTAGAGGGGCTGTTTTTTGTTGTCGACTACATGATTTAACCAAACCTTACGTATGGTCAAACGCACGTCAATGGAAACATTTGCAACTCTATAACTATGCCGGGTCCCGTGTGGTAACGGCAAAGAATAGTACCAACCCATACATACCCGTGGGTGTCGTAAGAGGCGACTAAGGGTTAACTGGAGGATGGGCAGCAGCATCCTCCTTTGTATCTAACATCTTACTTACTGCGGTCACCTACAACCGCGGTCCATAGTGCCAGCCGTAACGCTAACAAGCGAGGTGACTATGGTACTTCCCCTCCACATTTTTCCAGCAAAAGCTAGAATTCTGGAGGGAGCTCCCTGTCCTGTAGTGGACGTTCATGGGATGTTATGATGATGATGATGATGAACTATGCCGTAATTAAAGTTTTTCTACTGACGACGTGCTGTTGGGTGTCTTAGGTTTGGGCTTGTCTGATTCTGGAGTGTGCATATGGTTGTTTTTAGGGTTCCGATACCAAAATGGTAAAAAAGGAACCCTTATGGTGCGACTTAGTCTGTCTGTCTGTCGGTCTGTCTGTCTGTCACACCTCTATATCTCAGCAACCACTCATGCTATCGACTTGAAATTTGGTATTGTTTTAGAATATCGTTGCCCAACTTAATTGCACATGAAAGAATAAAAAAAAAATATGATTATTAATGTAAAGGGGGCCCAAATATAGGGAGCAAAATTTCAAATTGTCGTTACTAGGTCGAGTGGGGTATCATATAAAACGGCTTTACTTGTACATTCTAAAATATATTTGTATTTTTAGGGTTCCGTACCTCAAAAGAAAAAAACGGAACCCTTATAGGATCACTTTGTTGTCCGTCTGTCTGTCTGTCTGTCTGTCAAGACCCTTTATCTCACGAACGGGTAAAGGTATCAGGTTGAAATTAATACCATATATTAGGATCCATGAACCACACAAGATCTGAAAATTTCAATTTTTTACAACGACGCAATCAAAAGATATGGCATTTCATGTCCTCATCTCCATACATTTATTCAAAAATGAAAAACCTACAGGGTACTTCCCGTTGACCTAAAATTATGAAAGGACAGGGTGGAAAATGTATGGAGCTCGGTCTTTTATTCAAAAATATTCCAAAGCAACCTAACCACTATGTAGAAAAAAAACATAGATTCTAGACTTAAAACTGAGCCTACATGCCCAGTTGTGGGACTTAAGCACCCACCATTTAGGATGAATTAATTTTCAAAAATCAGCTAACTAGTCCACTCAAAAAGTCTATAAAACGCATCTGCCACTATCTATCTCTTTCTAACGCCTACTTAGCAGTTAACGTAACTCTTTCTAATGACTAGGCGTTAGAAAGAGTTAGATAGTGGCAGATGCGTTTTATAGACTTTCTGAGTGGACTAATTAGCTAATTTTTAAAAATTTATTTCTCCTAAATGGTGGGCGTGAAGGCTCAGTTTTAAGTCTACAATCTATGTTTTTTTTCTACATAGTGGTTAGATTTTTTCGGAATTTGATTAAAAGACCGAAAAAATCCATCTCCTTTGGACAGAAGCTAGGTCTCACAGTACAAATAATGGGAAAAGTCTGAAATCATTAAATATTACAACTTTTCTCACAACTAATGGTAACCAATTGTGGTGAGCTCCCGTTTCAAGAACATTCATATAAGAGAGGGGTCAAGTTGGATGGTCGCTGAGGCGACTTTTGTTTTAGTTCTATTTAAAAACGGGAACACTTACAAACTTGAAAATTGGTATGCTTATAGGGCATAGGCTATAAAATAACAACAAATAATAAAATTTGATCAAGCGCGTGTCGGACTCAAAAAATCTAGCACATTAACTTACTGAAATTTCAACTAATACAATTATGTTTATGTGGTGGTACGGAACCCTCAGTGCGCGAGTCCGACTCGCACTTGGCCGGTTTTTTTTTTAGAACTTAAATTTTTCAAGTTATGATGAAAAACGTCAAAAAAATACCATTGCCCCCCACTTATCTCCGAAGTTTGTGAAAGGAAAAATCTGAATTAATTTCAGTCGATAGAAGTTTACGTAAATGTTACAGCAAAAATAAAACAATCGTTTGAAGTTGCTTCCATATGGTTGGCTGGAAGAGATCTCTTTTAAGAGATAAGCTCGCCATTGTAAAAATTTTTTTTGTTATTTGTGTCACTGTTGTTGTCACAGTTTTTTAAAAATCTGCAAAAAACGTTTAGGAACAAATTTAGTTTTGCGGTTCTAAAAATTGACTTTTTTGCTTCCAAAAATGCTATCGGTATATCGAAACCCTCGGCGCGCGAGCCCGACTCGCACGTGACTGGTTTTTTTAGTAATTGACACAATAAATACAAAGAAAAATTTTTTTTTTTTAATCTTCATACAAGCTTAATTTTAGTTCGCTGCTTCACCCCATATTTTTTGGCTTTTTCTATTATATTTCTTATATATTTCCCTTAGGTTTTCGGGACGAATTAGGGATTCGGGATTCCGCCCGTGTGGTGCCGGCAAAGAATAGTGTCTTCCCATGTTTATCCATGGGTGTCGTAAGAGGAGACTAAGGGATTATGAATCGGAGGAAGTTGCTGCAGCATCATTCTCTAACCATCTTACGTTCTGCGTTCACCAACAACCGCGGTCCATAATGCCAGCTGCAACGCTCACAAGTGTGTTGACTATGGTACTTCCCCTTTACATTGTTCCAGTAAAAGCTGTAATTGTAGAAGGAGCTCCCTGTCCTGCAGTGGAAGTTACATGGGAACTCATGATGATGATGAATTAGATGAACATAGCTTGTGTAGACAACGATTGCAAATTGCGATGAAATCGAAGATTTATTAATGAGACAGGCATATTATTATGAAAGAGAAAAACATTCGTCATAACAAACAATGTATGAAAACACGGAGAAAACAATTTCACCCAGAAGTAGATCGATGTTACGCTTCCGTAAATACCTATATTATATATTTCATTTTAAATCGTTAGAGCCCGATTACAAATTGTATAAAAAAATTACATACTATCTTGAAAGATGGCGCTTCAAGATAGTATGCATAAAGCTGCCACTCCTTTCTAATTAAATACTCTTTGACCCAGGTGATCTCGCAATAACCCATAAAAATTCGTTTGGTTAGCTTACATGCAGAGTTTGAGCCTAAGCTATGCCATATACCTAAATATGACTTGCATATCACAGTGTCACCTGTCATGCGCTGAGGATGGTTACTGGTTTTATTCGGTAGTAGTGATGGAAATCCCATCGTCAAAAAATATTAATAAGAAAAGGACAGAAGGGCAGGGCTGCTTTTCCCGCAGCTCCAAAACAGTTCCAAGTTCAGTTTTGCCATTAAATAATTCTGCCAGTATTACGGAAAGAATCATGAAAATAATTATGAAAGTAAATTATATTTTCTACCTTTGACTAATTCAAAATTAAAATTGACAACTACCTGTCTACCCTTATTATCTCCGGGATTGATCCTTTTTGAATGTCGCTGTTTTTTATGCCGATTATTTATTCAATGGTGGATACAGACTTAATAAGATTGATGATATGACAAAAATACTGAGTGAGTACGAACATACATACCTACATTGCATGGATTTTCAAAGCCCGCGTTCAAAGTGCAACAAAAAGGTATAAATTTTTGATCGATCATAGGTCGACATACAAAAAAAAAACATTTTCTCCTAAAACTGTTTCAGCTGATAGAGTATTTTAGTATGAGTGGTTTGGTAGAATTCAGGGCCTAGAACAGAATAGTATAAAAATATATGAAATTTATATAAGCTCACAAAATGTTGCGTGACAGCTAATGTCAATCTCTTTTCGTTTCTGCTGCACCTTGAATACACTTAATAATATTCTTTAAAGCTTATGAGTTATTTAAGGTGATAATTGTTGGGTCGCATATTCAATCGTCCATAATAATAAATATTGTATGGTTAGTGATAATGGGAATTAGTTTATTTAGCTCTATCCATCCATCGGCAGTTTTATATCCTTTGTTGAACCAATTTGACTCGTGATTGTTTTATCAACCCTATACATTGTATATATAATGTCGTGGGCCACTCGTTGAATAGGGCCGATCGAGATCTGTTCTGTTCCCAATATAAAATTGGGCAGATCGAGGAGACCAACCTATTTGTTGATTTGTCCTACTAGTCACTTGGCCACATCGAGATATGGCAGGGCATATCGTAATATGCTTACATTACGATGCGCCCAGCCATATCTCGAGGTTAGGTTTTATTATATACAGTCTTCGAGCAATGCGTATCAAATCCGCGGAAGTTCCTGAAGCTCTATACAATCAAACCATGGAGCTATTTTTCAGAGTTCTGAATCAAAATTGTGCGACCATTATAGTGCGACTTCGTCTGTCTGTCGGTCTGTCGAACTATTTCTCTCAGCCACTACTCGTGATACTACTTTATTGCAAACGAAAGACTAAACAAAATTATATTATTATCACATTTATCACTGTTAAGGGGGCCCAATTTTATTTTTTTTGTCGTTACCAGGTCGAAGGGCTTTACTTGTAACATAAATATGTTTGAGAACGTACATTCTAAAACATATTTATGTATTTTTTTAGTTGTAGGTATTTGTACCTTGTACTTGTAATTTTAACTTATACTTGTAGGTAAATGTAATTAAAATTTTGAGAACGTGACATTATGCGCCGGGAAGCTTTTAACTTTTGAAGGGTTTTATAAGTCTTAAAAATATATTCAACTGTGTTATCTATAGGTATTCTCGCTAAACGTATAGTCAAGGGCAGGTTAAGTTTGACACTCGCAGTGAAACTCTAGCCTGAACGTCTAAATAACTCTTTGAACTGAACAACTTTTCATGCTGTTTTCCTTACAAACCAAAGATTTTGGAAAATTAGCGCATAGAAGCGGAGCGTTTTCTCATGTCTGTATAATAATATCGAAAAAAATTGCAGTACCAGCCACACTGGCGGACTGTTACAATCAGAAATCAGAAATGTTTATTAACACTAGGACATCGCAACACAACTCTATAAAAATACAATCAATGCGTAGCAACATCAAGGAAATATTATCTTGTGGGTACACAAAAGAAGAAAATAAAAATACAGTGCTGTGACATCGGCAGTGATAAAAGGGACGCACTCAGGAAAAATCACAACAAAAAGTCTACCGTCTGCTGTGCCTCAAAGAGATTTGAACCTCGTAGCGCATTATACTGGCGTTTACGATAGTAGGAAGCCGCTAGTGTATTTCGAAAGACGAATTAAATCGGTATAATCGTCTAATTTGACCATACAAACACTTCCCATGTAGTAAAATAAGTGTTTGCAAAAAATATCAACCGAAAAACGTCCACTGCTGGACATTAGCCTCAAGAAGAAGAAGAAGAAGACCTTTTTGCAAATACTTAAAAGGTAGTTCAGAGGGAAGTACACTTTTAAATCGGTAATAATACACTTTTGAGGTGTGTTACGTGTAAGTATATTTTTTAGTTACCATAAATCACTTTGAAAGAGAAATCGCGTGCGAATCTTGTGTGATGATTCAATGGATTTTCCGAAATAAGTTAAAATTTCACCGTATCAAGGAGTTTCCCAGTACAAATTTAATTAGGAGGAGGAACTATTTAGTCTGGTGCCTGCGAAACAGTTCCACCACCGTACCACACGCCGCAGGGAGAGGTTTCATCCACATCACTTGGACTATTGGCGTTGCAACACAACGTGGTTTGCGCGATCATTTCTCTTGCGCACATCTAGGATGTGGAACGATCTTCCCCCTGCGGTTTTTCCTTGTAGTTACGATATGGGGTCATTCAAAAAGCGGATTAACAAATTTCTCAAAGGCCGGCAACGCACTAGTACCAGGTGTTGCAAGTGTCTATGGGCGGCAGTGACAATTATCATCAGGTGAGCTGTCTGCTCGTTTGCCTGCTCTTACATAAAAAACTTAAGGAATGAGCCGATTTTTTTAATAACAGTATCAGCATAAAAACCCGGCATCAGTGGTTGCCGAAATGGCGAAAGCACCGATGTAACATTCCTGACTCCTTACGCGTAAATCTAAGAATATCGACGCGTCAAACTTTCATCAATCCTGGTTGTATCTAAATGTTATTAAATTTTTTGCATCGCATGCTAAACCTGCAACACGATTCCAATTACATAGACAAGAAATTGAAAGCAGCTGACTTAAATTAGGATTAGGTAGATAAGGACATGCTTCTTAAAGAAGTGATTCGAGGGTTGACCTTGGCCCTTGGGTTCGTCTTGGCTCTTAAGAAGTACTGGTAAGACACCAGAAAACCTGATACATATGGCTATCTCAAGAGTTAAGTGTACTCATTAAAAATGAAACGCCTTTAATTACGAGATAAACATCTGGTAACTTTTTCAATCAAGATTAGAACGAGTGTTGTTTTTTTACCGTCTGAGATAACACTTGGAACAACAATATCCAAAAAATTAACAATAAAAAATAACTTCATAATATAAAAGCTTTTAATATTTCCAACACCATTAAAATTCAGTTTCCCCTGAACCACCCTGTCTTTACCATAAAAGACAGACGAAGTGGTTGCATTTAGCCTCCTATCAGAATTTCATGAAACACTGTATAAAACCGCTCTAGGATAATTTGGTTACTGTATAAAACTGCTCTAGGATAATCGCGGTCAGAATCCGGAGCGTGGTTGAACGCGCTTCCATCACCTAACCTGGGCACGCATCTTGACAATGACTCCTTGCGTGTGGCGGTGGCTCTCCGCCTGGGCTGCGATGTATGCGAACCACATCGCTGCATCTGTGGTACCATGGTGGAGGCCAATGGCCATCATGGGTTGAGCTGTTGTCGTTGTGCAGGTAGGTTTCCGCGCCACCACGCTCTCAACGATATCATCCGTAGAGCCCTCGTATCGGCGAATGTCCCTTGCGTGTTGGAGCCCCCTGGCTTGAGCCGCACAGATGGCAAGAGACCGGATGGCCTGACGCTGGTCCCGTGGCATAAAGGCAGATGTCTGCTATGGGATGCCACCTGCATCAGTACTTTTGCGGCTTGCCATCTAGGCCAGACAAACCAGGCAGCAGGGGCGGCCGCTGAATCCGCAGCTTTAAAAAAGAGGGCCAAGTATGCCGACCTCGCCCGCCAACACGAGTTCGTCCCGCTGGCTGTTGAGACGTCGGGTAGTTGGTGCGCGGAGGCATTGTCCTTTGTCGGGCAGATAGGGCGTCGGCTGAAGGAGAGAGGTCTTGACCCCCGCTCCGGCTCTTTTCTTGTCCAGAGGTTGTCCATTGCGATACAGCGTGGTAATGCTAGTAGCTGATGGGTACCTTTGGACCGGGGGCGACCTGGGGCGGTCTGTTTCATTGACGGTTTCTTTGTTTTGATCGAAATTATTGTTATTTAATTTATTTGACATGTTTTTATTTAAAAAAAATTATTTAAAGAATGAAAAAAAAAAAAAAAATTGGTTACTTTTATATACTATACTATTAAACGAGCAATATTTGTTTATATATTGGTACATATATTTGTATACATAAGTACTCGGTTTCTCGAAAACGGCTCTAACGATTTCAATGAAATTTACCATACGGGGGTTTTCAGGGGTAAAAAATCGAGCTCTAGTTAGGTCTCATGTTTTCCCCGTGTATTTAAGTTTTTTTTTAATACTGTGTTCCAGACAAAACCCTTGTTAGATTGACAGTTAGAGCATTTCCTTTGAGAGGCAAGTTGGTTTCGGCTTCTATTTTAATATGTGAAAACTGGGTAAAATCAAAAAGATTACTTAACCTAATCTGATACAATTAGGTCAGAAATCCGTTGTTGACACAAAATTACCTATTCATTATGCGCTAGCTATATCTTGACTTGCCTAGACATATCAAGATGTGGCCAAGTGATTTGTTGGGCCAATCGATAATTAGGCTGTCCTCATCGATCTGCCCATCAGGGCATATCATGAAATAATCAGCCCTATCACGAAATGCTGGCATATCTTTATCTGCCCACAGGCATATCTCTATCAGCTAATGATTGACTTAGTTCAATGATTGGCCCACGACACTATTATGTATTATTAGTATCATCATGTTATCATATAAAGTAAGCACATCAGGTGCTAAATGACGTCATAAACCACGAACCGTAATATTTACTAATAGAATAGAATAGAAATAGAATAGAAACGTTTATTTGCAGAGATACTTACAAAATACAAATTCCAGATCTTATAGAAAAATAGTCTTAGTATCTAGTCTGCGAAACAGGCATGCAAATATTTATATAAATGAGCAATAGTCGTGCCTATCACTAATTATTCGTGGCTTTATACTCTCTATACTCCTTTAGGCTATAAAAACAATGTTCCATTAACCATTTAGTCACTCGTGTCTTAAACATGTTTCCATCTAATTGTTTTATTTCATCTGGTAGTTTATTATATATCTCTATACACATATTGAAAACATTTTTCGTATAAATATATTTATTACATGCTGGCTTATGTAGTAAGTTTAAATATTGAGTTCTTTTTGGCCTAGTATGTATATCATGATATTTACTAAAGTGGTGAGGATGATCTTTTACAAAACAACATGCACTTTTTATGTATGCGCAGGGGAGGGGCAGGATATTTAGACTTATAAAAAGTGGTTTGCACGATTCAAGATAATCAAGATAATGATATAAATTATATGAATACGTGCTTCTATTTGTAACGTAAACGATATTTAATTACGACTGAAATTCTAAATTTTCCACTACACGGCATCATGACGAGGTTGAACAAAGAATGATGCACCTCTTACGCTTTTCATATTACTGTGTAGCTAATAAAGTTCAAAACCTAAGTAGCTAAACATCAAGCTTCTTTTCCTTGTACCAAAACCTTTCACTTGCTCCCATATTGACATTCTTTCCACACTTCTTCTGGTCTCATCTACCTTTTCATACACGCTCGAATATTTTGCCTTGGCCTATGTACAGAAATTTTTCTTCCTAAATTTAATCTTGGGTGGTTTCTGAGGCCTCCTCTTCCTATATTGCCTTGCACTATCGCCTTATAGATCTTTTTTGTTAGTCTCCGTACATTTAGCCTCCACAGTAAAAGTTTCAATGAAATCTTTAGTTTTTTTTAATAAATACCTATTAGTTTCATAAGCAGATTCACATCTTTTAGAATTAATATTGTTCTACTCTTATTGTTTAATTGTAGTCACTACATTTTCTTTACACTGCAACGCTCTCTTATCACACTATTTCTAATCTAAATCTATCATCTTTTTTTGCGCCAATTATTGTATTCCTCAACGCTTTCATTTCAACTGTATTTTTGGGGTTTCGTAGTCAACAAGGAACCCTTATAGTTTCGTCATGTCCGTCAGTCTGTCCGCGGCTTAGCTCAGAGACCCTGAGTACTATAGAAAGCTGTAATTTAGTATGGATATACACTTCATCTGATAAAATAGTAGAATAAAATATTGAAAAACATTTTTTTAGGGTACCTCCCTGTAAGTAAATTGGATGTGATTTTTTTAGTATATATGATGAAATCAAAAGAAATAACTATCACAGCTAACTAGACTTCACAGGTTAATGAGTTGTAGCAATAGCAATCAGGAGCTAGGACCTCGCTGAGCATTAGGAGGTAAAAAAATTGTGTTACAAACGTTATGAAATACATAATCAAAACCTGCTTTGCGATCAAAAATCGTAAACAAACAACGGAACCCTATACTGCACGTGGCCCGATACTCACTTGGCCGGCTTTTTTTTTCTCTCTCCCTCTCTCTCTCATACTTCTTCTGCCATACCCAACGTTCACTGTCATACATAAGTGACGGTACCAAACACCTTTATGCACAGCTAGACTGGTACTGGACCTACATCTAAGAGACACGTCGTTCTGCGAAGCACCACTCACCATTTTTACAGCGTTCTTATATGGTTTTGCATATGATTTTGTTTGTGCTAAGCCTGTTACCTATTTAAACGAAAGTTGAAAGGTTTGAAAGATTTTATACATAGAATATTTAGAGATTGTGTACCTATGTCCTTTAGTTATAGTCTTTTCTGTAAAATTTTTGTGCAATAAAGAATATATATATTTCTTACGTCACGAGTAGAATGTCATGTTATTTCAAACAAAAAAAAAGATAGTAAGAAAAACCGAAAAATATGTTCTATATTACCCCTGTGTGGTGCCGGCAAAGAACAGTACCAACCATCTTTACCCGTGGGTGTCGTTAGAGGCAACTAATGGGCAGCAGCATCCTTCTGTGTATCGTAATATCATCTTACATTCTCACCAACAACCGCGGTCCATGGTGCAAGCCCTAACACTAACAAGCGTGGTGACTATGATACTTCCCCTCCACATTGCTTTAACAAAAGCTGGAATTTTGGAGGGAGTTCCCTGTCCTGTAGTGGACGTTTCATGGGATGTTATGATGATGATGATCGCAGAAAAATAAATGGAAAATCTAGTTTTATTATACAGGCATAAAATTATTGTCGTGACCGTGACAGAGCCTGTTATAAATAGTTAGCGAGTGATTAGAATTGCATCAAGTACTTAGTTAACATCTTCAATAAACACAACTTAGTACCATGAAGGTGATCAGGAATACCATGTTCACAATGTCCTATGCACGCGTTATTAACATCACGTTTAACTAAATATCCTATAGGTACTATTAAACAAGCAACATTAGTATATAAATTATATATGTATTTGTAATTGGTTTTTCGAAAACGGCTCTAACGATTTCGATGTAATTTACCATACGGTGGTTTTCAGGGTGAAAAATCGACGCAGCTATGCAGCATGTCTGGGAAAATTCGTTTTCCGCGTTTTAAACAGTAACCTACAGCGTCATCTGTTGGCGGGTAGCATAGCTTGCTAGCCCGATGATATTTTAATGTTGAGGCGGCTATTGTAGAGCGAAGCTCGGTCGACTAGGTACAGTCAACGACAGGTCAAGCTTGACACTCGCAGTGCGACTCTAGCCCGTACGTCTATTGAAATAAGAACGGTACAAAGTCCAATGTGTCCAGCTTGATGTGCTCTTGACTGTACTACATGTAAATAAATCAAGTAAGTCGATTTTTAGGGTTCCGATACCAAAATGGTAAAAAAAAGGAACCCTTATGGTGCCGCTCTGTCTGTCTGTCTGTCTGTCTGTCCGTCTGTCTGTCACACCTCTATATCTCAGCAACCACTTACGCTATCGAGCTGAAATTTGGAACAGTTTTAGAATATAGTTGCCCAACTTAATTGCACATGAAAATTTTTTGAAAAAAGTATGATTATTAATGTAAAGGGGGCCAAAATAGGGGGGGCCAAATTTCAAATTGTCGCTACTAGGTCGAGTGGGGTATCATATGAAAGGGCTTTACTTGTACATTTTAAAATATATTTTTGTATTTTTTTAAGTTTCTTAGTTTTCAAGTTATGATGAAAAATGTCAAAAAAAATACCATTCCCCCCCCCCTTATCTCCGAAGTTTGAGTAAGGGAAAATCTGAATTAATTACAGTTGACAGAGGTTTATGTAAACTTTACAGCAAAAATAAAACGATCTTTCTAAGTTGCACAGTTTTTCAGAAATCTGCAAAAAACCTTTACAAACAAATTTAGTTTTGCGGTCCTGAAAATGGACTTTATTGCTTCCAAAAATACTATAGGTATATCGGAACCCTCGGCGCGCGAGTCCGACTCGCACTTGACCGGTTTTTTATTTTACGGAACGCGTGGGGGAGTTTTGTTTATTTACGCGCAGTGTATTCCTTTGAAAATATTATATTACTAAGTCCTTTATTTTATCTAAAACGTGAATTTTTATTGGTTTTGCTCCCGAAGCCAAGTGATTCTACTCATGCAATCACTTGGCTTCGGGATAACAAGCATAAAGGGCCCCATACAAAACCTTGCCTGCAGGGCCCTGCTTGCAGTGCGCACTGCCAATCGTACTGTGTGTGGTCTTGCAGGGCCGATGTAACGGCAATTTTGTCGGCCCTGCATGACCACACAAAGTACGATTGGCAGTGGCACTGCAAGCAGGGCTTTGTATGGGCCGAAAAAATTTTTTAGTTCGAAATTTTTTTTTTGTCTCCCTATAGTTAAGTGGTCACGTGATCCACTAATTTTGTATGGGAAGGCTCAAAATTCTTTTCGAGTAAAATATTTTTCTTCGGGAAAGTTGCTTGATGTCATGAGTAGAATCACTGGGCTTCAGGAGCAAAACCAGTAAAAATTCACGCTGTATTAAAAGATGTTTTTAGTTTTCAAATATTTTTTCTTCCGTAAGAGTGGTTTTCCTGGAAGCTGAAAATTTTTTATCTAGTAGGATTACTCCATTTTCCTAGCTTGTTATATGCGCCATCAAATGGAGCAATCTTATTGGTTTGAATTTCGCAGCTTACATCTTACACCTCGCACAGCTCTGGTGGATAACCACCCCTAAGGAACAATCCTGGAAGGAATACTTAGTGGTAAGTATGTATGTAGAGCTTTGCCCAGCACAAGACGCAACACAATATTTTCAACTCGTGCCACAATAGTTCATTAACCCAAGGTTTTTGTGCAAACAAATAAACAATCTAGGAAAAATAACATTCTATTAACAGTTTGCGTAAATTTCAGCATCGTTATTGTATCGGAAGGGAGATTTGTAATGCCATATCGAGCATGAGAAAATTTCGCTTTTGGTCATAAAATGATAATAAAATACACCGAACACATGTGGCGTATTTCTTTATGATCCAACCTAAAACTGTTGTAACAATCTGAATCAGGCAAGTATACTTAAAATAAAAAAATAAAATAGAGATTACCTAAAACTGGTCCCACGATGAGCATATAGGTGAATAATATTAGTATTATTTGCAAGCGTCGCGACCCTTGCCGCGCTTTGCACGCCACGTTCACTGTCGCCGATAGGTCCTTAACAGAGAACATCGACAATATTGTCTGCATTTTTTCACTGCTCACATCCTTTTTTGTCTTTTCCTTGAGTCTCACAACTATATACACAAACCCGCACAAATAGAACGCACACGCTACAGTAAACACTCCATAGTAACCGATACTCCTAGTAGTGTAGCCACTGAGTGCGAGGCCGATGGGCCTGCTCAAAGTTATGACCGCGGTTACAATCCCTAACCGGAATGTCCGCTCAGATTCGGTGGTGATGTCGGTGATATAGCTGTAGACGGCCAGCGTCATCGCGACCCGCCCGCCTGCAAGCGCAGGGGGCAAACCCTCCAAGAGAGCCGTTTCGTTCATACCCACTTGATAAAGAAAATAAGTGCTTAATATTATCCCGATTATAGAGATAAGTTTTCCTAAAATGGGCAGCACCATAAACGATTTTCGGTTCCCGGTGCGATCGCTCCACGCACCTACGAATAGGGCCAGTATCCCAGGCAATGCCGTCTGGAGAGGAAAGCTCCACGCCGTCATCCCTGAGACCAGGGTCTGCACATTTGTCTCCTCTACTGTATAGTTGGACGTGCGTCCTTCCATTATGTGATTGCATACTTCTCTGCTGTAGTGTAAATTTACTACACATGACTTTTCGAAACAAAGGTTCTGTACTGCTAGACCAGCGAGTACGCTCGGGAGTATGTAGCATATAACAAAAGGTTCCACTGTGATGAGTGATCTGACGCCCCATGCTGTTTTAAGAAATTCTTTTAATCTTCTGCTCAGCTTCATCTCTGTCTTCTTGAGTTCGGTACTGTAGGTCTTGTTGCACTTGCATGTTTCTACTGTTACAATTTTCTCGCTGGGTGGCTCGACCCGCAAAGTCATTTTGTCTGACAACCACTAATAGTATCATTGGCTCTCGTGTGTGCTATATAAGAAAAATATTTTATTTTTTTCTTTGAAAATTAATAGGTTTTCTGGTGGATTCGTTTTTGTACACAAACATTCGACTATAGTTACGATTATGTTCGAAATAAAGCGCGCGTGCGCAACTGGTCCTGCTCACGCGCTCGCGTCTATTCTTTACGACTGTTACGCGGCTACTGCCTATCAGCTGGCCGCCAGTACTGTTTAATTTGTACTTTATCATCTTATCACGTTGCTGTATTGGTCTGATGGTAATTTCCTTCTGGCTCTAAAACCATAATTATAAGCTTTGTCTTACCTGCATTTCTTCCAGCACCATGAAATTATTCATTAAGTAGATTTCTCGAGATTGACTTCATATCTCGAAATTAGTATTGTACTAACTTCTAGATTGCAAAGACTATTTTACTACATTAATCATTTCTTCTTTGCGTTGTTATAACTTAGGTACTGCATCTGAGAGCTAGAGCAATTTAACTACTTTTGTATGTTTTAAAATATAGGTACAAAATGTTTTTTTTTTATTTTCTCGAAAGCCATGTTAATTTCGGGACAAAGAGCTTTGTCATTGGGCCTAATATGACACGTATCAAGTGTTCCATTTTCCATAAAGTCGGTCAAGATGAAAATTGCGTAATAAAATAAGTCATACACATTATTATTACGTATAGGTGCCTACTTCTAAAATATAAATTGGATGACATTGACAAACTGCTATGTTCGATTAACCCAATCATTTCTCAGATGTAATTTCATGTTTCAAGGCGGTAAAATATCTTAGGACATAAAATATCGAATAGATTTTTATTTCACTTATTTTTGACTGTTTGTTTTTGGTACTGAGAATGAAAGCATGTCGATAAATATTTAATTTATTAATATTACGAAGTCTTGTGAAATGGTAAGGATTAGTAATTGCCACAGTTACACTTTTATTTTCCTGTTAATCTGTATCCCACCAAAAACATTCTGTAAAAAACTAGCCAAGTCTCGATGGAGCTGCTTGTTTATCTAAAAAAAACCGGCCAAGTGCGAGTCGGACTCGCGCACTGAGGGTTCCGTACCACCACATAAACATAATTGTATTAGTTGAAATTTCAGTAAGTTAATGTGCTAGATTTTTTGAGTCCGACACGCGCTTGACCAAATTTAATTATTTGTTGTTATTTTATAGCTTATTTCAAGTTTGTAAGTGTTCCCGTTTTTAAATAGAACTAAAACAAAAATCGCCTCAGCGACCATCCAACTTGACCCCTCTCTTATATGAATGTTCTTGAAACGGGAGCTCACCACAATTGGTTACCTTTAGTTGTGAGAAAAGTTGTAATATTTAATGATTTCAGACTTTTCCCATTATTTGTACTGTGAGACCTAGCTTCTTGCCAAATTTCATAATTTTAGGTCAACGGGAAGTACCCTGTAGGTTTTGCATTTTTGAATAAACGTATGGAGATGAGGACATAAAATGCCATATCTTTTGATTGCGTCGTTGTAAAAAATTTAAATTTTCAGATCTTGTGTGGTTCATAGATCCTAATATATGGTATTAATTTCAACCTGATACCTTTACCCGTTCGTGAGATAAAGGGTCTTGACAGACAGACAGACAGATAGACAGACAGACAGACAGACAGACAGACGAACAACAAAGTGATCCTATAAGGGTTCCGTTTTTTTCTTTTGAGGTACGGAACCCTAAAAAGTAATGAAATCTAGACAAAGTCGTACCAAGTCGTGACTTGGCCGTTGAACATTCTTTATACGTTAGTGGGTACAAGACAATTTTGTTTACACGTAATGTTATATCTGTTGTAACTACCTATGTTTGTTAAGCGAGATAATAGCCCATTCTGGTATTGGTAATTGGACGCTAGTGTCTCATTTTAGGCTGTTGTTGATCGTCAATGGGTAGCGGTTCTGACGACAGATGGTGTCATGGAGCACCTGGTTTTCTACCCTTCAACGGCCAAGTCACACATCAACTATAATAATAAAGAAATCGCAGTAAGGAACCTCAGACTTGGTACAACTTTGTCTAGATTTCATTACTTTTTAGAGATAAACAAGCAGCTCCATCGAGACTTGTCGATTTTTATACAGAATGTTTTTGGTGGGATTTCATTTCTTTTTGTAGAGACGTGGGCATATTGATTTATTTTTATTATTATGTTTTTTTTTTCGGGTGTCACCGCCACTCTTAGTCCAATGCAATTATATTTTGACCAAATTTTGAGCGAAATTAATATTTTAGTGTAATTTGTTTATTTACTCTTGTGTTTTCTAATCAGGGTCACAAGGTACTCCAGATCTTCGATTATCCAAGTTTTTATAGTTTTTCCTTTATGTGGCCATTAAACCCTAAGTCTGTACTTAATTTCAGCTCTCTGAGTCTATGGGAAGTACTAGTTCTATTTTGATGATCATGAGTGAGTGTGTGTCATAAATGCGAAACTTTGCTTTCGCTTAACTTCGGAACTAAATAACCTACAGGCTTGAAATTTTGGATTTTAAGTATGTGATTATAGCTTACTGGATGACAAAAATTTCTGTGTTCTGGTCTTATCCAGAGATTCTCAAATAGGGGCCTGAAAATTCGGCGAAATGGTTCCAGTAAAGGATGGTACGGTAGTGTTTGCTTCGCGCTCGACTTGGCGGGGGCACTGCCGTGCCCCCAGATTATAATTTCTCATTGTAGTAAGGGTGCTGGCTGCAATTTGGGTATATTATTTGCTCATGATTCATATTAATAGGGATGATAGATCAGCTCAATACGAATCGATTTGGTCCTAACAAGTTTTTCTGTGCGTCGCTGCGTTTTTGAGTTAAAGCAAAAAAAATAAAAATAAGATACTAAATAATGTTTTTTTTTGTCTGCCTTTGTGGCTCCTATTTAAAATACTTCTGAAGATGTAGAAAATCGAAGAGGCAGACATGCGAGGCTCTGCATTATCACGGGAAGAAGAAGTGAATTTTTGCATTTTGAAGCGCTGTAACTTTACGATGCAGGGCTATTATAAGCAAGGAGGTTTTTGTTCTGAGGGTGGCAGACCATTTTTCTGGGGTTTTCTACATTGTATTTAATCAGATAGTCATAGTCTGCCAGGTGTACGTTTCATTGTCAAATTTCAAAATAGTTAAAACTTAATTCCCCAAAAACGCAGGGGTGTGGATATCTGCCAATATTTTTTGTATCTTTTAGAGGATGCTCCTTATCATCAGTCAAAGAGGCAGACATGAGCAAATCATATAGAAATTTATCCTTCATCACCCTTACTATTAGTGCCATGCAAATTCTATTTTGGTCTCTTAAACAAACAAGATAAAAACTGAATATATAATTTTATCTATAGTACCTGGGTGACCGAGCTTCGCTCTATAATAGCCGCCTCACCATTAAAACATCATCGGGTGAGCAAGCTATGCTACCAGTCAACAGATGGCGCTGTTGGTTTTTGTCTAAAATGCAAATGCTTAAAAACACGTAGAAAACGAATTTTCCCAGACATGAGACCTAGCTAGATCGATTTTTCGCCCTCGAATTCCCCCGTATGGTAAATTTCATCGAAATCGTTAGAGCCGTTTTCGAGAAACCGATTACAAATATATATATTTATATATATACAAATATTGCTCGTTTAATAGTATAGGATTTGGTTTTTTATACGAGTTATTAAATATATTTTTATTCCCTTAAGATTGTTTGGTCTAGTTACCTATGAAATTGCCGTTTTGTATGGCGAATTTTAGGTAAACTCAATTTTCAGTACTAACATTTTTGCATTTTTCTTAGGAATTATAAATCCTATTTTTTTATTTTTTTAAGCATTGTTGGGAAGACATTAAGCTAACAGAAGCTTCAATTTCATTTTCGAAAAATATTATCTGTAAAAAAATATAACAAATGTAATGATGAAATCGGACGACATTTATGACGAACAATTTTCGAACCTTTAATTTTATATATCAAACAAAAAATAAAAACTTTGTTTTATGCGTAAATTAATAACCTTGAAGTCAACTTTCAAATATAAGACAAATGAAAAAAATAGCATTAGAATTATAGGAATTATGATGTCATTAATCTTTAAGAAAATTTTGGCAATTTCATAGGTAAAGACCTATTATTTTTAGAATGTGCTGTTTTCGGTAAGTAGTTATGAGTTGTAGTAATGCATGGCAACAAATATATTACTTTCACTGTTATTACGAATTCTTGGGAAACGGTAACGATTAGTAATTGTTAGGTTTATACCTTAGTTTTCCCGATGTCCTGTACCATAATGACTCATTAGAGCAAATTCTGTTTTGTCTCTTCTAAAACAAACAGTACAAAAAACATAATACATACTTCAAGTATATTGGAAATTTCTTAACGAGTCATTTGTTGATGAGACAGACTTTTACAATTTGATACAATGTTTTCGGTCTATTTCGGAAATCAGGCTGAAAACCTAACACGATTCAGTAGGTAAGTATAATAATATAGCCCGAACATGCTTGGAAGTTATTTTTAAATGTTTGTAAATCGGTCAGACGTCGACCTTTCCGTCTTTCTGCAGTCGCGAAGACAAAGTTTGCCCTCTCCAAGACCTAATAAAGGTTCGGGGTTCCTGAAACTTGGCTTAAAATAACCAATGACTGAGTTACAGCGGAATATACTGCGTTTTGACAATATGAAGGTTACATACACAAAATTTTGCAGAAATATTTCCTGTCTCTCTTTGGCGTCCTTTTCTAATGACTGTATCATCGGGCTAAATACTGACTTTTCGCATTTAATTTATAATTTATATTTTCTTTCTAGGTATCAAAGAAAGTTATACAAAATGCTTTGGCTTTGGAATGACAACCGTACACTGTAAGTATGACGTGTTTCTTGATGGAACGTCTTCTCAGAACTTGGTCTCTGACTCAAAAGGAATGTCTGTCAGTAAATGTACCTGATAGTCTAAGACCTGAATATTTTTAAAAAAATATCTAGCAACTCTAATTGCTCCATACAAAGCTCATAACCATAACCAAATAAATAATGTTCTTGTGTATGGAAATCTCGGCTTGACATCATCTTGATATATTATTACTACGGGCGAAAATAAAGTTATACTTAGTAAATTTTAGACTATAACGTTTAACCGTGCCCTTATATATTTTTTTTATTTGATTTTTCCCGAAGTCCAGTGATTCTTTTGAAATATGTATATGGTCGACTTACAGCACGAGAAAAAAAATCTTAACGCTTATTTTCATTAGTAAAAAACACTGGGCTTCGCGGGGCAAAACCAATGAAAATTCCATATTATAGAGCAAAATTTTTGTATAAAGTAGTACTTTATTAGAAAGACTTGGAGCTAATTCTAGTATATCACCGGGTAATAAAATATCGCTTTAAAATTTTAAAATTCAAATCTGATAAACTGTAAAAGAGTAAATAAAAACACATGAAAACTAACAACTAAAACTACTTTATATTTAACGAATGTCAATCTTCACTTATGAAAAGAAAAATCTGTGATATTTAATTCGCTCTCAGGCACTGTTTCTTAATACAAGTTTCGCATCTCAAGTAGAGCGCAAGTGGAGGTACTAACAAATTATCTGTTCTAATCAAACGCTCAAAAAAGAAATCCAACCCGTTCTTACATAAGTAGGTATACTTTGGTTCCTGACATTTTATCACTGTTGGAAAGAGTGATGGCCATACGTCATATCTAATGAGTTCTTGACCGATTTTTGTGCTCTACAGAAAATTCCCAGGAGATCAATGTTCGCGTAATGTTCTGTTTACAAGTGATACTTGGATAAGGGCCAATTTTTCCGTGTTATTGGATGGGACTTTAGTAAAAAAATGATGATAAATGTTGTGTACAATTTTAATTGGGTCTCAGATTTAAAGATATTTATTAATTATCTATAATGTCTGAGACAGGTCAGGTCATTAGTACAGTTCTTGTATCGGCGCATTTTATTCTGCGCACTTTAAACATAACAAAGTTATCAGGTAAAGCTTAGATTATAATAATAGTAAGTGTAAGCCTGGAGCTTATAATCGCTAGGGCCATCTGGTGAATTAGTTCAGTCAGGCGATGTTGGGGGCTACTGGCCATTTCGGATAAAAGTTATCAGTTGGTAGATGAGAGTCCACCCGTATGGTGTAGGCAAAAAGTAATACCAACTCATCTCTACCCGAGGGTGTCATAGGCGGTGACTAAGGGACTATGAACCGGAGGAAGGGCAGCAGCGTCTTTCTGTGTACCGTACCATCTTACATTCTGCGGTCACCAACAACCGCGGTCCATGGTGCCAGCCGCAACGCTAACAAGCTTGGTGACTATGGTACTTCGCCTCCGCATTGTTTCAGAAAAAGCTGGAATTCTGGAGGGAGTTCTCTGTCCAGTAGTGGACGTTTCATGGGCTGTTATGATGATGATGATGATGAGATGAGAGTCTAGTGTAGTATAATGATGATAAGTATGCTACATAGCCCGTCGGTCATATTCTGTGCCCATTCCTCCATTCTTATTTCTCTTGATGTGACATATATTTTATAATATATTAGTCTGACATATCTAATTGTACAGTCAAGAGCACATCAAGCTTGACACATTGGACTTTTTACCGTTCTTATTTCAATACCACATTGAGGGACTAGACTTGCACTGCAAGTATCTAGTTTTACCTGCTCTTGCGTACCCCTTTAAAACTAAAACAAACGGATAAAACGTGAAAATAAAATATCTAATCATTTAATGATTTATGCGCAATTTATGAGTTTTAACATGTATAATGACACAAACTTATCATCACTGCAAATTACCAGCGTCAACATCATTGCAAATTGGCTCAAGTCTCAAAATTTGCGATGTATCATACGAGTAGGAACTCTGATGATGTAGAAATTTTTGAAAAATAATGACTTTAAATCATGAAGTAACTCAAGACTGAGCACCGATGTAGTAAATACCAACTTCCGAAATCGATAGAATATTTCAGAGACATTTTTGCGGCCATCGTCCCCATCTTTTCAAAACTGCTCTTCAGACTAGCCGAATTTAAGACTGGAAATGATGATGAAAAGTCGAAAAAATGTGTCGTTAAATGTTGTAAGGTGTTTTTTAATTAGACCCAAATATTTCTAGGGGTGGTGTAACCATGATAGTGAAACAGGTTTTTCAAAGTTTTAGAAAAATTGACACGCTAGTTTTTTTTAAATTATTTTGAAGCAATAATAGATTATTCTTTGTAATACCGATTTCCGTCGTACTAAGAGCCCGAAACCGAGCCGAAACCGCCCGAATCCGTGCGATTGGTTCTCGATTTTTTGAGATTTTTGGTTTTGATACTTTGGGTTCGGCTTTGATACAAGGCGTTCATTTTACCATATGTAGCGGTATTGTTTTTGGGAGTTTTTCGAAGACTAGCGTACCTATACTTACTTGGAAATTTAAAATCTCCACCAATAATATTCATTTAGGTGCTTGAGGTAACCCTAACAATATTTGGGTCTAATTTAAAACACCTTGTATACTAGGTACAATGCAATATTTTGTAATAGATTATCTCTAAGAATTATTGTATTGCTCTATTTTGAGATCAATTTCATCGATTTCCAAAGACTTCTGCTTAAACGTTTCATTTAAATATGACACAGCGAAAAATATGAAAAAACAAGTTCTTACACGAATTTGTGAAAGTCTTCATTGGTTGTAGACAGATAGATACTTATTTATTGGCATCAAATGTCATTACAAGTCGTATTTAGCCCGTGTCAAAGTAAAGAAATTATTACAAAAATATGGCGAGTTCGCCAATGTCCAGTTAAAGATTTACACAGGAATCCACATTACGAGGACGAGAGCCTGTATACCATTCTATGCTGTATATATTTCATGCTGTACATTCTACACTGCGTGATGTAAAACCCACCAATGTTACCCTACTACATTGTCTGACACCAATATTAGTTATCACCACCGGTCTGTATTTTTTGTTTGACCTGTGTGAATAAAAAGATCCGCTCTGTCTCTCAGGGTCTGTCCAAGGTACGACGACAGTAAATACCCCCCCCCCCCCAAGGACAGTAAATTAAAATTTAATAGGGATAATAATAGGAATACGAATAGGAATACTAATAGGAATACGAACAGGGATACTAATAAGAATACGAATTTGAATTCGAATGGGAATACGAATAGGAATATTAATAGGAATACGAATAGAAATACGAACAGGAACATAAGAAGCGTGGTTGTGGTACTTTCTTCAAAAATTTACCTATTATACTAGGTACGAATTTTTGCTTTAAAATTCTAGAAGGGAGCTCCCTGACCAGCAATTGATTTTTAAACGCGATGTTATACTAATGATTATTAAGTATAAGTCTTCTAAGCCTTAGTCCGTCCGACTTTAAAGTTGTGTATGAAATTTTTAAAGAGTTGCTCAGAATAATAATAGAGATAGACAGCATCGAGGTAGACCACAACGCAGATGGTGCGATGAACTTGACGCTTTCTGAAGAGACTGTCAACAAGAGGCTCTGAGTAGAGACCAGTGAAAGGAAAGGACTAGTGGGCACAGTGGGACCAGTGGGCTTTTGCCCATCCAAAAAAACCACTAAAAAGTATGAAATAAAATAAAATCATCAGTAACTAAAAAGGAAAATAACCAAACCATCTCTCATTTTAATTAAATATTATAAAAATCTATTCTTTTTGGACTCGTAGCTACTTTACGGTGCTAGTCAACTAAGTATCCTTTTGATTCAATAAGGTGCGATACTGCAAATTTTTTTTGCCACGGCTTCAATAGTATTACAACAATTCTCCTATTCAATGAAACATGGGTTGAAAAGACATAAGTTTTTGACTGCTCATACTGAAATAACGTAAATGAACAACATAATTGTATAAAGCCCAAAAATTTTGATCCATGGAAATCTTCGAAAGTGGCTCTCTCTATTAGGTAAACCTCGGTACATTTTGTCTGTCATTTCATCGCATGTTTACTAATCAAATTAACTGGTCCCTCTTTTCATCTCGAATTTTACCTTGACTAACTTAATAATGGGACCACCTCCAAGGTAAACCAAAATAACCAGTCAGTAATTCAGCTTCTTCTGTGACAGAAGTTACTCGTACCATACTAGGAGTTGCCCGCAACTTTTTGGCAGGCACCGACTCCAAAAAGAATAGATTTTTATAATATTTAATTAAAATGAGAGATGGTTTAGTTATTTTCCTTTTTGGTTACTGATGATTTTATTTTATTTCATACTTTTTAGTGGTTTTTTTGGAGGAGGTTTTACTTTTTGTTAAAATTATTTTTTATTAAACCAACTTCATGCACCTTTACCACCAGATATGTGAAAAAACGTAGTAAAGTTCCCCTTCCAACGTTTCCATTCACTCTCGCCTTGTAGATCTCTTTCGTCAATCTTCTTTCATTCATCCTCTCTACTTGACCAAACCATCTCAGTATCCCTTTCTCAAACTTATCATGAACAAGCTATATCTACCAATAGGATCGCTTAATTTCTGAAACTCTAAGCTCAGTAGGAAATGGGTTCAATTCAACGAAGCTATAAGTAGTTTGTAAGCTGCATTCGAATTTGGAAACTACAACTATTCCACCAAAATATTCCAACAAACTACAAATCATCGCTACAGCCTGAAACACATTAATATATTTCTTTTTGTGGTCTAGTAGCTAGAGCAACGCGGCGCCTGACCCAGAGGTCCAGGTTAAATAATAAACACATTTGAAACATCCCTCTCAAACTTGAAACTCCAAAGAAGTTATGATATAAAATTAATACGACAGAATATAATAAAAAACCGGCCAAGTGCGAGTCGGACTCGCGCCCTAAGGGTTCCGTACCTATCTACCATATGATATACTAAAAGCTTTTGCTCTTTGATTTTAAAAACTCCACGACCATCCAACTTGATCCCTCTTTCTTGAAACGGGAGCTCACCTTAATTGGTTACTATTAGTTGTGAGAAAAATTGAAATATTTAACGATTTTAGACTTTTCCCTTTATTTGTACTGTGAGACCTAGCTTCTTGCCAAATTTCAAAATTTTAGGTCAACGGGAAGTACACTCAACAGCATGTCAGTAGAAACACTTTTGTACCTTATGGCGTTGTAATAGAGTTGAAAGAGTTTCTACCGACGTGCGGTTGACCGTACCCTGTAGGTTTTGCTTTTTTGCATAAATGTATGGAGATGAGGACATAAAAAGCCATATCTTTTGATTGCGTCGTTGTAAAAAATTGAAATTTTTTGATCTTGTGTGGTTCATGGACCTTAATATTCGTTATCAATTTCAACCTGATACCTCTTCTCGTTCGTGAGAAAAAGGGTCTTGACAGACAGACAGACGGACAACAAAGTGATCCTATAAGGGTTCCGTTTTTTTATTTTGAGGTACTGAACCCTAAAAATGAAAGAATATCAGAGCTTGAGCAACGAGTTTTGAGCAACTGCAATCTGACTCACAATTAAGGGGAACTAACTAAACAATCCTAGTTTGCCTTTATTGGCTTCAAAAGGTACGTGGGCAATCTATAGGTAGCTGTCGGAGGTATCCGGCCGAAAATTTTATTAATGACATTTACCGGAACCGCTTGCTTCATGCCTTCCAAAGAAACGTACTTTAAAACAACTTTTAGCTTAAAATAAGACAAATAGTGGATCCACGTTATGAGGCTAATAGTCTGACATTCTTTTCGGATGTTATTGACGTATCTACCTATTTGTTGTTATACAATGTTGATTAACTAACGTGTAATATCATCTTTAATTACTTTGTTAACATTGTTATCACTTAGATACCGTGTGAAAAATGGTTTCTTTCCTGTGTTTACGTTCACCACACATTTCTAGGCTTTAGGCTTGGCGTACGCTGAGGCACAGAATAAGTAATAGTACACACGACCGCACATCAGTAGAAACACTTTTGGACCTTATGGCGTGGTAATAGAGTTGAAAAAGTTTCTACCGATAAGCGGTTGACCGTACTATCATACATAACGGACACTCTCCTCGCCCCTTGCAATCCACCTCGCATACGCTCACGGGCACCCGCCTGCACGATTCGCGTGGTCCTCCTGAGGTTCTTGTGTACTGATTATGAGGGACTACGCGACCTTCCAATTTCAAATTCGCACTCAACGTTTGTAGTGTCCGGGGTTTGCCCATGGTGTAAAACAAATTTTACTGTTAATCGCAAAAAAGTCGACTATCCATACAAAATTATTAGCCGATTGCTCTAATTTGTATGAAAAGTAGATATCTTCAAATCAATCAATTTCAAACTTGCGCTCGTTGTACATACATACTCGTACCTATGTAGAATCCGTGACGCGGCGCTGATGGTCTTCCCTGTCGCTATTACAAGGAAAACTAAAGGACAGAAAGACTGCTGAGTTGCGCCATCCACGACTTAGCTTGCGCCCACGCTTCATGATACCTATAGCTGTTTAAACAAAGCTTAACTCTCAAAATTTTTACATGTAAATACTTATCCACATCCACCCATATAATTTTGATGATACCTACGTAGTTTATAGAGCCTATATAGTATAATACGTATTTATTATTATTTAACTGCGTCAGTGTAATGTATGTAATATAATATATTACCGTCATATGAATACTGTTGCCTAGAATATACAACAACGGTTGTGTAATAATATCTAAGATTTTTTGAGCCTAATATAACGCCTGAGCCAAATATAAGAGCATTGTATTAAATAAAAATGTATATTTGGAGGAAGCAGTCTACAAGGTGCGGGCCAGGCGCTTTTTATACCATAAATAACTCGAGGTTACTACTTACTTACGAGATAAATCAATGGCACACAATAAAGTACCACACTCTCCGCCCCACGCCCCCCTTGCAATCCACCCCGCACTCTCGCCCGCACACGGCCGCACGATTCTAGTGGTCCTTCTGAGGGTCTTTTATATTGAATATGCGGGACTACTCGACCTTCCAATTTCAAATTCGCGCTCGACCGGGGTGTGACCAAGGTGTAAAACCATTTTACTGTTAATCGCAAAAAAGTCGACTATCCATAGAAAATTATTATAGCTGATTGCTCTAATTTGTATCAAAAGTAGATATTTTTGCGAATTCCTAAAAGTCGTAGAACAAAAGCTGTTGCATTTAGACCCCAGAATAAGTCCTAAAAAGGTTTTAAATCAACTTTGAAACCAGATGGTGGTAGAAAACAATAATCTTCCTATCCTATCTACATACTTAATAATGTAACAAGGCTTATAGTAGCCTAAAAACGTATTTTAAACAGACATAGGTGACAGAATTATGATTTTAGGTACTTACAAATTTATATCAAAGCAGTTCGAGAGGAGACTTTATTCTTAACTTCTTATAAGCATAGGTTTTGCTGCTACTCACAAACTATTTTCCAGACACAGCACACAAACATTCTGTAAATGATTCAAAGATTTGTAAGTATTCGGAAATAAACAAATTCAAGAAACTATCAGACTGCTATAACGCTGAGTCTGAAGAATTTCATAGGAAAAGTATGCAAAAATAGGCATAATTTTTTGTGGGATGTATTATTTGGAAAAGGTGTTGCTTTTCATTACCATTCATTCAATTACATGCATTCATTCAATCATTGTGCTTTGGGACAAAAACCAACAAAAGTTTCATGGTGTTTTGTGCTCTTTATTTTTTTTAAACAATTTTATTTATTAATATTTTTTGATCGAGTTCAAAAAAAGCGTATTGTAAAAAGATACGGCCGTAAGTTTGATACGTTTACGTAGATCATCATCATCATATCGTGTGGGTAGCAAGGTCGATGACCGACCTCACAAACCCTGGTGTCAGAGTTGTTGAGCCGCCAAAGGCCTCTGACATGGCTCATTAACGACTTATTATTCAAGGCTTATTATTTATTTACGTAGATAGATACAGTCAAGAGCACGTCAAATTCCCACCCACGTCTTCTCATCCCCCCCCCTGCCCCCTCCCTTCACACGTCCTCTCAGCCCCCGTCCCCCCTTACCCACTGACTCTTCCAATCCAAAGCTCGATTTTATTGTGCTAGTTATTGCCGCCAAAGGGGACTATATCCAGTTTGCAAGAAATGACCCCCCAAACGAAAACACAGACGTATCGGGTATCCACATCAAAAGAGACAAAAATATCAACCAACTTTATTCGATTACCAACAAAAATAAACATCGGTAAGTGCCTATGTAAACTGGTTTCCATATTGTTTGACCGTTCTTTTTAGATGGCCATGACCAGAGCCATGACATTAGCTCGCTTTCCGCACAACATACAAAGATAAGTTTCAATTTAGAATCATCTTCATATCGTTCACCATAATTAAGTTACAGGCATGGCTCAATGAGGGGACTATACGTTAATGTACTAGTCAACAAAAAACTATATTGACTTGATTATGTTTAGCAATGCATGCTAAATATCTATAGGTAAATATCTCTTCAAGATCAGTCCTTATATTCGACCTATTTATTATGGTTGACCAACAAAGGGTCCTTTGCACAAGAACATAATAATATAATATTATGGAATTAATTACATATTTTGTTTAATTTTATTACATAAGATGTAGTGAAGATGCAGAGGCAGTTCAGTATCTAATTACATAAGGCGACAGAAAAAAAATCGGCCTCCCAGAAAAGAAAATTAATAAGAAGAAGAATAAAAATACAGATATTTTTTAACTAAGTGATTAGCCATAACAAAAAAAATACTGGTAAATCACCAAAAACCCACTCTTCTAAACATGCCTATAACATGAAGAACAAGTTTCCAATACCGGAGATTGAGACCGGCGGCGAGAACGCGTCGTTTCTGCAGTCGTAGTTTGTGTTTACAAATAACTATACCTAACACTCTAATAGTGATAATAAAAGATAACATATAAACGCAGTTTCAAAATGAATAGAACTACAGATTTCGAACTAACAACATCTAAAGAAAGTGATGCAGTGAACGGACATCGAAATAGTGGAGAAAATCACCAAAATACAAATCTATTTCAAACTGTGAGAACAGGCTTTAAAAAATTCCTCGCGTTCTTTACTGTGGAACCATTTTTACTGTGCTTTATTCTACCAAATATTATATCAAGTGTTGCGACTTTCAATCTAAATATGGAAAAAGCTTGCCGCGCCGATCTGAAATTCTCCAAAGAAATTTGTGACATTGCGATTTCTGGGGAAGCTAATGACAACATAACTATAGAAGCTTTACAGAATTCACAAATTTTAGTAGCTGAGATGAGCTCTTGGAACCAGCCATTGCAAAGTAGTATCCCTGCTTTGCTGTTGTTATTTATTGGAGCTTGGAGTGATAGAACCGGCAACAGGAAAGCGCTGATGCTGGTGCCACTGATCGGAGAGTTGATATCATCGGCCTTACTGATCTTAGCTACGTACTATTTCCTGGAATGGCCTCTGTGGGTAACTGCTTTATTTGAAAGTTTGCCATCGGCACTATGTGGAGGACTGTCAATAGCTCTGATGGGCTCCTTCAGTTACATAGCTGACGTGACTTCGGTAGATTCGAGGACCTTTAGGATTGGAATAGTCGGTGTCATTGTAACGTTAGGTGTACCACTCGGATCCTCTATAAGCGGCGTGTTGACTGAAGCGGTTGGATACTATGGAATTTATGGAATTAATATAGTTTTTTACTTTATTGGTTTCGTTCACACATATTTTCGAGTTCATGATGTAAGAAAAACTGAAACTGAAGGATCTTGCTGCGAAAAGTTTGTTCAGTTTCTTCATCCAAGGAATGCTTGGGACACGTTGTCGCTGGTAATCATGGCTCGTGGTCGGAAATTGGCTAAGCTATTGCTAGTTATTTGGGCTCACATTGTCCTTATTGGCCCAGTGTTTGGTAAGTTTTGTCAATTACCTGCTACATAAGCAGTGAAATTTAACAGAGCTAAAAAATATTTTCTTTCAGGTGAAGCCACACTTACCTACCTGTATGTTCTCCTGAAGTTTGGCATGGATATAGTCGCATACAGTTTCTTTTCGACCTACTCAACATTAATAGGACTTTTAGGTTAGTTATATCTACTTTAAAAGTATTTTTTAACACCAGTTTATGCTTTTTTAGCTCTTACATTAACCGAGGACTACGTATAACACATAGCCTAGTAGCAATAATTTGGCCAAGAAGCATAATTTTGCAACGGAGATGAGTACTAAAAAAGGAATTGAGCATATTCATCTCTTAAAATGGTCAACGAGAGAATCACTGGGCTTTGAGATTAAAACAGATATTGTTCATGGTGTATAGAGTGTGCCAAATGACTTTAAAATAACCTATGCAAGAGAAAAATATGAGACTGCAGAAATAAAACATAATCCAAAAATAACATGTCTAGCAAAAGATGTGTAATCACTTCACGGACGGTATGATTGAGCACTAGAAAGAAATCAGTCCGCCGTTTTCCTAACCTTTTCCTGCCCAGAACCGAATTTCAATTCAAATATACGAGTCAATTACTTTAAAGTAACTTATATGAACAAGGCGTGATATTATGTATGTATGTGTACGTCATTTTTAAAGGACAACAGGCAAAACCACTATACCCGCTCAATTTCCTCTAAAATCACATAACTTGTTTATAAATCATCGAAAAACTATAAAAATATATTATTATGTAATTTTTAAATAACACTGGGCAGGACAAGGCTAAACATGCCTCATTATTTGCATTCTAGAAAAACGTGATGATTGTACTCATTGAATTATTTTTTCGGAATCAGATAGGCTGACGGCCTCTGGCCCTATTCATTTAGTATGGTGAAATAGTGTAGGCGCCATATTCTGATAATTTTATGCCTACACAATTTCTTACTTTCCTTTATTTAGTTGCCAAATGCATTTGTAGGTACAATAAGGTAGAGAGCGACAAGAATTTATTGTCACATATATTTTATATGAGTTTGTGAAAAATGTCAATGATTTTTAAATGCAAGCCAACCAATTCAATTATGTTCGCTCTCTACGAAAGGCTACAACCTACTAAGAAATTTTCTTTGCAAAGTAATGCCATTTCTTCTATTCATCATATCAGCCGGACGACGTCCACTGCTGGACATAGGCCTCCCCTAAAGAACTACATGACGACTGGTCCTGCGCTGCTTGCATCCATCGGCTTCCCGCGACCTTGACCTATGGCCGAGTCCTGAAGCTGTAATTTTTAATTGGCTGGACATAAATCGAAACCGTCAATTTACTATAAAGTTGCTATGTATTATAATAGGTGGTGGAACACTTATGTAAAAAATAATTTTTAATGAATTGGCTGGCTTTTAGATTTTCCAGAAAATATATTTTTTTGTTTGTTTATGCATGTGAAGTCAAGCCAAAAATTGTAACTAATATCTGATGGGGTAAACTTTTGATGTGGGTTCCAAGGTACCTACTTCAATTAAAACTAAGCAAAAAATATTTGCGCATATTTTTTTATTAGCAAATTTGTATGCAAGTTACATAAAAGTACAGGCAAAAATGGCAACCAAATTATTTTAAATTTGATAGACTTTCCAGGACAGTTTTTGAGCAAATTACCTAAAATTAATCATATTAATCTAAAGTTAAATATTTTCGTATTTAATGTTGAAGCAAAAATACCAACTGAAAAACTTTTGTTTAATTACAGGTTTCATCGTGTGTTCTTTCCTTTATTTATAAAATTAAGCATAATTATAAAAAGATAAAAAAGTTGGTTTTTAATTCAATAGATCGCGTCAAGCGAGCGAGAACCGGCGTAATATTATATGTTCTTTGGAACCGGTATGGCGTGCTGTGCGCCCCGAGACTTTTTTCTTCTACGTAATGTCAAGAGTACGTCAAGCCTGACATAATATTAGACTTTTTAGTGTTCTTATTTCAACAGTCCAAGTAGCTAGAGTGGGCTGCAAGTGTCTGGCTGCCTGCTTGTACAAACAACAACACTTCAAACAGTCCATTGAAAGGAGAAAATATCATTGTGGGATACAGTGTTACAAAAAACCGGACAAGTGCGAGTCGGACTAGCGTGCTAAGCTTTTGCTCTTGACCCCCCGATCATGACTCCTCTTTAATAAGAATTTACTTGAAGTGGAAGCTAGCTAGCGTTAATTGGTTGTGAGAAAGATTGTAAACTTTAATTATTTCAGACTTTATGGTTCCGTACCCATAGGGTGAAAAACGAGATCATACTAATATGCCTCCGATGTCTGTCTGACTGTCTGTCAGTGGGCTGTATCTCATGCTGCATAATCTATAAAATATAAAAACTGATCAAGTGCGAGTCGGACTCAAAAAAGGACGAGTTGCACTCCGAGAGTGCCGGCAGAAGTGAAAACTTGAATTTTTGAATATGATGTTTTTGTAAGGGTCAATCGCGTCATTGCTCGAGACCTAAAATTTGTCTCAGTACATGAGTAGTCTAGGGTCAGTAGTTTTCAAGTTATAGCGATTTTTACTTTGACAGCTGTCATCCGAAATGTATATCTTATCAAGGCCTATCATTTGACTCAGTACACGAGTACACTAGAGTCAGTAGTTTCCAATTAATGGGGTTTTTTAGTTTGACAGCTGTCATCGGTAATGTAGATCTCATCGAGACCTATCATTTGTCTCAGCACATGAGTAGTCTAGGGTCAGTAGTTTTCAAGTTATAGCGATTTTTACTTTGACAGCTGTCATCCAAAATGTAGATCTCATCGAGACCTATCATTTGTCTCAGCACATGAGTAGTCTAGGGTCAGTAGTTTTCAAGTTATAGCGATTTTTACTTTGACAGCTGTCATCCAAAATGTAGATCTCATCGAGACCTATCATTTGTCTCAGCACACGAGTAGTCTAGGGTCAGTAGTTTTCGAGGTATAGCGTTTTTTAGTTTGACAATTGTCATCCGAAATGAAGATCTCATCGAGACCTATCATTTGTCTCAGCACACGAGTAGTCTAGGGCAAAGAGATTTGAACCTCGCTACGCTCGGTCATAGAGGGATCCGAAAATTGTCGGCTATAGCTTGGCTTTTTACTCATGTTAAGAGTCATATTAGAAAAAAAGAGATAACATGTTTATGATTATCTACTTTCAAACGTCGCTGTAATGTTTTTTGACCAGCTAGAGATGTGCAGGCACTCGAAATGACGATAGCGATAATGTAGTATTTCGACTTTTTTAAAACGATAGTATTAACACTCACACATTAAATATTGACGAGGCTTTGAGCAGATGTTAGACGCTCATGATGAATTTAAAATTTTGTGATTTAAAAAAATCGTTGAATTCGAATGTTTTGTATGCTATTCGCCATAATGTTCTTTGAAGAGAAATCAAATGAATAGAACCAAAATTTGACGTTGCAAAATGTGATACTCGACAGGAAACTACTTGCAGTTTTCACAATGTTGTCTGGAAATTGCTTTATGTTTATAAAAGAGCACCCCGAACACTTTATACATCAAGCGCAAAACTACAATTGTCAGATTTTGAAAATGACAGAGACTTTCGCACGTCCACGCAGTACAACTGGACTCGATAAAAAACCCGGCAATCGCGCGGGTGCGGGTCGCGTTAGGTGAAGGAGTCTATTCCAAGGGGTGCGTAGAGTGTCTTTTTCGCATTTCTGTAGTTATATTTAATATTATAAAAAAAAAGGAATTCATCAGAAAATAATTAAGCTGCTTAATTATGAGTAAATGAGGAGACACAAATAAAATTATAGAACGTTACGTAAGTATATTTAAAAAGTTATGAATCTACTAATAAAGTTACCTATTACCTAAAAATAATTCTTATTTTTGTCACCATTTTCACTCAAGTCTCTCTGCAAGTGTTGTTTATTTAATAGTTTTAATGCCTAGTTGCAATGCCGCTACTATGCAATTTCACTTTATCTTTAAAACTTGAAGGGACCTGAAAATAAATAAATATCGACTACCAATGATATGGTACAGTCAAGAGTACGTCAAGCTTGACACATTGGACTTGTACCGTTCTTATCGGGTCTTCAACTATGAAATTGGCGTTTTGAATTTTTTGAGGATGATTGGGAAGACATTAACTTAGCTTCTTTAAGAAGAAGCTAAAAGTTAATTTTCGACAAATATTATCAGTAAAAAATATAACAAATCTAATGATGAAATTGGAAGACATTTAAAACGAACCGTTTTCAAACCTTTAATTTTAAAAACAAACTAAAAATAAAAAAAATAAATCTTTATTTTATGCAAAAATTATTGTTATTATTGTTATTATTATTAAAATTTTCGTGATTTCAATAATTTCCCTTATCAACTTATCAGAGTCATCGTGGTGCACAGGCTTTCCTCGTCGTCGATCTTCGAGATGTGGATTCCTGTGTAAATTAATCTTTCACTGGACATTGGCGTATCGTCATGATTTTGTAACAATTCCTTTACTTTGACACTGGCGAAATACGTTTTGTAATGAGATGTGATGCCATTAAATAAATATACAATACAAGGTCTATTACTATATTTGACATGGGTTTCACTCTTCCTTTCAAAATTTTGATCCAGAGGTCTAGGGAATAGTTGCATTGTCTTTTGGTGATAATGTTTATTATTATGTATATTTTACTAACAAATATTGATATTGATGAATCACTTTCTTTCTTTGTAACTATAATTCTCTCATTTTTAATATTACAACACAACGGAACCCTAAATATGCCAAGTCCGACACGCACTTGTCTAGTTTTTTATTACTTGGTAGATTGACTTGTGGCCATATAACCATTTACAGAGACCGTACTTGAAGAATAAAGTTAGCATCTGATTTCATTCGATAAATTTTTGGACATTATCGATAACCACTATTTACATCTCTAATGGCGGATAATCAAAACCATTCTCGATATGTTTATATTCTTGAATTGTTCTTGAAATTTGCAGTATATTTCTTTGTGGAAGGTTTTTTTTAAATTGAATTACCTAAACTTTAATATAATTTGTTGTCACTTTAATGAGTATTACACATATTTTTTGCAAAATAAGCTTATAAATATTACTTACAAATGAAAGCATAAGAATTCTTCGATGTCCTGCTTCCTAGAAGAATGATATCCGCACGCCGGTGCGATATATGTATTGTTCAGCATTGAGGCTTTTGTGTACAACACTTATTTGATTAGATATAAGTATTTTAATAACAGTAAAATTATAAAAACTGCAGAGCCGGTTCGCTCACGACAAGATCAAAACAAATAGTTTCATAGACGACTGAAAGTAAAGACAATGTCATACTAGTTGTCAAGAGAACAATCAGATAACTTTTTAAATTAGCAGGAGTGTAAAATGAACCAAAACAAACCTGGTTCCAACTTGACGTTTCAAAAGTGCAACACTTGACAAGCCTTCAAATCCCTCTATGACCGAGCGCAGCGAGGTTCAAATCTCTTTGGTCTAGGGTCAGTAGTTTTCGAGTTATAGCGATTTTTAGTTTGACAGCTGTCATCCGAAATGTAGATCTCATACATTTAGGATTCGCTATTAAATAACGCTCAAAACCAGTACGTCAAGTCTGTCGTGCACATATCACGTTGTGCACAACAAAAAAAGCCGAGACTATGACCACAGAATATATAATAGTAAACAAGTTTACAGGAGTCGCACTCCTTTGATCTTGCAAAAAGCTGCCTATTTCACAGACAGGCCTGCTATGACAAAGACAAAAAAGATGTTTTGGTCTTTATCACACTTTAGAACTTTTGTATATATTGAGCCTGCTCTAACTTGGTATGCTTATTTTCAAATCCATTTCTATACTTCATCCGAGATCTGACGCGACTTCTGATGCGAGTTAATAATTTTTTCCTCATCTGAAAAAGTGCCAAGCGCCGCTGAAGAAGTTTTCACTTCAAAAATCGACCACAGTAAGTAACTGACATTTCAACTAATACAATTTATATCATGTGGTGGTACGGAACCCTCGGTGCGCGAGTCTGACTCGCACTTGGCCGGTTTTTCCCTTTCATTAGATCAAATCCACAATTATTTTGAGTCTCATGTCAAACCTGTAGAATATTCATACAAACTTCCACCCCATTTTTCAACCCCTCAGGGGATGAATTTCGGAAAATCCTTTCTTAATGTGTAGTCTTGACGTACAAAAAAACTACTTACAAAATTTCACATCTGTAGCTTTATCGGTTACGGCTCGGCGTTGATGAATCAGTCAGTCAGTCGGTCAGGGCATGCTGTTTTATATATTTAGATTTAGATCAGAAGATCAAAAGTATTTTCAGCTTACTACAACCGATGTAAATTTTCATCTTTCATGTTTAACTTTAAATTCCGAAGCGCGTACCGAAAAAAACAGCGAAGCAATGCGACGTTGCCGTACCGTGCAATCACGAGCCGTGTACTATGTTAATGTCAATTATGAACTTTATTTCAACTTCTTTAGGGTCGATATAAAGCGTTACATAATGTAATATTTATATAAAAAGATACGCTATTGCCTGAAATGTTTAATTTTCAAAGTAATCAACGTAAGTACAGTTTTAGAGTATAATCAAACACTTTTTATTCAGTTAACTATTTTGGCCAAAGAGAAATCCCTCAATAATTATACCACTGTAAAGCTTTAACATATTGTGTTCACTTTTATGACTGTTTGATCAAGTACAACAAAATTTTGAAGTACACAAAGTCACGAGATAGTTATGTATTTTGCCCGAGCAGACAAAAAGAAATAAATCTTTTAGTGGGATTTTTTTAATTTTAGGCTTTACCTAAGAACTTAGGTGCTTAATTAGTTTGTAAAATACTAAAAGTTTATCATTGAACGAGCCCAGAAAACATTTCGTTTAGTTGGCATTTTTGCCACAGTAACTATTTATATAATAGGGTTTTTTTAATCTGCCGCCTTGTCCCATTTGGTGATATGCTTAATTTTACGTAATTATGTAATTACTTCCAAGACTTCATAAACCACAAAAAGAAAATCTTGGTTCCGATTTTTGTCTAGGCCAAAATCTAATTATCTTGGGGTATGATCTAACTACTCAAAAATGTGTTTGTTGCGTGTTGGCGTAAAACCATGACACGATTTGAAACTCTGCGGGATCGAATCAGAAACGAGAAGATCCGCAAACGAACTAAAGTAACGGACATAGCCCTGAGAATCGCTAAACTAAATTGGCAGTGGGCAGGGCACGTCGCAAGACGAACCGTTGGCCGATGGGGCGTAAGGGTTCTAGAGTGACGACCACGTACCGGAAGACGAAGCGTTGGCAGGCCCTTCACAAGGTGGACCGACGATCTGGTCAAGGTCGCAGGAGGCCGCTGGATGCGAGCAGCGCAGGACCGGTCGTCATGGAGATCTTTATGGGAGGCCTTCGGCTGATATGATGATGATGATGATAAAAACGACTTTTGCATGCAAAGCCGGTTTGACGCATTGCTCTAAGCATAAAACACACTTACCTCATCTAATGTCTTGTAATTTTTTTCAGGTACAACAATAGCAGTGACGTTATTCAGTAAGATGTTGAAATTCCACGACGCAATACTGGGTATCATAGCCTCTTTCTGCAAGGTGATATCCAACTTCGTATACGCCTTCGCTCCAACCAAAGGCTGGTTCTATTCCGGACCTGTGTTCGACTTTTTCGGGAACGTTGGAGTGACGGCCATAAGATCACTTGGCACTAAGATCGTAGAGCCTGCTGAAGTTGGTTAGTTATGTTTTATTTTCACTTATTATTAACTGCACATCAAAAATAATGATTGCACATCAAAATTCTGACTGTACACCAAAATACCTAATTTCTACTTCTCAAGTGCAATACTTAAATGCACATCAAAAATAATGATTGCGCATCAAAAATTATAGGTTCGTTAGCTAAAGTAACCTACTCGGGATCGGTTAGGTTGGGTTAGGTTATCTTGTTAGTGATTTAACAGGATTTGTCAGGATTTTAACTGTCCAGGAACTAAAATTGCTGCCGAAATTTTTATATTTTGAGGTAACTATTTTTCTATGAATATTAGTATTTCTGATTGTCGTGTGTATTTTATTTGTATTAAATTTCAAGGAATATTGATGTGCAGTTAAATACAAGCCTTTTTTTTACAAAATGAATGAATGCTGGGGTGTAACAGTCAGAGTTATATTTTTGGACCTGACATACGTTTGCCCACTTATTATATCAACAGCAACAGCTTTTGTTTTACGACTTTTGCAATAACCTAACGCACAAAGTGACATAAGCATGGGAAGTTGCATTTTTTTGTGCTTTGTTGGAAAAGTCGTAGAACTTTATTGCTTTTGACGCACAAATAAGTGGGCAAACAAATGGCAGGTCAAAAAAAACTTGTATTAAAATTAAACAAATTTAACCTATTGATCAGACTATAGAGCAGGATCATACTAACGAAAGCATAGAATTTAATATTCACTTAATTTGGACTAAAAACAAGGGGTTTTGCAAGAAATTAAGATCACGCCGGAATGTCATTTACATGTATATTTCTTTCTGGAATCAAAATACCTATATTATTTGCAACTCAATTAGACCTTTTCGACTGTTGTTAGTTAAATTTTTTACCGTGATTACTGATGTAATCAAATCTCGAGAGGAATCCGATGATGACCACAAACTAACCGGATCTGTGAAGATACTATGATTATATCTTATTTACATTCTTATAAATCAATCTTTTAATTATAATTTTTGAGATAACAATATGTGATATTTATATGGTCACCTCTGATAGTTTACGTAAAATTCATCAAAGTAGAGTTACTTTAATAAATGATACCTTTTTCAATGGAACATAAATAGAAAAAAATCATCAATTCATTAACAATGTTTGTTACCATAGAGTAACACGATTTTCGCGTAAAGTTTGTTACCGACCATACTTAACCATATGTGTAAAACGGTATATCATTTTTTATCGTTTATGTTTTCCAATCGATTTTCAGTTGTAAAACGTATTATACGAGTATGTCTCAAAACAAGTTTCAAATAGTAAATTGCATTTTAATTATTTAGTTTATAAATATATTGTTTCATTTTAATGATATCGGAAGTCAAGGCAATATTTGAAACTTTTTCACACACTTAAACGACAGACTAGCTGAAAATTTATTCATACTTTATTTACTTTTTTCAGGTAAAATGTGTTCCTTAATCGGTTTAATAGAGGCCATAGTACCCGCAGTCTACACTCCGGGTTACAATACTATGTACTCCAAATATATTGACACATTCCCAGGAGCCTTCTACGTCTTGGGTGGATCCATGACTATTCCCGCCTTCTTTATATTTATGTGAGTATACTCTAAGCTCTAATTTAAAAAGGGTAAGTACAAACTGACTGATTGATTTCTTGAATAAAAGAACAAAAGAGACACTTTGGTCTGTCTGTCCGCGACTTAGCTCAGAGACCCTGCTAGGAAGTTGTAGGTTTATATGGTGTCTGGCTACATGCCTTGCCGTCCCCTCATGGGCACGTTGCTGGACAATGACTCACTGAGGATAGCGGTCGCGCTCAGGTTGGGCTGTGACGTGTGTGAACCCCACGGGTGTCTGTGGCGGCATAGTGGAGGCTGATGGTCATCATGGCCTTAGCTGCGCGCGTTCTGCGGGTAGACACTCCCGTCACCATGCCATCAATGACATCATCCGGCGGGCGATGGTGTCAGCTGGCGTCCGTACATACATATTTTGGTACGAACACCCTACAAATAAAGTGGGGGTGATTTCTTCATTCTTGTCTACCCCATCGTGTGGGGTGTCATATGTTAGATACGTTTTTTGACTACTTACTTGACTCTGATAGTTTTCCTTTTAATTTCATCATATACCTATGCTACTACTATGATTTTTTTCACATGTCCAGAAACAACCATTTAGCTGGCAGGGGGACACTTGAGTCCAATAAAAAATTGCGCTTCTAAGCTAAATATTTCGCAACCATTATTCAAAATATTAGTTTGCTACATTATCACATGACTAGCTGCTGCTAACTGTAGTATACGCGTGTTGCATGTCTGCCATATAAAAGACATCAACGAGCTCTCACATAGAAGTTACGTTGAACGCTTGGATGGCTTTTTTATTCCGAAGTTTAATTTATATTTAATTTATGTTTAATTCGTCTGCTAAATGATTAGATGCGGTTCCCATTCCCAAAAACATATACCAGTGTTTTAGTGAAATCATTAGCTATCAAACAAAACAGTTTCATTAAAATCAGTTCAGTAGTTTTTGCGTGATGCTTGAACAAATAAATAAACAAACAGACAGACAAAAAGTCCAAAAATCTGTGATTTGCATCAAAATCAATTTACAATTTTATAACAGTAAAACAACAAATAATAGGAGATAAGTATTTCATTTTACTTTATGTTTATTTATAAATAATAAATACTTCGCCACACATTAAGTTTAATATGTTTACATTTTGATTACGACCTTGTGCCTAGTAGGTCTAAAGGTTGGGTTATTATATTTTTTATCAATCACAATTATAGTCCGTGCATGATGGAATTCACAGCTGATCATGAAGGTAATTAGTATGTTACTTAGAACATAAAATCTGAACAACTTTGCCAAAGAGAAATGAGTCAAAAACAACATTATCTTATGCTTTCCCACACAAAGCTTGTACTGGAAATTTGCAACCTTTTATTGTAACATGTAGCCTATGTTATTTAATTTTCTGCAAGATTATACATGGTGTAAGGGACGGTGTACCGAAAACTGAAAAGGCGTACTCAGTCATCGAAACTGAACAACTTTTCCAAAGAAATATTTTTTGGAAATGATTTGTATGGAGAGGTATTTTATTTTAATTTCCCAGAAATATTTATTTAAGAAAGTTGTTCAGTTTCGATGACTGATCACGTCCTTTTAGTTTTCGGTACACCGTCCCTTACACCCTGTAGAAGAATAATAGAGAGACACATGTTGTTATTTTTTTAACATATTTTATCCTTTATCAGTTATATTTTTATGGTTACCCTTGTTCTCACGAACGAGAAGAGGTATCAGGTTGAAATTGATAACGAATATTAAGGTCTATAAACCACACAAGATCTGAAAATTTAAATTTTTCACAACTTCGCAATCAAAAGATATGGCTTTTTTATGTCCTCATCTCCATACATTTATGCAAAAAAGCAAAACCTACAGGGTACTTCCCGTTGACCTAAAATTATGAAATTTGGCAAGAAGCTAGGTCTCAAAGTACAAATAAAGGGAAAAGTCTGAAATCATTAAATATTACAACTTTTCTCACAACTAATGGTAACCAATTGAGGTGAGCTCTCGTTTCAAGAACATTCATATAAGAGAGGGGTCAAGTTGAATTGTCGCGGAGTCGATTTTTGTTTTAGTTCTATTTTGAAAACGGGAACACTTACAAACTTGAAAATTGGTATGTTTATAGTGAATAAGCTATAAAATAACAACAAATAATAAAATTTGGTCAAGCGCGTGTCGGACTCAAAAAATCTAGCACATTAACTTACTGAAACTTCAACTAATTCAATTATGATTATGTGGTGGTACGGAACCCTCGGTGCGCGAGTCCGACTCGCACTTGGCCGGTTTTTTTTAGTTTAAAAGATCATTAATTTTTTGGAAATGACGTCGCATCTTAGGTTCCTCAAAATACGAGTCTTTTCCCGCGACTTCATCCGCACGTACTTTAAGTAGTACTTAGGTATGTGCAAGACCCTGCAAGATGCTCGAATCAACAAACAAACAAACTCTGTTTTTTAATTTTCAGAACTCTCTACATTTTGCACATCAAAGAAGAAAGAGACGTAGTCCGAAATCCTGTAGCGAAGGAAATGTACGCGCATGAAAACGCAGTCACTTCAATCTAGTCGTACTTTTAATGTTCAGAAATAATAACAGTTATGCTTTATTGCTTAAATGACTTGTTAGCACAGTGGCAGGAACTGCCATCTGCCCAGGACAAACATTATATATAGGTGTTTGCTCTGTGTCTGAAATGTCTGAATGCTACTTATCTATTTATGTATGTCACCGGAAATGTGTGTAATTCAGGTATTCTATACAATTCCTAGCCAATGTTTAAAATTCTTAGGACGCTTAGGAAATGTATGAAGTATTATGAATATACATACTTTTCCTGGGAATAGTATGGAATTCCTGCTAGTCCACAAGCAATGTGAAACTTATATATATATTTTAGGTCAGGTTAGGTTCGGTTAGCTCAAATAATGAATGTAGGTACTACATTTACTAGGAATTGTATAATTTTTATAGGAAAAGTGAATATATCATACCTTTCGTATCTATTTAGGAATTGTACACATTTTCTATTAAAATCAGATTTGAATCAGATGGATGATCTTGTGTGAAAGATCCCCTTCATTTTGTTACTTATCCGAAGACGAACACTAATAAAAGCGTGCATTATGTAAGGGGAATTTACATAGTTGTAAGTGTTGCCAAGCTTACCAGTGAAAAAATAATTATTCATAAGTAGGTTCGCAAATTTTATTAGTTTTATAGTACATTATGGTACTAGTGTGTAACATTGGTGATTACCGCCGAGGCGCCATTGAGACCCGAGCCGTATGCGAGGGTCTTAAGAGAGTCGAGGACGGTAATCATCAATACAAACGTGTATCATACGACGTTTTTCAACACACTTGTGAATAAAATAACAATAAAATTTAAAACAATAAAATAAAATAAAAAAATAAAAATTATAATTATTATAATTAGTTATAGCAATGAAAAAGTCACAGTTTGATTATGGGTGTTATTCTGTGTCTAATTGCGGTGACCATAGAGCCACTTTATGAACAAGTGTGTTGAAAAAACTTTTTTAAGAACAAAGCAACTCAACCAATAAAAAAAAAATCTATAACTCACTAGTGAGTTATAGTAATGAAAAAGTCACAGTTTGATTATGGGTTTTATTCTGTGCCTAATTGCGGTGACCATAGAGCCACTTTATGAGCAAGTGTGTTGAAAATAATTTTATACTGCTGCTCAAAGTTTGTGTGGTCATATTAATCCTTAACTTGCTGTGCCCGCGACTTTGTTCGCGTGGAATTATGACTTTAGGATTTTAACGGGGTTTTAAAAAATGTATTTGGCTTACTTTCGTTCGTGCAACATATAAGGTTTGTTTCATTGCGATCTGTCCACTCAAACATAAAGTACATGAATATGAAATATCAAGCGGCGCTTAAAACTTTGTATTTGCTTGCCCTCTGTTTAAGTGGACCGATTCAAATGAAACAAAACTTATATGTCGCACGAAAGTAAGCCAAATACATTACTGAAAACCCTGTTTGAATTAGTGAACCGATTGCAATGAAACAATGCATATAAGTTACAGCAAAATAAGACCAACCCCGTTTAAATGCCGCTTGATAATTTGCATTTGTGTAGCTTCTATATGAGTGAACCGATTGCAATGAAACGATGCTTAATATGTTGCTCGAAAGTAATAATCAACCCAAACACATTAATAAAAATCCTGTTGAAATCGGTTCAGTGGTTTTTGCGTGAATCGCGGACATAGAAACTGTCAAACGGACAAACAGACAAGAATTCCAAAAATGGTCAGAATTCTATTTTTGTTATAGGGGACAAAGTTATATTTTTGCCAATATTTTCAATGTACAGATTCGCCAAGTTTACGATTTTATTTTACTTATAGATGTGGATTTAGCAGCAATGTACGCAAAAATTTTAAAAGTGTTCAAGCATTTTAGATTAGAGAAGACCATACATAAAAACGCATTTTTTTAAAAATTCATATTCCCCAAGAAACCTTCAGGAAAATTTCAGAAAATGAAAAAAAAAATCGACTGATCTTCCGATTATAAACTTCCTTGGTTATTTGTATGGAGCACCTGATTAAATTTAAAATTTCTTGAGGTGATTTTCTTTGGGAAAGTTTATTCGTTGACTGCTCATACCCTTTCAGATTTTATAATAATATCTTGTTTGTAAGTATCATTGTAAGTTCAATTAAACGTTGCCAAGGCAACCCGGTTTTTTTTTACTTACTTTATAATTTTGCACCAGCTCAGATAAGTCGCTATTTGGTATGCGATGAGGTAAGGTTGCCAACCACCCAGCTCTCAGTCTATACTGAAAGCTGAAAGGGCGTGCTTAGGCAACAAAACAAAAAAAAAAATTACCTCCATACACGTTGCTCACTCTGATAGGACAGTTTGTATGGTAAGGTCAATATTTTTTTTTATTTCTCAATTTCGTTAGGAAAGTTGTTCAGTTTCGTTGACCGAGCACGTCTGTTCAGTTTTCGGTACACCGTCGCTTACATCCATCACAGACAACCTACCCTGTGGTGCAGTGTGCCATCCGTTGATCCGCGTTGGTATAAGATGATTTCGAGTATAGTTCGACCTCACAGGTACAGTCAAGAGCACGTCAAGCTTGTAGTAGGCCATCAGAGATACCTACCCATTTTCTTCCTTTTTACAATCCAAGAGTCGGCTGCTGTTTTGGTCAGTTACCATTTTGAGACATCAATCATTGTTTCCAAACCTAACTGTGATAAAAAGGAAAAGGGTATCCTTTTTGGCTAGGTCGCCCATGTACTTTTTTTTATTGTCAATACTTTTGACCTCTATCCACTCTTGAGGACAGAGATGAGGTTGACGATGGAGTGAGCTTGCCCAAAAGAAGCCTATTCATTCACGACTTGAACACATTCGGGTTATATGAAATCGGGAAAACAGACGCAGGCAGAGAATTCCACTCTTTAGAACTCCACTCTGTACTATTATCACATTGGTTTTTTTACCTTTCTAATTTCAATAGACATAGGGGCGAAAGTCGCACTGGGACTGTCAAACTTGACCTAACCTGCTCTTGACTATACCAAAGACCATTTTGTTAACGTACTGTACATACATACATAATATCACGCTTTGTTCCCGTCGGGGTAGGCAGAGACCACAGTTCTCCACCTGCTACGATCTTGACATACTTCCCTTGCTTCCTGTACTTTCATCAATCCTTTCATACATGCTCGTCGGCTTAGGGTACTTTTAACCTGGCCTTTATTCAGAACGTCCTGAATTTGGTCCTACTTTGTAATAAAGAAAGACTAAAGGAGATGTTTCAGGCTACTATAGGATCGTAGCCATGTCTTTTTCAAATTGGCAGTTTACTCTAAATCCATTATTATAACGTTTTTATGTTATGATTTTTATTCAATACCGTAATGTGTTTGTAATAATCTACAGTATGCTGGAAAATATCACTTGATGTGATGTTTGTATGTTAAAAGGCCGACAATACAAACGTCATTTTACTGTTGTTTCATCTTTAAATTCAATACAATTTCAAGATGTTCTCATTACCATTTTGCTTAGTTGGACCACTGAAACACTAACTTTGCACCAATGAGCGTATTTTGATGATTTTTCTCGGTCAAAGACATTAAACGAAAAGAGTAGCTGCATAAACCAGTAACATTTTTCTTTTTCTTCTAGCAGGTGTACGTACATAGTGACATGACAGGCGGAGATGATACATCTCCTTTTTTAGGGTTCCGTACCCAAAGGGTGAAAAACGGGACCTTATTGATATGCCTCCGATGTCTGTCTGTCTGTCAGCGGGCTGTATCTCATGAATCGTAATAGGTAGAAATTTGAAATTTTCACAAATTGTGTATATCTGTTGCCGCTATAACAGCAAATACTAAAAATAAAAAAATTAAGGGGGGCTCCCAAACAGCTAAAGTGGGGAGTGTAAAAAAATTTTGACCTACCCCACCGAGAGGGGTATCACTGTTTAGAGCTCGTTGAGTAGATAAACAGTGTATTTTTTGTTTTAAAAAATATTTAAAAACAAAGGAATAAGATGCCACCAAAATCAGCTGATTTTACAAAATTTTGTTTGAGCTGTATCTCATGAACAGTAATAGTTAGACAGTCAAATTTTTCACAGATTATGTATTTCTGTTGCCGCTATAACAAAAAATACTAAAAAAAAAGTTATTAAATATGAGGGGCAGTTTTGTTTTAGCTATATCTTAAAAACGGGAACACTTGTAACGTTACTGGTATATTTATAGAGCATAACCTATAGAATAACAACAAATAATAAAATCTGGTCAAACGCGTGTCAGACTCAAAAATAACTTACTGAAATTTCGACTAATACAATCATGATTATCTGGTTGTACGGAACCCTCGGTGCGCGAGTCCGATTCGCACTTGGCCGGTTTTCTTACGTATTTCTTCTGAAGTTGTTTAAGTCATTTTGCGTGATTTAAGAATAATACAATGAATAAGATTCTAGCCAAGCGCCTGCAGTACCGTTCTTCAAACGTCGGTGCAAGGAATTTTTATAGGCAACAGGCAGGCGTTTAATTAGTTATAAGCTAGTTATAAACAAAGCACAACCGATCTTGCATGGAGAATTGCTGCCACCTTTGGGATGGCTCAGCCAAATACCAACTAGCCGCTCTAGACTAGATCGATCGCAGAGCCTAGAAGCTCGTTGGTGATGAGATGCTAGTGAAAACCAAGTTTCACAGCCTAGCCCACCAGTGCAAAATTGCATGTCTGTCGGTCTTTTACAGATTGTACTTCGAAGAGTGTGCCCAAGAGCTCCATGAGCTTATTCCGCCATCCCCCTTCTACCATCGGGAATCCAGACGCACCGCAGGATATCACCCATATTTGGTTGATATTCCACTCATCCGCACAAAGCGCTATGAAACATCCTTTATAATGCGTACAGCTAAGGAGTGGAATTCTCTGCCTGCGTCTGTGTTCCCGAGCTCTTATAACCCGAATCTATTTAAGTCGCAAGTGAATAGGCTTCTTCTGGGCAAGCTCGTTCCATCGTCGACCTCATCTCTGTCCTCAAGGCTTGATCGAGGTCAAGAGTAAGCCCTTACATAGTAAAAAAAAGATATTCTTTTTGATTGTGAGATACTTTCATTATAAAGACTGCTTTTCGCAATTTGTCAAGACCGGGTTCAGTATTTTTGACGCCTGGACAATTTTTAGTACGTATCTCTGAAAATATTAGTTAGCCTCCTCCTTTTTGAAAACGGTTTAAAATGATTTAGTCGACATTCAACAAGTTTACCAAAACTTTAAAAATTTCACTATAGTTGCCGTTGCAAGGTTTTTATTAGAATTGTTCAGATTAACATACACTTATTTGGATAGGGTCTAAAATAACCAGTTATGTACCTAATCTACCATTACCTAAGTAAACGCAAAAATTATTTTACACCAATGTTATTCCAAAAATTTTAATATGTACCTCATTTGAGTAAATCTCACCAAATTTAATATTTAAACTATATTTTTAATAATTAATGAAACTTCGTTCAGTCGACCGCACGTCACTGGTATAACTTTGTCCTTGAGTTGGCCTTTGGTTTCGGCCAGTTTCGGGTGACTGTAGCATAGCGCTGCTGGTTCAGCTTATACCGGTTTAGATATGTAAGAAGTCCTTAAAGTTTTGTTTATTTTGATCGCATTGTATCATAACTAAGTATTCATTTCAAATTATTGATTGTTTAATACTTTATCACTTTAGGTTCTAATAAAATAGTGAACATAATTTTGGTATGTTACACAGACCATGAAACTGAACAACTTTCCCCAAGGAACATAGGTCGAAATATGAACATCAATTTTTGACCTCCCATAGAAACTTCATCAGCTGATAGCGCATTTTGTACGGGAGGTCAAATTTGGTTTTTCGTATTTCGACCTATGTTTCTTTGGGAAAGTTGTTTAGTTTCATGGTCTAAGTAAGGTATAGTTACCGACTTTTTCTTTGTCGAAGGGTCGATTGCAGTTGGTAGAGACAAATTTACTTATTTGTGGGTTGCTCAGAGGCAGAAGTTATATTTCTAGTTTACTTAATCATGTGTGTCCTTCGTGGTTTAGGCAAGTACTTTTCAGTTTTATTGGTAGCGTTTCATAATAGTACATTAAAATGCAAGTGCGCTATTTTGGATAGTACAGCCGAGGCTCAGAAATTGCAGCCCGAGCCGCAGGCGAGGGCGTAATGGAGCCGAGGGTGTAATGTCAAACGCGCACGAGCTTTTTACGACGTTTTTCAACACATTTGCGAATAAAACCAATCAAATTGGTTACCTTTAAAAATACTAAACTTTGCTAACCTTACATCCACCGCACGTCCACCGGAACATTTTGTCGCCTGCATATGTTCATGTTTTCCTTTAATTTTACCAGCTTTTAAAATTGTACTTAGTGTATGAGTGTTTTAGACGGTTCAGGAATAGTTTTTTATTTGTAGAAGTCGACACTATTAGAAATAATTACAATAATAAACACTACAAATATTTGTAAAATGGCGCGCATTATTTCTTTTTCAGCGGGCACAGATTATACGTCGCATGAGGCCCCAAAACATTACTATGTTATCTTACACCATCAATATTTTATCAATTATTAGTCAATCTAGTAACCAAGCCATAAAAAAAAGTAATTGTCACTCGGTACCCAAACATCCTATTCCATTAACCTTGGAATAAATTATCAAAAATTTAATACCTTGTTACGTAAATGACAAATTTATTGTTAATTAGTTAATTACTATAAATAATTTCATAAAATCAACATTTATATATGATATTTTCTCGAAGTCAGCTTGAAAATATAAGCATAAAGACTCCTTACTCTTGGCCGATTAAAAAAAAAACAATAATAAAACACTAGTAAAGTAATCTAATGACAAAAACACGCGTGTTTAATAAGCTGGATTATGGACCTTAATACAGTGCAAATAGAGCTGTTTTATGAGCAAATGTGTTGAAAAATACTATTATTCATTAAATTCTTCTGGCGACATTTCTGTTTTGGACTACGAGTACAAAAATACTCCATAATAAATACTAGAGAGATTCTACGAAATTATACGTAGATAAATCAATTATTGTGTTTTAAAACAACGAGGTCTATTTAAATACACCAAAGAATATATATAGGTAGTGTTATCGTTGTCACAGCCTTACAGTACGATGCCTACGAAATATTATTCTCAGCCGTGGACACTCGGAACTACTCAGATGACTTTTAAACCGAAGCGCTAGAGACCCAGTTTTGAAATATAACTCCCATCATCGGCCAGATTGCAGCAATCTGGAACTCGCTCTCTTGGAACTTGAAGACGTGGATAGCAAAATACCTAAAACTTGTAGGCTGCTTTGACTACAGTTGTCTTACAAACACTCGGTCTGCTGGTTTCTAGCTAAAGACTGGTCGTATTTGCCGCAGATGCTCCTAGATATCTGTAGTCGTAGTGCTATCGCCTAGATGGGAGACGTAGAGCTAGGCAGGTGGCAGCAGATTCAGATTCAGTTAATTTATTCAATGTAAATTCTTTATAGAATACTTATTGAATGTATACAGAATACAATACAAATAGAGCGAGTCTACATCGTTTCGGATAGTGCTATGGCAGCGTAAAAGAAACGGCAAGAAACCACTGCAGCACAGCCTATTTTTAAGATTCGGCTTTTTACAATGTGTTTCTTGTGTTAAGCAAAGCCTTATTATACATTTAACCGCTGTTCAGTAGTGCCACTATGACCTTGAGCGGTCTGTGGTTAGTCGCGCTGCGCTTCATCGGCTTATACTGTTTTTGTCACCATTTATCTGCGGTCGAGTGTATACGTAACATATAAACCGGAATTACCAACGATGCGTTTTAAAAATAAATGCAATAAAATACTGGATTCGAGAGTAAAGTTACCTACAATATATTTTTTCGAGTCAACGATTGGCTTTTATGAGATACAAAGTTTTTTAATGGACACGAAACTCGCCGGCAGGTTATAAAATAAAATTGAGTAGGCAGTATTTTGTGTATGTTATGTGTACAAATGGATTCAATTTAAATCTTTTCCGAAATAAACCGTCAAATTTTATACAGAATGAAATATAATTTATTGCATACATTGCCTAGACGTTTCATGGGATGTTATGATGATGATGATGGTGATTGTTTCAATTAGGATTAAACATAGACCTTCAAGGAAGGTACTTTATAATATAAATTTCCATATGCGGCCAAGCCAATTATGCCAAATCTTAAATTTTCAGACGGGTCCCAAAGAAAAAGTTATTTTATCAGAGATACTAAGTTATCCCCTTAGAGTTCTACAGTGTTAACTAACCCTTACACTTGTACGCAATATGGTATGGGATAGTATGAGATGTGCACTAGGGGAGTTATTCAGAGACATTTCGCTAGCACGGTAATAAGTTACCACTGCTGGGCATAGTGATAAGAAATTACATTCAGAGTGACAGGTTTTTACTTGTAATTGTCCCAAGTAGCTTGTGTGGCTTTGGCCCCGTACTAGCGAAACGTCTCTTAATGACACTTTTAGGATGTCATTCAGAAACATTTCGCTAGCATGAGGCCAGAAAAACCCAGGTCTAACCTTAGTCTATTTCCTTACGCAGTACGGTAATAAGTTAACACTACATTTATTCTTGGTTTATGCCCGTGATAAGAAAAATCTTATGTTTAAGTAATAGATAATTATGACCGGTGACAGAGCTAGACCAAGGTTAGACCTAGGTTTTGCTGGCCCCGTGCTAGCCCCAGATTAGTAAGTAAGTAAGTTAAGCCAGTTTTAGCGAAACGTCTCTGAATGACACCCTTAATGTTCAGCCGGCAAGAATATAATAATGTACATGCATTTGGCTGGATTTGACAAGGCAATGCACCATTCTCAAGCTTTAGATCTGTGGTCAACGAGGAGGGACCACTGAGGTGGCAGTCTTTAGAATGCATAGTAATGTATAATTATGTCCAGAATGCGAAGACATTCTATATAGTACCTACCTGAATTATACATATTGCCGTTAACTACCTAGGCTTAAACTAATCTCAATGATAAACTTCGATTGAAAACAACCTATGCGTTATCAAGGCCGTTGACTTCTAGAAAATGATCAGTTAATGGCATGATAGAAACTACACTTTGATTGTTTGTGTAATAGTACAAAAGTATTCCTCAGGCTTCGTTTGCTCAGTCGCAGAACAAAACCATTGCGATAACAATATCACTCGGTACGTACGTACACACAGCTGCATATGTAGCAAACAGTTTATTGTCATGTAAATATACTACAAGACTTAAAAAAAATGTTAATGACTTGTAGCGTGAGTTGCTCAAGATAAAATAAGTCATTTATAAGTGGTGTCGTCGAGTAAGGGACCTCTGTTATCGTTGCAGCGGAGATGCGAGCGGCTCGCACGCGCCGCGCTCTCATATCACTCCCCATTTTACAACCTGACACAACACAGGTACTATTTGGAAACGACATTCGGAAAGCCAGATTACTGTAGTCACAATCCAGCGCCGGCAATGCACACGGGCTCAGCGTGCGTGAGCTGACATTGTGACACACGTTACCTAAGTGCCACTTTTACTTGCTCTCACTTTGTGTACGTATAATGACAACAAGTACTGAAAACATCAGTGCCAACGCTCTCACGGACTCGCACTTACGCCTGACAGGATACGTCGATACAACATGGAAAGAGAAATCCAAAAGCGCATTAAAGAAGATTAAATACTTTTTAAGAGAGACGACTGTGGAACCATGCTTGTTTATCTACCAGCTATGCATCGCGCTATCTTCACTCACTGTACAAAATATGCACTTAGAAAAATCCTGCAGAGTCAACCTGAACTTCTCCGACGAAATATGCGATCGAATAAGAGATCGAAATACGACGGGACTTGAAGATGAGCTTAACCAAGTACAGTCTTTGGTTGCTAAAGTTGTTGCCTGGAAGTTTCCTCTTCAAACGGCTATACCGGCGGTATTGGTCCTGTTTGTGGGTGCCTGGAGTGATAAATATAGAAGAAGAAAATTTTGCATATTGTTCCCAATGATTGGAGAAATTTGTACAAATATTGGGCTTTTATTCGCAACATATTATTTTTACGAGTTATCTTTAATCGGGACTGCATTGATAGAAGCATTACCGGCTGCGCTGACGGGGACTTACATTTTTGTGTTCATGGGGATGTACAGTTTTATGTCTGACAGGACTACATTAGAGAATCGGACGTTTCGTCTAGGACTAGTGGCAATTTGTGTCACTATTGGGACTCCTACGGGAACGGCTTTAAGTGGAATATTGTTGCGTGCTCTTGGGTATTACGGGATGTTTAGTTTGTTGCTAGTGTTGCACAGTTTAAGTTTCTTGTATGGTTTGTTTCGTCTTGAAGACTTTAATCCTGTGGATGAAATACCACGGACCGACGGATGGAAGAAAGAAGCGAAAAGAAAATTTTGTGAAGTGTTTGAGCTAGTGGGAAGAACTGTGTTGGTGTTAATGAAACCACGTGCGTTTAGAGGAAGGGTGCAGATATTTGCAGTGCTTGCACTCTATCTTATCATGGTTGGACCACTATACGGTAAGTTTACAATTATTGATTGTGATATTTTGTATGTTAGTTGTAACTCTTACTAATGCGTTTTAAAGTATAACAAGATAATATCTGCGAATTCCATAACAATTATACCGTGTGATAACAACACCTTCAAATTCAACAATTATAACTCAGTAAATATGATAAAAAGATTTGAAGTGAGCATATCTCGGTTCTTATACTTGTCCGAGGAGCATATAGAGGGCATTGTCAACACATTTTGTAATCCCTCTGTATAACAAGGGCCACCTGTGTAATGGCCAATGGGAATATCACCCAAAAATCCATTAATGTTCTTTATTGTGCACAAATTTAATGACATACAGTTGTTCCTTTAAAGTTCTTTACATAGACGAGCCATTTACATAGCGTGCGTCCTAATCAACTGCGTACGCTGAACTACTTTCTCTAAGGAACAAAGGTCGAAAAGAAAAAATCATTTTTGATCTCCCATATAAAATGTGTGATGCTATTTCTATGGGACGTGGATTAGGGTTCCGTACCCAAAGGGTGAAAAACGGGACCCTATTAATATGCATCCGATCTGTCTGTCTATCAGAGGGCTGTATCTCATGAACCGTAATAGGTAGACAGTTGAAATTTTCACAGAATATATCTGTATTTCTGTTGCCCCTATAACAACAAATCATAAAAATTCAAAATTCGATACTAAAAACGAGTTTTTATGGCGATTTTAGCTATTTTTTTGTTTTAAACGGGAACTCTTACAAGCGTGAAAATACGTGTTCATATTGCATAAGCATGAAATCCCGTGTGGTGCTGGCAAAGAATAGTACCAACCCATACATACCCTTGGGTGTCGTAAGAGGCGACTAAGGGTTATAAACTGGAGGATGGGCAGCAGCATCCTCCTGTATATCATACCATCTTACTTACTGTGGTCACCTACAACCGCGGTCCATGGTGCCAGCCGTAACGCTTGACTAGCGAGGTGACTGTGGTACTACCCCTCCACATTTTTCCAGCAAAAGCTAGAATTCTGGAGGGAGCTCCCTGTCCTGTAGTGTACATTTCATGGGATGTTGTGATTGCATAAGCTATAGAATCATAACACATAATAAAAACTAGTCGTTTGCGTGTCGCACTCGTGTGCACTAAATAAACTTCTGCGTAATTATTCGCGCCCATAACCATGACGGTATGTTACCTTGCTGGTACGGAACCCTCGGTGTGCGAGTCCGATTCGTACTTGGCCGGTTTTTTTCTAATTTCTACATTTTCGACCTGTGTTCTTAAGGAAAAGGAATGTAGTTGATTAATAAAAACTTATACGGTTAGACCTATGAGTTTCGAAAGAATAATTTTTACTGACCTGACGTCTAGCAAACGCGTGTTTTATTTCAATTGTTAGTTCATGAATCGTCACAGACAAATAGGTACTTACTTTTATATGCAAGGTGAACCTGTGCCCTACTTGAGTACCTTGCCACTTGCCACTATAAGGACAAGTACTGTTCTCACTGGCATACTAAACCCATTGCCAGAAGCTAAAATTATCCTCTTCATAATGTTAACTACGTTCAGCACTATTTTAGATAATTTTTAAATTACTTCTGATCATAACTCATCTTTTAAAATAAGAAAAAAGTAATTAAAAAAAATTAAACCACTTTCAAGTTTAAAAAGGGAGAAATAAAAGCTTTTAAGGTCGGTGCCAGCCTGAATATTAGGATAAAAAACGTAGGTAAACGTGTCATAAGATAGTAGTGGTATGCAACCGTACGTAGTCGTGTTTTATTCCTAATAGGTATTTAGGCTGGCATTTACCTAAAAAAACATATTTCTCCCTTTGGAGTCTTGAATTCGGTTAATTTTTTAAATATATGTTTTATTTCTGCAGTTTGTAATTGAGACTACTTCTAAGTATTTTGTTTTTGTTCGAGTACCTTTACTTTCTTTTTTCTTTGTCTTTTGTCGTTTTACTGAACCGATTTTAATGAACTTCTAAACCGATTGCGGTGAGACTTGCACTGCACCCTTTGTTGAACAATACCTAGTCATTGAACAATTCATAGTCATCAAACTACAAAATAATTATTGAAATCTGACTTCTAGTTCCTCAGATATGCGTAGACTTTTAGTTTTACTGGGTCGATTTTGATGTACTGCCAAGCTGATTTTGATGAACCTTGCACTGTACCCTCCCAGACAAAAATACCCATTAACATACAAATATAGAAACAAACGTACATTTATAAAATTATTTGAATTTAATTACAACCTCATAGTTATAGACTAACATACCTACTCAAAAATTTATAATTTTTTACCCGTCAAACTAATAAATCCGGCAACTATTTGTATAACCTAACCGCATCAATGAGGCATTATAATTTAATTTTTGGTCTGCGACAAGTCCTACTACATACCCCCGGAAGCACGGCGGTGGTAGCTTGACTTTGACGATGGTTTGTTTTATGGCTTAGCACTCATGGTGCTCTGCTTATACTGGTTGTAAAAAAAGTACAATGGCTTTGTTACCACTTATCTGCGGCCGTGTGTACTTATGTAAATAAATAAATTTGAGGTAGCAAATGTACCATTTTAACTATAAATATCAAAGGTAATGCCATACTAAGATAACAGTCAAAAACCCGATAAGCATGAACAGGGATCGTGCTCTGAGAGTTCCGTCCAGTACTTGTGTTATCGTACAGAAAGATGATAATCGAAAAAAATTAGTAATTTTTAAATTATATATGCATTCAGCTGCCTAAACCTGTAAGGGTTTTGGTTGGGTTTGAGAGTATTAAATTAACAATAATTAACATTTAAATAACATTATTTTACAAACTTGTTTTTTCTGACAGCTTTAGCCAATTGCTGTTGACATAGCTACAAAATGTGTTGGTAAAACGAAAAAATATGGATCATAAATAACCATATTATTTTATTGCGATGACAAAGAAGCTTTAGTTTGTCGCCGCTAACCGTGTAGTATTTTATATTTCAACTTGACACCTCTATAACTATGGTCTTCGACTATACCTATTTGCTTCCCCATAAAGATTAAAAGAACCCTAAAACGACGTAATAAAGACGGTAACAGTTATAGTTCGAGATCGGGTTGTGAAACAAGAGCGGTGCCCTTGATACCATAGCAACATGCGTCGAGAACTACCAGTATTATGTAATGCACTCAATTGCTAACAGATGAATGCGCGTGGTCCTATTTGCGATACGTTTTGAATATTTATAAAAGGCTATTCAATAGAAGGTCTTTGTGGAGTACAGCAAATACTGGAAAGTGTTTGTGTGTTTTACTATGATGACAATCAACTTTGCCATACGACCACCTATGAAAACTCAACTTACAATTTTATTAAATTTTCAACGCTGGTCGAAGACCAAAATAAAATAAGGTGTCGTCTTCTTAAACATCATCATCTTCTCATACATCTACTCCTAGATATATACTTTAATGAATGAATTCGATTCTGGCGTTGTGGTCTCAAGATAACCTAACATATCCCGTATGGGATAGGTTAGCTTAGGTTTTCTTGGCTAACGAACCTATAATGCACCAATGGTCTAAGCCCATTCAAAACCTGCCTATGCCGGCTTACAATTTGTCGGCTGTACTCGTACCATTTGCCGGCCGATTGTAATCGGTAAATTATACGATTTGCCAGTGACATGTACTAAGTTGTCAATCCAAAAAATTACAATTAAAACTGACTTTCTTCTACTTTTGTTAGTAAATGACTAAGGAACAAATTAAGATTTCCAAAGTCTCTTTCCGATACTTTGCACCATAACCATACATAGTAAATAACCTTTGACGGTTGTTTATGTTGTTGTCGGTTGATACATAACATCACGCCTTGTTCCCGTCGGGGTAGGCAGAGACCACAGTTCTCCACCTGCTACGATCTTGACATACTTCCCTTGCTTCCTGAACCTTCATCAATCCTTTCATACATGCTCGTCGGTTTAGGGTACTTTTAACCTGGCCTTTATTCAGAACGTCCTGAATTTGGTCCTGGTACGTTCGCCGAGGCCTTCCCCTTCTAACGTTTCCATTCACTCTCGCCTTGTCGGTTGATGATAAACAAAAGAGTTTGAGAAAGGCAGGCATCAAGACGATCAATACTATTACTACATATTAGTTCTCTGCTTGGGAGGGGCGCGGCGGGGGAAACCCTCTTGCCATCGCGATGTGAGTAGTTCATAATGAACAACCTTATTACGGCTCCTAAGAAATTATTGTCAGAGTCTCTATTACGATTATTATTACTAATGGGGTGTCTTGAATATCTAGGATATAGAAGCGAATAAAGTAAAAAAAATAAGTGTAGTTTATAGCATAGAAGATATACAGGACTTACATCCTGTTATATACAGGTCTCCGAAAACTGAAAGGGCATGGTCGCTCAACGTAACTGATCAACTTTCAGTGAACAAAATTTTCAGTAAATGAAAAAAAAATATAAGCGGCTTCTCCAATCAAACTGTCCAATCAAGTTTGTGATTTTGTAAGGAGAAGCCAATTATCTTTTTGGGGTTCCGTAGTCAACCAGGAACCCTTATAGTTTAGTCATGTCCATCTGTCTGTCTGTCTGCGGCTTAGCTCAGAAACACTTAGTACTAAAAAGCTTTAATTTTGTACGGATATACATTTTATCAACGCGGATAAAGTATTAGAATAAAATCTTGTAAAATATTTTTTTCAGTGTACCTCCCTGAGTAAAGGGGGGTTGATTTTTTTCCTCCACCCCCTCATGTGGGATTCTATTGGAAATATGAAAAAAATTACAATAGTAGGGCTCTATGCGCGGAGGAGACTACTTTCCATCAGGTGCACCACCTGCTCCTTGCTCACTTGTCACATAAAAATAAAATCAATCATAAATCAAAATTAAAACTGTCACATAAGTAGGCTACAAAGTTTAATAAGCTGTAGTCTAAAAACTAGAAATAATAAAAATAGCAATAGCAATCAGTCACTAGGACCTCGTTGACCATTAGTTGATAAAAAGTTTATGTAATTAACGTTATGAAATACTTAATCAAAAATGTTTTGCGATAAAAAATCGTACAAAAATTACGGAACCCTATACTGCGCGTGGCCCGACACGCAGTTGGCCGGCTTTTTCATTTCTTGAAAGTTTTATTCACTACTGAAAGTTATTCAATTACGTTGACTGAGCATGCCCTTTCAGTCTTCGGAGACCTGTCCCCTTACCCTTTAGGCTTCCCGCACACGACCGAGAATCGGTGACCGATTTTTGTGGGCATCCCGCTCTGACGTGTTATCACCTGAATCTTCCGTCCTTGTCCTGGCCGATAATCGGCCACCGATTCTCGAACGTGTGCGGGAGCTCTTATACGAGTACAGGTTGTAAAAAAGTACAATGATCCCTCTAAGGGGTGATTCTACATCACTAATAATAAATTGTATAAAAATGTTTAAAAAAATACTTTTTCTTAAAAAAGTACTTTTAGCTCAAGAAGAAGTGAAGCGCCTGGAGGGTTAAACGATCTCTATGATGACGCAGTTATAGATGTTTTTTGTTATAATATCCAGTTGCTGGCAAATACCTATCTATTTCAGTTAGTAATGAAATTCAAAGGTAAATCAAACATGATCACTCAAAATGAAAAAAAAATATGACAATAAAAGTTTTTTTTTAATATTTTTCTACAATCTCTTAGTGAAGTCAAAGTCAAAACGTTTATTTATTGTTGGACATTAAAATCTCTTAATGATGTCAGCTAAACTACATCGCTTCACAAACAATGTGGCGCCATAGTAGGAAAAAAGAAGCGACAATAAAAACCCACGCGCTACAGGCTAATTCAAAATTACAACAAACATAAGCCAGTTTTAATTTTGAATTAGCCTGTTTTCTAACCGTAGCCTAATCCCATGGATTATTCTCTTCTAGATAATCTGATATTTTAAAATATTTAATAAAGGGTGATGTAGAATCAGCCCTGTAAAGGATCATCGTACTTTTTTACACCCTGTATAGCTACACTAACGTATATTGTAGGTATTTAATTCTATTTAAAGTTTCAAATGTTCAATTGGTAACCACGGCACGTAACTGGAACGAAATTGGAACAATACTAATAATAAATGGCTTTAGCCGTGACCAATAATAAATGAAATAGGTATACCGCAGGAGGCGACATCACGAATTGTCATTGACACAAAAGTGAATAAACACCTCCATATCTTTACGTTGTGTTTTACACTGCACTAATAGGGAGTTTTCCTTCACGTCTGTGAACAACCTTTTCCAAAGTGTCGACTGTTGGTATTTTTTTTTTACATAGATAGTAAAATATATAAAATCTTTTTACAAGAAAAAATATTACAGGCATTTGACCACAGCAATCAAACTAACTTAATCATTTTCATACAGTAGGTGGCAAAATATTGTTTTCCTCGTGTTGATTTGCATCGCAATTCAGTAGACATTTCCAAATATGGTTGAAAACATCCTATTAATAAAATTAGAACAATAAATGTTAATGAAATATTCAGGTTGTCAAAGAAAATAAATACGTACCACATACAAACATGACATGCTCTTCACTGTACGATATCATAGGTATTCAGAGTGTAGGTATAGATATTTATAGTCCTTTGACTTTTACGACAAATCACTTGCTTACAACATTTTTGAATTCGCAAAAGAAACAAATGATTTCGTCTAAATCTACATTTCGTGCATTATGTCTTTTTACAACCTATATTGGTTTTACGTGGTTTTACACACATACGTCATAACATCATGCCTCTTTACCGTCGGGGTCGGCAGTGACTACAGCCTTCCACCTGCTACGATCTTGACATACCTCACTCGCTTTCTCTTCTTTTATCAAACTTTTATCAATCCATTTGACATATGCTCTCGTTTAGGTGGGTCATTTCGTGCAAAGTGATTCATCAACGATACTGCCAACCAGCAATTTTCATACTAAGATCTTTGTTTTATTTATAGTCGCGTAAAGGAGTGATCACACCTAGCTGAATTCCAAGACTAATTCAGCATTATATTGCTCGTTGAAGTAAGGATATTGCAATCAACCAAGCCTCCCAGAAATTTATGCTGAATTAGTCGTTGAATTCAGCTAGGTGTGATCACTCCTTTAGATGATGCCGTGCGGCTCTCGCTGAGGATAATACGTCTTATCGCGCCCTTCGGTTGTAATGATCACGCAACATCGACTTTGGTCACTGTCGTTATGATAACAATCCTGATTTAGCTCTCTCTAAGCCAAGTGACCTACTAAGTTAAGTATTTGCACTCAAAATGTACTAAGGTACTCACTTTGAATCACGTAAAGTTAAAAGCAGAACAAGCTTAACACTTGTAGTGCAATTTCCGTCTGTACGAGTATGTTGACTAAGATAAGCAAAACCAAATTTTTTTTTTCATTTTAGGATATTTAAAATTTCCCAATGACGTCAGTCGGGATACAAAGTCCAATGTGTCAAAATTGGTGTGCTTTTGACTCTACCATCGCAGTTAATCCCTTCCCAACCACTAAGCAAATTTGTGCTTGCACTTACAAATGATAGTGTGCTCTAGCCCGCCGCGCTCTCGTGCCCTTTTGACAACAATTTCGTTATGAGTTTGCAAACAATAACAAAAGAAAACTATTAACAAGTAAAGGGTTAAAATATTATAAAACTATTTGGAAAGAGTGGTTAATAACAATTTTTGCTATTTCCAGGTGACTCCCAGGTCGGGTATTTGTACGCAATCCGCAAGTTCAGCTTCGACGAGGTTGAGTACAGCATCTACGGCACACTCAACGTTCTACTTGGCATGATTGGTAAGGTATAATGTTAATTGTTTTGTACAGTCAAAAGCACGTCAAGCTTTACACATTGAAAGATTATAACCGTTGAAGCTAGAGTCGGGTTAAAAGTGTCGAGCTTAACCTGCTCCTGAATGTACGTTCAAGATGATGATGTTGATGTAATCATGTTGGGGCAAATATCTATTAGAGATTTAATTTAACTTAATGATATCTTTCTGAGACGATTCGCTAGCACGGGACGAAAACCACGCAAGCATAACCCTGTGGCCTGTGACCTATTCAACAAAACTGACAACGACAGGCGACAATCTGACAATTTACAAGTTTCTGTTCAACACGTACAACAAATAACACGGTGACAAAATTTTCAGTATTCTGTGGTAGCACTTGCGCCGTTTAGTATGGTTTTGTTTTGTTTATTCGTGGCCGTGTTTACCAGGTACTTTTAAAATACTACAGATGGTAAAATGAGAAATACACTACTAGAGCGTAGTTTGTTTAATGATTGGGGTGTTAAGGATATGTTGGAACCTTCGAGTATGTAAATATGTACGAAAGCCTGAAAAATAAAACCACAATGTTTTATATTTGTGTGAAGAGCTGACTTACAATTACAGTTTACAATAAAGCAGACGTTTCTTAGTTCGTTCAACTCAAAGCAACACTAAGCAGTGTAATAAAATTCAAATGTAAATTAGCCTGTAAACTCACAAAAAGATTGTTAAAAATGAAAAGAACGTCTAAACGCAGACAGATTTGAACATGTTTATTTGCAGTGAATATAAAAAGCAAATCTTTTAAGATTTCTTATTTACACCAATATGACAGACTGACAACATAGCTGAGGCAAAATTTCGACTACGCAAGTATACAGGGATTCTTTTTCATCATTCCGGAAATTCTAAGTACAGTCTGTCCATGAAAATTAAATTTAAATTAAATTAAACTGAACAACTTTGCCCAAGGAACTAGTTTTAGACCTTATTACTACTTGATGTTAATAATTTCAACTTTATACCTTTTTCCATTCGTTAGTAAAAGGGCCTTGACAGACAGACACACTGACAGACAGACGGATAACAAAGTGAACCTATTAGGGTTCAATTTTTTCCTTATGAGGCGTAAACCTTAAAAAATTGTGTTCATTTCAATCTTACAAGTACACAAGGTCGCCCATTCGGAAATAAACGATAATACAATGAACTTAATTGAAGGTTATCGAGCTGCTGCACCTGTTGCATTGTCTCTAGGTACTGACAGCAACACCTTTACCATATAATTGAATAAAAGGCAGAGATAATGTTGTTCAAAAGTTCTTGAATTGTATTAAATTTCTGTAAGGGCTCATTCACACATGATCCGTCATTGACGATTTGTCAAAAAACACTCGGTACGTCATGACGGACGGACGTTCACATTTCATACGGAATCATGTTTTTCGTATGCATTTTTTGCGATTCGTGTTTTTTGACGTGTATCCGTAATTTTTCACGATTCGTGATACGTGTGAACACAGGTATTCTAACAGCCTGGATGCTAAGAGATTCTGTAATAAGCATAGAATCGATTATTGAAGCAAGTTTTTTTACTTTGACCATTGAAAACAAATATAAAGCTAAATATTATATATATATATATTTTATTCCATTGAATTACTAACGTTACAACGAAATGACCCTCGAAACAGACTGATTCGAAAGATTTAATTCTATTGCCTAAGTTTGATGGAGTCGCATACTTTTGTGGAGTTATTTATGGTGAAATTGAAGTCAAAGATGAAAATGAAAAAATACTCATTCTACAAGTCATTATTTTTTTATTATTTTTTGCCTAATTTATAAGTGATAAAGCCTAATTTTTATATGTGCCAAGGACTCATTAAATTTTCATGAAAAAGCTTTTATCAAACACAACACAGTTTTTACATAAATAATTATCGTGTCTAGTTTGTGAAAACATTATTTATTTTTTTATTAATGTATTCTTTTATAAGTTTCCAATTCACTTAAATAAAAAATATGCAACGACTTTTGCTCTACGACTTTATGATTTTCGTATTTTTCTTCCGAACATTTTTCTTTTATTTTTTGGTACAAAAGTACTTCATTGTCCGTAGAAGGTCATACATAATTAAAATCACATTATAAACTATCCTAAATAAAAAATGTCACCCAGAGCATTATACCTGGGTAGGGTGCTCAAAAGGCTGGCAGAGTTCCCTCTCTGGAATTCTGGATGGACAGACTTATATGGCCTGCCAGCCTTTCTATCACCCGACACATCAATAAGCCTCGAGGCAAGTTATCGGAACAGGTCTGGCGCCCCAGGCCCCCAGGGACCCAGCGTCTCCACTCCGAATGGGACGAAATCGTAGTTGGAGGATAGATTGGTATACTTGCGCACTATTAGGGTCTCAGCTTTAGATGCTGCAGAGTCCGCCGCTTTCAAACAAATGAATCTGTCAAATTGTTTATTTTATATTATATGGCCAGGACAACTGTATTTAAAAAATTCAGAATGTTGTATACAATTAGTCATTGCGTTTAGCCTCCAGAATATAAGAACCCATTAAATATTGTTAGTATTATCATAAGTTTTCAAAAAATGAGAAACGTGTGAAGATAATTCGCAAATAGGTATATGCCAATTGACCGCATAACGTTGTAGGACTGGTAGGTCAAGGTTTATAACGCAGCTGCATTGCTAATCGATCTCTATTATTATGTAAGTGATTATTTTTAGGGTTCCGAACCATTTTTATCTGTCTGTAGCAACTATAATTTAACTATATTTTGTAGGTGGTAGGGCTTTTGTGCAAAGCCCGTCTGGGTAAGTATCACCCCCTAAAACGGTTGTTATTGGAAACGGGGTGTCACAGTTAAATCTTTAAAATCTGTGTTAACTCTTATATAAGCATGTACATTATTAATTGTGATAATGCAATAAATATGATATGATATTTCTGCCGTAAAGCAGCAGTGTTTGCACTGCTGTGTGCACTGCTAAATTTCAGTTTGAAGGGTAAGGGATCCCATGAAATTACTGGCACATGAGACATAACATCTTAGTTGTCAGGGCGGGCAACGCGCTTTGCTGTCTTATTAGCGTCAAAGTATGTCTCTAATAAGACAGTGGGTGTTATGGGCGGTGGAGACCACTTAACATCAGGTGGCCGGCCCACCTGCTCGTTTGCTCACTTGCAACAAAAGAAAAATACTCACGCTATCGAATTGATAGAATATTTTGAGAATATGCTTGTCCAACTATATTGCATACTCGTACTAAAGAATTGAAAATAATATTTTTAGTAATATTGAAAATGGGGCCCAAATGACCAAATTTTAAATTGTCGCTACTAGGTCGAGTGTATCATATAAAACGGTTTCATTTGTACATTCCAGAAGAGATTTTTTATATTTTGACCAATTTCTATTGATTAAGTTTTTTGTAATGTTTCTGGACGTTTTTATCTTTTTTACTAATCTGACTTTCTAGTTTTAAACTGAACCTACTTTGAAGAAAATACACCGCTTACTTAAAAAGAGACGAAGAATGAACCAAAAAGTTTCAATTTCATAAAAAACGCGGCTTTACAAGTAGCACACTTTGAAAAATAATCAGATTTCTATAAATTCGTTTCAGCCAGCAAGGGACCCTTCTAGTTTGGTCATGTCCGTCTAGACTTTAAGGGCACTGCATGTTATCCTACGTCATTGAGTACAAGAAATTAGCAACTTTGTAGCGATAGTAGTGGCCTACTAGGTCCACAAAACGTTGGTCTGCCAATTCGCAACCCGGCAGGTTTTGTGCAGTAAAAACAACTGCCAAGAGGATGCAAGGCAGACCTGTTGTTTTTTACTTATATAGGTACCTCCTATTTCTACGAATAGGTTTCATTCGTGTACTCTATCACTTATCCACTTTTCGCTCCGACTGTACAAAACCTGCCAGGTTGCGGATTGGCAGACCAACGTGTTGTGGACCTAGTAGGCCACTACTATCGCTACAAAGTTTCAAATTTCTTGTACTCGATGACGTAGGATAACATGCAGTGCCCTTAAAGTCAAGTCTGTCTGTCCGCGGCTTAGCTCATAGACCTTTAGTACTATAGGAAACTGTGATTTAGTACAGATATACATTTCATCAGGCCGACAATCATCCAGGCCGAAAAAGTGGTAAAATAAAATATTGAAGAAAAAAAAATTTTTTAGGGCACCAAGTAAAGTGGGGTGTTCTTTTTTTCTTACCAACCCCATCGTGTTGGGTGTCGTTGGATAGGTCCTTTAATTTTTTTTTCTGAAGTCAAGCGTCAGCCCGCCCTGCCAGCTAAACGGTTGTTATTGGAAATTTGAAAAAAAAAAACAGCAACAGTATAAAGGATGAAATGAAAAGAAAAAGTATCACACCTAAGAAGGCTTTACAGGTTAATGAGCTATAACCGAAAGACTGGAAATAATGAAAATAGCAATAGCAATCAGGCGCTAGGAACTTGCTGAGCATTAGGAGGTAAAAAAATTATGTTTTGAACGGTATGGAATACTTAATCAACACCTGCTTTGCGATAAAAAAAACCGGCCAAGTGCGAGTCGGACTCGCGCACTGAGGGTTCCCCACCACCAAATAAACATAATTGTATTAGTTGAAATTTCAGTAAGTTAATGCGCTAGATTTTTTGAGTCCGACACGCGCTTGACCAAATTTTATTATTTGTTGTTATTTTATAGCTTATGCACTATAAACATACCAATTTTCAAGTTTGTAAGTGTTCCCGTTTTTAAATAGAACTAAAACAAAAATCGCCTCAGCGACCATCCAACTTGACCCCTCTCTTATATGAATGTTCTTCAAACGGGAGCTCACCACAATTGGTTACCATTAGTTGTGAGAAAAGTTGTAATATTTAATGATTTCAGACTTTTCCCATTATTTGTACTGTGAGACCTAGCTTCTTGCCAAATTTCATAATTTTAGGTCAACGGGAAGTACCCTGTAGGTTTTGCATTTTTGAATAAATGTATGGAGATGAGGACATAAAATGCCATATTTTTTGATTGCTTCGTTGTAAAAAATTTAAATTATCAGATCTTGTGTGGTTCATGGATCCCAATATGTGGTATTAATTTCAACCTGATACCTCTACCCGTTCGTGAGATAAAGGGTCTTGACAGACAGACAGACAGACAGACAGACGGACAACAAAGTGATCCTATAAGGGTTCCGCTTTTTTCTTTTGAGGTACGGAACCCTAAAAATCGTAAATAAAGTTACGGAACCCTATACCTACTGCGCGTGGCCCTTTATTTTTGTCTCGCAAATTTCGTACACATTGTATAATGCTGTCGGTTACCAGTTTGCAGCTGCAGTTTACCTAAAATCGCGTAATGTTTTATTCAAATTAGATGCAGATGACAAAGTAACATGACTCTTCAGGTCACCTTGTAGTTTAGTTTATTCACATTTTGGCAACTTGTTGTCTAAACTGGCTTTATTTTGTCCTCTATCATAAAGAAGTTACGCCAGTACTAAAAAATAAAGAACATTAAGATGCGAGTGCGCTATTTTGGATATTATGCCCGAGGCTCAGAAATTGCAGCCGGAGCCGCAGGCGATGGCGTAATGGAGCCGAGGGTGTAATCACCAAAGCGCACGAGCTTCTTACAACGTTTTTCAACACATTTGCGAATAAAAACAAATCGAATTTGCTTACCTTTTCTACCGAAGGAAAATTCTTTTTACTTTTTCCTTATAATTCTATTTTCTACGTACACCTCCAGGTACAACATTATAGGCAGTAATAAAAAAATATCTTACAGCAAAGTCACTGAAGTAAGTTACTGCCTCTACTACAACGCTTAAAACATCTTCTTTGCTTCTCCCATGCCAACGAAAAGTACAAGGGGTTTTCAATAAAAAGTAAGAATGAACAACATTATGGAATACATTATGGCTGTAAAGTCTTTTGTATATTTTCGTATTAATAATGATGTTAATTTCAAAAGTCACTTAGCCGATCCAGGAGACAACTTGAAAATTGAGAAAAACTAAAGTTTCGATAGATGCTATTCAACAAGTCGAGTTTGAACAAGTCAACCAGTCTCCCCACAAACTGGATTTAACTGACAGTCATCTACTCATAGTAACTTCTATCCACCAAAAGAGAAACAGACATGGAAGCAAAATCTAAGTCATGGATCCTATACCTACTTCGGTAGGACCAAAATGAAAGCTTTATTTTTCAAAGGGATCTTAACTTCGGAAAACTGCGGGATTGAGGGTCCAAAGAGACGTTGTTGCTACGTAGAAAAGTATATTATTAATTTATCGATAGTAATTTATTTTCTAATACATTCTCACTACTTATTGCCGTAGTAAAATTAATTGAAATTTAAATGAATGAAATAAGGTTAAATTGACGAAACAAATCATCAGTTACAAACGTGACTTTTTTTCACGAAATATTATGAAATACCAATTTTTTGATTGCAGGTTGTTTGAAAAGCTCTTCTCTAATCTAAGTAGTTGAACTACTAAAGTAAAGAGGCGGCTTTGGGAAACCGGCATTCTGTGTTGACTAAGCACTTTAAACTAAGTTAGCGGGTTTTAGTAGCGAACAGTAGTTTGCGTTTCGATTGAGTGAGCACTCTCGTAGTTAATAAACAGTGACTAGTTGAGATCATAAGAAGAGAGCTGGCAGGTAGCAGCCCTACCTCATCGCATACCGAAAAGCGACCTATTTTGGCTGGTGCACAATAAAAAGTCGGGTTCGCATGGGCGCAACCAGGCGCTTATTCAACAAGATTCTTTCGGCCAACTCTGGTTCTGTTTAAAAACACCTGACCTAAAAACTACATCGCGACTCACAAAAATACCACGATTCAATCCTGTTTATTACTAGGTAGTTTTGCATGTAGGTACTTTGCACTTACTTGATAGATGATTTGGTAAAAAATAAACAGATTTTGTTTGACTGTACAAAACGTGGCAGGTTGTGCCCAGGCAATCTCGTTTTTTAGGCTCAACTTTTTATTGTGCTTCAACCAATAGTAGGTTGCTTTCTGGTATGCGATGAGGTAGGGTTGCCAACTGCCAGCTCTCAGTTTTTAAGCTACATTTAAAATGAGATGTACGACAAGCCGAGTAGATAAACTTGCGACTATCAAAATAACTTCAGGGCTTGACCGCCAGTATTAGTACATTTTCCTACAAAATACTACCTTTCATACACTGATATCACCGTGTTTAAAGAAGAGCATCTCCATACCAACATTTTGTGGCGAGAGAGAGTGAGTCTTTGGAATAGTGATGTCTGTATTCATCACGGACAACATTTTGCATTCCAGGTACATTCTTCTGCATCTCATACCTCAGCAAGAAGCTGCAAGTGCAAGACAGCGCTATAGGTGGTCTCGCGGGCGTGAGCAGGATAGCAGCATGTTTCGTGTTTGCATTCGCACCGAGTCGCCCGTGGTACTACTCTGCTCCGCTGTTCAACATCTTCAGCCATACCAGCTTAACTGCTATTCGGTCTATCGCTACGAAGAGCGTCCCCGTGGATGAAGTTGGTAAGTAGGTACAATTCTTTTGGTTACAGTTTAGCGTCACACCATTAAGTTTTGACATGAGATGCATAAAACTTTGGATTTGAGCTAATGAAAAAAAAAATAAACATAGAAACATTTTTAGGTTATATCTGTATTTATATGTATCAATAAATAAATAAATAATATGTTTCAGCAGTTTTGCAAAATCGTCCCCCAGGGCGTGAATTAGGTTAAATAAGGGGTGAAATAAGGCGCATGAAAATTCGGATTTAGGGTTATTTGTAACTACATTTTTTTTAAGAAAATTCTACAGCTATAACGTGAAATGCTTAAAAAGAAAAGAAACAATAAAAGAAAAAAAGTATTTCAATATTTCTTCAAAATCATCCCCCAAGGAGTCTCCTCCTTGGGTGTAGATTTATAAACTTGCATAATTAAAGTAGAATATCCATGCGAGGGAGCCGTGGGCAACAGCTGGTTTCCCATATACATCCTAACTTATCCTAATGCTGACCGTTATATCCTGCGCACGTGTGAAAGATAGTGAGCCAATCAAGCCCTGCAAGCCCTGTCCCGCGCACCCCTGTGATATATTTTGAGTTCTGCGCATTAACGGTCAGGATCGTTCTTTTGTGCCCCGGGATGTACGAAATGGCTTCTTGTTGAGGTTTAACCTTTCGGTCAATGTACGAACATTACATTTATTGCGGTTATGCAGAACAACAGGTACAATTTTCATCAAAACCAAACCCAATTCAAATCAAATTTACATAATTTAATATCCCATATATGAAAGTCCAGTGCAGGACAGGGAGCTCCCTCCAGAAGGAATTACCTTAGTCACCAAGCGTTGCGGCTGGCGACTGCTATTGTTGGTGACCGCAGTATCTCACATGGTATGATACATAGAAATATGCTGCTGCCAATCTTCTAGTTCATAACCCCTTATTAGCCTCTTACGACACCCGCACGGGTAGAAATGGGTTGGTACTATTCTTGGCCGGCACCACATGGACCGCTTTAGGCCACGTCCCCATTAGGCTCACAGTGAGCCGTTTACGGTCTGCTTCTAGTACGCCTCCCTATATATTTTAAACGGAGTGTCTATTCAGCGCGTACTGTACGCAGTTTGCGGTGTTACGCGGAGCGGATGCGGAGCAGCTGAGTCGCCGCGAACTATGCTCATTACGCCGACGGAACGAATTTAGTAAGCAACCGATACGCCGTTCAGAGTCAATCGGCTCACACTGGGTTGCTTACTGTGAGCCTAATCGGGACGTGGCCTTACTGTTTTGCACCATTATTGATTTGAACCTTCCCAATCATTTTCTTCATTTCAGCAAAACTCAGCGCTCTGATCGGAGTGACGGAGGCCATCGCTCCATCCATCTACATGCCTGCTTCTAGCTACATCTACGTGTCTACTATTGACAAGTTTCCCGGCGCCTTCTACTTGTTTGATGCTGCCCTTACTTTAGTGGCACTGGGGTTGTTTGCGTAAGTTTTTTTTAAGATCATCTTTGCATGGCATGGCACAGCGAGTGTTCAGGATAACGCACTCAAACAGATATACACTCTGCGGCGCCTTGCCAACCGTAGGGTAGGGCGAATACACGACACGTAGAAAGCAGGAGCCTGCACTGATCTACCAGCGCCTATCCGACCCGGGGCCAAGTACCAGCGCGGATAGGTCTGAAAAGCGCTGGCGTTCGCAGATAATATGCAGAGGGCTACAGTTACTGGCGTGGTACACGTAGGCCTGTGCACATCTGACGCGGATGTTCGCGAGGGACAGTAAAATGTTCAGTGCGATGCTGAGCGGATCCGGAGCGGATATATCCGCATTAGACTGAACTAACTGTATGGGCTTCATACATTTTTCGGTCCGCGTTGCACTGATCCAGGCTTATGGTAGTCGTAAAATGTATGAAGCATATGCAGAGCGTTCAGTGTAAAGCGGAGCTATCCGCTCCGTATCCGCTCCGCGACGCACTGAATCAGATGACAGCCGCAAACGTCAGCGTCAGATGTCCGCTCCGCGTTCGCGTTACACTGAACCGGGCAACTACCAGCACAGACCGGTTCCGAAAAGCGCTAATAGATCGGTGCAGTCTCCCAGCTTCCTACGTGTATGAAAGCGCGATATGCAGAAGACAGCTCCAGCCCGTCCAAGGTCCGCTAAGATAGTTGCTTTTTATGGAGCTTGCGCAGAAAGATATAGGGACGGGAGCTTTTTTAAAATTAACACATCACAGAGTTCATAATTTGGCAACCAGCTAACTTATGGAAAAAAATTCCTAAATAATGAAGTATTAATCTCTAAATTTATCTAGATAAGTCAAGATAAAGTGGAGTTTGCATATCAAAATATCATAGGAGATACAGATATTATATAAGTGTTTATGAAATATTTAGACTTGCTATGGCTGCTTTTTAGCCTTGACAAACACTCTTATCGGTAGGCATTTCCTTAGTGGATTCTACATGCATCATGACATCCCATGAAACGTCCACTGCAGGACAGGGAACTCCCTCCAGAATTCCAGCTTTTGCTGAAAAAGTGTGGCCACGCTTGTTAGCGTTACGGCTGGCACCATGGACCATGTTTACCCTTGGAAAAAGTTGTTCAGTTTCCTGGGCAGATTCACACCCTTTAGTATTATCACACCTTTCCGTTACACCCTGTATATGACTGCCGGGGGGCCTACCAAAATCTTGCCGCACTTTGCTTTAACCATGCATGACACTTAAGTCGTGCCGTAATAGACCAATTAAAAACTACACAAACACTGAATGTCATGTTTAGTGAGCCGCAACTCTTGGGATGCCGGATGCAAAGGAGGCATCTCTTTATAGAGACAATCCAAAAGTTGCTGCGGCTTGCTGAGTAGTGGCAACCTGTATTTTTAGTTTTTCGAGATAAACAATAAATAAATCACGTTACATTTCACTAAAAATTATAAACTTGAATTTTGAAGTGGGACCTTACACAAACTTTATTTCAAACTTTTTTTTTTTACTTTATTTGATCTGACCCTTAATTTATTTATTTACAGATTTGTCTACAATTTAGTCAGAAAGAGAAATAGAGACTGCGTGACGGACCCGTCCAGGAAGGAACAGTTCGCCAGGTCCAATGAAGTGTCACGGTTTTGATTAATTTACTCATGCTACCTCTAGTCCGATCTTTTAGGTAATTTCTTTTGACGAATGTTAATTTCTTCCTTTTGTGTAAAAGTGTACTTACATATGGACCTCAAACAAAAAACATTACAAAAAGAGTAATAATTTTTTTACTTGTTATAATATTAATTTTGACTCAAGTGCATTTTCGTTAGCTGGCTTTAGTATACTGATAGATAAGTTAAAGAAATAATTTTCTAAGTACTTACATAAGTATTTGACTGGTATCTTGAGTATTAAATAAAAAAAAATCTTGATAGAATATTTTATACCAATGTATTAAAAATCTTATTACAAGTACGAGTAGCTCAACTTGAATATACAAACTTTGTTTGACTATCTTTGTTTGCCTTTAGTTTCCGACGGGAAAGAGGTACAGAATGAAATAAAAACAAATTAAATTAAAATAAATTCATTATTTATGTGGCATAAATGAATATTCTCCTGAACGTACATATTTAATTCTGGCTCTATTTTATGCGTGCGCGCTAGGCCCTCGATATACTTACACCAAGTACGAATGATAGGTTTGTTGTAAGCTTATACCGTCGTCGACTCAAATCTCTCCTCAGGGTCCTATATTCACATTAAGAGCCAGCCCATTACCCAAAGCAAGATTCACTGAAAGAAGAGCTTACGTTGACAATCGCACACTATTTAGCAATACGGGAGCATGGACTAGAGTAATAAATTAATAACACAGTGGCGACCAAGGAGGACTGGGAACCTTTTGTTAGGCTCCCTGGCTGACCCCTGCCAGATCGCTGCCAGTCGCGGAAAAATATTAGTTGAGAGAGAGGGACCGGAGAGAGTGACGCAAAAAATAAAAGGCCTATGCCCAGCAGTGGACGGAAAGGGGCTAATTCGATAGAAAGACATAAAAAATATTGGTACCTTTATTTCACGAAGGATTGATAACATACGAACAAGACTGACTAACTCATAGGTAGCTTTTATTAGCAAGCATCCCTTAATAAAACCTAGTACTTGTTTATAGGTTATTCTGTGACAAAACCTTACCTTTTGTACTAGGTATATAGTTGGGTAAGAATTGACCACCTTTTACAATAAGTTCAACTGAGCTCTAGACATGATAAGTGAAACACGGTCATACTCAAAGTATACTTTATTCTTATGAGGATTCTTTGATCACTTTGTGACGTCAGTAAAACTTAAAGCTACGTCACTTCACAAACAAAGTGGCACCATGTGAAAAAAACATAACTCAGTTTGAATTAGCCTGCTAGAACTGCAGTTTATTTCCATGGATTTTATACTCTAGGTAATCTGATATTGGGTAATAACCTTTCTTTTACAGTTTTTGCTTGATAACAGCTTTGAATTTTCGTAGCGGTAGACTTTCAATATCAGCCTACCTATACCTTAGTATAGAAGTGTGTACACTGACCTTTAAAAGTTTTAATCTTGTGAACACAGCCAACATAAGCAGCCAGTGGACACTTGTATCAGTGCCGTGCTTGTACACTGTATCTGTCACTATTTTTCTAAAAAATGTATGTTACTTATGATAATATCGAATTTAACCAGATCATCATCATCATCATCATATCAGCCGAAAGACGTCCACTGCTCCAAAGATCTCCATGACGACCGGTCCTGCGCTGCTCGCATCCAGCGGCTTCCCGCGACCTTGGCCAGATCGTCGGTCCACCTTGTGGGGGGCCTGCCAACGCTTCGTCTTCCGTTACGTGGTCGCCACTCTAGAACCCTTAAGCTTCATCGGCTATCGGTTCTTCTTGCGATGTGCCCTGCCCACTGCCACTTTAGTTTAGCGATTCTCAGGGCTATGTCAACTACTTTAGTTCTTCTGCGGATCTCCTCATTTCTGATTCGATCGCGCAGAGAGACACCGAGCATAGCCCTTTCCATAGCCCTTTGGGTGACTTTGAGCTTCCTGATAAGGCCCATCGTGAGCGGCCACGTCTCGGTGCCATATGTTACCCAGATATGAGTACTTAACTTGTAGATTGATTGTCCGTTATGTGCGTCTTAATATTTGTTATGTATAAGTAGTTATTACAAGCAGTACGAGTAATGATGGATCACGAAAACTTTTCTCAAAGTTTGATGTATAGCGGAGAAGTGCTTCGTCTACTTACTGCCGATATGTCAAGTTACGGTAAAATACGAAAATGCAACCCATAAGATTGAATCATAGTAAAAAATCTACAGACCTCATAGCCGCTTTCGGCGCTTCATAGCTTCCGGCGCAATGAAAATTATTTTATTTTAGGCACTTAAAATAGGGAATTTTTAAAAAATGGTTGTGGCAGTAGAACCTGCAAATATTTACCGAGATTAACACTCACATTTGGTGTAACTTTAGATTTTCTTAATAATTATTTCTTCCTTTTCATCTCGAAGATGGTTTATTTTTTTATTAGTTTTGTTTTTAAGGTGTGCAGAATTCTAACTTTTGCTGAAAAAATGTGGAGGTGAAGTACCATAGTCACCGCGCTTGTCAGCGTTACGGCTGGCAACATGGACCGCGGTTGTAGGTGACCGCAGTAAGTAAGATGGTATGATACACAGGAAGATGCTGCTGCCCATCCTCCAGTTTATAACCCTTAGTCGCCTCTTACGACACCCACGGGTATGTATGGTAAGCTATTGTGTATGGTAGCGTTATCTGAGAGTATTCCAATATGTCGTACTTACAAATTGAGTTTACGAAACGGCGTCACGTTTTATAAACGAAATGAAAACGTGAAAGTCATGTAAAAACTATTAAATATGTGAATATTTCTGACAAACTGTAAAACGTGTAACCGTTTTCAGTACAAATGATGTACTGAAGAAATTGAAGAAAAATCTTTTGTTTAAAAAACGTGACGCTTTTCGTAAACTCTATTATACTTATCCTTTTTAGGGTTCCGTTGTCAACAAGGAACCCTTATAGATTCGCCATGTCCGTCTGTCTGTCCACGGCTTAGCTCAGAGACCCTTAGTACTAAAAAGCTGTTATTTAGTACGGACAGGCCTGTTTCACTCTGCACTTTAGGTATGACCCGCGGTGGAGATGCGTCCCTACGAAGGCTGTCGATTGTCACGCATAGCATGCGCTCAACAGACTGCACGGCATGAGAGAAAAATCATCGAGATATGTTTTTGTGAAACTTTTTAACGATGGATAATAAAAGACAAGAAAATATTGTTGAGTGTACGCTCGTCACGTAATTCAAAACGTTAGGAAGATTTTTGTATTTTGTTTGCAATGCAAAAAATCGGATTTTGTGGTCCTAAAAATACACATTATTGATTATCGGAACCCTCGGCACGCGAGTCCGGCTCGCACTTGACGTTTTTTTTTCTACTTGGGTGAAGTATAAAGTACGATGCATCACTCGAAGTAAAGTACGATTCCCACCTCGGGTGTATCGAGAATCTGCACCCTCGTTGGGAATCGGTCCCTTTCTCTTCTCGATGAGCAACGTTAGGTAATAATACGAAAAGAAATAATATCTAATGAAATTTTAACAATTTTTAGCTACTACTACTACTACTGTTCATAAGATACATCCCTATAAAGGTCGGACAGACAAACAGACGAAGTGGGCTTAGTAATAGGGCTTATACCCTTCGGATACGGAACCCTTAATAGCAATGAATATAACTTTTATACAGGGTGTTAATTTGATTGCGTGCCATAGCTTAGGGGGTGTTTGAGTAACGATAAAGGAACACATAAAAAATATTAAAAAAATCCTACTTATAAAAAAACTAAAACTCATTGAAACTTAACGAACGCGGAGGGCAATGAATGACCCGGACGGAGCATCAGTGGTACACGCAGTATCAGTGGATAAGGTAGGCACATACATAACTGAAACTCTTTCGCGCGCTTTTGATAGCGCGGTGCTCAAGGTCATTGCCCTCCGCGTTAGTTTAGTTTCAATGGAGTAAAAAAAACATTTTTTAGGATTGCTTTTTTATTTTTTTTAGTTCCTTTATCGTTACTGAACCACCCCCTAAGCTATGGCACGCAATCAAATTAACACCCTGTATAGCTTTGGACTTTTTTAATAGCTAAGCAATCTTGTTATCAATCCCATCAGCACTCACTTTGTCCACAAATTAATCGAGAGCGTCTCTCTATTGAAGCATTATCGCCACGAAATTGGATTTATCGTCCAATCATTGCATGTCGACATATCGCATCCTCCTACGAATCCTAACTAAGTTCGTCGCATATCGTCATCAAGCTTATACTTATTTTCTTCTTTATCTATTATTAATAAAAAATTTGCTGTGGTTTATTTTCCTGTTATTTCTTTGAAATTGATAACGTCCGGCAGCAAGCACGTAGGAACAAAACCAGTATAAGCTGAACCAGCGCTATGCTACAAACGCCCGAAGCCAGAGACCCGCTCAATATCAAAGTGTTTCTACCGACGTGCAGCCGCGTGTACCTACATAGAAATTAAGTTTTGGTTCGTATTGTAGCCGCTAAGTTGAAACAAACTTACTAAAAGGATGGTATTTTTTTTATCATAAGGCAATTTAAATATTTTTTAACGATATTTTTAGGGTTCCGATACCAAAATGGTAAAAAAAAGGAACCCTTATGGTGCCGCTCTGTCTGTCTGTCTGTCTGTCTGTCCGTCTGTCTGTCACACCTCTATATCTCAGCAACCACTTATGCTATCAACCTGAAATTTGGAATAGTTTTAGAATATAGTTGCCCAACTTAATTGCACAAGAAAAAATTTTGAAAAAAGTATGATTATTAATATAAAGGGGGCCAAAATAGGGGGGGCCAAATTTAAAATTGTCGCTACTAGGTCGAGTGGGGTATCATATGAAAGGGCTTTACTTGTACATTTTTTTTTAACTTATTTGTGCCAGTTTCTTTTTGTATTCAATGCAGATATCGTAGGTAAGCGAACAAGCTGAAAAACAGGTTGTTATAAAAAAACCGGTCAAGTGCGAGTTGGACTTGCGCACCGAGGGTTCCGTACCACTAAAGAAAAAATATCGTCTTAGTTATGGACGCGCAGTCACGCAGAAGTGTGTTTATCGATTGCTAATTATTTAACATTGTTAATTAAAGTTTCATATTTATTTATTAATAGTGTTTTAGGCTTTTTAAGGAGGTCATATTTAAGAATTGGACTCCAGACAAACCCCGCGTGCCATCTGACTTGTAATATTGCTACAGAAGGCCCGGCCCATTCTTGAATATTACGGAGTGACCTAGAGATATTGGAAAATGAAAAAGTGCGATTTCTTGATAAGGTAAGTCATAATATGCCCTTGAAAAGAAAATTCAGAAATTTGTCTTCCTACGCGATCTTTACAATTTTCCGCTATTATTTCTTCTGCGCAGTGCTCCGTCAAAAATTATATTTTAGGCGCATCCGGGACCAAGCATCCTTCACTACGTATTTATCTCTCTTCATAATTACAAAAATACATCACACAGCCCAAGGAACACTTTATAGTATGTAGGTACTATCAATCGTATATTAATTATTTAGGTACTTAGTTTGATAAGACTACAAACTTTTAATTGGAGGTGTAACATATAGATTGAGGTTAATAAAACTCATCAATTATAACATAAGTTTATAACATAAATTTCAAGAATGTTTATCGCACCTCATGCCGTGGTATATAAAGATGGCGAGAAGAAATATTAATTAAGAAACTAAGTTTAAAAAGCAACATGCAGTCAAATGTGACATTTTCTTTCGCTTTGCTTGCGATTGCAGTGTTACGTGTTCACATGGAATTCATAGTGGCTCCTACTAGATACTCGGACTGCATCGCTTTTAAAAATAAAAACTGCAAGGGCCAAGATATCACTTCGCAATGCAATAAAGAAAAACGCAGGTTATACGAAGAGTGCAAGAAGACTAAGCTTAACTCTAGCTAAGACTCGATGCATTTTTCATTACTACGTCTCATTGCCCTGAATCCTCACCATTACCTCGGCAAAGAACATCTATATGAGTGTCTCCCTCCAGTCCTTTTCATCATCATTATTGTCATCACAGTCCATGAATCAACTTCTACTACTGGACAAAGATATGACTTCGAAATGTCACTTTAACGCGGCGACAGGTGAAGTGACTGCAGTGCAGTAATACGTTACGTAGAACTACGCTGAAACGATACGATTCCTTTCCTGGTAAGAGATCCCAAAATCGCCCTTTACTTCACATACAGGAAGAAAATGGGGATGTAATTTTAATTTACATAGAATTTTTTTTTGTGTTTACAATATTCACAAATTTTTTAGTGTTCTGAACCAAAACGGTACGCTTTTCTACGAGTTTCTACAAGTGCGCCTTCGTCTGTCTGTCACACCTGTTATCTCGGCAACAACTCACGTTATCGTCTTGAAATTTGGAATTGTTATAGAATATTCTTGCCAAACTACTTATATTTAAAACAAAATAATTAAAAATAGTAGATTGTTTTACAAGGCTGAAAAGAACTATTTTTAAGGCGAGAGCGTTTTTTTTTTATTAAGTTAGGAGCGAATGATTCAAAGTACGGTTGTCGAGTTTTAAAATAGTGTTCCTCCCGAGGTGGACACTCTACTTTTTATCATCCTCTATGAGAAAATAAGTAAATGCAATTATGAATATGTAAGAAAAAAGTACTATTATTTATTTACATAAGAACAGACATTTACATAAGAACAGACAGTCATTACATAGATTCCTAATTCAAATCTCTTTTAGTCCCTTAGAGCCGGTTCCCGTATGTCGGATGTCGGTTTCCGATTTTTTTTTTATTTTATTATGTATGGGCTTACTCTAATAATCTTAATCGGGTGTCAGCGCCTCTTTTCCCACTATGTCGGATATCGGATTCCGATTTAAACAGCGCCATTCCGATTTATGCGAGCTTTGATCCGACACGAAAATCGGCTCACAAAACACACGATATTTCTTGTCGGATCCGACATAAAATCGTTGTCGGACGAGTGAATAGCTTCATTTAAAATGCTCTGCCACTTGGAACCTCTGATTATTAAACGGATTCAAAACACAAAAATTGGGAACCGGCCCTTAAAGTGATTTTAATCCCTATTAACGTAGAACAAATTAGCTCTTTATCCACATTCCTAATTCAAATCTTTTTTAGTCCCTTATGGATTGAAACGGGACTTTAGTCCCTGTTAACGTAGAATAAAACTAGCCCTTTTGTGTAAAAGTGATTTGAATTTGGAATGTGGATATTGTGAGTAAAAGTTTCAATCACCAAAGAGATTAATCACGAATATTGTATAAACAATTTACAGACTGTATAACAAATTAACCGCGTACTAAACAAATAAAAAGAAAGTTTGAGAAAAAATAATAAATTATTTGCTCCGCTCTGGATTCAGAAAACACTCTTGCCCTTAAAATAGTTCTTTGCTCCCTTGGTAAAAAATCCACAATTTATTATTTGTCGAAAGCCTTGTTGATATTTTCGGGACAAAGAGCCTTGTCATTGGACCTAATTTAACACGAATCAAGTGTTCCATTTTCGTAAAATTTCGTAATAAAATAAATCATACACATTATTATTACGTCTAAATTATAAATTAGATGACATTGGCAAACTGATAGCAATTCGATTAACCCATTCATTTCTCAGATGTAATTTCATGTTTGAAGGCGGTAATAATACACTAAGATGCGAGTGCGCTATTTTGGATATTACGCCCGAGGCTCAGAAATTGCAGCCCGAGCCGCAGCAGGCGAGGGCGTAATGGAACCCGAGAGTGTAATGACCAAAGCGCACGCGCTTCTTACGACGTTAACACATTTGCGAATAAAAATAAGTAAAACTTGCTTACCTCTTTTCCCGAAGGAAAATTCAATACTCGAGCCTCGAGCGCAATCAATAAAATAACGCACTTGCACCTTAATGTACTATTCTGTAGTCAATAGTGAAAAGTAGCGTACCTAACTCGTAAAAAAAATCTCGGGCCTTGTATCCCTCGCTACGCTCGGGATTCAACTTAGTCCTTCGAAAGGAATTTCCTTTTTTTTTCATACATATATTAGGTAATCTACTATTTAACGTAATGTATGCAGCAACAAACAGCCTATCTCCTAAATAGTGATGCCTTTTTCGTTCTCCTTCTATTACCATAATGTGGTCGTAAATTGCCCGAGTTTCGCCTTTATCTGCAACCTAATAATGATCAGCTTGACGAAGTGTGTCACGTCACAACCCATTTCTCTTAGGCGTATTTACATAAAGACCATTCATAAGCGTTACAATCTGAAATAAAAATCGTAAGAATAGGTGTATTTGAAAATTCACGAAATATCATTGGGCAAGTCTCTCAGTGTCTTTCTTGTTCAGCAGCGTTTTTAAATACAGCGTGATAATAAAACATCTGACTATACTTGAGCATGGTACTAAGGACATGAAACTGACATCTTTCCTCAAGAAACATAGGTCGAACATGAGAATTTTATTTTGGTGTTACAAATTCCAGTATTGACGGCGCATGGTTTGGGGTAGCCTAATTATTTATTTTATTTTTCGACTATATGTTTCTTCATACAAATCAGCTGACCGAGCCAATTTGTATAAAAAAGCATTTTTTTGGCGAGTTTACAAGTGTCTTAGAACGTAAGTTGTTCAGTTTTATGTTCAAAGCTACCACCGAGAGGTTTTGCGCAAATTACTTAACACCTTGTATAGATATCCTCGTAGTGTATATTTGTTTCGTTTATTCCAACGGTTAGCAATCTATTTTGCAGCCATGCCACTAAAACCAGAGTATATTTGACGGAAAGAATAGCATTGTTTTACAAACTTGTTTTTTCTGATAGCTTTAGCCGATTACTTTTGTCATAGCTGCAAAATGTGTTGGTAAGGTAACCGTTGGAATAAACTAAAAAAAAAAATATACGTGAAATTCACCATTTCTTTTTAAACCGCCTTCAAAGAGCGGCTGCATATATCTTCGTCTGCCGAAATTAGACGACTGTCTAATATTCGTTAATACCTGAAACGTCTTACAAGCGGCAAAAAAAAATTATACTTCTAATCGCAAAAAAGCAAGTAAATTTTTGTAATTGTTTTCAGCGCAAGTCCATGTTTACTAAAGACACGGTATTTTCATATTTATACCGGCTTGTTTGCGTGGTAGGTAAAAAGCGGTCCTGGAGTCTAATCTCTGAAAAAATTATTCAGTAATACTTATTCAAGAATTGAATTTCTACCTTCTACACGATAAGTGGTAAGTTTGATCCACGCGAGACTTTGCTTTGTGTGGTTGTGTTGTTGTGGTAGTGATATGGAAGACATTTTTCAGAATATTAGAAATACTTTTTTTTTTGACGAATATTATACATTTTTAAAGTAAAAACCACTTACCTCCGGTCCCAGGTATTGTGGGTAGTCCATAATCATAATATAGATTATTAAATCACAAGCAACACTCAACTCAGCTTTGCAACACAACACAAAGCGATTCTTTGAAAATGAACTGAATGTCTGGCATCCCATCCAGTTCTTTGTAAACGCAAAGAAAGCGTTTATTTTCGCCAATAGTAAGTATTTGAGTAAAAGAAAATATCATATGATTTAAGGGATATAAAACGATTCCTAGAACTATCTTGAGGCATTTGAAACTGTCGGATCCATTAAACTTTGAGTACCTACGTTAGGGCGACAGTTTCAGGATCAGTATGCAGGAGTAACTATTGTTCAAATTGTATTGCGGAAAAAAATAAAAAAAAACCGGTCAAGTGCGAGTCGGACTCGCGCGCCGAGGGTTCCGATATACCTATAGTATTTTTGGAAGCAATAAAGTCCATTTTCAGGACCGCAAAACTAAATTTGTTTGTAAAGGTTTTTTGCAGATTTCTGAAAAACTGTGCAACTTAGAAAGATCGTTTTATTTTTGCTGTAAAGTTTACATAAACCTCTGTCAACTGTAATTAATTCAGATTTTCCCTTACTCAAACTTCGGAGATAAGGGGGGGGGAATGGTATTTTTTTTTGACATTTTTCATCATAACTTGAAAACTAAGAAACTTAAAAAAATACAAAAATATATTTTAAAATGTACAAGTAAAGCCCTTTCATATGATACCCCACTCGACCTAGTAGCGACAATTTGAAATTTGGCCCCCCCTATTTTGGCCCCCTTACATTAATAATCATACTTTTTTCAAAAAATTTTCATGTGCAATTAAGTTGGGCAACTATATTCTAAAACTATTCCAAATTTCAGCTCGATAGCGTAAGTGGTTGCTGAGATATAGAGGTGTGACAGACAGACGGACAGACAGACAGACAGACAGACAGAGCGGCACCATAAGGGTTCCTTTTTTTTACCATTTTGGTATCGGAACCCTAAAAAGAACAGCTTTAGGCGTAAGTACCTACCCAAATATCTTCTCTTTTTCTCATTATTAATATTGTTTGTAGTTTTAATTTTTGTTATTGAAACGTTAAATTGTTATTTCGTTGTCTAAACTTTACTGGTATAAATAATAAACTTTGGTGTAATAACGGCTTGGAATTTGGATAACTATGGTTCAAGTCAGTTAAACGTCAAGCGTGATAAAATAACGGGACAAATATTCTAGCGCAGCAATTTAGTCAAGATAATTTGTAAGTAGCGCCTATGTAAAACAGCTTGTGGACACTTGTGGTATTTTCGGTCGGTATACCGCAAACCCTTGTCAACATTATAAGGGTTAAAATATTCGGCGACGCTCAATTGACTGCCATTTTATGGTCGAATAGTCCGTGTGGTGGTTTTATATCAGTTCTGTGCGAGGGAGCTATGCTGTTAGGTAGGAAAAATCCAACCAATAGAATAGCTCCATTTGATAGCGCATTCGACAACCTAGAAATAAGACGCAAGCCTATTGGTTGGATTTTCCCGTAATTGGGCAGACATTTATGCAAACTTATTGTCCGGAATGGACAGAAGGAACATATTTCCCACATAAACTAAGGCCATGTGGGAGCTCTATTCCTATTACCCATACCATATATAAAAAATTTGGGACCACACTATATTTTTCACAGAGGCCCGCAAAATGTAAAATGCTGGGTGGGAAATATATACAGGGTGTAAGGGACGGTGTACCAAAAACTGAAAGGGCGTGCTCATTCAACGAAACTGAACAACTTTCCCAAAGAAACATATGATGGGAAATGAAAAAAAACTTTGACCTCCATACAAACTGTTCGACCAGAGTGGACAATTTGTATGAAGAAGTCAAATTTTTTTTTCTTTTCCCAACATGTTTCTTTGGGAAAGTTGTTCAGTTTAGTTGACAAAGCACGCCCTTTCAGTTTTCGGTACACCGTCTCTTACACCCTGTATATATGTATATTCCTTTTACCCAATTAAGGGTGAAAAACGATTCTTAGAATAGTACTATCCTATCTCTACACATGGTTGCTGTAAAAGGCGTCAAAGGGGTTTCGAACCTAAGGATGGGCATACCAGCGTCCTTCTGCGTATCACACCATCTTACATGATGCGTTCACCAGCCACAAGCGTGGTAACCAGCCAAGCCACAAGCGTGGTAACCTTAGAGTATATAATTAGTGGTAACCATATGTGTAGTACTTCATCTCTTTACATTTAATCTACCACGAAGTTTAGCTGTGAAATTTAGCTGTTCGTTAGAGGCCATTTGGCTACTTGAAAACTCTGAGATCGTGGCTAGTTACGTGACCCTTCTGCGGGTTGACACGTTGGAGAGTGAAGTAATGGGGCTAGTCGATAGAAGGAAGAATAGCCGACGAGGCGAGAACACGGATAGGGTGCCGACGAGATGTGGCCGCGACTTTTTAAATTAGCTATATAGAAAAAGACGCCGACGGGGCACGACGACATCGCTTCGTTCATCCCAATGCTACACGACTCATTTCCCGCGTGGCAATCACCTACTCAGCTTCTGTGTGTTTTGCAAGAACGCAGCCCGATGCACGGTTGCACGCGATTCTCCCCCTGTCACCCTGCAAGAAAGCGCACACAAAGCTGTCGGACTTCATGTTGTAACGGGACGGAATGCCCGATACGGAATTACACGAAGAATATAAGGGAGTATAAGGGAGTAAGTATAAGAATATAAGGGAGTAAATAAAATAAGGATCGAATAATGGATGCTGCATTACTGCTTAAAATAATTGCTTGGAAAAGCTCGTCTAAAGCCGCGAACCAACACGTAATAAAACCTCCTTGATTCGAAACTACTTGTCAAATAGGAAAAAGGAATGTGTGAAGGAAGTGGGTTGAGTTTTTGATTACCGTTTTCTGATTGGTCGGGGAGAGTAGCGTGATCTCAGAATTCAACTTTGAATTATGGAACTGCATCGGGCTGGCCCATTTCTGGAGCGGCGTTGCAAGCAATGGCGGACATTGCAGTGAAAAAACGTGAGAAGAAAATCATCAAGGACCATTCAAGGACCCAAAAAGTCGAGAGATGCCGCAGAGAATCAAGATTTCTACAAAAACTCACAACCAAGCTAAGTGTTTAAGAGAATTTGCCACTGTGGTGTCCCGTCGGGCCTCGTGTGTTTCTGGATATATTTACAATGATACACAACACCATAACTTCCAGATAGTACTGTATGTATATTGGTGAATGAAATAACAAATTACTTAATAGCTCTATCTTATTTAGACGTGTGTCCAGTAGCGCGGCCCGACGGAGACTGACTGCCTCGCCCATGGTCTCGGTAGTGGTCGATGCGTTGACAGCCATTGTCCAAGCTGGCCACTAGCATTGCCTGCTGTACACCACATCCCTTCCTTGTTTTAATTGGTTTATATCTGAAACAATACAAACAGCACAACAACCATTCACCAATGAAGCCTGCCTACAGCAGCCAATCAAGAATATCCAGGAGGACCTAATTTTAAAGCCCTGTGTTACTTTAAAGCCTTTAGAGGAAGGCAAGGATGAGGAACACAACGACCTATCTTTCCTTTACCTTTTTTCTTTTTATTTATTTCACACCACCGGTTTCCATAGGTTTGCAGGTGGTAAGCAAGGTGAAAACAAAGGCTTCCTATTGAAAATAAATGGAATATGGCTTTCAATATCACAACTAATGCAGAACAATTACAAGTTCTTCAGATATGTATTTATTATATTATTATCATTTTCCGTATGGTTTGCAGAGTCAACGAATTCTTGGTGTTCTACTACTAAAATTACGATCTATACCCAGACCTAGAACGAACTCTTCGAAGTACAAGATCACCCATGTCATCAAAATGTGTGGCGATATATACCTTTAGAAGGCAAAAATACCTTTAGAAGGCAAAAATAAAAATGTTGTTGTTGTTGTTTTTCTTCGACGAAATAAGGACCGACTATTCGGTCATTGATTATACCGGCCCACACATTTACACTAAACCGCACTTGATGCGCGCACTCATGGATAACATGTGGGTTATTGAAGGCCCAGAAATGTTCATTGTGCTGGTTGTACATCCCCACACGTGTAAATGTGGATTCATCGGTCCAGAGGATATTTTCCTGCTGGTGCTGTAGTATCCACTGGCAAAATTCAATCCTTGGTGGTCCATCGTTATCGTGGAGAGCATGAACTCGGCGAAAATGATAGGGATGTAATCCTAGCGAGTTTAACGTTTTCCAGATGTAAAACTGGCTCAGATCAAATCTCCTAGCGGCATCACGCGTGCTTCTTCTCGGGTCTCTCTCAAAGTATTCGATAACCTCTTCTTCCAATTCTGGAGAGAGGGGTGGACGGCCACGACCTTGGGCGTGATTGGGGGTTCGCACCTGACCATAATCTAGCATTCGCTGCCTTGCCGCTAGTATGGTGTGAGTTGAAGGAACTTGAGGATTGGCAACCCCTCGCATCCGAAGAGAGGCCAAGTGATCCGGTTGTCCGTAGAGTGCCCTAGCCCTGTTCATGTTGAACCCGGCGATTGCGTAAAACTCTATCATCGATAGGTATTCGGCATTCGAGTATTCGTAATGCCGATCCATTTTTGCATAGCGCGTACGCACCTGTGACGTTCACGGGAATCGCGTGTCAACTGAAATGATTTATTATGAAGGGTTGCACGGTGCGCGGGCGGGGTTGGGAGAGACGGAGGCGGCGCTCTAGGCTAGGTGCAGCCGGCGGGCAGTGATTTGATTGGTTGGAGCATGTGCGGCGCTAGCGCTTGGAGCCTTTGATATGCCGCCACAGGTGCCGACAATCATTGCGCATCGCGTATCGCGTGTTTGATTGATAATTTAGAGCGCTACCATTTGTTCTCACAGTTTCGAGTTCAGAGGTAAAAAAAACTTTTGTATTTTTGGAGTTATTTTTTTTTATTACTGCCAATCGAAAGTATTTATGATACATAGTCTCTAGGCCTCGGATGCGAAACCACTTAAAAGTCACGGTGTATACGTGTAAAAATATATTATATTTTCTTTTTGAAATTCGCACTGCACACTTGTGTCCCGCTAAACGAACCTTTTCTCTCACGACCTTAGGTTGGCTGGAAGAAATCTCTTGTAGAGATAAGCCCGCCTTTGTAAATGTCCTCTTGTATATAATTCTCTGTATGTTAATTGTGCAATAAAGAATATAATAATAAAGTTTTTTTTTTATTATTATTTTTATATTATTGATAACTTGACTGTCAAGTCAGCCAATGTGTGTATGATTCTGAAGTCCATTAGTTACTTCGTTTCAACTAAACAAGGAATCATTCAGTTTTTCATAATTCAGACGAATCAGTTCCCGAATCGTATCGAATTCGGTAGGTATCAAATTATCCACCCGGACTTTTCTTGCCTTTAAATATAACGAGTGGCCATGTGTTGCTTTGTTTGTTTCCTTCCTTGTTTTAATTGTTTTTTCAATCGTGGCGTCTTTTGACCCACGATACTTCTTCTTATACAATTTATTGTAGTGTTCTTTGACACTTCATGGCACTTCATACCATGGCCCAAAACAACACATGCCATTCGCCCACGCATATTACCTTTATGAATATGGAAAGTCTTTTAAGACGCGAGCCGGAATTGAACCCGCACTCTTGGACTGGATTAACCAGTATGGGTTGTATTTACATACAACAAATACCAGAAACAGCACGAATCCAATGCGCTGACCACTATGCTTTCGCATCTAGACTCCCTTATTCTCTTTATATTTTGTTCCTTATGCGTGGCTATTCTTTGAGTTTCATAATATTAGTGATGCAACAAATATGAACATACTATTTACTGCCCTTTTCTGCCTGATAATTACATATTTTTTCTTACGACTACCCCCACTTATTTAAACAAAAGGGAACGAAAACCGATTAAATCTATTACGGAATTGTTAAATAATTATGTGGGTGTTGTTCATGTTACCTACATTTTAACCTATAATGGTAACTCTATGGTTTGGTTTACTGGTTAGGAGTAAGCCATTCCAACTTAAGCCCCGTTTAGCATGGTATTATTTTTGCTCAGATACAAATATTTAAACTAAATATGTAGGTATTCACAAATTCCGAAACATAAAATACACGTTGAATCTCGTTTACTTTTAAAATACATTACGATTACCTACCCTTCAAGCATTAATTTTATATTTGTTTTTTCGCAATTGCGTTTTTGAAAAAGACTAACAGTTTATAGGTAGGGCTTGAAAAATTGATTTAGTATGTAAACGAATAGAGCTTGATCGCACAGGCACCCCGTAATAATAGTAATTACAGCAAAGGCATATGGACTTTATGGACGTTACTTGTTGCATCGATTATCCTTACAAATTCATTGTTCTCTGTTATGATAACCAATATTATTTTATTGTTTGTAATTTATAGGACAAAGATAATACTTTCGTTTTAACATGCACACACATTAGTTGACATTTTGTTTTTTTTTTTGAACATCTACCTCGTAAATATTCCTTTCATTTTACCAAAATTTTTGAACTTATTTGTAGTTACTTACGGTTTTCATCCTTGTCGCCATTTGTGGTGTCCCGTCGGGCCTCGTGTGTTTCGGGATATATTTACAATGATACACAACACCATAACTTCCAGATAGTACTGTATGTATATTGGTGAATGAAATAACAAATTACTTAATAGCTCTACCTTATTTAGACGTGTGTCCAGTAGCGCGGCCCGACGGAGACTGACTGCCTCGCCCATGGTCTCGGTAGTGGTCGATGCGTTGACAGCCATTGTTCAAGCTGGCCACTAGCATTGCCTGCTGTACACCACAGCCACTTTAAGAGTAAAATTAGGCTCAAAACTCGATTTCATAATTCAATTACCTTACAATTTTATTTTGTCTTATAGCTTAACTACAGGGCCCTGGCGTCTATAACGGAATTTGAGTAAGATCTAAAACGGTATTTAAAATGTAGCCTTTTATTCAGGGGTAGGCAAGGCTTCTTAAACTCTTAGTTGATCTCAATTTTAAACTATAGGAGGAGGAGCAAAGCTACAAACCACTTGCAGTACATCAGTAGGAAGCATGGGAGCTGAGCATCCGATTCCAGCAGGGCTTCCAGCTTCAGACAAACCAGTCCCCAGCAGCCGGCAAGACATCAAGCAGGCCAGCCCAATCGCAGATGGGTATGAAATTTTTGTTTTCTCTACCCGACCAAACCAGTATTTAACAACTTTCTTAGCCAGGTAAATTGTTTGAATGTATCGATTTTCTCCAAGATCCTATCTTTAATCGGTTTTGCCAGCTACAAAAGATATAACACTAATTGAGAGTTCATGCTACCCTCACAAATTAATATAATATAAAACTTTAGAGGGCTGTTTATGGAAGGTCTTTTTGGTTCAAGATGTCACCATTGTATGAAACAGATATATCAATTACTAGATAAACTAATCTTCCTATTTACCATGTCTACAGGCCAAAATACAAGGCCTGATGGCCATCGAATTTGTTGGGAAAAATTAAACCCACGTATAGACTTGATACACCGAATTGGGGTCTCGCTATACATAAGCAAGTTCGAAGTCCCATCTGATCATGGAAAACATTGAAATATTTTTAACTATATCTTAATATTAGCGGATTGAATTAAGAGGACTGGAAGTTTAGCAGCCCTTCGCACTATTAAAATAAACTAAAACTTTTTCATAAAAAGTTAAATACGAATCTGGAGAAGTCTAGATATGCTATTTCCTTGTACCGTTTACAGCCATCGGACCTACCTACTTCCTATTACACACAAATTATTTACTTCTATATTAATCTATGCATTTAATCTAGGAATTTATCTACTCGACTTTTGAACGGTTCTGACTAAAAGAATTTCTAGGGTTACATTCCCACGGTACAAAAGTAGGGAGCCTAATAGACCAAGCTTTGGCCATTTTATAGATCAAAACAGACTTATACAGATTTTATAGGAAATTCAGAATAAGCATTAGGAAATGTTAGGTAAATAGTTAGGGTTCCCTTTAGGTACAGTGAGGATAGTTAGAAATTTAGGTATTATCATATACAGATTACATTACAGATTCATCATAAACTTATAAACTTACATTCCTCTTAATAGTAAAGCTATTAGAATCTTAGGGCATTACAAAGTGTTGCTTGGGTTCGTGCCCAGGATAGGAAACCGTTTGCCGTGCGGTGCCGGCCCAGAATAGAATAGTACCGACCCATCTCTTCCAATGGGTGTCGTAAGAGGCGACTAAGGGAATGAAATCCAGAGGATGGGCAGCAGCGTCCTTCTGTGTATTATCCCATCACACTGCGGACGCCAACCCGTCTGCCAAGCGTGGCGACTATGGTAAAACCCCCTAAAAATCCTATGAATCACGTCAATAAGCACCGGCCCCTAGTCCCCGGCGGCCCCGCTATTCCTGGCTCTGGTAGCGGTCATGGTAACGGTGGGGCAGGGGGTGCGAAGAATCCCCGGCAGATGCCAGGCTACCAACAACGACGACCTCTGGCCCTGGCAACGTACAACACGCGCACATTGCGGGCCGACGAGAAGGTTGCTGAACTCGAGGAAGAATTGAGCAGGTTACACTGGGACATCTTGGGTCTATCTGAAGTCCGAAGAGAGGGGGAGGACTTGATAACCCTAAAATCAGGTAACTTGCTCTATTTCCGGGAGGGCGACCAACTGTCCCAGGGAGGTGTCGGGTTTATGGTCCACAAGTCTCTCGTGAACAACGTCGTCATGATCGAGAGTGTGTCGTCGCGGGTAGCGTACCTTATACTCAGAATCACCAAACGGTATTCGCTGAAGGTCATACAGGTATACGCCCCCACATCGACACACTCTGATGATGAAGTCGAGGCTATGTATGAGGATATCTCTAAAGCCATACATACGCCTAAGACCCACTATACCGTTGTCATGGGGGACTTCAACGCGAAACTGGGCAAGCGAGGCGATGGTGAGCTGAGGGTGGGGCAATTTGGTGTTGGATATCGGAATTCCAGGGGCCACATGTTAGCCGACTTTTTGGAGAAAGACTCTTTATGATGAATTCCTTCTTCAAAAAGTCGGAAAACCGAAAATGGACCTGGATCAGTCCCGATGGTGTTACAAAAAATGAGATTGACTTTATCATGTCGACGAAGAAGCAAATATTCAATGATGTCTCTGTGATCAATGTGGTTAAAACCGGAAGCGATCACCGGTTGGTAAGAGGCACATTGAATATCAACGTAAAGCTGGAAAGAACTCGACTGATGAAGTCTACGCTCCGACCCGCACCCACCAATATCCAAAATCCCGACGGCTTTCAGCTCGAACTGCAAAATCGCTTCGAATGCCTCGGTGAATGCATAGATGTGGACGACTACAATAACGGGTTCGTGGAAACTGTCCATACAATTGGGTCAAAGTATTTCAGACCCCACCGTACTAAAAGAACCAAAAAGATCTCAGATCATACCCTCAAGCTAATGGAAGAAAGACGCGAAATGGTTCTGCAGTCTTCGGGAGATGCTTCTCAATATCGGCGGCTCAATAAACAGATCTCTAAGTCTCTGACTCGCGACATTCGGCTATTTAATACTAATCATATTAAAGAAGCGATTGAGCGGAACAAGGGCTCCAAAGTGTTCGCAAGAGATCTGTCTATTGGGCAGAGCCAGTTGACGAAGCTGAAGACCGAGGATGGCAGAACCGTATCGTCCAAGCCTGAGCTACTGAGGGAGGTCGAGAAGTTCTATGGACAGTTATACACGTCAACCGGCCCACCCGTTAGCAGTCTGGCCAACGATCCAAGAGCTAGACTTACCCGACACCATACCGAAGATATCCCGGACGTCAGCTTGTACGAGATTAGAATGGCTCTCAGACAGCTTAGAAACAACAAGGCACCCGGGCACGATGGAATTACGGCTGAGCTTCTGAAAGCAGGCGGAAGGCCAGTGCTAAAAGCTCTTCAGAAGCTGTTTAATTCTGTCATACTCGAAGGGAAAACGCCACAGGCATGGCACAGAAGTGTGGTGGTGCTCTTCTTTAAAAAGGGTGATAAGACCCTGCTGAAGAATTACAGACCCATCTCACTTCTGAGTCATGTCTATAAGCTGTTCTCGAGAGTCATTACGAATCGTCTCGCACGCAGGCTCGACGACTTCCAGCCTCCCGAACAAGCCGGTTTCCGTAAAGGCTTCAGTACCATAGACCACATACATACGCTACGGCAAGTTGTACAGAAGACCGAAGAGTATAACCAGCCACTTTGCCTAGCGTTTGTGGACTATGAGAAGGCCTTCGATTCGATCGAGACGTGGGCTGTGCTACGATCTCTCCAGAGGTGCCAAGTCGACTATCGGTACATTGAAGTGTTAAAGGATCTGTACAAAAACGCCACTATGTCAGTCCGTCTTCAGGACCAGGACTCGAAACCTATCCAATTGCATCGAGGAGTGAGACAGGGAGACGTCATATCTCCTAAACTGTTCACCGCTGCATTGGAAGACGTCTTCAAACTCCTGGACTGGAAAGGACTTGGCATCAACATCAATGGCGAGTACATGACCCACCTATTGTCGTAATGGCTGAGACCCTGGAAGATCTCGGCACGATGCTCAATAACCTCAGTAGAGTTTCACAACAAGTGGGTCTTAAAATGAACATGGATAAGACGAAAATTATGTCTAACGCCCTTGTTGTACCCACTCCACTCAAAGTTGGAGACTCTACGCTCGAAGTTGTCGATGAATACGTATACCTGGGACAAACAGTCCAGCTGGGTAAATCCAACTTAGAGAAAGAGGTTACCCGTCGAATCCGACTCGGATGGGCAGCGTTCGGGAAGCTCCGCAACATCTTCACGTCCAAAATACCGCAGTGTCTCAAGACGAAAGTCTTTGACCAGTGTGTGTTGCCAGTGATGACATATGGAACCGAGACGTGGCCGCTCACGATGGGCCTTATCAGGAAGCTCAAGGTCACCCAAAGAGCTATGGAAAGGGCTATGCTCGGAGTCTCTCTGCGAGATCGAATCAGAAATGAGGAGATCCGCAAAAGAATGAAAGTAACTGACATAGCTCTGAGAGTTGCTAAACTAAAGTGGCAGTGGGCAGGGCACATCGCAAGAAGAACCGATGGCCGATGGGGCGTAAGGGTTCTAGAGTGGCGACCACGTACCGGAAGACGAAGCGTTGGCAGGCCCCCCACAAGGTGGACCGACGATCTTGTCAAGGTCGCGGGAAGCCGCTGGATGCGAGCAGCGCAGGACCGGTCGTCATGGGGATCTTTAGGGGAGGCCTATGTCCAGCAGTGGACGTCTTTCGGCTGATATGATGATGATGATGATGATGATGATAGGAAACTAGTAAGTAAGCTGTTAGGTAGACTGTTACAAGGTGCTGCCGTTGACCAGGGATGATCTGGCTTCGAGCTGCATCCTACCGTTACAATGTTCATAACCGCAGGCGCATGACGGGTAAGAAAATTATTAGCTTTTTTCGGCTCGATTATAACGTGTCGATTGTCGATTAAAAAGTGTATGTAACACGTGTGTAAACATGGGAACATAAAATTTGTAACCCGTTAAGAATAGGTATAATTTTTCCTAGCAGGCATTCTATTCAACTTTGTGTAATTTTCTCGTTCTACTTGAACATTTTGTAAAGAAAAAGATTTATAATTCAGCAGCTTGGAGGGCTCCACGCTTACATCTGTCGTTTAACTGTCATTTCCAAAAGAATTAAGTAAAAAGACCCAAATCATGAATTTATAAATCTTTAGCAGGACTGAATTTCCTCTGTCAAGTTTCCAGTAGATTGACACAACCATGGAGAGTTTCTTCAACGTTATGATAGGTGACATTTCTTGTATTATAAAGAATCTTCGTAATATATACGTTAGCATAAAAAAAAATTGTAAGCACTATTTAAGCGTGTTATTCAGACCGTGAAATTGAAAAATTTCTCCCAAGAAACATAAAAAGAATTATCAACTTCCCATAGAAACTGCACCATCTGATTTTGCATTTTGTATGGGAGGCAAAGGTTATTCCAGAAAAAGTTGTTTGCTTTCATGTACTTTTTTTTACACCGGAAATATTCATCTATACTCTGTGGTGAAAGTGAAGTTAGGTAGTATTTCATCAAAGCGCCGTGCTTTTATGTTACCCAATTCTTGAATATCACCGGTTGAGTTTTTTAAGCCCCGATAGACTCACCGAGAATTATTATTCAAGAAAACTAACAAAAAAAACTATTTTTCAACATATTTGCTCATAAAACAGCTATATTTGCACTGTGTTAAGGTCCATAATCCAGTATATTAAACGCGTGTTTTTTTTTTAATTAATATTACCGCACTAGTTTTGTAATTTTTTTTTTTTTTTCGGTAAGATGCAAGGAGTTTCTATACCTATAACATTCATAATATTTTCATGAATAAATACACTGTGTTCGATAATATGATAAATAAATGTTAATTACATGGAAATACTTATACTCATCAACCAACTCACTACAAATTTGTGTTTAAAGTAATATTCAATTTTAAATAATTCAAGGGAGTAAGCCTCATAACAAAGACCTCCTTGCTGAGTCAGCTGTTTGGCAGGTTAGTGTTTTATTTTTGTTTTTTTTTTATAGTGGCAAGGTGCAAAGAGTTTCTATATCTATAAGATTCATAATAATTTATTGAATTAAGATACTGTGTTCGATAATATATGATATATAAACGTTAATTACACGAAAATATTGATTTGAATCAACTAACTACAAATTTGTCTTTAAAGTAACAAAATATTCAATTTCAAAATAATTTAAAAAGTAGTCTGTTTGGTAGTGTAGTCATTGTCTCCTGCGCGCGCATGTATAATCTGTGTCTTCGAAAAAAGTAATACGCGCGCCATTTTAATAGATACTTCTTGTTATGAAATGTGTTAAAAAAATAAATGGTACAGCAGCACTGCACTTACTTTCTCGCAATACTCAAGGAAAAACTATCAACCGCAAACTTAAATTTGTAATGCCATACACATAGTATGGAAATACAAACTTTTATTTAAGTTTTTCCAAAAAAATGTTCAAACGAAATATACAGATCAATTCAGAATTCAAATTGTCAAACATTAAAACAAACAAACTTCAAACGATTTCGAGTAAATCACATGTTTAACTTTTGGTAGTACTGGAACACCCTTTATATGAATTTTCAAAGATCAATGGATAGTACCGTAGGATACTTGCATGCAAATTTTTTAATTTCCCTACACATGTTCCTTATGGATAATTGTTTAGTTTGGTCTACTGAGCAAGCCCTTTCAATTTTTGGTACACCCTGTGTACTAAATTTATTGAAAAAAAATCATAAATAATATCCAGTCAGGTAGACAACCAATCCAGGATTAATATTGTAGAGAATTTTAATAAACTCAATGGAACCAATTTTGGGTAAATCACATATTTACGTTTTGGTGGTACAGGAACACCCCTTATATGAAATTACACAGATCAATTGATACTGTTGCATGATATCTTACATGGAGATGCTTAGTCATGCAAAGTTTCATCAAGATTCTATGAGTCGTTTTTGAGAAAATTTCATTTTTTTCATTTTCGTTGTATGACAGCTACCCTCAAAATGAGAGCCAGAAGGAAACCACTCAGAACCCTTCAATGGATTTGCATAAAACTCCTAAATTAAAAATATGGTGTCAATCGGACCATTCGTTTAGCCGCTAGGCCAAAGCGTGACGGACAGACCGACCGACCGACGGACGGACATTTTTGGGAGACTTGTTTTTTATGATGTATAAGTGATATAGAACACATTTTTGAGAAAATTAGAAAAACTATTTTTTTCACGAATACAATACCTTTCTCGCTCCGCTCGAAAGTAAAAACAGTAATTGGTATAGAACGTCTTAAATAGTTAAACAAAAAAAAAAATACGATCGAATAGAGAACCTCCTCCTTTTTTGAAGTCGGTTAAAAACACAAGTCCGGTGTATCGGGTGACGAGGAGTTGTGAGGAAAACTTCTACGAAATTTCCTTCGGAAAAAAAGGTGTAGGTGAATTTGATTCGTTTTTATTCGCAAATTTGTTGAAAAACGTCGTAAGAAGCTTGTGCGCTTTGGTGATTACACCCTCGGCTCCATTACGCCCTCGCCTGCGGCTCGGGCTGCAATTTATGAGCCTCGGGCGTAATATCCAAAATAGCGCACGTGCATCTTAATGTACTATTATCATTTTCTTATATTATTCTTTACTTATTAGAGGATTACCAGGGTTTATTTTAATCTTTTATTTTTATATCTTTAAAATCACCCCGTGACATACAAGATTTGATTTTATTATAGCCAGATTTAAAATGCGTGTCTAAGTATGTTTACATTAACTACAGTTTTTTTTATATGTATGTAAACTCATCCATAATTTCGCATTTATAATATTAGAGATGGTTACTACAGGGATCTTACCATACCCGTCTGCCAATCTGACTGTTTAATCTCATTAGGGCCATCTGTATGTATATTTATAGGCAAGTCTGTATCGCAACTGGCGAATTTTTATAATATCATTCATTATAAAGTACATACATACATACATAACATCACGCCTTTCCATTCACTCTCGCCTGGTAGATCTCTTTCGTCAATCTTCGTTCATTCATCCTCTCTACATGACCAAACCATCTCAGCATCCCTTTCTCGATTTTGGTCACTACGTCTTCTTTTACGCCACACCGTTCTCTTATCACACTATTTCTAATCCTGTCACTCAATTTAACACCAATCATACTCCTTAGCGCTCTCATTTCCACTGCATTAATTCTACTTTCATGCTTCTTCTGCCATACCCAGCTTTCACTGCCATACATCAGTGTTGGTACCAAAACTCCCCCATGAACAGCCAAACGAGCCTTGTGAGACACCTTTTGACTCCTCATAAAGGCGTGCAGGGCACCATTCACCATGTTTCCAGCATTCACTCTTCTTTCAATAAATTATAAAGTGACATTGAATATCTATAACAGTTAAGAAATAAGTGAAATAATCCCGTCTGCCTCCGACTCGGCAGTATAATGTTACCGTGAAATGTAACCCGCGAGCCATCTGGGACGATTCATGTCGAGTTATTGAGCGCACGGCTTTTCAAACCGAAAAGAAAGAATTTCTTGCCTGGAGTTACTTACTAAGAAAATTTTAACATTGCTTTTTTCCGTTTAGGTACGACTATTTATATCTCGAATACATGCAAGCTACAAATATCGTTTGCTTTTTAAATCTGTCCATGCTATCGATAAAACAGTGACCTAACCTAACCTAACCATCATATATGTATAAAATTCAAATTATGGTTACGGATAAAATTCGCGGAAAAAGTGGCATAAGTCAACATTTTTTCTTTCATAGCCAATGACAGCGTGCATGCATATGCATTTGCAAGCAAGTGATTAATGTCGCTAGGTGATGGCGTGCGGCGTACACTCAACAGCACATCAATCGAAACACTTTTGGACCTTATAACGTGGTAATAGAGTTGATAAAGTTTCTACCGACGTGCGGTTGACCGTACGTTGACACAGTTTTGTTTGTTTTTATGCAGGATGCATGTAAGATATAAGCAAGTGATTAATATCGCTATCATGCAGATATTGTGCGGCGTATGTGGACAGTGACAATTTTCAAAAATAGATAAAAAGAAAGAAAGAGTTTACAAAATGACGACGCATCGTCTACAAGGTTTGGATCCTGAAATAGACTAGTACGATATTTTCTTGTCCACATTAATTTAATTAATATTACACACAAATACATAATCTATGTCAACACACGCATAGTTACTATAGGCTCTGTTTAATAAGCTAGCTCTACCAACGCCATCAAAATAAGCTAGCTCTACCAACCATAAGACTGCAAATGTTTCATGCTAGTCCTTATGTAATGGCCATCAAAATTTATAATAAAATCCCAGATGATATTGCCAAAGAAGAAAATAATTCAGTGTTTATTAATATGCTTAAAAACTTTTTGTCTGAGAACTGCTTTTACAACCTTAATGAGTATTTTAATTTTAAGTGTAAATAAACATTGTTAACTTAGAATATATAATTAGCTTAATAATAATAATAAAAAATTAATTTACTTGGTAAATAAACATTGTTAACTTAGAATATTGATTAGCTTATTAATAATTTTAATGACTTACTTGGTAAATAGTGTTAACTTAGAATATTGATAAGTTTAATAATAAATTTAATAACTTATTAGGTACAGGTAATGTAAAGTACTTATGTGCAGTGCCCTAACAGGGTTTCATGTGTGATACGATAAAAAATGTAACACCTTTTATTACCATATGAAAGCAATAAACGTTATGATTATGATTATGATTATGATTATAATATGCTTACTATTCGGAATATTGAACCATCAATTTAGCTGGCTTTGCGTTGACAAAGCAGATTAGGCTGATGCATATTGCCTTCAAATCAATGAGAGTAAGTCGCGCTCGTATGGTGCTGGCAAAGAATAGCACCCACCTATCTCAACCCATGGGCATGGGTGTCGTGAAAGGTGATCGTTCTGAATTTGATCTACAATGTGTAATATTTGCGCAAAAACCTCTGGACATAAAACTGAATAAATTTTGGTCTACGACCTTTGAAAATCATTCGAAAAATATATTTTTCATCCCATATATTCGAAAATCGCTGAACGGTTCGTCAATAAAGGCGAACAAAATAGCTGTTTTCTCCAAGAGACTTTCGTAGCGGGTAAAAATGGGATTTAAAATTTGAATTTGAATTTAGGTCCACCATAGGGATATTTTAGGTCAACCATAGAGGTCGAACCAAAATATAGTATGAAAAATGATACTGGCCGGTTGTACTATAAAAAAAAACATATGCTTGAAATGTAAACAAGACTACCAACCAAAGAGGTTCTGTTCCTAATTGATACAAAAATGTCAATAAAATTTTCAGTTGTTACAAATAATACTTAATATGATTTTTCGTATTGTTTCATCAAGTAATAATATTGTAATGGTATTTTATATTTAAAAATTAATGACGAGTGTGTGTCTCAATGAGCCTCTTATTCTTTTCTCATAGAGGGAGATGAAAAGTAGAGTGTATTACGCGGCTGCAAAAATATTTTTACCTTGGGCGACATATTGAACCCCTCGCTATGTTCAGGATTCTACTTTAGAATCCCTCACCATGCTCGGGATTCTACTCAAGAATCCTTCACTTTGCTCTGGATTCAAAATAGCGCCCTCGCCTTAAAAATATTATTTTACAGCCTTGTGATACAATCTACTATTGCTCCTTCATAAATCACACAGCTGACCGTGTCAATTTGCGAGTTTTTGCGAGTTTAGAAAAGTTGTTTTGCGCAATTTACTTTTTTAACACCCTGTATGTACTTTCTCTCCACTTTGTAGATCTCTTTCGTTAAATCTTATAAATGCAAAATGTTTTCTAACTAAGCTTGACATATAAAAAAAATCCATTGTTTAACTTTAGCTTTTGTACAACCTACTATTATAAAATACATCGAGGAGGGAAAGTAATGATTTTGAAGCGTTTCAATAGGCTTGTACAAAACTCTTTAGAAATTTGCCAGCTGTACTTGTTTACAAGGCACGTGGTATAATTTAGTGTACGTAAGTTATTTTTTACTTGTGTTGTATTCATTATTCCTTGTGACGAGAACATTTTAAATCACAACATTGTCCTTGACCATCAGAATGTCCGCCAAACTAAACGAGCTTGGTGGCAACTGGCTAACCTCTAGGGAGTTGACTCCCTTCGTCTGTGTGGTGCCGGCAAATAATAGTACCAACCCACCTCTACCCATGTGTGTCGTAAGAGGCGACTAAGGGCTTATGAACTGGAGGATGGGCAGCAGCACTTTCTGTGTATCGTACCATCTTACATACTGTGGTCACCAATAACAGCGCAGCGGTCGCCAGCCGCAACACTTACAAGCGTGGTAAATCCCCTCTTATGTACCACGTGTTTTTGCTGGAGTCCTGCAGTGGACGTTTCGTGGGAGGGATGTTATGATATATGATGCTTTGAGAAATATGCCACTGGAATAAAAAGTATTTTTTCAATACATTTGCTCGAAAAACGTACTTACAAGGACGTAAACATTGCTCCAGTGCCGGATTTACAAATTTGCCGCCTGTAGGCTATTAAACTTTTGCTGCCCCTACCGACCTCTACTTAGTACCTCATATATGGATAAGAATACTGTCTATGCCTCTGTACGTGATATAGTTAAGGAAATAGAAATAACATAATTTAATTAATGAACGGTATAATAATGTAATTTAATTTGTAATTCATTTATATTAATTATATTGTAATTTAATTTGTTTAAATGCATCCTCTCTTGATATATTGAATTGAATATATCCTTAGGTAGAGTAATTAACATACCTAGCACGATTTGTTAATTTTGTTTACCCGATTGCGGAAGATGTTTGGACGTAAACGCACACCAAATGCCAATTTTTCGCCTACAGTGTAAGCGCACGTGCGTCTTTGCCTCGATTTCAAGCCCTTTTGCCACATCTCAGGTAAATAACGAAGAAGAAATTATTCGCCTTACAGGCGAAAAGGCAGGTTTTTTTGCCATCTTTTGAGTGGTCAAGACATCTGCCTGCCCATGTTACTTACACTACGCTCCATGACTGTGTTTTTCTGTCCTTACCTTAAGCTCTTATACTTCCTACGCACTTACCCTACCTGGCTAATTAGCTCCATTCGGAAGCAATCGACAATAAATCGAGGCAAGGAAATATTTAAAATGTTGATCTTGAAGGAGACCGTTGGGTGCAGACCAGTCTGCCTTTTCGATATGAAAGTTTGGGTGTCTGACAGGTTTACCGGCATTCCTGGCATCTGGCATCGGAGGTGTGGGAATCACCGCTAGTGGCGAAATTCATATATCTCATGACTCCATGAGAAAGAGGCCCGTACTCCTTGGTCCTCAACAGCGTTTGTGGGACAATATCACCTGCAAGTCTACTATACCACTGTTGGAGGCTGGTACAACTGGGGTCGAGTCAGCTCGGTTGAGGGCAGTCCCTGTTCCGGAGGATGGGACATTCTCTGTTCTCCTAAACTGGGCACTTTATTGGATGATGATTCGGTGCGTGTTGCCGTGGTATGTACTGTAGGTTGGGATGCAGGATGCATTGTCTGTAAGCCCCATTTATGCATTTGCGGCAGAACCGTTAAAGCCAAGGAGCATCACGCACTAAGTTGTCTCTGTTGCTCAGGGATATCTCCACTCCACTGCACCTTGCTCTAATCAAGCCTCCAGGCCTACGTTGCTCAAATTGAAAAACACCAGATGGATTAACCATGATACCGCGGAGCGAGAGGCGAAGCCAGGATTAGAATGCGACTTTTGTCAGTACGTTAGCTGCGTCGCATCTCAACTCGACCTCTCGCAAAATCTGCCACCGGCGCGTCAGACTGCAGCATCATAACTACTCTGCGCTCGAGGTTTTGTACATACACATTTTTGCCTGTGGCGTTTGAGATAACGAGTCCTTGAGGTAGTGAAGGAGATAGGATGACGAAGTCTTAGAAGCTGAGGAAGCGCATTGTTTCTTTTCTGGTCTAGCGGTCTGCAGTTGCCATACTACAGCGCGGAAACTTTGCTAACGCAATGGGGACGTTTTGTCAGGGTAGAACCGGGGCGAGACGTAATATCGATAAGCTGTTTTGTTGTTTTGGATGATGCCTACATTTAGAAATTCATTTCTTATTTAGATTTATTGATATGAATATTTTATAATTTCTACAACAGTAATTTATTTTCTACGACGTAAAAAAAGTGACCCCTAATTTGCCGCCCCTGAAATCTGCCGCCCTAGGCTCCAGCCTACTCAGCCTATTGGTAAAAGCGGTACTGCATTGCTCGTTAGTAGTTACTTACCAAACTAGTGCGGTAAGTAAAAAAGTGTACTACCAAGGAGTTTTACACTCATAAAGTTATTTTAACTTTATACGAAAAATAAAATAAAATTTCAGTAATTGTTATAATTTTACTATTAATTTTAAGAACTAATATTTGTGATTTTAATTTTGGTCTTGATTTTATCAGGTGGTTAGCAATAAAATTTATTTGATGTTCCTTTAACAAGTGTATTAATTACTCGTATACCTGTTTTATCACAAATCTATTGAAAAACACACGGCCGTAAGGGTTATGAGAAACTCGTGCCGAAGGTAAACCCTCGACTTCGTCTCGGGCTTACAAAACGTCAACTCCTTTGTAATAACCCTACTTACGGCACTTGTATCTTAAACTTCTATTGTTAGTGCGTTTGGAGAAAATTACATCCACTTATTAAATTACTTGTCGGGAAAGTTTTTATTGCAAGACTGCAAGGTTACAATTTAAAGCAACAGGTAACGCACTTACGTTCGCCTGACTACCAAGAAGCAAATTTAAAAAAATTTAAAACCCTGGCCTATTTGCTTTATAAGAACAAAAGTTATTTTAGAAAGAAAGACAATAGAGTAAAATACAGAAAGATTAAACTCATTACATTATCAATTCCCTCACTGTAAAATGGAAGTGTGGCCTGTGTGGCTCAGTACATACAAAGGGTTTGGATGGGCAAGCGTAGGCGTCATACGATCTTCAACGCAACTGTATGCTCTACTCCCACGCTCAATAGAATAACTGAATGCATAAATCACTTTATCTCTTTTTATAGGTAACTTTGTGGCACAAGTTTTTACACAAGATGTATTTTTTAAATTTAATTTTTAAAATATATTCCGAAGAAGCATATGAGATCAGAAAAAGTAATCGGTCGCTTCATTAAAAATGCTTTGGTTACCACATTTCAGCGAACCCATACAGAGTAGTTTTTTAATATTCCTCTACACAGTATGTTTCTAGCTACATACTATTTATTTGACATCTTGTAGAACACATTATTTAATTATCTAAACGTATAATTGTATTATAAGACTCCTTTCATTCAAGATTTGCTACGTTCTTTCCAACATAGCTGCTTGCTAAAAATACGAGTATATATACGGGAATCAATTTTTCAATACGTTTGACAAGTACCTGTTTTCTCACAAATGTATTGTTTATAAAATACACGGTCGTAAGGGTTATGACAAACTCGTGCCGATGGTAAACCCTCGATTTCGTTTCGGGCTTACAAAACGTCAACTCGTTCTTAATAATCCTACTTACGGCACTTGTATCTTAAACTACTATATGTTGCTTCGTAATCAAGAAAACATTTGTGTTCCCTTCCTATTCTATTCTGTTTTTAGAATTCAATTTAAAGTCGCACAAAACCTCCTCCAGTCGAAGAATCTCCGGATTAACATACATATTGGCTCGACCTGTGCCATCCGCCGTGTGGTTGACTCTGCCAAGATTACACGATTACTCTACTAAATGCGATTGAAAGGCTCTATTGGATGAAAACGTGACTTCAATTCTTCTTATTTTGAATTTAGACAAGAATGTCAAAATGCGAATAGATGCTTGTTCTATTTATCTCAGCGAGGTTCAAATCTCTTTTTATTCTTTACTTGGCATACAACTTTTGTTTTACAAAATTCTGAATTAGAAAAGAAAAGTCGCACTGTAAAAATTGTTAAAAATGAAAACAATTAAATATATTTTTTTTCTCAAACATGCTTAGAAACTCGACATTATTTTGACAACCTTCTTCGAGATAAACATACATACACACATACATAACATCACGCCTTGTTCCCGATGGGGTAGGCAGAGACCACAGTTCTCCACCTGCTACGATCTTGACATACTTCCCTTGCTTCCTGAACCTTCATCAATCCTTTCATACATGCTCGTCGGTTTAGGGTACTTTTAACCTGGCCTTTATTCGAGATAAATCAAAATAGCTATACCGATTAAGTACTCGCAAGCAGCAAAGCAATGCTGCCCACAAACAGCTGACGCTGCAGGATTTCTCTCACCTTTCCATGTCTATCTTCCGGCTCCATCATCAGATCAGCTCCATGTTACAGTTACAATTTAATTCAAGTTATAATTTCATTTCAATCGGTAACCGGGAAGTGAGTCAAACTTGCAAGATTTGGTTACAGATAGACAGACACCGCGACAGGTGAAAATAATGAAAAGTTTTTATAAAGAAACATTATAAATAGAATTCATTTTCAACGTTCTGTAGTTGAGTTCAATGAAAATTCATCTTATTCTCTGTAACGATTCGTCGAGTTACCGCTCAGTTCCATTTCCTGCCCTTTGCATCGATTTCCCGCTTTTCTTCAACCAAAGGAATTCTATACAACCGCTATAAAGCGTTTTGTAGTTTTTATTACACTTTAGAACTTTCTTCCTTGCATTGTGTTCACTCTTGAATGCATTTTATTTTATTTTATCATAAAGTTTCTGGTTCATTTCTTCCTTTTACTACTTTACCTATATAATATTTTGAAAGTTCCAGTTCCAGTCAGCTTAATTATAGCCTTTGCCTGGCAAAATTAAATGATCTTGTGTCAAAAGTCCTTCATATTAATTTATTAAAAACAAATACGTGTCAGCCCCCTCGCAGTGGAAGATTCCGAGGTCGCTTTAGAAATTCTAATTAAAAACCTTGAAACTGGGCTTATAAATGGAGATAGGATCAAAAATATAAACGCCGTTAACATTTTTTATTTTTTTCCGTAAAATATCGATCCCCTTATGGCTGAATAAACCACTGTCATAGCCTATTAAAGAATTAAAACTGTCACCTAATTTAGTGACTTGACAGCTTATTTTAAGGGTTCCGTAGTCAACAAGGAACCCTTATAGATTCGTCATATTGTCTGTCTGTCTGTCTGTCCGCGGCTTAGCTCAGAGACCTTTAAACTAGAAAGCTGTAAATTAGTATGGATATATATTTTATTTACGCCGATAAAATGGTGAAATGCGCCCTTACAAATAAAGTGGGGGTGATTTTTTTCCTATCTACCCCATCATGTGGGGTATCGTTAGATAGGTCTTTTAAAAATAGTGTGAATCTGCTGGTACCATTTTTCAATTTTGGAATCGGTTTGCGAAATATTTAGCTCGGAAGCACAATTTTTTGGTCCCTTGCCAGCTAAATGGTAGTTACTGAAAATTTGAAATAATTCACAGTGGTAGTGTATATGATGAAATTTAAAGGAAAATTATCGCACCTAAGTAGACTTTACAGGTTAATGAGCTTTAGCCGAAAACCTAAAAATAATAAAATTAGCAATAGGAATAAGCATTAGGAGGTAAAGGTTATGTTATGAACGATATAAAATACTTTATCAAAACCTGCTTTATGACAAAAGCCCAAAGAAACTACGACACCCTATACTGCGCGTAGCCCGACATGCACTTGGCCGTTTTTAGGGTTCCGATACCAAAATAGTAAAAAAAGGAACCCTTATGGTGCCGCTATGTCTGTCTGTCTGTCTGTCCCTTATGGTGCCGCTATGTAAATATTACTAGACTGCAAAAAACCTTTAAATTTAGTTTTACGGTCCTAAAAATGGACTATATTGCTTCCAAAAATACATAAGGTATATCGGAACCCTCGGCGCGCGAGTCCAACTCGCACTTGACCGTTTTTTTTTAATCTGTGATAGGCTACGACTAAATTCCATTCTGCCGCAAATTTATTAATTATAATTATAGGCTTCGGTCGACTATTACTCGATACTTCTAAAGTCTACTTAACTGTGACAGTTTTCCTTTTAATTTCGTTTTAATTACTACTGCCGCAATATTTCACATTTCGAGTAACAATGGAGACACTTGACTCTTATAAAAATTTGCACTTTAAAGGTATTTCACAAATGATATTATGTACTTCAACGGATAAACTCACTTTTTATATTGACGGCATAAGGAGCAACAGAATCCATCAACTTTTTCCGCCCCGCGTCCTCCCGAGCTCTCCGCCCGCGCTCACCTGCTCAGACAGACTGCGACAGATGGCGGTCCGTGAGACTGCTGACTATCATAAAGAAGATCCTCAAATAGGATCGAAACCTGTCGGTCCTATGCCATTAATATAATACGCGAGTTTATCCATTGAAGTTGCATAATTATGTGTAAAACTCACGAGTCGTTTAGTGATAAAATATTTCACAAATGGATCCCTGAATCGAAAAATAACCCTTGCGTACCCACAATATGTTCATATTCTTCCCCGTATTGCCCACGTAGGTCGTTCGACCTATGCAACGCCACTCCACACCATAGCGTAAACGAGAAACAACATCTCCACTGACAGGAGAAAATGTTTCCTAAAGATTGTGTTTTACACTTTGTATGCGTGATTTATACGCATACTCTTATTAAATTACAGCGTTCTAGTACCTACTAAGGTTCTCTGAGAACAGACGGACATGGAGAAGCTACATGGGTTCTTTTTAGGGTTCCGTACCTCAAAAGAAAAAAACGGATCCCTTATAGGATCACTTTGTTGTCCGTCTGTCTGTCTGTCTGTCAAGACCCTTTATCTCACGAACGGGTAAAGGTATCAGATTGAAATTAATACCATATATTAGGATCCATAAACCACACAAGATCTGAAAATTTTTAATTTTTTACAACGACGCAATCAAAAAATATGGCATTTTATGTCCTCATCTCCATACATTTATGCAAAAAAGCAAAACCTACAGGGTACTTCCCGTTGACCTAAAATTATGAAATTTGGCAAGAAGCTGAAATCATTAAATATTACAACTTTTCTCACAACTAATGATAACCAATTGTGGTGAGCTCCCGTTTCAAGAACATTCATATAAGAGAGGGGTAAAGTGGGATGGTCGCGGAGGCGATTTTTGTTTTAGTTCTATTTTAAAAACAGGAACACTTACAAACTTGAAAATTCGTATGTTTATAGTGCATAAGCTATAAAATAACAACAAATAATAAAATTTGGTCAAGCGCGTGTCGGACTCAAAAAATCTAGCACATTAACTTACTGAAATTTCAATTAATACAAATATGATTATGTGGTGGTACGGAACCCTCGGTGCGCGAGTCCGACTCGCACTAGGCCGGTTTTTTTGACTACGTAACCCTAAAAAGAAGCACTACAAGAGTGGTCGTACTTTATATCGATGTTTGATCCATTCTCAGTACAAAACATACTCGTAATAGACGATTGAAGTGTGCATTCAATGGGTCTTTCTATCAGGCCTGCCCAATTCTTGGTTTCCGAAACGAATCCCTGGGGCTTCTAAACTGCCTCACAGTAATAGCAAAGACTTTCACTGAAAGGTACAACCTTTTTATTTTCCTTAAAGTTTGGGGCTTGCTTTAGAATTAGGATTTGTACTCTCGAAAAGAGGAAACAAGTATTAAAACATTATCGTTGCCTGAGTTTTTGAATAATTAATAATAATAAGTTTCTTTGCGCAAGATAACTTTTGTATCGCAGTTTAACACACGATTTTTTTTTCCAGAGATTTATTAATGAAGCAAACTTTAAAGATTAATCAGAATTATTTGTAACTGTGTTACACCTCTTGCCCTTAAACGGCTAATGGGGTCTTCATGAACCTAGTCGAAATAAAACGAGGTGCACAGATATTTCGACCATGCTGTTCTCAATGTCAAGCAAGAATCTTACATGAGGGAAGCTGTACCATTCCGCAACAATGGAAGTTTTCGTGCCGTACTTGTAATAAGAAATCAATTGACTGAAAATTCAAAGGTCCTTAAACCTGAGTTAGTAATGTTGACTTTATGTGATAAAGGGGCTTTTCATTGTAAGTATAAAAAAATCATGTTTTTTTCTTTTCATTAGCAGTACATACCAGTGGTTCTGTGTACTAATTATTATCATTAGGTAACGTGTCGTGTTGTGTAAGCAAAGCTCAATAAATATTTTCCTTTACTATTTTGTCAAAAAGGAACATCCAGGTCTACTTTTGTGTAATTTTGGTATCTATTTAACATAAATGACTGTATGTGTTTTAAAATAGATACACTGTTAAAATATACCTTTTTAAGATTTATTTATAAAAATAATTTAAGTACCTGTACCTACTAAGACTTCTAGAACCAAAATAAAATCCTTGAATTAATTTAAAATAATCTTCTTACGAATTCCTAAGAAAATAAAGGTTTTAGAAGTCTTAAAAGGTTCTTTTAAGTGAGCAGTAAGATTGAGCAATCAAACAAATTAATGACTCTATAAAGTAGAGCCTTAAGAATCAAACACTTAACTAGAATTACGAAATCAAAAACAGATTTAGGTATAAAAATAAATCTTATTTTATTGTTATTCTGCGAGTGAGTGACGATTCATTCGATGCATACCTTAGATTAATGATTTTTTATAATACCAACGTATAAATGCACACTCAATAGGTTTTCCCAAAGAGATTTGAACCTCGCTGCACGGTTTTACTATGAGTGAAAAAATGTATAGCTTGTGTGTCAAAGGAGTTTTTGTATTTTATATCAATTAATCTAAAAAAAGCATTTAATTTCCGAGAACATATTTAAGTAAGTACGTTCGGCAAATTTTTTACAGTTCTTTGACGGCTCTCAAAATTCAAGTTAAAATAATGTAGAGATAATGTTCAAGAGGTGGAACGCATAAATCCGACTATACCACTCGTAGGCACGTAGGCTCCATATGCATGGCTATCACCAAAGGCACTAAACGAACGAACGAAGATTGACAAAATAGATTCACCAGGCGAGAATGAATGAAAAGGCGAGTGAACGTTCTAAGATCAAATTCAGGACGTTCGAAATAAAAGCCAGGTTAAAATTACCCTAAATCTACTAGCGTGTATGAAAGGGTTATGAAAATAGAGGAAGCGAGGGAAGTATGTCAAGATCGTAGCAGGTGGAGGGCTTTGGGGCTTGCCTACCCTCACAGGAAAGAGGCATGATTACATGTATGTACGGTCAACCGCTTGTCGGTAGAAACTTCTTCAACTCTATTACCACGCCATAAGGTCCAAAAGTGTTTCTACTGATGTGCGGTCTTGTGTACTACCAAATATTCTTCCAATGAACAGCATGCAACCGCACGGCGCTACTTCTAAAGTTTATGAAGAAGGTGTAAAATTTATCCATGGTGGGTGCTTCTTCTTTTCAATGTAACATTTAAATTTATTGTTGGGTCTAATAACTGACGAGCCATTTCTTAATTCAGCACCACAAAGCAAAATAAAATTGTTCTTGCCAATGTACGTACTTTTTACTTTCGAGCGGAGCGAGAAAGGTATTGTATTCGTGAAAAAAAAAGTTTTTCTAATTTTCTCAAAAATGTGTTCTATATCACTTATACGAGTACATCATAAAAAACAAGTCTCCCAAAAATGTCCGTCCGTCGGTCGGTCGGTCTGTCCGTCACGCTTTGGCCTAGCGGCTAAACGAATGGTCCGAGTGACACCATATTTTGAATTTAGGACTTTTATGCAAATCCATCGAAGGGCTCTGAGTGGTTTCCTTCTGGCTCTCATTTTGAGGGTAGCTGTTATGCAACGAAAATGAAAAATTGAAATTTTCTCAAAAATGACTCATAGAATCTTGATGAAACTTTGCATGACCAAGCATCTCCATGTAAGATATCATGCACCAGTATCAATTGATCTGTGTAATTTCATATAAGGGGTGTTCCTGTACCACCAAAACGTAAATATGTGATTTACCCAAAATTGGTTCCATTGAGTTTATTAAAATTCTCTATAATATTAATCCTGGATTGGTTGTCTACCTGACTGGATATTATTTATGATTTTTTTTCAATAAAATTTAGTACACAGGGTGTACCAAAAACTGAAAGCGCTTGCTCAGTAGACCAAACTGAACAATTATCCATAAGGAACATGTGTAGGGAAATTAAAAAAATGTGCATGCAAGTATCCTACGGTACTATCCATTGATCTGTGAAAATTCATATAAAGGGTGTTCCGCAGTACTACCAAAAGTTAAACATGTGATTTACTCGAAATCGTTTGAAGTTTGTTTGTTTTAATGTTTGACAATTTGAATTCTGAATTGATCTGCATATTTCGTTTGAACATTTTTTTGGAAAAACGTAAATAAAAGTTTGTATTTCCATACTTTGTGTATGGCATTACAAATTTAAGTTTGCGGTTGATAGTTTTCCAATATCCTTACTTCAACGAGCAGTGTATGCTGAATTATTTTCTGAATTAAGGAAGGTGTGACGGCTTTAGTATCTTAAAGATTTGGAATTAGATAAATAATGTCAGGAATTAGATAAATGGGCAGCGTTCGGGAAGCTCCGCAATACCTTCAATACCGCAGTGTCTCAAGACGAAAGGCTTTGACCAGTGTGTGTTGCCAGTGATGACATATGGTACCGAGACGTGGTCGCTCACGATGGGCCTTATCAGAAAGCTCAAAGTCACCCAAAGGGCTATGCTCGGAGTCTCTCTGCGCGATCGAATCAGAAATGAGGAGATCCGCAAAAGAATGAAAGTAACTGACATAGCCCTGAGAATCGCTAAACTGAAGTGGCAGTGGGCAGGGCACATCGCAAGAAGAACCGATGGCCGATGGGGCGTGAGGGTTCTAGAGTGGCGACCACGTACCGGAAGACGAAGCGTTGGCAGGCCCCCCACAAGGTGGACCGACGATCTGGTCAAGGTCGCGGAAAGCCGCTGGATGCGAGCAGCGCAGGACCGGTCGTCATGGAGTTCTTTAGGGGAGGCCTATGTCCAGCAGTGGACGTCTTTCGGCTGATATGATGATGATGAAATAATGTCATTTTCTCCTAAGCATTTCATACAGTGGTACCTAAAGTAGGTAATTTACCAATGGAAGAAGTTCTGCAAATTATTACCAGCACAGTTTATACCAACATGACTTTTTCCATCGCAGCGGCCTAATGAGACCGCACTGTATTCGCTAAACAAAAGTTTATTGCGTACTGCCTCTCGTTATCTACTACTATAAAGAGAATGGGAACCATTTTGCCTTTAGAATAAAGACATTCGTTTTTGTCGTTGTTTTTATTTTTTTAAGAACGAGCTTTGGTTATGATCATCTGTTGGAGGCAAAGATTTGTTGAGTTCATGCTTTTGTGTTGTCATGTAGTCAGTACAGGGTGTTAAACAACTCCTTTAAATTGAAATTGTGGATTCAGATAATGAAGTTGAACCACTTTTCACAAGGAACATAGGTGAAAACTTTTCCTTGGGAAAGTTGTTCAGTTTCATGGTCTGAATTCACAGTTTTAGTTTCGGAAGATTTCTTTTCCTGGCTGTATACAGACTTGAGAAGATAACGTTTTTGAAGCAATAGAATTCAAGAAATTTCAATAACTTACGCTTACTACCGGGTGACTTCGAAAACATTCGACAAATTTTAAGGGTAAGTCTAAGGAGCTTTGGAGTTATGGAATTTTCTTTTTTTGTTGGTATTGAGTTAAATATTCTTGAAACTGATACACAAATGTACTTACCTAAAAAGCATAAATTATGCTCATCTTAAATATTATTGTTATTTTGTCACAATGTTTAATTTATTGTGATCTTAATAAATGAAAAAAAAAAAGAACACCCTCATTTGTCTAAAAATACACCCTGTAGTAATTATATTACTAATATACTTACGAGAATACTACTAGTTAAAACGTAACAGAATGATAATGTTTAATATTCTAAACAAAGAATACTTCTCTTACACTTCGGTACGCTCGTACCAATTTTATTTACATATTTAGATACTCCATATTTACGAAAAGGGTTCTTTGTTAGCGCTTGCTTCAAACTACCACAATCTCAATTTGAAAATACACAGTACAATTTACATTTCATCAGTATAAGACAAATTCTCCGCTCGAACAGTCATAATGAGACCTCACAATGCAGGCAAAAGTTTGCGGCTTCATTCATTAAATGCAGCCAGCGAAACTTAATGAAACATTCCTACTTTTTTCTCTTTATAAAGGATTTTAAGCATATTTTGTGGCATTTTATGAAATATGAGTATATTTTTATATTGTTTTGTCAAATATTGTTTTGTCGATTTTTAATCGAAACTTGTCACAAATCAATTGTTTTGTTTGTACCTAATAGTCCTGTATCCGGGGACATTCAAATTACGAAAAAGTTACCGTTTGTCATTGTGAAACTGTTATAGATTTCGCCATTTCACATACTAAAAGCGAAGTCTTAGAGATCGTAACCCGCCGTAACCATAATATAGTGACGAAATAATAATAAAAATATAGAAAAAAAAAAACGAATAATATAGTGAGTGTAGTGTAGTGTAATGTTAGCTATATACATTTCTAGGCTACCGCATTGTTTCGTTATTGTCATGTTGTACAGCTTTGTGGTTTACCATACGTAATAATATAATAACGAATAACGAATTACCATAGTAAGACTACGGAATATTGGCAAAAACAAATTTAAGACCAAATGAGTCTTAAAATCTGAACCGGCCACAGAAACAGTCTTAAAATACTTATACGAGTATGGTTTGTTCAGAGGGTCTTTTAACAGATGTATAAACTTGAAACGGTAACTCTTAAATGTAAATTATATTCAAAATGGCCGGACTACATCACTCGTCACTATACAGGGTATAAGGGACAGGTTGGCAAATACTGAAAGGGCATGATCAGTCAACGTAACTGAACAACTTTCACCGAACAAAACGTTCAGGAAATGAAAAAATTTTTCAAGTTTGCAATTTTGTATGGAGAGGTCGATTTTTTTTCGCTGAAAGTTGTTCAGTTTCGTTGACTGATCATGTCCTTTCAGTATTTACCAACCTGTCCCTTACACCCTGTATATGGTTACGGTGGGTTACGATCTTTAAGACTTCGCTATTAGTATGTGAAATGGTGAAATCTATAACAATTTCACAAAGACAAACGGTAACTTTTTTTGTAAGTTAAATGTCCACGGGCTACAGTACTATAAGTACATCAATCAGAATGTGCTATCAGGACATGGTAATTCTGTGGAATTATTTTTAATTGCCAGTATTCATCAATATCATTGCCCTAGTTTTATTCTGAGCTGTTTCACGTAGACACGCCTTACAATTACACCAATATTAACCTAACTAGTACCTGGAAAAAATTTGGTGCAATTTGGTGAATTTAGGCGATATTAGACGTTAAGCGACCGGACTACAATAGTTTGATGTAATAATGGTTTTTAAAGGCCAGTCATTCAGCAGCCTTATTCAAACAATTATACACAACTATCAGACCGCCCCGGCGTCGTACGTGAGTAACAGAAGATCAAAAGAGGAACGTTTTTCCGACTTGAACGACAAACAGTTAGTCGATTTGGTTTTGGTCGATTTATAAATTATAGACAAAAACCTATCACTTAATTTACTTCATTTATTTGCGAAAATCGTATCAAAATTGATTCAGTAGTTTCTGAGATTAGCATGCTCTTATAGAGGGATCACGCGTCAAAAAGCTTTGGTCTTAGATCGTATCATTTTCTGTAAAATATCAGTCACAAATTTCTCAGATACCCTGATACCACATAATTATAATATGATGCTACATATCATACAAATTTTCAGATAATGTAATAACCTCCATAGCTATAGCTACTGACGCACCGGATCTTGAACCTTCTCAAAACAACTTGCCAAGAGCAGCATCAGCTGTTCTGATTTATGTGAATTGTTCTTTGATAGTGCAAGTGATTAATGGACTTCTTCCTATCTCTAAAAATTAAGTACCATTTGGATTTTGTTAGAGCGTAACAGGTACGACCGACGGGAAAAAAGCCGGTCGGACGTCCCAGGTACCGCTGGAGTGACGAAGTGCAGAGGGACTTGAGCGCCCTCCAAAGACCCGATTGGCGTGAGGAGGTGCAGAAAAGGGACGACTAGCGGCTTTTGGTGTCGGAGGCCAAGATCCTCTTTGGGTCCCTGAGCCAGCGAAAGTAAGTAAGTGGATTTTGTTGAAGCTAATTTGCGAATCTGGGTGGTGTTTATTCCAAAGGTGGTTATTTTGCAACTCGAATGATAATTACCACAAACATATCGGTCGAAATGCGGTGAGTTAATAAAATAAGAGCTCTTTCACATTATAAAATATCTTTACAGTATCTCTAAAGGATGACTTTTAATAAGTTATTGATAGAAAAGGGCACTATGCATGTACTCTTGATACTGAACAACTTTCCCCAAGGAATATAGGTCGAAATGCGAAAATCAAGTTTTGACCTCCCATAGAAACTGCATTAGTTGATAGCGCATTTTGTATGGGAGGTCAAATTTGGTTTTTCGTATTTAGACCTATGTTCCTTGGGAAAAGTTGTTCAGTTTCATTAGTACATGTATATCTTTTGCTATCAAGACCGAATTAAAAGTCATCCTATATTATACAGGGTGTAAGGGACGGTGTACCGAAAACTGAAAGGGCGTGATCAGTCAACGAAAATGAACAACTTTCCCAAAGAAACATAAAAAAAAATCTTGACCTCTCCATATAAATTGCCCACTCTGGTCGAACAGTTTGTACGGAGAGGTCAATTTTTTTTTTATGTTTCTGTGGGAAAGTTGTTCAGTTTCGTTGACTGAGCACGCCCTTTCAGTTTTCGGTCCACCGACCCTTACACCTTTTATGTAAATATCTTTTACATATAATATATTTTGACATGAAAAATGTTGTTCAGTTTTACATTATATATTATATTAATTGACGAATTTAAAAAATTCTCGGCATTTTGTAAATGTAAGGCATTATGTGAAGCGGCGAATTGTACAATTAGCCCGCGACTGTTATACCGTTTTTAGGGTTCCGATACCAAAATGGTAAAAAAAGGAACCCTTATGGTGCCGCTCTGTTTGTCTGTGTGTCTGTCCGTCTGGCTGTTACACCTCTATATCTCAGCAACCACTTATGCTATCGACCTGGAATTTGGAATAGTTTTAGAATATAGTTGCCCAACTTAATTGCACATGAAAGAATTATGAAAAAATTATGATTGTTAATGTAAAGGGGGCCAAAATAGGGGAGTGGCCAAATTTCAAATTGTCGCTACTATGTTAAGTAGGGTATCGTATGAAAGGGCTATACTTGACATGCTAAAATATATTTTTTTGTACAACTCTTAGTTTTCAAGTTATAAGGAAAAATTTTAAAAAAAACCAGCCAAGTGCGAGTCGGACTCGCGCACTGAGGGTTCCGTACCACCACATAATCAAAATTGTATTAGTTGAAATTTCAGTAAGTTAATGTGCTAGATTTTTTGAGTCCGACACGCGCTTGACCAAATTTTATTATTTGTTGTTATTCTATAGCTTATGAACTATAAACATACGAATTTTCAAGTTTGTAAGTGTTCCCGTTTTTAAAATAGAACTAAAACAAAAATCGCGTCCGCGACCATCCAACTTGACCCCTCTCTTATATGAATGTTTTTGAAACGGGAGCTCAACACAATTGGTTACGATTAGTTGTGAGTAAAGTTGTAATATTTAATGATTTCAGACATTTCCCTTTATTTGTACTGTGAGACCTAGCTTCTTGCCAAATTTCATAATTTAGTAAGTTAAAACTATTCCAAATTTTAAGTCGATATCATGAGTGGTTGCTGAGATATAGAGGTTTGATAGACAGACAGACGGACAGACAGACAGACAGACAAAGTCGCACCATAAGGGTTCCTTTTTTTAACCATTTTGGTATCGGGACCCTAAAAATGGTTCCAGCCGAAAATGGGCGCCTAGGGTGCCTGTCCATTGACGCGGAGCGAGCTGGCGGAGCGGAGAAACGAGGAAATATTACCCTATAGGATTGCGGAGCGATTGCGGAGCGGAGTTATTATGCAATCCTCATCATAACATCCCAAGAAACGTCCACTAAAGGACAGGGAGCTCCCTCCAGAATTCTAGCTTTTGCTGGAAAAATGTAGAGGGGAAGTACACACGGCCGCACATCAGTAGAAACACTTTTGGACCTTAGTGCACGGTAATAGAGTTGAAAAAATTTCTACCAACAAGCGGTTGACTGTACCATAATCACCTCGCTTGTTAGCGTTACGGCTGGCACCATGGACCGCTTTTGTTGGTGACCGCAGTAAGTAAGATGTAAGATACAAAGAGGATGCTGCTGCCCATCCTCCAGTTTATAACCCTTAGTCGCCTGTTACGACACCCACGGGTATGTATGGGTTACCTCCTCACTGGTAGCAGAAGCTTGGTTGGCTTGGCATTCTATGCACAGATCCATTATATGATTTCGGCAGATAGCACAGTTGTCGACCACAATATCCCAGGCCCAAAGAGCGACGGCATTCCACTTTTTGACTTCAAATCTCTTTTTGTCTCCTTTACCGCTGCTGGACGATGCCATTTCGATTTCCTCTTCATCGACATCCATAGCAGAAGCCATTTTATCTAATATTTTGGGTCCAGAATAAATAGAAACCGTATTAACACAATTTATTTGAGGGAAAAGAAGCTGAGCAATATGGAATCCTATTAGTCCAGCTCGCTCCGCGTCAATTTGGCTTTGGCATGTGCTGAGCTGGAGGCCAATTTCGCTGTTCTTTACAGTGTTAACACTAATGTTTTTCCTTTACTTTGCTAAATAAATATTATTTTTTTCTTTCTTTAAGGTGTAGGTAAAATCATCATGAAATTTCTGAGAAGTCTTCCAAAAGCACTTCGAAGTTAAAAGGTCACCTAAGTCTGAACTCCTTAAATACTTTTAACGAGTATTTACTTAAGAACAACTTGAAAAAGTAATTTTACGAACCGCGAGGCTAAATTGTTATAAAATATCTTTGTCCAAGTCCTTTCAAATGGTAACTTTCTTCCCCTTAAGGTATTATCTTTTCATTTTAAGACAGACCCTTTCGTATTTGGTACGTTCCACATAATTTTGGTAATTCAAGCTAAACGTTGGTAATTCAAGCTAAATGTGGTTATTTGTGGATATACTTCTTACGATAGCGAAGCGAACATACAAGAAAGGTTCCCATAGTAGGAACCCTTTTTTAGGGTTCCGATACCAAAATGGTAAAAAAAGGAACGCTTATGAAGCCACTCTGTCTGTCTGTCTGTCTGTCACACCTCTATATCTCAGCAACCACTCATGCTATCGACCTGAAATTTGGAACAGTTTTAGAATATAGTTGCCCAATTTAATTGCACATAAAATAATTTTGAAAAAGTATGATTATTAATGTAAAGGGGGCCTAAATAGGGGGGGCTAAATTTCAAATTGTCGCTACTAGGTCGAGTGGGATATCATATGAAAGGGCTTTACTGGAACATTTTAAAATATATTTTTGTATTTTTTTACGTTTCTTAGTTTTCAAGTTATGATGAAAAATGTAAAAAAAAATACCATTCCCCCCCTTATCTCCGAAGTTTGTGTAAGGAAAAATCTGAATTAATTACAGTTGACTGAAGTTAATGTAAACTTTACAGCAAAAATAAAACGATCTTTCTAAGTTGCACAGTTTTTCTTAAATCTGATAAAAACCTTTACAAACAAATTTAGTTTTGCGGTCCTAAAAATTGACTTTATTGCTTCCAAAAATACTATAGGTATATCGGAACCCTCGGTGCGCGAGTCCGACTCGCACTTGACCGGTTTTTTATTATAATGAGTTCGCTGAAGTTCTGAATAGATAAAAAAAAACCGGCAAAGTGCGAGTCGGACTCGCGCTCTAAGGGTTCCGTACCAATCTACCATATAATATACTAAAAGCTTTTGCTTTTTGATTTTAAAAACTCCGCGACCATCCAACTTGAAACTTATAGAAAAGTTCTTGAAACGGGAGCTCACCTTAATTGGTTACTATTAGTTGTGAGAAAAATTAAAATATTTAATGATTTTAGACTTTTCCCTTTATTTACACTGTGAGACCTAGCTTCTTGCCAAATTTCATAATTTTAGATCAACGGAAAGTACCCTGTTGGTTTTGCTTTTTTGCATAAATGTATGGAGATGAGGACATAAAAAGCCGTATCTTTTGATTGCATCGTTTTGAAAAATTGAAATTTTCAGTTATTGTGTGGTTTCTGGACCTTAATATTCGTTATCAATTTCAACTTGATACCTTTTCTCGTTCGTGAGAAAAAGGAACAGACAGACAGACGAACAACAAAGTGATCCTATAAGGGTTCCGTTTTTTTATGTTGAGGTACGGAACCCTAAAAATATTAAAATTCAACACACACATACACACATCACATCACATCACAAACACACACATATATATATTATATTCATACTTCTTACACAACTAATAAAAAAACCGGTCAAGTACGAGTCGGACTCGCGCGCCGAGGGTTCCGATATACCTATAGTATTTTTGGAAGCAATAAAGTCCATTTTCAGGACCGCAAAACTAAATTTGTTTTGTAAATGCATTTAGCAAAGTAAAGGAAAAACATTAGTGTTAACACTATAAAGAACAGCGAAATTGGCCTCCAGCTCAGCACATGCCAAAGCCAAATTGACGCGGAGCGAGCTGGACCAATAGGATTCCATATTGCTCCCATGTGGTGCCGGCAAAGAATATTAATAACCCATACATACCCTTTGTTGTCGTAAGAGGCGACTAAGGGTTATAAACTTGAGGATGGGCAGCAGCATCCTCCTTTGTATCTTACATCTTACTTACTGCGGTCACCTACAACCGCGGTCCATGGTGCCAGCCGTAACGCTAACAAGCGAGGTGACTATGGTTCTTCCCCTCTACATTTTTACAGCAAAAGCTAGAATTCTGGAGGGAGCTCCCTGTCCTTTAGTGGACGTTTCTTGGGATGTTATGATGAGGATTGCATAATAACTCCGCATAATAACTCCGATTTTCGGCTGGAACCATTTTTAGGGTTCCGATACCAAAATGGTAAAAATAAGGAACCCTTATGGTGCGACTTTGTCTGTCTGTCCGTCTGTCTGTCTATCAAACCTCTATATCTCAGCAACCACTCATGCTATCGACTTAAAATTTGGAATAGTTTTAGAATATAGTTGCCCAACTTAATTGCACATGAAAGAATTATGAAAAAATTATGATTGTTAATGTAAAGGGGGCCAAAATAGGGGAGGGGCCAAATTTCAAATTGGTATCGTATCAAAGGGCTGTACTTGACATGCTAAAATATATTTTTTTGTATTTTTTTACAACTCTTAGTTTTCAAGTTATAAGGAAAAATGTAAAAAAAAACTGGCCAAGTGCGAGTCGGACTCGCGCACTGAGGGTTCCGTACCACCACATAATCAAAATTGTTTTAGTTGAAATTTCAGTAAGTTAATGTGCTAGATTTTTTGAGAACGACACGCGCTTGACCAAATTTTATTATTTGTTGTTATTTTATAGCTTATGAACTATAAACATACGAATTTTCAAGTTTGTAAGTGTTCCCGTTTTTAAAATAGAACTAAAACAAAAATCGCCTCCGCGACCATCCAACTTGACCCCTCTCTTATACGAGTATGAATGTTCTTGAAACGGGAGCTCACCACAATTGGTTACGATTAGTTGTGAGTAAAGTTGTAATATTTAATGATTTCAGACTTTTCCCTTTATTTGTACTGTGAGACCTAGCTTCTTGCCAAATTTCATAATTTTAGGTCAACGGGAAGTACCCTGTAGGTTTTTCTTTTTTGCATAAATGTATGAAGATGAGGACATAAAGAGCCATATCTTTTGATTGCGTCGTTGTAAAAAATTGAAATTTTCAGATCTTGTGTGGTTTGTAGATCTTAACATATACTAATAATTTCAACCTGATACCTGTACCCGTTCGTGAGATAAAGGCTCTTGACAGACAGACAGACAGACAGACGGACAACACCCTTATGGGTTCCGTTTTTTTCTTTTGAGGTACGGAACCCTAAAAAATACCATTCCCCCCTCTTACCTCTGAAGTTTGTGAAAGAAAAAATCTGAATAATTTACAGTTGACAGAAATTTATGTCAACATTACGGCAAAAATAAAATGATCTTTCTAAGTTGCACAGTTTTTTAGAAATCTGCAAATAACTTCTACAAATTTCGTTTTGCGGTCCTAAAAATGGACTTTATTGCTTCCAAAAATACAAAAAGTATATCGGAACCCTCGGCGCGCAAGTCCGACTCGTACTTGACTGGTTTTTTTATTTAAAGTCCAGATGGTCACAAACATAATGGATAAGATACAATTTAACACAATTAAAATTATGTCCCTCAACACAGAATCCTCAGAGAAAAAAACTGCATAAAATTTTATTTTGACGATGGCAAAAAATAGTCATGAAATAGTCATAAATAGTCACCATAAGGAAAAAAATAGTCGCGTTACAATTCTAGAGTTAGAGCTATGGTTTGCTGAGGATTATGGGCATAGGCTATAGACAGAATCCTCAGTTCTGGTACAAGCAAACCGTGGGGACTATCGACTTGGTTTTTATTTTAAAAAATAGTCATGAAATAGTCGTCTTGGCTTCCAAATTCTCGAAAACAGTCGTTCAAGGATTTCAGAGTTACAGGGGTAGCTTGCTGAGGATTCTGTGCATAGCATTTCACGGACGCAAATTCCTGCAGAACGTTTAGGTTTTTCTGTTTGATACTGATGTCAAAAAATAGTCAACAAATAGTCGTCTCAAACCATAATCGCTTTGGTCTGGTTTACCTTGTAGAAGTATGTTAAAAATGCATGTTAACTTCGCCATACATTTTTGAACTCAAGTACAGTCGTGTTCAAAATGCATATCATCTTTGATGGTTACTATTTTGTTACTTGAATTTTTTTTATGTATTTGGAACCCATGCAATATAATTAATTCTGTAATAAAAAGCAAAGTTTATTTGTTTTCATTTTTAATAAGGCTGTGTATTAGTGCCACCAAATTTGAGTAAATTTTTACCAAATAATTTTCACCAAATTTTGTTTACCAAAATGGATGAATGTACACCAAATTTGCTTCTGGCACTTCGCTGGCCGCTGCCGCGGCACGCTCGCTCCGCTCGCTCGGCTCGTGCGTTGTGGTCGCAAGATAACCTAACGCAACCTATCCGAACCGGTTACCCAAATTTGGTGTACGTTCAGCCAATTTGGTGTACACTCATCCATTTTGTCTGAAGTGTATTGGGGTATAAAAAAATATTTTGGGAATCATTTAATTTGTTGCCGTTTAATAAAGCTTAATAAACTACAATAATTGGTTTTAAACTAAAATAATAAAAAAGAAACTTCTTAATGAATATATTCAGTACAGATTATTTTTAAGTTGGTTTTTTGTATAAATCACGGTCTTTGTACTTATGTACGTTAAATAGTTAAATGAGTAATAGAGGGTGATAATTTTATTGCGTGCCATAGTTTACGGGGTGTTTCAGTAACGATAAAGGAACACAAAAAAAATCCTTAAAAAAAATTCAACAAAAATTCTGAAATATTTAAAATTAGCCCTACGTAGAGGGCAATAACCCGCAGCGCAATGACCCGACCGAGGCTGCACTTTAAACGAACCAGCCGCTGTTAGTTTTGGAATTTACATCCAATTTTTAAGTAGGATTATTGAAAAAATGGAAAGCCTAATTTGGAATAACGCGTTGTATATTTACTGCTTCCATAGGCTGTAGTGTATGTTAACTTTACATTTCACATAATTAACGTAAAACACGGCAATTGTCGTTGTAATAGCAACACTGTAGGTCACTTACCTAAATACTCGCCGGCGGCGGCGAGCGCTAGCTCGGTCATACAATTCGGTCGAGCCGAACGAAACATCTCGTCGCAGAATATTGGTGCTTTTTCTATTATACGATCCACGTTAAACGTTTCCAACTCTGTTTCTATGCCATTAAGTCACTGATTTGTATTATTCTACTGATGTAGTATTGGGTAAACGAAACACATATGCAGCGACATTTAAATTTTTAATGAATAGTTAAATGCGTAGGCAAACAACATTGATCAATCAAGAAATTAGTAAAGTTAGTGTAGTTAATTTAGTAATATTCGCCAACCTACCAATTATTATTAAAGTATTTTTTTTACTGTATGCATCTGGGTGTAAGCCCGATATTCTAGTTTTACCTTTCATTAAACGTGGAACCTACATTATAAGTTTCTGTAACTGATATGTCAGTCGGTTTATCATCTTATTTACCTTATTAAAATACACAAAAATAGGGTCTGCAACAACATATAAAAATAAAAGCCTCTAACAATATGAAAATTCATTTTTTCTGACAACTTGAAATCAATGTCAAATAATTTTGTGTACGCGACTGTACAAAGAAAAAATGTATGGCGAAATTAACATGCATTTTTAACATACTTCTACTAGGTAAACCAGACCGAAGTTATTATGGTTTGAGACGACTATTTGTTGACTATTTTTTGACATCAGTATCAAACAAAAAAACCTAAACGTTCTGCAGGAATCTGCGTCCTTGAAATGCTATGCACAGAATCCTCAGCAAGCTACCCCTGTAACTCTGAAATCCTTGAACGACTATATTCGAGAATTTGGAAGTCAAGACGACTATTTCATGACTATTTTTTAAATAAAAACCAAGTCGATAGTCCCCACGGCTTGCTTGCATCAGAGCTGAGGATTCTGTCTATAGCCTATGCCCAGAATCCTCAGCAAACCATAGCTATAACTCTAGAATTTAAACGCGACTATTTTTTTCCTTATGGTGACTATTTATGACTATTTCATGACAATTTTTTGGCATCGTCAAAATAAATTTTTATGCAGTTTTTTTCTCTGAGGATTCTGTGTTGAGGGACATTTAAAATTTTACAATTAAACACGACACATAATTTTACTTACCTTCAAAATAAAAATAAAATATAAAAATTAAAGCTCATCAACAGTGATGTATACTGTGTCGGAGTAATAAAAAAAAAAAAAAATTAAAACGTTAGCAACGAGAGGGATTACGAAAACACAAAACATTGGCAGAGCACAAAATAGGAAGAATAGGATACATCGTATGAATACAAACAGAGTTTGGGTGATAGACGGAGAGCGCGTGGTCGTCAACCCTACCTCATCGATTACCAAGATGCGACTAATCTAGGGTGATGCACGTTAAAAAGTTGTATCCGAATCAACAGGGTTGCCTGGGCGCAACCTGGCAGGTTTTGTACAGTGGGCAAAAAACTTGTCATTTTTTGGGCAAAAATTACCTCATCGAATACCAAATAGGTACATAGTACATTCGATAGTACTCATCAAGGAGTGCCTAAATCAACAGGGTTGCCTCACTCAATCCTGGCACATTCGGAAGTCGGCCTGATTGAAGGTGGTCAAAAATGACAAAAATTACCTCATCGATTACCAAGTAGGTACTTATTACAACTGATAGAGCTCTTCAAGAAGGGGCAAAATCAACAGGGTTGCCTCGCCAAATCCTGGCACATTCGTGAGTCGGCCTAATTTAAGGTTGGCAAAAAAATACAAAACTTACTTACGATAATGAGTAATGAATTGAAACTTATGCCATTTGAAGGTTCTAGACATCTTATTAATATTTGCTATAGTATGCCAACACTTAAACTCATTTTTCATATTATTATACAGGACGAAAAGTTAAGATGGGGTACACAGGGCAGCTACTATAAGCATTATAGCTACAAGAAAACTTAGTACAGAGACTAACCCTAACTTTTAGAGATATTTTGATCTACTTTCACAGATTTTTGAAAAGATGTACAGGCAACAAGAAAAATGGCAATTTCCACATAAACTTTTATCATTCCATTTCATCTTCTTATCGATAAAGAACATAATTTTTTATGGGGTTAACCGAGCCGACCATACATGTTATAGGAGAAACAGAAATTTTCATGTACCTTTTTTACGAAATATTGTACCTTTTTTACGAAATATTCTATTCTCTTGTTACAATGAAAAAAAAGTCTCTAAAGGTCAACCAGGGTCAAGTTATTAAAATTCTCAGTAAATGCAAAATAAATTTTTATTCAGTAATAAACAAACATTTTCTCTCACGACCTTAGGTTGGCTGGAAGAAATCTCTTGCAGAGATAAGCCCGCCTTTGTAAATGTCCTCTTGTATATAATTATCTGTATGTTAAATGTGCAATAAAGAATATAATAAAGAATAATAAAATAAAATCAGGCCAAAAGTGCCAGGATTTGGTGAGGCAACCGTGTTGATACTGCCACTTCTTAAAGAGCACTATATCAAAATACACACATACATCCTACACTACACACACACATCACATGCACACAAAAACACACACTCAGGCACACACATACATCCACTACATCTACATTCGTACAGGTAATTGTGGGGCTTGCCGCGTCGTCCTACTGGAGTGTCGCTCTGGTAGGTGGACGGGGAATTCGCAATTTCCCCTAGACCTACTGCACTAGTATTCGAAACAAACTAGTTTTTATGTATCAATATTTTTTCTATTAAGTACAAAAAAAAATATTTTCCATACAGTCTCTTTAAAATGAACGGGAATTTGGGCAACTAATAGATCTCGTTGAGATCTTCATTTCGGTTGACAGCTGTCAAATCTAAAACCACCATAACTCAAAAACTACTTACCCTAGACTTTTGCACGTTCAAACAAACGATAGATCTCGTCAAGGTCTTAACTTCGGTTGACAGCTGTCAAATCTAAAACCACCATAACTCAAAAACTACTCACCCTAGACTACTTTACGTTCGGATGAAAGATAGATCTCGTCGATGTCTTTATTTCGGTTGACAGCTGTCAAACTATAAATCGCTATAACTAAAAAAACTACTAACCCTAGACTACTCGTTTGTTAAGACAAAGGATAGATCTCTTTGAGATCTTCATTTCGCTTGACAGCTGTAAAATCTAAAACCACCACAACACAAAATTACTGACCCTACACTACTTGTATGTTCGGACAAGTGATAGATCTCGTCGAGATCTTTATTTTGGTCTGTCGAACTTAAAATCACTTTTACTTGGAAGCTCCTCGTTTGGACGAGATCTTTTATTAATTGTCCTAGCATACGAGTTGTCTAGGGTCAGCAGTTTTTAAGTTATAGTTATTTTAAGTTTGACAGCTGTCAAACAAAATGAAGATCTCGACGAGACCTATCATTCGTCCAAACATAGAAGATGACGATTTTAGTTAGTACGACTGAAAAACAGCGTCCGTCTCTTCGAGATGGACTTTTTGCTGAGTCGTTCACCTTTTCGCTATTGCGCCACCTTGCATACCTTAGTGCAGTTATTTAAGTTTCTTTTGTTTATGTGTTAACATATTGTTTTCTTTTATATGTGTACTTTATTGTACTTTGGTTTGTAGTGTCACAATAGTTGAATAAATAGTTTTTCTTTCTTACTTTCTTTCTTCTAAAAGTAGTCTAGGATCAGTAATTTTTGGGCTGTGGTGGTTTTAAATTTGACAACTGTCAACTGAAATGAAGATCTCAACGAGATCTATCATTTGTCCGAACATACAAGTAGTCTAGGGTCAGTGGTTTCCAAGTTATAGCGATTTTAAGTTTGACAGCTGTCAACCGAAATAAAGATTTCGACGAGATGTATCATTTGTCCGAACATACAAGTAGTCTAGGGTCAGAAGTTTCCAAAAAATAGTGATTTAAAGTTTGACAGCTGTCAAACGAAATAAAGATCTCGACTAGATATATCATTTGTCCTAACATACGAGTAGTTTTATGTTATAGCGATTTTAAATTTGACAGCTGTTAACCGAAATAAATACCTTGACGAGATCTATAATTCGTTCGATCATAAAATAGTTAAGGGTGAGCAGTTTTTGAGTTAAAGTGGTTTTAGATTTGACAGCTTTCAACCGAAATAAAGATCTCAACGAAATTTAACCTCAGTTATTTTCATAAGTCCTGAAATGTATTTTATTGTGTTTTATGTGGTCTTGAAAGAAACTTTATCTTTATCTGTGCCTTAACAATCAAGAAGTTTAGGGTTAATAGATTTTAGAGGATATTATGTGAAAAGATAGTTACTTGACAGTAGGCGCAGTCTTTTTGCTTGAAAGAAAGGGATAATGCGCGCAATACGCAACGCATAAGATTGCGACACATATAATGTGCGTGTTACCAAAACTAAATGACGTAAGCGCCTGATATAATATATCCAATTTAAGTAAAAACTAAGTAATAAAATAAAATTTAAGGTTAATCATATGATAGCAAATATGAATGCCTTTCTGTGTTCTTAATTTCACTACTTAAAACACCTCAGATTCCACAAAAAGAGGAAATCATGAAAATTGAAGAGGTAACTTTTGATTTTTATTTTGTCGAGTAAATTTTTATTAAACGTGTTTTAGTCTTAGCAGTATTATCACTTGAATGGTCATGAAACACATAACTGAAATTCACGGCAAGATACTGAGTAAATAAAAAGATATTTGTCTTCAAAATACACAAAAAAAATCCATGTCGTCTTAAAATATAGAAATTTTTGTTTGACAGCAGTCAACCGAAACAAAGACCAGAAATGAAGATCTCAACGAGATCTGTTGTTTGCGGGTGCCCGATTACCCGTTTTTTTAAGAGACTTTGTATCGAAAATATATTTTACATGTACTTGTTAGGAAAAAAATATCGATACATGAAAACTAGTTTGTTTCGAACGCTAGTGCAGTAGGACGAGGGGGAATTGTGAATTCCCCGTCCACCTACCAGTGGGACATTGCAGTAGGACGACTGGGCATTTACCCAAATGTGTTTTGCCCACTTAGAAATTGCTAATGGCTCTAAAAGTCAGTAAAAAAAATATTTTGCGATTTCTGAGAGTTCTAATACCTTTACCCTAGTGGACCTTTTACAGACTTCTGTTTCTTAGTATCAAAAGGATAGAATGTTTCGAAAAAAAGGTACATGAAAATTTCTGTTGTTTCTATTACATGTTTGGGAAAATAATTCTGTGCTTTCTGAGTTCTAATACATTAACATCGGTTGACCCCATAGAAAATTATGTTCTTTATGGATAAGAAGATCAAATTGAAAAAAAAAATGTGGAAATTGCCGTTTTTCTTGTTGACTGTACATTTTTTCCAAAATCTGTGAATGTAGGTCAAAATATCTCTAAAAGTTAGGGTTAGTCTCTTTACTAAGTTTTCTTGTAGCTATAATGCTTATAGTAGCTGCCCTGTATACCCCATCTTAACTTTTCATTCTGTATAATAATATGAAACGTGAGTTTCAAGTGTCGGCATACGATAGCAATATTATTAAGCTCTAGAACCTTCAAATGGCATAAGTTTCAATTCATTACTCGTTATCGTAAGTAAGTTTTGTATTTTTTTGCCAACCTAAAATCAGGCCGACTCACTAATGTGCCAGGATTGGGTGAGGCAACCCTGTTGATTTTGCTCCTTCTTGAAGAGCTCTATCAGTTGTAATAAGTACCTACTTGGTAATCGATGAGGTAATTTTTGTCATTTTTGACCACCTTAAAATCAGGCCGACTCCCGAATGTGCCAGGATTGAGTGAGGCAACCCTGTTGATTTAGGCACTCTTTGATGAGTACTATCGAATGTACTATGTACCTATTTGGTATTCGATGAGGTAATTTTTGCCCAAAAAATGACAAGTTTTTTGCCCACTGTACAAAACCTGCCAGGTTGCGCCCAGGCAACCCTGTTGATTCGGATACAACTTTTTAACGTGCATCACCCTAGATTAGTCGCATCTTGGTAATCGATGAGGTAGGGTTGACGACCACGCGCTCTCCGTCTATGAAGAGATAATCAAAGGATGGCAGAAACGCGGAGTTCTAAATTTAGGATATACGGGTGTAAGGGACGGTGTACCGAAAACTAAAAGGGCGTTCTTAGTCAACGAAACTGAACAATTTTCCCAAAGAAACATATGTTGGGAAATGAAAAAAAATTTGACCTCACCATACAAATTGCCCACTTTGGTCGAACAGTTTATAATATTATATTACCTGTGGTAGTGGTAAATTTTTTTTTCATTTCCCAACATATGTTTCTTTGGGTAAGTTGTTCAGTTTCATTGACTGAGCACGCCCTTTCAGTATATTTCTGAAGGAATAAACTGAAGGCTGATTTAGGTGGTATCCAAAAGATGAAGAAACTACCGTGTCCTTTCGTCCTTTGCACTTTTTTGCCATAAAGCAACAGTGCTTGTACCTACTGCTGGGCTTAGGTTCAAAGGTTATAAGAGCCAGTGATATTACCATAACGTGATGTCTTATTTCATTTGATTTTTTGGATGAGAAAGGCACTTTTGCTGTATTATTAGTATTAAAATACGTGTAACAAAGACAGTAGGTGAAATAGGCGGTAGGTACTGACAACTTATCAGTAGTTGGCATTATGTCTGCTTCTTTGCTCAAATCTATATATATAAAAGAAGAAGGTGACTGACTGACTGACTGACTGACTGACTGACTGACTGACTGACTGACTGACTGACTGACTGACTGACTGACTGACTGACTGACTGACTGACATATCAACGCACAGCCCAAACCACTGGGTCTAGAGATTCCAAATTTGGCATGTAGGTTCCTTATAAGGCCTAGGGGTGCACTAAGAAAGGGTTTTACAAAATTCCACCCCTAAGGGGGTAAAATAGGGGATGAAAGTTTGTATGAAAGTCCGTCAGTTTTGAAGTTAGGATCTTCAAAATTTGTATTTAGGCTGACGACAAAAAATTAATAATTACGTGTCTCAGGGTTTTTGAAAATTCGACACCCTTAAGGGTGAAAAGGGGGGTGAAGTTGAAAATTCTTTATTCTTAAAGTAAAATCCACATAATTTATTATTTAGGCATTAATGATGTAATTCTATGCAACGTTCATCACTGTTATTGAAATTCCACCTCAAATTCAACCCCTAAAAAAGGGAAATGGGGTGAAAAAGTCTAAAAATCAATATGGGTGTCGTTTGTATGGTTTATCGGGTCGCTGATTACGAAAACTACAATAATTTTGAAATCCAACGTGGTGGACGTGAAATACCATCATCCTCTGGGGATGGAGTTGGGGTGCGATAGGTTTGAAATGTCTAAAAATCAATATGGGTGTCGTTTGTATGGTTTATCGGGTCGCTGATTACGAAAACTACAACAATTTTAAAATCCAACGTGGAAGACGTGAAATACCATCATCCCCCTGGGGATGGAGTTGGGGTGCGATAGGTTTGAAATGTCTAAAAATCAATATGGGTGTCGTTTGTATGGTTTATCGGGTCGCTGATTACGAAAACTACAACAATTTTAAAATCCAACGTGGTGGACGTGAAATACCATCATCCCCCTGGGGATGGAGTTGGGGTGCGATAGGTTTGAAATGTCTAAAAATCAATATGGGTGTCGTTTGTATGGTTTATCGGGTCGCTGATTACGAAAGCTACAACAACTTTGAAATCCAACGTGGTGGACGTGAAATACCATCGTCCCCTGGGGATAGGGTTGGGGTGCGATAGGTTTGAAATGTCTAAAAATAAATATGGGTGTCATTTCTATGTTAGGGATAGCGGTTAAATTGGCGTTAGGGGTAGGGATAGGGACAGGTAGAGGTAGAGAGGTAGAGAGGTAGAGAGGTAGAGAGGTAGAGAGGTAGAGTGGTAGAGAGGTAGAGAGGTAGAGAGGTAGAGAGGTAGAGAGGTAGAGAGGTAGAGAGGTAGAGAGGTAGAGAGGTAGAGAGGTAGAGAGGTAGAGAGGTAGAGAGGTAGAGAGGTAGAGAGGTAGAGAGGTAGAGAGGTAGAGAGGTAGAGAGGTAGAGAGGTAGAGAGGTAGAGAGGTAGAGAGGTAGAGACGTAGAGAAGTAGAGAGGTCGAGAGGCCGAGAGGTAGAGGTAGAGGGGTACAGGTAGAGGGAGAGGGAGAAGGAGGGGAAGGGGGAGAGGGAGGGAGTGAGGGAGGGGGAGGGGTGATGAAAAGGGAGAAGAGGGGGAGAGGGAGGGGCAGGGGGAGAGGGAGGAGGGGGAGGGGGAGAGACAGGGGGAGGGGGAGAGACAGAGGGAGGGGGGAGGAAGGGGGGAGAGGGAGAGAGAGGGAGAGAGAGGGAGAGGGTTTTAGTTTTTCTCAATTACTTCTGCGAAGTGGCTCTGTTTTGAAATATTACATAAAGGTGTCTCTCATCTCTCTCTTTACATTTGTTAGGATACTGCTGCTAAGTTCCTCTGTTCTGAGTAATTTATGAATAACGTCTGTATATTATATAAAATTCAGCTGGATCTTGAATTATACTCATTGATTTGCGCAGGGTTAGTCCTGTTTTTCCTTAGTTTAAAATTACCCCGAAATGACGGGAAAATATCTCATTGCTTCGGAAAACCGGTAACAACATAAATACGAAATCCACGCGAGCGAAGCCGCGGGCAACAGCTAGTTGTTACATAAAGAAGAATCAACATAAAACACTTAACACTACACGTAGTCCTGTGGTCAACGTTGCAAGTGTGGTGACTCCTAAAAACACGACAATATTTTATTTTGTTGGCAAGATTTTTGTCCTTTATCGAATGTTTGTGGCTTTTCTAAAGTCACAAAGTAAGGGACAGGTTTCCAAAAACTAAAAGGGCTTGATCAGTCAACGTAACTGAACAACTCTTACAACAAATTAAACTTTCAGGGAATGAAAATCTAAATCGGCCTCTGCATACAAAATTGCAAACTTGATTGGACAGTGTGTATAGAGATGTCAATTTTATTTTATTTGTAACTAGCTGTTGCCCGCGACTCCGTCCGCGTCGGGTTCAGGTAAAAAGAAGCTAATGACTTTTCCCATGGTTCAAACTATCTTCGTACCAAGTTTTTATCACAATCGGTTTATCGGATTAGTCATAAAAGCGTAACAGACAGACAGAATGCAGTTCTCGCCTTTATATTATTAGGTATTGTCGTGGGAATTCTAGCCGTAAGAGGGAATCCAAAAGAAACGACAACTCTACATGTACCTACATACAAAACTGTTGGTACGAGTATTCACTTCCGTACAATCTTTGTAACTTATCTCTCCCCTTAAAAGACAATTCCTACAAAACAATGATTCACTTCTCTCTTTATTTTTTTAAGTATTTCGTTTATAAGTACCTGCTTCGTAAGTTTTCAAAACTTTAGAACTTTCATATTTTTTTTTACATTCATTGCACCGCCATGCCGAAACAGGAATTTTTTATTATAATTTTTACAATAAAACTAAATCTAGATTTTACCAATCTTTAGCTGTACCCACGACTTTTACACAAACAACTGGACCGGATCAAATGGAATTTTCAACAACGTATTTGGCTTTCGTACAAAATTATGAGCTTTGTTTGATATTAGCTCGGTTTCCCAGCTTGAAACTTTGAACTCGCCTGTTATCTGTTTGAAAGAACCGATGGTAATAAAAAAAAGTTCAAATATTGCACGAAAGCGAACCAAATACATTATTGAAAACCCCGTTTAAGTCGTTCAAGTAGTTTGTGAGGTCGCTTTAAATTTCGCGAACCTTCTGTCTGAGTGAACCGTTTGCAATGAAATAAAGCTTATATGATGCACAGAAAGAAGCCCGACGCGTCATTGAAAACCTCGTTTGACTTTGAACCAGTTCCGTAGGTGAGTTCTTGGTTCTGCAGCTTGAAACTTTGCGTATCTACTGTCAGAGTGAACCTATCTATCGCAATAAAACTAAGCTTATTTATTGCACAGGAGTAAGCCAAACGCGTTATTGAAAGCCACGTTTGAATCTGCTCAAAACTTTTTGACTTATTCGCGCCTTCGCTTGAAACTTTGCGTAACTTCTATCTGAGTGAACCGTTTTCAACTAACCTAAGCTTGTATGTTCCACGGAAGTACCAAATCCAAGCACGTCATGGAAATGCCAGTTGGAGTCGATACAGTAGCTTGTTCGCTATTGGCGCCGCCTATTGAAACTTCGGGCATTTTCTGTCTGAATGAACCGTTTTCAATGAAAATAAGCTAATACATTGCAAAGAATTAAGCTAAACACGTTATTGAAAACCCCGTTTATATCCGTTTAGTAGTTTGTGAGTTATTGGTGCCGCCGCTTGAAACTTAGTGTATTTTATGTCTGAGTGAACCGTTTACAATGAAACTAAGCATACATGTTGCATGGAGTAAGCCAAATACGTTACTGAAAACCTCGTTTTAATCGGTTCAGTTGTTTGTGAGATATTGGCGCCTCCGCTGGAAATTTCGCGCATCTGTCTGAGTGAGCCGTTTTCAATGAAAGTAAGCTAATATGTTGCAAAGAAATAAGCTTGACAATTTATTGAAAACTCCGAACGGATTCACCGTTCAATAATTTGCGAGTTATTTGCGCCGCCGCATGAAACTTAGCGTACCTTCTGTCTGAGTGAACCGTTTGTAATGAAACTAAACTTTTATGTTGCACAAAAGTAAGCCGAACTCGTAATTTAAAACTCAGTTTGAATCGGTTTGTGAGTTATTATCGTACAGGCAATTTGATACTTTACATTAGTGTAGCTTCTGATTGAGTGAACCGATTTGAATGAAACATAGCCTATATGTTGCTCAGAGCTAAGCTTAATCTATCTGCGAAAACCGCGAGAAAATCAGTTCAGTAGTTTCGGATTTTATCGAAAACATACAGACAGACAAAAAGTTCAGAAAACATATTTTTGAGTTCTATTAGTCGTTTCTTATCGCCCACACTAACTTTTTTATAATTTTATCAAAAGTACAGACTCGCGGTTTCTACTCTTTTATTATATGTTCAGATTACCTGAAAGTTTTATTCACTGAAAGTTTTTCAGTTATAATTGACTATCGCTAACATTTTAGTTTTCGGAAATCTTTCCCTTACATCCTGTATACTGGAGCTTCTATAATTTCATGTAAAAGGGCAAATGCAACAACTTTTATGGTCAACGACTTTTCGAAATCCGTTCATTGTTTGTTTGTATGGAGCTTTACGAATTCGGAAAAGATGTAGGACAAAAATTGTAGAAATTTGCCCCCAGAAGGATTTACACGATTTTTTGCGTAAAACTGAAAAGAGAAAGGGATGCTGAGATGGTTTGGTCATGTAGAGAGGATGAATGAAGGAAGATTGACGAAAGAGATCTACAAGGCGAGAGTGAATGGAAACGTTGGAAGGGGAAGGCCTCGGCGAACGTACCAGGACCAAATTCAGGACGTTCTGAATAAAGGCCAGGTTAAAAGTACCCTAAACCGACGAGCATGTATGAAAGGATTGATGAAAGTTCAGGAAGCAAGGGAAGTATGTCAAGATCGTAGCAGGTGGAGAACTGTGGTCTCTGCCTACCCCGACGGGAACAAGGCGTGATGTTATGTATGTATTCAAGACACGGGGGTCGAAAGTGGCAGAAACCACTAGAAACAACAAGATTTATTCCAGAAATCACGATTTTATTTCTTAGAAGTAAGTATACAAATATCCACCTTATTCACATCATTCATCAATTACATTAACAGCTTTACAAATATATTAAAGTATTTGAGAAGTTCATATAAAATTAGTGCATAGCATACAATTTTAGACAACCGTAACGTAATGAAAAACAATGCATATAGTTATCCTATTTAATGTAATTTTTGCTCACTCAGTAAGATTACGTAATAGGTACACAAATAGCTTTTTATTATGTCTTATATTTAAAACATGAAGAAGATAGACACATCTTGAATATGAATAACGATATGTTATACTATAGTATTATAATACAAATTAGCGTTTTGTTTCCCGATTTCTTTTATTATCAACTACAACGTAATTTACCTATCATTTATCATGTACAAAACATTAGCTTTGGCAACAATTTAATAGTTATTACCTTTTATATTTATAATGGATAGAATTAATTAGTTTATTATTTACATATTCGTATTTCTAAACCACTTAAGCAATTATAACCAAAGACATTTTTGCAATGAATTTAGTACAATCATTTGTAGTAACTTTAGACCAGTTGCAGTATTAAAATTAACGTATTCATATTTTAACATATTATTATTGGCTTTAAAAGCCTATCTTTTTCTTTTCTACAAAGTTTTAGTAAATTCCTGTAAAATGTTTACAGAGCTTACATTTTCGTTTTCTTCTCAAAATTCACAAAAATTATTTAAATACCATTTGAAAAAATGAATGCTAGCTACGAAAATAATAAACATGCAATTTGTCAACAATTTGTCTACAAGCCAACGGGAATACAATAATATTAGCAGGTTTAAAGAAGCCCAAGTTGATTGTACTAAAAGTTTTAACTTCGATGCAGTATTTATAATACGAATTAATGTACTTTTAAATTTATCATTACTTACATAGAATTCAAACCTCTTCAGATTATTTAACGATATAATATAATATTGTTCATATACAGCGTGAATTTTTAGTGGTTTTGCTTCCAAAGCTAAGTAGAAAAAAAATGTTGAAATTTTTGATCACCTAAAGTGGTAACGTGATCAAGCCATTTTGTATGGAAAGTCGAAAAATTTGAATCACTGGACTTTTTTTTGGGAGCAAAACCAATGAAAGTTCACATTATACTACTCTGTCAATAAAGTACCGGGAAAAGGTCAATAATACACAAACTAGGTACTATTCATCCAAGTTTGTAGTTTGTATGACCTTCAAAGGGCCTATTCTGAAATAATACAGATACGACATGGGGTAACCAAATCATTCAAATAAATTTCAAACGCATTTTTTGGAATCGACTTCAGTACTCGCCACGAATATCTTGTATGTCATTTATCGACTGAAATTGGGTGCCTCGAAGTCGTAGTTTGAGTTTTAGAAAACGATAAGAGTCTGCCGAAGTAATATCAGGAGAATACGGTTTCTGTTCGGTAGGCATTATTAAAAATCGAAATCATACTTGAGGTGAACTGACAAAATGGCACAATGTAAAAGCTCATACTCCGCCTGAGTATAGAGTATATTGTGCCAATATCGCAACAAAAAGAATTTCAACAATCTATCGCATTAGGCAATCGGCTTTTCAAATTATTTTGATTCCCGGTACTTTTTTGACAGAATGTATACAAAAACTGCTACAATCTAGTTTCGTTCAGATTGGACGTTGTCTCGATTTGAGTTTGATATTTCCATTTGACCGGCGACGGTAAATGGGCCATTCTGTGAAGCTTTGAGCTCATCTTCGTCAACGCTTCTTTCAGTATTGTGCAAAGTTACTTCATGACTGTCATCTACAAACGAAAAACTTGCCCAGGCATCTTGCTCGTCATTAAACTTTGACCAAGTCTGGGTAAATGGAGTATCAGAAAAGCTGCACGAGCTGTTGTGATTGGTGTTAGGAATAGATTCTTTGAAAGCATTTGGGTATTGACTATCATTATATGTTTTTTTATTGAAGTTGAGTAAAGTTTCTTGGCTAAAATTTGGTTCCTTGCGATTTTCAGGTTGATAAGCAAGCGAGGTTTCTTGATGAGAGTGGAAGGGGGAAGAGAGAAAGGCGGGAGAGGCGTAGGCTGCTTGGCTGGAAGGTTCTTCCTCAGGCAGGGTGCGCAGGCGCTGGAGCCCCCCCCGCCCCGCACCTCACACCGGCGACTGTTCCCCGCTCGCACTGCCACTTGTTATGTAATCCTGCATAAGAAAATAACTCTTGTTACGATTGTTGTTGTATGCCAAGTTTGAAGTTGAACTGGTCTAGATATGGTGTGCCAAAATTTTGCTCTCGTTATCACTATAATTTGACTTTAAAAAGGTTTCTTTTGATATATACTTCTTGTTCTAAAGCCATTCAAAATAAACATTTAATTTTTACATAGTTCATTCGATGCATTGATCATACACCTTTGATTCAATTTGATTTGATTGATACCTACTGTGTTATGAGTTTATTACATCATCTCAATATAATTTTCTTGTAGAAATATTTGACTTATTGTTGTTTAAATTAATTTACTGTTTAATTGATAAGGTACTAGAAAACCTTTTCCGTTTTGATTGCTTATTTAAATAATTGAGCAGTTGCGTTGCAACTCGGATTCGTGCGTTGAGGGGTTCGTTGTACCACAAAACGACATTTAAATAGACCTTGGGTTAAAAACTACGTTTGCGCCATTTAAAAGCAAGAAACATTCAACAATTTGGTTTTTAAACACAAGAATCTCCGCCTGTGCATCCCTTATTTTTTTACTTTTTTTTTATCGTCAATGGGCTTACTCTTGACCTCGATCTAGTCTTGAAATGGAACGAGCTTGCCCAGAAGAAGCCTATTCACTCGTGACTTGAATAGATTCGGGTTATATGAACTCGGGAACACAGACGCAGGCAGAGAATTCCAGTCTTTAGCCGTGAGCATTATAAAAGATGTTTCAAAGTGCTTTGTGCGAATGTGCGGAATATCAACGAAGTATGGGTGATATCCTGCGGTGCGTCTGGACTCCCGATGGTAGAAGGGAGATGGTGGAATAAGCTCGTAGAGTACAATCTAGACCGACAGACATGCAACTTTGCGACGGTGGGCCAGACTGTGAAACTTGGTTTTCACCAGCATCTCATCACCAACGAGCCTAATGATTCAAGGGATACAGCCACAGAGCCGGGAATATCGTCGCGCGTGCGCTGCGCATCGATACTCCCTGGGCCGTGACATAAGTATCTTGTACTGACTAATGATTGAAAACGCTATAGAATAGAATAAAAATGTATGTGATTAACATTAACTGTCACGCAACATTTCGTTCGCTAATGTCAATCCCATACATTTACATTCTACTAGCGTTTGCGGGCTTGTCTCTAGGCCCTGTTCTATGGATACAGCCCTTTTCAGTTCGGACTGAAATACTTAACGAAGGTTTATTAATTATATAATAGAATCCTGTTACCTTTAGGACCCTTAGCACACCTTAGGTATGAAATCCAAAAAAATGGTTGGATAACACCAGCCTTTTTTCTGTTTCCAAGCCGAGTTAGTTAAAGCTTTTATAGCCTGCAAATATCTGCACTTTAAAGTGCGGTGCGATGGGAGTATTGCATCCCACTTTTAGCTTATTAAAAAGAACGGTAAAATCCGCAAAAGTGCAACGTTGGTTAGAAACGGCTTATTTCAAATCATTTGAAGCTTTGACCTTGTAATACTTACAGCATGCAGATGTCTCCCATCGTAGTGGGGTGCAAGGGAGTGTCGCGGCACCAGAAGTGTCGTCGTGGTGGTCTCGGACGCCGCTGACTCCCGCTTCGAAGGGTGGTGGTACAACCTGCCCCACGCTACAATTAGTCCCGTCGTAGCAGAGTGTAGCTATTAGCTACGACGACGTAGTAGTTGCTACGGTATTTTCGTAGAGGCTGAATGTGACAATTTTGTGCAAGGATTTGCAGATTCATGTAAAAAGCTAATCGTCATCAATTTACAAAGTTGTAGACCAAAAGTAGTGCATTTAGCCTCCACAATATAATTCTTAGGCTTTGTACATTGTAATTGCAAAACAGACATGGAAAACTTAACTCGGACTAAAATATCCTAACTACTACAAGAAGACTCTTACAGACAACTTTTAAAGATAGGAAAAACTACAACGCGGTCACATTAACTTGACGCATGGGCTTGATGACGTCATTTTGGCGTTTGCCGGGCGAGTTAAGGGAATGCGGGCGAGTTAAGGAAAGCGGGGGGAAGCGGGCGGGGGCTTCGCATTCCAGCGATGCGTCAAGTTAATTTGACCGCGTTGTACTTACGGAATAAAATACTATAATACTACACATATACGGGGTTAATTTGGATCTCTTGCCCTTTATTCTGTTACTCAAAATAAATTCAAATAAACAGGTCCATACAAAAATATGGCTTGCCCATATTATTATAAAGTAAACTTTTAAAGACAGTAAAAAAATCTCGTTTTTTTCTAACCATGCCTGTTAGGAAAAGTTGTTCAGATATGTGTGACGAGTAACGTGCAAAAATTTTACCGAGGGACTAAAAATAACATTGTATTTGTATCAACCATGTTTACTTATCAAAACAACAACAAAATACATACGCCATGCGATCTGAACATAAAAATGTAAATTTCTTCTTTACGAGCCATTCACAAGGAAACACATAAATTGGAATCTACGTACGAATACACGATCGTTAAATTCAATCATTAAATTGTAATTTCGAATGCGTAAGTATACAGGATGATACGGTAAACACTGTGATCCTTGAAACTGTGCATTCAGACCATGAAACTGAACAACTTTCCCAAAGGAACATAGGTCGAAGTATAAATATATTTTTTTAATCCCTCATACAAAATACACTGGTGCAGTTTCTATAGGAAGTCAAAAGTTTTTTAGGAAAAGTTATTATGTTCATGGTCTCAATGCACAGTTTCAAAGACCACAGCATTTACCCTAACACCCAGTCCTATATGACTAGGAAAACGCGATTCATTGTATCTGCTAAAAAAAATTTTTTCTTGTTTTTAAAATTACTCAAAACTGCATGAAAAAAAATGTGTAGTAGCAAATGAGGGATGCGAACCGGAAGATAGGCATCACCGTCCTTCTATCGTATCATCATACGATGGTCACCAATCGCCAACGCTAACTAGCGGTGTGTCGAAACAACCGAACTACTGAGACAAGACGATACTGGCGATGGCACATTCTGCATAAAATATACAATTTTTGTTGCGAAATCTGGAAGGAGTTTCTTGTCCAACAGTACACTTGAATATAATGTTAATAATAACATTATAAGTGTGTATCAGTTGAGTATACGTTTCATTATGTGTTAAATTATGGCATAAGTATCATGCAAGAGTAAATTCATAACTCCGCATTTATATACTCGTATGTGTCTTATTTTTTGGTGCTAGTTAAAACGGCATACAACTTTCAAATTTCAATGCTTCCTAACGAGGGTTTTCTCATCCTAAACCCTCATAAGTAAAAATCCACCATAGAACCACTACAGAACTTTGAATGATCTATTGCTGCACTTCTACGTGACTTTCGTTTCATAGGCGGAGAACGGGTAGTTGGTAACCCTACCTCATCGCATACCAAAAAGCGACTATCTAGGCTGGTGCACAATGAAAAGGTGAGTCTAAAAAACAGAGTTGCCTGGGCTCAACCTGGCACTTTTTGTACAGTCAACAAAAAACTGATTAATTTTTTACCAATTCGTGTACCAAGTAAGAACATAGTACATGCAAAAGTACTAATCAAAATATACCACAATAACCAAAGTTGCCTTGTCTGAATCCAGTACTTTAAGGAGTTGCAATGTCATTTAACTTTAGGTTATTTCAACTCCCTAAGTACCAGGGTTGGGCGAAGCAATCCTGTTGGTTTTGGTAATTCTTAATAAGTACTTTTGCACTATGTACATTGGTACACGATTTGGTAAAAAATAAACAGTTTTTGATGACTGTACATATTGTCCCAGTTTGCGCCCAGGCAACCCTGTTTTTTTTAAACTCACCTTTTCATTGTGCAACAGCCTAGATAGGTCGCTTTTTGGTGTGAGATGAGGTAGGGTTGCCAATTGCCAGCTCTTAGTCTATCAGAACCCTCAGTCAAAAGCAGATGTCAAACTTAAAAAATATGAAAAATTTACTGCATTCGGGAATATTTGAGCACGAACCAAGCTCGCTAAGCACACCGACCTTTACAAATAAAGGTCCTTTATTTGAACAGTGTGGTCAGGACCAGAAAACATTATATATTTTAAACGAGCACAATTTTGTGCCCTCTTTTTTGGCTTTCCTCATATCATGTTCCCCTATCATGGCCCCGAAACTATAATAATATTATTAACAGTAAGTTAAGAAACTTATTCCTAATCTATTGTCAATAAGAAATTCTCGAACGAAAAGTGTCGAAAAGTCGAGAAACAAACCAAGTTAATAAAATAATCCTCGAGATAATCTCTGAAAAGGAATCACACCATTATACATTTCATATCAATGTTTCACACGAATTTATAAAACCTCTTATACTGCAAATTTATCCACTTTGTACGGCGTCATTCTGAGGATTGGCGGGTAAATAATAAAACACGCTTACCTTCCACCTCATGCACTTCATGAATTTTTTAACAGCATGTTGAAAGCTCAGCCAAGGAGAAAATAATAACAAGAACCAAGCGGATTAAACATTTATTGAGTAACAAAGTAACAAAAACTTAAAACAGTCAAAAGAATGTTTCGATCCAAATCCACATTATCTTATACGCAACTATTGTATCCTTGTAAAGATTTTCTTCGTAAATGCAATTAGTCCGGAAAGCCTCCAACTTAAGTTGCCTTCATACTGTGAGCCTGATGAAAACAGAAAATGTACTTTATCAAATATGGATTTGGAATTGAAGTGAAAGCGAAGAGTCAAAAAGAAGCGTGCAATTCTCATAAATATTAAGGGAAGCCGGTGCCAATTGCGAAAATTGAATACGAAAATTTTCGGCGATGCGACCTGAATCTTTAAGTGGAGACAATTCACGAAAGTGGCGAAAGAAAAGTTAATTGGATAAATCATGCAACTTAGAAAGAATTATTTATGTCGGTGATATTGACTCGAAAAGTTAATTCCAGTTTGCTGAGCACTTGAGACGTCTCGGTGATATATAAAATATGATTGCTTATTGAATATTAAAAGAGTAATTTAAACTTCGATCATGAGAGGAGCTTTATAGCAAACGCTGTCAGATAACTTTTCTGTTCGGTCTTCGTTAGTTTGTTAACATTCTTAATGTCTGTTATGAATGTATTTAAGCCCAAGTTTTATCAATGCTACCGTTACAGATATGTTGTAAAAATGTAGGTAATGAATATTTTCTTCGTGTGATAGATTTTATTGCATTTTCTACTGGGTACAAAGGACAGTCCACAAAACATGCGTATAACTGAACAACTTTACAACAATATGTCAAAATTTTAAAAATAACTAGAAAGTATGACAATGAATGAAAAAACTATTACTAAGTTATAATTTTGTAGTCTATTTTGATAATTGAACTTGCCCTGTTAGTTTTTTGTGGACCGCCGGTTACAAATGACAAAAAATATTTCCTACAGAACATAAATATAAAGATCCTTACCGTATGCTCTCGGTCCTGGATCGTGGCGACCAATCCTTGGAATAAGACGCGCCTCTCCGCCGCCCCCCTCCGATCGTCCGACCAGTTTTCCACCGTTCCACGTGATACCGGATCGCGTGCCGCACCTCCGTATTCATGAAGCAGTAGAATAGAGCTACTGTAAAACCCTGAAACAAAGCAATAATTTACTTCAACACAATAGGAAAATGAAGCGCTACAAAGAAGAAAATACAGCGTGATAATGAAACATTTAACTATACTTGAACACACTCCGGACACTACAGACAACGATCGCGAATTTGCAATTTGAAAATGCAAGATCGCGTAGGCTCGCATATTCAGTACAAAAGACCCTCAAGAGAACCACGCGAATCGCGCAGATGGGTGCGCGCGGGGATGCTGGGTGGATTGCAAGTAAGGCGGAGAGTATCGATTCTTTATTATATACTACTCGAAACAAAATAAGGGCTAGCATGTTTTTTTGATATATTATTAAAATGATAGAAGTAATGTATATTTTTATGTACGTTTTATGTAGCTTATTCTATTGTTTACAGTTTGAACTAATAAATGTTTTAAATAATGCTCAGTGGGCATTTTTATCGAACTTTAATTGAAAAATTACAATTTATGACGTATCAAAAAAACCTGCTGGCCCTTATTTTGTTTTGAGTAGTATATAAGCTATTACTTTATATTGTGACTCGAGTATGGTATTAAACTGAATTTCTTTACATAAGAAACAGGCCAAAAAGTTAACTATTTCTTGGTCGCCCCATACAAATTTCGACGGCGAATGGTTTGTATGGGGAAGCCAAATTTTATTTATATTTTTCTTCCTATATGTCTTGGCGAAAGTGGTTCAGTTTCATGACCTAAGTATCATAATCAAGTATAGTTAGACAATTTCATAATCATGCTGTATATGCTCTTCGTTTTAGAATAGAATAGAATAGAAATACCATTTATTCATTGTAATTCACAATACATAAAACGATTAGCTACCATGAACATTATTTATAGTCAAGAGTAAGTATTGTTATAAAGTTGTCAGAATGTTTTCACGAGTGTAGCCAAAAGAGTTTTAAACTTCGCTGAGGCATTGACACTGTCTCTCACAAACATAAATCGTGTGCACAGAATGAGCTGCAAGCATATCCGTTAAGATCTCTAGAATATGAATAACACTGCCTTATAAATATAGGGTTTAAAAAGACTTATGAAGATGCAAACTATGTAACTAAACTGCCATTACGTCTTTTTATTTTTACTTTCGAGCGGAGCGAAGGTTTTGTTTTCGTGAAAAAAATGTTTTTCTAATTTTCTCAAAAATGTGTTCCATATCACTTATACATCATAAAAAACAAGTCTCCCAAAAATGTCCGTCCGTCGGTCGGTCGTTCGGTCGGTCGGTCTGTCCGTCACGCTTTGGCCTAGCGGCTAAACGAATGGTCCGATTGACACCATATTTTGAATTTAGGAGTTTTATGCAAATCCATCGAAGGGTTGTAAGTGGTTTCTTGCTGGCTCTCATTTTGAGGGTAGCTGTCATACAACAAATGAAAAATTGAAATTTTCTCAAAGACGCCTCATAGAATCTTGATGAAACTTTGCATGACTAAGCATCTCCATGTAAGATATCTTGCGCCAGTATCAATTGATCTGTGTAATTTCACATAAGGGTGTTCCTGTACCACCAAATCGTAAATATGTGATTTACCCAAAATTGGTTCCATTGAGTTTATTAAAATTTGGTTGTCTACCTGACTGGATACTCTTTATGATTTTTTTGAATAAAATTTAGTACACAGGTTGTACCAAAAACTAAAAGGGCTTGCTCAGTAGACTAAACTGAACAATTATCCATAAGGAACATGTGTTGGGAAGTTAAAAAAACTCCATGCAAGTATCTTGAAAATTCATATAGAGGGTGTTCTAGTACGAGTACTACCAAAAGTTAAAGTGTTTGTTTTAATGTTTGACAATTTGAATTCTAAACTTATCTGTATATTTCATTCGAACATTTTTTTGGAAAAACGTAAATAAAAGTTTGTATTTCCATACTATGTGTATGGCATTACAAATTTAGGTTTGCGGTTAGTAGTTTTTCCTTGCGTATTTTATGTACCATTTATTTTATGTAACAAGTGAGGAAGCGAGCTTGTATGGTAAGTGGTCACCATCGCCCATAGCGCCCACTGTCTTATTAGTAGCATATTTATTGACACTAACAAAACAGTAAAACACGTTGCACACACTGAGAACTAAGATGGTGTGTCTCATGTGCCAGTCATTTCACTGACTCGCTTGCTCTTCAAACTGAAACACAGTAGTGCAAACACTGCTGCTTCACGGCAGAAAAAAGCAAGGGGGTGTTACTTCCCCAGACGGACTAGACCGAAATACGAAAACCTAATCTTTATTACTCTCAGCAAGGAAAGAAAGAAAGAAAAGTTTATTCGGTATAACTGCTAAAAATTGTTACAAAAAAAATCGTAATTATAATTTAACTTAAAACTAACAATTATACCGAAACGGTTCCAACTCAGCATAATGCCATAGTCGGGACCATGGCGCTGGTTTTCAGTTGGAAGGAAGTACAAATAAACGTGTTCGTATTTCAATATGTCTTTAGAGACCTGTTTTTCTACGAGTTTATTCAAAACAATGTGCTGGGAAGTAATAAGGAAACGAAAAGTCAGAAAATCTCCTAATAATAAAAATCTGTTGTAAGGTTTTATTAATCTTGAAGTTTCTAATCTCGTCAAGTTAGAAGTGAAACCAAACACCGCTCACCTAATACGCGTACGTAGATAAACTAAGCTGAGAAGTTCATTACAACGCAAGTGAAGCATGTCTTACTCTAGGCAGGGTTAGTTTCACTCTTGGAACCGGTTTGATTAAACTGGGAACTGTCTACATAGAGTTAGGGAAGGAGTACAGAAACACGTGAGAGGTTTGCTAGAAAGGGTCACATAATTTGGGTTCGTTAGTTTAAAGTTCAGTTTGAACAATCAGACCAATCAAAGGGCTCTTGCTTGACTTGATATGGGCTGTCACGTGTCCGGTCTAATCAACTGAAGAAGTAGTGGCGAATAATGAATGATGATATACAGGGTGTAATCCCTTACACCGGGCAGATCAGTGGATGAAACTGAACAGCTTTCTCAAAAACTTAACTAACTCAACTTAACTTTGTTTTCTTTCATTTTGAAAAATCATTGAAAATGGAAAAAAGTAGGCCGCTCCATGCAAAATTATTTTTTTACGTTTCCGGTGGTATGTTTCTTAGTAAAAAGTTGTTAATTTTTATCGACTGATAATGCCCTTGCAGCTTTTGCCAACCTGTCCCTTCCACCCTGTATAATGTAGTCTATTTTAGTCCCAATTTGTTAAAGAGGTAAGGAGCAACAACTTTTGTTCTACGACTTAGCAACGCACAGAAAATTTTCAACTTTCGTAACAAAACGTGTTGGTCTCATACGTTACTTTCTATGGAAAGTAGTATTTTTTTGCGTTGTTGCAAAAGTCGTAGAACAATAGTAGATTTAACAACAAGTGCACAAAACAAACCATTTTTCCGAGACTTTTAGCAACCCGAGCCGAAGGCGAGGGCTGATAGTAATGTCGAGGATAAAATGGTTTTGTGGACGAGTTATAAACTCTGCTTTTCACTTTGATTGCGAGGAAATAAAACGTAAAAGTACTCTCTAAATGTAACTGAAGAATGAGTTGTTCTGCTTTAGTGAAGAATATGTTGACGCGCGCGCGGCGTGGGACGGGGTGCCGCAGGGCGTACACCACCGAGATTACTTTTTTGCCCTAGTGCACAAAATTCGACTTTGTGCAGCCTATATCCTGCACAAATAAGCACTTTCAGAGCATGAGAAGTGAAAAAGGTGTTGCTTTTGACCTCAATAATAAATGGGCAAACCGATTATCCAAAAATAATCCTGTATGTTTTACCTTTAAAATATCCACCGTTTATTGCGGTCAAATCTACCTATGTCCAGTCATGGAGTTTAATAAGCCTATAGAGGTCAAAACAAAAATGCATAAAAAAAGCAATTTATTTTTATCAAACGCAATAATCGGACAACTTTGTGAGTTTGGCAGCAAAAATGCTTTCAGATTTGTCATATCTAATATCCCGGATATCCGGCACTGACCCGAAGAACCAGATAACATTTTTACTCGCCCGTTTCATTCCGGATTTCATTTGGAAATTCCCCTCAAACTCAGCCTGCTTAACGACAATACTGGCTGAAATATTTTGGGAGGAAAATTAATTTTCCGTGTTCGAAAATCTGCTGCTGGGTTTGCTTAAGCGGAGCCGCCATTACCAAGATCAAATTTTGATGAAGAAAAATTAGATTTTCAAACCTATCGGCTTTTGAGTTCAAAACAAGACAAACGCCTTTGCTTAAGGTGGTTGCTGAGCAGAGGTGCTGCCACTTTGAGAAATAAGTTTATTGCATCATAAATACAACATAGTGCGGTCAGTTAGCTGTTTCACGTAGACACGATTTACAAATTCACCAAATTTTTTCCAGGTACTAGTTAGGTAATAGAAAAAAGAACAAGAATTGGCTCCTATCAAAAATTGAGAGCTATGTACCTAACTAGTTCCTGGAATAAAATTGGTGCAATTTGGTGAATTTGGCGATATAAGACTATAAGGGACCGGAATAAAACATTTAATTAAATAAGGATTGTTTGTTTGGCGGCAATTTAGGGTAGTTCTATATTTTATTATCCATCACATCACACCTTAGCTTATCGTGAATAGCTTTGTATTGCAAAAGTGCCAAAAATGGCCACTTTTAGCACTTTACCAATACAACGCTATAAATGATAAGCTAAGCTATGATGTTATGGGTTATAACACATAACTACCCCATATTGCCGCCAAACAAACAATACTAATGAAAAGTTTTGTATTTGCGACGCAATAAATTTATTTCTAAAAGTAAGGTTCTGCCACTCAGCAACCACCTTAAACGTATTTTCACAAGAATTCACACGCTGCCGATGTACACTGTTTTATTTCGCGGGAATATTTTACAGTAATTCCTTCTAAGTGCATTCAAGAAACTGAAATTAAGCTAGACTCTTTGAAAATATTAAAAACACACTGAAACCACTTGAAGATCTAAAAAGATTGCAATTGCAAATTTCTTTTTCGGTGCCGGAAATTGGACTGAGCAAATTAACTGTGGTAAAGTATCGTAGACGAATAGTAATCATAGAAATATATAATATATCATAGAAAGTTGCGAAAACGAGAATAAAAAAAACCTCAAATAATCGCAAAAATCCTATCATTGCACTAATAATAGGTCTTTACCTATGAAATTGCCGTTTTGTATGGCGAATTTTAGGTAAACTCAATTTTCAGTACTAACATTTTTGCATTTTTCTTAGGAATTATAAATCCATTTTTTTTTAATTATGAAGACATTAAGCTAACAGAAGCTTAAATTAAATTTTCTAAAAATATTATCTGTAAAAAAATATAACAAATCTAATCATGAAATCGGACGACATTTAAGACGAACAATTTTAGAACCTTTAATGTTATATATCAAACTAAAAATAAAAACTTGTTTTTATGCGTAAATTGATAACCTTGAAGTCAACTCTCAAATATAAGACAAATGAAAAAAATAGCATTAGAATTATAGGAATTATGATCTCATTAATCTGTAAGAAAATTTCGGCAATTTCAAGACCTATTAAACTCAAACTTAAAATAGTTTATTCAAACTACAACGCTTCACTCACAAATTGGCGCAATGGTGGAAAAAAAAACAGCGACAATAAAAACCCACTCGCTCTTTTAGTACTCAGACCAAATTATTATTGTGAATTATTTACAACGCTCAATAACTTTGACACCAAAGTTTCAGAGGTCGGTCATTGATCATTACCTCACGATGTGATGATAAATGCGTCAAATATTTAATTTCAATGAACGCTAGCGAATAAGATTTCTCAGGTTGTTGCTAAGAATTCTAGCGGTAAATAGAAAATTTCATTCGTTTTTCTTTAATTCACCTTGCATTCCTTCTAATAATATTGATTTGCAGTATGATTTTTTTAAGTATTTTTTTAAATCTGAATCGACAATGCTTTCGTAGGTACTGTAATATTGCTTTCGTTAATTCTCAAAATAGTATACTCAAAACTTCTAATATTGCTCAATATTGTTTGCAAATATAATAATTAAATATGGCGAGTGGCACGCGTGTAGCACTTATTAGACTCTTCTTTTACATGTGTGTATAAAAGTTAAATAAACACACAACATTAAACGAAACGTCCAGTGCAGGACAGGGAGATTCTTCCAGAACTCTAGCAAGAACGCGTGGTACTTTGAAGGGGGGATTTACGATAGTCACCACGCTTGTAAGCGTTGCGGCTGGCGACCGCTGTTGTTGGTGACCGCAGTATGTAAGATGGTACAATACACAGAAAGATTCTACTGCCCATCTTCTAGTTCGTAAGCCCTTAGTCGCCTCTTACGACACCCACGGGTAGAGATGGGTGGGTTCTATTCTTTGCCGGTACCACACAGACGTGAAGTGCTCCGGACTCCGTGAAATTAAATACTAGATATAATATGCCCCTTGTGGTGCCGGCAAAGAATAGTACCAATCCTTACATACCCGTGGGTGTCGTAAGAGGCGACCAAGGGTTATAAACTGGAGGATGGGCAGCAGCATCCTCCTTTGTATCTTACATCTTACTTACTGCGGTCACCTACAACCGCGGTCCATGGTGCCAGCCGTAACGCTAACAAGCGAGGTGACTATGGTACTTCCCCTATACATTTTTCCAGCAAAAGCTAGAATCCTGGAGGGAGCTCCCTGTCCTGTAGTGGACGTTTCATGGGATATTATGATGATATAAAATATTTCAAGATAAATAAGGAGTGTGAAATAAGTTACCTGTGTGGACAGCATAAGTGCTCTTGCATATTCGAAGGCGTGAGCAAACCAGGAGTCGTCGCTCGGGCCACAGAGCACTAACAAGTTGGTGATGCCCAGCAGTGGAATGAGGACCAGCAAAGCCTTCGTTGCTTTCCTATACTGCTCCGTTTCAAGAGTGTTTGCTGACCGGAGCTTTGTTATTAATACCTGTATTAAAAAAACATCAGAGTTAGCTATGAATTTGGTGTACAATTTTAATTAATTCCACGAAAATTCCTTTGCTCTTGGCTCATAACTAAACCTTTTGTTTGAAACTGTTACAAAATTACGTGAAATTTAGCAGAAAATTTTGTTCTTATGATACATTTTCTTCGTTATTCGTTCCATCAAAATGTACTCTGGTTTTAGTCAGAGAGAAGGTAATCGGTTTTAGTCCTTTTAGTACCATGGCTGCAAAATAGATTAGTTCTTCTTTTTTTTGGTCCTCGATCTTACAACCTACACGATATGATGATGATGATTTTTATTTTGTTTACATCTGGTTTATCTGTTGGTTTTTAGGGTTCCGTACCCAATGGGTTAAAAACCGGACCCTATTAATATGCCGATGTCTGTCTGTCAGCGGACTGTTTCTCATGAACTGTAATAGCTAGAAAGGTGAAGTTTTCACACATTTATATTTATGTTGCTGCTATAACAAGAAATACTAAAAATAAAAAACTTCCCTACTAAAAAGTGTTTGTAGGCGATTTTTGCTCGATTTTTGTTTTAGCTCTATCGTAAAAACGGAAACACTTTCAAGCGTGAAAATTAGTACGTTTATTGTGCTCAGGCTATAAAATAACAACAAATTATAAAAACTGGTCAAGTGCGTGTTAGACTCGCACATTTTATTGCACTTCTGCGTGACTGCGCGTCCATAACTATGGCGGTATTGTTACCTTAGTGGTACGAACCCTCGGTGCGCATGTCCGACTCGCACTTAGCCGGTTTTTCTTTTCTTAATTCATATTTCTGCCATTTACTGGGTCCCCCGATGTTTGAAATATTATTTCCTCTAGATTCAAGACAATGTTTCCGTGGTCATAGCTCTTATGACCCTTCGAAATGTGTCTTAAAATAGGGTAATTATTTTATGGAACAGCTTAGAGTCCTTGACATTTCTGAAAATGCCAGAGTTAACAATGTTCCCTCAAACAGCTCCAAAATACGTTTGAGGTCACATCACATTTTCACCTTTCGCTATAATATAATATAAAATATTCCGTAAATTAACAGCATCTTTTGTTGAAAATATTTAAATATTTGTTTGTGAATAAACTGCAAGAGTATAGCTTATCACGTGAATTATTGTGTAAAGCGACGGAAATCATTTTATTACACCCTTACTTAGCGTAAAAAGTACTTTTATTGGGTCCGTGATGTATGCCCCAAGAGGTGTACCCCGTACTGTCAACGACAGGTCAAGCTTGACACTTGCAGTACGACTCTAGCCTGTACTCCTATTAAGTCGTTATCTTCTAAGGTGCATTATTTGAGATACTTACCCACATAATCCTGATGAGGAAGAAGAGGTTGAGAGCCAGGCCGACCAGGGCTGGTGCTTTGTGAATCCAGTCCACCAGGTGTTCGTGCATCCATGGACACATCTTCGTCTCGGACACTGTCAACTGGAGAAGTATATTAATACAATGTTTTTAAATATTTTTCATATCCCTAGCTTGGAAAAGTTTACATTATCAGTCGAAATCTACGTGCAAAAGTCATTTTTCACCGCTAGCGTGGAAAGTAAAATAATATAATAATAATAATATTTTTTTTATTCTTTTCTATTCAGCAGCTCTTCGTTAGCGTTTCTTCGCTTTAGTGAGTTGATAAATTGTGTTTTTCGTTCGGCTGCAAATTTATTAAGCGTCTCGCTACACTACACTCAGAATTCTTTTTTGAACCTCTCGCTTCGCTTGTGGTTCAGTCCTAGAACACTTTGCTTGCTCAAGTTTCAATACAAGCCACTCGCGCCTTATAACAATCTTGAAGCCTTGCATAACAAAATAACTATTTTTAGAAGCGGTACATATAACAAAAATTTTACCAGTTATTTCAAAGCTGTAAGTATCAAAATTTCGGAAAATACAGAATAAGAGTCGATAGAATATCAATAACGTAAGCGCAAATGTCTGTTACATTTTGCATTTACTCGATTTCATATAACTTATCCAGTAGAATTAAACCGGAGTTTGGCGGAAGCTAAACTAAAGTACTATTACACTTGGAAAATCCAAAGATAAAAGCAGCAATCCTTAAACATCAAAGTAACTAAGTAACTTTACTACGGAACCCTCTATTGCGCGTGGCCCGACACGCATTTGGCCGGTTTTCTGTTTCTTTTTGTTCAGTTTATTCCAAAAAGCAAATTACTATTTTTTGCACCAAGCAATTAAAATTCTCCTTTCTAATCAACCCTCATTACCTACCACAGTAGTAGGTTGTTAACGAGCATCCGATTTATTTTTGTTCTCTTTTGAATACCGCCGACACTCAATCATCATCTATCAGACGGGTCGGTAAGGGGAGCCACGCAATTTCTTCTGATTCGCTATCTAAGATGCTCAAATATTGTTATACGGAGACGAATTCCTTTAAATTACATATTTGGTTCAAACAAGCCAGCGAGGGAGCGTTGATCTTGCATGGCAAGCGAACATCAAAAACGATCATAATATTATATTTGAAATTATTTACTTTCTTAATATTAAACGCCATTTGAGTGTATATTTTTAAAGTGAAAACTTCTTTAGCGGCGCTTGGCACTTTTTTAGATGGGTAAAAAATGTTAAACTCGCGTTAGATGTCGCGTCAGATTTGTAGCCTGATCGAAAAAGCGTCAACTGTCAACCGTATTGTTATTACAATACGGGTTTTATTCAGTGACGCGATTGACCCTTACAAAAAGCATAATATTCAAGAATGTAAGTTTTCACTTCTGCCGGCACTCCCGGAGTGCAGCCCGTCCACATTTTTTTTTATATTTTGCTATTTAAGGTAAAAAGAACTGTATGAAACTAAACTTACACAGTCCTTTATTAAATAAATAAATTGTGCCATAGCTGAAGGAATTCTGGATTATAGACATAACTGAGTAAATACTAAGTAATATTAAGAAACTTTGTTAAAACTCTTTATATTGAAGAATACAAAAAAAAAATGTTTTGTTGACCGGCAGCGTAGTAAAATAAGAATGATAAAGATTATAGAAAAGTTGTAGATTACCCAACAAGGGAAAAAAAAAATTGATTACCCAACAAGGGAAAAAAAAATTCCTTTCGAGGGACTTAGTTGGATCCCGAGAGCAGCGAAGAATTTTAAAGTTGAATCCCGAGCGTAGCGAGGTATTCTAGATTAGAATCCTGAGCGGAGCGAAGGATACAAGACCCGAGGTGATTTTCTTTTTCACGTGTTAGGTACGCAAATTTTTTGCATTGACTACATAAATTATTTTACAAAAAAAAGTAAAAATGGCGGTATTCGTTTTTCTTAACTTTAAATGCAGTATTTTTGTTTATTAGATGTTATGATGATAATAAAAAGATTATTAAAATTTCATACGCACCCCATCAGGTCCCGTAGTTGTCACGACGTTTACAAAACATCTGCATATCACCCATATTGTGATAAAAATTGCTGGAGCGCCTGTAAATAAAATATTTTATTATTTAAGGATTAACCTCATATCGTTAAAGTTCTGTATGCAACGTTTACTTGTATAGTATTCTGTATTCCATTTTTTTTAAACAGATCATTGTCCAGTTACATCTGAATGTTACTTCTAAAAACCCTTGTATTATTCTATTATGGAATTCGCTTTGCTACGCTCGGCTGCGTCCCATAAACCGACACTTGGGTGTACCGTTGCATAAACTACCATTACTTAGGTCCTTCATCTTTTCTCTAAAATTCTTGGAAACTTAAATTTTTTAGGCTCTTATTTTCTTACAATATTCAAACTTTTAATTATATATTCAACTACCGATTTGTGAACGTTTATCAGTTCAATGAATCTTAAAGTGAGCAAAATGTGTTCTGATGGATATGCCAAGTGAAGTGTAAAATGTGTTGTTAAATATTTAAACGTCCTCTAACAAACAAGGCAGTCGATTGAACAATTTGTCTAAGGATACTCATACATATTTACAATGAAGACAGTTTGAATTATGGGAAAAGGCATAAGCTACTTTATTCCGAACTCCAGCCGGACGAAGTCGCGGGCAACAGCTAGTTTAAAATAAGTTAGTTTAGCTACACACCTGCGGAAATTACGACGCGGAAAATTCTGCGTCCTATGACAACTCTGTGGGATTTTCACTGGTTTCAGTCTGACCGCAACCGCTGTACCGCGCCTTAGGTATGCTCACGGCGAGACAGGGGCGGGTGGCATCGCTCGTCATCTCATCGCTTACGGCGGCAACTAGTTATTGCTCTTTCTTTCCCACTCCCCCACCTCCCCGCGCATTACAGCTGTTACGATCAGACTATATAGGACACCAGTGAAAATCCCACAGAGTTGTCATAGGTACTTTAAAAAGCGTTATGAGCGGAACTCCCGTGACGGATAGATCCGCAGGTGCGTCGCTACACTAAAACTTTAGTGGGGTAGTGGTAGTGCTTATTCGTTCCTATCAGTTAGCCGTGGTTGGAACCTGGCCCTGAGTCAAGTGGCTTTAAAAATTTATGGGATTGACATAAGCTAACGAAAAGTTGCGTGACAGCTAATGTCAAACCCATAAATTTTTATTCTATTTTATAGCGTTTGCGATAATAGAAAGCCACTTGACTCAGGGCCCTGAAGATGTAAGATAAGTCGAGCATTTTCCCTTAGCAGCTGGTGATTAAACCCAATCAGAGGCCATTTGGTAGCTTGAAAACTCTACAGTCAGGGGGCCACTAATCTGGCAACATTAGATGAAAGATTGGATATTGTTTGCTTTCCGGGGTGTTCAGATGGTAGCCGCTCTGTGTAAAAACCAATGCCCTCGTCAAATCTCCTAATAAGGCAAGAGCAATGGTGCTGATAATTTATAATGTTGGTAAATATTCTGTATTCATTCAAGAGAACCACACATAAAATGAAAGTCATGAATATAAAACTAGACTCACCCCAGCCAATTGTAATATAAACTTTTAGTTTAATATTTTCAGCAGTGAAGGTCTCTACGACTAGCATATACAGATATAAACCTGAAAATAATACTCCAATTTAGTATCATAGTAAAAACTTATAGCCATTCAAGAGAGCCAGACAAAACACATTAACATTCACATTATACACTTATTATACAGGGTGGAAGGGACGGTGTGTATCAACGAAACTGAACATCTTTCCCAAAAAAACTCTTTTGGGAAATAAATAAAAAAAATTACATCTGCATACAAACTGTTCGACCTTAGTAAGCAATTTGTATGGAGGTAATTTTTTTGAAGTAAACACTTCTTTAGCGGCACTTGGCACTTTTTTAGATGGGTAAAAAATGTTAAACTCGCGTCAGATCCGTGGCCTGATCGAAAAAGCGTCAACTGTCAACCGTATTGTTATTACAATACGGGTTTTTATTCAGTGACATCAAAGAAGTACGCGAGCAATGGCGCGATTGACCTTTACAAAAAGCATAATATTCAAAAATCCAAGTTTTCACTTCTGCCCGCACTCCTGGAGTGCAACCCGTCCTTTTTTTTCATTTCCCAGAAGGGAAAGTTTTTCAGTTTCGTAGACTGAACTTACCCTTTCAGTTTTCGGTACACCGTCCCATACACCCTGTATACAAGGTAAAAACGGCAGCAAGAAAGTGGAAACAAAACCAGTATAAGCTGAACCAGCGCTACGCTACAAACGCCCGACACCAGACCCGCTCAAGGTCAAAGTGTTTCCACCGACGTGCGGCCGTGTGTACCTAAATACATATAAACAAGGTGTAAAAAAATTGTAAGCACTATTTTACCATAAATATTACTTAGACCATGCAACCGAGCGACTTTTCCCAATGTGGAAATACGACAAAAGAATTCCAACCTCCTACAGAAACTGCAGCAGTTGCTGATTGCGCATTTTGTATAAAAAAAAAAATTTCGAAAGTTGTTCAGTTTCATAGTCTAAGTATCAGGCTAAATAAAGTGTTTAGTTTTTTTTGCGGCCTGTATATGGTATTTAAAATGTACGGTAATTTTCTTAAAAGCTTTACGTATATCCAACAACAGATCAAGTTTGACACTTGCAGTGCGACTCTAGCCCGTACACTCGACAGCACATCAGTAGAAACAGTTTTGGACTTTATGGTATTGTAATAGAGTTGAATAAGTCTCTACTGACGTGCGGTTGACCGTACGTCTTTTTAAATAAAAGCGTCCGATCTGAAGTCAGAATTGTTTAGATGCGTAATTTCTCATATTAGGATCAGATACGGATTTAATGCAGTGACTAAACGCTCATACAAATTGACTGACATTATGGGTACTTTGGACCTTTGGATCAGATTCTGATGCATTACAAATCGGATACAGTGAGTAAGTAAACGCTGTAAAGGTGACTCAGACAGTAGAACTGTTGAAAACCCAAAAAAAAATTTTTCATACAGTCACTGTCAAGTACTTTTTTATATTCGATCCACTTTCTTTAAAAAAAACAATTCTACCTTCTGAGTCACCCCTTAAGGCGATCCGATTTCCATACTAAATTCAAATGACTTGCATTCTTATGCCGGACATAAAATGCTGTTGAAAAACGAGTGTAAACTGCTATTTTCGGTTAAAATTATCGCTGATTAATACAAAGATACAGCTAATGCACCAAAAGTGCTACAATATAGATCACACACCCCAATGGTAATATTGAACCAAAAACTGCAAACAATACCTAGTACTTTGGGTGCATTAGTATTTTTGTATTAATCAGCGAAAAATTTAACTAAAAATTGCAGTATACACTCGTTTTTCAACAGCATTTTATGTCGCACATAAGAATGCGAGTCATTTAAATTTAGTATGGAAAACGGATCGCCTTAAAAGTATTATCGCACTTTTTTTCCACCCTGTATAGCTAGAATAAAACGGTGGATAGTTATATTTTACGTTTCCTACCATTATTTCTTTAGTACCTACTAAAATATTAATGTAATTGTTCTACTGAGAAGTTATTTAATAGATAAGCAGACGTAATTTCAAATTGATATTGTAAAGTTATCAAGAAGGAAACCTTTGAAGGCTGACTCGAGAAAATACCCTTATTATAGCCCAGGTAACCCCGAGGGCAGTTGGAAACTTAGTTGTGCTACAAAGGTACGGACGGCAGCAAGTAAGTGGTAACAAAACCAGTTAAGCTTATCGACGACGAAGGTTGCCTGCCATCCTGATGCTGGCAGGCTTCTGCAAACGTGTATATTTGAACTACGACGTAAGAAAATTCCAAATTACGACAATAATTAGTTTTAGCAGTGTTCATTGTAATAGTATATTTCATTACAAGTGCGGAAAGCCTGTCATTGCAAAGAGTTCCGACAAATGTCTAGCCGAGCCGAGGCGCAGCCGAAGGCGAGGGTTGACAGTCGGAACAAGTTGCAATGACGGTTCCGCACGTGTACTGAACAACATTTTTTTATACAGTTGCGAAAAAATTAAGCAATTTAATAAAATAATAAAAACACAATATAATCATTTATTTCTTATAAAAGTTATAATTCACATAAACATTGAAATTGGTACAGTTTTTTATACTAACTGGGGAAGTTTTAGGTTGCATATTTACTGTTTGAAACAAACTATTTGCTTTTTCCCCTTCTCTCCACGCAATAAATTCGTCGTATGTAGATATGTAGCGACTTTTTTACTTTTCCGGTAAAATGTTCTCCGAAGCATTTTGTGCAATTATACTGAGTTCCGGTGGTGTTAATTTAAATAAAATATCGTCGAAATTACTCATTTTGTGCAAAAAACAACTAAATTCGCAAAGAATATTTTTGGAAAATGGCGCCAACCGTAAAAGAATATATGCAGACATTTTTTTTTGTTTTCTTCACCCATTCTGGGTAGACAAAGGGAACTATGCCCATACAGCCAAGTCTTCAGTAGAAGTTTTTTATTGATATGAAATGAAAACGAAATTTAATGAGATGAAATGAAACCTAACCTAACTCATTGAATCAAATCATTAAATCTGATATTGAAACAAATTAGTAGCTTCTTTTTAGAAAGATTAGCAAGAATCATAAAAACTTCTATGATTTTTTTTAGTAAAAACTTCGTGGTTGGTTTTTTTCTTTTTAATAGACATTATTTTGACAGTTGGGAAAGAAAACGCACGAGTTCGGAAAAGGTAAAGAAAAGGCTCGAGTATGTAATATCCCACATCCCGAACGCTATACGTCCCTGCAATACGCCACTTTTTGAGCAACTGTATTAAAAAGTATTTTTCTACAGTGTGATTTAATACATAAGCACAGAATAAAGTAATAGTACTATCATACAGGAGGGAGCTCCCTGTCCTTTAGTGGACGATTCATGGGATGTTATGATGACTATCATACAGAACTGACACTCTCAGTAATCCACCCTGCACCCCCTTGCGCATCCTGCGGGTCAGTTGTACTGAATATCTACTCGCGCTTCCAATTTAAAATTTTGAATTCGCGTTACTTGTATGTATAATTGTGTGGGGTGTGCGATAAGTCTAAAGATCCCGTTTCCATATTTCGTAGCTCAACCAGCGCAATGTTCAATAAAGCCAAGATAAAGCCATGTATAATAGTCACTGACGTGCGGCTGACCGTACCAGATGGAAAATCCTATTCCTCTGTTAATTTTAAGTTAAAACTAGACACCATCGAGTTCTGAAGGTGGCAGGATCTTGTGCAAACTCTGTCTGGGGAAGTACCACCCCTTTGAATATATCTGCCGCTTGCAAAATGGTTTGTTGCACTGCTTTTTTTCGAAATTACCGGCACATGAGACGTGTTCAGAGACTCAATTCTTGAAAATCCCAGCGTGATAAAATATCACCAAAAATGTTCTAAATATTTAGTTTCAAAATTGACGATTGATATTAGATAAAATAAAGTATTGCTTGATTGTTAATTTTCATGTATTCTGATTTACCTTTCAAGATTTTATTGAATTTTTAAAATTTCGAAAGTGATATTTGATCATCCGGTGATTTTCAATAATCGAGTCTCAGGGTATTTTGGGGTTTTATTAGTAGGTGCTATTTGAGGTGGTAACCTCTTTCTATGGAGTAGTACGATACAGGGTGTAAACAAAGTACGATGATCCTTCTAAGGAGTGATTCTACATCACTAAGAGATTGTAAAAAAAAAAAATCTTTTCTAATATATATATTTTTTTATTTGGGTGATTATAAAATTTGATTTTCCTTCGAATTCCATTACAGTAATTTATTGAAATGAATAGGTATTGGCTAAAGACTGGATATCATAGCCAAAAACATCTTTATCTGCGTCACCAGCTGATCATAGTGGTCATTTAACCCTCTAGGCGCTTCACTTCTTCTTGAGATAAAAGTGCCTTTGAAGGTGGTAGGTGCCTTTAAAGTCCGTTTGGGGAAGTACCACCCTCTTGCTTTTTTCTGCCGTGAAGCAGCAGTGTTTGGTTTGAAGGGCAAGGGAGCCAGTGAAATTACCAGCACAGACATACCATCTTAGATTTCAAAGTGAGCAACGCGCTTTGCTGTGTTATAAGTGTTAAAATATTCCATTAAAAAGACTGGTGCTATGGGCGGTGGTGACCACTTACCATCAGGTGGCCTACCTGCTTGTTTGCTCATTTGTTACATAAAAAAAACTTATTAGGAAAAGTATTTTTTTTTTTTACAATACAATCTATTAGTGATGTAGAATCACCCCTTAGAAGGATCATCGTACTTTATTTACACCCTGTATAGTTTGCTTACTTATGACTTAGAAAATTTTACGAGAGATAAAACTCACCTTCTACAAGCATCCAAAAGAAATTAGTTAAATAGAAATAGTGCATGCATGTCACCAGAATCATGCATGACGTTTGGTCTTGTTGAGCATCGTCCGACCAGTTCTAAAACAGAAAGAAACCATTAAACACTTCATATTTTCACATAATTATATTAAAATTAATTTTCAAGAAAACTTGAAAAAAAAATTACATGAAGGAAAATAAAGTGTATCTAAAATTAGCTTTGTCATAGTCATCAATCTTGTGTCAATTACTCGTACTACAAATACTGCATCACTTCCGTTTCAGCTACTCTCTTTAGGTTTTGATGATTTAAAAACTTGGTGATTCAGGTGCTAAAAGGTGGAAGTGTGTGCATTTGAGTGTGTTTTGCGACATAATGGAACAATTCTATGTTTTTATTGTTTTTATTTTCTTTTCGTGTTTATTTCTTTTTCCATCGGGAGTTTTCCTTGTTTTATTATTAGTAAAATCACTTGACCTCAGGAGTCAAACGAATAAAATTTCATGTTGTAGAAGTTATGAAATATTCCTTTTATCTTGTCGACTTTATTTGGTATAAAAAATCATCAAAGCCGCCTTTTCTAACTTTCTGAATATTCATCGGCAGTAGCAGAGCAAGTCAACCAGGAATATTGGATTGGCAAACCTGTGATATCTGTATCTTTATTTATGAGTATATTTGATGAGCTTTCAGGTTTGAACAGCTTTGAAGTAAACACATTAAATTTTGATCTTCCCTGATGTAACGGACTTTCCTTTAATTTATTCATCAAGCTTTCAAACTGCTTTATACGTTTCCATAAGCAAACTTCGTGGAAGAAGTATACTTTTAAGCTATTAAAGTTACCAAACATTTCCCTATCCTGATATAATGTTGTGAAAACTAAGCAGTGTATAATCCTCTAAAATAAATTCATACAAAGTTCAACTAACAAAAAAAATCCCAAAGTTTACGTTGCAAAATTGCTCCAGTAAAAAGCTTTGAACACTAGAAATTTTACAAACCACGAGTTCTTTCGGCTGATTACTGGAAGGGAGATTACTCAAAAATTTATGCTTTCCAATCTTATAAATGCAAAGTGAGAATGAGTTTTCTAAAAGTGTTAAATTTTAAAATGAGTAATAAAGCTTATGAAAGGGCTAATTGCTAAGTATTTTATAACTAAGCAAGCACTTTGATGAAGCCTTAGGTAAAGCTTGTCAATTATAAATTAAAATAATTTTGGAACTTCATTACTTCTAAAATTAAAATAAATGGTACAGCAGCACTGCACTTACTTTCTTGCAATAAGCAAGGAAAAACTATCAACCGCAAACTTAAATTTGTAACGCCATAAACATAGTAAGAAAATACAAACTTTTATTTACGTTTTTCCAAAAAAAATTTCGTATGAAATATACAGATCAATTCAGAATTCAAATTGTCAAACATTAAAACAAACAAACCTCAAACGGTTTCGAGTAAATCACATGTTTAACTTTTGGTAGTACTGGAACACCCTTTATTTGAATTTTCACAGATCATTGGTTAATACCGTAGGATACTTGCATGGAGATTTTTAAATTTCCCAACCATGTTCCTTATGGATAATTGTTCAGTTTAGTCTACTGAGCAAGCCCTTTCAGTTTTTGGTACACCCTGTGTACTAAATTTAATTAAAAAAAATCGTTAAGAATATCCAGTCAGGTAGACAACCAAATTTTAATAAATTCAATGGAACCAATTTTGGGTAAATCACATATTTACGATTTGGTTGTACAGGAACACCAATTATATGAAATTACACAGATCAATTGATACTGGCGCAAGATATCTTACATGGAGATGCTTGGTCATGCAAAGTTTCATCAAGATTCTATGACAAGTCTTTGAGAAAATTTCATTTTTCATTTTCGTTGTATGACAGCTACCCTCAAAATGAGAGCCAGCAAGAAACCACTTCGATGGATTTGTATAAAACTCCTAAATTCAAAATATGGTGTCAATCGGACCATTCGTTTAGCCGTTAGGCCAAAGCGTGACGGACAGACCGACCGACGGACCGACCGACCGACCGACCGACGGACATTTTTGGGAGACTTGTTTTTTATTATGTTTAAGTGATATAGAACACTTTTTTGAGAAAATTAGAAAAACTTTTTTTTACACGAATACAATACCTTTCTCGCTCCGCTCGAAAGTAAAAAGGCGTTAATACTAGTGATTGAGGCGAGTGGTCATTAAAATTTTGAGAGTCAAGGTGATTTTCACAAAATTGAGCGGAGTTCCGCGAGGGTTCCAACCAATCAGAGTGCATGAAATGTAAATATCAGTCACGCGCAGTTTTTGAAAATAGTACTACTTGTAATATACCGGTAAATACCGGTTTTCTCAGATATTTACTGGTTATATTACCTATATTTTAAATACCAGTTCTAAACCCAAGCGTTATTGCCATGTTATTGCGGTTTGTGGTTTGATTGGTCTAGTTTTGCTAGTCTCCACACTACGCTCCGCTCCAGCTCGCTTCAGTCACAGAATATAGTAATAGTACTATCCTAGTACTATTATACAGAACGGATACTCTCCGCCCCCCTTGCAATCTACCCCGCACCCCCACGAGGACCCGCCCGCGTTCTTCTTGTGTTCCTTCTGAGGGTCTTTTGTAATGATTATGCGAGCTTACGAGACCTTCCAATTTCAAATTCGCGCTCGATGTTCGTAGTGTCCGGGGTGTGCATCAGCGCAAACGCACCTTTATGGCTACTTTTCCACCAGTTTTGTGCGTGGGAGCCAAGTTCTGAGCTCGATCAGGGACTAGATAAATACTATACGTGGTAGGATTGCTTCATTTGACAGCACATTTGACAAGCTAGGAAAATGGCGTAATCCTATTGCTTGGAATAATCCTAGCTCACAGCTTAGCCCCCCTCACACAGCACTGATGGAAAATCAGCCTATACAGGATGTAAGGAAAAGTACCGAATTCCTTTTAACCACATGTTGTGTAAGTAGAATAAAGTACATAGAACATATTAATTGTAAAAAAATAACATGAAAATAAAATACTTCCTATGAAAAAAAAGTTCAGGTTGCCAACCCTATTCTAAGAATCGCAACGCGCCCCGCCTCCCCATTCAATAAAGAACTTCATTCACAAGCGAGCAACAGAGATAGAAAACTACGTAAGGACGACACTTGAGGCAAATACTGACGCTTATCGGTGCGATAGTCTTGAGTTTGGTGAGGGTTGACACAATTGCATTTTAATATTAATTTTTAAAATCTGTTATTTTTTAAATATTTTTTTATTGTTTTAACATGCTCATTGTTCTTCATTCTACTTAACTTATAGAACATGTGGTTAAATGGAAATCTGTACTTTTCCTTACACCCTGTATATCAAAACTGGCTTAAGACAATCCAAACAAGAGTAGGTACCTATAATATTTTTGTTGCCCCTAATTCTGCTACGGTTGGTACCTAAATAAAAGCCACAGAGACGTATCAAAGTAATTCCAGGAATACCAAACCGCTCCAAACAACCCGCCGCTTCGTTACTTATTTTAAGGGCACTAAATAAATACATGAACTAATACTTACTTGTAAAGCTAAATTTAATATCCAACTACACGCAGATAGTATGTAAGTTGTCATAAGATTCGTATGAATTGTGTTCCGCAAACATCTTAAATCCCTGCAACAAATAAAAAATCTTGTAGTTATCGAAGTATTGTTTAGTATTTTTAGGGTTCCGTATGGAAAGAAAGGGTGCCAGAGGGACGCTTTTACTAAACTTGCACCGTCTGCCTGTATATCTTTCTATCCAAACCATAAATTTCTTTACGAGAATCTTTCACAGATCCTAAAAAAATGTAAAATCACAAGGGAATGACATCCCATAGAGTGTAAAAGCTTTTTTATATAGCTCTATCGAAAAACGGTAACACAAACAAACATTAGATTTGGTATGATTGTAATGCATAAGCCATCATAAAACAAGAAATAATAGACACTGGTCAAGTAAGTATGAGTCAGACTTAATAAATCATGGCATACCGCCAGTTACACAAAGCGTCTCTGAAGTAAAAGCACCTTTATGTTTATTGCTGACACTTTCTGTTTTGTTGACTTAGAAAGTGACAGCAATAGCTTTAAAGGAGATTTAACAATAAAGAAGCAACTGACTGATAGTACCCAGTTTGAACCTAGCACAAAAATTTCGTCTAATAAAAGTTTTCAGATTCAGATTCAGATAATTTTATTCAATGTAGATTCTTTACAGAATACTTATTGAATGTCATGCAGAATACAATGCAAATAGAGCGAGTCTACGCCGTTTCGGATCGTGCTATGGCAGCGTAAAAGAAACGGCAAGAAACCACTGCAGCACGGCCTACTTTAAGAGTCGGCTTTTTACAATGTGTTTCTTGTGTTTCGCTGGAATATATTATTATTCGCTGGTTTTTATGGTAGTAGTACGGAATCCTCGGTGCCCGAGTCCAACTCACACTTGACTGGTATTTGTTATTCTATAATAAGTGATAACAATTGTTTATACAGGGCTTAAATAACACTCAACTAAGGTGATTCTTTCCCAAAGTAACATATCCAGGAAAATACATTAATATTTTTGACACTATGCCCCACTGTGCGTCTGCGTCACATTCTGCCGGGTTGCACCACCTCTTATATGGTTCCTATAATAACTATTTACTTGAATCGTACCAAGTAATATTCCAGCAGGTTTTCCGCAAAGTACCCCATACAAACTCGGCCTTGGATCTCTACAGACAATGTTCTTAAATAAAATGTACTTTTCTTGCTTGCCTTTGTTTTTTTTTTTTCAAAATCAGCATTGTTGTTTTATGACTATTGTTGTCCCTATAGCAGGAAAAAAAATCTCAAATCCAGAGTAAAGAATCGCAAAATTTCACAACCACAGGCAGGGTATTTGAAACTGGGACTTCTCCGTCAGTACCGAAAACGCTTTTCTAACTAGGCTACTTTTTAGATTTATCCGAACACAGTGGGTGTTAAAATAAAATCATCTTCATGCATAAAGCTTGTTTATCTCAATCTTTCTAACAGAGGATTTACTTGGCTCATGCGTCAATGATCCTCAAATATTATGCAATAGATATATACCTACATAGACTAAAAATGCTGGCTGATTTTTTTATTGTGTTACAGCCAGGGACTAGAACTACTCGTATATACATACGTTACAGCATCTTCCGTCTTTGCTTCTTTGCTTATATTTTTTTGATATTATCACACTCATCTAACTTTGTGTCTTACTTACACGTGTGACGTGTTAGAGTTTGGTAGAAAAAAGATTTATTTCATAATAATACATATTTACTTATATTTTTTAATTGTTTTTTACTTTAAAAATTACCTAGTATATTAAAACGTATTACGGCATTCGTTTGTCCACTTATTAGCGAGGTCAAAAGCAACAACTTTTGTTCTACGACTTTGCTTACAGCGCACAAAAAAATTCGACAACCCATAAAAAGTAACGTAAGGCACCAACACATTTCTTATGGAACGTTGAAAATTTGTGCGTTGTTAGCAAAGTCGTAGAACAAACGCTGTTGCATTTGACCTCACTAATAAGTGGGCAAAAGGATGTCAGGTACAAGAAATCACGATTTATTCCCCATACTACCGCGTTGTCCTAAATCTTAACCTTCCTTCAGATTCAGATTCAGATTCAGATAATTTTATTCAATGTAGATTCTTTACAGAATACTTATTGAATGTCATGCAGAATACAATGCAAATAGAGCGAGTCTACGCCGTTTCGGATCGTGCTATGGCAGCGTAAAAGAAACGGCAAGAAACCACTGCAGCACGGCCTACTTTAAGAGTCGGCTTTTTACAATGTGTTTCTTGTGTTTCGCTGGAATATCAGAGCACCATACCTCTTTGTCATTCATATAGTCATCCAATCTATAGTAAGCATTTTTACATAACGTTTGCTTTACACATTCTTTAAACTTTCCCTCAGGTAATTGCACTATATTGTCAGGTATTTTGTTGTAGTATCGTATACACAGACCAACGAAAGATGTATTGACTTTAGTTAATCTAGTATATGGTTGATCAATTTTATGCTTATTTCTAGTATTAAAATTATGCTTGTCACAAATTTTTGGTAATTGATGAATGTTCTTTCTAGCATACATTATATTTTCATAGATATACTGGCATGGCACTGTCATAATGTTGATTTCCTTGAACAGTTCTCTCAGGGAATCACGAGTCTTCAGGCAATAAATTGCTCTTATAGCCCTCTTTTGTAAAACGAATATTGAATGTATATCAGCTGCTCGGCCCCAAAGCAGTATGCCATAAGACATAATGCTATGGAAGTAGCTAAAGTAAACCAGCCTTGCAGTAGCTACATCAGTAAGTTGTCTGATTTTTCTAACAGCATATGCAGCCGAGCTCAATCGACCAGAAAGAGCCGTTATATGAGGGCCCCATTGAAGTTTAGAGTCTAGTGTTAACCCTAAGAAAACTGTACTATTTACAAAATCTAATGGCTCATTATTCAATACTATGTTATGTGAAGTAGACCTTACATTTGGTAGTGCAAATTTAATACATTTAGTTTTTTTGGCGTTTCGATTCTTCACCTTCCTTCCCTTTAATACGGAGGTTCTGGGTTCCATTCCCGGTGGGAAAAAAGTAAAACCAAAAATACACTTTGTGCGGCTAGGGCAAGTTTGGTTAGGACATCATCTATGGAAGTAGTCGTTAATGAGTCAAATCAGTGGCCTTTGGCAGCTCAACAACTCTGACACCAGGATTTGTGAGGTCGGTCATCGATAACCCACACGATAGGATAATTACTCTACTTACATACATTAAATTGAATAACAAGGCCCAGTTAAACACATCGTTAATTTACCTCCTTTTTTGATCGATTTCAAATGACCGAGCTGATTGATCGAAGAGTTTACATTCAGTTTTTGATGTTAGTATAAAAAATGATACTTAGGGATTTAAGATAGATGGCGCAATTACAAAGGAACCCCAAAAATATTAAAGAATATGATTTGAAAATAAGAATAAGTGCGTGGAAATTCACCCCGCATCGACATGTTAATGATCGGACCGACAGGTGACGTAGGCTCAGAAATATGTTTCTATTTACATCAATTGGGTACGGAATCATAAAGGTTATTTCTACAAAGAACCATAATACTGAACGAACAGGCATCGATATAAAAATGATCGAATACAACCACTAACGATTTTGTCATTGATAAATACGCGGTACAATAAGGCAGGATTTCTTAAAGCGTATTACGAAGGATAAATTGTAATTATATTTCGTAGACGTACAGGTAGCTGCCCAAAGCAATTATTACTATAGTTTTACTTTACTTTGTTGCTATTACTCTGGATTGTTATTGTTGGACCAAAAATATTATTATTGCTTAAGCACTAAGTAAGCAAATATTAAACACGCATGAACTTCCATCTCACATAATCAAGCACTGTTTAGCTAAAGACAACCAAAAAATGGGTCACTTTGTGCGTCGCAACTGGCATTTACATTAATTACACTTCTCATCATCATCATCATATCAGCCGAAGGACATCCACTGCTGGACATAGGCCTCCCCAAAAGATCTCCACGATAACCGGTCCCGCGCTGCTCACATCCAGCGGCTTCTCACGACCTTGACTGGATCGTCGGTCCACCTCATGGTAGGTCAGCCCATGCTACATGTATTTTGTACAGCTTGTAAGCTGCTACGTCTGCTTAAGTGTAATATTTTATACAGTTTGTAAGCTTATAAGTGACAAGATTTTATTCTGAATTTGCGCACCTCTGCGTCAGGTGTATCAATAAAATTTCCATATTTTTCATTATGTCTGTAATACTATAACATATTGGGTATCAAAGGTGTCATGGGTACCTATGCTGGAAAATTGAGATTTGGCGAATATAACTTTTTAAATAACTCGACAGATGTCTTCTCATAGTAAATTATTCGGCCGCAAAACACGATAGTAATGGATTTTCATACTAACTTTTCAGGCCGGCGGCGCTCGCCTGTATTAACCAGTACAGCTATTTCGATTTATCTCTAAGAAGTTTGTCAAAATAATGATCGAATTTCTAAGCATGTTTAAGAAAATTAACTTTGTATTTTTATGCATGTGATAATTATGTAGTAGTTGTTATTTTATTAGATCTCGATCTCACTTATTACAAATTACCCACTAACTCTAGGTCCTTTAGTTATAATTTCTTCTTTAGCTATTCTTTGTATGTACTGTATGTTTTCTAAATAAATAAATAAAAAAGACGTTAACTACGATATCATTACTTGTTTGATATTTTCAAGAAGACTCAGCGTAATATGATTTTTTTTTTGCGTTTATCATAAGTACAAAAGCATACCGAAATTTAAATTCGAGCTGCGCTTACAATATTCTTGGGTGGACAATTCACTGTCATAAAAGATATCAACAGAGCGTTGGTTTCGAGGTAAAAGAACCCATAAAAAATCTATATACAAGTTTAATTTCAAGAACTTGGTTTTTCATTTCAAACACGGCACCTAAACTAAACTTTGTTAACGTCCGGACTTTATGGCTTTAGTTTTTTCTAAAATTTTAGCCGTTATCAGAACTTTGTTGTATTTTGCTGTCTGAGATTGTATACAATTTACGATTAACATAAAAATGCAAATACCTTGTATTATTTCGTGTTAGGATTTTGTTAGGATTACGACACCATTGAAACTAAAGATTGAAATAGTAAGACTATATACATACAGAATCAGCTGTATATCCTAGTATGGTTCTGCTACCTTTATGTAATCGAATCATAATATCTCGTCAGTTTAGAAATTTGTCAACGGTGTAGCTTGCGCGTGACTTGTCACTTATTATTCACCCTGCCCAATCATTTAGAAATACACCATTAGTATGAACGCGTCAATATTAATCCAATCTACTTCAATGAGCCAGCCCATTTGTAAATAATATTTTTACTTCTATCTATGACACCTCAATCGACGTGATTTATGGCTTGATTTTTAAAATGTTAGATTTTTTCACGATATTTTGCGGAAAAATAAATCGTACATTAAAAATCGTGACTAAGGCATATTTGTACTGAGATTATTCATCTGTAAATTTTCATTTTCAACATTAAATCCCATTATAATAATTTACGTTAAGCAAAGCATGGTAGTGCGGTACTTCCAAAAATAAACTACGCATTTTAGATGTTATGATGTTGATAATTTACTAGAAGTGAAGAATAAAAATGAATGAGTGAGTGAGTTTTTATGTACAACCGACTTAAGAATTATTTAAGTAAAATATGTCTTCCCTATTATAAAAATGTAATAAATTATAAAAATTGTAGAATTATATAGTCAAGTTCACAATGACTACTTGAAGGCAGACCTTCGATTTGTATCCTTTGTGCGTTACGTGAAAACATTTTTTATTAAATGAACTCCATTGTGAATACACCTTTGAATGACTTACTGCATTCTTAAAGTGATATGTAAGTTTTTTGGGTATTTTGAAAACAAATATCTTTTTATTTACTCGGTACCTTGCTGTGATTTTGAGGTATGTCATATGTGTTTCTTGACCATTCAAGTGAGGGAATCACTAAGACCAAAACATGATTAGTGAAAATCGACCCGATAAAATAAGAAGCCAAAATTACCTCTTCAATTTTCATTCATACCCTTTTTTGAGGGATCTGAGGTGTTTTAAGTAGTAAAATTAGGTAAGTATACAGAAAGGTATTTTTAGTTGCTAGGGTTTGCTCAACCTAAATTTTTTTTTTATTACTTAGGTTTTACAAAAAGTCGATATTTTATATCAGGCGCTTATGTCATTTAGTTTTGGTAACACGCACAGTATATCTATCGCAATCTAATGCGTTGCGGATTGCGCAAATTATCCCTTTCTTTCAAGCGAAAAGACTCTATCTTTTCCCATATCCTCTTAAAGCGGAGGAACTATAGTCCCTTCATGCAGAGAGCGCCTGCAACGTTTGGTAAATGAGTTAGTTCAACTGTGTGATACTCGTACTGAGAGGTGTAATAAGATAACATGACAATCTCTCCCTACATAGATAGATAGATAAATTCTTTATTGTCACACAAAAACAAAACAATACACAGGAGACTCTTAAAACTAGGGTGGACAAAGGCGGTCTTATCGATAAAGCGATCTCTTCCAGACAACCTTAGTTGCTTGTAGGAAAATGTAAATAGTAACTGTAGTAGTGTGCCAATGCCAATATATAGATAATATTTAATGTAAATACATCCACATTTATTACTCTCAAACTATTTGCTTACTAGAATTACAACGTCTTTAAACGATCTAACATGACAGGTATTTGTAATAAAGACGGAGGATTAAACTTCAACAAAAAACTCCTAATGTTAGAAAAAATCCGGAATATTGCAACAATTTTCATACTTAATTAGATTTATTTTTTATCTAATATTTACAGGGTGATGAAGCTGTAAATAGCGAGGCGTATTGTTTCATACTACGCCGCTGCTGCACTTGATATGGCAATTTCTTGATTACTTTGCACTGGTATATTTATTTACCAGTTTTCTTTGTACGCCTAAAGACGGCTTTAGCAACGCTAATATTTAACTGAACTGTTTGAGTTTTCTAATAATAAACCCTTCAACAAACATTTCTTTGGCTTTGCGTTTGAGTTGCTTTTATTCAAAGAGATTGGTTTTGTGTTGGTACAATTTTAGATTAGATACTTAGGAAATTTGGGGAATGCAACCAAAAAAGGGGTAGGTACGAGTACAAATACGCTAAATAATGTGAATTTATTCTCTCTCATTTTCACAATTTGTAAAACAACATTCGCAAATACATTTTTGACTTTTTGCGCACTACCATACAAATTATGAGAAGTTGAATTTTCTTTTTATACGACTAATTAAGATAACGTGGGAAAAGTTGTTCAGTTTGAGGATTTACATAAAAAATGCTTTGATATGTGACTTTTAAATATTTCAGTGTCAGACAGAAATCTAATAAGGATACGGATTACGGAAGAATAAGCTGTATGGGCTAAAAGTTTATTGCCTTTCCCTAAGGGATAAATTTATAAACAACAACAACATGGTAGCCTCCGAATAATGACCTCCTTGCTGTCATAGTAGCTAAGTTTATTGAGGCGTCTCCGACACTACAGTCGTCACTGTTCATATTTTGAATATTTATGGGGTAAGAAAAACTTGAGACGAGCCGGAATTGTCGAAAATCGCAGGTTCAAATCCCGCTTGCGTCAAATTTTTCTTCCTCTTTTCTATTTTAAATTTTTAACATATACAGGAGACGCATACCTATTCGAATCCTGCCTGGTGGTTATGGTTATATAATGTGTCTTTGTATTGTCTGTACTCTTTTTGTTTGACGTTGCAGTTGTTACATGTACATAGATAAAGATAGCTAAAATATACATAGAACTTAGAACTTACTTGAAATATAGGAACACGAAGACGGCTAGAGACAACACGGCGAGGCTGAGTGAGTAGCCGCCCAAGTAAATGAGACTCGTGACATCAGTCGGGGACACGTTCGCGATGCGCTCCGTGCAGTTCTGATAGTTTGTGTAGTTGTTCCAAATGCCGTCAAAACACATCCGTGATGCATTCTCTGTAAAAGATAAATATTGACAGTGTTTTCTTGCATCCATACCTACAGAAACCTTAGTACGATAAAACGTCTGTCAAAAAGGGTTGAATGACCCTAAAGGCTAAAACAAATATTGGGGGACATTCCACGGGTATCAGTAACTTGTACAGATAGATAAATAATACCAAGACACAGAACAAACACTTGTCTTCGTCACACAAATGTTTGCTCTAAGTGGGGATCGAACCCGCAGTGTGAAAGGCAGGCTCACTACCAACCACACTAACAGGCTTGAATGTGAACAAAGGTCAAAATAGGGAAAAAATCCATCTCCTCAAAGAAACTAAAGTATAATTTATTCATATTAAGATATTCTTTAATCACTTTTAGACTTCAGTCAAACGCTGAGGGTTCTGATATTTGGAAACAATAAAGTCCATTTTTAGGACCGCAAAACTAATTTGCAGATTTTGATTGATTTTGAATGAATGAATGAATGAATAACACTTTATTGCACACTAATAAAGTAACATTTACACATAACCAGTAATAAAATGTGGGCAAAAGGCGGTCTTATCACTAAGAGTGATCTCGAGAGAGATCTAGTGAGTGATGATTTTGTATAGGATTTTTGCAGATTTGTATATTGTTCAACTCAGAAAGATCGTTGTATTTTTGCGGTAATATTTACTTACACCTCCAACGCCTATAATTAATTCTGATTTCGTAAACTTCGGACATAAGGGGAGGGTGGTATTTTTTTGTCATCATCATCATATCAGCCGAAAGACGTCCACTGCTGGACATAGGCCTCCCCTAAGGAACTCCATGACGACCGGTCCTGCGCTGCTCGCATCCAGCGGCTTCCCGCGACATTGACCAGATCGTCGGTCCACCTTGTAGGGGGCCTGCCAACGCTTCGTCTTCCGGTACGTGGTCGCCACTCTAGAACCCTCACGCCCCATCGGCCATCAGTTCTTCTTTTTTGTCATATTACACCACAACTTGAAAACTAAGTCGTAAAAAATGCAAAAATCTATTTTGGAATGTACAGTAAAGGCCTATCTGATACCCCACTCTACCTACATTTATTTTTTTTTGTTTGCAATTTAGTTGGGCAACTATGAACTGAGATCCGATTATCGAAAGTCATCGATGACCTCTCAAATCACTGGTGCGAAAAATATCACTGGTGACCTACGAATAAATAATAAGTCATTTATTCGTAGCTGGTGACTTACGAGTATATGTCATACATTTCAAAAAGTCGTATTTTTGAATATCATACTCCGTGCACCAACATGCAGAAACTTCAAATAAAAAAATTACTAAAAACTTAGTGTATGGTGTTTCGTTTCGAGTCGGACTGACGCGCCGAGGGTTCCGATATACTTATAGTATTTTTAGAAGTTATAAAGTCGATTTTTAGGACCGCAAAACTAAATTTGTTTGCAAAGGTTTTTTGCAGATTTCCAAAAAACGGTTCTACTTGGAGAAATTATTTATTTATTTTATTATTTAACTGTTTATTGTACACATTAAAATACAAATAAAACAAACATTTAGTGAACAGACACAACAGGTGCTGCTTATTTCAGCTTGGAAATTTCTTCCAGCAGACCTTGGCAAGAGAAAAGACACTGGAAGGGGCAGATAAACGTGCACAATTTATAAAATAACTACTTATACACATATACCTAAACTACTACGATATATAATAAATATAATAATAATACTAAACTATACTAAATAATAATTATATAAAAATCATACCGACAAATATACACATATATGTATATCTTTTATATATATATATATATATATATATAACTTACTTACTTACTTACTACGCTGGCTCAGCGACCCAAAGTGAGTCTTGGCCTCCAATACGAGATGTCGCCACTTCTCCCGGTCTCGTGCGGTCTCTTGCCAGTCGCTAGCTTGGAGCTCGCGCAGGTCTGCTTCCACCGCATCTTGCCAGCGATACCGGGGGCGCCCAACCGGTCTTTTGCCTGTTGGACATCCTAGATAGGCTCTTTTGACACCACGATCGTCATCCATCCTAATAAGGTGGCCAAGCCAGCGCAGTCTGTGCGCCTTAAATTCGCCTATGATGTTGGAGTCAGCCAGGAGGTCTTCGACTTCGGTGTTCTTGAGGAGTCTCCATGTTCCATTTTCCCTCTGTCTTGGGCCGAAAATTTTGCGGAGAATTTTCCTTTCGGCTACCAGGAGTCTATTCTCCTCTTTGAGACTTAGTGTCCAAGCCTCACATCCGTACATGAGTATGGGTCTAATGACAGTTTTATAGACTCTGATTTTGGTGCTTTTACTGAGAAGCTTGGACACTAAAACCTTGTGTAAGGCGGCGCTACATCTTAAAGCGTTCTGGATGCGAATATCGATTTCCTCGTCCCGTGTATTGGTATCAGTCACAGTACAGCCCAAGTATTTGAAATTAGCCACTCCCTTGTACTCAATATCTCCAACTTGTAGTCCCTTAGGTCTTACGCGGATATTATAGCGTCTCATGAAGAGATATTCGGTTTTTCCGTGGCTAATTCTCAGGCCAACCTTTTGAGCTTCAGTTTCCAGGACTGCTACTGATTTCTTCACTTCTTCACGGTTTTCTCCTAGCAAGGCCAGGTCGTCTGCGTACCCTATCACCTTATGCTTTCCATTTAGTTGCACTCCTACATCTTGTGCTAACACTTTTCTGAGGGCATATTCTAGCACCAAATTGAAAAGCATTGGTGACAAGGCGTCACCTTGCTTTAGACCCGTGACGACAAAGAATTCGTCCGTTAGTTCGCCTTCCACTCGGACTCTCATTCTGCTTTCCTTTGTAGCTACCTGGATCATATCAACCAGTTTTTTCGGAATATTAAAGTTCCTTAGGATTGTGAATAACGCACTTCTGTCTATGCTGTCATAGGCCTTGGCAAAATCCACGAACACCGCATGAATGCTTTGGGCGTACTCCCATCTCTTATATATAACATAAACAAAAATACATACATACATAAATAAATATATGGATCACTTAGACAGAGAAAGGTAAGGCCGCATGAACAGTGAAGGAATAGGAGTAGAAATTATTTTATTTTTCCTGTACCTTTTGCAAACTTTGAAGATAAATGGGGGAATAGTATTATTTTTTGTCATTTTTCATCAATACATGAAAACTGAAAGTCTTAAAAAAATAAAAAATCTACTTTGGAATACACAAGTTCCGTGTGGTGCCTGCAAAGAATAGTACCAACCCATACATACCCGTGGGTGTCTTAAGAGGCGAATAAGGGTTATAAACTGGAGGATGGGCAACAGCATCCTCCTTTGTATCTTACATCTTACTTACTGCGGTCACCTACAACCGCGGTCCGTGATGCCAGCCGTAACGCTATCAAGCGAGGTCACTATGGTACCTTCCCCCTACATTTTTCCAGCAAGAGCTGAAATTCTGGAGGGAGCTCCCTGTCCAGTAGTGGACGTGTCATGCGATGTTATGATGATGATGATTAACGTACAAGTAAAGCCCTTTCATTTGATACCCCACTCGACCTAGTATTGACAATTTTAAATTTAAACATATAATAGATTGTCTTTTCTAAATAAAAATTTGCTTGTCCTGACTGACTGATTCATCAACGCCGAGGGTGAAACCGAGGGTGAAAAAGGGGATTTTTTCCGTATATTGGTCTACAATTCTTTCATTTTTAAAGGTAGAATGATACAAATTTCGTTTTGAGCTTTACGTAAAAATAAAAAATTATGTGTTTTAGCATTTTTAGAAATTCATCCACTAACACGATGAAATGAGGGATGAAAGTTTGTATAAAAATGCTACAGTTTTGTCACGAGGTACTTGAATATTTGGATTTAAGCTAATAATAAGTAATAAAGAAACACGTGTTTCAGAAAATTCGAGATATCATCCCCCAAGGGGGTGAAATAAGGAATGTAAGTTTGTATAAAATCCTACATTTTTGACATGCGGTTCTTGAAAATTTGGATTTTAGCTAATAATAAGAAACAAATAAACATCTGTTTCAGAAATTTTGAGATGAAATACGGGATGAAAGTTCGTATGAAAATCCTACAGTTTTTACATGAGGTACCTGAAATTTGGATTTTAGCTAATAATAAGAAGTAAAGAAACACGTGTCTTAGCAATTTTAAGATATCATGCCCCAAGTGGGTGAAATAAGGGATGACAGTTCGCATGAAAATCCTATTAAAAATTTGGATTTAAAAACAAAGAAATAAAGACGTGTTTCAACGTTTTAAAAAAATCATCCCCCAAGGTGTTAAAAGTTAATAGGAAATTCCTACAGACCAAAAAACGGGCCTTGTGCGAGCCGCCAGCTGAGAGGTATATTTTCAAAATCAGGAAATACTGAAAATGGTTTATCTATGGGATCTTTTCATGAACTCTAGCTTACCGTGCAAAGCCGGGGCGGGCCGCTAGTATTACTATAACTTTTTCGTTCCGTTTTTATTTTTACTACTAATATTTTGGTTCGGAACTCTCAAAATTAAGTAAGTCGATAGAACCAAATTTTATATGAAAAGATAACTTTAGACACACATTTTCCCTCAGTCTTATTTTTTAAATTGCAATATCCTATTCAAGTAGTACGCTAGGGTCATCATCATGGAAATCAACGTCGAAGTCGATCGTTCTGGATTGTAGGATTATTTGAATATCCAAAAGAACATAAGTTATGCTTTATTGAAACGCGGAAAGAAACTTCAAAAAGTCAAACAACGGTTTAAAATCAACTGGGAGGGGGCATTCGATTTCAAAGTCATATATACTCGTAAGTCATATATATGACTCAAATCAGCGGGTGCGAGTTTCAAAAATACGAATTTGTGGCAATTTCGTCACCATGACTGTCAAAAATCGGATCCCTGTTCCAAATTTCAAGTCATCGATAGCATAAGTGGTTGCTGAGATATACAGGTGTGACAGACAGACAGACGAAGTCGCACCACTAGGGTTCCGTTTTTACCATTTTGGTTCGGAACCCTAAAAAGAAGGCACACGAGAAAGCTCACGCGCTCTTTTAAATATGTATGATTGATGTATTGTTGATGTATTAGGTATACGGGGGGTGAGGAACGGCTTTCCGAAAGAGCATGATCAGTCATTGAAACTGAACAATTTTCAATTAATGAAACTTTCAGGATATTGTAAACTTGATTTGACAGTTTGTATGGAGAGGTCCATAGAATACATGAAACAGAGTATTCTATGAAGAGGTCAATCTTTATTTTTGTTTTTGAAAATGTCAGTCACTGAAAGTTGTTCAGTTACGTTGACTGATCATGCCCTTTCAATTTACAGAAAGCTGTCTCTTGCAACCCATAACAATTGTAATACCATTGCCCATATAGGGTTGATACAATTAACATAAGCAGCAGTATGCAAGATCAATCCTACTATCCTACTTCCTACTTTATATTATATATTATACTTTATACTAATATATATATACTTAAATATATATATTACTAATATTATAAACGCGAAAGTTTGTAAGTATGGATGGATGTTTGTTACTGTTTCACGTAAAAACTACTGAATGGATTTTAATGAAACTTTACAATAAAATAGCTTATACATCAGAATATGACATAGGCTACAATTTATAAACCTGCGCAGACGAAGTCGCGGGCACCAGCTAGTTGTTTCATATATTATGGGCAACGTGCCCTCGGAAAAGTTACTTCGTAGTTTTTATACCCTTTCTGTAAAGGATGTTAGTATGTTTTTGAAACAAAGTTCAAAAAACGACAATATCAAATGAAATACCAAAATATCCAACAGAAAGTTTCTGTCAGAAGCTGCTCCAGCTGGAGCGCTTTTTTCATCATGTTCCGACTATTTCTTGGGAAAAGTTGTTCACATCCTCTATTACAATCCATCTGTAATTAGGTGTTAGGTAGTCATCAAAGCGCTATTGTCTTGTCAACAAGCAGCTACGTAATTTCGGCCTGCGTAATACCAGAGAGAAGATATACAATACGAAATCACACAATGATAGGTCTATAAGTAAAACAGTAAAACTATAGACTACAGTTTGATTTTAAATGTGAAAAAGCTATCTTTCTGGTAGATTTCTTTCTGAGCTAGCTTAGCTTAGTTTGGCACCCCTAAGCTTTGATGGACATCCTAAGCATCATTAATAGTTGCAAAAAAGTATGAGAAACAGCGAAAGCAAATCCGATAATCTCGCCACGTAAGACGTCACATTACCTTCTTAAGACGTGACATAATAAATAATTTAACACCTACGTCTTTAATAACTTTAATTTATTATGTTATAGTACCTGGTCGACCGACCTTCGCTCTATAATAGCTGCCTCCAAAGAAATTTGACCTAGGAGGTTTTTGTTCTGAGGCTGCCTCAACCTGAAAATATCGTCGGGTGAGCAAGCTATGCTACTCGCCAACAGATGGCGCTGTAAGTTTTTGTCTAAAACACGAATGCTTTAAAACACGGAGAAAACGAATTTTCCCAGACATGAAACCTAGCTAGATCGATTTTTCGCCCCCGAACACCCCCGTATAGTAAATTTCATCGAAATCGTTAGAGCCTTTTCGAGAAAACGATTACAAATATATATATTTACATATATACAAATATTGCTCATAATAGTATAGGATATAACATAGAGGTGTGAGATGATCAATTATAACATTTAATTAACGACTTTCTGACAGGCCAGTGACAAGGATTGCAGTTATCACGAAACATGAAAAATTGTTTCGTAAATATTTAACTTGACCTCTTTTTTTTATTTGTTTATGTAAACAAGATAAGATGAAATACTTAAGTATGTTCATTTGGACTAAAGTGTTCTTTTCATTAGATCAAGGGATCCAAAATTAGACTGAAAATTTTGGAACCTGACGAAATGTGTAGCTTTAAAATTATCGTAATCTCAGCCAAAAGATGCCCTCTACAAAACAAAGGCTTTATCTAAAATCTTTGCCTGCATCCAAAGGATTTCTACGACCTTAGTCAGCTTTTAAATCAGAGCATAACGGGCAAAATATCAATATTTGGTGTTAGGGACAGGTTGGCCAAAGCTGAATAATAAATATTGTTGAAATAAATTACAAAATTAACCTCTCCATACAAACTGCGCGTAACCTGGTTTGCAATGTAACAATCGAAATCAGTCTATGAAACTGAATAACTTTTCCGATACGAAAAAACATCCATAACTGCATCAGCTGGTACTTATTTGGTATGGGACGTTAATAGTTACTTGTTATGCAAGGCATGCAAATGTTATTTGGCGCGAGTGACTTGTATTGAAATTTTAGCTAGCGAAGTATTCTAGGACTGAGCCACGAGCGAAGCCAGTGGTTAAAAAGAAGAATCCAGAGCGTAGCGAGGGTTTCAAGGCACAAGACGGTAAATAACTTTGCTGCCGAGGGATACAATTTTGTTTTTATGACTACAGCGAGGAAAATTCTAACGAATTACACCAGTACCTAAAGCCATAATTGATCATCACGATAATTTTCACCTCACGTGCTCGGAAAAACTTACTTTATCGGTCGAAAAACTCCTTTTTGGCCGCTAGCGTGGAAAAGGCTTTTTAAATTGAAACGTGATGAAGACTTTATGGTATAGGAAACAGCGTAAGCAAAATTGTGTGTGTTCGCTCGGCAACAAAGTTATTTCACGTCTCGTTCCTTGAATCCCTGGCTTCGCTCAGGACTCTTTTTTTGAACCAGTCGCTTCGCTCGTGGCTCAATCCTAGAATCCTTTACTTGCTCGAGTTTCAATACAAGGCACTCGCGGTAAATAACAATTTTGCTGCCTTGCATAAAAAATAACTGTTTTGACCTCTGACCTTACTTACCTATGTCTCTTGGGAAAAGGTAATTAGTTGGTTGGAATGATTCACATGCTTTAGAGTCGTTAAACCTTATTTCATACTTAATATTTCATTTCCGGGATTTTTTTTTAATTAAGTTTACGAGTAATAGTGCTCTTTTAGTTAATGCTAAGCTGTACCATATACCCTGTATACGTACACAATTTTCACGGACCTATTCCGATCTAGAATAACAATGGCCCAGAAACGTATTATTCCACAAATATTATTATGAAAGACAAGAGAGCGTTTCGTAAACTTTAAATGAGATCTTAGAAAGGAATTAATACCTTGCATAAGACAGAACAGTGGAAAATCCAAGCAAGCCTGAAAATTAATTCAATGGTTTGAAGGCTCTTACAGAAATAGACAGTATTAGACAGTCGTCAACAAAGCCACCGGTCGTTGTAAACAACTGAACAGATTTGAGGCTCGGAACAAAAGACTTGTTTGACTTTCAGATGTGGTACTTAAAGGTCACATTGACTATCTCGGAAAGAACGTAAGATTGGTTTACTAAATTGCCTATTCTTTATTTGTATACAAACTTGCACGTGGCTTGGCAGAACGCTTACATTGGCGTTTTGTAAAGAGAATTTTAGGAAATCTTAATTTTCAGTACTAACAACACTTTTGCATTTTCTTTTAGGAATAATAAATTCAATTTTTATTTTAAAGTATGTATGGAAAAACAGCTAGTTGCAGATGGCTATACCTAATTTTTTTTTGCATGGCAAAACATTTTACCAACTTACCAACACATTTTGCAGCTATCAAGACTATTGTGCTCCATGATTAATAGTAATCAGCTAAAGCTGTTAGAAAAACCAAGTTTGTAAAACAATGTTATTTTTTCGGTCAAATATACTCTGGTTCGTGGTAGTTTGCTAATTTTTTTTAGGTATAATGGCAGGTAGCTTACAGCAGCATTAATTTAATATTCGAAAACTATTATTTGTAACAAAAATTAATGAATCTCATTAGATTTATTAGATTTTCGTCTGAAAAATCGACTGTTTACATCATTATGTAAACAGTCGATTTTACATAATGATGTAAACAGTCGATTTTTCAGACAAACTAAACAAAAACAATATTTAATGCCTAGATTTATAACCACGAAATCAACTTTCAAGTATAAAACCAATTAAAGAAAATAGCTATAGAATTTATATTATTGGAATCTCATTCTAATCTAAGAAAATTTTGCCAATTTCATAGGATCTTAAATTTTATACATTTCGGTATATTTTACGATATGTTATCACAGCCTCAAAAGTTAGTTTTTAGGGTTCCGTACCTCAAAAGAAAAAAACGGAACCCTTATAGGATCACTTTGTTGTCCGTCTGTCTGTCTGTCTGTCTGTCTGTCTGTCAAGACCCTTTATCTCACGAACGGGTAAAGGTATCAGGTTGAAATTAATACCATATGTTAAGGTCCATGAACCACACAAGATCTGAAAATTTAAATTTTTTACAACAACAAAATCAAAAGATATGGCTTTTTATGTCCTCATCTCCATACATTTATGCAAAAACGGAAAACCTACAGGGTATTTCCCGTTGACCTAAAATTATGAAATTTGGCAAGAAGCTAGGTCTCATAGTACAAATAATGGGAAAAGTCTGAAATCATTAAATATTACAACTTTTCTCACAACTAATGGTAACCAATTGTGGTGAGCTCCCGTTTCAAGAACATTCATATAAGAGAGGGGTCAAGTTGGATGGTCGCTGAGGCGATTTTTGTTTTAGTTCTATTTAAAAACGGGAACACTTACAAACTTGAAAATTGGTATGTTTATAGTGCATAAGCTATAAAATAACAACAAATAATAAAATTTGGTCAAGCGCGTGTCGGACTCAAAAAATGTAGCACATTAACTTACTGAAATTTCAACTAATACAATTATGATTATGTGGTGGTACGGAACCCTCTGTGCGCGAGTCCGACTCGCACTTGGCCGGTTTTTTTTTTATTGTTTACATTTGTCTCTATAAAAAGATCACGGAACTGACTCTAAACAAATTCACTAATTATTAAAAATTTCCGTATATAACTACAGTGTCCCTAAATCACCGTATTTTGGAACAACTCCACGATTGGCGGCGCGTGTTTATGAATTATTCATTGTTTTCAACGTTAAAGTTACTTTAGTAAACGCATTACAATTCACTCGTAAGTCAATTTATCGACACTTTGTCAGGCAGTTATTAGGAACTTTTCACTTAGCTGTTTGGGTTGTTCAGTAAAAGTGGGTTAATAAAGGTCTTTGGCGAATGCTCTAGAATTCTCCGTTTGGATCTATTCATGCAGTAACCATGCAGTAACTAACAATAATATTGTAATTTCAGAGTCATTCTTGATTTCATGTCGTCTACACCAGATCATCCCATTTAATGAGTCTTTATGACAGATGGCGATTTATGGTTTCCGAAACGCGCTATTCTCAAGAAATGTGAAACAAAAGGAGAAAACAAATCTTCTCAGATTCTGATCTAGCTAGATCAATTTTTGGACCCCGAAAACCACCGAATTTGTAATGAAGTTTACTTCGTTAGAGCTATTTTCGAGATACCGATGACAAATTTTAGGCATACAAATACTGCTCGTTTAATAGTATAGGACAATAATGTCAATCATAGTAAGATTTGGGAATTATTGTATGCGAGGTGAAAACACACAACCCGGTCTTATAGGGTACCAGAAATTACCTTAATTGTTACTTAATTTATGTATACTCGTAGCAGCACATTTTATTAAAATACTTACGTGTGTCGTCATATTGGACTCCATGAAACTCCTTGAAGCAGCTCTGCACAGCAACTGTGTACCAAGGCGTGGGATCCCAACACAGTAGACCGTCGTAGTACGCCGGGCAGAAGCTTCCAGACAGGTTGACATTCTTCTCCAGGCACTCTTCCGCCTTCGCGCTCCCATTCTCAAGCACATCCCCCGTCTCCAACGTCTGTAGGTCCTCCAGCTTGACGAATCACCAATTTCCGACTAGTAGAAACTGCTTTGGTATTTTGTTCTTTGGCTACTAACACTTCACTTATAATCTAGGTATTCGCACATCCACTCGATCCATAGTTTACATTCACGATTCTCAGGTGTTTTTCCCGACGCGGCCGTACGGAGCGGATTCTGCGGAGTACCTTCCCGTCCCCGGTAAGAACGTTACCATGATAAGGTTGTTTGATCGAGGCTTGTGTTCTGACTTATCAAGTGATAACGCCCCGAGAGCAAACATCGGCAGTCTGTACACTATTTGCGTATCGTGCATGGAACTTTAGTTTTTCTGTAATTGCCTCTCCTTCGTTACGGCCATGTCTGCACCTGCAAAAAAAGATAATGTTTTCATTCAGATAAACTCGTATGTAGTACACTTCACTGTGTTTTATTACACTGTTTATTTTTTAAGATAAAGTAATTATTTATTAAAGTTATTGCTCTTACTGCCGTAGTCAGAGACGTCACTTAAAGTTAATCTTTAACTAAGTCTTGAGCAGTTCTTTTCGATTCCTTTGAAAAACGAGTGACAACATGAGATTTAATTAAAGTTTTACTTATAGTGACGTCTCTGTGCGCAGCAGTTAAAATAATTTATTTTTGATATTGAAGAAATATATATAATCCTAAGTAGAGTTTGGTTAAATCAATAATGCATCTAATAATAATCACTAGAGTAGATTGATGCGACACTGTTATCTAAGTTTTATTTGTTTATTTCTCTCCACAAACAAAAAACTTACAAAAAACATTTCAATGTAAATAAAAACTAGCAATATAACTTAGTAATTTGTTTGTGGGGTAGCTGGAGCCTAAACTAAGCCAAGGCCTGTATTTTAGGACTCCAGGTCCCCCCTCATGGACACCAATACAGTAATAGGTACCTGTTATTAAAATTATAAAGTGGATTTATGGAGATTTCTAAGCTAAATTTAAATATTATGTTATAAAAAGTGTAAGTGCGTCTATCAATGTATATATACACTCAGCGGCACGGAATTTAACCCAAACTTTATTTTTAAGCTTACGCAAAATAGAACTTATTTTTTTAAAAACTTCCTTTTCGGTTTCAAACCTCATTTAATGCTGGCTGTTTTTTGGCAGTATCATGAAAAAAAAAATGCAAGCTGTCAATGCCAGTTTCAAAACTTGCGGCGGGAAACGGTTTCCCGGAAAATTATTGCTAAGTACAGGTAAATTTAATTTGAGTTAAATTAAATTTAATGCTAATAGCGTGAGTTAAATTGAAATTTTATTGTTTTTAATTGAATTTTTATGATTTTTAGGTTTACAATATGCCGCTTACTCCTGCACAAGTTGCTCAAGCTGTCGCTTTAATCGACGAGGGCTTGACTCAGCGCCAAGTGGCCGCCAGATTAAATGTTGCGCGTTCCAACTTGAAATATGCCATAAAACGATACCGCGAGACTGGCCTGTACACAAGGAGACCAGGCAGTGGTGGGGTAAGATGCACATCAGCCCGCGATGACCGTTTTGTCGTGTTGCAAGTACAGCGAAATCGCTTCCTCACTGCTGTTGAGGTGAGGCAGAGTCTACAAATGGTTCGAAATGTAAACGTCAGTGAGCGCACGGTTAGAAGAAGATTAGAGGAAGTCGACTTACATGCTTGTAGGCCAGCCAGAGCTCCAAAACTCGAGAGGTATCATCGAGTAGCACGCCTTCGATTTGCACGAGAGCACGCTAACTGGAGTTTGGAGGACTGGGGCAACGTTTTGTTTACGGACGAAAGTAGAGTGGCTTTGAGAGCTCCAGATGGTCGAGAGCGCGTGTATAGGAGACGTGGCGAACGGTTTCTCCCAATAACTACCCGACAGACAGAAAGTTTTCATGGAGGCTCGGTAATGGTATGGGGTGGCATAAGTTCCGACGCTCGCACAGAGTTGGTTATTGTGGAAGGCCGAGAAACTGCAGCACGTTACATCGAAGAGATTCTCCAAGAACACGTTGTGCCATATGTGGACTTCATCGGAGCCGAAAATTTTCTACTAATGCACGATAATGCTCGTGCACACACTGCACAGAGCGTGGAAAACTTCCTTGCAGAAGTTGGCATTCGCAAACTACAGTGGCCAGCTCGAAGCCCGGACATGAACCCAATAGAACATGTGTGGGACATGCTAAAACGTAGGGTCAAGGCTAGCCCTAACCCACCACAGAACCTTCGTGCACTAAAATTTGCCTTGGTAGCTGCTTGGGATGAAATCCCACAAGTGGAGATTAAAAACATAATCCACAGCATGCCAGAACGCATGCAGGCAGTTATTAGAGCAAGAGGTGGTAATACACGATATTAATTTCTACCGGCTCTTTTTAAATTTTATTTTTTAATGTTTGATTTAAAATTAAAGAAAAATCTTTAATGTATGATTTTTATTGAATACCCAATCGAACCATGATTTTGCCATGAAAATAAGCTTGGATACAAAAAAAAAAGACTGCATAAATCAAAGAATAACGTTAGAAATAAAAACACATAAAAATATAAAACAAATGTTATGTCAATTTTGTTTAAATCGAAAAAAAAAGTTTGGGTTAAATTCCGTGCCGCTAAGTGTATATATATGCTCGCGTGTGTGTGTGTGCGTGCGTGTGTGTGTTTGTGTGTGTGTGTGTGTGTGGGTGGGCCAGTGTGTGTACATGTTTGTGTATGTATGTGTATATTTATACATCACTAATTTATTACGATTGAACTGTCAACAAATTTTCTGTTTCATTATAATCTAGTTGCAAAAGCCAAGCTATAGTCTTCTGCTTACATTTAAGTTTAGAATCTTTGAATACATTTAGTTGCTTATTGATATTATTATAAAGTCTTGGACCTTGAAAGTAATAAAAATTATTAGCAAATTGCGTTCTAGCTTGATTTGTTTCACAAACTGAAAAGTGTCTCCTCATATTACTAACATCATTCTTAAAGGATGCCGTTTCGCAATGCTGTCTTAGTATGCACGCAAGGATATGCAGCTGTCGCACTGTTAATACTTGAGCATCCCTGTACAGATCTACAGTTGGGTAAGAACGTGGTTTAAAATAACAGATTTTGAGGATCAACCTTTTGGCACGCTCTAGTACTAACAGCTTAGACTTAGCTGCACCACCCCAGGACGATATGCAGTAACTGAGAATTGATTGAGCCATGGCATAATAAACCATTTTAATTACATCTTCGTCTGCTACAAATCTCAGTGTCCTAAACAGAAACATTAACTTACGTACCTTTCCAGTTAAATTATTTAAATGTATATCGAATGAAAGTTTACTATCAATGTATACTCCTAGATATTTTATAGCTTTGGTCTCTTTTATATTTGGGCAGTTACAATTTACAACAGGAGGAAAGGAGCAACCATGAGCACGGAGGGTATTTGTTTCGACCCCTGGATTTCTAATAGAGAAAAGTACGTAATTTGTTTTTTCTGTATTTAGCAATCCTGTCACTTTACTTGAATCCTGTCACTTTACTTTTATTACAAAAACGTGTGTTAATTACTTGTAATAAGAAATATTGAGCGTTATGGTGCCACATAAAAATAAAATAAAACTTCTGCATGTTCCAGTAACCTTCCAAACTATTGCAAAACAGTTTATAATGCTGGGAGGCACGGAGAGAGGCAGTGGGCTGGCGTAAGCTAAATTTATGTAAGATTCTGTTTAATATTAGGTACAATCTTGATGTGTGTTTACAACAAGTTCATTAACTTGTACTTAAAAATAGATTTTGGAGCATGATAGATTACGGAAATTTTATCACTGAGATTCTTACAGTGTATTTATTAAAGCATAGTAAATTTATAAAAAAGTAAATTCTTTATCAAATATGGGGACTATAACGGTAGCCGGAACGTGTCTGCCATTTGCGAACCATTTCCTTTGCAACAAGAACTCTTGCGCATACCTACTCCAGAAGGGAGTCGCATAGTCCAGAAGGGAGTCAAAAAACTGTACAATACTCGGTTTGTACCAGTGTATACTAAAGTACTCGTATCTGAGGTTTGTACCTACATTGAATATTTTTCGAAATTATGAATTAAACTCAACTTTCCTATCGATGTACACCCCAAATCCACATTTTTTAAATATTGCCTTTCTGTCCGTAACAGCATTACATTACATAACACACACAAGGTAGAATTTAAGATGGGCTTTATTTCATCAAAATCAAAGATTTTGAATTTTTTGCTGTGCACAAATTTTATTAATATTACCACAGAACGTTTTATCTGTTAATAGATACCTGGGAAGACCATTGATGCCGGGTCTAAAGCCACAAAACTGATTAATATCGAAATCAGAAGTTCTTAAATAATAAGTCCTACTGTTTATCAAGAAAAGTAAATAAATCCAGGTAATGGTAAAGTTTCACCTGTCCATACAAAATATCAGTTTAAGAAGCGGGCTTTAATAAGAAGCGGTCGAACCTCAAATATTTTCTTTGTCATAAACTTCTATAATAAATCACGTTGTTTCATAAAGAAGGTGACAGTTTGCAGGAAAATAAACTTACAAGGAAAAAACAAGCTCTCGCATAAAGCAGAAAATCATTTTACAGACGGGAAATAAAAACACAAAAGTATTCAAGTAGTGGTAAAATAAAATCGTACGTATATAACCGGAGTAAACCTTTTGTTATAAACGCTTTTCTTTTCGATTTGTTTGACGTCAAAATGTGAACAAAGGGATACAACCACCAGTATTGTAATGTGAGTATCTATCCAACTGAATAGTAGAAACTTTAGTGTTTACTATTGTGTTGTGTTATTTAGGAATTGCTAAACAGCTGCTACACAGACGTTAAAAACAATTAAATGTAGGTGTAACGCTGAACGACGCACCGTACGCACGGCAACAAGTAATCGAAAAAAAAACCAGTAGTTATAAGCTGATACATCAGCGATATGATAAAACAAAACATCCGAAAGTGAAGACCCGCTCAAGGCCACTGAAATGCACTTGACTCTATCATGCGAAATGAAGATGCTGCCATCAAAGAAAATCTAATATTTCGATATCTGCTCTCACCTGTGAGCAGTGAATTTCAACCTCTAGTTCTGATTCGGAATTTCTGCCTTTTACTCATAAACAAAATAAAATATGTATTACTTACCAAGTAATATATTTTTAATAAGAATATCTTAATTCGTAAATAAGAAAATATGAAAGATAAACAAATAAAGGCTTTGTAAACAACATTTTATTCAAGGTTCGCCCTTGTGAAGAAGAGTACTATCGAAAGTAATAAATCTTTTCGCACAATGTGGCAGCGAACTTGGAGGTAGCCCGTCGGAAGACGCGTCCGCAAAAGCAAATGACAAAAAGAGTGCAAATAACGATTGTGCCAGTTGTGTCGCGGCGAGTTGGGGAAAATTGGCTATTTGCTGATTGTCTCTTCAAGGACAGAAGGGAAATACTTACTATAGAAAAGATTAGTATAGTTTGTTCTGCTAAACATTTTTTCTCAATTATTCTTCCAAAAAAAAAATTCAAAAGGTTAATAAATCTGATGGAAATCGTAAAAATTATACTCCGAATGTGTGTTGTCATTTCAAGTCTACCTTTAAAAAATTAACGGTTATTTAAAATAGCGCAGTTTTGTTTGTAACTATTGTTTGTAGGAAAACGTGTGCAAAATTTTCATATTTAGATCCTGAAATTCTTTTCGATCTAAGAACATTGTTATATTAATTATTTATATATATTATCAATTTATTTCAACAAGTAGGCAAGTATTTTGCCACTTCAGCATACATAGGTAGTTTTTGAACAATTTTTTTGTTCTAAAATAAAGAGAAAATAGGTCGTTAAAAAAGAAAAACAGGAAAATTCAAAAACAATAAAAAACAAACATAACAAACTTTGTTTCTAAATTTATGTTTGATAAATTCTGTCAAGTATAAATTATCCGAGGAAGAGCCAGCTTACTTACTCGTATTAACTAGATCGGGACAAAACCATTTTTATTGTACTATTCCAAAACGTATATTTTAAACAATAGAACTTCCAATAATAATGTATTTCGTTGAAATATTGAAGTAAGATTTAAGCCTTCCCCTTCGATCAATATTTCCCTAAAAATTTGTCTGCTCTGTCCAGGAAAACATTTTGTAACGAGTGAGAATCAAAAGTTGCTCGTTCTCTCTTCTCGCTCGTCGGAATTTCCAACAATAATTTTCCGTAGTTCCGTTAGACACCTTTTTCATTCTGTTTGTTTAAAGTTTTATGTTCTCGGAAAAAGTGTTTGAATTGGCACTTAAAACTTTTGAAGGTGATAGGGCTCTTGTGCAATGTCCATCTGGGGAAGTACCGCCCTCTTGCTTATTTCTGCCGTAAAGTAGTGCAGAGCTCCCATGCGTACGCTATGTAAATTCTACAGTGTCATGATGTACTGACTTTCCTGGATACTGTAGACAGGCGGCGCGACCTTCGAGAGATTTGTTGACAAAGTTCTTATCTAAAGATATTGGTGATTACTTTGAGCCCATCATAGCATGCAAATGTACGGCGAAAAAACTATCGACCGTTTTCTTTGCTCTTGAGTGTAATATAAAAAAAATATAGAAGTCTACCCACTTAGAATATTGTGTTATTTAACCAAATGTACGATAGCTCTATGCGTGGGTAAAGTTTCGAATTCGACCTGTTTTTGTTTGAAATGGGTCAACGAAACCTGATGAGGGACTAAAATTACTCGCAAAAACAGTCTAAGAAAAGCAGAATGCTATCGAATATCATTGATGTTTGAAGTTATTCTGTAAATTTGAAGACAGATATTTGTATCAAAGATCCGTGAAATCACCTAGAAAGATTTAAGTTAAATTTTTTCGTATAAAGACTTTTTGAATAAAAAATTTATAAATCAAAAACTTATACAAGGTTTTTTGGACCTGATATTCGTTTGTCCTAGTGAGGTCAAAAGTGACAACTTTAATTTTACGACTTTTGCAAATTCAAATCGAAACTTCCCATACTAATGAGAGTGATTGACAATATGTATCGGATTAAAAAAGATTTTTTTGGGTTCCAAAAATATTTATTTGTTACGAACAAATATTTTTACTTTTGACCTCATAAGTGGGCAAAAATAACCCTAATTATAAATACATATAAGTAATTGTAGGTGAGGTTAGTTTCATTGTTAAATTTTATTCCAATTTCAAATTGCTTCCGGGATATTATTTCAGATGTGCACTGAACTGGTTAAATTGAATTATGTCCTTTGAAAATACGCCTAAAGCTCGACAGCTCATCAAGCTGTATTTACTCTGCATTTTAGAACCATAATCTTACTCTCCATACAGACACATAAAATATACCTCTCAGGCTGTCATTCAGACACGTTAGCTCTGAGACAAAAACCGCGCAAGTAAAACCCTGGTAAACACTATCACCGGTGATGATTATTAGCAAAAACCCGGCACTCTGAATGATATCTTTCTTATCATGGGCATTTGTCAAAAAGTAGTGCCAACTTATTTTCATTTCAACCTATGTATTTGATGGGGTTTTTTCTGTAAAAAATAAGCTATCTTTTTATGCATACGTATACGAAGTCGCAACAGAAACCCGATTGTAAGGAACCTTGAAACTTGCCCTATTAATAGAGATAAGGTCACTTAAGTTATTATAAAAAACCGGTACAGTGCGTGACGGACGAGGCGCAGTATAGGTTTCCGTAGTTTAGTAGGTTTTGATAAAGTATATTTCATTACGTTCATTACATAAAGTTTTTACCTCCCAGTGCTCCGCGAGCTCCTAGCACTTGATTGCTATAGCTATTTTTATAATTTTTTTTATTTTTTTGGCTATAGCTTACTAACCTGTAAAGCCTACTTACCTGTGATAGTTTTCCATTTTATTTACTACTACTGTGAGTTTTATCACATTTACAACAGCAATCGTTTAGCTAAGTGATATTCGTTCATAAAGCAGGGGGTTCATAACTTACTAGGAAATACAGCAACTTACATTTTTCGGTGATACAGGGGCACGGGCAGGTAACAAAGCCAATATAACCTATCTACGAATACTTTTAAAACCCTAGAACTCTCAAGGGTGGGGACACTGTCAGAATAAAAAAAAACACTTAAGGAATTAAAGGATGAATTAAGTATCTGATTGTTCGAAAATTAAAATGATTCCGTGCTTCAGAAGACTTTTTAAACCGTAGGTTCCTGTTACTTATCTATGAAGTAGTCGTTAATGAGCCATGTCAGAGACCTAACATGCTAAAGATCTTGTTTTTGCATTGTTTAAAATGGTGTTAAACAAATTTTGTATTAAACACCCTGGTTATTCGAAGCCATTTAAGCCAAAAAAGCCTGAAGAAAATGTTAGCGTAAGCGTTGAAGTATCCACAATACGAGTACTTTGCGGAACAAAAAGGATTGTCATAAAGGCGGGGTTGGATTATCAAGCCGTCACGCCAGCCACGACCCTTATAAGCGAGTGTTCACGACTCAATAAATCAAACAAGGGATGAATATTTTGTTACGTGAGTCCATACCTTTTTTGTGAATGTCATTTTATTTAGCATATAATAAACAACATAGCTTACAACTCCATTAATTTAAGTATTATTTTATTTTTATTTTACGAGTATTTAAGTAGTATAGTATATTAAAACAATGACAACAACTTTTTTAAAACAATGTAACAAAAACTAAGGCGTTTATCCGTACATTGCAATTTATTATTATAGACTTACGCAAACACGCCAGGCCAAGAAGTGAATATCCAAATTAATCTTTCAAGTATCTTGCCGGAAGTGTAACCCAAAATCTTCAAAACATAAAGCTTTACTCCAAAACATTGTCAACAAAACAGAACATTCAATTTTCATATCACAAATTTTAAGCTTTTTGGCTCTATGCGAATTCAATTTCCCCACATAGCGCTACTTAGTTTGTGAAGCGATGTTAACTGACGTCTTCATAGAGTCTGATATTATCCTACGTCATCGAGTACAAGAAAATGTGCTTTTGAAATTTGCCTGCCAATGCGCAACCTGGCAGGCTCGGTACAGTTAAAGAGAAAAGTGGTTACGAAATAGAGTTCATGGCAACTATAAATGTAAGTAAAAACTGCAGGTCTGCCTTACATCTTTTTGGTAGATTCACTGATACTATTTTAAAAATAGAACTACAATAAATAGTAATAGTGAACCGTTGACATAATATTTTGCTTACGGAACTCTAAAACTACATTTCTCGGGGCCTTTTAGGATTTCAAAATCTAAACACATTGTAAAAAGATGACTCTTAAAATAGGCCGTGCTGCAGTGGTTTCTTGCCGTCTTTTACGCTGCCATAGCACGATCCGCAACGGCGTAAACTCGCTCTATTGGCATTACATTCAATATGCATTTTGTAAAAAATCTACATTGAATAAGAATATCTGAATCTAAAAAGATGTTATCAAATGAAATAGTGCATTAAGATGCTAGTGCGCTATTTTGTTGATTACGCTCGAGGCTCGAGAATTGCAGCCCGAGCCGCAGGCGAGGGCGTAATGGAGCCGAGAGTGTAATCACCAAAGCGCAAGTGCTTCTTACGACGTTTTTCAACACACTTGCGAATACAAACAAGTAAAATTTGCTTACCTCTTTTACCGAAAGAAACTTCGTAGACAACAAGCTACGTATTTTTCCTTAGATTTCTACGTACACATGATTCTCCAGACCTGTGTTTCGTGCCTTAGTATTTTCTGCATTGAGGAACTACGCACATTAATTACTGTTTCCGATAAACCTTTAGTATTTTTGGAAGCAATAAAGTCCATTTCTAGAACCGCAAAACTAAATTAGTTCGTAAAGGTTTTTCACAGATTTCCTTTTCGAACTTAGAAAGATCGTTTTATTTTTGCTGTAGTTATTAATAGCGACTGTTATTAATTCAGATTTTCCCTACCACAAACTTTGGAAATAAGGGCACAGATTAAATAATAGTAAACTAACGTTTATAAGGGCGGGGGAATGGTATTTTTTTGACATTTTTCATCATAACTTTAAAACTAAGAGTTGTGAAAAAGTACGAAAATATATTTTAGAATGTGCAAGTAATGCCCTTTCGTACAATACCCCACTCAACCTAGTCATCATATTTTTTTAAATTATTTCATGTGCAATTTAGTTGGGCAATCATATTCTAAAACAGTTCCAAATTTCAAGTCGATAGCGTGAATGGTTGCCGAGATAAACAGGTGTCACAGACAGACAGACGGACAAACAGACAGACAGACAATGTCACACCATAAGTGTTCCTTTTTTACCATTTTGGTATCGGAACCCTAAAAATGGGATATTTTGTTACTTGAAAGACGAATTTGTTGTTACTAAGTTGATTAATATAAATATTTTCATGAAATGTATGTTTATTGATTATATTATCGAACAATCTTTTTAATTCATGAAAATATTATGAATTTTATAGACATAAAAACTCCTTGCTCCTTGCGAAAATTAATAAAGAAAACAAAAATAAAACACTAGTGCGGTAATAGTAATGAAAAAAGCACGCGTGTTTAATAAGCTGGAGTATGGACCTTAATTCAGTGCTAATAGAGCTGTTTTATGAGCAAGTGTGTTGAAAAATAATAAAACGTATTGCAGGATATATTAATGACGTCAGTTAAACATTACATTGTTTACATCCTCTCACAAACAAAATGGCGGCGCTATGTGGTAAAAAAAGTAGTGACAAGATAAAAAGACAACAAAAACGATGAAACGATGATAAAGTAATATAATAAACCCAAATAGTTATCAAAGTTCGTGCCCTTTTGGAAATCCATAATTAATTAAGTGTTCAGTCTCGTTTGTACACGCGTCGTCGACATCAAAACGCCGTTACGTTTATTGGAATTAAACCGTGTTGTTTGGTTCGCCACCAATATTAGCATGCAAATTGGTTGAAATAGTGGTTTTTGTACGGTCAACAATTTTTTTTTTATACCAGGTGTATTTTTTTAATTCGAAGAACTCAAGGCTTACATTCCTTGAGCTGAACGGAGACATGTCCAACGCACATAGGTCGAAAAAAAAATTTGCCTTTCGTAGAAACTGCATCAGCTGATGGCGCATTTTGTATGGGAAGTAAAAACTTTTTTTTCGTATTTCGTCTTGGATAATATGTGTCCGTTCAGCTCAAGGAATGTACGCTTTGAGTTGATCGCATTAAAAAATATACCTTGAATAGGGTGTAAAAATACAAACTTGTGATTGCTTAAACTGTGAGTTCAGGAACCCAACAATGATATTTTATCACCCTATAATAGATAGATAGATAAATACTTTATAGCACACTAAAAAACAAATTCAAATAACAATAAATAATTACAAAAAGTGAGCAAAGGCGGCCTTATCGCTGTAAGCGATCTCTTCCAGACAAACTTTGGGAAGAGGAATCTATCAAAGATAAACGAGTAGGAAGTGCAGTGTAAAAAGATAAGAATAATGATATAATAAACCTAATGTTAAGAATACATAAGAAACATCGAATAATTAAATAATACATACATTAACACTATATAAATACATACACATATATATATATGTATGTTATTATATATGTATATTATACATAATAATACGTAAATATATAACACTAAACACATGAATACATGAAATATATGAAATTGGACTCTAGACTATAAAACACAACATCTTTCGGTTGAAATACAAATAAAGTGACTTCCTAAATAGAAACTACATCATTTAACAGTGCATCCTGTATGGGACGGCAACTTTATTTTTCGTAGAATGGTTCCTTGGGAAAAGTTGTTCAATTTCATGGTCTGCATCAGTTATCGGAAAATTTCGTTTTGAAACAGAGGTAAGTACGTTTTTTTTTATTTAAGTATAAAATATAGGCGTTTAAAACACATTTTAAGAAATTCAACAGATTTTCACTCTAACTCTTTAAATTATATGCATTTTGTACGACCTTGAACGTCTCTACATGTGTAGTGAGTAAATTGAAAATCACGGAATTTAATTTGATGCTTTCGGTTCACTGAAAGCCAATATTCGATTTGAAATAATACTGCTTTTGTGTCCAATTAAAAAACAAACTCTTATAATGCCTAAGTACTTACTTATGCCATAAGTATAACCTATGTGCCACTGTCTTGCATTTTATTTTCTATAATATCGAATAAAGTTGAATACCATAACTTGCTATAAAACGCCCACTGCTGGACATGGAGCTCCCTCGAATTTTCCAGGGGAGGACCATATTCACCACGGACCACAGTTGTTGGTGACGATACGCGAAGGACGCAGATTTTTTTTGAGTAAATATTCGGTTTATTTTTGTGGTGGTGTGTGATCTTTTTTGATTTCTCAGAAATAATCTATAAACTGGAAAGTATAAAATAATAGGCATGTGGTCCCCTCATGATTACAAACTACTTTAAAGTACCGAAATCTTAAAAAGAATTATACCCCTTTTTATAAAGTGTACCTGTCTAGTGAAAAAAAGATTACTATAAATTAGATGACTTAAGAGTATCATCAATGACATGACAAAGCGGGATGGTGGTTTGATATTCCAGCGAAACACTAGAAAAACATTGTAAAAAGCCGACTGTTAAAATAGGCCGTGCTGCAATGATTTCTTGCCGTTTCTTTTACGCTGCCGTAGCACGATCCGAAACGATGTAGACTCGCTCAATAAAATAATCTGAATTTGAATCTGCCTACTGAATCTATCTAACATGAAGTAACTACATATAAATTGTAGTTTACGTCAAGTTAGAAGATAAGGGTGGAGTTTGATCTAATGTCTGGTTTGTAAATTTTAGTAACACAAGCGCTGCAATGTCGCAATGATTTATGAAACATTGGTATCTATTTGTCTTGCTTGCTTTACAGCTTGTTGTATTAAATTGGTATTAAAGATCAATTCAGTATCAATAAGATACCTGCAGTTGACAGCGTAGCTAGTCGTGAAGATTTTATATAACTTCTTTGCCAATCATCTACGTACTCGTATAGATACCGCTGTCACACTATATAGGGTGACTTTTAATTAGTTCTTGACAGCAAAAGATATGCATGTACTCATGATATTGAACAACTTTTCCCAAGGAACATAGGTCGAAATACGAAAAACCAAATTTTTCCTCTCATACAAAATGCGCTATCAGCTGATGCTGTTTCTGTGGGAGGTCAAAACTTGATTTTCATATTTCGACCTATGTTCCTTGGGGAAAGTTATGTAGTACCTTGAGTACATGCATACCTTTTTCTATCAAGAACTAATTAAAAGTCACCCTATATAACGTAACGGAAAGGTGTGATAAAATTTAAGGGTGTAAATCTGTCCATAGAACTGAACAACTTTCCGTAAGGAACAATGGTCGAAAAACGAAAGGAAATTTTTGACCTTCCATACAAAATGTGCTATCAGCTCATGCAGTTTCTATGGCAGGTTAAATTCTAAGATCTATGTTCCTTAAGGACAGTTGTTCAGATTCATGGACAGATTCACACCCATATCATCGTCAACATCATCACTCATTTAAAAAATTAAATAAAGAGTACGCCACTTTTTAATATCACGTCAAGAGTGAACAAGTACTATCTAGGTAAGCTTGCTACATCTTCGACGCCATGATTGCTAACAACCGGGTGCGGGATCGGGGTCAAGTCCTAACTTATTTCAAATTTAAAAAAATACTCTATTTCGACAATATGTCTTACCTAGGCACTTTCCATCATAAATCTTGAAAAATTTTGCTGAAGATCTAATAATTTAATGTTTAATGGTAATTTTTGCTGTGTGTGATGTTAAGTATTTCAAAATTAGTTATGCGAAAAACCAAAAACTAATTCGAGAATTACATAGGACCCGGTGAACGCTCGAAAAGTACTCATCTAAATCCTCCTAGCTTTTAGATGTAAAATTTATTGTGAATTCTGTTCAAAAAGCCCTCTCGTCCACTTGAAGCTTAACGGAGTAGAATTGTCGAGGCAGGATATCCACGTGTAGATTGCAGAGCATTTTTTTAAACCTTTCTGTTTCAAGTAAATTTTTTTGCAGCAAAATCTGAAATAGTGAGAACGTATTTTTCAGTTCCGTTACGATAGAGAGTAACAATAAGTAGAGTAGTCAACAAGGAATCCTTATAGTTTCGTCATGGCCGTCTGTCTGCCTGTCTGCGGCTTAGCTCAGTGACCCTTAGTACTAGAAGGCTGATCCGCATGCCATGATGTGATCTAAGGATGTATAGGTGTGGGCAAACTACTTGAACCATGACCTTGGCTGCGCAGAGTCGATTTTACATACAAATTGACGTTGGTAAAGCTTCCCCCACCACCTGATTATTGTTCAAGTTGTTTGCCCCGCAGTATAACAAATGCAAAGTTGTTACATCCTTGATAGGTCTCCGCGCGCTTCCAGAGGCCTTCATTAATCTATATATCAGTCAGTAAATAATTCAAGTAGGTATAGGTTGGTGATTTTATAATCAATCTATTTGTGCTGTCTTTTTACGATACTCCGGGCAGAAAATAGTTCCTTTCTGGGTATTGAGCTGACTAAAGCAACTACTTAATAGCTGCGGCGGCATGCAAAATCGAACTGGAAGTAATGAAGCCTTAGCTTTGTCATCTTTGCCTCAGGTGATCAAGACGTATTCTTTACTTTTGCGGCGTAGGTCAGTAGTTTTTGTCATAACTAAGTCTTAACTTACCATACATTTTGATTCACCAATGTAAGTTCTGACGTGCAACCTTGCAATACAAGAGAACGTCATATTTTTATGACAATTTTTATAATGCTTGGTGTGTGCTAGATAAGACGATATTGCAGCACGATTTAATTTAATACACTCTTGGAGGGGTTTATAGGTATATCGCCATAACTGCAATGTACAGTACAGTAAGTGGCACTTACGACGACGCTGGTTTAAGGATGGGCGCCGTTAACTTAGTCGTAAAGAGTACTTTAGCTGTATTAATATTATACAGAGACAGCAATTTAATATGGCATTTACATAGTCCTTCCGTGTTGCTGGTTCATTGAAGATACTTAGGATAAGGTCTTCCCTCTCAGAAGAAGCTTTTCACTCTTGTCTCATCATAGATTTGGGTAATATGAACTCGGAAACGCAAATGCTGACAGATAATTCATAGCGGTACGCGCGCTTTGTTTAAATGGTTGGAATTAACCAAAACTTACCAACTTACTAAATTGGGAACATTTTCACATATTGTAGTCACCATAACATCCCATAAAAATTCCACTGTCAGATGAAGCTCGCCTCAGAATGGCACGGCAAAAAATCGTGGTTTATTTTGGGGGGGATGCTCATTAGATTGTTAGCGATGCAGCTGGCAGAACAGGGTGCGTACTCCGAAGTTTTATCGGGGCTTCGATATTATCAGATTGACAACAACAATTACGTTCGGAAATTGACTTTGTATGGGAATCTCTTTGTCAAAGGCCAAACCATTGACTAATTATCGGCGCGATATTATCGTAGTTTGACTTCGGAGTATTGCAGCAGATAGATCGTGGTGTTTGATGACCGCAGAGTACAATACGCAAAAGGACGCTGCTTCCCATACTATGTGTGATGATCTCTTAATCGCATTTTGCAATACCAAGGGAAGAAATAATGCAGTAAATAACAAGTACACAGTATCTGCTTTATGTCAAATGTTATTAGACTTTACCTATGTTAACAAGCTTGAGCAATTAAATCTTGTACCCAATAAGTCAGGTCGCATACTAGATTTAGTGTTAACTACATTGCAATCTTGTAAGGTCATAGAAAATTTTACCCCTTTAACGGTTGTAGATAACCTACACCCCCCTTTAGATATAGTTTTATTAATGTATGACAAACCGACCTTACCCTATAACAATATCCCAAGACCTAACTTTTAAAAGGCAGATTATGAAGCCATTTGTCAACACCTTGAAAAAATTAATTGGGATGAATTATTTAAAGGGCTAAACGATGTTAATGATATGTTAGATATTTTTTATATGATTTTAAGAAACACAATCGAAAAGTTTGTACCTTATAAGCGTCCAAAGAAACATAAATACCCACCATGGTTTGATCGTGTTTTAATAAAGATGTTGAACAACAAAAATAGACTGAGAATACGATATAATCAAATCAAATCAAATCAAATCAAAATCGTTTATTCATTGTTGGATATTAAAATCTCTTAATGACGTCAGCTAAACTACATCGCTTCACAAACAATGTGGCGCCATTGTGGGAAAAAAAAGAAGCGACAATAAAAACCCACGCGCTAATACATATACAAATCCGTTAGACAAAATTGAATTAAATATCGTTAGTAGCCGTTGTGAGTCTCTAGCTAAGGATCGTTATAATAGTTATAAAAGAAAATTAGAACAAAGCCTTATTAAAAATCCAAAGCTCTTCTGGTCTCATGTGAAATCAAAACGTGGCGGCTCCAGTAACTATCCCCAAACGATGATTGATGGTTCAACTACGTCCTCAGATAGTACAAATATATGTGAAATGTTCGCATCTTATTTCTCTTCTGTATACAATGACGATGTTCCAATATAGAAAGAGCACAAATCTCCATTGTTAAAGTCACTGGAGGCTAATAGTCAATGTTTAACTATACCAATAATAAGTAGAGAGTCTTTATTTCACAAACTTAAACATATTGATTGCACAAAGGGAGCTGGTCCTGATGATATACCACCCATTTTAGTTTCTTCGTGTGCTTTAGTTTTGGTTCAGCCTCTATTAGCTATTTACAATAAATCACTATGTACTGGCGTATTTCCTCGCCTTTGGAAAACAGCTAAAGTTGTGCCTGTTTATAAAGCAAATGACAATGACTTAATATCTAATTACCACCCAATATCAATTCTTTGTCATTTTGGAAAAATATTTGAAACACTAGTCTGCCCTTATATTCAACAACATTTAAAGTTGTACCTAAGTGACTCTCAGCATGGTTTTGTTGCTTCCAGATCAACTTGTACAAATTTAGTAACATTTACTGAAACCCTGATAAACGCTGTAGATTCTAACAAGCAAATAGATGTGATCTACACCAACTTCAGTAAAGCCTTCGACAAAGTTTCTCACAATATACTAATCAAAAAATTATCTGCGTACGGATTAACGGGGTCTTTGCTGGAGTGGGTGAGATCATATTTAGTAAAAAGAACATTTTATGTAGTTTTGAACGGGTTTAAGTCAACGTGTCGTCTAGTATCGTCTGGAGTCCTACAAGGATCTCACATGGGTCCTATCCTTTTTAATTATTTTATAAACGATATTCCAGAGTGTTTTCAGTTTTCTAAAGTTTTTATGTATGCTGATGACCTGAAATTTTCAAGAATAATTGAAACCGTAGAAGACTCTTTCCTTCTCCAAAGCGATCTAAATAGACTAACCCAATGGTGTACCATAAATAACATGAACCTAAAATGCTACTTCCTTAAATTCTCGAGGAAACATAAAATGAAAAATTTTGAATACAACATTAACAATAATAAAATAAAAGAAGTTCAGACAATCAGGGATTTAGGGGTGATTTATGATACACAGTTGACGTTTAAGCCACATATGGAGTCTGTAATAAAGAAGGCATCAAAATATTAGGGTTCGTCATAAGAAACACTAAAGAGTTTCATAATGTAAAAACAAAGATTTTGCTGTATAACACAATAGTAAGAAGCATTATGGAGTACTGCAGTGTTGTATGGAGACCGCATTATGCTGTACACACCTTGCGATTAGAACGCATACAAAAGCGTTTCTTATGGCATCTATCATTCTCGATTGGAAGAACTAAAAAGGAAAAATCTTACCTTTCAAGGCTGCAGTACTTTAGGATGGATTCATTAGATAAGTGAAGAGAATTATTAGATGCTTTATTTTTGTACAAAATTGTGACAAGCCAAGTTGATTGTCCTCCACTTTTAGGTTGCATTCATTTTCGTGCCCCCGCTCGTATGCCTCGAAATGCTATAACACCACTTTGTCCCCTCCCCAGATCTACTGTATTAGGTTGTAATTCACCCGTCTTAAGGATGGTCAAGATTATAAATAGTTGTAGTAATAAAATTGACATAAACTATGATTCTAAAGGTAAATTCTATAAGTCTGTACACAATATCATCTGCATTTAAAAACACAAATACTCGTAGGTATTAAAATATAGCTACGGTTGACTGCCCGCCGGTGGTTGCGGTTTTTGAATATGCCTTATTTTCTTGCAGTAAGGTTGGTGTTCATGGTTGACTGTTTCCCCCGGCGTGCGGTTGACCGTACCTTACCTATCTTAAGAATACTTGGCCTTTTAGATTAAGAGTATCGAATGATTTCGGTGCTGTGTATACCGTCTTCTAATGTAATTTTAAGCATGTGGTGTTTACCTGTAAGTGATTGTTATACGTGTAAAGATATTTAAATACTTGTGTTAGTATGTAAGAAACAGTGTAAACAATTGTTGGTAAACCTAATAAAAAAAATAAAAAAAATATTTAGCCTACAATATCAGGACATTTCACACGAATTCATGTATTCCTAAACCAGGTAAAGCCTAGTACTATGGGTAAAACACTGACGATACCCATTAACAAACACCTTAGTTCATTAATACTATAGTGACTTGAGCATCAGCGTACAACTAAATATACAGGGTATATTTGCAGTGGTCTCTTCTTCTAAGTCGTAACCCCTGAAAATGGGGATCGTTAGTGACCATCATAAAGCCAAGTCAGTGATTGATTTGATTGGGGCCGGGTCAGGTACTTCCATTTTTCCCTGTCAATAACGGTGTGGATAGCATCGCATCGTGCAGCTGGAGTTGCTGTCAAATTTGTTTGGTCACACCATCTAGCTGGTGCACGGCCCCTTTTCCCTTCCACTTTGCTCATAAGAATATGTTTTTCAAGGGACTCTGGCTCTCTTCGCTGGATGTGACAGAGGAATTTAAGAATGTGGGTGCGGCAAATGTCTGACAAACGTGTCTTGATTTTCAGCTCTTTTAGAACAGAGTCATTACAGTGGTATTGAAGTTATAACCCTACAGGAGTTTAAAAAAATGTAGTTATATGCGTAAATGTGTGAAATATCCAAGTTTGTTTTCTAGTTGGCTGTTTGAACTTAGCGTTTATTGTATATTTAATTATTTATTTTATTTATATGGAAAAGTTAACAGCTATGTGCACAAGCGTAACTTAATAGTATGTATCATATAAATGTTAGGTTCAACAAACAACACTTTTCACGAGTTGATATACAATTACTATAGTTGCGAAAGTGTTAAAATAAAAAAGCAAGCAAAATCAATAGGTAGTGAAAGTTTATGATAATTGAGAGAAACGAACAGAACTTAATTTAATAAAGTTCACTGCCATTATATAAATTAATTATTATTATTTCACTAACTCTATTAAAAGCAAACCCTCAAATATATTAATAGATTTTGCTAAAACGTCTAAATGTATGAAATCATCGTTATAAGTAGCAATGATACGCCTGACCGGAGAGCGTTTTCCAGCATTAGTGTTACAGGAGGTTGTTACAAAAAGATAATGAGAATTAGCTTCACGTTGCTGTCGTAGAGAGACCCGGACAGTATACAACGTGTTAACGGAACAAGCGAAACTGAGAAAATAGTTTGTTTAGAATCAAGAGTAGAATCAATTTCACGGGTTTTTGATAGGGGTAATTCTTTTTTATTTTTATTATTTAAATTTTTGCCGCTTCTATTCTAAATATTTCTGTGGATACACGCGCTAGCGGCAACGCCGCGCGGTTCATGCGCGGTGAGGAGGGGAGGGAAGTGGGCGTGGCGTGAGCGGAGTGCGCGGACTAAAACAACGATGAAACTAGAACAATGATAAAACTTTTAAATAACAATATCTATATTTTTTTTTTTTTTTTAAATCTGTTTGAGTGTATGAGGGTTTCGCTTATTCCATTAGCACGTTGTATACTTACTACCTAAGATTTGGTCTAGATTTCACTATAGAATGTACTTGTTTAATTTTAGTCCAGTTCAATTTCACTGGAATAAATACCAAAAGGACAAAAAATGCTTTACGGGATTGCACGTCCGTCAGAAGTCAAAAATGGAATACTCCGTTCAGCTCGCATGGTGTCTACTTTCAGCACAGCTTCGAGTAAAGCTTCATTTCTACAAGTATGAAATATATACGGGATATAAGTGATACCTAAGGAATTCGGACCTCCTTGATTGTGACAAAAATTGAACTACATTCATTAAATAAAAATTTCAGGAAATGAAAAAAAAAATCTCCATCTTTATACAAACTGCATTAAAATTTTCGGATGAAGACGCTAATGTCTTATTTCATTTCCTGAAAGTTTCATTCACCGAAAATTGTTCAGTATCTTTGATTGTGCATGCCCTTTTAGTTTTCATAAAACTGTAAGCTTACTTAAAAATATAATGTTGAAGAAGGCTCATATTTTCTAACTTATTCGGCCCGATATTAAATGACTACATAAGAAAACATTCCACACCAAAAAATACACTTCACATTTTTGTGCTAAAAGGTAGAGAACTAACTTTTCGTTCAGCGCATACTTCCAATATCACGACGTAATGAACAAATACCTTTTTCTATGGACGACAAGAGCTAGCTTTAATTAAATTTAACTCGTTTCAAAGCACCACCTTTTTATATGAAATGTTCTACGACAGCGGAGATCCAATTATGACTTCATAGAACGCCAACTACTTGGTCCTTTCAGTCACGGGAGAAGGTGTTGCCAGCAGTGACTGAATTTGACTGTCTCTCGGTGCCTTTAGTGAGTAGACTAACTTTTTAAACTATGCATGCATATCATTAGCCAATAAACGTTATTCTATACTGTCTTGCATAAAGATCTTTTCAGCCAAAAACCAATGTTGTTTTTTTCTTATGCAGGTAACTTCTATTTTGAACATACTTCATCCTTGTACTCTATGACATAACCACTTTTTTCTCCAACTGTACTGAACCTGTAAGGCTGCGCATTAATATAATGTAGCTCTTATAGGCCAATACTCTAACTACAAAGTAGCAAATTTCTTGTACTCGATGACGCACAATAATTTGCAGTGCCCTCACAGTCTATCACTCGTCTCTCTTTTTCACAAGAGCTCGAACGATGGCTTGTGTAACGAAGCAAAAATATATTGACTTTATGTGCCAAGAACCTAATTGAATAAAAATACTCCAACTCACAAATGATATTTTTCCCAAGAAAGCAAAAAATTACGATACTCGAAATAGAAAGTAATACACGGGAAACGTTTCCGATCAATCCGTACCCAATGGTACCCTCATTCGTTCAATATGAAAGCCAATAATGTAAGCAAATATCATTTTCGTTCGCCCAAAATTACGTTTATATTGTTTAGGTGGAGAACTGAGGTCTCTGCCTACCCCGACGGGAACAAGGCGTGATAGCTGAGGCTAAACTTTCAACTTGAAAAAAGTTTTGAAGTGAAACAAATCATTTCAAAGATATGATAACTTGGTATTGGAAATAACATTGAACATGGATCTATTTCCGAACTTATTTTAGATTGCCAAACATTTGCATTTGTCATTATGCAGTGCTGACCTGGCACTTTTTCATTGGTCGAAAACTCAGCCTTTAGCCCGAATACTGTCTCCCCGCAGGTGGGCTAGCGACCATTAGCGACTAGCTAGTCACTAGCCACTAGCCGCTAGTGGCTAGTGGTTTAACGACAAATTATGAAATCCATAAAATAAGAAACAAGCTAAGCTAAAAAGCAAATTTATGGCCCTCATAAAATAAAGTAAGCTCTAAGTCCGAAATCGTAGAGCTGGGTGGGGAATTAATCATATTCTTCTAACTTTTTTTTTCTACGTGTTTAAAGAACTGCAGACAAAATGACACGTCCCAACACTCACCAGTAATGACGTCGACGATTGTGATAAAAATAACCAAAATAATACTTTTTAATCAAACTATTTATTTTATTACTTTTATATTACTATTACAATATCCTTATGATATACATTTATACTAAAATTGGTGCTATCTATAAGACGTGTTTGAAATAGTTTATCCAAACCCCCTAAGTGCCCCACTGACGTCGTGTCTCAGACTTACTTTGATACTTTATCAAAAAATCTAGTCTTCAAACATTAAAACTTTTCACTGAGTTCATAACTTTGTACGAGTGGTTCTGTCTGGGATTGCAAAAAGACACTTATCTATTTTTAAACGCTTTTCAACAGCTCTAACCAAAAAAACGGTTTACATTATGTTAAAGAAAGGCAATGAAATTATCTCTTTCATATTTAAGAGCCGCGCTCTTGTCGGTGGAGCAATCTCCATTTCTCTCTGTCCTCTGCCAATGATTTGACATCCTGATAAGACTCGACGTTTACCCTCTCTTTTATCTGGTCAAAATAAGTGCGTCTTGGTCTTCCTCTTCTGCCCTCTACTTTTCCTTCAATAATATTCTTTATGAAAGTGTCATGTCTTATCAGGTGTCCGACCATCGTCCCTCTTCTATTTTCGATGGTTCTCAGCAAATTTCTCTTCTCTTTAACCAAATCTAGAACTTCCTCGTTTGTCTTTTTCTCTGTCCAACTGATCCCTTCCATTCTCCTCCAACACCACATCTCAAACGCTTCTAACCTTTCTCTATCTCTTTGTGTTAGAGTCCACGTCTCACAACCATATAATGCAATGCTCCAGATGTACACTTTTATCAGTCGTTTCCGAACACTTCTAGAGATTTTAGCTTTTAAAAGGTGTTTTTTGTTGTTAAAAGCTGCTTTGGCCATTGCAATTCTAGAAACAACTTCAGGAGTGCATCTGGAGTCATTAGTAATTAAACTGCCTAAATATCTGAATTGTTTCACCGATTCTATTGGGACATTATTAAGATGAATTATTGTGTCGTTTGTTGCTGGTTTTTTCGAAACTGTTAACTTTTTTGTTTTCTTACTGTTTATTTTAAGCCCAAATTCTTTAAATATCACGTCCATTTCTGTAACTAATTCTTCCAATTGTAATGAGTTCTCAGCTACTGCAGCAATGTCATCAGCAAATCTTATAAATTGTAAATTTTTCCCGTTAATTTTGATGCCCCCTTTTTCAGAATCATTTATTTTCTTTATTGCGCATTCTATAAAAATATTGAATATTAGTGGTGAGAGTGGACACCCTTGTCTAACTCCTTGTCGTATCTTAGCTGTACCTTTTTCCTCTCCTACTTCTATTGTTGTTTCTTGTTCTTTATAAAGTTTATATATTATTCTTCTGTCTCTGTAGTCTAGACCTGTCTCTTTTAATATCTTCATCATTCGTTTCCAGTTAACCCTATCGAAAGCCTTTTCTAGATCTACGAAGGCGATATGAGTATCAAGTCCCAAATCCATACGTCTGTGTGCAATAAGTCGCAGTGCTAAAATAGCTTCTCTAGTACCCCTGTTTTGACGAAAGCCGTAATTTAAATTAATTTAAATTAAAAATTATAAGGAAGGTTATTTTCTTAAGACGCGAACAGAAATTTTACTGGACTTAACAGTGTGAAGAATAGATATTAAATAAAACAATTTGACACTAATAAGACAGCAAAGCGCGTTGCTCTTCCTAAGAACTAAATTGGTGTGACACACATTATGCTTTACGACAGACATAGGTAAGGCGGTGGTACTTCCCTACTACTTACTTTGCACAAAAGCCTTACCACCTTCAAACACCCTGTCCAGAAAAATAAAATATTGATGCCTGCAGCATTTGTGCAAAATAGCATATTCTAGACCCAGTAATTTTTACCACGTTGTGGGTGATCCAAAAAAAGTATAATTTCTGCACAAAATATAGTAACTCCCTTTCTATTAATTTTATCATTTAATCCAATTCAAGTTTCCACTGATCAAACACAGTTACTATGAGATAAAAGTTTAATTCAATGCGAAAGTTTTGATAGGCTCCATTTGCGAGAGCCAGTTCGCTAAGTGAGTTACTCGAGCGTATCTAAGTAAGTTAATTTTATCACTGCACGCTGAAAATATCTACATTTTATGTAACTGCGGGAAGCAGTGATCTGGCTAATAAGGGCACACCTACCTACATACCTGTGGAAAATTTTGTATCAATTTTGGACATTGGTCATATGATCCCAAACCAGGCAAACCTAAAAGCAACCCGTGCCAAATCCGCGCAAAAGTCGTGTAGCGCTATGAGGCAAACCCTTTACTTTGGGTATCAGAGACAAAAACACGTAGTACCTAGACACAATAGTTCATTATGCCAATAAAAGTGAAAAGGGTAAAATTCTACCGCAAAGCAGCAGTCTTTGCACTGCTGTGTTTCGGTTCGAAGGGTGAGCGAGCCAGTAAAATTACCGGCACACAAGACATACCACGTTAGTTCTCAGGGGGGGCAACGCGCTTTGCTGTGTTGTTAGTGTAAATTTTTGCCATTAAAACAAAAGTGGGTGCTATGGGCAGTGGAGGCCCACCTGCTCGTTTGTTCATTTGTAACAAAATGCATGGGTGTGTGTTATATATGATATAACAACTTTTAATATAACATTTAAAACGTATAATAAACATTTCCTTTAAAAATATTTCATATAATCATCATTTCGTATAATACCCATTTCATATAATATCAGTTCGATGTTTTCATTGGTTAGTTATAATATCCACATTAATTATTAAGTAAATGAACAAGCAAGCATGCATTATGCAAAAAAAAAGCAAGCAAAGGCAAGCAGGCATGCATGCAAGCAAGCAAAAAACAAGCAAGGAAGCAAGCATGCATGCATGCAGGCAAGCAGACATGCGCATACATGCATGTCAACCTAACCTGAAGGGTATGTCGGAATGAAGCGGAGCTCGCTCCGCTCGCCTCCGCTCAATTCCGCCATACCCTTCGAACCTAACCAACTATGTCGGGGTGCCCCGAACTCTTTTGCTCGCTTCGCTCGCCTATTATCCATTCTACTAAGCCCTTGCCATTAACAGACAAGTAAGCAAGCATGCATACAAGCAAGCATGCAGGCAAGCAGGCATACGCATGCATTCACGTCAACCTAACCTGAAGGGTATGGCGGAATGGAGCGGAGCTCGCTCCGCTCGCCTCCGCTCAATTCCGCCATACCCTTCGAACCTAACCAACTGTGTCGGGGTGCCCCAAACTCTTTTGCTCGCTTCGCTCGCCTATGATCAAATTAATTGAGCCTTATCGTTTCGCTTTTAAACAATTTTAATTAAATTAGCATATAACTATACAAAATTATTATAAACTAATTGATTATTATGTTTTTTTTTATTATTATAAATTAAATAAATAATAAGTAAATTAATAAAAGAATAATGTATCAAATGAATTTTATATGAAATAAATTTTATATGAAAGATATTTAGGTGAAATGATAGTTATGCCAAATGTTAGTATAGAAAATGTTAATTATAGTAAAGGTACGTTATGTCAAACAAAATTATACTATAAGTTGTTATATGAAACGTTTATTATATCAATTGAATGTTATTGAAACGTTGATATACGAAAAATATTTATACGAAATAATGCGCACCCAAAATGCATTACATCACACCTAGAGAGAACATGCCCTTCAGTGCATAAGGCACAATAGTTAGGGTGCCGGCTGCAATTTGGGTATATGATTTGCTCATGATTCATATTAATAGGGATGATAGATCAGCTCAATATGAATCGATTTGATCCTTACAAATTGTTCTGTGCGTCGCTGCGTTTTTGAGTTAAAGCAAAAAATATATATTAAATAATGGTTTTTGCTTCTGCCTTTGTGGCTCCTGTTTAAAATACTTCTGAAGATGTAGAAAATCGAAGAGGCAGACATGCAGGGCTCTGCGTTATCACGGGACGAAGTAGTGAATTTTTGCATTTTGAAGCACTGTAACTTTACGACGCTGGGCTATTATGGTGGCAGAACATTTTTCTGGGGTTTTATACATTGTATTTAATCAGATAGTCATAGTCTGCCAGGTGTTCTTTTCATTGTCAAATTTCAAAATAGTTAAAACTTAGTTCCTCAAAAACGCAGGGGTGTGGATATCCGCCAATATTTTTTGTATCTTTTAGAGGATGCTCCTTATCATCAGTCAAAGAGGCAGACATGAGCAAACATGTAGAAATTCGTCCTTCATCGCCCTTACTAGAAGTATTAGAACATTACACAAAGGCAATTAAACTAAAGTATGAAACATACAATTAGACATATTTAAACTATGAAAACATATCTTGGATGTCGTGAACAAGTTTACAATGTCACAAACAATGAAATTAAGTACCTAATTAGGTAGTCGTTGACAAGCCCCGGGACCCACAATGCTCCACTGCGCCTAATAGCCCGTTGGACAAAGAAAGTCATATGGGCCAAAGCTTTACAAAAGTTACCAAGTTCTTCGTAGGAAAGATTCAGGATCAGACCGAATTACTTCCGTTTAGCTGAAAACTGGAGTCACTTAGCTGCTTCAATTAACGCTGGCAGCTTAAGTAAACAACTTATTATTGAATTAGTTCTCGGACAGATTGTTTTGAAGGTTAAGTAATTTAGCACGACGGTCTTCAAGATAAGATCTTTCGAGTCTGAGACATGAATAATCAAGCCTTTCATCAAAATTAAATATCAAACCTCTTTTCGGATACAAAATTGCGTCACTTCAGTGTCTTCAGTAATGGAACTAAGTAGAAGCAGGCGGCGGTTGCTTATTGTTAAGCAGGTTTTGATTTTGTCCAGCGCACGATTGCTATTCCAATTTTATTTATATTTATTTAGTTTTTCGACTATTACTCGTTTACTTGTAAAGCCTTCTTTTTCATTTTAAATTCAACATAATATAATACCACTGAGATTTTTTCACATTTCCGATAACAACCGTTTAGACTCTAACAAAAAATAGCACTACTTATTATGCTAAATATTTTGCAAACGGATCCCTAATAAAAAAAATCTGCGTAATAATATACTAAATTATTTTTAACAACTCTATCTAACGACACAACATCATAGGTTAGACGAGAACTGTTTTTATCCCCACAACGTGTAGTGGAGGTAAACTAATGTTTTTATTAAATTTTACCACTTTGTGGGCGTGACTAATATGTATACCGATACCAAATTACAGCTTTCTAGTACTAGGGGTATCTGAGTTAAGCCGCGGACAGACAGACAGACGGACATGTCAAAATTATAAGGGTTCCTTGTCGACTTCGGATCCTTAAAAAAGTGAACGCACCTAAAAGTATTTTATTAAGAATGCAGTAAATAAATACCAGGCAGAAGGCGACGTGGACGTCCCACTCACACTTGGGAGGCGCTCTGTGGACAAGGAGCTGAAGGAAGCTGGACTGTCGTGGAGCGATGCAAGGAAAACTGCGCGGGACCGGCCGGCGTGGAAACAACTTATTGAGGCCCTCTGCACCAGCGGGGTGCCATAGGACTACAACAACAAATAAATACCTACTTCATTGCGCAGAATGTAACAGTGATCTGACACCATAATAATTATGCAATGGGGAACTTGATACTAACGTAACGACGTAAGCAGTTCCGCTTACCCTTGCGACCTTTGACTAAAGTTGCCAAGACTGCGTTCGCGTAGTATTATAAATGTTCTTTACCAAGATGAAGGTGAACAATTAAAATGCGAGGAAGGGGAGAAGGTAAATAGTTTACACAAACAAGACCCAAGTAATGACGGTCTAACATTTTACGCTCGGGTAGAGCCATATTTCAGGTCGCTCTGGCGTGCTATTATAAACAAGTCAGTACCTATTGTAGAGCACAGAATTTCAAAGTGAAAATAAAATAGTTTGGTTCTAACGAGGGTCTTACGATAAAGCCGGAGGCCTCAAAAAGGAAACACTGATAGAGAAATAACAATAATTTATAGTAAAAAGGTACTTACTGAATATAAAACACTGTTTAAAAAAATAAAATCGTACAAGATATTCCTCGTAATTTCTTAAAAATGGTTCCAAATTAAACAGTCTTTAAACAACAGGAATATGTAGTCATATATACTCGTATATAGTGGGTCTCAAAACCCTTTTTGAAGGTTTCACCAAAATATAATTTTGCTCTTCGGAGCAACCAAATTAAAGATCGATCTCCAAGTGTAGTTATCCGTAAGAATATAGAATGTCATAAGGCATTTCCCACCCAGCATTTTACATTTTGCGGGCCTCGGTGAAAAATATAACGTGTCCCCAAATTTTTTATATGCTATAGGGCCTATAGCATATAGGAGCTCTATTCCTATTGCCTATAGTAGTCCTATTGTTGGAATAGAGCTCCCACATCGTCTAAGTTTATGTGAGAAATATGTTCCTTTTGTCTATTCCGGACAATAAGTTTGTATAAATGGTTATTCTAATTTGCGGACAGTTTGGTAGTGCACACAGGTTCCGAGACGCGGCACAGGATCTGCACATATCAGTGAAGTAGACCTGGACGACGTCCTTGATCTTAACTTGGAAGACTATAAGTACTCCAATCTGATAGTATTGCATATCTCTCTCGCAGCTGCACTCCATGTTCGCTGTCAGGGCAAGAAAGCTTCCATTCTGGAGGTTACGCCCGCAGAAAGCTGTGGCAGTGGGCTGCTGCAAAGAGCGTACAATACGTAAATAAACGATGCACCAAATTGGACTAAGAAAACGTCAACATGGAAAAGTAAATAGCAAAAACTCACTTTTTTAAATTTCACTCTTAAGAGAAAAAAAAAACAAATTGAAAATTGTTCTTAAGAACAATTATCAATATTTAGTGCGATATTTATTGTGAACATTTTGAAATAGGACTGATTGAACTGTAAAAATAACATTGTGATATATATTATGAATTCAAGAATTATTTATTGACTGATTCATTAAATTTTTTTGCAGTGTCCATTTTTATTATTTTAGGTCAAAAAGAAATTCAAAATATAGCGCGCAATAGAGAGAAAACTATCATAATCTTGAAAATTTTAAGGAGGAATTAATGTAGCGATGCTACACTATCTAGGATCCTATCCTATTACTTTTTTGGTCTTCTAATATCTAAGTGGAATAATGTAATAGAGTAAAATATTTAAAATCTTTCTTTAGAATGTAATATAAGAATAAAATAAAGGTACTTACGTCCTACTTTTGAAGAATTTTGAATTGTTATGTGTAGAGCATCACAGAATCAATATTTAGTAGTGAGCGTATACTACACCACGGAGGCTGATAACTATAGTTACGAGCTCGTAGAGCGGTAACTATAGTTAGAATGTTCGGCTCTATAGATAAACCGCCTAAATGAGTCCTCGCCCGCGGGGTACAGGGGCGCGGGGGTAACACGACAAAGGGAGAATGAAAGAGGTGCGGGCGGCGGCGGGCGGCGGCGGGCGGCGGGTATTCTCATTCTCTACCTGCCCTTGTACCCCGCGGGCGAGACTCATTTAGGCGGTTCTACTATAGATCCAGAGATTCTGGATGCGATTCCTAGTGAGGACACTGTAAAGCTAAAATTTTTTGTGAGAATTCCCCAGTTCGGTTGGGGCATTGCAGAATGAATCACTTGATTGTCCGAAAAGTACTTCCGAAGGCGACTCTACGAAAGTAATCGTTTAATGAGCCATATCAGACGCCAGAGTTTGTGAAATCGGTCATTAATCTTACAATCTACACGATATGATAATGAGTAGTGTTTATTTTCAAGAATTTGGTAAAACATTTACTACGCAAAACGTCCTACATTCGCACAAAATTATCACCTTCATACTTCATAAAATTTTATTGTATGCCGAACACGATCGTACGAGGCAGCAATATTCCCTACAACATGCTCGTCTGGCTATCACCCAATAATATCTTATTACTCCTTGGCATATTGGCATAGCGAATACCGTACCGGGAATGGTCATCCACACGGATCGTTCGACATGCCATTGCAAATACTTGACTACATGGGTTTGGAACATGAAAATTAACCGTCAACTTCAAAGGTAATTCAAAACATCAGGGAATTCATTCAGAAAGAACAGTATTTTCTTGTTACAAACGTAAAATACTGGGCAAAGCTTCCAAAGTCTACAAACAAAACAAATAAAAAAGGGGTACAAACATTGGACAAAAAATTGCAAATAATCTCCAGAATAACCGTCAAGTTATTTATTTCAGTAATTTTTACTTCATTTAAATATTTTAGGCGTACTACAGTCAAAAGCACATCTAGCTTGACTCATATATTGAATTTCGTACCGATCTTTAATCAATATTAATACACTTCTTTTTAAAGGTAACCAAAAGGCAACTGATGTAACTACTTCTTGGGCTACGCTTTTATTACTTAGTCAATTTTGCCATTGACTCGAAACGAAGAAGCTTTAGTCGCGCTACGTTGTCAAAATTGAGCTGCTCTTGACTGTACATATAATCTGATGCAACTTCAAGAGAAAATGTCTCTGGTTACGAGAATCCCACTTAATGCGGAATAAACGAGTCTCCAACATTACAAGGCATGAAGGATTTGCTCTTTGAATCATTTTTGGGTTCACTGCAATAAGTAGAAACGTAATTGGACTCTTTTGTGAAAAACTGTTTTATGGGAGGTCGTAAAGAGCTAAAGAATTGCGTTATCCTACATTACGGACTCGTGTAACTTGAAACATTGCCGTGTTTTGTTATTCAATGTGGAAATAAAATGTTAAGTAGGATAAAAACAGGGTCATAAATATAAAAGTGATTGTATTCTTTCTTGAATATTTGTAGTTATTTCTCAAAATTATTTTTGTTTGTCTTTAGCCTGTGTTAAATATATAATACACATCTAGTCTCCAATACCCATAGTACATATCTCCAATACCCTGGTTTGGGTTCTGATGATCCTGTGTGTAATGTCGCTCTTATGAATTTTAGCAATTTAAAAAACAAAACTTCTGTTACAGATAATGGAAATAAACTGATTCAGGCGATTTGTAGTCCATGGCCGCTGTCATACACAAGATGCACAACAAAACGGCCTATCTTTCGCCAATTTTGACAATGTCGTAGCAAAGCTACGCCGCCGTAGCTAATTATTGCTACAAGCGTAGCAGGTAATAGTGGTAGGCCCAATCCTTCTATGTGCAACGATATTTTTAGTGCATTTATAGGAACTATGTGTTTTGGGAAAAGTTGTTCAGCTTCGTCTACCCTTTTGAAATTGCTACATCTCTAACTCTGTACCTATCTATTAAAGGAAGCTGTGACTCTCTAACTAACTGATCTATCAACGCAAAGCTCAAACCACTGAACAGATTGGGCTAAAATTTGGCTCACAGATAGGTATTATTAAGTATGCGACCGCAAAAAACGGATTTTTGGAAAATTCTATTCCTAAAGGGGTAAAATGGGGTAAAAAGTTTGTTTGTTTGTAATAAAACCGAATCCCACACGGACGAAGTCGCGGATACCAGCTAGTTTTATTATGAACAAGTATCCTGAAACTTGTATCCCTATTGATGCTATTTATCACGCGTAGGAGTTTCACATAAATCCGATAAAGTAGCAGCAACGTTTCTAGTTGTCCTGAAACACCCACTTTTCCTACCTAATATGCTTTCCATAGTTACATTTTTTATGAATTTCTTATACGTAATTTTGTTATAATTTCATACCAGAGGTTGGTAGGCGAGTCTATTTTTACCATTTATTTTTATCCTTAGGCTAGAGAAAACAAAGGTTGCTTTATATTAACATTCCAAAAGCTTGTTGACCAAATAAAAGAGAGAATTTAAGAAGAATATTAAAATAATATTATTTTAGTTTTACCAAAAAAATTACTTTTATTCACGAGCATCGTGTGTATGCCAAGTAAGAGGTTGCTGTTATTCAAGTTGATAATAATTTTCTGGCGATACTCTTTAGTAACCAAGCGCTTTGAAACGACCTTTGATTGCTCTTCGCGCCAGGCACTTAGCGTACGGTCGGGTCCTCGATACACGCATATTACTTACTTTCCTGGTTTCAGTTATCATCTTTAAACACTTTTTGTTTGTGAGTTAATTCCTTAAAGTTAGAGAATTTGCGATCTTCTCTTCAATACTACCTACACAAGTGAAAGTTAGCAAGTTTTGTCAGTTTTTAACACCTGAATAACTGTACAGACTTCAATAACATTTGACAGAAACTCTTTTACCGTGAAAAAATTACAATTTCAACAACCATACATTATTTTATAAAAATCCCAACGAACAAAATCGCGCGTAACGTCTGCAGTATACATATTTTAATGCGCAAGCTAATTTCCGTCTTACGAAAATCATATCAGTCAAATGAATGGTTAAACATTATGGTAAAACGTTAGCATTATTCAAACCTAATATTAACTTGCACGGAATTAGCACATCCTACATAACTCCGCTCGGCAGTTAAGCTGCGTTGAACTTTCAAGGCGAATTTTCTGCTCGTTACGTTTTAAACGAATTTGAATGAGGTGATAAATCAGCCGAGTGGGAGTACAGGCAATTATTGTAAGAAGAATTTCACGACATCATTAAAGACGATGTTAATACGTAAAGGAACGTGGAGGTATAGAAAGATTTTTATTGATTTGAAAAACGAGAAATATACAAGTTGCTTATATGACTTCACCGCATGTACGCCTAACGTTCGATTTTTTGAGACTTTTATTTTGAACTATCTTGTGATTACATAAAATCTAACAAATAAAAGTATTTTCTGTTCATTCCTGCTTAGAAAAGTCTACGGGTCACTGTCTACAGCGGCCATCTTTGTCGAATACTCGTACATGCAAGCGAAAGAGAAAAAGCAAAAGAGATTTAAACCTCGCAGCTCTAGTGACCTAACGATCTATGGACTCCAGGTCACGGATCAAATTCGCGGAAAAAGTAGCATAAGTTAAGATTTTTTTCTTCCTGTAAATAAAATAGGTCAATTAAAGCAAGTAATTATCGTCGCTAGATGATGTCGTGCGGCGTACGTGGACACAGTTTAGTTTGTTTATATGCAGGATGCATGCAAGATGCAAGCAAGTGGACAGTGACTCCACTTGTTAGCGGTTTTGAATAGTAAAGGCTTCTAAATAAAAAGAAGAAGGGGGAAATACGAGTATGTTGTTACGAGTACAGGGATAAATAAAACTTTTGTATCGTTGCTAGGTTTTCGGCTTTTACCTAACTTTAAAAAGGGATTAAAAATAAACACGAAACAGGTGCCTTATTATGTTCCACCCCACTCTGGACAAACATTGAAAAAAATCAAAATTGAGAATTGTTTATTTACTGAGAAGAGTTTCACAATTGCTAGGAACGGGGGGGGGGGGACCCCAAACTAGGACGAAACCTGTATCTTAGGAGACCTAAGATATTTACTACTCGATTATTTTATACTTAGTACAGTCAAGAGCACATCAAGCCTGTGTCAAGTCCTGTCGTTGACTGTACTTATACAATGAAATTAAAGTTTTCAAAAATCTTAAACTAGTTCGACCCATGACTTTGTTCACGTGAAAACAAGTCCAGTTGTAGCATAGAATAAAAAATAAAATTTATAATTAGCTACCATGATTATTAAATTATAGTAAGAGTTTCCAAAAAGAAGTATGAGGCATCTATGTCGTGATGTGTATTGTGTGCGACAGTGAAAAAGGCGCTAGGTTAGCATATTGTCTAAGCAAGCTATGACGAAACCTAGGTGAGTCGACATTAGCGACATAGAAAAGAATCGATAAAATAAAATACACATAAAGTGTAAATAAAAAGTAGTGGTAGCAGTCGTAGTAGTTGTGTGTGTATTGTATGAAGACCATTAGTACGCAGTTCTTCAGTTGTTTTTTGCTGTTTCTTATACGCACAATCTATTTGCATTGAATTCTACATTTTATGACGTTTAATAAGCATTATCTAAAAAAAACTTAAACCTAATAGTCCTTCGGAGTCCTTTTCGATAGCACTCTTTCTTGGCGGCCACACGTCACGGAAACCAGTCGTAAAGTCTTTGCTGCTGCTGGGTCACTTCGAAGGTGGAAAAACTTGCTCCCCGTGAAGACTAAGGTTGAACTTGCGCAGTCCTTACTATTACCGATTCTTGATTATGCGGATGTCTGCCTCATTGATCTCAATGAGGATCTGCTAAGTAAGCTCCAACGCCTGCAAAATCTTTGCATAAGATTTATATTTGGGCTGCGTAAGTTTGACCATGTGTCTGAATACAGGAGCAAGTTAAAATGGCTTCCTATCAGGTTGCGCCGAGATGAGCATGTCCTTGTACTTCTCTACAACGTACTGCATGACCCTCGTACTCCCTCATACCTTAAAGAACGTTTCCGATACCTTGGTGTTGACCGCTCTCGTGATTTGCGATCCAAGACTGATAATGTGTTGGAAATACCCTTTACTCGGTCAGGCTACTATAAGGAATCTTTCACTTTAAAAGCTATCAGTCTCTGGAATGATCTGCCATCTGAGATTCGTCACTCCAAGTCACTACCTATTTTTAAATCTAAACTGCATAACTTCTTACTTAATAAAATTGTACCTTAGTTTGCAACTGAGTTTGTATATATTTATATGTTATCTATTTGTCTATATATTTTATATATATTTTTATATATGTATTTTATATTTATTTATTTGTGTATATTTTGTTTTTATTGTAGTTGTATTTACATTAAATATTATCTATATATTGGCATTGGCACACTACTACAGTTACTATTTACATTTTCCTACAAGCAACTAAGGTTGTCTGGAAGAGATCGCTTTAAGCGATAAGACCGCCTTTGTCCACCCTAGTTTTAAGAGTCTCCTGTGTATTGTTTTTGTTTTTGTGTGACAATAAAGAATTTATCTATCTATCTATCTATCTAATATCTCAGGGAATATTCCATGGTGACCAGTAAATATAGAAAAGATAAACAGCCATAAGTTCGTCATTGGCATTAAGTTCTATAAGTAAAAGAATAAATATTCAGACAGAACAAATAAAAATTCTTCCTAAGCGGGGATCACATCCGTCCGCGACCGATAACGAAAATGAAAGTAATTAATTACCAACCATGCAAACGGGCCAAACGCTCTGTAATCCTATCCTACTATCCTAGTAATATTGTAAACGCGAAAGTTTGTAAGTATGCATGGATGGATGGATGTTTGTTACTTTTTCACATAAAAACTACTGAATGGATTTTATTGAAACTTAACAATAATATAGCTTATACATCAGAATAAAACATAGGCAATACAATTTTTAAACCTGCGTAGACAAAGTCGCCAGCACCAGCTAGTATTAAAATAAAGACCTTGTGTGCGGTGAGTTTGCAGTGAGTTCACGAATCAGTTCAAACAAAGCTGTTACTGACCGCTCTAGCCCTCGGGAATTCGCTTGTTTAAAGCCGCTGGAAACTTGAACCACAAGATAATAGTTTACTTTGCGCCTTAGGCACCTCAAGAATATTACGCAAGCCTTTACAGAATTTTCCTGTAGAATTCAGCTGGTATTCTTGAAGTTTAATTAATATTTCTGTAACTTAATGATTTAATAATATAAAGACATCATCGTAACATCCCATGAAACGTCTACTAGTACTTTGGAGGGGTTTTACCATTGCATGTAAGCATTGAAGCTGGCGACCGCTGTTGTTGAAGATCGCAGTACGTATGTAAGATGGTATGATATACAGAAAGATGCTGCTGCCCATACTCCGGTTCATAAGCCTAAGTCACCTCTTACGACACCCACGGGTAGAGATGGGTCGGTACAATTTTTTGCCGGCACCACACGGACGATAATATAAAATAATTAACAGTACCTGTTGGTGTCGTAAAAGGCGGCTAACAGATTTTGAACCGTCCTATAACAGCGTCTTTCTGCGTATCGTACTATCTTACGAACTGCTGCTTTTAACAATTGTGGTGACTATGATGCTTTCCCACCAAAGTATAGCACGCAATTTGCCGCAGAATTTTGGAAAGAAGTGCTTGTCGACGAGTGGACTTCTAAATCTAGGAAATTATGATTAAACACCTACAAATTAGCATAGTTCAAGCAAATAATTTAATTGAACAATTATTATTATTGCAACTGAAAATTCTCATTACAAGTAGTACAATAAATTGAATTGTTGTTTTTCATTCGTGCTTGGTTAGTTGGTTCATAAGTTGGATGCAGTTCTGTTGATTTGATGGTAAATGAATTCATTAAATAACACAAGTCAAACAAAATTATTGATTAAAATACATAGGTCATACTTTAATTGAACTTCTAAGAATAGACGCATTTACACGTTACTTGAACTTCTGAGAATAGACGTTAGAACAGTTTTTGACGCTTCAAAAATAAGTATTTTCTATGGTCAGTCATAAAATGATCGATATTTTGATCAATGACACAAATTAGAAGTCATATACTGTAAGATAAAAAAAAATCGAGGTTCAGACGTGTCACTCTTTCGTTATTCGAAATTTCTTCGGAACTATATGGTAAATTACAAGGTTAGTAACAGAATCTTCCTTTAAAATGTAATGTTATTTATTTAAACATCAAAGTTTCGCTACCAAGTTACGTAGGTATTTAGGGTTCCGTAGTCAACCCTTATAGTTTCGTCATGTCTGTCTGTCTGCGGCTTAGCTCAGTGATTCTTAATGCCAGAAAGCTGTTATACGAGTTTACATATTAGTCACGCCGAAAAAGCGGTAAAACGAAATCTTGATAAAAAAAATCAGTGTGCAAAAAAATCACGTAAAGTAGGGATGTTTTTTTTTCTCGTCGACCCCATATGGCAGGTGTAATCACAAATCAGATATCTCAGGGTTTAATCAGGTATCTAATCAGATAGGTCTATTTATTACTAAACGACTCGTGAGTGTTACACATAATTATGTACTTCAACGGATAAACTCACGTTTTATATTGACGGCATAGGACTCAATATAAAACGTGAGTTTATCCGTTGAAGTACATAATTATTAGATAGGTCTTTTGAAAATATTGTGAGTGAGCAAAGACCTCTTTTTGATTTTGGGTTCCGTTTGCGAAATATTTAGCTTAGACGCGCAAAGTTTTGTAAGAGTCAAAGCAACTTTACTTCCAAACCCTACTATGTGCGTGCCCCGATACGCACTTGACAGGAAATTTAGGAAAATCATTGCCAAATAAAACCGAATCAAGCACCGTTTTTGACGGATCACAAAAAATATGATCGATTTAAACAAAATGCTGAGATTAGAGAAGCCCTGTGTGGTTTTGTACTGAAAACGGCTGTTTATTTGGTTTTACTTTTTACTACTACAATCACACAAAATAACTTGTCGTCAAGTGGAAAAGAGCCAAAATGTGACTTCCAAGATCATCTGGAGAGTTACTCAGGTAGGATGTACTTAATTAATTACCCTTACGAAGCTAGTCTCACTAGGATCGCTAAAACTCTAAGGTACATTTCGCCGACATGGCACCTATTACGTGTTCTTGTCCCATTTCCTCGCAAACATGTTCTATTCGCAAAGATTAAACCAGTAGACGTGACATCGCGTTCAGCTAGCTCGCTTCATCCACACGGGAATAATTGGCTACAAGCCAGTGAGTTCATTTAATTACCTCCCAGTCTTCCGTTCAACTGATTTTACTCACTTTTAAATAACATGCGGAACGTTGGATCTTTATTGTCAGTAACATTAGGTACATTATAGGGGTCAAAGATTATCTTATTTATTTTTTATTTAGTTTAATCTTTAAGGAAAGCTAAAAGCTCTAAAAATTCAAGAATTACATAAATATTAACTTGAGGCTCATTATAAGCTTCCGCATTTGGAAACTAAATAACAACTCTTACTAAGTAAATCAGTTAAAAAAAAAGTTCAAGACTAATTTGTAAATGTACATTATTGTAAAAACTACTTGCTAACCCGAGTGACACTTCTTCGGACTATTTAATAAAGTTGTGTAAGCGCCGCTGTGTGTTATTCAAAACCTAGAAGGCAAACCAGTTTTTAATAGTGTTAGTGACCGCGAAACTCTCAAACAATATGTAAACCAGTTTAAAAAACCTATGTGCAAATGCCTGATTTAATGGTTGTGAAACTGAGATGTAAAATAAAAGACCCTTATATAGCTTTTAGTACCTGGGCTTGTTTAAGTTCTTATAATAGAACCTTGGAGAGTAATTAGACCTCCAAAACTTATAATTAAATTAAAGTAGACACCTACGTAAGTAGGTAAGCGTTAAAGTTAATAATTATAGAGCTTTTAGCAAAAACGTTTCTAAGAAATACAAAATGTTTTAAGACCATGTTTCAAGCTACTGCGATTGGACACAGAGTTTGAGTAAATTAATTGGACTTTATTTTTCAAAATTTTATTTTCGAAAGATCAGACGACGAAACTCTTTCAATAGGGAACGTCAACTACGTTTTTTCAAGTGTCGATAGGTGTCACGTTCATCACTGTGGGTAATTTCTTCTTTTAGGTTCGGTAAAATAAATGGAATCTTTTTAGAAGAAAATATACTCGTATTACAAACATTGTAGCAATGAAACTAACTTAATCATTTTCATACTGAGTGTCGACGACGGAGGTTGCCTGCTAGCCTGATGCTGGCAGGCTTCTGTAAATATGTATATTTAAACTTAGACGTAAGCAAATTCCAAATTACGACATTGATTAGTTTTGGCAGTCTCTCAGTCTCTACTTGGTTTACTTGTAAATACTGTGTGTTTTACCGTTTTTAATTATATTTTATTAACCTGAGGAGCTGTCTTCTCATTTCGCAGATAACCAGCGCATAAATCGGTAATACTGAGAGACAGTTTAGTGTCAGTGTTTCCATTTTACATTTTTCGTAACGATGATTAGCATCACTATCCAGTCGAACTTTCGAAAGGTGCTGGAAACTCCCTATCTATAGAAGAAAAAAAATCAATTTCTGTTAATTACTTTGTAGTCTAATAGTCTGATATTCGACAACGGATAAGTTTTAAAACTAAAGCAATTGATTATAGTAGAAAGTAACATCACAGTCGATTTAACAAACCTCTGCAAACTCTTTTGATTGAACTCTTAAATAATGAATAGTTGAATCTGGTGGTCTAGTCTTTTGCAATAAAAACGACATTAATACGATACTCCTTTGAAACGTTCGAATTCAAAAGTTCTTTAGCTACCAACAGAGAAGCATTGGTTGGAGTTTTTTCAAATCGATAGAAACTAGAAGTCTTAATAATCCAACTTCTAAGGTCAGAGAAGTTTTTTAAGTAGGCTTCATGCAGCAACTATTGTTTTATTACAAAAGAAAAATTGACTCTGAGTTTGGTTATATCTTTAAAATAATATAAAATCTTGTAAACAAAAGTTGATCCTCCAGGTTTTAGAAAGAACACTGGTTTTAGAATAATTTATAAGAATTCTTTAGAAAATTTCCTTCTAGAAATAAAATGCTACAATAATCTTACAGCTTGCCAGAGCTTTAATATCGTAAGGAATGAACGCAACAAGCGGAAGATTTTAATTGAATTTATTGACTCCAAACAAGTGTGTTAATGAAATTTTATTTTATGTATCCGTATGATTAAAATTTAATTATTACTTAAATTTGTATGTGCCAGGAACATAAATTTTTGACCATTTTGCAAATAAGTCACATTCAATCGTTATGTGTTATGTAATTTAAATGTATTTCATGTCTTTTATTTCCCTAAGTGCAAAATTTTTCTTATTTATCTACTTAACTTTCAAGCTTTCTCGCCAGTGATTTAAACAGTTATATAAAGTAATTCTGTGCACTATTAGAGTGACATATGTATACGTAGGAACGCACGACAGCAAGCATGTATAAACAAAAGCTGAGCCAGCGCTACACGCCACAACCGCCCGAAACCAGAGACCCACTCAAGGTCAAATAGTTTCCACCGACGTGCGTCTGTGTGTACGTAAAAACACAAACATGTCTAGTTATGGTTACGTTTTTTCTTCTCGAGCAAAGAAAGACTTAGTTTTGAAATTGTTGAAGTGAATACGAACTAACAAGGGCTAAAATAAATATGTAGAGAGAAAACAAACAAAGTGAGATAAATGTATACAGGTTAATTTAAACTTAACCAAAAAGAAAAACTTGGTCATCCCATACAAATTTCAAAATTTACAAAATCTACACACAGTGCACACCAGTCGTAAGAAATGACTGTTTTCAAATTTATGTAATTCAATTCTTTGATTTATGGCTTTTGTCAAATTTATGTAAGCAAGCATACACAAGTGTATTGGCGTTGTCACGGTGTCACGGTGTGAATAGACTAGCTCAGTGTCGTTGACTGATCATGCCCCTTCAGTATTCGGAAGGCTGTCCCTTACACCCTGTATATCAAACTCTACAGCTCTATACAAGATGTCCACTCTCAATTTACGATATGTCGCAGGACGGTCGTATAATTCGCCGTTTTTAGGTCAGTTAGTTAGGCAAACCCAACCTAGCCGATCCCGAGTAGGATCGGTTAGGTGGGTCGGATTAGGTAATCTTTCGATCACAACGCACGAACCGAGCGAGCGAAGCGAGCATGCTGCGGGAGCAGCCGGCAAGTGCCAGAAACGAATTACGCGTCGTTATGTAAAATGCCGGGCCATTATGTAAAATGACAAAGTTAATATTTCATTTCAGTTTATTGTTAGTGTACAATTTGCTTGCGACAGATATATCGATACGATAATACTTCAATACAGTTGAGTTGTCAATTATCATCCAACCAATATCCTGCTCTATTGGGACTAATAATTATTATTATCCTAATAAGGAAGGGATAATTATTATTATCCTACTAATTATCCTATACAGGGTGTTAGGGACAGCCTTCCGAATACTATGGGTATGATCAGACAACGACACTGAACAACTTTCAGTGAACAAAACATTCAGGAAACGAAAAAAAACGGCTTCTCCATACAAACTGCCCGATCAAGTTTACAATTTTGTATGGAGACACGGATTTTTTTTTTGTTTCCTGGAAGTTTTGTTATCTGAAAGTTGTTCAGCGTCGTAACTGATCATGACCCTTTAGTATTCGGAAGGCTGTTCCTAACACCCTGTATATATGTTCCTACTCTAAGGAATTTGCGTGTTACGAATAGTATCGTATAGATATATCAAAAATTGAGAGTAGGATACTTGATTTTTAAAAATACGTAAGGAAAATAGAAAACTTTTTACTGTTTCTACACCAAATACGAAAACCCTGTCTATGCGTACGTATTCATCCATAGGTATTGCGGTCTGTAGGTTCTAACGCAGGCTTGCTCTAATCCTTAGAGGCTGCAAACATCTAGTCAGGCGTGTAAGCACGTTCCATATACAGGGTGTTAGGGACAGGTTGGCAAAAACAAAAAGAGACAGACAGAGTTGGAAAAAATTCGTCATTTTAAATAAGACTAATGAAATTAGTTCCAAAAACTCTATGCGAAATAGTCAATCTAGATTGTGATTTTGAGTGGAGCGGTTGTTTTTTTTTATTTTCGGCGATATAGGTAATACTTTTGGGGAAAGTTGTTTAGTTTTTTTGACACTGATACTGCCGTTTATGTTATGCTAGACCCTACACCCTGTATAGGGGACACGAGGGCGTTTTCATGAAGGGAAGTGCGTAGGACGAGGGCAGATGCCCGAGCTATGACGTCATAGAGCTTGTAGTTACACAATACGAGCCGTATTTATCTAGGTATAAACATGATACAAATAATGAAAGTACTTGAGTAAAAATATGTTCATTTTCTTCACTTCCCAAAACAAAGATTCTACTTATAAACAAACAAAAATCTGATCCCAATCACAGTGTACATACACAACATATGCGCACAGACATTTTATTAGACTTCTCATGCAGGTAAAACGGGTAGAAGGAACATCAGCTAAAATAAAAATAAACTAATTCATGTGATAGATCAAGTCTCTTTGGAAACTTTACAGTATAAAACTTATAATAATTTTTACACTGATTTCATTACAGCAAAGTTCTGTTTCTCTTTTTAGGAACAATCAAGCCAAGCAACTATTGATTCGACAGTCATCTTATTTGATGTTTAAGTTCTTCAATAGGCTAATATTGATTTAATTTAAATCAAAGGTCGAAGCTTCTCTTAAAAAGGCGAGCGAGCTCGGTACCAATCTGATTGAAATGTGAAACACTCGTAAAATAAAAATAAGACCTTCGATTCGGTTTTTCTCTCCACTTCGAAAAATAGCGTCTTTTGATACATACCTACTTCAAATATATATAAATTTTATCGGAGTTTTATTTGATCGTAAAGAAATACTTAGCTATCCGGACACGTTTATCTAAACCAAGTTTAACACGATATTAATAGAACCACCAGAAAACTGTACGGAATAATATGTTTTTACGGAATAAATTTAGTCTCTTGGCCAACTTTAAACAACTTCAAGTGTCTCAAAAAAGCAGCCAAGCCTTGGTGAAGCGGTGTCCTCAATATCCTACATTTGAAATGTCATTTCAAGTTTTAGAGTACTTAGGTAGGTCTTGAACCCTCAAGACCTACCTAAGTACTCTAAAACTGGGCACGAAAAAAATGGCTCTAGAAAGTCTACTTTATAAAAAGCAATAAATCAATTTCCGTACGATCACACCTGTCTATGCGAAGTGTGTCGATATTTTAGTACTATGTACTATAAGGCGTACTTTCTGGAACTATCGATAACATGCCACGAAAGTCCCCGGGCTCATTAGCGAGCTCTAATCAAACTCGAGGAACACCCAACGGAGTCCCTGCATTGACACGGCTATTATTAATAGCAGTGCCCATGACTTTGTTGGCGTAGAGTTTGGCTGTTACATAAACTTTTCTTCCCTAGTCCCCCAAGATTATATTTATGAAAATATTTTCTGCGTACAGATTATTACAGTTTTAATAACGTTGTATCGTCAATTAAAGAATATTTTATTGGATAAAGTATTTTATACTTTAAGTGAAATTTAATTCTGTTAAATTGATCTTACTACATTATGTAGCTACATTTTGTTTAGTTTTGGCATTGTATATTTATAATTATTATTATCCTACTGACGATCCACTGACATGTTATATTTTAATGTAATAATTAATGTAATTATGAAATTGATAAGGTGAAATAAATAAGTCTGATTCAGATTTCAGATTCAGATAATTTTATTCAATGTAGATTCTTTACAGAATACTTATTGAATGTCATGCAGAATACAATGCAAATTGAGCGAGTCTACGCCGTGTCTAATCTAATATATTATAAATAAAGTATCTACAGCGTGAATTTTCATTAGTTTTGCTCATGAAAACAAGCAACTTTCTGGATGGAAAACATTTTTACTCGTAAAATATTTTTTGCTTTCCCATAAAAAAATAAGTGAATTACGTGACCACTTTACTATGGAGAGACAAAAATTTTTTTTACACAAAATATGGAGAAACTTATTTTTTTTTATTGAGTTTTTTTTCTCTCCTTAGTCATTGGGAAAGTTATTTCTTATCATGAGTATACTCACTGGGCTTCAGTAGCAAACCCAATAAAATTCTACATCGTTGATCTTCATTAGTTTTGCTAAGTCCAACCTGTGACCAGTATTTGTGAGGTCGTCGTTCATCGATCTGTCAACCTACACGATATAATATATTTTTGAGTTACGGTAAAATAAGTAATTTCAAGCTTTTTACAGCCTACAGTTTGTTTGCTACTAAATAAATAAATGTAAGTTTGTAAAAGACGCGAAGAAGCAAAATTACCTCCGATCATATCAGCCGAAAGACGTCCACTGCTGGACCTCTACTTAATTTTAATTACAACTGGTTGCAAAATTTTCGCACTATTCGTAATATATTTTAGCCAGATACTTTTGTTTCTTCTAGGATTTTTTTGCTGATCCGCTTCGTATTCAACTTGTTATCAAGTATAATCATTAGATAAAATTTCGTTGGTAGAGGTAAAATCACTCTATCAGCAGCGCGAGTAAAAACTTGCATTCATTAAAATTCACAGTAAGTTATGTGATCCAAAATTAAGTATCAGAAACACGTATGTATACATCAACATACGTCCATCAAATAAATTCAAGCGAGTTCATTATACCTTCGCGGCCCACAGCGTGGAAGGAAGGCCTAATACCAATCACGCCAACGCCAGTCGGGCCAGTTTAACGAAACTTTAACAGCTATAGATATAATAGAACCTTATTAATTTTAACTTACCATTTGACCTAATGCGCTTTCAGTTTTAACCTGAAAAGAAACAAAGAAAGTTACAGTCTACAATTATTATGCAAAACTAGCTGTTGCCCGCGGCTTCGCTCGCGTGGATTTCGTATTTATGTTGTTACCGGTTTTCCGAAGCAATGATATATTTTCCCGTCATTTCGGGGTAATTTTAAACTAAGGAAAAACAGGACTAACCCTGCGCAAATCAATGAGTATAATTCAAGATCCAGCTGAATTTTATATAATATACAGACGTTACTCATAAATTACTCAGAACAAAGGAACTTAGCAGCAAATGTAAAGAGAGAGATGAGACACCTTTATGTAATATTTCAAAACAGAGCCAATTCGCAGAAGTAATTTAGAAAAACTAAAACCCTCTCCCTCTCTCTCCCTCTCCACCCTTCCTGTCCCCCTCCCCATTCCTCTGTCTCTCCCCCTCTCCATCCTCCCTCTTCCCCTGCCCCTTCCTCTCCCCCTCCCTCTCCCCCTCACTCTCCCTTACCCCCCCCCTCCCTCTCTCCCTCCCTCTCCCCCTTCCCCTCCTTCTCCCTCTCTCTCTACCTCTACCTGTACCTCTACCTCTCTACCTCACCACCTCTCCACGTCTCCACGTCTCCACGTCTCCACGTCTCCACGTCTCCACGTCTCCACGTCTCCACGTCTCCACGTCTCCACGTCTCCGTCTCCACGTCTCCACGTCTCCACGTCTCCACGTCTCCACGTCTCCACGTCTCCACGTCTCCACGTCTCCACCTCTCCACGTCTCCACGTCTCCACCTCTCCACCTCTCCACGTCTCCACGTCTCCACCTCTCCACGTCTCCACGTCTCTACCTCTCCACGTCTCTACCTCTCCACGTCTCTACCTCTCCACGTCTCTACCTCTCCACGTCTCTACGTCTCCACGTCTCCACGTCTCTACGTCTCTACGTCTCTACGTCTCCACGTCTCTAAGTCTCTACGTCTCCACGTCTCTACGTCTCCACGTCTCTACGTCTCTACGTCTCTACCTCTCTACGTCTCTACCTATCTACGTCTCTACCTCTCTACGTCTCTACGTCTCTACCTCTCTACGTCTCTACCTCACTACGTCTCTACCTCTCTACGTCACTACCTCTCTACGTCTCTACCTCTCTACCTCTCTACGTCTCTACCTCTCTACAACCCTACCTCTCTACGTCTCTACCTCTCTACGTCTCTACCTCTCTACGTCTCTACCTCTCTACGTCTCTACCTCTCTACGTCTCTACCTCTCTACGTCTCTACCTCTCTACGTCTCTACCTCTCTACGTCTCTACCTCTCTACGTCTCTACCTCTCTACGTCTCTACCTCTCTACGTCTCTATCTCTCTACGTCTCTACGTCTCTACCTTTCTACGTCTCTACCTCTCTACGTCTCTACCTCTCTACCTCTCTTCCTTTCTACGTCTCTACCTCTCTACCTCTAGCTCTACCTCTACCTCTACGTCTCTACCTCTCTACGTCTCTACCTCTCTACGTTTCTACCTCTCTACGTCTCTACCTCTCTACCTCTCTACCTCTCTACCTCTCTACCTCTCTACGTCTCTACCTCTCTACGTCTCTACCTCTCTACGTCTCTATCTCTCTACGTCTCTACGTCTCTACCTTTCTACGTCTCTACCTCTCTACGTCTCTACCTCTCTACCTCTCTTCCTTTCTACGTCTCTACCTCTCTACCTCTAGCTCTACCTCTACCTCTACGTCTCTACCTCTCTACGTCTCTACCTCTCTACGTCTCTACCTCTCTACGTCTCTACCTCTCTACCTCTCTACCTCTCTACCTCTCTACCTCTCTACCTCTCTACCTCTCTACCTCTCTACCTCTCTACCTCTCTACCTCTCTACCTCTCTACCTCTACCTCTACCTCTACCTCTCCCTATCCCTGCCCCTATCCCTACCCCTTACGCCAATTTAACCGCTATCCCTAACATAGAAACGACACCCGTATTTATTTTTAGACATTTCAAACCTATCGCACCCCAACCCCATCCCCAGGGGATGATGGTATTTCACGTCCACCACGTTGGATTTCAAAGTTGTTGTACCTTTCGTAATCAGCGACCCGATAAACCATACAAACGACACCCATATTAATTTTTAGACATTTAAAAACCTATCGCACCCCAACTGCATCCCCAGGGGGATGATGGTATTTCACGTCCACCAAGTTAGATTTCAAAATTGTTGTAGTTTTCGTAATCAGCGACCCGATAAACCATACAAACGACACCCATATTCACATTTCAACCCAATCGCACCCCAACCCCATTCCAAGGGAATGATGGTATTTTACGTCCACCACGTTGGATTTGAAAATTATTGTAGTTTTCGTAATCAGCGACCCGATAAACAATAAAAATGATACCCATATTGGTTTTTAGACTTTTTCACCCCATTTCCCTTTTTCATGGGTTGAATTTGGGGTGAAATTTCAATAATAGTGATGAACGTTGCATAGAATTACATCATTAATGCCTAAATAATAAATTATGTGGATTTTACTTTAAAAATAAAGAATTTTCAACTTCATCCCCCTTTTCACCCTTAAGGGTGTCGAATTTTCAAAAACCCTGAGACACGTAAAACTTAATTTTTAGTCGTCAGCTTAAATACAAATTTTGAATATCCTAACTTCAAAACTGACGGACTTTCATACAAACTTTCATCCCCTATTTTACCCCCTTAGGGGTGGAATTTTGTGAAACCCTTTCTTAGTGCACCCCTAGACCTAATAAGGAACCTACATGCCAAATTTTGAATCTCTAGACCCAGCGGTTTGGGCTGTACGTTGATATGTCAGTCAGTCAGTCAGTCAGTCACCTTCTTCTTTTATATATATAGATATACGTGAACCGCATTAATGTAAGAGCGCTTCTCCTGTCTTGCAGATTTGCATCCGCGTGCGCATCTCTTACACATGCGTGCTGTCAGCATTTGATCATTTCATATGCCATTCGCATGCAAGACGCGGGCCAGCCGCGCGATTGGCCCGCAAGACTAGAGAACAATATAAAATGATCAAATGTGAACCGCACGCATGCACGCATCAGCTCCGTACGCAAACGCAAATCCGCGTGAATGGAGAAGAGCAATTAGAACCGGTCTTCCGATCGCACAAATGATGGAACTATACAATCAATATGCCGAGCGCCCGCCCACTCACTCACTAAGTATTTAAATGCACTGCACGGGCGACCACAACACATCGGCAATCTATCGCTACTCTAATACCTCACGTATTTAACCTTCCAATGCCACACATTTTATGGAGAGTTAAACCTTCGTTACTCTTTTACCTATACAAATATATTAATGAATTATAAAAACTACATTCTATATATCATACAATCTAACTAAGCATTATCAGTTTACTTCCAGAAGCTATCGAGATAAAAGGAACTCGCTGCTTTGTAAATAATTCAATAAATCTCAGATAACTTCGTTTGAGACTGAAGGAGGGATCAAAGAGAATTTTACGAGGCTTTAAATTCACTTGGTCTCGTAAAATGCACTTCACAAAAGGTGCATTTTTATCGCAAGATGGCGGGAAACAGTAAAGTACACTGTACAGCAATAAAATACTTTTGTGTTCGTGAATCAGTACTTTGTAGTTGAATGTTTTTATAGCTGTTTGATTAATTCCTAAGCCAACATATCTAAGCCTCGATGAGCTATATCGAGACCTTATTTATCAGTATATAAATAAAGCTACTAAACAACAAACAAACGTGTTGAGTATGGTAAATCATCCTACAATTTTGACAAAATGATAACAATGATTCTAACATCGGTGTCAATTTTGAGCGGTCTGCCGTTTCGCGGTACACACCCTGTTGGTTCTACGTCCTACTACAATCTGACATACTGCAAAAATTCGTTGTCTGTGTCGCACACCGCACTTTAGGATACTGATAGGGTTAACAATAGGTACTCTATAGGTATTTTTTGTATTAGCACCTCTAACTATAAGTATCATTTAACCTCTCATGACAAACCTTCCTGAAATCACACCAGTGTAAAAGCAACACAAAAGAATTTACGTACCTATTATGCTATACCACCTGTTAACCCTGCCTTCCCGTACGAGGGTAAACATTTAATTATATTTGAGCAAAAGCGCCGGCGTTTCAGCTTGTTTGTACGGGTGGGTTGGGTTTGAACCAAAACGAGATTAAACATTCATGCTTAGCCCACGTGTGGTGGGAGCTTAGCGGGCGTATCGTCATATAAAGGGTGGTAAAAGTAGAATACATTCAAATTCCGCTGCAAGTGTGTTGCATAGTCTACGTGCAGGGCAGGTGCAGTGCATTGCATAATGAGTTGGATTAGTGACGTCATGCATGTCACACTCTACGCATCCGCACTGAAACTGAAAGCCCGTACACTGCGTCCAATGTGTTCGGGTTGAAAGAACCCTATCCAACTAGTACTGTCTGGGAGTAAGGTTCTAATGAGTATTTACCAAAGGTCGTAAAGATTTTGTTCAAGGTGGTAGGGCTTTTGTGCGTCCGTCTAAGGTAGTACCACCTCCTTGCTATTTCTGTAGTAAATCAGCAGACGTGCTTGCACAATTGTGTTTCAGTTCGAATTATAAAGGATCCAGTGAAATAAGGACACATAGAACATCTTAGTTTTCATGGTGTGCTAGGCGTTACGCTGTCTTATAATTGTCAAACTCTGTCACCAATGAAACAGTGGGTGCTATCATAGCACTGCTACGGGTGGTGGCGACCACTTACAACCAGGTGGTTGGGGTGGTCCACCTGCTCGCTTGCTTACTTTGCACAAAAAAATCTGTTCTTGTACGTATTTCACGATAAATTTATAATTTAGTTTTTGGGGAGCCCTCAGCCCAGCTGTGGGTGGATGCTTGTGAACTTAAGCTCAGGGCAGAAAAAACGCTATAAAATTAAATAAATTGCCATAAAATTTATATTACGTCCGTCGTTATAAAGAAATTAAGATATAACGTCTCAGGGCAACCAGAGGATCGCAATCGCCTTTTGCAAACTGTAAACTTTTGTGTGAAGCCTCGCTCGAGGCTGTTCCGCCGACAAGAATAAACATCGTTCCAAACGTTTTAGATATTAATAAATTTAATTTTTCAATTACATGGTGCTGCCGTTTTTATACGAGATGTTTTTATGCTTTTAAAATAGCATTCTCTTCAGTATTTTGTTTCCGTTCGCCTCATATTTCACGTTTTGTAGCATAAAGAGTTTATTTTTCAATTTCAAAGTGTGGAAAATTAGGACCAAAGCTGTTATCTTTTTCTATCATTACACTTAACAGCTGTTAAGTTGTTAACAGCCATTTTCTAATAGGTAGGTATTTGACTAAAACTTATCTTTTAGGATTTTAACCCTGAAAATATTACAAGTGAGCAAACGAGCAGGTGGGCCACCTGATGGTACTCGTAAGTGGTCACTACCCTTTGTTTTGAAAGGGCAAAGGCTCATGCAAAAGATCAGGGAGTCAGTGAAATTACTCGTATCTGAGAAGTTCTATCTTAGTTCACAAGGTGGGCAACGCGCTTTACTCTATTGTTAGTGTCAAAATCTACCACAAATTAGTCGTCAAGTGAAAAAAAAATCATTTGACCCTAAATCTTCCATTTCATCCTCATTTTTAGGGTTCCGATACCAAAGTGGTAAAAAAAGGAACCCTTATGGTGCCGCTCTGTCTGTCGGTCTGTCCGTCTGTCTGTCACACCTGTATATCTCAGCAACCACTTATGCTATCGACTTGAAATTTGGAATAGTATTAGAATATGGTTGCCCAACTTAAATGCTTATGAAAGAACTAAAAAAGAATGAGGATTAATAATGTAAAGGGGGCCCAAATATGGTGGGCGAATTTTCAAATTGTGGTTACTAGGTTGAGTAGGGTATCATATGAAAGGGCTTTACTTTTACATTCTGAAATATATTTTTGTATATTTTTACAACTCTTACTTTTGAAGTTATGATGAAATAAAAAAAATACCGTTCCCCCCCCCGTATCTCCGAAGTTTGTGAAAGGAAAAATCTGAATTAAATACAATCGGTAGAAGTATATGTAAATATTACAGCAAAAATAAAACGATCTTTCTAAGTTGCACAGTTTTTTAGTAATTTGCTAAAAACCTTTACAAACAAATTTAGTTTTGCGGTCCTAAAAATGGACTTAATCGCTTTCAAAAATACTATAAGTGCTAGGTTGATCAATAAATTCTTGAAAACGCAATGAAACTCTAGGAAAAGTATATGTAAATTGTATTTATTTTTCAACGTAATCACCTTTTAAGCTAATACATCTTGAGTAGCGTTTTGCAAGCTGGTTTATTCCCTTAGAAAAAAAGGCTTGATCCTGGGACTCGAAAAAGGCCTCTACAGCATAGATAACCTCATCGTCACCATCAAATTTTGTACCACGCAATTGCTTTTTCAGGTGAGAAAAAAGGTGGAAATCACTCGGCGCTAAGTCCGGAGAATATGGTGGGTGCTGCATCAACTGGAATCCAGCCGCTTGGATGGCAGCGCCTGCCTCATCAGATCTATGGGCAGGGGCATTATCGTGATGAAAAAGCACTCCAGCACGCAATTTTCCTCGACGTTTATTCTTTATTTCTTCACGTAGTTTTTTGATTAATGATGCGTAATACTCTCCAGTAATTGTCTCTCCTTTCCTTAAATAGTCGATCATTATTATACCTTCCGCATCCCAGAAGATCGAGGCCATTATCTTTCCTGCGGACGCAGACACCTTGAATCTCTTGGCTGGCGGAGAAGACGATCTTTTCCACACCTTGCTTTGGCTTTTCGTTTCCGGGTCAAAATGGTGTACCCATGTTTCATCAACGGTTACGAAACGAGCACAAAAAGAATCTGGATTCTCTTCAATGATAGCTAAATTTTGCTTTGAAATGTCAACTCTTGTCTTCTTCTGGGCGTCTGTTAACATTCAGGGAACCCAGCGCGCGGCCACCTTTTTGAAATTTAAGCTATGAGTTAATATAGACTGAATTGTCCCAAACGAAAGCTTTAGAACCTCAGCTAAATAACGAATGGTCACACGTCGATCTTTCAAAACGATTTCTTCGATTTTATCAACATTTTCTTGCGTAGCGGCCGTTGTTGGCCGCCCGGAGCGAGCATCGTCATTGCAGGCGGTTCTGCCACATTGAAATTCGGCGCACCAGTATGCTACTGTCGAATAAGACGGAGCATTGTCTGCCAAAGTAGCCTGCAATTCTTCAAAAACACATTTAGTAGAAAAATTTTCAGGCAGAAATATTTAATAACCGCACGAAGTTCGAGCTTTTCCATTTTGTGTACGAATCGAATTCCCGCCATATAAGAAGTTCAAAAAATATTATTGGTGATAGTTTTTTTTTTCTTTTTTTTTTTGGCTTTGGCTACTGATGAATTTAAGATTCGAACAAAATAGATCGCATGCATGTAACGCTTTTATAAGTATCCTCTTTCAAGAATTTATTGATCAACCTAGTATATCGGAACCCTCGGCGCGCGAGTCCACCCGGTTGACCGGTTTTTTAAATTGACAGTAAAATTATGGATGTGATGACTCAGGAGGCTCATCTGCTAATTCTCATACTTGTGAAAATAAAAAAAAAATTACAATGACAATGAAAAGAGAAAAAACTAAAAAGAAAGTGAAAAGAGAAAGAACTACATAATATATTTGATGTTAAGAAACCAACTAAACACATAATTTTAGTCCGCCCCGGTTGGGGCTGCAATACCTCATGAAATTTTTAGAACTTGGTTGTTGGGCCTAAAACTGACCGATAAAGTCAACAAACTCTCAAAAACACGAATTGCCAATATGACCTACGCAACCGCCAAGCTAAAGTGGGACTGGGCTGGTCACGTAAGTCGCATGCCGGTGGAACTCTGGGCCAAGACCACAACGATCTGGCAACCGCCAAGTAACAGACGGCGTCGAGGCCGACCACGGCGCAAATGGCGCGATGAACTCGACGCTTTCTGTAAAGACTGGCAACAAGAGGCTCAGAGTAGAGACCAGTGGAAGGAACGGAGGGAGGCCTTTGCCCAGCAGTGGGACAGAAATGGCTAATAAGATAAGATAAGAAGAAGTGGTCATCCAAGAGTGTTGGTATCTGTCCGCAGAATATTTTCTTAAGAAGAACATATTGAACTCAAAAAGTTTCAAGTAAAAAAAATCTTCTTGCATCACTGGTTGCATAGCTCAGTTGCCTAGTCGGCCGAAACGAGAACATAATTTGCAGCGTTGAATAAGTATCTTGGGTGTGTAGATAATATGTGTGTTTAAGTACTTACGGTTAAGAACGTATCATAACGGTTAAGAACGTAAGGATCACAGACTTCATGAACGAAGTTTTGATTTACGACCACATTCAAACGTTTTAATCAAAGTTATACAGCCTCGGCACTTCTTTGCACAGCCTTGAATCAGCGCCAAACCACTTGAAAATTTTTCTCCTGACTTTTCATGAGAATGAAAAATTAGGTCGAGATTCTAGTTCTCTTTGACAATGAGACAGATTAAATTAATAAATCAAACTTTAAGAACTTTAGAGGGTTGGTAAAAATATTGTAGATTTATAAAACTCTTCAGATTCAAGTGCGCTGTAGAAATCCACGTAAGGGACAGGTTTCTGAAAACTGAAAGAAAAAAGGAAATAAAACTTTCAGGAAATGAAAAGAAATCGGCATCTCCCATACAAAATGTCCAATCAATTTTGTATGGAGATGCCGATTTCTTTTTTCATTTATAAGATTTTTTACTGAAAGTTGTTCTGTTACGTTGACTGATCATGCACTTTCAGTTTTCGGAAACCTGCCCCTTACACCCTTTATAAGTACAGTCAGAATAAAAAGTCGCTGAACCAATTCAGATTTTCAAACTCCCTAAAAATTTTGGAATTTTAAAAGAAAAAGCCATACAGTTATTTCCCGCTAATTGACTTCACCTCAGGCGTAAGTTGTACAGCTAAACCAATTTTACTGGTTCATGCACTTATCCTACTATCCGCCAGACTGCTATTTCTAGTATAATTTAAATGTTTGTCCGTTACGGTTTTCCTTTTAACTTCGTTATGCTATAACTGCCGTGAATTTCTTCATATACACAAGTCATAACGTTGAGTACCCTTTTAGTTTCATATAATTATTTATCTTTCCCTTTTTCGCAATAATTGCAATCTTTATGCAATCAAAGGGAGAGAGGCAATGCAATAAATCAATAAATTTTGTCCTTATTCTGAGAAATACTTCTAAAAACGAGTTAAAAAAGTTAACATTGCTGTTTATATATGAAACCAAATTTTCAAAGCTTTTACAAAATATGTAATGTAAATGTCTTACAACTTTTGTCGCCATCAGCAAAAATCTACTTGTTTTGAAGTTAATTATTTAGTAATATACCAACCATGGTGGTCTAAAGCTTAATATTTTGTAATTAGATCTCTTAATCAAAAATTGGTCTTACCGTACCTTCAATATTTTTGAAGACCTATTCAACGACATCCCACGCTTTGGGATATACAAGTAAAACATTTATCCCCACTTCAGGAGCAACCCAAAAATTTTCTTTCATGATATTACCACGTTGTTGGCATGATTACTATGTATACTAGCTTACACTAAGGGAACCTTATATGTTATCTTTTGATCTCTTAGTTTCGATGGGCAAATACAATGTGAATTTTCATTGCTTATGCTACCGAAGCCCAGTGATTCTACTCATGATAAAATACAAAATACAAAAATGTTTAATGCTTAATAAGTTTTCGTGCAAAATTTGTGTGGAGGTTCCATTTAAGCGTCAGAGTGCCTGTGTCAGGAAGACTCCGCTCCTCCCTCGTGGTTATTTGTAACATTATGATGAGGCCTTCTCAAGGAAAAAAATTACTCAAAAATATTTTTTCTGCTTTCCATACAAAATGGGACGATCACGTGAGCATTTATGGAAACTCGAAAAAGTAAATTAGTAAACAAAAAATGGAAAATCGTTGACTATAACGACACAGCCACGAAAATTGATCGCCAAGCTCGTCAGACCGTAAATTATTTAGATTTTTATTAGCGCAACTAAGATTAATTCACGAAATTGATTGTGCGTAATGTTTCATAAACTTCTTAATATTTCGTTAAAAAGACACTATATTATTCACCTTTAAGTAGGTAGCTACCTAACCCAATAAAAAACTTTAGCCCTGTATTAAATAAATGCGTGCAGCTGATATCGCTAGGCAAATCTAATCCAAAAAGCCTGCGTAATATAATTTTCTACCGCACGAAATATTAAAAGGTATTCCGGCCTTCACTGTGGAGAACCGTGAACAAAATACGTGGGACACTCAGAAATATTTGCGACACTAAAAAAAATTGTTCTACAGGTACATATATTTTTATTAAATCTTTTCAAAGTACTCTCCACCAGCCTCTATACAAAGATTCATGCGTCTGAACCAGTTTTCAAAACACTTTTTCCAGTCCGCCGTAGACACCTCGTTTACAGCCTGCTCGAACGCAGCCAGCGCATCTTCCGGCGACGAAAATTGTATCCCCTTGAGCTGATTTTTTATTTTTGGAAATAAAAAGAAGTCACACGGTGCTAGATCAGGGCTGTAAGGAGGGTGACCCAGGAGTTTGACTGGTGTGCTGTCCAGGAAGTCCCTCGTTTTGAGCGCGGTGTGTGCAGGCGCATTGTCGTGGTGGAGCAGTAGTCCGCGGAGCCCTGTGTTTGGTCGCTTGTTGCTCACAACAGAAAAAACTTCTGGTAAACATTTGGTAGTATACCATTCGGCGTTGATGCTTCTTTGATCTCGTAAGGGAATTGAGGCCAAGTGGCCAGTCAAATTAAAAAAGCTGGCGATCAAAATCTTCCCCCCGCTTCGAGATCGCTTCACTTTGGTAGGCGTTGGTTCATTTTGAAACACCCAAACTGTCGACTGGCGCTTGGTTTCTGGATCGTATTGATAAATCCAGGACTCATCACCTGTTACGATGTCGTAAACACGCCGAGACGAGCCTGCTTCAAATTTGTTCAGCATATCACGGCACCATTCCACCCGGGCCTGCTTCTGAGCGTCGGTGAGGTAGTGCGGCACCCAGCGCGATACTATCCTCCTCACGCGAAGATGCCCGTGTAGAATCTCGTGAACGCTTCCCGATCCAATCTTTAATATGTGCTGAATCTCCTGATATGTAATTCGCCTATTATCTTGGATTAAATTTTTCACTGCTAGCACGTTTTCTTCCGTAATAGCCGTCAAAGGGCGACCGCTTCTTTCTTCATCCCCCAAGGTTGGTCGACCGCGCCTAAATTCGTTATACCAACGATATACGGTTGCCTTGGAGGGGCCTTCATCCATAAATGCCATTTGAAGTCTATCGAACGATTCATCCGGTTTCAGGCGACACTTGAAATCGTAAAAAATCATAGCTCTAAAATGTTCCCGGCGCAGATCCATTTTTCAGTAAGACACGATACTTTGAATTGGCTCGCAAAAAATGTGGAGGGAAATTTTGAAAATGGAACACACATATTTTTACTTACAAGTAATCATATTTTCGAAAAAGATTCTGACCGGCCAGTCTCCCATATATAAAAACTATTTTTCGCAATACTTTCTGAGTGGCCTGGTATGATTCCAAAAAGGTTTACCAACTGTTACGAACAGTGACTGAATAATTCCTATACTGAATAAAATATGGAACTGACATTCGGTCGACGTTCAAAGCAACTTATTGTACCTACTACAAAAAGAGATATAAAGAGCAGTTCTAACCTCATTTTGGGTATTTGATTTTCAATGGCCAAATCACTATTGTCATAATCTCGTATAGCCCAGCGACAGGCCCCGTCCGTGCCAAACTAATTTGACCTAATGACGTAACCACCCCCAAAATTTCTCACAACTTACTTTTTAGGGTTCCGTATCCAGAGGATGAAAAACGGGACCTTATTAATATGCCTCCGATGTCTGTCTGTCAGCGGCCTGTATCTCATGAACCGTAATAGGTAGACAAAGGAAATTTTCTATAACAACAAATACTAAAAATTTAAAAAAATTAAGGAAGAATACCACAAACGTGTTTTTAGGCGATTTTTGCTCGATTTTTGTTTTAACTCTTTTGTAAAAACGGGAACACTTAAAAACGTAAAAATTGGTTTGTTCATAGTGCATCAAATAACAACAAGTGCTACAGAACCCTCGGTGCGCCAGACCGACTCGCACTCGGCTGGTTTTTTATTTTGTGGAGTAATGGTTGGTCTTCATTGTGATAGCACCATACGCAGAAGGAAGCTGCAGCTCATCCTCTGGTTCAAACATTAGTTTTCTTTTATGATATATGCGAGAAAACATGGCGCGATTTACTTGTAACATTTTAGCGATACGCAGCGTAGTGTAGGAAATATACTGAAAATTCATGTCCGAATTCGAGGCCGGGTAGTTAGAATGTAGCCTGTAGTCGTTTACTGCTCCAGATGAAATTCGACCCGTTCGAGAAGCCTTCACCGTTACCCATATTCCAGCCTTGAATCGGTGCCAAGTCACCCAATTTAACTTGTGGCTTTAGTTGCAGAGTTAAAGGTCTACAAATATAAAAAAATTAAATGTGCATTTTCTTGTGTTAAAAGTCTAGTCTTATTGAATATTTTTAATATGAGTCGCAGGGTTATGACAAAGGATTCAATTATCATAACATCCCTTGAAATTTCCGCTACAGGACAGGGAGCTCCCTCCAGAATTCTAGCTTTTGCTGGAAAAATGTGGGGGGAAGTCATAGTCACATCGCTTGTCAGCGTTACGGCTGGCACCATGGACCGCGATTGTAGGTGATCGCAGTAAGTAAGATGGTATGATACACAGAAGGATGCTGCTGCCCATCCTCCAGTTTATAACCCTTAGTCGCCTCTTACGTCACCCACGGGCATATGTTGGGGTGTTACTATTCTTTGCCGGCACCACACGGTACAATCGCGGCACCACACGAGAAGGATTTGATCGAATTCCAAGAAATAGTAAAAGGCTGTGTATTACGAGTATGCCACCAAATTTGAGTAAATTTTAACAAAATAAATGTTTACCAAATTTTGTTTACCAAAATGATTAAATGATCACCAAACTTGCTTCTGACACTTCGCCGGCCGCTGCCGCGGCACGCTCACTCCGCTCGCTCGGCTCGTGCGTTGTGGTCGCAAGATAACCTAACATTTAACAGGTTGTGTTCTAACGAACTTAACCGAACCGGCTGATTTTGACCAGCATAAATTTGACACATCTGGGGATTTGACCAAATCCTTGAACTAAATCTAGTGAATTGATCAAATCCCTAAATACTTTTTCAGTGAAATCATTCTCTTCTTAATTTCTGGAACTTGCCATCGGCTGCCGGGGTACTCTCACTTCTTTCGCTCGGCTCGCCAGCCGATGTGGTGACACGCTCGCTACGCTCGCTCGGCTCGTGCGTTGTAGTCGCAAGACAACCTACACCTTCCCTTACCTAACGGACCTTTTATCGGTAAGAATGAATTAGGTTCACTTGTTACTATGATTATGATATGAAAATCTGCGACATATACATTTAAAATAACATACAAACTTTATTTTGTAATTTCACTAAACCAGTTTTTTTATGTAGAAGAGAGAAACAGACGAGCAGACGGATCACCTGACGGTAAGTGATCACCGATAATATTGTATAGTTTCATTAAATTCCATCCAGTAGTTTTTACGTGAAAGAGTAACAAACATACCTACATCCATCCATACATACATGTTTATAAACTTTCGCGTTTATAATATTAGTAGGATTACGCTTTGTGATTCCACAGTGCGGTCGTACGTGGTAAGAAATTTCTTGTAAAACGTACGGTGGAAGATTGCCAGTTATCAGTTCGGAGATTCGATCAATTCTCCAGATTTGTATAGGGATATGTTATATAATTGTGTTATTATTTTACCCATTTCCTTGGACGAAACAACACCATTTCCCAGGTTTGATTGAATTTCTTAAATATTTTTATCATATACCTGCGTCATTTGTACTCTGTGGCAGTGTGATCGTTATAATATAGCTGTTCATGTCTACTTTCATGGCGTACTTAACAAATTTGAAAATTTTTGAGTCTTTTTATTGTCACAACACGCTTAAACGAAAGAAAATCTACGTAAAATTCAAATATTCTTCATTTTAGTAACAATGCAGGAGCAAGCACTTTTTTAAATTTATTTATTTATTTATTAATTAATATCAGACAACATGGTCCATGTATTGTTAGTACATAAGAACTTAAAAACTATGTTAGTCACAAATTCAAGTTAAGTAAAATACAACAGTCAATAAGTCAATCCATAATTTAAACAATGTCAATTCATAGATTAGAGTTATTAAATGTCAAATCATAAATAAAAATAAACAATAAAATTCAATTAAATACCATGTCAAGAAAAAAAAAAAAAAACAATAGTTTTACTTATTAGGTTTAAGCAACACGCCCACCCAAAACCTTAACATTGCACAGTCCATTTTGTCAGCTATTGTCCATTTTGCTTAAAATATTATTTTGTAAGAGTTTTTAATAAAACTGCATGAAGCAATCTTCGGTGCAAGTTTTATGGTGCATTCTAGACAGCAGACAACTCTAAAACATTATTTGCAGAGATTATAAAATAAATAAATAATAAATAAAATTTATTCCAAAACTTGTACAACAACAACATATTTTAACATTCAGTAATATAAGTATTAATTACAATTTTATTGATTGTACAGTGGGCAGAAAGATGTCAGGACATCATTCAACTCCTAAACTAGGAACTAACCTGTATTATAGGAACTGATTAATGTACCTCCTCTAATATGTCATTACCACAATCAAAATTTTAGAAATAAGAGGTGAACAGACGAGTGCAAGGAAGGTTGTACAGAAAGAAAGTTAAACAATTTGGGCAGATAGGTACGTAAAATTAGCATGCATAAAACAAAAGTGAATGTAATAAGCGAGAGAGTATAAAACTGCGTGTGTATATGTATGTTTGTGTGAGTGAGTGTGCGTGTGTGTGTGTGAGTGAGTGTGCGTGTGTGTTTGGAGTAAGCGACTGAATTGAGAGTAATAAGAGCAAAGAGTTGAACTAGCAAATGTGATTGAGGAGTTCTTCGGTCTCGTCGTATGTCTTTGTTTGAAGCCATTCAGACAATTTATTCTTAACCTCACGATGTAGCAAAGGGTAGATATATAGATATTTGTTGATTTTGTTATATAAAAATGAGCTTAGGGCCTTGTTCTGTCTCCTTGCAAACGTTGTGCGACAGGGAACATTAGGACAGATGGGAAAACCTGGACGTCGTGTTGACTTACTCTCCATAAATGGAAGTTTAGAATGTCGTCGAATTATTGATTTTAAAATGTATAACTGTCTGACAGTAAGCATTTTAGTTTGAGAGTAGAGGTCCCTAGTTGAAAAGTCTCTGCGTTTAAAGAGTAGGGTTTTAAGAATTGCCCTTTGAGCTCGTTCCAGCGTGATAAGCGTAGTTTTATGTGTGCCACCCCATATGGAAATACAATACGTAATGATTGATTGGCACAGACTGTAGTAAACTGTTTTAAGTGTTGGCCAGTCGGCCGATAGGCGCAAATTTTTAAAAATGTAAACTAGTCTCCTTACACGGTTGCAAAGCATCTCCATATGAATTTTCCAGTTTAGATTCTCGTCCATAAAAACACCTAGATATTTAATATGTTTTACCATACAGAGAGACATGCAGTTGCAGGTATTGCGATCATTACAAGTGTGTGCTTTCAATTCACCGGAGCCGCCTGTTATGGGACCTATGTTTGGGAGAGAAAAGCGAATGAATTTGGTTTTCTCAATATTGAGTGTTAGAAGGTTATTGTTGAGCCATCCCATGACCGTGCTTAGAGCTGTTTCAGCACGTATTCTTGCCTCCTCCCAAGACCTATCATAGACTATCAACGCTGTGTCATCTGCATACGCAAAGATGCAAGTATTATCAATCTTGGTGAGACACAGATCGTTGATATAGACGAGAAAGAGGGTAGGGCCAAGAATACTTCCCTGTGGCACACCGAAATTGAGAGGCAGGTCTTCACTGTAAGTTGACTCAATCTTTAATCTTTGACTGCGGTTTGATAGGTAGTCCTTGAATAAATCTAAAGTGACACCCCGTACACCTAAGAGTTCCAGCTTATTCACAAGGATGGGGACGGAGACAGTGTCAAAGGCCTTAGTTAGGTCGAGGAATACTCCGAAGCATTTAAGTTTCTCATCTAACTTTTGGACCACTAACTCAGTCAAGTCTGTGATAGCATCTTCTGTAGAAAATCCTAGTCTGAACCCATATTGGTTTTTGGCGATTAAATTGAATTTATTTAAATAATCAACTAGAGCAGTATTCATAATGCGCTCAAGGATCTTTGAAAGAGTGCTCAAGACTGAGATTGGTCTATAATTTGTGACATTGCTCTTATCTCCACCCTTGTGAATAGGATGGATCACAGCTTTTTTAAATGAGTTTGGAAAAATTCCCGAGTTAATGGCCAGGTTACAGATATGCGTCATGACAGGTGTTAGAACCAAACAGGAATTTTTGATCACTCTGGCAGGGATGTTGTCCCAACCTGTGGAACAGTCGGAACGCAAATTTTTAATAATTTGTTCAACCTTAGATGAATCGACTGGTAAAATTGTGAGAGAATTGCAAGGGGAAGGAGAAACGGAACTGAAGATATTGGCTGTAGCGCTTCGGTTATGTAGAATTTTTGACGCAAGGTTTTTTCCGATGTTTACGAAAAAACTATTGGCTTCGTTAATTGAGTCTAGAGGATTCGTGGAGGTGTTCAACAACTCTATAGGAGCACGTTTCTGAACTTTATTATTAGTTATTGAATTTATAACTTGCCAGGTGGCTTTTATGTTATTTTTAGCGGCTTCAAACTGACTTTTTTCAAAACATTTTTTAAGTTTTTTTAATAAAGCATTGCAGAAATTCCTATACCGCTTGTATGTTATTTGAAGTATGCTGTTATTGGGTTCTTTTTTGGTTTTTAGATGCATCTGGTCACGATTTTTAATGCAGCGTAAAAGTCCTTGTGTCATCCAAGGCTTAATAAGCCTACATTTATTGGAGATAGTGACAATCCGAGTATATTTAGTGATTATGGTCTGAATAATGCTAATTAATAGATCAGAAGCTGAGTTAGGATCATTCTCGGACAAGACTTGAGTAAAATCTGTTTGGTCAAGTTGATTTCGCACCGCTTGGAAGTCAGTTCGGTTAACAACCTTTGAAGTATCCTTCAAGTTGTGAACCTTCAGCTGCAGACTTAGGACAACAGGTTGATGATCTGTAATGGCTGTGTCGAGTACTGCAATCTTGGCCGATCCTGTAAATTTCATCATGACGTGGTCAAGACAATTACCGTATCTGGTAGGCAATGAATGACCCGGTAATAATCCTAATGAGGCCATAGAGGTCAAGTAATCACTAGAACGCGCGTCAAGTTTACCTGGATTTATGTTGACATTAATGTCTCCAATCAGGAATATATTTTTAAAAGATTTTAGGGCTGAAATGGTATTTTGTACGCTAGTAGTGAAGTTTGATAAGTCCAAATAAGATGGAGAACGGTAAATTGCAACAATCGCGACATTATTTACTTGACATACTAAGCAGTTTGCGTCCTGAAAGCCGGGTTCATAAATAGCGTAATTAAAGATATTCTTTATGTAGATGACAACGCCGTCATTCTGTAATTGATTGTTGTTGGTTAAATGAGAAGAGTATCCCTGTAGTAAGGGCAGGCTGCCAGATAACTTTAGCCAACATTCTGTAAGAATTATGACATCAAATTTAATATTTGTAGTAGAAAGGACAGTAATTAGATTGTCAAAATTTTTTTTAATACTACGAATATTTATATGTATAATATTAAGATTATTTTGCTGCAGAAATTTTGAACACTGATCAGGGCAGCAGGTGAAGGATTCTGCAATAGGTAAATTATCTATTACGTCGGCAATATTGTTAATTATGTGATTGGCCATTTTTATTATTATTTGGTACATAGACGAAAGACCGGAATTCATGAAACAGAAAATGAGCTCTTGTGTGTTGTGACAGTGTAGTTGTGTATGTATTATTACGCATGCAAATCATAAAAAAGAGGTAACATTTAAAACATTGAATTTTAGAGATATAAATCAACAATGGAGGAACTGAATATTCACGGCCTAGTCATTTTGAATTTTCAATATCTTTTAAACTTTTTGTAGAGAGGATCATAATTGGCTTTTCAGATTCTTTAATGCGTATGTAAATTCTTCCATTAAAACACCAACAAGAGAATCCGCACTTCTTAGCCAACTGCCGAGATTCATACAGTAGTTTCTTTACAGAAGGTGCTAGGTGATCATCAACATATATTGGATTTTTTTCCTCTGTATGATGTATGGTTGAGGTATTCAGCTTATCAGATATTTCACGTGCCTTATTAAACAGTCGTACATGAGAAAGGAAATCGTTTCTTATGTTAGCTGAAGCAAAATCCGCTACGATTGGTCGCGGTATCTTTGATGTTGTCGATTTTCCAGGCAAGCGATAGATATCTTTTAGATCAGTCGGTTGTATCTCCCTATTCACAGCTTTGCCAATAGCCAGAGTTATTGATGTTAAATCCGCCGAAGTTTCTTTGCTTGAGGATTGAGGTACATTACGAATTTCCAACGTGGTTGGCCGTGACTGCACTTTCATATCGAGTATTTGTTGTTCAACACTTCTGATCTTTTCAGCATTTTCAGCTTTTGCTTCCTCCAACAGACAGATTCTTCGTCTCGTGTCGTCATGCTGATCATTCACAAACTGAATACTCGCCTCGATTTCCTGGGTAACTGTCTGATTTTGTTGGCATTGCGTTTTCAATTCGGCTACGTCCTTAGCCAGGCGTGAAAGTGCCGCGTCTTGCTCCTTTTTCCAGGATAACAGCATGTTATTATTTTCAGCCTTCCACGACGTAAGCATAACTAAGATCTCTTGCTTAAAGTCAGCAAAGGCAGAAGAAAATGACTGGTTAGCTTCGAAACACGGTGATTCATCCTGTTGACAACGGCTTCCCCTAGTTACTGTGACGTTTTGATCATCCCGCCCTTTCGGGTTTGTTTTGTCCTCAGGCTTCACTGTCGGGGTGTTAGGTGGCGTTCTACGTAATTTCGGCATACTAGTGGGAGATTAATTCCAAAGCGCCCAATACAATAAAAACTCGCAGCACTGAACGCAACAAAATGCAACGCTGACGATGTCGCAGACTCGGGAGTGTAGCAGCCGGCGTAGCCGCAAGCTACGTTCGCCGCGACAACCGGCCGGAGCGCGAGACGATACAAAATTTCGACGTTTGCCGTTAAGTAGAAGTGGCGCGCGCTGTAAGCGGCCGACTACGCGATGCTCAGCGTTTGTGGGCACAGGTTCAAATCCCGGTGGGGAAACAGTAACACACAAAACACAGTCTATCTCACTTTTGACACGCCCAGTGGGCGGCGACTTGTCATTTAAGTCTCACAGGAACAACAAGGAATTAAAATTTACAATAATTCACCAATCACAATTTAGGAAGTACAAATATTAAATTAAAGTGTCGCGAAGTCAGTGCACTCGTCCGCTCACGAGCGCTGTCGAGCGAGGAAATTATTTTTCGCTTTGGTAAATGTATATGTTACCGTGAATGTGCGGAAATTGGGTTCAGGTCTATTAAAGTGCAGAAAATTGTTTCAGTACGCACATTAACTAGGTAATCTGCAAATTAACTAGATAATCTACAGATTAACGACCGAGCATAGTGTAAAGTGTATAATTACATTTTAAATCGGTTAGGTTAGGTGAGGTTTGGTTAGGTTAAGGGGTCAGATTTAGAAAGCTGTCGGAATATTTTTTATTATTATTTTAGATTTTTAGTGTAGCTATCGCGACTAAAGTAGACGTTAGGTAAAGCAACTCAACAAAGGTTAAGGTTCTCTCACGACGACAACGAATGAATGCTTGAAACGAATTTGCGCCATAAATTTATCAACTAGAATCGAGGCCAAAAAACTAAAAAAAAAAAACCGGTCAAGTGCGAGTCGGACTCGCGCGCCGAGGGTTCCGATATACCTATAGTATTTTTGGAAGCAATAAAGTCCATTTTCAGGACCGCAAAACTAAATTTGTTTGTAAAGGTTTTTTGCAGATTTCTGAAAAACTGTGCAACTTAGAAAGATCGTTTTATTTTTGCTGTAAAGTTTACATAAACTTCTGTCAACTGTAATTAATTCAGATTTTCCCTTACTCAAACTTCGGAGATAAGGGGGGGGGAATGGTATTTTTTTTGACATTTTTCATCATAACTTGAAAACTAAGAAACTTAAAAAAATACAAAAATATATTTTAAAATGTACAAGTAAAGCCCTTTCATATTATACCCCACTCGACCTAGTAGCGACAATTTGAAATTTGGCCCCCCCTATTTTGGCCCCCTTTACATTAATAATCATTCTTTTTTCAAAAAAATTTCATGTGCAATTAAGTTGGGCAACTATATTCTAAAACTATTCCAAATTTCAGCTCGATAGCGTAAGTGGTTGCTGAGATATAGAGGTGTGACAGACAGACGGACAGACAGACAGACAGACAGACAGAGCGGCACCATAAGGGTTCCTTTTTTTTACCATTTTGGTATCGGAACCCTAATAAAAACAAAACACGTGACGGCATTCTAAAATTTACCCAGATTTGGTTAGGTTAGATTATACAAGGATAGTTTAGTTAGATTTTTAACGGTCCACCGTTAATGTGCAGATTAACTATGTAGAGTACGAAATTCGGCTAAAGAAAATTTTTCACTTTAGCGTATCGAATCAGGTACTCGTAATCTGCAGAATACCCAGTTAATGTGCACATTAACATATTCCGCACTTTAACGATAACATATACACCCTTGATTTTTATCACCTAGGATATTTTAAGAGCTGGTTCTGTCCATGAAACTGAACAACTTGATCCTAAGGAACAAAGGTCGAAATACATAAAAAAAAATCGACTACCTACTACTATCGACTACCTACGACTACTACTGCATTAGCTAACACAATTTTTTTTATGGGAGTTCGAAAGCTTTTTTTTGTAATTGGACCTATGTTCCTTGGGAAAAGTTGTTCAGTTTCATGGGGCACCTCTTGAATATCCGGGGTGATAAAAGATTTCGCTGTATAAACTTTTAAAAACTTTGCTTTATAAAACTAAACCCGACCATGAGGTATATATCTAAAGAAAAATAAAACGGGCATGTTTCAGAAAAATACTTTTGAATTCTCAGTTACATTTCTCACAGCCTTACAATCTTAAATTCTTTTTCTTGTCATTTCGATTAATATCTGTATTAAATTTCAGCAACTTAGTAATTTGCTACACGCATTTTGTTTTCACCTTACAGTGGGAAATTTCCCAGAAAATTTACATTTAACAGGAAAAAGCAGACCAGTAAAACGTAGGACGGTAAAACGTCCCTAAACTCAACTCCGTCTATTTCGGTTCCAAAAAATAAGGAGAGGGAAAACACGTGATCAAAATTAAGACGAGTAGCACCTTATTTGAAAAAATAAACCTCACTGACGCTGACAAAAAAGTTAAATTCTATTGATTGATTCATCATCGTTACGTCCCATAAAACGTCCTCTCCAGAATACCATCAAAAATGCGCTGTACAATTTGGATGGGGAGGTACCATAGTCACCGCGCTGCTGCCCATCCTCCGGTTGATAAGCCCTTAGTCGCCTCTTACATCACCCACGGGTAAATTTGGGTTGGTACTATTCTTTGCCGGCACCACACGGCCTATTTATTGCTTATTTCCTACAAATAAATGATTGTCCCCGCTATCTACCTTCAGTGCAGACAGAAAGGGTAGGGGTAGCATTCATTGAAATAACGTACAATTTAATCTTAATTTTTTCACAAAAAATAAAAATGTACGATTACTTTAATATAACCAAGAAAATTATATAACGGTCATGTAATTGAATAATTTAATAACCTACGCAAAATTTATTACTCAACAAAATTATATGTGGGTATGTATCAAAAGACTAGTGACTTGGAAACTATCAAGCAACTACTGCTAGGCTTGACATTGTTGAGGATAAAGTTAGACAAGGATAAAGCTAATGAGCTGAAAACAGATAGAGACAAACAATACATGTGTTTTTGGGAATTAAACATTGCTTGCTTTATGGTATTAGATTGCTATAGATATTAGATTGTTATTTTCTGTGGACTTTACAACCAAATACTTAGCCACTGCAATCAAAACTAAAGTTTGAAATAAGCCCCAAGGTGTTTCGTCAATAAAATTGTATGCGTGTGTTTCTTATTCCATACTACGAAAAAAACTATATTACCTTCCTTGACTTATTTGGATTATGAAGACATATAAGCTGATATTTATTGTCTACGAAATATTTTCCTTTAAATCAAATATAAATTTTGCAGTCAAATAAATATAGGAGAAAATCAGCAGGCAGTTAAATAGAGGAGTTCAAAATTACCTTTGTAGCTACCAACTTTTCATTAGAATAAAAATCTTTTTCACAAAGTAAACATGTTTATTCTAAAACAGGAATAATTTACGAGAAATTAAATTCAGCCAGCGATTTAACAGGTTGCGGGAACAACGTTTTACATTATTTCACATGAATCCACACGTCTCTTCCTATTATTATAAGGAATGATTCGAGGTGAAGGGAAGACACACGTCTGGCTTCTAAAAGCAAAATAAAACATATAGGTGCTCTAGATATTATAGAGTTTTTACGGTGCCTCACAGAAAAGGTGCCAATAGGACCATACGAGAAACTTATGTTAACTGTCTGATTAACTGTCTGTCCGAATTGATTCGTAATAGGTATCCGATATCCCGTGTGGTGCTGGCAAAGAATAGTACCAACCCATACATACCCGTGGGTGTCGTAAGAGGCGACTAAGGGTTAACTGGATATGGGCAGCAGCATCCTCCTTGGTATCTTACATCTTACTTATTGCGGTCACCTACAACCGCGGTCCATGTTGCCAGCCGTAACGCTAACAAGCGAGGTGACTATGGTACTTCCCCTCCACATTTTTTCCAGCAAAAGCTAGAATTCTGGAGGGAGCTCCCTGTCCTGTAGTGGACGTATCATGGGATGTTATGATGATGATGATGAGGTATCCGATTGTAATGTTCTCGAAATGCTTGTTATTGTAGCGGATCGCCTAAAAAAATTATTAGATTAAAAAAAGTTAAAAATTAGGTTAGTAATCACTTAAATAACAATTTGTGCGGTAATTTATGCTGCTCGAAAATTTAATCTAAATATATAAAAGAGCATGTCCTGACTGACTGACTGATTCATCAACGCCGAGCCGTAACCGCTATAGATACAGATCTGAAATTTTGTTCACAGGTTCTATGTGCGTCAAAACCACCCACTAAGAAAGGATTTTGGAAAATTCATCTCCCAAGGGGGTGAAATAAGGGATGAAAGTTTGTATGAAAGTCCTTTGTTTCTTGAGCTAGATTCACAAAAATTTGAATTTAAGCTTCTGGTAAAAAATAAAGAAACACTTGTTTAAGCATTTCTTAAAAATCACCCTTTAAGGGGGTGAAAAAGGGGATGATTTTTTTTCCGTATGTTGGTCTATAAGTCTTTCAGTTTTAAAGGTAGATTTATAGAAATTTGGTTTTGAGCTTTTGGTAAAAAATTAAAAAGTACGTGTTTAAGAATTTTCCGAAATCCATCCCCTAAGGGGGTGAAATAAGGGATGAAAGTTTGTATGAAAGTCCGTTAGTTTTAAAGTTAGGATCTTCAAAATTTTTATTTAGACTGACGACTAAAAATTAAGGTTTACGCGTCTCAGGGTTTTTGAAAATTTTACACCCTAAGTGGTGAAAAGGGGGATGAAGTTGAAACTCCTTCATTTCAAAGTAATATCTTCTTAATTTATTATTTAGGCATTAGGGTTGTAATTCTGTGGAACATACATCTCTGTTATTGAAATTCCACCCCAAATTCAACCCCTTAAAGAGCGAAATGGTGAAAAATCTAAAAACCAATATGGGTATCATTTGTATGGTTTATCGGGTCGCTGATTACGAAAACTAAAACAATTTTGAAATCCAATGTGGTGGACGTGAAATACCATCATCCCCTGGGGATTGGGTTGGGGTGCGATAGGGTTAAAATGTCTAAAAATCAATGTGGGTGTCGTTTCTATGTTTATATAAGGATAGGGATAGCGGTTAAGACGGCGTTAAGGATAGGGATAGGAGTAGGGGTAGGGTTAGGGGCAGGGATAGGGAGAGGGAGAAGTAGAGGGAGTGGGATGGAGGTAGATAGAGTGGGAGAGGGTGAGGGAGGGGGAGAGGGAGAGACTGCACATTGTCTGAATATCACGCGAGCGAAGCCGCGGGCACAGCTAGTATCCTATATATTAGAAGTAATTATACTTAGCAACTTTTTAGATCTAGCCTGAATAAGGTAAATCACATAAGGTACATAACCAAAAGCATTACAACAAATAATAAAAATCAGGCAAGTACAAGACGGACTCAAAATAACTAAAGAAGATAATTGTAATATGTACTCAAAGAGAGAAGCAAGATAACGCAGTTTGTATGGAAAATGAACAAAAAATATTTACGTGTTTGACCTTAGTTCCTGGGCAAATACTTTCCCGATCGGTCCACTTTCCCGTTCGGTCCACTTTCCCGTTCGTTCTACTTTCACGATTGGTCTACTTTCCCGATTGCTCCACTTTCCCGTTCGGTCTACTTTCACGATTGGTCTACTTTCCCGATCGGTCCACTTTCCCGTTCAGTCCACTTTCCCGTTCGGTCAACTTTAACAATTGGTCTACTTTCCCGAAAGCTCCACTTTCACCTTCGGTCTACTTTCACGAATGGTCTACTTTCCTGATTGGTCCACTTTCCCGTTCGGTCTACTTTCACGATTGGTCTTTTGACCAAGCGGTCCACTTTCCCGATCCCTCTTATTCTTCAAAAGGTCAAATCACATAGGCTGTTTTATGTTACAACTTGTATTTACTCTGTGGTGGTATATATTAACAATGATACGAAAAATTTTTTGCAAAGATTTAGGCAATATAGTTAAAGTCGTGTATTTCTAGAATCATAATATTGTCCATTTTGTTCTAAAAAATAAATCATAAACTAGCAAATTTTCTACAAAATTATGTAGAAATTCAGACATATGTACCAAAATATGTACTTCTTCGGAATTCGTTGCAGTATATACTCGTACGTAGGCACGCTACGAATCGTAGCATTTTACTACGAAATTCTTTTACATATTGAGTCTAGGAGAAATGATGGAACATACCTACAATCTACATACCTATAATTTATACGTTGTCACTTTGTTTGTTCCGAAACCATATATAGGCGCTCAGAATAAACAGGGTCTATATGTCGCAGGCGAATTTAATTATTCGCTACTCCATATAATGCCTTGGCATTTCACAAAATGCCGAAAAGTTTTTGAATTTGGCATTTTACATAATGCCTCGGCATTTTAAATAACGACGAGTAGTTCGTTTCTGGTCGCAGGATAACCTAACCCATCCTAACTATCTTAAAATGCACCAGTAGTGATCTAATTGGTAACAATCTGCCGACGCCATTTTGCAATTTGCCGAACTTATACAATTAGTAGGCCGTTTGTAAACGGTGAATTATAGATTTAGATTAGATTTATTTATTTCACTGTATCAATTTCATGATTACATTAATTATTACATTAAAATATAATATGTCAGAGGATAGGGTGATCGTCAGTAGGATAAATGTCAAACTTGTATACAAAATAAATGTCAAACTTAAAATTATAATAATACATGTCAAAATTATAAAAACGATAACTAAATATACAATGTCAAAATTAAATAAAACTTATACGATTTGCCTGCGACATATACACCTTTGAATTCTGATGGTGCCGCTAAGCTGTAGAATTTGTTAAGTGTACTCGTACGTATGAATATTTATCATTCTTTGTGTGTGTACTTTGCCCGTTTTCAGTAATCAAAATAAACGGTTCAAATGTTATTTATTATTAAATGATTGCTTAAGTACTAGGTAAATGATGAATTCTTATCTTTTATCGATCGAGATTTTACGAGAAGTAAAATAAATTTACCCCTATCGATGTTCTTAAAAACTACTCCTTTTCGTGAAGAAGAGAATTAAGTTATGCGTCAATTCAATATGTACCATTTTGCTGCTGTTTTAGTGTTAAGACAGAGTGGATTTTGACTAAATAAAAATATAGGTAAAAAAATAAAGTAACCAACACACATTAAACTGTGTGTTAGTCCCTTTGTACTAATAACCCTAAATACGACAAAGATTGAATTTAAATCAATATGGGGACATATTTCACACATTCATATACATCATATACACATACCAAACACCTGTGATCATCTCACAAATCATGTTGTTGCAACTACGCCTACAGACAAGGCAATCAACTTAAATAGAAATAAATTAAAAAAGCCTCGGTATAGATAAACTAATTTGTGGTGTTTGATTTGCAGTGGGTCGGCTAATGGCTGGCGCTGGAGTGGCTATTCATTACGGCCTTAATAGCGTATACAGCAATCGGGATGGCTCTAACTAATGAAACAAAATTAATAAATGTAAGTTGACTGTGTACGAGTACGAGTATTAAGCCGTATATTGATAGGTATCTGTGGGTGCTTCAAATTGTAAAACAAAAAGAAACAAGAAATAAAAATTGATTTATTTGAACACTTCCTGTATTCGGATGAAAATGTGTGCGGTTGTGAAATATTGCGATTTTCTACTTTGTTGACAAGAGATAATTAGAATATCAACCTTAAAACTATAGAACAAAGTAGAGAGAAAATTTCTAAGCTACTGAATAAAATTTCTAAGCTACTGAATATAGCAGGTATATACCTGCGGATTTTTCTTTAGCAACGCTTTTCAGGGTAGCTAAGACACATCTTATGGAATGTTTGCAGGTGTCATACTAGACAGATTGTTCGGTCGACGAACTTTCCGCGTCACAATTTCCGCAGATGTGTCGCTACACTTATACCTACTATCTATAGTAGGAGATTCACGCACCTGCATATTAAGTCCCGCACAAGAAAAACCAAAGAACGAATAAAACTAAAGCACTCGAAGTAAGATTAAAGCATGCGATATCGCGGCGATCATATTATTTGTGTGAATCTTTGTCGCCGGGAGATAGCCGCGACTCTTCAAAGTATGAAAGTCGCGAAATCGCGCGCCCTTAAGCGCCCTTAATGCTACCGAGCAAAAGTTTATAGTTTCTGCGTGGGCGTCCCGGCTCTTTAGTGGCCAGTTTGATTAACCAAGTTGTTCTGAACTACCTATATAGGAAGTTACTATTTATTATTATTTAGGAGCCGGTCTTGTCCCACTGCAGGGTAAACTTCTAAAATATTCTTCGCAAAATGTAAACATTAGCTGCAGGTTGACAAAATTAAAGCAATAGCCGATGTCAAAATGCCTACGCTTTTTCGTTCAAAATTTTTTTTCGTTAATTTTTTTATCACTTCGTATATTTTAGGAGGTGGCTTTGCCCATAAAACTAAACAATTTTTTCCATAGAACGTAGGTCAAAATAAAAAAAAATCGACTTCCCATATTAAATGTGCCGTCAGCTGATACAGTTTATATGAGAAGTGGATTTTTTTCTCGTACTTCGACCTATTATGTTCCTTGGGAAAAGTTGCTCAGTTTCATGGACAGAGCCACCTCTTAAAATATCCAGGATAATAAAAAATTTTGAGTGTTTAACTAATCTATCTAGGCTTTACCTGATTGGGCGTCAACGTTTAAATATAAATTTTCATAAGTAATTAGATATTTATATAAAAATAAAATATGTTCGTAGTGTTCGATAAGACCATGTTGCTCTGGAGGATTTGACAAAATATTTCTTAAAAATTTTCAATTTTTTAACAGTCTGAACAATGTTTTAAGTGAACAATTAATAAGAGTCACTTTTAGTACAAAGGCTGCCCATGGCTATTTATTTATTTATTCAATCTTAGGAAGACCGACAGCACTATATATGTTACTTATAATACAACACTTTTAAAATAAACATAGATTTTAACGCGTGGAAATACAGCACATACATAATAATAACAACATGAAACGAAACTTAACAAAAATAAAACATACTTAACCCTATTTTATTTGCCTATAGTGGTTGGAATCATTGTTGAAATACTAACAACTAAGAGCCTCGAGTTCTAGGAGGGCGAGATGTACACCCTAAGCCTCCGATTCATACCCAGTATTGAAAAGGTCTAGATCAAAGTCTCGCACAATTAAAATTTCTTACAGCTCGCAAAAGAAAATTATTTTGCCTGTACCTTGTTGAAGCTGACAGGAAAAGTGCAAGCGGCTTTTATTGGGGCTTCTATTAAAAATTAAAATCCCGTAATCATTATGGGCACCTATGTACCGAGAACGTCAGGGGACAGTTCTTTTTATGTTACGAGTACAAGTGAGCAAACGAGCAGGTGGGCCGCCAGGTGGGTTTGTTTAAATCTTAACATCCCATGATATGTCAAAAGAAAATTATTTTGCCTGTACCTTGTTGAAGCTGACAGGAAAAGTGCAAGCGACTTTTATTGGGGCTTCTATTAAAAATTAAAATCCCGTAATCATTATGGGCACCTATGTACCGAGAACGTCAGGGGACAGTTCTTTTTATGTTACGAGTACAAGTGAGCAAACGAGCAGGTGGGCCGCCAGGTGGGTTTGTTTAAATCTTAACATCCCATGATATGTCTACTGCTGGACCTCTGTCCTAGCGCCCTAGCTCCTTCCAAAATTCCAGCTTTTGCTGAAAAATTTAAGAGTAAGCCCATTGACAATAAAAAAAAATGTGGAGGGCAAGTACCATAGTCACCACGCTTGTTAGCGTTACGGTTGGTACCATGGACCGCGGGTAGAGATGGGTTGGTACTATTCTTTGCCGGCATCACACGGGATTAAATAATTTAACATAAATCTCTACCACCGGCAAGGTCATCAAGCTGTAGCAACTTTTCCCTTGTGAAGCCGGAGCGGACCGCTAGTAATACACATTTTTCGGCTGTAGCCATACCTGGCCTCCTCGATATCGCTACGTAATTTAATAAAAAAACACTCCAGTTCCTGCACATTAGCGACAAAAGCATCTTCCGTTTCACTCGCACCAGTATGTGTGTGAAAAAAAGAGACAGAGCTTGACATTTTTTGTCCCCTACTGCATGCCACCTTTTTGTACCAGGCATACAATGTACCAACGTGACACAAGGTAAAATTATCTTAGAAAGCGATATGTCCCATTTCGTGACACGCTCGCTCAAAGCTCTGTGTATTATGTCTGTATAATCTATAAAACATAATACCCTGAAACGAAAATTAAATCGTGGTTTTTGTGGTTCTTGATGCCGCGTGGTGGTGGCAAAGAATAGTACCAACTCATCTCTACTCGTGGGTGTCGTATGAGGCGACTAACGGTTTATGAAACGGAGGATGGGCAGCAGCATCTTTCTGTGCATCGTACCATCTTACAAACTGCGATCAACAACAACAGCGGTCGCCAGCCGCAACGCTTACAAGCGTGGTGACTATGGTATATAAGTCCCCTCCAATGTAGTACGCGTTTTTGCTAGCGTTCCGGAGGGAACTTCTGTCCTACAGTGGACGTTTTATGGGACGTGTTATGATGAATCTATAAAACATAATACCCTTGAAGCGGAAATTAAATAGTGTTTTATGTTTTTTTTTATACATTATCCTTTAGCCAAGCTTCAACCCTTTACCTTTGATTTTTTTTTAAACCCGTGTCTGAACAGAATGGGTTACCCTTTTTTAATACAGGAATTTTTATTTTTTAAACATGCGTGTGATGTGATAACCGTTACCCTAACGTACAATATTCTTTGAAAGGAAAAGAGAATGTTGATAAAATCTTTTTTTTTCACGTTTTATCAAAAGTCTGAGTATACCTATGACCAATGTGTGTGTTGAGGGGAACCTACTTAGATCACAAATGTGGTCCGATTTGGACCAAAAATTTGGTCGGACTGGCGAAACTGCCAAGAGGATGCAAGGCAGACCTGTTGTTTTTTACTTGTATAGGTACCTTCTATTTCTACGAATAGATTTCATTCCTGTCATCTGTCACTTAACCACTTTTCGCTCCGACTGTACGAACCCTGCCAGGTTTCGGATTGGCAGACCAACGTTTTGTGGACCTAATAGGCCACTACTATCGCTACAAAGTTGAAAATTTCGTGTACTAGATGACGTAGGATAACATGCAGTGCCCTTAAAGTCTATACAGGGGTGAAAGTTTATATCAAAATCTGAGCATACGATCCCTGGCAAACGTCCTGTATTCAAAAAACTCCATTCAATCACATTTGACGAATTATAATCGTTAATTAATTATAATTATAATCCAATCGTTCTCTTGAACAAATTATACAAGTAGTCGTCGCATAGATGTAAGAACACAAATGCCTTATGAATAAGTATATTCACTAAAAATACCTGGATGGCTGTATCTTTTATACGGTCATAAGTTTTATGCAGATACGTCTATTTAGGTATAGTCAAAAACACGTCAAGCTTGACACACTGGACTTTATACTACGCTTAATTGTACGCATGGAGTCATCAACCCAACCTCCCACCTACGTCCTCTCTTTCTCCCTCACCCTTTCCCGTTAACCCCTCCAAATCACCTCATCCCGGTCCCACCAACCCTCTACTTTCTTCTCCCCTTCACCTCCTCTCCTCTCCCCCTCCTCTCGTCCTATTATTACCGCCAGAGGAGAATCTTTATCCACTTTGCACGAAATAACCCCCCCCCCCCTCCCCCACGTCAAAAACATTGTATAGCATAACGTTTTTTTTTTTGTCTATAATTTTAGAACACATATCTTTATTTTACTCGAATGAAGCCAATCAGAATAATGATACAAAAGTTTGTTCTTCGATATTCATTCATGTATGTTTTTTTTATGTGACAATCGAGCAAACGAGCAGGTGGGCCACCTGATGGAAAGTGTTCACCACCGCCCATAGAGCCCGCTGTCTTATGTTTATCCTACTTTAAGCATGTGAGAATTCTATGGATTGTAAGATGATCACAGTGTATGTAACCAAGTCTTTTGTTCGGTCGAGAGGGCATCCGCTTCCACGCAAGACAAAAGAAATGCTTCATCAAACTTTAACAAAGACCGAAGACGTTTCTGAGAAGGTTTCGCTTAACCACTTAACACAACCAGTTTCATGACGAGAATACAAAAACGTTCTTTAATAGGTACAGGAAATATCAAAACAAACACCCGAAGTAGGTAGGCTAATGGTGACACTGGTTACCTAATTGCTTGTGCTTAATATACATTTTCAAGTATTTACGTACAGTTTTCAAACTGTCCACAAACTTCCTACGAAACTATGCAAGTTTTAATCTAAATATTTACACACTAGCAGTTGCCTGTGACTTTATCTACGTCGAATTCGCAAAAAAATATAAAACTCATTTTCCCAAGGAGATCCGTAATTCATCCGAGATAAAAGTTTTTTTTTCGTTCTAGGTGAACTACCAAACATGAAGTTTAGTTGAGTGGATTGGCTGTGAAAGTGTAATAAACATCCAAACAAATAATCAAATTATCTAATATTTGTATGATGATACTATTTTAACAAAATATTTTCTCCATTATGCTATGAAAACACTAATTTGAACTTGAAATTTGACCCACAGTTTGACCTCAGTTGCAAGTAATCTCTTTTGCACTACGCGTTCGAACCAAGTTCAAACATTTTTATCTGCCTTTAGACAAAAAAAAACTTTTGATTGTCAGTCCCAATTACTTGAAAGCGGCCACAAGAGGTGTTCTTTAAGAATAATGCTGAAGCAGAAGCCATGATGGTCCTCGACCGACGAGTATGGCTGCGAAGAGGGCACGCAGAAAATTTTCACTCTTATAATGGCTCTCCAATATTTTATACCCAACCAGTACTTATGTTTCTTTAAAATATCAGTGCGATTATTTAAAAAATCAGACGGTTTCATGTGCAGGGGTTAGTTTACTATTACTTAATCTGTGGCAGTTTCAAGTGAGTTTGCTGAGTAGACCATACCTATCTTAAAACACTTGGCGTCTTCACTTTGCCATTTTGTCACAAATTTAAATGTACTCGTAATAAGCGTAGCGTAGCGAACTCCTAGGTCTATGGTAATAAGCAATAGCGAAGCGCCCTCCTGGGTCTGTTGTAATAAGCATTTTTGTAAGACCTTTTTACGCCATTTATTGTGCTCTGTCACTCAATTAATCTAATACCTACACTGTAACTTCATCATACATAGCTCGACCTATCCCTATTCCTACCTATAGTTGTCTAATATTGCTTAAAAGACATGAGGATATTGAGGGTATTCAAAGAACACGAAATCTATTAACCCACGTTTATCGGTTCATCAGTTTCCAATTGAATATTCTTGGGGCGTTCGGTAGCCCTATAGGTGCCGGATTCAATTGTTTGATTGAATGTTTGAGGTACGTGGTTCAGTTACCATACAAATTCATTTATAACGGTTGATAGGAGTCGTAAATATTAAAACGTGGACTTAAAGGCCCTTCTATATATATGTACCCCTGAAGACCCCACAAGAGGCTAAAAAATCTAGAACTGTATTGTTTTTTGAAGAGGGGTAAAAAAAGTTGGTTTAATGGAGAATCGCTTGGTTGTGAGGTTTGAGTTGTGAGTGAATTTTTAAAATCTCTGCATAGTACGTAATATGTAGGCTAGTGTATACAGCGATACAAAGCGGCCTTTCTTCAAGTACATCTTGAAAATTGAATAAGTTTCGACAAACAACGCGAGAGGAGCCCACTTTGCATGCGGGCGCGTAACTTTACTGAGATTGCCAACGGCGCTCTGAATTTAACGAACAATTCAAAATTAAATACCTTTCAACTTTAAAGACTATGGCTCTCATAAAACCAAGTCACTTGATGAATGACTAAATCAAGAGACGTTGCTGTCTAACGAACCTGAACAAGCTCATTGAGATTATTCGTCACAGGCGGTTGATTGTGACGGAAAATGTTTACTTTCTTGCGTTGATAAAAAAGAGAAATATTTATCAATATACTCTATTTAGCTCAGACAATAAAAGGTAAACAAATTACAGACGCTATTAAAAAGGCCATACAATATTCATGAGTTACAATGAATTCAATGAAAACACTAATACACCACAAATATTACCTGTTGTATTTGGTTTCATATTATGTGAAAATTAAACAGTTTTTATTTTATAGTTTTGATTTTAAGATAGGCAAAAGGCAATGTGTAGTAGTGAGCATTTAAAGATTAAGTACACACGAGCGCAGATAAACGGTAATAAAACCAGAATAAGTTGAACCCGTTGAACCAGAGCAACGAGTATGAAAGGGTTGATGGAAGTAGAGGAAGCGAGGGAAGTATGCCAAGATCGTAGCAGGTGGAGGGCTGTGTTCTCTGCCTACCCAGACGGGAAAGAGGCGTGATGTAGCGTGATGTAAGGCGTGATGTGGTCTCAGCCTACCCAGACGGGAAAGAGGCGTGATGTAAGGCGTGATGTGGTCTCTGCCTACCCAGACGGGAAAGAGGCGTGATGTAGCGTGATGTAAGGCATGATGTGGTCTCTGCCTACCCAGACGGGAAAGAGGCGCGATGTAGCGTGATGTAAGGCGTGATGTGGTCTCTGCCTACCCAGACGGGAAAGAGGCGTGATGTAGCGTGATGTAAGGCGTGATGTGGTCTCTGCCTACCCAGACGGGAAAGAGGCGTGATGTAAGGCGTGATGTGGTCTCTGCCTACCCAGACGGGAAAGAGGCGTGATGTAGCGTGATGTAAGGCGTGATGTGATCTCTGCCTACCCAGACGGGAAAGAGGCGTGATATAAGGCGTGATGTGGTCTCTGCCTACCAAGACGGGAAAGAGGCGTGATGTAGCGTGATGTAAGGCGTGATGTGGTCTCTGCCTACCCAGACGGGAAAGAGGCGTGATGTAGCGTGATGTAAGGCGTGATGTGGTCTCTGCCTACCCAGACGGGAAAGAGGCGTGATGTAAGGCGTGATGTGGTCTCTGCCTACCCAGACGGGAAATAGGCGTGATGTAGCGTGATGTAAGGCGTGATGTGGTCTCTGCCTACCCAGACGGGAAAGAGGCGTGATGTAGCGTGATGTAAGGTGTGATGTGGTCTCTGCCTACCCAGACGGGAAAGAGGCGTGATGTAGCGTGATGTAAGGCGTGATGTAGCGTGATGTAAGGCGTGATGTGGTCTCTGCCTACCCAGACGGGAAAGAGGCGTGATACAGGGTGTAAGGGACAGGTTGAAAAATACTGAGAGGGCATAATCAGTTAAAGTAACTGAATATCTTTCAGTGAATAAAACTTTCAGGATAAGAAAGTAAATCGGCCTCTTCATACAAAATTTAAAATTTGATTGGACAGTTGGTATGGAGAGGTTTTTTCAGTTTGATGTTTTTTTCATAACCTGAAAGTTTTATTCACTGAAAGATGCTCAGTTACGTTGAATGATAAGGCGTTTTTAGTATTTGCCAACCTGCCCTATACACCCTGCATGTATGTAAAGAATTCTTAAAAACCAGAGATTCTTTCAAGGTAACGTGTTGCCACTGACGTGCGGGCGACTGAGCTATTGTCATGAACGTTAAATATTATATAAGCTTTGCCACCTACGAACAAAAACATCGATATTTTTTCAGAACAAATCCCTAAAGCCTCACATAATTGGATAGGCTTACTTTCCTAGGAAGGCTCTCAACACTGCCCAATAAAAATATAATTTTTGGTCGTACTAAGAAATGGACCAATTTCTGTTTTCAATAACTTGGTCTGTAATTTGTTATAGCAAAAGATTAATAAAAAATACTTAGTTTGGGTTGGGTAAAGTTATGTACCTATACCAGGTTTTAACTCTAATCTAGCTATTGCAGTAAATATAACTTACATGGGGTTAGTTACAAAACTACAATTACCAAACAGCCAATCCTTGTCAAACATCGTTTATACCTGTTGAAACAAAATGTAGAGGATTTATTTAATAGAAACACATGAACGTCTAACAAATACAAGTGTGTACGCATGGCCGTACGTCGGTGAAAACATTTTGACCTTGAGCGAGTTTCTGCATTCTGGCGTTTCAAATACCGTAGAAATAAAACCAGTTTATGCTGAACCAGCGCAGCAAGAACGTAGAAATAAAACCAGTTTATGCTGAACCAGCGCAGCAAGAACGTAGAAATAAAACCAGTTTATGCTGCGCTGGTTCAGCATAAACTGGTTTTATTTCTACGTTCTTGCTGTGAGTAGGAGCCCGCACTACAGAGGTAATAAATACCCTTAGCGGGTCTTTTATTTCTAGGGTTTGTAGCGTACGGCTAATTTTATTTATACTGGTTTTGTCACCGCTTATCTACGGCCATGAGTACCTTAAAATTATAGTTTGTTTACACTTATGACACAAGGAGACGTTTGCGTTAGCGGTTGTTTGTGTACAAACACAAAGAAATCAAAAGAATTCTTCGACCGTGCTATTTTCTAAACCAATGTCAACACGACCATTCTCGAAAGACCCTAGCATAGGTCCTTTCACCAAGGATGAGATTACAGGCCTTTTTAAATTGGTCGAGTTAAAAGCTCAACGAAGACAAAGTATTCTATCCCACTTAATGCATTTTCTCTGTTTAAAGTGTCTTTAGATGATTGAAAACTGTCTCGCTTTGTTAGTTATTTGATTGTTTCATAATGTACGTGTTTTAGACGGTAATTATCTCTTCACTTTATCATCAAAGTAAGTAGAGACGGCTTCTATTTGATTCCCTTTGATCTTCACAGTGTATATTTTATAAAACGTTAATTAAATTTATTTGATTAAAGGGTCGTTCTTTAGTAAAAAATATCAAATATTACAAGGGATTTTTTTTTTTCAATATTTTGCTTTAGCAAAATATCTATTATATGTCCTATCCTTGTAATTTTGAATAAAAAATTATATATTTTTTATACTTGCTAAAAGTATTTGTAGTTTCTCTTCACAGATAAATTTGACATTGAATTTTATTGTTTCATTAGTTTCGCTCTCAAAGCCCAGTAGTTCTACTTATGAAAACAAGCAAATTTTACGGAGTTGATGATGTGTCACCTAAAGTATGGAGTCGAAATTTTTTCGAGTAGAAATTTTTTTCTTCTGGAAAGTTGATTGTTTTCATTAGTAGAATCACTGGGGTTCGGGAGCGAATCCAATGAAAATTTACGTTGTATTATACTAGATTACCTAACAAGATAGAAAAAGAAATTCCTTTCGAGGGACTAAGTTGGATCCGGCAATGGTAGCAATAGATTTACATATTTAAAAATAAACAACATTAATTACATTAAACGGGCAACAAACATTTTCAAAATAATACTTTTTATTAATAGATAGAAATCATAAATAAAAATCTTCTAAAGATTAAATCATAAAGCAGGTGAAGGTATCACGCTCATCATATACACTCCCACTCACTCACTTTCACACACACTTACACACCACTCTCACACAACACTCTAACACACTCCTACACTCACACTCCCTCTCTGACGTATCCTGTACACAACTCTCTTTTCTTTTATTGAAAAATTTTGAATATGTTATATCTTCTAAAAAATGTTTTACTGTAGCTTTGTAATGTTTTAGTTTTGCAATACTTTTGTTTTTCTACTTTGTAGTATATTTTAATCCACATTAATGTCCCGGATGAATTTCGACATTTATACAGGGCGGAGACATGGAGTCCTAAAATACAGGCCTTTGCTTAGTTTAGGCTCCAGTCTCCCACAAATTCCAAGTCAATTTTTAAGTTACTTTTATTGCATGCATGATTTGTGGTGAGAAATAAACATATTTTTGATTTTGATTTGATTTTTTTTGAGTTAACTCTTGGCCCATGTACATATTTTAATAAGGCTATTTTTCATTATGTCACTATTAAGTAAAGGCCACTCTTTTATATGATGGCAACCGTGCGAAATACTAACAGCCTAAAATCCGAAAATGTCAGTAAGGTTAATCGTAAGCGCAAGACGGACTTAAGTAACTTCTTAAAGGCTTATCTCGAGGAATTCGCTGCTTATCCCGCTTGGTCCCTTTGAACGCTACTTTGAGGTTAGAACAAAAACATTAATCTAAACCTCTGGTCCGAGATCTAAACTGAGTAATGCAATATGGTGGGAATCGCGTACAGTGCAACAAGGAGTTTCGCTATATGTATGTTTGTTATGTGTTTCTAATCAAACTAGGGAAACTTCCAACAAAAATTGTGTTTCTATATTTTCTATCTGTAAAAATTGTTGAAGTTCTTTTCCACACTAGGCTTGCTAAACGAGGGATGTCATCTCACGCAATATTCAGACCTGTTGGTGTGGCTCAAAAGGATTAGCTTTTCAAACAAGCAACCCTAGAGTGTGCGGCATACAGACATTGCCTATAGCCACTTTGAAAAAACGTGTGCGATTCCCGACTGACATATTTGTAGAGACCAGACTGGTTGAGCGAAGCTGCTTAAAGGGAAGCACTTACGCGTTGTCATTCAAAGCGTACAGTCAACCGCACGTAAGTAGAAATATTAGTAACTCTATTACCATGCCATAAAATACAAAGTACTATACTCTTAGGTGTAGGTGTACATGAGGCATCAATAACTTCATAACATCGAGCAGGGCTACGTGGCTTAGTTAGTCTAGTATAAACAAAGCAGACGCGGGTTCGAGTTCCACTCGGGCTATTGTCGTAATTTTATATCGTTTCATTGTAAAGCACTGTTTTCTAGTTCTTCAGCTTGAGTAACAAAAGGATACAACTGTTGTAGCGTTTTTACCTAACTGTAAACTTACACACAGTGTGAATTTTTATTGGTTTTGAATCACAAATCGATAAAAAAAGATAAATATATTTTCTTTTATCCGTCTCTCTCTTTCTTTTTTCTCTTCCTTGGTTTGAGTGACATAAAGGTAATTACTTACATCTCTCTGTTTTCAGCTAAATTTCCCTTGCAGTCGCGGCCTTTTTTGGATTGTAATTTAGTTACACAAAAATATTTAATATTAAAGCTCCTTTATTCCATTCCCTTTCTATATTTACAAAACAGACAGTGACAGCAATGGTTCCACAGAAGCTAGAACTTTAAAAACGATTTTTGCAAGGAAACGATAGTCTCTTTTTGTTTAAATACAACTAATATCAATAAATAACAATACTTATTCATATTCATATTTATTTATTTGGTAATAATTATTGTTATTACATGTCATAAAAAAAAACAAATCATCACATAGTAAAAATTAACATTAAAAGAAATTTTTAAATAATATAATACAAATTAAAAATGTCAATAATGTAGAAATAAAATGTCAAAATAACAAACTATCACGAAAATTGAAAACAAAGTCATAATACTAAATTAACTATTTAAAAAGATAGGTACATAAGTACTTATACTGTCAATTTACTATTGAGAAATTCCCCGAAGCTATAAAAAGTATGCTCGAGAAGCCAGTTTTTAAGTCTGATTTTAAAGCTTATAAGTGATAAAGCGTCCACTATACTACTCGGCAATCTATTATACACCATTGGACCAGCAACATGGGTTAGTTTATCAGATTTTGCAAGTCTGTGTTTGACAGATTGCATTCTACTCGCGTGCCTGAGCGTTTTTACGGTTGTATCGCCGCGCAACTGGTACTGAACTTTGTGTAAGTGTACATATACGGCAATCTGATAATTGACGGCAGAGTAAGAATACCAAGTGCTGAAAAAAATGGTTTGGCGGAAACGTCCTGCCGTACATGTACTATGGCACGAATCGCTCTTTTTTGCATTCGGAAAGCACGTTCCCATTCTGCGGCCCGCCCCCATAGTTCACTTAAACAAAGAACTTGGCATGTCTTTTTATTGGGAACAATAATTAAAATGAGCTGATGGTAATCTGAGGCGACTTTGCGAAGACAACGCCGACACGCCGGCTTTTCATTATATTTATTATTAACTTGCAGGGAAGGTGTTATACACCAACTTTTTCTATCCTGTGTGTAACTCACGCCAATGTTTTGATAATCTCTTTTCGGAAGTAAATCGTGTGTATTTAGAATTGTGGCTTTTTAACGTAATAAAATATATGCTCTTCCAAAAATAACCAAAGTATAGTCAAAACAAGCAACGATTCAACTTTATAAAATGAAACAAATAAGTGTAGCGACAGACCCGTAAAAATTCCGATGCGGAAAGTTTCGCGACCAAAAAAACTGTCATGTATGATACCAGCGAACAGACAGACGTGTCATAGCATAGGTAACCTAAAAAGCGTTGTGAGCGTAACTAGCGGAACTCTCCGCGTCGAAAAGATCTGCAGGTGTGTCGCTACATTAAGAATACTACTTCTTCACATTATTCAGGATTATAGTTCACTTTGAATGGGATAAGAATCACCTTCTGGAATAACCTTCTTTTACTCTAATAATAATAGAAAAAAATAATTTAAAAAAAATTATGTGCAAAGCAAAATGAACTAATTAATACTATAAGTATTTTGTTCTAAAATACTAATTCAAAATAAATAAATGTTTTACAGTAATAAGTCATTCATAAAGCTGTACTAAATAAGTATCACAAACGTTCAAATACAATTTTTATCGTAGGTAAACATTTATAGAACCATAAAATCAAGATCTTTTTAATTATTCAATAATCAATTTCAAAATTGGAGGCATAAGAGAGTGCTAATTGAGCGCTTTATTGAATTAATATGGGTTCGGCCGTGTCATGATTTCACAGACTAATAAACTAAAAGACTCCATTTCTACCGCCATGTAGCCATACTCGTATTTTAGGGAGTATGCATGTCATATAAATTAACTTGATTTTTTTATTTCCGATAATTTATTGCCCTGACATTACACCTAAACCAATATTTTCTTGTTTAGTGTGGATATAAATGCACAAAATATTAATTAAAAAGTGATAAATAAACGAGGGAATTTGCAAAAAGCCTCGCCATTGGTTGAATCGAAACGTGACGTCACGCGCCATGTCGTAGTGTCGATATTCATACTGTACTGTTGTATTTGGAAGAAAAATTCGACTTAGCTCAGAGACCCTTCGTACAAGAAAGCTGAAATTTTGTATGAATACGTATTTTATTCACGCCGAGAAAGTGGCAAAATAAAATCTTACAAATTATTTTTTTTAGGGTACCTCCCCTACAAGTAAAGTGGGGGTAAATTTTTTTTGTTCACCCCATTGTGTGGAGTGTCGTTAGATAGGTCTTTTAAAAATAATGTGAGTTTGGAAAGATAATTTTTCGGTTTAGGGATCCGTTTGCGTAATATTTAGCTTAACTATGGAACCCTATGCGCGTGGCTCGACACGCATGTTAACTATACAAACATGATAAACTTACATTAAAGTGATCTTCACAACAATTTTAATAGGATATTGAAAATACTTCAGTTCTTCTCATCAGCTTATACCATTTTTTTCGTGTTTTCACATCTCTCGGATCCGCAAAAACAAAATTATCTGTAAACTTCTCATAGTATTTGGGCACTTTGGCATAAGACAATACCCTATAAAATGTATTTTTAGCATTTTCCATCATCTAATAGCGATTAAAACTGAAGATCTTCAGGTTTTACCTTTACAAGCCTATAGTGAACAATACAGAACGCGGCATGTGACGTCATCCAAAACGCGCGAAAAATGGCGGCTTTTATCCATGTCAAATTTAATCGATTTTTCAAATATTACTTTATGAAAATATTCGAACATTTCTAACAGTATTTATATATTTAACCATGGTATAACGATGTAAGAAGTAAATTAAACAAATAAAAAAAATAGATGAATACTCCCTATTATTTATGCCAACAAATCGTAGCACGTATGACGTAGCAGCCCTCTACGACGCGCGGCGTAGCTAGCGTAGCACTTTCGTTATGCTAGATTATAAGATAGGTAACTCAAGTTCCAGGGTCCAGCTGAAAATCCGCGCTTTGGCCTTGAGCTCCAGCACTACACTAGGCTGGTCGCTCGTTTCTTTGCTGATTTATTTGAGTTCATGAGGTTAACTATGTTTTTTGCAATTTTAAGTTATTTGTCGTCACTCAACAAATGTTCTATCTTATCTATTAAATAAAATTAAGTGTTAACTTGTAGTCAATTCGGATCCCCTCGAGACTACTATCTCTATATTTGTTAGCTTTCAAATTGAGAAATAAAAAATCTGTATAATTTTTTTATCACGTCTACACTTATTTAGTCTGTGGTCAATTCGGATCCCCTCGAGACCGCTATCTGTACATTTGTTAGCTTTCAAATTACATTAATTAGTGGCTGAAATGTTCTCTTACTTTTTATTATCTCTGTTGGAAGTTAGCTCGCAAAACGCTTAATTAATGTATGTTTGTTGGGGCTTTAATAAATCTTATTTCATTTAAATGTTCTGATTTTTAATTATTCAGTGTTAATTTTATTTTAATTCTATACAAAAAAGAATCCGGAACGCTAGTACACTCGCTCTATTTTTTTTTATTGTCAATGGGCTTACTCTTGACCTCGATCTAGTCTTGAAGACAGAGATGAGGTCGACGATGGAACGAGCTTGCCCAGAAGAAGCCTATTCACTCGCGACTTGAATAGATTCGGGTTGTATGAACTCGGGAACACAGACGCAGGCAGAGAATTCCACTCTTTAGCCGTGCTTTGTTTGAATAAAGTTGTATATCAACATTAAATATTACACAAATCTTAATCTGAAAATCTACAGAAAAACTGGTATGGAACAAGAATTATTGCTTCTCCATGATTTTATAAATTCTTGGTGCTTATTCAAAACTTCTCGCAAAAAGAATCTGAACCTATTCATGGACAGGTTTATGACAAACTAGCTGTTGCCCGCGACTCCGTCCGCGTGGGGTTCAGAAAAAGTAGCTAATGACTTTTCCTATGGTTCAAACTATCATCGTACCAAAGACAGACAAACAGACAGTGCAGTTCTCGCCTTTATATTATTAGGTATACAGAGTAACGATTGTACGGATTTTTGTAAATTAAACACCTCTTGTTTACGAGTGAACTGTTAGGTCGCCCACTGTCCTCGTAAGTGTAAAATTATAGTCGATTTCAACGCGGACGAACTATGATACGGGTTTCGTTATTTCTTATACAAAACAAAGCCTAACTAAATCTGAGGCTCAGTCACTGTAGCTTCTGTGGCAACTAAAAAAAGAGCGGTACAAAGTGCAACGTGTCTAGCTTCACATGCTTTTAACACTACACGTACCTACATACTGTTGGACTTTACTTCTGTAAAATCTTCGTAACTTATTTCTTCCCTTCAAAGATAGTTCCTAAAAAACAATGATTCACATCTCTCTTTATTTTTTTAATTATTTGGTTTATAAGTAACCTATTTCCTAAGTTTGCACGAAAGCAACCCAAATACGTTATTGAAAACCCCGTTTAAGTCGTTCAAGTAGTTTGTGAAGTATTGGTGCGGCCGCTTAAAATTTCGCGAACCTTCTATCTGAATGAACCGTTTGCAATGAAATAAAGCTTATATGTTGCACCGACGTGTCATTGAAAACCTCGTTTGAACCAGTTCAGTAGGTGAGTTCTTGGTTCTGCAGCTTGAAACTTTGCGCAATGAAGCTAAGCTTATTTATTGCACAGGAGTAAGCCAAACGCGTTATTGAAAGCCACGTTTGAATATGCTCAAAATTTTGTGAGTTATTCGCACCTTCGCTTAAAACTTTGCTTAACTTCTAACTGAGTGAACCGTTTTCAACTAACCTAAGCTTATATGTTGCACGGAAGTACCTAATCCAAGCACGTCATGGAAATGCCAGTTGGAATCGGTACAGTAGTTTGTGAGCTATTGGCGCCGCCTATTGAAACTTTGGGCATTTTCTGTCTGAATGAACCGTTTTTAATGAAAATAAGCTAATACATTGCAAAGAATTAAGCTAAACACGTTATTGAAAACCCCGTTTTAATTCGTTTAGTAGTTTGTGAGTTATTGGGGCCACCTATTGAAACTTTCGGCATTTTCTGTCTGAATGAACCGTTTTCAATGAAAGTAAGCTAATACATTGCAAAGAATTAAGCTAAACACGTTATTGAAAACCCCGTTTTAATTCGTTTAGTAGTTTGTGAGTTATTGGGGCCGCCGCTTGAAACTTAGTGAATTTTATGTCTGAGTGAACCGTTTGCAATGAAATTAAGCATACATGTTGCACGGAGTAAGCCAAATACGTTACTGAAAACCTTGTTTTAATCCGTTTAGTAGTTTGTGAGTTGTTGGGGCCGCCGCTTGAAACTTAGTGTCTGAGTGAACCGTTTGCAATTAAACTAAGCATACATGTAGCACGGTGTAAGCCAAATACGTTACTGAAAACCTCGTTTTAATCGGTTCAGTTGTTTCTGAGATATTGGCGCCTCCGCTGGAAATTTCACGCAACTGTCTGAGTGAGCCGTTTTCAATGAAAGCAAGCTAATATGTTGCGAAAAAGTAAGCTTGACAGTTTGTTGAAAACCCCGTTTGAATCCATTCAATACTCAACAGTATTGTTATTACAATATGGGTTTTTATTCAGTGACATCAAAGAAGTACGCGAGCAATGAAGCGATTGACCCTTACAAAAAGCATAATATTCAAAAAAGAAAGTTTTGACCCCTGCCGGCACTCCCAGAGTGCAACCTGTCCTTTTTTTAAAGCTGCTATATAATTTATCTTTTAACATGCGGGTGAAGTCGCGGGTAAAAGCTAGTAATTAATAAAGTTTACCGACGCTGGCTTGAAAACTGGGATACAAAGGGGAAACGAGCTGAAACATATAATTTGTTAACATTCCCATCAAATAATATTATCATGTAATTTTGTCATCCTGTTCTGTATTCATGATACAATTAAATTCAATTACCACTAGAACCACCACATGCTTAGAATATGAATAGGAATATTAATTACAGTAATACAATTTCCTTCTGATGTGTAGTAGTTACGTATACTCGTTCCTAAAATTCGTAACAAAGTTATATTGACTACTAGTATTGACTATTACAAATTTATTGTAGGTGACGTACCCTAGGTGTTAAGGTGTTTTATGATGATTTTCATAAAAGTAATACTACTTAATAATACATTGACTTGAAGTAAAACGCTGAAAGTAATATAATATCCAATACTTTACTTTTCGATCCCTTTTTCACATCTTGGAGGATGATCTTCCGAAAATGCTGATACAAGTACTTCTTCATTTCGTGTTATAAGCCTTAATCCAATTTTTTAAGCATGATGGGCTTACTCTTGACTCCGACCTAGCCCTGAGGGCAGAGATGAGGTCGACAATGGAACAAGCCTGCCCAGAAGAAGCTTATTAACTCGCGAATTAAATAGATTCGGGTTATACAAACTCGGAAACACTGACGCAGGCTGAGAATTCCACTTCTTAGCTGTGCGCAACTTGACAGCGCTTAGTGCGAATGTATGGAATATCAACCGAGTGCGGGTGATATCCTGCGGTGCGTCTGGACTCCCGATGGTAGAAAGGGGATTGCGGAATAAGCTCATGGAGCTCTTGGGCACACTGTCCGAAGTAAAGCCTGTAAAATACCGACAGACATGCAACTTTGCGACGACGGTGGGCCAAATTTAAATTAACGCTACTTATGTAAATAAATAATGTATAATATATTCATAATTAAGTGAGCCACTTTGATGTTTATCTGTAATTAATACTGTTTTAATTGAATCGAAAATTCATCTAGGTAGATCCTTCTCAAGTTGACTTTTGAAATAACTTTGTATTCACTTAATAAAATTTCAAATTCTGGTGAATAACTTTTATCAAAGTTTGTAACCACTGAAACAACTTATTCAATATGAATCTCGAATCACTTGGTAATTACAGAAGCTAATTAGGATTTTAGAAAAATGGGATATAAAACTATAGTTTTAATTTACCATACATACCATACCATATGACCATACATATTCTATGCTTAATAAAACTTAAACTTACTGACTAAATTAAATAAAAACTTGTAACTGTACAGTTGTACAACAATAACATTGGAATAGTAAATACAAGTTTTATGTTGCAGCATTTTTATCATATCTTTACAAACTCCCTTACCTAACCCATCACAAGGCCGAAGCTGTAAATCGTCTGACGGATATTGATGACCGATCAGCTGTTAGCAAATTGGAGCAGTGGTGATGGAATGAACGTGAGAACGAAATGACCAATATCATTCAACTGAGGAACCAAACATCTATATTTTCCAAAGTGGATTGGAAGGTAGGCTTGAACGGCCAAAAAAGAAAACCCTTTTTAAGGCTTTCTCTGTGTGTATGTAGGGGGGCGATCGTGGTAATTTCAACGACATTACCGAAACAAAAACGTTTGCCTCAAAAGTAATGTTAAGTCTTAACTAAGTGTTTTAGGCAAACGTTTTTGTTTTGGTAATATCGTTGAAATTACCACGATCGCCCTCCAGGTATAGGTCTGAAACTATTTCATAAATTTCGCTTTCGTCTTTAATATAAAAACTTACTATACACGTGCCTCTATCACACTTTTTAGGGTTCTAGTCAACAAGTAAACCTTATAGTTGCGTCATATCCGTCTGTCTATCTTATGTCTTTGTGCGGCATAGCTTAAAGATCCTTAGAACTACATAGAAAGTTGTAATTTAGTAAGGTTAAACTTACATTTCATCCACTCCGACAAAGCAGTAAAATATAATCTTTGAAATAAAATGTTTAGCGTACCTCCCCTTCAAGTGAAGAGGGGGTGATTTTTTTTTGTCTACCCCGTTGTGCGGCATGTCGTTAGATAGGTCTTTTAAATATATCTTGAGTTTGTAAATATTATTTTTTGGTTTAGGGATCTGTTTGCGAAATAATTAGCGTGAATGCGCAATTTTTTGATGGAGTCGAGAGCTCCTCCAAGGAGTCGAGTGTCCCCCCCCCCATCTGACAGCTAAAAGGTTGTTATTGGAAATGTGAAAAATTTTAAAGTTACTAACGTATACAAGGAAAACTATCACAGCAAAAGCTTCACATGTTATTGAGCTATAGCCAAAAAACTTGGCCGGTTTTTTATATACCTTCGTTACGGTGTTTATTAATTATTTCTATTTTATCATTTATTTATTTGCGTGAACATAAGGTGGTAGGGCTTTTGTGCAAAGCCCGTCTGGAGAAGTACCACCTTCTTACCTGTTTCTGCCGTAAAGCAGCTGTGTTTGCACTGCTGTGTTTCGGTAAGAAGGATAAGGGAGCCAGTGAAATCAGTAGTACAAGAGACATACCATCTTAGTTCTCAGGGTGGGTAACGCGCTTCTGTCTTATTAGTGTCAAATTATGGATCAATAAGACAGTGGGTGCTAAGGGCGGTGGTGACCACTTACCATCAGGTGGTCTTCCGGTCCACCTGCTCGTTTGCACACTTGTGACATAGAAAAAAAAATAAACAAGATATACATATATTCAACCTGTATGCTGAACTTTCTGCGCATATAAATGTACGAGTATTGACTGATTGTCGTTGTTAGTGGCTCTGTCTTCTATGCCGTAAGCTCGGCCGTAGGTTGCTGGTTCTTTTCCCGCCAAGAAATTTATGTGGTAGACAAATCAAATCAAATCAAATCAAATCAAATCAAAATCGTTTATTCATTGTTGGATATTAAAATCTCTTAATGACGTCAGCTAAACTACATCGCTTCACAAACAATGTACGTACTGTGTCTGTCTGGGTACTCTGGTTGACTTTTAAGTTAAGTAGTTATTGATAACACATACCCTTATTTTTGATCACCCCGGATATTTTGAGAGATGGTTCTGTACATGAAACTGAACAACTTTTCCTAAGCTGCATAAGTCGAAATACGAAAATTTCTCATACATAAGTACTGCATCAGCTTACAGGTCATTTTGTATGCGAGGGCGATTCTTTTTTATATTTTGACCTATGCTCCTTGGAAAAAATTGTTCAGTTTTATAGGCAGAACGACCTCTTTAAATATCTGGGATGATACAAAAAAAACGCTGTATACTTGTGATTAGATTACAAACAACTGTCCCAATGAGACATGGGTCGGAAAAAATGAAACTATTTTGGTCGTGCCGTACAAATTCTACTGGTTACTGCCGTAAGGTTTGTATGGAAAGACCAAAAAAATCTTGTTTTTCGTTCCATGTTTCTTTGGAAAAGTTGAACATGTAATAGTTTGCTATCACAGGCTATCAAGGACTATAGTTCGTCCATCCTAAGAATGCTGTGAGTCATCACTTTCAGCCTCTGGTAGCCATGCCCCTAACCAATCAGGTCGCTTGAAGTTATAAAGTCAAATTAACTGAAGGCAAACCTTCGAAAGAAGCGGTTGTCTCCTTAATGTGTTACCTGAAAAATGAAAAAATAAAATTAATATTAAAAAAAATGTTTTATTTTGCATTTGAAATCACCTTAGTCCCCATAATGGCCATAATTTAGTGATTTGCGTGAAATGTACCCTAGTAAAATAAAATTTATTAAATGTATGATGATTTACAAATGGTTACCAAAATTAAGAAGCTTTTACTTTGTGAGTATCTTGTAACAATCCGTGAAAATGGTCAAAAATTAAACCTGACCTAAGAACAACGCTACGATTCTAAACGCCCTGCGCGAAGTTTCCAAAATCTTTGGTTTCATGTTTGGTTTCATGACGCCAAACTCGTAGGTCATGCTCTTTCATACGAACGTGGTAAAAAAATGTAATGTCAAGATACTTGACAAACACTAAAATAAATAAAATATGTTGTTCTGCTTATTTTACGAAAATCGTAAAAATGTATGCTAAATACTTTCACGACGACAGTTTGCATTATTTTTCAGAAGAGCACTTGGTATCTAAACAACCAATAAATTTGTTTAAACATTGGTATGATGAAGCGTGTAACCAGAAAGATATAATTTTACCAGGCGCTTTTTGTTTGGCTACTTCATCTAAGTAAATACCAGTACCAGAGTTATTAGTGATTTATTATTTGAAGGTGCACACGGCTGCACGTCGATGGAAACACTTTTACCTTGGGCGGGTCTCTGCTCTCGGGCTTTTGTAGCGTAAGGCTGGTTCAGCTTACACTGGTTTGTTTCTACGTGCTTGATTGTGCGTACATGAGTCAATATAAACAATCCAATGTTTGTTTTCAGGGACGGCATTCCCTCAGCAAGATTTGTAATGTTACAAAACTTCGACAACAATGGTTTTAAATTTTATTCAGATTACGGAAGTAGAAAAGCTAAAGATATTGTATGAAATTCTAATCGCTACTTTGTTCTAGAAATTTTCGATGCCAACTAGTATCTAAGTGAAAGTCATCGTTTTCAGGAAGCCAATCCTTATGTAGCCGCAACGTTTTATTGGGAAAAGCTGAACAGGTCAATAAGAATAGAACGTAAAATTGATAAAATATCTCGGGAGGAATCTGAGGAGTACTTTAAATCTAAGTCAGTGAAAGGCCAAGTCGTTATGAAGGCGAGTCACCAGAGCACTCTGATTGAGTGCAGAGAAGTGATATTGCAACGGATGTGCGAAATAGAGGAAAAATATGTTGATGCCGAAAAAGAAATTCCAATCCCGGACCATTGGTAAGCAAACACTTTTTTTCCAGTTCTTAACATATAATTTTTATAGAAGTGTGAAAATAAACATGTCATAACTTTTAAGTTTAGAAATATAACAAACACAAAATATCTTCAGCTCTTCTGAAGTTGAATAAAATTGTGGTAAGTCTATGTGAGGTTTACTAAAAAATAAGAACTATAGCTTGAAAATACAACGTTTATTTATAAACAAACGCTTTTGGGATTTGCAGACAGACAAAAGCTTTAAACTTACTAATCCCTCGTTTTAGTTTCAAATTGTGGTAGTGAGGAACTTGGTTGGTAAGAAGCTTTGGATGACAACATGCTAGCTCTAGTTTCCAACTCATTCAACAACACTGCGGTTGTCAATTCACCGACTATAAATACGCAGCCTAGTTTACCAGACAGTTACTGTTGTTTGTATTATGGAACGAACTATTACTATTAAATGCATTGGCAGACATTCATGGTTTTCTTAATAGTTTCACTATACTAAGGCAAATTTGTTGAAGATACGTATTTGTTGCATAATAAAATGAACCCTTGTATCCCATGTTATTTTGAAAAACAGAATCTGATTCAATACTTTTCCAAATGAAGAAGAAGTAGTGACTAAAATTAAGAAAGGGATACTGAGATGGTTTGATCATGTAGAGGGGATAAATGAACGAAGATTGACGAAAGACGTACCAGGCGAGAGTGAATGGAAACCTTCACAGGGAAAGGTCTCGGCGATGCGATGTATGTATGTATGTATGAATAAAACTTAACTCTCTTGATAATATTTTATCTGGTATATAGATCTAAATCTGCAAACTATCATAAAAATTAGGAATGTTTCAGGGGCGGCTACATAATTGAACCTTCTTCTATTGAATTCTGGCAAGGACAGAGACACACAATGGCAGACCGCATCAGGTTTCGAAAACCAAAACCAGACGAAGACCCAGATGGAAAACTTCTACATAAAGGAGAAGATGGCTGGGTTTTCGAAAGACTTTCACCTTGATCAGAAGTAATAAAATAATCATTTGGTCAGCGATAAGGATAGCTACTTATCTCTACGCTATAAGCTATCGAATTTGATTGATTAGTAAAAGCTTCCTATAAGGATCTATACATCGTATTATTTGTAATATAATTACTGAAATATTATATTCTTTCTAAACTTTATTTGTTTTTCACTGCATCAAAGAGAGAGTTTTTACCATAAGACCATCTTAGATACAATGCTGATTTGGAAGTGAATATAAGTGTATTTATAAGCTATTTTAGGGAATAAGTTACGGTTCAAGAAAAGAGCCATGAAAATAAGTACTAAAATAATTATGTGGGTGTAAAACGTGGGTTTGACATTATCCGAAAGTCGTTCATAACAGAACGGAACGGGCCTTATCAGATGGTCATTGCATAAAGTTCAGCTGGATAAGTCAATGTCATTTCTAAGTGCTAAAGCTATTAGAATTATACGGTATAATATTCTAGCTTTCGCCAGTACTGCCTGTTAGTGTGTGCAAAGCATTACCAACACTCTAAGGGCTCCCGCACACGACCGAGAATCGGAGGCCGATTTTTTGTCGGCATCCCGCTCTTACGTGTTATCACCTGGATCTTCCGTCCTTGTCCTGGGCGATAATCGGCCACCGATTCTCGGTCGTGTGCGGGAGCCCTTAAGCGGCGATTACATTTCGCGATCCGTCGGGACGATGAGCAGAGGCGATGGATAGGGCGTTCTGATTACACTTGCACTAGATCGTCTCCCTAGGTCAGTTGGCAGTCGGTTAGAGAGTATATATGTTCCTTGGTTGGCAGCCGAACATGGTGTTGAAAGGATGTCTCCTGTGCTCTTCAAATATTAAAAAAAAATAGATCGCCTCTGCCACAACAGCATGTTTTGCGAAAAATAAACGTCAGTAATTTATATGTGTATTTCTTATTACGTGTGCAATAAAGAATCAATCTATCTTATATACTCATTGGCGAAAAAAAGAATGAAAAGAGAAAACGTTGGGTTAAACAATATCTATTTTAAGAAATGAACTGTGCAATATAAACATCTTTTTATTTTTGTTTTCTAGATGACTTTATACCATAAGTTCGGCATGCATTTTAAAACATTTTTTAGTTTCGGGATGATATTTTTATCGCACACGAGGCGGCAATTGAATACCCTATCTCCCTAACAGCGATTATATCTCCCGATTTAATTTCTCCCCTAAATCGTGGATCAGGTGATCGGGAGAGCCCGATCACCCTAAATTAGGGCCCTAACTGCCTAACAATGATTACGTTACATGGTTTTAGCGCACTAACTGAGATAGGGCCCTATTTATCGTGAAGTATAATCGCCGCTTTACAATACAAATCATACATAGAAGTTTTAGAGGTTTCGACTTTTTGTTAATAATAATGATTAATAATCATTATTTTCACCTCCTGATAACGGAAAACAACGAAACACTAAATAAAACTAAATATAAATAGAAACCCGTTTTTTAAAAATAGTGGTGGAATTTGCATAGGATTTTCATTGTTTTTAAGCTCCCGGACAGTGGAAATGCGGGTACTGTTTAATATTTCTGAAGATGTACCTATCTCTGAATGTTAAAGCAGAGCAGGCTGAGGTCCGCTGCTTTTGATAAATCTAATTCTTGTAAAATTGAAAACTCGTGCTGTGATTGTCACAAATCTATTAGTAGGAGATCCAAGGCCGAGCTTGTGTGGGGTACCTACCTTTCACAAAACCTGCTGGAATATCCATTCAAAGGATTTCAAATAGACAAGATAACATTAATCTTATTGTAATAGTTTAAAATAAACGCTATCCTGACAAAGAACATTTTATCCGTCTTTAAATTTTAATTTTTGTCTCCAATTCAAAGAAATTCATTAAATTCTGATGAGGGCGCTAGTGTGCGCACGGTGCAGTATTAAGTTTTCCAAGCTTGTGAGATGATTTCACCTTTTATTTCGTCTTTGTATAACATTGAACTATTATAGCAAGTGAGTTCACACAAGTCAAATATTGACATACAGACAGAAAAATAATTTTATGCAGATCAAAATTCTGTTAGTTTCTACTTGAACTGTGACAAAAATTGTTGATATGTTTAGGATGTACAAGGGATAGGTGAAGTGCGGAATTAATCTCACCTTCTGTAATTCCTTCTTTAATCTTCCTTCTTTAATCTTCCTTCTTTAATCTTCCTGCTTTAATCTTCCTTCTTTAATCTCACCTTCTGTAATTCCTTCTTTAATCTTCCTTCTTTAATCTCACCTTCTGTAATTCCTTATTTAATCTTCCTTCTTCAATCTCACCTTCTGTAATTCCTTCTTTAATCTTCCTTCTTTGTTTACGCTAAAATTTGTTAAAATCGTTGATGTTATTTATGGTTTCCGATTCTAGAGTTATAAGTGAACACTTACGAATGAAGCGCTGTTCTATTTATTTTTGTGATCAAATCAAATAAATCCGAAACAATGAAAAAATTAAAAAAGGACGGCTTGCACTTCGGGAGTGCCGGCAGAAGTGAAATCTTAAACATCAACGTTATGCATTTTTGAATATTTTGGAATGGTTACGGAATAATTTCGCACGGATAGTTTTATTTATCAGTATAAGAGTACATACAATATAGACAATCTTCGTCAGATCTGACGCGCCGCTGCGAGATCTGACGCGACATCTGACGTGAGTTTAACATTTTTTTAAAGTTTTTTACCTATCTATAAAAGTGCATGGTTTGGACTAACTGTTACTGCGTCACCCAAGATAAATCGTTACTTTTGAGAAATTCCTCAAATCAATTTCGATTCGATTCAGATAAAACTTTTGCGTACTGGATCAATTAAGAAAAACAAACAAAACTAAGCAGGCGTACTTCACGACTAATGCTCCGAAATTCTCTGTTTCTGGTAAACATAATAACAAAGCAACCGCCTTGATCACAGGATTTAATTCTCCTTACGACTTAATATAGGCAAAATGTAAACAGAGTTCACTTAGCGTCATGAATAGGCGATGAGCTGAGCTTCACTACGACTGATGCGAGGAGTAAAGATAATGAATCGTGTGGAAATACGTTTACATAGGATTAACCAGATTATACCGGTGGGTAATTAGATTTATCCATAAGCAGCTTATCTATTTTGAAAATATTTTGTTGTCCACCCAAAAAAGTTAAGAACATAGGGTTGAGCAAAAGGACGCTGCTGATACTCCAGGTCGGTCGGTGCAAAGAAAATATATGTGCAGGTAGGAATTTACTGGGAGCTCTAACAACGAACGCGAGTGCGGCATCTCCGCACAAAAAAATAAAAACATTTTACTTCCTTAAATTACACTAAATGGACATGTCACTGGATGTGTACCATGCCGTTATTCATAATCTAAGTGCACGACATTACTTAACTTCAAAACTCCAGCTAAATGTCAAAAGGGGAATAATAAAAATTACTTCCTGCCCTCGTGTACCTACACCTGCACGTGTGAGAATTTATTCCATGCCAAAATATAGTATGTGTAGCAAAGTACTGGGCAGCTAAAGTTAAGTACCTAAAGCTATTGTTGCTAAAGTGAAGATTAGTTGGTATTGTAGCATGGTTACTAAGCAGACCACACGTACCTACGAATCGAGTTACATTTTAAAAATTCTACCTATTTTTCAAAAATTATAAGTAAAGCCAAAATCACAGATTCAGATAATTTTATTCAATGTAGATTCTTTACAGAATACTTATTGAATATCATGCAGAATACAATGCAAATAGAGCGAGTCTACGCCGTTTCGGATCGTGCTATGGCAGCGTAAAAGAAACGGCAAGAAACCACTGCAGCACGGCCTACTTTAAGAGTCGGCTTTTTACAATGTGTTTCTTGTGTTTCGCTGGAATATCAGAGCACCATACCTCCATGTTATTGATATAGTCATCTAATCTATAGTAAGCTTTTTTATATAATGTTTGCTTCACACCTTTCTAAATTCAAAGACTAAGTGGCATACATTCCTGGAAGGTTCGGTTCTATTTATTCCAATATTCTTACTTCAACGAGCAATGTATGCCGAATTCGTTTCGGAATTAAGGAACGCGTGCTAGCCATATACACATGGTAGATGATGGTACATTCAAGTTATTTGAATGTATAAAAGAGTAATGGAAATCTACACATACCTTGAAATGCCAACTGTGGCCGAGAAATAGAGCGATTTTCAGTATCAGAATCAAAAATATTTATTATTTTCGAACATCACAACACAAAAAAATATAAGTTTGACATAGTAAATACCCATAACAATTTAAAAGAAGCATGAGAAACGACTAGCCCAGCACCCAAATCCGCTCGCTCACTCACTCTTAACCTGTGCTACTACTACCGAAAATACCTCAAATCTGATTATAGTCGGCTAACGGCTGATATAATTCTATTTGAATTTATATCGAGCTTTAAAAGTTAGTACCTATAAAACCTTTTGAGGGCTTATTCTGGGGGCTTATATTTGAAAAAAAAAATCGACTTTTCGTACAAAGTTGATTTTTTTGCGAATTTAGAAATAATTAAATTAGTTTTAGAGTAAGCTAGGGTTAGTTTGCGCTCCGTATATACTTATATTTTATTCATTGAGCACGAATATTAAAAATATTTTTAGAGTAGAATACAGTTACTTCGTTTTTCTTTATAGATTTCTATAATGTTTACAAAATGTGTTTTCAACTGTAAGTTTATTCCACAGAGAAGAGCGTAAATCTTCAAAGTGAAAAGTACCAAACAATTTATAATTTAATTTCCCTTAAAACTTACTACCTTCAGCGTTTCTACTCTCTGTTTCTACGTTTTAATGGACAAAGAAGCTTTTACTTGGTACGTGTTGGAAAAAATATTAGATACGTGCCATAATACTGAGGTTGAAAGACACAGTAATGAACATTTACTACACACTCGTAAACTACGACAGACACATAATGAAAATTTTATTAAAGCACTAGATGAGTTACTTTACACCAAAGAGCATGCTTAAAGAACAAAATAAAAGGAGGCTATAATAAGATCTATTCCGAACCAATCCCAAGAACAATTATCTTTGAATAGCATTTTTTTATATTCCGAACGGATGCCACTTTTAAATGACTGAGATCACTTAGATAAACAATCTATGCCCAACGAATCCCAAACTGCGCTTTTTTGTATAATCAGCCAGAATAAAAAAAAAACATTTTTCATATTATAGTGTGTGTGAAGTGTATTTATTTTAAAAAAAACCGGCCAAGTGCGAGTCGGACTCGCGCACTGAGGGTTCCGTACTACCACATAAACATAATTGTATTAGTTGAAATTTCAGTAAGTTAATGTGCTAGATTTTTTGAGTCCGACACGCGCTTGACCAAATTTTATTATTTGTTGTTATTTTATTGCCTATGCCCTATTAACATACCAATTTTCAAGCTTGTAAGTGTTCCCGTTTTTAAATAGAACTAAAACGAAATCGCCTCAGCAACCATCCAACTTGACCCCTCTCTTATATGAATGTTCTTGAAACGGGAGCTCACGACAATTGGTTACCATTAGTTGTGAGAAAAAATGAAATATTTAATGATTTCAGACTTTTCCCATTATTTGTACTGTAAGACCTAGCTTCTTGCCAAATTTCATAATTTTAGGTCAACGGGAAGTACCCTGTAGGTTTTTCATTTTTGAATAAATGTATGGAGATGAAGACATAAAATGCCATATCTTTTGATTGCGTCGTTGTAAAAAATTGAAATTTTCAGATCTTGTGTGGTTCATGGATCCTAATATATGGTATTAATTTCAACCTGATACCTTTACCCGTTCGTGAGATAAAGGGTCTTGACAGACAGACAGACAGACAGACAGACAGACAGACAGACAGACAGACAGACGGACAACAAAGTGATCCTATAAGGGTTCCGTTTTTTTCTTTTGAGGTACGGAACCCTAAAAAAGGACACAAATTAATTGTCACGTACGGAGTTCTCCTTTTGTCGTCCGTCGTGCTAATTAATTTTCATGATAATTTGGAACCAATTTGTGAAACATTTACTAGGCATTATATTTTGTTGCCTAATTTTATTGCAGTGTAGTGTAGAATAAAGTGAATGAACCATTTTATTACTTGTGACTGTTATCAAACCACGCTCTGCTACCAAAAAATGTATGAGCTTCCAAACATTCTTCTTCGAGCAGGCTTGTGGGAACTCATACAGTGTGATTAGGTACGGACGGACAATATAATAATAATAAAATTCTGATCCGATTTCTAGACCATATATCACGAAACAAAAATCATCACGCAAATTAGCGGCTATTGTAGATTATGTGAATACTGTTATTCTACCTAAACATCTAAATCATGACCAAGACTTTTTTACACTTCAGACATTAATATACGCGGCAGCTTATACTATAGCTTCATCAAACGAGTCAAAAATCAGTATAAACCAAAACATAGGATCACGCGGAAAACCACCATGGCAGGTAAGACTAGAAAATAAAATAGATAAGTTTAGGAAAGATATTGCTTGTTTGACGCAACACATCTCAAGAAATAGAAGCTGGAGAATTATAGCAGCAGTAGAGGATATTAAAAATAGATACCAACTTCACTCCCAATAAGAGAATCCAAACACTGACTTAACTCATTTTATGGACACACTAAAGCAGAAGCTAAATGTAGCTTCCAGCAGATTGAGAAGGTATTTGACTTGCACTGAGCGAAAAACGCAGAACGCTAAGTTCAATAGCAATGAAAAGGCTTTTTATCGATACCTATCACAAAATAAAAAGAGTCAATCAAGCCTAAATACAGAACTTCCAACTCCAGAAAGTATGCGGGGATACTGGGCAGGAATATGGGAAAACCCATTACAGCACAATGAGAACGCGCAATGGTTTAATAGTACGAGTATTAGACGTAGGACCGATATAACTGAGATGCCTTTTGACCATATACCAGTAGATATATTTGTCAGAGTTATCAAGCGAAGTCAAAATTGGAAGGCTCCAGGATCAGATCATATTCACAACTACTGGTATAAAAAGCTTACGTCCCTCCATCCATACCTACATAGTCACATAAATAATTTTATATCTTCTCCAGATAGTATGCCAGGATATATAACATTTGGCAAAACGTATATGTTACCAAAGGATGACGACACCAAAAACCCTGCTAAATATCGACCCATCACGTGTTTACTAACTATATATAAAATTATCACAGGATGTTTAAGTGAAATAATCCAAGCCCACGTTAATGAACACAATATACTTAGTGAAGAGCAGAAGGGTTGTAGGAGAAACAGTCAAGGTTGCAAGGAACAGTTAACAATAGATACAGTAGCAATGAAACTAGCACTAATCAAGAAAAGTAGTATTCACAGCATGTACATAGATTACAGGAAAGCTTTTGCCTCTGTCCCACATAGCTGGCTTATTCAGATTTTAACTCTTTACAGTATACATCCGGCAATCATCACATTTTTACAGACTTCAATGAAAACATGGCAAACAGTACTTAACATAGGCCATAGTCATAACACCCTAACTACTGAACCGGTCCGCATACAAAGGGGTATCTTTCAAGGTGACGCTTTGAGTCCCTTGTGGTTTTGTTTGGCACTGAACCCACTTTCAATACTTCTGAACGAATCTGGCTGTGGTTTTAAACTAAAACATCATAACTCACACCATGTTTTGTCTCATCTCATGTACATGGATGATATAAAACTATTTGCATCCAACAAGAAAGAGCTCTTCAAGCTGGCGGACATAACACAAGAGTTCTCCAAGGATATTCACATGAATTTCGGGATCGAAAAATGCAAGATACATTCCGTAGGAAGAGGTAAACTTCAAAAGATTACATATGAGCTGGAAACAGGGGAGCGTATTGAACCGATAGAAGAAGAAGACACTTACAAATACCTAGGCTTCCAACAATCTAACCAAATAGAACAAAAAAAGACCAAGTCAGAACTTACTAGTAAATTTCGGCATAGAGTTAATCAGATCTTAAAGTCCCACCTCAACTCACGCAACCTCTTCAAGGCCATTAACACTTTTGCAATCCCAGTTTTGACATATTCCTTTGGTATAATAAACTGGACACAAACAAACCTAAAAAGCTTGCAACGTATAATCAACACCAGCCTTTCTAAAGCCCGAAAACACCATCCCAAATCATGTGTACAACGACTCACCTTACCCCGACAATCAGGTGGAAGAGGTCAGGTCGATATCCAGAATCTGCACAATCGCCAAATAACCACACTCAGACGATTTTTTCACAATAAATCTGAAAACTCTATACTGCATCAGTACGTCACTCAAATAGACCAAAAATTAACACCACTCAACTTAAGCAATCGAAATAGCCAACCCAATGAAAAAATTACAACTACAGAACAAAAGACCGAAACCTGGGCCCAGAAATCCTTGCACGGGAGACACAAGGCTGACCTAAGTCAAACACATGTCGACCAAGAAGCGTCGAACGCGTGGCTTAGGCACGGCTTTTTGTTTCCCGAGACTGAAGGATTTATGATCGCCATTCAGGATCAAGTTATCGCAACAAGAAACTATAGAAAACACATAACTAAGGACCTGGACCGACCGACCGACCTTTGTAGACAGTGCAACAGTGCTTCCGAAACCATACAGCATGTGACAGGAGCTTGTAAAAATTTAGTTCAGTCTGATTACAAACACCGCCACGACCAAGTAGCTTCCATAACACACCAGCACCTTGCATATTCAACTAAATTCATAAATAAAAAGGTACCTTACTATAAATAAAAACCAGAGACAGTATATCAGAACGACAACTACACACTTTATTGGGACAGAACCATACTGACTGACAAGACAATACATTTCAATAGGCCTGATATTACCCTCTACGATAAACAAAAGAAAACTGCATATTTAATCGATGTAGCAAATCCCAATACTCATAATTTGCAATCTACCATCACAGCTAAGTTAACGAAGTACCGAGACCTGGCCATTGAGCTTCACACCCAATGGAGAGCCGAAACTGTACACATAGTTCCAATAGTAATTTCTTCCACTGGAGTAACACAAAAACCTTACGCAATAGTTTAAAAACCTTGCAGATCCATCCTTTAATTACCCAGACCCTACAAAAAGCTACCATCCTGAACACATGCCGCATAGTCAGGAAATTTCTAACAACTTCAGTAACCTCATCCAACGACCCCTCCTCACTTGGCTAAGGCCCGTGAGGTAGGGAACTCACCTCTGAAAAGAGAGAAAAAAAGAAATACGATATAATAATAAATAATGTATTTATTTCTCCACATAAAATTTTTTCCATACTAGGTAAGTACAATGCTAGAGGTAAAACTTAAAATTCAAATGTTGTGGGAGACTGGAGCCTGAGCTAGTTCATCCCTGTATTACAGGTCTCCAGGACCCAAATATCATTTACGTATCTCTCTTTTTATTTATTTATCATTGAATAAAAACACTAAGTTGTTTTTTTTATGTCAAATTATTATATTAAAATAAGAAATATAATTAAGTCTGGCTCTATTTTATCAAATTCTTGATTTTATCACAAACCTGCGTACCTACAATGTACATCTCTTTTCAGAAATCTAAGGTACTTAATTTCTTTCAATTTTATTCAATGGTCAGAAAAGTGTAGCTGTTATGTTGTGATATGTGAAATTTAAGCATTCTCTGTGTTCTTGGACCTCTTAATACGTTGATCGCTAATCACTATTTACCTAATTATTATATCGTCGCCTCAAGCCGCACCTCGAATGCGTGCTAGCTTTGTAATTAGAGCCTGACCATCAAAGCCCTATTTTAGTTGCCTTATACTGAAAAGCGATGTTTATTTTCTGGTTTTAAAAGAAACTTTATAATGTCTTTAGTTTCTCTTTGTGTATGTTTGTGTTTAGCCCTTGACAAATCTTTGCGTGACGTGATGTGACGAGATGAATGCGACGAGAATGGACGTACATAAGGCTTATACATTTGCTCTGCCTGAGAATCAAACCCGGAAACAATGATCAGCGTCTTGCCACTCCTTCAAATATATTTGGGGCCAAAAACTTATCAAGATAGGGTCTCATGTCTAAGAAAAATCGTTTTCTCCGTGTTTTTGAACATTTCTTGAAAATAGCATTAGCAATAGCATTTCAGAAACCTTACAGCGCCATCTGATATCGGGTTTTAGTAAAGATTAAACTGAGCAGCGCTAAGATAAAACCCTTTTACTCATTTGGATCCGCAAAATCGATCCATTCGGAGGCTTATTCTGGGCTATAACATAAGCCTTCTCCTTTCGAATTTTATTTTTACGATCTACCATAAGCATTTACGAGATTATGCCTAAGCTCCGATTATGTTCGTAATGCACATTGAGAAACGAGGATTACGCTTTCACTTTCACAGCAAAATTATTTATGAATACGCACCTACTTACGTGTTTCAGGTGTATCCTGGCAGGGTCGCCATGTGATGTGGCATAAGGACGGGTGCCTTCGGGATGTGTCAGTGAGGTGGATTGAAGATGGTGGTAGAAACAGTAGAAACTCTTCACATATTGATAAGTATTTATTCAGTAGGACATCCTTACAGAATGGGTTCCAAATTAAGTCTACCTTAAAGGTACGATGTTCGTTACAAGTCAACTAATGCTTAGTCTAATTTAACCTAGTTATTTACTTTATTACGCATACTATGCGCATAGATTACAAGACATTTTACCAAAAATGTGTAAAAAAAGTATCGATACGAGTATACACCTACTTACTTCTTTCAGGGTTTAATTTTCTCGTTTTCAGTAACAAATCTTTACATATAAAACCAAGCAGGGCGACATAAATTTTTTTGTGAACATATTTGTAGTTTTTAAAATTTTTGCTTGTCTGTCTGTTTGAAAGAGCATCACGCAAAACTACTGAACGCATTTTAACGAAACTTTGAACAATGATACTGTATGTCCCAGGATAACTGCATATCCAAAAGAAATCTCGAAAATTTTGGTTATATCAGAATTTTAGAAAATTATAGAATTATTATTTTTTACTAAGGTTACCTAAAACAACTCACATGCTTGCATGCCAATATTTTTGTAAACACTAAGAGGGCACTTAAAATTATTATCCTACGTGTTCGAGTACACGAAAAAGTGAACTTTTAGATCCACAATAGTCTGACAACGCGCAACTTGGCAAGTTCGGTAAAGTCGAAAAGAAAAGTTTTACCGTAAGTTACTTCATAGAGTACACTCTAGGTACAAACTAAAGTTTTCTGGATCTTATAGGTTCCAAGCTCTCGCTAAAAAGTTGCATATTTCGTGTTTTCGTCATCGATGCCTATAGGCATTGCAAAGTATCCTATGTCATCGAGTACACGAAAAATGCCACTTTTTAGCGAGAGCTTGAAACCTATAAGATCCAGAAAACTTTGGTTTGTACCTAGAGTGTACTCTATGAAGTAACTTACGGTAAAACTTTTCTTTTCGACTTCACCGAACTTGCCAAGTTGCGCGTTGTCAGACTATTGTGGATCTAAAAGTTCACTTTTTCGTGTACTCAATGACGTAGGTAGTCTTTAAACGATAAGATATTAAAAAATCTGCTAGAGATAGATTGTTGATCTGTTATAGTTAGATTATTGGACACCACGCCTTGCCCGTAAAAGTGTTACAAGCAAACTCCATGGTTCATTGCTCATAAAAATCTGTAGATGTTTTTAAAACTTACTCAAGAATATGGCCTACAGCAGTGCAATCTGTAGATGATATTAAAACTTACTCAAGAATATGGCCTACAGCAGTGCAAGCTTAGAGCTTAGAGCTTAGAGCTTCCGGAGACCTTCATTAATCTAAAGGTGCAAGGCACCTTTTGGACGACAACCGGAATTGGGAAGAAAATATTATCGATATATAGGCGATTGTTAGTTACCTATAGCTGTAGTTATAGCTCAAGTCGTTTGCGGGGTTATTTCATTAAAGCTACGTATTATTTGTCATGTTCAGTCCCAAACTCACGCGGATAAAGTTGCGGGCAACAGCTTGATTATAATAAAACAAGAAATAAAAAATACTTTGGATAGCAATAAATTAGGAAAGTTTACTCAATAAAACCACAATTCACGAATGTTTCTTTCCTAAAAATTCCAAAAACATATAATTTTGCGTGGGTGCTGCATGCCGCCGTAACTCACCAAATGTTTCAATGTTTATTTTCTTAAAATTAACGTAAACATGTACCTAAAGTAACTTGAAAGCTTACGAAAATAATATCAGAGTCGCAAAAACGTAGTTCCCTTCCGTACAAAGTGAATCAAATTACATTTTCGATGAAAGCAATGATAGCCAGAAAATTGGGGGTCATTTTCACGGCAACTGACCTGAATTGGACTGACATTATTACCGTTTTGGCTGAAAATATCCGAATTCAACTCAAAACGTTGACCTGTACATGATACAATGCCTTTGCAAGCTTTATAGCTCATGTGTAGAGCTTTATAGCTCTAAAAAGTTTATATGACTTAGTTTCATTGATATTGCTGGTTCTATGACTCTAACTATAAATTTCTTCCTCAGACACGCGCAAACAGACCATTCATCAAGAAAATGGAGTCATCAATTCGTACAAATACTGATATATTGTTTACTTTCGCCACAGAATACCACATTGCGCTAAGAATACAGCACATGTATAGGAAACTGTTGTCTAGTGTGGGTACATTAATTATTCCCTTGATTGTCGTTAAAGTTATTAAGTTTTTTTTTAAAAGGCGTTGAGAGAATTCATTTAAATCTGCATGAAAAAATTATTTGGAAAGCATTGCTACACGTGTTTTACGCTTTTTAAGTACATAACATATTCACACACCAAAACAATAATAAATGGCACTTTACTCGTACACAGCTGTTAAAAAGTACACAAATAAAGTAAAAAATAAATCACATCATGGGCTTGGAAAACTTTGATTTATCGGTCAAAATCTGCGTGCACAAATAATTTTTAGCCGCTAGCGTGGAAAAGGTTTTTTAAAATATAACATGATGATTAATAGAGGTATAAAGTACTGGTCTTATTCGTAAGCTTTTTTCTTGCGTATTTAAAACTAGCGACCCGCCCCGGCTTCGCATGGGTGCAATGCTGATACAAAATATACTTCAAAATGAATTTTTTTTATATATAACGTTCACAGCTTTTCATAGGCACGCGCTATTTATACGGGTAGCGTCGCAACCGCTATGTCCCTGCATTTTAAATCTGTAATATCACCCAAAATATTTATTTAAATTACATGGTGTAAAGGGCCATATTCATCTAAATATTAAATGCACAATGTATCTAAGGTATTTATTTGGATAAGGATTAGTGCTGTATTGCTTAAAATCGCTTCGTAAAAAAGCCATTATTTCTCGTCAAATGTAAAGGATAAAAATGTTTATTGTGGGTTATCCCTAAGAGATAGACATATACCATAGCGGACTTTTATGTAGACCTTTTTTAGGTGTACAATATTGTGCTCAATTATTTTGATCTATCTCGTAGGGTTCAGCCAGCGTTTGCAATGTAAGGCGTAAGCGCAAAAAAATGTGTTTATTTACGACATCACATTAAAAACCTCTAAAATTATCAGTGTTTCTCTGCTATATTATGCATATATTACACATATAAACCTTCCTCTTGAATTATTCTATCTACTGAAAAAACCGTATTAAAATTGCGTAGTTTTAAAGATCTGCATACATAGGGACAGACAGACAGTGGGAAGCGATTTTGTTTTATACTATGTAGTGATTTAAGGCAGCAGCAAATGCAACATGATCTAATAACTGCGGGCCTCCGGTTTCAGGCTCACGGGAAACAAGTTACGCTTTTTCCGAGACAAGCAAAACTTCGTAGCTTGTTTTATAACATCAGATATCACATTTCAGGATCAATAGACCGGCAAAACATGGATAACGATGGCATAGGAACGTGAGGAATGGTGTAATGGTAAGAATGGAAGGAGGCTTTTAGCAAAGGAAGAAAAAAAATATACAATAAGAAAACGAAGCCGTAACTTTCGCAATTAGTAAGGAAACCGTCCACGTTGACTTGCCAAGAAAGATAAGGTTTTGTTCTTTCTAGGGTTCCGATACCAAAATGGTAAAAAAAAGGAACCCTTATGGTACCGCTTTGTCTGTCTGTCCGTCTGTCTGTCTGTCACACCTGTATATCTCAGCAACCACTCATGCTATCAACTTGAAATTTGGAATAATTTTAGAATATGGTTGTACAATTTAATTGCACGTAAAAGAATTAAGAAGAAATTATGATTATTTATGTAAAGGGGGCCTAAATAGGGGGGGCAAAATTTCAAATTGTCGGTACTAGGTTGAGTGAAGTATCATATGAAAGGGCTTTACTTATACATTCTAAAATATATTTTTGTATTTTTTTACAACTCTTAGTTTTTAAGTTATGATAAAAAATGACAAAAAAATACCTTTCTTCCCCCCTTATCTCCGAAGTTTGTGAATGGAAAAATCTGAATTAATTACAGTCGATAGAAATTTATATAAAACGATCTTTCTTAGCTAAACAGTTTTTGAGAAATATGCAAAAAACCTTTACAAACAAATTTAGTTTTGCGGTCCTAAAAATGGACTTTATTGCTTCCAAAAATACTAAAAGTATATCGGAACCCTCGGCGCGCGAGTCCTACTCGCACTTGACCGGTATTTTTTTTCAAAGCAACTCTTTTTTAATTTTTCTTGACTACTTTATTAAAATAAATTTGATCATAGTAAAATAAAAATAATTACTAGTGTCACAAACAAAATAAGGAACAAAACAATAAAAGAAGTTAAAAAAGAAAAAAATTGTGATTGGAACTTGTGACAATATCTGAGAATATCGTAAAATATTGTCGGTGGCTAAGAAGGTTAATAATTAGACTTTTCAATAGACTTAACTTTTACAGGAAGATGTTTTTATAACCGACTGCGGCAAAGACTAAAAGGAGGGGTTATGTGTTTGACCTGTATGTATGTATTTATTAGAACCGATTTTGATTTTGAGTAAAATAAATGACACTGATAAATACAATAAATGAACAATAATTGACACTGAGTAAAATGAATAATAAATGACACTGAGTAAAATAAAATTATGAAAAATCTATATGGCTGATTTCTGGGGCCAAATTGAGCATCTTAAATTTTGATTTTTCTTATACTTCTTATTCTTTTCCACATTATTGTGGGGATCAAAGAAAAGGCAAAAATCACAAAAATAAATACAACTTACACAAATCGTAATAGATCCTAGCTTGTTTTCAGTCGGGATTCAATTTTTTTTTTTTGTTAATTACACCCATTCCCAAAGCCTTACACCGTTTTAATATCTATTAGTGTGACATCTTCTAATTTCGTTCAAGCCTGCGAGAATGTCAAGCTCAATATAACTCGCGCTTTATATAGACTTTTCAGTCGCTGTCTGCCATATTACGTACAGGTGTGCCAATAAGTTGCCGTCCCAAATATATCAATTCTCATTAGTTCGCGAATTGCCTCGCCGGTTGACACTTTATTACTTCTCTTCTTTACTGTAACAAGTAATAAAATGTACAGTTAACGTTTTCGGCAATGTTACTGAAATGCCAGGTTAAAGTTATTTGCCAATATTGAATACGACAAAAAAAAAACAACTTCATAAATTATATCTATGAAACTGTGCATCTTAAAGGGTAACAGTTGGGGTGGGAAACTTAAGGATGTGAAAATTAACGGAAATAAAATGTTTTGATCGCCCATACAATGTATGGAAGAAACTTTATAGGAAATTTATCAACTGTTTTTCGATTTAACTTTGTGATCTTGTTATCTTTTTTTTACTTTCATGATCGATTGACATCACTTCCTTAACTTTTAAACAAATATCTAAATCGCGCACTATCCAAATAGACTTGGACCAGTTGGTACCTAGTCCGCTGTGCCCATACCTCTTTCCTACTTGTTTCAAATTTAATATGTTTTACAATGTGTTTTTATGTATGGAAATAAATGAATTTGTATTGGTACACTAAGCCTAAAGAATGTGAATTTATATATGAAACTGAACAACTTTTCCTACGCAACATAGGTCAATTACAACATAGGTCAGTTGTTGAAATTATTATTTCGTATTCCAACCAATGTTTAATGGAAAATGTTGTTCAGTTTCATGGACAGATTCATACTCGTATCCTTAAGTGTAGCGACACACCTGCGGATCTTTCCGACGTGGAAAGTTCCGCTCATTACGCTCGCCACGCTCTTTACGAATTTCCACTGGTGTAAAACTTGACAGATTTTTCTGCCGCCGAACTTTCCGCGTCGGAATTTCCGCAGGTGTGTCGCTACCCTTAAGGATACGAGTATTAAGCGTGTGGTGCCGGCAAAAAATAGTACCAACCCAACTGTACTCTTGGGTGTCGTAAGAGGCGACTAAGGTTTAATGAGCTGGAGGATGGGCAGCAGCATCCTTCTGTGTATCGTATCATCTTACATTCTGCGGTCACCAATAACCGCGGTCCACGGTGCCAGCCGTAACGCTAACAAGGGTGGTGACTACGGTACTTCCCCTACATATTGTTTCAGCAAAAGCTAGAATTTTGGAGGGAGTTCCCTGTCCTGTAGTGGACGTTTCATGGGATGTCATGTGTCGCTACACTAGACTTTGTATTTGGTATAATAGGTCTTTACCTATGAAATTGCCGTTTTGTATGGCGAATTTTAGGTAAACTCAATTTTCAGTACTAACATTTTTGCATTTTTCTTAGAAATTATAAATCCAATGTTTTTTATTTTTTTAAGCATTATTGGGAAGACATTAAGCTAACAGAAACTTAAATTTAATTTTCGAAAAATATTATCTGTAAAAAAATATAGCAAATCTAATGATGAAATCGGACGACATTTAAGACGAACAATTTTCGAACCTTTAGTTTTATATATCAAACTAAAAAAACTTTATTTTATGCGTAAATTCATAACCTTGAAGTCAACTTTCAAATATAAGACAAATGAAAAAAATAGCATTAAAATTATAGGAATTATGATCTCATTAATCTGTAAGAAAATTTCGGCAATTTCATAGGTAAAGACCTATTATATACCCTTTTTGTTACATCTTGTCACGGCCGCACATCAATGGAAACACTGTCCTTGAGCGCGTCTCTGGTTTGTAGTGTAGCGCTGGTTCAGCTTACACTGGTTTTGTTTCTACGTGCGTGCTGTCGTGCGTACAAAAGTTTCAATCTACGAGATAGGTTAGTTGAAATGGTTACTATGAGTATAAAAATGCTAAGATTTACTATACCAATTATCATTTTCGCGTTTGATACTACATGTTGATTTAGTACCCAAAATGTTGGCAATTTTTCATTATTCGGCTCTGCTGTTATGGATTAGTTGTGTCCGATAGTTCTCTATCCCTCTGTCGCATGTCCACACGACTATTTGTCACTAGATACCTAGCTAGATACTATGTCTGTTCCTGTCCGTGACAAGTTAGGGGCTTCACCAACCCTACTGTACAATATTCGCACTTTTGGTAAATGGCCTTTTAGCTGATTATTTCCTTCGTATATGAAAAAAGTATTCCGGGAAAAAGCGTTGGTGATAGTCACTGACAATATTGAAAAGATATGACGAGAAATATGTTCAGAGATGAATGAAATGTGGTTTCCTACTTCTGCATAGGAGTTCGTATACTTATGTGGCTGTATTTCAAATTCATGTTAGTATACTTAAGTTGCTTTCAAAAAGAAATATTTTTATTTTCAACGTCCCAGTAATCTAGATAAAATTTTGCACTTTGAATGAAAGAACAAATTTTCACAAATATTTTCTCAAAGAGTATTTCTTTATTTTATCAGCCGGCGCTAGTTTAGCTTGAAATTAAGGTATTCGGTAGAAGCTAAGGTTTGGTGGTTATTTTTCAGTTCATTTATATCATATCAGTTTTTTTGCGCATTAAAAACATCCACTTAGGAAGGATTTTACGAAATTCATCCCCTAACTAAGGGGGTGAAATAAGGGATAAAAGTTTGTATGAAAATCCTACAGTTTTGACATGCGGTACTTGAAAATTTTGATTTTAGTTAACAATAAGAAACAAACTAACACGTGTTTCAGTAATTTTGCGCTTTCATCACCCAAGGGAGTGAAATAAGGGATGAAAGTTCGTATGAAAATCCTACAGTTTTGACATGAGGTACTTGAAATTTGGATTTTAGCTAATAATAAGAAGCAACACGTGTTTCACCAATTTTGAGATATCATCCCCCAAAGGGGTGAAATAAGAAATGAAAGTTCAAATGAAAATACTACTAAAAATTTGGATTTAGGCTAATAAAAAGATAGAAATAAACATGGGTTTCAGCGTTTTTGAAAAATCATCCCTCAAGGGGATGAAAATTAGGAAAGAAAGTTAATATGAAATTCCTCCAGACCAAAAAAACGGGCCAAATGCGAGCCGCCAGCCGAGAAATGCGCGTCCGATTCGCACTTGATCAGTTTTCATAACTTTTACGATAGATCTAGTTATAATAAAACACGTTTCAAAATCGAGACATACTGAAAGTGCTTTTATCTATGGGATCTTTTTTTAAACTCTAGATTCCCGTGCAAAGCCGGGGCGGGCCGCTTGTAAAATATATAAAAACACACAGTAGAAAACACTTCACAAGCAAACCCAAAAAAGTAGTAATTTGGAATTCGCTTACGTCTAAGTTTAGAATATACATATTTACAGTAACCTGCCAACATCAGGCTAGCAGGCAACCTCCGTTGTCGACAGTGGTAAAACATTTTATTACAATGAAGAAAAATCAGCATAACATCGCATCACTAAAAAAAAATATAAATACTTAACCGCTGAAGCGAAATGCATGGTTCGGATTTTTTGAGCAGAGAAGAGAAAAGTACCTATAAATACATTATATTAAGTGTTCAATGATGGACACTGCTAGATATACAGTTTGATTGATAAGGGTGAAAAACGTGCTAGCGAGCGTGTGATTTCTTCACACACAATACATCCTCCTGGGTCGTGTTCAATTGCTGTAATTCAATTCAACCTTCAAACTATGAATTTCAGCTACACTTGTGCGATTCAGAAATTAGAAATCATAATGTCATTGGCATCAATAAAATAACATTTTGTACCCGATAATTCAATTACAATATAATCGAATATTCGAATATCATTTACGTTAAATAAACCGTTTTGAAGTGAAAGCATACTTGGGTTCAATTCATATTCAATATTCTGCGAGCGGATCCGTCTGCCACAACGTGGTATCGAATATTCTACACAGGGACCAGCGACCTTTGATATCGACCCTCAGATTATCATAACACTTCTGCCTATTAAGTTTCAATGGTTGAAATTGCAATTTAACTAATAAACTTCCAAATGCAGATGTCATGTCGTGTCGCAACCAAATAGTATAATTCGCCGATTTTCAAATAACCGGTAAAGTGTATACGGCCGAGTAATGCCTATGCATTATGTAAAGAAACGAATTTTACAGTTTGCCTGCGACAGATAGTCATCATCACAACATCCCATAACACGTCCACTGCAGGACGGGGAGCTCTTTCCAGAACTCCAAAAAAACGCGTGGTACTTTATAAGAGATTTACCATAGTCACCACGCTTGTAAGCGTTGCGGCTGGCGCCCACGTTTGTTGGTGCCCGCAGTATGTAAGATGGATGGACAGAAATATGCTGCTGCCCATTCTCTGATTCATAAGCCCTTAGTTGCCTCTTACGACACCCACGGGTATAAATGGGTTAGTATTATTCTTTGCCGGCACCACACGGACGTGATACTAATGCAAGCTAAAAATCTAAATATTATCCATGTATGTTCATGATGACTTATATTTTGGTAAAAAGTATCAATGTATGTCTAATTAATATTGGGAAAATGATTTGTACATTTAAGAACAATTATTCTTAAATCAATTTATTGCCCTAGCCTTAGGTATACCGTTTGTTAAAGAGTCTGCAGCTGCAAACCAGACCCAACCTAGATTAAGGTTGAATGGCTTAACGTGCTTTTCGAACACTTTCTTGAAACGTCAGACAAAAGAAACTAGAAACATTAAGACAAGCAATAAAGACATGAAAACATCCATCATCAAACCCAAGCCAATCGGATCACAATAAAACGGTAGTCTGTTGATGTGCCTATTTCGGGGGCTTACAGGGCCGGAATCAGGCCGCATTGAGCCCCTTTGAACGGCTGATGGGATTTACGGGGATTCAGTTTGATTTATTAACTAGTGACGTAAGGCTAACATTGTTTGACAACACATCTTCGCAAGTCACTTAAAGAACATTTTATAGAGACAGGTAGTAAAATCCAGGAATTTGTCTCATAGTTGTATTTATAGGCTGTTGAGGAATATAAAATCCATAGAAAATTACTTTAAGGCGTCAATTAATACGTCACTTCACAAACAATTGGCACTGAGAGAAAAAAGCCATATTTGTAAATCTACTAAAACTGCGTAAACTTTAGGGTAACAAACCGTAAGTGTAGCGACACACCTGCAGATCTTTCTGACGCGGAGAGTTCCGCTCATTACACTCGCAACCCTTTTTAGGTTACCTATAAGACACATCTGGCGGAATTTCCGCAGGCAACATAATCCGGAACACGGAACTTTCCGCGTCGGATTTCCGCAGTCGTGTCGATACACACCACATGTACATAACCATCACACCAACCAGTGACCTCGTCAAAGGGTGAAGTAAAGAACATGGATTGAACGGTTTTGGTCGTCCCACATAAAACCATCCGTTGGCAATGCGAGGTTTTTATTTTAAACAACAACAAAAAATAGTTCTTAACTTCATTTTGAAGATGACATCCCATGATGATGATGTTACAGGAAAAGTTGCTCGGTTTTATGGTACGAGTAAAGGTGAGTCTCTTGCACCGAAACATTACACAAAAACGAACCAAAAACATTTGTTTTCATGTTTTCCGCCCGACTCGGCTAACAAAAACATTGTGTAAGCATACACAAATGTGTATGGCCACGCCCCTTTGTCTCGTTTTTCTGTGTAATAAGGTAATAATATGTAGTAAACGTCATTTTACTATTATCTAATCTGTGGTAATGTTTCAGAAAAATAAACATGCAGAAGACCGGCTTAAGATGTTTGAATATTCGCAGATAATTAAGAAGCACCCTTTATAGCCGGCTCCGTAGAAGTTAAGTAAGGCTAGGGCAATAACATTGTAGTTATTGTACAATAATCTAAATCCATACCTGGGCCTGATGCAATGACGCCTATTTGGCAGTTATCCAGGAAACCTAGCAATGTTTAGATCTTCGGACAGATCTCAGATCGATGCATACTTGCTACACGCGCTAAAGTAAATAAACAATTCATTTTACACAAACACCAATCGAAACGATCAAAAAGAAACACCTAAACCTGTAAATATAATTATAAATTAATGTTTTAGTTTTATAAACAAACATTTATTTAATAAAAAGTACGATCAATAAACATTTTTATACAGACATACTGGCCTTCTGGGACAAGTAATTTATGTTGAAATATACAAAATATTATTGCCTCTACAGATTCAATATATTTAAGGAATATTTCTGTTTGTTTTGTTTTAATTATAAACTTAAGGGTATTTCATCAAACCTAAAGTTCGTACATCCATAAATATGATACATAAATAAAGAACCCACGAATGAACAACGTGGTATATGAAAAGTAAAATTAACGTCAGAATAAAACATCTATAACGAACATTGTATAAAATTCACTTTAGTTGAACGTTTTCCAATTTTTACGCGATTGCCCTCAGATATTGACCCAATCAAAAAGCTCTAACTAATATACCGTTTCAATCAGAGATAAAAAGATTGCAATCGCGTATCTAGTATAAAGATCTTGGTTTACATCTACTATTCAAGCGGGAAAATTTTCCGTTGAAATAAATGGTTCTCGTAGCGTAGGTGTACTGTCTATCTTAATCATTAATATTTGGGAAAAGATAAAATGGGATGGGATAGCCTCAGAGCAACACGGTCTCGACCGCTAGCCCGGTTTTTAGGGTGGTTTTTAAACCTGGCCAGTGCGAGGTAAAATTCAAACGAATAAGATTACTCTATTTGACAGCGCATTTCACAATCTAGAGAAATAGAGCAGGGTCCTGAGTCAAGTGGCTTTCTACAATCGCAAACGCCAGTAGAATAGAATAAAACTCTATGGATTTGACATAAGCTGTCACGTGACAATTCGTTAGCTAATGTCAATCCCATACATGTTCATTCTATTCTTCTGGCGTTTGCGATTGTAGAAAGCAACTTGACTCAGGGCCCAGTCCTATTGGTTGGAATTTTTCCAGCTCACTGGATAGCTCAAGGAGATTGAAGTAGCAGCACTTTCTTTCTTCCATATCCATTTCTTGCGAGAGACCTCCATACTAAAAATTATGAATTTTTATCGAATCCCTAAAACATTAAATTTTTATATTTCTCTTTGAGAAATTTATAATTTAGGACTAATAAATGACTACAGTTTTTAAGTCAAATTACAAACAATTTAAGAAAAAATGGGGTTTAAAATCACACATAAAATACTATTAATGATTAACACACAGGTAAAATGGATAACATATCAACATATTTATTCTTCACTAAAGCAGAACAACTCATTCTTCAGTTACATTTAGAGAGTACTTTTACGTTTTATTTCCTCGCAATCAAAGTGAAAAGCAGAGTTTATTACTTGTCCACAAAACCATTTTATCCTCGACATTACTATCAGCCCTCGCCTTCGGCTCGGGCTGCTAAAAGTCTTATACCTTTAAAGAATTCATTTTGTTCTAAATTAAGTATGTATCAAATTATCTTTCAGTGACTAGAGGGGTTATTTCTCATAGCCAAACTACTGTCCTGACTAGTGTCGGCACGAGAAAACCTAATTTTAATTTTAAAAACTAATTTAATTTTAATCAGATAATAAAGTTTAGGGGAAGCAACAATAATGCGAGAAAAATCAGTTGAAATGTATAATATCCAGAAAACATGAGCATGGTCTCTGGAGGGCGGTGATGTGGCGGCGCGCAATCATAGATGCCATCTCGTTGTTTATTTTGCTTGGTGAAAATTTTATACTTAGTTTTCGGGATATTCCTCTCCCTAGTGCACATTAATGCACAGAGCATACCGGCTCACTACTCTGATCTTCTCACGTCATTTAGCACCAGCGTCGTCGATGCCATCCTAGTTTCAGAGACGTGGCTTAAGCCCTCTCTTCCATCAACTTCTTGTTCTCTGCCGGGTTATCGGCTTTTCCGTAATGATCGCGTGGGTGCCGGGGGTGGCGGAGTAGGTATTTACCTGCGAAGTGACATCTCGGCTACCGTGGTCAGTACTTCTCCCTCACAATATTCTGGTTCTCTTGAATATCTTTTCCTAGAAGTCGTTCTTCATCATAGGAAAGTAATGCTTGGTGTGGTGTATAGCCCTAATGATAAAGTTGACTACTTTAGTTCTTTTGAATCAACACTTGAGCATCATAGCACTCTCTATGAACACTTTATTATAATGGGTGACCTAAATACTTGCATTCTGAAGGACGACCATAGGTCACGTAAACTAACGTCACTCTTATCTTCTCTTAATTTAAACATCCTCCCACTGTCACCAACACATCATTTCCCAAATTGCAGACCTTCCATGATAGACTTAATTATGACTTCGAAACCTGATTCCGTCATATCACATGGACAAATGACAGCTCCCTTCTCTTATCATGACCTCATTTTTCTTTCTTATAAAGTACGTCCTCCTAAAATTAAAAGTAAAGTTATTCTTCAGCGTAATTTTCGCAACATGGATTTGGATCGCTTGAGGGAGGACGCTGAGAATATTGAGTGGTCCCCAGTTTTGAAGGCCGAGAGTGTGGATGCCAAGGTAGCTGCTTTTGAAATTATACTTACCAAACTTTTTGATTCTCATGCTCCGGTGCGACCTGTGCGTGTGAAGCATGCTCCTGCTCCCTGGCTGACGCCAATAATTAAGAGGGTTATGGCAAAACGGGATAGGGCTAAAAGTCGATATAAAAAAGATCCTACAAATGATAACCTGTCAGCGTACAAAAAGCTTCGTAACATCTGCAACAGGATGTGTAGGGATGCAAAACGCCGCTATATCCATTCTACTCTTGAAAACCTATCTCAGGCTCTTACCTGGAGGTTCTTAAAGTCACTTGGGGTAGGTAAGGCCATGGATACTTGTAAAAGTACCATGGATGTTAATGATTTAAATAAACATTTTTCAACTCCACCCGTAATTCTAAATGACAACACTAAGTTATCTTCTCTCATATATCTTTCGAACCTTGCTCTACCTGACTGCACTCCATTCTCGTTCCAACCGGTCACTGAGGATAACGTCAAGAAGAGTATCCTTTCTATATCCACAAAGGCAGTGGGTAGCGATGATCTGAGTCTCGATATGCTTAAACCTATCCTGGAAGTTGTCACACCTCCTATCACACACATCATAAACTCTTCTCTGGAGGTTAATGTCTTTCCTTCCACTTGGAAAAAGGCTTATGTTATCCCACTGCCTAAAGTTTCCACTCCAACTTCCCTTTCTCAATATCGTCCCATCTCTATCCTACCGGTACTTTCGAAAGTTCTCGAAAGTGTCGTTCACAAGCAACTTTACTCCTATCTCATATCCAATAATCTCCTTTGTCCATTCCAATCCGGATTCCGCCCTTCCCATAGCACGGTTAGTGCGTTGCTGAATGTCACAGAAGACATCCGTTATGCTATGGATAATACTAAGTTCACGATTGTCACTCTCCTGGACTTCAGCAACGCATTTAACTCTGTTGATTATGATATTTTACTTGGTTCCCTTCGCTCTCTTAACGTTGCTCCTCCTGTGGTCGAGTGGTTTCGTTCCTATCTTCAAGGTCGCCAGCAATGTGTTAGGACCGACGACCAATCCTCGGAATGGTTGAACCTAACTTCTGGCGTACCTCAAGGCGGTGTACTTTCTCCTTTATTATTTTCTATTTTTATAAACAATATTTCTCGTGTTATCTCTTCTCCCTTCCACCTGTATGCAGATGATTTACAAATCTATAGGCACTTCTCTCCATCTGAAGTCAATGAAGCTGTGAGTGCAGTGAATTCAGATCTTGCTGCTATTCAGCTGTGGGCTGATAATTTCGGGCTTCTAGTGAACCCAAACAAGTCGCAGGCAATGATAGTTGGTAGCAGCAGACTAAGGGGTAGATTGGGGGATGCGTTGCCAAAAATATTTTATAACGGAGTCTGTATTCCCTACACGGACAAGGCAAAGAACCTAGGGATTATTATAGACCGTGACCTCTCATGGTCCGCGCAGGTTAGTGAGGTGAGTAGGCGCATGCATTATTCTTTTCACTCCCTTAAGCGACTCCAGTACTTCCTTCCCTTTCAAACTAAAATCTTGCTTGCACAAGCTCTACTCCTTCCCATTCTCGACTACGCTGATGTGTGCTACCTTGATGTGACTGAAGAATTGCTGAACAAACTTGAGCGCCTACAAAATCTGGCTATTCGTTTCATCTTTGGTCTTCGCAAATATGATCATGTCTCCGAATTTCGCGCTCAATTAAAGTGGCTTCCTATCCGACTTCGTCGTAATGTGCACATCCTTTCTGTCCTGTATAAGATCCTGAATGACCCTGCCACTCCTGACTATCTTCGCTCCCGCTTCCAACTTTTACCTCCTGATCCGCGCTCTAGGCGCGACTGCATCACTGCGATGTTGGAGTGTCCTAGAGCGAACACCAAATTCTTTTTTAACTCCTTTTCTTCCCAAGCTGTGCGGCTATGGAACAAACTTCCAAAGGCTATACAAAGCAGTCCATCAATAACATCGTTTAAGATGCGATTAAGAGAGCACTACTTATCGCAATCATCTTGAGTAATGTATTTATTTTATGTATTATTATGTATCATTATATAGTATGTCTATGTATTATTTTTATGTATTTTATAAGTAAGTTTATAAATTTTATATATGCCTTAATATTAATACTGTTATTAGGAATATAAGTATATTCGTGTGTAGTTTAAGTAGGTTTATCCCTATTTTATATTACACTGTATTTTGAAATTAATTTTAATTTAAAAATGTATTTTAAAATTTCTTATCACGAATATTAATGCACATTCCTGTGCCCGCTTTAATGACACTCTTCCACACCTAATAGGTTGGCTGGAAGAGATCTCTTAAAGAGATAAGCTCGCCTTTGTAAACAATTTTCATTTAAAAACTGTATTTTATTTGTGTGCAATAAAGAATATATATATATATATATATTATACAACTCATCTTTCACGCATTATTGCCGCTTCCTCTCAAAGTCACAATATTGATTATTAAATTGAATGTTATGGTGTTTAAGAGTAGGAATAAATGCATTTGTAATCTTAATTAGTAAAGAGCCTTGACTGTTGTTTGGCAAAGACTGTTAATGTTAGAAATAAGTTTTACGAGTATCTATGTATAACATAGTAAATATTGCACGCCGATTTCGGTATGTTACAGTGCACATATTTCATACATATTTCATCTTGTATTTATACCTGTAACACTGCAATAAATAAATTTGACTTTGACTTTGACTTTCTTGTAGGAGCCTAACTTAAACAAATTTTTACTTAGGAATCAGTTAGGCGAAGAGAAATAAACCTAAAGCATTAGTCTAAATTAAGCCCGTGTGTGTTGCTGGTATGATAACCGACCATGACGTCAGGAGGAGTTTTACTCATTTTTATCAATATCATAGATCATGAGAGAGGTCTTTATTGTGTACTCATCTTCAAGTATTTTATTGGATATGATTTCCGTTTGCTCACATACATCATCTTTCTCTACGACTTTTATGGATCTTTGTAAAAGTTGTAGAACAAAAATCACTAATAAGTGCGCAAACGGAAATTAGGTTCAATAAAATAATCTTCTATGACAACGTTGGAACTTTTGATCCTCTCTGGGTGTTAAAAACAGATAAAGTTAATTCTTATTTATAGGTACGGTCAAGAGCACTTCAAGCTAGACGTGACACATTGGGCTTTGTACGTTCTACTTCTGTAGTTGCACTAGGGGGGCAAACTTGATCTTGTCTCTCCGTTCTTAAGACTAACACTTTTATATTAACGCATGAAAACAATACAAGAATGTATTTCCTAGCCTTCAATTGCTGCCTGGGGTCTATACAACGAGCCATTTGAAGAAAGCGAATGTCATTAAATGTATGAGATGACATCTGACATATTATGTTATCTCCTTAGACTATATCTTAGATTATGAATAACGGCAGCTTACGACTATATAATACTGTTATCTCACAAATTTTATGACGTTTGTTTTCGTAATCTCTAAAAATCGCACGTCGTCAAGATCCCTGGTCTTTAATTGCACACCTAACTATTTTTTTTTATGTCAAAAGTAACTAAATAAGCAGGTGGGCCACCTGATGGTAAGTGGTCACCACCGCCCATGACACCCACTGTCTTTAGTTAGTCTGTTAGTGAAATAATTTGACACTAATAAGACAGAAAAGCGCGTTACCCACGCTGAGAACTAGGATGGTATCTCTCATGTGCCAGTAATTTCCCTGGCTCCCTTGCCCTTCAAACCGAAACACAGCAGTGAAAACACTGCTGCTTCACGGCAGAAAAAAGCAAGAGGGTGGTACTTCCCCAGACGGACTTTTCACAAAAGCCCTACCACCTAAAAAGCCTGCCTTAAGACTGTCTTCGGTGACCTTAATTCACATTGCTAGATAGAAAGATATAGTGATAAAGCTTGCGTAGCATCGCAAGGAACAGGACTTTATAGGGGCAGCTTTATTAAGTGCTTAGCTAGATCAGTCCGTTAGCAAAAAAAAAACAGAAAAGAAGAACTCATATTCTTCGTAGAATCGTCAAATTCACTTATTCTCGTTTTTACCTGCTATTTCTGAAGAAAAACTAACAGGAAATCACCAAAATTGGGACATTCCAAATTGTATTCCAGGTATAGATTGACAAAATCGTATGGAAATTGTGGAGAAATCTAATCTTCTATTCCGACCCCGATTCGATGATTTTTTGATTGCATACCGACTAGATATGTACATAAATGTTGTCTATAAAGTTTTGGCTCTTCTGAATTATGAGAAAATCATGGCTTGAAAAACATCTGATGTTCGGCATTTTATATCATCTAGAAACACTTCAGCTTTTATTGCCTTTCTATGTAACATATCTTACCCTGGAGACCAGGCTGTCGACGCGGGTTGTACTTCCACGCACTTATTCTTATTGTCAAATCGTGTTCTATTCATATTTTTTGGGGTTCTTTGTGATTGCGCCATCTATCTGAAAATGCGTGAGTGTGATTTTTTTTATCTAACAACCAAAACTGAACGTAAATTAATCGATCAATCAGCAATGGTCGTTTGAAATCGATTAAGAAAGGAGGTAAATTAAGAAATGGTAGACTGGGCCTTATAATTTAATGTAATGTAATTATGTAGGTGGGGTCATTGTCGTATCGTGTGTGTGGGTTGTAAGATCGATGACCGACCTCACAAACCCTGCTGTTAGAGTTGTTGGGTTATTCCTCGTTCGTAGCCAAACTCTTTCGCCAAACTGATTTGGCTACGAGGAATACCTTTTCCTCGTGGCCAAACTCGTTTAAAAATAGGCAAAGTACGAGTAAGTACAGTTCATCATAACACCCCATGAAACGTCCACTACAGGACGGGAGCTCCCTCCAGAATTCTAGATTTTGCTGGAAAAATGTAGAGGGGAAGTACCATAGTCACCTTGCTTGTTAGCGTTACGGCTGGCACCATGGACCGCGGTTGTAGGTAACCGCAGTAAGTAAGATGTAAGATACAAAGGAGGATGCTGCTGCTCACTCTCTAGTTTATAACCCTTAGTCGCCTCTTACGACACCCACGGGTATGTATGGGTTGGTAGCATTCTTTGCCGGCACCACACGGGGCAAGTACAGTTAGGTACAAACAAAAAAGTCAATTTTATTTAGTTATTTTATCCTCGTTTCCATTTACTAGAATGAGCACTCTAAGTCCATACTTGTACCTGGATTTTAAAAATATAATAAGTACATTACTATAATGGCCGGCCAAGGCCCACATGCGTGAGTCCTTCAATACCTTGGAGGAGCTAGTTCTATACCTTTACGGTGGCGAGTGTACTTTGATCAGTTTGGCCACGAGGAAATGGAATTCCTCGTAGCCAAATCAGTTTTTCCAAAGAGTTTGGCTACGAGAAACAACCCGAGTTGTTGAACTGTCAAAGGCCTCTGAAAAAACTTATTAACGAATACTTCCGTAAATAGTAGTCGGGACCACTTCCGAAGCACGGAATGGACAGGTGATTCAGTATGCAATGTCTTAACCAAACTAGGCGAAATCACACAAAGTGTATTTTTTTATTGACATTTTCCCCACCGGGAATGGAACCCAGAACCTCCGCATCGAGAGATGAACGCTCTAACCACTAGACCACACAAGCTGTTAGGTGATGTTAGGTAGAGTAATCCCTATCTAATGTGGGTTAATTTTCATTTGCTTGGGTAAAACATACCCTTTTGACTGTTTAATCAACTGAATCTACGTAAAAGTATTGCAACTTTGTTCAAATAGAGCGAGAAAGGCAAGAACTTTTCACTCGATTTCTATTTCAAGATACCTCATTCCATTAAGCCGGTATATAAAACGGCCGTAAATCTCGGGTGGAACAGTAAAGTATTGAGTGTGACTAGACAAATGACTATGGCTGGACACCATCCCTCTAACCGAAGATAGGGTCAAGTTCACCGGCTGACACTTCAAGGATAAAGGTATCATTTGGATGTGATATTTAATTAAACTTTATTTCACTAGGGTCTTAGACCAACGATAAACAACTAGACTCACAGTTGCTAAAGACTTTTTTTTCAAAAAATGTCCTAGCGGTAATATACATACTTATTATTATACATCAAGTTATATAGAAAACTAAAAACACATGATACCAAATTAGGACTTAGGATCGTTGCTATAAGGTGCAATGTCATTTGTACGTAATGATTGTTACGTCCTTCCAAAGTTCGTATGTTTGAACTCTAGTTCCATGTTTGAAATTCGAAGATCGGCATTTCTCGGATTAGAACATAGAAAATGGCATGGCCTCAGCGACGCGAGGGTATTAGTTTGTTTGTAATAAAATGAAAATTGCTAATAAAATTCAAATATTGACTGTTAAGTAATAGATTTATTGATATCATTACATAAAATATGATACACCATCTTTTTTCTGCGAGTTCTCGTATTATTTGCATAGTTTTTCACAACACACGTTGGCATCGCGAGACGTTGTTTACATGCCGCGGTCAAAACACGACTAATTCGTATCTCCTCACGCAGCCACGCGGTGAGGAGATGAGCCTCGGACACTTTTTGGGCGCGAATGTGTCTCTAGTTCTTTATGAAATCTCATTGACTAGGTAGGGTACTAAAAGTGGAGTCAACGCCACGTGGCATGTGCAAGGCATAGTGTGATAACACAATACCTGAGTACTTAAAAAAGACACGCGTCTATAAAGCTTTAAAAGAAGTCAATCAAAAATTACTTTTTGGTTAAAAAATACAGCGTGTAACGGCAAAGTGTGATAATACTTAAGGATGTAAATCTACTTATGAAACTGAACAACTTTTCCCAATTTTTGACCTACAATAGAAACTTCATCAGCTGTTAGCGTTGGGAGGTCAAATTTATTGGAAAAAGACTCGAGTCTATAGCGACAAAGTCGTTGACACACCAACGATATTTAATTTATTAGCTGCAAATTTTTTTGCTCACCTTACTTACCCACTCTACAAAATAGTGCTAACTCGGAAAGACATACAGGATATTCACTTAATTCCGATTATTTTCCCCTACGAAACCTTTCTTCCGTTTACTCTTACAGGAAATTATCATCCAGCTTTGGGCGCCTCTCGTATAAAAATAAATTATGACTGTGTGTTATCTGTATCATCATAACTCATGGTTGCGTCATCAAAGTTTCCTCCTAAATTGCGTACGTAATCTTACAAGATGGGAAAAACATATTTCAGGAAATTAAGTGTGAAACACTCACCTCTAAATTAACTCTAAACCTAAGTACGATCATTTGTTTTTTACCATCAATGGGCTTATGACCTCAATCTAGATATAATTATTTTTCACCATTGCTATTCAAAGAACAGTGAAAAAAAACGGTAATTTTTCATTGAGTGAAAACTTTTTGAATTTGAAAAAAAAATGTACACTGAACATACTGGCTAGTTGCATAGAATATAGCTCATTTGAAATTAATAAAAACAAATGCCGCCATTTTTACTTTTGTGAGTAAAGTTTGAGTTTGAGTTCACTGCAAAGATACGCTACATAAGCCATATAATGGTAATCAACGCCATAAATCCGGAGTCGACAGCAGTCGCCATGGCCGAAAACGGTCAGATGATGATGATAAAATTTGAATAAATTCTGTTTGAATAAAATCTCAATCAATCAATCAATCTCAATCATTCAGATCCTCCAATCAGATAAGAACTTTATTTAGTTGAATGAATCATACAGATGGAAAGCTGGTAACGGATCGCGTTGACCCATTTATAGAGCAAAAAACTACCCTAGTTAGTAAGCCCTACTACCATTATTCATAGAGCCAGGCGCCTGCCAGCTATACGTTGGTGGCTGTGGGAGTGGTGGGGCAGCAAAGGTGTTAAAAATCAACTGAAGTTCCCAGATCTCTGTAAATGGCTCAACTTTGCATCTAATCTAATCTAATCTAATCTTTGCATCGTAACACAACATATCATTAATAACTAATTTGATCTGACGCATGAATTGTATCGTTATTAGTACGAATGGCTGTACGTCAGTGGAAACACTCTGACCTTGAACTAATCTCCGGATTCAGAAACTTATGGCTTAGTTCGCTGGTTCAGCTTATACTGGTTTTGTTACCACTTACTTGCTGCCGTGCGTAAATGGGTATGTGTAAGTATATTTACCCGTCTGGTAATTTAAGGGAGTATCCTCTGCCAACAAACTGCTCTGCAGTTTGGCAGAAGTATAACACATGCAAATAGGGTGTTATTATCTGAATAAAAAAAATATTTTTTTTTTTTTTTTTTGGTATATTTTTAATCCCTTTGCTGTCCTCCCGCTTCCACACCCGCCAACGCACAGCTGGCTTGATCTATGAATAATGGTAGTTGTAAAAAACGATTCGAAATGAAAGATTTAGATATTTTACGTGTTAGCACGAGTCCGCCATATTTATTACTACACAGAAAAAAGCATACAAAATGAGGTTTTCAACATCCTCCACACGTAACAAAATAACTTAATGTACCTTCTTAAATTCACGAACAGGCAAAGGCAAAGTAACATATTAAATAACGCGAAAATATACTTCGTAACCTACCTAGTACCTAATCAAAATTTAAGTCGGTCAGGGATCTTAACTTCTCTTCCGTAACGTGTTCTAACTGTTTTGTCTTTTTCTGTAGTTACAGATAGCACCTCTAACTTATAAAGTTTTTGGAATGGCCTGAGTTTTATACCTGTAGATGTTTTTAATTTTGCAACTCTAGGCACTCCATCTTTTCCTTTGAATATCTCCTCCACAAGCCCAAGAGGCCACTTTAGTCTCTTCTCTTCTGTTTCTATTAACACAACTTCTTCTATTTGTAAATCTTCAGTCTTCTGTTTCTGTTTTTGTACTAAGAATGTTAAGTATTCTTTACGAAATCTTTGTTTGAAATCATCTCTAAGTTTTTGTAAATACTGTAGACGACAATTCAAACTTCTTCCATCAATTTCATCGAAGTCTGAAACATCCGAAGAAGGTAACGAATGTAGAAAACACATTGGAGTTAACGGTTCTAGAGACGATGACTTATCGCCTTCCACATACGTTAACGGACGACTATTCATTGTGGCTTCACAATCGCACAGTATCGTTAGAAGTTCTTCATAAGTAACCGAGCATTTTCCTAATACTCTCCGTAATAGATCTTTTAATATCTTAATAAGTCGTTCCCAATAACCACCCCACCAAGGAGCAGAAGCAACATTAAATTTCCATTTAATGCGTACAATATTTGAATGTCTTTGTACTTCATTCCAGTCAATGCTGGCAAACAAATTATTAGCACCGACAAAATTAGTGCCATTATCTGACATGATTGTCTTTACCCTCCCACGACGCGCAATAAATCGCCGTAAAGTCATGAGAAAATCATTGGTAGATAAACTCTTAGTCAGCTCTAAATGTACCGCTCTGTACACCGCACAAGTATATAAGACGATCCAACATTTTGTGCCACCTCGCAAATACAATGGTCCAGCTAAGTCGACTCCTGTCACTTCAAAAGCTGCGCTACAATTAATGCGATCAAACGGTAAAGGAGCTGTTGTTGCTTCTATACGTTTAGCTCTAAATCTTCTGCATATAACGCACTTTGATATTATTGACTTAACTAAAACTCTCATACCGATGACCCAAAATCTTTGTCTTATATCTGTAATAACTATATTACTTCCCGCATGTTGTAACTGCTGATGACGCTCTTCTATCATGCGTTTTATAACAAAATGTATACCAGGTACTACAACGGGTTTTTTAGTACTGTCTAAAAAATCACCGTAAGTAAGTTTTGTTTCAATTCTTATTATATTATTTTCATCACAGAATAATTGTAAATTAGAACATTTCTGTTCTATGAAACTTTTATTTTCTTTCTGTATCAACCACAGACCTAGCAAAAGCGCGCTAGTATCAACAATATTATTTTATTTTCTGCGTTTTCAAATTCATCATAACTCAATTCTCCTTTATTTTTATTGACGATTTGTCTCAAGTTATGAATAAAACGTAATATCCACGCTAAAGTGCGAACAATTTGTGTGTATTTAGAAAAATAAGTAAATCTGTCTAAAAAACTTTCCTCTAAACACACGTTTACATTGCATGACGTCTTTTTCAGTTCTTTTACAGCCTCTGATTCCTCTATATTAACATCCGATTCAGGCCAGTTTTCAGCACTGAGTAATAACCACGGAGGTCCTTCAAACCAACGGCAATCAAATAGATGTTTTGCATCGCAGCCTCTAGAAGCCAAGTCAGCCCAATTGAGTGGCCCTGGAATATGATGCCAGTCTTGAGGTTTAGAATTCTCCCTTATTTCTTTAACTCTATTTCCAACAAACGTTTTCCACGGAAGTTCCCTTTTGATCCAACATAAAGTTACACTAGAATCTGTCCAAAAGTACTCACGATCTATAGGGAAATCTAGTCCCTTTTTTAGTTCTGTAACTAATCGTGTTGCTGTCAAAGCCGATGTCAATTCAAGACGAGGAATAGTTACTTTTTCTTCCGGAGAAACGCGAGATTTAGCTGTTAGTAGATGAACTGAAACATCAAAATCATTTTCAAATCTTAAGAAAACACAGGCAGCGTAACCATTTTTGCAGGCATCGCAAAACGCATGTAAACTCACTCTGCAGTTTTTAATTATCTATTTAGACATTCTTCTTGGAATTCTGCAGCGTTTTATGTAAGGAATATATTTATACCAGTTTAAAAATGTCGTTAATATGTCTTCTGGTATATTTTCATCCCAGCCTAAATTACGACGCCACATTTCTTGTATAATAAGTCTCGGCACTAAAGTCACAGGACACGTGAACCCGATAGGGTCGAATACTTTTTGTGTCAAGGACAAAATATTTCTTTTTGTAAATTTATCTATACTTTCCTTAGGAGGTAAATCAATGTTGCAATATAACTTATCTGACTCGGTATCCCACGTAAGCCCTAAGACAGATATTTCCTTTTTTCCTGTCTCGTTTATCGGCAAAGGAGACATAACCCACTGTCGTAAGTCAAACTTTGCCCAGCTCATTATTTCTTTTGCGTCACACATAAATTTATGAGCCTCTTCTTCAGAATCAACACTAGTTATGCAGTTATCTACATAAAACGACTTACTCATTTCTTTAGCGCAGTTTGAATATTCTCCAGCAACGGTTTCTAAATGATGGAGTATAGTCGCTGAAAGTAGGAATGGACTCGACGTTAAACCGAAAACCACTCTACAATGACGGTAAGTTATAATTTCTGTAGCTGATTCATCTCTCCACCACAGAAACTTCAAATAGTCTCGATCGTTAGGAATTATTGATATTTGTAAGAATGCTTCAGCAATGTCAGCAGTTACGCCAATAGCACCTTTTCTGAACCGAACTAGCAACTTAGGAATATTCTCAATTAAATTCAGCCCTTTATCGAGACATAAGTTTAAGGATTTGCCATTTTTATCTTTAGCTGAGGCGTTGAAAACTGGTCTCGTTTTGGTTGTAAGCCTGGCCTCGTTTATGACCGCGTGATGACTAAGATAATGACCTGACTCATGATTGTCCACCGATGCTGAGGCAGTTTCAATAATGCCTAACTGCTGCCATTCATTAAAGACTGCGTTGTAATCAGCTAACTTACCACATTTCTCAAGACGCTTTGTCGTGGTTATTAGTCGTCCTTTGGCTAACTCGTAGTTGCTAAGTATATCTTCATGCCCTACCTTCCACGGCAACTGCACCTCATAACTTCCTTCATGGTTTAATTTGATACCGTTCTCAAAATCTGATAAAATCTGAGCTTCTTTTTCTGCAACATTTTTCGATTCCGAAGGATCTTTTATACCTAATGTCTCAAATGACCAAAAGGTGTCTAAATCTGTTGAACAAAATAAGGTATTAATATTACATGCTACATTCTTAGCACTCGTCTGTTTTCCTACTAATGTCCAACCTAGTTTCGTTTTACACGCAGTTAGTTCATTATTTAGACATATAAACTCATTGGTCATCAACTGACCGAAAAAATCCGCGCCTATTAACAAACCTATTTCGGAATTGTCAATGCCCTTGTCTGTCAGTGACACATTGTGACTTTTTAACAAATTTGACAATTTACTGTCACTCAAATCAACACAAGGAATGTCACCACAAATACAACTTTTTGATAAAGCGAATAAATCTAAATTAAATAATTTATCTAAACTTTGCACGCTAAATTGATAAACGTTGTATTCTTCGCTCTTCGTTTGTATGCCGCCAAACAAGGAATGACTTAAAAGTTCTTTACTTACAGGTTTTAGTCCTAAGCTTTGCGCAATGGATTCTTTTATATAAGATCGTTGTGCTCCGCTATCAAATAGTGCTCTTACAGTTATCTTCTTTCCGCAGTTTACAATAGACACCAACAGAGTTAGGAGAAGCGTCACACCTCGTATCTGTGTAGAGTTATTACTGACTGTTTTGCTATCATTCGATGTACGAGTACCAGCCGTTTCTTCCATCTTACCAGGACACAATATAACAGAGTGACGTTTCGAACAAATACAGCACTTTGTATAGGCTTTACAAAATTTTGCAAAGTGCCCTACTTTCAAACATATAATACAAGTTCTCTTCTTCTTCAAAAACTCTTTTCGTTGATCTACGGACATTTTCTGTAGCTTATAGCACTCAACGCTAACGTGCGAAGTTTTGTCGCAAAATACACATTGTTTAATATCTAGTTTTTTAATGTTAGCGACTAAGCATTCAGCAGAGGGAACTTCAGGGCTCGGAATTACATTTTTGGTTTCTGAGAACGTTGAACGCGCCATATTCACTCTCTGTTCGCTATCAACTTCTAGTTTTAAAAATTCCAGTAAATTATTTAGTTCCTTATCTGAACTTTCTGCAGTGAGCTGGTGAGGTCTGGTTCTCTCCCATATCTTTAAAATATCACTTGGTATAGCCGACTCTAACATTGGAAAAATAAATGCCGAGTACTTATCTTTAGTTACTCCGAGCGACTCCAACGATCGTATTTGTGCACTGATTTGATCATACAGCGATGTCAGTGACAGACGGCTACCCTCCTTAGCTTGGAGAAGCACCAAACCCAATAGTTCTCTCACATACACTTCTATTAATAAATCGTCTCGAGCAAAACGTGACTTCAACTGCTCCAAAGCATGACGATAGTTCAAACCAGACGGAGGAAAACTTTCGACGATTTTTCTAGCATTAGTACCTGGTTCCATTGACTGCAGTAAATATTGGTACTTATCATCATCGTCCAATTCTCTGTCCTCATCTATTTTTCGGAACTGCCCCCAGAACGACAGCCAATTCTTTAAATTGCCATCAAATTTATTCAGTTCCAGTTTCGGTAGATTATATTTTCTGGTTTTCTTGCGTTCGGCTGTACAAGAGCTGGTAGAGCCGGAGTTTTTATCGCTGCAATTTGAATTGTACACCGACTCGTACCTTGAATATTTGCTTCTCTCCGAACTATTATCGAGTGGATCCACAATTCTGTCAATCTTTTTTCTTGTCAAAATCCACTTCATTTGGTAGTTATCCTGTTGATCGGACTCCTCGTCGATGGCTTTTTCGTCCGCCCCGCTTTCTAATAGCTGACTGTATAATATTTCGTCCAGGTTGAACATTTCTTGAACCTTTGGTTCCATGACCTCGACGTAAGCCAAAATTTTATCAGGGTCGGTATCTGCATTTTCCATCAACTTATCTAAATTATTTATTTTATTTGTAAAATATCTACGAAGGCTCGAACGCTTTTTTAGAGATTCTTCAAAGACTATCACGGTCGCCATAATGTAAAAAACGATTCGAAATGAAAGATTTAGATATTTTACGTGTTAGCACGAGTCCGCCATATTTATTGCTACACAGAAAAAAGCATACAACATGAGGTTTTCAAAAAACCCGTTGTAGTACCTGGTAAACATTTTGTTATAAAACGCATGATAGAAGAGCGTCATCAGCAGTCTAATGTAGAGGGGAAGTACCATAGTCACCTCGCTTGTTAGCGTTACGACTGGCACCATAGACCGCGGTTGTAGGTGACCGCAGTAAGTAAGATGTAAGATACAAAGGAGGATGCTGCTGCTCATCCTCCAGTTTATAACCCTCAGTCGCCTCTTACGACACCCACGGGTATGTATGGGTTGGTACTATTCTTTACCGGCACCACACGGGACAATAATGGTAGTAGAGCTTACTTACTAGAGTGGTTTGGTTGTTCTATAAATGTGTTAACGCGATCCGTTACCAGCTCTCAGTAGTGCCATTTTTCCAAAGGTGCTTTGTTTAATACAAAGACAACGAACAATTAATAACTCGAGCGAGCAAGGATGTTGTGTCTGCCTATCTCTACGAGAATGAATGAAATGTACCTACATGCAATTTATTGAGTCGTTCAGATAAACGCATAAAAGCAAATCAAACACGTAATAGAATTCTCTTAAGACGGCGACAAACAGTGAAAAGACACGAAGCGTGAGTTAGTACACGCGTAAAGCAAAGTCATTATCATTTATAGGAAACAAGTTATTAGATTTGAATTACGATCTGAGTGTCTCAATAAGCTTTCACTAGCATGGCTTGTGTGGCAATAGTCGCCTCAGCATCATCTAAACAGCCTTAAAATGTCAGCTTAAATGACAGTTTTTAATTTCGTCATGTCAAACTTAAGTTTGCAGTATGTACGGTCAACCGCACGTCGGTAGAAACTTTTTCAACTCTATTACCACGCTGTAAGGTCCAAAAGTGTTTCTACTGACGTGCTGTTGAGTGTACTTTACTTTTTGCAGCCTCCGTGTTCTAGTGGTGGCATTGGGCTCTCAATCCAAATGTTCTGGGTTCGATTCCCGTTTGTGTGACTTCCCCAGTCCAGAAAGGACATTTCAGAATGAAAATCTGACTGTCCGAAAATTAAGATGATTCCGTGCCTCGGAAGGCACGTTAAGCCGCTGGTTACGACTAGTCGTTAGATGAGCCATGTCAAAGGGCTTGGTCGGCTCAACATCTGTGACACATGGGTTTGTGAGGTCGGTCATCGATCTGACAACCCATGTTCATGTCACTCTCGCATGTCGCGAGAAAGTAAGTGCAGTGCTGCAGTACCATTTATTTTTCTTGTTTACCTCGAAGGTCTTTTTAAAAATAATTTGAGCCTGAAAATACCATTTTTCGATTTATGGACCCGTTTGCGAAATATTTATGTTATGTTTCTTGCTGGCTCTCATTTTGAGGGTAGCTGTCATACAACGAAAATGAAAATTGAAATTTTCTCAAAAACGGCTAATAGAATCTTGATGAAACTTTGCATGACCAAGCATATTTATGTAAGATATCTTGCGCCAGTATCAATTGATCTGTGTAATTTCATATAAGGGGTGTTCCTGTACCTCCAAATCGTAAATATGTGATTTACCTAAAATTGGTTCCATTGAGTTTATTAAAATTTTCTATAATATTAATCCTGGATTAGTTTTTTTATAAAATTTTGTACACAGGGTGTACCAAAAACTGTCTACCTGGCTGGATATTCTTTATGATTTTTTTTATAAAATATAGTACACAGGGTGTACCAAAAACTGAAAGGGCTTGCTCAGTAGACTAAACTGAACAATTATCCATAAGGAGCATGTGTTGGGAAATTAAAAAATCTGCATGCAAGTATCCTACATTGATCAATGAAAATTCATATAAAGGTGTTCCAGTTACTACCAAAAGTTAAACGTGATTTACTCGAAATCGTTTGAGGTTTGTTTGTTTTAATGTTTGACAATTTGAATTCTAAATTTATCTGTATATTTCATTCCAACATTTTTTTTGGAAAAACGTAAATAAAAGTTTGTATTTCCATACTATGTGTATGGCATTACAAATTTAAGTTTGCGGTTGATGGTTTTTTTTAGTATTGCAAGAAAGTAACTGCAGTGCTGCTGTACCATTTATTTTCTTATTGCCATTGTGGCTTAGCTAAGCGGCCTACAGGTAGGTACTGTTAGTAACTGCGAGGCAGGCGATATTGCTAGGATGCTCCTTCCGATCATATTGGATCCCATTAGTCGTCTTCTACGATACTTACAGGCATCATATAGGCAAAGTAAAGCAGTTTATTAATGAAGGTAAGTGCTATTGCATTTAATCAGCACTACCAATCATGGTAGGTATGGTTAGCATCCACTATACCACCAAGGGTATGGTCAATGGTATGGTAGGTCAAAACTAGATAAATTAATATACAGGGTGTTAGGGACGGTGTACCGAAAACTGAAAGGGCGTGCTCAGTGAAAGAAACTGAACAACTTTCCCGAAGAAACACATGTTGGGAAATGAAAAAAAAAGTTGACCTCTCCATACAAACTGTTCGACCAGAGTGGGAAATTTGTATGGAGAGGTCAATTTTTTTTTCATTTAACAACATATGTTTCTTTGGGAAAGTTGTTCAGTTTCGTTGACTAAGCACGCCCTTTCAGTTTTCAGTACACCGTCATTTACACCCTATATGATAGCATCATAAACTATAGGCAGATTTCGTTAGTCTGGACTGGACTACTTTTCATTGTTTAAATACTTTGTGACCCTCAAAACTGAGCAACAAAATGTCATGCAATATCCAGCCGAAGCGGTTAATTAAGTAAAACCTCTAATCGAAGCTTGTCAGAATATCTCATTTGCGGGAGGAAATCAGCGAGCGGCCAATTTGCAACCGGACAGAGAGCGCCGCGGGACTTCCGCTTCGGAACACCCTGTACACGATCAGTCCTAACATAGATTGATGGATTTTATCCCAATAAGAGAATGTGTTTTATTTTTGTGTGAAACACCCCATCTTTTCCAGAGGCCGTTGTATAAAGCGTACCTAAAGTGGGTATGGGCAACAACGGCTTCCTTATGTGTCATTCATTGACAACAAACTGCGGTCGCCTATCACATTGTAACTCATGTGGACTCATTTGTAACTCTATTAACATGGCATAAAGTCCAAAGTGTTACCACTAAGATGCTGCTTGGTATACCAGCCACAAAGTAAACAAGCACGGTGACTGTTGTAGATCACTCCGAAGTAAGCCACGTTTTTGCTGTGGGAAATCTGTTTGAATGCTTTATCTTTTTGTTTTTGTCCTTTGATTGTTGTTGCTAAGAGAAAGGAATAGAAAACAGTTTCGATTAGTAATTCAAGGACTACTTCGAGTGGGTTTTCTAAACTTGTACTTTAATATTTAAATTTTTTAAACACCATCATAATAACTTACAAAATAACATACTTATTAACTCTCTAGGGCCATTGAATAAATCTCCATGAAGTCTATCGACGGAAAATACACGAAGCCCAGCGTTCCTAACTATAAAGAATAGTTCTTATATTACACAGTTTCCTGTGATTAGCAATGTAAAACACACACACAGATAATTGAATATAAAATAGCACACGACACTGTGTACCAAACACAATGGCTATTTCTGCTGTGACTTCCTTCACTCAGTCAAATTCGCTTTTCTTCCTCATGCATTTTCCCTCAAAAATTCTGTTACAACTTTATTAAAAACTTATAGTACTTTAATGAAATTCATCTCATTCCTTTGTAACGGCGTCAGGAAATATAAACAGATGTACATAATTTTGGATTAAATTGGAGCACTCTTAAATCAGGATTTATTAATTTGAATACGCCGTTTTAACCTTAATACCAGGAACTCACACACACAGATAGAGCGTTTATCCATTTACCTCCACACATAATACTCAGGAATACAGCTTGGCCAATTAGGAGGTACCTATACAACTTTTTTTTGTCTCTATTTTGTATCGGCGGAATACCTATTTGTTAGTTTTTGATAACAATTATATCGTATAAACATGGCAAATTATTAATGAATTATTTTCTGATTAATAGTCTAAACGTTCTACGCAAACCATGCTTCTATTGCGAGACAGATAGATGAGAAAAATGAGAGTGCTTCGAAACTTAAAATATCGCCTTACGGAATCACACTCCAATTTTCATTATAAACACCAAACATTACGTCAAAAAAATTAAACCATTAGTAAATAAAGCGTATCATGGAATTGTAAAATACACAAATTATCATGCTGTTCTTGGTTCACCAAACTTGTGATTTTTGTCTCGAAGTTCAGTAGTTTTTACTGGTATATGGTTTGTGTAGAATTGTACACACAGCCGCACATCGGTAGAAATACTTTTGGACCTTATGGCGTGGTAATAAAGTTTCTACCGATAAGCGGTTGACCGTACTATCAAACTCGTTGTTCAAGCAAAAAGCGTTCCATAACGAATTTGCCATTTACGATGTAACTGTTACGGAAAAGCTGACAAATATTGCCTTGATAAATCAAAAAAAGTTGTATTGGTAGCCCCAAATTGGCTATATATATATATATATATACCCTGTAGAGGTATACAGCCTTTCGGTAGTACATAAGACTAAAAAATAAGTAGTAAATTGAGACAATTATTACGAAAAGAGATAAATTCTAAAATAACTCTAAAACTGCGACTTAAAGCTATTTATCTCATAAAAAGATGAATCATAATGTTGTTTAGTTACAATCGTAGCTATATATATAATGAAGCTTATGAGAATAACAGCAGGATAGACCTTTTTGAGAGAGCAGGACGGAGCGATACGTTTCCTTTGTCTCTCCAATATCACATCGCTCCATCCTGCAGTACCACTGCTGTCATTCTGATCAGGCTACATGCACAGAAAAATAAAGGTACTTAGAAGGAGGATTAAAGAAATAATTCGTCACTAGGTGGTGTTGGCGTTTTTCTATGGATTTGACAGGTTATTTTGAATATTTTCTATGGATCATCGATGATGGGGTTGTGACGTGTTGGCAGATGTCATCCCCTACTAAAATAAATTAGCAAGGTATCTATTCCGAGCGAAGCAAGGAGGTCCGAAATCCTTGGCTACATGATTTAAATATATAGTTATAGTGTAGCCACCGTCGGGTTAGCGGCTCGCCTTACTCAACCTGTTGTCAGAGTTCTCAATGTCTTTGTACACGTACCTGAAAAAAAAAGAAAATACAGTTATTCTAAAATTATGATAACAAACAAACTGAACGCGCTAAGCTGCACTTAAAATATGTACTACGGCATTTTACGGCGGCTAGTGGCGCCCACTAACATAATATTCAAACAGGTAGAGAAATTTCCCACATATTCGGCGGCGAAGACGCTGAATACAGTCATACTCTCTCTCTCTCTAGGTTTCCCACCATACAAGTAATATTTTCATAAGGCGCTGTCCACCGTAAATAGTAGATTAGTAGCCAAGGGCTGTAAGGCATCAATTGCAGCCCGAGATATTTAGGCGCACGAGCGCAGCGAGGGCGCCTATATTTCGAGGGTGCAATTGATGCTTACACCCGAGCTAACTACTCTGCTTTACATCTCGATTGTGAGGTAAGAACTTACTTACTTACCGCCCTAGGGCTTTTAGGTAAGTACTTACTTACCGCCTTAGGGCTTTTAGGTAAGTACTTACTTACCGCCCTAGGGCTTTTCTAGCTACATTATTACCCTATAGCGCTAATTGGTCACCTACAAGCCCCATTTGGTGGTAATAAGGACCTATACTTACCGAATATGAGAGATGTAAAAGCATTTTAGAAACCACAAATAAAATACTTTTATAATTACAACAACCTTTGTACAACTGTGATTTTTTATATGTACATCTTTTGTTCAATATTTAGTTTCCTACATGTACGCAAAAACACAATTACTAAGTAAGTTCCCGATACAATTATTTTTTTTTAATTAGTGTAGGTAACGAAGCAGTTGACCCCAACATAATTCTCCCAGGCAGATTTTATTTGACAGGATGATAAAGTATCATGAATTAAATGTAAATTTAAAATATAAAATAAAAATTAACAAAAAAAATTTGTCATACATTTTTCGGAATTTTTGGATAAAAAATCATACAAAGATCCGCTTCGTTGCCTAGACTAAATGTGCTTTTTCGTACTGTAAACTAAAATCACTTAAAAACTATTCTACATAACAACACAAAATTAGCTGGGAGCATTTTGTTAAATCTAGTTTTTTACATACAATTTTTTTCAATGTGTTGAGTGTACGCCTAGAAACAAGCAAAAATAAGCGAAAATCGTAAAACAGCGCGAGTCCGCTTTGTTCTAACACGCACATTCTGCCCTTTATTAGAAAAGGAGGGTTTCCTAAACTGTGAAATCGATAGATAAGGCCCTTGGTAAAGATTCTATCAAAGATTGTGTACATTTTTATAGTGTTCAAGAAAATAGGTGCATCATATATAAGCGCCAGATTTAAGTATAATAATAGTTCTTTATTCAGGCAAATAACCCACAATATAAATACAAAATAGGAGAAAATAATATATAACAAAATCTCATTAACTGGTATTTTTTATGATATCATCTTAAAAAGTGTTAACGAGGAACTCATTTAACATTTAGCGAGAGGCGGGCAGACACGGGCAGTCACGGACATTGTCCGTCAGTGTGGCCGTTATTGCGAAAATTATAGTTTTTATCAGAATAAAATTGCTCTACGTTTTAAACTAAATAACAATCAATCTGAACAACCTTTTCGAATAAATAACTTTTTGAACTGAACAACTATTCAAGCTGTTTTCCTTCCAAACCAAAGATTTTGGAAAATACGCGCATAGAAACGGGGTGTTTTTCTCATGTCAATGACAATAATAATACGAAAATAATTGCAGTACATACCAGCCACACAGGCGGACTGTCAGAACAAAAAAGAAAGATAGATTAAAGACATCAGACATGGCTTTATGGGCTTTGTACTCTTTGCCTTTCCGAAAGGAAGAATGAAACCAAAAAAAAAAAGTCTGCCGTCTGCTGTGCCTATTCATATTTGGTTTGGTTATTTATAATACTCAGATGCCAATGCTTTTGTTTACCCCGTCATTGTGAAAAATATACTCTAATAAATTGTAAAGCCGCCTACGTTATTTGAAGTTACGCCGTATAGGAAACACTTTATGACGTAACTTTATATCCGCATAACTGCCTACACATTTGGGCGTAAATACTTACGTATGGACTTTGAAGTACAAGACCCTTTAAGAGGATTAATTAGAGCCTAGATTGGTGGCCGGTTGGATCATGTAACGGATTTGGTCTGAAAGCTTCAATGGTGACTTCAATAAATTGACCGAGCAGGGAAATATTTCTAAAGGCCACAACTCACGTGTTACAGTTTTTCATATATTGCCAAGGTTATCTTGTTGATTCTTAAAATTCTTTGACAAACATGAAACCGCACCTTTAATAGCGAATTCACCCCCAGAAAACATTTTTAAGTCTAACCGTTACCCGCACAAACCTTTTTTAGGGTTTCGAACCAAAATGATCATATGTTGCGACTTCATTTGTCTGTCTGTCTGTCAAATAAACATCATGTATTGACTTGAAATTTATAATAGTTTTAGAATAAGCTTGCCCAACTATATTGCACACGAAAGAAATTCGGAAAGTTCGTTCATTGTTTTGACAATCTTCTTCGATATAAATTAAAATAGCTTCACTGGTTAAATACTCTCGAGCAGCTGCCGGCAAAGTACCGACAAATTTTGTGACCGAGTAAATCACTATGAAAACTCATATCTGTCTAGTTATTTAAAAATTGAATGTACCAACTATCACATCATAACAACCAAGGAGGTAACTTATCACATCATAACAACCAAGGAGGTAACTTATCAAAGATTTTCTTTAAATTTCGAACTGGCTTGCAAAAAGATAGTTATAAATTGTAAAAAAAATCATAGATTAAAAGCCTGTAATAAATGAAAAAAAAAAAATCTTAGATTATGAATAACGGCATGCTTATGTCTATGGATTAAATAGTATATGAAAATCTGATGTAGTAGAAAGTTTATAATGTTTGTTTGGTTAAACTTAGTTTGAATTTCCGCGCTTTCATTAAGAAAAGTAAAATATAAGATTTGGCTGCAACCAGGTAGTGGAGGACTCATGTGGGCCTCGGTTTCAATTCTGCAATTCTGCACACAATATCACATTCGTCCTTCAATGCCTTTTTTATTAAGTACTATTATTATTGAAGTAATGTACTATTTATTATTATCGGAAATGGAGGCCAAATAGAGAAGTGGGGAATTGTTGTTATTAAGTCGTTATAACGCTTACTTTTTAGGTAGTAATGAAAAAAAATACCATCCCCGCCACTTATCTCCCAAGTTTGCAAAGGGAAGAATCTGAATTAATATATACTACTCAAAACAAAATAAGGGCTAGCAGGATTTTTTGGTATATCATAAAAATGATAAAAGTAGTGTACTCGTATATTTTTATGTACGTTTTATTTAGCTTATTCTATTGTTTACAGTTTGAACTAATACATGTTTCCAATAATGCTTAGTGGAAATTTTTATCAAATTTTAATTGAATAATTACATTTTAAGAAATATCAAAAAAACCTGCTGGCCCTTATTTTGTTTTGAGTAGTATATATTCTGTATTGCACAAAATATTTACAAAACAATCATAACTAAAGGACATACACAAAGGCGGGCTTATCTTCTTCCAGCCAACCGAAGGCAGTGAGAAAGAAAGAGAGGTGAGTGGGAATTATAGTTGATAAGAGTTTTTTGTAAACATTACAGCAAAAATAAAACGATCTCTGTAAGTAGCACAGTATTTCAGCAACCTGCAATATTAAAATTTCTACAAACAAACGTAATTTTGCGGTCCTAAAAATATTCTTTATTACTTCCAAAAATACTATAGGTATATCAGAACCCGCTGTACGTGAATCCGACTCGCACTTGACCGATTTTAAGGGTTCCGTACCTCAAAAGGAAAAAACTTTTAAGCTAACGCAATCATAAGATACAGCCGTTTATACCGAAAATTTTCGAGTTTTTCGACACTCGCAAGGGAATCAAAACCTACAGGGTACTTCCCGTGAACTCAGAATCATGAAATTTGGTTCGAAGCAACATCTTATAGCACAAATAAAGGAAAAATTACGAAAGCATAAATTTTTAGTTATATCATATAATTAAAATATTTTTAACAGTTTTAAACTTACTACTCCGTTCCTCATGAACGCGTAGAGGTATTAAATTGAAATTCATATCAAATACTCAAGTCTATACCTTTAAGCTTTAAAAAAATCAAACTTCTATGTCAACGCAATCAAAATAAACAGCAATTTAAGCCGCATATTCTGAAACTCGCAACTACTCGCAAGGGAATTAAACCTAAAGGATACTTCCAGTCGACCTAGAATCTTGAAATTTGGCATGAAGCAACGTTTTATAGCACACATAAAGGAAAAATTCCGAAAACCTTAAGTTTTTTGTTACATCACGTAATAAATACCATAACTTTTACTTATTACCTACAGGTTTGTATGGAACCCTCGATGCGCGAGTTCGACTCGCACTTGGCTAGTTTTTTAATTAGAACTTTATATTTCTGTTGCTTTCACATCCTTTTACAAACAGTGTCAGCAAGAGCTGTTACTATGGAAAAGCGGTGTGTCACTTTTCTTCTGAAATTTAAAATGCAAATAAATCTGTTGCTGCTTAAAAGATATCAAACCAATCAACAAATTTTCGAGTTTACATGTTTTTATTGCACCAAGCATCATCCTGTAAGACTAAGTACCACTTCCTGTCTTAAGCGACGTAGAATAAAAGGGTTTAAAAATGAATAAGTAGGGTAATCAATTTTATTTATTTTTGTGACCTGTTTATTCGCGCTCAAGGGCTTTCTTAGGTAATTTGCAATTCTATGTTGGTTGCGTTTCAGATGAAAGGGACAGATGTTCAGACAAGGAACTCCAGATTAATGAAATAACGTTAAATCAACATTTTCGTCCCTGGGAGTTTACTAGTATTATATGATCTGTGCCTGGGTCAAATATGAGCTTCCCAAAAAAAGTATTATATTCAACTGAAATAAAAATCACATAAAAAAATAAAAGCACACATAGATAAAAAAGTAAAAGCCTCAGAGATAAAAAAAATGGCTGCTCTATCACCACGTAAAAATGGTATTTGGTTGAATTTGAAATATCTCATCTTGTGTTTCTCTGGCATATCAAAACACCATACAATCCTTGTTTGTAAGAAAAAACTGTCAGTTTTAAGTTCAAAGTTATGAGTTTGACTAGAGGTCCAAAAATGCTAGAATGCTGGAGGCCATTTTTTATCATCCGTGATCATCGTGCTTGCAACAGCGCCGAAATATCGGGAGCTCATCAAAAGGTCATGTCGTGGTAAGAACCCGTCATACTGTTTTCATAAAGTCTTAGTATCCACAAAACTTTCAAACGATATACAAATAGCACTTTCAACCTTAACCCTAGTACCGATGAGGGCTTTTTTTATTGGAACGCTGGATGCCACATTTTTTATTCCACAGATTAGAACTAAGTAAATGAACCTCATTTTACTGTTAAAGCGATTAAATGTACTGGAGTAGAACCACAAATCAATAGTAATTATTTGACTGTAAACGTAATAGTTTTAGATTTCTAGCATTTTGTATTGCCATAAATGGACATAGAGGGAAACCGCTTAAATCTCTTAGCTAAACTTAATTACATAGCAGAAAAAGCAGCAGATATAGAATAACGAACAATAATATGTTCTAGTTAATAAGTGTCTACGACATGTAAGCACTTATCTAGCGTATACATTGTAATACGTACTGCCATCATAACCTGTCAATACATTCGCAGCTAAATGCTCTGTCTGCCTTACCCTAAAATACAAATAATCACAACATCACACCTCTTTCCCGAAGGGGTAGCCAGAGACCACAGCCCTGACCAGGCAGGTAGAGACCTGCTACGATCTTGACATACTCGCCTTCTGTATTTTCATCAATCCTTTCAGACATGCTCGTCGGTTTTAGGGTACTTTTAAACCATTTTTAGTTTAACCCATTACTTGGTCTTTACTATCCCTTTCTACACCTTACACCTTAACGACCTCTAAAGCTCGGAATACACTGTATTTTAAAGACCATTAGCACTAGGAGTCACCCATCCACAGGCAGTCAACGCAGAATCCCCTTAGCCCTTTGTAATAAGAAACTGAAGGTGCGTCGTACACACGGCCTCACATCGGTATAAACACTTTTGGACCTTATGGCGTGGTAATAGAGTTGAAAAAGTTTCTACCGACAAGCGGTTGACCGTACTCAGTAAGCCACTTTACCGTGATAAGACGTAGCTGATAAAATACGTGATGTTTATGTAGACGACCTGGATCATTTCATAAAACTTTTTATTCCTATGATTACTAGAATTTTGTAAGCAGGTTCTTACGCCTTTTTTGGTTTAATTAGTCAACAAGGAACATTATAGTTACGTCATATCCGCCTGTCTGTCCGCGGCTTAGCTCAGGGATAGTGTAGGCAACGAAGCAGTTGACCCCAACATTAATTTCTCAGGCAGATTTTATTTGACAGGATGATAAAAAATCATGAATTATATGTAGATTCAAAAAATCCAAATAAAACTTCACAAAAAAAAAATTCTTAGATATTTTGTAATTTTTGTATGGAAAAATTAAAAGTACCGATTTTTTTTGGATTTTTTTATAGAAGCTTTGTCTCATGTTTCATCAACTGAGGATTTAAGGCGGGGGTCTTCATACAACGATCCACTTCGTTGCCTAGACTAAGACCCTTAGTACTAGAAAACTGTAATTTTGTACGGATATACATTATATCTACGCCAACAAAGTGGTGAAATAAAATCTTGGAAAAAAAATTTTTTAGGGTACACACGGCCGCACATCAGTAGAAACACTTTTGGACTTTATGTCGTGTTAATAGAGTTAAAAAAGTTTCTACCGACAAGCGGTTGACCGTACAAGTAAAGTGGGGGTGAATTTTTTTTTATAGGTCATCTAAAAAAATAATTGGAGTTTGCAAAGATAATTTTTCAATTTAGGGATCCATTTGCGGGATATTTAGCTTGATATTGCTATTTATTTTTTAGAGTCGAGTGTCCCCAGCCAACTAAACGGTGGTTATTGGAAATGTGAAAAAGATCACGGTAGTAATATATATGATGAAATTAAAAGGAAACCTATCACAGCTAAGTAGGCTCCACAAGTTAATGGGCTATAGCCGAAAAACTGGAAATGATAAAAAAAGCAAAGCAATCAGGCATTAGTAGGTAAAGAATGATAGTTATGAACGTTATGAAATATTTAATCAAACTCTGCTTTGCGATAGAAAATCTTAAAAAACTACGAAACCCTTACTGCGCGTGGCCCGATGCGCACTTGGCCAGTTTTTTTACTACTTCTAGCTTACATACCATCTTATATACTGCGGTCACCAACAACAGCGGTCGCCAGCCGCAACTGTCCGTATTTGTTGAAGTTCAAGAGGGCCTCCCTGTCCTGTAGTGGACGTTTCATGGGATGAAACGGGCCGTTTGCACTAAACTTAAGAATCGCCCAAGTTCTTGCTTAAGGGCTGTCAAAGTATTGGTAGGATTGTCCTAAACAAGTTAGGGGCGATTCTTAAGTTTAGTGCAAATGGTCCTTAGACACGTATCGATCCGACCTGCTCTCACGCATAGTTTTTCTTGCTGTCATTATAATCTAGCTATATTATTTCGACTGTAGTTTATGGGCCGAAAAGTGACATACGGCGTTATTTCTTTATCACCCCGGATATTTTAAGAGGTGTTTCTGCCCATGAAACTGAACAATTTTTCCCAAGGAACATAGGTCGAAATACGAAAAAATGTGCTGCCAGCTGATGCGGCTTGTATGGGAAGTCGATAATGTTTTTCATATTTCGACTTAAGTTCCTTGAAAAAAGTTGTTTAATTTCATGGACAGAACCACCTCTTAATGTAGCTGATTAGAACGACAGCAGGACATAGCTATGAGTGGGAGCAGGAGAGAGCAATATGTGTCTCTGCCGCTCCAATATCTTACACATCACTCCAACCGGAACCTGCTGACAATCTGCTATCATTCTAATCAAACTACATAATTTCCACTTAAGGGTCCACCTTCCTGAAATAACTTGAGACTGAATAACTTCGTAACCACTTTTCACATTAAATATAGCATTTATCTTAACAAAAAAGAAAAAGTAGTAACAAACAAGATATAAAAAGTCATGAGGTCGAGATAGAATTTTAATTTCATTTGTATAACCATGTTTAACTAAAGAAAAAAAAACTAAAATGACCTCCATTTTGCCCATTCTTAGGGTTCCGTACCTCAAAATAAAAAACGGAACCCTTATAGGATCACTTTGTTGTGCGTCTGTCTATCTGTCTGTCAAGACCCTTTTTCTCACGAACGAGAAAAGGTATCAGGTTGAAATTGATAACGAATATTAAGGTCTATAAACCACACAAGATCTGAAAATTAAATTTTTTTACAACGACGCAATCAAAAGACATGGCTCTTTATGTCCTCATCTCCATACATTTATGCAAAAAAGCAAAACCTAAAGGGTACTTCCCGTTGACCTAAAATTATGAAATTTGTTAAGAAGCTAGGTCTCACAGTACAAATGAAGGGAAAAGTCTGAAATCATTAAAAATTTCAATTTTTCTCACAACTAATAGTAACCAATTAAGGTGAGCTCCCGTTTCAAGAACTTTTCTATAAAAGAGGGGTCAAGTTGGATGGTCACGAAGTTTTTAAAATCAAAGAGCAAAAACTTTTAGTATATCATATGGTAGATAGGTACGGAGTGCGAGTTCGACTCGCACTTGGCCGGCTTTTTTCCCATTTGTAACCATTTTACTGCTACATTTTTTATGAAAATTTAAAATATTTTAAACAAAACTATATTTAATGATGTGGTAGATTTTCATTTTTGATATTTTTGAAATTAAAAAAGTAATACTTTTCTCTCATTTTTGTAAATTTCGGGGACACCGTTAGTCGTAACAGCCACGTTGAAACGCACGCTTATGTAAACGTTATTGACATGTAAATGAGGTCGAAATTAACATGGTATAGCGCGTAGCTTCTAATTTGAGGAGTATAATCGCATTAAGGCCATTTAAAAATTCCGATGGCCAAAACCGCAGGACAGAAAGCCTGTCCACTTTTGGACATAGAATTTCGATGACGATGGCCTGTATGCGCAATGATAGCGACTAGCGTAGCATGAGCGAGCGTAGCTGTCTGCTATACAAAAGTTTCTGCGTTCGAGTCCCGGTCGGAGAGATATCAAAATTATGTTTTCGAGTCTAGATATATTTGTACGAGCGTTTTTTTTCGTGTTCTCGACTCTCATGATACAGGATATTACTTTTGATTGTCATTGCTAAAGATTGTATGCGATCTAAACCAGAGTTCACGAAAGAGCATGAAGTTTTGTACCTAATCAAAACAATAACCTCAAAGTCATTTAAAAGTGTTAAAATGTGGATATTTAAATTAAAAATAAATCATAACTGCAAAACGTTCGTTTACAAAACGTCAGCTGTTTCGTGAACTCTGGTATAGTTGCGGTCTTTTCAAAACATAACAAAGATTAAAGCAATTAAATATTACAATACAAAAAACATTGTGTGTTTCTTGTCGTCTTCAAAGTGCGGGTGTATGAAGCAGCGACCATTAAAGCAATGGCGGATATTGGCCGGCAAATTAGTGCCCAGCCTCGTTTTATATCGCCGTTATTGCCATTCCACTTGCTTTCCGCATGACATTCTATGTGGATAACGCTTAGTACAGGCTATTTCAGAATGAAAATTAAGATAGAAAATTAAATAGGTAATGAAATAGGCATAGTACTACAGATTATAGATACTTAATAGTAAACTGACTGTATAACCACAGAATAAAGTAATAATAACGGTCTTTCTGCAGTTAATTAGTCCTTTTTTTTCATTGCAATTTTGAGACAGAAATAACACTTACTTTTACTATGGGAGCCAATCGATGATATTTGTATGTATGTAATATTATTGAAGCCAATTCTTAAAAATCACCGCGTGATAAAATATCACTCAAAAAAATCTAATATCGGAATAAGTGGTAGAGGAGCCGAGAAGGATTATTCACGTGATAATCAGGGCAACTCGGCTCCTCTACCAAAGGTAGCGATACTTGTAATTAGGCAAAATAAGTTACCGTACTATACCCGACGTTTCAACAACCGTGGTCACTGGTAGACTCGGGTCAGCCGAAATGCCTAAATACAGGTAGGTACCGCTCTAAGCAACGAATAAAAAAAAATTGTGTATAATTGTTACGAGTCCCTTAGGCTTTGTTACCAGAACTAGGACTTCGGTTTACCGAGATTTGGAAAATTGCAATGAAAAATATCGATCTTATTTGTAAAAGCTCCGGAAAAGCCCTTGAAAGGTTTTATTCGAATTGAAGTTATGTAAAATATAAAATATGTGATACTCATGTTAGCTCATACCGAGATTTAAGGTGGCTTCCCGCCACTGCCCACCGAAGCTGTGAGGTAGCTAACTAACGTTTTGAACTGGGAAAAATTCTAACCAATAGCATTGTTCCATTTTTCTAGCTTAGAGCTGCGCGGCACTACCAGGTATATGCTAAGAAAATTAAACATTCCTTTTGGTTGGTTTAACTATCTTTATGAGCTCTACTGAAAAGCCACCTTTAGAGCCACCGCGCACTAGCGATTTTTTAGTTGGCCGATAGTTTGATCGGTCTCGGAATCAGTATGGACCCCTATGGTAGTGCGCGCATTTGTCGATTTAAAGTTGGCGATTTGTCTATGGAGAACGATTGCGACTAAACTGTCGGCCAACTAAAAAATTGCTCGTGCGAGGTGGCTCTTAGTGTAGCGACACACCTGCGGAAATTCCGCATCGGAACTATCCGCGACGGATCTTTCCGTCAGTCTGTCATACTAGAGCGGAATTTTCGCGTCAATACTTACCGCAAGTTATTGGCACTTGTGACATTCATTTGCTTTGTAGTTGCGGATCGTTACTTGACGGAAAGATCTGTCGTGGGTCGTTCCGACGCGAAATTTCTGCAATTGCTATGCATTGTCTGTCTTCAGTCACTATCATCTGTCAATTTTCCCACATTTCTGGAAACATTACACAACTTTGATATAGATTATTCTAGATTTAAAAAACGTTAAACCTTGAATGATTTAGTTCTTAAAACCTTGGGTCACACAAATTTGGGTGTGTTCTGATAATCTAAATAAGTATTTTGCTAACCGATGCACATAAATTAAAATTTCGGGGGCAAAGCAATAAAACCATTGCCAAATTGTTAAGCAATCTCTAACTAGCACAGCTAATCACCTTTTTACTTGTAGGCACTTGATAACTTAATAGGTGTAGGTGTGTCAGAAAAATCCCGTTTGTGAAAATCGATGATCGTGGTGGCTGGCACACAGAGAGTGACTGTTTGAATATACCACATCAAAAATTTGGTCGAAAACTAGAACCCGACTACTGGCAAATCTTGCTCTAAAACGTAATTATGTAACAAGAAAAATTGTTATGTACAAACTATTCATAGTGATGTTCAGATAATAGCCGTGGTCATTTTATTATTTCACTTTGCCCTAAGCTTATGATCGTTTTTTAGGGGAGGTGGTATAATATGACCACGGTTATTATCGTTCGTATTACATAACATTTTCAGATGACAGTATTTTCTTGTTTCATACTTTTATATATTTGCAATAGTAGGGTTCTAGTTTTCAAACTAATTCAAACATCCATCCATACTTACAAACTTTCGCGCTTATAATATTAGTAGGATTTAAAATGTGCTAATTTAGCCCTTTCATTTGATACCCAACATGGTATATATATTAAAAAAAATCGTCCATGACTTAATCTTTTCTAGAGGGTGCCACATTCAATAAAATGTCGATTTTACAACCCATACGATATGATGAGGATGACACTCGCATTGAGTAGTATATTCCTTGCTCGCATATCGCGATAAAGTAAGTGCAGTGCTGTACCTTTTATTTAATTAACATTCAAAACAGCTTTAGAAGGATTTATTTTTGGTAGGAAACCGTAATTTGTCAGCACATTATTTAAGTCGCGAGTGAATAGGCTTCTTCTGGGCAAGCTCGTTCCATCGTCGACCTCATCTCTGTCCTCAAGGCTAGATCGAGGTCAAGAGTAAGCCCATACATAGTAAAAAAAAAACATTTTCTAATTTGTTTTAACCTCTGTTTATTTCATAATAACAGACGTGAATAATTTATAGTCAACGTTTTTACTCAAAGCAAGTTGTCTCACAAACTTATTATGGTCCTATTGAAAGTACCAAGCTCGTTAGTATTTTTCCCAAATTGAAACGCGGAGGCGTGAAAATCTTTTAATTAGCGAAGTATATTCAAATTGAATGATTATTTCGAAGACAAACGGACTGTGTTGCCAGACTGAAGCAGCAATTTTCTTTTGAGTGGGATTAATATGATTTTTACTTTTCATAATTTTTACCAACCTAACAGTAAAAATACACGTAACTTCTGATATGGAAAAAACGATTAAAAAAGAACGTTAATGTGGAAGTTTTTACTAAATACTCAATAGACTTGTGGATGACTGGAAGTGGTTATTTATTCTACGCGTTTTGATAACCAGTAAGAGAGTCAGAATTTTATGAAAACACAATTTTAAAACTATGTTTTTAGTTAGAGTTATATTTCTAGAACCTTTAAATTTTAGAGCAATATGGACTCAAAGGGCATGAGCGATCAGTCAACGACATTAAAAATATTTCCCCAAGAAACACACCAACGGTAATGAAAAAAGAAATCAGCCGTTCAAAATTGTTAGACAAACAAAAAAATATTAGACATCACAAAAAAAAATGCTTCAACATATACAGATAGACGGACAAATTATTGATAATAAAATGAAGAACCCTAAAAACATACATACATACATATATAATATTAGGCCTCTTTCCCGTCGGGGTACGCAGAGAACACAGTCCTCCACCTGCTACGATCTTAACACACTCCCCTCGCTTCTTGTACTTCCATCAATCCTTTCATATATGCTCGTCGGTTTAGGGTACTTTTAATGTGGCCTTTATTTAGAACGTCCTGAATTTGGTCCTAGTATGAACACCTAGGCCTTCCCCCTCCAACGTTTCCATTAAAAAACATTCAGGGTTTTTACTTTTGTTCTTAAGTTCTTTTGAGGGCTTATTTGGGAGGACTTAAATCTATGAAGAATTCGGAGGAAGTATTTTTTTAAATCCATGATCAGCCCTCAAAAAGTTACATGAATTCCGAAACCCTGTACGAAGTAGGTGTCCTTTTTGGGATAGATGACGCATTGTAAACAATACATTTTACCGGGTAAATAGAAGGTGCGGAATTTGGTAATTGCAAACGCAAATTCGTGATTCGTGTGTTAGACGTACTGTGGTTAGACAGGCACGTGAGTCGAGCACAGGCTTGTCAGCTTGCGAACGAGCTGGTATCATTATTAGGATATCAACCAGTCAGCACAACACAAAGAGAAATTTTGATGTGGTATATTCAAACTGTTACTTTTTGTGTGCCGTCATCAATTAAAAAACCGGTCAAGTGCAAGTCGAACTTGCGCGCCGAAGGTTCCGATATACCTTTAGTATTTTTGGAAGCAATCAAGTCCATTGCTAGGATCGTAAAACTAAATTTGTTTGTAAAGGCTTTTTACAAATTTCTAAAAAACTGTGGAACTTAGAAAAATTCCATTTTTCCTGTCATATTTACATAAACCTCTATCGCCTGTAAATATTTCAGATTTTTCTTTCGTGAACCTCGGAGATAAGGGGGTATGGTAATTTTTTGACATTTTAATCATACTTAATATCCCCCCCCCCTCCCCCATTTGTCCCCCTTTACAATAACTATTATAACAATCATAATTTTTAAATCTTTAATTTGCAATTAAGTTGGGCAATCAAACTCTAAAACTTTTCCAAATTTCAAGTCAACAGCAGCATGAGTTGTAGCACAGATAAACAGGTGGATTTGACAGACAGAAGAAGTCGCACCATAAGGGTTCCGTTTTTACCATTTTGGTTTGGAACCCTAAACATCACCAAGGCATTTCTTGACGATTTTTAAACGTCGGTAAGTGAATAAGCTTTTTTAAGAATTACTTATTTAAGATGCTTTGAAGACAGAAGATTGTATCAGTAGGTAATTTCACAGTATCCCTAACCCTTCGAACCGGAAGACAACAGTGCCAACACTGCTGCCTTACGACAGAAATAGGCAAGGCCGTAATATTACCCCAAATATGCCCCGATAGATATAAAACTCTACCACCTTCAAACCTGTGTGTCAAATTAAGAACCCACGACAAATGCGTCCTCCAGATCCTAAGCCTATTTTCTAACTGATACTAAACCAAAAAGGCAGGTACCCTAGCCTAATAACAAATACTTGTAGAAAATTTATGTTATAATGCTTATAAGATTACCTTTCGTGAGAGCAATAATTAGAAAGAAGCCTCCAGGAAAGCCATAAAGTCCTCAGTGGTACTTAAATTACAGTTATTTACAAGACGCCAAAAATTTTAATAAACGAGGGTGTCGCTAAATAATTACACCAGTCCGTCATTTTATTACAAAAAAGGTAAGGAAAAGCTGAAAATAAATTTGTTTTACTCAGAAAACGTGAAGGCACTTAAAAATTCAGATTTGATGCTATATATTATGTAAGAAATGCTGAACATCATTAGGATTAATAAGGTGGCTACATTTTTAAGGTGGCCTTAGAAAGATGTTTTCTTTGTATGGTACAAACTATTTAACCCTGAATAACTTTTTTGAAATTTGTAATCTGATATATTAAAATCTCATTAGAAATTAAACAATTATTGAACTGAAACAAGAGCAGAACACGTACCTAGGCGGCCGAGCTTTGCTCTGTATAATTATAACTAAAGCCTACCGACAGATGGCGCTGAAGGGTTTCTGAAACGCACCTTTTTTAAGAAATCCTCCAAAAAACGACACAATGAATTTTCCCAAACTGGAGACCTAGCTACATCGATTTTTCACCCCGAAAGCGCCCGTATAGTATTCATCGAAATCGTTAGAACTTTTTTCGAGAAACCGAAAGTACATGAAATTGGCAAGTATGTTGATTATGATCCGTAAAAACACCGGGAAAATTTTGAGTATTTCCTTGGGAAAATATGTTTTCTTTATCATTTTCGCTAGATCCACGCGGACAAAATCAGCTCAGCTAGTTAGCTAGTCATAAACATTATTTTAGTGATCGAATTTTGTCTAAACACGTCAAAAAGTCAGAAGATACATTGACAAAACGGGGAAAATTTTTGCGTTTCTCCAACGCACCACAAGCCAAAGGTAGAAGTTCCATCCAGATCACTTGGAAAATTTGCGTTGCAACACTACGCGGTTTGCGCGATCATTTCTCTTGCGCTCATATGTGCAACGAACTTCCCCCTGCGGTTTTCCCTGGTAGTTACGACAGGCTGGCAACCCAATTGTACCACCCCCCACTGGTGCTCCAAGTATCTATGGGCGACGGCAGCGACACTGCTCTATCCAAGGAGGTTTTAACCCACGCTACTAAAGCGAAGCGTAGTAAAACCTCCTTGGCTCTATCATAAAAACAAAAAGTAAATGATATTGTACGATTTGCAACAATCCAAAGTGATCATTGATTCAGATGGAAATATCATTGATTGTTATGCATGTATGTCACTGATCATGCGTGACTATCCAACTGATCCCATGCATGAATTTTTTTTTATCATGACCTTAACAAATACGACATTTCCAGAATATACTTTACCTATACACTCAGCGACACAAAATTGCACCACTTGAAAAATTTATAGTTAGAGTAAGCCTTTCTTACTTAATAGCAAGGTTTTGACCTTCATGTTTCCTAGCCAATTAAAAAAATTACTTGTTGTGAGTATTTTATTGTTTTTACAATGCATCAATCAATAAACGAATGTAAGTACTAATTCCTATACTCAAAATTCACCAACAACGTAATGTTTACTTCCCATTGCAACAAAAGAGTGCATTAGTAAGGATTTAAATAGCTTTTGACGTCCGATACATACTTGGGGAATCTGATTAGATTACGGTTCATTGTCCACAGCGGCGACATGATGTCGAATACATGCAAGCTACAAGCTGTCCACGCAATCGAAATGCCAGCTACAAAACACTGACCTAACAATCTATGGATTTCGAGTCACGGACAAAATTTGCGCATAACGTGGCATAAGTCAACCACCCAATAAATAGTCCCGATATAAAAGGTCAATGACAGCGATGCAAGCAAGTGATTAATGTCGCTAGGTGCCTATCTTAAATATGTCGTGCGGCGTGCGTGGACCAAGTTTTGTTGATTTTATATGCAGGATGCATGCAAGATGCAAGCAAGTGATTAATATCGATATCGTGCGAATGTCATGCGGCGTACGTGGACAGGAACATCAAAGGATGAAAATTTCAGTCAATTAAAAGTTCATTAAACATTTTTAGGTAGTATTATTGTAACAAATTAATTGCAATTGATAAATTTTTGGAGATGTGCTATTTTTGTCCACTGAGTGTACATGTCGAATGCACAAAGTGAGACATTATTTATTATTATTAGCACTTGCCTGAAAATAAGTAAGTGTATGATTATGAGGGTCAGGAACCTCACGATTGGTTTGCTCAGCTCATCTCGTGGTTTGCTCAGTAAGTTAGATGCTATATGAGCCTCATCATTCATCATACGGTCCATACCTACGAAATTCGTGAAATTTTCTTGCAGATTAATGAGATCATAATTCCTACAATTATACAGGGTGTAAGGAAAAATACAGATTTCCTTTTAACCACATGTTAAAAGGAAACAATAAGCATAAAGAACAAAAATGCAAAACCTACAGGGTACTTCCCGTTGACCTAAAATTATGAAATTTGGCAAGAAGCTAGGTTTCACAGTACAAATAAAGGGAAAAGTCTGAAATCATTAAATATTACAACTTTTCTCACAACTAATGGTAACCAATTGTAGTGAGCTCCCGTTTCAAGAACATTCATATAAGAGAGGGGTCAAGTTGAATGGTCGCAGAGGCGATTGTTGCTTTAGTTCTATTTTAAAAACGGGAACACTTACAAACTTCAAAATTGGTATGTTTATAGTGCATAAGCTATAAAATAACAACAAATAATAAAATTTGGTCAAGCGCGTGTCGGACTCAAAAAATCTATCACATTAACTTACTGAAATTTCAACTAATACAATTATGTTTATGTGGTGGTACGGAACCCTCAGTGCGCGAGTCCGACTTACACTTGGCCGGTTTTTTTATAATTAATATGTTCTATGTACCTTATTCTACTTACACAACATGTGGTTAAAAGGAAATCGGTACATATCCTTACACCCTGTGTCTATATTTTCATAATTTGTTTTATATTTAAAAGTTGATTTCAAAGTTATCAATTCACGCATAAAAATTGTTTTAATTTTTCGTTTGATATTTCTAAAGGTTCGAAAATTGTTTGTCCTAAATTACGTCCATTTTCATTCTCTCTGTCTCCCCAATCATTTTTTTTTAAACCGGTCAAGTGCGAGTCAGACTCGCGCGCCGAGGGTCGCGATATGCGTATGGTATTTATGAAGCAATAAAATATTTTTTTAGGATAGCAATACTAAATTTAAAAAAAATAAAGTTTTTTTGCCGATTTGTTAAAAACTGCTAGCACCACAAACCGCGGTTGTTGTTGACCGCAGCATGTAAGATGGTACGTTACCCAGAAGGACGCTGCTGCCCATCCTTCGGTTCAAAATTCCTTAGTCGCCTTTTACGACAACGACTGATAGAGATGGTGCGGTACTATTCTTTGCCGGCACTATACGGATCTAGTATAATATCGGGTACTGCGAAAGTTTCAATTGTTTGTTCAGGACTAAGTACATAATGGTCATTTCAACTTGCTTTCTAAAGTTTACGGTTCGTATTTATTGTTTGCATATAATTTTAGGCATATAAATGCGTACATAATTGTTTCAGTACTAATCTTAGATGTAATGATTAAAAAAAAAACTGAATATCTTTCTAGAAGGAACAAACACGAATACTTATCCATTAACAAATTACTACCTTCCGTACTTAATTCGCAATTAGTAGAACTCTTTCTGAATTACCACGGATCTTAGTTTCGAATTTTACTTTTTGTTAAAAAGTGTCAAATCTCTTTCATATCCCAAAATTCTATAGCATATAAACGTTTTGTTTCAATAGAATTTTGCAGCGGCGAGTTTTCCAGGCAATGAAATAACGTTGAATACGAGTATGTTATTTATTTGACGCGCTGCAACTGCCAACGACGCGTGCTGTCAGCCCATAACATTTTATCCCTTTTTAGTTAAAAAGTGTTGCAGTTGCTTTATTGCTACTTCAAGCCATAACTTTTGATTTTGGTGTTGTTTTATATCTGCCAACTAAAAATCTGATTTTTATGGCGCAGGATTAACACTATATTCTTTTTCAGGCTGTTGCTCACATACCAACTGCCAAGTCGCAGAAAAAATCAAGTTTGCGCCTCGGCTCAAGAAACACGTCTTAAATCATCATCATATCAGGCGAAAGACGTCCACGGCTGGACACAACGACCGGTCCTGCTTTGCTCGCATCCAGCGGCTTCCCACGACCTTGACCAGATCGTCGGTCCACCTTGTGGGGGGCCTGCCCACGCTTCGTCTTCCGGTACATGGCCGCCACTCTTGAACGTTTACGTTTTAAATTGAGCGACTGTATTACTGCCTCGGAGGGTAGGTGCAATACTAAACAAAACTATGCATGATCACTCGGAGCCTACATAATTTCTCGTCATTCAGATAGTGTCGTACATTTTTTCTTCACTTGTTTCCCCTAGTTAACGAGCGCGACACTGGATCGCGAAAGGTCCATTAGTACTTGATGGTATCAGTGCTCTTATGACGTCACAGTGTCACAAATCTTGTTTACAACCCTGCGTCAAGGTTTAGTGCCGGTGGCAAACATTTGAAGCCGCTATATGTACACGCCTCATATCTAATGGTCCAACGCGTCACTATAGCCATAAATTATGTAAGCCTATGTTTAATAGCCTTCTTGACATTTTTAATAACGACTTTTTAATTTACTACCTTTTGCTCGCGACCTCGCCCGCATGTTAAAAAAAAGTAATATACCAGTGTTGAAGTCAAACTTTTAGCTATCAAAAAAAAAAGTTTTATTAAAATCGGTTCATTAGTTTTGATGTGATGCTCGAACAAATAAAGAAACGGACAAAAAGTCCAAAAATGTGTGACTTGGATTCAGCAGCATCAAAATAGCGTAACGTGACATTTTTTCTATAAATATCTTCAATATTAACAATTTTATTAAAATAGAGATTAAAACTAATTTCAATGCTTTATCGATCTATTTTGCATTTAGATCGAATAGAAGGTGTATTGTATGTTGTGACTTGTGATGCAAAGCGTTTCTACTAAGTTACGTAAAAAATGTTTCTTTAGGCTTAGGCTCATTTTTGTCGTAAGTTTTTTATAGATTACTTATAATAACACGCAGAATAAAGTTCAAGCAGAAATCAAATCTTCCACTGCGTAGGTAAAGGTAAGGCAATAGGAAACTTATTTACAATAAATTATTTTCAGTATTTTTGACAAACAAACAATATTTACTCAAAGAATCAGCTAATCAAATCTTGTAAAAGAAACTTCAGGAATTCCATCCACGAAACAAAAACGGACATTTTCTGGATGATAGAAAAGAAAATGAGATGTTCCGATCAAATACGTGCTTAGAATATTTAGGTGTAAAAAATCTCAGCATATTCCATGTCGGAGGTTTTTTTCCAGTATGCTCAATTTGCCGCGAGGGTATTACATAACGGGGGAAAAGTTCTAAGAACGTTTTGTTTGAATAATGTAGAGATTACCCAAGGGTACAGTTTCCATTGAACTTGGTTCTGAATACGTAAGAATGTCAAAGTTTAGTTGTATAGACAGTTGTTAATATATCTACAACTCCTCAGGGAAAAGAACCGAAGTAACTTTAAGTTTACTACACGTGTTGGAAATGAAAGCGACTCACCCGTCTGTGGCTGAAAAATTTTACCTCTCGTCATTTATCTCACTCAGGTAACGAAAATCTACCGCCTGAGGTAACGCCAATGCTGACCGTTAATGCGCAGAACTCATAAAATAAGCTGCGGGGACACGCGGGGATGGGCGTTCAAGCCTTGATTGGCAACCCGGTAAGTACAATCATGTGTATCAAATAACCGTCAGCATCGGAGTGATGAGAAGTAACTCAACAACCTTCAAACTCAAGTCATCAGAAGTAAGAATGAAATGAACAGGTGGTTTGTTATTGACCCGACAAAAGACAAGACCAGTGAAAATGTGATGCAGCGTAAACCATAGTTAACGTTCATATAATAACAAGTATTTTGCACATCCTGTACATCAAACGACAAGCTACCGACAACAAGCTAGTCGCGTAGCCACTTTCGAGCGCACCAATTTTAATAGTCGTTCACCGGCACAAATGTATAAAGATAATCGATTTTTCATAAAAAGTACCTACTATTTACGATTCAACAGGACTTGTTTACATCAGATATCCTTATTTTTCTTACTATTTACGTAAGTTGTTGTGTAAATAGGACTGGCCGGGGTCTTCTTTTGTACTACAATGTTGTTTATTTTTCTAATCCCTTGCGTTTCCTACGAGTATGTGTTTTTGTTGTATATTAAAAAAAATTATGTATCTATTTTTATATTTGCTTATGTGATGAATGTCAAAGAGACAAATTATTGAATTGAATTATAATAATTTTAATTTTACATTTAAATATCTACGTCAAACCATTCAACAAAGGCTATGATGCTGAAAACAACGCTGACTAAAAACTCACGTTCGTCAATAATAATGATAGTAATATTCTCGTAAAATAATTATGAATTATCATCTATCGTCATTCGAATCGACACAAATGAAATAAAAGTAAGTACCTTATTGATTATCGTTTCGAGCACTTTGTATTTGGACACTTCATACCGTAGTGCTACAGTTAGATAGATTAATTATTAAAAATTAATAAATTGACATCAATAACTTGGGATGTCACCGGAAAATAAAGGTTGTAAGGGACAGCCTTCCAAATACTGAAGGCAAAAAAAAATCGGCCTCTCCATACAAACTGTCCAATCAAGTTTGCAATTTTGTATGGAGAGGCCGATATTTTCTTTCATTTCCTAAAAGTTTTATTCGCTGAAATATGTTCAGTTACGTTGACTGATCATGCCCTTTCAGTATTCGGAGGGCTGTCCCTTACACCCTGTATAATACAGAATCGTAAATTGATTAATTTCCTAGTAAGTTGATCAACTTTCGAAAAAAAAAATAACTGTACCGAATTCGCTTCTGGCACTCGCCGGCTGCTACCGCAGCACGCTCGTTTTGCTCGGTCGGCTCGTGCGTTTGGTCGAAGAGATCCTAACACATGTTTGCCTTACCGAACGGACCTATGGATCTGTGAATTTCCTACGAGCGCCTATTGCTGTTTTTATTCTTTTTAGTTTTTGGCTATAACTCATTAACCTGTAAAGCCTCCTTAGCTGCGATAGTTTTCCTTTTAATTTCATAATATATGCTACTACTGTGAATTTTTTCACATTTCCAATAACAACGGTTTAGCTGGCAGGGGGGGGGGGAGACACCCGACTCCAACAAAAAAATGCGCTTTCAAACTTAATATTTCGCAAACGGATCCCTAAATCTAAAAATGATCTTAGCAGTTATAAATGATTTTTAAAATACCTATCCAACGACACCCCACACTACCCATAGTGTGGGGGGCCATGAGATATAGTTTAATATTAGTAAATCATTATCCTAATATAATATAATCGTAAACACCCCGAATAAAAAACCCTTAATTATTAATTAATAAAAATACCTCAACAACCAGCATATTATAGCGTAAAATATTTCGTGAACAATGTACAATATCGTTGATTCTAAGCATGATTACGCTTCAGGCATGCTTGCGCGTGACGTAATCACGTTGAAATGCAAAACGAAAAGAAATCGAAACGAAACCAAAACTAAAACGAAACCAAAACGCAACGCACGAAACGCGCGCGCTATTTAACACTTCGTTTGTTTACTTCCATTAACTGGTTATATGCATTCTAATTTTTACTAAACATTTAAGAATTTGTGTGGTGAATTTTCTTTAATGAAGATATTGTTTAAAATTTTATGACAGTTATTGTTAAAAAAAAAAAATTGATATTTCCGTTCGTATCTCCAGCAGTGGTGGGCTCTACCCCAGTAGACAAGAAAAAAAAAATCATCCCCATTTTACTTGTAGGCGAGGTACTCTAAAAAAAATATTTTTCTATATTTTATTCCACCACTTTGTCGACGTAGATAAAATATATACACGTACAAAATTTCAGCTTTCTAGTAGGTACTAAGGGTCTCTGAGCTAAGCCGCGGACAGACAGACAGACGGACGGACATGACGAAACTATAAGGGCTCCTTTTGACTACGGAACTCTAAAAAGTAGTTTAGTAATTATTAAAATCGCGCTACTAAAAAAAAGTACGAATAAAAAATTGTTCGATTGGTTTTGTGGTCGTTCTTATTTATGAAATGGGCGAAATTTTCTTGCAGATTTATAAGATCATATTTCCAATAATTCTATATCTATTTTCATTATTCGTTTTATATTGGAAGAAAATTTCAAGGTTGACAATCAACGCCTTAAATATTGTTTTAATTTTCAGTTTGATATCTAATAGAAAAGGTTTGAAAATTAATCGTTTTAAATATTGTCCTTTATCATTATTAGAGTTATTATATTTTTTTCCAGATGACATTTTTCGAACATTAAAGCTGATGTAAGCTTAATGTCTTCCCATTCATACTTAACTAATGTAATTCCTAAATAAAATGCAAAAGTGTTAGTACTGAAAACTGAGATTACCAAAAATTCTCATACAAAATTTCATAGGTAAGGTAAATATACCTTAAAGACATCGGAAATCCTATGTCATCTTTTATCTTTTATACCGGCCAACCAAGGTTGTTCATAATAATAATACTTACTTATAGTTTTGTCTGGGGATTTATCACAATCGCCACTCGTGCTCTAGTCTGACCGCAATCGCTGTACCGCGCCTTAGGAAAGAGCAAGAACTATATAGTAGCCGCCGTGAACGATGACGAGCGATGGGCTCCCGTCTCGCCGTGAGCATACCTAAGGCGCGGTACAACGTTTGTGGTCAGACAGTGGTATTTGTGTCACGATCGCGATGTGTAACTGTTTTTCTTCTTTAGAAAATATTTGAGTCACAATCGAAGAGAGGATTTAAAAAAATTGTGAAAACCATTTTTATTTATGAAATTTGACTTCAAAGGTATTTAGATAAGCGCCGGGCTATCTTGGTTATTTATGTTTCGAACTCTCGCAACATAAACTGCGAATGTACAGTTCTAGGTTAAAATCTGATAAACAAAAACAAATGACTATCGTGCCACTAGCAAGTTATTTTATGACTCCGCAGCGCTTGCGGCTAATTTACACATAGAAATTAAATAGAACTAAGTACATACCTACATAATAGATAGGTTGGGAAATTAAAACCGACCTAGTGCGCGTCGACCTCGCGCACCCAGGGTTCCTTACTCTGTCCTTACCACTTAGTAGGTAAAAATACCGTCTTATTATGGACGCGCAGTCACGCAGAAGTGTATTAATACGCGCGAGTCCAACACGCACTTGGCTAGTTTTGATTATTTGTTTTTATTTTATAGCCAATGCACTATAAACATACTTACACAATTTTCAAGCTTGTAAATGTCACCGTTTTTACGATAGAGCTAAAACATAAAATCGCCAAAAAATACGTTTTTAGTCCCTTTTTTGTTCGGCAACATAAATACATAATCTGTTAAAAGATCAACTTATTACGGTTCATGACAGACCCGTTTCCCCGTGGTCCCGTATTTTCACCCTTTGGGTACGGAACCCTAAAAATGACAAAATAACAAGGTGTGTCCAGTTATTTTGATCACTTACAAATAAATATTGATTTTAATTTTTTTTCCTCTTACGATTCTTGCCTCAAGGTATCGGTGTTGCATCCGCTCTGGTAATTAAAGTGATTATTTGCCAGCATATTATACTGGATGGAGTAAATCATAAAACAATTTAATTTGTTCGTTCGTACGAACGAACAAATTATACTTCAGCTGATCATTATTAATTTAATACTAACCTAGAAGGTAGAAGTACCTCTAAAGTGTATTGTAGAGGTATAATGAAATGAAATGAAATGTTTATTCGCTCAAAATATGGTAAATAAGGTGTAGATACAGTCAATGACAACGAGTTCCACATATTTTGCCATTTATAAGGCATGCAAAAACATGATCAGAGATTAGTCAATTGAATCTAGTATATGGTCGCAATGAAATAGCTTATATTAATATTAAATGTCAAAAATTCTTGCATGCAATTTACATTATAAAATTCATATTTGTAGTGGAGGATGTACCACAGGTAGGCACCGCGGTTATGATCCCACAGTCAAACTGTGAACACAGTTTTGTGGGTCCATGTGTGTGTATCTTATGAATATTGTAATAGTAATAAAAAAACCGCAATGTTGTATGATACGCAGAAGGACGCTTAGCCCATTCTGCGGTTGCAAATTAGAGAGAGAGGAGGGATCCTTCTCCTTTTATGACGACGACGGGATGAAAATTGGTGGTAGGTTTTTGTTAGCCAGTGTCACGCGGTACCAAATAATAGGTCTTTACCTATGAAATTGCCGTTTTGTAGGGCGAATTTTAAGTAAACTCAATTTTTAGTACTAACATTTTTGCATTTTTCTTAGGAATTATAAATCAATTTTTTTAAGCATTATCGGGAAGACATTAAGCTAACAGAAGCTTAAATTTAATTTTCGAAAAATATTATCTGTAAAAAATATAACAAATCTAATGATGAAATCGGACGACATTTAAGACGAACAATTTTCTATCAAACTAAAAATAAAAACTTTATTTTATGCGTAAATTGATGTCCCTCAACACAGAATCCTGAGAGAAAATAACTGCATAAAAAAATATTTTGACGCTGCCAAAAAATAGTCATGAAATAGTCATAAATAGTCACCATAAGGAAAAAATAGTCGCGTTACAATTCTAGAGTTATAGCTATGGTTTGCTGAGGATTATGGCCATAGAATACACAGAATCCTCACTTTGATGCCAGCAAACCGTGGGGACTATCGACTTGGTTTTTATTTAAAAAAAATAGTCATGAAATAGTCGTCTTGACTTCCAAATTCTCGAAAATAGTCATTTAAGGATTTCAGAGTTACAGGGGTAGCTTGCTGAGGATTCTGTGCATAGCATTTCACGGACGCAGATTCCTGCAGAACGTTTAGGTTTTTCTGTTTGATACTGATGTCAATAAATAGTCAACAAATAGTCGTCTCAAACCATAATTATGGTCTGGTTTACCTTGTAGAAGTATGTTAAAAATGCATGTTAACTTCTCCATACATTTTTCAACTCAAGTACAGTCGTGGTCAAAATGCATATCATCTTAGATGGTAACTGTTTAGTTGGGTACTTGAATTTTTTTTATGTATTTGGAACCCATGCAATATAATTAATTCAGTTATAAAAAGCAAAGTTTATTTGTTTTCATGTTTAATAATAAAGCTTAATAAACTACAATAATTGGTTTTAAACTTAAATAATAATAAAAAATCTTCTTAATGAATATATTCACTGCAGATTATTTTTAAGTTAGTTTTTTGTATAACTCACAGTCTTTGTACTTATTTTCGTTAAATGGTTAAATGAGTAATACAGGGTGATAATTTTATTGCGTGCCATAGCTTAGGGGGTGTTTCAGTAACGATAAAGGAACACAAAAAAATCTATAAAAAAAATCTACTTTCTTTAGGTGTAAGCCCGATATCCTAGTTTTACCATTCATTAAACGTGGAACCTACATTATAAGTTTCTAGACTAAAAGGTTGGGGCTGTGCACTGATATGTCAGTCGGCTTTTCCTCTTATTTACCTAATAACAATATAAAAATACACAAAAATAGGGTCTGCAACAACATATAGAAATAAAAGCCTCTAACAATATCAAAATCCATTTTTTTTTTATAACTTGGAATCAATATCAAATAATTTTGTGTACGCGACTGTTCAAAGAAAAAATGTATGGCGAAGTTAACATGCATTTTTAACATACTTCTACTAGGTAAACCAGACCGAAGTTATTATGGTTTGAGACGACTATTTGTTGACAATTTTTTGACATGAGTATCAAAAAGAAAAACCTCAACGTCCTGCAGGAATCTGCGTCCGTGAAATGCTATGCACAGAATCCTCAGCAAGCTACCCCTGTAACTCTGAAATCCTTGAACGACTATTTTCGAGAATTTGGAAGTCAAGACGACTATTTCATGACTATTTTTTTAAATAAAAACCAAGTCGATAGTCCCCACGGTTTGCTTGCATCAAAGCTGAGGATTCTGTCTATAGCCCATAATCCTAAGCAAACCATAGCTATAACTCTAGAATTGTAACGCGACTATTTTTTTCTTTATGTTGACTTTTCATGACTATTTTTTAGCATCATCAAAATAATTTTTTTTTCAGTTTTTTTCTCTGAGGATTCTGTGTTGAGGGACATGTGAATTGATAACCTTGAAGTCAACTTTCAAATATAAGACAAATGAAAAAATTGCATTAGAATTATAGGAATTATGATCTCATTAATCTGTAAGAAAATTTCGGCAATTTCATAGGTAAAGACCTATTATAATAAAAGAAGACAAATTAAAATAATCGAGTTACATGGTAATCCTTTGTCACCCATTAAATAAAAGGTATTCTACTGGAAACCGATCCATCCAATACAAACAAAACGCAGAATTCAGGAGGGATCAAAGGTGAATGTTCAAAGCAAACACGTGTTTTGCGACTCGCATGGGCAGGTGGGCTGAATAGAAGCTCTGACCAACTTCCCTCCGTTTTCCTCAATCCGACGTTTATGTGCATGGTTTTGTTTTGTTAATACAGCTTTTATTGAATGTCAAACTTTCAATATGGAGTTTTTCAGCACATTTTGAAAGTTCAACTAGATGGCGCTGTTGTTCATCTTTTGGAATATGGAAAATTGAAACTCTGATACTAAACCTGGAACATGTTCAAAATCTTATTTTATAATTTTTATGACATAATAATATTTGACAATTTACAACTTTTATGACATTATTGAGATTATTTCACGCTTAATTATTATATTTTTGACTGGTAGATTTAATGAATTTGTAATCTTATTTTGAATATAACTAATTTTAAAGAAATTTGCATGCCAAAATATAGGCTAGATATATGGCACTCTACATATTGTACCCTTCATCTACATGTTACCATATCTATAGCAAATAAAACCATTTCATTTCATTTCATTTCAAACGGTCACTCAGTATGAAACAGATTAAGTCAGTTTGTCTACTACTGTCAAATGTCTGTGATTCCTTTTTTTTCTAAAAAGATTCCATTTATTTTACAAATGCCTAAAAAAAAGAAATTACCAACAGTGATGAGCGTGCCACCACTATCGAAACTTGAAATAAATGGTACAGCAGCACTGCACTTACTTTCTCGCAATACTCAAGGGAAAACTATCAACCGCAAACTTAAATTTGTAATGCCATACACATAGTATGGAAATACAAACTTTTATTTACGTTTTTCAAAAAAAATGTTCGAATGAAGTATACAGATCAATTCAGAATTCAAATTGTCAAACATTAAAACAAACAAACATCGAACGATTTCGATTAAATCACATGTTTAACTTTTGGTAGTACTGGAACACCCTTTATATGAATTTTCAAAGATCAATAGATACTACCGTAGGATACTTGCATGGAGATTTTTTTAATTTCCCAACACATGTTCCTTATGGATTATTGTTCAGTTTAGTCTACTGAGCAAGCCCTTTCAGTTTTTGGTACACCCTGTGTACTAAATTTTATTCAAAAAATCATAAAGAATATCCAGTCAGGTAGACAACCAATCCAGGAGTAATATTATAAAAAAAATTTAATAAACTCAATGGAACCAATTTTGGGTAAATCACATATTTACGATTTGGTGGTACAGGAACACCCCTTATATGAAATTACACAGATCATTTGATACTGGCGCAAGAAATCTTACATGGAGATGCTTGGTCATGCAAAGTTTCAACAAAATTCTACGAGCCGTTTTTGAGAAAATTACAATTTATCATTTTCGTTACAGCTACCCTCAAAATGAGAGCCAGCCAGAAACCACTTAGAACCCTTCGATGGATTTGTATAAAACTCCTAAATTCCAAATATGGTGTCAATCGGACCATTCGTTTAGCCGCTAGGCCAAAGCGTGACGGACAGACCGCCCGACGGACCGACCGACCGACGGACGGACATTTTTGGGAGACTTGTTTTTTATGATGTAAAAGTGATATAGAACACATTTTTGAGAAAATTAGAAAAACTTTTTTTTTTCACGAATACAATACCTTTCTCGCTCCGCTCGAAAGTAAAAAACGTAGTTGACAGACGTCATGGAAAACTCCCTACTCAAACGAGGAAAGCGAAGTTCCAAACTCTTTGATTAAAACAGTTAAGTACTATCTACACTTGATCTATCCGAGCTATCTACTGTAAAACAGCGATTTCTTGTAAGGGTGCGTCCACATACGCCTAATTTGACGCACCCTTAGTGTCATGTATTCCAGCGAAACACAAGCAACACATTGTAAAATGCCGAATCTTAAAGTAGGCCGTGCTGCAGTGGTTTCTTGCCGTTTCTTTTACGCTGCCATAGCACGATTCGAATCGGCGTAGACTCGCTCTATTTGCATTGTATTCTGCATGACATTCAATAAGTATTCTGTAAAGAATCAACATTGAATAAAATTATCTGAATCTGAATCATTAAGATGTATACAGGAAGTAAGGGACAGCCTAGTAGGGAATGATCAGTTAACGTAACTGAACAACTTTCAGTGACTAAAACTTTCATGAATTGAAAATAAAACGACCTGTCTATACAAACTGTCCAATCAAGTTTGCAATTTTGTATAGAGCGTACGATTTTCTTTTCACTTCCTGAAAATTTTATTCACTGATATATGTTCAGGTACGTTGATTGATCATGCCCTTTCAGTTTTCGAAAAACTGTCGCTTACACCCCATATACATACTTAATTTAGGTACATGCTTTGTATTATACAGGGGCTTCGCAAACCAGTTAATAAGGCACTGTGACTGTGGAGCTCCATCTCAGAACATGGCGCACTTGCTCTCTTGTGCTCTGTGCCCCTCCACCTGCACTGTCGAGGACCTGCGCGAGGCGTCGGATAAACCCGTAGAAGTGGCAAGGTTTTGGGAGGAAATTATTTGATCCAATGCCATGGTATTTGAACATTGACACGACGAAGAAGAAGGGTTATTTTTTGGACCCCGTTTCTTTGGGAAAGTTGTTCAGATTTGTGTTCTGAGTCATTTACTAAAATTTGGCTAGGGGTCCAAAAATAACCCTGTATAAAGGTTCAAAAATGAACGTTTGAACTAAAGATTTCGGACCTCCTTGCTTCGATCGGAATAGATACCTTGCTAATTTATTTTAGTAGGGGATGACATCTGCCAACATGTCACAACTCATTGGTCACAACCCCATCATCGATGATCCATAGAAAATATTCAAAATAACCTGTCAAATCCATAGGAAAACACCTACACCACCTAGTGACGAATTATTTCTTAAATCCTCCTTCTAAGTACCTTTATTTTTCTGTAATTTGAACAACCATGAGATGCTTGGGATTGGTTTTCTCATTCACGCGGTCTGTCAACCTATACAACGTGTCACGGAAAGGTTTGATGATAATGAAGGGTGTCACTGACACATGGCACTGAAAAACTTTTCCCAAGGAACATAGGTCATAGACCAAAATCAATTTTTGACCTCCCATATAAACTACATCAGCTGATAGCGCATTTTGTATGGGAGATCAAATTTGATTTTTCGTATTTCGACTTATGTTCCTTAGAAAAAGTTGTTCAACTTCATGGGCAGATTCACACCCTTCAGTCATCCTTCAGTATCATTATCACAACTTTTCGTTACACGATGTGTTTATTATTATGGTGCTGTATTTTTGACGATTAAATAAACAAACTGAAATATTATCGGCGAAACGAATTTCCGTGAACATCTTCAGACAAGTGTCAATTATCAATGCTTCGCAGATAAATGTTTGATTTTCACGTTTATAAGTGTTAAACCAAATGCGAAATTTTTCATAGAACTGTCCAAGGTTATTCGTTTTTAAGGCGCATTTTATCTTACTCTTTGCTTTTAATACAAATTATGTTTTTTTTCAAGTCTGTCACCAAATTGATGATGATGACAAGTGTTTTGGTGCTCAAATCAATGATTTTGGTTCATTATGCCTAATAACTACGTAGGAAAAAAAAAACCGGCCAAGTGCGAGTCGGACTCGCGCACTGAGGGTTCCGTACCACCACATAAACATAATTGTATTAGTTGAAATTTCAGTAAGTTAATGTGCTAGATTTTTTGAGTCCGACACGCGCTTGACCAAATTTTATTAAATGTTATTATTTTATAGCTTATGCACTATAAACATACCAATATTCAAGTTTGTAAGTGTCGGGAACACTAAAATAGAACTAAAACAAAAATCGCCTCAACGACCATCCAACTTGACCCCTCTCTTATATGAATGTTCTTGAAACGGGAGCTCACCACAATTGGTTACCATTAGTTGTGAGTAAAGTTGTAATATTTAATGATTTCAGACTTTTCCCATTATTTGTACTGTGAGACCTAGCTTCTTGCCAAATTTCATAATTTTAGGTCAACGGGAAGTACCCTGTAGGTTTTGCATTTTTGAATAAATGTATGGAGATGAGGACATAAAAAGCCATATCTTTTGATTGCGTCGTTGTAAAAAATTTAAATTTTCAGATCTTGTGTGGTTCATGGACCCTAATATATGGTATTAATTTCAACCTGATACCTTTACCCGTTCGTGAGATAAAGGGTCTTGACAGACAGACAGACGGACAACAAAGTGATCCTATAAGGGTTCCGTTTTTTTCTTTTGAGGTGCGGAACCCTAAAAATAACATTTCCATTGAATAACAGAATAATATTTAACGTTTCTTACAAATACATGAAAAGTAAGCAATATACAAACTAAGTTGACAATGCATAAATTTTTATGAATCGTAAATACAACTAATAGCGCCGTAAATAGCTTACGACAAGTTACGAAACCAGTGCGACAGTAAAACAATTAACAAGTAGGTGTTTATTTATTGCAAATATTACTTTTTAAAGTATGTCTACAGTACAGTCAAGTATCGAACGTTACCTTCTGACTTTTTAGTACTCCAACCTCGGCTGGTCCTATAGACATTTTTGACAAACAGGATCGATTGGCATCAAAGAACTTTTTGTGTAAAATGGCCATTTTCTTGCTAACTGTAAATTTTTTGAAAATCTGTGAATGGGGAAGAAAATTTTACGAAAAGTTATGGTAAGTCTCCTATACCATTTTCGTGTAGCTGTTACGGCTGTGATACCTGCACTTTGCTGACCCAAAAAAAATCAAAAAAAGAAAAACCACCCTGTATTGAGTGACTTGCAGTGGAAGCGTGGGCGGCCCCCGCAGGTCTACGGAGTTTATTTTTTATTTTATTTTTTTGACAACACCAACAGCTTATGCACTAAAGTTTTAACATTATAAAAAAATACTATGAGAATAAAGCCAATTACAGGTTTTCAAAAGATAATCAATAAGTGCTAACAACTACTTACTTAAATAAACAAACAAATTGTTTGTACGCACGGCAGCAAGCACTTAGAAACAAAACCAGTATAAGCTGAACCAGCAGCGATTATATTATACTATTGAAACGCCAAATTCAGATAAGGTATTGCATTGTCTCTCTTACATTATGTAAACCTCATCAAGTAAGTAATAATAACATAACTCAATTAATATTACTTCATTGTTCCACGAAGTTAGTCCATAAGAGTCCATAATAACAATTTGTATTAATTACATCCGACATTGTTGACCACAAGCAATATTAAGACAAGTAACACTTAGAAACATATTATGAACTAAGAACGCAACTGAACTACGAATTATCATTTTAAGATAAGTAATGATTTTAAGTTCTTAAAGATATTTATTGTTGAATGTTACTAGGCCATTCCCAAAACTAAGTTCCGTCAGAATTTTTAACCTATCTCTTTGTAATTTTTTTGTTCTAAGAACTTGTTAATAAAATGTTTCATAAATGGAGAGACTTTAAATACAACCAGCTTTTGCCCGCAACTTTATCCGCAAATTTGAAAAAAATACCAGTGTGTAAGCCAAATTATTAACAATTAAATGCAATTAAAAGAAAAAGTTTCATTAAAATCGGTTCTGTAGTTTTTGCGTGATGTTCGAACATACTAATAGGTAGACAAAAAGTCCAAAAATCAGTGATATCGATTAAGGGCCATCAAAACCGCAAAACGAGATATATTTTTATTAAATATCTTCAATGTACAGACAAAATAAAATTACAATGTTGTAATAGTAGTGAAGATATTATATGCATGTGGGGCACACCCAGTGAAAGTTTTGCGTAGTTCAAATGAAACAATTTATACGTATGGTAGGTATGGCTGTATTACTGCTTTTTAAAGTATTTTCCATTACATTTGAAACGCTTTTTAATTTGTTCAAACCATTTTTGAAAACACGAAGACCTTTCGTCTGAGGTAAGGTCTGAGGGATTTTTTCACGTGCTCGTTGAAAGCTGGCACAGATCAAAAATGATCTGTGTGTCACGTCCTCTTCTAGCCCCGTAAACCTCTCATCAAATCTTAATTTTATGGAAAAATAAAGAAATCGCATGGTACAAGGTCTGGACTGTGTGTTATAACGTAAGTGTTTTTTTTAATACAGTTGCTCAAAAAGTGGCGTATTGCAGGGACGTATAGCGTTCGGGATGTGGGCTATTACATACTCGAGCTTTTTCTTTACCTTTTCCGAACTCGTGCGTTTTCTTTCTCAACTGTCTAAATAATGTCTATTAAAAAGAAAAAACCAACCACGAAGTTTTTACAAAAAAAAATCATAGAAGTTCTTATGATTTATGCAAATCTTTCTAAAAAGAAGCCACTAATTTGTTTCAATATCAGATTTAATGATTTGATTCAATGAGTTAGGTTAGGTTTCATTTCATTTCAACTCATTAAATTTCGTTTTCATTTCATATCAATAAAAAACTTCTACTGAAGACTTGGCTGTATGGGCATAGTTCCCTTTGCCTACCCAGAATGGGTGAAGAAAACAAAAAAAATCTCTGCTTATATTCTTTTACGGTTGGCGCCATTTTTCAAAAATATTCTTTGCGAGTTTAGTTGTTTGTGGCACAAAATGAGTAATTTCGAAGACATTTTATTTGAATTAACACCACCGGAACTCAGAACAATTGCACAAAATGCTTCGGAGAACATTATAACGGAAAAGTCAATAAGACGCTACATATCCACATACGACGAATTTATTGCGTGGAGAGAAGGGGAAAAAGCAAACAGTTTGTCTCAAACAGTAAATATGCAACCTAAAACTTCCCCAGTTAGTATAAAAACAACTGTACCAATTTCAATGTATATGTGAATTCAATATAACTTTTATAAGAAATAAATGATTAGTTATTTGAGTTCATTGTTTTTATTATTTTATTAAATTGTTTCATTTTTTCGCAACTGTATTAAAAATAGTTGTTCAGTACACGTGCGGAACCGTCATTGCAACTTGTTCCGACTGTCAACCCTCACCTTCGGCTGCGCCTCGGCTCGGGTAGACATTTGTCTGAACTCTTTGCAATGACAGGCTTTCCGCACTTGTAATGAAATATACTATACCTCCTGTCTGCTGTGTGTGGGATGGGTCACAAATTCCACATTTTCAGCAGCCATAAATGGCATTGTTTTTTCGGCGGTGTGCGATGAAGCATTGTCATGATGCAATAGGATGCGACTTCTTGGTCGTTTCTCTCAAACTTTTTCGAAGACAGTGGGTAGACAAACAGTTGTGTACCACTCAGCATTAACAGGTTTTAGTTCTTCAAGAGGGATCCTGCAGACGAAACCCGTGCGGATACGTTTTTGTTCTCGGGTGAGTTCATGAGGAACCCAGCGGCAACAAAGTTTTTTACTTTTAAATGTCTGGACTGGATCAAACGGAATTTTCAACAACGTATTTGGCTTTATTCCGTACAAATATAAGCTTTGTTTGATTTCAGCTCGGTTTCACAGCTTGAAACTTTGAACTCGCCCATTTTCTGTTTGAGTGAACCGATTGCAATGAAAAAAGTTCAAATATTGCACAAAATCAATCCAAATACATTATTGAAAACTCCGTTTAAGTCGTTCAAGTACTTTGTGAGGTATTGGTGTGGCCGCTTCAAATTTCGCGAACCTTCTGTGTGAATGAACCGTTTGCAACGGAATAAAGCTTATACGTTGCACAGAAAGAAGTCCGACGCGTCATTGAAAACCTCGTTTGAACCAGTTCAGTAGGTGAGTTCTTGGTTCTGCAGCTTGAAACTTTGCGTATCTTCTGTCAAAGTGAACCTTTCGCAATGAAACTAAGCTTGTTTTTTGCACAGGAGTAAGCCAAACGCGTTACTGAAAGCCACGTTTGAATCTGCTCAAAAGTTTGTGAGTTATTCGCGCCTTTGCTTGAAACTTTGCGTAACTTCTATCTGAGTGAACCGTTTTCAACTAACCTAAGCTTATATGTTGCTCGAAAGTACCTAATCCAAGCACGTCATGGAAATGCCAATTGGAATCGGTACAGTAGTTTGTGAGCTACTGGCGCCGTCTATTGAAACTTTGGGCATTTCCTGTCTGAGTGAACCGTTTTCAATGAAAGTAAGCTAATACATTGCAAAGAATTAAGCTTAATACGTTATTGAAAACCCCGTTTAAATCCGTTTAGTAGTTGGTGAGTTAATGGGGCCGCCGCCACTTGAAACTTAGTGAATTTTATGTCTGAGTGAACCGTTTGCAATGAAACTAAGCATACAAGTTGCATGGAGTAGCCAAATACTTTACTGAAAACCTCGTTTTCTCACAAACAACTGAACCGATTCAGTTGTTTGTGAGATATTGGCGCCTCCGCTGGAAATTTCGCGCACCTGTCTGAGTGAGCCGTTTTAAATGAAAGTAAGCTAATATGATGCAAAGAAGTAAGCTTGACAGTTTATTGAAAACCCTGTTTGAATCCGTTCAATAGTTTGTGAGTTATTTGCTCCGCCGCATTAAACTTAGTGTACCTTCTGTCTGAGTGAACCGTTTGCAATGAAACTAAACTTTTATGTTGCACAAAAGTAAGCCAAACTCTTAATTAAAAACTCAGTTTGAATCGGTTTGCGAGTTATTGTCGTACAGGCAATTTAATACTTTACATTGGTGTAGCTTCTGATTGAGTGAACCGATTTGAATGAAACATAGCCTATATGTACCTCAGATCTAAGCTTAATGTATATGCGAAAACCGAGAGAAAATCCGTTCAGTAGTTTCGGATTTTATCGAAAACATACAGACAGCCAGACAAAAAGTTCAGAAAACATATTTTTGAGTTTTATTAGTCGTTTCTTATCGCTCACACGATTTTTTTTATAATTTTTTCAAAAGTACAGACACGCTGTTTCTAGTCTTTTATTATATGTATATAGAAGAGGAATAATTACAATGCTTACCGCAAAAATAATTATTCGTAATAAATTTTTTCTGAAGTCGAAGATTTTTATACGTAACAAACGCTAATTGCATATATAACCAAACATCAATTTAGAGACAAAAAAACTGTTTTTCCCAAAATTCTAGTAACGATGGTAAATAATTTGTTATATTTTGTCAAGCATTGGACGTCTTTCGGCTGGGCAAGCTCGGCTAAAATGTTGATGATGGAATATTTTGTAACATATAGTTTTATAGATACTTGAAATGGCGTATTTTAAATAAATTTTAGCCGTTTATAGTAAATTTTATCTTGTCTTATCTTATGGTTATTAATAAAGATGCAAATGTTTCAACTTACGTGCGGTTGATTGTACCTACTAAGTCAATGTACCTTATATTCATTTGTGATTGCGAACAACTCCATTCGTAAAGACGTTAGCGGCAAACAGGAACACGAAATAAAATCACGGAAGCAATAAATTCTAATAAAGAACAAAATGTCTTCCCAGAAACTTGGCATACAGGGTCATAGGATTAAATAATACGTCATCCAAATAATAATTAGGGATCCAAATAATACTCATCGTTATCGTCGCATTATTCATTTCTGAAGGTCGTGTCTCACTAAATCGGTTCCTGTTGCTGTTGTGGCAACGGTGGTGGTCTAGATTAGCTTACGCCAAGATTCCCTGTCTTCAGCTCCTCTGCCCGACATAAGCTGTTCTAGATTATCTGAGCTTCTTCTGGCAACTTTACCGAAATAGCTGTGAATTCTCAGGTTTAACTAACTATTTTTGCTGTCCATGGAATGCATTGCATGTGGCGCCAACTCTACATTTCTGACCTCTTTTTCTGTGAGATGCACGGATTATTCATAATTCGGAGTCATAAAGGAAAAGAGGTAACATTAATGTACATATCTAAAGTAGGACCAACGTAAGAAGTCCGTTTTGAAGTTTTCTTAACACCAACACGCAGGGTTTATTTTTCTTTGCAGGTTATACTTTTTCATATGTTTGACAGTTGTCACAACGGACCTATTACGATGCTGCTGAAGTGCTGATGAACATGTTCCTATATATATTATTTATTGCACAAAACTCGACAGAAAAGACTATAACTAAAGGACATACACAAAGGCGGGCTTATCTCTAAAAGAGATTATCTCTATATTGCCAGATCTTAATAAAACAGATGATAAAAACAACGCAGTTTAAACTTAAACTAAGAAAGAGACAGCGAAATTTGATTTATTTGCAAATTGTTGTACCAATTTTGTGGGACCTGATACGGACAAAAGTAATAAAACCGTAATCAGTGAGCTAAGAGTATCTCCGGTCAACGCATTTGATAAACTTGTGCCACTGATTGGTTATTTTATTGCATAACTGATATGGCAGATAGCAATTAATTTTGTGGTTGCGTCTACAAATATTTCAGATACAATTCAAAACATTGATGAACGTTGATATGTTTGAAAAAAATAAAATTGTTAATACATTGTTACCGAATTCTCCACGGTACTTTTATTGTAATAAAACATCAAATAATAGTACCAACCCATCTTTACCCGTGGATGTCGCAAGAGGCGATTAAGGATTAATGAACCAGAGGATGGGCAGCAGCATCCTTTTGTGTAGCGTATCATCTTACACTCTGCGGTAAACCGACAACCGCGGTCCATGGCAGTATAGTACTTCTCCTCCCAATTTTGGAGGGAGCTCCTTGTTTTGTAGTGGACCTTTCATGGGATGTTATAAATTCCTAGAGAAATATATCACGTGCTAACTTTTGGATAAATCTTAATTATAGGTACTTGATCGAATAGCAAACGCGTACCTATTCGATCATTGTTCGAACATAACGTAATTAATCACATCGTAGCTGTATTGTTGTTATGTGATTAATGGATAGATATAGGTATGTCGATGGATGTCGAATGCATGAACAGATCGCAAACGAGCCTACCATTGTAGGTTAATGAATTTATTAGCTATTCGCTTGTACATTTGGCCGCACGTCTTTGACCTTGAGCGGGTCTCTGGCTTAGAGCATTTGTAGCATGGCGCTAGTTCAGCTTGTACTGGTTTTGTTACCACTTACATGAAGCCGTGCGTACCCATAGATAGCTGTGCTTGTAGCTATATGTTTTGAAAATTATTGAAATGCATAGCTTTCATAAATAAAAAATCTTTAAACTTCCACGTAGATAACTGAACAGAGGTGGGCAGGTATGGTAGGTATCTCTACATACTTAGTTATGTAGTCTGTTGTTTCTGACGGACGGTTAACTTTCCTTTTCTTATCTCACCAACAGATATACTCGTACGTATAAAACATGTATTACTGAAAACAAAATTCTTATTCTGTAACAATATGACTCCTAACAACCCCCTCAGTACATAAATGACAAACTACATAACACTGACCTACTTACAAACAACAAAGAACATACATTAAAAGAATAAGGGTTTTGCTTCTTTATAGGTATAATGGAATTTTCTATCTTTCTGCTAAATATAAATCTCTTCACATATAAAGTTTAGAGTCAGTGGACAAGAACAGATATGGTATTCTGTAACTATAACTCACATATCACGCGTGAATCCATGGGCGAGATCCAGAAATGAGCGTTGCGGTCATCAAGCCTTCTAAGATGATCATTGCTTCTAAGAAACCTTTCGGTAAACTCTTTAAAACTAAGTTAGTTAAGTTTGCCACTGGCCTAGCAAGGCAAGATAAGTTACTATTCCAAATCCGTATTTTATAGATGAGTAAAATCAAAGATAAGTTTTACTTTTCTGGTAAGGACGCTGAACGCTGCGAACGATACACGCATAGGGGGAATCGGATCACACGAAAAAATTCTATCATCCTTATTCCCAGAAGTGAGTTTTGAGACGAGATTGGCCGTTTCACAGAATAGGTCCCCAGGTAATAAAGTGTTGACAATCTCCAAGGAAGGAGAGTATAAAGCGAGGCGCAGTTATTTCAATAAGTGAGTTTATTGTATCGCCCGGCGGAAGTGCTCCTCTTAACGAGCTTGGGCTGGTTTACGGCCATTTTTATGTGCCATATATGCTCTAGCTACACATACTGTTATCCTTCTACAAAGTGAACACTAAGTAAGTGCTAGAACTGTTAACCACAAGTCACATCGATTCGTAAACAATCAACAATTGCGACAGCTTGACCGACGTCTTGAGATCTCTCTACTGTATAATAGCTGCAGTACTACTATGCAGGGAAGTGTGTGGTAACAGTTTTGTGAGCTTCAAAACATTTCAGATGAAGTATGACCCCATTTATCTTATAACTTCATTATTTCAGTTTAAAAGTAATCATAGTATTTTTAAAGGTTTTGCTTATATCGAAACTGAGTCACGCGTTTCATTTCAGTTCATTTATTTATTAATAAAACAATTTTACACGTCGTGACTATTTACTACTTTTACTATAGCAGTCTCGCACTTGGCCGGTTTTTTGGAATTTTGGTCTCTTTGTACGCTATTCACAAACTACTAAAGCGATTGAAACGTGGTCAAAGGTGTACCAGTCTTATATAAGCGTTGTTTTATTATTTCAATGCACAGTTTTTTTTTTTTTTTTTTTACTATGTATGGGCTTACTCTTGACCTCGATCTAGCCTTGAGGACAGAGATGAGGTCGACGATGGAACGAGCTTGCCCAGAAGAAGCCTATTCACTCGCGACTTAAACAGATTCGGGTTATAAGAGCTCGGGAACACAGACGCAGGCAGAGAATTCCACTCCTTAGCTGTGCGCATTATAAAGGATGTTTCAAAGCGCTTTGTGCGAATGTGTGGAATATCAACCAGATATGGGTGATATCCTGCGGTGCGTCTGGACTCCCGATGGTAGAAGGGGGATGGGGGAATAAGCTCATGGAGCTCTTGGGCACACTCTCCGAAGTACAATCTGTAAAAGACCGACAGACATGCAATTTTGCGCCGGTGGGCTAGGCTGTGAAACTTGGTTTTGACTAGCATCTCATCACCAACGAGCTTCTTGGCTCTGCGATCGATCAAGTCTAGAGCGGCTAGTTGGTATTTGGCTGAGCCATCCCAAAGGTGGCAGCAATTCTCCATGCAAGATCGGACTTGTGCTTTGTATAAAACTAGCAACTGTCCAGGAGAGAAATACCGCTTAACCTTATTGAGGATACCCAACTTTTTGGCCGCAGTTTGAGCTTTTGACTCAATGTTGGCTCCGAAGTTCAGGTTTGCACACAGCTTCATGCCAAGAAGCTCGAGGCTGTCGGTGACCGGTACAGATGCACCCCGAAAAGTAGGAGCCAGATTCAATGGACTCCTTTTGGCAGTGAATAGACACGCTTGTGTTTTGGTGGCGTTGAAACTCACCAGATTTTTGTCACCCTAGTCGGAGACAAGACTTAAGGTTGAGTTTATACGCTCTACCGTGGCCTCTCTCAAAGAACGTATTTCGTCACTGCTGGCTTTTGCGCTTGACATATATCTCTCGACGACAGTACTGTCATCTGCGTACCCAACAATATTAGGACCAAGTAGGTCGTTGATGTGCAGCAGGAAAAGAGTCGCAGAGAGAACAGACCCCTGAGGAACCCCGGCGTCAATATCCATGAGGTCAGAGGAGCAGCCATCAAGGACTACTCGGATCGACCGTTCACTCAGGAAGTCAGAAATCCAAGAGCAAAAGTCAGCGGGAATGCCGTATGCAGGAAGTTTGCTCAGCAGACTTGCGTTGGATTCAGAAAGAAGAAGTTAAAGTTTGAATTCTAAACTAAAAAAAATAAGGAATGTGGCAGAAGCTTATTATAGATACGAGTAACATGACTACATCAATGACAAACAGGTAGGTGCTCTGATATTTTAGTAAAACACAAGAAAATTATTATACAAAGAAAAGTAGGCCATGCTGCAGTGGTTTCTTGTCGTTTCTTTGACGCTGCCAAATATATTGTTTTTGACGCTGCTATAGCACGATCTAAAACGATAGTAGACTCGCTCTTTTTGCATTGTACTTTGCATGTTATGAGATTCAATATTTATTCTGTAAAAAATCTACATTGAATAAATTATTCTGAATCTGCGGAATCTTTTCAGGCTTTCACAGCACACTTGATACTCGCTGTGGGATTTGCAGATGAGTGCGGTACAGTGACGTGCTCTTGACTGTACCATTGTCACTGCGCTTGTTGGCATTGCGTTAAATTCCATGTCAATAAGCAATATTTTCTTAAAATTAATTTGTGCTATACACTATTCATATTGTAATCGGTTTTTCGAAAGGAGCTCTAAAGATTTCTATGAATTTTACAGTACAAGTGTTTTTGGGGGCTCAAATCGATCTAGCTAGGTCACCATGTCTGGTAAAATTCTGTTTTTTCTTTTTTTTAGTATGTCATGAAAATACTCGTAGTGCGATTCAGAAACTCTACAGCGCCGTCTGTTGGTGGGCTTAGGTTAAAATTATACAGAGCAAAGCTCGTTCGATACTGACTATAAACACGATAAGAAAACTTTTCCCTCAGATAAACAAACTCAACACCCAATTACTGAATTTATAAAGTGTCATTTGATTATCCTGTAACAAAACTTCGTGTAATTTTATCCTCAGAAGGTCTAATTTAACTTTTCTTTCCTCCAATGTTGCCACTTTTTTATAACTAAGTAATTTAAAGTTGACTCAGGACTTGGTTGGCTTAAGCGTTTAATGGGTAAGGATCAAGGAACCTTTCCAATTTCAATTAGGCTTCCCGCACACGACCGAGAATCGGTGACCGATTTTTTGTCGGCATCCCGCTCTGACGTGTTATCACCTGAATCTTCCGTCCTTGTCCTGGCCGATAATCGGCCAGCGATTCTCGGTCGTGTGCGGGAGCTCTTAAGCAAGGAAATTGAATGTTCAAATTATAAAAACGTATTAATTTATTAAAGCATCGCAAACACGAAAACTGTTCTGCTTAATGTTATAAATAACTTTTGCCATAGGATCAATTCTTAAATCATAAAACAATAATGATATCAGCTTTTTAATAGTGATCTAGTTATTGAAAATGGATGATCCGGCTGAAATCGCTCGGCGCACGTGAAGCAATATATTGGGCCATTATAATATAATCTGTAGCACAAGCCTTGACTTATGATGTATAGAGCAAACGCAAAAAATATATATACATTTAACCTTAGGTATAACTTTTATCTAGGGCATTGTGCTGAGGCTGCGGATCAAGTTATTATAAAGGCGACAGCAACAATCGAAGTCGTAGTAGTCAATTGATTCTAAAACGCAGTCACGCAGAAGTGTATTAATGCACGCGAGTCTGACACGCACTTGACCAGTTCTTATTGTTTGTTGTTATTTCTTAGCTTTTGCAATATAAACATACCAATTTTCACGCTTATTTTACGATAGAGCTAAAACTTAAAATAAGCAAAAATCACTTTAAATAAACAGAAGGGCATATTTTTTATTTAAAATAAAAAAATGTGAAAATTCCATCCATTCATTCGCATCCATTTTTTCGCATTTGTAACCATTTTACTGCTACATTTTTATCAAAAGTACATGAAAATTTATAATATTTTAGACAAAAAAATGTTTAATGATGTGGTCGTTTTACATTTTTGATATTTTTGAAATAACATAAAAGAAATACTTTTGTCTCATTTTTGTGAATTTCACCGTTGGTCGTAACAGGCACATTGCAAGGCACGCTTATGTGAACGTTATTGACATGTAAATGAGCTAATTTAAGAGGAAGGTATTGGATCCTTGAAATAAACGAGAGTACACACGTATGATATTTCTATGCATCGTGATTCGTAAAACTCACATTATGATAAATTTTCTTACGCCTTTCTATTGTGTCGCAGAACCAAAAAATAAATTCGAAAACTAAAACCTGACTACTGAAAAATCTTGCTCTTGCTCTAAGAAAATATTGTCATCTGAAATTCCACGGCTCTGAACATCACTATCAATTTATTAAATACTAGCTTTCCGCCTGCGATTTCACCCGCATTAAATGCGTTTTCCCGTGGGAATGAAGTGTTTTCCCGCGTTAAAAGGTTGCCTATGTGCTATTTCAGGACCTAACCTATATGTGTGCCAAGTTTCATTCAAATCCATTCAGTACTTTTTGCGTGAAAGAGTAACAAACATCCATCCATCTATCTATCCATCCATACTTACAAACTTTCGCGTTTATAATATTAGTAGGAGTAGGAAGTAGGATTGTACATAACAATTTCAGATGACAATATTTTCTTGTTTTATACTTTTAAGAGCAATACTTTTCAGTAGTCGGGTTCTAGCTCTCGAATGTAATTTTTTATTTAACACGATGTATTTAAAAAAAATATTTCATTCATATCTTAATGTCCTCTACTAGAGGGCGCCATATTCAATTCAATGTGTTATATCGTATAACCAGCGGATGATTAAGGCGCTTATAACGGTACCTCATTAATTGTCAAATTACGATAAGAAGTATAGAAGTTACGAGGGACATATACAATACATAGTGCTGTTGTCCCCGTCTGGGGAAGTACCACCCCTTTCTTTTTTCTGTCGTGGAGCAGCAGTGTTTGCACTGCTGTGTTTCGGTTTGAAGGGCAAGGGAGCCAGTGAAATTACCGGCACATGAGACATACCATCTCAGTTGTCAAAGTGAGCAACGCACTTTTCTTCATTAATAAGACAGTGGGTGCAATGGGCGGTGGTGACCACTTACCATCAGGTGGCCCACCTGCTCGTTTGCTTACTTGTAACATAAAAAAAAGAAAGGTAAGTAATACGAAAAGCCACTTATCGATAAATGGCCAGCCTTTTATCTTTTTCTTAAAAACCTATATCAAATTACTTATGGCTAGGCAGAAACATTTCATGTAAGAGGAAGCAATATTAGGATAAATATCAATGTAGCGAGTAGCGTGTATTTTATGACATTATTAGAACAGATAAGGTATTTTTAGGGTTCCGATAACAAAATGGTAAAAAAAAGGAACCCTTATGGTGCCGCTCTGTCTGTCTGTCTGTCACACCTCTATATCTCAGCAACCACTCATGCTATCGAACTCGACGATCGAATTTGGAATAGTTTTAGAATATAGTTGCCCAACTCAATTGCACATGAAAAAATTTTGAAAAAGGCATGATTATTAATGTAAAGGGGGTCAAAATAGGGGGGGCCAAATTTCAAATTGTCGCTACTAGGTCGAATGGGGTATCATATGAAAGGGCTTTACTTGTACATTTTAAAATATATTTTTGTATTTTTTTTAAGTTTCTTAGTTTTTAAGTTATGATGAAAATTTTCAAAAAAAAAACCGTTCCCCCCCCCCCCCCTATCTCCGAAGTTTGAGTAAGGAAAAATCTGAATTAATTACAGTTGACAGAGGTTTATGTAAACTTTACAGCAAAAATAAAACGATCTTTCTAAGTTGCACAGTTTTTCAGAAATCTGCACAAAACCTTTACAAACAAATTTAGTTTTGCGGTCCTGAAAATGGACTTTATTGCTTCCAAAAATACTATAGGTATATCGGAACCCTCGGCGCGTGAGTCCGACTCGCACTTGACAGGTTTTTTTTTATTCCTTCCGGGGCATAATGTCACACTCAAGTCACACTAGATTTTACTGTGTGTTTATTTTACGTTCGCAAAATGAAATTTCCCACCTTATTTTGACATTGTGCGAACGAACAAGACATTCTGCAATAAAAAATATAGAAAACGCGTGTAGGTTACTTGTACTTGCACTTGTACGTACCTACTTGTACTATACTGGGTGTAAGGGACGGTGTACCGTTAACTGAACTCAACGAAACTGAACAACTTTTCCAAAGAAACGAAAAAGAGATTTGACTTCTCCATACAAACTGTTCGATCAGAGTGAGCAATTTGTATGGAGAGGTAATTTTTTTTTATTTCGTTGACTGACCACGCCCTTTCAGTTTTCGGTACACCGTCCCTTACACCCTGTATATAGTACTTGACTTGTACTTGTACGTATAGGTACTTGTAGGTGCTTTAATTATTCATTTTATAACGGTCATGTCAGTGCTCTTGAGCTTAATCGAAATGAAGAATTGAAGATGTTTCTTTTGGCAGCAAATTTTTATGCATAGTTTGGTTTTGGTGCTTTCAAATTAATGAACGAAACTTTATTGTACACTTAAATAGAAAACATGTGCACTCCTTATCATGAATTTCAACGCATTCTCTTTTGTTGATATCTTTTTACCACCGTCACAGAATTAATAATAGTACTACATACAGAACGGAAGCTCTCCGCCTCCCACCAATCGGAGTACCTCAAGTGCGCGCGCATCACCCCGCGGGGCCCTGCGCGATATCTCGTCCCATTTCTCGTCCTGTTGCCACGCGATATGCAACGCTTGCAAAAGTTGAAAAAATGGTGCGTGGTTGTGCAGTTTACGGTTGTCTTTCGACTCTCCAAGACAAAGTAAAATTTGGAATAAAGTTAAACAATAATAAGAAGCAATTATTATGGAATAAACACCATAAGGTAGACACAGATGTTTTCTTTCCTTTAAACATTTCTTTCATTGATAGATTTAATAGAGCATTTTTTGGGTTAAATGAAAAAAATAAAGCTTTGAATATACGTATTTATTTATTCCTTTCCACATTAAAGCAATAATATAACAGCATTTTTTTTCATTTTCTGGAATAAAGTTTGGCAGATTTTTTTGCAGTGATGAGAAGAGCAGATTCGCCATTTTCGCGATAGTCACCCTGGTGCACCGGCGGGGCGGCGGCCAGCCAGCCGTCAAAGATGAAGTTTAGTGAAAAAAATGATTGTTTTTAGAGTTTGTGAGATTATTTCAACGTGTGTTTGTTTGTTTTAATTGAAATTCGATTACTAAATACAACAAAGTGAGGTGACGAGTGATAGTAAAGTTATAATTCGTTTGTGAATTGTGTAAGTCGCTTTATAGTCGAACGAAAAATGTGCAACTCGAAACTGTAATAAAAGTATAATGCTAATGTTCTGTTATCTACGTTTTCTAGGGTAGGTAAGTGTTTTCTAGATACCACCAACCCTACACTCACACGTCTTTAACCCACCCACACATTTGCGCGTGTAAAAATGACAGCTGTCACTTTTGAGCCCGATTGTATGGAGCTTCCGAGGTGTGCCACCGTATAGGAAACAAGCGAGGTGACTATGGTACTTCCCCTCCACATTTTTTCCAGCAAAAGCTAGAATTCTGGAGGGAGCTCCCTGTCCTGTAGTGGACGTTTCATGGGATGTTATGATGATGATGATGATGATGATGATAGGAACAAACCCTGATTGCATACAGCCGAGCCCTGGCTAGATAAAAGTACTCAGCAGGATACGGTCACAACAAGGATTAAACTGAGCAATAAACCAAAAGCCAGGCTTGAGCCGGATTTTTAAAGAAATAAGTCGATATAAACACAGCGTACTCTGTGCATTTCATTTTTAGGCTTCCGTAGCCAAATGTCACAGCCACTTTTTTCCGAAACTGTAAGAACTATACTGTTGTGACTTTGTAAGTAGATGTATTATATGAACCACATTAAGATTTTCACACAAAAACAGAAAAAAAAAATTAGGGGGTCCCCCCCCCCATACTTAGAACTGAAACTCAATTTAATAATGTAATCGTTAACCGGTTTACTGCACAGTCTAACTGAGCTACGTAACTCGAGCACTGCCAGCCAATAAATCGCAACAGATAGATAACGTATAATATTTAAGTTAGTTTTGTAGTTATGATCGCTGTCTATTGTCGCGCAATGAATGTATCTAACAGTGTACGGAAAAACCTAACTAGGTTTATGCAACACTGTAAAAAAAAAAAACCTTATGTAAATCCTTTTGTAATTTTTCAATAAATAAAATAAACTAAAAGTAGGTAACTGACATAGCCCTGAGAATCGCTAAACTGAAGTGGCAGTGGGCAGGGCACATCGCAAGAAGAACCGATGGGGCGTGAGGGTTCTAGAGTGGCGACCACGCCACGTACCGGAAGACGAAGCGTTGGCAGGCCCCCCTCAAGGTGGACCGACGATCTGGTCAAGGTCGCGGAAAGCCGCTGGATGCGAGCAGCGCAGGACCGGTCGTCATGGAGATCTTTAGGGGAGGCCCATGTCCAGCAGTGGACGTCTTTCGGCTGATATGATGATGATGATGATTTTCACGTAAAAACAGAATAAAACTTAAGATGACATTGTAATATATATTTTTGACATTTGTATTCTTTGACATAATTTTAGAGGATTCCATACACACAATACTCGACTCGCTCTTTATCATTGTTAGGGTTCCGCACCCAAAGGATCCAAACGGAGACCTATTACTAAGCCTAAGTCATCTATCTATCCATCCGTGGGCTATATCATATGAACCATAGAAGCTATACTGTTAAAATTTTCGAGAATGTGTGTACAGCGGATTATCTAACAAACAATAAGAACAGAGAAAAGTAAATGAATAAGGGATCCCCGATTAAGAAACGAATCTTTTTTTTGTATTTTTAGGGTTCCGTACCTCAAAAGGAAAAACCGGAGCCCTTATAGGATCACTTTGTCGTCCGTCTGTCTAACTGTCTGTCTGTCGGTCTGTCTGTCTGTCATGACCCTTTTTCTCAGGAACGCGTGGAGGTATCAAGCTGAAATTCATATCAAATCAGGTCTACTGTCCCTTTGAGCTGTGAAAAAATCAATCTTCTAAGCCAACGCAATCAGAAGATACAAGCCGTTTAGGCCGCAAATATTCGAGATTTTCGACACTCGCAAGGAAATCAAAACTTACAGGGTACTTCCCGTGAACTCAATTTTTAAATTTGGTACGAAGCAACGTCTTACAGCAAAGATAAAGGAAAAATTGCAAAAAGCATAAATTTTTAGTTAAATCGTATTATAAAAATATTTTTAATAATTTTTTACTTAGGTACTACCATGTTCCTAATGAACGCGTAGAGGTATTAAATTGAACTTCATATCAAATACTCAAGTCTATAATACCTTTAAGCTGTAACAAAATCAAATTTCTATGTCAGCCCAATGAAAAGAAACAGCAATTTAAGCTCGCAACTCGCAACACAGCAATTTAAGCTTGAAACTCGCAACTACTCGCAAGGGAATCAAAACCTAAAGGATCGACCTAGAATATTGTTTGGCATAAAGCAACGTTTTATTATAGCACACATAAAAGAAAAATTCCGAAAGCCTAAAATTATTAGTTACATCACATAATAAAAAAATTTAGTTATAAAAATACCATAACTTTTACTTAAGGGACGTGTAAGGGACGGTGTACCGAAAACTGAAAGGGCGTGCTCAGCCAACGAAACTGATCAACTTTCCCAAAGCAACATTCTTGGGTAATGTAAAAAAAAATTGACTTTCCATACAAATGATCACTCTGCTCGAACAGTTTGTATGGAGAGGTCAAATTTTTTTTTCATTTCCCAGAAATGTTTCTTTGGGAAAGTTGTTCAGTTTTGTTGACTGAGCACGCCCTTTCCGTTTTCGTTACACCGTCTCTTACACCCTGTATACCTGTACAGGTTTGTACGGAACCCTCGGTGCGCGAGTCCGACTCGCACTTGGCTGGTTTTTTTAGCTCTATCGTAAAAACGAGAACACTTACAAGGGTGAAAAGCGTTGTATATTTATTGTCCGTTAGCTAATAATAAAAACTGGTCAAGTGCGATTTTGACTTGCGCGCGTTCATTTCACGTCTACGCGTCCCTGACTGAGAGAGTGAGAGGTTTTTTTTACCTTAGTGGTACAGAACCCTTGGTGCGCGAGTCCGACTCCCACTTGGCCAGTTTTTTTTGCATTCAGATGCAGAAAAAAATATTCTAAACAAAACAATATTCCGCCGACCGCCGCGCTGTGCAAATTGAAAAAGGTGACTAATTTATCATTGAAAAAAATCACTATTGATCACTTTCAACATCACTATAGTATAAGATTAGTGTCGACGAGAGAATCTTACTGGACTTAATTAAGAAAGCCCTCGGGTTTCGCTGAAGTTATGGCGATTACTCAAATAGTATTAGAGTTACCCACAGAAACTACCTGCGTAAAATGGCAAAATGTCATGGTTATCATACTCGTATCATCATCATAATTTGGCGGGGATTTTGTTGAGCCGTCAAAGGCCTCTGACATGCCACGTTTACGATTTCTTTCATAAAATTGTAGCCAAGACCAACGTACCTTCTGAAACATGAAATCGCCTTACTTTACGAACTATCAGGTGTCAAACCTGCAATGTCCTAAATGAACTGTAGAAGTCTCTCAAAGTCATAGAACTTTGAATGTGATTTTTATATTTATTTACGTGAAATGTAAGCTCAACAAAAAGTCAAGTTACCTTTGTATGTAGTTTTAAAACTACTTAGTCACAGAATCGAATCTTGATTTGAAAGTCAACGTGTCCTCAGTATCACAGATTAGTTATTTCCACTTCTATTGTATGTGTGTCGTGTTATGGTCAAAGAAAACAGACTAAAATGCCTTTTATCTATTCTTCATATTCACTACCATGATCGACTTTAAACCAAGTAAAACCATTTTTATGGATTTTAAGGTCGTTAAAGGAAGCTTAATTCGTTTTTAAGTACCCACATAAAAGTCAGCTTGAAATCGGGTGCGGCCGTTAGGCTCCCATTCCGGTACGTTCCCGGCCGATACGCTCCCACAGTGAAAATTTTGTTATTCCGGCACGCTCCCGGCCGGGACGCCCCCGTTGTTTTTATTACTTGAGTAAGGACTGTTACGAACAGAATACTTATGAAAATAAATAAAGACAAAGATCATGCATGATTATTGAGTCGTAGTATATGTGTGAGTAGCTAATTTAATGAGTGATTACCTTACCACATAAATCCATTTTGTAGTTTTTACGTGAAAGAGTAACAAACATACATCCATCCATCCATACTTACAAACTTTTGCGTTTATAATATTAGTAGGATAGGATTTTTGATACAGGTAACAATCAACATTAATAAACGTATATGAAAAAAGTCGGTGCCAGCCAAGTCGCAAAACCAATTGAAGTATATTACTCTACTAGCCACCCATCGTATAAATGCACTAACTTGCGCTTCATAAGACGTAGGTATGCTGTTATTATTAAGACAAGCTTTCATTTTCCATCTCGTGCCTACTTTTCATCAACTACCACCATTGACAATTTAATATGGGATCCCTTCGAAGGTACATAAAAAATCAGTTCAACGTCTTCTGTAATAAAAGACACCAGATTAGATACTGTTACCAGCAACGCAACTTCTTTGCTGGCACCGACTCCAAAATGAACTGTTGTAATGTACCTATAAATTTATAATTGAAATAAATAACAGGCTTGGTTATTTTCTATTACTTCACTAAGTTACTGGTTATTAACTGCTATAGTTATTTTATACTTTTTAGTGTTAATAGAAACCTTGAAATACTTTGAAGAAGGTATGTAGTTTTTGTTAAAACTATTTTTATGTATGTTAATACTTGTAGACTAATGTGATTTGTTTTGTGCGTTATGTTTATTAAATAAAGGTTTTATCTATCTATCTATATTCTAAAGATAATATTTTATTAAAACCATCACACGAATTAAAAGGCCGTGCGTGACATAATTACATCATCATAACATCCCATGAAACGTCCACTACAGGACAGGGAGCTCCCTCCAAAAATCTTAGTTTTTGCTGGAAAATGTGGAGGGGAAGTACCATAGTCACCTCGCTTGTCAGCGTTACGACTGGCATAATTACATACATAGGTTAATATAAATATTTAAATTTCAAAACACTTTCGTTTTCAACAGTACTTGCTAAAGTGCCCTGTCAAAAAAAAATTTTGTTTTCAACGGGGGCGTCCTGGCCGGGAGCGTGCGGGAATAACAAAATTTTCACTGTGGGAGCGTACCGGCCGGGAGCGTACCGGAATGGGAGCCTAACGGCCGCACCCTTGAAATCCGTCTTTGTGTATCTAGATATAGTTATATAGTTATTATTTTGTACCAACTTACAACTCCCTACAAATATCGCAACATACTGCAAGTATTGCAAATCATCTAAATTTAAGTAGGTAATTTTAAACAAATCTAATAAAAAGAGAAACTTATCACGTCATGAGCAATGTTTCTCGGGATTTAATAGTAGATTGTATCACAAGGCTGTAAAATAATATTTTTAAGGCGAGGGCGCTATTTTGAATCCAGAGCGAAGTGAAGGATTCTTGAGTAGAATCCCGAGCATGGCGAGGGATTCTAGAGTAGAATCCTGAACGTAGCGAGGGATTCAATAGGTCGCCCAAGGTAAAAATATTTTTGCAGCCGCGTAATACACTCTACATTTCATCTCCCTCTATGAGAAAAGAATAAGAGGCTCATTGAGACACACACTCGTCATTAATTTTAAATATAAAATACCATTACAATATTATTACTTGATGAAACAAATAAAAAATCATATTAAGTATTATTTGTAAAAACTGAAAATGTTATTTACATTTTTGTATCGATTAGGAACAGAACCTCTTTGGTTGGTAGTCTTGTTTACATTTAGAGCATATTTCTTTTTTTATATTATTAATAGTACAACCGGCCTGTATCATTTTTCATACAAATTTTGGTTCGGCCTCTATGGTTGACCTAAAATATGGTGCTATGGTGGACCTAAATTCAAATTCTAATTTTAAATCCCATTTTTACCCGCTACGAAAGTCTCTTGGAGAAAACAGCTATTTTGTTCGCCTTTATTGACGAACCGTTCAGCGATTTTCGAATAGATGAGATGAAAAATCATTTTCTATGTACATCCGATTTTTGCTCACATTATCGCAACATACTGCAAGTATTGCATATCAACTAAGTTTAAGTAGGTAATTTTAGACAAATCTAATAAAAAGAGAAGTATCACGTCATGAGCATTGTTTCGCGGGGTTTAAAATCATTTTCTATGTAGATCCGATTTTTGCTCACATACATAGACTGCCTTTTTGGCTTCGCGCAGTCGTGTCAAAACTTTTTTATCACTGTAACAAAGAGTTTTTTGGGATTCTTTCAAATGATTTAACTCGATTTAACACAGACAGAGTAAAGTAGAGTCCGTGATATACTTAGTCATATTTCTTTTATTGCATTCAAATGGTATAACAATAGTCTTACATGTAAATAGTCTCACATTTGATACCTTTGTAGGTGTTGCATAAAAGTCATTTAATACAATTTAAAAATAGAATCTTATTTAATAATACGCAAACTGTTAGATAATCAATGTCAAAATAATACAATTAAAAACCTATCATATATATACAAAACGGATTTTAAATAAAAATTTCAAAAATGTGAAAGTTACAAATTATTAATCAGTTGTCAGTCAATTATTATTGTAGTCACGTTATTAATTTAAAAGAATGAAAGGTCAATTTTTACGAGTACAAGTGCAAAAACATTTGAAATGTCACAATATTACAATTAATTCGAAATGTCAATTTAATTTTTTTCGTTAAATAATTCCTCAATTTTATAATACTCACGGTCGATTAGTAGATTAATAGTCTGTATAAGGTAGTGAAGTGTAAAACGTCTCCTAGTCGACTATGACTAGTCGGTTAAAAATCCCGGTTAAGTTTTACAAAAATCATGAAATCTTTAAAAATTTAATATTTTAGCTAAACTTTGTATGCGAAAGTGAATATATAATATCTTTTTAGGGTTCCGTACCTCAAAATAAAATACGGAACCCTTATAGGATCACTTTGTTGTCCGTCTGTCTGTCAAGACCCTTTTTCTCACGAACGGGTAGAGGTATCAGGTTGAAATTGATAATGAATGTTAAAATCCGTGGACCACACAAGATCTGAAAAAATCAATTTTTTACAACGACGCAATCAAAAGATATGGCTTTTTATGTCCTCATCTCCATACATTTATGCAAAAAGCAAAACCTACAGGGTACTTCCCGTTGACCTAAAATTATGAAATTTGGCAAGAAGCTAGGTCTCACAGTACAAATAAAGGGAAAAGTCTAAAATCATTCAATATTTAAATTTTTCTCACATCTAATAGTAACCAATTAAGGTGAGCTCCCGTTTCAAGAACTTTTCTATAAAAGAGGTGTCAAGTTGGATGGTCGCGGAGTTTTTAAAATCAAAGAGCAAAAGCTTTTAGTACATCATATGGTAGATAGGTACGGAACCCTTAGGGCGCGAGTCCGACTCGCACTTGGCCAGTTTTTTTTACTTGTGAATTGATCATTAATACTAAGAACGGAAGTGTAAATGATCCGTAATAAGTAGCCAGTTTATGCGTCATTTTTAACATCGGTTTTTTCCTGAATGGTAGTCCAGGCCCTGGCTAAGGTTCTCTAGGGAAATGGATGTACGGTCAACCGCTTGTCGGTACAAAAAATTTCAACTCTATTACCACGCCATAAGGTCCAAAAGTGTTTCTACTGATGTGCGGCCGAGTGTACATAAAATTTATTTTCAGGAATGTTTAGCAGGTGTCCTAGTAAGTATTTTTAAAAATCCGTCACCCGGTCCAGTTTCGAGCTATGACGTCATCAAATTTTTGTATGGGATTTCAAATTTTTTTTTCCTTATCTTATCGTGTAGTATATCAAATGAAAGGGCTTTAGGAGCTGATTGTGGAAATATACTACATTGTCACATTTGAGCATCTGGTTATCTTAAAATCAAAGAAATGTTTTCGAAACACACCAAGTTTGAGCTCCTCCAGGGACCAAACGGCCGAATAGCTTTTTGTAAAATATACATGTAATGACTCGTTATATCCTCATTAATAAATTGTATGAAAGCAATTTTGAAAATATTGAAACTGAAACTAAATAAATAGGATAAGGTTTTCGATAAAAAAAATCCTATACAACATATTCAAAGTCGCTTTTATGTCCCGGTCCCGCTTATGGCTCCATCCTTCGCAGAAAGTGCTCCTACTTAAACTTCCTTGGGAGTTAATTAATAAAGTACCGTCAAACTGAGCTTCCCTCACATGATCTCACATTTGTTTGTGTCTCATCGCACAACAGTTACGACATCTTCACATATCCTGCTAAAGTAATATTTATATTATCTATTTGAAATTGACTGCCGAAACAAAAAAGAAACAATAGTATATAAAGTGGTAATATACGTATAAGCGCACGATAACTAACTGAGCAAATATGTTCACGCCGCCGCCGGGTCAGAAGGCGATAACCACTTGATTCAAATAACACTATCATTACTTGTTGTGGGTAATACCACAGAATAAGTATATACAGGATGGCCATTTATTTTTGTCTCTATTTTGTATCGGCGCAATATTTGTTAGTTTTTTGCAAGAAGGTTTTTTTGGTAGAAATAAGCAATCTTCTATGACGTTTGTCAACTATTATTTTTTAAGCGTCGATAGGTTGCGTCATCACTGTTGATAATTTTTATTTCATGGTTTTGTTTTTTTTTTTTTTTTTTTTTTTTTTTTTTTTTTTACATTTTAAAATATATTTTTGTATTTTTTTAAGTTTCTAATTATTTTTCATGTCTTTACAGATCAAGTCATACATAATAGGTACTAATTACCTTATAAACTAAACTAAATAAAAAATGTCACCCAGATCATCATATCTGGGTAGGGTGCCCAAAAGGCTGGCAGCGTTCCCTCTCTGGATAGCCAGACTTATCCTCTGCCCGAGGTAGCTGCCAGCCCTTTTATCACCCGACACATCAATAAGCCTCGAGGAGAGTTGTCGGAACAAGTCTCGCGCCCCAGGCCCCCAGGGACCCAGCGTCTCCACTCCGAATGGGACGAAATCGTAGTTGGAGGACAAATCGGCATACTTGCGCACTTTTAGGGCTTCAGCTTTAGATGCTGCAGAGCCTACCGCTTTTGTTGTCAAAGGTAGGTGGCAGGTGGCTACAGTGTCCACACAGGTCGCATCCCACGCTATGGGCTTACCAGACCGCCATGGCATGAGCGTCATACCGTCGGGCCTCCTACCATCGTCAGGTGCAGTTCCTTTCGGCTCAAGTTTAGCCGGCACATTGACGCTGGAGAAGGCCCGACGTATAACGTCGTTCAGAGCGGCATGTCGCGGGATGCGACCCGCGCTTCTACTACAGGACAGTCCGTGATGCCCAAGTCTGTCCACGGCGAGTCCACATACACAAGTGTGGGTTTCACATATGTCTGCTCCTAGGCGCAGGCTGACGGCAAGAGAAAGGGTCGTGTTATCGAGGAGGGTGCCAACATATGAAGAAGGCAGAGCCTTGAGCCAAAAACCTGATTCTTCAGCGGAGGCTGCAAGGAGGCGTGCCCTTTCCGAAAGGCCGTCGCAGGAATTCAGCAGGTCAGCCTGCACCAACCTACATAGGGGTTCATCCCACGCACGTTGCAGCTTCGGGTTAGACAGGAAGTCCGTATGGGGACAAACCACCTCCCAAGCGTTTCTAGCCTCAGCTAGGAATTCATTTACGGATAGAAAATTATTTCACTACCCACATATTTTCTCTTTTTTTTTTTTATTTTTTCACACCTCATTATGACACCTGCCAACTTAAATAGTGTTGCCATAATAGCAAAATAAACCCCCCAGCTAAAAATAAACAACCGGAAGTGGCTACCCAGGCTTCCGGAAGTAAGAATGCTACTGGTGATAAAATTAATCTGGATCCATACAACCAGAGTGAAAATGATGAGAATGATTGGCAAACTACACCAATATTAACCCAACATAAAAGATATAAGCGCATGAGAAAAAGTGATACGCCCCCAGAAATTTCAGTCCCAACCGAAAACAGATTCTCAGCACTTAATGTTGATGAGAAAGAACAAGAGCTTCCTGATAAGGAAAAAGTTAACAAGCCACCACCTATAGTGTTGTATGGTATAACAAATGTCACAAAACTTAAAGAATGTATTGATCAAATTCTAGAAAGGTCCCAATATTCCTTCAAAATTGTGACCAAGAACCAATTACGCGTGACTACTGACAGCGCCGATACATATAAGAAACTGATGACATTGGTTCGTGAAAAAAACCTAATAGGCCACACCTTTATCCAGAAAAGTGAGCGACCATACCGATTTGTCATCAAAAATCTACACCCATCTACACCCCTCGATGCTATAAAAGATGCAGTGGAAAGCACTGGAAATGTTGTGAAGGGTGAAATCATAAATGCAAGGCATGGATCAACAAAGACCCCATTGTCAACCTGGTTTGTAAACATAGAACCCGGTCCAAATAATGAAACAGTAAAAACATTAAAATATATTTATCATACGTCTGTAAAAATTGAAGAGCCCAAACGCCAAAAATCAATTCCACAATGCAAAAGATGCCAACAGTATGGCCATACAAGGAACTACTGTATGCGGCCATACAGATGTGTCAAGTGTGCAGAAAACCACAACACGGCAGACTGCCCTAAAAAAGATAGGAAAGAACCTGCAAAGTGCGCTCTATGCCTAGGAGATCATGCGGCCAATTACAAAGGCTGTAGAGTTTTTAAAGAAATACGTGACCGGAAATTCACCTCTAGAAAACAAACAAGTAAGCCAACACCACAAGAACAAGACAAGCCGATAAGAAACCAAGACCAACATCATTATAATATTAAAGTACCCTACAATGCATCAGAGAGAGACAAAACCTCAACTTATGCAGAAGTCACATTAGGAACAATGACAAACCTAGAAAAAATTCTTTCAAAACAAGCTGAAAAGCTGGACCAACTAATTGACCAAATGGGCAACCTAATGGGTCTTCTAACAATTATTGTCACAAAGCTTGTTCGCTAAAATGGCTTTTAGAATTGCAGTGTGGAATATCAATGGCCTGTTGAGTAAGAAACATGAAGCTGAGGTTCTACTAAAAGTTCAAAACCTTGACATACTATTAATTTCTGAAGCACACCTCACAGATAAAACATCCCTGCTTATAGATGGATACACCACATATGCAACTTGTCACCCTGATAACACAGCGCATGCAGGAACTGCAATTATTATAAAAAGCAATATAAAACACCAGCTAATGCCTGAATACAGAACCACTAAAATACAAGCTACATCAGTATTAGTATATGACAAGCAAAGCTCTATCACCATCTCATCCATATACTGCCCACCAAAAAAAAGAAGATGTCCAGAAATAACAGATGTAGATTTTAACACATATTTTAATACACTAGGAAATAGATTTATAGCCGGGGGAGACTGGAACGCCAAAAACACGCAATGGGGCTCACGACTTACAAAAACTAGAGGTCGCAACCTGAGAAAATGTATTGAAACTAATCATCTCAGTATATTGACCACATGTGAACCAACTTACTGGCCTACCGACGACAAAAAACTGCCAGATTTATTAGATTTTTACATATATAAAGGAGTGCAATCGTTTTTTCTTCAGGTAGAGAGCTGTAACGATACCGCCTCTGACCATACACCAGTTATACTGACCATGAGTGAAACTATAATAAAATGCCCAACAAAACCATACTTATATAACAAACACACAGACTGGCACTCCTTCCAACAACATCTGGATGAAAACATAAATCTTAAAGTGCGCCTCAAAAGTGCAGAAGATATTGACACTGCTACTGAGCATATCACCAAGACCATCCAAACGGCGGCATGGCTTAGCACCCCACCTGTCAATGAAATAGTAAAAGCTGAATCTAACCTGCCGCTTGTGGTAAAGCAGAAAGTGCTAGAAAAGAGAAGGCTGAGACGAGTATGGCATTGTAGTCGTCATCCCGCTGACAAAAGGGAACTCAATAAAGCTGCAGCAAAACTGAAACAGCATTTGATAGAGATCGAGAATGAAACGCTACAGATACACCTGCAAAATTTATCGCCAGCTGCTCCAACGAAAGCTGAGAATTCCCTTTGGAAAACAGCCAAGTCTCGTGACAAACCTCTGCTAGCTAAACACCCTCTTAAGTTGGAAAATGGAACTTGGGCGAAAACCGACGAAGAAAAAGCAGAAGCATATGGATGTTTCCTCCGAGATGTGTTCACCCCTAATGATGACCTTGGTGATGAAGACATAGACCTGGAAGTACAGACGTTCCTCGAAAGTGATCTCCAGCTCAGCCCTCCAATAAGATGTTGCACACCTGCTGAAGTTAGACGAACTATTATGAACTTAGACTTAAAAAAAGCACCAGGCTTCGAACTAATAACGGCAGAAGTACTGAGAAATCTCACTAAGAAAGCTATCATTTTCATTACGTCACTCTACAATGCAATCCTAAGAACTTCGCATTACCCAAGCGCATGGAAAGTTTCCCAAATAACCATGGTTCCGAAACCTGGCAAGCCTCAACACCTGGCATCATCATACAGGCCAATAAGTCTACTTCCAGTACTCTCAAAGGTTCTCGAGAAAATCATAAAGACACGGTTGAATGATCATTTAGAAAAATGTGGATCCATTCCAGACCATCAGTTTGGTTTCCGAACAAACCATGGAACTATCGAGCAAGTCCATAGAGTGTGTGAACATATAAGAGATGCTCTAGAAACCAAAAAGTACTGCTCAGGAGTATTTCTGGATGTGCAGCAGGCTTTTGACAAAGTCTGGCACAATGGCCTGCTGTATAAACTTAAAAAGCTCCTATCACACAACATGTATTTACTACTAAAATCTTACATTGAAAATCGCATCTTCTATGTCAAGATCAATGAATCCACTTCAAATTTCTATGACATAAAGGCAGGAGTTCCACAGGGATCTGTATTGGGTCCAGCTCTTTACCTCTTGTACACAGCTGATGTACCAGAATCAAACGATGTTATGACAGCCACATTCGCTGATGACACAGCAGTGCTTACATCCAACGAAGATCCTGATATGGCTTCGAGTGTACTCCAAACACATCTGGACAAAGTCCACAAATGGATGACATCTTGGCGTATTAAAGCTAGTGCTCCCAAATCGAACCACATCACGTTCACGCTAAGAAAAAAGGATTGCCCGACTGTGAAATTAGGGCAAGATGTACTACCACACAATGAAGTAGTAAAGTACCTTGGCTTCCACCTAGATCGCAAGCAGACCTGGAAAACTCATATCCAAAAAAAACGTGATGAACTTAACCATAGGTTCAGAACACTAGATTGGCTCATTGGACGGAAATCTAGACTCTCCATAGAAAACAAAGTCCTGATTTATAAGAGTATCCTAAAACCTATATGGACCTATGGCATTCAGCTCTGGGGAACGGCTAAAACATCCAATACTGAGATACTGCAAAGATTTCAAAATGGAGTACTTAAGGCTATAGTGGATGCTCCATGGTTCACGAGAATGGATGAAATCCATAACTACTTGAAAATCCCAACTGTAAAAGAGGAAATAAACACAATAACGAAGGCCTATAAGAGCAAAATAACTCACCACCAAAACAGACTTGCTCATTGTCTAAGTAAGCCATTGCAAACGAGACGTCTGAAACGTACACATACGTGGGACAACATATAAATAAAATTGTATATCTAATTACATATGAAGGCAGCCTGACACTGGAAGGGCCCGCCTAAAACGCCATCACAACATCTAAATTAACTGCTTATGGTCTGAAGACCGATCGCATGTTGGACAATTAATATTAAATAAAAAAAAAAAAAAGCTAGGAATTCTGGCTCGACACTGCCAATAGAAGGTTCAGTCAGTTTATTAAAGAGACCGGCTACCCCGTGCGCTGAAGACAGAAACGCCGGTAGAGCCACCGCGGACGGTTGGCGGATACCAAGACCACCAAAACGTACCGGAAGCCCAGCCTGTCTCCAACACCTATCTGAAAGGGGGCAATTGAGTATCTTGGTGAGGAAATTTTGAATAGATTGGTCTAGATTGGACAAGAGATTTTTAAAACGCCACACAGGACTGCATCTGAGCATGTAAGTGAATTGAGGCACAAAAAGACACAGACGGATGATGTGCAGCGCCATATGCGCATTAATCTGTTTCAGGCGCTCCAAGGAATCATCGAATTTCTTTGTCTGTTCCTGAATAAAAGGCTCAATAGAATCCTCCAGAATAGGAGCTCCCAAGAGGCGAAGCGAAGAGCTGTTGACGATTTGAATGTTAGGCGCGAGTGAGTTGAATTCGTCAATAATATCGACTTTGCGAGAGGCAGACGTGGAGTCTGGAATAAAAAGCTCACACTTCGCAGGGTTTAAGATGAGACCAATCTTGGAGAAACTATCGATGATAGTTTTGAGGTCGCCTAACACCGTATCGACATCACCTCCCAAGGTGCCGTCATCTAAGTACCATAAATTAAATTTGGCTTTAAGCTGGGAAATTACTGGATGGATTGTGAGACTGAAAATTGCAGGCCCGAGAGGATCCCCTTGCTGGCATCCCGTAGCCGAAGCAATGCGGTGGTCATCATGCAACAGGTCGGAAGAACCGCCGTAACACTGAAGCAAGTAGGCGTATATTTTGGGGTAGTTGGCTTGTACCTGATTTAACATAGCTTCTCTGTCTAGAGTATTAAAAGCGTTCCGTATGTCTACCTTCAGAAGAACTTCCCCACCTCTGTTCTGGATGTAAGCCCGAGCCGCGTGAACCGCAGCCTCGCAGCCTCCTCTGCATCCGAAGCCCAACTGAATCGGCTCGAATTTCTCCGCGACATCGGGAAGAATCAATTGACAACAGAGCTTACTGACAATCCGACGAAAGGTAGTACCTACTGCGATGGGTCGGATTCCCCCGTCTTTTTTTCTGAGAGCGCATAGATTAGCCCCGTATAGAAGATTACAGATGGACGGGTTAACGCCGCCAGAGAGCATGAGGTTCACGAGGGACGTAATGTCGGTCAGAAGATTGGAGCCTGCCTCGCCGGTAGACGCAACAATAAGATCCCGGATATGTTGTGGAGTTAGGCCATCTAACCCTCCAGCGGATCCACTTTTGAACGACATGACCGCCCGATAGACTTCACTTTCACAGACAACGTGGGACTCAGAAGGTTGAGGCGGAGATGTGGAATTTACCACTGTGGCAGGCTGTGGGTGTTTGGACTCTAACGCTGATAGAGTTTCAGGTGTGTTTGGTGCCCTCACGTCGCTAGAGAACAACAACTGTGCGGCTCCCTTAATATCGCCATCACTTACCTTGGCCTCAACTCTACGAATTATTGAGCCACCGGGACGTTTTTGGTTCATACCGCGCTCCAGGGTTGTGTCGAGATCTGGGGGGCTTGTACAGTTTTGTCTTATTACATGGTTTTGGTTTTGTTAAATTAAATGAAATATTTTTAGAAAAAATGTCTGTCAGACATTTGACAGTAGCAATCAAACCGACTTAATAATTTTCATACTGAGTGACCGTTTAGTATCAGTGTTCCTATTTCCTATTATCCCAAAAGATGTTTAGCAGCGCCATCCAGTTCAACTTTCAAAAGATGCTGGAAAACACCGTATTATTTCGTGTAGACATGGAAAATTCGTTAAAGATTTTTTGCTTCATTAACATATTAATGTAAACCGTCTACACAAACCATACTTCGGTAAAAACTACTGAACTTTGCGACAAAATATTCCAAGTTTGGTGTATAGCAGCATGAAATTGTTAGTTTGTGTATTTAATAATTGAATGTTGCTTTTTCCACCAAACTTTTAATTCACGTTAATGTTTAACGTTTTACCTTTGACGTGAATTTAGGTAATTTTTTCCAAAAATTGGTATCAATTTTCTCAACTTTTTTGCAATAGAAGTATGATTTTCGTAGAACTTTTAGATTATCCAGCAAAAACGATCCATAAACAATTAGCCCTGGAAAGTAGACCGTTCAGAAAATTGGGCCGATTGGGAAAGTGGACCGAAAGAGAAAGTGGACGCATTAGGAAATGGATGAATAAGGAACAACAAGTTGACCGTTTGGGAAAGTGGGCCGAACGGGAAAGTTGACTGATCTGGATAATGGACCGATTGCATCGGAGCGCGGAGGGTTCATTCCGGTGCGGAGCGGAGCGTGTCTGTTCTGTACGCTAGTACTTATAGATTATTCTGTGCCATCACTATAAAATACTAGTATTGTTATACTTTTCTTTCGGGATTGATGCCTAAGATAATATCAAAGCTTATCGTGGTTTTCTTGCTATCATTGCTTGTTTGTGAAAAAAAAAATACTAATTTTCGTTTTCATTCCCTAACTTCTCTTCTCCTTGCTTCTTGCCAAATTTCATGACTCAAAGATGCATTCTTTAGATTTTCTTTTGGTTCATAAATAAATGTAGATGCGGACTTAAATGACTGCTGTATGTATCTTTTGATTGCTTTGATTTAGAAGTTTGAATTTGAAAGACATAAAGCACCATGGACTTTATTTATGACATTAATATCAAATTGATGCCTTTACCCGTTCCTGAGAAAATAGCCTTGACAGAAGGATATTCTAAGCCTATAATAATAATATACCTAGAGGACGACAAAGTGAGAATACACAGGTTTCGTTTTTCCCTTTTAAGTGCGAAACACCAAAAGGCCACAGTTTACAAAAATAAAATTTAAAACATCACCTTGCTAAGCGAATGACAGATTATCTTAAAATGTAATACCATCATATACCTACTACTGCTTGCGTAATTTTTTATTCAGTCAATCGTGTCTTAGAAAACTGAATAGAGATACTATACAATTTTTTGACGTTCTAAATAAAGGCCAGGTTAAAAGTATCCGACGAGCGTGTTAGAACGGGTTGATAAAAATAGAGGAAGCGGGGGAAGTAAGTATATCAAGATCGTAGCAGGCGGAGGGCTGTGGTCTCTGAAACAGGGAGGATGAAACGCAGAAGGACAGTGGAAGATCGCTTGTCGCCTTTTACTACACCCACAGGTAAACATGGAGTGGTACTATTCCTAGCCGGCGATGCATAACTAAAAGGTGAATTTCCACCAATGTTGTTCGAGGGGAGCTAAGCTTGCCATCGCCATCTTTTTAACTTGTCAAATGCGTTGTCAAATGAAGCAATCCCAATTTTCCAGCTTTACAGCTTAAGGAGTGATCACACTTAGTTGAATTCAAAGACTATTTCAATTAACAGTACCTGGTCGACCGAGCTCCGCTCTATAATAGCCACCTCAAGATTAAAATATCATCGGGTGAGCAAGCTATGCTACCCGCCAACAGATGGCGCCGTAGATTTCTGTCTTTAAAAAAATGCCTAAAACACGGGGAAAACGAATTTTCCTAGACATGAGACCTAGCTAGATTAATTTTTCACCCCTAAAAACCCTGGATACCAAATTTCATCGAAATCGTTAGAGCCGTTTTCGGGAAACCGATTACAAATATATATACAAATATTGCTCGTTTAATAGTATAGGATAACCAAGCCTCCCAGCAATGTATGCCGAATTAGTCTTTGCATTCAGCTAAGTGTGATCACTCCTTTAGCTCCCTCGCACAGCACTGGTGTAAATTCTCCCTTATAACCGTGGTGACTATGACACATACTCTCAAAAGTACCTATACTACAGCTTTTTTGCTGTAAAATTCAGTAGGGAGCTCTCTGTTTAGCAGTGGATGCTTTTATGCTCATAATTACCTACCTAAAACTGGTTGTTTATATGGAAACGTTTCATCTCCCAATACAATTCAGTTAGTTACGTCATAAGTAATGATTTGATTAATTAACCCTTCATTATCTAATTCAGCACATCGTGTTTCAATGCCAAGATGTAAAGCATCTCAATGGTAAGGTCACTGTACGGTCAACCGCTCGTCGGTAGAAACTTTTTCAACTCTGTTACCACGCTATAAGGTCCAAAAGTGTTTCTACTGACGTGCTGTTGAGTGTACAACAACACGCTTGCTTGTATATATATTATATAAGAATCGTCACGTCGAACTATTCCATTCATAAATAAATTAGTACATACAGCATTATTTTTTTATCTCCCCGGATATTTTAAGATGTGGTTTCTGCCCATGAAACTGAACAACTTTTCCCAAGGTGCATAGGTCGAAATACGAAAAAAGCTTTTCGCCCCCCCACACAAAATGTACTGTTAGCTGATGCAGTTTCGACCTATTATGTTCCTTGGGAAAAATTGTTCAGTTTTATGGACAGAGCCACCTCTCATAATATCCGGGGTAATAAAAAAGTAAGGGTGTTACAAAATCTAATCGATTTAAAATCTAATCGAGTAGGAGGTCCTTCAAATCTATTGGTGTCACTTTCTTAGTCATCAAATCTGAAAGCGATAACACAAGATTTAAAGGAGCTGTAACTTTAAAGAAGGTTTAACTTTGAAGAAGCTGTGTGTAACTGCTTGTTAGGCTTACGTCGAAATTGGACATGATTTTCTAATATTTTCAGTAGGCAACTACTAATGCGATCGACTTGTCGTTCGTTTTAGATAATGAGGGGGGGGGAGGAAAATTTTTATAGGCGGTCCTGATTCCCCCCCTGATTTCATCATAGCTTTCGAGTTATGATGAAATATCATAAAAATGTTTATGTATGGACATTCACAAAAAAAAATATTTATATAGAAAGTTAAAAAATCATATTGAATAAAAAAAAATTGTAGGACAATAGTTGTTTTCTCTAAACACTAGAATTTTACGAATTTATTAAAACTTTTTTAGATTTCCTTGTAATTATTACCTACGTAGTGCAAATTTTTCATCATTCAAAACTTTTACAATCAAACTAAACTTACCTCAGCACGAATTCTTATCTTTCAGCGGTGAAAATCACATTCAAACTGTTCCCAAGGGCACTTAAACTTTTCACTTGCACTTAAGCACAATTTAGTTTCGAACGAGTAGAGAAAACATCGGGAAAATTCAAGAAGGGAATACACGTCCGCGTCCTATGGCCGGTGCGAAAAGACTGAGTGAACAGAGCGTTAGTTTTAAGACTTAGCGCTGTCGAAGAGATATTATTATACATACATGGAGCATTAGGGCAAACTGCATCGACATTTTCAGTTTTAAGGGTGGATTTCACAAAAATCACACAACGACTGCATTTTTAGTTATTTCGATTTGTATGAAAGTTTATAATAATTGGCTGGTGGTTAGATGTCTGTTGTGATAAAACTAGTTTATAATCTTGCGTTCCTGGTATTTCAAAGTTAGTTAAGAAGTTCTTTATAAATTCGAAGTTGCAGAAATTCTAATTTAGATTGCGTGAAATTCATAAAGATTTAAATAAGGGATTTGAAGGATTTGGAAATCAGAACTTACGGGCCCGAAAGTTTTATGAAAATATTCAAAAATCATTTTCTATCAACCAAAAACTAAGTTAATATTATCGACTACATAAAAGTGATAAGACAACTTTCTGGTAGGGTTCGGTGCACCATGTTTATTGCATGCATTTATTCAGAGCATGTTCAGAGCAAAACATTTTATATCGAATATAAGAAACTAAGGTCTAATAAGGTAGGTATAATAAAAAAAAGAATATGTTAAAATTATACCAAAAAAAATAAATAATAGAAAAATTTAAAGATATCAATAGAATGTCAAGTTAGCAAGTTCATAAATTCATTGATAGAATAATAACATTTCCTTAACAACAACCTTTAAGTTCACTTTTAAAAGTAGGGAAACTATTAACAGACTTCAATTCCACAGGGATATTATTAAATAACCTTGTTGTCTGGAACTGAGCACTGTGTCTAAAAACTTGCAGCTTTGGTGAAACCGTGCCGTATAACAGGCGACTTATAAATTAAAAGCTACATGATAGTTATCATTATCAAACGCTTTAAGTACACTTCAGTGGGCGATATTGATACAATTTTTATCATAATTTCTGTGAAGAGCGGCTTATAAAGTCATGGAAAACGGAGCGTAGCGTGCCATTACGATACGATAGCCAACTTTTTAATGCTTTCCGAGGCGTTTCCCTGCGTTACCTACTTACATTAGTTTATTTTACAGATTTTAAATGTTAGTGTAATGTAGATTGATTTTTTGTTTTTTTTTCACGGTGTTAGGGACTGCCTTCCGAAGGGGCACGATCAGTCAACGTAACCCAACGTAACTGAACAATTTACAGCGAATTAATGTTTCAGGAAATGAAAGAAAATATTTTCAATGTTGTAAGTAGAGAAATTACCTGAAAATTTTACTCGCTGAAAGTTATTCAGTGACGTTGACTGATCATTTCCAAAAAATAATAATAATATGGGGTGTAAGGTTGTCCCTTTACTCGTACTTAGAAAATCTTTACAGTTTTTCAATGGTGGCGGACTTAGTCAAAATCTGTGTTTTTTTTTTCATTTTCGTAATAACTTACAATGTTTACTGATTTTCATATACAAACAATCTGGAAAGTTCTTCAAAATGCGGAAACCAACGGCGACAGCTGCAAACATTGAATACTTGAAGGTAACAAGCTTGATACATTGGATTTTGTACCGTTCTTATTTCAGACGACGTACGTAATAGCGTTGTACTACAAGTATCAAGCTTGATTTACTTTTGACTGTACCTTACCTACTCTGTCATACCAGATTAGGGTTGCCATCCGTCTCGATATATCAAGGCTGTCACTGTTATTGAATCCTCTGTCCCAACAAACACAAAAATATCCAGATGTCTGCGCAAATCGCACAAATATTGTTAGCATCTGGATGAATAATTTAAATGAACGCGCCCGGTGCGTGGCGACTAAAGCAATTTTTTTATTCATTTAGAGAGCGGATATGATCCGTATGAGCGGAGCTTCCGTAGGTCTGCTGGAAGAAATTTCCGTGTAGAAATAAGCAGCACCAGTTGTGTCTTTTTTCTTAATTTTAATTCTGTGTTTGTATTATCTTGTGTACAATAAACTGTAAATAAATAAATAAATAAAATGATCACGGGGGTGAAGGGTATAGGGTTTCGGACAGCTGCAATAAAATCGCCGGTCACTTAAAATGTGTAATATCCACGTAATATCCAAATAAGTGTAAAATATTTTGTATGTCTTAAAATTTTGTCACATTGTTTTAGTACTAGAGCGTCGTCCTCGATATGAGACAATAGCAAAATATGGCTGCCATACATATATTAAGATTCAAACATTTAATTTTTTTTATCTCTACAGACCTACAATTTAATTATAATTCAATATATACCCAGGTACGGTCAACCGCTTGTCGGTAGAAACTTTTTCAACTCTATTACCACGCCATAAGGTCCAAAAGTGTTTCTACTGATGTGCGGCCGTGTGTACCTGAAATTAATTTTGCAGAGGCACAGGCTCAGGTGAGCATTCAGTCGGACATAACATGTATTTGCTTGCTTTGTCAGCTATTGTTTCATAATGTTATTGTTCTAGGTTAAATCGGTTTTGGTTGTTCATTCGAGCTCAAATTCGAATTATACGATACAAAAACAAGGTAATAAAATTGTGCAAGTACAGCATTAAGAGATATCACTGTACTTTGAAATATTATATTTCGGAAAATACATCTAAAGAAAGAAAAATCTAAAGAAATTCTAAAGCTATGGACCTATTAAATTTGAAAAAAAAGAACAGACTTAAACACTTCCCTAATTTAATTATATTAAGATTAAGCGTTTTTCGAGTGAAACAATCTGATAACAATTAAAATAATTAAAAACATTCCCATTTCTTTTTTAATTTTGCCAGATATAATGTGAAAGAAAATTATCAAGCAAAAAGTACACAATTATGAAATTAACTGGAGATTCTTACCAAATTATTCCAGGGATCTGGCATCATTAAAATTTCTTGGTAATGTGAGACGGCTATTACTATCCTTTTTTGTACATTCTTCAGTTTTCTTGAGAAATAATTTAATTGTGATAGAGAAGAACAGTCAGTCGTCAATCTAGACAATGAAATTTAAAAAACCGGCCAAGTGCGTGTCGGGGCACGCGTAATATAGGGTTCCGTAGTTTTTTAAGGTGTTGACTAAGTATTTCATAACATTCATAAACATCCTAATACTATGCGAAGTCGTAAAGCCTGATTGCTACTGCTATTTACATTATTTCCAGTTTTTCAGTTATAGCTCATTAACCTGTGAAGCCTACTTAGTTGTGATAGTTTTCCTTTTAATTTCATCATATATACTACTACTATGAATTTTTTCACATTTCCAATAACTACCGCTTAGCTGGGACACTCGACTCCAACAAAAAATTGCGCTTTCAAGCTGAATATTTCGCAAACGGATCCCTAAATAGAAAAATGATCTTGTAAAACTCAAATTATTTTTAAAAGACCTATCCAACGATACCCCACAATGGGGTGAACAAGAAAAAAGAAATTCACCCCCACTTTACTTGTACCCTAAAAAAAATATTTTCTTACATTTTATTTTACCACTTTCTTAACGATCCATACTGAATTTCAGCTTTCTTGTACGAAGGGTCTTTGAGCTATGCCGCGGACAGACAGCCAGACGGACATGACGAAACTATAAGGGTTTCTTGTTGACTACGGAACCCTAAAAACATTTTTCGTTGTGGCATATTGTAGAGTAGATTAAGTTTATTTTTTTTAGATTTTTCTGCTTCGTAAATGCGCAACAACTTTGTTTGTTTAGATGGGGTCCTAATGTAATAATTTAGTGATCATAATTTTAGCCGTTTGTTTAGCACGTTACTTATAACATGGAACTGATCAACTTTCCCAGAGGAACGTAGGTCGAAATACGAAAAACCAAATTTGACGCTATCAGCTCATGCAGTTTCTATGGGAGGTCAAAACTTTATTTTCGTATTTCGTACTATGTTCCCTGGGGAAAGTTGTTCAGTTTCATGGTTAGAGTGACATGCTAAAATTCTGTTTTATTTCATTAGAACCTCAAACAACGTGTAACGGAAAGGTGGGATAATACTGAAACGTTTAAATCTGCCCATGAAACTGAACAACTTTTCCCATACCAAATTTGACCTCCCATAAAAAATGTGCTATCACCTGATGCAGTTTCTATGGGAGCTCAAAAATTGTTTTCGTTTCCTTTCGAAAAGTTGTTCAGTTTGAAGGGCAGATTCACACCCTTTAGCATGGCACGTATTTAATGCGGTGACAAATTAATATGAATTAGGGATTTAAAAATATTAAAGCCGGTAGCAAAAATAATAGGTTGACAGCTACAGTGAAGGATAATTTTAAGTAGAAAGTACCTGCTTTTTAATCAGTTGTAAGCTTTGTTTTAATTTAAACTGGCATCGATTTTTTGATTTGGTAACTGAATTTATTGTTAAGGGAACACTTCACGGCGTATAAAAACTAGAAATTATGCTTTCTTAAATGATACAATTAGGTTGTATATAAAGGCTGAGATGAGAAAAAAATATGAATATAATTATTATTGTCAAGGGGGTCAACAATTTTTATTATCGTCTCGACAAATCGAGAGGTCGATCCCTTACCTTACCTTTTCACCACCACCACATTAATGACAAAAAAAAAGTGTCGTCGTAGTCAATGTCTGGCTGGAAAATATCTCCGACCATCATGTCGAAGGATACCCGCTGAACATACAAAAAAAAAAGTTCCAAACTCTTTGAAATTAACTTTAGATGGTTTTTTTCGCGTCAACTGCTGATCCGATTTTGATGCAATATGAAGATACTCGTAGCTTGAGCTTTGAGGAAGGACATAGCTAGTTTTTCTCACTTAGTAAATTTATAAAGTTGAAATTTTTCGTTCAGCGTTATACAAAATATTGTGTAAAAAGTTTTTGAAAAGTTCCCGTTAAAAATATCTGTAATGAAAAGGTAATCAACCATCATGGCAGTGACACTTAATTACACCCGTATAATTGCCCACCTACTTGCCTACTGATACGAAAATTACCTAAATACAAAAATACAATGTTGAAATTCATTACTTGTTCAGTAGTCCAGTTATTTTTAGGGTTCCGAACAGAAATGGTACCTAACAACAGAACCCTTATGGTGCGACTTTGTCTATCTGACGGTTTGTCACACCTACAAGTGTAATAGAGGTGTGTCAGGTGAGATATACATATTCTATATATCTCAGCAACCATTCACGCTATCGACTTGAAATTCGGAAAACTTTTAGAATATGATTGCCCGACTTTACTGAAAATGAAAGGATTTAAAAAATGTAATTGTTATTATTGTAAAGGGGATGGGGGGTCAAATTTTAAAATTGTCGCTACTAGATCGAATAGGGTACCATATGAAAGAACTTTATTTGTACATTACCAAATAGATTTTTTAGTATATCTTCCTCCCCCCCCCCCTTATCTCCGAAGTTTGCAATACGAAAACTCTGAATTAATAACAGTTGATAGACGTTTATGCATATATTACAGAAAAAATAAAAATATATCTCGAAGTTACATAGTTTTTTTGGAAATCTGCAAAAAACCTTTACAATCAAATTTAGTTTTGCGGTCCTAAAAATGGACTTTATTGCTTCTACAAGTACTATAGTTATATCGGACCTTTTCAACTACGTTCTGTTTTAAGTGAATAGGCCTTGCTTGTATATAATGTTATTGCAAAGGAGAGAAGACAGTGCTGCGTTTTTGAGATGCATGCGCCTCTTTCAATATACGAGCGGAGCCAAGTCTACTGAAGGAGCCTACCGCATGTATGGGCTCCAAACCAGGCTTTACGAAGACTGCATTCCGGGCTTGAGTCCACCAGACGGGTTTTAAACCTTAAAATACGCCACGTACTATAAAGATCAGCTTCAATTTGACACTCGCAGGCCAACTTCCATCTCTACCTACGCTAACTAAGATAATAACGGTAGATGCAAAGTCCTATCTACCAGCCAAGCTCTACGTGCTCCTTCCTGTACAGAAACGCAGGGGCGCCACGAGGAATTTTTGAACCGAGGTAATAGATAGTGAGTGAGGAAGATGGTACGATACCCAGAAGGACGCTGCTACCCATCCTCCAGTTCATAATCCCTTTGTCACCTCTTACTACACCCACGGGTAGAGACGGGTTTGTACAATTTTTGCCGGCACCACACGAGCCGTCGCTACCGCCACAATAAAATAGTTTGGGCGTTAGAGTTAACCAATCTCCTCCGCACCGCTAGCTTTCCACCCAGTTTTTAAGGAGACATTTAAGTAAAACTTGCTGATTGTACGTATCTTCGTATTTACTGTTTCCACTCATTCATTATGGCTCAAAAAACTTGTATTTGCAAACACATCTGGTGCGTACCGTCGCATCTTGTGAGCTGGAGAGCCCTTAGCTCCTGATCTTGAGTCTTGAGTCCGCTGTCTTTAATAAACCTCAGAGAGCGGTCGAGATGCCCATCTTTAGGTGAGAAACCGTTGGCTTTGCGATAGCGAGAAGATAAATTCTGCTACATATCTATAGCTAGATAATTGAACTTACAAACAAGCGTCAGTACGAAGGTGAAAGAATATTGAAACATTTTATTTTTCTAGAAAACCTTATATACAAGGTGTAACAGAAAGGGTGGTATACCAACCCTCAGATGTGCTTCTGCCCATGAAACTTAACGACTTTCCCTGAGGAACATAAGTAGGTCGAGAATGCATTGTCAGTGTAATAGTCCCTAACCCTATTGAGCCTATAATTAACGCTAGCCCTACCTACCTAGCCTAGTTGTATGAAATTGAAAAGCCTATCATTAATCTGTAGTATTTATCTGTATATTGCAATATCTAAATTTCTAACTATCCTGGCTGAACCTAAAGGGAAATCTAACTAAAGACCTAATATTACCTAGCGCTTATTCTGAAGTTCCTAAAGCCTATGTATAAGGTCTGTCTCAGTCCGTGGTTGGCCAAAGAAACGTCTAGATTTTAGATAGGACACAGTGAAGTGGACCGCGATTAGAGCAACCCAAAATTCTTTAATTCCCTAGAAATAAGTGCATAGATTAATACAAGCCTATGTTTTAGTAAACAATTTGTGTGTAATAGGAAGCAGGCAGATCCGATGGTGAAAAATACTCAAACAACAGCAAATAGAAGTAGGTAACATCAAAATAGTATATCTAGACTTCTCCAAGACTGATATTTAACTCTCTTCAAGAAAATTTTGTTTATTTTAACAGTGGGAAGGTCTGAAATACGTCCAGACTTTTAATAAAGATATTTTATTACTTTCTATGTACGAGAATCTTGATTCCCCGCGGCATTTTTCGACTTCATTCATGAAAGTTCACTTTGTAGATTTTTTTTTCACTTTTTTCTTCGAAGTGTCCTTGCAGCGCCGCACCAGAAATGGGCCGACGCGATGCAGTTCCATAATTCAAATTTGAATTTTGAGATCACACCACTCTCCCCGACCAATCAGATCGGCAATGGTATAAAGCTGTACTCAAGATTTTACCCACTTCCTTCACAAATTTTTCTATTTCCTATTTGACAAAGTAGTTCAAACCTAGGAGGTTTTAACACTCGTTGATTCGAGGCTCCAGATGAACTTTTCCAAGCAATTATTTTTAGTAATATAGATTTTGCTCTTTATTTGACCCATGAATTTAACAAAAATCTATGCTTCATCATCATCATCATCATATCAGCCGAAAGACGTCCACTGCTGGACATAGGCCTCCCCTAAAGAACTCCATGACGACCGGTCCTGCGCTGCTTGCATCCAGCGGCTTCCCGCGACCTTGACCAGATCGTCGGTCCACCTTGTGGGGGGCCTGCCAACGCTTCGTCTTCCGGTACGTGGTCGCCACTCTAGAACCCTCACGCCCCATCGGCCATCGGTTCTTCTTGCGATGTGCCCTGCCCACTGCCACTTCAGTTTAGCGATTCTCAGGGCTATGTCAGTTACTTTAGTTCTTCTGCGGATCTCCTCATTTCTGATTCGATCGCGCAGAGAGACTCCGAGCATAGCCCTTTCCATAGCCCTTTGGGTGACTTTGAGCTTTCTGATAAGGCCCATTGTGAGCGGCCACGTCTCGGTGCCATATGTCATCACTGGCAACACACACTGGTCAAAGACTTTCGTCTTGAGACACTGCGGTATTTTGGACGTGAAGATATTGCGGAGCTTCCCGAACGCTGCCCATCCGAGTCGGATTCGACGAGTAACCTCTTTCTCTAAGTTGGATTTACCCAGCTGGACTGTTTGTCCCAGGTATACGTACTCATCAACAACTTCGAGCGTAGAGTCTCCAACTTTGAGTGGAGTGGGTACAACAAGGGCGTTAGACATAATTTTCGTCTTATCCATGTTCATTTTAAGACCCACTTGTTGTGAAACTCTACTGAGGTTATTGAGCATCGTGCCGAGATCTTCCAGGGTCTCAGCCATTACGACAATATCGTCGGCAAATCGAAGGTGGGTCATGTACTCGCCATTGATGTTGATGCCAAGTCCTTTCCAGTCCAGGAGTTTGAAGACATCTTCCAATGCAGCGGTGAACAGTTTAGGAGATATGACGTCTCCCTGTCTCACTCCTCGCTGCAATTGGATAGGTTTCGAGTCCTGGTCCTGAAGACGAACTGACATAGTGGCGTTTTTGTACAGGTCCTTCAACACTTCAATGTACCGATAGTCGACTTGGCACCTCTGGAGAGATCGTAGCACGGCCCACGTCTCGATCGAATCGAAGGCCTTCTCATAGTCCACAAACGCTAGGCAAAGTGGCTGGTTATATAAAATCTATGCTTATTTACAATAAAGATTCCTAATTTATTATTTCTTCTTTTAAGGCTCCTAAAATAGAATATAGGTTGGCTGGAAGAGATCTCTAAAAGAGATAAGCTCGCCTTTGTGAACAATTTTCATTTGACAACTTTATGTTATTTGTGCGCAATAAAGAATATATATATATATCCTCTATAATACGGACCATCGTCCCGTTGATTGATTCTGATTCAATTTCTATTTTCTAATTTCTATGGTAGGTAAAAATTGTTTTCGTATTTCGATCTATTCTTGGAGAAAGTTGTTCAGTTTCATGGACAGATTCACATCCTTCAGGATTGGTATACCCTTTTTGTTACATCCTGTATATGTCACCGGTAAATTGTCAATAGGCTCCATTTCTTACATCCCGGACTTTGCTTTTGTAAACCAAAAACGGTTTTGAATAATTTTCGCAGTAAAAATAGTTTTGACTGGTTATGATTTCTGACTGTAACTTATACCTATAAATATACTATTTTTGATATCAATAACATTATATCAGTTTTATTTCAATCGGATATGAAGATGGCATGCCACATCGACGTAACTCCAACCATTAACTAAAGAATTTCCTCCGTATAACCATACGCACCAAAAATTACACTGAAAACGAATATGATTGATATCCATGATAAAGCACCACGAACGGGATATATTTAGGTCAAGTGAGAGCGCCCCCTAGCGGACTGCCGATGAAGTAATACAGGGTGGCCTGGCAAAAAAAACCGGTCAAGTGTGAATCAGACTCACGCGCTGAGGGTTCCGATATACCTGTAGTAAGTATATTTAGAAGCAATAAATTTCATTTTTGGGACCGCAAACCCAATTTTGTTTGTAAAGGATTTTCGCAGATTTTTAAAAAACTGTGCTATTTAGAGATATAATTTGTATAGCTTTCCTGTAATATTTATATAACCCTTAAACGACTATAATTAGTTCAGGCCATTCGAATTTACCTTATATGCGATCACCAACAACAGCGGTCGCCAGCCACAACGCTTACAAGCGTGGTGACTATGGTAAATTCCCTCCAATGTACCACGCGTTTTTGCAGGAGTTCTGGAGGGAACTCCTTGTCCTGAAGTGGACGTTTTATCGGATGTTATGATGATGATTACAATTTATTAGACATTTTTCATCATAATTTGAAAGCTTAGATTCGTAGAAATCACATAAACAATTTTGGAATATAAAATAATTAAAGCCAATCAATTTGATATCCTAGTTGATCTAGTAACAACAATTGCCCCCTCCCCCATTTACAATAGTAATAAAGATATTTTTTAATTCTTTCGTTTGCAATATTAAGTCGATAGTGATCAACAGGTTAGGTAGTTGCTGGAATAAACCGTTGTGACAAACAGACAGACAGACGATGTCGCACCATTCGTTTTTAGGGTTCCGTACCTCAAAAGAAAAAAACGGAACCCTTATAGGATCACTTTGTTGTCCGTCTGTCTGTCTGTCTGTCTGTCTGTCTGTCTGTCAAGACCCTTTATCTCACGAACCGGTAAAGGTATCAGGTTGAAATTAATACCATATATTAGGATCCATGAACCACACAAGATCTGAAAATTTAAATTTTTTACAACGACGCAATCAAAAGATATGGCATTTTATGTCATCATCTCCATACATTTATGCAAAAAACCAAAACCTACAGGGTTCTTCCCGTTGACCTAAAATTATGAAATTTGGCAAGAAGCTAGGTCTCACAGTACAAATAATGGGAAAAGTCTAAAATCATTAAATATTACAACTTTTCTCCCAACTAATGGTAACCAATTGTGGTGAGCTCCCGTTTCAAGAACTTTCATATAAGAGAGGGGTCAAGTTGGATGGTCGCTGAGGCGATTTTTGTTTTAGTTCTATTTTAAAAACGGGAACACTTACAAACTTGAAAATTGGTATGTTTATAGTGCATAAGCTATAAAATATCAACAAATAATAAAATTTTGTGTCGGACTCAAAAAATCTAGCACATTAACTTACTGAAATTTCAACTAATACAATTATGATTATGTGGTGGTACGTAACCCTCTGTGCGCGAGTCCGACTCGCACTTGGCCGGTTTTTTTTTCTTTATTACCATTTTGGTTCGGAACCCTAAAAGGTGATCCAAAGAAAAAGCACATACCAACTCATTTGAAACATATTGGTTCCGCCAAATACATGTAATACAGGGTGTTAATTTGATTGCGTGCCATAGCTTAGGGGGTGTTTGAGTAACGATAAAGGAACACAAAAAAAATATTTAAAAAATCCTACTTAAAAAAAACTAAAACTCCATTGAAACTTAACGAACGCGGAGGGCAATGACCCGGACGGAGCATCAGTGGTACGCAGTATCAGTGGATAAGGTAGGCACATACATAACTCTCTTTCGCGCGCTTTTGATAGCGCGGTGCTCAAGGTCATTGCCCTCCGCGTTAGTTTAGTTTCAATGGAGTTAAAAAAAAATAAGTAGGATTTTTTTTATATTTTTTTTGAGTTCCTTTCGATTTACTGAACCACCCCCTAAGCTATGGCACGCAATCAAATTAACACCCTGTATATTATGTTTTGATTCTTTTGTGCCATTAAACCACTTTGAAAACTGTTCATTGCACAAAATAGTACCTACCGTAAAATCGTATGAAATTACGACAAAAATTCGAAATCATTACTCGGAAAATTGAAAAATTTTGAACTTTCTAATTTTTTTCTGTTCTAGTCATGTGGGAAATATGGAATCAGAGAGCTTATAATAACTACGTTTTATATTCTATTATTTTATTTAAAAATACTCACATGTAACATAATACTATTTTTAGGGTTCCGAAACCAAAATGGTAAAAAAAAGGAACCCTTATGGTGCGACTTTGTCTGTCTGTCCGTCTGTCTGTCTTTCAGTCACATATCTATATCTCAGCAATCACTCATGCTATCGACTTGAAATTTGGAATAGTTTTAGAATATAGTTGCCCAACTTAATTGCACATGAAAGAATTTTGAAAAAATTATGAATTGTCGCTACTAGGTTGAGTGGGGCATCATATGAAAGGGCTTTACTAATACATTCTTAAATATATTTTTGTATTTTTTTACGTCTCTTAGTTTTCAAGTTGTGATGAAAAATGACAAAAAAATACTATACTTATCTCCGAAGTCTGTGAAAGGAAAAATCTGAATTAATTACAGTAGACAGAAGTTTATGTAATCATTACAGCAAAAATAAAACGATCTTTCTAAGTTGCACAGTTTTTTAGAAATCTGCAAATAACGTTTACAAACTTTAGTTTTGCGGTCCTAAAAATGGACTTTTTTGCTTCCAAAAATACAAAAAGTATATCGGAACCCTCGGCGCGCGAGTCCGACTCGCACTTGACCGGTTTTTTTTACACTCCGGTTCATCAAAAATCCGTAAGGAATGAATGAGATAAGTTTTTTTTAATTTGCTTTGTGTTGTCCAATTTTAGATGCCATGGAATTATTAAATTTTGAAAAATCTAGTGAAAATGCTCTCCGAGTAAAAATTATAATACCTACTGTGTGAAATTCGCGCAACCTCGTGTAACTGTATGACTGTGAATTGTGATATTATAAAACGAATGAAGAAATTCCAAAAAGGTTCATAACAGTTTCTAATCCAAATAGGGAGTTTTCCTTGACGTCTGTCAACTACGTTTTTAGGGTTCCGTACTTCAAAAGAAAAAAAACGGAACCCTTATATTAAGCTCCGTGAACCACAGAAGATCTGAAAATTTCAACGACGCAATCAAAAGATATGGCTTTTTATGTCCTCATCTCCATACATTACCTAAAATTATGAAATTTGGCAAGAAGCTAGGTCTCACAGTACAAATAAAGGGAAAAGTCTGAAATCATTAAATATTACAACTTTTCTCACAACTAATGGTAACCAATTGAGGTAAGCTCCCGTTTCAAGAACATTCATATAAGAGAGGGGTCAAGTTGAATGGTCGCGGAGGCGATTTTTGTTTTAGTTCTATTTTAAAAACGGGAACACTTGCAAACTTGAAAATTGGTATGTTTGTAGTGCATAAGCTACAAAATAATAAAAACTTGGTCAAGCGCGTGTCGGACTCAAAAAATCTAGCACTTTAACTTACTGAAATTTCAACTAATAATACAATAATACAATTATGATTATGTGGTGGTACGGAACCCTCAGTGCGTGAGTCCGACTCGCACTTGGCCGGTTTTTTTAAGAGGCGATGGGTGGTACTTTAGGTGGTACGCTAATCGCTGTTAGTAATTTCTTTTTTTTAGACATGATAAAAAGTACTAAGTATTTTTACAAAAACTATTACATGCATTTGACAGAAACAATGAAACTGACTCATGACATGGTTGCATTATGACGGTTTTTCCTTATGCTGATTTGCAGCGCCATCCAGTGGACATTTCAAAAGATGTTTGAAAACACCTTTTTCCCGAAATTTAAGTATTGTTAGGGTTCCATACCTCAAAGGAAAAAACTGATCCCTTATAGAATCACTTTGTTGTCCGTGTGTCTGTCTTTCTGTCACGACCCTTTTTCTCAGGAACACGTGGAGGTATCAAACTGAAATTCATATCAAATACTCAGGCCTACTGTCCCTTAGAGCTGTGACAAAATCAAACTTCTAAGTCAACGCAATCAAAATATACAGGCGTTTATTCGAGTATTTCGACACTCGCAAGGGAATCAAAACCTACAGGGTACTTCCCGTAAACTCAGAATTTTGAAATTTGGTACAAAGCAACGTCTTATAGAACAGATAAAGGAAAAATTGCGAGAAGCAAAAATTTTTTGTTACATCATATAATAAAAATAATTTTAATAATTTTAAATAACCCTTTTCCTCATGAACATGAAGAGATATTAAATTGAAATTCATATCAAATACTCAGGTCTATAATAACTTTAAGCTGTAACAAAATCAAACTTCTATGTCAACACAATCAAAAGAAACAGCAATTTAAACCGCATATTTTGAAACTCGCAACTACTCGCAAGGGAATCAAAACTTAAAGGATACTTACATTCGACCTAGAATCTTGAAATTTGGGATGAAGCAACGTTTTATAGCATATATAAAGGGAAAATTTCGACAACCTTAAACTTTTAGTTACATCATATATTAAAAAAATACCATAACTTTTACTTACATACCTACAGATTTGTACGGAACCCTCGGTGCGCGAGTCCGAGTTGCACTTGACCGGTTTTTTTTTAAGTTTTTAGGGTTCCGTACCTGAAAAGAAAAAAAACCTTAACCCTTATAGGATCACTTTGTTGTCCGTCTGTCTGTCTGTCAAGACCCTTTATCTCACGAACGGGTAGAGGTATCAGGTTGAAATTAATACCATGTATTAGGATCCATGAACCACACAAGATCTGAAAATTTCAATTTTTTACAATGACGCAATCAAAAGATATGGCATTTTATGTCCTCATCTCCATACATTTATTCAAAAATGCAAAACCTACAGGGTACTTCCCGTTGACCCAAAATTATGAAATTTGGCAAGAAGCTAGGTCTCACAGTACAAATAAAGGGAAAAGTCTGAAATCATTAAATATTACAACTTTTCTCACAACTAATGGTAACCAATTGAGGTGAGCTCCCGTTTCAAGAACATTCATATAAGAGAGGGGTCGCGGAGGCGATTTTTGTTTTAATCTATTTTTAAAACGGGAACACTTACAAACTTGAAAATTGGTATGTTTATAGTGCATAAGCTATTAAATAACAACAAATAATAAAATTTTGTCAAGCGCGTGTCGGACTCAAAAAATCTAGCACATTAACTTACTGAAATTTCAACTAATACAATTATGATTATGTGGTGGTACGGAACCGCACCGGCTCGCACTTGGCCGGTTTTTTTTCTTATATGCGTTTCATCATGGCTTCTGCTATTTTTTTATTCGAACTACATAACTAGGTCGCCCTGTATAACAGTCTTAATTCCTAATAATTCCTTCGCTACTAGATTACGTCGGGAAGCCTTAGGGTATTGCTTGTGTTATTACTCGAGCTATAATTTCCACAGGCGATGCGGCGATGCTGGAAAATTGTTAGTTAATTATTGCTGACTAGCTATCCTATACTATTAAACGAGCAATATTTGTATATAAATATATATAAATATATTTGTAATCGGTTTCTGAAAACGGCTCTAACGATTTCAATGAAATTTACTATCGGGGGCGAAAAATCGATCTAGCTAGGTCTCATGTCTGGGAAAAATCATTTTCCCCGTGTATTTAAGCATTTTTAAAAAATTACCCCGGTTTAGACAGAAACCTACAGCGCCATCTGTTGTCGGGTAGCATAGCTTGCTCACCCGATGATATTTTAATGTTGAGGTAGCTGTTATAGAGCGAAGCTCGGTCGACCAGGTACTACAGTATATATGAACAACTGGGCCGATTAAAGAGCTTATAATATGCGACGGTCCACCTCATCAATCAGGTTTGTATTGTTATTCAATTAAGATAAGATATTGACGTTCACTTTGACCCCTTAATTACCCGTGCGGTTATTTTTGCGCTCGAACGTAGTAAGGGTATTTCGTATCTTTTTTTTATACAATATAAGGACCTCATATTTGTAGAGAATGACAATTTCCCTTCAGTCCATCTAAGAAAAAAATATTCCACTTAATTTTAGTCTTCTAAATAATAAGAATACTTCATTTCAGAATATTTAAGATACTCATCCATCAGTGTTTAGAAGCTTTACGATTCGTGAGCAACATGTGAGATTTATATTTCTGTATGGCGATACTCAAAAGCTTGATTCAGTCGTACCTTTTAGTCTCATTTCGAAAGTCTACGTCTATGATTCCATGCTAAGGTTATAAAGACTTATCGAGGAAGGATACTAATTACTTTTTACAATGTCGGGCAACAACTATAAAATACCGCTCAAAGGCGAGTCGGAATCGCGCGCTGAGGGTTCCGATATACCTACAGTATTTTTGGAAGCAATAAAGTCCATTCTTAGGAACGCAAAACTAAATTTGTATGTAAAGGTTTTTAGCAGATTTCTTAAAAACTTTGCAAGTTAGAAAGATCGTTTTTTATTTTTGCTATAATAGTTAAATAAACTTCCATCGACTGTAATTAATTCAGATTTTTACTTTCACAAACTTCGGAGATAAGGGGGCACCATAAGGGTTCCTTTTTCTACCATTTTTGTATCGGACCCTAAAAACCATCAAAAGTACAAGTTGGGCACCGAGAGTGCCGTACTACTAAGATAAAAATACCGTCTTAGGGACGGACGTGCAGTCACGCAGAAATGTATTAAATGCGCGGGAGTCCGACTAGCACATAACCAATTTTTATTAAGATTATGTAGTCAACAAGGAACCCTTGTTTCGTCGTATCCGTCTGTCTGTTTACTCGCACTTGGCCGGTTTTTTTATATTTTTGCTATAATAGTTAAATAAACTTCCATCGACTGTAATTAATTCAGATTTTTACTTTCACAAACTTCGGAGATAAGGGGGCACCATAAGGGTTCCTTTTTCTACCATTTTTGTATCGGACCCTAAAAACCATCAAAAGTACAAGTTGGGCACCGAGAGTGCCGTACTACTAAGATAAAAATACCGTCTTAGGGACGGACGTGCAGTCACGCAGAAATGTATTAAATGCGCGGGAGTCCGACTAGCACATAACCAATTTTTATTAAGATTATGTAGTCAACAAGGAACCCTTGTTTCGTCGTATCCGTCTGTCTGTTTGTTTGTCCGCGGCTTTGTTCAGCGATCCTTAGTACTAGAAAGCTGAAATTTGGTATGAATATACATATTAGTGACGCCAACAATGCGGTGTAATACAACCTTGAAAAAAAAAATTTTTTTTTGTACCTCCCGTACACGAGATGAAAAATGTTTTTCTTTTCGACCCCATAGTATGGGGTTTCGTAAGATAGGTCTTTTAAAAACATTGTGAGTTTGCACAGACTACTTTTCATTTTAGGGAACAGACTACTTTTAATTTTAGGGATCCGTTTGCGAATCGTTTAGCTTAGAAGCACAACTTTTTGTTAGAGTCAAGTGTCCCCCCCCCCCTGCCTGCTAAACGGTTGTTACTGGAAATGTGAAAAAATCATAGTAATAGCATATATGGTGGAATTAAAAGAAAATCTATCACATCACAGCTGAGAAGACTGTACAGGTTAAGAAGTAATTAATAGTCGAAAAACTGAAAATAATTGAATTATAAATAGCAATCAGGCGCTGGGCTTTATGGTCGTTAGGCCCCTAATTGCGCGTGGCCCGACACGCACTTGGCCGGTTTTTATTATTTGTTGATATTCTATAGCTTACTTTGAACATACCAGTTTTCAATTTCCTGTTATTACGAAAGAGCTAAAACAAAAAAACACCAATAAAACACGTATGGGGGATCCCTATGGCACCCTTTGGGTTGGTACGGAACCCTATGACACATCCTAAAAATAAATCTTCAAACGACCAAAGCTGATGATAAAGTGAATTTAAGCTAACAAAGCCGAGTCACTTACCCTTCCAGCTCTCCTAGTAGATAGTATCCTGTACTATCCGGACTTATATCGCCCTCGACCCGATCGGTAAATGGGCACTCTAACTCAATTCAATGACGGCCGAAATTGTAAAGTGACACGATGCGGGTTTAACTCTATATAACGGAAAATAATTTGATAAAGGGAACGTAAAGGATAGTAAAGGGTAGGTATTAGTTAAGTACCTGTCTAATAAATAAGGTTCTAAAATTAACTATGTACACAACATAATAACATGACATAAAACAGAAAGTTCATACCACGGGTCCTTGGATTTCGTCCAAGCACGGGTCTTACTCAAAGTACCCAAAGTACCTAGTAAAAACCTGAATCTGGATGTTACCTATATTGAATTTAAGTGAAATTCAGTTTTCACTTTGATTATTGATAATTCTTCACACGCTCAGACCTTCAACTAAGAGTTTTCATCTAAAAATATTCTAAATATTTAGTTTTGATTGTATATGGATGATTTATAATAGGTTCATAACGATGATAGCGAGAATTCATGAAGTCACAAAGCAGAAAATTTATTCAAATTCGTAGCAAAGTATTCCGTCTTGAATGCTTTGATGTGCAATCAAAAGTACTTAGCGTGATTGGAAGCAGACTTGTCCCTTTCCTGACCACATTCAAATGAAAATCTCAGGTACTAATGGCTTTGGGAACAGGAGGATGTTTAACAATCACTGCACCGAGCCAGGTATGTTCCCGATGCCACTCTCCCATTTTATTGATATATTTTCATACGATCGGTCATAAAAACATACTTGAGAGCAAAAATTTGTACCTATAAAACGTACAATCAATAGCACAATGGTGTAAAAACTTTGAGCGCCTTTCTACGCAGCATTAGTGCTGTTATTCGTCTTGCAAGTGACTCTACTAAATATGCAGCAGACTGTACCGCTGATCCCAAATCACGGCTGATGTATCCCAAATACCACCTGCTCGTTGAACAGAAAACGATCGTTTGTCAATCGGAAGGAGATTGATTGAAATTTTCAATCGTGTCCACTTTTCAGGGATGTATTTTCGTGGACATCAATATGTCACGCTCAGAAGTCAAGTAGGTAATGGATGATTGGTCTGTCAGGAGTCTCCTTTAGGTAAGCACTGTTTGTTTTTTTTTATTTTAATATAACAGTCAAACACGAGTTAATCGTTTCTTTGAAAAATGAAACCGTTTCATTGAAAACTGGAACTGAAATAACTTTTAAAGACGCGAATCAACAAATAAAGCTACAACCTTGCACGAGGAGGTATTCAAGTGCCCCTCGTTACGAATGTTGGTCAGACCGAGTTCTTAACTTTCTTCACAGAAGTGCCCTTAAGGCCCTTTCCGAGTCAAAATGCAAAAATGCAATTATATTACTCACGAAGTGCCTAACGGGACCGCACGCTTAAGCTAGAAAACTTACGTGTTTGTTATTTATATGTATATGTTTATGAAAGAAGCATTCATGACAAGACGAGTCACAAATAATTTACAATAATGGTATAAGTTTATAATCTGCCTCACAAACAATTATTTTTTTTCGGAGACTAAAAGTCGTAGACTAGTAGTACAATAGAATAGTAGAAAATGTATTTATCCCAATAAGATGCACTATAAACATACGAATTTTCACGTTTGTAAGTGATCCCGTTTTTAAGATGGAGCTAAAACAAAAATCGCCTATAAAAACAGGTCTTTAGTATGGGAGCCCCCCTTATGTTTTTTTTTTGTTTTTAGTATTTGTTGTTATAGCAGCAAGAGAAATACATAATCTGTGAAAATTTTAACTGTCTAGCTATTATTGTTCATGAGATACAGCTCAAACAAAATTTTGTAAAAACAGATTTTAATGACCTGATTTTAATGGCATCTTATTCCTTTGTTTTAAATAATTTTTAAAACAAAAATATAGTATTTATCTACTCAACGAGCTCTAAACAACAATATCCCACATGATGGGGTAGGTCAAACTTTTTTTTACTCTCCCTCCTTTAGTTGTTTGGGAGCCCCCCTCAGTTTCTATTTTTTTTTGTATTTGTTGTTGTAGCGGCAACAGATACACACAATTTGTAAAAATTTCGAATTTCTAACTATTACGGTTCATGCGATACAGCCCGCTGACAGACAGACATCGGAGGCATATCAATAGGGTCCTGTTATCAGTTTTAATGCACTCCTGCCACCGTTGTGGAAAACTGCATCAGTAACACCAATTTTCAAGAAAGGAAGTAAACTGGAACCGTCAAATTACAGATCTATAAGCCTGACCAGTGTAGTATGCAAAATAATGGAAAAAGTTCGGCAATTAAGAGAATTTCTGCATACACGTAAAATAATTAGTGACCAGCAACATGGCTTCTGCCCTCACCGTTCGACAGTATCAAATCTATTATCTTGCCTAGCATCCTGGACTGATAGTTTCAACAAAAGAGAACCTGTAGACGTCATATACCTAGACTATGAAAAGGCATTTCACAAAGTACCCACTACAAGGCTTCTACACAAACTAGAACACATAGGTAAACGAGGAAACTGTTAGAATGGATCGAGGCCTTCCTGCGAAACAGAACACTGCGAGTTCAAGTCGGCTATACTATGTCTGAAGAAAGAGAAATACATAGTGGTGTGCCACAAGGCTCTTTCCTGGGCCCCGTTCTGTATATTATTTATACGTTTGACCTGCCACATTGCCTGAAATGCAATGTCAGCATTTTTGCAGACCTAGATGCTATCGCAAAATGGTCAAGCCATTCGCTTATAAACCTTAATGCTGACAAATGTACCACACTCCACATAGGCAATAGAAACCCACACTTAAAATATAAGCTGAATGGAGTAGAACTGCAAGCAGTCTGTAATGACAATGAAACGATACCAAGTCCAGATAGCAACTAGTTTATTTTATAAGAGACGGTAGACACTTTGTCGAATACCCACAACACCTTCCCCTTAAAGCAATGCAATGCTATGTATATAAATTTTTTAATGTATATAACTGTTACACAAGTAGGTAGATAATACTTTACTACATAACTTAATTAGTAATAGCAGATTATTTAAACCAAACATGTACAGAAATTATTAACTTCTCCTTCCCCTTACAAAGATAACAAACTAACAAATAATTTTTTTTTTTAGTATAGAGTGTTTATTACTTTGTAATTTTATTTTCTACATTAGTTCTGCTACGCAAGACTGGTGGGGATGGGGAATTATCCTCCACATCAGTGTCTTCAGCATCATCATAACATGATTGATTTGGTATATACAATGAGTCATCATAATCTGTCTTAGGACTGGACTCGTTATGAAGATCATCTTGATCAATGGATTGATATTGTTCCTCATCTTCTGTAGGCACTGTCCTAATTAAATGTCGACGATTACGACGATATATTCTGCCTGTTTTATTTTGCACAAAATAAGAACGAGGCGCTGCAGCTTTTGCTAAAACTTTACCTCTCATTCGATCATTTCTTTCCAACATGATAACATTATCACCGACATTTAATTTTGGCAGTGGTTTGCTGTGCAAATCGTAATACATTTTTGTTTTTCTTTGTTTTTCTAATAAAATGTTATGCTGATTTTTATTGTCATATTGAAAAGTTAACAAGTGTGGGTGAACTGGCAATCGGCAGTTCAGCCTGCGACCCATCAGTAACTGTGCTGGTGAATTTAAATTGTCACGAGGCGTATTTCTATAACTTAATAGATTCAAATGGAAATCTGTTCCGCTATCAACAGATTTTTTCAGAATCTTTTTGATAGCTTGAACTGCTCGTTCACTTTTGCCGTTCGATTGCGCATAGTTAGGCGACGATGTTACATGTTCAATGCCCCACTCTTGCGTAAAAATATGAAATTCCCTATTTGAAAACTGTGGCCCATTATCGCTAATAAGTGTTTCTGGAATTCCATATCTAGCAAAGTTTTCCTTTAGTACATTAATAACTGTCTTTGAAGACGTGTTTTTTAACTGCGCAACCTCTATAAAGCTTGAGTAATAGTCCACAAGTATCAAATATGGGTTCTTCTTGTACTCAAACAAGTCAGTCCCTACCTTATTCCAAGGTAAAGTTGGTATTGAAACAGAAATCATTGGCTCTTTACTAGGCCTGTTTAAGCTCTCCTGGCAAGTCCTACATTTTTTTATAAAATTATCTATATCCTGACTAATTCCGGGCCAAAACAGCACTTCGCGTGCGCGCCTCTTACAACGGTCCATCCCTAGATGCCCTTCATGTATAATTTGTAACATGTCATTTCTTAATGAAAACGGAATCAAAATTTGTTTGTTTTTAAATATCACTCCATTTACACAATACAATTCCTCTCTCATGGACCAAAAATATTTTAAATTATCGTTTACATCACTTTTATATTCTGGCCATCCTACATTAATATAATACATTAATGTTTGCAAATTCTGATCCTTGGCTGTTTCGGCTTTAACTAACTTTAGTTTATTTCCTGACATTGGAACATTGTTTATAACCATATTGATCTGATATGATAAACTATTACTGATATTATCATCATACAAATCTGGAAGCGGCGCACGCGATAAAGTGTCTGGTATGTACATAAATTTTCCGGGTTTATAATTAACAATCAATTCATAACCTTGCAATCGCAACATCATTCGTTGCAAGCGTGCTGGGATCGAGTCTAGAGACTTTTTAAAAATGCTTTCAAGCGGTTTATGATCCGTTTCTATAACCACTGCTCTTTTTCCGTAAATATATTGGTGAAATTTTTCACATGCGAAAACAATTGCCAACATTTCTTTTTCAATTTGCGCGTAACGAACCTGAGTGTCAGTAAGAGTGCGTGACGCATACTCCACCGGGCGGCCCTCCTGTAGGACCACAGCTCCAAGCGCGACGCTGGAGGCGTCTACCGAGATTACGACTGGCCGTGACACGTCATACAGCGCTAATACAGGGGCTTCGCTTATTAGGTCTTTTAATTTCTCAAACGCATTCTGGTGACTGCTCTCCCACAACCACAGGGTGTCTTTTTTTAGCAGTCTTGTTAGTGGATATGTGTGCACGGAGTATTCAGGAATAAATTTGGATAAATAATTTACGGCTCCCAAAAATCGCTCTAGTGATTTTCGATCCGTTGGCACTGGCATATCTTTGATTGCCTTTACCTTTTCACCATCTGGCTTCATACCATCTTTATTAAATGTGTGTCCCAAGTAAGTTACCTCCTGTACACAAACCCGACATTTATCTTTATTAAACTTTAGATTAATTTCTCGCGCCCTGTCTAACAAAGCCCTTAAACGCCTGTCATGTTCACTTTTATCTTTTCCCCAACAAATAATATCATCAATGAATGACTCAACCCCATCTAAACCTTCTAAAAGCTGTTTTATTTTCGCATGAAACACTTCCGAAGCACAGTTTAAACCGTAAGGCAACCTTAGGTATTGATAACGGCCAAATGGTGTTCCAAAAGTGCATAAGTCTGCACTTTCCGCATCAAGTTTTATGGCCCAAAATCCGGAATTAGCATCTAAGACAGAAAAATATTTAGCACCATGCAACTTCACTGCTAATTCATTTATAGTTGGAAGTTGAAAATGAGCACGCTGTATAGCAACGTTCAACGGTCGTGGATCTAAACATATTCGTAAATCTCCATTTTTCTTCGGAGCAGTCACTACAGAGTTTACCCACGGTGTAGGATGCGTCACCTTTTTAATCACTCCTAAATCTGTCATCCTGTTTAACTCTGTCTGTAGCTTATCTCGCAGCCCTAGCGGAACTTTTCGCGTAGCACACACGACTGGCGTTACGGACTTGTCCACAACAATATGGTACTGTCCCGGAAGACAACCTAACCCTTCAAACAGGTCAGCATAATCTGTCAAAATGTTTGCCTGTTTTACTTCATGAACACGCTGTATCAGCCCTAAATCCGAACAAGCTTGTCGACCTAACACGCTTTGACAACTTATATTTGCAATTGCAAACTTTAAAATGTACATTTTATTTTTATACCACCATTTCAAGTGACAAACACCTTTTAAAGGAATCGTATCTCCACTGTATGACTGTAACTTCATTTTATTTTTACCACAAATCATAGCCGAATCGTAGCCTAATGTCTTAAAACGTTCATACGATAAAACATTAATGTCTGCACCTGTATCCAATTTAAATTTCTCTGCACCGAACTCACCTTTCAGTGTCTCGAACCAGTCCTCGGCTTTGACATTTTTCCCCGAAACATTTGACAACATAGAAATATAAAATGACTCACAGTCCTCTTCTCCCGATGACGTTTCCTCGTTTATTTCAAACACCTTTTTTACACTTTTTCTAAGCTTACACATTCTCGCATAATGCCCTTGATTTTCACACACATAACACTGGATAGAAATAGCCGGACACGAATTTGGCTCCACACACTGCCCGCCGCACCTATGGCACTGGCCCGCAGCAGCTACCGATCCCGTGCGCCGGGCGGCGCTGGCGCCGGCTGCGGCCCAGCCGCGGCCCTTGCGCCCGCGCCCGCCGCGCCGACCTCCTCGGCCGCCGCCGCCACCGCGCGCCTCCACAGCGTCGACGTGTATGGACCCCCGGCCCGCCGCCGCGCTGCTGCCGCCTCGTGCCTCCAACACACGGCTACTATCCGCTGACACCTCGTCTGCCTGACATATTTTTATGGCTTTGTCTAGCGTTAAGTCTTCATGTCTGAGTAACCGATCCCTCACGATTACACTCCTGATACCGCACACGATGCGATCTCTAATTAGTTCTTGTTCTAACGTTTTGAACTCACAAGTTTTACTTAATAACTTCAGCGCCGTAACGTATTGATTTATTGATTCCCCCACTTCTTGGGATCGAGTAAAAAAATTGTATCTTGCTAAGGTTATGTTAGGTTTGACACCGAAATACGCGTCGAACTTTCCTATTACGGCAGTGACGTCATCGCGCTCTGTTTCTTTTTCGAACGTAAAAGTCTCATAAACGTCGAATCCTTCCGATCCGATCAAGTTTATTAACAAACTCGCTTGCACACTTGCTTCTTCTTTATGCACTCCTGATGCCTTTAAGAACAAATTGAATTGCGTTTTCCAACGCCGCCACGCGTCAGCCCGGCTGACGGAGCTGCCATCCAGGCACAATTCTGGCGGTGGTCTCGCGTGTTCCATAACGATGCGCACTGTACTGCACACTATTTACACTCGACACTAAACAGTTTTGGATATTTTCGCGAATTTCCCCGATAAAACACGTTTTTTCCGCTGTCACCATGTAATGACAATGAAACGATACCAAGTCCAGATAGCAACTAGTTTATTTTATAAGAGACGGTAGACACTTTGTCGAATACCCACAACACAGTCATAGAGCAAACTGACTTGGATGTTATTATCATGGATAACATTAAGTGGGAAGATCACATTTGCACAATCACGAAGAGAGCAAAAAGCTTTATCTATATTATCCGAAAAGCCTTTGGAATCCTTACTCCAGACATGATGCTGAATATACACAAGACATACATAAGACTAATACTGGAGTGTGGTTTTCAGGCTTGGAGCCCGTATTTTGTCAAGGACATTGAATTATTGGAGAAAGTACAGCACAGCTTTACCAAAATACCAAGACAATTAAAGAGACTACCATACGATGACAGACTTGAAGCGCTGTAGTTATGCACCCTCAAAGAGCTACGGGAGCGTGGAGACCTTATAGAAACGGCCACTACAATCTGAAAAATCTCCAGACAATGTTCAGAAAGGACAATAATACCCGTCTAAGAGGTCACTACTTGAAACTAGAAACCTGTCTCTCCCACTACAATCCTCACAGAAACTTCTTTGCTAATAGAATCGTCAACCCATGGAATAAACTGCCCGAAGAAGTAGTCTCAGCACCAAATGTCAACATTTTTAAGAACAAACTAGACAAACATATAATAGAACTTAAGAAAAAGAAAGCACACTAGTTAACTGGATACAGGCATTATCAGTTGTATATCGACTACCTGCCTGCTCAAGGATAATAATAATAGTAACATATAAGCTTAGTTTCATTGCAAACGGTTAACTCAGACAAAAGGTACGTAGAGTTTCAAGCGGCGGCGCAAACTACTAAACCGATTCAAACGGCGTTTTCAATTACGTGTTAAACTTACTTTTGTGCAGCATACAAGCTTAGTTTCATTGCAAACGGTTCTCTCAAATAGAAGTTACGTGAACTTTCAAGCGGTGGCGCAAATAACTCACACACTACTAAACCAATTCAAACGGGGTTTTAAATAACGTTTTTGACTTACTCCGTGCAACGTAAAAGCTTAGTTTCATAGCAAACGGTTCACTCAGATCAAACAGACGGCACGCGAATTTCCAAGCGGCGGCGCAAATAACTCACAAACGGGGTTTTCAAAAACGTGTGCAACATAATAGCTTCAGTTTAATTGCAAACGGTTCACTTCAACAGATGGCATGCGAAGTTTCAAGCGGTGGCGCCAATAACTCACGAAACAATGTTCTCATTCAGACGAAATTTCAAGGAAGGAATTTTAAACATGGAATCCAGGAGACAACTTCATTTTACTAATCTTATGCACTCAGTTGTCCGATTCAAAAGACCACCTTATTTATATGCCAAATTGAAATGGGCTACCTATACTTCAAATTCGCGATTTAAAAATAGTTTCTTGCTTGTGACTCCATTCCATAAAACCAGAGCTTTCGAGGGAAGTTTCCGGTACCAGGCTTCCTAATGCTGGAATAATCTTCCACCCCCACTTAGGAAACCTATGACTAAGTCAGTTTTTTAAAAGTATATAAAAAATATGCTGCTCGAAAAGCAAAGGATGTCCTGATACCGGATTTTAGTTTGGTATTGTTGTTATTTAGTATTTTATATTTATTTTAGAGTACAATGTCATTATTTATAAATCATTTCATAATGTATAAATACCTTCCTAATCGCATTATATGTATTTAATTATTACTATAGCATTATTACGTAATTGTATTTTATTTTCAATCACAAACCCCGCTTGGAGCGCGCTGGGATCCAGCCGACGATTTTAGTTGGTACGACTGAAAAACAGCGTCCGTATCTTCGAGATGGACTTTTTGCTGAGTCGTTCACCTTTTCGCTATTGCGCCACCTTGCATACTATAACGAACACGAGGACCGGGGTTATTATAAAAGAGACGCTTGAAAACGCAATTAGGTTTTATATTCTTTTTTTTAAAGCAAGCTAATATCAACGTCCGTACCCAGCCGTGGGCAGGAGTTGACTGGCCATTGTTTCAGAACGTGACGTCATTATTCGAAATCAAATTCAATTTTAGAAATACTTAATACTAAATGGTCGGAAGTAGCACGTCCGCCATCAGTCGTCAGTCAGGATAGCCATCTTAGTGTCGCTCAAGGTTAGCGATCACCGATGTGGACACGCTGAAGCGCATCCAAGGATATCGACACTCGATATCACAACTCATTGAGCATAGTATAACATGAAAAAGAGAATTAGTGTTAAGTACAAAATAAAGTTAGGACACCATGAATACATGTTTTTGGACGTCTTTCATCTATACATACATCGTCAATTAAAACATTTATAACTCACGCTTTTAACTATATGAGAGGTTCTTTGACGAGAAAAGTGAAAAAATATAATGAAAACCTGCTAACAAAGATTTTAGTACAAAATCATACATATTTCTTTTTTATATTTACAATATTGCGTACAATGCATTTATAATCATAATGAGCTTATCTATATTTTTTATAGGACAATATTTCGTGATTATAGGAATAATATTGTACACGTAATATTATCTATGCAATAGGAACAAATACTTGTATGCAATTTTTTATTGGTACACTACCTGCTGTGATTATTTATGTATGTCTTTTCCTCTATACAAAGGTTGTCTGGTAGAGATCGCTCTCAGCGATAAGACCGCCTTTGCCCACTATAACTAACCTTAAGTGTTTTTCTTTGTGTGTTCTTATGTTTATGTGTGCAATAAAGAATTTATTCATTCATTCATACTATAAACAAACAAAATATGACATGACATCTTTGTCAGACTGCATCCAAAAGACATGCGCAGTTTCTCTGTCGCCATCCGTCGTCTTGGAGACTTGCAAACCCAAATTATTACGAAATTGGTACGCTTGTAAGCAATTCAAGCATGACAAACAATATGAAAAAACTTTGATGAGGGTGATTCTCTGCTTTAGACAATACAAAATTAGCTTACAGTTGTACGGCACGTGTTATGCGTGCAGTGTCCTTTCAAAATGGCACTCATAAAGTATGACGCGTCGTGGTCATCATATGGCATCATCTTCTTCACATACAGGGTATCATCTTCTTCATTAGCATCTTCTTCTCTTACTTAGGACCGGTTTTATAGCACTCTCCTAAACTTGACTCGAATCGCGCAACTGTAACACTTTACATAAAATGGCAAAAGGGGCACGGCGCCTCCACCATTATAACGAACACGAGGACCGGGGTTATTATAAAAGAAACGCTTGAAAACGCAATTAGGTTTTATATACTTTTTTTTAAAGCAAGCTAATATCAACGTCCGTACCCAGCCGTGGGCAGGAGTTGACTGCACGGGCGATAATCTTCATACATGAAAAACTCGCCATATAGTCTATGGATTTAAACTAGAGGAATAGACAAAAGACCCTTTATTACTCAAATTGACAGTACTTTCCCTCCTTATTTTAAAAAGCAAAAATTAAAGAAGCCTGTGAAAGAATCCTGTAGAGATGAGAAAAAATGTCTGCTTTTGTCGCTAAGTAAAAGTGCATTTGGTTGTGAATTAAAGTAATAAAACGAGTTAAAAACCATAATATCTTTGTTTTAAAACACAAAATCTCAAAACGACGTAATGTGCGCCAAGTTTTTTGTTGTGAAGAAGCAAGAAGAAGGAATTGTTGGTACTTAAAGCATCAATTGTCAAGAATTTGTAATCAAGAAAAGTCGGAACCTTCAGTCAGTTATAATATAGTGGTAAAATTGTGCATATTTCTGAATAGTTTAATGTGAAACGAGATTCCAGTGAAAATATTGTTGTTACCTTCGCACGTGTACATCATGAGATTGAAGAAACATCTTGTCTAGATGTTTGTTTGGTTTGTTGTAAATGTTTGTTTACTAAGCTTCCCATTTTTCTCATGGATTTTTAATTGCATTATATTCCGCATGCCATGACTTTCAATAAATATTATGTATAGAATTTGCTTTGAATAAATAAAACTATATCTACATCTGATGTCTTTTATTGCTTTAAAACTAAGAAAAGTAAAAGAAAAATATTTGTAACGTAAAAAACTAGTATCATATCCAAAAAATAAATGTAGCCAAACTAGGGAATTAAGATTCCAAATCAGAACAAATAAAAAAAACCGAGTTGTCAAAATGATTTGATGAGGGCATCAAACCTCCTTGGAAGGCATTCTTAAAGCGAGTTTTGACATAAAGGAGATTCCCGTCTGATGCGTTAGTATCCCTAAGTAGTTTGTGGTTGACTGGCCATCAAAGAGAATATAACCACCATTGTTTTCAGAACGTGACGTCATTATTCGAAATCAAATTCAATTTTAGAAATACTCGCCAGCCAGCTCTGCTAAAGAAGGCTTTCAAGGAGGATCACTACAATACCTTAGTGCAGTTATTTCAGTTTCTTTTGTTTATGTGTTAACATATGGTTAACATATTGTTTTCTTTTATATGTGTACTTTATTGTACTTTGGTTTGTAGTGTCACAATAGTTGAATAAATAGTTTTTCTTTCTTTCTTTCTTTCTTTCTTTCTTAAAATTTCTTCTGTGAAACATATAAGCCTAGTTTCATTGAAAACGCTTCACTCAGACAGATGGTATGCGAAGTTTCAAGCGGCGGCACCAATAACTCACAAACTAATGGAAAGATTCAAACGGGGTTTTCAATAACGTATTTGGGTTACGGTTCCCTCAAACAGAAAATATGTGAGTACAAAATTTCAAGTGGCGAAGCCGAGCCGAAATGAAATAAAGCTTATAATTAATGTTGCATGGAAGTAAGCCAAATAAGTTGTTGGAAATTCCATTTAAATCGGTACAGTTGTTTGTGTATAAGTCGTGGGCACAAATGGATTAAGTAGTAACATTTAGATTTATTATTATGGTAAAAATAATAATGAAAAAAATCCCATCAATTTCGGCTTGGCGGTGCATAAAATGTAAAAAAAAATGTATGAAAGTTCTAGAGTTTTGAAAACTTAGATAAGTAGGTACTTATAAATAAGAGAAATAAAGAAAGATGTGAATCATTGTTTTTTAGAAATCGTTTTAGTATAGAAGTAAAGTCCTACTGTTTATGGAGGTACATGTACAGTTAAAAGCATATGAAACTGGACACGTTGGACTTTGTACCGATCTTTTTTCAGTCGCTACAGAAGCTTTAATTGTAGGTTTTGTTTTGTACAAGAATTAAAGAAACCCTTATCACACTTCGCATGGAATTTGACAAAAATTTTACACATAAGAGGATAGTGGCCGAAATAACAGTCCACACGTAAACAAGTGGTGTTTAATTTACAAAAAATCCGTACTATCTGTACTCTGTAAATCTACATCTACACGAATCTACATCTACACTTCTACACTAATATTATAAAGAGGAAAGATTTGATTGTTTGTTTGTTTGTTTGTTTGCATCGAATAGGCTCCGAAACTACTGGACCGATTTAAAAAATTCTTTCACCATTAAAAACCTGCATTATCCGTGATGAACATAGGCTATAAAGTATTTTCAAAAAAGTTTGGGTTCGTATGAAAACTTCGATAATGTAACCCAAGGTGTGAAAAAAATACCAAATAGCATCCTTATATCGCGTACGCTGCCGAAACTATTAACAATAGAGCAAAGTGATGTACTACAGGTTTATAGAAGACACTAATATACAAAAAAGTCCGCAATACCATATGTCTAACTGTTACAGTTATGTCACAATAACTACTTTTTCATGTTAAAATATACAATAGTAACGCCGGTACAAACTATATAGGCCACATTATTCGTACCTATTAATCCTTATCCAAATAAATAATTTTGTATTCAAGGCTATATCAGTACCTGTAAATAACTTTTTGAATTATTTAAATCGGACATACCATTCAAAAGTTATCATGAGTGTAATCATTATCAAAATTGAAATTAAAGAAACACCGCTCTAATGACTGTGATGGTTTTATCTACAAGAGAGAATAGACACGAAAAATTTGGCTTATGTTTCCTGTATGTGTAATTGAGTGTAATCTTACGCCTATATGCCTTCCTCACGGGGTAGGCAGGCAGAGCATCAAAGAGTGTATGTGATGATGAGAAATCTAGCTTTGTCTATTACTTACTTAAGTACCTAAACATTTAATTCAAAATATTATCCAAATTTTCTTTAAAATGTACTCTTTTTAGGGTTCCGTACCCAACGGAAGAAAAACGGGACCCTATTTATATGCCTCTGATGTCTTTCTGTCTGTCAGCGGGCTGTATCTCATGATTCATGAGTCGTAATAGGTAGACAGTTGAAATTTTCACAGATTATCTATTTCTGTTGCCACTATAACAACAAATACTAAAAACAAAATATAAATAATGGGGGGCTCCCCTACTAAAAACGTGTTTTTCTAAGCGATTTTTGCTCGAGTTTTGATTTAGCTCTATCGTAAAAAGGGGAACAATAGTGAAAATTGGTATATTTATAGTGCATAAGCTATAGAATAACAACAAATAATAAAAACTGGTCAAGTGCATGTCGTTCCGTGTGGTAGCGGCAAAGAATAGTACCGACCAATCTCTATCTGTAGGTGTCGTAAGAGGCGACTAAGGGTTTACAAACCGGAAGATGGGCAGCAGCATATAATAAAAACTGGTCAAGTGCATGTCGTTCCGTGTGGTAGCGGCAAAGAATAGTACCGACCTATCTCTATCTGTAGGTGTCGTAAGAGGCGACTAAGGGTTTACAAACCGGAAGATGGGCAGCAGCATCTTTCCGTGTATCGCACATCTTACATACTGCGGTCACCAACAACCGCGGTCCATGGTGCCAGCCGTAACGCTAACAAGCGTGGTGACACTGGTGACTAAGGTACTTCCCCTCCACATTCTTCTAGCAAGAGCTGGAGTTCTGGAGGGGGCTCCCTGTCCTGTAGTGGACGTATTATGGGATGTTATGATGGTTATGATGAAGTGCGTGTCTATTAGAGCGAATTTAATGATAGATAAAAAAAATTATTCATACAAATATTCGACACACAATATACAAGGGACAGTAAACTATGAAAGACAAAAACAAAAGATACAAATTTCTAAATTTTTTTAACTGGCGCGAGTACATGTGTGCCGCAGCGGTACAAAAAGGCCGTAGCTCCGGAAGGGCAAAACACAACATAATGCACTTCTGCGTGACTAAGACGATATGACTGCCCATAACTAGGACGGTATTTTTACCTTAGTTGTACGGCACTCTCGGTGCGAGTCCGACTTGCGCTTGGCCGGTTTTTTTAGTAGCCGGGGCGGACCGCTAGTGTATTATAAAAGCGAAAATTGCTCTGTCTATCAGTCTGTTACGCTTTTTCGACTAATCCAGTGAACAGATTTGTAATATAAAAGAAGATAGTTTGAAGTATGTGAAAAGTCATTAGTTACGTTTTTCTGAACTCCACGCGGATGGAGTAGCTGGCAACAGCTAGTTATTATTATAACAGGAAAGTATAACAATCGGCCTGTCCATAAAGTGATGCTATTGGCTGTTATTTTTGCTTTTTTTACAGCGATAAGGCTGCCTTTGCTCACTTTTTGTAATTAATTATTGTTATTTGAATTTGTTTTTTAGTGTGCAATAAAGTGTTTACCTACCTACCTATTAGTCTTACGGAAGACAAAAATATATCCAATACCTTTTTATGATCATCCAACGGGCCGTTTTATTCGTAGACTGTCACTTCGTAAAGAGAGGGGTGTCGATAAACCACCGATTTGGGTCAAGTGACAAATGGGGCTGTACACGTACGGACGGACACGCAATATTGCCTGCTATTAGGGAAATTTCTCGCAGCGCCGCGAAGTAAATAGATTCCGTATACTGAGTTATTCTAGAGAGCGCCTCCTACATTTAAATAATAGTGGGGGGCAGGGATTCTACGGAAACAGCCACAAAAGCCATTGATTGGTGGCATTTGAAAGAGAGTATTTTCTGTGCTATAGAAAACAAGCAAAGCTGTTGAAACAAGTTTTAAAAAAGATATAAATATTTATTGCTGGCAATCCAAAGAACCTCTAATTTTATTTTATTTTTTGCCATTTTTCTTTTAAGAAAGTTGTTAATTGATTTGGCAAGTCGAAAAAACGAATTCAATTATAGACTACCACGAAAACCCATTTTATAGATTTCTTTGAAAAATTGCTAACTACAGTATAAAATTAAAACAATTAAAGATTTGAAATTAATTAACAGAAGTACATTTGAATGCAGTAAGCACCTTGATCGACCGGGACGACCTTTTCCAAATTAATCTATATGGTGACTTTTGATTAGTTCTTGATAGCAAAAGATATGCTTGTCTCATGATACTGAACAACTTTTCCCAAGGACCATAGGTCGAAATACGAAAAACCAAATTTGACCTCCCATACAAAATGCGCTATCAGCTGGTACAGTTTCTATGGGAGGTCAAAACTATATTTTCGTTTTTGACCTATGTTCCTTGGGGAAAGTTGTTCATAATCATGAGTACATTAATATCTTTTACATCTCTCATATTCGTTAAGTAGGTCCTTATTACCCCCAAATGGGGCTTGTAGGTGACCAATTAGCGCTTTAGGGTAATAAATAATGTAGCTAGAAAAGCCATAAGGCGGTAAGTAATTGAGTTTTGAAAGAGTGAAGGGTTTTTTATTACTTACCGCCCTAGGGCTTTTCTAGCTACATTATTACCCTAGAGCGCTAATTGGTCACCTACAATTTGGTGGCAATAAGGACCTTCTTACCTCACAATCGAGATGTAAAGCAGAGTAGTTAGCTCGGGTAGTATGGTATTATATTATCTGTGCTCGGGTGTAAGCATCAATTGCACCCTCGAACTATAGGCGCCCTCGCTGCGCTCGTGCGCCTAAATATCTCGGGCTGCAATTGATGCCTTACAGCCCTTGGCTACTGATCTACTATTGTCTACTACTTTTAACTAATTAAAAGTCGTCCTATATATTCTTCTGTATATAGTCTTCTGTAAAATTTTTCGCGTCACAATAGTTACTTTTCATTAGTTTTACAAATATAGAAAATAGTAGATAATAGTAATAAATAGTTTTTGGCCTAGAAAACATGCCAACTTTAGAAACCAGAATGAAAGTAGACTACACAGAAGTGTTATCGAATGTAGATCAAAGCAATAAAAAAATGGGTTAGGGTTAAGGACTCTCTCATGTCGAACGCTTTTAAAGAGGGTTCTTTAAGGGCTTAGTAAAAACCGGCAAGGTCAGTTGGTGTATATGTCACAGGCAAATCGTACAATTCGCCGTTTACAAAATGTCGGCAAATTGTATACGTTCGGCAAATTGTAAAAGAGCATCGGAAGATTGTAAACGGGGTTAGATTAGTACTGGTGCAATTTAGGTTAATTAGTTCGGGATCGGTTTGGTTGGGTTGTTTGGGCGTCGTAATGTAAAATGCCGAGGCATTGTGTAAAATTACGAATTTATAAATTTCTCGGCATTTTGTAAAATGCCAAAATGAAATAAAATTTCTACTTAATTTTTTAAGAAAATGAGGGTGAAAGAGCTAAGTAGGTAAATAAGTAAACATCTTATACAGCGTGAAGTTCAGTGATTCTCCAGAAGAAAATAATCAACTTCCCTGAAAAACCTCTCCGATTGACATTGTGTAATAGGTAGACGATAGTCGAAAATTTTTCTTCAAGTTTTTTTTTGAGGGATGTTGCTTGTTTTTATTATAAGTTGAGTAATCGAATTGTAGATATAATAAGTATTTTTACTTTTATATGTTTTCCTGCGACCGTGGGTGTAAGAAAATAATATTCGACACCATACCTACGTATAGATTTTGGCTCACTTACCACCTATTATACTTTGAGCTCAGCTGACACTTATCATGTGGTCTTGACCTCAATCATGGATCGGACTCAGCGGAGACTATGCATTGACACAGTACAGATATAAGTACCTCACTAACTCACTTCAGGATGAAAAAACGGTCAAGTGCGAGTCGGACTCGCGCGCCGAGGGTTCCGTACCACCACATAATCATAATTGTATTAGTTGAAATTTCAGTAAGTTAATGTGCTAGATTTTTTGAATCCGACACGCGCTTGACCAAATTTTATTATTTGTTGTTATTTTATAGCTTATGCACTATAAACAAACCAATTTTCAAGTTTGTAAGTGTTCCCGTTTTTAAAATAGAACTAAAACAAAAATCGCCTCAGCGACCATCCAACTTAACCCCTGAATGTTCTTGAAACGGGAGCTCACCACAATTGGTTACCATTAGTTGTGAGAAAAATTCTTATTTTTAATGATTTCAGACTTTTCCCATTATTTGTACTGTGAGACGTAGCTTCTTGCCAAATTTCATAATTTTAGGTCAACGGGAAGTACCCTGTAGGTTTTGCATTTTTGAATAAATGTATGGAGATGAGGACATAAAATGCCATATCTTTTGATTGCGTCATTGTAAAAAAATTAAATTTTCAGATCTTGTGTGGTTCATGGATCCTAATATATGGTATTATTTTCAACCTGATACCTTTACCCGTTCGTGAGATAAAGGGTCTTGACAGACAGACAGACGGAAAACAAAGTGATCCTATAAGGGTTCCGTTTTTTTTTCTTTTGAGGTACGGAACCCTAAAAAGAACAAAACTTACCTTTTGTAGGTGGTAGGGCTTTTGTGCAAAGTCCGTCTGGGGAAGTACCACCCCCTTGAGTATTTTGCACTGCTGTGTTTCGGTTTTGAAGGGTAAGGGATCCATGAGGGAGGGCACATGAGACATAAGATGTTAGTTCTCAGGGCGGGCTTTGCTGTCTTATTAGCGTTAAAGTATGTCACTAACAATAGACAGTGGGGGCTATGGGCGGTGGAGACCGCTTATCGTCAGGTTGCCCACCTGCTCATTTGCTCACTTGTAACATAAAAAACCGGCCAAGTGCGAGTCGGACTCGCGCACTGAGGGTTCCGTACCACCACATAATCATAATTGTATTAGTTGAAATTTCAGTAAGTTAATGTGCGAGATTTTTTGAGTCCGACACACGCATAACCAAGTTTTACTATGTGTTGTTATTTTTTTTTCAAGTTTGTAAGTGTTCCCGTTTTTAAAATAGAACTAAAACAAAAATCGCCTCCGCGACCATTCAACTTGACCCCTCTCTTATATGAATGTTCTTGAAACGGGAGCTCACCTTAATTGGTTACCATTAGTTGTGAGAAAAGTTGTAATGTTTAATGATTTCAGACTTTTCCCTTTATTTGTACTGTAAGATCTAGCTTTTTATCAAATTTCATAATTTTAGGTCAACGGGAAGTACCCTGTAGGTTTTACTTTTTTGCATAAATGTATGGAGATGAGGACATAAAAAGCCATATCTTTTGATTGCGTCGTTGTAAAAAATTTAAATTTTCAGATCTTGTGTGGTTCATGGACCTTAATATATGGTATTAATTTCAACCTGATACCTCTACCCGTTCGTGAAATAAAGGGTCTTGACAGACAGACAGACGGACAACAAAGTGATCCTATAAGGGCTCCGTTTTTTTCTTTTGAGGTACGGAACCCTAAAAAACGGCCAAGTGCGAGTCGGACTCGCGCCATAAGGGTTCCGTGCCTATCTACCATATGATATACTAAAAACTTTTGCTCTTTGACTTTAAAAACTCCGCGACCAGCCAACTTGACCCCTCTTTTATAGAAAAGTTCTTGAAACGGGAGCTCACCCTAATTGGTTACTATTAGTTGTGAGAAAAATTGTAATATTTAATGATTTTAGACTTTTCCCTTTATTTGTACTGTGAGACCTAGCTTCTTGCCAAATTTCATAATTTTAGGACAACGGGAAGTACCCTCTAGGTTTTGCTTTAGTGCATAAATGTATGGAGATGAGGACATAAAAAGCCATACCTTTTGATTGCGTCGTTGTAAAAAAAATTAATTTTCAGATCTTGTGTGGTTTATGAACATTAATAATCTGATACCTCTACCCGTTCGTGAGAAAAATGGTCTTGACAGACAGACAGACGGACAACAAAGTGATCCTACATCCGTTTTTTTTTATTCTGAGGTACGGAACCCTAAAAAAACCTATGCCTCAGTTCATAAATTAGTAGCTCTCCGAATATTGCCGATATCATAAAAAATCGGAATTATACAAATATAGAGACTTTGGTATACTTATGTCTGCAAACCTCTTGGGGTCTTGCTCTACTCAAGAAACTGACTGAGCAACTCTTGTTTGCCAAAATTTTCCGTCTCCATTACATTCTAACAAGTGGATCGTACCCATTTGTATGGAGAAAGAATGATTTTTTCGTTGCTTGTTTTGAAAAGTTGTGAAACAAAAGTTGTTCAGTGTCATGCGTAGAGCAACACCCCGAGATAATGATGCAGACATATACATATATAACCCAATTTTTTTAACTGTGCACTTCGAGCTGAATGTCTTTAGCTCCTACAGCTATTACGGTAAGAATAGTACAAAATCCAATATGCCAAGCTCGAAGTGCTCTTGACTGTACTTGCAATGAATAAAATTAGGGTTATCCGGACCCTACCAATAGGTACTGCAATCAAGCTAATATTTTATCGGCACAGTTAAAAAATCGGGTTATAAAGACCCTGTACGAAGGTTGACAAACAAGATATTTATTTTTTTATGGTCAATGGGCTTACTCTTGACGTCGATCTCGTCTTGGGTACATAGATAAGGTCGACGATGGGACGAGCTTGCCCAGAAGAAGCCTATTCGCTCGAGACTTGAATAGATTCGATTTATATGAACTCGGGAACACAGACGCAGGCAGAGAATTCCACTCTTTAGCCGTGCGCATAATAAAATTAATAAAAGATGTTTCAAAGTGCTTTGTGTGAATGTGTGGAATATCAACCAAGTGTGGGTGATATCCTGCGGTACGTCTGGACTCCCGATACACGAGATTCAAAATATGTGCAACATAGGATTAGGCCATTCTTATTGTTTTTTCAACACATTTGCTCATAAAACAGCTCTATTTGCACTGTATTTAGGTCCATAATCCAGCTTAATAAAAATGCGTGCTTTTCTCATTATATATTACAGCACTAGTTACATAATATTTGTTTTTTTTTATATTAGCAAAGAGCAAGGAGTTCTAATGTCTACAATATTTGTGACATTTTTGTAAATTTATATACCTAATGTTGACGAAAATATAATATTTAAACAGTTTGTTGCATGAGATTAGTTAATTTGTAAGCAATAAATTTAAAGTTTTTGTTCTTTTTCAATGACTACGCTGTTTGGGAGCATTGCCACTGCTTCGTCACAGCTCCTCATTTGAAAAAAGAAATGCGCGCGCTACAAGAATTCCGCGCGCCATTTTTCAGAAGTATTTTCATTTGCTTTGATTTTTGTGACTAACTAACAATGTCGTTCGTCGGTTTCAAGCAATGAAGAAGAATTTAACCCCACAGGAAATAATTACTGGGGCACAAAATGCAAGTGAGTCTCCTTCCAGCAAAATCAAAGGAAAAATAGGTACATTCTTGCCTACGAAAAGTTCATTGAATGGAAGAACAGCAAAAATGCCAATTCGTTTTAAGAGAATGTCTTTTTGGCTTATTTCAATGAGCTGGCGAATAAGTATAAACCTAGCTCTTTGTGGTATATTTATTCCATGTTGAAAATTATTGTGAGAAAGAAAAATGTAAGCTCAGGAATTGCAGCCCGAACCGCATAAAGGTAAGCGAATTTGATTCGTTTTTATTCGCAAATGTGTTGAAAAACGTCGTAAGAAGCTTGTGCGCTTTGGTGATTACACCCTCGGCTCCATTACGCCCTCGCCTGCGGCTCGGGCTGCAATTTCTGAGCTTCGGCCGTAATATCCAAAATAGCGCACGTGCATCTTAATGTACTATTACATCTAATCTGACAACCCCGAAACTTACTCGATGTCGGACACAGCCATTATAATTTTTCGGTTTATAACACGTAGCTTACTGTGAAATTACCACGACTTTGTAATTTAGTAATTCCAATGAACCTTTTCGTTCCACATCGTTCGCGCTCCATTGGCGTCAAAGGGTCCCTAGAATAGGCAGATTTAATCAGTACGGTCTATTAACTGTGAGAGTGTTCAATAAAATAAAGTAAAATGGAACTCTGACGACGCAATTAGTCAGACTTCAAAGGACTTTAAAACAAAAAGCAAAGTTCGCGTTTCTGAAATTGTTAATAAAAAAATAATTTTGAGATAACATTAAAAACAAATTATTTTAGGCAATTAAATATTAATAAAAGCTTCGATACCTAGAAGTTTTATCATAAATCGTTTATAAAGGAAAGAGATTTCACGGACAGGTTCTCATGTTTTCGTTTGAAAGGTCCTACTAAAAACGGAGAAGTCCAAACTTATACTAGATAAAATTTTAAAACAGACTTTTAGGATCAATCAATCAATATAAATTTTTTTTCTGATGAAATACCGATTTCAGACTCAGCATAGCATCCACATAGAAAATGCCTGAAAAATTATACACTGTGGGCATCCATAATTCAATCATAAGGTGGCTACCGATTTGTATAGCTTTCTAGATTTTACTTACATATTTATCATTCTTCCCTTTAACCTCTACTCACATAGAGATAAAAAATAACTATTTCAACACGTTCGATGAAATTATGATAAAATAAAGATAGGCTTATCTGAAGTAATATCCAAAGGCTGTCAGGTGGAAAATGGCGGGAACCTGTCACCTCCCATATGGGTCATATTATACGGAACAGTGTACCCATTCTTATTAACCTTCCTATACTTTTTCTGCCTTATTTTCACATATTTTTGTCAATAATAAACGAATGAGTACCCTTGGCATCCAAACCCAATTTCGACAAAGGAATTGTAAGTATGTTCCATCCAACCTATTAAACCTATTCATTCAATTACACTCGTTAACTTTAAAAAATATGAAAGGAATTGTACCTAACAGTTTTATATTTCTGAAAGCAGCAAACAATGCCTACAGCAATTCTATGAAGTACTTACTAGATAACAAAGTAGCGTTACTACCTCTGGAGGAACCGAAGACTAATTGAAATACATCCTCAGGGCTAAATGTAGCAACTCCGAAAACAGGAACGCCAGCTAAACATCTTACTTCACGAAGCACGACTGTAATTTGTGTTTTAGTTAATGTGGATAAATTAGCCTGCGCTCTACAAAAATAAATCACTTGCCTTGCCCTATAGAGGTGTGCTAGCCTTTTCGGCAGGTTCGGAATAAAAAAAACTAAAAATTACTACGTAAGCACAAAGTGAACTGACAACCTAGTCAAGGTCGTGGGAAGCCGTTGGATGCGAGCAGAGCAGGACATCGTGGACATCTTTAGGAGAGACCTATGACCAGCACTGGACGTTTTTCGGTTTATTTGAGATTATGATGCTCGTATATGTTTTAAGATATATTTTAGTGCCAAAACGTGAATCTATGAAATAAAACTGTTCGAACTATTTCTCTTCAGAAAAAAAGTTCGAAAAATTTAAAAATAATCGACTTCTCAAATTAAATGCGCAATCAAGTGATCCAGTTTCTTCCCATACCTCAGTCAGCAACCATAGATGTTGCAGCATATTCTCGGGAATCCACACAAATGAAGTCGTGGGCACAACTTGTACCTATATTACCAAAACGCATTGCCTTAGAAGACGCGTAACCAGGCCTCAAAACACTATTTCTTATTCCTATTGTTTGCTTATCTCACTCCACACCAGTGCATTCGCTCCACTAACTTGAAGGCAACATTTATCAGTAAGCCGAAGGGAGCGCTTTACATTCCCGACCATACTAGTTAGATTAACGATTAGATTACCACTAGAGTACGTTTGTTTTATTTTGGTGTTCAGCGCTACAGTCATTGAGCACTATTATACTCTATAGCTACAGGTACTCGTACGAATAATATTCAAGAAAAGCAGAGAGAAAGAATTGCTCGATAGAGATGTAAATATTGTACATGGTCTGTTGTAGAGATACGAGTAAGCCCGCCTTTGTAAATGTCCTCTTGTATGTCATTCTCTGTATGTTAATTGGTCAATAAAGAATATAATAATATGATCTTACTGGATTATGATAAAATGGAGTACTATATTTATATGAAAAGAAAAGCGCACATTCATTGAAAAATACTGAGTCTATACTGGTACAATTTAAACAGAGATTCAAATAATGTTATAGTTTTGAAATGCCAGATGTATGACAGAGCATCACTTGAGAACGGCTCAGCAATTTGGCTGATTTTCTTTTTACTGGGACAATGTTCATACATAAAGAAGAGCAGAGAAGTTTCCCAGAAATTTTAAAAATTGTAAAAAACAGTAAGTGGTTTTTCTATGAGATTTTTGTATGACGGGTACGGTTTCTATGCGTGCGATGCCGCAGGGCAGAACGAAACTCCTTCTCAAAAATACCTGAAATAATTTTGCTAAGACAATCAATGGCTATCCTTGTTGGTAGGTACAGCTCTTGAGCAACTGCTAAAACAGCCTTAAATTCATTAATCTTTATTTCAAACTGAATTTTGGAGAAATACACATCTCCAATTACTCCATATTGATATAGAACGTCTCGTATCGTAAACTGGACCTACGCTACTTTAATATCTAGTTAACTACAGGGTGACTTTGAAGACATTCGACACTATTATCAATATAAATCAATTTTGTATAGGTAGGTATCCTTTTTTTTATGTTACAAGTGAACAAACGAGCAGGTGGGCCACCTGATGGTAAGTGGTCACCACCGCCCATAGCACACACTGTCTTATTAATGGCATATCTTGACACTAATAAGACAGCAATGCGCGTTGCTCACTTTGAGAATTAAGATGGTATCTCTCATGTGCCGGTAATTTCACTGGCTTCCTTGCCCTTCAAACCGAAACACAGCAGTGCGAACACTGCTGCTTCACGGCAGAAAAAAGCAAGGGGGTGGTACTTCCCCAGACGGACTTTCCACAAAAGCCCTACCACCATACAAGCTGCCCGCCCTGGCTTTGCACGGAAAGTTAGAGTACATAAAAAGATCCCATAGATAAAAGCACTTTCAGTATTTCCCGATTTTGAAACGCGTTTCTTTTTTATTGTAAATTTGGTCCCTTTTTTGGTCTATAGGAATTTCATATTAACCTTCATCCTTAATCTCCCTGATTTTTTAAAAACGTTTAAACACATGTTTATTTCTTTCTTTTTATTAGCCTAAATCCTAATTTTTAGTAGGATTTTCATACGAACTTTCATCTCTTATTTAACCCTCTGGGGGATGATATGTCAAAATTGCTAAAACACGTGTTTCTTTACTTCTTATTATTAGCTATATCCAAATTTCAAGTACCTCATGTCAAAACTGTTGAATTTTCATACAAACTTTCATCCCTTATTTCACTCCTTTGGGGGATGATATCTCAAAATTTTGTCAACAATTGATTCTTTATTTCTTATTACTAACTTAAATCTAAGTTTTGAAGTACCTCATGACAAAACTGCAGCATTTCTATACAAACTTTCATCCCTCATTTCATCGCGTTAGGGGATGAATTTCTAAAAATGCTAAAACACAAATATTTTTATTTTATACGGAGTGCTTAAAAAAAATCTATAATTCTACCTTCAAAAATTAAAGACATATATTCCAACATACGGAAAAAAATCATCTCCTTTTTACCCCCTTGAAGGGTGATTTTTAGAAATGCTTAATCACGTGTTTCTTTACTTTTTGCCAAATGCTTGAATTTAAATTTGTGTGAATCTAACTCAAGAAACAAAGGACTTTCATACAAACTTTCATCAGTCAGTCAGTCAGGACAAGCTCTTTTATATATTTAGATAAGGAAATTTGGAGTTGTCGTTAAAAAAATCTTGGTATTGAGTTAAATATTCTTGAATCTGATGCACAAACGTACTTACCAAAAAATATTAAATAAGCATAAATGATGATTTTAATTTTTTAAACATAAGTTATGCTTATTTTATTATTATTATTATGCATGTACTTTTGAGTATCGATTTCAAGTATGTTTAACATCAGAAATTAAAAAAAAATTACAACTCAAAATATCAATACAAAATTGATCTATATCGATAACAAAACTTACCCTCAAAATTTGTCGAATGTCTTCAAAGTGTCCCTGTAGTCTATAGTCATATCTGATTTCTTACACCATACGCGTAATATGATATATTCTTTGTCGTTTCATCTCTCTAAAAAGGGTTAGTAAAAGAGAACAAAATTTTCTCAAAAGTTCATATAACATCCCATAAAACGTCCACTGCAGTACAGGGAGCTTCCTCAAAAACTCCAGCAAAAATGCTTGGTAGGTACTTTTTAGACGGGATTAGCCATAGTCACCACGCTTGTAAGCCGCTGTTGTTGGTGGCCGCAGTATGTAAGATGGTACGATACACAGACAGAAGCTGCTGCCCATACTCCGGTTCATAAACCCTTAATCGCCTTTTCCGACACCCTTGGGTAGAGATGGGTTGGTACTATTCTTTGTCGGCACCACACGGACGAAATCAAGTTACATAAAGGCTATGAAATTCACAATGAGACGAAATGAAGAGAAACAAGTATACGTCATACAAAATAACACTGACTATGAACGTTAATGTGCAGATCTCAAAAAAATTGTCGGGTGGTGAGCGCGGGAGGTGGGAGGAGGCGAGAGAATCGTTCATTGGCTCTCCGCCTGTCTCCCATGCGCATTAAATAACCGTCAGAGCCAAACTTATCCTGCACCTTCTGCACGCTATAGGTGATGTCACTCGGGCGGCAAGATAAGTACTCACAATCCCTGCGAAGGAAATCTCGGGCAAGATCTCGTAGGTGATATTGGTGTTACAGTGACAGTAAAGCCTTATGAATAGTCTAGTAAATATAAAGGATGCCCGTAAAGCTCGCTTGGTAGTAATATTCTTTATTACTCGTTCGAGATTTGACTTTATAAAAGAGCTACTCCCGCACGAAATCTCGTGGTAGCTCGTGGCAATCTCCTCTGAAATATTATTGTCTGTGGGATTGTGACAGCTCACACTATGGCAGCAAACTATACTAACCATATACTAACTCCTTGATGGCAGCCACATAATGCAGCTTAATTATTAATCAAGTTAGCAATTCAGTTCACGGAGTTTTGTTGATGTTTAAAGAGTCAAGTTAGTGTAACCCTCGGAAATAGATGTTACTTATTCGAGTAGGGGTTAGTGTAGAAATTAGATTTAGATTGACATTTCCTATGCTTCAAAGGCCGTGTGGGGTAACGACTAATGATAGTACCACCCAGTCAATGACAATGGTAGGTACATATATCCCTCAAAACACAGAATTAAAAAAAGGGCTTAGTGCTTTGGGTTTGGGTAACTGTAATGCTATGTAAATTTTGTTTGAAATATAATTTAAATAAATAATATAAGTAAATGTTAGTATTATAATAATCTAAGAGTAAATGACTTTTTATATAATATCGTAAGGATAGCAATCCAACTTGCTAAGTGCAACTACAACAATGAGTTTGTTTTACAAACTTGTTTATAAATGCGCCTGCCCTGGCTTATAAAACTGTTGTTAGGTTGTTATTCTTACGATATCTTTAAAAATTGAGAAGAAGACTTGAAAAGACGTTAAGTTTAGGACTGTTTACGCTACACTCCCACATTATTATTATAATACATGCGATTTTCATGTACCTACTTTAATATGTCCAGATAAAGGCTTTTATGTGTATCAAGACGTGGCTATTATCAATCGGTTGAAATATGATTAGTATTTATTTTACCAATAGTTGATGAAGAAGACACCTTACTTCCATCGCTTCTCGCGTGGTCACTACAGTAACCGAGGGGAGTCATTAAGTCAGCCTCATACTATCTATTCCAGGATAATCCTATGGTAAGCAAAGTACCTACATCAAAAACCATAAAATAAAAAAATATCTCTCAATGACTTCAGTGGGATTACATCGCCCTACAACTTCACAAGCAAAGTGACAGCATCTAAAGACGAAGCAAATTTTTAAAGCAAAATACACCTACGCAGTTTGTCCAGCGCGCGGCGAAACCAATAACGAAATGATGGCGCCGATATTACGCCGGTAACGTGCCGATATCAGTGATGAAACTATGACCACCTACACACCACACCTACCGCATCGCACCCAACGCACCGCACCTCCTGGCAGGGGCGCCATGTATTAAAGAAAACAACCGTTTGACTGTAAGAGTAGTACGATACATGTGCCGCGCGAACACATACTGTCATAAACATAATACTAGATATTTTACTTACCTGCTCTAATACACTTCATAAGTTGTAAACAAGTACTTAACTTCGTGACGATATCCATACCATTCTCTTGTTTTCTGTATCCTCGTGAGTCGTGATGGACAAAATAATAGCCTTATGCATTAACCTTTAAGAAAAACTTCTTGAAATTCGTTTTATTTTAGCTTCAAATAAGCCCTTAAAAAGATGCAATTTTTCTTATTTAAATTTGTATTCAGAACTTCATTGTTTCAGATTAATTGCTTATTGAAGCGCACTGGAGGAGAATCCGGTCAATCAGACTGAATCAACAGCGTAAATTGGAATCACTGTGCGCCCAATCTATCACCTCTCATTGATGACGCAGCTGCCTAGTTTACCGTTAATTTGCAGGGCTTCAAAAAATTTGTGTAAAACTTATTCAAACTTATGGGCTTATTCTGGGGGCTACATGCCACAACTTTTGTTTTACAACCTATCGAAATCGAACAATCAGACTTTTTTTTACAACTGATAAAAAAGGATTTGAGCGAAAGCTTATACACCGTGCTTGGGACCAACGTTCCTCACTGATAGTAGCAATTAAGCTAAGTCAGAGGTTGTTTGTCGGTGTCAAGCCAGCCTGGTAAAGCATATAGGATTGGGTTGTGTAGACAGGTGGATTAGATACCTATATATGTAGAAGCCTAGTCGCTTAGATCTGTATAAAAACCAATACCCTCGTCATATCCCCAAAATAAGGTAGCCGTCAACAGAATAAAACTGGTGGCCGTCTTCTTCGGGAGCATTTGCTCAAGATTATATATCCTCAAATCACGCTAGCGACCGCCGACCTCAACGAACCAAAATCAGTACAGAAGGAATAAATAATAGTCCAGCAATCCTTTTCAGGTTTTCGGCCAATAATGAAGAAAATAATTTTGTGCTTTACTTTATGTTAGTAAAAATACCACTGATGGTTTGCTAATTTCATTAAGGATCTCCAAATTTGATAGCAAGTATTATTTCTGGTAGTGGCTATGATTTTGTAAACGCCACGCTTGGGAGCAGGTTGGTGGCCGCAGCACGGTTGCAAGAAACGCAAAAAAAAACGCTGCTGCACAAATTCTAGTTGCCATTTAGTCCACCTTCCTTAATTTAGAAACTAATTCGGCATACATTGCTCGTTGAAGTAAGGATCTTGGAATTTACAGAAACAATCTTCCCTGCAATGTATGCCGAATTAGTCTTTGAATTCAGGAAGGTGTGATTGCGGCTTTATTTGACCAGAGATAGAGGGAATAAAAGATCCTACAGTTGGAAAAACAAGGATTATAATTAAACTACATATACTACATGACCTAATAACGTAGTTAGAGAATGCATCTGCCTACATATATGGGGTGACTTTTAATTAGTTCTTGATAGCAAAATATATGCATGAACTCATGATACTGAACAACTTTTCCCAAGGAACATAGGTCGAAATACGAAAAACCAAATTTGACCTCCCATACAAAATGCGCTATCAGCTGATGCAGTTTCTATGGGAGGTCAAAACTTGATTTCCGTATTTCGACCTATGTTACTTGGGAAAAGTTGTTCAGTATCATGAGTACATTCATACCTTTTTGTATCAAGAACTAATAAAAAGACACCCTATATGTATGTGTCCCTAATTATCCTGCTTATTCAAATATTATCAATATACCGTAACACGCATACTAATGTAAGTAAATGAGATTGATTGTTGCATGTTTAGAATACAATAGCAGCACAATTATACACGGTGTAATAAATAGTACGATTATCCTTCTACATCCCTAATATATTATAAAAAAGAAATATAAAAAATTATTTTTTTATTTTTGGTGATCATGAATTGTAGATTAATTTATTGAAATGTATAATAGTGACTGGATATTATAACAAAAAAAGGAGTTTTTATATGAGGTCGAAATAATGTGTCGCTTAAAGACAGGTAACGCTCAACTCTGATATTACAGGTTTTCCCGAAGAGATTTGACCTCACGGCTTTAGTACTTCTTCACCTGAGGGTTTTTCAATGGTACAATCAAGAGCAGGTCAAGCTGACACTCACAGCACGACTACGGTGATTGAAAGTGTCAAGCTTGAAGAGCTCTTGACTGTACCATGAGGTGAGCTGTCTGCTCGTTTTATCCGCCATCATACAAAAATCTGATTTGCGAGATGTGTCTACCATCGCAAGTTGGTAGAGTAAAATGCAAAATAAGAGAATCGTTACAGTGAATTATGAATTTCATCCCATTTAATTGCACAGTTACTCGTCGGAAATATAGCAACAATAACCACAGTTCCTTACCATTTCTCAATATTAAAGTTACGAAGAAAATAAAACAAAAATACGCCTCCTTTAGACGTCGTCGGAAAGTTTCAAGATGAGGGTTCCGATCCGACTCATTCTTAGAGGATTTGAGAAGCAATTCATGAGTGGTTCTTAAGTTTCTTTTAAGGAGTTTTGCCGTCTTCAACTAAACCGTGGAGAATAATACATATTGTCTTAAATTCTAAAGTAGCTCTGTCTGTCTATCTGTTTGTTAAGCTTTAACGGCTAAACTACTGAATAGTTTTGAAGTTTGGTTTGGAGATAGTCTTAGAAGGACGCAGAGAACTTATTTTTCTAACACATTCACGAGCAACAGCTAGCATTTTAATACAATAATATTTTCCATGTATCCTTATCTCTTTGCTTGGTCGTGATATAAGGCGACTGAAGGGTCTTCATCCAACGGATGAACAACAGCATCCTTTTTGCCAAACTGCGGTGAGATGACCAACTACCGCGGCTAAAGTAAATCAGCAAATATTGGCAGTGTACCATATAGTGAAGGCAACGAAGCAGTTGACCCCAACATAAATTTCTCAGGCAGATCTAAGCGCAAGGGCAGTGCGCAGGCCAAGTTCCCGCAACAGGCCACGCGCATGCCGTGCACTATTTACACGAACCGTTTCGACCCACTTTTGAACCCCCTGTAGCTCAGTGCCTATTGCAAGTACAGAGATAAAACTGTACCTACATAATCATATACTAACACTGAAGCAATTTTCCAAATTTCATAGATATAGCTACAGTAGATCCTGAAATATGACCCCGTGAAAATAGCTAAGTTTGGCACTTAATGACTGACAGACTCACTGACCGGTAATCAAAACCTCCAGGCCACTTCCAATTGTCCTAGCGTTATGAAATTTGGCATTTAGGTAGTCGTTAGGATAAAAGTAATGGAAAAATTCAAAAATTAGAAATTGGTCAAGTGCGAGTCGGGTTTTTGTCAAAATTATTAAAAAAACCGGCCAAGTGCGAGTCGGACTCGCGTCCTAAGGGTTCCGTACCTATCTACCATATGATATATTAAAAGCTTTTACTCTTTGATTTTAAAAACTCTGCGACCATCCAACTTGACCCGTCTTTTATAGAAAAGTTCTTGTAACGGGAGCTCACCTTAATTGGTTACTATTAGTTGTGAGAAAAACTGAAATATTTAATGATTTTAGACTTTTTCCTTTATTTGTACTGTGAGACCTAGCTTCTTGCCAAATTTCATAATTTTAGGTCAACGGGAAGTACCCTGTAGGTTTTGCTTTTTTGCATAAATGTATGGAGATGAGGACATAAAAAACCATATCTTTTGATTGCGTCGTTGTAAAAAATTGAAATTTTCAGATCTTGTGTGGTTTATAGATCTTAATGTTCGTTATCAATTTCAAGCTGATACCTCTTCTCGTTCGTGAGAAAAAGGGTCTCGACAGACAGACAGACAGACAGAAGGACAACAAAGTGATCCTATAAGGGTTCCGTTTTTTATTTTGAGGTACGGAACCCTAAAACGTGCGAGTCAGGATATAGTCATTACTATGCATAAAATTGTTGGTCATACTTCTGTGAGACCTACAAATCTGAAAATTGGCATCGGGGTAGTCGTTAGCATTAAAGTAAAGGAAAAATTTGGAAAAAAAAATGTTCATACATTTTTTGTAATTTTTGTATGGAAAAATTAAAAGTACCTACCGATTTTTTTTTTGGATTTTGTTATAGAAGGTTTGTCTCATGTAGTGTAATACCCCAGTAAAGTTTCATCGACTGAGGATTTAATGCGGGGGTCTTCATACAACGATACGATTCGTTGCTCAGACTAATAGGAATTTGTTGAAACTCTTCAAATTCAGGAGGAAGTTCCTTGTCCGGTAGATGACTTTCTTGGACTGTAGCATGGACTGTAGGTACGGTCAACCGCTTATCGGTAGAAACTTTTTCAACTCTATTACCACGCCATAAGACCCAAAAGTGTTTCTACTGATGTGCGGTCGTGTGTACAAGCTGAAATGGAATATGCTTGTAACTTCGTTACTATTCTAATCTATCTATAATCTTATAACCACAAAAATGCTGGTCAAACTAACGAACGCCACCATAAAAACAATAATATGTTATGGCCACATATTGTAACGGGACACTCTAACTTTTAATCGAAATTTGTTGCCGATTGTTAAGGTGGTTTGAATTTGTAGGCGTAGTCGCGCAGCGAGGTTCAAATATTTTTGGTGTATTCCAAGTAATTTTAGGCCCACACTTCGCTTTTGGGCACGTGTAGTCTTCTGTCACACTGCTCTCAGTCACAGTAAATATATAAGCTAAAGCAGTATGGAAACTCCTAACAAACGTCCAAAACTGGCGCACTCACACATGCGCACACCGCTACAGGAATATAAGCTGTTTTAGCGCTGAAGTAAGTCGTGGGTGCTAAAACCATAATACAAACAAATAGGTACAGAGTTCCTATAAGTATGTCCCTGTCCTTGTGCGATAAAAGGCGACTAAGTATCTTAATCTGCCCTTGCGTGATAAAAGGCGACTAAGTGTCCTCATCTGCCCTTGTGTCATAAAAGGCGACTAAGTGTCTTTATCTGCCCGTGTGTCATAAAAGACGACTAAGTGACTTAACCTTCCCGTGTGTCGTGAAAGGCGACTAAGTGACTTCTTAACCTTTTCTTGTGTCGTAAAAGGCGACTAAGGGTTTTGGAAAAATTTGTTTAGTTTTACGGTCCGAAAACATGCTGAAAGGAACTAAGATAGAAGTACCCCAATATTTGAGTTCATCATACTATTCTTATTTCAAAATATCTGGGTTACAACCCTGACGCTCCGACGCAAAATAGTTCTTTTTTCAAAAAAAGGCCCGAGTTTCCATACTGCTTTAGCTTATATATTTACTGTGTCTCAGTTTATTCGAGCATTAGTTCGACTTTGGTTCCACATTTTGCATTATAATATTAATTTAATGGAATCCGATTTAAGGCATAGGATAGGAAGATAAGGCTGATAAGATCTTAAGTTACCGTCTCTCTCTTGTACTTCTGAAAAGCTTACTTTTATCATAACCAGGCAATAGTACATTACTCAAGAGGGAAGAAAGTGACAGTTCCATACCGAGATCATGGCATTTGCGCCAGGTACCTACAATGATATTACAATTGAGGGCTATAAGAGCAATTCGTTTTACAAAAGAGGGCTATAAGAGCAATTTATTGCCTGAAGACTCGTGATTCCCTGAGAGAACTGTTCAAGGAAATCAACATTATGACAGTGCCATGCCAGTATATCTATGAAAATATAATGTATGCTAGAAAGAACATCCATCAATTACCAAAAATTTGTGACAGGCATACTTTTAATACTAGAAATAAGCATAAAATTGATCAACCATATACTAGATTAACTAAAGTCAATACCTCTTTCGTTGGTCTGTGTATACGATACTACAACAAAATACCTGACAATATAGTGCAATTACCTGAGAGAAAGTTTAAAGAATGTGTAAAGCAAACGTTATGTAAAAAAGCTTACTATAGATTGGATGACTATATGAATGACAAAGAGGTATGGTGCTCTGATATTCCAGCGAAACACAAGAAACACATTGTAAAAAGCCGACTCTTAAAGTAGGCCGTGCTGCAGTGGTTTCTTGCCGTTTCTTTTACGCTGCCATAGCACGATCCGAAACGGCGTAGACTCGCTCTATTTGCATTGTATTCTGCATGACATTCAATAAGTATTCTGTAAAGAATCTACATTGAATAAAATTATCTGAATCTGAATCTGAATCTGAATTATATAACCGACGGGTACCTATGGAACTGTACTTTATCCCGAATGATGTATGTATAGTGCTTTTTGTTACACCTACAAGGAAAATAATAGATACAAATGCGGAATGCGGTCAATTTCAGATACTCCTTTATGGTGATATTATTTATTTTTAAAATAATACTAAATCAATCGAAATTTTTGCGAAAATGCACGGGCTTTTTTATTCGCTCGTTTCTGGAGTAGGCCCCAGGAGTAGGCTAAGGTCATGCAGCCATTTCTGCCGTGAATCCGCGCGTTTTATACAAAAAAATCATTTTGTTTTTAATTTTCTGCATGCACCAAGGAGATTGGTGACCGATAAAAAAGTAAAAATGGATGTGGCCAGTAACAATTTATTTAAAATTTGATTTTTAGTCCGTCAAAATCTTTTTGCTGTATGACTGCTGAAGAATTAATAAAAAACAAAATCTAGTCAGTAATGGATTTGCTTACCTTTTTCCCACCCTTGGGATGGAAGGATTTCCATACAAACTTCCATCCCTTGGGATCAAGGATTTGAAGGGCAGGATAAACGCGTTCCCTTTCTGTAATTGGAATAATTAGAGTGTATTTTCAGAGCAGGTGTGATAAAAAATAATTAAAGCTGTAGCAAAAGCTGTAGAAGCCTGACTACGACATGACTGCGGCAAAGGCGGCGCAAAACCTTTGTAAGATTTATATTAAGGGTGATGAAGGACAAATTTCTATATGATTTGCTCATGTCTGCTTCTTTGACTGATGATAAGGAGCATCCTCTAAAAGATACAAAAAATATTGGTGGACATCCACACCTCTACGTTTTTGAGGAATTAAGTTTTAACTATTTTGAAATTTGACAATGAAACGTACACCTGGCAGACTATGACTATCTGATTAAATACAATGTATAAAACCCCAGAAAAATGGTCTGCCACCATAATAGCCCTGCGTCGTAAAGTTACAGCGCTTCAAAATGCAAAAATTCACTTATTCTCCGAAGAGCCCTGCATGTCTGCCTCTTCGATTTTCTACATCTTCAGAAGTATTTTAAACAGGAGCCACAAAGGCAGACAAAAAAAAACATTATTTAGTAAATTATTTTCATTTTTTTTTTGCTTTAACTCAAAAACGCAGCGACGCACAGAAAAACTTGTAAGGACCAAATCGATTCGTATTGAGTTGATCTATCATCCCTATTAATATGAATCATGAGCAAATCATATACCCAAATTGCAGCCAGCACCCTAACTATTATAGTCTACCTAAACCTTGGACCTAATAGACGGAGAGCGCGTGGTCGTCAACCCTACCTCATCGATTACCAAGATGCGACTAATCTAGGGTGATGCACGTTAAAAAGTTGTATCCGAATCAACAGGGTTGCCTGGGCGCAACCTGGCAGGTTTTGTACAGTGGGCAAAAAACTTGTCATTTTTTGGGCAAAAATTACCTCATCGAATACCAAATAGGTACATAGTACATTCGATAGTACTCATCAAGGAGTGCCTAAATCAACAGGGTTGCCTCACTCAATCCTGGCACTTTCGGAAGTCGGCCTGATTGAAGGTGGTCAAAAATGACAAAAATTACCTCATCGATTACCAAGTAGGTACTTATTACAACTGATAGAGCTCTTCAAGAAGGGGCAAAATCAACAGGGTTGCCTCGCCAAATCCTGGCACATTCGTGAGTCGGCCTAATTTTAGGTTGGCAAAAAAATACAAAACTTACTTACGATAATGAGTAATGAATTGAAACTTATGCCATTTGAAGGTTCTAGACATCTTAATAATATTTGCTATAGTATGCCAACACTTAAACTCATTTTTCATATTATTATACAGGACGAAAAGTTAAGATGGGGTACACAGGGCAGCTACTATAAGCATTATAGCTACAAGAAAACGAGACTAACCCTAACTTTTAGAGATATTTTGATCTACATTCACAGATTTTTGAAAAGATGTACAGGCAACAAGAAAAATGGCAATTTCCACATAAACTTTTATCATTCCATATCATCTTCTTATCGATAAAGAACATATTTTTTTATGGGGTTAACCGAGCCGACCATACATGTTATAGGAGAAACAGAAATTTTCATGTACCTTTTTTACGAAATATTGTACCTTTTTTACGAAATATTCTATTCTCTTGTAACTATGAAAAAAAAGTCTTTAAAGGTCAACCAGGGTCAAGTTATTAAAATTCTCAGTAAATGCAAAATAAATTTTTATTCAGTAATAAAATAAAATCAGGCCAAAAGTGCCAGGATTTGGTGAGGCAACCGTGTTGATACTGCCACTTCTTAAAGAGCACTATATCAACACGTCCTACTGGAGTGTCGCTCTGGTAGGTGGACGGGGAATTCGCAATTCCCCCTCGACCTACTGCACTAGTTTTCGAAACAAACTAGTTTTCATGTATCGATATTTTTTCTATTAAGTACAAAAAAAAAATATTTTCCATACAGTCTCTTTAAAATGAACGGGCATTTGGGCAACTAATAGATCTCGTTGAGATCTTCATTTCGGTTGACAGCTGTCAAATCTAAAACCACCATAACTCAAAAACTACTTACCCTAGACTTTTGCACGTTCGAACAAACGATAGATCTCGTCAAGGTCTTTACTTCGGTTGACAGCTGTCAAATCTAAAACCACCATAACTCAAAAACTACTCACCCTAGACTACTTTACGTTCGGATGAAAGATAGATCTCGTCGATGTCTTTATTTCGGTTGACAGCTGTCAAACTATAAATCGCTATAACTAAAAAAACTACTAACCCTAGACTACTCGTTTGTTAAGACAAAGGATAGATCTCTTTGAGATCTTCATTTCGCTTGACACCTGTAAAATCTAAAACCACCACAACTCAAAATTACTGACCCTACACTACTTGTATGTTCGGACAAGCGATAGATCTCGTCGAGATCTTTATTTTGGTCTGTCGAACTTAAAATCACTTTTACTTGGAAGCTACTGACCCTAGACTCCTCGTTTGGACGAGATCTTTTTTTGATTGTCCTAGCATACGAGTTGTCTAGGGTCAGCAGTTTTTAAGTTATAGTTATTTTAAGTTTGACAGCTGTCAAACAAAATGAAGATCTCGACGAGACCTATCATTCGTCCAAACATAAAAGTAGTCTAGGATCAGTAATTTTTGGGCTGTGGTGGTTTTAAATTTAAAAGCTGTCAACCGAAATGAAGATCTCAACGAGATCTATCATTTGTCTGAACATACAAGTAGTCTAGGGTCAGTAATTTCCAAGTTAAAGTCATTTTAAGTTTGACAGCTGTCAACCGAAATAAAGATTTTGACTAGATCTATCATTTGTCCCACCATAGAAGTAGTCAAGGGTCAGTAGTTTCCAAGTTATAGCGATTTTAAGTTTGACAGCTGTCAACCGAAATAAAGATTTCGACGAGATGTATCATTTGTCCGAACATACAAGTAGTCTAGGGTCAGTAGTTTCCAAAAAATAGTGATTTAAAGTTTGACAGCTGTCAAACGAAATAAAGATCTCGACTAGATATATCATTTGTCCTAATATACGAGTAGTTTTATGTTATAGCGATTTTAAATTTGACAGCTTTTAACCGAAATAAATACCTCGACGAGATCTATAATTCGTTCGATCATAAAATAGTTAAGGGTGAGCAGTTTTTGAGTTAAAGTGGTTTTAGATTTGACAGCTTTCAACCGAAATGAAGATCTCAACGAAATTTAACCACAGTTATTTTCATAAGTCCTGAAATGTATTTTATTGTGTTTTATGTAGTCTTGAAAGAAACTTTATCTTTATCTTTGTCCTAACAATCGAGAAGTTTAGGGTTAATAGATTTTAGAGGATATTATGTGAAAAGATAGTTACTTGACAGTAGGCGCAGTCTTTTTGCTTGAAAGAAAGGGATAATGTGCGCAATACGCAACGCATAAGATTGCGACAGATATAATGTGCGTGTTACCAAAACTAAATGACGTAAGCGCCTGATATAATATATCCACTTTAAGTAAAAACTAAGTAATAAAATAAAATTTAAGGTTAATCATATGATAGCAAATACGAATGCCTTTCTGTGTTCTTAATTTCACTACTTAAAACACCTCAGATTCCACAAAAAGAGGAAATCATGAAAATTGAAGAGGTAACTTTTGATTTTTATTTTGCCGAGCCAATTTTTACTAATCGTGTTTTGGTCTTAGCGGTATTATCACTTGAATGGTCATGAAACACATAACTGAAATTCACGGCAAGATACTGAGTAAATAAAAAGATATTTGTCTTCAAAATACACAAAAAAAATCCATGTTTTTTTTTTTTATTGAAAATGGGCTTACTCTTGACCTCGATCTAGTCTTGAAGACAGATATGAGGTCGACGATGGAACGAGCTTACCCAGAAGAAGCCTATTCACTCGCGACTTGAATAGATTCGGGTTATATAAACTCGGGAACACAGACGCAGGCAGAGAATTCCACTCTTTAGCCGTGCGCATTATAAAAGATGTTTCAAAGCGCTTTGTGCGAATGTGCGTAACATCAACCAAGTATGGGTGATATCCTGCGGTGCGTCTGGCCTCCCGATGGTAGAAGGGAGATGGTGGAATAAGCTCGTGGAGCTCTAGAGCACACTCTCCGAAGTACAATCTGTAGAAGACCGACAGACATGCAACTTTGCGACGGTGGGCCAGACTGTGAAACTTGGTTTTCACCAGCATCTCATCACCAACAAGCTTCTTGTTGTCGTCTGTCGTATGTCGTCTTAAAATATAGCAATTTTTGTTTGACAGCAGTCAACCGAAATAAAGACCAGAAATGAAGATCTCAACGAGATCTGTTATTTGCGGGTGCCCGATTACCCGTTTTTAGGGTTCCGATACCAAAATGGTAAAAAAAAGGAACCCTTATGGTGCCGCTCTGTCTGTCTGTCTGTCTGTCTGTCCGTTTGTCTGTCACACCTCTATATCTCAGCAACCACTTATGCTATCAACCTGAAATTTGGAATAGTTTTAGAATATAGTTGCCCAACTTAATTGCACAAGAAAAAATTTTGAAAAAAGTATGATTATTAATATAAAGGGGGCCAAAATAGGGGGGGCCAAATTTCAAATTGTCGCTACTAGGTCGAGTGGGGTATCATATGAAAGGGCTTTACTTGTACATTTTAAAATATATTTTTGTATTTTTTTAAATTTCTTAGTTTTAAAGTTATGATGAAAAATGTCAAGAAAAATACCATTCCCCCCCCCTTATCTCCGAAGTTTGAGTAAGGAAAAATCTGAATTAATTACAGTTGACAGAAGTTTATAAAAACTTTACAGCAAAAATAAAACGATCTTTCTAAGTTGCACAGTTTTTCAGAAATCTGCAAAAAACCATTACAAACAAATTTAGTTTTGCGGTCCTGAAAATGGACTTTATTGCTTCCAAAAATACTATAGGTATATCGGAACCCTCGGCGCGTGAGTCCGACTCGCACTTGACCGGTTTTTTTTTTAAGAGACTTTGTATCGAAAATATATTTTACATGTACTTGTTAGGAAAAAAATATCGATACATGAAAACTAGTTTGTTTCGAACGCTAGTGCAGTAGGACGAGGGGGAATTGTGAATTCCCCGTCCACCTACCAGTGGGACACTGCAGTAGGACGACTGGGCATTTACCCAAATGTGTTTTGCCCACTTAGAAATTGCTAATGGCCCTAAAAGTCAGTAAAAAAAATATTTTGCGATTTCTGAGAGTTCTTATACCTTTACCCTAGTGGACCTTTTACAGACTTCTGTTTCTTAGTATCAAAAGGATAGAATGTTTCGGAAAAAAGGTACATGAAAATTTCTGTTGTTTCTATTACTTGTTTGGGAAAATAATTCTGTGCTTTCTGACAGTTCTAATACATTAACCTCGGTTGACCCCATAGAAAATTATGTTCTTTATGAATAAGAAGATCAAATTGAAAAAAAAAATGTGGAAATTGCCGTTTTTCTTGTTGACTGTACATTTTTTCCAAAATCTGTGAATGTAGGTCAAAATATCTCTAAAAGTTAGGGTTAGTCTCTGTACTAAGTTTTCTTGTAGCTATAATGCTTATAGTAGCTGCCCTGTATACCCCATCTTAACTTTTCATTCTGTATAATAATATGAAACGTGAGTTTCAAGTGTCGGCATACTATAGCAATATTATTAAGCTCTAGAACCTTCAAATGGCATAAGTTTCAATTCATTCCTCGTTATCGTAAGTAAGTTTTGTATTTTTTTGCCAACCTAAAATCAGGCCGACTCACGAATGTGCCAGGATTGGGCGAGGCAACCCTGTTGATTTTGCTCTTTCTTGAAGAGCTCTATCAGTTGTAATAAGTACCTACTTGGTAATCGATCAGGTAATTTTTGTCATTTTTGACCACCTTATAATCAGGCCGACTCCCGAATGTGCCAGGATTGAGTGAGGCAACCCTGTTGATTTAGGCACTCTTTGATGAGTACTATCGAATGTACTATGTACCTATTTGGTATTCGATGAGGTAATTTTTGCCCAAAAAATGACAAGTTTTTTGCCCACTGTACAAAACCTGCCAGGTTGCGCCCAGGCAACCCTGTTGATTCGGATACAACTTTTTAACGTTCATCACCCTAGATTAGTCGCATCTTGGTAATCGATGAGGTAGGGTTGACGACCACGCGCTCTCCGTCTATAAACTATACATTTATTTTCCGGAATAGGTACCTATGTATTGCGTATTAGTAAAAGCAGACTATATAATAAAAAAACTGGCCAAGTGCGAGTCGGACTCGCGCACTAAGGGTTCCATACCTATCTACTATATCATATACTACAAGCGTTTGCGCATTGATTTTAAAACCTCCACGACCACCCAACTTGACTCCTCTTTAATATGAATGTAAGTACCTCCTTGCAACGGGAGCTGACCTTAATTGGTTTCAATTAGTTGTGCGAAAAGTGGTAATATTTGATGATTCTAGAAATTTTCCTTCACTTGTGCTCTGAGTCCTAGCTTCTTGCCAACTTTCATGGTTCTAGGTCAACGGGAAGTACCTAAGGTTTTGGTTTGGTTCATAAATGTATGGAGTTGGGAACGTAAAGGTCCTTATTTTTTGGTTGTGTTGTCGCAGTAGTGTGAAATTTTCACTTTGAACTTGATACCTTTACCCGTTAGTGAGAAAAGGGGTCTTGACAAACAGACAGACGGACAACGAAGTGATTCTATAAGGTTTTTTTAAGGTTCCGTTATTTTTCTTTTTGAGTACGGAACCCTAAAAGGTACTTAAAATACTTACAGGGAAATTAGAATATCAGGGATATCGTGATATCCTTATTACCTACCGTACACAAACCACTGATTTCGTGACGATTGCAAAAATCATTTCGTACACAAAATTAAACCATAATATACACATACCACAGATTAAATAATAGTAAACTATAACAGGGATGTGAACACAAAGCATAGCCAGCCAGAATTACAGATTAGAGGGATTATACGCTACCGTTGTGATAAACCGACCTAAATCGCCAGAATTAACAACAGATTGTTATTATGTTAATGAATTTGTTAATCATATGAAATGAAAGTACACACACTTATTTACGCACTATTGTCACGTAACGCCCGTAGGGGCGCTGCGGAAGCCTATTAGGAAAGAAAAGAGGGTAAAGAGGGAAAAGGGGGTTTATTATGAAAGACGGAAAGGGAGTTCCTACCTACACCTATTCCTACCTAATGGGAAATAGAGGCCCTAGCTAGTCGTTCTGCAGGAGTTCTTCAGACGTAGGTGTGGCGATCTTCCGTGGAGGCGGCGTAGGACTCTTCAAGTAGGTGCAGGTGGTCACCGGCGGGCAACCAAGGGAGGATGCCCAGCCCGGTGACGGCGTGAAGATGAAGTAGCTCGTAGAGGTAGTGCGTGAAGTTCGTTTAGAAGGCCAGGAACATTGTGGCGTCCCGGGGTCAGCTCGGCCCCGGGACAAGACCTTTTTAGAAGTAGCTCTGTTGAGAGCGAGGACTAGACTGGAGTATTCTTGAGCTGCAGGGCTATTTATATGCAGCAGCAGTCTGTGTTCCAGAACGCTGTGGAAATCGAAATATGTATTCAAGTTCTAATATCAGCCAGCATCAGTTCCAAGTTTCCATTCAGCCAGCAGTAGCAGAGCCAATTCATATCTTCATCTTCATCGTGAGGATTTCAGCAGGTCTTTAGAGTCCACGGGTCTTCAGCGGAGCCCTAAGCTAAAATTAAAGTCCTAAATTTATAGCAAAAGTACTAGGAAAGCATGATTTACATTAAAATACAAACTCCTTATGCTCTGTTGATAATTGTCAGGAGACATTGACAGCTAACAATGTTTACAAACTAAATGTATAGTTTTTTGAAAAATATGCTAAAAATACGAAAATAAAGAGTAAATTAGCCCGCTACGGGCTTGAAAAGACCAACGCAGGTATGTATACCACATTTCCCCCACGACCCGATAAAACAAAATTTTTTACTTATAAAAAGTTTTCTTTTTCGGGCTAAAAAGAAATTTTGAGGTTAAAGACACAGTACCTCCCTCTTTCACACTCATCTTCCAGACAGGTAGTCATTCTAGTCACACAGTCATTCTGATCGTCTCAACATACTATGGGGTAAGGCTCACATTCATTGTCTCCTACTTCGAAGGTCGAGGTATACGACAGTAGGCTTATTTTTCGGAAGTTGTCAGCCGCTCACCCGTAAAAATGTGACAGAAGGCTTATTTAGGGAGTTATCAGCCGCTCCAAGGGTAGAAAAGTTTTGACTGTAGGGCTTATTTTAGGTGTTGTCAACCGCACCGTCAGTTTAAAAAAAACTAACATAAGTTCGTGTTTCAGCTACACGAGAAGTGAAGAGAAGATTCCCTGGGTCGATCTAGACGCCCAAGAAGAGTCTTGGTTCCGGCCAATAGTAGTGCCTGAGAACCAAGGTGAAGAGCTTAGAGCTTTAGAGCCTAAGTGAAGAGTAAAAAAAAGAGTACAAGTTGTACTAGAATTAAAAAAAAAGTACTATAAGTAGTACTTACTGGCTTAAGAGCCAAAGAAAAAGGAATTTAGAGGACTGGGTCGTGGAGAATAAAGATGAAGAAAAGTGTAAGACATGTAGGGACAAGTCGAACCCACGATGTAGTGAAGAATGCATATAATCTATATATCGGCGCAGGAGGCCATAAATATCAAAATCATCTAGGATTATTGTGGGTTCAGGTATAAACAACCAGGATCCGATTATTCTCACGTCATGTTACAGGCTCCGGGTTTGTGGTGAGGCACCCGGACCCTTCTGGCTCAGTTTGACCCTGGATAGTTATTACAGTCAACGCTATAATTGTACGTCCTGTGCTGCAAGCCCACCAATCATATCTTCAGGAAACCAGACAAATCGTCAGAGCTAAAAGCACGATCACAATTCAACCAGATGACGTGTTGTTTTGTGTCGCCCTTTCACCTTGACGCTTCATCCGATCGACAGCTAACTAAATACTCAGCTGCCAGTCTATTCCTGAAGCAAGGAGGCCTCACTCGGTGTCGCAAAGAAGGTGCTGCTAAGTAGTATGTGCCTACACGGCCGTCCTGACAACACGACCGTCCTCGGGCGTTAATCCATTAACAATGTCCTAAAACAAATAAAAACAAGATCACCAAGCAATCCGCTCGTCTATCCTGACAATCAAGATCATCATCACACATAAAACTGAAACCACTCATTGTGAAGCTACTCTGAAGGCATATATGTGCCCCTTCAACCCAACTCTGAAAGCATGTACCCTTTCGACCATCTCACTATGGACCGGATGACATCTTTCCCACATAAATCACGGACAGGACCAGTGTGTCCATCGACCATCCCTAATGGGCACGGTGACCAGATCCACCACTGTCCTTCCAACCATCAACAAAGCCTGGCCCGGACCAGTGTGTCCCTTCGACCAGCCCCGATGGGCATGGACCGGATCCGCCACTGTCCGACCAGCTTCGCAAAAACAGATTGGGCCAATGCGAACCTTCAACCACCCAACGAATCGGGCTGGCCCGTACGACATTGTCCTTTCTATCAACTCAACAGTAATCACCCTACAACCACCCAAACCAACTGAGTAACTTCAAATCATATTATCAACATAGCAAATTCAAATTACGTGCGTCACAATATCATACTATCTCACAATAAGGAACATGCTCACCAGATATCCATAAAGTAGGTATCAACAATATAATTCTGTCTATGTACAGACAGTCCACATTATTCGAAATTCCCATATATTCCATTTCTGCTGTTCGATATTGCTAAGAATATGGCTCTGGCTTGTTCATTTTCATCATCAATCACAATGTATCAAAATCAGTACAATGTCTATCTCTTTTCTTCCTCCATGCCTCTTCCCATTTTAATTTGGAATCGACCCCCTGAATATATTTTCAACCGTTGGCTCTGTCGTTATAATCGACCACAATATTTTTTGTAAGTTCTTACATTTTCATCCACCAAATAGCTCTTTGGCATCCCAGGGGTTATTTAGATTTGTTTCCCTTTGTCAATATTTAGCACAGACACAAAGTGGTGCTCTTCTTCTCAGCGCATCACATAATCCGTACCACCGGAGCTGACTTTATTGAAGTTTGTCTAGAATAGGCGATACTTTGAAACTGCCACTAACATGTACGTTCCTGAGTCTATCCAATTAAGTTCCACCGGCCCATCTAAGCATTTTCATCTCGGTTACATGGATTTTGGTTACATAGTTTTATTAATTATCCAACATTCGTCCCTGTAGAGCATCGCGAGTCTACCACAGATTTTCAAACAATCAATCAAATCGTTTATTTGCTAGAAGAACATCTTTCAATTTGAACACATCCTCTAGATTAACGCTGTGTCCCCATAAATAGCACACCATAGCTAAGGACTGACGACAGACCTGATATCCACGATATGCAGTTAGTGTAGCATCTTTTGATATTGTTTGGGAAACTCTCATTGACGCAAATACGAATCTACTGAGTCTTTCACGCACTGAGTTGACACGAAATTGCTAATAAAGATGCTCATTATCATTGAGACTCAAAAATGTTGCTTCTCCACTATTTTGTATACTTGTATTTAGTGCTCTTGGTTTCAACTGGCATCCTACAGTCACAGAGCATGCCTAACAGCGATCACCATTTCAACCAGTCAGCATTAGCTGTGTGATCAAATTATTTTGTTTCGTTTCATTTCATTGCATTTTGTTTTTTATTTAATCGGTATTCATTCAGATTTCGTTTATTTCCATTTTAATTTTACAGACATCTGGTTAATCTGGTTAATTTTGTATAAAAACAGCGTAGGAGCACATCGTCGCTACCGTACGTAACTTTGATTCCATTCTACAAAGTCGAAAATTACATAATTTCACAACCACAAGCAAGTCTTGTCTTCTTCGTATGTACCGTAAGCGCCTTTAACATCCTTTTTTTTTTAAATTCATCAACGCCTTTCTAATTTACGATACTTTTGTAAATTACGCTTTTTGTCACCATCTAAGCGCATATAATTTTGAACATTACGACATATCAGGTATTAAAACTCATTAAACTTGGTTCTTTTTTTATCATAAAATGTATGTACAGCACTTAATTTTCTTGATTGTACTTGCTAAACAATTTCTCGCCACGACTGTACTTTTACGCAGATCCGTGAAACTGAAATGCTTGCACACATGATTAAAATCTTGAGCTGAGTATCTTTATCCCACTTCTGATATCGGCGCAGGAGGCCATAAATATCAAAATCATCTAGGATTATTGTGGGTTCAGGTATAAACAACCAGGATCCGATTATTCTCACGTCATGTTACAGGCTCCGGGTTTGTGGTGAGGCACCCGGACCCTTCTGGCTCAGTTTGACCCTGGATAGTTATTACAGTCAACGCTATAATTTTACGTCCTGTGCTGCAAGCCCACCAATCATATCTTCAGGAAACCAGACAAATCGTCAGAGCTAAAAGCACGATCACAATTCAACCAGATGACGTGTTGTTTTGTGTCGCCCTTTCACCTTGACGCTTCATCAGATCGACAGCTAACTAAATACTCAGCTGCCAGTCTATTCCTGAAGCAAGGAGGCCTCACTCGGTGTCGCAAAGAAGGTGCTGCTAAGTAGTATGTGCCTACATATACATATAATAAAAGAGTAGAAACCGCGTGTCTAAATTTATAAAAAAAATAGTGTGGGCGATAAGAAACGACTAATAGAACTCAAAAATATGTTTTTTGAACTTTTTGTCTGTCTGTCTGTCTGTCTGTATGTTTTCGATAAACTCCGAAACTACTGAACGGATTTTCTCGCGGTTTTCGCAGATAGATTAAGCTTAGCTCTAAGCAACATATAGGCTATGTTTCATTAAAATCGGTTCACTCAATCAGAAGCTACACTAATGTAAAGTATCAAATTGCCTGTACGATAAAAACTCACAAACCGATTCAAACTGAGTGTTCAATTGCGAGTTTGGCTTACCTTTGAGCAACATAAAAGTTTAGTTTCATTGCAAACGGTTCACTCAGACAGAAGGTACGCTAAGTTTCATGCGGCGGCGCAAATAACTCACAAACTATTGAACGGATTCAAACGAGGTTTTCAATAAACTGTCAAGCTTACTTCTTTGCAACATATTGGCTTACTTTCATTGAAAACGGCTCACTCAGACAGGTGCGCGAAATTTCCAGCGGAGGCGCCAATATCTCACAAACAACTGAACCGGTTAAAACGAGGTTTTCAGTAACGTATTCGGCTTACTCCATGCAACATGTATGCTTAGTTTCATTGCAAACGGTTCACTCAGACATAAAATTCAGTTTCAAGCGGCGGCACCAGTAACTCACAAACTACTAAACGAATTTAAACGGGGTTTTCAATAACGTGTTTGGCTTAATTCTTTGCAATGTATTAGCTTACTTTCATTGAAAACGGTTCACTCAGACACAAAATACCCGGAGTTTCAATAGGCGGCGCCAATAGCTCACAAGCTACTGTACCGACTCCAACCGGCATTTCCATGACGTGCTTGGATGAGGTACTTCCGTGCAACATATAAGCTTAGGTTAGTTGAAAACGGTTCACTCAGATAGAACTTATGCAAAGATTCAAGCGAAGGCGCGAAGAATATATATTTTGGAGGTGGCTACATTTGTAAAACTTAACGATAATTTTTTCATCACATCAAGACAAGTTACAAACACAAATTTAAGACCCCTTGATACCATATGACACGATACCATTCCAAAAAGAGCAAGATTTGTCAAAAATAGTTACGGAATGTGTGTTACCATGTAAAAAATACCTGTTGCCCTTAAAAACATTGAATGCCACAGATTTAAGAAATTTCTAAGAATCTGGTTGCTCAAACATGTATTTTACTCAGTTAAGGAATATCTGGAACATAATTTTGATAACCGTTTGATTTGCTCTACATAAATGTATAATTTTTTTTTATTTTTTTAATTGACATTTATTAATTAAATTAGTTTGACATTATTGTAATTGAAATATTTTTGTGTATTTTTCGTATAGTATACTTATGACTGGAGCTAATAGTCCATTTCAAAATATTTGCATGCTATTTAAGTAGGCTAGATATGTAGAACTTATACTGCTGTTTACTACCATCATGTTGTAACCATATCTATAGCAAATAAAAAAGATTTGATTTGATTAATTCAAAAACTTTTGAGCAGATTCAAACATGGCTTTCAATAACGCGTTTGGCTTACTCCTGTGCAATAAATAAGCTTAGTTTCATTGCGATAGGTAGGTTCACTCTGAAAGTTTCAAGCTGCAGAATCAAGAACTCACCTACTGAACTGGTTCAAAGTTAAACGAGGTTTTCAATGACGCATCGGGCTTCTTTCTGTGCACTATATAAGCTTTATTTCATTGCAAATGGTTCACTCAGACAGAAAGTTCGCGAAATATTAAGCGGCCGCACCAATACCTCACAAACTACTTGAATGACTGAAACGGGGTTTTCAATTACGTATTTGGGTTGCTTTCGTGCAATATTTGAACTTTTTTTATTGCAATCGGTTCATTCAAACAGATAATAGGCGAGTTCAAAGTTTCAAGCAGTGAAACCGAGCTGAAATCAAACAAAGCTTATAATTTTGTACGGAAGAAAGCCAAATACGTTGTTGAAAATTCCGTTTGATCCGGTCCAGTTGTTTCTGTAAAAGTCGTGGGTACACCTAAAGATTGGTAAAATCTAGATTTAGTTTTATTGTAAAAATAATAATAAAAAAATTCCTGTTTCAGCATGGCGGTGCAACAAATGTAAAAAAAATTATGAAAGTTCTAAAGTTTTGAAAACTTAGGAATTAGGTTTTTATAAACGAAATACTTCAAAAAACAAAGAAGACAAGTGAATCATTGTTTTTTGGGAATTGTCTTTTAAGGGGAGAGATGTTGCAAAGATTGTACGGAAGTGAAGTCCAACAGTTTTGTATGTACGAGTAGGTCATTGTAGGTACATGTAGAATTAAAAGCATGTGAAGCTAGACACGTTGGACTTTGTACCGCTCTTTTTTCAGTAGCCACAGAAGCTTAAGTGACTGAGCCTCAGATTTAGTTAGGCTTTGTTTTGTATCATCATAGTTACTCCGCGTGGAATTCGACTATGATTTTACACTTACGAGGATAGTGGGCGACCTAACAGTCCACACGTTAACAAGAGGTGTTTAATTTACAAAAATCCGTATTATCGTCCGTATCCGTATACCTAATAATATAAAGGCGAGAACTGCACGTCTGTCTGTCTGTCTGTAACGCTTTTATGACTAATCCGATAAACCGATTGTGATAAAAACTTGGTTTGAAGATAGTTTGAACCATGGGAAAAGTCATTAGCTACTTTTTCCGAACCCCACGCGGACGAAGTCGCGGGCGACAGCTAGTAAGCAATAAAAAGTATCAAAAATAAAGAGGTTTTTTATTAGAGGCATAGATAGCCTAAGAGTGTAAAGAGGGATTTGAGAGGATAAAGAGGAAAAGAGCTAAAAAAAGGTCTCAAAAAAGTCTAGAGAGGGTTGATGGAGAGGTAGACAGGACTACCTACATAAGTGAGGGATTTTATTAGAGTGAGAGTGATATGTAAAAGAGGAGTGAGTAGTATAGTGAGTGTAGAGGAGGAGTGTAGTTGAGAGAATGTTGAAGAGTAGTGAGTGTAGTTGAGTGAATATAGAGTAGGAGTGAGTGTAGTAATGTAAGTGATAAAGTAGTGTGAGTAAATAAAGAATGATAAGTTTGTGAGAAGTGATCAAGATTTTATAGTAGTGTAGTGAGTGAAAGAGTAAAGTGAGATAATGAGAGTGTTGAGGAGAGTTGAGGCCTAAAAGTTGACACAAGAGCGGCGTTTTGAATTTGGAGGGCGGGGTCTTGCCAAAAGAGAAGGTGGGCGCCAAACTGTCACGTAACGCCCGTAAGGGCGCTGCGGAAGCCTAATAGGAAAGAAAAGAGGGTTTATTATGAAAGACGTAAAGGGAGTTCCTACCTACACCTATTCCTACCTAATGGGAAATAAGAGGCCCTAGCTAGTTGTTCTGCAGGAGTTCTTCAGACGTAGGTGTGGCGATCTTCCGTGGAGGCGGCGTAGGACTCTTCAAGTAGGTGCAGGTGGTCACCGGCGGGCAACCAAGGGAGGATGCCCAGCCTGGTGACGGCGTGAAGATGAAGTAGCTCGTAGAGGTAGTGCGTGAAGTTCGTTTAGAAGGCCAGGAACGTTGTGGCGTCCCGGGGTCAGCTCGGCCCCGGGACAAGACCTTTTTAGAAGCTCTGTTGAGAGCGAGGACTAGAAAGGAGTATTCTAGAGCTGCAGGGCTATTTATATGCAGCAGCAGTCTGTGTTCCAGAACGCTGTGGAATTCGAAATATGTATTCAATTTCTATCAGCCAGGATCAGTTCCAAGTTTCCATTCAGCCAGCAGTAGCAGAGCCAATTCATATCTTCATCTTCATCATGAGGATTTCAGCAGGTCTTTAGAGTTCACGGGTCTTCAGCGGAGCCCTAAGCTAAAATTAAAGTCCTAAATTTATAGCAAAAGTACTAGGAAAGCATGATTTACATTAAAATACAAACTCCTTACATAAATCTGATACGAAAAAGATTGAATGACGGTTCTGTTGATAATTGTCAGGAGACATTGACTTGACCAACTTTTCTGTAGAATGGCCAAAAGCGGAACTACTTACGTCATTTTGACAACCTCAGAGAAAAAATGTATAGAGTCTGTCATATACATAGTCGTGTTAAGCGTCTCCTAGTCGACTATGACAAGTCGGTCAAAAAACTAGGGTCTAGGTTACGTTTAACAAATCAAAAAAATCGAATGTTTCATCCAAACCTTATAATATGCGAAAGTAAAGATATATCTTTTTAACTTGTGAATTGATCATTAATAATAAGAAAGGAAGCGTAAGTGATCCGTAATACCAAATCCGTCCCGATACCAAAATGGTAAAAAAAGGAACCCTTATGGTGCGACTTTATCTGTCTATCACACCTGTATATCTCAGCAACCACTCATACTTTAGACTTGAAATTTGGAATAGTTTTAGAATATGGTTGTCCAACTTAACTGCACATTCTCATGTTATGATTATTAATGCAAAGGGGGCCCAAATAGGGGTGGGGGGGGCAAAATTTCAAATTGTCATTACTAGTTCGAGTGGGGTATTATATATATGGGGTATAATATATATGAAAGGGCTTTTCTTGTACATTCTAAAATATATTTTATATTTTTTTACAACTCTTTGTTTTCAAATTATGATGACAAATGTCAAAAAAAAACACCATTCCCGTCCCCTTATCTCCGAAGTTGGTGAAAGGAAAAATTAGAATTAATTACAGGCGATAGAAGTTTATGTAAATACACTCACCGGCAGAAATAACCGGCCGGTCTGTTTTCTTTCATATATTTTCATACATATATGAGGGCAAACGAAGCGTCAATATCTTACCTAAATTGAATAAAATACAAATCTGAGGGGCATTAGCCAAAGATTAGGTATATTTAAAATTTTGAAGAAACACATTTTAATTCGCTAAATGTAAGAGATTTCTGACAAAATGACGTATATTTTTTTCTGAACGATGCACGGAATTTCCTGGATACCGTGCACAGGTCTAATCTTCAAGAATCGGTAGTCAGACACCTTATTTAATGATCTCACTGTTTATTCACGGATATTTATTTCGTTTAGGAAATATATTGACGCTTCATTTGATCCCTTACTTGTATGAAAATGTACGAAAGAAAATAGATCGGCCGGTTATTTTTGCTGGTGACTGTAATACAGCAAAAATAAAACAATTTTTCTAAGTTGCAGTTTTTTAGGAATGGACTTTATTGCTTCCAAAAATACTATAGGCACATCGGAACCCATCGGAATCCACGCGAGTCCGACTCGCATTTGACCGGCTTTTTCTTGAATGGTAAGTATTCTTAAAACTGTAGTAACAAGATTTATTGGTTCTAAGCTATATATTTCTTAAAGAGATAGACAAAACTTTTACGTTTTTGGGATTAAAACAAAAATTCATACATTTTAGTATGGAGGTCCCTCACAAGAAATGGATACGGTTATGGCTCCCTCCTTAGCATAAAGAGCTGCTACTTAAACCTCCTTGTGTCAGTCAGTGTTGCCTGTGCTATTCTTGTTTTCCTGCATATTTCCAAGTATTTTATGAGAAAGTCATACCAAAAGCGTTCGAAAGTGGTGTGCGAGAAATGATTCTCATAATGATATCGTTCTTTGATGCAGAAAAGGAGCAAGAATCTCCAATAACACCATTTGTTCATGTATACAAACGCATTGCTGCCGCTACAGGTCAGTGTTACACAGATCTTCTTCTTTTCGTGTCGACGCAAATCCAATATTGACCCAGATTATTATTGCAGTAACAAGTAGAAGCACTAATTAAAGACCTGTGTAAAGTTTCATTAACCTAGGTTTAAAACTCTAAGCACTAGAGCATTTCGAAAATCTCAAATTTTTCCAATTGTAAAAACATGCCGTAACTTCCGTTGAATTTACCATGTACTTGATAGGAACGGTGCCATAATCACTTTCTAGACGTTTCCAATAAGATTTAAGTTTTCTTTTCTTGTTTTGGAGAAATTTTGCAAATTATTACAAGAACAGGTGCTGTTGGAGATTTTTGAAGAGAAAACTTTTTTAGAGGCGCCTAGCACTTTTTTAGATGGGGAAAAAATGATTAATTCGCTTCAGATACATACATAACATCACGCCTCTTTCCCGTTGGGGTAGGCAGAGACCACAGTCCTCTCAGTCAGTCTCTTTGTCGCGTCAGATCTTATACCAAGTTAGAGCAGGCTCAAAATATACAAAAGTTCTAAAGTGTGATAAAGACCAAAACATCTATTTTGTCTTTGTCGCATCAGATCTTCAGATCTCGGATGAAGTATAGAAATGGATTTGCAAATAATCATACCAAATTAGAGCAGGCTATACATACAAAAGTTCTAAAGTGTGATAAAGACCAAAACATCTTTTTTGTCTTTGTCATAGTCTCGGCTTTTTTTTAGCAGTCAAACTAAATACAGCTGTCAAACTAAAAATCGCTATACCTTGAAAACTACTGACCCTAGACTAGGTACTCATGTGCTGAGGCAAATGATAGGTCTCAATGAGATCTACATTTCGGATGACAGCTGTCAAACTAAAAATCGCTATAACTCGAAAACTACTGACCCTAGACTACTCATGTGCTGAGACAAATGATAGGTCTCGATGAGATCTACATTTCGGATGACAGCTGTTAAACTAAATATCGCTATAACTCGAAAACTACTGACCCTAGACTATTCGTGTGCTGAGACAAATGATAGGTCTCGATGAGATCTACATTTCGGATGACAGCTGTCAAACTAAAAATCGCTATAACTCGAAAACTACTGACCCTAGACTATTCGTGTGCTGAGACAAATGATAGGTCTCGATGAGATCTACATTTCGGATGACAGCTGTCAAACTAACTAACTAAACTCCCAGTGAAATATAGCCCTTAATACTGTGGCCGCAGGGTGTGGCGACTCTGGTGTCTTTACTGGTGTCTAGTTACGGACACCACGGTGGCCCAACTGGTTGCGCCACCATGGTGTCCCAGTGAAATATAAGAAGGGATCATAGGTTATGGAAAACCATAAAAAAATTACGACAAGTTTATATTTTCCATCTCGTGTCTACTTTTCATCAAATCTTAACCATCGACAATTTAATATGGGATCCCCTCAAAGGTAAAATTAAATAAAAAAGCAGTTCAAAGTCTTCTGTAATAAAAGACACCAGATTAGATACTGTCACCAGCAATGCAATTTCTTGGCTTCAAAATGAACTGTTGTAATGTACCTATAAATTTATAATTGAAATAAATAACAGGCTTGGTTATTTTCTATTACTTCACTTAGTTACTGATTATTAACTGTTATAGTCATTTTATACTTTTTATTGCTAATAGAAACCTTGCACAACTTTGAAGGAGGTGTGTAGTTTTTGTTAAAACAATTTTTATTCAACGTAAAGTTAGGCATTTGACCGCTATTAGCGCCTTAAGTTGGGCAACCATAATTTTAAAACTATTCCAAATTTCAAGTCGATAGCATGAGTGGTTGATTTAATACAGGTGTGAGTGTGACAGACAGACAGACAAAGTCGCACCATAGAAAAGGGTTCCTTTTTTTACCGTTTTAATATCGGAACACTAAAAAGGCAGAAGTTGATTATTTTTGTAAAAGATGGCAATCCTTTTCGATCGTAGCGCCATCGTAAAATTCTACAGATAAGTTGGTCAAGTACAAAACTAAATGTATAGTTTTTTGATAAATATGCTAAAAATAATTGGCGTGTCGCCATATTTTTGTAACTATTCCTTTACTTTGACATTGGCGAAATACGTTTTGTAATGAGATGTGATGCCATTAAATAAATATACATACATACATACATACATACGAAAATAAATTAACTTACTAATCTGGGTAAATTAGCCCGCTACGGGCTTGAAAAGACAGGTATGTACACCACACTATTTAATCTTTCTAATTGTTGGTGTGGTGTCTTTACCAAACTTGGAGTTTAAAGTCCAAAATCACAGCTGAAAAATAAATATGAAGTAGCTGCGTGCCACAAGCTGGCGAAATACGCCGCACTTCTGCCGGCACTCGATTTTGTCCCCTTCGCGGGAGAAACTACCGCCGCGACCGCGGGGTAAGGAGGCGAAGGCCTTCGTCGTTATAATTGGGCGACGGCTATACCGCCCGCCTTTTGGTTTTGACTCCCGCTCTAAATCGTTCCTATTGCAAAGGTTATTCATACCGATTCAGCGTGGCAATGCTGCGACTTGCGAGCCTCACGGGGACATTTGTACCAGTAACGATTCGGAGTGGGTTATTTTAATTAGGCTTAAGCTTTAGTTTAATTCTAAACTATGACATACATGCACTTCTTTGATTCTTACAACAATTCTTATAAATCTATAAATAAGATGGTTACAAAGTACACTACAGGAAGGCCCTTCCCTACTGTAAATTCACCATTAGCCTCTAAGTTTCAAGTGAAATTACACAAAGTGGTACATACCAAAAGGAAACTAGAATTAGCCTGAGCGCCTGGGCCATTAACAACAACTCTGCTAATGGAAGACGAACACGTGTTGGGCAGCGGAAAATACCGCGAAGTGGCCCGGAAGCGGCCCTTCCTGCGCGGCCCACTGTACCCTCGTGGAACGGATCAAATAACCGCTAGGTAAATATAGCCGTGTTTATACAATAAACTGGAAATTTCAACGAGTTAAATTCTCGTCCTAAAACCTTTTAAGGGTTTATTCTGGTTATTCAACAACAACTTTTGTTTTATGATGTTTCTTTATTTACAGATCAGCTTGATTATTTCATATGAAAAGTGAAAATTTAAAAATTTAATCAGTATTTAGTGTAGGTAGGTACAGTCACCGTCGAATTCATATGAGCGTCTATCGTAGTCAAAATTATCTGAAGTAAACAAATTCAATTTCATATACGCAATTAGAATTGTCATATTGTTGTAAGCAACCAAAGTGTTCAAAATAATATCTTGGCAACATACTTTCCAATATTGTGTTCGCGGCCGTCACCGTCGAATAGATGTGAGCGACTATAGTAGTCAAAATGATCTGAAGTCATCTCGATCTTGTTTATTTCAGATCATTTTGACTACTATAGACAGTCATATCAATTTGACGCTGACGACCGCAAACATAATATTGGAAATTTTTGCCAAGATATTTTGAACATTTTTGGTGCTTTGCTTACAACTATATGGAAATTGAACTTGTTTACTACAGATCATTTTGACTTCGATAGACGCTCATATGAATTTAACGCTGACTGTACTACCTACTTGTCTGTAGATTCTACAATTCTGTAACAAGTGCTACAATCGTAGTCCGTAGCCTCACAAAGAAGCTACACTACAATTTTACTTGTGGTGCAAAGAAACCTACCCTTTTGTTGCCTTTATTGCGATATCACTGAAACAACAACAACAACTACTCATAAAACTGAGTTTCACTCGTTATATGTGAGTCAACCAAATTAGGTACCTAAAAATATTGGGTATACTGCGTGCAAAATAACCGTCATAGACAGACTTGTCCTGAACGCGCTGTACCTTAGTGTGGATAGTAAAAAAATATTTTCACCTCATAAGCTCAGAAAACTTTGTCGGTCGAAATCTGCGTGCAAAAGTCATTCTTGGCCTCTAGATTGGAAAAGGTATTTGAAACTTTTATCGGTCGAAATCAACGTGCAAGTAATTTTTGCCCCTAGCGTAGAAAAGGTTTTTGGAAATTATAACGTGACGATGAACGGTATAAGGTAATGGCGTTATTCGTAATTAAAATTCGGTGTTGCGCTCGGCAGCAAAGTTATATCGCGCCTTGTGCCTTGAAACCCCCGCTACGCATAAGATTCTAATTTTTGTTCTTCTTAAGCCAAGAATCCTTCGCTTACTCGAGTTTCAATATAAGGCACTCCCGCCAAATAACAATTTTGCTACCTTGCATAACAAAATAACTATTGTACCCTTCTTCAAGTGACTAGAATTAAATGACAATCTAAAGCCAGCAATAAATCTTTCGAGGTGACATAACATCGGTATTAAAGCCGACACATCAACAACTTAATTAAGTGAAAGTTACGAAAGCAATTCCATTTGGAAGTTGGGGCAATCGGGAAGTTTAGGCCGCAGTTGCTATTTACCTTCAACCAAAGATATGCGAATAGTCGGACGCCGCTTTTTGGCCGTATTTTCTGTGCAGCACCTAGGAGAATCTCGTGGGTGGACTCGGTGGACATAAAAAACGTTGAGAAATTTCGTGTGTGGACTTAAAAAAAATACCAATAAGTAGTCTACTTTTTAAATTATTCAATTGGGATATTCCATTCAAAAGATATTACGAATTTAAAAAAATACTTATAGAATAAACATCCCCCAAAACTAAGTACTACCCGTGCAAAGCCGGAGCGGACCGCTTGTACGGTTATAAAGACTTGTCCCGAAAACTGAACCTTGATTCAAACCGTCAAACTTAAACTTTCCCCAAGAAACTTTGGACGAAATATGCAATTATGTGTCTACCTATATTTAATTCCCATAAAAACAATCTATGGAATCGATTGAAAAAAAACCGGCCAAGTGCGAGTCGGACTCGCGCACCGAGGGTTCCGTACCACCACATAATCATAATCGTATTAGTTGAAATTTCAGTAAGTTAATGTGCTAGATTTTTGAGCCCGACACGCGCTTGACCAAATTTTATTATTTTTTGTTATTTTATAGCTTATGCACTACTTATAAACATACCAATTTTAGAGTTTGTAAGTGTTCCCGTTTTTAAAATAGAACTAAAACAAAAATCGCCCCAGCGACCATCCAACTTGACCCCTCTCTTATATGAATGTTCTTGAAACGGGAGCTCACAACTATTGGTTTGCCATTAGTTGTGAGAAAAGTTGTAATATTTAATGATTTCAGACTTTTCCCATTATTTGTACTGTGAGACCTAGCTTCTTGCCAAATTTCATAATTTTAGGTCAACGGGAAGTACCCTGTAGGTTTTGCTTTTTTGCATAAATGTATGGAGATGAGGACATAAAATGCCATATCTTTTGATTGCGCCGTTGTAAAAAATTTAAATTTTCAAATCTTGTGTGGTTCATGGATCCTAATATATGGTATTAATTTCAACCTGATACCTCTACCCCTTCGTGAGATAAAGGGTCTTGACAGACAGATAGACAGACGGACAACAAAGTGATCCTATTAGGGTTCCGTTTTTTTCTTTTGAGGTACGGAACCCTAAAAATAGTTGGATAGAACGTTATTGTATAGTATAGCCGTACATTAAAACGTTATTGCTCTAAGTGGTTTCGGTGTAGGTGACTAGTCTGTGCAGAAAAATAGGTAAGTAAGTAATAAATACTTTGGCGAGGTGTTTTCAACACTCGATCGCGATTACATTCCAGTGCCAGTTTCGCTGCCATTCGAACTTTCCCCAAAATTAAACCTGACTTCCTCGTTTCCTTTACTTCATACTATGCTTCATATTTGTTTTGAAAACTCTACGTACTCGTACCTAAGTTAAGTAGGAAGTCAAGTGAAATAGCTAAGTCCACTTATTAGTTCGGACTACTTTTTACAATAAGAAAAAAGTTAGTAAAACTTAAAAAATATTTATAAAGTAGGGAAATATCAAGCAATAAATTTTTCGTTAGTCTTACAAAAATAATTACGATTGCATTAAAGTTTGAAAGATTGGTAGGTACTTTACTTACTTAGGTTCATCAGAGATAGCATATTCGTCAGCCGAATTCTAGAAGCTAACTTCAAAACTACAACAAAAAGAAAAACTTAAAGTTGGATAGAACGTTATAAAGCAGAAAATACTTAAGTACTGAAAAATAAAGCTCGCGTTACTTAAATCTTACCTATTTATAATTTAGATTTACTTAACCTCTCAAAAAGTTATGCAGGAGTAAGCAGGACTTCGTTAAGATTAAGATAAGCACGGAGCTGGATGTTTATCTGGTTTTGTGAACAGGTTTCCAAGCATCTAAGCCTAGGTACACAGATGTTGTTTTAGAAGAGTAGATACTTCAGTATATACTTAATATAGGTACTATATACAGGGTGTTAATTTCATTGCGTGCCATATCTCAGGGGCGGGATCAGTATCAGTAAATGAACAACTTTTCCCAAGGAACATAGGTCGAAATACGAAAAACCAAATTTGACCTTCCATGCAAAATGCGCTATCAGCTGGTACAGTTTATATGGGAGGTCAAAAATTTATTTTCGTATTTCGACGTATGTTCCTTGGGAAAAGTTCTTCAGTTACTGATACTGATCCCACCCCTGAGCTATGGCACGCAATCAAATTAACACCCTGTATAGCAAACCAGAAAAAATGTTTAGCTACAAGTACCTAGTAAGAAGTGCTCGTGGCCGAGTGGCAGTTGCTCTTTCTTTTCGATCACGAAAGTTAAGCAACGTCGACCGTGGCCAGAACCCGGATGGGTGACCGCTAGTGGCACAATAACTAGAGCGCATCCGTGCTTCGGAACGCACGTTAAGTCCCGGCTATTGTCAATGATACTAGTAGTCATTAAGCCAAGTAAGAGGCCATTTGGCGGCTTGAAAACTCAGCTGGGTTGGCCACTAACCTGGCAAAGCGTAATCTAGGATTGGGTCTGGTTTGCCCTCTGGGTTGCGGAGGTCAGATGGCAGTCGCTCTGTGTAAAAACCAGTGCCCTTGTGAATCCTCTAGGTTAGGTAGCCGACTCCGTAAAAACAATTGGCAAAAACGTAATAAGGCTAGGGATGATGATGAGAAAAACTTAGTTATAATTGTGCTTCTAAGGGATCAACCAGTTGCAAATATGTTTTTTTTTTAATTTACAGCTCTATATTTTTATAATAGTGTCAGCAACCGGGTTAAAGGGGCCTCAAATTTAAAGACACTTTTTGCAACTATTAGGTACATTTCCAGGATAAGAACCGAGTTTCATCCATCAAATCATAAAACCACGTAGCTTTAACTACGCGTGCTACAGGCTACGCAAACTACGCGCTACGCAGGCTACGGTGCTACGCCGTAGTAGAAATTGTTTCAGTCTTCTTCAGGTATAAAAAATAAACCACAAATACGGTGTTCATTTGGTTTTATTAATGAAATTCTAACTAAACTACATATTTTTTACATTAATGCACTTAAAAGCCCTTTATAAAAGGACAACTGAAGGAATTGATAACGTGGAAGGACCAAAGATTTTGGAAACCTTGGAAACCCACGCGAACGCTCGATTTCTGACGTCAATGGGAAGAACCACAGGGAAGAACTGACAATGATTTTGTTTATAATTGGCTCCTCAGCTATGAAGTGGGCAGGGGTTGCCCGTTGACGTAAAGAAAAACGCCTGCGCATGGGTTTCAAAATCTTTGGGTCGACCCAGTGTGTAACTAATTAATACGAGTCAATTTGAATTGCAAATCATGAACAAAATGCGAACATCGCCTTATACAGGGTTATTTTTGGAAAAAATGTTGGTCCTCCCATACATCTTGCGTCGGCAATAGTGATATAATTTTTAGATTTTTTTCTCGTTCTTCGACCCATGTTCCTCAAGGAAAGTTGTTAAAATTTCTGTTTTAAGTAAAATACTAAAATTTGGCTAGGGGTCCAAAAATAACCCAGAATAGTGCCATATGCCTTCTTACATGTGTAAAAAGAAGCAGCGAGAACATTTAGTAAACAAACGGCCAAACGCCAATCGGACTCACGCAGAGTGGGTTCCGTACCACTAAGTTAGGAATACTGTCGTCTTAGTCAGGGACGCAGAAGTGTATTAAGTAAACAATAAACAACTTGAACTTGTATTAAGTGCCCGCGAGTGCGACTCGCACTTTACCAATTTTTCTTATTTGTTGTTATTATAGCTTAAGCTAAATATACAAATCTTAACGCTTGTAAGTGTTCCCGTTTCTACATAAACCCCAAAAAACACGTTTCTTGTATGGGACTCCCCTTATTTTTTTACTTTTCACTGTTTTTGTTATTCGTTGGGTAATCTGCCATAATAATACATATTCTGTTAAAAATTTAACCATATAGCTACTACGGTTCAAAATATTTAAAGGTCGGACAGACAGACAATGTAGGCTTGTTAATAGGGTCCCGTTGGTACCCTTTTCGTACGGAACCCTAAAAATGGCCCTAAATATACCAGAAAAACAGGCAAAGGCCGCGAGTCCCGAATATCTCGTCTCTAGTCTCGTCGTCGTATCTCGTCTCTAGTCTCGTCGTCGTATCTCGTCTCTAGTCTCGTCGTCGTATCTCGTCTCTAGTCTCGTCGTCGTATCTCGTCTCTAGTCTCGTCGTCGTATCTCGTCTCTAGTCTCGTCATCGTATCTCGTCTCTAGTCTCGTCGTCGTATCTCGTCTCTAGTCTCGTCGTCGTATCTCGTCTCTAGTCTCGTCGTCGTATCTCGTCTCTAGTCTCGTCGTCGTATCTCGTCTCGTATCTAGTCTGTGAAGGTGGTAGGGCTTTTGTGGAAAGTCCGTCTGGGGAAGTACCACCCCCTTGCTTTTTTCTGCCGTGAAGCAGTAGTGTTTGCACTGCTGTGTTTCGGTTTGAAGGGCAAGGGAGCCAGCGAAATTACCGGCACATGAGACATTTCATCTTAGTTCTTTAAGTGAGCAACGCGCTTAGCTATCTTTTTAGGGTCAAAATATGCCAATACTAAGACATTAGGTGTTCTGGGCGGTGGAGACCACTTACCATCAGGTGGCCGGCCCACCTGCTCGTTTGCTCACTTGTAACATTAAAAAAAGAACTATCGCTTTACCACTTAAGTGAATCACATTATTTATTGTGGAGGTCCAAGAACTTTGACATGTCAATTAACTGCCAGTATTTAAAAGGCGAAGCTTGAACTAAAAAAGCTATTTGATAGCTAGATTCGTTCATTTTGTAGGCAAAAAATTCATAAATCCAAATGATTTGATAACACATACATACAAACACATTTAATACCGCACATTATTTACAAATGAAAGTATATGTCTACTAGGACTAACTAGGATTTGTAATTATTAAATACATTTGAAAGCTAAATATTTTTTCCTCTATGGCGATGTGAGAAAGGCAGCTTTTTTTGCTGGAAAGATGGCATTCCTCTTGGTGTCTCCGGCTTTTTGGGCACATGTTTTATTTCAGCATTCAACAGTTGTTCTAAATTCTGAAAACAAAACGTTTAAAAATTTTACAACAAATTGAATATAAGTGAAAACAAAACCATGAGAAGAAAAGCCATGACATGACAGAGGTAACCTTGGTTTGTCACCATTCGTGCGCGTTCAAAATACACGGTCGCCAACAAGGCATTCTCTTCGTGAAGTGCCAGATACGCGGTCGGCAACATGGGTCCCGACGAAGGTGACCTTAGTCGGTCCCAACACCGTTATTCATAATCTAAGGTCCCAACCGTGCAGATCGCGTTCCGACCGTGTAGTTCGCAGTTTACAACCAATTCTCTATGTAACCCGAATGATTGCAAGCCAAGGTCACCTCTGTCAGGCAGGACCCATGTTGCCAACCGTGTATCTGGCATTTAAGAGCCGATTTCCAAAGGCATTGGAAGGTTACTATATAGGGTGTAAAAAAAGAACGATGCCCTACTAAGGGGTGATTCAAGATCACTAAGGTGCAAGCCAGACAGAACGGGCGCGGCGCGCATCGGGTGTGTCTGTGGCACGCTACGAGCGCACATAGTTTGCGCCTGTGGCGCGCTTCGGGTGCTACGTCTGAACCGGCGCGTCACTCACAGCAGACTGTGCTGTGCGGCGGCATGCACCACCGGCGCGCGCCGGTGGTGCACCGACAGTGCGCCTTTGGCATGCCGTCTCGTCGCCTGTTCAAATCACTTGCATACAAAATGTAGAAGAACGACGCGGCGCAGGCCAGACAGAAGAGGTACGCCGAAGGCGTGCCGTACGGCGCACCTCTGCTGTCTGGCCTACGCCTAAGAGATTATTCTACGTCACTAAGAGGTTGTTAAAAAATATAAAGAATTCTTTGTTTTATATGTATTTTTTTAATTTTGGGTGATCGTGAAATTTGATTTTTCTTAGAATTCTTTTACAGTAATTTATTGAAATGGACAGGTATTTGCCAGTGACTGCATCATCATCATGACATCCCATCAAACGTCCACTACATATTATAACAAAAAACATCTTTATCTGCGTCACCAGCTGATTATAGAGGTGATGTAGAATCATCCCTTAGAAGGGTCATCGTACTTTTTTACACCCTGTATAGTAGCACTTACAGTATACCTTAGTTGAAATATTGTAGCTTTTTTAAAATGACAGCAATGTGAGAGCTGGACAGAGCGATGCGAAAGGTAAAGTAGGTTCCACACGGCCTACTTTTCACCCAATCTGATTGGCAATTAAATTGGCGATCAGATTGCCCACCCGTCTACACGTACCCAATCAGATCGCCAATTTCATTCGATTTTGTGTTTTGTGCTGGACGGACGTCTGTCAATAATGCCGTAAAAATCAAACCCAATGTTTTGGTTGCAGTTTTGGGTATCGAACGTAAAGAAAAGGTTGTGGAAAAAGGAATGGCATCATCATCATCATATCGTGTGGATTTCAAGGTCGATGACCGACCTTAAATAAATATCCTGGTATCAGAGTTGTTGAGCCGCCAAAGGCGTCTGAAATGGCTCTAATGAATGAGAATAAATGAATGAATAGTTATTAAAAAGAAAACAACTTAAAAAGCCATTTAAATGTTATTAGAGAATACAAGGACGTCCGCTCAGCAAGCCACTTGTAAGCAGACTAGTGCCGAAATTGCCCAATTAGCGTCCACACTACCCAATCTGATTGCCAATCGATCAAATCGGCCGATCTCGACTCCCAATTTCCTCAAATTGGCGAATTTGACACACACTACACAATCTGATTGTCAATCTAGTCAGATTGGCAATCAGATTGCCGTGTGTGGACGAGGTTTAAGATATTGGACCGACAGAGACACGTATCGCTCCGTCCCGCTTTCATGCATAGCTCTGGCACGTTGTCATTTTAACCACGTTACATTATTTAAACTGTAGTTCAGATCGATAAGGAAACATGCTCTAACTCAACTCGAGTGCCTTAGTTTGACCTGAACCAACCAAGTCTTAGATAATACCGATACGGTTCTGCATTTGTAAATGCGCGAGTATTTTTGCGTGAGCCCATGCAAACCGCGATTTTTTATCGCGCTGTCGATAGCGTGTTTTCCTTTCCACAGAACAGTTTGTTTGCGATTGCAGCGATACAAACGCACCGTCGACTCGTGTCGTATGTGTATTGATACAAAGGCGCGACAGACGCGCGTTAGGCGTATGACTTGCGTGCATTTTGCGTTTTTCGCGCTAAAAACGCGTGTCGACGGCGCAATAAAAAGTCGCAGTGTGCACAGGCCCATTGCCAACCCAGTCGGGTGGCCATTGCCGAGGTTCATAACTACAAGTCGTCGGGGGCACGCGCACTACAATCGAACTAATGTAGCTTGATTAGAATGACACCACTCAGAGCTATTGGTGATTAGAATGACACCATTTAGAGCTATTGGTGATTAGAATGACACCACTCAGGGCTATTGGTGATTAGAATGACACCACTCAGAGCTATTGGTGATTAGAATGACACCACTCAGAGCTATTGGTGATTAGAATGACACCACTTAGAGCTATTGGTGATTAGAATGACACCACTCAGAGCTATTGGTGATTAGAATGACACCACTCAGAGCTATTGGTGATTAGAATGACACCACTCAGAGCTATTGGTCAAACGGCTTTCTACTATATCAAACGCTAGTAGAATAGAACGAAACTGTATGGGATTGACCTGGATTGACTAACTAACGAAATGTTGCTAGACAGCTAATGTCAATTCCATACATTTTTTTATTCTATTCTATAGCGTTTACGATTATATAAAGCCACTTGTCTCAGGGCCCTGCTTAGAGCAGCAGGCTTAGCACGCTGCCCGAGAAAAAATATATCTCGGAGAAATGTCACTTTATTTGAGGAATGATTTCATCTACGGACATTGTCCGTCAGTGTGGCCGGTATTGCGAAAATTATAGTTTTTGTTTTTGTTTCAAAATTGCTCTACGTTTTCTAAATAACAATAAATCTGAACAACCTTTTCGACTAAATAACTCTTTGAACTGAACATCTATTCAAGCTGATTTCCTTCCAAATCAAAGAATTTGGAAAAAACCCGCATAGAAATAGAGCGTTTTTCTCATGTCAATGACTATAGTAATACGAAAATAATTGCAGTACCGGCCACACTGGCGGGCTGTCAGGACAAAAAGTCTGCCATCTGCTGTGCCTCTAAACGCGAAGAAATGTCAGTGGAAGAAAATGTTTAGCAAACCCACAAAAATAGTAGATTTTACAACAAGTGCACAAAACGAACCATTTTTCCGAGACTTTTCAGCCTGAGCCGAAGGCGAGGGCTGATAGTAATGTCGAGGATAAAATGGTTTTGTGGACGAGTTATAAACTCTGCTTTTCACTTTGGTTGCGAGGAAATAGAACTACTCTCTAAATGTAACCGAAGAATGAGTTGTTCTGCTTTAGTGAAGATTATGTTGACGCGTGGGGGGGGGGGGGGCAGCAGGCCCGCGCGCAGGGCGGACACCACCGCGACTACTTGCATGCCCGCGGTGCACAAAATTCGAATTTGTGTAGCCTATATCCTGCACAAAAAAGCACTTTCAGAGCATGAGAAGTGAAAACGTTTTTTATATTTTAGAAATGTAGACAAAGATAGCTTTATACACGAATACATGTAGCCATCAAAATGTGTCGCACTGCTCAGCTGTCAAAAAAACGTGACCATGCTTAAAGTCAGTACATTAGCAACACTGGTTCATTAATCTATGGGCCTAGATAAAATGACAACGTGCTGAGCCTGCTGCTGAACTGTCACGCTGCTTTCATTCTAATCAAGCTACATTAAAAGCCTATTCATTCGCGACGCAAATAAATTCGGGTTATACAAACTCGGGAACACAGACGCAGGCAGAGAATGCCACTCATTAGCTGAACTGCCCTCTGAACTGACCCTTACTTACTTATCATACGAAATAATACTTATATTTTACCTGACTATCAACAAGCCCACGGTCCTTTAGCGCTTTTTCGATGTTTTCCAACTCTTTTTCCAAATCTTTGTTGTTTGTTTTTTCAACCGCTTGACGTACTTTCGATAACTAAAACAAAAATAGCATAAGTCTAAACCAAAAAACATCTTCTTTACTATCCGTCAAGAGAACTTCAAGCTTGACATTATTTATTTTTCAATCTTATTTCTACGATCGTTGGGGCTAGATTCGCGCTGCAGGTGCCAAGCTGGACAAGCTCTTGACTGTACCCGCTAGTCTATTTCTCTCGAAAACCATTGCACTGCTGTATTTCAGTTTGAAGGCATAAGGAACCACGTCAGTGAAATCACCCGTAAACGAGGCATCTCTGGGTGGGTATACTGGGTGTTAGTGTAAACACTGTGATCCTTGAAACTGTGCATTGAGACCACGAAACTGAACAACTTCACCTAAGGAACATAAGTCGAAATACGAAAAAAAAATTTTGACTTCCCATAGAAACTGCACCAGCTGATTGCGCATTTTGTATGGGAGATGAATTTTTTTTTTTCGTATTTTGACCTATGTTCCTTAGGGAATGTTGTTCAGTTTCATGGTCTCAATGCACAGTTTCAAGGATCACAGTGTTTACACTAACACCCTGTATAGGGTGTTAATTTCATTGCGTGCCTTAGCTCAGGGGCGGGATCAGTGACTGAAAAACTTTTCCTAAGGAACATAGGTCAAAATACGAAAATCAATTTTTGACCTACCATAGAAACTACATCAGCTGACAAATTTGGTTTTTCGTATTTCGACCTATGTTCCTTGGGAAAAGTTCAATTTCAATTATTTATTGCTTCCATATGGTACAATAGATGGAAAATAACAATTATACAGAACACAATATGGACCCTGGAAGGGCACTGCAATTTTTGGAATCGACATTTCAAAATACAATTATTTTTACAATAGTTACGTGGTAGCATGACAATAACCACAATAACACTTACAAAAAACAATAACACAAAATAACATATTAGACAATTTTAGTATACAGACTCACCGTAACTATAACATTACGTTCTGAATAATTAATTTCAATTATTTTTATAAAATTATTATTATTATTTTTTATTATTTAAGTTGTTCAGTTACTGATACTGATCCCGCCCCTGAGTTACGGCACGCAATCAAATTAACACCCTGTATCGTGCAGACTCCTCCCTGGTCCTGTGCGGTGCCGACAAAGAATAGTACCGACCCATCTCTACCCGTGGGTGTCGTAAGAGGCGACTAAGGGTTAATGAACCAGAGGATGGGCAGCAGCATCCTTCTGTGTATCGTAACATCTTATATTCTGCGGTCACCAACAACCGCGGTCCATGGTGCCAGCCGTAACGCTAACAAGCGTGGTGACTACGGTACTTCCCCTCCACATTGTTTCAGCAAAAGCTAGAATTTTGGAGGGAGTTCCCTGTCCTGTAGTTGACGTTTCATGGGATGTTATGATGATGATAGCGCAGACTGCAGGTCCTAGATAGATAGTAGAGATAGTATCCACTTCCATATGCATCAAGTGGCCCATTTGCGTTTGCTGACTGTTAACTTTTGCTCTACAATTTTTTGAAATCAATATAAACAAAATTGATACAAACAAATTCTAAATCAGATTTTCATTTTGTAAGCAGAATTTTTTCATCATTTTACGTCCTAAAAGTAGTGCAGTTACGAGTACATGGGTAGAGTAGAGTAGAACCCCGATAAACCCGAGAGGTTTTGTTTCATTGAAGTTACATGTTGTGTATTACTTACAGTTTCCTCGAAGAATGTGTGCTTGTCCTTTTGGTCGGGTCGGTCAATATCCAATACTGATCTCAAAAGTGGCAATGCGTCGTCCGGTCGGCCCATGTCAGCTAGAGCCATTACCTACAAATCAATTATTAATTAAAGAAGGTGACCTTTGTTATTTTTGTTACTGTCATTGTAAAACAATGGATTAGATTATTATCATGGTAATGGTAAAGGGCGTAATCAGTCAACGAAACTGAACAACTTTCCCAAAGAAACATATGTTGGGAAATGAAAAAAAAATTTGACCTCTCCATACAAATTGCCCACTCTGGTCGAACAGTTTGTATGGAGAGGTCAATATTTTTTTTCATTTCCCAGCATATGTTTCTTTGGGAAAGTTGTTCAGTTTCGTTGACTGAGCACGCCCTTTACCATTACCATACCGTCCCTTACACCATGTATAATAGTAGATTGTATCACAAGGCTGTAAAATAATATTTTTAAGGCGAGGGCGCTATTTTGAATCCAGATCGAAGTAAAGGATTCTTGAGTAGAATCCCGAGCATGGCGAGGGATTCTAAAGTAGAATCCTGAACGTAGCAAGGGGTTTAATAGGTCGCCCAAGGTAAAAATATTATTGCAGCCGTGTAATACACACTACTTTTTATCTCCCCCTATAAGAAAAGAATAAGAGGCTCATGGAGACACACACTCGTCATTAATTTTAAATATAAAATACCATAACAATATTGTTACTTGATGAAACAATACTAAAAATCATATTAAGTATTATTTGTAACAACTGAAAACGTTATTGACATTTTTGTATCAATTAGGAACAGATCCTCTTTGGTTGGTAGTCTTGTTTACATTTCAAGCATATTTCGTTTTTTATATTCATAATAATTTTAATAGTACAACCGGCCAGTATCATTTTTCATACAATATTTTGGTTCGACCTCTATGGTTGATCTAAAATATTCCTATGGTGGACCTAAATTCAAATTCTAATTTTATATCCCATTTTTACCCGCTACGAAAGTCTCTTGTAGAAAACAGCCATTTGTTCGCCTTTATTGACGAACCGTTCAGCGATTTTCGAATAGATGGGATGAAAATTTAATTATTGACTGTAATGTTATTGTTTAATGCTTGATGACATATAATTGTAAAATTAAAAATAAATAAATGAATGAATGACACAGTAAGTTGGCTAAGAATGGTATCCCTTCCCGAAGATGTCTACAGATGTTGACAGTCAAGAGCACGTCAAGCTTGAGACATTGTACTTTCTACCGCTATAGTCGCGCTCCAAGTGTCAAGCTTGACCTGGTCTTGACTGTACCGACAGCGGGGATCGAAACCGCGCAGAATGCGAGCAGGTTTTTTCTTGTCGCTTCTTTTTTTTCTACTTGGCGCCACATTGTTTGTGAAGCAGTGTAATGTTCTCGTGATACTTATTTAATAAGTTAACACGTTGTTATCATAAAATTACACTTGATCTCATTTTGTATGTTTTTAATATTTATTAAGATGAAGATATTAATTTATAATTAAACAAGAAAATATGAACACCTGCAAAGGTAGAATATGGTGAAACACAACAAAGCAATACAGCTGATGCATTACTTATGTACCCCACGTAGTAAATATATTTCGATTTTGATAACTACAGTTGAAATAATATAGCTTGATTAAAATTAAAACAGCGTGAGAGCAGGACAGAGCGATGCGTACGCTATTGGAGCAACAGAGACACATATTGCTACGTCTTGCTCTAACGCAAAGGTCTGTCCTGTTGTCACTCTAATCACGCTATAAAGGGTGTAAGGGACGGTGTACCGAAAACTGAAAGGGCGTGCTCAGCCAACGAAACTGAACAACTTTCCCAAAGAAACATATATTGGGAAATTAAAAAAAAAATAGTCCTCTCCATACAAATTGCCCACTCTGGTCGAACAGTTTGTATGGAGAGGCCAATATTTTTTTTCATTTCCCAACATATGTTTCTTTGGGAAAGTTGTTCAGTTTTGTTGACTGAGCACGCCCTTTCAGTTTTCGGTACACCGCCCCTTACACCCTGTATTTATATTGATAACCGCACCAACAGGCGAGTCCACTATCTTACCTTTATATTTCTGATGGTAACATAAAGTTGTTTCTGCTGTGTTATACTTTCTATCGCTATTTGTGGAGCACCTTGTTTTAATGCCAAAGCTGAAAAAATATGAACATTTTAATACCATTTTTTTTATACTAAAATTGCGATAACTAGATACGTACACAACCAAAAGCAGAAAAGTCAAAGTCAAAATCGTTTATTCATTGTTGGATATTAAAATCTCTTAATGACGTCAGCTAAACTACATCGCTTCACAAACAATGTGGCGCCATAGTGGAAAAAAAAGAAGCGACAATAAAAACCCACGCGCTCTTTTAAATATGTTTTGATATACAACAAACATAAGTCAGTTTTAATTTTGAATTAGCCTGTTAGAACCGTAGCCTAATCCCATGCATTATCCTCTTCTAGATAATCTGATATTTTATAATAACCCTTCTTATACAATTTCTGCCTGATAACAGTTTTGAATTTATCTAACGGTAAACATTCAATATCAGTGGGTACCTTATTATAGAAGCGTATACATTGACCTTTATAATAATATGTTTTACTAATTTTGTGAACATGGCTGACATGAGAAGCAAGTTGATTCCTGTTTCTTATGTTGACACTGTGCCTGTCACAATTTTTCTCAAAAATATGTATATTCCGTTTAACATATATTAAATTCTCATAAATGTATGTCAGATTAAGTCTGACACTCGTAATGCTACTTTTGCTTTTACAGCGATTGAAAGTGAATGGTCCGCTTCACATCAGTGGTAACACTATGAGCTTGAGCAGGACCAGAGAATGGATGTTTACGGTTAACCCAACCAAATGAATCTGTTATTAACCTATTCAAAATCCGGTTAACAGTTCATTGCGTTTAACAGTTATTTCGGTATACCGAATCATTTCGGTTAATCAAACCGTATGTAAGGGGTTCTTGTGCAGTTTCTTTGTTTTGAAGTAGGTAGATATACATTATTTCATTGTCTTAACAGCTTACCGATAAGATAAACCGCCACCGCTCACGCAATCCTAGATTCACCGAAATGTTTTTTCTGTTACATACATAACATCACGCCTTGTTCCCGTCGGGGTAGGCAGAGACCACAGTTCTCCACCTGCTACGATCTTGACATACTTCCCTTGCTTCCTGTTAACCGTAACCATTTATTTCTGTTAACCGATTTTTGCATTTCCAGATATAAGGGTTAACCTTTTTAAACGGTTAACCTTATTAATGAGTTTTCCGTTCCCTGATCAGGGCAAAAAATAAACAAGTCCATTTATAGATACACATGGCGGCAAGTTACTGGCAACTTCTTGACCATGAGCGGGTGTTTGGTTTCAGGCGTTTGCAGCATAGCGCTGTTTTAGCTTATACTAGATAAATTTGTTACCACTTACTTGCTGCCGTGCGTATCTATAAATGGACTTGTTTATTTTTTGCCACAGTTAAACATCTGATGTGTACCTAAGGAAATTGCCACAAACCTGCAAAAAAGGCACTAGCCCTCCTCAGAGGAAATGCACCAGTCTTTGTCATCTCACTCCATAACTTCGAAGCATACTCCATACTTTGAGGGGTATTCTAAAATAAAAAAAATATATATATTTACTTAGTTTTTAAATGGATCAAATCCCGTCATTTAGAAACAGCTCTTGACTCAAGTCAAAGTCAAAGTCAAAATCGTTTATTCATTGTTGGGTCAGCTAAACTACATCGCTTCACAAACAATGTGGCGCCATAGTGGGCAAAAAAGAAGACTAAACGTCGGTTTACTATTATCTGACTTGTCACCTGACGAAAGTGGAAGAAATATTCCTGCGTATCATCAATCCTTACTGTCACGACTCGAGACAGCGCGGTGTAATAGAATGAAAGCAGATTGGCAGCAATATCGTTGCGCCTCATATAGCGCTACCAATAGATCGATAAATCGCCCTTTGCGCAAGTAAGAGCTTTTTTTAATTTATGCGAAATATATTTTTATATTTATCTAGTAGAACATTTTTTTTATTTATGTCAAAAATAAAAACTTAATACCTTTTTGCCCTAATAGACAGAGAGCTAGTCGCTGGCAGCCCTCACTTATTGCATACCAAAAAGTGACTAAAGTCAGGGTGCTTTACAAGAATGTAATTAAAAATCAGGATTGTGTGTGCCATATTGTTTTGTACAATCAAGAAAAAAAGTTTAACTTTTTAAAGTCGCAAGTACTATTAGATAAAATAATAATTAAGAAGTACAACAATCAACAGGTTTGCCTTACTTAATACAGGTATATCGGAACCCTTTGTGCGCGAGTCCGACTCGCACTTGGCCGATTCTTTAATAATAAGCAACCTAGTTTGATCACTTTTTAGTACACAATAACTTAAGGTTGCTGGTGACCAGCTCGTCATCTTTAAGCATTACCTGTTTATAGCAAGCAGCTAATACCAATACTACAGGGTACTTGGGGAACTTTGTCATATTAAGCTGCTTTTCCTTCACTTTCTCAAATACTCTGTACATTTCATCATATTTCTCATGTATGTATAGAAGATCTAATAAGATCTGGTACGACACTAACTGATCGAAAAACCCTTCGTTTGCTGGATCTTCAAAACACTGTAAATAAAATGGAAATATTAGTTATATTGTGTTTTGTCACCTTTGCCGTCCACTAGTGCCCCATCAGTTAAAAAAATATTACTTGCTAGATACATAACTTATCGAAAACCCGGAAAGACAGATTGAAGTCAAGGAACCCAGTTTGTTTAAAACCTACCTATCAATTCTGAAAAATATAGTTCACTGTAGTCACAGATACAAAAAGTGCGAATAACGGCCACTTTTAGCAGTTTTGGTATCTGTAACTACAGTGAACTTTTAATTTACTGAATTTAATAGGTTCTAAATAAATAAGGGTACATATACATATACTCCAATCTGTCAATCTGTCTTTTTTTAATTGATGGGGGCGCTAGTGGATGGTTGGTACCCCCTTAAAGAAAAATATTTAATTTGAGCGAAGATTATTTTAGTGATTTATGAAAAAAAATTCAATTATTATAAACCTACTTGTTTACCTTCAATGCATCATCAGGTGCATCTAAAAAGTGGAACATCCTCATCACAACAGGGCCAAACACAAAAGACCCAAATCGGTACTCAGAGTTTTGAGTGTTGAATCTGTAAATAAACATTTGTTTTTTTTTATGGTTATAGGTTGTATTTTTAATGTTTAATTTTGAACTGTTCCAATTATCTTTATTTCTTTATCTATAAAAAACCTAAAGTGAATTCTGTAATACATAATAAACAAAAATTTTATAGGCAAGAAGAGATCTCTCTTCAGTTATATGAGGCACATATTTTTAACCAGAATAATGCACAGGAAAACCTTTAGACTGTTGTTAAAGTTAAAATAGAAATATACACATTATTTATACTTTTTAGGGTTCCGTACCTCAAAATAAAAAAACGGAACCCTTATAGGATCACTTTGTTGTCCGTCTGTCTGTCTGTCAAGACCCTTTTTCTCACGAACTAGAAGAGGTATCAGGTTGAAATTGATAACGAATATTAAGGTTCATAAACCACACAAGATCGGAAAATTTAAATTTTTTACAATGACACAATCAAAAGATATGGCTTTTTATATCCTCATCTCCATACATTTATGCAAATAAGCATAACCTACAGGGTACTTCCCATTGACCTAAAATTATGAAATTTGGCCAGAAGCTAGGTCTCACAGTACAAATAAAGGGAAAAGTCTAAAATCATTAAATATTTAAATTTTTCTCACAATTAATAGTAACCAATTAAGGTGAGCTCCCGTTTCAAGAACTTTTCTATAAAATAGGGGTCAAAATAGGGGTCGCGGAGTTTTTAAAATAAAGAGCAAAATTAGTATATCATATGGTAGATAGGTACGGCACCCTTAGGGCGCGAGTCCAACTCGCACTTGGTTGATTTTTTACATTATAATGTAGGTAATGCATTTTGTAAACTATCAATATATTCTTGTGTATCTGAAGTCACAAGTCCACATCTTAAAGACAACAATGATTAGTTTCTTTTTGGGTATGAATAGAGAATTTAAGCATACTTAACCTAACAACTACTTACTTTTTAATCATATTTACAACCAGGTCCAAATCCGATGGCTCAGCAATATGAACCATATTTTTTAAATCCTCTGTGAACACCATGTTCTTGGGGTCTGATACAAAATCCACCATTTTTGATCGAAATTTATCGGAGAAATTTGAAAACTGGTCTTTTATCCTTTTCCTGCTTTGCAAGTAATTGTCAATACCGAGAGATGCAGGAGAGTAAAGGTGATGAACTGAAAAAATTTACATTAATAAATATTAGTATTTTATCTATTTGCTGTCCCATGCATAGATGGACCTAGGTAGCAAACATTTCATTTCATTTATTCATTGCATATTGTACAGTATGGTTAGATCTTAAATTTAGTTAAGGAGCTGGTACAATAACCCTGACGAGGGTGTTGCAATATTAGAGTACATTTTAATAAATAATACTACCTAGTCTAATAAAATCTGGAACCATTTGAACAAGGTGTGCATAGTGAGTCACTCAAACCCCTGAAACTAAACAACTTTTACTGTGGAAAAGATACAAAAAACAATTTCAACATCCTATAGAAACTGCATCAGCGGAGGTAAAAATATTTTTTCATATCTCCACCTATGTTCCACGGAAAAATATTTAGTTTCATGGTCTAAATAACAGGCTGAAATAGTGCTATTTTTTTTACACCCGATATAAAGACAAGTTATATGTGTACCCAAACCTTGGACTTTTATACATCTAATTATATTCCGAAACTTTGACTCAAGGCCCTCATGGATCTTACTACAGGACTCTCGGTTTATTAGTGTATCATCTATGTACAGGACTAAGGTAGGTAACAAGATGCCTGTGAATAACGTACCTAATTAGATTATTTAGGTATATTCAAATGATCATATAGAAAGCGCTATTCTGCTGTTATATTTGTATCAATAATATTTATCTCTAAGTTTCTTTATATAATAAAAAAATATGGTAAATATACTCCACTACCATTTACTAACCTCGAGTTACATGAAAAGACCTATAAGATGTCAGTAGGCGGAAATTACTCCGAAACGGGTTTCGTAATATAGAATTTATAAACAAAGCCATTTTTTATTATTATACAAGTCCCTAAAACAAAAATACTGGTTTACAAGTTACTGTTTGCTGCACCCGACACCGGAATTTTGAGGTTAGTACGGTTTAAAACCTGCATATGAGCGTTGTGTGCGGTTTTAGCGCGCTAATAGTCTAAACTTGCTCGTATTCAGTCGTTTAAGTGACGTGACGTCATCAGTGACGTCACTTTAGCGCGCTATCATTCCATACGAAAATGAGGTTGTGCAGCGTGTGCGAAACGTCAAATTTATAAGACGAGAGATTTTTTTCAACCTTTTTTGGGGTTTTTAGATTTAATTATGTTATCGAATAATCATTATCTCTCAATTATATCTTAAAACGGAAAACAAAATCAAAATTTTAATTTTTCTCAGTGACATTGACATAAGCGCGCTCTAGTCTGGTTTTAAACTGTATTCGATCCATTGACGTAAGAAAAACGCTGCGCTTCTAAAGGACCTCAACTGATAAAGTTAATGCTATTTCTTTCTAACTAATCTTTGTTTAGAAAGGTAAGAAAAGTATAACAATACTTTATCAGTACCTACCGAAACTTTTTTTTCCGAAAATGCTTTGTCGCCGGTCCGCCATACTGGTATTCAATATATATAATACACTACGGATTGTTTCTTGAAATCAACGCACACATCACATTCACTGAATATAGTCGGTTTATTTCTATATGCGTGCATTCGTCGAATACGATCGAATACAGTTTTAAACCAGACTAGAGCGCGCTTATGTCAATGTCACTGAGAAATAATAAAATTTTGGTTTTGTTTTGCGTTTTAAGAAATTATTGAGCGATAATGATTATTCGATAAGATAATTAAATCTAAAAACCCCAAAAAAAGTTGAAAAATATCTCTCCAAAACGAGATTGATGACAAATGTCTTATGAATTTGACGTTTCGCACACGCTGCACTACCTCATTTTCGTATGCAATGATAGCGCGCTAAAGTGACGTCACTGATGACGTCACGTCGCTTAAACGAGTGAAGAACGAGCAAGTTTTGAACCGACTATTAGCGCGCTAAAACCGCACACAAAGCTCATGAGCAGGTTTTAAACCGTAGTGATAATGTCGAACTCGTTCAAGAAATTTGACAGCCCACGTACTGAAATCAGTACGTGGGCTGTCAAATTTCTTGAACGAGTTCGACAAAATTATTGCTTTGTAAACAAAGATTTCAGTTAAGAAATGTTTTTATAAATACATTACTTTATTTAGGCTTCGGCAGGATGCCAAAGTGTTCTATTTTGTTGTGTAGTGCAATGAAAATCAAGAACCATCTACAATTATCTACGCGCAAGTAAGTCGCTGGTTATTTCCCGTTTTAACGACTATTACTCATATCTGTCCCATATTTTTTTTTATGAAGCAGTATTCAACCATAACGTAAACTAATTTCTATTTATTTTATGTATTTAAGCTGCTATCATCTTTATTTCAGTACAAAATGTTTACATACAGACAATGTAAACACGTAGTGATGTAATCAAGCACAGCTGATATCGATAATACAATATTGTAACGAGCCGAGGTCCCGGAGGAAAAGTGCTCGGAGGGAAGACTTCGTAGAAGAGGTCCCAGAGGGAGGATGCTAGGAGGGTAGACTCCGTTGAAGAGGTCTTAGAGCGAGGAGTGCTCGGAGGGAAAACTCCGTAAACGAGATACCTGAGGGTAGAGTGCAAGGAGGGAAGACCGTGTAAGAGGCTCAGAGGGCGAACTCAGTGACCTCGGATTGTAAATAACTCCTAAATAAACGGAAAATCCTACATTGGCTTTCACTACAATCCCGAACCGCTAGCTCGTAACAATATTATTACATTCTCATATAATGCTGTTCAATAAATCGAAACTTTTTTAAAAATAATTTAAAAAAAAAACGCGTGGTTCTTTGTCCTAGTCTCAACGCTTGTTAGCGTTGCGGCTTGCGACTGCTGTTGATGGTGACCGCAGTATGTAAGATGGTAAAATAAACAGAAAGATGCTACTGCCCATCCTTCGATTAATAAGCCTTTAGTCGCCTCTAATTCTAATTATGTAACTGTACAGTCAAGAGCACTTCAAGCTTGACACATTGAACTTTGTACACTTGACAGCACGTCAGTAGAAACACTTTTGGACCTTATGGCGTGGTAATAAAGTTGAAAAAGTTTCTACCGACGAGCGGTTGACCGTACCGTTCTTTCCATACGCGTACGGGCTAGAGTTACAGTACTAGGAGATAAAAGTACTGATGGCGTGGCGAGTAAGCTGTCTATCAGTAATCTATCTATCTATCACTTAAAGAAGTCTACTTGTACATCTCCGACGTCGGCTGCCAGCCCGCATATCGATAAAACATCGATTACAAGTTAGACAGCACTATTAAACACCGCCATGGTCATGTTCACTTTTACTTTTACGTGGCACGCTTTTGCCGAGTATATGGCATATCTATAAGCGCCCCCTGGCGTAGTTTCCAAAATCTTTGATTCGATCGTATTCGACGAATGCACGCATATAGAAATAAACCGACTATATTCAGTGAATGTAATGTGTGGGTTGTATTCAAGAAATAAACCGTAGTGCTGACCTACACTACGGATTGTTTCTTGAATTCAACGCACACATCACATTCACTGAATATAGTCGGTTTATTTCTATATGCGTGCATTCGTCGAATACGATCGAATACAGTTTTAAACCAGACTAGAGCGCGCTTATGTCAATGTCACTGAGAAAAATTAAAATTTTGATTTTGTTTTGCGATTTAAGAAATTATTGAGAGATAATGATTATTCGATAAGATAATTTAATCTAAAACCCCAAAAAAAGTTGAAAAAAATCTCTCGAAAACGAGATTTATGACAAATGTCTTATGAATTTGACGTTTCGCACACGCTGCACTACCTCATTTTCGTATGCAATGATAGCGCGCTAAAGTGACGTCACTGATGACGTCACGTCGCTTAAACGAGTGAATACGAGCAAGTTTTGAACCGACTATTAGCGCGCTAAAACCGCACACAAAGCTCATGAGCAGGTTTTAATCCGTACTGCTACACTACGGATTGTTTCTTGAATTCAACGCACACATCACATTCACTGAATATAGTCGGTTTATTTCTATATGCGTGCATTCGTCGAATACGATCGAATACAGTTTTAAACCAGACTAGAGCGCGCTTATGTCAATGTCACTGAGAAAAATTAAAATTTTGATTTTATTTTGCGTTTTAAGAAATTATTGAGAGATAATGATTATATGATAAGATAATTAAATCTAAAAAACCCAAACAAAGTTGAAAAAAATCTCTCGAAAACGAGATTGATGACAAATGTCTTATGAATTTGACGTTTCGCACACGCTGCACTACCTCATTTTCGTATGCAATGATAGCGCGCTAAAGTGACGTCACTGATGACGTCACGTCGCTTAAACGAGTGAATACGAGCACGTTTTGAACCGACTATTAGCGCGCTAAAACCGCACACAAAGCTCATGAGCAGGTTTTAATCCGTAGTGCTATCCACAGATTAGTATATTGCTATCATCTGTAGAATTTGTGATGGTGCAATGATCGAAAAGGGTTGCCACCTACTACAAAAATTAACAACTTCAGCCTTTTTTAATACTCTTAACTACATGATGAAATATTAAAAACATGACTTTTCATATTTATATTATATTATATTATGCTTGCTATCTAAATATCTAAAAGAGCATGTCCTGACTGACTGACTGACTGACTGATTCATCAACGCCGAGCCGTAACCGCTATAGATACAGATCTGAAATTTGTACACAGGTTCTATGCACGTCAAAACCACCCACTAAGAAAGGATTTTGAAAAATTCATCTCCCAAGGGGGTGAAATAAGGGATGAAAGTTTGTATGAAAGTCCTTTGTTTCTTGAGCTAGATTCACACAAATTTAAATTTAAGCTTCTGGTAAAAAATAAAGAAACATGTATTTAAGCATTTCTTAAAAATCACCCTTCAAGGGGGTGAAAAAGGGGATAACATTTTTTCCGTATGTTGGTCTGTAAGTCTTTTATTTTTAAAGGTAGAATTATAGAGCTTGTTTTTGAGCTTTTGGTAAAAAATAAAAAAGAACGTTTTAGAATTTTTCAAAATTCATCTCCTAAGGGGGTGAAATAAGGAATGAAAGTTTGTATGAAAGTCCGTCAGTTTTGAAGTTAGGATCTTCAAAATTTGTGTTTAGACTGACAACTCAAAATTAAGTTTTAAGTATCTCATGGTTTCTAAAAATTCTTCACCCTAAGGGGTGAAAAGGGGAATGAAGTTGAAACTTCTTCATTTCAAAGTAATATCTACTAAATTTATTATTTAGGCATTTGGGTTGTAATTCTGTGGAACATACATCACTTTTATTGAAAATCCACCCCAAATTCAACCCCATAAAGAGGGAAATGGGGTGGAAAAGTCTAAAAACTAATATGGGTATCGTTTGTATGGTTTCTCGGTTCGCTGATTACGAAAACTAAACCAATTATGAAATCCAATGTGGTGGACGTGAAATTCCATCATGCCCTGGGGATGGAGTTGGGGTGCGATAGGGTTGATATGTTTAAAAATCAATATGGGTGTCGTTTGTATGGTTTATCGGATCGCTGATTACGAAAACTACAACAATTTTGAAATCTAAGTTGGTGGACGTAAAATACCATCATCCCCTGGGGATGGGGTTCGAGTGCAATAGGGTTAAAATGTCTAAAAATCAATATGGGTGTCGTTTCTATGTTTATATAAGGATAGGGATAGCGATTGAGACGGCGTTTAGGATAGAGATAGGAGTAGGGCTAGGGTTAGGGGCAAGGGATAGGGAGAGGGAGAAGGAGAGGGAGTGGGATGGAGGTAGAGAGAGGGAGTTGAAGACGCTGATGGAGGGGGAGGGAGAGAGGGAGGGGGAGAGGGAGAGACTGCACATTGTCTTAATACCACGCGGGCGAAGCCGCGGGCACAACTAGTCACAGATAAAAGATAAACCTATACAGGGTGTTAAAAAAGTACGATGATCCTTCTTAGGGGTGATTCCACATTACTAATAATTTGTAAAGAAATACAAAAAATTCAATTTCTTTTGGATTATCATGAAATTTGCTTTTCCTTCGAAATACATTACAGCAATTTATTGAAAGTCCCGTGTGGTGCCGGCAAAGAGTAGTACTATCCCATATTTACCCGTGGGTGTCGCGAGAGGCGACTAAGGGTTATAAACTGGATGATGGACAGTAGCATCCTCCTCTGTATCATACCATCTTAATTACTGCGGTCACCTACAACCGCTGTCCATGGTGCCAGCTGTAACGCTGACAAGGAGGTGACTACGGTACTTCCCCTCCATATTTTTCCAGCAAAAGCTAGAACTCTGGAGGGAGCTCCCTGTCCTGTAGTGGATATTTTTTTACAATCTATTAATGATTAAAATCTCGCCTTAGAAGGATCATATCGTACTTTTTTGACACCCTGTATAAGTAAATACAAAGATCGATGATAAAGACAACGGTCCTGACTAAATGGTAAGGGTTTTTAAGCAAATTGGCCTCGGAATCATTAAAGCATACAAGTAATTTTTTAAAAGTTTATTTTATTAGTAATAACATAACGAAATAGCTTTTTTTTGTACCATGTCATGCACATCAAGCTTCGTTCTAAACTATTAAAATTGCTTGACAAGAACGTTAAACGTGCTTGAATTCATTGAATAATAATCTGGGCAACACTGACCTGTAGCGGCAGCAATGCGTTTGTATACATGAACAAATGGTGCTATTGGAGATTCTTGCTCCTTTTCTGCATCTAAGAATGATTTCATTATGAGAATAATTTCTTGCACACCACTTTCGATCACTTCTGGCATGATTTTCTCATAAAATAATTGGAAATATGCAGAAAAACAAGAACAGCACAGACAACACTGACTGACACAAGGAGGTTTAAGTAGTAGCTCTTTCTGCTAAGGAGGGAGCCATGGGGAGCCACAACCGCTTCCATTTATTGCGAGGGACCTCCATACTAAAATGTATGTACACTTGTTCACGTATGGACTGTTAGGTTGCCCACTATCCTCGTAAGTGTAAAATGCCGACGAATTGTGATACGGTTTTTTTCTTCTGTACCTACTGAAAAAAGAGCGTTACAAAGTCCACCGTGTCAAGAAACACATGCTTTTGACTGTAGGTACATGTGCCTAAACACAAATTTGTACGATTTCTATACAAACTTTGTTTGGTGAGCCGCACCAACGTGTGAACGCTGTCATTATGCATGCCGATTGCCGAGCGCGGCGGGGCCAACGGTTGGCACAACGTCTACTGGAGGCTTAATGGATATTTTCACTACGGATTAAAACCTGCTCATGAGCTTTGTGTGTGGTTTTAGCGCGCTAATAGTCGGTTCAAAACTTGCTCGTATTCACTCGTTTAAGCGACGTGACGTCATCAGTGACGTCACTTTAGCGCGCTATCATTGCATACGAAAATGAAGTAGTGCAGCGTGTGCGAAACGTCAAATTCATAAGACATTTGTCATCAATCTCGTTTTGGAGAGATTTTTTTCAACTTTTTTTGGAGTTTTTAGATTTAATTATCTTATCGAATAATCATTATCGCTCAATAATTTCTTAAAAAGCAAAACAAAATAAAAATTTTAATTTTTCAAATAAACCGACTATATTCAGTGAATGTGATGTGTGCGTTAAATTCAAGAAACAAACCGTAGTGTTTGTTATATTTGCTTGTATAGAGTTGGCAACCACTCATCTGTCAATTCTGTCATCAATTTCGATGACTGAGGATTTTTTGGCGGGAACTCGACATGGGCGTGTGCCTGCTTAATTGAAATTTTGGTTTTTTGTGCATTTAGTGATTTAGTGGATAATAAAGATAGTGTGTTATGCAGTAAATTTACTACGGAGTGCGCAGTTGATGAAGATTTCAAGTGATCTCGTGTTTAGCCCCGTTTGTTTGTTTGTTTGGTTACTCCCAAAAAGTCACGAACATTTTCCTTCGTAAATTTCACTATCGCTTTACGAGGGGAGCAAAAAGAAAGATTAAAGACATCAGACATGGCTGTATGGGCTTTGTACTCTTTGCCTTTCCGAAAGGAAGAATGAAACCAAAAAAAAATTCGATGACTGACATTTCAAAATTTTTGGTTATGTAAAATAAAAATTGTATTTTCTTTAAAATACTGCAAAATATTTTGCTTTTGGGTGAAAGAAACAGTGGTGTCATTTGGTATGGCGAAAATAAAACTATTTTAATAGTCTTCCGGAAAAGTGAGAAAGGAAATTCGCGTATCACCATGTTTGGTCAATGTTGTTTTTGCTAAACTAGTACTATTGTCTGTTTTTCCAAAGCCTTTCTGTTTACTTACGTTATGTAAAGCAACATTTATATTCCAAGCATGTATTTAAGTACTTGTTTTTATTGCTTTGCTGCATGTAAACCCAGCAGAAAGGCATTATTTTGTTAACTGTGACAGACAATATTATTAGGATACCTAATTTATGAACTTTTATCAGTGCTCATATCATGAATATTATACAACCGAATAGGAGTATCTCCAAATGTGTTTTGAATTTCAGTTTAGGCTTATTGTTCATGCTCTGAGCACTGTTTTCATACATATCCTCAGCAAGGTTATTTACATAAAAGCAGTTCCATATCAGTTAAATTACTTTTGACAGCAGTCTCTCGGTCACACACTGTTTAAGGCTATCCTGCTGTTAGGGTAATTTCTCACTGTTTTGGAATGCAACCTTAATTGGAAGAATTTATCTATTTTACAGAAGGATGAGTAAATAGAGATTTAATTCAAAATTTTCCTTTTTTGTTAAGTATTTATTGTGTTTATTTAGTTAATGATGTACAAAAAGACAAGACTTGTACATAAGATGTGCATACAATGTACATATTCCAGTCTAAATAGACTATGATAAATATTTCTTGTTTATTCCAGTACAATCAACTGAATGAATTGCATTTGTCATAGAGTTTTAAGTAGTACATTATGTTTATATTGACTCATGTAGAATTGCATTGTATCATGTTATTGACCACATTAATATTTTTTCTAGCGACAAGTGTTAGATTAATTTTTAAATGGTATATAATGACACCAGACGAAATGAGTAACAAAGATGCATCAAACACCAGAGGATGTGTAAAGATGAAACGAAGGCAACATGCAAGTTTGAGGAACTGACATGTTGACACAGGGTGGAAATGTAATCATTGACATAGTTGACAATATTTTTTATATTAAGTTCACTTAATGACTTCATGAGAATTGCCCCACACATTAATTAAATTTAACTTATTGTTAGCAATAAGTGGAGCAACTTCCATGAGGTTGATTTTTCTATTGCTTATTAGAATAAAATACAAAATTTGCCATTTTTACTTATACTTAATTTATTTTTTCATTGCAGTTCATTTTGTTATGCTTGCAAAGATTAAAGTTGTCACATTTTTGATGAAATTTATCTTTGCAGATGCCGTATAGCCTCATGTGAACTCATATTCAAATTGTTTTGATCCTGTTTTACAGACATGTCTGAGAGAAATGGGCACTCAAAAAGCAAAATCTATAAAAACAATAAAAGAGACGAAACCAGCAGGTCAAGAACAGGCATATCTCACAGGGATGATAAGACTGAGATGGAACCCGCAACTCCACCTCATCCTCCAACAAGAAGAGCCAGTATAGATGAACTTATCAAGAAAAGGGAATCTCTCAAGCAAGAATTGGAACAAATGGGGAAACAGTCAGATGGTGACTCTCCCAGAAAATATATTAAATGTGACAAGTATAAACATTCTAAAAACAATTACACCATGTGCAATATTAAATCCAAAAAAAGAACTTATTCAGACAAAGCAGAAACAGATAAATTAAATACACCAAAGAAAAAAATCACAAGAAAAGAGCATTCGCCTGAACACACTGGTGATTTTGCACAAGTTGACTCTGAAGATGAAGATACAATCATCGAAAAAATTCGTATGAGACGCAAACAGCTTTTAGAAACATTAAGAGCTTCCCAAGAAAAACGAACAGATGACAGAAATGAGAAAATCAATGTCACAAATGTGCAAGTTGAGGGAGAAGCCACTCTGGATAATAATAATGCAATAAAAGCCTTCAAAAAAGAAGCAACTGACATGTTTTCTGAAGCAGATGATTTTACTAAAAAAGGCCCTGAAAAGGTTACCCAGGATGATACTGATGAAAACAACTCTCAACTGAACGACAACTGGGATGATGCTGAAGGATACTACAATGTGCGAGTCGGAGACGAGATTGAAAAGAAACGTTACACTATTAAAAGTATATTAGGACGAGGGGTTTTCTCTAACGTTATCCGCGCCCAAGACAATCAAGATAGTAGTGAAGTTGCTATAAAAATAATTAGAAATAATGAATTAACTCACAGAACTGGCTTAAAGGAAATCACCATTTTAAAAGAGATAAGAGAAGCAGATCCTGAGAACAAGTACCATTGCGTCAGGTTGTTTAGAACTTTTGTTCATAGAAACCACTTATGTATGGTCATGGAATCACTCTACATGGATTTACGACATGTTATAAAAAAATATGGTCATCATCATGGACTGAACATGAGAGCTATTATTAGCTACAGCAGGCAGTTGCTTATAGCTTTAAGGCTTCTAAAAAAGATTGGTGTTGTACATGCTGATATTAAACCTGACAATATATTGATCAATGAAAAGAAAAATTGCCTAAAACTGTGCGACTTCGGATCTGCTTCGAAAGTTGACACAAATGAAACAACTCCTTATTTAGTATCGAGATTTTATAGAGCACCTGAAATAATTCTAGGGGTACCTTACAGACACAGTGTAGACATTTGGTCAGCTGCATGCACCATCTTTGAAATGGCTACAGGAAGAATTATGTTTCCTGGAAGCTCTAATAACAAGATGTTAAAGTGCTTCATGGATTTGAAAGGAAAGTTCTCTGCTAGACTAATAAAAAGAGGCAAGTTTAAAGATCAACATTTTAACTACAAATACAACTTTCTGCTGCGAAAAAAAGATGATCGATCAGGCCGAGAGAAATATATTGAGGTGTCGCATATACCTGTTACCAGAGATTTACTCAGAGACCTGAAAAAACATTGCAAAAGTACATCAGAAAGTGAAGAGTCAAAAATCACGCAACTTAAAGATTTGTTAGAAAAAATGTTGATATTGGATGCAAACCATAGATATGGTGTATCAGACTGTTTAAAACATCCTTTTATCCAAGAGCAGTTCATAAAATAATGCCGAGAGAGTTAGAAATTTATATAAATACCTAACAGAAAATAAACTTAAATTATTACTTACTTGTAGTTTTATTTTGAATCTCTCTTTGTTCCTTGATTGCTCATAGATGGCTGATGGTCGTACTCGTAAACGTGACCGCCACAAACAGCCTTCTGCACGAGAGCTCTCCACGCAAACCGATCTCCTGGCAGACGAAAGGAGCCCTGATGATTTACGTGGGTTATACCTTTTATAGTTGCCCCATCGCGTTGGTGATCTTATAGCATTTTCTCTATTTGGCTTACGACGGGCCATGTGATGTGACCTGAATCCTACAGAGGCAGATGGTCAACAGGAGCTCGATGAGTATTGACACATTGGTGCAGTGGGCGGTCCAGTGTGTGCACAGCATTTTCCTTCAGCACCATATCTCGAAAGCGTATATTTTTTTATGACGAGTACTAAGAATCCATATAGAGGTATTATTATCTAATCTGTGATAGAACTGATACAGGCATAAAAAATAGGTACAAAAGGGTTTGCACCAGCCTATACTTTTGTTTTTCGGTTGATATTGCGGTTTCTCTAATTCTGATCGATTCTATTCGCCATTCGCGCTCGCTTTCATTTGCGGAAAATATCCAGTTTAAGCTGAACCAGAACCTATGCTACAAACGCTCAAGACCAGAGACCCGCTCAAGGTCAAAGTGTTTCCACCGACGGTGACATGCGGCCATGTGTACAAATTGACAGCTGTTTTTAAGTGACCGCCAATCGAGATGACCGAACTAAGTCATCCTACAGTTCACCACGATATGCTCCCCTACAACAAGGTTGATAAGCTGCGGAGAAAATATGCATCCTTGCCTTACGCCATGTTCGGTTTTAAAAGATAGGTACTTACATTGCGTCGTCTAAACGAACCCTCCACCTGTAGTCAACATATAGGTTCTGCACAAGGAATACCAGGTATTTCGGTATACCTATTTCCTTCATATCCTAAATATATGCAAGCTTATTATTCAATCAAAAGCCTTTGCAAAGCCAGTCAATGAATCGGTGCGCCGCCATATCGGGACATTAGCTTTTCTGCACATTTCAATCAGTCAAAGAAAAAGTATAAGAACACTATGAAATCAGTTGAGTTAAATTGAGTGACAGGATAAGAAATAGTGTGATAAGAGAACGGTGTGGCGTAAAAGAAGACGTAGTGACCAAAATCGAGAAAGGGATGCTGAGATGGTTTGGTCATGTAGAGAGGATGAATGAACGAAGATTGACGAAAGAGATCTACCAGGCGAGAGTGAATGGAAACGTTGGAAGGGGAAGGCCTAGGCGAACGTACCAGGACCAAATTCAGGACGTTCTGAATAAAGGCCAGGTTAAAAGTACCCTAAACCGACGAGCATGTATGAAAGGATTGATGAAAGTACAGGAAGCAAGGGAAGTATGTCAAGATCGTAGCAGGTGGAGGACTGTGGTCTCTGCCTACCCCAACGGGAAAGAGGCGTGATGTTATGTATGTATGTATGTATGTATGAAATCAGTTGTCTTCTGTTTAGCAACACAACGACCGATTGCAAAAAACACCGGCCAAATGCGTGTCGGCCCACGCGCAGAATAGGGTTCCGTAGTTGCTAGGAGTTATTATTATTAGGGATTTGATTTTTAGGGTTCCGAAACAAAATGGTAAAAACGGAACCCTTATGGTGCGACTTCGTCTCTTTGCACACCTATTTATCTCAGCAACTACTCACGCTATCGACTTAACTAATAGCAAGCATCGTCGAAGGTCCAACACTACTCGCCGGGAATCGACACATGTGTCCCTGCTCTAATTGTTTTTCTTTGGGTTCGGCAGTCTGCCGGAAGCTTGTGAATGCTAAAATATTCGAAATAGTTTTATAATATGCTTTCCGAAGTTTGCAAATGGAAAATCTGAATTAATTACAGTCGATAGAGGTTTATGTAAATATTACAGGAAAAATAAAACGATATTAAGTAGCAGTTTTTTAGAAATCTGCAAAAAACCTTTACAAACAAATTTAGTTTTGCGGTCCAAAAATTTACTTAATTGCTTCTTAATATAGGTATATCGGAACCCTTGGCGCGCGAGTCCGACTCGCACTTGACCGATTTTTTTATAGAGTAGGTACACTCATATCAGTAGAAACACTTTTGGACCTTATGGCGTGGTAATAGAGTTGAAAAAGTTTCTACCGACGTGCGGTTGACATGAATGAAACTCTTACGTAGTAATAGAAGGTACCTTACCTGGTACAGTCAAGAGCACATCATGCTTGACACATTGGACTTTGTACCGTTCTTATTTCAATAGACGTACGGGCTAGCATCGCGGTACGAGAACCAAGCTTGACCTGTCGTTGACTGTACCAAGGCGCTTAATACATTTGCGCGGACCTACACCACGCGGTTATATTGAATGTAGGTAGTGGATAATTTAGGAGTACGTGCTTAGAGGTTGAAATAATACTAAAAAGTCATTAAAATTAGTTTATTAGTGGATAATCTACGAGATAAAACAACGAAAATATATGCCACCAACCAAAATGTATAACTTATAAGTAAAGATTTCGTGTATCTATGTATATCACAATAAAAAAGGAAAAATTGACAAATTGTCAGTTAATCTGAGAATTGAATTGACATGTGCCTATGCTATTCTGATGAAGATTTCTATTTAACTTCTAGACTAGTTCATGAGCCTGTCCTGTAAAAGAGTTTTTTTGTTACCATGTTTATAAGATACAACAACCGGTACATACAGCGCGTTCAGTCATGGGGTCTCATTCCGTACTACGGTTTTTTCGACGGAGTAAATAGCCCGAATTCATTTGGCCCTTTTGTTTCTAATAATTAAACTAAATGTTACTACTAGGTGGGTAGGTAAAGGTGTAAACTATGACATTAATTCAATTTTAACATCCAGATATCAATTTATTTTAAGAAAATACCTTATGGAAAAAATAGCCCGAACAATTTTCGGCACAAATTCGTTCTATGACGTGAGGCATCTGTACTAGTACAGTGTTATATTATATTATCTGTGGTTCAGTACAAGTCTGTCTATCGCTGTGTTCCAAAATGTACAAACGCTGCTAAAAGCGTATACAGTACTGACGGACGCGTCCGTCAGACGGTCCAAATTGATTTTGCACGCTCACAAAGCTATCACTGCTTTAGTAGCTCTAATCAATTTGGAACGGATTTAAGCGCGCTCACGTGTTCATCTGTCAAAAACTCAGTTGTGGTTTTATTTTCTTTAACAAAGCCTAAGCTAATCCCTCAAAAATGGGCTCCAAATCCACGCTCATTTCCATTGAGTCAAAACAAAAACCTGAGAAACGTCAGCTGGCTGCAAATGTGTGGGATTTTATGTGTCAAATCGATTTTGACATTAGCGCTTTCACTGCTCCACCTATTTGACTAAAGCACTGATAGCAGAAACGATGACGTCATCAATGACGTAAGGCGGTGAACGAGCGAGTGCTTTAGAGCACGCTTTTGGTCAATTTGGACCGACTTAAGCGCGCTCACAGTGCTCTAAAGCAGTCTGTTAGCGCAAAATGGAACGCACAGTATGACGGTTATTTTCTGCGCTTGGGTGACAGGCGTAGAGCCAATGAACGATTCGCTCGCCTTGTGGGGAGATGCCGCGCTCACCCCCACGACTAATTTTTTGACTTCTGCACATTAACGGTCACAGACAGAGTTATTTCACACGCAGATGAATTCTTTTTTTTTTTGGTGGTCAAGGCTGGTGACCGAAATAAGTGGCCGTCCGCTCCGTGTTGGAAAATAATTACTTACTTATGTCATTAGTCTTTCTCGATCACACATATGGACGTTATATAAAACTATCTGCTGTCAGGGATCACTGTTTTGAAACCCGACCTAAATAGCACGTGCCTTGTTTCTTTAAGTTATGATTTGTAATGCAACAACTATTGCATTACAAATCTAAACGTAAAGAAACGAGGCCTAACTATTTCATTGGCATTTACAACCGATTTTAAAAGGCGTTAGAGTTCCGTTTTTTAACTTATAAACATGGTAATACTGTACGTAAAGAAAATACTTATCGTCTACTTTTTCAAGCTATTTTTTAGCGAATGTTAGCACCTTAATAACATAGGTATAGGTATCATTTTCAGATATACATCTTTTTACGAATATAATTATACAGCGTGAAACGGAAAGGTGTGATAATACTAAAGGGTGTGAATCTGTCCACGAAAATAAATAACTTTTCCCAGGGAACATAGGCCAGAGAATAATAGTAGATTAGTAGCCAAGGGCTGTAAGGCATCAATTGCAGCCCGAGATATTTAGGCGCACGAGCGCAGCGAGGGCGCCTATAGTTCGATGGTGCAATTGATGCTTACACCCGAGCTAACTACTCTGCTTTACATCTCGATTGTGAGGTAAGTAGGGCCTTATTACCACCAAATTGTGGGTGACCAATTAGCGCTCTAGGGTAATCACAGAAAAATAAGGGTACTTAGAAGGAGGATTAAAGAAATAATTCGTCACAAGGTAGCGAAGGCGTCGTTCTATGGATTTGACGGGTTATTTTGAATATTTCCTAGTGATCACTGATAGTTTGACATAAAATATTGGGACATGTTGGCAGATGTCATCCCATAGTAAAATAAATTAGCAAGGTATCTATTCCGAGCGAAGCAAGGAGGTCCGAAATCTTTGAGGGTAATAATGTAGCTAGAAAATCCCTAGGGCGGTAAGTAATAAAAAAAAACACTTCACTCTTTCAAAATTTAATTACTTACCGCCCTAGGGCTTTTCTAGCTACATTATTACCCTAGAGCGCTAATTGGTCACCTACAAGCCCCATTTGGGGGTAATCAGGACCTACTTACCGAATATGAGAGATGTAAAAATATTTTACATCTCAAAAAGAAAAGCCCTAGGGCGGTAAGTAATTAAAACGCCCGCCGCCCCGGTGCTGGAGGCGGCCATCAAGGCGGACGTTTTAATTACTTTCCGGGTAATAATGTAGCTAGAAAAGCCCTAGGGCGGTAAGTAATTAAAACACTTTTCTAGCTACATTATTACCCTATGGCGCTAATTGGTCGCCTACAATTTGGTGGTAATAAGGACCTACTTACCTCACAATCGAGATGTAAAGCAGAGTAGTTAGATCGGGTGTAAGCATCAATTGCACCCTCGAACTCGCTGCGCTCGTGCGCCTAAATATCTCGGGCTGCAATTGATGCCTTACAGCACTTGGCTACTAATCTACTATTTTTACCTCCTATAGAAACTGCATCAGCTGATAGCGCATTTTGAATGGGAGGTCGAATTTGATTTTTCTTATTTCAAAAGTTGTTCACTTTCATGGGCAGATTCACAACCTTCAGTATTACCACACATTTCCGTGACACGTTGCAGAGCCTTGACTTCATAAACTTAGTAAATATAAATTAAATAACAAAGTAAAAATAAGTAGATACCATCACAGTACAATAACATACTAGGGGACGTGGACAGAGAAAAGAAGGCAGTGGAGTTGTCTATACTTATCGCCAGTTGCAGAAAGCAACTTAACCTCCTTTAGAAGAATATGTCAGCATAATATGTAGGTATTTTAGGAGGTTTAGGTGAAACTCAAGTAGTTTTCTGAAAAAGGCGGTGAATCTTTTAAAAGTTCCCTGTCCATAAAACTTTGTCCGTTGTGGGAATGGGAAATCAGAATGTACGACCGCGGAATCCATGTAAACTCTGGCTGACAATTCCCTGGCCGTGCAATCTGTGGCCGGACATTACTTGTCCAAGCTCGTAATGCCCAAAGCGGATTGTCCAATCTTAGAATCCGAAGTCACATGGCTGCGAAAAATTGGCTTTGCGCTCCGCGGTCGAACAATCCGGGGTCGGCCATTCCGGGCACTCACATGAATCATATTAAATCATATGCAAAAAGAACGAAACGAATTTTGGAATGGCATAAAAATAGACCTCACAAGGTTGTTTTTGCGGAAATTCGTTCGCTTATTATTCCATAAAAACCATTTAACGTTCACTGCTGGACAGTAAATAGGTACTGCCTTCTGTGCTCTATGGGACCCATACAGACTGAAATTGAAAACATCGACTTTTTGGGAATATTCATTCAACTATACCCTGTTCGTTTGAGGAAAACTAGCACAGAAAATCTCTTTACATTTAAACTTAAATGATATAAAGCGAGAGAAATAAATTCATTTTAGTTTTTACATATCATCAAAGGTAGATCCAAGTTCTCATAATATGGCCACACTGAACAGGGTATTATGTTATTAACAACAATGATAAGCACAGAAGAATGAGAAGCTAACAAATTGGATCACCAAGGTAAAACAAATTCAATCCGCTTAAAGATCGAATTGTACAAGGGTTGCTACACACATTTTCGACTCGGCATGTTCGGTTCGGCCGTTTTCATACAACAGACAACTCAAGTTCTACGAAAAAGACGAACCGGACATGCCGAATCGAACATGTGTGTAGCAACCCTAACACGTTCAAAATCTTTATGTGCCAAAATTTTCTCATAATCTTAGTTACATTAATTACTGTACTACTTATCTACTAATAGTACTACCTCAAACAATTCAATGTCAGCCTGTAGAGCTTAAGGAAGCGGCCACATTGGTGAATACGCAGCTCGCGAGCAGTTTACTGCCATCATTCGCAAACTGCGCGTTGTGCTGTGAGATTCGTGACCCTCTTTGGCGTACAGTCCGCGCATAGAAAGGCGAACGACGCACATATCGATGTGGAGGCCCAGACAAGTGGCTTTCTATTATCGTAAACGCCAGTGGAATCTGTGGAATAGAATGAAATGGGAGGAATTGACAGGTAGCTAACAAAATGTCACATGATAGCTAATTCAATTACATACATTTTCATTCTATTCAACTAGCTATTTTATTCTACTACGATTATAGAAAGCCCCTGTTGACGCTTATTGGCAGTTGCCAAGCGCTATGTCTCGCTTAAGCATTATAAAGGAATCTTTTAGTTTTAGCCTAAAGATTAGGTAGGCGAAGGTTCTTAAGCCCTAAACTAGCTGCGTGACCTGCAAGTGAGCTTACAAGATGCATGGGGTACGCGAGAACCGGTTCGCGAATCGATAGCGCGCTACGCATTGCATCGCGATTCTCGCAAACAAACTCATTCGCGCGCGGCGTTTCGCCAATGTGGACGCTCCCTTAAATGGTGTCAATCACACTCATATACAGGGTGTAAGGGACAGCCTTCCGAATACTGAAAGGGCATGATCAGTCAACGTAACTGAACAACTTTCAGCGAGTAAAAGTTTTAGGAAATGAAAAAAAAAATCAGCCCCTCCATACAAACTGTCCAATCAAGTTTGCAATTTTGTATGGAGAGGTCGATTTTGTTTTTCATTTCCTGAAACTTTTATTCGCTGAAAGTTGTTCAGTTACGTTGGCTGATCATACTTGTACCCTTTCAGTATTCGGAAGGCTGTCCCTTACACCCGATATAAAAGCACGAACTCTATAAAAAAATACGCTTACCGCAACAAATAAAAGGCATCTGATTCTGATCTGTTGCACACAACATATAAATACTTGACAATACAAAAGATGTGCGCGCAACCGCAAACGAAGAGTGCCTCAAGAGAGTATTTTCATCATCACATATAATACTAAAATACTCTACAAGGTGTAAAAAACTAAACATTTCATGGGTTTAATATAATTGCGTACATATTGTACAGAAAAAGTACCTGAAGTACTAAATCTTATAATGAAAAACATTACAATTACCCCACAAAAAGTTCAACACCCTTTCTTCCACCCTGTATAATCTAAAAAAACGGAGCACATACATAAACACAGTTATACACACAAGATTGCTTAAAATTGATAAATCTGTTTAGTTGAGATATGTAAAATTCAACACCAAATCAAAACGATATGACCAAAACAAGGAGAAACTATAAGGCTAAGAACGCACTGCAGGAGGATACCTTAGCCTTAACGAGCCGCCTAAATACAGCGTGAATTTTCATTCGTTTTAAAGCCTAAGCCCAATGATTCTACTCATGAAAACAAGCAACTTTCCCTTTCTGAAAAAAATCGTTTTTTTTCTTCGCCCCATACGTGATCGACTCATTTTGTATGGGAAGATGAAATCTTTTTTTTCGAATAAAATTTTTTTTTCTTCAGTAAGGTTGCTTGTTTTCATGTGTAGAATCACTGGGCTTCAGCTACGAATAAATAATAAGTCAGGAAATGTAATTCAGAACAAATTCCACACAAAAAGTGGCCCTACGCGAAACCAAAACGACGTAAGTTCAAAAAACGAATCAAATAGAAGCTGAATAATTGACATGCCTAGTAATTGGTTTAAATTCAGAACAAGAGCAGGGATTGGTTCGCGCACGTGCTGCTATGTCAGCAGATGTCATAGTGGCGTGGACACAGAGTAAAGTAGAGTTCGTCATATACATAATCTGTATGTGGCACAGCAGACGACAGACTTTTTGTTCTGACAGTCCGCCAGTGTGGCCGGTACTGCAATTATTTTCGTATTACTATAGTCATTGACATGAAAAAAACGCTCCGTTTCTATGCGCGTATTTTCCAAAATCTTTAGTTTGGAAAGAGAAACAGCTTGAATTCAAAGAATTAATCAGTCGAAAAGGTTGTTCAGATTAATTTTCGTTTAGTTTAAAACATAGAGCAACTTTTAAACTTGTTATATTTGAATTTTATTCTGATAAAAACTATAATTTTCGCAATACCGGCCACACTGGCGACAATGTCCGTGACTGCCCGCGTATGTCCGCCCCTTCATCTGCTGAGCGCCTATGAGGTAATGAAGTGTAAAACGTCTTCTAGTCGACTATGACTAGTCGGTCAAAAATCCCGGTTAAGTTGACAAAATTCAAGAAACCTTTAAAAATCTAATGTTTTAGCTAATCTTTGTTTGCGAAAGTAAAAATATATCTTTTATACTTGTGAATTGATCGTTAATAAGTACTAAGAGCGATCTGTGATAACCATTTTATGCGTGATTTTTAACACATTTTTTTTTCCTGAATGGTACGTATTTTCACCAAAACAACTGAGGTAATAACATTTACTAAACCCAAGTCAGATATTTCTCAGAGAAAGATAAAAATTTTACGTTTGTAGGATTTGATAAAAATTCATACATTTTAGTAAGGAGGTCCTCCGCAAGAAATGGATACGGTTATGACTCCATCCTTAACAGAAAGTGCTGCTACTTAAACATCCTTGGACGTGGACGATGTTATGATATAAGTGAATAGGCCTAAGTCAATAATAAAACAATATTTTTTGTACTATAAACAGACATTATTTGGTAATGTTTAAACTATAATAGTTTGTCAAATTTTGTACGGCTCCTGCACCACTTCACACCGCAACCTGGCATGATGGTTCTTTGCTGATAAAAACGAAAACGTGCGCGAACACAGATTAATGTGCGCGAAGATTTGACGTCTGCTCGCTTGTAAGAAAAATGTCCGACTAAGTCACGTTTTGGAACGATTTTGAAGCCCCGCCTACTAATACACGACTTTCGTTGGGTCATTTTTTGAATGGAGTTACATTTCCTGACTTATTATTTATTCGTAGGGCTTCAGCTTTAAAACGAATGAAAATTCACGCTGTATACGCCGAGGCACAAGAAACCATTCAGACCGTTATTGCGCAGTCCCTTAATTTTTTTTTACTCTATGTGAAAGTAACGACTACTTTAGTGACATCTGTTTTTGCATGTAGCCACACAGAACGCGGTTTTACCGTTTCATCAGTAGCGCTGGTTTTCGTACATTTTAGTGGGTGATCGTTCATAGGTCATCGGGTCTTTGAGCGCCGTAACACCTATCTGTAATTCGTTGCTTAACACGGAACAAATGATGATATTGATGATGAGTGACGAATGTAATTTGTATTCGACTGTACCGATGTACAGCCATCTATCCCCTCAAAAAGAAACGGTCAGTTTCGTCCTTTTGTGTCTCTATTTGTATCGGTTCAAAAAGAAACATTTAAGATTTCTTTGGACTGTTCACACTGCAGGTTTGGCGCTTTCTGTAATTTTTCCAAGCGACTCACTAGGCTCTAGGTGCTAAACAAGCCATTTACCAACAGTGCGAACTTAACCTTAAGCATTCTAATAACTTTTGGCATCGTTAACTATCACAATCGGTAACATAATCTCACATTACTTTTGAATGCTACCTACCGTCTTACATTGAGATATTTTAAATTCAGTACTGAATTCTATGAAATAATTTCTGATAATATAGGCATTTGAACAATGTAAGGTGCTACAGACTATTTTAGTCCACAACTATCTAAGGTATAATACCTTCATAGAGCTTAAAATTAACTTGAAGGACCTATTTCTATTTCTGGACTGAAAAACCATTAAACACCTACAAGTGCAAAACCCTCTTTATTGAGTCAAAAAAAAATCAAAGAGCATGTTTACCCTTTTCGATGCACGAATACGGTTTTACTCGATCTTACGGGGCTATCTGTATTAGTTACAAATCTCTTTTACACAGTGAACCATTGAATTTACTTAGATCAGTTCATAGTTGCGTAAATCGAGAATTATGTCTGCGGCAGAGATTTGTAGAATAATTCAAAAATACTAAAATAATCACAAGACAAGACTAACGTCACAGCATAGTTTATGTACAATAGCCGACACAGCTATATCTATAAATCTAATGTCAGATTTTATGGATGGATCCATTACATACTAGAAGTTAAAGCAGACGTGGGATGTAACACAGTCTCAAGTTATTCGATTTGATCACTGGCTTTAGCTATCACAAAAATAATAGATTTGGATCTTTATAAAAATTCAATTTCCGTCGTAATCATGTCTTTTCAAAGAGAGTGCAATAAAGGCATATATTTATTTACGTTTAAAACAGAGAGCGTTTTACTAAAATACAAATATAATAACCATAGACAATGTCGCTATAGTTGGACCAAATAACTTTCCGCCAGGTACCTACCTAAATATAGTGTACCTGCCAATTTATTTTGCGTTGCTACAATAGTTAAAGTAGTAAAGCTTGATTAAAATGATAGCAGGACACAGCTATACGTGAGAGCAGGACAGAGCGATAAGTGTCTTTATCACTAAAATATGTTACGCATCGATCTGTCCTTCTTTCACACTGCCGACATTTTAATCAAGCTGAATAATTATGCCAAATGGAAGGCAGACGTGCTAAAGGTAGGGCACCTACGAGAAGGTCAGAAACAATGAAGAAGGCAGTCGGCGGAAACATGCAGCGTGCAGTCCACACATCATACAATCGCAGCCTGTGGAAGGAAACCATATGTGGTCGCGATCCTCATCAGTGAGGGACCGAGGAAGAAGAAGAAGAATAATTATGTCGGCTGATCATCGCTCGGAGCTATGATCGTTGACTTTTGCAACCAAATGTTGAATGACACTTGCAGCCAAATCTATGTATGAAAGAATAAAGTAACGTCTCCTTGAAAAGATCTAATTACAGAGATTCTATAAAGTACAAAAGAATACGAGATTTTTTAAGTAAGCACTAACTTTCATAACTCTATTGTAACTTACCTAGATAATTTAAATTAGTAATGTTTCTCTTTGGATGTATGGGAGTTCGCGAGTATAATAAACCTTGTATTATGTCGAAGGCATGTTTTGGTGGAAGCCGGTGGTAGGGCCGATCTCGATAGACTGTCCGGAAGCTATCGAATCCGGGCTCTGTAGCGACGCGCTGTATACCGGGTTCATAGGGGTGGTGCCTCCCGCTTCGAACAATGTGCTGTCATACACACTGTTGCTCTGCTGGAAGTAATCAACAGATTATAAGTATGTATTATATCGAATATTAAAAAACCGGTCAAGTGCGAGTCGGACTCGCGCACCGAGGCTTACGATATACTTTTTGTATTTTTGGAAGCAAAAAAGTCCATTTTTAGGACCGCAAAACTAAATTTGTTTGTAAAGGTTATTTGCAGATTTCTAAAAAACTGTGCAACTTAGAAAGATCGTTTTATTTTTGCTGTAATGTTTACATAAACTTCTGTCAACTGTAATTAATTCAGATTTTTCCTTTCACAAACTTCGAAGATAAGGGGGGGGGGGAATGGTATTTTTTTGACATTTTTCATCACAACTTGAAAACTAAGAGACGTAAAAAAATACAAAAATATATTTAAGAATGTACAAGTAAAGCCCTTTCCAATGATTTCCCATTCGACCTAGTAGCACCAATTTGAAATTTGCCCCCCCCCCCCCCCCTATTTTTGCCCCCTTTACATTAATAATCATAATTTTATCAAAATTATTTCATGTGCAAATAAGTTGGGCAACTATATTTTAAAACTATTCTAAATTTCAAGTCGATAGCATGAGTGGTTGCTGAGATATAGAGGTGTGACAGACAGACGGACAGACAGACAGACAAAGTCGCACCATAAGGGTTCCTTTTTTTACCATTTTGGTATCGGAACCCTAAAAATTGCATAAACCATTTTTTTTTTTCATTTATTTCAACGCTTACAAATCTATTTTGCAGCCATGACACTAAAACCAGAGTATATTTGATAAAAATAATAGTATTGTTTTATAAACTTGTTTTTTCTGACAGCTTTTGAGCTTGTTCACACTTAAGACAAATCGTGATTTTTCACGAATCGTTTTTTTTTTTCACATTTCTTATCTTTTTTGACGGAAGCAATGCTTTTTAAACACCCGTGTTCACCGTGTTCACACGCATACATGTTTTTTGACGTATCGTCATTTATCACGATTCGTGAAGCATGTAAACACGGGCATTTAAAAGCCTTGCTTCTATCAAAAAAAAAAAATATAACGAGTCGTGAAAAAAAACGATTCGTGAAAAATCACGATTTGTTTGTTAAGGTTATTTGCAGATTTCTAAAAAAATGTGCAACTTAGACAGTTTTATTTTTGCTGTAATATTTACATGAAATTCTGTCAACTGTAAATAATTCAGATTTTTCCTTTCACAAACTTCGGAGATAAGGGGGGGAATGGTATTTTTTTGACATTTTTCATCGTAACTTGAAGACTAAGAGACGTAAAAAAATACAAAAATATATTTTAGAATGTACAAGTAAAGCCCTTTCATATGATACCCCATTCAACCTAGTAGCGACAATTTGAAATTTGGCCCCCCCTATTTTGGCCCCCTTACATTAATAATCATATTTTTTTCAAAATCCTTTCATGTGCAATTAAGTTGGGCAACTATATTCTAAAACTATTCCAAATTTCAGGTCGATAGCATGAGTGGTTGCTGAGATATACAGGTGTAACAGACAGACAGACAAAGTCGCACCATAAGGGTTCCTTTTTTTTGACCATTTTGGTATCGGAACCCTAAAAATGGGTCATAAGCACTATTTAAGCCTGTTACGTAGACCATGAAACTTAACAACTTTCCCTGAGAAATATAAGTCAAACTACAAAAAAAATTACCTCCCATACAAAATGCGCAATCAGCTGATGCGGTTTCTATGGGAAGGTGATTTTTTTTATTCGTATTTTGACTTTGACTTATGTTTCTGAGGGAAAGTTGTTAAGATTCATGGTCTACGTAATATGCTAAAATAGTGCATACTTTTTCGTATTTCGACTTATGTTCCTTGGGAGAATCACGGTCTGAGTAACACGCGAAGCACTGCTGATGAAGCAGGGATACCTGGTCCTCGTCTACCTGAGCCTTGAGACAGTTTACTAGGTAAAGCACCTGATAAATGTGGTCCGAGTCTGTCTTGAGAGAACTGAAGCTCTGCTGATGCGGCAGGCATACCTGGTTCTCGTCTACCTGAGCCTTGAGACAGTTTACTAGGTAAATCACCTGATAAATGTAGTCCGAGTCCGTCTTGAGAGAACTGAAGCTCTGCTGATGCGGCAGGGATACCTGGTCCTCGTCTACCTGAGCCTTGAGACAGTTTACTAGGTAAAGCACCTGATAAATGTGGTCCGAGTCTGTCTTGAGAGAACTGAAGCTCTGCTGATGCGACAGGGATACCTGGTCCTCGTCTACCTGAGCCTTAAGGCAGTTTACTAGTTAAACCACCTGATAAATGTTGTAGGAATCTGTTTGGAGAGAACTTAAGCTCTGCTGATGCGGCAGGCATACCTGGTCCTCGTCTACCTGTGCCTTGAGAACAGTTTACTAGTTAAACCACCTGATAAATGTTGTAGGAATCTGTTTGGAGAGAACTGAAGCTCTGCTGATGCGGCAGGCATACCTGGTCCTCGTCTACCTGTGCCTTGAGAACAGTTTACTAGTTAAACCACCTGATAAATGTTGTAGGAATCTGTTTGGAGAGAACTGAAGCTCTGCTGATGCGGCAGGGATACCTGGTCCTCGTCTACCTGTGCCTTGAGAACAGTTTACTAGTTAAACCACCTGATAAATGTTGTAGGAATCTGTTTGGAGAGAACTGAAGCTCTGCTGATGCGGCAGGGATACCTGGCCCTCGTCTACCTGTGCCTTGAGAACAGTTTACTAGTTAAACTACCTGATAAATGTTGTAGGAATCTGTTTGGAGAGAACTGAAGCTCTGCTGATGCGGCAGGGATACCTGGTCCTCGTCTACCTGTGCCTTGAGAACAGTTTACTAGTTAAACCACCTGATAAATGTTGTAGGAATCTGTTTGGAGAGAACTGAAGCTCTGCTGATGCGGCAGGGATACCTGGTCCTCGTCTACCTGTGCCTTGAGAACAGTTTACTAGTTAAACCACCTGATAAATGTTGTAGGAATCTGTTTGGAGAGAACTGAAGCTCTGTTGATGCGGCAGGGATACCTGGTCCTCGTCTACCGGTGCCTTGAGAACAGTTTACTAGTTAAACCACCTGATAAATGTTGTAGGAATCTGTTTGGAGAGAACTGAAGCTCTGCTGATGCGGCAGGGATACCTGGTCCTCGTCTACCTGAGCCTTGAGACAGTTTACTAGGTAAAGCACCTGATAAATGTGGTCCGAGTCTGTCTTGAGAGAACTGAAGCTCTGCTGATGCGGCAGGCATACCTGGTTCTCGTCTACCTGAGCCTTGAAACAGTGTACTAGGTAAATCACCTGATAAATGTAGTCCGAGTCCGTCTTGAGAGAACTGAAGCTCTGTTGATGCGGCAGGGACACCTGGTCATCATCTATGGGCTCGTCCATCTGCGCCTTATACGAGAACATTATACTCGGCTGCGACACGCTGCGAACAAAGAACAACAGACGTTTCAAATACCACAGATAATATATAAGTATTCATAAGCTGATCGCAATTTGTGTTTTGTACCACTCTACACAGAATGGCTCAGTCATAGTGTTCCAATGTGATAGTTTGAGAGGAGAGCATCGATACAACTTAAGAAAAACAATAGCTCCATGAAAATTATTAGTTTAAACTTTAGAATGTCATCATAACATCCCATGAAACGTCCACTACAGGACAGGGAACTCCCACTAGAATTCTAGCTTTTGCTGAAAAAATGTAGAGGGGAAGTACCATAGTCACCTCGCTTATTAGCGTTACGGCTGGCACCATGGACCGCGGTTGTAGGTGACCGCAGTAAGTGACCCTTAGTCGCCTCTTACGACACCCACGGGTATGTAAGGATTGGTACTATTCTTTGCCGGCACCACACGGGGCCTATTTTAAAATTTAGAATGTACCTGTTTTAAAATTCCTAATAGAATTACTATTCTAGACTAGACTAGCCGTTATTTAAACTGGTTCACAATCCCGTGTTGTTTGATATAGAATAAGTGGAAGTAAGAATGCAATGAGAAATTTTTGGATTTTATAAAATACTCTTTTTCTTTCATTATTTCTGGCGAAGCACAGGAGGAGCATTATTTTCTAGTTGTCACTATGTCCTTTATAAATCGGGGTAAACAACTTTAACAATGACCTTGGCTGCGCAGAGTCGATATTGCATACCAATTGACGTGCGCAAACCTTCCTCATCTACAGTGGCGTGCACTCCATAAAGACAAAAAGACACTGCCTACCCTACCTACTCTAACAAAATAATCGGATTTTATTTGGATACCTTGTCACATTGTACTTAGTGGTATTTACTACCTACCATCATTGAAAGCATAGGCTGAAAGAAATATTCTAAAAACTTAAATTAGCTCCACCTGTCGAGTATCAGTGGTATCATCGCCTCGGTAACTACCTGTGGTATGCACATTCCACATCGCATTATTGCGCTGCACTAGCGCCGCTACGCGCCTAACGGCAAAGACACATACTATTCCTGTCTAAATGTTTGCATGTGTGCCGACGTGGTTATGCGAATGCACTATGTGTGCGTTCTTATAAATACATGGCACACAATGATACAATTAACGCACACAATCGCACAGGGTAGGCAATGTCTCACTTTGGCCGAAAGTTACCGAAGTCTTACGTAACAATTTTAAAAAGTGACATTATAAAGACCATTATTATTACCTTTTATTATTATTATTTTCTTCGTGCTTATGTACCTATGTATTTGAATGATAAATTTTATTTATTTTTTATACTGAGTCGTCATTGTTTGATTTGTTTTGGCGATAGTAGGCAAATAAATATAAGATTTGAGAAAACAGAAAACGGAAAATTTCGAACCCCATTTTTAAATTAAACACACAAACCAATACGTAGGTATTAGTATTTTGGTAAGATCGAAATTTTTTTGCCTACCCTGTCTAAAATCTCTGTGCACGCCACTGCTCATCTACGCGATTATTGTTCAAGTTGTTTGCGGAGCAGTATACCTAAGGCCTGGATCAGTACGACGCAAATGTCCGACGCGGATCTCCGCGCACTGATCCAGGCCTAATATTTTTCTTTGGACCGAGTTAGGACTACCATAACAGAGTCATCCTGTGTAAAAGGTGTAAAACAATTAGTAATGCACAATTTTACATTTTTTTTGCTCAGACCATGAAACTGAACAACTTTTCCTAAGGAACATAGATGGAATGTTTTTTCGTATTTCCATCTATGATCCTTAGGGAAAGTTGTTCATTTTCATGGTCTTAGTAACAGGTTATAATAGCGCTTACAATTTTTTTTCACCCGATATACACATAATAAGACTAAATCTAGCATACGCTCTTGATACCGCATTCGAGCACAACTAACACATTAACACTACACAGGCCAGCGGTTGCTGGGTGGCAGCACCTTACTTTTAGAAATAAATTTATTGCGTCGCAAATACAAAACTTTTCGGTAGTATTGTTCGTTTGGCGGCAATATAGGGTAGTTATATATGTTATAACCCATGACATCATAGCTTAGCTTATCATTTATAGCTGTGTATTGGTAAAGTGCTAAAAGTGGCCGTTTTTGGCAGTTTTACAATACAAAGCTATTCACGATAAGCTAAGTTGTGATGTGGTGGATAGTACAGTATAGAACGACCCCATATTGCCGCCAATCAAACAATCCTTATTATATGTCTTGTATTTATGACGCAATAAATTTATTTCTCAAAGTGGCAGCACTTCTGCTCAGCAACCACCTTAACCACAGTTACACATGTCCAAAAAAAGACTATTTGACCTACTCACGCTTTTCGTAATTCATAAAAAATACTCAAATTATTTGCAATTATATACGTCTACGCTTAGTGTTTATTTACTTTGTAAAGTTTGAGGCGTTAGCCTTTGAAACGAATACATGTAAATAACTCTTTATATGGCATGCCCTGCAGTGTATTCATATAAAACATTCATATTTATTACCAAAACATAACTGTTCAGATAATAATTTATGTATTACTATTAGTCCACGATGTTCCACTTCAAGACAAAGGCCTAACTTCTCTCCCTTTGATAATTGTAAAGGGCCTGATAGGACGAAATAATTATTTTGACGACTGTGAAGAGGGCATATCATAGAAAAATAACACTACGTTGGATATTTCTACGCATTTTTACTGTCATGTGACATGACAGCGCAGAAGGTAAAGACAGGCACCCCCGACGTCGTGCATTACGTTCGTACATACATACATAATATCACGTCTTTTTCCTATCGGGGTAGGTAGCATATGAAAACCAAATCGTCGTGGGTCATCTCAAACGCCTGGATGGGCGTTGGGGCTTCGGCATCAGCCTCTTGGGCTATGGCCGAGGTTTTCTTTCGCAGCCCTCAACAGAGGGACTGGGCTCGGGGTGGGGCTAATTCAGCCCGTGGTGCCATCTTTGGATAGTGGTACTGTGGCCATCTGTGGGTTGTGGTTCTTCAACTAGTTGGTTCTCCTCCTCGGCGCTTCTCGCCTGTAGAAGCTCCCTGGGGAGAGCCAAGGACCGGTCTGGTGGGCGGCTGTGCAGTGGTGCGATACCACGTAGATGATCGTGCGACGAGTTGTCGGCACGATCAAACATGGTCCTCGCAAGGCGGCTGACGAACGCGTCCAGCCCTTCGTGGTCCAGGTCCCGATGTATCGTGGAGTTGCGGACGAAGCGTGGGGCGTTGACAATTGTTCGGAGGCTCATGTTCTCTTGTGCTCGGAGACGGCGACGGTTGGGTTCCGAGACAAGGGCATACCATGCCGGCGCAGCGTATGTGAGCCTCGACCGGACGTAGGTTTTGTAGATCCCCAGCTTCGTTCGCAAGGGGAGGCGGGAATCGAGGACTGGACGCAGTTTGTTCCTTGCGGTCTTCACCTGACCCACCACATTGGTCACGTGTTTCCGCATTGACAGGTTGCGGTCGATGGTGACACCCAGGTACTTCACGGAGTCCTGCCACTCCAGTGGCTGGCCCATGAGTGTCACGTGCGGCGGGTTGTGACGCCTTCTGCCGGTGCACATCGCCTGGGTCTTTCCGACGTTCACTGACATCCTCCATTTGGATAGCCAGTCGGGCAGCGCATCGAGGATTGGCTGGATCTTCCTCGCCGCCGCATGCTTGCGGTTGATGGACGACGCGATGTACGCGGCGTCGTCGGCGAAGAGAGCCAGCTTGGCATCTCCAAACAGAGGGATGTCGTCAGTGTAGACGGCGTAGAGGCAAGGCGATAGGCAGCTTCCTTGAGGGACTCCCGCTAGGATTGGTCTGGGCGAAGAAAGGGCGTCTTCTACGGCGACCTGGAACTTCCGCCCTTCCAGGAAGCTCGCGACGATCTTCACCAGGCGGCGCGGTGCGGTGGTCTGACAGAGCTTGTACAGCAGGCCCTCGTGCCAAACTCTGTCGAACGCCTTCTCCATGTCCAGCAGGATGGCGATGGTGTGCTCTCGCTTGTTGAGGCCCGTCGCCATGAAGTGGAGGACACGGGTCAGCTGGAGCGTGGTCGAGTGCCCAGGCCTGAAGCCGAACTGTTCCGGTCTGGGCTCGACGTGGGGCAGCAACTTCGTCAGCAGGAGTTTCTCAAACACCTTCGAGATAGTGCTGAGTAGCGTGATCGGGCGGTAGCTCTCGGGGCGCATGATGTTCTTCCCCGGTTTCGGCAGTGTTTACGCCTGAACATTTATTTATAATGATGCTTTTCGAACCTTAAACTAGATGGCGTTGTTAGTTTACTTGAACAGGGTAACGGTGTGTCAACGCGATTCCCTTAAGTCGAAGGAAAGATTTTTGATCCACAATAAAGTCAGCCTTCAAGGAACCTTGTGTTTTATTTAGCAAAGGGTTCCTAGGGCCTTTGGGGACTGAACATTGGTCCTTCGAGCCGGATTAGGCACGAGGTTGACTAGTGCATAGTCCGAGCGGCGCGTCAAGCAGGCGCCGACACGGGACTGCTGTCTGCGGCGAAGCAGAAGTGGCAGCGGCACCGGCGGGCGGCGTGCAACGGCGGTGGGTGAGCAGCGCGGGGGGAGCAGCCCCTCGGTCGCCCGGACAGCAGCGCGGGGGGAGCAGCCCCGCGGTCGCCCGACAGCAGCGCGGGGGGAGCAGCCCCTCGGTCGCCGGACAGCAGCACGGGGGGAGCAGCCCCGCGGTCGCCCGACAGCAGCGCGGGGGGAGCAGCCCCGCGGTCGCCCGACAGCAGCGCGGGGGGAGCAGCCCCTCGGTCGCCCGGACAGCAGCGCGGGGGGAGCAGCCCCGCGGTCGCCCGACAGCAGCGCGGGGGGAGCAGCCCCTCGGTCGCCCGGACAGCAGCGCGGGGAGCACCTCCTCGGTCGCCCGAAGAAGACCAGCAGTGAGTGATTGAAAGTTTGTCCAGATATTTGGTAATTGTGAACTTAGTCAGTCAATTTACAAGTGTTGCATGAGACTTGGAATAATTTTACAAAAAGTGAAGTGACGGGGAATCTATATTGTTACGAGTTTTAGACACTTAGAAATTTTTACACTTTTGGCTTGGACTTAGAACATTCTGGCAACCATGGTTAATAATTATATTCGGATGCAAGAAGACTTTGCTTCGAAAATAAACAAGGCTTATTCAAACTTTAAAAAATCTCCCAAAGACCGAATAACACAGTCTTACATAGAAGTACGTTTAGAAGCTTTAGAACAGCAATGGACTTTGTTTGCCAATAACCATCGAAAATTAATTTTTGAAGTCAAGCCAGAAGTACTAGCAGAAACGACATATCTTCAAAATGAACTTTACGAGAAAACAGAAGAAGCTTACTTAGACTATAAAGGTGATATGAAACAGAAATTGCTAGAATTAAAATTAGAAAAGCCAATTGTCAATAAAGAAAATGAACAGTCTAGTGTCAATTTGCCAAAAATCACACTACCTAAATTTTCTGGTAAATATTCTGAGTGGGTAACATTTAGAGATATGTTCATTTCCGTTATTGACAGCAATAAAACAATTGATAATGTCCAAAAAATGCACTTGCTCAAGGGCTCTTTAACTGGAGAAGCTGAACAGCTTTTGAGGCACATGCCAGTCACATCTGACAATTATAAACTCTGTTGGTCTCAGTTAGAGAATCGGTATAACAATAAGAAATATTTATCCACTTGTATTTTGAAACGATTAACTGGACAGAAAGTAATCACTTCTGAATCGGCAACAGCCATTAAGCAATTGTTGGACACAACGTTAGAATGTTTACACGGTCTTAAAAATATTGGTGTTAAGACAGATTCTTGGGACATTCTTGTCATTTTTATTGTAAGTCAGAAACTAGACCCTGAATCTCGCAAACAGTGGGAACAAAAGGTCACTGAATCATCCCAAGATCTGCCTACACTCAAATTGTTTCAAGAATTTTTAGAAAACAGATTTAGATCTTTGGAATTTTTAGATCAAAAGACACAAAAGACAAACTGTACTCATGTTTCGACTACTGTTGTATCTTGTGCGTTTTGTAACGAGAGTCACAAATTATGTAACTGCAAAAGGTTTGTCAAAGAAAATGTTGATACACGTCGTGGGTTTGTCCAATCAAATAACTTATGCTTCAATTGCTTAAACTCTGGTCATTCAGTTTATCAATGCACTATGTCAACAAAGTGTCGTCTTTGCAGAAAAAAGCATCATACTTTGCTTCACCCAAAAAAGCCCTTATTAGCAATAGAAAACTCAAAGGCTGATCAGTCTGTTGACAAGAATGTTGTTGCTACGGTAACAGCAACTGCTTCGTCATCATCACAGACCGAAAATCAGAACCCTGAAGTTGTGGCCACTTGCTGTTCAAAAAACAGTCAAGTTTTATTAGCCACAGCTTTAGTCAATGCGCGATCCAACAAAAATAAGAATTTTGTTGTGCTACGGTCCTTGCTTGACCAAGGATCTCAAGCAACCTTTGTGACGGAATCTGCTGTGCAGATGCTAGGTCTCAAAAAGATACCTGGGACCAGTTTAGTATCAGGTCTAGGCGGCGACCAAACTTCGACGTTAACTTCGAAGTCGTTTGTGGAAATTAAAATTCAGTCTCGCGTAGACCCCAGCTTTACTTTAACAGTAAAGGCTTATGTCTTGGATAAACTAACATCCTTTTTACCGAGCAAAAGGGTTTCAGTCAACCTTTTTCCAGCTCCCTCGTCCATGACCTTGGCAGATCCATTCTTTGATGTACCAAATAAAATAGATCTGCTTCTCGGTGCTGAAGTTTACAGCCAGATATTGATAGAAGGTTTATGCAAGGTTTCCCCGGGTTCAGTTCTTGCGCAAAATACGAAACTCGGTTGGATCCTTTCTGGCAGAACTCCAGGTGAATACAGTCAGGATGAGAGGTGCCACCATGCGATTGTTAATATGCATGTTGTTGAGGTGGATGGCGACAACATTCTCAAGAAGTTTTGGGAGTTAGAGGCAGAACCTGACCTTAAAAGGGACAAATTTCTAACCTCTGAGGAAAAGGCATGCGAGGAATTGTTCGCTCGTACAACCAGAAGAGACGAATCTGGTCGTTATGTTGTCAAGCTGCCATTCAAATCCGATGAACCCCAATGTAAATATAGTGGTTCAAGGAACATAGCGCTGAAACGATTTCTCATGTTGGAGAAACGTTTCACAAAAGATCCCAATTTTAAAAATGAGTATTCAAAGGTGATAAAGGAATATATCGAATTGGGACATATGGAGATTATTACACCGGACGAACAAGATAATACCAATGCGGTGTATTTGCCACATCACGCGGTAGTCAGAAAGGACAAGTCTTCATCTCAAGTCCGCGTAGTGTATGACGCATCTTGTGCCGGTTCGAACGGTGCATCCTTAAACAAGGATCTTATGATAGGTCCTACTCTGCAACCAGATCTGCGACACTTGATCATGCGTTGGCGATGTTTTCCCATCGTACTTGTCGCAGATATCGTGAAAATGTATCGTCAAGTTAAGGTAATGAAAGACGACACTGATTTTCAACGAATCCTTTGGCGGGACAATCCAAATTCTACTTTGCAGCATCTAAGGCTGTTAAGGGTAACATTTGGAACATCCTCTGCACCTTACTTGGCCGTCCGCGCATTGCAGCAGTTAGCCTATGATGAAGGCTCTAATTTTCCTTTGGCCCGTGATAAAGTCCTTCAAGACTTTTACATGGATGATCTCCTGACTGGCAGTTACTCTGTGTCGGAAGGCATACAGATATTCGAAGAGATGACTGCCATGTTACATCGTGGAGGTTTTCCACTACAAAAGTGGTCTAGTAACAACAAAGAGTTGTTAGGATACATTGAGAAGGGAAATGAAGATGAAAATCTGAATTTGGAGTTGAAGACTGATGAAATAACCAAAATATTGGGCTTGGTTTGGAATAAAGAGGCAGATGAATTTAGATGCACGATCAAGGTACCACCTCTGCAAGGGCCAGCCTCGAAACGAAAGGTTATTTCCGATATAGCTCGGCTATTCGACCCCCTTGGGTGGATAGCTCCAGTAATTACAACGGCTAAGATTTTCATACAGAAAATCTGGATTTCTGGCGTCGGCTGGGACGAAGAGATCCCACCTTCCTTATTAAAGGAGTGGATTCTTTTTCGCAACGATTTGAATCAGTTGCTTAAAATACGTATACCTCGCTGGATTGAAGCAAGCACAGACGACTTAAAGTTCGAGCTTCATGGTTTTTCTGACGCGTCCAACCTAGCGTATGCGGCTGTTGTATATGCGCGTATAATCGATCGCAAGGGAAATGTTCATGTGAATCTCATTACGTCTAAATCTAGAGTTGCTCCTGTAAAGCAAGTATCGATACCTCGCCTTGAACTGTGTGGTGCGGTGTTGCTGACCAAACTTTTGATTGAAGTAGCGCGCGTCCTAGGGATCAAAAATCAACAGCTGCACGCATGGACGGATTCCACTATCGTTTTAGCTTGGCTCAGAAGTCACCCAAGTAGGTGGAAAACCTTCATAGCAAACAGAGTATCCGAGATACTTACAACCATGGACGGAAATCAGTGGGCTCATGTAGCTTCGAAAGACAACCCAGCAGATTGTGTTTCAAGGGGTATATCACCTTCTGAGTTTGTTCAAAATCGTCTCTGGATGAAAGGTCCCAGCTGGCTAAATAAAAAAGAAATACAGTACAACAGAGGTAGAGAAGTAGATACTAACCTGGAAGAAAAGAAGGATTACCGGAAGAAGGTCGCCTGTCACAATGTTTCCTGCGAAGATGAGCTGTCCAGATTTTCATCATTGAAGAAGCTTACCCGAGTGTTGTCCTACTGCCTTCGAGTCCTTCGCTGGAAATCTGGAACTCCTGAAAAAGAAAAGGCTAACACTGTGAGCAAAGGGTTGACGGTGAAAGAATTAAATGAAACTCACCTGGCATGTATCAAAGTATGTCAGCAGCAACATTTTGCTGAAGAAATAAAGAGTTTACAAGATAAAAAGAAAATTAGTAAGAAGAGTAAACTTACCTCTTTGGCACCGTTTTTAGACAAAGACGGTATTCTAAGAGTTGGTGGAAGGCTGAACAATGCTTCTATTTCTAATGAGGCGAAGCATCCCATTATAATCCCTCACAAATCACACTTTACAAATCTTCTGATTCAAGAGGCTCACGAAAGGACACTTCACGGGGGTCCTCAACTGCTACTTAATTATTTGAGAAGCAGGTACTGGGTGATAAGAGCAAAGGGTCTTGTTAGATATTTTGTAAGGAAGTGTGTGATTTGCGTCCGCCACTCTGCTCAGGCCAATCAACAGATGATGGGACAATTACCCATGTCAAGGGTGACTGCACAACGACCTTTCCACAGATGCGGGGTGGACTACGCTGGTCCTATCAATATTAGGACAACAAAGGGTCGCGGTCATCGCTCAACTAAAGGCTACATATGCCTGTTTGTGTGTATGGCTACTAAGGCCATACATCTGGAAGCTGTCAGTGACATGACTTCGCAAGGTTTCTTAGGGGCCTTCAAAAGATTTGTGGCCAGGAGGGGTCATGTAGCTGAAATATGGAGTGATAACGGCACTACCTTTGTTGGAAGCGCTAAGGAGCTGAAAGTGTTGTTTGATGCGGAAAGGTCGCGTGTCGCAGAAGAAATTGCGAATTGGTTGGCTACAAATCGTACCAATTGGCATTTCATCCCTCCCCATGCTCCAAATTTTGGAGGATTGTGGGAAGCGGGTGTAAAGTCAACCAAACAACATTTGAAACGCATCGTAGGCAACATCACCCTGACATTCGAAGAGATGACGACGACTTTGGCACAAATTGAGGCGTGCCTCAATTCTAGACCTATTTGTCAATTATCGAATAATCCAGAAGACCCCTGCCCGTTAACACCAGGCCATTTCCTGGTGGGTGAACCACTAGTTATTGTGCCTGATAACAATTATGAAACTTCAAACATTAGCACTCTTAAACGTTGGCACTTAACACAACGAATGGTACAAGACTTCTGGCGTAGGTGGTCTAACGAATATTTGACTCAACTACACAATCGATACAAATGGACTGATCAGATCAATGAGCCTAAAATTGGAGATGTTGTTCTTGTCAAAGAGCAGGATCTTCCACCTGCTAGATGGCTTTTTGGGTTAGTTATTGATAAACATCAAGGATTAGACAAACTCACTCGTGTTGTGACCTTGAAATATAAAGGTAACGTTATTAAGAGACCGATTAATAAATTAATAGTCTTACCTGTTGAGGATAACTGACCATGTATGTCATTATTACCACGAGTCTTTATTGTTAACTGTAGTTGTTAAGCTAAACTCGTGCATAATTTTTGTTAATGTAACTTTTTTTTTTTTCTTTTTCCTTGAATTATAAAGATTAGAGTTGTTTAATGGACTAGGTCCATGGCGGGCGGGATGTTTACGCCTGAACATTTATTTATAATGATGCTTTTCGAACCTTAAACTAGATGGCGTTGTTAGTTTACTTGAACAGGGTAACGGTGTGTCAACGCGATTCCCTTAAGTCGAAGGAAAGATTTTTGATCCACAATAATGTCAGCCTTCAAGGAACCTTGTGTTTTATTTAGCAAAGGGTTCCTAGGGCCTTTGGGGACTGAACAGGCAGCATGATGACACGGCCGAGCTTCCACGCATCAGGAAAGTGGCCCGAGCGCAGTATCCCATTATACAGTCTGGTCACTGCCACGACAGTTTGCCGTGGGAGATGGCGCAGAGCTGCATTGGGGATTCTGTCGGCGCCCGGAGCTTTGCGTGGAGGGACTCGGCGAAGGATGCGTTCGACCTGGCTGGGTGAGAAGAACATCGGGTCTTCTCCCGCCTCGATCGGTGTAGCGAAGTGTTCTCGAAGGTGCCTCTCGACTGCGGCGACGTGCTCCACGTCGTCCGTAGGGTTCGGCTTGAAGGCATTTTCTAGGCTGTCGGCGAAGATCTCGGCCCGGTCTTCGGCCTTGTAGCGCTGGTGTCCTTGTTGGTCCAGCAGCGGACGTACTGGAGGCGGCTTGCCTGACAGCTGCTTGCACAGCCGGTGTACGGAAGGGACCTCTTCCTCGACCTCGCTCAGGTGAATGTCCCAGCTTTCTGCTGCGTGGTCGATGAGCGCTTCCCTCACTCTGTCGATCAGGTAATTCAGCCTTCTCTTCAGGGGAGGGAACCGGGTATGCTGCCATTCTCTTCTGGTTTCGCGCTTCTCCTCAATGAGTGCCTGGATTCGTGCGGGGAGCGGCGCGAGCCTTACTCCGCCCGGAACGGTGTGAGTAGTTTTCCGAAGCGCGTCTCCGATTGAGTTGGTCAGCTCTCCTGTGGCTTCATCGACTTCGGCTGCCGTGGTGACTGGCCTCGATGGGGTGCAGTGGCTCAGCTCTTCAGCGAAGGCGTCCCAGTCTGTCCTCACTCTGGGAGGGCGTGGGGCGACGATTGTGGGCGCCTCGTCCAAAATGAGGAGGACGGGGCGGTGGTCCGACGGAAGGTCAAGGCAGACCTGCTGTTCTGGGGGCGTGCGCAGTCCCTGGTGCACAGCTATGTCCAGCACGTCGTCCATGAGTGGGCTCCTGGGGTCGTGGCGTGTTGCCTCTGGTGGCCCGCTGATATCGTAGCTGTGATCCAGGGAGTCAAGGTGCAACAGGCGTCCGGCAGTGTTAGTTGTGGTGCTGTTCCAGGCCGTGTGCTTTGCGTTCAGGTCCCCTGCGATGATGGTAGGGTCAGGGGACTGCAAAAGTTTGCGAATGTCAGCGACCTGGAACACGTCCTGTGGCGGTCTGTAGGCTGCGAAGACACGGAGGTTCCTCCCAGCGTAGTGAAGTTCGATACCGAGGGCGTACATAGATGAAAGTGCGACGTCGTCGATTTCCTGGTGAATAATGCGTCGTTTGACCAGGACTGCAAGCCCTCGGTATGCTCTTCCCTCCGGCGTTTGTTCATCCCTCCGATAGCAGACGTAGTTAGGGATTTTCAGCGAGTCCGATGGCCGAAGGTGCGTCTCGCTGATCAGCGCCACGTCGACGTTCTGTTCTCGGAGGAAATGACCCAGGATTCGGCCCTTTCTGATAAGGGACGAGGCGTTCCAATGCACCATCCGCAGCTCATTGTCCATTGGAAGGCTGTTGGATGGAGGCTTTGAGCGCGGACGGGCTGATCTTGGCACCGGCTATGGCGGCGTTGAGCACCAGCTGGATGGCCTCCAGGGTCTGCAGGAGATGGCCCTGGGGCTCAGAAGTTGTGGCAGCTGGTGTGGCTGCTGATGGTTGGCGGGCGGAGGAAGGTTGAGCGGGCTCAGCTGGTTGTGAGCCCTTTTTCTTCTTTTTCCCCTTCTTGCCTGGTTTCTTGCCGGTGGCGCCACGAGGGATGGCGTCGTTGGCGGGGGCCATCAGTGAGGCAGCAGCCGTTTCCGCGACCGCTTGCGTCTCCTCCTGACGCGGCTTTCCTTGCCCGGAGCGAGGGGCGATGCCGGCCTTCTTGTTCCGTGACTCCTTGCGCTTGATGTTGCACTGGACCGAGTTTGCCGGATGAGGGCCTCCGCAATTGGCACAGGTGGCGGGTTCGGCAATGGGTCGGGGGCAGTCACGGGCAGCATGTTGTTCGCCGCACTTCACGCAGCGAATTTGGCGGTGGCAGTTGTGTGACGAGTGTCTGAAGCCTTGGCAGCGGTGACACTGCGCCACACCTTTCTTTCCACGCCAGGGTTCAATTGTCACTCCTGGCATGTACAGCAGCGTCTTGACCCCCCAAATAGTTTCAAGGGGCAAGTATGGGTTGGGGTCTCTCTCCACCTCCGCGAAGTAGAGGCATCCAGGGCGTCCTGCTCGCCCGTGGATGGCTTTACAGTAGGTGGCAGGATATCCAAGGTCCTTGAGGGCTTGCACAATGAGGTCAACGTCCGTGCCGTATGGTAGTCCTCGTATGGCTATTTTCTGTTTCCGCTCCTCCTTGAGAGAGTAGCCGTACCAGGAAACTCCTTCGGTCCGGTGGAGGTCGTCCAGGTATGCTTGAATCACCCGAAATTCCGTCGCAGATGCCGCCGTGAATCTGATGCCGTTTCCAAGGGGGCGGGCATTCGGCGGGTGACCAAGCTTCACTTTCAAGGCCGCAAAGTGCTTCGTCCAATCCGGTAGATTTTCCACTACTAGCGGCGGGTAGTGTTCCTTCTTGGGGGCGTCATTTGGTCGTGCGGTAGCAGCAGCGGGGCGTGGAACGCCGGTGGCAGCCGCGGCGGCGGCAGCCGCAAAGGAGCGCGGTGTCTGCGCTCGCTGCGGCTGAGGAGGTGCGGCAAGAAGGGTTGCCGGGGCAGCGGAGGTCGTGGCAGATACGACGGTCGGGGGCGCCATGGGTGCGGGTGCACCTGAAGGGGACGCTACAGGAGCAGTCGTGGTTTCCATGGGCGCCGCAGGTGTTGGTGCGGCGTCGGGGGGCGCTTGGCTATCGGGGTGCAGCACGAACTTGAAAGGCTGCGGCGGTGGAGTCCCGGGGGCTCGGGTTGGGGGCATAGGTTTGCCCCTGAGCCGAGGGTCGCGTGAAGCTCGCGACGTCCCCTCGAGGCTGTGGGATCGTGCGAGTACGGGGGTTGAGGGCGGCTGTCTCTTGCGGAGGGGCGCCTGGCACATCCTCATTAGTTCGGCACAGTGGCGCTTGTGGGCTTCCGTAGGGTCCTCATCAGTCTTTGAGCGGCGGCGTCGTCTGCGCACGGGTGTGGCGAGCGCCTCCTGCTGCTCGGCGAGCTCTATGGCGGCCAAGTCGCTAGGAGGCAAGTCTTCAAGGTCCCCCAGATCTAGGGCCTGGAGGCGCAGATAGGTGGCCATCCACCTGAGCATCCCTAAGGACAACACATCATGAGAGGTGAGCTTTGATAAGAAATAAAGGTCCCTCTCATACGTTGTCCTCAGTGAGCCCGGGGATAGCCCACTCTCCAGGTACGGGGGTCTCGCTGCGTCGGTAGAGGCAGCGGCGGATGCGGCGACTTCAGGGGCAGCGGGGGCTGCAGGGGCAGCGGGGGCAGCAGATGCTGCGTCGGCGGCGAACGCGGCGAAGGCGGCGTCAGAGGGGTGAGGCTGATGTACTGCCTCGTCTTCGGGCGCGCCAGTGGTTGGCGGCCTAGGTGAACCGACTCCCTCCATTTTAGGGGAAGGGAGTGCTGCAGCGACTTAGGCTTGGGAGGCGCAGGGCCAGTTACCGACACCCTAACCCGGGGCTTGCCGCTGGTGGCAGACCGGGCTCGGATGCACGGCAAAGGGCAGCCCCCCTCACCGGCAGTCGTCGGGGCAACGGGCGGTCGGGGCAACGGGCGGTCGGCGCCAGGGGGGTTGTGGTTTCCCCCTGGGCGCTACTCGGGGGCGCTGATCCTCAGGAGCAGCTTCCGAGTTCGCAGTGAGAAATATGTCGCTCGAGCAGGTAGACGCGAAAAATTATTTTTCCCTCATACCCACAGGTACGGTACCTGCGGGCATGTAAACAAAACGGTTTGTTTACACCCACGGCCGGATCGTGCGGTAGGGAGGAATAACTCGCGCTAGGAAGGTAGTATAGAAAAACTCAAACTCAAAAACTCAAAAACCCAATTTTTTTTAACTGTTCACTTCGAGCTGTCAAAATATTTGCATGATGGCAGCATTGGTACGGTCAGCAGAACCATAATTTTATTTATTGCAAGTACAGGTTTTGGTTTTGATATTGTTTTGTTATAAAAAATTCTTACTTCAAAAATTTCAAATGGATTTTTATTTAATCCTAAAATCATAATTTTTATAATGGAATTATACAATTTTTGACCTAATTTTATTAATAGATTGTTTAATAGTATAGGATAATCAATGCAATGGAGTAAATGCGAGGAAAGCAGTTGACTTAAATGTGCTATTTTTATCTCTGAACAGAACTCACGGTTATTAAATTTTACCGTCGAAAATAATGTGAATCGTGTGAATAATTTTATTACAAAAATCTTTCGACAACAGAGGCAAGGTGAAATAAAATGTGGAACGCGCTGTGCGCGCTCTCAGTCTCGCGTGCGGCAACCCGCCCTCTGCCGATCGGCTCGATTACGAGCTACTTAGTATCATCATCATATCAGCCGAAAGACGTCCACTGCTGGACATAGGCCTCCCCTAAAGATCTCCATGACGACCGGTCCTGCGCTGCTCGCATCCAGCGGCTTTCCGCGACCTTGACCAAATCGTCGGTCCACCTTGTGGGGGGCCTGCCAACGCTTCGTCTTCCGGTACGTAGTCGCCACTCTAGATCCCTTACGCCCCATCGGCCATCGGTTCTTCTTACGATGTGCCCTGCCCACTGCCACTTTAGTTTAGTGATTCTCAGGGCTATGGCGTACAAAATAACTCGGGCTATGACCGGACCGTTAAAACGCAGAAGTCGAAAAATTTGTCGCGGGGATGAGCGCGGCATGTGGAGGGAGGCGAGCGAATTGTTCATTGACTCTCCGCCTGTCACTCATGCGCAGAAAATAACCGTCATAACCAAACTTATCCTGAACGCGCTATAGTAAGGCACATAGCGCGTGACCTTGAGCGGGTGACGGGGGCCTGCGCTGTGAGCTGTGAGTGTCAAGCTACACTCTGCTCTTGACTGTATGAAAAAAATCAGTCCACATTTTTAATGATAAAATCGACTTTTTGCTTTTGGGATCGTGCTTTTCGGTACTTTTACGTATACCAGAGTCCATGAAAGGGTCAGGTCAGGTGTTTAGTAAACAAAATCATAACCTCAAATGCATGTAAAATATTTAGAGGCGAAAATAATGCGAAATTGCGAACGACACGAGAGTGCTGACCGTACTGAAAAAAAGGGCGACCGCGGAAGGGTGAGGGAGTTGGTGGGCGGGTGAGTTCAGTGCTGCCAACATAACGACTTTGACAGCTCGAAGTGCACAGTTAAAAAAATTGGGTATAATACCATGGAGCAGCAGATACGTTCTTTTTGACCTGCCCCAGTAGCACGATCCCCTAACTAGATAATAAATACTCATACAACAAATGAAATATTTAATAATACATTTAATCTTAGGTCGAATTCTTAGCTAAGCATCATATACATTCTTTCGTTTCAGACGAATAAACATTTCATTTCTTGTGCTACTCAGACTTAATAACATCATCGATAGCGCGTATCGTAGTTTACAGGATACTACCGAAAAAATTCAAAGGCAAAGGCCAGATAGAAGAGGCGTGAGGAGTCGTCGCGCCGCGTGGTCACCGTATGGTGACCTCGTCTCTCTGTTCCTCTTTATACATTTTGTATACAAATGCGTGCGCCGCTCCATGCGCTCTTGCATACAAAATGTATGAAGACAGACAGACACTTCTGTCTGGCCTACGCCTAAGGGCCTGGCTACGACCTGAGAGCAGTTTTTCAATAAACTAAGCATTGAGTTCTAGGTGTTCTATTACTGTTATTTCATCTGTGCATTTATTTCGCATGGTGTGTAGGAAGTACACTGAATAAAAGTTTGTAAACATGTCTCGCTATTTAATTTAAACCGTATCAGTAAAGCGATGGCCAGGCCGTAAAAGTTTTGAACTTACCCAAAGAATTCACTAAGGAATGTGTGGTAAACAAGTGGTGTGTATAGAGAGAAGTACAACCATGAAGTGACGTCAACCACACACAGGCCTGACTGGATGTTGCCCCATTGAAGAAGACCTGCGCCTACGGCTTGCGTCATGTCCAACAGAGCCAATATCAGTACGTACAAGTAGAACGATAGTTTCGCTGAAAGAAATATTCAAATATTAAAAAGACAAGAAAATTTGAATCTCTTGGAAGCCGAGGTGATTGGTCCTGTTTTGTTGAGAATGTTTATAGTTGCCAATCGGAGTCGATCTGGTTTGGCTTGAAACTATGGAGAAGGTCTGGGCGCGCATCGGGGGCATCGATTCATCTAGGTTGTCCAGGTGGTACAGTATGGAAAGTGGCTGCTCGCAAATCTACGCCAAAAACACGCAGATTTAGGCGACGTCAACCATACCATGGTCGGAGCCTTCCGTGCTTCCGAAGGCAAGCTTAGTAGTTGATCTGTGGCTTGAAAACTTGAGTCTGTCTTGACCACACATATGGATGATGACATTTTTGGCCTCTTCATACTAACTGTTCGATCAGAGTGAGCAATTTGTATGGATTTCCAAAAATGTTTCTTTGGGAAAGTTGTTCAGTTTTCGGTACACCATCTCTTACACCTTGTATAAAGCTATACTGCTGTCAGGTGTCAGGGTAATTTCTCACCGTATTTAAAAGCGCCCCAGATAAGGCTAGACCAAAAGGGCACACAAAAAAAACGGCACTAAATGGACATGTACACTTCAAGCTTGACACATTGGACTTTGTGTCATTAGATAGACAAATAGATTGATGGTGCAACCATTCTTATTTCAATAGCCATAAGAGCTAAAGTCGCACTGTGAGTGTCAAACTTGACCTGCTCTTGACTGTACATCTTTATGAGAATATGATAATAAGAATGGTTTTTAATTGACATACTAAATGAGGAAAAAATTAACCTACATATTGATAAACAACAGTTAAACCAGTAGGTATGCCACAAAAAATCATGATATACAGGGTTTCAGTAAATTCATGTAAAATTATACAACTTTTATGTTATGACTTGAAAATTTGTAATCAAAAAGTGTAAAACAAGTTATTACATTTAGTTTAGCCCCATGACCAAGCCCTTAAAATGTTTTATACAAATTTCTTGGAAGCCTGTATAGTTAATTCAATATCATAAACTTTGTTGCTAAGTGGTTAGTGCCACTTTGATTACTGTTAAGTAACATCAGAATATGACATAAACAATAAACATATCAGACACAAATGAAACAAAGGCAATAACAGATGACTAACATGTAAAATCATAAAAGCAAAACTGTTGATACATCATACTTAAACTGCCAGACATCTTTATAATAAAATTTAAATTGGGTGTGTTGATTCATGCATGACCGTCTAGAACTTTCATAAATTTTTCCACATACCAAATAATAAGTATTTTGTAGAAATTGTACTAGAAAAGCTGCTCTGGTTCAGATGTACATTATTTACTAGTAACAGAAATAACATTTAAATCAGTAACAACAATAAATCACGAGATGTGATCTCTCCCAATCTCCCATAATTTATTGTTGCAATAATACTTCAAGAGCTCTGTTATCAATGTGTATAGCCATTTAAAAGCTGTCTGTTTATTGTCTTCCGCTATTTAAAACACAGTTAAGTAAAACTGCATCTTTATGTTATTTAGATATTAAAATTAAAGTTGATGTTATGTATTTTTATTATGTAATTGAATAAGGAAAGTGTTACAATTCATACACTTATTCAATTACATAATTTCAAGCTTGGAATAAAAAATCTGCCAGTGCGTTGTAATTTTTTTCGATATAATCTAGTTTATTTTATTTGGGATACATACAGCCATATTTGCATTTTGTGCACAAAATTTGCTGAGACGGCTGATTGCCACATTATTTTTAAGTTCAGAGATTAGTTATTCAGATTCAAAGAATAGTACCAACCCATCTCTACCTGTGGGTGGGTGACTAAGGGTTTATGAACCGGAAGATAAGCAGAAGATTTTTTCTGTGTATCGTACCATCTTACATACTGCAGTCACCAACAACATTGGTCGCCAGCAGCAATTCTGGTGTGGTGACTATGATAGTTTCCCTCCAAAGTACCATGCGTTTATGCAATATTCTGGAGGGAGAGTCCCTGTCTTGCAGTGGATGTTTTATGAGATGTTGTTGTGCAACACTAATGTGCATTTTTTGTTTCTGTCAATTAAAACCTTCATCCTTTTAGTCAGGATTTAAGTAAGTCAATCAACCAATTAAGATCAAACAATCTAGAAACAAAAATTACTTACTTGGTAAAGCCAAATAATCTCTGGAAGGAGTCCAAGGTAGCAGCAAAATGATGAAGTAGATCAAAGCAAATGTCAGTGATGATGTAAACCAGAATAGCATGCCTCCGTGGCCAAACAAGTCATAGTTCCTCGAAACTATGTGAAATATATCATCTGGCAACATAATTTCCAATGTTCCTTGGGTAACAGTAAAAGCCAGGGATATTAAGGATGTGGCTAGGAGTACATATCTGATACTGCTGCGGCTATCCATGTGCCCTGAAAATATTCAAATTGATTTATGTGTCCTAACAATGTTCATCCAACAGCACTTCTGTTGTTACACTTTGGACTTTATGGTATGGTAATAGAGTTACAAATGTTTCCACTGACGTGCAGTTGACTAAACTACAAACAACCTACTAATTAAATTGTTTCCAGAGAATTTTTCATAGGTTCATGGTGTAGAACTGATTTTGTTTTGTTACCATATTTAAGGCCTTGTCTTGTGTACAAAAAAACAATAACAATTTTTTAAGCAAGGCTTATAGGCTATTAAAAAAAATCTTTATTTTATAACTTACCAAAAGCCAATCCAAATATGACAACACTCATCTCTGTTGCCAATAAAAAGAATCTGACAGTCACCCACAGGATCTTATCCACCAGGCCACCCACTGGCACTGCAGCATTCACAGTCATGGATACAGCACATCTCACCAGGCTTATGATCACATTGCCCCATACTAATGTGTAAAACGTCAGGAATATAGGGCTACTGGTAGCCCGCAACTTCAACTGAGCCTTGTTAAACCTTACCACTAAGAATAACACGAACAACGCGTTCGGTATCAATATTATCAAGTCCCAAATACGAACCCTGCAAAAATCTTTGTGTCAGCAAAATATTGCAAAAAATTCAAGGCCATTTACTTGACGAATTGTCTCCTTACCTTGAATTGTTTATCTCATAGTACAAAACGTATTTACAAAATGTATCTTCCGAGACAGGAGGCAAAACTGATGAGTTTTCGTATCCATACATTTTCCTCCGTTCACTGATTTTCCATTCACGTTAGTAAAGCCTACGAGTCCCTTGGAAGGGCATAACTCGACTTCAGTAATCGAGTTAGGGAAGTAGTCCAGCTTACGTCAGCTTTGTATTAACATTATAGTAACATACACATACTTCTGTAGAAGAACTCTTCTAATTTTTTTCACTTTCTAATTAGATTTACAACAAAATTACGACACCAACATCGAAGCAAAGCAACGCACATATACTAATCAATCTGTGCAACGCAAACGCAGTCGCATAAACTTACTAATCTGGGGTCGCACAGTGAAAAGAAAAAAAAAACTAACGGTGTGACCAGCAGCGCTAGAATTGAAACTCAATCGTTAACGATTTGAATCGGTATCATGATTCCCATTGAGTCGTAATCGTGTTGAACAAAACGGTAGCATGTAACTTCTGAGATACAAGGATGTTCTAAAACGACATTTCAAAAGATGTGACATAGAGCCATCGCAATGGGAGGATCTGGCTGTGCAAAGATCAGAATGGAGGTACTTGGTCAAAACTAAGACCGACGGTTTTGAAAAGCAGCGCTTATTAGACCTCGACACTAAGCGCGACGAACTTAAGGCGCGACCACCAGCGGCCATCACTTATAATTATGTAAACGGTAGACTCACGTGCTCTCATTGTGCGCGTGAGTTTACAGCAAAAATTGGATATGTAAGTCACATACGGGCACATCAACGCCACACCTCTATGTAGGAGTTGACAGCGGTCGCCATGACCGAAAACGGTCGGATGATGATGATGAGCATGTAACTATCAGTTTGGTTGAATACGATTGATGGGGTTCATGAATGATTAAAGTGAACTAAATATATGCGTTATATTTCTTCACCATGAAAATATTTCGGAAGCAATTTACAAATCTTTGATTAGAAGAATGTTACTTTTTATACAGTATTTTGGCTTGAAAGGGATTAATTGAGTGAAATAATTATTTTTTATTTGATTTTTAGCTCAAAAAAATAAAAAGTATTGAATAAAAAGCGAGCAACTAAACGCACGACTTTTCAGTCTTCTTTTAGGTTATGTTTTCCACCCTAGGTTATAAAATTTTCTATCTGGCGCTTTTGACGATGTTTCTTTCATATTGTGTGTGAAAAGCCCTTACCTACCCCTAATATTCGCTCAGCAGCAGTCACAAATTATTAAACGACAAAAAGAAAGAAGAAAGTGGAAGTCAAGGTTAGTTACAAATTTTCTGTTTCTCTTGTAATTTCCTCTGCAGATACATAGGCTATGTCTAGTTTGTAGTGATTCTCAATTACAGAAATGTTTTAGTTTAATCATACACTTTCCTTTCGACTGAAATCCAAATATTTTGTGAATTACTTTTTGTCTGCATTTCGGTAGTCTAGTCTGCCATTCTTGTTTAAAAAAAGATATGCATTTAACATTTTGTACAACATTTCAGGATGCTAGCTCCCCGAGCGGTTTCAAGAGAGCAGCAGATGGATGTAATGCTTATGTATAATATGGAGACATACTAATTTTGTTTGGAGTGGCATAGCTAATAGTGGTGACCCCCATTGCAACCTCTAGTCACCTCCTAGTGGGTGCGAAAAGTAAAATGATTTCGTGCTTCAGAATGCACATAAGCCATTGGTCCTATTTTCTGAAGAAGTCACAGGCTTTCATCGTTAATAGCCCCATGGTCCAGTGGTTAGGGCGTTGGGCTAACAAGCCAATGGTTGCCGGTTCGAATCCCACCCACCCATATAGCTGTTTTATCATTTGTTTTTTGTTCAGAACATTCTAGAAAGAAAAGAAAGAGAGCTAATTACTAGAAATATCTAACAAAAACCTAAATAAAAAAATGAGTCCAGAATGTTCGGAAACAAGTAGCATGGGTATATATATAAGCCGGGCCACCGGCTACGCCGTTGAGGCCCCTCCCCTCCCCCGCCGCACCCTGCGGCCACTAGGCAGCCCATGCCCACTACTCCTCGTCAAACAGTTAGGACTGTGGGCGCCTGAGAAGATACCAATGATGATGGCTACTCCGCAGTTCAGTGGAAAGCAAACTAAAAAGAGAAAAGAAGAACAAGGAAAAGTCCTAAGGAAGAGGAAGCCTCAGAGGGAACTCAAGAGGGTACAGAGGGAAGACTGAAAGAGGTGCCGGAGGTAGTACAGTACAGAGGGAAGACTCCATACAAGAGGTCCTGGAGGGAAGACCCCTTACAAGAGGTCCCGGAGGGAAGACTCCGTTGAAGAGGTCCCAGAGCGAGAAAACTCTGTGGAAGAGTGCACGGAGGGGAGTCCGTATGAAGAGGCTCAGAGGGCGAACTTGGTGAGGTGTGAACAAGAAGCTCGGGTTGTATATAAGTCCTAACTATTAAGCAAGCAATATTTGTATATATATATTTGTAATCGGTTTCTCGAAAACGGCTCTTACGATTTCGATGAAATTATCATTCGGGGGTTTTTGGGGGCAAAAAATCGATCTAGCTAGGTCTTATGTCTGAGAAAATTCGTTTTCCTCGTGTTTTTGAGCATTTTGTAAATTTCGCGTTTTAGACAGAACCTTACAGCGCCATCTGTTGGCGAGTAGCATAGCTTGCTCACCTGATGATATTTTAATGTTGAGGCAGTTATTGTAGAGCAAAGCTCGGTCGCCCAGGTCCTTATCTTATCTAGCCTATAAACGGAAAAACTTACTTTGGTGTTTCACTCCAATCCCGAACCGCTAGCTCATAACAATATGATATTATCTGACGATGATTGTAAAAGCCAGTAAATACTGTGATTATACAAAAACTTAATTTAGGCTACGGTGTTTTATTAACAAGAACCGGCTGTGATTAAAACAAAGTTATAGTAGGTATATGTTTATTTTCTATTAAAAAAATACAAATTTTGAACATTGTTTTCTTTTAAAAAAATATTCTTATACTACTATAAGAATATTTTATAAAATTGTTTAAGGTAAAGTCCACAATTTACCTTAAATAATTTTATAAATAACAATAAATAAACAATAGGCCGCCTTTGCCCACATTAGGTTTAAGTTCTCCATGTACATTTGTTTTTAGGGTTCCGATACCTAAATGGTAAAAAAAGGAACCCTTATGGCGCGACTTTGTCTTCATACATGTATATCTCGGCAACCACTCATGCTATTAGGCCCGTCCACACCAAGCGAGCAGCCGCGCCCGAGGCCCGCCGCGCGCGGCAGTCGCCCTGCCGCGCCCACGGCGTGCGGGGTCGTCAAATTCCACGCAACTAGTCTGCCTCGCTAAAGCAGCCCGAGCCATCAAACGGAAAAGATGGCGCCGTACATGCGCACGGCCGTGGCAGCTTTTGCTTTTATTGTGCTACACACGAATATAAACAAGAAAGCCGACCAATTGACCACCAGCCAACCACTCGACCATAAGTCGACCACTTTACCACTAACCGACTACTTGACCACCATCCGATCACTTGACCAGCAGCCGACCACTTGACAACCAGCCGACCGGTCGGGCGACCACGGGCGGCCGGCGCCCAAAGCCAATTACTTGCGGCATACAAACGTCGACACTGATCTTTATCAATTTTTTGCGGCACCTTCAATTAGGCCCGTCCACACCAAGCGAGCAGCCGCGCCCGAGGCCCGCCGCGCACGGCAGTCGCCCTGCCGCGGCATGCGGGGTCGTAAAATTCTGCCTCGCTAAAGCAGCCCGAGCAAGCTCGAGCAATCAAACGGAAAAGATGGCGCCGTACATGCGCACGGCCGTGGCAGCTTTTGCTTTTATTCAAATTCAAAATTTTTATTTCAGACAACGTCCATAGTATGTTAGTAATACAAAACACTTATACACTATTGTTAGTTAAAACTAAAAATTATTATTTATTTCTTAGCCTATGTAGCTGGTCCTAATGTTGCAACATTGGAGAGTCCCAGCGGTACACAAACACCTTCAGGAGACTGTTGGTGCTGGTGCAGAGCCGGTGCATGAGAGAGGCGCAACGTTTTCTCATGATGGCGTAGAAGTCATCCGTGTGCGCCTCCGCGAACATTGCCGACGCACTGCAGCGCCACTCCAGCCCCATCAGAATCCTGAATGCGTTGTTGTACTGCACACGAAGGTCGCTGTATGTCCGTTTATTGTGCTACACACCAATATAAACAAGAAAGCCGAGCTGGCAGCCGACCACTTGACCATTAGCAGACCACTAGCCGACCATTTGACCACTAGCCGACCATTTGACCACTAGCCGACCATTTGACCACTAGCCGACCATTTGACCACTAGACGACCATTTGACCACCAGCCAACCACTTGACCACCATCCGATCACTTGACCAGCAGCTGTCCACTTGCCACCAGCCGACCGGTCGGGCGACCACGGGCGGCCAGCCAATTATTTTGCGGCATATACAAACTTATCAAACGTCGACACTGATCTTTGTCCATTTTTTGCGGCACCTTCAAACGACGCGTCCACACCGAGCGCGGCAAACGACTGAGGCACCTTTGAGCAAACCGTTTTACCGACACCGCGCGGCGGGCCTCGGGCGCGGCTGCTCGCTTGGTGTGGACGGGCCTATTGACTTGAAATTTGAAATAGTTTTAGAATATGGTTGCCCAACGAATTGCACATGAAAGAATATTATAATAATATGACTATTGAATTACCCAAGGCAAAATTCAAATTATTGCTATTAGGTTGAGTGGGGTGTCGTATAAAAGGGCTTTACTTGCACATTCTAAAATATATTTTTGTACTTTTTTAGGGTTCCGTACCTCAAAAGAAAAAAACGAAACCCTTATAAGATCACTTTGTTGTCCGTCTGTCTGTCTGTCTGTCAAGACCCTTTATCTCACGAACGGGTAAAGGTATCAGGTTGAAATTAATACCATATATTAGGATCCATGAACCACACAAGGTCTAAAAATTTCAATTTTTTGTAACGACGCAATCAAAAGATATGGCATTTTATGTCCTCATCTCCATACATTTATTCAAAAATGCAAAACCTACAGGGTACTTCCCGTTGACCTAAAATTATGAAATTTGGCAAGAAGCTAGGTCTCACAGTACAAATAATGGGAAAAGTCTGAAATCATTAAATATTACAACTTTTCTCACAACTAATGGTAACCAATTGTGGTGAGCTCCCGTTTAAAGAACATTCATATAAGAGAGGGGTCAAGTTGGATGGTCGCTGAGGCGATTTTTGTTTTAGTTTTATTTAAAAACGGGAACACTTACAAACTTGAAAATTGGTATGTTTATAGTGCATAAGCTATAAAATAACAATAAATAATAAAATTTGGTCAAGCGCGTGTCAGACTCAAAAAATCTAGCACATTAACTTACTGAAATTTCAACTAATACAATTATGTTTATGTGGTGGTACGGAACCCTCAGTGCGCGAGTCCGACTCGCACTTGGCTGGTTTTTTTTAAGACTTAGTTTTCAAAATATGATGAAAAATGTCAAAGAAAATACCATCCCCCCCCCCCCCTTATCTCCGAAGTTTGCGGTAGGAAAAATCTGAATTAATTACTGTCGATAGAAATTTGTTTAAATATTACAGAAAAAATAAAAAAAAATATTTCTAGGTTGCACAGGTTTTTAGAAATCTGCAAAAAACCTTTACAAACAAATTTAGTTTTGCGGTCCTAAAAATGGACTTTATTGCTTCCAAAAATACTAAAGATATATCGGAACCCTCGGCGCGCGAGTCTGACTCGCACTTGACCGGTTTTTTTTTGTTATTATGTGAGCAATAAAGTGATATCTAACTAAATAGTAGGTCAATAAAGATGTAATGGTTTTAAACATAACTTTACCTACTTTAAAAATAGTATGGCAAATAAAAAAATAGTTAAAAATCTAGAACCCGACTACAGCTGGCAAATCTTGCTCTAAATTGTATGAAACAAGAAAATATTGTCACTAAAATTGTTATGTATAAACTATGGTATTTAATAAATATTGATAGTGATATTCATATAATAGCCGTGGTTATATTGTTGTCACTTTTCCCTAAAGCCTTTGCTCGCTTTTAGGGTTGGTGGCATAATATGACCACGGCTATTATCTGACATCACTATGAATATTTATTTAATATAATAGTTTGTACATAATAATTTGAGTTGACAATTTTTCTTGTTTCATACTTTTTAAAACAACATTTTGCAGTACCTACTTGTTGAGTTTTTGAACTTAAAATATATCTATATATCTGATTTGCGGATTGGGCCCTTGTCAGACCGACAATGGTTTCGATCGCTTGTTGAGCTTCTTTGAACGGAGTTACAATTCACCCTTTTTTTGCCGTAGTCGGGTAATGCCATGCCACCTTCCCTCAAAGAAGCTTTAGGGCAAACAGCCAGTTGCACAAAGCGTCTTTAGAGTTAAAGCTGATTTAAATCTATTACTGTCACTTTCTTTGTCAGCAAAACAGAAAGAGTCAGCAATAGACTTAAAGGAGCTTTAATTTTAAAGATGCTTTGAGCAACTGGCGAAAAGTGGCATAAACTTAATAACTTCATTTAGTTAGGGAATGTGGCATGGCATATGACCATGGCTATTATCTAAACATCATTATGAATATTTATTTGATAAAATAGTTATCGATGAAGTGGAAGCTAGTTTCATCTTCTCCTCACTCCAGGCTGGACAGGCTGGATCTTCCTTCATCTTCATTAAAGTTAGGTGTCTATTCAGGATAAAGTGTCCTGTTATTACACCTACTATCTTAGTTATATCTGCTTTCGGAAACTGTAATAAATGTCTGATCTTTGTCTTATCATACTCTTTTATAAAGAGTTTGGATTGTCGGCCTCTGTTATAATTATTCTCTTGAAAACCCCTTTAATTATCTTGCTAGGGATGGGTAGGCGGGGTTCTGGGCCTATCAAGACTTCATCCACTCCCAACCTAGCCAATTTATCAGCATATTTCCATATGTCTCTTTTCCCTTATTTCTATATGTCCAGGCATCCGGGCTATGAATACCTCCTTGCCTGAAGCTAGTTTTAGGCAGGGAGGAGTTTCTATATGGTAAGTCATGAGTTTTGTTTTTATTTCATCTCCAATGCAACTTTTTAACTTTCTTGAGCAAGTGATTGGAGCATTTGTCTTAGGTTTTTAGCCCAGTACTCGTGGAAACTGAACTTTTCCATGAATCTAAAAAAAATCAACTGTTAAGGGCATTTAGGTTGAAAGTGTATATAATATCTAAATTAATTATTCATCATCATGACATCCCATGAAACGTACACTACAGGACAGGGAGCTCCCTCCAGAATTCTAGCTTTTGCTGGAAAAACATGGAGGGGAAGTAACCTCGCTTGTCAGCGTTATGGCTGGCACCATGGACCGCAGTTGTAGGTGTCCGCAGTAAGTAACATGGTGTGATACACAGGAGGATGCTGCTGCCCATCCTCGAGTTTTTAACCCTTAGTCGTCTCCTACGACACCCACGGGTAAGTTCTAAAGAGAATCTAAAAAAAATCAACTGTTAAGGGCATTTAGGTTGAAAGTGTATATAATATCTAAATTAATTATTCATCATCATAACATCCCATGAAACGTCCACTACAGGACAGGGAGCTCCCTCCAGAATTCTAGCTTTTGCTGGAAAAACATGGAGGGGAAGTACCAGTAACCTCACTTGTCAGCGTTATGGCTGGCACCATGGACCGCAGTTGTAGGTGACAGCAGTAAGTAACATGGTATTATACACAGGAGGATGCTGCTGCCCATCCCCGAGTTTTTAACCCTTAGTCGCCTCCTACGACACCCACGGGTAAGTTCTAAAGTTCGAGACTATACGAATGCTTGTGTTAGTTATGTTCCTTGCTGTTGTTGCTTGTGCAGCTTGTATAATGCCGACACATTCAGCTTGGTATACTGTGTGAAATTGTCCTAGGGCGCTTGATATTTCAATATTAAGGTCTTGTGAATATGTACCTGCACCTGTGCCTAGTTTTGTTTTTGACCAATCAGTGTATATGCGCAGTTCATTTATACCTGAGTAGTCATGTGTTTCTTCTTGTAAGTTTATGTTGTATGTTTTGTTAAAGGTGTTTTGTTAAGGGTGTTTTGTTTAGGTATCCTGTCACATGGTGCGGCTAATAGCGGCTGGTGACTTAGGGCTTTCTCTTTTATTTTTGTGTGGTGAATTCTAGAGTCTACGCTTAGTGTCCCTGACAGTCCTAGCCTGAGTGATGCTAGAGTTGCCTCCTGTTGTATATATAAGTCTAGGGGTGGCAGGTCTAGCATCACCTGCAGGACTGCTGTTGGTGTGGTGCGCATTGCACCCGTTATGCAGATGCATGCTGGTCTCTGTAGCTTTTCTAGGTCCGCTCGAGCGGTTCTTAGAGTTGTCCTGGGCCACCATACCACGCGCCGTATGTGGTGATTGGTCTTATTACTGTTGTGTATAGCCAGTGCGCAATTTTGGGAGAGAGACCCCAGTTCTGACCTAGGAGTCTTTTACATTGGCTTTTTTCAGTGTGTTGTCTAGGTGTTTTTGCCAAGTTAATTTGCTGTCTATCATTATTCCAAGGTATTTAACCTCGGTTGAAAGAGTTAATTTTGTTTTGAAAAATGTTGGCATTCCCATTGTTGAAAGTTTCCTTTTCTTTGTGAAAAGGACCATTTCGGTTTTGATAGGGTTAACGGAGAGATCATATTTATCACACTAGTGCCTGTCCCATGAGGTTGCATAGAGTGTGCTCATGGTTTCCGTTGATTAGGATGGTAATATCATCGGCATATCCTATTGTGAAATAACCTTTGTCATTTAGTTGTGTGAGGAGACTGTCTATTACAAGATTCCATAGCAGCGGAGACAATACACCTCCTTGTGGGCATCCCCTCGCCACTACGGCTCTTGTTTTGTCGTTCACTGTTACCTGTATCGCTCTTTGTTCTAGCACATTGCATATCCAGTTCTTGAGGGTTGTTCCCACCCCGTGGTGGTGTAGTGCCGTTCTCATGCTGTGGAACATTGTTTTGTCAAAGGCTCCTTCAATGTCTATGAAAACGCCTAGTGTTGATAATTTGTGATGTATCCCACACTCTATTTTCCCTACTACCTCGTGTAGTGCTGAATCTGTGCATTTACCTGTGGTGCATTTACCGGTGGTGTAAGCGAATATGCATCACACTTAAAGGCTGCCACATCATGCTAGAAGTTAAAAATTACATAATAATTATTATATCATTATAAGAACTAAAATATCATGCATGTCATGTCAATTTACCGTTAAAACTTACATACCTAATTATAATATCACTAAAAGAACTAAAATATCATGCATGTCAATTCAATTTTCATTTTACATTAACATTCAATTCAAATATCATTTACGAAAAGTATAATTTTATCTTAAACAGATCAGATTACCTAAAAGCATATTACATTATTGTTTCTCATACAAATATCTTTTAATTTTATTTTTGTACATGGGTGAGGTATCGTTGAATACATCCAAACCGAAATGCTTGTACATAGAATTATAAGTTTTTATCATTCTGTTAATAGGAGCTGAAGCACCAAGAATTGTTCTATATCCAAGAGCTCTAAAGGGAACATAGTTTGTAGGCCTTGCATTAGGTCTAGGAACAGTGTGCTTTATCTTACTTAATAGTGATGGAGAATCTACTGAATTATTGATAATTCTGTGTAAAAAACACAGATCAAGCATTATCCTACGGTTAGCCTAAGTTAATGCCTTGTATTTTGAGAGATGCTTAGCATAAGATCTATAGTTATTTAGAAGCCCTTCCATGCAACATATGTGTGTGTATTTTTACCTGGTTTTGGCAGAAAAATTTACCTTGACATCCCGCCACATCAGTATATATGTTCCTTGGGTACTATTCTTTGCCCGTACCACACGGGAATTTTAAATTAATTATTACCTCTATAGAAGAGCTTCTCTCTCAAGTTGCTGTGGGAATTTTATATATTTTCTTAAAATATGTGGCGAGTTTAAATATGAGGCATTAGTGACCTCTGCCAGGCAATTCGACATTGTCCTTTGACACACATTAATCATCCTGTGATCTCCAACACTATGTTGGTAAGAACCACTCGCATAACTCCAGAATCTGAAAGTCAATAAATTTGTCTGATTTGGGAGAGGGTTGATTGAAGCTACTTTCTTTTAGTAGATAAATTTCACAGGGTTAGTCAAATAACAAACTAACATCATCTTGATTGATGTTTTTTACAGTATATAGATGCTAAAACACAGGTAAGTACCATAAATATCTGAGCGCATTGCGCTGCTCCTTTAATCCTGTGCCAAAAGTGAGATCAAATCTTCACAAAGATCTGTAAAAGTCCTTTTCGAAAGGTTCGAAAGGCAAAAACTGTCGATGAATGATTTGTCTGGCAGCAGCAGAGATCTGCAAGCAAGAGTCTCTCATTACTCTTCGCTCCAAAAGATCTCTTTTCTTTAATCATTCTTGCTCTGCCGCTGCTAGGAGGAGTGCAAAAACACAAAAGAAACGATCAAAAGCAACAGCAAAAAAAACAATACCTAACAATATGTGGTGAAAACACCGTAAAAACGCAGGAAATCTACCAAATTATGCCAACAAGGTAACGATGGAGTAACCTTGTTCATTTGACGTTTTGGACTCGTAATCGGAATCAATTTTTGTTTCTTTTTTTTTTTTTTAAATTTCGGTGCTACCGATAATGGCTTTCAAATGTCAAATAGTACCGAATCATTCATTCAATTGATCGAATGACTATCATTGAAGACGGTTCAAATGGTAATCGTCTTGAAGCCGATTACGATGTGTCCGTCTCCCCAGCAACCCATGCGAGATATGGCCAAGTGGCATACACCAAAATTTAGTGGAAATTGGTTCATTCCATCAGTAAAGTGTCAGATTCAGTGCATCAAAACTGATGACACTACGAGCTGAAAACTTTGGGTGGCTGTAGAGACGTCTCGTCAGCCAGCCCATTCTATACAGGGAAAACTACGAAGATTACATAAAAGCAAAATAGTTCCACATTTACTGCATGTCTAGTGCAATTGATTGTAAAAAAGCCGAATCGAAAATGTCCATATGGTAGGAGCCCTTCACCAATAATTATGGGTGGCTGGAGAGACGTTTTCCCAGCCAGCCCATGTGATATCTCGGAACATATAGTAGGTAGGAAGATAAAACAAAGCTTAATATTTACTACCTACTCGGAACAGTAGGTAGCAAATATTTCAAAATCCTAGCTCCACTAACTTTTGAGATATTTGTATTTTTTCATGGGCTTGCTGGAGAGACGTCTCGCCAGCAAGCCCATGCTGTAACTCAAAAAGTACTGCACGTAGAATGCTGAGCGATATACCAATAGAGAGTGCATATTTGATGCAATAAGCACCAAGAAAAGTGAGTCCCTAGGTCTTACGGTTTCGGTGCTAGAAACAAATATCATTTTCCCGCCGAAAATTTTGAATGCATGATGTGAAGTGCGACGTTGCCGTTCTGTGCAACTCTACATGTTGCTGTTAGAGCATTCAAAAATCAATCTTGTATCCTTATAGTTAAAAGGTACTGTAGACGCACGTGTAGATTATTTGTAATTTGAGAATAGTTCGGGAGACGGTGTACTTAGTAAAAGACTGATTGGTTATCAAGAAGTTTTTATTTATTTGTGGACGACATGTTAAGAACGAAAGAGATAATATGTATTTTAGCTCACGTGAAGACTAACTGGTGCCTCAATCTCTTTTTAGCAACCGTGACAACTGTATTCTAGGAGGAGATGTAGGTTTAATGGTCTCAGTAACAAACTAAATTTTTTAAAGTATTCTTAAATTGTTCTGTAATTAATAAGTTAAGAAAACTGATTTATTAAATAAATACGTGAGCCAAAATACATATTATGTCTTTTGTTCTTCACATGTTGTCCACAAATAAATAAAAACTTCTTGTTAACCAATCAGCCTTTTAAGTACACCGTCTCCCGAACTATTCTCAAATTACAAATAATCTACGCGTGCGTCTACAGGACCTCTTAACTATTAGGACACAAGATTGATTTTTGAATGCTCTAACAGCAACATGTAGAATTGCACAGAATGGCAACGTTGCACTTCACATCATGCATTCCAAATTTTCAGCGGGAAAATGATTTTTGTTTCTAGCACCGAAACCATAAGACCTAGGGACTCACTTTTCTTGGTGCTTATTGCATCAAATATGCACTCTCTATTGGTATATCGCTCAGCATTCTACGTGCAGTACTTTTTGAGTTACAGCATGGGCTTGCTGGCGAGACGTCTCCCCAGCAAGCCCATGAAAAAATACAAATATCTCAATAGTTAGTGGAGCTAGGATTTTGAAATATTTGCTACCTACTGTTCCGAGTAGGTAGTAAATATTAAGCTTTGTTTCATCTTCCTACCTACTATATGTTCCGAGATATCACATGGGCTGGCTGGGAAAACGTCTCTCCAGCCACCCATAATTATTGATGAAGTGCTCCTACCATATGGACATTTTCGATTCGGCTTTTTTACAATCAATTGCACTAGACATGCAGTAAATGTGGAACTATTTTGCTTTTATGTAATCTTCGTAGTTTTCCCTGTATAGAATGGGCTGGCTGACGAGACGTCTCTACAGCCACCCAAAGTTTTCAGCTCGTAGTGTCATCAGTTTTGATGCACTGAATCTGACACTTTACTGATGGAATGAACCAATTTCCACTAAATTTTGGTGTATGCCACTTGGCCATATCTCGCATGGGTTGCTGGGGAGACGGACACGATTACGATTGTGTTCGGTGCTACCGTGAAACCTATGCATTGGCTTCAACTCAATGGATAACGATCACGATTGTGTTCAATTCTAGCGCTGCAGTTTTGGCGGTAGCGTATTTTTAGTACAACGCGCGCCATCGACCAGTGAAGACATCTACCTACGAACGTAATGTCACTGCCACGTGGACGTGAGGCGTGCGGTCCCACACCACGCTGATAAAGCCATATAACTGCAAACATATTGAAGCTAAGTATTCCACACTTGTTCAGCTCGCTTGAGGTATCTTGTTATAATATTAAGATTCGATATACATGTGCTAAGACCCCCAAGTCGAGTGTTTCCTTGGGGGGCTCCAGATGCTAAGACCCCCAAGTCGAGTGTTTCCTTGGGGGGCTCCGAGATGCTAAGACCCCCAAGTCGAGTGTTTCCTTGGGGGGAGCTCCGAGATGCTAAGACCCCCAAGTCGAGTGTTTCCTTGGGGGGAGCTCCGAGATGCTAAGACCCCAAGTCGAGTGTTTCCTTGGGGGGGGGGCTCCGAGATGCTAAGACCCCCAAGTCGAGTGTTTCCTTGGGGGGGCTCCAGATACTAAGGCCCCCGAGTAGATTGATTCCTTGGGGGGCCCCGAGATGTACTCCCCGAGAGACGTAAGAGTAACTTAGATGAGGTGGTAAGAGAGTAAATGTAATAGCAGATAATGCACCATAATAATACTAACAATAATGAGGACTCAGGAGGGTTGATCTCGTGGGGAATGCTTAGTTAATGATAACTTAAACCAACAGGTCGTAGAGAGGCGGCGGTATTCCTGGGACGGACGAGCGTGATGCCGAGGGGTCGGCCATATGCGAAGCAGATACGAAAGCTGGCTGCAGGTACCCGCGCCAGCGAGCGAGGAACCTTTAAATCCTTCACAAGCCTCCAAGAGGCTAAGCAAATTCAGGTATGGCAAAATCATATTATTTATCGTGACGTCGACCTGATGTTCCCCCAACCTAAGGGGCGTCACGACACTTGTAGCGACTACCACAGACCAGGTACATCCATAAATCTGGTATCAGGAGAAAGGAGGCTTCAATAGCTGTTCAAAAATATAGGTTTAAACTAACTGGATATGATCAGATTGTCGCAAAAGCCTACCATACAAGCATACTCGCCCATCTAGAATCCGCTAACGCGATGTCATTGTTCAGTGGCTTGGAGTTTCTACCACGGACCACTAACAGTCTTAAAACTGGCAGCATTAGAAAGAATTTATCAAAAGCTTTTAGAAAATAAGCAATAGGTACAATCAAATTTTTGCAATCTGATTGCACGAAAACTATAATTTTCAAATGACACACCTAACTTCTAATACGCTTGACTTATATTAAGAGGCTTGTAGCATCTACGACAGACCAGGTATATCCACAAATTTAGTACCATTATAAAACAGGCTTCAATAACTTTCCAAAAATGTAGGTTTCAACGAGCTGATTATGGTCAGATTGCCGCAAGAGCCTACCACACGAACATAATCGCCCATCTAAAATCCGTTAAGGTGATGTCAATGTTCAGTGGCTTGAAGCGCCTACCATAGACCAGGTACATCCACAAATCTGGAACCATTAGAAAGAAAGCTTCAATAGCTATCTAAAAATATAGGTTCAAACTAACTGGATATGGTCAGATTGCCGCAAAAGTCTACCACACAAGCATACTCGTCCATCTAAAATCCGCTAACGTGATGTCAATGTTCAGAGGCTTGTGGCGCCTACCACAGACCAGGTACATCCACAAATCTGTTACCATTAGAAAGAAGGTTTCAATAGCTTTCCAAAAATATAGGATTTAACCAACTGGATATCGTCAGATTGCTGAAAAGCCTACTACACAAGCATACTCGTCCATCTTAAATCCGCTAACGTGATGTCAATGTTCAGTGGCTTGTGGCGCCTACCACAGACCAGGTACATCCACAAATCTGATACCATTAGAAAGAAGGTTTCAATAGCTGTCCAAAAATATAGGTTTCAACCAACTGGATATCGTCAGATTGCTGAAAAGCCTACACACAAGCATACTCGTCCATCTTAAATCCGCTAACGTAATGTCAATGTTCAGAAGCTTGTGGCGCCTACCACAGACCAGGTACATCCACAAATCTGTTACCATTAGAAAGAAGGTTTCAATAGCTGTCCAAAAATATAGGTTTTAACCAACTGGATATCGTCAGATTGCTGAAAAGCCTACTACACAAGCATACTCGTCAATCTTAAATCCGCTAACGTGATGTCAATGTTAAGTGGCTTGTGGCGCCTACCACAGACCAAGTACATTATCAAATCTGTTACCATTAGAAAGAAGGTTTCAATAGCTGTCCAAAAATATAGGCTTCAACCAACTGGATATCGTCAGATTGCTGAAAAGCCTACACACAAGCATACTCGTCCATCTTAAATCCGCTAACGTGATGTCAATGTTCAGTGGCTTGTGGCTCCTACCACAGACCAGGTACATCCACAAATCTATTACAATTATAAAGAAGGTTTCAATAGCTGTCCAAAAATATAGGTTTCAACCAACTGAATATAGTCAGATTACCATGTCCCTCAACACAGAATCCTCAGAGAAAAAAACTGCATAAAAACTTATTTTGACGATGGCAAAAAATAGTCATGAAATAGTCATAAATAGTCACAATAAGGAAAAAAATAGTCGCGTTACAATTCTAGAGTTATAGCTATGGTTTGCTGAGGATTATGGGCATAGGCTATATACAGAATCCTCAGTTCTGATGCAAGCAAACCGTGGGGACTATCGACTTGGTTTTTATTTTAAAAAATAGTCATGAAATAGTCGTCTTGACTTCAAAATTCTCAAAAATAGTCGTTCAAGGATTTCAAAGTTACAGGGGTAGCTTGCTGAGGATTCTGTGCATAGCATTTCACGGACGCAGATTCCTGCAGAACGGTTAGGTTTTTCTATTTGATACTGATGTCAAAAAATAGTCAAAAAATAGTCGTCTCAAACCATAATCACTTTGGTCTGGTTTACCTTGTAGAAGTACGGTTTGCTTGCATCAGAACTGAGGATTCTGTATATAGCCTATGCCCATAATCCTCAGCAAACCATAGCTATAACTCTAGAATTGTAACGCGACTATTTTTTTCCATATGGTGACTATTTATGACTATTTCATGACTATTTTTTGGCATCGTCAAAATAAGTTTTTATGCAGTTTTTTTCTCTGAGGATTCTGTGTTGAGGGACATAGATTACCGCAAAAGCCTACCATACAAGCATACTCGCCCATCTAAAATCCGCTAACGTGATGTCAATGTTCAGTGGCTTGTGGCGCCTACCACAGACTAGGTACATCCACAAATCTGATACCATTAGAAAAAAGATTTTAATAGCTTTTCAAAAATATAGGTTTCAACCAACTGGATATCGTCAGATTGCTGAAAAGCCTACACACAAGCATACTCGTCCATCTTAAATCCGCTAACGTGATGTCAATGTTCAGTGGCTTGTGGCGCCTACCACAGACCAGGTACATCCACAAATTTGTTACCATTAGAAAGACGGTTTCAATAGCTGTCGTAAAATATAGGTTTTAACCAGCTTTATATCGTCAGATTGCCGAAAAAGCCTACCACACAATTATACTCGTCCATCTAAAATCCACTAACGTGATGTCAATGTTCAGTGGCTTGTGGCGCCTGCCACAGACCAGATACATTCACAAATCTGATACCATTAGAAAAAAGATTTTAATAGCTTTTCAAAAATATAGGTTTCAACCAACTGGATATCGTCAGATTGCTGAAAAGCCTTCACACAAGCATACTCGTCCATCTTAAATCCGCTAACGTGATGTCAATGTTCAGTGGCTTGTGGCGCCTACCACAGACCAGGTACATCCACAAATCTGTTACCATTAAAAAGAAGGTTTCAATAGCTATCCAAAAATATAGGTTTCAACTAACTGGATATGATCAGATTGTCGCAAAAGCCTCATACAAGCATACTCGTCCATCTAAAATCCGCTAACGAGATGTCAATGTTCAGTGGCTTGTGGCGCCTACCACAGACCAGGTACATCCACAAATCTGTTCCCTTTAAAAAGAAGGTTTCAATAACTATCCAAAAATATAGATTTCAACCAACTGGATATCGTCAGATTGCCGCAAAAACCTACAACACAAGCATACTCGTCCATACAAATAGTGAACGCATGAGAATAAGGCAAATAAAAAAGCATCAAAACGATTTACTTCAAACCCAATTTACCAAATTTTCAGAAGTTCATAGCGCATTCCACCGACTAGGTACATCCACAAATCTGGTAGCATTAGAAAGGAGGCTTCAATAGCTGTCCAAAAATTAAGGTTTCAACCAGCTGGTTATAGTCAGATCGCCCTAAGAGCATCCCATACAAAAATACTGACCCATCTAGTTACGGCTAACGAGACCACAATTTGCGGTGGCTCGTTACATCTTACTTACTCTTTTTACATTATTTTCTATCTTTGACATTTTTGAATTTTCCTTTTTCATTGTGTAATGTATTTTTGACGATCACGTTATGCTCGGACATATAGACAATTTTTGTAAATTTGAAATTGATAATGTGAGATAATAAAATCTAATCTAATCTAATCTAATCTACAACAGAAATAGAGAACGCATTAGAATAAGGCAAATAAAAAGGCATCAAAACAATTGAATTTCTTTTATTTCAAACCCAATTTACCAAATTTTCATTAGCTCATAGCACATTCCACCGACTAGGTACATCCACAAATTTGGTAGCATTAGAAAGGAGGCTTCAATAGCTGTCCAAAAATGAAGGTTTCAACCAGCTGGTTATAGTCAGATAGCCGTAAGAGCATACCATACAAAAATACTGACCCATCTAGTTACGGCTAACGAGACCACAATTTGTGGTGGCTCGTTACATCTTACCACAGAAATAGAGAACGCATTAGAATAAGGCAAATAAAAAGGCATCAAAACAATTTAATTTCTTTTATTTCAAACCCAATTTACCAAATTTTCAGAAGCTCATAGCGCCTACCACCGGCTAGGTACATCCACAAATCTGGTAGCATTAGAAAGGAGGCTTCAATAGCTGTCCAAAAATGAAGGTTTCAACCAGCTGGTTATAGTCAGATCGCCGTAAGAGCTTTCCATACAAACATACTTACCCATCTAGTTACGGCTAACGAGAACATAATTTGCGGTGGCTCGTTACATCTTACCACAGAAATAGAGAACGCATTAGAATAAGGCATATAAAAAGGCATCAAAACAATTTAATCTCTTTTATTTCAAACCCAATTTACCAAATTTTTAGAAGCTCATAGCACCTTTCACCAACTAGGTACATTTACAAATCTGGTAGCATTAGAAAGAAGGCTTCAATAGCTGCCAAAAAATGAAGGTTTCAACCACCTGGCTATTGATAAATATACTACAAAATGAAATTTAATGACATTCCGCAGATTTCCGCAAGGAGTAAGGTAAACATTTTTTTCGTATTTGAATTTGAAAATGTGTTGAAAAACGTCGTAAGAAGCACGTGCACATTAGTAATTACACTCCTGCGTCCATAACGCCCTCGCCTGCAGCTCGGGCTGCAATATGTGACCCTTGGCTGTAATTACCAAAATAGGGCACTTGCATCTTAATGTACTATTGTAAGCAATACCATGTTAGATTGCGTAGACGTTATAGGTAGCGAAGGAAGGCAATCACAGCTGTGCTACCGCCACGTTTCTGATCCTCTACGCTACTGAGCGACGTCATCATCATGGGCAAAATCTTCAGTTTAAAAAACAATGGTAAGAAATGGAAACGCATTATTTACTACTTACCGTACATCTTATTAAAACTGTTTTTTTTTTAGATCTACAGTCGTCAACAAATATCAGGGCTGCAGCACTCGTAGCGGTAGATATAGGTATCTAAGCAGGTTCCTAGATATATTCGTGCTTGTTAAAATTGAATCTTACTAAAAAAGAAACAGCACAAAATATTCTTCCATATTCGTGTTCCACGTTGAACTTGCGACTCCCCGCAAAAAATCCTAGATCCGTCCCTGATGAAAAGACAATTTGTCAGATGCGTAAGATAAAAATAACCTTTCTAAAAATATACAACGTAAATAGCTGGTTATATTTACATTGCCGCCAAAACCTACCATACAAGACGATACTTGTCTCACTCACGCTTACTTAGCTCATATAAGCGGCTACTACATGGGTTAGTATGTTTGTATGGTCGGCTCTTGCGGCGATCTGACTATAGCCAGGTGGTTGAATACTTCATTTTTGGACAGCTATTGAATCCTCCTTTAGAATGCTACCAGATTTGTAGATGTACCTAGTCGGTGGAAGGCGCTATGAGCTTCTGAAAATTTGGTAAATTGGGTTTGAAATAAAAGAGATTAAATTGTTTTGATGCCTTTTTATTTGCCTTATTCTAATGCGTTCTCTATTTCTGTGGTAAGATGTTACGAGCCACCGCAAATTGTGGTCTCGTTAGCCGTAACTAGATGGGTCAGTATTTTTGTATGGTATGCTCTTACGGCTATCTGACTATAACCAGCTGGTTGAAACCTTCATTTTTGGACAGCTATTGAAGCCTCCTTTCTAATGCTACCAAATTTGTGGATGTACCTAGTCGGTGGAATGTGCTATGAGCTAATGAAAATTTAGTAAATTGGGTTTGAAATAAAAGAAATTCAATTGTTTTGATGCCTTTTTATTTGCCTTATTCTAATGCGTTCTCTATTTCTGTTGTAGATTAGATTAGATTAGATTTTATTATCTCACATTATCAATTTCAAATTTACAAAAATTGTCTATATGTCCGAGCATAACGTGATCGTCAAAAATACATTACACAATGAAAAAGGAAAATTCAAAAATGTCAAAGATAGAAAATAATGTTTCAAAATTTTGTTTAAATTAATTTTATTTTCCTTTTTATTTTTAATACGTCGCTGAAATTTTAGTTAATAAATTTAATGTTCAGTTATCAACTTAATACTAGATCGCACAATTATTATATTTTTGTAGTTTGGTTCATTTTCCGAGTGAGGGAGCCAGGAGTCTCTTAGCACAGGGTTTTCCTAGTTTGAGCTCCTGTCTTCCACATAATACAAGTTCTTTACAGTAGTGTAAGTTTAATGTCTAAGTTGATCTTAATATATTTGTAGAAACTTTTTGTGGGAGAAAATAAACAAATTTATTTATTTATTTATTTATTTATTTATTTAATGTAAAAAGAGTAAGTAAGATGTAACGAGCCACCGCAAATTGTGGTCTCGTTAGCCGTAACTAGATGGGTCAGTATTTTTGTATGGGATGCTCTTAGGGCGATCTGACTATAACCAGCTGGTTGAAACCTTCATTTTTGGACAGCTATTGAAGCCTCCTTTCTAATGCTACCAGATTTGTGGATGTACCTAGTCGGTGGAATGCGCTATGAACTTCTGAAAATTTGGTAAATTGGGTTTGAAGTAAATCGTTTTGATGCTTTTTTATTTGCCTTATTCTCATGCGTTCACTATTTCTATGGACGAGTATGCTTGTGTTGTAGGTTTTTGCGGCAATCTGACGATATCCAGTTGGTTGAAATCTATATTTTTGGATAGTTATTGAAACCTTCTTTTTAAAAGGAACAGATTTGTGGATGTACCTGGTCTGTGGTAGGCGCCACAAGCCACTGAACATTGACATCTCGTTAGCGGATTTTAGATGGACGAGTATGCTTGTATGAGGCTTTTGCGACAATCTGATCATATCCAGTTAGTTGAAACCTATATTTTTGGATAGCTATTGAAACCTTCTTTTTAATGGTAACAGATTTGTGGATGTAACTGGTCTGTGGTAGGCGCCACAAGCCACTGAACATTGACATCTCGTTAGCGGATTTTAGATGGACGAGTATGCTTGTATGAGGCTTTTGCGACAATCTGATCATATCCAGTTAGTTACAACCTATATTTTTGGATAGCTATTGAAACCTTGTTTTTAATGGTAACAGATTAGTGGATGTACCTGGTCTGTGGTAGGCGCCACAAGCCACTGAACATTGATATCACGTTAGCGGATTTAAGATGGACGAGTATGCTTGTGTAGTAGGCTTTTCAGCAATCTGACGATATCCAGTTGGTTAAAACCTATATTTTTGGACAGCTATGGAAACCTTCTTTCTAATGGTAACAAATTTGTGGATGTACCTGGTCTGTGGTAGGCGCCACAAGCCACTGAACATTGACATCACGTTGGCGGATTTAAGATGGACGAGTATGCTTGTGTGTAGGCTTTTCAGCAATCTGACGATATCCAGTTAGTTGAAACCTATATTTTACGACAGCTATTGAAACCGTCTTTCTAATGGAATCAGATTTGTGGATGTACCTAGTCTGTGGTAGGCGCCACAAGCCACTGAACATTGACATCACGTTAGCGGATTTTAGATGGGCGAGTATGCTTGTATGGTAGGCTTTTGCGGTAATCTGACTATATTCAGTTGGTTGAAACCTATATTTTTAGACAGCTGTTGAAACCTTCTTTCTAATGGTAACAGATTTGATAATGTACTTGGTCTGTGGTAGGCGCCACAAGCCACTTAACATTGACATCACGTTAGCGGATTTTAGATTGACGAGTATACTTTTGTGGTAGACTTTGCAGCAATCTGACGATATCCAGTTGGGTTAAACCTATATTTTTGGACAGCTATTGAAACCTTCTTTCTAATGGTATCAGATTTGTGGATGTACCTGGTCTGTGGTAGGCGCGACAAGCCACTGAACATTGACATCACGTTAGCGGATTTAAGATGGACGAGTATGCTTGTGTGTAGGCTTTTCAGCAATCTGACGATATCTAGTTGGTTGAAACCTATATTTTTTGATAGCCATTGAAACCTTCTTTCTCATGGTATCAGATTTGTGGATGTACCTGGTCTGTGGTAGGCGCCACAAGCCACTGAACATTGACATCACGTTAGTGGATTTTAGATGGACGAGTATGCTTTTGCGGCAATTTGACGATATCCAGTTGGTTAAAACCTATATTTTTGGACAGTTATTGAAGCCTTCTTTCTAATCCTACCAGATTTGTGGATGTACCTAGTCGGTGGTAGGCGCCACAAGCCACTGAACATTGACATCACGTTAGCGGATTTTAGATGGACGAGTATGCTTGTGTGGTAGGCTTTTCAGCAGTCTGACGATATCCAGTTGGTTAAAACCTATATTTTTGGACAGCTATTGAAACCTTCTTTCTAATGGAATCAGATTTGTGGATGTACCTGGTCTGTGGTAGGCGCTACAAGCCACTGAACATTGACATCACGTTAGCGGATTTAAGATTGACGAGTATGCTTGTGTAGTAGGCTTTTCAGCAATCTGACGATATCCAGTTGGTTAAAACCTATATTTTTGGACAGCTATTGAAACCTTCTTTCTAATGGTAACAGATTTGTGGATGTACCTGGTCTATGGTAGGCGCTTTAAGCCACTGAACATTGACATCACCTTAACGGATTTTAGATGGGCGATTATGTTCGTGTGGTAGGCTCTTGCGGCAATCTGACCATAATCAGCTCGTTGAAACCTACATTTTTGGAAAGTTATTGAAGCCTGTTTTATAATGGTACTAAATTTGTGGATGTACCTGGTCTGTCGTAGATGCTACAAGCCTCTTAATATAAGTCAAGCGTATTAGAAGTTAGGTGTGTCATTTGAAAATTATAGTTTTCGTGCAATCAGATTGCAAAAATTTGATTGTATTGCTTATTTTCTAAAAGCTTTTGATAAATTCTTTCTAATGCTGCCAGTTTTAAGACTGTTAGTGGTCCGTGGTAGAAACTCCAAGCCACTGAACAATGACATCGCGTTAGCGGATTCTAGATGGGCGAGTATGCTTGTATGGTAGGCTTTTGCGACAATCTGATCATATCCAGTTAGTTTAAACCTATATTTTTGAACAGCTATTGAAGCCTCCTTTCTCCTAATACCAGATTTATGGATGTACCTGGTCTGTGGTAGTCGCTACAAGCCTCTGAAAAACTGTATATTTTTGAATGAAATAAAACACTTTTACATTGTTTTCATGCTCATTTATTTTCGGTTTTCTGTATATAGGAAGTTTATTTAGGATGTTTAATAGTGGGTTTTGTGTTATTTTACTAAATTTATACTTTATTCGACTTAGAAAATCAAATTTAGCCTCGAAACAGCGATTCGTGATGTTTTTATCCAGGAGACCTATGACACAGGTCAAACCTAGTTTAGGCTCCTGTCTCCCAAATAGAGGTTTTATTAATGTTATAATAATATTGCGCCTACAAAAGTTGTAAATTAAGTTTTTGGGAGAAAATAAACACAATTTTTATTTTTATTTTTATTTTATTTATTTTTTATTTTAGAACCACCTTAGTTTTTACGAGTTTTAGTGTTTGTGGGCTCTCGTCCTAGCTGGAAAAGCAATGTTCTTTTAGTTTTTTTCGGTTTTTGATCATTTGCCACACGTTTTGGGTTTTCAAACCATTTTCCAAAAATGACCTCCTCAATTTGTTCGGGTTATCAAATTCAGCTAACTTTTTCAGCTAACTTCACACCGCTAACAATGGCACATGCTGGTTCGGGGCTAGGACTTCCGACAATTGAGAAGCTTCAAGGGTGCAGCAACTTTGACACTTGGAAGTTTGACGTTGAATGTATTCTAGTGCATGACGATTTGTGGAAGTATGTAGAGAGTCCGCCAGCTACTGGAGACGCAGTTGCTAAGCGAGGTGATCAGAAGGCGCGCACCAAAATATGCCTTCTTATAGAGAGCCAGTGTAAGGTACACGTTCGCAAGGCTAAGACAGCGCATGAGACCTGGAATAATTTGAAAGCTGCTTATGAGGATAAAGGCATAAATAACCGATGTCGTTTATTATCGAAGCTAGTGAGCTTGAAGCTAAGCATGTTCCAGAGCATTACTGAATACGTGACAGAGCTAATGAGAGTAGCTAATCAGCTGTCAGATTTAGGTAAAGAGATCGATGATGAACTGCTAGCAGCACTGATGCTGCAGGGCCTACCAGATGAGTATACGCCTATGAGACTGGCGTTGGAAAATACAAATACAGCTTTGACAACTGACTATGTCAAGACAAAACTTCTTCAAATAGATGAAACTAGAATTTGCACAAATCAGAACACTCCAGGCCCGAGTTCTGCGCTCAGTTCTACTTCAAAGAATAATAAGAAGTATGTTCGGAGGAACAAACAGAAGAAAACTGAACTGAAATGTTTTATTTGTGAAGGACCACACAAAGCTTGTGACTGTCCACATAATATTATGCGGCAGACCAAGACAGGTCACATGGCAACAGCGCTTACGATGGTAGAAGAAGAGAACTCAAATAATGACGATTGGATTCTTGAATTAGGAGCGTCTGCACATATGACCAGTAGGAGAGATTGGATGCAAAACTTTGTAAAGGTGGAAAGACGGGTAGAGGTGTGTTGCGCAAATGGAGGTAAGGTGTATGGAGAAGGATTTGGTACAGTGGGGTATGAATCTTCAGACATTACAGTAGGTAATGTTATGTATGTACCAGGTCTTGCATCTAACTTATTGAGTGTAAGTTGTATTGTAAATAAGGGCAAAGTGGTAGTATTTTCCAAAAAGGGCTGTGAGATTTTTAATGCTAATGAGTGTTCCCTAGAAGGCAAACCTTGTTTGACAGGAATTTTAAATAGAGGTGTCTATAAACTTAAAACTTCTTCACAGGCAAGTGCACTAGCTACCACAGTAAGCAACGAGATGGAGTTATGGCATAAAAGGTTGGCACATCTAGGAGTATGTAACCTCATTAAATTAAGGAATAGGCTAGCAGCTGGGGTAAGTTTTCAAACTTCTTCTAATCTAAAGCTAGATTGTGTAGCCTGTTTGATGGGTAAGCAAACCAGACAACCATTTGAGCGAAATAAGGCTATGAGAGCTAAGGAGCTCTTAGAGTTGGTACATTCAGATATTAGTGGACCTATGAGTGTTATGTCCATGGGTGGATTTAAATATTTTATAACATTTATCGATGATTATTCGCGTAAAACTTTTGTGTATTTTCTAAAAGAGAAAAGTGAAGCTTTTGAGAAAATAAAAGAGTTTAAGATTTTTGCCGAGACTCAAACTGGAAAGAAACTGAAGGTGTTGAGGACTGACAATGGACGTGAATATGTCAATAGAAGAGTTGATGATTTTCTGAAGAGTTGTGGCATTAAGCGCCAACTAACGATTGCATACACACCTGAGCAGAATGGTGTTGCCGAGCGTGCAAATCACACCATTACTGAAAAAGCACGAACAATGCTGCAGGAAACTGGACTCCCTGTTCGTTTTTGGGCAGAAGCAGTAAATACTGCAGTATATTTGAAAAATAGAAGCCCAACTGTAGCAGTGAAGAACATGACGCCAGAAGAGAAATGGAGTGGTCGAAAAGTAGACCTGCGTCATCTCAAGGTGTTCGGCTGCAGAGCTTTTAAACACATCCCCGATGAAAAGAGAACGAAGTGTGATGCAAAAAGTAAAGAGCTTATATTTGTGGGATACTGCAAAGAATCAAAAGGACACAGGCTGATTGATCCGAAAAATGGCGAGCTTCACAGAGCACGAGATGTGGTATTTTTCGAATGTCAATTTTACCACAAGGCTATTGAATCTGAAGAGAAAAAGGTTCCTGTAACCATCGATCTTGGAAAAGATGAAGACATGCAACCAGAAACTGTTCAACCAGAGGAGACAGTTCAGGAAGAAAACTTGCTGTTAAATGATGATGATTATGTTGACGGAGGTCCTGAAGCTGAAACTTTGGAAGAGGAAGAACAGTGGCAATCGTTTGAAGAGAGATTGAATGAAACAGAAGCTGTACCGGAAGCAGTAGAGGAAAGAAGATACCCACTCAGAGATAGAAAACCTGTTCAGTATCCAGACCACATAACTTACCAAGCGACACTGGAACAGGATGATCCTATCACAGGATGCTTTAAAGAAAAATGGCACCTGGATTTTAGTGAAACCAGACCAAGCGAGCAACGTTGTTGATTCTAAATGGTTATTCAGAATCAAAAAGGAGGCGGGGAATAAAACTCGTTACAAGGCTCGATTGGTGGCACGTGGTTTCAGCCAGAGAAAGGGAATAGACTATGATGAAACTTTTTCACCGGTAGTTCGTCATAGTTCTCTGAGACTACTTATTGCTCTAGCAGCATACCTTGGTCTTAGTGTTGATCACATGGACGTGAAAACAGCTTTCTTAAATGGAAGCCTTAATGAGGAAGTGTACATGCGACAACCACCCTGTTTTGAGGAAAAAGGAAAAGAAGACCATGTATGCCTGCTAAAGAAATCGCTTTATGGATTGAAGCAAGCACCGCGCGCATGGAATCTTAAGTTGAACACAGAGCTGGAGAGTCTCAACTTTAAACGATGCAAGAATGAATCCTGCGTATACACAAGGAAGAATGGAACAGAACTGATCATATTAGCGGTCTACGTGGATGATATTCTCATTTTCTACAATAACAAGAAAGAGATGCAGAAAGTCAAACAAGAGTTGATGACTAAATTCGAGATGAAGGATTTAGGAAAAGCTGAGTTGTTTCTTGGAATGAGAGTCAAGCAAATGAACGGTTACATCAAAATAGACCAAGAAGAATATGTGAATAAAGTGCTGCGCAGATTTAATATGGAAAACTGTAAGCCAGTTTCTACTCCAGCAGTGCCTGGACAGAGGTTTAATAAACCTAAAGAGCCATATACGCCCAATGCACACATACCTTACAGAGAGCTGTTAGGATCATTGATGTACATTGCGGTGTGTACAAGACCAGACATTGCACACTCAGTGAACTTTATGAGTCAGTTTAGTAACTGCTATGAAGATGTTCACTGGACTGCTGTTAAGAGGATTCTTAAGTATTTGAAAGGAACCAAGAGCATGGGACTCATATACTCTAAAGATAATAGAGATATACTAGGTTATGCAGATGCTGACCATGCTGGGAATCCTATTGACAGGAGATCATACTCTGGAAATGTTTTTAAGATGGCAAATGGAGCTATTTCATGGCAGAGCTCTAAGCAGAGAAGCATTGCTTTGTCAACGGCTGAAGCTGAATACATCAGCTTATCAGAAGCTACAAAGGAAGCCATTTTTGTCCGACGTTTTCTAAAGGAGATTATGGGTAAGGAGGAGCTGCCCATTGTTATACATACGGACAGTCAGTCCGCTAAGGCAATAGCACAGAACCCGGTGCACCATCAACAGACGAAGCATGTTGATGTGCGCTATCATTTTGTAAGAGAAGCTTTAGAAGAGGGAGCAATCTCACTTAGGTATTTAGAAACCAAGTGCATGATTGCTGATGCTCTAACAAAAGCAGTGCCAAGAGGGAAGCATGAGTTTTGTCGTAGCGAGATGGGTGTATGTTGATTTTATCTGTCCGTTAGTGAGTAAGTATGATCTGATGGAGTATGAATCAGGATAGCAAGTCTGATGGAAACAATTGAGGAGGAGTGTTAGAGAAAAGAGGTTACAATTGTTGACAGACTGGCTGGTATGAAAAGATGATGGATGCTTGAATTGAGATTGAAAGATTCCGTCTTGTCATCTGTGTCTTACGAAAAATATCTTTGATGTGTTTGTTTATATAATTTTGAGAAAATTAAAATAGTGATACTTATTTATTGTGTTTTATGTCAATCTACTAATAAGCGTTATGCACTCTGCTCTGTGGATCATAAGGGATCACATTTTCAACAGGCTTTGTACTCTTTGCCTTTCCGAAAGGAAGAATGAAACCAAAAAAAAAATCATTTTGTGTGACGTATATATATTATAATATTTAGAGGGCTATGCCAATGATCTTACATATACCATGATAGCGTACTCTTAACAAGAGTACTCTTAACAATTTGTACAGAGGCAAAACGAGCAGAGCAAAACATCATAGTCGATCAAAGATTTTGGAAACTACGCCATAGAGGTGGGCGTTAAATAACGTAAATAGTTTTGATAACTATTTATTGGTGCAATAGCTTCATTACGTTATTGGCTATTGCGAAAACTATCTATCGAGCGAAACTAGTTATTTCTGAAAACCGAAAACCATTGAGATCTCGCGACTGTGTCCGTCTCCCCAGCAACCCATGCGAGATATGGCCAAGTGGCATACACCAAAATTTAGTGGAAATTGGTTCATTCCATCAGTAAAGTGTCAGATTCAGTGCATCAAAACTGATGACACTACGAGCTGAAAACTTTGGGTGGCTGTAGAGACGTCTCGTCAGCCAGCCCATTCTATACAGGGAAAACTACGAAGATTACATAAAAGCAAAATAGTTCCACATTTACTGCATGTCTAGTGCAATTGATTGTAAAAAAGCCGAATCGAAAATGTCCATATGGTAGGAGCCCTTCATCAATAATTATGGGTGGCTGGAGAGACGTTTTCCCAGCCAGCCCATGTGATATCTCGGAACATATAGTAGGTAGGAAGATAAAACAAAGCTTAATATTTACTACCTACTCGGAACAGTAGGTAGCAAATATTTCAAAATCCTAGCTCCACTAACTTTTGAGATATTTGTATTTTTTCATGGGCTTGCTGGGGAGACGTCTCGCCAGCAAGCCCATGCTGTAACTCAAAAAGTACTGCACGTAGAATGCTGAGCGATATACCAATAGAGAGTGCATATTTGATGCAATAAGCACCAAGAAAAGTGAGTCCCTAGGTCTTACGGTTTCGGTGCTAGAAACAAATATCATTTTCCCGCCGAAAATTTTGAATGCATGATGTGAAGTGCGACGTTGCCGTTCTGTGCAACTCTACATGTTGCTGTTAGAGCATTCAAAAATCAATCTTGTATCCTTATAGTTAAAAGGTACTGTGGACGCACGTGTAGATTATTTGTAATTTGAGAATAGTTCGGGAGACGGTGTACTTAGTAAAAGACTGATTGGTTATCAAGAACTTTTTATTTATTTGTGGACGACATGTTAAGAACGAAAGAGATAATATGTATTTTAGCTCACGTGAAGACTAACTGGTGCCTCAATCTCTTTTTAGCAACCGTGACAACTGTATTCTAGGAGGAGATGTAGGTTTAATGGTCTCAGTAACAAACTAAAATTTTTAAAGTATTCTTAAATTGTTCTGTAATTAATAAGTTAAGAAAACTGATTTATTAAATAAATACGTGAGCCAAAATACATATTATGTCTTTTGTTCTTCACATGTTGTCCACAAATAAATAAAAACTTCTTGTTAACCAATCAGCCTTTTAAGTACACCGTCTCCCGAACTATTCTCAAATTACAAATAATCTACACGTGCGTCTACAGGACCTCTTAACTATTAGGACACAAGATTGATTTTTGAATGCTCTAACAGCAACATGTAGAATTGCACAGAATGGCAACGTTGCACTTCACATCATGCATTCCAAATTTTCAGCGGGAAAATGATTTTTGTTTCTAGCACCGAAACCATAAGACCTAGGGACTCACTTTTCTTGGTGCTTATTGCATCAAATATGCACTCTCTATTGGTATATCGCTCAGCATTCTACGTGCAGTACTTTTTGAGTTACAGCATGGGCTTGCTGGCGAGACGTCTCCCCAGCAAGCCCATGAAAAAATACAAATATCTCAAAAGTTAGTGGAGCTAGGATTTTGAAATATTTGCTACCTACTGTTCCGAGTAGGTAGTAAATATTAAGCTTTGTTTCATCTTCCTACCTACTATATGTTCCGAGATATCACATGGGCTGGCTGGGAAAACGTCTCTCCAGCTCTACCATATGGACATTTTCGATTCGGCTTTTTTACAATCAATTGCACTAGACATGCAGTAAATGTGGAACTATTTTGCTTTTATGTAATCTTCGTAGTTTTCCCTGTATAGAATGGGCTGGCTGACGAGACGTCTCTACAGCCACCCAAAGTTTTCACCTCGTAGTGTCATCAGTTTTGATGCACTGAATCTGACACTTTACTGATGGAATGAACCAATTTCCACTAAATTTTGGTGTATGCCATTTGGCCATATCTCGCATGGGTTGCTGGGAAGACGGACACCATAATCGTGTCCGTCTCCCCAGCAACCCATGCGAGATGACACTACGAGCTGAAAACTTTGGGTGGCTGTAGAGACGTCTCGTCAGCCAGCCCATTCTATACAGGGAAAACTACGAAGATTACATAAAAGCAAAATAGTTCCACATTTACTGCATGTCTAGTGCAATTGATTGTAAAAAAGCCGAATCGAAAATGTCCATATGGTAGGAGCCCTTCATCAATAATTATGGGTGGCTGGAGAGACGTTTTCCCAGCCAGCCCATGTGATATCTCGGAACATATAGTAGGTAGGAAGATAAAACAAAGCTTAATATTTACTACCTACTCGGAACAGTAGGTAGCAAATATTTCAAAATCCTAGCTCCACTAACTTTTGAGATATTTGTATTTTTTCATGGGCTTGCTGGGGAGACGTCTCGCCAGCAAGCCCATGCTGTAACTCAAAAAGTACTGCACGTAGAATGCTGAGCGATATACCAATAGAGAGTGCATATTTGATGCAATAAGCACCAAGAAAAGTGAGTCCCTAGGTCTTACGGTTTCGGTGCTAGAAACAAATATCATTTTCCCGCCGAAAATTTTGAATGCATGATGTGAAGTGCGACGTTGCCGTTCTGTGCAACTCTACATGTTGCTGTTAGAGCATTCAAAAATCAATCTTGTATCCTTATAGTTAAAAGGTACTGTGGACGCACGTGTAGATTATTTGTAATTTGAGAATAGTTCGGGAGACGGTGTACTTAGTAAAAGACTGATTGGTTATCAAGAACTTTTTATTTATTTGTGGACGACATGTTAAGAACGAAAGAGATAATATGTATTTTAGCTCACGTGAAGACTAACTGGTGCCTTAATCTCTTTTTAGCAACCGTGACAACTGTATTCTAGGAGGAGATGTAGGTTTAATGGTCTCAGTAACAAACTAAAATTTTTAAAGTATTCTTAAATTGTTCTGTAATTAATAAGTTAAGAAAACTGATTTATTAAATAAATACGTGAGCCAAAATACATATTATGTCTTTTGTTCTTCACATGTTGTCCACAAATAAATAAAAACTTCTTGTTAACCAATCAGCCTTTTAAGTACACCGTCTCCCGAACTATTCTCAAATTACAAATAATCTACACGTGCGTCTACAGGACCTCTTAACTATTAGGACACAAGATTGATTTTTGAATGCTCTAACAGCAACATGTAGAATTGCACAGAATGGCAACGTTGCACTTCACATCATGCATTCCAAATTTTCAGCGGGAAAATGATTTTTGTTTCTAGCACCGAAACCATAAGACCTAGGGACTCACTTTTCTTGGTGCTTATTGCATCAAATATGCACTCTCTATTGGTATATCGCTCAGCATTCTACGTGCAGTACTTTTTGAGTTACAGCATGGGCTTGCTGGCGAGACGTCTCCCCAGCAAGCCCATGAAAAAATACAAATATCTCAAAAGTTAGTGGAGCTAGGATTTTGAAATATTTGCTACCTACTGTTCCGAGTAGGTAGTAAATATTAAGCTTTGTTTCATCTTCCTACCTACTATATGTTCCGAGATATCACATGGGCTGGCTGGGAAAACGTCTCTCCAGCCACCCATAATTATTGATGAAGTGCTCCTACCATATGGACATTTTCGATTCGGCTTTTTTACAATCAATTGCACTAGACATGCAGTAAATGTGGAACTATTTTGCTTTTATGTAATCTTCGTAGTTTTCCCTGTATAGAATGGGCTGGCTGACGAGACGTCTCTACAGCCACCCAAAGTTTTCACCTCGTAGTGTCATCAGTTTTGATGCACTGAATCTGACACTTTACTGATGGAATGAACCAATTTCCACTAAATTTTGGTGTATGCCACTTGGCCATATCTCGCACGGGTTGCTGGGGAGACGGACACCGTATGTCCGCCCCTTCATCTGCTGAAAGTGCAACATTTAATACGCAGCAAATAATGTGCAGCCGATAATTGTCGTCACGTGTCGCCGATTATCTGCTGCATATTATTTGCTGCGTACTACTGTGCTGCACATTATTCAAGCGCTTGATAATCGACGCATTTAGGTGGATCGCCAAGCGGATTTTGAATACTTTGTATGAGAATCTATGGAACAATGCGCACCTAGTCGCATCGCACTCTCGCATGATGAACTCCGCCAGGCGATGCGAGCGCATTATGCGCACGGCCGCACGCCACTCCGCGCGCTGTTTCAGTGCTGCCAGATGCGGAATATGAATACGATAAAATTCCTCCCCCCCCAAAAAAAAACCACAAATTCGACGGACACTATTGTACATAGCACGGTTACTGCACTACTGAAAGTCACTGACGATATCCGTCATGCCATGGAGAATAAGTCTGTGACTGTTCTCGTGTTACTTGATTTCAGTAGTGCCTTCAACTCTGTTGACTTTGATGTTCTTATTGCCATCCTTCGCTCTCTCAACATTTCCTCTTCGGCTGCAGCTTGGTTTGATTCTTATCTCCGCGGTCGTTCGCAGCGGGTCAACTTTGATGAGGCTGCCTCAGATTGGTGTGATCTCGCTGCGGGTGTGCCGCAGGGTGGTGTTCTCTCTCCTCTTCTCTTTTCCGTCTTCATTAATACTGTTACATCAGTCATCTCCTCTAACTTCCATCTCTATGCAGACGATTTGCAAATCTACCGCAGCTGCAACGTATCTGATATCTACGGTGCCATTGAGAGCCTTAATGAAGACCTTAAACGCATTTCCATCTGGGCTGAATCCTATGGTCTGCTCGTTAACCCTAGGAAATCACAGGCTATGGTTATCGGCAGTCCATATATGGGTAGACAGTTAGATCCACTCAGAATCCCTCCAGTTCTGTACAATGGCACCTCCATCACCTTTACAAAAACTGCAAAGAACCTTGGTCTGATCATAGATTGCAGCCTTTCTTGGGACGCTCACGTGAACGAGGTCAGTCGCAAATTGCATTTTTCATTGCATTCTCTCAAACGCCTTCAAAGTTTTTTACCCCTGAAGACTAAAATTTCCCTTGCCCAATCTCTCCTCTTACCTATCCTTGACTACGCCGACTCATGCTATTTGGACGTCACTGAGGAGCGATTAAACAAGCTTGAGCGCCTCCAAAATTTGTGCATTCGATTTATTTTCGGATTGCGCAAGTACGACCACGTGTCTCACTTTCGCTCGCAGCTCAAGTGGCTCCCAATTCGTTTTCGCAGGAATACTCATATCCTTTCTCTCCTCTATAACATTTTGTATAATCCCTCTTCCCCGTCTTATTTACGTGAGCAATTCTGTTTCTCTCGGTCACAAGTTAAGCCTTGCCGCCCCAGTGTCAAGACTAACTTGTGTATCCCCTCCCACCACTCTGATTTCTATTCCTACTCCTTCACTGTTCATGCGGCTAGGCTGTGGAACTCCCTCCCACACACTGTTCGCGATAGTCCCTCTATCACTATCTTTAAAAAGCGAGTCAAAGAACACTATCTTTCCCTGTCTTAGTTATCCATATATTTATTAGTTAGGTATTATTTATGTATAGTATGCATATATATTTTATATATACAAATATATATCATATATTTATTTATTTTATATGTGTAGTAGGTTTACATATTTAAATTAGATACCGCTATGTGTAATTTTTTGTTGATACTTTTTATATAACTTTCGAGTTGCGCACGATCTATCTGCCTTCTCCAATAGCATTCACGCTAGCCTAGGTCTGCTGGAAGACATTTCTTTATCGAAATAAGTAGTACCTGTTGTGTCGTCTTTCTATATGTATTGTCCATTGTATTTTTCTTGTGTGCAATAAACAATAATAATAATAATACATTTTTACCCTTGGACGAATAAACAAAGATATTTCAACAACATAATCGGTCAAAATAAAAATTCAATAGCCAAATTGGTAGAAATCTCCCACAAATGGTCACACCATCTCATGCGATGCGCACGGGCCGCGTGGTGCGGACAGGTGCGCGAGGGTGACAGAAATGCACGCGGCCCGTTCACACGATCCGCCTAAAAGCGCGTTCACCTTTACCAGTGCCACAAACTACGCATCAAATATTGTACGACTGGATAGTTGACGTCACGACGCCAAATATCAGCTGCACATTATCGAGGTGCGTACTATTTGCTGCACATTATATGCCACCCTGCCTGTCATGCACCTGTCATGTTAAACGGCCCATACAAAGCCCTGCCTGCAGGGCCCTGCTTGCAGTGCGCACTGCCAATCGTACCGTGTGTGGTCTTGCAGGGCCGATGTAACGGCGATTTTGTCGGCCCTGCATGCCCACACAAAGTACGATTGGCAGTGGCACTGCAAGCAGGGCCCTGCAGGCAGACCTTTGTATGGGGCCCTTTAGAGCGTGCGCGCACGGACGACAAAAGTCTAAAGACAAAAAAGTCTTGTCGTGTCGTGTCTTTCTAAAGTCTTGCAAAAGTCTTGACAACCTGCGACTTTTTGTTGAAAAATGTGCTTTATATCAATGACACAAGGTTGTCAAAAATAAGTCTCATGCGATTTCCCGAAGACATTCCGAAGATTTTTTTGTCTCAAGACTTTTTTGTCGTTTTGGTTATGGTGTCGCGAAGACATACTGCGACACCATAGACAAAAATAATTAATGATGCCAGATTTGGGAGTTTTCCTGCAATTCGGGGAAATATAAAAGAAATGTATATATCGAAGACAGAATAATAAGGGTAATAGAAGGCGGATTAAAGAAATAATTCCTCACAAGGTAGTGTACTCGACATTCTATTTACTTGGTAGGGTTATTTTGCATATTTTGTATATTGCGACTCCGTCCGCGTGAGGTTCTGAAAAACGTAGCTAATGACTTTTATCAAAATCGGTTCATCGGAATAGTAGTAAAAGCGAAACAGACAGAGCAATTTTGCTTTAACAAGTTATACAGACTACAGATAATGCGGATGTTTTTGTAAATTAAACACCTCTTGTTGACGTGTGGACTGTTAGTTCGCCCACTGTCAACGTATGTGTAAATTTATAGCCGAATTCCACGCAAAAGAAGCGTGATACGGGTTTCTATATTTCTTGTAAAAAACAAAACCTGTAACCCAATCTGACGCTCAGACGCTTTAGCTTCTGTAGCTACTGAAAAAACCGGTCAAGTGCGAGTCAGACTTGTGCTAATCAGGTTCCGATAAACCTACAGTATTTTTAGAAGCAATAAAGTTTATTTTGAGGATCGCAAAACTAAGTTTGTTTGTAAAAGTTTTTTATAGATTTCTGAAAAACTGTGCTACTTTCTTTTATTTTTGTTGTAATCATCACTACATAGTATAAAACAAAGTCGCTTTCTCTGTCCCTATGTCCCTTTGTATGCTTAAATCTTTGAAACGACGCAACGGATTTTGATGCGGTTTTTTTTAAAAGATAGAGTGATTCAAGAAGAAGGTTTATATGTATAATAACATCCATTAAATAGTGGAGAAGTACTGTTATTTTTGAGGTTTCTAATGTGATGTCGTAAACAATTAAATTTTTTCCGCTTACATTGCAAACGCAGGCTGAACCCTACGAGTTTTATCAAAATAATGTACTAAGTATTGTACACATTGAAAAGGTCTACAGAAAAGTCCGTGATGGTATATGTCTATCTCTTATTGATAACCCACAATAACTTTTTTTTGTCATTTACTTTTTACGACAAATAATGGCTAATTTTCGAAGCGATTTTAACCAATACAGCATTAACCGAGAAATGCCGTTCCCCTTACAAGTCCTCAAAATACAGAGACCACACCACCGGAGTGCTTAGGTGTATTTGTTTGTTTAATTATTAGCATATTTAGATTATTTACCAGTGTAAATGTTCCTTAAGCCAGTTACGCACAATGCACCTTGACGTTAGTCAGTGCACGATCGTCAAGCACGGTGTCGTTCTACGTACGCACGATCATACAAAGCATCTATCAAAATGAGTCCTGTATTTTCCAAGCGTCATTAAAATGTATACTAAAAACATTTTGGATAATAATTTTTAGTTACATATTTTTTAATCGTTCACGAACAATGTTTTGGTTACTACCAGATTCTCTGTCAATGGTGATGTCGCCGGGCAGGTGGCCTACGAGTAGGTAGGAATAGGTTTAGTGTAGATGAATTAAAAATGAATATGACTTTAACAATAGGTATTTAATTTAGAATTAAATTTAGAGGGTAGGTTAACAATAAAATTTAGGTTCTTAAAAAGAGGGGTATGGGTTCGCGTGTTTTATAAAGTCACGAGTAGCTAAACACAGGTCCTTAATTATAAATACCGCACTGTCCTTAGATCGCGTCACGGGGTATTCGCACAGGTTGTAGGCAGTAACACAACGGAGAGAAGATTCCTCCAAACCGGAGCACACTCTGGATACTTCCGACTATCAGCGTATTGTAGGCAGTATAAATACCAGTTCCAGATAGAAAAACCCTGGAATTCCAGAATTGGGCGTTTTAGAAAAAGTCCACTTTCGTTGTCTGACTGCAACATCGGAATCGATACTAGAATTTCTTCGCGAAGCATGAGATGATGATGAAAGGTATTTATAAAGCACTAAATAGCGATTCAAGATGAGGCAGTACAGGCAAAATCAACAAAGAATTTACTAAATTATTAGGATAAGTAGATATCTGAGCACTAGATTTACATAGTTAAAATTAAGACGAAATCAAGCTTATTTTGTAGCATTTAGCGGTCGTATGCATTTATGGAAAGCATTAGAATTGAAATGGGTGAAATACTTTTATTATTTTAAACAAAATATGTAAATCTAGCGAATTCATCTTCGAACAAAGCATGGTCAGTTCAATGACACACGGGCCGGTAATTGACTGTTATACATTGTATAAAATAAAACACTCACCCAATTTTGGGGTTGAAGCACACTTAATCACAGGAAATTGTAATAATTAGATTGTAGAATTATTATTTGAAATTCGGTTAAATATGAAATTGCGGTTCAAGTTGGGCATTAGAAAACGTCTTTATTAATCCGCAGTTAGCGTAGTGAATGACGATCGCTCAGGCCTCGGAAACCGGTTCGGAGCGCCTACAAGTGTCGAACGTCAACTCTGGTTAGTTGGTTGTTTTATTTAACCGACTAAAGAAAAAGAGTTATGTTATTTGTAATTTTAGCTTTTATACTTTTAACTTACGGTAGACGGTAACGTGAGCGTTACATACCCCCCCTTTTAGGTTAGGATTTTACCTGAATAAAATCCTCTTCAACTGCACCTCATTCTTATCAAATGGATTAATGCTGAAAATTTCTTACTTCTCGCGTCTATTCATCACCATTCACGACATTCAATCATAATAGCATCTATGCTTAATATTTGAATAGATGCACCGTCCAGTACCGAGCTTTTACTTTTATTACTTAATAAATACTCACATTTTTCCATTTATAGTTGTTTTCTTAGTTCATTTAGTATTTTAAACTATAATATCTTCTATTTCCTACTTTGTAGACCCAAAAAATAACAACTGAAGCAGCTCATCAGCAGAAAATTTTTAGATATCGAATCATTAAATTTTGTTTTAGCTTATTTGTAGAATGTAAGGTAGTTAAGTAAGTAGGTAGGTTAAGATGGTAGTTTATTTTATTGTTTAAATATGACTTTATGATACTTTAGTGATGTCGAGATGCAAGTTGTTTAGGGACTAATTAAAATATTTTAAGTATAGGGTAGGTAAATTAGTTAGGTAAGTTAAAATGTACATACAATTATAGCTATATCTTTAAATTTACCATAAATTCATCACAATATTTTTTTGTTTCCATTTAGAATCTATTAATTATCGGAATAGTTAGTTAATTTAAGGTCTTTGACGTGCCAACTACCAATTGGTTTGCCAGCTGAATCTACCAATTCATAGACCAATGGAGATAGTTTACGTACAACGCGACACTTCACGAATTTGGGAGCAAGTTTTTTCGTAAAATATTTATCACTATCGCTCTGATAGTAAGTTCTTTTCCATACCAAATCGCCTACGTTAAATTCTACTTGCTTCCTGCGTAAGTTATAATAATTAGTATTTCTACTATGCGCTTTCTATAGACATAACTGCACTTTTTCGAAGGTTTTGCGCAAATGACCCAGCTGTTCTGCATATTCATCCCGAGGAGAGAATATGATTTCTTCACTAGTATCACTGTTCGGAATTTAGTTCCAACGATTTTCACTAGATGGCGTTGTAATCGATTTCGTCTAAAGTTGAAACGCGGTATCGAGATGTCTTCTTCGTAGAATAAGATCTCCGACGCACATTGATTTTTCTCATGCCTCTAATACACCCTTAATGGTAATAAACCGTCGTTAAACTTAAAAGTGGTTTTATTTGGAAGCCTTTAGGCTAGTGCAGTGCCATTAAGGGTCAGAGCATTAACATTGGTCCATACGAGACCGGATTTTTGTGGATTCTACTGGTCCCCGAAGAGGACCCCTCCCGCGCCCTCGCAGTGGATCGCTGCAGCAAGAGGACGTGACGTCAACGGTGGCATTTGGCAGCTGAGTGACAGCTGTCAGTGCCTCTTGACATTGGAGCTGACGTCACGCACGGAAGCTGGTCGCCCATTAGAGCAGGCGACAGCAACCAGTGACGACATCAAGTTCAAGCTATCGAAGACAAGGACGGAAGATCTCTAGAAGTGGGCGTCCACCAGTGCAGGCGCTCCCGGAGTGACGTCATCCATCTACCAGGACAGAGGCGCCCTCTACAGGCGCAACTTGGAAGTGCAACCAAAGTGTGAGTGAGAAGTGCAAACTGTGAGTACTTTGATCTATTCTAACTTTGAATGATTATTGATCGTATAATTTGAACCTTATTTACATCGAAAAATTAACTTAGAACATTTCTGCGGAATTCGGGACTTGTAAAATTTCAACTTCTTATTTGGGACTTGTAAAATTTTAACTTTACGTGTATAAATTTAGGACTTAGAATAATTTCATATGTGCATGCTTAGAATAGGACTTAGAATAGTTTGCTTAAAAACGAGGGAACGGGGAATCCATGCCGGATTTTCCCCAGAGTACAAGTAGTGCAAAACACTTGTAAAATTTTCGTTCATTTTTGTGGACTTAGAATATTTTTTGCAAAATTGTATAGTTCAGATTTTAAAAAAAGTTGTGAGTTCAATTTGATTAGTTTTAGTTTCTTTTCAAGATCTTGTTATATTAGAAATATGGAAAGCTTAATTAAGCTGCAAAAAGAAATAATTAAATCTATGGAAAAAGGTTTAAGTAATTTTAAAAAGTCACCTAAAGAGCGATTATCTGTCGAATATATAGAAACTAGATTAGAAAACCTAGACAGAGACTGGTCTTTATTTAGGCAAAATCATTTGAAAATTCATGGAAGTTATAAAGAGGAAGATATACTACAATCTGAATATGAAATTGAGGATTTGTATGATACAGGTGAAAACGCTTATATAGATTATAAAACACATATGAAAATAGTTTTAAATAAGATATTATTAACAATTAAGGAAAATAAAGAGACCTCGTCCGGTGGGCCCTCCAATACTTTGATTAAATTACCCAAGATTTCACTGCCCATTTTTTCGGGAAAGTATGCGGAGTGGACGACTTTCCGCGATCTTTTCATATCTCTCGTTCATAAGAACCCCACTTTGGACAGCGTGCAAAAGTTGCACTATTTAAAAACGCATTTAACTGGCGAGGCAGAACAACTTATTAGACAGACTCCGATAACTGACGCCAACTACAGTAAATGTTGGCAGCAGTTAGAGGAGCGCTATAATAATAAACGGTACTTAGCTAACTGTATTCTAAAAAGACTGTTCGGTCAAAAACGCTTGAATGTTGAGTCTGCCTCAACACTCAAAGAATTATTGGACACCACTATGGACTGCGTAAATGCCTTATCTAACTTGGGTATAGACGTGACTACATGGGATGTTATTATCATTCACATAGTCGCTTTTAAGCTCGACAGTGAAACTCGTAAACAGTGGGAATTACACGTTACCCAAGATAAAGATAGCGAATTGCCAACTTTGGCCCAGTTTAGGGCTTTTGTAGAAAGCCGCTTCCGAGCGTTGGAGTGTTTAGAACCGAAAAGGGTTTCCAGTCAGAACAGTGGCAATAACGCGGCTCACAACCCAAAGGTACTACTGGGTACCACACCCAGCGCTAAATGCGAATATTGTGCAGAACCCCACAAGCTTTGCTTTTGTAAAAAATTCTCCAGTCAAGCTATTGACAAAAGGCGAGAATTCGTCTCTAAAAACAACATTTGTTTTAACTGTTTAGGAAGCAATCACGTAGTGCATGATTGCAAAAAACTTACGTCATGTCGCTTATGCAAACGAAGGCACCATTCCTTACTACATCAACCTCCGGAACCTGACACAAAGTCACAAGAAAAGCCGAAAGCTATCGAGTTCACTAGTACACCTGCTAATGAAACTCCGGTAGTTTCGTGTTTATCTACGGGTAAAGTAACGAAATCCAGACAGGTCTTATTAGCAACCGCGCTAGTAAACGCCGAGTCACAAAATGGACAGTTGCAAATAATTCGTGCACTGCTCGACCAGGGTTCGCAGGCTTGCTTCGTTACTGAAGCTACAGTCCAATTGTTGAATCTGAAAAAATTGCCTATCAGAGGAGTTATTTCAGGTTTAGGTCAAAATAAATCATTAAGTACAAAGGCCATGGTCAATCTGTCGATTCAGTCGAGAGTAGATCCCCAGTTCAAGGTGCAGCTCAACGCCTATGTTTTGAGCAGTATCACATCATATCTTCCTGAAGAACATGTAGACTCAATCGAGTGGGTTGATCTACAAGGTTTGCCTTTAGCAGACCCAGAGTTCAACGTTCCCAATAAAATAAATATTTTATTGGGAGCTGATGTTTACAGTACAATCATGAAAGAAGGAATGAAAAAGAATCCTTCTGGTACATTGATTGCTCAGAGCACCACACTTGGGTGGATAGTATCTGGTATAGTACAACCCAATAATAGAGGTGACAGTTCAACTCAGGTTCGAGTTTTTCACGCAAAGGTCAACGAAGATGAAATTCCTAAGAAGTTTTGGGAAATTGAAGAGCAAACTGGAGATGTTAAGAAAATACTTACCGAAGTAAATCAGAAATGTGAATATCAGTTCACTAAAACAACTTCTAGAACAAAGGATGGACGCTATGTCATCCAATCACCTTTCCGAGATGAAGACCCTAACTGTAAATATGGTGATACACGAAATATTGCTATAGCTAGACTAAAGTCCCTGGAAAAAAGATTCGCAAAGGATAAGGATTTAAAAGAGAAGTATTCGGAAGTTTTAAACGAATATTTATCAGATCACAGGAGACAGGTTACAGACAAGGACACTAAAAATGAAGAATCAGTCTACCTACCACATCACACCAATAGCAACAACAAAGAACTCTTAGAGAAAATGAACACGTTTACTGCTGAAAGAGAAAGAACAAAGGAAATTATCAAAGGGAATAATCAGAACATTGAGGAAAAGGACAAACAGAACAAAGAGGAAAAGGACAAACAGAACAAAGAAGAAAAGGACAAACAGAACAAAGAGGAAAAGGACAAACAGAACAAAGAGGAAAAGGACAAAGAAAGAAAAGAAATAGAGATCAAACTTAATAATACTACAAAAATACTCGGACTTACCTGGGACCGCAAGTTTGACACATTTCAATATTCGCTGACTCTTCCCTCGATGACGCCTGTATCTGTAACTAAAAGGATTATTATTTCAGACAGTGCACGACTCTTTGGCCCGCTAGAGTGGATAGTACCTTCCATCCTTTTAGCAAAGATCTTAATTCAAAAGTTGTGGCACACAGAATTTGATTGGGATGAGGAAATAAGCAACGAACTAGTACAGGAGTGGCATACTTACCGCAAGGAACTATCTGAACCTAAAAAGATAGAAATCCCTGGATGTATGAGTTCAGGGTCTGATGATGTTATCACTGAGCTCCATGATTTCAGCGATGCATCTAAGGCCGCATATTCAGCCGTAGTGTACCTTAAAGTTGTCAATGCAAATGGCAAAGTTCACACATCAATTGAAGTCGCAATAACAAGAGTAGCGCCAATCAAACAAATCAGCATTCTTCAAGTGTCAAGACTGGTAACCCAAACTGCCGAAGTTTTGTGTATACCGAAGGACAACATAAGAGCGTGGACTGACTCAACAGTCGTTTTGGCATGGCTAAATAGCCATCCAAGCAGATGGAAAACCTTTGTGGGAAACAGAGTGTCGGAAGCGTTGACATCGTTGAATTCGTCGCAGTGGTATCATGTGTCAACCGAGTTGATCCCGGCAGACCTAGCCTCACGTCGAGTATTGCCGACCTCTCCCATCAGCGAGTCACTTAGGTTTTCAGGGACTCCATTTTTGAGAGAGCTCAACATTGCGTACAAAAAACCGAAAGACCTAAACGTGACGCTTGAAGAATCAGTGAAAAGTCACTTTTCAACCGCTCCAGAGGAGTCTTTCCTTACCAGATCATCTTCTCTGCAAAGGCTACAAAGAATCTTGGCTTATTGCAGACGATTTCTAAATAAAGACAAAAACAGTACAAAATATTTACAGAAGATGGAGTTAGACGTTGGCTTACAACAGTGGTTAAAAATTACGCAAATGGAATATTTTGAAACAGAATACAAACAATTAGAAACAATAGGGACAATACAAGGACAAAACAGCAAGTTAAATTCGCTCTTTCCATACCTGGACGATAAAGGGTTGATTCGAGTCAGTGGAAGATTACAAAAGGCTCAATTAAGTGAAGAAACAAAACACCCTATAATACTTCCAAGAGACTCTCACCTGACTAAACTAATCGTAGCGGAAGCTCACATCAGGACACTACACGGTGGTCCATCATTAATGATGAACTACTTAAGATCAGCCTATTGGATTATAGGTGCAGGAAATGTGGTTAAACTGCACATTGACAAATATGTTGTTTGTGTTAAACAGAGAGCCCTTAGCAACCATCAGCTGATGGGATCATTACCATCACCTAGATGCGTTCCTTCTCGACCAATCGAAGATTGTGTAAATTCCCGACCACTTACCGTAATTGACACTACAGAACCTGGAGATCTTTTGCCGTTAAAACTCGGTAAATTTTTCATTGGTCATCGCAAACCACTGAGCCCAACGAGGGCGACGTGGTTCTTATAAAGGAGGACAATTTACCTCCAAGTCGCTGGTTATTAGGTCGAATTATGGAAAAACACCCCGGTCATGATAATATCACTCGTGTAGTCACGTTACGCACCAAGACGTCTACGCTTAAGAGACCTATTTCAAAAATTTGTGTTCTACCTGTAAACCAATGATTTGTTAAATTAGAAAATAAGGTTTAGTTTATGTATTTGCTGAATTTTTTAAAGTCATGTAAAATGTTATGTTTGCTTTTACATCATTTTTCTCATGTTACTGTTACATCAGTTTTTGATTTTTGTCTTAACAACCCATATGTTTGGGCTTAGTTTCACTAAAATTATTTTAGTCTCGTTGGATATAAATTCTTACTACTATCGCTGAAATTGTAGTTGATTTTATCACTGTTTTCTTTTTTTAGAAAGACATTTTTCACTAAATGTCTTTGGAGGGCGGTATGTTCGGAATTTAGTTCCAACGATTTTCACTAGATGGCGTTGTAATCGATTTCGTCTAAAGTTGAAACGCGGTATCGAGATGTCTTCTTCGTAGAATAAGATCTCCGACGCACATTGATTTTTCTTATGCCTCTAATACACCCTTAATGGTAATAAACCGTCGTTAAACTTAAAAGTGGTTTTATTTGGAAGCCTTTAGGCTAGTGCAGTGCCATTAAGGGTCAGAGCATTAACAATCACAGTCTAGGTAATGCGATCCACAGCTGACCAACTCACGACCATAAACAAGAAAAGCCGGAGTAAATCCAGTAACTTCGTTCACTGACGTATTTAGGGCAAATTGAATTTTAGGAATATGAGCATCCCAACTCCTATGATCTTCTTGAACGAAGGTAGATATGGCAGTTATAATCGTTTTATTATATCGTTCAACCGTGTTGACTTGGGGTGTATACTTGGATGTATATCGCACGTTAGGTATTTTATAGGTAGTGTATAAGTTTTGTAGTGTACTGCTTACAAACTGTTTGCCGTTATCCATGAGCACTGTACTGGGAGTTCCGTGAACGAGAAATACTTATTCCTCCAAAATGCGGGCTATTATTTCTGAAGTAGCACGCCTTATAGGGAATATTAGACAATATTTGGAATAGCAGCATGTAACAACAAATAGGTATGCATTCTGTTTTCTTGTTGACGGTAGGGGACCAACAAGATCCATGCTCAACATTTGAAAGGGCCGCGAGCAGTCTTTAGGACAGCCCATCGTACCAAGTGGAGCATGAGTAGGGTGTTTGTGACTGATGCAGATATCACATTTATTGACAAATTCTGCAACATCACGATGCATTTTAGGCCAAAAGTATTTTAAATTAAGACGTTTTAGCGTTTTAAAGATGCCAAAGTGGGCTGAGGTTGGTTCCGAGTGATTTTTGGATATAATTTCGGTTCTGTACTCAGCGGGAACAACTTCTTTCCACTCGAACTCTCTTGTTGAAGGGTTTAAACTTTTCATGTATTTAAAATAGTTTGTTGTTAGCAACTTGGTAATTTAAAAATGAAGTTGGTGAGTTCTGACAACCGTTGTATATATTCAAATACCAAGGGTCATTAGTTTGATAGGTAGAAACATGGTCATCATTGGGATTTATAGCAGCAATGGGGACTGATCGAGAGAGACTATCGGGAACAACATTTTCAGATCCTCGTCTATGTATGATTTCAAAATTATAGGCTGAAAGTCGTACGCCCCAGCGAGCTAAACGACCAGATGGGTTATTTAGGTTTAGGAACCACTTTAAGGCTGCATGGTCCGTATATACTACAAACTTTTGACCATTTTCTAGATAGCATCGCCAATAGTCGATAGTATTCGACAGTAAGAACGGCAAGTGCTTCACGTTCAGTAGCGCTGTAATTGCGTTCATGTTTTGAAAGCGACTTGCTCATGAATGCTATCACTTTTTCAGTGCCACCAATGTTCTGCGTGAGTGCAGCTCCAATACCAAAGTCGCTGGCATCGGTATGCACTTCAAATTGCTTAGTGTAATCTGGACATGCTAATATAGGAGGTGATATCAAACATTCCTTTAGAGTTTTAAATGCTGAATCCGCCTCACTAGTCCAAGTGAAGTTTTGGGCAATCTTGCCTTGGGAAGTTAATTTGTTTAGGGGAGCAGCGAGAGAACTAAATTTTGGGATAAATCTTCTGTACCAGGAAGCGGTACCCAAGAATCTACGGACTTCTTTGCGAGTTTTAGGAGCAGGGTAGTCCACGATAGCTTTCACCTTTTCAGGATCAGCTCGGAGACCGTTAGAGTCTACGACATAGCCCAGGTACTTCAGTTCTTTCCTGAAGAACTGACATTTTTTGAAATTAATAGTCAAGTTGGCCTTTATTAGTTTGTCGAGAACACGTAATAATAATGAAATGTGTTGCTCAAAAGTTTCAGAGACAACAATTATGTCATCGACAAAAACGAAGACTTTATTTTCAAAATCCGGACCGTAAAACAAAGCATCTACCAAACGTTGTTGAGTGGCAGGAGCGTTTGTCAAGCCGAAGGGCATGCGTTTAAATTGGAAGGTACCTCTAGACGGTATGTAAAAGGCTGTCTTACACCTATCTTCCTCTTTTATTAAAATCTGCCAAAAACTTTTTGAGAGATCGATACTACTTAAGTATTTTGCATCTCGTAAGTTGTCTAGAATTTCAGAAGCACCCTAAGCCACGAACTTCGTAGAAGATATCACTAAATTGTGATATTATATTATTAGCCGTTGTTTTTTGTATGTCGTTAAGGTGATCGTAGCTGCAAATGTGTTCTATTAAGTCCGGCGCAACCTCATCCACAGAAATTTCATCTGTTTTTAGTACGATAGAATTTAGATGTTTGGGAGATAAGCCAAAAGATCGCCAAAAGTCCATGCCAAGTATTAAGGAATTTCGAATTTCAGGAATTACATAAGCATTTAATATATGTTGTTGGTTTTCAAAAGTGACCGGTAAGTAGATTATACCAATAGTTTAAGTTTTTGCCCCCCAGCAGCGACAAAACTTAGGGTTGTTTCTTGAAGTGTATAACCAGCATCTAAGAATTGCTTATGAGAACCATTACCTAGGATTGTAGTTGCAGATCCAGAATCCAATAGACCGGTTAGGTGAATGTCACCTACTTTAATGGATACAAATGGACGAGCATTATTATTGTTTTGGATTGAAGCGACAGAATAACAAGAATAGTATTTCGATAAGAAGGATAGCCATTCTCTCCATTCCTGGATGTTAAATTTATTGTTGTTAGTGTTATTGCTGTCACTGCAATCCATAATTTCTTGTTTTTTCGGTTGATAGGATTACAAACTGGGCATTCTGGAAAACGTACAGCCCATTTGCCACATTTGAAGCACACAGGCTAGTGTGGTTCTGTGCATTCGCTAAAAGAGTGAGTGTCAGCACGACATCTAGGGCAAAATGGTTTTTTAGTTGCAGATGAAACAGCCGCAACCGGCACAGCGTTAGGTGTCCTACTGGTGTCGGTATTAGTGTTGGGTTTAGTGTAATTGTACTGAGGTTTAGTGTAAGTATTGTTAGCGTATATAGGTCTGCCGTAATTATTTGTGTTGTAGGATTATTGTATAGGTAGTTAGGTTTATTTTGATTTGTATTGTAGTAATTATTTCTGTTCGAATAATTGTTTTGGTAACTGCTGTTAGTTGTCGTCGTGTGTGTCTGTCTCAAGTGTGTGCCACAATGGAATCTCGAAAAAGTAAGCTTCAGTCCCTCCACGAATCTGTGTGCCATCCATGGGTTACACGAATGTACCATTGGTTAAGAATTGAGAATTTACCTTATACGGTCGAAGAAGTGCGGGCGATGACTGCTAGCTGTCGCATATGCTCTGAAATTGAACCTAGGTACTTCAAAAGCTCTGATCCGCTTCCTGAACTCATAAAGGCTACCTCTCCCTTGGAACGCCTGAGCATTGACTTTGAGGGACCCCTTCTATCGCGGACCAATAATCATTACATACTCACCGTCATTGACGAGTACTCGAGATTTCCGTTTGCTTTTCCCTGTTCGGATACTAGTGCCAAGACGGTGATCAAACATCTGAACAGCATATTTATGGTATTTGGATTTCCGTCGTACATCCACTCCGATCGAGGTACTTCGTTTTTGTCGGCAGAAGTAAAAGAATTTCTACATTCACGAGGCATAGCAACAAGCAGAACAACGGCTTATAATCCACGAGGCAATGGCCAGGTTGAGAAATTGAACTCCACACTATGGAAAATAATCCAACTTTCTTTGCGTTCGCATAATATGCCAATCGAAAATTGGGAACATGTTTTGAACGTGGCTCTTCATTCAATACGTTCACTTTTATGCACAGCCATTAATTGTACGCCACATGAGAGAATGTTTACACACCCACGCCGGTCACTGAATGGCCACAGCACTCCAACATGGCTAATTACTTCTCAGCAGGTCCTGATGCGTCGGTTCAACAGAAGGAATAAATATCAACCTGCAGTAATGGAGGTCGAACTGCTTCAAGCAAACTCAAACTATTCATACGTGAGGTTGAGAGACGGCAGGGAGACCACTGTGTCAAATAGGCATCTCGCACCCATCGAGAGACAAGGAGAGGCAATAGATGATGATGACAATGTCTCTACAGAAACTCTCGCAGATGACCCGAGAAACGAGAGCTCTTATTCCAATAGCCAGCCTATCATTACTCCCGAGCCTGAGCTTCAGACAAATGATAATTTACATTCCTCCACTGATGCTGCCCCGTCAGCTCCTCCTATAGAGATTAGAAGGAAGGTTGCCACGGTATTTAGAAGACTATGAGCTATAGTTAACAAAACGAGCACGGAAGAATGTGGTGATATGGAACCTTCGTTGTCAATGACGACTCTACTTGACAATCCTATTTACATCGTGTATGGAGTCGTATTTGTAGTGAAAAGTTCTGTATAATTTTTATGTTTAATAAAGCCTATTATTACCAGGTTTAACGAGTCTATTCATCTCATGTCGTAAGAGGCGACTAAGCGATTATGAATCGTATCATCTTAGATACGGTGGTCACTAACAAGCGTTCTATAAATTGTTCCAGCAACAGCTGGAATTCTGTAGGGACCTCCCTGTCCTGCAGTGGACGTTTCGTGGGATGTTATGATGGTAATAACAGGTGTCGCCACCGTAGCGCAAACAAGTTGTGATTCGTAATTATTTTCGAAATTAAGTGTTTTTTTGAATAATTCTGCATAAAACCTAGTAGAATATAAAGTTCTAATCGTAACTCGTACGTACAAATGTTATCTCGAGAAATAATCTTGATATAATAGTGAAAATTCGAATAAAACATATTCAAAAAGTAAACTTTGGAAATGCATAAAAAAGTGTAAGTTGTCATATGAAAACGATATAAAATAGTGACCTACGGATTTTTAAGAACATTAAAGTGTTAAATTTTGCAGTTATTGTTGTAAATTGAGTTAATAAAGTATGAAAATCTCTCGGTAAACAAACAGCATTTTTAAAATTCAACGAACTTACTACGAACGAAAGTCGTGTTTTGAAATGAAAGTTTGCGAACTAAAAGGTGATAATTTCGAATGTTTTATGTGCTCTATAATGGTTTTATGATTTTAGTAGTCACTTTTTAACAAGAGACTAGTGATAACAACGTTTATTTTAAAATATTAGTATGAAAATAGCGCTTTCTTCCGACTATCAACGCCATCTGTTTTTCGTTATTAAGAACTAAACTAAAACCCCCCATACACAAAGTTGATCACTGACTCCTAGCGTGGAGTAGGTGTACTAAATCGTTTCAAATAAATCTGAGAAGATGGCGCTAAATTGCGGAAAGTCACAGAATTCATAATAGTACTACATAGGAAAGTGTAAAAATATTATATCAGATAAACTTTATTTGATTTGTGTTAATTGCAATTTGAAATACCATTTGAGTTGTGCAAATGTATCAGATAAAAGATTTTATCTTATGGAACCATCGAAGAAAACTCTGTGGAAATGTAATAAATGCTATGAACAGCAAAACCTATCGCCTATATTATGTTCCAAGCAGTTTTCAGCTTCTGCGGCGATGCCAATGACTTCGACGACAACTAACAACAACAGAGTAATAGTACATATACCAACCGAGAACTCCTTTGATTCATTATGCATAGATGAAGAAAATAGCAACGATGATGTGACATTGATTGAGTGCAGTAATGATATATTGCCTACAAAAACTCACCAAAAAATTACATTATTACAGAAAACCGTAATGGAGTTACGTGACAGACTGAAAACTGCCGAATGTGAAATAGAAAAACTATTGGAAGAAAACAAACTTTGTAAAGAAAGGCAATTACAAGGAAAAATGTTACCTACTGCGAATGAAGACACACCTAGACTTAACTCTACCTCCAAAAGATCAAAACGTTCGAAGAAGAAAATATTAAATCTGTCTACAGAAAACAGAGATTCTATATTAAACCAACAAGAACAAATTCCGATAAATAAAGGTGATGATGGAGACCCAATTATTCCTTAGCGTAATAGCAGCCTCCCTCCACCAGGTGTCACGACAACCACGCCAAAAATAATGCAGAAATGTCTAAAAGAAAAACATGTGAACAAGAGATCTATAATTATGTACATATTCGGAGATGAGCAGGCGAGAGGATTAGCAACTCGTTTATCGACTTCAAGATATAGTGTAGACCAGAGAGAGTACAATATTATAGGACTAATTAAACCACATGCAACCTGTTTAGAAATATTAGGATACATAAGGAGCATAAAAAAACAAATTAATAAAGACGACATTATAATACTCTTACTAGGATCAAATGAAACCAATCCGTACTTGTTATTCACGGAAATGTGCAATACGTTGCATGAATTTCATGACAACCAAATTTTATTAATGAATGTACGGTATAATCGCAATTTAAATATTATAATTATGAATTCTGAGTTACAACTTCTACTGAAACACTATAAAAACTGTAAATTTATAAATATTAATTCTATGTATGATAACCCTCATGGAATAACATTAAATAATTTGATAAATTATGAGTTAAATACAGAAATTAACTTATTAACCAAAAAAAATCTGAACGACTCACAAACTAGCTTTGAATCTAATCAAAGCACTACAACTAATGTGGATACTACTATTGATCCAACTAACAAACAGTTTTTTCGAGTCTCATAACTTAGATTATAAAAATGTATATAATTCGGATGTAAACGCAAAACAATTCCATATTTTTCATCAAAACATAGCCAGTCTTTGTAGCAAATTAGATTTAATTGAAATTACCTTGTCTGAGTTTCAAGATAAATGTATAGATTTTGATGTATTATGTTTTACAGAAACTTTTATTAAACATGGTATGGGAAAAAACATTATATTAAAGGACTAGAAATTAGTATCTTTCTACAGTAGAGACAACCAAAGTAGAGGAGGCTCTTGCATTCTTGTAAAAAAATATATTGATGTGAAAGCTCTTGTTTTAGACATTAAGGTAGCTTCAAAATTTTATTTTTAGTTTTGTGGTGTTGACATTACTAAGTTGAACCTTATAATTATAACTATTTATAGAATCCCTGAACATGCAAAAAGTCATATAGGTATTTTCTTAAATAAATTAGATAAGTTACTTTATACTTTGACAACTTAATATAAGAATAAAAAAATTATCTTGTGTGGTGATTGGAATATTAATGTGATAAAGAAAAATGCTTTCACAAATGATCTGGTAAATACTTTGAAAAACTATAATTTTAAGCTACACATCAATTTTCCAACAAGAGGTGAAGCATGCATAGATCAATTTGCGAGCAATGTTAGAGGTATTAAGGCGTACGTGCATAAACTATGTTTATCTGACCACGAGACTGGGGAGAGTGTTTCCTTTAAAATTAACAAGGAGAAATCTTTTATGACATGGTATGAATATAAAAGGGACCTAAATAAAGAAAATATTGAAAAGTTTGTTCAATGTATTTCTGCTCTCTCTTTTTCCGATCTCTATGAGAAGGAAAATATGTCGGATGCCTTTCAAGATTTTTATGAGTTATTGTGCTTGTTTTATAATTTATCTTTTCCTATAATTAGAGTCAAGGTGTCTAATCGTTTTAAAAAAATAAGATGGCTCACAAAAGGTATTAAGAAATCGAGTAAGAAAAAAGAGTATTCTACTTAAATTACCGAAATAACAGTCACAACAAACACAAAAACAAACATAAATATAAAAAATATAATCCATTTTGAAAAAATGTATAACGGTAGCACAACAGATTAATAACAAAAAATATATCATAAATAATAAATTTTGTTCTAAAGCCATATGTAATTCTATTTCCCCATTTTGCAGCAATAGCTTAAATAGTAACGATATACCTGAAATAAAAATCAATGATAAATTACTAAATTCACCGCAAGAAATATGTGAAGCTTTTAATAACCATTTTATAAACTTACAAAATAATTCAAACTCTTGCAATAAAATTAATTATGACTCTTCAAAGTTAAATCAGAACCAACATACAATACCTAAAACCAGTTGGTGATTCTGAAATATTTAATACAATTATGTCACTCAGGAATACCAATACATGTGGACATGATGACATACGTACAAAGGTACTAAAACTAGTTGCCTGCTATATTTGTCGTCCCCTATCACATATTATAAATTTATCATTTATTGAAGGGAAATTCCCCGAACAGTTAAAATTATCAATAGTTAAACCACTACACAAAAAAGGCGATAAATTAGATTTAAATAATTATAGACCAATAACAATTATTCCCATAATATCTAAGATCTTTGAAAAATCAATATCCAAAAGGTTAAATAGAGTTTCTAGTCAAATATGGTATTTTATGTCCGGAACAATTTGGCTTTCGTAAAGGATCCTCCACCACTTTGGCATGTTTTAACTTGGTCAAAACTTTAACAGAAAACAACAACGACAAAAATTCTACCATGTCTATCTTTTTAGATATGTCGAAGGCGTTCGATTTAGTTAATCATAAATTATTATTGTACAAATTAGAAAAATATGGTATTAGAGGAAACGCTAACGAATGGTTGCAAAGTTATTTAAAAAACCGAAAACAGTTTACAGAGATTTTAAAAGTTACTAAAAATTAGAAACATTACATAAAACAAAAATTCTAGTCACACTTACTCATCAGCGACATTGGTGTTCCTCAGGGAAGTATCCTCAGGCCCCTACTCTTCCTAGTTTACGTAAACGATCTTCCAACTGCCACCTCTCATAAATCGCTATTATTTGCTGACGACTCTACTCTTATTATAAAATGTGACAGTAAAGATACTTGCGAATCCACTATAAATTTAGGTTTAAATAACATTATTCGTTGGTTAGATGATAACTATTTAAAAATTAATTTAAATAAAACAAAGGTCATGCAATTTTATTCGTACAATAGTAGCCCTCTGACAATAAACATCAATCACAACGGCTAAACAGTAGAAGAAGTTAATTCATACAAATTTTTAGGCATCACCATAGATAGTAATTTAAATTGGAAAGAACACATTCATAGAATTTGCAATAAATTAGAAAGTTTCGTATTTGCACTAAAAAGAATTAGGCAGAATGTTTCTGTTGAAGCTGCACTAGTTGCATACCATGGATATATATCATCGGTACTTAATTACGGCCTTTTAATATGGGGAAACTCAACTGACGTAGACAGGGCTTTTAAATTGCAAAAGAAATGCATAAGAGCCATATGCAATGCTTGGTTTATGGATAGTTGTCGACCTCTATTTAAGAAATTAAAAATATTAACTTTAACATCTATGTATATAAGGGAACTTAGTTGTTTCGTAAAAATGAATCCGGATTTTTTCAAAATGCGTCAAGAAGTCACTACAAGACAAGTACGAAATAAATACAAGGATCTATTGTATCAGCCTCCATGTAAAACAACAATATATAAGTCAAATGTATATAATATGTGTATAGATGTTCATAATAATTTACCAGAAAATGAGGTGGGTGAGGAGGGGGAGAGTGAGGAGGGGGAGAGACAGGGGGAGGGGGAGAGGAAGGAGGGGGAGGGGGAGAGGAAGGGGGGAGAGGGAGAGAGAGAAAGAGAGTTTTAGTTTTTCTCAATTACTTCTGCGAATTGGCTCTGTTTTGAAATATTACTTAAAGGTGTCTCTCATCTCTCTCTTTACATTTGTTAGGATACTGCTGCTAAGTTCCTCTGTTCTGAGTAATTTATGAGTAACGTCTGTATATTATATAAAATTCAGCTAGATCTTGAATTATACTCATTGATTTGCGCAGGGTTAGTCCTGTTTTTCCTTAGTTTAAAATTACCCCGAAACTATGGGATAAATAATAATTTCCCTGGACTAAAATATCTCATTGCTTCGGAAAACCGGTAACAACCAAAATACGAAATCCACGCGAGCGAAGCCGCGGGCAACAGCTATAATATAATAAAAAAAAAACAGGATATTTTATTTTATTTTGAAATTAAATATTATTATTAATATTGTTTATTAAAAATCCTTATTTAGTGATCAAACAGATTTTAGATGAACAAATAAAATTATAAGCCGATTGTAGTAGTATGCACCTCTTTGGTTCAAACTTTTTTGAAATACAAGTATTGCCAGCATACAAACCAATAACTCCACATTTTATAAACATAAAAACGAAAGAGGTTTACTATAATAATTATGCGGCACAAGTAAAGTCAGCTATGCATCATCATTCTGCACGTCTGTCCGTGCACAATGCATGACGCAAAATGACCGTGCATGCGCTTGTTGGACGTCAAATTAACTATAGCTTTGTAAAAGACTAGTACGACGCAATTTGGAACAAGCAAACCCCTCACCACCACTTGCGCGACGTGCTGCTGGATGGTGCGTAGCTCTGACGTTTGTCACAGCTCGTGCGCATCGTGTACAGTGCGTAATGATTATTATGGCAAGGGGTAAAATCGGAACTAAAACAACTACAAAGGAATTTTGAGATTTATTGAGCAAAATTTATGACAGCAGCGCCAGCGACAACGTCATCCGACTGCCAAAATACCCGCCGTGTCGTGTGTCGTGCGTAGGCTTGCTGTCCGTCAAATCTTTCCAGTTTCACCATTGACAGAGAATCTGGTAGTAACTAAAACATTGTTCGTGAACGATTAAAAAATATGTAACTAAAAATTATTATCCAAAATGTTATTAGTATAAATTTTAACTGACGCTTGGAAAATACAGGACGCATTTTGATAGATGCTTTTTATGATCGTGCGTACGTAGAACGACAACGTGCTTGACGATCGTGCACTGACTAACGTCAAGATGCATTGTGCGTAACTGGCTTAAGGAACATTTTTACAAATAAATTATTGGTAAATAATCTAAATATGCTAATAATGAAACAAACAAATACACCTACGCACTAATAATTTAATATCCCTAACCAAAAGGTTTTTTGCAGATTTCTAAAAAACTGTGCAAGTTAGAAAGATCGTTATATTTTTGCTGTAATGTAATATTATATAAATTTCTATCGACTGTAATAAATTCAGATTTTTCCTACCACAAACTTCGAAGATAAGGGGGTGGAATGGTATTTTTTGGTATTTTTCATCTTAACTTGAAAATTAAGAGTCGTAAAAAGATACAAAAGTCAATTTAAGAAGGGTCAAATATGATTTCCTACTTGACTTGAATATTACAAGCACTATTCAAGATTTATCTCCCCTGAGACCGAGAAATGCCGTTCCCCTTACAAGTCCTCAAAATACAGAGACCACACCACACCCCCTTATCTCCGAAGTTTGCATAACGAAATATACGCTTTTACGACTATTCCGATAAACCGATTTTGATAAAAGTCATTAGCTACGTTTTTCAAAACCTCACGCCAACCGCTCAACCTTATTTGATATTGATTTCAAGTTATCAAAAAAAAATGGATTTTGATATTGTTAGAGGTTTTTATTTCTATATGTTATTGCAGACCCTATTTTTATGTATTTTTATGTTTTTATTAGGTAGGTTGTATTTTTATTAGATAAATAAGAGGAAAAACTGACCTTTTGGTCTAGAAACTTATAATGTAGGTTCCACGTTTAATGAATGGTAAAACTAGAATATCGGGCTTACACCTAGATGCATACAGTAAAAAAAATACTTGAATAATAATTGGTAAGTTCACAAATATTACTAAATTAACTACACTAACTTTACTTATTTCTTGATAGATCAATGTTGTTTGCCTATGCATTTAACTAATCATTAAAAATTAAAATATCGCTGCATATGTGTTTCTTTTAGCCAATATCACATCAGAAGAATAATATAAATCAGTGACTTAATGTCATGGTAACAGAGTTGGAAATGTTTAACGTGGATCGTATAATAGAAAAAGCACCAATATTCTGCGACGAGATATGTTTAACCAATAGCATGGCGGCGTTTGGCTCGACCGAATTGTATGACCGAGCTAGCGCTCGACGCTGCCGGCCCGTATTTAAGTGCCCTACAGTGTTGCTATTACAACGAAAATTGTCGTGTTCTACAGTAATTGTATGGAATGTAAAGTAAACCTACACTACAGCATATGGAAGCAGTAAATATACAACGCGTTATTACAAATTAGTATTTCCAGTTTTTCAATAATCCTACTTAAAAATTGAATGTAAATTCCAAAACTAACAGTGGCTGGCTCGTTAAAAGCGCAGCCTTGGTCGGGTCATTGCGCTGCGGGTCATTGCCCTCTGCATCTTAAAATTTTCAGAATTTTTTGAAAGAAGAATTTTTTTAAAGATTTTTTTGTGTTCCTTTATCGTTACTGAAATACCCCCTAAGCTATGGCACGCAATAAAATTATCACCCTGTATTACTAATATAACCTTTTAACGAAAATAAGTACAAAGTCTGTGATTTATACAAAAACTAACTTAAAAATAATCTGCAGTGAATATATTCATTAAGAAGATTTTTTTTCAATATTTTAGTTTAAAACCAATTATTGTAGTTTATTAAGCTTTATTATTAAACATGAAAACAAATAAACTTTGCTTTTTATAACACAATTAATTATATTGCATGGGTTCCAAATACATAAAAAAAAATCAAGTACCTAACTAAACAGTTACCATCAAAGATGATATGCATTTTGAACACGACTGTACTTGAGTTGAAAAATGTATGGCGAAGTTAACATGCATTTTTAATATACTTCTACACGGTAAACCAGACCGAAGATATTATGGTTTGAGACGACTATTTGTTGACTATTTTTTGACAGGAGTATCAAACAGAAAAACCTAAACGTTCTGCAGAAATCTGCGTCCGTGAAATGCTATGCACAGAATCCTCAGCAAGCTACCCCTGTAACTCTGAAATCCTTGAACGACTATTTTCGAGAATTTGGAAGTCAAGACGACTATTTCATGACTATTTTTTAAAATAAAAACCAAGTCGATAGTCCCCACGGTTTGCTTGCATCAAAGCTGAGGATTCTGTCTATAGCCTATGGCCATAATCCTCAGCAAACCATAGCTATAACTCTAGAATTGTAACGCGACTATTTTTTTCCTTATGGTGACTATTTATGACTATTTCATGACTATTTTTTGGCAGCGTCAAAATATTTTTTATGCAGTTTTTTTCTCTGAGGATTCTGTGTTGAGGGACATTCTATTACCCTTATTATTCTGTCTTCGATATATAAATTTCTTTTATATTTCCCCGAATTGCAGGAAAACTCCCAAATCTGGCATCATTGATTATTTTTGTCTATGGTGTCGCAGCATTTCTTCGCGACACCATAGACCAAACGACAAAAAGTCTTGAGACAAAAAAATCTTCGGAAAATCTTCGGAAAGTCTTCGGGAAATCGCATGAGACTTATTTTTAACAACCTTGTGTCATTGACATAAAGCACATTCTTCAACAAAAAGTCGCAGGTTGTCAAGACTTAGAGGTGGGTCGTTTTCGTTTTTCGGAATACCGAAACTAGCTATCGTTATAGTAGCCGATAGCGGCTTTTGAAACTATTAATTTTAATAACTATTTATTTTTGAATATCGCTTGACGTTCGGAAAACGAGTATCAGAATAACCGAAATGCTTGTTGGTTATTTTTATGAAATACGTGATTTAGTTAGATTAGGAATATTTTCGGATTTTCGACTGTAGATTCAAACAAATATCGAAATCAAATTACTTTGCGCTGTAATCAAGCTTCGTTCGTTCACGCGTTGAGTCGCGTGATCTCAATGGATTTCGGTTTTCAGAAATAACTAGTTTCGCTCGATAGATAGTTTTCGCAATAGCCAATAACGTAATGAAGCTATTGCACCAATAAATAGTTATCAAAACTATTTACGTTATTTAACGCCCACCTCTATCAAGACTTTTGCAAGACTTTAGAAAGACAGGACACGACAAGACTTTTTTGTCTTTAGACTTTTGTCGTCCGTGCGCGCACGCTCTTACCTTTACTACAAAATCACTCGGGCGGGTTCGTTTTTCAACATTTGAAGATGGCGGTCGTGTTTTTATTTCAATTTTAGTTTTACCTGTTTATTGAACAGTTTAATTAATAATTTTGATTGGATACTATGCAGTAAACGACATTCAACGTGAACATCTATTAGAAGATTGGAATACATGCATTTTCCAAAATTTTTGAATGGAGAGAAGGGAGAGAAGCGGACTTCGTGACTTCAATAATTTTCCCTATCAACTTATCGGAGTCATCGTGGTGCACAGGATTTCCTCATCGTCGATCTTCGAGATGTGGATTCCTTTCACTGGACATTGGCGTGTCGCCATAATTTTGTAACAATTCCTTTACTTTGACATTGGCGAAATACGTTTTGAAATGAGATGTGATGCCATTAAATAAATATACAATACAATACAAACAAAATCACCCAACGAAATATTTAATTGAATTCAAAGGCAAAAATAAGCTTGTTTTGTAACATATCAAATTATGGACTATTGTTATAAATGCCTGTAGCAATCACAGGTATGTGCTTGGAACATTATAGGTGACTTGAAGCGTTATACAGATTGTTAAATAATTGTGAGGTTATATAATATCATCGCAAAGATGTCTCAGAGGTTCAGGTGTATTTTTTCGAGATTATCAAGATTTAAATCAAGTTATAGAGCTGTTCCACTTCGTACTTCTTACAATATTCCTAAAAGAAAGCTTGTTGTGCCGTACACGCTAGGGTTTTCTATATTCACTTGGCTTGGCTTCGAACAGAAACTTAGTCCAGAAGATGAGCTCATTCGCACCATTAAACACTGTGTTTTATTTATACAACGGACAGAATATGATAAAGCTGAACAACTTTTACATGTTGCATTAAGGCAAGCACAACAATTGCAACATCATTTGGGTATAACCTATGTTTATGATGTCATGGCTAATTTAGCATTGGAAAGAGAACAATTAGATAAAGCTAAAAAATTATTTATTGCTGTTAGTCAACGGATTATGGCTGATGGAGCTACAGAAGACGATTCTAGAGTTGTTCACATTAGCATAAAGTTAGCTCGAATAAGTCATCTAAGTAAAGATTATACAACTGCACAAATTGGCTATGACTGGTGTTTAGACAAACTCAGGAAAGAATTAATTCAAGAACCCAGCAATGGATTAAGGAAGCTTATTGCAGTGACAGAAGATTGGTATGGAAGGCTGTTTCTAGACTGTGAGCAGGGAGAACAAGCTTTGAAACTTATGACAACTGCATTGAACCATATGAAAGAAATCCCAGATATAGAACAAGAACATATTGTTATTCAGTTGAATGATATAGCAACTGTATGTGAGAAAATTGGAAAAAATGATGAAAGTATTAACTACCTTAAAGAAGCTATAGACATTGCAAGAAGCATAAAGATGGAGGATTTGGGAACATTTCACATAAACCTTGGAAGGGTGTACATGAAGAAACAAATGTTTGATGAAGCTAGGAAGCAATGTGGCTTTGGCTGGAAGCTAGGAGTTACTTCAAAAAATGATGAAATCAAAGATGAGGCAGAATTATGTTTAGAACAAATAAAAAATACGAGTTCTTACAGATACTTTTTATTTATTATCCTATATATATATACATTTATAATATCATATTTAAAACCAAGTTTATGACACTTAAAATACCTATGCCAGTTAACCAAGTATGTTATTGTGACAGTAGTATAAAAATAGTATCATCTTTTTCTTAAAAGTAAATGCACTGGTTGAAATTTATTAATGAAGACATAAAAAATTATAACCAACTTATATGTTATTGAGCACTTTCTTTTGAAACAGAAAAAGGTTCTGAAACAATTTCAGCTCTAGAATCAGCAATGACAACATCTTTAACCGGCTTGTCATTGGAACCTGTTGTAGTCTTCTCAATCTTGCGCACGACATCCTGGAATTATAAACAAAGACTCATTGTAACCTTTGTAAATACATGGACATTACAATTCTTGAAACTGAAACAACTTTACAAAACAATGAAACAGAAATCTGTTCAGGACTTAAGGCAATATGTAAGTTTTTTTGGGTATTTTGAAGACAAATATCTGTTTATTTACTCAGTATCTTGCCGTGATTTTGAGGTATGTGTTTCTTGACCATTCAAGTGAAAGAATCACCAAGACCAAAACATGATTAGTGAAAATCGACTGGATAAAATAAAAATCCAAAGTTGCCTCTTCAATTTTCATTTTTCCCTTTTTTTGTGGAATCAGGTGTTTTAAGTAGTGTAATTTCTAGGGTTTGCCCAACCTAAAATTTTATTTTATAACTTCGTTTTTACGATATTTTATTTCAGGCGCTTACGTCATTTAGTTTTGGTAACACGCACAGTATATCTGTCGCTATCGAATGCGTTGCGGATTGCGCACGTTATCCCTTTGTTTCAAGCTAAAAGACTGCGCGCACTCTCAAATATCTATCTATTCCCATATCCTCTTATATACTTACTCTAAATATTGTAAACCTTATCTATGCTACACATAAGTACTGGTATAGGTTTCCAACAAATAACTCATCATTATCAACACCAATCAATAAAAGTTATTTTAAAACCAAAGTGAAACTTGGTCTTATCTTATCAATCAACTCGAGTAGGTAACAGGCAACAAACTGCCATATATAACAGCATTGCATAAGTACTTAAACATTGTTACACACATGTTTAACCTTTTTTGGTGTAACTATTGTATAATATTGTGTCGCTTTCAGGCAGGTTTTGGTTACTACCAAAATTTTGTTCTTTAGATTCTAACTGCTTCTTCTTTCTGTCAATGGTACACCACCGCCCACATACTACTTTGTGATAGATTTTATCAAAAAATTACATAAAAATAATTCATTCATACCATGCCCTCCAAAATTTTTCCAAATACAACATGTCTTCCGTCTAGCCAAGTTGTCTTGATAGTGGTTATAAAGAATTGAGAACCATTGGTGTCCTTGCCAGCATTGGCCATTGACAGCCAACCAGCACCGTAGTGGCGCAATTTGAAGTTCTCATCAGCAAAACGTTCGCCGTAGATGCTGCGACCTATAAAATAAATCAAGATTATAATAACTCTCAGATGAGAAAAATTACGCCCTCGTAAGCCATGTGAATTAAGGAACTGCTCTTCTCAATTGCAGTCGCATGTAATGTAAACCATACCACAACCAGGTGTCAAGTCTCGGGTTTATCAATCTCGGCTTCACCTCATGAGACAAATGCGTCACATGATGTTTCTGAAGCTTTCTTTACTTTTCCAGTAAAAGATTAACTTCTTTGTGAACTAAGAGGTTGATCCGTATCAGTTAATAAATTATGGACATTATATAAAGCTAACCTGCTGTGAGGCAAATTTGTAACTGTTTTGGAACAATCAGTATTTTCCATACTTTGTATGTCAGGTACAGGTTATGTTTATGACATCGATTTGCTTTTTTTAGGCCTAGCGCGCACCGGTGACTTTTGTCAGCATGACAAAAAAGTTTTTGTCGCTGTCACGTCACGCCTCCAAAGCGAGGTGCGCTCACGAAAGGTGACAGTGACAATTTTTTTTTTAAAAAGCTTCATTTGTCGAAATGGATTTCGAAGAGACGGTCGTCATCTGTGAGCTTATAAGGAAACTCAAAAGAGAAAAAAAGCGAAAAGAATACTGGGTACACCCCCTTTGGAGTGACAGGTTAATAAATGGAAAGTTCTACACCATGTTTCATAAACTTCGGGAACATCCAAAGAAATTTTTTGGGTATTTTCGAATGAGTGTTAGAAGTTTTGATGAATTACTTCGCAATTTAGGACCTGCGTTGACATACGAAAATACAAACATGAGATTGTCTGTTCCGGCTGAAGAAAGACTCGCTGTTACTTTGAGGTAAATATAAGTAATTAGAATATTATGTAATTTTAAATTGTTTATTTTAATGAAAATACAAAAATGTTATACAAATTAAAGTAAGTAGTTTTTAACTATAATCAAAAATCAAAAAAGTAATTGAAATGTAATATTCTTTAATTATTCTTCATGTTGGTTGATATTGTACTCCTGGCAGATGTCATACAATTCGGAATCTTCTGTAAACTCTGTAATATAGGTTTGAATTGATGACGATGAGGCGGCTGAGGAGTTTTTAGGGTCTTGCTTAGGAGGCGATGATTGTGAAGATGAATGCGATGGAGTGTGTGCAGAGGGTAGCAAATTTTGGGAACTTGTAGATGTATGAGTAGGAGAAGGAGATAAAACAAGTTGAGTGTTTCTTGCTAAGTGGAGCGGATTTTGAGGAATGTGCGATGGAAGAGAGACAGAATATTTGGGTTTGATTTGCATATTTTGAGGGCTTGAAGATGGAATATATGTAGGAGAAGGAGATAAAGTCAGTGGAGTGTTTCTTGCTAAGTAGAGTGGGCCTTCGGGACTTTGCGATGGTAGAGAGACAGAATATTTGGGTTTGATTTGCATATTTTGAGGGCTTGAAGATGGAATATATGTAGGAGAAGGAGATAAAATCAGTGGAGTGTTTCTTGCTAAGTGGAGTGGGCCTTGGGGACTTTGCGATGGTATAGAAACAGAATATTTGGGCTTGATTTGGAAATTTTGAGGACTACCTCTATAAATTGTGGATGGGCTATTCATAGGAGAATAATTATTGCGCTGAGTGTTTTGTTTCTGAACTTCCTGGAAAATTTGTAAAATTTTGATCTGTACGTCTAGTTTTTTCTCCTCCGGGACTGCTTTTAACAACGGCACCAAAGACAGCGCAAAATGCTTTTCCTTGTCATCGTCATTACAGTCACTTTTGTTATTTCTCATAGCCTCGATAAACCTGTTATCATCAACTCTTTTGTTGTTTAAAATCTCTAGAAGCCTTTCTTCGTAACATATTTTATTCTTATTTTTCTTTCGGGAATATTCTTCTCGCTGTAGTGCTTCCACACTGGCATCCTGACTATCTTCTTCGCAAGCAATTTCCTCTACAGAATCAGCATTTCCTGAGGTTTCTCGGGTATCCATGCTTGGGATAAGAAATAAAAGTTGGTCAAAATGTTTGTACTTTCTTCTTTTTGTAGCGGCCTGGCCAGACTTAGTACATTTTTGCTCACGTAGCTCACGTGAAAAACAAGCCCTTAAATTCTTCCATCGTTTTTGTACAAGTTTACCTGAAAATAAATATTTAACTAGTATAAAACAGTCGGTCATTTATTTAATTTATGTATTTTTAACTTTAATTTTGTATTATGTATTTAATTTTCTTTTGTTTCAGATATCTTGCAACCGGCAACAGTTTTTACAGCATATCATTTGAATATTTGATAGGTGCCACCACTGCACGAGAAATTGTAAAATCTACATGTTCCGCGATCTGGAATTTACATACACTATACATGCCTGAAAAGTCTGAAGAGGATTGGTATACTATTTCAAATCAGTTTTACCAACGGACAAATTTTCCGAACATAATTGGCGCAATTGATGGCAAACATGTGAGAATAATTCAGCCGGAAAACACCGGTACGCAGTGTTTCAATTACAAAAAGTACTTTTCTACTGTTCTCATGGCATGGGTAGATGCAGATTATAAATTTGTATACATAGATGTCGGTGCTAATGGAGCAGCAAGCGACTCCAATGTATTTCAGAATTCTGGCATGGGCAAAAGATTGCAGCAAAATCAATTGAGCATACCAGATGATCGTAATTTGCCATATGATGAAAATGGAAAAAAAATGCCATTTTGTTTGGTCGCTGATGAGGCATTTGGCTTGTCGAGGCATATTTTGCGACCATATTCAAGAAAATCATTGTCTGCTGTGAAAAAAATTTACAACTATCGCCACACTAGGGCACGACGCATGGTTGAATGCACTTTTGGTATACTTTGTAACAAATGGCGAATTTTGCACAGGCCGATTGACGTCAGTCTTGATTTTGCTGATATAATAGTAAAAACATGTTGTATTTTACATAATTTTGTACGGTGCAGAGATGGCATTCAATTTACTGACACTGTTTACGATTGTCCATTAAAAGGTATTGCAATAAATCCATCAGACAGAACCATATCAGCAGCAAATATACGTAATTATTTTGCGAATTACTTTACTTCACCACAAGGAGCTGTGTCATGGCAATATGACAAAATCTGAATTTCACCTTTTTGTACAACTGTTGTTTTAGCTACAAATACTAAAAATAAAAAGATACTCACCAGCTTCAGATTTTTCTTGTGACGACAACGTACCCCAAACTGTAGAAAATATTATACGACTGATTTCATCCCATGCTTTAATTTTCAAATTAGAATCTGAGTACTCTTTCAGCTTTTTATCGTAAATTAATGCTCTTTTTTCAACTTCTTCAATAAGTAAATCATTATCGATATTATCTTCGTGCACTTTCACGTTTTGCGTAGACGTTGACGCCATTTTGCGTTCGCTAAAGACGACGGTCCGAATGCAAATGGCGGAAGAACTACGTGTTGAGTGACAATTTTGTTGCCCGTGCGCGCGCTGCTATAAAAACCTAGCGGCGTGGTGACAGTTTCGTCACGGGCTTGTCCGCTGGTCGGCGGACAAAAATGTCACCCAATTGTCACGTCGTAACGTGCGCGCACCTCCATACATACTCATAGACTTGATGTGAGTGACGAAACAGTCACGGTGACAAAAGTCACCGGTGCGCGCTAGCCCTTATAGTGAAGTCAATTTCAACAACTTTTTGTACTTTTGTTCTTGTATGGGAAGTCGATTTTTACTGTGCAAAGATGCATTGCATACAGTTGCATTTCACCTCACTTGTAATTGGGCAAACAGTTGAAAAAAAAAATCCTGTACATTTAAGCTTTGCTCAACTCTTGAACCAGAGAATGCACTCACTGTGATTACCAACAATTACATTGGTATGTATGCATTCATACCAGCAGCAAGGTGACAATGATACAACCTACTCAAAATTCCAGCAGTGGATTTTTTATGAGGTTATTTTATAATATTAATTTATTAGATTAAGAACCTGGGCGACCGAGCTATGCTCTGTATTAATATCATCGGGTGAGCAAGCTATGCTACTCGCCGAGTACAAATATATATCTATACATATAAAAAAAAAGAAGGTGACTGACTGACATATCAACGCACAGCCGTAACCACGGGGTCTAGAGACTCCAAATTTGGCATGTAAGTTCCTTATGAGGCCTAGGGGTGCACTAAGAAAGGGTTTTAAAAAATTCCACCCCAAAGGGGGTAAATCTATATATAAAAGAAGAAGGTGACTGACTGACTGACATATCAACGTACAGCCGTAACCACTAGGTCTAGAGATTCCAAATTGGACATGTAGGTTCCTTATGAGGCCTAGGGGTGCACTAAGAAAGGGTTTTACAAAATTCCACCCCTAAAAGGTAAAATAAGGGATGAAAGTTTGTATGAAAGTCCGTCAGTTTTGAAGTTAGGATCTTCAAAATTTGTATTTAGGCTGACAACTAAAAATTAAGTTTTACGTGTCTCAGGGTTTTTGAAAATTCTACACGGGTGAAAAGGGGGATGAAGTTGAAAATCCTTCATTTTCAAAGTAAAATCCACTAAATTTATTGTGTAGGCATTATGGTTGTAATTCTGAGGAACGTACATCACTGTTATTGAAATTCCACCCAAAATTCAACCCCTAAAAGAGGGAAATGGGGTGAAAAGTCTAAAAACCAATATGGGCATCGTTTGTGTGGTTAATCGGGTCGCTGGTTACGAAAACAGCAACTATTTTGAAATCCAACGTGGTGGACGTGAAATACTACTCGTATCATCCCCTGGGGATGGGGTTGAGGTGCGATAGGGTTGAAATGTCTAAAAATCAATATGGGTGTCGTTTGTATGGTTTATTAGGTCGCTGATTACGAAAATACAACCATTTTGAAATCCAACGTGGTGGGCGTGAAATACCATCATCCCTTGGGGATGGGGTTGGGGTGAGATAGGTTTGAAATGTCTAAAAATCAATATGAGTGTTGGTGGTATGTTTATATAAGGATAGGAATAGCGGTTAAGATGGCGTTAGGGGAAGGGATAGGAATAGGGGCAGGGAAAGGGAGAGGAGGGAGAGAGGGAGGGGAAGAGGGAGGGGGGAAGGGAGAAGAGGGAGCGGGAGGGGGATTGGGAGAGGCAGGGGGAGTGGGTGGGAGTGGTGAGGGAGGGGGAGAGGGAGGGAGGGGGGAAGAGGAGTGTAGCGGGAGGGGTAGAGGGGGCAAGGGAAGGGGGGTGGGGGGTGGGGTTGGGGGAGGAGTGGCGAGAGAGGGGGTGTAGGGGTAGAGGGAGATGGGGGGAGGGGGGATAGGGTGGGGGGAGAAGAGAATAGGGTGAGGGAGGGGGAGAGGGAGATTGGTGGAGGGGGGGATAGGATGGGGGGAGAAGAGAAGAGAAGGGGAGTGTAGGGGTGAGGGGGAAGGGGTAGAGGGTTGGATGGAGGGACGGGAAGGGGTTTGGGGGGAGGGGATGAGGAAGGGAGGATATGGAGGGAGGGGGAAGGAGGGGCATGTGGAGGGGGAAGGAGAGGCATGTGGAGGGGGGGATAGAAAAGGATACATAGGGAAGAAAATTCCGCACTACCTACCAGTTGAATAAAATCAAAAGATAATTGAATATGTAGTAAGATAGCATTCAACTTGGATAAGTACAAATGCATCTTTTAGATAGGGATCAAGAAGGAAAAGCGTTCCATAAAATATGTTTCACATAACTTTGAGTTCTGTTTTTTTATAAAATCTACGCCGACGAAGTCGCGGGTAACACCTAGTATTTATATATATACAAATATTGCTTGTTTAATAGCATAGGATACTCACCACCTGTGCCATCACCCTTAGTGAAATCACCACCCTGGATCATGAAGTTGTCAATAACTCTGTGGAATTTGCTGCCCTTGTAGCCCTCTCCTTCAGGCTTCTGTGCCAACTGGAAGAAGTTCTCAGCAGTTTTTGGTACGGTCTTGCCGAACAGTCCAATGACAATAGTGCCAATGTCTTCATCTCCTAATTTCATGTCAAAGTAGACCTGTTCAAATGAGTTATAAAATTTTGTTAAGTAATATAGTTAGGGTGCTGGCTGCAATTTGGGTATATGATTTGCTCATGATTCATATTAATAGCGATGATAGATCAGCTCAATATGAATCGATTTGGTCCTTACAAGTTTTTCTGTGCGTCGCTGCGTTTTTGAGTTAAAGCAAAAAAAAACCGGCCAAGTGCGAGTCGGACTCGCGCACTGAGGGTTCCGTACCACTAAACATAATTGTATTAGTTGAAATTTCAGTAAGATAATGTGCTAGATTTTTTGAGTCCGACACGCGCTTGACCAAATTTTATTATTTGTTGTTATTTTATAGCTTATGCACTATAAACATACCAATTTTCAAGTTTGTAAGTGTTCCCGTTTTTAAATAAAACTAAAACAAAAATCACCTGAGCGACCATCCAACTTGACCCCTCTCTTATATGAATGTTCTTGAAACGGGAGCTCACCACAATTGGTTACCATTAGTTGTGAGAAAAGTTGTAATATTTAATGATTTCAGACTTTTCCCATTATTTGTACTGTGAGACCTAGCTTCTTGCCAAATTTCATAATTTTAGGTCAACGGGAAGTACCCTGTAGGTTTTGCATTTTTGAATAAATGTATGGAGATGAGGACATAAAATGCCATCTTTTGATTGCGTCGTTGTAAAAAATTTAAATTTTCAGATCTTGTGTGGTTCATGGATCCTAATATGTGGTATTAATTTCAACCTGATAACTCTACCCATTCGTGAGATAAAGGGTCTTGACAGACAGACAGACGGACAACAAAGTGATCCTGTAAGGGTTTTGTTTTTTCTTTTGAGGTACGGAACCCTAAAAATGAAAAAATGATACTAAATAATGTTTTATTTGTTTGCCTTTGTGGCTCCTGTGTAAAATACTTCTGAAGATGTAGAAAATCGAAGAGGCAGACATGCAGGGCTCTGCATTATCACTGGATGAAGTAGTGAATTTTTGCATTTTGAAGCGCTGTAACTTTACGACGCAGGGCTATTATAGTGGCAGACCATTTTTCTGGGGTTCTATACATTGTATTTAATCAGATAGTCATAGTCTGCCAGGTGTATGTTTCATTGTCAAATTTCAAAATAGTTAAAACTTAATTCCTCAAAAACGCAGGAATGTGGATGTCCGCCAATATTTTTTGTATCTTTTAGAGGATGCTCCTTATCATCAGTCAAAGAGGCAGACATGAGCAAATCATATAGAAATTTGTCCTTCATCACCCTTACTAATATGTGACATGTGACAAATAAATACACGCCAAGTGCGCGTCGGACTCGCGCCTGAGGGTTCCATACCACCACACATTACCTCATGTAAGACAAAATATCAGACTACTGAAATAACTCCATGTACCAAATGTTGTATTCCGATTCACACTTGACCAGTTCTTGATTTGAGTGTGCACATCAGTAGAAACATTTGCAACTATAAAGTCTTGTGTTTATACTGATAAGCTGTTGCATGTACAGAGGCCATAATGTTTTTTAATTAAGAAATGGTCAAACCGAAAAAAATTACACGCCCTGTAGTTTTTAACCTGCCAGTAAAATATATTGAGATAGTATGGAACTCTCTATGCATGAACAACACACACATGGTTGTAATTTACTATATATTAAAGATACAAGACCTAACTAATTTAACTGGTACAACACAAACACAATATTTGTGCAGCTAGAAGAGGTTGAATGAACAGATAGATTGCATTTAATTGGAATACAATAGAGTTGAGCTTGTTGGTACAGTTATATTGGTAAATTGGATGTAAATTGGTCATTTTATTATCAGGGTGTGGGTGCTATCCTATTGATAACTATGAGAATGTGTACACTAATTTAAAAAGTAGACTACTATAGAAAACCAGCTTAATTTTATGTGAGTAGGTATAAAAAACTAAGTTTATGAGTGACACGACTTTAATTCAAATTTTTAATTCAAAAGTAACTGATATGATCAGACGACTATGTAAATCTATGGATCAGACAAAGGATAACGGAACAAAAAGTGAATCGTCACCAAATCATCACAGGTCACCGACCTTAAGCAAGATGAACATGATTTTTTTATGAAAAAACAGCAAATGATAAATCGTGCATCTATAAATTAGCACAATTCTTTATTTAACTTACCTTGTGGGTCACTTTAGGGCCTTTCGGGGACTCCTCGGACTGAGCTGTAGCAAAAAATAGCAAAAGACCAAGGGCAGTCGCTAAGGCACCCATGATGATAAAAAATCTGAATTTATAACGAATTTTTACAAATTTGGTTATTTAGCACCTTTTATCTTAAAATTGTACACCCGTAACCGTCGAATTCGCAAATCGAATAGACCGGGGCGACGGACTACCAATAAAATAAATTTATAAAGCCCAATGAAAAATCCACGTCATGCAACGAGAGAAAACACACACTGACACACACACGGCGTATAGTACCGAATCGGGTAGAAATAACCCTGACAGCAGGATAGCTTTATATGAAGTCCATCGGTGTGGTCGAGACAGACTGCTGTCAAATGCAGTGTTGCCGGCAGTCAAACAAGAAAAAGTCCGAAACCAAATAAAAGATTACCCGAAATTACCCGTTTTGTGGTAAAAAAAACCGGTCAAACGCGAGTCGGACTCGCGCGCCGAGGGTTCCCATATACCCAAAGTATTTTGGAAGTGTGGTGCCGGCAAAGAATTGTACCAAACTATACATGCCCGTGGGTGTCGTAAGAGGCGACTAAGGGTTATAAAATGGAGGATGGGCAGCAGCATCCTCCTTTGTATCTTACATCTTACTTACTGCGGTCGCCTACAACCGCAGTGTATGGTGTCAGCCGTAACGCTAACAAGCGAGGTGCTTATGGTACTTCCCCTCTACATTTTTTCTAGCAAAAGCTAGAATTCTGGAGGGAGCTCCCTGTCCTGTAGTGAACGTTTCATGGGATTTTATGATGATTTTTGGAAGCAATTATCGACCGCAAAACTAAATTGTTAGTAAAGGTTATTTGCAGATTCCTAAAAAACTGTGCAACTTAGAAAGATCGTTTTATTTTTGCTGTAATATTTACTTAAACTTATATCGACCGTATTTAATTCAGATTTTTCCATTCTCAAACTTTGGAGATGAGGGGACGGCATTTACTTATATATAAGTACTAGCCCATCGGCACGTTACAATGTCCCCAATTCGTTGGTCCGAAATATGACGTTTAGGACCAACAAATGTCAGTCGTTGTCAGTCATATTGTTAACATTGGATGCTTAGACTATATAATACTAACGTATAAAAGACAGATTGTATTGAGCATTAGTTCATAACCACGTTTTATCTCACTTCAACTAGAAGTGATTCATCGTAATAGAAAGAGCTAGAAATATATCGTCTGGTTATACTCGATTCTCCCCCGCCACAGGCATTTTTTGGTCGGATAATAAATGATAAGCATAATCCGACTAAAAATGCAGGATCCATAAACATAGGACAAAACCCCTCTTGTAAGGTGTCACTTAATTTGGAAGGTTTATGCCTCCATTTTTCTGTCAGACTGTGAAAGTTGTTGTTTATTTGCTTACTGGGTGTTTTTGCAAAATTTTAGTATAAAAGTGTGTTTCAGCCAATGTTTTGAGCTCAGAAATTGCTCAGAAAGTTAGTGAAAAATGTTTTGTTGCGTATTAGGCTGCAATGCCGTGAAAATTACAAAGAAAACAGTGCCGAAGTCATATCGTATCATGCGTAAGTATTTCTTAGTTTATTTTTGATATTACGCAATATTTTGCATCACGAAATATTGTGTAGTACTCAATACATTGTGGTATATTAGGTGTATGCTCAATATCGAATGTTATTTGTAAATTTTACATAAAAATATGATGATAAACATTGATATCAAAACATGATATAGTGATGGGATTTCTTACATCGATATATTTTTATCCAACTGAGGCGAAGCACAAATCTCGTACCTACCAAATGGCTTGATATATTTTAATTTTATGAAGTGTCATACGGCTGTTCAGCTAGGTTTTAGTTAAATTTTAAACACTGATGCCATATTTTCAACCGATGGTATTGTACATAAAATCTGTTTTGTTAAAGGCTATTATGATTGTTTATCTATATTGAAAAAGACAACTGTTGGTTGTAACAATATCGTAGCCTGGGAGACCAACAAACTGAGATACACCCTTAACCCTTTGATAGCATAGTTTATAACTTCTGACTTTGTACATAAAAATACATTATGTTACAGGTTAATCATTGTTAATCAATAAGTACATAGTGAAAAAGACAACCGATGGTGGAATCAATATTGGAGCCTGAGAGGACAATAAAGTGAGTTATGTTTTAATAGTTTTTAACGGCAACAAATTAAATGATTCCCAAAATATTTTTTTTTATACCCCAATACACTTCAGACAAAATGGATGAATGTACACCGAATTGGCTGAACGTACACCAAATTTGGGTACGGTTCGGTTAAGTTGTGTTAGGTTATCTTGCGACCACAACGAATGAACCGAGCGAGCGGAGCTAGCGTGCCGCAGCCGCTGCCGGCGAAGTGCCAGAAGCAAATTTGGTGTACATTCATCCATTTTGGTAGACAAAATTTGGTGGATATTATTTGGTAAAAATTTACTCAAATTTGGTGGCACGTTAATACACCCGTTTTTAACTTATGATATTGTACATTAAAATGTATTTTGTTACAGGTGTTTATGTTTGTACATTTTAAATAAGGAGAGAAAAAGACAACTGTTGGTGGTATTAATATCGGAGCCTGGAAGGCCAATAAACTGAGTTTTGTTCTAAACCCTTTAATAGAATCGTTTTCAACTTATGATGATGTACAAAGTAGAAAATTGCAAAAATTTTACAACCAAAGGAAGGATTTGAACCTGCGTCTTCTCCGTCAGTACCGGAGACGCTTTACCAACTAGGCTACTGTGATCCTGCCTGATGTTGTGAAATCTGCGACCTCTATACGCATTTCAACGTTGTGTTGGTGCTGCCACCTAGTAAGCATTAGCTGTACTAGACTACTAGCTGAAGTAGTCTATTATTGCAAAAAGAATTCAAGTCGAAAATTGGTAACACTACGTATGATTGAAAATGATTTTATTTTAACATTTTCTGTGTTCGGATAAATCTGCTAAGTAGAAAATTGCAAAATTCAATCATTTTGAATTATACGTAGTGTTACCATTTTTGACTTGAATTATATTTACAAAAATAGGACTTGTTGAGCTAGTATAGCTAATGCTTATTGGTGGAAGCACAAACGCAACGTTGAAATACGTATAGAGATCGCAAATTTTACAACATCATGCGGGACCCTGAGCCTAGTTGGTAAAGCGTCTCCGGTACTGACGGAGAAGATGCAGGTTCGAATCCTACCTGTGGTTGTGAAATTTTGCAATTGTCTACTTTGTAGATCTATCCGAACACAGGAAGTGTTAAAATAAAATATTCTTGTGATATTGTACTTAAAAATGCGTTTTGTTAGAGATTATTATGATTGTTAATCTTGAGTACGTAGTGAAAAAGACAACTACTGGTCATGAAGAATTGTTTATACCACCAATCCCGCGCCGCCGCAGTCACCACGATGCCAGCGCCCTCTGGGTGGCCGCCGGGCACTTCTTTACGCGCAACCATTGCGATCGGACATTATTTGTTATTTAAATTATATTCTTTATTAAAAACCAGTGTATACAGTCCGCTTTGTGTTTATTTCATCTCCGTCAGCTACAGTTTGGTCCTTTCACCGTAAAAAGGATATAATTTCTGCAAATAAGAACGATATCGCCGAAAATATCGACAAGATTCGTAAGCCTCCGAGATCGTCGAGGTCATCGCAACCGTTAGCAGCGTTCATAGGTTGAAATCTTCGCAAATTCTTCGAGGAATCTATTTATCTGCAAGACTTTTGCCCTATCTTCGTGTGATTACCTCGGGAAACCTGCAATTTCACCGTCTTAAGAAGTCACGGAACAACGGAACTAAGGAACAAAGATAACGTCATTGTGTCATCCAAAGGTCGCCGAGTAGCTCGCCGAGACGTCGCAAGGTTGAACCTAAGGACTTGTGCTTGCACTGTGAGTTCGTTCCATTTTTTCCTAATCCTATCCGAGATAAATTTCCTACTTTTAGCCAGCTTTTGTCCAAAAATTTCCTATTATAAGCTTATATTGAGTGATTCATTGTGATATCTTTTCGTAAAAATATTTCTTGCATATGTTTTTTTAGCGAAGTAAGCGCATACCAGGCTTTCTTGCCCATATATTTCAAGGTTACGCTTACATAGCACTGCAAGTGACCGCGCGCATCGCTCGTAAAGACAGCGCAGTACCTATTTTGTTGTTGCCGTGCAAAATATCAACCCACTTTCTTTTTTATTATATTTTATTATGCGCCTATAGCACCGTTTCGTACGCCTTTTCTTGCAATATTTTAGTAGGTTTTGCAGTAGAATAAGTGACTAAGAGTCTCGTAACAGCTTTTCATTATAGCAACGTATATTTTTATTTTTTCTTGTCACACTCTGTCGATGCTTACCCACATTCACAATGGCTGACGAAGCAGCTATAAAGAAGCATAAGAAAGCAAGGGCAAGTCTTAAAACTAAGCTAACGCAGTTTGAGGCTCATTTAACACTAGCAAAAACATATTGCGAATTATCCACTGAGCACGCATCCGAGCTTGAGCTACGTCTTTCAAGAATAGAAAATGTAATCAATGATTTCGATACATTACAGACGGAACTGGAAATTCTAGTCGACCCCCCCGACGGGGAGTTTGTTGAGCGCAAGCAGTTTGAGGACCATTACTATCGTCTGGTGTCTACTGCTCGCGATCTTCTCGCCAAGTGCACCGGCAAAGGTGGTCGTTCGCGCTCTGGGTCCGACGCAAGCTTCAGCGATTGCAACTCAGGTGGGACTTGTAAACATCACATGAAATTTCAGTTGCCTAAAATAAATTTACCAAAATTTGATGGAAACTATCAGCACTGGCTAGAGTACAGGGACACGTATATATCGATGGTTCATACTAACGATCACTTAGATAATATAAGTAAATTTCATTACCTGCGCGCTTCGCTTCAAGGCGGCGCTGCGATTATTGTCAAAAATATAGATTTTACCGAATCAAATTATAAAACTGCGTGGGACTTATTGTGCGAGAGGTACGACAATTCTAGATTATTAGTAAATAATCATGTTCAGGCCTTGTTCAATGTAGATCCTATTTCAAAGGAATCTAGTCGTTCTTATCGCTACCTGGTCGACGTAACTAACAAAAACATACGAGCACTCACAATACTAAAGCAGCCAACAGAACATCGGGACACGCTTGTCATTTATATGATGTCTACTAAACTAGACTTAACTTCAAATCGAAAGTGGGAGGACTCTCTGCAGCGATACAAGAGAGTGGAAGTCATCAAACATCACTTCTGGAAAAGATTTGCTAACGACTACATCTCCACACTTCAGCAGAAAACCAAATGGCAAAGAGGCAACAATGAGCTGAAGGTCGACACACTTGTGCTTGTCAAGGACAAAATCACGCCGCCCTTACTCTGGTCTCTAGGACGAGTTACCCAGACCTACCCTGGCACTGACGGTGTCAACCATGTAGTAGACATAAAAACAAGACGCGGCACCATCAGAAGAGGATGGAACAACATCTGCCCTCTACCTCTGGACGACCTATGAAGACTCGTCAACTACCTAACTTTGAAGCTTTCTCTTCAACCCGGGGAGCTTGTTTATACCACCAATCCCGCGCCGCCGCAGTCACCACGATGCCAGCGCCCTCTGGGTGGCCGCCGGGCACTTCTTTACGCGCAACCATTGCGATCGGACATTATTTGTTATTTAAATTATATTCTTTATTAAAAACCAGTGTATACAGTCCGCTTTGTGTTTATTTCATCTCCGTCAACTACAAGAATCATGAGTGAAACCTGTACTAATAATAGCTTTTTGTACATTTTATTTAAGTATTAGTAGTATTATTAAGTATAAAATACACTGCCTAATGGAAAATAATAAAATGATTATCCATTGTCATAATGATAGTTATTGTTAAGGATACCTATTTAAGGATCTTTTTTCTTTAAGCTAAAAATAAAATTATAAACTTAAATTAGCCTTTTTGTTTACATAATACAAGTTTAAAAATAAGTAATCCATAATGATTAAAAAAATCTGATAGTATTTGTTTTTTTTTTTCACAAATTTCATCGATATAAAAATCGACAATACCTCATCACTACTTGATTATGACAGTTAAACAGTGTGACGTCACAAGTGTCAGGCGCTGAAAGCATTTGAGACGGCTTACACGGGGGGTTTGATTGGATGCAAATAAACTTACCAACAAAATGTAATTTTCTTAGTTGAAGAAACAATGTACTCTTATTATTATTATTGTTATTTCTTATTATTGTTTTTGACTATAATCCAATCAATGAAACTGAAAAACCAGGCCTAAATCACATATAAACAGTAAAAAGTTTGTTTTGTTTTTTCCCGCCATATTATTTCCGTTCCGTGTATTTAGCACCGACCGAAGTACTACACAACGTAGTTCACGCGATTTTTCACAGATGGCGCTATTTTTTCTTGTATGGGGAAATTTTGAACCGCTTGTCTTGACTATATAAATCTATGGGGGACGGTATTTTTTTTTGTCATTTTTCATCGTAACTTGAAAACTAAGTCGTAAAAAATACAAAATATAGTTTAAAGAATGTACCTTTTATAAAGTATAAAATATGCAATAAATACGATAATATTCACTTGGAAAGTATAGGTATTGTGTTTTTATTTACATCAAAGATTTTGGAAACTACGGCAGCGTTTTTCTTACGTCAATGATTTACATAGATCGTAAACAAAGAACTTGATAGAATGTTGACATGGTATCTATGACATACAGCGTACAGCCAGTAAACTAAATAAAGAAGAAAGGAGGTTGTAACATTCGTCCCCCCCATATACAGCTCCTACATCTCTTCGATGAGGCGGCGAGGGGGTCTGGTGGTCCGCTGGCTACGACGGATTGAAGTAGCATGTGGAGACGGTGATGGTGACGATGATGACGAGGCAGTGTGTAGGGATGGTGTTCGAAAAGGCGATGATTCCGAATACGGAGGTGATGAACTTTGTGTATTTTCCAAATGTACAGGCGATGGTCTCTCTGCTGGTGGTACAAACACCGCAGCGGTTTGATTGTTTGCAAGTAGGGAATGTGAAGGTGATAGTGAAGAAGCCAGTCTCTGTGTTGGTGGTATAAATTCCGAAGCAGTTTGACTGGTTGAAGGTAAGGTAGGTGAAGGTGATAGTGTAGAAGGCAATCGAGCTCGGATATGATCGGCATGACGCCGTCTTTCTTCCCCTGCTGGTGTAGTAACAACATATGAGTAAAGATGTTTTTTTGCGGATATAGTAGCTGGTTCCCAGGTTTTATCCTGACGTGTGCGAACGAATACAGGATCACCGGGTGCATAAGTAGGTGCAGTTGACGAAATGTTTGCTTGTACTTGCTGGAATTGTAAATTTCTTCTTTTGTTAGGCCTTATATTCGACAAAAGACAATTAAGTCGTCGACCAAACATCACTTCTGCTGGTGATTTTCCTGTTATGTTATGTGGTGTGTTCCGGTACGTGAATAAAAATTCTAATAATCGTTCGCGTAACGGATCTTTTTCTGAAGAAGACATTCTTGATTTGAAGGTGCGAACTAGTCTCTCAGCTAGGCCATTGGTCCTAGGGTGATACGGAGAGGATCTGATGTGTAAAATACCTTGGCTCTCACAGTAATTTTTGAAGTCGTGTGATGTAAATTGTGGGCCATTATCAGAGACAATCATCGAAGGAAAACCGAAGGTACAGAAAAATTCATCTAAAGCTGAGCACAGAGTTCGGGTCGTGATGTGTTTTAACGGTTTTATTTCAATCCACTTTGATAGATAGATAGATAGATAAAAATCTTTATTTTTAGAACTTTTTACATTAGTTTACATAGGGTCTCACAAAACCACTTACGTGGTTTATCTGCGAGGACAGAGTACCGCTCGTACGGCTACAAGTTCATACTTAAAAACTAGTTATTAATAAGGAACAGCAACTATGGGAAAAACAAAATAAGCATAGTTTAAAAGAAAATTCGACCATTACCTTTGAGTCTATAAAAGAAAGATATTATAATGTTTTGAATAAATGTTTCTTAAGCATTCTTGAAAATTGTTTTTTATTTTGTATGTTTGCAATTTCGGACGGCAGGGCGTTAACCAGATACGGTATGCGTTTATTCAAAGTTCTATCACCATAATAATTATTTACTCTGGGAACAACATATCTGCCTTCCGACACTGCCCTTGTACCATAACCATGTTGCAATGGTACAAGGTAATCCTGACACCCATGGTTATTCGAGAGCAACATATATTTATGTTTTAAAGTAGCTGGTAAGATATTGCAAATCTTAAATAGCTGATAATAATTTTCTTTGCATTTATGTTTAGTCTTAGTGTCAACTAATAATTTCATAAATCGAACTTGCAACATCTCCAGTTTTTCTATGTATGTTTTAAACGTTAAACCATAACTGTCAAGAGCATAAGAAATGACAGAGTCTACCATTGCTAAGTACATACATTTGAGCACATTTTGAGAAACCTTATATCTTAAGTGATAAAATTTACCCAACAATATACGTAATTTGTTACATATATATTCAATATGACTGAACCAGGAGAAGAACTCATCTAATTTAACACCTAGATAAGTAACACAAGAAACTCTTTCTATAGGATTACAGTTACATACAGATGGGTTATGCAAACAACTATATGTATGAGCTATAAGCGAACAGCTCAAATCACTAATATTGCAATATGGCGACCTAAATACAATCATTTGCGTTTTTTGTGCGTTCAGTACAATACCATTGTCGTGCGACCATTTCACTACGTTATCAATATCCTGCTGCACGAGTCTACATATGTCAACAAGGTTGGTGCCGGCACGCAATGCACACAGATCATCGGCAAACATGTACGGCGTGCAATGCTGGAACACTTGGCAGAGGCTGTTTACATGCATCAGGTAGCAGACAGGTCCACATCCCGATCCTTGAGGCACACCACACGTCACTGGCATGGGAGCACTGCGGCCCCCACCAACCCTGACAGTAAAGGAGCGCCCGCTCAGATAATCGCGGAACCAATGGTTCAGCGGTTGCCCGACCCCACACTCCTCCATCGCCCTGATAAGCGTCTCGTGCTCTAGGGTGTCGAAAGCTTTTTTATAATCGAAGAATACCGCCACTACAATTTTCTTTTCACCTAGATAACCATTAACATCATTTGTAAATTTAGCCAACAGTGTGGCGGTACTCTTCCCCTTTTGAAAGCCATACTGACAGTGGTTAAGGATATTATATTTTTCCAAATATGTACTTATTTGATCAACTACACATTTTTCTACTACTTTTTCAACACTAGAAAGTATTGAAATTGGCCTGTAATTACAATGTAGATGCTTTACGCCTTTCTTGTAAATTGGTCTCACTATAGATTCCTTTAATTTACTGGGAAACTTATGCTCGCTCACACTTAGATTTACTAATCGCGAAATTACAGGACTTAACCGTTCAGACAACAGTTTAATATCACTCATGCGAATCGAATCACTGCCCGGCGATTTCCTGCTCGATAGCTTATTTATAACCTTAACCACATCAGAAGGTTTAGTAGGTACAAACCTCATACACAAATCATTTTGACTTACATATTTATTTCTATCTAAAAATTTGTCACTGCACATATGCATAACTTGCTCCACTTCAGATAAAAACGAAACAGCAAATTCATTACAGATTTGTGTAATATCTTGACAGTTTTTCATGTTGGATATTATTGTGCTATCCAAGTCTTTACAGCTATTTCCCAATAACTCATTTAACAAAACCCAGAGTTTTCTTAAATTATTTTTACAATTAATTATGCGGTCCTTGTCAAACTTATTTCTTGCTCTTGAGTAAATTTTATTACACTTATTACGGTACCTTGTATATTCTAATTTCTTTATCATGTTCTTAGGGTCATTACTCCACAGTAAAAAAAGTCTATCCTTTTCTAAAGTTATTTTTTTTTAAGTATTTGGTTACCCATGGTTTGTTATCTCTGTTACTATTTATCTTATACTTTTTGGTGACATAACTACTGTTATATATATCATTAAATAAGTTATTTAAAGCGTTATATAGTTGAATAGGACATTGAATACTGAGTAATTCTTCGAAGTTGACTGACAGTAACTTATCGCGTACCAAATCATTATCCAATACTTGATGTACTTTAAAGGGTGAGACATATTGATTCTGGGAGGGACTCCCACAAGTCAGTTCATTCCATTTTATGGCAGCAGCTACAATGTAGTGATCTGAGATTTTATGCTGGATAACCGCAGAGTTTATGAGTGCACAAGGTGATCTTATAAAGATATGGTCTAAACAAGACTCTGTTAGCTTTTCTGCAAGAACCTCTCTCCGAGTTACTGAGTTTATACACTTGGTAAATCCATACTCGCTTAGTAAGTTTTCATATAAAATTACATTACTATCTGAAAGCTTCAATAGATTGATGTTGATGTCACCACTAAGTATCACTTTACAATTTTTTGGAATACATTCCAATACCTGTTTTAGTTCCATTATAAACACAGAGATCTTATTAGTATTTTGTAATTTAGGAGGCCTATAAACAGATAACACATAGATATATTCACTACCATACTTAATCTTTAACACAACGCTTTCCGCTGCACTCATGTCTACGGTCTCAGGCGGTGTACATACTCTAGCAGTCAGGCGCGAGCGAGTGTATACCAACACACCACCCCCTCTCCGCCCCTCTCGTAGGTAGCTGTTCACTTCAAACCCATCAATATGGTATAGACATAAATAATCAAAGCTAATGTTTGGTTCTGTTAAGATTATTATATCTATTCTTTTTTTGCAATTATTTAAAGTTATAAGTAAATTGTTAAAGTTTTTATGTAATGATCTTATATTGACATGTAATATGCATAAATCTAGATTATTATCTAATGAAGATATCCATGAATCCGTGCTAAGAGCAGTGCTTTCTTGCACTTGACTATTTGTAATAAAATTAAAGTTGTGGTCTGCGAATGAGAAAGACTAAAAAAAACTTATTCTAAACTAAGTATACAACTATTAAGTAATAAAGGTAGGTATTGAAGTATTAGGAACAACAACATAGATCACTAGAACCAAGGTAGGTAAACATATATTGTTCATCCATCAGCACACAGCTCTTGGAGATCTTGTTCCGATCGGATCCATTGAGCCTTCTCATTCTCACCTTCTTTCTTCACCAAGATTCTCCCGTTAGCTACCCATATAAACTTGAATACTTTCTTCAGTTGGTTCTTAGTCTTCCATAGAAGTTCCCTAGTGAATTTATTCAGGTCTTCATTTATAAAAATTTTACTGTTGGATGTCCCACCTGTAATGATATCGCTTGTAAGAAGCGGGCGAATTCGTCGTTGCGTCAGCCAAGCATCTCGTGGGCTACCCGTCCGCTTGCTTGTTTTGTCTGAGACCCCTTCGTCGGCGGATCCGACCGAACCCTCAGCCGGGCGGAAACCAACCATGATCGAAGGAAATTTGCCTTGCTTGCGTGGTGGAGGCAGTCTTTTAGCCCACACAATGTCCTCAGTCGGTAACTTCAGGGTAGATCCTATTTTCTTTGCTATTTCTAGCACATTCTCGCCTGACATTTGTTCGACACCCACAATTTGTATATTATTCTTGCGCGAAGCCTGGTCGTATTCATGCAGTTTTTGTTCCAACGCAGCGTTGCACTTCTCTAAGTTTGCATACTTGTTGGACAAATTACCAACAACTTTGTCCATTTTATTGACCTTAGTTTTCAATCCTTCCTGTTCGATTACGACGTTATCATACTTGCTTGACAACAAGGACAAAGAAAGTGTCATGTCGGCGAGTTGTTTTTTGACAGTAGGGATGCATTTAACCTTATTTAATATTTCGCGAAGCATCTTTTGATTATCCATCAAAAAGTCCTCCTGCTCCTCCTCGGATTCCTCTACATCTTCATCTTCGCAGTTATGGCAGTAGATCCTTGATTTTCCTGCTTTCATGTCGGCGGCTAAGCCACTCACACAAGCTCGATGAAAAGTACCTCCGCACGGTCCCTGGCATACAAAATGAGATCCTCGCTTAGCTAGCGATTTTTTACATTTTAAACACTGCATATTATCGCAGTTATCGTGCTCTCGCAGCTCATAGAACACAATATTCTCGAGTTCTGAAAATATCACGAAAATATGCGTATGCACAACCACAGATTATATAACGCGACCAGAGATTATGTAACACGCGCGTCCAGACGACCCTTCCTTGCGCCGGTGCGAGCGAGACTTTGATAAAGCATCACACAATACAAGCCAATATGATCCTTCAAATGGTCCAGCAAAATCTATATGAATGCGTTCCCAAACACTTTCTGGAATTGACCAAGAGAAAACAGGAAGTTCGGAATTACAAGGACGATTTTGTTGGCATCTATTGCAATTTTTAACAAAACTGTCTATATCGTCTTCTAATGACGGCCACCACACATAGTATCGGGCGAGTGCTCTCATGGCTGATATGCCAGGGTGACCACGGTGAAGAAAGGTTAGGACTGATCGACGAAGAGAGACCGGAATTATCATTCTACCCTGCCATATAGTACAACATATGAGTAACTGCCACACGTACTGCCATATAGTCTTCGTATCGCATAGCTACAAAAGTCACTACACTGCTACGACTTGATACGAAAATCGGATGCAGGGTCACGCGCATTCTAGAGTATTATATGGAGTGCATTGTGAGTTGTTGAAGTGAGAAGGCTACGGTGCTACGCGTCTTGGTCTTGGGTTTTTTGCCGTACTGTTTATTTTTGTTGATTTGGTAATTTTGGTATGGCGGTGAACAGAGATGGACAGGAACTGATTGAAGTAAGCTGTGAGGGTTGTCCTACTGTGTTAGATCCCAGGCGTCATCTAGTTTGTTCCATTTGTAAGCACTCATATTGCTTGGATTGTGCCAATGTTAGCGACCAGCGTTTCTATAATACTTTAACTGGCGAACACAGGAACAAATGGAAGTGCCCTGCTTGCATATGTAAACAGCCCAGAAGGGATAATGACACACCAATACGGATGAAAACTGATCATACTGATAATTTGAATACAGATGCTGAAAATGTTAATACTCAACGTGGATCGAAATCGAAGGTGCAGCCTAATTATTCTTTGGAAAATACTTATATGGATGATACAATAAACCCACAGGCATTGAGAGAAGTAATCCGAGAGGAATTGAATATGGCACTGAGTAGCAATCTATCTGTTATAATTAGTGATAACTTAATAATGCGAGTTGAGGCAATGATAAACCATTCTATGTCACAACTATCCACGCAATTATTTTCTAAAATGTCTGCATTGGAGGAGAGATTGAAGATGGTGACAATGATGATGTATGATGAAGCTGCCGTTATTCATAATCTAAGGTATGATGATAAATCAAAAAAGGTATGTGCGAACTCTGAAATCACGACATCAATCAAAGAACAGGAACCACCTTTATCTAAAAGTCCTGCAATAATGGATGAAACCTGCGCTTCAAATATGATTCCATCTGACTTGCATAAAAATCTTAAACCTACTCAGAAGCCCAAATTAACTCCACCCCAAGCTGAGCAAAAGCCTCAGAAGTCATCATCGAGTAAAACCTTGCCGAAAAATGATCCTCCGTGTGATGATAAATCCATCACTGAGCATAACAGTCCTGTAACTTTAGATGACAAAGATAGTGAGGCCCCTTGGCTTGAGGCTAAGAAAAAACGCACTCGTGTCATGCGTGGTACTGCAGCACCAGGAGGGACTCAGCTTGAGGCTTCTGAACGAAAGCGTTATCTTCATCTTTATTATCTGAAGTTTGGCACTACGGTGGAACAAATTCGTAATCATCTTATTAAGGTATGTGGCTCAGACATGGTGTCTTCTATTGATTCATTGAGGGCTAGAGGGGAATATGCGTCTTTTAAGATTGTTGTCGCTTCAAGTATAGCTGTAAAAGTTATGGCTCCAGAGAATTGGCCACAAGGTATTTGCATAAAGCCCTGGACGCAGCCCTTTCGTGGCCCCCACCAAAAGGGTAGGAACGAAAATGCAAGAAACTAAGTTAGAAAAGATTTTTCAACTCAAAGTTTATTATCAAAATTCGAGATGGTTAAAGACAAAACTTCTTACATTTAGAAATAATCTCGTCTTAATGGAGGACGCTGATTTAGTGGCCATAACTGAAACTAACTTGGATGTGTCAATTTGCGATGCTGAAGTTTGTGGTTCTAAAGATTGGAGATTGTTAAGGAAGGATCGTGGAACACGGGACGGTGGAGGTGTCATGCTTGTAGCACGCTCACCCATTCATCTTGAACGTATTTCGAGTTACGAGACTGCGCGCTGTGAAAACCTTTGGGCAAGATTTGCGATAGATGGGAGCTTTATATATGTAAATGTCGTCTACTTGCCTCCTAAAACCAGTGATGATTATTACTTTGAATGGTTTGGTAGTGTAGAACAGATATGTAGCCAACATCCGAGCGAAAAAATTATTGTTTTGGGTGACTTAAATTTATACAGTGCCAGTGATGATGTTAATAAGTATTTTCACTGTTTTTTGAGCATTTGTAACTTTTATCAGTACAACAATGTAAAAAATGTAAATGACAGGTGGTTAGATGTGGTGCTAACGAGTGCAGAAATGAGAAGTGTGGTTCAGGTGCGTGTAGCTGCCCCGCATGAAGTAGTCACTAAAATTGACCCTCATCACCCGCCACTTTTCATACAAATTGATTACGTATGCAAGTGCAAAGCATTTAAAATTGATCCGTCAAATATTAAAAGACAATTGGACTGGAATTTTTCTAAGGGCGATTTTCACACACTGTATATTATGCTTTTAGAAGTTGACTGGCAGGAATTTTACAAAATTAGAGACACTGACGATGCGGTGACTTTATTTTATAACATCGTATACTCTATATTTGATTTCTGTATCCCAAAAAAAAGTAGGAAGCGCTCATGTAGTAGAACATACCCTGTTTACTATACAAAAACTATCATACGCGATATAGAAACCAAGGCTTACTATCACCGACTTTGGAAAAGTACTGGAGATAAGGAAATGTATAATGAGTTTGCGCGATATAGATGTAAAATCAAAATGGATATAGGTGTTGCCTACAATAATTACATTCATGCAATATCAGATCAAATACGTACCTACCGATCCTAAGCAGTTTTGGACGTTTGTTAGTGCGCTGCGAAGCAAAGGTGGAGTAGAGCCAAAAGTCACGCGAGGCAATAATGAATATCGTGGTGTTGAGGCTGCTAAAGCGTTTGCGGAACATTTTAGCTCAGTTTTTCTAACAGATGAGCCTTGCCTTGATTGAGAATCAGTTAGTTCATCAACAGCACCTAGATATATGTAGTTTTACAGAGTCAGACATATTAATTTCAATCCGGAAGTTAAAATCTGGGACATCGCCTGGTCCTGATGCAATACCTGCTTTTGTCATTAAAGGGTGCGCCAATCTTTTGATTGAGCCTATTACATTTATTTTCAACTTAATACTGAAGACAGGTGAATACCCAAAAAAATGGAAACAGTCTCGTGTTTCTCCCATTCCCAAAACTGGATCTAAAACGGCGGTTGAGAACTACAGGCCTATTGCTATATTAAGTGCGCTGGCTAAAATATTTGAAACTACCATGCGTGACCTGATTTTACCCCAATGTCTTCCGTTTATCAGTAACGATCAGCACGGTTTTTTACCCAGACGTTCGGTAGCTACTAACCTTGTCCACCTAGTAGATTATGTATCGACCGAGCTGCAACAGGGTTATCAAGTGGACGTAATTTATCTTGACTTTCAGAAGGCGTTCGGTAGGGTCGACAATGGTGTTATGTTGGAGAAATTGGGGGACATGGGGTTTTCCCCAAGATTATTAAAATTATTCGCTAGCTACTTGTCTGGAAGGGAACAATTTGTTAAATATGGGCATTTTGTGTCTGATCCCTATCGTACGCCGTCTGGTATCAGTCAAGGATCAAATCTTGGACCTTTACTTTTTGTATTATTGATTAATGACCTCCCGGATATAGTTAAAAATTCGATGGTTCTATTGTTCGCTGACGACGTCAAATTAGCTATGTCTATTAGAAGTGAACATGACTGCATGATGCTGCAGGAGGATATAGATCGTGTCTATCAATGGAGTCTTAATAATAGGCTTTTCTTCAATCCCACTAAATGTGAAGTAATCAGTTTTACCCGCTCACACTCTCCAAGAGAGCGTACTTACACTCTTGGTGGAGAACTGGTATCGAGAGCAACACAGGTACGGGATCTGGGAATATTGTTCGTACAGAAATTTAACTTTCATGCCCATGTGGAACACCTAACTGTTTCTGCTTACCGCCGGCTTGGGTTTGTGTTGCGTAACAGCGCCCCTCTTACAGATCAAGCGGTTCGTATGCTGTATGTGGCTCTCGTTCGCAGTATTTTGGAAACCAACTCAGTAGTTTGGAGCCCATATGAGAAAAAATATAACCTTATGTTGGAGAAAGTCCAAAAAAGGTTCCTGAGGCATACATACAAAAAACAGTATGGATATTATCCATTCATGTATCCCACTCTTTTTCTACAAGGACATTTGAGCTTCGACTCACTACAATTACGTAGATACTTAGCACTAGCAAAATTTGTTATAAATATTATTAGGAATAATATCAATAGTGTATACTTATTGCAGCGTTTTCTGTGTCTGTCTGTGCATAACTCGTATCGGAGGGGAAGGCGTCAGGATCTACTAGCTCTTCCAAGTTCCAGCACAGATGCGCATAAAAATACACCAGTTTTGCGTGCCATCACGCTTCTCAATTCTGCAATCAATTATGAACCACAATGTGATTTATTCCATAGTAACATAAATTATTTGATGAATGCGTGTACAAAATGTTTTGAAATATTGATGCCTGTGAGCACAATTAGTAATTGATTTATAATGTAGTTAAGAGTTTATTGTAACGCTTTGGATTTTCTGTTATGTTACAATTGTATAAATAATAAATAAATAAATAAATATAAGAATTTTATTTTCTATTGAAAGTTCGTTGCGTTTTTTGTAAAAGTGTTTAATTTCTGCTTGGTCATAATCAATTTCTCGCCATCCTGTGTTAATGCACTGTATAACTTTTTTAAGGGTTGAATCTTTTATTGTTGCTTCACGTATAAGTTTCTCTGACAGTTGCAGATCGTGCAATTTAACGCCCATTAGGCGTGATTCAATCTTGTGAACGCCAATTTCTGGTTTTGACGGTTCTGTGTTAGAATTAGGCAGTCTAGATAAACAATCCGCCAATATGTTGTGCTCTCCTTTTCTATAGCAAATGTCGTAATTGTAATTGCCAATTATAAGAGCCCATCTAACTAGCCGATTGTTAGCTAATTTTGGAAGGTTCCTTTGTTGACCCAAAATATAGATCAAAGGTTTATGATCTGTCACAAGAGTAAATTTTGAGCCTCACAAATACTGATCAAATTTCGTTATAGCAAATAGAATAGCGAGGGCTTCACGATCAATTACAGAATATTTTGTTTCAGCGGGTCGGAGTTTCCGTGATGCGAATGCTATAGGTTGCTCGACATTTCCATTTTTGTGAAAAAGTACTGCTCCTAAGCCTTTTTCCGAGGCGTCGCATGCTAAGAACAGTGCTGCCGCACAAATTTAAAACGCAGTACGTAAAAAATGGCAATTTTTTTTTATTACATATTTGGAATCGCCGTGGCGAGATCTACATGAATCAAAGATCCTTTTTCTTCTAAGTGGACTAGAAGTGGTAGATCTGATAAGCGAAAACGCAATACGTCACTTTTACAGTATACACTTGGTAATCATAAATGCAGTTCGTATACTTACTGCAGTTAGGTAAGGGCTCGAAATATATATATTTTTAATGGTCCTTATCATAAACGCAGTACGTATACAAACGTTGTTTATCATAAGCGATCTGTTTCGTAGTAGGTAAATTATTCGCAGCCAAACAAACAAGTGAACTATAAGGCAAAATATAAGACTTCATCCGCGTGGATCTTATGAAAAACAGAACTCTAACTTAACTGAAGTATTTTTCGCGAAACACTTCTCCTTCTTGATCCCTACGTAAAAGCGGTTTTACTATAAATTTAATTATCTTATGAATTTATTCAACTGGTGGGTAGTGAGGAAGTATTAGTAAAAGTCATATAAATTTTCATCTTTATTTACAATGTCATGAATGTTAGACGCATGATCAGTAATGTCACAGAATTAATAATAGTACTACATACAGAATGGAAGCTCTCCGCCTCCCACCAATCGGAGTACCTCAAGTGCGCGCGCTTCACCCCGCGGGGCCCTGCGCGATATCTCGTCCCATTTCTCGTCCTGTTGCCACGCGATATGCAACGCTTGCAAAAGTTGAAAAAATGGTGCGTGGTTGTGCAGTTTACGGTTGTCTTTCGACTCTCCAAGACAAAGTAAAATTTGGAATAAAGTTAAACAATAATAAGAAGCAATTATTATGGAATAAACACCATAAGGTAGACACAGATGTTTTCTTTCCTTTAAACATTTCTTTCATTGATAGATTTAATAGAGCATTTTTTGGGTTTAATGAAAAAAATAAAGCTTTGAATAGTATGTATTTATTTATTCCTTTCCACATTAAAGCAATAATATAACAGCATTTTTTTTCATTTTCTTGAATAAAGTTTGGCAGATTTTTTTGCAGTGATGATAAGAGCAGATTCGCCATTTTCGCGATAGTCACCCTGGTGCACCGGCGGGGCGGCGGCCAGCCAGCCGTCAAAGATAAAGTTTAGTGAAAAAAATGATTGTTTTTAGAGTTTGTGAGATTATTTCAACGTGTGTTTGTTAAATGGTTTTAATTTAAATTCGATTACTAAATACAACAAAGTAAGATGACGAGTGATAGTAAAGTTATAATTCGTTTGTGAATTGTGTAAGTCGCTTTATAGTCGAACGAAAAATGTGCAACTCGAAACTGTAATAAAAGTATAATGCTAATGTTCTGTTATCTACGTTTTCTAGGGTAGGTAAGTGTTTTCTAGATACCACCAACCCTACACTCACACGTCTTTAACCCACCCACACATTTGCGCGTGTAAAAATGACAGCTGTCACTTTTGAGCCCGATTGTATGGAGCTTCCGAGGTGTGGTAATGTATAAGAATTTGGCAGTCTTTTTCCAATGGACAGGAAGACAATTTTCAATGTCAATCGTTTAAGGCGAACCTTAAAAAGTAGGCAATAAGGAGAGTGAATGGGTGGCGAGGAAGTATTCATGAAAATCATTTTAACTTTCACCTTTATTTATTATGTTATGAGTGTCAGTTATAATAATTGACCATTTTAATATAATTGACCCGTGTTGTGTAAGACTTTGGCAATTATTTTCTTGACTTCTTCTTTTTTTTTGTGAAGTTGATTTTGTAATAGTCCAAGGAGTTAATATTCATTGGCTTCTGTTACGACAGACGAACCCAAAAAAAGGAAGTATTCCTAAAAGTTATTTAAACTTTCACCTATATTTACTATGTCATGAGTGTAAGCATATGTCTGTTCCTGTAAGAATTTGGCAGATTTTCCCAAGTGACGTTGTTTTTCTGTTAATCCAAGGAGACAATCTTGAAAGTCAGTCGTTACAGGTGAACGTAAAAAAGACTGCAATAAAGGGAGTTAATAAAAAAATATATTATTTACTATGTCATGAGTGTCAGACTTATGATCTGTGTTGTATAAGAATTTGTATTTGTTTTTTCATCTGGGTGACTGGTTAGCGAGGAATAAAAGTCGTTTAAACTTTCACCTTTATTAACAATGTCATGAGTGTGAGACGTACGATCAGTATTATTAGAACTGACAAGTGGCAAAATTATGACTTATTTTCCCATCGGAATGAGATGTTTTCCCGAGGTAAAAGTAGCATATGGAGTCAATCTTCCTGAGGAATCATGCATCTGAGAAGTCACGTCAATGAGTTTGAAAACCATATCAATAGAAGTGACGTATGGCTATGATAAAACGTATTTTCCCATGGGAATACATTATTTCCCCAGGTAAAACACAGCCTTATGCACGCATGGGCCCTTCAACTATCACTATGCAAAAAATCACGTCACTTATTATCATTGTTAAGCAAGGAATTGGTAAATCATATCAATAGAAATGACGTATGGCTATGATAAAACGTATTTTCCTATAGGAATGAGATGTTTTCCCGTGGTAAAGAGTAGCCAAAAGCACTCTCTAAACCTATGACTATCATCATGCAAAAAATCATGTCAATCCGTTGCTCCGTTTTGAAGTGAAAGAAGGAGAAACAAACAAACACACTTTCGATTTTATAATATTAGTATGGACGTACCCCACCTACTGCATTCTTGATTTGTGGATCCTACCCAAAAAGTGACGATTTACTAATAATAAATATATTTTTGCAAATAAAATGCTAAATACGTTAAAAATACTGATTATCTTTGTCAAATATGAAACTACGCGTTTTTCTCTACCTATTAAATGACATCCTGCAAGCAACAAGGGACTGTGAAAGTGGTGACAGAAAAAAACAAAACAAAATCTTTAAAAGCATTTTTCTCAACTCAACAAAAATTACGTACTGCGTTTTAAATTTGTGCGGCAGAGTGGACGTTTTTCATCAAAGGCTATTAAAGGCTTTGAGGATACAATGCAAGATTTGGTAGTTTCAAACATTTGGTTTTCGTGTTCGGTCCAACGCCATGTTCGACGTCCACTGGTGAGCTCGTGCAGGTCTGAGCATAAACCATGCAAGTGTGGGACAAAACGTTCGTAAAAGTTAACCAGTCCTAAAAAAGATCTCAGTTCCTTAGCATTTGAAGGTTCAGGAGCTTCCTTGATGGCTTGAATTTTAGCTTTTGTTGGTCGTATTCCATTTTTGTCTATTGTGTGTCCAAGATATTCGATTTCTTTTTCGAGAAAAGTACATTTCTTCAGATTGACCTTGAGGCCCGCTGGTTGTAATTTTTCAAAGACAGTGGATAGGGTGTTCAAATGTTCATCCATCGTCCGCCCAGTTACTGCAATATCGTCGAAGTAGACAGCTACGTTAGGAATGTCTGCGAGCAGTTCGTCAAGATAGTGTTGGAATATAGACGGTGCTGTTGAAATCCCAAAAGGCATTCTGTTGTACTGGAAATATCCTTTATGAGTTGATATGGTTAAAAACTTTTTTGATTCAGGGGCAATCTCAAACTGTAAGTAGGCACCCTTTAAATCAATCTTAGAAAATAGTTTGCCACCTGCAAGTTTTTGGCGAAGTCGATCGAATATTGGTACGGGGTGTAGATGTTTGATCAGAGCAGCATTCAATGTGCTTCGGTAATCTCCACATATTCTGATCTGGCCTGTAGGTTTAACAAGGTTAACAGTAGGTGTGGCCCATTCTATTGGGGTTACGTTAGGGTCAACTTTAAAAATGATGCCTTCTTTAACAAGGCGATCTAGTTCCAATTCAATGTTTTTTCTCATACTGAATTTGATGGGTCTTGCTGGCAAATGAACTGGCTTAGCGTCGGATCTAATATGTATGTTGACTTGATAATTGGACGCTTTACCCAGTTTTCCATCAAATAAGGAATTGTATTTGTTCAGTACTTGTTTGAGTGTATGAGGACTATCTTTGATAGAGTAGACAGGTTTTAGGAACTGCATTCCAAATAATTCACTCCAATGAAGGCCAAAAAGCATAGGGTCTGCGTGTTTTAAGACTACGACTGGTAATTTTTTTTTCCACTAAGTTTGACTGTGACGTCTGTTATGCCCTTAGGTTTAAGTTTGTTGTTACCGTATGCTCTCAATTTTGGGGCTTGTGTCAAAGGTGGTGAGCCTAATTTTCGCCAGAATTTTGTGTTAATGATAGAGTACGAAGAACCAGGGTCCCAATCCATCGTGCAGTCTATGCCGTTAATGTTAACATCGATTCTTTTACAGTCTTTGAGTGATTTTGTTGTAACATTGAAGACAAAATTGTTATCGTCCTCATCACTTGATTGAAAACTATCATTAGAGTGGTTGTCTGATGTTGAAGAAATGTGTCTGGAGCTCGAAACTCTGTACGTTTGTTTTGGTTTCTGTCTTGTTCCTCTTTTCGCTGTCGAGATATAAGCCCTTCTAGATTTGATACAACACCTTTCGAAATGTCCTTCCACATTGCATTCTTTGCATACATGGTTTCTTGCAGCACAGTTAGTAAATGTGTGTTTCTCATGCTTGCCACAACGGAAACAATGATTGTTGTTCATTTTCCGGGGCGAGAAGTTCCTATTTGTTGATGTGTTTTGTATCCTCTGTTTTCTTTGAATTTTGTTGACACTTGTGCTTGGTGTGTCACGTTCTGCTTGTTCTCTGGATTGTGCTACGGCAAATGTTTGTACAAATGTAACTTCTTTCAGTACCCCTTCTTGGGATTCTTGAAGATCAGGCCATTTCTGTTTCAGGTCAGTTTCTAGTTCGCTGTGGTTTAGACCCGTGGCAAAACGGTCACGGAGCTGTCGTTCTAGAAATGCATCTTCATACCCGCAATCAAGGCTGAGATTTTTGAGACGATTGGCGTAATGTTCCATTGTCTCGCCGTTTTCTCTTATACATTTCCAAAATTCAGTTAAAGCACGGTACCTTGTTTTTTTTATGTGATATAGATCCATGAGTTTGGATTTCAGGATGTCGTAAGTGCTGGAGTCGAATTTAGGAGTAAGTGCAATTTTAATTTCACGGAAGGTTTCTGGTGTGAGGCAATTAAGGAAAAGATTCCGTCGGCCGCTCACCGATACACTGTGTATTACGCATTTCGTTTCAAAATAGTCTACGAAATCTTCTGCGCGGCTTGTTTCAGGGTTAAATTTCTCGAAATGTTTGAAAATATCTGTTCCACTGCTTGTTTTTTCACTGTTCGTAGAGCTGGTGGTAGCATCGTTGTTGCCAATGCTCCTTGTTGTCAGCAGCTGTAGTAGTTGCGTGATCTGTTGTTGTTGCGTTTGTTGAACGTGGAGAAATGTTGCGAATTGTTCTTGATCCATTTTACATCTCGTCGCCAATTTTATAAAGTATAAAATATGCAATAAATACGATAATATTCACTTGGAAAGTATATTGTGTTTTTATTTACATAGATCGTAAACAAAGAACTTGATAGAATGTTGACATGGTATCTATGACATACAGCGTACAGCCAGTAAACTAAATAAAGAAGAAAGGAGGTTGTAACAGTACCTACAAGCAAAGAATATATAATATTACGTGGTACAAGTAAAGCCCTACTCGACCTAGTAACGACAATTTGAAATGTTGCCCTTTACATTAATCATCATATTAATTATTAATTAAGGGCAACCATATTCTAAAATTATTCCAAGTTTCAAGTCGACAGCAGTGGTTGCTGAGATATACAGTAGGATGTCCCAAAAAAATGAAAGTCCATTTTTCTCAACGCACACCCTCTAAATTTTTTCGTATGGTGTCAAAACAGACGTAAATCAAAAGAGATGTAAAATTTTACTATGGGGGTTGGATTTTTATTTCGAGGGAAAATTAACAGGGTTCAAACCAAGTTCATATGATAGATACCTATAATAGTAGATAATATTGTGGTGAAGACAGAATATTTTTAAAGGCCACCATTTTTTTACAATCGATTTTTAAAGTTATTGAAATACGGCATCACTGATTGTAATATGGCAACACAGATTGGACTATGACAACCCTACTTACAAATAGTGTTGCGATCTATCGATTATTTTATTTCGAGATATTAGTGTGAGTCAGGTCACCTGCGTCAGTTTATACATTTACCGTCAAAAAATTACATTTGCCCTTAGGTATATTTTTACCTAGAGGCTCGTTCTGAGTCGGCAGATCATTTGACTGAGAGTTGTCAGTTTCTATGAGTCATATTAATGAGTCAACTCATTTAAATAATTTGGACCATTTGGTCAGTTTCTATGAGTCATATTAATGAGTCAACTCATTTAAATAATTTGGACCATATGAGTCCGAGAAGTAATACAAGATCTTATGACACGCACGACAAGCAGTCATCCAAGTACTATTAGGCCGGATATAAAGCAGGTTGTAGCAGACAGACCTCTGTGAAATATTCCCGCGCAACGTTGGAATTGTTCTCTAATTGCGTCACTGTAAGTGTTCAATTGTCAAGAAACTACCTAGTAAGAGCAGGCAAAATGTCAATCTCGTCAGCCGACAATTATTGAGGGATCGAGGGGAGTCATGGCTCCCCCTGCCTCTACCACGAAGGTCATGAGGCGACCAAAGGCCACTCACAACGTCGCCCAGGCCACTTACCTTCGCGAAGAAATCGGCGCCAAGCTTTGCAAAAGTGCAGTCGCCCGCCTTACCGCCGCTTCACCGCACCCCGTCGAAGCCCCCCCGCAACCGCAACCGCGGGCCCTCGACAGCCGCTTGCCTGGGCTGTACCGCCTTTGCCACAGAGCCTATTAACACGGTCTTCTCCCCACAAGCCGTGGGAGTGAAGACGAAGCACCTGGAGGTGTCAACAAGTTCAGTCACACACGAAGCCATCGACCTTGCCATCGAGCTCTTGCTCTCCGTTCTCAAGGCCTTGAGAGCAGGCACAGACCCGGTGACAATTGTCACGGAGGGTGTCTCCATCCTGGCTCGCATCCCCTCCCCTCCACACCTGAGTCCAGGTAGCCTACGTCCACTACGCCTCGTCGAGTAGTTAGGACTGTGGGCCCCTCACCGCCCCTCACAAAACTGATACAGTGGATTTATTTTTTATACAAGAGAAAAAAAGAAAAAAAATGGGTTATTACTTTAAGGCACTAAAACGATAAAAACTAAACTGCGTTAGTTTTAATCGTTTTTGTACCTTGTATTCCTTGAATTTTCATCGTGTTCAGGTCTAAATCGACAATTTCAGTTTCATTTCAGGTTACTCTTTATATTTATATATTTCATTTACCTATATTAAAATAGCTCCGCTACATATTACAAGAATTAAAACAACACATCAAACAAATACACTTAACTAATTTGAGTGAGTGAACTGACTCACTCATTTGAACTATTGATACTAAGATTGATACCGTTATCTCTACGGCTTTTTTTTTTTTTTTTTTTTATCTTTATTTAAGGAGTTTTGTCATGCAATGACTATGCCACTCCATTGTGCTTCCACAAATTACACAAACATTATACAATAATTCTACTAATTATAACTATCTCTACGGCTTTTAAAATTAAACGCTTGCTTGACAGATATAACCTAAAACACCTAACCTTTTTCCTCACTTCTTTGATATTGGCTAATTAAATTAATAAATCAAAGCAGTATTGATAACAAGGAACATAATTGATAAATATGTGTATTTTGTAGAATCGGGTTGTCAAGCTCAGGAGATGTCTGTGAAAGTACATTCTTGGAATAAACGATAAAAATGAAATACTGAAGTTGAAATCAGTGCTTACATAGCCAGATAATTTACCACACAAAATAATAGATAGGCTCTAAGCACTGACCTCTATATGCGTACTTGTATATATAGAGGTCAGTGGCTCTAAGTCACCAGCCACTTTTGGCCGCACCGTGTGACAAGCTACCCAAAGAATACATCTATACTAATACATCTATACTATACATAGAGTTACAAGAGGAGACACAAGACTATTCAGAAATTAATTAACTTAAGGGATCAAAAACTAAAACAAGGCATGAGTGCAGACTCACAAGATCTTAATATTGTAATATCAAGTGCCTTCTGTAGCGTTATCGCTCATATTCCTTTTTCGTGTTCGATACTTTTTGCTTCTTTCTCGATGTATTGACTGGCTGTTTGTATTCATTGACAGTGGATTCAAAATTTTGATTTTCCTTTCTCGGTGCTTATTATTTGTTTGGATACAAAAGATATTGTGTCAAATTTATCAGAATATTTTGAAAAATCATATAATACACCAAGATAAACTCTGTTTTAATACAGCTTTTTTGCTGCTTAAGTTGTAATTTCTTTTACTTGTGCAGCACATGTTCATAGAAGATTTGGATTTAACTCGATGTAAACTTCTCAATTTTGTAAGTATTTTTGTCTTTACGTAATATTTGTTGCTGAGAGGTTGCCACTCTCTTATGCCGCATTTTTATTCGTGCAGCTAAAGCTGCCCGATTACGGGCAGTAGGTTACGGCTTGCACCAGCAACACTGCCTAGCCCTGTCTCCAGAGAGACTATTTGTCATCTGCAGCTTGCACCGTGCTCTCTGCCGCAGCACCTCTTCAACTGCGGGTTTCCTAGCAGCACTGGAGGACACCACGAACTGCGCAAAACCTACATCAACCAAATACCAGATATTTAAACCTTTTATATTATTAGTTTTAATATGTTTCAAAATTCTAAAAAGCGCCACCAGACGCGCCATGATTTTTTGATGTCCCTCAACACAGAATCCTCAGAGAATAAAACTGCATAAAAACTTATTTTGAAGATGCCAAAAAATAGTCATGAAATAGTCATAAATAGTCACCATAAGGAAAAAAATAGTCGCGTTACAATTCTAGAGTTATAGCTATGGTTTGCTGAGGATTATGGGCATAGGCTATATACAGAATCCTCAGTTCTGATGCAAGCAAACCGTGGGGACTATCGACTTGGTTTTTATTTTAAAAAATAGTCATGAAATAGTCATCTTGACTTCCAAATTCTCAAAAATAGTCGTTCAAGGATTTCAGAGTTACAGGGGTAGCTTGCTGAGGATTCTGTGCATAGCATTTCACGGACGCAGATTCCTGCAGAACGGTTAGGTTTTTCTATTTGATACTGATGTCAAAAAATAGTCAACAAATAGTCGTCTCAAACCATAATAACTTCGGTCTGTTTTACCTAGTAGAAGTATGTTAAAAATGCATGTGAACTTCGCCATACATTTTTCCTTTGTACAGTCGCGTACACAAAATTATTTGATATTGAGTTCATGTTGTCAAAAATAATGGATTTTGTTAGAGGCTTTTATTTTTATATATTGTTGCAGACCTTTTTTTTGTGTTGTCTATTTTTATTAGGTAAATAAGAGGATGAACCGACTGATATATCAGTGCACAGACCCAACCCTTTGGTCTACAAACTTATAATGTAGGTTCCACGTTTAAGGAAAGGTAAAACTAGAATATCGGGCTTAAACCCAGATGCATTCAGTAAGTAAAAATACTTTAATAATAATTGGTAGGTTCGCAAATATTACTAAATTAACTATACTAACTTTACTAATTTCTTGATTGATCAATGTTGTTTGCCTACGCATTTAACTATTCATTAAAAATTAAAATGTCGCTGCATATGTGTTTCTTTTACCCAATAGCACATCAGTAGAATAATACAAATCAGTGACTTAATGGCATAGTAACAGAGTTGGAAATGTTTAACGTGGGTTGTATAATAGAAAAAGCACCAATATTCTGAGACGAGATATGTTTAACCAATAGCATGGCGGCGTTCGGCTCGACCGAATTGTGTGACCGAGCTAGCGCTCGCCGCCGCCGCCGGCGCGTATTGAAGTGCCCTACAGTGTTGCCATTAAAACGACAATTGCCGTGTTCTACGGTAATTATATGAAATGTAAAGTTAACTTAGTTAATAGAATCAGGCGTTACTTTGCGGAAGTCCATCTCAAAGAAATGAAACAAATATATAGCCACCTTCCGCAACAATGATGGATGCTATGTACTCACTGTGCAACGCCCGCCCGCCCGCAAATAAATGCGCATGCGCAGGCAACTGCAACACAGCAACCACCCAAAAACACTCTACACGTGTTTCGCCTCTACACGAGGCATCCTCAGGAGATGTTAGACCGACCAGTGCCTAACACCGAGTGCGATGGGGCGACGATGCTCACTCGGTGTTTGGCACTGGTCGGTCTAACATCTCCTGAGGATGCCTCGTGTAGAGTGTTTTTGGGTGGTTGCTGTGTTGCAGTTGCCTGCGCATGCGCATTTATTTGCGGGCGGGCGGGCGGTGCACAGTGAGTACATAGCATCCATCATTGTTGCGGAAGGTGGCTATATATTTGTTTCGTTTCTTTTTAAATTTAACTTACACTACAGCCTATGGAAGCAGTAAATACACAACATGTTATTCCAAATTAGGATTTCCATTTTTTCAATAATCCTACTTAAAAATTGAATGTAAATTCTAAAAGTAACAGCAGCTCGTTAAAAGCGCAGCCTCAGTTTGGTCATTGCGCTGCGGGTTATTGCCCTCTGCGTAGGGCTAATTTTAAAATTTTCAGAATTTTTTAAACGTAGATTTTTTTTTGTGTTCCTTTATCGTTACTGAAACACCCCCTAAGCTATGGCACGCAATAAAATTATCACCCTATATTACTCATTTAACCATTTAACGGACATAAGTACGAAGACTGTGATTAATAAAAAAAACCGGCCAAGTGCGAGTCGGACTCGCGCACTGAGGGTTCCGTACCACCACATAAACATAATTGTATTAGTTGAAATTTCAGCAAGTTGATGTGCTAGATTTTTTGAGTCCGACACGCGCTTGACCAAATTTTATTATTTGTTGTTATTTTATAGCTTATGCACTATAACATACCAATTTTCAAGTTTGTAAGTGTTCCCGTTTTTAAATAGAACTAAAACAAAAATCGCCTCAGCGACCATCCAACTTGACCCCTCTCTTATATGAATGTTCTTGAAACGGGAGCTCACCACAATTGGTTATCATTAGTTGTGAGAAAAGTTGTAATATTTAATGATTTCAGACTTTTCCCATTATTTGTACTGTGAGACCTAGCTTCTTGCCAAATTTCATAACTTTAGGTCAACGGGAAGTACCCTGTAGGTTTTGCATTTTTGAATAAATGTATGGAGATGAGGACATAAAATGCCATATCTTTTGATTGCGTCGTTGTAAAAAATTGAAATTTTCAGATCTTATGTGGTTTATGGATCCTAATATGTGGTATTAATTTCAATCTGATACCTTTACCCGTTCGTGAGATAAAGGGTCTTGACAGACAGACAGACAGATAGACAGACGGACAACAAAGTGATCCTATAAGGGTTCCGTTTTTTTCTTTTGAGGTACGAAACCCTAAAAACTAACTTAAAAATAATCTGTAGGTACTGAATATATTCATAAAGAAGATTTTTTTATTATTTCAGTTTAAAACCAGTTATTGTAGTTTATTAAGCTATATTATTTAACATGAAAACAAATAAACTTTGCTTTTTATTACAGAATTGATTATATTGGGTTCCAAATACATAAAAAAATGTAACTAAATAGTTACCATCAAAGATGATATGCATTTTGAACACGACTGTACTTGAGTTGAAAAATGTATGGCGAAGTTAACATGCATTTTTAACATACTTCTACAAGGTAAACCTGACCAAATTGATTATGGTTTGAGACGACTATTTGTTGACTATTTTTTGACATCAGTATCAAACAGAAAAACCTAAACGTTCTGCTGGAATCTGCGTCCGTGAAATACTATGCACAGAATCCTCAGCAAGCTACCCCTGTAACTCTGAAATCCTTGAACGACTATTTTTGAGAATTTGGAAGTCAAGACGACTATTTCATGACTATTTTTTAAAATAAAAACCAAGTCGATAGTCCCCACGGTTTGCTTGCATCAGAACTGAGGATTCTGTATATAGCCTATGCCCATAATCCTCAGCAAACCATAGCTATAACTCTAGAATTGTAACGCGACTATTTTTTTCCTTATGGTGACTATTTATGACTATTTCATGACTATTTTTTGGCATCGTCAAAATAAGTTTTTATGCAGTTTTTTTCTCTGAGGATTCTGTGTTGAGGGACATATTTTTTGGATCAGAATCTTTGGCTGAAAATTTTATACGTTTAGATCTTTGATCCGCGATACTTTGCGGAAGGTACGACTATGGCCTTATTTAACTAGACGCTTTAGTAATAAGTTAGGTGGCCACTTAAAGTTATCACTAGACTTTTCCTAGCGAAAGTAACAACTAACTATAGACGGAGCGTTTAACCTGACGCACGCATCGCGGATTTCTTTCCAAATTTATTTGTCTTATTTTTAACGCCTATCGATGATTTTTTTTAATACTTTAAACAATATTATATACTTAAATTTAATCACGGATCGTACAATCAAATTTTAACTTTATTTCGTTGGTTATATATTAGTGAAATTATACATCAAAACTGTGTTCTATTTGATTTTATTAAAATATTGTGTGTTATATCTCTTTGTTTGTTTGGTTAGTTTAAGGTAAGTTAACTCTTACTCTATTTTATCTAACTGCAGTACATTTTCAATTTAATTTACTTTATTTCACTGCATTTTATGGCGCCCGAACAGGGATTATTGATTTATTCTGCTTTTTTTCAGGTTCTCTATCCAGATGAAACAAATTTTCACGACCGCGCGGATGTGCGTTTTTATAAACGCGACTTGTATAGACAATTTTTTTTAAAATGCAATTTAACTTGTAATTTCATTCATTGTTAAATTAACTATACATTTAACTGGAAACGTCTTTTATTTTCTCCAGAAATATAATTTTACCCTGAATTTCATTTCAGTAGTTTGTAGTAGTTACTCTGTTTGTAAGTCTGAATGCTTGTATAGGGAACTAAAGGTAAGTTAGTTTATGCGAGTTTTTTGTGAGAGTCTTACCTTCTTTCAGGTTACTTTCAGTTTTTTTTCGTCGCGCATACTTAGCCTGCTGAACCAATCCCTTCATTATGGAAGAACAGGTACCACCAGTTGTTGATCTAGGTAATCCGTTTGGAGATACTAGTGCTGCTTCAAATCAGGAACCTCCACTGTTAATGGATCAAACGCCATTACTTATCGACACTTCTATTCCAATTACTACGACCCCACTCAATCCTAGTCCAATTTTAAACCATCCTAGGAATAGGTTTGATATGACGTCGAATCCTTACCAAGATTCTCCTCAATCTTCTCTTTCTGCAACTACAGAGAGAATCAAAAAATTTTTATCAAAGGATAAATCCCTCACATCCTGGAAGAATTGTGTTGTTAGTTCTATGTCTTCTCAGATAATTTTGGGTATGGAATTTTGGAATAATTTCGGTCTTACGGATTCTTTTTGTAAAGCTTTTGATTCTTCTTTTAAAGGTAACCTTTTCGTACCAACAGACACTCCACACTCACCTTTGATGTGTTCAGCCAACCATATTCAACCTCGCTTCACTCTTTCAGCTGACCAGGAAACTCGTTTACAGAAGGTCATTGAAGAGTATAGTGATATTTCTTCTGAGAAAATCGGTCTTGGTAAAACTACTTGGCTGAGTCATAAAATTAATACCGACGGACCTCCTATTCGCCAAAGATATTATCCTTTGTCACCTGCTAAACTAAAGCTCCTTAACGAGGAGATAGATAAAATGTTAGAAGCTGGTGTCATTCGTCCATCTCGCTCACCATGGGCTAGTCCAGTTGTTATGGTAACTAAAAAAGATGGTTCCGTACGCTTCTGCGTAGATTGTCGTAAATTAAATAGCGTTACTATTAGAGATTCGTACCCTCTTCCTAGTGCTTTTTGGCAAATTCCTTTAGCTGATGAAGATAGTTGTCAGAAAACTGCTTTTATTGTACCACAGCGTGGTCTTTTTGAATTTGTTCGCATGCCGTTCGGTTTAACTAATGCTGCCTCAGAGATGCAACGCCTCACTGATATGTTAGTTAATTACGAATTCACTCCTTCAGGAAATAACTGCGTTTTTGGTTATATCGATGATTTGATTTTGGTCTCACGCGATTTTGATGAGCACCTTGATTTACTACGCAAGGTTCTCCATCGTCTTAAGGAAGCAGGACTTTCCATCAATTTGAAGAAATGTGAATTTTGCAAACCCGAGTTAAAGTATTTGGGTTATATTGTTAACGAAAATGGTCGAAACGAAAATATATATATAATACCTACAAATAAATAAAATATATATTTAATTTAATTTATTTATTTAGGAAATCTTACAGCATTAAATGTGTTTATAAACATAAACATAATACATAAAGCTTGCCAATTAAAAAGATCTCACAGTTAAACATTTAGAAGTTAATAACAGCTATTACAAATAATAAAAAAAACAAAAACAAAAGGATGACAAAGGAAAACACGATATAAGTACAAAAAATTAATAAAAAGAACTAGTTTATCTACATAGAAAAGAATGCATAAGTGTAGTGAGTGTGAAAGTGTGTGTGTGTGTGAATGATAATGGCAGTGACACCATATTGTAATGTCTTATGCGACTCAAGTAACCATTGCATGACCACTTTTACCTGACAGTACATCGCACGCTTGCCTTTTGAAGCTTGTCTTATTAAGATTAAAAATGTCAACATTTATAAAAGTGTTATTATAGAAGCGTGCACATCGACTTAAAATTGAGTTTTGGGCATAATTCGTGCAAGATCTTTTGACGTTTAAGAGTTTTGTATGTCGGGTACGTACAGTTGGAGTGCACAACCCAAATCTTGAAACTAATTCCGGACAGTCGACAATATTATTTAATATGTTATATAAAAATATAACGTCCGATAACTGTCTCCTCTTATCGAGTGGCATGATCCTATAATGCTCAAGACGCACATCGTAATCTGAAAGTGTAGGGTGGAATCGCCTGGATAAAAAGCGAATAAATTTGCGTTGAATACCTTCAATTCTATTTGTGTGAACTGAGTAGCCAGGCGACCACACCTGTGACGCAAATTCCAGAATGCTTCGGACATAGGCAAAGTACAGGGTGATTAGTGACTGCGCATTTTTAAATGGCTTTGTGATACGCATAATAAACCCTAACATTCTATAGGCTTTCTGCACTATATGTTCATAATGCAGTATGAACGATAACTTATCATCAAGGATCACCCCCAAGTCTCTCACTTTTGACCGTCTCACGAGGACTACGTTATTGATGGTGTAATCAAAAAGTATGGGATGTTTTTTTCTGGTGTAAGTGATGCACTGACATTTATCTACATTTAGGTCTAGGAAATTCTGCCTGCAATAGTTGCTGAGCCGAGATAAATCTTCCTGAAGGTTAATACAGTCCCTTTGATTATTTATGGAGGCGTAGATTTTCATGTCATCCGCGTACATTGAGAATTTTGAATTTCGGAAGCATGTGTATATATCAAACACGTAGATATTAAAAAGTAATGGGCCTAAATGCGATCCCTGCGGAACGCCTGAAGGGATTGCCGCAAAATTGGATGTACATGCTCCGATTCTGACAGCCTGAGACCTGTTTTCCAAATATGACGTAAACCATCTCAGAAGGTCGCCGTGTAAGCCAACTGCCCTGAGCTTGTTTAATAATAGGATGTGATCCAGTCGGTCGAAACATTTTGAATAATCAGTATAGATGACGTCCACTTGACCACCATCGTCCATACTTTTAAATACATCATCGGTGAATACCGCTAAATTGGACACCACGGATCTTTTTCTCATGAAACCATGCTGTTCCATCGGTACTGACTGAGCTAAAAAAGGATAAATATGGTCGTGCACTATGAGTTCCAGAAGCTTGCTGAATACTGACAAGATAGATACAGGCCTGTACTTATCAAATTGAGACTTGGGACCTCCTTTGTGTATTGGGACTATAATAGCCTCCTTCCATTTTTTAGGAAAAACGCCTTCAGTTAGTGATCTATTGAAGATCATAGAAAGCGGACGTGACAATTCTTTGGCGCACATCTTGACTAAGAGAGGCGGGATGTTATCGCTTCCGGGACCTTTGTTAACGTTGACGCCTTTCAGATATTTGTGAACTTCGTTTTCAGTTAGGATAATTTTGCTTTGCGAAGATGACGGGTTGATCTCACGGACACATGGAGCTGTAGCTGTAGAACTTGGACGGTAGACGGATTGAAAATAATCAAGGAATTGTGTACATATTTCCATAGTATCCGTGACAACAACGGAACCATTTTGCATTTGTTTTGGAATAGAACCGGTTTTTTTTAGATCTTTGGAATACTTCCAAAATAATTTAGGATTTTTTGTGAGACCCCAGTTCACACTTCATTATATATTTATCCCAAAATTCGTCCTGTGCCTCTTTTTGGCGCCTACGTAGCAGTGTAAATGAGTCTTGGTCGCGAGGGTTTCCGAATTTTTTCCACAAGCTGTGAAAATGTATTTTTTCTTTTATTATATGGATAAGACTCCTACTGTACCAAGCTGGATAAATTTCATTGGAAACAAGGACAACTGTAGGGACAAACCTTTCAATTGAAATTTGTAACTCAGCATAGAAGCAGCTAACAGCATCGTCTAGACTGAGTGTGTTAAGTTTTGCGTTCCAATCGATGTTACTTAGGCAGGACCGAATAGAGTCAAAGTCAGCTTTTCTGAAAAGGTAAATTTTTCTTCGGGGTTCCTTTATGGGCTTTAATGAGATATTTGGCAGACTAAGCTCAAGTGCTGGATGGTGCGGCATGTCTTCTCGGGTAAATGGGTTTTGAGACCTAGTAACAGACGTGTAAGTTGTGCTAAATACTAAGTCTAAGAAATTATGGTTATCATTTGCCAATTCATTAAACTGGTTCATACCTGATAACGATAAAGTTTCAATAAATTCATGTATATGACCTGTGATATTGCCCATTGCAACCAAGTCGTCATCGCCGGAGTCCCTTAACCACTTAACGGAACTCATATTAAAATCACCCAAACACACTAGGTTGCTGTCTGGGTATGATTCAGTCATTCGTGTTAGATATTGATTGAATTGGCTTAATATGGGGTTCGTTGGAGAACGAGTACCTCGTAAGTATGCGCAGATTATGTGTAAGTCAATACTAGATTTGATAGTCTTGGCGGGGATGATTACGTGAATAACCTCAAATAGCGCATTAGTAGGAAGATATGAATCATCACGGCGTGCAGCTAAGCCGCGCCGCGTTAATAGCATCACTCCCCCTCCACGCGTGCACTGGGTAGCTGTTAAGTCCCTATCACACCTATGAATATCGTAACGGGCATCGGAGACCTCAGCGTCAAATATACCGTCGTGCAGCCAAGTTTCGACGATAGCGACAACGTCAAAGTCAGTATTAAGTAAGTTTTGTTTAAAAGTCAATGTTTTTCCTCGGATGCTACGACCATTCTGAAAGTATATATTAAAAGTCATTGAGAGAGAAAATTAATTGATTTAAATACGGAACCTTAAAAATGACTGATGAATAATTTAACTGTGTAAAAATATTAAGGTGCAAGAATGCAATTGGTTGCTGTGAGTCTGTGTTTGTGTTGTTTAAGTGTAAGTGTGCTGTAAAGTTTCGATATGAGTAATTATTAAAATAAGAATAACAATAAGTAAACGTTAAAATGAGATAAATATATGCTATCAGGAAAACATAAATCGCATTATTATTAGAGTTCATGTTTAAGAAATAGGATCTTGAATGTAACCGGAGCTCTTCATTTTCTTTAAATCTGTGGCGGTGCGAATGATAAGCGCTGGGTAATTTTTCGCCTTCCTGACATAAATTTTTCCGTTCCGTACCCAAGGGTTTAGAAACCCCAGATTAGTGCAGGCGACTTTCGCTAGCTTGAAGATGTTCTTGTTCTCCACTGTCAAGTGCTCGTTGACGTAAACTTTCCTCTCGTTGCCTTCGAAGCCTAGCTCAGCGCAAGTACATAATACTCCACAGCATTTAATAAGGAATCGACCAACAATTTTCGCGAATTTTGCAACCGACAGGGCAAAGAGAGCGTGTGGGAGGTATCCAATAGAATAATCAGAGCGGGACCCCCAGCACAACCGCCCACCACAATGGCCAGAGATGACGGCACATTCACCACATCCTCTGCGGAAACTGCTCAAGCACTTCTAGACCGTTTCTATCCTGACGATACCCATGACGACACCGCCAGACAGACTGTGATCAGGGCGGCGATGTCTTGCATGCCGGAATCAGACCCAGAGCCTCCATTCACACCAAACGAAGTGCTCTCTTGTTCTAATAACATGAGCCCTAAAAAGGCCCCCGGTACCGATCATCTCACTTCCGATTTAGTACATTATTTCACTGTGGGCTTCCCAAATCTGGTTACCGACATCATGAACAGGTGCCTGTCGCTGGGTTATTTCCCACTCGCATGGAAGAATGCTTTCATTAAAATCTTGCCTAAACCCAATAAAGACGATTACTCGAACACCTCATCGTTCCGCCCTATCGGACTTATCAATGTATTCGGCAAGCTTCTAGAGAAATTGATCGTTAGGCGCCTAACGTACCACATGTACTGCAGCCGATCTCTACACCACAACCAGTATGGATTTAGAGAACAGGTTTCCACAGTGAACGCTCTGGATCGGGTCATTGAATTTGTGCGTAGCGCTCGTAGCAGTAGAGATCAGGTCATAGCTGTTTCTTTGGATATCAAGGCAGCGTTTGACAACGCCTGGTGGCCGGCAATCTTCGACAGACTCAGAAAAACCAATTGCCCTCGCAATATCTATAAAATTCTGCTCCATTATTTCTCGCAACGCACTGCGACCATCAATTTCTCCGATAGCACTGCCACTAAAACACTTACACGTGGTTGTGTGCAGGGCTCAGTCTGTGGTCCGTTCCTCTGGAATCTCATTATTGACGATTTACTGGAGACAGTCTTGCCTCCAGGATGCCGGATACAGGCGTTTGCGGATGATGTCCTGTTACTGGCAAGTTCAAGAACCTACCAGTCTCTCCAGTCTGATGTCAACTCGGCTCTAATTACCATTGCAGAGTGGGGACGGGAGAATAAGCTCGTATTTGGCGCTGAGAAAACGCAGGTAGTCGCTTTTACTTCCAAAGCCAAGAAATGCATTCTGACTATGGATGGACGCGCGCTGAATATTGCAAGGCACTTCAAACTGCTCGGTGTAATACTAGACGACAAACTAAATTTCATCCGACACGTCAATAACATTCTCTTAAAGACTTCTAAATTATATTTCAAACTAGCCACATTCGTCAGACCTACTTGGGGTATCCACTCTGAAAACATAAAAATTTTATACAAACATGTAATCGAACCGATCATTTGTTACGCCGCTTCCATTTGGCTCCCGGCACTGAAATATAAGTGCGTCAATGACAAGCTTTTGTCCGCACAGCGAGGGTTTGCTCTCAAAATCATTAGGGGATTTAGGACAGTAAGTACGGTGGCTTCAATCTCGTTAGCGCAGCTGACTCCTCTGCCGGATAGGGTGATTGAACTTGGCGACAACGAAAAAACCCGCATCTGCGGAACGACAAGATATCTACCTGACGATATTAGACTAGACTCTCCAGCTGGTCCTTCTGAGCTCTTGCACCCCTCACTAAGAAAGGCGACCAAATTTATCGTGAATCTTACTGACTCCGAAGAAATAACCACAAAATTTAACGACCCAAATACTCACCTTGTCTACACCGATGGCAGTAAGCATGATGGGGTGGTAGGTGCGGCCCTGGTGGCATTTTCTCCAAACCGTCGAAAAACAATTCGTAAGTATAAGCTGCATAATGCATGTTCGGTTTATCAGGCTGAGCTCCTTGCCATTTTGCACTCCTGTAGGTTCATTATTCATGAGAAAATGTCCCCAGTCTTTATTCTCTCTGACAGTAAATCTAGCCTCCAAGAGCTCGGTAATCCTAATAGTACACAATATTTAGTCGTGGAAATTCATAAAGCCTTGCATGAAACTGAGACTCTTGGACTGGATGTTACGCTGGCCTGGGTTAGGGGTCATTCAGGTCTGCAGGGCAACGAGGAGGCGGATGCGGCGGCCAAGAGCGCAGCGTGTCTGCATCGGGTCTATGATTTTGCCAGATTCCCGTTAAGCTTTGTCCGACATCTTAACAAAGAACGCAGTTTAAAAGCTATGAAGGAATTTTACTCCCAACCTGAAAAATGCCAATATACTAAGACTCTCTGCCCAACATTTGACGATCTCCAAAATTTTACCAATGTTTTAACTCCTAACTTTGCAATAACCCAAACTCTCACAAATCATGGTTTTCATAAAGAATATCTGCACCGATTCAAGATCACTAATGATGACATATGCCCATGCGATGGTCTTACATCACAGTCGCTTATTCATCTGCTAAAAGACTGTAACCGCTTTAATGCTACTAGAATAAAACATGAATACGAATGTATAATAATGAAAATAAATCCTTACAATCTCTCAGAAATCATAAGCAAGGAAAATACAGTTAAAAGCTATATCAGGCATGTAACTAATATCATTAATAACCTGAAACAATTTAACAACACATAAGGCTGAGACTGAAAGCAATATTAATTTGCTCGGACATAGTCAAGGACAACTTAGATTGTTTATAACTTGTAAATTATATATCTAGGTACTATAAGTAGTAAAACTTGTAAATTTTGTGTGTTTAAGAATAGTAGGATAAGAGGTTGTTATTGTAAATATTGAATTTGTTAGTATTCTACAGATTAGGATACATATTTGTAAATATACCTGATCATTTACTTAACTACACTGAAATATATTATACTAAGCTAAACTAAAAGCTACCGGCCGCTTCTATGCCCCTAAATCAGAGATATATTATAAGGTTATGTATGTAGTAAATTGTATTAGTGTCATGTGTGTTGCGCTGCGCATAATATTAATAAGATTGTGAACCCAAACAACTTATTCTTAGCTAGAATAAACCAGGATACATGATTGTTTTGTATGCCGATAGCAAAACATAATGTGCCTTATTGAATAAACTCCTCTAATGGGCGGAGTAACCCATTGGAGAAAGAAATAATAAAAAAATAATAACATCCTTTCCTCTTGCGAATGGCACTTATGAGCGTGTCCCGTTGTAGCAGTGAAGATAGCTTAGCCACTATTGGCTTTGGTAACTTGCTAGTTTTGTCTTTCTGGGGAACGCGGACAGCCGATATAATATCCTGCGGGGTCAATTGGGTACCTAGGGTTTGAGATATTGAAATAACGATTTTATATAAATCTTCATTTTTCTTTTCAGGAATTCCAAAAATCTCGATATTGTTTTCTCTGGATTTTTGCTCGTATGCATTTAATCTGGCTTTTAATTCGTCCAATTCGGTATTTTTGCTGTGAATAATTTTAATTTCAGTTTTAATTTCTTTAACTTCGGCCTGGCAGTTAGAGATGTCAGTGGACAGTGTATCGTGCTTGGATGAGATGAAGTTAGTAGCTTCTTCCAGCGATGATTGTTTCGTTGATAAAGCAACCAATTCTGAGTTGATTTTATTTATCGTGGATGACCACTTTACGATTTTCTCCTCCTGGGCCTTAAACTTACTTTCCATGGATGTCAGAATTTCTGTCTTCAGTAAATCCAAGCTAGTTTGGTTATCAGCGCGTAACTTGTCTAATTCACTTTTAAACATGCCAAACAATTTATCAAAGTAGGGAATACACGCCGCTTCTGCACTTGGAAACACACCTGGAGATGCGCTGCTCGAAGTGCCGGCCGGGTCGCTTATCAGTAGATCGCTGACCTCCGCGCCCGCTGCCTTGTCACCGGTGCGCGGGAACTGATTTTTCGCATTGGTGTTGTTACTATCCAAAGTTTTAGAACAGCAAGGACCCGTCCAATTCGATTTAGCCCTAGATCGCATCTTCCTAAACTTATCTTCGGTAATCCCGACGCAAGGGGCATGATATTTCAGCTCACACACGCAACATGTAATATCTTCTTGATCAAATATGATTTGATCACAAGTGGTACAGCTAGACATAATGTTAATGAGTGCAGAATAGTGTTTCCTTTGTGTCTTTACCTGATGATAACGGTTTAACAAACGCCTCTGAGGCACCGGAGTTCTGTGCCTATTATCTCCTTTATCGACGAGAATCTTCAAAGCAGCAAGGTAAATTCAATGTATACACTTTTGAACTGTTATTCTATAATAATCACAGGTAAAATTTTGTGGTTTAAACTATATTTATCAATTAAATACGCGGGACAAAACGAGAAAAGCTGTTATTAACAAAACGGTAGGTAGGAATATATCAACAACTTGAATATGACAAACATATTATAATAAAATATATAAAGTAATGAGATAAGTACCAAAATATATAAATCAACTTGCAGCTCAAGTGTCAGTATTGTGACCCCAGAGTTTCCTCAGTGAACATTTGAACGCGGCTATGTTGGGTGACCTTCTCACATTCTCAGGAAGCAGGTTCCACAGTCTAACCGCTTCAACGGAGAAGGAATTAGAGTAGACACGAGAGGAGTGACCAGGAAAGACGAGGGAGAGGATGGCGCAGGAGCGGAGATGGCCATCGGTGAGGGTGCGGAATTGAAACCTTTCTTTCAAGTAGAGAGGAGTAGCAGGATTAAAAAGGATGGTGTACAGGAAGGATAGGATGTGGATATTTCTGCGAAGTCTGATGGGAAGCCAGTTTAACTTGGTGCGAAACTCCGATACATGATCGAATTTTCGGAGACCGAAGATGTACCTAATGCAGACATTTTGGAGTCGCTCAAGTTTGTCCAGAAGATCTGCATTGGCGTCAAGAAATGCTACATCGGCATAATCCAGTAGCGGCAGAAGAAGGGATTGGGATAGCATTATCTTGGTTTGAAGAGGCAGAAAGTTCTGTAGGCGCTTAAGGGAGTGGAGGGAAGCAAATAGTTTGCGGCTAACTTCACCAAAATGAGCTGACCAGGACAGGGTTCTATCCATAACGATGCCTAGGTTCTTAACATTGTTAGAGAAAGGAATTACTGTATTGTTGAAGACAACATTAGGCAACGAAATAGGTATCAGCGAGCTTGGAGATGTAGTAGTGGTCGCCAATGATAATTGCTTGAGATTTTTCCGCGTTAATCAAGAGACCATGGCTGTTAGCCCAGACAATGCCGACCACAATTCATTCCTCACCACTCGGTCATAGGCCTTTTCCAAATCCACGAACGCGCAGTAGACTTTTTGGTTTTTGGCCAAAAACTTTTCAGCTATGCACCGCAAGGAAAAGACCTGATCTGTACATCCCATTCCCTTTCTAAATCCCGCTTGTACGTCCCATATTTTTTCGTCAGTATCTTTCATCACTCTTTCAATCAAAACCTTTGCATACAGTTTGCCGACGACACTGAGAAGACTTATCCCGCGGTAATTTTTGCAGTCCTGTTGTGACCCTTTTCCCTTGTACAGCGGCACAATCACAGCCTTGCACCAGTCACCTGGTACTCGGCCGTTCGTCCAACACAGGTTGAAAAGGCGGTACAGCTGACTTATTTATTCACATTATTACATGTCTACAGGAAGATGGGAAGTATCATAAAGTCTTGAGTCTCAACCATAGACAATCGACATCAATAGTGCTGTACTTAGAATATGTAACACCTGCTAAAAACATGATTTCAGGCCATTTTTGCTCGTTTTTTCTTTTTAGCTCTATCGTAAAAACGAAAACACTTACTAGTGAAAAAAAATATTTATTTCAAATTTACTGGTAACTGTAATGTTAAAAAAAAGTAATTGGTATGTTTATATTATAATTATAACTATACAAGGTGTAACCAAAAGGGTATATTAACCCTGAAGGATGTGAAACTGGCCGGTTTTTGGTTCCTTGGTCGATATCCTTGCGCACCTAATAACCTTCAGCATTGGAATTACTTTATATTAATCCACTAGCATAAAAAATATCTTCCCCACATGATGACGTCGAGGACGCTCCCGTTTCGTTAAACCTTGATTCGGACCTGTGTTTTGCATGTGTGTGAGCAATTTATATTTGTAGTGAATTTGCCATGACATTTTACGACAAAGGCCAAATCTGCTCAAGGAGACGCTCTCCTTTATAAATCTGTGATCAAAACATATTTTTGAAGAGCGCGTGGGTTTTTATTGTCGCTTCTTTTTTTCCCACTATGTCGCCACTTGACCAAGGAGGTTTTACTACGCTTCGCTTCGCTACGCTCCTTACTTAAGTAAGAAGTGTTTAATGCAAAAATCTTGCTACACAAATTTAGTCAATCGCATATTGTAATACGGTATAAATTCCTGTGATTTGCGAAGAAGAGAAATTGTGCCGAGCGAGAGGTCAACTTTTTTTTGGGATGGGGTCTCAGTTGCGTGAGTCAAACAAGAAAAACTTAACCAAAAACCATTTTGTGATTCCATAATCACAGAGAAAGAAATTTCTGTAGGAAGCATAGATTTAATACTTCGCGCGCAGCGCTTTTAATCAGATTGCGCTCTTCCAAAAATTATGCGAGCAGAGTAGGACGTAAGATGAGATGAAGCTGTCCCTTTCTAATATATTTTGCATGACATTTTGTTTATGTTGCCATGACAACATCAACAAAATGTCATGCATGTCATGTCATGCGATTTTAGCTAGACTGAAGCACATCCCTAATGCAGACGCAGCCCAACCCTATGGTTGCCATGGAGCTGTTACTTGGTTTTCTCTTGTTCGATAAAATGTACGTTTTTACTAAATATTGTAAATATGCATTTCCTGGCTCAATATAGCTATAATTAAGCAAATACGGTTGTTTCTGTTAACACCCTGCATACTAGGCCTCTACAAATTGGTAGCAGATCTTGGGAAAAATGAGTTCGACGGCATCGTACCGAATCGAAGCTCTAACTAAAGATAATTTCGATACGTGGAGTGTGCAGGCCCAAGCAATCTTAATAAAAAATGGATTGTGGGACTACGCAAACGGAACAATCGTCGAGCCAAAAGAAGACGAGAAAGAGAAAAGTAAGTTTTGTCACAATGATTTACTAGCACTTTCAGAGCTTTTACTGCTTATTTCACCTTCGGAGCTTAAGCAAGTGAGGGGGTGCAAAACCTCGAATGAACTATGGGTTAAATTGAATTGAATATGGCTTACATTGCTCAAACAGCTGATATTTAAAAAAGCTGATAAAGATGATGTTCGTGAGCACCTAAATAACTTCATGGACATCGTAGATAAACTAGCAGATATAGGTGTTGATTTGCATCATTATTTATTGAGCACAATGATGCTTTATGGCCTACCTGCTTCATACGAAAATTTTCGCATAGCAGTAGAAAGCCGTGACCTATTACCAAAGCCCGAAGAATTAAAAATAAAAATATGTGAAGAAAGCGAAGCAAGAAAGAATTTAGATTCGAACGAAAGCGAAGAGGCGTATTATAGTAAGACGAAATATTGTCAGCACTGTAAGAAGAAAGGTCACACCATACAGGCTTGTTGGAGGAAAAAGAAAAAATATTTTAAAAATTCCAATAAAACTTCTAAGAAGAAAATGCCTGAGCAAAACTTCAATGTATGCCTAAATACAGGTAAAAATAAAGATACTGAAGAAAATATATGGTGCCTTGACAGTGGCTGCTCATCCCATATTTGTGGAGAAAGAAATCTCTTCAGCAACATAAAAGCAGAATCTGGAAGCTTAAAATTAGCATCGAATAAGCATACAACAACCATTCAAGGTAAAGGAAAAGTGTCAGTAAATAGAAAAATAAATTTGAATGACACATTGTTTGTTCCTGACTTGACAACTAACTTAATGTCAGTTGGAAAGATAACCGAAAGAGGAAATAAGGTTGTATTCGAAAAAGAAAAAGCTTATATTATGGAAAAAGATGGAACTGTCACGTTGACAGGAAAGAAGAACAACGGTTTATATTATCTGGATTTCGATGAAACAAAAGAAACCGCTCATCATACACCCGTGTCTGAAAAAGATAATAAAATGATGGAATGGCATCGAAAACTTGGTCATATTAATGAAAGAGATTTAACAAAAATGGCTAAAGAAGAGTTGATGTATGGACTTGATTTAGGAGATGGAAAACTCGATGTATGCGAGGTCTGTATCAAAGGAAAACTAAGAAGTCTGCCATTTCCACGTCACGATGATATACACACCACTGAACCCTTAGAAATAATTTATAGTGATGTGTGTGGTCCTTTTGAACAAGAATCATTAGCAGGATCAAAGTACTACGTTACTTTTATTGATGATTATACCAGATACTGTTGTGTTTATTTCATGAAAAAGAAGAGTGAAGTATTTGAAATATTTAAAGAGTACAAAAATAAAGTTGAAAATTTCACTGGTCGAAAAATAAAGAACCTACAATCGGATAACGGAAAAGAGTATGTAAATAAAGAATTTGACGATTATCTGAAAAAGTATGGTATACAACGAAGATTGAGTACACCATACACACCGCAACAAAATGGAATCAGCGAGCGGAAAAACAGATCCCTAATGGAAAAAGCCAGATGCTTGATGATAGAAGGAAATATTCCTAAGTATTTATGGTCAGAGGCGGTATATACTGCAAATTACCTTATCAACAGAAGTCCTTCCAAAGCATTGAATGGGGAAATTCCATATAAGAAATGGACGGGAAGAACTCCGTCAGGAAACCATCTCCATATTTTTGGGACTAAAGCTTTTGTCTTAAATAAAAGAAGGAAAGGTAAACTCTCAGCGAAAGCTATACCTGGTGTTTTTATGGGATACGCTAGTAATGCGAAAGGATTCCGCATATACATTCCTGAAAAGAAAAAAGAAATAATAAGCAGGGATGTGAAAATAATAAATAATTTTTATTATGAAGATAAAGAAAACTATGACAATCTTGTTGAAGAACTGGAACAGAAACCTGAAAAAGAGAAAAATAAAAAGATTAGTAAACCAAAGACTGTAAAGCAAAAGAATTTGAACAAAGAAATTGAATTCGAAATTGAATGAAAGATTACGTTACGGAGATTTGGAAGAAAGTCAGATGGCTTTTGAAATGGCCTATATGTCAGAGGAAAATGAAGATGATGACTGGCGAGATGCTATACGGTCAGAAATAAGATCTCATATAAAGAATGGCACATGGAAAATAGTAAAGAAAGAAGAAGGTATGAAAGTTATAGATTTCAAAATGGTTTTAAGAAAGAAAGTGAGCCCAGACAACAAAGTGACCAAAAAGGCCAAACTTGTAGCACGCGGTTTTGCACAGCGTCCAGGCGTGGACTATAATGAAACTTTTGCGCCTGTAGCAAAATTAAGCTCGATAAGAACAATTTTTGGGATTGCTGTTGAAGAAGGCCAACATCTTAATCAGATGGATGTGGTAACAGCATACCTTAATGGCAATATCGATGAACAAATCTATATGACATTGCCTGATTATATTGAAAAATATGTTCGAGAGATACTTGTTGCTGAATTTTAATCCGATGACCTAACTGTTTACAACAAAGCAAAAGAAGTACTTACAGATTTAAAAAATATAGAAGGAGAAAAAGTATGCTTACTTCTAGAAGCACTTTATGGACTTAAGCAGGCAGGGAGGCAATGATGAGAATGATAGCGAACTGAAAAATATTGGATTTATCGCATCAAAGGCTGATCCTTGTGTATACACCGTGACTTTTTAGTGGTTTCGCATCCGAGGCCTAGAGACTATGTATCATAAATACTTTCGATTGGCAGTAATAAAAAAAAAATAACTCCAAAAATACAAAAGTTTTTTTTACCTCTGAACTCGAAACTGTGAGAACAAATGGTAGCGCTCTAAATTATCAATCAAACACGCGATACGCGATGCGCAATGATTGTCGGCACCTGTGGCGGCATATCAAAGGCTCCAAGCGCTAGCGCCGCACATGCTCCAACCAATCAAATCACTGCCCGCCGGCTGCACCTAGCCTAGAGCGCCGCCTCCGTCTCTCCCAACCCCGCCCGCGCACCGTGCAACCCTTCATAATAAATCATTTCAGTTGACACGCGATTCCCGTGAACGTCACAGGTGCGTACGCGCTATGCAAAAAAGGGTCGGCATTACGAATACTCGAATGCCGAATACCTATCGATGATAGAGTTTTTAACATTTCTGGGCCTTCAATAACCCACATGTTATCCGTGAGTGCGCGCATCAAGTGCGGTTTAGTGTAAATGTGTGGGCCGGTATAATCAATGACCGAATAGTCGGTCCTTATTTCGTCGAAGGGAACCTCACGGGAGGTACCTACCTAAACATGTTGCGGAGGGTCATCCCATGGCTGCTGGAAGACGTACCGTTAAGTCACATGCAAAACATGTACTACCAACACGACGGATGTCCAGCCCATTATCATAGGGAAGTCAGAACCCATTTGAACGAAGTGTTTGGTGAAAGGTGGATAGGGCGTGGAGGTCCAGTGCGTTGGCCAGCCAGAAGCCCGGACTTAACCCCACTGGACTTTTTTTTGTGGTCTGAAATAAAACGCTTAGTGTACACCGAGGAAGCCGAAACGCGTGAAGACTTAAAAATAAAAATTCGAAGGGCTTTCAGGGTTGTGAAAAGTGATAGGGACACTTTGAGAAAACTGAAAGACAACTTACGAAAACGAGCGCAGATGTGCATCCAGCGCAATGGTCAGCACTTTGAACAATTGCTCCGTTATCGTGAAGTGTAAGTTCGTAAAATTGTGTACATAAACTCATGTAAGTAACTGTAAATTTAATCGTTGTAAATATCCCAATCTTTTAAATACGCCGTAATACCTAATTTAATTAGGTACAATTTTTTTGAATTTTATTAGGTAGGTACAGTCAAAAGCACGTCAAGCTAGACACATTGGATTTTGTAACGCTCTTATCTTAAACTCATATGGTCACTGCTAGTGTCAAGCTTAGTTTACACTTGTCTGTATCTACCTTTAAATTTTACTTTTATTTAAAACGCTACAACTTTTTGAATTTTAAAGCCACGATCACACCTAGCTGAATTCAAAGACTAATTCGGCATACATTGCTCGTTGAAGTAAGGATATTGCAATTAACATAACCAAGCCTCCCAGCAATGTATGGCGAATTAGTCTTTGAATTCAGCTAGGTGTGTGTGATCGTGGCTTAAGCCCTGATTTCACCATACTGATTGTCTGGTTATCTAACAGATACCTAGGTAGGTACTGACTTTTTAGGTTATTGAGTGTCTCACCATGCATTTGCGGTAGTTTAATCAACTCCACAACAATTTAAAGAAGTAGGTAAATAATGATTTGTTAGTAAAACTTTTTTGGTTTAAAAAAAAAAAACAATTTTTGGTTGTATTAAATAAAAATTACAGGTCGGTTAGTTATCAAACACAGTTTGGTGAAATCAGGGCTAAAGGTAAAACCTAATTAGGTATTATGATGGTCCTAAGCCCATTAAAGTATGAAGGGAAGATTGAGATTTAAGATGGCAGGTCGGGGGTCAATGTACTCACACGCGCCACGTGCCTTCCCGCGTAGGTAGGTAGGTATCTGATGGATGAATGAACCTGCAAATACGCGCGCTCGCTTAGTGTACCGTGCCTACTACGATTTTCAACGAGTTTCTTTCGATACATTCTCGATATTTTTTTTCCGTCATTTCAAGAGATTAAAGAAAAGTAATACTACGAATTGATTGTATTTTTGTTATATAGTGTCTACGCCTCGGGTGCGAAACCACTAAAAAGTCACGGTGTATAGATACGCGAAAGGAAGAGTTAAAGCCATAATTGGTATTTATGTGGATGATATTCTAATTGCCTGCTCGTGTCAAAAGAAGTTAAAAGAAATAAAGAAAAATCTAAACGAAAAATTCGAAATGAAAGATTTGGGGACACCAAAATGCATACTTGGTTTGGAAGTGACATATAAAGATAAAGAGATCATTATTAAACAAACTAAGAAAATAGAAGATGCATTTAGAAAGTTCAAAATGGAAGAGTGTAAGCATACCACTACACCGATGGAACCAGGCATCGTGCCAGAGCCAAATAAGAAAGAAACAGTAGATTTGCCTTACAAAAATTTGATTGGCACATTAATGATTTTGACTGTAGCATCAAGGCCAGATATTGCATTTGCCGTAAGTTATCTGTCGCAATATAACGATTGTTTTGATGAAACACATTTTAAAAGTGCAAAACGCGTTTAAAGGTACCTGAAGGGTACGAAAGACGTTGGTCTAAATTTCAAGAAGACTGGAGAAGAAGTATACGGCATGGCTGATGCAGACTGGGGTAAAAATAAATTAGACAGGAAATCATTTTCCGGATATTGTTTTAAATATGCAGGGAGTGAAATCAGCAGGGCATGCAGAAAGCAACGAAGTATTGCATTATCTACAGCCGAAGCTGAGTATGTTGCCCTTATTACGGAAGCTGTAAAGGAAGCAGTACATTTACGAGCCCTATTTAATGATTTGGGTATACAACAAAGAACAATGTTGATGCTGAACGACAATCAAGCGGCAATAAAGTTATGCCAGAATCAGATTGTGTCTTCAAAAACAAAACACATAGACTTGAAGATACATTACATTCGTGATTGTATAAATGAAGGAGTTGTCGAAGTACTGTATATGCCAACAGAAGACATGGAGGCAGACCTTTTAACAAAAGCGTTACCGGGACCAAGACTATAACGGTTGAAAAGTAATATGGGTCTCCATTAGCTATGTGAGGAGTGTGAAAGCTAGACTGAAGCACATCCCTAAGCTGCTGTTACTTGGTTTTCTCTTGTTCGATAAAATGTACGTGTTTACTAAATATTGTAAATATGCATTTCCTGGCTCAATCTATATATATATAAAAGAAGAAGGTGACTGACTGACTGACATATCAACGCACAGCCCAAACCACTGGGTCTAGAGATTCCAAATTTGGCATGTAGGTTTCTTATGAGGCCTAGGGGTGCACTAAGAAAGGGTTTTACAAAATTCCACCCCTAAGGGGGTAAAATAGGGGATAAAAGTTTGTATGAAAGTCCGTCAGTTTTGAAGTTACGATCTTCAAAATTTGTATTTAGGCTGACGACTAAAAATTAATAATTACGTGTCTCAGGGTTTTTGAAAATTCAACACCCTTAAGGGTGAAAAGGGGGATGAAGTTGAAAATTCTTTATTCTTAAAGTAAAATCCACATAACTTATTATTTAGGCATTAACGATGTAATTCTATGCAACGTTCATCACTGTTATTGAAATTCCACCCCAAATTCAACCCCTAAAAAAGGGAAATGGGGTGAAAAAGTCTAAAAACCAATATGGGTATCGTTTGTATGGTTTATCGGGTCGCTGATTACGAAAACTACAACAATTTTGAAATCAAACGTGGTGGACGTGAAATACCATCATCCCCCTGGGAATGGAGTTGGGGTGCGATAGGTTTGAAATGTCTAAAAATCAATATGGGTGACGTTTGTATTGTTTATCGGGTCGCTAATTACGAAAACTACAACAATTTTGAAATCCAACGTGGTGGACGTGAAATACCATCATCCCCCTGGGGATGGAGTTGGGCTGCGATAGGTTTGAAATGTCTAAAAATCAATATGGGTGTCGTTTGTATGGTTTATCGGGTCGCTGATTACGAAAGCTACAACAACTTTGAAACCCAACGTAAGGAACGTGAAATACCATCGTCCCCTGGGGATGGGGTTGGGGTGCGATAGGTTTAGAGAGGTAGAGACGTCGAGAGGTAGAGGGAGGGAAAAGGGGCGGGGGAGGGAGAGAGGGAGGGGGGCAGGGGGAGAAGGAGGGGAAGAGGGAAGGGGGAAGAAGAGGTAGAGGGAGGGGGAGAGGAAGAGGCAGGGGGAGTGGGAGGAGGGGGGGAGAGACAGAGGTAGGGGGAGAGGGAGAGGGTTTTTGTTTTTCTCAATTACTTCTGCAAATTGGCTCTGTTTTGAAATTTTACATAAAGGTGTCTCTCATCTCTCTCTTTATATTTGTTAGGTTAAGTGAAAAAATTAAGGAATAATACTGCTGCTAAGTTCCTCTGTTCTGAGTTATTTATGAGTAACGTCTGTATATTATATGAAATTCAGCTGGATCTTGAATTGTACTCATTGATTTGCGCAGGGTTAGTCCTGTTTTTCCTTAGTTTAAAATTACCCCGAAATGACGGGAAAATATCTTATTTCTTCGGAAAACTGGTAACAACATAAATACGAAATCCACGCGAGCGAAGCCGCGGGCAACAGCTAGTATAGCTATAATTAAGCTAATACGGTTGTTTCTGTTAACACCCTGCATACTAGGCCTCTACATTACCAAAGAGTTTTTTAATCCAGATAAATAAAAAGAAAATGATTTTCTGCATTTATAAGTATTTAATGAAAACTGAGAGAGAAGTTTATACTTTGCACGTTGAAAATTATTTAAATAAGTATTTAAAAATACGTATAAATAAAAATTTGTGGATATAAAACTTAACTTTTTGCACGGAAATTGTGCAAACTTCATTAGTATTGCAACAATTAGAAAGGGACGAAGTACATCGACTATGATGTTTTTCTCATAGATTTATTACTTCGCGCGTGGCGCTTTTAACCAGATTGCGCTCTTCCAAAAATTATGCGAGCAGAGTAGGACGTAAGATGAGATGAAGCTGTCCCTTTCTAATAGATTTTGCATGACATTTTGTTTATGTTGCCATGACAACATCAACAAAATGTCATGCAAAATCTTTGTTAAAAATCATTTTACCAAAGAGTTTTTAATCCAGATAAATCAAAAGAAAATGATTTTCAGCATTTATCAATATTTAATGAAAACTGAGAGAGAAGTTTATACTTTGCACGTTGAAAATTGTTCAAATAATTATTTAAAAATACGTATAAATATAAATTTGTGAATATAAAAGTTAACATTTTGCACGGAAATTGTGCAAACTTCATTAGTATGGCAATAATTAGAAAGGGACGAAGTACATCGCCTACAAAGAAATTTGACCTCATATAGAAGTAATATATAAGAAATAATTCGTCACAAGTAGGGATGTGGGCATGCTTTCATCTATCGATAGTCGATAAGTTACACAAGGACAAATCGATGTCGAAACTTTGACCAAGTTGAAGTACTAAACTTTAATAAAAGTTAAATCTGTTAAAAGCAGTGATTAAATTCATTAAAAAAAAAACTTTTTGCATTTTTTACTAAAGGTGATTTCTTACGTAGGTGTTTTAATATTAAAGATACCAAATTTCTTACTTACGTACTTACTAAAAGTAAAGGACGGCAGCGGTGGAGGCAAGAGGGGTAGGAGGTGTAAAGGTTCTTTTATTTTTATTTTCATGAATATCTCTAGCTTACATACAAATTATGTAGGATTTTAAAACAAACTTTTATCCCTCAATTCAATCCCTTAGGGAGGGTTTTGCAAAAATGCTGAAATACGGGTTTGTGTTTTTCTTCTAAGTAGCTCAAATCAATTTTCAAGCGAAATTTCGTGTATCTTATCTTGCCTTATAACGTGGAGCTGAGTTCCTTATTGGACCTTAGAGCACAAGGAGCCTGTAGTCTTCTGGTTTCGGATAAGCTTGACCCAGAATCTTCATACGCTTGTGAGCCAAAGCGTTGCATGAGCACAAGAATTGCTTGTCAGTATTGTTTGTAGCGAAAAACTTTAAAACCTTTTTTGTAGAGAATTTAATGTAGATTAATTTAGTATTTTTATTAATTTTCTTACAATTTGTTGATTCAGGATGATTCATGCTGATTGAGACATTTCAATTTGGCGAAGACACACAAAGTTATATTTGTTTGACAGTGTCCCCATCGGGAATCGAACCCAGAATGAAAACAAAACGCGTTGAATGTTGTAAAATATAATAAATGGTACAGCAGCACTGCACTTACTTTCTCGCGATATGCAAGTAGAACTGTCAACCGCAAACTTAAATTTGTAATACCATACCTACACATAGTATGGAATTACAAACGTTTATTAAGGTTTTTCTGAAAAATGTTCTACCACATGAATTCGGAACTCGAATTGTAAAATATTAAAACAAACCAACCGTAAACGATTTCGAACAAATCACATGTTCAAATTTTGGTAGTACTGGAACACCTTTTATATGAATTTTCACAGATTTTTAAATTTCAAAACTCTGTTTCTTATGAATCCCAACTAACAATTTAACGTCGTTCAAAAGTTTAGTGAACGTTATCTTAAAACCATTGATTGTTATGGCTAAGTCGCACTAACGTTATAATAACGTTTACTAAACGCGAAAATGGCCCCAGTTATACGACTAACATTGTCGTTTAGTGGTCATACAAAAGTCACAAGCTGACTTCGTTAACGTCATTCAAAGGTTGTAAGAACGTTATGGAATTAACACTTTTGTCGCGCAGAAGTCGCATCATAACTTTACAACGACTCGATTGTTGTATTGTCGTCATACAGGTGTTTATGAATGACTGAAACGTTTTGTTAGAGTCAAAGAACAACACCTGTAAGACTTATTCATTTTTCTTGTTAGTGATACGTGTTTGTGATTTCGTTTCGAGATTTGAGTGCAAATTAAATAATTACAAGGAAATAATAGGTGAGTGTTATTTATTTTTTTATCTTGCTAACTGTATCTGTCTCTCATGCCGTTTTGTTCGACTGGGTATTGAAGTTTTATGATAATATACATATGTAAATACTATTCAGATTTTCATGCCCCCTCGTAATTTTGTGTTTACAACTATTATTTTTATTAATCAAAATATGTTTATTTCTAAAAATGTAGGACATGTTGCTTTTGTCGCACACTTATCTCTTTGCGACGCTGTAAAGACATAAAGTCGTATCAAGGTTATTTCAAGACCATGCAATACTCCATGGCAGCAAGCTATTAGGGTTCCTCAAAAAATTTAAAACCCTTTTCATATTGGCAATATTCATCATCATCATAACATCCCATGAAACATCCACTACAGGACAGGGATCTAACCAAAATTAATTATTTCAATTTTATTTCAGACTGGTCACAGTAAAAGTGCAGTGCAGATTTCAAAACATTTTAACATTCAAGTAACTTTTATCCAAAAATATGATTCAATATTTGGAGATAGATAAATTTCTAACGAGAGCAGATTTTAGACTTCTTAGTAGATCGATTTGGCCATGGGAAAGCACTCATTTTATATTATCGGACAAGTGCTATGGTTGCCACAATATCATTGACTTTCATACACTGCGGCCATTTCATTTCATTATATCAAATAAAAACAAAATTGGAGATTTATTGCATTTTAAGGAATTTTGGTGCCACAACTGTTTAAATTTTACCGTGTACAATCACTTTTTGCAAGATGAATGTGATTATTGTTTCTACTCAGTTCCTGAAGGAACTGAAAATTAGTTTATAATACTTTCAATTTAAAAAGTTCTCACAAATTTTTTTTTATCACGTACCATCCCATTATGAGTTATTTCTCATGTAGTATCATATCACTATCACTACATAGTATAAAACAATTAAATTGGTAAACATAATATAAAATCATATATAATTTACCAAATGCGTACTTCAACAAAAGTACCTATAGCATGACATAAACATCCACCTCCCACCCGCGCCCGAAATATGCAATTAGTAGCGAAATATCTTTCACCGTGAGTGAACGCGAGTGACCAGTCGCGCAGTGCCGCCGGCCAGGATTATTGGTTAGTTTTTAAACTTTCACACAACAGTAGATCAACACATAATACTATCTAATTTATCACAAAAATATGTAGAAATAATTTGGAATATTAACATGAAATATTAGTCGCGTACTTATAGACTCGATTACAGTAAGTACCTATGCTTATGTATTTTTCCAAGTCAAAATACTAAGTTTTGAAATGATTAGTGCCCGAATTTATGGGTGGGTAGGAATATTATGTTTTCGTTTTGATTCTACGTATATTACTAAGTACATGTAACATTTGTTTTAGGCTTTTGCGTTTTGTACACATTATTATGGTTTTGACGCGAGTCTTAACGCGATAGTATTTAAAAAGGTAATAGGGGCGATTCTAGCGTGGCCGCTAAATTTAAGGCTATAACTTGACAGGTCTGAAAATGTTGCTATCTTTGTTACCGCCTATAGGCTGAAAAAAGACAGCATCACTTTTACGCCTGTCAAATTTTAATCATAAATTTAGCGGCCAACACAACATTTACTGATAAACAACGAATTTAATATAGGAAAAAATCATTTTAATTATAATATTTTTAATTTGATAAAATTAATATTGATACTGAACCCTTTTGTTGTTCATGTGTTGTACACTTTTCTTCTTCAACATTTGTGACTAATGCCACGGTTGTTGGCGTTGTACTTTTAAATAAAAGGAAATCTCGATTTACTTTCCTTTTGAAAGTTCCACTACGTTTAAGTCTTCTCCACGAATTTTTTGCTTCCATGTTTCGTAGTAAATTTTATAAAACGTTCCGTAAATATGGTGGCCTAGGCGTTTTAAAGTCAAGACCTGACTTAAATGCAACTACAAGTTTGACTAAAGTGAGGGCATGACAATAAACGTTATGTTTGAGTCGCAAATATACAGCTAAGTCATTTAAGAGTCTCTAATTAACGGCTGTAACACAAGATAGTGATCGTTTTATATACGTTACTATGAAAACGTCTGTACAACTGCTACATTATATAAATGTCATATAAAGGTTTATCAAACACCTAATTTGGCCAGTTCAAAACGTTTAATGGACTATAACGTTAGTACGACTATTGCGTCGTCGTACAAACGTTTTAGCTAAGACTGCAATATAACGTCGTATAGTTTAGTCTTACCGACGTTGCTAAGACCAGTTTATTATGACATATTCGTCGCACGACTAATAAGTAAAATTAAAGACGTCTATAGGACCTAGTAGTCATCTCATTACTATTATAAGACTGCTAACCAACTTTATGTCGTACAAATCAAGACTTATACGACGTTTTTGTTTGTAGTTGTTCAGTTTTGTCGACTGTAAAGCTCTTTCAGTTTTTGGTACATCCTGTGTACTAAATTTTGAATATCCATGTAGACCCTATGAGTAAATCACAAGTTTACGTTTTTAAATCGCGGTATTTTTAAATTTTCTTACTTTCAGTTCAAATTTAAGTTTTGGTCAGCTATTGGTGCTTGGTCATCTAGTGGTGCACTGACCCTATGAGTAAATCACAAGTTTACGTTTTGGTAGAACATTAACACCGCTTATATGGAATCACACAGACAAACTGATGATGGCGCAAGATACCTTGCATAGAGATGCTTAGTCAAGCAAAGTTTCATAAAAATAATTTGAACCGTTTTAAAAAAAAATTCAATTCTTAATTTTTGTTGACTGACAGCTACCCTCAAAATGAGAGCCAGCAAAAAACCATTTGGAAATAAAAGTCTTAAATTAAAAATATGGTGTTAATAGGACCATTCGTTTAGCCGCTAGGCCAAAGCGTGACGGACAGACCGACCAACCGACAGACGGACATTTTTAGGGGACTTGCTTAAGTGATATAGAACACATTTTTGAGAAAGTTTGTGCAACTTTTTTCACGAATACAATACCTTTCTCGCTCAGCTCGAAAGTAAAAATACTACTATCGATAAAAAATACATCACTCATAAACTCCAACATGATCCCACAAAAAACGATAAATTACAGTAAAATACGTAACAATTTCCATATTATCTGACTGTAGAAATGATAAGTTGACATTTTTTTATGCAATATTTGTGATAATAATCCACAAACATGAAAAATACTGAATAAAACTTACAGATGAAAAGACAAAATTTCTTTGCAATTTTCGTTTTGTTGTTTTGAAGATGTACAGCCATCAACTACACACGTTATTATTAAAAAGAACAATCACTAATATGGAGAGCAACTTAAGAATAAATTCACGATATTTTCAAGTTATTCACTACATGTTTTTTATAATTTACACAATGTTTACAACATTTTATTTAGGAAATATTTTGAACCGTTAAAATCCCAACAAGTTACAATAATCCTATAAACTTTGTAAATGCAATGAACGCGTCGTTCATCTAATTTGGTAGGATGTGATCATTGACGACTTGACATGGCATGAGACATGCTAGCAGTTGTCATCCCATACTGAAAAAAAATAGCATGGTTTCTTCTCCGAGCGAAGCAAGGAGGTTTTTGTTCTGAGATCGCCTATGATGTCTTGCTCTGCTCGTTTGCCTCTGTACAAATTGTTAAGAGTCCTCAATCATGGTGAATGTAAGATCATTGTTAGAGAAAAAGAGACATCGATACTTTTTATCTCAGAGTAAAAAACTATAGAGTCCGTCATATAAATATTCTGTATGAGCTAGTGAAGCGTGAAGCGTCTCACTGTCGCCCATTCTAGTCGGTCAAAAAATACCATGCATTTATTCCAGCACCGGGGTGCTTGCTTTAAGCCATACAAGCTTCTTTTAAGTTTTCAACCTTTCAGTGGAAGGTTGATTTCTATATAAGACTCTTCATCTTCAGAATCATTCATGTCAAATGGATTCAAAACTGATTCATTGAACTTGACGTCTCTTGATCTTATGAGTTTACCATTTTTACTCAGTAGGCGGTAGCCTTCATCACCATCATAACCGATAAGGATGCACTTCTCTGCTTTTTTCGAAAGCTTGGATCTCTTTTGTTTCGGAATATGGGCAAAGCATTCACATCCAACGATTCGAAGGTGTTTAATTGATGGTTTCTTTTTGAACCATAATTCAAATGGTGATTTACCATCTTCAGAAGTTGGCCCAGTTCTATTCAAGACATATGCAGCAGTATTTACTAGCTCTGCCCATGTGGCGGTAGGTAATTCTTCATGAGCGTGCATCATTGTTCGAGCAGCCTCAACTAAGGTTCGATTTTCTCGTTTACTTAAGCCGTTTTGTTGTGGCGTGTATGGCATCGTAAGCCTTTGTCGAAATCCAGCTTCTCGAAGAATGCTTTTCACTTTCTCATTATCAAATTCGCCTCCATTGTCACTTAGGAATTCTTTTACAGAGTGACCAACCGTTTTGCATTCTTGCAGCATTTGTCGGAGCTTTTGGGGAACTTCCGATTTTTGTCGCATGAAGTAAACGTGTCGATACTTGCTGTAGTCGTCTTTGAAAAGAACGAAGTAGCGTTGTTCAGATTCAGATTCAGATAATTTTATTCAATGTAGATTCTTTACAGAATACTTATTGAATGTCATGCAGAATACAATGCAAATAGAGCGAGTCTACGCCGTTTCGGATCGTGCTATGGCAGCGTAAAAGAAACGGCAAGAAACCACTGCAGCACGGCCTACTTTAAGAGTCGGCTTTTTACAATGTGTTTCTTGTGTTTCGCTGGAATATCAGAGCACCATACCTCTTTGTCATTCATATAGTCATCCAATCTATAGTAAGCTTTTTTACATAACGTTTGCTTTACACATTCTTTAAACTTTCTCTCAGGTAATTGCACTATATTGTCAGGTATTTTGTTGTAGTATCGTATACACAGACCAACGAAAGATGTATTGACTTTAGTTAATCTAGTATATGGTTGATCAATTTTATGCTTATTTCTAGTATTAAAATTATGCCTGTCACAAATTTTTGGTAATTGATGAATGTTCTTTCTAGCATACATTATATTTTCATAGATATACTGGCATGGCACTGTCATAATGTTGATTTCCTTGAACAGTTCTCTCAGGGAATCACGAGTCTTCAGGCAATAAATTGCTCTTATAGCCCTCTTTTGTAAAACGAATATTGAATGTATATCAGCTGCTCGGCCCCAAAGCAGTATGCCATAAGACATAATGCTATGGAAGTAGCTAAAGTAAACCAGCCTTGCAGTAGCTACATCAGTAAGTTGTCTGATTTTTCTAACAGCATATGCAGCCGAGCTCAATCGACCAGAAAGAGCCGTTATATGAGGGCCCCATTGAAGTTTAGAGTCTAGTGTTAACCCTAAGAAAACTGTACTATTTACAAAATCTAATGGCTCATTATTCAATAGTATGTTATGTGAAGTAGACCTTACATTTGGTAGTGCAAATTTAATACATTTAGTTTTTTTGGCGTTAAGGACTAGATTGTTAACAGTAAACCATGCATGAATCTGTCCAAGTGCATCGTTGACTTCGTTATAATTTTGTGATTTCCTACTTACATTGAATATTAATGAAGTATCATCAGCAAATAACACAATCTTTGACAGATTCTTCACCACAGAAGGAAGGTCATTAATATAAATAAGGAATAAAAATGGCCCTAATATGGACCCTTGAGGTACGCCAATTTTGACAACAGATCCCAGTGATTTCGTCCTGTTTAATCCTGTACCTTTTGAATCCTGTTTTCCAAATATGACCTAAGTAGTTTAAGTGAATTATTCTTAACACCGTAATGTTCAAGTTTTAGCAACAATGTGCTATGATCTACGCAATCAAATGCCTTGGATAGATCACAGAAGATACCAATAGCATCTTCAGATTTTTCCCACGCGCAAAAGATGTATTTTAAAAGTGCAGTCCCGGCATCCGTTGTACTGCGCCCTTTCGTGAAACCAAATTGATGGTCATGTAGTAAGTTATTTCTATTGAAGTGTGAAAGCATTTGATTGAGTATGACCTTCTCAAAAATTTTACTAAGTACAGGTAAGACTGATATTGGTCTAAAATTACTGGGATCCTTTTTGTCACCAGCTTTGAATAATGGAACTACTTTACTTTTTTTCATTAAGTCAGGAAATGTACCATGATCGACACAATCATTGAATATAACAGCTAAATATGGAGATATAGTATCAATGATCGCACTACAGACTTTTACTGACATTCCCCATAGGTCCTCAGTAGTTTTCATTTTAATACTTTTAAAGGCTTTAATAATTTCGTTAGGGGTGACATGATTGAACCCAAATTCAGTTTCGCAGGCGTCCACATTCTTTTGAAGTAAATCGCTAGCAAGTGAAGATGAAGAATTGAGTGACTCTGTTGTTTTCAAAGGAATATTAGTAAAAAAGGTTTCGAATTCTTGAGCCACTTCTACGTTTGAACTAATAGTTCCGCGATTTGTATGAAGTGTGATTTGATTGTCACGCGGTTTCACTTTTCCAGTTTCACTGTTTATAACATTCCATACAGCCTTAATTTTGTTATCAGCAGACTGTATTTTTTTTTGAAGAAAAAATGACTTTGCTTTTGAACAAACTAATTTAAACAATTTTGAATAATTTTTGACATATTCAATGAAATTGTCGTCATTTGAATAATTTCTTAGCTCATATAATTCAAAAAGTCTCTCTCTACTTTTGCGAATACCAGCGGTAGCCCAGTCACTGAATTTGAACTTTACAATAATTTGCTTTTTTCTAATAGTGAAAATTTTACTGAATTCAGTATTAATCAATGTGAATAAATCTTCATATGAGTTATTAGGGTTGTTAGTATTATAATTGTGACAGGGCAGTTTTTCTAGTAATGTGTTTTTGTACTTTTCTAACCTACCGCTCGTTAGGCTCCTGGTTTCTATATCCATCTTCTGGGTTACTCGAGAATAATTAAAAGTAACACTTTGACCAGAGTGGTCAGACTGAAGCGAGTTTATGATACTTTTCTCAAAATTCTTTCTTTTCCCAAAGGAAGGAGGAAACGGACCGCAAACATCAGCGTGTATAATTTCATTCCTTGTTCCAAATTTGCGCCTATGTGCTTTCCCGTAGATGCATCCAGTGCACAGTTCAGAATCTAAAGGAACTTTTATACCAAACTCCTTTTCAAGCAAGTTTTTGATGTGCTTTTTATTCTGATGAGCAAGTCTCTCGTGGTAGAGTTGTAGCAAGTTTTCTTCAACTGAAGCAACATTTAGATGGGGATCTGATTTCGCTTGTTCTACACTGAGCTTGAAAAGTCCTCCACCATTGACTCGTTTGCCAGTCAGAACTACTTCACCATCAACTTCAAGGGAGCAGTGTTCTCTTTCAGATTTAAAAAGGCTTTTATTTAGTCTGTCTTGAGCGGCTAGCACAGAGAATAGATTGCGTGTAATATCAGGTACGTACCATACCAGGCCACTCAGAAAGTATTGCGAAAAATAGTTTTTATATATGGGAGACTGGCCGGTCAGAATCTTTTTCGAAAATATGATTACTTGTAAGTAAAAATATGTGTGTTCCATTTTCAAAATTTCCCTCCACATTTTTTGCGAGCCAATTCAAAGTATCGTGTCTTACTGAAAAATGGATCTGCGCCGGGAACATTTTAGAGCTATGATTTTTTACGATTTCAAGTGTCGCCTGAAACCGGATGAATCGTTCGATAGACTTCAAATGGCATTTATGGATGAAGGCCCCTCCAAGGCAACCGTGTATCGTTGGTATAACGAATTTAGGCGCGGTCGACCAACCTTGGGGGATGAAGAAAGAAGCGGTCGCCCTTTGACGGCTATTACGGAAGAAAACGTGCTAGCAGTGAAAAATTTAATCCAAGATAATAGGCGAATTACATATCAGGAGATTCAGCACATATTAAAGATTGGATCGGGAAGCGTTCACGAGATTCTACACGGGCATCTTCGCGCGAGGAGGATAGTATCGCGCTGGGTGCCGCACTACCTCACCGACGCTCAGAAGCAGGCCCGGGTGGAATGGTGCCGTGATATGCTGAACAAATTTGAAGCAGGCTCGTCTCGGCGTGTTTACGACATCGTAACATGTGATGAGTCCTGGATTTATCAATACGATCCAGAAACCAAGCGCCAGTCGACAGTTTGGGTGTTTCAAAATGAACCAACGCCTACCAAAGTGAAGCGATCTCGAAGCGGGGGAAGATTTTGATCGCCAGCTTTTTTAATTTGACTGGCCACTTGGCCTCAATTCCCTTACGAGATCAAAGAAGCATCAACGCCGAATGGTATACTACCAAATGTTTACCAGAAGTTTTTTCTGTTGTGAGCAACAAGCGACCAAACACAGGGCTCCGCGGACTACTGCTCCACCACGACAATGCGCCTGCACACACCGCGCTCAAAACGAGGGACTTCCTGGACAGCACACCAGTCAAACTCCTGGGTCACCCTCCTTACAGCCCTGATCTAGCACCGTGTGACTTCTTTTTATTTCCAAAAATAAAAAATCAGCTCAAGGGGATACAATTTTCGTCGCCGGAAGATGCGCTGGCTGCGTTCGAGCAGGCTGTAAACGAGGTGTCTACGGCGGACTGGAAAAAGTGTTTTGAAAACTGGTTCAGACGCATGAATCTTTGTATAGAGGCTGGTGGAGAGTACTTTGAAAAGATTTAATAAAAATATATGTACCTGTAGAACAATTTTTTTTAGTGTCGCAAATATTTCTGAGTGTCCCACGTACATCACAGAGTGTTATCATAGACTTCTTGCCATTTACTTTAGTTATCAAGTCGACCGTACCTTTGCCAAGGGCTTTCACAGAGCTCCCATTTGCAGTAGTTACTGTTCGAGTATCTTCGAAGCGTTCAAAACTAGTGAAGTAGTCGTTTCTGCAGGTGATATGACTGGTTGCGCCATTGTCAACAAACCAACTTGTTCTATCGTAGTTTGAATTAGTCGAGTTCACTTCGGAATCTGCAGTAATATGCATTAGCATTAAGTTCAGGTTGCTTGAAGTCTTTGCGTTGTTCTCTGGTTTTGATGGTTTACCATCCGCTTTCCATTTTCGACACTGTCTAACTTTATGACCGACTTTTCCACAGTATCCACATTTTTTCATCGGTTTATTACTATTTTGCATAGCTAGAGCTTCAAAATCAGCTTCATTATTAGATGAGATTGAACGCTCGGAGGCACAGAGTTGCGTTGTCAGGTTATCGATAGTTCTATTTATTTTCGACATCATCATCCAGCTTGATTTGAAGGAGAAGTATGATTCAGGTAGAGTGTTCAGAATCTTGCAGATTAAGAGGATATCTGGTAATTCCGTTTTATCTATTTTGAGTAATTCTGTCTTCAAATCTGACCAAATTGTTTTTATTTTGGAGATGTAGGTAGTAATGTCGTGTGACGGATCTTTACGATAGCCAAAGAACTCCATACATAGCGCATAGCTCTTGTCTTCAGACGTATCATCGAATAAGCGATGTAATTCGTCCCAAACTTCCTTTGAAGAGTCAAATCTCACTATTTTCTGAAGAGTTTCGTCTGACATATTTGCAGTTAGTAATAATAATGCGGAAGTGTCTGTTTCGTTGTATCTATCGAGTGCTTTTTGGTATTGGGAAATTTCATCAGGTTGGGCATTGTCAACTAGTACAGGTTTTTTTTAGTTTACCTTGTATCGCATCTAATCCTCCGGGCATACCTCTTAGCAGTAAGGTAGCTTTGAATTTCCACGTAGCCCAATAATTCACACCTTCCAGACGACCCAACTTTGCAACTTGGTGACTGCATTTTGAAAATTACGTCAATCTTGGAATTTTTCGAAAAATTGTTTAAATTAGCATTGATTTATACTTTATACGAGCAACCTGTGGCTATCATACACGCAGAAGTCCTACAGCGCTCTCCGCGTTCAATACAACAACGCGATGAGGGCGGCTGCCCCGCTTCTGCAGCGCGTCGGGTATGTTCGCCGCTGTGAGCGTGGACTGCTTCTATGCCACCATGCGGGCGCGAGCCTCCGCGATAGCGGGCAGGGTGCGGGCCAGCAGCAACAGCCTCCTCCAGGTCGCCAGCAGGTCGGACGGACCATTTATGCGCCACTGGCGGGCATTTCATGCTCCAGTGTATCAATTATGGATAAGATAGGTTCTTAGATACATAATTACATAGAGATGTATTTTATTATTTTTAATTTGACTGGTTAGCGTGACCTACTTCTTTTTCAAAATTTTCATTATTATATTAGAATTATTATTACTGGACTTAAATTTATTATTATTATTTTACTGACATTTCATTTAATTTTATTGACACACTATTTCCATAATTTTTATAATTTTTTTAATGACATGATAAGATTCTATTGTATTTTTGTTTGGAAATTGTACTATCTTTTTATGCATTTTAAAATGTCTTTAATTAGATAGCATTGTTTTGTATTGTGTTTGTTACAATATGAGCTAAAAAAGCTTGAAATAAATGAAATTTTATTTATTTTATTTATACACTTTTATTTTTCTACTTTATATTTTTACGGCGATGCTACCATGATATGATTGTGCATATCTACAATAAAATCAGAAGTCCGTAGCTAGCATGACAATCAACAAACGTTGCTATGAATAATTTACATCATACAAAGAAGGCTTTGAAGAGTTGATACAAATCTCCTTAATAGAAAGTACGCTTATGGCTCCCTCCTTAGCAGTAAGAGCTGCTACTAAAACCTCCTTGCTTTTTAGTATGCGTCAATTTGTGCTTAGTCTGTCAAGTCTGTGGTTTTGACTTAGACTATATAATACTAACCTCAGAACAAAAACCTCCTTGCTTCGCTCGGAGAAGAAACCATGCTATTTTTTTTCAGTATGGGATGACAACTGCTAGCATGTCTCATGCCATGTCAAGTCGTCAGTGATCACATCCTACCAAATTAGATGAACGACGCGTTCATTGCATTTACAAAGTTTATAGGATTATTGTAACTTGTTGGGATTTTAACGGTTGAAAATATTTCCTAAATTATATGTTGTAAACATTGTGTAAATTATAAAAAACATGCAGTGAATAACTTGAAAATATCGTGAATTTATTCTTAAGTTGCTCTCCATATTAGTGATTGTTCTTTTTAATAATAACGTGTGTAGTTGATGGCTGTACATCTTCAAAACAACAAAACGAAAATTGCAAAGAAATTTTGTCTTTTTATCTGTAAGTTTTATTCAGTATTTTTCATGTTTGTGGATTATTATCACAAATATTGCATAAAAAAATGTCAACTTATCATTTCTACAGTCAGATAATATGGAAATTGTTACGTATTTTACTGTAATTTATCGTTTTTTGTGGGATCATGTTGGAGTTTATGAGTGATGTATTTTTTATCGATAGTAGTATTTTTACTTTCGAGCTGAGCGAGAAAGGTATTGTATTCGTGAAAAAAGTTGCACAAACTTTCTCAAAAATGTGTTCTATATCACTTAAGCAAGTCCTCTAAAAATGTCCGTCTGTCGGTTGGTCGGTCTGTCCGTCACGCTTTGGCCTAGCGGCTAAACGAATGGTCCTATTAACACCATATTTTTAATTGAAGACTTTTATTTCCGAATGGTTTTTTGCTGGCTCTCATTTTGAGGGTAGCTGTCATTCAACAAAAATGAAGAATTTTTTTTTTTTTAAAACGGTTCAAATTATTTTTATGAAACTTTGCTTGACTAAGCATCTCTATGCAAGTTATCTTGCGCCATCATCAGTTTGTCTGTGTGATTCCATATAAGGAGTGTTCCTGTACTACCAAAACGTCAACTTGTGATTTACTCATAGGGTCAGTGCACCACTAGATGACCAAGCACCAATAGCTGACCAAAACTTAAATTTGAACTGAAAGTAAGAAAATTTAAAAATACCGCGATTTTATACAGAATTTAACTATGTTGGCGTCTTACAATAAAGTTATGGGTTTGTCTAGCTAGTACTTTAGTATGTTTATTCGAAGCGGTCATGCAATGTAACATTTGAAAAAAAAAAACTTTAAGAGCATATTTTGTAAAGTCCTTAACACTTATTATATCACAAGCCTAACTAATTCATAGTCGAACTTTTAGAAGTGACTCTGAAAGTAGAACTAATAATTTAGTTTTTTTATGAATTTCGTCATAAAACCGCTTAAATGGTCAACTAGTGGTACCTACATTGACCCTAATTGACTACATTAAGTTTGTATTATTTTCTATAATTTTAATTTTGTTTTGGTCATCTACCTGAATGGATATTCAATTTGATTGGATTTTGTGAAAATTTAGTACACAGGATGTACCAAAAACTTAAAGAGCTTTACAGTCGACAAAACTGAACAACTATTCATAAGAAACAGAGTTTTGAAATTTAAAAATCTGTGAAAATTCATATAAAAGGTGTTCCAGTACTACCAAAATTTGAACATGTGATTTGTTCGAAATCGTTTACGGTTGGTTTGTTTTAATATTTTACAATTCGAGTTCCGAATTCATGTGGTAGAACATTTTTCAGAAAAACCTTAATAAACGTTTGTAATTCCATACTATGTGTAGGTATGGTATTACAAATTTAAGTTTGCGGTTGACAGTTCTAATTGCATATCGCGAGAAAGTAAGTGCAGTGCTGCTGTACCATTTATTATATTTTACAACATTCAACGCGTCATGTTTTCATTCTGGGTTCGATTCCCGATGGGGACACTGTCAAACAAATATAACTTTGTGTGTCTTCGCCAAATTGAAATGTCTCAATCAGCATAAATCATCCTAAATCAACAAATTGTAAGAAAATTTATAAAAATACTAAATTAATCTACATAAAATTCTCTACAAAAAAGGTTTGAGAGTTTTTCGCTACAAGCAATACTGACAAGCAATTCTTGTGCTCATGCAACGCTTTGGCTCACAAGTGTATGAAGATTCTGGGTCAAGCTTATCCGAAACCAGAAGACTACAGGCTCCTTGTGCTCTAAGGTCCAATAAGGAACTCAGCTCCACGTTATAAGGCAAGATAAGATACACGAAATTTCGCTTGAGAATTTATTTGAGCTACTTAGAAGAAAAACACAAACCCGTATTTCAGCATTTTTGCAAAACCATCCCAAATGGATTGAATTGAGGGATAAAAGTTTGTTTTAAAATCCTACATAATTTGTATGTAAGCTAGAGATATTCATGAAAATAAAAAAAAGAACCTTTACACCTCCTACCCCTCTTGCCTCCACCGCTACCGTCCATTACTTTTAGTAAGTAAGTAAGTAAGAAATTTGGTATCTTTAATATTAAAACACCTACGTAAGAAATCACCTGTAGTAAAAAATGCAAAAAGTATTTTTTTTTAATGAATTTAATCACTGCTTTTAACAGATTTGCCTTTTATTAAAGTTTAGTACTTCAACTTTTTGGTCAAAGTTTCGACATCGATTTGTCCTTGTGTAACTTATCGACTATCGATAGATGAAAGCATGCCCACATCCCTACTTGTGACGAATTATTTCTTATATATTACTTCTATATGAGGTCAAATTTCTTTGATACTAACGTACAATACAATATTGTACAACAAACATATTAAGTCAGTAGTGACAAGTAATGTAGGTATATAGTCCGGCCCAAGGAGGTTTTACTACGCTTCGCTTTAGTAAGGAGTGTTTAATGCAAAAATCTTGCTACACAAATTTAGTCAATCGTATATTGTAATACGGTATAAATTCTTGTGATTCGCGAAGAGAAATTGTGCCGAGCGAGAGGTCAATTAGTCGCGGTTGTGTCACGCTCACACAGTTGCCATAGCAAAACGAAATTGCGGGTTGGTAGGAAAAAATATTTTGACATTATGCTTGGTTTTCATATAGAAAACTTTTCATATAGAAATTAATATTTTTCGGGTGCTTTTGGTTCTGTGATTTATCTAGGAAACTCTCAAAAATATTTTTGATCTAATTGTGTTGTTTAAGGTCAAGCAGGTTATGTACTGTATTTTTTAATACATTACTGGTATCCCCGTCTTTGTCACATTTTTATGTCATGCTAAATGTTGTTTAAAATCGCGTATCTTTTTTGCAAAAACAGTGAAATATTGTAGAGTAAATTGCTGCAAAATTGATAGTTATGCTATTTGCGGAATATTCTTCTATGGGTATCCATTATTCCTTTAATTTTTATATGAAAAAGCCGAACTGTTTTATGTATGAAGTAGGGTGGCTGTAATGTACGATATTTGAACACAAAGGAAACTAAAAAGGTACAACCACATCAGTATTGTGGGACGTGAATCTGCAGTCTGCCCATAAAACTGAACAACTTGTCCTAAAGAACATAATGATGAAATTACATTATGATGAAAATATCTGAATCTAAACATGAAAGAGAACGACAGCTTGCATTAGTTTTAAAAGAAAATCAAACAAAACAACGGAACCTGTACTGTTGTACAATAATAGGAAAATAGTACATCTGATGCTGCCGGTTATTTGATGCGTTCTTATTGACGACATGCGAGAAGCCAATAATTCACACGCCTGCCCTGCGCTCCCTCGCGATAGATATTTCGAGCCATTTACGGTCAGCATCAAAGTTTTGTGCCGGGCATTATTGAGAGATTTTATGTGATGCCCTTGGGTTGGAATTTGTTTTAAAAGGTAAGAATGATTAATTCATTTAAAAAACTGGCCAAGTGCGAGTCGGACTCGCACACCGAGGGTTCCGTACCACCACATAATCATAATTGTATTAGTTGAAATTTCAGTAAGTTAATGTGCTAGATTTTTTGAGTCCGACACGCGCTTGACCAAATTTTATTATTTGTTCTTATTTAATAGCTTATGCACTATAAACATACCAATTTTCAAGTTTGTAAGTGTTCCCGTTTTTAAAATAGAACTAAAGCAACAATCGCCTCTGCGACCATTCAACTTGACCCCTCTCTTATATGAATGTTCTTGAAACGGGAGCTCACCTCAATTGGTTACCATTAGTTGTGAGAAAAGTTTTAATATTTAATGATTTCAGACTTTTCCCTTTATTTGTACTGTGAGACCTAGCTTCTTGCCAAATTTCATAATTTTAGGTAAACGGGAAGTACCCTATAGGTTTTGCTTTAGTGCATAAATGTATGGAGATGAGAACATAAAATGCCATATCTTTTGATTGCGTCGTTGTAAAGAATTGAAATTTTTAGATCTTGTGTGGTTCATAGAGCCTAATATAAAGTATCAATTTTAACCTGATACCTTTACCCGTTCGTGAGATAAAGGGTCTTGACAGACAGACAGACAGACGGACAACAAAGTGATCCTATAAGGGTTCAATTTTTTTCTTTTGAGGTACGGAGCCCTAAAAAAATAATTAAAAAAATACGATCGAATAGAGAACCTCCTCCTTTTTGAAGTCGGTTAAAAAGTAGGTGGCTTGCAATTAGGCCCAAATGAAGTTGGTTGATGATGAGTTTTTAGAATGATACCAACAAAAACCTGTATCGACCTGTTGTTCCCGGACAGCCAGACGGATCGCAAATATAGATGGACAGAGAGACAACTGATGTACGAGGGCTGTTCAATAAGTAGTGAGAATGAACAACATATTGGTTTTAAGTCTTTTTATGTTTGTGAGTATTGATAGTTTATTTCAGTAAAAAGATAGGGACAAAAACTTGGGTCATAATATTTAGAAACGTATAAATGAGGCAAAGTTCAACAGCCAGTCCATATTTTTAAATTATTGTTATTCCATGTGAGTGAAAAAAATGTTGTCAGAACTGAGTCGATGAAATAAGAAATAAAATCCTATATTTGTTCGATTATTTTGTAACATGTCGTACCTATAATGAATTTTGTTTATCAATAAACAATAAATCATAAAATACACGTCAAATTTTATTAATTGCTTTGCTTCTTGATGATGAGGCATGCAACTTACCTGGGGAACAATTCTTGAATATCACCGGGTGATAAAATATCACTTAAAAAATTAAAAATCATAGATTTTTGTTTTCAAAAGTTGAGATTGATCTTCTTAAAATAAAAGCAGTTCTTGATTGTTAATTTTCATGTATTCTGATTTACCTTTCAACAGTTTATCAGCGCAAATGTGAATTTTTAAAGTCTCAAAAGTGATATTTTATCACCCGATGATTTTCAAGAATTCCCTGGGCATTTCTGGAAAGCAAGAAGAAAGAAATGAAAAAAGGTTTATTTTTGAAACAAACAAAAAGAATGCTGCTGCTGAAAAAACTCTGACCCAATTTTTGAATATTACCGAGTGATGAAATATAATTTTTGAGACATCAAATAAGACAGTGGGTGCTATGGGCGGTGGTGGTGACCACTTACCATCAGGTGGCCCACCTGCTCGTTTGCTCACTTTTAACATAAAAAAATATCAAATGTACCCTGATAATCTGTTAAAAATGTAAACCATAATACATGAAAAGTAACAATCAATCATCATCATCATCATAACATCCCATGCAACGTCCACTACAGGACAGGGAGCTCCCTCCAGAATTCTAGCTTTTGCTGGAAATATGTGGAGGGGAAGTACCATAGTCACCTCGCTTGTTAGCGTTACGGCTGGCACTATGGACCGCGGTTGTAGGTGACCGCAGTTAGTAAGATGTAAGATACAGAGGAGGATGCTGCTGCCCATCCTCCAGTTAACCCTTAGTCGCCTCTTACGACACCCACGGGTATGTATGGGTTGGTACTATTCTTTGCCGGCACCACACGGGAGAATCAATCAATCACTACTTTATATTTAACGAATATCATTCTGCACTTTTGTAAATATTTTTTTTTAATTTCGAATTTTTCGGGTGATAATTATTTATCATTCGGTGTTATTCAAGAATTGAGCCCAAGGTACTCATGACATGCTTGAATAATATTCTTGACATGCACATACCATGCTTGAATAATAGTCTCATGTTGTACATGACATCTCATGAAACGTGCACTGCACAGCAGGACAGAGAGCTCCCTCCAGAACTACTTTGGAGAGGGTTTACCATAGCTACCATGCTTGTAAGCGTTGTGGAAGGCGACCGCTGTTGTTGGTGATCGCAGAACGTAAGATGTAACGATACACAGAAGGACGCTGCTGGCCATCCACCGGTTCTTGCCTTTAGTCACCTCTTACGATACCCACGGATGGAGATGGGTTGGTACTATACTTTGCCGGCACCAAACGGACTTGACTTCATTTACCTTTATGACTCTATAATTGAGCCACGAGCCAAGCGAGTGGTTCTAAAGAAGAATCCTCAGCGTTGCGAGGATTTTAAGACACGAAACACTTTGTTGCCGAGGGAAGCACAACTTATCTGGTAGAAACTAAAGGATAATATCCTGCCAAATAAAATATTTAAAATGAGGCTTTAATAATATTACATCCCGAGGGCTTTAATAATATTACATCCCCAAGCGTAAAATAGTAAGGTCACCCTACTGTGTGAAAGAGATGCCACCGCGACTATTGGATATACTCGTCGTCACGCTTTTTTTCACCATTCATCTCTCCTTCCTAGAGCGTAGCGTGGGTTAAAACCTCCTTGGCCCGGTCATATTGACAGTAATTTACGTAAGATTGTTTCTGTGGCCGGTTCAAATTTTAAGACTCATTTGGTCTTAAATTTGTTTTTGGCAACTTTCCATAGTCTTACTATTACGTATGGTAATTCAACACTTCCAGTGTTCGGATAAATCTACAAAGTAGAAAATCGCAAAATTTTACAACATCAGGCAGGACCACAGTAGCCTAGTTAGTAAAGCGTCTGGGGTACTGACGCAGGTTCGAATCCTGCCTCTGTGGTTGTGAAATTTTGCGATTTTCTACTTTGTAGATTTATCCGAACACTGGAAGTGTTAAAATAAAATCTATATCAATTTTCAACTTCCTCCTCCTTCCTCCTCCTTGGGATGTAGAATTTTCAAAAACCCTGAGACACGTAATGCTGATAGCGCATTTTGTAAGTCCACGTATTCGTAATTTGAATTTCCACGGACTACACACGGTGGTGGATGTGGAGTACCATCATCCTCTGTTGGGTTGCGATAGGGTTGAAACGGGGGTTGAAAGTTTGTATGGGGAAACAAGATACAAGCTAGACCGTATTATTCGTAGCTTCACAGGAGCCTAAAGCCAAAGCCATAGAAGTGGCAAGGTTTTGGGAGGAAGACATTTAAAAGCATCTGGTATTTGAACATTGACACGAAGAAGAAGAAGAAGGAGCACTCCTATCAAAAAATGAGTTAATAAAGGTTTAGATTATTTCAGAATTCAACCCCATAAAAGGGGGAAATGGGGCGAAAAATTCTAAAACCAAACATAGGTAGTTATCGTTTGTATGGTTATTCGGGACGCTGATTACGAAAACTACAACATTTTTGAAATTCAACATAGAGCGGGCTCCAAGGAATTGTTCGTTTGCAAAAATTGCGGACCACAAAATGTTTTGTGGTGTACCTGGGACCCTCAACTTTATAAAAAAGCCATGTTGCCCTGCGCGCGCATGGTTCTTTCGTCCCCCCGTCCATTTACCGTTGCTCTTGTCTCGCTACACGTTGTCTGTCAGTGGGCTGTATCTCATGAACCGTTGTAGGTAGAAATTTAAAATTTTCACGAATTGTGTATATTTATTGCCGCTACAACAACAAATACTAAAAATTAAAAAAAAAATACAAAATGGGAGAGCGAAAAAAAAATTGACCCACCCCATCGAGTGGGGTATCATTGTTTAGAGCTTGTTGAGTAAAACAATATTGTATTTTTTGTTTTAAAATATATTTAAAAACAAAGGAATAATGCCACCAAAGTTAGCTTTTTTTTTACAAGATTTTGTTTGGGCTGTATCTTATGAACAGTAATAGTTAGACAGTTGAAATTTTCACAGAATATGTATTTCTATTGTCGCTATAACAAAAATAGAATAATAAAAAAAAATAAAGAATTAAGGGAGGATTCCCTACTACAAACGTGTTTTTAGGCGATTTTTGCTCGATTTTTTGTTTTAGCTCTATCGTAAAAATTGGAAGGTTCACAATAGTGAAAATTTGTGTATTATTAGTGCATAAGCTATTAAATAACATCAAATACTAAAAACTGGTAAAGTGCGAGTCGGACTCAAAAAATCTAGCACAGTAATTTACTAAACATCAAACTCCGACCGTGTAGTTCGTGGTTTAGTCCTATATCTGAGGTGTATAATATTGTATACATGATTGTATACCACTATTTCTTTATTTCCTGTAGCTGCATCTCTACCGGATGTGTGTGCGGACACTCTACATACAGACGAATAATAAAATCACTTGTTGGAGAGGTTGAAGCGGGTATTTATATTCGTAATCCTAGTCGCCAGTCAGGAATACGCCTGAAAATTTTAATTTAATGGTTATACATAACAATTATGAATAAATTACTTTCCTAGAATTAAAACATTTAATTTACGAATTGACATCCCTGAAACCAGCTACGCACCACTTAACACTATTCCTATACTACGAGCGGATACTTATTGCGGTTTCTCGAAAACGGCTCTAACGATTTCGATGAAATTTAGTATACGGGGGTTTTCGGAGGCAAAAAATCGATCTAGCTAGGTCTCATGTCTGGGAAAATTCGTTTTCACCGTCTTTTTTAATATTTCTTATCGCGTTTTAGTGCGTTCAAGAAACGTACAGCGCCATCTGTTGTTGAGTAGCATAACTTGCTCACCCGATGATATTTTAATCATACAGAGCATAGCTCGGTCGCCCAACTACTATCTAATAATCGCGACTGTATCTATGCAAAAAGTCACAGTGTAAATAAGACCTAACTGGGAGCCAGAATCGCATTGGCTCACATGGATTATCTAGGAAAGCATACTAAGCTACATCTTTGACGACCTTGGGCTCAAATTCTGACCCATTTCGCACAAAAAAAATAAAGCCTAAAAGTGACTTTATAACTGTGGGTCACAGATGAAATTAGATATTTCTGCCAAACCCATTCAGATGGCAAGGAATATTCTGATTTTTTATTAGGCACTGCCCCAAAACATAAACAGCCTGTAAAGCTGGCAGCTTCTGTAGGAGGCAAATTTTCGATTGGCCTGTCCTTTTTTGTGAATAAATTCTTGCGACACTTATTTAAGTACTGTCTCAGAGGGGCATAATCTGAAAAACAAACCAAACTTCATGCGAAAATCAGAAAATATAAGGGATCGTTTGCATTGTTACTACAAAAAAAAAAAATTAAGTATTGCGTTATATTTTGCTAAGAAACCCTAAAAAAACTGGAATGGGGAATGAACTGGGCATCATCTAGTTATCTGAAAATGACACCAAACTTGACTCAAAGGTCCAAACAAATCCGCCAGAATTTTTTTCTGAGCGCCAGGAGCACTGTACTTTGACCCCCCCTCCCCCCACCTGACGCGGAGTTCAGTCTGGCTCCCGGGCGTTTTGGGCTTGGGTGGGCGTGTATAACATTCGCACCAAGTGGCATTGTTGAACTAAAAATTCCCCTTAAAAAAGGGACTACACGGTCGAAAACGTAACCAACGTCCTCTGTTTGACCGTAGTTTGAGAAGCCGTTCTCACGACCAACCTTGGTCGTGAGTTGGGCGTTGGAAGGTCAAGTACCGGATACACGGTCGCCAACCAAGCCCCGACAGAGGTGACCCTGGTCGGTTCCGACCGTGTACTTCGTGGTCGCCAACCAAATTTTTAGTGACCTTCCAACGCTCTTGGTCGTGAAAGCAGCTTCCCAAACTAAGGTCAAATAAGGGACGCTGGTTACGTCTCCGACCGTGTAGCTGGCGGTTGGCGACCGCACAGATTATAAACTGACGTTTCTTGCCTTTCCCGGTAAAACAAAAGAAGACAGCGAAATTGATAATTTTGTGACAAAGAAGATATGAAAAGTCTTCTAAGCAGTGATTTGTTTTGAACCGAACTACAAAATACAAGAACTGTCAGTGTCAACTGTCATTTTGTATCACCATATCGTGTTTTTTAATCTACAGCGTGATTTTTTATTCACCAGAAAAAAATTAAGGGATGATTCTGACCATGAAACTGAACAACTTTTCCCAAGAAACATAGGTCAAAATACGAAAAACCAAATTTGACCTCCCATACAAAATGCGCTATCAGCTGATGCAGTTTTCTATGGGAGGTCAAATATTATTTTCGTATTTCGACCTATGTGTTCTTTGGGAAAAGTTGTTCAGTTTTATGGGGTGAATCATCCCTCAATTTTTTTCTGGTGAATGAAAAATCACGCTGTATATCAATGCTTGTTGTCAACAAGTCGGCGACCGTGTAGTTAAAACGGACCCAAATGGTTGCAAACCAAGGTGACCTCTGTCGGGCGCTTGTCGCCGACCGTGTATCCGGTGTTTCACTAGAAATTTGGTTGTGAACCACGAGCTACACGGTCGGGAACGACTGAGGTCACCTCTGTCGGGGCTTGGTTGGCGACAGTGTATCCGGGCTTTAACAGCGCGCTCGAAAGCGTCCCGAATCACTTTCGGCGTTCTTTTGACAGCGCTGTGAGCGATAACAGCGATATTATCGTTGATTCGGAACGTATTCCAGTTGTCAAGTAAAAATATAGAAGAAATCAATTCCGAATTTGATGAATTGTTTTAGGGACGGTGTGGGGTATGGAACCTATGTTTTTCACCTCGAGGAGGATGTGGAAACTTGGGAGGGGGGCAAAAACCTCAAAAATGTCGGACTGTTTTCAGATTTTCGCTCATATCTTCTAAAGCATGCGCTTCTCTAGAAAAAAGTCGACAACGAAGTTGTAGGGCATTAAATTTCCTATAATATTGGTTGGTAAAAATATTTTTTTGACCTAGTACCTACTTACCGCGATACAGAAGTTCAAATATTTAACGTTAAATGTAAGAGTTAGTTGTTTAATTTCATGTTATACATAACTATGCAATTATATTGTTCTATTACTACCAATTGAGGGTTGGACGTCAGTCTTCACGATGACAATGAATCTTATCTATAAATTCCATAAAATTTTGTAGTTCGAAAAGTTTGGAATCGTAATTATTAACAATGTATTTTCCGGAAATGTTGACATAGAACAAAAACCCGGCCAAGAGCGAGTCGGACTCGCGCCCTAAGGGTTCCGTACCTATCTACCATATGATATACTAAAAGCTTTTGCTCTTTGATTTTAAAAACTCCGCGACCATCCAACTTGACCCCTCTTTTATAGAAAAGTTCTTGAAACGGGAGCTCACCTTAATTGGTTACTATTAGTTGTGAGAAAAATTGAAATATTTAATGATTTTAGACTTTTCCCTTTATTTGTACTGTGAGACCTAGCTTCTTGCCAAATTTCATAATTTTAGGTCAACGGGAAGTACCCTGTAGGTTTTGTTTTTTTCATAAATGTATGGAGATGAGGACATAAAAAGCCAAATCTTTTGATTGCGTCGTTGTAAAAAATTGAAATTTTCAGATCTTGTGTGGTTTATGAACCTTAATATTCTTTATCAATTTCAACCTGATACCGCTTCTCGTTCGTGAGAAAAAGGGTCTTGACAGACAGACAGACAGACGGACAACAAAGTGATCCTATAAGGGTTCCGTTTTTTTATTTTGAGGTACGGAACCCTAAAAATGACGAGACACATGAATACCTGCCTGCAGTTTTATAATGTTGTCGGGGAGTCAGTGGGTATACAAAGTGTGTACAGTATACATAGACATATTGTATATTAAAAATTACAGGGCAAAAACCCGCATTTGTCGTCTTATTAATTTTTTAAGAAATTTGTTAAATATTTGAACTTCTGTATCGCGGTACTTACCCTGGTACTAACTAGGTCAAAAACGTACCAACAACCAATATTAAAGTAAATTTACATCTCTCATATTCGGTAAGTAGGTCCTTATTACCCCCAAATGGGGCTTGTAGGTGACCAATTAGCGCTCTGGGGTAATAATGTAGCTAGAAAAGCCCTAGGGCGGTAAGTAATTGAGTTTTGAAAGAGTGGTGTTTTTTTTTTAATTACTTACCGCCCTAGGGCTTTTCTAGCTACATTATTACCTTAGAGCGCTAATTGGTCACCTACAATTTGGTGGTAATAAGGACCTACTTACCTCACAATTGACATGTGAAGCAGAGTAGTTAGCTCGGGTGTAAGCATCAATTGCACCATCGAACTATAGGCGCCCTCGCTGCGCTCGTTCGCCTAAATATCTCGGGCTGCAATTGATGCCTTACAGCCCTTGGCTACTAATCTACTATTAATGTCCTGCTACATTTTCGTCAACACTTTTCTAGAGAAACGTATGGTTTCTTTCAAGGTTATTGCCCCCCTCTCAAGTTTCCACAGACTCCTCGAGGTCAAAAACTTAGGCTCCACACCACTCAGTTCGCCGCGCACGCGCTCAGCGCTCGGACGTGTTACCATAAAATGGTGGCGTGTAAAAGATGCAAACTGTTTCTTTCACTTGTAAAGGACGAAGTGTTGAAATGTAAAGGTCCCTGTGGTTGTGTTTTCCATAAAAAATGTGTAAAAGACCTAAAAACCTTCATGCAAAAGGAAATCTGTGAAGATTGCCAAAAACAAGATCGCCCGGCAGGGAGATCAACACCTAAGCTAAATGTCGATCCGAGCAATGCAACGGTTGAAAATATCCTGGGCGAGGTAAACGAGAAGCTCCAGATTTTGTATGACATCCAGAGGCAGATAACCTCTCTTACGGAGACGGTAGATTTCTATGCCGAAAAATACCAAGAAATCATCATGTTTAAACAGAAAGCTGAACGAAAATTGAAATCCCTGGAACAAAAAAACCAGCACCTGGAAACCAGCAACAAAGCGATGGAGGAGAGAATTCTGTATCTTGAACAGAAAGAACGTGAGCGAAATATTGAAATTATTGGGTTGGATGACATGGAGAACGGAAAACTCGAGAAAACTGTGAAGAAAATCGCCGAAAAGTTGAATCTTAATTACGAAATGGTTGAAGAAATAAAGAGGGTAGGCGGACCAAAAGATGCCGATCGACCGCGGCCGGTCGTTGTAACGTTGCGGTCGCGCGGAGCCCGTGACGGTTGGCTCAAACAAAAAAAGACACGTCTTATAAACAGTGACGTGATAGAAACTGGCAGTAAGAAACCACTCTTTATCAATGAAAACCTGTCTTATCATATGAGGTACCTACTACGAACTGCAAAGAATGTACTGAAAGGGAAATATAAATATATTTGGGTGCAGAATTCAAAAATCCTGGCGCGTAAGAATGATACTGAAAGAAAAATTCATATTATCAACAATGAAAGTAAAATAGATTTTTTACTTTATGGGGAAAAACGTCAGAAAAAAGACGACAACGATGAGGAGAGGGAAGAACAGTCTGACGTGGACCCTGACGGCAGCCAGAATGTTGGTAAGTGACGATGACGTAAGCTGATACGCCTAAGCCGGGAACTAGCCCGTGCGTGTACACACCAGGTGTGATTTAAGTTTCAAAATTCAACCAAGAAATACTTTCTAATATCACAGATGATGTGGAATATACAAGGTTTGAGAGTACTACAGATTGGAGTAAATATTTAATTAATAATAAGGAATTAAAAATAGTGCACTTGAATATCAGATCGTTAAGAAAAAATTTCAATGAATTGCTTTTGCTACTGAAACAATGTGATTATAAAATAGAAATTGTCATATTAACAGAAATTAACATAAAAAAGGAGGAACTATCACTATACAATATAGAAGGTTATGAAACTTACGCGAACACTCGCGAAACTCGTAGAGGAGGCGGAGTTTTAATGTACGTCAGAATCGGACTACAATTCACAGCAAGTTCGATAAATGGACAGGCTTCAGAAGTTTTACATGGAAAGCTGAATACATCAGGAGAAGAATTACACATAATAGGTGTCTATCGGCCTCCGTGCACTAATAAACACCGTTTTATAGAGGAGATTCGTAGCATCATCCAGACTATACCTAGAAAACAAGAATCAGTTCTAATCGGAGACACCAATATCAACCTTTTGAATGAGAGCTGTAGTTCAACTAGCGAGTATAAGGACGTCATGTGTGTACACGGCTTCCAAAGTGCAATCAGTGACGCAACTCGGGAGGAGATACTGGCCGGCCGGCTAGTGACGTCGAATATCGACCATATATGGATTCGCTGTGTGCGTGCGACTCGTGCGCCTACGGCACACATGCTCACCTGCAAGCTGTCGGACCACTATCTGGTCGGTCTAAGCATCGCGTCAGCTGACCGCGAGCGCGGTAAATCAAAACAAAATGAACAGGTATGTGCTCTTAATAATAAACTTGTGCGACAGAAGTTAAGTGAAGTAAATTGGAGTGAGCTATTAGAACTTTATTGCCCGTTACAAATATACGAAAGGTTGTGTGTCATCTTTGGTGGTATTTACGCAGAGTGTCAAACATTTACTGCGAAACGGGTAAAAAGACTGGATCAGCCGTGGGTGACTAAACGTTTAAAGCTCATGCTAGAGCACAGGGACGGACTTTTTCGACAGTGGAAATCCTGTCCTGATAATATGTCATTTAGATTGGACTATACGAGATTTCGAAATAAAACTAATAAACATGTAAATGTGGCCAAGAACAGGTACAGAAGGAAATGTATAGATTTATGTCGAAATGATTTCAGAAAAATATGGTGTCATATCAATAGCTGGCTTGGTAGAAATAGCGATAGTTTGGATAATGTCATTATGAAGTATCTCGGTAGAACTGATTCTGTCGAGAACATATGTACGAACTTTGCCAAGACCTTCACAGAGGAAATAGAGAACATAAAACATAATTGCGACAAAAAGTTTTTAAACAGGGAATCGTATGTTAAAAATGCTGAAGTTTCGTTTCGATTCAAAACAGTTGACTCTAGTCAAATAATGAAAATTTTAGATAAATTAAGCGATAAAAAATCCCCGGGAATAGATAAGATCAGGGTTAAAGATATAAAATTATTAAAAACTAAAATAAGTCCGGTATTGGCCAAGTTCGTAAATATGTGTGTAATTTTGGGTAAGTACCCAGCTGAGTTAAAAAAAGCTATTATAAGGCCAATATACAAACAGGGCAGTCATCTAGACTATTCTAATTACAGGCCTATAGCCATTTTGTCCATAATCAATAAGATTGTTGAAAAGGTAGTAGTGGAACAGATAAGTGAATTTTTAGAAAATAACAATATTATTGCGGATGTTCAGCATGGCTTTAGGCGTGGTCGTAGCACGGTGACGGCCCTGTCTCGTTTTGCGGATGATGTAAATGGGTATCTGAATGAACGAAAACATGTAGGTATTTTATTTGTAGACTTTAAAAAAGCATTCGATACCTTAGAGCATGATCTGCTGCTACAATCTATGAGGGAATGTGGAATTAGAGGCCATGTAAATAGCTTCTTCAACAGCTATCTTAGTAAAAGAACCTTAAATACTGTTATCAATGGAGTGGCAGGAGAGGAGGCGCACGTGACTTCCGGTGTCCCAACTGGATCAGTTTTTGGTCCAATTGGGTACTTGATGCACGTAAATAGTATTAGCAATGTTATACAGCATTGTAAAACCTACATGTATGCTGACGATACGTGTTTAATATACGCTGACAAAGATCTGTGTGAAATCGAAAGGAAAATACAAAGGGATTTTGAAAATATCTTGAAATGGTCCCATGATAATGGAATTATTCTAAATGTAAATAAAACGAAAGTTATGCACCTTCGCTCTCCTTATATGCCAAAGTATAGCAAAGATATTGTAATTATAGGACACACATATGACTGCTTACATAGAGATAAAAAGACCTGTAATTGTGTTCAAATAGAATCAGTTAATCAATTCAGATATCTCGGCCTAACAGTTGATATTAATTTTAGCTGGAAAAATCATGTCATTTATTTGTGTAACAAACTAAGAATAATTCTAGGAAAATTCTACCATCTCCAAAGTATAGTCAGTAAAAAGACGCTATTTGTATTATACCATGCGCTAGTCGAATCACTTATTGGTTACGGTTTAAGCGTGTACGGAAGAACCTTTCCCACCTATATCAGTCAAGTTAAATCATTACAAATCAGGATAATAAAAATGCTGGTTAGTAAAAAAGAGAAAAATAAGTACAAAAATGACTACGAGCAGCTATATAAGGTGTGCAAGATTCTCCCGGTACACAAGAAAGTTGGGTATCTCATAGCCATAGAACAATTCAGTTGCGATGACTATAAGATACCTCAACAAACATGTAATTCATTAAGAGCTATAAGACGCCAATATGAAGAGCCTAACAGCTGTAACTATTATGGAGAGAGAACTTTGGGTTTCATCACTCCTAGAATATTTAACAATATAAAATTTCTGATAGGTAACGTTGAAATGAGCAAAAATGTTTTTAAAAGAAGATTAAAAGAGATGTTTCTTGAGCAAATTAAATAAATTCAGTGTACTTTTCAAATTCAAAATATCAATTTATACTAAAATTCTTTCAGTACTTTTTAACAATTTTCAAACTTAAAATATCAATTTACAATTTATAATTTAATTCGTTTTCTAATTCTTTAATGCATGCATGTCCTGTATAATTAAATTAGTGTATTTTAGTAACTAAGTAGCTATTTTAAAGCAGTTGAAAAATGTAATGAGCGCACAGCGCCATCAAACTGCTCCTTACAGTTTGGCGCATTACTTGTAAAAAAAAAATTTGTTTGTTTAAAACTGTTTATTGAATAAAATAATAATAATAATAACACATCATCCCCGAATAATATCCTAAAATTACATTAAATTCAAGTACCTACCTGCCGACTGGTTTAACGCAGCTATTGCTTTAAAGCACCTATCCAACGACACCCCACTAGACGAGAAATAGAAATCCCCCCTCACTTGTAGGAGAGGTATACCTACCCGAAAAAAAATATTTTTTTACGAATTAATTCTTCCACCTTGTTGGCGTGGATAAATTGTATATTCGTACTAAATTACAGATTTCCAAATAATGTTTATTTTAACCACGGAGCAGAGAATGTGATTTTAACACTTTCTGTGTTTGGATAAATCTACAAAGTAGAAAATTGCAAAATTTCACAACCACAGGCAGGATTCGAACCTGCGTCTTCTCCGGCAGTACTGGAGACGCTTTACCATCTAGGCTACAGTGGTCTTTCTTGAAATTAACTTTATAATATTACCGTTTTTGTATGTTTTCTACACCATTTACACGTTCTTTGTGTCCTTTATCTTCATTGCATCTATTATTCCACTGTTGCGTAGGGTTTTTATACGTCTTACTTTGTCTCGCAGAAGTTTTGCACAACTTATTGCAAATATTTTGAACTTCCGTTTTTGGCACATGTATTTGTTCACATTGTCCATGTTCATTTTTAAAAGCATTCTCTCCACTACATGTACGAGTATCGTGCAGTAGTTCAAGTGTAAAATGTTTGGCATCTTCCTTCTCCAAAACATCTCTGCTAAAAAAAAAACGTAAATATAACGTTTTTATTAGTTTCACTCCCGAAGCGTAGTGATTGAAGCCAGCAAGGTATTTCCTTGGAAAAAACCGGCCAAGTGCGAGTCGGTCTTGCACACCGAGGGTTCCGCACCACTAAGGTAAAAATACCATCTAAGTTATGGACGCGCAGTCACGCAGAAGTGTATTAATTTCGCACGAGTGCAACACGCAGTAGACCAGTTTTTATTATTTATTGTTATTCTATAGCTTATGCACTTTAAACATACCAATTTTCGCGCTTGTAAGTTATCCCGTTTTTACGCTGAAGCTAAAACACGTTTTAGTAGGGAAGGCCCCTTGAGTTTATTTTATCTTTTTATTGTCATCGTTTTTAGGGTTCCATAGCCAAATGGCTAAAAACGGAACCCTTATAGATTCGTCATGTCTGTCTGTCCGCCCGTCCCACACAGAGCCACTCTTCTCCGAAACTATAAGAACTACTGTTGAAACTTGAAACTTGGTAAGTACAGTACAAAATAATTTATTAAAAATTATTATTTTTTAGTAGGGAAGGCCCCTTGAATTTATTTTATCTTTTTATTGTCATCGTTTTTAGGGTTCCGTAGCCAAATGGCTAAAAACGGAACCCCTAAAGATTCGTCATGTCTGTCTGTCCGTCTGTCCCACACACAGCCACTTTTCTCCGACACACACAACCTCTTTCTCGCAATACTCAAGGAAAAACTATCAACCGCAAACTTAAATTTGTAATGCCATACACATTACGTTTTTCCAAAAAAATGTTTGAATGAAACATACAGATCAATTCAGAATTCAAATTGTCAAACATTAAAACAAACAAACCTCATACCTTTTCGAGTAAATCACATGTTTAACTTTTGGTAGTACTGGAACACCCTTTATATGAATTTTCACAGATCAATGGATACTACCGTAGGATACTTGCATGGAGATTTTTTTAATTTCCCAACACATGTTCCTGATGGATAATTGTTCAGTTTAGTCTACTGAGCAAGCCCTTTTTACACCCTGTGTACTAAATTTTATTAAAAAAATCATAAAGAATATCCACTCAGGTAGACAACCAATCCAGGATTAATACATACATACATACATAACATCACGCCTCTTTCCCGTTGGGGTAGGCAGAGACCACAGTCCTCCACCTGCTACGATCTTGACATACTTCCCTTGCTTCCTGTACTTTCATAATTCCTTTCATACATGCTCGTCGGTTTAGGGTACTTTTAACCTGGCCTTTATTCAGAACGTCCTGAATTTGGTCCTTGTACGTTCGCCTAGGCCTTCCCCTTCCAACGTTTCCATTCACTCTCGCCTGGTAGATCTCTTTCGTCAATCTTCGTTCATTCATCCTCTCTACATGACCAAACCATCTCAGCATCCCTTTCTCGATTTTGGTCACTACGTCTTCTTTTACGCCACACCGTTCTCTTATCACACTATTTCTAATCCTGTCACTCAATTTAACACCAATCATACTCCTTAGCGCTCTCATTTCCACTGCATTAATTCTACTTTCATGCTTCTTCTGCCATACCCAGCTTTCACTGCCATACATCAGTGTTGGTACCAAAACTCCCCCATGAACAGCCAAACGAGCCTTGTGAGACACCTTTTGACTCCTCATAAAGGCGTGCAGGGCACCATTCACCATGTTTCCAGCATTCACTCTTCTTTCAATATCACTTTCACACTTTCCATCTCTCGTAAACTTTGAGCCCAGATACACAAACTCCTTCACTTGTTCGACTTGTTCACCATCTATTAATATAGTACACTCTGTCATACATTCTTCTCTTTCAAGTACCATTACTTTAGTCTTGCTTACATTTACTTTCATTCCTTTCCTTTCCAAAGCCACATTCATCATTGTTACCATCTCCTGCAACTCGTCAGCAGATGACGCAAGTACAACTTGGTCATCAGCGTAGAGAAGACATTTGATGAGTAACTCATTCATTCTCAGTCCACACATACTCTCTTTCAGATCAATCAAACAATTATCCATGAACAGGTTAAACAGCCAAGGTGACGCTACACATCCCTGCCTAACACCTTTTTCGATGCTAAACCATTCAGTGTACGCCCCGTTTATTCTGACACAAGCACTGGAATCCTCATAGAGAGATTTCAGTGCTTGAATCAGATGACCGTTTACCCCATACATAGACAATGCTGACCACAATTCATTCCTCACCACTCGGTCATAGGCCTTTTCCAAATCTTGGTTTTGGGGTGTTTTTTAGCCAAAAACTTTTCAGCTATGCACCGCAAGGAAAAGACCTGATCTGTACATCCCATTCCCTTTCTAAATCCCGCTTGTACATCCCATATTTTATCGTCAGTATCTTTCATCACTCTTTCAATCAAAACTTTTGCATACAGTTTGCCGACGACACTGAGAAGGCTTATCCCGCGATAATTTTTGCAGTCCTGTTGTGACCCTTTTCCTTTGTACAGCGGCACAATCACAGCCTTGCACCAGTCACCTGGTACTTGGCCGTTCGTCCAACACAAGTTGAAAAGGCGGTACAACTGACTAGCCACAATGCCTCGCCCAGCCTTCAACATCTCGACCGACACTCTATCATACCCAGCTGCTTTACCTGATTTCATACTTTTCATCGCTTTCATAATCTCATCCATACTTATCTCACTTACACAATTCTCCTCTTCATTCTCATTCATTTCCACAGAAGACCTAGGTTCGCTGGCCTCTGCTTTTTCTCTCTCAAACAGACTTTCAAAATATTCCTTCCACCTCCTCAGAACACATTCTTCACCTTTTATAATACTTCCATCCTGGCTTCTGATTTTACTCAGCTCCGATGTTCCAAACTTTCCTCGGGCTATCCGTATGGATTTCCAGAAAAACTTTTGGTTGGACTGGAAATCCTCAGTAAGCCTTCTGTCAAACTCATCCTTACACTCCTCTTTCTTTCTCTCAACAACTTCCTTAACAATACCTTTCGCTCTTTTATATACCTTTCTTGCTACACTTACGTCATCACTTGTTGCCCTCTGCATTCTTTGGTTAGCTTTTACTGCTAACCAATCTGACCATGCTTTCTTCTTCTCACAAACAGCTGCCTGCACACTTTTATCCATCCACATATTCTTCTTCTTTCCACCCTTTCTCCTTTTTGACACCCCACAAACATTGACAGCTATACCTACTACTCCATCTTTAAATTCATTCCACAAACATTCAATATCATTTACTTCATCCAGGTTCTCAAATCTTTCAAGTATTCTTTTCTGACATCCTCCTCTTGCAATCTCTCTACTTTGATACGTTCTAGAACGCTCGTCTGCTCTTGTGGTCTATGCCGCCACCGGTTAAATAGACCACCAATTCGGGTCACAACCAGGTGGTGGTCTGTGTCGATGGCGGCTCCACGATATGCGCGAGCGTCCAGAACTCTTTTTCTCAATCTTTCATCCACAACTACAAAATCGATCATACTTCTCGCATCACCCTCCTCTCTTGTATACATATGGATCCTTTTGTGGTCAAACATAGTGTTTGCCACAAAAAGACTCCATTCCAAACATATCTCAAGCAAACTTATTCCATTATCATTCACACGTTCATCACCAAACTTACCAACAACTCTTTCATAACCGTCACGCTTTCTTCCTACCCATCCATTAAAATCACCTAGCATGATAACTCGTTCATTCTGATCACATTTCTCTAACGTATCTCTCATATTTTCCCAAAACTCATCTGTTTCTTTCTGGGCTTTCAGGGACTTTCGCGAACCAATATTCGTTGGTGCATATGCACCTAGAACAAAAATTCGGGTCAGTCCGACTTTCAGTCTGACCCAGATGAGTCTTGGGCTCACACACTCGACTTCTTTCACGCACTCTACCATTCTTCCGGAAAGTATGACACCGACTCCCTGACAGCCTCTGCTGGTACTGGGAACACCAGACCAGTACGCTGTGTAAGGGCCGTGTTCTGTGGTGTCACAACCTTTCCGTTTAGTCTCATTCACACAGAGAACGTCTATACGCCTTTCATCCATCATCTGACATACTTCATCTATTTTGCCATTCATTCCACCTCTGACATTCATCGTAGCAAAGCGGCTCTCCGTAGCCCGCTTTTCGCCCCCGGGAGGAACGTGACGTGATGGGTTGCGAACCACACCGCCGCCGCCTTTTAAGTTTTTATTTTTATTCTTTTTTTTTATTTTTTTTATTTTTTTTTTTTATTTTAATTAGGATTAATATTATAGAAATTTTTTATAAACTCAATGGAACCAATTTTGTGTAAATCACATATTTAGGATTTGGTGGTACAGGAACACCCCTTATATGAAATTACACTGATCAATGATACCGGCGCAAGACATCTTACATGGAGATGCTTGGTCATGCAAAGTTTCATCAAGATTCTATGAGCCATTTTTGAGAAAATTTCAATTTTTCATTTTCGTTGTATGACAGCTACCCTCAAAATGAGAGCCAGCAAGAAACCACTTAGAACCCTTCGATGGATTTGCATAAAACTCCTAAGTTCAAAATAGGGTGCCAACCAATCGGACCATTCGTTTAGCCGCTAGGACAAAGCGTGACGGACAGACTGACCGACGGACCGACCGACCGACCGACCGACCAACCGACCGACGGACGGACATTTATGGGAGACTTGTTTTTTATGATGTATAAATGATATAGAAAACATTTTTGAGAAAATTAGAAAAACTTTGTTTTTCACGAATACAATACCTTTCTCGCTCCGCTCGAAAGTAAAAACAATTTTAGGGTTCCCCATACATAGAAAAATGTGTGTGTCCCCCCTGTAACTTCTAAAATAAGAGAATGATAAAACTAAAAAAAATATATGATGTACATTACCATGCAAACTTCCACCGAAAATTGGTTTGAACGAGATCGAGTAAGTAGTTTTTAGGGTTCCGTACCTCAAAAGAAAAAAACGGAACCCTTATAGGATCACTTTGTTGTCCGTCTGTCTGTCTGTCTGTCTGTCTGTCTGTCAAGACCCTTTATCTCACGAACGGGTAAAGATATCAGGTTGAAATTAATATCATATATTAGGATCCATGAACCACACAAGATCTGAAAATTTAAATTTTTTACACCGACGTAATCAAAAGATATGGCATTTTATGTCCTTATCTCCATACATTTATTCAAAAATGCAAAACCTACAGGGTACTTCCCGTTGACCTAAAATTATGAAATTTGGCAAGAAGCTAGGTCTCACAGTACAAATAATGGGAAAAGTCTGAAATCATTAAATATTCCAACTTTTCTCACAACTAATGGTAACCAATTGTGGTGAGCTCCCGTTTCAAGAACATTCATATAAGAGAGGGGTCAAGTTGGATGGTCGCTGAGGCGATTTTTGTTTTAGTTCTATTTAAAAACGGGAACACTTACAAACTTGAAAATTGGTATGTTTATAGTGCATAAGCTATAAAATAACAACAAATAATAAAAAATTTTCAAGCGGGTGCCGGACTCAAAAAATCTAGCACATTAACTTACTGAAATTTCAACTAATACAATTATGTTCATGTGGTGGTACGGAACCCTCAGTGCGCGAGTCTGACTCGCACTTGGCCGGTTTTTTTTTAATACGTCATAAATCGTAAACCGCAATTTACCTTTCATTCAATCAACTCAAATCAGCTAGTTAAATAATATAATGTGGTGGTACGGAACCCTCAGTGCGCGAGTCCGACTCGCACTTGGCCGGTTTTTTGTTGTAGCGGCAACAGAAATACAAAGATAATTGTGATTTCAATTGTCTACCCTACTACGGCTCATGTGATATAGCCCGCTGTCCTGTTTTTTCACCCTTTGGGTACGGAATCTTAAAAAAACCGGCCAAGTGCGAGTCGGACTCGCGCACTGAGGGTTCCGTACCACCACATAAACATAATTGTATTAGTTGAAATTTCAGTAAGTTAATGTGCTAGATTTTTTGAGTCCGACACGCGCTTGACCAAATTTTATTATTTGTTGTTATTTTATAGCCTATGCCCTATAAACATACCAATTTTCAAGTTTGTAAGTGTTCCCGTTTTTAAATAGAACTAAAACAAAAATCACCTCAGCAACCATCCAACTTGACCCCTCTCTTATATGAATGTTCTTGAAACGGGAGCTCACCACAATTGGTTACCATTAGTTGTGAGAAAAGTTGTAATATTTAATGATTTCAGACTTTTCCCATTATTTGTACTGTGAGACCTAGCTTCTTGCCAAATTTCATAATTTTAGGTCAACGGGAAGTACCCTGTAGGTTTTTCATTTTTGAATAAATGTATGGAGATGAGGACATAAAATGCCATATCTTTTGATTGCGTCATTGTAAAAAAATAAAATTTTCAGATCTTGTGTGGTTCATGGATCCTAATATATGGTATTAATTTCAACCTGATCCCTTCACCCGTTCGTGAGATAAAGGGTCTTGACAGACAGACAGACAGACAGACAGACAGAGACAGACAGACAGACAGACAGACAGACAGACAGACGGACAACAAAGTGATCCTATAAGGGTTCCGTTTTTTTCTTTTGAGGTACGGAACCCTAAAAAAATTCTCGAAACCAAATTGACGACTTCTCCTCATTAATATTATACAGGGTGTCATCCCAGAAAACCTTTATCTACCAGCGAAGACCTGCCGTTGGGGACCTCAGTATCTACAGATTTAACCCCATATGTATGTTCGCAAAAATGGGTTATTTTGGAGCCACACCTCCTTTCAGTGTCGATTATAATATCCCATGAAACATCCACTGCAGGACAGAGAACTCCCTCCAGAATTCTAGAGTTTGCTGGAACAATGTGGAGGAGAAGCACCATAATCACTACGCTTGTTATGTTTGCGTTGCGGCTGGCACCCTGGACAAAGAATCCGTGGAGTAGGTAGGTGGTACACAGAAAGATGCTATGCCCATCCCCCCGTTCAATATTCCTAAGTCGCCTCTTTTGACACCCACGGGTAGAGATGGATTGGTACTATTCTATGCTGCCACCCGGCACCACCCCCCCGAGGGGTGTAAAACGTGTGGTGCCGGCAAAGAATAGTACCAACCCATACGTACCCGTGGGTGTTGTAAGAGGCGACTAAGGGTTAACTGGAGGATGGGCAGCAGCATCCTCCTTTGTATCTAACATCTTACTTACTGCGGTCACCTACAACCGCGATCCATAGTGCCAGCCGTAACGCTAACAAGCGAGGTGACTATGGTACTTCCCCTCCACATTTTTCCAGCAAAAGCTAGAATTCTGGAGGGAGCTCCCTGTCCTGTAGTGGACGTTTCATGGGATGTTATGATGACCCGGCACCACACGGGCCACGGGCGCGGTGGGATTTTCAGTGTCCAATGTAGTCCAATTTCGACAGTAACTTCTAAGAACATATGGGTGTTTTGAATTATGTTCCTGTGAACTGAGGATGAAATTTTGGAGTGATGCAGACAGAAGTAAAGTAATAGTCAAAAGGTTTTGAGATAAAACATAGTAGCACAAACTTTTAGCCATCATCATAGTAGGTACCTTACCTACTAAAATTAAAAAATCGTTTGATTTTTAGGGTTCCGTAGGCAACAAAGAACCTTTATGGTTTCGCCATGTCCGTGAGTCTGTCTGTCCGCGGCTTAGCTCAGAGAAATTACATAAGTGGACTACATTGGACACAAGAGGCGAAGCTCATACACATTTATGTGGAACAGATTTCATCGATAGATATTGGGGAACGCGACGTTTTCGCTGGTACAGATTTCCTAGGACACCTGTAAAACGGTCTCCTCACGCGACAATTTCCATCACAATTAGTTCTGACAATCTATAGAATCGAGATTGTCTGTACTCTACTCACAAAGCAATTTCATCACAATTTCATGCCGCGAAATTTCAAAATTTTCAATACTATCGCAATTTCAACATGCGGGACTTGTGTTTACCATCGATTCATCAAATTACAAGCAATTAGAGTCGAAAAGAAGATGATAGTGGCTAAAAACATTGCTTTTATCGCTTTTATCTAACAACAATAATAAATGACAGCCACAGATTAGATAGATTTTTTTTTTTTGGTTTCTTTCTTCCTTTCGGAAAGGCAAAGAGTACAAAGCCCATACAGCCATGTCTGATGTTTTTAATCTGTCTTTCTTTTTGCTCCCCTCGTAAAGCGATAGTGAACTTTACGAAGGAAAATGTTCGTGACTTTTTGGGACAACACAAACGGGGCTTAAACACGAGATCACTTGAAATCTTCATCAGCTGCGCACTCCGTAGTAAATTTACTGCATAACACACTATCTTTATTATCCACTAAATCAATAAATGCACAAAAAAACAAAATTTCAATTAAGCAGGCAAACGCCCATGTCGAGTTCCCGCCAAAAAGTCCCCAGATTAGATAGAATTCGTCCTATAGATAGAGTCGCAAAATTGCGACCATAGAGCTAAATGTATGAAAATTGCTTGCAATCACGCTCCACACATTGCAATTTGGACACAATTTGTTTGACAGATTGTAGATTGCTAAGATTTGACAATTAGTTGGAAGTCAGCCCCAATCTGCCTACTTACGTTGCAATCTGTCGACAATCTGCAGATTGCAACAACTGATTGTGATTGAGATTGTTGCGTGAGTAGAGCCCATAAGTCTTTGCTGTAGTCATTGACACGTAAGTTGCTTGTTCTGATTATTCGCGAATAAAATTTCACGTGGTAGGTTTGACCAGATTTGAAACTGGCCTAAAATTTGGTTTGAACTTTGACCATGGTCCTTGCCACGGTTTAGCAGTCTTTTTGAATTAGAAACTTATAAGTAACTAGTAGATACGAATAAATAGGTACCTCTCAATTTCTGCAAACATTTTGTTCTTGATTTCTTTCAGTTGATCTGAAACTAAATATGAAAATGAATTGCTTATTCAAACACTACTTTTACCAAATTATTACAGTTTTATACAGGGTGACCGATGGATAGTCGTCCAGAGGAAAAATTTCGATGCCTCATGCTAAGGGGTATCCGAATCATCTTCATGTAGGTATGTTCCACGATTATTTATAGTTTTAAAAATTATTTTATGATTTTTTATAATGTTCTGCCGAAGGAATTAGATTCATATATTTTTAGGGTTCCGATACCAAAATGGTGAAAAAAAGAACCCTTATGGTGCGACTTTGTCTGTCTGTCTGTCACACCTGTATATCTCAGCAACCACTCATGTTATCGACTTGAAACTTGGAATAGTTTTAGAATATGGTTGCCCAACTTAATTGCACATGAAAGGATTTAAAAAACATTGTGATTATTAATGTAAAGGTGGCAAAATTTCAAATTGTCGTTACTAGGTCGAGTGGGGTATCATATAAAAGGGCTTTACTTGCACATTTTAAAATTTATTTTTGTATTTTTTTACAACTCTTAGTTTTCAAGTTATGATGAAAAATGTCCAAAAAAATACCTTATCTTCGAAGTTTGTGAATGGAAAAATCTGAATTAATTACAGTCGATAGAAGTTTATGTAAATGTTACAGCAAAAAATAAACGATCTTTCGATGTTGCTCAGTTTTTTAGAAATCTGCAAAAATCTTTACAAACAAATTTAGTTTTGCGGTCCTCAGACTTTATTGCTTCCAAAAATACAAAATATATATTGGAACCCTCGGCGTGAAATTCCGACTCGCACTTGACCGGTTTTTTTGTACTAGATATTTGTTCAATGTTCTTTTTGTTTCATAATAGTATTTAACGGTTCTTTCACACATAAAATAATGAACCTCCTAACATTTCTACTTATTACTCAAAAATTAAATAAATATAAGTTTCGATAAATTTTAATGTGCGGTTCAAAAATTTTGATCATCAATTTAAAAAGGCAAAAAACAAGTTCCTAGGCTACCCAAACCATTAAATAAATTGGTAGTTAATAGGATATTTTTCGCTGAAATTGGCGTTCAAAAGATGAAAAAAAAAAAAGGTGGAGCCTAAATTAATATTAAGATCTTAATTTAGGCTCCAAATAATTAATTTGCCTCTTGATTGTGATTGTGATTCTTATCGAAAATTCTGAAGGTAGTAAAGCTATTGTACAAAGTCCGTTTGGGAAAATACCGTCCCTTGCCTATTCCTGTCGGCCACCCGGTATAAAAAAAACCAGCCAAGTGCGAGTCGGACTCGCGCCCTAAGGGTTCCGTACCTCTCTACCATATGATATGCTAAAAGCTTTTGCTCTTTGATTTTAAAAACTCCGCGACCATCCAACTTGCCCCTCTTTCATAGAAAAGTTCTTTAAACGGGAGCTCACCTTAATCGGTTACTATTAGTTGTGAGCAAAATTGACATATATAATGATTTTAGACTTTTCCCTTTATTTGTACTGTGAGACCTAGCTTCTTGCCAAATTTCATAATTTTAGGTCAACGGGAAGTACCCTGTAGATTTTGCTTTTTTGCATAAATGTATGGAGATGAGGACATAAAAAGCCATAAGTATCTTTTGATTGCGTCGTTGTAAAAAATTGAAGTTTTCAGATCTTGCGTGGTTTATGGACCTTAATATTCTATATCAATTTTAACCTATTCCCCCCCCCCCCCCCCTTATCTCCGAAGTTTGTGAAAGGAAAAGTCTGAATTAATTACAGTTGACAGAAGTTTACGTAAACATTACAGCAAAAATAAAACGATATTTCTAAGTTGCACAGATTTTTTGAAATCTGCAAATAACCTTTACAAACAAATTTAGTTTTGCGGTCCTAAAAATGGACTTTATTGCTTCCAAATATACAAAAAGTATGTCGGAACGGACGCACTTGACCGGTTTTTTTTATTTTAATGTACGGAACCCTAACAATATAGAATATAGTTTATTTAAATAAATGTTTTTCTTACTTAGGCTATTCAAATATTTATCATTTCTATGTACTTTTTGCACCCTTTTATCTTCGCCTGTTTGAAATTTCTGAAAAGAAAAAATTAAGATTTCAGTAATTAACTCTTAAGAAGAGACAGCTACAATACAAAACAAAATGTGTCTGGTTTTGTGCAACTACTAGTTTAGTAAGCTCATACTACCGTTCGATGGCGAATTTGTTTTTTCATTCTCCATTTTTCTAAAGCTCTCTGCTGTCGCTGTTTTAGAAAAATATACTTTGTGTACCATTTATTATGTGCTATTATATCATTGATCTCTGTTTCTGTAAAACGTGATAGATAGTATACATACAGCCAGATGCACATAGCGTCTTTAAAGTTAAAGCTCCTTAAAACATATTGCAATAGATTTAAAGAAGGTTTAACTTTATAGACGCTTTGTGGTGCAACTCGCGAATTATATTATAAAGTAAACATTTATAGCGTGATTTTTAAATCACCCCGTATATTTTAAGAGGTGGTTCTACCCATGAAATTGAACAACTTCTCCTAAGGAACATAGGTAGAATTATACGAAAAAAATTCGCTGCAGCTGATTGTATAGGAACTAATGGCAAGTCGAATTTTTTTTTTTTACTATTTCGACCCATGTTTCTTGGGAAAAGTTGTTCAGTTTTATGGGCAGAACGACTTTTTAAAATATCCGGGGTGATAAAAAAATAAAGGTGTATGAAAACATTTTACATTTAATCCAACCTTGGAGGAGCTACGAAATCCAACGTACGAAAAAACATAAGGCTACCTGGGATTTTTCGACGGACGTCATAAAGGAAGTGTTGAAATAATTCTGAATTTTCAACATTCACATCTTGATATTCGAAATCCTCAATATTTTTTTGTGTGCTAAAATATTTGTGCCAAGTTTTTTCAAATATATCATGACTGTATGGTATCCATCCACCGTATCTATTTTTACTGTTTGACATAAACTCCTGAAATTCTTGAACTTCCTGAAAATTTTAAGTTTTAGAGCACTGATATAAGTAATCTCATAAAATGCCTTTTCATGAGTTTTTGATCGAAACAGCTTACCAAACACTTAAATCCAGATTTGATAAGTATTTTCACTGGACTTGGAACTATATCTGAAAAGGCCTTCGTTGGTGTCTTCTCTGATCTTCTTAATCTATGTGGGTTTTGATCGACCTGAGAAAATAATAGGTACTTACAGTCCGAGCTTGACACATTGCATGGACTTTGTGACCTCGCTTATTTTATATTCAGCGTCAGACGAAAGTCGCCCTGCGAGTATCAAGCTTGACCTGCTCTTCACTGTACCTACTCAACCAAATTAGTATGATAGTACAAGCTGTTGCCCGCGGCTTCGCCCGCGTGGATTTCGTATGTATGTTGTTACCGGTTTTCCGAAGCAATGAGATATTTTCCCGTCATTTCGGGGTAATCATAAACTAAGGAAAAACGGGACTAACCCTGCGTAAATCAATGAGTACAATTCAAGATCCAGCTGAAGTTACTCATAAATTACTCAGAACAGAGGAACTTAGCAGCAGTATTATGCCTTAAAGTTGTCACTTAACCTAACAAATGTAGAGAGAGAGATGAGAGACTCCTTTATTTTATATTTAAAAACGGAGCCAATTCGCAGAAGTAATTGAGAAAAACCCTCTTCCTCTATCTCCCCCTACCCCCCCCCCCTCTCACCCTCCCCCACCCTCTGTCTCTCCCCTTCTCCCTCCTTCTGCCTTCATCTACCTCTCCCCCTCCCTCTCCCCTTCCCCCTCCCCTCCTTCTCCCTCTCTACCTCTATTTCTCCCTCTCTCTCTCCTTCTACCTGTACCTCTCCCTCTCCCTCTAGCTTTAGCTATACCTCTAACTCTAGCTCTACCTCTTGCTCTACCTCTAGCTCTACCTCTAGCTCTACCCCTATATCTACCCCTAGCTCTACCCCTAGCTCTACCTCTAGCTCTACCTCGACCTCCGGCTAGAGTAGACCTCTACCTCTAGCTCTACCCCTAGCTCTACCTCTAGCTCTACCTCTACCTCTAGCTCTACCTCTAGCTCTACCTCTAGCTCTACCTCTAGCTAGCTCTACCTCTACCTCCAGCTCTACCCTTAGCTCTACCTCTAGCTCTAACTCCTCCTCTCCCTCTCCCCCTCACCCTCCCCCTCCTCTCCCCGTCCCCCTTCCCCCCACCCCCTAACACTCCTCTCCCCCTCCCCCTCTATCTCTCCCTACTTACCCCTACCCCTAACGCCATCTTAACCACTATCCCTATCCTTATATGAACATAGAAACGACACTCATATTGATTTTTAGACATTTCAACCCTATCGCACCCCAACCCCATCCCCAGGGGATGATACGAGTAGTATTTCACGTCCACCACGTTGGATTTCAAAATAGTTGCTGTTTTCGTAATCAGCGACCCGATAAACCATACAAACGATACCCTTATTGGTTTTTAGAATTTTTCACCCCATTTCCCTCTTTGAGGGGTTGAATTTGGGGTGGAATTTCAATAAAAGTGATGTACGTTCCACAGAATTACAACCCTAATGCCTAAATAATTAATGAAAGTGAAGGATTTTCAACTTCATCCCTCTTTTCACCCCTTAGGGTGTAGAATCTTTAAAAACCCTGAGAGACATAAAACTTTATTTTTTGTCGTCAGCCTAAATTTAAATTTTGAAGATCCTAACTTCAAAACTGACGGACTTTCATACAAACTTTCATCCCCTATTTTACCCCCTTAGGGGTGGAATTTCGCAAAATCTTTTCTTAGTGGATGCCTACACTATATAAGGTATATACTTGCAAAATTTCAAGTGTGCGTTGATACCTCAGTCAGTCAGTCAGTTTATCCTTTTATATATTAAGATTTGTAAATGCATCAAAATTAGGGCTCCCGCACACGACCGAGAATCGGTGGGCGATTATCGGCCAGGACAAGGACGGAAGATTCAGGTGATAACACGTCAGAGCGGGATGCCGACAAAAAATCGGTCACCGATTCTCGGTCGTGTGCGGGATCCCTTAAGCTCGTTACTTACTTGACCTGTAAATTCTTTTTCCGTTTCCTTTAAACGTGTTAAATGTGTTTGTAAAGATGTCTTAAATTGTTGCACTTTTGTTTCTAAGTTAATGACATCCTTCTTTATGTCTTCAATGTCTAGAAACAGAAGTATGTACCTAATTATTTTTCCGACCTAAAAGCGGCAATACGTGGGCAATAACAGGTCGGTATATACTTAGGTCAATCGATGTCGATTCACGGAGATACACGCCTTCACTTTTATAGGATATCATTTTTAGCGTTCCGTGTAGTCCAGAAGTTACTTCCTTATGGTTTCGCTATGTCCGTCCGGTCCGTCCGTCTCACTGTGGGCCGAAATTAGAGTTTTATAGACATTCAATATTTTTTTTTAGTGACGCTTTTTATGCTTGGAAACTATTGAGGATACCTACTTTATGCCTTATACTCGTATAATGAACTTTCAGTTTTATAATTGTAAACAGCGCACTCAGAATTTTTTCCGAAAAAATTTGTATGGAGTCGGCGTAATAAATTATGGTATCTCCATTATCGTACAATTGCACCTAATAGTAAGGGTGATGAAGGATAAATTTCTATATGATTTGCTCATGTCTGCCTCTTTGACTGATGATAAGGAGCATCCTCTAGAAGATACAAAAATATTGGTGGACATCCACACTCCTGCGTTTTTGAGGAATTAAGTTTTAACTATTTTGAAATTTGACCATGAAACGTACACCTGGCAGACTATGACTATCTGATTAAATACAATATATAAAACTTTAGAAAAATAGTCTGCCACCATAATAGCCCTGCGTCGCAAAGTTACAGCTCTTCAAAATGCAAAAATTGACTACTTCGTCCCGTGATAATGCAGAGCCCTGCATGTCTGCCTCTTCGATTTTCTACACCTTCAGAAGTATTTTAAACAGGAGCCACAAAGGCAGACCAAAAAAACATTATTTAGTATATAATTTTCATTTTTTTTGCTTTAACTCAAAAACGCAGCGACGCACAGAAAAACTTGTAAGGACCAAATCGATTCATATTGAGCTGATCTATCATCCCTATTAATATGAATCATGAGCAAATCATATACCCAAATTGCAGCCAGCACCCTAACTATAATATCCTCTTAGGTTATATTATGTTATATATATGAATTATTTTGGATTTTTTGACATACTACATGCTAAGGCAAATGAGTTTTTAAGCTTTCACATTCTAATATTTCAGACAAATAATTTTCGTAAATGTCCAATCTATTTAAATCCATTTTAAGCTTAATATTAATTAAAAACGAAAAAAAATAACAAAATTAGATTTAAAAAACCGGCCAAGTGCGAGTCGGACTCGCGCCCTGAGGGTTCCGTACCTATCTGCGATATGATATATCTACTAAAAGCTTTTGCTCTTTTATTTTAAAAACTCCGCGACCAAGAAAAGTTCTTGAAACGGGAGCTCACCTTAATTCGTTACTACTCGTATTAGTTGTGAGAAAAATTGAAATATTTAATGATTTTAGACTTTTCCCTTTCGCTGAAATTGGCGTTCAAAAGGAGAGAGTTAAAAAAAAGGTGGAGCCTAAATTAATTTTAAGATCTTAATTTAGGCTCCAAATAATTAATTTGCCTCTTGATTGTGATTCCTATCGCAAATTCTGAAGGTAGTAAAGCTTTTGTACAAAGTCCGTATGGGAAAATACCGTCCCTTGCCTATTTCTGTCGGCCACCCGGTATACAAAAAACCGGCCAAGTGCGAGTCGGACTCGCGCCCTAAGGGTTCCGTACCTCTCTACCATATGATATACTAAAAGCTTTTGCTCTTTGATTTTAAAAACTCCGCGACCATCCAACTTGACCCCTCTTTCATAGAAAAGTTCTTGAAACGGGAGCTCATGCACCTTAATTGGTTACAATTAGTTGTGAGAAAAATTGAAATATTTATTGATTTTAGACTTTTCCCTGTATTTGTACTGTGAAACCTAGCTTCTTGCCAAATTTCATAATTTTATGTCAACGGGAAGTATCCTGTAGGTTTTACTTTTTTGCATAAATGTCTGGAGATGAGGACATAAAAAGCCATAAGTATATTTTGATTGCGTCGAAGTTTTCAAATCTTGTGTGGTTTATGGACCTTAATATTCTATATCAATTTTAACCTGATACCTCTTCTCGTTCGTGAGAAAAAGGGTCTTGACAGACAGACAGACAGATGGACAACAAAGTGATCCTATAAGGGTTCCGTTTTTTTTTATTTTGAGGTACGGAACCCAAGGCGCAAGTTTGGCCTTAGTTTAGAGTATGTCAAAAAATCTAAAACAATTCATATATTAATAACCTAAGAGGATATTAGGCGCAATTGCGCGATAATGGAGATATCATCATTTATTACGCCGACTCCATACAATTTTTTTTGAAAAAAAAAAAGTAGGTATCCTTAATCGTTTCCAAGCAAAAAAACCGTGACTCAAAAAAAATATATTGAATGTCTATGAAACGCTAATTTCAGCCCATTTTGCGTCTCTCTGTCCACGGGATAACCCCCAGATTAGTAAGTTTATGTACAGAGTAGGATAACCCGGGAGAAGTTTAGTACTGGAAAGTTGTGATTTGGTTTGGCATACCTACGTATACATAATTCCACAGAATATACATGTAATAAGTAGTACCTAAACAAGTTTACCACACAAACAAAGTGATAAAATAAAATCTCGAAAAAAATATGGAGGCGACGATAGTTTTTCATGATTTTCTTACAAAGCCCCATCTACTGAGACATCTCTTTGTCGCCCTGATTATCACGTGAAAAATCCTTCGCGGCTCCTGTATACCATTTAAAGTTACAGTGAAAAATTTATAAAAAATACTATAGAATTAATTCATCATCATCCATTATATAGTCATCATCATAACATCCCATGAAACGTCCACTACAGGACAGGGAGCTTCCTCCAGAATTCTAGCTTTTGCTGAAAAAATTGTGGAGGGGAAGTTCCATAGAATTAGTTATATATGAAAATAACTACTATTACCTACAGGAAAAGCACAATTTTTTTTTAATCTGCAAAAAACCTTCACAAACAAACTTAGTTTTGCTGTCCTAAAAATGAAACTTATTGCTCCTTAAAATACTATAGGCACAGATTAAATAAGGCATAATTTTTCTCAAGAAACAAAGGTCGAAAACGAAAAAGAAATGGCCATATGGCTAAAATATATGCATGAGGTACATGATGGTGCATTTAGGTATATTACTTTTAAGCAACTCACCAGCAGATTGCAAGTTTTCCTGACAATTAGTATTAATTTTTATTTCTTCAAATAAGTCACGACATTCAAGGAACGAGTGCTTAAGCGTTGATTCTGTATAATTTTCATAACAATTATCTTCATTTTCTTCAGTAGTAAGTTCTTTAATTTTGGTTCTTATACTTTTGCATAGAAGACTTTCTTCTATTTTTAACCTTCGAAGTTTAACAACAATATTCTCATACGAATCTTCTGTAGTTGTTAATTTGGTAGATGTAGATGATATTGTTGTACTGTCCATTATTACTTTTAATTATCGATCAAACAATGATCCCGGACAACGGCGCGCCCTGCGCCGGCCGCCGCTCGCCGACATTGGATTTTCTTCTTCCGGTGTGTTCTAGTCACTTCCGGTGTATTTTTTTTCTAAAACGGCCCATACAAAGCCCTGCCTGCAGGGCCCTGCTCGCGGTGCGCACTGCCTATCGTACTGTGTGTGGTCTTGCAGGGCCGCTGTAACGGCGATTTTGTCGGCCCTGCATGCCCACACAAAGTACGATTGGCAGTTGCACTACAAGCAGGGCCCTGCAGACAGGGCTTTAAACGGCCCAAACAAAGCCCTGCCTACAGGGCTTTGTATAATAGATTTTAGAAACTATATAATTTTCTTTCGTCAATTGTATAATATTGACGAAAGAAAATTACATAGTTTCTAAAATCTTTGCATTTGCAAACAACAATTGAGCGCAAGCTAAATCAGCGACGTGTAAAGTGGCCTGTAGCTCACAAATCACATCACTAGAGTTTTCGGTTGGTTTTCGGCTTTTCGCCTGTTTTTGACGATTGACTTACTTTACTTTGTGTTTGACATTTGCTCGCCTATAAAAGATATGTAAAGAAAATCTCTATTTATTATAATTTCTCACAGGAATTGTGCAAAATATATTTCCGAAAATGTTTGCGCGTTCTCGAATGTTATTCTCTAAAGTTTTACCGCTGAGGGTTCGTACTTTCTATGTTTTTGCAGTCAAGTTGGGGACTGTGAAACATAACCTAATGTTGTGATAATTGTTTACAGAACATTTATAAGCCAGATTATCAGAATCAGCCTCGCTTCATGTTTAGCATAGCTGCAACAAGATATCGATCGACCACACCGCTGAATACTATTATCATGTTTGTGCCACAGCAAGAGGTCTGTATCCCTAGCTTGTCACAAATATTTGCAACCCCCAGACAGACACCTCTAGTTATACAATATGTCCAGTTTTTTATATATTTACTGAACAATATGTTGTTATATTTTTTACTGAGATACAGTACAGTCAGTCATCCCCGTAAACAAAATTAAAACAACAAAACAAAGAGGTACAATCTGTGCAACAAGTAAAGAGCGCCAGGTGAAAGTGGAGGTGGTATGCACATTGCACATTAGTAATTTTCTTAAAAAGATTGCAACTGCACATACCCCCTCCACTCCGCCCAGAGCTCTTAACTCATCACTTGGACTGTAGGTATTATAGTATATAATTTTTCACCAACACTATTGTTTCATGGCTGATTATTTTTTTAATAGCCCTAAATGTCCCAATGCAGGGCAAAGGCCTCCTCTTTATCTTACCTAAGAATTAAAGAAAGGTACAATTATGGCACCTTTGAAGAATCCAGCTATAAAAAAGAAAGAGAAAACTATTCAACTAGTTCTTTCTTTTTAGGGTTCCGATACCAAAATGGTAAAAAAAAGGAACCCTTATGGTGCCGCTCTGTCTGTCTGTCTGTCTGTCTGTCCGTCTGTCTGTCACACCTCTATATCTCAGCAACCACTTACGCTATCGAGCTGAAATTTGGAATAGTTTTAGAATATAGTTGCCCAACTTAATTGCACATGAAAATTTTTTGAAAAAAGTATGATTATTAATGTAAAGGGGGCCAAAATAGGGGGGGCCAAATTTCAAATTGTCGCTACTAGGTCGAGTGGGGTATCATATGAAAGGGCTTTACTTGTACATTTTAAAATATATTTTTGTATTTTTTTAAGTTTCTTAGTTTTCAAGTTATGATGAAAAATGTCAAAAAAAATACCATTCCCCCCCCCTTATCTCCGAAGTTTGAGTAAGGGAAAATCTGAATTAATTACAGTTGACAGAGGTTTATGTAAACTTTACAGCAAAAATAAAACGATCTTTCTAAGTTGCACAGTTTTTCAGAAATCTGCAAAAAACCTTTACAAACAAATTTAGTTTTGCGGTCCTGAAAATGGACTTTATTGCTTCCAAAAATACTATAGGTATATCGGAACCCTCGGCGCGCGAGTCCGACTCGCACTTGACCGGTTTTTAGGGTTCCGATACCAAAATGGTAAAAAAAAGGAACCCTTATGGTGTTTATAGCTGCATCCCTTAGAGGCGCCTAAATTTTTCCCCCATGTAAGCCATAACATAAGCCTGTCCTTTTATCATCTAAAATTAAAATTCATTTTATGTATAACTAAAAATAAATGGTTTAAAAAGTAGAAGCAATCCTATTTATGATTCCCTCATTTAGTCCAGTAAAAATACGGTTTTGCAAAACATTAAATGCTAATAGCTACTTTTTTGTGTATATCGTATTTAAATATGATGTTAAGACGCAATATTTACGAATCCACCTAAAATTTAAAGCGGAATATTTTTTTCGAATAACAGCTAAGGCAAAAATAGTAATAGACAATTATATACTTTATATCATAGATAAACGTATACTTTACATATAGGCATCAAAATCCACCATAAATATATTTAAAAATATCAATTTATTTCAAAATATAAAATCTCCACTTATTTTTACATATAAGGGCCAATAAAGTCGAGGTAAAATAATAGCAATAAACTGAGCTAAACTCAACCTTTTTAAATGTAAGTGATTCTTATATATATTCACAAAAATGCCATACTAAATAAAAAAAAAAGTTTTTTGTAATCGCTGGTTTACAATGATTTTGTAAACATTTATGTTGGATTTGCCAAAAATGTGATTATATAGCACTATTTAAATTATTAGAAAGCAAAACGGATCTATTACTATTTTTGGTTGCGAAGATAAGCTGTATTTAAATTTCGTGCTATAAAAGTTAAACAATACAAAAAAGCTAATATTTTTAGGTGGATTCATGTATAATATGAAATTCTGAATATATAGCAAGCCGTAAATAAAAAAAATAATCTATTAACATTTTTTTCCGAAATTCCATATTTTTTTAATGTTTGGACGGCAAAATAAATAAATAAATGAAGTAAATTTAGGTGGATTCCATTAAAAAGCTTTACACAGAAATATAATCTATCGATCTGAAAAAGAATCACGGCTATTATCAATTATTTCCGTTTCGCCATACAATCTCTCGTAATTTTACTGGAGTAATTAGCAAATTTAGATGGATGTGTCACATGAACATGGGATTTCAGTAATTTTCTTTCCCTTTAATTTAATATTTGTATTGTATTTTGTTTGCCAACTCTCACTTCATTTTATGCATTGACATTTTTGTGGTAGAGTTGGCCCATACACAGGCAAACATCAATGTGGTTGTGATAAGTTAGTGGTGTGGGCAACCTGTTTTATTTATGTGCAATTGCCTAAAATAACATGGAAAATGATGTCCTGACCGAGTTTTTCAGTACTGGTATTTATTTGTATACAATGACAGCACTTTAACAGTTTTAATTGTTACAGGCATGGATTGTGGAGCGTATGGGTAAATTCCACCGAATACTAGAACCAGGTCTAAACTTGTTATGGCCCATAGTAGACAGAATAAAATATGTGCAGAGTCTCAAAGAAATTGCTATTGATGTACCAAAGCAAAGTGCCATCACATTTGACAATGTCACTTTGAGCATTGATGGAGTTCTGTATCTACGAATAGTTGACCCTTATTTAGGTAATTAATAGATTAATCAGTATGGTAAAATTAAATTTAAAAAAAGTAGCAGTCAGATGTGTATTTTAATGCAGCCAAGAACTGTAGCAAGATAAAGGTTGAAGATATTTTTATCAATGTAGAATAACAAGCAACTGCTTGTTGCGCAACTGCGCCTAAAATAGGAATGCATATTATTTCAAAGTACTTGGGTGAACAAGCTTTGCTCTGTCTAATCTTAACCATAGTCCACTTACAGATGGCACTGTAAGGTTTCTTAATCATGCAATTTTCAAGACACAAAAAATGGAGAAAACAAATTTTCCCAGAAATTAGTGTAACTTTATTGTTTTTCGCTCTCTAAAACTCCCATAGAGTAAATTCCATTGAAATTTTTAGAGCCATTTTTAAGAAACCAATTATATGTTATACAAATCTTGCTTAGGTGCATGTAAGTGAATGCGCCAATACCAGATTTTTTAAAGGGATTCCCAATGTAAAATTAAGAGTCTTTTAAAAATATAGTTTATTTTTGTCTTCACAGCATCATATGGAGTTGAGGACCCAGAATTTGCAATAACACAATTGGCACAAACAACCATGCGATCAGAAATTGGTCAGATACCTCTCGACAAGGTTTTCCGGGAAAGAGAATCTCTCAATGTGTTGATGGTGGAAGCTATCAACAAGGCTAGCGAAGCATGGGGCATAACCTGTTTAAGATATGAGATCCGTAAGTTATTATCCTTTTAGAGTTACGTACCCAAAGAGTGCCAACAGGACCCTATACTAAGCCTACGCCGTTTGTCTGTCCAAACCTTTAAAGGGCTTTATCTTTTGAACTAAAGTAGCTATGTGGTTGAAATTTTCACAGAATATTATTTTGGCAGATTACCTAACAAATAATAAAAACGATGAAAACTAAAAAAATAAGGTGGGTCCGCCCCATTCAAAAAACATGTTTTTTTGTTTTAACTCTATTGTAAAAACGGGAACACTTACAAGCGTAATAAAAACTGGTAAGATGCGAGTCAGAGTCCCATTTAAGGGCCCGTCCAGAACCTTTTTTTACGCACAAGTTGATTCGCGCGTAGGCACTCGCGCGTTGCCGAGATACATATATTGCGTCCAGAACATTTTCTACCAGCGTTTTAAGCGCGTATACAATACGCGCAACGAAAGAAGAGCCCTGACGGATCACGTGCTTAACCTGCGCAGTAGACAGTTTGCGACAAAATGGCCTACAAAATGGCTTCGAACTGTCTACTGCGCAGGTTAACCACGTGATCCGTCAGGGCTCTTCTTTCGTTGCGCGTATTGTACACGCGCGTAAGAAAATGTTCTGGACGCAATATATGTAGCTCTAGTATCTCGGCAACGCGCGAGTGCCATGTGCTATATTGGTAAAATAAAGGTTCTGGACGGGCTCTTAAAGACGGTTTTACCTTAGTGATACGGTTACCTCGGTGCGCGAGTCCATGAGCTTTCGCTTGCAAATTCATTCGCATGGACAGTAGGTAGAACCCGTGGCCCACGGCGTAACAAGCAGGCTCACTACTAACCACACCAACGGGCCAGTCAAAAAAATAAATCTCTATTTGCAGGTGATGTGAAGTTGCCGACGCGTGTGCACCAAGCGATGCAAATGCAAGTGGAGGCGGAGAGAAGGAAACGCGCCGCTATCTTGGAATCCGAGGGAGTGCGCGCTGCAGACATCAACGTCGCCGAGGGAAAGCGCCAGTCCAGGATATTGGCTTCTGGTAAAACCTAAACAAACATTGTCAATCTAAAGCACGATCCACAATCGGAACTAAATTTATGATCACTACACACTATCCGATCCTTGTCTGGTAATTGGAAAATCGGATAGAAAAGAAAGTGTCTTAAATGGCTTAATCGCAAATTCGCAATCCGGTTAAGATGCAGCTATATGAAAGAAAGAAATAGGGGTATACACCTAGTCTATGGTCCTATAGCTGTCTATTTCTTTGTTATAGCTGTATCTCTATCGGATTTGAACGGTTCATTATTATGGTGCTTTTCCTGTTATCCGGATTTACGTCCGCAACTGATAATTTCATACAAAATCTTTAGCTTCTACTGTCTTGCGTAACATACGCGTCACGCATGCGGATGCCATAGGAAATAATCAAGTGAAGACTGTACGCATGCGTACCAGATCCGCCCGTGGAGGGAAATCTTCATGACAGGAAAAGCGACCTTATTACACGAAAAGTTTGTGTACGGATTTCCTGTGGGATGACAAAGTCGGGGAAGGTGAGGTGATGTATGGCGTAGTGACGTCAATTGCAGCACCCGAATTCCCTCGACGAAGGTCGACTTGACTAACTATAGTGGTAACAAATAGATTTCATGTATGTTTCCATACAACTAGAGGGCTCTCAAGGCTCACATGAAGGAACATTTCCGTTTCAGTGCAAAGTTCCATGGAAATCTAATCTGTGGTCAGGGACGTTTTTACCTTTCGCGTGCACTTTCTGGCTCTATAAATATAATACTTGGAATCTCTTGGAGTGGCAAGCAATGCTATTTCTGTGTAATATAAGATTTTCAGTTTTGAAAATCATAAGATTTACGGTTTTTTATGCTTTTTCTAATTTAGAATGAATATAATTAAAGTAGTTGATAAAGCCATCTCATTTAAAAACAGGTTTTGACATTATAGTAAGGGTGATGAAGGACAAATTTCTATATGATTTGCTCATGTCTGCCTCTTTGACTGATGATAAGGAGCATCCTCTAAAAGATACAAAAAATATTGGCGGACATCCACACCCCTGCGTTTTTGAGGAATTAAGTTTTAACTATTTTGAAATTTGACAATGAAACTTACACCTGGCAGACTATGACTATCTGATTAAATACAATGAATAAAACCCCAGAAAAATAAGACTATTTACACCATAATAGCCCTGCGTCGTAAAGTTACAGCTCTTCAAAATGCAAAAATTCACTACTTTGTCCCGTGATAATGCAGAGCCCTGCATGTCTGCCTCTTCGATTTTCTACATCTTCAGAAATATTTTAAACAGGAGTAATTTTAAAGGCAGACCACAAAAACATTATTTAGTATCTTATTTTCATTTTCTTTTTGCTTTAACTCAAAAACGCAGCGACGCACAGAAAAATTTGTAAGGACCAAATCGATTTGTATTGAGCTGATCTATCATCCCTATTAATATAAATCATGAGCAAATCATATACCCAAATTGCAGCCAGCACCCTAACTATTAGAAGACTAGAAATCAAATGAAGTCAATCATTAACCCCATTGGTGAATTTTCAGAGGCCGAAAAGCAAGAGCAAATCAACAAAGCTCTCGGAGAGGCGCAAGGCATGGTGGCGGTGGCAGAGGCCCGCGCCCAGGGGTTGCGGCTCGTCGGGGGCGCGCTGCGGGACACGGAGACCAGGCACGCGGCCTCCCTCACGCTCGCCGAGCAGTACGTGGCTGCGTTCAACAAGCTGGCCCGGACCAACAACACGCTCATACTGCCGGCCAACGCTGGGGACGTGTCCAATTTAGTTGCTCAGGTAAGACTATAAAACATTCTCTGTTAAATTGTCAATGGGGTTGATTCCTACGTGGCCGCGACTTTAAGGGCACTGCATGTTATCCTACGTCATCTAGTACACGAAATTTGCAACTTTGTAGCGATAGTAGTGGCCTAGTAGGTCCACAAAACGTTGGTCTGCCAATCCGAAACCTGGCAGGTTTTGTACAGTTGAAGAGACAAGTGGTTAAACGACAGATTACACGAATGACATTTATTCGTAGAAATAGAAGGTACCTATATAAGTAAAAAAAAACCGGCCAAGTGCGAGTCGGACTCGCGCACTGAGGGTTCCGTACCACCTCATAAACATAATTGTATTAGTTGAAATTTCAGTAAGCGAATGTGCTAGATTTTTTGAGTCCGACACGCGCTTGACCAAATTTTATTATTTGTTGTTATTTTATAGCCTATGCCCTATTAACATACCAATTTTCAAGTTTGTAAGTGTTCCCGTTTATAAATAGAACTAAAACAAAAATCGCCTCAGCAACCATCCAACTTGACCCCTCTCTTATATGAATGTTCTTGAAACGGGAGCTCACCACAATTGGTTACTTGGAACCCTAAAAACTGAAAAAATTGTATTATTTTCTTCGAATTTTAATTTTGTTTATTTAATAAATGTTTTACTAAATTTTAGTTATGTTTAATAATTTTAATTGTTATACTATAATGTCGGCTAGTCAATAAAAAAAAATAATGGAAAAAGATGAACAAACTTAGGAAATATCGTAAAAAAACTGCAGCACGTCACGCGTCTTTACAAAAAAACCGGCCAAGTGCGAGTCGGACTCGCGCACTGAGGGTTCCGTACCACCACATAATCATAATTGTATTAGTTGAAATTTCAGTAAGTTAATTTTATAGCTTATGAACTATAAACATACGAATTTTCAAGTTTCCCGTTTTTAAAATAAAACTAAAACAAAAATCGCCTCCGCAACGATCCAACTTGACCCCTCTCTTATGTATATGAATGTTCTTCAAACGGGAGCTCACCACAATTGGTTACCATTAGTTGTGAGAAAAGTTGTAATATTTAATGATTTCAGACTTTTCCCATTATTTGTACTGTGAGACCTAGCTTCTTGCCAAATTTCATAATTTTAGGTCAACGGGAAGTACCCTGTAGGTTTTTCATTTTTGAATAAATGTATGGAGATGAGGACATAAAATGCCATATCTTTTGATTGTGTCGTTGTAAAAAATTGAAATTTTCAGATCTTGTGTGGTTCATGGATCCTAATATATGGTATTAATTTCAACCTTTACCCGTTCGTGAGATAAAGGGTCTTGACAGACAGACAGACAAACAGACAGACAGACGGACAACAAAGTGATCCTATAAGGGTTCCGTTTTTTTCTTTTGAGGTACGGAACCCTAAAAACAACAGGTCTGTCTTGCATCCTCTTGGCAGTTTCGCTAGTCGGACCACAAATGTGGTCGGATGTGATCGGACCACAAATTTGGTCGGACTGGCGAAACTGCCAAGAGGATGCAAGGCAGACCTGCTGTACAAAACCTGCCAGGTTTCGGATTGGCAGACCAACGTTTTGTAGACCTAATCGTACTAGGCCACTACTATCGCTACAAAGTTGCAAATTTCGTGTACTAGATGACGTAGGATAACATGCAGTGCCCTTACGGCTTAGAGTAATAATTTAGTATAGAGCGCGCGCAACAAAGTGGGAACAGTAGGCACGGGTGAGAACAAAACGACGTTCCCGTCGCGATCGCTTATAGTCGTGGTTGAGCGCTAGCAGTGTGTGTTCCTCCAGAGATCTTTTTCATAATTTACGTACCCAAATGGTCAAATGTGCAGTTTCATCTTGCAAAAAAGATACTAGGAAACACAAATATTTGAAATCCAGTATCACATTTCATCGGGAAGTTGATTTTTATACTTATTTTTAAGAAAACAAATCGCGCATCGCGGGGGTGAAGAAGACGTGGGAGGCGGGCGAGCTTGTGCTCGCCTACGCACCGCTCTCCCCGCCCGAGACTGTAGTGATGTGACGCGACCAATGCTGTAGTCGATATGTATAATATCAATGTAACTTTATACACAAAATCTTATAATTACAAATAATTTTGATGTGTGTTTGAAAGTATTGTAGCGTAAATGTAAAGTATAGAATGTTGCGATATCATGTATGAACTGCTTAATTGATTGTGAAGAATTTTGGTAGGTATAGTATGGTGTAAAATAAAATAAATCATTTTAAATTAGTGAATGAGACAACATTTTGGGAAATCCTACAAAAAAGGTGCTACATATATAGTGTCAAATATTTTAAGGGATAAACTTACACAAAATACTGAACAACTTTTTATTATTTAAAAAATAAACACGAATCTCGATTTTTTATTTTTTAAATCTTAGTAACAAGTCCACACGATTTTCTGACATTTCTATCACACATTACTTTTGAATTAAAATTAAAACAAGAATAACATTAATATGGATGATTCATTTATTTCATTCATTTATCTATATTTTCTTAGTTTGTTTGTTCTATGTATCGAGAATGTGATTGCAAACAAATATATAAATTAATATTTTACATTTCTCGTTTAACAGTATAGAAAATGACATATGGAACATAAAAAGTACCTAACAAAGATATTTATTTACATAACTTATCGATAGCTCCTTGCCGATCGGTACCTTGCACATCCCTGTCTGTCATATACTTATCAATATAGTATCTATAGCTCATTTGCCTACGATGCGTACTAAGCAATTCGTGCAATATGCGCGCTCTATACTACTGGTAATTATATACTCTAAGCCTTACGGTCTATTAGTTTTAAGCATTATCATCAGATTCCACGCAGGAATCAACCCAAATATTGAGTTTTTTTTTTTTGTTAGTGTCAACAACGCATGATTAATTCCGCATGTTTTCGATATGAAAATGTATGAACAGTCTGTGTTAAGTTGCAAATTATGATGAACTTATTTCTGAGCTGTGATTTGGTTGTTTCATGTCTTCTATGCATGATTGATTCCGAATGTTTACGATATGAAAATGTATGAAGAGTCATCATCATCATCATATCGTGTGGGTAGCAAGGTCGATGACCGACCTCACAAACCCTGGTGTCAGAGTTGTTGAGCCGCCAAAGGCCTCTGACATGGCTCATTAACGACTACATCCTTAGATAGTAGTCGGGACCAACGGCTTAACGTGCCTTCCGAAGCACGGAATCATGTAACTTTTCAGACAATCAGGTGATTCATCCTGCAATGTCCTAACCAAACTGGGGAGGTCGCACAAAGGGATTTTTGTGTGACAGTGTCCCCACCGGGAATCGAACCCAGAACCTCCGGATCGAGAGCCGAGCCCTCTAACCACTAGACCACGGAGGCTGTTATAATATATGAAGAGTCTGTATTAAGTTGCAGACTATGATGAGCTTATTTCAATTTCACGTCGCGTATCAACTGTGCGCGATTAATTCCAAATGTTTTCGATATTAAAATGTATGAACAGACTGTGATAAGCTTATTTCTAACCTATGATTTGGTTGTTTTAGGCTATGTCTATTTATTCTACGGTATCTGCACAAAATTTGCGAGCTGTATCAAACCAACCGCAGACAGAAATATCTGACGTACAGTTTGAAGACCCTCTAGTCAAAATCGATGCATTAACAGAGAAAGGCACAACCCTGGCCGGACAGCCGGTCCCCACAGAAGACGACAGCCTGGCCGAATACTTCTCAGATGACGAGGAACGCGCCAAAGCTCTCGAAAAGCGAAAGAAAGAACATTCAAGGAAGTTAGAGAGAGATACATAGAATATTTAAGTTTAGGGATATTTTGTTGTAAAATAAAATGCTTATTATTTGATTGCATATTTTTACTTCGCTTATCTGCGCATCCGAGAGGCGTGTAGTTTGCAAATTATCTACTCTTCAACTCAACCCGGACCAATTTTTGTACTCAGAACATGAAACTAAACAATTTCCTCAAGGGAAATAGGGCGAAAATATCTCTACATTACATACCCCTAAAGCGCGGAAGTTACCGATATAACATAGTACCTGGGCGACCGAGCTTCGCTCTATACTATAATAGCCGCCTCCAAGGAGACTCTCTCCTTTATAAAACTGTGGCCGCCTCAACATTAAAATATCATCGGGTGAGCAGGCTATGCTACCCGCCAACAGATGGCGCTGTAGGTTTTTGACTAAAACGCGGTATTTTACAAAAAAAACCCGGGGTAAACGAATTTTCCCAGACATGAGACCATGAGCATGTATGAAAGGATTGATGAAAGTACAGGAAGCAAGGGAAGTATGTCAAGATCGTAGCAGGTGGAGGACTGTGGTCTCTGCCTACCCCGACGGGAAAGAGGCGTGATGTTATGTATGTATGAGACCTAGCTAGATCGATTTTTTGCCCCCGAAAACCCCCGTTTGGTAAATTTACTCGAAATCGTTAAAGCCGTTTTCGAGAAACCGATTACAAATATTGCTCGTTTAAGAGTATAGGATACCCAAACTAAATGACATTAACTTTGATTAAATTAAACTTGTTAATCCTATACTATCAAACGAGCAATATTTGTATATATATATATTTGTAATCGGTTTCTCGAAAACGGCTCTAACAATTTAGTACATATCCCGGGTTTTTGGGGACGAAAAATCGATCTAGTTTCATTTTCTCCGTTTTTTTGAACATTTAATGAACAAAGCGCGTTCCAGTAACCCTACAGCGCCATCTTTTAGTAGACTTTGGTTGAGATTATACAGAGCAAAGCTCGGTCGCCCCAGTGGCGTAGCGAGGGGGGGGCAGGAGGGGCGGACCGCCCCGGGCGGCACCATTAGGAGGGCGGCAAAATTGGAAAAAAAAAATGTGGGGTCACTGGCGATCAGTCAGACAGACAATTAATTTTTCAAGAAGTTAACTCTTAACCACTTGCACATACTCGTATTAGGTCTTTACCTATGAGATTGCCGTTTTGTATGGCGAATTTTAGGTAAACTCAATTTTCAGTACTAACATTTTTGCATTTTTCTTACGAATTATGAATCCAATTTTTTTTTTAAGCATTATTGGGAAGACATTAAGCTAACAGAAGCTTAAATTTAATTTTCGAAAAATATTATCTGTAAAAAAATATAACAAATCTTATGATGAAATCGGACGACATTTAAGACGAACAATTTTCGAACCTTTAATTTTATATATCAAACAAAAAATAAAAACTGTATTTTATGCGTAAATTGATAACCTTGAAGTCAACTTTCAAATATAAGACAAATGAAAAAAAATGCATTAGAATTGTAGGAATTGTTGTGGTATTGCAATTTCATAGGTAAAGACCTATTATAAAATTTCCGTCACGCCTAATCACAGAAAAATAAAAGTAATTAGAAGGAGGATTAAAGAAATAATTCGTCACAAGGTAGTTAAGGCGTCGTTCTATGGATTTGACGGGTTATTTTGAATATTTCCTAAGGATCATTGATGATGTGACATTTAATGTCGGGACATATTGGCAGCTGTCAGCCCATAGTAAAATAAATTTGCAAGGTATCTATTCCGAGCGAAGCAAGGAGGTTCGAAATCTTTGCGCCTAATACAGTTCTTGCAAATCACGAGTGGCGGTTGGCCCTTGTTTGTGTTTAGACGTGTACATGCAGGGTGTTAATGTGTGCGCGCGGGGCGTATGCGGGCACGCATACTGTCACACCATGCCATCTGTGGCATGGTGCATGGTTATAAAGGAGAGCGTCTCCTATGCATGTACACGTCTAAACACAAGCAAGGGCCGACCGCGCTCGCGATTTGCAAGAGCTTGTACCAGTAACTTCTTCGTCCCGTCCCGCGCGCGGTTCTTTTTTGCATTCTGTCCGGCTTTGTCCCCCTTGAGTTCAAGAACACACACGCGTCGCTCCGCATCCCTCGCTCGACTTCGAGTAGACAAACGAGATGTTCTGGTCAATGATGGACTTGAAAAAATATGTGAAGATCTTGGCATCGAAATATCTCCTCGACGAACAAGAAAGGTAAAAAATATGGCTGGCGAGAACGCTGCTGATGCTGGTTTAACTTATGAAAATCGGTTAAAGCAAGAAATGTTTGAATCGGTGGATAGAATCATACTAGAAATCAACACCAGATTTCAGCAACTGCACGAGCTGGATGTCAAGTACTCTTTTCTCACACCAACTAACTTACTGAACCCACAATACAAGTGTAGGTAATTTCGGAGAAGAGCACAGTGATATCAATGCGGATAAGATAGAAATTGAAAGGGAGAGGTTACGCAATTTCGTTGCTTTGACTGATGCTAAAATTCAAATCAACACCAAAAAAGGATCGCTCGAGCTTTTAGAATTTATTCAGAAATGCAACTATGGCATTTGCGTACCTAATATCGTAATTATGCTTCGAATTTTTTTTAACTATAGCTATCAGTGTTGCTTCATGTGAACGCAGCTTCTCAAAGCTGAAAAGTTCTACGATGAGCTCCATAAGATTAAGTAATTTGTCCATTTTGTCAATAGAACATAGTGTGACAGACGATATTAACTTCGACGCAGTTATAAATGATTTTGCTGCGCGTAAGGCCCGAAAAGTCGAATTTTAGACTGTTAAGACTTAACTAAATGTTATTTTTATAGTGTAAATTTTATTGTAAACGTGTTTACAATAAAACCACAAATGTACACATTTCATGGTTTTGAAATAAATATTAATCACTCAATTCTTTCATAACGTACATTTTTTCTCACCAACACCAACATTATTATTTTTATGACGTCAAAAGGGCGGCAAATTATGACTCCGCCCCGTTCGACAGTGACCCACGCTACGCCACTGGGTCGCCCAGGTACTCCTATACTATTAAACGAGCAATATATATTTGTAATCAGTTTCTCGAAAGCGGCTCTAACAATTTCGATGAAATTTACTGTATAGGGTATCGTTATGGGGGTGAAAAATCGATCTAGCTAGGTCTCATGTCTGGGAAAATTCGTTTTCCCCAGGGAACTATAGTAAGGTTTTCCCGTGTTTTAAGCAATTTTTTAAAATACCGCGTTTTAGACAGAAACCTACAGCGCCATCTGTTGGCGGGTAGCATAGCTTGCTCACCCGATGATATTTTCAGGTTGAGAAGGCTAGTATGGAGCGAAGCTCGGTCGTCCAGGTACTTTCTACATAAACTTGGGAAAGATTTTTGTAAAAAGATGACGTTGAGGGTATGCATATATTGTGTTCTGTGGCATAGGCTACCCTCAACGTCATGCATAGGTATGTATAGGTGTGTGGCAAACTATATGCGCTTACGCCATTACGTCCGCCGCCACCGCACAAATAGGCTCATATAACATTAGGTATCGGAGATCTAGCATCCTGGACCAGAAATAATAATAATACCCTATATAGCGGTGTGCCGCTTCTACATATATTTTTTTTGTTACAAGTGAGCAAACGAGCACGTGGGCCACCTGATGGTAAGTGGTCACAACCGCCCATTTAGACCCACTGTCTTATTAATGGCATATTTTAACACCAATAAGACAGCTAAGCGCGTTGCTCACTTTGAGAACTAAGATGATGTCTCATGTGCCGGTAATTTCGCTGGCTCCCTTGCCCTTCAAACCGAAACACAGCAGTGCAAGCAAACACTGCTGCTTCACGGCAGAAAAAAGCAAGGGGGTGGTACTTCCCCAGACGGACTTTCCACAAAAGCCCTACCACCTCCAAATTTTGGGATTTCAATATAAAAGAATAAAAACATACGCGGAAAAATACTATTTCTTAATAAACATTCGCAACAAAAATAACGAATCATTTTACATAATTTATTAATATAACGTTCATGTAATAAATATTAAATACATCAGCAAAAAGCCTCATAAAAATAAGTCTTTCCCTTAAAATTACATACAGGGTGTAAGAGACGGTGTACCGAAAACTGAAAGGGCGTGCTCAGTCAACGAAACTGAACAACTTTCCCAAAGAAACATATGTTGGGAAATGAAAAAAAAAATTACCTCTCCATACAAACTGTTCGACCAGAGTGGGCAATTTGTATGGAGGGGTCAAATTTTTTTTTCATTTCCCAACATATGTTTCTTTGGGAAAGTTGTTCAGTTTGGTTGGCTGAGTACGCCCTTTCAGTTTTCGGTACACCGTCCCTTACACCATTTATATTTTATTTACTTAAAATTATTGTCCCTTAGTTTACACTTAATTATTCTTAGACTAGCGCAGCAAAAGGCTTTTCTGTATCTATGAAACTATAGAGTATAGGATAGGACATATTTTTGGACCCCTCATGACCAAATTGTACTGTTGGTCAGAACATAAAACTGGACAGTTTCCCAAAATACCCCGGGAAAATTAATTTTTGACCCGGACATTTAAAATTACTAAACGGGACCTTTTTTAATATATTCGGAAACCTTCCAGGAAGACGTTAAAAAAAGTCCCAGGACCTCCCACGTGGGACAGCCGGGAAATCCTGGAAAAACTGGAATGTCAATGAAATTCCTGGAGTGTGCCTAAAATCGTCATAAATAACGCATTTTTTTTAAATACAAGATATCTAAGATTATAAATTTATAATCCAGTACATTCCAGTCTCAAAAAACCTGAAAAAACTGGAATTTTCCTGGAATTTCCTGGAACTGGCCGAAAAAAGCTAGGATTTGTTTCGAGCAATGGCACGAAGCCGTTTTTAATACTAAACGACTTTCTATTTTTCTTAGTAATGTTGACGTTAAATATTTTCACCTAGAAGTTACCTTGGAGCGAGCGTAAAATATTTAAAGAAAAGGTACTTTGATAACTTTTTCCATTCTTATGCTTTTTTTTGCGCTCTACGCAACTACTCAGATTCAAGCCCATGCGTATTGCAGTACAGGATTTCTGGAAATTCTTTTTTGATAGGGCACTTGATAGGGTTGAGATTGGTGAGTGATCTCCATGTATCCACTCCAACCTGGATGAGGTGAAGCTCCACTCCACAGTCCAGAGGCCCAAAGTAAGTCAAGAGAACGTGCCAAATCTTGCGAGTTGCAGTCTATATTTACATTTGTCATATCCACAGCAAGTAGCTTGGAATAGCCGTCGTGATCTGGGGTGATATATTGTTGTATAGGAAGGTAGCCGTTTGTTTTATTTTCTGTGCAAGTAAACCAGCTGCCAGAAGACGGTCGCGTAACAGGTTTGTCTGAATGTAGAGCAGACTTTGGCGTTACGCACAAGATACCGTTGCCATCAAGGGTTCTTACATTATGATCTGCATTATCAAAGACAGCTTGAATATATGCACTTTGGTCGAGAGTAGCGGGAGCGCTTTTAACCACTGAATCCTCAAATTTCCCGGCTTCATTGTACGAAGAACAAAAACCTAAATTGTGAAGCATGTCAATGAGTAGTTTCGAACCAAATAGCTTGTGCAAAGTTACGCCAAGTCACAGAATTAATAATAGTACTACATACAGAACGGAAGCTCTCCGCCTCCCACCAATCGGAGTACCTCAAGTGCGCGAGCATCACCCCGCGGAGCCCTGCGCGATATCTCGTCCCATTTCTCGTCTGCCACGCGATATGCAACGCTTGCAAAAGTTGAAAAAATGGTGCGTGGTTGTGCAGTTTACGGTTGTCTTTCGACTCTTCAAGACAAAGTAAAATTTGGAATAAAGTTAAACAATAATAAGAAGCAATTATTATGGAATAAACACTATGGTGTTTTACCTTATGAGGTAGACACAGATGTTTTCTTTCCTTTAAACATTTCTTTCATTAATAGATTTAATAGAGCATTTTTTGGGTTAAATGAAAAAAATAAAGCTTTGAATAGTATGTATTTATTTATTCCTTTCCACATTAAAGCAATAATATAACAGCATTTTTTTTCATTTTCTGGAATAAAGTTTGGCAGATTTTTTTGCAGTGATGATAAGAGCAGATTCGCCATTTTCGCGATAGTCACCCTGGTGCACCGGCGGGGTGGCGGCCAGCCAGCCGTCAGAGATGAAGTTTAGTGAAAAAAATGATTGTTTTTAGAGTTTGTGAGATTATTTCAACGTGTGTTTGTTTGTTTTAATTGAAATTCGATTACTAAATACAACAAAGTGAGGTGACGAGTGATAGTAAAGTTATAATTCGTTTGTGAATTGTGTAAGTCGCTTTATAGTCGAACGAAAAATGTGCAACTTGAAACTGTAATAAAAGTATAATGCTAATGTTGTGTTATCTACGTTTTCTAGGGTAGGTAAGTGTTTTCTAGATACCACCAACCCTACACTCACACGTCTTTAACCCTCCCACACATTTGCGCGTGTAAAAATGACAGCTGTCACTTTTGAGCCCGATTGTATGGAGCTTCCGAGGTGTGGCCAAGTCCAAATAAGAGCGAAGAAAGAAAAGAGCGCGGACGAAGAGTAGAAACAATCACTTGGCCAATGGCTACTGCCTCTCTCTGTTTAATTGCATGCACTTTTTTGCCTTTTGTTTGCAAGAGCTCCTCTAGAAATAATTGAAGAGAGTCGGGGAGTAAGTCCTTTCCCCCTCCTGACATGTCTGAAGCAGATGGATAACGAGAAGTGTCATATGATTTAGAGAGTATGTCCTGACGAAGAAGGCGAGCTGTTGTCAGGATGATTCTCAGCCTCTCACTTTGATTGTCCGCATTTCTGTTACTGTACCAGTTCTCACATACAGCGGAAATTCGTCCTTGTCTTTCAGTGAACACAACTCCCTCCCCAAACTTGTCTTTTAGTTTCCTCTTAAGGTGGTGGGAACGATTTTAGGCCCGCTCCATAAATTTTCTTGAAATTCCAGTTTTTCCAATTAATTTTCAATTCCAGTTTTTTCAATATGTTAAGAGTAGAGTACGAGGTCAACGACGACGATCCAGATGGAGACCTTGAGCCGATCCCGTGTCCCGGTACGTCACCGAATATACATAGTCGCGTCTATTTCTATTACAGGATGTTTAATTTATTTTTTCTAATAAACTTATTTGTTTCACATACTGATATGGAACTGAGCCATGCTGAAGATTTCTTGCTCGCGGTGATAAAAATATTTTTATCATTTAGAATATAGTAAATTTTGTTTATATCAGTACATTCGAAGAAAAACAATAAGTATCCTGTATTATGAAAAGTTAATGAACATGACAAAAAAGAATTTCCAGGAATCCTGTACTGCAATACGCATGGGCTTGAATTTGAGTAGTATAGAGACAATGATTGCGCAGAGCGCAAAAAACGCATAATAATGGAAAAAAGTTATAAAATTAGCTTTTTAAACTATTTTAAACTTACTCCAAGGTTACTTCCAGATGCCCTGGAATCCTGAAACTGAAAATATTAAACATCAACATTACTCAGAAAAATAGAAAGTCATGCATACATACATAACATCACGCCTCTTTCAAAAAGTAAAAGAAAGTCATTTATTAATAAAAACGGCATCCTGTCATTCCTCAAAACAAATGCTGGCTTTTTCCGGCCAGTTTCAGGAAAATTCCAGTTTTTCCAGGTTTTTTGAGACTGGAATGTACTGGATTATAAATTTATAATCTCAGATATCTTGTATTTAAAAAAAATATGCGTTATTTATGAAGATTTTAGGCACGCTCCAGGAATTTCATTGACATTCCAGGATTTCCCGGCTCTCCCACGTGGGAGGTCCTGGAACTTTTTTGAGCGTCATCCTGGAAGGTGTCCGAACATATTACAAAAGGTCACGTTTAGTAATTTTAAATGTCCGGGTTTGGTCAAAAAATGGTCTAAAATTCCCGGCATAAAAGACAAAAGTATTTCAAAGAAATTACTTTGGTCTAAGTAAGTGCCCTAGAGCTCCATGAGCTTATTTCGCCATCCCCCTTCTAACATCGGGAGTCCAGACGCACCGCAGGATATCATCCATATTTGGTTGATACTCCACTCATTCGAACAGAGTGCTTCGCAACATCTTTTATAAGGCACACAGCTAATATAAGGAGTGGATTTCTCTGCCTGCGTCTGTGTTCCCAAATTCATATAAACTGGATCTATTCAAGTCGCGAGTGAATAGGGTTTTTCTGGGCAATCTCATTTCATCGTCGACCTCATCTCTGTCCTCAAGACAAGTAGATCGAGGTCAAAAGCAAGCCCATTATCAATAAAATAAAGTGAAAAAATGTCTTCTTATCATCTTACAATAAATATTTGACTTGTCGCCAGCTATAGATTCAGATCTCTGTACTGAATATCATGCTAAAATTTGGCTAGCTGTAGGGGTCCAAAAATAGTACGATGTTTAGTTATATCAGGTAAGCAAAACAAATAGATTCAAGATATTTTTACAAATTCTTGTTGGTTGAAATAACTGACAGTGCCTTCTTCTGGCTCCGGGTTGGATGGCAACTTGTGAAGATCCAAATATGAAGCGGACAGGGGCGTATTATCGAACTGTCGGAGGTGAATCTGTAATATAAAAATAAACGGTGCTTAGTTATAAGGGATTGAAGCGACGATTCCCAAACTCTTAACCATTCCTCTTACACGCAAAATAGGCGTATTGACGTCGACAGTCGAGTTGCGGCAGCCCATCGCACAATTACGACTGTTCCTAAACACTGTGTCTGGGGACCGACTGTACAAACTTGAACAGTACATTCTGATCTTGAAAGTGAACGGCTTTTGCTAAGGAATAGGTCGAATAACAAAAAAAAATTCAACCTCCCATACAAAATGTGCTGTTTTTCGTATAATATGTTCCCTGGGAAAAGTTGTTCAGTTTCATGGTTAGAATCTACTGTTGGTCACCAGGCACATTGTATAAATTTTGCAAATAGCTCTTCAAATAAACATTTAAATAAACCATATAGAATTTTATCCAGCAGCAACATAAATCTAGGTTAAAATGTATTTGTTGCAGTGCCGGAGGAAGTTAATGTTGATTTTTCGTCTCTTTTAAAAATTTTCGTCTCTGATGGATGAAGCATATATTTCCTGATCAACGTGTCGATGTCTATCTGGCAAAGGAGAGGAAAGAAAGAGGTGTGATTGTTGTTGGAATATCCTCCTAAAGACAAATATCCACCAAGTTATTGCTGATACATACATACATACATAACATCACGCCTAGTTCCCGTCGGGGTAGGCAGAGACCACAGTTCTCCACCTGCTACGATCTTGACATACTTCCTTGCTGATTATTTATATAATAATTATTATTTAATTTGGGATGACAACAGCTTACTTTGAATGTAGAATTACACACTTCCACTATGTATCAGAATTCAGAATTGTTTTTAAAGTTTTTATAAAATTTACAAAAATATTAATAATAAATAAAACAAAAAGTCTTACCAGTAAATGCAAATTGACTTCATCACTTCTGCTCAAGTAAGGAAAGTTGCCACCACTTTTCAAATGCGCCAGTTTCGCATGAGGATATGATTTGTACATATCCTCTCTGACATTGGCACTTAAGGCACAATCGTCCCATACATCCATTATGGTAATGGGCATGGTGCTTAGGAGTTCAGGCTGTAAATAGCATGGAGTGCAGTTAAGGGTCAATCTTGAGGCCAATTCAGATTGGTTTAGGGATTCCAGCTGAAAATAATACTTAATTAGTATCAAAAATATACAATACTCATAAAATAAGACTGTGTTGTTTGAAGGTTTAGTAGGTACTTACTCTTTCTACCATAAAGTCAATAGATTCAGCTATTCTCCTGTCAACTTTGTCTGTAGCAAAATTTCCCATCAGCATTCTTTTAAGTACCAATGAAGGAAGAAGCCAAAAAAGTGCCGCTGAATCATTGTATTCAAAGACAGAGGTGTCAGTGAAGGAATTGCAGACAATCAGAGATGCTACTCTTGGACAGTTCCTTGTCATCTCTGCTAGTTTTTGAGCTATGAATCCACCTGGAAAATAATTGTTTTCAAAACTAATTTTATTTTTAAAAGGAAACAATGTAGAACTAATACTTTTTACAAAAAACCTTGTGTCCACACAACAGGTTTGGAAAATGTACATTCAAACATATTTAAAAGCACATGGGTTTTTATTGTCCCTTCTTTTTTTCCCATTGTCCCTTCTTTTTTTGTTTTGGACCAACTATAAGTTTCATGATATTTTACCTAAAGAAGCTCCAAAAATATGTACTTTATCCAATTCTAGGTATTCAATGAGCCTCTTGAAACCATCACAAAACTCTCTCATATTCCAATATGGAGGAGGCTCAGCAGCTATGACACGGACTCCTCTTGAAGCTAGTCCCATCACTTGTCTGAAGAATATATCTGCAGTGCCTGATACTGGTGGTAAGCAAATAAGAGGGCAATTGACTGATTTTGGACCAGAGTCAAATATTTTCCATGCCTGTAAAAATATTTTATACTTTAGAATTTATTTAATTGTACAATATTTATAATCAGCAGGATGCAATGCAAGCCATTTGTGCAAACAAAGATTGTTTATCTATAAACTTGTTTACTACTTGGTGTCGCTGGAGAGTAATTTGATAACATATATAGGCTAGTTTTATAAAACGGTAGTACATAAGCCAATTTAACTTGTGACTAACTATATGCAAAATAACATTGTAAAGTGATAGGTATATATGCTATATAAAATTACAAACCCTTATTCTCTTTTAACGAAACAAATTAAAATTCCTATAGGATTGCCCGTAGGGTTTTCATCGCATACCCATGAGAAAGTTTTAGTTTACCTTGGAGCCATCAGAATCGATGACTATTTTCCTCAAGGGAATACTGCTGCGAAAACTGAGATACTCATTTGACTGCGATAAATCGCTGATGCAGCTCATGTTTCTGCTTCAAAAACTTAAACTATTATAATAGAAAACTGAGAAATAAAAGCAATAATTCACCACAAATTAACACATTGCAAATATCACGAAGCAAAGAAACAACAAGCAATACAACTTTTTTTTACTATTCACCCTTTTGTGCTTGACTTAAGACTCAAATTTCTTTAATTTTTAGATGACGTTATTTTTGACAGCTTTTTTTTTTTATTTATTACGGCATTGGAAACAAGGCCATCTGCCGAATGTAATCGGTTTCTCGAAAACGGCTCTAACGATTTCGATGAAATCTACTATACGGGGGTTTTCAGGGGCGAAAAATCGATCTAGCTAGGTCTCATGTCTGAGAAAATTCGTTTTCCCCGTGTTTTAAGGCATTTGCGTTTTAGACAAAAACCTACAGCTCCATCTGTTGGTGGGTAGCACAGCTTGCTCACCCGATGACATTTTAATGTTGAGGCGGCTATTATAGAGCGAAGCTCGGTTGCCCAGGGAGTCAATTCTTGAAAATCACTGGGTGATAAAATATTACTTAAAAATTCAAAATAATAGATTTTCCTTTTCAAAAGTGAGGATTAATATTCGTTAAATATAAATAATTGGTAATTTTCATTTCTTTTTAAAAAAAATTTGACAGTTTATCAGGCTGAATTTAAATTTTTAAATGTCACAAAAGTGATATTTTATCACCCGATTATTTTCAAGAATTAGCTCCCTGGTACTATTTTATAACTTGTAATCGGTTTCTCGAAAACGGCTCTAACGATTTCGATGAAATTTAGCATATAGGGGTTTTCGGGGGCGAAAAATCGATCTAGCTAGGTCTCATGTCTGGGAAAATTCATTTTCCCCGTATTTTCAAACATTTGCGTTTTAAACAAAAACCTACTGCGCCATCTGTTGGCACGTAGCATAACTTGCTCATCCGATGATTTTTTAATATTGGGGCGGCTATTATAGAGCGAAGCTCGGTCGCCCAGGTACTATATATATACAGGGTGTCCCAGGAAACACGTCAAGCGGTGGTCCTGACCAGACCACCCCTTGGGCTACCCGGATCACCCCCATGTATGTAACGCGATTATTTGTAGTTTTCGAGTTATAAATTATTTTATTAATTTTTAAAATTTTCTGCCAACGGAAATTTAAAAATTCATATCTTTTTTTTACTAAACATTTTTCAAATTTTCTTTTTGTCATGATTGCCTTGAACGTTACTTTCATACATAAACAAATAAACCTAACATTCCTACTTGTTACTCAAAAAGTATGGCAAATAAAATTTTCGAACAATTTAATGGGCGGATTAAAATTTTGATCATCAATTTAAAAATACAGAAAGGATGTTCCATAGATTGTAGTTGATTTTAAAAACTTTTCAGGTCTCTAGTCTACCCAAAACATAAAAAAAACCGGTCAAGTGCGAGTCGGACTCGCGCGCCGAGGGTTCCGATATACCTATAGTATTTTTGGAAGCAATAAAGTCCATTTTCAGGACCGCAAAACTAAATTTGTTTGTATAGGTTTTTTGCAGATTTCTGAAAAACTGTGCAACTTAGAAAGAACGTTTTGTTTTTGCTGCAAAGTTTACATAAACTTCTGTCAACTGTAATTAATTCAGATTTTTCGTTACTCAAACTTCGGAGATAAGGGGGGGGGGGGGGGGGGGAATGGTATTTTTTTGACATTTTCCATCATAACTTGAAAACTAAGAAACTTAAAAAAATACAAAGTTATATTCTAAAATGTACAAGTCCCTTTCATATGATACCCCACTCGACCTAGTAGCGACAATTTGAAATTTGGCCCCCCCTATTTTGGCCCCCTTTACATTAATAATCATACTTTTTTCAAAATTTTTTCATGTGCAATTAAGTTGGGCAACTATATTCCAAAACTTTTCCCAGGTCGATAGCATAAGTGGTTGCTGAGATATAGAGGTGTGACAAACAGACGGACAGACAGACAGACAGAGCGGCACCATAAGGGTTCCTTTTTTTTACCATTTTGGTATCGGAACCCTAAAAATTGGTGCTTAATGGGGTACAAAAGTACGAAAATTGAAAAATTTATTATTTTTAACCTAAATTGAGATTCAGGTTTTTCCGTAGCATCTTTTGAACGCAAATTTCAGCGAAAAATACCATTTAAAGTATTAAAATACTTTCAAAATACCCTATCAAGTAGTAATTCTTACGAAAAAAACAAACAAATTCTGAAGGCCCACCCTAAGAAATAAAATAGAATCGCTCATGTGCCTGAAATTTTACCAGATCTCTTAAAACTTCTACCGAAACAATAGTGCAAACATTGCTGTTTTACGATAGTAACAGGCAAAAGGCGGTTCTTTTCCAGACGTACTTTGTACAGAAGCCCTACCACCATCATGATTTGCAAAAGGACTCACCAAAATAGGGAAATTATTTATTTGGAGCCTAAATTAACATTCAGGGTTTTTTCCCTCTCAACTTTTAAACGCCAATTTCAGCGAAAAATACCCCACTAAGCACCAAATTTTTTCAATGTTTTGGGTAGCCTAGAGACCTGAAAAGTTTTTGAAACCAGCCACAATCTATGGAACATCCATTTTGTATTTTTAACTTGATGATCAAAATTTTAATCGGCCCATTAAATTGTTCGAATTTTTTATTTACCATACTTTTTGAGTAACAACAACAAGTAGGAATGTTAGGAGGTGTATTATTTTATGTATAAAAGTAACGGTCAAGGCAATCAATCATGACACAAAAAAAAATTGGAAAAATGTAAAGTAAAAAAAATATATGAATTTTTAAATTTCCTTCAGCAGAAAATTTAAAAAAATTATAAAATAATTTATAACTCGAAAACTACAAATAATCGCGGAACATACATGGAGGTGATTCGGGTAGCCCAAGGGGCGGTCCACCTCTGGACTACCGCTTGACAGTGTTTCCTGGGACGCCCTGTACATACAAATATTGCTCGTTTAATAGTATAGGATTTACCATCCAGAAGAATTTAATTTTATGATTTTTCATAATACGAAAAATAGCTAACAAATACGAAAAATTTCGATTACAAAAAAAGTGTGATTTGGTTTAACAATATGACCACTTATTAACATTCCCGAATCGTCCGCTTGAGTGTCCAATTATACAGACGGCTTCTATCCGCAGGATACTTACTCCAAGGACATAAAAAAACCGGTTAAGTGCGAGTCGGATTCGCGCGCCGAGGGTTCCGACATACCTATACTATTTTTAGAAGTAATAAAGTCATTTTTAGCACCGCGAAACTAAGTTTGCTTGTAAAGGTTATTTGCAGATTTCTAAAAACTGTGGTACTTAGAGAGATCGTTTTTATTTACATACATACTTCTATCGACCATAATAAATTCAGATTTTTCGTTTCGCGGGAATTTGGGTTCGGAACCCTAAAAATAAAATGGTTTACTGCTGGGCAAGTCGAAAGTACCCTTGAAAAAGACTACTAAAAAGGAAAATAAAATACATGAATTTCGCATCCAAACACATTTTCTTTATTATTAAATATTGTAATTAACATTCTCGTCGTGTAATTTTCCTACTACGATTCTCGAAACCACTTATTATGAACTATCTTAAATCTAATTAACTGATAAGTTCTGGACGATTTTAGAATCGAGTTTTAGTTATAAGGAAATGTTAAGACTGACAGTAAAAGAATAAACAGCGTAGATGATTAACAAGTGATTGTACATAGGTTATTAAAAATTTAGAAGCCAAATCTGAGGATATTTTTAAGTCTAAGCCTACAAAGTACAGTCATATAATGTGTATCCTAGTTAACTTAGTGCACACTAACAATTAAAATCCATTTTACTTAATTTTAATGTACATAACAAATAATTTCGTTCGTGATTCGCTAAAATAATAGTTATGCGTGTACTCTATAGCTTATTATAGGTATTGAATCTTTCTTAAGTAATAAATAATCATATTATGATGATTTGAGCATGCCTACACTCTCGAATTATTTAAAGAACATTTTTAATTTAAAATTTCTGTACATTTAGAACTACTAATGTTTCGGAATTGTATTGCTTTTTGGTTACATATAACATGAACATAATGGGGTATTTCGAGCCTGAAGGATGTAAATCTGTCCAAGAAATTTAACAAATGCGTTCCCCCTCCCTCTCTGAGGGCACCGCAAGTTATCCTACGTCATCGAGTACACGTTGGAAATTTGTAGAGAGAGTAGTTGCCTAATAGATCCACAAAACGTTGGTCTGCCAATGCGCAACCTGGCAGGTTTAGTACAGTCGGAGAGAAAAGTTGTTACGTCAAAGAGTACACGAATGAAAGTTGTTCGTAGCTAAAAATAACAACACAAATCCGAATATATCGAAATCCGACTGTACGTAGAATAACTTGCGGCGCTCTCAGTCTAATATACATTGCACTATTATCTTATGGAGTTTTTAAATTACGGGAAGCAGATTTTTGTTTGTATTTCGACTTAAGTATGTTCCTCAGTTTCATGAGAAGATAGAATCACATCTTTCAGGGTGTTTTTACCTGTATTTTACACGATGTATATCAGATATGTACCTATTTACAATTTTAAGGCGTTTATATTTTATGGTTGAGGATATAAGTATATTAAGAAATTCTCTCAAAATATGCATTAACAATAAGACGCCAAGTCATCCAAATTTTATATGTTCCTAATAATGCAATAAATCTAACTAAAAGAATTAAACTAAACATATAAAATAAACAATTCAAATAAATTGGCAATAATGTTTTACAATCACAGTAGTCTCGTTACACATATGAACAAAACTAATTTATTTGTCTATAGAAAGTACCTTAATTACGTAATGAGAACATGCGATCAAATATTAATGTTAATAATGACTCATTCACTGAAATTAGTAGTATTATTTATTATCTATCCAGTTCGAGCAAGCCGTACGGACTTCAGCATGACATATATATAAAATAATAATAGAACAGTCATTATAGACTAAGAGCGGGCAGTTGGCCACCCTGCCTCATCGGATACCAAATATCGACTTATCTAGGCTGCTGCACAATGAAATGGAGTCTAAAAAATAGGGTTGGCTTGGCGCAACCTGGCACGTTTTGTATAGTCAACAAAAAACTGTTTCTTTTTATAAATCGTATACCAAGTAAGCACATAATGCATGCAAAAGTACTAATTAAGAAGTACCAAAACCAACAGGATTGCTTTGCTCAACCATGATACTCAGTGAGTTGACATATCCTAAAAATGATATTGCAACTCCTTAAATTACCGGGTTTAGGCAAGGCAACCCTAGTTATTTTCGTAAATATAAATAAGTATTTATGCACTTATGCATTTACTTGGAACATGAAGTGGTACAAAAAATAACCAGTTTTTTATGACTGTACAAAACGTGCCAGGTGGTGCCCAGGCAACCCTGTTTTTTTAGACTCACCATTTCATTGTGCAGCAGCTTAGATAGGTCGCTTTTTGGTACCCGATGAGGTAGAGTTGCCAACTGCGCGCTATCCGCCTATTAAGTGTCATTATAATCTGTTGGGTTTTCTCTATTCCATAGGTTGTGGACACGCGACCTATTATTCGAAGCATACAATCTAAATCCAACTTAACAGCTAAGTGTGACTCTAGAATAACTAAGGCTAAGCTCAACCCGTAAGTGAAACGAGCATGATCTACAGCAGCGTGTAATGGAAAGTTAATGTGAATCTGCCCATGAAACTGAACTTTTGTCAAGGAACATAGGTCATAGAACAAAATAATTTTTGACCTCCCATAGAAACTGCATCAGCTGATAGCGCATTTTGTATGGGAGGTCAAATTTGGTTTTTCGTAGTTCGACCTATGTTCCTTGGGAAAAGTTGTTCAGTTTCATGGGCAGATTCACACCCTTCAGTATTAGCACACATCTCCGTTACACTATGTAGGTAGGTATGTTGTCTGATCAGTATGAAAGTGTTTAAGCCAACTATAACCTACTCTACCCATTCTATCAAACATCTAAAACCACCTTAATAATGGTAACAAATGTTTATGCAAATGTTTGAACATACAAAGCAAGAAAATAAATATCAATAATTATAGTTTCAGAAGAATGCAGGCAATGACCTATTACAATGTACTAGTTATTATCTGTATACTGTGATAAACGAGTCACAAAGAAGAATGTAAATTTTTCATATATTTATTGCCCTGTCATTCATTCAACCTGATTTTTATCCGACTACGGCAAATAAAAGGAAGGTCAGCTATAAGATATCACTCACTACCAAGTAATTACAGGTAAGTGACGAATATCCTTCTTTCGTGGCTTAATTTATTACTACAATGCCGCAGTTCAGCAACCCCCGTTTTCGCATATTAATGAGTTTGTAATCATAGGTACTAGAAGTTAGCTTGACTATCTCAAGTCTGCTTGAAAAATGCTGAAACTCATTGGTAGATGGCCCTTTGTTCAATATTGCAATAAATGTTTTATAAATATAGAAAATGAAGTCAGGTAGAACTTATTATAGAGATAGTTAGGGCATGGGGTCCCATTCCGTACTACGGTTTTTTCGACGGAGTAAATAGCCCGAATTCATTTGGCCCTTTTGTTTCTAATAATTTAACTAAATGTTACTACTAGGTTGGTAGGTAAAGGTGTAAACTATGACATTAATTCAATTTTAACATCCAGATATCAATTTATTCTAAGAAAATACCTTATGGAAAAAATAGCCCGAACAATTTTCGGCACAAATTCGTTCTATGACTTGAGGCATCTGATCTGTACTAGTATAGTATTATATTATCTGTGGTCAGGGGGTCACCAAACTAGGCGGAGCTCTTATCTGTAAATCAATTTTTCGTTTACTACAGTTACTTACATACATGTATCAGTGCAAACAGGAGGTATTTATCTATTTATGTACGCACAATATACATGTGTTGTGTATACTTGTTATCTTTAAACGCTGCACGCATGGCCGCCTGCTCATATAAGAATCTATCGCACCTTTATATCGCAACTGATACTTACATAAAACATGCCATTGGATATAATTCTACTTTAATTATTGAAACTTTGTGATGTTTATTTGCAGACTGCCTTTTCATTGGAGCTTAAAACATTCGTTTGTATAGACGCAGCTATATGACTTCTACGCGAGTTGCGTTCCAATTTGAACGCATAGCATGCTTTAAAGCACTGTAGGCGCGCTTAAGTCGTTCCAAATTTATTGAAAGCGTGCGTTTGGCGCTCCAGAACTATATTCGTACAATTTGGAACGCAGTTTTGACTACAGACTGAACTCGTTGATATCTACCGAACAAGTACGCGTTTTGAAAAACATTGTGCGCATAAACCCTTATAGTTCGTTTCTCTGATTGATTATCTATTGTCATCAGCAGAATAAGTTATTGATTGAAAGTTTGACTGAATATCTAGGATTAAGACAAGCAATAGATCAGAAAGAAGACAGTACGATAAACTACTGCAAGCTAGAAGATATTTTCGCCTAAACTACTTTTTAGATTGTAAGATAGTTCTGACTTTAGAATATGAACACAAAGAAAGTCTTTAGAAGTATAAATATAGGTACATACATACACAGAGTGTAAAATAAAGTACGTTTCTTCTTGGGGATGATTCAGAATATAGAGCTGAACAACTTTCCCGACCAAATATGGGTAGAAAAACAAAACCAATACTTCATACAAAACTCCTGACAGTCGCACTCTCCGACGAGTAAAGGCTAACGTTTTTGTAGCTTTTGTAGTATTGACCTATATTTCTGTAGAAAAGTTGTTAAATACCCCTTAAAAGTACCATTGTATTTTTATTAATTGTTGAAGCGACAGCGACACGTATCACTCTGTCTTACTCTCTCGCATAGTTTTGTCCAGCTGTCATTCTAATCAAGCTACCTATATTATTTCGACAGTAGAATGTAGATGCTGGTTCTGATTTGTTCTCTCGGTTGTGGAGGTCAGTGTCAACTTCCTAGGTTGGGTGAACGACTACGTTAAAAATTAAGTAAGGCTAACGCAATGAATGTAGTAGACAAATGGGCGAAAGGACTGACAAATCCACTTATAGAAATAGTGACCCTGGACAGCATAAAACTAGATGGTACCGACTTAAATTTTAGAAAGTTATTATGGTTTATCGAGTACCGTGCTAAAAACATGCTTACGAAATTTCAACATTAACATTTTTTTTATCTTTGTTGAAAGTATGTTCGCTTTTTAGCAAGATTACCAATAGACTTTAATAAATTTCGTGACTATGAGTCAACGCCATCTTATGCCGGGTTACGATATCCATTTGTCATAGTCAAAGCTTTCTTATTATTTGTCTATGGTACATACAGGTATAGGTATGTGCTAGAGTTGGCTGGTCCGTACGCTTGGGGAGATCGGGTGTAGCGGGCGGGCGCGCGAGGCCACGTGACCCGCGCGCAAGATGGCGGCGGCCTCACGACTCGCCGTTGCCGCTGTCGTCGCCGTCGCCCTCGCCGCCCTCCAGCTCCTCGTCCGAGTCAGAGTCGAGGTCGTCGTAGTCGTCGTCGTAGAAGTCAGTCATGTCAAGCTGGAATAAAAAAAATGGGTTTTAATAGGTAGTTTTTAAATTTATTTTGAGAATTCAACTAGATGGTGCTTCTGGCATAGTACGCGCTCCACGTCTTGGCTAATCTTTATTGACAAAAGTAAGCCACTGTTCCATTAAACTTATGAAGTCATTGTGCATTGGACTTTATAATTTTAAGCAACCCGATTGGTTACGGGGCTTGGCTACCAGCTCCCTCCAGAATTCTAGCTTTTGCTGGAAAAATGTTGCTTGTCAGTGTTACGGCTGGGGCCATGGGCCGCGTTTGTAGGTGACCGCAGTAAGTAAGATGATATGATACACAGGATGATGCTGCTGCCCATCCTTCAGTTTATAACCCTTAGTCGCCTCTTACGACACCCAAGAGTATGTATGAGATGTTACTATTCTTTGCCGGCACCACGCGGCACGACTGTACCTACAAAGTGTTATTTGAGGTTACAGAATCTTTTATTTAATCCTATTTCGATTTACATATTTTCTGTTCCGCTTTAACGATTTTCTACTTCCGCACTCCGTAAAGAATAGGTCTTGTTTAGTTGTATTAATAGATTGTTAGTGTAAGCGTTTTCCTGTTGTAAGAACCTTCTACTATTTTCATCGTAGTGTGTACATAATATTCAACGTTGTTTGTCTATTTTATTTTCGGTAAAGGTGAACGCTCTACTAATTAAAATGTAGGTAGGTAGATATGTAAATATGAAGCAAATGATCTGGGCCTAGATACAAGCGGCTTTCTACTGCTGCAAACGCTACAGAATAGAATGAAAATGTATGGGATTAACATTAGCTAACGAAAGGTTGTGCGTCAACTAATGTCAATCACATTCATTTTCATTCTATTCTATGGCGTAATAGTAGAAAGCCACTTACTTGTCTCAGGGCCCTAAATAGAATTCACAATAAAGAAGATAAGATTTAAATAAGGTTGGATATTTGTTCATTAAAAGAACCTTTTTCGTGCTGAATCGGACATTCCGGACTAGGCCGGTAATGTTGCACGTATGCGTGTTGCTTAGAACATGCATTCATTCAGCAATGGGGATGTAGAAATGCGAAAAAAGGAGAAGGTTGACAGCCTTGACATAAACTCTCTTGGACTTGTTTTCTCGTACGCAACGCACGGCAGCAAATTAGTGGTAACAAAACCCGTAATAGCTAAACCCACACTACTCAACAAACATCCGAAGCCAGACTCGTTCAAGACTGTGTTACCACTGAAGTGCGGCCGACTGTACCTGCAGACGGATTGTTAAGAAAAGCTACAAATGGGTATAAAATATGTTTTACATCTCTCATATTCGGTAAGCAGGTCCTTATTACCCCCAAATGGGGCTTGTAGGTGACCAATTAGCGCTCTAGGGTAATAATGTAGCTGGAAAAGCCCTAGCGCGGTAAGTAATTGGGCCGCACCTCCACCTCCACGCGCGGCTCCGCCTTGGTGGCCGCCTCCAGCAGCGGGGCGGCGGGCGTTTTAATTACTTACCGCCCTAGGGCTTTTCTAGCTACATTATTACCCTATAGCGCTAATTGGTCACCTACAATTTGGTGGTAATAAGGACCTACTTACCTCACAATCGAGATGTTAAGCAGAGTAGTTAGCTCGGGTGTAAGCATCAATTGCACCCTCGAACTACGAGTATAGGCGCCCTCGCTGCGCTCGTGCGCCAAAATATCTCAGGCTGCAATTGATGCCTTACAGTCCTTGGCTACTAATCTACTATTTGGTGCCTTTCCATTGGAGTTGTACAAGAAAGCATAGCAGCGACGTGGAATATTACAACCGCATGCGCTAAGATAGAAAAATGGAGTGATTCTACTTCCAGCTCTCAGGTTAGCAACCCAGCACAGCCCTACTGGAATGACACCTTAAAGCCCGCATCACACAGAGGCGGTAGCGGAAGCGTTCCGGGGCCGGTATATTTTGTAAAGTATGAGTTCTTATGCACCCTGATACATTGAAAAGCGGTCGCGGCGCGGTATTTTGTTCCCGCCAAACCGCCCCGGACCGCTTTCGCAATCATACCGCCTCTGTCTGACTTGAGTTTAAGGGTGGTTTTACACCAGAACTGTGCGAGGTATAAAACTGCGAGCTGGAAAATTGAAACCAAAAGTTTGCTCCATTTGACGGCGCATTTGACAAGCTGGGAAAATGGGACAACTCACAGCTTTGCCCCCTCGCACAACAATGGTGGAAAACCACCCTAATATTTGGATTGCTATTATTTTTATTCTTACTATAAAAGTAGTACAAACCTGCGGCTCGTGCGTCGTCGACTTGACTTGAGTCTTAATGCAATAATCTTCTAACGTTAGTGGTACTACTATTCCTTCCTTCTCCGCATCCATGCGCGCCACTTGGGCTTGTTTTCTGTAATAAAAAAAAATAATTTGTTAACAACGACACTATAACTATTAATTCGCTACATAAACCGAAATGTAAGGAACCTCGAAACTAGGCCCATAAAAGAGATAGGGTCATTAAGTTATTATAAAAAATATATATTTTTTTCAAAAACAAATAACTCAGTTACCATTTTTTTTATTTTCGTAAAATATCGATTCCTTTATGGCAGAATGGAACATAGGCACCATAGCCTTTAAAGAATTAAGAATAAAAACTGTAACCTCTAAAGTCAAATGACAGTTTTTTTAAATTCCGTGATAGGCTACGACTAAATTTCATTCTGCCGCACGGGAATCGATATTTTTAGAATATAAAAATAAATATTGACCGCATTATTTGTGTTTTAATTTAATTCATTAATTTTTTTTTATAATATCTTATTGAGCCCATCTTTATTAATAGATTTGAGTTTCTGTTGCGAATTGCCAGCGCCTTGCTTTTGAGGTACGGAACCCTAAAAGAGGCCAGGTCAAACCTTTAAAAAGTACGTTAAAGAAAAACTTGATGAGAATAGGAGAAGCGAGGGAAGTATGTCAAGATCGTAACAGGTGGAAGGATGTGGTCTTTGCCTGCCCTACGAGAAAGAGGCCTCAATGGCCTGATGCTTGTGTGCGTACTGTGTAAATGTATCTTTCGACACCAAACCTAATGCTTACAAATTAGGCATATCCTTGGACACCTCATTCAAATAAAATCCTTGTTTGTGACACATGAACGCCGGACGCTTTCTCATGAATGAATCATTTCGCATATAAAGATCTGAGCCGAGTTGCAAATCAATGTCAGCATATTTAAGTTAAAAATACAGGGTGTAAGGGACAGGTTTCTGAAAACTTAAAAGCAATATAATTAGTCAACGGAACTGAATAATTTTTAGTGAATAAAACTTTCACAGGAAATGAAAAAGAAAACCAAGTGCGAGTCGAACGCGAAGCCACGCAGAAGTGAGTGCATTGAAAGTGGGCGAGTCCGACGTGCACTTAACCAGTTTTTATCATTTGTTGTTATTATACAAGGTTATTTTTTTTGGACCTGATATGCGTATGCCTATATTATCACAGGGGTCAAAAGCAACAACTTTTGTTCTACGACTTTGCTAACAACGCACGAGAAATTTTCAACTTCCCATACAAAATGGGTCGGTCACGTGACCACTTTAGTATGGGGAGTCGAAAATTTTTTGTGCGTTGTTAGCAAAGTCGTAGAACAAAAGTTGTCGCTTTTGACCACTGTAATATAATAAGGTGGGCATACGCATATTAGGTCCAAAAAAATAACCTAGTATAGCTTATGCAATAACAACAAACAATAAAAACTGGTCAAGTGCGTGTCGGTCTCGCGCGCATTCAGTACACTTCTGCGTAAATTATTCACTTTTGATTTTTATAAATTGTAGCTATATAGCGGCAACAGAAATACATAATCTGTAAAAAAAATATTACGTTTCATGAGATACAGCCCGCTGACAGACAGACAATCGAGGCATATTAAAAGGGTCCCGTTTTTCACCCTTTGGGCACGGAACCCTACAAATCAGCCTCTCCATATAAACTGTCCAATCAAGTTTGCAATTTTGTATGGCGTCGCCGTATTTTTTAGGGTTCCGTACCTCAAAAGAAAAAAACGGAACCCTTATAGGATCACTTTGTTGTCCGTCTGTCTGTCTGTCTGTCTGACAAGACCCTTTATCTCATGAACGGGTAAAGGTATCAGGTTGAAATTAATACCATATATTAGGATCCATGAACCACACAAGATCTGAAAATTTCAATTTTTTACAACTACGCAATCAAAAGATATGGCATTTTATGTCCTCATCTCCATACATTTATTCAAAAATGAAAAACCTACAGGGTACTTCCCGTTGACCTAAAATTATGAAATTTGGCAAGAAGCTAGGTCTTACAGTACAAATAATGGGAAAAGTCTGAAATCATTAAATATTACAACTTTTCTCACAACTAAAGGTAACCAATTGTGGTGAGCTCCCGTTTCAAGAACATTCATATGAGAGAGGGGTCAAGTTGGATGGTTGCTGAGGCGATTTATGTTTTAGTTCTATTTAAAAACGGGAACACTTACAAACTTGAAAATTGGTATGTTTATAGGGCATAGGCTATAAAATAACAACAAATAATAAAATTTGGTCAAGCGCGTGTCGGACTCAAAAAATCTAGCACATTAACTTACTGAAATTTCAACTAATACAATTATGTTTATGTGGTGGTACGGAACCCTCAGTGCGCGAGTCCGACTCGCACTTGGCCGGTTTTTCATTTCCTAAAAGGTTTTTTCACTGAAAGTTGTTTAGTGATCATGCCCTTTCAGTTTTCGGAAAGCTGTCCTTAAGGCCGATATTTCACTGGGACACAACGGTGGCGCCATAGAATACATGAAACAGAGTTAGAAAGGCGAAGTAGGCGGGCCCCGCGTGCCACGGATAGGTCCGTAGGACAAACAAACGTCAAAACCTCAAAATGACCCCTTCAGTCATTTGCCCGACTCAATGGCGTAAAGAGCAGCGACGTATTTTTTAAGAAAATGCCGTCTTGTGCGATATTATCACGTCGAGCTCACAGCAAAGATAAAAATTAGCAAAATGGAGGCCTATTGTACCACCGATAACCATTTTGAATACCTTTTTATCTACTATATTTGTTAAAACAAAAATATTTTTTAGCCGGTCGAAACCAGAGCAAAAGTGCTTCCAAAAATACAACGATATCGATAAATTTCTGTATACTGGAATTATTCCTGTAATGTTGAATACTTACTTGTATATATTTTTTAGCTTTGAAGTTAACCAATAATTTTTTAATAATTAAAAAATTTAAAATTGTTTGCACTCATACTAAATCCCAACTTTAGAAAGAGATTTTTGGCAGCTACCCAGGTGATCCAAAAGAAAAGCAAAGATGGATCGATGCCACAGGGCAAAAAGATTGGTTAGCCACCAAAACAAGTTCTACCTGCTCCAAACACTTTTTGGAGAGTGACATTTTTTTTTATTTTATTTATTTACAATATTAAAATGCATGTCAATTTACAGTAAGGAACCAATACAACAAGCAAGTACAATATTTAGTACGTCTATACAATTTTAACATATGTTAGACATTTTTCAGTCACTTTGGTGAACTCAAACAGACAACAACTAAACAAATCAACATGTTTGCTCACTTCATTTAGGATCCTTATTGCCCTAGCCAGAGGTGCGTGTTTCCCTAGATTTGTCCTGGAACTTGGGACTATCAACAATCTTTGTCTAGGACCAAATCTCAAACGAGGATTTGGGATTTCCAATATCAGAGACTGATAAATTTCAACGTTTGTCAAATCTTTCCTGAGAATCTTGTAGATGTATTTGGAAAGGGCCATGTTTCTCCTAACTTCCAGTGTATTGTAATCGACCATTCCCATAATGAAAATGGTCGGGTACATTAGTGGGTAGAAAGGATATACACCATACTGCTTCCAGTAAAGGAATCTCAGAAATTTATTCTGGATCTTCTCCAGCATCATTTTATACTTGTCTTCATGTGGGCCCCAGACCACTGAAGCGCATTCCAATCTGCTTCTTACGAGCGCGTTATACAACGCCTTTATAGCTGAAGTGTTTTGAAACCCTTGAGTTTGACATCATTTTTTCGGCACAAAGAAGACATTTAAAGCCTCTTGCTATACGCTATACCTGTTAGAAACGGAAATCACTTCCCGGAGGGACACCAACTTTACCACACACGTCTTTACTGGTATATTAATTTAATTTGTTGGTTCTTCTTATTGCTGACTAGCAGTTGCCGACGACTTCATTTGCGTGGGATTCTAAAAAAGAGTAGATATTATGCTTTTCTAGGTCTAAGTCCATATTCCTGCCAAATTTAATCAAATTCTGTTTAGTGGCTGGGTCGTGAAAGAGTAACAAACATCCAAACATATAAAAATTCAAACTAAAATAAATTATCTTTATAATATTAGTGAGATATAAATAAGAAAAATGTAAATATCATGTAAATAATAAAACAAAACAATGCTTCATGATCTATTTTATTGTTGAAGAATATTTACACGCAGGGATCTTCTAATAAAAAACCGGCCAAGAGCGAGTCGGACTCGCGCACCGAGGGATCCGTACCACCACATAATCACGATTGTATTAGAAATTTCAGTATGTTCCTGTGCTAGATTTTTTGAGTCCGACACGAGCTTGACTAGATTTTATTATTTTTTGTTATTTTATAGCTTATGCACTATAAACATTGCAATTTTCTTGTTTTCAAGTGTTCCCGTTTTTAAGATAGAGCAAAAACAAAAATCGCCTAAAAAAGGTCTTTAGTATCGGAGCCACACGTAATTTATATATTTATTACTGTTCATGAGATACAGCTCAAACTAAATTTTGTTGTTGTAGCGGCAACAGATATACACAATTTGTGAAAATTTCAAATTTCTACCTATTACGGTTCATGAGATACAGCCCACTGAGAGTCAGACAGACATCGGAGGCATATCAATAGGTCCCGTTTTTCACCCTTTCGGTACGAAACCCTAATAAAGAATGAGTATAAAACTAAAACTCGTATACAAGGTGTAAGTAAATATTTGGCTTCTCAAACAAAAGTTATTATGATGCGTTCCCAGGCAATACACAACACAATAAAACTAATTAAGAACGCATCCTTTCCTTCCCTCTCTTCCCCCCCCGTACCTGCCTGAAACATCAATGAAAAAGCAATGGCCGCGCGCGCAATTCTGTTCTCATGAAAATAATATCTAAAACGACAAAAACACCTGTGTATAATACAAAGTGACTTTGAATTTACAATTTACAATGCAGTGTGACCTCTAATAAGAACCAGCGCCTGGATTCCCTATCATCAGGTACGTCCTTCTTCACCCCGCCGCCTGAGAATCGGATCTGTAAACGTTAGTTTAGTATTATTTAATCTGTGATTTTAATGATATATAAAAAATAAAACAGCTTGCACAACCTAACATTAGCGTGACGATTAGTTTCTGCGCATGGTGACACGCGGAGAGCCAATCAATGAACGCTTCGCAGTCCTTCCCCCACCATCCCCGCGCACCCCCGCAACTCGTTTTTTGTGTTCTGCGCATTAACCGCCATCGCTAGAGTTAGTTATTGCAAGCTGTACGAATCTAAAACAAACCTATGTTTCGTGGAAAAGTTGTAATCCAGAGTACAATAATCCATTTTATCGATAATTTGCCCAATGAAACATACATCCCTAGCATTTGCACAATAATGATACCAGTATAACACAACAATTTAATTTTTCAAAATCGCTAACTTTCTATTTTCAGTAAAGAAAAATCTAAATTATTTTTTTAAGTATTATGCATAATGTTGCACACATTTATAAATATATTGTTAGGGAAATATTTAAAAGGAAAGTTAAAACTAAGAAAGATCCAATGGATACTTTTTGAACCGTTTTGTGCAAACTTTATTAGTATGGCCACATTTTATCTTTGTCTCTTTCTCACCCAAAAACGTCAGATTTTGACGTTTTTGAAAATAATGTTATAACGTAATGTAATACGGTAAATTTTTGATTGCTTGGATTTGGCTCTTTTGACTTTTTCGATTCACCAGTAGACGACAAATAGCTAGCGGTTTTTTTATGTAGTGAAAATATAATTTATCGTGTAAATGTGTGCAAACTGGCGACACCGGTTCCCGTACAAAATTGTCAGCATTGCCTTTCTAACTCTGTTTCATGTATTCTATGGGTGGCGCGACTGGTTGCGCCACTGGAGTCCATAACTAGACACCAGAGTCGCCACACCCTGCGCGGCCACAGTATTTAGGGCTATATTTCACTGGGAGTGGTAGCGCGACCAGCATCCGAGCTGGTTGCGCAACCAAACGGACACCAGGTGAGTAACTCTCTATAGAGCTGTATACATTTTGTTGGTAGCGGCGACTGGTTGTGCTGCCATGGTGTCCCAGTGAAATACCGGCCTTACACCCTTTCTAATTTTTTAACTCGCTTGAATTTCGAATACAGGTTTCAATTTGATTCAAGTTACGAACAATTTCGATCAATATCAAGTCCTTGATAAGTATTTGAGAGGTCTCTTGTTTGTCGTCGACTTATAAAGTATAAATTGGAAGAATAAGCAATTTATAATAATCTTTCATAAGCCGTCAGCTTCATTTCGTACAGCCATTCAAAAACAATAGGGAGTATGCATACATTTTTTTAGTCGTACTTATTAATAAAATATGAAAAACCGTCGTAGAGATGACAAATAGTGAAATTAAAATTAAAATCGGCTAAGAAATACGGCTGATATAAGCATTTGCTAGACAGAGAGATCCGACATGGCATGTGACGTCTCATGCCACTACGGTCATATAAACTTCTTATTAAATTTCGTTTTGCTAGAAAGAGACAGAAACAATTCTTCGATTGCTTAACCCTTTACCGCATAGAATTTTCAAATGGTCTCAAATTAATTTACGTGGTTAAATCAACAAAAAAATACGACAAAAAAATAATAAAAAAAATAATGTATTATAAAAATTATGTGAAAATACCACAAATCTAAAAGTACCGTATTTGGTACTTCATGCAGTAAAGAGCATTCCGATCGGCCAGCCAAATAAGGAACATTATGCGTAATGGGTTAAAACTGTAGTTATATATTTATTTATATTTTAAATACAATGGAAAATAAAATCAAGTGTATTTTACCAACTCAAACTGTATTTTTTCTAAATAATAAGTGAGAAATTGTAATTTACTTCATAAAAAATTTACATTTTCATATGATTGTAAATTTTCATTTTTTATGGGTAGAACAGTTTATATGAGTTATGAAAACCTTGGAAGTAGTTTCTATCTTTATTAAAACATAGATATACCCGACATTTGCTGCACTTGACGTGTGATTTTTTGCTGCATCCTTCATTTCTACATCTTTGACGTTGGTCATCTGTCCAAATCGGCCAGTGTCCAATACCATCGTGAGCTACTTCCAGTGGAGGTATTCAAGCTGACGACGACGCTTAAGTTCCTTAGTCTTGTCAAAAAAATGTATGAATCGCTTTATGTCTTCAAATTTGTTACATGTTAAGATTGTTGCTACCTTTTTTATATATGTTCCTTCTTTCCAATAGTGTCGTGTCAATGGCAGCTGAACAACGGACATGTAAATAATGATGCCTATAAATTTTCTCATATCATCAGTCGATATGGTTTCGGCTTTTATAGGATTTGTCTGTTGAGCATAAAGTATGGTCTGATCTTCAATTAAGGCTAACATCTCTGTGGTAAAAAAATATTTGAAAATGTTCATAGGTGTTTCCAGACTCATTATTTCCGGTGGAAGATCCTCACAGCCCATAAATGAAGTGTTCTCTGTATTGTATTCAATAGATTTATCAACCCATTTCAGAATTGATGCTTTACTTTTTATTTTCTTCCTTCTCCCGGTTGAAGTAGATGGTTGTTCTTCCACATCACTAAGCTCATCTTCTTCTAAATCCTCGAAGTCTTCTGAACCACTATAGTCAGGGTCACTGTCTTCAATATACACACGTTCGATTTCTGGCAATGCTCGCTCATCTTCGTCAGATAAATTTTCATCTTCACTTTCATGACGGTAACTTTACGTCCACGAGTCTTCATAGTATCTATAAATCAATAAAAAGCATATACAGTGATATCAGAAGAAGGTATTTCAAAAAAATATAATTATTTATAATCTACTGTAAATTACTGCATGATGTTCCAAATTTGTCTAAGCACAATGAAACACAGAACTGCATACTGTTCCATATTTGCCAAGAACTGGGAACCGCAACTGCATGGTGTTCCGTATAAGGAACAATGTTTAAACGAACTTTATAGTATGTTCCAGTAGCATTTACTTACGCATTTTGCTTGTAAAGTGTGAGGAGCACCAGTTTCTTTATAATTCGCGACAAAATAAATTTTTTGTAACGAAATTTTAGCATAAATCCACTTTTTTTTTACCCAAAAACCATAAGATCGCACTACTCGCCAAATTCTCAACAGTTGACTAAGAAATATGCAAGATGCGGGTCGATGGAAAAAAACATTACTCATTAGAAGTTCGGATACACATTCAACTACAAGATTCAGTCATTGCCTGAAAAAAATATGGCGTCGGTTCGGATATTTTAGTCGATCTGTCAGGTGTTCCGAATTTGGAACTATATTCAGTAAAGGGCTAGATCTTTTTTAATTTCATAGTTATTCGAGAAATTGTTTTACTAAACTGTTTATTACATGAATGAGGATAATTTTTTTTAATAAAAAAATCATCATGCATATTCCCAATTAGGTCCAGTTTGGCCTAAATATGCATTCAAAAGTACACAATGACAAAGAATACCTACCCTGTTTTGGCAATTTGAATCTTGATCGATAGTACTCAAAGGTGTAGCAATCGATTTAAGACTTTTTTAACTGACGAAAAGTCATCTTAGTCTGCATCTAAACATGATCAAATCAAATTAATAAGGCCTCTAATAGTTACTCTCTTGTCAGATTATATTTTTACTGTGAATCAAAATAAATAAAGAAATGAACTGGCAGAAGCAGCAGAGGACTTCTAGAAAACTCAATCTTATGGACAGAGTCGCAACTCGCAACGACAGATATCGGAGTCGATTCTGGCAGACCCAAACTAAAACTAAACTAAATTTGATAGGTCTAAAAATGATGCTGTCTTTTATTAGTCTGTAGGGAGTAACAAAGCCAGCAACACTTTTAGACCTGTCAAATTTAGTTTAGTTTTAGTTTGGGTCTGCCAGAATCGACACTGCTCGGTTACTGTTCTCGTATCCTTGCCCTTGGATTCACGCCAGAAATGACACTGGCAGTGACACCTACAACATCGAACACCTTGAGTTCATTGTTAAGTAAAGATAGATAAAAGGAAAACTGCTCAGAAATCAATAAGCCTTCAGATTTCATTCCGAAGATACGATCTTTTTCCGTGCTTGGCTACAGTCTATTGGATAAAACCGGGTTGCACAATGGAACATAAGTTTAGTCAGAAAATAAATCTTATTTCCTGATTGATTGATTGATTTCCTGTAAAACTAGTTATAATTTTGTTATGTGCGCATTAAAGTATTTATCTATCTATCTTATTTTTGATATTGTTATTTTGATTTATTTTTGACAACTTGTCACGTGAGCGTAAAGAATGCATTTTTCTATGCGTATTTTAACATTCAAGTGCAAGAAGCTTCAGTAACATAGTGATCTTGTAGGCGTTGATAGGTAAGTGGCAAGCTAGACGAGAGCTGTCTTGTCAAGATTTTCAAACTACCGATCTCATTTTACGTAACTTAGTAGCCTGAAACAACCGCGTAACGTCCCTTTCGAAAAGTAGCCTAGCCACAGTTACATTTTACCACATACATATTATATTTTTTATTAGCTCTATCCCAAATTACCACTCCGTTAAGCCACGATCACACCTACTCGTAGCTGAATTCAAAGACTAATTCGGCATACATTGCTCGTTGAAGTAAGGATTTTGTAATTAACATAACCAAGCCTCCCAGTAGTGTATGCCGAATTAGTCTTTGAATTCAGCTAGGTGTGATCGTCGTGGCTTTACTTGCTCCGGCACTCGCCAACTGTCGGAGGACAGAGAAAGTTTGAAAACAAAAACATGGAGGAAGCTAGAGTGGTCGTCTGTGCTAAGCCTTAGCGTCTAATGAGATGTAGAGTATAATAACTACCTGATAATGTTCTCGTACTCCTTATCCTTGCCCTTGGAGTCGCGCCAGCGGCGGTACATGACGCTGGCGTCGACGTTCGCCGGGCTGAAGGTGTTGGGCTCGTTGAGGAGTGAGATCACAGACAGCAGCACCGTGCGCACCGACTGCGTGGGGTTCCAGCGCTCGCACGGCAGCTCGCCGGACTGCGGGTCGTCTACCGGCGGGTGCAGGATCGATATGCACAAGTCACCGTTCTGCAAACAACATATTGACCTTTATTGTTACTGTTTGAGAGCGGCCATCTTTGTCACTTTTCTTACGAGAAGGCGAAACTGGTATCGAATCTTTGTTATGTATTTTTTTTTAATCTTTAAAAAATACAGAAAATTACTTATGAAATAAATATTCATAATAGGGAATATGAATATTTTTTTTTCGCATTTATTAACAAAATATGAAAATACCGTAGTAGAGACGATGAGTTGAATTAAAATTCAAATCGGCTATGAAATACGGCCGATATAAGCATTTAAAACTATGAATTACGCACCGATTAGACAGAGAGATCCGACATGGACAGTGACGTCACATGTCACTACGGCCATATAAAATCCGTGAAAAAGTTTCATTTTGTTAGAAAGAGACAGAAACAAATCTTCGATAACTTAAATCTTTTTAAATTTCATAGTTATTCGAAAAATAGTTTTACTAAAGTGTTTTTATTACATGAAAGGATAATTTTTTTAAATAAAAATATCATGCATCTTCCCTATTAGTAATTTTGAATTCGCGACATTTAGTCGCCAATGGAAATAATGGGATACTTTTAGGAAAAAAAAAACTGAAGTCCCAGTATTTCCATTTTGTAAAAAGGTATTTTTACCCGACTATCGGCGAAGCCAACTAGTGGGTATTGAAATTGGCGCCTGTTTTGGTAAGCCTCACTGCTGTATTGGGTTTGATCTTACCGATACCACAGATTAAATAATAGTAAACCGATACTTACTCTCGTAAACAATCAAATAGAAAATCTTCACAATAGCTGTTCTGTTCTCTATTGCGTGATATTCATAACAATAATCACTATTCAATTTCAATGACTTTAGTACGAAAAATCTACAGTATTGACGAAAAATAGGAGGATATTCCGTATTATTAATATTACTAACCTACAGCTGCGCAAAAATAACGGCTGGTATGTGTATGTTATCGTAGGAAGGCCTAACTTGTTCATTTACCTAGACTTTTATGTGTAACAAAAACGTTTCTATTTTTTCTTTATTAATAAAATAATTTCACGCTACCTACAAACAAGAACTTTGAAATGTAACTTTTCATGTCATGATCACAAAGTCAAATTTAACGTTGAAAAACAAATTTCGCCTACAAAATATGGCAAACTTATCGTTAGAACCAGTTTGAAAAAACCGGTCAATTGCGTGTCGGGCGGGTTCCGTAGATTTTTTATGATTTTTAGGGTTCCGTACCTCAAAAGAAAAAAACGGAACCCTTATAGGATCACTTTGTTGTCCGTCTGTCTGTCTGTCTGTCAAGACCCTTTATCTCACGAACGGGTAAAGGTATCAGGTTGAAATTAATACCATATATTAGGATCCATGAACCACACAAGATCTGAAAATTTCAATTTTTTACAACGACGCAATCAAAAGATATGGCATTTTATGTCCTCATCTCCATACATTTATTCAAAAATGAAAAACCTACAGGGTACTTCCCGTTGACCTAAAATTATGAAATTTGGCAAGAAGCTAGGTCTCACAGTACAAATAATGGGAAAAGTCTGAAATCATTAAATATTACAACTTTTCTCACAACTAATGGTAACCAATTGTGGTGAGCTCCCGTTTCAAGAACATTCATATAAGAGAGGGGTCAAGTTGGATGGTTGCTGAGGCGATTTTTGTTTTAGTTCTATTTAAAAACGGGAACACTTACAAACTTGAAAATTGGTATGTTAATAGGGCATAGGCTATAAAATAACAACAAATAAAAATAACGTAAGCATATCGCAGCTGTCATTTTTCGAATATAATAGACATTCTTCAAGCACCTTTAGTTTGGAACCTGTTAATGAGAGCTTGGTTGCCAAAATATTTATGGATTTAAAATCAAATGCTTGTGGATCTGATAATATTACCCGTGATATGATACTGCTTACTCTACCTTATACACTAAAAATTATCACGGCTATTATTAACAGATCCATTACTGAGCACACTTTTCCTGCCGCTTGGAAAAATGCGCTAGTTCGTCCACTACCAAAGAAAAATCAAGTTACTGATGCAAATGACTTAAGGCCGATTAGTATATTGCCTTTTCTTTCAAAGATACTGGAGCGTGTTGTTGCGTATCAAGTTACAAAATATTGTGAGTCTAATAATATCTTTCCTGAATTGCAATCTGGCTTCAGAAAAGGACGTAGCACAAACACCGCGTTGTTAGACGTTATAGATAATTTATTAACAATACAGGACGAAGGTATGGCCACTGCACTCGTGTTACTTGATTTTTCACGCGCTTTCGATTCTATTAATGTGTCTCTTCTGCTTTCCAAGCTTTCATATTATGCTTTTGATTCTCCTTCACTTAAATGGTTTGACAGTTATTTAACTCAACGTTCTCAGCAAGTTGTTATCCGTAAAATAGATGGGTCACGGGATTTTTCCTTTGCAGAACCGATCGTGCGTGGTGTACCACAGGGATCTATACTGAGCCCCATACTGTTTATAATTTATACAGCTGATCTAGCTTCACACATCCAAAATTGTAAATTTCATCTTTACGCAGACGATGTTCAGGTTTACCTTCCCGTTGATCACAGAAACGTTGCTGGATGTATAAACACTATCAATTCCGACTTAGATCGTATAGTACATTGGTCGGAAAACAATTGTCTTGTGCTTAATCCTTTGAAGTCAAAGTTTATGTTGATAGGTTCTAAAGACAAAGTGCGCAAATTAGAAACCTCAAACTGTAGAATCAAAATCATGGATGTAGAGATGGAGCAGGTTCAAATAGCTCGAAATTTGGGATTGCTTATAGACAAAAATCTTAAATTTGAAAATCACTGTCTTGAACTCGTTCGTAACTGTTTTTATCGTCTCAAAGTCTTATACAAAATACGTCAATACATAAACACTGATCTCCGAATTAGACTTTGCGAATCTCTTATACTTTCGAAATTTAATCATTGTATTTCTGTTTACGGTAATTGCATATACAAAAAGACTTTAACGCTCATTCAACGTGTACAAAATGCATGCGCTCGATACTGCTTCGATATTCCTCCCAGGTCTCACGTCACTCCTTTTCTTAACTCATCTAATCTTTTAAAGTTAAAAGGTCGCATTAAATTGCATTTAGCTAATTTACTGTTTGATGTCATAAAAACAGGTAAACCAGATTACCTGTATCAAAAATTATCATGGAGATATGCACAACACAGATACACACCTAGAAGCACTTCTTCCTTACTAATAATACCTCATCACAGAACGGCAGCTTTTCGAGGCAGTTTTAAATTCATGGCTTCCAAGTGCTGGAATGATATTCCTCCACCCCTACGCTCCATTCCAGTTAAACGTCGTTTTAAACGCGATTTACGTATTTTGCTTTTAACTAAGCAAAAATCTGAATAGTATTATCTAGTATTTTTGTTTTTCTTTATTTATTTGCTTAAATACTTTAATTATAATAAGGTCATAAACTGTTACTTTCCTAACATTTAAGGTGATATTTGTAGGTAGCATAAAGTTAGTGTGCCAAGAGTCCCGCATAACTGTTGGATAGGTAGATGAAGTCGTATAATATAATATATATCAATCATATTACATAACGTATTTATATTTTCCTTTGGAACGCATAAAGTAGACATTTTATTCAATATTTTAGATGGTATTATTAATTTTATACACTATTTAATTGGCGATCACAAATTAAAATGAGTTCCTTTCCATAATGTTTGTCATATATATATATATATATTTTTATAAATGGCCGCTTGTATAGGTACTTTGATGGTTTCTCCACGTCGGCGCTCACGCGCACTTAGGTACTAACTGAAAAACAGCGCTAAGGTTCGTCAGTCGGGTCTTAGCATAATGCTGAGTTAGGGCCTACTATGGGTGTGGTACACAAATAAAAGATTTTCTTTTTTATTCAATATTTATTGTAATACATATATACGTATAAGAAAGTGTTAGAAGTGTAAGTACTGCATCCATAATAAACGGTTATTCATTCATTCATTCATTCAAATAATAAAATTTGGTCAAGCGCGTGTCGGACTCAAAAAATCTAGCACATTAACTTACTGAAATTTCAACTAATACAATTATGTTTATGTGGTGGTACGGAACCCTCAGTGCGCGAGTCCGACTCGCACTTGGCCGGTTTTTTTATCGCAAAGCAGGTGTTGATTAAGTATATCATAACGTTCATGAATAACATAAACTTTCACCTCCTATAGGCCGAGTCCTGAAGCTGTAATTTTTAATTGGCTGGACATAAATCGAAACCGTCAATTTACTATAAAGTTGCTATGTATTATAATAGGTGGTGGAACACTTATGTAAAAAATAATTTTTAATGAATTGGCTGACTTTTAGATTCTCCAGAAAATATATTTTTTTGTTTGTTTATGCATGTGAAGTCAAGCCAAAAATTGTAACTAATATCTGATGGGGTAAACTTTTGATGTGGGTTCCAAGGTACCTACTTCAATTAAAACTAAGCAAAAAATATTTGCGCATATTTTTTTATTAGCAAATTTGTATGCAAGTTACATAAAAGTCCAGGCAAAAATGGCAACCAAATTATTTTAAATTTGATAGACTTTCCAGGACAGTTTTTGAGCAAATTACCTAAAATTAAGCATATTAATCAAAAGTTAAATATTTTCGTATTTAATGTTGAAGCAAAAATACCAACTGAAAAACTTTTGTTTAATTACAGGTTTCATCGTGTGTTCTTTCCTTTATTTATAAAATTAAGCATAATTCATCATAACATCCCATGAAAAAACGTCCACTACAGGACAGGGAGCTCCCTCCAGAATTCTAGCTTTTGCTGAAATAATGTGGAGGGGAAGTACCATAGTCACCTCGCTTGTTAGCGTTACGGCTGGCACCATGGACCGCGGTTGTAGGTGACCGCAGTAAGTAAGATGTAAGATACATAGGAGGATGCTGCTGCCCATCCTCCAGTTAACCCTTAGTCGCCTCTTACGACACCCACGGGTATGTATGGGTTGGTACTATTCTTTGCCGGCACCACACGGGACAAGCATAATTATAAAACATAATTATAAAAAGATAAAAAAGTTGATTTTTAATTCAATAGATCGCGTCAAGCGAGCGAGAACCGGCGTAATATTATATGTTCTTTGGAACCGGTATGGCGTGCCGTGCGCCTCGAGACTTTTTTCTTCTACGGAATGTCAAGAGTACGTCAAGCCTGACATAATATTAGACTTTTTAGTGTTCTTATTTCAACAGTCCAAGTAGCTAGAGTGGGCTGCAAGTGTCTGGCTGCCTGCTTGTACAAACAACAATACTTCAAACAGTCCATTGAAAGGAGAAAATATCATTGTGGGATACAGTGTTACAAAAAACCGGGCAAGTGCGAGTCGGACTAGCGTGCTAAGCTATTGCTCTTGATCCCCCGATCTTGACTCCTCTTTAATAAGAATTTACTTGAAGTGAAAGCTAGCTAGCGTTAATTGGTTGTGAGAAAGGTTGTAAACTTTAATTATTTCAGACTTTATGGTTCCGTACCCATAGGGTGAAAAACGGGATCATACTAATATGCCTCCGATGTCTGTCTGACTGTCTGTCAGTGGGCTGTATCTCATGCTGCATAAGCTATAAAATATAAAAACTGATCAAGTACGAGTCGGACTCAAAAAAGGACGAGTTGCACTCCGAGAGTGCCGGCAGAAGTGAAAACTTGAATTTTTGAATATGATGTTTTTGTAAGGGTCAATCGCGTCGTTGCTCGTGTACTTCTTCATCGAGACCTAAAATTTGTCTCAGTACATGAGTAGTCTAGGGTCAGTAGTTTTCAAGTTATAGCGATTTTTACTTTGACAGCTGTCATCCGAAATGTAGATCTCATCAAGACCTATCATTTGACTCAGCACACGAGTACACTAGAGTCAGTAGTTTCCAAGTTATGGGGTTTTTTTAGTTTGACAGCTGTCATCCGTAAGTAATGTAGATCTCATCGAGACCTTTCATTTGTCTCAGCACATGAGTAGTCTAGGGTCAGTAGTTTTCAAGTAATAGCGATTTTTACTTTGACAGCTGTCATCCAAAATGTAGATCTCATCGAGACCTATCATTTGACTCAGCACACGAGTACACTAGAGTCAGTAGTTTCCAAGTTATGGGGTTTTTTTAGTTTGACAGCTGTCATCCGTAATGTAGATCTCATCGAGACCTTTCATTTGTCTCAGCACATGAGTAGTCTAGGGTCAGTAGTTTTCAAGTAATAGCGATTTTTACTTTGACAGCTGTCATCCAAAATGTAGATCTCATCAAGACCTATCATTTGACTCAGCACACGAGTACACTAGAGTCAGTAGTTTCCAAGTTATGGGGTTTTTTTAGTTTGACAGCTGTCATCCGTAATGTAGATCTCATCGAGACCTTTCATTTGTCTCAGCACATGAGTAGTCTAGGGTCAGTAGTTTTCAAGTAATAGCGATTTTTACTTTGACAGCTGTCATCCGAAATGTAGATCTCATCGAGACCTATCATTTGACTCAGCACACAAGTACTCTAGATTCAGTAGTTTCCAAGTTATGGGGTTTTCAGTTTGACAGCTGTCATCCGAAATGTAGATCTCATCGAGACCTATCATTTGTCTCAGCACACGAGTAGTCTAGGGTCAGTAGTTTTCGAGGTATAGCGATTTTTAGTTTGACAGCTGTCATCCGAAATGAAGATCTCATCGAGACCTATCATTTGTCTCAGCACACGAGTAGTCTAGGGTCAGTAGTTTTCGAGTTATAGCGATTTTTAGTTTGACTGCTGTCATCCGAAATTTAGATCTCATACATAAATAACGATCAAAACTAGTACGTCAAGTCTGTCGTGCACATATCACGTTGTACACAACAAAAAAAGCCGAGACTATGACCACAGAATATATAATAGTAAACAAGTTTACAAGAGTCACACTCCTTTGATCTTGGAAAAAGCTGCCTATTTCACAGACAGGCCTGCTATGACAAAGACAAAAAAGATGTTTTGGTCTTTATCACACTTTAGAAGTTTTGTATATATTGAGCCTGCTCTAACTTGGTATGATTATTTGCAAATCAATTTCTATACTTCATCCGAGATCTGACGCGACAAAGGTAAAAAAGATGTTTTTATCTTTATCACACTTTAGAACTTTTGTATATATTGAGCCTGCTCTAACTTGGTATGCTTATTTTCAAATCCATTTCGATACTTCATCCGAGATCTGACGCGACTTCTGATGCGAGTTAATAATTTTTTTCCCATCTGAAAAAGTGCCAAGCGCCGCTGAAGAAGTTTTCACTACAAATGTCGACCACAGTACTCGTAATTTACTGACATTTCAACTAATACAATTTATATCATGCGGTGGTACGGAACCCTCGGTGCGCGAGTCCGACTCGCACTTGGCCGGTTTTTCCCTTTCATTAGATCAAATCCACAATTATTTTGAGTCTCATGTCAAACCTGTAGAATATTCATACAAACTTCCATCCCATTTTTCAACCCCTCAGGGGCTGAATTTCAGAAAATCCTTTCTTAATGTGTAGTCTTGACGTACTAAAAAACTGCTTACAAAATTTCACATCTGTAGCTTTATCGGTTACGGCTCGGCGTTGATGAATCAGTCAGTCAGTCGGTCAGGGCATGCTGTTTTATATATTTAGATCAGAAGATCAAAAGTATTTTCAGCTTACTACAACCGATGTAAATTTTCATCTTTCATGTTTAACTTTAAATTCCGAAGCGCGTATCTAATAAAACAGCGAAGCAATGCGACGTTGCCGTACCATGCAATCACGAGCCGTGTACTATGTTAATGTCAATTATGAACTTTATTTCAACTTCTTTAGGGTCGATATAAAGCGCTACATAATGTAATTTTTATATAAAAAGATACGCTATTGCCTGAAATGTTTAATTTTTAAAGTAATCAACGTAAGTACAGTTTTAGAGTATAGTTAAACACTTTTCATTCAGTTACCTATTTTGGCCAAAGAGAAATCCCTCAATAATTATACCACTGTAAAGCTTTAACATATTGTGTTCACTTTTATGACTGTTTGATCAAGTACAACAAAATTTTGAAGTACAAAAAGTCACGAGATAGTTATGTATTTTTCCCGAGCAGACAAAAAGAAATAAAACTTTTAGTGGGATTTTTTTAATTTTAGGATTAACCTAAGAACTTAGGTGCTTAATTAGTTTGTAAAATACTAAAAGTTTATCATTGAACGAGCCCAGATAACATTTCGTTTAGTTGGCATTTTTGCCACAGTAACTATTTATATAATAGGGTTTTTTTAATCTGCCGCCTTGTCCCATTTGGTGATATGCTTAATTTTAAGTAATTATGTAATTACTTCCAAGACTTCATAAACCACAAAAAGAAAATCTTGGTTCCGATTTTTGTCTAGGCCAAAATCTAATTATCTTGGGGTACTAATGCTCAGCGAGGTCCTAGCGCCTGATTGCTATTGCTATTGTTATTATTTCCAGTTTTACGGCTATAGCTTGTTAACCTGTAAAGCCTACTTAGCTAAGATAGATAGTTATTGATAGTTATTTTAACACTCGTTTAGCTGGCAGGGACATTCAACTCCAACTAATTAAGGTAATATTTCGCAAACGGAATGATATTTAAGACCTATTCAACGACCCCCACACGATAGGGTAGATGAGAAAAAAAAATCACCCCCACTTTACTTGTAGGGGAGGTACCCTAAAAAAAAGTAATTTTACCACTTTGTCGGCTTGGATAAAATGTATATCCGTAATAAATTACAGCTTTATAGTACTAAGGTTCTCTGAGCTAAATCGCGGACAGACAGACGGACATGACGAAACTCAGTTGTGACCTAAGTAAGTGCATTCGTGTTAAGTAAATGTTATTCATTCATGAGAGGTTTGACCCCAGTTAGATATGTAAAGCCACGATCACACCTTCCCTAATTCAGAAACTAATTCAGCTTACATTGCTTGTTGAAGTAAGGATATAGCAATTAACATAACCAAGCCTCCCAGCAATGTATGCCGAATTAGTCCTTGAATTCAGTTAAGTGTGATCGTGGCGTGGCTTAATGCAATTATTTTACCCGAAAGTGGGAGCGCGAAGATAAAAACAGGAAAATAGTACTGCGAAAATGGGAAAGGGAAAATGAAGAGAAGTTGTAAAATAAAGTAGGAGGTTTATGTACACCGGCCGCACATCGGTATAAACACTTTTGGACCTTATGGCGTGGTAATAGAGTTGAAAAAGTTTCTACCGACAAGCGGTTGACCGTACGTTTTAAGGAAAATGGTTCGTGGAGAGGATACGAGTATCAATCAGCGTTTTAGTAAATGTACCGTATAAGTGAAATGATCGTATTATTACAAGATTAATTAAAACAAAACGGTCAAGTGCGAGTCGGACTCGCGCACCGAGGGTTCCGTACCACTAAGTTAAAATACCGTCTTAGTTATGGACGCGCAGTCACGCAGAAGTGTAGACGTACTAAATTCGCACGAGTCCGACAAGCACTTAGCCAGTTTATTATTTGTTGTTATTCAATAGCTTATGTTAAATATACCAAAACACGTTTTTGTAGGGAAGCCCCCCTTATAATCTGTGAAAATTTTAACTAAGTAGTGTAGCGTTATCCGCTTATATTAGTTTTTGTGTGTTCGATACTTTTTGCTCTTCTTTCTCAGTGTATTGACTGGCTGTTTGTATTCTTTGACAGTCGATTCAAAATGTTGGTTTTCGATTCTGCCTTGGACATTTTTTGGTCTGTTTTTGTTGTCAATACATTTTTACCATAATATTTTAGATTTTCTTGTATTGTGTTTCTTCTATGTATCAGAAATCTATCGAATGTATAATAATATAATGTTTGCTCCGTGAAAGTTGATCGATTTAAGGATGTGTGTGTAATAACTCTTGTAGGCTTCTTCACAGAAGCCATAATACAGATTTGGATTTTAGCTCGATATGAACTCTTCTATTTTGTAAGTATTTTGGTCTTTACGTTATATTTGTTACTGAGAGGTTGCCACTCTCTTATGACGCATTTTTATTCGTGCAGCAAAAGCTGCCCGATTACACAACACTACCTAGCCCTGTTTCCAGAGTGACTTCTTGTCATCTGCAGCTTGCGCCGTGCTCTCCACCGCAGCACCTCTTCAACTACGGGTTTCTCAACAACGCAGGAAGACGCCACGAACTGCGCAAAACCTACAGGATCTATACTCAGATATATATTTAGCTATACTTTATTCTAATCTTATAATCCTTTTCAAAATTCCAAAAGCGCCTCCGGTCGCGCCATGATTTTTTTGGTTCTGAATCTTTGGCAGTAATTTAATTCCATTTGATCTACAATCCGCGATTCTTAGCGGAAGGTACAACTATAACCATATTTAGCTAGACGCTTTAGTAATAAGTTAGGTGGCCACTTAAAGTTTTCACTGGTTTTATCAAGCGAAAATACTTACTAGCTACTCGTATACACGAAGCGTTTTACCTGTCCCAAACCACTCCGTGCCCAAACCAAACCAAAATTCTCTTAAGTGATATTACGCCTTTCAATGTTTTCTTAGATTTTTGACAAATTTTAATTACGAATCGTTCAATCAAATTATACTTTATCATCATTATCTATAGTACTGTGGAATCTACTTTTAAATCATACCTTTCTGTGTTTAATTTAATTTTAATTAAAATATCTGTGTTTATATTTCCTGGTTTCTATAGTGGTAAGTTAGCTCTTACTCTTTTTAGGTAATTGCAGTACATTTTTAATTTAATTATTTTTATTTTACTGCAGTAGGTACATACAGATACAGCTCGTTGACAGACAGACCGACATCAGAGGCATATTAGTAGGGCCTTCACCCTTTGGGTACGGAACCCTAAAAACAAGTTAATTGGCTTTACTCGAGAAAACTTTACAATAAGGCAAGATTTAAATTCTGGGAACTTTCTAAGGAAAACTTATACAAACTTTGAGAAGTACAAATTCTCGATCTTTTTTGGCTTCGAACGAGGAAAAGCTAACAAAGGAATTGTGTTATGTATATTGTAGGTAGGTACTGTAAGACTTCGTCATTTGGCAATGGTATAAGGTTAATCACGTGATAATACTTACAACGATTTTTCGACGCATTCTTGCAAATAAATGAATAAGTAAGCTCGTCGTCATGATTTTTATCTCATTAGTGGCATCATTGTGATATTTAAATTAAATGAAACCGTATTTAATAGTCCCGAAAAACCACAGACATATAAAGGGGTTAGCAGACGGCGTGTAATTCACTAGTTATATTTATACAGATATTTACGGTTTTTTCCTTGTCTACCTTACTGTAATTAACTAGTAGTGTCATATTATTCTTTCACCTGTTGCAACACTGACGCACACATAGACAAAAGTCAACCCGTGGCATTTTTATTCTGCGACGTCATATTATAAGCTACATTCGAGTAAAAATCCATGTAACCAGGGACGGTTTTAGGAATAACAGCACGCAATCATATTTGTTCTAGATTTATATAATTTTAAGGTTATTAATTCTTAGTGTTTGTTGGTTTTTATTTGTGTGTTAAATTTTATAGAATAAATTTTATAAATTGTTAATGAATTTAATAAATGAAATGAAACAAATGAAATGAAAATGTAGTTGAAGCGCCTTTTTGAAAGGTCTACTAGCATGTCACCGCTCTCATTCTCCCCACATGCTCATGAATTTATCTTACACCCAACACGAATCCTCCCTCAACGACATCACATACTATTCCAACCTGACAAGACGTGCGCACGGTAGAAAGCACGAGAAATAAAACCAGTGTAAGCTGATCTAGCGCTACGCTACAAACGCCCGCAACCAGAGACACTTAAGGTCAATGTGTGTTCACCGATGTGCGGCCGTGTGTACAAACTAATACCGTCTTCACATTTACCGTCTTCACAAGTAGCCATAAATTCAAAACTGCTGATACGAGGTAAATATTTAGGCAGAAGTTTATTTCAATTCTAATCGATTAAAAAAATAATTACCCTGGATGCGCCCCATACTTTATTACGTTATCTATGTGTGTGTATTTGCCACGCTATTGAAGAGCTAATCTTCAGTCTGCTAACCCTCTTTTATATGTCTGTGCGAAAAACCCAAAAATAATATACTTAAAGTTTATGCGACTTTAGGAAATTTAATTTTTTTTAATATTCTCTATACACATTTACCTGATCACATTTTCCTTTTGTATGTAGGAATATAAATAATTTTTTGATGGTTCAGATAAAAAATATTAATTTACGTGCGCGTGGATCTACCACCAGAGGTTTTGATTTAAACGAAAAAAGAAAAGACACTGGACCCATCTGTGTAAAATCAGATTGCAAACGTTTGCATCGCAACGAGCACTAAAGGCCGGTTTTATTAAGTCATGATTCGATTTAATGCTTCGCAGTTTGAGGCGGATTTCGTTTCCGTCAGCGTAACTGAGTTACATAAAAATCCATTGTTACCCGGCGATTACCTATCTTCATAACAACTTACGTGTTCATGACACAGTGAAACTGGGAGCTCCGGCTGAGACTGTTTTGCCTTGTGCAAGCGCTTGAATGTTGGAAAATTGTTATTGTTTTAAAAAACTATTGCGTAATGGCAAATGTTATAATATATGAATTCGTTTTAGCTTGTAATATGCCGATCTTATTGAATTTTGTGTAAAAATGGAGGCATTTTATAAACACAAACAGTAACGCCGTGTTAGTTTATTTTCATTTCAGAGATAGGGTTGCGATGTTTTGTCGGGGTAGTCAAATCAATATGCAACTGGGATGAGAGGGAACATAGCGAGGGCTGCGGAATGCAGGGGCCGTCCTGTATTCAAGGGTTTCCGCGCCAAAATGAACCTATTCGATCGTGGCATCCATTTTGATTGGTGTTCCAGATCGAGTGCGGAAAATATTATGTCTAGATAGTAGTAGCACATAGGAAGATCGTCAAAAAGATAGTTGCCTTTATTCTCGTAATTACCTGTAAGAGCTAGTATAACATTTGAAACTCTGGTAACATTTGAAACATGTTTTGCAATGTTATCAGTGGTTTATAAATTCTTTGTAAGAAGAAGGAAAGTGTTGTAAACGCTTGCTGAAACATTCGTTCCATCATAGTGCAATAATGAACAATCTCTTCAGATTACAACAACAATGTTTTCATTACCTACCGTCCTCATACTCAGATCTTCTATTTAACGGTTCTCGTTTCTTTTGTAATGTGTAACGTAAAAAAAAAACCTGAAAAAATATGTCAATCTGTCCCTAAACCTACATCTTTTCCTATAAATCAGAGGTCTAAAAACAAGTTTAAATTCTCATACAATAAATGCATTAGCAGCTGCATGCAGTTTTTCTAGAGGTCGGGAAAAATTATTTCACTTTAAAGATTCACATCCTTCAGGGTCGTTATACAAATTTTGTTGCTACGTTGTATGTATAAAGAAAAGTTATATATAATTCTACAGTCGATAAGGCATATGACAAGGCGAATCGCTGAGTAAGGAGATAGCGGAAGGCACGCGCAACTCAAGCGGCCTCACCTGCGCCCTTGACGATCTTGGTAAAGCACATCACCCCACCCCATTTACATTGTAATCTGCTCAACGATTCGTGAAGGTCGCTACTTTTTAGTGGACATTTACGAAATGAATATTTCAATAATAAATAGTCTTAGCAAAATTTGCTTGTCCTAGAATTTCTTTCTCGTGACCGACTAGTTGGGCATAATCTTTACCTAATTATAGCGAGATGCAATATGTTTTATATCAGTAGTTACTAGGTACGTACATTATTATTTAGATAATAATATAGCAATATTGCTATATTATTAATAATAACTCTTTGTAACCGAAACGTGAGTCTTCGATGCTATAACATTTTATGCAGCCGCCATGCGTCACTAGAATTCGTGGAATTTTTAGGCAATAGGGGACCATATTAGGTAAAATGTACCGTTAAATGTCATGATGAGGTACCGTAGCAATAGGTACATAAAGAGGAGTAAAACAATGGTAGAGAGAAAGTGCGTTTAGTTTTTCAAAACGGTGTCATCTTCTGACGCACTTTTAAACGAGTTCATACAGCATTAAGGATGAGCCTTTCCTTGGTCTGTTAAATAGATACGATGACATTCGACCTGATGATATGTAACCGAAATGCTAGTAGCTTCGCGGAGCTCTATCTAAGTATATTCATACATACATACATACATAACATCACGCCTCTTTCCCGTCGGGGTAGGCAGAGACCACAGTCCTCCACCTGCTACGATCTTGACATACTTCCCTTGCTTCCTGTACTTTCATCAATCCTTTCATACATGCTCGTCGGTTTATCGTACTTTTAACCTGGCCTTTATTCAGAACGTCCTGAATTTGGTCCTGGTATATTCTTACCTATTTATTTGGGTGATAGTCTTAACATTATATATATTATACTTTAATGGAATAGACCGGGCGGGTCAAACCGGCCGTGATCTTCTGAAGATTGCGAAGTTCGCTACACGATTAGCTGGTAAAATTGCGAAACACATTTCCAATCTGCGCACTAACTAATTGGCATTCGTCGTCGTAAAAAATATGTAGTTCACGTCCACCGTTAGTAAACGAACGAAAGTAAATTTGAGAAATGCTTCTGGCTTTGATTTTAAAGTCATGTGTCCCGTTTTAACTTTCTCGTCACGGTCTCGTAAATGGTTATTTATCACATCAAATCTCAGTAACACGTTATGTAAACATTTCCAATTTTAGTAGGTACAAGGGGAAATATTGCCATTATCAGGAGTTTCTAAATTGTTTCAAAACTTTTTTAGTTTATGTGGGTGTGACGCGATGATAGCGCATAAAAGCATGGCGGAACCACTTCACGCGGAGCGTCGCCCTCGGCTAAAAATATGCCAGCAACAGTTCAGTGCGCGCTTCCTCACAATCACAAAGAAAATGCGCGTATTCTGACCTCTAAATCGGGAAACATTAGAACAACACGATAATATAAATTTCCAAAACGATTTTGCGGCATTATCTTAAAGGTGGAGGACTGTGGTCTCTGCCTACCCCGACGGGAAAGAGGCGTGATGTTATGTATGTATCTTAAAAGTTCAGTTCAGAACAGGCACGGATTATCTACACAAAATATGTAATACAGAAAGGCGCAACTATGATATCTACTCACAGTCGTATTTGGAGCATTTTCCAAGCTCCTGAGCTTCGAAAATTTCGTAGAGAATGCTACCAAGACCTCCGATAAAGTACTGTTGGAGAAAGCTATGAATTTTTAAGACTAAGTAATTTAATGTCCTCGTTTTGTCAAGTGTGCCCATCTGTTTGTGATACCACAGTAAAGGAGTTTACTAGGATACTTCTATTCTTTACTTCTATATTATTCATCAAGTAGGCGTTAATGTATAGATTCATATTTGAATCTTTATTGTATTTGCATTGGCTTTTACATTTCCTGTTTTCGATTCCGTCACGTTTTGTTTTTTATTTTGAATATTTTTGATAAACAAGTGCGTCGCGAGGCATATTTGTACTTACGTAGCTTGTTGATAATGATAAGAAATTTCAATCCACGCAGTAGCATTACGGAATTACGCTTGGTTGGTGATTTGCCTGGCGAGGACCTTGCCGTTGGCGAGTCAGACATGTTGCGGGTTGAAGGCCCTCTACCTTGACGCAGTGTACGGAAGTCCTCACCTCCCCTCCCCAATCCGCTTACACACATTTTCACATAGTCGGTTTTTATCTATGAATTTATCTTGTAGGTACATAAAAAAAATATGCGCAATCTATCAGCTACGTCTTGGAGGGTCAAATCCGACGTGTGGCGTCATCGCATGCGATTGGATGTGGCATAGCAGACGCTAAAAAACGACAACCACGTGGCTACACAAAAAGAGTTGTGTGATTGAAATGTTGGCACGAAGCCGCTCGTCGGGATGCGAGCGCGTCTCTAGGGCGTTATTTAAAGAGGCGCGTGTGAATGTAGCACAAGTTCAAAGCGGCCACCGCGGCGCAGGTCGCCAGGAATAAGGTTAATTACCCCAAGGCCGGGGATCGCCAACCTTATATACGAATCCTTGACTTCTTTAAGTAGATTCAACAAAGCAAATGCGTTCGCTACCATCATTTCATCAAAAGTGATAGAAGCGACTTATTCGAAAACAAATTAAGTGTAATTAATTCATTGCATAGAAATTTTCGTTCAAGCATTTCATTAGCCGAGTTGTCTTTGCACTCTGATTAGTTCATTGACTAGGTACAAAGTGATTCACATGCGTTTAAATTAGCCTTGTTGGTTACCATTGCCTGTGGCTACATTAGGTCGTTCAACCTGTGATACATCCTGTTCGACGTAGTTTTTAAGCCTGCAGAAGTGCCATTGCCATCGACACAATATTCATCAATAATCGCACAAATTTTAGCTGATCATAAAGGGGTTTCATTCCATTACATACGTCACTTAAAGTTAATCTTCCGACAGGTATCATGCTGTCCTTCTCGATTTCACTGACAAAGAAAGTGATAGCACAAACCTTAATAAAAGATTTACTTTAAGTGACGTCTCTGGTACGGCAGTTACGCTTACATAGATGAGTCGTATTTGTTTAATATCAAGCAAATCTGACCTCACAAAATAGGTTTCTGTTGTTAATATTTATCTTATCTTATCAGTCAGCAGCCTTGCGATAACGGATCACGTGATCCCGTCACTTCCATTGAAGACGTTTGCAGCAAAGTCAAGTAGGAAATGTAAGTAGAACAGATTGCTATGAATTTTCCGTGAAATTAGTTGTTTGAGCGATCAATTCGGGGAAGGTGATTGGTTCGTTTTGTTGTGGTTGACGGACGCAGCGCGCCGCGACGTCATGCGTCACGGCGTGATTCAGACGTTTTCTTTGGATTGATGACCCCTCGCCCCTTCTGCCTAAGTAACCTACGGTTCGCTACGCGACACAGCTGCCTTACCAACTAACGGTAAATATGCTGCCGTGAAAAGCGTACAACCGGCTTGAGTCTTTTGAGAAATAGCGAACCTATCAAGCTAGCTGTAATACCAGTTATTGCATGACCTCATGTGGTACACATATGTGCCAATTTTTGCAAATATTAATCGATACAACCGAATTTCTCTTGTTACGTAAAGATATTGTTGTTTCTTATTTCTTGTGTACCTGACATCCGTTTGCCCGCTTATTAGTTAGGTCAATAGCAACACTTTTATTCTACGACTGCTAAAACGCGTATTTTTTTTCGATTTCCCATATAAAATGTGTGTTGGTCACGTTGTTTACGTTACTTTGTATGGGAAGTTGATATTTTTTTGCGTTGTTAGCGAAGTCGTAGAACAAAAATTGTTTCTTTTGACCTCACTAACAAGCACAAAAAAAAAACTAGTAGGTATATCTAGAAGTACCGATGTATTCAGAATATTAGGGACTAGCTGTGTGCTCGGGCCCCGTTTGAACGGATCTCCATACATTTCATCCCCTATTTGACCCCCTTATTTTGTCTGTCAGTCATAACCATTAGTCAGTGTGAGAGATATTAAACAACTAAATGCGATAAAAGTAGATTTTCCCCTCGATCCTATCATTACCTACTCCCTTCAATCCCTTCATACCGTCAGCACTTGAGTTGAGATTGAAAGCCAAAGAATAATTTTCGATTTATGATCACGTCTGTCTAAGTTACCAACACCTAATTCTACATAGAAAAGTGGGTCAAACCACGCTGCATAGACTGTGCGGGGTCAAAGACGGAGAAGTGTCGCAACCTAAGCAGAGGAAGCCTAGCGAGTCAAATGACTCAACCAACAGCAATCGTGATTGAAGATTAAATACGATTTTCTACCTCAAGAACATTACGAATTTACATTTGGAATTCGGCCATGATTTGGATCACAGAGTATTTGGATACATTATATTCACAATAACAATAAAAAAACGCATAGGCAACCTACATAAACCTTAAGAACATTTTTTTCCCCAGTTTGATAGATTTTGGTCCAGGATTGCCTTAGCTCGATACATAGATTTCTGGTGGTATCATAATCATAATGTTTATTTGCTTTCATGTGGTACAAAGATTTTACTAATTCAATACATTCAGAATCACATATGAAGCCCTGTAAGGGCACTGCAAGTTAAAGTACCTTAATTATTTTAACTAAATGAGATCAAAGTACTCTTAAAAAAATTACAAAAAAGAACAAAAGGTTTATAAAACTATAGGAACATATCCGTATTCACATTTCTTATTCTATTCTTTACTTTGAAAAAATTCAGTTAAATTATAAAAACAATTTCTAACTAAGTAACTTCTAAGCTTATGAATAAACACATAATCTTTTTCTTCCTTGACTATATCATTTGGGATTTTATTATATACTTTGATGGCCATTACATAGGGACTAGCATAAAACATTTGGAGTTTTATTACTGGTAGAGCAAGTCTATTCTGGTGGCGCAGATTAAGTTGTCGCGAATGGTGGTCTTTGGATTGTGTAAAAAGATGTTTGTGATACCTAACAAATTTACTTATTTCTAAAATGTACATAGATGTTAATTTAAGAATATTCAACTTCACAAAAAATGGCGAGGCATTGTGGCTAGTCAGTTGTACCGCCTTTTCAACTTGTGTTGGACGAACGGCCAAGTACCAGGTGACTGGTGCAAGGCTGTGATTGTGCCGCTGTACAAGGGAAAAGGGTCACAACAGGACTGCAAAAATTACCGCGGGATAAGCCTTCTCAGTGTCGTCGGCAAACTGTATGCAAAGGTTTTGATTGAAAGAGTGATGAAAGATACTGACGATAAAATATGGGATGTACAAGCGGGATTTAGAAAGGGAATGGGATGTACAGATCAGGTCTTTTCCTTGCGGTGCATAGCTGAAAAGTTTTTGGCTAAAAACCAAAAAGTCTACTGCGCGTTCGTGGATTTGGAAAAGGCCTATGACCGAGTGGTGAGGAATGAATTGTGGTCAGCATTGTCTATGTATGGGGTAAACGGTCATCTGATTCAAGAACTGAAATCTCTCTATGAGGATTCCAGTGCTTGTGTCAGAATAAACGGGGCGTACACTGAATGGTTTAGCATCGAAAAAGGTGTTAGGCAGGGATGTGTAGCGTCACCTTGGCTGTTTAACCTGTTCATGGATAATTGTTTGATTGATCTGAAAGAGAGTATGTGTGGACTGAGAATGAATGAGTTACTCATCAAATGTCTTCTCTACGCTGATGACCAAGTTGTACTTGCGTCATCTGCTGACGAGTTGCAGGAGATGGTAACAATGATGAATGTGGCTTTGGACAGGAAAAGAATGAAAGTAAATGTAAGCAAGACTAAAGTAATGGTACTTGAAAGAGAAGAATGTATGACAGAGTGTACTATATTAATAGATGGAGAACAAGTCGAACAAGTGAAGGAGTTTGTGTATCTGGGCTCAAAGTTTACGAGAGATGGAAAGTGTGAAAGTGATATTGAAAGAAGAGTGAATGCTGGAAACATGGTGAATGGTGCCCTGCACGCCTTTATGAGGAGTCAGAAGGTGTCTCACAAGGCTCGTTTGGCTGTTCATGGGGGAGTTTTGGTACCAACACTGATGTATGGCAGTGAAAGCTGGGTATGGCAGAAGAAGCATGAAAGTAGAATTAATGCAGTGGAAATGAGAGCGCTAAGGAGTATGATTGGTGTTAAATTGAGTGACAGGATTAGAAATAGTGTGATAAGAGAACGGTGCGGCGTAAAAGAAGACGTAGTGACCAAAATCGAGAAAGGGATGCTGAGATGGTTTGGTCATGTAGAGAGGATGAATGAACGAAGATTGACGAAAGAGATCTACCAGGCGAGAGTGAATGGAAACGTTGGAAGGGGAAGGCCTAGGCGAACGTACCAGGACCAAATTCAGGACGTTCTGAATAAAGGCCAGGTTAAAAGTACCCTAAACCGACGAGCATGTATGAAAGGATTGATGAAAGTACAGGAAGCAAGGGAAGTATGTCAAGATCGTAGCAGGTGGAGGACTGTGGTCTCTGCCTACCCCAACGGGAAAGAGGCGTGATGTTATGTATGTATGTGTGTAAAAAATGGTCTGCAGCTATCTGTTTGTTTAATGTTTACAAGAATTCTGATACATTTTTTCTGCAGAATAAACACATCGTTAACATCAGTGCTGTTACCCCATAACATGACGCCATACTGCAACCACGCGTGAGCATAAGCGTAGTAACCGCTGGTAGCAGTTTTTAGATCTGTTGTTCGCTTTAACTCATATAGTGCGTAAGTAAATCTCGACAATTTAGCAGCAAGCTTTTCAATATGCGCTTTTCAATACCTAAGAGAGAAAACTGTTTACTTGCTCTATTTGTACATTGTTATGAGTAAATTCGATGTCTATTGGATTTTTTTGGTGAGGTCTAAACTGAATAATTTTAGTTTTCATTAAATTTATATCTACCATATAAGTTGGTACCAACTTGCTGACTGGACTGTCGCCACAAGGTGCTTTAAATATCCGAGATTAGGTTGTCAAATCCAACTCTATAATTTAAACGAAGGTCAAAGACGACGTGAAGTGTGGTGCAATGTAATGCAACCAGTTTGTAATCAACTAATCAAAACTACGAAATTTTATTTTTTACTCTTTTATGTCATACATGGGCGAACGAACAGGTGGTGCCACCAATAAGTGGCCTGTCACCACAATTTGATTCATATGCGAACTAAGAAGAATATATCTCATGTGCTGTGCCAGACTTCATTGGCTTCCCACCCTTCGAACCGAACCACAGCAGGGCAAACACGACAGAAATAGGTAAGGGGGTGGTACTTCCCCAGACAGACTTTGCACAAAAGCCGTAAACGTAATACCTAACGTTATTTTGATTTTGCCGAGTTCTTACCGAGAAAGTTACGCTACCCATTTTTCAATATATTATTTATTGTTTTTTGTGTGAGTTTAGTTTGAGAAAAAGCTAACAAACTTATTCGTGGTACCCGTTATCGGTGGAACCTGTTGTTGCAAGCTTGTTGAAGTGCCTACGATGATCGCGGGTAGGTCAGCTGAAAAATATCGAAAACCTCACAAAAACAGTACGTAGATGCCTAGAATGATATTCCAGAAAATTAATGATAAAATAAACTAACAGCTCTAACGAGTATTTTTGTCATTACGCAATACGATGCAATTTTTGTAATAAATGAAAAAACAAAGTTTATTTTACTATTAAATTTTGCTCCATTGTATGGAGTTGTACCTAATCACAAATCTAAAATACGCAAGACCGAAAACATAGACGATCGAGAGGGTGTGGTGTGGATAAAGCAACTCGAAGAATGCGATCATCATGGCTTGAATCATAATCTGAGATCATAGATAACAACAGCAGAAATTATGGATTATTTGATGAGATATCTTGGTTTTGTCACTTACTTTATCTAAACGTAAATTGTGATTTAAAATAATAATTTAACATTTATTTCAAATAACTGACTGCCATTTGCAGAAAGCGCCACGCTCTTTATTGCCGACATTTAATTTTACAGTTTTGTTGACAAAGAAATTCAATAAACATCTGGACTGAACCATTTAATACAGCTTAATCTAATGACTATCATTACCAAAACTAAATGAATTAGTATCAAATTCGTACTTATTAACAAAAATACGAGTAAAGGTACACTTTATAAAATCTATCGGTCAAATTATGATAAACTAATTTTGATTAACAAAATCTGATCTGTAATACAAAATCTAGATTCAAGGATAAATTGATCCGAAGGTCGTTTTGGAATCAAGAAAATCATAGGAATCTGAGAAATAAAAGGGATCGATTTGCTTTTATAGAAGGTAACCTATCCCGATTGGAAAAAGGCGTGATTTTATATTACAAAACGGAAAGGGCGTGCTCAGCCAAAGAAACATTTCTGGGAAATGAAAAAAAAATTGACCTCTTCTTAAAAACTGTTCGAGCAGAGTGAGCAATTTGTATGGAGATGCCAATTTTTTTTCCAGAGATGTTTTTTTGGGAAAGTTGTTCAGTTTCTTTGACTGAACATGCCCTTTCAGTTTTCGGTACACCGTCCCTTACACCCTGCATGTATGTCTACTATAAGGTTTCACAAAAGTTGATGATTGTTTAGCTTTCAGTATTTAAGTCTTCACTGTTTAGTTAAAGAATAAAATAAATGTTTCTTTTAGGTAATTAAAATTTGCTAAGCGGTAATTAGACCTTGTGCTAAATTAAGTAGGTATTCTACTTTAAATTGCAGTATTGCTGGTTAGATCAGATAAAGTACTCAATTCGAATGATCAGATGTTCGCATTCGCAACGCAGGCCGATGCAGTGTTTCGGAATTCAGCTTAAATATTGTCTTGTCAAGTACACACGGCCGCACATCAGTAGAAACACTTTTGGACCTTATGGCGTGGTAATCGAGTAGAAAAAGTTTCTACCGACAAGCGGTTGACCGTACCAGATTGTATGTAACTGTATTTCGGGTAAATCTTATAATTCGCCGTTTACAAACGGTCGGCAAATTGTAAAACGGCGCCGGCAAATTGTAAACGGGTTTCATTCATTCATCACTGGTGCATTTTTGGTTCACTAGCCACGGCAAACACAACCTAACCGATCCCGAGCAGGGATTAGGTTGGGTTAGGTTATCTTTCGACCACAACGCACGAGCCGAATGAGCGAAGTGCGCTCACTTCGCTCATTCGGCTCGTGCGTTAATGAAAGTAGAAGAAGCGAGGGAAGTATGTCAAGATCGTAGTAGGTGGAGGATTGTGGTCTCTGCGTACCCCGACAGGAAAGAGGCGTGATTTTTATGTATGTTCCTTTTCTGTCTAATGCCACATTCATCATAGTTACCATCTCCTGTAACTCCTCAGCAGATGACGCGAGAATCACTTGGTCACCAGCGTAAGGAAGACATTTGAGAAGTAACTCATTCATTCCCAATCAACACATACTCTCTTTCAGATCAGTCAGTCAATTATCCATGAATAGGTTGAATAGCCAAGATGACGCTACACATCCCTGTCTAACACCGTCTTCGATGCGAAACCATTCAGTATACGCCCCGTTTATTCTGACAAAAGCATTAGAATCCTCATGGAGATTTCAGTGATTCAATAAGATGACTGTTCACCCAATACGCAGATAATGCCGACCACAATTTATTCCTCAACACTCGGTCATAGTGACTGTTAGTGACAGGCCTTTTCCAAATCCACGAACGCGTAGTAGCCTTTTTTGTTTTCAGCAAAAAACTTTTCACCTATGCACCGCAAGGAAAAGACCTGATCCGTACATCCCATTCCCTTTCTAAATCCCGTTAATACATCCCATATTTTTTCGTCAGTATTCAGTTTGCCAACAGCACTGAGAAGGCTTTACCCGCGGTAATTTTTGCAGTCCTGTTGTGACCCTTTTCCCTTGTAAAGTGGTACAATCACTGCCTATCACCAGTCTCCTGGAACTTAGCCACTCATCCAACACAGGTTGAAAAGGCGGAACAGCTGAATAGCCACAATGCCACACCCAGCCTTCAACATCTCGACTGACACTATTGCACACCCAGCTGCTTTACCTGATTTTCTATTTTTCATTGCGTGTATTATTATATTATTTTCATTTATATATTTTCACTTGTATTATTTTCATTTTCATTCATTTCCACAGAAGAGCTTAGTGTGCTGGTCTCTGCAAGTATTCCACCCAACTCTTTAGCACACATTCAATTTGTTATACCCTGAACTCATTAGAATTATTAACGCAAAGTATATAGAAAGTTTTCTATTTGAAACAAAAGAATTAATAGTTGTGTTTTTGTCATTCGAAAACCCATTTGCATTTATTTAACCTCAATTAGCAAATGAATTAAGGTTTTCAATACATCTAATCACAAATTAGTTATTTTAGTTTAAAAATGTCCACTACAGGACAAGGAACTTCCTCCATAATTCCAGCTTTTGCTGAAACAATGTGGAGGGGAAGTACCATAGTACCACGCTTGTTAGCGTTACGGCTGGCACCAAGAAACCGCGGTTGTTGGTGACCGCAGAATGTAAGATAAGATACACAGAAGAATGCTGCTGCCCATCCTCTTTTTCATTAACCCTTCCCTTAGTCGCCTCTTACGACACCCGTGGGTAGAAATGGGTTCGTACTATTCTTTGCTGGCACCATAGGCTGGCACCACACGGGGCAGTAACTTAACTTAAATAAAACTGATTCTTTTGAATCAGTTTTATTAGGGTTCCGTCCGAACCAAATAGGTAAAAAAGAACCCTTATGGGTGCGACTTCGTTTTTCTGTCTGTCTCTCACACCCAATGATCTTATATATGTTACGTTCGTCTCGGCAATTACTCACGCTATCGACTTGAAATTTTAGTTAGGGTGCTGGCTGCAATTTGGGTATATGATTTGCTCATGATTCATATTAATAGGGATGATAGATCAGCTCAATACGAATCGATTTGGTCCTAACAAGTTTTTCTGTGCATCGCTGCGTTTTTAAGTTATAGCAAAAAAAATAAAAATAAGATACTAAATAAAGTTTTTTTTATCTGCCTTTGTGGCTGCTGTTTAAAATACTTCTGAAGATGTAGAAAATCGAAGAGGCAGACATGCAGGGCTCTGCATTATCACGGGAAGAAGTAGTGAATTTATGCATTTTGAAGCACTGTAACTTTACAACGCAGGGCTATTATGGTGGCACACTATTTTTCTGGGGTTCTATAAATTGTGTTTAATCGGACAGCCATAGTCTGCCAGGTGTATGTTTCATTGTCAAATTTCAAAATTGTTAAAACTTAATTCTTCAAAACCGCAGGGGTGTGGATGTCTGCCAATATTTTTTGAAGCTTTTAGAGGATGCTTCTTATCATCAGACAAAGAGGCAGACATGAGCAAATGATATAGAAATTTGACCGTCATCACCCTTACTATTTGGAATACTTTTGAAATATGCTTGCCCAACTTTATTGCAAACGATAAAATAAAAAAATAAGATCAAGTAGGGTATCATACAAAAAGGTTTTACTTGTACATTCCAAAATAGGTTATTGTATTTTTTTACAAGTCTTAGTTTTCAAGTTATGATGAAAAATGTCTAAAAAATATTATGTCTCGTCCTTATCTCCAAAGTTTGTAAAACGAAGAATCTGAATTAATTATAGTCTATAGAGGTTTAATAGTTTAGCATAGTTTTTTAGAAATGTGCAAAAAAACCTTTACAAACTTAGTTTTGCAGTCCTAAAAATGGACTTTATTGCTTCTAAAATACTATAGGTATATCCGAACGCTTGGCGCGCGAGTCCGACTCGCACATGGCCTGTTTTTTTAGGGTTCCGTGGTCAACAAGGAATCCTTATAATTTCGTCATATCCGTCGGTCTGTCCGCGGCTTAGCTCAGAGATCCTTAGTACTAGAAAGCTGTAATTTAGTATGGATATATGGTGAAACAAAATTTGAAAAAAAAAAAAATTTGAAGTACAAGCTGTAAAGTGGGGGTGATTTTTTTTTCACGACTACCCCATAGTATGGGGGGTCGTTGGATAGGTCTTTTAAAAATAATGTGAGTCTGCATATATTATTTTTCGATTTAGGGATCCGTTTGCGAAATATTTAGCTTGAAAGCTCAATTTTTTGTTGGAGTCGAGTGTCCCCCCTGCCAGCAAAACGGTTGTTATTGGAAATGTGAAAAGTTCGCAGTAGTAGTATATATGATGAAATTAAAAGGAAAACTATCACAGCTAAGTATGTAGGCTTCTTAGGTTGATAAGCTATTGAAAAAAAACTGAAAATAATAAAATTGCAATAGCAATCAGGCGCTAGGACCTCGCTGAGCATTAGGAGGTAAAAAGTTTATATTATGGATGTTATCAAATGCTTAGTCAAAACTTGCTTTGGGATAAAAAATCGTGAAAAAGCTACGGAACCCTATATTGCGCGTGGTCCGACACGCACTTGGTCGGTTTTTTTATTGAAAACACGACGACGGTATGCTGCAAGTAAATGCGACGTTAGTAAAAATTTTTTTTTTATTCATGAGATGAATACTTAGGTTGCGTTCCGAATCGGGTAGAAATTACCCTGACAGACAGCAGGATAGCTTTATATGACGTCCATCGGTGTGGTCGAGACAGACTGCTGTCAAATGTTAACTATTACCGTTTTGGAACTCACTCTAAATCACAATCACAGAAGGATACAGGAAAATCTCGCTATCCTATTTCTATTAAACTAGCAATATATTGATAAAATTGTAAAAAGAACTTATTAGCAATAACAAAAATTATATCTGTCATTGACAATTTTTTTGTATCTGAAACATTAATTTGAAAGGACTTTTTGATGATTTATGACTTGAAAAAATATAATGATTCAAAAAGAATTCAGAATTATCAAAGTCAGATGAATGTGTGAAAAGATATTGTAAGAAAATAGAACTCACCTCATATACATTTGGATGCCATACTTTTGTTAAAAACCTAATGGATGGTGGTGAATATGGATAGTCTGGAGGGAATTTCATATGTGCCTGGAACAAATAAAGTTATGTACATAAACGGTTTTTATTTTATTATCATATATAAAACAGCATGTCTTGACTGACTGATTCTGCTTTAGCTTCAGACGTTTTCGTACAGAGATTTCTTGTACGTCACAACAACACTCTCAATTTTTTTTTCCGAAATTCATCTCCTAATTGGGTGACAAAAGGGATGAAAGTTTTTAGGAAATTCATACAGTTTTGACGCGAGATGAATAAAAAACAATGAAAAGAAAAACAGAAACACATTTTCAGCATTTTTTAACAATCAGCCCCCAAGGGGTCAAAATGAGGGATGAAAGTTTTTAGAAAATCCTACAGTTTAAAATGAGATGTATTCAAATTTAAATTTTTGTTTCAGCTTTCTTCAAAATCATCTTCTAAGGGGGAGGTATTTTTAAACCAACTTAAAAAAAAGGAGGTTATCCATTTCACCTGTATAATGTCTGTAATAATGTATACACAATTTTCGATATGTATTTTTTGTCTATATCTAAACAAATGTATTTTTTGTCTATATCTAAACAAGTGTATGTAGGTATATTTGTATGCTTGTATGTATGTTTGTGCACACATTACATGTCTCAGGAACGGAACTACAATTCAGATTGTAATAGTCCTTTTTTCAACTTAGGGTATAGTGCAAATTTCATCAAAATTGGTTCAGCATTTCATTGCAATTGGTTAAGTAAAACTAAAAGTCGACGCATCTCAGCAACTAAAAGTTGGATAGCAATAATTTATTTTTTAGTTAAACTAGTTATTTGGTAGAGGAGCCGACAATGTGTGATAATCAGGGTGACAAAGAGATATCTCAGTAGATGGGGCTTTATGAGAGGATCACGAAAAACTATGTAAGAAGTTCCAGACCGGAGCCCGGTGTTCAGAAGGCCATTGTCTGGAAATGAAAAGTATTTTTTTTCGTGATAATTTTATTTTGTTTAGTTTTAGTTAGTTTTGGAGAAGAAAACAGGGGAAAGCGGAATGCTGTTTTCTAGGTAGTGGTCTAAGCTGTAGGTAGTGGTCTAAGCTGTAGGTTGTCCCCATCGCACACTACAGGAGGATTGTTGGGGCGCAGCACGACAGCAATAGTTTGTACAAAATAATATCATCTTAACACTTTAACATTGGTTTTCTAATAATATATATTGCAATATAGACATTGTATATCAGAAATCTACCAATATCATTTATACCTACTGTTGCCGACTGTACCTACTGTTGAATAAACTTCAACTTAATTTGATGTTATTGCAATGATTTGGTCTTATGGAAAGAATGGTTTAGCATGCAGATAGCTACTCCAACCAAACTATGTTCATGGTAAGTGTAAAACTTGAAGTCAAAGGAAGCTTACCTTGAAGTATCCACCTTGATATAGTGTGTCTGGAGGTCCAAAAATCGCGACTTCCCACTCAAATAAATTGTCCTCACCCAGCAGTTTCACTCTAAACCCTTCAACGGGTTCCTCTTGTAGACTCTTGTACTCCAAGGCTAGAGCCCTCAGAGCTGAACTAGTTGGCACTGTGCTAGACATTGTCTTTAACTTTACTACTTTATAAAACTAAAATCACTATCTACAGGAGATTCTATTGACATAACACTGCGGAACTATCATCCACGTATTCACGAGGCATTTCTCGTCACAAAAACAACGAACAACGGGTTTTGGTAAACATCGCCACGGATCATCTAAGAATCACACACTTCGAACGCCAATACTCCAAAGCTCAGAGAAAGTACGAATCTTCGGCAGTAATAAACGACGAAAAATGGATGTTTGGTCCGATCCTAACGACGAATATCTCAACAATGAACGAGAACAATTCCAAACAATCGCGATCCCGTTCCAAGGAAAACGACTGCGTGTTCGTTCGTTTCACACAGCTGCTGCCTGAGTTGCCCGAGCGAATATTGTAGAACAGCTGTTTAGTTATTTCCGTGCTTGCTCCATTGCGCAGCGGAGTGACGCACGCGGCCATTTATCGACTTCTAGAACTACTAACGCCATCTTTAGCTTGTTTGTAGTACTACTGCGATAGTAGTGACATCTAGTCTCTGCTCTATGTACAAATATTTGTGACAAGCACCCCTAGATGTCAGCAAAGCTTTTAGTTTTCTTGGAGCGCAGTAGATGTCGTTACTTGCCCAATTTTGGAATTAAAGATCGTTTTTTTCTGTACGAAACTGCTGCGCGAAAACGTTTTTGAGAATAATACTGGCTGGAAATAGAGCAAAACGTGCATACGTAAATCATTATTTTGTAAGTCTTGGAGAACATTTCTTTTCACTTTATCTTTCTTTACATTAAATGGATAGGTAGGTAGGTATCTGGCAAACTCTTGGAGTAGCAAACTAGAAGGTACCAACTAATAAATCTAAAATAAACTCAAAAATAGTAAATAAACTCCAGTACTAACGGTACAAAGACAAGGATTAATCGTCTTGGTGAGGTGCATTCAGCAGACAATCGCGAGTGGGCGCGTGAGTCAAGTCGCCCACTCTTTCTTGCCTTGTATGGCTAATGCCTTCCTTTCTCAACCCACAGATGTCTTCCAGTCAACCAGCCTATATATTTTGAAAGTATTTATCGAAACTCCGCACAAAAAAAGTCAAACTTTTTTATTATATTTGACTAGGTCTAATAGGTCTAGCTAGGTTGCATTGTATGTGTCGCAGCCAACTGGTTTAATCAGGCAGCTAATGGAATGGCTAGGCATTCAGTTAAGCGCCGGCATTCAATTGAATGCCTAGGCCGATTGTTAACTGAACTACTATCGCTCAACGTTTAACGAGTTGGCTAATCGATAGCTAGCCCGAATGAGACGGCTAACCTTGACTCAGCCGGGTGATTAAATTCAAGTTTGTCAGCAAATTATGATCAGCAAAAATCCTGATTAAGCAGCTCTAAATTTATTTGTCCAGAAAAATAATTATTTGTGCAGGAGAATAAATTATTTGAGCAGCACAATAATTATTTTTGCAGCAAAATAGTTATTTGTGCAGCAGTAAAAGCAAGTTTTAATTCGCTTCTGGCACTCGCCGGCCGCTGCCGCGGCACGCTCGCTCGGCTCGTGCGTTGTGGTCGCAAGAGAACCTAACACAACCTAACCGATCCCGAAAGGGGTTAGGTTATGTTTGCCTTATCTAACGGACCTATGATCAAGTTCAACGAGATGGCTGGATGGGATGATGGATGGGACGTTTAGCTATCTCGTTGGCTGGATGGGATGATGGATGGGACGTTTAGCTATCTCGTTAAACGTTGTATTCGACGTCAGTCAACAATCGGCCTAGGCATTCAATTGAATGCCGGCAGTCAATCAACCGCCTAGGCATTCAATTAACTGCCTGATTAAACCAGTTGGCTGCGACATAAATATGTACTGCTGCGCAGTGGGTAGGTACACAGTACACACGTGTTCGATTACCTGTAATTTTTTCTTCTGCGATAAATGAAGCATGTGTATGTCAAACATTGTAAAACACTGCAACTAATTTTAATGAATAAACATTTATTTATTACATCATCATCATCGTAACACCCCAAGAAAAGTCCACTGCCTCCAGAATTCCAGCTTAAACACATGGTACAGTCAAGAGCACATCAAGCTTGACACATTGGACTTTGTACCGTTCTTATTTCAATAGACGTACGAGCTAGAGTCGCACTGCGAGTGTCAAGCTTGACCTGTCGTTGACTGTACAATTTGGAGGTGAAGTAGGTACCATAGTCACCACGCTTGTTAGCGTTGCGTCTGGCACTTGCACCATAGATCGTGGTTGCTGGTGACCGCAGTATCTATGTGAGATGGTACGATACACAGAAGGACTCTTACGATACCCACGGGCACAGATGGGTTGGTTAGTATCATAGAATACATGAAACAGAGTTAGAAAGGCGAAGTAGGCGGGCCCCGCGTGCCACGGATAGGTCCGTAGGACAAACAAACGTCAAAACCTCAAAATGACCCCTTCAGTCATTTCCCAGATTAGTAAGTTTATAGTCATTTGCCCGACTCAATGGCGTAAAGAGCAGCGACGTATTTTTTAAGAAAATGCCGTTTTGTGCGATATTATCACGTCGAGCTCACAGCAAAGATAAAAATTAGCAAAATGGAGGCCTATTGTACCACCGACAACCATTTTGAATACCTTTTTATCCACTATATTTGTTAAAACAAAAATATTTTTTAGCCGGTCGAAACCAGAGCAAAAGTGCTTCCAAAAATACAACGATATCGATAAATTTCTGTATACTGGAATTATTCCTGTAATGTTGAATACTTACTTCTATATATTTTTTAGCTTTGAAGTTAACCAATAATTTTTTAATAATTAAAAAATTAAAAATTGTTTGCACTCATACTAAATCCCAACTTTAGAAAGAGATTTTTGGCAGCTACCCAGGTGATCCAAAAGAAAAGCAAAGATGGATCGATGCCACAGGGCAAAAAGATTGGTTAGCCACCAAAATAAGTTCTACTTGCTCCAAACACTTTTTGGAGAGTGACATCATCTTTTCGGCACAAAGAAGACATTTAAAGCCTCTTGCTATACGCTATACCTATTAGAAACCGAAATCACTTCCCGGAGGGACACCAACTTTACCACACACGTCTTTACTGGTATATTAATTTAATTTGTTGGTTCTTCTTATTGCTGACTAGCAGTTGCCCACGACTTCATTTGCGTGGGATTCGAAAAAAGAGTAGATATTATGCTTTTCTAGGTCTAAGTCCATATTCCTGCCAAATTTAATCAAATTCTGTTTAGTGGCTGGGTCGTGAAAGAATAACAAACATCCAAACATATAAAAATTCAAACTAAAATAAATTATCTTTATAATATTAGTGAGATATAAACAAGAAAAATGTAAATATCATGTAAATAATAAAACAAAACAATGCTTCATGATCTATTTTATTGTTGAAGAATATTTACACGCAGGGATCTTCTGATAAAAAACCGGCCAAGAGCGAGTCGGACTCGCGCACCGAGGGATCCGTACCACCACATAATCACGATTGTATTAGAAATTTCAGTATGTTCCTGTGCTAAATTTTTTGAGTCCGACACGAGCTTGACTAGATTTTCTTATTTTTGTTATTTTATAGCTTATGCACTATAAACATTGCAATTTTTATTTTACAGCTTATGCACTATAAACATTGCAATTTTCTTGTTTTCAAGTGTACCCGTTTTTAAGATAGAGCATAAACAAAAATCGCCTAAAAAAGGTCTTTAGTATCGGAGCCACACTTAATTTATATATTTATTACTGTTCATGAGATACAGCTCAAACAAAATTTTGTTGTTGTAGTGGCAACAGATATACACAATTTGTGAAAATTTCAAATTTCTACCTATTACGGTTCATGAGATACAGCCCACTGACAGTCAGACAGACATCGGAGGCATATCAATAGGTCCCGTTTTTCACCCTTTCGGTACGAAACCCTAATAAAGAATGAGTATAAAACTAAAACTCGTATACAAGGTGTAAGTAAATATTTGGCTTCTCAAACAAAAGTTATTATGATGCGTTTCCAGGCAATACACAACACAATAAAACTAATTAAGAACGCATCCTTTCCTTCCCTCTCTTCCCCCCCCGTACCTGCCTGAAACATCAATGAAAAAGCAATGACTGCGCGCGCAATTCTGTTCTCATGAAAATAATATCTAAAACGACAAAAACACCTGTGTATAATACAAAGTGACTTTGAATTTACAATGTTTTGTGTAAAGATTGATTGATGCAGTGTGACCTCTAATAAGAACCAGCGCCTGGATTCCCTATCATCAGGTACGTCCTTCTTCACCCCGCCGCCTGAGAATCGGATCTGTAAACGTTAGTTTAGTATTATTTAATCTGTGATTTTAGTGAGATATAAAAAATAAAACAGCTTGCACAACCTAAAATTAGCGTGACGATTAGTTTCTGCGCATGGTGACACGCGGAGAGCCAATGAACGCTTCGCAGTCCTTCCCCCACCATACCCCGCGCACCCCCGCGTCTCGTTTTTTGTGTTCTGCGCATTAACTGCCATCGCTAGAGTTAGTTATTGCAAGCTGTACGAATCTAAAACAAACCTATGTTTCGTGGAAAAGTTGTAATCCAGAGTACAATAATCCATTTTATCGATAATTTGCCCAATGAAACATACATCCCTAGCATTTGCACAATAATGATACCAGTATAACACAACAATTTAATATTTCAAAATCGCTAACTTTCTATTTTCAGTAAAGAAAAATCTAAATTATTTTTTTAAGTATTATGCATAATGTTGCACACATTTATAAATATATTGTGAGGGAAATATTTAAAAGGCAAGTTAAAACAAAGAAAGATCCAATGGATACTTTTTGAACCGTTTTGTGCAAACTTTATTAGTATGGCCACATTTTATCTTTGTCTCTTTCTCACCCAAAAACGTCAGATTTTGACGTTTTTGAAAATAATGTTATAACGTAATGTAATACGGTAAATTTTTGATTGCTTGGATTTGGCTCTTTTGACTTTTTCGATTCACCAGTAGACGACAAATAGCTAGCGGTATTTTTATGTAGTGAAAATATAATTTATCGTGTAAATGTGTGCAAACTGGCGACACCGGTTCTCGTACAAAATTGTCAGCATTGCCTTTCTAACTCTGTTTCATGTATTCTATGGTTAGTATCATTCTTTGCCGGCACCACACGGGCAATAAATGGGTAGGCCTTCTATAATGTAATAGGGTAGGGTGTTTACGCACTACGTACACGACCGCATATCAGTAGAAACACTTTTGGACCTTATGGCGTGGTAATAGAGTTGAAAAAGTTTCTACCGACAAGTGGTTGACCGTACGTCCGATCCGTATCCGATCCGAACCCGGCCCGAACTCGGTCCGAAGTAGTCGTACAACTATTTCTATGGTAGGTAGTTTACGCACTAGATCCGGCTTCCATCATCCGATTTCACTATTAATTCTTATATTCACGGGTTCGAATCGGATTTGGATCGGACCTAGTGCATAAATACCCTTATAGGTCTGTAGTACGCCACAATTCGGGAGGGCGATACGTTTCGGCCGCACTCCCGAGCTCTCGCGTAGACACAGATTAGAGAATAGTAAACTGGCGTAGGCTAGATTTACACGTGTTCAGTAAACTGGGCTCAGTAGAAATACATTGCTTGTTTCATGTGTTGTCTGTGCATAAAAACTTGAATGCAGTAACAGTAAGCAATGTACGTGTACTTACAGGCCTACCCGTTTTTACTTACCCAATTTACACGACGGTAAAATTTAGGCATCTTTGAGGGATGCAGCTATACTAAAGAAAGACTAAAAAGAAAGCTATTCGACTACTTATTTCTATCTTTTGTACAGCGCGCAACGGAAAGGTGTGAATACTAAAGGGTGTGAATCTGCCCATGAAACTGAACAACTTTTCCCAAGGAACATAAATCAAAATCTGTTTTTGAACTACCATTAAAAACTGCATAAGCTGATACTCGTAGCGCATTTTGTATCGGAGGTCAAATTTAGTCTTTCGTATTTCGACCTACGTTTCTTGGCGTGGCGTGGCGTTAGATTAGCTGACGTCATTAAGATATTTTAACATCCAACAATGAATAAACGATTTTGTTTTTTTTGGAAAAGTTGTTCAGTTTCATGGGCAGATTCACACCCTTCAGTATTATCACACCTTCCGTTACACGCTGTATAGCTGGCGCCTGAATTTTACCCCGTGTCAATCAGCCATTATGTTGTGGTATGAAAGGTTGAATGAAACTTCTATTGGGGCGGGTATGTCGGGCGGTGGCGGGCAGTGGTCTCATTAGTCCAACAAACAATACTGTAGCTGCCATGCCAGTTGGTGTCTATCACACAAGGTGGACGTGGGCGACGTCGTTCAGCATTAGGTGAGATTTACTGTTAATTCTACATAGGTAGGTAATTCTTATTGTTGCGCCAGTTGTACGAAGCATCGTTGAAGGTGGAGCTCCTTTAAATCTATTGCAGACTTTCTGTTTTGTTGACAAAAGATACTTGTCGATTGCTGCAACTGCCGTGCAACTGCCAGTTGTCGTACAGTCAAGAGCAGGTCAAGCTTGTAACTGACGCGCCTTTAGCTTTTGACAGAACAGTACAAAATTTAATGTGCCCAAGCTTATTCGTTCAGCCGCTATAGCCTTAGAGCCAAACGATTTCAATGTATGAAGATTCAACAAAAATTCATATCAGCATTTTTTTTTCTTCAAAAATTAGATTAGCTGGTCTATAAAATAATTCATTAGTAATCCACCCAAATTTACGACCGCATGATTTAAAAAAAATAATAATAAAGGTATTATAAATTCCACAAAAGAAGGGCAAAAATGCTATAAATATTATTTACTTTACATTTAATTACCTTTATTTTTATCTTTTTTTTTTAAGTATATAATCCTCCTATATTTGTAAAAGAAACACAATTAAATCTAAAAAACAAATTTACGTACATCTCAAAATTGCATTAGACCTATGATAAAAATGCTATCAGATCAGTTCTTCAATGCTTTTGTTTCATTAACGTCCCTTAACATATAGTGTACTAAATCCAACAAAAAAAAAATGGAAATATAAACCTCCAGAAATTGAAATTGTACCTTCCAGTTTGAAATTTGGGTGGATTCAAAAATATAGTCTCTTAACTAGTAGTCTCTTAAAATTGCATTACAAAAATTTGGCCTGATATGAATTTTTTCTCCAAAATATAGGATAGCTCTTAGGGACTAGTCCATAGCGTGATGGACAGACCGACGGGCCGACCGACCGAATGACCGACGGACGGATGGACTTTTTTGGGAGACTTGCTTTTTATGATGTACTCGGTCAAGTGCGAGTGATGTACCTTTAGTAATTTTAGACGCAATAATGTCCATTTTTAGGACCGAAAAATAAAATTTGTTTGTTAAGATTTTTTGCAGATTTCTAAAAAACGGTGCTACTTAGAGAGATCGTTTTATTTTTCCTATTATCTATATATATAAAAGAAGAAGGTGACTGACATATCAACGCACAGCCCAAACCGCTGGGTCTAGAGATTTAAAATTTGGCATGTAGGTTTCTTATTAGGCCTAAGGGTGCACTAAGAAAGGATTTTACAAAATTCCAAAATAGGGGTTTGTTGTTGAAAGTTTGTATGAAAGTCCGTCAGTTTTGAAGTTAGAATCTTCAAAATTTGTATTTAGGCTGACAACTAAAAATTAAGTTTTACGTGTCTCAGGGTTTTTGAAAATTCTACACCATAAGGGTTGAAAAGGGGGATGAAGTTGAAAATCCTTCATTTTCAAAGTAAAATCCACTAATTTTATTGTTGAGGCATTAGGGTTGTAATTCTGTGGAAAGTACATCACTGTTATTGAAATTCCACCCCAAATTCAACCCCTAAAAAAGGAAAATGGGGTACAAAAGTCTAAAAACCAATATGGGTATCGTTTTTATGGTTTATCGGGTCGCTGATTACGAAAGCTACAACAATTTTAAAATCCAACGTGGTGAACTTGAAATATCATCATCCCCTGGGGATGGGGTTGAGGTGCGATAGGGTTGGAATGTCTAAAAATCAATATGGGTGTCGTTTGTATGGTTAATCGGGTCGCTGATTACAAAAACTACAAAAATTTTGAAATCCAACGTGGTGGACGTGAAATACCATCATCCCCTAGGGATGGGGTTGAGGTGCGATAAGTTTGAAATGTCTAAAAATCAATATGGGTGTCGTTTGTATGGTTTATCGGGTCGCTGATTACGAAAACTACAACAATTTTAAAATCCAACGTGATGGACGTGAAATACCATCATCCCATGGGGTTGGGGTTGGGGTGCGATAGGTTTGAAATTTAAAAAAAATCAATATGGGATAACGATTAAATTGGCGTTAGGGGTAGGGATAGGGGCAGGGATAGGGTAGAGGTACAGAGGCAGAGAGGTAGAGAGGCAGAGAGGGAGAGGTAGAGAGGTATAGAGGTAGAGATGTAGAGAGGTAGATAGGTAGAGAGGGAGGGAAGAGGGAGGGGCAGAAGGAGGGGAAGGGAGAGAGGGAGGGGGGCAGGGGGAGAAGGAGGGGAAGGGGGAGGGGGGACGGAAGGGAGGGGAGGGGGAGAGGGAAAAGGAGAGGGAGAGGGTGAGGGAGAGGGAGGGGGAGAGAAAGGGGGGAGAGGGAAAGAGAGGGAGAGGGTTTAAGTTTTTCTCAATTACTTCTGCGAATTGGCTCTGTTTTGAAATATTACATAAAGGTGTCTCTCATCTCTCTTTCTTCATTTGTTAGGTTAAGTGAAAACTTTAAGGCATAATACTGCTGCTAAGTTCTTCTGTTCTGAGTAATTTAGAAGTACTTCAGCTGGATCTTGAATTGTACTCATTGATTTGCGCAGGGTTAGTCCCGTTTTTCCTTAGTTTAAAATTACCCCGAAATGACGGGAAAATATCTCATTGCTTCGGAAAACCGGTAACAACATAAATACGAAAACCACGCGAGCGAAGCCGCGGGTAACAGCTAGTATTTACATAAACGTCTATCGACTATAATTCATTCAGATCTTTATCCTTCAGCAAAATTCGAAGGTAAGGGGGGTAATCAAATGGTATTTGTTAAAACATTTTTCATCATAACTAGAAACCTAAGAGTTGTTCACAAATTAAAAGATATTGTGGAATGTACAAGTAGGTAAAGCCCTTTCATATTTGAAGGTGGTAGGGCTTTTGTGGAAAGTCCGTCTGGGGAAGTACCACCCAATGCTTTTTTCTGCCGTGAAGCAGCAGTGTTTGCACTGCTTTGTTTCGGTTTGAAGGGCAAGGGAGCCAGTGAAATTACCGGCACATGAAACATACCATCTTAGTTCTCAAAGTGAGCAACGCGCTTTGCTGTTTTATTATTATAATCCTGATTTCCAAAGTCCTCTATTGAATTTGCTTGCTATGTCTGGAAAACTTAAAAATAAATCTGTTTTTAGACTTTTCTTTCTTTAGTTGTTCAGTTTTGTGGTTGTGGTTTGGGTATAAAACCTTACAAACGAACCAAATTTCGATATGTGCTGTAAATTTTTAAGGAATTACCGCTTTTAGTCTCGTACTCCATTATCAGATTTTATCAACTCTATTGAATCGAAAAGGAATCGTTAAAATCGGTTCACTACTGGCTGAGACATCACGTAACGAACATACAAAAAAATCACATTCGAATAGAGAACCTCCTCCTTTTTTTGGAGTCGGTTATATTTATATAGAATCCTGAGAGACTTTTATAGGGCCGCCACACTATGCCCATCGCGCTGCTCCTCGCGCTGCCGCGATGTTGCTCTCTCAAGCCACATACTGCTCTACTCGCGCGATTAATAGCGACGCTCCGCACTAGGCCACTTGCCATTGCTACACGATGGACGTCGAAACTGTGGTAGGATGCGCGCTATGTATTTTAAGTAAAGCTATTTGTATCAATTTCTTATATAGAAATATACGCCGTGCTAAAGGAGTTGATGCATGACATCTATTTATTGAAATAAGAATAGATAATTAATTATTGTAAATCGTTCTCGCGAGAGACGCGCTAGTATGTGGCTGGCTACTCGCGCTCATATTGCCGGTCCTTTGGCTCGCACCCAAAAAACCGACAATCAAGGGATCTATTGGCATGACGAGGAGCAATACGTGCCTCCTCGTCATGCCCATCGATAATAGCTATAATAGCTCAGCCACATGCGCGATTAATCGCGCGAGTAGAGCGCAGTATGTGGCTAGAGAGAGCAACATCGCGGCAGCGCGAGGGGCAGAGCGAGGAGCAGCGCGATGGGCATTCCGAGCGAAATACACAATTTTTTACCTTACAGCAAGTGTTAAATTCGTTATCGCTGCTGAACTCGTTCTTAATTGAAAAACAAAAGCTGAATGATGAATTTGGAATTAACGTTTCACCTCACTTGCTCGAATAGGCTTGCTTTGTTGGTCGAAACCAACGTCCAAAAATTATTTTTGTTTGCTAACGTTTTTTTTATGTTACAAGTGAGCAAACGAGCAGGTAGGTCACCTGATGGTAAGTGGTCACCACCGCCCACAGCACCCACAGTCTTATTAATGGCATATTTTGACACTAATAAGACAGCAAAGCGCATTGCTCACTTTGAGACCTAAGATGGTATGTCTCATGTGCCGGAAACTTGTTTACATTATATATTCTGTGGTGCCGGTAACACTGGCTCCCTTGCCCTTCAAACCGAAACACATCAGTGCAAACACTGCTGCTTCACGGCAGAAAAAGCAAGGGGTGGTACTTCCCCAGACGGGCTTTCCACAAAAGCCCACCATCCTTCCTTGAAAAGAGTTTGCTTTCTATAGAAAAGAAATATACGCGATTTGTAATTCATTAATCATTACATTCTTTATTGATCCGTTGGTAAATTTTATTCTTATTTTCAAGAATTAGTTTTAGTATTAATTCGTTAAGTAATGAAAATATTGAAATTGAAATAAATATGAAATTGCCGTTTTGTATGGCGAATTTTAGGTAAACTCAATTTTCAGTATTAACATTTTTGCATTTTTTTTAGAAATTGAAAATCCCAATTTTTAATATTTTTTTAAGCATGATTGGGAAGACAGAAGCTTAAATAAATTTTCGAAAAATATATGTAATGATGAAATCTGACGAAATTTAAGACGAAAAGTTTTCGAACCTTTGATTTTATACAATGTGTCCCAGGGATAAGTGACCGCCCGGCGTTTTTTGAATATTTGTACAAATTTATTAACAATTACTTTTATATTTGGGACTTAGCGGTTTTGGTTCTTTTTTAATGATTTTTTTTCTTTTTTTTTGTAGACGCGTGACGTGCTGCAGTTTTTTTTTACGATATTTCCTAAGTTTGTTCATCTTTTTCCATAATTTTTTTTTATTGACTAGCCGACATTATAGTTTATCAATTAAAATTATTAAACATAACTAAAATTTAGTAAAACATTTATTAAATAAAAAAACAACATTAAAATTCGAAGAAAAAAATACTATTTTTTCAGTTTTTTCAAATAAGTCTAAAAAATGACCCCTTAATATCACATTTTTTTAATTTATTATTTAACTACATGATATTTTCTACAATAGCTCCAAACAATGTTTGTTACTATTTCAAACATGCACCAAACTACAAACTCTTGAATCAGACCTTTACTCGTTACAAAACACAAAAATGACGCAGGTAATTTTTTTTTTTTAAATAATTACATCTAAAAAAAAAAGTATCTAATGGATATTAAGACGCCTAACAGTGTCAATAGAGGTTTTAGTTAGCTTAGAAGACTTTGCTCTTTTTTACTGAGTATGGGAGTCAAATTTCAACTGACTGTACTTTTGCTTTTGTTTGAAATTAGTAGCAAACATTGTTCTGAGCTATTGTAGGAAATATCATGTAGTTAATTAATAAATTTAAAAAATGTGATATTAAGGGGGTATTTTTCACTCATTTTGAAAAAACTTAAAAAAAGAGTTTTTTTTCTTCGAATTTTAATTTTGTTTTTTATTTAATAAATGTTTTACTACATTTTAGTTATATTTAATTATTTTAATTGAGAAACTATGATGTTGGCTAGTCAATAAAGAAAAAATAATAGAAAAACATGAACAAACTTAGGAAATATCGTAAAAAATCTGCAGCACGTCACGCGTCTTTGAAAAAAAAATCATTAAAAAAACCAAAGCCGCTAAGTCCCAAATATAAAAGTAATTATTAATAATTTTGTACAAATATTCAAAAAACGCCGGGCGGTCACTTATCCCTGGGACACATTGTATATCAAACCAGTATTATATTACTCTATGATCAAACTAAAAATTAAAACTTTATTTTATGCGTAAATTGATAACCTTGAAGTCAAATTTCAAGTAAGTATAAGACAAATGATCATGATCTCATTAATCTGTAAGAAAATTTCGGAAATTTCATAGACTATTCGTTAATAAAACAGCACGGCAAACCTCCATGCTGCGGTACCTACAGGGAGTCAATTCTTGAATATCACCGGGTGACAAAATACCACTCAAAAAACCCAAAATCACAGATTTTTCTTTGCAAAAGTGAAGATTGATATTCGTAAAATGTAAAGCAGTCCTTGATTAGATTATTAATTTTCATGTATTCTGATTTACCTTGCAACAGTTTATCAGGGCAAATGTGAATTTTTAAAGTCTCAAAAGTGATATTTTATCACCCGGTGATTTTCAAGAATTGAGTCCCTGGCCGCATGTAAGAGTAAATTCAAATTTCAACTCCTTGTATTTTATTTATTTTATTCATAATTGCATCATATATATGCTACAAAAAAAATATATTATTATTATTACTTACATTTATTCAAATACTTATAATACAAGAATTTGAATTCTTTATTAATTCTAGGATATCTTAGCGCGCGCTTTTGCTAGGTCTGTGAGGATACCTATATTACTATCTCGTGATGTCGTCAGTTAAATTAGTGGGTTTTTTCATTGTCGCATTTTTTGCCACATGGCGCCACTTTGTTTGTGGAGATTTTTAATATCCTACAATGAATAATAGTAGATTTTACAACAACGAACGAGTTATAAATTCTGCTTTCCACTTTGATTGCGAGGAAATAAAACATAAATTAGTGAAGAATATGTTGACGCGTGCGCAGGGCGTACACCACCACAAAATTCGATTTTGTGCAGCCTATATCCTGCAGAAAAAAACACTTTCAGAGCATGAGAAGTGAAAAACAATTTGCACGCAGATTGCGAACGATAAAGCTAACTTTTCCGAGCTAGTAAGATGAAATAGTAGATTGTATCACAACGCTGTAAAATAATATTATTAAGGCGAGGGCGCTATTTTGAATCCTGAGCGAAGTGAAGGATTCTTGAGTAGAATCCCGAGCACGGCGAGGGATTCTAAAGTAGAATCCTGAACGTAGCGAGGGATTCAATAGGTCGCCCAAGGTAAAAATATTTTTGTAGCCGCGTAATACACTCTACTTTTCATCTCCCTCTATGAGAAAAGAATAAGACGCTCATTGAGACACACACTCGTCATTAGTTTTAAATATAATATACCATTACAATATTATTACTTGATGAAACAATACTAAAAATCATATTACGTATTATTTGTAACAACTGAAAATTTTATTGACATTTTTGTATTAATTAGGAACATAACCTCTTTGGTTGGTAGTCTTGTTTACATTTCAAGCATATTTCTTTTTTTATATTCATAATAATTTTAGTAGTACAACCGGCCAGTATCATTTTTCATACAATATTTTGGTTCGATCTCTATGGTTGACCTAAAATATCCCTATGGTGGACCTAATTTCAAATTCTAATTTTAAATCCCATTTTTACCCGCTACGAAAGTCTCTTGGAGAAAACCGCAATTTTTTCCGCCTTTATTGACGAACCGTTCAGCGATTTTCGAATAGATGGGATGAAATAGTAGAATGTATCACAAGGCTGTAAAATAATATTTTTAAGGCGAGGGCGCTATTTTGAATCCAGGGCGAAGTGAAGGATTCTTGAGTAGAATCCCGAGCATGGCGAGGGAATCTAGAGTAGAATCCTGAACGTAGCGAGGGATTCAATAGGTCGCCCAAGGTAAAAATATTTTTGCAGCCGCGTAATACACTCTACTTTTCATCTCCCTCTATGAGAAAAGAATAAGAGGCTCATTGAAACACACACTCGTCATTAATTTTAAATATAAAATACCATTACAATATTATTTCTTGATGAAACAATACTAAAAATCATATTAAGTATTATTTGTAACAACTGAAAATGTTATTGACATTTTTTGTATCAATTAGGAACAGAACCTCTTTGGTTGGTATTCTTGTTTACATTTAGAGCATATTTCTTTTTTTATATTCGAAATAATTTTAATAGTACAACCGGCCAGTATAATTTTTCATACAATAGGTATTTTAGTTCGACCTCTATGGTTTACCTAAAATATCCCTATGGTGGACCTAAATTCTAATTCTAATTTTAAATCCCATTTTTACCCGCTACGAAAGTCTCTTGGAGAAAACAGCTATTTTGTTCGCCTTTATTGACGAACCGATCAGCAATTTTCGAATAGATGGGATGAAATAGTAGATTGTATCACAAGGCTGTAAAATAATATTTTTAAGGCGAGGGCGCTATTTTGAATCCAGAGCGAAGTGAAGGATTCTTGAGTAGCATCCCGAGCATGGCGAGGGATTCTAAAGTAGAATCCTGAACGTAGCGAGGGATTCAATAGGTCGCCTAAGGTAAAAATATTTTTGCTGCCGCGTAATACACTCTACTTTTCATCTCCCTCTAAGAGAAAAGAATAAGAGGCTCATTAAGTCACACTCGTCATTAATTTTAAACAAAAAATACCATTACAATATTATTTCTTGATGAAACAATACTAAAAATCATATTAAGTATTATTTGTAACCACTGAAAATGTTATTGACATTTTTGTATCGACTAGGAACAGAACCTCTTTGGTTGGTAGTCTTGTTTACATTTCAAGTATATTTCTTTTTTTATATTCATAATAATTTTAATAGTGCAACCAGCCAGTATCATTTTTTATACAATATTTTGGTTCGAGTTCTATGGTTGACCTAAAATATCCCTATGGTGGAACTAAATTCAAATTCTAATTTTAAATCCCATTTTTACCCGCTACGAAAGTCTCTTGCAGAAAACAGCTATTTTGTTCGCCTTTATTGACGAACCGTTCAGCGATTTTCGAATAGATGGGATGAAAAGAAAATTATCTATAGCGTTAAGAATAATAATCTTGTATTTTGTGTTGTTTCAACTTATAAAGTTTTCCCTGGCTATAAAAAAATCTAGGCCAGGCTACATAAATACCGATAACGTCATTCTTGGAAACGCTGAAGTTGCATTCGAGGAGGCTGCATGAACCTAAATTGAATGTAAATTTTGTACTACATACAGATTGACGACGAGAGATAGAGACTGCATATACCTAAGTTACCTACATTTAAAATGGAGGAAAACGAAGGAAATAAAGTGACTTTACATAAGTAATTTGGACGTACTTTATAACAAGATTTTAACTCAAAGTCGAATAAATAATAGGTACCTACAGGGTGTGAGACATGTTACCGGGTGATTTTCGAGATTTTTAAAATTATAAGAAGCCCTGTTAAACTCCTCAAAAGTAATGATCGATATTTGTTATTTATAAAATAATGTTCAGTTATATAATTACCATCATAACAATTTGAGTTTTATAAGTTTATGATGGCTTTTTTAATATTAAAAATCTCGGAAATCACCCGGTGACTTTCAAGAATTGGCCCCATGTAATTTTTTTTTAATTTCCGGTGACAATTTTTCTTGAGAAAATGTCCAGTTTCATCGACTGATCGATCATACTCTTTTAGTTTTTGCCCGCACCTGTCCCTTACACCCCGTTATGTAAATGGAAGGCTTTTAACGCTCTCAAAGCCTGGATTAGTTTGGTGTAAATGTAGCAGAATAACAAAACAATAGCTGTTATACAGTCACCCGGTCAGGAGCACATCAAGCTTGAGAGATTGGACGTTCTACACTTTTTATTTCAATAGACGTAGAAGCTAAAGTTACGCCAACTTGCGCTACGAGTGTCAAGCTTGGCGTGCTCTTGTCTGTACGTTTATTGATCCAAATAGGTGAGTCGAGTCTAAGCAATAGAATTAGATGAGAAACTAATTTATTAACTGTAATTGATGACAAAATCAATTAAAATTCCAGTAAGATTATCAAGAGACTCTTTCTGAGACATTGCATCATAATAATAAATATATATTTATTCGTCTATGATTTGATTACACTATGAGCCCGACGGACTGCTGACTAACGTTGCAGATTAAATAAAACTTTGTGTTATTTACACCATTTTTGGTATGAGTCCAACGCGAGATGTAGCGCTTACGTGTCTCTGTGTCGAAGGTCTGGTGGGCGATGCGGCGCGGCGGCGGGCGGTATGGCGTCAAGGTGCCGGCTCCCGCTGCAGACCGGCACGACGCGCAGCAGTGCGCACGCTCAGAATCCGCGAGACAGTCGCGAACGGCGCGCGCGCACGCGACACGACACGAACGACTCGCGAACCCAATTTCATGGCAATTGTTTAACAATTTTATTATGTGATATAAAAAGACTTGCATTTAAGAATATTTAATAGTATTTATGAATCTCCTATTTATCATTAGCTTGTAATAAATTATTGTGGGACCAAAATGACTATAAAAAATAAAAAAAATAAACAATCGAAAGCAACCGAGGTTAGCGGTTCGACAAGTGCTTCGACGAGTGCTTCTACGAGTGTGCAAAAGAGCAGCACCTCGACTACGACCTCGAGCAGCAGCACCGTGCAGAAGACCAGCTCCGGCAAGAAGGTACGCTACATCGAGGTGAAGGTCGAGGAGGAGGACCCGCTTATGATCACTGATGTCACCGATAACGCGTCGGTGAGCGGCTCCACTATCTCCGAGCATTGGAACAGCCACCCGCACTACATCATAACGGAGGCTCCCTCCATACCTGACCTGTCGCAGACGAAAGCAATCGAACTCAGCGTGAGTGACATGGCCCAAGCCCATACTGGCGAATTCGTCTCCACGTCGTTGCTCCAAGAGTCATCTTCAGCTCAACAACAAAGTTCTAAGAGCGAGACTTTCCAGAGTTCGTCAACATCATCAGTCCAACGTTCTGGATCCAGTCATCAATCATTCGACAGGACCACCGACTCTTCTGCCGCGAATCAAACTCTCAATACAGCCTTTATTGATGCTTCAGGGACTAATCCTGCCTGTTTGTCGAGATCTCAAGGTGCCAATGCGACAAACACTTTTCTTCAATCTGAACGTCAGGATCTAACCAACAAACAATCTACTCAGCAATTTTCTACAAAAAAATCTGAAATGAAAAGCAAAACTGCTGTTGATGACAAAATCACTAACCAACATGTTACCTATCCAAGTTCTCCTCAGCCTTCTAAAAGAGTTCAGAATGTGAAATCAGACACATCCAAATTCTACGGAGGTGAAGGTAGTCTTGATAAAAATGTCAAAACCAAGCAATTCAGCACCACGTCACAATCAAGTGAGACTAAGAGTAGCAGTGTCACAAAGTCTTCATCTTCATCGTATGTTGTTGAGATAGTAGATGGGAAAGAACGAATCATTGATAGCTCATCACGAGAATGGGGTGATGCAAAAGAAAATTCTACTAAAGAAGCTTATGCCAGTGTTAGCGGAACCGATATAAAACCACAATCTGCACACAGCGTACAAAATTATGATATGAAATCTAAGTATGATACCGGCAAGGATGGCAAAAAACCTTCCAGTGAAATGAAAATAAAAGAAGATTCCAAATTTATCAAAGACGGAAATCAGTTAACTTCTCATACTAATATAATTACTGAGAAAGATAACTCTATACAACAACAGTACAGTTCTACTCAGGAAAAGCTGACTTCTAGTGACAGCCACCACTCTAATATTACTCGCGATGATCGTTCTACATCTCAAGAACGTAATCTCCTTTCAAACGAGACGATGACTAGCAAAGACCATCAGACGCAAACCAGTTCCAGTAATCAGGAGCAAATCTCTTCAAGTTCGCTAGATCATGCGACTTCTTCCAGCTCAATCAACACCGTGCGAACAAACAAAAACACTACTCAAACGACTGATAACACCGTTCACGATAGAAGGCGTAATGCAAACACAACAGACTCATCAAACTTTTACGGTTACGACGATACTATCAAAAATGAATTACGCAGAGTAGGTGACATTTTGCAGGTGGGAGATACAAAAGATTTAAATTTTTCAACAAAAATTATGAAAAGCAACACCAGCAGTGCTCAACAAGCATCTACGTCATCCTATCGAATTGAAATTGTTGACGGCAAGGAGAGAATAGTTGATACTTCTCACAGAGAATGGGGGGACAGTAAAGATCATTCGACAAATGAAAAAAGTCATAGCGTAAGTGGAACAGGTATAAAACCACATCATGAGTATACTCGTCATGTATTAGATCACGAATCGCATTATGACACAGGTAAAGATGGCGTACCGTCTAGTTCAAATTATGCTTCTGAACAGTCAGCCCTATACAAAGATGGCAAAGAAGTAGCGTTTACTTCCAATACATATGGTGGAGATTTCACCAAGAAGCGGCCCATTGTTGAACATATAGATGACAAAAATGACGTCCTTAACAGACGTATCCAAGATACAAGCGACAGTAACATTAAATCTTCTACTTACGAATCAACATCTACTGATCAATCACATACTACAGATTCGAAGAATGTTACAAAAACCACAGATTTCCTAACAACCGAAAAACAAAACTTGTCCAAGGAAACAGCTACTAAGGACACTAAAGATACTCTGACCTCCTATGAAAGAAGTACTGGTACTTGGAATGGTAAGTTTGTTTATGAAAAAGATGAAGACAGACCTAAGCGGCCTAAAGATAGATCACCTTTCGCTACACCTGAAACTCCGAGACATCATTTGAAACGACAAGATACTGAGGATAATATAATAATATCGTCAAGAGATATTAAAGACTTTACATCGATTAGTGATTTGCGCAAAATTATTGAACAGACTCAATCAAAACAAAATGTCACCGTGAGTGACACGAGTATCGTGATCAAGAGAAATATCGACGATCGAGTGTTAAAAGATATTATTGACACTGTCAAAAAATATCCTTTTAAGAGGATTGAAAGGGTTTCTTTTGGAACCAAAGTTAAAGAAGATGTGAAAGATCTTTACGAAGGAGTTGATACTGAAGAAACAACTGTAATAAATAAAAGTGATGCCGAATTCATAAAAAAATCATTTGAAGTGGAGAAGACTAGGAGTCAGGTGGAAGTGACAAGATATATTACTGAAAATGGAGTTACCAGGAAAATCACAACTTACGAAGAGCCGAAAGTAGACGATAAAGTTAAAACAAACGTCTTCGTCGATAAAAGTGCCATGGACGTCACAAACTTGGTAAGTAAAGCAGCAAAACTAGTTGAATTGGATGATATGGTGATAGAATATTTTAGTCTAATTGCTTTATGGTATAATGTGTTTTTTTTTTAGCGAGACGTCAAAACAAAGAAAGACGTGATACGCGAATACGACGTTGTCGATCGTGCTATCACCGATACTCGTGAGGACACCAGCGTCAGCACCGTCTACAATGAGAGGATCACCGACAATAGGAAGACGGTGCGCGACGACAGGACCACGATCGAAGAAACCGTCGTGATTGACGAGACCAGGCCAAGGGGTGGCCCCAAGAAACCGGAGAAGACTACAAAAGAGCAGTGCATCTGTGAAATTTGCACTTGTGGGTGAGTGATCTTTTATCTTAATAACTTATTCTTAGTTTTTATCTGTTCTGATATAGTAACTCTTGATAAGGCAAGGCACTTCTGAATTGGATCACACTTTTTGGACATTTGACTGTTTCTTATTCTAGTTTATTTGTTTTGCCTTGATATGCGATTGTCGTTTGTGGGATTGGTTAACATCACGGATTTGCCAGCGGTCGACTAATGGCACTTATTGTGTGGTCACCACAGGTCAGCTATACTTGTAAATTGATGAATGCAAATAGCGTGTTCGTGTTTGAATTCAATCAGATATTGTATTTTGTTGCTGCCCAATCGTAATATTCGAAGTAATTTTATATAAAGTCCTAATCAAATAGTGAAAATATTTTTTGTATGTTACTCAGACCATGAAACTGAACAACTTTCCCCATAGAAACTGCATCAGCTGATAGTGCGTTTAGTATGGGAGGTCAAATATGGTTTTTCGTATTTCGGCCCAAGTTGCTTGGTAAAAGTTGTTCAGTTTCAGGCTACTTTTTTACCAGTGCTGTATAGTAATCGGGGGCTAAGCTGTGAGCTGGGAAAATTTTAACCAATAGTATTGCGCCATTTTCCTAACTTGCCAAATGCGCTGTCAAATGGAGCATTTTCCTACCTTGTCAAATGGAGCTTAGCTCCTTGTTAGCTCCCTTGCAAAGCTCTGGTGGAAATTCACCCTCGTGGTCTAAGTAAAATGCTAAAATTATGTATGCTATTTCTATTAGACCCTACTTAAACCAATAAATTTTTCTTAGTAAACAGCGCGTGATATGACTAGCATGAACTTAAGTTTATCAAATAGTCACACCTAGTTAAGGACAACCTCACTCACGTCAGTGGTGTAAAGTGCATTTGCAACTCTATTTACCACAACAAAGTCCGAAGTGTTTCTACTGACGTGCTGCTGGGTGTACTATGTGTCATTGTCGATAGCATCATCAGATCTAATTATGCGATTTTATTTATCATTTCATTTATACATATTACTAAAATTCACTTAGGTGGGTGCGGCTGCGGCTGGTTACTTTTGATAAGATATTGTTATGAGCTCTTCAACCTCTTAATACAGGCTGTAACAAAAAGCTTATAACTGAACTTTCCCTAAGGAACGTAGGTCGCAATATAACAAAAATTTATAAGACTTGAATGAATGGCAGGTAAGATTTTTTTTCGTATTTGGACCTATATTCCTTGGGGAAAGTTGTTCAGTTTCATGGGCAGAATCACATCCTTCAGGGTTGATATACCCTTTCTGTTACACCTTATAGAGTATCTTTACATCTACAATTTAAGATAATGAAAACGAAAACGATAGTTGTCCGTTCGTTCTAATTCCGAACATGTCCTAACAATCTTGTTCAACAGCCGAAAGAGGCAGCTACGTAACTCGTTCTAATAACTTATGTCGCGAACGTGGCTTAGTAACCGCCATACACGGCCTTCCAAATGCTCTTAACGAATTTGTGTGCCGACTTAATACAGACGGAGGTAGGTAGGTACTCAATAAAATGTTAGAAACTGTTGGTTTTCACTCAAATAGAATTTAAGAAAAAAACACACTTGCAATTGTGTAAAAATATGAGTTGATATCTGTAAGGTATTATAAATCTGATATAAGAAGTATGTCAATTTTAAAAACATCCAAAATACACTAATTGCTCATATTTGAACTAAAACATTGAACAAAAATCGTGTATCGACAGTCAATAAACCACAAAATTGATTTTAAAAAAAGCTCGTCAATGGACCTTATTAGGATTAGCTGATCTCAATAAGGGCCATTTTTAGTCCTTAGAGCCTTAGATATTTCCGAAACCACATTATTTTATTTCAATTGAGTGGAATAAAGTTACAATTATTTTTGTTCATCATCATCATCATAACATCCCATGAACGTCCACTACAGGACAGGGAGCTCCCTCCAGAATTCTAGCTTTTGCTGGAAAAATCTGGAGGGGAAGTACCAGTCACCTCGCTTGTTAGCGTTACGGCTGGCACTATGGACCGCGGTTGTAGGTGACCGCAGTAAGTAAGATGTTAGATACAAAGGAGGATGCTGCTGCCCATCCTCCAGTTAACCCTTAGTCGCCTCTTACGACACTCACGGGTATGTATGGGTTGGTACTATTCTTTGCCGGCACCACACGGGACATTTTTCACGGGATTATTTTTGTTATTACCGTAAAACTAATCTATAAATGAGTAAAAAATTACGTGATGGTCCTTATAAAGACTATAAAAACTTAAATACAGAAAAATATGCTTGATTAAATTATTTATTTATCTTCTCTTCAGTGCAGTAAACAGTTCTAAACCACGTAAAATTTTACTATACTAAGACGACAGACTGGACGGCAGTGACCATGGCATTTGAAGATGATATAACGGAGCGACACATTGTTTTTCCATACGACGAACGAAGTGACTCTACGTTCTACGTCATTATGGCAACGTGCCTAGTTGGCCAAAACAAAATATCGGAATGACTTTAATTCTGTATTTACCATTCGTGATGTCACGAGTACATGATTAAACGATGATTTCGTCTAAAGAATTCAACGCCATAAGAAGCTAAGATGTTGATGAGTCACAACTTACCGATATCGGTGTTGTAATGGTTTCAAAAAGCGTAGGTAGTTCGTGACATTAGTGTCGCTCCAATACAAAAGCCGTTTAGATTGTATCAAAGTAATTTGGCTACATTTTATACAAAAATAAAATAAACTTTGGGTCCTAATGAAATAGTTTTTGAAAGGATTTATGAAAGTACAGGAAGCAAGGGAAGTATGTCAAGATCGTAGCAGGTGGAGGACTGTGGTCTCTGCCTACCCTGACGGGAAAGAGGCGTGATGTTATGTATGTATGTATTTTAACACGTTACTTAGACCATGAAACAGAATAACTTTCCTAAAGGAGTGATCACACCTAGCTAAATGCAAAGACTAATTCGGCATACATTGCTGGGATGCTTGGTTATGTTAATTGAAATATCCTTACTACAACGAGCAATGTATACCGAATTAGTCATTGAATTCAGCTAGGTGTGATCACTCCTTAAAGGAACATAGGATAGGTCGAAATACGAGAAACCAGATTTGACCTCCCATACAAAATGCGCTATCAGCTGATGCAGTTTCTATGGGAGGTCAACAAATATTTTTCATATTGCTACCTACTTACGTTTATTTTCTTATCTTCTTTTATTTTTGTATTACGACCCATGTTTCATAGTCTGAGTAAGATTCTAAAATTATGTTCATATTTCATCAGAACCTTATAATATATCGTAACAGTTACTCACAAAAAATTGATGTTATTATTGTATTTTAATGTGATCGTTTTGATTTGCTTTTAATCGATTAGGGTAATCTCTATACGTATAGCCATAGATTAAATAATAGTAAACTAACGTTATGGTATAGCATAACTGGCGAACTGCTGGAAAATTAGATAAAGCACAACGCGTAATTTAAGAAAAGAATAATTTTTCTTCTGATCTATCACATGTCATGACGGGTGGGTACATCAATTAGGAAGGTAGGATTTTTCCTAGCGCAATGGAAGAGCCCAAAAACGGACAATCTTAGTTTATCTAACCAACCTATTAACGAAACGAGTACTACATGAGCTTTTTAGTTTGGAATTTAGAATGGAACCAGATAAACGCTTAGTCTTCGTGATAAAAGCAAATAACTTCCACCCAACTAAACAACCAGACACATTCCAGGATATCAGTTGAGCGGTCGGCTCCATGTGTAAATGCATGCAATAAAAGGAGTTGGTAATAGTCGAGGATAAAGCATAGTTGATGATAGTAGGCGTGAGGTCACACCTTCTCAGCCGTATTAACTTCCTCGCTTACCTACGCGTAAAGTTATAACCAACTGCTCAAACAGATAATTTTATGCATCGTTTATTGAAAAAAAATATGATATCGGATTGTATTCGAACGCTTCTTGTAAGAAAAGGCATTAGTCGTGTATCGCCAAGTTCATTGACCGTGAAGACATTAAGATTTCTAATCATATTTTATTTTCTAGAGCAAATTACTTAATCTTCAGTGAGTTTACGAGTGGAAAATGTAACATAGTAGCTACAAGGCTTTATCTGTTGGCTTTACTGCAATTCATCACGTCATATCGTGAGGGGCTAATTTCACGTTGGCTGAACGTTTAAAGACTACTTTTTATATTCTAGTTAAATAGTTGCACACGTGAATAGGAGGAATGAAGTCATCAGTTGTAGCGAAGGCTCGTTATATGCATTCTTAGTTAGTCACAGTAAAAACGTAGTAAGACACATATTTACTTCACTTTATAATATATATATATATATAGTATATTTACTTAGTAATTACGCGTAGGTATTTTGAAAGATTCCTCAGCTCTTAAATCATTAACCGAGCTGACATTTCTATTTTTGAATCGGTTATCTACGTTTTTCGGACAAACTGTATTTTACGGACAATCTGGTTTGCCTAGGTTATGATAGTTTGCCTAGCCTAGGTCAACCTAGGATGGACCTATTGGAACTACTGCTATTCGTGATCCTATAGCGTTTTTCCTCTTCCCATGAAATCGTTAGGTTGTGCTTAGATTATCTGTTGACCCTCCCCCTTTATAAATAGGCGCCAAGTTGGCCAAGCTTCTACTCGCCCTATAAATTAGTTTGGCCGAAAAGTAGTTGGTTCTGATCTTAAATCGGGTTTGGTCGGTCAACCCATATTTACTTGATCCATAAACGTATAAAATTATCCATACATCGAGGGCGATTCTAGCGTGGCCGATAAATTTAAGGCTATAATTTGACAGGTCGTAAAATGTTGCTATCTTTGTTACCGCCTATAGGCTGAAAAAAGACAGCATAACTTTTAGACCTGTCAAATTTTAATCATAAATTTAGCGGCCACGCTAGAATCGCCCCCATCATCATCATACGAGGCGTAGACTCGCTCTATTTGCATTGTATTCTGCATGACATTCAATAAGTATTCTGTAAAGAATCTACATTGAATAAAATTATCTGAATCTGAATCATCATTAATTTCATCACGTTCCATCTCTATCCCGGAGGTCGGCGAAAATCGCAAAATTAACAACAACAGGCAGGAATCGAGGTCGCAAATTTTACAACATCTGGCGGGACCAATGGTAGCCTAGTTGGTAAGGCGTCTTCGATGGTGACAGAGAAGACGCAGGTTCCAATCCTGCCTATGGTTGTGAATTTTCTACTTTGTAGAACTATCACAGACTCTTATGTTTTTAGATTCATACACAAAGTACCGGGGCGACCGCGCGATTCTCTGTATATTTTTAACCGAAACCGCGCTATTTTCTATAATCTAAAATGCTCAAAAAACGGAGAAAACGAATTTTCCCAGACATGAGATCTAGCTACATCAATTTCCCTCCAGCCTCCAGCCAGCAACAGTAGAACATTTTTTGCACGCGAAAACCCCCGTATACTAGATTTCATCAAAATCGTCTTTAAGCCGTTTTCGAGAAACCGAAAACAAATATACAAAGATTGCTTGTTTAATAGTATAGGATAAATAAGATGGCCTCGGAAAGTGTTCCCTAGTAAATTTTACCAGTTCACGTGTTGAGTCGCATGGTATCGTATCGCACCAGGCACCTGTGTCGTGCTATGGGCTCTAATCTATACATTGTATCATGTATAGTCGAGATTTATAGTGTAACTTAACATGTAGCCTAGCTAATAGCTACTCGTACCGTCGCATTCTTTCATTATGTAAGTTCGTAATGGCATCTTAAGGCAAATGCTTTCATAAACACTCTATCTTTGAAGAAATTCTTACAGACAGTGTTTCTGAGGATATGCCTTAGCTTCAAGGGCATCTGTCATCGAAATTGCACAACTTTCCTAAAGCAGGTACCTACCTAACATGATTTTAAATTACATATCGATCGTAAATTAGATAGGTACCTGAGTTCGTGGAAAGAAAAGTGTCCATCTACCTATATAAAGTAATCCGCTTTCCAAAGAGGTACCTAGAGAGTTTTACCAGATTCTTGTAGCGAGTTGTGCTGGTAGAGACGAGATTGCGATGCAAATAAGGTACACCTAGCTACTTAAGATTGTGTGATTTGATTACTTCGTAAATTCCAGTAAAGACCTGGTTAAATAGGTATTTACGCACAGTAGCAAGCGCGCAGAAACAAAACCAGTATAAGCTGAACCAGAGTAGACTCGCTCATGGTTGAAGTGTTTCCACCAACGTGCGGCACAGAGTGTAGATGTCGCAAGTGTTGAACTTATGTTGACAATCTGATTTTAACCTTGCTATAAAAGTTTATCATTCATTAAATCTATTGCCGAAAGTTACTTTCTTTGTTGACTCAGAAAATGTCATTACCATTGGTTGGAGTAGCTGTCTGTAAATTCCTAAAAGTGAGAATATTATGGAAACCGTGGGCGATACAGGCAAAACATACACAGTTTTCGCGAAATTGAGAACAATTAGGTAGGTAAGGTAGCTCTTTGATAACAGGCGGCGAGGTGACGCATAATGTGTACAATATCGTGACAATATCATCTCAGATCAAATAAATAGTCTAGATGGACCGCTGTGAACAAAAAAGTGAGGCCGGTAAAACTGTGACTCGCCGTGTACGTACACAGTCACGCACACTAATGCAACAAAACTATGACTCGATATTCTATCTGTAATCTGTGGACTTGTCAGTCAGTCGAGTTTCGCGGCAAGTACAAAAATTGTGGTAAAAAGTTCAGTTTTTTCAATGTAAAATGCCAAATTGTGTTGTTAAAGGGTGCAATAAACAATCCACAAGAGATAAAAAGCGAGATGGAGTCATATTTCACGCGCAAGTAAACTTGGAAGCTAATATTTGTAGTAAAACAAAATAAAATTTGAGGTTATTGCTTGGAACAGTGAGTGTTGTAAAAGGGTGCAATAAACAATCTACAAAAGATAAAAAGTGGGATGGAATCACATTTCACGCGTAAGTAAACTTAGAAACTAATATTTTTAGTAAATAAAATAAAATTTTAGGTCATTGCTTTTTTTTTTTTAATTGCTTGGAACAGTAAGTGTTGCCATTATAAATAATATCCTAGTATTGGTAACTGTGACAAGTAACGTTATTTTATGAGGAATGAAGATATGATAAATATTTTAAAAACTTAGTAATCATATATTTAACGCTTATCGTTTATTTTTCAGATTTCCGGATCGAGATCAAAAAATTAAACAAAAATGGATAGCAGCTATACGTCAAAGTCGACAGGGACCATTATGGCAACCAACTTACTTCAGTAGAGTATGCTCAGAGCATTTTAAAGTCACCGATTTATACTACACCAAGAAAGGGTTACGTCGTGTATCAAAAACCGGATATCCAACGGTAACTTTCTAATAATTGCAATTTTTACACTTTTATAAGACATGTTGATATAATTTATACAACACTGATTTGTTTTGCCTATCAGATTTTACCAAACATCGTAGTAGAGGGATTAGGTGAAGTGGAGCTGAGACAACCTCCAAATATTGTGAGTATTTCAAGAGTCTACACAAAAATGTATTATATAGTGCTAGTGGTTTGCCATAAAAGCTGTAATTAGTGTTTAAAGCATCGGAATGATTGATTTTGAGCCATATAATTAATTTGACCGGTACAAACAAAAACAATATGTAAAAAATCCTACAGTTCAGGTGTTTATTACAGATTAGTATTGATAATGAAGTAGTCCTATGGTAGAGCTATAAAATGAATTAAATTTAAATCATGTTTTAAATTAAGTTCACGAGAAAAATGTGTATGTTCTTTTCAATTAATTTGCATATTTTAAACATACTTTAAAAAAAATGGGATGCACTCAGTTGCGCTATTTGCTAAGCACACAGAACAAAATTTCAAATAATTCTGTTTTTAACCGACTTCAAAAAGAGAGGTTATCAATTCAATCCGTAAGTATGTAGTTTTGTCAAAATACACAATTTTCGCGTAGGTTAGTCCATTTAAGCTTCTAAACAGAAAATTTCATTAGTGTATGTATGTTTTTCGTAAATTATTTCTTTTTTAATTTAACTAGGTATTTTTCAACTTAAAAGTGCAAGTTTCATCAAAACCGGTTCAGCAGTTCATTAAAATCGGTTCAGTAAAACTTATCGTTGACGCGTATCTCAAGACAGGAACTACGTAATATTCTGCTTAGGGTACAGTGCAAGTTGAGTGCAAGTTTCATCAAAATCGGTTCATTTAAAAAAAAAAACTGGTCAAGTGCAAGTCGGACTCGCGCGCCAAGGTTTCCGATATATCTCTAGTATTTTTGGAAGCAATAAAGTCCACTTTTAGGAACGCAAAACTAAATTTGTTTGTACAGGTTTCTAAAAAAACTGTGTAACTTAGAAAAATAGTTTTATTTTTGCTGATATATTTACATAAACTTATATTGACTGTAATAATTTCAGATTTTACCATTCACAAACTTCAGAGATAAGGGGGGGAATGGTATTTTTTTTGAAATTTTTCATCATAACTTGAAAAGTAAGAGTCGTGAAAAAATACCAAAATTTATTTTAGAATGCTCAAGTAAAGTCCTTTCATATGATACCCCACTCGACCTAGTAACGACAATTTGAAATTTTGCCCCCCCCCCCCCCTATTTGGGCCCCCTTTATATTAATAATCATATATATTTTTTTATTATTTCATGTGCAATTAAGTTGGACAACCATATTCTAAAACTGTTCCAAATTTCAAGTCGATAGCATGAGTGGTTGCTGAGATATACAGGTGTGACAGACAGGCGTGTAGTGTATAGCCTTTGTCTCGAGCGTGCATACTCAGTCTGCAACCGACCGTACAGCGAGTAGGTAGTGCAACGTGGTGTGTGCGTTGGCGAGCCAAATAAAGAGCTTAACAACTAACATCAGTGACGCTACAAGGCGGACAGACAAAGTCGCACCGTAAGGGTTCCTTTTTTTACCAATTTGGTATCGGCACCCTAAAAATTGTCCACGCATCTCTAAGAAACTAAAAGACTAATTGCAATAATTCTTTTTTAGTTGAACAAAGTTTTATTACTTTAAGGGTATAGTGCAAGTGTCATTAAAATTGGTTCAGCAGTTCATTAAAAATACAAAAGACAAAGATATTATTGAGTAATGGTAATCGAAAAATTTTTTTTAGAAGTAGTGTTATTTGGCGACATGGCGTCTCGCAGGCAGCTACACCTGGCCTGCCTCACATACACCGTGTTGCTTGCGGGCGCCCCCACCGGGCTCGCGGCCAAGCTGCGGCTGCAGGACGAGGGCGGGCGCCGGCAGCGCGCTGCCCGCGCCCTGCAGTTGGTGCTACCGCCGCACCGCACGCACGCTGCTACTGGTTCGTTTCGGTTGGCTGCAGCCAACATTTGGAACAATATTCCACCACCTATACGAGCTTGTAAAACACTACGTACTTTCAAAATCAATTATAAACGTCTGCTTTTAAATATGCAAATTAAATTTGAAAATGTGCGGTGTCCCTTTAGGACTAGGTTTGATTATGTAGGATTAATTTTTAAAAATAATAGATTCAATAGCTGTCAATTTTATTTAAAATGACTATACATCATAATATGTTGTTAATCTCAATAATTTTTGTATACATTTCTGTTTCTTCCTTTCCTTACTTTTGTTATAAATTTGTATGTAAAAAGACTGATGCTTCTTTCTAAATTACTATTATTATTTACTATTATTATATAGGTCCCTCTCTTCTTGACTCTGGGTGGGCTTAAAACCAGCCACTAGCTGTGCCCATGCCATTTTCTCAAATGTTTTGTTTTCTTGACATACTGATGTTATTTGAATTGAGAAATAAATGATTTTGTATTTCTATTTGTATTATTTTTAGAGATATCAAAAAAAGTTATTTAAAACACTAAACCGACTTTAAGAGTTAAAAGATACAAATAAAATATTGTGAGGGTGGGGGCAGCCTGATTATTTGAAATAAAACATATGCATACCAATACCATGACTAACAAGTGACACGTTTACGTGTTTTATTCATAATAATCAGACTGGCACAAACCTCAAAATCTTTTATAGTCTTAAAGTCGGTTTAATTTTAAATTATGTTTTTTTTTGGGTTGTTTGTTTAAGTCCTGCGTGATAGTTTAATCGAATATTTTAAAGCTCGCTTACATAGTTAACTTTGATAAGTTTATGCTAATGTTAAAAAATAAAACTAATGGCAAAAAAACAAAGTCATGTTCAATAACATTTTTATAGTCAAAATTGATCCTTTATAAAATAAACACCAGAATTTAAGAATTTTTACACATTTTACTATGTTCTTTTAGATGTGTTACGGGTCACATGGATTAATAGGGCCTTAAGATCAAATGTTCTTTTTCCATCATTTGCAATTTCACTGTATATCAGAGTATACCGCTAGTACTACTAAGATAAATATAAAATATCTCAGCACAAATGGGTCGGTCAGGTGACCACTTTAGTATGAGCCGAGTTTTAAAAAAAATCCAAAGTTATTTTTTTTAAGCGAAGCTTGTACTTAGATGCTAGGTAACTGATAAATGTAATATCTGCTTATATTTTTTTCTTTTAGCTGAATATGTTAGTCATAGTCGTTTATGTAAATATTACAGAGAAAACAAGTCAGTTATTAAATCCACATACAAATTACCCAGTAATTTTATTTCCTAAAACTCCCTATTTCCTTTCTATTACCGCCATCACTTTAATTAATTGTATTACCAGGCGCTAGAACCGAACTCAATCGTTATCTATTCTCTCTTTTTTTCTATACCTACAAGAAGATAAAGAAGATTCGATAGTATGTGATAACTTTATTACGTAACGTTATTTTTGTTACATTGGCACAATTTGATTATGGCAACACCGGTCCATGCACACATGTTTAAAAAGTTGGCCTCAGTTTTCTGTTCACAGCGCTACATCTAGACTATTTATTTGATCTGAGAATATCATATCACTCATTCAAGGGCAAAGCATCTTCATTAGGTGACACGTTCTTCTTTGTTTTTAGATTTTCTTTGGTGGATAGTAATTAATAATTTTTATTATGTACCTACTTTATGTGGGTATAATACTTACATGATGTAATGATGGGGGACTCATTAAATAACTTTGAATTCACACACATAGATCAATAATCTGGTCACTGTGTATCGCAAGCCGCAATTTGTAATTTCAAACATGTAGGTAGTCGCATTTTTTTATTTAACATAAAATAAGAAAAGCCTTATGTCTATTTTGTAAAACCCTGTAGGTACGCACAGCTGCAAGCACGTAGAAACAAAACCAGTATAAGCTGAGCCAGCGCTACGCTACAAACCAGAGACCCGCTCAAGGTCAAAGTGTTTCCACGAACGTGAGGCCGTGTGTACCTAAATTAATTGTAATTAGCAAGCAACACTTTAGAGTATTCGCTTTGCTTTGTTTTGTTTGATCCATTAATTGATAAAGTTCAAAAACGAATGTAAAGTTTTTGCCTGAAGTTAGTAAAGCAACAATTAGATGCGGTACCCTCAACCTTTTGACGATCTCTATCTGAAAGTACAGTCAGCATTAAAAGTAGCTAAACATCAAGAGTAGCTAAACATTTCAGGTGTCTTTACAAGGTTATTTTTTTGTATCTAACATTCGTTTACCCACTATTATTAGTGAAGTCAAAAGCAGTAACTTTTGTTCTGCGACCTTGCTAACAACGCACAAAAAAATTCAACTTCCCATAAAAAGTAATGTAAGTGACGTACACATTTTGTATGAAAAGTAAAAAAAATTGCGCGTTATTAGCAAATTCGTAGAACAAAAGTTTTTGCTTTTGACCCGACCAATAAGTGGGCAAACGGATGTCAGGGATGTCAGGTACAAAAATAACCTTGTGTGTAGATCCACAAATTCAAAGTGACCATAATTATCTATACAACACTAAAATCCAAATAATTGTAGGCTTTCTGTAAAACCAAAGGTGCTCACAACAATTCGAAAACTTTTGTTGTATAAAAATATTATTTATAATGTTCTCTTTGAATGTAAGGTTCTATATGGACACATGAAATGCTTAGCTACTTTTGATGGTGACTGTACTATCACAAATTGTTGGTATACATGGTCAGCATACACACATACACAGTATATTTGACATTGAACTAGTTATTACAAATGTGAATGTTACAAACAATACAGTCAATGTTTCTTCGGTGCAAAACAAGTAGAGTCATTCGTCTGACTGTGACACAGATAAACTCTTGACCACAGCTACAGATGATTGTCCCATTTAAATATAGCAGTTGTGTCACATTATTGTAAATGCACCTTGTCGTAGCTATATACAAGGCATATTGAAAATAGACAAACTGTATTCAGACTGAACGCATGTGGAAAAAATTGGCTTTTAAGCCATACGTTTATGGTCGATTAAGTGCCACCTATTTTATGGAATCCAAGTTTCTTCTCTCTTGTGTCTGATGAACTTCTCTCTTGTGTGATGCAGCTACATAATCCAAATCATACATATATAAGATAACATCGCGCCTCTTTTCCGTCGGATTAGGCAGAGACCACAGCCCTCCACCTGCTACGCTCTTGACATACTTTCCTCGTACCTCTGCTTTCATCAACCCCTTCGCTTGTCAGTCGGACCCAACTATCATTTTCAATTTCAGTCACTACATCTTCTTTTCCGCCACAACGTTCTCTTATCAACTTCACACCAATCAAATAATACAAATCATCGTTCAGACTATGTTTTTTTGCATAACCGCCGGATCGCCGATCAAACCAACTGACGCTTACACGTATCTTACAGATAATGCAGTGTGTTTTCATTGATTTTTGTTAGTACCTTTGAATATTTAATTCATGTACGTGGTTCGTATCGTAATGAACTAATGTCGGTAAGCAAAGCAGGTCGATCAATGTCCCTAATGTCTATAGATTGTAGAGGCGACGACTCCTTTGATTATAGGGCATGAGTTACTATGTAGAGTGACCCAAATAATAGATGAGTGATAAAATTCGTCAGTGTTCACTTTCCGTATGGATTAGTCTAATCTACATATCCAAATAATTCAAAACAATAATAATGCAATAAGTATATTCTAAATCAACGTTGATTACGTAGATATTGGCGTTAATGTTTTAATCAAATCCAACTAATAAACAATCAATACTTACTTAGATTAGATTAGTTAACATTGTCTCGGGTCGTTAGGCATGGGTTGCAAATTGCTAATTCGCTGGGCGTAGAGATTAGATGCTTCATTGATTTAGAGCTTGGCAATCCGATGGAGGCGTGAAAGCGTACGCGGCAGTGGATTCGCTGCGCAGTCGTGGGGTACTCGACTGTGACATGCGCTAGAGCAGGGCTGGCTTATCTAGGAATACAATCTTGAAATTATTATTTTTTATCTGAGTACCTTTGCCTTTTATCATTTTGTGACAATGACTTGGAGCGCACTGGTTTTTTCAGGCAGACATTTTCATTGATCAGATTTGTACTTACTCTAAAGGCAGCCCCCTGTTTTTTCTAAACTGGTTGACATAGACTTTAAAGCAATTTTTCCTATTTTGCTACTTGGAAGATTGTTCAACGCTGCGGCTGCGATGCAACTACTCTGTTAGATAGGAATATTTTGTTTGGGCTCCTATTGCAGAATTTTGTCCTCATATTCTGTTTTTTTTTTTTTGGGAATTTACCAGCCTTAATACAGGTTTTTGGATCTACCGCACCATGATTTTTAATTGCGCCGTACCGTGACGGCGAGAGTTTTGTCATGTACCTTGTACTAATGTTACTGGCTGTCGATCGGTATTGTCGTACCTTGCAACATGTTCACTATTCTGAAGGGCTTTTACTGTCGTTCCCTTTGAATTCGCATGCAACATCCTGCCTATAATAGGAGTGTACAGCGCATCGTGTATTATTTGTCCATATGTCTGTCTGTATTCACGTTTTGTCATTTTAATAAGCAGTTCTGACCCTATTTAATAAGTCTTTATTGCAGTAATTACCCGAAAGATAATTATTCCCAGCCTGCGGCAGTTTTCAAGAGCCTTATGACGCGATGACGTAGAAAATATTGTTTAGTGGGTGTATAGATTATTAAACAATATTTTATTTTCCAATTCTAATTTTTCAATTAAGTACTTACTTAGATCCCTTTTCTATTGTTTATAATGTACAATACTTCTTTAATAAATACTCTTGTATACCTTTATATCCAAAGTTGTTCCCAGCCACGCCCAGCTAGCCTTTGTGCAAGACCGCCGATGCGGATAAGCTTTTAAGGTGATCCGTTTTCCATACAAAACTTCAAATGACTTGCATTCTTACGTGGGACATAAAATTCTGTTGAAAAACGAACGAATACTGCTATTTTTAGTTAAATATTTCGCTGATTAATACAAAAATACAGCTAATGTACTGAAAGCGTTGAAGTTGCACCATGAAATTTCCGCTGATCAACTTTTTTCGTTGATTCGCGTAAATTTCATCGTGCAACTTCAAAGCCTAACAACAATTTCGATAAGAAAAATATCTCCATATGTCCACTAAAGTCAATTACTCTCGTCAGTCCGTGTTTACATGAGTACGATCACTCACACATGCACACAAAGCACAACCGTACAGTTTTGACCGCACGCCCACGATCGTAATATTGAACCAAAAATTGCTTATCAAAATAGTACTTTCAGTACATTAACTGTATTTTTGTATTGATTAGCGAAAAATTTTACTAAAAATAGCAGTATTCGTTCGTTTTTCAACAGAATTTTATGTCCCGCGTAAGAATGCAAGTCATTTGAATGTTTGTATGGAAAACGGATCACCAAGTCTGTATCATTTTCAAGAAATGGGATTTGAATATTTTAATTTATTTTTAGTCCCGATACGTCCCACTTCGTTTATTATAACGTTTTATGAGTGACGTAATGTTAACAACAAAACTGTTTTAAAATATTTTTGTGTTGAAAAGTTATCGATGTTTGCAAGATGAAAAAGCACAGAATATATAAATATTGTATTATAGTTTATATCATCGTACTAAAGGCCTATCTGATAGTCGACTTATGGCGACTGGTGATCAATTTACCTCAATTTTTTTTAAATTTAATTAAAAGAAAGAACTTTTGTTACAACTTATCAGGTTTGGAAAACCAATTAGTTGAAAATACAGATTTTTTGCTGGTTACAATATCCATATCTAAATAATTAATTCAAAAAATTGTAAAGGTTTTGTTTCCGAATGTAAAGCGATGGGATGTATCGGGACTCCAAAATCGTTATGTCCCTTGGTGCGTAGGACGTACTGGAACGTATCGGGACTCACTCGGCTTCCCTACTATTACAAACGTTTTTTTTGCGATTTTAGCTCGATTTTGATCTTTTTTTCGCTCGATGAAAATTGGTACGTTTATAATGCATAAGCTATAAAATAATAGCCAATAATGAAAACTGGTCGAGTGCGGTTCAGACTTGCGCGCAATTAATACACTTCTGCGCGACTAAGCGTCCCTGACTAAAACGGTATTTTTACCCAACTACGGCAAAAAGGAGGGTTATGATTTTGACTGGTATGTACCTTGGTAGTAGGGAACCCTCAGTGCGCGGGTCCGACTCGCACTTGGCCGGTATTATTTTATTTTGTGCAGGATGTAAAACGATACCTGGTTATGTTATTTAGCGAATAATCCATACTGTAAAAAATACTTGTATTCTCAGAAACCGTAACTCCAAATACGTTGGCTGGGTTTAGAAAGCTACGATGTTCAAGTTTTCCAATCAGGTTTTATGGATTTGTGCTGTGCCGTGAATCGCTAAATCATTTGGCGATTTCAATTGATGCTTGGCAACTGGCAAGGAAAAGATACTGCAAAGTTTTTGTTTAAAATTATTTCTGTCGTAACACTTATAAAGAGTTTTGGGTGCATGCATGTACGAACCATTGCTACTTTCATAAATGCAAGTACTTAGTTACCTCCTTCCTTCCGATTATTCAAACACCTATCAACATTGATAATTCACCGAAATCAATACAATACAAATATACTATATTGCACACCAAGAAATAAAAGAAATAGTTACAGAAATACACAAAAAAAGAACAGAGTAGAGTAGACAAAAGGCGGCCTTATTGCTAAAGCAGCATTCTCTTCCAGGCAACCTTTAGATCAATCAACTTTATGAAACGGATTCTAATGTGCAAGTATATTCGATTATGTAACTTATCAACATTGATAATGCACGGAAATCAATTTTGCATTCCACATTTGATAAAAGAATTTTTATATTTTCAAGTAGGTTTTAGGAGTTTGTGCTTTGAACCCCTAAACTAAATAATCAACTACACTACATACTGAAAGTTTAGTTAAAATCCTCTTTGTCTCGAAGTAACATGAAAAAAATATGCACTGATACAAAGGTACCAAAATTATGTGAAAACTGCACATTAATAATTATCATATTATATAAATCCTTATCCATAAGTCACCAAAATCTACTTTATAAAAACAAATCTGGTCGTTTTAATCAGTTCTTCCACTCTGATCAACTCGACGGATCAACTGAAACAGATCAACAAATTTTCTTTCCCAACGAATCGACTATTCAGTTGATCAGATAAGATATTATTAGCAGTCCATTTGTAAAAGACAGATAAATCTGTGATAGTATTTGTTTTAATGGGTATTATCTCAAACTTATCGGCTTATAACCTGATGTGGGAGCGCCTGTGATATTTCTTTAAGTATTTCATAAAGATAGCAATCTCTACGGTCCCTGGTTTGTTCGGGGAACTTCAACGTTATACAAACGGTGATTGTATGCAAATTCTTTGACTGTACTGTCGAACTAAATGACAAACTAGAGACAAGTTTTGCATTCGAAAGAAACTCCGATATGGTAATTCGTTTATGAATGACTTTAATATTTTGTACAGTCAACGACACTCAACGGTCTTTTGTGCAAGTGAACTAATAAACCACAAAGTTTACTTGGGAAATCTTCATTGATAGTTGGTTCAATGAATTTTATCAATAGCAAACAAGCAGATCACCTGATGATATGGTCTTATTTTTGACGTCAATAAGGCAACAAAGCGCATTGCTCCCCCTCAGAACCAAGATAGAATATTTCATGTACCGATGGTTTTGCAAAATCTACAATTTCCTAAGCGTTGTTTGTAAGAATTTACGACTAAGAGAACCTGATTCAAATCTTTGCGCAATCAGCTTCCTAGTTTATCTTGGCCTCGAGTTTTATCGCTGCAGTTTGAGATGTCTGCATCGTGAGTGATAGCCACACATCACATTAAGCTAACGAGAACAACGAGCGAAGAACCAGGATCACACCGCCCACTCGCAAAGCGTAATTGAAAAATGTATCTACTGACTTGACCTGCCAGCTATCAACATGAATGGCCAATTTAAATCTTATAAGTAACTACCTTATAGGATCCTGACCGGAAGGACAAAGATACAATGTGCAGAACTAAGAGAAACAGTAGTAGCTTCAGCTAATATTTAATTTATTTACAAATATTGTAAGGAAAGTAATACGTATCTGCACAACCTTGACTTTTATAAAACGTTCGCAAGTTGGCGTAATCAAAACATTGCTTATCGGTCCATAATATTTGCATTTTATATGCTAAGAAAGTAGCTTGTTATATGTGGACTATGTGAGCTACACAGTCTATAAGAAAATTGCGGAATAGATTAATAAATTGTCTCATAATAGCCTTGAAACTAGAAGTTTCACAAAGATAACATCATCTTTCTCATGTTAAAAGAAGTATTCGAAGGAGTTTAAACCTTGTTACGTGCAAATAGAGAAACATAAGGTTCTACCCATAATGGCGTACTGAGAAGGTGATCGCGTGAGAGACGAGTAAAAAGTAGTCATTGTAAACAAAACAATATCGACACGGCAATTAGAAGACACGAAGTCTTAAGTGGTTCAGTCAAACAACATGCAAGTCCTTAAAACGACATACCTTATTCAGATTGAGATAGATTTGATGTGTGAATAGCATATCTCAAATCATATAACTAGAAAGTAGCAGTATGTTAATATTTACTTAGAGATTTACTTGAAAATTGTGAGTGAAGATTGCATTTGCGATTCTTATCGGTATGCTTGCTTACGGTTGGCTTACGGGGTGACGTCATTAATTGTTAGCACATGAAAGCCTTTAGCAACAGCACTCTCTCCTTTTAATTCACGACTTGATTCCAGTGCCCTCTGAGACCTAACCTAACCAATCTTCCGAATAGGTATGTTTTGTTATTGCCAATTTGGTAGTTTAAAATTCGTGCCGAAATTGGCAATTTAGAAAGAAACGTGGCGTTTACAGTGGTGCAGGCATCAAGGAGGCATTCGGCCTCAGGCACTCACTCAATTAAGCGTATTCTCGGTGGTGATCTCATCCGACCCACGTCCTCGCTCAAACTTGTTTCTTGTTTACTCGTTGTATGTAAGAAACCGCCGTCGCCGAACACAGGACGTTCAGTATTAACTGTAGGTGACTCTAGGACGTTTACGTCATCGTTCACCGCTCTGGATTTTGCAATACAATACGACCCACCTGTATTTTGTAGGACCTGTTTGTGTAGGCTTTAGGATAACTGCTTGACTATAAGTAACTTTATTCTCGTTTGAAACCCAGCTTCTAAAAATCCAATGCCATAACATATAAAACTAAGGCAGGATAATTTTATTTTTTCGATGCAAATATTACGTCATCCTTTGTGAAGAGTATACTCAAGTAACTTGATTTTAACAATATAGCGAGTTAAGGCAATAAATCTCGTTAAACTTTTTATACGGAATGTGGTCGTTATCATATCGTGCTCCGGTTTTCGATTTAGTTTTTGCCAAACTACTCGTATGCTTAGCGTTACCAGTTCCACTAGCTAGCCCCAAGAGCAAAATAATTTGCCGCAGGAAACAATTTAGGTTCTTTCATGGCTTCAAATGGAATAACTTTTTGTTCGCTTTTGTTTATGAAGGTCGGGGCTATTTATAACGTAGCTAAGGTGCGAATTTGCCTTTTCTAAGCCCTGTTTTGGCTCGGTATAGTTCAATCATTGTTTTATAACTTAATGTATGAGTACGTGGCAGACAGGTAGGCCATATGGTCGTCGACCTTGTCTGTATCTCGTGCTGGTGACTGTAAACTGTTCCGACACCCACACGCTTATTATTTCCGATTCTTCACCAGTCCGTTTTGGCCAACGCGGACAAGTTTTGAACAACCGATATGGGCAAGCCGACACGCCTTTCACAAACGGCGAACCGAAATTATCGCACATCCTTATCATATCTATAGATGTTTTTATTTTACAAGAGCGTTGACCCATTTTAACCAGAGTCTATCGTCTCCGTCATAAAATCTGAATTACAGGCGTGTCTATAAGCCGATGATTTCTTGTTATAAGTAACTTAACTTGGACACAATCCGCTTAGAGCTAATGTATCGACGGTAATAATGCCCTCCAAGTAATCCTGGTATCGGCATTAAGTAAAACTTACGCCCAGTATTATATTACTCTATGGTAAAACGGATTAAATAACATATTAAAATTTAAGTCCTTTTCTCCGTGATTTCCTATGGTTGGTGAATTTTCAGAAATGATATACTTGAAAATGGTTTGGATATGTATTTCTTTAAATAGGCAGCACAAACATAAGGCGAATTTTTGATAGAATATTAGTCGCAAACACTATATCAGGGAGGGCCACAGTAGCTTAGTGGTTAATTAAAGCGACTCCAGCACTGATGGGGAAGCTGCAGCTTTAAATCCTGCCTGTTGTTGTGAATTAGGCGATTTTCTAATTTTTTGAACTTTTTTCCATACATGTGTTGTGCTGATATTCTTCAGTATAGCCCAATTATTGATTTTGCGAAAGGCCTTAACCCGTTCGGTAGTAAACGCTTGTATGGCATCAGACCTGGGCCGTATTAGGCTGTGACAACTTTCCACTCCTGCGCAACGGGGTCGGCGCTTTTTGTTCACCGCCTTATATGAAAAGGATTCTGTTAATTTATATCGATATTCCATCTGTGCCTTTTATCAGAATCGAAATTGAATACCTTTGCCTTGTTGTTGCAAGACCTACTAAGTTGGCACACTCAATTTATTTTCAGCCCTTGCATGTTTTGCTTGTTTCTAGGCTGAATTTAGATTGAACTTTCTTAGTCACGATTGAAATTAGACGTTATATAAAACCACAATCACACCTAACTGAATTCTAAGACTAATTCGGCATACATTGCTGGGAGGCTTGGATATGTTAATTGCAACATCCTTACTTCAACGAGCAATGTAAGCCGAATTAGTTTCTGAATTAGGGAAAATGTGATCGCGGCTTTAATAGATTAAGACATTAAAATAAAATCAATAGTTTCTGCCACTACGATGTTTATGTAAGTATCAATCATAATATCTTGTGTGGGTTGTATTTGTAAGATATAGGCGATTTATTCAGCTTTCAAATTACTACTGGTGGGCAGCCCTGCGACGTGTTTCTTTGGAACTGTAAATACAAGAAATGCAGTTGAGTAACCATCCCGATTTAGTAAGTCGGCTCAGAATCCCGTCATCGCATTCTGTCTGACTCAACCCAACAGATGGGCACTTCACTGAATTACTCTTGCGACACACCAAGTGACTTCACACTCCAAACATCTTATAAGAATACTATTAGTACGCTAGTTCTATCGACAGGTCAAGCTTGCTCGCAGCGCGACTCTAGCCCGTAGGTGCCTCTATTGAAATGAGAACGGTACAAAGTCCTATTCATCAAGCTTGATGTGCTCTTGACTTTACACTATAATATTAGACACATTATTGGGTGCTATGGGCGGTGGAGACCACTTACCATCAGGTGGACCACCTGCTCGTTTGCTCACTTGTAACATAAAAAACCGGTCAAGTGCGAGTCGGACTCGCGCGCCGAGGGTTCCGATATACTTTTTGTATTTTTGGAAGCAATTAAGTCCATTTTTAGGACCGCAAAACAAAATTTGTTTGTAAAGGTTATTTGCAGATTTCTAAAAAACTGTGCAATTTAGAAAGATCGTTTTATTTTTGCTATAATGTTTACATAAACGTATGTCAAGTTTTCCTTTCACAAACTTCGGAGATAATGGTATTTTTATTGTCATTTTTCATCATAACTTGAAAACTAAGAGACGTAAAAAAATACTAAAACATACATAACATCACGCCTTGTTCCCGTCGGGGTAGGCAGAGACCACAGTTCTCCACCTGCTACGATCTTGACATACTTCCCTTGCTTCCTGAACCTTCATCAATCCTTTCATACATGCTCGTCGGTTTAGGGTACTTTTAACCTGGCCTTTATTCAGAACGTCCTGAATTTGGTCCTGGTACGTTCGCCGAGGCCTTCCCCTTCCAACGTTTCCATTCACTCTCGCCTTGTGGATCTCTTTCGTCAATCTAAAATATATTTAAAAATGTACAAGTAAAGCCCTTTCATATGATACCCCACTCGACAATTTGAAATTTGCCCCCTTCCCCTCGCCCTGTACATTAATAATCATAATTTTTTCAAAATTATTTTATGTGCAATTAAGTTGGGCAACTATAGGTATTCTAAAACTATTCCAAATTTCAGGTCGATAGCATGAGTGGTTGCTGAGATATATAGAGGTGTGACAGACAGACGGACGGACAGACATACAGACAGACAGACAGACAAAGTCGCACCATAAGGGTTCCTTTCTTTTACCATTTTGGTATTGGAACCCTAAAAAGACAAACTGTAGAACAATACTTTTTAACGTTTAACATCTTCCCGTTTTGTAATTAGGTAACCTTTGATTTTTCTCCTGAGAATTAATTAAATGTATTTTGTAAGAAAAACAAAAGTGCCCTTGCTACATACAAGCAATATAGGGAAATTAATTCGGTTTAGTAGATTTCATAAATCATCCTTTAAAAGTTTACTTACTTACCTCTTGTAGTGAAGCATCATGTATTGTAGCATTTGTAGCACTCTCTCAAAGGTATGAAACAAAGAGTTTGAAACCTCGATGCGGTATGGAAGCTTGTAGGTACTGTCAACAGCACGATAATCTTGACACATTGGACTTTGTACCTTACTTCAGTAGTCATAGGAACTAAAGTGGCACTACGAGCGTCAAGCCTGCATGCTCTTGAATGTACAGTCAACGACAGATCAAGCTTGACACTCGCAGTGCGACTCTAGCCTGTATTGAAATAAGAACGGTACAAAGTCCGATGTGTCAAGCTTGATGTGCTCTTTCTTGACTGTACATGAATTCTTTTAGTGTTGCATTATTAGTATGATGAAAATGTATTGAACAAATGTCAACCTCACGCCATACGTGAACGATTTGCAAAATGATGTGTTTCACACCGTCTATAGATCGTGTGCTGAATTTACAATAGGTACGGTCAACCACACATCGGTAGAAACTTTTTCAACTCTATTACCACGCCATAAGGTCCAAAAGTGTTTCCACTGACGTGCTGTTGAGTGTACAACGCCACACGAAAAAGTTACTTTCGTATCACTTTAATCTGTTGTCAAGTAATTCACATTGTGATGTTGCATTTCTCATTTGTACACAATAGCTTGGTCTGCTTTCTCCTGTGTGATGTGAGTCCCGCTTATGCAATTATTTGTTGTATATTGCGAAATTGGTGTCTGGCTCATGTAAAATCTTTCTATTGTTACCTACATTGATTAGTACCGCTTGACACTCGCAGAGTAACTTTTCCATGAATAAATACGGTAAAAAGTCCAAATATTGTGTCAAACTTTACGTGCTCTTGACTGTACTCACAAAAATAAGGTAATCAGGACCCACTTCTTTACTATACTAGTATGATGACGAATTTAAAATATCTACCGGTACATGTACGTACGTACGTTCCTACGCATTGAAGGACTACATAAAATGATTCCGACTAACACTTGGCCAATTTTTATTTTAGTTTTTACTTAAGATTATGCACTATGATCCTATTCAGTAAGACGCTTACACGTATCACCGTTTTTACGATAGACCTAAAACAAATAAACGTAAAATAAATCCGTTTTTAGGGTTCCGTACCTCAAAATAAAAAACGGAACCCTTATAGGATCACTTTGTTGTCCGTCTGTCTGTCTGTCAAGACCCTTTATCTTACGAACGAGAAGAGGTATCAGGTTGAAATTGATAACAAACATTAAGGTCCATAAACCACACAAGATCTGAAAATTTCAATTTTTTACAACGACGCAATCAAAAGATATGGCTTTTTAAGTCCTCTTCTCCATATATTTATACAAAAAAGCAAAACCTACAGGGTACTTCCCGTTGACCTAAAATTATGAAATTTGGCAAGAAGCTAAGTAAGTAAGGTCTCACAATACAAATAAAGGGAAAAGTCTAAAATTATTAAATATTTCATTTTTCTCACAAGTAATAGTAACCAATTAAGGTGAGCTCCCGTTTCAAGAACTTTTCTATAAAAGAGGGGTCAAGTTGGATGGTCGCGGAGTTTTTAAAATCAAAGAGCAAAAGCTTTTAGTATATCATATGGTAGATAGGTACGGAACCCTTAGGACGCGAGTCCGACTCGCACTTGGCCGGATTTTTTCGTTTATTCCAACGGTTACCAACACATTTTGCAGCTATGCCAAAAGCAATCTACTAAATCTGTCAGAAAAAACAAGTGTGTAAAACAGTATTATTCTTTTCGTCAAAATATACTCTGAAAAATAGTTTAGTAACCAAGCAACATAATTGCTGCAAAGTAAATAAGTAATCGTGTCATAAGGGCACACAATTCAAAAATTGATTCAATTTCTATTTATAGGCATTCAGTACGTTCTTGAACATTTCAGAGAATTTTGATTCAGCAATGAAAAATAAGAAGTTAATAGTCATCGAAATGACCTGTTAGGGTCATTCGTGGTAAGTATCCATAATAGTGAATTGCCTTGGATTGTATTCATTCATGCGTGGGTAGATATTTTCATATGTTTTATCCTCAATTAGCCAAGCAATGTCGTGTGTTCATTACATTTTCAGGCAATCGATATTAAAAGCAATAACTCGGCTTAATGAATTTTGAAAATTTTGCATATTTTTTAGCAAGGCCAGTGATCTCATCGGTAAGACCTTGTATGTTATGAATGGACAAAGAGGAAGAGTGAGTCAAGTTGCAGACCTTGTTTACTCTTTTTAATGCTTAGCAGTTTTTGTACGGTTATACTGGGTGTAAAACAAAACCTTTTAAGGGCTTCTTCTGGGGGTTTAATGAATCAACTTTGGTTCAAAGACTACTTATTCTAAATTCGCGACAAAAACACTACTTTTCATACAAATGGACCGATCCAGCTGATCATTTTGTATGAAAAGTCAAAGTTATTTTTGCGAATTTCGAAAAGTCGTAGAACAAAAGTTGAAGCATTTAAAAGGTTTTACACCAATATTTTAAGCCCGATATATAAGGTCTTTTCAACCTAAAATAGAAAGCTAAATGTTCAGACAACTTTTATAATACAATGGGACCAACTCTGGAATCGCGAAAAAATATCAGTTGTTTCTCGACTAAGTACTCGTAGTTCAAATAATTGTTTTCACGAGTGGAAAATTGGTCGTGACTATCCTAATCTAAACTGTAATGTTTCACTGCTAAAGCAGCTGTACCGACTTTGATGAAATTTGGTATGAAGATAGTAGGTATGAAGCATGGAAAAGGACATAATATAGGCTATGGTTTTCTAGATACCACTGTGCGAAGTCGCGGGCAACAGGTTATGTTTGCATTGATTACCTACTTGAGCGCATGTTTACAAGTGCTTGATCTAATAAAAGCCACTAACAAAAAGTTAACACTCATACTTATCAAACTAATATTTACCAAAATTGTTAAACATTATCAAAATCGACTTGTGGAAAGTATAGCTATCAGATAAGGGTTGTCATATTCGTCGCGCACGGCAGGTTTGGCTTTAGTAATCAAGCTGTAGTTGGCTTAGTTATCTATGTAATGACACCCCTGTTTCACATTCAGTAGCAGTTTTCAGCGGCAACAAAATGTGCCGTTCCGTCAATTGTGTGGTAGTTATGGTACTGTGAATGATCGGAGAATAAACTGTAGTAATTAGTTTGAATTGTGTTGTACGTAGCCAAGGCCGATGAAATAGGAGACGATTCAGTGGTTCAAAAATGGTGTCAGTTTTAAGGTGAACTTGGTTTCTTCTTCCGTTTCCTAGGTATTGTTATTTATGTTTCACCATGATGTATCGTAATTATGAGGGGTTACTGCACCTGTAAGGACACCTGTTGTGCTAAATAACCACAAATTGAAGCTTGGAGGGAAATTTCAATGTCCCTTTGTTTCATGACTCAAAATAGATTCCATACCTAGTAATTTACTAGGGTAGTATAAGTACTATCCGATGTTTCTATTCATGGAACTAGATTTTGTTATGTTTCACACATAGACGACAGTAAAGTTGAAAGCGTTGGAATTTTGTTGTAATGTCGTTTGTGACCGTCTGGCGTCTAAGACACAAATCTATTGATTTTAGCCGAAAGATAGATTTAGGACATGTTTGATACCCATCGCTAAGCGACAAACATAAAAACCAGAGCAAAACTATTAAATCGTCTTCAATCATCATCACTTGCTTGGTTTGCTTTTATGGCTCGGGTTATTTTTGGACTCCTAGCCAAATTTCAGTATGTTGCTCAGAACATGTACCTATCTGAACATTTTCCCAAAGGAACATGGGTCGAAATACGAGAAAAAATTTTGGTCGTCCCATACAAATCCTACTATTGCCAGCACAAGATTTGTATGGGACGACCAAACATTTTTCTCTTTTTTCGACCCATGTTCCTTTGGGAAAGTTGTTCAGATACATGTTTGATGTGAGCAACATACTAAAATTTGGCCAGGGGTCCAAAAATAACCATGTATAGGTATCACATAAAGGGGCAATGAGGGCAAAATCATAAGGCTTGAGCTAATTATAGCAATGACTTGCATCCTTTTACGAGTATAAGGCAGTTACTATACTTGCTGCAGATCGTAGAGGGGTCGATGCAATCTGACTCATTTCTATATCGGGAGTGCGTCTTGCAATGCAACATACAGTCAAACCACCCACTTACAAGTCTTCAATGCAACACCAATGCAGTAAACTTTGGTTGTTTGTTCAGAAAACCCATTTTGTTTTATTGCCTAATTCAGGGGCTCGATATTCTGAAAGATATTTTCTCTGCTGTAAAAATATGATGTAAAAGAACTTGAGATCCTTTAAGTTTAAACTTAAGTAGGTACTTTATAATAATTCTTCGCTGGCTATATTTAAATTCATAGTTTTTGTTGTTCCGCATTTTATCGGTCGCAGATTTCAGAGTGAATGCATGCTGTCTGTAATAATGTTCGACGTTGGTATATACTATCGCTACGTTATTTATGAAAAGTTAGGCGGGCGGGGTTGCTGTGGCAACGAAGTTTGTGTACTGGTATAAAGGCATTTTACCAATGGGCAAATTGTAGGTAGGGCCCCGCCATCCATGGGGCCCCCTTGGACTGACAGATTAACCGATGAATATAAGATTCTCTTTTTTGAGAACATGCTATTAATTGAAGGTGGTAGGGCTTCATTGAAAAGTCCGTCTAGGGAAGTACCACTCCTTGCTTATTTCTGCTTGAAGGATAAAGGAGCCAGTGACATTACTGGCATACTGGCGTATTAGACCTATCATCAGGGTGGGCAGCACGCTTTGCTGTTATTAGTGTCAAATTAACACTAATGAGACAGTGGGTGCCTTAGAATAAGCATGTCTTTACGTGGGTGCTATGGCCGGTCCGGTGGTGTACACTTACCACCAGGTAATTTCGCTCGTTTGCTCACTATAGTAACAAAAAAAAAAATACTTTCTAAAAATTGAAACTGCATTTTGTAACGTCTTGAACAAGGGACGAATAATTCAAATAAATAGGTAATTATTTTATTGTTGTTAGCTAATTAATACAACGGGTAATGGAAAGGTGTGATAATACTGGAGGGTGTGAATCTGCCCAACTTCTCAAGGAACATAGGTGGAAGTACGAAAAACCAAATTTGACCTATACAAAATGCGCTATCAGCTGATACCTACAGTTTCTATGGGAGGTCAAAAATTTATTTTGTTCTATGACCTATGTTCGTTGGGAAAAGTTGTTCAGTTTTATGCGCAGATCCACACCCTTTAGTATTATCAACTTTCCGTTACACGCTGTATACACAAGCTAAGAACTAAAAGCAACTCTAGTAACCTACTCGAACGGAACTTCCCTTGAGAATACGACGTCCGGGCCACAATAAAATTGGCCGGGACATTTTTTATTAAGATTGAAAATCAAATTACTCTACACTGAGCTTACAACTAGTGAGTTTCGTCCGTCCCTTATTTATAATGATTAAATCCAGTATCCACATTTATACAATTCGGCTTTTTAAAAGGGCCCCCAAACATGTGCCCAAACTCAATGTACACAGCACAGGGCACTAGCATGGTCAAAGACGACCCTTCCTCAACGGTAGAGCCAGGGTAAAGCAGTAGGTCACATCGCGTCAGCAGACGTTTTCAGGTCACTCTATTGAGTGCAAGACTACCCATTTTTCTTTACGCTCAGCTACAGAAAAATATGTTTGGTAGACGAGACGTGTTTAGTAGCATTCCAAAAAATAATTTGTTATCAGTTCGATTGTGAAACATAAATTATTAAAAGACCATTAGCTATCCCTACATTTAAAATTTGATTAGTTCAGTACCTACCTACACAGTTAAAATGCTTTTGTATGGGTTAACAAACTAGGTCACCTGACTTTTAGACTGGTAATGTACATACCTAGTTTTGGATGTAGTAAGCTCTCGTGACGGCGGCCGCGGCAGTACGAGGCGCGACTCTGTCCTGACGGCAGCCTTGCCCTACAAACGAAAGCACATTAACGATAACCTTGTGGTCCTGACTACGTACGTAAAACCAATTGATGCAAAAAAAAACTTTAATTTTACTCAACGCAGCAAGTTATTAATCACAAAGATATTGAATTTATAATGCCGGCAATAAGATGACAACTGCAGTGAAAGAACAACCGAGCGGTGACAAGTGCATCACCTCGGAGTGTTCAATTGTGTGTTTGTGAACTCTAAAGTTAGGGATGTAGTGGAGTCGAGCGCGATGGACGCGTGCGATGGCCGAGCCGCTGACGCTACCGCCGCTGCCTCAACCACGACGATATCCTCTGTCTCTGCATCCCTATCGTATCAAAAGGTGTGATTCAATTCAATGCTGCAGGTATACAACGCGTAATTCCAAATACGCAAAACCTCTCGGGGTTTGTTCTACCAATATAACTGAACAACTTTTGTTCTACAACTTTCAGAAATTAAAATAAAAAACTTGGTCCTCCATACAAATTGACCGGATCAGGTTTTAGTTTTGTATGGAGATTAGATTTTTAAAATTTTAATTTGCAAGTTATTCAGTAACATGGGTGGAACTACCACCATGGTTATGCGTATTTAGAATTACACGTTTACTAAAGAGCAGGTGGTTTATACAGGATATAAATACATTCCCAAAAACTGAAACTTTGAGTTTAGACATGGACTAATTAAACTAAGTTCAGACTAAAAGAACTTTCCCAAAGAACACGATCGAAACACGTTCATTTTTATGACTCTTTATAGGAACTGCATCACGTGATAAGTTTGTAGTGCATTTTTGTATGAGAGGAAAGTCGATATTTCTTGTCATATCTCGATCTATGTTCCTTCGGAAGTTGTTAATTTTCATGGTCTAAATGCACGACATGAGTTTTTAGGCGGTCTTTTTACACCCTCATTTACACCATTATACTTTAAAATAAAAATTTTATTGGAAAATATTTGGTTACAGGCGTCACCGCTGCCCACACAACGATGTCCCGGAGCCATTGTTCGATGTGGAGCACACGACGAGCGTGGTATCCGCGTACAAACAAGACTACGACGAAAAGCATGTCAGCCGCACCACGGCCGTGCACCACGAGGATCACTTGCGTCTCGAAGGCGATTTCCAACAACCTGAGCGTTCGCGCTGGCAACCTGTCGAACGACCTAAACCGACCAAACCGGAAGATAACCTCAAGCCAGAAGGTGATTTTGAAAAAAGGCAACCTAACGAATGGCGCCCGGGTGAAAGAGCTCCCGTGAAAAGGCCCGAAGATAACCTAAAACCTGAAGGCGATTTCGAAAGGCGTCGCCCTGAAGAGTGGCGTCCAGGTGACAGAGCACCAGTTCGTCGACCAGATGACAACTTGCGACCAGAAGGAGAATTCACTAGACCTGACCATGAACCTTGGCGTCCAGCTGAACGCCAAAAACCTAAGAAACCAGAAGATAATCTGCGGCCTGAGGGTGACTTTGAAAAGCGTAAGCCCGATGAATGGAGGCCAGGAGACAGAGCCCCAGTCAAGCGCCCTGAGGACAATCTCAAGCCTGAAGGTGATTTTGAAAAGCGCAGACCTGAAGAGTGGCGTCCAGGTGACCGAGCACCAGTTCGTCGACCAGATGACAACTTGCGACCAGAAGGAGAATTCGCAAGACCTGAACATGAGCCTTGGCGTCCAGCTGAACGCCAAAAACCGAAGAAACCAGATGATAATCTGCGGCCTGAGGGTGAATTTGAGAAGCGCAAGCCCGACGAATGGAGGCCAGGAGACAGAGCCACAGTCAAGCGTCCTGAGGACAATCTCAAACCAGAAGGAGACTTTGAAAAACGAAGACCTGAAGAGTGGCGTCCAGGTGACAGAGCACCAGTTCGTCGACCGGATGACAACTTACGACCAGAAGGAGAATTTACTAGACCAGAACATGAGCCTTGGCGTCCAGCTGAACGCCAAACGCCTAAGAAACCAGAAGATAATCTGCGGCCTGAGGGTGACTTTGAGAAGCGTAAGCCGGACGAGTGGAGGCCAGGAGACAGAGCCCCAGTCAAGCGCCCCGAGGACAATCTGAAGCCTGAAGGAGAGTTTGAAAGACGTAAACCTGAAGAATGGCACCCAGGTGATAGAGCGCCTGTCCGTCGTCCTGACGATAACCTTAAACCTGAAGGCGAGTTTACTACTCCTGAAAAAGAAGTTTGGCGACCGGCAGAACGTCCAAAACAAAAGAAACCAGTAGACAATCTCAAGCCAGAAGGTGAATTCGAAACAAGAACACCGGAAAAGTGGAGTCCAGGAGAAAGAGAACCAATGCGTCGACCCGAAGACAACTTAAAGTCTGAAGGAGAGTTCACAACACCAGAAAAACCAGAATGGAGACCTGCTGAAAAAGCAGTGGTGAAGAAACCGAAAGACAACTTGCGTCCAGAAGGAGACTTTGGTACTGCGAGAACCATCACTCAAGATTATCAAGTAGTAGTAGGTGAAAGGGCTGAAATAATTAGAAGAACTGACAATATTATCACTGAGGGAGAATTCACAGGTGAGATTCAGTATATATTTTTTTGCTGTTGGTCCTTTTGGTTACTTGATGGGCGCACGACCGGTAAGGTTTGCGAGTAAAAACAACGAAGTGATGTGGTTGATGAATGGTGGTCGTAGGGCTTTTGTGCAAAGCCCGTTAGGGGAAGTACCACCCCCTTGCCTTTTTCTGCCGTAAAGCAGCAGTGTTTGCACTGCTGTGTTTCGGTCTCAAGGGTAAGGGAGCCAGTGAAATTACAGGCACATAAGACATACCGTCTTAGTTCTCAGGGTGGGTAACGCGCTTTGCTGTCTTATTAGTATTAGTGTCAAATTGTGTCACTAATAAGACCACTTACCACCAGGTTGCCCACCTGCTCGTTTGCCCACTTGTGACACTAAAAAAATTACCGTGCAGTGCCAAAACGGGTAGGGTATAAAAAGGGAAAATGCGGGTAAACCCTCAGGTTGGAAATCTGTCAGCTGTATGTTACTGGAAAAGCCTGAGACTTGCCTATAAATGCTAAGATCACTTAAGTGCGTTAATCATACATAAACATTTACTCTATGGCATAACATTTGCTTGTCCTTGGAAACCACGTTTTTTGTTAGCAATATACTACTGCCTAGCCACGTGCTTGACTTTACCTGGCTACTCTTCTACCATACCAGATTTCACGTCTGTATGCAGGAATGATAATTTTAGCTAGGTATTGATTTTTGCCGAATTAATGTTTTTGAAACTAACGATGTATTTACATTTACAGATACTACTACGTCACGTTCTGAGTATACGGTGAAACCAGCAGAAAGGCTAAAACCAGTCCGTCGTAATACGTGGACGAAGATAGAAGGCGATATGACTACAGAAACTACATCCCAATCAGAATTTGTTGACTATACTGACATAGTTGAAAGGACAACCATGGTAACACGAAGAACCGACAATTTAGTTCGAGAAGGTGAAATCGATTTCGTTACTTCCAATCAAGAAGATTATACAAAAAAAAATACTCCAGTTGAACGCCCCCAAAGACGAAGAACCTGGACTAAGGAAGATTTTGAGAAATTTTATTCAACCGAAGATTTAAGGAAAATTACTACTAGTCAAGAGGAATACAGAACGTTTGAGGAAGTTGACGTTAGGCAGCAGAAAATAATCAAAAAGGATAATTTGCACATGGAAGGGACATTTGACTCTCACACTGTATCTCAAGATGCCTACCAACCAAAATATTCTGAACGACCTAAACAAAAGAAACCAATCGACAATTTGAAACCAGAAGGTGAATTTGAAAAACCTACACATGAGGATTGGCAACCAGCTGAAAGGCGATCTCCCACAAAACCTAAAGACAACCTGAAACCCGAAGGTGAATTTGAGAAGCCAAAACATGACGAGTGGCGTCCTGCTGAGAAGCGTACTCAAACAAAGCCAGAAGACAATCTAAGACCAGAAGGTGAATTCGAAAAGCCTAAACATGACGAATGGCGTCCCGCTGAAAGAATAACACCGAAGAAGCCTCAAGACAACCTTAGGCCTGAAGGTGAATTTGAGAAACCAAAGCATGACGAGTGGCGACCCGCTGAGAAGCGAACGCCGACAAAACCAGAGGACAACTTAAGACCAGAAGGTGAATTTGAAAAACCAAAGCAAGATAAATGGCGTCCTGCTGAGAAACGAACTCCAACTAAACCTGAAGATAATCTAAGACCAGAAGGTGAATTTGAAAAGCCTAAACACGATGAGTGGCGTCCAGCAGAAAGACCAACAGCGAAGAAACCCAAAGACAACTTGAGACCGGAGGGTGAATTCGAGAAGCCTAAACATGACGAATGGCGTCCAGCCGAAAAACGTATACAAACAAAGCCTGAAGACAATTTGAGACCAGAAGGAGAATTTGAGAAACCGAAACATGACCAATGGATCCCCGCTGAGAAGCGCCACCCAACTAAACCAGAGGACAATTTGAGACCTGAAGGGGAGTTTGAGAAACCGAAACATGACGAGTGGCGTCCTGCAGAGCGCCAGACACCTACGAAGCCGCAAGATAATTTGAAACCTGAAGGTGAATTTGAGAAACCTAAACATGACAAATGGCGCCCTGCTGAAAAGCGTACCCCAACAAAACCTGAAGATAATTTACGTCCAGAAGGAGAATTTGAGAAACCGAAACATGATGAATGGCGTCCAGCTGAAAAGCGTACTCCCTCAAAACCTGAAGACAATTTGAGACCTGAAGGTGAATTTGAGAAACCTAAGCATGACAAATGGCGCCCTGCTGAAAAGCGTACCCTAACAAAGCCTGAAGATAATTTACGTCCAGAAGGAGAATTTGAGAAACCGAAACACGATGAATGGCGTCCTGCTGAAAAGCGTACTCCGTCAAAACCTGAAGACAATTTGAGACCTGAAGGTGAATTCGAGAAACCAAAACATGATGAGTGGCGTCCTGCTGAGAAGCGTGCCCCGACAAAGCCGGAAGATAATTTGAGACCTGAAGGTGAATTTGAGAAACCAAAACATGATGAGTGGCGTCCGGCTGAGAAACGTACTCCAACAAAACCACAAGATAATTTGAAACCAGAAGGTGAATTTGAGAAACCTAAACATGACAAATGGCGCCCTGCTGAAAAGCGTACCCCAACAAAGCCTGAAGATAATTTACGTCCAGAAGGAGAATTTGAGAAACCGAAACATGATGAATGGCGTCCAGCTGAAAAGCGTACTCCCTCAAAACCTGAAGACAATTTGAGACCTGAAGGTGAATTTGAGAAACCTAAGCATGACAAATGGCGCCCTGCTGAAAAGCGTACCCCAACAAAGCCTGAAGATAATTTACGTCCTGAAGGAGAATTTGAGAAACCGAAACACGATGAATGGCGTCCTGCTGAAAAGCGTACTCCGTCAAAACCTGAAGACAATTTGAGACCTGAAGGTGAATTCGAGAAACCAAAACATGATGAATGGCGTCCGGCTGAGAAACGTTCTCCAACAAAACCACAAGATAATTTGAAACCAGAAGGTGAATTCGAAAAACCTAAACATGATGAATGGCGTCCGGCTGAGCGACAGACACCTCAGAAACCTCAGGATAATTTGAGACCTGAAGGTGAGTTCGAGAAACCGAAACATGATGAGTGGCGTCCTGCTGAAAAGCGTACACCGACAAAACCACAAGATAATTTGAAACCAGAAGGTGAATTTGAGAAACCTAAGCATGACGAATGGCGTCCGGCAGAGCGACAGACACCTCAGAAACCGCAGGATAATTTGAGACCTGAAGGTGAGTTTGAGAAACCGAAACATGATGAGTGGCGTCCTGCTGAGAAGCGTACACCGACAAAGCCGGAAGATAATTTGAAACCTGAAGGCGAATACGAAAAACCCAAACACGATGAGTGGCGTCCTGCTGAGAAGCGTACTGCTACAAAGCCGGAAGATAATTTGAAACCTGAAGGTGAATTCGAAAAACCTAAACATGATGAATGGCGTCCAGCTGAGAAGCGTACTCCAACAAAGCCACGAGATAATTTGAAACCAGAAGGTGATTTCGAGAAACCAAAACATGACAAATGGCGCCCTGCTGAAAAGCGTACCCCGACAAAGCCTGAAGATAATTTACGTCCAGAAGGAGAATTTGAGAAACAGAAGCATGATGATTGGCGTCCAGCTGAAAAGCGTACTCCCACAAAACCTGAAGACAATTTGAGACCTGAAGGTGAATTTGAGACACCAAAACATGATGAGTGGCGTCCTGCTGAGAAGCGTACCCCAACCAAACCACAAGATAATTTGAGACCTGAAGGTGAGTTTGAGAAACCAAAACATGATGAGTGGCGTCCTGCTGAGAAGCGTACACCGACAAAGCCAGAAGATAACTTGAGACCTGAGGGTGAATTCGAAAAACCTAAACATGACAAATGGCGCCCTGCTGAAAAGCGTACCCCAACAAAGCCCGAAGATAATTTACGTCCAGAAGGAGAATTTGAGAAACCGAAACATGATGATTGGCGTCCAGCTGAAAAGCGTGCTCCCTCAAAACCTGAAGACAATTTGAGACCTGAAGGTGAATTTGAGAAACCAAAACATGATGAGTGGCGTCCTGCTGAGAAGCGTGCCCCAACAAAACCACAAGATAATTTGAGACCTGAAGGTGAGTTTGAGAAACAGAAACATGATGAGTGGCGTCCTGCTGAGAAGCGTACACCGACAAAGCCAGAAGATAACTTGAGACCTGAGGGTGAATTCGAAAAACCCAAACACGATGAATGGCGCCCGGCTGAGAAACGTACTCCAACAAAACCACAAGATAATTTGAAACCAGAAGGTGAATTTGAGAAACCTAAGCATGACGAATGGCGTCCGGCAGAGCGACAGACACCTCAGAAACCTCAGGATAATTTGAGACCTGAAGGCGAGTTTGAGAAACCGAAACATGATGAATGGCGTCCAGCTGAGAAGCGTACTCCAACAAAACCACAAGATAATTTGAAACCGGAAGGTGAATTTGAGAAACCTAAGCATGACGAATGGCGTCCAGCCGAGCGACAGACACCTCAGAAACCGCAGGATAATTTGAAACCTGAAGGCGAATTTGATAAACCTAAACACGACGAGTGGCGTCCTGCTGAGAAGCGTACCCCTACAAAGCCGGAAGATAATTTAAGACCTGAAGGTGAATTCGAGAAACCTAAACACGATGAATGGCGTCCGGCTGAAAAGAGGGTTTCAAGAAAGCCTGAAGATAATTTAAAACCCGAAGGAGATTTCGAAACACCAAAACATGATGAGTGGCGTCCTGCAGAACGTCAGACTCCTAAGAAACCGCAGGATAATTTGAAACCAGAAGGTGCATTTGAAAAACCAAAGCTCGACGAATGGCGTCCTGCAGAGAAACGAACTCCGACTAAACCTGAAGATAACTTGAAACCAGAAGGTGAATTTGAAAAACCTAAGCATGACGTATGGCGTCCTGCTGAAAAGCGAATCCCTACAAAGCCTGAAGATAATTTGCGACCAGAAGGTGAATTCGAAAAACCTAAACAAGATAAATGGCGCCCAGCTGAAAAAAGAGTACCGACAAAACCTGAGGATAATTTACGTCCTGAAGGAGAATTTGAAAAACCCAAACACGACGAGTGGCGTCCAGCTGAACGTCAAACACCTAAAAAACCTCGGGATAATCTTAAACCTGAAGGTGAATTTGAAACGCCGAAACATGATGAATGGCGCCCTGCTGAAAGGCAAACTCCAATGAAACCAGAAGATAATTTGAAACCAGAGGGAAGTATGGACGTTATAAGGCGAACCGACTACACTGCAACACGAGGAGATCGTGTTGATGTCATAAGACGCGAAGACCATCTGAAAATGGAAGGCGTCATTAATACTCAACGTAGTCGGGATGATTACAAACGTATTGACAGAACGGAAAGGGTAGTTATTCAAAGACATGAGGATAACTTAAGAACTGAAGGAGAATTTATAGATCTTCATATAAGAAATGATTATAGTGCTGTCAAGGGCGAAAGAGCTCCAGTTGTAAGACCCAAAGACAATCTTAAACCTGAAGGTGCATTTGAAAAGCCTAAACATGATGAATGGCGTCCAGCCGAAAGGCCCATTCAAAAGAAACCAGAAGATAATTTAAGACCTGAAGGAGAGTTCGAGAAACCTAAACACGATGAATGGCGACCAGCTGAGAAGCGAGTGCCGACCAAGCCCGAAGATAATTTAAGACCTGAAGGCGAGTTTGCAAGGCCGAAAAACGAAGAATGGCGCCCTGCTGAGCGTCAAACTCCTAAGAAACCCCACGACAATTTGCGACCGGAAGGAGAATTTGAGACACCTAGACCGGAAAAGTGGCGTCCAGCTGAACGACCTGAAGTTAAAAAGCCAAAGGACAATCTGAAACCTGAGGGAGAATTCGAAAAGCCCAAACACGACGAATGGCGGCCAGCTGAAAGACAAACACCTAAGAAACCGGAAGACAACTTACGACCAGAGGGTGAATTTGAAAAACCTAAACACGATGAATGGCGTCCAGCTGAAAAACGAATTCCAACTAAGCCTGAAGACAACTTGAGACCAGAAGGAGATTTTCAGAAACAGAAACATGACGAATGGCGCCCAGCCGAACGACAAACTCCTAAGAAACCCCAAGATAATCTGCGTCCTGAAGGTGAATTTGAAACACCTAAACCCGAAAAATGGCGTCCAGCAGAACGCCAGACTCCTAAGAAACCAAAAGATAATCTTAAACCGGAAGGAGAATTTGAAAAACCGAAAGAGGACAAATGGCGTCCAGCTGAGAGGCAAACTCCTAAGAAACCTCAAGATAATCTAAAACCGGAAGGTAAATTTGAAAGACCAGAGAAGCCTAAGCCCGTACAAGGGGAAAGGCCAGTTGCTAAAAAACCTGAAGACAATTTGAAACCAGAAGGCGATATGAATATTGTAAGACGTACCGACTACACCGCAACGCGAGGTGACCGCGTAGATATAATAAAACACGAAGACCACCTTAGAATGGAAGGCACAATAGATGTTCATCGGTCCCGCGACGATTATAAACAAATTGAAAAAACTGAAAAGGTTGTTATAACGAAGCACGAAGACAACTTAAAAACAGAAGGAGAATTTTACAAACCTGAAGTTGTCCCATCTCAACCAGCGGAAAAACGAAAACCATTTAAACAAGTTGACAATATTACTATTGAAAAAGATATCCGACATAGGCAAAATGTAGAAAGACTTGATATAATTAGAAGAGAGGATAATCTTAAAATAGAGGGTGAATTTGTAGACATGAAGCAAAGAAATGATTATAGCGTTGTTAAAGGCGAGCGAGCTGCTGTAGTGCGACATGAAGATAATCTAAAAATCAATGAGGGTAAAATGGACAACATTCGATCATCTGATACTTATCGTGTCGTTAAAGGTCAACGGGTAAAACTTACTAGAAGAGAGGATAACTTGAAAATTGAAGGAGTATTTGAAGACCATAGTCGAAGAGATGACTACAAATACACCAAAGGTGAACGTTCTGCGATTATTTACCATGCTGACAACCTGAAACCTGAAGGAGAATTCGAAAGGAAACCATTACCAGAGCCCGTTAATGGTGACAGACGTTCACCAATCAAACAAACAGATCATCTAAAACCAGAAGGTGACTTCGAGCGACCTTCTCGACCCAAATGGGTAAAGGGAGAAAGGCCTGAAGTTTTAAAACCTTTAGACAATCTTCATCCAGAGGGTGATTTTGAAACTCGTCCTACTACAAAGTGGGAACCTGGAGAAATTCCTGCTCAAGTGCGGCCTAAAGATAATCTACGACCCGAAGGAGAGTTCCAAAACAAACCTAAAACTCACTGGCAACCTGGAGAAACTCCCGCACAAATAAGACCCAAGGATAATCTAAGACCTGAAGGGCAATTTATAGATTCGCCGAAAACTCACTGGCAACCTGGAGAAACTCCGGTTCAAGTGCGATCAAAAGATAATTTGAAGCCCGAAGGCGAGTTTCACCAAAAACCCAAGAGTCATTGGAAACCGGGACAAACTCCAGAGCAATCTAGACCTAAAGACAATCTAAAACCAGAAGGTGAATTTGATCGTCCTACTCGTCCTAAATGGCAGTCAGGAGATCGACCAAGTCCAGTTAGACCTCAAGATAATTTACGTCCAGAAGGTGAGTTCGACCGTCCAACAAGTCAAAAGTGGAATCCGGCAGAAAGAGGAGGACCATTAAAACCTAAAGATACCCTACATACAAATGGGGATGTGACGAAATTTGGCACAGTTACCAGGAAAAAAGAATCAGCAGATCGTGACGACCAAATACACTCTATGCACACCGAGTCTTATACCCAGCGTTCCGGTAGCCACAGCACAACTGGACACTCTTCTGTGAAAGACATACATTCTGGAACACAAATAAATCAGTCCATACATAGATCCCAAGATGTTGTAGACCGTACGGATTCACAAAGCTCAATTGAACGTAGAAGTACTCAGAAAATTTACGACAAAAACACTACTGGACACTCTTCTGTGAAACACATACATTCTGGAACACAAATAAATCAGTCGATTCATAGATCCCAAGATGTTGGAGACCATGCGGATTCACAAAGCTCAATTGACCATAGAAGCACTACTCAGAAAATTTACGACAAAAATACTGCTACTACCGATCAATCAATAAATAAAACTAAGATAGATAGTACTTTCGGCAAAACTGAAGCACGAAATAATAAAGACATTTCCTCTTCGACAACGAAAACAATGAAACAGATAACGGAAAAGAAACTGATAGGAGGCAAAATGGTTACCGTTACACGAAATGTAGAAACAAATATTATTTCTGGAGGAGACACTAGTAAGCCGAAGTTTGCCCATTCTACTCCTAAAAGTGGTACTTTGACAAGCCAAACGTATGAGCAGTCCACGACATCCTCGTCTATTAAGAAAGATCACGAATTAAACCAGCGTCATTCCACTCAACGCCATTTTAATCAATCTGAGCATGTATCGCAGGGAAGTCAAATAGAGCAAAATGTATCTCGGATTACTCAAGGATCATCAGTGGAAAGCAATAGCAATACTGCTGAAAGAATACACCCTTCGGAAAAATCAGAATCGGCAGCAGTTTATCGTGCACAAAGTAGCATGTCACATTCATCGCACACATCCTCTGAACATCAAACACAACATAAGGAGCAACAAATTCAGGGAGATTCTGCTCAAAGGATTATGTCAACCGACCAATCGACAGTGTCTTCAGGAAACCAAGATTCAAATTCTCGACGCCATGAGACTACCGGCCATTTACAGAGAAATGTGTCCAACATAAGCCATATGGATCAAAATGTTTCTCATTCTCAAATACATTCCAGTAGAAGTCAGTTAAGCGACAATGTCACTAAGACAAGCCTCGAGTTCCAGCGCGCCATGCACGGTGGTGGTAGTGATACCGCTACAACAGTCGTAGACAGCTCTGCGCGATCTGGACACCACAAACGCACTTCTGACCTCGTATCCGATGCTTCTTCTACTAACGCTGTTCTTCATCGCAAGGGTCTCTCTTCTGCTACAGAAGCACATCATTCTACTAGCTCTACCGCAGCTGCTCAAAGAAAGAGCATCGGAAATCTCTGCGACCGCGGAGAATTTATTAGCAACTCCACACAAAGCAGTGAAAGAAAAAGCATAAGCTCAATGCATCGTTCTGGTCGCGACAACACGGGAATTTCTCAGCATTCTTCTCAATCTCAATATTCTGATTCCCGCCGTGAGCAAGCTAAGAGAGATGGTCAGTCAACTATGATTATAGAAAGGCAGCCAAGAGTGACAGTAAAAGATAACTTGCGCGTTGGGGGTGAGTTTTACGGTAATTCGGAAGTGCGTTATGGCAGCTTCTCGCGTTCGGAACAGCAGAAATCTGAGCGGTCAGAACGCGTGGAGAGAGTGGAGCGCGTAGTGAGACATGGAACCAATTCCCACTTTGTACTAGGTGACGGCAGCAGTAGCTACAAGCGCGAGTTCACTACCCACGTGCACGGCCCCTGCCCCGCGACGCTCATAGAGTCCCCTCGTACGCAGTACAAGCACACCCGAGACACTCGTGAACATAAATTCTATTCTCCGAAAGTTAATCAGTAAGAATAAGTTAAGCTGTATAATAATAACATTTTATATTGTATCCTTATTGAGCTTCGATAATTTTTAAAGCTATTCAAAAATACTTTACAATGCAAGCTATGTTTTATAATAACATTTTGCTAGTCTTAACGATATACGTGCCTTCTATTATTTAAATTTATTTTTTTATTATACGTACCTAATGAATAATTTTAATGTTAAATTTTGCCATGAAATAAAATTTTGATACTAAGTAATATGTTTCACTTTGACCCTTTGATATAAATTCGTGCCGAAAAAGTCTACTTATTCAAATTATAAACAAACGAAAATTATTTCTTATGAATTTATTAATATTTGACATTCTAATCTAACCAAGACATTAAAACTTATAAACAAATCTCAAACAATGTAAATTAAATAGCTATAAACCTAAGTTATACAATATCAACATATACTCAAAAAATACTTACGATTAAAAAAGAATAACCTACTAGCGCAATCTTTTATTCAAGTATTAGTTGAAAAGTCCAATTAGGAAAACCCTGCGGGCTGTTTTACTCGTCGTATTCTTTTGTACCGAGAGAGATCCCCTTCATAGCTGCGCGGCAGAGGGCCAAATGCGTCTTTCTCTTGGTAGTTTGGAACATTAGCGTAGTTGTCAGAGACCGACTTAATTTCTTCGTCAAGGGCTGTCGAGCGAGCAAGACGACTCTGCTCCTTCGCCGCGGTATCTGCATTTTCAAGTCCAGGCTTTTCCTCATTTGCAACAGTACGCCTATTCCGAGAGGCACTATTAAACATTAAATTTTCATCCATTCCTTCTACTCCAGATAGCACACTGTCTGTGTCCGAACCAAGGTGTGCTGTTTCACTCTCCATGTTGTTATTCAATTCAGAAGGATTGTCTACTAGTTCAGAATCTGCTTTACAGTTTTTATTTTCTGACTTCTGCCGTAAAGAGAGATCTTCAAGGTGAGTTGGAGTTCCTTCTTCTGAAAGGGTATCTTTAACATCATTTTTAGCTAAATTTGATGTACGGTCGTAAAAACCATCGTCATCGAATTCATTTCCTTCATCGTTATCCTCATCATCATTCTCAGCCCTGTACGGGACGAAACCTACTTTGGCATCGGGCATAATATTCGCACCCCTTTTTTTAATGATCAAGTTTAAATTCTTTCTTTTAACTCTTACTAGAGGTGCTAAGTCCGAATTAGAATATGGATCATCGTCCTCATAAGAGTTGGAGTTAGGGAAAGACTCTTCTAATGATTTAATTGAATCAGACATATCTTTCTCCGACGGTGCTTCCCGTTTCAAACTGTTGCCATCTTTGCTGTTAAACTCAGACTTATCATCATCAATCTCTAACATCTCTTTATGTTGAGGGCAAGAATAACCGAACTCATTTGAAACACCGCTATCAAATAATTTATCTTCCTCATCTTCAACAGATGGCAGGTCCGCGACGGCTTCTCGTTTATTTTCGGTTTTAGGTTGAGTCTGAGCAGCTTGATTATTTGAATCTGTTAAAGGAGACTGTACCAAGTTAGATTGGACTTTGGGATCAATTGTGTTCTCATTTGATTTGGATGAATCTGACGGCTTGCTTGTGACTGGAAGAGAGCTTATAGTAGAAGATTGGGCACTGTTTTGATTATTATTTGATTCTGCGGAATCAGTACTCGTGCTTTGTAAATTCAACTCTGGACCAACAGAACCTTCTTGAAGTTTATTGGACTCTGACTGTCCACTCTCTAAATAGCTATTGTCGTCTGGAGCTGCACCTGCTTTCTTAGTTATTTCTCGTTTATTTACGTCGTTATTACTTTCGCCATCACTATCAATAATTTTTTTTAAAAGCTGCCTTTTATCTTCTGAAAGAGAATTAAGTAGTTCTTGTAACTCATTGGCGGACAATTTTTTAACATGTCTTTTAATAGCTGCCTCTTCATCTTCTGCTACGTTAGTAATAGCCGCTGCATCTTTCGCCCCAGAATCGGCAGAGATAGCAGCACCTGCGTCGTTAGAAGGAACATTTTCAGCAGCAGGAGCTCCATTTGCACTACTTATTGGTTCTTTTACCTTGGCTGTGGATCCTATTAATTCAGAATCATTCATTTCATGTGCAGCACGCCTGTCTCTATCTGAATTAATCTTTGTATATTTATTTTCTTCAGAGGCACCGTGATGCAAAGACATGCACGCCGATTTGGAATACCGAAACTGAGAGTTGGAGTCTAAAGGTCTTTCATAATCGTTTTTGTCAGCCCGTCCTCGACGTCCTGGAGTATTTTCATTACCTTCAAATAACGCGTCACTTTCCTCATTAGACCCATGTTGAGATGATTGTCTATAGACTGGAGATTTGTCATCTCGGAGCGTCTTCGAACTGTCATCAAGATTAGAAAAATGACGAGTTTTAGATTGATCTACAAGATCTTTATCCACGTATTTGCCTGAATCACGTCGTTCCGAAGACGATCGGCACTCATTGTTAGAAATTAGTTGGTCGTCTGGTTCTTCTTCATTACTTTTGATAGTTTTGTAACCTGAAAGCTGTAAATAGTTGATCAGAAAAATAATCTTATTTTTTACCTACCTTATTGTAAGAGAAAAATACAAAACTAATCATTGCCAGCCAAACAGTCTATGAAATTGACTTAAATTTTGCGAGTTCAGTAGGTATAGCTTTCCTTTCATTATATCACTCCTATCCTGTACGTACAGTTCGCAGAGGATACGAGAGACTACTGCAGTTCACAGGCTACAAAAATATAAAAATAAAAGGTTTTCGTGATTCGTGAGCCTAAAGACATATGATTGCGATTTTTTTATCCGATTATCTACATTGACTATGGTAAACATAGCATAACATTTAGCTCAATATTTTTATCCAGATCTTCTTTGACAACCCATGACAAATTACGGCAGATTTTTTTTTTATATATTGTCCGCTCCCCCCTCCGGACTATTTCGACCTATGTCCCTCGGGAAAAGATGTTTACATCTCTCATATTCGGTAAGTAGGTCCTTATTACCCCCAAATGGGGCTTGTAGGTGACCAATTAGCGCTCTAGGGTAATAATGTAGCTAGAAAAGCCCTAGGGCGGTAAGTAATTGTAAGCACCTCCACCTCCACGCGCGGCTCCACCTTGATGGCCTCCTCCAGCAGCGGGGCGGCGGGCGTTTTAATTACTTACCGCCCTAGGGCTTTTCTAGCTACATTATTACCCTATAGCGCTAATTGGTCACCAACAATTTGGTGGTAATAAGGACCTACAAAACAGAGTAGTTAGCTCGGGTGTAACCATCAATTGCACCGTCGAACTGTAGGCGCCCTCGCTGCGCACGTGCGCCTAAATATCTCGGGCTGCAATTGATGCCTTACAGCCCTTTGCTACTAATCTACTATTAGTTTCATGGGCGGCAGCATCTCTTAAAATTTCCGCAATGATGCAGAATAACCCTGTGTAACGTTATGTATGTACTTACATTGTTATTATCCGCACTGGAAAACGCTTCTGCTGAACGTGGCTGATGGGAGTTCCTGTTAATCGCTCCTGACAGTTGTCCTGAATCGTCAGCGGCTTCATCGTCTACTGCAGACTCCTAAATGGAACAAAATTCGCTTTAATTATTATTATATTTTATTACTCAAATAACGAAATCCATAAATGCTTTTGTGAGTATCAACTAGGGCCGCTTCTCCAGTCACCGCGAATTTGCGTATGCGGGCGAATCTGGAACGCATCCGTAATTGATCATTAGATAAACGCCTTCTCTAATTTAATTGAAATTATTGTTTTAAGTTTCGCAGACACAATAGGTATAACCACAATTGCCCACAAAACAGTGATTGCAAAGCACCAGATTCTGCTAGAAAAATCCGTATAATGTCGCCTTAGAATAATACCACGTACCACCATCTCTTGCCGTGGGTGTCGTAAAAGCCGAAGGAATCTGGAACCGGAGGATGGGCAGCAGCGTCCTTCTGCGTATTGTAATATCATAGGGCGGTCACCAATCCCCTCGGCCCTTTCTGGCAGCAGCAACGCTAACAGTGGCGGTGCGGTAATTCTGGTATTTCCTTCCTAAATTTACCACGCATTTTTATTTGTGGCATCCTGGGAGCTCCCAGTTCAACGATGATCGATCAGCTATCTTCCTATTTTAAACAAGCATTAAACGTGTTTTCAAAAACGGCTCTAACGATTTGAAATTTACAATAACGGAAAATAGGTGGTTTTCGGGGTCAAAAATCGATCTATGTAGGTCACATTGGGAAAAATCTGTATCTTTCGTTGTTTTGAGCATTTTGAAAAAGGAAAATAGCTCGTGAATTGATGAAAGTTCAGGAAGCAAGGGAAGTATGTCAAGATCGTAGCAGGTGGAGAACTGTGGTCTCTGCCTACCCCAACGGGAACAAGGCGTGATGTTATGTATGTATGTATGTAAAATAGCTCGTTTCAGTCTACAGCGCCATCTGTGAGTTCGCTTTCGTGTAAGATTATTTCAAGACGAGTATCGATTAACCGCCCAGTTTCTACAAATTACCTAAATACTGGATGTAAATGGAAAACCGTGCGACAGCTGTGTGCAGAGTGTGCTTAGACCGCGAAATGTGGGTCGAAATCGGAGAATGTTTTTTGCCTTCTCGATTCAAAATACACTGTCAGATGAGGGTTTGTATGGAGAAGCCAAAAAATATCTCCGATTTCGACCCATGTTTCTTTAGAATAGTTTTTAAGTTTTCTGGTCTGAGCACACCCTTAAGCTATCGCACGCTTTTGCATTTTCGGGGCATCCATTAATTACGTGAGGCGATTTTGATGATTTTCGACCCGCCCTCCTTGGTGAGATGTCGTGAGATTCGGCTCGACCCCCTTCCCCTCCTCACGTGAGATTTTACCCAATTCCCATTTTTTGAGTAAACACTTTAATAGTCTAGAATTTAGCTTTATCTAGTAAATATTTTTTTTCTTATTTTAACTCAGTTTGCTCGCAACTGTACACTTAATTACAAAAAAAGAATTGTGGTATTTGCCGAGACCCCCCTCACCCCCACGTGAGATTTGGCTCGACCCCCACTCCCCCCCTAAACGCCTCATTTAATTAGACGCTCCCTTACAGCCCGCATAAGAAAGAATTCACCAATGAATTTTACCACAAATCAATACCAATCATCGATTAAAATTTAGTCTTTACGACTCCGCTGGCTTGGGAGGATCGCAGGGGATTGAGTGGCAAACAGGGCGTATCAAGGTCAGCCATCGGGGCGCCGCCATTCTGGCCAATATACCGATTGATGGATGAAGTGGCCAAGAATTTAAACAAGCAAGTAGTGCAAAACTAAATTGTTCATGTAAGTATATTTTATACACACTATCGTCCGTGCCTCACTCAGCAGGGCTCACTGATAACCAGCGTCGCAGCCTGCGTGCTGCGGCTTTTGCTGAGTGAGTCCCTTTTATCACTGCCGATGTCACAGCACTGTATCTTTTTTTCTCAACCTTTGTATTTTACCCACATGAGAATATTCCTTCATGTTGCTAAGCATTTAATATATTTTTATAGAGTTGTCTTGTGATGTCCTAGTGTTAATAAACATTTCTGATTTCTGAAACTGGACGAAATCGGCACAGAACAAGGAAGTGTTCGTGGAAGTGTGTGTGGGTGCTTTGATGTTAGAGGCCTAGAACAACTGTGTTTGCTGAGCCATATAGATAAGAAATTAGCTCACGTCGTGTCCTGCGCGCTGCTCCTGTTCCTCCTCGAGGGCGTCGTCGGCCTCCGCCGAGTCCGATTCATACTCCGCCTCGTCTCCTTCACTGCAGATAAGATAGACCAAGTCTTCAATGGAGGCGTATAGAATCAAAGGCCGCGTAAACTAACTCTAGCCTTGACGGTTATTTTCTGATGGGTTACAGCCGGTGAGCCAATGAACGATTCGCACGCCTCCCCACAATCTGCCTCGCTCATCCCCGCGACTCATTGAGTTCTATGCATAGTAGAAGTAGTTTGCGTCCTGTGTGAAAAGTTTTTTATACTTTGCTGACAGAATCGAGCAAGTACCAAGCTAACTCCATCCCATTCTATCACGCGCACTAAATTACGATCGCTATCTTTGCTCCACAGCACAGAAATTAGTTTTTCTACTGGCATGAAGATGGATGATTCGTCAACAAAAAGTCCAAGTATGTTACAAATTGATAGCTGTAGCTCGCGAATTAGTAGGCGTGGAATTTCAAAAAAGCAGGTCTTCAACCATAACCTTCCATCAAAATCGGTTCAGTGGTTTCGTGAATGCGTAAAAGGTGGATCGTTACTTTTGCATTTTTACAAATAAATACCTATATGGGGAACATTCCACACTAGGTAAGCTGGTAGGTACACAATATATTATAAACATCATATTTTAATTTGTTAATCGTACAAACGTTTGCCCTAGGCGGGGATCGAACACATCTAGTTTGGCGCAGGAGGCATAGGCAACTACCAATCACACCAAGTATTGTGGATATCCTTTTTAAAATACTTTGAAATATTTCATCAGTATTTGTGGTTATTATTTTATTTTGTTCTCTGCAAAGGGCTCACAGATAGTTTACAAAAACTTGGATTTAATACGTACCTATCTTCTAAATTTTCCACAGGTTGAGGTCTGCACACAGTCCTTTTCGATAACAACACAAATAACAACAATATAAGCGAATAGCGCATTTCGTGTATTTACGCGAACACAAATTTTGCTGTAAAAAATATCACTTGTTTGACGTGTTCAGCGAATTATTTTGAACGATTTAGTTTTTAGTGACAGCTTTGAAACAAAGAGTTTGTTACAAGTGAATGGCCAGGATAGTTTCTACCAAAAAGAACGTTTTCTTTTTGATTGTAATAGAGGGTAAAAACTTGGTGAAATATATGAAATATAAACGCTTAAAATACTTACAACAAGTTTATTTTAATTTAAATGAGACCGTTTCATCTCTATCACACTTATTATGTACATTTGGTTTAAATAAAACAAACCTTTAAAACATTTAACTGCAAAATCTTTTATAAGTTTGTGCATATTTGAGAGAAAACATTTATGTCCTAGATTCAATGTCATACAAATTGATCAAATAAATTTAAGAATTTGTAGAAATACTAGTTCACACTATTTGGTGTTTCGTTGCTTCCAAGGGCAATGAAAGCTTTCTCACCTGCACATACCTTATTCACATCTCTGTCATACCCTAAATACAAAATGCAAAAGGTAAAAAAATTACAACATTATTTAATGAGTACTTTTTAGTGCACTTTCACAGCAGGAACTAACGTTCTACACAGTATTGCAGAGTAGACGATTTCAAAAAAAAATCCAGTTCTCTTTCCTTGTTGTTTCAACAGTAATGGGTACAACATTTTCAAATGATATTTGAGTGTGTATTATAAAACTTTTAAAATAAGTTATCTGTGTCACCCATTACAATTGAACACGAGACGTCTCAATTTTGTAAAAAATATGTGTAGAGCGTTAATACTTACTGTAAAGAAAATAAGTCTCAATTGAAATTTAAAATTTCGTAATTTTGGTATAATCAATCCAATGATGGATATAAAAAATAAACAATAATTGGCAACAACTTGTAAAATTATTAATCACGTTGATTGCATTCCAACATAATTATAACACCATATTGCACCTGATCCAACTGGAATTAAACCCAAGAGTTACTCATACTAACACTTCTCAGACTCTCTTACTTAGCCATAACATGTACATATAATGTATCTAATTTTAGAAAAATCTATGAAAATTTTATGAAAAAGAAACTTACATTAACATCAGATTAGGCTTCGCTATGAATTATGTTGTGCTTTTTTCCTTTATCACAATTATAGTACAATAACTATTTATATATACGATTTTTATCTGTTACACAGTACATGAACTCGAAATTAAATTTTGAAAACTATTTTAACATTACATTAAAAAGAGTGTACTTTTGTCACTTTGCGTTCGAAAACAAATACCTATCTATGTCGAAGACAAATTGTTTTGCCGGAAAATTGTATATGACCAATATATTACCGGATAAATGAAAAACGGCGTTGAAAGGTTGTAAATGGGTTTAGATAACTGGTGCACTTTAAGTTCGTCAGCCAAAGCAAACCCAACCTAACTGATCTCGATTTCGGGTGCGGTAAGGTTAGGAGGTTATCTAGCGACCACAAAACAACCACGCGAGACTGAGCGAGCGAAGCGAGCGTGCCGCGGCGCGCGGCGTCGGCCGGCTAGTGCAACAAATTAATTACGAGCTGTTTTGTAAAATGCCTAAGCATTATGTAAAGTGGCGAATTTCACAATTTGCCTGCGACATACAATATAATTTTTTATCATTCGATATTCGACTATAAAGTTATATATTTTTTTTGAAAAATGTTTTCTTCTGAATATATTTTAATGAACACATATTTCAATTTGTTAATTTCAACATCAATAGTTTTAAATTCGGGGATATAACACTATTCAAAATATACGTCGAATATCTTTGTCTCTGTAAAATTGCTAGAGTTCACATTTTTGTCGTAATACAAAGCACGTCACCAAAAGGGATTCAGTCCCTAAAACATTACCACTTACAATAAAAAATGACAACAAAGAGAGAACTATATAAACTGTACACAATTATCCTATGAACCATTCCTTAAAGTAGCCCATACTACAGAAAAAGAAATCTCACTATGTATAACAAGACTTTTTCGGAGATACTTAAATAATTTTATTGACTTTGGTTGGTCGAGTTGATCAACTTTACTTTGAAGCTCTATCTTTTTTTCATTGTTTAGCAAGCGAGCGCTTGCTTATTCGTTGTCAAAATGTATAGAAAATCGTACGAATCAAAAACTGAGTATACAGGTAGACATGTCGACTCATCAAAGTCAAATCTGAATGCACACACCACACCTAGAAAAAGTGGCGTGGAGTATCGTGCTTTGGTAGAGTTATGGATATAACATAGTGAAAACTCCATTTCTGGTGCCCATACATTCGTATGACAATCGTCAAGTCGGAATGGAATGATAACCGATGGTACCCCTATATTTTATTGATTTTGCCAGATATAATTGAAAGACAGGTTTTATTTCATATGAAACAATCTTGATGACTAGACTCTTAAAACATAAAATGAGCATTTACAAAACAAAAAGAAAACACATTATTTTTATCATTGCACTCGCAATGTTAATGGGAAGGATCATTTACTAAAATTAATTTGTACATTTTTTATACTAGGTAGGTACTAATAAAATCTGATGGTCTGTTGGAAGTAAGATAATAAAAACTAAGCAATGCGAGTGCATCGACTCCATTAGACGGGTATGTTTTGTAACTTAACATAAACTAAAAGTAAAATAGTCGGAAAGTTATCGAAAAATGTAAAAATTATGATTTTAACTGAACGGACGTTGTCGCAAGGTATTCTAACGAAACGTTTGTCATTTACATAATTGAACAAATTTTCAAAATTTTGGTGTCTGATACCTACTTGATTTATGTTATGGCACATAAAACAGCTGTCTTTGAGATGAAAACTTATATAGGGTGTAAGGGACAGCCTTCCGAATACTGAAAGGGCATGATCAGTCAACGCAACTGAACAACTTTCAGCAAATAAAAGTTTCAGGAAATGAAAAAAAATCGGCCTCTCCATACAAAATTGCAAACTTCATTGGACAGTTTGTATGGAGGGGCTAAATTATTTTCTCATTTCCTGAAACTTTTATTCGCTGAAAGTTGTTCAGTTACGTTGACCAATCTTGCCCTTTCAGTATTCGGAAGGCTGTCCCTTACACCCTGTATAGAATTTGCAAATTTACGTAAATAAAAACTTTAACCCATTTATCGATTACTTCAGAGCTAGCGAACCAATCGAGTCTTTTACAAGCTACGACATAATTCTCGTTATATCCGATCACCATCGTAAAACACGATGAGATCTAGACAAAAATAAGGCGAAAGAGTTCCTATAACGACGATTATAAAATAATAATTCGTATTAAAATTGACCTCAACGCAGAGAAATCGCAACCACACGTACTTTACGCACACACAGATATGTTTGCGACAAAAGCTTATTAAACTTGAATAAACAACGACCTCTCTTATTTACAACGATCTAAGACGGTTAATCTAATGAAAAACACGAATAGAGGAATTGGGGCAGAATGTAACCATGCTAAATAACGTCTTAAAAGCTCATGCTCGTGAATGAAATCAGAATCTTTAAAAATGGCGAATTTATAATTGGTAAGAAAGGTTTGAAAAATTGAGGACTATCGTACGTTTTGCACGTCGTCGTAGCTAATTTTAATTTTGACTTTGACTCGTGAACTAGACCACCAGGATAACGACCATCAATGGTCGACCAAAATGCGACCAGGCGCAAGCGCCCCTTATAATTTGGACGCAACGACTAATACCCCATTTAAAATTGTATTAGAAGAAATGAACTATTTCTTTCCTAGTAGTCAACAAAATTGTTATTAGTAAACCGGTGGATTCGAAATTCGTTTCATATTTCCATGAGATTCTGATCAAGAAATATAACAATGCAAAATGTTCCAAAGGGATTAAAGCTAAGACAATTGGCTAATAGTAAAACGCTTCGTTCTGATAAAGATGTAAATTCAGTCAACGCTTGAGCAATCGCTGAACGATAGTTTTATCAAAATTTCAAAGAGAAATATCAAGTGTTAAATAACGATCAAACCGCCGCCAAGTGCGACGCGAGATGTTATATTAGCATGCAACATTAGCGATTTAAATGCAATTTCAATATAGTGAACACTTTTAACTTTTATGTACAATGAAACGACCGTCCAGGTCCCGCGTAGAAATAAAGAAAATGTCTCCATTAAATCCGAATTAAATTCCCTAATGATATTCGAGTAAATATTCACAATACTTATTTAAAAATAATCACTTCATGCTGTACAGTACAATCGTCGATAAATTGATCGATTACCATTAAAAAATCTAAAATCTACCGTATCTAACCCTTCGAATTAGAAACATGAGTAAACGTTTAAAACCACAATGAACACTTACACTCGTCACGTCACAGTCTCTCGGGAATGTCCCCCTCCCAACCCTCAAACCCTCCCCTCTCCCCAGTCCCCACAACTTACACTTGAAACAGAATTGTCATGAACATAGGAAGCCGCACGCCGCACCTGTAGCACTTTTAGGCGCAAAACAAGACGGTTTAACAATAGTAATTTATTATGCAAGGCAGTAAATTTTTTATTTGACGCGAGTGCCTTTTATTGAAACTAGAGGCTTATTGAAACGCGAGATTCTGGGATTGAGCCACCAGCGAAGCTCCGGCGCGTAGCGAGGGTTTCAAGGCCCGAGATGCAAAATAACTTTTCTGCCGAGCGAAACGTAAAATTTTTCACCTAACTACAGCGAGGAAAGTCTAAGTTTATTCATCATCGCGTGTGTAATTTTTAAAACCTTTTCCACGTTAGCGGCCAAAAATTACTCGCACGCAGATTTCGACCGATAAAGCGAGCTTACCGAGCTAGTAAGGTGAAAAACAATATAATCTATTAACTCAGTTACGCAAAGAACAAAATTGGCCATTCTGCAGTGGTTCATCGTTGTTTTACCGTTGGTACATATTCAAAAAATATCGATTAGATATACGCCATCCGACATATATTTAAGGAAAGCTGTTTGCTGTTTTTGTGGATTTGCAACAGAGCTGTATTAATTTACTACGAAAACTCATAGAAACTATAGTCCAACAAGTTCGTGTGCGACATTCTTGCAGGGTACATTTGGACAGGTAAGGTGAAATCCAAAGAGATTTCAAGTGTATTCCTTATACAGCCAGAGAGAGCGTGCGAATGGCAAAAACCTCCCCGACGTTTCCTTCGAACTTTGGAACAACACATCTTTCTAGCACACCGCTGGCACGGTTACTAAAAAGAGATGGAGGCACCTGAAGATTTTTTCAGGGATGGAAGTATTTCTCCACTTTAGCCTGAAGTTGTATATGGAAACATGAATGAAATATCTTTAGAGACATCAGAATATTTCGTCAATCCGACTTTTGTTAGACCCCTGCAGAAGAGTCTTGCACGTGCACTCAAGAGCACGTTAACCGCGACACACTGAACTTTTTAATTACCGTTCTTATTTCAATAGCCACACGGGCTAGAGGGGCGTTACGTGTCAAGCTTGACCTGATCTTGACTGTACTTGTGTGTACACACGGCTGCACATCAGTAGAAACACTATTGGACCTTATAGCGTGGTAATAGAGTTGAAAAAGTTTCTACCGACAAGCGGTTGACCGTACGAATATTTGCGGCCTCGAATATGTCCATAAATTGGGTAACGTCTTCCTGGAAACTTGGGAATACGTATTCGATGTAACTTCCTAGCAAACTTCAGTTTAATTTAATGATTATAATAAATAATTTTGTAACAGCGCTTCAGACACCACCGGTACCAACGGAGAAGCTTTACCATTTAAAACAATAAAAAGCTGTTTTAAGATATCGGCCCTGAGTCGTAATAAGAAGTGATGTCAAGTTGAACTATTCAAAAGTTATAAAAAGGGTTCGTCTTTAAGCCCATCAAAAGGTTTCAAACAAAAGGACTGTGGAGTTGACGCCCTTCTATGTCCTGTAGTCTGCGATCGATGCCTACCACAGTGGTATATTAATATGATACACCGGTATTCTCTTCCCGAGACAACTAGGTCACGCGAATATCATATGTGGTGGTAACCACAAGTATATTTGTTTTTGTTCATTATTTCTTGGCACCGAATTAGTTTTGACTGTAAGCCTTGATTTCAACATATTGTGTTAATTACTTGACCTGTTAGCTTTTTACTTACCGCGTCTACTTTTTCTTTGTTAAAACAAAAAAGTTTAAGCATCAAATCATTGTATAATTTTTTGAAATTTTAATGCCGTTAGAGCGTGGCTAACAGACAGTTGCACGAAGCGTCATTAAAGTTACAGCTCCTTTAAATCTATTGCTAACCCTTTCTTTGTCAACAAAACAGAAAGAGTCACCAATAGACTTAAAGGAGCTTTTATTGCTTTGTGCAAATGGTGTCGATTCTGGCTGGACCAAACTAAAACTAAACTTAATTTGACAGGTCTAATAATGATGCTGATGTATTAGTCTATAGGGAGTGATAGAGACAGCAACACTTTTAAAACTGTCAAATTTAGTTTATTTTTAGTTTGGATCTGCCAGAATCGACACCACTGGCGGTCAATAACCTAAAAAGTCCTTGTCCGTAAACTAACGTTAACAAACAGAGTATGTTGAAATCAGGGCTGGCTCTTTATATTTTTCTAGGCTGCGGCGGCGGGGACAGTAACCACTAGTGTAAGTGTGAGTGGGGGTGGGGACGCTAGACGTGTGAGGGCGGTACGCACTGGGGGCGGGGGCGGGGGCGGGGGCGGGCACTACAAGCGGTCGAGGCGGAACTCGTGCTCCACGGCGGAGTCGGGCAGCAGCGCGCTGGGGTCCTCCAGCAGCGTGAGGTCGTCCAGGTGCAGCCCCGCGCGCAGCGTCGCCTCCTCGCCGCCGAATATACCCGCGTCCAGCTCGCCCGAGTAATCTGCACCAATAACCACTATATTGAACGAAACGCCTCAGGGCCCACTCCCACTTGTCGTGTGTCGGATCCGTTTAATAAGCCCGTCGGTGTGGTTGGTAGTGAGCCTGCCTTTCACGCCGTGGGCCGCGGTTCGATCCCCGCCCAGGGCAAACATTTGTGTGATGAACACAAGTGTTTGTTCTGTGTCTGGGTGTTATTTATCTATTTATGTATGTATATTATTCTCCGATACCTATAGAGGCTTTGCCTAGTTTGGGATCAGGTGACCTTATGTGAAATGTCCCACAATATTTATTTATTTATAATCAGAGGTTCCAGTGGCAGAGCGTTTTATATGAAGCTATTCACACTCTTCCGACAACGACTTTTTGTCGGATCCGACAAGAAATGTCGTGTGTTTTGTCAGCCGCTTTTCGTGTCGGATCAACGCTCGCATGTAATCGCATATGGCGCTATTCAAATCGGAATCCGACATCCGACATAGTGGGAACAGAGGCGCCGACACCCGATTAAAATAGGAATCCGACATAGTGGGAACCGGCTCTTACACTGTTCGCAAATTTTCATACGGACAGACGACTAGTTATGCGAGTCTCGGACACCAGTAACCGCGGAGTATCTGACATATTATATTTAAAAGGCGTCTGGCCTCCGAGGCTCGCGTAGTAATCGTCTGTGCGTATCATAATGTGCAAACGGCATTACCCAAGAAAACATTTAATGAGACAAAACCTTGGTCACACATAGTACTAATCGTTGATTTTTAATAGAGGCGCTCTAAAGTAAGGCCATTGTAACAGCTGTCAATCGTATGAAAAATTATGATCAACAATAAAGTTTAACCAAATCCTCCCAAATACCACCAAAGTGGGGTGAGTACAGGGTTTCTACACTACACACCGAACTGTTAGTAAGATTTCGGGTACCTGTAACTTGAAGATCCCAAATGCCACCAAAGTGGGGTGAGTAACGGGTTTATTTCTACACTACACACCGGACTGTAAGATGTCGGGTACCTGTGACTTGGAAATCCCAAATACCACGAAAGTGGGGCCAAGTAGCGGGTTTGTGTTTGTACACTAGACTGACCTGTGAGTATGATGTCGGGTATGCTGGCGGGTGTGGCGGGGGTGGAGGGGGAGGCGAGCGGCTGCAGCGGGGGGAAGCCCCCGCCGCCCGCCACCGGGTCCCGCGCGCCGTGCCGGGACTCGTTACCGCTCGACGCGGGGTGCGGGGACTGCAACCAACGATACTTCGGTCAACCGATGGTTTCTTACGATAGCGGTGCCGTAACGAAGAGCTCTTTCACACTACATACGGTATGCGATGTCGCATCGCTATAACGACGTCGCACCGATGTACTTACACATTTCCACGAAACAAAAGTCCATGTGCTGTCGTAAAATTTTACGATGCGATATCGCACCGAATGTATTGTGAAAATACCCTAACGGCCGCTATATGAAGGTCGTTTCAAAGGTAATTAAATTGTAACGTTAAAAAACTAGAAGACCTTTATTACGGAGAACAGAATACAAACTGTAGTTTCACTTTGTACGCTTTAACTCTTACAAAATTTTGACGCTTGAATTAATAACCTTACTGACGACAGAGTACAACAAACAAAATACGTTTATGTATGGCCCCCCTTATGTTTATTTTCTTTTTAGTTTTTATTATTACGTAACATATGTCTTAAAAACACAAATCCTGTGAAATTTTCAACCAGCTACCTATTTCGGTTCAAAAGATACAAATATCGATCTAGTAAAACACGACACATTTTCGACATTATGCCCCACTGTGCGCCTCTGTCGCGTCCTGCCGGGGGAGCACCACTTCTTATATTTTACCTATATGTGTTTACCTACTTGAATTGTGCCAAGTTTCATCCCAGCAGGTTAATGTGCAAGGAATCCCATACAAGCTCGGCATTGATCTCCTACTATTTACTCTGTTAGGGTAGCTACACACATGTTCGATTCGGCATATTCGGTTCGGCTTTTTTCATACAACAGAAAACTCAAGTTCTAAGAAAAAGCCGAACCGAACATGCCGAATCGAACATGTGTGTAGATACCCTTTGCGGTCTTAAAACGATTTAGTCTAGTATTTTTAAAAATAATCAAATTTTCTATATCATAAGGACTACAGACACAATATTATCTGAAATTGACTTCAACACCGTTTAGTACTTAAAGTATTCTCTAGAATAACAGAAAATGTTTCTTAAATGTATTCATCGATATTTGATCAACATTTATTAATAAACTTGTCTATTTACCTGTGGATACGTGTGTGCTGTACTTTGTTGATTAGTTTGTTGGGGCGAGTGCGGTGAATTGTGATTCATGTACGGGGAGTTGTAATTCGGTGATGGCTGGTCCAACTGCAAACATCAAAAGCGACAATTGTATACTCAAATCAACGAAGATGGTAGATAGCGGAAAGCGAGAAAAAACACCAAGAAAATGCAGCAAACCCTGAAAGGAATACATGACACGACTATTCTACTGATCTTCAATACCTATCGAAAACAGGGTAAGCTCAATCCGAAATTATAAGCAGGCAAAACTTAAAATGCTACCTACCTAAGATATCTAACGTAAAATCATTGGAGGCTTCAAAGTTATGTTTGACAATGAAATCTTGCGATAACCATAGATTATCAGATATAACTTTAGCCTTCCTTTGAGTAAGTACAATTAAGTATTATAAATGAACATGCTTATTTAATTAATTGTGAATTCTACTCCTAGACTATATAATATCTACATGCGGTAGGAATATATTAATTCGTGGGTACTAACTAATCTTGTGCATTAACCATTCGATTTGCTTGATTTGTTAAGAATATAATAGATTGCAAGTTGTAACGTTCGAAAACTTACGTAATGAATATCTGAAATATATATTTTTTTAAGAAACAGCGATCGTTTTCGAACGCTTTTTTAAATCAAAAGTGAAGTAGATTTAAATAAACTTAATCAAATAATCTGCTTAGAGGTAAATGCTAAGCAAAATAATATTTTTTAATCCGCAAAACATGCCTGAGATAAATGTGTAGTTATACATGAAGCTATACAAAACCAAGATACTTAAAAAGAAGTAACCATAGTGAGTGTCACACTACCTATTAATTAACTGCAATGCAAGTTGTATGATTAATGAATTGCAAAATGTTTAATTTAGTCTATCAGTTTTGAAGCTTTTACTTTTTGATATTCAGAAAGTAAGTAATTTAAGTTCCTACGAGCGAATTTATTTTAGGTTTAAAGTTGTCTCTTATTATGTTCAGATCTAAGTAACATGCTTGCCTGGACAATCCCAAAAAACCTGTAGGTAAACAGTTACGTTATAAAATGTTGTAGTTTTTATTGCCGTCTTGATTCTGGTCTCTAGACTTAACTCTTGATAAACCATATTCAATCTCGCAATTTTCGTTGGCTTATTTTTAATATTTTTGGCTTCGATGCAAACCTTTTGGCTGCAGATTTGTTATTTACGCCAAGTGCCAGTGCAAAAAAAAAAAAGAATACGGCCCATGTTACTTGGATGATTTGACGGATTTTAATAAAAAAACTTGGGTGCTATCTTAGATCCAAGTTTTTTTTTTGATCATACAGCTTGCATGAGTGTTGTGTATGGTGTGGGGTGTCGTACATTTTCCGCGACTTGGACGTGCGCGGTCCAGCCTGACTCCACGAGGCTCTGCACCAGCTGCGCCCAGTCCTTGGCCAACATCCACCAACGTTACCACACTTATTCCAACTTCATTAAAGATTACACTCTGCCTTTACTTGGTGCTTGTCTTACTGTACTGTCTAGCTAGAGCATGTCAATTTAGACACTTATAGCGCGACTTTCACACATCGAACATTATATAGGGTGACTTTTAATTAGTTCTTGATAGCAAAAGATTTGCATGTACTCATGATACTGAGCAACTTTTCCCAAGGAACATAGGTCGAAATACGAAAAACCAAATTTGACCTCCCATACAAAATGCGCTATCAGCTGATGCAGTTTCTATGGGAGGTCAAAACTTGATTTTCGTATTTCGACCTATGTTCCTTGGGGAAAGTTGTTTAGTATCATGAGTACATGCATATCTTTTGCTATCAAGAACTAATTAAAGGTCATCCTATATACTATAAGAACAACACAAAGTCCAATGTGTCACACTTGACGTGCTCTTGACTATCATTTGCTGATTTCGCTGGCACGTATTGACTACAAATAGAAAACGTCCTAGCGAAAGCATCCAAGTACAGTCCATCAAATAAAAATTAACGACAATTGGGGCGCCAGTTTATCTGCCAAAGACTTCTAAAATCGTATGTAAATCTGCCCACGAAAATTAACAACTATTCCTATAGAAAAGATATAAAAAAAATACAACTTCCCAAAATAACAGCACCAGTGGCGTGCACAAAGATTTTAGGCAGGGTATGCACATTTTTTTCCAATTTATATGGATGTTATATAAAGATATTATATGGATGTTATATAAAGATATCCTGCTGTCAGGAAAATGCTCACTGTTTTGGAACGCGACCCTAATAGGTCCATGATATCCAAAGATTGATTAATTTGCGCTAATTAATAAAATATTAAAATAAATTCAATTTTATTTTCATATTGTATTCTTTACTTATTTTTACTGATTACATTTTTTTAAATCGAATCAACGCGCCTATATTTCTTAGGATTTTGTTCGTGCTACAAAACTTCGTCGTAAAAACTGCTATATCGGTTTTACATTCGAAACAATGATGGTCAATTCGACTAAACAAGTCGACTCTCTCTATTCAACAACTAAGCGATACTTTGACCGCTTCTCAATTCGGACGGATCGCACTATAAGCTGAGCTTCTGGAAGCGTTACACACGCGTACATTTTCACGCACACAGACAAACTTTTGCTGTGTACTACACGAGACTTCACGAGATGCTTTGTATAAAAAAATAAGCAGGGCTTAGTACTGCTTTTGCGCACGGGACGCCGTAGTTGCAGAGCGCTGCGGTGCTTCACGCGAGTGTTCACCGCTAAGCATAGATGGCGCGAAACTAAATATATACGGGAAGCCAACTCAAAGATATTTTGACTAGGATTTTTCATTTTACGGGAGTTACAGTAAAGTTCACATTATCATTTATATTTAGGGGCACGTTTGTATTGATCGTCTGGGATCACAGGGTATGCAGAGCTTTTTTGCATGTATGGAGTGCACGCCACTGAACAGCACGCAGAAGGCCATTGGACTATTTATTATTTCGACTTATGTTTCTTCAGAATAGTAAACTACTGCAGCGGCCGACAAAACAGGTATTGAAGGACGGACGCAGTAATGTATAGTACTCTTCTCAATAAATGCGCGGAAATTCACAGTCAGTTACCCTTAAAACAAACCTTAAAAACTTAACCTACCTACTTATCTAGTATACCTTAGTTAGATTATTTTAAACAGTACAAATATTTCGGTTTATCTCGAAGAAGGTTGTTAAAACAATTACCGAATTTCCAAGCATGTTTGAGAAAAGGCTATTTAGTTTCCTAGGCAGATTCACATCCTTCAGCCTTTACTTTTAACTTTTTTATCAGACTGTACGCTCATAAGAAGAAAATTTGCATAAACCAAGGCTTGCTGGCAATTGGTGCAATTAATATGATTTTATATTTTTGCATTTGTTCGCCATAAAATGAACCACAAATGTTCGGACTTCCAAACAAATTAAGGCAGACTGTAACCTGATTTCAAGAGTAGATCTGACATAGGACAGGAATTGTAGAGTTGAATGTTGATTCATCTTATCACGGGCGAATTATTAGACCACTGACATTTCCCTACAAAAAGTCGTAACCCGGAAGAGCACAACGCGAGATAGTTCAACATGGTTTTAACGAAATTCTAATATGTTTTAGATTTTGTAAGATAATGATAGGTCCGGGTCACTATCACTGATTTAGTCGTTTAGCTTAGCCAGAGGGCATTTAGCGACTCTGATAGTCAGATTGGACACAAAACAGGAAAAGCCTAAACTATGGTTCTGTTAACCAGAAAGTGTGCAGTATCTGGTTGGCCATCTAGTTTTATACCGTTCCATATTACGATTTTTAGAACCGGAATGACAGTCGTCTGTTATATATTCGTCCATCAATGATCTTATCAATATTCATGTTTATACAGGGTGCAAAAAATATGATAATCCATCCTTGGGAGAGATCATACAACTGAAAAACTTTTCGAAAAAAAAGAGCAAAAATATTCTCTTTAATACAAAAATCTTGCAATTTCTGTCGTGTTTGTATGGAAATACCAAAATCATTACCATGCTTCTTTGTGAAAGTTGTTTCAAAATGATAATCGTATTTTTTTACACCCTGTATGATATAATGGTCCTATGTTGGACCTGCACTTGAGAGCAATAAATTTGATTCCCGCTAAGAAAAATTTATCGTAGCTATCGCGAGTATATCGCTTCTTTCGACCTTTGAATTATAATTTACGTAAAATAACAATTTGATATTTCTTTAAGTGCATTAAATTATGGTGCTTATTTTTAACAATGTGATGTTTTCGCAAGTGAAGACGTATCTTATCTTTGAACAGTGAGTGCCGATGTTATACTACAGTTCATTTGCTAGTTGAATAAATATTGATATGATTCTGTTCAAATACTTGATCTAACAATTTATAAATACTTATGAGCGAGTGATATTTTGGAGATGTTTGCTCATACTTAGCTATTTGAGATGACAAGCAATAATCAATATTTAATTATTTATTATAGTCAAAATAATCTACATTGATTAGAATGACAGCAGGAGAAAAGAATGCGTGAGAGCAGGACGCGGAGCTATGCGTGTATGTCGCTCCAATATCATACGCATCGCTCCGTCCTCCTCTCACACTGCTGTCACTCCAAGCTAAATTTAGTCAACTGTAAGTTTATTTGACAAGTCATATCAATTATCTATTAGCCTCCGTGGTCTAGTGGTTAGAGGGTTCGGCTCTCGATCCGGAGGTTCTGGGTTCGATTCCCAGTGGGGACACTGTCAAAACAAAAATCTCTTTGTGCGACCTCCCCAGTTTGGTTAGGGCATTGCAGGATGAATCACCTGATTGCCCGAAAAGTTAGATGATTCCGTGCTTCGGAAGGCACGTAAAGCCGTTGGTCCCGACTACTATCTACGGATGTAGTCGTTAATGAGCCATGTCAGAGGCCTTTGGCGGCTCAACAACTCTGACACCAGGGTTTGTGAGGTCGGTCATCGACCTTGCAACCCACACGATATGATGATGATGCTTTAAAAGCTAAATATTAATAAGAGTAGAAAAAAAGATACGTGTTTTTATGTTACTTACAACTCCTTGCTATTCCGTAGAAGCAAAACAACAATGAACATTTTAATATACGTTTGATGAAAATGTATTATGAGTAGGGTAATGTGAACACATTAAAGGGTAATTAAAATATATGGCGTTCAGGTATTTGCAGAAAGCTTTTTGAGTTAAAGCTGTTAAATGTATTGCTGCCACTTTCCGTTTTGATGATGAAAGAAAATGACAGCTATACAATGATCAAGGTTTAAAAAATGCTTTGTGCAACCCAAACTACAGTCACCGCACGTCGGTAGAATAATTTTGATTTTACGATCGTCTTTATTACTTAGCGATAGCGTATATATGTTCGTTCAAAGTGCGTTTCTACTTTATACTGATGAGCGGTTGGCTGTACTATATTAGCAAGAATATAGACGATCTTTTTCAAACATGATCGGATAATTAATAGCGCCATAGCACAAATAAAGTATAAAACAGGCCAACGATAGTATTGACATCAATGTTGTATAAATTATAAGTGGCAACGTTGAATGGAGAGCTTCTCAGGTGCTGACGGAAAAGACGCAGGTTGGGATCTTGAATATGTGGTTATGGAATCTTGAATATACGGATGTGGTATCTTGAATATAGTTGTAAATGCATCTTTTTTGTAAAATATATAGAGGCCAAACTTTTTATTTCAAGAAAATTGTTCAGTTTCGACAACTGAGCTTCTGGAACTTTAGGGTCAACACGGTTTTTGATCTGCATTGTCTAATTCATTCCGTTTCAGTGGGAACATACTTTTAGACAAACTTACATGGTCGTCAATGTTTCCGTTACAGCCCTTGATAAAAGGAAAGGTAGATAAATAAAGAAACGCATGGTATTATAAACTCACCATTGTGATTTGTTCAAAAGGTTGCAGTAGCTGGTGCAGATTGCTGTAGTCGGTTTGCGTCTGTGGAGACTCCACCGGACTGCCTGGACTGTGCACCATCTGGAGATATTAAAAAAAGTGTTATAGTCCATTCAATCTACGAAAATTTGTATGGAGAGGGTTGCATTAAATGCACTTTAGGGGATAGTTTTCACCATAATACGCCTAAATTGCACATCAAATCAGCGCCAGTCGAAATCCCGGATGCCGGATACCGTAAACCTAGTAGTTAGGGCTTGCATTCTAAGAAATAAAACTTGGAGCTAGGTTTTTTGAATCGCTCGTGAAATTTTCAATAGGTTGCTCGATTGACCATGGGTACTACCGGTACCCAAGCGCAATGGACTAAAACAAAAATATTCTGATGGAGCAAGTAAGTGGTGAACACTGATTAAATCTGAACTCTGTTTGGCTTTCGGTTTGGTTGTTATCATTTCATTTGAATAAAGAATATATATTACGAAATATAAGTATTCTACGTCTACACTTTCCACCACATTCACATAGCAGTCTTACCGTGGGTGAAGGTATGTTGATATTGGAGGTTGAGGAATATTGCGAGGGCGGACTACAGTGTGACTGGTAGCTGGACGTCATCCAGCCGTGGTCCAGCGGCGACATGCTCTGCATCCACCCGGACCGTTCTTCTTCAGACTGCCATATAGGAATATCGTGTTAAACAAGTGAAACAAAATACACTTATACTATTTTTACAAGAATAGACAACGCGAACAATATTATTGCGCTTTCTGTTTAAACAGTACAGTCAGGAGAAGGCCAAGTTTGATATTCGCAGTGCGTTTTTAGCTCTTGCAGCGATTGAAATAAGAATAATATTACAAAATCCAATATGTCAAGATCAACGCGCTCTTGACTGGAATTAAATAAATGTCGACGAGTTTACATTGTTACAGTAGGTATTTTACCGAAATATGCATTTTAAAATTCGATCATACATTGGTAGATGCACGATAGCTGCTCAAAGAATGGCAATATAAAAAAAAAGGCTCGATCCATTTTTTGCTACTAGTGCTTTATGGTTCAGGAAACTTATACTTTGGAATTACGTCTAATTCGTAATTTGTCTTTTTCGTTCGAATCATGAATGCTATGAAATTTAATGATCGTTGATTTAAAAGAATTTTTTTTTTCCTATAGCTTCTATTGTACCACTGCTGGGCTAAGGCCTACCCTTCGTTCGTTTCTCCGCTATATACCTAGATATATTAAAAGGTGGTTCTCCCCATGAAACTGAACAACTTTTCTCTAGGAGAAGAAGTCGAAATTTGCAGTTGGTGTGGGAAGTAAATTTTTTTTTTGTATTTCGAAGAATGTTCACCTGAGGTCACCAGAGGTCACCTGGTTGGTAATTCGGATTCAATAGATAAAAACATTACAAATTCTCTGGTCGAAGTAAAGGCTAGGTTCGTAGTGTCTATTCTAGTAATCTAGTAGGCACAAAATTTCTTAGATAAAAACATATTAACAAATAAAATTTAAGATAGTACTCGTATATCCAAACAGCATATCTATTACGAGTAGATTGCGATTTGAAATTTTTTTTGGATACACACTGCCTTTTACTCTTATAATTTATTGTGAACGTTTAGTTGATGTAAATAAGTGCAGGTGTTCTAGACTAAGATATATTTCTCATTGGAGACGATAGGTCATGTTTGACCATCACTGGATTATTGGTGAAGCGTAGTGTATCGATAATGAGCAATTTACAAGAAAAACTTAAGGTACCTTAAGTTTACTGTAAAGGATGGCCTATCGTCTAGAAACAATGAGAAAGTTCGCGAAAACATTGGGTCTTACTACAAAAAAGTTAGACATCTGTTGAACACTTGATTAAAAAAATGCGCACAAAATAACTGGCTATGTCAGTTGATGAGCAGAAGTCAAGTCATAGTCATTTTTTACTTCTGCGCATCAAAAGTCCCATGCCTTTAATTGAACACTGTAAATTTTTAGGATTTACCCTGGATACTAACCTGAACTGGAAACAGCACATTGAATTACTGTGTGATCGATTGAGCAGTGCAGTTTTTGCATTAAGGAAACTCAAGGCACTCATATCTAGTGACGCTCTGAGACAAGTATACTTCGCGTATTTCCACTCGCTCATGACTTACGGGACGATTTTGTGGGGGAACTCGACGGACGCTGGACGGGTAATGAGAATGCAGAAGCGAGCGCTGAGAACAATGGTTAGTGTGAAACCAAGGCACTCCTGCAAAGCACTGTTCGCCGAACATAAAATTATGACGCACTATTCTCATTACCTGTTCGAGGTCATAATGTTTACCCGCATAAATCTGTCGAGTTTTGAGCGAGTGGAAGTACCAGGAATAGAACTCCGAAGAAACGGGTGTCTTCAAGCTATTCCGCGACGAACTGCACTGCTCGAAAAAAATCCGCGCGTTCTGGGGCCAGCATACTACGAGAAACTACCTGCTGACATAAAAGATGAACCCTCTGACGAAACTTTTAGGCGCCGACTGAAGGATTTTTTATTGGATAAAGTACTTTACTCTGTAAAAGAGTATATTAGTTTTATTAAATAAGTTTTGACATTGAAAGACATAAATATTTAATGGTAAAATCAAAGCAATTTTGTAATTCTATTGACATTTATATTTTGACATTTCCATTTTACAATTAATTATTTCAATACGTTTTTAGTATTGTTTATTATTTATTAGTTTACTATGACATTTACATTTATTTTGACATTGAATATTATTATTATTACTACGTTTCTTTTCTGTAGTTTTTGACATGTTTGTATTTTGTTTTATTATCTTTATGTAAAATTTTTGACGATCATATTATTCACTGACATTTGAACAATGTATATGTACTTTTGTATCTGATAATATGAAATAAATAAATCTAATCTAATCTAATGACATAGAGGTACGATTTTTTTAATCAAGTGTTCAACAGATGTCTAACTTTTTTGTAATACTCGTAAGACGGATTATGTTTAAATTGTAATAAAACAATAACGTCGTCGCATCGAATACTATCTCACCTAGATGCGATTTATTGTTTCAAATCACAAAGCTTTTAGCAAGCGAAACATGCACTGCTTATTCTAAATTATAAATTAAATAAAAAATATGTTGTCTGTAAAATTACGAGTATAAGCTCTGCTTTAGCGTAGACTTTGAAAACGATAACTTTTAGAGTAACATACTTAATTTGTAGATACTTATGCTAGTTTAAAAATAATATGACGATAAAAATTACTTTGATTGATAAACAAATACTACTTATTGATATCGATTAAAAATAAATTTAAAAATATAGATATAAATGTACCTAGTTATAAAATTGTTATCTATCTGGTAAGTGAAAAATGTGTGTTAAAAAATCAAACGGGAATGTTACGAAGATTTAGAGCGGTGACCAAAATAGGCTGAGAGCTTAGAGAATTAAAAAACATGTGCCTTAAAAATCCTTCCCTTCAAAGTATCAGAGAAAATTTTAAACAGTTCATGCATTACTGCCAATCAAAGCGCTCAATGTTAGAATAGTAAAATGTATGAAAGAATTTTAGTTAAAATAAAAAAAATATAGGAAATTTTAAGCACAGCAAAATTTAAACCAGGTGTTCCAATAATGGACTAACTCAAATCAATCAATCCATACTATTGTCGGACTAAAATCGCAAAGTCAAAGTATTAATCACTTTATTACGTCAGTTAAACTACAACGCTTCATAACGTGGCGCCATGTGTGAAAAAAAAAGAAGCGACTAGAAAAAAACCACAATTAGTAGCATCAGCTGTTTGGCACATAAACATCATGTCTTGCGGCCACTTTCACCTGCACACAGCAATAATTAATGGACGCCACACAAAACATATTTACCTCAATAGCTCGGAAAACTTTGTTTTATCGGTCGAAATCTGCGTGAAAAGTTATTTTTGGCCGCTAAAGTCGAAATGGTTTGAGAAATTAGAACATGACGATTAAATAAATAAATAAATATTTTTTTATTAAGTAAAATTCACATTTTGCTTAACTGCGATAACCACACTAGGCAAAGCCTGTATCGTGATTATCGCTACATTATATCATTCACAGCAGGACACAAACTGATTCTTAATAGTAGGTAGCAATTATTCTAACTTGTACATAGTGGCATAGTAGCGTAATAAGTTAATTATGTAATAAGGTACTAGCGTTAGATAGATAGATTGATTCTTTATTGCACACATAACAAGGAAACAAATTGTACAGATTAATGTGATGCATGCGGCCTTATTGCTACAAGCGATCTTTTAAAGGCAACCTTTGAAGATAGGAGAGATATACAATAGGAGCACTGCGTGTATTGAAAATAAAGCTTTGGCGTTATTCGTAAGCATTTTCCTTTCTGTAGTGAGGTGAAAAATTGAGTGTTTCGTGCGGCAGCAAAGTTATTTCGCGTCTCGTGCTTTGATACCCTCGCTACGCCCAGGATCATAGAATCTTTCGCTTCTTCGAGCTTCAATACAAGGTACTTGCGCTAAATAACAATTAAAATATAACGATAGCCATCAATACGCAGAGCTGTTTCATTCGTTAAATATTTGGCGACAGTTATGAAATAACCGATGATTATTTTTTAAATGTGGTCTCATAGTAAAAGTATTTTTAATCGTGAGTGGATCACTTGGTTCAAATGTTTGCTGTACCTTTAAAATTGCTGTACATTTTAAGGGTAAATGGCACCATTATCACAATGTTCGAAGCAGTCAAGCCTGAAAAATGAACTGGAAAATTTAAGAGGAGGTTAAAAAAGAAAACGAACCTTATTTTGATGAAGGTAATTATTTGTGTTTGGTACAGATAAGTGATTCTGAAATAAACAAAAACAAAATGATTCGTGTAGAAAGCAAATAAACACAAACAAAAAGGAAATGAAAAGAAAAAGAAATATAACACCTATCGGCTACACTTGAGAAAAAAAAACTACACCCAGCTAGTAATCCAAGGATGTTTGAGTAGCAGAACTTCCTGCTAAGGATGGACCCATAAGCGTATCCCTTTCTTGCGAGGGACCTCCATACTAAAATGTATGGATTTTTATCAAATCCTAAAAACGTAAAATTTTTATCTTTCTCTCTAAGAAATGTGTGACATGGGACTAATAAATGTTACTACCACAGTTTTTCTGGTAAAAAAAACTTACCTTTCAGGTAAAAACACCAAAGAAACGGTGTTAAAAATCACGCATAAAATGGCTATTACGGATTATTTACGCTTCCGTTCTTAGTATTAATGATCAATTCACAAGTAAAAAAAGATATATTTTCACTTTCGCAAACAAAGTTTATACTAAAACATTAGATTTTTTAAGATTTCTTAATTTTTGTAAAACTTAACTGTGTTTTTTGACTGACTAGTATAGGCGACTGGGATACGCTTAACACTTCACTAGCTCATACAGAATATGTATATGACGGACTCTATAGTTTTTTTTTACTCTGTGTAGTAATCCTTTTCTCCTTTCACAACACAATAAATATTTTTCTTCTTCTAAAGGCCTTTGCCCAGCAGAGGGACAGAATAGGCAAGTGAAAAAAAAAAAAAAAGATCTGGTATTCTTCAGCAGTGTATCCCAATTTTGTTAGTAGGTTCCGACTGTACGAAATTATACATAATAATATGTAAACTTTTAGGAAATGCATTTTTTTAACGTTCATCATAAAAGTAAATATACAAACTTAATGGTAGTAATAGGTCTTTACCTATGATATTACCGAAATTTTCTTACAGATTAATGAGATCATAATTCCTATTATTCTAATGCAATTTTTTCATTTGATTTATATTTTGAAAGTTGACTTCAAGGTCATCAATTTACGCATAAAATAAAGTTTTTATTTTTAGTTTGATATATAAAATTAAAGATTTGAAAATTGTTCGTCTTAAATGTCGTCCGATTTCATCATTAGATTTATATTTTTTTACAGATAATATTTTTCGAAAATTAAATTTAAGCTTCTGTTAGCTTAATGTCTTCCCAATAATGCTTAAAAAAATTGGATTTATAATTCCTAAGAAAAATGCAAAAATGTTAGTACTGAAAATTTAGTTCATACAAAACGGCAATTTCATAGGTAAAGACCTAATATTTTTATGCCATGTGTACGAAATCCAATTCGATCGGCCTTGAGTTCAGGACTTAACGATATGATATTATTGCCTTAACAAACTATATATATTTAACTGAACAACGTTTCGTATGCAAAAACAGAACGATGAACTCTGGAACAAAATCTATAAATATGCATAGCAACTACCACTTTTGATAAGGAAACGACTCCATATTCGACAGAACAATAACAATTGTCAATTCAAAAATTCCTGAATTAATATATCTATTTGAACATCAGCCTCAGTAAATATCAGATTTGTGCTTTGAAAAAATTGTTATCGGCGCACTTTTGTATTCTTTTAGTTTAGCGGTAGAAAAATAACAATTTTGGCCGTAAACCACGGCGGCGTAAATAGCACACTCATGCAAAACATTACGACGTGAATGATGGTGTTATGTAACAACGTTGTCCACAAGTCCTTTTCATTTCTTAATCTGTAAGGCAGTTTGTACACCGCGAAGATTCCGAGCCGATACCGATAATAATAGAACACATTGCGCCGATATCGGCGCTTCTGTGAATCAGTTGTTAACCCAACCAAAAAAGGAAGAATTGGAAGTAATTTGTGTAACGTCGTTTGTCCGCCGCGACGCAATGATACCGAGATATTTCTCTGGATTGCGTACTGGGTGAATAAAAATAGTAGCAGTAACTACTGCCGGCAATCTTCGTGAAGAACTTTTGATCAAAAAAATGTCGACTTACTGCCAAAATTCAAATGTCGACTTACTGCCAAAATTCAAATGTCGACTTCACAGAAGCAAGCGAAGCAAGGAGGTCCGAAATCTTTGGTCGACTTACTGCCAAAATTCATTGCTAACTATTGTTGTCAATGTCAGTGTCAGTAGCTTCCGAGTGATAACAGTTTTAAGTTTGACAGCTGTCAACCGAAATGAATATCTCAGCTATCGTTTGTCCTATCACATCTCGACTTATTACCCTGAGAGCCAAACTATTTCACTGTATGAAGATTCAACAAAAATTCATATCAGCATTTTTTTTTCGTCAAAAATTAGATTAGCTGGTCTATAAAATAATTCATTAGTAATCCACCCAAATTTACGACCGCAGGATTTAAAAAAATAATAATAAAGGTATTATAAATTCCACAAAAAAAGGGCAAAAATGCTATAAATATTATTTACTTTACATTTGATTACCTTTATTAATATCTTTTTTTTAAGTATATAATCCTCCTATATTTGTAAAAGAAACACAATTAAATCTAAAAAAAATGTTTACGTAAATCTTAAAGTTGCATTACACCTATGATAAAAATACTATAAGATCAGTTCTTCTATGCTTTTGTTTCATTAACGTCCCTTAACATAAAGTGTGATAAATCCACCCAAAAAACTATATGGAAATTCAAAACGATTTTAGTGGTAATAAAAAACTAGTGAAAAAAATATAGCAGTTAAATTAACTAAGTAGACGTTTCTTTAAGGTCAAATAATATCATCCTAAATTAAAATCCACCTTAAAAACATAAAGTAATAATTATAATCACGAATCAAAGAAACAAAGGGTTGCGAGGGGTATACGCGGGGCGCGGCGGCGGCGGCGGCGGCGGGAACAACGAGCGAGCGGGCGCACGAGGGCAAGCAAGGTCACGTCACAGGACGATATGTACCTAGATTTGTTTTAATTGCAGAGTCGTGAGCGCATTCAGCATTGTCACCATTATTTGCGAAAAATATTACCTTTGCCAACAAAGTGTTATAAAAACTTTAAGGTGATAAAAGAATGGAAGAAAATATAAGTTGTGAAAAATGCGGAACATGCAATTATTCATTGTGTTTTGATATTGTGCTTGTAGGAGCAAAAGGCCTGCAAAGACTAGGTAGTATACGAATCAAGTAAAATAAGACTCGAAGGATTGTTTTTGAGATCCCAAAATTTGAGCAATGTTAAGTTACATAAAGAAATCCGGAATTATACACGTATCCGAAACTGATTTTAGCTGCGACAAAACGTATTGCTGCCGGTGGGTGAGACACCAGAAAAACCCGCAAATTTTGATTATAAATCTACAGGTTTTTTCTGTTGCGGCGATGCATCTTCGCATTGCAGTTTGAGGAAGAAGAACTGACTGAACTACTGATAGACCGTCGGCCCACAATAGAGGCCTACCTTATAAAAAATCAGAACGCACGCACTTTGCAGAGACAGAGGACATTAAGTAGATTCATAAACGACTGGTCGGCCGCGGCACAACTTGGCAAAACCGGTCAAGTGCGAGTTGGACTCGCGCGCCGAGGGTTCCGATAGTATTTACCTGGGCCCTGAGTCAAGATGCTTTCTACAATCGCAAACGCTATAGAATAGAATAAAAATGTATGGGATTGACATTAGATGTGACGCAACATTTCTATCGCTAATGTCATTCTCGTACATTTTCATTCTATTCTACTAGCGTTTGCGATTGTAGAAAACATCTTGACTCAGGGCCCTGTAGTATTTTCGGAAGCGATAAAGTCCATTGTTAGGACCGCAAAACTAAATTTGTTTGTAATGGTTTTTTGCAGATTACTAAAAAACTGTGCAACTTAGAAAGATTGTTTTATTTTCGCTGTAATATTTACATAGACTTCTATCGACTGTAATTAATTCAGATTTTTCCTTTCACAAACTTCGGAGTTAAGGGGGGGGACGACGACGTATGTTTTTTACATTTTTAGGGTTCCGTACCTCAAAAGAAAAAAAACGGAACCCTTATAGGATCACTTTGTTGTCCGTCTATCTGTCTGTCAAGACCCTTTATCTCACGAACGAGTAAAGGTATCAGGTTGAAATTAATACCATATATTAGGATCCATGAACCACACAAGACTCAAAAAATCTAGCACATTAACTTACTGAAATTTCAACTAATACAATTATGTTTATGTGGTGGTACGGTGGTGTGGTGGAACCCATACATACCCGTGGGTGTCGTAAGAGGCGACTAAGGGTTAACTGGAGGATGGGAGGCAGCATCCTCCTTTGTATCTTACATCTTACTTACTGCGGTCACATAAAACCGCGGTCCATGGTGCCAGCCGTAATGCTTACAAGCGAGGTGACTACGGTAGGTACTTCCCCTCCACATTTTTCCAGAAAAAGCTAGAATTCTGGAGGGAGCTCCCTGTGCTGTAGTGGACGTTTTTTTGGGATGTTATGATGATGATGATGGTGGTACGGAACCCTTAGTGCGCGAGTCCGACTCGCACTTGGCCGGATTTTTTGTTATTTTATTGCTCATGCACTATAAACATACATTATTTTGACGTTTGTTCGTGTTCCCGTTTTTAAGATAGAGCTAAAACAAAAATCGAGCAAAAAATCGCCTAAAAAGACAGGTTTTTAGTATGGGAGCCCCCCTCAATTTATTACTTTTTTAGTTTTTAGTATTTCTTGTGAAAGCGGCAACAGAAATACATTATCTGTAAATATTTCAACTGTCTACCTATTACTGTTCATAAGATACAGCCCAAACAAAATTTTGTAAAAAAAACTGACTTTGGTGGCATCTAATTCCTTTACTTTTTAATATTTTTTAAAACAAAAAATACAGCATTTATCTTCTCATCGAGCTCTAAACAACGATTTTTATTTTGTTGCCCTCCTTTTATCTAATCATGGACTTTATACAAAATCCTCAAGGATGTCAGGGCGATACCCTCCCTGATCTTGTTCAGGAGTCCTTAAATATCAAGTAAATGCAAAAAAATGTATTGCGGTCGCTAAAACACGCTTCCGACAAAATGTAGGAGACCGTCTGCAAGACTATTTTAGCTCTAGCTTTTATTTAGCTCTAATTTGGCGCTTTTGCCAATCTGATTTTTGATGAGAGAATCATTAAGAGATTTTAATATCCAACAATGAATAAACGATTTTGACTTTGACGAGGTAAAATGTAGAATTTTTTATGGCACCATAAAAGTGATCGGATACGACCACCTGCCAGGTATTAAGTAGGCCTACAAAGTTTTTTAAGCTTTGCTAAGTGATTAGGAGGACAGACTAGTTTTATTTTGCTTTTCCATGAGGTATTTTAACCGGTCCTCTGTCTCTACAAAGTGCGTTTGTTCTGCTTTTTTGTAAGGTAGGCCTCGCTACTGTGGGCCGACAGTCTATGATTGTAGATACTTAAGAAAGACAAAAATAAAATGTTAAACCTAGAGTTTGGTATATTGAATGTAAGGGCTTTGAAAAAGTACTCATTCTAAGAATACGCTAATCATTTATTTTGAACAAAAAAAAAAAAAAAACCGGTCAAGTGCGAGTCAGACTCGCGCGCCGAGGGTTCCGATATACCTTTAGTATTTTTGGAAGCAATAAAGTCCATTTTCAGAACCGCAAAACTGAATTTGTTTGTAAAGGTTTTTTGCAGATTTCTAAAAAAACTGTGCAACTTAGAGAGATCGTTTTATTTTTGCTGTAAAGTTTACATAAACCTCTGTCAGCTGTAATTAATTCAGATTTTTCCCTACTCAAACTTCGGAGATAAGGGGGGGGGGGGAATGGTATTTTTTTTGACATTTTTCATCATAACTTGAAAACTAAGAAACTTAAAAAAATACAAAAATATATTTTAAAATGTACAAGTAAAGTTCTTTCATATGATACCCCACTCGACCTAGTAGCGACAATTTGAAGTTTGGCCCCCCATATTTTGGCCCCCTTTACCTTAATAATCATACTTTTTTCAAAATTTATTTCATATGCAATTAAGTTGGGCAACTATATTCTAAAACTATTCCAGATTTCAGGTCGATAGCATAAGTGGTTGCTGAGATATACAGACAGAGCGGCACCATAAGGGTACCTTTTTACCATTTTGGTATAGGAACCCTAAAAAAGATTTTTTAAACATACTAAGTTTAGGCTCGTTCAGATAAGAAATAGTTGATTTTTTTTGCAAAACATGCGGCTAAAGACTCCTTATATCATCATACAGGGTGTCCCATAATTAGGCCGTCACGCTGACACCGGAGGTAGATGGACTTAAGGCGCATCAAATAAGCTTAACATGCCCATAGAAAAGTGTAATGAGTATTGAGTATGACCAGTTTCATTGATTTTTAAAAATTACAAATATTTTTTTTATTTTTATTTGATGCGCCTTAAGTCCATCTACGTCCGGTGTCAGCGTGACGGCCTAATTATGGGACACCCTGTATAAAACAACATGAAAACTATTTAAAAATTATTGATTAATTTGATTGCGTGCCATAGTTCAGGGGCAGGATCAGTATCAGTAACTGAACAACTTTTCCCAAGGAACATACATAGCTCGAAATATGATAAAGCAAATTTGACCTGCAATACAAAATGCGCTATCAGCTGACGCAGTTTCTATGGGTGGTCAAAGATTGATTTTCGTATTTCAACCTATGTTCCTTGGGAAAAGTTGTTCAGTTGCTGATACTGATCCGATCAGCTATGACACGCAATCAAATTAACACCCCGTATTTTAGGTGTGGACGTTTGAGCGGGCTTTTTTTGGCGCGCTCCGAGTCGAATGCCGGCGGTTGCATTAGTAAGAATAGTAAGCGTTCGAAAATGATACTTATTACGGAGAACTTAAGTCCTTATTAGTTTATGTACTTTTAAAAATTTATTAAGATCGTAATTTTTTTGGTGGATTTCATGTTTTGTTATGCTATCTAGGCTTAATATTAAAAGTCTACCTAAATTTATAACTGCTACTTTTTTGCTGCCTATGTAAGAAGCTGATAAAGAATTACCTACTACCCAAATAAAAACAATGTTGGATTTTGAAAGAAAGTATATTAAAACGTTATTTGATGTTGATAATTACCAAAACAAATCTGCTATTATTTTTTTCCTAGAGTTTAAGGCACAGTTAGTGAAACAAACAACTTGTTCTCATATAATTAGGTTCCCGTTTATATCTTTGGTGGATCTCGATTTTGGTGCTTGAATATAGTGAACATAGACACATTTTCACGATAATATAGGTGCTACCTTTTTTGCTGTAAAATTGCGCCATCTTCGGGGTATAACTTTTTTTTGGTACATTCCAGTTTGAAATTTTGGAGGATTCAAAAATATAGTCTCTTAAAATTACATTTAAAGGCCATTTACAAAAGTTTGGCCTGATATGAATTTTTTCCCCAAAATATAGGATAGCTCTTAGGGTATATACCGTGCCTTCGGAAGTACGGAACCGTCTCGCTTATCGGCTTTCTTTTTTTTTAACTATACAAACTAGGTATAGTCACGTCGTACAGTGGGCTGAAATTAGCGTTTCATAGACATTCAATTTTTTTTGAGTGAGAGGTAGGGAGGTTGAGAGGTAGAGAAGTAGAGAGGTAGGGAGGTAGAGGTAGGGAGGTAGAGAGGTAGAGACGTAGAGAGGTAGAGAGGAAGAGACGTAGAGAGGTACAGGTAAAGTAGAGGGAGAGGGAGAAGGTGGGGAAGGGGGAGAGGGAGGGGGTGAGGGAGAGGGAGAGACAGAGGGACGGGGAGGGGGAGAGGAAGGGGGGAGAGGGAGAGAGAGGGAGAGGGTTTTAGTTTTTCTCAATTACTTCTGCGAATTGGCTCTGTTTTGAAATATTACTTAAAGGTGTCTCGCATCTCTCTCTTTACATTTGTTAGGATACTGCTGCTAAGTTCCTCTGTTCTGAGTAATTTATGAGTAACGTCTGGATCTTGAATTATACTCATTGATTTGCGCAGGGTTAGTCCTGTTTTTCCTTAGTTTAAAATAACCCCGAAATGATGGGATAAATAATAATTTTCCTGGACTAAAATATCTCATTGCTTCGGAAAACCGGTAACAACCTAAATACGAAATCCACGCGAGCGAAGCCGCGGGCAACCGCTAGTATATTAATAACCTAAGAGGATATTAGGCGCAATTGTGCGATAATGGAGATATCATCATTTATTACGCCGATTCCATACAATTTTTTGCGAAAAAACATCCTGAGTGCGCTGTTTACAATTATAAACCAGAAAGTTCATTATATAAGGCATAAAGTAGGTATCCTCAATCGTTTCCAAGCATAAAAAGCGTCACTCAAAAAAAAAAATTGAATGTCTATGAAACGCTAATTTCAGCCCACAGTGCGTCGCGGCGGACAAACGGCGCTACACGCATTTCTTCCACTATTCTTTCTTCCTTGGTTGGAGTGTCATCGCCGTCATTGCGCCGATTTCGGCACGATACGAGGATTAGCGCGATATTGGCGCATTTTATGTTTTATCGGTATCGGCTCGGTGACGTACAGCGTAAGTGTTGATTTGCAATATTCTGCTTGTGTATATCATTCGCAGCGATGTTCCGGCGTACAGCCTTCGCCATTTAGTATAGCCGCGGTTAGTCAAGAAAGGTTTTAGTATAAATAGCCATCTGAGATCTCAATATATCGCGTGAGAAAAGTAGTAGTTGTTTCTTCCTCGTCACATGGGGTCCACGGGCCACGTTGCTCGTGAACAGAGTTGAGCCGTTACCCTATTGGCGCTCTGTCGTACAATCGTTTCACGGATATTAAGAGGCCTATAACAAAATTTCGTTCAAAAAAATTAAAAGTGGAAAATCTCACTCGGCGTCCAGATTTTTCGACACTGTTTTGTAGCTGAAACTAAACGATATAAATACTTTTTGTATTTTCAAGTTATTTGATACTATTATTGCGTTTGAAAGGCATCGGATTATGGAGAAATTTGGCAGTTTTAAGTTCGTTCAATTAAGGTATTAAAACAAGCGTAGGCGATTTTCATTTTCTTTATACCAAAGTTTAGTATGGTATAAGTTATACGAAATAATATGAATATAGTAAAGAGCAATTTGCAGTTAAACCTGAGCGTTTTTTGTAGTTTTTTCGTTCGGAATTGATTTTTTTTCTAGATTTTACCAACTACACTATTATATAATTTTGTTTGCTTAGTCCAATAGTTCAATCCACGAGCTCAAAAAAGTGCCTTCGCGCATTTTATGAAAACTTGCTTCGGAATAATGGCTATATCTACTAATATAAGAAAAAATTGTAAAAAGCGAGGCCGCTACGAACTTAAATAATAACTATTCTTCAACATTTTATAAGTTAAAGTTGTCAAAATCTTTCCGTTTCTCAGATTAAGGACGCCGAAATTAGCTTTTTGCGCAAAAACACGCTCAAAATGTAATAGGCCTCTTAAGCGTGAATTTCCATCAGAGCTGACTGCTGTGCTAGCTAACTTGGATCTGAAAAAAACAACCAATAGGAATGCTCCATTTTTCTAGTTTAGAGCTGCGCTCGAAAATGGATGGCGGGTGACTTTCTACTAGGACTATGCTAAGCTATGTAGCTAAGCTGTAAGCTGGGAACCAATAGGATTGCTTTATTTGTCAGCACATTTGACAAGCTATTAATATGGAGCAATCTTATTGGTTGGAATTTTCCAGCTCCCAGGTTATCTACCTAGCACAGCTTTGGTAGCAACGTACCCTCAGGGGGATAGTGTGCCCTATGTGCATGTGTACAGTACAGTGGAGTAGTGTAGAGTAGAGTACAGACCTGTGCGTCATAGAGGTGGGGCGGGTCGGGGGGGGGCGCGTGGTGCAGCGGGTGGGTGGGGGGCGGCACGGTGGCGCCCACCGGCGAGCCGGACGCGGGGGACAGCCCGCCCGTGGCCGGGGACACGCTGCCGCCGCCCGGGGACACCGCGCCCGGGGACGTGGGGCTCTGCCGACACCAAACACACGTCTTAAGAACATAGCCTATCTATAGGATGCAAGACCACGACCACAGAACCTATACACTTCTAACTCAGGGCACAGAATAAAGTAATAGTACTAATCGAACAGAATGGAGACTCTCCGCCCACACCGCGGCATCCATTACCTCACACCCCCGCGCGATTCTCGTAGTTTGTAGCCGGCTCTAGTTGTACTGAACATGCAGCGCTACGCTTCTGTCAATTTCAAATGACAGATACTGGTTTCGCGCCCGTTGTATGTAGGGTCCGGGGTGTGACGCAATAGTACATTGTTCATCGAGAGGAGAAAGTGACCGATTCCCAACAAGGGTGTCGTTTGTGGCTCAATACACCCGAGTTGGGAATCGCACTTTCTTTCGAGTGATACATAGTGCTTTATACTTCACCTACGAGGAAAATATTTCAGATTTCCGTTTCAGATATGATGTAAGTTTTTTGTATTCCATTATACAGATATCATGTCTTGCCAATATGGTACTTTTCAACATGGAATACAAAGACTTGGCTAATATTTATACGCTTTTTCACTATAATAAGCAAGCAAAACAGTTTCCGAAAATCAATGCGCTTTTTTCTCGCTTTTTCAACGTATAAAACTATCACATACCTACATTGTTGTATTTTTTCGAGATTTTTCAGGCAATCAATAATCGCTTGCGCACTTTCTTGTAGTTCTAGCGGCGTCAAAAGCTCTTCAGCACTGTTACTATTTGACGACATTTTTTGTAAAAAGCACGCACCAACAAAACTACAATTAAAACTTCCAACAACTTTGTAAAGAAAACAGGGGTCCAATTTTTGAAAATCACTGGGTGATAAAATATCGCTTGGAGGTTTAAACTTTTTAATTTTACCCTGATAGTGTTAAAACGTTAGTAATACTTTATAAAATTTAACAATTACGAGTAAACACTAATTTAAATTTATGCATTATAATTTTTCCCGTTTGATAAGAAAAAAACAGAAATTTTGATTTTATTAAGTAAGATTTTATCACACGGTGATTTTCAAGAATAGGTACCTAATTCGCGCGCGCGCTTTCGTTCCACATTTTGGTTTCGTTCTTTTTTCAAATTAATGGATTTTTCAGAAAAGTGTAGGTGGCCAGCATCATTTCGTGGACTTAGAGATAAAAACTTTTTCTTTTTTTGGCATTATGATATTAAAATAGGTTATCGACAGATTTTGATTTAAATTTAAGAAAAAAAAACACGTTAACAATGGATTTTCATACAAAATTCCATCCCGCTAAACACGTTAACAATGGATTTCCATATAACTTTTCCCCCCGCATATTTATACCATAGAAATGACGTATCTTCTCCTTAGTTTTTAAAACAGGACTGAGGTACTTTCCAAGAAGGTGAAGTATAAAGTGTCCATAAGTCCGTTGTGTGTGTACAGTAAAATACGATAGTCTCCGTGGTCTAGTGGTTAGAGGGCTTGACTCTCGATCCGGAGGTTCTGGGATCGATTCTCGGTGGGGACACTATCAAATTCAAATCAAAATTCAAATTAAAATTTTAAGAAGTAGTCCTTAATTAAGTATAAGTGTTTTAAAGAATAAGCTAAAGGAGTCATTGCTTGATGACGAATCAGTCATCAAGCAATGACTCCTTGAATCAGTGAAATGTATTGACCTCCTGTATTTGTTATTTCTTTCATTATTTATGTAATTGTGAATTTCTAAATTGCTGTTTTTTATGTGTAAGAAAACTGTAGGTAAATAATGTCTACATCTCTCATATTCGGTAAGTAGGTCTTAATCACCCCCAAATGGGGCTTGTAGGTTACCAATTAGCGCTCTAGGGTAATAATGTAGCTAGAAAAGCCCTAGGGCGGTAAGTAATTGGGCAGCACCTCCACCTCCACGCGCGGCTTCGCCTTGGTGGCCGCCTACAGCAGCGGGGCGGCGGGCGTTTTAATTACTTACCGCCCTAGGGCTTTTCTAGCTACATTATTACCCTATAGCGCTAATTGGTCGCCTACAATTTGGTGGTAATAAGGACCTACTTACCTCACAATCGAGATGTAAAGCAGAGTAGTTAGCTCGGGTGTAAGCATCAATTCCACCCTCGAACTATAAGCGCCCTCGCTGCGCTTATGCACCTAAATATCTCAGGCTGTAATTGATGCCTTATAGGCCTTGGCTACTAATCTACTATTAAGTAACGAGCGCGTGTCGCCATCAAACTGTAAAGTTTGGCGAGTAGTTTTCAAGAAATAATTTGTATTTTACCTATTACTTTAAATAAAAAAAAAAAATCTTTGTGCGACCTCCCCAGTTTGGTAAGGACATAGCAGGGTGAATCACCACATTGTCCAAAAAGTTAGATGATTGCGTGCTTCGAAAGGCACGTTAAGCCGTTGTTCCCGACTACTATTTACGGATGTAGTCGTTAATGAGCCATGTCAGAGGTGTTTGGCGGCTCAACAATTCGGACACCAGGATTTGTGGGGTCGATCATCGACCTTGCAACCCATACGATTAATTATGATGAGTAAAATAAAATAATAATGTGAGAATTGAACCAACCAATCAGCATTAATTTTTACTGCCCCCGAACCCGCATATTCAAAGCATTGACACAATTGTTTGTTTGAAGAAAAACAGGTGGAGAACTGTGGTCTCTGCCTACCCCGACGGGAACAAGGCGTGATGTTATGTAAGAAAAAAACGTGAGGCGCCTATTAGATTGTTTAGTCGTAGATGTAAAAAGACATCTCCAATAACAATGAAATGGAAATGACAAAGAAATCGACATACATACATACACTCGAAAACATAACCCTTCTGTTTTGGGGCAGTCGAGTAAAAACAGACAGTGTAAGTAATAGAGATATAATGGGGCTCTGAAGAGACCATCAAAGCGGGTGAAGAGCTTCTGTCGGCAGTAAACGATAGCCGACGAGCAAAGTGAGTGGACACCGTAACAAGCATCAATTTTACTCATAACAGTAAGAAAGCATGGTCAACAATACGAAAGCTTACGAGTGAACCCCCCCCGCCTTCAAAAACTCCAGGGCGAGTTACAGCCAACCAGATAGCTCATCAACTTTTGCTTAATAATAAACCACCCAGCCGACTTCCAAAAATCCCACAGAAGACTAATATACTGGAAAAACAGTCCATCTGCACAGCTTTCAAACTAGAGGACATCACCAATACCATAAAAAGTTTAAAGGATGGTAAAGCGTCAGGAGTCGACAACGTTTCGGTAGAACAGCTAAAACCACTCGGACCCGTTGCTGTTTCCTGGCTATTGGAAATGTGTAACAGCTGTCTAGAGTCAGCGAAAGTCCCCCGCCTGTGGAGGAAATCCAAGATAATTGCAATTCCAAAGCCAGGGAAATCAGTAAACGACACAAAAAGTTATCGTCCTATATCGCTGCTCTGCCATACGTACAAAATGTTCGAACGTCTGCTGCTAAACCGTCTTCTACCCGTGGTCGACCACAAACTAATCCCCGAGCAGGCAGGTTTTCGGCCCAGTAAGTCATGCTGTAACCAAGTACTGAACCTTACTCAACATATCGAGGACAGCTTTGAGATAGGAATGATTACAGGCGTGGTCTTTGTGGATTTGTCAGCGGCCTATGACACTGTACCTGAAGCGACTGTTATGGAAGGTTAACCTATTGACTGAGGACCCAAAATTCACCAAAGTTCTAGCTGAGTTGCTCCATAACCGTCGCTTTCAGGTTCAACTGCTGGAGGACATAAGCAGATGGCGCTCCCAAAAAAATGGGCTTCCTCAAGGCAGTGTCTTGGCGCCGATGTTGTTTAATATCTATACAAATGACCAACCATCTAGCCAAAACACGACACGATTCCTCTACGCAGACGACCTCGCATTAACTTCTCAATCTTCCAGTTTTAAGGAAATTGAATCTAATCTTTCAACGGCACTTGAAAACCTCAGCCATTATTACTCACAGAATGCTCTTAAACCGAACCCTTCCAAGACAGAATCATGCGTTTTCCACCTCAAAAATATAGAAGCAGGCCGCACACTTAACATCATTTGGGAGGGACAGTCTATCGCTCACCACCACCCAAAATATTTAGGAGTGACTCAGGACCGATCTCTGACCTACAAGAAAAACTGCGAAATTGTAAGAAAGAAAGTTAATGCCCGAAATAACCTTGTAGCCCGTTTAACCTCTACCAAATGGGGAGCCTCACCTAGTGTACTGCGGACTTCTGGACTGGCACTATGCTATTCGGCTGGCGAATTCGCTTGTCCCGTGTGGTGTCGATCTACCAATGCAAACCAGGTGCATACAGCCCTAAATAAAACGTGCCGGACAATAACTGGTTGTCTCAAACCAACCCCCCTAGCACAGCTGTATCCACTGGCTGGAATAGCTCCCCCAGAAGTTCGCAGGGCAATCATAGCTCAAACCGAAAGAGGTAAAATGGAAACAAATCCGCTAAACCTAATGAACTCGCACACCACTGTTCCTCAAAGACTCAAGAGCCGGAAAAGTTTTGTTACGTGTACCAAACCACTCAATACTGACCCCTCTACCTCCCGTTGCAGATTGTGGCGAGACAAATTCGCCTCCTCCTAAGGAGAGTCTCCCACCTGGTCATGAACTGGAAGTCTCTTAACAGACTCCGGACTCAGGTCGGCCGGTGCAAGGAAAACCGACATAGGTGGGGGTTCACTGAAAAGACGAACATTTCATGCGAGTGCGTTATTCCCCGCAGAGTATGGCCCACCTTACATCCTGCCTCGCGTGCCCTAACACCTGCACGCGGAATGAACTGATGCAAGCTACACAAAATGCCGTTCTCGTAGCTGAGTACTGGGCAAAATTAATTTAATTTTACTGGATTTGCGTCGACACGAAAAGAAGAAGAATGGGGCTTTAACTTTAAAGATGCTTTACGACTGTCGAAAAATTATTTTGCGACGACTTCTTCAAAATTTGTCGATGTCTGGATCGTTGACGAAAGCTATGGAGGCATCGGCTTGAAAGACGCCAAGTTCTGAGGCATTCGGACTAGGGACACCAGGGTTGAAAGCGACGGGTTTATAAACGTCAGCTATGGAGGCATCGGCTTGAAAGACGACAGGTTCTAAGGCATTCGGACTAGAGACACCAGGGTTGAAAGCGTCGGGTTTATAAACGTCAGCTATGGAGGCATCGGCTTGAAAGACGACAGGTTCTGAGGCATACGGACTAGAGACACCAGGGTTGAAAGCGTCGGGTTTATAAACGTCAGCTATGGAGGCATCGGCTTGAAAGACGACAGGTTCTGAGGCATTCGGACTAGAGACACCAGGGTTGAAAGCGTCGGGTTTATAAACGTCAGCTATGGAGGCATCGGCTTGAAAGACGACAGGTTCTGAGGCATACGGACTAGAGACACCAGGGTTGAAAGCGTCGGGTTTATAAACGTTAGCTATGGAGGCATCGGCTTGAAAGACGCCAAGTTCTGAGGCATTCGGACTAGAGACACCAGGGTTGAAAGCGTTGGGTTTATAAACGTCGGCTATGGAGGCATCGGATTAAAAGACGTCAAATTCTGAGGCATTCGGACTAGAGACACCAGGGTTGAAAGCGTCGAGTTTATAAATGTCAGCTATAGAGGCATTGGATTGAAAGACGCCAAGTTCTGAGGCATTCAGAATAGAGACACTAGTCCCCCCGTCGCTCGAGACGTGAACAGTCGTGTGCAGTGCTACCACAAATTATTTGTTATAAATTGTCGATACTTTATTCCGATTGGTTGGAACTCTGATATTTCGATTTCTTGTCACTCTTGCATAGTTTTAATGGACATTATCCGCCCACTGGGCGTTTCTAGAGTGAGACAAGTGCATTTTACTGTGTCATCCAACATTCATTAAGTGAATAATTTTTGAGTGCCCCCACCCGGATTTGAACTCGAGACCGCAGCGATCTGCCGTTGCTTGCGTCCAGCCGTTTCCCCGAGGCGCCACACTCCACTACCTACCGCACTGCGAACTAAGCATCACATCTGCGCTCGGCTGCTACGCGAGGCGATCGACCGGTCACCGCGAGTGCTACGGGCTACGAGTTGGCGTAGCGACCGCTACAAGCGAGGGCAGAGAACAACACAACCGCCCGCCGCCGCGCCACCTCACGCCGGCCGGTTTCAACTTTGCTACGCAAAACAATTCTACTCAGCAGTTCTATTTGAGTAGTATAAGCATTTGTTAATATTTGTGACTCTCATTTATTACATTATTCGCTATGGGACGTACGAAGCGCACTCCGCCTTCAGCCAAAGTAAGTAAAATACAAAAGGAAATATTCTCGACCCCTCTTAGTTCACATGAGGCTGTTGTTTCTTCCCAACCTCCAATGGAGCCGACGACTGTCCAAGGCACAGATGCAGACACAGTTTCTGGTGCCGCTGACAGCGACGTCTCAAGCCGCAGCTATAAGCGCCGTGCCCTTAACTCTCCACCCCAAGCGGAGGGTTCCGGGAATATGGAAAGTTTCATGAATGAGATGCGTTCTCTGTTTAGCTCTCAAGAGCGACGATTTGAAGAGGTGAAAATGGCAGTTTACGAACAAAATGCCGAAATAAAAGAAAGCATCGCGTTTCTCTCGGAAAAATATGATGTTGTGATAGCGGAGGTGCAAACACTGAGAAAAGAAAAGATTGAAGATAGGAAGTATATCAAAAGTCTGGAAGAAAGAATTGAACAACTTGAACGGCAAGCACGATCCTCATGCCTCGAAATAAGAAACATACCCATAAAAGTAAATGAAACTAAAAAAGATTTAACACAAATTGTCGTCGACCTAAGCCAGTCCGTAGGCTACCCCCTTATGAGAAACGACATTAAAGATATTTTCCGAATTAAATCCACAAAAAACTCCAGTAATCCTATCATTACTGAATTTACGACAACAATAGCCAAGGAAAACCTTATTAGCGCTTATAAATCTTATAATCAAGGCCAAGAAGGAAAATTAAACACCACAAACTTAAATATTGACGGAGGAAAGACGACCATCTACCTCTCGGAAAGCCTCACAACAAAAACAAAGAGACTATTCTTCCTCGCTAGGAGTTTCGCTGCTGAAAATAATTATAGATACTGTTGGACTGCACATGGACGCGTATATCTTCGCCAAGGAGATGGAGCCCCTAAGATTAAAATTGATGATGAAAACGATTTAGTGAAAATGAAGCGTGTAGATTGACTTGATTCGTTCAGTTTTTACCTCTACAATGTCGTTCTTGTTTACATGCTTTTTATCAGTGCCTCATTGATACATATACATCTGACTCTCTCTTTTCACCTACCACACTCCCACACACAAGACCATTCTCAACTTGAATGCACTTTTCTCACTAACTGTCTCCTAACAGTCAGTTCCCCTACACAAATGAAACCCTATAATACATACAGCTCAAAATATCGATTAAAAAACTTCAATAATAACTTTCTTACATATAACTTGTTTCATTTAAAATATTTGCTTAAAATTCGATCATGATACTAACATATACGATAAATTAGACACCTTCGTTGTTTCCGAAGCTATTGAATGTGGACCGGACTCGTGTATAAATCTAATCCCCAAAAATAAAAATAAAATCCTAATTCTTTCTCAAAATATTCGTAGCATATCTAAAAACTTTGACGAGTTACTAATATTATTGTCCCGGATTAAAATCACGCCTGACATTTTAGCTCTTAGCGAATGTTGGTTGTCTTGCACTAAAAGTCTACCAACACTTAATAATTTCAAATCATATAAAACCCTAAATAACCTGAATCAAAATGATGGCGTAGTGGTATATGTAAATAGAGATCTTCGTAATATAGAAATTGTAGAACCAATGCTTTCTGAAGCCACCTCACTGCTGATCAAACTAGGCACAGAGACGGCTATCGTATGCGTCTACCGACCTAGTGGATATTCTAATCCGTCAAACTTTATACGTTCACTTGGAAGCCTGCTGAATGACCTGTCCTGTTTCCCCAATATTATTGTAACCGGCGATTTGAATATTGACATAGCGCAAGACAATACAAGTTTATATACAGAGGATTACCTAAATGTTACATCTTTCTATGGTCTTCTTCCTGCACATACCTTAGTCACAAGGGATAAATGTTGTTACGATCATGTAATGCTCAAAACAAAAATGACATCTTCTACGCTGGTTTTAGATTCCACATTAACAGACCATAAAGCAGTTTTGTTTTCATTTAGCAATACTCAAACTGTAAAAAATAAATTCCTGAGAACTATTACTAAAATAGATTACGATAAACTAGAATTGGATTTACTAAATTTAGACTTTAAGATAGTATATGACGAACCTGACGTGAATACTGCCACAGACTCCTTCCTTACTCTAGTATCGAAGGCTTTATCAGCAAATACACAAGTGATCCACGTCCCGCAGCGAAAAAAAATCCTTAAACCTTGGATTACTGCAGGTCTCTTGCGCTGCATTAGATTTCGGGACAAATTACATAAAAATCTGAAGGCAGATCCAGACAATTTAACTCTTAAAACTATTTACAACAGGTATAGAAATTACATTAATAAACGAACTAAAAAACTAAAAATTTCCTTTGAACGTATCGAACTAAAGAAAGCAGGAGCAAATAAGAAAAAGGTCTGGCAACTAGTAACAAATAACACACATCTTAAAAAAAATAAAGACTCTCCGATAGAATTATTGTGTTCTGGAGCAGATCCGAAGCAGTCAGTTAATAATATTAACTCATATTTTGTAAACATTGGGCAATCCTTAGCAAACGAAATCCAAAACAAAAGTGGACTTAAAGTGAATGCCTCCTCACTGGACAAATCTCGTTTCTCCATTGTAAATTCCTTTGCCTTTTTGGAACCAGATGAGCGTGAAGTGGAGCGTCTTATCATGGGTTTAAAAAATGACTGTGCTGTAGGCTGGGACGGCATATCTTCTTCTTTGTTAAAAAGGTATAAATACATTTTAGTACCCCCTATAGCGTATATCTGTCGCCTTAGTATTCTCCAAGGTGTATTCCCAAAAGCGTTCAAAAAGTCTCTGATACACCCAATTTTTAAGAGTGGGCAAAGGGACTGCATGAGCAATTACCGACCGATTTCTGTCCTTTCTGCAATGTCGAAAATTCTAGAACGCATAATGAATAATAGGCTTGTCAACTTCCTGGAGAATAAAAACATCCTATCCCATGCACAATTTGGTTTTCGCAGAGGTAAATGTACTGCCGACGCTGTCCACACCCTCTCTGACTATATCACTACTAAACTAGATGAAAGATATAAATGTCTTGCCATATTTCTCGATCTCAGTAAAGCATTCGATACTGTATCCATTCATCACCTAATTCAGAAACTACATGACATTGGTATCAGGGGTAACTCCTTAGAACTTTTCGCAGATTACCTTACTGGAAGGAATCAATCAGTAATCGTTGATAGCAATATCAGTGATGAGCTTCCTATTCATTTTGGAGTACCCCAAGGATCAATCCTAGGGCCAACTCTTTTCCTTATCTACCTTAATGATCTCTGCTCAATGCAGCCAACAAATGGTAAACTGATTGCTTATGCCGATGATACAGCTCTAATATTTGCAGCTAAATCCTGGTTAGAAGTTTTCTCCATGGCTCAGTCTGGATTCGATGAAGTTTGCAAATGGTTTGACAATAATTTACTTACATTAAATGCGTCTAAAACTAAATACATGACCTTTGGAATCAGAAGCTCATCTCTACCTCCCCAAGAAACTTTCTCTATTATTGCGCACACCTGTAGCAACTACAAACCTACTGAATGCACATGCCCAAAACTCGAATCAGTAAATACTTTTAAATACCTAGGCTTGCTGCTTGACAAGAACATGACCTTTATCCCTCATGTTGAACTCATAGCTGCTAGAGTGCGTAAGTTAACTTACATTTTTAAACATCTACGTCACATTGCTGATCCAGATCTAATAAAAGTAGTGTACGAAGCACTTTGTCAATCACTCCTTGTGTATGGCATCACCATCTGGGGTGGTGCAGCTAAAACATATTTCATTAAAATCGAACGCGCTCAACGATTGATTCTCAAAGTGGCTACTTTTCGGTCTTATTTCTTCCCTACTCACGATTTATACAGGCTCTGTAAAGTTCTAACTGTTCGGCAGCTCTTTGTACTTAACACCATCCTCAAACAACACTCGCTCGTCAATCCCTCCCTTCAACAGATAACCCCTAGGCACCGACCCAGAGTATGTGAAAGCAAAAAATGCAACACCGAATTCGCAAAGAAATCCTTTACTTTCTTAGGTCCCCATCTATATAATAAGTTAAACTACAGCCTTAAACTATTACAACTAAATAAATATAACTGTAAGAAAACAGCCAAGACTTACCTGCTACAATTAACTTATGCAGAAACTGAAGAGTTATTAAAAACACTGCAATAGTTTCACTACCTCTACACACACATCTCACTCGCACAGTCTCACATTCACCATACACACACTCACCATACACACACTTCACACAGAACACTCGCCACACACATGCATACACCGCACAGCTGTTCGCTTTCGTGTAATGGGGTGGAGTCCTGGTGACCTGCAATACAGGCCTCGTAGCCTAGCTCGGGCACCAGTTCACCACAACACAAACTTAAAACTGAAAAACTAGATTGTGCACAACTATTTAATTTTATTTTTAAGTTTACTTTGTGGTGAAAATAAAGATTTTTATTTTTTTTTTTTTATTTTTACTAGGGTCGAAAGCGTCGGTTTCGGAAACGCCAAGTTCGAAGTCATTAGATCTAGAAATGCCAGGTTCAGGAATGGCAAGTTTAGCGGCAAAGGATCTGTTGTCGCTGTGGGTGTTACGTCCATCAGCGTCGGGCTCGGAGGACACTCATTCAGCGGTTACAGGTTTGAGGTTCAGCGGCACCACGTTCAGTGGCACCAAGTCGATAGCGCCGGGTTCGGAGACGTCATGCTCGCTTCTAATGATTATAGGGCAATTTGGTTCATAATGTCTAGGCTGAATGACGCATTGTGTGTAGAACTTGTTATTCATTCAAACGCACTTACTACATATGTACTCACGTATCTGTGCGGCGGGTGGTGGTGGTAGTCGGGCGAGGCTTGCGGCGAGGCGCGCGCGAGGTAGTGTGCGTGCGCGTGCGGATGGGCGTGTGCGTGTGCGTGCGCGTGCGCGTGCGGGTGCGGGTGCGCGGCGGGGAAGTGCACGGAGGTGAGGTCGGGCAGCGAGCCGCCCGGCACCTGCAGCTCGCCGCACGCCAGCCCGCCCGCCCCGCCCCCGCCCCCTCCCCCTCCGCCGTCCCCCCCGCTCTCGTACACGCTGGAACAACGTAGCATACCGTAGAGAGAAGGAAAACAAGCGCTGGACACTGCTGCGTCAGTTTTAAAATGTAACTACAAAAAATGTAGTGCGAATTTTTTTGGTTTTGTGACTTGATTATCTTGAACGTTACTTTTATCCGGGTCGGTTTTAAAATTCAGCTCTACAAAAAATGTAGTGCAATGTTTTTTTTTTTTTTTGTGACTTGACTTGATCATCTTGAATGTTATTTTTATACAAAAAAAAATATAAACTTGCTAACACTTTTACAAGAGAGTACCGAAAATAAGAATCAAAGTTAGACGTCATTTTCAAAATTTACTATTAAATAATATTTTTTCCTGTACCTAACTCTAGATTTAAGTTTCCTATCTGTCGCAAGTTTTTCTTAAAATCTGATTTTCAACTAAAATCTGTTTTTAAATTTCGAATACTTTCGGTTTCTTTTATTCAGCTTTACCCTTGTCAAAATTTATCGATTTATTTATTTACAATTATGCAGCTACATCTTAATATTAGATAACTACAACTTATCTTGCGGTAATTATTAAAATATTATTTAACTTTTCAAATTCCTTACAGGCAAGTAAAAAAAACAACATAAAATACACATATACCTAATTAGAAAAATTCACATTTTAAATCGAAAATGTCGAATTAATTTGAATTTTGTCTTACTTATTGTTGTTTGGTATTCTGGGTATTTCACAGGAGGAGCGTGGCCGGTTGTTCGGGTTCATTCCCAGGGTTGTCAACACGTCTAAATGTATGTCCGCTGCTGTAAATAAACATACGAGTATTCCATAGACAACTAGGTGAATTGCAAATACAATGGTGCACAAAAAAAATTCATATGAAGGACAAGAATAATAATTCGCAAGGGAAACTTATATGTAAGGTACCTTGAAACTTGGCTCATAAACAGGAATAGGATCATTAAAGATAAATAAAAAATAACAATTTTTTTCGGCCATAAATGACAAGGTTATAAAAAAAAATTGTTTTCGTCCAATATCGATAGGTCGTATGGCAGAATGTGATGAGTAGTCATTGCCTATCATAAAAAAAAACTAACAGCTGTATAAACCGACCACAGACTACTAAGAACAGTTGTCAGTTTTTTTTTAAGACTGGCCATGGCTACTTTTCATTCTGCCATACGACCGATCGATATTTGACAAAAACAAAAATATTTTTTAACTTTATTATTTGCAACCGAAAAAAATTCGTATTTTTTATTTTTACTTATTGACCTTATCCCTGTCTATGAGCCAAGTTTCGAGGTACCTTACACATACGTTTCCTATGCGAATTGGAATTGGCGTCCAACCTAGTGAAGGCTGAAACCCACTCTACTTTTCAAATACTCAAAAGAAGAGCGCCGCAAGACCTGTTATCAGGAAGGTGATAAAACAACTTAAATTGCACTAAATGGACATGTCACTAGACGTGTAACCTGCACGACTACACTTCATTTCCAAACTCCAGCTAAATGTTTACAGTAACGTAACGCAGGACAAAAAGGGGATTACAAAAAAAATATGAAGGACAGCGCGAAATGGTCAACTTTAGGCACAACTGGAGGTAAATATGAAGCGTGAAAGACAGCTCCACACGTAAACTAAGGCTCAGCGCAGACAGAGAGGAGCGCATCGGAGAGGATTTTATTAAGGCACTCGAAAATCAACTTTAACGTCATTAAATTAAGTGCATATATGCTTGAACCCGACAAAAAAGGATCGCGCATACTCGAGGATACGCGGGCATCCGCGCGCGGCGGCGAGCGCGCAGTGTTGTCAGTAAATTCAAAGAGGGAGGGCGTGTTTTTTTAAGATTTACCAACCTAAAGCGCAATTATAACCATATCCCAGTCCACCATTGTTGACGACCCGCGACAAACTGGCATGTTTCGGTAGAAGATGACGGTTCACTCGCGCGTTCGCGCGCATGCGCGATCCCTCAGGAAATGCCCGAGCCCGCGCGAGGATTATTCCGTTCTGTCTGCGCTGGGCCATAGCATGGTGGAGAGTTTCAGTCACTCACTCACCCTGGTTGCAACTGCTTGGAGACTACTGTATTCACCCGTCTAAGGTTGTTTTTCGACCAGTGCTGTAAGAGGGAGCTAAGCTGTGAGCTGGGAAAATTACAACCAATAGGATTGCGCCATTTTCCTAGCTTGTCAAATACGCTGTCAAACGGAGCAATCCTATTGGTTGGAATTTTCCAGATCACAGCTTAGCTCACACGCCCAGCAGTGATGGAAATTTATCCTAACACGTAAAAGTAAAAAGCAAATCGCCGTATAAGAGATCTTTGTATAGCAGTGAACTTAATCTTGGCTGTTATGATATCGCTAAGATCTCCGTAGTCCGTGATGCAGCGCTGAGTGAGAGCTATCTGTAGAGAGTGGCTGTAATGACTACACTATATGTAATTTTTTGTATTGGTCGCCTGTTGTTAGGTGAAATGGCTTTCACAACACAACTCACCGGATTGGTGGGTAGCGGGAGGCGTCTGTTAAAACCCACTGCGCTATATGGACGGTGTGTGACTGACCTCTGCGGTGGTTCTGATGTACTCCGGAGTGTGGGTGCGCGTGCGAGTGTAAGGGATGGTGCGGGGAGAGCTGCGTGGAAGGCGCGTCCCCGCCGCCTCCACATGACTGGTGCAACGCTGAGTCAGAGTTCGTCCGTCGCCAGTTGCTGTCGGGTGGAGGGCTAGAACAAAAGCGTAGTAGGTTCTAATAAAGGCCAAGACAAGATTATCTAACAGCCTTGCCGCTACGGTCTAAGCGGTGTACGGTTTTTTAATACCCTAAGTGTTGTTTCCAATATATACAGGGTGTTAATTTAATTGCGTGCCATAGCTTAAGAGGCGTTTCAGTTACTATAAAGGAACACAAAAAAAAAATTAAAAAATCCTACTGAAAAAAAAACTCCATTGAAACCTAACTGACGCGGAACACCGCGCTATCACCGAGCCAGCGCGCGAGTATCAGTGGATAATGTAGGCACATACGTACATCATACATAACTGAAACTCTTTTGCGCGCTTTTGATAGCACGGTGCTCCGGGTCATTGTCCTCCGCATTAGTTTACTTTCAATGGAGTTGTAATTTTTTTAAAGTAGGATTTTTTTTTTATAATTTTTATGAGTTCCTTTATCGTTACTGAACCACCCCCTAAGCTATGGCACGCAATCAAATTAACACCCTGTATATTAGGATGCGTTGCGGCCCTATTATATAGGCACATAGTTTGCTGCAGACTGTTTGTTAGCTGACTCGGCAGTATGTTAAATATAAAGAAGGGAAAACACGCAGCTCGCGTACTATTTGCCTAAAGGGGATGGATGTGCTATAAAACTTTTGAAGGTTGACGTTATTATTATATGTGTTTACAGAGTTCCTAATAACAGAACTATAGATATATTTTTCGAAAAGCTTAACATTTTATTAAGAAAACTATGTAAAATTAAAAGTAGCCATATTATTATTGCAGGAGATTTTAATATTGACGTTTTAAAAAAGAATAATTTAACTCTTGACTTTGAATGCCTGCTCCTTAACTATAACTTAAAAATAGAATTTAGACAACCAACTAGATTAAGTAGTAATACTTGTATCGATAACTTCGTGCATAACGTTCGAAGGGGTCACACCTCTGAGGTAGTTGAATTTGCACTATCTGATCACACCTCCCAAATTTTAAAAGTGCCTACAAGAAATAAAACCCTATTAAACCACTGGAGAATTAGAAGACGTGATTACAGTAAAGAAAATATTGATAAATTTAAAAGTTGCCTTAGTGGTTTGACCTTTTCGGATGTTTATGAATGTAATGATCCCGATAATGCTTATGAAAAATTTATTACTCAACTTAAGATTTTCTATGATTTGTGTTTTCCCTGGAAAATTGTAACTGTGAAAACAAAACCTAAATTAAAATGGATCTCGAAAGGCGTAAAAGTTTGCAGCAAACATAAAAGAGCACTATTGTGGCAATATAGGTTAAAGCCCAGTAAAAATAATAAAATGATGTATAGAAAGTATGCTGTGCTACTAAAAAAAATCATTAAGTCCTCAAAGCGTGCCCAAAATACTTACAAAATTGCAGTTTCCGATAATAAAATGAAAGCAGCATGGGATATTATAAACAGCTGCAAACAGAAGCAACCTCCGCCATCTATATCTAAAATTATTAATAATAATCAGGTAATAACACGTCCTAATAATTATTTTGTTGATAAAATCAAACCGACTCAAAAAGACAAGAATAAAGTAACTCAGTTTATAAAACCAAACCAACAGTCCATGTTTATGGTTCCAAGCATACCACAAGACATTACAAAAATTATAAAATCACTTAAAAAGACCCAAAGTGAGGGTCATGACGGAATATCAACTAAAGTAATTAAAAATGTATGTGATAATATAAGTGAACCTTTGAGTTATATTCTTAATTTGTGTTTATCGGAGGGAGACTATCCTAAGCAATTAAAACGCACAATTGTCAAACATATATTTAAAAAAGAAAACAAAGTAATAATGAATAATTATAGACCTATTGCACTAACTCCTATTATATCAAAAATATTTGAGAAATATATTGGTGGCAAAATTTATGACTTTTTGGAAAAATATAATATATTAGCAATAGAGCAAAAAGGTTTTAGACGTAATAAAAATATAAATATGGCAATTTTCGATTTTCTTAAACTAGTCATTAACTATGTTGATCAACGTAGACCGGTTTGTTCAGTGTATTGTGATATGACTCAAGCTTTTGACTATGTAGATCATGATACTTTATTGAAGAAGTTAGATTTGTATGGGTTACGAGGCAATGTCTTGCGCTTGATTGAAAATTATTTGAAAAAACGGCAACAATTTACAGAAATAACGAAAATAGACGAACACAAGAAAACGGAACTAATATACAGATCTGAAGTAAGGATTGTAAATTACGGAGTGCCACAAGGTAGTGTCCTGGGACCTTTGTTGTTCATACTTTATATAAATGACTACCCAATACACCACCAAAACCATACACTACCAAATACCGCAGTGTCTCAAGACGAAAGTCTTTGACCAGTGTGTGTTGCCAGTGATGACATATGGCACCGAGACGTGGCCGCTCACGATGGGCCTTATCAGAAAGCTCAAAGTCACCCAAAGGGCGATGGAAAGGGCTATGCTCGGAGTCTCTCTGCGCGATCGAATCAGAAATGAGGAGATCCGCAGAAGAACTAAAGTAACTGACATAGCCCTGAGAATCGCTAAACTGAAGTGGCAGTGGGCAGGGCACATCGCAAGAAGAACCGATGGCCGATGGGGCGTGAGGGTTCTAGAGTGGCGACCACGTACCGGAAGACGAAGCGTTGGCAGGCCCCCCACAAGGTGGACCGACGATCTGGTCAAGGTCGCGGGAAGCCGCTGGATGCGAGCAGCGCAGGACCGGTTGTCATGGAGTTCTTTAGGGGAGGCCTATGTCCAGCAGTGGACGTCTTTCGGCTGATATGATGATGATGATGACCCAATACAACCACACAACAATTGTCATTATTTGCTGATGACAGTACCATAACAGTAGGATGCATAGACATATTAAAATATAAAAACGATATAAACGAGGCATTACAATTAGTTTTTACGTGGCTTAGTAATAATAATTTAGTAATTAACTTGAAAAAAACAAATATAATGCATTTCAGTCAGAGATGTACAGATATTAATATTGACGTCAAATATAATAATGTAACTATAGAGCCAGTAAATAGTACTAAATATTTAGGTTTAACAGTTGACAGTAAATTAAACTGGAAAAATCATGTCCAGAACATCTGTAAAAAATTAAGCACGTCTGCATATGCTCTTTACAAACTGTCTCATGAGTTAAATTTAGATGCTCTTCTAGCGGCATATCATGGCATAGTGGCATCACGTTTAAGATATGGCGTAATATTTTGGGGAAACTCCACCGATAGAGAGCTTGTATTCAGGGCACAAAAGAGATGCATTAGGTCAATGTTTGGACTGGATTTAACAGATAGTTGTAGGCCTTACTTTATTAGATATAAGATATTGACATTTCCAGCTATATATGTTCTAGAATCGGCAAATTTTGTAAAAAATAATCCCCAATTATTTGAAAGGCGTGCAGTTCTTTTAAACAGAAATAGACGAGATAACGACGAAGTCTACGTGCCACCGGCGAAAACGGCACTCATGTCAAAAAGCTTTTTATGTATGGCACCTAAACTCTATAATATGGTACCTAAACATATCAGAGAACTGAATGACCGTTCTTTTAAAATTAAACTTAAAGAATATTTAATTGCTAGGTGTATATATAAACTGACAGATTTTTTTGAAAATCTAGTTATATAAGACTTTAATCGTATAATGATGGACATATAATAAATTTTCAATCAGAATTAATTTAATTTTCTTATGATAAATATTATTGTAATAATTTAATGTGAACTGTAATTTTTTTTTTCTTTTATGTTTAATATTAATAAATTAAATTATTTGTATATCATGTATTGTGATAGGAAATGGCTGTGCTTGATAAAAAAATGTGACCTTTTTTTAACCTGTTTCCAACGAATAAACTATCTTTATCTTTATCTTTAGATTAAAGAGTATCTAAATATCGCTCGCCGCTTAGGCCATCGCGGCTAGGTCTCGGACAAGCTGTACTAAGTAGGCGGCTTGCTTAGCGCATGGATTCTAGGCCCTAGAATCTAGTAAGTCGTCTGAAATCTAGTTAAACCTCTCAAATATTCTTAAAACAGGCCTCGCCTGCAGTAATTTTTCATAGTCGGCCAGTTAACCAGGCGACTCACCCACCAAGCGCTGAGCACGTCACATCATCACATGCAGTGCGAACTTACATAAATCAACGAAGTTGATGAGAGTAGAAGAAGTGAGGGAGTATGTCAAGTAGTAGCAGGTGGAAAGAATGTTGCCTCTGACTACCCGTGCCAGAAAGAAGCGTGATGTTTATGTATACTTTTTAGGGTTCCGTACCCAAAGGGTGAAAAACGATACCCTATTGATATGCCTCCGATGTCTGTCTGTCTGTCCGTCTGTCTGTCTGTCAGCGGGCTGTATCTCATGAACCGTAATAAGTAGAAATTTTAAATTTTCGCAAAATGTGTATATTTGTTGCCGCTACAACAAAAAATACTACAATGAAAAAAAGTAAAAAATTAAGGGGGGCTCCCAAACAGCTAAAGGGGAGAGCGTAAAAAAAAGTTTGACCTACCCCATCGAACGGGGTATCGTTGTTTAGAGCTCGTTGAGTAGATAAATACTGTATTTTTTGTTTTAAAAAATATTTAAAAACAAAGGAATAAGATGCCACCAAAGCCAGCTGTTTTTATACAATTTTGTTTGAGCTGTATCTCATCAACAGTAATAGCTAGACAGTAAAAATTTTCACAGAGTATGTATTTCTGTTGCCGCTATAACAACAAATACTCAAAGTAAAAAAGTTATAAACTAAGGGGGGCTCCCATACTAAAAGCCTGTTTTTGAGGCGATTTTTGTTTTAGCTCTATCTTAAAAACGGGAACACTTAAAATTGGTATATTTATAGAGCATAACCTATAGAATAACAACAAATAACAAAATCTGGTCAAGCGCGTGTCGCACTAAAAAAATCTAGCACAGTAACTTACTGAAATTTCAACGAATACAATTATGATTAGATATGTGGTGGTACGGAACCCTCGGTGCGCGAGTCCGACTCGCATTTGGCCGGTTTTTAATGCATTTTCTGAATCTGTTATATCGTTAATTTTTCAGTTCACAAAATACATAAAACTTGCGTAAATGCGCATGACATGCATAAAATTTGCGTTTTCCTAAGGTTGGTATAAAACAGATAATGCATGTGGCACACAAAGACAAACCACAAAAAAATTGCCAGGGTGTCATTTTATTATTATATTATTTCATCTGTGGCCAGGGCAAAATACCTGTTAAATATGGTCAATTAGTCATTAAAGACCGTTGTCATGCGTAACTTAATCACAACACGAAAATTGTATTGCCCTTACTTTTGCCTTATTAAATTAGCATTCAATTTCGTCGAATAAGTGTAAGGTCATAATACATTACTCTAGAGCACGTACGTACGACCACAGGGTCATATAGAGTACTTTCACATTGACAATACAGCTGAAGGAAACCAGCATTAAGCGCCTATTACAGAGTTGCTTGGATACTTGTCGCTCGTACATTTGCTTTTGAAGCAATTGCACTTTACTGACTGTGCGTGCATACAGTTAAAGGAGTTCTTCCCTTTACTATCAGATGTTCAGAACTTCAAACGCACAGCAGGCTACTCTATTCTTGGTTGGTATTCCACATTCGCGCTGAGTGTATACCAGGCCACTCAGAAAGTATTGCGAAAAATAGTTTTTATATATGGGAGACTGGCCGGTCAGAATCTTTTTCGAAAATATGATTACTTGTAAGTAAAAATATGTGTGTTCCATTTTCAAAATTTCCCTCCACATTTTTTGCGAGCCAATTCAAAGTATCGTGTCTTACTGAAAAATGGATCTGCGCCGGGAACATTTTAGAGCTATGATTTTTTACGATTTCAAGTGTCGCCTGAAACCGGATGAATCGTTCGATAGACTTCAAATGGCATTTATGGATGAAGGCCCCTCCAAGGCAACCGTGTATCGTTGGTATAACGAATTTAGGCGCGGTCGACCAACCTTGGGGGATGAAGAAAGAAGCGGTCGCCCTTTGACGGCTATTACGGAAGAAAACGTGCTAGCAGTGAAAAATTTAATCCAAGATAATAGGCGAATTACATATCAGGAGATTCAGCACATATTAAAGATTGGATCGGGAAGCGTTCACGAGATTCTACACGGGCATCTTCGCGTGAGGAGGATAGTATCGCGCTGGGTGCCGCACTACCTCACCGACGCTCAGAAGCAGGCCCGGGTGGAATGGTGCCGTGATATGCTGAACAAATTTGAAGCAGGCTCGTCTCGGCGTGTTTACGACATCGTAACAGGTGATGAGTCCTGGATTTATCAATACGATCCAGAAACCAAGCGCCAGTCGACAGTTTGGGTGTTTCAAAATGAACCAACGCCTACCAAAGTGAAGCGATCTCGAAGCGGGGGGAAGATTTTGATCGCCAGCTTTTTTAATTTGACTGGCCACTTGGCCTCAATTCCCTTACGAGATCAAAGAAGCATCAACGCCGAATGGTATACTACCAAATGTTTACCAGAAGTTTTTTCTGTTGTGAGCAACAAGCGACCAAACACAGGGCTCCGCGGACTACTGCTCCACCACGACAATGCGCCTGCACACACCGCGCTCAAAACGAGGGACTTCCTGGACAGCACACCAGTCAAACTCCTGGGTCACCCTCCTTACAGCCCTGATCTAGCACCGTGTGACTTCTTTTTATTTCCAAAAATAAAAAATCAGCTCAAGGGGATACAATTTTCGTCGCCGGAAGATGCGCTGGCTGCGTTCGAGCAGGCTGTAAACGAGGTGTCTACGGCGGACTGGAAAAAGTGTTTTGAAAACTGGTTCAGACGCATGAATCTTTGTATAGAGGCTGGTGGAGAGTACTTTGAAAAGATTTAATAAAAATATATGTACCTGTAGAACAATTTTTTTTAGTGTCGCAAATATTTCTGAGTGTCCCACGTATGTTTTGGACAAAGTGATTAATTTGATTATTCATAATGACCAGATTCATTACAACGTAGACTTCGTCACTTATCGCATTGTCTAGTTAACTATTATGAATAATGCTACGCGATCGTTGGACAATGTGATAAATCAGGTATGTCGCAGTAAGATAGTCACATCCATACGATAGTTACGTCTCTAGATTGGGTTGGGGTAGGCTAGGATAGGAAATGTTATGATGTTTTTAGGTTTAGGTTAGGTATTATAAGGACAGATTTAGACATTGTTTTCTATGCTATTTCTTAACTGAGAATCGGGCTTTCGCCGCCCTACTTATGAGTTCGATTGTCCAAATAAAGGTTAAAATAAGGGATGCTTGCACTTAAAATCTATATATATAAAAGAAGAAGGTGACTGACTGACTGACTGACTGACATATCAACGCACAGCCCAAACCACTGGGTCTAGAGATTCCAAATTTGGCATGTAGGTTCCTTATGAAGCCTAGGGGTGCACTAAGAAAGGGTTTTACAAAATTCCACCCCTAAGGGGGTAAAATAGGGGATGAAAGTTTGTATGAAAGTCCGTCAGTTTTAAAGTTAGGATCTTCAAAATTTGTATTTAGGCTGACGACTAAAAATTAATAATTACGTGTCTCAGGGTTTTTGAAAATTCGACACCCTTAAGGGTGAAAAGGGGGATGAAGTTGAAAATTCTTTATTCTTTAAGTAAAATCCACATTACTTATTATTTAGGCATTAATGATGTAATTCTATGCAACATTCATCACTGTTATTGAAATTCCACCCCAAATTCAACCCCTAAAAAAGGGAAATGGGGTGAAAAAGTCTAAAAACCAATATGGGTATCGTTTGTATGGTTTATCGGGTCGCTGACTACGAAAACTACAACAATTTTGAAATCAAACGTGGTGGACGTGAAATACCATCATCCCCCTGGGGATGGAGTTGGGGTGCGATAGGTTTGAAATGTCTAAAAATCAATATGGGTGTCGTTTGTATGGTTTATCGGGTCGCTAATTACGAAAACTACAACAATTTTGAAATCCAACGTGGTGGACGTGAAATACCATCATCCCCCTGGGGATGGAGTTGGGGTGCGATAGGTTTGAAATGTCTAAAAATCAATATGGGTGTCGTTTGTATGGTTTATCGGGTCGCTGATTACGAAAGCTACAACAACTTTGAAATCCAACGTGGTGGACGTGAAATACCATCGTCCCCTGGGGATGGGGTTGGGGTGCGATAGGTTTGAAATGTCTAAAAATAAATATGGGTGTCATTTCTATGTTAGGGATAGCGGTTAAATTGGCGTAAGGGGTAGGGACAGGGACAGGTAGAGGTAGAGAGGTAGAGTGGTATAGAGGTAGAGAGGTAGAGAGGTAGAGATGTAGAGAGGTAGAGAGGTAGAGATGTAGAGAGGTAGAGACGTAGAGAGGTCGAGAGAAAGAGAGGTAGAGGGGTACAGGTAGAGGTAGAGGGAGAAGGAGGGGAAGGGGGAAGGGGGAAGGGGGAGAGGGAGGGAGTGAGGGAGGGGGAGGGGGTGATGAAAAGGGAGAGGGAGGGGGAGAGGGAGGGGCAGGGGGAGAGGGAGGAGGGGGAGAGACAGGGGAAGAAGGAGGGGGAGAGACAGAGGGAGGGGGAGAGGGAGGGGGGAGAGGGAGAGAGAGGGAGAGGGTTTTAGTTTTTCTCAATTACTTCTGCGAATTGGCTCTGTTTTGAAATATTACATAAAGGTGTCTCTCATCTCTCTCTTTACATTTGTTAGGATACTGCTGCTAAGTTCCTCTGTTCTGAGTAATTTATGAGTAACGTCTGTATATTATATAAAATTCAGCTGGATCTTGAATTATACTCATTGATTTGCGCAGGGTTAGTCCTGTTTTTCCTTAGTTTAAAATTACCCCGAAATGACGGGAAAATATCTCATTGCTTCGGAAAACCGGTAACAACATAAATACGAAATCCACGCGAGCGAAGCCGCGGGCAACAGCTAGTGTTGATATAAGTCGGAAATTAAAAGAATCATTATTCATAATGTCTGTTCAATATGAATAATGACCAATTAATCACTTAGTCCATAACATACACAGTGATTGGCCAAGGGATGAAGTTCCCAGTTATACGGCGTACAAAACAACTCTGGCTGTGACCGTTAATGCGTAGAAGTCAAACAATTTGTCGCGGGGGTGAGCGCGGCAGGTGAAGGAAGGCGAGCGAATCGTTCATTGGCTCTTCGCCTGTCACCCATGCGCAGAATTTATCCGTCAGAGCCAAATTTATCAATGCATTCTCTTGAAAATGGAGTTTGCTCATTATGCCATAAAGTGTAACAGAAAGAGTATAAATCCCTGAAGGATGTGAATCTACCCACGAAACTGAATAACTTTTTCTAAGCAATAAAAAATCAACTTATACAGTTTCTATACCATGTTCTTTGGAAAAAGTTACCTATGCAGTTTATTGGGCAGATTAAAATCCTCCATGGTTGTTATAAGACCGCGTCCAGATGAGGCGTTTTACGCGCGAGTCGACTTGCGCGTAGGCACTCGCGCGTTGCCGAGATACTAAAGCTACATATATTGCGTCCAGGACAGTTTCTTACGCGCGAGTGAGGAAACATGCAGCATCATCTGGACGGAATATATGTAGCTCTAGTATCTCGGCTACGCGCGAGTCGACTCGCGCATAAAACGCCTCATCTGTACAGTCGGCAGTATTGACCGCAGGGAGGAGCGCTGCGTTGAAGCGACAGAGACACGTCCGTCCTGCTCTTACGCAGCTGACCTGCTGTCATCCTAATCAACAAATTGTTGTTAACGACTGTAATGAAAAAATAATACTGTCAAGTTTTGTGTAAACTTGCTCTATCAAAGACATCTTTTACAAGCTCTCTTATTAAGGTTGGACCCAAGCATGACAAAGCTCATTTTATTTTTAGACCATTAAAGTTAGCCACACAATCGTTTCCAAAAGTATTCTTGACACTTGAGGTTACAGGGTCGGCTGTTGACCTTATAACCAAATGATACGATAACAGGAAGAAAAAAGCCACGGCAAAGAACGGGAAAACGCATTGGAAATAATTATCGTCTTATTAGACAGATCGTTAGCTTTTTACTGCATTCCGTTTATGTTTACTTGTTTTACTTCTTAGAACGCATACGTATGCACGTCCGAACAATAATTACAAATGTATAGAAGCCAAGTATTCATGATTCGAATGATTATAAACAACTTTTACTATAACAGCAATTCTTAAATTGCAAGAAATATATGAGGAGTTTCAAATATCAACCTCACTTTCTTTCCCCTGAGACAGCGAAAACTTTTGACGGAATTGCACTTTATACCATTTTCCCATAGAGTTCCCAGAAAATGGATAATTGAATGAATTTGTTAAAAATTTGAATTATTGCGTAAAATGCATAGTATTTTGTATCCGTAAAATTTTAACTTTTTTACTTTCGAGCGGAGCGAGAAAGGTATAAAGTTTTTCTAATTTTCTCAAAAATGTATTTCATTTTATTTTTAAACCTAAATATAAGTTTGTATTTCCGTACCATGTGTATGGATTTACAAATTTAAGTTTGCAGTTGATACTTTTTCCTTGCATATTGCGAGAAAGTAAGTGCAGTGTTGCTGTACCATTTATTCTTCTAATTTTTGGAACAATACCTAAGTCAAACTTGACAAAAATGTAAAAAAAAACGGTCAAGTGCGAGTCGGACTCGCGCGCCGAGGGTTCCGATATACCTATAGTATTTTTGGAAGCAATAAAGTTCATTTTTAGGACCGCAAAACTAAATTTGTTTGTAAAGGTTTTTTAAGTTATTAGTAACACTAACTTAAGTTTGTCTGTTTCATAAAATAAAATATTCAAATCAAAATAATTAAAATGTAAGCTAGCGAGTAACTACGCAGTACTTTTTTTTGCAGATATCTAAGAACTGTGTAACTGAGAAAGATCGTTTTATTTTTTCTGTAATATTTACATAAACTTCTATCGACTGTAAGTTGGGCAACCATATTTTAAAACTATTCCAAATTTCAAATCGATAGCATGAGTGGTTGCTGAGATATACAGGTGTGACAGACAGACAGACGAACAGACAAAGTCGCACCATATAAGGGTTCCTCTTTTTTACCATTTTGGTATCGGGACCCTAAAAACCGCTAATACATCTCTTTTAGGGATGCAAAGTTGGTTCCATCAAAGAATTGTTTTTAACTTGTTTTCAATACCATTAATAGATAGATATTGAGTACGTTTGTTTGTGTGCTTATTTCCCACATCGGAAAGAAAAACATAGATTTTTGCACCGGGAAAACATCTGATTTACGCTAGGACTTAAAAAACTTGTACGCAAAGTTATAAACGGACAGTGAACTGACAAATTAAGGCTTATTAATAGCCCGTGTAGTGTGGGAAAATGACGGATTGAGTGTGTTAAGACCTTGAACTAAGCCAAGGAAATGCCTCCATCGTTGTAAAGGCGAAACAATTATAGCCATAACCAAACGTAGCACGTGCATGTAGCGATTAAAACTTCATCCATGAATTTATATCTTGTATTCCTTATCTATATTTTTTTGTTTTGTGTTTTGCAAGTTAACGTTGCATATTTTCTTCAATACAGTTACCTTCAGAACCATTTTTATACTTGAATGCGGCACAAAAGTAGGTTTATGCGTTTTGCTATTTAATATAATAAATATAATAATTACAATCTAGGTTGCCATGAGCGAAAACTATAATATTAAATAACATAATGATGATTATAATTTCAATCCAACTTAATAATAAATATTATAATAAAATAATAATAATATAACTTTCATGAATAATACGTTTTACGGGGTTATCTTTTCCTAGAATTTTGTAACTTACTCGAATTATAAATCTAAACAACTTTTCCTAGAGACAGCTAAAATTGATTTAAAAATTTTGGCCGGTCTAAGAATTATATGGAAAAGCAAAAAAAAACCTCGTTTTTCAATCTATGTTGAAAATTGCTTAGATTTGTCTTCTCTTCTGAGCATTCTAAGTGAAAAATTTCGCAAGTGCGCCACAAATTATCCTTTACCTTTCATAAATGAACAATATGAGGAAATATTGACGTCAAAATTATATTTATTGAATAACAATTAGTTATGACACCTTCCTGTTTGTCCTTTAGATGGGCTAATAAATTATGAATGAAGTTCCCAGAATCATATTTTAGGTGCGCCGTTTGAATATAATATCCTGGGTGAATCATTAAATGGCAAGATGGAACATTGTGATTTTTTCGTTATAATAAAGTTCTACTGTTAACTAGTAAACACATTTAATGCGTTTATGTTGTGTAGTTGACCTTGGAGCTTTAGGGTCAGTTCAGAACGGAGCGCGGAGAGCATATTCTGATGCCTATGAACTTATTACAAATTTCGACTCAGTTCAGATAGAAACATAAAATGCTTATGGTGCTCCAGCTTTTTTAGGGTTCCGTACCCAAATGCTACCAACGAACCCTATTACTAAGCATAAGATGTCAGTCTGTCTGTACGAACTTTAAAGGGCTGTAAGTATCTTTTGAACAGTTATGGCGGATTTCCTAACAAATGATAAAAAATAGGCACAAAAAGTAAAATTTAAGGCGGTCCATATAAAGCATACAGACTGCAATACCACCAACAAACCTAGAGTAAAAACGGTTTGAAAACCGATAATTAAATACAGGTAAAATACCGGTAAAGATCTGTAAATATTTGTTAAGGCATTTACAGACATACCGGTTTTCAAGTCCTTATTGTAAAACAACAAAATAATAAGAGTTCAAGTCGCACATGGCTGGTTTTTTCACGATTATTCTGAACTGGATCTCGTCTACTCGCAGGCATTGCTGATACAGTTCATTATACAGTGACATAAAAAAAGAGCGCGAACGTATTTTCATTCCGTCTGAACAGGCCCTAATTCACAAACAGCCTGGCAATTGTAAATATCAGGTTGTAGGACTACGACATGGAATCATTAATCGAGTTATTAATAAATATGTTATCTATTTATAAACGTTCGTTTGCGAACTTAAATGTCGCAGTAAAAGTCAAGGCCAAGTAAAGTTTCACGCATGTAAAACTTGACACATGCAATGCCATTGAAATAACTCTAATGTATCATACCTAGTCTAGTTTATTTAACTTTATTTTAAATTAAACGGAAAGCAACAAAACAAGACCTTTATTCCAGTGACATTTAGAGGCTCCGCCAGTGTGGCCGGTATTGCGAAAATTATAGTTTTTATAACAATAAAATTCAAACTTATCTTTTTCAAAATTGCTCTACGGTACTAAATACCACTACTGCCCCGTGTGGTGCCGGCAAAGAATAGTACCAACCCATTTCTACCCTCCTGGGTGTTGTAAGAGGCGACTAAGGGTTACTGAACCAGGATGGGCAGCAGCATCCTTCTGTGTATCTTATCATCTTACATTCTGCGGTCACCAACAACCACGGTCCATGGTGCCAGCCGTAACGCTAACAAGCGTGGTGACTATGGTTCTTCCCCTCCACATTGTTTCAGCAAAAGCTGAAATTTTGGAGGGAGTTCCCTGTCCTGTAGTGGACGTTTCATGGGATGTCATGATGATGATGACTAAATAACAATCAATCTGAACAACCTTTTCGACTCAATAACCCTTTGAACTATTCAAGCTGTTTTCCTTCCAAACCAAAGATTTTGGAAACTACGCACATAGAAGCGGAGCGTTTTTCTCATGTCAAAGATATTATTAAACTACAATAATATCGAAAAAAATTGCAGTACCGGCCACACTGGCGGACTGGTCACAACATGAAGTCTGCCGTCTGCTGTGCCTCTTACAGTAGTTTTTTGTCAAAATTTCTTTTCTTTTCTGCGCTGACGAATATTGTCGATGTATCTTGTTTAGCTGGTTTTATCTGTACAGTAGGCAGGTCCTACGGCTATTGAAGTAGCAATGCTACAAAGTCCCATGTGTCGGACTTAACGTGCTCTTAAGAGGCACAGAAGACGGCAGAATTTTTGCTGTGACAGTCCGCCAGTGTGGCCGGTACTGAAATTATTTTCGATATTATATTATTATCCTATACTAACGAGCAATATTTGTATTTATATATTTGTAATCGGTTTCTCGGCGGGGTTTCGGGGGTAAAAAAATCTATTTAACTAGGTCTAATGTCTGGAAAAATCGTTTTCTCCGTGTTTTTAAGCATTTAAAAAAAAATACCGCATTTTAGACAGAAACCTAACAGCGCCATGTGTTGGCGGGTAGCATAGCTTGCTCACCCGATCGATGATATTTTAATGTTAAGGCGGCTATTATGGAGCGAAGCTCAGTACTAGTCATTGACATGACATAAACGCTCCGCTTCTATGCGCGTAGTTTCCAAAATCTTTGGTTTGGAAGGAACACAGCTTGAATAGTTGTTCAGTTCAAAAAGTTAATTAGTCGTAAAGGTTGATCAGATTAATTGTTATTTAGTTTAAAACGTAAAGCAATTTTGAACAAAGATAAGTTTGAATCTTATTCACACTGGCGGACAAAGCCCGTGACTGTCCAGGTCTCGTCTGCTGAGTAACTTATTGAGCTAAAAACAAAGTCGAGTTTTGCGATCTAAAAATACAATAAAATTGCAGGTTACACTTCCGCGACTTTTTTGTTGTTTATACAGTAATTTAACTAGTAATAAACAGCTCCAGACGTATGTATTTACCTAAATTTAGGTTTCTAAGTGGAAGTTTTACATAATTTATGCAGCAACAGTAAAATTACGTATGAACTGTCTCAAAAACAATGAAAGCTTAAGGGGAAACCCTGCATTAAACCCGTTATGAGTTGGTTTATGGGTTATACCAAATTTATAATTACGGACCTACGTCAGAGAGACAGAACAACATAAATAAAGTAATGTAAAAATGTATACCTAATTTGAATCTTGTGGTTGAATAGTTAATTACCGGGAAGGTGTCGTCAGGCCGTTGGCTAGTGAGTGGACATTAGTTTTACCGGGTGTAAAAAGTTATTTACCGAAAACTGGAACCATGCAATGCTTTCGGCTATTTCAGACCATGAAACTGAACAACTCACCCCAAGGTCGAAATACGAAAAAAACTTTAACCTCTTATTATACAAAATGCACGACCACGTGATGCAGTTTCTTTGGGAAGTAAGAAAAAACTCCTTGGAAAAAGTTGTTTAGTTTCATAGTCAGAATCTACAGTTTTATTTTCGGGAGATGTCTTTTCACACTCTGTATATTTTTCTGTTGATCGATATTATCCTTAAAGTGACTTTTTGGTTTTCTTGAAAATATTGTCGTAAAACCGGATTCCAAGAAAGAATCTTAAGTTTAGTAAGTATAGGTAGTTTTGTGTGGACGCTGCTTCGGCAGAGACGGATGATGACGACCACGCAGAAGGATCTCGTGTCTCCCTAATCCCGCAGATTGAATTGATTGGCTTAGAATGGAGAAGAAAGTTAGTAAAGCTGTATTAAAAACGAACTTGAGAAGGATCATGTTGGGTATTAGTATGATAGATGTTGTCATTGCCGAAATGTTTGTGTTAAGTAATGCCTGGCAGTTTATATTACGAGTATTTTTATATAAAAAATAACAAGTGCTTTATTCGCATATGTGCGCTTTACTCACCAACAAACTGTATCAGTTGAGATATTAATTTTTAAAATGAAAATTGTACCCGATTAAAATTTAAAAAAATCGGCCAACTGCAGATGGACTTCGCACATTTAAGGTTCCGTAATAAAAATGAGGATATGTCAAAGAAAAAAGCTGATATATCAATAAACTGGAATTTGTTAGTAAAATATACATTATACTAAACAATATCACCAAATTTCAAGTTCATTGGTCAATGGGAAGTTAAAAAATTCTTCTGAACATAATTTGGTAAAAAAAAGCTGACTGAAACAGAGATACACCACGTCCATTTCTTTGTTTTCCTTTAAAAAAATACAATACTTATCTACTCATCGAGCTCTAAACAACGATACCCCACTCGATGGGGTAGGTCAAAATTTATTTTTGCGCCCCCATTTAAATGTATGGTAACCCCCTTAAAAACATAAAAAAATATTGTTTGACAATTTCTTTGGCTTTGGTTCAAAAAGATGCTATACTGTGAAAATTCGAAGACTGTATCTTCAACCGTTTGGCTTGACACGTGAGTGACAGCAATTGGGCTCCGTTAGGACCCTTCGGGCACGGAACCCTAGTAAAAAAGACAAACGGAACGGACAGACGGCTTTTTCAATGTCAGTTCGTTCTGTAGTCATATTCATTTACTTCGTAAACACTTTGAAGTCGAACTCATCTCTTTCGAATAGGCAAGATTTAAGTGTTTGAGTCGATCGTCAGCCCGCAAGTTTTTGTCTCGCAAGAAACTTGCGATGGTGAATCAAAAATTCATATTGTTTTCATGCGTCAGCCCGCAGCTTACGACCGAATATTTAGCAACTGCTAGGAGTTGATTCTCAGAGTTACTTCATCTAGGATTCTTTCAGAATACTATAGGCATAGGATGGGCAGCAGCGTCCTTCTATGTATTGTACCATCTTACATACTGCGGTCACCAACAACCGCGGTCCATGGTGCCAACCGCAACGCTAAAAAGCGTAGTGCCTATGGTACCTCTACTCCAAGTTGTACCACGCGTTTTTGCTAGAATTCTGGAGAGTTCCTTGTCCTGCGGTGGACGTGATGGCGACGTGGAGTGGCTTTTGAATTCTGAACTTGTCTGAGAAAAAAAAACCGGCCAAGTGCGAGTCAGACTCGCGCCCTAAGGGTTCCGTACCCATCCACCATATCATATTCGTCAAGGTTTTCTCTTTGATTTTAAAAACCTCCACGTCCACTCTAACCTGACCTCTCTCTCTCTTAATTGGTTCTGATTACTTATTTATTTAAGAGAAAAATTGCAATATTTAGTAATTTCAGACTTACTCTACGCACAGGTGCTATAAGACCTAACTTCTTGCCAAATTTAATTTTCATAGGTCAAGCCTCTGCCGAATTTAATTATTCTAGGTCAACATTTTGGTTTGGTTTATAAATGTATGGAGACAGAGACATAAATGGCCGTATCTAATTATTGTGTTGTCGTAGAAGCTTGCAATTTTCACAGCTTCAAAGGGCACAGCTATAGGCCTTAACATTTAATATTACTTTCAACGATATCTTTACCCGTTCGGGAGAAAAAGCGTCTCGACAGACAGACAACAAAGTGATCCTATGAGGGTTCAGTTTTTCCCCTAAAAAAAGGGTGTCGACAGAAGATAGGGATCACAGCAGCCTCACCTCAAGTAGACCGTGCTGCCGTAGGGGCTGGTATCGTGCTTGCGGTCGGCGGGGCGGCGCATAGGCCCGACTGACGAGGACGCGCGCCCCCTCTGACCTGGCGACCGCGCCGGCGAAGTGCCCCCACTCCGACCACCGCCCAAACCATACTGCGTCGCGAGCGTTGTTTCCTCGGGCTACAACATAAACATTACAACAGTAAATTTCTAGGTAGGTACTCAAATATTGGTGAAACTTTTTATTGTAAAGCTGATTCTACGTAAGATTATAACGTTTATAATGGCGCAACTTTGCGCGAGACTCTTTTGGCTACAGACGTTAGTTAGAGGCATAAAGTATGGACGTGATTCGTGATTCCCTGATATACCATCCGCACCTATTGACGTCTGGGATCGGCCTGGTAGGGTTTGCCTAGGCTAATGAATCTTAGGGGTGAATTGAACATAAGGGGCGGGCAATTAGGTTTGAGTTTACTATTATCTAATCTGTGGTTGGGGCGAGAGCAAGCACGGCACGGGCTTGGAACGGATACGGCACCCAACTAAAAAACAGGCAGCGAAGCGGAATGCCTGCACCACGTCGCTTTTGTATAATTGACGACACGTCGCTTTCATACAATTTGTATGAATATGTTTTGAAGTGGCACCGTGCCTTCCCCTCGCCTGTTACTTGCCCTTGCTGTAGGTATGCCTTATGTATATTTCAGGCCTAAGATGCACCAGTGATCTAAACTTACAACCTGCCGACGCCGTTTTACAATTTGCCGACCGTATACAATTTACCGTCCGTTATTTTTTCAAAGCGCTAAATGGCTTTTGGCATGGCTTGACTATCAATTTAGTAGCCGGAACGAACGCCTTAGCATACCTTCCGAAATACAGCAAAGCTCTAGGCTTACGTCACTACACTACCGACCCATCAGGTTCCTGATTGCGCCCAAAGTTTTTTAACTTTCGTCATCGTAAACAATCACCTGCTCTCACGACTTTTTCACTTCTTGACTTTTTTCCATTTCAATGTTTGTAGGAATAACAAATTGTCGGAGAGTTAGGTAGTTCTTTAAGTCTTCCGTAGGATTAAATCCATCATCATCATATCGTGTGGGTTTCAAGGTCGATCACCGACCTCACTAACCCTGGTGTCAGAGTTTTTGAGCCACCATAGGCCTCTGACATGGCTCATTGACGACTACATCAGTAGATAGTAGTCGGGCCCAACGGCTTAACGTGCCTTCCGAAGCACGGAATCATCGAACTTATCGTACTAACAGGTGATTCAACCTGCAATGTCCCAACCAAACTGGGGAGGTTCCACAAAGGGATTTTTTTACAGAGTCCCCACCAGGAATCGAACCCAGAACCTGCGGATCGAGAGCCGAGCCCTCTAACCACTAGACCACAGAAATGCTGGCTGTTAACTAAAGTCACACTGCCAGTTAGCTGCCAGCACCAATCTTGACCTGCTATTACTTTTCCTTACATGATGAATGATACTTTGAACGACGAGATCTGTAACTTTCATGAGTTTTTCTAACCCTCGCATTGCCATTGTTGTAAACTCAAACAACCTTTAATATTCAATTGATAGTGATTTTAAATCACAACACATATGACTATCTCGCGTATTTACTGGCGCAATAGCGTATTTTTATCGAATCGGATGAATGTAATTCGCGATAATCATCACTCACTGAACATTTTTGTATTAGGAATCAAATCCCAGCATGCAACGAGAATTAGTATGAGTCAGTTCCTAATTCATGCTACTAAAATTATAAGTACTAACATATTTTTTATGTATTATTCATACAGAATTACTTACTGCAACAGTAGAGAAACATGCTTAATTAATGTACATGCATTAGCATGTTTTGTTCCAAAATAATGAACTAATGAGCAAAAATATCCTGAAACAACTAGAAAGGTGCCTACACTCTTTGACACAAATTTCTAAAACATTATTGCTAGATTACAAGAAAAATCTGCAAAACTAGATTTTCCTCATAATGACACTGCAAAATGCAACAAATGCCATGCTCTTTCAAAAACTTTACCGGAGTTCACGAAAAAGTCAGGTGCTTTGTAAACAAAATCGTAACCTCAAATTCATGTAAAATATGGCAGAAATGTAGATATTTCTGACTTTTTATGTAAAACGATAGACTAAGCGTTTTTCTGTGTGTGTATTACGATTACACACATGGACTTCATGTAATTGAGGGGAAATTTTAACTGAAAAATGTTTGTTTACAAAAAACCTGACTCTTTCGTGAATTCTATATGCTATGTGCTCATCTCTTAAAAATATATCTTAGCTAGAAAACCTTTTCCTAATATGCAATAAGTTGTAATATTTTATGTTTCCTTGTAATGCTTAAGCACATGTGTTTGACTAGTCTGGTAAAAAACCCTTGGGCCACATGTTGTAAAGTAAATAAGTTCTCAGCAGCTTTCTGCACCATATTATGAGAATTATTACAAAATTGTTTATTTTTACACAATCAAGAACTATTTAGCAGTTCCGTATTTAAGTTATTAACAGTACTGTGATAACTAGCATATCTTTTGTGCCTCTTAAATTGAGTTGTAAGTAGCATACCTTTTGTACTTACAAATTGGTGTTTATTTACTACAACTCATAATTTTTTTTTTATATGAATTTTACGACAACAGTTAAAATTAAGGGGTCTTACTACAAAAAAGTTAGACATCTGTTGAACACTTGATCAAAAAATCGCACAAAATAACTAGGCTATGTCAGTTGATGCACAGAAGTCAAGTCATAAGAAAATAAGTTATTTTTTACTTCTGCGCATCAATGACATAGCCAGAGTTATTTTGTACGATTTTTTTAATCAAGTGTTGAACAGATGTCTAACTTTTTTGTAGTAAGACGGAAGAGGATTAAAGTGTTAGTTATACATTGATATTGCATGCTTTTGACTACAAAAAAAAATTTTTACTATATGGTCTCTCTAAATTTTACTTGTAGGTGAAGCCGTAGGTTCCATTGTCTGTACAGTAATATTTGAAAATAGTTAACATTATAAACCTTGTTAAAGTTATGGACAAATTAACTCTTAATAAAGAGCACTTTGTTCACCACCAAAGAAATTAAATATTCATACTACCACCACTGCACGCACATTGCTCTCTTGAAGAACTGGCCAAAAGACAGTCGCGCACCAAGGGTTCTGTATCACTATGGTAAAAATACTGTCTTAGTTATGCATACACAGTCACACAGAAGTGTATTAAATGTGCGCAAGTCCTTCATGCACTTGGCAAATTTTCTACCAAATATCGCCTAAAAAAACATGTTTTAGTAGGGTTTATTTTTTATTTTCATTTTTTGTTGTTGTGTGAATTGTGCAATTCTGCGCAGACGAAGTTGCGGGCAGCAGCTAGTGCGACAATAATACTAATATATATCTTCTGAGCCACATGACAACATGAATCAACATTTTATATTAACACTTTGTATTCAACAAAATGCATAATTTGGAATCCAACTACAGAACAAAAATGTAATTTAAATAACAACTAAATTAGCCTACATATTGACAGCCATCTACAGTTCCACCACTACTACAATAAAATAAAAATGATAGTTTTCTATGTGGACTGAGCAGTTTGAAAGGTTAGGGACCTTATCTATTTCTGGCTGGACATTAGTGGGCTGTGGTGCAGCCACGTTTGGCAGGGAACCGCTGCGAAATGTGCCCAGACCTTGGGGTGTGGGCCTGAGTGTAGACTCAGATTTTTCTATGGGCTGAGGTTGAGCTTTCACCCTCGCTCGTCTGCTACTTGAATTCACCTGGAACCATACCTCCTTATGGTTTTATGAGCCAAGACTTTTACATATCAATGTTTGTTTCAGAAGATATATTATATAAATATTAAAATAGAATAAAGGATAAACAAAGGATTTCTTAATTAGATAAGTATGTATATAATTAAATAAATTACATAAAGTCACCATAAAGTAAATAATACTTATCTAAATAAGTTTGAAGCTGGTTAAAAATGAGATTTTTTTTACAAAAAATACTTTAATATAACCTTTCAAAGCAAACTTGTAATGTTAGCTAGTTATTACACAAACTATGAATAAATTAAGTATGTTGCGTCCAACAATTTTATAAAATTGTTAACAACACAGCAAAAAAGAGTAAAGTATCAAAAGGCTCATAATAAAGTAAACAATTTAGCAATAGGCCAGGCAACATGGTGTTATTACAAATAAATTATAATTATTGGATTCTCGGTCATGCATGTGTTTTGAAGGACAATATTTACATATGTCAATGAATCCAAGTTCTAGTTAGAATCATATAAGAATTTGTAGATATTTTGTCACCCTTTGTTCATATAATAGTTATAGTCAATTAATTCAGACCACAGGCGATAATTAATTGTCTTTGTTATTGTTTATTAGACAATAGCAATGATGGTAGGTACTGGTTGTTGTTATAGAGAAATCAGATCTAGCATCTTATTTTTAAATGGAAATTTTATTACTAGTCTTGAAACTGCATGTTGTTAGAGCGGTTAGAGCGTAAATTATCAAACTAGACCTATTTCATCTATGACAACTGAAACAGAAACAAGAGGAAGTAAGACCAAGAGATTAGGTACTTTGTTATGGTGTACTGTTTCTGTGTACCCGAAAACCTACCCGGTCATTTTAGAGTCGCAATATGCTTGTTGTAATGATTATTGTTTACGTCGGCGAGCACATTGACGGTCAGGAAGCGATTGCCTGAGTAAATAGGCGACATACCTTATTGGTTGCGTCGGAAACTTCGCGCATAATTTGTTCAAAAGCGGCCGTTTCCTCGGCCTGCTTTTGATTATGGAGGGCTATTTTCTCACTAAATTTTCTAGGATTCGCCATGATGGCTCACAATTATTTATTTTTCTCTTTTTTACATCACAATTTTCAACGCTCGTAGAACCAAAACGCGCCTGTCTGTCATGTCAGACAGACAATGTTGCCATAAAAAAAAATAAGTGTACAAAGGTTCGACCACTCCGGATTTTAGATACAAAACTCAAGCCTTCTATTCTATTCGCTAACAAGCTCGGAAAAGCAAGAAAGCAGAAAATTTTTAGACGATTACTTTTTTGAGGCAACTCAGATTCAGCGCGATCGGCTCCCTCGGCAAGATACTCTAAAGCCAGCAGTACACGTTGGCCGCGCCGGCTCGGCAAGCTTTGACGACAGCGTTCATACGTTGGCGCGGCTCATTGGGTGCCCGCACACGTAACTTCTGCAATCCTGCGATCCGGTAGAGATGCAGCTATAAGAAAGAAAGAGTAGGCTGAGCGGGTACTCGGCCTTGACTTTGATCACGAAATTGTTTGACCGTCGCCGCCGCTGATGGTGTCCGTCTTCCCAGCAAGCCCGTGCGAGATATAGCCAAGTGGTATACACCAAAATTTAGTGGAAATTGGTTCATTCCATCAGTAAAGTGTCAGATTCAGTGCATCAAAACTGACGACACTACGAGCTGAAAACTTTGGGTGGCTGTAGAGACGTCTCGTCAGCCAGCCCATTCTATACAGGGAAAACTACGAAGATTACATAAAAGCAAAATAGTTCCACATTTACTGCATGTCTAGTGCAATTGATTGTAAAAAAGCCGAATCGAAAATGTCCATATGGTAGGAGCACTTCATCAATAATTATGGGTGGCTGGAGAGACGTTTTCCCAGCCAGCCCATGTGATATCTCGGAACATATAGTAGGTAGGAAGATAAAACAAAGCTTAATATTTACTACCTACTCGGAACAGTAGGTAGCAAATATTTCAAAATCCTAGCTCCACTAACTTTTGAGATATTTGTATTTTTTCATGGGCTTGCTGGGGAGACGTCTCGCCAGCAAGCCCATGCTGTAACTCAAAAAGTACTGCACGTAGAATGCTGAGCGATATACCAATAGAGAGTGCATATTTGATGCAATAAGCACCAAGAAAAGTGAGTCCTTAGGTCTTACGGTTTCGGTGCTAGAAACAAATATCATTTTCCCGCCGAAAATTTTGAATGCATGATGTGAAGTGCGACGTTGCCGTTCTGTGCAACTCTACATGTTGCTGTTAGACGTCTCGCCAGCAAGCCCATGCTGTAACTCAAAAAGTACTGCACGTAGAATGCTGAGCGATATACCAATAGAGAGTGCATATTTGATGCAATAAGCACCAAGAAAAGTGAGTCCTTAGGTCTTACGGTTTCGGTGCTAGAAACAAATATCATTTTCCCGCCGAAAATTTTGAATGCATGATGTGAAGTGCGACGTTGCCGTTCTGTGCAACTCTACATGTTGCTGTTAGAGCATTCAAAAATCAATCTTGTATCCTTATAGTTAAGAGGTCCTGTAGACGCACGTGTAGATTATTTGTAATTTGAGAATAGTTCGGGAGACGGTGTACTTAGTAAAAGACTGATTGGTTATCAAGAAGTTTTTATTTATTTGTGGACGACATGTTAAGAACGAAAGAGATAATATGTATTTTAGCTCACGTGAAGACTAACTGGTGCCTCAATCTCTTTTTAGCAACCGTGACAACTGTATTCTAGGAGGAGATGTAGGTTTAATGGTCTCAGTAACAAACTAATTTTTTTAAAGTATTCTTAAATTGTCCTGTAATTAATAAGTTAAGAAAACTGATTTATTAAATAAATACGTAAGTCAAAATACATATTATGTCTTTTGTTCTTCACATGTTGTCAACAAATAAATAAAAACTTCTTGTTAACCAATCAGCCTTTTAAGTACACCGTCTCCCGAACTATTCTCAAATTACAAATAATCTACACGTGCGTCTACAGGACCTCTTAACTATTAGGACACAAGATTGATTTTTGAATGCTCTAACAGCAACATGTAGAATTGCACAGAACGGCAACGTTGCACTTCACATCATGCATTCCAAATTTTCAGCGGGAAAATGATTTTTGTTTCTAGCATCGAAACCATAAGACCTAAGGACTCACTTTTCTTGGTGCTTATTGCATCAAATATGCACTCTCTATTGGTATATCGCTCAGCATTCTACGTGCAGTACTTTTTGAGTTACAGCATGGGCTTGCTGGCGAGACGTCTCCCCAGCAAGCCCATGAAAAAATACAAATATCTCAAAAGTTAGTGGAGCTAGGATTTTGAAATATTTGCTTCCTACTGTTCCGAGTAGGTAGTAAATATTAAGCTTTGTTTCATCTTCCTACCTACTATATGTTCCGAGATATCACATGGGCTGGCTGGGAAAACGTCTCTCCAGCCACCCATAATTATTGATGAAGTGCTCCTACCATATGGACATTTTCGATTCGGCTTTTTTACAATCAATTGCACTAGACATGCAGTAAATGTGGAACTATTTTGCTTTTATGTAATCTTCGTAGTTTTCCTTGTATAGAATGGGCTGGCTGACGAGACGTCTCTACAGCCACCCAAAGTTTTCACCTCGTAGTGTCATCAGTTTTGATGCACTGAATCTGACACTTTACTGATGGAATGAACCAATTTCCACTAAATTTTGGTGTATGCCACTTGGCCATATCTCGCACGGGTTGCTGGGGAGACGGACACCCGCTGATGTACGGATCGCGACAAAATTTCAGATATTTTGCGATCGTCTTTAGTGGCAACACTGGCTAGTGTTGCCACTAAAGACAATTTTTAGGTAGATTTAGCCACTTTTACTGCAGCTTTTTTAGGAGAAGTAATTACTTAATCAGCTATATAACCCAATCAAAAGTTATCAACTTGATTTGTGCAGCAATAAAATTCTAAATTTAGCATCAATTACTTTTTGCCGAAATCGCTTACGCTTTTTCATGTTTCAATAGTTGAAATTGGATGGCGTAGCTACCTATAATTTCCCATAAAATATGAACTTCTAACAAACGAAGAAAAATATTTTATCGAAGTGAAAATTAAAAGCCAAATTGGCAGAAATCTTTGACGAGTGGGCATACAGATGGCTAGCCTTCTCTTTCTTTCTTATAGCTGCATCTCCACGGATCGCGGATCACAGACTGACCGTCTCCGAGGTTGACTGATGGCGCTGATCACAGTAATAATAATAATAATGATTGCGATGTCTGATCGCGAAACTGATTGACCATGTGCGGGGACCCATTCCGTGGTCAGGTATCTCTATATTATAGGTATAGGTTTGTGATTCAATGCTCTGGCAAGCAAGATGGACGTAGACGCAAAGACTATCGCTGCCGCTGCAACATACTTATACAGTGCTTTTAATTTTTATTTCCAGCTGAATAATCAAGTTATTAAAGAAAATATATAAAATAAAACGTGTCCGTCTCCCCAGCAACCCGTGCGAGATATGGCCAAGTGGCATACACCAAAATTTAGCGGAAATTGGTTCATTCCATCAGTAAAGTGTCAGATTCAGTGCATCAAAACTGATGACACTACGAGGTGAAAACTTTGGGTGGCTGTAGAGACGTCTCGTCAGCCAGCCCATTCTATACAGGGAAAACTACGAAGATTACATAAAAGCAAAATAGTTCCACATTTACTGCATGTCTAGTGCAATTGATTGTAAAAAAGCCGAATCGAAAATGTCCATATGGTAGGAGCACTCCATCAATAATTATGGGTGGCTGGAGAGACGTTTTCCCAGCCAGCCCATGTGATATCTCGGAACATATAGTAGGTAGGAAGATGAAACAAAGCTTAATATTTACTACCTACTCGGAACAGTAGGTAGCAAATATTTCAAAATCTTAGCTCCACTAACTTTTGAGATATTTGTATTTTTTCATGGGCTTGCTGGGGAGACGTCTCGCCAGCAAGCCCATGCTGTAACTCAAAAAGTACTGCACGTAGAATGCTGAGCGATATACCAATAGAGAGTGCATATTTGATGCAATAAGCACCAAGAAAAGTGAGTCCCTAGGTCTTATGGTTTCGATGCTAGAAACAAAAATCATTTTCCCGCTGAAAATTTGGAATGCATGATATGAAGTGCAACGTTGCCGTTCTGTGCAATTCTACATGTTGCTGTAAGAGCATTCAAAAATCAATCTTGTGTCCTTATAGTTAAGAGGTCCTGTAGACGCACGTGTAGATTATTTGTAATTTGAGAATAGTTCGGGAGACGGTGTACTTAAAAGGCTTATTGGTTAACAAGAAGTTTTTATTTATTTGTGGACAACATGTGAAGAACAAAAGACATAATATGTATTTTGGCTCACGTATTTATTTAATAAATCAGTTTTCTTAACTTATTATTAACAGGACAATTTAAGAATACTTTAAAAATTTTAGTTTGTTTCTGAGACCATTAAACCTACATCTCCTCCTAGAATACAGTTGTCACGGTTGCTAAAAAGAGATTGAGGCACCAGTTAGTCTTCACGTGAGCTAAAATACATATTATCTCTTTCGTTCTTAACATGTCGTCCACAAATAAATAAAAACTTCTTGATAACCAATCAGTCTTTTACTAAGTACACCGTCTCCCGAACTATTCTCAAATTACAAATAATCTACACGTGCGTCTACAGTACCTTTTAACTATAAGGATACAAGATTGATTTTTGAATGCTCTAACAGCAACATGTAGAGTTGCACAGAACGGCAACGTCGCACTTCACATCATGCATTCAAAATTTTCGGCGGGAAAATGATATTTGTTTCTAGCACCGAAACCGTAAGACCTAGGGACACACTTTTCTTGGTGCTTATTGCATCAAATATGCACTCTCTATTGGTATATCGCTCAGCATTCTACGTGCAGTACTTTTTGAGTTACAGCATGGGCTTGCTGGCGAGACGTCTCCCCAGCAAGCCCATGAAAAAATACAAATATCTCAAAAGTTAGTGGAGCTAGGATTTTGAAATATTTGCTACCTACTGTTCCGAGTAGGTAGTAAATATTAAGCTTTGTTTTATCTTCCTACCTACTATATGTTCCGAGATATCACATGGGCTGGCTGGGAAAACGTCTCTCCAGCCACCCATAATTATTGATGAAGTGCTCCTACCATATGGACATTTTCGATTCGGCTTTTTTACAATCAATTGCACTAGACATGCAGTAAATGTGGAACTATTTTGCTTTTATGTAATCTTCGTAGTTTTCCCTGTATAGAATGGGCTGGCTGACGAGACGTCTCTACAGCCACCCAAAGTTTTCAGCTCGTAGTGTCGTCAGTTTTGATGCACTGAATCTGACACTTTACTGATGGAATGAACCAATTTCCACTAAATTTTGGTGTATGCCACTTGGCTATATCTCGCACGGGCTTGCTGGGAAGACGGACACAATAAAACGTCCGTCTGCTACGACGTACTTATTTGAAAAGAAGGCTCGGCCCTTAGACTATGCTCGGCCAAAGTGTGAATGGTGTTTGCGGCTCGCGGCACATTTCGTTTCACTCTAGTACAAAAAACCGAGCTACAAATTATGGTATAGTTGGAATCAATAAGTTATATGGTTTTGCTTGGTAGGCTTCTGTGTTGACAGTCTCCTGTAGGCACTTCAGATTGACTGCATATATACTAATCTGTGATTGACTGTATGTGAAGCACAGAAAAATAAGGGTACTTAGAAGGAGGATTAAAGAAATAATTCGTCACAAGGTAGCGAAGGCGTCGTTCTATGAATTTGACGGGTTATTTTGAATATTTCCTAGTGATCACTGATAGTTTGACATAAAATATTGGGACATGTTGGCAGATGTCATCCCATAGTAAAATAAATTAGCAAGGTATCTATTCCGAGCGAAGCAAGGAGGTCCGAAATCTTTGATGTGAAGGCACCTCGGATAGGATAATCTTATTTGTTATGTGTATCCGAGCTTTTCAACCATAGACATTTTTTTTTTGGTTTCATTCTTCCTTTCGGAAAGGCAAAGAGTACAAAGCCCATACAGCCATGTCTGATGTTTTTAATCTGTCTTTCTTTTTTCTCTTTTTTTTTCGTGACTTTTTGGGACAACACAAACGGGGCTTAGGCGCTCAGCAGATGAAGGGGCGGACACACGCGGGCAGTCACGGACATTGTCACCAGTGTGGCCGGTATTGCGAAAATTATAGTTTTTATCAGAATAAAATTCAAATATAACAAGTTAAAAAGTTGCTCTATGTTTTAAACTAAATGTAAATCAATCTGAACAACCTTTTCGAGTGATTAATTCTTTGAATTCAAGCTGTTTTTCTTTCCAAACTAAAGATTTTGGAAAATACGCGCATAGAAACGTAGCGTTTTTTTCATGTCAATGACTATAGTAATACGAAAATAATTGCAGTACCGGCCACACTGGCGGACTGTCAGAACAAAAAGTCTGTCGTCTGCTGTGCCACTTAAACACGAGATCACTTGAAATATTCATCAGCTGCGCACTCCGTAGTAAATTTACTGCATAACACACTATCTTTATTATCCACTAAATCACTAAATTCACAAAAAAACAAAATTTCAACTAAGCAGGCAAACGCCCATGTCGAGTTCCCGCCAAAAAGCCCCCATAGACAGTATTTTTTGACCTTAAAATGTCACTGTCAAGTGTCTGTCAAATGTCAGTCAGTACTCTGGCTGGTCTACGAAAAGGATTGACGATTTTTGTTATTGAGATTGATTTGATTCCGCTAAAGTAGGAAAATAAATATACTCAAATCAAAGGTGATAGCGTCCGCGGCCGCATGTTAGTAAACCGTGGCTTATGCCAGCACAAGTGCTTTGATTGAAATGGAGGAAAACTATGTATTAACTTTAGATATAGGAACTACCACTATTAGGTCTTTTATTTATAATTCTAGAGCAGAAACTGTTGGAAAAGCTGTTGATCAGGTATGGTTGAACTTTATTTTATTGTCATATAAATTTTCTAACTCTCAGACACACATACATAAGATTCTTTGAATTTGTCTTTAGTGGATCTATACTGTTGAGTTTTTAGACCTATAAGATTATTTTTTCGCCTGCATACCCTTAATTTCTAACTTCTCTTGGCTTTACATAATTTTGTTAAATAATGTTTTTATTTTAAGGTGGTGTTACACTATCCAAGTCCAGGTTTTGTTGAAATAGATCCAGATGAGTTATGGAATACTATAGTTGAAGTAGTTGCAAAATGTTTAAAAGGTAAGTAAAAATTATATACACTTAAATATCACATCTCTTTTGCATAGGTTTTTATAAATTTTGCATGTTCACTTTTCAAAACTTGCATTCATGTTATTTTACAGGGTTCTTAAGTTTTTAATATCTTTATTACTCCCATCACAGATGCAAGTCTCTCAGCGGGTCAAATACAAGCAATGGGCATATCAACACAGCGGAGTACCTTCATTACATGGTCCAGTGAGAGTGGAAAACCATTTCACAGGTTTATTACTTGGAAAGATCTCCGGGCCGATAAGCTAGTCAAACAATGGAATCGTTCTTACACATGGAAGGTAGGTGATACAATAATTAAATTTATTTTATTTTAGGTAAATTTACCTGTCCCAGCATTATGTGGGTTGAAAAAGAAATTACTGAACTCTAAAACTTTTCTTAAGTTTACTGAACTTTGTCTCGTACAGTCAAGAGCATGTCAAGCTTACAACATTAGACTTTTTACTATTCTTATTTCTGTTGACATAGGAGCTAAAGTTGCACTGCAGGGTCGTGCATGACTTGCTCTTGACTTTACCTAGTTGAGAAGAATGTAACAACACAAACAAAGTGCTTGAAAAGCAACTTTGTACTATTAATGATAGGTGTTGTATTATTTCTTTAGCTTGAAATAATACCTAGTTTTTGTTTTCCAATATTTCAGCCTACATTGAGGTAAGGTTCTAACTACTGTAAGGGAAATGAGGGCAAAGTCCTAACAAAGATAAAATAAAAAATAAACAAATCAACTGGTATTTATATGTATTGGTTCATATAAAATAATAGTCTTAAATAGTGAAGTGAGCTTTATTTGATTCCTTATCTTAATGGATTTCTATATCTTAGTCATAATTATTTCTATCTATCAAATGATGTAATTGGTTAGGCTCTTTTAAGTCCTTTGCCTCAGTTTATAATGGAAGTTTTTGTCTGAATACCTTATAAATTTGTTTGTATTGATATACTGCCTCTAAACAAAGTGTTTGTTAGAAAAGAAAATGTACTTACATGATATGCAATCAGTTATTTATATTTTCATTTACAAGGGGTAATACAATACTTAAATTATGAGTATACAAACAGTTAGCAAATCATAAAACAAATCAAAGTTCAAAGTTTTATGAGTTCTACTCACTTTATTACTTTGTAATGAATTTTATTATTATGAAATACATAACTTATTTAAGAATTAACTAGTCTTTTTACAAAGTACTGTAGATGTGGCACACTCACATTTTTGTGTTGTAAAAGCTTATTACTTTTTTTCAGCTAATAAAAACAGCAGCTTATGCCCTGTATTTAGTGTCTGGAAGCAAAAGGTTCAGAGCTGGCAGTGTACTTAAATTCATGAACACGCAGGTATGAGACTTTACTTTCATGTGCAATAATTTATATTTAAAGCTAGAAGTTTTGTGTTGATATACCTATCCAAGATAACCGATTTGTCGATAATTTAAATAACCACGATACTAGCTTCAGCCGGCGACTCTCCTCACGTAGGTTTCAACTCATCTCATCATTGGAGACCGCACTCCCTATTTGTGCGACTTGAAATCGCGTGCCGAGGGCTCCGATATACCTATTGCATTTTTAGAAGCAATAAAGTCCATTTTTTGGACTGCATAACAAATTTTTTTTGTAAAGGTTTTCTTGCAGATTCCTAAAAAACGGTGCCACTTAGAGAGATCGTTTTATTTTTCCTGTAATATTTACATAAATGTCTATTGCTTATAATTAATTCAGATTTTTCGCATTTTTTTTTTGCAAATTTTGGATGGTATTTTTTAAAACATTTTTCATCATAACTTCAAAACTAAGAAACATAAAAAAAAAAATATATATTTAAAAATGTTCAAATAAAGCGCTTTCAGATACCCCATTTGAACTAATAACGTCAATTTAAAATTTTGACCCACCTTTACAATAGTAATGACAATATTTTTATAATTCTTTCATTTGCAATAGAGTTGGGCAATTATATTCTAAAGCTATTCCAAATTTAAAATCGAGCATGAGTGGTTGCTGAGATATACAGGTGTGACAGACAGACAGAAAATGGCGCACCAGGTTCCGTTTTTACCATTTTGGTTCGGATAAATTAATTGAATTGAACCATAAATATATAAATAGGTACTTTGTAACGCCCCCTTCCACAAAATTTTGTGTGTATACCACACAAACAGTCAAATCGCTCGCGGTGTCAAAGCACTTTAGTATAGAGTGTCAGACAAACTCTTCTTTGCTCTAAACAACTCCCGCTCCTCTACGCTACCACGGGCGATTCGTCAAATCCCTATGATTCCGTTGTAACGTTATACCTATGTTAAAGAAGGAACAAAGAAAAATTTAGCATAACCGGATCTGAACCGGATTCCACCAAAAATTGTTTATGTCAAAAATGGTGAAAATGTGAATGTTTTTATTATTTTACACACAACACAATGGGTGCGTGTATTGTGGTTACTAAACGGATCGTAAGCCTCATGTGATTGAAGAAAAATCTCGACTAGCTGTCAAACTGTTTCTTTACTAAATTATGGACGAATAATAATAGGACCGACGATACCAATACTAGAAAACGTAAACCGGAAAAGCTTGAAATTCATTGAAACTATAGGCGCTTTCAAATAATCAGGAAAGTATTTATGGTCTATAAAGTATTCTAATAAAAATAATTCAAAATTTAAACTTATTTTCTATTGAAATTAAGTTGTTTTTTTTTGTTTGTAATATAAAGAAACACTGACATTAAAATTTTATCTATTTTTGGTAGAATACTCGATTAATCGTAAATAACTTCTCAGGCTATTTATTAGCGCCATCTAGTAGTTTCATACTTTCCGGGTTACGATTTCTATGAGGGAATGGTCAGTCCATGGCTAAACCTACTATTCTCTCGTGTAATTCTCTTGTCTACTCTTTTAAGACGTTTTCTCACAATGTTTACTTTTCAGACTACATTGCGGTTAGTTTGGGCAATGCAAAATGTACCAGCGCTGAAAGAAGCGATCAAAAGCAACGATGCTATGTTCGGTACCCTCGACAGTTGGCTGCTGTACAGATTGACAGGTATGAGACACCCAAAGCAAGGTACTTAGAGATGTTTGTCAGCCGACTCTGTCGATGATTAGGTTTATAATAGTATCTAGTGGCCCGCGCGCCCTGGCTTTGTACGGGAAACTATAAGCTTCTACGGCCCGACGACCTGGCTGGAGACTTTCAATACCACAGAAAAAAGCACTTACAAGCTCTTCCCGAATTTAAAAAATTCCGTGAGAATTTTCAGATTTTTTTCCAGTGATGCCTTGTCCTGACAACCATGAACGCAACAAAGTAGAAATTGCCAAATCTAACTTATGGCTATTAATTTTTAATAATGTAGATCAATCGTCATCAGAACATCCCATGAAACGTCCACTGCAGGACAGGGAGCTCCCCCAAAATTCCAGCAAAAACACGTAGTAAAATTTGGAGGGGAAGTACCATAGACCGCGGTTGTTGGTGACTGCAGTGAATAAATTTTACATCTCTCATATTCGGTAAGTAGGTCCTTATTACCCCCAAATGGGGCTTGTAGGTGACCAATTAGCGCTCTAGGGTAATAATGTAGCTAGAAAAGCCCTAGGGCGGTAAGTAATTACAACGTCCGGCTTGATGGCCGCCTCCAGCAGCGGGGCGGCGGGCGTTATAGTTACTTACCGCCCTAGGGCTTTTCTAGCTACATTATTACCCTAAAGCGCTAATTGGTCACCTACAATTTGGTGGTAATAAAGACCTACTTACCTCACAATCGAGATGTAAAGCAGAATAGTTAGGTCGGGTGTAAGCATCAATTGCACCCTCGAACTATAGGCGCCCTCGCTGCGCTCGTGCGCCTAAATATCTCGGGCTGCAATTGATGCCTTACAGCCCTTGGCTACTAATTAACTATTTAAGACCTGTTTATAGTCCCTTAGTTGCCTCTTAAAACACCCACATCAGGGTAGAGATGGGTTAGTACTATTCTTTGCCTGCACCACAGTACTGTAGATAATTTATTTATTTAAATAAAGATTATTATTATTATTGTTTATTTAAGACTTCGTCTTCTCGGCCTTCGTATGCCGGTGATAACAATACTCACGGACCTAAGTCAAGTGAGCATTGGGTATTTGTTGTGTTGTCGGATCGTAAGCATTTTCTGACTATTCGGCAAGTATTTAGAATAACTGCCTTCTGTAGGCTAATGTATGTGTGTTGTGGGAAGTTAAGTAATTTTAAAGATCGATGTAGCCCATTGGGGATTACGCCGGTGGTTGAGAGTACTATTTGTACTATTGTTACTATATTAAGGTTCCACATCCACATTATTTCATCTCTATTGGTACTATTGTTACTTATTATTATTATGTTATTATTTTGTTTGCTTACATTTTAATTATGGAAGGTTGTGTATCGTAACTAATTCGACCTTGCAATTTTGCAGCTCTCTTTTTTAGATGAACAGTATTTTATTTAGATTTTTACCCAGGTATCGGCCATATTGTACTTATTACCTTCTTCTGTGCTTAGGTACTTACATAACACATTATGTAAGTACCTAAGTAGTAGTAGTAGCAACACAAGGTCACAACCTTGTGTTGCTACTGCCTCGCAGTATGGAAGGATAAAATAAACATTAAAGGAAGGGCACGCGCACCGCGCGAGGCTGGCACTCACGGTCGCCAGAGGTACCCTTCATGCGCAGAGGTTGTTCACCAGGGGGTTTCAGTCAGTGGAGTCTGACCACAAGTCTGACATAATGGATTTCCCCTCGACAAAAAAAAAACATCTAAAAGTTACATCGTTTTGATATGTATATTGTTTTACGGCAGATAGAAAGATCCACATGACGGACGTATCGTCGGCTTCAGCCACCGGTTTCTTCGACCCGTTTACGATGCAGTGGGCGACGTGGGCTGGGACCCTTTTTGGCATTCCGATGAACTCCCTGCCGACTGTAGTGGATACTGCTGGGCTACACTTCACTAGCACCTCGCCGAAAATATGGGGACATTCGATACCTATACTTAGCTGCGTAAGTGTTTGTTTACATTAGTTAAACCTTTACAGGGTTTTTAATAGAGGCTGGAATACTGTAACTGGAATACGGTCCCTTTCTCTGCTCATCGAGAAGAGAAAGGCACCGATTCCCAACGAGGATATCGTTTGACAAATCCTCAATACACCCGAGGTGGGAATCGTACTTTCTTTCGAGTGATTGTATAGTTCACCTATATGTAAAATAATGCTTATCATTGGCAAACATATAAGAATTAAGATAGAAATAATTATTTTAAACGTAAGTAAATATATGTATTGCTGTTAGAATACCTAAATAAATAAATAACGGCACAAAATTAAAACACAAAATTGAATATTCAGAAGTTATCACGCACGGACCGGCAGGCACCATGGACCGCGGTTGTTGGTGACCGCGGTAAGTAAAATGGTACGATCACAGAAGGGCGCTGCTGCCTATCCTCCGATTCTTAATCTTTTAGTCGCCTCTTACTACCCCCACGGGTAGAGATGGGTTGGCACCAAAGATTTCGGACCTCCTTGCTTCGCTCGGAATAGATACCTTGCTAATTTATTTTAGTAGGGGATGACATCTTCCAAAATGTCACAACCCCATCATCAATGATCCATAGGAAATATTCAAAATAACCTGTCAGATCCATAGAACAAGGCCTATACCACCTAGTCACCGATTATTTCTTTAGTCCTCTTTCTAAGTAGGTAGCTTTATTTTTCTGTGGTTTGCACTATTCTTTGTCGGAACCACACGGACAAAATATACCCTAACCAAATTTGCCCATTAATTGTTACCTTTTTCTTTATGTTTGCATCCAAAGACCTTTCCTGCGGCCCTCTTGTAGTCACGATCGATTGCAACCTTTTCCTAAACATTTAAATAGGTATCAACACCGTCACGCCAGTGCTTCCTAGTTTACCTCAACGCCTCACTTTATGAGTTTGCGTAACATTCTTTGCTCACCTTTCAGAGTACGCATTCGTTATTGTCATTTGTAAATCTCTTCGGAATTCAGATGAGCATATGGCTGGCTGTAATGTAAACTGTCGGGTCACACTTCACAATTTGGGGACGTACGATACCTATATACTGATTTATATGTAAGGAAGTAACTTGTTTGCAGTTACTAAATTGGATTAGTAGAATGCACCTAATGCACCAGCATCCTAGCCTGTCGTTAGAATTTTCAAGCCGACCGCTATCTAAAGGAGCCGGGATCAATATACTTTCCATCTTAAGCACGAAAACCTCTATCGTATGATGAGCGTCCATCCATTGGGTTGCTGTGCTACAGGAAATTGCACATCAGTGGAAACAACTTCAGAACTAATATTAGCGTAACAGCTACGTTATAAAGGTCAAAGTGCTTGCTCTGACTGCGCAACTATCTATTCGGCGGGACGATTTTAAAATGAAAAATCAATGCAATCAAACTGGAAATAAATACGTTCAAGTTTCATTCTAAAGTGCCTTTTCGCGTGCTGTAAATAATTACAGCAAAAGGTACAAGTGGCAATTTATGACATTAGCCACTTGAATCGCGATACACCCACTTGAAGCATTCAAGTGCGATTATGCATAAGAATAGGATAGTGTCATGCTATACTCGTTCCATTCAATGAATCGGCACTGCCGTCTTTTATGTTCCTTTATGTAATGAATATTGCAACTCGAAATAATATGCCATTTTTAGGGTGCTGTACCTCAAAAGAAAAAACTTAACTCTTATAAGATCGCTTTGCTGATCGAATTAACATCAAATATTAAGGTCTATGAACTCTTGGAGGTATAATAAGATTCTACGAAAACATAATGAAAAGATTGTCCCCATCTCCATACAATTTATGAAGCAAACCAAAACTTATGGGGTTACTTCCCGTTGACCTCGAATCATGAAATTTGGCAAGAAGCTAAGTCTCATAGCACAAGCTAAGGGAAAACTGGGTAAAGTCTAACATCATCAAATATTACTACTTTTCTTACAACCAGTTATAACCAATTAATGTGAGCTCCTGTTTCAAGTAGGTACAGTCAAGAGCACATCAAGCTTGACAAATTAGACTTTGTATCGTTCTTATTTCAATAGATGCACGAGCTAAAGTCGCACTGCGAGTGTCAAGCTTGACCTATCGTTGACTGTACATTTATGTTGAAGAGGAGTCGGGTTTAAGTGGACGTGTGTTTAAAATCAAAGGGCAAAAGCTGACAGGTACGGAACCTTTAATGCGCAAGTAAGACAATGCACTGAAGAGCAATTATAATGTAATTTATGCACAATAAAGAATATATGAAGAGCAAGGAAAACGGGTCGGTTTAGTCGGAAAATGTGATTAAAGTAATCGTCAATATCTTATCCAAATCGAATAAAAATACGAATCTGATAAGTCAGATCTTTAGACAGAAACCTTTTCAACAAATTTATGAAACATTGTACACTTCTAAAATGTTCAGAAAAACCTGTACGGTACTTAAAAAAAATTATCTTAGAAAATATATGGGAAATCTGACAAAAAGACTGACAATCTGACTTTCCTGGATACTGTAGACAGTTGTGATCTTTGAGAGATTCATTGACAAGGTTCTTATCTAAAAATCTAAATAATCATATTCGTATTTTTATTTTATTTGTATGAGATATTGACGATTAATTTCAGCCCATCATTGTATGAAAATGTATGGCGAAAAAACTACCGACTCGTTTTCTTTGCTCTTCAGTTTACTTTGCTGGTTTTTCACCAATTTGAATAGAGGTCACTAAAGGTCTCGTACAAAGATTTAAGTACGTCTTTAAGAAATAAAAGAAACTGAGATATTACTATGTTCTGCCCGGTCGCTTTGCTTATATGATTTTGTTTCAATATTTTTATTCAAGTCATCATAATCATCATCATAACATGCCATGAAACGTCCACTGTAGGACAGGGAACTTTCTCCAGAATTCCAGGTTTTGCTAGCATGGTCTTGTTAGCATTGCGGCTGGCACCATAGACCCCGGTTGTTGGTGACCGCAGTATGTAAGGTGGTACGATACACAGAAGGACGCTGCTGCCTATCCTCCTGTTCACAATCCCTTAGTCGCCTCTTACGACACCCAGACACAGACTGTCACAATTGGGTAGAAATGGGTTGGTATTATTCTCTGCCGGCACCAAACACGGTCAGATATTTTCATAGGATAAAATTGTTATTTTAGACTTTTATTCTTCCTACTACTTTACCTTAGGTACTATTCGAAATCATAATAAATCTATAGATTTTTTGCGGTAGTCAGGAAAAACAAAACCACTTACTTTTATTGCTATGTTGTAATTTTTACACTAGCCTTGAGAATCAGAAGCAGCTGTGTGTAACAATTTTTTTTTATGTTTTCAAACTCCACGCTAACGAAGTCGTGGGAACAGTTAGTTATTTAACAATATTAATCTCAATATTCCTTCTTATAATTTCAGATGGCCGACCAAACCGCCTCAATGTGGGGCTCTTGCTGTTTTGAAGTAGGCGACGTGAAGCTTACAATGGGGACTGGCACCTTTTTCAACATCAACACGGGGTCCCAACCCCACGCCAGTGTATCGGGGCTTTATCCAATCGTGGGCTGGAGACTGGGAAAAGAGCTGGTGTACTCAGCTGAAGGAGCCAATAACGACACCGCGTCTATTATCAAATGGGCGCAGAATCTAGGTGAGTTTCCTTCAAAATTAGACGTCGCAAACTTCATAGAACGTGCGTTAAATTACTTCCAGTAAATATGTTGAATTTTAAGCGAGCGCCAGCGGTGATGGACTTCGGTAATAGCCATACGATTCGCTGGGTTGAAATATTGAAAAAGAAGGGGGTGGGGAGTGTCCATTCATTCATAAGACTATACGCCCAAAACATCTGCCTGCCTGTTTATAAATGGTTATCAGTAGGTTGGTATCTAATTGAAAGTTGCCCACGCTGGGTTGTCGGCGCTCAACTAACTTTTGGGGTGGAGGATGTTTGAAGAACTGATGCACTCAGCCGTAAAGGCTTAATCGGCAGGTAACCGTCGTATCTCAATTAACAAAAATTTTACAAGAGGCACACACAGCAAACGGTGTCTACCTTGTGGACAAGTATCGCGAACTTATCTTTTAAAATTTTATGATTTTTTAGGCATTTACAGAGTTACAAACCTTATAAACATAAAACAGCCTACCTTATAAACATGACAGCGTTTTTAGTGTAAAGGGCTGTACACACCAAAGTCGCCGACCCGCCGACATATGTTGGCGACTTCACTTATTACACGGTTGTCAGCGACATGTCGGCGGCTCGACATTTGTATGTACGCAAGTCGCTGACATGTCGGCGGGCGACACGCGCGGGCAAGTGTTGCCGACATGATTCTTTTTAATAGGTCGCCGGGTTGTGTCGGCGGGCTGTGTAGGCGCGTCGGCGGGTATATTGCGCAAAATAGTTTATTTTACTTATAAGTTTTATTTGAGTCGATACTCCACTGCTCTTATTTTTGTGTGAATAATGCCGTATCAGTTTAACTTCTATGTATAAAAGTAATCTAAATATTATGCTACAGTAACCGTACGTACACGCTTGTAAATTGAAATAAATGCAAAACAATAAATAGGTACAATAAATAGAATTTTAATTCTACTGACACTACACGTACTTTTATCTTTTACAGAACTGTTTGAAACTCCCCAAGAGACATCTGACATCGCGAAATCTGTGCCGGATTCAGACGGAGTGTATTTCATACCGGCATTCAGTGGACTCGGGGTAAGATGGAATTATTGACAAATAAATGGTACACTACTTTCTCGCAATACTCAAGAAAAAACTATCAACCGCAAACTTAAATTTGTAATGCCATACACATAGTATGGAAATACAAACTTTTATTTGTTTTTTTTTTTTTTAAATGTTCGAATGAAATATACAGATCAATTAAGAACTTAAATTGTCAAACATTAAAACAAATAAATCACATGTTTAACTTTTAGTAGTACTGGAAATATGGTGTCAAACAGACCATTCGTTTAGCCGCTAGGACAAACCGTGACGGACAGACCGACCGACGGACCGACCGACCGACCGACAGACGGACATTTTTGGGAGACTTGTTTTTATAATGTATAAGTGATATAGAACACATTTTTGAGAAAATTAGAAAAACTTTTTTTTTTCACGAATACAATACCTTTCTCGCTCCGCTCCAAAGTAAAAATGGTTGAATATCATATTATGCTCCTTTACTCGTACGAGAGTAAAGTAAAACTGACCATTTAGGAGAATAAAAACGAAATAACCACAATCCTAGCCTGTGTGGTGCCGGCTACGGGTGCCGGCAAAGAATACTACCAACCTATCTCTATCCGTAGGTGTCGTAAGAGGCAACTAAGCTTATAAACTATATATGGAGGATGGGCAGTAGCGTCTTGCTATGTATTGAACCATCTTACATACTTCGGTCACCAACAACAGCGGTAGCCAGCCGCAACGCTTACAAGCGTGGTGACTATGGTAAATCCCCTCCCAGTACCACGCGTTTTTGCTGGAGTTCTGGAGGGAGCTCCCTGTCCTGCAGCGGACGTATAATGGGATGTTATGATGATGAACCACAATCCTTGGTGTTATCATCATCACAGTCAGCCCATAACCACCCACTGCTGCCTAGTAAAGGCCTTGCCTAGTTCGGGATCAGAGAGCTTTGTGTTAAATTTATGCTATTGATTGTTCACTGTATTGTCTGATCATCGAATTGGTGGTCTATTTATTACTTTTTGTTCTTCTCTTCTTTTCTTGCGGTGGTAGCTCTTTCTGATACCACTTTGGTCTAGCGGCCGTATTTTTGCTTTGCCATAACTATAAAAAATATTTGCTACGGAAACCAAAATTTAAGGAACCTCAAAAATTAACCCAATAATAAACCGATTTTAATAACGAACCGATTTTAACAATTTTCTTTGTTAGGTAGCTCATATTGTGATCATGGTTTTTTAGGGGGTGTAGTCGCCACGCTTGGCAGATGGGTTGGCGCCCGCAGTGAGATGAAATAATACACAGAAGGACGCTGCTGCCTATCCTCTGGATTTCATTCCCTTAGTCGCCTCTTACGACACCCACGGAAAGAGATGGGTCGATAATACTATTCTATTTTAGGCCGGCACCGCACGGCACAACCGACGATCTGGTCAAGGTCGCGGGAAGATGCTGGATGCGAGCAGCGCAGGCACGGTTGTCATGGAGATCTTTAGGGGAGGCCTATGTCCAGCAGTGGACGTCTTTCGGCTGATATGATGATGATTATAGCTAATAGTTTGACTTAAACACTGGTATATTTTTTAACATGCGGATGAGGGTCACGGGCAAAAGCTAGTTACCTTGTCTCTATTAATGGGCCCAGTTTCGAGGCTCCTTACATTTCGCTTTTCGTTGCGAATTGGTGAAAACGAAACAAGGCCAGAGCAATGTGTGTATGTGAACTGCCAATCGATTTAGATGTGGTGTGTGTTGCTTACGTGCATCGTTTTTTATTTCCAGCCCCCATACAACGACAGCTCAGCCGCGTCAGGTTTTGTAGGCATGAAGCCTTCCACGAGCAAGGCGCACCTGGTTCGCGCGGTACTGGAATCCCTCGCCTTCCGCACCGCGCAGCTCGCCGCCTGCGCTCGGAGCGAGACCACACACTCGTACAACACCATCAGGTGCGTAGTGTGACCACACACTATACAACACCATCAGGTGCGTAGTGTGACCACACACTTTTACAACACCATCAGGTGCGTAGTTGACCACACACTTTTACAACACCATCAGGTGCGTGGTGTGACCACACACTATACAACACCATCAGGTGCGTAGTGTGACCACACACTATACAACACCATCAGGTGCGTAGTGTGACCACACACTTTTACAACACCATCAGGTGCGTAGTTGACCACACACTTTTACAACACCATCAGGTGCGTGGTGTGACCACACACTATACAACACCATCAGGTGCGTAGTGTGACCACACACTATACAACACCATCAGGTGCGTAGTGTGACCACACACTTTTACAACACCATCAGGTGCGTAGTTGACCATACACTTTTACAACACCATCAGGTGCGTAGTGTGACCACACACTATACAACACCATCAGGTGCGTAGTGTGACCACACACTTTTACAACACCATCAGGTGCGTAGTTGACCACACACTTTTACAACACCATCATGTGCGTAGTGTGACCACACACTATACAACACCATCAGGTGCGTAGTGTGACCACACACTTTTACAACACCATCAGGTGCGTAGTGTGACCACACACTATACAACACCATCAGGTGCGTAGTGTGACCACACACTTTTACAACACCATCAGGTGCGTAGTTGACCACACACTTACAACACCATCAGGTGCGTAGTGTGACCACACACTTTTACAACACCATCAGGTGCGTAGTGTGACCACACACTTTTACAACACCATCAGGTGCGTAGTGTGACCACACACTTTTACAACACCATCAGGTGCGTAGTGTGACCACACACTTTTACAACACTATGAGGTGCGTAGTGACACCACACACTCGTACACACCATCAGGTGCGTAGTGAGACCGTCGTTTTTATGTTAGGGATAGCGGTTAAATTGGCGTTAGGGTTACGGATAGGGGCAGGGAGAGGTAGAGGTAGAGAGGTTAAGAGGTAGAGAGGTTAAGAGGTAGAGAGGTTAAGAGGTAGAGAGGTTAAGAGGTAGAGAGGTTAAGAGGTAGAGACGTAGAGAGGTTGAGAGGTGGAGAGGTGGAGACGTGGAGACGTGGAGACGAGGAGACGTGGAGACGTAGAGAGGTAGAGAGGTGGAGAGGGAGAGGGAGAAGCAGGGGAAGGGGGAGGGGGAGGGGGTGAGGGAGGGGGGAGAGGGTGGGGCAGGGAGAGAGAAGAGGGGGAAGGGGAGAGACGGAGAGAGAGAGAGAGAGAGGGATTGGGAGAGAGAGGGAGAGGGTTTAAGTTTTTCTCAATTTCATCTGCGAATTGACTCTGTTTTGAAATATTACATAGAGGTGTCTCTTTACATTGGTTAGGATACTGCTGCTAAGTTCCTCTGTTCTGAGTAATTTATGAGTAACGTCTGAATATTATATAAAATTCAGCTGGATCTTGAATTATACTCATTGATTTGTGCAGGGTTAGTCCTGTTTTTCCTTAGTTTAAAATTACCCCGAAATGACGAGAAAATATCTCATTGCTTCGGAAAACCGGTAAAAACATAAAAACGAAATCCACGCGGGCGAGGCCGCGGGCAACAGCTAGTTTTAATTATACGAGAAGGGAATTTCGTATGAAGCACTTGAAGACGTGAAAGTAGGCACGGTAGGTACGCCGGATATTCCGAGTGATGTGAATTTTGTTTTATATGCAAGAAGACACTATTTCTAATCGGTTCTCGCGACGAATAATACATTTTACCTACAGTTATAATAATGTAGCTTAGTTGTAATTTCTGAAGGCAGGACAGAGATAAGTGTCTCTTTCGCTCCGATATTTTACGAATATATCCATCCTGCTGTTACGCTGCTGTCATTCTAATGATTTAATTGAAGTGTTTTCAGACATGAAAAGGAAAAAAAAAGAAACGGAACCCTTATTTTAATAGTAAGTTTTATTGTCGTTACAGATTGGATGGAGGCGTATCCAACAATGACTTCATAGCTCAACTGGTGGCGGACTTGACCGGGCTGCGGGTGGAACGGCCAGTGCAGGTCGAGATGTCCTCGCTAGGATGCGCCTTCATCGTCGGGTTGCAACTAGGTGAGACCACTAACTTCATAGCACAGCTGGAGGCGACTTGACCGGGCTGCGGTTAGAATCAGGTCGAGATGTCCTCGCTAGGATGCGCCTTCATCGTCGGGTTGCAACTAGGTGAGACCACTAACTTCATAGCACAGCTGGAGGCGACTTGACCGGGCTGCGGTTAGAATCAGGTCGAGATGTCCTCGCTAGGATGCGCCTTCATCGTCGGGTTGCAACTAGGTGAGACCACTAACTTCATAGCACAGCTGGAGGCGACTTGACCGGGCTGCGATTAGAATCAGGTCGAGATGTCCTCGCTAGGATGTGCCTTCATCGTCGGGTTGCAACTAGGTGAGACCACTAACTTCATAGCACAGCTGGAGGCGAGTTGACCGGGCTGCGGTTAGAATCAGGTCGAGATGTCTTCGCTAGGATGCGCCTTCATCGTCGGGTTGCAACTAGGTGAGACCACTAACTTCATACCACAGCTGGTGGCGACTTGACCGGGCTGCGGGTAGAATCAGGTCGAGATGTCCTCGCTAGGATGCGCCTTCATCGTCGGGTTGCAACTAGGTGAGACCACTACCTTCGGCTATGCGGATGACCTAGCTTTCATAACGCAGGATAAAAGCATGGAAACTTCGGAAGCTGTACTGGAAAAGGACCTTGCGATTGTGGACGATTTCTTCGTTCGTTGGCGTCTGTGCCCTAACCCTTCCAAGACTGAGGTTTCATGCTTTCATCTTAGCAATGAGCTAGCAAACAAGGAACTCAGGGTCATGTTTAGGAGCACACTCCTTAACCATAATTTCTACCTCAAATATTTGGGAGTCACCCTGGATAGAAGCCTTAACTTCAGGCAACACCTTGAAAATGTGTCCGCAAAGTTGAGGACCCGCAACAGTATTATCCAAAAACTGACAGGTACTTCCTGGGGAGCTAGCGCTACCACCCTGAGAACCTCTGCGTTATCTCTCGTGTATTCAACAGCTGAATACTGTTCGGCAGCCTGGCTAAAAAGCGCCCACACGTCGGCTATTGACGTGCAGTTAAATCACTCAATGCGACTAATAACTGTCAACCCCGTGCCACTGGCTGCCGGCGCTCAGCCACATAATGCCGCCGCATCTTCGCAGAGAGAAATGTCTTGCCCACGAGTTGGACAAAATCCGTGAAAACAAAGCCCTGCCTATACATCAAGACCTCAATGAGTTCAAAACCACCAGGCTAAAGTCCCGGCAGCCTCCTGCTCTGAAGCTTCATAACTTTGAGTCAGAGGACCTGCACGAAGCCTTGTCTGATGAGATCAAACTCAAATCCCATCCTAATGATCTATTTAAGCTTGATATCAAGCAAAGACCGCCTGGTTTTGGTGAACACCGGCGAGCATGGTGTCTGCTTAACAGGATCATGACGGGAGTTGGCAACTGTGCTGCCCTGTGGTACAGGTGGGGCTGGTGTGAGTCGGCGGCGTGCCAGTGCGGGTGCCCCGAGCAGACCGTGCAACATATAGTTTTTGACTGCCCTCTCACAAGGTTTGATGGCACGAAGGAGGACCTACTGTCGCTATCAACGGAAGCAGTAGCGTACCTTAAATGTAATAAATTATTAATTTTTTAAGTAGAGATGCCATACGATAAATAAATGGCACAGCTGGTGGCGACTTGACCGAGCTGCGGGTAGAATCAGGTCGAGATGTCCTCGCTAGGATGCGCCTTCATCGTCGGGTTGCAACTAAGTGAGACCACTACCTTCATAGCACAGCTGGTGGCGACTTGACCGAGCTGCGGGTAGAATCAGGTCGAGATGTCCTCGCTAGGATGCGCCTTCATCGTCGGGTTGCAACTAGGTGAGACCACTACCTTCATAGCACAGCTGGTGGCGACTTGACCGGGCTGCGGGTAGAATCAGGTCGAGATGTCCTCGCTAGGACGCGCCTTCATCGTCGGGTTGCAACTAAGTGAGACCACTACCTTCATAGCACAGCTGGTGGCGACTTGACCGGGCTGCGGGTAGAATCAGGTCGAGATGTTCTCGCTAGGACGCGCCTTCATCGTCGGGTTGCAACTAGGTGAGACCACTACCTTCATAGCACAGCTGGAGGCGACTTGACCGGGCTGCGGGTAGAATCAGGTCGAGATGTCCTCGCTAGGACGCGCCTTCATCGTCGGGTTGCAACTAAGTGAGACCACTACCTTCATAGCACAGCTGGTGGCGACTTGACCGGGCTGCGGGTAGAATCAGGTCGAGATGACCTCGCTAGGATGCGCCTTCATCGTCGGGTTGCAACTAGGTGAGACCACTACCTTCATAGCACAGCTGGTGGCGACTTGACCGGGCTGCGGGTAGAATCAGGTCGAGATGACCTCGCTAGGATGCGCCTTCATCGTCGGGTTGCAACTAGGTGAGACCACTACCTTCATAGCACAGCTGGTGGCGACTTGACCGGGCTGCGGGTAGAATCAGGTCGAGATGTCCTCGCTAGGACGCGCCTTCATCGTCGGGTTGCAACTAAGTGAGACCACTACCTTCATAGCACAGCTGGTGGCGACTTGACCGGGCTGCGGGTAGAATCAGGTCGAGATGACCTCGCTAGGATGCGCCTTCATCGTCGGGTTGCAACTAGGTGAGACCACTACCTTCATAGCACAGCTGGTGGCGACTTGACCGGGCTGCGGGTAGAATCAGGTCGAGGTGACCTCGCTAGGATGCGCCTTCATCGTCGGGTTGCAACTAGGTGAGACCACTACCTTCATAGCACAGCTGGTGGCGACTTGACCGGGCTGCGGGTAGAATCAGGTCGAGATGACCTCGCTAGGATGCGCCTTCATCGTCGGGTTGCAACTAGGTGAGACCACTACCTTCATAGCACAGCTGGTGGCGACTTGACCGGGCTGCGGGTAGAATCAGGTCGAGATGACCTCGCTAGGACGCGCCTTCATCGTCGGGTTGCAACTAGGTGAGACCACTACCTTCATAGCACAGCTGGTGGCGACTTGACCGGGCTGCGGGTAGAATCAGGTCGAGATGACCTCGCTAGGACGCGCCTTCATCGTCGGGTTGCAACTAGGTGAGACCACTACCTTCATAGCACAGCTGGTGGCGACTTGACCGGGCTGCGGGTAGAATCAGGTCGAGATGACCTCGCTAGGATGCGCCTTCATCGTCGGGTTGCAACTAGGTGAGACCACTACCTTCATAGCACAGCTGGTGGCGACTTGACCGGGCTGCGGGTAGAATCAGGTCGAGATGACCTCGCTAGGACGCGCCTTCATCGTCGGGTTGCAACTAGGTGAGACCACTACCTTCATAGCACAGCTGGTGGCGACTTGACCGGGCTGCGGGTAGAATCAGGTCGAGATGACCTCGCTAGGATGCGCCTTCATCGTCATCATGTAAGGGCCAAACAACTTGAACAATAATCGCGTGAGGGGGGGGAAGCTTTGCCCACGTCAATTTGTATGTAAAATCGACTCAAGAGGTCATTGTTCAAGTAGTTTGCCCACACCTATACTTAGCTATACTGAGTCAATTAAGTTTGGGAATGACATTACACTTGACGAACCACTCCGACACGATACGACTACTCTACGTCACATTCATTAGGGTTTGTGGAGATTTTTCAACTTGCAAATTTATAAAAAAAAGTCGATGGTTAAAATATTTCGAATTACTTGGGTCGGCGGTGTAGACTTTCACCACACCATTGAGTGCGTGATTTATAATTAAGACTCAATACTCAGTATATTGTAAAATCGTTGGCCGCTAAATCCATAGCGGTAAGGTCGTAATAGTGCCGTAGGTATTAGTTTCTGTAATAAACTGTGTAATCCATTTCGTAAATCTAAATCTTAAAATAACTCTCTTTTACAGGTCTGTGGAAATCGAAAGAAGAATTGAAGTCACTTTTTAAAATAGGCAGTGTATTCCATCCGCGGGCACAGGTAAAAAAAGCTTACGAAGTAACGTTCGCTAGATGGGAGGACGCTGTCAAACGAATGTGCGGGTGGTACTCCGAATCTAGGCATTCCAGTTCAAACACTTCTGTAGCAGATTCGAGTACGAATTCTGTCACACCACAGAGCAGTATCAAAGTATCATCAGGGTCTTTCAGAAATGGAAGTTGTTCGAAGATGAAATAGCAGTGGCTTTTCTATTTGCTCGCAATGTTTGTCGCGTGCGTCCCCTTGTTTAGATGACATTTACTTCGCCATTATTCTAGGCTTAGATACTACGTTAGCAATTTAGTCAGTTTTTGTAGCTAGTACTGTATACGGTGTAGGAAAGATGAGAGATTTTATATGGTAGTTATTAAGTTCCTTGTACATTATTCTGAGCCTAACAAAATATTAGGCTCAGAACAAGGTAAGTATACTTAATAACGATTTTAGTTGTAGGTAAAATTGATATATTATGAATTTATTGAAAAAATATTGAGATTATTCGCTTGGTTAAGGTTATGGTTATTGAGATTATTTGGGTTATTGAGATTATTTTCTGGTTAAGGTTACGGGGTGATATTTTTATTTTAGTAAGTAACAAATTGATTTCGTCCTCAAAGATATTACTTTACAGGAAATTTAAAAATAAGTACGATGATCCTTCTAAGGGTAATTCTACATCACTAAAAGATTGTATAAAAATATAAAAAATATACATTATTACTTTTAAATATAGTACATTTAAGTCAAGTAGAAGTGAAGCACCTGGAGGGTTAAATTAGAAAGAAAGAAAGAAAAAAGAAAGAAAGATAGATTTTTTTTATTTTAGTAAAATAATACTAAAAAAGGTAGCCACTCAGCTTATGCTACAGCACCTTGCGCTGCTGTAGCGCTAGTCTTCCGTGACCCCTGAAAGGTAGGTGTAGCAACATACCTTACAATACTTACAAGGCAATACTACTACTAACCAAGCTATTTGAAAACATAAAGTTATGATAAATTCTTACATAGTTCGCCTTCTGTATAGTTTCATGAAATATCTCTATAAATATCATATAAATCTAATAGGTATTTCTAACAATTAAGGAGCAAAAGCAAAACACACGTCTCACTCGCCCCAGACACAGTACAGCTGCTTTTCGTGGTAGCTTCCGATACGCTGCCACAAAATGTTGGAACAACTTACCTCCACCCATTAGGAACACTAAATCTTGTAGCACTTTTAAAAATAAACTTAAACTATATTTACTGGAAAAACAAAAACTTACTTGAGTAGCTTTACTGTGCAATAGTCTCAATTTATTCAATTATTTACTTACCCATTCTGTCTTCACTACTACAAACACACACCTTTATTATCACATAATTTTTTTCTTAAACTTACTGCCACCTGTATGTATAGGTACCTACTTAAATATATATTTAACATTTTAAAAAACCTGCTGTGTTAGTTTTAAGTATTTTTAAGTAGTTTAGGTATATTGGGTTTCGCGGAAGATCAGCGCTACGGTCCAACCGTAGCTTATTGCTGAGCGGGACCTTTTTGTTGCATGTGATACCTCAATTGTATCCTTAGTTTTAAGAACTTTAATGCAACAAATAAATATTTCTTTCTTTCTTTCTTTATGATCAGCTGGTGATGCAGACAATAAATTACTGTCATGTAATTCGAAGGAAAATCAAATATCATGATCACCCAAAATTTAAAAATAAATATTCTAATAAGGTATTTTTTTTATTTATATATTTTTTTTTACATTCCTTTAGTGATGTAGAATAGAATCACCCCTTAGAAGGAACATCTTATTTTTTTACACCCTGTGTAGAGTAACTCTAAATTGGTTTATTAGTGATTTAATACAGTCGAAATAATTTAGCTTGATTAGAATGACAGTTGACAGTTGCTCCGTATAAAAACCAGTGCCCTCGTACCTAATCTAGGCGATTAGGAAGCCGACTCCGTATAAACGAAATAAGGGTGTTTAGAGCTGGGAAAACGCAACCGATAGGACTGCTCCTCCCAACTTTTTTTTTACCATTTATGATGCAGAATTACCCCTTATAAGACCATTGTTTTTTATATACCCTATATTGGGTTATTCAGTAAGGATAAATAGCGAGAATTATACTCATTTATTTAAAATTGTGACACCCTAGCTTAGAATATTAAATATTAAAAAGCACAATTAAATAGAAACGCTCCACAATGGCGCGTGGTCGTGACCAAGCCGTAACTCTCGATTTTTGTGGATGACGTAGGGCCGTGGTATGCAGTGCGAGCCTGCGAGAGGTTTGAAGAAGACCCACGAATCGAATCAAAACCGTCGACCGTACGCCCTCCACAAACAAACGAGAATTAATCTTATATTTAAGGCTACATTCCTATGATTTATAAAAACCAACCAACACTTAAAGCGATTGCAGAGCAGAAGTGCTGCCACTTCAAGAAATTAATTTATTGCGTCACAAATACAAAACTTTTCATTCGTTTGGCGGTAAGGGTAATAAAATGTAATATTTTTTAAAAGTGGACAGCAACTCCGCTTTGCAACCGCCTTAATATTTAAAATGCTCAAGTATCCAAGACTGTAAGACGTAAAAAGACGTTTTTGTGATACTAAAATACTTCGAAGGCATAGCCAATTTTCAGTTACCTGCTACGGTCAAGAATACGTTGTATATTTACGTCGTATAGTAAAAATAATCAAATGAGTTAAAATAATCAAAAAACAAAAGAACGGATCGTATAAAGCTGCTATTTCTTTTTTCTTTACAACAATTGTAGTTGACGATTTTTGTTGTTGTTGATATTATTGTTCCTAATTCATTTATTGTTTTATTCTAAATAAATACTATTGAAAAGAATATCTTAATATAAATACTTAAAGATTTTTTTATTATGTAAGTATCAAACTGTAATAAAATTATAGTAGAAGACAATATTGTAATGTTCTATGTAAATGTAATTTACGTAGAGTTAGAGACTTAGAGCATTTAAACTGTTGCTCAAAATTGTACATTTGTTTGTAAATAGCCTTTATCTTGCCAATAGTCTATTTAGTAAAACTAGTTTTTGTATGCCGTTATAACTCTGATTTGAGCTGCCATATCAAAGGCGCTATGGATTTATGTGCTAAATGTATGTTCTGAAGCCAAAACAAAATATTATGTATGTATTGATTTGCTTCTCAAAGTATCATTGTATAATTTACCGACTAATCTGAATCACGGCCCATCTTAAGACTGCACTCTGCGCACACTAGCGCCCTCATCAGAATTTAATTAATTTCTTTGAATTGGAGACCAAAATGAAAAATTGAAGAACGGCTAAGTGTTCTTTGTCAGGATAGCGTTATTTTAAACTATTACAATAAGCTTTATGTTATCCTGTTTATTCAAAATCCTTTGAACGGAACGCGGTGGCCACCAATTTCCGTTTTAAGGATTTTGAATAAACAAGATATCATAAAGCTAATTGTAATAGTTTAAAATAACGCTATCCTGACAAAGAACACTTAGCCGTTCTTCAATTTTTCATTTTGGTCTCCAATTCAAAGAAATTAATTAAATTCTGATGAGGGCGCTAGTGTGCGCGGAGTGCACTCTTAAGTGTATTTTCTTATAGAAATTCAAATAGAATAAGTCCATATTGCCATTTCTCTAGCGTTTTTTTATCAATATACCAAAATTATATTATTGATTTTGCTCCCAGTGATTCTACTAAAGAAAAGAAGCAAATAAAAATAAAATAAAAAATAAATTAAGGCTTCCCAAATACCATGATCACGTGACCCTCTTTAGCAAATAATTATTTTTTTTTCCAACAAATTTGCTTATAAAACAGCAGGGTAAGAAAAAATTGCCCGTGGTCCAACCATTTTGTTTGGTAGGACCACGGGTAAAAATAATTGCCCATGGTACTACTGGTAGTACAACGCGGTAGTACCACGGGCAATAAATCTTTATTTGCACTTTATGAAGGTCCATAATCATAAACACGCGTGTTTTTTTTCATTACAATACCGCACTAGTGTTTTATTATTGTCTTTTTTATATCGACAAGGTGCATTTCTATATGGTAGAGGAGCCGAGAAGGATTTTTCACGTGATAATCAGGGCCACTAAGAGATGTCTCAGTAGATGGGGCTTTATGAGAGGATCACGAAAAACTATATAAGAAGCTCCAGACCGGAGCCCGGTGTTCAGGAGGCCATTGTCTGGAAATGACAAGAAACAAAAAAACCTGATCTTCAGCAAAAACAATTCTCATGCCAAAAGATGGGGGCTGATGAGTAGTGATATAAAAACTTTGACCAGATACTGGTTTGCCAAAAATCTGAAAAGTTTTTATATCACTACTCATCAGCCCCCATCTTTTGGCATGAGAATTGTTTTTGCTGAAGATCAGGTTTTTTTGTTCCTTGTCATTTCCAGACAATGGCCTCCTGAACACCAGGCTCCGGTCTAGAACTTCTTACATAGTTTTTCGTGATCCTCTCATAAAGCATCTTCTATTGAGACATCTCTTTTTTGCCTTGATTATCGCGTTAAATTTTATCAGGTACTCAATATAAAACAATTTTATGGTCTGGTTTGCCAACAGTCTTCAGATTTTTGGCAAACCAGTGTCTGGTCAAAGTTTTTATATCACTACTCATCAGCCCCCATCTTTTGGCATGAGAATTGTTTCCCGAAGATCAGGTTCTTTTGTTCCTCTTCATTTCCAGACAATGGCCTCCTGAACACCGGGCTCCGATCTGGAACTTCTTATATAGTTTTTTGTGATCCTCTCATAAAGCCCCATCTACTGAGACATCTCTTAGTCGCCCTGATTATCACGTGAAAAATCCTTCTCGGCTCCTCTACCAATACGAGTATCTCTCAAAATATTCAATTTTAAATAATTCAAATAGGCTGTGTGGCATTGCCTCCTTCGCGTGCATGTATAATCTAGGTCTTCCGCAAAAGTGATACGCGCGCTATTTTAACAAATATTGATATGTTGTTTATTGTAATTATTTTCAAAAGTAATTACTACCTACAAATAAAAAAACATTAATTAGTGTAGTTCCTCAACGTCGAAAATACTTAGACACAAAACACAAGTCTGGAGTATCGGGTGTAAGGGAAAAGTCTACACATTTTCCTTTGAGATAAAAGTAAGCAATTTTATTTGTTTTTATTCGCAAATGTGTTGAAAAACGTCGTAAGGAGCGTGCGCTTCGGTGATTACACCCTCGTCTCCGTTACGCCCTCGCCCGCGGCTCGGGCTGCAATTTCTGGGCCTCGGGCGTAATATCCAAAATAGCGCACTTGCATCTTAATGTACTATTCTTTTTCTTAGGCACTTGTTTGTTTTAATTACCTATTATGTAGAATCAATGGGTTCGGGAACATTAAAATTTCACACTTTATTTAAAAATCTTAAATGATTTTTTTATCATGACCAAGGAGTACCTATTGGTATTCTTTGATCTATCATGCCATGATTCAGATAAGTTGATAGTAATAGTACCTGCCCGTCTATTGATCTCAAACATTTTCGATTCTTCGAAAATCTCTTGCCAACATTCTTTAACTATAGTATTAGTAAAACTAAAAAGTTTTAAACTCCACCTTGGTCACCTGGAAGGTTAGCGAAATATGTACCTAATTTTAAAAGGTTTTCTCCACAGACTTTTTCAGTAATTGTAAAATGGGGATATCTTTAATGTTTACTCGGATCCTTATTCCAGCCATTCCAGACTACTCAGGGTGCGTTTCCACACTGAGTGATTTGTCAAATTGCGCACGTGTGCCCGGCCTTAGTGGAAACGCAACCTAGATCATGCAAGAAATTCCTTAACCTTTTTTTGAAATTTCTTATTTTCACAAAAATACGCTTTGCATTACGTCCCTAAAACCTCAATTGCCGTAGATAATAAATATATAATATAATATTTGGTTTGGTCATGCATGACAAACAACATTATTGAATTATATTTTAAAATAAAGGTTTTATGCTACAGTTGCCTCGGGTATTCATTTATTAATCCAAATTAAACAAATATCTATATATTTTTATGATGTTTCTAGTCGTTTTATTTAACTAGGCAGCGTTCCAAAACGGTTAGTAATTACTAATGATAGCAGTATAGCTCCATCATTTCCTTATGTGTGATCGAGACAGTCAGCTGTCACACGTAAATTCTCACTGTCACGTGTTCTCTGTTCGGAAGCCGCGCTGATAAACTCCCGCCAAATGGGTGCTAGTTAAAAATTCCATATAAAGACCGATTGAACGTGTCTAATTCCTTCTTAACATTATTTTAAGTCGTAAATTTTAAAATATTATTTTTGAATAAAAGATTAGATAGACACATAAACCCTTCTCTTACTCAAAATATACATAAACCCTTCTCTTACTCAATACATTATCTGTGCGCTTTACACATAAAGAAATGCATCTGTGCGTGTTGATTCTTATCGCGAACCTTCAGCATGAAAAAAAATCAAATTTTCGTGTTTCTAACATTAGCAGTTTCGGAGTTCCATACTCACTTTTCAATCATCCCCTTAAGGGATGGGTTTATTCATGGTCCTTTTATTTTTTTACGAAGAGCTTAAATTCAAATTTTTATACCTGTAATCACAGATAAATAATAGTAAACTAACGTTTACTGTAACTTAAAATATGAAGGACTTCTAGCTAGACCAACAAACCGACAAAAATTATCCTCTATTTCACCCCCTTCTTGGTGGATAATTTTGAGTCTTAGTTTTTTTCTAAAAGATTCAAATTAATCTTGAATCTCACCTCTGAAACAAAGCATTTTTATATAAATAAAATGAAAAATACACCCTCTTGATTGTAATATTTTCATGCGTAGTGTTGTTATTCTTGTGAAGTTTGTCTTACGACATAAATGGCTGTGATCTTGCTGTTTGTTTAGAATTTTAGTACCCAGTCCGCTTTAACTTGATTATCACTCTCGCTTTACCATTATAAATGAAGCCTCGTTTATTTCTCTAACAGTCGCAACTTAAACATAGACAATGGCGAATCCTTTTACTCTTTTTCTTATTTTCGCCGTCTTAAAAATAGGCAGTGCTAGAATTCTGGACGGTTTAATTCTGAATCCAGAAAGACTAAAGATGTCAGATGAGAATATAATTGAAGAAAGAAACGATTACATGGATTACAATCAAGAACGATTCACTTATTCGCCTTATTACAGTAGAGATAACGATGAAAGTCGTATTATTATAGAAGTTCCCGATAGTGGTGTTTACATTGGGGTGCCAGGCGGAGAGAGGACGATCATACAAGTGCAGAAGGTGTGGAGTGATGATGGAAGTGAACAGAAGAACATCAATGTAAAGCCAGCGCCCGAGTCTAGTGGTATAGATGTGGGATATCCTCAGGACTATGCATACGGTCCTAGATTTCCTGCCGTTCAATTAGTGTATATTACCTACTTATGATGTAGTATTTTATGCAATGAACGAAGGTGTACAAGTACAACGTAGTCGTATTAATAAAAATTAGCACACTACCTACTTCTCTCTCGTTCGTTATTTTATGACTGGTATACCTAAGTAGTGCTATACTAAATTGTTTGTAATGATATATTTCAGTTAGCTTTATTTTAAAATAAATACTGATATTAAATCCTGCATTACTTTTATTTTAAATAAAAATAATAATAATAATATCGATAAAAAAGATTTTATTTATAAAGAGATTAAAGACAGTTATTCATTTATACAGGGTTTTAATATGATCGCGTGCCATAGCTCATGCAGGGGCGGGATCAGTATCAGTAACTGAACAACTTTTTCCAAAGAACATAGGTTTGATATACGAAAAGCCAAATGACCTTCCATACAAAATACGCTATCAGCTGATGCAGTTTCTATGGGGGCCAAAAATTGATTTTCGTATTTCGATCTATGTTCCTTGGGAAAAGTTGTTCAGTTACTGATATTGATCCCGTCCCTGAGCTATGGCACGCATTCAAATTAACGCCCAGTATAAGGTCCTAATAAAAATGTGAACATAATTTTAGCCTGTTACTTGGACCATGAAACTGAACAACTTTTGTCAAGAAAAAAAGGCCTAAATACGTATTTTTTTTAACTCCCATAGGAAATGCGCTATCAACTGACGCAGTCACTATGGGAAGTTGAAATTTTATTTTCTTATTTTTACCTGAAAGTAAAAAGGTTGTTCAGATTCATGATCTGAGTAACATGTTAAAATTATACCTATTCACAGTTTCATTAGGACCTTTACAGGTAAACCTAAACACACTATGTAAGGTATTTATTCTCAAACAATTCAAATATAGACGATTTTATACGGAAAGATGTAATTAGAGCATCAACGCGATGGTCGGCGGCAACAAACGAATACTTAAACCACGTAATTCTTTACAACTCAATTCATTATGGCAGAACACCATCTAGACTTAAGATCTCTCATGCAAGAGGATACTTGTGGTAATCACACACGATGTAAGGCATGAAGAGATGGAGATTTTTTTTATCACAATCACGCATATTGCACAAAACTTTCAAACTTTATGTTCTTAAATATCTATGTTGCCAATAATTAAATTATTACCTAAATATTTGCTTAAATAATTTTTTGGTCACAATTTATGTAATTAAGTACTTAGATGTAACGTTTAACCAACCCAAGTGGGAAGGAACTTGATCTTACGTCCGACTAAACTGCTCAGACCGTCCTGGTTTTTAATACCCTCGAAGTCAGCCAGCAGATCGTTGCTAGGGTTGTCTCCTAGTAAAGCCTCTCTTTTCGCAACTTTATGATCCGGCTCATTGGTGGCTTCAGCCGTCACGTTTTCCTGGAGGTCTACGGGCACTAGTGCGATGACTTCCAATTCTTCAATAATTGTTACTTCTTCACTGGCAGGTGTAGTAGTTTGTTGGTCTATTGGCGCTGCTAAGATGACAGTTATTAAACCAATCAAGAAAAACGCGACTAACGACGAAGCCATGATCTTTAATCAAATGGCTTACTAATTGTTCTTCTCCACGAAACTTATTTGAAGCTAGCAGTGGCTACCAAGTCTTCCAACAGTGTTTTTGAGTTTCCGAGATGCATAACGTTTTATACTAACCCGTGACATTAGAACGTGCTAAACAGTACTTCCAGAAACGGAGCAATTGACGCATTCTACTGCTGCTAATCTGAACCGTCAATACACTCAATAACATAATGGCCATGAATATGTTTTGTTGGAGATCATACTGAAAATCACGTAGGTAATTCTGTAAATCTGTGTGTAAATCTAAAGAAATGAAAGGTAAACAAGCGTGAGACATATGTTTGTAGATTCATTCATGAGCAATGCCTATTGACGTCTGTGGTACCTATGGCACGAATGTATGATTCAGTCCATACAAACCAGCGATACAAACATGTAAATGATTTTCAAATTTCTTAATCGTATCACTGTTTACTTCTTATAGAAATAAGAAACTCACTTGTTTACTATAAAAAAATGAGTTCTTACTCATTAAAGACGGTGACTTACAAAAAAGATCTACACATAATTGACCTGTTTTTCAGTTAACACCATGTTAACATTTGAACCTTCGTACTAAAAGGTCATCCAATGAGTACGTCTCTTAACAGTGTGTTTACAAATAAAGCTATTAGCCGCAATGCAATCTTCCATCGAAAACATTGAAATGAAAAGACATTGAACCGTGGTTATTTCGGCATACCACTCGCACCGACCCATGCTGTGTGTGTGTGTGGGATAACCTCTCGTAAAGTAAGGCCCAGCCTGTTTGTCAGAATTAATGAACTTTATCTTTCTGTCATTAAATTATGAGTCCTATTATTTGTTGCGTAAAAATTACATTAGTGAAAGGTTGTCCTAGTGATCCCTTGTTATTTAATACAGGGTGTTAAAAAATTCGTGTAGTCTTTTTAGGATTCCACACTTCAAAAAAAAAACCGGCCAAGTGCGAGTCGGACTCGCGCACTGAGGGTTCCGTACCACCACATAAACATAATTGTATTAGTTGAAATTTCAGTAAGTTAATGTGCTAGATTTTTTGAGTCCGACACGCGCTTGACCAAATTTTATTATTTGTTATTATTTTATAGCTTATGCACTATAAACATACCAATTTTCAAGTTTGTAAGTGTTCCCGTTTTTAAATAGAACTATAACAAAAATCGCCTCAGCGACCATCCAACTTGACCCCTCTCTTATATGAATGTTCTTGAAACGGGAGCTCACCACAATTGGTTACCATTAGTTGTGAGAAAAGTTGTAATATTTAATGATTTCAGACTTTTCCCATTATTTGTACTGTGAGACCTAGCTTCTTGCCAAATTTCATAATTTTAGGTCAACGGGAAGTACCCTGTAGGTTTTGCATTTTTGAATAAATGTATGGAGATGAGGACATAAAATGCCATATCTTTTGATTGCGTCGTTGTAAAAAATTGAAATTTTCAGATCTTGTGTGGTTCATGGATCCTAATATATGGTATTAATTTCAACCTGATCCCTTCACCCGTTCGTGAAATAAAGGGTCTTGACAGACAGACAGACGGACAACAAAGTGATCCTATAAGGGTTCCGTTTTTTTCTTTTGAGGTACGGAACCCTAAAAACGAACCCTTGTAGGCTCACTTTGTTGTCCGTGCCTGTCTGTCAAGATAATGCTATATTGAAATTAAAATCGAATATTAGGATTCATTGACCCTTGAAGCTGTGAAAGTTCCAAGCTTTTATGACACCACAATCAAAAGACAATTCGACCATTTATGTCTCCATCTCCATACATTTATGAATCGAAACAAAACCCATAGGGTACTTAACACTTACTAGTGAAAATAAAAAAAACTTCCCTCAGAATAATGAATGCAGGTTTTTTCTATTAACTACATCTTAAAATTTATAAATGTAGATTTAACGCATAAGTTGGCCCGTTCATTTTGTAGAGTACATTTATTATTATAATACAATTATTTACGTGTTTAACCTTCCTAGTAAGCCCTTTCTAAGTATTTAAACTCTTTAAGTCAATCCATCCATCACCTAATACCAACCGTATTTTTAGGAGTCATATGACACAGTGTTAAACGTTTTTATTATTTCAATAAGCATTGTCAGTGTTTGGCAATCTTATTAGGAACCTCTTCCTCTATCAGTCAAGGTTCCTGAGGTATGAAAATGTTCATATCAGATATCAGGTAAGTACAACTTTAAGTAAGTAAGGTAGATACCTACTTATATTTGTTTCAAACGCTGTATTTTTTTGGAAATTCGCAATCTGGCAACAACAACGTAAAGTATTTTTTAATGAATTTCTTTTTGAATGTCATGAACATACTTTTAGGTGATCGACGAGTTCTTAAAACTTGACGAGAAGCACAGAATCTACACTAAAATTTGATGGCCATGATGTCGCAATTTAGTTCCTTGTTACTTGCATTACATAAAAAAAATACAAATACATCCTGCATGTTATTCTGTAATTGGTAAATCATGCTTTTGTCTGTTGTTACAAACAATACTTAACACGATCATCTCTCGCTTACCTACTGTTTGAATTTCTACTTAATCTTAATGTTTTGTATAACCATTGCTTAGCGTTATAAAGGCTGACCAGATTCAAAAGGATTAAGTGTTATTTGAGATATTGTAAAGCAAGATAGGATCGTTAAGAAATGCGTGTGACTTTATTTTTCGTCGCGTCGCTGGCGCTGCTAGTGCTGTGCGCGTGCGCGCCGGTGTCGGAAATCGAACGAATTCCACCAAAACAAGAGCCAATACCGTCAGTTACCGGAAGCGATGGTTCCAAGTCTGGTGTTGCGGGCGAAGATGCGGCTTCTGAAGAAGTGCCGCCGGCACCACGAGAGCGACGGGACGTGGGGCTCGAGAGCGACCTGCTTCCCTCGGCTAAGGACGTAGACGCCTCGCCATTTGGAGAACAATCTCAGTTTGAGGGCCGCGGACGCATCAGGGTATTGCCTGCTTTCCTTGGTTAAACACTAGATACCTACGACGCAGCATTTGATATCGGATCGAACAAGGGACTTCAACTACCATAATCTTTTAGTTAATTACCACCTCATTGAGCTTGTATTTAATTGAGCTTGTTATTATAAGACTTGAATAATGATTACATAGTTTAATTATTCACTGAAGCTTCCATATTGACACACACTCACCTACTTAGTTGTGCTCATCGTCAGTTTTGTAGGTAACCTATTTTTTGGGTAAACCTATTTTTAACCTATTTTTTGGGTTACCTATAAAATTGGCGAAATTTTTATAATGAGATCTTAGTAATTCTATAGTTATTTTCATTATTTGTTTTATATTTGAAAGTAAATTTCAAGGTTATCAATCTACACATAAATAATTAGGTAATAAAAATAAACTTTGAATAAACTTTTATTAGGGACACCAACAGTTAATTTCAAATATGGGAACGCAGAAGGGTACACTAATTAACCAATTATAGGTATCCACCGGCTTAACTCACATGATATATTGTTAAGGTTCCAAACCAAAATGGTAAAATCGGAACCATTATGGTGCGACTTCGTCTGTCTGTCTGTTATACCTGTTTATCTCAGCAACCACTCACGCAATCGACTTGAAATTTTTGGCCAACTTTATAGCAAACAAAAGATTTAAAAAGTTACGTAAGTATATTATTACTGTAAATGGGGTCCAAATAAGGGTGCTAAATTTTAAATTGTCGTCACTAGGTCAAATGAAAAGGCTCTACTTATACAATTTAAAATAGGGTTTTTTTAACCAAGGACAAGGTTTTCAAGGCTGGAGAAGGGATGAGTATTAGAAATTTCAGTCATAATCGTCCGTCAATGTGTAACTGTAAACAATTGAATTTGTTCACAGTTAGTGCTTCCTTGGATTAACAGTATTTAATATCAATTATGAAATATGTGCTGATTTTTCTCACATAGGTATAAAAATAATCTGACGCCGCCGCGCATCTCTCACTTTATGTCATGACTTCCCACAGTTAATCATGGAACTAATAGTTATCGCTTTAGTAACTTTAATAGTGAATGTAAACTCCCTTAATGTCATTCGTGATTTCGGGAAAGTAGAAGACGATCTAGTGAATATACCGTATGATAACTTCGCACAAAATGATCCTGTCGCCGGCGTAAGTCATCATGACGGATCTTTGGTAAAAAAGATCAATGAAGAAGAATTGTTCGAAACGGCAGAAAGCAACAACTATGCCTATCGCCCGCTCTTTGTTTATCGAAAAATAGTGCACAGTAAGAGAAGAATCAATATGTTCAACGCCTTTGCTGGATAAATACATGTACCTAGATTCAAAGTTAATAAACCAATCAAACAAATTGCCAATTTATTTTCAGCTTGTTAGCAACTAGTGTAGTTTTAATTTAAATGAACTATTTGGATGCAGGATTTTGTTACGAATAGACCAACTTCAAAAATGAATATCGATCTGCATTTAGTTGTACTATTTGTGTTTCTAACCGTAAGTTTTGTATTTATTGTTTTGGTAATTTGTATCATTGACTACTTAAATATTTCTTCTGAATTTGACTAATTGTTATAAAAAAACCCGCAGATTGAAATTATTTCTGCTGGATTATCACCAATACATGATTTCAAGGAGAAATTCAAACTAAATTCCGAGAAACCAATAAATGGACCATATAAGGTAATGCAACACTTGGATGACACTTTATCTAAAGCTACCAAGAATGTGACAAATCCTCGCACCGAAGAAACTCTTTATCAGATATCTAAGGATTTAGTTTCGGCTATACTTTCCAAACTCGAGATCCAAGATAAAATCACAAGAATCACAAGAGAAGCCTTGGAAGCTCCTGGCAAAAACAATGGTATCTCTGCCATAGAGACTAGACGAATTCTAGATTTCATATCTAGAACATTGTCAAGTCATATTTTGACCATAACCAGATCTTCCACTGAACCAGAGCTTCATCGTCTCGTTTACGGTTTAAGTCAAATTGCCGCTGAGGTTTCAATAGTATCTGCCCTGAAAGATATTACATACGCTACTGCTTTATCAAAGAAGCAGTCTGTTGATCTATCTCTTAGACGCAAAAAAAGGGCTGCGGAAACAGGCTCCACTAATTCCAAGACTACTGCTCCACCTACTCCTATAACGGTGTCTACAGAAGTTAGTATGCTTTTAAACAAGTCTCTATTAGCGCGTCCCCAAGAAAAACAAACAAAGCACTCAACATCTTCAAAAATTCTGAAGTCACCTTATTCCATAATTTCTAGGAACGAAAAACAACCTGTACATATTTTGAATCAAGTCCACGAAACTCATGGTCCGACCAAGGGATTCTTAAATCAAACAGCTTTAGATATTGAAAACGGTAGTTTAGCAGAAAAAAACCTAACCGAGCCTATCGTTATGGAAAAAAGTATCAATGGAACAATATATGTAACAAAAGATTCGCTATCGTTGGATAACCCAGAGCTTAGTCCTCCAGGCCTTTTGGATGATTGGGCTGACCAAAAAGAAAGTAGTATTTACAAAAGTGCTTTTAACGCAGACGTGGCAGCTGATATCGAAATAGACCAGCCAGATAGGTTTGAAGAAGAGGCGGCTAACGAGAAGAAAGCAAAACAAAAGATGGAGAAGTTGGAAGTGAAAGCCAAGAAGGCTATTCTATATGCAGGTGATGTTGCTTACTTAGCTGCAGCTAGCGTTGTAGCGATGAGAAGAGCATTGACAGCTTCAATAGAAGTACAAATGTCAGTGAAGTATGCCAAGAATGGCATGTCGAACCATCAAGATCTTATGATGAATTTGGCTAAGACAGCCGCTCAGCAAGCAGGTAAAGAGGCTAAAAGTGCTACCTCAAAATCTTTAGCTAGCGAGCGAGTGATAAAACTTGCTTTAAAGTATACTGCTCAGTCTCATGGAGCCCAACTAAATCATGTAGCTAATAGAATAGTGATGGATACACTATCATTGGCTACACTGGCGAAGTCCATGGCGTTTGTGTCTTCAGATATCGCCATCAATTCTCTGTACCAAGCAACGGACGTTAAACCACCTTCTTGAATTGTACCTGCGATTTAGGTCTGTTTTAAAAATAAATTTGGTGTGTCCTTTAAATACTATAATATATTTCATTCAGGCCATTTAATTTGACCTCAATATATAAAGTTTTATGGGTTTTAATAAAAAAGGTAAGATATGTGATAAAAAAATAATAATTTATTCAGTGTATCTCCCCAGAAAACCTATGATCTAACCTCTTGTATGTTCCGCGAAAATGTGTACCAATTTAAATTACCATTTTCATTGCAACTTCTGGTGTTTTAACTATATAATATGTTCCCGTGAATCAAACATGCGTGAATAGCAAAGATGTTTTTAAAATAAGATTATCACAAAAATAAAATTAAAATATTGTACATGCTGTCAAGCTAAGAAGTTCATAAGAACTTATTCTGAGAGGATATATGGGTGAAAATTTGACATTTTAAATAGGCATAGCTCCCAAACTATGCATTTTGGTGGAAACATACATAGAGTTAAATCGATAGGTATTGAGGTCCCCTAACTCCAGACCTTTACTTTGGGTTTGTGAGGTCGGTCATCGACCTTGCAACCCACACGATATGATGATGATGAGACCTTTACTGGTACAGGTTTCCTGGAACACCCATATACTTCACATATCCCAACCCACTTTAGAATCGAGGGTGTGTGTGTAAAAAATAAATAAATAGTACAGCAGCACTGCACTTACTTTCTCGCGATATACGAGAGTCATCATTCAACAGTGTCCCCGCCGGGAGTCGAACCCAGAACCTCCGGATCAAGAGCCCAATGCTCTAACTACTATATTATAAAGGCTGCGGATAGTAATGAGTAAATAAGTACCAACTGCAAACTTAAGTTTGTAATTCCATACAAATAATATGAAAATACAAACTTACCTATACCTACTAGATTTATGTAAAAATGAATTAATGAAATATGCAGTCAGGTAGAAAACCAATTTAGAATCCAAATTGTAGAACATCAATATAAGCTCAACGAAACCTATTTTGAGTAAAACACATTTTTAAATTTTAGAACACCCTTATATGAATTTCTAGAGACCAATTGATACTGCCGCAAAATACCTTAAATGAAGATGCTTGGTTATGCCAAGTTTCATCAAGATTTTATGAGCCGTTTTTGCGAAAATTTAAATTTTTCATTTTCGTTGTATGACAGCTACCCTCAAAATGAGAGCCAGCAGGAAACCACTCAAAATCCTTCGATAGTTTTGCATAAAACTCTTAAATTCAAAATATTGTGTCAATCGGACCATTCGTTTAGCCGCTAGGCCAAAGCGTGACGGACAGACCGACCGACGTCGGACCGACCGACCGACCGATAGACGGACATTTTTGGGAGACTTGTTTTTTATGATGTATAAGTGATATAGAACACATTTTTGAACAAATTAGAAAAACTTTTTTTCACGAATACAATACCTTTCTCGCTCCGCTCGAAAGTAAAAATGAGACTAGAATTATGTGTCGAGCACTAGTGTTAGTGATATTTTTGTAAGATTTTTTTGAAAATTATGTTTTTATTATTTGGGTAGGATAGGCATGTACAAAAATAAGTTTAGTAGGAAATTATATGAAAACTAAATTAAACAAGGTTATTTAGTAAATTAATTTTAATAATACTAATCTCAACAACACAACCGAATAAAGTTATCCGTTCTTCATAAGGCGTGCTTTTTCAGTCGTCGGGGGCTTTTCACCACCAGTAGTAGGGGTTCCAGGACGAATAGTATGAAGGGTAGTACGAGTAGCTGTATGATCTGAAACAAATATTACCACAGCGTCAGAAAAAGTATAAATTACTATATTTTAAATAAAAAGAGCTAACACACAAAAAACATGACTGTGCAGTCATGTTTTTTGTGTGTTTAAGAAAATTGTATCTTTTGAATGTTATGACTGACTGAATAACATAACCGAATTAATAGAGAAATGTTAATTTTTAAGTTTTAATTTTGAGTAAATTTTTATTTGGCCCGATGATGACTGGCCCGTTGGTGAGGCTGCCTTCTATGCCGTGGACCGCGGGTTCGATGCCCGCCCCGGGCAAACATTTATGTGATGAGATGAGCACGAGTGTTGGTTGTGTGTCTGGGTTTGAGCACCAGTATTTTATACCTATTTTTATTTAACAATATTAAGCAAAATGATAACATAAATAATAAAAGGCTAATAACTTGTTAGCGACATTTAAAATAACATTAATATTAGTCTCTTCCAAACTGCCCATAACGAATACTATTCTACCAATACCGATTTTCCCTATCTTATTATCGTCTCGTATGTCTTTTAATGATGAAATCGAAGAGAACATTATTGTAGAATCATCGACGAATGACATAAGAGCGTCCTTCGCGTGTCCGCTAACGTGAAACTATCCAAGGACATTATATTATACTCGTAGTTCTTGAGGGCTATTCGTATTCTAACACCGCAGTTCTCCCGCAAAATATTTTACCAGTGGGCCTGTTAGTGCTGGAATAATAAACTTGTTTACTATACATTCTATGGTAATGACGCGTGAAATAATTCGGAAACTACGTTAAGCCGTTGATCCCGTGGCAGCTAGTTATTTTAGAGTGTGGTGGTCGTTATACTCTTGCCTTTTATTTAATTATCAAATACTTTTCAGTATCGTTTATTTAATTTATTTTGACATTGAATATTTTTATTATGTCTACAATAAATAAGATGCTTTGTATTTGCCGCCTTTTGACATGTTTGCATTTCTGTTTTGATAATTATTTTTATGTTTATATTTTTTGTCGATCATATTATTCATTGACATCTGAACTATTTATGTAAATTTGCATGTGATATTATGAAATAAATATAGCAGCGAATCTAATCTATAGGACAAAGAACGCTTAAACGATAACTACTATACAGGATTATTTTTGGACCCCTTACCAAATTTTTGTATGTTGCTCAGAACATATATCTGAACAACCTTCCCAAAGGAACATGAGTCGAAAAACGAAAAAAAAAATTTGCTCATCCCATACAAATCCCACTATCGCCGACACAAAATTTGTATGGGAGGACCAACATTCTTTCTCGTTTTTCGACCCCTGTTCCTTCGGGAAAGTTGTTCAGATTCGTGTTTTGAGTAACATTCCAAAAATAACCTTGTATATATATCTATAATAAAAGTATAGGAAATCATAAAATATAAGTACGAATAAAATATATAACTAACCTTGGTCTGTAGTAGGATCTCCTGTAGCTAATTGGGTAGTAGCTTCTGCGGTACCAGAAGGAGTTGTCAGTCTTTAGGTCACTTTGTGGCTGGCCATCAACTGTGCCATCAACAGGGCCCTGGGGAGGAGCTGGTCCATCTTGGAGCTGGCTTTCGGGAAGGGGTTCCTGAGGAGCCGGAGGTTGTGGGATTGCCTGGGGAGGGAGGACGGGGTCAGCCGCTGTGTTTGGAGGCAGTGGCTCTTCTCCAGCAGGGAAAGCGAAGCAAGCGCCCGCGAACAACAGGAATGCGAACTTGGTGATCTGTAAGAAAAATACACGTTAAGTAAAAAGTAAGTAAAAAGTATTTATTTCACCTTAAGTGGGGTTTCACAAATTTAAATTAATTCTAGGATGGTATAAGTTTGTTGCAATCAAACCCTGGCTCCCAAACTAGAAGATGTTCTGTGTTTTGAGAGACAGTGTTCATACCGTAGAGTGACACATTCTACGAGTAATACATTATTAGCAAGAAGAAGTAATATAAAACAAAAGTAAAAACTGTAAGAGAGACAAAAAAAGAAAATAATGATAACACTTTTTTAAACAATAATAACAATAAAAAAACATAATAATAATAAAATAGTAGTTATAAGTCAGTTACAATATTTTTTTTTTGTTTTTTTCAACACTTACCAACACATTTTGCAACCATGACACTAAAACCTGAGTATATTTGACAGAAAGAATAACATTGTTTTACAAACTTGTTTTTTTTGCTATTGCATTTGACATAGCTGCAAAATGTATTGGTGAGCGTTGGAATAAACAAAAAAAAAATGGATCTTTAGTACTAGTTAAAAAACATAACCCTCCTGTTTGGAAAGTTCGGTAAAAATAATAATTATAATACTCATTATTCGAAATGCTGCTTAGAAAGGGTCTTTGGCATGCCTCTACAAACCTCTCGGACTTTTGCTCTATAGGGTGACTTTTAATTAGTTCTTGATAGCAAAAGATATGCATGTACTCATGATACTGAACAACTTTTCCTAAGGAGCAAGGTCGTCATACGAAAAACCGAATTTGACCTCCCATACAAAGTGCGCTATCAGCTGATGCAGTTTCTATGGGAGGTCAAAACTTGATTTTCGTATTTCGACCTGTGTTCTTTGGGGAAAGTTGTTCAGTATCATGAGTACATTCATAACTTTTTCTATAAAGAACTAATAAAAAGTCACCATATCATACCTATGAAAATGAACTTTTGTTCTACGTTATTTTAGAACTCGCAAAGTTTTTTTTGGCATCTCCATACAAAATTACAGGTGGCTTGGCCATGAATAACCAAAAAATTTTTGCTTATTTTAAAAATTTGTAGGACAGAAGTTTATCAGTTTCATGAGTAGAGCAAATATATACCAAGGCATATACCAAAGACCAAAAAATTTTTTTTTTTATGTTACAAGTGAGCAAACGAGCAGGGGGGCCACCTGATGGTAAGTGGTTACCACCGCCCATAGCACCCACTGTCTTATTAGTGGCATATTTTTTCACTAATAAGACAGCAAAGCGCGTTGCTCACTTTGAGAACTAAGATGGTATGTCTCATGTGCCGGTAATTTCACTGGCTCTCTTGCCCTTCAAACTGAAACACAGCAGTGCAAACACTGCTGCTTCACGGCAGAAAAAAGGCAAGGGTGTGGTACTTCCCCAGACGGACTTTCCACAAAAGCCCCTACGACCTTATATACAGGGTATAAAAAAAAGTAGTATGGTCCTTATAAGGGGTGATTCTAGATCACTAATAGATAAAAATATAAAACAAATACTTTTCCTGAGTTTTCCTAAATAAAGTAGTTTTACCGCAAAAAGAAAATAAGCGCATGGAGGGTTCAATGACCTCTATGATCAGCTGGTGATGCAGACAAAGATGTTTTTTGTTATAATATCCAGTCTTTAGCCTATCAATTTCATTACTGTAGTGTAATTCAATGGAAAATCCAATTCCATGATCAACTAATATTTAAAAAAAAATAAAAAAAAAGTATTTCTAAAATATTTTTTTACTACCTATTAAAGATGCAAAATCACCTCTTAGAAGGATGTTCGTACTTTTTTACACCCTGTATAATAAATATATATTTGAGAAGGGTTTGCGTCTTTTATACGAGTAGCATCCTCCACTACTGGGTGGGACATAATATACCTACAACGTGTAATTCTAAATACGAAAAACCCCTCGGGGGGTAGTTCCACCCATGTGACTGAACAACTTTTGGAAATTAAAATAAAAAAAAGTCTTCTTACAAAAAAAAAAGTCTTCTGAAAATCTGATCCGGTAAATTTTTATGGAGAATTAATTTTTATTTTTATTTCCAAAAGTTGTAGAACAAAAGTTGTTCAGTTACATGGGTAGAACTGTCCCCCGAGAGGTTTTTTATTTGTATTTGGAATTGCACGTTGTATTTAGCCAATTTTTTTTTCAGTGACTGTTTGGGTAAAATAAATAATTTCTGCAAAACTCACCATAATGTCACGGGTAAAAACTTCTCTTAAGACGTCGTATCTCAGCTAACGTGGTAAGGTCTGAGTATCCTTGGGCCAAAGCCAGATTATATATGACTCGAAGGACATCTGCGTAAAAGAGATGGCTAGCAAAATAAACTACCACCGTTTCTGTCTAACAGGGTTTTCCCTGGCTGTCGCAGATCTCCGGATGACAGTTATATGGAACCTGTTATACCATGTTTACGAATTTTTAGAGCTTTGCTCATGATGATATCGTCATAAAGTTGTTGTTTTGCATCCTAATCTCATATATAACAACAAAGCTTCAACGTGATAGGGAAATTTCCTTTTATTGCTTCCTAGAAGGTTCGTGAAGATGAAGATCCGTCTTCTTCTAGTTTTATCGAATCGAATGAAATTAAGGTTGCGTTCCGAATTCGGTAAAAATTACTCTAACAGCAGGATAGCGTTATATGAAGTCCATCGGTGTGGTCGAGACAGACTGCTGTCAAAAGTTAACTATTACCGTTTTGGAACTCACTCTAAGTGAAGCTACGGACATGACTAGCTACTAATAATTAAATGCGGGTATTACCCGTGGTCCACCTGCGTTGTTCACCTGGTGGATGGTACACACCACGTGAGATGTTTTCAAAAAGTAGGTGTTAAGTAGGTACCCATGACTGAAATGAAAATCCAAAGTGATTGCCAAATTAAGTATAAAATGTGGAGAAAGAGGCAACGAAGCGGATCGTTGTATGAAGCCCTGCATTAAATTCTCAGTCGATGAAACTTTGCTGGGGTATTAGGTACACTACATGAGACAAACCTTCTATAAAATAATCCAAAAAGAATCGGTAAGTACTTTTAATTTTTCCATACAAAAATTACAAAAAAAGTATGAATTCTTTTTTGGATATTTTGAATTTACATTTAATTCATGATTCTTTCAAATAAAATCATCATCAATCATCCTGTGAAATAAAATCTGCCTGAGAAATTTATGTTGGAGTCAACTGCTTCGTTGCCTACACCGCGAATTAGTTTACTTCTCTTATACCTACTTAGTTTTAGCTCTTAATCGTGATTGCGTTTGGCTACATTTTTTCCATGGAAATGCGATATTTTCTCGCGGTCAATGTAGTCTCCGTCCCATGAAACGTCCGCGGCAGGGCTCCTTCCAAAATTCCAGCTTTTTGTTGGAACAATGTGAATGGAAAGTACCATATAGTGTTCTTTGATATAGTCACCACGCTTCTTACTTTTGCGGCTGGCATCATAGACCGCGGTTGTTGGTGACCGCTGATACACACAGGAGGACGCTGCCTCCAGTTTTAGCCGCCTCTTACGACACTCACGGATAGAGTTGGGTTGCTACTTTTCTTTGCCGGCATTACCCCACACTATCTAGTATGTTGAAATTATTTCACTACATTCATCATCATATCGTGTGGGTTGCAAGGTCGATGACCGACCTCACAAACCCTGGTGTCAGAGTTGTTGAGCCGCCAAAGGCCTCTGACATGGCTCATTAACGACTACATCCGTAGATAGTAGTCGGGACCAACGGCTCTACGTGCCTTCCGAAGCACGGAATCATCTAACTTTTCGGGCAATCAGGTGATTCATCCTGCAATGCCCTAACCAAACTACATTGAGTTGTCCTTTTCAATTAGTAAAAGATTTTTTAAAATTTGTTTAGTGTATCCTGACTGAGATCCATAGAATAACATCCAAGTACTAGTGTAGATAGATTTCACCTACGAAATTGATTAAAATCTGCCTATGAATATTAAATAATAGGTACTTTTAAAAGACTATCAAAAGTTCGAACTAAGTTATTTTTTTTAATGTCCCTAGTTTTATGGGTTCAAGTTTTGCCATTTATCAGTCATTGGCTTTGGCCACATTCCCATACTGTCATGTTCTATCTCAATATCGCGATATTTGCGAGGCTTGGCGGATGTTAACTTAACGGTGTTCTCGTTACATAACTTTAAAGTTAACATAAACAGTAGCGTATCTATTGGGGAAAACCATTTTGAACCTATAAGAGTATCAAATCATACTCGCCCACTTACTTATATATCTACTCGCCTTAAATATTCTGTCTAAGAACATCTACTTCATTTCTTAATTTTCTCGAATTTTCTTTAATTCTATTTCATGTTGTGCGTGTGTGTGCGTATAGCAAGTCCTAAGCCGAGGCTTGCCCAGATATTGTTTTTTATTCAGCTGCTAACATAAAAACTTGCCTTAAATCTATAGGAAATAAATCCTACAGTCATGTGAAACACAAAATATTAGATACCTACCATTCTCTATATTTGATGAAAGAATATCGATTGTAATCATAGTCTTACCAAAAGTATGAATAAAATCATCGTGCGGTTAGATACAATCAAGAACTCTTCAAGCTTGATATATTGGTCTTTTTAACCGACGAAAAAAAAACGGAGGAGGTTCTCAAGTCGACGCGTATATATATATATATTTTTTAATGTATGACCACGCATAACTTTTTACAGAGTAGTCCGATTTGGATAATTCTTTTTTTTATTAGAAAGGGTATACCCCGAAGTTGGTCCCATATAAATTTGGAAAATAAATTTCCAACCCTAAGGGTAGGAAAACAGGGGATGATTGATTGTTCACTGACTGATTGTACTCGTAATGTATGTAGTCCGATTTACCCTAAGGGTGGGAAAATAAAATTTATAGTCACAAAAAATTGTAAAATAAAAACTTAAAAAAAAAAAATTAAACCGCCGAAAAAACTGAAAAGCAAGAAATAATAAAAAAAAAATTTAACCTTAATAACATTAAGTTCTTAAGACTGCACTCTGCGCACACTAGCGCCCTCATCAGAATTTAATTAATTTCTTTGAATTGGAGACCAAAATGAAAAATTGAAGAACGGCTAAGTGTTCTTTGTCAGGATAGCGTTATTTTAAACTATTACAATAAGCTTTATGTTATCCTGTTTATTCAAAATCCTTTGAACGGAACGCGGTGGCCACCAATTTCCGTTTTAAGGATTTTGAATAAACAAGATATCATAAAGCTAATTGCAATAGTTTAAAATAACGCTATCCTGACAAAGAACACTTAGCCGTTCTTCAATTTTTCATTTTGGTCTCCAATTCAAAGAAATTAATTAAATTCTGATGAGGGCGCTAGTGTGCGCGGAGTGCACTCTTAAACTAATGTAAGTATACCCGAGTAATTTTGAGTCGGCGCCAAATAAGCAAATTAATTACGTAAAGCGTGATGCAGTTTAAGAACTTAATGTTATTAAGGTTAAATATTTTTTTTTATTATTTCTTGCTTTTCAGTTTTTTCGGCGGTTAGTTTTTTTTTGTTAAAAAGTTTTTTAAAGCGCGTATTTCAATAGCAGTAGGAAGTAAAGTCGCGCTGTGAGTGACCTGCTCTAGGCTGCACCTGCTCTTCGCTGCACCAGCTAGGAGTAGAATGTACCACCCCATTTTTTTTTTCGATTTTGAATTTTAAAGCGTAACTGAACTAAAACTTCCCATTCTCATACCGGTTAATCGTCAACCAATACTTCGCAAACGGATTTGCGAAATCGCCAGCAATAGTCGCGAGAATGGAGTTGGAACTGTTCCTCAGACGATCCCAAAAGGATGCTGTCTTGGCTCTGATTATGGCAAAGAAGTCGGGGACTCGCATCCGCGAACATGCTCTTTGCGCTGCAGAACCGCGGCGACCGGAACAATATCCGAAACGCATTGATAAATATAATTCTTAGCACGTTGTACGACTGTTTAGTGAACGTTATCCAAAGTTGGCAGGTGTAAAAACACTGGCAAAAAGCTTTGAATAAAGTTACCTTAACTTCGTCAGTACAGCGTGCAAATCTGCGAGCGAGCATGTTGCACTTGCACCGCATAGCGAGAGCCCTACGCTACGCTCCCTCTCCATATCAGCGTCATCTGTCAGTCGGTCTGTCAAAATGTGTCCAAGATATTTAAAGCTTTTCACAACCCGAATTGACGAACCATATAGCCCTACTGGCGGCATGACATCCGGGCCCCGTGGGTTTTTCCCCGTGGGTGTTGTATTCAAAACATACACTTAATTTAGTATTGGGTCAGTATGAACTTTGCGGTCGATAACCCGTCTACTAGCTAAGCGTGGCGTTTATGAGCTTTTTCCTGCTGCGAATGGACGTCGCAAGTGGTTATTGCTCGGTATGCTGTAGTTAGAACAAAATGGATGTGGACAAAACACTGCGATATTAATAATTAGCCTGACAAACGTATCTCGTTATTAATGTGATTATATGAATATTATTATTTTCAAGTTTGATAATTTTAAGGTTTTACCGCTATAAATATTTTGAGACTTGCTACGTCAACCTAAAAGTTGATTTGATGTCCTTTGTAATTAATAGTACAATATTATTATAAAGTAAAAGGTAAGATTTTGACCCATTTGATTATTTTTAGGGTTCCGTACCTCAAAAGAAAAAACCGGTCAAGTGCGAGTCGGACTCGCGCGCCGAGGGTCCCGATATACCTATAGTATTTTTGGAAGCAATAAAGTCCATTTTCAGGACCGCAAAACTAAATTTGTTTGTAAAGGTTTTTTGCAGATTTCTGAAAAACTGTGCTACTTAGAAAGATTGTTTTATTTTTGCTGTAAAGTTTATATACATTTCTGTCAACTGTAATTAATTCAGATTTTTCCTTACTCAAACTTCGGAGATAAGGGGGGGGAATGGTATTTTTTTTGACATTTTTCATCATAACTTGAAAACTAAGAAACTTAAAAAAATACAAAAATATATTTTAGAATGTACAAGTAAAGCCCTTTCTTATGATACCCCATTCGACCTAGTAGCGACAATTTGAAATTTGGCCCCCCCTATTTTGGCCCCCTTTACATTAGTAATCATACTTTTTCAAAAAAATTTCATGTGCAATGAAGTTGGGCAACTATATTCTAAAACCATTCCAAATTTCAGGTCGATAGCATTAGTGGTTGCTGAGATATAGAGGTGTGACAGACAGACGGACAGACAGACAGACAGACAGACAGACAGAGCGGCACCATAAGGGTTCCTTTTTTTTACCAGTTTGGTATCGGAACCCTAAAAACGGAACCCTTATAGGATCACTTTGTTGTCCGTCTGTCTGTCTGTCTGTCTGTCAAGACCCTTTATCTCACGAACAGGTAGAGGCATCAGGTTGAAATTAATAACATATATTAGGGTCTATGAACTACACAAGATCTGAAAATTTCAATTTTTTACAACGACGCAATCAAAAGATATGGCTTTTTAAGTCCTCTTCTCCATACATTTATACAAAAAAGCAAAACCTACAGGGTACTTCCCGTTGACCTAAAATTATGAAATTTGGCAAGAAGCTAAGTAAGTAAGGTCTCACAGTACAAATAAAGGGAAAAGTCTAAAATCATTAAATATTTAATTTTTCTCACAAGTAATAGTATTAACCAATTAAGGTGAGCTCCCGTTTCAAGAACATTCATATAAGAGAGGGGTCAAGTTGGTTGGTCATGGAGGCGATTTTTGTTTTAGTTCTATTTTAAAAACGGGAACACTTACAAACTTGAAAATTGGTATGTTTATAGTGCATAAGCTATAAAATAACAACAAATAATAAAATTTGGTCAAGCGCGTGTCGGACTCAAAAAATCCAGCACATTAACTTACTGAAATTGCAACTAATACAATTATGATTATGTGGTGGTACGGAACCCTCGGTGCGAGAGTCCGACTCGCACTATGCCGGTTTTTTATGATTAAGATGGATTCCGGGTGTAGATTGATGAGTTTCGTGTGATTTGTTCGTATAGCTTTATTGAATTGTATTGTTAATGTACCTATTCTATCTTACGGGCTCTAAGTCGGCAATTTACAGCGGCGCAGCTTGGTGTGTTTGTTTGTTACCGGCACTTTAAAGGTCGATTCTAAATAGGTATTTTGAAGGAAGTCCTTCAAAGACAAGAGAGAGAGCGATTATTTCAAATTTACCCCACTCATAAAGTATTTGTTAATCTATGTTCATCCCAGCCTGTCTCTACCGTCCGTCCGCATCTCTTTTCGTTCCTTTTGCTTGCTAGTTTTTGTACTGACTTAGAAAAGTTCTTGTTTTTAGGGTCTCGTTTTCTCCCATGTCTGTCTGTCAGCGGGCTGTATCTCATGAACTGTAATAGGTAGAAAGTTGAAATATTCACACTGTGAATTTCACCGATTATGTATTTCTGATGTCGCTTTATCAATAAATACTAAGAATAAAAAATAGACCTCCCCTACTAAAGGGTAATTCCACAGATACATGCAATTTCAGTAAATTTACAAAATCAGAAATAATATGTCTTTTTTACGTATTTTTGTCACTAAACTGAAAGTTTGCAACATCTACAACAACTTTATACTTGAGGCCTTCGCGTAGCCTCATAACTAAATAAATTATAGCCCCTCAAAATTTTAATGACAATGAGCGGCATGGTAATTACAATTTACAACACGGTAATGACAATTCGTGTCATGGTAATGGCAATACCTCAGTATTTCAGTCTTATTATCATTAATAACTTACTAAATATCATTGATCACTAGCTACCTATATTAATGGTTGCATTGACTTGCCGGCGACTAGTGACGTGGTGAAGGTTTCGTCAGGCTTGATAGCCTGCCAGTAAGCTGCGGCGGCGTAAGCCTGTTTGCTGGCGTCGCAGAAGATAAGTAGTTCTTTCTCGCTTCGTACTGCCGCTTCAAGCGTAGATTCATGACGCTGTCTAGGTTATGTATGGGTGGAATTCTTCTGCGACCTTGGTGTGAATTGGATCGTCTCCACCAAGATTGCTGCGCCAAAGTTCTTGCAGGTGGATCTTCGCAGTGATCGTGAAGTGGCTCAGTAGCCCCAGCGAGTCATACATGGACATCACCGCGTTGAAGAATTCTCTCTTCGTTGTCAGTAAACGTACATCTCTTAGCACCCGGTTCATGGCAGTGTTGAAGGTGAGGACGTCGGGTCCAGCGATCCAAATGAGACCCAGGGTTTTCCCATTGCTCAGCGAGGGATCCAGGTTGGTGTCTTGCGTAGCTTACTCTTCATTGGAGAAGGCAGTGAGTACCCGATGGTCATTGGAGTTCGCGGAGTTGGAGGATGCGGAACCCAGCCTTGGAGAGCACTAGGGCAACTTCCTTGGCGAGCTTGATGGCTTCTGTAGTCGTTTTCACGCTGTCGACGTAGTCGTCCATGAATAACTTTTGGTGATGGTGACGGCTGCTTCGGGGGCGTCTCTTGCGTGTTCTTCAGCGTTGCGGTTGCGGACACTGTGTGCCAGAAAAGGTGAACTCTTTGCTCCAAAGATCATTGTTGTCATGTTGGAAATCTTGGGAGATTTGTTTGCGATGGTTGCCTCGCCGGAGAAAAAGCTGCGCAGGTTGGCCCTCGGGTGATCTTGACGTGGAAAAACATTTCTTCGATGTGTGCCATGATGGCCACTGCTCGTTCTTGAAACCGGAACAGAATTCCAAAGAGGAGCTTTAGTAAGTCAGGTCCTTCCAGTAGATGGTCGTTAGGGCAGGTTCTTTTGCAGTTGGCGGCAGCGTCGAAGAGAAGCCGTATCTTGTCTGGTTTGTTTGGATTTCGTACGGTAAGAATCAACTATTTCAGTCATCTAGTTCGTTGCCGGTGGCTTCTTCGGTGTAACCTTTGTCAATCAGGTTCTGAATTTGTTTATCATATTACGCACGCAGCTCGGGGTCCTTGTCAAACTTCTTTTCTATGCCCCGGAGACGATTCAGTCAGTGATGACGAGTAGCTGGGCGGGAGCTTGGGTTCTTGCTCCGTCCATGGCAGACTAACTTCGTAGCGCCCGTTTAGGTTCTTCGTCGTGGCTTCAAAGATCTCGATGGCATGGCGCTCTTTCGGGTTGGGTTGTTGCGTCATGGTCACCCCTAGTGATTCGAAGGTGAAGTGGCTCTGCACCAGGTATGGCTGGGGATGGCGTCGGCTTATGTGTGCAGTACCTGTTTTTCGGCACCTATGGTCTTCGTCAATGATTTGTTGCCGTAGAGCACCCAGTCCCAGTTAGTGCGTGAGGCTGCGGGTGCCCTTCGTAGTTTTTGCGTGAAGATAAGGTGCCAATTGTCAGCACTGATGAGCAGCAGTTCGGTTTGGCAGCTGTGCAGCATTCCTGCAGGTTCATGTTTTTGAAATAACTGAGCTTCATGGCCGCTGGGTTGATGTCTTGTCCTCTGATCATAAGTTGTGGGATGGTTCATGCGTGGTTCTTATGTTTCTTGGGAGTTGTTTCTTGTACCCACAGGTAGACGCATCGGCTGCTTGGTTCAGACTTCACTGATGAGCCGCTCTGAATCTGGAAGGGCGTTGGCTTACCTTCAGCGCCAACGGAGAGCACGAGTTCTTCATCAATGAGGGCAACAGTGAAACCTTCGTGGAGGAGAGCGTGCGACTTCACTGTTCCTCTGGGTCTTTAGACGGTGACAGAACAGATCTTATCACTACTCACTGTGGCGTGTGAAGCTGCTGCCATGGTCTCGGGTTCAGGATCCTCTGTTTCGGGAAGCTGGGAATTCATCTCTGGTCGGTTTTTTTACCCTTGGCATCCTACATTTGTGAGTAATAAGCTATTATTTTTATTAGTAAACAATTAGCTTAGGTTAAACAATAAGATATCCAAATAAAAGAAATAATAAGTCATTACCATGCACGATTGGTCATTACCGTGGTTATAAAATACACGTTAAAACATGGTAGTTACGAACATGGTAATTACGATTTCTATATTTTTCCCAAATAACTTTAAATTGAAACAATATTCTTGAACATTCTTTCATTTAAGGACAGCTTAAACAGTCATTATATTATTATAAATCAAACACATTATGCTTACGTGAATACTTACCGAGTAGTACACCTGTTTATTTTGAATCTGTGTTGAAATACATCTGTATGACAAATAATATTTTTACTTATTATCTTGTGTACACTTTCAAATTAGATATTGTGCTGTAATTTGTAATTTTACTTAGAAATTAGTATTGTAACTTTGACCTGTAATTATTTAATTATCAATAAATTGTATTGTATTGAGTACGGAAATCCACGCAAATGATGAGTCTCCGTGACAAACCAACAATTTACCAACTAAAAACAATATTTTTACTTATTTTTTGGCGAGAGCTTGTGATAAGTGTCTTCTTTGACGTTTCAATAGGCACTGCTAGGGCGCGGGAGATACCAAACGATAAAAACAAATCTCTCAATTACGCGGTGCACATCATAACATGTCATGACATGGTAATTACGACTTTTTCTTGGGACAAAGTTTAAAAGTTGTTACGGGTATTGTATATTGTAACAAAATTTATTAGTTTGACATATTCAAATAAAACAAATATTAAATTTTGACGGTATTATGATAAAATGAGTATAAATTCAAAGGTTGAAAAGATATCCTGTGTTAATAGTTAATTTTTGGGCTTTGGGACAGCCACGGTAATGATTTTTTGACCCTTTGTAATTTTATTATAAATATAAGAACCTTGAAATTACAAAAGCAAATTATGGTAACATATAGAAGAAGTGCTCATTAATGCAACACAACCCTTTAAAATACCTAAAACCTCTGAGAAGTGTGAATTATTTGTCCGGACACTGAAATTGCATGTATCTGTGGAATTACCCTAAAGCGTGTTTTAATGGGAGATTTTTGCTCGATTTTTGTTTTAGCTCTATAGTAGGATCACTAAGCTGAGCTTGTATGGGGTACCTTGCACCTAAACCTGCTGGGATGAAACTTAGCAGGAGTCAAGTACATACCCATAGGTAACATATTAGAAGTGGTGCTCCCCAGCAGGACGCGACTGAGATGCACAGTGGGGCATAATGTCGAAAATGTGTAGTTTTTCACTAGGTTGAATATTGTATCTGTTGAACCGGCATATGTAGCTGGTTGAAAATTTCACAGAATATGTATTTTTAAAACAAATATATCACCTTAAAACAAAAATTAAAAGTTTTAAAAATAAGGGGGTCGCCATACAAGAAACGTATTTTTTTGTTTTTGCTCTTTCGTCAGAACGGTTAGTAATTCGAGTGTCAAACTTGGTATGAGTATAGTGCACTAAAATGTCAATAAAATAATATGTCCTGACTGACTGACTAACTGTCTGACAGACTGACTGACTGATGTCTATCCGTAACCGCTTTAGCTATGCGTGTGAAATTTAGTATGCTAATTTATTGCATGCCACAAACACCTACCACGAAAGGATTTTCATTTTTTTTTACTTAGCTTTAACTTTCATCCCTTATTTCACCCCCTTGGGAGATCAGTTTTGGAAAATCCTTTCGTGGTTGGTGTTTGTGGCATGCAATATATTAGCATACTAAATTTCACACGTATAGATAAAGCAGTTACGGATAAACGTCAGTCAGTCAGTCTGTCAGTCAGTTGGTCAGTCAGACAGGACGTATTATTTTATTGACATTTTAGTGAACTATACTCATACCAAGTTTGACACTCGAATTACTAACCGTTCTGACGATAGAGCAAAAACAAAACAAATACGTTTCTTGTATGGCGACCCCCCTTATTTTTTAAAATTTTTATTTTTTTTTTATTTTAAGGTGATATATTTGTTTTAAAAATACATATTCTGTGAAATTTTCAACAAGCTACCTATGTCGGTTCAACAGATACAATTTTCAACCTAGTAAAAAACTACACATTTTCGACATTATGCCCCACTCTGCATCTCAGTCGCGTCCTGCTGGGGAGTACCACTTCTAATATGTTATCTATGGGTATGTACTTGACTCCTGCCAAGTTTCATCCCAGCAGGTTTAGGTGCAAGGTTCGCCTTCTTAGTTATCCGCGTAAAATTGGTATTTTTACAGTGCATAAGCTACAGAATAACGACAAATAATTAAAACTGGTCAAGTGCGCGTCCGTTACTAATACGGTATTTTTACCTTAGTGGTATGGAACCCTCGGAACGCGATCGCCTTAACCAGTTTTTATTACCATTGTGATTTTTACATTAAGTTTGATCTTGTACATTATTCATATACAGTGTACCTTTTTGATGTACTAGCGATACCTGAGGTTTTAACCATATTATAGATACACAAACAATAGTTTAAATCCTAGTTTGGCTAACCACTTGGACAAATCAACGCTAAAGAAGCAGAGTAGGTACGTGGGCAGAATGTTAACAAAATAAAAATATCAGTGACTGAATATCGCATGTTGGGGTTTAGGTAGGTACCTAATCTTTGTTGACAACAATTTAGTCAAAATCTCGAATTATAAATTTTTGAGAAGGGTCACTTTATACTTAATTGAGAATTTTGGGTAGGTAGATATTGTTGTGGTGTGATTTAACAACATAAAGATAAATTATTGAAATATTTTTATCAGATTAGGTAGTGGAATTTTCTGAAGGGTTCTTAACGTTATTTTAAGAAATATGTATAAGAGTTGTAATATTTTAGTTAGATCTGTTAATCTGTTTGTTATTTTTTTTTATTGAGTCACCATCTCAGCATTCCTTTCTCAATTTTAGTCACTACATCTTTTTTGCTCCACAATGTTCTCTTAACACGCTATTTGAAATCCTGTCACTCAATTTTACACTAATCATACTTATTACTCCTCAACGCTCTCATTTCTATCTACAGTTGACCATGCCTCTTCTGCCATACTCAACCGTGCATCAGTGTTGGTAACTAAACGCCTCTATGAATAGCCAGACGAACCTTAGAAAACACCATCTGACTTCTCATAAAAGCGTTCAGAGCACCATTCATGTTTCCAGCATTCACTTTTCTTTCACAATCAAAAGAGTGGAATTCTCTGCTGCGTCTGTGTTCCAGAGTTCATATAACCCGAATCTATTCAAGTCGCGAGTAAATAGGCTTCTTCTGGGCAAGCGTTCCATCGTCGACTTCATCTCTGACCTCAAAACTAGATCGAGGTCAAGAGTAAGCCTATTGACAAAAAAAATAGCTAATACAATACTTTGCATCTCTCGTAAACTTTCGACCCAGATCACACAAACGACACAAACTCTTTTACTTGTTCGACTTGTTCACCACCTATTATTATACTCACTGACATAACCATTATTTTAGTCTTGCACATTTACTTTATTTCCTTTCCTGTCCAATGCCACATACATCATAGTTACCATGTCTTCAGCTGATGAGCGTAGGAAATCATTTGACGAGTAACTCATTCATTCTCAATCCACACATACCTACTCTTTTTCAGATCAGTCAAACAATTTATCCATGAATAGGTTGAACACTTTTTTCTGTTTTTGATGAATCAGAGGCCCTTAAAGAAATAGCATTGGACAGTGGACAGTTTGTATGAGGAGGCCGAGTTTTATTTTATTTTTATCTGTAAGTCAATTAAATATATATCGATCTTGAGATAATCTTGACCTACTAGATTAATAGAATTCGGAGGTGGGTACTACTTACAAGTCTACCAAATTTTAATTTGACCTGATTTGAAAAACATAAGGGTCGTTTTATGGTCAATCATGCGATTTGAATAAATTTTTTATCGGTATCTTTTTTGCTCTACTTCGGTATGAAAACCTTGGGTGGGTGTTTTATTGCTATTAAATCGATGTTGGTTATTTAATTTCCTAAAAAAGATTATTCACCTTTGCTTATATTGGACTGGGGACATAATCTATATTAAGAACTGACGCATTTATTGATATGGTAGAAAATAAGATCATCTGGGGAGCGGAGACTCGATAAACACATTAAAATGACATTCCTTAGTTGTTATTTTTTTCTAGGATCATTAAATTATAAAAACGTTTTAAGTGATATGACCCTTTGGATCTTTTATTATCGCTGACTTTATAAACATCGTATTTTTACCTATTCAAACTTCGGCATAATATTCCATGGCACGGAAGATACGAGCTGCTGCAACTCATAATGATAGGAAAGTTGCAGGAAAAAGAAGAGTTAAGGAGTGATCACACCTAGCTGAATTCAAAGACTAATTCGGCATACATTGCTCGTTAAAGTAAGGATATTTCAATTAACATAACGAAGCCTCCCAGCAATGTATGCCGAATTAGTCTTTGAATTCAGCTAGGTGTGATCACTCCTTAAGTCGGAGGAAGGAGTCTTGGTTGCGGAACGTCAGGGAGTGGACTGGGGTCGCGAGTGCAGCCGAACTGATTTCACCTCGCTGGAGACAAGAAGAAATATGCGGAGCTGTCTGCCAACCTTCACTAGTTGGAGAGGAACTATTAGAACAAGACGATAACATCCCATGAAACGTACACCGCAGGACAGGGAGTACATTTTCGAGGGGAAGTATTTATGAACTCGAACATGCCAAATTTGTCCTATGTCCGTGCCAAATGTCATCGAAATCGGTTCAGCGGTTTGGCCGTGAAAGCGTAACTATTATCCAGACAGATTACTTTCGCATTCATAATATTACTAGCTTGTACCCGCGACTTCGTCCGCATGGCTCTACCAAAAAACATAAAACTCGAACTGAAGTAAACATAAGCAAATTTTCCCATGGTAAAAGATGTTAACTTTAAGATACAAATTTCATTTCATTTCATTCATCACGGAATCGGTTCATCTGTTTACATTTGAAATAGTGACAGGGACAAACATACAAACATAGAAAAAACTTTGTTTAATATTGTGGCCGGTCACCAAATTATGATAAAATACAAATAATAATATAGTTAAGATAGTTAGGATTAAGGTAAGCTCTCGTTTAAGTTCCTACATCATAAAAGAGAGGTCAGGTTAGAGGACATGGCCGGAGTTTTTAAAATCAAAGGGCTATATAAATATGATATGGTGGATGGGTACGAAACCCTTAGGGCGTGAGTTCGACTCGCACTTGGCCGGTTTTTTTTAGGCAACTGAAAAGCTTAAAAGCGGCCACGCAAGAATCGACCCTAGGGCATGGATACCGGTAAACGGTAATACCGGTAAATGGTAATACCGAAAAACCGGTAATACCGGACGTTTTGAGCATTTTCTAGTATCGGTAATAAAATCTTCCAATACCGTTATTTCTGTATTATTACGTAAGTTCTGTAATCTGACTGAAGTTAGTTTATTTAGCGGTTATTATTCTTTTTATCATTTTTTTCTATTATATTCTATATAATATGGCCCAGGTAATCTTGGCCTTCAATCAAGTGTAAGAAACGTTGGAAGGTTTTCAAAGAAGAAATCATTCTTTTTATGTTTGTTAATAATCTGTCCTTTTGTGAACCTTTTTTCACTGAAATAAACTTTACATACTTATAAATATCAAGACTTCACAATCAAAATGTTGTTTGTTCATTCTGACAACTAAAATAAAATAAATAGAATCACCCTCAGTACTTTAGTTTAATAAACAACAGCACAGAATACTATGATTACAATAAGTTGATTATAAGCCCATTAATAATAATAAAACATAAAGATATAAATTACGCGCCACATTGTTTGCGAAGCTATGTAATTTAGCTGACGTTATTAAAAGATTTTTATTTCCAACAATGAATAAAAAATAATAATTATTACGGATTTAATAAGTCGCATTCAGTTGATCGTTATTCAATCGAGAAAGAATTAAACAAAGCAATTGAAAAATGTCTTCAGAAAAGGGTTGTCTACAAGAACAGGGTGGAGAATGTAATTGCTCATGATTACGAATCTCTATTCAAACTAATACGTATTGAAATGACACTCTATTAAAATGGTGGTACAAATATCTCATGACCATTCCGCCAACGAGCGTTGAATCCGAAAGGGCATTTTCTGCAGCGAATTATGTATGCAATAAAATAAGATCTTCTCTAAATGACGACACATTAGATGTTTTCTTTTGATTCGGTAGAGGGGCGACGTGGAGTGAGCACTTTTAATCAAGCGTGAGGACGGAGCGCATTCTGTTCTGCGCGCTTGAAGTGATCGGTTAGTTGTTCTAAATTATTCACCAGTGTTACATACTAGCTAAGTCTGAAGTATATAGCTTTTACTTAAAGTGTACATAAGTGAGTGAAGGATTAAAACTATTTCTGTGATTGTGAGAGATCTGGAGTTTTATTTGCTTTTTGAAATAATCACCTTAAGGTGGTTGCTGAGCAGAGGTGCTGCCACTTTGAGAAATAAATTTATTGCGTCATAAATACAAAACATTTAATAAGGATTGTTTGTTTGGCGGCAATTTTGGGTAGTTCTATATTTTATCATCCATCACATCACACCTTAGCTTATCGTAAATAGCTTTGTATTGCAAAAGTGCCAAAAACGGCCACTTTTACCACTTTACCAATACAAAGCTATAAATGATAAGCTAAGCTATGATGTTATGGGTTATAACATACATAAGTACCCCATATTGCCGCCAAACGAACAATACTAATGAAACGTTTTATATTTGCGACGCAATAAATTTATTTCTAAAAGTAAGGTGCTGCCACTCAGCAACCACCTTAAGTCATGCTACAGAAAAAGAAGTCAAATTTTATTTTGTTACAGAATGTGAATTATATTTATATTGTGATTTTGCTTGTTTAAAAACTTAAAGATTATAATAATATGAGAAACGTTGATTTTGCTTGCACATTTTTTAAACTTATTCAAGAATTTACTTTAGTAGTTTTTAAGAGGTATAAATTGTATTATAACTTGTTTTATTCAAGTCTGTAAAAAAATATTCAATATTACCGAAAATTTACCGAAATACCGGTATTCCGGTATTGATGAATTGAATACCGAAAAAATACCGGTTTTGTAAAATAGGCATTACCGCCATGCCCTAATCGACCCCATCATCACTTGGACGACTAATGAATTTGATCTGTAGAAGAAACAGGTTTAACTTACACTGCAAAAATGTTTGTATTATGACCACACCATTAAACTGAACAACTTTCCCAAACAATAAAAACTAAAAACTAGAATGTTTAATATCTCAAAGAACCCTGAAAGACTAACTGGGTAACTTTTCGGTCGAAATTAAACTTGTTTAGATACTATTATATATATTCTGTCAAAATGCGAAAAAAAATATTAAAACTTCCTATAGAAACTGCAACATCATGCATTTTGTGAGTTCATATTTACGTGTTTCGACCTAGTACAAATGTATTAAACCTTAGGAAGAGTTGTTTAATTTCACGTTTCTGTTATATCAAAGAGTTTTGAACCTAGCTCCTGAGTGTTAAGTGGTGTTAGGTATGTGTTAAACACTTAACAGAAAGAACCAATTCCTACTATCTCTCTAACAGCGCCATCTGTACGAATTTTCCAGTTATCAGCAGAGTTTTCGTAGAATACCACGATCATGCTACGTAAAACCTTCTTGTCGTACAAGTGCTTTTAGTAATTATGGCAAGTTGTCGCAAGATGCCGCCACTGTGTGTATCGATCGATCAACTTCACCATTTCATTTCTAAAGAAAGAAATGAAATTGCTTGAATTTTCTTGTAGAAAATAATTAATTTTAAGTTTTTTTAAACAGATGGATAATATTAATATCTTCACACTCAGCAACTAACAAATTTTCACCACTGAAAAATCTGTACCTGCTTAAAAAGGCTCTTAGCCCCACCATTAATAACACAGTGGGATGCTATGGGCGGTGGTGACCACTTACCATCAGGTGGCCCACCTGCTCGTTTGTTAATTCATGACAAGGTTATGAATATAAATAAAAAATATTAATATATTCACACTAAGCGGCTAACAAATTTTCACCACTGAAAAATCCGTACCTACTTAAAAAAAAACCGGCCAAGTGCGAGTCGGACTCGCGCACTGAGGGTTCCGTACCACCACATAAACATAATTGTATTAGTTGAAATTTCAGTAAGTTAATGTTCTAGATTTTTTGAGTCCGACACGCGCTTGACCAAATTTTATTATTTGTTGTTATTTTTTAGCTTATGCACTATAAACATACAAATTTTCAAGTTTGTAAGTGTTCCCGTTTTTAAATAGAACTAAAACAAAATCGCCTCAGCGACCATCCAACTTGACCCCTCTCTTATATGAATGTTCTTGAAACGGGAGCTCACCACAATTGGTTACCATTAGTTGTGAGAAAAGTTGTAATATTTAATGATTTCAGACTTTTCCCATTATTTGTACTGTGAGACCTAGCTTCTTGCCAAATTTCATAATTTTAGGTCAACGGGCAGTACCCTGTAGGTTTTGCATTTTTGAATAAATGTATGGAGATAAGGACATAAAATGCCATATCTTTTGATTGCGTCGTTGTAAAAAATTTATATTTTCAGATCTTGTGTGGTTCATCGATCCTAATATGTGGTATTAATTTCAACCTGATACCTTTACCCGTTCGTGAGATAAAGGGTCTTGACAGACAGACAGACAGACAGACGGACAACAAAGTGATCCTATAAGGGTTCCGTTTTTTTCTTTTGAGGTACGGAACCCTAAAAAGGCTCTTAGCCCCACCGTCAATAACACAGTGGGTGCTATGGGCGGTGGTGACCACTTACCATCAGGTGGCCCACCCGCTCGTTTGTTTATTCATGACAAAAGGTTATGAATATGAATGAATCCTTTGAAAACTAAGCTATTTTTGTGTGCTGTACTTATGATTCACCTAGGGCATTACAAGAAAAAAAAATTAACCTAGTGTTACCGACCCCCATAGCCATAAAAACGGTTTTTCATTAAGACTGGAGGATAATCAGCGGAACCATATACCAAAAATTACAGTTTTGTTTAGGAGTTGACCTTCTGCGAACAACGTCAAATAACGCCCTCTCGATTACAGGACTCGCCAGTCACGGATAGAAGGTTTCTTGGGTTTTTCGCTTGCAACTTACGGTGCGTGTTCGTTCGTGTACAGTGTACACACGGCCGCACATCAGTAGAAACACTTTTGGACCTTATGGCGTGGTAATAGAGTTGAAAAAGTTTCTACCGACAAGCGGTTGACCGTACAAGCATGTTCTGTTACAGTAAGCCATTGCAATGAAACGAAGCTAATACGATGCACCAAATCCGATGGACTCAATTATTTCTGAATTTGGTCATATTATTTCTTAAATATAATAGAGTCACTGACCGCCTGAACGCAATTATGATGTGAATATTTCTGACTAATATCTGTATGCTAAACGATGGTCTAAGCGATTTATTGTGTGTATGTTGCAGTAACAAACGTCAGCCTCGTTTAATTGCAGAGAAATCTCTTCTTTACTGCAAAATATTTGTTTAAGCCCATTGTCAATAAAAGAAATCTTTCGTTGAACGAATTATACCTGACCGCTGACCTGACCTCATGCGCCACATCTCATGGATAGAAGACCTCATCTTAAGAAGGACATAACCATGACATGCACACGAACATTATCTTGGTAGGTAGCTATATACTTACTTACCTTAGCTCTACGTGCTTATCCACGAAATTGGTGATGCGTGTTGCAATGCGCACGCGACTAACGATTGTATTTGTAGATATCGATGTACTTATTTGATTTTTATAGGAATCTAATATGAGAATGAATCTCACTAGGTACTTAGGATTCAGATTTAGATAATTTTATTCAATGTATATTCTTTACAGAATACCTATTGGATGTCATACAGAATACAATGCAAATAGAACGAGTCTATATACGCCGCCGTTTCGGATCGTGCTACGGCAGCGTAAAAGAAACGTCAAAAAACTACTGCAGCACGGCCTACTTTAAGAGTCGGCTTTTTACTTTTAGGTTTTCATGTGCTGCCTCTTTTCTTGGCTTTTAATCCCAGTTGTTTCATTCAGCTTGGCCATTGATTTCAATATAAGCTTACCTACTATAAATCTTATGGTTTCCTAATTTTGAACATTTCCTTTCCGGTGGACCGGAGGTAGCCCCTACCTCCGGTCCACTAGCGCCCCCATCAGTTAGAAAATATTACTTGCTAAATACGAAACTTATCGAAAATCCGGAAAGACAGATTGAAGTAAAGGTACAATTGTTTATTTAGAAACTATTTACTCTGTAAAATAAAGCTCACTGTAGTTACAGATACAAAAACTGCTAAAAATGGCCGTTTTTCGCACTTTTTTTATCTGTAGCTACAGTGTATTATATTTTTCAGAATTGATAGGTTCTGAATAAACTAGGATACTTTTACTTCAATCTGTCTTTCCGGATTTTCGATAAGTTTTGTATTTAGTGAGTAATATTTTTTAAACTGATGGGGGCGCTAGTGGACGGGAGGTAGCCTCTTAAGTACCCTTTCTTTAGCTCTATTCTTTCTTTCCAAAACTTGTTAGTCTTCTTGGCCTTATTTTTAGGGTTCCGAACCAAAATGGTAAACCAAAATGGTATGCCGTCTGTCTGTCTGTCAAACCTGTATAATATGTCAGCAACTACTGATGCTATCTGGGGTACTCGTATCATATGAAAGGGCTTTAATTAATTATATTCGATAGAGTTTTATAAAATATTGCAGCAAAAATAAAACTATCTCAGTTTCTTAGTAATCTTCTAAAAAATCTATACAAATAAACTTACTTTTGCGGTCTTAAAAATGGAATTTTTTGCTTCTAAAAATACTACAGGTATATCGGACACCTCGGCGCGACAGTCCAACTCGCACTTGACCTGCTTTTTTCTATTTTTATATTTGCGAACTTCTAGACAGGCGGTGTCCCGTGTGGTGTCATCTCTACCTGTGGGTGTAGTCAAAGGCGACTAAGGATTAATGAACCAGAGGATAAGCAGCAGCATCCTTTTATCGTATCATCTTGCATTCTGTGGTCACAAAAAACCGCGGTTCCTGATGCCAGCCGTAACGCTAACGAACGAGCTTGGTGACTATGGTACTTCTCCTTCACATTTCTCCAGCAAAAGCTGGAATTCTGGAGGGAGCTCCCTGTCCTGTAGTAGACGTTTAATGGGATGTTATGATGAACTTCTAGACCCCGACCCTCTTTAATAACTCCATAAATGAATTCACTAAGATCTGCCTACTGCGGTTCAGATGTCACACTTTTTTAGTACTTACGTAGGTACCTACGGCAGTAAGCACGTAGAAACAAAAACCAGTATAAGCTGAATCAGCGCTATGCTACAAATGCCCGAAATCCGACTACAAACCCGCTCAAGGTCAGTGTTTCCACCGACGAGCGGCCGTGTGTACCTATTCTTGTAATTAATTATATTTTCTTCAAAGTAGAAAATCGCATAATTTCACAACCACAGGCAGGATTCGAACCTGTGTCCGAACACAGGAAGTGTTAAAATAAAAATCATATTTATTTTATTTTACGCTCTAGGTACTAAGCATTAAGCAAGCTTGATTCTAATTCGGTACCTATTCATTTCCTGCCAGCTATTTCCGCCCCTATAATTATAATACCAACTAGACGGCATTTAAACTATTTCTGCGCAACGTACATAGTAAGAATCCGACCTGTTTCCACTAATGTTCTCCTAGGTCACATTAAAGGCCGCCTCGTAATGTTTGTGATGCCGAGATGGGTGTGTCACCGCAAGCTACGCAACAAAAATGCCGGATAATAGAGACTTGTACTGCGCAGTATTCATAGATAAATAAAGGTCAGGTTATGGGCCAGGTCAATAGAATATACTAAATAAATGAACCGGGAGAGAGAAGTAAGGCAGAGAAGGTGGAAAGATGTGGTCTTTGTCTACAACGGGAAAGAGGCCGCGTGATGGATGATTTTGTCAGATATACGTAAAATAAACATCTTAATAGCACCTGTTCGAATAGCATCTGAGCCAGATCGGAGCTATTTCAGCTAGAGCACCTACGGCGAAGTAGCTGCTAGTATTGAGATTCGTGTTATATTAACTCGGAAACACCGACGCAGGCAGAGAGAGAATTCCACAGTTCCACTCCCAAGAACCAACTGCGATGCATCTGAAACCCCGATGGTAAAAGGGGGATGGCGGTTTAAGGTCATCGAGCTCTTGGGCATACTCTCCGAATGACAATCTGTAAAAGACCCACAGACATGCAACTTGGCGGGACGTGGTCCAGATCTGAAACTTGGTTTTCACCAGCATGTCATCACGACCATCTTGGCTCTGGGATCTATCCAGTTTTTTTTATAGAAGAGGGAGGCAGACGAGCAGGTTGGTCACCTGACGGTAAGTGATCACTGACGCCCATAGACACCCGCAACACCAGGTGGGTCACAGGTGCGCTGTCGGCCTTTAACATATTGAATAAAGATGTATTTAATATATATTTAGATATATTTTCTAAGTGAAAAAGCTAACTGGAGCACATCTTGCTTGCTACAGATTTCATAATAAGCACTAACAGACGAAAATAATTCAATTAATACACCACCGTGTTGAACGTAGTAAATATTGAGATTATACTTTCATTTGATTAAGTTGCGTCTCAGCATTTTGCACGCTGCGCTGGTGTCCTTGGTCCGTATTTTGCTGCTTAAACGACATATTTTTTTGCCTGTTGTACTTAGGTACATCAGGTATGATATTATGAAAGACTTATCATATATGGATTTTAGAAAATTTATTGCTAAGGATGGTTTAACAAAAATAAAAAAATACAGTCAAGTGCGAATCGGACTCGAGCACCAAGGAATACGGTATCCATTTTTAGGACCTGAAAACTAAATTTGTTTGTAAATGTTTTTGCAGATTTCTAAAAAACTGCAACTTAGAAAGATCGTGATATTTTTCTGTAATATTCATATAAACCTAATTATTTTTTTCCTTTTGAAAACTTCCGAGATAAGGGGGGTATTAGTTTTACATTTTTCATCATAACTTGAAAACTTAGAGCCGCGAAAAAATACAAAAATCTACTTTGGAATTTAAAAGTAAAACCTTTTTACACAGCGTGATTTTGTTATTCACCAGAAAAAAATTAAGGGATGATTCTGCCCATGAAACTGAACAACTTTTCCCAAGGAACATAGGTCGAAATACGAAAATCAATTTTGACCTCCCATAGGAACTGCATCAGCTGATAGCCCATATTGTATGGGAGGTCAAATTTGGTTCTTCGTATTTTGACCTATGTTCCTTGGGGAAAGTTGTTCAGTTTCATGGGCAGAATCAGCCCTTAATTTTTTTCTGGTGAATAAACAATCACGCTGTATGCTCAACCTAGAAACGACAATTTAAATTTTTGCCCCTATTTACAATAACAATATTTTTTAAATTCTTTTGTTTGCAATAAAGTTGAGCAATCATATTCTACAAATTATTTCAAAATTCAAGTCGATAGCGTGTAGTTGCTGACATTTAAACAGGTGTGACAGACAGACAGACAGACAAGGTCGCACCATAAGGGTTCCGATTTTACCACTTTGGTTTGGAAGTCTAAAAAATTCCTCGTAAATAAATAACCTTCTTTAAAGTAAATATTATTTTATTCAAGATACGCAAATAATTTAAACTAATTAGGTGTTTGTTGTGGAAAGTTTCATTAGTTTTCAATTCATTTCAGTACTTACCCAATTTAAATAGCGGTATACAATGTAATCAAGTCCTTTTATCAAGTTTTTAGGGTTCCTTAGTAATAAGAAACCTTTATGGTTTTGTCATGTCCGTCTGTCTGTCTATCGCGTAGCTCAGCGACCCTTAGTCTTAGTAGGTACTAGACAGCTGTAATTTGGTGTGAATAGTCACGCCGACAGAGTGGTATGATAACTAAAGTCTTTAATTTTTTTTTTTAGTTTGCTGTCAAGAGCACATCAAGCTTGAAACATTACATCATTTGGACCGTTCTTATTTCAATAGACGTACGGGCTATAGTCACTGCTTGTGTCAAGCTTGATCTGTCGTTGATTGTACGTCCCCTACACGTAAAACGGGAATGATTTAATTTTTATCGTCGACCCCATAGCGTGGGGTGTCGTTAGATAGGTCTTTTAAAAATAACTTGAGTTTTCAGACTACTTTTCGATTTAGGGATTTGTTTGCGATATATTTAGCTTAGAAGGGCAATTTTTTGTTAGAGTCAAGCAGGGGACCTGCCAGCTAAACGGTTGTTGCTGGAGGGGAAATTCGTTGTAGTAACTATTTATGATGAAATTAAAAGAAAAATATCACAGCTAAATACACTTTACTGGTTAAGGAGTAATAGTTGAAAAACTGAAAATAATAGAAAAAATGTAAATAGCAATCAAGCGCTGGCCTCCGCTGGTCGTTAGGACGGAAAAATTTATGAATAAATCGAAACCTGCTTAACAATATTAAACATCGAGAAACACAGCGAAGCCATTGAAAATTTTCACGGAAACATGATCTGGGAGGTCATAGAAAAGGTCATTCGGGTCATTTTTGGAATTCTTGTCTGTTGGGTCTGTTTGTATGTTCACGATGAACTCGCAAACCACTGAACCGATTAAAACGTGGTTTTAGATTATGTATTAAGCTTACTTCCATGCAAGATATTATAAGCATTAAGCAAAACTAAAAACAAAAACTACGCGTATGCAAAGATCAAACGGCCTATGCGCCAATAACAAAACTACTGAACCGATTCAAACTAAACTTTCAGTTATCTATATTGATTCCTTTTTTGTAACATATAAGCTTTGTTTCATTGCAATCGGTTCATTAAAACAGAAGATACACAGTCTCAAGTTTCTATGACGCGTTGGACTTCATTCCGTGCAATATATAAGCTTAATTTCATTGCAAACATTTAACTCAGACAGAAGGTACGTTGGACTTTGTACCGCTCTTTTAAGGGTTCCATACCCAAAGGGTGAAAACGGGACCCTGTTAATATGCCTCCGATGTCTGTCTGTCTGTCTGTTTTTCAGCGGGCTGCATCTCATACAAAATGCGCTATCAGCTGATGCAGTTTCTATGAGAGGTCAAAAATTGGTTTTGTTGTATGACCTATTTTCCTTGGAAAAAGTTGTTCAGTTTCATGGGCAGTTTCACACCCTTCAGTATTATCACAACTTTCCGTTACACCATTACTACGAGTATTATTTAATCTGTGGTTACACGTTATATTATTTTACCAATAACATTTTTCGAAAATTAACGTCTGCTGTCTTCCCATCCATTCATACTTTAAAAATATATAACTTTGGATTTTTAATGCAAAAAAAAAATCCACTTGAATTGTTTGGGTAGTTACTTATTGCAAAAGCATTTTGCTTGTTCGACGGCGCTTTGGCCCAGAAAACAGTTGAAGGACACGAAGAACCTTCCAGAGCTAAGCGAAAGGCGGTCGTTGGCCCGTGCAGCTGATACAAGTCTCAGAGCGTGGCACTATGCTGTTATGTATCATTGTCAACTGTGGGTTGGGTGAGTATCGGTGGAATTTACAGGTTAAATTTACAGGTTAAATGAAATAGTGAACATAATTTTAGCTTCTTACTCAGACCATGGTACTGAACAACTTTCCCCATATGTCAAAACGTGAAATATTAATTTATACTTTCCTTAGAAACACCACCAGCTGATTGCGCATTTTGTATGGGAGGTAAATATTTTTTTTTCCTTAAGGACAGTTGCTCAGTTTCTAGTTTCAGTGCTAATTTTTTTACACCTGATATACAATATGTATACGTATTTAAGCACTTATACCAGTAACAAGGTTTAAAATGTGAAGAAAACTGTTTATTTTTGATAAAATTGCAGGTTTTATTATTTTCAATGGAAAATCAACCGGAACGAGACATGAGCGTTACAGCCTCGTGAAAGAAAATCTGCAGGATTTAAGTTACCTGGAATATGATGCTTGTTTCCAACTGACGGAATCTCTCTCACACGATTTTGTACAAAATCAATCAATTTCCAGCAAGTTTATATGATTCCATTTCCTGATTGGGTCGCCAATCGCCAAGACGTTAAGGATGAGAAGTTGTTCAGTTAAATGGTCATCTCATCATCATCATCACACCACCAACATCAGACAAAGGCTTCCCCTAAAGATCGCTACAACGACCGTGTTATGTTCACTACCTATTAAAAATATGATAAGAGTTAAACTAGCTACTTATTATTGATCACCAGTTGTACGCAACAGTTTTAAGTACCTTTATCTACTCTCATATCGTTAATCCTCAATAATGCGTTCAAAAAGCTTAGAAACACTCTTAGCAGCATTTTTTTATCTGTGGGAGTGTATTATAACTAAGATTATAACAGTCATCGCGGGAGACATAGTAAACAATTTTTTAATTTTTATAGGCGCGCCATTGACAGCTTGATGCGTTTGTAGTCTGTGGCTGCAAGGAGGTTTCATTGCAATAACGGAATAGTCAGCAAACAAAAGTTGTATTTACATATTTTTATTAGTTTTGTAATGAAATAAGTGATAAAATCGTTTACGATTTGTGACGATTTGCCTTCGAGTGTTTTTAAAGCAGCTATGGGAATTTCGCTTAGCAGTTATCACCGGAAAAAGAGAAAAACATTAAGGTTTCTTTTTGAACACATTATTTTAGGATTCACGATATGAGAGTAGATAAAGTTGTGTATGCAACTCCACATAATTAGGTATAAAACACTCGTGTCTTCTATTATGAAACTTGGCTCGCTACGCTCGCCTGCGTCCCATAAACCGACACTCGAGTTTTATACCCCTCATATGTACCGTTGCATAAACTACTATTATCCTCTTAACATACTGATGGTTCTAACGAATTACGAGATTTTATCGAAGCGATTGATTTCACCTAAACCAACTAAACGGTCTTTCTAGACAAACAAATATAAGTAATATTATAAGACAACGCCTGCAGTAGTGAAGTATGTTACATTGGGTAAGTTTACATTTATTTTGAGTGCGTATAAAGCAGTCCGATCAGCATGATTTTTTATAGTGGTGTAATATATGGGTAATTCACCTCCTTTCTTTATAACTGCATTAGTAAGTACGTATAAGGACTTGTGTCAATATGTGGTTTCTAAACCATATTAACTTAGCACTTTCAGATTGGTCTAGCTTTCTACGATCAAAGGTAGTGTGGCTGTGGCGATGGAGGAGAGGCACTCCTACGCTAGAAAGTCATGAACGTCAAGTACTTTAAAGCCTAAATGGTATGTTTATTGTTTGTAATCATTGGTTTTTAAGCTAGGAACCTCTATTTTCGCGATAAAAAGTAAAATTAAATGTTATTTTTCCAGCTCTTCTTTTTATTAGATCAACGATAGGTACCGCAGAATCTAGGGTCATTTTGAAACCTATATTATTGTGAACAATAAAATTCATCGTTCTTCAAGTCAAAGTTTTTAAAAGTAGACTTTACAAGAAAATCTTTAAAAAAAATACAAGCACTATTTGTTTACCCACACTTTCTATTACAAACGCGTCCATCAAAATGATTTCGGTAACATTAATGTACTGTATGAGAAACTGACTGATGCTTATCGTGCTTGCTTATACGAGTAGACATTGTTCCTCTGGTTTACTTGTTCACTTTCAATCAATCAAATTAAATAAATAGTAAAAGTTGTTTATCAAGTAATTTACTCGAAGGAATATATTTTGTCGCGTCAAGTCAAGGCAGCACATGATCATTGCGTCTTATTTTATCGGAGTTAGGTTTTTACAACAGTTTTAGCATTCGATTTATTTATAACTTGTTTACAATGTAGTGACTGTAAGAGGTAAAACTGTGATTATTCGCTAAACGCCACCCACCACATACCTACCTACAGCGTTATTTTTTTATCAACCCTGATAATTAAAGAGGTGTTTCTGTCCATAAAACTGAACACATTTTTCCAAGGAACATATAGGTCGAAATACGAAAAAACAAAACTTTTCGACGTCCCATACAATTTATAAGGGAAGTCGAAAAATTTTTTACGTATCTCGACCTAAGTATTGTAAAGACCTAGGGAAAGTTGTTCAGTTTCATGGGCAAAACTCCCCTCTTAAAATATCTGGGGTGATAAAAATAATAAGGGTGTATGTAAAAGATTTAAACATTACAAAATTGTGTGAATAGGTTCCATTTCAGAGTAGTGAAAGGAAGATGTGGCGAAGCAATAACTATTTGATAATAAATAAATACGTCATTAATTACTACATCATATGCGCTAAAGCAGGTCTCGCCAAATATAAACTGAACTTATAAATACTTACACATTATACCCGTTAAAGAAGAACAAAAACTCGTTGGGAATAAATGACGACGCCACCTAAAAAACCGGTCATGTGCGAGTCGGACTTGCGCGCCGAGGATGTCGTGTACCTATAGTATTTTTGGAAGCAATAAAGTCAATTTTTAGGACCGAAAAACTAAATTTGTTTTTAAAGGATTTTTTGCAGATTTCTAAAAAACTGTGCAACTTAGAAATATTGTTTTATTTTTGTTGTAATATTTACATAAACTTCTATCGACTGTACATAATTCAGAGGGAATGGTATTTTTTGTCATTTTTAATCATAACTTGAAAACTAAGGGTTGTAAAAAATACAATAATATATTTTACAATGTTACAATAAAGCCCTTTCAACCTTCAAACCTACTAGACGGAGAGCGCGTGGTCGTCAACCCTACCTCATCGATTACCAAGATGCGACTAATCTAGGGTGATGCACGTTAAAAAGTTGTATCCGAATCAACAGGGTTGCCTGGGCGCAACCTGGCAGGTTTTGTACAGTGGGCAAAAAACTTGTAATTTTTTGGGCAAAAATTACCTCATCGAATACCAAATAGGTACATAGTACATTCGATAGTACTCATCAAAGAGTGCCTAAATCAACAGGGTTGCCTCACCCAATCCTGGCACATTCGGGAGTCGGCCTGATTTTAAGGTGGTCAAAAATGACAAAAATTACCTCATCGATTACCAAGTAGGTACTTATTACAACTGATAGAGCTCTTCAAGAAGGAGCAAAATCAACAGGGTTGCCTCGCCCAATCCTGGCACATTCGTGAGTCGGCCTGATTTTAGGTTGGCAAAAAAATACAAAACTTACTTACGATAACGAGTAATAAATTGAAACTTATGCCATTTGAAGGTTCTAGAGCTTAATAATATTGCTATAGTATGCCGACACTTGAAACTCACGTTTCATATTATTATACAGAATGAAAAGTTAAGATGGAGTATACAGGGCAGCTACTATAAGCATTATAGCTACAAGAAAACTTAGTAAAGAGACTAACCCTAACTTTTAGAGATATTTGACCTACATTCACAGATTTTGGAAAAAATGTACAGTCAACAAGAAAAACGGCAATTTCCACATAAACTTTTATCATTCCATTTCATCTTCTTATCGATAAAGAACATATTTTTTTATGGGGTTAACCGAGCCGACCATACATGTTATAGGAGAAACAGAAATTTTCATGTACCTTTTTTACGAAATATTGTACCTTTTTTACGAAATATTCTATTCTCTTGTTACTATGAAAAAAAAGTCTTTAAAGGTCAACCAGGGTCAAGTTATTAAAATTCTCAGTAAATGCAAAATAAATTTTTATTCAGTAATAAAATAAAAACAGGCCAAAAGTGCCAAGATTTGGTGAGGCAACCGTGTTGATACTGCCACTTCTTAAAGAGCACTATATCAACATACACACATACATCCTACACTACACACACACATCACATGCACACAAAAACACACAAACACACACTCAGGCACACACATACATCCACTACATCTACATTCGTACAGGTAATTGTGGGGCTTGCCGCGTCGGCCTACTGGAGTGTCGCTCTGGTAGGTGGACGGGGAATTCGCAATTCCCCCTCGACCTACTTGCACTAGTATTCGAAACAAACTAGTTTTCATGTATCGATATTTTTTCTATTAAGTACAAAAAAAAATATTTTCCATACAGTCTCTTAAAAATGAACGGGCATTTGGGCAACTAATAGATCTCGTTGAGATCTTCATTTCGGTTGACAGCTGTCAAATCTAAAACCACCATAACTCAAAAACTACTTACCCTAGACTTTTGCACGTTCGAACAAACGATAGATCTCGTCAAGGTCTTTACTTCGGTTGACAGCTGTCAAATCTAAAACCACCATAACTCAAAAACTACTCACCCTAGACTACTTTACGTTCGGATGAAAGATAGATCTCGTCGATGTCTTTATTTCGGTTGACAGCTGTCAAACTATAAATCGCTATAACTAAAAAAACTACTAACCCTAGACTACTCGTTTGTTAAGACAAAGGATAGATCTCTTTGAGATCTTCATTTTGCTTGACAGCTGTAAAATCTAAAACAACCACAACTCAAAATTACTGACCCTACACTACTTGTATGTTCGGACAAGTGATAGATCTCGTCGAGATCTTTATTTTGGTCTGTCGAACTTAAAATCACTTTTACTTGGAAGCTACTGACCCTAGACTCCTCGTTTGGACGAGATCTTTTATTAATTGTCCTAGCATACGAGTTGTCTAGGGTCAGCAGTTTTTAAGTTATAGTTATTTTAAGTTTGACAGCTGTCAAACAAAATGAAGATCTTGACGAGACCTATCATTCGCCCAAACATAAAAGTAGTCTAGGATCAGTAATTTTTGGGCTGTGGTGGTTTTAAATTTGACAGCTGTCAACCGAAATGAAGATCTCAACGAGATCTATCATTTGTCCGAACATATAAGTAGTCTAGGGTCAGTAATTTCCAAGTTATAGTGATTTTAAGTTTGACAGCTGTCAACCGAAATAAAGATTTTGACTAGATCTATCATTTGTCCCACCAAACAAGTAGTCTAGGGTCAGCAGTTTCCAAGTTATAGCGATTTTAAGTTTGACAGCTGTCAACCGAAATAAAGATTTCGACGAGATGTATCATTTGTCCGAACATACAAGTAGTCTAGGGTCAGTAGTTTCCAAATAATACTGATTTAAAGTTTGGCAGCTGTCAAACGAAATAAAGATCTCGACTAGATATATCATTTGTCCTAACATACGAGTAGTTTTATGTTATAGCGATTTTAAATTTGACAGCTGTTAACCGAAATAAATACCTCGACGAGATCTATAATTCGTTCGTACATAAAATAGTTAAGGGTGAGCAGTTTTTGAGTTAAAGTGGTTTTAGATTTGACAGCTTTCAACCGAAATGAAGAGTTCAACGAAATTTAACCTCAGTTATTTTCATAAGTCCTGAAATGTATTTTATTGTGTTTTATGTAGTCTTGAAAGAAACTTTATCTGTATCTTTGTCCTAACAATCGAGAAGTTTAGGGTTAATAGATTTTAGAGAATATTATGTGAAAAGATAGTTACTTGACAGTAGGCGCAGTCTTTTTGCTTGAAAGAAAGGGATAATGTGCGCAATACGCAACGCATAAGATTGCGACAGATATAATGTGCGTGTTACCAAAACTAAATGACGTAAGCGCCTGATATAATATATCCACTTTAAGTAAAAACTAAGTAATAAAATAAAATTTAAGGTTAATCATATGATAGAAAATACGAATGCCTTTCTGTGTTCTTAATTTCACTACTTAAAACACCTCAGATTCCACAAAAAGAGGAAATCATGAAAATTGAAGAGGTAACTTTTGATTTTTATTTTGTCGAGCCAATTTTTACTAATCGTGTTTTGGTCTTAGCGGTATTATCACTTGAATGGTCATGAAACACATAACTGAAAATCACGGCAAGATACTGAGTAAATAAAAAGATATTTGTCTTCAAAATACACAAAAAAAAATCCATGTCGTCTTAAAATATAGCAATTTTTGTTTAACAGCAGTCAACCGAAATAAAGACCAGAAATGAAGATCTCAAAGAGATACCCGTTTTTTTTAAGAGACTTTGTATCGAAAATATATTTTACATGTACTTGTTAGGAAAAAAATATCGATACATGAAAACTAGTTTGTTTCGAACGCTAGTGCAGTAGGACGAGGGGGAATTGTGAATTCCCCGTCCACCTACCAGTGGGACACTGCAGTAGGACGACTGGGCATTTACCCAAATGTGTTTTGCCCACTTAGAAATTGCTAATGGCCCTAAAAGTCAGTAAAAAAAATATTTTGCGATTTCTGAGAGTTCTTTACTAATACCTTTACTCTAGTGGACCTTTTACAGACTTCTGTTTCTTAGTATCAAAAGGATACAATGTTTCGAAAAAAAGGTACATGAAAATTTCTGTTGTTTCTATTACATGTTTGGGAAAATAATTCTGTGCTTTCTGACAGTTCTAATACATTAACCTCGGTTGACCCTATAGAAAATTATGTTCTTTATGAATAAGAAGATCAAATTGAAAAAAAAAATGTGGAAATTGCCGTTTTTCTTGTTGACTGTACATTTTTTCCAAAATCTGTGAATGTAGGTCAAATATCTCTAAAAGTTAGGGTTAGTCTCTTTACTAAGTTTTCTTGTAGCTATAATGCTTATAGTAGCTGCCCTGTATACTCCATCTTAACTTTTCATTCTGTATAATAATATGAAACGTGAGTTTCAAGTGTCGGCATACTATAGCAATATTATTAAGCTCTAGAACCTTCAAATGGCATAAGTTTCAATTTATTACTCGTTATCGTAAGTAAGTTTTGTATTTTTTTGCCAACCTAAAATCAGGCCGACTCACGAATGTGCCAGGATTGGGCGAGGCAACCCTGTTGATTTTGCTCCTTCTTGAAGAGCTCTATCAGTTGTAATAAGTACCTACTTGGTAATCGATGAGGTAATTTTTGTCATTTTTGACCACCTTAAAATCAGGCCGACTCCCGAATGTGCCAGGATTGGGTGAGGCAACCCTGTTGATTTAGGCACTCTTTGATGAGTACTATCGAATGTACTATGTACCTATTTGGTATTCGATGTGGTAATTTTTGCCCAAAAAATTACAAGTTTTTTGCCCACTGTACAAAACCTGCCAGGTTGCGCCCAGGCAACCCTGTTGATTCGGATACAACTTTTTAACGTGCATCACCCTAGATTAGTCGCATCTTGGTAATCGATGAGGTAGGGTTGACGACCACGCGCTCTCCGTCTATACTAACGACAATTTGAAATTTTGCCCGCCCCCTTTACATTAATAATCATATATTTTTTAATTCTTTCATGTGCAATTAAGTTGGGCAACCATATTCTAAAATTATTCCAAATTTCAAGTCGATAGCATGAGTGGTTGCTGAGATATATAGGTGTGACAGACAGATAGACAGACAAAGTCGCACCATAAGGGTTCCTTTGTTTTACCAATGGTATTGGAACCCTAAAAACGTCATCAGAATCTGTTTACCACCTCTTGTTTTGAACTATTTGATTGCACAGCATATTTACTTGGATCTAATCTTGCGGCAGTACTGTTCAGATTGAGAATATTACACTGTGTATTGCTGCTATAACCTGCGAGAATGAATAATTGTTACACTGACGCAGCAATGTACTGCCAAAGAGGTGTTATAAACTGTTTGACTCTATATGTGTCCCAACAGCTATGTTCGTACGACGCAAATCCAACTTGGACTTTGGCCGGCCTTGTTCAAGTATGTCCACAAAGAGCAGTGGCTTCGACTGGTTTTGTAACATGTATGCGACTTTTTTGTGCCGTAGTCTAATCGATCGTTTAGAAAACGATCAACAAATTCCGAGAACTAATTTTTTTTACATCCTACCTAGGATAAGTACTACTTAGTAGTAAGTAGGTACCTTACCGATACTACTGTTCCTAGAGTGCATTCATTTGATAAGATTTATAGTATTTCATTTTATAAGATTTGTTTTGAAATTGGATGATATTGTAGAGGCCTTGATCACTTCAGATCTAGCGCAGGTACAGTACTACTTATTAGTGAGGTCAAAAGCAACAACTTTTGTTCTACGACTTTGCTAACAACGCACAAAAAAATGTCGACTCTCCATACTAAAGTGGTCACGTGACCGACCCATTTTGTATGGGAAGTTGAAAATTTTTCGTGCATTGTTAGCAAAGTCGTAGAACAAAAGTTGTTGCTTTTGACCTCACTAATAAGTGGGCAAAAGGAAAACAGGACCAAAAAAATAACCTATATAGGGTGACTTTTAATTAGTTCTTGATAGCAAAAGATATGCATGTACTTATGATACTGAACACAATGATACGGAACAGATTCAGATAGTTTTATTCAATGTAGATTCTTTACAGAATACTTATTGAATGTCATGCAGAATACAATGCAAATAGAGCGAGTTTACGCCGTTTCGGATCGTGCTATGGCAGCGTAAAAGAAACGACAAGAAACCACTGCAGCACGGCCTACTTTAAGAGTCGGCTTTTTACAATGTGTTTCTTGTGTTTCGCTGGAATATCAGAGCACCATACCTCTTTGTCATTCACATAGAACATAGGTCAAAATACGAAAAACCAAATTTGACCTCCAATACAAAACTTGATTTTCGTATTTCGACCTATGTTCCTTGGATAAAGTTGTTCAGTATCATGAGTACATGCATATCTTTTTCTATCAAGAACTAATTAAAAGTCACCCTATATACAACGTGTAACGGAAAGGTATGATTATAATGTAGGGTGTGAATCTGCTCATGAAACTGATTTTTTTCCCAAGGAACATAGGTCGAAATACGAAAAACTAAATTTGACTTCCCATACAAACTGCGCCATCAGCTGATGCAGTTTCTATGGGAGGTCAAAAATTTATTTTATCCTAATATGATCTATGTTCCTTGGGAAAAGTTGTTCACCTTCATAGGCAGATTCATACCCTTTAGTATTATCACCTTTCCGTTACACGCTGTACGTATACTGCGTACACACGACCGCACATCAGTCGAAACACTTTTGGACCTTATGGCGTGGTAATAGAGTTGAAAAAGTTTCTACCGACAAGCGGTTGACCGTACAAAATAACTTTGTCCGTGACCGTTAATGCGCAGAAGTCAAAAAATGAGTCGCGGGGGTGAGCGCGGCTCCCCCCAGGGAGTGAGCGAATCGTTCATTGGCTCTCCGCCTGTCACACATGCGCGGAAAATAACCGTCATGGACAAACTTGTTCTGAAGGCACTGTACAGGGTGTCAAAGGGTGTAAATGCAAAAGCGTGCGATTGCTCAAAACTGTGCTCAGACCACGAAACTGAACAACTGTTGCAAAGAATCATGGGTGAAAAACAGAATTTTTTTTTGCTTCTCCATTCAAAATGTAGTGCCGTAAACCTTCAACAGTCGCAAGGTTTTTTTTTTATAAAAAAAAACTTTTAAAGCAGATCGTCTACATTTAACACTATAGGTTACTCTCGAGGTTTTTCTGAGTGTTCGACCCATGTTTCTTTGGAAAAGTTGTTCAGTTTCGTGGTCTGATCACACCCTTGAGCTGTAGCACGCTTTTGCATTTACACCCTGTAATGCCCTTTTTTTTTCGAGGGAAAATCCATTATGGATACCCGGTCGCTGGGGGAAGCGACCGGGTTATGTGAGACTCCACTGACTAAAACCCCCCGGTGACCAACCTCAGCGCATGACGGGTAGCTCTGGTATATCTCCTTGGGAACGCGACCAGTGCCACCCTCGCGCGATTATAGTGCGCCCTTCCTCCATTGTTTATTATTTATCCTTCCTTACTGCGAGGCAGTAGCAACACAAGGTCACATTGTGTTACTACCATTCCGGTGGCCGCTTGAACGGGGTGATCAGCTTCCCCATCCTGACCACCCGCGACCTGGGGCGCCCGCACCTGGGGCAAATTGGGGCGTACAAAAGTGGCTCTGCTATTCAGAGCCCTTCGTCGCCTCCTTCTTGCGGGGTCAGCTCTTTCCCGATCCCGCTCAGCTGTTTCCTTCCGGACCATAACCGGCTCGCAGAAGGTAACAGCTGCATTCCAGGAGCTATCTCTCTCCAGCATTGACTCTATTATATATTCTTTATTGCGCACAAATACATAAAGTTGTCAAATGAAATTGTTCACAAAGGCGAGCTTATCTCTTTTAGAGATCTCTTCCAGCCAACCTATCAGGTGTGGAAGAATGTCATTAAAACGGGCACAAGGATGTGTGTTAATAATCGTGATAAGAAATTTTAAATTCAAATAAAAGTTTTAAATACAGTAAAATAAAAAATAGGGATAAACCTACTTAAACTACACACGAATATACTTATACCTAATCACATTATATTAAGGTATATATAAAAATTGATAAACTTACTTAAAAATACATAAAAATAATACATAGACATAATACATAAAATAAATACATTACTCAAAATGATTGCGATAAGTAGTGCTCTCTTAATCGCATCTTAAACGATGTTATTGATGGACTGCTTTGTATAGCCTTTGGAAGTCTATTAGGGCCGGTGGAGAGAGATCTTGCCCGATTTCTCGGACCAGGACGCTCGGAGTCCCAAGCGGGACTGTTTTCAAGCGTGTGCTGCGCAGAGTCCTGGTCAGCCTCGCAATAATGGCAACCCGCCGTCCGCTCTCTGCCGATCCTGTACAGGTACTCACCGAAGCAGCCATGTCTGGTGAGTACCTGTGTTAAGCGGTATGTAACCCGACCCCTTCTCTCCAGTCACGCTTGAAAACAAGGCAGGATGGCAGCGACTACTCGCTGGCGTATCGCTCTGGGCTCGTGGAGACGCTCGTGCCAGCGATTTAACGCCCACTGGTGTGTCCTCTTCCGCAGAACCTCTACTTCCCTTTCGAAAGCTGCCCCATCACTCCTTCGTAAGGCACAGTAAACTTTGGAGTCCATGTCAGCTAGGATGTCCACCCTGTATTGCCCTGTATAGTGCTTGATTTATGATAATGTAAGATCTTTGTATGATTGAGTGGTGATGCAGACTTTTTTGGGAATGACCATGGTAGTACCATAATGATCAAGAAATTTTCTTAACAAGCTGGTGTTTATTTTTAACTACGTCCATAAATCACTTCGTAAGTACAGACGAGACGAGATGTTTAAGGCTCGCCTTGGAATAATCAGTACAATAGGTACCGTACCTTCCTTCCTTTCCGATAATAATTTAATAAGACTTTCAGATAGTTAAAGTACTCAAGAATGCATTGTATTGGTATTAATATTATTTACCCTATGTTCACAAAGCACCCATCTAAATTCAGTCGACTGATTAATTCAGTTACTAATTTCATATGTAGGTATTCAGAATCTTAATCATGCTTTGTAGACAGTATGTGGTGTCGATTTCTGCGTGGCTGAAGTCGTCTTTTTTTTTGTTGCCAATGGGCTTACTCTTGACCTCGATCTAGTCTTGAAGACAGATGATGAGGTCGACGACGGAACGAGCTTGCCCAGAAGAAGCCTATTCACTCGCGACTTGAATAGATTCGGGTTATATGAACTCGGGAACACAGACGCAGGCAGAGAATTCCACACTTTGGCCGTGCGCATTATAAAAGATGTTTCAAAGCGCTTTGAGCGAATATGCGGAATATCAACCAAGTATGGGTGATATCCTTAAAAAAAGTGCCGTTTCTCTTTCTCGGCTTAAAAAAAAACCAGAACCACCTTTAGACCTGTAAAATTGTAAGCTTATTTTTATGTAGCGGCCACGCAGGAACCGACCCTCTACTTATTTAAATTTAGACAATGGTGAATCTAGGACTATAAGGAATGAAAGGATATAAAATACTTAGCATCATTCACAGTATTAAATGTTCTGATTACTTGTAGAGACCACACCGTTACAACTAGTTTTTACTGGGATATGAAGTAATTTTTATCATCAAAATTTATATCGTTATAATTATTCGTGCAGGCACGAAATACTCTTTTAATTAATTCACTCTAGAACGGTTCGGAAGCGAGTATGAATTTATAATTTAATTGTACATACTTTTGCTTGTACGACACGTACGTACATGCTTGTGTGTGTGGATTGGTCGAAAAATGCAGATCTATAACTTCGTTTTCTATAGGGTGACTTTTAATTAGTTCTTGATAGAAAAAGGTATGAATGTACTCATGATATGATGATACTGAACAACTTTCCCCAAGGAACATAGGTCAAAATACGAAAATCAATCTGTGATGTCCCATAGAAACTGAATCAGCTGATAGCGCGTTTTGTATGGGAGGTCAAATTTGGTTTTTCGTATTTCGACCTATGTTCCTTAGGAAAAGTTGTTCAGTATCATTAGTACATGCATATCTTTTGCTATCGAGAACTAATTAAAAGTCACCCTATAAATAAATCAATCAATCATTTATTCGATTCATGTACATACTTTACAACAACAAAAGCAACACAACATAAAAAGTTTAAATTATTTTAGTGAAAAGAATCAGTTACGTTATAATTTGTAAGGTCCAAAACAATCATCAAATTTCTTTACTAGGAAAGCCTGTAGGAACAGACGATGATATTAGACTAGTTCATTAAATGAATAAAAAAGTTGTTAAAAGTATTCGTAATTTTTAATTCCTAACCTACAGATTTTACAGATTACACTGTACTAGAACCGCAAACCTCAGTGCGCAGAAGCCAGCCCTTGACCTAAAACGTTATTCGAATGAATCATCAGAAAGCATCAGAATTATGCATCAAAACTACTGATATTAGTGAAATCGTATTCTACCATATTCGGAGTAAAGTGCATGAGTTATTACTTATTAGGTGCACGCAACGCCCTATAAAGGCGGGTTAGGTTCATTTAGGTTCCTACTCTATGCAAATTGTTTGATATAGGTAGCTAATAGGGCTATTACTGTTCTGTAGTGCTGTGTAAGGACTAAATGCAGAAAATATTATCTAATTAATTATACTTACTTCTAAATTTAAAAGACACCATTATGTCCAAGCAAGTTTAAATTATTGCCTTACCAGTAGTTGCTTGTCCCGTATGGTGCCGGCAAAGAATAGTAGCATCCCATACATACCCGTGGGTGTCGTAAGAAGCGACTAAGGGTTATAAAATGGAGGATGGGCAGCAGCATCCTCCTGTGTATCATACCATCTTACTTACTGCGGTCACCTGCAACCGCGGTCCATGGTGCCAGCCGTAACGCTGACAAGCGAGGTGACTATGGTACTTCCCCTCCACATTTTTCCAGCAAAAGCTAGAATTCTGGAAGGAGCTCCCTGTCCTGTAGTGGATTTTTGTTTTCATGGGATGTTATGATGAGTAGTTGCTAATCGTTTCAATTATATTTCAGTCAAGCACACGTATATCAGTTTTCTTTTTCGTATTATCTTCTTCACACATATGTAGACTTAATAAGTAGGTAAACTGCTGATATCCCCATGAATTATCAATTTTCCTATAAAGGACATTGCCAATCTTTGTATGGATGTTGGACCAAGACCTGCCCGGAATGAACTCACTGTGCATTAGATTTCTTAGGCTAACTAGGGGGTTTCAAAAACTATCCGAGAAGTTATAAGAAAAACAAACAAAATTCATATGAAAATGTTCATTGGCAATGAAAATAAACGACAATAACTATTATTGTTGAATATTTCAAAATAATAGCATTATTAACATCTGCATAATCATTTTAATTTGTAATAATCATTAACTACCTACTTTTAATTTATATTATGTAAAAAAAATATACTCGGTTTCTCTAAAATCGGTTAATTTCAAGTGCACTTTGTTGGTCTAGACCCTGGCAATGTCCTATTATGTCTGTTCATTTACTCATTGGAAGAAAGTATAAGGTTTATTAAAGGTATGTTCTACTAATGATAACATTCTTTTTCATAAGCAACATGGACTAACTCTGGAATCGTGAAAATTATATCAGGTTTTCTATAATGGTCGAGACTCGAGTTAGGTATTGACAGTGTATACTCGTACTTAGTTGATTTTTTATTTGAGATTTTGGTGTTGGTCTAACCGTAAGTTATTAATTTAGTAAGTTATTCGTAATCAAGAGTAGGTGCCTAGAAAACTTTGTTATAATATTTACAGTGCTTCTGAAAATAACTCATATATCTGCTATGTTAATTGTTTCATAGCAGGCATATTTTCTTTCAGTAACAATAGTAAAATATACGGGAGCGAATACAAAGCAAGACAAATATTATACGTACATATAATATTTGTCTTGTATTATTTGTAATTTATGATCTCATAAAGGTTTCGACGTCATTTGTATAGACTGTTCTACACAATATGTCTCATAAATAAAGTCTAATGCAGATAATATATCAAAGGTCTTGACTTGTCTGACTAAATAGTATCAAGATAGTGTTTATACTGGGTGTTAGGGTTACGACTGTGATCCTTTTAATTGTGCATTCAGACCATGGAAATGAACAACTTTGTCTTAGGAAAATAGGTCGAAATATCTACACAATCAGTTGTTGCAGTTTCTATGGGATGTCAATTCTTTTTCTTCGTATTTCGTCCTATGTTCCTTTGGGAAGGTTGTTCAGTTCCATGATCTGGGGGGTGATCGTGGTGAATTCAACGATATTACCAAAACAAAAACGTTTGCCTAAAACACTCAGTTAAGACTTAACAAAACTTTTGAGACAAACGTTTTTGTTTTGGTAAAATCGTTGAAATTACCACGATCACCCCCCAGGCACACATAGTTTCAAAGATCACAGTGGTAACTCTAACATCCGGTACTCTTATGTCTAGACTACCGGGCAAGCAGACATAAACTGTTGATAGATAACAGTAGCACTGCGCCTCTATTTCTGGGGCGTGGTAGAGTCCAAAAATTGAGAATTACGCTTAGTTCAACATACACTTCTGCTGTATTACATTACTAAGCATTATCTTATCTTACAACTACTATCTCCAATGCGGGCATTGGAAATAATAGTTATCGTCCTTGTGGTTATTGACTAAGTTTGCGGTAAAGGGGTATATCTTTGAACCTTTGGACCGAGTTAATAAATAAATTATTATATCAATCATACACTTTATCAACTTATCGTGTCGAGCCCACATTTGACATTAATTACAGGAGTTGAGGTAAATAAATAATGATTAATTTGATAATGTGCTAGACAGTGCGTAAGTAGGGTAGGTACCCAACCATTGTATCTTTCCTAACAACAACTTGTAATAAGTACCTTTACAAAAAAGAACGCCGTGTCACAAATGAAATTACTCGTACAGGATGAAATAATAGAAAACTGAAGATTGTCACAACTAAAACAAGGGTTAGGGAAACCAAAAATTTTCTTCATTTAACTATTCCTTCTTATTTTACAGATTCGCTCTTGTGTTTCGATTCGGTGGAGGTCCTTTCACGACTCCCTGTACTCTGCAACTATGTTGACTTTCTAATAACACGACATTCGGCTTTTCCTAAATTTGATCCATGTAGTAAGATTTGGGCTTTCCTCTTCCTCTCCTTCCCTCAACCTTTCCGTCTATGATGGTTTTCAAGAATTCGTCGTGTCGAATCAGTTGCCCCAACATCTTCCCGTAACTACTACAAGTACAACTTACTTACATCGTTGGAGTCCATATTATACTAATGACAAACTTCCAAAATATTTAAATATTTATTAGATTAGTATAGATATCTAAACATCTGTTACCTTATTTACCTATATCATAATAGCAAAGAAGATAAAATAATAAGTATATATTGATTTCTAGGTGATTTTTTTTGTTGTCGTCTAAACATGGTTATTTTTTATATCCAGGTAGGTACCTAAACTCTTGTATGTGCTTTCATTATTTTGAAAAAAGAAAAATAAAACCCTTTTCAAAAGAATCACGGGATTATAATTAAAAATATGTTGGTAATACAGATGAAAGCTACCAGCTGTTCGTGCCTTCGCAGGTTCAGAAGCTACCTCATTAGCTCTAATAAATAAACAATTCTAAAGACGGACGTTTGTATGCATTTACTTATTAATTTAGAAAAGGAAAACTTGATGACAAAACACCAACCTGTTTTTGTTGTTGTATCGTAAATTTAATCTTGTTTACTGCTATACTGTTTGTTTGTAGATCTTATCAGAGATTTGATAATAAAATGTAGAGGTAAGAGCTATCTACCTATCTCATACGTCTTGCTAAAGAAACTTTCAATGGTTTTGCGCAGTAAGTAAGTATTTATTATGCACTTGTTTACATTTTTCTTTATAATTTTTTGCACGTGCAAAAGATATTGTTCTAAGCCGGAAAATTTATAAGATTGTTGTTTTGTTGCTTTTTGGATTTTTTTCTTTTTATGGTTTCGTAGTCAACAAGGAACTTACATTTTCGTAATGTCCGTCGTCTGTCTGTCCGCGGCTTAGCTCAGATACCTTTAGCACTAGAAAGTAATTTGGATATAATGTTTGTTAACAGAGTGGTTAAAGAAAATATTTAAAACAAAATTTTTTTGGGCACCTCCCCTAGATGTAAAGCGGGGATGAAAATGTTTTTCGTCTACCGCCATAATATGTCCCCACATATGGAGTCGACAGATAGACATTTAAAAAAATATTGAGAGTATTTCAAGAACGTTTTCTGATTGAGGGAACCGTTTGCGAAATATTAAGCTTAAAAGTGCAATTTTCTCTGCCAGCTAAATCGATGATGTCGGAAATGTAAAAAAATAAAAGGAAACCATCACAGCTAAGTAGACTTTACAGGTTAACGAGAAATTATCAAAATACTGAAAATAATATAAATTGCAATAGCACTCAGGCGCTGGCCCTTCGTTAGCAGCAAAATATTTCTGAAAAAAAAAAATCCTTAACAATGATGGTTCCTGTAGCAACTACGGAACCCTTACTTTACGGCCCTACATGCATTTGACCGATTCTTATTTTGCTTGCATTGCATTATGCTTTTTTCGATGGCATTGATTTAGCCTTATCATTTCGTTTTGCTAAGTTAGCTCCCTAGTATCTGACAAGAGAACAGTTTTTTACTTGAACATGGTTAAGTTTCGTCACTCTTTCTATTACATACTCTACATTACATCTAAAAAGGAGCAAAAAATTAAGATTTTTTGTAATGACGATGTTCATAATAAAATGTCGTAGTCATATCAAAGCATAAACAATGCAAAACAATTTCGTTATTTAATTTACCTACTACAAAATTACATCTTTGTTAGTAACAAACAAAACAAATACTACGTCGTACTGGAAGCCTTCAGCCTGTTATACGTCGAACAGAACTTGCTGAAAAGAACCCACGCGTAATCGGTCCAAAGTTTTGTGAAAAACTATCTGATTTAAAAGGCGAATGTTCTGACGATACGTTTAGGTCCCGGCTGAAAAACCTTTTATTGGAAAAATCCTTTTATTCTGTAAAAGAATTTTTGAATGCAAATGACATTACTGTTATTATTAGTATGTGACATTTTGGATTAAGTATAGATTTATATTTTCTGTATTTTATATAATAGGTCTTTACCTATGAAATTGCCGAAATTATCTTACGGATTAATGAGATCATAATTCCTATAATACGAATGCAATTTTTTTCATTTGTCTTATATTTGAAAGTTGACTTCAAGTTTATTAATTTACGCATAAAATAAAGTTTTTATTTTTGGTTTGATATATAAAATTTAAGGTTCGAAAATTGTTCGTCTTAATTGTCGTCCGATTTCATCATTAGAATTGTTATATTTTTTTACAGATAATATTTTTCGAAAATCAAATATAAGCTTCTGTTAGCTAAATGTCTTCCCAATAATGCTTAAAAAAATAAAAAACTATTGGATTTATAATTCCTAACAAAAATGCAAAAATGTTAGTACTGAAAATTGAGTTTACCTAAAATTCGCCATACAAAACGGCAATTTCATAGGTAAAGACCTAATATTATGTTTTTTGGCGATCACATTGTGAATTCTTATATTTGACATGAATGTAATTTTAATTGTGTGATAAATAAATCTAATCTAATCTAATCATGCGTGACTGCTTTAGATGTACATAATTATTATAATCTTCGTGCATTGAAAATTTAATTAAATTCAATTTAAAATGAAGATTTTTCGTAATCCAAGAACGATGTTGACGAGAAAATATCGTAGTCATTATTATATTACGTAACAATCGTTGTTACAAAATGTTATAAAAAACACGTGTCACTGCTGTACATAATCATTGAATATTGATAATTTAATCGTGAAATATTTGGTAAACCGATAGAGCACACTGCGATTACATTTAGGGCTCTGTACCTCAATAGGAAAAAATGGAACCCTTATAGGACAAAAACCCTTTGTTTCACGATTGGAAAAAGATATCAATTTTAAATTAATACCTATCAAATCCAAAGGTCTATTGAAGGTTTTCATTTTCAGCTTCCAAATCAACACAATTATAAGATATAGCTAATTATGTCCCCATTTCCATACAGGGGTACTTCCGGTTAATCTAAAATCCTGTTTAGCAAGAAACTAGGTGTCACAGCACAAGTAAGTCGACATTTCTGAGAATTCTGTTCTCGGCTTTCCTACAGGTCTTTTCTTGTCCCATAGAATCCACTCAGCAAGTTTTAGTCCAACGCTACATAGCATCCCTCAATTTACCCCCTTGTCAAATCGCATCTCATGTCAAAGCAGGACTTTTATATAAACTTTTATGCCTCAATCACCCCCGTTGGGAAACGAATTTTGAAAAATCTTTTCTTAGTGGTTGGTTTCAAAGTGCAAGAAACATCTGCAAAACCATTAATAAAAAATTAAGTAGGTTGGTTAGTTGCCCTAGATAAAGTCTTTAAAAGGTTTGGTACGAACTAATTAAAACCCCGTAGACAATGACGGACCTAGTCATAGGTACAATATCAAATAAGCACCATTACGTACCTACATAGGTAGGTACTTACTTTGCATGTTTACCTATATGACGCACGTCCCTCACATTATTTACCACTTAGCTCTACACAGAAGCCAGGTATATTATGTTGTTATAAATATTAAAGTAGGTGATGAAACACGTCAATGGACAAGTGTTGGACTTTGCCCCGGACCGGACCGGTATGCGGTACCACGTCGGTCGGCTTAACGCTGAGTTTAAATGTTGTTTTTCTGCATGCATGTGTTCTAGAATATTCCTCAAACCAAGCGGTTTGTGAGAAAACTGCGATTGAATTTACGTAGGTAGGTGTTTTTTGTAAAGATTTTCAGTAAACATACAAATGTTACCACAGAATATACAGGGTGTATCAAAAAGGGTATACCAACCCTAAAGTATGTGAATCCGCCCATGAAATTGAACAAATTTCTCTAGGGAACATAAGTAAATACGCTATCACCTGATTCAATTTCTATTAGAGGTCTTTTTTTTACGTATTTCGACCATGTTCCTCAGGGAAAGTTGTTAATCATCATTAACAATCACAGAATCACATCATTTGAGGTTGATATACCCTTTCCGTTACACCTTCTAGACAAAAGCATCCTTTATAATAAACTGACTTTGAATTAGGGTTAATTTATTGCGAAGGAAGAGTCGTACAGAGAAAACTTTTTCCATCGCTCTTTATTATTTATTTTAGCACTGCAGTGCAAAGGCCGCACTTCTCTCCTTCTATGCGTTCCGGTCTTGTGCTGACTTCTATCATAGCTCATTGAAGCCATCTAACTCGTCACGCTTCGGTTTTTTATGACATTTCATGAGCAAACACAAAAAAGTGTACATTGACCTTTACAAAAAGTAAAGACTTACTATGTACTTACTTAGTTTCTTAGGTACCGGTTAGGTACCGTCCTATTACTGGGCAATGGCCTCATCATCTTTCTTCCACCTATCGTGGTCTTGTGTATACTTACCTGAGCACAGTAAAAAACATCTCTTTTTGTACATCGGATGACGACAGATCTATCGTTGATGTTATTTTGTAGGTACCAGGCCACTCAGAAAGTATTGCGAAAAATAGTTTTTATATATGGGAGACTGGCCGGTCAGAATCTTTTTCGAAAATATGATTACTTGTAAGTAAAAATATGTGTGTTCCATTTTCAAAATTTCCCTCCACATTTTTTGCGAGCCAATTCAAAGTATCGTGTCTTACTGAAAAATGGATCTGCGCCGGGAACATTTTAGAGCTATGATTTTTTACGATTTCAAGTGTCGCCTGAAACCGGATGAATCGTTCGATAGACTTCAAATGGCATTTATGGATGAAGGCCCCTCCAAGGCAACCGTGTATCGTTGGTATAACGAATTTAGGCGCGGTCGACCAACCTTGGGGGATGAAGAAAGAAGCGGTCGCCCTTTGACGGCTATTACGGAAGAAAACGTGCTAGCAGTGAAAAATTTAATCCAAGATAATAGGCGAATTACATATCAGGAGATTCAGCACATATTAAAGATTGGATCGGGAAGCGTTCACGAGATTCTACACGGGCATCTTCGCGTGAGGAGGATAGTATCGCGCTGGGTGCCGCACTACCTCACCGACGCTCAGAAGCAGGCCCGGGTGGAATGGTGCCGTGATATGCTGAACAAATTTGAAGCAGGCTCGTCTCGGCGTGTTTACGACATCGTAACAGGTGATGAGTCCTGGATTTATCAATACGATCCAGAAACCAAGCGCCAGTCGACAGTTTGGGTGTTTCAAAATGAACCAACGCCTACCAAAGTGAAGCGATCTCGAAGCGGGGGGAAGATTTTGATCGCCAGCTTTTTTAATTTGACTGGCCACTTGGCCTCAATTCCCTTACGAGATCAAAGAAGCATCAACGCCGAATGGTATACTACCAAATGTTTACCAGAAGTTTTTTCTGTTGTGAGCAACAAGCGACCAAACACAGGGCTCCGCGGACTACTGCTCCACCACGACAATGCGCCTGCACACACCGCGCTCAAAACGAGGGACTTCCTGGACAGCACACCAGTCAAACTCCTGGGTCACCCTCCTTACAGCCCTGATCTAGCACCGTGTGACTTCTTTTTATTTCCAAAAATAAAAAATCAGCTCAAGGGGATACAATTTTCGTCGCCGGAAGATGCGCTGGCTGCGTTCGAGCAGGCTGTAAACGAGGTGTCTACGGCGGACTGGAAAAAGTGTTTTGAAAACTGGTTCAGACGCATGAATCTTTGTATAGAGGCTGGTGGAGAGTACTTTGAAAAGATTTAATAAAAATATATGTACCTGTAGAACAATTTTTTTTAGTGTCGCAAATATTTCTGAGTGTCCCACGTATGTAATAAAGGTATCACGGAATAATTTGCAAAATTTGATTTATCCAATTTGTGCCATCATCGTAATAACAGTGTTGATTGGAAAAACCCTGGCAACCTCCGGATGTACACTCAACAGCACGTCAGTAGAAACACTTTTGGACCTTATGGCGTGGTAATAGAGTTGAAAAAGTTTCTACCGACGTGCGGTTGACCGTACGTACGTAATTTTTATTCTGTGATGCTAATCAAAACATCATACAAAATATAAAATTATGGCGGCACTGAATACATGATTGTAATGAAAACACGTAGGTCATCTTCGCCTTTATTACATTTTATATATTCTATGTTAGCCCTGTTCTGTCCTGATCTTCATGCATAATCCAAGTTTGGAATTTCTATTCCAGTGTGACTATTGTAGGAGTGTATTAATTACCATCCTGGTGCTAAAATAGGACCATTAATCTTTATGGTTTTTTGGTCGCCCCAATATTCATTTGGACCAATTTTCATACATTTTCTCCCAATCTTCTTTCATGGCTGAAAAGTAGGAGGTTACATGTCTTATACATGTAGAGTCAATAATCAAATATTTGTTTTGTTTATGAAAGGTTAGTTGGAAAATCAGGTAATATTATATTAAAGAAACGTTATCAGATATCATTTTCTTCGTGAGTCTAGAGATTACCATTCCTATTAAACAACCTACCTACTTATAATAAAATGCATTTCTCACATAGGCGATTCATTTGTACAATGCAAATGCCTCAGGTCAATGACTGGGTCAACAAACCTTTTCTGAGCCGGAAGCTATACCTACATACCTACAGCCTTTATAATAATTTAATTTTCCATAAATTAAATATGAATTTTATATACAACGTGATAAGTAAAAATCGCAAAACCTTACAAACAACTTTTGTTGCAAATGCAATTTTTGTTTGCGACTTTACAAAAGTCGTAGAACATAAGTTGTTCAGTTTCATCATAGGGTTTTTGCGCAATTTACTTAACACCCTGTATAGGTTTTCAAAACAATAAAGTTGCTTTCTGTGGTTGTGTTGTTGAGAAATAGGTGTTGTTTGAAATAACATTGGTTATTTCTATTTGAACAAAGAGCCTTCAATCTTATCTAAACCAACTGATTAACGCCAACAAGTGGACTACCTGTCACATGTGTATTTGCTGTTTACGGAATAATGTATAGGTAGGTAAATTAATTAGACAAATAACAAACAATGCCTCATTGTTAATGTATCAGGTCAGAAGAACTTCGAACAGACCTTATTTTGTTATTCAACCAGTCGGTTTAATTAGGTTGGAATTTTAATTAATTTGTAGAGTAGTCGCCTACTTCATTTAAAAGTACCCTCAAATTGATCTTTGAATACATGGTGTATAAAAAACATACATGGCCCGAAAACTGAAAATGAGAAGTAAATTTTGTTCTTAGTTTTACACACTTCACTGTATGGTAGAGGAGCCGAGAAGGATTTTTCACGTGATAATCAGGGCGACTAAGAGATGTCTCAGTAGATGCGGCTATGTGAGAGGATCACGAAAAACTATATAAGAAGTTCCAGACCGGAGCCCGGTGTTCAAGAGGCCATTGTTTGGAAATGAAAAGGAATAGAAAAACGTGATCTTCAGCAAAAACAATTCTCATGCCAAAAGATGAGGGCTGATGAGTAGTGATATAAAAACTTTGACCAGACACTGGTTTGCCAAAAGTCTAAAGACTGTTGGCAAACCAGACCATTAAATTGTTTTCTATTGAGTACCTGATAAAATTTAACGCGATAATCAAGGCGAAAAAGAGATGTCTCAATAGAAGATGCTTTATGAGAGGATCACGAAAAACTATGTAAGAAGTTCTAGACCGGAGCCTGGTGTTCAGGAGGCCATTGTCTGGAAATGAAAAGTATTTCTTTTACGTGATATTCAAGGCGAACAAAACTGATTTCTTGTAATAGAGAAGCTAATACTGATAACAAATACAAAAAAAAACAGACAAAAATCTGAAGACTTTCGGCAAACCAGACCAAAAAATATCCCTTTTTAGATTTTCAGGCTTGTCTGGAATGACTTTAGCCCCCGGTTTTCTTGTCTGGTCAAGGATTTTATATCACTACTCATCAGTCCCCATCTTTTGGCATGACAATTGTTTTTGTTGAAGATCACGTTTTTTTGTTCCTTTTCATTTCCAGACAATGGCCTCCTGAACACCAGGCTCCGGTCTAGAACTTCTTATATAGTTTTTCATGATCCTCTTATAATGCATCTTCTATTGAGACATCTCTTTTTCGTCTTGATTATTGCATTAAATTTCATCAGGTACTCAATAGAAAACAATTTAATGGTCTGGTTTGCCAACAGTCTTCAGATTTTTGGCAAACCAGTGTCTGGTCAAAGTTTTTATATGACTACTCATCAGACCTCATCTTTTGACATGAGAATTGTTTTTGCTGAAGATCACGTTTTTCTGTTCCTTTTCATTTCCAGACAACGGCCTCCTGAACACCGGGCTCCGGACTGGAACTTCTTATATAGTTTTTCGTGATCCTCTCATAAGGCCCCATCTACTGAGACATCTCTTAGTCTCCCTGATTATCACGTGAAAAATCCTTGTCGGCTCCTTTACCAGTAGTGTATGCAAAGATTTCGGACCTCCTTGCGTCGTTTGGAATAGATACCTTGCAAATTTATTTTATTAGGGGATGACATCTGCCAACATGTCCCAATCCCATCATCGATGATCACTAGGAAATATTCATAATAACCTGTCAAAGCCATAGAACGACGCTTTCACTACCTTGTGACGAATTATTAATTAATCCTCCTTCTAATTACCTTTATTTTTCTGTGAGTGCATGTATAGGTAATATTCTAATTCTATATCATCATCGTAACATCCTATGAAACGTCCACTGCAGGACGGAAAGCTTCCTCCAGAACTTCAGCAAAAACGCGTGGTACCTTGAAGGGGATTTACCATAGTCACCACGCTTGTAAGTGTAGCGTTGCGGCTGGCGACCGCTGTTGTTGGTGACCGCAGTACCTATGTAAGATAGTGCGATACACCGAAAGATGCTGCTGCCCATCCTCCGGTTAATAAGCCCTTAGTCGCCTCTTATGACACCCACAGGTAGAGATGGGTAAGTACTATTCCTCCACTATCATTTCTATGTCACTGGGTGACAAAATATCTAAAAAAAAGCAAAATGGCAATTTTTTCTTCCTAAAGTGAATAATAATATTCGTTTAATATACAGTGGCGATTGATTGTTGGTTTTCATGCAAAAAAGTTTCTCAGGGTTTCGCATTTTAAACATCTCAAAAGTGATACTTAGGTAAGAATTGCATCACCCGTTGATATAGAATAATTGGACTCCGCTGTATAAATGGTTCTTGGGGGAAATTGAGATTGAGGTTTTCGGGAATATCTTTTTACACGACATGACGTTAATGGCTGAGCAAACCCAGAGTAAAAATATACTGCATTGTACACCACGGATAGATAGGTATAGGAACAACTAAAGTAGCAAACAAAAAAATTTTGCTGTCTGCAACTTTCAGATTTAACAAAAAATCGATATTTTTTTTTATATCAAGGTTGTAAGTGACTGAGAAACCTTGTATTCAAATTGAAGAATGAAGAAGTGTGGCAGTTTATACAAGGTGTAAAAAAATAGTAATCACTATTTTAGCGTATTTTTTTTTTTTCTTAGACCGAGAAACTGAAGAACTTTTTCCGAGGAACATAGGTCGAAATAAGGAAAACATATTAAATTCCCATAGAAACTGCACCAGCTATATTTAAGTCGCTAGTGAATAGGCTTCTTCTTGGCAAGTTCGTTCCATCGTAGACCTCATCTCTGTCCTCAGGGCTAGATCGAGGTCAAGCCCATACACAGTAAAAAAAAACCGGTCAAGTGCGAGTCGGACTCACGCACCGAGGGTTCCGATATACCTATAGTATTTTTGTAAGCGAAGTCCTTTTTCAGGACCGCAAAACTAAATTTGTCTGTAAAGGTTTTTTGCAGATTTCTGAAAAACTGTGCAACTTAGAAAGATCGTTTTATTTTTGCTGTAAAGTTTACATAAACCTCTGTCAACTGTAATTAATTCAGATTTTTCCTTACTCAAACTTCGGAGATAAGGGGGGGGAATGGTATTTTTTTTGACATTTTTCATCATAACTTGAAAACTAAGAAACTTAAAAAAATACAAAAATATATTTTAAAATGTACAAGTAAAGCCCTTTCATATGATACCCCACTCGACCTAGTAGCGACAATTTGAAATTTGGCCCGCCCTATTTTGGCCCCCTTTACATTAATAATCATACTTTTTTCAAAAAAATTTCTAAGGTTCCTTTTTTTTACCATTTTGGTATCGGAACCCTAAAAAAGCTGATTGATCAAATGTAAAGTAAATAATATTTATAGCATTTTTGCCCTTCTTTTGTGGAATTTATAATACCTTTATTATTAATTTTTAAAATCACGCGGTCGTAAATTTGGGTGGATTACTAATGAATTATTTTATAGACCAGCTAATCTAATTTTTGACGAAAAAAAAAATGCTGATAGAATTTTTGTTGAATCTTCATACAGTGAAATAGTTTGGCTCTCAGGCTAATGGGAGGCAAAACAGTTTTGTTCGCGTTGCAACCTATGTCGAGTACCTACATAGGTCGCAATACATACCTTAGGGAAAGTTGTTTAGTTTCATGGTCGGAGTAACAGGCTAAAATAGTGCTTACAATTTCTTTCAACACCCGATATAGGTCGGTATCTACCGACCCATATCGGGTATTTCTGGGTATTATATCTATAATACCCAGAAATACCTACTCTGCTCTGTCTGGCTGGAACATTGTGTAGGTAGATAGATGATACTGGAGGTGTGTTTGAGGAGTGCGTGGTATATCCGCATACATAACAAGCATGTGACGTTGCAGATAATTCAATTATTATCAACTTGTGGGTGTGTACCTAATGGCGGCTATAAAACGACTGATTTAAAAATAACGCACTGCAGTTAGTAATTACCTACAAGTCTTTGTACTTTACGTGGTTACTAAAATCGGCCGTGCAGTAAGCCAAGGCCTTTTGTAAACCGCCAGCCATTGCCACTGCTTGTTTTGACTTCGTAATCATACCCCACAAGGTAGCGCTATTGAACGCACGCGTACGCGATTTTCTCTCAAAGTTTTCAACCGCACTAAACACGGAAGATTTTTTAACCCCTTTTCTTCAAAAGGAACCATTAGAAATGAAGTCCATCGCGGAAGTCACCCTAGCTTTCGTAGTTCTCTACGTTTTCTCATTTTTATTCGAAGTGGTGACGGCACTTGTGGCCTGAGTACCGGCCGCGCTTTCTAATTTCGAAAAATGTGATATATAGTAATTATACTTAAATGTAGAATAAGTTAGGGTTAAGAATTTAGTCAACTTATCAATGCAATTTAGGATATAAGTATTTATTTATGTTAAAATTATGGATCTTTCGTCTTTCGCCAACACCACGCACATCGTCAAACCAAGTAAGTTATTTTTATGCCTCAGTTTTAATTTTAACACAAAATTTTAATAAACATCATTTGCTGTATAATTATTTCACGCTGGTTAAGTTTGATTAATTAATCACGAAGTTTGGCTAAGTTCGCGCGCGCGCAAAAGTTGTTATCCGGATGTATTGCAGCGCCATCTAGGTTTGACTGTAAATAGTTTTAGGACGATTGTTTTTCGTTGCACGTTGCCTTTCTAGTGCGCAATCATGTGGAAATACATTAATTTACATTTAGATCTTTGGGGACCTGTTCTTCTTGTGTTAATTTTTTTCATTTACAAGTTTTTCGTTACTTTGTAACCTTTACTTTAGTTACTGGCTGGTTATTGGCAACACTAGTGAAACTTAATTTCGTGTAGCAGCATTGCCTTTCCTGTCCGTCCATGTCAATGGGACTTTTTGGCGGAACTCGGCGTCAGCGTTTTGTCTGCTTGTGTCTGCTCAGTTGAATTTTTTGTTTTTTTGTGTTTTTAGTGGATAAAAAAGATGGTGTAATATGTAATATACAGAAAATTGATTGAGAAGAGCGCAGTCGATACACATTTCTTGTTTATTCCCCGTTTGTCTAGTCCCAAAAAGTTAAGGACGAGGGGAGCACAAAGAAAAGACACAAAAAATGCGGCCAAAGGACTGAGCAGCCAGGCCAGGCTAGAACCATTTAAAAAAGAAAATCCCGAAGACAAGGCAGCACGGTCTTGTTACCTTAGCTTATGAAAAAAAAAGTCATTGTCAAAAACAGCTGTGTTGTGTTTTGCGCATAGACATTAGACACAGACAGACATTGCGTTCATGGATTTTCACTTTTTTGTATGTAAAGGCTATAAAATGAGATATTTAAGGGTGCAAAGATTACTTAACGAATACAATTCAGTATTTACTTCCAAAAGAACTCGTACCTCAGTGTCAAATAAGGAGTGGCAAAGTGTTGTTGGACTGGAAGTGCATGCTCAATTGAATACAGAATCAAAGCTATTTTCTGGTGCCCAGAATACTTTTGGTGGTGTTGTGAACAATTGTGTGTCCTTGTTCGATGCTGCCATTCCGGGAACTTTGCCTGTGTTGAATAGGAAATGCGTTGAACTAGGAATAATGACGGCGCTCGCGCTGTCGTGTAAAGTGAACGAAGTCTCCACATTTGACCGTAAACACTATTTTTACGCGGACTTGCCGGCTGGCTATCAGATTACGCAACAAAGAGCTCCTCTAGCTAATGACGGTGTTATAAATTTTCAGGTATTTAATTTTTTGAGTCAAGGAAGATAATAAAGTTAAAATTGCAAAGTTAGGCTAAAGCCACACTGAAAGTGGCTTGCTCGCACCTGTTTTCTCGCTGAACGGTGGCTATGGTGGCCACAATGAAGATAATTTGTGTGTAGAATCCTGAGCAGCCTACAGTTTTTTCATGGAGCCGGGAAGGGAGAAGATATGTTAATATGACTCTGAAAAAAGTAGCAACATTTCCCGTCTAACTAACTCAATGTCCACACAGTGAGATGTCACACCTGGTTTCGTACAAAAGTTTGCTAGCTCTAGCACATCCTCTCCCTTCTCTGCTCTGTGAGTTTTTTTGCTTGCACTAGGCTCAAAGCTAGCGACCTGCCTACATTACAACCTAGATCTTAGTATTTAAAAACCTGTTTCTATACTCAACTATTATTCCTGTCCCTTGTTCTAGGTGTATACTCCTGGGGTCCACAAGAAGCCGTATACAAAAAGTTCAAAGATAAAACAGATCCAGTTGGAGCAGGACAGTGGCAAGTCACTTCATGATGCTGAGTTGAAGCGGAGTCTGGTTGACTTGAACAGGGCAGGGGCGCCCCTTATTGAGCTTGTGTTTGAGCCAGATCTAGAGGTAAATAAGCAATTAAATAACTCTTCTCTTAATTTATAAAATAAACTTTTTAGTTATAATTACAGATACAAAGTTTTTGTTTTTTAGTAAAAAAGAAAAATTCTTCGTAAACATAACTTTTTGACTTTTTATAGTACTAAAAATTTTTGAAAATTGATGCGATTATTTATTCTTCCTTACAACTTTTATTGAAGTTAGAATTTTAATGCTTTTTTGCAGGATGGTGAAGAGGCAGCAGCATTGGTAAAGGAGCTGGTTCTAATAGTGCAGAGGTTGGGGGCTTGCTCTGGACGTATGGAGGAAGGTGCTCTTAGAGTTGATGCCAATGTCTCCATACGACGGCCTGGGGACCCACTTTCGACGCGGACTGAGGTAAATACAATAAATTGAAGAAGCTGTTATTTAATTATATTTTCATTCAGAAGACACTAAAGCATAGGAATAAATTTAATTGAATTGAAATAAAATCTTAAAATGTATGATAATTAATAGAATTCATGAAAGAGTGCCACATTTTGTAGACAAACGATTTCTCTTTAACTACATGAGACATATTTGTAACTACAAAACATAGAAAAAAATTCTTAGAAGATCGTTTAACATACAGAAGAAGTCAGAAATATACACATTTTAACACTTTTTACAAGATTTTGAGGTTATTGGTTTTCATGAATATTATGTAACATAACTCTCTTTCATGAACTCTGGTATAGAGCTCTTTTATTTAGAATATCTGTTTCGAAGATTCTATTTTATACTTATAGAGTTATGAGTTAGAAACAAAATCTTTTCATTAAAGATCAAAAACATCGGTTCAGTCCGCGGCGTGGCAGGGGCTATAAAGCATGAGATAGAGCGACAGCGCAACATACTGGAGAACGGAGGGCGTGTCATCAACGAGACGCGGTCCTGGGACGCCGCCAGCCGGGTCACCGTCGCCATGCGAGACAAGGAGACCGTGCAGGACTACAGGTGAGGGACAGAACAAGGGAACTGATTACATAATAGGAAAGGGACACTCCCACTTGCCCCAATGAAAAACACATTGACGACACTAGTCACTGCATAGTCTAACCTGAATCTGGATCACCACATATTTTGTCTTATCTACGTAAGCGATCCTGCTTGTCTTGATACAGAATTCTTTCAGAAGTAAGAGAGACAGAGAGAGAGAGAGAGAAACTCTTTATTGCACTAGCAATATTAGTGTGGCGGATAGCTAGTGTTTTGTTTAGTTTTATTTTTTATCACAACAGGTACACATTTTGCATTCACACAGCGTTTGATTTGTTTACTTATTCACACAACACGAATGTTTACGTCACACAACATAATAACTATACTTAATTATCTAGTAAATAAACTTAAATTTAATCCTATTTTCAGATATATGCCCGAGCCAAACCTCCCACCACTACGCGTCAACCTGAAAACTAAACAAGACAGCCAGGACGTCATCAGCGTGCCTCTAATACTTGACAGAATACCAGTACTACCAGAAGCTTCACGAAAACACCTCATAGACAATTTTAACTTGCGCCCAGAAACCGCCATACAACTCGTTAACGAACCGGTTCTACTAGAGTACTTCCAAGAATTAACATCGGAAGGTTCCAGAACACCAAACAAAGTCGCCAACCTGCTCCTAAACGATCTTCTCACCGTATTGAACAAACGAAGAATCAATGTAGAAGAATGTCCCATTACGACTAAACAAATGAAAGAATTAACGGACTTGTTACTTAAAAAAGATATAAACTTGGATATTTGCAGAAAAGTATTAGATGAACTTTTAGATTCTTGTGACAGCGACGATTCGCCAGCTAGAATTATCAAAGAAAGAGGCTGGTCTATAGTTTCGGATGCAGATGAGATAATCAGGCAGTGCACAGAAGTGATACAAAATAATCCGAAATTAGTAAAGCAGTATAAGGAGGGGAAAGGCAAAGTATTCAAAGCTTTACTAGGTATATTGGCTAAGAATACTCATGGAAAGATCGATATGTCTGTCGCGGCGAAGAAAATGGAAGAAATGTTAAAAGATGACAAATAAAATCTTAAGAAATTTTGTGTATTTTTTTATTCGGCGTGGCTTGGTACAATTAACAAAACGTCAAGCTTGACATATTGGACTTTTTACCGGGCTTATCTTAGCGTAGTGACGGAAATTGCACTGCGTGTCAATATACAAATATAATTTAGGAGTTATCGTTTTGGGTTCAGCTGCTGCAAACTATGTTCCAGTTTTCCAATTTTAAAGAATAAAAATAAAATTGGATTCGTTTCTTTGGTTGTCGGTTTTGAGGGTTCCGTAGTCAACAAGTAGTTACGAAGTTTCGTCCATCTGTCTGTTTGTTCGCGGCATGGCATTGCTGAATTTTCTTTTCGAACGTGAAGTTAGTGATCTAACTCCAACTTAATTAGAACAAACGTTCTAATTTCGGCCAGGAACCGATGAAAGGGTTGATAAGAGTAGAAAAAACCGGCCAAGTGCGTGTAGGGCCACCCGCAGTATAGGGTTCCGAAGTTCTTTTTTAAGATTTTTTTTATCGCAACTCAGGTTTTGATTAAGTATTTCATAGCGTTCATAACTTAAACTTTTTACCTCCTAATGCTCAGCGAGGTCCTAGCGCCTAATTTTTATTGTTGCCAGTTTTTCGGCTATAGTTCATTATCCTGTGAGAAAGAGAGAAATAGTCTCAGAACAAAAACCTCCTTGCTTCGCTCGGAGAAGAAACCATGCTATTTTTTTTCAGTATGGGATGACAACTGCTAGCATGTCTCATTCCATGTCAAGTGGTCAGTGATCACATCCTACCAAATTAGATGAACGACGCGTTCATTGCATTTACAAAGTTTATAGGATTATTGTAACTTGTTGGGATTTTAACGGTTGAAAATATTTCCTAAATTATATGTTGTAAACAATGTGTAAATTATAAAAAACATGTAGTGAATAACCTGAAAATATCGTGAATTTATTCTTAAGTTGCTCTCCATATTAGTGATTGTTCTTTTTAATAATAACGTGTGTAGTTGATGGCTGTACATCTTTAAAACAACAAAACGAAAATTGCAAAGAAATTTTGTCTTTTCATCTGTAAGTTTTATTCAGTATTTTTCATGTTTGTGGATTATTATCACAAATATTGCATAAAAAAATGTCTACAGTCAGATAATATGGAAATTGTTACGTATTTTACTGTAATTTATCGTTTTTTGTGGGATCATGTTGGAGTTTATGAGTGATGTATTTTTTATCAATAGTAGTATTTTTACTTTCGAGCTGAGCGAGAAAGGTATTGTATTCGTGAAAAAAGTTGCACAAACTTTCTTAAAAATGTGTTCTATATCACTTAAGCAAGTCCCCTAAAAAATGTCCGTCTGTCGGTTGGTCGGTCTGTCCGTCACGCTTTGGCCTAGCGGCTAAACGAATGGTCCTATTAACACCATATTTTTAATTTAAGACTTTTATTTCTGAATGGTTTTTTGCTGGCTCTCATTTTGAGGGTAGCTGTCATTCAACAAAAATGAAGAATTGTTTTTTTTTTTAAATAGTTCAAATTATTTTTATGAAACTTTGCTTGACTAAGCATCTCTATGCAAGGTATCTTGTGCCATCATCAGTTTGTCTGTGTGATTCCATATAAGGGGTGTTCCTGTACTACCAAAACGTAAACTTGTGATTTACTCATAGGATCAGTGCACCACTAGATGACCAAGCACCAATAGCTGACCAAAACTTAAATTTGAACCGAAAGTAAGAAAATTAAAAAATACCGCGATTTTATATAGAATTTAACTATGTTGGCGTCTTACAATAAAGTTATGGGTTTGTCTAGCTAGTACTTTAGTATGTTTATACGAAGTGGTCATGCAATGTAACATTTGAAAAAAAAAAAAACTTTAAGAGCATATTTTGTAAAGTCCTTAACACTTATTATCAGTTTCAGTTTTCAGTTTAGTTTATTCGGTTACAAAATAACATTTGTGTTCGAAAATAATACAATTATAATAATAACTAAATTCAATCGACGACTATTTCCAAGTTCAAACAAAATACATAATAACATTGAAATAATCTAAAATTGTCAAACAAATAAAACCAAAATGTCATCATTACGAAAAAATAATAATAATTAACGTCAATTATGCTTATACCTAAGAAATTCATCTAATTCGTAAAAACACTCCTTCAGCAATTCGTAAAAACGCGCCCTTAGTTTTGATTTGAAGCTGAGTAACGAAAGATCACCCTTCAACTCTACCGGCAGCGCGTTAAATAGACGCACCTCATTGAAGCGTGCACCGTGGCGCACTACGTCAAGACGTGGAGGCGGCGCTGTACGTGCCACATCTCGTCTGCGAGTACCAATCCTAGAGACCCTATCTTCTTCAGTCTCTTCACCTAAGAGCTTTCTTTTAAAGTTTATGAGCATCACAAATATATAGAGAGAAGGAGCCGTTAGTATGCCTAACCTAATGAAATGAGGTCTGCAAGATTCCCATTGGGGTATTCTGACAATGGTTCGAATGGCTCTTTTTTGTATTACAAATGCTTTATGAATATTGTATTTGTAACTATTTCCCCATAGTAAAATGCTATACCTTAGATGAGACTCTACTAAGGCATAATATACGATTAGTAGTTGCTTTTCAGTAAGCTCATCTCTGAGAGTTCGTAAGGCGTAACAAGCGGAACTAATTTTACCTTCGACACGATTCACTTCATTCTTCCAGTTTAACAACGAGTCTATAAAAACACCTAAAAACTTAACATTATCTGTCGTGTTCAATTTATGATCTTTGAACGCGATGTCTAAAGTATCTGAGTTTCTGACTGTCGTTTTAAAAAGAACAATATTAGTTTTATCAGGGTTCAGTCGAAGGTTATTTTCATCAAACCATGTGCAGAAGGCTATCAGTGACTCATTGACCTTAAAATTAAGCTCAGTTATAGAATCAGCACAAATGACAGCATTCGTGTCGTCAGCGAAAACCACCAACTTCGCATCGGATACTTTGTTTATCAAGCTTTGTATAAGGTCGTTGGTGAAGATGATAAAGAGAACTGGTCCCAGTATCGACCCCTGTGGAACCCCACGCGATAGTGAAGTGAATCTCGACGACACTTTTTTCTCTATATCTTGCTGTAAAGAAATTATTTCCACGTATTGCTTCCTATTGCTTAAATTTATATCACAAGCCTAACTAATTCATAGTCGAACTTTTAGAAGTGACTCTGAAAGTAGAACTAATAATTTAGTTTTTTTATGAATTTTGTTATAAAACCGCTTAAATGGTCAACTAGTGGTACCTACATTGACCCTAATTGACTCCATTAAGTTTGTATTATTTTCTATAATTTTAATTTTGTTTTGGTTATCTACCTGAATGGATATTCAATTTGATTGGATTTTGTGAAAATTTAGTACATGGATGTACCAAAAACTGAAAGAGCTTTACAGTCGACAAAACTGAACAACTATTCATAAGAAACAGAGTTTTGAAATTTAAAAATCTGTGAAAATTCATATAAAAGGTGTTCCAGTACAACCAAAATTTGATCATGTGATTTGTTCGAAATCGTTTACGGTTGGTTTGTTTTAATATTTTACAATTCGAGTTCCGAATTCATGTGGTAGAACATTTTTCAGAAAAACCTTAATAAACGTTTGTAATTCCATACTATGTGTAGGTATGGTATTACAAATTTAAGTTTGCGGTTGACAGTTCTACTTGCATATCGCGAGAAAGTAAGTGCAGTGCTGCTGTACCATTTATTATATTACAACATTCAACGCGTTTTGTTTTCATTCTGGGTTCGATTCCCGATGGGGACACTGTCAAACAAATATAACTTTGTGTGTCTTCGCCAAATTGAAATGTCTCAATCAGCATGAATCATCCTGAATCAACAAATTGTAAGAAAATTTATAAAAATACTAAATTAATCTACATAAAATTCTCTACAAAAAAATGTTTTAAAGTTTTTCGCTACAAACAATACTGACAAGCAATTCTTGTGCTCATGCAACGCTTTGGCTCACAAGCGTATGAAGATTCTGGGTCAAGCTTATCCGAAATCAGAAGACTACAGGCTCCTTGTGCTCTAAGGTCCAATAAGGAACTCAGCTCCACGTTATAAGGCAAGATAAGATACACGAAATTTCGCTTGAAAATTGATTTGAGCTACTTAGAAGAAAAACACAAACCCGTATTTCAGCATTTTTGCAAAACCATCCCAAAGGGATTGAATTGAGGGATAAAAGTTTGTTTTAAAATCCTACATAATTTGTATGTAAGCTAGAGATATTCATGAAAATAAAAAAAAAGAACCTTTACACCTCCTACCCCTCTTGCCTCCACCGCTACCGTCCATTACTTTTAGTAAGTAAGTAAGAAATTTGGTATCTTTAATATTAAAACACCTACGTAAGAAATCACCTTTAGTAAAAAATGCAAAAAGTATTTTTTTTTAATGAATTTAATCACTGCTTTTAACAGATTTGCCTTTTATTAAAGTTTAGTACTTCAACTTTTTGGTCAAAGTTTCGACATCGATTTGTCCTTGTGTAACTTATCGACTATCGATAGATGAAAGCATGCCCACATCCCTACTTGTGACGAATTATTTCTTATATATTACTTCTATATGAGGTCAAATTTCTTTGGAAATAGTAATATGAATAGTGTATGCCTGGTGGGTAAGGTCAAAGAGATTTTAACCTCGCTGCGTTCGGCGTAGCGAGGTTCAAATCTCTTTGGGTAAGGTATACTAGCTCGATTTTGTTTTTTTTTTCGATCTGCTTTTGTTTTTCTTTTGTTCTCTTGCCCAGATTAATGGACTCGCCCTTTTACTTCCAAATCAGCGCAATAAAAAATAGATTCGCTTACCCCTGCCTATTCTCTGTCTCCACATTGGCGAAAATGAACTTTGTTCTGCAAATTTATCAAGTAGTTTATAGGTAGAGTCACGAACATAAGCACAACAGTCCCAAAAATAATAATAATTTAATTCTAGTAATTTCCTTTTTAATGTCTAGTATAATCTATACACAAGCGCTCGTCGGTGGAAATTCTTTGACCTTGAGCTGGTCTCTGGTTACGGAGGTTTGTAGCGAAGCGCTGGTTCAGGTTATACTGGTTATGTTTCCACTTGATTGCTGCCGTCAGTACCATTATATAGGTATTATGCCCTTACGTTAAGAGGCTATGGGAAAAGATAGATATTTGACAGTGCGCGCAGTCTTTTCGCTTGAAAGAAAGGTATAAAGTGCGCAATCCGCAACGCATTCGATGGCGACAGATATACTGTGCGTGTTACCAAAACTAAATGACGTAAGCGCCTGATATAAAATATCGACTTTTTGTAAAAACTAAGTAATAAAATAAAATTTTAGGTTGGGCAAACCCTAGCAACTACAAATACCATTCTGTATACTTAATTTCACTACTTAAAATACCTCCGATTCCACAAAAAGAGGAATAAATGAAAATTGAAGAGGCAACTTTGGATTTTTATTTTGTCGAGTCGATTTTCACTAATCATGTTTTGGTCTTGGTGATGCCCTCACTTTAATGGTCAATAAATACATACCTGAAAATCACGGCAAGATATTGGGTAAATATAAAGATATTTCTCTTTAGAATACCCAAAAAAACTTACATATCGCCTTAAAACATATGAATAATTGACTATACACTTATTTCTTACATTTGAATTGCTTTTCTTGCATTATGTTAACATTTCCTCGCTTTGATGAGGCGAAAAATTTAGTGTTTCGCTCGGCAGCAAAGTAATTTTGCGTCTCGTGCCTTGAAAACTTCGCCACGCTCAGAATTCTTCTTTTGAACCACGAGCGAAGCGAGATCCTTCTTTTGAACCCGGATTCAGGATTCTTCTTTTGAACTACGAGCGAAACCTAGAATCCTTCGCTTTCCTAGGTTTCAATACAAGGCACTCACGCTAAAGAACCCTTTTGCTGCCTTGCATAACAAATAGGTAACTATTTCCCGTTTCAAAAGTTCTTCATTTTCATGGGTAAAGCAAGAACCCGAGAGGATTGCAGAGGTATACCAAACACCCTGTAGAGCGTAAGCAAATTGGTGCAGCGAGGCAGAGGCGGCTTTTAAAGAAATATCATGCACAAGTCCGATCTGAGGCTCTAGTAGAGATACAGTGCGACAAGGCTTATAATGAACGTGGCAAAAAAAGGAAGTAACACCGCCACCTTGTGAAACGTCACTGTTTACAGTTCTCCTCATACAAACCAGCGTCCCCACCCGTGTTCATTATAAGCCTTGTCGCACTGTAAAGCTGTAGATGCTTGAACACCGTCGTAAAGTAGCCTGCTTGTGGGTCCATAAGCAGGCTACTTTAGAATACTCTACTGGATACATTTTGGGGAGTGTGCGTCCGATTTGCACGACCTTATTCTACCATCCCCCTTCCATCTTCGTGGAACTAGACGTGTCGGTTGGAGTTCCACTCCTATGTACAAAGCGCATCGTATCATGGCTCCACTATCGCGATCCGATCACCCGTCTGCGTGCATCGCGACGTCCCCAACAAGAAATAAATCATTTGTCCGTACGAAGCGCTTTGCTTGCACAGCCAAGGAGTAGAACTCCCTCCCTGGCAGTGTACTTATTCCCAGAAAAATATAATCTTGATCTTTTCAAGGCAAGAGTGAACAGGTATTTTCTGGCATGCTACATCTTCGACCATATCGTTACTTACCATCAGGTGAGATCGGGGTCAAATGCTGACCTATTTCGCATATAAAAAACTAATATCTTTGCGAAGCAAACTTTATGTAATAAAGCTTGTTATAGATTGGATTCTGAACCAATCTTTACTATAAAAGATTAGATGACTGCATCAATGACAAAAAAAGGTATGAGATATTTCGAGCGAAACACATTTTACAACTTTTAAATTAAACCGTGCTGCAGTTATTTCTCGCCGTTTCTTTTACGTTACCATAGCATGATCCAAAACGGTAGTAGGCTCGCTTTGTCTGCATTTTCTTATGTATGTTGTGTGCATGTTTTAACGTTCAGTAAGCGTTATCACAGATCATATAATACTAGTAAACTAGTATTGCGTTATATAAATAATCAACACTGTATTTTTTTGTGTCAATGGGCTAGCTTACTCTTGACCTCAATCTAGCCTTGAGGATAGAGATGAGAGACGACGGAACAAGCATGCCCAAAAAAAGACCTATTCACTCGCACATTATATTCGGGTGAAATAAATACAGAATTAGAAAATTTTTAGAAGTCGTAGACTTTTGCTACGGCGTAGTGCTACGCCCATTTCATCCCATTATGGGAGGAAACTGGATGCTTTAGGCCGGTATTTCACTGGAACACTGGTAGCGCGACTGGTTGCGCCACTGGTGTCCGTAACAAGACACCAGAGTCGCTACACCATGGTGTCAAAGTGAAATACCGGCCTTAATTACCAGTATTACCGCAGATAAAGTATATCCTATGTTCTATACTATTAAACGAGCAATATTTGTATATATATATTTGTAATCGGTTTCTCGAAAACGGCTCTAACGATTTTGATGAAATTTTGTATACAGGGGTTTTTGGGGGCAAAAAATCGATTTAGCTAGGTCTCATATCTGGGAAAATTCGTTTTCACCGTCTTTTTTAAATATTTCTTAGCGCGTTTTAGTGGGTTCAAGAAATTTACAGCGCCATCTTTTGTTGAGTAGCATAGTTTGCTCACCCGATGATATTTTGATCATACAGAGCATAGCTCGGTCGCCCAGGTACTACTATTAAACAAGCAATATTTGTATATATATTTGTAATCGGTTTCTCGAAAACGGCTCTAACGATTTCGATGAAATTAACCAAATCGGGGTTTTTGGGGGCAAAAAATCGATCTAGCTAAGGTCTCACACAGGGAAAATTCGTTTTCCCTGTGTTTATGAGTATTTTGTGAATTCCGCGTTTTAGACAGAAACTTACAGCGCCATCTGTTGGCGAGTAGCATAGCTTGCTCACCCGACGATATTGTCAGGTTGAATTGACTATTATGGAGCGAAGCTCGGTCGCCCAGGTACTTCGTATTACCATCCAAATTGTCTTGTTATTTGTTAATAACATTCAACATTCAAGAGCTAGTGCGGGAGAAACATGTTCATTTGGTATGCGACGCAGGCGAAGGTTGTTTGTTTACGTTTACTGTGCCGAACCGAACGCGTCCCGAAACTATAAGCAGCAGGGGTAGTCAATACTTGGCTCATATAATACAAGTACCAACTTATCTCTACCCGTGGGAGTCGTAAGAGGCGACTAAGGAATTATGCACCGAAGGATGGGCAGCAGCGTCTTTCTGAGCATCGTACCATCTTAAATAGTGCGGTCATCAACAAACGCAATCCTGCTAGCCGCAATGCTATCAAGCCTGTTGACTATGGTAATTCCTCTCCAATATGTACCACGCGTTTTTTCTGGAATTCTAGTCCTGTAGTGGACGACGTTTCATGGGATGTTATGTTGAAGATGATGTTAAGACTTCTAAAAAAGTAATTAAAATGTTAGAGGTCAAAGAAAAATTCATTAAAATTTTATAGTCTTTACTAAGTTTACTAACCTTAAAAGAAGCATGAGGGATTTCTTTACAAGGATTTTTTTTAAAATTAGGAACTTATAAAAGAAGCTGTGGAAAAGAGATTTATATTAGACTTTTAAGTCCGCCGGATTTTCAGAAGACAAAGTCGACTGCTGAACAAGGAGCTCTTTCCGAAATTTTCCATGTCTAAAAATGTGGCATATTTTAGGGCCGTTACATAGACACGACAAATTTTAGCATTGTGGCTGGCACTAATAGACCAATAATTGGTAACCGTAGTATCACAGTAATTTGCGCGGAAGGACACTGCTCTGCTGCCCATGTTTTGATTCAAGATCTTGTGTGACAACCACCGGAAGCGGCCTATGAAAACATTAAAAACTAGTGATAGGCTCCAATATAAGTCACAACTGTTAAACATTTTAACACGTGTCAGTGTTAAGATAATTAAACACTCAGAGCTTATCTACTACATTTTTTTAGTTAAGTATAGGTAGTGATAATAACATCCCGTTGCCGGAGTTGGACAAAAACTAGAACAATAGTTCAAAACACAAGAGTTTTACACTTATATATTAAGCTAATTCTTTAAGTGATTAGGTTCAAACGACTGAGTAAAAACAAAATAGCAATGATGATTTTTATAATTTATAGTTGTGTTTACAGGTAAGTATATACTTAACGTGAGTTTCTCATTCTCTAATGAAATAAATTGGCTTCTTTTTTTTGCCTTTATACTTAGTAATATTAACCTTTAAGATGTTGTAAAAACTATAGTTTGCTAGAAAATAGAACTTTTTTTTTTTAGAAAGGTGTGATAATACTGAAGGATGGTAGGTATCTGTCCATGAAACTGTTTTTTTTCTTCCAAGGAACATAGTTCGAAACATACAAAAAACCAAATTTGACCTCCCATTGGATGCAGTTTCTACGGGAGGCCGAAAAACGATTTCGTTCTATGACCTATGTTCGTTGGGAAATGTTGTTCAGTTTAATGGGCAGATTCACACCCTTTAGTATTATCACACCTTTCCTTTACACGCTGTTTTCATGTAAATTACATACATTTTCTAAAATTAGATTTTTATATAAATTCTATTTATCTTATCTAAAATTTTTAAAACCAATTTTGGCACAGGAAGTTAATTTATTACAGTTACTAAGGAACACAACACCTCACTGTGATGTCATTACAAAGAAACAGCATACCTATCCTCCATGCTATTTTTTTTATAAAATAAAAAGGTTGAGAACCTCTGGCTGAATCCCTTGCGGCCGTAAATACAGTTGCATCGTTGGGTATGAGTATCTACCAACAATTAACTACAAACAACCCACGTGCCGGCCGACGTTGCATAATTTCACCTCCTCCCGTGTTGTCGGACTTGGTCATTAGCTCACTGGAAGCCAAACGTAGCACTTGTAAAAGAAAATAGAATTAAAGTTAAAATATGTGGTGCATACTTGGAGCCCTTACTATTATAGCTCTGACAAGTTCAGAGAAAATTCCAGAATTAGGTTGGGAGAGAGAAATAAGTGATGGTGTTCAATCCTTGGGACACAAAGTTATATATGCAGGTAAGTTTTGGTAAAACAAAACCATAATCTTACTTAACCATCATTACTAGATCATGCTCTAGCCTTCTTAAAATTCCACGCGTCGGATTTGGCTACCTGTAATAGCAAATTTGAGGAAGGAAGTTCGGTTTAATCCTAAACTTTTAGTATTTAATTGACTTTTACGAGCTTTTTAAGACAAATACAAGTTTGCAGATGAGGACTTCACGATCATAAACGAGGTGGTCAGCAAAGAGGAGGAAAGGCATGCGTTAAAGCACAAGGAAAGACTGAAGGATCGCATCCACCCTCTGCCCTCCGAAGACGTGAAATGCCTCATGTCTGTCGATAGATATTGCTCTAAGGAAATGGGGCAGATGAAAAGTAAGTGTTTTTTACAAGCTGTCTGAAGAGTATCAGCTAGATACAGAAAGCTTTATAAAGTTAAAACTCCATTAAATGTATACTTTTTTGGGCATATAAAAATTAAGTAAGCTAGATTTTACCTTCTCTGTAACTGATAGTTTACCTGCTCTGTAACTGATAGTTTATCTATCTGTTATGTATTACAGTGCGACACGGCTATTTAGGAAGGTGGATAAAATCGGAACTGAAGCCACTGCATAGAGCTTTCGACATTCACCGAGCAAAATGTACTCGTATGAGAACAGCGCCAAAATACCCGTGTCGCACTTAAGATAAGGTAAAACCCCGTGGTCAGACCAGTTGCAGTTTAAGCCTAACTCTAAGGGAATCATTCCCATGTCCTGCAGTGGAAATTTTAAAGAGATGAGAAAGGATTTTATATTACGTTGTCAATAACTTTGAAGCCTCTAAAATTCCTCTGTCATGACCTAACAACCACTGCCTAAGATATTAAACTTTCTCAAGCCAGGAAAACGCTCTGGTACACCCAATAGCACGACAGTAGAAACAATTAGGACTTTATGTCATTATAATAGAGTTGCAAGTATTTCCACTGACTTGCAGTCGACCGTACCACCAAACTTGCAACCCCGCAGGTATCCTAATCCAAGCCGTGAAAGAAGACTGTGCGAAATGCACGGACCCGGAAAAGGAGAAAGCAGGCCACGTGATCGCGTCCATGATGGCCCACGATCCTGTGGCTTGGAAGCTCTTCCTCACCAGGTACGACGGCCTCGACAAGGTTCAGAGGATACTCGGATAGTGACCCCTAGGCACTTAGATATAGGTAGGTCTAATATTTTGTAAGTAATGTATGTTCTCTTTAATGATGTATGTAATAGTTACATTTTTTTGAGCGGAATTCAGTATCATGTCTCATTGTAACACAGGTGCTAGGTAAACAAACAGTTCATTTAAGGAGGTAACTCAGTGTCGTTTATTGAACAACTTTTTGCTGTGGGATTCATATTCAACTTTTTAGGGTTCCGAACCACAATGGTAAAAACGGAACCTTTTTGGTGCGACTTCGTCTGTCTGTCTGTCACACCTATACCTACATCTCAGCAACCACTCATGCTATCGACTTGAAATTTGAAATAGTTTTAGAATATATGACTGCCCAACTTTATTGCAAATGAAAGAATCATAAAATATTATTATTATTATTGAAAAAGGGCTCAAATGGGGGGGGGGGGGAGGAGGGGTCAAAATATTAAATTCTCGTTACTAGATCTAGTGGGGTATGAAAGGGCTTCACTTACTTCACCAAAATAGATTTTTAAATTTTTTAACGTTTAGTTTTCAAGTGATAATGAAAAACGTCAAAAATATATCATTCCCCCTTTTCTCCGAAGCTTGCGAAAGGAAAAATCTGAATTAGTCGTCGGTAAAAATCGATAGACGTTTATGTAAATATTACAGCAAAAATAAAACGATCTTTCTAAGTTTTTTGGAAATCTGCAAAAAACTTTTACAAACAAATTTTGTTTAGCGGTCTTAAAAATTTACTTTATTGCTTTTACAAATACTATAGTATATCGGAACCCTCGCCGCGTGAGTCAGACTCGCACTTGTCTATTTTTTTTAGGTTCCTTAGTCAACAAGAAACTGAAAAAAAGTTTCTTTTTGTACGACCCCTACAAGTTAAGTGGGGGCATGGACGAATAATTAAGACTGACAATCCCCATACTAGAAAACGTAGCCCGGAAAGGCATAAACTCATGGAAACTAGATGGCACTTTCAAATAATCTGGAAATTTGTTATGGTCTACCGAGTATTCTGCCAAAAAATCATTCAAGATTTCAACATAGTTTCAATCTAAAGAAACGCTTACATTGAAAGTTGGTTTATTTTTTCAGCAGAATACTCGAGAAGTCATAATAACTTCCCGGACTATTTATTGGCCATCTAGTTTTAGTTTTGTACTAGTCCGGGTTACGATTTCTAAAAGGGGATGGTCAGTCCTTCCTATTGTTCGTCCATAGTAGGGGTGAATTTTTTATTACTAGTCCACCCTATCGTGTGGGCTTTCGTTAGATAGGTCTTTTAAAAAGAAAGTCTGCAATGATCATTTTTCGATTTAGGGATCCATTTGCGAAATATTTGGCTTGAAAGCGCAAGTTTTCGGTTTGGTCGAGTGTCCTAATGCCAGATAAACGGTTGTTACTGAAAATGTGAAAAACATCACAGTAGTAGTATATATGATTAAATTTATAGGACAACTGTTACTCGTACAGTTAAGTAGGCTTTACAGGTAAATGAGCTATAGCCGAAAAACTGGAAATAATAAAAATAGCGATAGCAATTAGGCGATGAAACCTTGTAAAAGTTTATTTTTGAAAGTTTTATTATGAAATACTTAATCAAAATCTGCTTTGCGATAAAAAATCACAAAAAAAAAACTACGGAACCCTATACTGCACGTGGACCGACACGCACTTGGCCGGTTTTATTGATAGTTGCCTTGGAGGAGTATAGTTACTATGAGAAGTAAACACAGGTCAAAGATGCACGTCATTCATCATTGCGCATTCACCATTCATATGCCAAAAATATTGGTCTGAATTACGAATCTCTTGATTATAAGAATTACAAAAATGTAAATTGATTTTATATTTACATTGAAGATATTTATTCTGTCGCGGTGTCTGTCTGTCTGCAACCAAATCTTGCAAGATAAATTTGATCCACTTCCCGGTTTTCGATTATGGTGAAATAAGAATAAAATTTAGCATGCGTAAGTAAATCGGATGACATTGCAATATTATTAAAACTTGGAGCTGATGATGGAGACGGAAGAAGGCCTTAGGAACGGAGAAAACAGCGCGTTTCAGAAACCTTACAGCGTCATCTGTTGGTGGGCTTGCTCACCTGGCAATATTGTAATGTTACTCGTAGAGTTTTTTTTTATAAAATATTTTGGATTTAGCTAGGCCTCTTTGGGAAAGTTTGGCAACGACTTAATTTCCCGCGCAAGATGCAACAATTACTTTTTATGATACTGTCTCAGAACAAAAACCTCCTTTCTTTGGATACTGTAGTTTTTCTACTCCTTACTAGAGGCGCTGTTTTCAATGCTCTGTGGTCTGTGGTTAATTGTTTTTTGTATTTGTTGTATTAAAATTGTAAAAATATATAAACGAAAAAAACAAAAGCTTTTGCTAGATGTAAAAAAAAACAAAATTTTATCACAGTCAAGGTTTAAAATAAAAGCGTGTTACATTATAAAGCAGCAAGAGAAAAAAAATAGGTGGAACACGCTTTTATTTAAAAATTTAACTGATAAATTTTTGGGTCTTTTAACATTTTTTTTACGTTTATTTTATTTAATGATTTCGACATGGGTGTGACATGGGTCCCATAGCGAAAGTTTTTAGATTAATTTATTCACTAAGTATAACATATAGATATAGTGAAACGAGACTAATTTACCTCCTTGAAGGAAACGTCCTGTATAGGAGGACGACTAGAGTCCGTCGCTTGGCGAATGTTAGAATTGTTTGGAAGCCACTATCATTACACGCAAAATTTGTTTATGATAAATCGTTCATTACTTTTTATACCAGCCTAGATGGAGACCAGCAATTTTCCCGAACAAAGAAAATACAGGGTGTAACAAAAAGGGTATACTAACCCTGAAGGATGTGAATCTGCCCAAGAACTGAACAACTTTCCCTAAGGAACATAGATCGAGATACGAAAAAAATTTTTTGACCTTCCATAGAAACTGAACCAGCTGATAGTGCATTTTGTATGTGAGGTCGAAATTTTTTTTTTCGTATTCCGACCTATGCTCCTTAGGGAAAGTTGTTCAGTTTCGTGGGCAGAATCACATCCTTCAGGGTTGGTATACCCTTTCTGTTACACCTTGTATATGGAATTAAAAATATCGTGTTCCTATTCTAAATGTGTCGGTCAAGACTAAGAAACCACTTTAGAAAGGCATGTAAATTTATTTTTGAAGTGTAAATGTTTTTTTTTTGGGAAAGTTGCTTCTTTAATCAGGGTAATCACTGCGCTTCGGGATTAAGACCACAATTACATCAGAATTAAAACAGGACTAAGAAGATACTAGAGTTGCTAAGACTCACCGCTTGCTGCTAAAGTTCCCGATAGTAAGCTGACAGATAAAATGTCTGTCAGCTATATAGGTTTTATTTTTACCTGTGTTTATTTGTCAATTAGAGCAATCAGGCGCTTGTGAAACAAAACATTTGCACTATCTGACAGAAATAACTAATTTGGAACTTAACAGCAAGCGGTGTAACGGGCCCTAAGTGTATTAGTGAAATTTAGGAACATATGGATAATTCGTATGGCTTACATTACTAGCTCTTAGGTAAGTCGTTATCACATCTTCCATAACTCAGAAACGAATTCGACATACATTGCTGATTGTAATAAGGATATTAGAATTAACAAAACCAAGCCTCCCAGCAATGAATGCCGAATTAGTCTTTGTATTTAGGAAGGTTCGTTGTGCCTTTAGTAGCGCAGTAGCGTCATGATTTATAATTATTGACTAGGTTTTGATTTTTAGGACTATTATAATGCTACGACCCGAAAAAAAAAGTAAGAAACTAGTGCGCAAAAAACGAGAGAATGTGAAATACGTCCCAGTGGGAAAGCCGGAGGAGATCAAGACCAAGCAAACCAAATTTACGGCTCCAGGTATCAAAGTTAAAGTCAAAAGGCAGAAGTTGAAAAGAGTCGTTTTGCGTAGTAAAGACAAATCCACATTACCTTGACCTAACGACCTAGAAACTACCCTTATCGAAATTAAAGATCATCTAACTACACTAGGGGTCGAATTGATAAATCCCGCTTAAGTGTGAGATTGTCCTTAAGGGGCATCTTGAGGTGTTGCATTAATTAATAAACAGAAATTGAGTAGCTGTCATCATAAAAATTGTCATTTGAGTGTTAAAAACACACTCACTAATTTATAAACGAAACTTAACTCAAAATTGTTGATGCTGTCAAATAGTGACGAGTATTATATTGAACTGTCAGTCTCCATTATTTATTTATTTATTAAGAAAGAAGAAACTTTAAAACCAACATTAACAGCATTATTAGAAGCAAAAACAAAACGCAGACATAAATTCTTTTTGCTCTTTTGACGTTTGACTAAAAGACGGACACTTGAGATTGATATTTGGATATTAGTTTATTAATTAGCAAGATCTTGATATGCTAATTGCATCTTGATAATTAAGTCAGCTGACATGGTCTTGGGGAAGATTTTGAGAGGGATTTATTAATACGGGCCTAGACTTGGGCCTATAGTTCGTCCATCTTAAGAATGCAGTGAGTCATCGCTTTCCTAGCCAAGGCTCGTACCAAATCAGGTCGCTTAAAATTATAAAGTTTAATGCACAATGACTAACTGATGGCAAACCTTCGAAGGAAGCGGTTGTTACATAAAACACGAAAATATAAATAAATAAATGGTACAGCAGCACTGCACTTACTTTCTCGCGATATACGAGAGTCACCATTCAACCAACAGTGTCCCCACCGGGAGTCGAACCCAGAACCTCCGGATCAAGAGCCGAATGCTATATAAAGGCTGCGGATAGTAATGAGTAAATAAGTACCAACTGCAAACTTAAGTTTGTAATTTCATACAAATAATATGAAAATACAAACTTACCTATACGAACTAGATTTCTGTAAAAATGATTTAATGAAATATGCAGTCAGGTAGAAAGCCAATTTAGAATCCAAATTGTAGAACATCAAAATAAGCTCGACGAAACAGATTTTGAGTAAATCACATTTTTTAAATTTTAGTAGTAAGGGAACACCCTTATATGAATCTCTAGAGACCAATTGATACTGCCGCAAATATACCTTAAATAGAGATGCTTGGTCATGCAAAGCTTCATCAAGATTTTATGAGCCGTTTATGCGAAAATCACAATTTTTCATTTTCGTTGTACTCGTATGACAGCAACCCTCAAAATGAGAGCCAGCAGGAAACCACTCAAAACCCTTTGATGGATTTGCATAAAACTCTTAAATTCCAAATATGGTGTCAATCGGACCATTCGTTTAGCCGCTAGGCCAAAGCGTGACGGACAGACCGACCGACCGACGGACCGACCGACCGACCGACCGACCGACCGACCGACCGACCGACTGACGGACGGACATTTTTGGGAGACTTGTTTTTTATGATGTATAAGTGATATAGAACACATTTTTGAGAAAATTATAAAAACTTTTTTGTTCACGAATACAATACCTTTCTCGCTCCGCTCGGAAGTAAAAAATAAAAATTACACCTTTGCAGGGTGCATTTGCATTAATGACTTACTGCATTCATAACGCGGACAAACTATAGACAAGTGGCTTTCCACTATCGTAAACGCCAATTAAATCCATACTAATCCATACTTCCATACTATACTATATACTATAATATACTATATACTATATATACTATATACTATAATATTATAAATGCGAAAGTAACTCTGTCTGTCTGTCTGTCTGTCTGTTTGTTTGTTGCTCTTTCACGCCTAAAGGGCTGAACGGATTTTGATGAAATTTGGTATGGTGATAGATGGTAACTTGGAGACGGAAATAGGCTACTTTTTACCCCGGGAAAATATCTCATTCCCGTGGGAATCTACACATACAATAATACTCTAGCGGGGTTGTATCTGCTACAGCACACCGAAACTACTTAACCGATTTTGATGGGACTTTTTTTATTCAACTAAGTATCGCTGATTACGAAAACTACTACAATTTTGAAATCCAACGTGGTAGACGTAAACTACCATTATCCCCTGGGGATAAGGTTGAGGTGCGATAGGGTTGAAATGTCTAAAAATCAATATGGGTGTCGTTTGTAAGGTTTATCGAGCCGCTGATTACAAAAACTACAACAATTTTGAAATCCAACATGGTGGACGTGAAATGCTATCATCCCTTGGGGATGAGGTTGGGGTGCGATAGAGTTGATATGTCTAAAAATCAATATGGGTGTCGTTCGTATGGTTTATCGGGTCGCTGATTACGAAAACTACAATGATTTTGAAATCCAACGTGGTGGACGTGAAATACCACCACCCCTGGGATGGGGTTGGGATTCGATAGGTTTGAAATGTCTAAAAATCAATATGAGTGTCAGTTGTATGTTTATATAAGGATAGGGATAGCGGTTAAGATGGCGTTAGGGGTAGAAGCAGGGATAGGGGTAGGGTCAGGGATAGGGAGAGGGAGAGGGGGAGGGATAGGGAGAGAGTGTAAGGGAGGGGAAAATGAGGGGAGAGAAAGGGGGAGGGAGGGGTAGAGGGCGTGGGAGGGGGTAGAGGGAGGGGGGGTAGAGGGAGGGAGAGGGGGAAGGGGATGATGAGTGAGGGGAAGGGGGAAAGGGAGGGGAATGGGAGGAGGGCGAGGGGGGAAAGGGAGGGTGATGGGGAGAGGGGAAGGGGGGAAATGGAGGGAGAAGGAAGGGTGAGGGGGGGAAGAGGGAGGGGCGAGGGAGAGGAAGAGAGAGTGGGAGAGGGTGAGGGAGGGGGAGTGGGAATGTAGGGGGGGGGATACAAAAGGATAGATAGGGAGGAATAGGGACCTTTTTTACTCTTATGAATACCTCCTCGCTACCCATTCACTTCACTCCCTTTATTGCCTTCTTTTTTAAGTTCGCCTGTAACGGTTGACAATGAAAATTCCGCACTACCTACCAGTTAAATAAAATCAAAAGATAATTAAGTTTGTAGTAAGATGCATTTATTCAACTTGGATAAGTACAAATGCATCTTTTACGTAGGGATCAAGAAGGATAAGCGCTCCGTAAAATATGTTTCAATTAAGTTCGAGTTCTGTTTTTTTATAAAATCTACGCGGACGAAGTCGCGGGTAACAGCTAGTTAATATTATAAATGCGAAAGTAACTCTGTCTGTCTGTCTGTTTGTTTGTTTGTTTGTTGCTCTTTCACGCCTAAACGGCTGAACGGATTTTGATGAAATTTGGTATGGTGATAGATGGTAACTTGGAGACGGACATAGGCTACTTTTTACCCCGGGAAAATATCTCATTCCCGTGGGAATCTACACATACAATAATACTCTAGCGGGGTTGTATCTGCTACAGCACACCGAAACTACTTAACCGATTTTGATGGGACTTTTTTTATTCAACTAAGTATCGCTGATTACGAAAACTACTACAATTTTGAAATCCAACGTGGTAGACGTATACTACCATTATCCCCTGGGGATAAGGTTGAGGTGCGATAGGGTTGAAATGTCTAAAAATCAATATGGGTGTCGTTTGTAAGGTTTATCGAGCCGCTGATTACAAAAACTACAACAATTTTGAAATCCAACATGGTGGACGTGAAATGCTATCATCCCTTGGGGATGGGGTTGGGATTCGATAGGTTTGAAATGTCTAAAAATCAATATGTCAGTTGTATGTTTATATAAGGATAGGGATAGCGGTTAAGATGGCGTTAGGGGTAGAAGCAGGGATAGGGGTAGGGTCAGGGATAGGGAGAGGGAGAGGGGGAGGGATAGGGAGAGAGTGTAAGGGAGGGGAAAATGAGGGGAGAGAAAGGGGGAGGGAGGGGTAGAGGGCGTGGGAGGGGGTAGAGGGAGGGGGGGGTAGAGGGAGGGAGAGGGGGAAGGGGAGGATGAGTGAGGGGAAGGGGGAAAGGGAGGGGAATGGGAGGAGGGCGAGGGGGGAAAGGGAGGGTGATGGGGAAATGGAGGGGGAAGAACGGGTGAGGGGGGGAAGAGGGAGGGGCGAGGGAGAGGAAGAGAGAGTGGGAGAGGGTGAGGGAGGGGGAGTGGGAATGTAGGGGGGGGGGATACAAAAGGATAGATAGGGAGGAATAGGGACCTTTTTTACTTTTATGAATATACCTCCTCGCTACCCATTCACTTCACTCCCTTTATTGCCTTCTTTTTTAAGTTCGCCTGTAACGGTTGACAATGAAAATTCCGCACTACCTACCAGTTAAATAAAATCAAAAGATAATTAAGTTTGTAGTAAGATGCATTTATTCAACTTGGATAAGTACAAATGCATCTTTTACGTAGGGATCAAGAAGGATAAGCGCTCCGTAAAATATGTTTCAATTAAGTTCGAGTTCTGTTTTTTTATAAAATCTACGCGGACGAAGTCGCGGGTAACAGCTAGTTCTATATAAATCTAAATGTTGAATTTATGGATATCGTAATGTTTTATAATATGATTGTTGAATTTAATTATATAAGAGTTTACGATAGTATACACCGTGTAACGGAAAAGTGTGATAATACTGAAGGGTGTGTATCTGCCCATGAAACTGAACAACTTTTTCCAATGAACATTGGTCGAAATACGAATGCGCTATCAGCTGAGGCAGTTTCTATGGGAGGTCAAAAATTGATTTTTATGTTACTTGGGAAAAAATTATCAGTTTCATGGGCAGATTCCCACCCTTAAGTATTATCACATCTTTCCGTTACACGGTGAAAAGAAAGCCGCCTGTCTACCGCCCTCGAAACGTCGTCAATATAACGCAGCCATCAGTGAATGTGAAAATGTAATTGAGTTTCTGTACATAAAAATCATGTTTATATTTTCTTTTGTGCCATTCCCTTAAAATATTTACCTAGCATGTTTGTGTTCATTCTATTGTTGATTAAATAAAGTGTAAGTAGGTGTATCTCATAAAAGATCTTTCACTTATGCCATTCTAAACCTAGATAGTCTGGCATAAAGTTTACTAATGTAGTATAAGCTTGTGAGTGTTGACTGTGCATGTCATCTGAATATAGTTAGGTTTTGAAACAAAATTAACTAAACACGTAATAGTTGACAAGCGTTATACATATTTATTAACGGCTAACAATGCTGTACGCGTGTTATTAACTCTACCCAAGTAGAGATAGACTCCACTTGCTTTTGTTTTTGTAGATTCAGATTCAGATTCAGATTCAGATTATTTTATTCAATGTAGATTCTTTACAGAATACTTATTGAATGTCATGCAGAATACAATTCAAATAGAGCGAGTCTACGCCGTTTCGGATCGTGCTGTGGCAGCGTAAAAGAAACGGCAAGAAACCACTGCAGCACGGCCTACTTTAAGAGTCGGCTTTTTACAATGTGTTTCTTGTTTTTCGCTGGAATATCAGAGCACCATACCTCTTTGTCATTCATATAGTCATCTAATCTATAGTAAGCTTTTTTACATAACGTTTGCTTTACACATTCTTTAAACTTTCTCTCAGGTAATTGCAGTATATTGTCAGGTATTTTGTTGTAGTATCGTACACACAGACCAACGAAAGATGTATTGACTTTAGTTATTCTAGTATATGGTTGATCAATTTTGTGCTTATTTCTAGTATTAAAATTATGCCTGTCACAAATTTTAGGTAATTGATGAATGTTCTTTCTAGCATACATAACATTTTCATAGATATACTGGCATGGCACTGTCATTATGTTGATTTCCTTGAACAGTTCTCTCAGGGAATCACGAGTCTTCAGGCAATAAATTGCTCTTATAGCTCTCTTTTGTAAAACGAATATTGAATGTATATCAGCTGCTCGGCCCCAAAGCAGTAAGCCATAAGACATAATGCTATGGAAGTAGCTAAAGTAAACCAGCCTTGCGGTAGCTACATCAGTAAGTTGTCTGATTTTTCTGACAGCATATGCAGCCGAGCTCAATCTACTAGAAAGAGCCGTTATATGAGGGCCCCATTGAAGTTTAGAGTCTAGTATTAACCCTAAGAAAACTGTACTATTTACAAAATCTAATGGTTCATTATTCAATACTATGTTATGTGAAGTAGACCTTACATTTGGTAGTGCAAATTTAATACATTTAGTTTTTTTGGCGTTTAGGACTAAATTGTTAACAGTAAACCATGCATGAATCTGTCCAAGTGCATCATTGACTTCGTTATAATTTTGTGATTTTCTACTTACATTAAATATTAATGAAGTATCATCAGCAAATAACACAATCTTTGACAGATTCTTCACTACAGTAGGGAGGTCATTAATATAAATAAGGAATAAAAATGGCCCTAATATGGACCCTTGAGGTACGCCAATTTTGACAACAGATCCCAGTGATTTCGTTTTGTTTACTTGTACCTTTTGAATCCTGTTTTCCAAATATGACTTAAGTAGTTTAAGTGAATTATTCTTAACACCGTAATGTTCAAGTTTTAACAACAATGTGCTATGATCTACGCAATCAAATGCTTTGGATAGATCACAGAAGATACCAATAGCATCTTCAGATTTTTCCCACGCGCCAAAAATGTATTTTAAAAGTGCAGTTCCGGCATCCGTTGTACTGCGCCCTTTCGTAAAACCAAATTGATGGTCATGTAGTAAGTTATTTCTATTAAAGTGCGAAAGCATTTGATTGAGTATGACCTTCTCAAAAATTTTACTAAGTACAGGTAAGACTGATATTGGTCTAAAATTACTGGGATCCTTTTTGTCACCAGCTTTGAATAATGGAACTACTTTACTTTTTTTCATTAAGTCAGGAAAAGTACCATGATCGACACAATCATTGAATATAACAGCTAAATATGGAGATATAGTATCAATGATCGCACTGCAGACTTTTACTGACATTCCCCATAGGTCCTCAGTAGTTTTCATTTTAATACTTTTAAAGGCTTTAACAATTTCGTTAGGGGTGACATGATTGAACCCAAATTCAGTTTCGCAGGCGTCCACATTCTTTTGAAGTAAACCGCTAGCAAGTGAAGATGATGAATTGAGTGACTCTGTTGTTTTCAAAGGAATATTAGTAAAAAAGGTTTCGAATTCTTGAGCCACTTCTACGTTTGAACTAATGGTTCCGCGATTTGTATGAAGTGTGATTTGATTGTCACGCGGTTTCACTTTACCAGTTTCACTGTTTATAACATTCCATACAGCCTTAATTTTGTTATCAGCAGACTGTATTTTTTTCCGTAGGAAAAATGATTTTGCTTTTAAACAAACTAATTTAAACAATTTTGAATAATTTTTTACATATTCAATGAAACTGTCGTCATTTGAATAATTTCTTATCTCATATAATTCAAAAAGTCTGTCTCTACTTTTGCGAATACCAGCGGTAGCCCAGTCACTGAACTTGAATTTTACAATGATTTGTTTTTTCCTAATAGTGAAAATTTTACTGAATTCAGTATTAATCAATGTGAATAAATCTTCATATGAGTTATTAGGGTTGTTAGGATTATAATTGTGACAGGGCAGTTTTTCTAGTAACGTGTTTTTGTACTTTTCTAACCTGTCGTTCGTTAGACTCCTGGTTTCTATATCTATCTTCTGGGTTACTCGAGAATAATTAAAAGTAACACTTTGACCCGAGTGGTCCGACTGAAGCGAGTTTATGATACTTTTATCAAAATAATCGCAGTTACAAAATACGTTATCAATACAGGTAGCCGAGGATGACGTCACCCTAGTAGGTTCAAAAAATACATGCTCTAAATTATAACTTTTAAAAAGACTTAAAAGTTTGGTACTATAGGAAGTATTTTCTAAAATATTTACATTAAAGTCGCCACACACTACCGCAAACTTATTTACTTTGGTCACTATTTTTAAAACATCTTCCATTACTAACTCAAACAAAGAAAAATTTTGATAAGCGGGAGGTCGGTATACACATACTACAACATGCTTGTCCAGCTCAACACAAGATATTTCAATACATCTTTCAACCGAAAGTCCAACAATATCTGTACGGTTCTTAATTTTAAAACTGTTACGAACTAAAATCAGTGACCCACCGTGTAAAGCAGATTTTCGATTGAAAGAACTGGCTATACAATAATTATCATAATTAATTAACATTTGGTGATCTTTTTGCCAGTGTTCAGTGAGACATAAAATGTCAAATTTAGTTTTTTCTAAGAACATTTCAACTTCTAAAATTTTGCTGGAAAAACCCTGAATATTTTGATGTAAAATTTTCAAAATATTAGATTTTTCCTTTGTCTTTGCTATAGGAAGTTTTTTGCCAGAAGATTTTTTTTTATTTACCTCAGTAAAAATTCGATCAGAAAAACCTTCTTTTGTCGTATCAACTAGTTTAAAGAATTTGAGTTAGTAATGTTACTAACTACAGAAATATTTTGTACATTACTTCCTATAACAGAATTATGTATATTATATGCTATCAATGTAGCGAGGTCTTTCTTAAACTTAAGGGGCAGATACATAGTCTCCTGCGTTAAAGTAAAATAATGAATATAATTATTTATGTCAAGATATAAAATGTCACTATGACGAGATGTCAAATTCTGTAAATATAAATTCATTCTGTGTATACATTTGTTGTGTTGCTGAGTGACATTTGAGCAATATGGAAAGTTGCACAGAATAAACTTACATTTTGTTTTATTTTATATATTATTTAACATTGTCACAAAATTGGTTAATGTTAATCTACTGATTTTAGAATGATTGCCGACCACAATCACAACAGTGGTATTCTTGTCAAATTTGCCTGCAGCAATCTTTTTTACAAGTTCATCAAAAGAAATATCCGGACAGCAAATATTACAGCAATAGTTTTGTAAGTTCAAAGTAAAACAATTGCGTGTGGACATTGCGTATGATAGTACTCTTTTGGTAGTACAAACCATGTTCAATAAAACGCAATTCGATTCAACATGAACCAAAAAGTTTGAATTTGACGTTTTAGTAAGTAGAATAGTATCGTTCCGTCCTATGGTCGAACTGTGAGAGTAGATTCAAGTTACTTGATGCTAATCAAAAAGTTTGTGGTATGTATTACCGATTTATGCGCTGGTTATCTGCGAAATGAGAAGACAGCTCCTCAGGTTCATCATCATCATCATCATATCAGCCGAAAGACGTCCACTGCTGGACATAGGCCTCCCCTAAAGATCCCCATGACGACCGGTCCTGCGCTGCTCGTATCCAGCGGCTTCCCGCGACCTTGACCAGATCGTCGGTCCACCTTGTGGGGGGCCTGCCAACGCTTCGTCTTTTGGTACGTGGTCGCCACTCTAGAACCCTTACGCCCCATCGGCCATCGGTTCTTCTTGCGATGTGCCCTGCCCAGCCCACCGCCACTTTAGTTTAGCGACTCTCAGAGCTATGTCAGTTACTTTTGTTCTTCTGCGGATCTCCTCATTTCTGATTCGATCTCGCAGAGAGACTCCGAGCATAGCCCTTTCCATAGCTCTTTGGGTGACCTTGAGCTTCCTGATAAGGCCCATCGTGAGCGGCCACGTCTCTGTTCCATATGTCATCCTCAGCTCCTCAGGTTAATAAAATATAATTAAAAAAATATATTAAATAACAAAAAACCCAACTGCTTAGCACAAGAGAGGAAAACAAGCTTAAACCTATTGGATTTGGTAACTTGAATTGTATAAGAGACTGAAGGCGGGGACGAAAAACCTATTGTGGATGTTTACGACTTAATTTTGTTCGTCCCCGCCTGCAGTATCTTATACAATTCAAGTTACCTACCAAATCCAATTGGTTTAAGCTTGTTTTCCTCTCTTGTGCTAAGCAGTTGGGTTTTTTGTTAATGAATAATTTTTTATTTTAAACTTTTTAGTTTTCAGATTTACTACGTCAAGTTAAACTAAAAAATTTGCTTAAACCTTAGATAAATGATTCGCTGTGCTCCGACGAATTCGGAGCGCAGCGAATCATTTAGAATCAGGTTTTTACCAGCTATTGTTTGGTACCCAGGTTGCAAAAGTAATGACTTAAAAAAAAATGTTTTACCCTCTTTTTCTCTTCAAAGGTGCCGTACTAAAATATTATACCCTATGACACTCCTACAATGAATACAAATCTAGCGACACCTCACGTGTTGAAATCTACCAAGCCGTTTTGGCTGCAGAGCGCGACAAAGAAATCGACATACATACATACAAAAACAACTATTTACACAACCTAGAATGAGACGAGCCCCAACCCAAGATATTTTTCTACATACACCCAACGTAAAGAAACCTCCCAGGTTGTTTTATCAATAAAATATTACCAGGTGAGCAAGCGACGCTACCCACCAACGGATGGCGGTGTAGAATTCTGAAACGCGGTAATATCTCCACTTTTTCATGGATATCTTCCGGCTCCATCATCAGATCAGCTCCAAGTTACAATAATATTGCATTGTCATCCGATTCACATGCGCATGCAAAATTTCATCTCAATCGGAAACCGATTGAGTTTCTCTTTTCAGTCGGGTATTTTGTATTTTGAAATAGTTTTTTTATTTAGTACTTTTATATTTTTTTTTATACCCTATGACACTCCTACAATGAATACGAACCTAACGACACCTCACATGTTGAAATCTACCAAGCGGTTTAGGCTGCAGAGCGCGACAAAGAAATCGACATACATACATATATACATACATACATACATACACTCGAAAAACATAACCCTCCTGTTTTGGGGCAGTCGGGTAAAAACAGTAAAAACACAGTATTTACAAGCAAACCAAGTAGAGACTGCCAAACTAATCAATGTCGTAATTTGGAATTTGCTTACGTCTAAGTTTAAATATACATATTTACAGAAGCCTGCCAGCATCAGGCTAGCAGGCAACCTCCGTTGTCGACAGTATGAATAAAGGCCAGTGTTTCAACCCAACAGTTTATTAGCGGCTTTCATATAAGATCAAAGTCCAGTGTCCTTTGCGTTACTTTTGGTAGGGTTTGTTTATAGTTACTTCTAATAATTAATCATCGTCTTTGTCGGCATCTTCCTTCGAACTAGTCGGCTTGGCAGACGAAGCTTTAGTCTGTTTGCTTTCTAAGTACTTCCTTTTGTAGCTGCCATCAGATTGGTACCTGCGAAGAATGGTGATTCAGTCCGCGAAGGCATACACAAATTTATTTTACATCTCTCATATTCGGTAAGTAGGTCCTTTATTACCTCCAAATGGGGCTTGTAGGTGACCAATTAGCGCTCTAAGGTAATAATGTAGCTAGAAAAGCCCTAGGGCGGTAAGTAATTGAGTTTTGAAAGGGTGAAGTGTTTTTTTTTAATAACTTACCGCCCTAGGGCTTTTCTAGCTACATTATTACCCTAGAGCGCTAATTGGTCACCTACAATTTGGTGGTAATAAGGACCTACTTACCTCACAATCGAGATGTAAAGCAGAGTAGTTAGCTCGGGTGTAAGCATCAATTGCACCCTCGAACTATAGGCGCCCTCTCTGCGCTCGTGCGCCTAAATATCTCGGGCTGCAATTGATGCCTTACAGCCCTTAGCTACTAATCTACTATTGTTACTAAGGGGCTTTTTTAACTATTGAGTTGCTTATCTTACGTAACAAGTACATGACTCTACATATTTTAAAGATACACTTTTAAAAAAATTTGATGGCACGGTATGTAGCACTGATAATAAATCAGGTGGACCACGGGAGAAAAAATCTCTCGACTGCCTGAATTGCCTGCCGTTTCCTTTTGTCTTGGGATGAATGGATTTTCAGCACCATTACAAACTCATGAAAATGACAACTTTGGCCTTACAATATTTAAAGAGTTATCTTGATGATCTCTGTCTAACAATTATTTTAGACCATCATAAATAGGCCACCTGTATAATTCTTTTATGCTCCTTTTAGCTGTCGTCACAGAATAAGGTAATTTTACTATCGTATAGAACGGACACTCTCCGCCCCACTTGCAATCCACACCCTCACCCCGCGCGCACCTTCCTGCGCGATTCGCGTGGTGTTTCTGAGGGTCTTTGTACTGAATATGCGGGCCTACGCGACCTTCCAATTTCAAATTCTCACTTGTTGTATGTGGTTTCTGGGGTGTGCTTTCGTTGTCATTGAGGTAGAAATGAGATGGTAATTGTCCTGGAAGCTACGTACTTCTGTTCGAGTTTCCGCCAGTCATCAGGGCGGTGGTCGATGATGTAGTGCATCACCTGATCGGCCCCATCCCGTTGCCGCTCCGTACACTTTGTACAATCGTTGTCTATTGCATCCGGTAAGTTTCCTGGGCAAAAAGAAATTGTATTTTAATGGTACTTAGGTACTGCCAATATTAAAATCAAGTGATTTGATTATCATTTATCATCAGTATTATCACCCCTATAGTCATCACTGTCAGCCAGTAGACGTCCACAGCTGGGCACAACAATTTTTACGCAGGGACTAACTCGGAAATCACAAAAAGAATGTAAGTAACATTTAGTTTTAATAAAACTATAAATTTAGAAGAAGTTTAATTTAATCAGTTGAAACACGCATTAAGGTAAAAAAATCAGGACCTATATAAGCGAAAATACAAAAACTGTTCAGGTCTTTAGAAAGTAGAGAATGAAATGATCAGTTAATACTGCTTAGATTGTTAGCAGTCAAGCCTTTGCTGCTCGTGACATTACGATGAATATTTCACCAACCCTTGTACGATGGACCTGTATGATGTAAAAACACCTTCAAAGTACATGCAAGTAGATAATAAGAGCTCGTATCCATCAGGCGTGCACGGACCTTGTTCTAGCAAGTACGTAGTTAATCATTACGAAAGCGAGAACATCCTACAGATCAACCGCCTTCAGAGAATACAACAAATAATACTGCAACATCTGACTTATTGTTTAACTTGTTTCCATCAGGCGTGCACGGAACATGTTCGAGCAAAGCAAGCAATATCTTGTCACTCAATAATTTGCCAGTGAGGATCACCTCTAGACTAACCGTCTTCAGAACACAAACAAGCAAATAATAATAATGGTTTAATAATAATAATGGTTTTACAAAACATAAGCTTAAATGTAATAGGTAAACCGTGAGCCATCTGCTCCCGAACTAGGTAAACGTTTTTAAACGTATTTCTAGTCTTGGCATGTGTCGCATTGTTTATTTTTTACTGTGGCTTACATAAAAATAAATTCACACACACCTACACACAACCACACTTACATCTGACACTATCAACAACTCGGTTGCATAGAATGAATAATAACATATTTACATCGGTTATGCCTTTTTTGTTAGTCCAATGACGACAAAAACCAAACATGGTTTGGTCTTGGGTCTGCTCAACATTAGATCAGTAAACACTGGCCAGGATGAGTTTAACGTTTTAATGCAAAGGTTTTCTCCAGACGTCCTAGCTCTTAATGAAACGTGGCTGAGAGAGGGGGGTGATCTATTGGCGCCAAAAATTCCAGGCTTTTTATTCAAACATAGACCCCGCAGTTCCAAGTCGAGGGGAGCAGGTGTAGGATTTTATTTGCGACAAGGACTTAACGCTAAAATGGTGCCACACCCCGAGTCTCACTTAGAGCAATTGTGGTTGATACTCAAGATACATGGTTACAGTGTCGCTATAGGTACTGCTTACAGACCAGATGGTTTTTCATTAACAACAGCAATAACTGATATAAGTGAAGCGATAAGTTCATTTTCATATTGTAATTTTGTGTTTCTACTTACAGATTTTAATGTAGATTTATTAAAAGTTACTGAAAAATCACGGGAGCTTTTGTATTTTATTCAGCAGCAAAATCTTACTCAGGTTGTTAGGGATCCCACTCGGGTAACTAGTACCTCAAGCACACTTCTCAATATTATATTGACAGATTCTCCTGAAAGAGTTAAATGTGTAAATGTTCACCACAATCACTCTATTAGTGATCACGCATTAGTCACCGTAGATTTAAAATTAAAGCGAGCTAAGCTAATAAAGAAATATGTTAGTTTAAGATTACTTCATCGCATAGACACGACTGAATTTGAAAAGGATTTGAGTAGTATTCCATGGGATTTCGATAATGTTAATGACATGGTATGTTTATTAAATCATTTCTTAACTGCACTTTTTAATCTGCATGCACCAGTCAAAAAAATATTAATTAAAGATAAACCTAAGCCTTGGATTACTAACTTAGTAAAATACATGATGTTTTTGCGTGATGAAGCCCAAAAAACAGCAATCCAAACAGAAGATGACAAAGACATACGTTATTACAAAGATTTAAAAAACTTTGTTACGGGTACCTTGGAGAGAGAGAGAACTGCTTATTTTTCTTACTATGTAAATAGAAATAAAAATAACTCGCCTTTAATGTGGAAGCATCTGAAGGAAACTACGCAAGTATTTGGTACTTCAGGTGCGTCCCGAATTCCTGAAAACTTGTGCGATCCTAAAAATATTAATGAGCACTTCTTAGATGTTCCTGGTAATCCTGATTGTGACAATACAATGAAAGACTTTTTTGACAGCAACCTTCACTCGAATTTGATTTTCGATCTTAAAAGCGCCACAGAAGGAGAAGTTCTAAAGATATTGGAAAATATTAAAACAAATACCTCAGGTCATGACAATATTAATATAAAAATGATTTTACTAACCTTACCAAGAACTTTAAGAGTAATTACAGGTATTGTGAATAGATCAATATCCACTAGTACTTTTCCCGAAGAGTGGAAGTTAGCAAACGTCAAACCTATACCTAAAACAGCCACTGTAGAGACTCTTAAAGATCTTAGGCCTATAAGTTTGCTTCCGGTTGTATCAAAGGTGCTCGAACGGGTAGTTGAGAAGCAAGTTAATGCTTTTCTCCGAGAAGCTAATGTTATTCCATTACATCAATCCGGCTTTAGGTCAGGCCACAGTACGGAGACGGCTTTGTTAAATGTGACAGACGATATAATTACAGCTTCCGATCAAGGTCTCAGTAGCATATTAATACTACTTGACTTTTCTCGAGCATTCGACTGCGTCAACACATCACTTTTACTGACGAAGTTAAAATATTATGGTTTTTCGCAATCTGCCTGTAAGTGGTTTGGTTCGTTTTTAATGGGTAGATAAAACAATTGGTTACGGTGGATCAGCCCAATGGGGAACCCAAAGCATCAGAGATTCGTTTGATTGGTCGTGGAGTGCCACAGGGGTCGATTCTTAGGCCCATTCTGTTTTCTATTTATACTGCTGACTTGCCGAGGCATATATTAACATGCAAATATCATTTATACGCCGATGATACTCAGGTATATCATTCTTTTACACCTGGGGATGTCGAAACAGCAGTTCAAGATATTAATAGTGATTTAGAACGGATTTTTGACTGGGCGCATAGTAATTCTTTAGTTTTAAATCCGTTGAAATCAAAATACTTAATTATAGGAACAAAGAGGCAGATTGTAGACAGTGATGATGCGAAAATATCTGTTCATGGTCAAATTATTCCCAAAGTAAACGAGGCTAAGAATCTTGGCTTAATTATAGATAGTGAGCTAAGGTACGTTACACACATAAACATGAAAATTAGAAATTCTTTCTATAAACTAAAATCCCTTTATACCATAAGAAAATATTTGAAAGTCGAAGTAAGAGAGACGCTGGTGGATTCTTTAGTACTGTCACCCTTTAATTATTGTGACTCTGTGTATGGGCTAAAACGGAACATGCTATACAGAGACTACAGAATGCTTGCGCTCGTTTTTGTTATGATGTTCCCAAAAGAGCGCAAATTACACCCTTCCTAAATGAAAGAGGAATTCTTAAAATGAAAGCCCGTAGAGAACTACATTTTTCGTGTATCACTCATAGAGTGATCTGGAACAAATCACCTAAGTACTTGTTCGATAAACTCAAATGGAAAGATAGGAGTAAAAAGCAAAATATCAGATCAAATGATCAGAACCTTCTGGAAATACCGCAATATCATTTGACTGGCTTCAGAGGTTGCTTTAAATACAAGACTGCGAAAGTGTGGAATACATTGCCTCCACCTTTAAGAAAAAAAATAAGTACGCTCACATTCAAAAACAAAATTAAATTAAAATTAATACTTCTGCAAAGGTCTAGTGTTTAAACAATCTCTGGTGACTTTTTATGTTCATGCTGTGCACATTCCCACATTCACACACACACACACACACACACACACACACACACACACACACACACACACACCCTAACACACACACTCACACACACACAAACACCCTGACACACACACACTCACACACACTCAAATTTTTGCGATACATTTATATATGTTTGATAGAACCGCTTGTCTTTTTTTTAGGGTTCCGATACCAAAATGGTAAAAAAAAGGAACCCTTATGGTGCCGCTCTGTCTGTCTGTCTGTCCGTCTGTCTGTCACACCTCTATATCTCAGCAACCACTTACGCTATCGAGCTGAAATTTGGAATAGTTTTAGAATATAGTTGCCCAACTTAATTGCACATGAAAATTTTTTGAAAAAAGTATGATTATTAATGTAAAGGGGGCCAAAATAGGGGGGGCCAAATTTCAAATTGTCGCTACTAGGTCGAGTGGGGTATCATATGAAAGGGCTTTACTTGTACATTTTAAAATATATTTTTGTATTTTTTTTAAGTTTCTTAGTTTTCAAGTTATGATGAAAAATGTCAAAAAAAATACCATTCCCCCCCCCTTATCTCCGAAGTTTGAGTAAGGGAAAATCTGAATTAATTACAGTTGACAGAGGTTTATGTAAACTTTACAGCAAAAATAAAACGATCTTTCTAAGTTGCACAGTTTTTCAGAAATCTGCAAAAAACCTTTACAAACAAATTTAGTTTTGCGGTCCTGAAAATGGACTTTATTGCTTCCAAAAATACTATAGGTATATCGGAACCCTCGGCGCGCGAGTCCGACTCGCACTTGGCCGGTTTTTTCTTTGTATTTTGTGTGATTAATTGGTATCGGCTTTTGTTAATTAATTAATTTATCATTTATTTTTTTGTTAATCATTTTATCATTTTTGTCACCCTCGAGTATAAAATGGTTATTTATAAAGGTTCAAGAGAAGGGTAAGAACTGAAAACCAGTGCTTTCAGTGTTGCCTAGTGTAGCCTGGGAGCAAGAACTGAGTTTCTTGCCTTTTGCTTACAAAATTGTTGAATAAGAATAAGAATGATCGTGATTTATTTCCGAAATTTTTTGTTAATCGTTTTGTTTTTCATATGTGTAAGCAATAAAGATTTATGATTATGATTATGAAAAAACCTGTGTTTCAGGGCCTCTCCTCGAATCTGACTGGATGTTATTGATTTTCACAAATTAATAAGAAAAACTGTTAAAAACTGCCTATATTTGTTTTAAAACTAAAATCATTCAAAATGGATGTGTCGTGATCCTCTCTTTGTGTAATTGGGAAATAAGGCGTAAATGGATTTTTTCCGAGCAAGGAGCTGACATAGCCGGTAAGAAGGCGCTTATAAGCGAGGATTTGCTCTAGATTAATCTCCTCACAAATACAAACAAGCAAATATTACCTTAATAGCTTACTCACTTTTCAACTCGTTTCCATCAGGCGTGCATGGGCCTTCTTCGAGCAAGCAGTTCACATAGCCGGTCAGAAGGCGCTCGTTCCCGAGGATCTCCTCCAAGTTTATACCATCGTATTTAGTCGTATACTTCTCAGGTTCTTTTGCCTCGTTTATTGTTAGGTAAAGCAGTAATATGCTTAGTATGAGCAGTTTCATTGTAGATTCTAAAAAAAAACATTGAATGTAGTTAAAGTGCTACTTAAAAAAAACATAGCAAAGCAAAGTAAAGATTTGCTAATGCCATCTGAGAGGCGTTTCTTTAATCGTTTATCAGATTTTGTAAGGCCTGGCCAGGGCCTTTGCCTAGTTTTCGGACACAAAGTAAGTTACGCAATCATGCTTTAAACAGTTTGATTGTTTTAATGAAGAAGTATAATATGGTTTACAGGCTCTACACACACAAACAATCGATCGTAGTAAATAAAACGCTTACTTAGTATAGAAAAGGTATTTAAAATAGGGACTTAGGTACATCAAAACTCACCTTACCAGTTTCTTTCGTAAGCGAATGTTTTCTTCAAGAGATTTTCAGATTCAGGCTTTTTATCAGCTAGGCACATAATAGGTATTACCTTCCTTCCTAGTTTATACTTTCGTAAAATTGGACCTATCATAGCAAATTGCTTCCGGGGCTATTTCGTACACGTGAGTGTACTTACACGAACAAGTCGATGCGGCGGGTTTCATGTAATTGAGGTGCTATTACAGTAGCCGGAACGTCTCTACCATAAACGAACTGCCAAACCGAATTCCCGCGCAAAGCCCGGTAGAGAGTAGCATGTTCTTCTACTCAGGATTTTCTTCAGCGAAAGTAAAAAATGTCAGAACTACCGGTAATGTCGCCGGGCTTTGCGCGGGAATTCCTATCTCAAAGGCAATGGTTAGTTAATGGATTGATTTATGGCAGTCATGTTCCGGCTACTGTAATAACCCCTCTGAAGTATGTGTAGTGTAAATAAATAAGTAGAAGGGTAGTAAGATCATAATAAGACGACATATTAATAGCAGCAGAAAATATACACTCCTTACCGCAGAAAGGGAAATCTAAAGCACTCATTCATTCAAATCGTATGGGTTGCAAAGTCGATAACTGACCTCAGAAATCCTGGTGTCAGAGTTGCTGAGCCGCCGAAGGCCTGACATGGCTTCATCACAATTAGAAACCATAGGGCGCGTACGAAACCTAAACCTGCTTTCGAAATTAATATAGTTTTGGCGAGTACACCTCCTAAAAAAACAGGAAGGAGTACAACAAGGTTTACTTGCCGGCCGGCGAGATTCAGCCACTTCAAGGCGACTTTCCCCCTAACTCCATTAACGACTTCTTCCGTAGATAGTAGTCGGGGTCAACGGCTTAACGCGCCTTCCGAAGCACGGAGACATCTAACTTTTTGGACAACAAGGTGATTCATCCTGCAATATCCTAACTAAAACTAAACTGGGGAGATTGCACAAAGAGATTTTTGTTTGATAGTGTCCCCACCGGGAATCGAACCCAGAACCTCCGGATCGAGAGCCGAGCCCTCTAACCACTAGACCACGGAGGCTGTTCAAAGCACTAGAGATCCTAGGTTGTTTTCCTCTTTTCTGTTAAACAGATGGGTTTATTGTTTTTACATCTCTCATACAATACACAATACAATACAATACTCTTTATTGCACACAGAAATACAAAATTTACAAAAGAAAAAAAAAATATATACAAAATGAAATACGGAGCACAATAGGCGGCCTTATTGCTAAAAAGCAATTTCTTCCAGGCAACCTTTGGGTGCAGGAAACAAAATAATTGTAATACGGGGGCGGTGAACAAAGAAACCATAAACTGAATAAATATTGGGTACATACATAGTATTATAATAGACATACATACATATACCTAATATTAATATACTACATACATATATACTACATACAATATACATACATAAAAAATAAAACACATAAACAAGCAAGTGGAAACAAAGAACAACAACCAATATCAGATCACGGGACGTGAAAGAGAGAACAAAATAAGAAAATAAAATAAGGTTAGCCAGAGAGTGAGAGGAAGTGAGCTTTAACATTGTTTTTGAATGTGTCGAGTGAGGGAGCTTGCCTCAACGTGGTGGGAAGTGCGTTCCAGAGTCTTATAGCTCTTACTGTGAAAGAGTCTTGATAGAAGTTTGTGGAGTGGGAAGGTAAAGAGAGGGATAGGTCAAGAGAGGAACGGAGTGTACGGTCGACGTGAGAGGGATGGAACTGGAATCTTTCTTTGAGATAGGAGGGGGTAGTGGCTATGAATAAGACAGAATACAGAAGGGAAAGGATATGACAATCTCTTCGATGGCGAATGGGCAGCCATTTTAACTGCGCTCTAAAAGATGACACATGGTCATATTTCCGCAGCCCAAAGATAAACCTGATGCAAAGGTTCTGAAGACGATCTAGTTTATTGAGCAACTCTTCCGTGAGGTCGGGGTAGGAAGTGTAAGCGTAATCTAGGATAGGCAGCAGTAAGGATTGCGCCAGAGCAATTTTCGTACTGGTCGGTAAGAAATTTCGTAACCTTTTTAGTGACCCGTATGCCGCAAAAATTTTCCGACTGACATCTGATACTTGTGGCCTCCATGAAAGAGTATTGTCAAAAGTGATCCCAAGGTTTTTGACAGTTTGGCTATATGGGACACAAACACCTTCAAATACAACGGGAGGGAGTAGCCCAAAGTCGACTCTTGTGACAAACCATCGACTGCCAATAACTGTGACTTGCGTCTTATTAGGATTCACTCGTAATCCGTGAGAGTGACTCCAAGCGGAAATGTGAGCTAGGTCAGAATTTATGACAGATATAGCGTCGTTAAGCTCATTGATTCCCGCTTGAGAGTAGATCTGAAGGTCGTCTGCGTACAGGTGATACGAAGATTGAATAGGGAGGGTAATCGAGTTGATGAAGATTGAAAACAGGAGTGGGGACAAGACGCCACCCTGGGGTACACCGGCGGAAGTTTCGCACCACGAGGAGAAGGATTCTTCAACCCGGATGCGTTGCCGGCGACCAAAAAGGTAACTACGAAACCAGTCAATTGCCGTTGGAGATATGTTAAGAGAGTGCAGCAGTGCAGTGCAGTGCAGTGCTCATATTCAGTAAGTAGGTCCTTATTACCCCCAAATGGGGTATGTAGGTGACTAATTAGCGCTTTAAGGTAATAATGTAGCTAGAAAAGCCCTAGGGCGGTAAGTAATTGAGTTTTGAAAGAGTGAAGTGTTTTTTTTATCATTTACCGCCCTAGGGCTTTTCTAGCTACATTATTACCCTAGAGCGCTCATTGGTCACCTACAATTTAGTGGCAATATGGACCTACTTACCTCACAATCGAGATGTAAAGCAGAGTAGTTAGCTCGGGTGTAAGCATCAATTGCACCCTCGAACTATAGGCGCCCTCGCTGCGCTCATGCGCCTAAATATCTCGGGCTGCAATTGATGCCTTTCAGCCCTTGGCTACTAATCTACTATTAAATATTTTTTTACTTTATAATTTTTAGTTTTTAGCTTTGTTTCGTCAAAATATTCTCAAACATTCGTTTGAACATCTAAGTAAGTAATATATATTTTTGTGATTGCCTCCTAAAGACCTCCATTTTGATACCCTACTTTATAGGTTTACTTCATATTGATTTTTCATTATTTTGATAACCTTCTTGGAGATAAATCAAAATAGCTGTACTGGTACAATTCTCGCTAGTAGCTGCCGGCAAAGTTAGTATCATATCCCTTAGTAGTTTGTGGTTAGTATGAATATCCATTACTATCGAATTTCACTAAATTGCTATGAAAACTCATATCTGTCTAGTTATTTAGAATTATGAATAACGGCAGCTTACGTATCAACATGCATAACAACCAAGGAGGTAACCTAACAAAGCGTCAGAACGAAGGAGGTAACTTATCACATCATAACAACCAAGGAGGTAACTTTTCCAAGCATAACAACCAAGAAGATTTTGTTTTTTCGAACTGTCTTGCAAAAAGAAAGCTATTGTACACTATACGTATACTAGTCGGTGAAACAATAAAGAAATCTTTAAAATTCTAATGTTTTAGTATAAACTTTGTTTGCGAAAGTGAAGATATAGGTATCTTTTTTAACTTGTGAATTGATCATTAATACTAAGAACGGAAGCGTAAATAATCCGTAATAGCCATTTTATGAGTGATTTTTAACACCGGTTATTTCCTGAATGGTAAGTGTGGTAGTAGCATTTATTAGTCCCATGTCACATATTTCTCAGAAAGAAAGATACAAACTTTACGTTTTTAGGATTTGAAAAAAAAATCCATACATTTTAGTATGGAGGTCCCTCGCAAGAAAGTGCTACGCTTATGGCTCCCTCCTTAGCAGCAAGAGCTGCTACTAAAACCTCCTTGCATTAAATAGAATATGAAAATGAAAAACTGCGATTTACACCAAAGAGATTTTAACCTCGCTGCGCTCGTAGCGAGGTTCAAATCTCTTTGATTTACACAAAGGAACATATTAGTAAGTAGGAAGTTTTTAATGTTTGTTTGGATTAAACTTAGTTTGAATTTCTGCGCATTTATTGAGAATATACAAGCCTTGGCCGCAACCAGATGGAAAGACTTGTGCATTGCTTTGGCTTTGCCTCTGCCCACATTATCACGTTCGTCCTTCATTATCTTTTTTGTCAGCCATGGCAGTAATGTATGTACTATAACGATGTAAGTATATCAAAATCGGCTAATCCGTTTATCAGTTACGAGGGAACAAAGAAACGGATATACAAACTTACATACATTCAGGTTAAAAACAAAACCCAAAGTTTTTTTTTTTTTCGATCTGATATCCGAACGCGGTAACATCAAAAGAAACAACTTTTGTTCTACAACTTTTCGAAACTCAGCTGTGCGATACAATTAGTATGAAAATTCGATTTTTTTTTGCGAAGCTGTAAAAGTCATGAAGAAAAGTTGTTGATTTTGCTCTCACTAATAAGTGGAGAAACGGATATCAGGTCTAAAACAAAAACCTTTTTGTACTTTTTACCCCACTACGGCAAGAAGGAGGGTTATGATTTTGACCAGTAGCATGTTCATCTACTTTAAACTACTTATCGTAGGTTATTTAACAATTGAGGTATCGTTTGAAGCGTATCAATTATGCGCTGGTTATAGGATGCTAGACGTCACATTAAATCAACTATGGCGCCCTCCAGAGGACGTTAAATCGTGAATGTTTTTTTTTTTCAGATAATAGTCGTGGTTTCGGATAATAAGTGGTCAAATGCCACCTCCCCTAAAAAAAGCGATCACAAGCTGTGGGACAAAGTGGCATAATCATATGACCATGGCTATTATCTGAACGTCACTATGAATATTTATTAAATACCATAACAATTTCAGATGACAAGATTTTCTTGTTTCATACTTTTTAGAGCAAGATTTTTCAGTAGTTTAGTTTTTGATCTTTTTTTTATAGGAGAGGGAGGCAGACGAGCAGGCATGTCACCTGATGGTGAGTGATTACCGACGCCCATAGACACCCGCAACACCAGGGGATCACAGGTGGCCGATAAGATGTTTGTAGGGTCGTTAGGGCTGCCTTGTTGTACCCGTCCGGAAATACCTGCGCAAGAAGCTGATTCAAAAATGCAGTCGTACGTGGTAAGAAGTTTCTTGTAAAACGTACGGTGGAAGATTGCCAGTTATCTAGGTGGTATGGATGAAATTTTAACTTTTGGCGCACTCGATGAAATTCTGCAGCAGGTATCAATCAGCTCGAACAATTCCTCAGAGCACTCCCCATGATACATGCGATAAAGGATGCATAGAGATGCAATATCTCTCCGCAGTGCTAGATGGTCAAGTCGGCCGGTGAGGACATCGTCGCTAATGATTCGGATCGCTCGACGTTGAACGCGGTCAAGAGGAAGGAGCTGATACAGAGGCGCCCCGACCCAAAGGTGGCAACAGTACTCCATTTGAGTTGCCACTTTTGGGCCGGGTTTCAATTGACGTCTTATATCCTAGAACCTGCGGATCATTAAGACGCTTCTAACGATACCAAATGACGGCAAGTAGTTTAGAAGTTATGAGGGAACAGATTAACATACATACATACATAGATATGTCGCAGCCATATCGTGTAAAACGCCGGATTGCAATCGGCCGACCAAATGTAAACGGGCGCCATTATGGTAAAACGGTGTCGCCACATTGTAAATGGGTTTAGATTGTATTTTAGGTTCGTTAGCTAAGGTAAACCAAACCTAACCGACCCCGAGTACTTTAGGTTGGGTTAGGTGATCTCGCGACTACAATGCATGAGCCGAGCGAGAGAAGCGAGCGTGCCGCGGCAGCAACCGGCGAGGTTCAGAAACCAATTACGCGCCGTTTTGTAAAATGGCTCCGCCGGTATGTAAAACGGCTGATTAATAGATAGATAGATAGAAACTCTTTATTGCACACAAATTAAGAGTAATTGCGTAAGAAACCTTATATCTAATTAATATTTCTCGCCGTCATGTAAAATGGCCGGCTGTTGGTAATCCGACGTGTTATATGATATGGCTGCGACAGATACATAAATACCGGTCGAAATCATAACCCTCCTTTTTTGATATAGTCGGGTAAAAACTGTACTGTCAAGCTAGGGATACGCCCAGTTATGTCCCCATCTCCATACGTTTATGTACTAAACTTTGGTTTAGTACATAAACGTATGGAGATGGGTAAAGCCTAGGGTCATACCTAGGGTACTTCCCGTTGACCTAGGATCATGTAATTTGGCAAGAATCTGTCTCATAGCACAACCAAAGGAAAAAGTTTAAACTTATTAAGTATTACAACTTTTCTTACAACCTATGATAACTAATTAAGGTGAGCTCCCGTTTCAAGTAAATTCGTATTAAAGAAGGGTCGGGTTGGGCTGGACCTAAGTTTTTTAAAATCAAAGGGCAAAAGCTTAAAGCTTCGAATCGTGGACAAGTACGGAATCCTTTAAACGTGAGTCCGACTCACCTTTGCCTGTTTTTTTTTATTTTAATGTATATCCATCCAGGAATTATTTTTTTTAATCATTCAAACATGATACACTTTTCTTTTATTTTTACTCCGGGGAAATAGACTACCTCTCCAGGAAACAAACGTACGTACATAACGTACGGTCAACCGCACGTCGGTTGAAACTTTTTCAACTCTATTACCACGCCATAAGGTTCAAAAGTGATTCTACTGACGTGCGGCCGTGTGTACTAATTCTGTATATGCGTGATTTAGGCTGCCCGCACACGACCGAGAATCGGTGGCCGATTTTTTGTCGGCATCCCGCTCTGACGTGTTATCACCTGGATCTTCCGTCCTTGTCCTGGCCGATAATCGCCCACCGATTCTCGGTCGTGTGCGGGAGCCCTTAATTGTGATTGTAGAAGTACCTACTAATAGGGATACGCCAAACTACTCGTACAGAAAATATCTGTAGAAAAAATATCGTATGACTCATACAAGATAAGATAAACAGTTTTTTGTCTTTTACGTTATGTAAGCGTATGGTTTTTGTTTGAAAAGATATCAACTAAAAACATTTTAATCCTTTGCTCATAATACAGGGTGTAAGGCACGGTGTACCGGAAACTGAAAGGGCGTGCTCAGTCAACGTAACTGAACAACTTTCCCAAAGAAACATATGTTGGGAAAAAAAAATTGACCTTTCCATACAAACTGTTCGACCAGAGTGGGCAATTAGTATGGAGAGGTCAAATTTTTTTATCATTTCCCAACATATGTTTCTTTGGGGAAGTTGTTCAGTTTCGTTGACTGAGCACGCCCTTTCAGTTTTCGGTACATATATACCCTTTATAGGCAAAGCGATTTAATCTGTTGACCGCATGTGGCATTATTTGATTATCACTTTTGGACCGCGGTTGTAGGTGACCGCAGTAAGTAAGATGTAAGGTACAAAGGAGGATGCTGCTGCCCATCCTCCAGTTTATAACCCTTAGTCGCTTCATACGACACCCACGGGCATGTATGGGTTGGTACTATTCTTTGCCGGCACCACACGAGACTACCAGCCGTAACGCTAACAAGCGAGGAGACTTTGATACTTCCCCTCTACATTTTTCCAGCAAAAGCTAGAATTCTGAGCTCCTTGTCATGTAGTGGGCGTTTCATGGGATGTTATGATGATGATTATGATGATCTCTTTAGGGAACATTCTGCTTTTTGCATCATGCTTCAATTTAATTTTAATTTTAACTTTATTTGTAAAAAGTTATATATTTTTAATGTGATATAGGTAAGCATTTAACCCCAATCTCACCTGGGTGTCTACTCTCAAAGTCCGATATATCGAAACGATACTACTCGAAACATGCAAATGCAAAACTTCGTCTCTTGACAATAGAGTAGAATATTGGTTGGATGAATTTTCAAAATGCATCCAACCATTAATCTACTCTATTGTCAAGGGGCGAAGTTTTGCATTTGCATGTTTCGAGTAGTATAGTTTCGATATATCGGACTTTGAGAGTAGACACCCTGGTCGTAAGTGACGATCGGGTCGAAGATGTAGCATGCTTACCTAAATAATGCTTTGAAAAGATCCAGATTGTAAAGGGTGTACCGAAAACTGAAAGGGCGTGCTCAGTCAACGAAATTGAACAAGTTATGAAACATATGTTCTGCAAATGGTCCACTCTATTCAAACAGTTTGTATGATGTAAAATTTTTTTTCATTTCCCAACATATGTTTCTTTGGGAAAGTTGTTCAGTTTTGTTGATTGAGCATGCCCTTTCAGTTTTCGGTACACCGTCCCTTACGCCCTGTATTGTCCGGGGAAATGATCCGCATTAAGAATTAAGAATCAAAGCAATTTGTGCAAATAGGTGGTATGTCGGTGACATACGGGCGAAACCCCAAACCTCATCTAGTCCCACTTACGGTACCAGGTCGTGCAATTCAGACACACTCACCGAAATGTATTCTGTAGAATACCGACAAGCGGCTGCTTTGCGACGTTGTTCTAGGCTCTGGAGCTTTGGATTGAGAAGAATCTCGTCACCCTCATCACCAATGAGATTCCTTAAAATATTTTGTGTCGCTTAAAACTGGTCATTTTTTTACTTAAAAACAGGTCGTAAGTTATCCGAAATAGACAAAGAAATAAACGATACTAAAAACTGTCTTTGGCATCTGGTTGAATAGCATGAAAGCTTTTTCTTGTTTGACAACTGTTTACCAGACTTTAGGTGCCATGGGGGCTGATAAGGGTGAACATTTAAAATTTGATCGTCACATACCTACACAAAAAGACAATAAACATGTCTGTATATTTTGTAAATGCTTGCAATAGTCTCACACGGCACCGCATGTGTGGCGGACGTGCGGTGCCGTTTGTGACTGACTATTACATGTGAAATTTGCGAAGTTAGTTGCGAAGTTTAATATAGAAGTACCAGCTTCGCTCTATAATAGCCGCCTCAACATAAAAATAGGTGAGCAAGTTATGCTACCCGCCAACAGATGGCGCTGTAGGTTTTTGTCTGAAACGCGGAAAAACAATTTTTTCCAGACACGAGACCTAGCTAGATCTATTTTTCGCCCCCGAAATCCCGTATGGTAAATTTCATAGAAATCGTTAGAGCTGTTAGAATGGAATAACAAAGAATTCTGTTTAGAATTTTTACTATCTCGATTTTGTATGAATTTAGTACCCTATAACGTCTTCATTTGACGGCACTTTTGGACAAACATCGCAGATTAAAGCAAAATTTAACATGATTACATTTTCACGCACATACATTTTCTACATATACTCCAAGATAATTAGATTTTGGCCTAGACAAAAATCGGAACCAAGATTTTCTTTTTGTGGTTTATGAAGTCTTGGAAGTAATTACATAATTACTTAGAATTAAGCATATCACCAAATGGGACAAGGCGGCAGATTAAAAAAACCCTATTATATAAATAGTTACTGTGGCAAAAATGCCAACTAAACGAAATGTTTTCTGGGCTCGTTCAATGATAAACTTTTAGTATTTTACAAACTAATTAAGCACCTAAGTTCTTAGGTTAATCCTTAAATTAAAAAAATCCCACTAAAAGTTTTATTTCTTTTTGTCTGCTCGGGCAAAATACATAACTATCTCGTGACTTTTTGTACTTCAAAATTTTGTTGTACTTGATCAAACAGTCATAAAAGTGAACACAATATGTTAAAGCTTTACAGTGGTATAATTATTGAGGGATTTCTCTTTGGCCAAAATAGGTAACTGAATGAAAAGTGTTTAATTATACTCTAAAACTGTACTTACGTTGATTACTTTAAAAATTAAACACTTCAGGCAATAGCGTATCTTTTTATATAAAAATTACATTATGTAGCGCTTTATATCGACCCTAAAGAAGTTGAAATAAAGTTCATAATTGACATTAACATAGTACACGGCTCGTGATTGCACGGTACGGCAACGTCGCATTGCTTCGCTGTTTTATTCGGTACGCGCTTCGGAATTTAAAGTTAAACATGAAAGATGAAAATTTACATCGGTTGTAGTAAGCTGAAAATACTTTTGATCTTCTGATCTTTAGATCAGAAGAAGAAGAAGAAGGATATATTTATATATAAAACAGCATGCCCTGACCGACTGACTGACTGATTCATCAACGCCGAGCCGTAACCGATAAAGCTACAGATGTGAAATTTTGTAAGCAGTTTTTTAGTACGTCAAGACTACACATTAAGAAAGGATTTTCTGAAATTCGCCCCTGAGGGGTTGAAAAATGGGGTGGAAGTTTGTATGAATATTCTACAGGTTTGACATGAGACTCAAAATAATTGTGGATTTGATCTAATGAAAGGGAAAAACCGGCCAAGTGCGAGTCGGACTCGCGCACCGAGGGTTCCGTACCACCGCATGATATAAATTGTATTAGTTGAAATGTCAGTAAATTACGAGTACTGTGGTCGATATTTGAAGTGAAAACTTCTTCAGCGGCGCTTGGCACTTTTTCAGATGGGAAAAAAATTATTAACTCGCATCAGAAGTCGCGTCAGATCTCGGATGAAGTATCGAAATGGATTTGAAAATAAGCATACCAAGTTAGAGCAGGCTCAATATATACAAAAGTTCTAAAGTGTGATAAAGACCAAAACATCTTTTTTGTTTTTGTCATAGCAGGCCTGTCTGTGAAATAGGCAGCTTTTTCCAAGATCAAAGGAGTGTGACTCTTGTAAACTTGTTTACTATTATATATTCTGTGGTCATAGTCTCGGCTTTTTTTGTTGTGCACAACGTGATATGTGCACGACAGACTTGACGTACTGGTTTTGATCGTTATTTAATAGCGAATCCTAAATGTATGAGATCTAAATTTCGGATGACTGCAGTCAAACTAAAAATCGCTATAACTCGAAAACTACTGACCCTAGACTACTCGTGTGCTGAGACAAATGATAGGTCTCGATGAGATCTACATTTCGGATGACAGCTGTCAAACTGAAAAACCCCATAACTTGGAAACTACTGAATCTAGAGTACTTGTGTGCTGAGTCAAATGATAGGTCTCGATGAGATCTTCATTTCGGATGACAATTGTCAAACTAAAAATCGCTATACCTCGAAAACTACTGACCCTAGACTACTCGTGTGCTGAGACAAATGACAGGTCTCGATGAGATCTTCATTTCGGATGACAGCTGTCAAACTAAAAATCGCTATAACTCGAAATATACTGACCCTAGACTACTCGTGTGCTGAGACAAATGATAGGTCTCGATGAGATCTTCATTTCGGATGACAGCTGTCAAAGTAAAAATCGCTATAACTTGAAAACTACTGAATCTAGAGTACTTGTGTGCTGAGTCAAATGATAGGTCTCGATGAGATCTACATTTTGGATGACAGCTGTCAAAGTAAAAATCGCTATTACTTTAAAACTACTGACCCTAGACTACTCATGTGCTGAGACAAATGAAAGGTCTCGATGAGATCTACATTACGGATGACAGCTGTCGAACTAAAAAAACCCCATAACTTGGAAACTACTGACTCTAGTGTACTCGTGTGTTGAGTCAAATGATAGGTCTTGATGAGATCTACATTTCGGATGACAGCTGTCAAAGTAAAAATCGCTATAACTTGAAAACTACTGACCCTAGACTACTCATGTACTGAGACAAATTTTAGGTCTCGATGAAGAAGTACACGAGCAATGACGCGATTGACCCTTACAAAAACATCATATTCAAAAATTCAAGTTTTCACTTCTGCCGGCACTCTCGGAGTGCAACTCGTCCTTTTTTGAGTCCGACTCGTACTTGATCAGTTTTTATATTTTATAGCTTATGCAGCATGAGATACAGCCCACTGACAGACAGTCAGACAGACATCGGAGGCATATTAGTATGATCCCGTTTTTCACCCTATGGGTACGGAACCATAAAGTCTGAAATAATTAAAGTTTACAACCTTTCTCACAACCAATTAACGCTAGCTAGCTTCCACTTCAAGTAAATTCTTATTAAAGAGGAGTCAAGATCGGGGGATCAAGAGCAATAGCTTAGCACGCTAGTCCGACTCGCACTTGCCCGGTTTTTTGTAACACTGTATCCCACAATGATATTTTCTCCTTTCAATAGACTGTTTGAAGTGTTGTTGTTTGTACAAGCAGGCAGCCAGACACTTGCAGCCCACTCTAGCTACTTGGACTGTTGAAATAAGAACACTAAAAAGTCTAATATTATGTCAGGCTTGACGTACTCTTGACATTACGTAGAAGAAAAAAGTCTCGAGGCGCACGGCACGCCATACCGGTTCCAAAGAACATATAATATTACGCCGGTTCTCGCTCGCTTGACGCGATCTATTGAATTAAAAATCAACTTTTTTATCTTTTTATAATTATGCTTAATTTTATAAATAAAGGAAAGAACACACGATGAAACCTGTAATTAAACAAAAGTTTTTCAGTTGGTATTTTTGCTTCAACATTAAATACGAAAATATTTAACTTTTGATTAATATGCTTAATTTTAGGTAATTTGCTCAAAAACTGTCCTGGAAAGTCTATCAAATTTAAAATAATTTGGTTGCCATTTTTGCCTGGACTTTTATGTAACTTGCATACAAATTTGCTAATAAAAAAATATGCGCAAATATTTTTTGCTTAGTTTTAATTGAAGTAGGTACCTTGGAACCCACATCAAAAGTTTACCCCATCAGATATTAGTTACAATTTTTGGCTTGACTTCACATGCATAAACAAACAAAAAAATATATTTTCTGGAGAATCTAAAAGTCAGCCAATTCATTAAAAATTATTTTTTACATAGGTGTTCCACCACCTATTATAATACATAGCAACTTTATAGTAAATTGACGGTTTCGATTTATGTCCAGCCAATTAAAAATTACAGCTTCAGGACTCGGCCTAATACAGCTCTTGCGGGTGGCGGTGGTGGCGTCAGGCGTTGTGATGTAGTAGTTAGGACCTAAGTCACATTGACCTTGCTCTACCTTTAGCTCGTTGCTACGCCAACCAGCCTTGACCATGAAGTCGCCTCTTATATCGCAACCTGTGCAAGCCACTGAGATAAATGAATAAACAACCGCAAATACTCGGAATGCAAATAGTACTTAAATTATTCCATAGATGAAGCTATATTATAGATAATTTCATGGTGAACCTCCATCAATTTAGTTTCATGAATATTTCTTAGCTGTAATAAAGGTCTTATTAAAGGTAACCACAATATCAAGATCAATAAAAATCTGTTGTTTTACTCATGAAGCCGCTATCACAGTTTCCTTAATTCAGAATCTAATTCGGTATACATTGCTCGTTAAAGTGAGGATATTGGAATTGAGAGAACCAAGCCTCCCAGCAATGTATGTAGGTGGTAGGGCTTTTGAGTAAAATCCGCCTGAGGAAGTACCACCCCCTTACATTTTTCTACCATAAAGCACTGCGCTGCGCTGTGTTTGCATTGCTGTGTTTCGCTTTGAAGGATAAGGGAGTATTAGTGTCAAATTACATACATACATAATATCACGCCTTGTTCTCGTCGGGGTAGGCAGAGACCACAGTTCTCCACCTGCTACGATCTTGACATACTTACCTAGTGTCAAATTGTGTCAGAAAAAAATGTTTCTCTGACAGTGGGTGTCATGGGCGGTGATGATCACTTACCATCAGGCGGCCACCACCACCATAACCACCTGCTCGTTTAGCCACTTGTGACATAAAAAAAATGCCGAATTAGTATTTGAATTTAGGAAGGTGTGAATGTCAGCTAATTTCATGTAAAATAGACTTCTTCACTAATGATTTCTATAATGTTGTGTGAAAAGCATCCTGTCCCTGCAAAGATCATATGCAGGTTGTCATTCAATAAGTTCTTGATAGCAAAAGATATGCACGTACTTCTTATTACAAACATCTTTCCCAAAGAAACATAGGCCGAAAAACGTCGCGTCATACAATTTTTACTATTGCTAGCGCAAAGTTTGTGTATGAGATGACCAAAAACACCTTGTTATTTGACCCATGTCTCTTTGGAGAAGTTGTTTGTAATCACGAGTATATATATGTGTCACAGCGATATCTATAATTCACCGGCATTCTACATAACGGCGCGTAATTCACGCTTTACGGTTGCCAGGTTGGGTTCACCTTAGCTAACAAATCTAAATAACAATTAAATATAACAAAATAGGTACCTATATTACTATACTTATATAATATGAAATTAGCATTTAAAGGCTAAAAAGTCCTTTATGTTATAAAATGCCTGCTCGATCAACCAGCGCTTTAATTTAATTTTAAATAAATCGTCACTGTTGACCTCCGTTATAGTTTTGGGTATCCGATTGTAAATTGACGGACCCAGCTCATGCGTTACTTTAGACGATTTCGCCAGTCTGTTCAGGCTAGTGATCAAGTTCGTCTTATTACGCGTATTGTATGTGTGGATATCTTCATGTCTCTTATAAAGATTGTGATTTTTTCTCACATACAATGCCGTGTGTAAGATTACTAGTGACGGGAGAGTTAATATTCCTAGTGACCTGAAGTAGGGCTGCGCAGAGGTACGTATCGGCACACGAGCAATTGGGCGCACTGCCCGCTTTTGTGCTCTGAAAGCTCTCTCCCACTCAGCCGCATGGCCCCACATATCCACCCCATACTGTAATGCTGAGTGTACTGTGGCAAAGTAACACTTGCGAACAATATCGGCTGCCACGACGCGAGAAAGTCTCCATAGCGCGAAGCATGCACCGCTTAGTTTGTCACATAGTTTTTCAATATGCGACTCCCACTTCAAGCATCTGTCCAATTCGAAGCCTAGAAATTTTGTAGCTTCAACCTGGGTTGCAATCTTTGTTCCGCAGGCGTGCACTCTCAGTGGTTTCATTTGCCTTCCAGACAGATCAAAGTGTAGGAAGTGTGTCTTGGATAGATTTATTATGAGACCATTCAAATGAAACCAGTGTGAGACACAGGTTGCTGTCTCGGTTAGTTTGTCCTCGAGAAGTTTAAGCGATGGTGCGGTCACTATCACTGCCACGTCGTCAGCGTACATAAAGGCGTCCCCACTATAAATTGCGTCTGGGAGATCATTAAGGAGGAGGGAGAACAGGATGTTCGATACAGAGGAGCCTTGAGCCACGCCCATATCGGTCATGATCGCATCTGACTTGACCCTACCTCCCTGTGCAGCGACTATCTGTGCTCTCGCTTTAAGAAGGCTTATAAGTAATGACCGTGCCGGCCCTTGGATCCCATAGTGTTCCTTTTTTGCGGCCAACACTTTATGGTCTGCGACGTCGAATGCCTTTGACAGGTCACAGCACAGGACTGCGACCTGCTGCCGGCGCTCACGTGTTATAGGCGGGCCAGAAACGAAATACGCGCTTTTTGTAAAATGCCGCCGGCATTATGTAAAACGGCGAATTATACGATATGGCCGCGACGTAATGCATATCTGTTGCTATCAAGAACTAAAAATTTGCCGTTTTACATGACGGCGGCGGCATTTTACAAAACGGCACGTAATTCACACTTTGTGGTCGCCAGAACCTAAAATGCACCCATTTAAAACCGCTGTAATACGGCGTGTTATACGATATGGCATTCCAGGAACGAATTACGCGCCGTTTTGTAAAATGCCGCCGCCGTCATGTAAACCGGCGAATTATACGATCAAACTGTAACATACCTATATATCTATTGCTATCACTATCAAGAACTAATTAAAAGTCACACTATACCAAAATGAATCGATCACGTCACCACTTTACTATGGGGAGACGAAAGTCGAGAAAGTAGCTTGTTTTCATGAGTAGAATCACTGGGCTTTGGGTTTTAAAACGAATATAAATTCACGCTGTATATTTTAGGGATCAAATACTTCCTACTTCTCTGTGCATAATAATTATCACCACACGCAGCAATTCTTTGCTAACTTTTCTTGCCAGTCTAGGGTGATTTATATAGTTTTTAAATCCTTCTTTATTAAACTGCTCTAAAGCCAACAAAAGCACCATCCTCTCATGTATCAGTTTTCACATTGGAAATGTCTTTTCGTTCGTTCCAGTATAGGCCCCAATTTCACGAGAAAGTGCGTTATATCCACAGACCTAGCAAAAGCGCGCTAACGCGTTATATCTCGGAGAGTTGTGAAGATATGATATTTAAATAAATACACAAAAGAGGCGTTATTCACGAGAGCTGTAAGATGCAAAAAGAATTATTCGAGAAAATCAAAAACTTAAAAATTTATGGCCGAAATAGTTGAAAAAAAAAACAACTTTTTCCGAATTTAAAATTTTGGCGCTCGATATTTTGGAAAAGAAGAATGATATAAAAAATTTGAGAAAAATTCGTCTGGATAATTTAGTCAGCTACAATTTGAGCCTAAAACAAGGACGATCCGGTTAAGGGTTTGCCCTGTAGCCTAACCTTTGTATTACAAGCTTTTATTAAACTTTCCTTGTTAGTGTGGGACAAATCCAGTAACAGAAGTTATCATTATTCGATACGGCTGAAATTTGGCATACTTTTGGGTCTGGTAATGGAGACGGAAGGTGGCCATAGGAACTTCTAAACGGAGCAACGTAACCCCGTCAAGTTTGGGTTCGTTGAATTTGTCTTTTCAAGTACTCTGGTCTCAGATGATCACAAGGGTCCTGATGATAAAGTCAGAAGGTGGCCAGACGAACTCCTAAATTAAATAAGAGAGACTCGTCGAATTTGGCTTCGTTAGATTTGTTTTTCCAAGCTCTTTGGTCCCAGATGATGATCAGGCACCACATGATGGATTCAGAAGAGGGCCATAGGAACTAATAAATTAAACGAGATAAATCCGTCGAGTTTGGGTACGTTAGACTTGGTCAGGGTCCAGATGATGAAGTTGGAAGGTGGCCATAGGAACTATTAAACTGAACAAGATAGACCTGTCGTGTAAGGGTTCGTTAGATTTGTAGTGCTAAGCACTTTGGTCTCAGATGATGATCAGGATCCAGATGATTGAGTTGGTGACCATAGAAAGTCATAGAATAAACAAGATTGACCAGTCGTGTTTGGGTTCGCTTGACTTGTATTCCCAAGCATTTTGGTCTCAAATAATGGTCACAGTCCAGATGATGGAGTCGGACGGTGGTTGTAGAAACTTCTAAAATAAACAAGATAGACCCATCGTATTTGGGTTCTTTAGATTTGTATTCCCAAGCACTTTGGTTTCAGATGATGATCACTGTCCAGATGATGGAGTTGGACGGTGGCCGTAGGAACTCATAGAATAACCAAGATAGACCCGTCGTGTTTGGGTTTGTAAGACTTGTATTCTCAAGCATTTTGGTCAGAGATGATGATCAGGGTATAGATGATGGAGTCGTAAGATGGCCATAGGAACTTCTAAACTAAACAAGATAGACCTGTTGTGTTTGGGCTCGTCTGATTTGGGTTAGCAAATACTCTAAACTCTCCAGGGTTTAATGATGGAACTAGAAGTTAGACAAAGCAACTTTGTTATAAACGTTGCCATCCTATACAGTTTCAGCTGGTTTGTGATTGGTAATTTAACGAAAGGTTTAGTGAACAACCATTGGATACGTGACCAAAAGAATTTGACCCTGCTGTCGGTGAGCACAGCTTTACTATCAAATCAGGTAGAGTTTGGCAGTGACGGTATTCACATAGTTTCACCTATCAAGATAAAACTAAAAAGTTTTTTTAACTTTTTTTAAAACAAGCTTCTATTAAAAAATTCAGTTGTACTAAAATTTCAAAATAGTACCTGACTGTTAAGGCTGAAAATAAGGCAATTATCGCCCGAGTGACATTGGGTGGTCGAGGCAAAGCCGAGGCCTTTCAAGGCAAAAAGGACGATAATTGCCATACGACCGCAACTTGTAAAGTACTTTTCTCCTATTTGTGAGGAAACAGAAAACAAAGTTAAAGGAATAAATCAAGTCTTTATTAATTCATATTAAAAACAACACTGCAGTTTGTGCAGTTTGTTAATGACATTTATTGAACACTTTTTCCTTGCTGTATACTTTGACTTAAGACCTAAAGCAAAAATTCAAACGGCTTGTACAGTACATTACTGTCGTGTAGTTGATCTATAGTTAAAAATTCAAACAGCTATAACACTACAACAATATACATTGTTGTAGTATTTTACATTTCTGTCGTATAGTTGAATTGAGAACCGGAACGAGGTGATTGAACGTCTCCTTTTTAGGGTTCCGATACCAAAATGGTAAAAAAGAGGAACCCTTATGGTATTACAAGAAAAATAAAACGATCTCTCTAAATACGAGTAGTACCGTTTTTTAAAAATCTGCAAAAGACCTTTACAAACAAATTTAGTTTTGCATTTCCAAAAATGGACTCTATTGCTTCTAAAAATGCTAAAGGTATAACGGAACCCTCGGCGCGCGAGTCCGACTTGCATTTGACCGGTTTTTGAAATAAGACCACTGTTTACGAGCAACTAGGAGAAAATATTTTATGCAAAAGTCGTGTCAATGTTAGTTATTTAGATAAATACAATAAAATAGATCGATCGAAATCATGGAACAAGGCGTGATATTATGTATGTATGTATGAAATCATACATACAACTTTATAATATTCAATGGCATTAAACGATTTGAAAGCTTATAAGCGCATTTAAAAAAGAGGAATTATAACTATAAAACTTCATACCAAATACAAGCTTTCTAAATGTTTGATGCCATTGAATATTATAAAGTTGTATGGATGATTTCGATCGATCTATTTTATTATATTTATCTATATAACTGATATTTACCAGCACGACTCTTGCATATTTTTTTATATTATCTCAACTGACTTTTTTAATGAAAGCTTGTTTTTATAAAAGTTTTTTATTAATATTTTATGTTTTTTTTTCGAATACCTTACATTAATTTCCAATGTTCTTGATAGTCGTGTAAGACACGAAATCTGTGATTTTTTTAATGTTGTTCTTTTGTTTTTTATCTACTAGAAGCTTCATAAACCGTGATTTGATTTGAAACGAACTTGTTTTTTAGGTGGCGCCATCCATAATTTATTTTTATTATAACTACATATAATAATAGCCTTTTGGCAGAAGTGATTTCCGTAGAACTGGATTTTTCTGCTAATTTACAGTCGTAAAATAAACTTATAAATTGACAATTTCTGTGAATATTTCATTGCAGTGTGAATATTTCATTGAACGTCGACGTATTTCATTGCACATTGACCGATTTTATATAAACTTTCATTTAAATAGGTAATTGTGAGTTATGACATAGATAGTATAAAAGGAAACACAATTTTATGTAAATTTTGACATTTGAAAATTTTATAATTGTTATTTTGTAAATTATTCTTAATTTTAAATTGATGACAATGTTTAGTAGATAATATATTAATGTAGGTATGACATAATTTTTCGTTATCGTATTGGGAATCCAGTCCTGTAATGATAACGAATTTGATGTGTTAGTTTACATAAATAAACAAATATAATGTTCAAAATAGATATATAAGCAACACAATAACGTCATTTGATTTAATTTTAGTCACTCTGATTTCTTGATTCTTGATTCAATTTTAGTCAAATTTTGAGAGATGGTTCTGCCCATAAAACTGAACAACTTTTCCTAAGGACCATGCGTCGGAATATGAAAACAAAAATTTGCAGTTGCAGGTTGTATGGGAATTCGAATTTTCTTTTTGTTTCTACCTATGTTCCTTGGAAAAAGTTGCCCAGTTTCATGAACAGAACTATTTCTTGAAAATTCCGGGGTGATAAAAAATAAGGATGAAAGTATTTATGTAATAAACATTATTTTTTTAAGAATTGAGTGCGTGCGTTGATGTCTTTTATATGGAACAACAGGATCGGGATACGGAAAATGTTCGGGGTTTTTTACTCATATCACAACTTTTGACTTTCTCCTTCTAATTCGTTTCTTTTATATAAACTTAACCTGGATAAATAAATAAGGCACTGAACTCCCATAAAACCTTTTAAGGACGTCTTGTTCTAGACATAGTATAAATTATCATAGAAAATAAAAAGATCTTTAAAAAATACGTGTATTCAAAAGTGAAATGTTATTGCATTTAGTCGTTTTAAAGTTCACATTACATTTGTCATTGTCCTGAATAATGTCGAATTCAGAAACGATTTTCGTACTAAATAAGACCCTGAAGACATAAAATGTTTTATCAATTTGTTATTTTTTTATTTATGTTCACCGATGTGTACCTTCTTCGTCATTAAAACGAGAATAATGTAAGATACAAAGATTGATAGTAGCAAAAAATTAAGCACACCTGCTTAAAATAGACCTCTACATATATATTTGCAGCAGGTAAAGGCATCGGATGTAAAAAACTGGTCCTGTGATGTTTAGCCTGCGTCAGAGCATCTTGAAAAAACCCACTTCATTTATTTATGGAGATTAAGGAAGCTTCAGAATTACGCTTTTGTCAGATTTTGAGTGAATCATAACGTTTATCATTGTTGTTTACAATTTAATGTTCTAAAGCGTTATTCTGAGAAACATTGCAATGACGTAAATACAAATTAGTAGCTAATTAGTTCTCCAAGAACTTCATCGACATTGGAAATAATAGGTATTCTAAAATGGGGTTCAGCATTTCGTGACATAAGAGTGGAATAAAAATCATATTACCTAACTAGGTATTTTTTGCTACTAGGTTTATTTGTTACGGTAAAAGTGATTATATGTAAATTATTAATAATAACCGGGCAAAATTATTAACAATTACCAAGATTTGTTAAACGTGATTAATCTGTGAAATTTATCATTTTAGATTCGGTTAGGCTATAAGTTACGTTAGGTTAGGTTATGATAGTTTTGGTTAGTTTCGGTTATATTAATAATTTGTTACCGTTTTGGTAATAATTAATAATTTTAAATTTATCACATTAACCGTAACCGTTTCGTGTGGTACCGGTAAAGAATAGTACCATCCCATACATACCCGAGGGTGTTGTAAGAGACGACTAAGGGTTATAAACTGGAGGATGGGCAGCAGCATCCTCCTGTGTATAATTCCATCTTACTTACTGCGGTCACCTACAACCGCAGTCCATGGTGCCAGCCGTAACACTGACAAGCGAGGTGACTATGGTAAGGGGAAGCCCTTCACATTTTCCAGCGAAAGCTAGAATTCTGGAGGGAGCTCCCTGTCCTGTAGTGGATATTTTATGGGATGTTATGATGACCGTAACTATTTTCATTATATTAGTACAGTACCTAGTCTTGCAAACCGTACGAAAATATATACCCTTTTTGGATACAGCAATATCTATGGTGCAGCGTTGACGACAGTACCTACCCCATTATGAATATAATACCTTTCTATTCCGGTTCAACCCAATCTTCTGTTGTTATTCAGTTTTCTTTTATTTAGTTTTCGACCCACTACTCGGTTCCCGAATGAGCTGGAATTTTGCATGCGTATGTAAATCCAATGACAATGCAATATTATTATGACATGGAGCTGATTTGCTAATGCTGCTGCAAGGTGCTTCCAATGGATGTCTCGTCTGAGTCGTTTTCAAGGACTCTGGTTCTATGGCCTATAAAAGGAAAAGACAACTGAACCTTTATAGGATCACTTTGTTGTCCGTCTGTCTGTCTGTCAAGACCGATTTTCTCACGAACGGGTAAAGGTATCAAGTCAAAATATTAAGGTTTGTGGACACTAGAAGATTTGAAAATTTCAAGCCTCTACAACAGCACAACCAAAAGATAGGGCCATTTATGTCCTTATCTCCATACATTTATGAACCAAACCCTGTTGTATATGTTCTTCAATATATGTACTTCCCTTTGACCTACAATCATGAAATTTGCAAGAAGCTAGGTCTTATTAACACAACCAAAGGAAAAAGTCTATAATAATTAAATATTAAAACTTTTCTCACAACCAATTAAGGTGAGCTCAAGTTTGACTGGTCGCGGAGTTTTTTGAAATCAAAAGGCGAAAAAAAAATGCAGTATCATAGGTAGACAGTTACGGAACCCTTAGCATGCGAGTCTGACTCACACTTGCCCGGTTTTTTTAAGCATTTAAAATCATAAATACTAAAAATTTAAAAAATAGTTTTTATTTGTTGTCCCAAGTTTTTAAATAAAAGTTTGTTACATAATATAAAACTACAGAAATAAAAACAATACATCCTTTGTTTTTATTTCTGTAGTTTTGAAAACTTGACACGTAATGAAAGTTGGTTGAAAAATATTTTTTACGTTTGGCAGAAAATTTTGAATGTAGAAGGTTTTTATTCGAAGAATGAAGTGTGGTTTCATTACAGAAAAATTCTGATAATCTAGATTGTATGTATAATAGGCTTCATACATTTTATGGACGTCCACATCCCTGTGAACCAGACCTATGAGATGAGTTGACAACTGTTAACTGAAACCAATCGGGATTTTTTTTGACAATATTACGCTTTTATAACTACTGTATTACTATATTTTATAATACGAGTACGTAGGTACGTAGTTATAGTTACAAAATGATTAAAACGTGACAACAAATTACGAGTGTGCAAATTATGATGAGATTTGAATATAATAGCCGAGTCAGATGTCAATACCAGGGAAATAGTCACTTGTTTACATCCACAGTAATGACTAGATTACATTTACACCAAGCATTGATTAAGTTAACTCAAGGTTAACCTACAGCAATTCATATTCAGCAGCACAGCAATTCAAATAACCTAACTACAGCATTGATAAAATAAAGTTATTTTATTCTTTGGGGTGCAAAGCTGTTGGAACTGGAAATCAAGCTTCATAGTGTGGCAAATCCCCGCAAAGTTGCATACCTTTTGTTCTGACAGATTGTGTACTTCAGTATGTGCGTAGGTTTGGTTTGGTTCAGTGTGTTTGTAGTAGCTCGGCAAGATGGACCGCAGGATATCACCCCCATACTATGCTTTACTTCGTCTTAAAAATTGTCCCAAGAGATTTATCTTATTATAATTAGCACTAATATCCCAACGCTGAGAAATATTAATCCTATACTATTAAACGAGAAATATTTGTAAAAATATACATTTGTAATCAGTTTCTCGTAAACGGCTCTAACGATTTCAATGAAATTAAGTATACGTAGGTTTTTCGATCGATCTAGCCAGGTCTCATGTCTGGGAAAACTCGTTTTCATGGTGTTTTTTATATCTTTTTAATATACCTCGTTTGGGAAACTCTACAGCGCCATCTGTTACTGAGCTTCGGTTCAGATTCTATAGAGCAAAGCTCGATCGCCCAGGTACTTAGTGCTTAGTTGTCTCCGGACTCTGGTAACTTATTGTGACAGAAAGTTCTTCGTTTAATTGCACGTTAGTGCAAGTTGCCTTCACAGGTTGACATCCGACCTTCCTACAGACGTGATTATATTCGAGCAAGTTGATGTACGAGTATGTTCGCTGTTCGTGCCGCTTCATTTAGCGCGTACGCAGGTAGCGACATAATGCTATGTACAACTTCCGAGAAATAGATGAGGAAAACTCAAAAATATGTTTCGTTGAAAACTGAAAATGGGAAAATAAATATTTTATTAGGATTATTTGAAAATTTCGAAACCAAAATGAAGCTCTTGAAAAATGAAGCTGATAAGACTGAAAAAAATTGGCAAAGAATATGTAGGTTTCAATAAAAAAAAAACTCCGACTTGATAGGCGATAGGTGTCGTTTCGATGTTAATAAAATTTTTTCTGTTTAATGATTAAAAAGCACAGTTTGAGGTTTCGTCGTCTTTCTTACCATGAATAGCTTACCTACTGATTTTTGGTAAAGATTTCCGAGAATTTTTACCTAAGGATATACTTGTATCAGGAACTTCTGCTAACGAGAGGTCATCTGTCCCATCAACAATACTTTAGCTGATTCGTTGTTTACAACATGAGGAAACGGAAGAAGACAGGTCGGTAATCCTTTATAACAAGGATGGTTTTAAAAATGTTGTTCAAAATTACAAGATTTTATCAAATTACAAATAAATATTTCGAGGGGTTGTTTTGGATGAGTGCAATAACTTGTAGTTTAATTTGGAGCTGATCGTTTGGTATCTGGCAAATTCTTTATTTAAAAACGCGGTTGACGTGTTGACGTAACCTGAGTTTAGTTTACTAGGTACAATACTTTTTCTACCGTAGTTGTGTAAATACATACATAAGTCATGATCATGATAATCACAACCATAAAAATAATAAACTGCCTCTATCTTTTAACACAAAATCAGATGTTTGTGTTGTTCTTGGAATCTTATTCTGCGCAATATTTAAATACTTAGGGAGCTGAATACCAGTTGAGTTACTAGGAAAGTAATTAAATCTCTACAATTTTTCCACCGTATTAAGAAATAAAAAAAACTGATTTCCAGAGAACAACTGTGTTATGGTAAAAGTCGTTATTGATCGATTAGTCATTTACCGCAGTGACGAAATATTTGTTGGAAAGTCTCAATTAGGTATCATCATTAAACGAGTTGTAGGCCCAAATGTGCTTAGCTACTAGTATAAATGTAGTATAAAACACAATCGATCGTGAGTTCTCGAAGTACTTTTCCATTGACAGCGGTCGACTCTGCAAAAACTAAAAGGTAGGTTTATTTTGAAAACGTGATCTGGCCAAGGCGTTGAAAAAAAATTATATTCTTTGCTCAGTAATCGTGATTGTTTTGGTGCTTCAACATCGGTGTTGGGAAACTGTTGCGAGTATTCAGCAACCAACTGTTAAAAAGGGTTTTTAAGACTACATCTTGCTCTGCCTGTTTCTGCGGCAAAGCAGAAGCGTTTGCCCTGCCGTTTCCCACGTCGATAGGTAAGGGTATCCATAAAATTACCAGCATATCCATATACGCTTGTGCTGTCCTAATATTGTCAAGTGTTATTAACTATCAGATAGTTCTTAGTTTAGAAATTCCACAAGCTTTTAATGGTAAAATCATTTCTATGAGTATTTTGATGTCCCCTTCGATATTGTACTTCCACATTGGATATCCCAAACCGTTTACAAATATTTCTTAACACAGGTGTGAGAGTACCTTGTCTTAATTTTTTGTTTCAATATATGCCTGGTCAATGTCAATGACATGGATATCGAATTATGTCGTAAGATGAAGTAGATACTTACGCGGTGTATCATTTATCGTACCTATTTAATAAGTTTTTTTACGTATGCAAAGCGTCTGCAAAGTTTTTTTTTTTTTTTCAATGTACCTATTTACATTTGGAAAATGAATTAGATCATAGATAACTTTAAGCTACCGATACCACCGGTTTCGTTTGTTTTGCCAGTTACTGTCTTATAAGATAGTGCCATTAATTTATACGAAATTTTACTAGATTGAAGCCCATTTGGTACAATGAATTAATTATCCTGCGAATACAGTAACTTAGATTACTGATTAACAATAAACTTAATAAATTAACAAGTCTTTAAAGCGTTATATTTTAATAGTGAGATCATTGGAAAGAAAACACAGAAGCTATATCTGGGGGTTTATTACGGTAGCTGGAACCTGTCTGCCATAATGTGAACCATTTCCTCTGCAACCAATGATGTTTTATTTCTAGATTTTCTGTCGAACTAATTTGAAATACGACCACAAGCTGTCAGTGTGGCCTAATTTCGGGAGCCGTTTTACATCCGTTGAAAGGAAGTCTAGAATAAAACATCATGGTTGCAAAAGAAATGGTTTGGCAGACATGTTCCAGCTACCTTAATAAACCCCCTGGATAAACATTGCTTCTTTGGCTTTCAGACCTAGCTTTTGACATTGGAAATGTGTTTTCGTTCGCTCCAGTGTAGGCTCCGATCTCACGAAAAAGTGCGATCCCCTTATATCTCAGAGAGTTGTGAAGATATGATAATCCAGAAATTAAGGCTCAAAAGACGCGTATTTACGAGAGCTGTAAAGCTACTGTAAGGTGTAAAAAGAAATATTCGAGATAGTCATAAATGAAAAAGTTATGGCCGATATAGTGAAAAAAAAAAAAATTTTTTTAGGATTTTTTATTTTGGCGCTTGATATTTTGGAAACGAAGAATGATATCAAATATTTGAGAAAACCTCTGGACAATTTAGTCAGCTACAATTTGAGCCTAAAACAAAGACGATCGGGTTAAGGGTTTGCCCTATAGCCTAACCTTTTTGGAAAAAGTCAACAAGTCAGAACGATATTTTTTGTGTGTGCAATGTGCTCGGTAGTCGTGTGAGGCACGAAATCTGTTAATTTTTTTTAAATGGTTCTCTGACAAACAACTATTAATTCAATGATTGACTCTACGCTGCCTTGGGCCCCAACCTGACTGATTCTCTTATTAAAATATGATTTTAGTTAAACACTTCACAGTCCCTGTATCTTGATACTTTTATAACGACCCAGTCCAAGGTTAAAAATTTTGTGATATTTTGGTTAACTCTTGTTTTCTTTACAATTTTCTTTCAGAATGAACACCTTGACAGTTTGCCTGCTTGCTCTAGCTGCAGCTGTTACAGCAGTGCCGTATACAGACCGTTACGACAATATCAACGTGGATGAGGTCATGGGTAACCCCCGGATGCTGAAAGGCTACATGATGTGTGTCCTCGATCAAGGCCGGTGCTCTAATGAGGGGAAAGAACTCAAATGTAAGTAAAATCTGCATTTCCCTAGCATACGTAGCAAAATAAACTCTTTATACTCACTCGATGAAAATTGACGTATGAAGATACGAAGTTTATAATTACGAGGGATATCCAAAAATAAAATTTAATTTATTCAACTTTTATCTACTTACGTAATTGTGATGCCAGTTCCTACGAACGTAAATATTTTTAATTTATGAAGAATTGTAGATCTTTTCACCAGTCGTGGTTACGCGGTCGAGGGCTTAGTTGGATAGATTGTTTTGTTAACTTGTATCTCATCAAGCCAATAGATGTTTTTGTATGCCTATTACCTTTAGGTAAAAATTACACAGTTTTATTAGTAAAAAAAAACAGAACTTATTTGCCATGTTTTCGTATGAAATCACGAATAGTAACTTCAAAGTGCGTAGATATTCGCGGGCACAGCTAGTCCTTGGACAAGATTTAACAGTATTTTCAGTAAATTTATGCGTTTTCATACTACCCAGTATTTGTGACTCGATTTACTTATTTATACATACATACATTCATACATAACATCACGCCTCTTTCCCGTCGGGGTAGGCAGAGACCACAGTCCTCCACCTGCTACGATCTTGACATACTTCCTGTACTTTCATCAATCCTTTCATACATGCTCGTCGGTTTAGGGTACTTTTAACCTGGCCTTTATTCAGAACTTATTATTTATTTATTAATTTAATTACCTAATTTATTATTTATTTATTAATTTAATTACTTATTTATTGTACACAAGAAAAAAACACACAAAACATAGATTAAGAAAAACGACAAAACACGTACTGCTTATTTCAAATAGGCAATTTGTTCTCTTACTAAGTATAAGTAAGACACATAATTTATATTTCGTGTTCTTTTTTCAGCTCACATCCGAGAAGCTCTAGAAGACAACTGCGGGCAATGCAACCCGAAACAAAGGGAGAACACGCGCAAAGTCCTCATCCACCTGATCAACCACGAGCCCAACTACTGGAACCAGCTCATCAACAAGTACGACCCGCAGCGTAAGTTCACACACAGATACGAAAAGGAGCTCAAGGAATTCAAGGGCTGAACCTTATAGCGATACTGTACTCATTGTGCCAAGTTTTTAATAAATGTTTTATCGTTTAATGTATTGTTTCTTTATACTAAATATCACTTTTGCTTTTTTCCAATGGAATCAGAACGCCAGCAATTTATGCCGTCGTCGCAACATCATAAACACCACGGCCACAGTCAAAAGAAACAGTGATGCAAAATATGAACATAAAAGGTCCTAATGAAATAGTGAACATAATTTAAGCATGTCACTCAGACCATGAAACTAAACAACTTTCCCTAAGAGACATAGGAGAAAAAAATATACAAAAAAAAAAATCCCAAAGAGACTGTGACAGTTCATAGTGCATTAGAAAAAATAATCTATCTTCCAAAAAGACTGCGTCAGTTCATAGTGCATTTTGAATGGGAGGTTAAAAGAAACATATAAAACAATAAAAAACAATAAAAAGAAACAATAGAAACCCTCATAAACTTCAACTTCCACAAACAACTCTTCACTTGTATAGATCGGGACCACATTCGATGGCTATACAAATATATAACAGCATACCAAACTATGTAAAAACCAGGAAAAGCTGTCTCTATATACAGAACACTTAAAACAATTTTTACTGAGAAATGCTTTTTATAAGTTAGAAGATCTATTTACCGACTATCATAATAATAAAACAAGCTACCAACTCATTAAAAATTGAAATATTTATGTTTACTTATATATAGTACAGTATGTATACGTCTTGTTCCAATTTGTAAGATGTAATTGTAATGAATAAGTAGATTTTGCGGTGCCCCCACGGGGTGCCACATGTAATAGCACCTAAGATATATGTAACACCTTATTGAACCATGTGGCAAGCAAATAAATAAATATGAAATATAAACATATGGTCCTTGGGACACGCTGTACATTTTCATGGTTTAATGTAGCATGTTAAAATTATATTCATTATTTCAGTAGGAATCTAATTGCTACTCTTTACAATCCACCGAAACTTAAATTGTATTTTTTATAACCTTGAATAAAGTTTAATGATGTTTATTAAATGAACAGTTTTTATTTAACTTTTTTCTGTCTGTCTGGCAAATTATACGTACTGCAAATCAAAAGTTCGCTGTCTGCATATTATTTTAAATTTTAAGATAATTTTTAAGTTAAATATCCTAGTACTAAAATAATTAATACAAAAAACCAGCCAAGTGCGAGTTGGACTCGCGCACCGAGGGTTCCGTACACTAAGGTAAAAATACCGTCTTATTTATGGACACGCAGTTATGCAGAAGTGTATTAAAAACGCACGAGTTCGACACGCACTTGACCAGTTTTTATAAACAAACCAGTTTTCACGCATGTAAGTGTAAAAATTTCAACTGTCTAAAAATAATATCCAGTCAGGTAGACAACCAATCCAGGATTAATATTATAGAAAATTTTAATAAACTCAATGGAACCAATTTTGGGTCAATCACATATTTACGATTTTGTGGTACAGGAACACCCCTTATATGAAATTACATAGATCAATTGATACTGCCGCAAGATATATTACATGGAGATGCTTGGTCATGCAAAGTTTCATCAAGATTCTATTAGCCGTTTTTGAGAAAATGTCAATTTTTCATTTTCGTTGTATGACAGCTACCCTCAAAATGAGAGCCAGCAAGAAACCACTTAGAACCCTTCAATGAATTTGCATAAAACTCCTAAATTCAAAATCTGGTGTCAATCGGACCATTCGTTTAGCCGCTAGGCCAAAGCGTGACGGACAGACCGACCGACGGACCGACCGACCGACAGACCGACGGACGGTCATTTTTGGGAGACTTGTTTTTTATGATGTATAAGTGACCTAGAACACATTTTTGAGAAAATTAGAAAAACTTTTTTTCACGAATACAATACCTTTCTCGCTCCGCTCGAAAACAAAAACTAAGACCTTATAACAGTTATCTGTGTCACAGTCTCAGGTTTTCAAATAAGAGCATTAAGAGCGTGTTATTTTATTGATTTCTCTCTTTCTGTTTTATAATGTAAGACGCTTTTACTTGAAAATCTGAGCCTGTGATAATGGTTTTTTATTTTTCTACATCTAATAAAAGCTTGTTATTAGGGTTCCGTACCTCAAAAAAAACGGAACCCTTATAGGATCACTTTGTTGTCCGTCTGTCTGTCTGTCTGTCTGTCAAGACCCTTTATCTCACGAACGGGTAAAGATATCAGGTTGAAATTGATACCATACATTAGGATCTATGAACCACACAAGATCTGAAAATTTGAATTTTTTTCAACGACGCAATCAAAAGATATGGCTGTTTATGTCCTCATCTCCATACATTTATTCAAAAATGCAAAACCTACAGGGTACTTCCCGTTGACCTAAAATTATGAAATTTGGCAAGAAGCTAGGTCTCAAAGTACAAATAATGGGAAAAGTCTGAAATCATTAAATATTACAACTTTTCTCACAACTAATAGTAACCAATTGTGGTGAGCTCCCGTTTCAAGAACATTCATATAAGAGAGGGGTCAAGTTGGATGGTCGCTGAGGCGATTTTTGTTTTAGTTCTATTTAAAAACGGGAACACTTACAAACTTGAAAATTGGTATGTTTATAGTGCATAACCTATAAAATAACAAAAAATAATAAAATTTGGTCAAGCGCGTGTCGCACTCAAAAAATCTGGCACATTAACTTACTGAAATTTCAACTATAGGGTACCGTACCTCAAAAGAAAAAAAACGGAACCTTTATAGGATCACTTTGTTGTCCGTCTGTCTGTCTGTCTGTCTGTCTGTCAAGACCCTTTATCTCACGAACGGGTAAAGGTATCAGGTTGAAATTAATACCATATATTAGGATCCATGAACCACACAAGATCTGAAAATTTAAATTTTTTACAACGACGCAATCAAAAGATATGGCATTTTATGTCCTCATCTCCATACATTTATTCAAAAATGAAAAACCTACAGGGTACTTCCCGTTGACCTAAAATTATGAAATTTGGCAAGAAGCTAGGTCTCACAGTAAAAATAATGGGAAAAGTCTGAAATCATTAAATATTACAACTTTTCTCACAACTAATTTTAACCAATTGTGGTGAACTCCCGTTTCAAGAACACACATAATAAGAGAGGGGTCAAGTTGGATGGTCGCTGAGGCGATTTTTGTTTTAGTTCTATTTAAAAACGGGAACACTTACAAACTTGAAAATTGGTATGTTTATAGTGCATAAGCTATAAAATAACAACAAATAATAAAATTTGGTCAAGCGCGTGTCGGACTCAAAAAATCTAGCACATTAACTTACTGAAATTTGAACTAATACAATTATGTTTATGTGGTGGTACGGGACCCTCAGTGCGCGAGTCCGTCTCGCACTTGGCCGGTTTTTTTTTACGTATATTCAATTGTTGTTTTTTAATATATGATGTCAAATATCAGATTCAGAAAGTATATTATGGGAGAATTTAAAATGTAGTACCTACAAGTTGAAAAACTTAAGTTTTATGCCAAGGGTGCAAAACTAATGGGTGTAAATCTAATCCCCCCGAGGCTCAGGAATCGCAGCCCGAGCCGCAGGGCGTTAGCGTATTATTATATATTCTTTGCCGCAGGCGAGGTCGTAATGGAGCCGAGAGTGTAATGACAATGCGCACGTGCGTCTTACGACGTTTTTCAACACATTTGCGAGTAAAGATACTAAAATTTGTTAACCTATGTTCACCGCAAGTCCACCGGAACATTATGTAGGCTGCGTATGTTGGTGTTTTCCATTGATTTTCTTGTATTTCGTGTCTAATATTTTAGACCGTTCAGGATCTACATTAATTGCCGTTTTTTACTTGTAGAAGTCGACACATTTAGAAATAATTACAATAATAAACACCACAAATATTTGTAATTATGGCGCGCATTATTTCTCTCTCAGTTTAAGGGTAGCTGTCATACAACAAACATAAAAAAGTTGCAATTTGCTCGATAGCGATTTTGATCTTAATTTGCATAATATAGAAAGTCTTTAAAAATTCAAATCAGGGGTTTTCTAGTACTAACCAAAATATGAACTTGTGAATCTTCTGTCGAATGCATTTTATTGCGTTACAACGCAGATGACTACGCAGGGTTGCTAAGACCTTGCCCTTTCTCCCAGCGTCACTGGCTGCACAGTATACGCTGGTGTACGACGTTTCGGAGCGTCGGCTGCAGGAGTCGCCACACTCGTTGGTCGGTTCCAACAGGCAGTAAAGCTGCCGTTTATTTATAATCTATTATAAGGTTCCAACCTACGCCTCGAGACACTATAGACCTGGAAATATCCTTCTTCTCGACGGATTGTAGACCAAAGTCAAGGCCTCCTTTTGAAGACCAATGCTAATGAATCTAGCTCCTTATGCGCCACGGAAGCCCATGTATTACTTATTACTTTCTATTATAATACATATCCAAGACCGCCCCGGCTGTTGTGTTCCCGAGTTCATATAACCCGAATCTATCAAGTCGCGAGTAAATAGGCTTCTTCTGGGCAAGCTCGTCCCATCGTCGACCTCACCTCTGACCTCAAGACTAGATCGAGGTCAAGAGTAAGCCCATTGACAATAAAAAAAAGTATTTTCTACTTGATCGACAATCAGTTCAATCAATTTGCTCAAAATATTAATAAATTTTAAGACCGCCTTTTGCCCACATTTTACAACTCGTTATTTGTAAATGTTACTTTATTAGTGTGCAATAAAGTGTTATTCATTCATTCATTCAAATTTTAGATCAAAACCTTTCTCGTGTATCAGTCTCTATTAGCGAAAACCTTATCAAAACCCGTACAGTAGTTTCTGATATCATATCAGCGATCACAGACGCAAAGGACTACGACAGAAAAACGCGGCGGAGGATTTTAATTTATAATGTATGGTGATGATTTATTATGAATGCGTTTTTCTTAGGGAAATAAACACTACTTAGTAACTAGACCAAGGCTTATTCGTTAGAATTATTCAATAAATTATTCAGGGCTTATACATTATACTTATGCTATTATTCATCTTATAAATAGGTTTACTAGAGGTCTTACCCAAAAAAAAAATAAAAAAAATATACTTACTATACGGTTTACGGTTTATAATAATTAGTTATACAAAAAGACCAAGGCTAAAGTGAAGTTTGAAGTAATAATGAGTCAGAAAATGACATATTTAAAGACAATAGGTAGAATACGGCATCTGACCTAGACCCTGAGTCACAGTAACTTTTTGCTGACTCGATTGCAGCGATGTAGTTTAGTTTATATACATCGGTGATTGTTCATCGCGATTACTATTTTCTTTGCCGTTGAGAGGTTATCTTTTAGAGTCCAGGCTTCGTCTTAATAGAAGTCTGTTTTCGTTGAATTGTTATCAAACCATTCTTTTTTATTAATAGTACCTTGTCGACCGAGCTTCGCTCTATAATAGCCAATTCAACATTAAAATATCATCGGGTGAGCAGGCTATGCTACTCGCCAACAGATGGCGCTGTAGGTTTCTGTCTGAAACGCGGTATTTTTAAAATGCTTAAAAACACGGGCAAAACGATTTTGCCCAGACATAAGACCTAGCTAAATAGATGTTTCATCCCCAAAAACCCCCGGACACTAAATTTCATCAAAATCGTTAAAGCTGTTTTCGAGAAACCGATTTATATGTACGAGTATATACAAATATTGCTCATTTAATAAGTAGTATAGGATAAACCCGTCTCGCCGTCGATTGAAAGACGCTGCGTGTGGCCATGTCCTTAGTACACCAAACAGCACGTCAGTAGAAATACTTTGGACTTTATGACGTAGTAATAGAGTGCAAAATGTTTCCACAGACGTGCGGTTGACCGTAGTATTAACCTATATACTTTTGAGAGCTGGAAGATTTATTCAATGTAAATAATTGATTTCAAATCAAAAATATATTGATACAAACCAAAAATATAACGATGATTTGATGTTCATGCCTTTTAAGAAGTTGGCTACAAAGCACAAGACCAACTGGTTGTGCACTTTATGCGAAAATGGTTCTCTGCTCCTATTTATTATCACGTTGTCAATCTACGTTGTTTGACGGAACGGAAATACCTCAGCAGCCGACAATTAATCATCAACTGAAATTACACGACTTATCTTGATACGATAGCGGTCTTTACTTTGAAACAAGTTACTCTGGATTAGAACCAAAGGCACAATCACACCTACCTAAATACAAAGACAGCATACATTGCTGGGAGGCTTGGTTTTGTTAAATCCAATATCCTTATTACAATCAGCAATGTATTCCAAATTAGTTTCTGAATTAAGGAATGTTATCAGTGATAATCAAGAATTGAGTCCCTGAATATAGTTTTTATTAATAAAATAAAATAAATAAAAAATAAAAAATAAAAAAGCCTTTTATTTTCCAAACGGGTGTTTACACTATTTTATTATAGTAAGTAGGTATAGAGTTTCCACTAGATTTTTGTTAATATTGTTAGTTAGTTGCTTTACTTGGTAAATGTTAGTTTTGTTAGTTTCTTCTTTGCTTTATGTTAGGACCCCTCCTTGGGTGTAGGCCTCCTCCAGCTCTTTCCACTTCTCTCTGTCCTCTTCTTTGATCATCCAGTCCTTACCGGCTGTTTTTATAATGTCATCTGCCCACCTTTTGTATGGCCTGCCAACTCTTCTTTTTCCTCTAGGGCCTTTCCATTTTGTGGCTTTCTTTGTCCATCTGTCTTCGGAGTATCGAACGATGTGTCCTGCCTAGCGCCATTTTTTTTCATTGTTTTTATTAGTTATGGTTATTCAATTAAAACATTGTACGATTAGATTATAATCATGGTATTTTCCACTTCATTTACAGGGTGTAACCGAGAGAGTATATCAACCCTGAAGGATGTGATTCTGCCCATGGAATAACTTTCCCCAAGTCACATAGGTCAAAAAAGAAAAAAAAAATTGACCTCCCATACAAAATGCGCTATCAGCTGATTCAATTTCTATGGGAGGTAAAAAAATTTATTCGTTCTTCGACCTATGTCCCTTAGGGAAAGTTGTTCAGATTCATGTGCAGAATCACATCTTTCAGGGTTGATATACCGTTTCTGTTACACCTTGTAGAGTTGATTATTTTCATCTAGGCATTCGATACTCTCATTTGACTGTTACCATTTTTCCTAAATAAGATAAAAACAAACGGTTAAGTTTGACCATTTTATATACATACCCGTTACTCTTGAAATCAAGTTTTTATGCAATATTTTATTAGTAGTATAAACACGTCTATCTACTTAGGTTGTTTGTTTACTGATCGTTTTATTCTCAGAAACTCGGAAAGAATAAAATATTATGGTAAGGAAAACAAATTTTGCATGGTAATTTTGTGGTTATGATTGTTTTTTCACGAGACCTTATGATATGATAATAAAGGAAGTTTCTACTGGAGTGTGGTGCCGGCAAAGAATAGTACTGTACCCTTGGGTGCCGTAAGAGGCCACTAAGGGTATTAACCCTTATTAAGGGTAGAACTAGACGATGGGCAGCAGCATCCTTCTGTGTGTCGAATCATCTTACATTCTGCGGTCACCAACAACGGCGGTCTAAGGTGCCAGCCGTAACGCTAACAAGCGTGCTGGTGACTATCTATGGTACTTCGCCTCTTCAGCACAAGTTGGACTTTGGATTGAGTTCCCTGTCCTGTAGTGGACGTTTCATGGGATGTCATGACTGTCTGCAACAGACATTAAACTAAATTGTGTTATTTTTGGACCCCCTAATGCTCCCGAAACATAAATATTAGCATAGTCCTAATAAAGAAACATGGGTTGAGAATCGTGAAAATGTATAGGGTGACAAAAGATAGGAACATAGGTCCTAACACGAGAAAATAAATGGTACAGCAGCACTGAACTTACTTTCTCGCGAAGTGCGACACAAAGTGATATTTGAATGACAGTGTCCCCACCGAGAATCGAACCCAGAATCTCCGGACCAAGAACCGAGCTCTTACTACTAGATCACGAAGGCTGAAAAGAGTAAAGAAAGTAAGAGGCAACTGCAAACTTAAGTTTGTGCAAAAATTTTGTAAAAATGTTCAAATAAAATATGCTGTCAGGTAGATAACTAATTCAGAATCCAAATTACAAACCATTTAAACAAGCTCAATAAAACCGATTTTGATTAAATCACATGTTTACGTTTTGTTAGTAAGGGAACACCCCTTAAATGAATTTCCACAAGATAAGGATTCTGCCGCAAGATACCTTGCATGGAATTTATTTTATTTCATGCAAAATTTCATCAAGATCGTTTGAGTCGTTTTTACACAAATTACAATTTTTCATTTTTGTTGTATGATAGCTGCTACCCTCAAATAAATCTCAAATAAATTTAAAATATGATGTCAATCGGACTATTCGTTTGGTTGCTAGACCAAAGCGTGATGGACCGACCAACGGACGGAAGTTTTGTGGAGACTTGCTTTTTATGATGGAACTCGGGGGTGATCGTGGTAATTTTTACGATATTACCAAAACAAAAACGTTTGACTGAAACGCTTAAGGCAAACGTTATTGTTTTGGGAATACCGTTCAATTTACCACGATCACCCTCCACACTTATTGAGAAAATTAGAAATACTATTTTTTTCACGTATACTCGTACAATACGAGTAACAATCTCGAAAGTAAAAACTGCCACTCACATTAAATTGATTTACTGAAGAGTCGTATATATTTGTTATATTTCGACCTATGTTATGTTCCTTGGGGATAGGTCTGTTGTTACGAATCTACGTCATTTGCTATCAAGAACCTTAGATTATGAATAACGGCAGCTTATGTCAAGAACAAACTAAACGTCACTCTGCATGTTTAGCGTAATGTAAGCTGTAAATGTAAGTTTTCATTAACGAATAGATACATCACAAATAATAGGTCTTTACCTATGAAATTGCCGAAATTTTCTTACAGATTAATGAGATCATAATTCCTATAATTCTAATGCAATTTTTTTCATTTGTTAATATATAAAGGAGAGCGTCGAGATACATACACATTTTGCTTGACGGCGGTAATGTTTAATCCAATTTCTTTCAATGGCAAAGGAGTTGTTTATAATGTATCGATTACCGGTCCAAAAAATTTTTTAATCAAACCACAGATTAAATAAAAGTGAGTTGATATTATAACTAAACTCAATAATGGGGTTATCTCGTAACATTCAAAATAATCATAAGAATCGATTAAATGAATCAATGACAATTACACCAGGAATATTAAAAGAATTCAAGTACACTTTTCAGTCAGAAAACCCACATGTAATTATTTTATCTGCACAGGTTTGACGAGGCGTTTGACGTCATCGGTCGGCTACCGACGCAAGCAAGCCGCCCTGGCAAAATGTTCCACACATCTAAGCAAATTTTACACCGGCTTCACAGAAGCACAAACCTGTTTCGCTTTTTTTCCTAGGGCTCGAATGAGTCGATGATCCACTTGATTTTGCCTATATAATAAGACCTACTCGCTTGAGAACCATAATATCACGGTTCAAGTCGACAAGTACACACGTGCATCAGCAAGGATACTCCTTTAAATAGTAAGTACAAGTTTACTTACAATTTAAATTACGGACATAACTGTCTTGGTTAGTGTAAAGTTTAGTGATTACTTACCGTCTATGCATAAAGCTAATTGTAAATTTCAATTTAGCTTCAGCTCCTGCTTTCAATCAATATTGTCGATAAAAAGAGTGCCAAAAGGAGCTTTATCTTTACAGAAGCTTAATTGCAATTGGCTGTTATCTGAATAGTTTATCAGGATTGATTTGAAAGAGTTTATCTCGTATACATACTTTTTATTATCAGGCAAAGCATAATTATTTGTGATGAGTACTGTTTTTGTCTTTATGTACCTACCCCATAGAAATAAAAGGGTAATAGTAGGAAGATTATTGAAAATATGTGTCACAAGGTATTCTGACATTCATTCGTCATTGTAAATACGGCATAGGCGTCGTACTGTAAATTTTGTATGAGGATGTCAAATCACGTGTGATGATTTCACATTTCAACTTGGGACACAATGGCAGATGTCATCCCATAGTAAAAGAAATTAGTATTCCTTCTATTCCGAGCGGAGCAAGGAGTTCGAATTCTTTGACCAACCCAAAACAGTTTTGATGACATGAAAACATTGTCTGCATATTGGTACTTTATAGTGAGCAAAACGTAATTATTATGTTTAGAGGCAACGCATACCAGCGTGGTAACTATGGTAATCCCTCTCCAAAGTACCACGCGTTTTCTCTGGAATTCTGGAGGGAGCTCCCAGGGAGTCCAGCAGTGGACGTTTTCATGGGATGTTTTAAAATCTCAAAATTTACAAGTCAATGTACAACACACAAGTCACTCCCTAGGTTCTAGGTTGGTACCTTCCTACTAAACTACCTACAAAGTTTTGATTTAGAAGAAATTGGCATAGAGTCGCATCCTAGGTTGCTGCTGCAACGGTGCATATGGAAGGACTCCTCCTCTGTAACCTTGATGCTGCCTTAGATAATAGGCAAATGTTTTATTCGAAAGCCACCAAGCTTTGTTAGTTTGACACCTTCTAAAAGTCTCTTTATTGTTCCTCAGCTCTTTACCATGAAACTGATCATCGCTTGCGTTTTGGCCGTGGCCGCCATTGCCGCCGCGCGTCCCGAGGGAGAATACACTGACAAGTATGACAATATAGACGTGGAAGAGGTCGTGGCAAACCCGCGTCTACTCATGCCCTACGTCAACTGTCTGCTTGATAAGGGTAAATGCACTTCTGAAGGCAAGGAGCTTAAATGTAAGTACCAATCCACTTCGTAACATTTTTCGCGCCTCTGCAGGCACGCTAAGCCTTTAGCTCCACCTCTGCCTTAGGATAGCACCTCTGTCTTCAGAACGAGAGCAGAGAAAATTATAGCATTTTCTGATGCTAGTGTTCTCTACTTTATTTCTATTTCGATTTATGAAACGCTCGCGGTGGAGTGGCAGATTTCCGATCAAGAAAGTTAAGCAACGTTTCATTTCATTTCATTTATTCATTGCTTTACATGTAGTTACATTCATAGGTCTTATAATTAATAAAAAGATCAATACATGTACCCTGTTAGGGCATAGCAAGTGTCAAGGCCACGCTTATAAATTAAATTCAAATTATGTCCATACAATAAAAAAAAAAAAAGAAAGAAGAATAATAATAATAACAACAAGATCAAATAATACAAATTAAGATTAAAAATTAAAAACGTGCCTGTCAAATTATTAATACCTAACCTTTATGTCAAATTAAAATACATTTATTTACAATTATCTATGTCACATTAAATTCAAGTTTTGTCAAACAATATTAGAACAAATTTCGTGGTCGTTGGTCGTGGTCAGAACACGGATGGCTGACCAACCGCTCGTGACACAACAACAAGAGCACAGAACCAGAGGTTCTAGACAACGTGCCATTTGACGATAGCAAACGTCATAAAATGTATGGAATGACATTTGACATATCATGTCATCCCATACATTTTATGACTGGTAGAAAGGCATGGAATCCTAAAGTAATTTGGCAGACATTGCTGGGAGGCTTGGTTGGTTCGGTTAATTCCAAAATCCTTACTTCAACCAGCAATCTATGCCGAATTTAAGAAAGGTGTATTAGATACTTCAGGCTAGCCTAAAACAATGATGATGATTTCTATGAACCCGCTCAGAAACACGCTCTCGGGTTATTGAGTAATTTCCGTTTGATCTAAACCGAGTCTTAGGCAATTCTGATACAGTTCTTTACTCAATAAGTGACATCAATAAGAAGGTATGGTTTTTTTTCGTTCTGTCTAGACGGACCCTCATGTATGTAGCCACTTTGTACCTTGAATGCTCATCAATCAAAATATCACCTAACTCTTGTAACAATGATATTGGAATAAATATTACAATTGCAATTAAAAGAAATAAGGCACCTCAAACATCCAAGAAAGCAAATCAAAGTGACTTCATAGTTCATACTAATCAATTATTATTATACTTAGTTATATTTCTTAGTCTATTTTTGTAGCAGATTTTCTTTAAGCTTTCGAAAGTGGAAATTTTAATCAGATAATTAAATAGATAAAAGATCGTAAGCATGATGCGAGCGATAGAAGAAGAAAACCTCTGAAGCCTCTGAACCTCTTTATTATTATTAACCTTATAATATTAATTAATTATTATTAATATTATTATATGAATTAGTTTATCTTTAGATTTAATTAATTTACAATCCAAGTTCCAAGTACAATGTAATTTTGATGAACTAGCCGCGCCGGGTGAGTGGTATATGCCCCCAGTGTTGTATGCCCCCGAGGCGGTCGCAGGAAAGGTCGATCAACCTGCTATTCATAAAAACTAGTTATTGGTACTTCTTCATAGGGCGATTTCGTTTGTTCTTCATTAATATTAAATATATTAACTTGTAAGAGCACAAAGACTTATAAAAGTTATAATACATCGGAAAATGACAAAATGGATAACACTGTCTTGATTTCAAACTGATAATTGCAAATGACTATAACTTGATATTATCAAATTTATTTTATCAAAATCTAGGAATGTATATGCCACCTAATTCCATCCCAGCTTCATCAAAACACGTTACAAATTTTTGCAAGCGTAGCGTTTGTTTAATAACTTCTTTAAAGACGTATTCTTTTATTAAAACACTTGGGCACTTTACTATACTACTTACTTTGAATAAAAGGTGACTAAGAATATATCTTTTTGGTTACAGCCCACGTCAAGGAGGCTCTTGAGACTCACTGCGAGAAGTGCACTCCCACACAGAAAGAGAAGACACAGATTGTGTTCCGCCACCTCATCAACAATGAGCCCGAATACTGGAAGCAGCTGCAGGCCAAATACGACCCACAGTCGAAGTACACCAAGAAATACGAAGAAGAACTCAAAAAAATCACAGCTTAAGTCCAAAAAACAACATTACCCTAATTTAACTCTACCTTTAGTTCCAATTTTGCCATCAGATTGGTAGATTTTATTATCACAAGTATTAGTTAATATGATCGTTAAGGAATAAATTATCTGTGATACCTAATTTTTTACTATTTTTATTTAGCAACATGTTCCTTTATAATAAAACGAAATACTGCTGGTGTAAAATAATCGACATTTGACCATTGTGGAAAAAACACACCTATGATTTTCATTTGCGACCAATCAATCATTTTTAGGGTTCCGTACCTCAAAATAAAAAAACGGAACCCTTATAGGATCACTTTGTTGTCCGTCTGTCTGTCAAGACCCCTTTTCTCACGAACGAGAAGAGGTATCAGGTTAAAATTTATAACGAATATAAAGGTCCATAAACCACAAAAGATCTGAAATTTTCAATTTTTCACAACGACGCAATCAAAAGATATGGCTTTTTTGTCCTCATCTCCATACATTTATGCAAAAAGCAAAACCTACAGGGTACTTACCGTTGACCTAAAATTATGAAATTTGTCAAGAAGCTAGGTCTCACAGTACAAATAAAGGGAAAAGTCTGAAATCATTAAAAATTTAAATTTTCCTCACAACTAATAGTAGCCAATTAAGGTGAGCTCCCGTTTCAAGAACTTTTCTATAAAAGAGGGGTCAAGTTGGATGGTCGCGGAGTTTTTAAAATCAAAGAGCAAAAGCTTTTAGTATATCATATGGTAGATAGGTATGGAACCCTTAGGGCGCGAGTCCGACTCGTACTTGGCCGGTTTTTTTTATTGTTATCACACCATGTTTCTACAAAGTAGGTATCAGTGTTTTTTGTACGATTGTTTTTATCTGTCTGAGTAGATAATTACCTACTATTATGACTAATATATTATATTATTACATTCGGTACTAAGCTAACATGTAATGCAACACGTGGTATACGAGTAGAGTCTTTAAATGTTACGACCTTAATTCTAAAATTACTCATACATACTTAATCATTCTTTTTTTCTAAATATTATTCAGCGTGTAATGGAAGTGTTTGATAATACTAAAGGGTGTGAAACTGCCCATAAAACTGTACAACTTTTCCCAAGGAACATAGGTCTTAAAACAAAATTAATTTTAGACCTCCCTTAGAAAGCGCATCAGCTGATAGTGAATTTTGTATGAGAGGTCAAATTTGGTATTTCGTATTTCGGCCTACCTTGAAACCGGCTCTAACGATTTCGATGAAATTTACTATACAGAGGTTTCCGGGGGTGAAAAATTGATCTAACTAGGTTTTATGTCTGGGAAAATTCGTTTTCACCGTTTTATTCAATAATTTTTTTGCACGTTTTAGTGCGTTAAAGAAACATATAGCGCCATCTGTTGTTGAGTAGCATAGATTGCTCACCCGATGATCCTACTAATATTATAAACGATAAAGTTTGTAAAAACTACCGAATGGATTTTACTGAAACCTTACAATAATATTGCTTAAACATCAGAATAACACATAGGCTACAATTTATAAACCTGCGCAGACGAAGTCGCGGGCACCAGCTAGTATTTTAAATGTACCTACAAAGCATATAGTGTAGGCAACGAAGCAGTTGATCCCAACATAAATTTCTCAGGCAGATTTTATTTGACAGGATAATAAAATTTTTACAAAAAAATCTGTTCATACATTTTTTGTAATTTTAGTATGGAAAAATGAAAGGTACCGATTTTCGTTTTGGATATTTTTATAGAAGGTTTGTCTCATATAGTGTAATAATACCCCAGCAAAGTTTCATCGACTGAGGGTTTATTGCGGGGGTCTTCATACAACGATCCGCTTCGTTGCCTAGACTAAAATAGCTCGGTAGCCCACGTACTTATAATTTGTATTGAGGACGATACGAAAGAATTTGAAAACAAATTTTCCAAACTCTTGTACACTCTTTACGGGACAACAAAAATAGTACATAAAAAATTCTAGTACGCTATTTGCTCATTACACACGAGGCTCAGAAATTGCAGCCCGAGCCGCAGGCGAGTCGAAATACGAAAAAAGAAGTTCGACTTCCCATGCAAAATGTGATTTTATGGGTATTTTTTTCATTTGGGATAGGAAAAAGTTGTTTAGTTTCATGGGCAGAACCACCTCTTAAAATTTCCGGGCACATAAAAAATATCGCTGTATTTAAAGGAGCCTTAACTTTAAAGAAGTTATGTGCAACTGGCCAATGGTCTTAAAGCAGCCAAATAGTTTTTAACTTGGCTTAAGGACTACTGATTGGACGACTATCTGTATGAGAGTAGCCGGCAACAACTTACTGAATATAATTTTGTAAATGACACGGTTTAAAAGTCAATAATTCTTTTAATAATAATTTTGTAAAAGACAAGTTTGAATTGATTCTTAGAAGTATTATCTATACATATAATAAAAGAGTAGAAACCGCGTGTCTGTACTTTTGATAAATTTATAAAAAAATTAGTGTGGGCGATAAGAAACGACTAATAGAACTCAAAAATATGTTTTCTGAACTTTTTGTGTCTCTCTGTCTGTCTGTCTGTCTGTCTGTATGTTTTCAATAAACTCTGAAACTACTGAATGGATTTTCTCGCGGTTTTCACAAATAGATTAAGCTTAGCTCTGAGCAACATATAGGCTATGTTTCATTCAAATCGGTTCACTCAATCAGAAGCTACACTAATGTAAAGTATCAAATTGCCTGTACGATAATAACTCACAAACCGATTCAAACTGAGTTTTCAATAACGAGTTTGGCTTACTTTTGTGCAACATAAAAGTTTAGTTTCATTGCAAACGGTTCACTCAGACAGAAGGTACGCTAAGTTTCATGCGGCGGCGCAAATAACTCACAAACTATTGAACGGATTCAAACGGGTTTTTCAATAAACTGTTAAGCTTACTTCTTTGCAACATATTAGCTTACTTTCATTGAAAACGGCTCACTCAGACAGGTGAGCGAAATTTCCAGCGAAGGCGCCAATATCTCACAAACAACTGAACCGATTAAAACGAAGTTTTCAGTAACGTATTTGGCTTACTCCATGCAACAAGTATGCTTAGTTTCATTGCAAACGGTTCACTCAGACATAAAATTCACTAATTATCAAGCGGCGGCACCAATAACTTACAAACTACTAAACGGATTTAAACGGGGTTTTCAATAACGTGTTTAGCTTAATTCTTTGCAATGTAGGTATTAGCTTACTTTCATTGAAAACGGTTCACTCAGACAGAAAATGCCCGAAGTTTCAATAGGCGGCGCCAATAGCGAACAAACTACTTTACCGACTCCAACTGGCATTTCCATGACGTGCTTGGATTAGGTACTTCCGTGCAACATATAAGCTTAGGTTAGTTGAAAACGGTTCACTCAGATAGAAGTTACGCAAAGTTTCAAGCGAAGGCGCGAATAGTTCAAAAACTTTTGAGCAGATTCAAACGTGGCTTTCAACAACGCGTTTGGCTTACTCCTGTGCAATAAATAAGCTTAGTTTCATTGCGATAGGCAGGTTCACTCTGACAGAAGATACACAAAGTTTCAAGCTGCAGAACCAAGAACTCATCTACTGAACTGGTTCTAAGTCTAACGAGGTTTTTAATGACGCGTCGGGCTTCTTTCTGTGCAACATATAAGCTTTGTTTCATTGCAAACGGTTCACTCAGACAGAAGGTTCGCGAAATTTTAAGCGGCCGTACCAATACCTCACAAACTACTTGAACGACTTAAACGGGGTTTTCAATAACGTATTCGGGTTGCTTTCGTGCAATATTTGAACTATTTTTTATTGCCATTAGTTCATTCAAACAGATAAAAGGCGAGTTCAAAGTTTCAAGCTGTGAAACCGAGCTGATATCAAAAAAAGCTTATAATTTTGTACGGAAGAAAGCCAAATACGTTGTTGAAAATTCTGTTTGATCCGGTCCATTTGTTTGTGTAAAAGTCGTGGGTACAGCTAAAGATTGGTAAAATCTAGATTTAGTTTTATTGTAAAAATAATAATAAAAAAAATTCCTGTTTCGCCATGACGGTGCAACAAATATAAAAAAAATTATGAAAGTTCTAAAGTTTTGAAAACTTAGGAAGTAGGTACTAACAAACGAAATACTTCAAAAAATAAAGAGAGAAGAGAATAATTGTTTTTTTAGGAATTGTCTTTTAAGGGAAGAGAAAACTTACAAAGATTGTACGGAAGTGAAGTCCAACAGTTTTGAGTTTTGTATGTAGGTACATGTAGAGTTAAAAGTATGTGAAGCTAGACACGTTGGACTTTGTACCGCTCTTCTTTCAGTAGCCACAGAAGCTAAAGTGACTGAGCCTCAGATTTAGTTAGGCTTTGTTTTGTATAAGAAATAACGAAACCCGTATCATAGTTACTCCGCATGGAATTCGACTATGATTTTACACTTACGATGATAGTGGGTGACCTAACAGTCCACACGTAAACAAGAGGTGTTTAATTACAAAAATCCGTATTATCGGTACTCTGTATAATCTAAAATAATATAAAGGCGAGAACTGCACTGTCTGTCTGTCTGTTACGCTTTTATGACTAATCCGATAAACCGATTGTGATCAAAACTTGGTACGAAGATAGTTTGAACCATGGGAAAAGTCATTAGCTACTTTTTCTGAACCCCACGCGGACGGAGTCGCGGGCAACAGCTAGTTAGAACACTAAAAATATAATGTTTATAACGCCAATCAGCTAGAGCATAATTATATTATTATTATTATATTAAACAAGGTGATAATAAATCCAAGTTTTTGAGAACTTAATATCTTTTACAAGGTGATAATAAAATGGTGGTTACTCTCCACAAATCATGATGAGCTTATAAGCTAGTGAAACTTTTCACTGTAATAATAAAGTCGAAGATTTGTTGCATTTGGCCTTCAGAGTAAGCTATTATATAAGCGGTATTAATTTGAAGAAAACCAAGTTCATAATAAGATGTGTTTTTGTTTATATTTATTTTATTTTGTATACATACATATTAGGTAAACTTAAGCTATGAATACATTTAGTGATCTCAGAAGTAGCTGGTACAGTCAACGTCGTCTCACGTTTTAAACAACTTTGGAGCTACAGTCGCGCTGTAAGTGTCAAGCTTGACCTGCTCTTGACTGTACCAACACTCCATGCAGTTCAACTTCGAATTCGTATAAAAAACCTACGTTAATCTAAACATAAGGTATAAATTATACCCCTAGTCACTTCCGGGGGCTTCCAAGGGGACATTTCCCTATCTGAGGTTTCATCCAAAGTTATGTTAAAACTTGTTTTGATGCCAAAGAAAGTGATTGCAACAACGGAGCTTTAACTTTAAATATGTTTTGTGCAACTAGTTGTTAAATTCCTAGGCCTCCAAAAAAGTTAAACCCGCGTTACGAGATATCGAAGAATCGAAATTTGAATGGAAGAAGGTCAAATCTTATACATGAGATGTCAAAAGGGTCCCCTGGGGGTTTAGACAACATGCCATTTGACGAGATAAAACGTCATGAAATGTATGGGATGACATTTGACAAATAATGTCAACATATACATTTTATGACGTTCACTTTAGAAATTCGTTTCGTTCGTTTATTTCTAAAGCAAACGTCATGAAATGTATGGGATGACATTTGACAAATAATGTCAACATATACATTTTATGACGTTCACTTTAGAAATTAGTTTCGTTCGTTTAGTTCTAAAGCAAACGTCATGAAATGTATGGGATGACATTTGACAAATAATGTCAACATATACATTTTATGACGTTCACTTTAGAAATTAGTTTCGTTCGTTTAGTTCTAAAGCAAACGTCATGAAATGTATGGGATGTCATTTGACTAATAATGTCACCCGTACATTTTATGACGTTCACTTTAGAAGTTCGTTTCGTTCGTTTCGTATTAAAGCAAACGTCATGAAATGTATGGGTTGATATTTGACAAATAATGTCCTCCCATACATTTTATGATGTTCGCTTTCGTCATCTTTAAATTTGATGGCACGTCGTCTAAACCCTCTGGACCCGTGACTTCCCATACAAACTAACTTTTTCGATAATTTCTAAACTACAAAACACATTATGACATAATTTTGTACGTACAACTGGATAAGATGTATCATGGTTTAAAATAGGTTTTTTTATTGAAACCAATTAATAAATATAAAGATACAGTTAGTTGAAAATATGTATGGAAAATATAAACTCGATTTTTCAATTAAAAACCTGTTTCAAAACTTGATACATCTTATCCAGTTGTAAGTACAAAATTTTGCCAAAATATGTTCTGTATTTTAGAAGTTATCGCAAAAGTTAATTTGTATTTAAGTATATCGAACTTTGATCGCCTAACGACGCCTCTCATCATCAGCCGCTATGAACGCCTCATACACGTCCACGTACTTGTCTCCAGGGTCGTATTTCGCCTTCAGTTTCTCCCAGGAGTCGCTCTCGTGTTCCCGAATGTGCTTCACCACTTTGCGCGCCATCTTCTTCTGTCTCTCCGTACATTTAGAACACGCGTTTTGCATCGCGTCTGTCACGTGCGCTGCCGAAGAAAGTCACACAAGATCGTCAGGTACAGTCAAGAGCACATCACGCTTGACACATTGGACTTTGAACCGCTCTTATTGCGATAGTCGTACGGGCTAGAGTCGCACTGCGAGTGTTAAGCTTGACCTGTCGTTGACTGTACTAAAGTTAGACATGAGGTAGAGGTGTTTAGATTTATTATATATAGCGTGTATTTTTATCGTTTTTACTCCCGAAGCCCAGTGATTCTAATCATGAAAACAAACAAATTTTTTTTACAATAAAAAAAAATCTTTCGCCTTCCCATACAAAACGAGTCGATCACGTGTACACCACAAGAGTAGCACATTTTTTTCTTCGGGAAAGTTGTTTGTTATCATGAGTAGAATTACTAGGCTTTGGAAGCAAAACCAACGAAAATTCACGCTGTATGATATTATTATTAAGACTGGAAATAAACCACATAAAAAAATATAACCTTGGCATAAAGCTAAAAACACCTAAATTATTTATCTCTGAGAATTGGTTAAACATTACCTAGTTGCTTCCTCTGACCCTTTCAAACTTTCCGGGGATGACTTTTTTTTTAAATATGAAAATTTCTCTGAAATAGCGAAAAAAGCTTACAGTTATCTGAAATTATCTACCCAGAATGTAAAACCCTCGCAATTTTACGTAACAATATCATAACGCCTCTTTCCCGTCAATGTAAGCAGAGACCACAGGCCTCACAACGGGTAAAATGGTGTAATTCCTATGAGATGTATACATGTCTTCATGTCAATGGTGTTGTTTTTTCATAAAACAGAAAATGGGTAGCGCGGCGTGCAGCGTGTGACGGCAGCGGCTACGATTTGGGAGAGTTTTAGTGAGACTTCCAAAGGGAACGTTCTTTACGGTTCAAAATTCTAACAAAAGATAGAAATCATTTAGAATTTTGGGCCAGGCAGGATGAATGAAACAGCCAGAAAGGAACAGCACGCAGAGCTTGCAACCTCTATTCGTGACAAGGCAGCTGCGGTTTAAACTCGCGGCTACTGTCATGTCATAAAATTTCCCCCTATCGATCTTCAAATTTTTCAGAAGGTCCTTCGGATATGACTATTTAGTTGAAATCATAGGCAGTAAGCTGCCGTTATTCATAATCTAAGGTTGAAATAGTGTTCGTAGTGTTTTAAAAACACTACATACGATAAACGAGCTCACCCATAAGAAGCCTACTCACTTGTGACATAACTAAACTCGGGTTTTATAATGTTTTTGTAATTATTGTGCTATGCTTTTTTTTAAACTGTCATGGTGTAAAATTTTAATAAACAAATTATTAATTATTATGATTTCTATTAGCCCAGAAGCAGATGCAAGCGGCTGTAAGCATTTCAAAAGATGTTGCAATGCGCTTCGGAGATAGTTTACTTTCAGTACCTGGTTGACCGAGCTTCGCTCTATAATAGCCGCCTCAACATCAAAATATCATCGGGTGAGCAAGCTATGCTACTCGCCAACAGATGGCGCTGTAGATTGCTGTCTAAAACGCGGTATTTTTTTTAAAAAAAGCTAAAAAACACGGGCATAACGATTTTTCCCAGACATGAGACTTAGCTAGATCGATTTTTCATCCCCAAAAACACCTGGATTCTAAATTTCATCTCGTTAGAGCCATTTTCGAGAAACCGATAACAAATACATATATTTATACAGGATAAGCTTACTTTTGAGATATGTCCCTTCGGCTGTGCAGCGTCCTTGGTTCAACATGCACTTGATGTACGGTAACAACAGTCTCCGGTTCGCCAGGATTTCCTCCACGTTGATATTATCATATCGGTCGGAGTACGTTTCCTCCTCCTCACTAACTGCTAAGCAAATTACTGCTAACCCCAAGATTACCATCAGCCAATTCATTTTAAAGTACTATTTTTTTCTACCTAGAGTAATCTTAAAGTAAACAAAGACAAATGAAGACTGAAAACTAGATTATCAATGCTCTATTTATAAGTACTATTGATTCGTGATTGCGGAAAATATCATTTATTCTTGTTGAATCATTGCACAACATCAAGATTGGCACCTTCAGCCATTGTGAGATCCGCGATTGTGCATCAATCGCCGTTTAAACAATTATAATGTGTGAAATCTGGGTTTTTTGCTTCACTTACTTTACATAAAACTTAGTTGATGTAACCTATATAGGGTGACTTTTAATTAGTTCTTGAAAGCAAAAGATATGCATGTACTCATGATACTGAACAACTTTTCCCAAGGAACATAGGTCAAAATACGAAAAACCAAATTTGACCTCCCATACAAATTGCGCTATCAGCTGATGCAGTTTCTTTGGGAGGTCAAAACTTGATTTTCGTATTTCGACCTCCGTTGGGGAAAGTTGTTCAGTACCATGAGTACATTCATACCTTTTTCTATCAAGAACTAATTAAAATTCACCCTATAGACTTATAATACTGCAGCTTCAACTACAATCTATAGAATTATAAATTAGCAGCTTTTTACTGTAGGGAAACTAATAGGGGGGGGACATGTATATTGATAAAAAATGACTTGGAATTTAAGCCCTTACAAGTTACTTTGGAAGCAGCAACAAAGTTTTATTTTGAATGCTGTGGAATTGAAATTATAGGATTCAACATAATCGTGATATGCATTTATAGAATACCGCAACAATCTAAAGCTCACATTGGACTTTTCTTGCATAAATTAGAAAATTTATTGCACTATTTAACAAAAACATATAAACAGAAAAAAATTATCGTTTGTGGAGATTGGAACATTGATGTTCTTAAACAAACTTCTTTTTCAAGAGATCTCCTAAGCACCTTGCTTAGTTACGGCTTGGAAACTCATATCAAGACACCTACTAGATTAAATTCGTGTATTGATCAAATCGCTAGTAACATTGCAAACATCAAATCTCAGATTCATCATTTGAATCTTTCAGATCATGAAACTGCACAGACTATATCTTTTAAAGTAAAAAAAAGGAACAAGTATTATACATGGTTTGAAAATAAACGGGATTATAGTATATCAAACATGCATAAATTTTCTGAATGTATTTCAGCTCTGTCCTTCTCTGATGTATTAAGTACTAATGATGTAAATGAGTCTTTTGGTTTGTTTCATGAAATACTATGTATGTTCTATGACCTTTGTTTCCCGATCATTAAAGTTAAGCTAAATAACAGGCCTAGAAAGCTAAGGTGGCTGACTAGAGGTATAAAACGCTCATGTAAACACAAAAGGAAACTATACTTGAATTATAAATGCACAAGTAATAAATATATTAAAGATAAACGTAAAACTACTTTTAAAAACTATAGTACTATTTTAAGAAAATGTATTTACAGGTCACAGAAAATTAATAATAATAAATATATTCGAAATCATAAAAATAAATGTATTGCGACGTGGAAAACCATAAACTCTACAATTAATGACAATATATTTAAAAATGACATTAATAATATTAAATATGATGACATAATATACTCTGACCCTAAAAAAATATCTGACATATTAAATGATTATTTTATAAATTTGACATATACATCAGATAACAATAATAATAACAATAATAGTAATTACTCTTCCATAAATACAAACATTAATACAATTTTCTTACGTCCAATATATGACGAAGAAACTTATAAGATTATTATGTCTCTTAACAATAGTAAATGTAGTGGATACGATGACATAACAACGAAAATACTGAAATTGTGTGCTGTTTATATATGTAAGCCTTTGACATACATCATAAATCTTTCCTTTTTGCACGGCGTGTTTCCTGACAAACTAAAGCTTTCCATAATCAAACCCCTGTATAAGAAAGGTGATAACAACGATCCTGGTAACTACAGACCGATCACAATTGTTCCTGTACTATCAAAAATACTTGAAAAAGCTATCTATAGTAGGCTCAATGAGTTTTTAACACTACATAATGTATTAAGAGCAGAACAGCATGGGTTTCGAAAGGGAAAGTCTACAACACTCGCTTGCTTTGACTTTGTTAAGCAAATATCAGACGGAGTTAATGAAAACGCTAAAATGTTCGGCATATTCATTGACATGAGTAAGGCATTTGATTTCGTTTGTCATTCAAGATTATTACATAAACTGGAGTTATGTGGAATAAGGGGAAAGGCACATGACTGGTTAAAAAGCTATTTAGACCAAAGGAAACAATGCACGGAAGTATCAAAAATTGTAAAAGAGAGCAATGACATTTTAAGTAAAAAAATATTTCGATCAGATTTCAAACTGAAAAAAACAGGAGTGCCACAAGGTAGCATCCTTGGACCCCTACTATTTCTCGTTTACATAAACGATTTGCCTATCTCCCTTAGTTTTAGATCAGTACTGTTTGCTGACGATGTAACATTAATAGTAGAGATTCCAAAAAATATGAATGCGTCTTCAATTCTAAATAAGGCTATTGGTGAGACGACAGATTGGATGAATAAGAATAAACTACATATCAATATAAATAAAACTAAAGTAATGCAATTTCTACCATATAATTCAAATCTCATACCAATACAAATACAACATAATAATACTTATATACAAATAGTAAATGACACAAAATTTTTAGGGTTAACGGTTGACAAACATCTAAACTGGAAAGCGCATGTGAGTGAGGTTTGCCAAAAGTTAAACAAATTTGTATTTGCTTTGAAACGGTTATCGCAAACAGTCTCAAAAGAAGCAGCTTTGACGGCATATCATGGTTATGTATCCTCAACATTAAATTATGGTCTTGTTTTGTGGGGAAACTGCGTGGAGGTAGACAGACTATTTAGACTTCAAAAAAAGTGTATCAGAGCAATTTGCCAGGCCGATTATCTTGAATCGTGTAAACCACTTTTTATAAGTCTAAATATCCTGCCCCTCCCCTGCGCATACATAAAAAGTGCATGTTGTTTTGTAAAAGATTATCCTCACCACTTTAGTAAATATCATGATATACATACTAGGCCAAAAAGAACTCAATATTTAAACTTACTACATAAGCCAGCATGTAATAAATATATTTATACGAAAAATGTTTTCAATATGTGTATAGAGATATATAATAAACTACCAGATGAAATAAAACAATTAGATGGAAACATGTTTAAGACACGAGTGACTAAATGGTTAATGAAACATTGTTTTTATAGCCTAAAGGAGTATAGAGAGTATAAAGCCACGAATAATTAGTGATAGGCACGACTATTGCTCATTTATATAAATATTTGCATGCCTGTTTCGCAGACTAGATACTAAGACTATTTTTCTATAAGATCTGGAATTTGTATTTTGTAAGTATCTCTGCAAATAAACGTTTCTATTCTATATTCTATTCTATTCTTAATTATAAAAGTTGTAACGGAAAGGTGTGATAATACTGAAGTCAAAGTCAAAATCGTTTATTCATTGTTGGATATTAAAATCTCTTCTCTAAATTTCTGAAGGGTGTGAATCTGCCCATGAAACTGAACAACTCCAATCTGACCTCGGAAACCCAGAGGGCAAACTAGCATAGCCGATCCTAGATTAGATTTTGTAAGATTAGTAGTCCGGTCCCTTATACTCGTAGTCTTATATCGCCAAATTCACCAAATTGCACCAAATATTTTCCAGGTACTAGTTAGGTACATAGCTCTCAATTTTTGATAGGAGCCAATTCTTGAATTTTCTATGGAATTTTTTTGAAATTCTGTGAAAATTTGGTGAAATTGTAAATCGTGTCTACATGAAACAGCTAACTGACCGCACGGCGGCGCACTGTAGAAATCACGATCAGTTTCGAAGATTTTTTATTCAAAGAATTATTCATTAAACTCAGTTTAAATTACATACGAGTAAACCCACATGCAAGAGCCACAAGGCTCTATATTTGACAATCAACGAATTTGAAAAATTTAATTGCTGCCACAAAAGAAAATTGCTTGTATAGTCCGTTCCACGAGTCAATGCCAAAGCTTACCAACACATTTTGCAGCTATATCAAGGCTGTTGTGCTCCATGATCAATAGTAATCAGCTAAAGCTGTCAGAAAAAACAAGTTTGTAAAACAATGTTATTTTTAGGGTTCCGTACCTCAAAAGAAAAAAACGGAACCCTTATAGGATCACTTTGTTGTCCGTCTGTCTGTCTGTCAAGACCCTTTATCTCACGAACGGGTAAAGGTATCAAGTTGAAATTCCATCAATCCATAAACCACACAAGATCTGAAAATTTCAATTTTTTACAACGACGCAATCAAAAGATATGGCATTTTATGTCCTCATCTCCATACATTTATTCAAAAATGCAAAACCTACAGGGTACTTCCCGTTGACCTAAATTTATGAAATTTGGCAAGAAGCTAGGTCTCACAGTACAAATAATGGGAAAAGTCTGAAATCATTAAATATTACAACTTTTCTCACAACTAATGGTAACCAATTGTGGTGAGCTCCCGTTTCAAGAACATTCATATAAGAGATGGGTCAAGTTGGATGGTCGCTGAGGCGATTTTTGTTTTAATTCCATTTAAGAACGGAAACACTTACAAACTTGAAAATTGGTATGTTTATAGTGCATAAGCTATAAAATAACAACAAATAATAAAATTTGGTCAAGCGCGTGTCGGACTCAAAAAATCTAGCACATTAACTTACTGAAATTTCAACTAATACAATTACGTTTATGTGGTGGTACGGAACCCTCAGTGCGCGAGTCCGACTCGCACTTGGCAGGTTTTTTTTTCCGTTAAATATACTCTGGTTCGTCTGGTTAGTCGTACTTTGTCTGGTTCTACGGCTGCAAAATGTGTTGGTCAGTTTTTACATTGACTCGTGGAACGGATTATAGTAAGACGTGGTAAGACGACCGCTTTGACGTTTCCTTAACACCAACCCACAGGATTGTTTTTTATTTGCAGGTCATAATTGTTCATACATTTGACAGCTGTCACGACGGGCATGTAACAAGGGCATTTAACTTTCACAGAGAGATACATCTCTGTGTTAAAGTTAGTCACTATCACTACACTACAAAAGCGCCTGGCATATAACAATATTTGTATAATGTGATGCGAGTACTTATAGAAGTAGGCGTTAATCTGGTTGTTTCTGCCAAGCATCTTGTTGTTTCTGCCAAGCATATTGTTGTTTCTGCCAATCATCTATTTGTAGTTTACCTATATGTTATGTGGCAAGCGAACTTGTGGGCCATCTGATGGTATATGGTCACCACCACTCATAGCGCCCACAATCGCCCACTATCTTATTAGCACCATAATTGACACTAACAAGAAAGCAAAGGGCGTTGCCTTCCCTAAAAACTAAGAATTTTAGATGTTGCACACGACAATTGCACATGCTGGCTCTTTCTTCAGCAGTTCCGGTGGGCACATGCTACCTATGCATACATACATACCTATGCAGTGAGTTAATTACGTTTTGCTCTGTTGGTAATTTAAGGTTTCTGTTGGCGTGACTATAGATAGGTGATAGGAGAAACGATCCCTGACCCGGTGTAACAAAAGGATTTCTAATCCACTAAAAACTAAGTTTTTGTCCACTGCATAAAGTGTAAAATATTTAAAAAATGCGTTGGCCTTACGTTGGCAACATGGTCAGCCTTAATAGAAAAAAAAACCGGTCAAGTGCGAGTCGGACTTGCACGCCGTGGGTTCCGATATACCTATAATATTTTTGGAAGCAATAAAGTCCATTGTCAGGACCGCAAAACTAAATTTGTTTGTAAAGGTTTTTTGCAGATTTCTGAAAAACTGTGCAACTTAGAAAGATCGTTTTATTTTTGCTGTAAAGTTTACATAAACCTCTGTCAACTGTAATTAATTCAGATTTTTCCTTACTCAAACTTCGGAGATAAGGGGGGGGGGGGGGAATGGTATTTTTTTGACATTTTTCATCATAACTTGAAAACTAAGAAATTTAAAAAAATACAAAAATATATATTTTAAAATGTAAAAGTAAAGCTCTTTCATATGATTCCCCACTCGACCTAGTAGCGACAATTTTAAATTTGGCCCCCCCTATTTTGGCCCCCTTTACATTAATAATCATACTTTTTTCAATTTTTTTTCATGTGCAATTAAGTTGGGCAACTATATTCTAAAACTATTCCAAATTTCAGGTCCATAGCATAAGTGGTTGCTGAGATATAGAGGTGTGACAGACAGACGGACAGACAGACAGACAGAGCGGCACCATAAGGGTTCCTTTTTTACCATTTTGGTATCGGAACCCTAAAAATGTAGACTGTAAAAACAATAAAATTATTTCACATCCACGCTTGATGAACATCCGGTACCTAATTATTGTTTAGATAATTTTATGATTGTGTTTCTTTGCGCTATAATTATGTGTTGTTTTAAAGTATTCATAAAACAAATCATGTAATAAAAATAAAGTTTATTTAAAAAACTGAAGTAAAAAAGAACGAAGAATTTCTAACAGAATAATTTGTCTAAAGATCTCTAGGAACGATTGAAACGACCACATTTGTTCGGTCAGATACTGCGTCAGGTTTATTCGGGGATGGTGACGCCCTTTGCCTTGGCTTCAGCTTCATACTTCTTGCGGTAGATGCCCTCAGGGTCGTACTTGGCACACAGTTCCTTCCAGTTTTCGGGCTCGTTCTTGATCAGGTGAATAAGGACAGTCTCAGCGCCAGCTCTTTGCTTTTCAGTACACTTCTCACAGCCGGTTTTAAGAGCATCTTCGAGGTGGTCTGTGGAAAAAAACACTTAACTCAATGGAAATGTATTTATAACATCCGGCAATATATAAATCGTCAGGAGAAGGAGGTCCTGAATTTGCTGAGGAAATTTCAATTTAAACATCATATCATCAATCACACATCGTCGGATCAATTGACCACAGTAACAATGTGGAGCGTGATAGTAAAAGTACCTATCCTAAATCAATCTCATAACCCTCTACAAACATTTCGTAAAGCATCTCATACTACCTGCCGACTTCCTGGGTATTTCTTTCGATTGTTTGGATTACAAATTCGATATCAAAGAGATCCTTAGGTGCAACGTCATAGCGGGACTTGGAGGAGCTACGTAGCGGGACGAAATCATGGGGCCACGGGGAAGTTTTCTCTGTGTGGTCCTTACCTTTGAGTTCCTTGCCTTCAGGAGTGCACTTCCCCTTGTCAAGCATGCAGTCGACGTAGGCCTGCATAAGACGCTTGTTGTTCAGAATCTCATCAATGTCAATGTTGTCGTATTTTCCGGTGTATTTCTCATCAGCGATGGCGGCTACCACCAAGCAGCAAAGCACAATAACAGTACGCATGGCAATCTGTAAGATAAGGAATCAATTAGACATTTTACCTACTAGGTTTATTAAAAGTACGATGATATTTTAATCAGTGACTCATAAGAACACAGCAAAAGTTTCCGCCGCCCCATACAAACTCGTCAGTGCCAAAGGCTTTGAAAAAAAAATCGCCTTTTTCGTCATTTTTGATTAGTACCTTGGTCACCACTTATTAGGCTCATCTTACTTTTTGAAACCTAATCTTTGAAAAATAGTGTGGAAACCCATGACTTCTTTTAACTCTAAGACACCTATACAACTAAGCTACTGAGGTCTTACCCGGTGCTATAAAATAAGGGACCTCTTAATATTTGGGTATTTCATTTGAAGATTTGACAACATAATATGAACAATGACCTGGTCGATGTGAACTTATTATAAAAATTGGAGCTTGGGAGTTAATAGAAACAAGAAATGTAAGTAACGTTTTTGGATATTGCTACTGGAAACTACTTAGCCGGTGGGGTTTGAGTGTGATCCAAGGAGCGACTAAAAGGAGCACGTTTGTACCAACACAAACAAATTAATATAATGAAATTCTTTATCTAAAATAGTAGATTTTACAACAAGTGCACAAAACCAACCATATTTTCGAGATTTGTAGCAGCCCGAGCCGAAGGCGAGGGCTGATAGTAATGTCGAGGATAAAATGGTTTTGTGGACGAGTTATAAACTCTGCTTTTCACTTTGATTGCGAGGAAATAAAACGTAAAAGTACTCTCTGAAAGTAACTGAAGAATGAGTTATTCTGCTTTAGTGAAGAATATGTTAACGCGCGCGCAACGCGGGCCCCCCTCCCCCGGGTGCAGCAGGCCCGCGCGCAGGGCGTCCACTACCGCGATTACTTTTTTGCCCCAGAGCACAAAATTCGATTTTGTGCAGCCTATATCCTGCACAAAAAAGCACTTTCAGAGCATGATAAGTGAAAAAAATATTAAAAACCATTGTAAACTTAAGACTCAATGACAAAACCAAAGGAAGGTTCCTAAAATGTTCGAATTAAGAAAATTGCGTTAATTTTGCATATATTGCCCAGACGATTTAAAAAATTGGCAGCTTTTCGTGCCAATTTGACCTCTCATGATCCAAGAAAGCTGCTAGAATACGTTATTTTGAAATGTGGTTTGTTATACCAGGGGAAAAGCACATGTATCGGCTTCATGATGTGTTTAATAAATACCTACCTACAGTGAAGAAGCACGACAAACGTGATAAAAGACTAAAAAGAGTAAAAGCTTTGAAAAAGAAAGCAGAACTCTGGAAACTTGCGCACAACACTAGAGTCAAGCTAATTTAACATCATCGAAACTCCTCGTTATGCACTTCGAGAAATCATAAAAAAATCACAAATTTTTAAACGTCAAAAACTTCAAATTTACAACAGGTTAGTTTTCAGAAGCACCTACCATTTCGATGGTTCTCAGGTAAATGGTAATCACACCAACTGACAGTGGCTTATGATTGTCCGCACTTAGTATTTATAGTGGTTACCGTCGTGCTTAAAACATCTAATTTGCCCTCGCACATTACGTCCGATGAAAAAACTATGCTATACAGGACGCGCTCATTTGTCACCTCAATTGTTCAGTGAAAAAAACTGAATAGAAAACCTTGAACCCATGTGCGTTCTAAGTCCTAACACAGGAGGGTTCAATTTAAAAGTATTTTGTCTCCTTTTGGTTGTCATGACAAAGAGGACGTTGAAGTCACTTGTAGGGTCCATCTATAGATGATTTGACAAAGCCTCTAATTTATGTAGAGTTTTTGCTTCTAGGCAATAAATAGTTTGTTTTGTTTTTCTTTATTAAAAGATGCGTAATGCATTTATTGTATAAAACACCAAAATGAAATGATATCGAAAGAAGAGTGAATGCTGGAAACATGGTGAATGGTGCTCTGCATGCTTTTATGAAGAGTCAGAAGGTGTCTCACAAGGCTCGTCTAGCTGTTCATAGGGGCGTTTTGGTACCAACACTGATCTACGGCAGTGAAAGCTGGGTATGGCAGAAAGAGCATGAAAGTAGAAATGAGAGCGCTGAGGAGTATGATTGGTGTGAAACTGAGTGACGGGATTAGAAATAGTGTGATAAGAGAACGTTGTGGCGTAAAAGAAGACGTAGTGACTAAAATTGAGAAAGGGATGCTGAGATGGTTTGGTCATGTAGAGAGGATGAATGAAAGAAGATTGATGAAAGTGATCTACAAGGCGAGAGTGAATGGGAACGTTGGAAGGGGAAGGCCTCGGCGAACGTATACCAGGTCCAAATTCAAGACGTTCTGAAAAAAGGCCAGGTTAAAAGTACCCTAAATCGACGAGCATGTATGAAAGGATTGATGAAAGTACAGGAAGCGAGGGAAGTATGTTAGGATCAAAAGGTGGAAAACTGTGGTCTCTGCCTACCCCGACGGGAACAAGGCGTGATATTATGTATGTATTATGAAAGACAAAAACCGTCCAAAGCATTTACCATGTCTTTACAAGTGTCTCGAGTAGGCTGAAAAGAACATGATTTTTGTAATACATTATATTTTATTAATTTAGTTTGCTCATAAACAGAAAATAAGATTTTCGTAATATTAGTGTTTTGCTCATACGAGATGTAATAACAAGCATTCTCGAATGGTTTGGAATTTTGACAATGGTGCGGTGAAGCGAATGTCATATATATTCCATTATCGTATTGTTATCATTCATTACCTACTTCATATACCATTTTTATCTGAATGCTATTAATACTAGTGGAACTTAGACCTCTCTTTAGGCTCTACAGCAGCCTGCTTAGCACGCTGCAGTTGTCAGTTTATCTTGGCCCATAGATTAAAAACTTTAAGCATGGTCACGTTTTTTGACATCCGAGCAGTGCGACTCATTTTGAAAGACATGGACGGCTACATGTATTAGTGTAAAGCTATCTCTGTCTAAAATATCAAAAACGTAATTTGTGGATTTGCTTAACATTTTCCTCCACTGACATTTCTTTGCGCTTGGAGGTGATAGACTAGATGACATAATTCCCCAATTAAAGTGACATTTCTCCAAGATATATTTTCTCTCGGGAAGCGTGCTAAGCAGGCTGGTCTCAATCTTTGGTTACAGCTGAAATCTTGATTTATAGCCGAAAGCTCGAAAGTTTCTACACAATATGAGGGCAACATTTTGGTATGTAAGAGAGTCATACCACTACTGACATGTTTAACAGTGTTTCGATACATTTTTCTTTCCTTAGAAAATCCGAAATACAATATTAGGCACATCTTGTGAAGTCCGTCAAAAGTGCATGTACGGTCAACCGCTTGCCGGTAGAAATGAAAAATGGAGTTTATTCTGGTTATGATTGTATATTTATTTAATGGCATCACATCTCATTACAAAACGTATTTCGCCAATGTCAAAGTAAAGGAATAGCATAATATTTACTTAAAATTATTACATCTGCCAAACTGCATGGCAGTTTGTTGGCAGTTGGAATACTGCACCCTTATCACTATCTTATCTATGCTTATCTTTCACCTGCTTATCTCTGATGTAAGTTACTTGTTTATTGTAAGAAATATACTTCAGAAGGAAGTTATGTTGCTATTTTTACATGAATCTTATTTAGAATCTAATTTTAAATGCAATGTTACATGTTACAAAGCTTTGATATGTTATCACTAAATGTTCTTAATAAATACTGCTTAGTATTATTTCTATAAGGTCCAAAAGTGTGTCTACTGATGTGTGTGTGATTACCACGCTATAAGGTTCAAATGTGTGTCTACTGATGTGCGGCCGTATGTACGAATGAGAATAGGTATGAAGTCACTCGGTTTCGATTTAGTTTTGCACAACTACTGGCAACCACCGTAAAGTTAGCTACAAATCACTATGATTCTCATTTCAAACGCATAGTAAATTGTATGCTGCAAGTGCTCACGGTATCAGCCTGTATAACCAAAAATATTAAGGGAAACACAGTAGTTGTCGAAATCTTCCGTTTTCCAAGATCATTTGCTGTCTCCTTGAAGACATGCACACTGTAAATTACATTTTTTTACTTTATTGTTTTCAGAAACAACATTAGCGCAACCTCACAATGGTGAGGTTAAAGAGCGAACCAAAAATATGTCCACTTGGTTTTAGTTATTTATGAAGCAGAATACATAATATAGTTTTCTAGACGTTGCCTAAGATGTTGCATTGCTTTAATAAATACATAGTGTCTATGCAAAATCTTTGAAAATGAATTTCAATCAGAGTTTGCTAATTAAGGTCAGTCTATTGCTGTTTGATTTAGTTTAATATATAGGAACTTCTTAGTTTTTAATTTCTTTCTGAACTCATTATAATTGTTTCTATTCTGTTTCTCTGGTGAAAAATACTTTTCGTAATCATTTTAGGCTATGTTATGAATTATGCGATTCATTTCAAGTTTTCGCAGAGGTGTTATCTAAAAAATACTTTTTAAAAAACGAAAAAAACTAACTAATTAACGTTTTTGTAAAATGCTTCGCTTAACTTATATGATAGGTTTTTAATAGTACAAATCAAAATCAAAAATCAAAATCGTTTATTCATTGTTGGATATTAAAATCTCTTAATGACGTCAGCTAAACTACATCGCTTCACAAACAATGTGGCGCCATTGTGGGAAAAAAAAGAAGCGACAATAAAAACGCGACATTAAGATGCAAGTGCTCTATTTTGGATATAACGCCTGAGGCTCAGAAATTGCAGCCCGAATCGCAGGCGAGGGCGTAATGGAGCCGAGTGTGTAATCACCAAAGCGCACGAGCTTCTTACGATGTTTTTGAACACATTTGCGAATGAAAACAAATCAAATTTGTTTACCTTTCCTACCGAAGGAAAATTATTTTTACTTTTTCCTTAGATTTATAGGTTCACCCGATACTCCAGACTTGTGTTTTGTGTCTAAATATTTTCGACGTTGAGGAACTACACTAATTACTGTTTTTTTATTAGGGTTCCGTACCTCAAAAGAAAAAAACGGAACCCTTATAGGATCACTTTGTTGTCCGTCTGTCTGTCTGTCTGTCAAGACCCTTTATCTCTCGAACGGGTAAAGGTATCAAGTTGAAATTAATACCATATATTAGGATCCATGGACTACACAAGATCTGAAAATTTCAATTTTTTACAACGACGCAATAAAAAGATATGGCATTTTATGTCCTCATCTCTATACATTTATTCAAAAATGCAAAGCCTACAGGGTACTTCCCGTTGACCTAAAATTATGAAATTTGGCAAGAAGCTAGGTCTCACAGTACAAATAATGGGAAAAGTCTGAAATCATTAAATATTACAACTTTTCTCACAACTAATAGTAACCAATTGTGGTGAGCTCCCGTTTCAAGAACATTCATATAAGAGAGGGGTCAAGTTGGATGGTCGCTGAGGCGATTTTTGTTTTAGTTCAATTTAAAAACGGGATCACTTACAAACTTGAAAATTGGTATGTTTATAGTGCATAAGCTATAAAACAACAGAGCCATAAAACAACAAATTTGGTCAAGCGCGTGTCGGACTCAAAAAATCTAGCGCATTAACTTACTGAAATTTCAACTAATACAATTATGTGTGGTACGGTGTTGGCCGGCTTTTTTTTTGGAAAGTCAATACTCCTGAAAATAATCATAATAAACACAACAAATATTTGTTAAAATGGCGCGCGTATTACTTTTTTGGAAGACCCAGATTATACATGCGCGCGCAGGAGACAATGACAAAACATCCCAAACAGCCTACTCTTAAAATTATTTTAAAATTGAATATTTTGTTACTTTAAAGACAAATTTGTAGTTAGTTAGTTGATTTATATAAATATTTTCATGTAAAAAACGTTTATTTATCATATTATCGTACACAGCTTCTTCATTCATGAAAATATTATGAATGTTATAGATATAGAAACTCCTTGCACCTTGCCGCTATAAAAAAACAAACAAAAATAAAACACTATTGCGGTAATATAATGAAAAAAAACCGGCCAAGTGCGAGTCGGACTCGCGCACTGAGGGTTCCGTACCACCACAATCATAATTGTATTAGTTGAAATTTCAGTAAGTTAATGTGCTAGATTTTTTGAGTCCGACACGCGCTTGACCAAATTTTATTATTTGTTGTTATTTTATAGCTTATGCACTATAAACATACCAATTTTCAAGTTTGTAAGTGTTCCCGTTTTTAAAATAGAACTTAAACAAAAATCGCCTCAGCGACCATCCAACTTGACCCCTCTCTTATATGAATGTTCTTGAAACGGGAGCTCACCACAATTGGTTACCTTTAGTTGTGAGAAAAGTTTAAATATTTAGTGATTTCAGACTTTTCCCATTATTTGTACTGTGGGACCTAGCTTCTTGCCAAATTTCATAATTTTAGGTCAACGGGAAGTACCCTGTAGGTTTTTCATTTTTGAATAAATGTATGGAGATGAGGACATAAAATGCCATATCTTTTGATTGCGTCGTTGTAAAAAATTTAAATTTTCAGATCTTGTGTGGTTCATGGATCCTAATATATGGTATTAATTTCAACCTGATACCTTTACCCGTTCGTGAGATAAAGGGTCTTGACAGACAGACAGACAGACAGACAGACAGACAGACAGACAGACGGACAACAAAGTGATCCTATAAGGGTTCCGTTTTTTTCTTTTGAGGTACGGAACCCTAAAAAGCACTAGTGTTTAATAAGCTGGATTGTGGACTTTAATACAGTGCAAATATAGCTGTTTTATGAGCAAGTGCGTTGAAAGTTATTATAAAATTGAATATTTTGTTACTTTAAAGACAAATTTGTAGTTAATTAGTTGATTAATACAAGTATTTTTATGTAATAAACGTTTATTATTATCGAACACAGCTTCTTCATTCATGAAAATATTATGAATGTAGATATAGAAACTCCTTGCACCTTGCCGCTATAAACATACTAGTGCGGTAATATAATGGAAAAAGCACGCGTGTTTAATAAGCTGGATTATGGACCTTAATACAGTGCAAATATTGCTGTTTTATGAGCAGACTAGCGGCCCGCCCCGGCATTGCACGGGAAGTGAAAGTTCATAAATCCAATAAATAAAAGCACTTTCAGTATTTCCTGATTTTGAAACGTGTTTTTTTTTGTTTAAAATCTATCGTAAAAGTAAATGATAGAATAACAACAACAACAAAAAAGTACTGGTCAAGGGCGAGTCGGACTGGCGCGCATTTAATACACTTCTCATCTTGCGGCTCACACTTGGCCCGTTTTTTGGTCTGTATAGGAATATCATATTAACTTTAATCCCTAATTTTCATTCCCTTGGGAGAAGATTTTTCAAAACGCTTAAACACATGTTTATTTCGTTATTTTTATTAGCCTAAATCCAAATTTTTTGTAGGATTTTCATACTAACTTACATCATTTATTTCACCCCTTCGGGGGATGATATCTCAAAATTGCTGAAACACGGGTTGCTCTACTTCTTAATAATAGCTAAAATCCAAATTTCAAGTACCTAATGTCAAAACTATAAGATTTTCATTGGAACTTTCATCCCTTATTTCACTTCTTTGGGTGATGATATCTCAAAATTGCTGAACCACTTGTTTCTTATTATTAGCTAAAATCCAAATTTTCAAGTACCGCATGTCAAAACTGTAGGATTTTCATACAAACTTTCATCCCTTATTTCACTCTTTTGGGACATGATATCTCAAATTTTTGAAACACGTATTTCTTTGTTTCTTATTATAAGCTTAAATCTTAATTTTCAAGTACCTCATGATAAAACTGTAAGATTTCTATCCAACTATCATCCCTAGATTCATTGCGTTATGGGGATGAAATTCTAAAAATGCTAAAACACGTACTTTTTAATTTTTTTATGGAAAGCTCATAACCAAATTTTTTATAATTCTACCTTTAAAAATGAAAGACATAAAACCAACATACGAAAAAACTAGATACATATAAAACACAGAAATATATAAATAGATATTCAAATAAATACAAATCAGTATACCAGAGAACTTCACAATGATCACTACGAATACAAAGTTGCGATTTGCTGAAGAAAATGTTCCTTAATATTGCACATATAGCTTGTCTAGCCCTTTTCTCAAACACTGGTCTGACTTGCACCAAAATAATAACGGTGCTAGATAACCTGAAACTTGTTAGTTATAAAGCACTTTATAACTTGTAATGCCTATTTATTTTATTTTATTGTTTGCTATTTGTACTATGTCTATGGGAGTATACCTGACAATAAAGATTTATTTATTTATTTATTATTTATTGCGTTTTACAACTCTGTACATTCAAAGATTGAGTTTTATTGTCGCTTCTATTTTTTCCTACCATAGCGCCACTTTGTTTGTGAAGCGATGTAGTTTAGCTGACTTTAATATCCAGCAATGAATAAATAAATGATATTTGATTTGATTTGAAAGTTGCAGAGTTTTCTCATCGATCATCTTTAAAAAGGTAAAGCTAAATGTGTATTTGTAAATTATGCAATAGTGCAACAACGTACTTGTTGTTGCATTTTATGATGATTGATGATGATTTTCATTGAAAATTTGATACGGTTTTATCATAACATCCCATGAAAAGTCCACTGCAGGACAGTGAGCTTCGTAGAGAAACTTCAGATGGCGCTGCCGTCACGTAAACATGAGCTAGTGTATTTATAACTTGTAAGCGTTGCTGCTCGCGACCGCTCTTGTTGGTGACCGCAGTATGTAAGATGGTGCGATACACAGAAAGATGCTGCTGCCCATCCTCCGGTTCATAAGCGCTTAGTCGCCTCTTACGACACCCCAGGAAGTTGCCGGCACCACACGGGCAGTGATACGGTTTACTTGTATTTACTTTTATAAATTGTTCAGGCTGTTTAAAATTTTTATACAATTTCTTTATCATTTGGTGACATTTAAGAATTGATTGATATCTTTACTGTGTTTCCTTATCAAGCTACGAAAAAATAATGATTCGTAATTGCAGACAGAAATGAGCCACCCAAAACACAGAAATGGGACACCCATCGTTTTACATTTATCAACCTGACCAAAACCTATAGGGTACTTCCCCTCTTAGGTCATGTAAAAGGAAAAGTCAAATTTCAAATCAAATTAGGGTGAGCTCCCTTTAAAAGTACATTCATATTAAAGGGGGGGCAGGTTTGAGCGGATAGGTTTTTTTTTAATCAAAGGGCATAAGATTATAGTATATCATGTGTTGGACAGGTACGGAACCCTTAGTGCGCGAGTCCGCCTGGCACTTGGCGGTTTTTTTTTTACTTTACCTACCCAAATATTGAAATTAAGCTTTCTATGGATCACTGGATCAGGTGCACGTTTGTGTATCAAAAACAAATATTCTCTCTCATTTCCAAGGAATGGCTGGAAGGAATTTCTTGTAGAGATAAGCCGGCCATTGTAAATATTCTGTTGTTTGTACCTTTCTGTTTGTTAATTGTGTGATTAAGGATTCATGATAATTACATAGAAAAATCGTATTTACAATAACAGTGATCACACAATATTTTTTCTAGCTATAGAAAAAAATGCAAATAAATTATCTAGGTTCTTAATAATACCTACTAATAATCTAACCTACCTGCGTCAATGCACAATCACAACCTAGCATACCTACAGCAAGTTGATAATTTAATTATTATGAAGAAAATTTATCGGTTCCACATGCAGGTTTTTTCCATAGAATGAAAGGTTTATGTGTGATTTTTTATTTTTTTATTATTATAAATGGGCTTACTCTTGACCTCGATCTAGTCTTAAAGGCAGAGATGAGGTCGATGATGGAACGAGCTTATCCATAAGAGGCCTGTTTTTCGCGACTTGAATAGATTCGGGTTATATGAACTCGGGATAAAGTACCTTTTATGTGAAGTACCTGGGCAACCGAGCTTTACTCTGTATAATCTTAACCTAAGCCCATCAAGAGATAGCGCTGCTTTTCTGAAACGCGCTTACTACAAGAAATGCTTATTGAATAAATTTTCCCAGACATGAGACCTAGCTTGATCTATTTTTGCCCCCAAAATCCCCCGTATAGTAAATTTCATCGAAATCCTTAGAGCCGTTTTCGAGAAACAGATTACAAATATATATACAAATATTGCTCGTTTATAGTCAGCACCATACCTCCATTAGAAAGTCCTTAGTTTAACGTTCCTTCAGGAATCTTCGTTCTTCTGTGTTTCTTATCATACAAACAAGGATTGCTTGCAGCTATCTGCATTATTTTTTTAAGTTGGATAGTTGGTACAATTTTGAAAATCGACTTGCGCGGATAAGTCGTGTTACATGGGGATGTGTAGCATACTCCACATCTCTAAACATCCAAACTTTCGTCTTTGTGTGAAGATGATGAACAAGAATGAATAGAATGTTATTACGATTAATGATTGTCATTTAAAACTTTGCCCTTGTCAAAAAAATATTACTCGCTAAATACAAAACTTGTCGAAAATCTGTCTTACAAAATTATAGAAAAGGTAAATAATAAATAAGGTAATTCTAAGTAAACGAGGGTTCGTTTATTTAGAATTTATCAATCCTGAAAAATATAGTTCATTGTAGATACAGATACAAAAAGTGCGAAAAACGGCCACTTTTAGCAGTTTTTGTATCTGTAACTACAGTGAACTATATTTTTCAGGATTTATAGGTTCTAAATAAACTACCCTTTACTTTAATTTTGTGAGACAGATTTTCGATAAGTTTTGTATTTAGCGAGTAGGTAATATTTTTTTAAATGATGGGGGCGCTAGTTGGCTGCAGGAAAGCCCTTTATTATCAATGTCAAGCCCTTCTTAAACCGCTGGTTTTTCACCAATGCTGTGAGAGCAAAACCGTGCCTAATTGAAAGGCTTTATTTACAAACTAAGTTTATAAACTGCTTCTCCACTAGTGCTGTAAGAGGGAAGTAAGCTGTGAGCTGGGAAAATTCCATCCAATAAGTTCGCACCATTTTCCTAGCTTGTCAAATACGGTGTCAAATGGAGCAATTCTATTGGTTGGAATTTTCCGGCTCACAGCTTAACTCTCTCGCACAGCACTGGTGGAGAAGCAGCCTTACGCTTTATTAACTTACTGCCGCACTCGCAGAGACGTCACTTAATAAGTCTCGTGTTGACACTTTCTTATTCAATGAAACTGAAAAGGCCAGCATGAGACTTAACGAATGATTAACTTTAACTGACGTCTCTGAGTATGGCAGTTAGTTTGTAAATAAAAATGTAAGTTTGTATCAATTTGGCACGGTTTTGCCGTGACGTCGTCTATTTGTTACGGAAGTGACGGGATTGATGATTAGTGGTTAGCAAGAACACACTTCGACAAAAAAGTGCTTTTATATAACCCAAAACAATAAAGATTTTCCTACGACCAAAAATAACAATGGACAAGGGTAAAGAGGTAAATAAGATAAACCATGATAAACAAAACAATTACTTGATATTCGACGTATTCCTGAAAGGGGGTTATTCTGCAACTTATATGGAACAAAGCCCGTGGTACTGATGGTACAAAACCAATGGATGCGGACTACTCGTACTACTGGGGAGTCATGCAAAAATCAGTTATCAGAACTGCGCGAATGTATGCACTTACTTTCCTGATACACGATAAATGCCAAGTTTATTTTAAAAAAATCTGTGCGTACTTAAAACTTACTAACTTTCATATCTGATAAAATTTTAGAAAAATTGTTTTTATCGTAGTGAACATCTCAAAATTTAATACATGCACTTGGCGCACAAACTAAACGATTGAGTACCTATCCTCCTGACGATCACCGTACTTCATGTAGTAGGTACATAGAAATTCAAAAATTCCGCCAGAAATGTTTGAAGTGGAAACCCTTTCTCGATGTTGCAACGTCATCTGTTAGTTCTTTTTGAGTATTTTTAATCCATATTGCAATCAGTCACATCTGTTATTTCATTAAAAATGGCGTCTAAAGCAAGTGAAGTAGGAGCGCGGTCGCACAGACGTAAGTTTATCCATGTTTATCTTTATTGTGTATTAGATATTATGCCCTGTCTTTGTATAATTTACCTAAACTAACATTATTTGTTTGATTTGCACCGATATTTATTGAAAACTTGCAAAATTTATTACATCATAACCTCAAACATTTTAATGTCCTCTGCAAAGTACAAGGGTCGCCAATTAAAGTTTTGCATTACTAACTACCCACGTACTGTACAAAGTACATTGCTTAACTTTTGGGAATATTTAGGGGTATTCACTTTTATTTCAACCATGAATGATGAAGATATCGCTGACACACTAAATGAATCGGAATTCAACTATATTTGGGCGATGATTCAGATTGTCATCCGACCTTCAAACCACCAGAATTCGACTGTCGTCGTGTTGTTGCCATTGGTGCTAATGATACCAATACGGACAGTACCTACAGACTTGGATGATTACCCTGCACCTTCACCTACGTTATCTACTGACTCCAGGACTCCAAGGTCACGAGGAAAAGCACAAAGCAGATGACCAAGCAGAGAAAATCGAGGCAGAGGTCGTGGGTCACTTAGTCAAAACACTGAGAATGACAGTGAGTCACTAGATAAATGGTCAGCAGATGCGTTTGAGCCGGAAGAGAAAAGTTTATTGCAACCAGCTTACCTGGTCATAGACTCCACTGATTGGAAGTGGCAATCATTCTACTTACAAACAATATATTACTGATGAAATACTGACTACCTTTGTTGATTGCACAAATAGGACCAATATATTGCATATAGAGAAAATAGTGGGACTAACAATAAAAGAACTAAAAGTTTTCCTAGAAACAACTATGGTTATGTCTGCCCTTCAATGTCCCCAAATCAATATGTATTCGTCAGGAAAATATAGTGAATATTATTGCTTCAGCAAACGAGACTTTATGCTATCAGGACGCAATTGAAATGTGTATAGTATACGTATACACTGTATACGATGCTGTTGTTACTCCGGAGCAGAAAGAGGAAAATATCTGGAAAGTTAAACCATTATTTGATTGTATTTTGAATAGCTGCCATCAACAAGATGGTCCACAAGATATGTGCATTGATGAAATGATAATTCCTTTTACTGGATAATGCCACAAGCGATAATATTGTCCAAACAAGCCAAATCCATTTGGCCTCAAAGTGTTTGTCCTTCCGTCACCAGAAGGTATTGTATGTGATACGATAATTTATCAAAGAGACAAAACTTTTCCAGAGCTTAACTCTCAAGGGTTTGGATTGAATGAATCAGCCGTTCTGCATCTTACGCGAACTCTAGTCCCAGGGCATTCCCTAAACTTTGATCGTTACTTTAACAGTAGAAATACGTTTTATTTTATTTTATTTAAGACGCAACATTACGAAAGTCTAGCTGGTTTAAGTCAGATGTAACGCTTATGTCCTACGAGAAGTACATCTAGATTGGCTGCAACTGTACTTTATAAAGAACATAAGGAAAAGCTGGATTTTCCGAACCAGGATTTTTTTAAATATTTTTTTCAAAATACTTATGCCTTAAATAATACCCAATAGAAGTTTCACGAAAATACTTTAGGCTTCCTGGTCGTCAGGAGGCTATAGTATCAAAGGCTGCCTAAAAAGGTAAGGTTTTTTTTAACATTTTTGTAGAAGTAAATCAGCCCGCAGTGCGCTTCGGCACGAAATTTCAATAAGCTTCGTTCTAATAAGTTTTTCCCATATAATTTTTTCCCCAATTTTCCTTATAATGTTGTAAGGCGGTAAGTTTCGTCAAGATTCCTGATCTTCGGATGACTTCGCAACTATTGATCTTCAAACACCACTTGTTCTAATGTCAAATTCGTTCTATATGAATTACAAAGTACTTAGTCTCCTTTTAGTCCATGAGCCAGTTAACCTAAAAGAAGGAAATGTTATAATTTAGGGGTTCCAGTTTCCGGTAAGTTTGATTTATGAGAATGCAAATAAATCCAACCAAAAGAATTGGAATTGGAATGGAATTGGAATTTTTCCAGCTTACAGGTTAGCTACTTAGCATAGCTTTGATGGAAAGGCACCCTAAACCCTGCATGTGGTTATGAATTTTGGTATAATGTGAATAATCAAACTACAATTCGCGATTGAGGGTAAAAAAATTATTACCACCACATAACGTGTAGGTATTTTATATTTTGTATTTGTCTCTGCCGCCTGCAATCTAAATATATAAGAGAAGAAGGTGACTGACATATCAACGCACAGCCCAAACCGCTGGGCCTAGAGATTCCAAATTTGGCATGTAGGTTCCTTATGAGGCCTAGGGGTGCACTAAGAAAGGGTTTTACAAAATTCCAACCCTAAGGGGGTAAAATAGGGGATGAAAGTTTGTATGAAAGTCCGTCAGTTTTGAAGTTAGGTTCTTCAAAATTTGTATTTAGGCTGACGACTAAAAATTTATATTTACGTGTCTCAGGGTTTTTGAAAATTCGACACCCTTAAGGGTGAAAAGGGGGATGAAGTTGAAAATTCTTTATTCTTAAAGTAAAATCCACATGATTTATTAATGATGTAATTCTATGCAACGTTCATCACTGTTATTGAAATTCCACCCCAAATTCAACCCCTAAAAAAGGGAAATGGGGTGAAAAAGTCTAAAAACCAATATAGGTATCGTTTGTATGGTTTATTGGGTCGCTGATTACGAAAACTACAACAATTTTGAAATCCAACGTGGTGGATGTTAAATACCATCATTTCCTTGGAATGGGGTTGGGGTGCGATAGTGTTGAAATGTGAATATGGGTGTCGTTTGTATGGTTTATCGGGTCGCTGGTTACGAAAACTACAACAATTTTGAAATCCAACGTGGTGGACGTGAAATACCATCATCCCCCTGGAGATGGAGTTGGGGTGCGATAGGTTTGAAATGTCTAAAAATCAATATGGGTGTCGTTTCTATGTATAGGGGCAGGGATAGGGAGAGGTATAGAGGCAGAGAGGTAGAGAGGAGAGAGGTAGAGAGGTACAGGTACAGGTAAAGTAGAGGGAGAGGGAGAAGGAGGGGAAGGGGGAGTGGGAGGGAGAGAAGGAGGGGGAGAGGAAGGGGGGAGAGGGAGGGGCAGGGGGAGAGGGAGGAGGGGGAGAGACAGGGGGAGGGGGAGAGGAAGGGGGGAGAGGGAGGGGCAGGGGGAGAGGGAGCAGGGGGAGGGACAGGGGGAGGGGGAGAGGAAGGGGGGAGAGGGAGAGAGAGGGAGAGGTTTAGTTTTTCTCAATTACTTCTGCGAATTGGCTCTGTTTTGAAAGATTACTCAAAGGTGTCTCTCATCTCTCTCTTTACATTTGTTAGGATACTGCTGCTAAGTTCCTCTGTTCTGAGTAATTTATGAGTAACGTCTGTATATTATATAAAATTCAGCTGGATCTTGAATTATACTCGTTGATTTGCGCAGGGTTAGTCCTGTTTTTCCTTAGTTTAAAACTACCCCGAAACGATAGGATAAATAATAATTTCCCTGGACTAAAATATCTCATTGCTTCGGAAAACCGGTAACAACCAAAATACGTAATACACGCGAGCGAAGCCGCGGGCAACAGCTAGTATCTTATAAAGTTCAAGTTAACCCAAAACTATAGATCATGGCTTGTTTTCCTCTTTTCTGTTACGCAGCCAGGTTTTTGTTATAAATATTTTTTCTTCGATGTTTTTACAAAAATATGGACTTCCGGGGCTTTTCGACTGATAATTATCCGTAGGAAGCTGGGCGTTTTTTTCCATCACGTGTAAATCTAGACCAATTTTCAAGAACAATAGCTAGCAGACTCATTGAAGGATTTCTCAACTGAGGACTTTCTTACGCAACACCAACCGACCTTATCTGCATAGCTGTTTGTATGCAACTGCTAATTGCAAGTACAGCCACAGGCACATCAGCAGAATACGAGTTGAAAGTGTTGCTACCAACGTGCGGATGATTGTACTATTACAATCTATAGATTTTTTTCTAAAATCTAAAGCTTAAAAGCATATTAAGTGTCAAAGACTCCTTGCTAGCTTTACTCTTTTGAGTTTTTTATATTTATTTTTTAAAAGTTAGTCTGTCTTGAACTCTCCAACTATAGCTACTTGTGGGCACATTTCTTCAATATAGTCTTATCAAGGAATCGAGTATTTTTTATTACAGTTCATTTGCTTAGGTCATTTCAATAAAATAATTTCAATCTTATACACATCGAGTGAGCCGCTGGATGTGAGCAGCGCAGGACCGGTCGTCATGGAGATCTTTAGGTGAGGCCTATGTCCAGCAGTGGACGTCTTTCGGCTGATATGATGATGATGACACATCGAGTACGAACTGGTGAACTGTTTTTATTCCTTATTCTTCCTACCCTAAGAAAGAATTCCGTCATGGCTCTTCCAGAACTAAGGAAGAATAGGAAGAAGAAGAAGAAAGAAGAATAGGAAGAAGAATCAACAAATACTAGACATCCGTCCGACTAGAAAGTGTGATCCAATGATCCAACAGACAATGTGGTCTACGAACTCTCTTGCACAAGAAGTGACACCAATTATACTATCATACATCATTTGGTACCTACCTACTGAAATTACATTGCGTAACGAGGCAGTTAAACACTTTTCTTCATAAGTATCAAACCGTGAGAGCTCGCTCGTTAACCTTATAAAAAAACAAAAAAAACCGGCCAAGTGCGAGTCGGACTCGCGCACTGAGGGTTCCGTATCACCACATAATCATAATTGTATTAGTTGAAATTTCAGTAAGTTAATGTGCAAGATTATTTGAGTCTGACACGCGCTTGACCAAATTTTATTATTTGTTGTTATTTTATAGCTTATGAACTATAAACATACCAATTTTCAAATTTGTAAGTGTTCTCGTTTTTAAAATATAACTAAAACAAAAATCGCCTCCGCGACCATCCAACTTGACCCCTCTCTTATATGAATGTTCTTGAAACGGGAGCTCACCACAATTGGTTACCATTAGTTGTGAGTAAAGTTGTAATATTTAATGATTTCAGACTTTTCCTTTTATTTGTACTGTGAGACCTAGCTTCTTGCCAAATTTCATAATTTAAGGTCAACGGGAAGTACCCTGTAGGTTTTGCTTTTTTGCATAAATGTATGGAGATGAGGACATAAAAAGCCATATCTTTTGATTGCGTAGTTGTAAAAAATTTAAATTTTCAGATCTCGTGTGGTTCATGGACCCTAACATATGGTATTAATTTCAACCTGATACCTTTACCCGTTCGTGAGATAAAGGGTCTTGACAGACAGACAGACGGATAACAAAGTGATCCTATAAGGGTTCCGTTTTTTTCTTTTGAGGTACGGAACCCTAATAATGAAAACTATGAAACAAATAAACAGTTACATAGATCAACAACTCATTGCAAAGTAATCTCTTCCAGAAAATCTTGGTTTATCATCATCATCGTAAGGCCTATCAATAGGGTCCCGTTTAAATTAATTACAGCAAAACAGCATAATTTTTCTAAATTGCATAGTTTTTAAGAAATCTAAAAAAACATTTAGTTTTGCGGTCCTAAAAATGGACTTTATTGCTTCCAAAAATACTATAGGTATAACGGAAACCTCGGCGCGCGAGTCCGACTCGCACTTGGCCGGTTTCTTTCAACAGCTTTTGGTCGAACGTTGTCAGAGATTATTGTTATCGCTTATTATAACGTGCTTACCAACTTCTGCTAGTGTTACAAATAGAAGTCAAGATCATGTTAAAAACCGGTCAAGTGCGTGTTGGAATTTGCATCTTATTAGGTACCGTAATAAAAAATATTTTTCAAAATTGTATTCTACAACTTTGTCGGCGTAGATGAAATGTATATCCGTACAAAATTTCAGCTTTCTAATACCAAGGGTTTCTGAGCTAAGCCGCGGACAGACATACAGATGGACATGGCGAACTATAAGAGTTCTTTTTTGACTACGGAACCCTAAAAATTAGGGAATTTCAAAGAAAATTACATATTTATCAATATATTAGTATTTTTAAAATATACGTAATAATGATAGAATAATAATATACCTTTCAAGTTTAAAGGTGGATGGAAAGTTAAAAAATTCTTCGAAAAATTTTTTTTGTAAAAAAATTACAAAATATTACTTTTGGGCCCTATTTAGCTGTATTGGAGGCCTCCTTTAAAACATTTAAAAATATTTTTTCACAATTTGTATACCTTTGGGTCAACAAGATGCCTATATACCTACTGTTAAAAAATTAGGACTGTATAGCTCTAACCGTTTGCCTGTAAAACCTGTGTGGCAGACGACGGACACAGACAGACAGACACGAGATTGACAGCAATAGGGCTTTGACCCTGTGGGTACGGAACCCTAAACATGACCTAATAAAGTACTGACGTATTAAACTGACCTGAATTCTATAGATAGTTACTGTTGCAGATAAAGTGGAGTATCATCGTGACAACTGGACTAGAAGCTAAAGGCAGCTGCCCTTGTGTGAATTATTATCCTGTCTTGTTGGTATCATGGTCACGAACACGATAAATCTGGTGCATACTAAAATACTGATATGGAATTTATTTATTCGAAATGCTTAAAGTACCTAGTTGTTATTTCCGTATGGTATGGTGGGGCTACGATAAAGTAAGTAAAGGTAGATCTTCTATAATAGTTTGGGGTCTCGCATCCTGGAATTCTACCTCATAAGATACACAAACGAAACCTTAATGTGGTGAAAGTAGATACTTAGTAACACATTTTTTGTAAAGGGCTTGAATTCCGTATTCTGGAAGATAGCCTAAATTAGGCAATTTTTTTTATTCCACAAGTAGGCAAACGAGCAGGTGGGCCACCTAGTGGTAAGTGGCCGGCACCGCCCATGACATCCACTGTCTTATTAGTGAAATATTTTGACACTAATAAGACAGCAAAGCGCGTTACCCACCTCGTTACGCGTTAGAACTAAGATGGTACGAGTATGTCACATGTGCCGGTAATTTCACTGGCTCCCTTACCCTTCAAACCGAACCACAACACTGCTACTTTACGGTAGTAAAAGGCAAGGGGGTGGTAGCCTGTTGTCAGAGAGGTTCAAAGTATCTTGTTAGCGGGTTATCATCATAACATCCCATGAAACGTCCACTACAGGACAGGGAGCTCCCTCCAGAATTCTAGCTTTTGCTGGAAAAATGTGTAGAGGAAGTACCATAGTCACCTCGCTTGTTAGCGTTACGGCTGGCACCATGGACCGCGGTTGTAGGTGACCGCAGTAAGTAAGATGTAAGATACAAAGGAGGATGCTGCTGCCCATCCTCCAGTTAACCCTTAGTCGCCTCTTACGACACCCACGGGTATGTATGCGTTGGTACTATTCTTTGCCGGCACCACACGGGTAGCGGGTTATAAATGTTTAGAAATTTAAAATTGCACCCGTTTTACCCGTGAAGCATAGCTGGTGTCTGTCATGCTACTTATGATTAAGAATAGTTTATTGGCTGTCAGATTTCTAATATAAAGATAATACATTTATTCAACTAAATTAACAGAATAAACTTATGATTTGAAAATTCTGGGATCTACAACATTGTTTTAGAAGCATCATTTAGTAATAAATAATAGATAACTAAGATTTATTAGTTGATAAAGGTTTTATGTAAGTAAGTACTAGTGCTGTGTGTAAAACAGGGACTTTTTCGCAGTAGAGCGTAGGTATGATACCTAACGAGATGATTTATCAGGATGAACTTATTTGCATATTTCAAATCTTTTATTTATATAATTTAATTATAAAACTTTAGCCTTGATTTGTGTTTTGGGTTCAGTTTAATTAAAATACCTCTGTTCGAGTACTCTGTAACTCCCAAATCTAAATGTAGCGACACACATGCGGAAATTACAACGCGGAAAGTTCCGCTACCCAAAAATCTGTTAAGTTTAAATTCCACCTATAGTTCACAAAAAAGTCAGATGTTTTGTAAACATGTTTTGTTAAGAAACGAGGTATACGTTTGTAACCACAATACGCACACAGACACTTAGTCTATCGTTTAACGAAATATCTAGGTACTTTTGTAACACATTTCACATGAAGTTAAGGTTGTGATTTTGTTTGCAAAACATCTGACTCTTTCATGAACTCCGGTATAAAAAGGGTTGCAAGCGTAATGAGCGGAACTTTCCGCATCGGAAAAACCGCAGGTGTGTAGTAAGAAATACATGAAACTAGCACAGGATTAAAATATAGAACATATGGAATGTGCTAAGACACCCCACTTTGCCTATTACTCGCAACTTTTCTAAACAGAAACGATATAACGTGTTCCTTCCTCATTATAAGCAAAACTATGTCGATACCTAGACTCTAATCATTGTCATCTGATGAAATTTTCAGAAAATCCTTCCTGGTAAGGCAACAGCAATGTCGATGTGATTGCGTGAATCAATGTAGGTAGGTATTATCCTGTCGTCGCGTGGCGTCAGGTCAGGTACCATTGTTAGTATCGTAGTTCTAGCTATATAACGTCCTAGGCTAGGCTATCGTAGTCACAAACCAGCGAAGGGCTGGACAGTGTTCACGGTATAACCTAACAAACGGTGAGTACTTTATTGATACTTATAGGAAAATAAATATTGGAACTAAATAATACTGATTGATATGAATAGAAAAAGCTTATTTTATCATTCGAAGTTCTATGTGTGTTCTATAATCAGTTTAGCTGTTTTTCTACGTGTATAGTTATGAATAGGCATGTGGATTTACTATTAGTTGTTGTTTTTTCCATAAGTGCTATTAATTATTGAAAATGAAACCTAAGGTTAAAGTTAAATAAAGTAAAGTTTGTGTCAAGCAATTTGCTATGCATGACCAAGCAAATTCGTCTTAATTGAAATACGAGTAAGCTTTTCCATAATGAAGAAGAATCGTGGTATATAAAAAGTTTGTTTAAGTGAGAAGTGTACTTACCATGTCTTTTATAGAAATAGATACACTAACAAAACGATACGTCCTGTACCAGGGTTTCAACTAAACTGATTCTAGTATTGTCACTGCATAGCACTTAGTGTAAAGGAATTACAGAAAAGTATAGTGCTGACTGAAATTACATGTCTTGTCTCATAAACACACGTGTTTTATGGAAGAACATGTCAAGTAGCTATTTTCAATTTGAAATTGATGTAAAACGTATTTGTCTGTAATTGTTTCTACAAATTAAGTAGTCATCACCAAATGAGGTAGGTACTATAAAATATTTTAGATATCTTTAAACACTTTCAATAGTAAGGGTGATGAACGACAAATTTCTATTTGATTTGCTCATGTCTGCCTCTTTGACTGATGATAAGGAGCATCCTCTAAAAGATACAAAAAATATTGGTGGACATCCACTACCCTGCTTTTTTGAGGAATTAAGTTTTAACTGATTTGATTTGAGGAATTAAATTTTAACTATCTGATTAAATACAATGTATAAAACCCCAGAAAAATGGTCTGCCACCATAATAGCCCTGCGTCGTAAAGTAACAGCGCTTCAAAATGCAAAAATTCACTACTTCGTCCCGTGATTATGCAGAGCCCTGCATGTCTGCCTCTTCGATTTTCTACATCTTCAGAAGTATTTTAAACAGGAACCACAAAGGCAGACAAAAAAAAACATTATTTAGTATCTTGTTTTCATTTTATTTGCTTTAACTCAAAAACGCAGCGACACACAGAAAAACTTGTAAGGACCAAATCGATTCGTATTGAGCTGATATATTATCCCTATTAATATGAATTATGAGCAAATCATATACCCAAATTGCAGCCAGCACCCTAACTAAAGTTACAATGCTAACATTTATAGGTAAATAAAAACTTTTTAGACAAACCGGGACTGAACCAGAGATCTTTGTCGTACCGTTTCAAGTTCGTTCAGTCACTTCAACCAAATTATCAACTTCCGAAATAATAAACCCTTTTTTGTCACCGTTCCCTTATTATGTTAACCAAAAACCTCCACATAATTTTATTCTTATTAAAACATAAGTGGGCGCATGCATAGAAGTCTATTGAATGACAATGCGGTCATTATGGGAACAATAAGACAATGGGCAATTACAGTAATTAAGATACAGGTACCTACGTCCACGTATGTCCAGACAATTTACGTTCCCAGGCAGACCTTGACTCTTGAAAGGCTTAGTTCACAAAAATTTAAGAAAACACAACAGAGTTCTTTGGTATTTATCTAGAAGAGATACTCGTTATCTGATAGCTTGAAGTCTTGAACTGATAGTGATGGGAAAAGTCATACTACGCAGCCTCTTGAGATAGTCTGCCTAAATCAGTCCCAGTTTTGTGGTGGGCCGCACACTGCGCCCGATAGTTTAGGCATTTTATTAATTTTCATGAAGATCGATTGAGTTGCGGACATGTTTATGTCGGTACGAAATCGCCGGTTTTTTTTTTACCATACTCAAGATCCCCAACCTGATCAAGTTCGATGGAATAGTTATTGGCAGATTCGGTTGACGAAAAATTCGCCGTGTCCAGCCTCTCTTTCAATCAAAAATCACACTTATCATGATGGTGTCATAATTTAATCAACCATATAAAAAATTATTTTTTAGAATACAATTGTGATTGGAATGTTTAAAGAGCGGGAGAATTTGACACAAGTTTCTTCAAACACAAATGTGCAAATTACAGGGAAAGAAAATGCGTCAAATCGATAAATTTTCTGTCAATAATATTACTATTATTGTCCAGTGGCATAGAATAACGAGTACCTAATGACAGTTTTAATGGCAAATAATTGAGAAAACCATAAAAATATCGTAATAAAATATTCATCGTGGGGCGAGGTTAAGTCAAAAGTTACCTTCTGGCTGGTATATGTTTATTATCTACTTGTATCTTGTTCTTACTAGTCTGTATATTAGTTGTTTCCTGATAGTTAATTATTACCGAGTAATTAGCAGCTCTACAGTACTTTACATCTGCTATTAATGCAATGCAATCTTCTCAAGTTCTCTCACAATCAATAGTTTCAACTTCACGAGAAGAACAAGGTCCTTCGATCACGTGTCTTGAAGGCGTCGATAGACATACCGCTCGTCGGTGGTAACACTTCGACCTTGAGTGGGTCTCTGGTTTCGAGCGTTTGTAGCGTAGCGCTAGTTCAACGTAACTGAACAACTTTCAGTGAATAAAACTTTCAGGAAATTAAAGAAAAAATCGGCCTCTCCATACAAAATTGCAAACTTGGACAGTGTGTATGGAGAGGCCGATTTTTTCTTTCGTTTCCTAAAAGTTTTGTACGCTGAAAGTTGTTCAGTTACGTTGACTGATCATGCCCTCTCAGTATTCGGAGGGCTGTCCCTTACACCCTGTATAGTGAGTTACTTTCATCATATAAAAGTCTAGTGCTGGACAAGGAGCTCCCCTAGAATTTCATAGCAATGAATGGTGTTATTTTGGGGTGAGGAATCTAGACACTTTTACTGTGTCTGCTAGCGTTGCGCCTGTCACTCAATAGTGGTACTGGGTACACACAACACAGTACATACAACAGCATGCCGGTAGAATAATTTTGGACTTTATAGCATAGTAATAGAGTTACAAATGACGTGCGATTGACGACTGTACGATATACAGAAGAGCGCTGTTGCCCATTTCCCGGTTCTACTTGGGTCCCGTAAGGGACAGGTTGGCAAATACTGAAAGGGAATTATCCAGTCAACGTATCTGAACAACTATCAGTAAAAAAGGCTTTCCGGAAATGAACAAAAAAATCAGGCTCTCCTTACAAACCGTTCAATCAAGTCTGCAATTTTGTATGGAGAGGCCAATTTTTTTTCATATTAACTGGAAGTTGTTTAGTTACGTTGACTGATCAAGCCCTTCCAGTGTTTGGCAACCTAACCCTTACACCCCGTATATCCCTTACTTGCCTATTACGACACACACGGAAAGGGTAGTATTATTCTTAGCTTACTCCACACAACTTATAAAGGTACGTATTTTTATTTTAATGTTTCATTTATTTTCTTATTTGAATGTTCCAGATCGAAGATGAAGCTGCTGATTCTAGTCAGTCTATGCTGCCTGGTGGCGGTGGTACGGGGCCGTCCTGGGGCTACCTACACCGACAAGTGGGACCACATCAACGTGGACGAGATCCTCGAGTCACAACGCCTTCTCAAAGGTACATAAGACAGAAAAATGCAGGCCAAGTGCGAGTCGAACTCGTGCACTAAGGGTTCCGTACCTGTCCACCATATTGATATACTTAATGCTTTTGCCCTTTGATTTTAAGAACTTTGCGTCCACTCAAACCCGACCCCTCTTTAATATGGAAGTACGCGCTCACGTTAATTGGTTATAATTGGTTCTGAGATAAGTTGTACTATTTAAAGATATTAGACTGTTTCCTTTGCTTGTGTAATGAGACCTAGCTTGTTGCCAAATTTCATGATTCTAGTTCAACGGGAAGTACCCTATAGGTTATGGTTTGGCTCATAAATAACGTAAATGGAGATGGAGACGTAAATGGCTGTATCTTTTGATTGAATTTTCGCAGAAGCTTGAAATTTTCACACCTTTAAGGGTTTATGACTTGAATACAGCAGACAGACAGACCGACATACATAAATACAGACAGACAACAAAGTGATACTATAAGGGTTCCGTTCGTACCCTAAAAACACATTATTTTATTTATGGCTCGTATTCCGCATATGCGAATTGTAGTCGTATTTTAAAAATTTTGATTTCTTGTACAAATCAAGCTTATATGAAGCCCGGGTTGTACTAAAAATAGGACGATTAGTAATCAAAACAACCTCAATTTCAATGAAAAGTGTTTAAATATGGACTACTTTAACGATATAGCGAGCTACTGAACTTGATTTTGTACTAAACTTTTTTCTCGCGTGGAATGGCCTTTACGTATGTATTTTTCTATGCACTTCTTTACTGTGCACTCTATGCACTTCTTTACTGTTATTCGTAATATCACTTTTAGGCAAAAAGTCAGGAATGCATAACTTTACCACACTACAGCAGTACAACACTGATATGATACAAGCCAGCATACCATTTTTAAAACATTTTTTTCCTACAGGTTACGTGGACTGCCTGATGGAGCGAGGTCGCTGTACTTCTGACGCGAAGACCCTAAGAGAAACCCTTCCCGATGCCCTAGAGCACGAGTGCTCCAAATGTACCAAAAAGCAAAAGGAGGGCTCCGATAAAGTGATCAAGTTCTTAGTGAACAAGCGTCCGGATCTCTGGAAGGAGCTATCTGCCAAATATGACCCCAAAGACATCTACCAAGAGAGGTACAAGGACAAAATCGAAGCTGTCAAGGAATAAAAATTCTTTACTGAAACTCAAATTATATTTGTACCTGCAGCATTTGTAAATTTTGTAATTGTTAAAACAAATGAAGTAGTAGGTACTATGTACGTAATTTAATTAGAAGAATTTTATGATTGGTTACTTAGACATGCCTAATGATGTTTGTAAATAAATAAATTTTACTTTTTTACGTACTAATTCCAAAGTGTATCAATTTACAAAATAGCTACTTTTATTGAGGTGCCTACTTATATTTTAAAAGTTTCTATTAAAAAAGATACGATAAGATAGAAAAAATTTCATAGCGATAGAAGTTTAGAAGAACATCATCAATAATTATTAAACAATTGTCAGATCAAAATATTGAACAAATGTTTATAAGTAAACAGAAACATGCTTAAAAAGTTAATGTTACATTGGGTCAAAGAGCCTGTTATAATCCACATAGCAAACTACTATATCTATATTTAGTCGTCCGATTGTATAAACTTGTCGAAGTTCCCCTGAAACTTCTTCTCCGGGTCGTATCTGTCGACCAGCTCCTGCCACGCATCTGGGTGCTTCTCCATCAGGGCTCTTATCACCTTCCTGATCAGCTGCCGTTGCTTGAAGGTGCACTTTCCACAGGTCGTTTCTAGCGCTTCAGGAATAACTTCTATAAAAACAAATAGGTTTCACTTTAGTATGCGGTAAGTTTATCTAACTCAAAACCAACCGCCGCAGTCAGAGAAGTTTCTTAAAGTTAGACTTCCATTAAATCTCATGATGTCTTTTTCTACTCGTATTTCACTGACGAAGAAAGTGTCTGTACGAGACTTAAAGAAGGATTCAATTTCAATGACGTCTCTGGTAAAACATAGATTAGTTAAAATATAAAACTAATCTATGTTTTAAAGGGCAAAGTATACCGTTACAACGCAAGTACAAGTTAGAAATGGAACATTTCCGACTGTTGTTGGTAGTTCAATCAACAGTTCAATTGATTGTACTTATAAGACTTTTGAGTTTCGATAGTTCAATGATTCGGAACACAAAATGTGAAAACTGACAACTGTGAGTTCGGAAAACTGACATTGCGTTAGTGACAAACTGCAGTATTCATACCTATGATTAATTCTGAAATAATAAGTAATACTAATAACATGTGGTTTGTGAAAGAATTTAAAGCAGTGGCAATGCACTCGGTGTAAGAAGAAGCACCCTTTGAATACACATACGAAAAAAAATCTATAGATCGAGTAACGGAAAGGTGTGATAATACTAAATGGTGTGCCTAAACCTGCCCTTGAAACTGAACAATTTTTCGCAAGGAACATAAGTCATAGACCAAAATCAATTTTTGACCTCCCACAGAAACTGCATCAGCTGATAGTTCAGTTTGTATGGGAGGTCAAATTTGGTTTTTCGTATTTCGACCAATGTTCCTTGGGAAAAGGCCAGTTTCACAAGAAAAGTGACAGCAATAAATTTAAATAAGCTCTAACTTTAAGAGCAGTGCAACTGGCAGTAAGAGCCTTTACAAGTAGCTCACTTCTGAAATCCTTAGCATCGGGTGTGCAGGGCCCCTGGTCCAGGAAGCACCGGCTGTAGTTCATCAGGATGCGGTCGTTGTCCAACAGCGGCTGCACGTCGAAGTCATCGTAGCGAGAGCTGTAGAAATCCCCCAACACGGCGCCTACGACGGTTGCGAGGATTACGCAGTTCAATCTCATATTGATAAGAATATTGCTGGAAAAATTTGTTTTTTATTAGGGTTAAGGTCTTCTGATACAATACTGGCAAAGTCTGCTGCCGTATTCCGGAGTGAAACTACGATAATATCGCGTTCGGCCTTTGACAAAGAAATTTCCGAACGCAGGTAATTGTTGTTGTCAATCTGATAATATCGGAGCTCCGATAAAACTTCGGAACTTTGTTTGTATCGTGGTGATAGCAAATATCTAAACTAAACTATGTGAATTTGAAAAAAACAAAGATGTAACTGCAACATAGAGTTTTAATTGATTTGGAAATTATTACATTATTATTGCAATATTTGAATGGAGTTTTTTATTAGGCTTTAACCGAAATAAACATTTCCACGCTTGTGGAGCTGTAGACAAAGCCTATTAAATATATAAATGTGAGCCTTCAACTTCACATAAGTTGGGTTTTCCCTTTGTAGCTACTTATAGAGAAATTATAGAGCCACGACAGTGTTTACTCAAGCGTCATTGCCGGCAATTACGACTGGATCAAGGATTATCTACGCCTTTGTAATTGTTGTTTACATCGAACTTTTCATCACTGCTATCCAAGTATATCTACAATTTGGTGAACTTTTGGCGTTAGATGGATTTAATAGGGAATATGCATAATTTTTTTTAGTCGCATTTATTAACAAAATATGAAAATACCGTAGTAGAGATGACAATAAGAGAGATTAAAATTTTAATGGGCTAAGAAATACGGCGGATATAAGCATATTAATTACGCTCCGATTAGGTAGACAGAGAGATCCGACCGGCCATATAAACTCCGTGTTAAATTTCGTTTTGCTGGACAGAGACAGAAACAAATCTTCGATGGCTTATTTCTTTTTTTAAATTTTAAATAGTGTTACTAAACTGTTATTACATGAATGGGGACAATTTTGTGAAATAAAAAAAATCTGCATATTCTTTATTACTATCGATATACCTTCATTAGGTCTACGCATGATAAGGATTATTAATTTTGAGGCAACTAACAAATAAAACGGCAACTAACAGTTTGCATCTAATAAATTAATCTGGCAGCGATTAAATATTTTAGAAACAATTATAATTGATGAGCTTCAAATTGCAAGGATTTATAAAAACTAAATAATGGCAGATTCTTTAAGGTAGCAAATATATTAAACAGGGGCAATGAAATCATAGGTGAGGTACTATAAATAATGACTTGGCGACTAAGACTTAAATAAAAAAAATAATATAACTAAAAAAAAATAAAAAAAGACTAATTAACAGTGGGATAACACAGATTGTATTATTGGCAACAACAGGCTCCCATATAAAAATACACTTTCGGGCTGCGATTTGTAGGCAGCTGTAAAAATTAAAACAGGTACTATTGTTAAGTTTGTTTTGTTTGTTTGTAGAATTATAATTTAATCAAAATGGCGACAAGGTTAGTCATTGCATAGAAACAGAGTGCAGGTCGAATATATTTAACGATTTTATATTTTTTTGTGCTGTGAGGGTCTGCTTCCGAGGGGTATCAAGGGAACTTGGCCTTGGAACATGACCTTAGGAACATGACCTTGGAGCTTTAATTATCAATTCGCTTTACTTTGTAATCAATTAATCATACTTCCGCGTGCTTCCTAACCTTTTTACAATGACTACTGCTTTTCTCTAAATGACTACTACCATCACGAACCGGGGGGACGAGGGGGCAAAGCTCCTCAGAATGGGGGTTCGGGGGCCATAAAAAAACAAACTCCAGACAGGACGACACATACACGGTAGGTTATGTTAGGTTCCCTTGTGACCCCTCGCAGACAGAAATAGGGGACCCGCACAGTAGGTCCCCGTCGAACTAACCTACAGTCAAGAGGATTTTAATGGAGCTTTAATTATAAACAATGAACTAAGAGAAACACTCAGCTCAGCATAAATAAATAAATATTGCGGGTTGAATAAATAAGACAATTATTGTACCTTTATACCTTTTACTCTTTCGCCATTGTAGGAAAATTTTAAGCCATACAATAAAAATTCTAAGTCAAACAATTTTTTATGCATGTCACTATTTGCTTTATTTAGAGCTCTTAAAATGTCGCACAAAGCATGTTTTTTATGACCTTAGTTAACTTTATATACAACCTCATTTTATTACTTAAGAAACCCTATTTTCTAGTTTTTATCTGCCGTTAAGTGTTCGCTTAACAATAAATTCAGTTGCCAAAACAAAAAATCGATGCCAGTTTAAATTAAAACAAAGCTTACAACTGATTATAAAGCTGCCATTTTCTGCTTAAAATGATACTTCACTGTAGCTGCCAATCTATTATTTTTGCTACCTGTTTTAATATTTTTAAAACCCTAATCCAGATTAATTTGTCGCCGCATTAAATTTATGCCCAAAAATATTATGATAAGCTAAAAGGCTAAAAATTATATCCAAGAAAGAACTAGTTGTGTTCATAAGAACTGTGTAAAAACTGACCAAATGGCATAAAGCACGATATAAAGTCGATAAAATAATGTTGACCTCTCATTATAATATGAGTTTATATCGGGAAAGTTGTTTAGTTTCATGTTCAGAATCACATCCTTATACAACGTGTTAACGGAATAAGCGAAACTGAGAAAATAGTTTGTTCAGAATCGAGAGTAGAATCAATTTCACGGGTTTTTGATAGGGGTAATTTTTATTTTTTTTTATTATTTAAATTCTAGCCGCTTCTATTCTAAATATTTCTGTGGATACGCGCGCTGGCGACCAGTGCCGCGCGGACCATGAGCGGTGAGGAGGGGAGGGAACCGTGCGCGGAGTGCGCGGACTAGAACAACGATGAAACTAGAACTATGATGAAACTTTAAAATAACAATATCTAGAAAAATATATCTTTTTTCAAGATTTTTTTACGGGAATTGATTAATTTTAATAAAAACCATAAGTATAAGGGTTTCGCTTATTCCATTAACACGTTGTATACTTTTTCTGTTAAACCCTGTATGTATACGTTTCAAATAAGCACTTAAACATTGTAAGTTCACTCCAGAACATCGTACACCTTAAGTTATTTCTTAGTTTCAATATTCGAAGGTTTCATTAGACGAAATACGAAAAGGTAGGTGACGTGGATGCCCTACACGACAAAATAGCTTGAGGTACAATTTGTAGAATTGTATTGAAAGTGATAGTTTTGATTGACGGATGAGTGGCAATCTTTACACTTACAGTTGAGCAAATTCACGATAATGCCCATTCGAATGATAAAGACACTGTCACAACTGAATGTGACGGAAGCACTCCTCTAGTTTATATGAACTCGGTTGTCTTGTCATTGTCCTTAAATGCACTGCTGGCGGCAGCAGAGCTAAGATTATAACGATCATAGCGTGTGTGCCATACTAATACAGTATTCCATTTATATTGCCGTTTCTGTTCACATAATAAATGATGCTTCCTGCTAAGAAGGCTTATTGATTTTTTATGGCTATTTAAAGCTGTAGTAACTACGTGTTTACTGGTTAGAGCGTTCGACTCTCGATCCGGTCGTTCTGGGTTCGATTCCCGGTGAGGGCACAATCGAACATAATTCACTTTGGGAGACTTCCCGAGTTTGGTTAGGACGTTCCAGGATGATTCCGTCTCGGAAGGCATGTTAAGCAGTTGGACCCGGCCTGTATACAGGGTGTAAGAGACGGTGTATCGAAAACTGAAAGGGCATGTTCAGTCAACGAAACTGAACAACTTTCCCAAAGAAACATTTCTGGGAAATGAAAAAAAAAATTAGACCTCTCCATACAAACTGTTCGACCAGAGTGAGCAATTTGTATGGGAAGGTCAAAATTTTTTTTCATTTCCCAGAAATGTTTCTTTGGGAAAGTTGTTCAGTTTCATCGACTGAACACGTCCTTTCAGTTTTCGGTACACCGTCCCTTACACCCTGTATAAAGAAGTGTCGCTGATGAGCCATATCAGAGACCTTTGGCGGCTCAGCAACTCTGACACCAGGGTGTGTGATGTTGGTCATCGACCTTGCAACGCACATGATAAAATTTTGATCTTGAACGTGTAACGGGTTATGTAATGGATCCTTGTGTCTGAATAGAAAGTATTATTATTATGTAGCAATGATTTATTTTAACGCCACGCCGGACGCTAGTCATCTACATCGCATCTATCTTGCCGCAAGTTGCACGAAGCTTTTCATTCATCATGACATCCCATGAAAACGTCCACTACAGGACTGGGACTCCCTCCAAAATTCCAGCTTTTGCTGAAACAATGTGGAGGGGAAGTAGTACCATAGTCACCACGCTTGTTTGCGTTACGGTTGGCACCATGGACCGCGGTTGTTGGTGACCGCAGAATGTAAGATGTTACGATACACAGAAGGATGCTGCTGCCCATCTGGGGCCGTTCAAGTATTACGTAAGCAGATTTTTTGCAATTATAAACCCACCCCTCCCCCTCGTCAGCAAAAGTAAGCAAAGCTCTTACCCCTCCCCCCCATGCTTACGTAAGCAAACATTGGTACAAGATTAATGAGCAGCACTTATAAGTCTAGAAATAAGGAATAGGTTTGGAATAGAGGACTGTGACGCACATAATATTCATGTAAATAAACTTTACCGGTACGGTTTTCAACATAGAGTAAGTTACAGATATTGTAATCTTAAGTAATATTACGAAAAAAACAAACTTCTATAAAATTTTTGGTTTACATATTAATTCCAATTAACAGTCTTCAGTCCATGACACCCGAATCCATGATTCTAATTTTTTGATGACATTAGATGTTTGCTGTTCAATATTGTAGGTCTGCTCACTTTCATCCGATTTTGGTATGTCTACATCGTTCTTATCGAGCCATTCAAAATCTTGATGCTTTAAGTTTTGAATAATGCCATGGACGAATAATAATGCACATCAGTTCATTAGAACGACGAGCAGCCACTCTTATAGGCCTAACTATTATATCAGTGTGTGTGTTTACTTTTTATGGATCTTTTCAATGTGACGATTTAGTAACTTGACGGAAGCATGATAAAGACCACACGTTTTGCATGTTCGACTAGATAGCTTCAATTTTACCGTCGGATAAAAATTACTGCTGACGTAATCACCATCTAGATCCCCCCACCCCCCATGTCATCAAAAATAAGCAAAGCAAAGACCCCCCTGCCCCCCTACAGTGCTTACGTAATACTTGAACGGCCCCTCTTCTGTTTCATCCTTAGTCGCCTCTTACGACACCCACGGGAAGAGATGGGTCGGTACTATTCTTTGCCGGCACCGCACGGAACGGAGCTTTTCTTGGGCTATCCCGTAATCGCTATGTATTGTTGATATTTAATATAAATAATTTGTTAAACTCTATTATGGGGCACAATTACGGTAGCGGGAACGTGTCTGCCAAATGCAAATTAAAAAATGTCAGTATAGTGTAAGATCCAAATGAAGTTGAGGCTAGTTACGTCGAAGTTACCTTCGCCATAGCGACTACAGTTACTGGTATGTACTTGTTCAGGCTGTACTTTTGAACATCAAAAATGCGGTAGTCGCTTTCTAAAAGGGTGGAGGAGATAGTTGACGTCATCAGTTTTGTGTATGGGGTTTAAAAACATTTTTTTACGTAATCTACCGTGCGGTATGTTGATTGAAATGGTTCTTTAAGCTGATTATAAAAATATACTACACTAGCTGTTACCCGCGGCTTCGCTCGAGTGGTTTTCGTATTTATGTTGTTACCGGTTTTCCGAAGCAATGAGATATTTTCCCGTCATTTCGGGGTAATTTTAAACTAAGGAAAAACGGGACTAACCCGATTGATTTGCGCATCAATGAGTACAATTCAAGATCCAGCTGAAGTTACTCCTAATTTCTCAGAACTGAAGAACTGAGCAGTATTATGCCTTAAAGTTGTTACTTAACCTAACAAATGTAGAAAGAGAGATGAGAGATACCTTTATGTGATATTTCAAAACAGAGCCAATTCGCAGAAGTAATTGATAAAAACTAAAACCCCTCTCCCTCTCTTTCCCTCTCCCCCTTCCTCTCCCCCTCCCTCTCCCTCACCCTCTCCCTGTCCTTTTCCCTCTCCCTCTCCACCTCCATCTCCCTCTCCCCCTCCCTCCCCTTCCCCCTCCCCCTTCCCCTCCTTCTCCCCCTGCCCCCCTCCCTCTCTCCCTCCCTCTCCCCCTTCCCCTCCTTCTCCCTCTCTACCTCTCTACCGCTCTACCTCTCTACCTCTCTACATCTCTACCTCTCTACCTCTCTACCTCTACCTCTACCCTATCCCTGCCCCTATCCCTACCCCTCTATCCGTAACATAGAAATGACACCCATATTGATTTTTTGACATTTCAAACCTATCGCACCCCAACCCCAACCTCAGAAGATGATGGTATTTCACGTCCACCACGTTGGATTTCAAAATTGTTGTAGGTTTCGTAATCAACGACCCGACAAACCATACAAACGACACCCATATTCACATTTCAACCCTATCGCACCCCAACCCCATCCCAAGGGAATGATAGTATTTAACGTCCACCACGTCGGATTTCAAAATTGTTGTAGTTTTCGTAATCAGCGACCCGATGAACCATACAAACGATACCCATATTGGTTTTTAGACTTTTTCACCGTTTTCCCTTTTTTAGGGGTTGAATTTGGGGTGGAATTTCAATAACAGTGATGAACGTTGCATAGAATTACATCATTAAAGCCTAAATAGAAAATTATGTGGATTTTACTTTAAAAATAAAGAATTTTTAACTTCATCCCCCTTTTCACCCTTAAGGGTGTCGAATTTTCTCAAACCCTGAGACACGTAAATATTAATTTTTAGTCGTTAGCCTAAATACAAATTTTGAAGATCCTAACTTCAAAACTGACGAACTTTCATACAAACTTTCATCCCCTATTTTACCCCCTTAGGGGTGGAATTTTGTAAAACCCTTTCTTAGTGCACCCCTAGGCTTCATAAGGAACCTACACACCAAATTTGGAATCTCAGTCAGTCAGTCAGTCACCTTCTTCTTTTATATATATAGGGTGACCTTTAATTAGTTCTTGATAGAAAAAGGTATGAATGAATGTACTCATGATGCTGAACAACTTTCCCAAAGGAACATAGGTCGAAATAAGAAAATCAAGTTTTGACCTCCCATAGAAACTGCATCAGCTGATAGCACATTTTGTATGGGAGGTCAAATTTGGTTTTTCGTATTTCGACCTATGTTCCTTGGGAAAAGTTGTTCAGTATCATGAGTACATGCATATCTTTTGCTATCAAGAACTAATTAAAAGTCACCCTATATAGATTACGTTTTAGCTCCTTGTTATATTTAAATCAAATAAATATTTATTAAACATACCAAGTTTCGGCTTCTCCAGGTAAGAAACAATTTTTTGCAAAATATTCCTCAAATGACTCGTTATATCCTCGTATTAAATGTCAAGAGAACATTTTTGAAAATATTAAATTTAGTATATTTTTTTTAATAAATACGTAGGTAGGACCTAGTCTTATACGAGTACGTAACCTAGTGCCCGTTTCTGATAAATGTTTTTAATTTTAAAAAATCTATTACAATTGTTATACATTATATGTTTACATTATTTATTTATGTTTATTGTATTGAAGTAGTATATTAATAATTATATATTGGCACACTACTAAAGTTTTCATTCACACTTCCCTACATGCATAGGTTGTCTGGAAGAGATCGCTCCCAGCGATAAGACCGCCTTTGTCACCCTAGATTTAAGAGTCTGCTTTCATTGTTAATGTGTTTTGTGTGTGACAAGTATTTATCTATCGATCTATCTATTTTCAAAATCTGATATTATGATATGAGGATATATCGATTTATTGGACGTTTATTTCGCAAAAAAATATTCAGGCGTTTTAACTGTGGGAGCCGAAACTTGGAATAATTTGAAAAAAAAAAATATGACGAGGAGCTTTAATGTGTTAATGCAATGTATTTTTAGAAACAACTCTTGTAGTAATTTCATTCGATATATCGCTCGTTAGGTTTCAAGTAGAATATTTTTAAAATCCCATACAAAAAATTTATGACGTCATTACTCTCCCTTCCACCCTTTTAGAAAGCGACTACCACAACAGCTTACCAGTAGTCGGTATGGCGGAGGTAACTTCGACCACAGATTAAATAATAGTAAACTCCTCGACGATCAGCTTTTCTTGAAGGTTTTTGAGATTTGGATCTTACACTAGTACTATCGCGTACTCCCGTCTGGGCTTTGCGCGGGAGTTGAAAAAGAAATGGTTCGCAAATGGCAGACACGTTCTGGCTACCGTAATAGCCCCCCAGTTTTCTTGACAAATAAAGTGTCAGCAATAGTGCCAAAAACGGACACTTTTTTGCCGCAAAACCAATAATACTGATAGTTTTGTATTTGCGACGCAATAAATTTATTTCTGAAAGTGGCAGCACCTCTGCGCTGCAACCGCCTCTGAAGTTTTCACTAGAGTTTTAATAAAGAAAGGCTTTCTGAAACTAGTGGTTAAAGGTTTGTTTTTCATACTAACATTGAAAAATACAATCCGTAATTTACTTATTGTTAATTACCTAAGGATACAAGGTGTAAGGGACTATTTGGGACAACAAGGTCAGTCAACGTAACTGAACAACATTCAGTGAATTACACTTTCAGGAAATTAAAACAACATTGTCCTTTATAAACAAAATTGCAAACTTGGTTGAACAGAGAGAGAGAGAGGCCGTTTTTTTTTTTCATTTCCTGAAAGTTTAATGCACTAAAAGTTATTCAGTTACGTTGACTGGTCATGCCCGTTCAGTTTTCAGAAACCTGCCCCTACTCGAACTTTTCGACTTAAAAATAAAAAATAATGCACGTAAATACATCTCATTTATTTTTTTAATTATAAACTATGGCATTAGGTAAAATATCACATAAAAATAACCGTTAGGCACAAAACTTCCTATCAATTGGTCATAATGTGTATTAAGGTTTGAGCCAGTCTTTGAAGGTCTCCCTGTATTTGCCGTCGGGATCATAGTGCTGCACCAGCTTATCCCAGATCTCCGGGTGGGATTTCGTCACCTCCTTCGCGAGAGTTTTGGCCATCTGCTTCTGTTTCTCCGTACACTTAGCACATCTCGTCGCCAGCGCTTCGGGTAGTTTTTCTGAAAACAAGCAGGTCGGTAATATAATTTACGCGGTTTTTAGGGTTCCGTAGTCAACCGGGACCCTTATAGTTTTATCATGTCTGTTTGTCTGTCGGTCCGCGGCTTACCTCAGGGACCCTTGGTATTAAGAAGCTGTAATTAAGATAGGCCTTTTAAAAATATTGTGAGTGTGTTAAGACCACTTTACGATGTAGGGATCCGTTTGCGAAATATTTAGCTCAAAGGCACAAATTTTCAAGTCAAGTGGGCAGCCAAACGGTTGTTATTGGAAATGTCACAGTAGTAGTACAAATAAAATTAAAAGAAACCTGTCACACCAAAGCAGGTAGGCTTTACAGGTTTACGAGTAATAGTAGAAAAACTGAAAATAGTAGATATAGCAATCAAGTGCTAGACCTCGCTTTGAGTTATGAGGGGAAAAGTTTGTGAAAAAATCGAAACCTGCTTGACATTAATAATTGCTGAAGCAACTACGGAACAAGAAGCAAACACGCACTTGGCCTATAATATTGAATTAACCAAACAAAACTAAGGTACGATTCCTTCCAACTTTCGTTTAAAACAGGTTTTAGTGTAAACATAAATAGGTGCCTATTAGATATCGAACTTTTATTTTTCTTTTATAATTTATTAAAACGCTGAATCATAATAGATTCACATTAAAAAGCAAGCTTCATTACTGGCTTTAATGTAAAGTCATCAAAGTTTGATGTGATCCTCATACTGACCGAAAATTTTTTGAAGCAGCCCATGAAACTTTAGATTATATTACACCGACGTGGAAAAACGTTAACTGAAAAATCTAAATTATTATCTAAAGGTGATCTTAAGGTTTTGTTATTCGTTTTGAAATATTTTGAAAAGCCCTCAGTGAATAGAACTCTTATAAACACAACAACAAAAGTAAAATGAGAATTACAATTGTTTCATTGCATACGACGCGATGTATCAATCAATAGCTGTTTAATTTATTTCTATCATTAAGGCTAAACGTTTTAATTTAAGAACTTCCTCTTACCCTTAACTTGTTTAATTTCCGGTGTGCAAGGGCCTTTGTTGAGAAGACACTTGGAGTACGATATCAACAGTCTGTCATTTTGCAGAACTTCTGTTATATCGAAGTCATCGTCGGATGAAGAGTACTTGTCTTCGGCGAACACAGCCGCAACTAGGCACACGGTGAGTAATACAATTTTCATGGTTGTACTAGATTATGTTGCTTCGGCGTTTGTAAGCAGTATGGTAACCGGTCCTCTGTCTTCACTTTTATATAGGTTTTATCGGAACGAGAACAAGAATAATTCATATAGTTCTAAGAAGGCTGTATAATTTCTTTGACGTGCGTTCATACATACCATTTGTTGTATATGTATGAATGATGATAAATAATAATTGATCAATCAGACCAATAAAACTGCGGAAAATCTTGGAATAGATCCATATTATATTTTATTATTTTTTATTTATTTAACAGATAAATAAATAGCATTACATGATTGTGATGAACGCGAAACATGGTTTGCTTTATTATAACTCTATCTATATTTATAAATATTCTCAATAAATTACTAGTAAATGCATTGAATTTATAATGTCCAAGTCTCTCCTTTCTCTCATGTGTAGGTACTTGAAACAAGTAGCATCTATCACATAGCAGATTCTGATTCTGAAAATTATGACAAAAAAATACAATGTGAATTTTCATAGGTGACGCTCCCGAAGCTCAGTGATTCTACGAGGACTTATCTCTATGCACCACCCCTGACCTCTTTGCTGTCACTTGGTTATTAATAGTAGATTAGTAGCCAAGGGCTGTAAAGCGTCAATTGGGTGCAATTTATGCTTACACCCGACCTAACTACTCTGCTTTACATCTCGATTGTGAGGTAAGTAGGCCCTTATTACCACCAAATTGTAGGTGACCAATTAGCGCTCTAGGGTAATAATGTAGCTAGAAAAGCCCTAGGGCAGTAAGTAATTAAAAAAAAATACTTCACTCTTTCAAAAATTTAATTACTTACCGCCCTAGGGCTTTTCTAGCTAAATTATTACCCTAGAGCGCTAATTGGTCACCTACAAGCCCCAAGGCCGGTGCAAGAGACCACCACCGTCAGCGCCATTACGCATAGCAACCAGCTCCTCATTTTGATGACAGCCTGGTACATGAAGTTCATCGTTAATTTCCGGGGAAGTGGAGGTTTGGTTTTTTGCACGTCAAGCTTGACACATTGGACATTGCTGTTCTTATACATTGGTTTACGATGATTGCATCGCTAAGCCGTCGCGCTGAAATTGTCATGATTGACCTGCTCTTGACTATACATTTATATTATCCGGGTTGATATTATCTATCTCTCAAAATTGATTTCTTCGGTTGAGTGATGTGTCTTATAAAAATATTAGCTTTAAATCAATTTTTTTTATGTTTCGTTTTTTGATCCGTGTTTATTTTTTACTCCTCAACTAGCTTGAATATTTCTTTCCTTATTTAGATGACGAAAATAGAAGTATTACAAAACTGGTTATTTATACAGAGCTTCAAAGGGCTTTTCTAGCTACATTATTACCCTAGAGCGCTAATTGGTCACCTACACGCCCCATTTGGTGGTAATAAGGACTTACTTACCGAATATGAGAGATCTATGTAAAACCTTTTTACTGTAGCTTTATAGACATTTAGAGGTTATCATGAAAAATAAATTATTTTTAAATGCCATCCTATTATCGAGCTACAGCTTACTGTAATTGTTGAGTCGTGGTTTTTTATACAAATGGTTCCTGTTTAGCAGAGTTAAGTCCTGTGTTGTTAAGGCTGCCATACACCAAGGAGGCTTTGAATTGGTGGAACACCCACCGTATTCGCCAGACTTAGCCCCCAGGCTATTCCCAAAATTAAAGGAATTTTTGCGTGGATAATTTTTTTTTAACAAAACGTGTGGTGAATCATCTACTGTGGAGGAGTGGATTTCAGAGGTCGGACAAAAAAAATTCCAGGAGGCTATTGGAATGTTGGAGCACCAATGGAATAAGTGTACCAGTGTAGAGGGAAACTATGTAGAAAAATAAATCTTAAATGTAGTTTGATTGTAAGAGGTTTACGGGTGGAGCATAGGGATCACCCTACGTATTTATGAAAACAAGCAAGACTCTCGAAGGAATTTTCGGGAAATTTTCTTGTTTCCATTGGGCCCACATTTTCTTTCCACTGACTGGGCCTAGGGAGCGAACCGATCTAAATTCACATTGTATAGAAATTTGGTAATAATCGACCAGGGCCACAGAATGTTGGAAGCGTTATGCTACTGTCCGGTGAGGAGAAAGCTATAGAGGGCCTCTCTGTTGGTCCGTTGTGGGTCGTACTTGTCCAGCAGTTCAAGAAAACGCGGTTCACTCTTGGCGCGGATGCCTAGCAGCAGCTTCCGGACCACGCCTTTCTGCTTGAGGCTACACCGCGAACATGCCGTCGTTAGAGTCTCAGGAAGCACGCCTGGAAAAAGAGAAGCAGATTTTTTTTCAACTTACTGCTTAAATGCTAGCGAAATACCCCGAAAACAATAACAGAGACACTGATAGAAAGCCCATCTACACTGCAAGTCCTATTTTACGAGCTTCAAGAAATTGGTGTTGTAGTTGAAGATAGCCTCATTAAAATTAAACCAACATTAAGTCGATTGCTGATACTTTATCAACGAAAAAGAAAAGACAGTGCGAGACTTAGTTTGACATTCACTTTACACAAATAAATATTGAAACACGACTCTCGATACGGAGGTTCTGGGTGTGATTCCCGGTGGAAAAACTGTCGAACAAAAATCATTTGTGAGACTTTCCTAGGTTTAATTTGAAAAGTAAGGTGATTGCGTGCTTCGGAATGCACGTCAAGCTGTTGGTCCCGTCTACTTTTTAATGAAGTATGTAGACGTCTTCTTTTTAAGGAAGAGAAGTAATGGAGTAAGAGGCCTTTTGTGAGGTAGGTTATTGGCCTTACAACCCACATGATATGATGATGATATTAAAATACTCGTTTAATTTTTAATTTAATTTAGAATCTGCATACAAAATGCTCAACGGGATCTTTCCATATTGTATCGGAAGACAATATATTTTTTGCGTAGTTGTTTCAAAAATTCGTTAAGGAAATGTTGTTGAAATTATCTTCTAGAATTTTATCGCGAATTTGTTTACACACTTTAATTAAGAACTTACGTTTGAAATTCTTCCCATCCTTGGTACAGGGTCCTTTGTCCATGACACACTTATAGTAGGCGAGTAGAATCCTCTCGTTTTGGATGATGGAGTCCGTGTTGAAGTTCTCGTACTTGTTGGGAAAGTTCTGTCGTTGACCGGTGCAGGAGACCACCACCGTCAGCGCCATTACGCATAGCAACCAGCTCCTCATTTTGATGACAGCCTGGTACATGAAGTTCATCGTTAATTGCCGTGGAAGTGGAGGTTTAGTACAAGCACGTCAAGCTTAACACATTGGACATTGCTGTTCTTATACATTGGTTTACGATGATTGCATCGTTTAGCCGTCGCGCTGAAATTGTCATGATCGACCTGCTCTTGACTATACATTTATATTAACCGGGATGATATATTATCTATCTCTCAAAATTGATTTCTTCGGTTGAGTGATGTGCTTATTAAAATATTAGCTTTAAATAATTTTTTTTTAATCTTATGTTTTTTATTTCCGTGTTTATTTTTTACTCCTCAACTAGCTCGAATATTTCTTTCCTTATTTAGATGACGAAAATAGAAGTATTTCAAAACTGGTTATTTATACAGAGCTTCAAATCTTCAATGAAAAAATTGCGGTTTTACTGTTTTAGTCAATTCGCGTAAGGCCTCGAGGCTCAGCAGATGAGCCGGGCAGACACGGGCAGTCGCGGACTTTGTCCGCCAGTGTGGCCGATATTGCGGAAATTATAGTTTTTATCAGAAATTAAATCAAACATCATTTTTCAAAATTGCTCTACGTTTTAGACTAAATAACAATCAATCTGAACAACCTTTTCGACTAAGCAACTATTTGAACTGAACAAACTATTCAAGCTGTTTTCCCGCGGAGAAATAGAAGCGGAGCGTCTTTCTTTGTCAATGACTAATAATATCGAAAATACGACGTTTGAAAGTTCACAAATAAATGACTATCATCTTCACACAAAATTTACCATTTAGTATTATTACAATTTTTATTCGGAAATTTCCAAAAGTCTCCAGAAAAAGTTCTTAAAAAGTTTTACACAACTTTATTAAAACCCTGTATAAACCGCGAATCGACGCAAGCAATCATAACATGTTTTTGTTGTTGGTTATAATCAGATCACATAACATACTTTTTATGTTACCTACTTATATTTTTTGTTTCGGTTTATCCCAAATCAGTTCTGTGAATCCGGACTACGTCATTGCATGGTCGATAACTCGATATTTTCCACTCGTTTGAAGCACTAGTTACAACAAGCTCAACAGGTGCGAGCCAACATGTACTTTCACACTTAAAAATACAATTGCGTTACTTTCCAATACTTTTCAATATTATAGTATTCTTTTTTTGATCGATTAGAACGAGTGCCATGTAAACAGAATTTTTAATAATAGGTCTTTACCTATGAAATTGCCGAAATTTTCTTACAGATTAATGAGATCATAATTCCTATAATACTAATGCAATTTTCTTCATTTTCTTATATTTGAAAGTTAACTTCAAGGTTATTAATTTACGCATAAAATAAAGTTTTTATTTTTAGCTTGATATATTAAATTTAACGTTCGAAAATTGTTCGTCTTAATTGTCGTCCGATTTCATCATTAGATTTGTTATATTTTTTTAAAGATAATATTTTTCGAAAATAAAATTTAAGTTTCTGTTAGCTTGATGTCTTCCCAATAATGCTTAAAAAAATAAAAAAGATTGGATTTATAATTCCTAAGAAAAATGCAAAAATGTTAGTACTGAAAATTGAGTTTACCTAAAATTCGCCATACAAAACGGCAATTTCATAGGTAAAGACCTAATATATGTCAAGATAGTTAATGACAGTTCAAAAAGGCAAATAAAAATAATTTGACGCCTAAATATGTTGGTTGCTCCAGGGCAGGGCCCCATTTTCAAACATAAATATAAATCTGAACTACTCTTAATAACCAAATATAATTTTGTACTACATTACTAAGAATCAAAACGCTCACCTCTTACAGGTTAGTTTTTAGTTTCTATTAGCTTTTGGATTTGAGAGAAAAACGAAACTAAAGAACTACCTAAAATTCGTAAAGCAATAAGTATTTCCGTCTTTTTAATATCCAAACAAAAACTTACTTGATTTGCATTTAAAAAAATGAGACTTGCTTTTAAAAACAACAATAAAAAAGCTTTGACAAAAACCGAATCGGGAAGCTCAAGTTCTAATAACAGATAATATTTTGAAAACTAGGTACACAAACAAGTGAAGATGAGTACATTTTCAAACTTTCACGAGCTTCAATCGTACGATACCGATTATTGGTGCATGCAGCTGCATCAACGTATTGGGCCTCACAATAAATGGACACAGTAAATTTTCTTTAAATAAACAAATAACTAACAAGAATATAATAAGTAACTCACAGGAAGAAAGTTAGTGAGAGTCCTCCGGTAGCGACGTCCGTCGTGAGTATGGCCGGACTGGTGTTAGCGGGTGCACAAACCAGTTGCTGCCGCCAAGAGGTCGCCGTAACGGGCCGCATGCTAATACACTCGAAGAAAGTACCTAGTATGAAAGTACGCTTACATCTAAAACTCAATTTAATATGCACTGCTGACTCAGCATCATCATTCACGTGCCGTGCTCCCATCTTGCCTAAGAAGTATTTTGGTTTCGGCAACATACCTAATCCCAACATTCACTTCTCCTTTCTCACATTCTCTCCGAATTTTCGAAAATCTCGTATCTTCCGTCCTTTTGATCCAGACTTACGCCAATAAAAAGCCTTCTACTTTATTTATTATTAGTCTCATCACTGATGTCAAATACAGTACCTATCCTACAAAGTATCCTAAGTAAGTGTCAAAGTATCCTGCTATAAACACCTTAGTTAACCAATGGACATCAGCGGTCTAAATAGAAGAAGATGCAGCAGCAGAGTAAATCCAACTGTACATAGGAAATAGAAAAGTAAAATTACCTACTATTTTATTGCTTAAACTTATTGTAAGATTTCACTCGCTCTTATTGTGACTAGACGTAAACACGGAACTCATTTACATATAAAACCATCATGTTATAAACGTTTTTCCTTTAAGTTCTTACGAGTATGGTAGCTGGATTTTTTTTTATTCATCAAAACATCTTAATAAATCATTTCATCATAACATCCCATGAAACGTCCACTACAGGACAGGGAGCTCCCTCCAGAATTCTAGCTTTTGCTGGAAAAATGTGGAGGGGAAGTACCATAGTCACCTCGCTTGTTAGCGTTACGGCTGGCACTATGGACCGCGGTTGTAGGTGACCGCAGTTAGTAAGATACAAAGGAGGATGCTGCTGCCCATCCTCCAGTTAACCCTTAGTCTCCTCTTATGACACCCACGGGTATGTATGCCCAACAAGCCCGTTAGTGTGGTTGGTAGTGAGCCTGCCTCTCACGCCGTGGGCCGCGGGTTCGATCCCCGCCCAGGGCAAACATTTGTGTGATGAACACAAGTGTTTGTTCTGTGTCTGGGTGTTATTTATCTATTTATGTATGTATATCAGTCTCTGGTACCTATAGTACAGGCTTTGCCTAGTTTGGGATCAGATGACCTTGTGTGAAATGTCCCCCAATATTTATTTATTTATGTATGGGTTGGTACTATTCTTTGCCGGCACCACACGGGATAAATCATTTACTTATCATAATATCATATGGAGTACTGTTGTTACTAAAATTTTGATCAAAGTGCCGACACAAGACACCTTTCCTTTTAAGAGTAGAGTAATCCTTCCGCGTTCGAAACTGGTTTAGGGTCATGTCATTAACCTCATACTGACCTACAGAAGTGCCTCCAAAATCCTGTCCACTAAGATTTTTTTTCTGAGAATCTGTTGGTAGAGCTTCCTGTATTTCGTTTGTTTCTTTGTCTTTTAAACATGCGAGAATGGTTTAGTAATGGTTTCCTTCCATATTAATGAGTTTGTCGTGAGCTGAGCGGCCTAGTTAAAAATGCGACTAAAATCATGTTTGTCCTGCTTCTGGCATGGTTATTGTATTCAAATGTTTGACTGAATACACTCTGTATTTTAGTAGAGCTACAATATTAATGGACTTAAAAACTTATTTCAGTAACAATGGTCAAATGAAAGAAGTAATGGTCAATTAAAATTAATCTTACATTCTAAAATTTTTTGTCAACAAAACATAGAAAAGAAAATGCGATCGATATTGAATGCGAAATGTGTGTCTTCAAAAATCACTACATAGTATAAAACAGTAGTAAATAGCATAGTAGTAGTAAATTAAATATAAGTTCTAATTGTGCTCACTGTTTGTTAGCCCCATTAGCGCGCTTTTGCTAGGTCTGTGGTTAGCCCTAATAAATAAAATAAAATAAAAACAAAGTCGCTTTTCGCTGTCTGTCTGTCTGTCCCTCCCTATGTATGTTTAGATCTTTAAAACTACGCAACGGATTTTGATGCGGTTTCTTTTAATAGATAGAGTGATTCAAGAGGAAGGCTTATATGTATAAAACATGTATAATATAGTAGAGAAACACTGATAATTTTAGAGGTTTCTATAAATAAACAAATTTTTTGCGCTAACATTGCAAACGCTGGCTGAACCGTACGAGATAGATCAAAATAATGTAATACAGTATTGTACAACTTAAAAAGGTAGCAAAAAAGTCCACGATGGTATACGAGTATATATATCTCTTAGGGATAACCCACAATAACCATTTTTCATCCTTTATTTTTTTTGCGAAGGGATTTTAAGCAATACACCATTAATCCTTATCCAATTAAGTACCTTAAACACATGGTGCATTTAATTTAGATCAATATGGCCATTTACAGTATGTAATTGAAATGAATATTTTCGAAGATATTACAGATTTAAAATGCAGGGAGGGACACAGCGGTTGCGGCGGTAAGCCGGGGCGGGTCGCTAGTGTTATAATAAACACATCCTGTGTTTGAACATCTCTATAATGATTAGACCAAGATCACAGTTGCGTTGTTAGTTAAAACCGGTACGAGCAGACGAACAGGCAAGACCAAATCGTACCTTTGATTAGGAATTTCATTATTAACCGACTTAAACCGAGGGTTTCGTACCACCACAATATAAATTGTATTAGTTGAAATTTCAGTAACTTACTGTGCTAGATTTTTTGAGTCCGACTCGCACTTGACCAGTTATATTATTTGTAGTTACTTTATATCTTATGCACTATAAATTCACAAATATTCACACTTGTAAATGTTCTCGTTTTTATGATAGAGCTAAAACAAATAAAGCAAAAATCGCCTAAAAAAACACGTTTGTAGTAGGGAAGCCTGCCTTAATTTTTTAAATTTTTAGTAAGTAAGTAATAAGTTTATTTAGTTTCTTTATTATTTTTTTTAAACAAAAAATACAGTAAACAAGTATTTATCTACTCAACGAGTTCTAAACAACGATACCCTATACTTGATGGGGTAGGACAAAATTACTTTTTCGCCCCCTTTTAGCTGTTTGAAAGTTTCATTCGTTATTTTTTTTAATTTTTATTAATGTTGTTGTTCTAATTTCTACCTATTACGGTTCACGAGATACAGCCCGCTAACATACAGATAGACAGACATCGGAGCCATAGCAATAGGGTCTCGTTTTCACCCTTTGGCTACGGAACCCTAAAAAAGGAGCTTATCCATCTCATCAAAACTACAAAACATCCACGTATGTTAGTCAATATGAGCTTCTAAATAAAAATGTACCTACCAAATTTCATAAGTACCTTATTTGTACATTTGTTTGTTTGTATTTTTGAAGTTTTGTATGTATAGTATGAGGTATAGTAAGCGACAGCTCGGGAGTATGGGTGACGTATGGCGCGCTGCCATACACTCCCGAGCTGTCGCGTACTTTATGTTTGTCTCTCTCAGGAAGTCAGATGGCTATATATTTTCTATTTTATTTAAAGTGAACACAAATTCATTTCATTTAAAGATATTTTAGTTATACGCGTCGTCAACAAAAAAAAACACCCTAATCAAACAAACCTCCTCTCGTCATCTTTGGTGCGAAGGAGCCCATGATGCTGCATTGCCTCGTTGTAAGGCAATGGAGAAAGTTTGCACCCGGTATGATCCGAAACGAGGGCACAGATAATATAATACTTTTTTTTTTTCTCCAATGGGTTACTCCGCCCATTGGAGGAGTTTATTCAATAAGGCACATTATGTTTTGCTATCGGCATACAAAACAATCATGTATCCTACTAGGGTCAACGATTTAGATGAAATTTACTATACGTGGGTTTTTGGGGGCGAAAAATCGATCTAGCTAGGTTTCATGTCTGGGAAAATTCGTTTTCTCCGTGCTTTTGAATATTTGTTCACGCCGACAAAGTACAATTTTTTTTTCTGTACCCCTCCTAGACGTAGAGTGGGGATGATTTTATTTTCTCGTCTACGCCATAGTGTGGGGTGTCGTTGGATAGGTCTTTGAAAATATTGAGAGTATTTTAAAATCGTTTTTTGATTTAGAAATATGTTTGCAAAATATTAGCCAGAGCGCCATTTTTATTAGGGTCCAGTGTCCGGGGGGGAGGGGGCCCAACCCCTCTGCCAGCTAAGTGCTTGATATCGGAAACGTGAAAGTATTCAAAGTGGTAATATAATATTATGATGAATTAATTTTATTTATTTTTTTATTTGATTTTATTTATTCGGAACACCAACAGCAAGATATACAAAGTATAAGAATATAGAGTTAGTTAACAACATAGCCAATTATAGGTATTCGCAGATAAAGATTTAAAAGGATATTATCACAGTACACAGGCTTTACAGGTTAACGAGTCAATAATCTGAAGATAATAGAAATAGCAATCAGGCGCAATAATGATTCCGGAGGCAACTACGGAAAACACTGCGCGTGGCCCGACACGCACTTGTCCTATTTTTTAGTCTTGAAGTCGGTTTTATTTTTATAGATTTATTTTTCATTTTAATCGAGGATAATTTTTTTCTAATATACCTAAAGACGAACTACTGAGAATATCTGATATTTATTCTGAATGCCCATGAAACTAAAAAACTTTTCCAAGGAACATAGGACAAAATACGAAAAAAAAATTTAACTCTCATAGAAACTGCATCAGCTGATAGCGCATTTTGTATGTGACGTCGAAAATTAGTTTTCGTATGTTCCTAATGGAAAGTTGTCCAGTTTCATGGGCAGATTCACATCCTTCAGGGTTGGTAGATATACCCTTTTTGTTACATATTGTATTAAGAAAGAATAGTAGACCCTCGACTTGATCTCATCATAATGTTGAAAAAGACGTTAGATAATTGAAGTTCTTGTAGCAATTAAACGATTTTGTTGGTTTTATAGAATTTATTCATATAAAAAAATCATACGTCTAATAAATTCACTAAGGAGCGAAAATAAGAAAATAACGATAGTTCCTGAAATACAAAACCGTGTTAAAATATCTTTCAAAAATAAATTAATAATATTGTGTAACAAAATCGGCACATAAGTACTACAGCGTTCAATAAGTAGTGAGAATGACCCAGGAAATAAACGACTAAATACGAAAAATAAATAAAGAAAAATATATCTTTGAATCCTGAATCCCGCAGTTTTTCAAAGGTTCGATCCCTTTGAAAATAAAGCTTTCATTTTGGTCCTACGAAACCTCTCTGGAATCCATGACTTCGATTTTGCTTTCGTATCTGGGTGTCTACTCTCAAAGTCCGATATATCGAAACGATACTACTCGAAACATGCAAATGCAAAACTTCGTCCCTTGACAATAGGGTAGAATATTGGTTGGATGCAGTTTAAAAATTCATCCAACCAATATTCCACTCTATTGTCAAGAGACGAAGTTTTGCATTTGCATGTTTCGAGTAGTATAGTTTCGATATATCGGACTTTGAGAGTAGACACCCTGTTTCTCCTTCGGTGTTGGGGAACAGATAAAAGTTACAAGTTACTGCTAGTTAAATCTAAGTAAGTGGGAGAGTAATTAACTGGTTCAAACTCAGCTTGTTGAATAGCATATATCGAAACTTTAGTTTTTCTCAATTTTCAAGTTGCTTGCTCGATTAGCTGACTGGCTGTTGAACTTTACCTCTTTATTTCAACGTTTCTTAATATGATGGAGTAAGTTTTTGATACTATCTTTTAGTGAAATAAACGCAATGCTCACTCATAGACATAACAAAAACTTTACAGACAAAATGTTGTTCATTCTCACTACTTATTGACCGCCCCTCGTAATTATAACAACAAAGAACTTTGATTTGAAGAAATTTGATTGAACTTAGTTTGTCATCCTTTTTTATTTAAGTTCTCTAGTACCCCTTTTGCTTGTTGCTTTAGTTAAATAACATTCACCCAAATATAATTATTTTTACTTTCACTTCAGTGAGGTATCTTAATAAGTTTAGGATACCTAAAACAATTCATTTTCTCCCCAGTATACAAAAGGTGTAGTATAAAGGGCCCTTCACATGAGCTTGTTACGTTACACAATACAGGGTGTTAGGGACAGCTTTCCGAAAACTGATAGGGCATGATCAGTCAACGAAACTAGAAACTATGGGGAAGCCGATTTTTTTATTTCTTGAAAGTTCCATTCACTGCAAGTTGTTCAGCTTCGTTGACTGATTAATCATGCAATTTCAGTTTTCAGCACTTAGTCCGGTCCCTTATAGTCTTATATCGCCAAATTCACCAAATTGCACCAAATTCCTCCAAATTTTTTCTAGGTACTAGTTAGGTACATAGCTCTCAATTTTTGATAGGAGCCAATTCTTGAATTTTGTATGGAAATTTTTTGAAATTCAAGAATTGGCTCGTATCAAAAATTGAGAGCTATGTACCTAATTAGTAACTGGAAAAAATTTGGTGAAATTGTAAATCGTGAAATAGCTACTGACCGCACTATCTCCCTTGCACCCCACATTGTCGCCGCCAAAGACGATCGCGCTGTATACCTAATACAGTTGAAATAGTTTAGCTTGATAAGAATGAGAGCATTGTGAGAGCAGGATGGAGCGATACGTAAGATATTGGAGCGACAGAGACAAGTATCACTTCATCCTGCTCTCATGTATAGCAACGTCCTGCTGTAATTCTAATCAAGCTACTCAAGTGTAATCCAGTCAATCTACGATATAAAGTTGCATTAAATGCAATTAAAAATTAATTAAATGTAATTAAATCCGGCAATTTTGTAAAAACACTTTTTTTTAAAGGACCAGTATAGGCTGACCTGTGCTACATGGTAAATATTATAAAGGTTCAGTTCACCTTAAACTGGTTCTAAGAATATCAACGTTATGTCGGGGATTAATGTGGTTTTAAATTTTTGAATGCTTTTGCTGGTAATTTGACAAATTATCCCCTAAAGTGCATTTAATGCAACCCTCTCCATACAAACTTTCGTAGATTGACTGGACTAGTGCCCGTATTTTTTTTGCCAGTGTCATGAACTTAGTAACGAATCGCAGATATTGTCATCGGCAACCAATTTCATATAACTGCAAAATGGTTCTCCGAGAATAAAGACATTAACAGAGAGTATTTTAGAGGTGCTAGCTACATAAACACAGTGCATAAACCAATGTCACTAGTACCATCATCAATTTACTACTGGCACTAAGCCACAGAAGGCACTACTTTGATGCTGCAGCGTTAATCCTCGACCGTTTGACGATGCTCCTGTTATCGTTCTTCATTTTGTCCGAGGGCCAGGTTCAAAAGCTCTGGATTGTTCATGACGCGTCGTTTGGTTGTCTCCAGATTTTCTTTCTCCTTCTTCGTACACTCCTTGCAGTTGGTAGTTACCATCTCCACCAGGTCAGCTGAGGAGATAAATGGTTAAATGGTAATCGTTGGAGTCATGGTGCCAAATAATAAAGTTGTTTAGTATACAGGGTGTTAGGGACAGGTTTCCGAAAACTGAAAAATACCGGCCAGTGAAAATTCCGGCACATGAGACATACCATCTTAGTTCTCAGGGTGGATAACGCAGTTTGCTGTCTTATTAGTCTCAAATTGTTTCACTAACAAGACAGTGGATGTTGAGTGGATGGGCGATGGTGACCACCAGGTGGCCCACCTGCCCGTTTGCCCACTTGAGACATAAAAAAAAACTGAAAGGGCATGAACAGTCAACGTAATTGAAAAATTTTCAGGAAGCGAAAAAAGTCAGCCTCTCCATACAAACCGTCTAATCAAGTTCGCACTACCGAGAGTTCGTATGGAGAGGCCGCGATTTTCTTTTCCACTTCCTGAAAGTTTTTTTCAGTTACGACGACTGATCATGTCTTTTCCGTTTTCGGAAATCTATCCCTTAAACCATACATACCATACATACAACGATATGTATATAATCCGTGATTGCGTGCAATGCCTAGGAATAAATAGGAAATGTATGTTGTTTTCACTTCCTAAAGAGCAATCCTTACATTCGTACCTGACCGAACCTAACTTGACTAACATTGATAAATACAGACCAAATATATCTATTTAGCACATTTCCGGTGGACCATCAGGAATTATATACAATTCCTGGGAATTGTGCGTAATGTTCATACTAAGTTTTTCATACATTTCCTACACGTTCTAAGAATTCTATAGGTACATGTCCCAGGAATTGTATATAGGGTGACTTTTAATTAGTTCTTGATAGCAAAAGATATGCATGTACTCATGATACTAAACAACTTTTCCCAAGGAACATAGGTCGAAATACGACAAACCAAATTTGACCTCCCATACAAAATGCGCTATCAGCTGATGCAATTTCTATGGGAGGTCAAAACTTGATTTTCATATTTCGACCTATGTTCCTTGGGGAAAGTTGTTCAGTATCATGAGTACATTCATATCTTTTTCTATCAAGAACTAATTAAAAATCACCCTATAGAAGTCCTGAATCACACACATTTTCGGTGACATAATATACAAGGTTATCTTTTGGTCCTGATATGCGTATGCCCACCTTATTACAGAGGTCAAAAGCAACAGCTTTTGTTCTACGACTTTGCTAACAACGCACAAAAAATTTTCGTCTCCCCATACTAAAGTGGTCACGTGACCGACCCATTTTGTAAAAGTTGAAAAATTTTCGTGCATTGTTAGAAAAGTGGTAGAACAAAAGTTGTTACTTTTGACCTTTGTAATAACGTGGGCATACGGAAATCAGGTCCAAAAAAAAATTCTTGTATAGTCCTCAGAAATACACAGGTCCTACTACTAAGACCATGAAACTGATTAGCTTTTCCCAACGAACATACCCACACAACAAAAGCAATTTTTCAACTGATGCAGTTTCTATGGGAGGACAAAAATTGATTTTCAAATTTCGAACTATGTTCCTTGGTGAAAGTTGTTCAGTTAATGAGCAACATACTAATTTTGTGCACTATTTTATTAGGCCCTTATAAACTACACTGTTGTGTGATTTCAAATCTAAACACTTCTGACTTTGTTTGTGAACTACGATAATACTACGATCGTGGGTGATGAAGGGGATCAAATCGACTCCAATTGCAAAACTACTTACTTATAACTCTTTTCCCCGTTTCCATTTGTAAACATATTGATAAGAGTATTATTATTTTAAAACTTGTAACACTATATGTACATAGTCTATTAAATGGTCTTACTTTTCATCTCTCTGTCCTCTTTAGTGCAGATGGCATCGTTTCGGATGCACTCAAAAAACTTTTTAGATTTAACTGGATCCGACAGCAAATTCTCCAGGTCGAAGTCTTCATAATTTCTTCGTTTACCTAAACTGAATTGCACTAAGAAAATAAATGTGCAAAATATAAATATACACTTAGACATTATCTCCACGGAAGAAATTATAATAGTAGTGTTTTCGGGTGCAGCTTGTTCTATATATGCTGAACGAACAATGGTAGGTAAGACTGAGGCAGTGAAATAATCACCATTGTTCGATAGTATTATGTGACATAGCAAGATTTGTATAACATGAATACTAGACCACCTGCTGGCTAGGGCCAGCACTGCTCTGACTGTCTTGAAAGATAAACGCATGTAACTGTGTTCCGAAATGTAAACATGGGATGACATGGGCAAGAAATATTCAATAATGAATTAGAGTAGCAACACACCTGCGGAATTCTCCGTCGCGCAAATTTGCGCGTTAGAAAAATCTGTCAAGTATGACACCAGATGTTTCATAGGTAGGTAAGCTAACACACGAAGTGTTAAAATAAAAATTATTTTTAACCTAAAAAACGTTGCGAGCGTAATGAACGGAACTCTCCGCGTTGGAAAGATCCGTAGGTGTGTCGCTACACTTAGTTTATCTAGGAACAAACAATAGGGAGCTTTAATTGACGTTTGTCAACTACGTTTTTTTAAGTGTCGATGTGAGTGGTATGCTGATCACTGTTGGTAATTTCTATTTTTAAGGCTCAGTAAAATTAATTAAATCTTTTTAGAAGATAAAAAATCACGGACTTCGACCCAAGACTTTGACAGCAAAACAATCAAACTGACTTAATAATTTTCATACTGGGTGAAGGTTCAGTATCAGTCTTTCCATTTTTCCTAGTGCTAACTAGCAGCGCTATTTAGTGGAATTTCCAAAAGCTGGTTGAAAACACCCTATTGCATAGTATACTTAGAATGATCGCATCACACGACAGGTGGTTCCTGTATTTAAGAAAGTTACGCAATACACCCTCCGTGTATTGCATATGTGTATGGGTTAGTACTATTCTTATAGTACTTACCCATCTCTACCCATGAGTGTCGTAAAAGGTGATTAAGGGATTATGAACTGGGCAGCAGAATCTCTCTGTATATCGTACCATCTTACATACTGCGGACATCAACACCAGGGAAAAACCAAAAGGGAAAGGGCATGGTTGGTCGACGAAACTGAACAACTTTCAGTGAATGAAACTTTCAAGAAATGAAAAAATGTCGGTCTCTTCATAAAACTGTCTAATCAAGCTTATAGTTTTTCTTTAATGTTATAGGTGAGCAAACGAGCAGGTGGGCCACCTCAGGAAATGTAGTGACTGATCGTGCCATTTACTTAATCAAACCCTTTAATTTTTTGGATAGCTGTTCCGTAGACCTTGTATGTACGCATCTGTCCACTGTAATCTATATGGTTATTCATAAACAATATTTTAAAACTTTACGGTACGGTAACGGTATTTTTTAAGGAGAGTTAGTCTTAACTTGTGATGGTGGGTTCAATGTGCAAAGTAGGTCAATCGCAAGTAGGTCAACATTTGCAACTCAAAGTGTTTCTACTGACGTGCCGTTGGGTGTACCTAGACAAGTGGCTTTCTATAGTCGCAACCGCTAGTACAATAGAATGAAAATGTATGGGATTGACATTAGCTGTCACACAACATTTCGTTAGCTTATTTCATTCTCATACATTTTTATTCTAAACGATTAGCGTTTACGATAATAGAGAGCCACTTTTGTCTGTTGTCTCTAGTAGGCCCTGAACAAATTGTTTGTATGACAAAATTCTTGACTTACAAGCTTACAGTAACTAACTATAAATAATATTTTACAGGTACTATAAAAATATACTGCTGCCCATCCTCCAGTTAACCCTTAGTCGCCTCTTACGACACCCACGGGTATGTATGGGTTGGTACTATTCTTTGCCGGCACCACACAGGACATACAAAGGAGGATGCTGCTGCATGCTCCTCCTTTGTATCTTACTTACTGCGGTCACCTACAATCGCGGTCCATAGTGCCAGCAGTAACGCTAACAAGCGAGGTGACTATGGTACTTCCCCTCCACATTTTTCCAGCAAAAGCTAGAATTCTGGAGGGAGCTCCCTGTCCTGTAGTAGACGTTTCATGGGATGTTATGATGTGATAAAAATATATTATAATATAATGACCCATTACAACGTCAGTTTACTATTATTTAATCTGTGCCATTACTCTAACTTTTGTTTAATCTCTATTTCTACATTTATTTATAAAATATACGTTGTAAGTTTTCCAAACAAAATTAAATGTAACTTAATAATTATCCTGCAAAAATTTCAATCAGCTATACTGATTGCGGTTTAAAACAGACCGACGACGGACAGATAGACAGACACCGCAGGCTTAGTATTAGGGACCCGTTGGTACCAGTTGGTAAGGAACCCTAGAATCTGAAGACGAAAGTTATTACATTTTGCGGCCAGTAGCCCTCAAAATATTTGAATTTTGCTAAGCCCTGTCCCCTAGCCGTGTGGTGCATTGTATTTTGTACACACACATTTAAATAAAATTCTTTGGCTGGTTAATAAACGCCTGATATATTTATAATTTTGGGATTAATTAATAACGATATCGCCTTGTATTTTTTTCCTAGCAAGATTATTATTATTTGCTGATGTAAAACCTTCAGGGGCTAGAGGATTTTACCTGTTTAAAACCAAAATTTGATTTATAGCTATGTATGTTTAAACTGTATGTCTGCCAGTTTGCCTACGGTTATTTTCACTTGCCTCGTTTTTGTGAAGTGCTATTTTTAAAACACACGTTCTACTTTATTTTTCTTATAATCTGGCGCTTTCTACCTTTTGACAGATTGTACAATAATGTAACAAGTTATTTATTAATTCAAAATTTACTTAGTTTGACTAATCATCTCTTTCAAATTAAAAAATAAATAAACACTCATTATATTTATACAAGAATTTTTTTTTTTTTTTTTTTTTTTTACTATGTATGGGCTTACTCTTGACCTCGATCTAGCCTTGAGGACAGAGATGAGGTCGACGATGGAACGAGCTTGCCCAGAAGAAGCCTATTCACTCGCGACTTAAATAGATTCGGGTTATAAGAGCTCGGGAACACAGACGCAGGCAGAGAATTCCACTCCTTAGCTGTGCGCATTATAAAGGATGTTTCAAAGCGCTTTGTGCGAATGTGTGGAATATCAACCAGATATGGGTGATATCCTGCGGTGCGTCTGGATTCCCGATGGTAGAAGGGGGATGGCGGAATAAGCTCATGGAGCTCTTGGGCACACTCTCCAAAGTACAATCTGTAAAAGACCGACAGACATGCAATTTTGCGCCGGTGGGCTAGGCTGTGAAACTTGGTTTTCACTAGCATCTCATCACCAACGAGCTTCTTGGCTCTGCGATCGATCAAGTCTAGAGCGGCTAGTTGGTATTTGGCTGAGCCATCCCAAAGGTGGCAGCAATTCTCCATGCAAGATCGGACTTGTGCTTTGTATAAAACTAGCAACTGTCCAGGAGAGAAATACCGCTTAACCTTATTGAGGATACCCAACTTTTTGGCCGCAGTTTGAGCTTTTGACTCAATGTTGGCGCCGAAGTTCAGGTTTGCACACAACTTCATGCCAAGAAGCTCGAGGCTGTCGGTGACCGGAACAGATGTACCCCGAAAAGTAGGAGCCAGATTGAATGGACTCCTTTTGGCAGTGAATAGACACGCTTGTGTTTTGGTGGCGTTGAAACTCACCAGATTTTTGTCACCCCAGTCGGAGACAAGACTTAAGGTTGAGTTTATACGCTCTACCGTGGCCTCTCTCAAAGAACGTATTTCGTCACTGCTGGCTTTTGCGCTTGACATATATCTCTCGACGACAGTACTGTCATCTGCGTACCCAACAATATTAGGACCAAGTAGGTCGTTGATGTGCAGCAGGAAAAGAGTCGCAGAGAGAACAGACCCCTGAGGAACCCCGGCGTCAATAGCCATGAGGTCAGAGGAGCAGCCATCAAGGACTACTCGGATCGACCGTTCACTCAGGAAGTCAGAAATCCAAGAGCAAAAGTCAGCGGGAATGCCGTATGCAGGAAGTTTGCTCAGCAGACTTGCGTGCCATACCCTGTCAAAGGCCTTCGAGATGTCCAGTGATACGGCAAGGGCTTCGCCGTGTTTCTCGATGGCCTCGCCCCAGAAATGCGTAACATACACTAGAAGATCCCCAGTTGATCGTCCCCGGCGGAAGCCATACTGACGATCACTGAGTAGGTCGTTAGTTTCTAGGTAAGTCAGCAATTTTCCATTTAGTACCCTTTCCATAACTTTGCAGAGTATGGAGGTGATGGCGATCGGACGATAGTTGGTGGGGTCGGCACGACTACCCTTCTTGGGTACCGGCTGTACATTTGCAACCTTCCAAGGTTTAGGCACCGTTCTTGTTTTAAGAGAGAGGCGGTACAAACGCGTCAGCACAGGAGACAACTCAGGCGCACAGTTCCTCAAGACTCTTGCTGGTATTCCATCAGGACCGCTAGCTTTGTTCACGTCTAGACTTCGAAGTACTCTACGAACCTCTTTTGAGTGTATTGTGATCTCCGACATCGAAGAATCACAGCGAGGAATCGTCGGTGGCTGATTAGAGTCTGCATCTAGGCGAGAATTGCTCGCAAATAGAGATGCAAATAAATTTGCTTTCTCTGTTGCGGAGTGGGCTAGTGACCCGTCTGGTTTCAGCAGGGGAGGTAATGTAGGACGGCAGAAGTTTGTTTCGACCGATTTGGATAGGGACCAAAATTGTTTGCTACCAGAGGGGTAGGATGCAAGTTTGGTCCCTATGCGACTGACGTGGTCGTAACGGGCCTTCCGGATCACCCGCTTGCAGGACTTTGCAGCAGCATTAAATGCTCTTTTCTTCGCGCGAACCCGCCGAGCTCGAACTTTGCGGTCACGGGCTTGAACCCAGGCTTGGTATGCAGACTGCATTCGAGCCTCAGCGCGAGCGCAGTCTGCATTGAACCAAGGTCGGGCTTTGTGACCGAGCGGTATATCGGAGAATGGAATATAGTATTCCATTCCCTGCCGTATCACATCTGCAACCGCTTCAGCTGAACAGGTGGGGTCGCCCGAAGAAAAACACACTGGCTGCCATGGGTAGGACGCAAAGAAGTGCCGCATCTCATCCCAGTCTGCTGACTCGTATCGCCAAACTCGCCTCGTGCCTCTTGGGCTATCATCCGGAGGAGAGATGATCGACACGGACTTCACCAGACAGTGGTCGGATGTTCCCAGCGGGGCTGATACCGACACGGAGTGCCTGTCCGGATCTGTGGTCAGCAGCAAGTCCAAGCAATTGGGCGTGTGTCCGTCAACGTCTGGCACCCGCGTAGCAACATTCACCAGCTGGGTGAGATCTAGCGACAGTGCTAGTTTGCGCGCCTCCCTCCCAGCATGGTCAGTTTTCTGGTATGGGAACAACCACTCGCTGTGGTGGGCATTAAAGTCCCCCAGAAAATGAAGCTGCGCTGTTGGGTACCGTTGTTGGGCACAATCCGCCTTCTCCATTAGCTGTTCAAAGAGCCTGGATGTCTCCTCGTCACTGCTGTGCGACCGATAGACACCGGCGTAGAGAGATTTCTCGACCCCGGTGTCCACCAGTAGCCAGATTGTAGAAAACCCGGAATCCTCAAAGCAACGGAGACGCCGATAGCAAATGTCATCGCGAACGTACACACAGACCCCAGCTCGTTTTTTGAACCTGTGTTCCAACGAGTATCCTGGGTAGTTGAGGTACGCCGCGTCCGACGGTGTTCCTATTTGCGTCTCCGTTAAAAAGAATAAGTGCGGCTTCTCGGTCTCGAGATGATGGTGGACCGGGTCGATATTTGAGTGCAACCCCCTGATGTTTGTAAGGTGCACTTTAAGCGGGAGGAAGTGCCGCCGTTTGGTAATCTTAATTCTTTTTTTACTTTTTATCATTTTGAGGAGTGTGTGGTGGGGAAATGGAAGAATGGTCGAGACGCTACTCCTTTTTCCAATTGGACGCTTCAGCTCATTTGACCTGTGGGGAACTCATCTGGAGACTGCGGGGACGCCCGAGCCTCCCCGAAATGGGTCCATCGGGTCCTCCCGTCCAGTCGCCAGCTGGCACGATGGAGCATTTCGGGATTTTTCGCTAGTTGGCGGGGCAGCCTTTCCCACGTCGGCTTTCGTGGTACTTGGGCCCCCTACTACCTGCGGTCGGCCAACGGCAGGGACCGTGCCTCGGATCCCGCTACCCTCCAGTATGAGTTACCCGGTACAAATTTGCTTAGAGACCAAGACCGAATCAGAGCCGCGCTACTGACCACCTCCCATCCCCCAATGGCACTGGCACTCCCGCACTCCGACGGAACACAGCTAAGCTGTTTGGCGTCGGGCTCCGGCGGGAGGGTGGTCGCGAGCCAGGCGGCCAAAGCCTACCACCGCTGTGAGGGACCTAATTCGTTTATTTTAACTTTACTATGATAATAAAAATATTTGATGGTTCAATTTTTTTCAAGGCTCGAAACATTTTTTATGACATTTTCTGTTATAACAATCTCTTTATTCAGAAGTGAAAACATATAACAATGGCGAGCTTAACTCAAAATTGAGTTTTCTACCAGCTAACCTTAAATAGAAAAAATCTAGTAGACAATACAATCTCCTCAAGAAGGAAATTCTAGAATCTTCTAGTCGCTTTTGGAGGAATATTTGAAGACCAGGTCCTGGTATTCCTTGGGATACTTGCTGAAGAGCATCTTGTTCACCTGGTCAAACTTCTCCTTCTGTTTTGGAGTGCAGTTACCGCACTTCGTCTCGACTAGTTGCGGCAGACTGTCTGTAATATACACAAACAAATAAACATAAAAATCTCTCTTGGTTTATCTGGGTATATCTGGGGTTTAATTACATATGTAACATGACACCCTAATCTTATGATGATGATACCTGAGTTTTAACCAACTTCTTTACTTTCGTTATCCTTGAAAAATGTTTGGTAGGCAATTGTTTATTTATACATTGAAATCATATTTTGTTACAATTAAGCAACTTTCCCGAAGAAAAAAAAATTTTATCGAAAAAATTTTTCGCTCTCCTATACAAAATGAGTCGATCACGTGACCACTTTACTATGGAGAAGCAAACAATTTTTACGAGTAAACAATTTTTTTCTTCAGGTAAGTTGCTTGTTTTCAAGAGTAGAATCCCTGGGATTCGGGAGCGAAACCAATACAAATTCACGCTGTAAGTATAAAAAATGTGTTTCTTTTTTCTGAGTATTCCAGTCTACCCGCCAGTTTGCAGAAAGCTAGTCTTTGAATTATGTCGATGAGACTTCAATGTGACCACGATATCTGTGCAGTTGACAGCGTCGCTAGACGTGAAGATTTTATATAACCTCTTTGCCAAGTCACTATGAAAAATGTTAGTTCGAATTTTGACCACCTGAACACATACGTGGTCACACTGTAAGTTTGCTGACAAGACAGAAAGTGACAGAAAAAGATTTTAATTAAAGAATCTTTAATTTAAATATTTAATAGTGCTTAGCTAATTTAAAAAATTGTATATAAATAATTGTTTTAAAGAAGGCTAGATTTTTGTAAAATATAGTTACATACGTACCTCTGAGCTTCTGTAGCTCACCACAAGGCCCCTTGTCCATGAGGCAGTCAAAAGCCGCCTTCCTTTGATCATCATCTTTGAGCAGGTTTTCCAGATCCAGGTCCTCGATGCTGTTCACCTCGCCCCCCGTAGAGAGAGCCACCAGAGTCAGCAGGTGCAATAAGTACGACCACCTCATTTTAGACTGAAAATAAGTAGAAGATTAGTGAACCTAGTAATAATTATTTACCTGACAACTCGTGATGGTTACGGTAGCTCAAAAATGTGAACATTAGAAATTAATTGTATCTTTTTCAACACATTTGCTCATAAAACAGCTCTCTCTATTTGGACTGTATAAATCCATAATCCAGCTAAAAAAACACGCGTGCTTTTTCCATTATATTCCCACACTAGTGTTTTATTTTTTTTATTTCGGCAAAGAGCAAGGAGCTTATTACGTTAGTAACATTTTCATAAAGCTGTATCCGAGGAAATATGACAAACTAATATTATTTTATGAAATTTTTTATAGCAGTAATTAATGTAGTTTCTCAACATCGAAAAAACTTAAGAAACGAAACACAAGTCTGGAGTATCGGGTGTACGTAGATCCTTCGGGAGAAAAGGTAAGCAAATTTTACTTGTTTTTAGTCGCAAATAGTTTGAAAAACGTCGTAAGAAGCGCGTGTGCTTTGGGCCTCGAGCGTAATCACCAAAATAGCGCACTTGCATCTTGATGTACTATTCCCGGCTCTAATTGGTTGGAATTATATTATAGCTGTAGAAGTGTTCATTTTTAGGGTTCCGTACCTCAAAATGAAATAAGAAACGGACCCCTTATAGGATCACTTTGTTGTCCGTCTGTCTGTCTGTCAAGACTCCTTTTCTCCCGAAAAGTTTTTCTATTCTCTTTATAGCTCGGGTTCTCGCATCCTGGTCATCTACCTCAAAAGATACATAAAAAAAACTCAGCGGTTTGAGTTCCGTAACTTGAAAAAGTATGAGGTGTCTCTAAATGAAACCGAATTTGGGTTCAAAATTATGTCATGCCATAAGATACAGCAACCAAACTTTAAATAATGAAAGAAAAACTTGTAAGGCCATAATAAACTAAAGTTGCCACTCAAGTCCTGGCAAAGTATTCAGTCAGCCTGATTGAATATTCCCATACATGGCCTTCAGAGATTTTTTTTTATATCATCGGATACAATAATGGAACCAATGTAGGACTATAGGCCCTGGAGGTCCAATTGACGAATATCTAAGGTCGTTTTGCCTCAACAGCCTAAATCATCAATAATATATTTACGGATTCCTCATACTTCTTCCAAGTTACGGAATTGGAACCTCTAATAATTAATGTGTTACTAATTAAGTATCTACTATCACCACATTATGGTTTCGTTTCTGTATAACATGAGGTAGGTGACCGGGCTGTGGGAGCCCGAACTATTATTCTCAATTTAAATTCCACATCCACATGGCAATTAGTAAAAGTCAAAACGATTTTACTAACGTACCTACCTAATAAAATCTTTTTATCTTAGACTTAACTGCACTCAGCAACAAATAGACTGCAGTAATTGGTCCAGATCATCTTTATATAGGCGATGCTTAATGACACCTATAGTCACTTAACATACTGCAACTGAAAAACGGATTTCAATGTGAGGAAAACTCCAGGAAAACCTAGCTCTAGGCATTTACCTCGCTATTGTTATAGTTCCTTGTGAGAAGATTAGTTTTTTACATATTAGTTGCCATCACGACACAGTATAAAACAAAGTCGCTTCCCGCTGTCTGTATGTATGCTTAGATCTTTAAAACTAGGCAACGGATGCGGTTTTTTTTTAATAGATAGAGTGATTCAAGAGGAAGGTTTATATGTATAATACATGCATAATATAGTAGAGAAACACTGATAATTTTAGAGGTTTCTAATGTGATGTCGTAAATAAACTATTTTTTTTGCGCTTACATTGCAAACGCTGGCTGAACCGTAAGAGATAGATCCATATAATGTACTACAGTATTGTACACCTCAAAAAAATCTACAAAAAAGTCTGGGATGGTATATATCTATCTCTTAGGGATAACCCACAATAAAAAAAATTGTATCCTTTATTTTTTACGAAGTGATTTTAAGCAGCACAGCATTAATCCTTATCCAATTGAGTACCTTAAATACATTGTGCATTTAATATAGATCAATATGGCCCTTTACAGTATGTAATTTAAATGAATATTTTCGAAGATATTACAGATTTAAAATGTAGGGACATAGCGGTTGCGGCGGTACCGGCCGACCGGGGGACCGGTGGCGGCGCGAGCCTATAAATAGTGTATTTAGTATCTGCATTTCACCCGTGCGAAGCCCGGGGCGGATCGCTAGTAGACTAATAAAAGATCAAGTTTTTACTAAAACGGCTATTGTTGGATGGTCTGTTTGATTTAATGTCGACACTTTCTATTGCAGTTTTCGGTTGAAAGATTGGCCCGTGTGGTGCCTGCAAATAATATTACCAACCCATCTTTAACACTGGGTGTCATAAGAGGCGACTAAGGTATCATGAAATGGAAGATGGGCAGCAGTGTCCCAGGTGGCTGGAAACTGGAATTCTGGAGGTAGTTCCCTATCTTGCATCTGACGTTTCACATGATGTTAAAGTGATGATGAAGGAAATTGAGTCCTGAGTCGTGAGGCGTGTACAATCCAAAATAGATTTTCTGTTTTATTAATTAGTTTTCAAGTTATGATGACAAATAAGAAACAAAATACGGTTATCTGTTATCTCCGAAGTTTGCAAAAAATGCAATGTGGAAAATCCTAGAAAAATCAGAATTAATAATATGTAGTCGATAGTGGTTTATAAATAAGTAAACATTACACCAAAAATAAAACGATATATCTAAGTAGCACAGTTTTTCAGAAATCTGCAATTTTTTTTTACAAACAAACTTAGTATTGCGGCACTAAAATAACCTTTACATCTCTCATATTCGGTAAGTAGGTCCTTACTACCCCCAAATGGGGCTTGTAGGTAACCAATTAGCGCTCTAGGGTAATAATGTAGCTAGAAAAGCCCTAGGGCGGTAAGTAATTGTTTTTTTTGTGTTTTTTTTTATTACTTACCGCCCTAGGGCTTTTATAGCTACATTATTACCTTAGAGCGCTAATTGGTCACCTACAAGCCCCATTTGGGGGTAATAAGGACCTACTTACCTCACAATCGAGATGTAAAGCAGAGTAGTTAGTTCGGGTATAAGCATCAATTGGCCATGCTTTCTTTTTGAATAGAAACAAAGATCTCAAAACCATTTCGAGAACGAAGCTTTCGGTACAATTTCTATTCCAAAAATTTTAAATAAAGTCTGTATTTTTCAAGTTATTTAATAAAATACCATAACCTTCATTCGACTTTGCTATGACGTCATCAGAAGAAGCATTACAAAGATCCCTTTGGCTTGCCTACAAAAAAAGTCAACACGTTTATTAATCTGTCTTATCTGTCACTCACTGTCACAGTTACGTCTATGATGTGTTACCAGATTGGGAGCTTTTTAGAAGTTCTGGGGAAAAAATATTTTCTTGGGGAAAACTTTAGTCTAGGAAGCCCGTGGAAACAAGCGCTATTTACCTAAGACATACACCGTTAGATTCCTCGTAATCTCAAGATGACATATCAGCCTGTCTTCGTTAGCAATTTTGGAGGTTTTTAAATAATATTGTTTAGGTAATGCTGTGGCCTGTGTGGTACTAAAAATTAGTATCAACTCATCTCATAGTAAAAATGTAGATTTTGAAGGAAAAGACCTGAGGCAGGGCTAGGTCGAGGTCAAGAGTAAGCCAATTGACATTCAAAAAATATACTATTCAAACCTTGATATCTCCGAAATTATATTACTTAGAACAATTTGTTAAAGAATATTTTTCATTTGCATTTTAGAATCCTTTCGACTGGCACTAGTTTTATCAGCTGCCACCGATTTTTTCCCACAGTGGCCCCAGTGGGTGACCACAGGTCGGATGCTCTTTAGCGTTCGTGTCATATAGTCGATAATAATAATTGCACTGTGCCGCTTTACTACTTTATGTCAAAAAATGTGTTGGGCAATTTCGTTACAAAGCGTTACATTTTGTGGAAGAAATAATAATTTGGGGAAATTTGAAAATTGGATCTGGCAGCCCTGTATGACTGACCGACTGACTGACTTTGACATTGACAGTTGACTTAACAATTTTTTCAGTATGTGGTAGGCAAAGGGACAATCCCATTATTACTTTGGTGACGTCACATTCGCTTTTTTCTGGTAAATGTTTAAAAAAATATTAAATATAGAAACAATTAATAAAACAAGAAAGTACCGAAATTAGTTTCTTAAAATGGTCTATATTTTCAGAATAAATTATAAAATAAATATTTTAAAGCTAGTAGCATTGCTAATTGCACCGTCGAACTATAGGCGCCCTCGCTGCGCTCGTGCGCCTAAATATCTCGGGCTACAATTGATGCCTTACAGCCCTTGGCTACTAATCTACTATTACCTATTGCTTCCATAAATACTGTGAGTATATAGGAAAGCTCCTCGGCGCTCGAACTCGACTCGCACTAGACCGATTTTTTAAATCTTATCCTTAATTTTTATTATCAAAAATCTTAAATTCGGCTAGTAGGCACTGGTTTTTACACAGTGTGACTGATAAAAGTGTACTTGATGGAAGTAAAGAAACTTTGCTAAGAGCTAAAATAGTTATCATCAAAGTAAGCTCGGAACAGACATAAACTCTAGTACCTGGGCGATCAAGCTTCGCTCTATAATAGCTGCCTCAACATTATAATATCATCGGATGAGCAAGCCATACTACCCGCCAGCCAACAGATGGCACTGTAGGCTTCTGTCTAAAACGCGGTTTTTAAAAATTAACTTAAAAACACGGGGAAAACGAATTTTCCCGGACTTGAGACCTAGCTAGATAAATTTTTTGACCCCGAAAACCCCCGTACAGTAAATTTGACTGACGATCTGGTCAAGGTCGCGGGAAGCCGCTGGATGCGAACAGCGCAGGACCGGTCGTCATGGAGATCTTTAGGGGAAGGCCTACGTCCAGCAGTGGACGTCTTTTGGCTGATATAATATTACTCGTTTAATAGTATAGGATATAATCTTTTATTTGACTGTAATATTCTGTAATAACAACTTTAATGTACCTTGCGATGCATATCACAATTTATGATTATAAAGGTTATTTATAATTCACAATCATAATGACATCAGTTTTAAGGTCAATTTTTGTCAAGGTTATCGATAACAATCTTCATTTTTAAAATAAGTTAAATATTATCTCTACATCGAACTCAAAACCACATCAAAATAACATGCACTGGAATAATTTCTCTTAATTCACTTTTTAAATTGAAATAATTATGTATTTCCGAATGTTTTGGTATAAATGTAGCACGGAAAGTCGGAACCACCATACTGCTATAGTAGGTAACAATAAGTGCAGCCGGCATATAAGTGAAGTTAAGGTAAGTTATTATATTATCATCAATCATTATTAATCCTATCCTATACTATTAAATGAGCAATATTTGTATATATATTATATACATATATATATTTGTATTCGGTTTCCCAAAAACGGCTCTAACGATTTCGATGAATTTTACCATACGGGGGTTTTCAGAGGCGAAAAATCGATCTAGCTAGGTCTCATGTCCGGGAAAATTCGTTTCCCTCTTTTTCTAAATTAAGTCTGCGCGTTTTAGTGCCTCTCAGAAACCTACAGCGCCATCTGTTGGTGGGTAGCATAGCTTGGTTAGTGGCTATATAGGTATTATAACATGAATTGTTATTAATATTATTATTATGATTTACGTTTTAAGAGTTTATAAGGGCTTATTAAAATTTTTACAACACCGAAAAATCACCCGGTGCAGAATTTCGGTTTATGAACTGTAGTGTAGGGGTGTAACCCACACATTAATGTAAAATTATTTGTCAGCATTTTTCGCCACGAAACGAGAGCGCTTCAGTCGTCGCTCGAATGTCCAACCTAGTAGCCGGTCCCTAAGGACAAATTAATTGTAAACCTATAACTCATTTCTGTGCCAATATACTCGGACTTTCGTGAACTGCCAAACTGTCTTTTCATCGAACACTATAACCCTAAAATCCTTCAGATCTAAGTTGTACGTATAGTACTTATCTAGTCCCTGGATCTAAGACAACCTCGAAACCTTCGATCAAGTCCCACAGTAGTATTTCTACTCCATACAAGATGGCGCTTAAGCATTTCTTGAACAACGTGTTTCTGAAACCTCGGGTGGGCTTTGCGTAAGATGATAAGTTCAATTTTAATAAAATTATCACAGCGGAGCTCGGTCGCTCAGGTGTTGATTCTAGCAAATATTTGCAAATAAGATTATGCTTTATAGTTACAGTAAAGTTTACATAGTCTTCTGTTCTGGAGTAACTTCTATTCAGTGTTAGGGACAGCCTTCCGAATACTGAAGGGGCTGATCAGTCAACGACACTGAACAACTTTCAGTGAACAAAACTTTCAGGAAACGAAAAAAAAATCCACGTCTACATACAAAATTTTAAACTTGATCGGGCATTTTGTATGCAGAAGCCGATTTTTTTGCGTTTCCTGAAAGTTTTGATCACTGAAAGTGGTTCAGTGTCGTTGACTGATCATGCCTCTCTAGTATTCGGAAGGCTGTCCTTTACTCCCTTTATAATCACAAAATTTTGAGTTCCAAATAAATATACAGCCTGAATTTTTATTGGTTTTGCTACCGAAACCCAGGTGATTCTACTCATGATAACAAGCGACTTTCGCAAAGAAAAAATTTTTTTACTCGAAAAAAGTTTTCCGTCTCCCCATAGTAAAGTGGTCACGTGATCGACTCATTTTGTATGGGAAGGCGAATAATTTTTTGTCGAGTAATTTTTTTTTTCTTCGGGATAGTTACTTGTTTTCATGAGTAGAATCACGTTGGCCTTCGGGCGGGAGTAAAACCAATGAAAATTTACGCTGTATCACAGAATAGTGTATAATTGTGTTTCACTCTCGACCTCTTTAACAATTTAATAGTAGTTTTAGTATTATCTAATCTGTGCCGTAGTGGTGAGTACAGTAACTGATGTATAATAATGATGGTGTAGTGTTAGCCCAAAAATATCCGATATTTTGTTTGAATGATAATATTGAAGTAGAAATAACCAAATTCTGCTATATTTACAGCTATAGTTATGAACAATCTAAACACACCCGTGCTGAGTGACTGTCGAGTGGTTTTTGAGATTCTATAAACTAAAAACAAACTAATAATTCTTAAAAGGAAAATTATTTTATATGAAAATTAAACAAACTTTTACACTTTTGGTAATAGAGTAAGAAAATTATCCCGATATCAGGCAGTGCTCTCTAATAAATATGCACCAGCTGGAAATAGTCTTAATCGATGCTAGGCATCATGAATAAGTGTTCTGTGATTTTGCGCCGGTTTCTGGATAACTATAAACTATTGAGGGCAGAAAAACCATGAAAAATTTGGTGTTTTTTTTTAATTTTTCGCTTGTAACTCAAAAACCATGCATTATAGAGAAAATCTTAAAAGACAAAACAAAAGAACATAAACTTCCACGTTAGGAAATCTACTCAAAGTTTAAATCAATGCAGCCGTTTAGTCACAATTGATCGTTGAAGATCGGCAATTTTCCCATTTTTTTTCCGCAATGCAATTTTTTTTCATTTGCGCTCAAATTATACACAAACGGCTGAGATTATGATGAAATGGTGTATTAGCGAATTTATCCTCGTATATTTACCTAAATAATGATACCTCAATTACTATCTGGAGTGTAGTGATTTCCAAGTTATAGCTGTCAGCGCAATAGCCTCCGAAGTACAGTCGAAAATTTTCATACAATATGGGCATAAATTTTTTTTCTTTGATCCTAACTTATATGATATCATATGTAAGGTCTTGGTTAGTGTATTATAAATATGTAATTTTAAATTATTTTTGTTGTCTAGTTTTAGCGAAATTCAAGAAGAAGCGTGGATGAAAAAATAAAACACCACATAGTTTTTAAACGGTAAAAGGTAGAAACCCGGAACTGAGGCAAAAAATAAACATTGATAAGTATTATACGTGAAAAATAATTTTGTCTTTCTAAATTTTTGGTTCACAAAATAAATTAAAAAAACTGTAAAAATGGGATTTTTACGGTTTTTCGTATCTATTTTCTAAACCATTAAGGTAAGAAAGACCAAACTTCTACTCCCTTAAAGTAACTATCAATATATGTTTGTAGTTTTATTTTTAGGTTTCTATATTTAACCTTTTCAGAAATATAGGGTGTTAAGAAAAAAAACTTAGGTTTTTTTAGATCTTCACTTAACACTACCAGCATTCATGTGGTATAAGCACAAAAACACAGGAACTAGAGTTATATTTAGAAATTAATATTAATGTAGTTGACTATGTTTGTTGTACAGAACATTTTTTAAACAAGGACTCCGTTGGTGTTTTTTCTATGAATAACTACCAGTTAGCATCTCATAACGTTAGAGATAAAATGAAAAGAGGTGGTAGCCTTATTTTGGCTCATACTGAGCGAAAATATGTTAGACTCGAAATCTGTGACAAGTTGTACAAAAGAGAGTGTTTTGAAATTAGTGGTGTACGAGATTTACTTACAAACATAAATATTTGCTGTTGCTATAGAAACTCGAATAACAAAAACTTTGAGCATGGTAATTTTATATCTTTTATGGAACGGTTAGAGAAACTATTGGAGCATTTTTTTAGCAAGAACTGCATCATATGCGGAGATTTCAATATTGATTTATTAAAGACCAGTAAAGAGCGTGACGAACTTTTGACTCTACTTAAGTGTTTTAATTTTAGGCATTTAGTACAGACTGTAACCTATCTATGTCCCAGGAACAATGCAACCACATGTTTAGATAACTTTTTAACTAATATACCAGAAGAAAACATTTTTAGCACAGAGGTAGATTTTAATGGGTTGTCAGATGGTCACGCAGCGATAACAACAAAAGTAATTTCTAATGACGTAAGCTTTAAAAATGAGCAAGGATATTTTACTGAGACTCGATCACTCAGTAAAAAGAATAATATCGCTTTCCGAGAGCAAATCCTGCGTGAAAACTGGGCAATTATGGGCATAAACCAGTTCATAAAGCGTTTTACTGACATTTACAAATCAAATTTTAAAAAATACAGAGTTAAAGTCAATAATAATAAGTTAAATAAACTAAAGTGGGTGACAAAAGGGATAAAATCTTCAAGTCTCATGAAACGATTTTTAGGATATAAAACTTGTACTCATCCTAGTATTAAGGGTTACAGGGAAACATATATTAAAATCTATCGTAGAATAATTAGGCAAGCTAGAAAAATCACAGTTCAGGAAGATATAGAAAGTGCGAGTCACTCTTCTAAGGGTATTTGGCAGGTGGTAAATAAATACAAAAATGGATCTAAAACATCAAATCTGCCAGGTAGTATATTACTAAAAGTAAAGAATAAGATAACTCAAGACCCTTGTTGTATTGCGGATACTTTTGCTCAACAGTTTGACAGTGGTTGTACAGGAACTGGTGTTATCTTATTTTCTTTCATGTTTTGCTCTGTTTGCACGCTTGCATCCTGCATCATTATACTTTCTCCTTTAGTCACTCTAAGGTTGACTGGTAGAGATCTCACCTAGGGATAAGTCCGCCTTTGCTTGTAATCTTTCAGACAATAGCCACTTTGTAATAAAGAATAAGCAATAAAGATTTTACAACAACAACAACAACAACTAGTGTTGCGGAACAGTACTTGCGGGCATGTTCTAATAGAGTTACTAGTGATATGACTTTTAGGGAAACTAATTCTAGGGAAATCATTAAAAATGTTAAATGTTTACAATCAAAAAAGTCGTGTGGTTATAACGAAATTTCTATTAAAATAATTAAAGACAATATTGATATTCTTGCAAACCCTCTGACATATTTTATAAATAGATGTATTCAAAAAAGCACTTTTCCTGATCAACTTAAAACTGCGCGTATAGTTCCAGTTTATAAAAAAAAAGACACGACGGATCCTAAAAACTACAGGCCAATTTCACTTCTGCCAGTACTGTCAAAGGTTTATGAAAAAATCATAAAACAGAGACTCACCTCGCACTTAATTAATCACAAAATAATTCATGCTAGACAGTTTGGATATCAGCGAGGTGTTGGCACCGGAGACGCCATAGACACTCTTGTATCTGATGTGATTGACGGAATTAATCAGAAAAAAAAGTTGGCAGCTCTCTTTATCGACCTGAGCTCCGCGTTCGATAGCGTTGACCACAGCATCTTAATACAAAAGCTAGAGCACTACGGTGTGCGAGATAAGTCTCTCGATATACTCTCATCATATTTGCGCAATAGAAAGCAATATGTAGAAGTAACATCCATACAGCAAAACATGGAAAAAAAGGTGTCCTCAAAACTCACAAATATCTCACGCGGCGTTCCGCAAGGATCAATACTGGGCCCGATTCTCTTTATCGTCTTCACGAATGACGTAATACAATACTTGAAAAACAAAGTACCCAGTGCAGAACTGGTTGTTTTTGCTGACGACACAAATGCCGTCATTCGTGCAGACGGTACAGTAGAGTTAAATGTTAAAGTTAATGAGGCACTCTTAGCCTTCCATGATTGGTTTGAAGCAAATAATCTGCAGTTAAATGCCCAAAAAACAAACGTTGTTCTTTTCAAGACAACAACTCGTAGCACACATACTTTAGAAATTGAGCTTAAAGGCAAGAAAGTCAACATAACAGAACACGTCAAATTCTTAGGAGTTTTTATTGATTCTTTACTAAACTGGAAGGAGGAAGTAAATCGAATTGAAGGAAAAATTAGCTCAGCTTGTTACGCCTTGCGAACACTCAGAGATGAGCTTAATGAAAAGCAACTGCTGATGGTGTATTACGCCTTGGTGGAATCCCATCTGAGATACAGTATCGTGCAGTGGGGAAATAGCTACAAGTACAATATCCAAAAAGCTTTTATTATACAAAAAAGAGCTATACGGACTATTGTCAAAATACCTCAATGGGAATCGTGTAGATCTCATTTTGTTAGGTTATCTATACTTACCGTTCCATGTCTCTATATATTTGTGTTGCTGGCTAACTTCAAAAGGAAGCTCCTAAATTGCGAATCGGAACAAGACAAGGTTGCTAGAATAAGTACGCGCAGGCGGGATGTAGAGCATTTCGTGCTGCCACAACGTCTTAACGTGGTACAACATGGCGCACGGTATAATGAGGTGCGTCAATTTAACGCACTGCCCGTTGAGCTTAAGGGAGACGTCACGCTCGTCAGTTTTAAAACAAAGCTCAAAGCTCTTTTGCTGAAGGAATGTTTCTATTCTCTAGACAATTTTTTTTAATTATAAAAATCTTGACATTGCTTAATTAAAATATTTTATAAATTGGACTTTATTTATGTGATATTTTACGATTAATATTTATTAAATGGAATTGTTAGTGTTTTAAGTAATTTTATGCTCTCAAAAGAAATTTTTATCTTGCTTAGTAATTATATTTTAAAAGTTGGACTGTAATTTATTTGACATTTTATGATTTTATTAATAAATGGAATTGTTAGTGTTTTAAGTAATTAATAAATAGTTAGTGTTTTAAGTAATTAATGAATTTTGTTATACTCGTATTTATGAAGTCCTTTGCTTTAGATGTTTGTTACATTCTCAATCTAGCAAGTAAGTTTTCGCACACAAATTTTTTTTTGTAATCGAAATAAATAAACTGAAACTGAAACTATAAACTGGAAAGTACTACATGTATTACAGTAAATGAGACAAGATTTTTTTAGATAGTTAAATGAAGATTGATTTACCCATAAACTATTTTAAAACATCTTCAGCCGTTTGTCTACAAATTGAGCGCGACTGAGAAAAAAATATGCAAAATGAAAAGTTCAAAAATTTTCAGTAATTTTTTACCCGTGAATCAACAGAGCTATCAAAATGGAATATCTACCATATTGTAGAGAAATTAAAGGAGATTATTAAAATTTTTGTTAGTTTTATCCTATATCATATAGTGTTTGCAGAAAATGAACAAAACCGCGGTTAGGGATTAATTTACGAACTAATTTCAGCATTTCCAGCTGCTCCCACCTGGGACTTTCCGGGACTTTTTTCAAGGTCATCTCCAGAGGTGTCCAAACACACTGGTACAGAAATCCTTTAGTAATTATCAAATTCTCTCTCTCCATGAAGGCAAACCGCAGAGATCCTCTTCTGGAACGCATATTTATTTCATGTGTGCTCAATTTATAGACAATCGACTCAAGTTGTGATAAAATAGTCTATAAAGAAAATAAACCTCATTTATTTACCTAAAAAATCGTATCTCATTTACTGTAATACATGTAGTAGTTTCCAGTTTATAGCTGGTAGCGTTAAGTGAAGATCTAAAAAAACTCAGTTTTTTATTCTTAACACCCTGTATTTCTGAAATGGTTAAATACAGAAATCTGAAAATAAAACTACAAACATATATTGTTAGTTACTTTAAGGTAGTAGAAGTTTGGTCTTTCTTACCTTAATGGTTTAGAAAATAGATACGAAAAACCGTAAAAATCCCATTTTTACGGTTTTTTTAATTTATTTTGTGAACCAAAAAATTTAGAAAGACAAAATTATTTTTCACGTATAATACTTATCAATGTTTATTTTTTGCCTCAGTTCCAGGTTTCTACCTTTTATCGTTTAAAAAATATGTGGTGTTTTATTTTTTCATCCACGCTTCTTCTTGAATTTCGCTAAAACTAGACAACAAAAATAATTTAAAATTACATATTTATAATACACTAACCAAGACCTTACATATGATATCATATAAGTTAGGATCAAAGAAAAAAAATTATACCCAAATTGTATGAAAATTTACCACTGTACTTCGGAGGCTATTGCGCTGACAGCTATAAATTGGAACTTACTACACTCCAGATAGTAATTGAGGTATCATTGTTTAGGTAAATATACGAGGATAAATTCGCTAATACACCATTTCATCATAATCTCAGCCGTTTGTGTATAATTTGAGCGCAAATGAAAAAAAAATTGCATTGTGGAAAAAAAAATGGGAAAATTGCCGATCTTCAACGATCAATTGTGACTAAACTGCTGCATTTATTTAAATTTTGAGTAGATTTCCTAACGTGGAATTTTATGTTCTTTTGTTTTGTCTTATTACTATTTTCTATTAAGTTGGGCAACTATATTCTAAAACTATTTCAAATTTCAGCTCGATAGCGTAAGTGGTTGCTGAGATATAGAGGTGTGACAGACAGACGGACAGACAGACAGACAGACAGAGCGGCACCATAAGGGTTCCTTTTTTTTACCATTTTGGTATCGGAACCCTAAAAACACCAAATTTTTCATGGTTTTTCTGCCCTCAAAAGTTTATAGTTATCCAGAAACCGGCGCAAACTCAGAGAACACTTATTCATGATGCCTAGCATCGATTAAGACTATTTCCAGCTGGTGCATATTTATTAGAGATCATAAATCTAACTTTCCTCCTCTATAAGGTTTCTTGATTTTGTTTTTTGTGATTTTTTTATCATTCGGTGTTATTCAAAAATTTATATGGCTTGTCTAGAAGGCCAACACTACACGAAGATTTTGAATCTTTTATTTCAATGTTGTTCTCAGTTGAGCACAATGAAGCTTCTCCTGGTGGCCATACTGGCGGTGAGTATCCCGCTGGTGTTCTCGTACGACGAGAAATACGACAAGATCGACGTGGACAAGATCCTCGCCGACGAGGCTCTCTTCGACACCTACATCGCCTGCCTACTTGACAAGGGACCTTGCTCCGTCGAACATTCCGCTGACTTCAGAAGTAAGATAATGTTTTACTACGTTTACATTTGCTCACTTTTTTGTTTGTCTGCCTGTTTGGTATATACCTATAATATAGTTTTTAGACTAACTTCTAACAAACTAAAGACTTACTTTAAACATAACTTAGTTAATCGTCTTCGCGCGGTAATCAGGGGGTCTAAGCAACGTGCCATTAAGTTTAGAGATGACGAAAGCGAACATCATAAAATACATATATGGTATGACATAATATGTCAAATTTCATCCCATACATTTCATGACGCATGCTTTTTTTTCATAAAATACACATATGGCATGACATAATATGCCAACTTTCACACAGATATAAAATATGAAAGTCTAAATTTACTTCGTTCCAGAATTGGTTCCCGAAGTGATAGCTGAAGCATGCGCGAAATGTACCAAGATCCAGCGCAGCAACGTGAGGAAGACTGTTAAGGCTCTGCAGGATAAGAAGCCCCAGGATTTCGAAGAGTTCCGTAAGAAGTACGACCCTGAGAGCAAGTATCAAGAAGCGTTCGCGCAGTTTCTTGTTGGCACCGATTAAATTCACCTCGAATTTCCGAACAGTGGAGATTGGATTAACGAAAAACTTTTTAAAATCGTACTTATATTCAGTCAACCACTTGTTAACTAAAGATGACTCTCTCTTTTTATTGTATAAGTAGTGAGTAGAGAAATCTTTCCAGAAAGACTTATTGACGACATTGGCAACTACTTGGACTTTGTGTATTATTAGGCTATGTGGAGCATTACTATAACTTATTATATCATATACGCATGATTTTCAGTATTTTATTTTAACTAACATAAATTGATGCACAATAAGAATTTGTCCATTGTATTAAATACGTAGTTTACAACGTGTATCGAAAAGGGTTTGCACGGCTGCAAGCACGTACATAGAAACAAAACCAGTATAAGCTGAACCAGCGCTACGCTATAAACGCCCGAAACCAGAGACCCGCTCAAGATCAAAGTGTTTTCACCGACGAGCGGCTGTGTGTATCTATATAGATCCTAAAGGAGGTGAATCTGCCCAAACAAATGAACAAGTTTACCAAGGTTTTACGAAGAAACTGATTAAAATTCTTACACTGTACTGGCAAATTCATACAACAGAAACGTCATCGATATTACCATAGATATAGAGCGCGCTTTTGCTAGGTCTGTGGATATTACAGTACCTTCTTTGAAATAGGAAGTGAAATTCAAACTTTTTTGATTTGGTCGGATGATTTTTCCAATCCTAACTTTGGGTGTAATTCAAATATATTTCGTTAGCACGGGGCCAAAATCGTGCAATATGATTAAGTACTACCATAGACAAATTATACTAAGTTAGTTTTAACTACTTACAAAGAGTACCTACTACTTACTTTACTATACTTTTTCTATGACTAAACTATCAGTCTTTCCAAGGGTTTCACGCGGGCATAGACACGGGCTAAAGGTAGTGTTGTGAACTATCTAGCCCAGTCTAGCCTATTATTTTGTGAAACAAGTTTTGAATTTGACTTTTTCGTATCAATGACGTTGACAGTTTCAAGTAGTCATCATCACGTTTTGTACATGGAATTATAATACACGTAGGTCATAGATTTATATAGTCAAGATAGGGTCTTGGGAACAAGCGGTTCAAAATTTCCCCATACAAGAAAAAATAGCGCCATCTGTGAAAAATCGCGTAAACTACGTTGTGTCGTACTTCGGTCGGTGCTAAATACACGGAACGGTAATAATATGGCGGGAAAAAACAAAACAAACTATTTACTGTTTATATGTGATTTAGGCCTGGTTTTTCAGTTTCTAATTGGATTATAGTCAAAAACAATAATAAGAAATAACAATAATAATAATAAGAGTATATTGTTTCTTCAACTGAGAACATTACATTTTGTTGGTAAGTTTATTTGCATCCAATGTTGACAATATGACTGACAACGACTGACGTTTGTTGGTCCTAAACGTCAGATTTCGGACCAACGAATTGGGGACATTGTAACGTGCCGATGGGCTAGTACTTATATATAAGTAAATGACGTAGGTACTATTATCACCTCAACGAATCGTTCTATGGTGCAAATTAATTCCATGGCGAGCTGGCGAAACGATTGCGCTGTATCGCGACAAGATTATGCCAGTGGATTATACAATCATCGTTACGTTACGTCATTCGCGGTGCAAGCAGCAGCAGTCAAGTAGCGCTGTGCTGGCGCAATCGTGCTTGCTTGCTGCGCCTGCGCATGACACACAAACACATGTGCAACACGACCTACAGTACTCGCTTAAAACACAGGGGCGTATTCAGGAGGGAGGTCATGTCGTAAACCCCGTCTAAAATCCAAGCAAGATTTCAACCGCACGTCAGTTGAAATATTTGCAACTCTATTCATCATCATCATAACATCCCATGAAACGTCCACTACAGGACAGGGAGCTCCCTCCAGAATTCTAGCTTATGCTGGAAAAATTTGGAGGGGAAGTACCATAGTCACCTCGCTTGTTAGCGTTACAACTCTATTACCATGCCATAAAGTCCAAAGTGTTTCTATTGACGTGCTGTTCGGTGTACATGACTTTGTATCATCTGTCTGCTTATCAACTGTCTGGACTCCTAAAAAGCCATCCTGCTTTTTGCATTTTTACCAGTCTTTATGTTCCTATAAAATGAAAAGTTTAGTTACCCTATACCCTGTACGTCAGACTTGGTCGTATAGGCATCATCTCATTAGGGATGTACACGCTTACACAGTAGGTATATCGTGTTTTGCTGCATGATGCACGAGAACGACTCACTCTTGAATGGCTTTTTGAAATGCCAGAAAAAAAACCGGTGACGAAGCTCCGCCGAACGACCCCCCTTTTTTTTCGGAAAGCTGAATACGCCCTTGTTAAAACATGACCCGAATGAGGCATTCTTGCTTGAGCCATCTGTAACTGCAAATACTACTTTGTGAGAGAAAATATTGTAAAAACTACATGCAACATCTTCGGCCACTCTTCGGGAATATTCTCAATGATTAAATTAGCCTTTAAGAACTGGGTACAAAAAGACGACTTTTTTTACTTTTGCTACAAAATATTCGCAGCCAAGTATGTTTCTATGGGGACACCTAAACTTGATCTCGTGTCTGTTCCCACGGGAAGATAGTTAATTTTCATGATCTAAGGGGGAAAATGTTGTTGTTTCCGAAAATGTAAGGGCATGATCAGTCTTCGTAGCTAAACAACTGTCAGTGAACAAAACTTTCAGGAAATTAAAAAGAAAATTGGCGTCTCGATACAAACTGTCCAATGAAGTTCACGACATTGTATGGAGATTTTCTTTTCGTTTCCTAAATGTTTTATTTACTGTAAGATGATCAGTTTTCGGAAACCGGTCCCTTACACCCATAGAATTTCCGTACCATTTTAAACGCTGTATTTTCATGGTGTATTTTAGTACCATAAACAATAACTAATGAACTAAACTAAAGACTCTATATAGATTGTATATGAACTGGAGCGATACCGGCGATTTCCGAATCTACATAAGCGTATTGTTTTGATTAGAACAATCGACGCAGAACAATAAATTACTCACCGGTTTAGAATCAAATATCGAAGGCCTCATTCCGGTTGAGTGGATATGTAGTTGAAACATGCGAGTTTACTAAATAACGTAAAATACGCGAAGCAACCTTGAACAACGCATAAAATGGCATTGAAGAGAAACAACAAAAAACTTTAATAAAAAAAATATGTTATATTTCAGTCAGTCGACTTTTTATAATAAATAAATAGCAAACATTTGGTTAGTTTAACCATTATACAATAATTGTTAATGCCCAAAGGTGAGTACATACAGATGAACACAAACACCAGACAACTATAACACAAACTTGATCGTAATCCGTGTTCGTCCATGAATACTTGCCCTGAGATTCAACGTAATAAATAACAGTAGGTAAAATTAGTTGACGTTAAAAAAACAAAGTTTAGAATTCAAAAAGTTTTAGAATTACATGTTTTCCACCTATCTCAAACATAAACAAAATGAAATAGGTGAAAATGACCGGAAAACAAGACAAACTGCGATACTCATAGAAGACACTTTCGTGAAGCCTCATGTTGTCCCTTTCCATTTCATTGACAAAGAAAGCAACGCACGAGAGTTTATAAAGTGACGTCTCTGAGTACGGCAGTAAGTGACGAGGATAAAACCAAAATCTTGTTTCTACTTTCTTTAGAAGATTTTAAAAGTTTTCTAATTTCGATACGGCGAGTGGTCCAATTCGATTTGACCGAAACACATTCATCACCTATATAAACCAAAAACGACTTCCATGCAACTCATCAGAAAAATGTCTTAAATTCTAGTAAAATTTGTGTAGGTAGATGTTTAGCTTCCCTGGATGAACTTGTCGAAAGTGTCCCGGTGGTTGCCGGTAGGGTCGTTCTTGGCGACCAACTCGTCCCAGTACTTAGGATGTTTCGTTTGGATGGCCTTGATCACCTTTCTGATGTTGCTCTTCTGCTTGTCCGTGCACTTCGCGCAGGTCGTCTCTATCGCTTCAGGGAGGGCTTCTGGAAATACAAAAGAGGGATGTTAAATCTTTATCTGAAACTGCCAATCTCTTCTCTACTATTATAAAATTGATTTCGTCTGTACATTGAAAATATTTATAATAACAATTATTATCACTTTAAGCTATTTAGCGATGCCCCTGAATCCAAATCACAGATTTTGGGACATTTTGTCTCTCTGTTTGTTTTCTGTTCGAGCATCACGCAAAAACTACTTGGAAACTGAAACTTTTTTGTTTGATAGTTAATAGTTTGATTTGAAATATACTAGTGTTAAACAATAGTATATTTTTTTAGCATGATAGGTAGTGGACAATGAAAGTGCACCCTAAAATCTACTGCTCGTCGTAAGACCCGTACAAACAGAATTTTATTTGATTAAAGTTCATCTTTTACGGCACTACTGGAAATAAATTAGGTGGTTCTACTCTAGTGTGGATAGTGCTATCATAGCTGGCAAACACTAATCAAGCTGACAAAGGAGATCTACTAAGCGAGGGTGAATGGAAACGTTGGAAGGGGAAGGCCTCGGTGAAGATCCTAAAATCAAATTCAGGACGTTCTGAATCAATAAATTCCAGTCAAACGTACCCTTAACCCATAAGCCGACGAACTTGATTAAATTAAAGGGTTTACTAAGGTTAAAAATGTAGAGTAGGTGATAGGATAATGGGTTGGCTGGAAGAAATCTCTTGTAGAGACAAGCCCGCCTTTGTAAATGTCCTGTTGTGTGTAAATTTCTATTTGTTAATTGTCCAATAAAGAATATATGAAACCCCTACGGCAAGGAGCCGTGATGTTTATGTATGTACAGTCAACGACTGGTCAAGCTTGACACTCACAGTGCGACTCTAGCCCAACGTCTAGTTTATTAAAATAAGAACGTTACAAGGTGCAATGTGTCAAGCTTGATGTGCTCTTGACTGTACCTAAACATATTTCGGTCAAATTAAAATTGAATTACGATATGACCACCATACACTGGACCATGTATGATGGAAAAATGTTTATATTGTTTACGAGTTTCGTAGTCCAACCGCGATACAAGTTTTTATGAGCTCTCGGTAGCATTAAGGTTTTATGAATTTTACTCAGGATATAATAAAGAATAATTTAAACTGTAAGTTACTTTGTTTTTGAAGTGACATAGCTTTTAGTTTAATTGACGTCATAGGGATCAAAGAATCCTAATATGAATTAAGTATACTTTGATTTTGACTAAACCTGTACGAGCATTTAGTGAGACATACAAAACATTTACAAAGACAATGATGTTGTATTTCAACATTTTTAAATATTTATATTATCTTGATTTCATTTTAGACAAACTGACCATGTTTTTATTTAAAAACACTTTAACTTTTCCGAAATAGTTTACCAACTTCCTTTTATTGTGTACTTGATCATAAATTTTAATCAGGTACTCATTTCTGTTGAAGATGATGCGAATGGGAAATCTAATATTGTTTGTGTAGCTACTTGTGTAACAATTCAATTAATTTTACTACTTCTCGGTAAAGATGGAACAAGTTATTGTTCAACAAATAATACACGTCAACCTCGACATCATGTCAAGTTTTAGGTAAACATCGCTACTTAGCATACAACATCATGGTGTTAAAGTAACATTGAATCGCACTAAAGAAATACTGACTTCAAACTAGGATTTAACACCTTACGGACTTTGTATAGCTAAAACTGGAGAAGATAAGTATTTAAGTGCATGCGTGTACAGTCAAGAGACATCAACCTTCACACTAACAGCACGACTTTAGCACGTAGAACGTTTGAATTAACAACGATACAAAGTCCAATGTGTCAAAGCTGACGTGCTGTCGATGTGCTTGTACGACATTTCTTCTTTCATTAATATACATATTAGCCAGAATTTTATCTGAAATATTAGGACATCAATGTCTTTCAAGAGTCAATAATTTTAATTTTTACTACTTACTTACTTTAATCACAAACGTACGGAAACATTACAGCTAAACATAACAGAATGTTTTACGAACTGCGTTGGTTTTAGCAGGTAATTTTTGGTTTTTAGGAGGTATATTGATTGGTGATCTTAAGACGCGTTTTTTTTATTACCCATCAGTAGTCTTAGATATATGGCTGGGTCGAAAAAGTCCAAAAATACCAGTCGAATTTTTGAAGCTGATATCAACATCAACTGGTATCAAGCCGCATACAACTTTTGAGTAATTATCTAACTATGTACAGACATCCAGAAGAAAAACTTTGCGCCAGTTTCCAGACCGTCAAATGGGAGACAATCGAAGATAATTGACAAAATTATGGCTTTTTATTTGAACTTCCAGTGATGTATCGGACGAGAGAAGCAAGGTTCATTCTTTGTACTGATCGAACCAAAGAAGAATGTTCACTATTATTGGCCTGTCCAACCAGCAACCAGCGCAGGCGTGTCCGCGTAGGAACATGCTGAGCAGCTTTTTTTATATAAAAAGAAATACTAATAATAAAATTAACATAATTTTGCACTTTTTAAAGGTTGAGATTGACGTAGATCTATCATCAAATCTACAAAAATGTAGAGTCCATTTTGAAATTCTTATTATTTTCCCATAGTTATAGTTAAGTTCCCATAGAGCCTTCGAAAACACATTCCAGTCCAATTATTTTTTATATTTCGACCTACGTTCTTATGGTAACGTTGCTCAGATTCATGGTCTGAGAAACCTACAAAAAATTCACTACTTCGTAAAAAATTACCCTAGTGGTTACACCCACTTAAACTTGGTTAAGAAATATTGTTATAAATATCTCCGTTTCCCGTTATTACACTAAAATAATAGTACATTAAGATGCAACTGGGCTATTTTGTTGATTACGCCCGAGGCTCGAGAATTGCAGCCCGAGCCGCAGGCGAGGGCGTAATGGAGCCGAGAGTGTAATAACCAAAGCGCACGCGCTTCTTACAACGTTTTTTACCACATTTGCGATTAAAAACAATTAAAATTTACTTACCTCTTTTCTTCCCGAAAAAAAAATCGTAGAAAACAAGCTACTTATTTTACCTTAGATTCTAACGTACACCCGATTATCCAGACTTGTGTTTCGTGCCTTAATATTTTCTACGTTGAGGAACTACATAATTAGTGTTGTTTTAATTGTAGGAGTCGATACTTTTGAAAATAATTAAAAACAATGTAAACACCACAAATATTAGTAAAACTGGCGCGCGCTGTTTAAGCGGACACATATTATACCTACATACATGCGCGCGCAGGAGGCATTGACTAAACTGCCAAACAGTCGAGTCTTAAAATGATTTAAAATGGCATATTTTGTTACTTATAAGACGTATTTGTTATTACTAAGTTGATTAAATAAATATTTTCATGAAATGAATGTTTATTGATCATATTATCAAATAAACTTTATTTATTCCTGAAAATATTATGAATTTTATAGTCATAAAAACTCCTTGCTCCTTGTCGAAATAACAAAAGAACAAAAATTAAGCACTAGTGCGGTAGTATAATGGAAAAAGCACTCGTGTTTAATAAACTGGATCATGGACCATAATTCAGTGCAAATAGAGCTGTTTTATGAGAAAATGTGTTAAAAAAATATACCAATGTTTAAGTCAAGTGTTAACTATAAAACTGAAAAAAGTTTCGACAAAATCGGTTCAGTAGTTTTTACGTAATGCTCGAAGAATAAACAAACAAACAATCTTACAATCTATAATAAATAAAGCTGGTCTAAATATATAAAAGAGCTTGTCCTGACTGATTCATCAACGCCGAGCCGTAACCGCTATAGATACATATCTAAAATTTTATACACAGGTTTTATGCACGTCAAAACTACCCACTAAAAAAGGATTTTGAAAAATTCATCGAAATAAAGTTTGTATGAAAGTCCTTTGTTTCTTGAGCTAGATTAACACAAATTTGAATTTAAGCTTTTCGTAAAAAATTAAAAAACACGATTTTAAGCATTTCTTTAAAATCATCCTTCAAGGGGGTAAAAAAGGGGACGATTTATTTTCCGTATGTTCTTCTATAAGCCTTTTTTCTAAAGGTACAATTATAGAAATTTGGTTTTGAGCTCTTGGTAAAAAAAATGAAACTACATGTTTTAGAACTTTTCAAAATTTATCGCCTAAAGGGGTGAAATAAGGGATGAAAATTTGTATGAAAGTCCTTTGTTTCTTGAGTCAGATTTACACAAATATGACTTTAAGCTTTTGGTAAAAAATAAAGAAGTACGTATTTGAACATTTCATAAAATACATCCTTCAAGGGGTTAAAAAAAAAGAATTGTTTTCCGTATGTTGGGTAGAATTATAGAAATTTGGTTTTGAACTCTTGGTAAACAATAAAAAGTACGTGTTTTAGAATTTTTCAAAATTCATCCCTCAAGGGGGTGAAATAAGGGATCAAAGATCGAATCAAAATCCTACTAAACATTAGGATTTAGGCTAATAAAAAGAAATAAATATGTGTTTCACCGTTTTTTGAAAAATCTTCCCCCAAGGGGATTAAAATTATGAATGAAAGTTAATATGAAATTCCTACACACCAAAAAATGGGCTAAGTGTGAGCCGCCAGCTGAGAAGTGTATTAAATGCGCGCGAGTCCGACTTGCACTTGACCAGTTTTTATTATTTGTTGTTATTCTATAATTTACTCTTACGATAGATCTAAAACAAAAAAAAATCGTTTCAAAATCGGGAAATAAATACTGAAAGTGCTTTTATCTATGGGATCTTTTTATTAACTCTATATACCTTCCCGTGCAAAGCCGGGGCGGGCCGCTAGTCAAACATACAAACAAAAAGTCCAAAATTCAGTGATTTGGATTCAGGGGAATCAAACTAGCATAAAGTAATATATTTTTTATAAATATCGTTTCATAATAGTAGATAATTTGTTTTTAGGGTTCCGTACCTTAAAGGGAAAAAATCGGAACCCTTCTTGGATCACTCTTTTTTATATTACATTATTTCAATAATATGACATCGGTTTAATTACATCGCTTCACAAAGTGGTGCCATGTGAAAAAAAAGAAGGGACAAAAAAACCAACGAATTGTCTCAGGTTACACCAGCATACGACTTTGAAACGTTAACTTCACGTTTTTCATGGACTGTATCCTGCTCTTTGTAGTAAAGAATAAACTTACTTCTGAAGTCGCTTCCCTCTGGAGTGCAGCGACCCTTCTCCAGGAAGCAGAGGATGTAAGACTTGAGGAGTCTGTCGTTGGAGATCAGAGTCTCCACATCAAAGTTGTCATACTTCGCGCTGTACTTGTCAGCCGCGAACACTGCAGCAACCAGGCAAGCTAGCACTATGAAGCTCCTCATTGTTGGAATATACCTGGAAGAAAAGTAACGCCAGAATAAATATTGCGTCCTTATTGATGAGAAGAATGTCTTATCTTAAAAGCCCCTAACTGTCCCACTGCTGGGCTAAGGTCTCTCTGTTCTCTCCAACGACGTCCTATCCTGTGCTTCTTCCGGCCAATTCTTTTGAAAGGCGTGTTTCTCATCTGGCCTTCTCCGTCTGAGGTCTACCGCGTCGCCTTCTGTTTGTTGGTGACATCCACCGTGAAGTGGTTTTTGTCCACAATTATAAGTACTTAGGTAGGTATGTTTGTTTATTTTCTCCCACCTTAAGGCTTGTGACAGAAAATCAACGAATTAATTTACCTAATACATAAAATATTTAAGATTTACACATTACATGTTACGTATGATTTAAGATTTATTGTATTAAAACGCAATAATGTATCTGGTAAACTCTAATTTATGTGAATGTCAAGAAGTAAATAAATAGGTACCTAAAGTAACCCTGAAAAACTTTAACCGGACAGTTCTTTAAATATACACGGGTTGTGATTCAGAGTCAACAAAAAGCCAGATACACAAGGTAATATAAATTATCTTTTTAAATTACAATCCACTTCGTCCTGAATTTTAAGTAGTTTTTGAGGTATGACCGGTTTAATTTTACTTCAAGATGGCTCTTCTAGATTGTAAGATGAATAATAATTATTATTTTCCGTCCATTTTTTTCTGCGTATAGGCAGGAAACAACAGTAAATCTATTCAGTAATCCAAAAAGTCTCTATGGAAATAATTATTTATAGAAACATTTAAATCAATGTTCTTGAGTGGTATAGAAACGTTTTGTAATAATAAAGAAGCCCTCGCACCTACGCAAACTCAAAGTTGATCCTCACAAATAGGTCCCTATTTTCGCTTGGTGACGCACTCCCTACGGGCGGGTTTTTGTCTACTGACTTTGAATTCTGATGGGACGATGAATGTATAAAACGCACGCGGCTAGAATGCAGATTAGGGGAGGTCGTTCAAATCTCGATATAATACTTGAATCCAAGGGCACATTAAGTGACTTTTGTAAGCTAAAATGTCAATTTACTCAAATAAATAAAAAACAAAATCTACAACAACAACTGTAGATTTAAAGTTATTCAACTGAATATTACAATTCGCATTAATATTATTTCGCCTATTTCGTAATTAGAGCTTGCCGTTGCACATTCTGGGTCAAGAAACATAGTTATCACAGAAAATTATGTCATATTTCACAATCACTGAGCTGTGGACACTGTTGTTCATTCACCCACCTTTTACTCTCTATTGGACCAAAAGAACTAGCACCGCCAGAAAGCGACAGTGCTTTTATATCAGCTCCCATTAACCCACTACCGCTGGCAGTACGCGGACCAACCAACTACTGCACCGACATTGGATTATGCACCATCTGCCACACGTATTAAGAACTTTAATCAATGCATCACGAATAACCAATTGGACCCTATGTGCATTACCTATTAGCGAAATATAAAGGCACAGTTCAACAAATTGCGGGGTATTACCAGGAAACTTGAGTAACTTCAGTGATTTTTGGTCCTCGCGTAAGGAAAACTATAAGCCCTTCGACAATAGTTGCTGGAATTTAAAACAAATAACTGCGAGTACGTACTTTTGAATGATAAGGAAAATGGCGGTTTAATTTTTAACAATTAATATTCGCTCAACAGTCGAAAAGGTATTGCGGAAAGTGATTGAATAAAATTATTTTGATTGCTAGTGCACTAGGTACCAAGAAGTACTAACAAGCATTAGTTATAGATTCGTTCTATGTTATTGTTTAATGAAATGACAATGAACTATACAAAATTGTTTAATGCCGTTAGTGTAGGCATCAGCGGGTCAGTGCTGTAATAATATTAGGAGTTAAAATGATAATTCGTGTCGCATTTATTCTCCGAAAACCCACTTTTTTAAACTGTAGACTCGTAGTTTTACACTAAACTGCCATACTGGTGTGAGAAAAAATATTATTTTTTCCTGAGTCATACCGGAGACTACTACTTTACGTTTTATCAAAATCTAGTGGAGCGACAGAATTATTACACCTATTCACAGCTCCACTCAGAAAATTTTCATAAAATTGGCATAGTCCTTTTTAGGGTTCAGTACCTTAAAAGAAAAAAATGGAACCATTATAGGATCACTTTGTTGTCCGTCTGTCTGTCTGTCTGTCTGTCAATACCCTTTATCTCACGAACGGGTAGAGTTATTAGGTTGAAATTAATACCATATATTAAAGTCCAAGAACCACACAAGATCTGAAAATTTCAATTTTTTACAATGACGAAATCTAAAGATATGGCTTTTTATGTCCTCATCTCCATACATTTATGCAAAAAAGCAAAACCTACAGGGTACTTCCCGTTGACCTAAAATTATGAAATTTGGCAAGAAGCTAGGTCTCACAGTACAAATAAAGGGAAAAGTCTGAAATAATTAAATATTACAACTTTTCTCACAACTAATGATAACCAATTGTGACGAGCTCCCGTTTCAAGAACATTCATATAAGAGAGGGGTCAAGTTGGATGGTCGCGGAGGCGATTTTTTTTTTAGTTCTATTTTAAAAGGGAAAAGTCTGAAATCATTAAATATTACAACTTTTCTCACAACTAATGGTAACCAATTGTGGTGAGCTCCCGTTTCAAGAACATTCTTATAAGAGAGGGGTCAAGTTGGATGGTTGTTGAGGCGATTTTTGTTTTAGTTCTATTTAAAAACGGGAACACTTACAAACTTGAAAATTGGTATGTTTATAGTGCATAAGCTATAAAATAACAACAAATAATAAAATTTGGTCAAGCGCGTGTCGGACTCAAAAAATCTAGCACATTAACTTACTAAAATTTCAACTAATAAAATTATAATTATGTGGTGGTACGGAACCCTTGGTGCGCGAGTCGGACTCGCACTTGGCCGGTTTTTTTTTATATGACCATGTTCTATACATACCTACTCACATAAAACAAAACTGTAAAAAAGACGTGTCTGTTAATTGAATATTTTTCGAAAAGTTTTCAAAATGATGATCTTATTTCAAATCACATCTACATTGTAACAACATAATATGTTTTCTAATATTATTTTGTCTTTACCGATAAGAGACCCATAATTGACACGTTTCTTTTGCTGGGATTTTAGGATTTTTATTGAATTTATCGCTAGATTCACCCATGGTTCACCCGTTTACCCCAAGTAGGTAAGTAGTAGTAAATATACATACTGGAAAAGGCTGAATAAAGGAAATAATTCGGAAGTTAGTCAATTTTGGCACAATTGCAGAAGAAAGTCTCCACAACAACATACTAAAAGTATTGGACGGTAGCGGTGGGGCCAAGGGGGTGGGGGGGTGTAAAGGTCCCTTTTTTAGGGTTCCGTACCTCAAAAGAAAAAATGGAACCCTTATAGGATCACTTTGTTGTCCGTCTGTCTGTCTGTCAAGACCCTTTATCTCACGAACGGGTAGAGATATCAGGTTGAAATTGATACCATATATTAGGGTCCATGAACCACACAAGATCAGAAAATTTAATTTTTTTACAACGACGCAACCAAAAGATATGGCTTTTTATGTCCTCATCTCCATACATCTATGCAAAAAAGCAAAACCTATAGGGTACTTCCCGTTGACCTAAAATTATAAAACTTGGCAAGAGGTTAGCTCCCGTTTCAAGAACATTCATATACGAAAGGGGTCAAGTTGAATGGTCGCGGAGGCGATTTTTGTTTTAGTTTTATTTTAAAAACGGGAACACTAACAAACTTGAAAATTTTTATGTTTATAGTGCATAAGCTATAAAATAACAACAAATAATAAAATTTGGTCAAGCGCGTGTCAGATTAAAAAAATCTAGCACATTAGGTAACTTACTGAAATTTCAACTAATACAATTATGATTATGTGGTGGTACGGAACCCTCGGTGCGCGAGTCCGACTCGCACTTGCCCGGTTTTTTTTATTTTTCATGAATATCTCTGAAACTTAGGGTCGAATTGATGAATCCCGCTTAAGTGTGTTATTAAGGGGCATCTTGAGGTGTTGCATTAGTGTTTAAAACACACTCATTAATTTATTAAACAAAACTTAACTCAAAACTGTTGATGCTGTCAAATAGTGACTTGTGTATTATTTTGTTCAGGCTTCTTTGGCCGTTGCCTACCTGAAAGTGAACTTAGAAAAAAAATATTTTTCACCTCCAAAGCTCGGAAACATTTGTTTTGTCGGTTAAATTCTGCGGCCAAAAGCGATTTTTGGCCCCTAGCGGGCAAAAGGTTTTTGAAATTCGAACGCGATGTACTTATTATTTTGTAGTATGCTGCAGTACTGGCCGCTTGTAAAACCAGCCACGCACTATCGTTTTCAAGATGAGAAAGAGGGATGCAGCTATAGGAAAGAAACAAATAGTATTATGAATAGTGAATGCCTGGTGGGTAAGGTACTAGCTGATAATGAAAAGTAAATTTAAAATTCGATCGCCTTTTTTTTTGTTCTCTTGCCCAGATTAATGGACTCGCCCTTTGACTTCAAATCAACGCAATATAAAATAGATTTGCCTGCCACTGCCTATCCTCTGTCTCCACATTGAAATCCAATGAAAATTAACCTTGTTCTGCAAATTTATTAAGTAGTTTACATAAGCACAACAGTCCCAAAAATAATAATAATTTGATTATAGTGATTTCCTTTTTAATGTTTTCTTAATCAACACATGGCCACTCGTCCGTGAAAACTCTTTGACCTTGAGCTGGTCTCTGGTTTCGGAGGTTTGTAGCGAAGCGCTGGTTCAGGTTATACTGGTTATGTTTCCACTTGCTTGCTGCCGTCAGTACCATTATGTAGGTATTATGCCCTTACGTTAAAACGTATGAGTAATGAATTAAACACTTATTTCTTATATTTGAATTGCTTTTCTTGCATTATGTTAACATTTCCTCGCTTTAATGAGGTGAAAAATTTTGTGTTTCGCTCGGCAGCAAAGTTATTTTGCGTCTCGTGCCTTGAAACCTTCGCCACGCTCAGGATTCTTCTTTTGAACCACTCGCTTCTCTCGTGGTTCAATCCTAGAATCCTTCGCTTGCTCAGGTTTCAATACGAGGCACTCGCGCCAAATAAACCTTTTGCTGCCTTGCATAACAAATAACTATTATTTGCCGCGTGCAAATATAGCTGTTTTATGAGCAAGTGTGTTGAAAAGTATATAGTAGAACATGTCCCGATTGATTCATCAACGACGAGGTGTAACGGCTATATTTACAGATGTGAAGTTTTTAACAATAATAAGATTTTTTTTTCAACTCATCTCCCAAACGGTGAAATAAGGGATGAAAGTTTGTATAGCAATCCTACAGTTTTGTCATGAAGCGGATAAATAATTGGATTTAAGCTAGAATTCTGGAGGGAGCTCTCTGTCCTGTAGTGGACATTTTCATGGGATGTTATGATTGAAGCTAATAATAAGAAGTAAAGGTACACACACGTGTTACAGCAATTTTGCAAAATCATCCCACAAGGGGGTGAAATGGTGTATGATACTTTTTAGAGTGAGTCTCTCGTATTGAATAAGAATTCGCATTTTGGATCAGTAGGTACAAAAAATGAACAAACCCGTGTATTAGCGTTTTGAAAAAATCATCTTCCAATGGGGTGAAATAAGGGATGATAGTTCGTATGAAAATCCTACAGTTTTGATATGAGATGGATAAAAATTTTTATTTGAGCTAATTAAAAGAAAAACACAAACCCGTAATTCAACATTTTTGCAAAACCATCCCCAAAGGGGGTGAATTGTGGGATGAAAGTTTGTATGAAAATCCTAAAGTTTTGACATGAGACGCATATAAATTTGTATTCAAGCTAGAATACCTGTAAATAGATCAACCGTGAATCTCAGTGAATAATACCTTGTAGGTATAAAGTTGGTAAATTGATGAAGTATTATTAACAATGATTAATTCGTATTATTTATTAGTTAAAACACTATAACTAATATTACTTTGCACAAATCTAAAATTTTTATTTCGCAATACTTACTCGTACCTAGGTACTTTTTGTAATTATAAACTCTAATGATGAAATAATATTTGTATATTTTAAATCTTTATTAATTAATTTGTCTAAAGTAGGTTTTAAGTAAAAATAAAACGAGTAAATTTATTGTAATTATATCTCAAATACGGTTGGGCGTATAAAACAAATTATATACAAGATTTGTCGCAAATTTTATGTTCTGCAATTAATACATAGATGTCAACATCATTGGAGGTATTATACATATTATTATTATATGGAAACCGAGATAATCGCTAAAAACTGTTTTTTGTGACATTTAATCTTGAATAACTTACGACGTGGACACGAGATTTTATGAGACTTTTGAGAAAAGTTTAAAAACACAAAAATGAAGGTGTACACGAGTTTACAGTTTGTTAGCTCAAATTCCGAGGTTGACCCCTTTTTTTTCCTTACGTGACTGGATTAATAGCCTAATTAATATACAGATTAAAATGTCTGACTTCTTAGACATTAGAATTTTGTTATAATAAAATTATTATATTATTAAATACTGAACTGAAAAATCGTTAAGTGCATTCTTAGGCAGAAAAACTATGTATTTCTTTTCTTCTATGGCGGTCTCTTAAAACCTTTTGTTACATACAGATTACTGATAAAATACGTACCCAACGACGATATGCACCGGCGCTAGGCGTACCGACAACGTTAGCACACCTGCATCGCTTTTTCAAACCTCGGGAAGAGACTTCTCGAAGCTGTCGAAGTACTTATTTTCAGGATCAAGCTTTTTCTTAAGATCGCCATATTCTTCAGGAAGGTACCGTTTGAAAGCATTCACCACTTTCCGAGTAAAGACTTTCTGCCGAGGTGAACATTTCTTGCAATTTGTTTTGATTACTTCTGGAAGGAGTCCTGGAAATTTTATAAAACCACTAAGAAAATTTCGTGTTTACATAACTATGTACCTATCTATGTTCTTAAAGTTCTTGTAATATCTGAAATGTAATGTAATATCTAAACAATTCATCTATCTACCTAATAGTATCCTTTAAAAAGATGCAGGGCAGTGGCCTGTTTCACACTTCTCCATACATATTTATGTAAGAAAATTTATACTTTAAGTTTGAAATATCAAAAGTATTTACTAGTATTAGCATACCAGTCCTAGATGCAATCGGTTGCATTTCGCAATTAAAATATTAAACGCAATGAAAATTTTACTTCAAACAAGTTTAAGACTTCTAAATCTACAAATTTTAGGTGTATGCACTAAAACTTTTGATCAGTGTCGACCCAACCTGACCTACTCCCGCTAAAAGCATGCAAGATATCTCTACCAAGCTCCACAAATCATTAGATTTTGAAATTTTCTTGAGTACTTACTGACTTTCTTCTTCTGAGATCGATCGACTTCGTACTGAGATCTCTTCATAAGAAAGTCAAGTATCCACTAAGTTCAAAACTCTTAAATAAAGGAGAGAGAAACTTACTCTTAAACACCCTCCCGATTGGAGGACAAGGCCCTCTGTCGAGAAAACATTGCAGATATTTCTTTAGCAGTCTCTGGTGTTGTATGAGAGTCTCCACGTCGAAGTAATCGTATCTCCTGTCATAATATTCCTGCTCTTGGGCCACACCCAATAACAACACCTGAAAATATATTATCAACAACCTCATAGCAATGCGGCACTTTAGTTCCCAAAAATAGACAGTATAGTTAGGAAGACGAAAATCAAATGACTGGACTCCTCAGAACAACTTCTATTTAAAAGCACACAAGCCAACCTTCAAGCAAAAATCATCTAACGAACATCAGTTTTTTACTTCGCCGGAAACAAGTGTACAAAAAACAAAAAGTGGATTCTGTTATTTTCCGCACAATACATAAATTTTTACGATACTTACCGTCATTAGCTCATAATTCATTATTCTCGGGCCATTAAAGTTCTGATTCCATGTTTCGGTGGCTAATTCAGCAAATGATTGATATCCAACACAACTTGAATGTAATAGAAAACAAGAATACATTGCTTGATTTCTATAGGTTTTAGTGATTGAGTTCATTGGCATTAGCAGGATTGTTCAACGAAAAACTTAATCCAGCGTCCATTTATGTCTAACATCTATAATTTTAGTAATTTTCTATATAATAACTGCCTGCAAATTTTAAGAATTAGAAGATTCTGCGCATAAATAAACTTATACTTATACAAACTTGGCTGGTTTTTTTTTGTAAGCTTTCATCCTTCACCAAGTGCCACTCAGTGATTTAACGTAACCCCTCATTATTCTCAAGGTAGGTAAAACGATTAAGCTCTGCTTTTTGTCAGGGTTTTCATGATTCCTTTATTACAAGTAATGGATTATACAGAGTGTATACCGGACCTTAAATTCTCCTTAGAGTGTAAACCTTAAAAGAGTTTTTCTGTGTGTGAATTGTGTTTACTAACGTGTACAGTTAAAAGCGTCTCAAGCTTGACATTGGACTTTGAACCGTTGTTATTTAAGTGGCCATAGACAAACTGGCTTCAGACACTCACGATGATACGAAACAATTATTAATAAAACTTATGTAGGTAATTATTTAAATCCTCTCAACGATTAAATACTCATGGTTTTGCTTCCCAATAATCCTCTACTGCCCCTCTTTGTACACACACATAAACATAAACATACACACCCACACACATATACTCAACAACCCACACATATACAAACGCATGCTCACAGTAGCTCTCATTCACAATTTCTTACAATTGAAATTGTGTTTCTTAGTTATAACTTCAATTTCTACTTAATATAGATAAATAATCGTTCTTTTCTTACGTGCAGTTGCACAAAGCTTCTTTAAACTCTCATTTTCCTTTAAATCCATTACAATCCCTCGCTATTTTTGATTTGCTGAGAGATAAATGACAGAATAATTTGAATTTGCAGGGGCTATTGCTTGGAGGACTCTTTGTGAAACTGACTGACAGACAAAAAGTAGGTACTTACTCTTGCTATGTTACTCTGTTTTGTACAGGGAATACACTCACTGAATAAGACTATTTTATTGGCGTTGTATTCAAACTGTAATGCTTTATTATCTGGAAAAATGGACGATATCCATAACACAAGTTTATGACCTAGCATGGATGTCAGCTGTTTTTAGCTGATACCTGCCTTTAGTTATACAACATAAGCCTTAGGTAATATGTAAATAAATGGTACAGCAGCATTGCACTTACTTTCTCGCAATACTCAAGGAAAAACTATCCACCGCAAACTTAAATTTGTAATGCAAACTTTTATTTACGTTTTTCCAAATAATGTTCGAATGAAATATTCAGATCAACAATCAGAATTCAAATTGTCAAACATTAAAACAAACAAACCTCAAACGATTTCGAGTGAATCACATGTTTAACTTTTGTTAGTACTGGGACACTCTTTATATAAATTTTCACAGATCAATGGATACTATCGTAGGATACTTGCATGGAAATTTTGTTAATTTCCCAACACATGTTCCTTATGGATAATTGTTCAGTTTAATCTACTGAGCGAGCCTTTTCAGTTTTTGGTACACCCTGTGTACTATATTTATGATTCAAAATGAATCATAAAGAATATCCAGTCAGGTAGAAAACCAAACCAGGATTAATATTATAGAAAATTTTAATAAACTCAATCGAACCAATTTTGGGTCAATCACATATTTACGATTTGGTGGTACAAGAACACCCCTTATATGAAATTACACAGATCAATTGATACTGGCGCAAGATTTCTTACATGGAGATGCTTAGTCATGCAAAGTTTCATCAAGATTCTATGAGCCGTTTTTGAGAAAATTTCAATTTTTCATTTTCGTTGTATGACAGCTACCCTCAAAATGAGAGCCAGCAAGTAACCACTTAGAACCCTTCGATGGATTTGCATAAAACTCCTAAATTCAAAATATGATGTCAATCGGACCATTCGTGAACGGTCTTTCCATACAAACTAAGAGTTTGTTATAGGTATAATTTTAATGAAGCGGCCAATTACATTTTCTTGTTTTATGTTTCTTGTTCAGCTTCGTTGAATGATCAAGACATAGCAAAAATCTTTTCTTATCCTATAAATGTATTTTACATACTCGTAATAACAGATATTACTTTTCAGTGTGGTAGTTCTTCATCGAAGTATTCGAATTAGTTTGTTCATGTTTCCTTGCCTTCTGATTGTACCCAAAATTATTAACAGGTTATATATATTTTTACTGTTTGTTGTCACGCAACACGTATTTTTAGGTAGAATATAGTATTATGTCAAACTTTTTAACCTTTATTCTGGAGGTTTAAAAATAACAACTTTTTAACCGACGATAAAAAAAAACGGAGGAGGTTCTCAAGTCGACGCGTATATATTTTTTTTTATGTATGACCACGCATAACTTTTTACAGAGTAGTCCGATTTTGATAATTCTTTTTTTCTTGGAAAGGTTATATCCCGACGTTGGTCCCATATAAATTTGGGAAAAAAATTCCAACCCTAAGAGTAGGAAAACAGGGGATGATTGATTGTTCACTGACTGATTGTAATGTATGACCACGCATAACTTTTTACAGAGTATTCCGATTTACCCTAAGGGTAGGAAAATAAAATTTATAGTCACAAAAAATTGTAAAATAAAAACTTTTTAACAAAAAAATTTAACCGCTGAAAAAACTGAAAAGCAAGGAATAATAAAACTTTTTTATTTAACCTTAATAACAAAGTTCTTAAACTAATGTAAGTAAGTAAGTTTGAGTCGGCGCCAAACAAGCAAATTACGTAAAGCGTGATGCACGGTGGCGGCGCAGACTCAAAAATACTCGGGTATAGGTTCAATAAAAAAGTTTTATTATTTCTTGCTTTTCAGGTTTTTCGGCTGTTCAATTTATTTGTTAAATAGTTTTTTGTTCAACGACTTTTTATAATTTGCAGAATAAAATTGACTTCCCATACTCGGATGTAGATTTTGTATGAAGAGCCAAAAATTTTTGGCCTTTTTCTTTTTTGGCCTTCAGAATTAGCCTTGAAAGGTTTTACACGAATGTTTTAATACCCTGTATAAGCGAAGTACTACATAATAAATCTTAAACCTTTAAAGTATCCTTAGGTACCTCCTTTAGTGACAAAAACGAAAACAATTAGACTTTTTGTCAAGAAACGATAAAACGCATAGTAGCAATTGAGGTTAAGGAAAGAATAAAAGTGCTGTCAGGGTAATTTGTAATTTTTAACAGTTTAGATGGTTTTTGTATTCATAATGGCAACATGACAGACAGAGCTTAACCATCCAATTTTGCTGGTAGTTATGTTATATCCTGTGATATTTGGTACCTAAGCAGTATTCGGCTAGTTTATGATTATCATTAGATCGACATTAAGTATTAACGTTGCCTATTTGAAATCCTATAAAATTAGGTACCACGAAGATTTCGAAACTCTTGTGTTCTTTTATTATTATTTTATTTGCCGGACCCTAAGCCTTAGTTTAATGCAATCATAAAGGGATGGGAAGACGTTGCAGAAGATCGTGAATTCAAGAAAATCGCAAGGGAAGCCTTTTTCCAGGGATCCAGTAGGCTAAAAAACGTAATTACTGTAAATTTCCTTGCTCGCCAATTACCAGGATTCACCACCACAGATGGGAGAATACCTTAACCAGAGGAGGGGTGCATTGGCCTAGATTCAAGTGGCTTAATATTATCTTAAACGCTAATAGAATATAATAAAATGTATGGAATTGACATTAGCTGTCACGCAACATTTTGTTAGCTTATGTCAATCCCATACATTTTAATTCTACTAGTGTTTGCGATAATAGAAATCGCTTGTATATGGCCCACAAACTTCTGCCCGCTCTAAACCGTTGCAAAATTGCAACCATTGAAATATTTTCTTACAAAAAAAAAAGTTAATATTATTTAATGCATTAACGTTTATTAAATATGGCTTAAAAAAAGTTCGGTACTTACTCACAGATGAAGTCACAGAGTGTAAAGCTAGTAAATTATAATAATAATCACGCTTTTTATTTCAAAAGATATTATAATGTTCTTTATGCTACATCAATATTATGCGTTAGAGATAGCGGTTTCCAGATTGGCGAAGTATTTATTCTCAGGATCGAATTTCTTCTTAAAGTCTTCGTAGTTTTGAGGGAACTTCTGGTGCAGACCCTCGAGGAACCTCTTCAGAATATGCTTCTGAGCTGATGTGCACTTTACACACGCCTCTTGAACAGCCTCAGGTAAGTCCTCTGAAATACGTTATTTAACATTATTTAAGTAAGCTTGCTCTGGTGGTCAGTGATCAATATAAAAACAATTATTACAGCCACATAGAGGAGCAGGTATCTAATTAAAATCGGTACCCGCAGCTAATCTCCAAATATGTCATCTATTGTCAATTTTGAACTAAAACCAAACAAAAATATTCGAAGTAGACATCTGTAGGCGTACTCCGGATTGAAAGTGCGATGATATCCCACCGATATCGGTGCGATACCATAGACTAGGTTCGGCCTTTGACAGGAAATAAATATTTAAATTGAAAAGAATTAGGTACGAAAAAACTTTTTAATTAACCGACATAAACAACCTATACGTATAGATAGAGAAAGCCTTGCCTGCACACTGCACTGATGGCTTTTTTACTAAAATATATTTTATTAAAAGCACTCACTTTTAAAATCAGCCATCACTTCGTTGCAAGAGGAAGTATCGACGAAGCAGCCGTAGAACGCCTTCAGTTGGTCGTTATCGTTCACCACGGCCTCGATGTCCAAGTCATCATTCTCACTGCTGTACGTCTCTTCAGCCACTGCCAGAGCCACGAGGGTGATGAAGATGAAGAGCTTCATACTGGTAAATCTGAAGTTTTAAAATTCACGTAAGGTGAAGACCATAGAACACTGCAACTTCACTAATTTAGCAACTGCTAAAGACCAAACCAACTAGACTAGTCTTTTTTAGTGTTTACTAATACATTATTTATGTATCTAGAACTGAAAGTAAACTATAGATCTTTCACCGATAAACACGGAAATACGAGTATACCTAATTTAAATCGTTATAATTTTTGGCATGGCATACATTTGTTACAAAAGGATTACAGGAATATAAGAACTATACTTAAAACAAGCTCTTTTTTCTTAGATTAATGCAGGTCAGACCGAGATATTAATTTGAAGCCTATTTAATCGGACTTCAAAATATATCGAAACGTTAAATGCACGGAAATTATATTATTACGTGCAAAAAGGCCAAATCAAAACCGTATCAACAAAAAACATACCTAGTTATTTTATAAGACTCGCTGTTGTAAGATTTTACGGCAAAAGCCACTAAACATCATGCAATAAAAACGGGGTTAGATAATCATGCCGATACAACCTATCTTTAAAATACCTTTTTCTGTTTTAAAGTTTGATAATTCAAAGGTACCATTACACACTTTTAAACAGAGTTTTAATACATTTGAGGGCTTTATTACTTTCAGAAGGCTAAAACACAAGAGATTTTTTACGACTTTATGAAATTCGCAAAAGAACATTTTCGACTTCCCATACTAATTGAACCGAATCCAGAATGTGGTCACCGAACATCTGATCTTAATGTATGGAGAGTCAAAATTTTGTGGAAACACCCCGCACACATTTTTCGCAAATATTTTTAAATAACTTGTATAAGTAAAGTATGACTTACGTTCACAGTAACTAATGGCAGGTATACTCAACTTACCAGCTTTAATTTTATGTTAGATAGAGGAATCAACTGAAGTCATCTACAGAGAACCAATTCCTTTTATATACTCCCGTGTCCCTGCAAGGTTACCTACCACAATGCACCGAGGTTCTCACACAAACATCTGCTTAAGATACTCCAATACAAAACAAAGCTTTACTTACAATATTAAGTTTTGTTCTCCCGAACGTGACTGAGAGATTTAATAGAGCATTATACTCTTATATATCACTGTTTTTGTTTAAACGCGTTAACATAATGTGGTTTCTTACGATAACCTGTCGTTAAGCTGAGTATTACATTGTGATAGTAGTTGTTTTCGACGACTGTTGATAAGGGTAACTAGTTTCACTCACACCCTCTACACTTGCGACCTTTTCTACATCATCTATCGACTTTAATTCATCGTCTCAATCATCAGCCAACTGGACGACCAGGTGATCTTTTACCTGTCTAGAATTGATATACTTAATTCGGTCTTTTACTTTCTTGGAAAATAATGATTGATTTAAAAGATTAATGTGTCTGATTGATTTTTTTGGCTCACTACGTTCTCCATTAAAAAAAAATTATATTTGTCGCTGTGTAAGTTTTTATGCTCTGTAATGTTAGGCGTATGCTGAGACTGGCGCAGCACAGCACAGAACAGTATTTATGTCACCGGAAAATGATAAGAATCGTAAGTTGATCAGTTCCTAGTAAGTTGATCAACTTAAAAAAAATCATAAACTACAGTTGAAATGTATTACTTTACGTATAGATTTCCGACGAAAGCGAGGTGTACACTGATTGGTTGAATGTATCCCTTTGCCACCAATGCCATCAACCAATCAAAGAACTGTGTATTATTTTACGGATATCAGTTTAAGCTACATAAATAGTACACTGAGCAGCGATTGGTCCATACATGCATGATTTAACGTGAGCAAAAATCGTTAGTTTATCAACTTACCGCCAGGCAGCGTAAGTTGATCAATTAGGTGAAATTTATTGCGTTAAATAATAAATTTCAACTGTCTTTTATGATTTTTCGAAAGTTGGTCAACTTACTAGGAAATTTATCAACTTACGATTTTTATCATTCTCCGGATACATTTTATATGCTTCAATTTTCTTCGTGACAAAGCAAGGCAAGACGTGTTCTGTCCTGCGCTGCGCTGCCACCTGCGTCTCATATACGCCGTCAAATACTGAAAGGGCATGGATCAGTCAGCGAAACTGTAGGTAAAACTTCTTTAAATATCACCGGAAACAAGGAAAAAATAAAACTGAAAGAGCGTGCTCAGTCAACAAAACTGAACAACTTTCGCAAAGAAACATTTTTGGGAAATGATTTTTTTTTTACCTGTCCATACAAATTGATCACTCTGATCCGAGTTGAGGTGATGAGTTGTTCAGTTTCGTTGACTGAGCACGCCCTTTCAGTTTTCGGTACACCGTCCCTTACACCCTGTATACAGGGTGTAAATGCCAAAGCAAGTTTCCTTTCAAGGGTGTGCTCAGACCACGAAACTGAACAACTTTTCCATAGAAACATGGGTCGAAATCGCTAAAATGTTTTGGCTTCTCCATACAAACCTTCATTAGTCGACAGTGCAATTTGTTTGAAACACCCAAAAAAATTCCGATTTCGACCCATGTTTCTTTGGAAAAGTTTTTCAGTTTTGTGGTCTGAGCATTCCATTAAAAAGAAAATCAAATTTGCATTTACACCCTGTATAAGAAATCCATCAAATCAATCGGATGGGTTTCTTGTATATTTCATAACCTAGCAGTTTTTGCTAACCCACTATCAGCCCTGTCCAAAATTAGCCGTTTTTATGTTGTCAGAATTAGCGATTATAATAGTTCGTGCTATAATTAATTACTCTAGGGGATTGGAACAGCATAGTATTCGTGTTTGAGAATAAAATTTTGAATGATATAATGTTTAATAAATAGTATAATATTCGTAGTATCACAATAGACTTAAATTATAAATGACACATTTCAAAAGAATATGAAATCCATTAACAAAATAATAAAATGTTTGTTTGGTAAATTGTGTAGCGACGACACATCTGCGAAAATTCCATGTCGGGACAATCCGCGACGGATTTTTCCATCAGGTATGACACACTAGCGCGGATTTTCCGCGGCGGAACAAATAGTAAATAAAATCGAAAAAATTGATTCAAAAAGTTTACTATAAAACTTATTCATATTTTTTCGCAAACTCCATTTCTTCGGTTTTGTTCACATTTTGGTCACCACACTATCACAGAGCAAATGACACAACGCGGAATATCCGCCGCCAAATTTTCCGCTCTGGAAAGATTCGTCGTGTATCGTTCAGACGCGAAATTTCCGCAGATTTTCGAGAAACGCCTTGATCGATCACTTAAAGCAGCGCGAGTCTCCACATCAGTATTTATTCGGCGATAAAACTTTTAACAGGCGTTTTAAGGCTAAGATGGTTGGTATTGAGCTTGATCATATTATTACCCCATTTTACCTTGAGCAAAAATTAAAATTTTGTTACCCCATAACATATTTCTGACCTAATACTAGTTTAAATGTGTCTACACTTTTTGGCACTTTACTCGTGAGAGTTGAGAAATTTTTCGAAGCTCTCCTTGTACTTTCCGTCAGGGTCTTCTTTCTTGATAAGTTCGTCCCAAACGTCTGGAAGCTTCTCCTGGAAGCCATGGACGACTGTTCTGACCAGCTCGCGCTGTTTACGGGTGCATTTCCCGCAGTTCGTTTGAAGAGCTTCAGGGATCCTCTCTGTGTAGAGCGAAATATGTGTTTTGTAGGACAAGGAAAGAAATCAGTATGATATTACGACATCTGATACGGTACAACAACTATTTACTAAAAGGAAGATATATGGAAAATGCGGCAGAGGAAGACCACCAAAGAGAAATCGGTCATTTGAATACTGTCGTATCAAAACGTAGCAAAGCAGCGCCTGGTAATAAAAAAATCTACTAACATGAGCGTGATCTAAGAAAAAAAAGCAGGCAGCAATATCAGCGGACTCGGGTCGGTTTTTTCTTAGAACTTGAGTTGTCTGTTGTATGACAAAAGCCGACCGAACAAGGTGGCCCGCTTATGTGAGTAGCAACCGTAATATCAAATCATCTTTCCCTTATTCACATTTTTTTTCTCTCTCAAGTATCATCTGATACCAATGTTTGTGAATTGTTGTTACAAACCGCACGATACGATGATGATGATCATCTTTTATAACGGTGAATAGTTATTAAAAAAAAAAGCTATCAGTTTTATGACTGGTAACTAAGTATTCTAAATCTCGCTATCGTTAGATTGCTATACTATCTATCTACGAGACTAAAAATGACCAATAAAAACTTAGTAGGCATCTATCTCTTTATAACACTTACTTTTAAAGTCGGATCCTTCGGATGTACAAGGCCCCTTGTCAAGGAAGCACTTGCCGTAGTTCTTGAGTAAACGCACGTTCTGCACCAACTCCTGAGCATTGAAGCTGTCGTAAGCGGGGTTGTAGGTGTCTTCCGGACGCGCCAGCGTCGCCGCCACTACCACGCACAGGATCAAAAGAGTCTTCATAGTTCAAATCTGTATAATCACATTATATTATAAAAGCATCAAAGGTGCTAAGTTTTTCTATATTCTCAATGATAATCTTTCTATTTAACACTTATCTCTACAAGTTCTTGGAGTCCCCTTTTACTCGGGTAAATCTTAATTGCGTTATTTTCATTCGTCTTAGGCTGCTACAGGATCCCGTTGCAATACATTTTATGCAGGTTAGAGCGATGAAAAATTAGGTTATACCAGTTTCACAGAAAGAAAAGGAGAATTGGCACAGTAAATATTGATTAGGGAATTATGAGCAGCCCCCCTTGCGGGGTGAGACCCACAATTCTTTCTTCTCTGTCTTTCTTTTCGTTATCATTACTTCCTTATCAGTCTCTATTAAGACAAAGATGGTTATAAAATTTTCATGATTAATGTATAATAAATTGATTTACAATATACATACATAAACTGTAAAAATAATAGCAACCACAAAGAGGTATGATCAAATTATTTGAGTCTAAATTTCGCCTGTAATGGAGTTAAAACCAGTTTAGCCATGCAAACTGGTTAAAATTTCAAAAGTTTTATTTGGCACCAATTTATAATAAAAAAATCCAAATTATAAATAACTTACAAGTTCCAAGTCACCCGTCTCTACACTAACTAACATAATTCCTTCGAGTTCGGTGATTCTTATATATAACCTTACAGGAGGAAAACAAGTGCAAATTAGCAAACTACTGGTCCATTTAGATGTGGGTAAACATCGACAGCATTGGACAGATTGCTGATGCGATCGGTTGAATAAAAAATACGCTCGGACTTTGACCAAAAGTTGGTGCTTATACCAAACCAAGACATGACGACACCTTGCCCGTTAAACGTAGGAAGTTAGTTTTTACTTAATAGTTATCGGAAGAGAAGCTTTTGCCCTAAAATGGGACATTCGACTTTAACAGTTTGTTATCAACTTACAGTTTTGGGATCCTTGTACAGCTAAGAGCAGGTTAAGGTTGACACTCGCAGCGCGACTAAGGCTCCTATCGGCTATCGAAATAAGAAAGGTATAATGTACGGTCGACCACAAATACAAGTACCTAAGGTTGAATTTGGCGTAATCATTCATTCAAAATATCAAAGAAAGAAAATGTCAAAAAGTGTTACGGATCAGTTGGTTCGACTGTACAATGTGTCAAGCTTGATGTGTTCTTGATTGTACGTACAAGTGCTAAGTTAAGCTGCATAATTTAGAGGTTGTCTTGATAACAACGTCATGGCCATTAAGATGCTTCTAGTTAGGCTAATAATGTAAATTTTTTACAAAAAAATTACCTTAATTATAAATATTTAAAATTATCTATCCAACCGTTTAGGTTATTGTATTAATAAGGTTCTTAGTTTTAAATATTCCAGTGCTATGTATATACAGACAGAATTATCCTCGAATAGTCTTTTGTCTTAATTTCGGACAAGGAAGTAGTCAGGAAGCTACGTGACCGACTCGATATGTGTCCGAAGATAACTGGAAGTAAAGTAATGCTTTGTGCAGGAAAGCTGACATTCGAAGCGAAAATCTGAGAAGACAGTAGAGTAAAAACTTCTGAAAACTGTCAAGCTTAATACATACAACCTTAATACATGAAGCTGACTTAAAATAATGCCTTCAAATTTCAAGTCGGCTTTGGTGTAGTGATGGAAGAAACTAAATTCTTTATTCCAAATTCCTGTAGGTGTACAGGTAGAGAAAGAAATTCTGAAACATGTCAAGCTACTGTGAAATTAACTACAACATAAAACATACGTTTTCTTCTATAGTGATAGTACATATCGAAAGTCTACCGTTTCTTGAATTCTATTTCTTATTGAAGCAGGAACTCGGTCAATAGTTTTGATGATTGTATTTGATATCTTTATTTGATGACACTGACTAGAGATTAGTAAATAACTGATCATTTTAATGTATTGACATGTCATTTTAACAGTTTAATGATCTTCATTGTTTATTTGAAGTCAATATTAAACTTGACAACATGGTTAGTCAGCGTTACTTGTCAACGCGACGACTAACTAATATATGTGTGAGGGACCGGTTGGCAATAATTTAAAAGGCATGATCATTCGATGAAACTAAACAACTTTCACGAAGGAACATATCACCGGAAATGAAAGATAAAAATGTGCCGCTCCACACAAAATTTTGTTGGACAGTTTCAGTTTTTGCCATCCTGTCCCTTACACCCTGATTTTTTTAAATATATAAATATAATACTTATTACTATACAAGGTGTATGTAACAGAAAGGGTGTGTCAACCCTGAAAGATGTCAATCTGCCCTTGAAACTGAACAGCTTGCAAACAGGACAATATACGACAATTTCTGTTTTACCTCCTATACAAAATGTCCTATGAATGAATGAGAATAATAACCATTTTATTGCACTCAAAGTAAAACTATTGACTATAAAAAATCGGCCAAGTACGAGTCTGACTCGCGCACTGAGGGTTCCGTACCACTAAGGTAAAAATATCGTCTTAGTTATGGACGCGCAGTCACGCTTCTCAATATCGGCGGCTCAATAAACAGATCTCTAAGTCTCTGACTCGCGACATTCGGCTATTTAATACTAACCATATTAAAGAAGCGATTGAGCGGAACAAAGGCTCCAAAGTGTTCGCAAGAAATCTGTCTATTGGACAGAGCCAGTTGACGAGGCTGAAGACCGAGGATGGCAGAACCGTATCGTCCAAGCCTGAGCTACTGAGGGAAGTCGAGAAGTTCTATGGGCAGTTATACACGTCAACCGGCCCACCCGTTAGCAGTCTGGCCAACGATCCAAGAGCTAGACTTACCCGACACCATACCGAAGATATCCCGGACGTCAGCTTGTACGAGATTAGAATGGCTCTCAGACAGCTTAGAAACAACAAGGCACCCGGGCACGATGGAATTACGGCTGAGCTTCTGAAAGCAGGCGGAAGGCCAGTGCTTAAAGCTCTTCAGAAGCTGTTTAATTCTGTCATACTCGAAGGGAAAACGCCACAGGCATGGCACAGAAGTGTGGTGGTACTCTTCTTCAAAAAGGGTGATAAGACCCTGCTGAAGAATTACAGACCCATCTCACTTCTGAGCCATGTCTATAAGCTGTTCTCGAGAGTCATTACGAACCGTCTCGCGCGCAGGCTCGACGACTTCCAGCCTCCCGAACAAGCCGGTTTTCGTAAAGGCTTCAGTACCATAGACCACATACATACGCTACGGCAAGTTATACAGAAGACCGAAGAGTATAACCAGCTACTTTGCCTAGCGTTTGTGGACTATGAGAAGGCCTTCGATTCGATCGAGACGTGGGCCGTGCTACGATCTCTCCAGAGGTGCCAAGTCGACTATCGGTACATTGAAGTGTTGAAGGACCTGTACAAAAACGCCACTATGTCAGTTCGTCTTCAGGACCAGGACTCGAAACCTATCCAATTGCAGCGAGGAGTGAGGCAGGGAGACGTCATATCTCCTAAACTGTTCACCGCTGCATTGGAAGACGTCTTCAAACTCCTGGACTGGAAAGGACTTGGCATCAACATCAATGGCGAGTACATGACCCACCTTCGATTTGCCGACGATACTGTCGTAATGGCTGAGACCCTGGAAGATCTCGGCACGATGCTCAATAATCTCAGTAGAGTTTCACAACAAGTGGGTCTTAAAATGAACATGGATAAGACGAAAATTATGTCTAACGCCCTTGTTGTACCCACTCCACTCAAAGTTGGAGACTCTACGCTCGAAGTTGTTGATGAGTACGTATACCTGGGACAAACAGTCCAGCTGGGTAAATCCAACTTAGAGAAAGAGGTTACTCGTCGAATCCGACTCGGATGGGCAGCGTTCGGGAAGCTCCGCAATATCTTCACGTCCAAAATACCGCAGTGTCTCAAGACGAAAGTCTTTGACCAGTGTGTGTTGCCAGTGATGACATATGGCACCGAGACGTGGCCGCTCACGATGGGCCTTATCAGAAAGCTCAAAGTCACCCAAAGGGCTATGGAAAGGGCTATGCTCGGAGTCTCTCTGCGCGATCGAATCAGAAATGAGGAGATCCGCAGAAGAACTAAAGTAACTGACATAGCCCTGAGAATCGCTAAACTGAAGTGGCAGTGGGCAGGGCACATCGCAAGAAGAACCGATGGCCGGTGGGGCGTGAGGGTTCTAGAGTGGCGACCACGTACCGGAAGACGAAGCGTTGGCAGGCCCCCCACAAGGTGGACCGACGATCTGGTCAAGGTCGCGGGAAGCCGCTGGATGCGAGCAGCGCAGGACCGGTCGTCATGGAGTTCTTTAGGGGAGGCCTATGTCCAGCAGTGGACGTCTTTCGGCTGATATGATGATGATGATGATGAGTCACGCAGAAATGTATTAAATTCGCGTGAGTCCGACACGCACTTTACCAGTTTTCATTGATTTTAGTTATTTTTTAGCTTAATATGCACAAAAATATAAAAATTTTCACGCTTGTAAGCTAAAACAAAAAACGAGCAAAAATTGCCTTAAAAAAACACGTTTTTAGAAGGGAATTGTTGAAAATTATGTTAAAATGGACTGTTTTTCCAATAAAAACCACCAGTTCTCAAAAACCATGAAAAAATTGCTTTATTAGCACAAAACTTCAAGTCGACAACTGACAAAAATATAAAAACAGAAAAAGTATAAAAGCCTTCCAGCCAGTCGCCAACATCCTCCCCCCCAGTGCAAGCACTCAGTGGGAGTTGGCAACTGACTGAACTCCTAACGGCACAAGTTTTTTTGTAGGCCTTCTAAATACCCCCCCTTGAGTTAACAAATCTACTACTCTGATATGACCATCCTGACCAGGGTATGTCTTTATTACCCTCCCCAAGGGCCAAGTTCCTCTTGGGAGGCTGTCATCTGCAATCAGTCCAATATCGCCAACCTTCCATTCTTGAGGGGCTACGTTTGCAATACGTCTAGGCACCAAGGTGGGAAGATATTCCTTTATCCAGCGCGCCCAGAACATGTCCGCAAGGCGTAAAGTTCGTCGCCAGTCACACCGCCGTATAAGATCTGAATCTTCTAGATCTCCTGCGAGCCAATTTGTTGGAGGATGGTTCGAAGAAGAGCCGATGAGGAAGTGGAAGGAGTTATAACCGTAGGACTTTCTGGACTCTCGGTAGAAAGATATGTCAGCGGCCGCGAGTTAACAATGGCCTCTGCTTCCAATAAAAATGTATAAACGACCTCTTCCTTGGGTGCTCTTTCTTTAAGTGTTACTTTTAATGCAGACTTCACGCACCTGATGAGGCGCTCCCAGGCTCCACCAATAAAAGGAGACACAGGTGGAATGAAGTGCCACTCAACTTTCTGGTTCATCCATTCAATTTTATTATTTGTGGCATAATCTAATAGTGGCTCTAATTGATTGTGTGCGCCAACGAATGCGGTAGCATTGTCTGAAAATATTTTCTTTGGGCAGCCTCTCCGAGAAATGAATCGCCGTAAACATAATATTGCAGAGTCCGCTGATAAACTGGCCACAATTTCTAAATGAATGGCTCTGGTTACCAAGCATGTAAAAAGTGCCACATGTCGTTTTTCTCTCCTCCTACCGATTGCAACTTCGAGTGGGCCAAAATAATCCAAACCAACGTTGGTGAAGGGACGAAAATGATGTTCTAATCTTTCTGTTGGAAGATCGCCTGGTTGGGGTACTTGCGGTCGCCCTCTCAGCCTCTTGCAGATAAAACATTCACGCATCACAGCTTTGACAGCATTTCTACAACCAAAAATCCAAAATCGCTGCCGTATTTCATTTAAAACTAATTCCTGATTTGCATGTACAGCCTTCACGTGATAGTCACGGATAATCAAGCGAACCACTGGATGACGACTATCTAGGACGATCGGGAACTTAGTTGCCTCACTTATATCTGGCGCATGGACAATACGGGAATCCAAATGAATGAGTCCATCTTCTTCAAGTCGTACTCCAAAAGAGGAAAGTCGGCTGTCCTTGGGGAAGGGTAATCCTGCTCTAAGTAATGCTAACTCTTGGGAAAAACATTCAGCCTGTGATCTAATTAACAAATTTTGCTCTGCTTTTATAAAATCTGATACTGTTATACACAAAGGATTATTATTAGAAAAAGTATTAGAATTTGGAATTAGATTTCGAATAAGTGATCGAAACTTTCTACCGGCTTGAATAACTCGAGCTGTTGCTCTCACGAGACGCAGCCAATCGCTAAACCTGGCGACGTTAGCAACAGGAGGCAATTTATCAACCGAAACTGGCGTTAAATGTAAGCCAACTACCTCATTAGGCTTCATTTCCTCAGGGAAAGGAATTGATTCATCGTCGCTAGGATTCTCGACCGGCCACGACTCGGGAGGACCCAGCAAAAAAGATGGACCGGTAAACCACCTGTGTGATGAATGTACAGACACTGACTTTGCTCGTGTCGCATCGTCTGCGACATTTAATGAACCTGGGAGCCAACGCCATTGGGCAATGTCTGTAGATTCGGAAATTTATCCTACTCTGTTTGTTAGCTACAAATGGTTTAAAACTTCTGGCATCACTGCGTAACCATCTAATAACGGTCATCGAGTCAGTCCAAAAACAAACTGAAACCTGTTTGTAACGATGGAACTCCAAAATTTTAATTGCTAATCTAGCAGCTATAACAGCAGCCTGAAGTTCAAGACGCGGGATAGATATCGGAGCCAAAGGAGTCACACGGGCTTTGCTACCGACTAAAGCTAGTTTTATGTCCCCGTTACGAAACAAAAATCTGAAATACGCCACTGCTGCGTACGCTTGCTCACTTGCGTCAGCAAAAACATGTAACTGGATTTCAAGCGGGTCTGGTTCACTCAAGTAGCAGCGTGGAAGGCGAAGATTTGCTACTGCCTCTAATTCCTGGCGCCATTGGTTCCAAAAATCTTTATATTTGGATGGAATTTCGTCATCCCAACCCAATTTTTCTCTCCAAAGTTGTTGAATGAAAATTCTACCTTTTACAGAAACAAAAGAAAGCAACCCCAAAGGGTCGTAGACACGCATAACAAAAGATAAAACGTTGCGCTTAGTAAACTTTTCAAGTTCGGTAAACGTACTGATGCGGAAGCCTAAGGTGTCCTCGCAAGGATTCCACCTAACACCTAAAGCGCTGACGTCCTTGTTAGGTGGCAGGCCAACATCTTGCCCAGACTCGGCCCAAAGACTTGGAGAAACAAGAGAAAGAGCGTTAATATCGTTTGACACCCAACCACGCATTTCAAAGCAGCATGCTTGATGAATGGAAACAATGTCTGCAGCTAGTTGCGCAGCCTCGTTCACATCGCGGCAACTTCCGATGAAATCATCCATATAGTGACCATGTATGACAGCATGTGACGCAGCAGGATACTGGTGAGAAAACTCTAAAGCGTTCTTATTTTTTATGAAAAGTGCGGTGCATGGGCTCGAGGCGGCCCCAAAGATCATAGAAGACATGCGATACTCCTTAACGGGTGCAGAAGTGTTGCCATTGCGCCATAAAAAACGTTGTGCATTTCTGTCCCTCTCTATTATTTTCACTTGAGGGAACATTTCCCTAATATCAGCAGTAAGCGCAACACGCCCTTCTCGAAAACGAAATAATATCCCTAACAGAGACTGCAAGAAGTCTGGACCGGGAAGCAGCAAACTGTTCAAACTCACTCCTTTGGTGGCTGCAGCAGCGTCATGAACAACTCTTAATTTCTTTTTTTGAGGATGAATAACTCCGAAGTGAGGAAGATACCAATTTAAACCTGCACTTTGATTGCATTCAACGAGCGCGCTACTCTTATGATAACTTTCCGGAGCGCACTCCTCAGCATAACCCTTTTGAATAACACCATCTACAAAATCTCTATAAGCGGTTGCGAAACCCTTGTCCTTAGCCATCTGCTGCTCTAAACTTTTCAAGCGTGAGAATGCTTGCGGGTAACTATCGGGTAGTGAACATTTATTTAAGTCACGCCACGGTAAACCTACCTCGAAACGACCGGTCGGTAACCTGTGAGCGGTCGCTTCTAAAATATCTAGCGCTTGTTGGTCTTCTTGGTTATGACGCGGACCACGTTGACAAATTCCAATAGAATCGAGCTTATACTGTTCCTTAATAATCGAATTTAAATCTTCTAGACTAACGGAAGAAGTCTCAAAATCGTTACAATACGTGTGATTTATAAACGCGACGGGTTTGCTCTGAGTGGACAACGCACCGTGTAAAGTCCACCCTAATAATGTTCGCGACGCTACGGGTTCAGATTTTTTACCAACACGAACCTCTCTACTCAATGACAAATGATCTGTGTACCTTTGCAGTACACACATCGCGATACATTTTCTTTTGATAAATTAATATTTTCCCGCCTATTTCTCTGTGCAGCAGCAGACGAAGAGGGCAAAGCAGAAGCAGCCATATCGAGCTCTGAGCAAAACAAAAGTTGCGTTTCTGCTTCTCGGAGCAAAAACTGCGAGAGAAGTTCTAATTTAGAACTGTCCTGAGATGCGGTAGACAAACTACTTTCTTTGCCCTCTTCGTCTGCTGCTGCACAGAGAAATAGGCGGGAAAATATTAATTTATCAAAAGAAAATGTATCGCGATGTGTGTACTGCAAAGGTACACATAATATTAAATCTTGTGAGCAGTTCAAAGGGCTTATAGTTGATGATAGATGGCGCTGGTTACGAGATACAAAAATTTGCTATAAATGTTTAAAAGATAAACCACACCGTTGGGTTTTATGCAAAGTCAGGCCATGAGGAGTTCAAGGTTGTATACGGCGTCACCATCCTCTAATGCATGGCGCTACTTCTCAGCCGGCTCAACCTGAAAACACAGTACCAAAAATATTGGCAATCACAGATGCTTCTCGTGTAGAACAAAGTACCGTAACTCCGCCAATAACTACAAAAGAAACTTTAAATGAAGACGACACCGTTAAGGTAGCAGCAGCATCTGCTAATTCTTCTAAAAATCTTCCAGATCCATTGAATCGCCGGGTACTTCTCAAGGTTGTTCCAGTCGTGATTTCTGGACCTGCCGGCGAGCTCGAGACGTATGCGTTGCTTGACGACGGCAGTACGGCTACCCTGATCGACGACGCCGTGGCTACCCGCATCGGCGCTACGGGCCCTCTCCAGCCCTTATCGATTGAAGGTATTGGCGGTATGGCAAGAAATACCGTCGCTAAACTTGTCAGTTTTAATATTAGAGGCGCGAAATCATCTGATCGTCTATTAATTCAAAACGCAAAAGCGCTTCAATCGCTAGCGCTCAGTCCGCAAACTATTCGACAAAGTGACTTAGTAGTTATACACACTTGCGCGACTTAGTAGACGATCTGACATACATTGACGCGACCCCGACTGTACTTATTGGTGCAAGCGATTGGCATTTGTCATTGCCAAAATTTTTGGTACTGTGTTTTCAGGTTGATCCGGCTCGAAGGACTATGTTGAAAATTATGTTAAAATGGACTGTTTTTCCAATAAAAACCACCAATTCTCAAAAACCATGAAAAAATTGCTTTATTAGCACAAAACTTCAAGTCGACAACTGACAAAAATATAAAAACAGAAAAAGTATAAAAGCCTTCCAGCCAGTCGTCAACAGGAATTTTATTATATTTTGTTGTCATAGCGACAACAGAAATACATAATCTGTGAAAATTTCAATTGTGTACCTATTACGGTTCATGAGATACAGCCCGTGGACAGACAGACAGTCATCGGAGGTGTATTAATAGGGTCCTGCTTTTCACACTTTGGGTACGGAACCCTTATAAACGAGCTTATAAAATGTGGGCAAATGGTGGTATTATCACTAAGAGAACCCCGGCGCGGAGGCCCTATCTGCTGATGCACTTTGTATGGGAAGTTGAAGTGATTTTTTTCGTATTTTGTTATGTTTCATGGAAATATGTATTTTTCTTTCTTTGGAAAAAAGTTGCCTTGTTAAAAATCCTCCAGATGTTTATACTTTTTGCCACTCTCTCTCGATTATCATGATGATTTCAATTTAATTTCTTCATACAAATCTACACAAATAGTGTAAAAGACTTCCCAAAAGCTAAGTCCATTGTGATGATGACCTTTTGAAGGTAAACTACTCTAAATCTGAATCGTCTTGAACCTTGGGACTTAAATAACTTAAGTAAATACTACGCGGGTAAATCATATTACCTACTGAATAAATTTACTTCGTTAAAAATATAAGCTCGATCGTTAAAGCCACACAGAAATATGCGCAGGATTCGTATAGGTAGTTCGTTATTTCAGTCAAGCATTGATTATCATAATAATTTCCTTAACTATTTCATTTTAACTACTGAACGGATTTTCTCGCAGTTTTAGCAAGAAGATTAAGCTTAGCTCTAAGCAACATGTAGGCTCTACTCAATCAGAAGCTACACCAATGTAATAATAATAATAAATATAAATAATAAATTTTGTTTATTTTCTCTCACAAACAACATTAGAGTTAACATGCAATTTTTAAAATACACTAATTAATAGATAGTAGAATGACTAAAATATGCATTTTACAAGCAAAAAATTTAGCTTGTGAGAGACTGGAGCCTAAACTAGGTTTTGCACCTGTAACTTAGGTCTCCAGGACCCACTCTTGCGGAGATCGCTCTAGCAAAAAAGTACTAACTGATACTATTTTAACCAGTGTAAGTGCTAACCGAATCAACTTGTGCACTAACAAAAACGACTAATGTACTAACAAAAAAAAAAATAACAACAAGTTACTAACAAAAACAACTTATTTTACTAACAAAATAACAACACACATGGCATGGGTGCACCAATACTTATAATTTTTCTTTTATTGTTTCTTTAAATAATTTATTTTTATTTTAATATCTCTAACAATTTTTCTGTTTCGCAATAATTCTATTGCAAAAACCATTGAGTTAACTTATTTTTTATTTCTTTTAAATTTAACATATGTATCTTTAAGGTCTTATTTATTTTGTCGTATATCCTTCCAGCACGGAAAGAGAAAAAGCGCTGAGCAAATGACGTATTTGCAGGCAGTGTCTTTGAGACTTCGTAATTCCTTCTTGTAAGGTTTTGGGCAGCTGGGACTAGTTTATATTGACGTAAAATAGTTGCAAAAATATACAGCTGCCGAACAGTTAGCACACCTGCTTCCTGATACAGAGCCTCGGTGCTGTATAGTCGCGGTCTGAACAAGCATACTTTGAGAATTAGCCTTTGCGCTCTTTCCAGCTGAATAAGATTAGACTTTACTGCTCCTCCCCAAGACACTATACAGTAAGATAGAACAGATTGTGCGAGTGCAAAATAAACATTTTTAGGAGTGTTTTATCAGAAATCTCACGTAGCTGTTTGAAAATATAAGTTAGTTTCCTAACTTTTTGCGCTGTGCAATGAATGTGCTCATTAAATGAAAGATTTTTATCGATGTGTACTCCAAGGTATTTAATACTATTAGTAGGGCAAATTTTGGGGCAATTACATCCAAATGTTGGTGGGAAACTACATTTGTGTGCTTGTAGCTGCGTACTTTGAACCTTTTTATTTTGAATTGAGTAGATAATGTATCTTGTTTTATCTATATTCAGAGTTAGTTGGTTAGACGCAAGCCACTGACACACTAAATTAAAACCTGACTGTGCTATTTCAAATAAGTCTCCCCAAGATTCAGCAAAAAATGTTAAAGCTGTATCATCGGCATATGTCAGAATTTTACAGTTTGGAATATTCATTTGACATAGTTCATTTATATAGCAAAGAAAGAGTGTGGGCCCCAGTATACTGCCCTGGGGGACTCCTACCTCTGCCACAGATTCTTTGCTAATGTGATTGTCGATTTTGACTACTTGCTTACGATCTTTAAGGTAACTAGACAGTAAAGAAAGCTGGTTTCCTCTTATACCAAAGGTTTCCAATTTGGAAAGAAGACTTGGGACAGAGATCGTGTCAAATGCTTTAGAGAGGTCTAGGAAGACGGTGATACATTTTTTCCTCGAATCCAAAAGTCCCGCAACAAAGCTAGTAAGTTCCATGACCGCATCATTTGTAGACCTTCCACTTCTAAAACCAAACTGTGAGTTGGCGAGTAGCTCATGCCCTTCAAGATATTTGATTAATCTTACATTAATGATGCGTTCAAAAACCTTAGATAGCGTGGTGAGGATGGATATAGGCCTATAATTGCTGACACGATCTCTATCGCCAGTCTTATAAATCGGTAGCACAACAGCTTTCTTTAGTGCATCTGGAAATGTTCCAGAATCGATGCAACGATTTAAAAGATCCGCGATAACGGGAGCGACACAATCGACCACACTTTGCAGTGCCTTTGCGCCAATTGTATCCCATCCAGGAGCGCAGTCATTTTTTAAAAGCTTTATAGTTCTTTCCACTTCCTGACTGTCTGTGGGAAGGAGCACAAATGAGTCACATTGAATTTTTTTAGTTATAAACGGTTCAGGTACAGAAGGAATATTGACAGGTATTTCATTTGCCAGGTCCTTACCTATGTTAACAAAGTAATCATTGACATAATCAATAGATGTTTGCTTATCTGCAGCTATGTCTAGAAGTTGAGCTGATGAAGATTTTTGTTTAGTCGTGCTAGTGACAGTTTTAATCGTATACCACAACTTTTTAATGTTATCTTTGGCCATAATTAGTTGGTCTCTTTCGTACTGTCTTTTAAGTTTTTTGAGTAGGTTATTGACAAAATTTCTATAACGTTTGTAGGTAGTTTTTAAAATTTCATTGTTTGGATCATTACGTGATTTTTTGTGCATAATATCCCTGGTTCTCATGCATCGCAACAACCCTGATGTGATCCAAGGTTTGATGGTGGATTTACTTCGAGGTGTTTTTACTAAAATAGAGCTTATTTTGATTGCATTTGCTATTAAGTCAATAAAGATGTTAGTCGCTGCGTTAGGGTCATGATTCTCATATACCATACCGAAGTTTATATCCACACACGATTTTCGGAAAAGTTCTATATCTAATTTACGGTATGATCTGTCAACTTTATTTTTCATGATATTGTATTTTCCCAAGCAGAAGAGGACAGCGCTATGATCGGTAAGAGTAGTACCAAGGTTAAATGTTATAGCTGATGACTTAGTTTTCAGTACTACGTGATCGAGGCAGTTGTTACCTCTGGTTGGTGTATTAATTGCTGGTGAAAGCCCATGGAAAGTTAATAAGTCTAAGTAGTCATTTGTGTCAGAATCTATTCCTAATAAGTTTGTATTAATATCTCCTACCATTATAATATTTTTACATTTTGTTACTGATGTAAGTATTCTATTTAATGCCATGAAAAAGTTACCTAAATTAGTAAAACTAGGAGGTCGGTATATAGCAATCAGAATCGTGTCAGTTTTAATTTTGATCAAGAGGCAGTTGGCATCTTCAAAAATTGGTTCTTCTACGGTGCAGTGAAGCTGGTTTTTTATGTATACTACAATACCATCGTTTTGATTGAAAGTGTCTGTGGTTTTATGCGAATCATAGCCCGGCAGCATTGGTATATTTACCGTTCGAGACAACCAACATTCAGACAATACAATAATATCACATGATAGATTTATTCGTGTCAGTAAAGGGTGGAGCTCTGAAAAATTACATTTTATGCTCCGAATATTCTGTTGCAGAATTTTAAGATAAGCATTAGGTTGTGATATATGGGATGCACATTCTTCAGGGACACAGTTGATATAGGTCGATACATTATAATCATCTAAATTATTTAATAAATTGTTAACGTTATCGAATTTTATAATTTAAGAAAGCAATTTTTAGGTTTACATTCAGTGTTTTGAATAAGTCAATGGTTTCAACATTTTTTTGTTTACAAGTAAGAATAGGTTTAAGCATTGGTGGACGTGTTATAAGTTCGGTGCTGGCAAGTACTAAACATATTTTTTGAGGTTTTGAAACGTAGTACATAATATTGACGATTAGTGTAATGTATGAGAGGTTACATATTTCAATTTGAGAAAAATAAATCAGTTTTAAGATTACAAGTAACAAATATAGAATGAGTACTCTCTTTTCATCTAGTCATACTGTTTTTTGTAATTCCTGAAGGGTATGTTCAGATTTTATTAATATATGTTTCAAGCCTTCGTCTTTGCGTAAGTAAATGTTCCCCTCCTTCATCCAGCAGAACCTGTAGCCTTCATTTTGTGCAAACTCACGCGCTGCTTGAAATAGTTTCTTGCACGACCCAGGTATTTGTTCTGAGACGTAGACCGGCACGGACTTCCCCAGAAAACCAAGTTGTTGAGTTTGCAGTTTCAGTTCTTTGCTGCTCTTTTTATTATAATCTCGCACTGCATGGAGTAAATCTTCTTTGGCTTTGACCGTCGTAAATTCCGCAATTATTGGACGAACGTTGGTGAATTTTCCAGGGAGCCGGTACACATCCCGGACTTCGAGTTCAGAGATTGAGCAACCCACAACCTGGCCGATGCTGCTCACAGTTTTTGCCAAACTTTCCCTACATTCGCTCTCCAACCGTGGAATGTTTCTGATCTCAATGGCTGATGAACGCGATTTCTGTTGCACATCTCGAAGCTTCATTTCGAGTTCTTTAATATAATCAAGTTGTTCCCTGCGTTCTTTCCTGAGAGTTTCTAGTTCCTCTTTCATGTCTTCGTATTTGGCGTTTAAAAATTCAAGACTTTTATCTATATCTTTATTCGTTTTCCGGATTTCATCATTTGTTTTCTGAATCAGAGTATTTTGAGACTTTATGTCCGCTACATCCTTAATAAGTTGTGTAAAGTATTAAGCTGCCTGTGCCGATTAAAACAGGGGTTTTAATTACGAGTTTGGCTTACTTTCGTGCAGCATAAAGCTTAGTTTCATTGAAAACGGTTCCCTCAGACAGAAGATACGCGAAGTTTCATGAGGCTGCGCAAATAAATCACAAACTACTGCATAAAACAGGGTTTTCAACAACCTTACTCTGTGCAACATATAAGCTTAGTTTTATTGCAAACGGTTCACTCAGACAAAAGTTACTCGAAGTTTCATGCAGCGGTGCTAATAACTCACAAACTGCCGAACGGATTTAAACGGGGTTTTCAATTACGAGTTCGGCCATCTTTCGAGCAATATGGAAGTTTAGTTTCATTGCAAACCGTTCACTAAACGTAAACAACTGAAACGATTCTAACGTGATTTTCAATGACGCGTTGGGCTTCTTTCCGTGCAACTAAAAGCTTATAATAATAAAATCTTTATTTCGGACAACAGAGATCCACAAAAATGTTAGTAACAATAAACTTATAACTATGTTAGTACTTATATTCTACGAGGGACTAGGTAGTAATAATTAAGTGCTGCATTATAGGGCACTCACTCCTTGCCGCAATTGTCTTCAGAAGGCTGTTGCTGCTGCCTTGTATTCTGTTCAGTAGAGCTGTACATCGGGCAAACCTGCGAGCCAGCATATTCACCCTCACCGACAGTGCTCTGCGCTCGCGTTCTATATCCATATCGTCTTTGAGGTCTTCAGTAATAAAGTGTCCTAAATATTTAAAATGAGTAACTCTCTTCAACGGAATTCCATTGAGCCTTACAGGTAGCACATTCTCAGGACTCTTCTTACCGACGGCCCCAAAGACCATAAACTCTGTCTTTTTGACGTTGTATAATAATCCATGGAAAGCAGCATATTGTTCACATATCGTGATCAGTTTTCAGAGTGCACTAATCGAGGGCGCCAGCAGCACCATATCATCGACATAGCTGATATTATTAAGACAAACACCGTCTACAAAGCAGCCTACATGGGTGCTGCTGAGTTCACCGATCAGTGCATTCATATACTAATTGAACAGTTTAGGGTATGTCAATCCCCCTTGCCTGACTCCACATTCTGCAACATATGAAGTAGAAAGAGCGTCACCCCATCTTACGACATTTGTTTGATTGTGGTACCAATACTCAAATATGCATGTCAACTCCACCGGCATGCCGGTTGCCCTCAATTTAGCCCAAAGGATATCATATGAAACTAAATCGAAGGCTTTTGACAGGTCAAGGAAGCATGCAAAAACTGGTGTCTTCCTACTGGTGTAGTATTTGACAGCATGCTTCAACGTCACAATAGCGCTTTCAGTTGATAGGCCTGACTGAAATTCAAATTGCACATCATTTAAATGTAGGTGTTGGTCTAAATGCGAGTTAAGCACGCTGTCAAACACCTTAGCAACGATAGTTGCCAAGGAAATTGGCCTATAGTTCGACTTGTCAGACACGTCACCTGTCCTATTTTTTATTATTGGTACCACAATCGTGCGCATCAACTCAACTGGGAGATGAGAATTTCCCAAACACAAGTTAAATAGAAGTGTAAGTACTCTCGCTATATGTGGACCTGCATACTTAAGATGCTCTATACTGAGGCTGTCGTGTCCAGGTGATTTACCTTTTTTCATTTTGCAAAAAGCTATGCGGATATATTTAGCTTTGATTAAGGTAGAGCTGGCCACGACGAACCTCAGTACCGGGCACTATTTGAGACTTTACAGTGAAGTGTTCCTCAAAAATATTTTAAATATCACGCTCATTAGTCACGCCTTCAACACTCGCGGGAAGGCTATCTGTTCCACGCAACTTGTTTGTTGATTTCCAAAATTTTCCAAAGTCAGACGAAGAATGGTGCGAGGCAATTTTATTCATCACTATTTGCTCCTGATTATTCTGGCACCATTTAAGTCTGCCCTTAAAGACACGCTTGGACTGCGTCATGTCTTCATAAATTGGTCCTGATGTGGGGCACCCGAACCACTCCCAAAGCTTAAATTTAGATTTAGCCTCCTCGTGAGGGTCTCTGACGTGCTTGTTCCAACCAGCGACACACTTCTTACGAGGCACTGGTTTATCACGGTAAGTAGAACTAGCTGCCAGACTTAACGAAGATATAATATTGTCGTACATATCATCTATCATTGTTTTATGAAGAGGATCTGTACAAAATTCTCCACGACATTTTTGGAGGTCTAACGGTAAGTCAATAGATCTTAGACTACCATTACTTAATTTAGTGTAGTGTTCCATTTGTGCAGCAGACCTCTCACCCCAACGGACTCTATTAGGTTGTCTAGGGTCTATTTTAATCTTGCTTTTCACTAAATTAAAATTACAATGCAAAAATAAAGGAAAGTGATCTGACCAGTTCACATCATTGTTAACATACGCTTTATATATCATAGGTCAAGCGGCTTTAGTAGCCAAGCAGTGATCAAGCCACCTCTTACTAGCTTGCTTAGTTTCATTGCAAACGGTTCACTCAGGCAGAAGGACGCAAAGTTTTAAGTGGCGGCGCAAGTAACTCACAAACTACTGAACTGATTAAAACAGGATTTTCAAAAACGTACCTTACTTCTGTGCAATGTAAGTATATTAGCTTAGTTTAATTAAAAACGGTTCACTCAGACAGAAGGTATTCAAGCGGCAGCGCTAATAACTCATAAACTACTGAACCGATTCAATCGGGGCTTTTAATGACGCGTTGAGCTTCTTTCCGTGCAACTAAAAGCTTAGTTTCATTGCAAACGGTTCACTTAGACCAAAAGTAGGTGAAGTTTCATGTGGTAGCGAAAATTACTTCTACAAAAAAATACCGGCCAAGTGCGAGTCGGACTCGCGCCCTAAGGGTTCCGTACCTATCTACCATATGATATACTAAAAGCTTTTGCTTTGTGATTTTAAAAACTCCGCGACCATCCAACTTGACCCCTCTTTTATAGAAAAGTTCTTGAAACGGGAGCTCACCTTAATTGGTTACTATTAGTTGTGAGAAAAATTGAAATATTTAATGATTTTAGACTTTTTCCTTTATTTGTACAGTGAGACCTGAGCTTCTTGCCAAATTTCATAATTTTAGGTCAACGGGAAGTACCCTGTAGGTTTTGCTTTTTTGCATATATGTATAGAGATGAGAACATAAAAAGCCATATCTTTTGATTGCGTCGTTGTAAAAATTGAAATTTTTTGATCTTGTGTGGTTTATGGACCTTCATATTCGTTATCAATTTCAACCTGATACCACTTCTCGTTCGTGAGAAAAAGGGTCTTGACAGACAGACAGACGGACAACAAAGTGATCCTATAAGGGTTCCGAGTGTAGAACGTCAAAAATACTTAAACAAAAAACACAAGTTCGGGTTATCGGGTGACGTAGAAATGTGAGGAAAACGTCTATAAAATTTCCTTCGGAAAAAAGGTAAGCGAATTCGCAAATGTGTTGAAAAACGTCGTAAGAAGCTTGTGCGCTTTGGTGATTACACCCTCGACTCCATTACGCCCTCGCCTGCGGCTCGGGCTGCAATTTCTGAGCCTCGGGGGTAGTATCCAAAATAGCGCACGTGCATCTTAATGTATTATCAACACGACCCTCGCATAAAATTATTTTTTTTTTTCATTTTAGTACACCTGATTTGTTTTATAAAAGCTTGCTTTAAAAAAAAATACATACATACATACATAACATCACGCCTCTTTCCCGTCGGTGTAGGCAGAGACCACAGTCCTCCACCTGCTACGATCTTGACATACTTCCCTTGCTTCCTGTACTTTCATCAATCCTTTCATACATGCTCGTCGGTTTAGGGTACTTTTAACCTGGCCTTTATTCAGAGCGTCCTGAATTTGATCCTGGTACGTTCGCCTAGGCCTTCCCCTTCCAACGTTTCCATTCACTCTCGCCTGGTAGATCTCTTTCGTCAATCTTCGTTCATTCATCCTCTCTACATGACCAAACCATCTCAGCATCCCTTTCTCGATTTTGGTCACTACGTCTTCTTTTACGCCACACCGTTCTCTTATCACACTATTTCTAATCTTGTCACTCAATTTAACACCAATCATACTCCTTAGCGCTCTCATTTCCACTGCATTAATTCTACTTTCATGCTTCTTCTGCCATACCCAGCTTTCACTGCCATACATCAGTGTTGGTACCAAAACACCCCCATGAACAGCCAAACGAGCCTTCTGACTCCTCATAAAGGCGTGCAGGGCACCATTCACCATGTTTCCAGCATTCACTCTTCTTTCAATATCACTTTCACACTTTCCATCTCTCGTAAACTTAGAGCCCAGATACACAAACTCCTTCACTTGTTCGACTTGTTCACCACCTATTAATATAGTACACTCTGTCATACATTCTTCTCTTTCAAGTACCATTACTTTCGTCTTGCTTACATTTACTTTCATTCCTTTCCTGTCCAAAGCCACATTCATCATTGTTACCATCTCCTGCAACTCGTCAGCAGATGACGCAGGTACAACTTGGTCATCAGCGTAGAGAAGACATTTGATGAGTAACTCATTCATTCTCAGTCCACACATACTCTCTCTCAGATCAATCAAACAATTATCCATGAACAGGTTAAACAGCCAAGGTGACGCTACACATCCCTGCCTAACACCTTTTTCGATGCTAAACCATTTAGTGTGCGCCCCGTTTATTCTGACACAAGCACTGGAATCCTCATAGAGAGATTTCAGTGCTTGAATCAGATGACCGTTTACCCCATACATAGACAATGCTGACCACAATTCATTCCTCACCACTCGGTCATAGGCCTTTTCCAAATCCACGAACGCGCAGTAGACTTTTTGGTTTTTAGCCAAAAACTTTTCAGCTATGCACCGCAAGGAAAAGACCTGATCTGTACATCCCATTCCCTTTCTAAATCCCGCTTGTACATCCCATATTTTTTCGTCAGTATCTTTCATCACTCTTTCAATCAAAACCTTTGCATACAGTTTGCCGACGACACTAAGAAGGCTTATCCCGCGGTAATTTTTGCAGTCCTGTTGTGACCATTTTCCCTTGTACAGCGGCACAATCACAGCCTTGCACCAGTCACCTGGTACTTGGCCGTTCGTCCAACACAAGTTGAAAAGGCAGTACAACTGACTAGCCACAATGCCTCGCCCAGCCTTCAACATCTCGACCGACACTCTATCATACCCAGCTGCTTTACCTGATTTCATACTTTACATCGCTTTCATAATCTCATCCATACTTATCTCACTTACATAATTCTCCTTATTGAAAATATTTTTCCAATTTGCTCGATAGTAGTGTGAGGCACGAAATCTGTAATTTTTTTGCTTATGGTGTACTTTTCTTAAAACTCCAGTCGGACTACTTTTTTACGTTGCGTTTGAATATATCCCCTTATATTCGTTTGTTTTAAAATAAAGATGTAAAATTGAGGTCATAACTCATTTCATCTTTTATCTGAAAAATATGAACCTTAAACACGACTTTTTACTAAGCATAAGCTTTTTACTCATAATTTGTGAGTGGTTGACCAAAAAGGGAACCTCAGGGAAAATAATTTGATTTCGAGTAAATCGCGTTTAAAGTTTCGTGTAGAGGCAGTTTTGCTGCCAAAGGCAAACTGCTTCGGCTCGCTAAAAAAATCATAAAATAACACTACGGCACCTAAAAATATTTTGGTTAGACCAAAACAAAGCTAAAAGACCACAGATTAAAAAATATAAAAAAAATACTGTTTCCAATCCCTCCAGGTCCCTTTTTGGTCAACCACTTACATTTATAAAATGAAGATATGTATTACGTTATCTTGGGTTTATAATTTATTTAATTGTAATATCATTGCGTTATCTACTAAAAAGTCGTGTTTCAGGTTAAAATATTTTTTAAAGCAACTTTATGTATAAAATTGAAAAAGGGAGAGGCAAGGGAAGGTGTACCGAAAATTGAAAGGGCGTGCTTAGTCAACGAAACTGAATAACTTCCCCAAAACAACTTTTGCGGGGATAATAAAAAATTACCTTTCCATATGAACTTTCGACCAGAGTGAGGAATTTGTATGGAGAGGTCAAAAATATTTTTCATTTCCCAGAAATGTTTGTTTTGGAAAGCTGTACAGTAACGTTCACTGAATACACCCTTTCAGCTATCGGTACACCGTTCCTTACACCCTGTATACTAATGTATGTTATGACGTGAACTAATCAGCTTTATTTAAAAGCACAAACTGGGAAAATACCCACATACACTTCGCAATGATCATTGAAAGCTATGTTTCAAGAACATCGGGACATAATTTCTTTCAATTGCATTTTTCATGACTTAAGTAAAATATGGAAAAAATACTAAGTACGAATTCCTCGTTTCGGAGATATTCTCTAGGAAACGATTTCCTTACCACCAGACTTGACAGCACCTAAATTTTTCTCTTAGGTTTTCTGACACTCATTCTTTCTGAGATACATAAATTGCAAAATAATGAATGTTAAAATTTAAATACTCCACAGATTACAGAAAAGCTGACGTATTTTATTCCCCATAGTATTTATGTTATCTTACTTAGCCTATAGCGTCCCACTGCTGGGCAAAGGCCTCTCAAAGTATTCTGTTGCCAAGTCTTGCAAAAGTCTTGCAATTGCTATTTATATGACTTGAAATTATGTGTAGACTGTTACTACAATAAGGTAACAGCAGTAGTGTCCAATAGGACACCCTGCCTGTATGAATATTAAATATGACAATAAAATTATGCTGTCGAACTTTTTTGAGAACAACATTTAATTAAAGAATGAGGGATCAACGTATTGGTGTACGTTTGTAGGTACTAACGATTTCTTACAACAAGTTTTTAAAAATAACGCCAAGGACCGAACACAAGGCTGCAATTTATCATTTAACAAACGAACCCACATAAATGTTTTTTTTATGGATCACTGATTTGCCCGAGCATCAAAAACGATTTTAATGCCAGCTTCTTGTTCGCGTACATTATACAAAAGCAGCACCAGGTTGCGAACTGAAAATTAATATAATTTTTATGTGTTTGGCGGCTCAAAATTAGAAGATGAGCCGAGCGGAGCTGTCGCATAAAGTAATAAAAATTTCATACGACCGGATTGAGTACGGATATTAGTAAAAATACCGAATATATAGCATTTTTGCCGTTGTTTCAGCGATTAACTTAGATAATAGCCGCCAAGCACATGCGGAGAGGCCATTTGGAGGCTTGAAAACATGGTGTGGTGATTCCTACACGGCCACAACATGTTCCCAAGCAGGGAGGTTCTTACAGCTCATAATAAATCATCCCATTATTGCGTAGTTCGGTAGTAGTCTCGTAAAATTGAATATTTTATATTGTTTAACGTACAAGAAAACTTTGAGTTATAGTGTAAAAGTACACATATCTCCGCAAAAAGATAGGTAAAAGGTATTATATCAACATGGAAGCAGAAATGTCTACTACCGAATGTCAGATGACCCCGAAGGTAAAGATTATTTAAGGTTATCTGCCCAGCTATGACCTGCTGCGTACATGTTGAATCAATATTTGATATCAGGCTCGAGTTATAAACGAATCCATTGCTATAAGCTCGCAGTCAATTGTTTCATCTTGATTAACAATCATGTCGAAGTTTACTGTAAGTTACAACTTCCTTAACTACTTGTTAATATAGTATTATCATGACTTACTATAGATTTGTTGCATACTTTTAATGAGTACTTTAATCAGTACCAACTAAATTATGTGATACCTACTCAGATCATAAAATGTAATTTTGTTTCTTCCGGGGTTTCATCAAATCATATAAACAAGTCCCTAATTTTACCATATCCCTGGGACACGCACATTGCGTTTATTCAATGTATGATATTTTTTTTCGATTGTTCCATCCAACGCTTACCAATACATTTTGCAGATTGTCAAAAGCAATCGGCTAAAGCTGACAGAAAAAACAAGTTTGTAAAACAATGTTATTCTTTCCGTCAAATATACCCTGGTTTTAGTGTCATGGCTACAAAATGACTTGGTAAACGTTGGAATAAACAAGAAAATAGATTGTAGGATTCTATGGTATAGGTACTACTCCGTATACAAAGTGTTTATATTCATTATAATACTATACTTTCATTTGAGGCCTGACCTTCCTTAGCTTTTTTTGCATAGAACACATTTAAATGTGATAGGTTTCTTGTGCAAAAGATTATTCCAAATACTTAAATTCAATATACAAAAATATTCTAAATAATAATAATATAAATTAAATATTCCAAATACAAAAATTACCTACTTGACAGGTATTCTAAAGTTTGGAATCATCGCCTGAAAAACAAAGGAAAGACGGTTTCTACTTTGTTTAGTTACGACGTTACGAGTCAAAATTTCCTCTGAGCCTGTGCTTGATACGTTTAGCAAACACACACAGCTGGCTGTTTGCTCCGTCTTTAAAACAAAGGCACTAACCGCCAAGGAACATACTACTCTCTAAGGCTCAGCAGACGGAAGCAAAAATTCCGCCAGTGTTGCCGGTGTTGAAAAGTTATCGTTTTGATTTGAATAAAATTAAAACATAACAATGTTTCGAAATTGTACATCATTTTGAACTGAATATCACAATGGAACCTATGCAATTGAACAAGCTTTCCAGTCAAACAACTTTTCACGCTTCCAAACTAATTACCTGGACGAAGAACACTGAACTAAATAATAACGAATAAATTGGGGTACTGGCAGCACTGACAGACTTTTTGAAACAGGCCACACAAATAACAAAACATATCCCCTATATTTTTTTGCGTTGGTTTAAAACCCAATCATTTGGTGTTATCGGAAATCTTGATGTATTTTTTCCTTTCAGTTGGTTTTCTTACTTGTGGCGTTCGTCGTCCTTGCCCAGGCTCAAGGTTAGTTCAAACATAATATACCGAAACAACAGCAAAAAAGTCAACAAAATATAAAAATAGGCCAAGTGTAAGTCGGACTCGACCACTAAGGGTTCTGTACCTGTCCAGTCCACCACACGATAAACTACTATTATGCCCACTGATTTTAAAAATCCATGTCCATTCTGACCCCTCTTTAATTTGAACCTACTAAAACGATTGCGAGAAAAATTGAAATATTTAATTATTTGAGACTTTTACATTTCGTCCTGCTGCGAGACCCTTCTTGCAAAAATTTTATGATTCTAGGTCAACGGGAAGTACCTTTTTTGGTTGGGTTCATAAGTATATGTGGACGTTAATGGCCGTATCTTTTGATTGTGTAGTTGTAGAAGCTTGAAATTCTCATATCTTCAAGGGTCCATGGACTTTAATATTTGATATTAATTTTAATTTTCAATTAGGTACCTGTTTGTGAGAAAAAATGACAGTGTCCAAAAATACAAAACTTAAAATTGTCGTTACTTTTAGTTTCTAACTAAAATCTGAATTAATTATAGTCGATACAAGTTTATGTAAATATTACAGGAAAAATAAAAAAAAAATTCCAACTTTCACAGTCTTTTAGAAATCTGCAAAAAAACCTTTACAAACAAATTTTTTTTCGGTCCTATAAATGGACTAAGCTGCTTTTAAAAATACTGTAGGTATATCGGAACCCTCGGCATGCGAGTCCGACTCGCACTTGACCCGTATTTTTTTTCGCTTGAGCTACAGAATCCTAAAAATAAGTCTTGAGTCAATGAATCAGCCAGTCCTTCGGTTCTTGTAATTTATACCGACAGAGTGTAAAAAGCATTTTCAACACATTTGCTCATAAAACAGCTCTTTTTGCACTGTATTAAGGTCCATAATCCAGCTTATTAAACACGTGAGCTTTTATTCAGTATATTACCGCACTAGTGTTTTTTTTTTTTATATCGGCAAGGTGCAAGGTATTTCTATATCTATAACATATATAATCTGAGTTTTTCTAAAAAGTGATACGCGCTATTTTAACAAATAATTTTTATGTTTATTGTAATTATTTTCAAAAGTATTGACCTCTACAAATAAAAAAAACCGGCCAAGTGCGAGTCGGACTCGCGCCCTAAGGGTTCCGTAGCTATCTACAAATTATATACTAAAAGCTTTTGCTCTTTGACTTTAAAAACTCCGCGACCATCCAACTTGACCCCTCTTATAGAAAAGTTCTTAAAGCGGGAGCCCAACTTAATTGGTTACTATTAGTTGTGAGAAAAATTGTAATATTTAATGATTTTAGACTTTTCCCTTTATTTGTACTGTGAGACCTAGCTTCTTGCCAAAGGAAAATGCCCAAGTGACTATGGAACTTAGTATCGCTCAGAAATTGGTATAAAACTTATTGTGTCACAATGCTTTATAACTTGATGTAAAGTTGGCTCAAATGACTTATTAAAATGATTAGGCATTTGATTATAGTTCTCCAGGTTTTACAGTAATTAGCCTAAATTCCAATTCTTGAATTCGAGGTGTCATACTGACGTAACAATAACTGTCAAGTTTAGTGTTGCCAGCCGAATCGTACCTAAAATATTTCAAAATGTCCCCTTTTTATGAGTACAATAACCTTATGTATGAATGAGAAAAGAGTTGATAACTTGGCAAGTGTAGGCTAGCAAACTACTTATGTATTAACAAAAACTATGCTAGTGATTCGTTTGACTCGCTCGCCTGCCTGATGGGTGCTAATTTAAATGGTAACCGACGCATCAGAAAACTGCTGTGCATAACCTATCAACTGTTAATACCCTTCTAGGTAATGGCATCAATATTAAGAAATTTTTTTTTTACCTAAGAACGTACCTTTTTATTAACGGTTCAGGTAAGTTTGAAGTGGCAGGCAACACTGAATAGACGCAGCGGAAATACGAAAATCATACAAAAATCTACTATATTTTTAATTTTTTACCAGGAGAAGTGGACAATTCCTATTATTATATAAAGTTATCTTTAATATAAACAAGAATTACTGATGTCATAGACTGGTGACACAACTTCGATTTGAGCAATTTTGTATAATTTTGCGATACTACTTATGGGCATTCTCCTTTCATAATTTTAGGTCAACGGAAAGTACCCTCTAGGTTTTGCTTACGTGCATAAATGTATGGAGATGAGGACATAAAAAGCCATATCTTTTGATTGCGTCATAGTAAAAAAAATTTTTTTTAGATCTTGTGTGGTTTATGGACCTTAATATTCGATATCAATTTCATTCTGATACCTTTACCCGTTCGTGAGAAAAGGTCGGTTTTTTTTTTTATTTTGAGCCCTGAAAACAGTAATAAGTGTAGTTTCTCAACGTCAAAAATACTTAAACACAAAACACAAGACTGGAGTATCGGGTGTACGTATAAATGTAAGGAAACAGTCTAAGAATTTTCCTTCGAGAAAAGGTAAGCAAATTTGATTTGTTTTTATTCGCAAACATGTTGAAAAACGTCGTAAGAAGCGCGTACTCTTTGGTGATTACACCCTCGGCAACTAAACAACTTTATTTTGTAACAAGGACGCCATTAACAAAGACATAAAGGTGTTACTTACTAACTTGGTTAATTTTTAGGGTTCCATACCACAACATAAAAAAAAACCGGTCAAGTGCGAGTCGGACTCGCGAGCCGAGGGTTCCGATATACCTATAGTATTTTTGGAAGCAATAAAGTCCATTTTCAGGACCGCAAAACTAAATTTGATTGTAAAGGTTTTTTGCAGATTTCTGAAAAACTGTAGAACTTAGAAAGATCGTTTTATTTTTGCTGTAAAGTTTACATAAACTTCTGTCAACTGTAATTAATTCAGATTTTTCCTTACACAAACTTCGGTAATAAGGGGGGGGGAATGGTATTTCTTTTTGACATTTTTTATCATAACTTGAAAACTAAGAACTAAAACTAAGAAACGTTAAAAAATACAACAATATATTTTAAAATGTACAAGTAAAGCCCTTTCATATGATACCCCACTCAACCTAGTAGCGACAATTTGAAATTTGCCCCCCCCCCCCTGTTTTGGCCCCCTTTACATTAATAATCATAATTTTTTCAAAATTCTTACATGTGCAATTAAGTTGGGCAAGAATATGCTAAAACCATAATTTTTCTCACAACTAATAGTAACCAATTAAGGTGAGCTCCCATTTCAAGAACTTTTCTATAAAAGAGGGGTCAAGTTGGATGGTCGCGGAGTTTTTAAAATCAAAGAGCAAAAGCTTTTAGTATATCATATGGTAGATAGGTTCGGAACCCTTAGGGCGCGAGTCCGACTCGCACTTGGCCGGTTTTTTTTTTAAATAAAGTAGTTCAGTCGTATGTTAAAACATTGTACTTAAATTTTATTATACTTATAGATTGCGAAAAATATAACTAAACCTAACATATTTTTATTATTGTTTCAGTTCAGGTTGCTGAGAACCCTAATGGAGGTAATATATAATTTGTATTATTATCTCTTTTATGTACAGTCAAGAGCAGGTCAAGCTTGACACTTGCAATGTGACTTTCGTAGTACTCTGACTAAGATAAGCGCTGTGTAAAGTCCAGTGTGTCAAGCTTGACGTGCTCTGGTACTGTCCCTACTGAAAACATTTTCCGCGATAATATTATGGGTCATAAAAAGTTTATTGTTTCTTTTTTGCAGTGACTGTGGTTGATAACAACAATGGCGGCAGTGCAGGTAATTAATAAAAAAAAAAGACTATTTATTTCGGACAACATGATCCATATGGGTTAGTAAGCCTTCAAACTATGTTAGTAATCTATAACTAAAAGAGATCTGCACCTGTATTAATGTAATTATTTACCTAATAATAAAGATATGAAAATACTTCGAGTTCAAAACCCTCCGAGACGAAGTAATCATACCACGAGAAGTTAAAAATAAGTATTTCATATAAATAGGTCCAGTTATTTAAATAAACTTTGTGTTTTGGTCCTTGTCCAGCAGTGGACGTTTATATAAGCTGTATGATGATGATGATCGTAACTTATATTTAAATAAAATATGCACGTACATTTGCTTATTAGCTCTCTTTTTTACAGTTCATGTGGTTGACAATGCTGATGAAGGTTCTGCAGGTAAATACCACATGGATTTCCCGATATTAATAAAATAATTATTGAAATCTTACACAAAAATATATTTAAGAAGTAAAGCAAACAAAGGCTACATTAAAATTTGTAGCAACGACAGAGGGCTTTCCTGCAGTCAATTAGCGCCCCCATCAGTTAAAAAAATATTACTCGCTAAATACAAAACTTATCGAAAATCTGTCGTACCAGATTGAAGTAAAGGTACCCTAGTTTATTTAGAACCTATAAATCCTGAAAAGTGGAGTTCACTGTAGTTACAGTCACAAAAACTGCTAACAGTGGCCGTTTTTCGCACTTTTTGTATCTGTAGCTACAGTCATACCTACAGTGAACTATATTTTTCAGGATTTATAGGTTCTAAATAAACTAGGGTACCTTCACTTCAATTTTGTAAGACAGATTTTTGAAAAGTTTTGCATTATTGACTGGGGGTAACCTCTTAAAATATTTTTTATGTAAGAGGACGTTCATTCTAAAGAATAGGTACCTCGCCATTTTCGGGGTGTTACTCTACATTTACTCCGCTCTGCAATTTTTTGCTGCCTGATTGCTTGTCATACATACAGTCCTCAATTTCGTTCCGTCTTGCGTCAAATTATACCTTACTAAAATAGTATCATTGTCAGTCAGCAGCAATTTTATATTTTTTTTACCAAGAATACATTCGATTTATTATTTTCTTTCAGTTCACGTCGTAGACAACGCTGATCAAGGTAAGTAATACTTCCTTGAGACCGAGTCTTAAATACCACTGGGTGATAAAATATCACCCAAAAATTTAAATTCAAGTTTTTTCTTTTCGTAAGTAAATGAATTACAACGTGCAATTCTAAATACGCAACACCCCTCGGGGGGTACTTCCACCCATGTAACTGAACAACTTTTGTTCTACAACTTCTGGATATTAAAATTAACAAAAATGGGACGAAAAGCATATAAATTTGTAAAATTTGACTAGTCATTATGAATAATGACCAAATTAATCACTTTGTCCATAACAGATGTTGTAAAAAAACTTTTTAATTTTTGTAACCAAACCTTTAGATGCTTGATATGATGATAATTTAAATATGTGTTATTAATTTAAATATTATTATAAATAACTTATTCTTACTGTCGTGTACCACACGATATTTATTTGTATTTGCGACAAATTAAAATTATCTGCGGCGCCACCTCTGCAGTCCTCTGATCTCGGCCTAGAGACAAGCGGCTTTCTACAATCACAAATGCTAGTACTGTACTGTAGTATGGGATTACCCATACATTTTTATTCAATTCTATAGCATTTTCGATAATAGAAAGCCACTAGGCCTCATGCATGTTACCTACTAAGTTTTATCAAAAATATATGATCTACAAATAAAAAAAAATTAGATTAAAAATTTTTAAAACCCCACGCCGGATAATAAAACCTGATTTAAAAAATAACTTTTTTGAAAGTCCCCCGACTAGAGGTAAATAAGGAAAAACAAATGAAATAAAATCATTTTAAAACAGTTTGTTAGTTTGTCTCGAATTTCGCCAAACATACAAATAATTATGAATTTTCTTAGTGCTTCCCACATTTACTTACCTACCTAATGGTTTTTCGGAGAGATAAAAACAGTAATCATATCAAAAATAGGTAAGCACTTAGGTATTCGACTAACTATAATATAATTACAAATTCAAAAAATCCGTCGGGGGCTGCAATCGCTCTCTCTTCTTTAATTTATAAATTATAGCAATGTATTTTACTATCTGGTACGTTACAAACAAACAATAAAATTAATTTACAGTTCATATTATGGCACATATTTAATTCATTTAAGTTTTCATATCCAGAGATGTAAATTTTCAAAATTTTTATCTAGATTTTTATATTTACTAAACAAAATATCATTTTACAATTTACATGGTTCCATATATTTTATTTCTTTCAGAGTAGATAGTGGCAGCCCCCGACGGATTTTTTTGAATTTGTAAGTATATCATAGTTAGTCGAATACCTAAGTGCTTACCTATTTTTGATATTATTACTGTTTTTATCTCTCCGAAAAACCATTAGGTAGGTAAGTAAATGTGGGAAGCACTAAGAAAAGTCATAATTATTTGTATGTTTGGCGAAATTCGAGACAAACTAACAAACTGTTTTAAAATGATTTTATTTCATTTGTTTTTCCTTATTTACTTCTAGTCGGGGGACTTTCAAAAAAGTTATTTATTCCTTTTTAAATCAGGTTTTATTATCCGGCGTGGGGTTTTCAAAATTTTTAATTTTATTTTTTATTTCAATCTTTTCAGAGGTTACTATCGACATCCTACTAATACTTATATTATAAATGTCAGTATTCCTTGTATATTTGGGAAGTAAAATGTTTGCCAAAGGGCATTAGCTTACGTGGCCATTAGCAGAGTTCGATCATTTGACGGGGTGTTGATCAGTGATTTAAATCAACAAAAACTATTTAATAATCCTTACAACGATGTACGAGTAGCTTTGCAAGAATTGGAAAGGCTTAGAAATCTTTAAACGTAATAATAACATTTAAGAAATGACACCTGTATAATGTAAAAATAAATGGTACAGCAACACTGCACTTACTTTCTCGCGATATGCAAGGAAAAAGAACCAACTGCAAACTCAAATTTGTAAATCCATACACATAGTACGGAAATACAAACTTATATTTAGGTGTTTAATGAAATATGCAGATCAATTCAGAATTCAAATTGTTAAACATGAAAAGAAACTAACCGTAAACTATTTCGAGTAAATCACATGTTTGAATTTTGCTAGTACTGGAACAAACCATATGATCTTTCACAGATCAATAGATACTTGCAAGATACTTGCATGAAGATTTTTTACATTTCCTTATTTCCCAACACATGTTTCCTAGGGAAAGTTGATCAGTTTAGTCTACTGAGCAAGCCCTTTCAGTTTTTGGTACACCCTGTATACTAGATTAAAAAAAAAAGAAATATATTATCCAATCAGGTATATAACCAATCCAGAAATAAAATTATAGAAAATTAAAGTAAACTCAATCGAAACAATTATGAGTAAATCACATGTTTACGTTGTAGTAGTACTGGAACACCCCTTATAAAAAAATACACAGACCAATTGATACTGCCGCAAAATACCTTAAATGGAGATGCTTGGTCATGCAAAGTTTCATCAAGATTTTATGAGCCGTTTTTGCGAAAATTACAATTTTTCATTTTCATTATATGACAGCTACCCTCAAAATGAGAGCCAGCTAGAAACCACTTAGAACCCTTCGATGGATTTGCATAAAACTCGTAGACCAATTGATACTGCCGCAAAATACCTTAAATGGAGATGCTTGGTCATGCAAAGTATCATCAAGATTTTATGAGCCGTTTTGCGAAAATTAAAATTTTTCATTTTCATTATATGATAGCTACCCTCAAAATGAGAGCCAGCAAGAATCCACTCAGAACCCTTCGATGGATTTGCATAAAACTCCTAAACTCAAAATATGGTGTCAATCGGACCATTCGTTTAGCCGCTAGGGCAAAGCGTGACGGACAGACCGACCGACCGGACCGACCGACCGACGGACGGACATTTTAGGGAGACTTGTTTTTTATGATGTATAAATAATATAGAACACATTTTTGAGAAAATTAGAAAAACTTTTTTTTCACGAATACAATACAATAGTAAAAAGGCCAAGTGCGAGTCGGACCCACACTGTGATTTTTTTCACATTTCCAATTATTATTACAGCCGTTTAGCTGGCGGTAGCTTGTTTCTAGATACAGAGAAATTGCGCTTTGATGCTAGATATTTCACGAACAGTTCCTTTAATCGAAAAATGATTCTAGAAAAGTCACAATATTTTTAAAAGACCTATCTAACGACACCCCGCACTATAGGGTAGACGAGAAAATATATTTTTCTCCCTACCCATCCAGGCCGCTGCAGACGCCCCCTAGTAGTCTACAAAACGTAAAACATATCTAACAACATGCTCTGAAACAGCAGCCATTAAATGCAAAAAAACCGCATCGAAATCGGTCCAGTAGTTTAGCTGGAAAATGGTAACAGACACACATACACACAAACAACCTCTAACCCCAAAAGCATATACCGGCTCCGTTCCGTCGTGGGTAAAAAAAATCAGTTCAAAAACTAGAACCCGACTACTGGCAAATCTTGCTCTAAAAAGTATGAAACAAGAAAATATTGTCATCGGAAATTGTTATGTACAAACTATGGTATTTAATAAATATTCATAGCGATGTTCAGATAATAGCCGTGGTCATATTGTTATGCCTCTTTGCCCTGAAGTTTATGATCGCTTTTTTCGGATAGGTGGCATAACATGACCACGGCTATTATCTGAACATCGCTATGAATATTTATTAAATACCATAGTTTGTACATAACAATTTCCGATGACAATATTTTCCTGTTTCATACTTTTTAGAGCAAGATTTGCCAGTAGTCGGTTTCTAGTTTTTGAACTGATTTTTTATTTCAATTATTTTGGGGTTATAAATACATAAAAAAGCTAACAACATATATATTTTTGAAATTTGCTCGTTAAGCCCTTTCATTTGATACCCAACACGGTACGGTTAAAAGTTTTTTTTTTATTAGTCCTTGACTTAATCTGCTCTAGAGGGCGCCACATACAATTAAACGAAATTTCTTGTATCTTATAACCAGCGAATAATTAAGACGCTTCTAACGACACCTCATTTGTCAAAATATGAGAAGTAGTTTAGAAGTTATGATGGAACAGATGAACATACATACATACTGATCGGGAATAGAAATGATCGGGAATAGAAAAAAGTACAAAAATAATACAACAATATTTACCTTCATTGTTTTTCGAAGTATTCTCCGTGACAATCGATGCACTTTTGCATTCTATCAAACCAATTATTATAACAGTAATTCCAGTCTGAAGTGGATATAGTCGAAACGGCCGATTTGTAAGCTTCGACTGCCTCTTCTGGGCCTTGAAATCGTTGACCACGTAGCATATCTTTAATTCTTGGGAATGTAAAATAATCATTGGGGCTCAAGTCAGGGCTATACGGTGGATGGTTCATTAACTCCACGTTTCCTGATTTAAAAACGCGATCGTTTTGCGAGCGGTATGTGAGCTCGCATTATCCTGGTGAAGAATGATGCGACGATTCGGATTAATTTTACGAAGTTCTCTTATGACTTCCGGCAAACAAACTATTGTGTACCAATCAGCAGTAACCGTTCTGCGTTCTTGTAAAGGAATCGTAGCCACATGACCAGTTTTCGATACAAACGAAGCGACCATTTTTTTCGACACGCTACGAGAGCGGACAACTTTTGTTGGCTTGACCTCGCCTTCGAAGACCCAAACAGCCGATTGATGTTTTCTTTCGGGCTCATATGAATAAATCCACGATTCATCACCAGAGACGATATTGTAAACTGCATTTGAGCTCCCTCTATTGAACCGTTGCAGAGTAGACCGACACCAATTAACACGAGCCGACTTTTGTTCCTCGGTCAAACGATGGGGCACCCAGCGGGAAACTAACTTCTTGACACCCAGTTCATCATGTAAAATAGTTTGAATCGCTGTCATACCAATGCTGAGAGAAGCCCGAATCTGCTCGTATGTCACATGTCTATCTTCTTTTATTAATTGGCACACAGCATCGATGTTATCTTGTGTTACCGCTGTTTTTGGTCGACCAGTAGAAGGAACTGTCGTGAGAGAGGAACGTCCACGACGAAACTCTGAATCCCAACGATATATAGTCGTTTTACTGGGTGCTTCAAGTTCATAAACAGAAACAAGCTCGGCGAGACATTGTTCTTGAGATAAACCTCGACGAAAGTTGTGAAAAATTATGGCACGGAAATGTTCCCGCGTAAGCTCCATTTTCCCCACTGACTTGTCAAATTCAAATGGCTACTACTCTTTTCTTAAAATTCAAAAATGGAATTGTGTTTGAAATAATACTACATGTCATAAACCAAAAAGGTTTTAATCTAATTTATTCCTGAGTATTATATTCCCGATCTTAACCCTCCTTTTTGCCGTAGTCGGGTAAAAAGTACATAGTTCAGGCAGTTGATTACCCATCAATTTCAAAGGAAGAACAAAAACTTTTTCATTTAACTTGGTAACTTTAATAACCGATTAAGACTAAAATAAAAGAAAGTGCTAAGAAATAGCTTAAATTAAAAGTGTACAGGTGATCTCCGAGTTCCCAAAATATTTTATCGAGTTTTTCTACGTTGATTGCGTTGAAAATTACCAATAAAAGTAAAGCGAAACATAAACTTATCATAGTAAGAATCAAATATAATAAAAATCCATAGCTCAGCTTATTTTTTTGATCTGATATCACCTCCTTTGTACAGTTTTCTTTTCCACAAAGCAACTCCATGATTATTAAGTCTTTATTAATATTTTGATGCTTTCAAGTATCTCAAGTCTGTTGTTTTTTTTTTTGCTGGTTTATGTAATTTTGTGTTAAATTTAGGCTCTCTATTCACAGGTAGACCACAACCTCGAGATGGCTGACGACGAAAATGGCGTTTTACTACGGCAATCGTAAAAATTCAATCAGTTTTACTGGAACTTCTGTAATTGCCTTACTAGTGAATTACTTACACGTACCTATAACTAACATAAAATTAGCAGTGCCAAAAACTTATTTATAATAAAACATTTTTTTAAATAGGTTTTTTTTTTATTGCCCAAGGAAAAACGAGGTGTTGATCATCTCATACAAACACCGCATTACTGTCGGCACAAGGTCTATAGCGGATATCCAAAAAAATATTTTCCTTTTCGCTCCAATTTTTTGAGTAACAAGCTAGAGTTTTGCTAAAGGTTCAAAATAACCCTGTATCAACCATTATCAGTTTCAGTCTTCTTTTGCATAATAATATGATTTTGTCTCAGTCCACTCAGACTCAAACTGGCGTATATGATAGTTATACTACCGAACCGCACTGACCTCTGAGATTAGGCATTGGGGTCAAGAACACGCAGCATCCGCAACTGGGCCTCGCTTTAATGTAGATATATTGATTCCTCGCGTCATAAAGGTTTAATATAACAATAACATCCGCGACACACCCAACCCACTTGCTGTGTTTGGATTTGGCATTACAGCAAAAAAGTTTGAACGAATGCAACCTTTCCTGATAATGCTACTAAAACAGAGGACGCTGTTAAAAACAGAAAAGGACAGCGATATATTTACACATCGAGTGCACGTGCACTTCAACTAATTTTCTAATAGGAATCTCGAACCAAAATAATGTCGCATTGTGCTCAATGAGCCGCTCATATCGGCGTGATGACATCATTTGCTAAAAGAGTTACAACTGACTTTAATTGAGAGCCACGGCGGAACGACGAGACTACGCTGCCGACTTTCAATCTAGTCTTGCTTGCGACACTCAGCACCAAGCGCAGACTTTGAACGCTAAAACACTAATTTCCGAGCAAAATGAGCGCGCCTATCGCCATCGGTTTTATATGCGCACTCGTTCTGGTAAGTTTGCTCTGTCAGATTCTTGTTCAAATACAAACAATGAGACACTGATTTGTTTGTGTATTTCAGGGCGCGTTCGTGGTCGCATGGATAGCTTACTGCATGTTCTGCAGGGAACGACACAAATCCGAAGGCTATCAGTATGACATATCGGATTTGAGGCGGAGGAATTATATTCTGGCACAGGAGCAGGAGGCGCAGGAAGCCACCGCAAACAAGAAGATCACCGCCGGCATCTTCATACTTCCCACACGTCACAAACACAAGGACGAGAGTTACGATAAAAGGCCTGACTATCCCGAAAGTCCAGCTCCAAACCTGCAGCCGGGCACAGACAAACTAGTTGAAATATTCAATGACGGTGTATCAGACGCAGACGTGCACTACAAAGACGGAATACTCGAAATTGACTCTAATTCACAGTACCATAGTGACGTTTAGATTAACTAACCTAGTTCCTAGCGTGATAAATTACTATGCACCGTCATATAAGGCATGTTGCAACCGACTGACACGTAATGACTTGCACTCAATGTACCCACCAAGATTAAAATTCTAACATAGATGTTCTATAATATTACTCCGTAGATTGAAGAAAAATAAAATGTATTTGTACAGTTTCAAAACTTTTATTTACTTAGCTTTTACATTCCCTGTAAATCCACTTACAATACATATAAGAGTAGAATAAGCATTAAATATCCTCATAAAGGGTTTAAGGGACGGTGTACCGAAATCTAAAAGGGCGCGCTCAGCCAACGAAATTTTTGAACTCTCCATACAAATTGCTCTTTCTGATCGAACATTTTGTAAGGAAAGGTCAATATTTATTATTCAAAGTAATGGTGCAGTTTCGCTGACTGAGTAAGCCCGTTCAGTTTTCAATACACCGTCCCTTACATCCTTTATAAGGATACATACCTACGTAATAACTAACAGTGCAACAAACAATTAAATTGATTATCTATACCTGAGTAAAATTAGCAAATTATAGTCTACAAAATGCTTATTAAGCGTATAAAAATGCCATTCTTGCAAAAACAAGAGGAGCGTGGGTAACATGTTATCCGATACTGGCAAGTACAGTCAACATCATCAATCACAGATAAATCAACGTTTACATCGGTAGTCTTTGGTGTAGGAAGATATAATTACAAAATTTATTTTTATACGCATAATACCTATAATACTTAAATACTGTTCCTTAATGTAGGTATAGTTTAGAATTATGACGTAAGGCCCTTGACCCCGTCTGACATTTTGGTGAAGACACTCTTCTCAGTAGGCTTGAAGACATGAACAATAGCGTCGCCTGCGCCACTCACCTGAAATAAACATCCAGTTTTCATATCACCCTTGAAAGCAGAATTGTAAGTAGTGTGAAACTTAAAACGCGGGAGATGAACAAATTCGATTTCAGGTACAGTGCGACATGTGTATTTTGGCAGGTGGATGAAGGTGTCAGGAGGGCGCTTCTGCTCGTCGAATGTCAAAATCCTATTGCAGTGGTTTTAGTTCCGATTTTATCCTCCTGCCAAAATAACCGTGTCTCACTGTAGTAAATTAAAAAAACGACACTCTGTCTGGGTGTTGCATCAATAACGCTAGCCAATCCGAACGGTTCCCGCGTTGTTTTTTTATGCACTATCGTATTATCCTTTTTAATATTGTGTCAACGCTTCATACTTCACATAACCCGAAAGGAAAACGAACATAATCTTTATAGATAGATAGAAAAACATAAAGAAAACACATTTCCCAAGTAATTTTCAGGTTTTCCCAGTAAAAGTCAGTATTATGTTTTTCTGGAAAATAGTCTACAACCCTGCCAGAAGTCAGTATTATGTTTTTCTGGAAAATAGTCTACAACCCTGCCAGAGCGTAAAAGAGTAACAAACTTTCAAATATCCAAGCATTCAAACTTACAAAAATACAAACTTTCACCTTTATATTAGTGTGACTAGTGTGATTCACCTTTAGACTATTTGTTCACTGTAACGATTCCGAGCCGATACCGATAACAAAAGAAAAGCGCCGACAAAGTTACGAGCAAAAACAGTAGTCATTACTTACTCATAGTGACCCTTCTATCGGCACCGATCTTTTGTTTTATCGGTGACGGGTCGGAATCGTCGCCAAACAGTGGTGTGATTAGTTTGATCTGATAGTGTGATTATTTTAATAGTTTCCTCTGAAACTAGCCTTCTATCTATTTTTATGCATGTCTCTTATTTATTTGCCTACTGTGTAATTATAGTACGCTCCAGAGATATTAAATGAAACGATATTAAATGTTGTCTACATAATTTTCCTTGTTGACTGTACGTTAACTAATGTAGAAACAGTATAATCAGGAAGGAGATTGTGTATTGCGTGAGTGTGCTCACCTCGTCTCCGACTTTAGCCAGCACGCTTTTCTCAGTAGGCTTAAAGACGTGCACGATGGCGTCTCCTGCGTCGCTCATCGTGCGGACCACCTCGTTCCACGCATTCTTCATCGTCTCCATCACATCGCGCTTCGACCGGCTCTGCGTATACGCATCCGAGGGGTATGCTGCTACAACGGCGATGAGCTGTGAATAAAAATTCAGCATTTCAACTACCTCTTCACTGATTTTCGTTGGTTCTGTTACCCTGTGTTCGTAAATCTTTCATTCAATTTGAATACTGCGACATACTCTTTTTTGGTTACTGTCTGTTTCTGAATTCTTCAAAGAAAAAATGTGCATTTTATGGTATTTCAGCGGGTTTTATTTTAAGAGTTTCGACTCCATATTTTTTTAATACTTTTCAATTGATTGTAGTCGGCTATGAATAGTATGCCACCTCATTTTTTCCGTGGGTATCATAAGAAACAACTAAAGGATCTTGAACCGAAGGATGGCAATGGCGTCCTTCTGCGTATCATTTCCTCATACTGCGTTTATCAACTATTGCGATAAATTGTGCCAGCTGCTAACAAGCTAGGCTACTTGCAAATTTTTGCTGTGGACTTCAGGGGGAAGGAAGTTCAAGCAGTGGACATTTAAGTGGAAAACGATGTAACAAAGATAAACAGTTTTTTGATAAGAGAAAGTCACCTTGCAATATAAATTAACCTAGCAGTCGAGTAACAGTATGAGAATTTCCTTGAGAAACCCTGATTTCGATAAGCCTTATATTCAATGTAAAGCACAAAGTAAACAAAATGCATTATGAAATATTTTGGTGATTAAAATGTTCTTAAAACCACTTACGAGACACAAAAATATTGACAGACGTAAATCCATTTTAAAAGCACTAATACAAACTAACAAGCTTTTGAAAAAAGAATAAACTTTTTAAAAGAGCACGGGTTATGCCCTTACAAAGTGAGTGGTCAGTGAGCTGATCAAATTCTTACTGTGGACAAAGGATGGACAGGAAGGCCTGAATTCGCTTTGCACACGTGAGTGTGATGGTTGATGGATTAATGTAGGCGAAATGGCCGCACGACAAGCCACAAAATGGACGCAATCAGGAGCGTGCGTAAAACAAGTGATTCAGAGGCAGAGCTCCTTGGCATTACGAACAAAGGAATATGTCCTGTATTGTCTGTCCTGGATCATTCTTAAAGACTTTTGGGTTTGCTAAGTAATCTGGATCAATCTAAGACATTCGATCGCCTCACAGACCTAAAATTTAATTTAGTCAATCTCCTTTTCCCATTTTGACAAGGTAGGTGGATTTAAAAACGTCGTGATTACCTTCCCTCTGGTTGAAATCCTTGCTACGCTCTATATTTTACCCAGGGACTAGTAAATACTTATTTAGATAAATACTATTTTACCAAAGCTTTGTTTATCGGTGTTCACTAATTTATAAGATCAGCTCTAGGAGTATCTTCTAAAGCATGGTGCCACGTATCAGTCTGTAGTGTTTTTTAATAAATTGCCCGGAGAGATGAAAGAAATTAAAACCAAATAAAATAAAAAAACTTAGGTTGAAAACGCTTGTTATAGAAAAATGTTGCTACTCAGTTGAGGAAATTTTACTATTTAAATAATGAAGAGACCTATTATTTATTTTAATTTTAACTATGGAAGAAACATAATATAATTTATTTCATCTATTTTAATGAAGAAACTTATACCTCTTTTTTTAATATTTACATTTAATTTTGTTGACTGACTGGATCTGACACGTTTTTTATTTGAATTTTATTTAATGTGGATTTTTAATTGATAATTGTAAGATTGTATAAGATAAAAACCAAAATTTAACTATAATAGTTTGAGATTTTAATTATATGTGCATAATTTCGAACACAATATTATTGTTTGCGAATGAATAAACTTTTAAGTATCGTGAACTTAGTCTGATACTGATTTTGGTTGTACCTAACGTTTTTTGAATTAAAAACCAAATAAAATAAAAAAACTTAGGTTGGAAAGGCTTCTTATAGAAAACATTTGCTGTTCTTAAAGAACCTAGGTATTTTTATCTATGCATTGGATAACATTAGGCAATATTTTATTGTTGTCAACACTATAGGCCTCACTCGTTACGCTCGACCAGCAAGCCTCATCGAATCAAGTTAGGTGAGATAAATCTGATCACTAGAGTGTCCAACTTTTGCAAGCTATTTTATTGAATTACATTCAAGTACGAGTTTTTTTACGAGTTCAAGTCTATGCACTATGCAGAACTATTTTAGAGAGAAGACTCTAGAGGGAAAGACCCTAAAGGATCCGGAGGAAAGACCCCTTTGAAGACTGATAAATTGTGTTGGTTGGATACCAATAAACTTCAATACTAGAGTGAGGGTTTCACTCCTTCAGTTTCTAATATATTTTACATCGCTTATGATGGTAATATTGAACTTATAAAGGTAGATTTTACAGTTTCCTCAGTGTACCTTCTTAAAACTAAAGTGAAACTAAAATATATCGGGTTCAGGGATAGCAAAAAGAAAATTTATGAAAAACGTAGAGACGTTTGAATCGCTCATATAATAATGAATGAATGAATGAATAAATTCTTTATTGCACACATAAACATAAGAACACACAAAGAATAACACTTAAGGTTATAGTGGGCAAAGGCGGTCTTATCGCTGAGAGCGATCTCTACCAGACAACCTTTGTATAGAGGAAAAGACATACATAAATAATCACAGCAGGTAGTGTACCAATAAAAAATTGCATACAAAAAACACATATATATAAATAAAATATAAATATAAAATAAATACAAAAATAATAACAAATAAATATAAATATACATATATATATATATAACTATAGTGTTACGAATACATGTATACTCAGTTGCAAACAGAAGAGGAACGACTTAGGAGATAATTATGCAGTTTTGTTTTGAAAATAGCAAGCGACTCGGAGTGACGAACTTCAGAGGGCAAATTATTCCACAGTTGAGCAGATTTTAAAGCAAAAGACTCCTTGTAATTATTCCACAGTTGAGCAGATTTTAAAGCAAAAGACGCCCGACCGTGTTAATGTAGCCCGCAAAATGTTGTCAGACTTCGATCGAAAGACACGCGAGCGGTCAGCACCTAGGTACTGGAAACTCTCCTTAAGGTAGGAAGGAGTGCGTGGGTCATACAGAACATTGTACAGAAGCGTCAGGACATAATAATAATGTCGTATGAATATGATTAAATAGCCTCGGTTTATTCATCAAATTCCTGATCTTGTGATAATCTTGCGACGTCCTTTACGTTCATTTTGACCAATTATATATGTATAAAGTCGCTCTAAATATTTTTTCAATAGTCAGGTAAGGTGTTTTATAAAATTATTAAATGAATATCATTCGTCTTTAAAATAAAACTAATGACATTCATAAAATGTAACGTCACTCACATCTTACAATTTTTACGCACAATCTAATTAAAGAAGAAGACTAGTAGTTTCGTAATTCTGCTACGAGTATACTTAATAAGTATTCTGCTTACGTTTTTAAACCTGGTCACCCTAAATAATCTGGATTAAATTGAGTAATTGGTATCCGGCGGAGGTGGTAGAGTACTAACTCTGCTCAATAACAACACGCTGACAACTGCGTCACCAGTATTATTTACATTATGTTTGGATCATTTTGTCCCTCATTCGGTGACCGAGTACAATTTAATAATCCCTGTCTACGTCTTCAAAGGAAGCTATTGCTTAAAGCTATTGTATCATTTACTACCAAGATTTGAGACTATTATGAAGTCATGACTTATTAGATTTTTACCGGTACGGAAAAAAAAATTACGTATGTGTCAGGCGCACGCAAGCTGTCTACTAGTAAGTATCTAATCTGTGAAGTAAGTCCTATACTATTAAAGGAGCAATATTGGTATATACAGGGTGTCACAAAAAGGGTATCCTTGAAGGATGTAAGTCTGCTCATGAAACTGAACAACTTTCCCCAAGGAACATAGGTCGAATTATGAAAATAAATTAGACCTTCCATAGAAACTGAACTGAATCAGCTGAAAGAGCTTTTGTTTGGGAAGTCAAAATCTTTTTATCGTATTATGAACTATGTTCCTGGGGGAAAGTTGTTTAATTTTATGGGCAGAATCACATCCTTCAGATTTGATATACCTTTTCTGTTACACCTTGTATAATTAATCTTATAACAATATATTTGTAATCGGTTTCTTGAAAACGGCTCTATTTCAATTAAACTTGCGCTTTCAGGGGCGAAAAACCGATCTTGCTGGGTCTCATGTCCCGGAAAACTTATTTTCTCCGGTTTTTGAGCATTTCTTAAAATAGCGCGTTTCAGAAACCCTAGAGCGCCATCTTTTGTCGGGTTTGGGAAAGATTATACAGACCGAACTCACACTTGCGTAGACAAGTTACTTTATGAGTCGGTGAATCAATTGTTCACCTATCATGTATAAGAAGTCAATGGATATTTTCTTAGAATTCATTATTGCGCTTGCGTTTGCCTTTCGTCATCGATGATTTAATGCACATTGAACAAATCCTCGACTAGGCAGGAACTATGTATCTATATTCAGCATACATTATCACAATACTATAAAAGGAAGACACAATACCATCTTCACTTTACATTAAATTATCAACTGCACAAAGTTAAAGATAGCAATTTCAATATAACACAGGAATACCAAGTAATTTGTATAATTATTTCCCCTGAACGGTGAATCATGTTCTTGTAGCGAAATTTAAAAAACCAGATAAGTGCCTTGAAAACTACGGTGACGAAAACAGCCACGTATAAATTCAGAGCAATACTTAAGTTCACTATAAGGCTCTCAAGATGGCAACAAAGGTAAGACGTCTCGGTGAGCTTTAGTACAGGTTTTAGATAACCTTTCTCGATTATTCTGCACTGCTTATATTTACCCATCTTATCTATCTACTAGCTTTTGCCCACGACTTCGTCCGCATGTTTAACAAAATATATATCAGTGTTCAAGTCAAACTATTAGCTATCAAACAAAAAAGATTCTTAAAAATCGGTTCAGTAGTTTTTGCATGATGCTCGAACAAATAAACAAACAAATAGACCAAAATCAGTGTTTTGGATTAGAGCATCAAAATAGCTTAGAGTGATATTATTTTTATAAATATATTCAATGAACAGACAACAATTTTCAATTTTATATTAGTAGAGATTAAAAAAATATACCTACCTAAAAGGAGGTATTGAATCTGTAGTTAGGTATTGTTGCTCTGAAGAGGCATGAAGGTCAATTCGTTGTTGCTATAAACAATAGGACGAGCAAACTGACGAAGCAGTTTTTTTTACAATATATACATTAATAGTAAGTAACTGGGAAACCAACCGTGTCCTAACCGTACTTAACGTAGCCGTATACCTAACTTTTTCTTGTGATCCTGTTACGAAATATTTTCAGTAAGACTTCCATCTACCTCTATAAATATGTAGAAAAACTACCTCATCAGTCGTCGAAATAATTCATATCGAGATCCAAGCTATTGTTGACAGCGCCTATGTAGACTTGCTTGTTGAGAGGATATTAAGCGAATCACGATTGTGTTGTTTCAGAACTACATTACAAGCTTATTTGTCCTTCTCTTGGTGGGTTACTCTATGCAGTTGGCAGTCCGTCTTCCGAGAGCCACTGAAGAACGCGATGCTAATGCTAGTGATGATGTCGCTAACGCTGAAACCCCGACAGTTTCTGCAAGAGCCGCTGACATCTTAAGGAACAACCCTAAAGTGGAAGCTTGGGCACAGGAACAGATGGAAAACAACCCTGATTGGCAGAGAGACCTTGCTGGTTGGATGAATGCACCTAACTGGATTAGTAATAAAAATTGAATGCTTGAATGTACTTAGATACCTAATTTTAATTTATTTATTTAATTAAACAGACATTGTTGCATTTTCCTCTTTAATTTAAATATTTACAAAGATACTATTGACATGACACAGATGATTTGGTTATTATATTTTTTCGCAATCATCGGAGAAGTTAAGCGCAATAGAAGAAAATAAATTCTTTTATAAAATACCTTTTTTAACCGAATATATATGTCTTGCTCTCTATATGGTAAAGAGAACAAGAGGCTTATATTCGGAATTAATTTAGAAGATTAGAGCAACCCCTCTTTAATGTCAGCTTTTTGCAAAAAGTGCATATTACCAATAGTGTATATTATTTTTCTGTGGTATTAGTATTACCCAAAAAATTATATCTTCATCAACACTGAATTTATAGTGATTTTGCTCTCGAAGTCCATAGTCACCATCAACGCACTTATAAGAGTTGCGGCTGGCGACCGCTGTTGTTGGTGATCGCAGTATGTAAGATGGTACGATACACGGAAAGTTGCTGCTGCCCCTTCGGTTCATAAGCCCTAAGTCACATCTTACGACACCCACGGGTAGAGGTGGGTTGGGTGACATTTAGGGTAACTAAGTAGAAGTAAATTGTACAGCAGCACTGCACTTAGATTCTCACGATAAGTATGTATGCGAAAGTAAAGAAGTACCAACAACAAACTTAAGTTTGTAATTCTTACAAGTAGTACAACATAGGTGCAAAAAAAATTTTAAGTTAGTACTTTAGCATGATACTTAGACCATGACACTGAGCAACTTTTTCCAAGGAATATATTCCCATAGAAACAGCACTAGCTGATTGCGCATTTTGTATGGGAGGTAAAAAAAAATATTTAATAAGAGTTGCATAAAACTCTTAAATATAAAATATGGTGTCAATCGAACTAATTGTTTAGCCGCTCGACTAAAGCATGACGGACAGACCAACCGACAGACGGACGGACTTGCTTTTTATGAAAATTTATAGTGATATAGAACACATTTAAAGGAATATAGCTAAACAATATCTCTTATTTCCAAAGTGCGCTTTGATTCATTTATTTTCTTAAAGTTTAAGCAGAAATTGAACAAACTCAACTGCTTTCTTATTCAAGTATACATAGTACCGACAATTTCCACGCCTTTTGAGATAAAAAGTAATAAGGTGGCACCAAACTGAACTTTAGTCACGGGAATAGCACGCTGAAAAATATCTACCTCAGCTGAATAGCCACTATCCTTAGGCCTCAGAAAAAGAGGGAAGTTCAAAAAATATAACATAGGTATTAGGGGATTCCTGCAGTCAACTAGCGCCCCCATCAGATAAAAAATATTGCTCGCTAAACACAAAATTATTACCCTAGTTTATTTAGAACCTATCAATGCTGAAACATGTAGTTGACTGTAGTTACAGATACAAAAAATGACAAAAACGGCCACGGGGGTTTTTGTATCTGTAACTACAGCAAACTTTATTTTACAGGGTAAATAAATAGGTTCTACAAAAACCATGGTACCTTTACTTCAATCTGTCTTTCCGGATGTTCGATAAGTTTTGTATTTAGCGAGTAGTACTTTTTTAACTGATGGGGGCGCTAGTGGACCGCAGGTAGCCCCTTAAAATCAGCCTTGTACTACTTCATAATAAAGGAGATCTCAACAAGGTCGAAATATTTGTACCGATGATATTTTATATATATCTCAAGCGCCTGATCTTCTTTTTCTTTTCGTGTCAATGGCAAAAAGTGATTTTATTGACTTAGCCCAAAACGAGGCTACATCAATAAACTTAAATAAGTCCTCCCAAGTGGAATAATCTGGAGAAGTAGGGCACAGCAAGGTGTGTCATGGATTGCAAAATTGTCGTTACGTTTAGGAGCGCCACCGCCTGTTCTAAGCGCCTGTTAAACTGTGACCTACGCATTTTTTTATCTCAAAAATTTTTGCTCTGGGCATCTTGGAATAAATTGTTACAGGAAATATCTTTAATAGACTACATTATTCTAAATAACAAACAAAGGGGCTTTCTGTGTTTTATTATACCCGTTGGTCTACCCTGCTAATGATTTTCCAGAATGAGCCCTAACTTACCAGGATTTTTAAGGTTCCGAAACAAAATGGTAAACAACTCATGCTATAGTTTTCGAATATGATTGCTCTTACTTGTAAACAAAATAATTTGTAAACTATTATTATTATGTAGTTTATCATTCCTGGATCTCGGGCAATTAAGTCCCGGACCTTTGGAAGGCGTGCGTGGGGCCGAAGCCAACACGTAGAAGCCCGTTAAACAGTTTAATTTACAAAAGTGATGTGACACCAACCGGCGATTATCCCTGTCTACATTAATACTAATGCATCCAAAGACAATCCCCGGTTAGTGCAGGACTATTGCAAGAATTGGACAAAAATAAAATTGGGTTATTGGGTTGAGGTTCTCGTGGATTGGGTTACTGGGACTATGGGAGGTTCTATGGCGCCTGCCCGACCAATGTTAATAACACGGAAAAACTCGAGTCAATGGGCTCCCGAAAACGGCTATTATTATTATTATTTGGTATTCTGTTTTTTTAAATCAGCTCGGTTTCAGATTTTTCACCGGTATTATGAGTGCCCACGGGCCTAGGTCAAGTGCGCATCATGATAATTGTTTGGTTCAATGACTGTTTGATCAGCATCTAAAAACTTCCTGACAATCCGGCATGTATTTAAAATTACGGCTTTTTGCAGAGATATATAAACAAATTTTGATAAGTTAAGCATTTTTATAGATTGGTGAAGTTGTTGTGGTATAACGCCTGTTGTAGAAAGAACTTTGGGAACGATGACTACCTTCCGAAGGTTCCACATACGGGTGATTTCAATTTTAAGGTCTGCGTATTTGTTCAATTTCTCTGCAATTTTTGTCTGTAAATTATGCGTATCGTATTGGGTACTGCTATGTCTATGATGTGGGCTGTTCTACTTCTACTAATTTTGTCTATAAGTGTAATGTCCGGTCTGTTGTAGTGAGTGGTTTTGTCAGTCAATATAGCTCTGTCAAAATACAATTTATGGGTGGTATTTTCAAGTATTGTTTCAGGTTCGTATTTGTAATAGGGTTTAGGTTGATCTAAAATGAGTTTATGGTCTATTGCAAGTTTTTGGTGGATGATGTAAGCTACTTGATCGTGTCTATACTTATAATCGGTCTGTACTATTGTCTTACAAGCACCTGTAATGTGTTGAATTGTTTCTGGGGCACTGTTGCAACGTCGGCATCTATCTACAGTATTTGGTACTTTCATTATGAATTTCTGGTAGTTGCGGGTTGCTATGACTTGGTCCTGTATCCCTAGCATGAATCCTTCCGTTTCTGGAAAGAGCTCTCCGCGGCTAAGCCACTCGTTCGACGCTGTCTTGTCGACGTTAGGTAGGTTTAAGTCGCGGAAGTGCCTTCCATGAAGTGTTTTACGGGACTACTCATCAGTTTTCGTCTGTCTGTCAGTTTGTAATTCGTTTCTTTGGGTAGAGCTGTCATGTAAGTTAAGAGGCGTCAATTTATGGTCATTTTGTACTATAGCTCTGTTTAAGATTGATTTGTCTACTTTTCTGTAGAAATAGGACCTAAGATCACAATTGTTTATTGTGTAGGTTTTTGATGTCTATGAGGCCCCTTCCTCCCTCACTCCTTGGTAATGTTAATCTTTGCATACACGATCCTGGGTGATGTTTTTTGTTGCGGGTCATGGTAGTGTTTATGAGGCGCTGCAATCTAATGAGCTCTCCCTTGGTCCAAGTTATTATTATTATTGTAAAGCGGGCCCAAATACTGGGTGCAAAATTTTAAATTGTCTTTGCTAGGTCGAATGGGGTATCATATGAAAGGGCTTTACTTGTAAGCACATTCCAAAATAGATTTTTGTAATTGCTTACGACTCTTAGTTTTCAAGATATATGATGAAAAATTACAAAAAAAATACTTAGATATAGATTCCAGTTTGCAAAAGGGATAATCTGAATTAATTATAGTCTTTTATGTAAATACTATAGCAAAAATAAAAGAATATTTATAAGTTGCACAGTTTTCTAGAAATCTGCACAAAACCTTTACAAACGGATATTGCTTCCAAAAATACTATAGGTATCGGAACTCTCGGCGCGCAATTGCGATCGCAATTGACCGTTTTTAGGGTTCCGATAACAAAATGGTAAAAAAAGGAACCCTTATGGTGCGACTTTGTCTGTCTGTCTGTCACACCCCTATATCTCAGCAACCACTTATGCTATCGACCTGAAATTTGGAGTTGTTTTAGAATATTGTTGTCCAACTTAATTGCACATGAAAGAATTTAGAAAAAGTTATGATTATTAAAGGGTCCAAAATAGGGGGGGCCAAATTTCAAATTGTCGCCACTAGCTCGAGTGGAATATCATATGAAAGGGCTCTACTTGTACATTCTAAAATATATTTTTGTATTTTTTACGTCTCTTAGTTTTCAAGTTATGATGAAAAATGTAAAAAAAAAACAAAAAAACCCCCATTCAACCCTTATCGCCGAAGTTTGTGAAAGGAAAAATCTGAATTAATTACAGTTGACAGAAGTTTATGTAAAAATTACAGCAAAAATAAAACGATCTTTCTAAGTTGCACAGTTTTTTAGAAATCTGCAAATAACCTTTACAAACAAATATAGTTTTCGGTCCTAGAAATGGACTTAATTGCTTCCGAAAATACAAAAAGTATATCGGAACCTTCAGCGCGCGAGTCTGACTCACACTTGACCGGTTTTTTTTAAAGTAGTCAGTCTAAGACTTCATAGATACAATACAGGGTGTAAAGGTCGGTGTGCTGAAAACTTTCCTCAGTAGACTGAACTGAACAACTTTCCCTAAGAAACATACTAAATTACCACTTATAAAAAATAATACATTAAAATCGAATTAAATATATTCTTATCTTACTAAAATCGTAAACTCGGCGAATCTGTACATTGAAAATGTTCATAAAAACATAACAGTAATAGAACCCATTCTGGCCATTTTTGGAATTCTTGTCTGTTTGTCCGTTTGTCTGTTTCTTTGTCCACGATTCACGCAAAAACCACCAAACTGATTTAAACGGGGTTTTCAGTAATGGGTTTGCCTTCATTTGCTGTAACATATAGTCGTTGTTTCATTGCAACTGGTTCCCTCAAACTCAAGATATATTAAAGCAAAGTTTCATACTGCTGTCCACGATTAACTCAGATAGTGCAGGGAAATTATTATTTGACCTGGAAGTAATTAAGTATGGCTGTTTTTTCTCGGATTCTTGTTAATCAACAAATCTCTCATATAAATGTACTAGCTGTTGCCCGCGGCTTCGCTCGCGTGGATTTCGTATTTAGCTTGTTACCGGTTTTCCGAAGCAATGAGATATTTTAGTCCAGGGAAATTATTATTTATCCCATCATTTCGGGGTAATATTAAACTAAGGAAAAACAGGACTAACCCTGCGCAAATCAATGAGTATAATTCAAGATTCAGCTATCCTATCCTATTCCTATCCTTCCCACCGTCGCAAAGTTGCATGTCTGTCGGTCTTCTACAGATTGTACTTCGGAGAGTGTGCTCTAGAGCTCCACGAGCTTATTCCACCATCTCCCTTCTACCATCGGGAGTCCAGACGCACCGCAGGATATCACCCATACTTGGTTGATATTCCGCACATTCGCACAAAGCGCTTTGAAACATCTTTTATAATGCGCACGGCTAAAGAGTGGAATTCTCTGCCTGCGTCTGTGTTCCCGAGTTCATATAACGCGAATCTATTAAAGTCGCGAGTGAATAGGCTTCTTCTGGGTAAGCTCGTTCCATCGTCGACCTCATCTCTGTCTTCAAGACTAGATCGAGGTCAAGAGTAAGCCCATTTTCAACAAAAAAAAATAAAAATAATAATAATATACAGACGTTACTCATAGATTACTCAGAACAGAGGAACTTAGCAGCAGTATCCTAACAAATGTAAAGAGAGAGATGAGAGACACTTTTAAGTAATATTTCAAAACAGAGCCAATTCGCAGAAGTAATTGAGAAAAACTAAAACCCTCTCCCTCTCTCTCCCTCTCCCCCCTTCCTCTCCCCCTCCCTCTCCCTCACCCCCTCCCTCTCTCCTTCCCTCTCCCCCTTCCCTACCTCCTCCTTCTCCCCCTGCCCCTCCCTCTCCCTCACCCCCTCCCCCTTCCTATCTCCCACCTGAGATAGCGCCGAGGGACTGAATCAAACACCTTTGTAACTTGTAACCATCTTCCTTTATTTCTCTATTACATGTACTTATATACTACTACTATGTGCGTCAACATAACGTCACACTACGTGATGTACGTGTTTAACAGTAGGAAGAGGGGTCTATCTAACCAGGAAGCTAACAGACGTGATGTTTAAGACTTACTATATCACACCTCCCCTGAAAAGGATAGGCCTCCCCTCCCCTGAAAAGTCTTTCTTACGGCTTAAAATTACAACATTATATGCCTATTATTTATAGACAAAACAACACCAAAATAAGTAATAATAAAAAAAAACCCGTTCAGTTTTACTTACAAAACTTTTTAGTTCTATTTTTGTGAATTAATATTTCCTTATTATTTTTTAAAACTTTTACATTTTCCCCTAAATCTTCTACTACTACATATGGACCTAAATATAAATCATTTAACTTATTATAATTTTCATTTTTAACTAAAACTAATTCATTTTTATCGTAATTAATGCTATTAGAAGTTCTATCGTAACTTATTTTCCTTTTTTTTTCTTTGATCTCAACAAATTTTCTCTAGCATCTGAATGCGCCTTTTGTAACCTATACTTTAATTCTAACGGATACTCATCATATACATACAATGGTTCTACCCTACTTAACAAATTATTTGGCACATTACAAATCTTCCCAAAAACTAGCTCATATGGAGAATATTTTGTACTCGTGTGCACTGACGTATTATACGCAAAGCACCAATACGGTATCCATGAACTCCAGTTCGTTGACTGATTTACTTGAATTCTCAAATAACAACCCAGATGTTTATGCCAATTTTCCAGAGACCCTATGCTCTCATGATGATATGGTGTCGAATTTATCTTTTTAATTTTTAACAATTTACAAACACTCTCTAAAATTGAATTCATAAATTCTGTTCCACAATCAGTTGCAATTACGCTTGGGACCCCATATCTCATTATAAAATTTTCAACTAGAGCCCGTGCCACCGTATTAGCTGATTTATCCGGAATAGGATATGCTTCTACAAACTTTGTCAATTCACACTGTAAAGTAAGTATATATTTATTTCCCTTACAATCAACTTCCAATGGACCTACAGTATCTAAAAATATTTTTTCAAAAGAAGAGGTAGCTGTGGAAGTTATGCACATCTCTTCCTTGATATTCCTATTAGTGAATTTTTGTCTCTGACAATCAGCACAACGATTTACGTAGTTGGCAACATCTTTGTACATATTACTCCAGTAATACTTTTTCCTTATATTCTTCACCATTTTAGTGATTCCCACATGACCACTAGATGGCAACAAGTGATAATCGTTAAGTATCACTCGTATCATTTCCCTGTCAGCTATCCTCTTAACGTCGCTAGCAATACATAAACGAGGAAACAAGTAATTTTTCGAAGCTTCGCATGTCAATATCTTAATATAATTCTTATTGAGCTCATTTTTAACAATTACCAACTCTACTATATTATTATTTTTACATAATGCTATCAGCTCCCCTATCGTTGCGTCTCGGCGCGCCTCCGTTAGTAGAGAGTCCTGATTTATGTAAAACGTAGAGTCACAAAAAATTATATCCCTTAAGGGTTGATCATCTGGTACCATTCTCTTTAAATATTTGTTCGAACAAATTACTAATTCCATATCCTTTAAAGTCTTTTTAATAACATCCACTACTTTAGGCCGGCCGGGTCCTAAGAGCGAATTTTTTTCCTCCTTACTAATCTCCTTTTCAGATCCGATATTTTCTATACGTCGTTTCATAGAACGAGTCAGAACTGCTATAAATTTGTATTTAAGTTTTTTAACTCCTCCGACGTTATAATGCGTGACAAAGCATCCGCCGTCACATTTTCCGATCCCTTTACATACTCTACCTCAAAATCAAACTCCTCCAACGCGAGCCTGAATTTCGTCAACCGGCTACTTGGATCCGTCATACTGAACAGATGTACCAATGGTCTATGATCTGTCAGAACTCTAAACTTCCTACCATACAAATATGGACGAAAATGCCTAACAGCCCAAACCACTGCTAACAACTCCTTATGGACCGTTGGGTAGTTCATTTCCGATTTATTCAACTGCCTACTAGCATAAGCTACTGGCTTGTTATTACTATTAGACAATAGAGCCCCAAGAGCAACCCCACTCGCATCTGTCTGCACCCGAAATATATTTTCCTCCGAAAAATCCGGATACTCTAGAACTGGTGGTGAACAAAGAGCTAACCTTAGCGACTCAAAAGCTTTCCCACACTCCTCTGACCACTGGAACTCCACATTTTTCCTACATAATCTATGCAAAGGGAATACAATCCGAGCAAAATCCTTTACAAACTTTCTATAAAAATTTGCAAAAGCCACAAAACGCCGAACTTCATCTACATTTTTAGGAACAGGATAATTCCGCAAAACCTCAATTTTACTATTGTCCGGTAACACACCACTCGGTGTTATCACATGACCCAAATAATTTATCTCTTTCTTCAAAAACTCACATTTACATGGATTGAGCTTCAAGCTAACTTTTCTGAACCTATCTAACACCTTCATCAAATTTACGTTATGCTGGTGTAAACTTTTCCCAAAAACAATTACATCATCTAGATACAAAAAACAAACTTCATAATTTAATCCTGACAAAGCCATTGACATGAGCTTTGAAAACACACTCGGGCTTGTCTTTAACCCCATGGGTAACCTCTTTAGCTGATATTGCTTATCTGCTGTAAAAGCAGTGTACTTTCTACATTCAGGAGACAACCCTAACTGATAGTAACCCGAACTCAGATCCAAATGGGAATAATACAAACATCCTGACAAAGAGTCAATTATTTCCTGTATATTCGGTAACGGAAACTTTTCGTCAATAATTTTCTTATTCAATAGCCTATAATCGATCACGATCCTCCACTTCTTCTCATTACTACTATCCAATTTCTTAGGCAAAAGCAACAAAGGTGACGACCATTCGCTAGAACATTCCTCAATTACGTCATCCTCCAACAATTTCCCAACCTGCTTCGTCAACTCCTGCTTCTGAGCTCGTGGTATCCTATATGGTTTGACATAAACAGGTGTTGCTTCATTTTGCAACTTAATATTATATTCAAATAAATTCGTCACCGACAACTTATCTCCCGGCATATGAAACACATCCGCATATTTAGCACAAATTTTCTCGATAGATTGTCGCTCTACCTCATCCAAATAAGTTCCCAACTTAAGCGACTCAAACAACTTCTTAACCCTTTCCACAGATAAACCAATGCCTGACTCAAAAGAACAAACGTCATACTCTGAGTACCTATCAATTTTCGGACTAAAATTCCCCAATGACACATCTTCTTCCCGGGTATTTAAAAACCTCACCGGAATTTTACTACCATCACCCTCTACAACTGCAGCTGCCACAAACACCCCTGGAGATACCTCCTCTGACTGAACTACATACACACCCTTTAAATCTGTCGACACGTACCTTACAATTTCACACCTACCTGGAATAACCAAAGTCTGATCTCGCCCCAACAACAACTCTGTATACACTCTTCCACCCGATTGGTGCTGAAAATTAACTACCCTGCTTTCGTAGTCAATACCACACTTGTACTTCAAAAGAAATTCTTCTCCCAAAATTCCATCCGTCTTACACTGCAGATTTTCAAACACATAAAACTTATGCCGAAAGCTATACCCACCTAAACATATATCTAAATAAACATAACCAACAGAAACCAAATCCCCGCATACTCCTTTTATTTTTAGCTTATCTGGAACAATTTTAATATTACCTAACAAACCTTCTAGCCATCCTAACTTTAAAATTGAAACATTGGCACCCGTGTCCACAAGCAATGTCAATTTCCTATCATAACTATCTAAAACTACGTGATTCCCTTTTCCGTAACTGAATATCTCTAACTCGACACTATTGTTCACGAAAAAACGTGCTTAGAGATTCATCACCTTCGGGGCACGTATCTTGTGTCTCTGCATAGTTCACCGTTCCCCCACGCGTGAACGTACGCGGTTTGCTATTCGAATTCTGCTGAATACGACCTCTATTCGAATAACTCGCGCGGCCACGACCTTGCTGACTCACCATGTAGCGCTTCTTATGTAATTGCGCATCCCTGTCCCATGTTTGTTTATTACCATACTGGTAGCTATTTTGTGGGTAGCGCTTTGTCCTCGCTACATAGCTCATACAGCCCCCTGATGGGTTAGGGATTACATCGTCCTCTTCCAAGGCTACTGTAATCGCCTCCCTAATCGATCCCAAACCTCTTGAAGAGACAATAGTCCCGATGCGCTGACTATTTAAGCCATCCGCAAACCGCTTGATGGCGGTCTTTTCATTAATTGGTCTAAGGATTTTCTGGACCTCTTCATTTCCGTCCGCCTGGGACAGCGTAAGATCGGTCATTAGCTTCTCGATCTCATCCCCAAACGACCCAATGCTTTTATTTCCCTGCCTACACCCCTGCAACTGTGTTAAAATCGCTGTGTAGGACTTCTTAGACACTAAAAATCTCCTTATGTCCTTTAGCAATTCATCAACTTCGGTATAAGTTTGGTTCAACTTAACCTTCGCCCTACTCGAAAGCCGAGTCTTAAGTACAAAATCTATTAATTGTTTGTGTTCCTCCGGCTTAAGGGTACCTTTGTAAAATTCCAACCCGTCTATCAATTGACCTATTTGGGATTCATTATTATCAACTATCGGTAACAGCGTAAGCGCTGTTTTTAAATCAAAAGTTGCCATTGTGCCTACAACTGTCTCTATCGTTGGGCTGACCAAAGACTCTATCTCTTTATAAAGCAACAAAAATTTCCCCGCTAAATCGGTTATTGCATCAAAATCCACGGCTACCACTTCTTTCTTACTCAAAGATTGTACTAAACTATCAAAATCTTCCTTAATCGCCTTTGCTTTTACCAATTTATTCTGCCCTTGAGCAGATGTACGCTTATCCTTACACAAACTTATTACGCTACTTCTAACTACTTGTAATTCCCTTAAAAGTTCCTGAAGGCTTGCCATCCGCAATGCTATGGTTAAATACACTATTGTTACACTGACACGCTCACAAAACTAAACGTATAACACACTCACACACACACGAACGGATCACCAGCCCATTCTGCCAATCCCCGTATCTCATACGCTCTCCGGCTGGGGCCGAATAGCTCGCCGCGCTGCCCGTCGATCCAACTCGTCCAATAATTTTGAATTAAAATATTTCTGGGCTCTGAGTACAATACAAACTGCTATTGCCACCACAATCGTTAACAACAATATTTCAGAAAGTTCCATGCCCACAGAGGCCGCCGTAGCTGCCATATTTGGTGACTGGCTCACTATTACATTATCCTTTGACTGCTGCGTCCCCATGATAGCCATTAAACGCTGCTACACTGAACAGACCCGGCGCAACACCCTCGCCAAATGTACCACAACGACGCCAGCAGCAGCAATAGGCACCCACACGCCACACCGACGATGCCTTGGATGTAGCCCCTCAGTATATTAGTCGAACCTGCTCCAGTCCCCGACGACGTAGGGCCATCTGACCATAATGGCCTTAGAATAACATAAAACTACTTACAGTTTTTCAGGAACCATCACTTGCCTCTAACTTTAACATTTCACTGGTAAAACTTATAAGAAAACACGTCACTTAGTCACGGTCGCCATGAGATAGCGCCGAGGGACTGAATCAAACACCTTTGTAACTTGTAATCATCTCTTTATTTCTCTATTACATGTACTTATATACTACTACTATGTGCGTCAACATAACGTCACACTACGTGATGTACGTGTTTAACAGTAGGAAGAGGGGTCTATCTAACCAGGAAGCTAACAGACGTGATGTTTAAGACTTACTATATCACACACCCTCTCCCCCTTCCCCATCTTCTCCCTCTCCCTCTACTTTACCTGTACCTGTACCTCTCTACCTCTCTACCTCTCTACCTCTCTACCTCTCTACCTCTCTACCTCTCTACCTCTCTACCTCTCTACCTCTCTACCTCTTCCTCTACCTCTACCTCTCCCTATCCCTGCCCCTATCCCTACCCCTAACGCCAATTTAACCGCCATCCCTAACATAGAAACGAAACCCATATTTATTTTTAGACATTTCAAACCTATCGCACCCCAACCCCATCCCTAGGGGATGATGGTATTTCACGTCCATTACGTTGGATTTCAAAGTTGTTGTATCTTTCGTAATCAGTGACCCGATAAACCATACAAACGACACCCATATTGATTTTTAGACATTTCAAACCTATCGCACCCCAACTCCATCCCCCGGGGGATGATGGTATTTCACGTCCACCACGTTGGATTTCAAAATTGTTGTAGTTTTTGTAATCAGCGACCCGATAAACCATACAAACGATACGTCCATATTAGTTTTTAGACTTTTTCACCCCATTTCCCTTTTTTAGGGGTTGAATTTGGGGTGGAATTTCAATAACAGTGATGAACTTTGCATAGAATTACATCATTAATGCCTAAATAATATATTATGTGGATTTTACTTTAAAAATAAAGAATTTTCAACTTCATCCCCCTTTTCACCCTTAAGGGTTTTGAATTTTTAAATAACCCTGAGACACGTGAATATTAATTTTTAGTCATCAGCCTAAATACAAATTTTGAAGATCCTAACTTCAAAACTGACGGACTTTCATACAAACTTTCATCCCCTGTTTTACCCCCTTATGGGTGGAATTTTGTAAAACCCTTTCTTATTGCACCCCTAGGCCTCATAAGGAACCTACATGCCAAATTTGGAATCTCTACACCCAGCGGTTTGGGCTGTGCGTTGATATGTCAGTCAGTCAGTCAGTCAGTCACCTTCTTCTTTTATATATATAGATAGATAATTATTAAAATCGTATGACCTCGGGAACATATATTTTTATTTTTTATTTATACTAAAATGCTAATGCAATCAATCGATTAGCATTGTTAATAGAACTATAATCATTGGTAGTTTACCTAAAAATTAAAATGTTTTCCCATTGGAATTGCTGTAATTCGGAGTTTCAGTAAGGTAATAAGTTAACTCGAAATTGCACTTAAAGGATAATATGTAATGGAAGTAAGTTTAATGTTTTACTTATTAAATATTATTTAAAATACATTTTATACAAAATTAAAATGTCAACTAAAATGATAAACTTTATTTTTGAATTTTTCGGTTTAAAATGCATTTTTCGTCATCTTTCCTATATTTTTTTCTTTAATATTATTTTACATATATGTATTTAAACTTAATTTTGTCAATAATAATAAAAAAGTCACATTTATATTTACTTCAAACCCACTCATATAAAAGTTTCTAAATACCCTGGCCTACAGAAACAAATGAACTGACTCAAACGGGATTTTCAATAATGTGCTTTTCGTGCAATGTTTAAGCTTTGTTTCATTCCAATCGGTTCACTCAAACAGAAGATATGCGAAGTTTGAATAGGTGGCGTAAATAACTCACAGACTAGCAGACTACTGAGCCAATTCAAACGAGGTTTCCAATAACGTGCTTCGATCATTGCAATCGGTTCATTCAAACAGAAGCTACACGTATGAAAATCATCAAGCGGCCTGTGCACCAATTACTCACTAACTACTGAACCGATTCGAATATGGTTCTTAAAAATGTATTTAGCTTACTTTTATGCAACATTTAAGCTATGTTTCATAGCAAGCGGCGGCGCCAATAACTCACAAACCACCGAACCGATACAAACACAAGGTGTGATAATGTATTTGACTCACTCAAACAGAAGATATTATGCGTTAAATCGGCGGCGCAAATAACTCACAAACTGATGAAGTGATTCAAATTTGACTTACTTTTATGAATTATACAAGTTTTAGATCATTGCAATCGGTTCGTTCAAACAGAAACTACACGAATGAAAAATAGCAAGCGGCCTGTGCACCAATAACTCACACTACATATATTCGTGTAGCTTCTGTTTGAGTGAACCGAGGTTTACATATTTATGTTATTGTGAACCCCGTTTGAATCTGTTCAAGCCCAAACTCCACGCAAACGAAGTCGTGGGCACAGCTCGTATTAAATAAATGTATGACAATATCTGAATACTTTGTACATAATCCGCGTTATTTTTAGAATACGGGCATGCTATTTTTATTGAATGCTAAATGGATGCACTTGAAAATTGTTTTCGGAAACAGGATATGAACTCGGTCGTGTGTAATGAATACATTTTCCTTTTTTGCTCCTCTTATTACCTGACTAATTGGGCACCCTGACATGTTATAATCGTGTAATTGTTACTATAGTATCAGTTATAAGTGTTATAACTGATACCATAGAATACATAATGACACAAGAATCGGTATAAATTCGAGGAAAGTCACTCTTCACCACTACATTCAAGACTTTCAACAATGGCTTCAAAGGTAAAAGTAAAATAAGATCTTTTTTTTTAGGACTATCAATCATCAGCTTCACTAAAACTTATTTCGTCCAAATATTTCGTTAACGTTTAACAAAAAATATATCGGCGTTGACGCATAAGAATACGAATCGGTGGTAGGGCTTTTGTGCAAAGTCCGTCTGGGGAAGTACCACCCTCTTACCTTATTTCTGCCGTGAAGCAGCAGTGTTTGCACTGCTTTGTTTCGGTTTGAAGGGTAAGGGAGCCAGTGAAATTACTGCCACATGAGACAAAACATCTTTGTTCTTAGGGTGGACAACGCGCTTTGCTGTCTTATTAGCGTCAAAGTATGTCACTAATAATACAGTGGGTGCTATGGGCGGTGGAGACCACTTACCATCGGGTGGCCTACCTGCTCGTTTGCTCACTTGTAACATAAGAAAAAAAAACCGGCCAAGTGCGAGTCGGACTCGCGCACCGAGGGTTCCGTACCACCACATAATCATAATTGTATTAGTTGAAACAGTAAGTTAATGTGCTAGATTTTGTAGTCCGACACGCGCTTGACCAAATTTTATTATTTGTTGTTATTTTATAGCTTATGCACTATAAACATACCAATTTTCAAGTTTGTAAGTGTTCCCGTTTTTAAAATAGAACTAAAACAAAAATCGCCTCCGCGACCATCAAACTTGACGCCTCTCTTATACGAGTATGAATGTTCTTGAAACGGGAGCTCACCACAATTGGTTACCATTAGTTGTTAGAAAAGTTGTATTTAATGATTTCAGACTTTTCCCATTATTTGTACTGTGAGACCTAGCTTCTTGCCAAATTTCATAATTTTAGGTCAACGGGAAGTACCCTGTAGGTTTTGCTTTTTTGCATAAATGTATGGAGATGAGGACATAAAATTCCATATCTTTTGATTGCGTCGTTGTAAAAAATTGAAATTTTCAGATCTTGTGTGGTCAATTTCAACCTGATACCTTTACCCGTTCGTGAGATAAAGGGTCTTGACAGACAGACAGACAGACAGACAGACGGACAACAAAGTGATCCTATAAGGATTCCATTTTTTTCTTTTGAGGTACGGAACCCTAAAAAAACAATAAAACCGAACAACTTTCTTAACTGGAGACCTTCAATAATCTAAGAGGCTAAAGTACAAAAAAAAACAGTGCTTCTTAAAAACTGCATCAGCTGTATTTTGAATGGGAGGTTTAATTTTTTTGGGTTTTGGCCTAGGTATAATATTTATGTGGCTTTACTTAATACCGTGTCTTATATTTTCTAGGTGCAAGTAACCGTGTTTGCTATGCTGGTGCTCTTCGTGGCAGTAACAGTCCAAATGCCTAGTAGCGGTGGTGAAAGAAGGGTGGCGCGCCAAGCTGACAAAGAAAAACCAGCTGCTGGTGGAGAGGAAGGTGCTGTAGATGAAAAACCACCAGCGAAAGGCGAAGAATCCGGCGGTGCAGGTGCAGGTTGGTATCATTATCAATAATAAGCAAGCGTTTTACCACTTTTTTTTATGACTGAGTCATACTTACATTTAAAGTGGAACTCAAAACAATAAAGATAACAAAAAATTGTGTACACACGGATTTAGGGTCACTCTTTCTCTTGCAAAAAACTCACTCCTGCAATCGCCGCGATCTTGCATGGAAAAAACCCTTTTATAAATTTTTTTAGTTATTATTGTTTTCGATAGCATTTACTATAGAGCTAATAATGACGACCTTGTGGCGAAGTGGATAGTGCAATCTGCCAGCTACGATGAAAGTTCTGGAATCGATTCCCGTTCGGGGAAGCTATATCTGAATAATGAGTTTGGGTACTTGCTCCCGGGTCTGGGTGTGTTTGTGTACGTCCAGGGGCACCCACAATACACAGTTTTTCTAGCGTAGGGCTGCGAGTGTAATGACCATCAGAGAAACTAAACGATGTAATGAGCTTGCCCAAAAGAAGCCTATTCACTCGCGATTTGAATAGATTCGGGTTATATGAAGTCGGGAACACAGACCCAGGCAGAGAGTTCCAATCCTTAGCTCTGCGCTTTATAAGAGACGTCTCAAAGAACTTGGTGCGAATGTACGGAATATCAACCAAGTGTGTGTTTTATGAATAGTTCTTATTACTTATAGGGAATTCTTATAAACGAAAGATTAAGTATAAAATGATTGACATTATACGAGTAGGTCCCAACACAAGTACACTAAATCGAAGAGCGTGTAGGAAAGGGTTAATGAGGGATGTAGAAGTTAAGAAAGTGTATTAAAATCGTAGCCGGTGGAAGGGTGGGGCCACTTACCTTCTTAAGAGGTGTTATGTTAATGTATGTAGTTGAAGAAATTAAGAAGGATTTCAATCGAAAGCTGAAAGGGAAGAACTAAACTTATCCTAAAGAAATGCTTCTGTGGACTGAAAAAACCTACCCTTAAAGGTGACTTCATTTCCGTGGAGATCTAAACCTTCTAGAATAGTTTTATGCTATGGTTTTATGTAGTTCGATTGTTCAGCTTGCCCACTAAATTTTCTCTGATCCTTTTCTTGTTGTTCTCGTAGTGCATCTCTATCGAAGGTTGGTTTTCAACTCAGTGTAATTGTTCTTGTCTCTTACTAGCTTAACAGTTCTTTACCCTGGCAACGCCTGTACAAGAATTGTTAGCCATTTTTAAACCATGTTTGATTTCTACTCTTCTAATTGCAGGTAGCAATAACAATAACGCATGGGTGAACATGATCCAAGAGCACACCAATAAAATGCCAGGGCTTGACAAGTTTTGGGAGCAATTTAACAATAATTTATCTCAAATATCTGGTTGATTAATTACTTATTTGGATGTTTTCTAACATTAGCTGAAATAGGTTGAATTAAGTACCGAAATAAATCTAATGTAACCTACTTTGTTATTAATAAAGACGATTATACAAATCTTGTATTTCTTTAAAACTCATAAAAACTTATAAGATACCCTTTCTCAGCACTAGCTGGCTCGCAGATAACGTTCTGGTTTTCCCCCTTATTTACCAAACCTTTGGAAATATAATTATGTCTTATCCTAATTACACTTGCAAGCAGGTATGGTATATATTATTTCTAAATGTTTTCTCATTTAGATATTTGTGTTAGGTTGGCAGTCTATAACAACTCTTTGAAAATGAAAGTCGCGTCTATCTTTGCACTATTGCTTACAAACTTACTGCAATTAAATTGCTACTATGTTGATAGTAAACTCGGTGATATACTTAAAGAGAATTACAAAGATAAAGCTGAAGAACATCCACATCATGAACATAGTGAACTTTGTGAAGAAACGAATAAACATTTGGACAGAAATCCCTGGAAGCCGGTCTACAGTCCTTTTGTAAATTACGATCGTTTGAGGCCAGTGAAGAAAGACCCCAAATTCGAAGATAATAAGTTTTATTTTGGCGGTACTATAGCGAAACCTTACATACCTTCGTATTATTCAGGACTCTACAATTACCCATACTATGACTTGCCGATATATCCACCTTCAGTTTTGTATACAAACATAGCAAACACTTACCCTGATATAGGGTACTTCATTAGAAAAAACAAAGATAAGTCACATACTTCTTTGTAAAAAATAATTAATTAAGAATATACATTATAAGGGTGTACTTGTAACAATTGTTATTCAACGTGTAAATAAGCAAAACCTCTCGGTGGTTCATATAAGTGAACAATTTTTGTTCTATAACTTTAGAAAAATAAAATATTGATCCTCTTTACACCAGACTCTTCCATCCTCGTTCCTTCCTCTGACTGGAACAGGTTTTTGCGTCTTTGTTGTGTATTTTAATTTCCAAAAGTTGTAGAGCAAAGGTCATCCAGAGGGGTTCAGTTACATCGGCAGAACTAACACCCGAGAGGTTTTGCGTATTTTTAATCACATGTTGTACAAATCAAATAAAAAAACTACGAGACTAGAGATTATATTATCGTTACTAATAAGTGTTTCAATAAAATATTGCAAGAATGGTTAAATATTATGATTTACTTTAATAAAAGAAAATAATCACTTCTTTCATTTTTTTAATCAACTATTTAAACTAGTATTTCTTCATTCCAAGACCAAAGAAGGACCTTAGCTTTAAAATGTATGAAACGTTGACGCGGGTAAGATGGTATTCTATAATTATGGCGCATAATAATATGATTATTGCAAGGTGTGAGTTGATGAGTGGATTTACGTCACAGACTGCCGATCATAGATATACAGGTCCTATCCTACTATAATACACAACATTTATATTCTGAATAACAATATTTATGGTCAAACTACCTGTTTCTGAGAGAAAATACCCAGTTGTTGGGAATCACACGTATTCGCTCAGTTATTGATCTTTCAACCTACTGTGAAAATGTTCTCAAACTTTTCCAAGCTATACGTACTTTAGCAGTTACGAATGTTTACTGTAATAGTTTTTCTTAAGAAACCTATACTATTATTTTTCTGTGCAGGAAGCCCATTCTTGAGTATTACATGGTAATAAAATATCACTTAGAAAATTTAAAATCAGTGATTAATCAGTTTTCATAAGTGAAGATTGATATTGGTTCGTTTAATATAAAATACTGTATAACTGTAAATTTTTTAACAGTTTATGGGGGTGAATTTGAATTTTTAAAGTCTCAAAAGTGTTATTTTATCACCCGGTGATATTTAAGAATGGGCTCCCTGTTCTTAACTTATAATTAAGATTCAAACTTGTGAATGCTTCTATTTTTAAGTGAAAGATAGTCATAGTAAGTATATTTTTTAAATCCACAACAGTTTCAGACTTAACATCTTAATATTGAGAACCACATTAATTTACACAATAAATTAGTAGAATCAGAGAAGGAAAAATACTTAAAAACACATTGCCACTATATATAGGAATCGAAAATACTCCATTTTATAATATTATTCCGAGTAGTTCGACACTGAGCATACAATGGCATTTAGCAAGGTGGGTAGCATACTCCCTGATGTAAATTTTCGGAGCTTACGCGGATTTAGTGCTCACACAGTGAAATCTCTGAACGATTTTTTAATGAATCAATCGATTTACATTTACGATCTTTCTAAACCCTAGCTGGAGGGTCTACCCACTAATAATAATGTTATTATTATATTTTACCCAAAATTCTTAAAAATACTTTATTATAAATGTTTCCTCATGTATACAATGATTTGTTATCATATATATTTGTTATGTGTTATTGTATATTTTGCAGGTTCTCTTATTCGCAGTACTAGTGGCCATATTAGCCATCGCGATTGCCGCACCACAGGGTTTTGGTAACCAACGAGGTGGAGGTGGCTTCGGTGGACGTGGCCAGCAAGGTGGCGGCTTCGGCCGACAAGGAGGAGGCTTTGGCCAACAAGGAAGAGGCTTCGGCCAGCAAGGAGGCGGCTTTGGCCAACAAGGAGGAGGCTTCGGCCAACAAGGAGGCGGCTTTGGCCAAAGGGGAGGTCGCTTTGGAAGAGGATTTGGACAACAAGGAGGTGGATTTGGCCAACAAGGTGGATTCGGACAACAAGGAGGTGGATTTGGCCAACAAGGTGGATTTGGCCCACAAGGTGGATTTGGCCAACAAGGAGTAGGCTTTGATCAACGAAGAGGATGATTTGTTGAAGGAGGTTGTTTCGGTAACAAAAAAAGATTTTGATTATTTAACCGTTATGTGGTTAGATTATCACGTAAAATTCCGAAGTCCACTCATAAAAAACGACACATAGCTTTTAATAATATGAGATAAAATGTTGAAAATAAATTATTTGTTACTTTTCTTAACGTTTATATTTTACTGTTACTACACACACAGCATAAGGTGTAAGCACACGACAAACCACTTTAAACGTAAAGAAAATCTTATCTTACTAGGCATGAGTGTCCCACTGCTGGGCAAATGCCTCGATTTTCCCTCCACAGGTCTCTACCCCTGTCTCTCTCTCAAAAGATAATAAACATCCTCATTAAATTATTATCCCAGGAGCTTTAAATCTGTGATTTATATCAATTTAAAAGCAAATGCACTAAGTTACAAGATAAAAAGGAATAATATGCATTATGTTGTGTCTATTAAAATACATAATGAATACCTAATTAATTCAAAGGCAGCAGGTATATAAACCCATAAGTGATTAAATCGAGACAAGTTATCCACAATATTTTTCCTGTGTTGCAACATGGCTCTTGTTAAGGTATGTTTGCGTGGAGGATCTTTTATAACCATACATTCCTAAAAAAAAATTAAATATTATTTTAGAAATAGTACATTACTGCAATAGCTGACAAATAAGGTATTGAAGGACGAAAGTCATAATGTGGGCAGAGGGGAAGCCGTCCTTCAATACCTGATTGCGACCAAGGCTTATAGAGTACTTTTCAAAATTTTGATCAAACTAAGTTTAATCCAAAAAACCGGCCAAGTGCGAGTCGGACTCGCGCACTGAGGGTTCCGTACCACCACATAACCATAATTGTAATACTTGAAATTTCAGTAAGTTAATGTGCTAGATTTTTTGAGTCCGACACGCACTTGACCAAATTTTATTATTTGTTGTTATTTTATAGCCTATGCCCTATAAACATACCAATTTTCAAGTTTGTAAGTGTTCCCGTTTTTAAATAGGACTAAAACAAAAATCGCCTCAACAACCATCCAACTTGACCCCTCTCTTATAAGAATGTTCTTGAAACGGGAGCTCACCACAATTGGTTACCATTAGTTGTGAGAAAAGTTGTAATATTTAATGATTTCAGACTTTTACCATTATTTGTACTGTGAGACCTAGCTTCTTGCCAAATTTCATAATTTTAGTTCAACGGGAAGTACCCTGTAGGTTTTTCATTTTTGAATAAATGTATGGAGATGAAGACATAAAATGCCATATCTTTTGATTGCGTCGTTGTAAAAAATTTATTGTGTGGTTCATGGATCCTAATATATGGTATTAATTTCAACCTGATACCTTTACCCGTTCGTGAGATAAAGGGTCTTGACAGACAGACAGACAGACAGACAGACAGACAGACGGACAATAAAGTGATCCTATAAGGGTTCCGTTTTTTTCTTTTGAGGTACGGAACCCTAAAAACAATATTCTATTTAGTCTGTGTTTGTTTATTTTTTTTACAATTTATAGCTTTCTTTTTGCAAGCCAGTTCGAAATTTAAACAAAATATTTTATAAGTTACCACCTTGGTTGTTATGCTTGTTGGCACATTCCACTTTTAAATGACTAGACAGAATATATGAGTTTTCATAGTAATTTACTCGGTCGTAAAACTCAAGTAAAACTCGATAGAAATGGATTTTCATACTAGCTTTACTGGCAGCCTTGCGAGTATTTAACCCGTACAGCAAGGAGGTTGTCAAAATAATGATCGAATTTCCTAGCAAGTTTGAGAAAAGCTTATACTCGTACCGATGTGTGGTTTTACTAACATCTCTTTTAAACTTATACACATATCTCCAATTGCAGAGAGTTTCTTTAAAGTTAAAACTACCTCAATATGTCGCTTGCAATTTCTGTTTTGTTCAAAAGACCCCTTCAGAAACTGGCAGTAGGCTTTCTATTAATTAGCATTAAAAACTAGTTGCTAACACACAAAATTATCATTTCAGTCTTGTACAATACTACCTTTCGATATGATGGGCACTTAATATATGAAGATTCGTAAAATTAAATCACTTCATAAAATGTTTTAACAACGCACTATGAAACTTACCATTTTGATACATACATAATATAGAAGGTGCAACAAAAAGGGGATATCAACCCTGAAGGATGAGATTCTGCCCATGAAACTGAACAACTTTCAGGAACATGGGTCAAAATACCAAAAAAAGAATTGACATCCCATACAAAATGCGCTATCAGCTCAGTGTCAATGAGAGGTAAAACTTTTTTTTCGTATTTCAACCTAGTTCCTTAGGGAAAGTTGATCAGTTTCATGGGCAGATCCTTCAGGGTTGTATGTATACCCTTTTTGTTACACTCTGTATAACATCACGGCTCTTTCCCGTCGGGTTATATTAGGCAGAGACCACATACCGTACAGACACATAAACCTTTCATACACGCTCTGGCTTTAATTTATTTTTATTTTGGCGTTAATCTAGTTTTTGAGCTATTTTTAGTTTGTTAGCAGCTTCACTGTTTATTTTCTAATTCTTATTTGCAGAAATTTTTCTTCCTCGCACTGGCAGTGGCCCTGATCGCTGCTTGCACTGCCGAGGAACGCGGTCGCGAAGGGGGCTTGGGTGCGTCTTTTAGTCGCAGTAGCCAAGTCAGTCTAGGCAGCCAGAGTGGCCTAGGCATCCAGAGAAGCCGTGAAATCCAAGGCGGCTTCGGCAGTCAGGGGAGCCGTGGTAGTGAAGGTTTCGGAAGTCAGGGAAGCCGTGGTAACCATGGAGGTTTTGGAAGCCAGGGAAGCCGTGGAGGCCTTTCTTCTCAACGCGGTGGTATCGGAGGAAATCGTGGAAACTACTAAATCTACTCATGGACCGATGACAAGTTCGCTTTAATAAAATATGCAATGCTAATTCAATGTTAATTTTTTGATATGGTGGGTTGGTGGCTAGCAATTGCAGGGTTTTTTACCCATAAAAACGTGTCTCTTGTACACACGGCCGCACATCAGTAGAAACACTTTTGGACCATATGGCGTGGTAATAGAGTTGAAAAAGTTTCTACCGACAAGCGGTTGACCGTACATTCCCAGTCAAAGCTTATGTTTTGAAAAGTATGCATTTGTGGAAATAATTCAATAAATAAATAATGCCAACTTTCCAAAGCTGCAAAATACTTATTTTTTTGTTGGATATAATTGTAATTGACATCAAAAATTACTCCACCTCGTATACTAAAAAATATTCTCCTCTAAAGCAGCGCAATGACACAGGCAAATTGAATTCACCACTTTGCATGGTGCCTAGGCTTTTTACAGGCCGGCGGTGCATAATTCGTTTCTCGGCATCGGTTAGGTTCGGTTTGTCATAGCTAACGAACCTAAAATGTCCATTTACTACGTGCTGACGCTGTTCCATATTTTTTCGGCCTTTATAATTTGCCGGACGTTTGTAAAGCGGCTAATTGTACAATTTACCTGTGACATGTAGAACTGTGAATCTGCGATGTCGTTAACGAAGAAAATATTTTTATAAGTCAGTATGGAGATTCTGTTATACGGCCGTATATCTAAGAATGATAATTTTATTAAGCCTACCGTTAAACAGGCAGTAAAATTACGGAATCCTGTTTTGGAAAAGCGATGCTCAATCAAACGAGTTCAGTCAAACAAATTGTTTTTATTAAACTTCCTTTAGTTTTTTTTTTCATTACCTTTAATTGGTACAAAATAAGTTAATTAAGATAAATAATTAATAAACACTTTCTAACAAACATAGACATTAAACTAGCAACTTACCTACTTATGTTATGCTTACATCTTATATAAGTAAAAATAAACAACACAAATATCAGAAAAAAGTTTGAGAAACATTTAGTTTTAGCCATAAAACTTGCTAAACAAGGATTCCCTAAATTTTGGCTTTATATTTAAGCGAATACGTATAAGTGTCACCAGTTTTGGAAAGATTTTACACATAGAAGTATCAACATGACGTGCAAAGTAAGTAAACATTCACTCTGTACTGTGCTCCTCGGAAAAGGTCTTTTATAGCCTATTTTTATTTTAGAGTGTTATTTAAAATATTTTCTTTCATTACAGGTACATCAGACTCTAGCTGCTGTAGGCATTATACTGTCAACCGTCTACGCACAAACAGGGCCAGGTGGATTTGGACCACCTAGTCAATTTGGAACACCTGGTCAATTTGGACCACCTGGTCAATTTGGACAATACGGACAACAATTTGGCCAATATGAACAACAATTTGGACAACAACTTGGACAATATGGACAACAAATCGGACAATATCCACAACCCGGACAACAGTTTGGACAGATAAGGCCACCAGGACAACAGCAATTTGAACAATTCCAACAACAATTTGGAGGGCCCGGCGGTTTTAACCAGCAATTTGGCCCACCTGGTGCATTTGTACCCGGACAGGGAGGTTACAATCCGAGTAACTTCGGACAAGGAGTACCAATATATGGCTCCAATGGTTTTGCTCCCGGAGTAATAGGGCAAGGTTTTGGTGGACCCGGGGGCCCAAGTTATATTTATTACCTAACAAAGAAACGGTAACTTAACTGCTTAAGACGTTAATTAAGTTAAATAAATAATTTTAAAAACAATAAAATATATCTTTAATTTTTCAAACCGTAACTGGTCTATTAATTATCTCCGCAAATCGGCCACCTGCTAAGAACTGTGTAAAAACGTCTAATAAAACATTACCAAAATAGAGTGCCAGTCTCGAGCCTCTTATAAAAGGGTTCGGAGGTTCTTCTACTTTCGGAACTTCTTTTGGCTTTTCCTGTTCAATATCATTTTCTATAGGCACCATAGGTTCACGTTCTACGAGCTTTATATATTCATTAATAGCTTCTTCTCTAGCGATATCAGTGTGGAACCCTCTTGGAGGTGGTCCAACTTTAGGAGTCGGGGGGGTGATCACTACCGGTGGTGGCGGAGGGGCAGATATTGGTTTATTTTCTACAAAATGGGGCATTTCCATTTGAGAAGACACTTGTCCATTTCCTATCACTGGACCCATACCTGGAGTAACAGGCGCCATCATAGGAGGAATTGGTGAAGGCAGATATGGAACTGTGCCTTGTTCTACAACTTCATAGCGATTGTCTGCTGGTGGAGGAGGCATCAAAGAAACTTTTTCTGGTGCCACATCTACAGTCTTCATATTATCCAGATCTCGTTTTCCAATGCCATGCTTCATTCCAAACTTCCCGAACGGTGTCACAATTTCCTTGATCAGTTCTATCGGTTTAAAAGGCGGCAATGGAATTGGCTTGTGCTCAACTTCAAAATTTTTCCTAAATCTGAACTCGCCAAAAATTGGTACACATGTAGCCCAATAAATTGAAGAAAGACACAAGAGTATCTGAAAAGAGATTTGTTTATTAACTTTTATACTAAGTAGGTAGACAATGTATGACGCGTAATCTAATTTTACTACAAGTAAAATTTAAATACCTGGATGAAACTGATCATTTTGCACAATGTTCTTCTCAGTGAAAAGACAATCAATAACTTAACTGATTCATAAAGATCCTGGCTTTTATGCAGTCGGTGAAACAAATTATGAGCACGCTACTGACGCTAGGGCAAAACCATTATTCTAGTACAAGGCTATTCTATAGGAGACGATTGCTTCATTCTTTCCAGCACCTAAGTAAAGTACCAATGAAGAATGCACTTGTTCCTTTGAAAAATGTTTTCGTTTCAAAAAATATTTAAAATAGCAGTACTAATGTTACGACGTTCGCCTTGCACTGTATTGCAATCATATCTTTTCTTTGATTTAAGTTTGTGCTTAAACAAATAACCTTGGATTCGATCGATCGAAATAGTATATATAGATTGATAAATGGCTGCTTTATTACCCGTCTGCCCCAAAACAGGAGGGTTATTTTATACTTAAAACTGCATGTTATTATCGCTGAACAAAGAAACTACTAATAAAGAGGATATTTATCAAAAATGATGCGAGAAAATTCTATAATACTAATTATAAACCGTGTAGTTAAAAAGACATATAAGTGACACGATTTCATTGACAACCTCAAAGCTACTCGTACATTGAAGTTTTCACTTACAGAAACATCGATCAATAATCATTTAAATTGTCATTTATAACTTATCAATCTAGGTTTATAACCGCAACACTATCTTTGTAAAATCATCAAGTTTTCCGTCATAGTTTGCAGACAAGCCGCTAGATGGTCGATTGCAAAACAGTATTTGCGGAAACTGGATTTTTTATAGTTTCGTTGACCCTGTACGGGGTTTTGTGGAATCATTATAACTTTATTGTGGTCCATAAAACGGTCACAAGAAACTGTCCATCAGATCAAAACTATAAAATTCTTAAGTAGCTATGTAAATCCTAAAGAACCGTTTGTCCATTAGGAATATTTAATGCGTGCGATATAAATGTAGTCATTTCATTTTGCTGACGTACAAGTGATTTGTTTGTTTTAAACAAAATTAATAGGACGAAAGCACCTTCACCCACAGTACTCGTACATATTACTGATTTGAACGAATACGGTTAAAACATTTAAATATTGACACCATCGGGCTTTGTGCCGTTTAAATTCATACGCCCTATGTGCTACAATTAAACTGAAAGTGTCAAGTTTCACATGTTCTTGACTGTACAAATTAAATTAGAATTTTAAAACTCCTCTTCGTGCAATGCATCATAATAAGACCAGAGAAGGCGACGTAGCGAAAGCTACAACATTGTTTTCGAAAACATGATCAGCATCTGTGATCAGAAGCCAGTAGACCACACTAATGTAGACTACTTATTTTATTAGAAGAGGGCAAACAAGCATGATGGGAAGTGGTCACCGCCAACTATAACACCCACTGCATACTTCGATAGTAATTAGACAGCAAAGACTGCCCACCTTGAGAACTAAGATGGTATGTCTCCTGTGCCGGTAATTTCACTGTCTCCTTTGCCCTACGAACCGAAACACTTCAGTCACAGAATAAGGTAATACCTAGTACTATCATACAGAACGGACACTCTCCGCCTCCCTTGCAATCTACCCCGCACCCCCGCGCGCACCGGCCCGCCAGATTCTCGTGGTCCTTCCGAGGGTCCATTGAACTGAATATGCGAGCCTACGCAACCTTCCAATTTCAAATCCGCGCTCGATGTAGGACGTGCTCAAGTGCGAACCCCAGGTTAGTAAGTATAGTCAGAAGTGTGCAAACGACACGGCTTTTCAGCAGAAATGGGCTAGGGAGGGGACTTTGCACAATAAGTCCTACCAACTTATTATAAAGAGGTAAAGTTTGTAAGAGTTCATCTCTGTAACTGCTACTAAAAATATTTCTCCAATCTTTAGGGCCGAAACGGGCTATATTTTACCTCCAGAAAACAGCCTGATCCCACGGGAGCAACGTAATTGATGAACACTGGTGTTGAGAAACGTAAGCTCGCTAATTAAATTCCCTCGCTAGTCCAAAACACGCGCAACAAGTTTTTTTCATTATTGTATTCGAGAGTCGTATAATTAGCCTGTGGCGTGGTTCAACGACCGTTATTTATTAGTTTTAACGTGATGAACATCGAAACTTGGCAAATTAATAGAGATAGGGTTACAAATTAGAAAATCGCAAAATTTCCCAACCCCAGGCAGGATTCGAACCTGTGTCTTCTCTGTTGGTTCCAGACACGCTTTACCAACTAGGCTATTGGTGGTCCTGCCAGGTGTTTTAAGCATTTCAACATTTCAACATACAACACTTTTATTTTTAATTCTAACATAGGCACGGCTATGTTCCATTCTGCCGTACGGGGATCGATTATAAGAAAACATAAAATATTGGTGATAAATTATAATGAACCTATCTCTATCAATTGGCCAAGTTTCGAGGATTCTTAGATTCGGGTTTCTGTTGCGAATTAACGTGTATTTCGAAGCACGAAAACACTCTTGTCACTCCGTCACCTCTAGCTCGTACCATCATCGACCTCATCTCCGTCTGCCGGGCTAGATTGAGGTCATTTACGAGCAATCCCAAACATCATTGCCCTTATCACAGATGAAATAACAGAAAACTGTGCTACGGCAACCTAATCTAGGGGATTCGAAAAGGGCATTGGTTTTTATACAAAGCGACGCGACTGCTGCAGTCTCCGTCTCCAAGAGGGAAAACCAGATCCAATCCTTTAGGATCCTTGAACCCTTATCTATTAGGCTTTGGCAGGTTAGTGGTCAATCTGTCTATCAGAGATTTTAAACCACTGAGTGGGCTCTGACTTGACTCTGGCCTATGGCTTAACGTGCCCTCCGAAGCACAGAATCGCTTTAGTTGTTGTGCCACTTCTGGTCACCTTTCCGGGTATTAACCACGGTCATTTAAGCAACGATGCTTAACTTTCGTGACCATTAAGAAAGAGCAACTAGCATACGGCCACGACAGAGTGACTCTTTATGAGTCACCATTTGGGTGACATCACGAGCTTCAGTTGGCTCAGCACGATGCCTTTTAGCGTTTATCTAGGGTCGATTATACAAGAAACAGTGTTGCCAATCTACTCTAATTTCGGTTTCCTTATAACTTATCAGTGCAACGCATTTTGAAAGAAAAGTACCGCTACATGTATAAATAATTATCTCTGTTAAAAATAACAAAAACGCAATTTGTAGGTTTGCTAAACATTTTCATTCATTGACATTTCTTCGCTACATAGGTCACAGTGCGCCATGTCATGGCTATTTCGGCAGGTGGATAAAATCAGAGCAAAAGCCGATGTACAGGCTTTTTGATATTTTACGAGCAAAATATATTAGAGCAGCGCCTGATTGTAAACGTCTTCCTCCTGCCAAAATAAACGAGTCGCACGGTAGATTAAGATGATATCATTCCGCAAATAAAGTGACAACTCTCAGAGATATAATTTTATATCGGCCCTCGTGCTGCGCCTGCTATTTACCTTATTTGACACTGTCGACCGGTTTCCGAGTAAACTGGTCTAACCAGAACCACAAAATATCCTCGATCACACATTGTGTAATCTCGATCTTGTAAGTGAAAACAAATAATTTGCATAATAATGACAAACGAAAGATTTGCATAGATGGACAATATTTAAACGCGATGACATACTTACTTATTATGTAAGGTACGATAATCTTATTGTTATTTAATACTAAAAAGCTCTAAAGGAAAATAAGTATATTCTTTGTTGCACACGAAATTTTAAACATTATATGAGGCGGCAATATTGCTAAATACCGATTTCTTTTAATTACTAAACAAGACTGTTATAAAAGGTGTCCAGCCACTGTCCAGCTGTGGTCTTTTTATTGGATGTTTTATGATAGATGGACAGGTGCAAAATCTGGAAGGGTATGTTTAATGAAATCACTTTCTCCGAGAGACTGTACCACCGGAAATGAAAAAAATCGGCCACTCACAAACACTCTTACATATTTTTTTTGTACCAATGTATTGCATGACCGTTTTTTGTTTTCGGCAACATGAAGAAGAAAATGTAGGACACATTGTTAAGTTTCGTTGACTGATCATGTCCTTTCTTATGCAAATCCAAGATGCCTAATTGTCCAGAACTTTAAATTAGATGTAGCCAAAAATTTAATAAATGACGTTTCATTAAAACTCCAAAACACAACAACACAAGACGCCGCAACGGAACCAAAACCACGCACTTACATGTCTGTCTAGTAATGTCTACTCCATCAAGTGAAAGGCGTGTTATAATTTTATTTTTAGGCATATTTGTTTATCGCGGCATAATTAAATGGATTAGTTCCGTCCGACTATCTTCGTAGAGTGTGTGGTGTGGGAAAGTGGTAGTGTGGGGCAGGGTGGGCACTTGCTAGCGAAAACCACGTAGTTGGTATTAATCTGCCGCACTGTGTTGCACTCACTTTCTGTTTACCGCTCCATATGTTCACCTAGCGAGTTTACTACAAACTGATCGGTAGTGGGGCAAAAACTTGTGTGTGAGTTACCGAAGTTGGAGGAATATCAACATTTGGAAATTTCTGTAAGTATAAGTATTCTTACTTGGGTTTGATTTTTGTTTAAACATAGCACAAAAATGTTTTGCATAGATAGCACGCGTATGCTAAATTAATTGCTCTAGTCTAGTTGCTCTAATCAAAATTTTTAAACCACACAATAAAAATTGTAAAAAGTCCGTCATATACATAGTCTGTAGGAGGTAGAGAAGTGTAAAACGTCTTCTGGTCGACCATGACTAGTCGGTCAAAAAACTCAGTTACGTTTTACAAATATACAAGGTGTAACAGAAAGGGTATATCAACCCTGAAGAATGTGATTCTGCCCATGAAACTGAACAACTTTCCCGAAGAAACATAGGTCGAAATACGAAAAAAAGATTTTGACCTCCCATACAAGAATGCGTGATCAGCTGATTCAGTTTCTATGGGTGGTTAAAATTTTTTTCGTGTATCTACCTATGTTCCTTAGGGAAAGTTGTTCAGTTTCATGGGCAGAATTACATCCTTCAGGGTTGATATACCCTTTCTGTTACACCTTGTATAAAAAAATCTAATTTTTCATCCAAACTTTATTTGTGACAGAATATATCCTTATTACCTATTACCTACATGCGTTGATCATTAATAGTAAGAAAGGAAACGTAAGTTATTCGTTATAGCTATTTAATGCGTGATTTCTAACACCATTTCCTCACTTAATTAAAATTTTTGTTTTTATTAAAATCAACTAACAATAGACCATAGAGCCAGAGTTCTTGGCGAGACGAAGCAAATGAGCCCTAACTCGACGGGGTTGCTTAGATTTTGCCTCCTTCTGCCTCCATCATGAGACTCTGGATATCATCTTGGTCCATGATCCTTGACAAAACAAATCAGACGAGGCCAATTCGATTCGCCGATTGAAACTTTGTCCTCGCATAGTATTAATTTTTGTAAATATGTTGTACATGAGTGAACTGGTTGCAATGAAATGCTTATATGTTGCACGGAAGTTAGCCAAATACGTTATTGAAAACCCCGTTTGAATCAGTTCAGTGGTTTGTGAGTGAATCGCGGACAACAGTTTGAAACTTTGTATCAAAATATCTTATAATGGAGTGAACCGATTGCAATCAAACAACGCCTATATGTCAACAACAAAATAAGATCAACCCTCAATGAAAAACCTCGTTTAATCCGGTTCTGTGGTTTTTGCGTAAATATTGGCGAATTTTTTATAAAGTGTAGTTTAATACTCTTCCTTTAAGTAGTTTTAAAGGAAATCAGCTTAAATAGTTGTTCAACTCAAAGAGTAGGTAGTTCAGGTCCAAAACTTGTTCAATTTGAAACCTAGTTTTTTAGTTAAAAATGTAATGCAATTTTGAAAAGTTGATAAGTTTGTACTTTATTCGTATAAGAATGATACATTCCGCAACACCACCGGCCGAACTGGAGACCTTTATATTTTCGTCTTTAAAACAATCTGACGAGTAGACTAGGAATCTATCTGTACTATAATTTATAAGAGGTATTTGAAGTAGTTTAGATCTTAGGATTTCTAGTCTACCAGCGAGGAAAGTCGTGAAAATGCCCTGTATTAGCAATTTTGCGCTAGAGGCCATAAAGCTTTTATAACCAGGAAAGTAGGTTGATCCGATGAGAATTTATTTGCTAGGTACGACATGTACTTAGTTCTCCTTCTGAAATAATGTCACCATTTATCAAATAGCCCGTTGCTTTTCAATAGGGGCAGCTACTTAAAATTGTGAATGTAAAGGGCATTATTTCTTAGCACCTGGGCGACTGAGCTATGCTCTGTATAATTAAAATATCATCAGGTGAGCAAGCTATGCTACTCAACAACAGATGGCGCTATAAGTGTCTTAAACGCACTAAAACACGTAGAAAAACAAAATTACTAAATAAGAACGGTAAAAACGAATTTTCCCAGACATGAGACCTAGTGTAACTGAACCTATAACCTTACTTAATAGAATAAGTATTTTCTATTCAGACAAATACCGAGATATTCGTTAGAAAGTTTTAATTTAGCCAAAACACAAGTGTTCCAGCAGCGCAGTCCCTTGAACTGACACAATAAGATCATAGCGAGTTTCTTTCACAAGATCTTTTCTCAAATTTCTATACCATTATCTATTCCGCACGGAATTAGAGAGATATCCACCGACTATGACAGTTTTATGTCCGAAGACAAAGCAAATTCGTTAAGCTTGGGCACACCAATACAATTGATGTGCTTACACATAATTTTTAAATGATCTATTTACTTGGTCCTTTGATCCCGACAAATCCGCTTTTAAACGTAATCAATCTGGGTGTCCAAGTAGATCAACATCGTTACAACTCCGGAGAAAGCTGAAAATTAAAATACATTGAATGTTTTATTTAGGCCTCTAAACATTAAATTTTTGATCGACTTGTGGTAGGACTTACTACATGTGAATAGTAGCCCAAACTCTTTTTGAGGATCATGTTGTTGCCATCAAAAGGATTCATAACAAGTAGGTAACCTTTATATTATCTATCGCTTCACTTTTTAAGTGCTTATCACTGCCCCTTCAGTGCAATTGTAACCATCAAAAGGATTCAACCTAGTAACTCTTTAATTATCTATCGCTTCACTTTTTAAGTGATTATCACTGCCCCTTCAGTGTAATTGTAGCCATCAAAAGGATTCAACCTAGTAACTCTTTAATTATCTATCGCTTCACTTTTTAAGTGCTTATCACTGCCCCTTCAGTGTAACCTATTTATGTTTTAGGCAAGGCTATAAACGTCACACCCCATTCCCTTTTCATCTTAAGCCCTGCCTATGCGAGGCCTAAGATGATAGCTCTCCCGTTTTCTATTCTTTATCTTAAAATAAAATAAAAAAATAAAAAAGGTGGGAGAGATGGTCCGCTCCACCACTCGCGGCCCACGATGAGCACCTACCAACACACCAACGTGCGCAATGTGCTCCCCCCAACGGGGAAAGGGTATGCCGGCTTAGCCAGTCTTTTGATTTGGGCCGAAGCCCGTGCCGAAGCACCGTTGGAGCCGAAGCCCATTGTTGGAGCCGAAGCCCATTGTTGGAGCCGAAGCCCATTGTTGGAGCCGAAGCCCATTGTTGGAGCCGAAGCCCATTGTTGGAGCCGAAGCCCATTGTTGGTGAAAGGCCGAAGCCAGGGTTAGGCAAAAGCCTAATGTGATTCCAGCGGTGGACGAGGATTTCTCCAAGTCGGAACCAACAGCCGACCGAAATCGAGGCTGCGGCCCCAAAGTGACAATTTAATGAATTAAAAAGGTGGCCGAAGCCAAATATTGACCTCCATGGCGAAAACAGAAACATAAGAAGATCTATCGAAACAACTTACGTCTGTGTCGTCTTTTATTTTGAGTCCCGTAGGACAGACGAGGATTTCTCCAAGTCAGGACCAACAGCCGACCGAAATCGAGGCTGCGGCCCAAAAGTGTCAGTTTAATAAATAAAAATAGTGATCGATACATCGGAGACATACTTTTGGATATTTCCAATGACGAAACCAACGTACCATCACCGTGGCCGTACTGTTCATAGCACTCAGGATACGGACTTCCATCCTTCAACGCACTATTAGCAGAACAGTGTTAAGCAAGATAGTTGTGTAATGCCGACGAGCAGCTCACGATAGCGAACTTCAGGCGCGCCGCCACATGATGCCCTCATCGTACAAAACACAAGGAAACTGTAAACTCGTCATCGTCGATAGTGCCGCAACTGCCAAACAAGCATCGACTCGTGTACCGGATTTTCACGTCTCGATAACACAATCTCTGCTTTACTCAGAACAGTACCACATTCCTTCAATAACATCGCAAACAGCTCCCAACTTGCCCCGATCATTTTGTATTTTTTGTCAGAAATATAAGAAAACCCAAACTTTTTGGGTTTTCCATCATGCCATGCACTCCACCAAACAGACGCGTTCGAGAAGTATTTGTTCCATTTTATACTTTTCAGTTTTTCGAACAGGGGGCCTAAGCGTCTGCCTACATATTATACGAAATGCCTTTCGTATTAATTTAATCTCATATTATCACATTTCATGTGATTAATCCATTTGCCAATATTTCTTGGATTCGGTCCGCCGCCTGCTCGGCGACCGTCTTCCCCATAAGTATACTTCGTAATATAAAACGACAGATCGCGCAGTTGTACACGGATTCTACCGCGTAGTTTCGCGCCAAAACGGCTTCGATAGCCCGTTTTCGTATGAATATTTCAATACAGGCAGATTTTTGTTCTAAATTGATGCTTGATGGAAAGATATTCCTATAAACCATTGCGAATACTACTTTTAACTGTTTTAAGTAATGTTTTTATATGATTACATATCCTTTAACCTATCTTAATGTCCATTTTCATTAACTTTGTAGTATTTCTCAATTTTTATGCGTTTCTAAGATATTTTTCAGCTCCCAGCCAGCTGTTTAATGGTTTTTAAGTACCTTAATTTGTACCTAGGGTCATAGAGTTACACTAGCTAGATAAATTTTTCAACCCTGTATAGTAAATTTAATCGAAATTGTTACAGCCGTTTTCGAGAAACAAATTACAAATATATATATAGAAATATATTTACAAACATATACGAGTATACACATATTTCTCGTTTAATAGTACAGGAACAGAGCAGCTGCCATTTGACCTTCGCTACCCAGAGGACGAACCAGGCCCAATCCTAAATTACGCTTTGCCAGGTTAATGGCCAATCTGTCTTTCATAGTTTCCATGACTACTATCGGTGATAGAAACCGGGACCAACGGCTTTACGTGCATTCCAAAACACGAAAAATGTTCGAGTTGTCAAATCCGCGCAAGCCCGGTTGTACAGTCTTGTAACTCTATGTTAATTGCCTTTCCAGGTTCGGACCACGACCAAACTTTCGTGATTCGGAAGAAAGTGTCAACTTGGCCATGACCACAATAATTTATTAAAGTCATCGATGATTTATTCAATTAATCAAAAATTTTAATACATCAATATATCGCCCATATTTAAAAGCGTAAATGAGGTGTAAAAGAAAGTACGATAATCCTTCTAATGGGTGATTATCACAAATAGAATACATAAAAATATTTATAAAATACTTTTAATTAAAAAAAATTAGTTTTAGCTCAGGCAGAAGTGAAACGCCGGGGGGCCAAAAATTATTTAATTTTTAAAATTAAAATAAGCCCTGTTAAACTCCTCAAAAGTCAGGATCAATATTTGTTAATAAAATAATGTTCAGTTTTAAAATTATCATCATAACAATTTGAGTTTTAAGAGTTTATCGTGGATTTTTTAAATTTTTAATTTCTCGAAAATCACCCGGTGACTTTCAAGAATTTTCCCCCTGGAGGTTTAAATGACCTCTAAGATCAGCTGGTTACGTAGACAAAGATATTTTTTGTCTAAATTTCCAGTCACTTGCAAATACCTATCCATTTCAATAAATTACTTCGATCGATTATTTCGAAGGAAAATCAAATTTCTTGATCACCAAAAAAAAAATTTATACCTATTAATAAAAAGTTTTTTTTAAATATTTTATGACTTTCTTATAGTAAGGGTGATGAAGGACAAATTTCTACACGATTTGCTCATGTCTGCCTCTTTGACTGATGATAAGGAGCATCCTCTAAAAGATACAAAAAATATTGGCGGACATCCACACCCCTGCGTTTATGAGGAATTAAGTTTCAGCTCTTTTGAAATTTGACAATGAAACGTACACCTGGCAGACTATGACTATCTGATAAAATACAATGTATAAAACCCCAGAAAAATGGTCTTCCACCATAATATTCCTTCGTCGTAAGGTTACAGCGCTTCAAAATGCAAAAATTCACTACTTCGTCCCGTGATAATGCAGAGCCCTGCATGTCTGCCTCTTCGATTTTCTACATCTTCAGAAATATTTTAAACAGGAGCCACAAAGGCAGACATAAAAAACATTATTTAGTATCTTGTTTTCAGTTTTTTTGCTTTAACTCAAAAACGCAGCAACGCACAGTAAAACTTGTAAGGACCAAATCGATTCGTATTGAGCTGATCTATCATCCCTATTAATATGAATCATGAGCAAATCATATACCCAAATTGCAGCCAGCACCCTATTAGTGATGAAGAATCACCTGTTAGACGGATCATCGTACTTTTTTAACATCCTGTATAAATAATAGTGACGTATCAAAGTTTTAAAACGGCGAGATTAAAATGTAAATGGTATAAATACTTAGCGGTCATTCGTATAACATGACCAAAATTGCCGCTGTATGAATAACCAGTCCTGCGTGAAATCGTGCTACAAAATAATTGATGAGTACCTACATTTAAAATTTAAAATCCAGTTACACCACTATCTATAGACATTAATCTCAAATTGGTTATACAGGGTGTTTGGTATAAGCATCTCTGCAGACCTCTCGGATGGTTGCTCTACCCGTGACACTGAACAAATTTACCTATAAGGAACATAGGTCGAACTAGGAAAAAAATTTTTCAACATCCCATAGAAACTGTATCAGCTGGTAGCGTATTTCGTATGGAGGTAATATTTTTTTTCATATTCCGACCTATGTTCCTTAGGGAAAGCTTTTCGGTTACATGACAACTACCCGAGAGATTTGCAAACATATACCATAGGCTGTGGTGACCACTTACCATCAGGTGGCCCACCTGCTCGTTTACACACTGTCTTGTGACATAAAAAAACACCCAACATAGAATGCAATAAAACCATATCTATCTTTCGAAAGTCAGAATAACGTCTAGAAGAAAATGCTATTTGGCTCTAGTTTGTAATAAAAAAGGAAAGTGACTTTACACGCAGCATAAGAGTAAGTAAGCTATTTCTTGATTCTTCTACGCGAGTCGATAGCAATTTATTTATGCAATTCACTGACTAGCTTTAATGGTCTAGACGTTGATCTAGGCACTGGTTTCACAAAAGTGTTATTGTTATTACGAGTAAAACAACATTTGAGATAGCTATCCCCTAGATAACTGGCAATCTTCCACCGTACGTTTTACAAGAAACTTCTTACCACGTACGACTGCTATGTGGAATCAGCTTCCTGCGCAGGTACTTCCGGACGAGTACAACAAGGCAGCCTTTAAGAAACGAGCCTACAAATATCTTAAAGGCTGGCAGCGCACCTGTGATCCCCTGGTGTTGCGGGTGTCTATGGGCGTCGGTGATCACTTACCATCAGCCGGTTTAGCACGCTGCAGTTGTCAGTTTGTCTAGGCCCATAGATTAAAGACATTAAGCATGGTCACGTTTTTTTGACATCCGAGCAGTGCGACTCATTTTGAAAGACAAGGACGGCTACATGTATTTGTCTATATAGCTATCGCTGTCTAAAATCTCAAAAACATAATTTGTGAATTTGCTAAACATTTTCCTCCACTGACAATTCTTCGCGCTTGGAGGTGATAGATTAGATGACATAATTCCCCAATTAAAGTGACATTTCTACGAGATATATTTTCTCTCGGTGAGCGTGCTAAGCAGGCAGGCGACCCGCCTCCTCGTCTGCCTCCCTCTTCTATAAAAAAAATTATAGCTATCCTTTTGTTCATTATGAGTTCATGAGACGTACAGTCGAGAGCACATCAAGCTTGACAAATTGGTCTTTGTACCGTTCTTATTTTAATAGACTTAAGGGCTAAAGTAACACTACGAGTGTCAAGCGGTCAAGCTTGACCTAACAAGATACCCTCTCACACTGTTCAGAAACGATTATTTATTTTAATTCGTGTTCCTTTTTAAAAATATTTGGGTGACAATTCACATAATTGACAATGTGAGACATCCGGTGGTGTAAGCATTTTTCGATAATTGGAAACGTTTTGGTATATGTCTTCAAACATTTCAAACTTAACTTCGACCTGTTGTGTGACCTGTGTGTTGTAACCTGTTTGAAAACAATTAAGTTTGAAAATGTTCGAAGCAAGCTGTAAGCACCTTAACAGGACTGTCACCTTGTTTTAGCCGTCTAACTGTCCAACATGCTCACCCACGCATGAAAAAACAGATAATCTCCATTCGCTCATTAGCAATTTCTAAAGTGACTTCACCCTATAGGCAAAGAAATTCAGCGACGAGAAAGTTTTCTCTATATGATGTTGTAAAAAGAAATGCTCATAAATATTTAGCTGCTTTTGGGTAACCGACAACCATCGATTACGCTAATGTCATCTAATCTATCACCTCCAAGCGCGAAGAAATGTCAGTGGAGGAAAATGTTTAGCGAATCAACAAATTACGTTTTTGATATTTTAGACAGAGATAGCTTTATACACCAATACATGTAGATGTCCTTGTCTTTCAAAATGTATCGCACTGCTCGGATGTCAAAAAAACGTGACCATGCTTAAAGCCTTTAATGTATGGGCCTAGATAAACTGACAGCTGCAGCGTGCTAAGCCGGCAGCTATTACCCGCGACTTTGTCCGCGTGGATCTATCGTTTTGCCAAGGAAATCCTCAAATTATCACTGGTGGAAGTCAATTTCATGTTTTTTCGGGATAATAATCCACATCCCTGCCTTTCAGCGAATTCTGTTCAGCGGTTAGGGCGTCACAGAGTTACAAACATACTAACTTTCACTGTACCGTATGTACTAATAGTTACCCGCGACTTCGTCCTCGTAGATCTGTTGAAAAACATAAAAAAAAATCCCAAAGAAATCCTAAAATTTTCCCCGGTTTTTACTGGTAAATTTTATGTCAAGCAAAGAATGTACTATACAACCTTTACTATTAGGCGCATGACATTTGACAGTTGACTGTAACTAGGGGAAGCGCGGGATGAAGGCAGGGTAAGGGGTGGGTCCTGTACTATACTTACTAATCTGGGGGTGGGTCGTTTGTCAGCATTTGAAGATGGCAGACGTGAATTTGTTTCAATTTTGGTTTTATCTGTTGATTTGAGAGTTTAAAGTATAATTTTGTTAAAAAGTGAACATTTACTCGTAATGGAAAATGGAAATATATTCTTCTACAAAAAAAAGGACATTTAGTATCCCAGTAATGCCCATAAAAACTCATTTTGCAAGCAAATTTTCGTTCTTTGCATTCCCCTCCATTTATATTAAAGTCGCTAAAGTATGTGATATACAAGGTTCCTCAATGAAAAAGACAAAAGATGCGGTTCACATATGGTTACTTGGCATGAATTACATCCAAACCGAATCTATCATCCCTTAATAGACCTGTCACACCATCCACACTTACACATACATACACAACACATGCGCTCCCACACACAAACACACACACATGCACACATCACTGAAATGATAAATTGTGACTTTGTCAACTTCCTTACAACTGAGCAATGTAACTATGTTAAACGTCCCTCTAGTCCTATGTAAATTATTTGTATAAAGTAACTATTAATCGGTTGCCCAAGAGACAGGCTGCGTCCTAGTTTGGGAACCTCTAGTGCACTCTTTTGTAAATTATTTCTGTGTGGAATTAATAAATTTATTCTTATTCTTACTAAAGTTTTTGGATGGTGAGAAGCGGCTTTCTTCGTGACTTCAATAAGTTCCCCTATCAACTTATCGGAGTCATCGTGGTGCACAGGCTTTCCTCGTCGTCGATCTTCGAGATGCGGATTCCTGTGTAAATCATTCTTTCACTGGACATTGGCGTGTCGCCATTTTTTTGTAACAATTCCTTTACTTTGACATTGGCGAAATACGTTTTGTAATGAGATGTGATGTCATTAAATAAATATACATACAGGGTATTGAACAAAGAAGCAAGGAGGTTTTTGTTCTGAGGTATTGAACGCGCTAGGTATAAAATTTTCTTATCTAGGCGTGTACTGCCCAGATTAGTAAGTTAATGTACAGAGTAGTGTACTGGCGCATGGCGGTGGGATAGTATACACATAGAGGAAATAAATCACTCTGAGTATACATATGAAAGATTGTGGTCTCTACCTACACCTACGGAAATAGATGAGTTATTTATATTTATGTACTAATGAATTATTTGAGAAATCATATCGTCGCTTTTTGAATCAAAATGAAAAAAATAGAAGAATAGCGCTAAGAAATTCTCACCCCACTTCCGCAAGACTTGTTTATATTTTCCACGTTTAGGTATATATTCTTATAAATCTTAAACACAATAGGAGAAATACGTGCCTACCAAGTTGTGCTACAAAAATGAAATATATATTTAATTTTGAAAAAGACGTGTGTTGGAATATCTGATGTATATTGCCTTTCTGAATACCACAAAAGCGGGGACGGTTGAGGAAGCCTTCGACAGTGCTACTTGAATAATTATAGGAGCAGGCGAATGTCGTATTTTGTAAATAGGTCTAATGTACATAATATATCGATTATACACTGGAAAAAATACATAGCAAACCCAATTTACTTACTTGCTTACTACGCTGGGTCAGCGACCCAAAATGAGTCTTAGCCTCCAATACGAGATGTCGCCACTTCTCCCGGTCTCGTGCAATTTGAAATTCTAAAATTAGTAAGGCATATTCTAATAAGTATTTCTTATAGTCTGATTACATCCTGACTGGTTGGACAAACAATGTTTCTTTAGCTTAATTTTAAAATGTTTTTATTTCTGCATCTTTTTTTGGCTCGAATGCTCCGTCCTGCTCTTACACTGCGTTCATTCTAGCTACATTAATTTTTTAACTGTAGTAAACGCTATAAATCTACAAAATAGAAAATCACAAAATTTCACAACCACAGACAGGATTCGAACCTGCCTGTGTCTTTGCTATCAGTACCGGGGACCTCAACGAGGCTACCGTGGTCCAGCATGATGTTGTCTCCGGCACTAACGGAGAAGACGCAGGTTCATGTCCTGCCTGTGGTAGGGAAATTTTGCGATTTTCTACTTTAAAGGTACAAACGCATTAAAGGCGAGAGTGAATGGAAACGTTGGAAGGGGAAGGCCTCGGCGAACGTACCAAGACCAAATTCAGGACGTTCTGAATAAAGGCCAGGTTAAAAGTACCCTAAACCGACGAGCATGTATGAAAGGATTGATGAAGGTTCAGGAAGCAAGGGAAGTATGTCAAGATCGTAGCAGGTGGAGAACTGTGGTCTCTGCCTACCCCGACGGGAACTAGGCGTGATGTTATGTATGTATGTAACGCATTAAAGTCTACATGTTTCTTCGTTTCAGTACCATGACCCTGAGCAAACTTCTCCTGCTAGCTATCACTTTCACCCTCCTGCTTTCGACATGCGAAGCGGGACTACTGATGTCCATATTGGAGTGGCTGTTCAACTTGCAGCCAGGCAAGAGAAGTCTCCAAGAGGCCATCACCGCGTATCTAGACAAAATATTTCCCAAAGATGATGTAGACTCGGATCTCCTCAAACACTTGTTTATGGTATACGCCGAAGATGATGATATCCGATTTAGCAGCAATTTCGTTGGATTAGAAGAGAATGTTGGGCAAAGAAACTAAGATAGTTATAAAACAAATACAGTGTACAAATTAGTTAAGTAATTAAGTACCTAAGTTAAGTATTGACAAAAAAAAATTTTTTTTGAGTCAGAACTCTATTATTTGACTTCGAAGCAGAGAGTTCTACCAATTATTTATAGAAGTTTTAACTTTCTAGAATCTATCTCCAACGAGTACATGGAATCGTAAATGATGATATTCTTGGTTTATTATAAGAAGAAATATTAAGCATCGGGACTGAGATATTTTACAGTACACACGGCCGCACATCAGTAGAAACACTTTTGGACCTTATGGCGTAGTTATAGAGTTGAAGAAGTTTCTACCGACAAGCGGTTGACCGTACAAAAACAAAGTACGAGTTACGTTAGAGTTCGATACTCCATATCTACACAAAAAAAAATTGTAGTAAGAACTATACATAAATGGTGATGAATTTTCTTTTGCATTGAGTAATATTTGTCAGACAAAGAAAAACTCTGTGCATTATGGTGAGGATGTTGCGTAAAGAAATAAACCGATAAACAATCCAAACAATAGGCTAATCTGTAAACAATAGTTTTCACGCGATGCCATCGTAGAAAATGCGGAAACAGGACAGATGTTACTTATTTCCGACGAGTCTCGTTTCTCACGATGAAGCCTGGTTATTCTACTCAGTATTATACAGGGTGTAAGGGGCGTGTCAATAAAACAGAACAACTTTCCCAAGGAAACATTTTTGGGAAATGAACAATTTTATTGACCTCTCCGTACAAATTGATCACTCTGATCGAAACAAAAAATTATTTTTTTTTATTTCCCTAAAATTTTTCTGGGGGAAAGTTGTACAGTTTCATTGAATATACACCGTCTTTACACCCTGTATAGGGTTCTTCCTAAACAACTGCGTTCCATTGACTATGTTACTCCCTAAGGAACACAGGTCGAAATAAGAACAAAAAATTTTTGGAACCACGTACAAAATGCGCTATTAGCTGATACATTTTCTATGGGAGGTTGATTTTTTTTTATTCCTATTTCGACCTTTGTTCTTCAGGGAAAGTTGTTCAGTTTTATGGTTAGAGTAACATACTTGAAGGAACGCAGTTGATTAGGACGCACCTTATATACAGAAAAAGCATTGCGGTCCTTGCGGCACATGAAACTAAACAATTTTCCCCAAGGAACGCCGACCTATTTATATGAGAGGTAGAATTTTGTTTTGTTCGTTTATCGTTCGCTATGTTCATTGTGCAAACTTATTAAATTTTATGGATTTTGTAGTATTCTTCTGTAACAACCTGTATAGTGTTTTATTATGATCGATTAAAGGTCGAACATGACCGACAAGATGCATCATTTGACGGTTACGAAGTATACCTTTTTGAAGTACCTATTAAAAGAAAACACCACCGTCACTACAGATTCAGTAGGTTTAAATAATAGGCACTACAAAGTAGACTTACAAATAAGTTTTAAAACAAAGTGTTTCCACTCCTAAGCAGATCCATGACACACTTGCTTTGGTGCCCTACCTCCTCAGTTTCTTGCACCTCAGTTTCTTGCACCTTTTTGAAGGCAACCAAAGAGCTATTGCTGTAGCCACATTTTGGGCTAACTTCCTATAAAATCATTTGCCATTGATACGAAAAGAAGAAGAAGCAGATAATTATTTATTTTAGGTAAGTTACACAGCGTCTATGTGACAGCATTCCGAAATCTGAAAGGCAATTATGAGATCCATAGATTTACTATATACGTATCAGATAAAAAAAACCGGCCAAGTGCTAGTCGGACTCGCGCACTGAGGGTTCCGTACCGCCACATTATATCAATTAAATTGATTGAATGAAAGGTAAATTGCGGTTTAAGATTTATGATGTATTAAAAAAAATCTACTTACTAGATCTCCTTTAAACCAATTTTCGTTGGAAGTTTGCATGCTAATGTACATAATATATTTTTTTAAACTTTATCATTCTCTTATTTTAGAAGTTTTAGGGGGGGGACACATATTTTACCAATCTCGCGCAAACTATTCAGTTTAGAAAAAATATATATTAGGTAATTAGAAACCTCAATATCATTTTTGACGACCTATCCATATATACCCCACACGTATGGGTTTGATGAATTTTTTTTTATTGAGTTTCACTTCTAAGTATGGGGAACCCTAAAATTTATTATTTTTCTTTTCTATTTTTGTGTAAAAATCTTAATGCGGTTCACAGAATACATCTACTTACCAAGTTTCAACAGTATAGTTCTCATAGTTTCGGAAAAAAGTGGCTGTGAGATACGGACGACAGACAGACATGACGAATCCATAAGGATTCCGTTTTTTGTCATTTGACAATGGAACCCTAAAAACTGCATCATCAATATGCCCACACAAGAATGGATAGTTTGTATAGAGAGGCTGATTTTTTTTTTTCCTAAAAGTTTCTAACTGAAAGATGGTTAGTTTCATTGACATTGGAATTTTTATTGGTTTTGCTTATTCGTTTTGCTCCCTAAGCCCAGTGATTCTACTCATGAAAACAAGCAATTTTCCCAAAAACATTAAATATACAGGGTGTTAGGGACAGCCTCCTGAATACTGAAGGGGCGTGATCAGTCAACGACACTGAACAACTTTCAGTGAACAAAACTTTCAGGAAACGAAAACAAAAATCCACGTCCGTTGTGACAAGTGGCAAACGTATGTTTATGAACTGCAAAGAAAAATGAACCCTGCGTGTTAGTTAGTGTAAAATAGCGGTTACTTGGTGATTCTGGCATCAGTCTGACTGATACCAGACTGATGGCAGATGATAATTCATGAATGATGGTATACTGATGGTACACCACAAAAACAAAAACATAGCGGCTGATGGAAAATTTCTCATCTAGATTTGATCTAAGTCTCCCATCAATCTGACTGATGTCAGAATCACCGTGTAACCGCTAACTTAGGGAAACGTTATAACGGACTAATTACGTTATCCGTACTTTCAAGCCTACTTTAGTGTACTTGTAGTATCTCTATTTATTAACGTGAGTAATTTTGTAAGATATTATGGATAAGATAATTAAACTTAAGTAATTTATAGTATTATAAAAAATTGTATGATACTGCACTTGCAATGCTAAACTACATTTACAATACTTAAGTGTTTGCTGGAGACTGATGACTGGGAGCCAATACTAAAATGTCACTGGGTGATAAAATATCACTCAAAATTCAAAATCACAGATTATTATTTTGAAAAGTGAATATTCAAATTTGTTAAATGTAAAGTAGGTAGTATAGTATACAATTGTTTTATTTACTCTTGAACAGTTTATCAGGGTGAATTTGAATGTTTTATCACCCGCTGATATTCAAGCCCGGCCAGCACAAACTTAATATTTTATGTGAGGAACATAGGTCACGTTCTGAGTCTAGGCGTCTATAGAATGCTGTGAGTCGTCACTTTCTGCCGCTGGTAGCCAAGCCTTGGTTACGGGGCTTGGCTACCAGCAGCGGCATCAGGTAAAGTTAAATGCACAATGACTAACCTGAAGGCAAACCTTTTTACTTAAATAAAAATTGCATTTTAACTCTATTATGAATTAAACTTTGCATTAATGACTTACAGCATTCAAATTCAAATAATTTATTTCAGATATAGATCCATACAGTGTTAGTGACAATAAACTTATACTATGGTTAGTAAAAAAAACATACACTATATACTTCTCATACTTCTATACTACTTCTTCTATACTACTACTTTTATACTACTTCATATACTTCTTATCGTGGTCTTATTTATTTACTTAGGTAGGTATGTGATCTGTGACGTTGTATGAAATGGCCTCTAACTATATTTTTACCCCTCTACGACAAGAAAGAGGGTTATTTTTTACATGTTAATTGTTGTTGTTGTATTGTTATTATTTGATGCTTTAATTAAACCTTTATTGAACAAACAATCTCATTTATTACTCCTAAAACTGACTTACTTGGTAATATAAGCTGACCTAACCGAACCTAATATGATTTTTACATATTTATCAAATTTTGGTAATCTAATAATTAAGTACCGGTAATTATTAATAATTTCCAAATATCACTTTTACTGTTACATATCTACTAGAAAAACTAAAATAATCATGGAAAACTCACATACGTAGTTTCTTCTTCTCGTTATAGTATTACCGTATTACGATTAATAAGTTATATATAGGGTGACTTTTAATTAGTTCTTGATAGCAAAAGATATGCATGTACTCATGATACTGAACAACTTTTCCCAAGGAACATAGGTCGAAATACGAAAAACCAAATTTGATCTCCCATACAAAATGCGCTATCAGCTGATGCAGTTTCTATCAATGATATTACAATTATATAACCGACGGTTTCTATGAGAGGTCAGAACTTGATTTTCGTATTTCGACCTATGTTTCTAGGGGAAAGTTGTTCAGTATCATGAGTGTTACATATTCTAAGTACAGCACTATTAATGTCGATTGTCTATGGTTGAGACTCTAGACTTTATGATACTTCCCCTCTTCCTGTAGACATGTAATAATGTGAATAAATACGAAATTAATTAAAACATGGATTTCATTAACTACGCCGCCTCCTGACCATGAATCCTCGAGCCTGACCAACAGGCACGAACAAATGAGAATGAGTACATTCATACCTTTTTCTATCAAGAACTAATTAAAAGTCACCCTATATACGAGTAAACTTAATTGCGCCTTGTTTGCTTCCAGCACGTAGCATTTGCAAACTATTTGCCTTTCATAATTTTATAGGCGTCTAAAAATTACAATTTGGAACAGGGCAACGCCGCGCCGTGCCATTACCGCTCCTGTTCTATGGCACGCTATTCAAGAAACACCCTGTATTGATTATTGCAAGTAATTTACTTTTTTATTTTTAAAGTGAGCAAACGAACAGGTGAGCCGGGCCACCTAGTAATAAGTTGTCACAACACCATCGCCCAAAGCACCCACTTCAGCGCAGCGAGGTTCAAATCTCTTTGCACTCCACCGTCTTACGAGTATTAGTGGCAGAATTTGACACTAATAAGACAGCAAAGTGCGTTGCCCACTGTGGGAGGTACGAGCGGTCTGATGTGCAAACACGGCTGTGCTAACACTGCTGCCTTACAGCAGAAATAAGAAAGGGGTGCTTCCAGGTAGACTTAGCACAAAGGACTATCTTCAATTTAACAAAACAAAAGCAGATTCCCGAGATATTAAAACTACAAATTTATGTGTAGAGGTACAAACTTTTAATTGTTAACTAACATTTTTAAGCCGATTGGGAAAAGCCTGGGCCTATATGTATCCAAGATATGTATAGACAAGTGGCTTTCTATCATAAACGCTAAGTGTACATACCTATGGGATTGACATTAGCTGTTATGCCACATTTCGTTAGCTAATGTCAATCCCATAAATTTTTTTGAGCCGACTAGCGCTTACGATGATAAAAAGCCTCTTGTCTACGTCCCTGTGCAGTTTCGGTTCTTCTTATGTCCTACTATAGTTAGGGTGCTGGCTGCAATTTGGGTATATGATTTGCTCATGATTCATATTAATAGGGATGATAGATCAGCTCAATACGAATCGCTGTGCGTCGCTGCGTTTTTGAGTTAAAGCAAAAAAAATGAAAATAAGATAATATAAATAATGTTTTTTTTTTGTCTGCCTTTGTGGCTCCTGTTTAAAATACTTCTGAAGATGTAGAAAATCGAAGAGGCAGACATGCAGGGCTCTGCATTATCACGGGACGAAGTAGTGAATTTTCGCATTTTGAAGCACTGTAACTTTACGACGCAGGGCTACTATGGTGGCAGACCATTTTTCTGGGGTTTTGTACATTGTATTTAATCAGATAGTCATAGTCTGCCAGGTGTACGTTTCATTGTCAAATTTCAAAATAGTTAAAACTTAATTCCTCAAAAGGATGGGTGTGGATGTCCGCCAATATTTTTTGTATATTTTAGAGGATGCTCCTTATCATCAGTCAAAGAGGCAGACATGAGCAAATCATATAGAAATATTTCCTTCATCACCTTTACTACTATAGCTCTTCCAGTGTTACCTGCACTATTAGGGGCTCACTCATCAGACGGGAAAAAACAGTAGATACGCCAGTGTTGCCGTTGTTGCAAAATTTATCGTTTTTAACTGAATAATTGAAAATTGATTAATCTTTGGAAATTGATAATCTTAAACTGGATAACTTACACACTTAACAAACCTTGGAACTGAACAATTTGCAAATCGAACAATTTTCAAGCTGACTGCCTAACAAACTAAGTATACGAAGAACATTTAACTAGATAATTATCGAAAAATTTTGCAGTACTGGCATCACTGGCAGACTTTTTGTTCTTGTTTAGGAAAACGGAAAAAGGACCGTGTGTGCCAGTCATCTGCGCAGTGTTTTTGAACTGTGAATGCAACACACTTAACAAAATTGGGCAGGTAAAACTGTAAAGCTTTTAGTTTTGTACAAACTCTATCGGTTTGCAAACAAGACGATCACCATCCTCGACACAATGAGCCGTCGGTTTCTTGGCCGACTTCTCTACCGTGTTTTTTTGTAATATTAATTTCTGCCTTTCAGACTCTATGATCTGGTCGTCATCGTCGCCGTCTCGTTCTCGTTGTTTCCTCGAGTCGCCGTTGTCGGGCGAATTGTCCCACGCGGGCGGGCGGCGCAGGTTGAAGTAAGGTTCCTGCTGGTACCCGCATTCCAACCGCCCGCCCCGCAGTCGGCAGCCTTCCGACAACTCCCTCACCGTGTCCCTACTCTGTGGCCAACCTGCGTTTCTGTTATACCCACACAAAACTCTCTCATCTATCACTTTACAACGTTTGCTGTCGAAATCGTATGGACAACATTTCTTTCTTGGCGGTCCTTCCTCTTCCATCCCTTTTTGGTTTCCCTGGCCGAGACTGTTTCCCATGGGGGGTACCGGTAGATCACCAAGACCTTCTGTCCCTCCGGAACGCGATACACATTTCCCAGACCTCCTGCATGGCTGCGCGAGAACATAAGGCAACAGGGCAACATGTACGAGTATCTATGGGAAATACGTTAACCATAAAGTAAATGCTTTTTAGGAAAACATTTAAACTGTAATATTTAATTATGACGTAGGTACTTACAACAACTAGTTGGACATTGTATTGCAACATTCTCTTAATTCAAATGAAATTTAATACCATCAAAAATATAATCAACTTTATGTAACTTTTCAGCCAAGCATTACGTACAGTCCAAAGCACGTCAAGCTTGACTCATACGACTTTTCAATCACCACTGCGGTTGCTTTTGAATGTAAACATAAAGGTAACCTTAACGAATGCTGAGCATAGAAATTGTAATAAATTCATTCTTACGAATTTATTGCAACTCTCGAACCCAATGAGCTCTTTTCAAGGTCATGAAGGTCACGATTTAAAAAAACAAAAAGGTTTTGAAAGCTCCGACAGATGGCTCTAGTTGTACAATAAATGTCAAATTTTGAGATAGGCTGTAATCTGTATAATACATAGACATAATAATCTAAGGTATAATATGACATCGATCTCTTTGCGATAAACAATATCACTAGATAATAGAATTTAAGTTTGATTCGTGAGTTAATATTTTGTAGGTTTACAACATGCCTATGCCTTTTTGATATGCTTTCGTTTACTAGCTACCTTTCGATTTGAGCTTAGTGTTGTGGACTCAATTCGATTGCGTTTTTAGGGTTCCGCACCTCAAAATAAAAAACTGAACCCTATAAGGGATCACTTTGTTGTTCGTCTGTCAAGACCTTTTTTCTCACAAACGGGTAGAGGTATCAGGTTAAAATTTATGACGAATATTAAGGTCCATAAACCAGTCAAGATCTTAAAATTTAAATTTTATACAACGACGCAATCAAAAGATGTGGCTTTTTATGTCCTCATTCCATACATTTATGCACTAAAGCAAAACCTAGAGGGTACTTCCCGTTGACCTAAAATTATGAAATTTGGCAAGAAGCTAGGTCTCACAGTACAAATAAATGGAAAAGTCTAAAATCATTGAATATTACAATTTTTCTCACAACTAGTAGTAACCAATCAAGGTGAGCTCCCGTTTCAAGAACTTTTCAATAAAAGAGGGGTTAAGTTGGATGGTCGCGGAGTTTTTAAAGTCAAAGGGCAAATGCTTTTAATACACTCACCGGCTGAAATAACCGGCCGGTCTGTTTTCTTTTATATATTTTCATACAAATATGGGGCCAAACGAAGAGTTAATATCTTACCTAAATTGAATAAAAATACAAATCTGATTGATGAGGTCTTTAGATAAGATCCTTAATAATAAAATATTGTCAAAGATTAGGTATGTCTCAAATGTTGAAGAAAACCCGTGCGAATCCTAAAACATTTTAATTCGCTAAATGTAAGAGATTTCTGACAAAATGACTTATATTTTTTTCTGAACGATGCACGGAATTTCCTAGATACCGTGCACAGGTTTAATCTTCAAGAATCGGTAGTCAGACACCTTATTTAATGATCTCACTGTTTATTCACGGATATTTATTTCGTTTAGGAAATATATTGACGCTTCATTTTCTTTCATTTACTTGTATGAAAATGTACGACAGAAAATATTATAGACCGGTATTTATTTCTGCCGGTGAGTGTATATCATATGGTAGATAGGTACGGAACCCTCAGGGCGCGAGTCCGACTCGCACTTGGCCGGTTTACTAAAAAAGGCTGGCATGTTTACTTTCACCATAGGGTACAAAAATATCTAAATAAATAAACCGAATCCATGTGATAAATATTTTATAAACATGTTTCAAGGAATGCAGGAAAGTAAATAACACAAGCAATATATTTTGGAAATTTTCGAGGCATGTATAAAAGTGCAAAGATTCGTCATCATTTTTGTAATAATTAACAGTAAAACCATAGTTTATGTTGCCGAGGGTTTGCGTTTCTATGGAAATTCCTTGCTGAATATTTTCTACTTTCTACACTCCTCGCTCTAGGACCTCTTCAACGAAGTCTTCCCTCCGGGACCTCTTCCTCCGGCACCTCTTCCACAGAGTCTTCTCTCTGTACCCTCTTGAGTTACCTCTGAGGTTTCCTCTTCCTTGGGACTTTTCTTCTTTTCCTTGTTCCTCAACTTAGAACGCTTTTCACTGAACTACGGTGTAGCAGCTCGGCGGCAAACAAATTACAAATGATAAAATATTCATGGATAAGTGGGATTCGAACCGGCGACCATCGGCTTGGTAGTCCAACGCCCTATCCACTGGACCACGCGGCTCTAAACTGACTCGTTGAAATTTTCGTACAGATCCTTTATATCTATACTAAAATATCCGCTTGTTGATATTCTACTTCTTGATCTGATAGTTGTAATGGGTTCACATTTCCTCTGTTTGTGTGTCCGAAAATTTAAATGTTTCAACATACTGAATTGGAGGAGTTCGAGAGTTGTTTGTAAGTACTCTTGATGGATCGAAAACTAGTTCCTGAGAAACTTCGTCTTATTGCTGATTCCGTGCGAATACGGAAGGAAAAGCAATTTTTTAAATTGTTTTACGAGCATGATCTTGCTTGATAATCACGAATCAGTTTTATTTGTTCTTATTTGTATCTTGTTCGTATGTTGTAAACAAAGTGTAAAGAAAAGAATGACAAATCAAAATTAAATATTTTATAATGTGGCTTCTGTCAACAAGGACAATTCTGCCATCAATCCTGTTTTTTTTACGTGACATTGACAGTTGATCTTTTGGTACAGCCATCTATGGGCAATGTAGTTTATCTTTTTTTTTTCTTCACAAATGTCATTCTGAAAAGAGCTAATTGGAGGAGTTCGAGTGTTGTTTGTACCCTTTAAGGATCGAAAACTAGATCCTGGGAAAATTCGTCTTGTTGCTGATTCCGTGCGAATATGGAAGGAATAGCAATTTTTAAATTGTTTTACGAGCATGATCTTGCTTGATAATCAAGAATCAGTGTGTTCTTATTTGTATCTTGTTCGTATGTTGTAAACAAACAAAGTGTAAAGAAAAGAATGACAAATCAAATATTTTATAATGTGGCTTGTGTCAACAAGGACAATTCTGCCATCAATCCTGTTTTTTTTACGTGACATTGACAGTTGATCTTTTGGCAAAGCCATCTATCGGCAATATAGTTTATCTTTTTTTTTCTTCACATATGTCATTTTGAAAAGAGCTAATTCTTAAAGATCACCGGGTGATTTAAAGGTCACTCCCTTTATTGCCTCCTTTTTTAAGTTTGCCTGTAACGATTGACAGTGAAAATTCCGCACTACCTACCAGTTGAATAAAATCAAAAGATAATAAAATTTGTAGTAAGATAGTATTCAACTTGGATAAGTACAAAAGCATCTTTAACATAGGGATCAAGAAGGAGAAGCGTTCCGCAAAATATGTTTCAGTTAAGTTGGAGTTCTGTTTTTTTATAAAATCCACGCGGATGAAGTCGCGGGTAAAAGCTAATATTTACATAAACTTCTATCGACTGTAATTAATTCAGAGTTTTCCTTTCATAAACTTCGGAGTAATGGGGAATGGTATATATGAATAAATTTGAATTTTGCAAGAGTAAGCGACGTCAAAATAAAAATAAAAAATTTGCTGCCCCTCCACCTAAACTGCAAATTTTTAAAGAATTTTCATTATCGAGCTATTCAAATATACAATAATTTACCCGACACAATAAAAAAAGAGCCCAACGAAAATACTTTTAATAAATCAGTAAAATGTCTACTGATTAAAAAAGCTTACTACTCAATAAATGAATTTATAAATGACAAAATGACATAATTCTTAATCTATTACAATAATTTTCTTTGATAAAATGACATACAATTCTTATATTTTTTATTATGTACTAACTAAACAATTAAAATGTGATAATAATTAGATTGAAAATGAAAATATATTGTGACTAACTGTGATATTAATAAAATTGAAATGTAAAAATTAAATAGTGACTAATAGGTATTATACAAATTATATATAAATTTGAAATTTTGCCCCCCCCCCCCCCTATTTGGGCTCGCTTTACATTAATAATATTTTTTTTTATTATTTCATGTGCAAATAAGTTGGGCAACCATATTCTAAAACTATCCAAATTTCAAGTCGAAAGCACGACTGGTTGCTCAGATGTACAGGTGTGACAGACAAATGGACAGACAAAGTCGCACCATAAAGGTTCTTTTTTAGGGTGCCGTAGTAAAAAAGAAACCCTTATAGTTTCGTCATGTCCGTCTGTCTGTCTGTCCGCGGTTTAGCTCAGAGACCCTTAGTACTAGAAAGCTGAAATTTTGTACCGATATACATTTCATTCACGCCAACAAAGTGGTAGAATAAAATTTTGAAAAATATATTTTTTTAGGATACCTCCCATGTTGGAGACGAGTTTCCCCCCCCCCCCCCTCCCTGCTGGCTAAACGGTTGTTATTAGAAATGTGAAAAAATTCACAGTAGTAGCATATATGATGAAATAAAAAGGAAAACTATCACAGTTAAGTAGACTTAGCAGGTTAATGAGCTATAGCCGAATAACTAAAAATAATAAAAAACAACAAAAGCAATCAGGCGCTAGAATCTCGCTGAGCATTAGGAGGTAAAAAGTTTATGTTATAAACGTTATGAAATACTTCGTCAAAACCTGCCTTGCAATAAAAAATTGTAAAAAAAACTACGGACTCCTATACAGTCCATTAATCTGGGCAAGAGAACAAAAAAAGGCGATCGAATTTTAAATTTACTTTTCATTATCAGCCAGTACCTTACCCACCAGGCATTCACTATTCATAATACTATTTGTTTCTTTCCTATAGCTGCATCCCTCTTTCTCATCTTGAAAACGATAGTGCGTGCCTGGTTTTACAAGCGGCCAGTACTGCAGCATACTACAAAATAATAAGTACATCGCGTTCGAATTTCAAAAACCTTTTGCCCGCTAGGGGCCAAAAATCGCTTTTGGCCGCAGAATCTAACCGACAAAACAAATGTTTCCGAGCTTTGGAGGTGAAAAAGTATTTTTTTATATTTTTTATACATTCTATTAGTGATGTAGGATCATCGTACTATTTTTACACCCTGCATAAGTGAGGATAATAGCAACAACTTAAGAATTTCGCAAAATAACCCAAAAAAAAAATAACTTCTTATACAAAATGTATTGTATGGGTAGTCGAAATTTTTTGTACGTTATTTTAAAAGTCGTAATTAACAAAAGTTGTTACTTTTGACCAAAGATTTTGGAAACTACGCCAGGGGCGTTTTTCTTACGTCAATGCTTTTGACCTAGAAGTAGTCAAATGGATTCAGGTCTAAAAAACAAAAAAAAAATCTCAAATTCCCTAAAAAATTGATACTTGTTTTCCTAGTATTAGACTAAGAGCGCGCAGATGGCAACCCTACCTCGGGTACCAAACAGTGACCTATCTAGGCTGCTGCACTATGAAATTGTGAGTCTAATAAAACATGGTTGCCTGGGCGCAACCTGACACGTTTCGTACAGTGAACAAAAAACTAGTTTTTTTACCACTTCATATTCCAAGTAAGTATATAGGAAAATGTAGGATAGGAATAGTAGTTTAAGATACAAGTTCCGTAAGTATGGTTTTTACAAACGAGTTTACGTTCTGTAAGCCCGAGACGAAGTCGAGGGTTTACCATCGGCACGAGTTTGTCATAACCCTTACGGAGGTGTATCTTATGACGTTTTTCAATAGATTTGTGAGAAAACAGGTATAAGTAATACATTTGGTTAAGGAACCAACCATGGGTACTGTCAGCCTTTAATCGATTTATGTTCTCCTGGTACTCTCCATTTTATTTTAAATATAGGTAGGCAGTCGTCACCCAAGTAAAAAGTCACCACGGTAGTATTTTTACAAAATAATTTTATGATCAGAGTGTAAAAACTCCTTGGTATTATACTTTTTTACTTACCGCACTAGTTCCGTAAGTAACTACTTACGAGCAATGTTTACGTCCTTGTAAGTACGTTTTTCGAGCAAATGTATTGAAAAATGAATTACAGCGTTCTAAAGTTAGAAGTTTGGGTGATCCTGACATGTGATCTGATCACCCGTCTGCGCGAGCCGTGGCGTCCCCATCAGAAATAATAAGTAATCTAATCAGAGTTAGAAGTTTGAGAAATTTCCGGAAAATTAGATTTTTTACATTTTTTAAAAAGTGCATGTCTCCGTAACAAAACACGTGTCCTAGAAACAAAATTTAAAACGTAAATTATAGAAAATTTAATTCTCTACAACACTGTGCAGAACAATTTTCTAGCTAAAATTGTATGGTAACCCCCTTTTATTCAGTGGATTAAATCGATGGACTCGACTCGTCGAATTTTTAAGATTCTGTACTATTTTTCAGGATGCTCTAAGGATCGTATTTAAAAATCGCTCCCAAGTCTGAGATTGCACTCAAGATGTATAATTTGTATGTGTAAGGCACTAATGGCTCCACAATCGCGATACGAAAACCCGTCTGTCTGCGTGCATCGCAGCGTCATCACCAGAAATGAAATAAAACAAAGGAACATCTTGAAAGCAATATCTCACATGATAGTGATTTAAGTATCAATACTACCAGAGCTCGCTTGAACCGCTGCCGCACACACACGTCACTTAAATTTAATATTTCATGATATCACTGTTTTGTCAAGTAATTCGGAAAGGAAAATATGGTCTGAACCAAAAACTAACTTTAAATTACTACTCTGTATACGAGAGTCCGCGGCGGCGGCGGTTGTCCGCGTGGTGCCGGCAAAGAATACATAGTACCAACCCATCTCTACCCGTGGGTGTCTTAAGAGGCAACTAAGGGATTATTCTTGCTGGAGTTCACGCGTTCTTGCTGGAGGTCTAGAGGGAGTGGACATTTCACGGGATGTTATGATACGGCAGTCAGAGTCGCAAACCTAGACGGAAACAAGCTTTCCACACACGACAGAAATAGCTCGCTTTTTGGCTAATTCAAAGTTGGTTCCATAGAAAAGGCCAAACTGAAAAAAATCACTGGGTTTTAAAAAGTTGCAGTACTCTTATACCAACTCTTCTTACTAATCATAAGTCTCAATTAATTGTTAAAAATTTTATTTCATTACTATACTGTTTGAGTTTTCATAAGGATACTATATCAGAAGCACAAGCACGCGGTCAACTTATTATTTTAACAGCCAAATAACGCTTTTCTTCAGTGCTCTATTTTTTATTCCTAGTGCGTCTACGTTTATCACGTCAAGGCCTAGAGCATCTATTTTGATTTTATCGATATTAACTTTGCTTTCTGCTAGTAACTGACTCAAGCGTTGGTTTTTCTTTATATAGGGCTTAGATACTGCCCACGCCTGTCTTCTCAGAAAGCGTTTCACAACATTACCATGTTTCTCATACTTTGATGTTCTTCTGGAAGTCGTAGGAGATTCTAAATAATCGTAAGCTGACGTACTAGTTTTGCTTTTTGAACGTGACTTTAATATTGAGGGGATGCTGTCAGTAGAGAGCTCCTTAATCGACGGAAATCTTTTTTTACTTATTGTAGCATGAAAAGCGTCACGATTAACGAACCCCCATAATTTCTTGGATGTTTTCGAATCCGATGCCTCAGCTGGTTTCTCCTCTGGAATACTATTATCAGATGGTGGTGGCTTTAATTTCTTTTTAGGTTTCGTTTTTATTTCTTCTGGAAGAGGAGGCGTAGGCGCTGGTGCTATATTTTTCTTACTTGTGGGTTTCGGTGGATCTACGAGTAAGACTTTTTTCGTTGGTTGTTGCAGTGGTGTTGGAGCAATTTTAGAACGGCTTTTGTTGGATTTTGGTTCAGATGGTGGTGGTGGTGTTTTATGTTTTTTTCTTTCCTTCAATTCTTCGCGAGATTTTTCTCGTGATCTCACATCATGTTTGCTTTTCCTAACGCCATGCTTATCAACGTCCAACCCTTTCCTATTTTTACTGGCTTTCGGATCTATACCTCTTCTCTTTGAACGACCCGATGGATTTTCCTGTAAAAATTTAATCCTAATTTATATTCTCATTTTTGTATTAGCAGAAGCCTGCATAATTCGATTTTGACTTCGGTACACTAGTACTAGTAAGATAAATATTAAGCTTCAGAGTACCGATATGAGAGCTTAAATTGCTGGATGGGGATTTTGGATAATATTCTGCTGATTGTCAAAAATCATAGCACATCATGAGTTTTACAAAAGGTCAGTTTTTGTAATATCATGTTTTTATTTCTCACCCAACGTATAAATTGTTCAATATTAGTATCTAGTTATTATATTAGTATCTTCAGACGCTTTGGATAAAAATGGAAATTATTTACGTGTTGGGTTCATTATTCCACCTAACTGCTGGATATGTTTGGTAAAGAGTAGAACATACCGATCCCGACGTGGGACGGCGTGCTGGAGATGCGACGCGAAGTACATCGTAATGTTGGTTCCCGGAATGCGGCACCGCGGGCGTCGAGACCGGCTGCGAGTCCATCACGGGCCTCCCCAGGAATAGCCGGGTGGCACCCGTGTTCTCACTCCGAGAATTTTCATCGAGACGCGAGCGATGACGTGAGGAATCGATACGTGTCTGCGGCACCTATGACCAATCGTCGTACAAAAATATAATTTATGGATATTGTACTGAAAAGTATTTGAAATTGATTGTACCTACGCTTTGATTATATTCCCATACAGATAAAATATTTTACATCAATAGTACGAAGTTCCCTATTACAAAGCTAGCGTTGTCTGTCTGTTCGTCCATCCTTTCGACCTTTAATGGGCTGTATCTTTTGAACTGTAATAGCGCTGGTTTAAATTTTTACACCATATATGTTATTATGGCGGATTTCCTAACAAATAATAATAACAATGAAAAGTAAATATATATAAGAAGGTCCTTACGCCAGAAATTTGATATTTGAGTTTTTTTTGCGATATCGTAAAAACGGTAACACAGAACGTAAAACTTATATACGATATGGCATAATCCCATCTCCACCCGTGGGTGTCGTAAGAGGCGACTAATGAACCAGAGGGTGGGCAGCAGCATCCTTCTGTGTATCGTGTCGTCTTACATTCTGCGGTCACCAACAACCGCGGTCCATGGTGCCAGCCGTAACGCTAACAAGCGTGGTGACTATGGTACTTTCCCTCCACATTGTTCCAGCAAAAGCTGAAATTTTGGAGGGAGTTCCCTGTCCTGTAGTGGACTTTTCATGGGATGTCATGATGGCATAATCTATAGGTATAGCAAAGACTACTAAAATGTAGTCAAATGCGAATCCGATTCAGCATTCAACGAAATTTGACACAATATTTTTGAATCTATGACTAAAAATGTTATCTATCAAATATAAGAGGTATATGGTATATGTTGCGGCCATGGCTGCAGTGGGATATATTATTGCTTATGTACAACAACTTTCCCAAAAAACATAAGTCAAAAAACAACAAAACGTGACCGACACAAATTGTTTGAGAAGTTCTTAAATTTCTGTAGTTTTTCAAAACATTTGGGAAAGTTGTTGTAGATACGCAATAATTATACTATCTTCCATTGCAGCCGTGCGTGGTAGTGCGTGTCCGACTTGCACTTGGCCGGTATTTGCATATCACTTGCAAGATGTACCTAACTTAGAACTGCACATAACACTTAAGTCTATTTAATGTAAAGACGATCCCTCATGAACAATGGGAATAATACCCAAAGTGTACCTACCACATAAATTGCCAGTTTTTTGTCCTTCTACGTCAATGTCTACATACATATATACATCATCACGCCTCTTTCCCGTCGGGGTAGGCAGAGACCACAGTCCTTCTTGTACTTTTATCAATACTTTCATACATGGTCGTACTTTTGACATGGCTTTTATTTAGAACGTCCTGAATTTGGTCCTGGTACGTCTTCCCCTTCTAACGTTTTCATTCACTCTCGCCTGGTAGAATCTTCGTTCATTCATCCTCTCTTCATGACCAAACCATCTCATGTCCTTATAAATAGTTTAATTCTGGTTTTGGAGTAATTTTACAATTAAAATGCTAGTTAGTACTCAAAAACCTGTAGATTTATGTCAATTCAACAACTAATAATTAAACAATTTAGTAAAACTTTCAATTATTTTGACAGTATCGCAGATTTGATGTTCAAATAAAGATATTTACCCACATAGCACCACTTTGTTTAAGAAGCGACGTAAGTAGTTTATTAAATTGACAACATAAGGTGATAAAAGAATATAACCTATTAAGAATAAATAATAAATTTACTTTTACTTCATAAGGTAAATCAATCAAATCACTTATCAATGTGTTGAAGTTAGATTATAGTAGGTATACTATATATAATTTTTGTACTGAACAAAAATTTTTATTTATCCTTTAATTGTTTTGCTTTTGATGTTATATATTTTACTGTTGACGATGCTTTACGCTGTATTTTAGAAATCCATTCCTTAAGAAAATTTTCAGCAGATGATTTTTGCATTCCTTCATATTTATTTATCAAACCGTAAATGTAATCTTTATTTACAATCGAAGCGTGAGATATACCGTTGATTGATAACTTATGTTCTTTGTATTCACCCATCATCTTTTCCCAAGTTTTAAGAGCATCGTCGTCCAAGTCATATGTCTTTTTTACGTCATCTGAAAATTTATCAATTTTATTCGATCTTTCAGATTCTTCTAATAATTTTTTTATGTTACCTTCATCTATTTTATTCACATCTATTTTTAGTTTTTCAGATATACTCTTCTGGGGTAATATAAGTTCATTCTTTTTCAAAAATAATTCAAACTCTTTTCCTTGTTTTGAATTCAAAGAGTATCTTTTCTTTATTTCATCCACCTCTAATCCTTCCTTTTTAAGTGCTCCTTTCTTTTCTTTAAATAATCCGATCAAACCACCTTTTTTTGCCGTCTCAATAATTCCTAGCTGAGAATCAGATTTCTTATCATTCATCTTTGATAAACGTGACGATTTCCTCGTTTTATTTGATAAATATTCCAAAAGTTTTTCCATATTGCCACCTATCTTTCTCGCAGCCTCCTTTGTTTGATCCACGGGATGTATAGATGGCACCATGATCATACTAAAGTATTTTTTGCAACAAACTCTCCAACAACATTTTCCGGTGCTCTTTAAGTACCATATACAACAATTTTTACAACAAACGCAACAACATTTGCAACAACATGAGCAACAAGCTATGCACATTTTTAAAGCAAGCTAGAAACTCCTGTACCTGCTATTGATTACGTGTTATATCATAATTATTTCTCTTTTTTTATTTTATCCCTCTGATTAAAACTGAGATATCCATTAATAAGACGTTACTGAACTCGTAAATTTTATGAAATGCCAACCTGCCGACAAAGATACCTGCTAAAGCTCGCTGTGTTACTAGATCTTTCATGGAAATATGGTGTTAAATTTTTTTGAGTTATCTAATAGTGTAACGCCCAAACAAATTAAGAGGACTGAAAAATGCACATAAAAAGCTAAATATAACAGCTGAATCATAAAGTGCAATCAAAATAAAATATACATATTGTTCCAGGTGATATTATTTATTATCGTAATTTTTAATTGTTCTGAACTTTTCTCAGCTTATGTGCGATGGCTCTGCCCAACCCGGGAGGGAAACGAGTGTGATCTATGTATTTCCTTTTATGCCATAACATTAAAACCCAAAAACTGCGTTTTTATAGCTTACAGAAAGTGCGACTTTCACATAAAACGAGAAAACTTTTGTCCACTTTTACTACACTTTTATATATTTTTCTAACTCCTTTTGAACTGCGTTTAATTCAGCTTTATTAATATTAAGCTTTGAGCCCTGTTTTTCTAATTCCTTCTGAACTGCTTTTAAATCAGCATTTGTCAAGTCAAGTGGTTTTCCACTTTTATATTGTTTTAACATTTTTTGTAACTTGTCTTTATCTACATGACCATCTTTTTTCAACAATTTGTTTTCTATTAAAAAGCCATCAAACTGTCTTTCTTGAGATTTACTCAAAGAAAGCTTTTTCTTTATTTCTTTTGGATCAGTTCCTGTAACCAAGTCTATATGTTTCAAAATATCAATCAAATTTTTAGGTTTTTTCACGTTATCTGGCTTTTTAGCATTTTCCTTAACACAACAAGGTTTAACAGGGGTTTTATTATCTTTAGGGGATTCTATAGGTTTCTTTTCAGTCAAAGTTTGTTTCTTTCCTGTAAATTTTTGTTTAAGTCGTTGCCAAAATGATAATTTTACTGGCTTATTAGCATATATTACTTTATCTTTTTTCTTAAATAGGCCCATGCTTTTTAACCACAACACGTCAGAAGTACAGAAATATAAATATTCCGGAAACCTGCAGTAGTTACCATATTTATTCTCTCCTATTTCTTTTTCATCAAGTAACTAAAATCTTCCATTAAATTTGTTACACTATTCTTATTTTTACGTTTACCCGTATGCTTGCCGAGCTCCTTCTGAATTGCTTTTAAATCAGCACTGCCTATATCGAGTGGTTTTCCACTTTTATACTCTTTCAACATATTTTGTAATTTTTCTTTATCCACAAGACCATCTTTTTTCAACAAATGGTTTTCCTTTAAGAATATATCAAATTCTTTTTCTTGAGATTTAGTTAATGAAAGCTTTCTCTTTACTTCTTTCGGATCAGATCCCGTGACCAAGTCTATGTGTTTCAAAATGTCAATCATATCTTTCGGTTTTTTATTTGCGTAGTTGTCTGGCTGATCCAAAGATTTCTTTTTGGATCCTTCGGATTCTTTAGCTGTAGTAAAATTTTTTACAGACTTTTTAGGTGCTTCTTGCTCTTCGATGGGTGCAGTTTTAGCTTTTTTATTCAATTTTTGTTGAAATTTTTGCCAAAATGATATTTTTTGTCGCCTCCGAGCATATATAATTTTTTCCTTTTTTTTCAAAAGCATATTTGAAAAATATATGATTTCGCAAAAGTATACCTACTTCCTAATGTAATTTGTACGTTAGTATTTCTAATAACAAGAATGTTTGAATAGACTTTTATTTAGATCACCATGCAGTGCAATATTTGCAACTTTCATTGGACCACCATATTTTTGTTGTAAATAGAAAATAAACCTATGAGTTTTGTCCAAATAACATGCTTGACAACTTTACTACAGATGACTGCTTCTTTTTCCTTAGTGCTGCCTCAAAATTATTCAAAATCACAAATAACAACTCTTCATCTACTTTGGATCTTCTCAAAAGTTGCGAAAACGTAGACCTTGAATGTTTTTTTAAATATTCATTTCGGTATCGGGCAATCGTATTATATACCTCTGTAACATCATCTAAATACCCGTAAGGACTATAATAATCAAACTTTTTTAACTCCAATAAATTATTTTTGGATTTTTTACCCTTGTAATTATTAAGTATTTTAAGAATTTGTTCTTTAGTGAGAACACTTGTTGAGTTTGGTTTGTCGTACAAACCAGTAAGAGACACAATTTCTTTGTAATCAGCAAGCATTTTCTCGAATAACTTAGCTTTTGAGCTACTAATCTTCATATTTTTTTTCACTTGGTTAACATCTGCTCCTTTGACTAATTGGATGTCTTTAGATAAATTTGTATCTGAGAACAGCTTGTTCTTCCAGAGTACGGAGACGGCGCGGTCCTGCGATACTTTTTTTATGTCTTTACCCCAAAGATCTGGTATCTCGTAAACACCCTCTGGGTCTACTGGCTTATGGTCAGATTTTATCCACGCTTTAATCTTTTGTGATAGACTTTTATTTGGCTTTTTGTTCTCGCTTTCTTCTACATTTTCGGTTTGTTTCTTTTTATTTTTGGCAGTCGTATCCTTCTTTACTTTTTTTACCATTATATGCTAACTTAAAAAAAGTGCTACGTAGCGCCAAATTAACTATTGATTGTAAGTTATATGGGTAAAAGATCAAAGTACAAATGAATGACTTACTTTCATTTGGTTGGGTTATTGTATGTTGCTTCTGCACATGGTGGCGTGTGGAGGCGATGGAAAGGTGGTAATCATCGGTGACAACTTTCAATCTTGCCTCATCTTCACTACGAAAACTAAACTATGATTTAGATATAAATGCAGAAGATAAAAATAAATTGATGTTGTCCTCTCGAATATGTGTTAACTGACAGTGACGTTTCGATTTTTGACATTTTATTTTATCAAAAGCCTACGTCAAAACACATCGTCAAAAGCCAAAAGCACAGAAGAATTGCGAGCATAGTAAAGAGATTTTCCTTCACACTACTGTAAAAAATTAACATAACAAGAATAAATTGATTTTCAAAGGTAGGTTACGCAGTAGTTAATTCAATTATTTCCGATAGATCAAACGAAAATTAAACATAAATTTTATGAAGTCTGGAGCTTTGCATTGCCAATGTTGTTTTTGGTGAGTTGAGTTTGATTGATTTATCATCCCATCTACCCTTAATATAAATCCGGACAGCGCCATGCATCCGTCTTAATTTTATTATTGTTGTAAATACGGTGAACCTGCCTTGCATGCAACATGGAGAGTTCTAATTACCAGCTCTTGAACTTACGGAAAGCCTGTACCTATATCATGCACAGATCACATCGTTACTTTGTAATATCTCAGAAAGAAAAGACTGAGCCATACAAGGCAATCAGAGGAACTAATTTGTGAATATCCCAAAGTTTTGTCTTTGTGTAAGGTTTGGTCTTCTGAATAATGCAGATTATAGAAACTGCAAGTCCTTTCATTTGTTTTTAGGGTTCCGTACCTCAAAAGAAAAAAACGGAGCCCTTATAGGATCACTTTGTTGTCCGTCTGTCTGTCTGTCTGTCAAGACCCTTTATCTCACGAACGGGTAAAGGTATCGGGTTGAAATTGATACCATATACGAGTATTAGGGTCCATGAACCACACAAGATCTGATTTTTTTTTTTTTTACAATGACGCAATAAAAAGATAATATGGCATTTTATGTCCTCATCTCCATACTTCCCGTTGACCGAAAATTATAAAATTTGGCAAGAAGCTAGGTCTCACCGTACAAATAAAGGGAAAAGTCTGAAATCATTAAATATTACAACTTTTCTCACAACTAATGGTAACCAATTGAGGTGAGCTCCCGTTTCAAGAACATTCATATAAGAGAGGGGTCAAGTTGAATGGTGGCTGAGGCGATTTTTGTTTTAGTTCTATTTTAAAAACGGGAACACTTAAAAACTTGAAAATTGGTATGTTTATAGTGCATAAGCTATAAAATAACAACAAATAATAAAATTTGGTAAAGCGCGTGTGGGACTCAAAAAATCTAGCACATTAACTTACTGAAATTTCAACTAATACAATTATGATTATGTGGTGGTACGGAACCCTCGGTGCGCGAGTCCGACTCGCACTTGGCCGGTTTTTTTACTTGCAACTTACAACAGCGCGTCTGTGACAATGCTTTTAAGTAAAGATTGAAATTTAGGGCTTACGCGATTATCCCTCAATCAGCATTTATTAGGGTCCGCGCAGGCCGACCTGCTAAACGTGCAAAAGGAATACCCGTAATCATATAACAATATCTGAATTTTCAACAATATAGATGGAGGAGAGCCGACAGAAGAGGAGTTCTTTTTGGAGAAATTCTAACCTTTTCTAATAATTCACCATTCAAAAGAATTTTTCAAATACAAATAATTTATTTGCAAGAACACACGTACACGCAAGGATCTTAAACTAATAAATCAATTTGGTCACAGTATATTCTACCACTGATGGCATGCGAAAACGAATTTACGAAAAAGAAATAAAAACTACAATTATTTTTTATTACGAATATGAATTTACGAAAAAAGTGTAATCCGGTCTTAACAATATATAAAATCCTTTTCGAGTTGATTACAAATTGTTAAAAATGCTATTTTTAGCCCAAAACGGTAAAGCAGGCAACACTGCGACTTGCGTCCGCGCGGTTGCCGCGAGCAGTTTTTATGCCTCTCAGGCAATTTCGCATTTTATTTCAATGGATGTAAAGCAATGTTATCAAAAACTGCTCTAGTCTGCTCTTACTTTTGGTGTGCGCGGACCCTTACAGAAATAAAAATTTATGCAGATCACTCATTGATAAAAAACTTTCTTTAAATTTAAATATTACATTACTGCTCCATGTATCCACTGTTCCATATTATACAAGGTGTTACAAAAAGGAAGGGTATATCAACCCTGAAGAATGTGATTCTGCCCATGCAACTGAACAACTTTCCCTCAGAACCGAGGTCGAAAGAAGTTTATTGATCTCGCGTAGAAACTAAATCAGCTGATAACGCATTTTGTATGGGAAGTCAAAAAAATTTCATATTTCGACCAATATTCCTTGGGGAAAGTTGTTCAGTTTCATGGGCAGAATCACATCCTTCAGGGTTGATATACCCTTTCTGTTACACCTTGTATAGGCGGAAACGGAGTGGAGGGGGGAGGGAGACGGGCAGGGACAGGTATGGTTTGACGGACGGTTGGACAGATGGTTGGACGGACGGACGGACGACAGACAGATAGACGGAAGGGTGGATGGATGGATGATCTATCCATGATAGATAGACAGAATCCCTCGCGGACGAAGTCTCGGGCAACAGCTATATTTGAGATAACGCGAGCGAAGCCGTGGGTAAAGCTAGTTAGCTAATATGGCGGCACACAAATGTTTTACGTGAAAAAGTAATTTAAAAAAATAAACCGACTTTAAGACTAAAAAGGGAGAAATAAAAGTATAAGTACGTAAACGTGTCACTATGTGACGTGTTTTATATTCAGGCTGGCACCGGCCTCAAAATTTTTGGACTTTTGTTTCTCCCTTTTTAGGGTTCCGTAGTCAAAAAGGAACCCTTAGTTTCGTCATGTCCGTCTGTCTGTCTGTCCGCGGCTTAGCTCAGAGACCGTTGGTACTAGAAAGCTGAAATTTTGTACAGATATACATTTTATTTACGTTGACAAAGTGGTAGAATAAAATTTTGAAAAAACTATTTTTTAGGGTACCTACAAGTACCTAAAGCGGAGATGAATTTTTTTTTTTGTCTACCCCATAGTGTGAGGTGTCGTTGGATAGGTATTTTAAAAATAATGTAAGTCTGCAAACACCATTCTTCGATTTAGGGATCCGTTTGCAAAATATTAACCTTGAAAGTGGAATTTTTTGTTGGAGTCAAGTGTCCCCCCCCCCCGTGCCGGCTAAACGGTTGTTACTGGAATTGTGAAAACATTCACAGTAGTAGCATAAATGATGAAATTAAAAGAAAAACTATCACCAGTAAGTAGGCTTCACAGGTTAATGAGCTATAACCAAAAATCTAAAAATAATAAAAATTGCAATAGCAATCAGGTGCTAGGACCTCGCTGAGCATTAGGAGGTAAAAAGTTTATGTTATAAACGTTATGAAATACCTACTCAAAACCTGATTTGTGATAAAGAATCATAAAAAAAACTACGGAACCCTATACAGCGCGTGGCCCGACACGCACTTGGCCGGTTTTTTTAGTCTTAATATCGGTCTAATATTTTCAAATTATTACTACATTTTCTTACTTTTATGGCTAATTTTTTTTTAATTTAGGGGTGTTTGGTAGAATGTTGTCAAAACGAAACGGGCGAGCCAGCATATAAAACTTAAATTTGCCTAAGGCCTATTTAAAAAAAATCTTGAAAAAAGTCGATATTTAGCCTTAATAAAAAAAACTGTTTGGTGTATTCGCGAAAATTTAATTTTATTATTATGTTAAACTTTGCGATGGAAAAAAATGTTTTATTTGAAGGAGATAAATTTTAATAATAAATGTGAGCCTAAAAACTTTATGAATAAATGTAAGCCCTCAAAGCTTAAAAATGGGAATAAAAATCATACAACGTCGACTCTACATTAAATTTAAAGTACATGGGCGACCGAGCTTCGCTCTATATTAGGAGCCTCAACATTAAAAAATCATCGGGTGAGCAAGCTATGCTACCCACCAACAGATGGCGCTGTAGGTTTTTGTCATAAACGCAAATGCTTAAAACACGAGGAAAACGAATTTTCCCAGACATGAGACCTAGCTAGATCGATTTTTCTCCCCAGAAAACCCCCGTGTGGTAAATTTCATCGAAATCGTTAGAGCCGTTTTAGAGAAACCGATTACAAATATATATTTACTTATAGTACCTGGGCGACCGAGCTTCGCACTATAATAGCTGCCTCAACATTAAATACATCGGGTGAGCAAGCTATGCTACTTGCCAACCGATGGCACTGTAAGTTTTTGTCTGAAACGCAAATGCTAAAAAAATGCAGAAAACGATTTTTCCCAGACATGAGATTTAGCTATAGATCGATTTTTTGCCCCCGAAAACCCCTGTATACTAAATTTCATCGAAATCGTTAGAGGCGTTTCCGAGAAACCGATTACAAATATATATATATATATATATATATATATATATACAAATATTGCTCGTTTAATAGTATAGGATAATCAAACTCTTGATAGTTCGAGTTATTCGCCATTTGATCCATCTGCGGCTGTAAATGTACCGAATTAAATTTTTAAGAAGTTAGCTTGCTTTTTTATTTACCATGTCTTACGTAGCTAGAAAAGTTGTCTCGGTCTACTACACATCTCCTGTCGCTTTCAGTCATAGGGTGACATCGAGATACTTTTATTTTATTTAGACTTTTATTGGCATTTATCTAATGTAATATTTAGGTGAACCCGAAAAAGTGCCATTTTGGATTTTAAATGCACCTTTTAGAAAATCTGAGATTATCGGCTCCAAATACCAAAAATGGTGCATGATCTTTCAGAACTAATCGGTGAATTACCGGTATTTGAAGAAAACTGATCGATTGTTATCTGTCTGTCGACAAGATGAACCCACCCATCATTTCCCGAAATCGAAAACGGAACATTTACAGCCGGGTGGATTAAATAGCGAATAACTCAAACTATAAAGAGTTTTATAATGCATGTTACATAACATTATAATCAGCATGAACTGAAGATGTTTTTGGACAATTGGAAGTACTCTAAAAAAACTTTTTTTTAAATTTCTATGTAAAGTCGACGTTGTATGATTTTTACTCCCATTTCTGAAGCTTTGAGAGCTTATAATAGGTCATGAAATTGCCGAAATTTTCTTACAGATTAATGAGATCATAATTCCTATAATTCTAATGCAATTTTTTTCATTTGTCTTACATTTGTAAGTTGACTTCAACGTTATCAATATACGCATAAAATAAAGTTTTTATTTTTAGTTTGATATATAAAATTAAAGGTTCGAAAATTGTTCGTCTTAAATGTCGTCCGATTTCATCATTAGATTTGTTATATTTTTTTACAGATAATATTTTTCGAAAATTAAATATAAGCTTCTGTTAGCTTAATGTCTTCCCAATAATGCCTAAAAAAATTAAAAACCGGCCAAGTGCGAGTCGGACTCGCGCACTGAGGGTTCCGTACCACCACATAAACATAATTGTATTAGTTGAAATTTCAGTAAGTTAATGTGCCAGATTTTTTTGAGTCCGACACGCGTTTGACCAAATTTTATTATTTGTTGTTATTTTATAGCCTATGCACTATAAACATACCAATTTTCAAGTTTGTAAGTGATCCCGTTTTTAAATAGAACTAAAACAAAAATCGCCTCAGCGACCATCCAACTTGACCCCTCTCTTATATGAATGTTCTTGAAACGGGAGCTCACCACAATTGGTTACCATTAGTTGTGAGAAAAGTTGTAATATTTAATTATTTCAGACTTTTCCCATTATATGTACTGTGAGACCTAGCTTCTTGCCAAATTTCATAATTTTAGGTCAACGGGAAGTACACTGTAGGTTTTGCATTTTTGAATAAATGTATGGAGATGAGGACATAAAATGCCATATCTTTTGATTGCGTTGTTGTAAAAAATTTAAATTTTCAGATCTTGTGTGGTTCATGGATCCTAATATGTGGTATTAATTTCAACCTGATACCTTTACCCGATCGTGAGATAAAGGGTCTTGACAGACAGACAGACAGACAGACAGACGGACAACAAAGTGATCCTATAAGGGTTCCGTTTTTTTCTTTTGAGGTACGGAACCCTAAAAAATTGGATTCATAATTCCTAAGAAAAATGCAAAAATGTTAGTACTGAAAATTGAGTTTACCTAAAATTCGCCATACAAAACGGCAATTTCATAGGTAAAGACCTAATATTTATTCGAAAAGTTGTTATCTGCTTCTAATAACTTTTTTTAAATATCGCAACATTTAACATTACAACACAATTGAATTTTCCCTACACCAAACAGATATTTTTTATTTTAAGGCTAAATATCAACTTTTTTGAAGAATTTGATTTTAAAATAGACCATAGGCAAATTTAAATTTTATATGCCTTAACTAGGTAACCAATGGTCCCCTCAGCTCAGCTCGCCCGTTTCGTTTTAAAAACTTCCAAACACCTTGTATTTGTCGTTCAAGTACGGTCAACCGCTCGTCGGTAGAAACTTTTTCAACTCTATTACAACGCCATAAGGTCCAAAAGTGTTTCTACTGACGTGCTGTCGAGTGTACCTTTTATCAATAAGATTTCTATTTCTTTTGCAGTTTTACTGAACCGATTTTAATGAATTGCTGAAACAATTGTAATGAAACTCGTACTGTACCTTAATTTGTGTAATACCTAGTTTAACTAAAAATAATTAAAGCAATCTTCTAGTTCCTGAGTTATGCGTGGACTTTTGGTTTTACTGAACCGATTTTAATGAACTGCCTACCTATGAGTGGACAAACATACATACACTAATGAAATTTCTTATATTTGTTTAGAAGCTCATAAATATTAACATAAATTACGAAAATTTTGTATCTTAGGAAAAATTACATACATACGGGTTGAATTGATAACTCCTTTTTTTGAGTCGGTTAAAAAAGAGGAAACTCCATATTATGAAATTCTGCAATTTCGCATATCATTTTTAGGGTTCCGTAGCCAAATGGCAAAAACGGCACCCTTATAGATTCGTCATGTCTGTCTGTCTGTCCGTCCGTATGTCACAGTCACTTTTTTCCGACACTATAAGAGCTATATTTTTGAAACTTGGTAAGTAGATGTGTTCTGTGAACCGCATTAAGAAAAAGAAAGAAAACCAATAAATTTAAGGGTTCCCCATACATAGAACTGAAACTCAACAATTTTTTTTTTTCATCAAACCCATACGTGTGGGGTATCTATGGATAGGTCTTTAAAAATGATATTGGGGTTTCTAATATTATTTTTTTCTTAACTGAATAGTTTGCGCGAGAGACACTTCCAAAGTGGTAAAATGTGTGTAACTTCTAAAATAAGAGAATGATAAAACTAAACAAAATATACACTTAGCGGCACGGAATTTAACCCAAACTTTTTTTTTTTGATTTAAACAAAATTGACATAACATTTGTTTTATATTTTTATGTGTTTTTATTTCTAACGTTATTCTTTGATTTATGCAGTCTTTTTTTTTTGTATCCAAGCTTATTTTCATGGCAAAATCATGGTTCGATTGGGTATTCAATAAAAATCATACATTAAAGATTTTTCTTTAATTTTAAATCAAACATTAAAAAATAAAATTTAAAAAGAGCCGGTAGAAATTAATATCGTGTATTACCACCTCTTGCTCTAATAACTGCCTGCATGCGTTCTGGCATGCTGTGGATTATGTTTTTAATCTCCACTTGTGGGATTTCATCCCAAGCAGCTACCAAGGCAAATTTTAGTGCACGAAGGTTCTGTGGTGGGTTAGGGCTAGCCTTGACCCTACGTTTTAGCATGTCCCAGACATGTTCTATTGGGTTCATGTCCGGGCTTCGAGCTGGCCACTGTAGTTTGCGAATGCCAACTTCTGCAAGGAAGTTTTCCACGCTCTGTGCAGTGTGTGCACGAGCATTATCGTGCATTAGTAGAAAATTTTCGGCTCCGATGAAGTCCACATATGGCACAACGTGTTCTTGGAGAATCTCTTCGATGTAACGTGCTGCAGTTTCTCGGCCTTCCACAATAACCAACTCTGTGCGAGCGTCGGAACTTATGCCACCCCATACCATTACCGAGCCTCCATGAAAACTTTCTGTCTGTCGGGTAGTTATTGGGAGAAACCGTTCGCCACGTCTCCTATACACGCGCTCTCGACCATCTGGAGCTCTCAAAGCCACTCTACTTTCGTCCGTAAACAAAACGTTGCCCCAGTCCTCCAAACTCCAGTTAGCGTGCTCTCGTGCAAATCGAAGGCGTGCTACTCGATGATACCTCTCGAGTTTTGGAGCTCTGGCTGGCCTACAAGCATGTAAGTCGACTTCCTCTAATCTTCTTCTAACCGTGCGCTCACTGACGTTTACATTTCGAACCATTTGTAGACTCTGCCTCACCTCAACAGCAGTGAGGAAGCGATTTCGCTGTACTTGCAACACGACAAAACGGTCATCGCGGGCTGATGTGCATCTTACCCCACCACTGCCTGGTCTCCTTGTGTACAGGCCAGTCTCGCGGTATCGTTTTATGGCATATTTCAAGTTGGAACGCGCAACATTTAATCTTGGCGCTGAGTCAAGCCCTCGTCGATTAAAGCGACAGCTTGAGCAACTTGTGCAGGAGTAAGCGGCATATTGTAAACCTAAAAATCATAAAAATTCAATTAAAAACAATAAAATTTCAATTTAACTCACGCTATTAGCATTAACTTTAATTTAACTCAAATTAAATTTACCTGTACTTAGCAATAATTTTCCGGGAAACCGTTTCCCGCCGCAAGTTTTGAAACTGGCATTGACAGCTTGCATTTTTTTTTTCATGATACTGCCAAAAAACAGCCAGCATTAAATGAGGTTTGAAACCGAAAAGGAAGTTTTTAAAAAAATAAGTTCTATTTTGCGTAAGCTTAAAAATAAAGTTTGGGTTAAATTCCGTGCCGCTGAGTGTATGATGTGCCATACAAACTTCCACCGAAAATTGGTTTGAATGAAATCTAGTAAGTAGTTTTTTTTTTTAATACGTCATAAACTCAAATCAGCTAATTTAATTAATATAATGTGGTGGTACGGAACCCTCAGTGCGCGAGTCCGACTCGCACTTGGCCGGTTTTTAAAACTTTTAACGTCGAACGTGCGTTCGTACCGCTGCAAACTCAAACAAAATTCATTCCGAAAAATTTTAAAAATGATATTTTTTCAACTTTGTCGATTTTGACCCGGAAGGACTAATTTCTCATCGAAGATTATATTTACATTATAAAGAAAATAAATTTTCAACAATTTGAGATGAAAAAAATCCTTCAGGACCATTAAGTTGAATTCCCATTATGTTGAATTCTCTGAACGTTGGATTCCCATTAAGTTGAATCTCATTATGTTGAATCCCATTATGTTGAATTCTCTGAAAGTTGGATTGAGTGGAAATGTGTGGGCCGTGGCGAGAAATTTGTGGATGATGGGGGGGCTATGTGCAGGTGGATGGGGGCAATGTGTAGGTGGTGGAAGGCAATATGTACATAAGACGAATGATTTTAGAGACAGCTTTTAAAATATGAGCCAATTTTTCAAGTTACACGATTTTTAGCAAAATTTCATCATTTTCAGTATCATTCAAGTTGCTAAAGGTCTGTGCTAAAGGCCTAGTTTTTGCTTTGAAATTCTTTTTCTCCCTGTCAGTTGGCTGGGAAAAACTGTAAAACTGTTTGACTGTCCCTCCCTCTATTGCGGTGACTTCTTAATCGAGAGGACTTTATTTTACTTTGTTCGGAAGACCAACCCCTACACAAAGCTGAAACTTTTGTATATGCACAAATTAGTTTCGCTGATGTTTTTCTCTTACCTCATTACTAGCTTAGTTTACATCTAGAAGCCACCGTTGGCATCGGTTTTGTACCTAATATATAAAAAATCGGCCATGTCCGTGTCAGGCCACGCGCAGTAAAGTTCCGTAGTTTTTTTTTTTATAGCAAAGCAGGTTAAGTGTTTCACAACGATCATTGCATTAACTTTTTACCTCCTAATGCTCACCGTGGTGCTAGCGTCTGATTGATATTTTTATTATTTCCACTTTTTCGGGTATAGCTCATTATATTATGGGAAGCTTTCTTAGCTGTGATAGTTTTCCTTGTAATTTCATCATTATACAATGTGTGTTGTCGAACCTTGATTAAATGAAATATGCAAATACTTATACAAAAAATTATCGATAAAGATCCATATATTTTTTTAAGTTTTCTATTTAAAAATTAAAAGCGCTAAAAATGACACCATTTTGTTTTTTCTTAGATTCTTTTTCTACAAGGTAGGTTCATTTAAAAGCTAGAAAGGATAAAAGAAAATTATCCGAAATTTGCCAAAAAATACATATATTTTTATTATTTTTGACGTTACTTTTTTACTAGATCGCTAAAGTAGACTTTTTTTAATGTTTTGTTAAGTTTCATAATGTTGTACACAAATTCACTCAAGCAATAATAAGTCTATATCTTTTCGTCGCAATGATATTCACCAATGAAATTGGGAAATTATCAAAAAGATTAAAAATATAAATTTTCAAAAAAATATTGTGAAAATATTATAATTTTTTAGTGTTCTAATACTTTACTTCGAAGTCGAACGAACTTTCGAAGTTCTAATGTTATCTTCTTCATTCTTCCAAGTGTGAGAAAGAAGATGGCTTAAATTAAATTCGCCAACATGACGAACAAAAACTTTTTCGAGTGCGTTCCGTTTACGATTATTTTTGCCAGAAAATTTGGATATTTTAATTTAGTCCTTAAATATTGCTAAAAGTAACACAAAAGTAACATTTTAATTCGTGTAATATGGAGGTAACATGACAGGGTCAAAAGTAACACAAAATGTTACAAAAGTAACATTCTGGCAACGCTGGGAGGGTTTTTTTTATTATTAAAAATGTTGGACGTCGTCTCCGGAAGTCACCGGGAAACCAAGTACAATAGTCAAAACAAAAAACATCAGATGGCAACACTGTTAATGAGAAGAAAAAAGCAAGTGCATTCTGTACACATTCTGTTGGGCCAACCGTTGGCCGTGCCGGCTCGGCAAGCTTGATGACTGCGTTCACACGTTGGTGCGGCTCATCCGTGTAGATCTGTCAAGCAAGATGGACGTATACGCGGAGACTATTGCTCCCGCTGAAATATACTTATACAGTGCTTTTAATTTTTATTTCCAGCAGCACCATATTTGAAAACAAAAACAAATTTATTTTTATTTATTTAAAATTAAATAAAACGTCCATCTGCTCCTACGCACTGATTTGAAATGAAGGCACGGCCAACGTGTGAACGCCGTTTACGGCTCGTGGCAAATCCCAAATCGTGCACAAAAAACCGACAACCGACGGCACGCCGGCGCGGCGACCGCTTGTCGCAAACGGCAAACTCACGCAAACGGGCCTAAAGTAAGGCCATCGTAATGGGTCATTTCTGACAGCTGTCAAACGTATGCAAAATTATAACCTGCAAAGAAAAATGTGCCCTGTGTGTTGGTGTTAAGGAAACGTCAAAACGGACTTCTTACGTTGGCCCTACTTTAGTAGACGTTGACCGCGCCCGTTGGCCGCGCCGGCGGCGCAGCCAACGTGTAGAGCCCCTGTTACAGAAAATAGTCAAATAAAATACCAACAAAACATAATATTTTTCCTGGCTTCGATGCGAATTAATGATACTTGAAAAAAATGCAGAAAAATAAGTTAATGAGTTTAGTTTTAATGATATTTTAAGACGCTTACAAATATCGCAAATAATATCTCGCCATTGTTCTTTTTAAATTTAATAAATTAGGGTAACAATGGGGTAACATACTTACTAAAATGGTTGTTAAATTTTATAATTTATGTAAATTTAATGAGGTTAGAGTTGTATTGAACGGTGTTTATGAATCAGAATGCCAATTTGAATGGTGAATATCATAGCAACGAAAAGAGATAGAATTTTTTTTTTTGACAATATCATGAAGTTTAATAAAACTGTATGTTTTGGCAAATTTCTGGACGATGTTGCTAATTTTTTTGTCTCCTTAGCTAGGCAGACTTTTTAATTTTCAAATGAGCAAAGAAAATACAACGTTTGCTTGAGAAGAAACTAAGAAAAAACATAATATAGGAGTCGCTTTCATTTTTTAAATTAAAGTGCCTTAAATTTTCTAACAACAAACATCAAAAAAGAATTGGATTTTATCGATAATTTTTTGTCTTATATGTACATATTTCGTTTGATCAAGATTCAACAATACTAGACTACAACAAAAAAATTGCAAACGGATCCAGACACATTATTTTTATAAGACCTATCTAACGACACCACACACGATGAGGTCGTATATATGAAAGTAAAATTCACCCCCAGTTTACTTGTAGGGGAGGTCCGAGGTACCCTAAGGGTCTCTGAGCTAAACCGCGGACAGACAGACAGACGAACATAACGAAACTACAAGAGATCCTTGTGACTACGGAACCCTAAAAACAGAACTTATGAATAAAATATGTTTCAAGTCGAAATGAATAGAATACCTACCGACCCTTGAAGGTGGGAAAGCTGTCAGCACAATAAAAAGTTACGGCCTTTTATGTCCCCGTCTCCATATATTTATGACTAACTGTGCCCGCGGCTTCGCCCGCGTGATATTCAGACAATGTGCAGTCTCTCCCTCCCTCCCTCTCCCTCACCCTCTCCCACTCCCTCTCTCTCTACCTCCATCCCACTTTCTCCTTCTCCCTCTCCCTCTCCCTATCCCTGCCCCTAACCCTACGCCTACTCCTATCCCTATCCTTAACGCCGTCTTAACCACTATCCCTATCCTTATATAAACATAGAAACGACACTCATATTGATTTCTAGACATTTTAACCCTATCGCACCCCAACCCCATCCCCAGGGGATGATGGTATTTCACGTCCACCACCTTTGATTTCAAAATTGTTGTAGTTCTCGTAATCAGCGATCCGATAAACCATACAAACGACACCCATATTGATTTTTAGACATATCAACCCTATCGCACCCCAAACCCATCCCCGGGGGATGATGGTATTTCACGTCCACCACATTGGATTTCAAAATTGTTTTAGTTTTCGTAATCAGTGACCCGATAAACCATACAAATGATACCCATATTGGTTTTTAGACTTTTTCACCCCATTTCCCTCTTTAAGGGGTTGAATTTGGGTTGGAATTTCAATAACAGAGATGTATGTTCCACAGAATTACAACCCTAATGCATAAATAATAAATTTAGTGGATATTACTTTGAAATGAAGGAGTTTCAACTTCATCCCCCTTTTCACCACTTAGGGTGTAATATTTTCAAAAACCCTGAGACACGTCAAACTTAATTTTTCGTCGTCAGTCTAAATAAAAATTTTGAAGAACCTAACTTTAAAACTGACTCACTTTCATACAAACTTTCATCCCTTATTTCACCCCCTTAGGGGATGAATTTTGGAAAATTCTAAAACACGTACTTTAAATTTTTTTACCAACAGCTTAAATACAAATTTCTATAATTTACCTTTAAAACTGAAAGACTTATAGACCAACTTACGAAAAAAAAACATCCCCCCTTAAAAAAATGATTTTTTAAAAATGCTTAAACACATGTTTCTTTATTTTTTACCAGAAGCTTAAATTCAAATTTGTGTGAATCTAGCTCAAGAAACAAAGGACTTTCATACAAACTTTCATCCCTTATTTCACCCCCTTGGGAGATGAATTTTCCAAAATCCTTTCTTAGTGGGTGGTTTTGACGCTTATAAAACCTGTGTACAAAATTTCAGATCTGTATCTATAGCGGTTACGGCTCGGCGTTGATGAATCGGTCAGTCAGTCAGGACATGCTTTTTTATATATTTAGATGAACCAAACCTAGAATCATGGGCAAACTCAGGCAAAAAGCTAGTTTTCACAATATAAGTCAGTCTCTGCGCTCCAAGACCAAAATAGCTGATGTCACCGAGAAAACTGCAAAACTGAAGTGGGAGTGGGCAGGTCACGTATGTAGAATGCATCCGGAGAGATGGGCTAGAATTACAACCCAATGGGTTCCCCTTGATGGCCGACGCGGTAGAGGAAGGCCTAAAAACGGTGGCGCGACGACCTCGATGCCTTCATGAAGGGTTGGCAGGGCATGGCTCATGACCGTGACAATTGGAAAGAAAAAGGGGAGGCCTTTGCCCTGCAGTGGGACAAACCAGGCTAAAGAAAAAAAAAAGTCAGTAAAAAGTCATATCCATTAAATATCGCAACTTTTGTCACTACCAAGCTGCTACCAAGTAGGTATATGAATAACCAATCAGTAGTGGTTTGAGTTGTCTTTGCACTAGATGCTACACGGACGGAGTTTGTATTAGGCAGGTATGTATGTGGTGTACATGTACTAGGACGGAACCCTTAGTGCGAGAGCCCAACTCAAAAACGACCTAGTTTTCGATTATTCATATGTCTATCTAATGCCTATTTACTATGTTGCAGGTACTTTGCGTTTCTTTTCGGATACTTATGGTGGATAGTGCTCCTAAGTTCAGGCATGTGCTGTTCCATCCTTTAGATTTTAAAGCCATCAAACACTCACTTCAACTCAAAGATGATTCATCTGAAGATGGCAAGATTATATTTAAATTATTAAAAGTAAGAAACCCTCTAGAACCTAAATCTTTGTTGATAAATCTTACCAATAATGGATTTCAGCTACCACTGTCTCACATTCAGAAAAATAAATATTTAAGATGGTTTCTTATCAAGGCTTTGCGGCGTAATTCCGATGACAATAAAGAACAGAAAGGTCCCAAAAATATACTTCAATTTGGTTATGAATTTGATGATACAATATGCATAGTTATAAATACTGATAAAAGAGTTCTATGTGGTTATAACAAAAACTTAGGCCCGATCCCAAAAGAATATCCTATTGTTAAAATGTCTAACGGATGTCAAGTTCGTGGTGATAGAATAGAGTGTGGATATACAAAAAGACGCGGAGGAAATAAAATGGCCCTTAAAGGTAAAGTGACACAACCTTACGATGACAACAGAGAAAAGTTGGAATCAATTTACTTAGAAGAAACTTCAAATGAATTATCTCCAGAGTTTTTTTCTTCAACTCAACAAACAAACTGGGAAGTGGATCCGAAACTGGATTTAGGAAAAACATTACGGAGCGTGGAAAACCAACCAAAATTCGATGACAATTTATTGAAGACGCCACAAGAGACTATTTTTGTACTTCGAACTATGCCCCCTGATTTAAAACTAAGCGCTTTAAGTACTATTTCATCTTTGTTTCCTTCGATATCTAAAGATACACTTCAGAACTTTGGTTTGTCAATGCAAATTATCTCAGAGAAAAGTACTATACCACTAAGTGGCACTATTCCTACGAACTTGATACAGGAGAATACAATAGATTCAAAGCTAGTCATCACGTTGGTTGATCCCCTGGAACACGCAGTGATTCAAAAACCAATACTATTTCGAAAAATATATGAACATACCACACTTATACCAAAAGTTGAGCAAACTAAAAATTTTGAGGAAAGAGGCAAATTCATAACAACCGAGAGTATATTAGAAAATAACCCTTCGTCGTTAATAATAACAAATAAAAATAGTACTCTTCCATCGGGCAATAAATTAAAACAGAGAAATACAACATTTGACGACCCTTCACGCCGCACAACCTTACAAAAAGAAGCTAACTTATTATATCATACGATACCAGGAAAAACTAAGCTTTCAACGTCTCCGTCCATTGTACCTCAGTTTAAAACACCCAAATTACCTATTATTTCTTCTTTACTCCCTTCGAAATCAAAAGGAACATTCAAAAAAGTCTTACCGATTTTAGAGGCAAGTAATGAGACAATTTCATCGATCACTAGAGCGAAAAAAGCAACAGACATAATTACTTCTTCAACAACAGCAAGCCTTAAAAAAGACGCAATCAGTCAAACACTACCATATTTTCAACGGGCATACGAGAATACTGCACCTTTACGTATAAATAAACAAACTCCAAGAAGTTTCAATAAAAAGGAACAGATTGCCAGAACTGGTTACAACACAAAAAATATTTTAATGGAGCGCTTTGTAAAATGTCCGTATTGTGCAATGAACAACTTTACTAAAAACTACTTAAGATATCCAGGTACTTCATCAAAAGCTCGAAGAAAATGTGTAACTATTTGTGCTGAAGTTGGAGACCGAATCGTATGTTACCCGATCAATTCAAAACAAAAATGGCCATGAAAAACCCAATTGACACAGGTAAATAGATTAAACAAGCTCAGATTGGTATTTTAATTTCATATTTAAACTATGTGCGTCAATCAGATTTCTACAACTACAAAATAATACAATAACTATTAAAATACTTAATCAATTTTACGTGATCAAAAATGCAGAGGTACTTTCAGTTTTCAGTTGTATTTTAAAATCAATTCAATTAAAACTATGAATACGTTTCCGCTTGATGTTTTTCAAATTTCTGCATTTCCAATGATTTATTCTGTAAGTGAATTTTGATGACAACGTTGAAATATATTAAGTACTCTATGTTTGTATGATTAAAAAATTCGTTCTAATTGTTTTAGATTTTATTGCTAGTCTCCAAAATACTGTTAGTGGACTGTGCACCTAAACTTGGTCATGTATTATATGATCCTCTACTATTGGAATCTAAGGACATAAATTTAGGACAATTTGGTGAATCAAAACTGGAGGTCGGCAGTGACAGTGATTTCTTAGAAAACACACCAAGGAAAGCAATCGCCCAAGAACCACTGTCACCATTAATTAATACAAATCGTAAAAGTACAAATTACGAACAACCTTTACCAAATGTTCTTACACATACACATTCTTTACCAAATATTCCCGTAGATAAACCTGAAACTATAAGGCAAATTAATGATAATATACACCAACACTACAAACCTGGATTGAGACAAAAAGACAACGTTGTAAAATTTGGCTATGATTTCGATCCATCAAGATGCTTAGAAATCAATAGTGAAAATAGAATTATATGTGGATATGAAAAAAATTTGGGCGCTATACCGAAAGAACATCCAGTTGTAGCGATGAATGACGACTGTCGCGTGCGTGCTGGTAGAATAGAGTGTGGGTACTTAAAAGGAGGATATGTTGGACGGAGAAAAGCGATAGAGAGTGTTCCAGTAGGACAACCTTCTTACCCAATACCTCGACTCACTCTTCCTAGAATCAGCTCAGACCTTCCCGCCACACCGTTGGACTTAGTAAATGATTCGTTTATTAGTGGACTAGTCCAGGAGCTAAGAGACGACGTAATACCAACATCAAAATTAGAAAAAGGCCCAGTATTACAGGAAGATTATAAAAGTATTGAAAAACCTGTCTTCAAAAATACTGGTGACACTGAAAAAGGCTCTCCAGAAAAAAAAAGCTGTTCTACTTGTGTTAATCCTAGTATCCTACGAAATTCAGATGGTGAAATAAAAACTACTCAAAACGGCGTTACGCGATGTGTAGAAATTGCGGAACGCATTGTTTGCTATCCAATAAAATTTTCTACTAGAGTACCTATTGCGCCTTGAAGATAGTGATTAAATTCTTGATAAACATGGTTGTATGTGTGTGGTCACAGTAGAAACCCGTTTTTAGTTTATACTTATTTTGACTAGTAAAAACTAGTATGCTGCTAAGCAAATTGTTTCCTTTGACGGGTTCCTGATCGAACCCATGACCTACGACCGAGACGCGGGTGTAGGAGGGACGACAATCACTACCCACTATAACACCTATACTAAAGCACCGTGCGAATTTTTTTACCAAATAATTTGCAAGTTATTTATTTTTTTGCGAAATAGGGAATAAAGGTCACGCTTTTTATCGCAAGTGATATGCCGGTGCTCTGGAGGTACAAATTTAGGTTCAAGCACTCAATGGAGTAAATTTTTGTGAATCTAGAATAGCATAGGAAGAGTAACCCACCCAAGCCCGCTGTAACAAGGTGCAGGTAAAACACGAGACATAATGGCTGCCGGTCAAACAGCGAATAGGGGCCACCCTTACCGCACCTTCGAACCAGTACAATACGCGCAAAGAAAGAAGAGACCTGTCAGTTGGGATTTCGCGCAGGTACAGCCTAGCGTCCCTCCCCGCTTGCCGCCAAAATGGCCTGCGAACTGTCTACTGCGCAGGTTAACCACGTGATCCGTCAAGTCTCTTCTTTCGTTGCGCGTATTGTAAAAGGATTTTCCTAGCAAAAACAATGGCCCATATGCCAAAGAATATATAATATTACGCTAACGCGTTCCGTATGGTGCCGATAAAGAATAGTGAAAACCCATCTCTAGCACGGGAGTAAGTACTTATTATTCTGTGTCACGGGTGCTGGACTGGAGGATCTCACTCATATTATAAATGCGTTTTTGGACTGGAGGATCTCACTGATATTATAAATTGTTTAAACAGCCTCCGTGGTCTAGTGGTTAGAGGGTTCGGCTCTCGATCCGGAGGTTCTGGGTTCGATTGCCGGTGGGGACACTATCAGACAAAAATCTCTTTGTGCGACCTCCCCAGTTTGGTAAGGACATTGCAGGGTGAATCACCTAATTGTCCGAAAAGTTAGATGATTCCGTGCTTCGGAAGGCACGTTAAGCCGTTGGTCCCGACTACCATTTACGGATGTAGTCGTCAATGAGCCATGTCAGAGGCCTTTGGCGGCTCAACAACTCTGACACCAGGGTTTGTGAGGTCGGTCATCGAACTTTCAACCCACACGATATGATGATGATGATGAATGCGAAAGTATGGATGTGTTTGTTTGTTTGTTCCACTATCACGCCAAAACGGAGTGATTCCCATTACGTCCCATGTCCCAACGCACCATTTTGGTGCGTAATGGGAATTAAATATTTTATTTTATTTTTATTCCCATTAGGTCCCACTTCGTTTTTTATGACGTTTTATAAGGAAAGTAATGCTAACAACAAAAGTGTTTTCAAAATATTTATTATTATTTGATGTTTGCAAGATCGCGAAACACAGAATACAACGTGTAAATTAAATAACGCAAAACCTATCGGGTGGTGGCTCTGGACATAAAACTGAACAACTTTTGTTCTACGGCTTTTGAAAATTCGCAAAAAATATTTTTGCTTTTTCATAAAAATTGGCTTGGTCAGCTTATCGATTTGTATGAAGGAGCAATTTTATTTAACGAATTTTCAAAAGTCGTAGAACAAAAGTTGTTCAGTTTCATGTCTAGAGCCACTACCCGAGAGGTTTTGCGTTATTTAATTAAAACTTAGTATACAAATATTGTGTAATTGTTCCTGTCATCAGACTAAAGGCCTATCTGATAGTCGACTTATGGTAGTCGACTCTACCTCAAATATTTGAATGTTATATTATTTACTAAGAAGATATAACTTTAGTTATAACTTATCAATCGGGTTTTCAGAATTGTTTATAAATTAGAGAAAACCAATCAGTTAACAATAAAGTTTATTTTATGGTGGTTTTTAGTGTTAAATTAGGGTAATATTATAACCCTAATTTAACACAAAAAACCGAAATGGTCACGTGACCGACCCATTTTGTATGGGAAGTTGAAAAATTTTCGTGCGTTGTTAGCAAAGTCGTAGAACGAAAGTTGTTGATTTTGACCTATGTAATAAGGTGTGCATAAGCATATCAGGTCCAAAAAATTAACCTAGTATATGACGGCAACACCCTCCAGCCACCATCATCTATCAACCAGGTATGTCTATGTTACTCTAAACCTTGTAATCATGACTGTGAGGAACAGTTGCGTATTTACCCTATGTCCAGGGGGGCACGTGACCCGGGGCGGCAAGAGACGAGGGGCGGCCGGAGATGTAGAAAATTGGGGTAAAATCTGAATTAGTCGTTAATTTCCTAAAGATTTTAAAAATAATTTCGATAGAAAATAGTTACAAAATAAAAACTAGCGGAAAATACGTAATCTGTTATGAATATTGAAGGGACTCAAACTGCCCTCTTTAGGATTCGGTGCCTTTCTTCCAAAAGGAGAGCAACATCAAAATATAAATAGTAGAACGATCAATATTGGTAAGATCCATCTCAGAACAGAGGCGTTTAATTTTGCTACTGCAAGCATGAGGTTTGGATTGGCATAAGCATTGTTTATTTTCATTTTATATTTCATAGATATTACAATACATTAATGACCTACGCAAATAATGTGTTATAATTTTATATTGCCAATATCTTATACTTATTGATTGTTCTAAAATATGTAAATTTAAAAATGAAAGACCCGCGTTTTTCATAGTATAAATGTAGTTCTTTGTTTTATCACAGGTATTTTTGGATAACGTGCGGAATATATATTCTTTATTGTGCACAAATTACATAAAATTGTAACATAAAATATAATAAATATTGCTCATTGAAAACTAAAGTGACCGATTCGCGGCCGAGGGCATCTTTGTACGATTATTTCGCCAATGTTCACAGTTTTTCATTGATATTTGCTTTATTTTTAAAAACATTGCAAATGGTATCATTTCGCGGACTTAGAGATAAAAACTTTTTGGCTTTTGGTAATATGATGTTAAAAATAAGCCATCGACCCATATTGGCTAAATCAATAAAAAAAGACAGCACGTTAACAATGGATTTTCATATAATATTCCGTCCCTGATATTTGTTCGATTATTTAAATATTTCTCGTCATATTTTCCGCACTTAAATCGAAATGTATTATTTATTGTCTTTCAACTTGCGTTTATGCTATCGAAAAATTCGCGCTTGCTGTGCTCGCGTGTTCTTCTGATTGTGTTACGACCTGTCCGTCCTTAGACTTTCTGTATCTATGTGCTTGGGAACCCTGAGTACTAAAGTCCGACTCGCAGTTGGCTGCTTTTATGTCATCTAGAGGGGCGGACGAAAAATGGGCTCTGGGGCGCCTGATTCCTGGATACGCCACTGGTGAGGAACAATAAGGTAAGTTTTTTTCTTTTTATAAATGATAGGTAAGCATTTGACATCAAAGTAAGTCGTAAGGTAAGTGACGAGGGTTAATCCCGTATTACCCCATTCCCGGTTGCACCTGTCCCGTTATACCCCGATTTCAAATTTTATTGATGAAGACGATTAAAAGTCAATCTTGCTTTGAAGTACCATCAGCAGGAAAAGTTTTATTCGTAACTGTTAAATTTAAAGTTAAATTCGTAATTGCGCTTGTGCCCTCTAGAAGGACCTACTCCTGACATTTTTAAATGACCTCTTTGAACTTTCTTACCACTTGCAATATGCATTAGCGACAGTTGTGTGTGCGTAAAAGAGATAACATTATAATGATATTGCAAGAGTAAGAGAGACAGCTATAAGCCGCACGGGCACTATTGTTATAACTGGTTTGTGCCCAGGTAAAAGGCTAGCACAAATGTTTAGCTCGCTAGCCTAGCCTCTAGTTTAAAAAACATGTGTTGCCAATTTTTAAATTTTAGCATGGCTGCACTGACTCTATTCATTCATTTCGTTCACTTGACAGCTAAACAGAGCAATGCATATTGGAAGAAAAGGATCGCTATATTTATAAAGCTGTCTCTGTATAACATAAGAAAAGCGTAATTTGTGGGTTTACTAAACATTTCCTTCCAGTAACATTTCTGCACGCCCTAGATATAATTTTATCTAGGGCGCGCGGTTATGTCAAAAATTGATAGTGCTACGCATGCTGACCCGCGAGGCCATTAAACCGAGCGCAGCGAGGTTCAAATCTCTTTGCATTAAACAATCCGCGAGTAACCTAGATCAGAAACAAAATAATATAATGTATTTATCTAAGAAAGAAAAAAAACACATTATCTTACCTTGAAACAATTTTTATTTTGACGGTTGAATACGATAGAAAAAATAATGATATAAAATGTAATCTTTATAAAAATCGGGGTACAACGGGACGGGTGCAACCAGGAATGGGGTAAAACGGAATAAATCCAGTCGAAGATGTAAATACCTACCGAAAAGATACCTGTTCACTCTTGCCTTGCAAAGATCCAGATTGAATTGTTCGGGGAACAAAATCTGAAGGGGGGGGTTTCACTCTTTAGCTGTGTGCGTTAAAAGACGAAGCAAAGCGCTTCCTGCGAAAAGGTAAATCCAAACAAGTTCGTCAGGATCACTGACCTTGGTGGCTGTCAAATTATTTAATCATGCGTGTCATTGTTTACTATTATATCTGTGACCATACTCACCTGAGATGTACGTAGGTATTTACGAACGTCCACGTAACTATATAAAAACACACTGCGTGGCGTGAGTCATACTTAGTACTCAGAACTCACCTTTTTAGGGTTCCGAGCGCAAATGGTAAAAAGGAACCCTTATGGTACGACTTCGTCTGTCTGTCTGTCACACCTGTTTCAGTTTAATATTCTTGCCCAACTTTATTACAAACTAAAAAAAACAATTTTTTTATTAATATTCTAATTGGAGCCCAAATGGGGACAAAATTTCAAATTATCGTTACTAGGTCAAGTGGGATATTTTATGAAAGGGCTTTACTTGAACATTCAAAATTTGATTAATATGTCTAAAAAATTATACCTTTCCGTTATCTGAAAGTTTTCTGAACGAAAATCTGAATTAATTACAATCGATAGAGGTTTATGTAAATATTACAAGAAAATTAAACAATTTCTCTATGTAGCTATATAGCACAGTTTTTTTAGAAATCTGCAAAAATCCTTTACCAACAAACATACTTTTGCGGTCCTAAAAATGGACTTTATTGCTTCTAACAATATTAAAGGTATATCGGAACCCTCGGTTTGTGAGTCCGACTCTTGAACGTCAAACTAACTAGATGCTTTTCAAATAGTACACAAAATTAGCTGTCATTTGTTCAGAAAAAGAAATTAATCTGGCACTTGCTATTTTTTTATTATTTTTGCTATTCACAAAATAAAGATTTACCTTTGATCCATTTTTATGGTTCCGATACCAAAATGGTAAAAAAAGAACCCTTATGGTGCCACTTTGTCTGTCTGTCTGTCTGTCACCTGTCAGCAACCAGTCGTGCTATCGACTAGAAATTTGGAATAGTTTTAGTTGCCCAACTTAATTGCACATGAAAAAAATATATATTATTTATGTAAAGGGAGCTAAAAGGCAAGGGGGCAAAATTTCAAATTGTTGTTACTAGATCGAGTGGGATATTATATGAAAGGGCTTAACTTAAACATTCTAAAATATATTTTTGTATTTTTATGCGACTCTTAGTTTTCAAGTTATGATGAAAAATCTCAATAAAAATACCATCCCCCCTCCTTATCTCCGCAGTTTGTGAAAGGAAAAAATCTGAATTAATTACAGTCGATAGAAGTTTATGTAAATATAACAGCAAAAATAATACGATCTTTCTAAGTTGCACAGTTTTATAGAAATCTGCAAAAAACCTTTACAAACAAATTTAGTTTTGCGGTAGTAAAAATGGACTTTATTGCTTCCAAAAATACAATAGGTATATTGGAACCCTCGGCGGGCGAGTCCGACTCGCACTTGACCGGTTATTTCATTTATTCCAACGCTTACCAACACATTTTGCAGTTATGTCAGAAAAAACAAGTTTGTAAAACAAAGTTACTTTTTCCGTCAAATATACTCTGGTTTTAGTTTCATGGCTGCACAATGTTAGTAAGCGGAATAAACGAAAAAAATGGGTCATAGTTGAAAATGGTCTCGTGTTTCATCTTTGTTTCATGTCGATTCCGTGCTTCGGAAGGCACGTTAAGCCGTTGGTCCCGACTACTATCTATGGATGTAGTCCTTACTGAGCCATGTCAGAAGCCTTTGGCGGCTCAACAACTCTGAAACCAGGGTTTGTGAGGTCAGTCATCGACCTTGAAACCCACACAACATGATGATGATGGATAAATATTTCCAATTAAGGTCAAAGCTACTCGTACATACAAACATTTCAGGGCTGGTATTAAAACAACCATGTTCGAAGGTGATTAGACTTCTGATAAAAAGTCTTATGTAGCAGCTCCTCCAAGTTGAATGGAGGCCAGTTGTTGGACAATTTATAATTAAAATAATGCACCGAATGGCCAAACATAATGCACAATAATGTATCTAATGGCTAGGTCACGAAATTGAATTCGTAAATTGGTCGTAGATCGGTAGCGGAAGGGGCGGCGCTGCACCTAGGTCGCACAACACTTTATCCTGTGCATTTATCTAAAATCATTTAATTAAAATCAGTTGTTCGATAGAGAGAACGACCCCAGAATTTCACAGAAAAAATGTATGGTATATTTTGAAGAGAAGTACCATAATATTATAGTCAGCACGCTTGTTAGCGTTGTTGCGGCTGGCACTATGGATGGAGGTTTTCGGTGACCGCAATATGTAAGTTTCTACAATACGCAGAAGGACGTTGATGCAAATCTTTCGGTTAAAATGAAAGTCGCCTTTCATGACACCCTAGTAGTGTGGTATTCTCAAAGGTTTTGGAAACTACGCCAGGGGGCGTTTTTTTTTTTACGTCAATGGGTATTCTATTCTTAGCAGGCATCAAATAATACAAATTAATAAATAATACAAATTAGTAAAAACGCGTTATACAAACAAGCGTTGCGACTAGCGACCGCTGTTGTTGGTGACCGCAGTATGTGAGTTGATAAGATACAAAGACAGATGCTGCTGCCCATCCTCTTACGATACCTACGGGTTGAGATGGGTTGGTACTATTCTTTGCCGGCACCACACGGCCGCTCTTCAATGTACTTGTAAACTATTTCACAAATGGAGATAGCGTGGTTGTATACATTTACAGAACTATAACAAATTGATAGATTTATATTTTTAGTTTCCACTTGAGCTGTGCGAGGTAACTATAACATGTAGGTGAGGAAACATCAACCAACATTATTGCTTTATTTCTATTCGAAGCAATCCAGTCAATCAATTTATTGTTTAATTTTAACTCTGGCTAGGCAAGTTGTTTCTTTACGCTTCTTTTTCGAAGGAAAGTACTTAAATAAATTAAAGACACTCTAGTAGTTAAGTATCCTAAGATAAATAATGAATTATAAATTTTATTTTATACTTAGATCCAAAAAGTCATATCACAAGGCGCACTAAAACGTAGGTATGAGTATGAACCATAGGTATGAACAGTGCGGAACATATTGCGGATCACTGACACTTATGTCTTCTAAGGCATACAGCATTTAGAAAGATGCGGTAAGACTTCATGTGCAGGGAGTTAATTGTTTATGACGTCAGCTTGCATCGTGATGTCATCACCTCCAGCCTCTATATTGGCAAAAGGCACACCAAGTAATTTGTTTTTTAAATGGTGTGTCTCCAGCACGGTCATACACAGCGCGTCCTCTGTGTGTTATGTCTAGCAGCGTGACCTCATCACTTCTCCCAAACACAAAAACTCACGATCAGCTTTTTATTATCGTCATACTACAGGCGATAATGACGGTCGGTAATGATGAATTACTTACAAATACTTAGAAATGTTTCAACGTCAATTGTGCAAAAAATCCCATCAATGTATCATTCTTTGCAGAAAAACTATTGAACCTTGCGGAGGGATAAGTTAGGTCAAGCAAATTTAATTGAAGAGATAAAAAAATTACGAATACTTTGGAGAAAATAATATATAACTTACAATCAGGAACGAAAGTCAAAGAGACGCAAGCGAGCCCACACACCGTGTGGGCGACGAGTAGCGTCCGCTTTCTCCCAAAGCAATCGAGGACCAAGGCATTGGTGACCACAGCAATCACCTCCACACTCACGTCCAACAAATAGTTGGTGTCACCAGCTAAAGACACGGAGTTGATCGCCAAACCGCCGTAGCAAACAAACGTATACACGTTATCCACCACCAAGAGCATATTGCTAGCCGAGTCATTATTATAGGAGATCTTACCACTTGCATCCTCAAGCCTTCCTCTTTTTTACTTTCTGTCTTTTCATCTATATGTTTAACCTTTTCTTCTGTAACCTGTTTCATCGTTTCATCTAATAATGTCACTTTGTTCATTTTTGCTGCTCTCATTATGATTTCTACTGCCTCTTCTTTCCTTCCCTTCGATCGCCATGAAACATTGATAAAATGATAAAATGTATTTATTTCTTCTTGTATAAACTAATTAGATACAGCAAAAGAGAATAAAACATAGAGCTATAAGCCTAACTTAAAACTATAGTATGTAGAAGACAGGAGCCTAAACTAGGAAAACCCTGCGTCGTAGGACTCCTGGTCTTTCCCCAAGGATACGGTAGAAACTGTAAGGCAGCAAAGATTTACTTAATTTAAAATTTGAAAGCCAAAATAAAATAATCTATATATATAAAAGAAGGTGACTGACTGACATATCAACGCACAGCCCAAACCGCTGGGTCTAGAGATTCCAAATTTGGCACGTAAGTTCCTTACTCGTATGAGGCATAGGGGTGCACTAAGAAAGGGTTTTACAAAATTCTACCCCTAAGGGGGTAAAATAGGGGATGAAAGTTTGTATGAAAGTCCGTCAGTTTTGAAGTTAGGATCTTCAAAATTTGTATTTGGGCTGACAATTAATAATTAAGTTTTACGTATCTCAGGGTTTTTGAAAATTCTACACCCTATGGGGTGAAAAGGGGGATGAAGTTGAAAATCCTTCATTTTCAAAGTAAAATCCACAAAATTTATTGTTTAGGCATTGGGGTTGTAATTCTGTGGAACGTACATCACTGTTATTAAAATTTCACCCCAAATTCAACCCCTAAAAGAAGGAAATGGGCTGAAAAAGTCTACAAACTAATATGGGTATCGTTTGTATGGTTTATCGGGTCGCTGATTACGAAAACTACAACAATTTTGAAATCCAACGTGGTGGACGTGAAATACCATCATCCCTTGGGGATGGGGTTAGGGTGCGATAGGGTTGAAATGTCTAAAAATCAATATGGGTGTTGTTTGTATGGTTTATCGGGTCGCTGATTACGAAAACTACAATAATTTTGAAATCCAACGTGGTGGACGTGAAATACCATCATCCCCTGGGGATGGGGTTTGGATGCGATAGGTTTGAAATGTCTAAAAATCAATATGAGTGTCGGTTGTATGTTTGTTTATATAAGGATAGGGATAGCAGTTAAGATGGCGTTAGGGGTGGGGATAGGGGAAGGGATAGGAATAGGGGTAGGGGCAGGGATAAGGGTAGGGTCAGGGGCAGGGATATCGAAAGGAAGAGGGGGAGGGGAGAAGGAGAGGGAGGGGTGAGAGAGGGGTAGGAGAAGAGTAAAGGGGAGAGGTGAGAAAGGGGGAGGGAGGGGTAGGGGGGAGGGAGGGGTGGGGGGGAGGGAGGGGTGGAGGGAGAGGGGGTAGAGGGAGGGATGAGGGAGGGATAGAGAGGGTGGAGGGGGAGTTAGGGTGAATGGGGGGAGAGGGAGGGTGGAGGGGGGAGTTAGGGTGAATAGGGGGAGGGAGGAGGGGAAGGGTAAAGGGAGGGGGGGAGATGGAGAGGGAGACGGTGGAGGGGTAGTTGGAGAGGGAGAGGGGGGAGGGGGAGGGAGGGTAAGGGTGGAAAGGGATGGGAATGGCGAGGGGAAGGACGGAAAGGGAGGGGTGAGGGGGGGAGAGGGAGGGTGGAGGGGGGAGTTAGGTTGAATGGGGGGAGAGGGAGGGTGGAGGGGGGAGGGGGGGGAGGGAGAGTGTGGAGGGGTAGTTGGAGAGGGGATAGGGGGAGGGGGAGGGAGGGGGAGGGGGATGTGGAGGGGGGATAGAAAAGGAGAGATGGGGAGGAATAGGGACTTTTTTTACTTTTATGAATACCTCCTCGCTACCCATTCACTTCACTCCCTTTATTGCCTTCTTTATTAAAGGTCGCCTGTAACGATTGACAATACAAATTCCGCACTACCTACCAGTTGAATAAAATTAAAAGATTATTAAATTTGTAGTAAGAAGCATTTATTCAACTTGGATAAGTACAAATGCATCTTTTACGTAGGGATCAAGAAGGATAAGCGTTCCGCAAAATATGTTTCAGTTAAGTTCGAGTTCTGTTTTTTATAAAATCTACGCGGACGAAGTCGCGGGTAACAGCTAGTAAATTAATAAAAGAAGAAAAAATTAAATAGTAGCATGCAAATTGACAAAAATTTAAATACACCAAATATAAACTAAATACCACGTGTTCGTATGTGTGTATGTATGTGTGTGTGTGTATGTGTGTGTGTGTATGTGTGTGTGTGTATTGTTTGAAATAGTGTGGGGAGGGGAGTGTTAGTGGGTGTGTGTAGTAGTATGAGTGTGTATGTTGTTTTGTATGTCTGCAGTTCTGTATGAAAAGGTTTGGAATTTTGTATAAAAAGATTTTACCTTCAAAATTGTTTTATTTCATTATCATGAGTAGTGTTTCAGTATCGTCATAACTTTGTGACAATAGCCATTTTATTATTTCTGTTTTGTGTATATGAGAAGTTTTTCTCGTATGTACCAATGTTTCATAGGAAATATTGTTTAGTTTCATGGGAAAAATTAATTTTTTTAGGGTTAGTATCCTTCATATAAAAGACAAAATATCGACAATTATCTCTTACTAATAATGTAAGCAGCAGGAAATGCGCTGGCGCCGGCGGCGATGGTTTCTAAGAACTCGACGGTGACGTACATCTCGTAGGACACTGAGAAAGCTTTCAGAGTCCCGATGGCAGTACCAACCAGGGTGCAGCTGAGGATCAAGGCTCTCTTTCGGCCCCAACTGAAAAGTTAGACGAATTATACTTAATTAGTACTTGATACACGATTTGATAAAAACGATAAACAGTTTTTTGTGACTGTACAAAACGTGGCAAGTTGCACCCAAGCAACCCTTTAGACTCACCTTTTCATTGTGCACCAGCCCAGAAAGGTGGCTATTTGGTATGCGATGAGCTAGGGTTGCCAACCCCCAACTCTTACACAGAAAAAAATTATCTCTTAAAACAAGAACTAAATATGTCTCAACTGATATTGCTTGATTATAAAGTTAAATATCTTAGAGTAAGATAATCACTCTAACGTATTAAAAATGCCGAATTCTGAAAATTCAAGGGAGAATTTCTTCTAATAAGAATTCTATTACTAGGTTTGAAATTGATGTTTTGAATTAAAATCAGTTATTTTTTACATCAACAATGAAAAAATCTTAAAGCAAGTAAAATACGATTGAAAATATTAATCGTTTCGCCTAAGAATTATGAAAAATATTAAATGAAGATTTGGGACAATATTAAGGCAAATAATATGTTGCTTGGTATAAGATAGTTGTTGTTTCGCTCAAGAACTAGTTAGGTAAGCAATGAAGAATTAAGACTACATTAAGGCAAATAACAATTTGCTTGGCAAAAAAATTAAGTTCTTTCGTTCAAGACATGAAGAGTTAAGGCGATGTTAAGACAAATAATTGTTGCTCGGTACGAGATACTGTGTCAAAGACGGAACGGTATCAAAATTTCGATTAACTTGCTAAGGTATGGCCGATGAGTGATCACAAGGGGTATGTGGATGGAAAAGTCGAAAGCAGAAAGTTTGACTTAAGAACTTTGTTGGAGCTGGTTAGGAGATAAACATACTAAAACTCCTTGCCCCTCCGAGGTCCGCTTGAGGGGGGGAGGGCACAAAGAAGGAACCGTTTTTTTGTTTTTTGCTTATATCTCAAAAACGATGCGTCAAGCGAAATTTTGTTGTACTACACTACATAATAAAAGCTGATAAAATTCTCTACAACTTTGGCTTTCACACTTTTTATCTATCTGTTATCTTTGCCTAACTATGAGCTTTTTTTTGCTTACTAACTTTTCTCATATGCTACCGTAGATTTCAGGATACACATCTAAATAAAAAAATGTTGACTGTATGTCCGGTCTCATAATCTCAGCCTCTTTCCTGGCCGTTTTTCGGAGCTCATAACTAGGCAACGATTGGAGATAGATTAAAAGTGTGAAAGGCAAAGTTGTAGAAAATTTTATCAGCTTTTATTATGTGGTATAATTAAATTTCGTACGACTTCTTTGTGCCCCCTCGAGCGGACCTCGGAGGGGCAAGGACTTTTAGTATGTTTATCTCCTAACTAGTACAAACAAAGTTCCTCAGTCAAACTTTCTGCTTTCGACTTTTCCATCCACAAATTATTCGTTGCTTAAGTTAAATGGTCAGAGCGAGGGACTACGATACCGCCGACGGACGCGGGTTCGAATCCAGCCACCCCCAGGACTTTTGGTAAATTATAATGGTTGATATGATATAATGATTTAATAGTTAATTATGACATTAATGAATAATAGAAATGGAAAACAAATCATATAAAGAGAATAGTTAAAAAATATGAATATCTAATATCAAAAATACCGGCAGAGAGCAGAAGAAGAGGAATAAAAAGAAAAAAACAAGAGATAAAAAACTTCTATTTTTAGTTTTTTTTAAAGAGTTTTAAATTTTTACAAAAGTAGTTTCGCTCTTGGGGTGACACATTTAGTTTTTTGAAAAAAGAGCTTTATGTTCTTTACGACTATTTAAATTCATTTCATTCTTGGTGTGATAGATGCTTCAATCAATTAAGTTTGGTTCTTGTTGTGATGGCTTTTAGTTTTTACAATAAGATAACAGTTGAAATTTGATTTAAGAAATTTTGTTCTTGGACGGAGAATAATACAAAACATTTTATTTCTCAATCTAAGACGTTTTCTAGTTTCCTTATATCGAAAATCCAAAAGATCTTAACTTAAATAATATTATTTGATTCAAGATATCTTTTTTTTTCAGTGTTGTATATAGCGTTAGTTTGTGTATTATAATACATCCTAACATACTGCAGCGCAGTAGCAAACGCCAAACCCGCTGCCCAGGGTGCGGCTATTACATAGCAATTTCATTGTGATTGTTTGCACCTTAGGGGACACCTTTGTCCTACATTGGACTTTTTAAACTCTTATGATAATGAGCTTACACTTACCGATCGGAAATGTATCCCAGAATTGGAAGTGACAACAGCATACCGATATTGTGAATAGTTCCCACGAGAGTCCGCTTCCATTCTTGACAAGCCAAATTGAACTGAAAAGACGAAAGTAAAATTCGTTATTTATTGATTCACTTTGACTGACTCACTTTAAGCCTACAGTCAAGAGCACATCAAGCTTGACACATTGGACTTTCCACAGTTCTTAATATCAATCACCGTAGCGGCTTAATTTGCGTAGCAAATGTCAAACTTTTGTAGCTTATGATTATGACGGTACAAGTAACGTAGTTCATCATCATCATAATATCGTGTTGGTTGTAAGGTCGATGACCGACCTCACATACCAGTGTCACAGTGAGACGAGCGGCACGGGCGTAGGGTGTGTGTGTGTGTGAGTGAGTGTTGTGTGAGTGGGTGCGCGTGTGACTTAGTGAGTTTCCTATCAGAGTCGTTGAGCCGCCAAAGACCTCTGACATAGCTCGATTAACGACTACTTCCGTAAATAGTAACCGGGACCAACGACTTCACGTGCCTTTCGAAGTACGGAATCATCTTACTTTTCGAACAATCGAGTGATTCATTCTGCAATGGTCACTAAAGTGGTCAAGTTACACAAAGTGATTTTTGACTGACCGTGTCTCCACCGGGAATCGAACCTCGAACCTCTAGATCGAGAGCCGAACGCCGTAACCACTAGACCACAAACACTGTTATTACAATGTGCAGTAGCGTGGATGGTTATGCGCAAAAAATAATGCGGAACGGACAAGCTGGCGGCCTAAAAAACAATATACGATCTCGGGTAAAACCAGGGACTAGATAAGTACTGTTAAAACATGCTTGTCATGATGAATTTATTATATGTTTGTAAATCAAAAAATTCAAATTCCTTGCTCCGCTCGAAATAGAAGGAATACTAATTTATTTTACGATGGGATGTCATCTGCCATTGTGTCCCAAATCATCTAATGTGATTTGACATTCCTCACACAAAATTTACAGAACGACGCCTATTCCGTGCCAATTTACAATGACTGAATGAATATCAGAATACCTTGTGACAGATATTTTCATTAATCTTCCTTCTATTACCCTTATTTTCTATATTCTATGCTCTCAACTGACAAAAACTATACAGGTTGTTTGGTAAGAGCCCGTCCAGAACCTTTATTTTAAAATAAAGGTTCTGGACGGGCTCTAAATGTCTGCAAACCTCTCGGGTGTGGTTGCTCTACCCATGAAACTGAACAACTTTCTCTGAGGAACATAGGTCGAAATACGAAAAAAAAATTACAATGTCCGATAGAGACTGCAACAACACTGGTAGCGCATTTAGTATTCATAATATAACAAAAAAACCGGGCAAGTGCGAGTCTGACTCGCGCCCTAAGGGTTCCGTACCTATCTACCATATGAGTCAAAGTCAAAGTTAAAATCATTTATTCATTGCTGGATATTAAAATCTCTTAATGACGTCAGCTAAACTAAAAGCTTATACTCTTTGATTTTAAAAACTCCACGACCATCCAACTTGACCCCTCTTTTATAGAAAAGTTCTTGAAACAGGAGCTCACCTTAATTGGTTACTATTAGTTGTGAGAAAAATTGAACGATTTAATGATTTTAGACTTTTCCCTTTATTTGTACTGTGAGACCTAACTTCTTGCCAAATTTCATAATTTTAGCTCAACGGGAAGTACCCTGTAGGTTTTGCTTTTTTGCATAAATGTATGGAGATGAGGACATACAAAGCCACATCTTTTAATTGCGTCGTTGTAAAAAATTGAAATTTTTTATGGACCTTAATATTCGTTATCAATTTCAACCTGATACCTCTTCTCGTTCGTGAGAAAAAGGGTCTTGACAGACAGACAGACGGACAACAAAGTGATCCTATAAGGGTTCCGTTTTTTTATTTTGAGGTGAGGTACGGAACCCTAAAAACCAGTCAAGTTCGAGTCGGACTCGCACGCCGACTGTTCCGATATACCTACCTATAGTATTTTTGGAAGCAATAAAGTCCATTTTTAGGACCGAAAAACTAAATCTGTTTGTAATAGTACATTAAGATGCTAGTGCGCTGTTTTGCTCATTATACTCGAGGCTCAGAAATTGCAACCCGAGCCGCAGGCGAGGGCGTAATGGAGCCGAGAGTATAATGACAATGCGCACGTGCGTCTTACGACGTTTTTCAACACATTTGCGAATAAAATACTTAACTTTTGCTCACCTTATTTACAAGGTGTTACTTTGATTGTCCCGTGTGGTGCCGGCAAAGAATAGTACCAACCCTTACATACCCGTGGGTGTCGTAAAAGGCGACTAAGGGTTATAAAGTGGAGGATGGGCAGCAGCATCTAACATCTTGCTTACTGTGGTCACCTACAACCGCGGTCCATGGTGCCAGCCGTAACGCTAACAAGCGAGGTTACTATGGTACTTCCCCTCTACATTATTCAAAAAAATCCTACAAATTAAAAGACTCCATTGAAACTAAACTAACGCGGAGGGCAATGACCGCGCGAATGGGCGCGCTATCAAAAGCGCACGAAAGAGTTTCAGTTATGTAGTCGACATGGAGATCTTTAGGGGAGGCCTATGTCCAGCAGTGGACGTCTTTCGGCTAATATGATGATGATGTGCCTACCTTATTCACTGATACTCGCGCGCTAGCGACGTTGCTCCGCGTTAGTTAAGTTTCAATGCAGTTTTTTTTTTTTTTTTTCAGTAGAATTTTGTTTTTATATTTTTTTGTGTTCCTTTATCGTAACTGAAACACCCCTTAAGCTATGGCACGCAATTAAATTAACACCCTGTATAATGTCCTTCGCTACGTCCACCGGAACGGAACATTTTTCGGCTGCATAATGTTCGTGTTTTCTTTTGATGTTTACAACTTTCATAATAGGGAACATGCATTTTTTTTTGTCGCATGTATTAACAAAATATGAAAATACCGTAGTAGACATGACAAAAAGTGAAATTAAAATTTAAATCGGCTAAGAAATACGGCCGATATAAAAATTTAAAACTACTAATTAGACAGAGAGATCCGACATGAATAGTGACGTCACAATTCACTACGGCCATATAAACTCCATATTAAATTTCGTTTTGCTAGAAAGAGACAGAAACAAATATTCGATGGCTTATATCTTTTTTAATATTATAGTTATTCGAAAAATAGTTTTACAAGACTGTTTATTACATGAATGAGAATAAATTTCTTAAATAAAAAAAAATCGTGCATGTTCCCTATTGTATTTCGTGTATAAGTATTATAGACGCTTGAGGAACAGTTTTTTTTTTCACAGTCACTTTCAGAAATAACTACAATAATAATAAACACCAGAAATATCTGTAAATATGGCGCGCATAATTTCTTTTTCAGAGGGCACAGATTATACGCGTATTTGTGAGGCACAGGATAAACTGCACAAAAAGCCTCTTCAAATTGTTTTAAAATTGAATATTTTGTTACTAAGACAAATTTATAGTTAGTTAGTTGATTTAAATAAATATTTTCGTGTAATTAACGTTTATTTACCATATTATCGAACACAGTATCTTAATTCATGAAATTATTATGAATGTGATTTATAGAAACTCCTTGCACCTTGCCGCTTTAAAAAAATAAAAAAAACACTAACCTGCAAAACAGCCTTCTCCAAAGTGTGCCTACTCCCTAGAATTATTTAAAATTTGTAGTTAGTTTGTTGATTAATATAAATATTTTCATGTCATTAACATTTATTTATCATATTATCGAACACAGTTAATTTCTTCAGGAAAATATTATGAATGTTATAGATATAGAAACTCCTTCCATCATGCCGATAAAAAAAACCGGTCAAGTGCGAGTCGGACTCGCGCGCCGAGGGTTCCGATATACCTATAGTATTTTTGGAAGCAATAAAGTCCATTTTCAGGACCGCAAAACTAAATTTGTTTGTAAAGGTTTTTTGCAGATTTCTGAAAAACTGTGCAACTTAGAAAGATCGTTTTATTTTTGCTGTAAAGTTTACATAAACCTCTGTCAACTGTAATTAATTCAGATTTTCCCTTACTCAAACTTCGGAGATAAGGGGGGGGGGAATGGTATTTTTTTTGACATTTTTCATCATAACTTGAAAACTAAGAAATTTAAAAAAATACAAAAATATATTTTAAAATGTACAAGTAAAGCCCTTTCATATGATACCCCACTCGACCTAGTAGCGACAATTTGAAATTTGGCCCCCCCTATTTTGGCCCCCTTTACATTAATAATCAAACTTTTTTCAAAAAAATTTCATGTGCAATTAAGTTGGGCAACTATATTCTAAAACTATTCCAAATTTCAGCTCGATAGCGTAAGTGGTTGCTGAGATATAGAGGTGTGACAGACAGACGGACAGACAGACAGAGCGGCACCATAAGGGTTCCTTTTTTTTACCATTTTGGTATCGGAACCCTAAAAAGACAAAAATTAAAACAGTAGTGCGGTAACATAATGAAAAAAGCACGCGTGTTTAATAAGCTGGATTATAGACCTTAATACAGTCTAAATACAGCTGTTTTATGAGCAAATGTGTTGAAAAGGTTTTTTTGCAGATTTCTAAAATACTGTGAAACTTAGAAATATTGTTTTATTTTGACTTGAGGTGACTGACATATCAACGCACAGCCCAAACCGCTGGGTCTAGAGATTCCAAATTTGGCATGTAGGTTCCTTATGAGGCCTAGGGGAGCACTAAGAAAGGGTTTTACAAAATTCCACCCCTAAGGGGTAAAATAGGGGATGAAAGTTTGTATGTAAATCCGTCAGTTTTGAAGTTAGAATCTTCAAAATTTGTATTTAGGCTGACGATTAAAAACTAATATTTACATGCCTCAGGATTTTTGAAAATTCGACACCCTTAAGGGTGAAAAGGGGAATTAAGTTGAAAATTCTTTATTTTTAAAGTAAAATCCACATAATTTATTATTAAGGCATTAATGATGTAATTCTATGCAACGTTCATCACTGTTATTGAAATTCCACCCCAAATTCAACCCCTAAAAAAGGGAAATAGGGTGAAAAAGTCTAAAAACCAATATGGGTATCGTTTGATGGTCTGTTGGTTTATCGGGTAGCTGATTACGAAAACTACAACAATTTTGAAATCCAACATGGTGGAAGTTTAATACCATCATTACCTGGGGATGGGGTTGGGGTGCGATAGGGTTGAAATGTGAATATGGGTATCGTTTGTATGGTTTATCGGGTCGCTGATTACGACAGCTACAACAACTTTGAAATCCAACGTGGTGGACGTGAAATACCATCATCCCCTGGGGATGGGGGTGGGGTGCGATAGGTTTGAAATGTCTAAAAATAAATATGGTGTCGTTTCTATGTTAGGGATAGCGGTTAAATTGACGTTAGGGGTAGGGATAGGGGCAGGGATAGGTAGAGGTAGAGATAGAGAGGTAGAGGTAGAGAGGTAGACAGGTAGAGACGTAGAGAAGTAGAGGTACAGGTGCAGGTAGAGGTAGAGGGAGAAGGAGGGGAAGGGGGAGAGGGTGGGAGAGAGGGAGGGGGAGGGAGTGAGGGAGAAGGAGAAGGAGGGGGCGAAATAGGGGCAGGGGAGAGGGAGCAGGGGGAGGGGGAGGGGAGAGGAAGGGGGGAGAGGGAGAGAGAGGGAGAGGGTTTAAGTTTTTCTCAATCACTTCTGCGAGTTGGCTCTGTTTTGAAATATTACATAAAGGTGTCTCTCATCTCTCTCTTTACATTTGTTAGGATACTACTGCTAAGTTCCTCTGTTCTGAGTAATTTATAAGTAACGTCTGTATATTATATAAAATTCAGCTGGATATTGAATTATACTCATTGATTTGCGCAGGGTTAGTCCTGTTTTTCCTTAGTTTAAAATTACCCCGAAATGACGGGAAAATATCTCATTGCTTCGGAAAACCGGTAACAACATAAATACGAAATACACGCGAGCGAAGCCGCGGGCAACAGCTAGTCTATATATATAAAAGAAGAAGGTGACTGACATATCAACGCACAGCCCAAACCGCTGGGTCTAGAGATTCTTAATTTGGCATGTGAGTTCCTTATGAGGCCTAGAGGTGCACTAAGAAAGAGTTTTACAAAATTCCACCCCTAAGGGGGTAAAATAGGGGATGAAAATTTGTATGAAAGTCCGTCAGTTTTGAAGTTAGGATTTTCAAAATTTGTATTTAGGCTGAAGACTAAAAATTAATATTTACGTGTCTCAGGGTTTTTGAAAATTCGACAGCCTCAAGGGTGAAAAGGGGGATGAAGTTGAAAATTCTTTATTTTTAAAGTAAAATCCACATAATTTATTATTTAGGCATTATTGATGCAACTTTCATCACTGTTATTGAAATTCCACCCCAAATTCAACCCCTTAAAAAGGGAAATGGGGTGAAAAAGTCTAAAAACCAATATGGGTATCGTTTGTATGGTTTATCGGGTCGCTGATTACGAAAACTACAACAATTTTGAAATCCAACGTGTTGGACGTGAAATACCATCATACCCCTGGGGATGAAGTTGGGGTGCGATAGGTTTAAAATGTCTAAAAATCAATAAGGGTGTCGTTTGTATGGTTTATCGGGTCGCTGATTACGAAAGCTACAACAACTTTGAAATCCAACGTGGTGGACGTGAAATACCATCATCCCCTGGGGATGGGGTTGGGGTGCGATAGGTTTGAAATGTCTAAAAATAAATATGGGTGTCGTTTCTATGATAGCGGTTAAATTGGCGTTAAGGGTAGGGATAGGGAGAGTTAGAGGTAGAGGTAGAGAGATAGAGAGGTAGAGAGGAAGAGAGGTAGAGAGGTAGAGAGGTAGAGAGGTAGAGAGGTAGAGAGGTAGAGATTTAGAGAGGTAGAGAGGTAGAGAGGTAGAGAGGTAGAGAGGTAGAGAGGTAGAGAGGTAGAGAGGTAGAGAGGTAGAGAGGTAGGGACGTAGAGAGGTAGAGGTACAGGTACAGGTTAAGTAGAGGGAGAAGGAGGGGAAGGGGGAGAGGGAGGGAGAGATGGAGGGGGAGGGGGTTAGGGAGAGGGAGAAGGAGGGGGAGAGGAAGGGGCAGGGGGAGAGGAAGGATGGGGAGGGGGAGAAACAGAGGGATTGGGAGGGGGAGAGAAAGGGGAGAGAGGGAGAGAGAGGGAGAGGGTTTTAATTTTTCTCAATTACTTCCGCGAATTGGCTCTGTTTTGAAATTTTACATGAAAGTGTCTCTCATCTCTCTCTTTACATTTGTTAGGATACTGCTGCTAAGTTCCTCTGTTCTGAGTAACTTGTAACGTCTGTATATTATATAAAATTCAGCTGGATCTTGAATTACACTCATTGATTTGCGCAGGTTTAGTCCTGTTTTTCCTTAGTTTAAAATTACCCCGAAATGACGGGAAAATATCTCATTGCTTCGGAAAACCGGTAACAACCTAAATACGAAATCCACGCGAGCGAAGCCGCGGGTAACAGCTAGTATTTACATAAACTTCTATCAACTGTAATTAATTCATATTTTTTCTTTGTCTTACTTCGAAGGTATTTTACATCATAACTTGAAAAGTAAGAGGCGTAAAAAAATTAAAAAATATGTTTTAGAATGGACAAGTAAAGCCCTTTTATCTGCTACCCCCACTCGACCTAGTAACGACAATTTGAAATTTTGCCCCCCCTTATATATTCCCCTCACACTCACACTCATAACCATAATTTTTTAAATTCTTTCATCTGCAATTAAGGCGATATGCAAATTTCTTAGGGTATTCTGAAGAGAAATATCTTTTTATTTACTCACTATCTTGCCGGGATTTTCAGGTATGTCTTTCTTGACCATTAAAGTGAGGGCGTCACCAAGAACAAAACATGATTAGTGAAAATTGACTCGACAAAATAAAAATCCAAAGTTGCCTCTTCAATTTTCATTTATTCTTCTTTTTGTGGGATCTGAGGTGTTTTAAGTAGTGAAATTAGGTAAACAGAAAGGTATTTGTAGTTGCTAGGGTTTGCCCAACCTGAAATTTTATTTTATTCCTTAGTTTTTACAAAAAGTCGACATATATCAGGCGCTAACGTCATTTAGTTTTGGTAACACGCACAGTATATCTGTCGCAAGTCGCAATCGAATGCGTTGCGGATTGCGCACTTTATCCCTTTCTTTCATGCAAAAAGACTGCGCGCACTGTCAAATGTCTATCTTTTCCCATAGCCTCTTAACTTGGGCAATCATTCTAAAACTATTCCAAATTTCAAGTCAATAGCATGAGTGGTTGCTGAGATATATGTGTGACAGACAGACAGACAAAGTCGCACCATAAGGGTTCCCTTTTTTACAATTTTGGTATCGGAACCCTAAAAACGAAAAAGGTTAGAGATGAAGACTTATCGAACGAGTTACCTACTTAATTTAAGATGCGACACCCTATAGCATTTAACCATGGTTGAATGCTCTAAGCGCGACACAAAAGTAGAGACAAGTCCATCTCAATTCTCACGTCGATTTTCATGATTATTCAAATTGTTGTTTTTCAGGGTATTAATTGATCTTTGCTCACTTGAATGAATTGACAAATACATCTACATTGTACACTATATACTTGTATTTGTTGATTCTTTATTATTATAATGTTGTTATATGTATGTATACCTAAACATAATTAGAGGGAGCTGTATACTGCCTACAAACTGCTGTGCGGTTTGGCAGAATATAATGAATATGTATTACTGAATGTTTTGGTAAATAAAAGATTTATTTATTTATTTATTTTTTATTTTACTCAGAAAGAAAAACATTAATAAGTTTAGGTATACTATATGTGGGCAAAGGGCGGCAAGGCACTTGTCAGAATTTTGAGAATAAAGCGGAGAGAGCGATCTCATACTCTCTCCACAAAATGCATTGCTTCCTGCGGATAAATACTTATCTTAGAGAGTTCATACAAACCAATAGGAAAACCGTTTGTCTTTGTATTTTTAGGGTTCCGATACCGTCTGTCTGTCTGTTACACCTGTATATCTCAGCAACCACTCATGCTATCGACTTGAAATTTAGAATAGTTTTAGAATATGGTTGTCCAACTCAATTGCACATAAAATAATTTAAAAGAATTATGATTATTTATGCAAAGGTGGCCTAAATAGGGGGGCAAAATTTCATATTGTCGTTAATAGGTTGAGTGGGGTCTCGTATCATATGAAAGGGCGTTACTTGTAAATTCTAAAATATATTTTTGTATATTTTCACGGTATGATGAAAAATTTAAAAAAAAATACCATTTCCCCCCCCTAATCTCAGAAGTTTGTGAAAGGAAAAATCTGAATTAATTACAGTCGATATAAATATAGGTAAATATTACAGCAAAAATATAACGATCTTTTTAAGTTACACAGTTTTTTAAAAATCTGCAAAAAAACCTTTACTTACTTTTTTGCTTCCGAAAATACTATAGGTATATCGGAACCCTCGGCGCGCGAGTCCGACTCGCACTTGACCGGTTTTTTTTAAGCTAATTTACAGTGTAGCGAAATTCGATTCCGTGTGTCATTTACCTTATATCCTGTTCAAATAGTGAATAAATACCACCAGCAGTTTAAGAAAATCTATTGGTGCTTCTAAAGTTATTCAGGCTAGGGGCTCTTTATCGACACTTCAATGTCTAATAGAAATATTTGACACATATTTTCAAATAGGTACCTACTACCTACTATGTCAAAGTGCTTTTGCTCCGACATATTATGAGCCTATTCGATGCAAACAAACAATCAAATCTTTCCTCTTTAAAATATTAGTGTAGGTAAAATCCACCCTTTTGCCTTTCAAGTGCAACTGAACATCAGACGTTTTCAATCTGATAAATTTTAAAAGTAAAAGAGATGAGAAATTTTTGCGACTCCATCACGTCGTTTCTTTAGTTGACACAAATGTTAGACATAGAATGTATGTCGCAGGTAGGCAGTAAGCTGCCGTTATTCATAATCTAAGGTCGCAGGTAAATCTAGTAAACGTTAGCGCGCGCTTTTGCTAGGTCTGTGGGTATTCGCCGTTTACAAACAGCGGCCAAATTGTAAACGGTCGGCAAGGACTAGGTACCAACTTGTCCAAGTGATTTGACCTTAAACCCAACCTAACCGATCCCGAGAAGGGACCTGGAGGCCAATTCTTGAAAGTCACCGGGTGATTTACGAGATTTTTGTATTCGTGAAAAAAAAGTTTTTCTATTATTCTCAAAAATGTGTTCTATATCACTTATCATAAAAAACAAGTCTCCCAAAAATGTCCGTCCGTCGGTCGGTCGGTCCGTCGGTCAGTCTGTCCGTCACGCTTTGGCCTAGCGGCTAAACGAATGGTCCGATTGACACCATATTTTGAATTTAGGAGTCTCATGCAAATCCATTGAAGGGTTCAAAGTGGTTTTTTGCTGGCTCTCATTCATACAACGAAAATGAAAAATTGAAATTTTCTCAAGAACGGCTCATAGAATCTTGATGAAACTTTGCATGACCAAGCATCTCCATGTAAGATATCTTGCGCTAGTATCAATTGATCTGTGTAATTTCATATATAAGGGGTGTTCCTGTACCACCAAATCGTACCTAAATAATATGTGATTTACCCAAAATTGGTTTAATTGAGTTTATTAAAATTTTCTATAATATTAATCCTGGATTGGTTGTCTACCTGACTGGATATTCTATATGATTTTTTTTATTATAATTTAGTACACAGGGTGTACTGTAACGATCATATTCGTCACAGTTTTAGGAATTTCATAATAAACGTATACAATGATATAGACTTACTAAGTTAAAACAAATAAGACCCTATAATATTTCACCACTATTCAATTTACAACAGGTACGGTCAACAACAGGTAAAGCTTGACACTCGCAGTTTGTCTTTGGCTCTTGTGGAGATTGAAATAGTTATGGTACGAAGTCCAACGTGTCAAGCAGAACGTCCTCTTGACTGTACATCTAAATAGACCTCCCGCTTACAAAATAGCATTGCGCTCGTAGTGGACTGTAATGCCTTGTAATTAGATTCATTCTGGTAAAAAGACGCAGTGTACGTATGATTGTAAGACCAATTCTTCCTAGAAATTTGACAAAAGGCACACTGACACAACTACACACTGCAGCCAAATTGCATTGCGCTTATAGTATTTTGTACTGTTTTTGTATTAAGATAAGATTCATTTCAGTAGAGGGTTGCGGCAGGTATAAAATTGTAAGGATTATTTGGAATTTTGAAAGAGGGAGATGCAGGGGGCAGTCAACGCCTGGCTTTACAATAGGGATTACGTGCACAAATTAATAATTCATTTTCTTTTTTTTTTTTTTTTTTGGCAAGCGCCAGATTATACCTAGTACTTTAGTGTTAAACATTAGGGTTTGAGGCGGTCAACGCCTGGCTTCACAATAGTAATTACGTGCACGAATTATTTTTGCGGCGGCCGCCCAATTAAAGCACATTAGTGATAAATAATAGGGTTTCGATTTGATAATGAAGCGTCAGGTGTTGCAATAGGACACACATACTTTTTTTTAACAAGTACGAAATTTCGTAGTTTAATATTTAAAATTATTTTTCAATTTAGTGCAGTGAACGAACATGCTACAGGTATTGTACGAGAGGGCTTCGTGTTTGTGTCTTTCCCGCCGGGAATTTATGGCTTCGTTGTTGGTGAGTTTATTTCAGATTTCCTTCTATTCATTTAAAAGTGCTAGCTAGGTCTCTTGAAATGATAGGTCATCTGAGAAGGTGCTGGGGTGATCAACGACGAGTTTTCTGAGTTAAATCTAGGTGCAGCTGAATCCTGTGTTTTATGGAGCCAGCGTGAGAATTAGGTAGAGTTCATTTGATGCTAGGTTATTAGGGCACTTAGGTGGTGATGGGTGTTTAACACTAAAATGTGATGTAGGTATTATAATGTTATATCGATGAATACACAATAAAATTAATCGGTATAACACATGCATTTATAAGACAATATTACTTTAGTAAATTGGTTTTGTCTAATGTTCCACGAATATAGTACTGGTTAGATTACCTAAGTCGCCTAGCCTGTATTATAGAGGGACAATATTCAGCACTCTTACACGTTAAAATTGAGTGTCGAATCTTGTTTCGTTTGGATCAAATGGATATAAAACAATTTACTAATCGTAGATTAATTTTAGGCAGGTGGAGATGGATGTTATTTTGAGATGATCGGAATAATGTGTGTGAAGGTTTGCAAGGTAACCTATTTTAACTTTGGGTGTAGGATTGTTCTAAGGATTTGATGGGTAGCAGAGGTGCTAGGAATTGGAAGGGAGCCTCTGAGAATCTAAATCTATAGGAAACCTAATTCTAGACTTTAAAGTCTGCATCCAAACCCTATCCCTGGTTATGAGTCACTTTCATTCCAGCAACGCGAGACGAAGAGACCACACACTTAATTTTATTTTACTTCCCAACATTAGGTCTAAATCTAGGAAACCTAGGTCATCTAGAAGTTGGAAGAGATGCGCGGTAGAGACGAGTCTGCAGCGCTCGGTTTGACATCACACAAAGCTAGCGGGTTAAATTGGTATGTTTCATTTCAAGTATTTTATTTGAATGTGTAATTTTTATTAATTTTTTTAACTTCAATTACTTTACAGTTATTTCCGCAAATCAATTTTTTTTTATTAATTACCAATCCACAATGTATGGGTCTTTTAGATGTTAAAGTTAGACGATCACATGTACATGGCCAAAATTATTACAGAATTAAAATAATTAAATTCCAGTCCACATTTTCCATTTAGGTAGGTTACCTTTTGTTACATTGGTGCCCCGTGACGCAGAATTGTGTTCTTAAAGGGCGGATCTTGATTGATTCGAACACACAATAAAAGAACCTGTTTTATTACGAGTAGATATGGCTTAGCATAGGTCATTTATTAGGACGACTAGAATTTTTTTTTGTGTTTTTGACTATTTGAGACGATATATAGAGGACAGCATTATAAACAAATATAATGTATGACTAGTTTGTATTTTTTGTTTTATGAATTTTATGTGATGGCATAAAGAGTTTTGATATACTTAAGGTAAGCAAATACCTACTTTTGGCCAGCGTGGGACACAAAATAGGCTAGGAATAAGAATTAAAAAAAAAGGTGGGTATGGTGGTCATTTATCATCTTGAAACATGACTGTTATGATGATATATCTGTAACAATATTGTACACAAATACATAGATAAATTACGTTAGACATTTCATATTGTGTAATTTAATCCTTAACTTGAAACAATAAATTGATAAATAACGCCAGACACAAAAAAAAAATGATTTTCTAAATCACATAAATGTTTGATTTGCCAAGTATTGAACCCGCAACTCAACATAGCGCGCGCAGAAAACAGGGTCGCTACCGGCCACGCCACATGCCTAAGAGTTATCGTTTGCCAAATCTTTAGAAAACCTTTGACATCTAAGTTTTAATAATTTAAGTTCGTTTGAGAATACTTCACAAAAAAGTTTAGTGCAGTGGATGCTTGAGATTAAAGGTGGTAGAGCTTTTGTGTAGTGTCCGTCTGGGGAAGTACCACCACCTTGCCTTTTTTTGCCGTAAAGCGTCAGTGATTGCACTACTTTGTTTCATTTTGAAGGGCAAAAAAGCTAGTCAAGTTACTGGCACATGAGACAAACCAACTTAGTTCTTAGGGTGAGCAACGCGTTATGCTGTCTTGTTAGTGTCATTTATACTACTAATAAGACAGTAGGCACAATTGGCACTGGTTCCTACTTACCATCAGGTAGCTCGCGAGATTGCTTGGTCACTTGTTACATAAAAAATATTTTTGGACGTTAATGTCTTGTGAATTACAATAATTATGCAGGAACGGTATAAAAAATTGTGGATTGGTAGTTATATTTATTACAAGTCCAGGTAGCGGTTACATATCTATTGATAAAAGTAATAAACACAGCTGCAAGTAGGTGGTAACAAAATCAGTATAAACTGAACTTGCTCAGCACTACAAACGCTCGAAACCAGAGATTCGCTCAGGGTCGGAGTTTGCCACTGATATGCGGTCGGCTGTACTTAGTACAAACATGCGAGTATTTAGTACTCTTTGTAAGATTGGTATTATAGGTATTTTAGTAAGCAGATAGATTTTTAGAGGTAAAATAAAAAAAAATTGGTAGATATTCTCATTAAATTTAATGTTTTAATAAGATGTAAAAAGAAAAATAGGACTGCCTCAATGAAAGTGTATAAAACAATCTGAATTCAAGGATATTTAGGTAATAAACAGAGTAAAATTACATAAGTTTAAAAAAATGAATAGAAGCATTATTCTTTAAAAGGCATCTATATTTGGAGCAGGTCATATCAGTCAAACAATGAAAAACGGACCCTTGGGTTTTACAGTTTTATGGCACAGTTTAACTTTCTATTAATGTACCATGGGTTGGTCAGTTTTTTTTTGTAACACATGTTTGTGCGTCGCAAGTCAGTGGTTTACAACTTTTGGACTTAAAAAAAAGTACGGGCTTTGAAAACGTTCAGAACAGTAGCTCATACCCAAAGTATGAAGATATATGTTTTCATAAAAAAAGTAATAAATAAAAATTGAATTTGAGCTTTGAATTGTTTTCAAAAGTACATTACGCAAGTTTCAAACCTAATCGCTCAAGCATAAATTTAATTAATGCTAATATTTTAAATTTATTTAGTGAATTTGAATAACACACAAAATCGTTCAGTTATTTGCATTAATACTATTCCTCATTTAAAACTAATTTTATATATTGTGTTAGTTTTCAAGTTTATCGACTCTGTTTTACCAATCAAGATTTTTATAGACCAAGGTTGGGAACCTCTGTTTCAAAAACAAAGACCTCCGTTTCAAAACAAAAACGCGTTAAACAACTTATTATTATTTTGTGCTTAAGTTTTCTGAAGTTGTCGATAACTCAAGTGCACCAATAATTCTCGTGGTAGGTAATCCACTTCAGTTCAAAGAATTTTGAGAATCACTTTTGAAGTAATAAATTTGGTCGTATTTGACACATAGGTACAAAAGTGGCAATTTGTTTACGCTTGACGACGAAGTGAGACGAGTGGGTTCGGTGAAGTTCGGTGATTTCCAGACCTAGTTCGTAGTCGGTCAAGTGTGAAAATCAAACCCCGACATGGTTCTGTACCTTTTATATTTTAGTTATGAGTTGTGCCTTATTACATTTTTGTTTTAAAGACCTTTAGCCGAATAAATAGGTGTACCTATAATTAAACATAATAGTAAAAGTTGATATAGTAAATAAAATGAGTATTGTGGTAGTTAAACTATTTTTTTTGTAGTTTAATTTTATATAGATAGATATTCTTTATTAATAAAAACTTGACTATTTAATATGCAAAGAACAACGTATAAATCTTTAGTACGTGACACACGCACGGACCAAGGGATCACAACGTTATCATAAGAGGGTTTTTAATCTTCAAATTTGAGGGACGGAACCCTAAAATTTTGTGTTAAATGTTAAGCTTTGTTAAATCCAAAGACCTAGTGTTGCTTTCTTTGTCAGTAAAATGATAATTTTGAGGTATCAATTTAACAGTTTGAATACAGAGATTTTTTTTAAGTAGTTTGAAAAATGCAATTTAGTTCAGTTGTACGTTAAAAAAACTCTTTTTATTTAAAATAAGTGGAACTAACAGTAGGCTTATCATAAACAAATGGATTAAATTCGTAGGGGCGAAATAATTTGATTCAATTATTTTATATCAATGTAGGTTTCTACTATCTGTTGAAAATGCAAAATGGAACTCATGTTATTTGTACCTAATAGTTTTATGACGTCGCTTTTATTTTAAACGGATAAATAAGATTTATAGGGGCGAAATTACTTAATCTCGGTATGAGTTTTATGCCTGTTGCTTGTTGAGTTTCAATTTTTTTTACTTTGAGTCAAAAATTAAGTTAAAAATTAGGGGCGAAAAAAATGTTACCTATATGTTTAGCAGTGGACTTTAATGGGTTGTGTTCATCATCATCATTATCATCATCATATCATACGGGTTTCAAGGTCGATGACCAACCTCACAAACCCTGGTGTCAGAGTTGTAGAGCCGCCAAAAGCCTTTGACATGGCTCATTAACGACTGCATCCGTAGATAGTAGTCAGGACCAAAAACATAACGCGCCTTCCGAAGCACGGAATCATCTTGCTTTTCAGAAAACCAGATTATTAATTCATTAATGTTTTAACCAAATTGGAGAGGTTGCTCAATGGGATTTTGTTTAACTGTGTCCTTACCTAGAAACTAACCCGGAACCACGTATCGGATGCTGAGCACTCTAGCAACAAGTCCACGGAGTCTATTGTTAGTTAAATAGTTAACATGTGTCAGAGTCAGAAGTTTTTCAAGTCAGTAAATAGTTTTAAAGGCATTGCTTAACGTTTAGTTGCGAAAATCAGCCCATCGCACAATTTTATTATAAAAATATTTGATATAGTTTAATGACTACTGGCAGGAAACCAAGGTCGTTTAAACGACTTAACATGCCTTACGAAGCAGAGAAACCGCTCTTTTCTTACTGCTATGCCTTATCTACTTAGGTTTTCACCACAGTCGATGTTCTTTTGTTATTGTGATTAGGAAAGAATCATCATCATAATATTTCGCCCGGTTAAACGTTCATTGCAGACCTTCACTAAAAACGCTTGGTACTAAAAGGGGATTCACCAACGCACTTGTAAGCGTTGCGGCTGGAGACTAGAGTTGTTGGTGACCGCGGTTGGGATGAGACGATATACAGAAAAATGTTGCTGCCCATTTTCCGGTTCATGATCCCTTAGTCGCCTCTTATGACACCTTCGGGTAGAGCCAGATTGGTACTATTCTTTGCCGGTACCACACGGACAAGGAAATAATAGTTACGGTTAATTTCAAAATATTTATTTTATTGTTACTATCAAGAAAAGTGTAGAATATCAGTACACAGATACTCAGACTTCAAATCATTAGTTACATTCTGACATCGATTTCGATCAAGTATCGAACCCGAAACTTTCTGCACGGTAAGCAAGTGCACTACCACTGAGCCATTCAACAATCAGAATTGGGTCGTAACTTTATGCGACTATTCCAATAGGACACAAACACAATCCTATCAGAGATAAAGTCGAAATGAGATTGTATTAAGTGTATATTGAAATAATACTGGAAGTATATTATTAAGTTTAATAAAAAAAAGTATGCATATTTCTTGAATTCTTAGGGGCGTTTTGCATCAAACAACATCCTAACATGCAAAAATTACTGAACTGAATATCTGAAAGTAAGTCTGTCTTGTCTAGGTTTATTGCAAGAAGGGTTGAATGATGTAGGAAGACATTACTCTTATAAGAAGTACGAGTATGAAAGATTTTTCAAAGCTAGGGGCGTAAGGTAAATTAAGGTTTATTGACAGCAGTGGTAAAAGATGTGGGAATACAACATTAGCAGGAGTGCTAGTACTTGTGTAAGATGATTTAAAACGTTTAGGGTAAGGGGTACGACATCAATAATAGTAATTAAAAACTACTGAAGTGATCTTGATATTGACAAGCACAAATTTAGTTTTCCTATTGTTATTTCCTCATTGTCTTCTGCTATTTATAGAAAATATCAATCCAACTCGGAAATAAAGGGGCGATGTAACGATCATATTCGTCACAGTTTTAGGAATTTCATAATAAACGTATACAATGATATAGACTTACTAAGTTAAAACAAATAAGACCCTATAATATTTCACCACTATTCAATTTACAACAGGTACGGTCAACAACAGGTAAAGCTTGACACTCGCAGTTTGTCTTTGGCTCTTGTGGAGATTGAAATAGTTATGGTACGAAGTCCAACGTGTCAAGCAGAACGTCCTCTTGACTGTACATCTAAATAGACCTCCCGCTTACAAAATAGCATTGCGCTCGTAGTGGACTGTAATGCCTTGTAATTAGATTCATTCTGGTAAAAAGACGCAGTGTACGTATGATTGTAAGACCAATTCTTCCTAGAAATTTGACAAAAGGCACACTGACACAACTACACACTGCAGCCAAATTGCATTGCGCTTATAGTATTTTGTACTGTTTTTGTATTAAGATAAGATTCATTTCAGTAGAGGGTTGCGGCAGGTATAAAATTGTAAGGATTATTTGGAATTTTGAAAGAGGGAGATGCAGGGGGCAGTCAACGCCTGGCTTTACAATAGGGATTACGTGCACAAATTAATAATTCATTTTCTTTTTTTTTTTTTTTTTGGCAAGCGCCAGATTATACCTAGTACTTTAGTGTTAAACATTAGGGTTTGAGGCGGTCAACGCCTGGCTTCACAATAGTAATTACGTGCACGAATTATTTTTGCGGCGGCCGCCCAATTAAAGCACATTAGTGATAAATAATAGGGTTTCGATTTGATAATGAAGCGTCAGGTGTTGCAATAGGACACACATACTTTTTTTTAACAAGTACGAAATTTCGTAGTTTAATATTTAAAATTATTTTTCAATTTAGTGCAGTGAACGAACATGCTACAGGTATTGTACGAGAGGGCTTCGTGTTTGTGTCTTTCCCGCCGGGAATTTATGGCTTCGTTGTTGGTGAGTTTATTTCAGATTTCCTTCTATTCATTTAAAAGTGCTAGCTAGGTCTCTTGAAATGATAGGTCATCTGAGAAGGTGCTGGGGTGATCAACGACGAGTTTTCTGAGTTAAATCTAGGTGCAGCTGAATCCTGTGTTTTATGGAGCCAGCGTGAGAATTAGGTAGAGTTCATTTGATGCTAGGTTATTAGGGCACTTAGGTGGTGATGGGTGTTTAACACTAAAATGTGATGTAGGTATTATAATGTTATATCGATGAATACACAATAAAATTAATCGGTATAACACATGCATTTATAAGACAATATTACTTTAGTAAATTGGTTTTGTCTAATGTTCCACGAATATAGTACTGGTTAGATTACCTAAGTCGCCTAGCCTGTATTATAGAGGGACAATATTCAGCACTCTTACACGTTAAAATTGAGTGTCGAATCTTGTTTCGTTTGGATCAAATGGATATAAAACAATTTACTAATCGTAGATTAATTTTAGGCAGGTGGAGATGGATGTTATTTTGAGATGATCGGAATAATGTGTGTGAAGGTTTGCAAGGTAACCTATTTTAACTTTGGGTGTAGGATTGTTCTAAGGATTTGATGGGTAGCAGAGGTGCTAGGAATTGGAAGGGAGCCTCTGAGAATCTAAATCTATAGGAAACCTAATTCTAGACTTTAAAGTCTGCATCCAAACCCTATCCCTGGTTATGAGTCACTTTCATTCCAGCAACGCGAGACGAAGAGACCACACACTTAATTTTATTTTACTTCCCAACATTAGGTCTAAATCTAGGAAACCTAGGTCATCTAGAAGTTGGAAGAGATGCGCGGTAGAGACGAGTCTGCAGCGCTCGGTTTGACATCACACAAAGCTAGCGGGTTAAATTGGTATGTTTCATTTCAAGTATTTTATTTGAATGTGTAATTTTTATTAATTTTTTTAACTTCAATTACTTTACAGTTATTTCCGCAAATCAATTTTTTTTTATTAATTACCAATCCACAATGTATGGGTCTTTTAGATGTTAAAGTTAGACGATCACATGTACATGGCCAAAATTATTACAGAATTAAAATAATTATATTCCAGTCTCAATATCCATTTAGGTAGGTTACCTTTTGTTACAGTACCAAAAACTGAAAAGGCTTGCTCAGGAGACTAAACTGAACAAGTATCCATAAGGAACATGACTGTGTAGGCAAAATTAAAAAATTTCCATGCCCGTATCCTACGGTAGTATCCATTGATCTGTGAAAATTCATATAAAGGGTGTTCCAGTACTAACAAAGTTGAACATGTGATTTACTCGAAATCGTTTGAGGTTTGTTTGTTTTAATGTTTGACAATTTGAATTCTGAATTGATCTGTATATTTCAATCGAACATTTTTTTTGGAAAAACTCAAATAAAAGTTTGTATTTCCATACTGTGTGTATGGCATTACAAATTTAATTTTGCGGTTGATAGTTTTTCCTTGAGTATTGCGAGAAAGTAAGCGCAATGCTGCTGTACAATTTATTTAAATTAAAATAAGCCCTGTTAAACTTCTCAAAAGCATCAATATTTGTTAATTATAAAATAATGTTCAGTTTAAAATTACCATCATAACAATTTGAGTTTTATGAGTTCATCGTGGCTTTTTTTAATTTAAAAAATCTTGAAAAATCACCCGGTGACTTTCAAGAATTGGCCCCCAGTAACGAATTACGCGCCGTTTTGTAAAATGCCGAGGCAATATGTAAAGCGGCGAATTCGAATTGATAAAAATTATAACGTCCTATTAACCTTAAACGCAGCTAAAATAAAAAGGAAAATAAATTGATTATCATCGTTTATCATCAATCATCATACGTGTTCGATATTGCGACTAATACAATGTCATGATGATTATGTTGTAAACGCGTGTTTGTGTATGTACGCGGTCGGTTATTTACCCGCGCTCTCGACTGGCTTAGTCACAGTGGCCCAGGACTTGGACGAGTATAAATAGGTCTCCTCGACGGACCACCACACATACTGTTCTCAAGAATCCACACTATGAACACTGTAAGTAGAACCCTGCTCCTAATACAAATAAAAATATAAAATTTAAAATTATTTATCTTCGATAAACTGCAATTTATCTATATTTCTTAATTTTATACAGGGATTTTTCTGGAGACTGACCTTTCTGGAAATCCATTTTTTTTTACTTTTTTTTTAAATTATACAGGGTTATTTGTAACTCGACCAATTCCCGTTAAGGGCTTATTGTGAAGGCTTTAATGCAACAACTTTTGTTCTACAAATTTTTGAAAATCGCATAAAAATATGTACTTCCCATACTTATTGGATTGCACATTAATTAATTTTGTATGAATGAAATTTTTTTTTTGCTGAATTTCCAACAGTCGTAGAAAAATAAAAGTTGTTTAACCTTTTACTGGGAATTGGTCGAGTTACAAACAACCCTGTACAAAATGTTTATGCTTCCATTAATCGGCAGTAAATCCAACTAATAATCTTCATGGGACAAAAGTTGATGCATTTTGCGTCCAGAATAAACTCATAAAATATTTCACCCACAAAGCTAATAAAACCCTGTACACCTGTATGGTTTATTTATTTTTATTTACAAAGTAATGATAGCCTGTTTAATGAACTTGGGTTAAGAGTGTAGCATAGCGAAAAAAACCGGTCAAGTGCGAGTCAGACTCGCGCGCCGAGGGTTCCGATATACCTATAGTATTTTTTGAAGCAATAAAGTTCATTTTTAGGACCGCAAAACTAAATTTGTTTGTAAAGGTTATTTGCAGATTTCTACAAAACTGCAAAACTTAGAAAGATCGTTTTATTTTTACTGTAATATCTACATTAACTTCTATCGACGGTAATTAATTCAGATTTTTCATTTCATTAATTTCGGAGATATCATCATCGTAACTTGAAAACTAAGTCTTAAAAAATACAAAAATATATTTTAGAATGTATGTATATGGATTCCCCACATACATACATTGGTTACGACAATTTTAAATTTTGCCCCCCGCCCCTATTGGGGCCCCTTTTAAATTAATAATATTTTTTTTTTATTCTTTCATATGCAATTTAATGGGGCAACCATATTATAAAACTATTCCAAATTTCAAGTCGATAGCATGAGTGGTTGCTGATATATACAGATGTAACAGACAGACATCGACGCATCATAAGGGTTCCTTTTTTTTACATTTTGGTATTGGAACCCTAAAAAACATCAAGTCCCTTTTCTGTAATGATAAGCAGATATATATATACCAGCCGCATATTTCCTACTAAGGTCTGACCTCCTTCCCTTTTTCTACCCTCATCAATCTTTCATCTGCGCTCGTATGAGGAAAGGGTGGATACTTTTTACCTGGCCTTAATTCAGAATACTCTGCCTACTCCACACCATCATTACAAAAAATATATTTTAAATTTCCAGCTGATCTGCATGTGCTTGCTGGTATGCGTGAGCGTAGCGCACGCGTCTGCGCTCCCCGCCGATCCTGTACAATCAGGAATTGAAGAAGAGGTGGTGCCAGAACTTGGCGCTGCTGAAGAGAGCCTGGAGGGACAGGAGTCCGCCTGGGGAGGGAGAGGCTACGGTGGAGGATGGGGACGCGGCTACGGCGGGGGCAGGGGAGGCGGCTACGGCGGAGGATGGGGACGCGGCTACGGCGGGGGCCGGGGAGGCGGCTACGGCGGCGGCTGGGGGTACGGGGGTGGATACGGCCGTGGCGGTGGTGGCTGGGGACGTTAAACTAAACCAGTGACACTAACTTATAACTTAACTACTTAAAACTCGAACGAAAGACTCAAATAATCAGTATTGGTATATTCGCACCGATATCTCTAATCTGTGATGTGATTTCTAAAATAAAAAATAATTTTATAAGTATCTATGTGTTGTTTTAGTGAATACGGTATCGCAATCAACATTCTATAGTATTAAAATTGGTGAATATTTTAAGTGATGATGGGATGCAGTAAGAATAATTCTGCAATGGTACCATCACAAAAAGTAGACTCTTATTACTTTATACCTTGAGCACTGTTCAGAAAAGGAAATCTTGGTTACATCATAGTTCCGCGGCACTGGATAGATCTACATCGACGTCTTTCAGTATCAAATCAGACGATACTTACTCACCTGACTTTAGAAAAAAGAGAAAATCTATGTCCAAGTGTTTTTTATTCAAAAATAACTAGTTTATGGCACTTAGTATATGGCACAGTGTGATGTAGTTGACATATATTAAAAAATAAATATCTTACTTACATAAAAAAATACTAGCACCTAGTACCTACTAAATGACAGGCAAAGTGTACAGTTTCAAGGCTACCTTTAATTGCTTCCTTCGATACATTGTTTGTAAACAAACGTCGCAATGTCTGCACAATTAGCTTGGCTTTTTACGAAACACGTTTCCCTATTTTACTTTTTACTTAATTTATTTATTTATTCATTTAAAATATTTCATTTTCCGAAAACTTTAAGGGGGTTGATGTTCAATTTCCCAGCGCCTCGGATATAGTCTAGTCTCATACATTACGTAGATTATTTTTAATATTCTTTGGGCAGTTACTTACCTACTGGCTCTATTATTTTCATTCATAGTGACCATAAGAGCCTTGACGTCGACTTAAAAGGTTTTAGTCAAACGAAGACACTGACACCATTTCACCTAAAACGTTGCTAAGACCCCGCCAAAACAGATCCAAGACCGATCGTCAATGGGTATGTACAAGGTAGTCTCGGAACAAAACCATGGCATAGGACCTACAAAGAGCAAAGGTAGCTAGAGATACTACATTGTGAATTTTTGAAGCAGCAGACATACCTATATTGTAATTTTTTATCAAAATATATGCAAAACTAGCGGCCCGCCCCGGCTTTATACGGGTAGTACCTACTTAGTTTTGGGGGATGTTTATCTATAAATGCTTACATGTAGACTACTTAATTAAACTATTAAAAACATATTTTTCTATAAGTACTTTGTTTAGATTGACATTTTTCAGCTTGGGTTACATTATTGAAGTGGACACAGATTTATTTTTTTTATTGAAAATGGGCTCACTCTTGACCTCGATCTAGTCTTGAAGACAGAGATGAGGTCGACGATGGAACGAGCTTACCCAGAAGAAGCCTATTCACTCGCGACTTGAATAGATTCGGGTTATATGAACTCGGGAACACAGACGCAGGCAGAGAATTCCACTCTTTAGCCATGCGCATTATAAAAGATGTTTCAAAGCGCTTTGCAAGTATGGGTGATATCCTGCGGTGCGTCTGGACTCCCGATGGTAGAAGGGAGATGGTGGAATAAGCTCGTGGAGCTCTAGAGCACACTCTCCGAAGTACAATCTGTAGAAGACCGACAGACATGCAACTTTGCGACGGTGGGCCAGACTGTGAAACTTTGTTTTCACCAACATCTCATCACCAACGAGCTTCTTGGCTCTGCGATCTATCGAGTCAAGTGCGGCTAGTTGGTATTTGGCTGAGCCATCCCCAAAGGTGACAGCAATTCTCCATGCACGATCGGACTTGGGCTTTATATAAAACTAGAAGCTGTCCAGGAGTGAAGTAACGCTTAACCTTATTGAGGATATGTCCAGCTTTTTTGCCGCAGTTTGGGCTTTTTACTCAATGTTAGCGCCGAAGTTCAGGTTTGCACACAACTTCATGCCAAATAATAGTAAACTAGTAGGCATCCCTATTTTTTTTTTTCTAGAAATAAATATAGCTTATGTTACTCAGGAATAATGTAGCATACTAATTGTGAAAAACCACGTGTTTCTTTATTTCTTATTGTTAGCTAAAATCCAAATTTTCAAGTACCGCACGTCAAAACTGTAGGATTTTCATACAAGGGTTTATCCCAAAATTTTTGAAGAACTTGTTTCTTTATTTCTTATTATTAGCTCAAATCTAAATTTTGTCATTAGGTAATGACAGAACAGTAGGATTTGTATACAAAATTTCATCCCTCATTTCATCGCGTTAGGGGATGAATTTCTAAAAATGCTTAAACGCGTACTTTTTTATTTTTTACGGATCTTAAAACCAAATTTGTATTATTCTACATTTCAAAATTAATGACTTAAAGACCAACATACGGAAAAAAATCACCCCTTTAAAGGGTGATTTTTAAGAAATGCTTAAACACGTGTTTCCTTATTTTTTGCCAAAAGTTTAAATTAAAATTTGTGTGAATCTTACTCAAGAAACTAAGGACTTTCATACAAACTTTAATCCCTTATTTCACCCCCTTAGAGGATGTATTTTGGAAAATCCTGCCTCAGTGGATATTTTTGAAGAGCAATAAACCTGTGTAAAAAATTTCAAATCTGTAGCTATAGCGATTACGGCTCAGCGTTGATGAATCAGTCAGTCATTAAGTCAGGACAAACTATTTAATATATTTAGAAGATGGGGTGATTGTACCAATGAAACTGAACTTATTTTCTTAAGTAGGTGCGAAAAAACAATTTATCATAGAAACTTCACTATCGCATTTTGTATGGGAGTTCCGGGAGGTAATTTTTTTACGTATTTCAACGTATGTTTCTTGTGCACAGTTGTTTTCTGTCATGAACATATTCATTCCGTTTTTAGGGTTCCGTACCTCAAAATAAAAAAAAACGGAACCCTTATAGGATCACTTTGTTGTCCGTCTGTCTGTCTGTCTGTCAAGACCCTTTTTCTCACGAACGAGAAGAGGTATCAGGTTGAAATTGATAACGAATATTAAGGTCTATGAACCACACAAGATCTGAAAATTTAAATTTTTTACAACGACGCAATCAAAAGATATGGCTTTTTATGTCCTCATCTCCTTACATTTATGCAAAAAAGCAAAACCTACAGGGTACTTCCCTTTGACCTAAAATTATGAAATTTGGCAAGAAGCTAGGTCTCACAGTACAAATAAAGGGAAAAGTCTAAAATCATTAAATATTTAAATTTTTCTCACAACTAATAGTAACCAATTAAGGTGAGCTCCCGTCTCAAGAACTTTTCTATAAAAGAGGGGTCAAGTTGGATGGTCGCGGAGTTTTTAAAGTCAAAGAGCAAAAGCTTTTAGTATATCATATGGTAGATAGGTACGGAACCCTTAGGGCGCGAGTCCGACTCGCACTTGGCCGGTCTTTTACTTTCGAGCGGAGCGAGAAAGGTATTGTATTTGTGAAAAAAAAAGATTTTCTAATTTTCTCAAAATGTGTTCTATATCACTTACACATCATAAAAAGCAAGTCTCCCAAAAATGTCAGTCCGTCGGTCGGTCGGTCGGTCAGTCGGTCGGTCGGTCGGTCCGTCGGTCGGTCTGTCCGTCACGGTTTGGCCTAGCAGCTAAACGAATAGTCCAATTGACACCATATTTTAAATTTAAAACTTTCTTGTAAATTCATCGAAGGATACTGAGTGGTTTCTTGCTGGCTCTCTTTTTGAGGGTAGCTGTCATACAATGGAAATGAAAAATTGCGATTTGCTCAAAAACGGCTCAAACGATCTGATGAAATTTTGCATGACCAAGACTCTCCATGCAAGGTATCTTTAGGCAGTATCTATTGGTCTGTGAAAGTTCATATAAGGGATGTTCCCTTACTACTAAAATTTAAAAATGTGATTTACTCAAACTCGGTTTCAATGAGCCTATTTTAATGCTTCAAATTGGAATCCTAAATTGGTTATGTACCTGACTGCGTATTTCATTTAAAATTTTTTACATAAATCTGGTATAGGTAAGTTTGTATTTCCATATTATTTGTATGTAATTACAAACCTAAGTATGCACTTGGTCCTTATTTACTCTTTATTATCCGCAGCCCTTTATAATCTAGTAGTTAGAGCATTTGGCTCTTGATCCGGAAGTTCTGGGTTCGATTCCCGGTGGGGACACTGTCGAATGGTGACTCTCGTATATCGTGAGAAAGTAAGTGCAGTGCTGCTGTACCATTTATTATTAAGGTATACTGGTAGAGATCGCTCTCATTGATAGGGCCGCCTTTACTTACTACAGTTTTAAAAGTTTTTCGTGTAACTTTCTAACTTTTTGCATAAGACTTTCAGAAAACTTTCTGTGCTTTCTGCTGTTGCACACAAGTGCAATAAAGAATTTATTCATTTATTCATATTTAAAAATAAACCGGTCAAGTGCGACTCGGACTCGCGCACCGAGGGTTGCGTACCACTAAGGCAAAAACACCGTCTCAGTTATGAACGTGCAGTCACGTAGAAGTGTTTGAAAAGCGAGTCCGACACGTACTTGACCAGTTTTTATTATTTTTTGTTATTTAATAGCTTATGCACTATAAACGTAACAATTTTCACCCTTGTAAATGTTACCGTTTTTACGATAGATCTAAAACAAAAATCGAGAGATAATCGCCTAAACGTTTTTAGTAGGAAAGCCCCCCTTAATTCATTATGTTTTTAAATTTTTAGCATTTGTTGTTATAGCGGCAATAGAAATACATAATCTGTGAAAATTTCAATAGTCTACTTGTTACGGTTTATGAGATACAGCACGCTGACAGACAGACATTTGAGGCATTTTTTTTTTCGGTACGGAACCCTAAAATGTGACTATTTCGTGCTAAAATCAAGAAAATCTACGCCTTAAAAAGGAGCAATCATATGACTTTGTTAAATATCTTGTTTATAGAACAGGTACCGATTACAATTTCCGCCTACTCATCATTGGTAGTTAAAACTAGGACTCAGATGTCAATGTTTTCAAGTATCCGAAGGTTACAAGAAAATATGACAAATAAAGGCAGTTGGTACCTACTATTATTGTACTATCTTGTCTTTGATAAATAGTACTGAGGTGTGACCTGAAATAATTGATTCCATTGACCCTAAGGAGGCAAACAAACGCAGATGGTAATTAAACCACCAAATAAGTTTTTTTACTACACCCAAAGAGTACTGAACTCTGACTAAACTTGATAAACGCTTGGCCGACGACGACGCGTTAGTCCTACGTTAGTTACGGCAATAAAATTGTTATTTATTAAACATGCTTATTACGGCGGGTCGTTTTACGAACTCTTAAGAACGTAAAGTCTGGGTGTAAAGCTTTATCAACTTTTGGTTTCACATTGTAACGCTTGAGTTGTGCATGATGCTACACAGGATTGTGCTTCCAAGCCATTGGGACGCAATTTTATATCCGCCAATAATATCGTTCGTTAACGTAAAGTCTGTACCATGTTCGATTCGGCATGTTCGGTTCGGCCTTTTTCATATAACAGACTACCCAAGTTCTAAGAAAAAGCCGAACCGAACATGCCGAATCGAACATGGTACAGACTTTACGTTAACGAACGATACTATTGGCGGATATAAAATTGCGCCCCAATGGCTTGGAAGCACAATCCTGTCGCCAACAATAGCTTCGTAGTACTTGATTTTCAAACGTCCCAAACTAGAAGCTACGTAGCTTAGAAGCAGGAGTCTTGCCACCAAGCATCCGTAAGGGTCAAATCCAGAGCAAAATTTGTCTTGGGTCTTGTTTACCATTGTGAACACAACGCAAGCGTGTTTTAGAAACTAAACTAGCGTCATCCAGTTTGGACGGAAGAACTACTAAAACTACGGGTTGCTTGACCCAACTAATATCCATAAACACAACGATACGAGTATCGCGTTTTTGTCGTGGTTTGGTGAAGATAAAATCTAATATAAAGAAACCGCCACTCTAGAAACTTGTGAAACCAGAGACCCTCTCAAGTTTTCACCGACGTGCGGCCGTGTATACGAGTACGTAGAGTCGAAAGTAGTCCAAACATTCCGAAGTTATTAATTATGATATTTTGAATAAAATAAAATAATGGAAATAGAGTAACTATTATTGTGACAAGCCTTTTTAAAGACAACGCCGTTCGGTCTCCTCCATGCCGACTACTGCAGCCTCAGCATGATGCCCTAGATTAAAATTATATTGAAGGTAAAAACTAACTTTTTGACGTTTGCTCACATTAAAAGGCAAATAATTTAATTTGGATTTAGATATAATTTTTATCTAGAGCGCGTGCTGGCGCCGCTGATATGTATTTGTTTAGACCGGTCATTTGAACGTCAAAAGTTCGGTAGCCGCAATAATCAAGTATTTTTTTTATTACCTACATAATGTGGAATTGATTGATTTCGTACCACGAAAACCCTTAAGGTTAAAAAAGTAGGTAGGTACTAAGTGCTGTAATAACGTTTTTTAAACTAAGTATTACAAGAATTGCCATATGGAAAGGACAGTTAAGTTATGACGTCAATTTTTTTGTATGGAATATGAATATTTAAGTATAAAACCTACCGTGCGTTTATAAGCTGATTCAAAAATTATACTTTAATCACATTTTGTTATCCTATCAAATAAATACTTATTTTAAAAAATACCAAGTTTTGGCTCAATGGCCCATTGACTAGTTTATATCATTAATACTTAACAAGGATAGTTTGGTTACTCGCATGGTTAACATTCGAATCTAAAATACATTTGAAAGAAATGAAGAAAGAAAGAAAGAAAGAAAGAAAGAAAGAAAGAAAGAAAGAAAAATAATTTATTTGGCAACTTAAAATTTGGTACAAACTAAAGTTAAGTTCGCTAAAGGTAACACAGTTACCAAATTGGTGACCGCTCATCAATTTGTCTCGAGTTTTGTTATATTAACTAACTAGCTGGTCCCTGCGACTTCGTCTGCGCAGGATAAATTGTAGCCTACGTGTTATTCTGATGTATAAGATATATTATTGTAAAGTTTCATTAAAATCCATTCGGTAGTTTTTACGTGAAAGAGTAACAAACATCCATCCATACATACTTACAAACTTTCGCGTTTATAATATTAGTAGGATCATGTCAGCAGCTTCTGCAGGGCCAAGGAAGTTCACTTCTAACCCGCGAATAAGTAAATGTCAACAACTTAATGCCAGCTAATTAATTTTACCAAAGTAACTACCTTGACCATGACACGTTGGTGATTACACTACTTGGTACCCTAAACTACCCTAAACTGTTACATAATCTGGGGGGCATACGATAAGCCATTCATGCATAAGCTGTCTATAAATCAGAAACCGGCAGATTATATAGGTATGTGAGATTCAACCCTTACTTCGATAGTTGTGGATTTTCTGCACATTCAGTGTTACCTAAACAACGAAAAAAAAATTAAAACATTAGCATTGGTAGTATTAGTCTAAAAACACCTTAAAAATAACAATGTTCGATTAGTTTCTAGAATATTTTTAATTCAATACCTGGTCTTGTCTAAAACAAAACATTTACTAGACGAGTTTGACTACTTACATGATAACCTGTTTAGTAGATCGCCACGCCCACCACGCCTGATTTTATGCACGCCGCGAGGTTTCATATTGTTAGGTATGACCAGCCTGCTTCGCACGCTGCCCGAGAGAAAATATATCTCGGCGAAATTTCACTTTATTTGAGGAATTATGTCTATCTATCACCTCCAAGCGCGAAGAAATGTCAGTGGAGGAAAATGTTTAGCAAATCCACAAATCACGTTTTTGATATTTTAGACAGAGATAGCTTTATACACTAATCACTAATACACTCAGAACAAAAACCTCCTTGCTAATACATGTAGCCGTCCTTGTCTTTCAAAATATGTCGCACTGCGCGGATGTCAAAAAACTTGACCATGCTTAAAGTCTTTAATCTATGGGCCTAGATAAACTGACAACTGCAGCGTGCTAAGCGGGCAGGTATAAGGGTGCTTTTCCACCAGAGCTAGGTAGCTGGAAGAACTCCAACCAATAGAATTGCTCCATTTTCGAACGCAGCTGTACGTTAGGGAAATGGAGCAATCTTATTGCTTGGAATTTTTCCCACAGTATAGCTAGCCAGCTTACAACTGCGCTCGAAAATGGAGCAATCCTTTTGATTGGAAATTTTCCAGCTTACAGGTTAGCTAACTAGCACAGCTCTGGTCAAAATAAAACGTAACGATGCACAACTCCTTGCAATAGTGGACGCATCCAATAAATTCTTATTACAAACAAGAACACTATAAGAGTTTAAATTACCTTTTCTGGTTATAAAGTATGTATTTTTAGGGTTCCGTAACTCACAAGAAAAAAAAAACCGGCCAAGTGCGAGTCGGACTCGCGCACCGAGGGTTCCGTACCACCACATAATATAATTGTATTAGTTGAAATTTCAGTAAGTTAATGTGCTAGATTTTTTGAGTCCGACACGCGCTTGACCAAATTATATTATTTGTCGTCATTTTATAGCTTATGCACTACAAACATACTTATTTTCAAGTTTGTAAGTGTTCCCGTTTTAAATAGAACTAAAACAAAAATCGCCTCAGCGACCATCCAACTTGACCCCTCTCTTATATGAATGTTCTTGAAACGGGAGCTCACCACAATTGGTTACCATTAGTTAAGAGAAAAGTTGTAATATTTAATGATTTCAGACTTTTCCCATTATTTGTACTGTGAGACCTAGCTTCTTGCCAAATTTCATAATTTTAGGTCAACGGGAAGAACCCTGTAGGTTTTGCATTTTTGAATAAATGTATGGAGATGAGGACATAAAATGCCATATCTTTTGATTGCGTCATTGTAAAAAAATTAAATTTTCAGATCTTGTGTGGTTTATGGATCCTAATATATGATATTAATTTCAACCTGATACCTTTACCCGTTCGAGAGATAAAGGGTCTTGACAGACAGACAGACAGACAGACAGACAGACAGACAGACAGACGGACAACAAAGTGATCCTATAAGGGTTCCGTTTTTTTCTTTTGAGGTACGGAACCCTAAAAAAACACGGGGCATGAGCGGGTCGTGCCTGTAACACTCAAACAGGGAACCCTGTAGTCTGTGTGTAATATAAGACTAGTTATCTAGTCACATAAGGAAAAAGAAACCGGCCAAGTGCGAGTCGGACTTGCGCACTGAGGGTTCCGTACCACCACATAATCATAATTGTATTCGTTGTAATTTCAGTAAGTTACTGTGCAATTTTTTTTAGTACGACACGCGCTTGACCAGTTTTTATTATTTTTTGGTTTTTTATAGCTTATGCACTATAAACATACAAATTTTCACGTTTGTAAGTGATCCCATTTTTAAGATAGAGCTAAAACAAAAATCGCCTATAAAAACAGGTCTTTAGTATGGGAGCCCCCCTTAATTTATTACTTTTTTATTTTTAGTATTTTTTGTTATAGAAGTAACAGAAATACATAATTTGTGAAAATTTTAACTGTCTAGCTATTACTGTTCATGAGATACAGCTTAAACAAAAATTTGTAAAAACAGCTGACTTTAATGGAATCTTATTCTTTTGTTTTTAAATATATGTTACTCGTAAAACAAAAAATACAGTACTCAACGAGCTCTAAACAACGATACCCCACTCGATGGGGTAGGTCAAACTGGTTTTACGCTCCCCTCTTTAGCTTTTTTGGAGCCCCCCTTAATTTTTTTTTTTTTTTAGTATTTGTTGTTGTAGCAGCAACTTTGGGAAAATTTCAAATTTCTACCTATTACGGTTCATGAGATGCAGCCCGCTGACAGACACAGACATCGGAGGCATATCAATAGGGTCCCCTTAGGTACGGAACCCTAAACAAGGGGTCAACCTCGGAATTTGAGCTAACAGGCTGTAAACATGTGTACACCTTCAGTTTGGTGTTCTTAAAGTTGTTAAAAGTCTCATAAAAGCTCGTGTCCGCGTCGTAAGTTAATCAAGCTCATATGTCACAAAAACCAGTTTTTAGCTATTATCTCGGTTTCCATAGCTCCAATGACGTTAACATCTATGTATGAATTGAAGAACATAAAATTTGCGACATATTTTGATTATTTTTTTTTATGTGCCCAACCGTTTTGAGATAAAATTACAATAAATTTACTTATTTTATTTTTTTAAACCTACTTTAGACACATTAATTAATATAGATTTAAAATATACAAAAATTATTTCATCATTATAGTTTATAATTAGAAAAATTAGGTAAGAATTACAAAATAAAAATTTTAGATTTGTGCAAAATGATATTAATTATACTCGTAGTGTGTCAACTAATAAAAAATATAATTATTTATTGTTAATAGGTTGACCTTGCATTGCAGTGAGTATATATGGCTGAGCGCTGCGGGTTTTCCGCCCTCTATCTCAAAAACGATTGGGCGTACAAAAAAAATCAAAGTAAAATTTGTCGCAAATTTTATGCTCTACAATTCTTCCACAAATACTAACATCATTGGAGCTACAGAAACCGAGATATAAGCGAAAAACTATTTTTTGTGACCTTTGACCTTCAATAACTTTAAATTGATTATATCAATAGACAACTTTAAATTGATTATATCAATAGATTCACTATTTAATGCACTTTACAACGATACCTCATTTATAAATGTAGCGCAATATTTATTAAACTTTATGCCTTTAAAAACAATTTTCAAGACGAATTTTATCTTGTCGCACTAAACTTCTGAGGTCTGGTTGGTTGGGTAAGCCGATTGCAATGATTTTTGTTTTAATCGACGCCTTTAGTCTGTACTCTGTTTTTAACTTTATTTGCTTCGATTTTTGATGCATGCTTTTTAGTATTCTTCGATTATGGTCACGCCATGGCTATTAGCGAAACTTCAACAACTCATGTTTTCAAAATTAACGAAAGCTTTTTAAAATTTATTATATCATTAGACTTATTATTGAACGCACTTTACAACGATACCTCATTTATAACTGTAGTACAATATTCAACAAACTTCTTTGCAAGATTATTGTTTTTTGTCTAAAAAGTCTCTTGTATACGATGACTAATTATTTGTGACGTCACGATCGTATACGAACTCAATTAGTCTTTTTGTAATTGCGACACTTTCTTCTAGCGGTAAACACCTGTGGCTTTGTGCTCGGCCTGCGGGCGACAGAAGGGGACGCGATCGCGATATTTGATTATTTATTTGTGATCGGTTTTCGTCAGCGCGATCCGACCGACCGAGCATGGAGGACAGGGTTCCCTGTCAAAAAACTAAATGGAACCCTTATACGATCACTTTGTTTTCTGTCTATCTGTCAAGATCCTTTTTCTCACGGACGGGTAAAGGTATCAAGTTGAAATTAATATCAAATAGTTAGAGGACTACACAATCAAAAGATGCCCTTTATGTCTCTACACAATTATTAGCCAAACGAAAACCTATAAGGTACTTCCCGTTGACCTGGAATAATGATGGCAAGAACCTAGGTCTCGTAGCACAAGGAAAGGGAAAGTCTAAAATTGATAAATATTACAAGTTTTTTCACATTTAATTAAACCAATTAAGGTGAGCCCTCGATTCAAGTATGTTCATATTAAAGAGGGGTCAAGTTTCAGTGGACGCAGAGTTTTTAAATTCAAAGGGCAAAAGCTCGTAGTACAACATTAAGTAGACAGCTACGGAACCCTTACTTGGTGCTCGAGTACGACTCGCACTTGGTGCAGAACGGAGGGAGCAATACTATACGTGTCTCTGTCGCTTCAAGACGCATCTCTCCGTGTCGTCGTGCTCTACGATACGTCATTTCGACTACAGGATCAATAATCATAGGTCAAGAGTGCTGGATATTATACAGGGTGTAAAAAAATACGATGATCCTTTTAAGGGTGATCGGTTGTGGCTGGTGGCCCGTGTGCGGAAACCCTTAATCGATTTTGATAATTTTTTCGTTATTAGTTTGAGATAGGAATAATCTATGTTCCTATGTTTTGATTTTGTTCAAGAGATTTCAAGTATTTGTTATAATGAGCTCAGTTCGGTAGACAAAAAAACGGGCAATTTTTTTCTAGTTTTAGCTAGGCATAACTTTTATATCTGAAGACTTACTAAAAAAATAAAAACATAGAGACATGTTTGACATAGATAAATTTATTATACTCCAAAATTATTTTTTAGTAAGTAGTGAAACTCGCGAAGAAAACAGCGGATTACGTTTGTATGGCAGAAAAACACGACTCTGATACTCTTAAAATCCATTTAGTAGTTTTTACGTGAAAGAGTAACTAACATCCTTACAAAGTTTCGCGTTTTATTAGTAGGATATAGGTCGGATGTGACTTATTTTTAAAGTAAAAGAGATAGAAATACATTAAATAGACAGATCGAAAGCGTACAAAAAGGCCAATTTAGGAGTCCTAAGATACAGGGCTTTCCTAGTTTAGGCTCCTGTTCTTCCACCTTCTAAACAACTTTGATGTTAAATATTCTTAGATTATAAAGTGAATAGTCCATTAGGTCAAGATTAGGTTGAGGAAGAACAAAAAACGTTTTATATATTATTATTATATAATTTTGTATTTCTGTGTGCAATAAAGAGTGTTGTATTGTATTGTATTGTATTGTATTGTATTGTATTGTATTGTATTGTATTGTATTGTATTGTATTGTATTGTATTGTATTGTATTGTATTGTATTGTATTGTATTGTATTGTATTGTATTGTATTGTATTGTATTGTATTGTATTGTATTGTATTGTATTGTATTGTATTGTATTGTATTGTATTGTATTGTATTGTATTGTATTGTATTGTATTGTATTGTATTGTATTGTATTATATTATTTATTATAATTATAATAACAAAGAGAAAAAAAACCCTTCGCCTCTGGGCTGTATAAGTAAATGAAGGAATAAATATTTCCAAGGGCTCGAGAAAAGCCTTCCTGCTGCTAAATTTTCGCGACTCCGTCCCGTCTTTATTTTAGTTAAACGAGTACCTTCTCTGCTCCGTGACAAGTACCTACCTAGAATGTATGTCGCAGGAAAATCGTATTATTCGCGGTTTACAAACAGTGGGCAAATTATAAATATATTAGCTCCAGAGGAAGTGCAAATAATGAATGCAGTGTGTTTCGGGCGGCGGCAGTGGAGAAAACACCCCTTTATATCTCAAATGATAGTAAAGATACAAAAGACGAAGACATTATTAACTACATTAGGAAGAAAACGCAAGAAGTTGTCAGATTGGAAAAAAATTATTCTAAGAATGAGAGAGATTTTCATTCTTTTAAAGTTTTTGCTCCCAAACATAAACTGAAAGTATTTTTAAATAGTGAATTATGGCCGGAATGTGTTAGTTTTAGAAAGGCGAGGCACGGTACTGTGCACGCGCTTTGATAATATTATTTTGTTACCAATTGTTACTATTATTATTGATGGTAATTAATGTATTTTGTAATTTATTTCTATTTTATTTTTATGGATAGTAATTTAAAAAGTAATTTATTTAAAATTGTGACATTTAATTGTAAATCTGTAAAACGATCTTTTGTTAATGTACAGGATATATGTGATAACGCGGACATTGTGGCACTCCAAGAAACCTGGCTTCTTCCACACGACATACCCATTTTAGGTACAATACATAAAGATTTCGAGTACACAGGAAAATCGGCGGTAGACCTTACTTCTGGAATTCTTAAGGAACGCCCCTACGGTGGTGTAGCGCTTCTATGGAGAAAGGGTATTTTTAAAAATGTTTCAATTATAACATGCCATGGTGTACGTTTGGTTGTAATAAAAGGCACCATTCGTGACCGTTCAATTATTGTTTTCAGTGTTTATATGCCCACTGACTCTGCGGAGAATCTTACAGAGTTCACCAGCTGCAAAGCTATTGCGGCCAGCAATGACGTGGAAGCCATTTACATGCTTGGTGATTTTAATGCTCACCCCGATCAACCCTTTTGGAAGGAGTTATGTAATTTTAGTGCCGATCAAAACTGGTTATGTGCGGACACTGAGAAATAAGACATAAAATCCGATGTTTTTACGTACATTAGCGATATAAATGGCAGTAGAAGGTGGCTAGATCACGGCATAGTAACTTGCGCAGGTTGGCAGACGGTCGTTGATGTGAGCATAGATTATGGTATTTATTGGTCAGATCATCTGCCACTGGTGTTACATTGCAATTTGAACATAATTTCATCTAAAATAGCCCATACAAATATACCAGTGAATAAAGTTTTATGGCGAAATAAAAGTAACTCGCAGATAGACAAGTACCATGATCTATGCAACGGTAAATTTAGAGAGATCCAAGTACCTGAAATGTTTATGTCATGTGAAGGAAAAATGTGTGACAATACGGAGCATAAGCTAGGGCTAGACAATCTTTACGCAGATATTGTTAACATTCTTTTAGAATCTGCCATCCAAGTCTGTCAGCATGAGCAGCCATCTACAGTTAGAAAGATTGTTGGTTGGGACAAGCATGTCCGAGAGGCTCACAGGGAGGCTAGGATGAAGTATGAAGTATGGTTGCTTTATAATAAACCTAAAGAGGGTAAAATATGGCAAGAAATGCATGACGCACAAAAAGTCTTTAGAGGTAGGCTTAAATGGTGCCAAAAAAACGCAGATCAAATAAAAATTAACATGATAGCGACGCACCAAAAATCTAAAAACTTTGCCCAATTTTGGAAGTCTACAAAGCAATTGAATGCTAGACCTAGTCTCCCTATGAGTGTCTCGGGGTGTAACACGCCTGAGGAAATTGCCGGTTTTTTTAAGGACCACTTTCGGGTTTCCTCACTTTTGAATCCTTCACATGAGGTGTTTGATGTTTAGTCTGAGTCGGAGAAACCACTGATTTGATTTTCAGCAAATCAAGTGTCGAACGTAATCCGTCATATGTCAAGGGGGAAATCTCCAGGACATGACGGACTCAGCGTCGAACATCTCAAGTTTGCAGGTATCCACCTTCCAAGAGTGCTGGGGATTTTTTGCACTCTTTGCGTTACCCACTCGTATCTTTCTATGGACCTAATGAAGACGGTGGTAGTACCTGTGCCTAAAAACAAGACCGGCGATATGTCCGATAGGGCAAACTACAGGCCCATCTCCCTGGCTACTATAATAGCTAAAGTACTGGACAGTCTGCTGAATAAACAACTTGAACAGTATCTGGATCTTCATGATGCACATTTCGGGTTCAGACCCGGACTTTCTACTGACAGTGCCATACTGTGTCTGAAGCAGACTGTCCAGTATTATACGGATAGATCTACCCCTGTGTACGCCTGTTTCCTTGATCTTTCCAAGGCATTTGACCTTGTGTCCTATGATCTGCTGTGGGGGAAGCTCAGGGACGCAGGCGTACCTAATGGACTGACCAAAGTATTCCAATACTGGTATGGAAATCAGCAGAATAGAGTGCGTTGGGGTATGACGCTGTCTGAACCGTACCAGATGGAATGTGGGGTTAGGCAGGGAGGCTTGACTTCGCCTAAGCTCTTTAACCTCTACATCAATGAGCTAATCGTTGAACTCAGTAATAAACAAGTCGGATGTCATATCGACGGCATGTGTACGAACAATTACAGCTACGCAGACGACATGGTGCTGCTGGATCCAACGGCCGGCTCGGTGAGGGAGTTATTGAGCGTGTGTGAAGCTTATGCTGCAAGGCATGGGCTATCGTACAATGTTCGCAAAAGTGAGTATATGATCTTTAAGGCCCGAGGAAAAGAAGTGCTTTATGAGCCTATTATCGCACTAAATGGTGATGTAATTTAAATACCTAGGGCATTTCTTGACTGAGGACCTTAAAGATCATATAGACATAGAGCGCGAGCGGAGGGCGTTGGCGGCAAGATGCAATATGCTGACCCACAGGTTTGTTCGCTGTAGTGAGGAGGTTAAAATTATTTTATTCAAATCGTATTGCCAAACCTTCTACACGTGCAGCCTGTGGACCAATTATACGGAGAAGGCCTTTAGCGCCCTTCGTGTGCAATACAATAATGGCTTCAGAGTGCTGTTTGGACTGCCCCGTTTTTGTAGTGCCTCTGGCATGATGTTCGCACTTGCTCGAACAGATGACTTTTATGCTGTGATTCGAAAAAGAACAGCGTCACTGTTCGCCAGAATGCGTAGCAGTCGGAACAGCCTCCTGAAGTTGTTCGCGGAAAAGTACGATATACCCATGTTTATGCATTTTATGCGTGTATTGGTCAGGCCGAGTGTCACTTTGTCCTTGGCAAATAAATTGACAATTGCTAATTGTTATATTATGATCATGATTAGATTAGTGATTTTGTTTTCTGTGATACTAACATAGATATAAGTTTTCTTGTCTTACTAACAAATGGGCCCTTGTTGCCATAATAAATAAATTTAATTATTATTTAAAAAAAAGGTCGGAAAATTGTAGAACGGAGTCGGCAGATTTTAAATGGGTTTAATTCACTAGTGCGTTTAAGGTTCGTAACCTAACCGATCGAGTAACGAATTACGCGCCGTTTTGTAAAATGTCGAGGCATTATGTAAAATGACGAATTGAAACTTTTTCGTGATTTTTTAAAATGCTACGGCATTATGTAAAACGGCGGATTCGAATTGATAAAAATTATAACGTCCTATTAACCTTAAATGCAGCTAAATCAAAAAGGAAAATAAATTGATACGTATTCGATATTGCGACTAAAACAAGATTATGTTGTGAAGATCGTGTTTGTGTACGTAAGCAGTCGGTTATTTACCCGTGCTTTCGACTGGCTTAGTCACAGTGGCCCAGGACTTGGACGAGTATAAATAGGTCTCCTCGGCGGACCACCACACATATTGTTCTCAAGAATCCACACTATGAACACTGTAAGTAGAACCCTACTCCTAATACAAATAAAAATATAATTATTTATCTTCGATAAAGTGATAAAGTGCAATTTACCTATATTTCTTAATTTATAAAAGGCTTATTCTGGAGACTAAACCCAACTTTTTCAACATTTTTTATATTAAGTACAGGGTGGGCCATAAGTTTTTTTTACTTTTCAAACTAAATTAAAATGAAAACTAATTACATCAGGTGAAAACCGTTTATTAATTATGAAAACACATCATCTTCCATATGTGTTCCTTCATTATTTTGGCATTGCTGTAACCTGGACCGAAAATTTTCAATGACGGCCTGACAAGTGTTCCGAGAAATGGGGGGGGGCCCCCTCATCTCCGAAGTTTGGGAGAGGAAAAATCTAAATTAATTACAGTCGATAGAAGTTTATGTATATATTACAGCAAAAATAAAACGATCTTTCTAAGTTGCACAGTTTTTTTATAAATCTGCGAAAAACCTTTACAAACAAATTTAGTTTTGCGGTCCTAAAAAGCAAAATTAAAAATTTTGAAAAAAAACCAACGACGGTTGTTATTGAAAAAATATTAAATAATACTTTTGAAATACCCCCGACTTAAAATGAAGAAGGTAACGAAATAGTACGAAGAAAGTACCCACAAAAATCTGTCGGGGCTGCCATTCCGTGTCCTACGAAAATTAATATAGAATTTAATCAATATAAAGTCTATACGAGCTAGTTATAAAATAGCTTTAGTTGGCTACAGTTATGTATAAATTATGAAAACATGGCAATCGCAGCCCCCGACGGATTTTCATATGTACTTTCTTCGTACTATTTCGTTACCTTCTTCCTTTTAAGTCGGGGGTATTTCAAGTCTTATTTAATATTTTTTCAATAACAACCGTCGTGGGATTTTTTCAAAATTTTTAATTTTGCTTTTTTTTATTAACTTTTAAGAGATATCCCACTTTACTGATTATTACAGCGCCCCCTGGTGAGTTGACGCTACAACTCTAGCCTAAAAATAATCACAGATAAATCATAAATTCTTTACTGAAAACCGCATCTAAATCGATCAATTCGTTTTAGAGATAAATGAGAACATTTGTGTAAATAAAAGTGATTATTACAGTGCCCCCTGGTGAGTTGACACCACAGCTCTAGTCTAATAACCATCACTGATAAATCATAAATATTTTACTTAAAACCGCATCTAAATCGGTCAAACCGTTTTGGAGATAAATGGGAACATTTGCTTAAATAAAATTATCATTACAGCGCCCCCTGGTGAGTTGGCATCACAACTCTAATCTACAAACCATCATTGATAAATTATAAATCCATTGCTGAAAACCGTGTCTAAATCGGCTAAGCCGTTTTTAAGATAAAAGGGAACATAACTTTGCACACACAAACGAACAAACACACAACCTCTCACCCTGAACGCATACACCTTCTCCGTTCCGTCGTGGGTAAAAAACCGGTCAAGTGCGAGTCGGACTCGCGCGCCGAGGGTTCCGATATACCTATAGTATTTTTGGAAGCAATAAAGTCCATTTTCAGGACCGCAAAACTAAATTTGTTTGTAAAGGTTTTTTGCAGATTTCTGAAAAACTGTGCAACTTAGAAAGATCGTTTTATTTTTGCTGTAAAGTTTACATAAACCTCTGTCAACTGTAATTAATTCAGATTTTCCCTTACTCAAACTTCGGAGATAAGGGGGGGGGAATGGTATTTTTTTTGACATTTTTCATCATAACTTGAAAACTAAGAAACTTAAAAAAATACAAAAATATATTTTAAAATGTACAAGTAAAGCCCTTTCATATGATACCCCACTCGACCTAGTAGCGACAATTTGAAATTTGGCCCCCCCTATTTTGGCCCCCTTTACATTAATAATCATACTTTTTTCAAAAAATTTTCATGTGCAATTAAGTTGGGCAACTATATTCTAAAACTATTCCAAATTTCAGCTCGATAGCGTAAGTGGTTGCTGAGATATAGAGGTGTGACAGACAGACAGAGCGGCACCATAAGGGTTCCTTTTTTTTACCATTTTGGTATCGGAACCCTAAAAATGGACTTTATTGCTTACAAAAATACTATAGGTATATCGGAACCCTCGGCGCGCGAGTCCGACTTGCACTTGACCGGTTTTTTTTTTCAATGAACATGAATTATCAACAAGTCCCTTTTCTGTAATGATAAGCGGATAGGGACCGCATATTTCCACCTACTAATGTCTAACCTCCTTCCTTCCCTTTTTACATCTCATTAATCCTTTTATCTGCGCTCGTATGAGGAAAGGCTGGATAATTTGTCCTGGCCTTAATTCAGAATACTCTGCCTACTCTGAGTAAAGTGAACAACATAATAAAACATTGTTAAAAAAAAATGTTTTAAATTTCCAGCTGATCTGCATATGCTTGCTGGTATGCGTGAGCGTAGCGTACGCGTCTGCGCTCCCCGTCGATCCTGCACAGTCAGGAATTGAAGAAGAGGTGGTGCCACAACTTGGCGCTGCTGAAGAGAGCCTGGAGGGACAGGAGTCCGCCTGGGGAGGGGGAGGCTACGGCGGAGACTGGGGAGGGGGAGGCTACGGCGGAGACTGGGGAGGCGGTTACGGCGGTCATCATGGCGGTCACCATGGCGGTCACCACGGCGGTCACCACGGCGGCCACCACGGCAGTCACCACGGCGGCGGTGGGGGCGACTACGGGGGCGGCTACGAGAGCGGCTACGGGGGCGGCTACGGCAACGGCTGGGGATACGAGGGTGGATACGGACGTTGAACCAAACCAGTGACACTTATTTATAATATAACTTAACGTTAAAATGTTATTATCATTTTTAATTTGAATCTCTTAATTTTTGTTTCTTTTTTTGTATGCATGCTACAAATACAATTTCTCATCTTATACTTAGTCCAATAGCGGTAACTCTTTTTCCTAGTCTATAGTTATTACATTCAGGTTTTGTTTTGTTCTTACCCTCTTACTAAATTCTAAAGTGTCATTAAATGTGGGTTTCTGCGATACAAGCGTTGTTGCTTATAATAGTGCAGAGATCGATGTAAGTTTGATTAATTATGGTAGTTAACTTTTCAATCATAGGTGTTTTGTTTATTTCTTGATGTTAATGTTAAGTAAATTTAAGTGATTGTTATGAAATACCCACCCAATTATTTCATCTGTGCACTGCACCTACCGTCAACGTCTTGGTATGTTTATTAAATGGATTTTTATAAAAAAAATACTTAAAACTCGAATGAAAGACTCAAATAAACAGAATTGGTAAATTTCCACCGATACCAAATAAAAAATAATTTTATAAGTACTTATGTGTTGTTTTAGTAAATATTGTATTAAAATAGGTGAATGTTTTCGAGTGTTGATGGGTCGATCGTCGAGGAAAATTCATTTTCCCCGTGTTTTTATAAAATACCGCGTTTTAGTCAAAACCCTACAGCGCCATCTGTTGGCGGGTAGCATAGCTTGCTCACCTGATGATATTATAATGTTGATGCGGCTGTTAGAGAGCGAAGCTCATGCGAAGCTCGGTCGACCAGGTATTTGGACATTATAAAATTAAAAATTTTGAAAAAAACCCACGACAGTTGTTATTGAAAAAATATTAAATAAGACTTTTGATATACCCCCGACTTAAAAGGAAGAAGGTAACGAAATAGTACGAAGAAAGTACCCACAAAAATCCGTCGTGGCTGCCATTCCGGTTCCTACGAAAATTAATATAGAATTTAATCAATATAAAGTCTATACGAGCTAGTATCATTTAATGCTTTTATTTTGTGTCTTTACAGATCAAGTCATACATACTAGGTACTAATTACCTTATAAACTAAACTAAATAAAAAATGTCACCCAGATCATCATATCTGGGTAGGGTGCACAAAAGGCTGGCAGCGTTCCCTCTCTGGATAGTCAGACTTATCCTCTGCCCGAGGTAGCTGCCAGCCCTTTTATCACCCGACACATCAATAAGCCTCGAGGAGAGTTGTCGGAACAAGTCTCGCGCCCTAGGCCCCCAGGGACCCAGCTAGTTATAAAATAGCTTTAGTTGGCTACAGTTATGTATAAATTTTCATATGTACTTTCTTCGTACTATTTCGTTACATTCTTCCTTTTAAGTCGGGGGTATTTCAAAAGTCTTATTTAATATTTTTTCAATAACAACCGTCGTGGGTTTTTTCAAAATTTTTAATTTTACTTTTTATTTTTAACTTTTAAGAGAGTTCCCACTTTACTGATTATTACAGCGCCCCCTGGTGAGTTGAAGCCACAATTCTAGTCTAAAAATAATCACAAATAAATCATAAATTCTTTACTGAAAACCGCATCTAAATCGATCAAATCGTTTTAGAGATAAATGAGAACATTTGTGTAAATAAAAGTGATTATTTCAGCGCCCCCTGGTGAGTTGACACTACAACTCTAGTCTAAGAACCATCACTGATAAATCATAAATCTTTTACTTAAAACCGCATCTAAATCGGTCAAACCGTTTTGGAGATAAATGGGAACATTTGCTTAAATAAAAATTATTATTACAGCGCCCCCTGGTGAGTTGGCGTCACAACTCTAATTTACAAACCATCATTGATAAATTATAAATCCATTACTGAAAATCGTATCGCCACTGTCTTAAAAACGGATTTTTGTTACCTACATGTCTAAAAAGTTCTTGCAATATTGAAACCTTAACTTTTTTGTATATTATAGTGCTTTTTATGTATCTTATCATATTTTGTGTGTTGTCTTGGCGAGTGTTACTCGTTTTTATATTATTTTCTTTTTGTTATGGCTAACGTAATATATTTTATTAGTATACCAACATTTATGACATTTCATTTGACAGCTTTGTCAAGTAGCCATCTTTGGAGGTTTACGGTGACGTCGATGTGTGCTGCAGAAAATTCGAGTGATTCCCATTATGTCTCATGTCCCAACGCACCATTTTGGTGCGTAATGGGAATTAAATATTTTATTTTATTTTTATTCCCATTACCTCCCACTTCGTTTTTTATGACGTTTTATAAGGAAAGTAATGCTAACAACAAAAGTGTTTGATGTTTGCAAGATAGTGAAACACAGAATACAACGTGTAAATTAAATAACGCAAAACCTATCGGGTGGTGGCTCTGGACATAAAACTGAACAACTTTTGTTCTACGAGTTTCGAAAATTCGCAAAAAATATTTTTGCTTTTTCATACAAATTGGCTTGGTCAGCTTATCGATTTGTATGAAGAAGCAATTTTTTTGCGAATTTCCAGAAGTCGTAGAACATAAGTTGTTCAGTTTCATGTCTAGAGCCACCACCGGAGAGGTTTTGCGTTATTTAATTAACACGTTGTATACAAATATTGTGTAATTGTTCCTGTCATCAGACTAAAGGCCTATCTGATAGTCGACTTATGGTAGTCGACTCTACCTCAAATATTTCAATGTAACATTATTAACTAAAAAAAGATATAACTTAATTCATAACTTATCAATCGGGTTTTCAGAATTGTTTATAAATTAGATAAAACCAATCAGTTAACAATACAGTTTATTTTATGGTGGTTTTTAGTGTTAAATTAGGGTAATATTATAACAATAAGACTGATCTTTATTATTTTGTATTGTTGATTTTTAATTATTTAAACTGTAAATTTTTATTTCAAATAAGAGTAAAATTAGGTTCAAAACATGATTATTATGCTAACTTTTAATGAAAACTGATTGATGATGCTGTGATTTTACTGTAAAAAATATACTAGAAAAATATACTATCTGCCTTTTATTATGATAACTAAATAAATAATTAAAAAAATTGTGACAGTTTCTATAAAAAAAGCATTGGGCCGTACTGGGAATACAAAACTAAAATGTCCACGAACACACCAACTTGGTGCGAAGGTATTGGGACGTAATGGGAATCAATCGAAGATTCAGATATTGTTTTATTGGTGAAAAAGTGATTATTCTCTTAAAGAGGGTAAATAATCTTGGGTATTTATTTTATTAAATAATAATAAAATAAATACCCAAGACTCTCCCAATATAGAAACCGTTCGAAGTTCATGAATTCCTGTGTGAATCACATAGAAAAAACCAATTCAAGAGTGAAAAATCAAGTTTAGGTGAGGATTGCCACATGATTCATTCCAGTGTGTTACTGTGTGTTACCGTGTGTTACGTTGTGTTACCTAAAGCTTCTTGCCATTTATCATGCCTTACCATTATATTTTTCAGGTTATAAGTAGGGACACTTACAAAGGCTGTAAGTACTATAGTCATTTTGGTAGATTGGCATTTTACATAGGTATTATAAACTAAACATTATACAGTTCCGTTGTGTTACCATACTATGTGTTACTGTTGTGTTACTTTTCCAGTGTGTTATTGAGCAAAGTTACGGGGCCTTACCCAAAAACGAGAAATATTTGTATATCTGGGGGCACGGCAGTGCCCACGCCAAGACCAGCAAACATAGCCGTACCATCCTTTTCTCTAAGCCACTCAGGGCCCTTTTGACCCCCCTGTAATTGCCTTTTGGATAAAGCTAGCGACTTGAATTTTCAATGACAAAAAGTAAACACAAAAATTAGCTATATCCTTAAATGACATACCATTCCAACATATAGGTAACGAGCTATAGCTAGTTGAAGTTAAGCAATTTTGTCACTGACACACTCACCGATCATCAAAAAGATCTCGTACTTCCACTATACCTAGAGAGCTGAAATTTGGCACAGAGCTAGGGTATAGTACCCATATTAAGGAAAAACTATCAAAACCAGGATCGTTGAAGACCTGGAATACCTGATGGCTTAGATGTGAAACCCTAATAGACTCAAAATAGCTGAAAATACTCAATCAACGTGATGAGTATTAGCTGTTGATATACATCAATGCGATTTTTTAAAGCCATTAAGCTGACAAATAATAAAACACGTATTTCAGAATTTTTAGTACAATGAAACATAAAAAAAAAGTTAAATTCCACCAAAAACATTTTCATGTATAATGTTGCCATAGGAGACCATATAGCTCTAGCATTTTCAAAAAGTTATCAGATCTCATGTACAGCCAAGCTTTTAACTCTACACGTCTTAACCCTGCAAGCCCTAACTTTACAAAATCTACACCTTATAGTCAAAATATGTGGCTTGGCCGTTTCGCTACCGTCACGTGGGCGTAAGGTGAAAAACTTGAGATCTGATAACTTTTTGAAAATGGTATATGGTCTCGTCTTGGCAACATAAACAAAAATAAAAAAAAGTTATAAACTGATGGGCTAAAACCTGTTTTTAGGCAATTTTTGTTTTAACTCTATCTTATAAACGGGAACACATATAAACTTGAAAATTTGTATATTTATAGAACATAAGCTACAAAATAAAAACAAGTCATAAAAACTGGTCTAGAATGTCCAAATCGCGCATTTTTAATACACTTCTGCGTGACTGCGCGTCAATCTATTGACGCAGTCACGAAGAAGTGTTTTAAAAATGCGCGAGTCCGACACGAACTTGACCAGTTTTTATGATTTTTTTGTTATTCAATAATTTATGCACTACAAATATACCAATTTTCACGTTTGTAAGTGTTCCCGTTTTTAAGATAGAGCTAAAACAAAAATCGAGCAATCTTAGTTATTGACGCGCAGACACGCAGAAGTGTATTAAAAATGCCCGCGTCTGACACAAATATGACCAATTTTATGATTGTTTGTTATTTTGTAACTTATGCACTATAAATATACCAATTTTCATGTTTATAAGTGTTCCCGTTTTTAAGATAGAGCTTAAACAAAAATCGAGCAAAAATTCGCCTAAAAACGGGTTTTAGCCCCCCTTAATTTATTACTTTTTTATTTTTGGTATTTATTTTTAAAGCGGCAACAGAAATACTACGAGCATACATAATCTGTGAAAATTTCATTTGTCTAGCTATTACGGTTCTTGAGATACAGCCCTTTGACTGATACACAGACAGACATCAGAGGCATATTAATTGGGTCCCGTTTTTCACCCTTTGGATACGGAACCTTAAAAATGATGACTGACGTTTTGTTAAAAATTTAATATGGATTATTTTTTCCTTTAAAACTTTTTTCGTATCTATAACAGTTTTCGCAAAAAAGTGAAAAAACCGGTTAACGGGACACATATCTCGGTGAGGCGGGGTGAAGCGTCAGGTGGAGGGGAGGGGAGAGTTATAAGTTTGGAACACCACACCCAAAGGTATCATCACACATAAGTTTCAAAACTTTATTAATTTGTTCATTTCGGCTATACATTGATTACATAGAATTACTGTATTAATTGTCATCGGTTTCTCGAAAACGGCTCTAACGATTTCGATTAAATTTAGCATACGGGGGTTTTCCGGGGCCAAGAATCGATCTAGCTAGGTCTCATGTCTTGGAAAGTTCGTTTTCCCCGGGTGTGTTTTTAAGCATTTGCGTTTTAGACAAAAACCTACAGCGCCATCTGTTGGCGGGTAGCATTGCTTGCACACCCGATGATATTTTAATGTTGAGGCATCTAATAGAGCGAAGCTCGGTCGCCCAGGTACTAAATATTTAAGTGTGAAGCCTATACCGTGTGTTTATAAACTGATTCTAAAATAATATTTTAATCACATTTTGTCATCTTTAAGTCAAATAAATATTTTAAAAAATACCAAGTATTGGGTCAATGGCCCATTGACTAGTATAAATCATTAATACTTAACAAGGATAGTTTGGCTCTTAGTGTAAAAAACTATAGAGTCAAGTGTAAAGCGTCTCACTGTCGCCCGTGCTAGTCGGTCAAAAAACTCAGTTAAGTTTTACAAAAATCAAGATATCTTTAAAAATCTAATGTTTTAGTATAAACTTTGTTTGCGAAAGTGAAAACATATAGTTTTTTACTTGTGAATTGATCATTAATACTAAGAACGGAAGCGTAAATAATCCGTAATAGCCATTTTATGCGTGATTTTTAACACCGTTTTTTTTCTGAATGGTAAGTGTTTTCACCAGAAAAACTGTGGTAGTAGCATTTATGAGTCCCATGTCACATATTTCTCAGAGAGAAAGATAAAATTTTTGCGATTTTAGGATTTGAAAACAATCCATATATTTTAGTATGGAGGTCCCTCGCAAGAAAGTGATACGCTTATGGCTCCCTCCCTCCTTAGCAGAAAGAGCTGCAACTTAAACCTCCTTGGTTTGGCTACTCGCATGGTTAACATTCTAAATAAAAGAATGTCTAAATAAAAGTATGTTCTAACTAGGGAAAAAAACTACGAGTTGAATCACATTCAACCAGATAAAAAAGAATACGTCTGATACCTACTCGTAACCTAACAAGAAATCAACTCCTAACCAAGGTGCACCTAAGTCGAATCGCTTGAATATTTTTCCCCCAAGTTTTCCCCAAACAACAGGTTCAAAACCGGGTCAGCAGGGCCTGTCCGCACGGCGAATTGTTGTAAACTAACCTGTTTCGCTGTAGCGTCACCTGCATTCTATCACATTAACCAGAAAAACCGGTATCGAGAATTCGAGATCGCACCTGGGTGTCTACTCTCAAAGTCCGATATATCGAAACGATACCATTCGAAACATGCAAATTCAAAACTTCGTCCCTTGACAATAGAGTAGAATATTGGTTGGATGAATTTTCAAACTGCCAGTAGTTAGCATCCAACCAATATTCTACTGTATTGTCAAGGGACGAAGTTTTGCATTTGCATGTTTCGAATAGTATCGTTTCGATATATCGGACTTTGAGAGTAGACACCCTGATGATGCAGCAATTAAAGTTCATAAAAATCAACAAAAAATACGAAATGTAAAGCAGTAGACGCAAAAGGTCACGGTCGTTGCTCGACGTAAAATGTCGTCTTGACTTTGTTTTGCAAGTATTTGTCATACCATGGTCATACCGGTTCAGAGACGGTCAACAAAGTATCGAAAAACTAGCAAATGTTCAAACAAGGAAACGTTTCTTACAGTTATAGTAGAACCATAAATACTATACATAAAAAATGTAGGATACTATACATAAAAATGTAGGTACACACGGCCGCACATCAGTAGAAACACTTTTGGACCTTATGGCGTCGTAATAGAGTTGAAAAAGTTTCTACCGACAAGCTGTTGACCGTACTATACATAAAAATGTATTTAACATCTTAAAGTGACTAATTTGCAAGTGATGGGCACGTACCCGGGTATTTACCCACGTACCTGGTAAATACCTCCACGTACCCGGTAAATACCCGTATGTACCCAAAATGGTGGGTATATAAAATCACAATAATATCGACTAAAATAAATTGAATTAAAACGACGTTTAAACGTAAACAAATTATCTTTCTAAGCCCAAATTCACCAACTTAAATAAGTATGACACATATTATTATGTATTTTTCCTAGCAAAGCAATTTACATTATCATATAGGTACGCAAGAAACACCGAAAGTGGACAAAAAGCATATGGGCATTTCTACGATACTAGCGATTATTGTCTTTTAATACATACATACATACATAACATCACGCCTCTTTCCCGTTGGGGTAGGCAGAGACCACAGTCCTCCACCTGCTACGATCTTGACATACTTCCCTTGCTTCCTGTACTTTCATCAATCCTTTCATACATGCTCGTCGGTTTAGGGTACTTTGAACCTGGCCTTTATTCAGAACGTCCTGAATTTGGTCCTGGTACGTTCGCCTAGGCCTTCCCCTTCCAACGTTTCCATTCACTCTCGCCTGGTAGATCTCTTTCGTCAATCTTCGTTCATTCATCCTCTCTACATGACCAAACCATCTCAGCATCCCTTTCTCGATTTTGGTCACTACGTCTTCTTTTACGCCACACCGTTCTCTTATCACACTATTTCTTATCCTGTCACTCAATTTAACACCAATCATACTCCTTAGCGCTCTCATTTCCACTGCATTAATTCTACTTTCATGCTTCTTCTGCCATACCCAGCTTTCACTGCCATACATCAGTGTTGGTACCAAAACTCCCCCATGAACAGTCAAACGAGCCTTGTGAGACACCTTCTGACTCTTCATAAAGGCGTGCAGGGCACCATTCACCATGTTTCCAGCATTCACTCTTCTTTCAATATCACTTTCACACTTTCCATCTCTCGTAAACTTTGAGCCCAGATACACAAACTCCTTCACTTGTTCGACTTGTTCACCATCTATTAATATAGTACACTCTGTCATACATTCTTCTCTTTCAAGTACCATTACTTTAGTCTTGCTTACATTTACTTTCATTCCTTTCTTGTCCAAAGCCACATTCATTATTGTTACCATCTCCTGCAACTCGTCAGCAGATGACGCAAGTACAACTTGGTCATCAGCGTAGAGAAGACATTTGATGAGTAACTCATTCATTCTCAGTCCACACATACTCTCTTTCAGATCAATCAAACAATTATCCATGAACAGGTTAAACAGCCAAGGTGACGCTACACATCCCTGCCTAACACCTTTTTCGATGCTAAACCATTCAGTGTACGCCCCGTTTATTCTGACACAAGCACTGGAATCCTCATAGAGAGATTTCAGTGCTTGAATCAGATGACCGTTTACCCCATACCACAGAATTCATAATAGTACTACATACAGAACGGAAGCTCTCCGCCTCCCACCAATCGGAGTACCTCAAGTGCGCGTGCATCACCCCGCGGGGCCCTGCGCGATATCTCGTCCTATTTCTCGTCCTGTTGCCACGCGATATGCAACGCTTGCAAAAGTTGAAAAAAAGGTGCGTGGTTGTGCAGTTTACGGTTGTCTTTCGACTCTCCAAGACAAAGTAAAATTTGGAATAAAGTTAAACAATAATAAGAAGCAATTATTATGGAATAAACACCATAGAGTTTGTGAGATTATTTCAACGTGTGTTTGTTTGTTTTAATTGAAATTCGATTACTAAATACAACAAAGTGAGGTTATAAATCGTTTGTGAATTGTGTAAGTCGCTTTATAGTCGAACGAAAAATGTGCAACTCGAAACTGTAATAAAAGTATAATGCTAATGTTCTGTTATCTACGTTTTCTAGGGTAGGTGTTTTCTAGATACCATCAACCCTACACTCACACATCTTTAACCCACCCACACATTTGCGCGTGTAAAAATGACAGCTGTCACTTTTGAGCCCGATTGTATGGAGCTTCCGAGGTGTGCCCATACATAGACAATGCTGACCACAATTCATTCCTCACCACTCGGTCATAGGCCTTTTCCAAATCCACGAACGCGCAGTAGACTTTTTGGTTTTTAGCCAAAAACTTTTCAGCTATGCACCGCAAGGAAAAGACCTGATCTGTACATCCCATTCCCTTTCTAAATCCCGCTTGTACATCCCATATTTTATCGTCAGTATCTTTCATCACTCTTTCAATCAAAACCTTTGCATACAGTTTGCCGACGACACTGAGAAGGCTTATCCCGCGATAATTTTTGCAGTCCTGTTGTGACCCTTTTCCCTTGTACAGCGGCACAATCACAGCCTTGCACCAGTCACCTGGTACTTGGCCGTTCGTCCAACACAAGTTGAAAAGGCGGTACAACTGACTAGCCACAATGCCTCGCCCAGCCTTCAACATCTCGACCGACACTCTATCATACCCAGCTGCTTTACCTGATTTCATACTTTTCATCGCTTTCATAATCTCATCCATACTTATCTCACTTACACAATTCTCCTCTTCATTCTCATTCATTTCCACAGAAGGCCTAGGTTCGCTGGCCTCTGCTTTTTCTCTCTCAAACAGACTTTCAAAATATTCCTTCCACCTCCTCAGAACACATTCTTCACCTTTTATAATACTTCCATCCTGGCTTCTGATTTTACTCTGCTCCGATGTTCCAAACTTTCCTCGGGCTGTCCGTATGGATTTCCAGAAAAACTTTTGGTTGGACTGGAAATCTTCAGTAAGCCTTCTGTCAAACTCATCCTTACACTCCTCTTTCTTTCTCTCAACAACTTCCTTAACAATACCTTTCGCTCTTTTATATACCTTTCTTGCTACACTTACGTCATCACTTGTTGCCCTCTGCATTCTTTGGTTAGCTTTTACTGCTAACCAATCTGACCATGCTTTCTTCTTCTCACAAACAGCTGCCTGTACACTTTTATCCATCCACATATTCTTCTTCTTTCCACCCTTTTTCCTTTTTGACACCCCACAAACATTGACAGCTATACCTACTACTCCATCTTTAAATTCATTCCACAAACATTCAATATCATTTACTTCATCCAGGTTCTCAAATCTTTCACTCAAGTCTTTCAAGTATTCTTTTCTGACATCCTCCTCTTGCAATCTCTCTACTTTGATACGTTCTAGAACGCTCGTCTGCTCTTGTGGTCTATGCCGCCACCGGTTAAATAGACCACCAATTCGGGTCACAACCAGGTGGTGGTCTGTGTCGATGGCGGCTCCACGATATGCGCGAGCGTCCAGAACTCTTTTTCTCAATCTTTCATCCACAACTACAAAATCGATCATACTTCTCGCATCACCCTCCTCTCTTGTATACATATGGATCCTTTTGTGGTCAAACATAGTGTTTGCCACAAAAAGACTCCATTCCAAACATATCTCAAGCAAACTTATTCCATTATCATTCACACGTTCATCACCAAACTTACCAACAACTCTTTCATAACCGTCACGCTTTCTTCCTACCCATCCATTAAAATCACCTAGCATGATAACTCTTTCATTCTGATCACATTTCTCTAACGTATCTCTCATATTTTCCCAAAACTCATCTGTTTCTTTCTGGGCTTTCAGGGACTTTCGCGAACCAATATTCGTTGGTGCATATGCACCTAGAACATAAATTCGGGTCAGTCCGACTTTCAGTCTGACCCAGATGAGTCTTGGGCTCACACACTCGACTTCTTTCACGCACTCTACCATTCTTCCGGAAAGTATGACACCGACTCCCTGACAGCCTCTGCTGGTACTGGGAACACAAGACCAGTACGCTGTGTAAGGGCCGTGTTCTGTGGTGTCACAACCTTTCCGTTTAGTCTCATTCACACAGAGAACGTCTATACGCCTTTCATCCATCATCTGACATACTTCATCTATTTTGCCATTCATTCCACCTGTCTATTTTGCCATTCATTCCACCTGCCATGTCTTTTAAACTTACACTAAATAGATACAGTCAAGAGCACATCAAGCTTGACACATAGGACTTTGTACCGTTCTCATTTCTAAGCTGCAGTCGCGCCGCGAGTGTCAAGCTCGACTTGCACGTTCAAGCTTAATTCAAAAATAAAAATCACAGCTTGTCTTTGTATTTCTATCTGATTGAAAAGATCAGTTTTAGCTAAATATTATACATTTTTATACAAGTCAGAAAAAAGAAACCGAAAATAAAATGTTTGTCAATCTTGCTCCTTTCGACTTTTCCCGTTTTTTTTTTATTATTTTATAGTTAATGAGCTTGATCAAAAATGAGGTCAACAATGGAACGAGCTTGCCTAAAACAAGTCTATTTACTCGCGACTTGAATTTATTTGGCGGGTTACATAAGAATAACAATAATAAAAACCGGTCAAGTGCGAGTCGGACTCGCGCGCCGAGGGTTCCGATATACCTATAGTATTTTTGGAAGCAATAAAGTCCATTTTCAGGACCGCAAAACTAAATTTGTTTGTAAAGGTTTTTTGCAGATTTCTGAAAAACTGTGCAACTTAGAAAGATCGTTTTATTTTTGCTGTAAAGTTTACATAAACCTCTGTCAACTGTAATTAATTCAGATTTTCCCTTACTCAAACTTCGGAGATAAGGGGGGGGGAATGGTATTTTTTTTGACATTTTTCATCATAACTTGAAAACTAAGAAATTTAAAAAAATACAAAAATATATTTTAAAATGTACAAGTAAAGCCCTTTCATATGATACCCCACTCGACCTAGTAGCGACAATTTGAAATTTGGCCCCCCCTATTTTGGCCCCCTTTACATTAATAATCATACTTTTTTCAAAAAATTTTCATGTGCAATTAAATTGGGCAACTATATTCTAAAACTATTCCAAATTTCAGCTCGATAGCGTAAGTGGTTGCTGAGATATAGAGGTGTGACAGACAGACGGACAGACAGACGGACAGACAGACAGAGCGGCACCATAAGGGTTCCTTTTTTTTACCATTTTGGTATCGGAACCCTAAAAATGGGTGTAAATCAAGGAGGTTTTTGTTCTGAGGTGTAAATAACAACTGACAATAGGTTCTGTAATGTCAAAACAAGCCAAATTGAGGAAAAGAAATATTTACACTATGTACATTGATTACAAAAAAGCCTTTGATTCTGTACCACATTCTTGGCTAATCTTTATTTTATAACACTATAAAATTCATCCCATCATAGTTAAATTTTTAGAGTCCACAATGGCTAGCTGGAAAACAGTGCTTAAACTCCGTTACCAGGATTCCATGCTAGAAACATCACCAATCAATATCAAAAGGGGTATATTCCAAGGAGATTCACTAAGGTTTTGTCTCGCTCTCAACCCACTCTCAACACTTTTGAACAATAGTAAAAAAGGTTTTAAAATCAAGTATCATGACACACACCAAACTCTATCCCATCTAATGTACATGGACGACATTAAAGTTATTTGTAACAACACTATCAGAAATTCACACTTTAGCAGGTATAACGCAGTCATTATCTTCCGACATACACATGCAGTTTGGCATTGATAATTGCAAAATAAATTCAATCCATAGAGGCCAGGTTCAACAAAACTCTTATCCACTAACTAAATACAGGTGAAATAATAGACCCAATAGATCAAACCGAAGGATATAAGTATTTAGGATACCAGCAATCACAGCAAATAAACATGAAAGAGACAAAACAAACACTCACCAAAAAGTTTAAAAATAGACTGCATCAAATTGGTATGTTTATAGTGCATAAGCTATAAAATAACAACAAATAATAAAATTTGGTCAAGCGCGTGTCGGACTCAAAAAATCTAGCACATTAACTTACTGAAATTTCAACTAATACAATTATGATTATGTGGTGGTACGGAACCCTCAGTGCGCGAGTCCGACTCGCACTTGCCCGGTTTTTTTTTCATATATATTGATAATCTGAGCTTAAGTTTTTTCAATACACTAGATCTCAAAAACTGTAGGGCTTTTCACAGCGAATTGAAAAAAATTACAACGAATTGAGAAAGGTACTTTTGTATTAAATTGAGAGCTGAAAATTAGTGTTTTGTCCATATGGATCAAACTTTTACATTTGACCTTAGCTTTTTTTACATTTTAGTTTTATGATCATAGTCTATGATTACTGTGTTTCATGCAAAGGCTTTATTTATTTTAATGATGAATTCAAACACTTTCTGATTCAGTGGTTTTAATTCGGTGACTCCTTTTTTACATAAAATCTTTTATCATTTGGTAGTATTGGTACCTGATAAGAACAATTCTTACAATAAAAGAGAATATTTTGCAAATTTTGATATGAAATGACCAAAAGAGGAAAAATCCACCGAAACGAGGTAATGTAACCTCGTTCGTAGCAATGCAAATGTACGGTCAACCGCTAGAAACTTTTTCAACTCTATTACCACGCCATAAGGTCCAAAAGTGTTTCTACCGATGTGCGGCCGTGTGTACTTGAACACCTTTGGTGCAGTTTCTTTATTTGTCTTTAATTCACGTACCTTTGGCAGTTATAAGATAGTTGGAGTGGAGGAAAGTAACAAAGGCTACATTTTATATCAGAAAACATATAATTATTTCTATAAGTTTCTAAATGGTCAATTTAGTAAAACTACCTTGTTAAAATTATATTAAAAAACTCGATCCAGCCCATATGCTCTTCTAGCAATAACAAATTTTAGAACATAATATAACCACAACTTGTAAGTAAGTGGCACATTTTTCGGCACATTCTTGCTATTAATGGCACATTCTTGCTATAATTCTATTGAAATGTGTTGATAGTGGATTGGATTCATTTTAGAATTGTAATAAATACGTTTTCAACTGAGGTTAAAGGAGAAAAAACTATCGAATTCAATCTACCCACCGTTTTGGGTAGATATGGTTATTTACCCGGTAAATACCTAATGCACCCGATAAATACCCAAATGGGTAATTTGGGTAAATACCCACCGCCCATCTCTCGTACCTAACCTAAGAATAAAGTATGAAATCCAGGCGATTGAAGCCGTGGGCAACAGCTAATTAAAATACAATATTTAGATGAAAAACAATTTGACGCTTATCCACGGCGCTTATCACAAAATGTCAATTGTTTCGAAATATGACAAGTTTTTTTTTTACCACTTTATGTATATCCATCCATACCAAATTGCAGCTTTCTGGTAACAAGAGCTAAGATGCGGACAGACAGACATGATGAAACTATAAGGGTTCCTTGTTAGCTGCGGAACCATAAAAATCAGTCACTTGAAGCTTAATTAATTACGCTTACCTATCCTATATATAGTGAAACTGGAAGATCTAAAGCTCCTCGGAATGACTTCCAGCTTAAGATTGATGATCAGATCATAAGTACAGATATAGAAGTTGCTGAAGCTTTTGAAAACTTCTTTACGGATATTCCAGTTTCAACTACCAAAACCTTGAACTCATCTCCCACTCTTGCCAAATCTTATCTCGAACGACACGTAGATGTTTGCAATGTAGATTTTAAATTCAGTTACGTCAATGCTTTCGTTATAATTAAAGCCTTTAAATCACTTAAAATAAAAAAGACCGCCGATATAGATGGCCTGTCAGTTAAAATTATTAGTGCCGTTATAGAAAGCATTGCACCATACTTATCTAGTATTTTTAATAAATGTGTAGATGATGGTGTTTTTCCTGATTTGATGAAACATAGTAAAATTATTCCGTTGTTTAAAGCTGGTAGTAAATCAGACCCCACTAATTTTAGACCTATTTCTGTTCTACCAACTCTTAGTAAGATATTTGAAAAGATAATTTTAAATCAGGTTCAGAGCCACTTTTATCGCAACAACTTGATGAACCAAAAACAGTTCGGTTTTACCAGGGGTCGCTCAACAGTCGATGCAGGTGTTGAGCTTATTCAAAGTATATTTGACGCCTGGGAGGAGTCAAGTGATGCCATTGGCGTTTTCTGTGACTTGTCCAAGGCTTTCGATTGTGTACATCATGATATTCTTATCAGGAAATTACACCATTATGGAATTAGAGACCAGGCTCTAAGCCTTCTGGAGTCGTATCTAAGTGAAAGGATCCAGAAGGTTGATGTAAATGGGAAAAGGTCACTAGGATCAAAAATTTGTATGGGCGTTCCACAAGGCTCAATCCTGGGACCATTCCTATTCATTGTCTACATTAACGATTTGCCAAACCTTGTAAAGGACAAGAATGAGATAGTACTATTTGCAGATGATACGTCTTTGATTTTTAAAGTCAAAAGACAACAATCAAATTTTGACGACGTAAATAGTACAATCTCTAATGTAGTTGAGTGGTTCACCGTAAATAATCTTTTACTTAACGAAAAGAAAACTAAGTGTGTTAAATTTGTTTTGCCTAATGTTAAGCCAACTGCTACAAGCCTATTAGTGAAAAACGATAAATTGAGTCTTGTGGAATCAGCTGTGTTCCTAGGTATTACCTTAGACAACAAATTACAATGGGGACCGCATATTAATAAATTGTCGAACAGACTTAGTTCTGCAGCATACGCAGTGAAAAGAATAAGAGCTCTGACGGATGTAGACACCGCGAGGTTAGTCTACTTCAGTTATTTCCATAGTCTCATGTCATATGGCCTTTTGTTATGGGGTCATGCTGCGGATGCAAACAGCATTTTTTTACTACAAAAGCGAGCTGTTCGTGCAATTTATAAAATGAAGCCTAGAGAATCTCTTCGAAATAAATTTAAAGAAATCAACATTTTGACTTTTGTGTCGCAATACATTTATGAGAATTTAATATATGCTAAACGGAATATACATATTTTTGATAAAAATTGTGACAGGCACAGTGTCAACATAAGAAACAAGAATCAACTTGCTTCTCATGTCAGCCGTATTCACAAAATTAGTAAAACATATAAAGGTCAATGTATACGCTTCTATAATAAGGTACCCACTGATATTGAAAGTTTACCGTTAGATAAATTCAAAACTGTAATCAAGCAGAAATTATGTAAGAAGGGTTATTATAAAATATCAGATTATCTAGAAGAGAAAAATCCATGGGATTAGACTACGGTTCTAACAGGCTAATTCAAAATTAAAACTGACCTATGTATGTTGTATATCAACCTTGTACATTCAAACATATTTAAAAGAGCGCGTGGGTTTTTATTGTCGCTTCTTTTTTTTCCCACAATGGCGCCACATTGTTTGTGAAGCGATGTAGTTTAGCTGACGTCATTAAGAGATTTTAATATCCAACAATGAATAAACGATTTTGATTTGATTTTGATTTGATTTTGATTTGATTTGATTATAAATAGCGTCATTTCATAGAAATTGACATAGGGGTAATAACATATGTTAGTTCCAGAGGAGAGGTATCCGGGGTGATAAAAAATAAGGGTACATGTAAGTAGTCAAGACAAAAAAATCTTGTTTGTTTAATTGAAAATATTACAAGCAAGAAACTTTAACTTTTATGACAGACATTTTAGTCACCCACTAGAAATAGTTTTTTTTAATATTTTATTTAAATTTATAACGGGAGGTGTTATGTTTCATAACTCATAAGAGACACAATTTTCATTAGTCGAAGAATGCGTAGGTCATAGGTACAGTTCTTGTATCGACGCACTTTATTCTGACGGTTGTAAACAACATGAAGTTGTCAAGTAGTTTTAGCTAGCGCCATTTAGTGTGAATTAGTACCGGACCGGTAGGTTCTTAAAAATTCTTTGGAATTAGTTCACTCGTTCTTCACTCGTTCTTTGGTGGGAGTTGGCAGCCATTTTGGATAAAATTATTTGAATCAAGTTCAGTTGTCTGCCGGGAGCCGTTCGGGTCGGTCGTTTTGTGAAAGTTACTGTGATAGTTCGACTACAATTCCTAGGTCTAATTCGACAGCCTAGGTCGTGCAAAGAAAGTGTGTTTTATTACTGGTCGTGTGAGTTTAAGTGTTCTGTGATGAATAATATGCGATCAGCGTACACGCCTATCCGAGAAGGGCTTGTTTTATTCTGGAAAGTGTGCTGCAGTCATTTGTGGAGCTGAGACGTTATGCAGCGACAGGAGCAACGCTATAACCTAAAGCTAAGTATCACGGCTGGTTACACCTAGAGATATGAAGTTAGTTTACCCACTTTGTAATAATCTTTTCATAGTCTTGTTTGTGGGTAGATTCAGTGCACTGAGTTTACAGAACAGCTAAAGTACGGCCATCCTAATAGGTCTTTTCTGACAGCTGTCAAACGTACGCAAAATTAGGACCTGCAAAGAAAAATTAACCCTGTGTGTCGGTGTTACGGAAACGTCAAAACGGGGTGTGGTGTACAGCAGGCCATGCTGGTGGGCCAGCTTGAACAATGGCTGTCAATCACCAACTACCGCCACTGCGCTGGCCGATGCAGCCAGTCTCTATCGGGCCGTGGTACAGGACACACGTCTAAATAAGATACGAGTTATTAATATTGTAGCATTGATTTGTTAGTCTTTTTGACCTTATACTTGTTGTGTCTTAACACTGAAATATATCCCAGTTCACACGAGGCCCGACGGTGTCTAATTATTATCTATTCTAACCTCTTACTTACTCCTGTGACGTGCGGACGTCACACGTGGCGACGAAGATGGGATTTTTTTGCGACGAATTTCAGAGTAAGTAAGTCTAAGTACCTTAGGGCTCCCGCACACTACCGAGAATCGGTGGGCGATTATCGGCCGGGACAAGGACGGAAGATTCAGGTGATAACACGTCAGAGCGGGATGCCGACAAAAAATCGGCCACCGATTCTCGGTCGTGTGCGGGAGCCCTTAAGATGTATTTGAAAAAAAAAGGAAGGAAGAAGCGAAACTATACCGCTACGTGATGTTTTTTCTCGTGCGCCATCACGCCAACAAATAAGTAAGAAATGAATATGTTTGCCTGCAAAAGCGAATAAGTTTTATAAAGTTTTGCATATTATCTATTTACCGAAAGTGTAGTGAGGATATATTTAAGAATAAGGATCCATAGGTACCTAAGCAGTGATACAGATGGGAATTACCCACCGTTGACTATACCTAATTGATTTCATTAATTCGTGGCAGAACTTTACCTTTATCATACTAAATTATTTTGTTTACATTTAGCGGTGATCGGGCGGTGGCGCACGGGACAAAAATGCATCGCTCTGGCAGGTTGTTTTCAGTGCATTAGAATATTATTGTACTGATGAGTAACTTCCTACCCTTTTGAGAAGTAGTAGGTCGAGTAGTGACCGGTACTAATAAGTTTTGATGGTGAAGCCGAGAAATTAAAAATACCTGTGGAATTGTTTAACAGTAAGTATTAAGCTGGAACAAACATGTGGCTGGTAAAAAAAAAAAAATTATACTAGTGATTATGTCACATTGATATTACTTATACCGTAGCTTAATTGTACCACATGCTACTATGCAATATTTGTTTAACCTCCTGCCTACCAGACACACTTTTTGTAAGCTATTATTTTGAAAATTTCATATGGTAATGTTGGTACATTAAGAGCTGTAGGAAAAATAGTAAAAAAAATCTAATAATAGGAGAATCAGTTTTTCCCTATGTACTATATATAGGACAAAGTGACGCAATTAACATGTTCTTTGTATAGGACATAAAATAGTTTTAGGGTATGACTAGTGATTATTGAAGGATTTAAAGCAAAAGAAAATTCATATTAACGTCTTACATTATATTTGTTATAAAATTGAACCAAAAAAACAGATAATAAACGTTCTTCCATAACTAAATGACCAAAATTAAGGATTTTCTCAAACAACAAAAAAAAACTGAACATAATCTATAAAACTTTCTAACTGAAGTAATAATTATCAGTCGTAAATTAAGTTTATTAATGCTAATAGTATAAAATTATCTATATCTTGATGAAAACCAGTATTTACAATAACGATCCGGTGGGAAACAAAGGTATATGTCACATTTTTTGCAGAAAACTGTGGTTTTATAGGTGCATCCACTTTTCTAACAGCACGATTATTTTGCTCCATATTCCGGCAAATATGCAGCAGCCTTTGTACGGCGTTCCTTGAAAAGTGTTGGCTAGATAAGAACTTTGCGTTTCTTATATTTTGGTTCCAGTTCATCATATTCCTCACCTTCACTTCCATCGTTACTTTCTTCATTATCGGCAATAAGTTAAGTACCTAAATTTAACTTGGATTCCCGAAGCTGCTAAATGTGTTTCTTGCGTATTTCTTTTTCAGCTTGCACAATTCTCTATCGCAACCATGCATTCACCACTGCCACGTCAACAAGATGTGTAACAACTCGAATCGTCCACTTTTTGTCCGATTGTGATCTAGACAGACTGAAAACATGCGGTATGTTACGTCCACACCACCCATATTGTGGTTGTAAGCCTTATTACGATACTCCTTCTGACTATCTCATACCGTTTGTCTTTTTTGGACCATCGCATCGCTGGCACTCGTCATGGTCTTGATCACAATAACATGTGGAAATCATCAACACCTATCAAATCATCAAAATTTGTTATTACGCAGTGGCTGGACAACCAACCAGGCATTGCGTAATAACAATTTTACCGTCCTTCCTTGATGACGAGAAGACATCGTAATTACTAAACAGCGCTGGAAAAGCAGCTGGAGTAACCAACACATTATTCTCTTCATTTGAACTGCTAAACTCGCCAGTCTTATGGTCATTGGATCTTCGGGATATTTCTACGGGGATAAACTCCAGATTAACATCTGAGTCTTCTCCCGAGAAGTCCAATTCAGAGTCAAGTAATGCTTCTGTTAGGTCCTTATCACTTAAAGCTAAAACAAACATAAATGATGGTAGAAAACTTACTATGTACTTTACAAAGTACATTGAGAGTTAAACCATCAAAACTTTCATTGCGTACATTTGTACTCTGAAAAGGACATAGAAAATAACATTAATGCGTCTTCCACCTTATTTGAGATTTTTGCTAAAATAACACGGTACATTATTATTTTAGAGTTTTAATTACTTACTTATCATGATAAATCTAATAATTTTTAAGTTTTCAATAAGATTACAAACGATTAACTTACGACTGCGTGAGAGCGCCTGTACACGCCTACCCTCCGTCGCCATTTTTGATAAAATTTCATATTGTAATTGACACCTTTACGTTTTAATACAGCTTTTGACAGTCCGTAGACAGTATTAGCAAAATCTTTTGGTGTTGCCATTCATAGAAACGGTAACATATTTTTTTTATTGTTATGTACTTCGTATAGGACAGATGTAGGTAGGAGGTTCCCCCATCCGGTAAACCGTTTTTCTTGGTAGAGTTTGAATCAAGCTGCGGGATTTCTTCCAAGTACACACTGGCAAAATAATCAGCAAATGCCGTGGCAGCATCTTCACCAGAATAGGAATCCCCTTTGTAGGTAACTGTAGGTTCAAAACCCCCACAAGAACGAAGGCTTGAAATATGTTGCCAGAATGCCCTAGGGTTGGTTTTTAGATTACTTTCGATTTTTCTATTGAAGTTCGAGTACGCTTGAGTTATACGCAGCTTAAGCTCATCACGGAGTGAGGAAAAACGAGAGTATACCAATGAGCAGTTTGTTTTTTTCCATTCACAATGTAGAACAACCTTACGCTCAATATCTCTAATTATGTCCGAGGTAAACCAGGATGGATACACTTTGCTAGGCGCTAGAGCACGTCTGATCTTTTTAGGTACAAAAATGTCAAATAAACTATATAGAATGTCATAGAAAATGTCAGTTGCCTGGCAGACATCCTGAGAGAGAAGCACGCGGCCCCAATCAGCATCAACTATAGCTTGGTACAGTAGTGGGAAATTTGCCTTAGCAAAGTTCCAGTCCCTATCCGGGTCGATGTTACTAGGAGGCATCAGATTTGCACGCCGTCCAGTCGCAATATTTAACTCTACGTCCAGAGGAGGATGAAAAGAATCTGGACTAACTAATCCTTGATTGAATGCCTGCGAAACCGTTACAGCATCAATACACTCCTTCGTCAATATAATATCAAGCTTTCCACCATGAACATTACAAATATCATTTCTTTCATGTAGATCACAAAAGGACATAAAATAACAATAATAACGTTGCACATTTAGGGATGCACTGTTTAAGTTTATATCTCCAGTTATAATAACAGTGCCTTTTAAGGTAAGAATGAAACTCTCTACTTTACAAAACCAGTTAAAATAGTCCTGATCAGTTGAACGCGGATTGATATATACAACACAGATATTAAAAACATGACCTTTCCACATGAAAGACGCCCAAAGATCTTCTCCGCTGTCTGTTTCTAATTCTTTACGTCGTTTTAGGGTAATACCAGAACTTTATCACGTAGCCTGGATGGAATTCCGAGTTTAAATGAGGCATAGTTACCGCGTGCTTTCAGCGCCTGTACGGAACAATTCTCACTTCCACATATCATCTTCAAATATGCCCGGACGGCGTCTTCAGTCGTACCTGGTTTGACATAACACAGGTGAAGATAAATTTGCCTATCAGCTGCTTCCAGTTTTGAAGTTCCAGGTGCAGCAGAACCACGTATTATCGGTGTATTGATTTTGTTTGTATGGGTATCAGTGCGATTGTCAGCATTTCTTACAGCATTTGGTAGGTCCTTTTTAGTAGCATTTCTGGCGGCCGCCGCGTAATTAGGAGAACTTTTAGGACCAATAAGGTTACCTGTCTGTTTGGTGGCAGCTGAAGGCTTCTCGGGAGCTATATTTGGTACCGTATTCACAGTGGGCTGTGCAATAGGTGGTGCAGTATGCGGTGCAGTAGACGGTGCAGTAGGCGGTGCAGTAGGCGGTGCAGTAGGCGGTGCAGTAGGCGGTGCAGTAGGCGGTGCAGTAGGCGGTGCAGTAAGCGGTGCAGAAGGCGGCGCAGTATGCGGTGCAGAATGCGGTGCAGAAGGCGGTGCAGTAGTCAGTACAGTAGGCGGTTCGGTAGTATATGTTGAACATAATTTTGTGTTTTTGTTGTTGTCTTTGAGCAAAATAGTTTCAATGTTTGTAATCTTCTCCTCAAGCTCAGATACTTTAGATATTAGATGAATAAGTGGAGCATTAACCTTAGCCTGAATTTGTTTGGCAATCACTTCACTGATAATGCTTGTTAGACGGTCACATTGCAGTTCTTGGCGAAGGACATCCCGTATATTTGAAAGAAGCGGATCGTTATAAGCAGTGGTATTACCATCAAAACTTTCAAGACTTTCTTGACTTTCTCGACGTTGATGACTGGTTTTTCTATTTCCACCCCTTGTTTTATTTACGTAGACATCATTAAATTCGGCCCGTGGAGACTCAACGACCAAATTGGCAGATTCAAATACCGGTTCAACACTTGTTTTTCGGACTGGTGTATCGTCATTTCGAATTGTGCGCCTTTTCGACATGCATTCTGGACATTTCCATGAACAATCTAAGTTATGCCGTTCTGCGATAAAATGTTCTTTCGCGATACCTACACATACATTGTGATAGTGTTTCGCACAGCCAACACATTTCATTCTTTCAATTATAGAAACATGCTGATTGCAAGCATTACAATTCGTTGTGTTTTTCATAGAATTCGACATTGTTTACTGTATGAACGAACAAGTTCCAACAATAAAACCAAGTACATTTACTGTTAATTGTTTTGCTGTTCACAAAGCAGCAGGCGCTTAACTTCTTGCCATACAATATATCGCCGGGTCCAAAGTTCAAATCACTGTGTTGCCATTATGGTGGCGCCGCCGTAAAGCAATAAACTCAAAAGTCAAAAAGTAAACACAAACTGCAGTCAGTCGTGTGTCGCGTAGCTCGGCGCTTCCAAGCGCAGAGTAGACTCGTTGAGGTGAACGGCCGAGCGGGCGGGGAATACCCGGTCGCTGTGGGCTAACGATGAATCACACCAGCAGCGGGCCAAGCGTTGATGCGGGCGATAACGTAATTATTTAAAATATTTTCACCTGTAGCTCCGGTGGCAGTGTATTGATTTGGAAACTGATTTCACCACTTTGAAGAGCAGATCACGTAGAAGAAAACAGTATAAAATTCTTTTGAAAACAGTCACTTTTAGCATAAATTTTGAATAAAAATCAGAGAGCAAAGATAAACAGGTCTGTCTTTTAACGAGTGCGCAACTGCTTATGTGCGCAGCTGTATATGTCACAGTATATTACTCTATGGTCACAGGAAAAGAATAAGAATCGTAAGTAGACATATTTTCTAGTAAGTTGATAGATAAACTTTCGAAAAATAAAAAACTCGTAGGAAATTCGTAGAAGGTCCGTTAGGTTGTGTTAGGTTCCCTTTCGACTCAACGCACGAGCCGAACGAGCGGAGCGAGTGTGCTGGGGCAGCAGCCGGCAAGTGCCAGAAGCGAATTCGGTACAGTTTTTTATTTTTCGAAAGTTGATCAACTTACTAGGAAATTGATCAATTTTCCATTCCATATCATTTCCGGTGACATATACAACCTTTTTGAGCAATTATACTGTCTCTGTGTTTTTCTGCAATGGTCATCCATCCATCAGTTAAGTGAGTTGCAGTGCGTACCTGCGTACCTTGGCTGCATCAAATACGTATTAATTACTCAGTATACAAAGGTATGTGGTACTAATCAAATTTCATTAAAAATAAAATCAAAAATAGTTCCAACATTACGAAAACGACTTGGGAAACTATAAATAGTGAAACTGGAAGATCTAAAGCTCCTCGGAATGACTTCCAGCTTAAGATTGATGATCAGATCATAAGTACAGATATAGAAGTTGCTGAAGCTTTTGAAAACTTCTTTACGGATATTCCAGTTTCAACTACCAAAACCTTGAACTCATCTCCCACTCTTGCCAAATCTTATCTCGAACGACACGTAGATGTTTGCAATGTAGATTTTAAATTCAGTTACGTCAATGCTTTCGTTATAATTAAAGCCTTTAAATCACTTAAAATGAAAAAGACCGCCGATATAGATGGCCTGTCAGTTAAAATTATTAGTGCCTTTATAGAAAGCATTGCACCATACTTATCTAGTATTTTTAATAAATGTGTAGATGATGGTGTTTTTCCTGATTTGATGAAACATAGTAAAATTATTCCGTTGTTTAAAGCTGGTAGTAAATCAGACCCCACTAATTTTAGACCTATTTCTGTTCTACCAACTCTTAGTAAGATATTTGAAAAGATAATTTTAAATCAGGTTCAGAGCCACTTTTATCGCAACAACTTGATGAACCTAAAACAGTTCGGTTTTACCAGGGGTCGCTCAACAGTCGATGCAGGTGTTGAGCTTATTCAAAGTATATTTGACGCCTGGGAGGAGTCAAGTGATGCCATTGGCGTTTTCTGTGACTTGTCCAAGGCTTTCGATTGTGTACATCATGATATTCTTATCAGGAAATTACACCATTATGGAATTAGAGACCAGGCTCTAAGCCTTCTGGAGTCGTATCTAAGTGAAAGGATCCAGAAAGTTGATGTAAATGGGAATAGGTCACTAGGATCAAAAATTTGTATGGGCGTTCCACAAGGCTCAATCCTGGGACCATTCCTATTCATTGTCTACATTAACGATTTGCCAAACCTTGTAAAGGACAAGAATGAGATAGTACTATTTGCAGATGATACGTCTTTGATTTTTAAAGTCAAAAGACAACAATCAAATTTTGACGACGTAAATAGTACAATCTCTAATGTAGTTGAGTGGTTCACCGTAAATAATCTTTTACTTAACGAAAAGAAAACTAAGTGTGTTAAATTTGTTTTGCCTAATGTAAAGCCAACTGCTACAAGCCTATTAGTGAAAAACGATAAATTGAGTCTTGTGGAATCAGCTGTGTTCCTAGGTATTACCTTAGACAACAAATTACAATGGGGACCGCATATTAATAAATTGTCGAACAGACTTAGTTCTGCAGCATACGCAGTGAAAAGAATAAGAGCTCTGACGGATGTAGACACCGCGAGGTTAGTCTACTTCAGTTATTTCCATACTCTCATGTCATATGGCCTTTTGTTATGGGGTCATGCTGCGGATGCAAACAGCATTTTTTTACTACAAAAGCGAGCTGTTCGTGCAATTTATAAAATGAAGCCTAGAGAATCTCTTCGAAATAAATTTAAAGAAATAAACATTTTGACTTTTGTGTCGCAATACATTTATGAGAATTTAATATATGATAAACGGAATATACATATTTTTGATAAAAATTGTGACAGGCACAGTGTCAACATAAGAAACAAGAATCAACTTGCTTCTCATGTCAGCCGTATTCACAAAATTAGTAAAACATATAAAGGTCAATGTATACGCTTCTATAATAAGGTACCTACCCACTGATATTGAAAGTTTACCGTTAGATAAATTCAAAACTGTAATCAAGCAGAAATTATGTAAGAAGGGTTATTATAAAATATCAGATTATCTAGAAGAGAAAAATCCATGGGATTAGACTACGGTTCTAACAGGCTAATTCAAAATTAAAACTGACCTATGTATGTTGTATATCAACCTTGTACATTCAAACATATTTAAAAGAGCGCGTGGGTTTTTATTGTCGCTTCTTTTTTTTCCCACAATGGCGCCACATTGTTTGTGAAGCGATGTAGTTTAGCTGACGTCATTAAGAGATTTTAATATCCAACAATGAATAAACGATTTTGATTTGATTTTGATTTGAATAGTAAGTGGGTAGGTATTAGTATTAAGTATTAGCAAAGACTATACAATTTACTTTAGTAGGTATATAGTAAACTTAAGAAGCACCTGTGGACATCATGACAAAAAAATGAATTATTCATAGATTTATATAGTCAAGATAGGGTCTTGGGAACAAGCGGTTAAACATTTCCCCATACAAGAAAAAATAGCGCCATCTGTGAAAAATCGCGTGAACTACGTTGTGTAGTACTTCGGTCGGTGCTAAATACACGGAACGGAAATAATATGGCGGGAAAAAACAAAACAAACTTTTTACTGTTTATATGTGATTTAGGCCTGGTTTTTCAGTTTCATTAATTGGATTATAGTCAAAAACAATAATAAGAAATAACAATAATAATAATAAGAGTATATTGTTTCTTCAACTAAGAACATTCCATTTTGTTGGTAAGTTTATTTGCATCCAATGTTGACAATATGACTGACAACGACTGACGTTTGTTGGTCCTAAACGTCAGATTTCGGACCAACGAATTGGGGACATTGTAACGTGCCGATGGGCTAGTACTTATATATAAGTAAATGGAATTATTCAAAATTGTATTTATGTGTTTTCTTTAACCGTTGGGTTGTAGTGTTATCGCTACCCAGTTCCCTATAATTTCATCAGTGCTACAGGCCCTACATTTAAGTAAAAAAAAACAGTCAAGTGCGTGTTGAACTCGCACACTGAGGGTTCCGATATACCTACTTTTTAGAGTTCCGTACCCAAAGGGTGAAAAACGGGACCCTATTGATATGCCTCCGATGTCTGTCTGTCCGTGTATCTGTCTGTCCGTCTGTCTGTCCGTCTGTCTGTCCTTGTGTCTGTCCGTGTGTCTGTCCGTCTGTCTTTCCGTCTGTCTGTCCGTCTGGCCGTCCGTCTGTCTGTCAGTCTGTCTGTCCGTCTGTCTGTCCGTCTGTCTGTCCGTCTGTCTGTCCGTCTGTCTGTCCGTCTGTCTGTCCGTCTGTCTGTCCGTCTGTCTGTCCGTCTGTCTGTCCGTCTGTCTGTCCTTCTGTGTGTCCGTCTGTCTGTCCGTCTATTGTATTTTTAGAAGCAAAAAAGTCGGTAAAAAAAGTAACAAATGTTTTTAGGACTGCAAAAATAAGTTTGTTTGTAAAGGATTTTTGCAGATTTCGAAAAACTGTGCTACTTAGAGATAGTTAATAATAAAAATATTTCTTTACTCCTTCGTTTGTTTGCATTAAAAATCGAACAAAAATCGCCTAATAAAAACACATTTCTAGTAAGCCCCCTTAATTCTATGTTTTATTTTTTTGTTGTTATAGCGGCAATAGAAAAAATAAATAATCTGTGAAAATTTCAACTGTGTATCTATTACGGTTTATGTATGAGATACAGCCCACTAACATACAGACAGACTGATATCGGACCAGAATGTAAGGGAACGAGTGGCATAGGTATAGGTACATAAGGCGGGACACCGAGCGGCTACGCCGTAGTTGAGTGGAAAGTGATCTAAAGACAGGAACAAGGAGAAGAAGAAAAAAAATTAAGGAAGAGGAAGACTCAGACGTAATCCAAGAGGGTACAAAGTGAAGACTCTGTGAAAGAGGTTCCGTAGAAAAGGTCCTTGAGGAAAGAGGGACTTGGAGGGAAGACTCCGTAAAAGAGGTCCAAGAGGGAAGAGTGCTTGGAGGTAACACTCCGCTCAAGAGGGTAAGGAGTAGAAGACTACGCGGAGGCTCGGAGGGCAAACTTTGTGAGGAGTGTATCAAAGGCTCGGATAAACGGAAAACCTTCATTGGCGTTTCACTCCAATCCCGAACCGCTAGCTCGTAACAATATGAACTACCGCGTGATGTAAATTGGTGAATATGCTTAATCCAAAGGCAAATTTATCCCCCACTTTTTGTCCCACCCTGACTTACTCAAATCAAATAGTCTGCCTTTGGTAAATCATATGTGCTGGAACAGATTCCATCCGCCGAGATCGTGTTTCTTGGGGACTTCAATGCCCACCATATTGAGTGGCTCGGTTCCCAGAAAACTGACCATGCGGGTAGATCTGTTCATGCCTTTGCTATGGCTTATGGTCTGACGCAGGTGATATCGTCTCCCACGCGAGTACCTGATGTAGAAGACCACATGCCTTCACTGCTGGATCTTCTGCTGACCTCTCATCCGGATGGCAATCATGTGTCCGTCGATGCCCCGCTGGGCTCGTCAGACCACTGCCTGATTCGGAACGTTGTGCCACTCACGCGCCAATCACGGCCCTGCTCTGCGGGCTGCCGCCGTGTCTGGCACTTCAGGTCAGCAGATTGGGATGGGATGCGGACCTTCTTTTCGTCTTACCCATGGAGGCAAGTCTGCTTCTCACTGGAGGATCCCTCCGCCGTCGCCGACGCTGTTGCTGACGTGGTGCTACAGGGTATGGAGCTCTTCATTCCAAATTCTGTAGTACCAGTTGGTGGCCAGTCCCAGCCCTGGTTTGTTTATCCCTGCAAAGCGGCATCTCGCCTAAAGCAGGAAAAGTTCCAAGCCTGGGCTAATGCAGCAGCAGATAGGGATCCTAAAGTGAATCTCTTTAAAAAGGAGTATAACTATGCCTCCAGATTCCTCAAAAGAGCTATGACCATAGCAAAGGCAGAGCACATCGGCAGGATTGGCGAGAGACTAGCTCGGCTTCCCTCGGGAACGCGTGCATTCTGGTCTCTCGCCAAGGCTGTCGAAGGCAACTTTTGTCAACCATCTTTTCCATCACTGCGCAGGGGAGATGATTCGTTTGCCCATGATGCAAAAGAATCCTTTCCATCCTTTTTGCATCTAACTCCACCCTGGACGACAAGGAGAAGCAACCGCCGATCATCCCGCGGTGCGAGAGTGCTATGATGGATATCCAGTTTTCCCAGAAAGCTGTACGTAAAGCACTTCTCTCCTTAGACATTCACAAGTCCAGTGGGCCTGACGGTATCCCCCCCTTAGTACTGAAAACATGCGCACCTGAGTTGGCACCGGTTCTAACGCGTCTTTTCCGACACTCCTACACCACTGGCTCAGTCCCGACCTCATGGAAGACTGCCATAGTGCACCCGATCCCTAAGAAAGGTGATCGCTCTGATCCATGTAACTACAGGCCTATAGCCATCACCTCCTTGCTTTCTAAAATTATGGAGTCCATTATTAACCGCCAGCTCCTACGGCACCTAGAGGAGCACCAGCTCATCAGTGATCGCCAATATGGATTTCGTCAGGGTCGTTCTGCTGGCGACATTCTGGTCTACTTGACCCATCAGTGGGCGGAAGCGGTTGAAAGCAAGGGAGAGGCCTTAGCGGTCAGTTTGGACATGGCGAAAGCTTTCGATCGGGTCTGGCACAAAGCGCTTCTCTCGAAGCTTCCTTCCTATGGGCTGCCTGAGAAACTGTGCAAATGGGTCTCCAGCTTTCTTACGGAACGCAGCATCAAGGTCGTTGTCGACGGTTCATGCTCCGAATCTAAGCCTGTGAATTCTGGTGTCCCACAAGGCTGTGTGCTATCACCTACGCTGTTTCTTCTGCATATCAATGATATGTTACTAACTAGTGGCATTCATTGCTATGCGGACGACAGTACGGTGGATGAGTCATACCACGGCCACGCTAACCTTTCTCAGGCATTTGTCAGCGAGTGTCGGAACAAACTTGTGTCTGAAATCGAAACTAAATTAGACCTTGTTTCGAATTGGGGTCTTTGCAACTTGGTACAATTCAACCCCAAAAAGACGCAAGTTTGCGCGTTTTCCGCAAAGAAAAACCCCTTTGTTGCATCTCCTCTGTTTCAGAGCACTTCCCTTGTTGCAAAGCCGAGTATTGGGATTCTTGGCGTCGATATATCGAGCTCCGTCCAATTTCGCGGTCATTTAGAGGACAAGGCCAAAATGGCCTCTAAAAAACTGGGTGTCCTTGGTAGAGCAAGACGGTACTTCACACCGGCACATCGCCTTCAACTTTATAAGGCTCAAGTTAGGCCACATATGGAGTACTGTTGCCACCTTTAGGCCGGGGCGCCTCAGTATCAGCTCCTTCCTCTTGACCGCGTTCAACGTCGAGCGATCCGAATCATTGGCGACGATGTCCTCGCCGGCCGTCTTGACCATCTAGCACTGCGGAGAGATGTTGCATCTCTATGCATCCTTTATCGCGTGTATCATGGGGAGTGCTCTGAAGAATTGTTCGAGCTAATACCTGCTGCAGAATTTCACCACCGCACCACTCGCCAGAAGTTAACATTTCATCCTTACCACTTAAAAATAATAATAATAATAATTTGTTAAATTTAATATTAATATAGAAATTGTTAGATTGTTTTAGTTTAGGGATAATGTGTTATGTATGATTTGCTTTTAATGATGTAAATATTTAATTGATTTGAATTGTCTTAAATTAGTTTAATTTTAATTTGTAATAAGAAATTTTATTAACTGCCTCTCACTATTGCGGTGCCCCAACGGGGTATCACATGCTGTACATTATAACTTTAAGATCTTTTTATAACCATGTGATAAGCAATAAAGATGATTATGATTATGATTATGATTATGACTTAGATAACTGGCAATCTTCCACCGTAAGTTTTACAAGAAACTTCTTACCACGTACGACCGCACTGTGGAATCAGCTTCCTGCGCAGGTATTTCCGGACGGGTACAACAAGGCAGCCTTCAAGAAACGAGCCTACAAATTTCTTAAAGGCCGGCAGCGCACCTGTGATCCCCCTGGTGTTGCAGGTGTCTATGGGCGTCGGTGATCACTTACCATCAGGTGACCCGCCTGCTCGTCTGCCTCCCTCTTCTATAAAAAAAAAAAAAAAAAACAGCTGTCTGCCTCTTCGATTTCGATGACTCATCAGTTTAAAAGACAGACATGAACCAATGATTTAGCATGTATTTTTCTATAAAAATTTTGAAACCCTTATTACGGTGGCAGACAATTTTTCTGTGGCCCTACAAATTGTCTTTTATTAAACAATCCACATTAAATCATAAGAATACAAAAAACACATAAAAAAGACAAACCTCTTTTCTTCAAAATCTCAAAGGTATGTTTGTCTGCCTCTTCGATTTGCATCGTTTTGCGGAAGATTCTAGCCATCAGTGTAAGAGGAAGACACGATGTAGCACACGTATTTTTTCTACATCATTTCGCATAAATTTCTTCAGTAAAATTTATTTTTAAATCATGCTAAGCTTATGTTTAGGACAAAAAAAAATATGGATCTTTTTAACTATTTTACGCCGAAACTATTAGGTCTTTACCAGACTCAATTTAAAGGCCTGTCAATTGACCAAGGTGGTAGGCATTTTTTCTGTGGTTCTACCATTTTGGTTAAGTTCCACCGCACTAAATATATTTTTAAATAAAATACCATAGTGGCAGGTAGGTTCAAAACTATTGTGCCAAATTTTGTAAAGTCCGACTTGCTCTTCACCAGTTTTTTTTTACCATAGCTTATGAACTGCAATATAGGTGTGACGCTATAGTCAGTTTACTATCATATAATTTGTGCTATAGATGTGACTTTTTCTATAATATATTGAAGCGCGTTAAAATATATCACTATACAAATGTCTTTAGTTCAGATTTTCAAACAAAAGACATCAACGCAGACCTAATTTTAAACATATATTTTTTATTTTTTCTAGAAGTAGAAAAGTCCCAGATATCTCCGCATAGATTTCTTCCCTAAAATTTCTTTTTAAATCATGCTAAGCTTATGTTAAGGACAAAAAAAATATGGATCATTTTAACTATTTTACGCCGAAACTAGGTCTTTACCTGACTTAATTTTTTACTTTCGAGCGCAGCGAGAAAGGTATTGTATTCGTGAAAAAAAAGTTTTTCAAATTTTCTCAAAAATGTGTTCTATCTCACTTATACATCATAAAAAACAAGTCTCCCAAAAATGTCCGTCCGTCGGTCGGTCGGTCGGTGGGTCGGTCGGTCCGTCGGTCGGTCTGTCCGTCACGCTTTGGCCTAGCGGCTAAGCAAATGGTCCGATTGACACCATATTTTGAATTATGGAGTTTTATGCAAATCCATCGAAGGGTTCTAAGTGGTTTCTTGCTGTAATTTTGAGGGTAGCTGTAATACAACGAAAATGAAAAATTGAAATTTTCTCAAAAATAGCTCATAGAATCTTGATGAAACTTTGCATGACCAAGCATCTCCATCTAAGATATCTTGCGCCAGTATCAATTGATCTGTGTAATTTCATATACGGGGTGTTCCTGTACGACCAAATCGTAAATATGTAATTTACCCAAAATTGGTTCCATCGAGTTTATTAAACTTTCTATAATATTAATCCTGGATTGGTTGTCTACCTGACTGGATATTTTTTATGACTAATTGAATAAAATTAAGTGCACAGGGTGTACCAAAAACTGAAAGGACTTGCTCAGTAGACTAAACTGAACAATTATCCATTTATAAGGAACATGTGATGGGAAATTAAAAAAAAACTCCATGCAAGTATCCTACGGTAGTAACCATTGATCTGTGAAAATTCATATAAGGGTGTTCCAGTACTACTAAAAGTTAAACATGTGATTTACTCGAAATCGTTTGAGGTTTGTTTGTTTTAATGTTTGACAATTTGAATTCTGAATTGATCTGTATATTTCATTCGTACAGTTTTTTGGAAAAACGTAAATAAAAGTTTGTATTTCCATACAATGTGTATGCCATTACAAATTTAAGTTTGCGGTTGATAGTTTTTCCTTGAGTATTGCGAGAAAGTAAGTTGCAGTGCTGCTGTACCATTTATTTTACATTTATTAGGAATAACAAATTGAATTTACATAGGATTTTTAAGAGCGGGTGAAAGGTCATTAAGCTAATAGCAATATCTGTAAATAAGAAAGTACTTCAGTATTTTCAAACCCTGAAAAGATGGGTATCAAAATAAAAATAAAAACAAAAACCTACCAGTTTCAAACCATAAACAAATAATAAAATACTTACAGAAATTTATGAATTATGATCAAGTGACTTTGCAATGCGCAATTTAATAGGTTTCCTTAGATACCTTAGATTTCCGTAAATAATTTGGTTAAGGCAAATATTCCTAGAGCTATAGAACGAGTACAGAATATTTTAATTTAATTGTGGCGGTCATTAACCTTAGAATAAGTTATTTAAGCGACTGGCCTTGGACAAGGTCGTTAATGCAACGGATCGGTATAGTAGGAGAAAGCCTTTCCCTACATCTTGGGTGCATTCCTGAGATGAGACGCAGTTTATTATCTAATCTGATACATCGTGATATACTTGTGTTCTACGTTTTGTGTGTGTTGCCTGTTATTTAACATGCTGGTATGTAATTTTACTTATTACTCATCGTAAAAGTAAATACTTAATACTCTTAAGGTTCTATAAAAAGCATTCATTAGAAATCTATTAGCAAAATTGGGCAGTCGACCTTGTTTACTTTTGGAGCATTGGCCTTTTATAGTACCTACGTCTGGAAATCCCAAGTAGACATAATTTACACCGACTACAGTAAATGTTTTGATCGAATTGATCACTCGGTGCTCTTAAATAAACTATTACAAGCAGGGATCCATGGGGATCTATTTCGATGGTTTTCGTAGTCAAGCTGTAGTGATAAGAGGCCACACGTCTACTTGGTTACCTATACCATTTGGAGTTCCTCAAGGATATCTCTCTTGGGACCTCTTTTATTTACGATCTTCATCAACGATATCCAAAACTGTTTTCTAAATTCTAAAATATTACTTGTCGCCGAGGATATGAAGATCTTAAAGGCTATAAATAGCTTCGAAGATGGTATTGCTTGACAAGACGATTTATTGCGTTTTCAAATAGTTTTGCATGTCAAATAAATTAGACCTAAATATATCGAAATGTCTCTATATGTTGTTCTCACGTAAAGCTAACCCAATAAATTTCTAATACTCGTTGAATAGTGTATGTATTGCTTAGGTGGATTTGATTAGAGACTTAGGAGTCATTTTTGACAATAATTTGTTTTTGACGCTCACATTGAGCACAGTGTTAATAGAGCCTCCATGGCACTAGAATTATTGTCCAAAATATAATCTACGTACTAATTTGTTAAATTTTAGAGAGCGTTCAGTCCTTGATGTGCCCTTTGCTAGAACGAATTACAGAGCTAACTCATTTTTAGGGTTCCGTAGTCAATAAGGAACCCTTATAGTTTCGTCATGCCCGTCTGTCTGTCTGTCTGTCCCCGGCTTAGCTCAGAGACTAGAAAGCTGAAATTTTGCACGGATATACATTTCATTTACGTCGACAAAGTGGTAGAATAAAATTTTGAAAAAAAAATTTTTTCTAGCGTACCTCCCCTAAACATGTAAAGTGGGGATGAATTTTTTTTCTTGTCTACCCCATAGTGTGGGGTGTTGTTGGATAGGTCTTTTAAAAATAATGTAAGTCTGTCAAAAATCATCTTTCGATTTAGGGATTCGTTTGCGAAATATTAATCTTGAAAGCGCAATTTTTTGTTGTTGTCAAGTGAACATTCACACTAGTAGCATATATAAGGTGACTTTTAATAAGTTCTTGATAGCAAAAGATATGCATGTACTCATAATACTGAACAACTTTTCCCAAGGAACATAGGGCAATATACGAAAAACCAAATTTGACCTCCCATACAAAATGCGTTATCAGCTGATGCAGTTTCTATGGGAGGTCAAAACTTGATTTTCGTATTTCGACCTTTGTTCCTTTTGGAAAGTTGTTCAGTATCATAAGTATATTCATACCTTTTTCTATCAAGAACTAATTAAAAGTCGCCCTATATGATGAAATTAAAAGAAAAACTATCACCGTTAAGAAGCCTTCACAGGTTAATGAGCTATAGCTGAAAAACTAAAAATAATAAAAAATAGCAATAGCAATCAGGCACTATGACCTCGCTGAGCATTAGGAGATAAAGAGTTTATGTTATAAACGTTATAAAATACTTATTCAAAACCCGATTTGCGATAAAAAAAAATATTTAAAAAACTACGGAACCCTATACTGCGCGTGTCCCGACACGCACTTGGCCGGTTTTTATGTAAGAGTCTGTAGGAAAATTAAAGATAGACCAGCAACTATAGATATATTTACAACCAGCAACTCATGTATCAAACGACAGCTTAGGACCAAAGTGCTCATTGATAACCTGTAAATTTACCAATAAGTTATTTTTCAACACATTTGCTCATAAACGGCTCTATTTGCACTGTGTTAAGGTCCATAATCCAGCTTATTAAACACGTGTGCTTTTTTCATTAATATTACCGAACTAGTGTTGTAATTTTTGTCTTTTTAGGGTTCCGTACCTCAATCAAAAACGGAACTCTTATAGGATCACTTGGTTGTCCGTCCGTCTGTCTGCCTGTCTGTCAAGACCGTTTTTCTCACGAACGAGAAGAGGTATCAGGTTGAAATTGATAACTAATATTAAGGTCCATAAACCACACAAGATCTGAAAATTTAAATTTTTACAACGACGCATTCAAAAGATATAAATTAAAACGAGATTTAAAAACATTTTGCAACAAATGCGTGGTAAGAACGAAAGATGAGTTATTTTATTTTTTAATTTAGCATATTTTTTTTAATACTGAATAGGTTCTTCATTCAAGTTTTGTTTCCCATAACATTACAAGTCCTCCATTCGAATTATATGCAAGCACATTCGGTCAAAAAATTCAAAAACATCATATTCCATTTCATGAAACTCGTCTACGTATATGGAACTCCTGTGCAAACGTTCACCTTTTTATACGTTCCGACAATAAATACCCATATTTTGTAATTTTTGACTCATCTCTGTGTATAGCTTCAATTACGATCTGGGTATTTGTATATCTACAAACAATCGTTGGTCTAAGTCTACAAAGTAGAAAATCGCAAAATTTCACAACCACAGGCAGGATTCGAACCTGCGTCTTCTGCGTCAGTACCGAAGTGTTAAAATAAAATCATTTTCAATTATACGTAGTGTTACCAATTTTCGACTTGATTTCTATTTGCAATAATGGACTAGTTGGGCTAGTGCAGTTCATGCTTACTAGGTGGCAGCACTAACGCAACGTTGGAATGCGTATAGAGATCGCAGATTTCACAACATCAGGTAGGACCACAGTAGCCTAGTTGGTAAAGCGTCTGCGATACTGACGCAGAAGACGCAGGTTCAAATCCTGCCTGTGGTTGTGAAATTTTGCGATTTTCTATTTTGTAGATTTATCCGAACACCGGAAGTGTTAAAATAAAATCATTTTCAATTATACATAGTGGCACCAATTTTTGACTTGAATTATATTTGCAATAATGGACTAGTTGGGCTAGTACAGTTCATGCTTACTAGGTGGCAGCACCAACATTAGTACAGCTAATGCTTACTAGGTGGCAGCACTAACGCAACGTTGGAATGCGTATAGAGATCTCAGATTTCACAACATCAGGTAGGACCACAGTAGCCTAGTTGGTAAAGCGTCTGCGGTACTGACGCAGAAGACGCAGGTTCGAATCCTGCCTGTGGTTGTGAAATTTTGCGATTTTCTACTTTGTAGATTTATCCGAACACTGGAAGTGTTAAAATTAAATCATTTTCATTTGTATATCTACCTACAAAGACGTAATTTAGACGTAAATAATTAGACGAATTTCACAATATAGCGATCGGTAATTTTGCTATTTGAATTGTCCATGTCCAAGGGCTTCAGAACTATTGTTAGTCAGTCATAGAGTTACAGATGGATTCTTCACATTGCGTGTTATAAATGATATCATATAATTAATAGGCACACTGGCAGAGTCTTTAGCTATGATTCGTCTCTACTACTAACTATAGTTTTAAGCGTCCGGTGGATTTGAGTCAACCTGCTCATCCATCTAATCGCCTAAACTGTTATGTGAGACCTACCTATGTTTAAATAATATACTATAATACACCTATTAGGGTGGTTTTCCATCAGAGCTGTGCGAAGTAGCTTGGCCGTGAGCTGAGAAAATTTCAACCAATAAGATTACTCCATTTTCCTGGCTTAAAAGTACAAGAAGGATCAATCTGGTTAGGAGCAATAAAGGTGGTAGGGCTTTTGTGCAAAGCCCTTCTGGAGAAGTACCACCCCCTAAACTGTTTTTGCCGTAAAGTAGCTGTGTTTGTACTGCTGTGTTTCGGTTCTCAGGGTAAGGGAGTCAGTGAAATTGCCGGCACAAAAGACATACCAACTTAGTTCTCAGGGTGGGCAACGCGCTTCGCTGCCTTAATAAAATAAAATAAAAATAGCCTTTATTTATCTATCATCCATAAACTATAAAAAATTATACTCATGCAATACAAATTTATCTTTATCAATTATTTTTCAATATTATTAATTTAAACATTATTAAATACTATAGTTTCTTACTTAATTAATCTTTTTTTATATAATTTATATCCAAATAGTTTCTTTATTTATTTGTTTACGGAAGTCGCCTCTTCGGCGTAGGCCTCCCCCAATCTCCTCCACTTTCCTCTGTTCAGTGATTCTCTCCTCCATGCCGGTCCGCACCGTTCCTTAAATATGTCTTCCCATCTTTTGTTTGGTCTGCCTCTCCTTCTTTTTCCATCTCTTGGTAACCAATCTGTAATCTTCTTTGTCCATCTACCACTGTCCATTCTCATCACGTGTCCTGCCCATTTCCATTTCAAACTTCTTATTCTTTGGCATATATCAGTGATACCTGTTTTTTTTCTTATTGATTCGTGTGTTATCCTATCCTGTAGTCTTATACCCAGCATGCTTCTTTCCATTTTTCTTTGATGTGTAGCTAGTTTCTTTTCGTCTTGCGCTCTCAAAGCCCAGGTTTGGCATCCATATGTTAGGGATGGGAGAATAGTAGTTTCGTACAGTTTATTTTTTATTTTGATATTTATATCTTTATTTTTCATTATTTCCTTGTAGCTCCAGTACTTTTTCCAAGCTAAAGCAATTCTCAGGGTGGGCAACGCGCTTCGCTGCCTTATTAGTGTCAAATTACGGTACTAATAAGACATAGGGTGCTATGGGCGGTGGTGATCACTTCCCATCAGGTGACTCACCTGCTCGTTTGCCCACTTGTGGCATTGTAATTTTTAAACTTACGGCAGCACTGATATCACACAATGACACTGACAGTTATTAAACTTGTCTAAGACATAACCTTATTAGCCCATCTAATGTAATAAATATTCTACATACCAAGAAATTCCTTAAGCGCTCAGCAGATGAAGGGGCGGGCAGACGCGGGCAGTCACGGACATTGTCCTGTGGTGTGTCCGGTATGCGAGAATTATAGTTTTCATCAGAATAAAATTCAAACTTATAATTTTTCATAATTGCTCTACGTTTTCAACTAAATAACAATCAATCTAAGCAAGTTTTTCGACTGAATACTATTTGAATTGAACAACTATTCAAGCTCTTTTCCTTCAAAACAAAAGATTTTGGAAAATACGCGCATAGAAATGACCGCCCACACTACTGGCGGGCTGTCAGGACAAAAAGCCCTGCCCGCGTATGCCCGCCCCTTCATCTGCTGAGCGCCTTAATAAACCGCTTACACGTTGCCTACCGTCCTGCCTAGAGTATTGGCGCCAATATTTTGCCGTCGTCTAAACCAGCCGAAGCACGGCAAAAACTGTTTACACGATGCATATTGTCTTGCCTGGAAGGTAGGCGCCTGAGATTTGCCTCCGTCTAAGTCCGGCATAAGGGAATTTCATATTGAATAGGTACCTACATACTCGTTATTGACTGACAGACAGCACAGCATATTTAATTAAAATTTAAATGTCTATGTACTTTACCAACAGATAAAGCCGCATCAGTTGGTAAATATTTACTTAATAGGTATAGTCAACAGCATGTCAGTGGAAACATTTGTGACTTTACTTCTTACACAATAAAGCCCAAAGTGTTTCTATTGAAATTATGTTGGGTGTCTGTCTAGTAGTACTGATTGACGTTTTGGATTTATGTTTTTACATTTAATAGATGTATTTAATAGATCTATGTCCCGCTGTGGACGTCTTTAAAGAATTTTCCCAAAAAAATGTTTTTCACTGTGCTCTATTCATAAACAATTCAAAAGTAAACATTTAGCAGAAGCAGCAAAACAAAAAACTTAAGCCCTATTTAAACAAGAGAGCACACAGCGTCGAATACCTTGAACTCGGTCTCTGTCGGATCGTAGGTAGGTTTTACGAAAATAATACGATCAAATACTGATAAATATTGTTTTATAATTTGCATACGAAACAACGTGAATTGCGGTTTTCTAATTTCATATGGGCCTAAGCACACAGGATGTTTTTTTATTAAACCAAAAGATGATGTGATTTATATTTTTATCGACAATCTTATCTTAATATATGAACGTATTCCTTCCCGCGATACTCAATCTTTCCTATCAGCAATCATCTCCCTCAGTTTAAAGGATTTAGGCCTGTGCAAGCTTTACTAACTGCCTTCAGAGTTCATACTTCCTTGCAGAAACTGATTTTTAATGTTTTTGTCAACAGATTCTATTACCGTGGTGGTGTGTGATCCTCTTACCTGCAGAAAGTATGGTACTGGATCCGGCACTTTACTTGGCTCCCACCCCGCCGTTGATGAAAGCGCATGACGACATTCCAATCCCATGGTTGCAGAGAGATGCAGATTTTGCTGTTTTACCCATTGAAAAAAGTAAGTCGACCTTACTTTATTAAATTAATTCCCTATGTACGTATTGCATCCATGCCATGCCATATTTTGTTTCGACCGCCTAGGCAACCGAGTTCTGCAACCAGTTGCGCAAAAGGATTTTTTCTTCTTTAACGTGTGCACTTGTATGTACCCGAAGTTTGGTTGCCGGGCTTTGTTAGACCTATAGGAGTATTAAAAAAAAAATTGGTTGCGTGGTACAGTCAACGACAGGTCAAGCTTGACACTCGCAGTGCGACTCTAGCCTGTACGTCTATTGAAATAAGAACGGTACAAAGTCCAAAATATCAAGCTTGATGTGCTCTTGACTGTACATACATAAATATCACGCCTTGTACCCGTCGGGGTAGGCAGAGACCACAGTTCTCCACCTGCTACGATCTTGACATACTTCCCTTGCTTCCTGAACTTTCATCAATCCTTTCATACATGCTCGTCGGTTTAGGGCACTTTTAACCTGGCCTTTATTCAGGTTGCGTAGTCCAGATCTTGGTCCTTTTTTCCGCAAAGTTTCATAATTTTTGTTTGAGTGTATCTCCGTAACCGGTGGTCCGATTTAAATTTTTAAAAGTTTATCTTACTCTTATTTTAAAGACAAACAAATTTTGCAATTAGACACAAAATGTGGTAAAACAACCATGATCTGAACCACGTGACCAATTTTTTTTAATACTCCTATACAAAGCCCCGCAACAAAACTTAGGGTACATACAAGTGCACACGTGACATGGGCCAGCGCCCAGACTGTTAATTAAACACGTATTTTTCCTTCCACAGTAAAGTTACCTACCATGTCAACAAAATCACAAACTCCTCCGTCAACAACGGCAATTCCATCAACAGCAACTCTTCCATCTACAACAGCACCTTCATCAACAACATTATCAACAACGACGACAGAACAGCAAGAGATGATGGAAAAGTCTGAAACATATTGGCCTGGTTTACGTCCTACGGCTTCAACTGGGCCGTATTTGGGAATCCAAGGCATTCACGTGCCTTTGACATTCAGTCTTACTGGAACATATGGAAGGTACGGGACTGGCAACATCGGAGTCATCGGCAGCAGCTACGCCAGTGTTGATACTGAAGACTCGGGGTTGTTTAGGTTGTATGGGAAGTCAGGACTGGCTGGAAGCAGTTATGGGTCGTATGGGGGCTACGGTGGTTCCAGGATATATGGGGGCGGTGGCGGAGCCGCGTGGAGTGGATGGGGTAACGGAAAGTGGGGGCATTATGGGAAAGGCTAAATACTAATCGTTGTTAATTTAAAACTGAATTCCTAAGTAATGCTTACTAAGTATTTTTATCTCCTTCTAAGTCGGTAAAGAGGCGTGCGTCGAAGAAGAGTGTAGAGTCGTCGTAAACCTTTGTCATAATATAAGTAATTACAATTATAGATAGGTACCATATTTTATGATAGGAGGAAACAATATTAATAAATGTACTTTATTCGTTTCTATTTATCTAAAGTCCTGGCCTTGTCCTCTTCAACAGTTATACCTACTCGTATAATTGATTGTGAGCAATTATACCTACTAATGTTAATCAAAACTAATGTACTTGTATTCTGATTCGCTATTGCGTTTAAATAAATGTACCTAAATTATTGTGAAGGTCTATTACCACACCTTGCGTCGCCCATAAAAATACCATGAGAACTTATAATAGGTACATATGGCTAAACCTAGGTACTTATTAGTTAAAAAGATGACTAAGCATCTAAGTCTTGGAAATATTTTCCCCGTGGTCGCTTACAATCAGCAGACCATAGCAATAAATCGCCTGAAGATATAATAGCGTAACATCACTAATTAAAATTAAAAAAAAAACTAGTACAAAACATTCCAACAGGAGCAGTCTCTAGGGACCAAAGAGTACTATAATAAGCTAGGGACTGTTGGAAAAATAAAAAACAGAGAGGTCTAGACGAACCATTTGACGAAAGCGAAAGTCATGAAATGTACAATGGGATGACATTTGACATTCTATGTCTTCCCATACATTTTATGAAGTTCGCTTTCGTCATCTCTAAAAATAACACGTTGTCTCCGTTGTCTAGACCCCACTGACAGCTCATTGAGACAACTTTCACTACCCTGCAAAGTGTGCTTTAATAAAACAGTAATCAAAAAACTTTGTTTTCATTTAAAATTAGTGTCTTACTCGCGATGGTGGTGCTTCAAAGTGGGTCAGCCAGAATTATCGTTTCACAATCGCAACAAAAAGTACCTTGATTTGCATTCAGGAAAGTGATGGACACCTGTCAGCTCTGGACTATGGCTGTAACACGGTGCAATTAAGTTGCTTCCTGTCCTCGTCCAATTTATATCGGAATCGGTATCATGTGACATCAGTCGTTGCGATGTGGCAGGCGCTGGTTTTGGTGGCGGTGCTGCCTGCTTTGGTGACGTCATCGGGAGATGGCAACATTAAGCTGCTGGAGGAGGAAGTGGCTGCAGCGTTGAAGTCATGCTCGCTACCCAGCAAGGAAGGCGTTAGACAGGTATGGACAACGTTACAGCACACCAAACCACAAACTGCCTGTTGAAAATGTGATAGACATGCGCGCGCCCCCGCCGCTGCCGGCCCGTAGTGAATAAAGGACCCCCGCATTCACCACACGACAAGTAGGGGATGATGAATTTGTGGAACGCAGAGAGGCTCTATTACTTTTTAGGGTTCCGTACCTCAAAAGAAAAAAACGGAACCCTTATAGGATCACTTTGTTGTCCGTCTGTCTGTCTGTCTGTCTGTCAAGACCCTTTATCTCACGAACGGGTAAAGGTATCAGGTTGAAATTAATACCATAAATTAGGATCTATGAACCACACAAGATCTGAAAATTTCAATTTTTTACAACGACGCAATCAAAAGATATGGCATTTTATGTCCTCATCTCCATACATTTATTCAAAAATGAAAAACCTACAGGGTACTTCCCCTTGACCTAAAATTATGAAATTTGGCAAGAAGCTAGGTCTCACAGTACAAATAATGGGAAAAGTCTGAAATCATTAAATATTACAACTTTTCTCACAACTAATGGTAACCAATTGTGGTGAGCTCCCGTTTCAAGAACATTCATATAAGAGAGGGGTCAAGTTGGATGGTTGCTGAGGCGATTTTTGTTTTAGTTCTATTTAAAAACGGGAACACTTACAAACTTGAAAATTGGTATGTTTATAGGACATAGGCTATAAAATAACAACAAATAATTAAATTTGGTCAAGCGCGTGTCGGACTCAAAAAATCTAGCACTTTAACTTACTGAAATTTCAACTAATACAATTATGTTTATGTGGTGGTACGGAACCTTCAGTGCGCGAGTCCGACTCGCACTTGGCCGGTTTTTTTCTGTGGTTACCACTAAGGCATGGAGTATACCAGGGTTTTGAGCTTCTATTAGGTATACGGTATGGTATACTAATCATCATATCGTGTGTGTTCCAAGGTCGATGACCGACCTCACAAACCCTGGTGTCAGAGTTTTTGAGCCGCCAAAGGCCTCTGTCATGGCTTATTAACGACTACATCCGTAGATAGTAAGTCGGGACCCATAGCTTAATGTGCCTTCCGAAGCATGGAATCGTCTAACTTTTCGGACCATCAGGTGATTCATCCTGCAATGTCCTAACCAAACTGGGGAGGTCGCACAAAGGGTTTTTATTTGACAGTGTCCCCACCGGTTATCTAACCCAGAACCTCCGGATCGAGAGCCGAGCGCTCTAACCACTAGACCACGGAGGCTGTTAATCTATTAGTCTAGGCAACGAAGCGAATCGTTGTATGAAGACCCCCGTATTAAATCCTCAGTCGATGAAACTTTGCTGGGGTATTTACTACACTACATAAGACAAACCTTGTTTAAAAAATCCAAACAAAAATCGGTACTTTTAATTTTTCCATAGGTACAAAAAATGTATGAAAAAACTTTTTAAGAAAAATTTTTGGGGTATTTCGAATTTACATTTAATTTAAGATTCTTTATCATCCTGTCAAATAAAATCTGCCTGAGAAATTTGATTTGGGGTCTACTGCTTCGTTGCCTACACCTGCGTGGCCTACACTATGAATGAATGAATAAATGAATAACTTCTTATCGTACCTAATAATACTTGAGTCCGGTATAGTTGAACCCCATTTTATAAAATGGTTGCCATATTTCTGACTAAGAATATTTAACACCAAATTAATTCATTTACAAATGGATAGCTTAGAGAAATGGGTACCTTTTATCATAATCAAAGTTTTCAAAAACCATTTTATTAAACAAATATGCGAGATTCACAAAAAAGTGGAAAGTGGTTCAAGTCACCCCAACCCATGGGAGAGTTGACCATAAAATAATTAATAGTTTTCATCAGAAACCAAACAAGTAACCTTTCAAAAAGTGTAAGCAATTAGGAACCAATTAATAACAGTTTTATAAAAAAAATACTGAAACTCAAAACTTTCTAAAACAAAGTGCATAGACACACAACATACGTACTCCCATGTACACTCAACAGCTCGTCAGTAGAAACACTTTTGGACCTTATGGCGTGGTAATAGAGTTGAAAAAGTTTCTACCGACAAGCGGTTGACCGTACGTAATCCTTATAATTATTACTTCTTCCAAAAGATCAAGTTTCAATCATAAATCGCATAATGAACAATACTCAAAGTAGGAAAAACAATAGTAGTCATTATCTTCAACTACTATTAGGACATGAAATTTTCCTTAATGAACCGCTGATCATCTCTCCCTACGCCAGAGAGGTTCAATTATCCCTACCCTAACCCTTTAGCATTTCACATGTGTTGGCTCCAAATCTACAAACCATAAAAAAACGAAACCATTGAAGCAGAACAATGCAAAACTTTTTTTGCGGGTAGGCGGCGAAAAAGATAGACGCGTTTTTAGTTGCTCTGCAATTTAAATTTATTTTAATATTCTTAAAAGTGTTAACAAACAGTACTTACATTTTTATTATGGTACTATAACTGCATTAACCTGCTAGTAGTTTCCTTTCGCCCTTCACAACAAAACTTCACAACACCTGTTATTTGTGCACTGTCATCATCACCCATCACATCACAATGGAGGAGCTAAGAATGTCCATCGAGGCAATTGCTGCGCACTTCCAGGAAAGGATGGCAAAATTTGAAGACATTCAGATGGGTGCACCTGTAACTACCCCTGCTGCCACCAATTTACCACCAGACTATGCAGAGTTCAAGACTTTTGTTTTGCATGCGTTGTCCATGCTGCAGCGACAAGTTGCTCTACTAGCTGAAAGTTGGGATCGCACTGAAATGAGGTCTCGTCGCAAGATTCTACTGCTCCATGGTGTATCTGAAGTCCAAGATGAGAACTTGACCGATTCAGTTCTGCAGCTTACAAAGAAACAGCTTGATATTCAGGATGCCACCAAGGAAACATTCACCCGTATCCAGCGCCTTGGCCGACCTACCACCAATGGCAAGCCCCGGCCCGTCTTGGTCAAGTTCCGCAGTACAGAGGTACGCGACAAAGCCTGGTCTTCAAAAACTGGCCTTAAGGCGAGTGGCGTAACGCTCTCCGAGTTTTTGACAAAGAAGCGGCATGCCACTTTTCTTGCGGCTCGCGATTTCTATGGAGTCACAAAATGTTGGACGAATGGCGGTGTCATCGTCGTTCTGGACCAGAAAGGCAAGCGACACCGTGTTACTTCTCTCGACGAGCTGAGCCTTGTCCCTGGCTATGTTCCGAAACAGGAACAAGCTGCTTCACCACCCGGTTCACCATCTTCGGCGTCAGCGGCAGTCGTGGTGCCTGCGGCTCAACTACATGGAGGCGCCGCTGAAACCAATAGGCCTCTGCGAAACAGGAAGCCGGCAAAGAAGTGATGGAGTGTGCTCATCGTGCAAGTTTTATAGCTTTTATATGCGGTGCAATGTTTATTCCTGTCACTGCACTTATTGCTGCATTTATTAATCATAATTTAACACCGTGTTTTTGGTTAGGTAGTCTAGCTTTTCGTTTTATTTGATAAACATTTTATTTAAATGTTTACCTTCAATCAATTTGTCACATGTGCTTTGCATGCACAGACTGAGCGCGTTTTGTTCTGCCGAGCGGTGCGGCTATGTATTGTTCCGTCTCTTTTTTTCTTAATGATTAGTTCCTTGTAAAACCCATGGAACCTATTGGATGTCTTAGAAATTCTTAAAAAAATAATCTTAAGAAGTTGCAGCCACCAATGTTTTTGGTTTTAATCGAATCTTAACATCAACACAAATCGGCAAAATCAATTTCATTAAATAAAAACGTCACATTGACCATGATATTTAGATTACAAAATATTGTAATTTTTAGTGGTATACGAAAATGGAGACATCCGCCATTCTGAATCAAAACCTCCTTGATCATGCCCTTACCAGTTGACACGAACGTTCACATAAAAATGAGGTTTAAATAAAAGAGGTCGAGTATCGAGTCAAATCCATAAAATTAGGCAACGTTAACCGTGGTCAGGACCAAGTTCAGTGACCGCTAGTGACACATAACTAAAGCGTTTCTGTGGTTCGGAAGGCACGTAACGCCGCGCCGTTGATTAAGCTACGGTTGGTTAGCAACTGTATCTAATATTAGTCGCTAAGCCAAGTCAAAGGCCATTTGCAGTTTAAAAACTCTGACAGTCAGGTTGGCCAGGTAAATCCTAATAAGTACTTACTAGTCGCTCTGTGTAAAAACCAGTGCCGTTATGAAATATATTAGGTTAAATAACAGACTATATAGAACGGAATAACAGGACAAAAGCCGTGTGGTGCCGGCAAAGAATAGTAACAACCCATCTCTACCCGTGGGTGTCATAAGAGGCGACTAAGGGCTTATGAACCGCAGGATGGGCACCAGCATATTTCTGTGTAGCGTACCATCGTACAAACTGCGGTCACCAATAACAATGTTAACAAGCGTGGTGAGTATGGTAAATCCTCTCGACTAAGTACTTTAGGTAAGTACCACGCGTTTTTTCTGGAGTTCAGGAGCTCCCTGACCTGCAGTGGACGTTTAATGGATGTTACGATGATGATAATGCATTAATGATAGGGCAATAATGATGAAAGTAACAGAAAAAGGCCAAAATAGTCGATTGCCTAGTTAGGTTCTTAATCATGTTAAAAGTGAATGCTCGTTCTAGTTTTTCCGATCATGAAATATGAGCAATGTTGATTCTAGTCGATGAATATATATACCGCATAATATAACTCTTTAATTAATGTTTATAATCGTGAAGATCACGGTCTTTGGTGAACAAGTTTTATATTTTGCCTCCAATTTTGATATTTTTTTACGATGATCGGCTAAGCAAAAATAAGTCATTCAGCCTAATCATAATTTTATTACCTGTAGGTACCTATAGTGTTTTACCTCTATTTTGATGTAGTTACACTGGGATCGTTGCTAATTTATTTAGGTTCAAGTAGTCCCCACATTCATCATTTTTTCTATTATTTTTATGTGTTCTCTACTCTAAACAACTAATAACGTAGCATATAACTTATGGCAAATATGCTAGTAGTATGGCCCTAAAAAAAGTGTGCCAGCTCTTGTTTTATTTTCAGCGTTGCTGATGCGGAACTTTTAATACAATTTAGGAACTTTCGAGTCCTAAATGGGGCTTTGATTGGTGGATGCTATGTTTTCTTTTTACTTAACTCTGGCTGTGACCGTTAATTCGCAGAACTAAAAAAAATATTCGTGCAGGCAAGCGCGGCAGGTGGGGGGAGGCGAGATAATTGTTCAGAGCCAAAATAGGGTGTTTGTTTTCCGGTAGCTTTTGAAAGTTCAACTAGATGACCCTGCTAGTTATAGCTGGGACAATGGAAAATGGCAACTGTGATACTGGATGGTCACGGACGGTCACCATCACGTAATCAGTATGACTAGAATTCGTAAATACCAAAAATATATTATTATTCTACGGTAAATATCTTTTTCACGTTTTATTCGAATTTTCAAGCATAAGTATTACTTATTGTATTTTAGTACCTACCTATTGTTATTTTCGGTAGAATGTACGTACGGTGACAATAAGTCGGTGGGTGAAAAAGGATTCACACTAAAATTCATTGAATCATGAACTCAGAAGAGGTTGTACTCTCGCTCATGAACTATTTACAGTTCAAGTTCAGAATCCTAGTTAGGCGTCCGCCATAAAAAAAAAGTTAAGGCACCACGTTTCTTTCCAGAATTTTTTAGTTCATTTGATATTAAAGCAACTCAAATAAGAAAAAAATATTTTTACTAAGTTTCTATGATCGTGTGAAAAAACAGTTGATTGATGCTGTCAAATATGTGATTATTGTCTTGTAAAAAGGTTTTATATCAATTAAAAGTAATTACGAACAATGACAATAAAAGGACTTAGGTGACAAACATCAAGGAAAACTCCTTATTATCCTGCACACGCAATAACACGATGTATATCGGAACTTTTGATTATACTACTGGCAACACTGTATCCACATCCGTCAACATGACAATAATTTCTTTGTTTTGTTTGTACATAACCTAATTTTTCTACGTTTTGTAATGAGATGTGATGCCATTAAATAAATAAACAATAAAAGTATTTTTTCTCCAAAGAAGTTTGAATAGCATACGCCTTTGATTTATAAAAAAAATAATAAGTAATATCAAAAATGCAACAGACACACCTCGATAGTGTAATAATTAAAAGCTGGAATCTCAGTGTTTTACATGAATGATGGGTTACATTACACTTGTTGACGACATGAAGTATTGTATGTGACCGTGGTTGACCGAGGTACCTATTCATCTATTTTTGGCTAAAGATGCCATTGATGCTGTTTTTTTGTCATGACAGATAGCAATGATCTTTAAGTACCTACAATGAAGTAGATAAAACGGAGTGATTTATTGCCTCTATGGAAGTAGACCCAACCTAATACCAAGCAATAGATGATAGGAGTGAAATAAGTAGAAATTGATGGACACAATTATATTAGGAGTAACTAGTTCAAAAGTTGAAGGCTGACAGATCAAAAGAAAATATATAGAAACACAAAAAGTTAAGAAAGCAAAGAGTCTGTGACAGGAGGTACCTCTTTTACAAGGTTCTATCTCTACCTATACAGAACTTGGAGGAAGATACAGAAAGCTACCGAAACAAAACACTCAATTTTAATTTGGTTGTTTAATTTGTATGTAATGCTGTTGGGTTTCTGGAGACCTGTAATACAAGTCAGACCTAGCTCAGGCTCTAGTCTCCCACCATCTCATATTGTTTCTTAAAAAAACTGTTTTGTAAAAGTGGAGAAAATAAAAACTTATATTTATTTATTTACTTGCCAGTGTATCAATCAATAGCCATAAACATTCAAAAATTGAATTGAACATGTCTGTTCGAGTATTTAACCAATTGCCTTTTGAAGTAAAACAAGCTCCTGTAAAAAGCTTTAAAAAAATACTCTATGCCTGGCTACTGGAAAAATGTTTCTATACATTAAATGAATTTTTTGACAGTTAACTTTATAGAACAATTTGTAAATAATTTTCAGAATTTTTTATAATGTAATTTTGTGACTTCTGAATGAATTTACCTTTTAGAGTAGTATTGAGAATTATTTTATATTTCGTGACAATTATTGTTAATTTACTGACCTGTCACGTAGTTACAATGTAAGTAAGAAATGCATAAAATATATTTTTGTAGGAAAAATTTTGCATGCCTAGTATTTGGTGAACCATGAGATACTGTAATTATTTTGACATCTTCCTACCATGGGTTCTAGCAAATAAATAAATTTCATTTCATTTCATTTCAACACTGACCTCTATTACTTGTATATATAGAGGTCAGTGATCAATAATCATATGTTTTCTAATAAAGGAGTTTTTTCAGCAGCATAACAGTTTCCTTTAAGTAATATTCTTTAGTGCCTAAATGTTAATAAAAACATTATAAAAGACATGCAATTTGGACTCTATGACAGGTTTCTTACATGAACCTCTAAGGTTATGAGAAAGTCAGTAAGTAGGTATAGCAGCCAGCAGCGGGAGCAAAATTATGCAGATATTGTAATTTAAAAACTATTGGATATTTCATGAACTGATAACACATGGAAACGGATCCATATATGTGATCTCACCCATCTGCACTTGTAATAATAATAAAAGAACTAGTTTATTTTATTTATCTCATGTTATGCTCAGTCAGTGATGCAATGGAATGAACAGGTAGTCCTAAAACTCTGTATTCTAGTACATGTCGCACAAAATAACTTTGGCCCTGTCATTGATGCGCAGTAGTCAAAAATGGGCCATTTTTTCCTTCTGCGCATCAATGACAGGGCCAAAGTTATTTTGTGCGTCATATAGGCACATATGAATCCTGCCATGTACCTACAGGACAGGAATCACCCTCCAAAATTCCAGTTTTTGCTGAAACAATGTGGAGGGGAAGTACCATAGTCACCACGCTTGTTAGCATTACGGCTGGCTCCATGGACTGCAGTTGTTGGTGACCGCAGAGTGTAAGATGATACAATACACAGAAGGATGCTGCTGCCCATCCTCTGGTTCATTAACCCTTAATCGCCTCTTACGACACCCACGGGTAGAGATGGGTTGGTACTATTCTTTCCTTGCACCACCCAATAGGTACTTCTTAATTAGTTAGCACCTACTATTCAATTTACTTACTAAGGTCGAAAATAAGCTTTTTGTTTGACTGTACCAAACAAGCCAGGTTGCAACCAGCCCTGTATTTTTTTATATTTATTTTTTTTGCTGGAAAAAATGTGGAGGGGAAGTACCATAGTCACCTCGCTTGTCAGCGTTACGGCTGGCACCATGGACCGCGGTTGCAGGTGACCGCAGTAATTAAGATAGTATGATACACAGGAGGATGCTGCTGCCCATCCTGCAGTTTACAAGTAAAGTAGGGATTACTATTATCTAATCTGTGGTGCTCTTCATCTATTATTAGAGAGTTACTCTCATGTCCTATGAGTAAATATCCATGGTAAATATATTTGAGTGGCAGAGAAAAAATATTAAGGAAGTATTAAAATGTAAGGTATATATATATTTAGTAGTGTTTGCTGTTGTATAGGATTTTCAATACAGGAAGTTATACAGTAAGTTGATAAGGTCAGCCAAGAAAGTGGTCACAATACTTCAAGAATCAATAAAATGTAGCCAAGATTTAATTATAACAGTCAAAACAGGGAATAATTACTTTGTTTTATGACATGCAAATGAACTTCAATCATAAGATCATAGACCACATTGAAGACCAACCGAATCAAGGCTGTAGGTAAATAAAGTAATACCTAATTTTTTTTATAAAAAACTGCTTTAATACAGGACATAATTAATTCTAAACATTTATTTAGGCCTTTACTACCTACTTATATTCAAAGACAACCTTACTTTGTGTGGACTGGATAGTTTTATGACAATGGTTCTTAGCGTAGATCTGTATGGTTGCAATCTAGATGATTATTCTGCCCTGATCTTCTTCTTCCTTCATGTATCATCGTCGTTGTTATATGCTGATCACAAGGACAGCATTATCAAATAGAGGCACGTACGCAGGGCAAAACAAAGTATGCCATCTTGAATCCACAGAACCCACATTTCCTCGTTGCCAGTTAGATAACAATGCCATTTTAGTTCAATGTTAGTCTAATAGTTCCCTTAGCCCTTGGCGAATCTGCTTCTGTAAGATGTGTGAAGTGGTGGACTGTAGAAACTTGAACCTCAACATAACCTCAAAAATTAGGTAATGGAAATAGCTTCTGGTCCTTGCAGCTTTTAGTTTTTTATTTTCTTAGCAATAATGCGTGGGGTTTAGTATTGTTACATTACTTTTTATTACTGTAAACTTGCTGTAAACAGTCTCAAAGTATACGAGCGAGACGAGAAGAAACTACAAGTGTCATTCAAACGCACAGATTATACAGTCATTTTGTTTGAACGCATGGCGGATGATATGGCCGATGGCTCCCTATGATTTGAACTGATTATTTTTAGTAAAATAATCCAACAATCTGACGCTAAATATCAAAACAATTAATTTTGTTCGATTTAGGTTGATGAACTTAATTGAATGAAACCATTTTAGTCAGCGGCTGCATATTGCGTCAACACTAATTTCGCTCGTAAACTTAACATCCACGCTTGTATGGGCCGAAGCACCAACTCTTTTTTCTAAACGTCTTATTCGTATGTTCCGTTCCACGCAAACATAAGTTGCACCAAGAACTATTTAGTACTTATGTAAAGTTTTGTAGTACTATTATTAATTCTGTGGATTTGTGTAACCTTTTCTTCTTTTTTTTTTAATTTATTTATTTGTTTTTGTTTGTTTTGAAATTGATTCTTCCATGGCATACTGGCAGGTGAAATGCGAGTTATTGTTATATTTATTTATATATCTATTTAATTATTATTATTTTCATATTTATATCTTATTATATATATATATATATATATTTTATAGGTATCATATATTATATACATGAGCAATTCCGATGGTGCAGACAATGACAACCACTCAGATCACTTCTATTCCTTCTCTTCCTCCAACTTGTCCGAATCAGATGACGCAAGCTTCCATAGCCTTCCACCTACTCTCAATGAGACATTAACTACTGTTTTCAGTGATGTCTCAAAAAACTTTAACGTGGTGCATATCAATGCTCAAAGCATTCCTGCACACTATGTGGATATGCTTGCGTCATTTGATAACAAAAATATCCAAGCTATTCTTGTTTCCGAAACTTTTCTCAATCCTTGTCTTCCGTCTACTTCCTATTCCTTACCGGGCTTTAAGCTTGTCCGAAATGATCGAGTGAGCTCCTCACATGGTGGTGTCGCTATATACCTTCGCAGCCATATTCCTTTTTCGATCATTAGTCAATCTCCTCAGCCCCCACCTCCCAACACCGCTGAGCATCTCTTTCTAGAGGTCAACCTATCCCATTCTAAAATTCTTCTTGGTGTATATTACAGCCCATCTCTTAAAATAAATTACTTTCCTTCTTTTGAAAACCTTCTTGAAGAGTTTGTTCCTTCATACAGTCATTCCATAATAATGGGCGACTTTAACACCTGCCTCCTTAAAAATGATTTGCGAACACAAAAATTACAGTCACTTGTCTCTTCCAGTAATCTAAATATTCTCCCACTTAACGCCACTCATTTCTTCCCAAATTGCTCTCCTTCTCTCCTTGACCTTATGATTGTCTCCTCAACTGACCATGTTGCAAAACATGGTCAGATTGAGGCAGATGCCTTCTCATACCACCACCTCATATATCTCTCATATAAAATTCGTCCCCCTAAACTCAAACCCCGCACCTTATTTCAGCGTAATTTTAAAGACATTGATCTTGCGCGTCTTCGCGAAGATGCAGAGAATATCGACTGGTCGGTAATTGATCGTGCTGGTACTGTTGATGAGCAAGTTCACCTGTTTATTCAACTCCTAACAGAACTATATGATATTCACGCTCCTGTACGCCCTGTCACAATTAAACACCTACCGGCTCCTTGGCTGACTGATGACATGAAGGTTCTGATGGAAAGGAAGATTCGAGCAAAATCAAAGTTCAAGGTCGACTCCTGTGACAAAAACAAACGTAAATATAATGCTGTACGAAATCACTGCAACATGGTGATACGGGACGCTCAAAGACGCAATATTCATAAAGCTGTAGAAAACGGAGACCCCGCCAAAGTCTGGCGGTTCCTCTATACTTTAGGAATTGGCAAGTCACGAAATGGTAATATACCAAAGGATACAAATCTCGACACACTAAATGACCACTTTTCCTCTTCTTCTCATATTGCTGCTGGTATTAAAAACAGTACACTTAGTTCACTACTCTCAAAGCCAATTCCTACGTTTCCCTCTTTCAATTTTCGTCAGTTCTCCGATTGTGATGTTAAGAAGAGTATTCTCTCCATCACCTCGAATGCTGTTGGCAGTGACAGCATTAGCCGTAATATGATCATACCCCTTATTGACATCCTTACTCCAATCCTTACCAAAATCCTTAACAACTCCATTACCTCCGGCGTATTTCCAACAGCGTGGAAAGAAGCTCAAATTACGCCTATTCCCAAAAAATGTAACCCTGCATCTTTCTCCGATTATCGTCCTATATCCATTCTCCCATTCCTTTCTAAGGTACTGGAACGGTTGGTCTATAACCAGCTGAGCCAATTCCTAAATCGCAATAACCTACTCAATCCACTCCAATCCGGTTTTCGTCCTGGTCATAGTACGACTACTGCCCTTGTCAAGATCTCTGATGATATTCGCATGGGGATGGAGCGACAGCAGCTGACAGTACTGACCCTACTTGACTTTAGTAACGCCTTTAACACCGTTGACTTTGATATCCTACTGGGCCAGCTGCACTCTCTTAACATATCTCCAACGGCAATTGACTGGTTTCGTAGTTACCTTTTTGGTCGCCGGCAACGCATCCGGGTTGAAGAATCCTTCTCCTCGTGGTGTGAAACTTCCGCCGGTGTACCTCAGGGTGGCGTCTTGTCCCCACTCCTGTTTTCAATCTTCATCAACTCGATTACCCTCCCTATTCAATCTTCGTATCACCTGTACGCAGACGACCTTCAGATCTACTCTCAAGCGGGAATCAATGAGCTTAACGACGCTATATCTGTCATAAATTCTGACCTAGCTCACATTTCCGCTTGGAGTCACTCTCACGGATTACGAGTGAATCCTAATAAGACGCAAGTCACAGTTATTGGCAGTCGATGGTTTGTCACAAGAGTCGACTTTGGGCTACTCCCTCCCGTTGTATTTGAAGGTGTCTGTGTCCCATATAGCCAAACTGTCAAAAACCTTGGGATCACTTTTGACAATACTCTTTCATGGAGGCCACAAGTATCAGATGTCAGTCGGAAAATTTTTGCGGCATACGGGTCACTAAAAAGGTTACGAAATTTCTTACCGACCAGTACGAAAATTGCTCTGGCGCAATCCTTACTGCTGCCTATCCTAGATTACGCTGACACTTCCTACCCCGACCTCACGGAAGAGTTGCTCAATAAACTAGATCGTCTTCAGAACCTTTGCATCAGGTTTATCTTTGGGCTGCGGAAATATGACCATGTGTCATCTTTTAGAGCGCAGTTAAAATGGCTGCCCATTCGCCATCGAAGAGATTGTCATATCCTTTCCCTTCTGTATTCTGTCTTATTCATACCCACTACCCCCTCCTATCTCAAAGAAAGATTTCAGTTCCATCCCTCTCACGTCGACCGTACACTCCGTTCCTCTCTTGACCTATCCCTCTCTTTACCTTCCCATTCCACAAACTTCTATCACGACTCTTTCACAGTAAGAGCTATAAGACTCTGGAACGCACTTCCCACCACGTTGAGGCAAGCTCCCTCACTCGACACATTCAAAAACAATGTTAAAGCTCACTTCCTCTCACTCTCTGGCTAACCTTATTTTATTTTCTTATTTTTTTCTCTCTTTCACGTCCCGTGATCTGATATTGGTTGTTGTTCTTTGTTTCCACTTGCTTGTTTATGTGTTTTATTTTTTATGCATGTATATTGTATGTAGTATATATGTATGTAGTATATTAATATTAGGTATATGTATGTATGTCTATTATAATACTATGTATGTACCCAATATTTATTCAGTTTATGGTTTCTTTGTGCACCGTCCCCGTATTACAATTATTTTGTTTCCTGCACCCAAAGGTTGCCTGGAAGAAATTGCTTTTTAGCAATAAGGCCGCCTATTGTGCTCCGTATTTCATTTTGTATTTTTTTTTCTTTTGTAAATTTTGTATTTCTGTGTGCAATAAAGAGTATTGTATTGTATTGTAATGCTGATTGAGTAACAAAACAGGTCTCAATAATATGTAGGTATGTCTTTAAAAATTATCTGGTAATGAAGAAATTAGTATTTCGGTTTACAGTGATTTTGTGAATCTGAATTGTTTCATCGTCTTTTGATGCTGACGTACCTACGATATTTTAACTCAGAACATGAAACAAGACAACTTTATCAAAGATATATGAAAATTTACAAAAATCTTTGGTCGTCCCATACAAACTCGTCGGTGAGTGGTTTCTTATGAAAGGTCGAAAAATTTGTCGTTTTCCATAGTTAGCGCGCGCTTTTGCTAGGTCTGTGTCGTTTTCCGACTCACATTTCTTAGACAAAAAGAGTCCTTCGTTACAAATCTCCTCCTATATGGGGGACGGTATACCGAAAACTGAGAGGGCGTGTTCAGTCTACAAAATTTGAATTCTTCATACAAACTGTTCGACCAGAGTGAGTAATTTGTACTTATGGAGAGGCTTTTTTTTTTAATTTCCCTGAAATCTTTCTTTGGGAAAGTTGTTCAGTTTCGTTGACTGAACACGCCCTTTAATTTTTTGGTACACCGTTCTTAACACCCTGTATATAACTTTCTTTTTTTTACATCTGAATAGTAAGTGACCTGACTTCACGTATCTTCGCAGAAACTTAAACCTGACCACTTTATATTATTTTATCGCAGTACACTCAACAGCACATCAGTAGAAACACTTTTGGACTTTATGGCATGGTAATAGAGCTGAAAAAGTTTCTACCGACGTGCGGTTGACCTTACCTACACATATTTTATTGATACTTGCAAGGCGGCTCTCCAACAGTGATTACGAAATGAGAACGGTATGAATTCCAATGTGTCAACCTGGAGGTGCTCTTGATTGTACAAAGAGTCAGTTATTTGCAGTAAATTTTAAATGTATTTTAATAATACAACAGCGGCGGTCCCAAGACTACGGCTACGATGACCAGCATGGCGACCGCAGTCCTCGAATCGACGGGAGCACAAAAACTGACCTCAACCAGTACAGCCACGAGAGACGGAACACAAGCGATATTAAGGAGCAGATACACGTGCTCAATGCTACCGACTATGACTATGGAGGTAGGTGGAACATCGTCCAAAAGCGGGTTACAATAAGCCCTAGAAAGGTCGGTAATGCATTAGTACCACTCCAGGTGTTGCAAACAAGCGTCCTTGAGTGGCAGTTTCCATCGAGTGAGCTATACGCTCCTTGTGTCTGCACGTTTGCCAGCTATGACATTAAAAAAACCGCGTGGTGCCGACGAATAGCATCTTCCCATGGTTGTCGGTCGAAGCTTTTCTTTACTGTCGAGCTAGTCACCAATCACCGCGGCCGTAGGTCGCAACGCCAACAAGAGTGGTGACTATGGTACTCCCCCTCATCATATCGTGTGGGTTGTAAGGTCGATGACCGACCTCAAAAACCCTGGTGTCAGAATTGTTAAACCGTGAGAGGCCTATGACATGGCTCGCTAACGACTAGGTACTTCCGTAGATAGTAGCCGGGATATTATTTATTTATTTTGACCAACGGTTTAACGTGCCTTCCAAAGCACAGAATCGTTTCAGACAATAAGGTGATCAATCCTGCAATATCCTAACCAAACTGGGGATGTCGCACAAAGTAATAATTGTATTAACAGTAATCCCACCGGGAATCGAACCCAGAACCTGCGGATCAAGAGTCGAGCGCTCTAACCACTACACCCCGCAGTCTGTTTAAAGTATACTCACCAGTAACAGGTGATTACCGTTGTGAAAGTTCTGGAGGTAGGTCCTTGTTCAGTAGGTACCGGGTTATTTTTCGTCAGCGCAAACAGACTGGCCTATAACGAATTTTTTTTGGCTTAAAATCCTTGCTCGGTAAATACAATCCCACCAAAAACATAAATGTAAAAATGTAGGCCAAGTTCTTGTACATAAAAAAAACCGGCCAAGTGCGAGTCGGACTCGCGCACTGAGGGTTCCGTACCACCACATAAACATAATTGTACTAGCTGTTGCCCGCGGCTTCGCTCGCGAGGATTTCGTATTTATGTTGTTACCGGTTTTCCGAAGAAATGAGATATTTTCCCGTCATTTCGGGGTAATTTTAACTAAGGAAAAACAGGACTAACCGTGCGCAAATCAATGAGTATAATTCAAGATCCAGCTGAATTTTATATACTCTTAATATACAGACGTTACTCATAAATTATTCAGAACAGAGGAACTTAGCATCAGTATACTAACAAATGTAAAGAGAGAGATGTGCTAGATTTTTTGAGTCCGACACGCGCTTGACCAAATTTTATTATTTGTTGTTATTTTATAGCTTATGCACTATAAACATACCAATTTTCAAGTTTGTAAGTGTTCCCGTTTTTAAATAGAACTAAAACAAAAATCGCCTCCGCCATCCCACTTGACCCCTCTCTTATATGAATGTTGTTGAAACGGGAGCTCACCACAATTGGTTACCATTAGTTGTGAGAAAACTTGTAATTTTTAATGATTTCAGACTTTTCCCATTATTTGTACTGTGAGACCTAGCTTCTTGCCAAATTTCATAATTTTAGGTCAACGGGAAGTACCCTGTAGGTTTTGCATTTTTTAATAAATGTATGGAGATGAGGACATAAAATGCCATATCTTTTGATTGCGTCGTTGTAAAAAATTTAAATTTTCAGATCTTGTGTGGTTCATGGATCCTAATATATGGTATTAATTTCAACCTGATACCTTTACCCGTTCGTGAGATAAAGGGTCTTGACAGACAGACAGACAGACGGACAACAAAGTGATCCTATAAGGGTTCCGTTTTTTTCTTTTGAGGTACGGAACCCTAAAAAGAGTTGAAATCTAAACTACAGCCAAGTTAATAATAATCAGAACCGATATTAATCATTCCAACTTGGCGGGTTTTCATCACACCAATACTTCTGAAAAGAGCAAATCTTGCGGAGGTAAGTTTTAGAGTTGTTGTTGTTTTTCCCGGGGTAGCCTAGCCAAATAACACGTAAACGTAAACGACACACACGACATAAGCCCGAAGGCATATCAATAAATAGTAATTGAAATGGGAGTTTTAGCCAGTATCTATTTAGCTAAACTGTTACTGCCTTCACCGCGTGGAGGTAATCCCAGCTTATTTTGATTACCAAACCAATATTTTAAGATAGATATGTTTTATAAAATCGGAATGTTCGTTCATAGTTTCTTTAAAACATAGTTAGGTACTTGTTTTCATGCATGACTAATTCTGACCTTCTAGAAGTACTACTTTTTAAATATTTAGTAAATTATTTTTAGTCTAACTCGCACTTGACCATTTTCTATTTTCTAAAGTTTTCCTTTACTTTTATGCTAACGACTACCCCAATGCCAAATTTCAGATTTGTAGGTCTTAGAGAAGTATGACCAACATTTTTATACATAATAATGACTATAACCTGACTCGCACTTGACCATTTTCCAATTTTCGATGTTTTCTTTACTTTTTAGGGTTCCGTACCTCAAAAGAAAAAAACGGAACCCTTATAGGATCACTTTGTTGTCCGTCTGTCTGTCTGTCTGTCTGTCAAGACCCTTTATCTCACGAACGGGTAAAGGTATCAGGTTGAAACTAATACCATATATTAGGATCTATGAACCACACAAGATCTGAAAATTTCAATTTTTTACAACGACGCAATCAAAAGATATGGCATTTTATGTCCTCATCTCCATACATTTATTCAAAAATGAAAAACCTACAGGGTACTTCCCGTTGACCTAAAATTATGAAATTTGGTAAGAAGCTAGGTCTCACAGTACAAATAATGGGAAAAGTCTGAAATCATTAAATATTAAAACTTTTCTCACAACTAATGGTAACCAATTGTGGTGAGCTCTCGTTTCAAGAACATTCATATAAGAGAGGGGTCAAGTTGGATGGTTGCTGAGGCGATTTTTGTTTTAGTTCTATTTAAAAACGGGAACACTTACAAACTTGAAAATTGGTATGTTTATAGGGCATAGGCTATAAAATAACAACAAATAATAAAATTTGGTCAAGCGCGTGTCGGACTCAAAAAATCTAGCACATTAACTTACTGAAATTTCAACTAATACAATTATGTTTATGTGGTGGTACGGAACCCTCAGTGCGCGAGTTCGACTCGCACTTGGCCGGTTTTTTTTTTTAAATGTTAACGACTATCCCCATGCCAAATCTCAGATTTTTAAGTCTTAGAGAAGTATTACTGTGACGTCCGCACGTCACAGGAGTAAGTAAGAGGTTAGAATAGATAATAATTAGACACCGTCGGGCTTCGTGTGAACTGGGATATATTTCAGTGTTAAGACACAACAAGTATAAGGTCAAATAGACTAACAAATCAATGCTACAATATTAATAACTCGTATCTTATTTAGACGTGTGTCCTGTACCACGGCCCGATAGAGACTGGCTGCATCGGCCAGCGCAGTGGCGGTAGTTGGTGATTGACAGCCATTGTTCAAGCTGGCCCACCAGCATGGCCTGCTGTACACCACACCCCTTCCTTGTTTTAATTGTTTTATATCTGAAACAGCACAAGCAGTACACCATCCATTGATCAATGAAGCCTGCCTACAGCAGCCAACCCAGAACTTCCAGGAGGACCTTAATTTTAAAGCCCTGTGTTACTTTAACGCCTTTAGAGGAAGGCAAAAGTGAGAAACACCACTACATATCTTTCCTCCACCTTTTTTCTTTTTATTTTTATTTCACACCAACGGTTTCCATAGGTTTTCAGGTGATAAACAAACAAAAATACAAAGACTATTGAAAATAAATGAAATATGGCTTTAAATATTACAACTAAACCAAAACAATTACATGTTCTTCAGATACCTATTTATAATAAATATATATTTTTTTTCATATGGTTAGCACAGTTAACGAATTTTTGTTGTTCTAATTACACCTACTAAATTTATGATCTATACCCAGACCTAAAAACGCACGCTTCGAAGTACAAGATCACCCATGTCATCCAAATGTGCGGTGATGATATAAACTGTGCTGTTCCAAGCCAGGAACTCCTCAGAAAGTCGATCTTATTCGACTCATTACTAAGCACGTACTCGTACCTCAATCCACCCGCATATCTGGATCGAAGCATCCAACCCTCCTTCCAAGACTATTATTGTTCTATATTATTTCTGTGAGCAGGGTGACAAGCATACACCAAACCATTCATTACATAATATAGATAGGCTAATGATAGCTTTCAGATGAATGATCTCTGGTTACCACGGTGTTTTTTTCCATATAAAAAGGAAACCAAAGTTCTCCTGATCGCAATAAAATACTATGTCCCAATTTGACATAAATTAATAAGGTGGTGATATCAATTGAAGTTATTTGTCAATATAATTTCACTATTAGTACCTTTAATCTGAATGTCTAAAAACTAAAACAATTATTCTTATCGTTATTTTTTTGTGGGTGGGTATATTTATATATACTGGACCCAACAATGCCATGACGTGAAGAATTCCAAATGAATGAGTTTACTTAAGAGTTTTGTTTTGTGAGAAATACTTAGTTATACTTAGTTACCTGTATATATTATAATAAATCTCACCACAATTAACTTGAAATATGTTGTAGAAAACAGTTTTTTTTTTTTTATAAATTTTCAAAACTTAGGTAGTGTAAAATTTTTGGAACTGTTTTTGTTGTATTTTTTTTTTCGTTTCAATAAAATTTGTAAATGAATTATTTATAAATATGGACTTTAGTTACTTTTGTAATTTTGACAACTCATCATCATCATATCGTGTGGGTTGCAAGGTCGATGACCGACCTCACAAACCCAACGACAACTTAAGTTGAATGACAGCCCTTCGGTACCAAAAGATGAATGTATTAACCTCGTATTAACAAAACACCGCGCCGCCGGCGGGCAGAGTATTACGAGTATACTAGCTTAATTTTTTTTCTAATTTCATAAGACCTTTGCTCACTTATTTCTAGCGCAATTGCCGCTTTTCCACTTTGTTGATTTTTATTATCTTACCTGTACCGTGTTTGTCAGCAAATCAACTTTTTAATTAAATTTTTTATTTCATTAAGAGATATTCATTTTTTTAAGCAAATAGGTATACACCTACTTAAGATCATAGGTATCTTTATTTCCACAACGCTTTTGAGGAGTATTTTGTTGCTTTACATGTTATGTTATGTATAAGAAAAGTTATACAAGAAAACCTAAATTAAAAATACTTTTCTACAATTACCTGAGAGGCATATTTACTACAAAAATCCCATTAGGTAGCGGAATAAATATTTTCGTTTTTTAAATTTCAATGATTTCTTTACACCTCCGGGCAGACAACCTTTTTTTGTTTAACCTATATTACAAAAGGTATGTTATTATGCCTGTACAGGGACCAAGCTACTTTCCAACCAACGTTTAAATATCTAAGTTTGTACAAATTTTAAATTGGTGCCTACCATCAATGATACGTTAGTTTTTTACCGTTGCAAATGGAAAAACCACTGGTAGTGGTCGGTTGCAAACACATAATTTATTTCTAACATTGTAAAATGTATTTATTTAATCATCCTTAAAATCAATTGCTTCTTACAATTTATTTATTTATTGATTAACACGACAAAAAGACATAATCCTATGTCTTGATTTAGGCACTCAACAATAATAGGTAGGCATTATTTTCGGTTGTTTGGCCTATAGAACAAAATCAATATTGCTTTAAGATGTAATAAGTACACATAATTGTCTATGTACCGTACCTTCCACTTCAAGTGGGATCATTCAATACATACTAGTTACACTCCGATGTACCTACTTATGAGTAGTTGTAGGTATACTTCACTGTCATTAATACTGAGCGAGCAGCCGTGATCCGTTCAGAACACAGCACAACGTCTCCCACTGCCTGTACAACTTTTTTGTTTTTCATTGTTGTTCGAAGTAGGTATGTTACTTCATACTACTTTGATGACGTAATCGGACAACAAGCTTTTCAAACTTTTCACCGGGCTCTTTTTTTTTTTTTAATCCAAATAAGTGCCGCTTGTAGACTTTGCATTGTTTGGGTGAAAAGCAACGATTAAGTTATGTTATTGCAGCCTTGTATACAACACCGGTATCCTCTTAATCGTCATCATCCGGAATATTGTGGTATATCCCTTGCAATGTTAACCCTCCAACATGCATGTGTAGCCATTTTTTCTTTAGAAAACTTTCCTAGCGTAAACTGACGGAACCAGCTTCGCTTAAACAATCTAATAGCTCCAGAGGAGGTATGTTGGACATTTTGGGGTGACCTACGTCACTAATTCTTTGTTAGTACCAACTGACAATGGCAGTTTACTAAAGGACGCACATCATACGATATATTTCTTATTCCTTTGTTAGTACCAACTGACAATGTCAGTTTACTACTGAGCGCACATTAAACGATATATTTCTATGTTAGTACCAACTGACAATGTCAGTTTACTACTGAACGCACATTATACGACATAACATTTCTTTGTTAGTACCAACTGACAATGTCAGTCTACTACTGAACGCACATTACACGACATAATATTCCTTTGTTAGTACCAACTGACAATGTCAGTTTACTACTGAACGCACATTATGCGACATAATATTTCTTTGTTAGTACCAACTGACAATGTCAGTTTACTACTGAGCGCACATTATACGACATAATATTTCTTTGTTAGTACCAACTGACAATGTCAGTTTACTACTGAGCGCATATTATACGATATAATATTTCCTTGTTAGTACCAACTGACAGTGTCAGTTTACTACTGAGCGCAAATATACCATATATTTCTTATTTCTTTTTAGTACCAACTGACAATATCAGTTTACTACTGGGCATACACAATACCACATATTCCTTATTTCTCTTTAGTACCAACTGACAATATCAGTTTACTACTGAGCATAAATTATATCACATATTCGATAATTCTTTTTAGTACCAACTGACAAAATCAGTTTACTACTGAATATAAATTGTATCACATATTCGTTAATTCTTTTTAGTACCAACTGACAAAATCAGTTTACTACTGAGTATAAATTGTATCACATATTCGTTAATTCTTTTTAGTACCAACTGACAAAATCAGTTTACTACTGAGTATAAATTGTATCACATATTCGTTAATTCTTTTTAGTACCAACTGACAAAATCAGTTTACTACTGAGTATAAATTGTATCACATATTCGTTAATTCTTTTTAGTACCAACTGACAAAATCAGTTTACTACTGAGTATAAATTGTACCATCCGGACTAGTCATAAAATACCTATTGAAATTGTAAACACAACTTTCAATGTATAATAGTTTATTGGTTCTTAGCCTCCACAACTAAAACACATAGTTTAAAACCCTTTTTTGTAGATTTCCCATTGTTAAAAGTATGTGCACTTGATTAAATTAACATGTAGGTATTTTATGTAGCTGTTTGAGCATATTTCTCAGAAAGTACCCGGGCGACCAAGCTTCACACTATAATAGCAGCTTCAACATTAAAATATCATCGGGTGAGCAAGCTGTGCTACCCGCCAACAGATGACGCTGTAGGTTTTTGCCTAAAACGCGGTACTTTATAAAAATGCTTAAAACACGGGGTAAACGAATTTTCTCAGACACAGACCCAGCTAGATTGATTCTTCGCACCCGAATACCCCAACATGGTAAAATTTCATCAAAATCGCTGAGCCGCCCTCGAGAACCCGATTACAAATATTTAAACAAATATTGCATAGTAGCATGTGGTACAATTAAGCTACGGTATAAGTAATATCAATGTGACATAATCACTAGTATAATTTTTATTTTTACCAGCCACATGTTTGTTCCAGCTTAATACTTACTGTTAAACAATTCCACAGGTATTTTTAATTTCTCGGCTTCACCATCAAAACTTATTAGTACCGGTCACTACTCGACCTACTACTTCTCAAAAGGGTAGGAAGTTACTCATCAGTACAATAATATTCTAATGCACTGAAAACAACCTGCCAGAGCGATGCATTTTAGTCCCGTGCGCCACCGCCCGATCACCGCTAAATGTAAACAAAATAATTTAGCATGATAAAGGTAAAGTTCTGCCACGAATTAATGAAATCAATTAGGTACAGTCAACGGTGGGTAATTCCTATCTGTATCACTGCTTAGGTACCTATGGATTCTTATTCTTAAATTTATCCTCACTACACTTTCGGTAAATAGATAATATGCAAAACTTTATAAAACTTATTCGCTTTTGCAGGCAAACATATACATTTCTTACTTATTTGTTGGCGTGATGGCGCACGAGAAAAAACATCACGTAGCGGTATAATTTCGCTTCTTCCTTCCTTTTTTTTTCAAATACATCTTAAGGTACTTAGACTTACTTACTCTGAAATTCGTCGCAAAAAAATCCCATCTTCGTCGCCACGTGTGACGTCCGCACGTCACAGGAGTAAGTAAGAGGTTAGAATAGATAATAATTAGACACCGTCGGGCTTCGTGTGAACTGGGATATATTTCAGTGTTAAGACACAACAAGTATAAGGTCAAATAGACTAACAAATCAATGCTACAATATTAATAACTCGTATCTTATTTAGACGTGTGTCCTGTACCACGGCCCGATAGAGACTGGCTGCATCGGCCAGCGCAGTGGCGGTAGTTGGTGATTGACAGCCATTGTTCAAGCTGGCCCACCAGCATGGCCTGCTGTACACCACAATTACCAACATTCTTGTACATAATTTTGACTAAAACCTGACTCGCACTTGACCAATTTCCAATATTCGAATTTTCCCTTTACTCGTACACTGACGACTAGCTAAATTCCAAATTTCAGCTTTATAGGTCTTCTAGAAGTGGTCAAACATTTTGATGAGCTGTCAGTGAATACGTGAGTCAGTGAATACCAAATTTACAATTTTCTCGAGTCTAACTTTTTTTCTGTAATAGCTACAATATTGAAACTTTTTATTCAAAGTATATTAAATGGTGTTATTATGTCCGTAAAGTTTCATCCAGATCTATTAATCAGGTAAGAAGATACAGGGGGGTCAAAAGTGGCTCGAAGCGGTTCGGGTAAATAGTGCACGGTGTGCGCGCGGCCTGTGCTTAGAACTTGGCCGGCGCACTATCGTGCGCTTTGATAGAAAAGACTTTATCTTGTAAAAAAAATGCATTCCTACTTCGCTGCCTTTGTCCAACTGTAGGGTACGGCGCTGGCAACCAAGGCGAGAAGTTCGTCAACTCTGCCCCAAAACCTGCTGGAGGAGGAAGTTACAATGAGAGTACCAGCGTGAACAGGACCAGGCGGAGTGAACCGCTGCTAAGCAAAGGGGACAATGAACAGGTAAAGTGGATTCCAGTCCCAGGAGACGACCGAACGTGGTACTTTAGTAATTTTAGATATATCGATAGGTACGATAATACTAAGTACTTCAATACAGTCGAATTCATAACTAAGTTCACTTACAATAGAGTAGAATATTGGTTGGATAAATTGTCAAATTGGCAGTGATTAGCGTCCAAACAATATCCTACTCTATCGTCAAGATACATACGAAGTTTTATACTTATTTGCAAGTTTCGAATAATATTGAATCGATATATCGAAAATTTATAGTCTACACCCTGAAAGAAGAAATGTTTCTTCAATTACACGAAGCTTGCATTTGTTACCACATTGCACGCAGTGACAAAATAACATATACAAAAAGCCAGAACATAGAATATATGAAACATTTTTATTTTTACGACACTATTAAATTTTACTACTTACTTTAAAAAAAATAAAAATAATTTTAACAAAAAGTAAAACCTCCTCCAAAAAAACCACTAAAAAGTATGAAATAAAATAAAATCATCAGTAACTAAAAAGGAAAATAACCAAACCATATCTCATTTTAATTAAATATTATAAAAAATCTATTCTTTTTGGCTAATGCCATGGTTGTATCACTGATGGGCAAAAGCCCACTGGTCCCACTGTGCCCACTAGTCCTTTCCTTCCACCGGTCTCTACTCAGAGCCTCTTGTTGACAGTCTCTTCAGAAAGCGTCAAGTTCATCGCACCATCTGCGCCGTGGTCTACCTCGATGCTGTCTATCTCTATTATTATTCTGAGCATGTCTTTAAAAATTTCATACACAACTTTAAAGTCGGACGGACTAAGGCTTAGACGACTTATACTTAATAATCATTAGTATAACATCGCGTTTAAAAATCAATTGCTGGTCAGGGAGCTCCCTTCTAGAATTTTAAAGCAAAAATTCGTACCTAGTATAATAGGTATATTTTTGAAGAAAGTACCACAACCACGCTTCTTATGTTCCTGTTCGTATTTCTATTCGTATTCCTATTAATATTCCTATTCGTATTCCCATTCGAATTCAAATTCGTATTCTTATTCCTATTAGTATCCCTGTTCGTATTCCTATTAGTATTCCTATTCGTATTCTTATTCCTATTAGTATCCCTATTCGTATACCTATTCGCATTTATATTCGTATTTCTATTAGTATCCCTATTCGTTTTCTTATTCGTATTCCTATTAGTATCCCTATTTGTATTCCTATTCGTATTTATATTCGTATTCCTTTAAGTATCCCTCCCTATTAAATTTTTATTTACTGTCCTTGGGGGGGGTATTTACTGTCGTCGTATGAGAGACAGAGCGGATCTTTTTATTCACACAGGTCAAACAAAAAATACAGACCGGTGGTGGTGATAACTAATACTGTTCGTGTGCCGTTATGTATTGAAGAGTTACCGTTTTTATCTCATTTTCCATCAACAGATCTCTACCAAATTTATATGGGACCAACTCGAAGCTAAACCCTATTGAATAAAAAAAGAATCATACAAATCGGTTCACTATTGTCGGAGTTATGGAATAACATACATAAAAAATAAAAATAATAAAAAAAATAATAATAAAAATACGATCGAATAGAGAACCTCCTCCTTTTTTGAAGTCGGTTAAAAATAGACGTCATTCATTACCTATTTATTAATATATGTGGATCGGTCCTCCTTCTGAAGCACTGGCTATTTCTATTTTTTATTAAAAATCTTCCATAGGTACCTAATTATGAAATAGGCACAATAACGCAGACCAAAACAAGAATAAATAATAGGTACCTAATTTTAAAATCCTACGCATCCTATACTAATATTTGTATTTAAACAACGTGTTAATGGAATAAGCGAAACCGTACCTCAAAAGGAAACAAAACGGAAACCTTATAGAATCACTTTGTTGTCCATCTGTCTGTTTGTCCGAACCTTAGTTTTCCTGCTTACCAATTTGGGCACCAACACCTCATGCAGGGCTGCGGAACATCTTAGGGCATTCTGAACCCGAATATTTATTTCCTCTTACCGTTACAAGTGTTACTTTCGCATTTAAAATATTAGTTAGGATTAGTATTTTTTTTATATATTTGGGAAAACAAACAGTACCTACCTTGTACAATATATATTACTTATTGAAATATTAGTTAGGATTACTCGTTTAAAAGTATAGGATGTATGGACGCGCAAGTCAGTCATCATCGTCGTGTCGGTTATAAGGTCGATGACCGACCTCACAAACCTTTGTTTTATTGTGCCATTGGGCCTCTTAAGTGGCTCATTAACGAGTACTCCCGTAGGAAGTAAGTACTGACTACTGATCTCTACTATGACTTCATTGAAAATAAAATTTGACCTGTTGAAATTCATTTGACTTTAATTTTAGGGCTTTGTCTGCTAAGCATGCTTTCAAAACTAAGAAATACCTATTAGGTTTGTTGAAGATACTTGGTGCATAACTTACATACCTATTGTAATGTTAGACTACCTATACACCAGCCTCGTAAATCGCTGACATGATGGTAATAAAATGATTCTGTGTTTTCCAGTGTCTCAGTCAATGCGTCTTCGCTAATTTGCAAGTGGTAAGTATCTTTTAATGGCACTTGTGTATGTGTTAGTGTACATTGTATGTAAGACTATGATCTCTGACCTGATGATGACAATGATGAATCAGGTGGACTCGAGGGGAATCCCTCGCGAGGCTGAGTTCTGGAACAAGGTGCAAGCTGCCGTGACGTCACAACAATCCAGGTCCGCACTGCGAGACCAAATCCGAGCTTGCTTTCAGGAGTTGCAGTCTGGTATGTGTGTTAGTACCTTAATGTACAGTCAAGAGCAGGTCAAGCTTGACACTCACAGTGCGACTTTAGTTCCTACGGCTGTGTTAGTAAGAACACGGTACACTGCCCAATCTGTTAAGTTTGACGTGCTATTGATTGTACCTAAGAGTGATAAGATCAACAGAAAACTGAAAATGTAGGTACTTATGCAGTCAACATCCTAATAAGTGTATGCTAAGATTTTTTTTTCACATTTCTATAAATACAAACTTGATATTTTGGTGAAGAGTATAAAATGTTTTTTTTTTTCTGAAATTTTCGTACCCTATCTCTGCAATCTTGATAAACTTTCGATAAACTGCTTCTTCTGCTCTCGATTTTTTATTTCAATAATCCACCAGCAAGAAAAAAAATGTAGGTATTATTAATCCGGAGCGCAGCGAATCATTTATCTAAGTATTATTCATAGGGAGCGCAGGGAGGTTCAAATGTCGTTGATTCATAGCCCAACCAGCTGAAAGACATTTTTTTTAGACCGACAATAGTCTTCGCTATAAGATAAAATACCACCTAAGTATAATTAATTTACGTGTAGGTACTTATAATAGTAGAATTTACTTTGCAAACTAAATAACCACAGTCATCTAATCTAAACTTTTATTTTTTAACTTTAAACAGAGGCGGAAGACAACGGCTGTTCGTACTCGAACAAGTTGGAGCGATGTCTCATGCTACGGTTTTCGGATCGCGTCAAGTTTACCGATACCCAGGCGACCACAGACGCTTCGCATAAAACATAAGCTAAGAATTATTCACAAAGATTCAATCAACCACACACAGCAGAATATTTTTGTACAGGATTATTTATCACTGCAAAAAATACGTTGCTCGTTCAGCCCGTACAACAGAAGCTCTAAAAAAACGAGATAGGTATCTAATGGATATCTCATACAAACATTGCGCGTTCAATGCTGGTTTTTTATAAGAAACGCAATTGTTCATGAGGATAATTATTCAGTTATACCTATGTATAACATTATTCGTAACATTTTTTTTGTGGTGATAATTAAATCCCCCACCTGACAGGCCGTTCCTGCAGTCAACTAGCGCCCCCATCAGTTAAATAAATGGTACAGCAGCAATGCACTTACTTTCTCGCAATACTCAAGAAAAACTATCAACCGCAAACTTAAATTTGTAATGCCATACACATAGTATGGAAATACAAACTTTTATTTACGTTTTTCCAAAAAAATGTTCGAATGAAATATACAGATCAATTCAGAATTCAAATTTTCAAACATTAAAACAAACAAACTTCAAACGATTTCGTTTAAATCACATGTTTAACTTTTGGTAGTACTGGAACGCCCTTTATATGAATTTTCACAGATCAATGGATACTACCGTAGGATACTTGCATGCCCATTTTTTTAATTTCCCTACACATGTTCTTTATGGATAATTGTTCAGTTTGGTCTACTGAGCAAGCCCTTTCAGTTTTTGGTACACCCTGTGTACTAAATTTTATTGAAAAAAAAATCATATATAATATCCAGTCCGGTAGACAACCAATCCAGGATTAATATTATAGAGAATTTTAATAAACTCAATGGAACCAATTTTGGGTAAATCACATATTTACGTTTTGGTGGTACAGGAACACCCCTTATATGAAATTACACAGATCAATTGATACTGGTGCATGATATCTTACATGGAGATGCTTGGTCATGCAAAGTTTCATGAAGATTCTATGAGTCGTTTTTGAGAAAATTTCAATTTTTCATTTTCGTTGTATGATAGCTACCCTCAAAATGAGAGCCAGAAGGAAACCACTCAGAACCCTTCGATGGATTTGCATAAAACTCCCAAATTCAAAATATGGTGTCAATCGGCCCATTCGTTTAGCCGCTAGGCCAAAGCGTGACGGACAGACCGACCAACGGACCGACCGACCGAGACGGACCGACCGACCGACGGACGGACATTTTTGGGAGACTTGTTTTTTATGATGTATAAGCGATATAGAACACATTTTTGAGAAAATTAGAAAAACTTTTTTTTCACGAATACAATACCTTTCTCGCTCCGCTCGAAAGTAATAAAAAATATTACTCGCTAAATACAAAACTTATCGAAAATCTGTCGTACCAGATTGAAGTTAAGGTGTTAAAAGTTTATTTAGAACCTATCAATCCTGAAAAATATAGTTCACTGTAGTTACAGATACAAAAAGTGCGAAAAACGGCCACTTTTAGCACTTTTTGTATCTGTAACTACTACTATATTTTTTAGGATTGATAGGTTCTAAATAAACTAGGGTACCTTTACTTCAATCTGGTAAGAGAGATTTTCGATAAGTTTTGTATTTACATACATACATAACATCACGCCTCTTTCCCGTCGGGGTAGGCAGAGACCACAGTCCTCCACCTGCTACGATCTTGACATACTTCCCTTGCTTCCTGTACTTTCATCAATCCTTTCATACATGCTCGTCGGTTTAGGGTACTTTTAACCTGGCCTTTGTTCAGAACGTCCTTTAGCGAGTAATATTTTTTTATCTGATTGGGTTTCTAGTTGACTGCAGGAAAGCCCTTATAATAAGGTAGAACATTCCACTGGCCATCCAGCGCGGCAACGCGGCCGGCATCAGTGGATCTTTTTAACCTAGTACGCTTCGGGACAGGCTTTTCGACTGACTGATAGCTTAAATTTTGTATTTTTCATTGTTATCATTACCTATATTCATTAATAGCTCTGCTGACTCGTGCCCGTGCCTCGTCACTCAGGAATAATGTAGCTTTCTACTGGTGAAATAACTTTCAAAATCGGTTCAGTTGTTCCAGATTACTTTCTACAAATAAACTTACAACCTTTTTATGACTATGGGCCGAGCCACACGGCGCGTTGCGCGGCCGCAAGGCAACGCTCCAGACTACACTGCAGTAGGTGCCTCACGGGCGATGCGGCGACGCAAGATTGTTGCGGTGCCGCAGCGGCGGCGATGACCTTATAAAACTGAACAACGCAGCAGCACCGCTCCGGCACCCCTTTCAGCCCTCCCCGCCTCGTCTCGTGCGCTCTCGTGCGGTGCGCGCGCCGTGTGGCATACCACGGATATCTCTATAGTATGACGCCGCACCGGCGGCGGCTTCACCGCTCAGGCACCGCACCGCAGCCATAACGCGTCGTGTGGCACGGCCCTTAGATAAAGACAATTTGTTTAAATTAGAAAATAAATTTATAGTTATTAATTAATAAATAAAAATCATGTAAAAAATAACAATTTAAGTAATAAAAACCACGGAGGAAGCATTACCTATAGATAGAGGTACTCTTTTATTGTCGTTAATGTACCTTCATTTCATCATTATGTATGTATTATGTCCACGCCTACGACACGATTGTTCACAAAACAAAACGAGTTAATGTAAAACCCTGATATCATTTCGTTTTTCCTTATTTATCTCGTAGTCATCTTTGTATCATATATTCTAAATAGTCAAGCAAATCAGAATAAAATCTGAACTTTTAATATGTTGTTAGTAATTTTCCGAACAAACTTAATTTCTCGCTTTCCGATCTATGATTTCATCAAATTTTTCAATACCATCTCAAAAAAATATAGAAAAGTTAATAAAATAACCCTAGTGCCTAGAGTAGACACCTTTGTACTGGAACAATTAATTCAAGTAGAGCATGGGCCGCGGAGCCAAAATTGAGAAATATTGGGCCGATCCCATTTTTTCTTTTTACCACAGTTTTAAAAGGATGTCAATAAACTATGATTGCCGTCTCAAAGTACACTAAATCCTTCATGTGAAGACCTTCTATAGTGAATAAAATATTTTTTAACACATTTGCTAATAAAACAGCTCTATTTGCTATTAAGGTCCATAACCCTATTAAACACGCGTGCTTTTTTATTATATTACCGCACTAGTGTTTTATGGAGCAAGGAGATTATGCTGCTCGTTTGCCCACTTGTCACAAAAACAATAAAAACATGCTTATTAAGAGCAGCGACTCAATACGAAGTATTAGGAGAACATGAATTTTCAAGAGGAGGACAGCAACTGTGGGCTTGGAGGGGCATAAAATAAAAAGTAAGTACCAGGAGAGCATAAATATAAAAGAGGTGGTCAGCAAACGGGAGCATCATCATATTGTGTGGATTGTAAGATCGATGACCGATATACCTAACATTTTCAAAATGCTCCGGTGGACAAGGGATTAGCTAATTTTCGTATTTTTACTCGCAAATGTGTTGAAAAACGTCGTAAGATGCACGTGCGCATTGTCATTACACTCTCGGCTCCGTTACGACCTCGCCTGCGACTCGGGCTGCAATTCCTGAGCCTCGACTGTAATAAGCAAAATAGCGCACTTGCATCTTAATGTACTATTGTGTAAACTTGATTTAAAACAGAAGAATATCGGAAAATTTACATGATTTCTTTAATTACTTAATAACGGCTGACTTTACCTACTGAAACAGTGCATATGACTTTAAAGCACACATACCTACCTGATCTTTAATTAAATCGGACTTATATTTCTTGACACAATATAAGTTCTTGAGACATAGTTGTCCATCAATTCAATTTTCCATCTTGGATTCGCTCATTTCCTCAAGAACCCACTTTGGGATGACGGACGATATTGAATTTTCAACATCCTTACAATCCTATCCAAATTCTATGAAATGAAAAATTTGAAACCTAAAATTATAGGTACCAATATTGGGTAACATTTGAACTCTTGGATTGGCTGTGGTTTTGGTCAGCTACCACTTTGAGATGGCAATCATGGTTAATGATAGCCTTTTGAACCTATCTAAATGTGAAAAAAAGGGAAATGAGTACCGCAAAATTATACCGACATCTTCTTTGGCCTATTAACTATAGAGAAAGATTACAAGTATTACAACGCAACAAAGGGTTTAAAACTCGATAAAAAAAAAGACAATTTTCGCTTTAGATAACCGATATTATATTTTAGATATACGCAGGCACCTCACGCAGTACTGTCTCTACTTTGCTCTAAACGTATGTCATTAGATCGGCCTTTACTCTGCGGATTATCTTCTGTGTCCATACTGAGGAAAACATAATACCAACCCATCTCCCGGTAGCCGTTACACGTACACAATGACGGGATATCCAGGGTAGGCGAATGGCTGCGGGTGAAACACAACTGGCTCGTCCAGATTAACGTCCTTCAGGTTGTGCGGGTACAAGGGTTTTGGCAAATTTTTGTAGAATCGCTTTACTGGAATCGCACTCTAAAAGTTCCGTAATGAATAACTAAAGCCACGATCGCACCTAACTAAATTCAAGGACTAATTCGGCATACATTGCTGGGAGGCTTGGTTATGTTAATAGCAATATCATTACTCCAACGAGGAATGTAAGCCGAATTAGTTTCTGAATTGAAGGTGTGATCGTGGCTTAAAACAGGCTTTACACAATTAGTGTAAAACCTGAAATGATGGAAAATAATCTCACCAAAGAGGATTCTTTCGCTTGATCCAGGTGATCAATTTGCTCATAAGTGCTTTGTCTCGCCTTTTCGTGCATGCAATTACACGCGCCGTGTGTTCTCCCAAATAAAGAACTCAAAACACTCACAACTCAGAATAAACTCTATTGCGCGCTTAAGACGATATGTACATTTTTTTTGGGTATTTTAGAGACAAATATCTTTTTATTTACTCAGTTTCTTGCCGTGATTTTCAGGTATGTGTTTCTTGACCATTCATGTGAGGGCATCACCAAGACCAAAACATGATTACTGAAAATCGACTACACAAAATTAAAATCCAAAGTTGCCTCTTCAATTTTCGTTTCTTTCTCTTTTTGTGTAATCTGAGGTGTTTTAAGTATTGAAATTAAGTATAAAGAAAGGTATTCGTAGTTGCTAGGGTTGACTAAAGCTAAAATTTTATTTTATTTCTTAGTTTTTACAAAAAGTCGATATTTTATATCGGGCGCTTACGTCATTTAGTTTTGGTGCACGCGCACTACATCTGTCGCAGTCTAATACGTTGCGGAAGTAATTATTTTATTCCTTTCTTTCACCGATCAGTTGCCCGTGACCTTCTGTCGACGACAGACCTGTATTCGTTGTTCCCAAATCCAACCTTTCACGCGCAATAAAAACTATTTCATCAAAAAATATATTTTATAATTATTTTTGAGAGATTGTCATTGTAGCCCTAGATGAGAATTTTTATTTGTGATCAAAGTAAATACCAACCTGATTACATATTTTATTGTACATACTACTTGCTAATACTACTAATAATAATACCTGTCCCGTGTAGTGCGGCAAAGAATAATACCAACCTATACATACCCGTGGGTGTCGTAAGAGGCTACTAAGGGTTATAAACTGGAGTATGGGCAGCAGCATCCTCTTTTGTATCTTACATCTTACTTACTGCGGTCACCTACAACCGCGGTCCATGGTGCCAGCCGTAAAACGCTAACAAGCGAGGTGACTATGGTACTTCCAGCATTTTTCCAGAAAAAACTAGAATTCTACAAAAGTACGTATCCATTGATCGAACAGAGTAATGGAGTCGCTATTACAGACAGACCTGGCGGACGGAATGTAGGGACATACGAAAAAACCAGTCAAGTGCGAGTCGGACTCGCGCGCCGAGGGTTCCGATATACCTATAGTATTTTTGGAAGCAATAAAGTCCATTTTCAGGACCGCAAAACTAAATTTGTTTGTAAAGGTTTTTTGCAGATTTCTAAAAAACTGTGCAACTTAGAAAGATCGTTTTATTTTTGCTGTAAAGTTTACATAAACTTCTGTCAACTGTAATTAATTCAGATTTTTCCTTACTCAAACTTCAGAGATAAGGGGGGGGAAGTGGTATTTATTTTGACATTTTTCATCATAACTTGAAAACTAAGTAACTTAAAAAAATACAAAAATATATTTTAAAATGTACAAATAAAGCCCTTTCATATGATACCCCACTCAACCTAGTAGCGACAATTTGAAATTTGGGCCCCCCCATTTTGGCCCCCTTTAATAATCATACTTTTTTCAAAATTTTTTCATGTGCAATAAAGTTGGGTAACTATATTCTAAAACTATTCCAAATTTCAGGTCGATAGCATAAGTGGTAAGCTGTGCGGTGCCGGCCTAAAAAGAATAGTACCGACGCATCTCTTCCCGTGGGTGTCGTAAGAGGCGACTAAGGGAAATGAAATCCAGAGGATGGGCAGCAGCGTCCTTCTGTGTATTATTTCATCTTACTGTGGGCGCCAACCCGTCTTCCAAGCGTGGCGACTATGGTAAAACCCCCTAAGAATCAACATGAATCACAATAATAGTCTCCGGCCCCTAGTCCCCGGCGGCCCCGCTATTCCTGGCTCCGTTAGCGGCCATGGTAACGGTGGGGCAGGGGGTGCGAGGAATCCCCGGCAGATGTCGAGCTACCAACAACGACGACCTCTGGCCCTGGCAACTTATAACACGCGCACATTGCGGACCGACGAGAAGGTTGCAGAACTCGAAGAAGAATTGAGCAGGTTACACTGGGACGGACGTCAGCTTGTACGAGATTAGAATGGCTCTCAGACAGCTTAGAAACAACAAGGCAACCGGGCACGATGGAATTACGGCTGAGCTTCTGAAAGCAGGCGGAAGGCCAGTGCTTAAAGCTCTTCAGAAGCTGTTTAATTCTGTCATACTCGAAGGGAAAACGCCACAGGCATGGCACAGAAGTGTGGTGGTACTCTTCTTCAAAAAGGGTGATAAGACCCTGCTGAAGAATTACAGACCTATCTCACTTCTGAGCCATGTCTATAAGCTGTTCTCAAGAGTCATTACGAACCGTCTCGCGCGCAGGCTCGACGACTTCCAGCCTCCCGAACAAGCCGGTTTTCGTAAAGGCTTCAGTACCATAGACCACATACATACGATACGGCAAGTTATACAGAAGACTGAAGAGTATAAACAGCCACTTTGCCTGGCGTTTGTGGACTATGAGAAGGCCTTCGATTCGATCGAGACGTGGGCCGTGCTACGATCTCTCCAGAGGTGCCAAGTCGACTATCGGTACATTGAAGTGTTGAAGGATCTGTACAAAAACGCCACTCCGTCAGTTCGTCTTCAGGACCAGGACTCGAAACCTATCTAATTGCAGCGAGGAGTGAGACAGGGAGACGTCATATCTTCTAAACTGTTCACCGCTGCATTGGAAGACGTCTTCAAACTCCTGGACTGGAAAGGACTTGGCATCAACATCAATGGCGAGTACATGACCCACCTTCGATTTGCCGACGATATTGTCGTAATGGCTGAGACCCTGGAAGATCTCGGCACGATGCTCAATAACCTCAGTAGAGTTTTACAACAAGTGGGTCTTAAAATGAACATGGATAAGACGAAAATTATGTCTAACGCCCTTGTTGTACCCACTCCACTCAAAGTTGGAGACTCTACGCTCGAAGTTGTTGATGAGTACGTATACCTGAGACAAACAGTCTAGCTGGGTAAATCCAACTTAGAGAAAGAGGTTACTCGTCGAATCCGACTCGGATGGGCAGCGTTCGGGAAGCTCCGCAATATCTTCACGTCCAAAATACCGCAGTGTCTCAAGACGAAAGTCTTTGACCAGTGTGTGTTGCCAGTGATGACATATGGCACCGAGACGTGGCCGCTCACGATGGGCCTTATCAAAAAGCTCAAAGTCACCCAAAGGGCTATGGAAAGGGCTATGCTCGGAGTCTCTCTGCGCGATCGAATCAGAAATGAGGAGATCCGCAGAAGAACTAAAGTAACTGACATAGCCCTGAGAATCGCTAAACTGAAGTGGCAGTGGGCAGGGCACATCGCAAGAAGAACCGATGGCCGATGGGGCGTGAGGGTTCTAGAGTGGCGACCACGTACCGGAAGACGAAGCGTTGGCAGGCCCCCCACAAGGTGGACCGACGATTTGGTCAAGGTCGCGGGAAGCCGCTGGATGCGAGCAGCGCAGGACCGGTCGTCATGGAGTTCTTTAGGGGTGGCCTATGTCCAGCAGTGGACGTCTTTCGGCTGATATGATGAGCATAAGTGGTTGCTGAGATATAGAGGTGTGACAGACAGACGGACAGACAGACAGACAGACAGAGCGGCACCATAAGGGTTCCTTTTTTTACCATTTTGGTATCGGAACCCTAAAAACGCGCGGCTTTTGTTAGCTTCGTTCATCTGCGTCACAGAATACCATATATAATAATAATAATATATATTATATTAATATATTAGTAATAATATATTTTGAGTATTTTATGTAAATACAATGTCTTTTTTGTTTTTCATTTATGTAGTTTATATGAGTGCACTACACTGCAGAATTCTGTAAATGTTGATTTCGTCAAAAGGTTGTCTGGAAGAGATCACTCTTAGTGATAAGACCGCCTTTTGCCCACATTTTATTACTGTTTATGTGTAAATGTTACTTTATTAGTGTGCAATAAAGTGTTATTCATTCATTCATTCATTCAATATATGTACTAGTGTCTGCTTACCTATACTGAAAGTAGTTATAGTTAAATATAAGAGCGTAAATAGTTTTTTTTAGTAAACAGTGTTACTTCGAGAGGTTTTTTTATTTTTCTTTAATTTTTTACATAAACTTCTATCGACTGTAATCAATTCAGATTTTTCGTTTCGTTTTTATAGACTTTTTTAGTTTAACTGTAAAATGAGTCGTAAAAAAATACAAAATTTATTTTACTGCATAATTTCGACTTTAGGTGATTATAAAACCCTTAATCATACTATTCGGCATCTAAATAAACTATTTATAACAATAAGCTAAATGTTTCTATTTAAAAAGATTTTATATAACGCAACTCCTTGCATTTCTATGCTTGTTGCGGCCAGCGTGTCGCGTGCGGCGGGTGCTCAGTGCGTGTATTTTGTGCGGGGAGCGGGGGGGTCGAGCGAGAAGACTCCGCCCATTGAGCGTTAAATATTTTCAGACATATCCTCTTAATCATAGGCGTCGGCTGAGCACGGTAGAGACCCAAATTTTTAAAAAGTATTTCCAAGTTATTTTTAAGATTTCCAAAATTTAAGTTAGCACTGCAACTCTCAAAAGTAACTCATACATAACCTTAGATTATAACAATACACATAACACATGTGAATTATTATAGACTAGTTTATAATTATCAAATAGGCAAAATATTTTACTTTTTTAGAGTTCATCATTCAATTTATCATTTTGAACTTTAAAAATCTCGAAATTGACTTAAATTGGGCTATAATTAAGCTTCTAAATACTAAGTGCACTACTTACACAAAACGAAATGCATGAAATAATGAGTGATGTCAATAATATTATTTGCATAACATTTCTTCTTCTACATACAAAATAAGTGAAACACCCAAGTGGCCCCATATTTCTCTTATCTTAGAAATTCGGATTTTTATAGGTACTTTTATAGGAAACAATAAATTTTTATAATTGGATTTTTATAATGAACTCTTATGGATTATGTAATAATACTCTTGAAATGTTTTGTCTTATATTTATTGCAGTTTTAAATAAATTAAATAAGTAGGTATATGATTTTGCGACTTAAAGCCATGGAGACTATTATATCCCACCATGCTACAGAATAGATATAATTAGTTTCAAACCTTACTTTAAAAGTTATTTGTATAGCACATTCAGGATAAGTTTGGCTGTGACTGTTATTTTCTACGCATGGGTGACAGGCAAAGTGCCAATGAAAGATTCACTCGCCTCCCCCCACATGCCCTGCTCACCCCAGCGACAATTTTTTTAACTCCTGAGCATTAATGATCACAGCCAGAGTTATTTTGTACGCCGTATATATGTATGTATTTGTATGCTTACATTTGTAGGCTTACATGTGTTACCGCAAAATAATAAGAATCGTAAGGTGGTTGATATGAGTCAATTGATCAACTTTCAGAAAATAATAAACTTGTAGGATATTAGAAGGTCCATAGATGTTAGGTATGGCACACACAATCAATCTCGAAAAGGACCGCTTAGGTTGTTTTGGGTCCTCTTTTTACCAAATGCACAAGCCGAACGAGCGAAGCGAGAATGCTGTGGTAGCAGCCCGAGGGTCCCAGAAGCAAATCTGGTACAGTTTAATATTTTTTGATAGTTAATCACCTTACTAGAAAATTTATCAACCTAAAATTCTGTGTTATATTCCATATGCATTAAAGTCTCTATCTCTGTCTACCTACTGGTGTTATTGTTACTATTTTCTTTCAGAAACATTGGGTTTGGTTATGTCAAAGCTTCTAAAATACTAAGTTTGTAACATTATGTTAAATCAATTACATGCAAAATATACAATCAAAATTAAAATATCCTTAAATAATTAGCACCTTAGAATTACCATTAATGTGCTGCTGGAGCCAATACTGAAAGGGTAATTGTATTGAGCGGCAAAGGAGGCTTGCTTGAACAAACTTTGGGTTGAGCCTGAATGTGCTTAGACCATCTGCATAAATGTAATAGAAATTCTTTCTCTGTAACACTAAGGCGCTCCTGAAAAACAAACAGAAGATTAGAAAATACTCAAAAATAACTTTTCATGTTTTTTGAGCACAATTAAAAATAAACACACTTTATACTTACCAATAGAGGATATAGGACATAATAAACAGCTACATCTGCGACAGTCAAAAATTGACCTGTTAAGTACGTGTTTCTTTCTAGAGCCTTGTTGATTTCCTGAAATAGAAAATGATGATTATAAAAGTGTCTTAATGGTTAAAATTCTTCTTATCAAGTTTGGCTTGTCGCCAGTCAGTAAGTGAAGTGTACAATTAATAAACTTACTTCTAAAAAGCTCCTAGCGAACTTAGCATCGACTGCGGCTTGGTTGGCATACATGGCAATGTGTTCCAGCCACTGATAGGTCATCAGGATCTGTTCTTGACTCGAGTCTTGACCGCTCTTCGCAGCCAGTCGGAGAACAATACTGGCAAACCCTTCCACGTTCTGCTTGTCCAGGACTGTTGTCAACACCTGCAGCAACACCCATAATACACTGTTTCATTTAATTATAATATTAACAAAACCAAAAGCTCGACACGAAACAAAACTTCTCTCACCTTATCGGTATTGTAACATAATGTACCGACAGAAGTATTTAAATATTTCCCTAGTAACTTTATAACTTCTACGTTACATACGGTCATGATCTCGACTAATTTGTTTTGAATAAAGATAGTTTTCATTCAATTTACTTAATTTTCCCTTAGAAATAACCTAGAAACAGCAGTGCACACCCCGTAGGTCAGTTGGGTGAGTATCTGTGCGTTCCAATTTGCGCTAACAGACTGCTTTAGAGCACTGTGAGCGCGCTTAAGTCGGTCCAAATTGACCAAAAGCGTGCTCTAAAGCACTCGCTCGGTCACCGCCTTACGCCATTGATGACGTCATTGTTTCTGCCACAGATTAGTATATATGTAGAGGGCTGTTTCTGCTATCAGTGCTTAAGTCAAATAGGTGGAGCAGTGAAAGCGCTAATGTCAAAATCGATTTGACACATGTAAAATCCCACACATTTGCAGCCAGCTGATGTTTCTCAAGTTTTGATTTTAATGAGTTTGTCTCTAATGGAAAGAGAGTGGATTTCGCGCACATTTTTCAGGGATTAGCTTAGGCTTTGTTAAAGAAAATAAAAACAAAACTGACATTTTGACAGATGAACACGTGAGCGCGCTTAAATCCATTCCAAATTGACTAGAGCCATTAAAGCAGTGATAGCTTTGTGAGCGTGCAAAATCAATTTGGACCGTGCGTCGGTACTGTATACGCTTTTAGCAGCGTTTGTACAATTTGGAACACAGCGACAGCGTATGTTTTTTTTTTTTTTTGTTCTGTGTGCACACCACACGTCAACTGTCACGTCAGGTGAGTATATGTATTCTGTGGTCACGTCACGTCACAGCTGAGTGCAGCGTTGCAAAACCTCTTACTATATAATACCAAAACCTACACTACGGATTATTTCTTGAATACAACGCACACATTACATTCACTGAATATAGTCGGTTTATTTCTATATGCGCGCATTCGTCGAATACGATCGAATACAGTTTTAAACCAGACTAGAGCCCGCTTATGCCAATGTCACTGAGAAAAATAAAAATTTTATTTTGCGTTTTAAGAAATTATTGAGAGATAATGATTATTCGATAAGATAATTAAATCTAAAAACCCCAAAAACAGTTGAAAAAATCTCTCGAAAACGAGATTAATGACAAATGTCTTATGAATTTGACGTTTCGCACACGCTATCTATAAGGTTTGCGCTCTAATAGTCGTTTCAAAACTTGCTCGTATTCACTCGTTTAAGCGACGTGACGTCATCAGTGACGTCACTTTAGCGCGCTTTCATTGCATACGAAAATGAGGTAGTGCAGCGTGTGCGAAACGTCAAATTCATAAGACATTTGTTATCAATCTCGTTTTCGAGAGATTTTTTCAACTTTTTTTGGGGTTTTTAGATTTAATTATCTTATCTAATAATCAATATCTCTCAATAATTTCTTAAAACGCAAAACAAAATCAAAATTTTAATTTTTCTCAGTGACATTGACATAAGCGCGCTCTAGTCGTTTAAAAACTGTATGCACGCATATAGAAATAAACCGACTATATTCAGTGAATGTGATGTGTGCGTTAAATTAAAAAACAAACCGTAGTGTATACCTCATTTTCGTATGCAATGATAGCGCGCTAAAGTGACGTCACTGATGACGTCACGTCGCTTAAACAAGTGAATACGAGCAAGTTTTGAACCGACTATTAGCGCGCTAAAACCGCACACAACGCTCAAATGCAGGTTTTAAACCGTAGAATTGTCGTTTGGGTCAATCCGCAACGCTATTGGACAAAATCGTGGTCCGGAGCTAAATTCGGAGCAGTCCGATCCGATCGTCTATTAGTACTTTATTACTTCGCGCGTGGCGCTTTTAAAGTACTAACAGACGATCGGATCGGACTGCTCTGAATCTAGCTCCAGACCACCTACCGTCCGATCCGCTCTGCGCAACACACGATCGGACCGTACACCGGACATACGATTGGGTTGACAGATTGGTTGTCCCGAAAAGAACGATTTTTGTCTCTTTTGGCAACAGATCGCCCTTCCGATGTCGGTTAACATGTTTAGGTTTACTTTCTTATTTATTCATATTCATGGTGATCGTCCCTTTTGGCCAAAAATCGTTCCTTTCCAGACTCAGATTTCCAATTTTCCGAACACTGGCAGCACCGAGCAGTCTATTTTACTCGATCACACATATGAACGTCATATAAAGCTATCCTGCTGTCAAGGTAAACCAGATAAGATAAAGTATGTTTTACCGTTGTTAACCCACTTCTCCGCGTTATGGCTCCAGTTTTATCAAAACAAACTAAAATCGCGGTAATTGTGGCTATTTATTTATAACCATCTAACTTGTCGGATGTGTCCTACAAACATGGAAGCTCTTTGTAAAGCTCCAACAATTCAACAATACATTGTTTTCTGCCGTTTCATCTGAATAGCCTTCTATTTCTCCATTTTCCGTCTTTGAAGTTTACGGCGCGAACCAACGAACGTTTTGATATGACAAGAAAATACAAACAACAAGCCGTTCCATATCGGTTAACAGTAATCCATCACCTTTGACAGCAGTCTGTCTCGTCTCGTTCACACATATTGAGGTCTTATAATAGCTATCCTGCTGTCAGGATAATATTTTACTGTTTTGGAACGCAGCGCAAACTACAATTTCGGAACGAAACGTCAAATGGTCCGGTGCGCCCTACACACGATCGGACCGTACCATTATTATTATTACTTGTTCTGAAGTCCGATGGGAAAAACCATCGGACCGCCAGACAAGGTAATAATAATAATAATGTCCGGCGGACAGCCCTCCACACGTCTGAAACTAGTACGGTCTGAAGTCGGCGCGTACCAAAATCGTGGTCCGGAGCTAGACTCAGAGCAGTCCGATCCGATCGTCTGTTAGTACTTTTATACGTGCGGCCGCCATAGAGTAACACGATTTTCGCGCGCAAAGCCCGGAAGCGCGGTTTGACGCGTTGCTCTAAGGCGGCCGCGCGCATAAGCGATCGCATCGCCTGGGGGAGTTCAACAAATTCCGGTATTGCGAGAGTGCGATGCGACTAGGTACGCGTTGTTCCATAGATTTTCATACAAAGTATTCAAAATCCGTCCCGTGTGATGCCGGCAAAGAATAGTACCAACCCATACTTACCCGTGGGTGTCGTAAGAGGCGACTAAGGGTTAACTGGAGGATGGGCAGCAGCATCCTCCTGTGTCTTACATCTTACCTACTGCGGTCACCTACAACTGCGGTCCATGGTGCCAGCCGTTACGCTGACAAGCGAGGTGAGCCGAGGTGACTATGGTACTTCCCCTCCACATTTTTTCCAGCAAAAGCTAGAATTCTGGAGGGAGCCTGTAGTGGACGTTCCATGGGATTTTATGATGATTCCGCGAAATCCGCGAGGCGCTTTCAATAAGCGACATGTAAAGGGGCCTTAAAGATCCACCTACAAAACCAGAAAAAATTACAAAAAAAGAACAATGCCACTGTCAAATGTCAAATTGATTGTCAGTGAAGCCGTCGGCAGGGATGTCAGATTGGGGTTTTTTTTCGCAATTCTGGGGAAAAATTTCGTTCTTGGGGAAAGTTTGGGGAAATGGAATCGTTGGGAAAATTTCTGGGGAAAATAAATTGTACGTTGGGGAAATTTGGGTGTGACGTCTTAGTAGCACTTCATTCAGAGCACGTAACAAAAAAACATAATTTAACGTCCATTCCTACTAAATTAGCCTATCAGCTAGAATCTAGACCGATGAATATCCGGTGCAGTCGAACTAGGGTCGATTGCGGCGTAACCACTAATTTTAAGCCTAAAATTTGATATGTCTAAAAGGGCTGCTGTCTCAGTTATCCTCTACAAGTCAAATAATGAGATAACAACACTCGTAGACCTAACATCTTTAAGGCTCAAAATTAGAGACTAATAAGCAGGAATCGATATAACTGTTTGTATACTTTAAATCGTGTTTTATAGTTATTTCTATGAAAGTCATTTAAAAAAAGAAGTATACTTTAAATCGTGTTTTATAGTTATTTCTATGAAAAAAATGTTGGGGAATTTGAATCGAAAACGTATCATTTTAGGGAAAAAATATTGTCAGTTTGGGGAAATCACAAAAATAGGATCTGGTAACCCTGGCCGTCGGTCGGACGGACGGAGCTTGGACCCCAGATTAGTAAGTTTATGTACAGAGTACAGATAGGAATCGGGCCAATCACGGCCGTGGATGCTAATTTTAGTTTCTGTGTAATAATACGGCGTCGTTAGTTACTCATAGAAAGAGACGAATATATGGTGCTATCTTTCTCATTGTTGCTAGTGATGTACTACAACCATCGATAAACACACCATACCTATTCCTGGTAAACGTGAAATGAAACTATGAATTAGTTGATGCTTTGTTTATTAAGTATTTACCTTCTCATATATAATTTATTACATGATCATATTCATTTGTACGTTAACCCATACGTATGTAAGACTAGCTGCATCGACAACCTCGTTCGGGTGGAGCTTGTGTCTCAGTGTATCACCTGTGCATTCTTTTATCCAAGTATGATATATGGTATTTCACAAACATTGTACAGTTCATCACCTGAAATGATAAAATATTAAAATTAGTATTATTATATTTATTTATTAGCGGTCACATCTTATTACAAGTCCAATTTCACCAATGTCAAAGTAAATAATTTGTTACAAAATCATGGCGATGTCGTCGCCAATTTCTAGTGGAAGATTTACACAGGAATTCACACCACAAAGACAAAGTCTTGTGTACTATAAGGACTCGGATAATTGATAGGGAAAGTTATTGAAGCCAAAACGACAGCCGCTTTTTACCATTCGAAACTCTCAGTAAAATGAATGTGTTTCAATCTTCCCTGTAACGTTCACTATAAGAGTCTGGATAACATCCTAGCAAAATTTGATATTAAACTCTTAAATAAACAGGAAGAATAAAAATTACAACATATACATGACTGCCATCTTCAAATGCTGACAAACGACCCATCTAAAATTGGGTTGTACTTAGTTTTCAAAATAAAGTGGCACATTATATGTCATAACATTACCTCATGTGGATGTTGTAAGATGATGATGTTGTATGATGTATCAATGAATTATAAACGTATTTTTTAAAACATCGAGTCGATAAATAATACAAATTTATAGTAGCACATCCTTATTTTCTGCTATGTTTTAAATACTCTACTACCGCAATTTATTAGATGATCGTATAAAAACTTTGGCCAAAACAGTTTATTAAAAACAGGAAACTAGGTACTTACTTGGGCATTTTGGAAATCCACTGCAAATATCTGCCACTGTAAACAAAGTTCGCTGCGCAATAAGCCAATTTAGGCCACCATGTTCATAAAATTTTTCGCTCGAAATGTTTCGCACAAACTGCTTTACTAAGTAATTGATATTACTTTTGGTTTCACAGCTAGGAACCCAACACTTAAATACACCCATTTTACACACACAGTTTAGTTTCGCTCATTATTTACAAATAAATCAAAACCAAAATACTTATTATCTGATAACTGATTAGTGAGATAGGTAACGGACAAAAAAATAAATTTAAAATTTAAAACAACCGCCGAAGGTGAAACATAGGGTGAGGTGGTCGACATTGAACCACCAAATTTTTGAACGCTTGTAACTTTTTGTTTAGTAGCCCAAATGAAAAGATTTTTGTTAGTAACCTGTTTTATTAGAAAACTGGCAAAGTTAGTTAAAGTCGTGCATCTCTTATAGTTTTCTGTAAATTCTCACTTTTTTAAAATAATGGAATTGGTTCATTTAGTACCCCCCATGGTACTAAATGAACCGGGTATGGGTACTAATTGAACCGGCAGTGGTACTAATTGAACCGGCAGTGGTACTAATTGAATCAGTATAAGTACTCATTGAACCACTAGAGAAAAAACCGTTCAAGTGCGAGTCGGACTCACGCGCCGAGGGTTCCGATATATACTTATATAATTATGAGGACCCAATAAAGTTCATTTTAGGACCGCAAAATAAAATTTGTTTGTAAAGGACTTGTGCCGATTTCTAAACAAACTGTGCCAGTTAGAGATATTTACATAAGCTTCTTAATGCTCTAATCATTTCAGATTTTTCGGTCATTATTTATTGTAGCTACAAATTAGAATGGGTACTAATTGAACCGCGGTTCATTGTCGACCCCCTTAAAGTGATTCAATTAGTACCATACCTACATCGAGAAGCTTTAAGTTATGTAAACGTTCACAAACACACGCGGTGGCTGCAGGACATATCTCAAAAGAAGCGCAAATCTTCACTCTATAATCACGTTATATTTGTAATTAACTAACAGGCACCCAACCTTAACAAGAAATAAAACTGTGCTAAACTTATTTTTTACTTTTTCCCTCAAAAAACACAAAATCAGGTCTCACAGTAACTACAATCAACGTAGCGTGCCGCCGACAGGGAAGCGTCAGCAAGAGCATGCAGCGAATTATATTGTGCACGTTGCACGAACCAGCAACGTTGCATACCGCCAATATCGTTATGGTTCATCTTGTACCCCTGGTTCAATGTCGACCACCTCACCCTACGCCAAAAAGTATAACATCATAGTTAACTCTTAGACTAGTACGCACCATCCAGCATGCACAATTAACAAAAAGGGATGCAGCTATAGGAAAGGAACGATTAGCGGTATAGAATAGGTAGGTACATATGTTATACCACTATTTCTTTGGTGTTGCAAAACTTTGGTGCGTAGTAGGCTGCAAATTCTGTAATAAATAAGAGAAATAACCAGAATATCTTGGCTTTATTCAGCGTAAAATTCTACTACGTACTGACAACTTGACATCAATCATGTCATTATCCCCCCTTGAATCTCACATACAAAGTCCCTAAGGTACCCAGGTGGCTGTCTTGTCCTGGTCGACCGCCGCAAAAGGGGTTGTTCCTGAGAAGGAGCCGTTTTTTCCTAAAGTGGGGACTCGTCAACAACAGGGTCTTGTAAGAAACAACACCATAACTTTCAGATGGTGTCGTATATTGATAGTTGAAGTAACAAATCAATGCCACAACTAATAACTCTTAATTTATTTAGACGTGTGTCCCGTAGCACGGCCCAACTAAACAGAGACTGACTGAATCGTCATCGTCTCGGACGTTGTTGATGCGTTGACAGCCATTGTCCAAGCTGGCCACTAGCACTGCCTGCTGTACACCACAGTATCCTATCCTTCCTACTATAATCTTCTAAATATATACAAAAACTACAACAACTTTGAAATCCAACGTATTGGACGTGAAATTGGGGTGCGATAGGGTTGAAATGTGTAAAAATCAATATGGATGTCGTTTCTATGTTTATATGAAGATAGGCATAGCGGTTAAGATGGCGTTAGGGGTAGGGATAGGGTAAGGGAGAGGGACAGGGAGAGGAAAAGGGAGGAGGAGAGGGGCAGGGACAGGGATGGTTTGACGGACGGTTGGACAGATGGTTGGACGGACGGACGGACGACAGATAGACGGAAGGATGGATGATAGAAAGAATCCCTCGCGGACAAAGTCGCGGGCAACAGCTAGTCTATCATAATTTAGGCAGCGTACGGCATCTAAACATTCGCAAATAATTATTTTTTGAAGATTTAATCGGAAAAAGAGCTCATAACTTCAAAACAGCTATACAGATTTTCATTGAATCAAATCCATCCCGTTTAAATGAAAAAGTAATTACGATGTCGCAGAAATATAGACAAATATACACATGTTAAACTTATAACACTCCTCTGATTGCGTCGGGGGTTAATAAACAAGCGCGAAATGCAAGATGTCATGCCAGACGTGGTAGTGTCACGTCATGCGGCAAATCATTGACGTAAGAAAAACGAAAGGGCGTTTTTTTTTAAAGATGAGCGTTTTTCTTACGTCAACATTTTTATTAAATTCTCTTTGGTGAACACTAGCGCCGTGGTATTGCACGATGTGGTACTAAAATTTTGAGCAGCCGATTTTAGACTTTATCGCTAAGTCATATAAACTAAAATTGAATGGAGTTAAATAACATCCACTGACTTTACACTGACGTTTCCATAGCGTGGCTTCAGGCTTGGACGGAGCCTTTGAGCCTTCATTGTTCCAGCAAATGATATCTGATAAAAAATACCTTAATTGAAATAAAAACCCTGTTTATTGACCGTGCAATTACATAAATGTTGTAACTGCTACATTATCTCGCAGTAACAATTGGTATTAACTAATAAATCGGCGAATTGTAACTATGAGTTTGTGATACAAAACTATGGACCAAGGCGACTAGTAAAACGCGATTTCGCTTCTGTTTACCGAATATTCAATAGATATCGATGTTGACTTTATGTCACAATTATTTTCGAGTCTCCTCCAGCAGTAAAAATAGTAAAGAAGGTGTACAACATGTCAGTAAAAAAAAGTTTATGTTCGGTGTATTCCTACTTTTACTGGTTGTTATATTGTGGGTGGTATCGGCGGAGTTGACAAAAGTGAGTACCTGCGTATATTTTCAGCAATTCGAACTTTTTAGTTGTGATAGAGATATAAGTGATTTCCAACTTGTTTCTTGTTTCAGTACATTTACATAGAAAAGAAGCTAGAGAGACCATTTTTAGTGACGTACGTGCGTAGTTCGCTGCTGTTTATTTACCTAATAGTGTTATGTTTCACACCACCTACAAGGGACCCTTGTCGACCTGCTGACTATACTGTAAGTTTGCTTGTAAACTTTGTACTGTGTAGAATATTTTGTTTTGTAAACAAACATTTTGCTGGCAAGAAGATATTTCTCTTCTATTTAAGGAACATGTTTATCACCATGCATATGCACAGACACTTCCTTATATACTTCAGTTTATCATACTATTTAAAAATATTAACATTTTAAAACCGATAACCATTTACCCTAAACCGACGAGCATGTATGAAAGGATTGATGAAGGTTCAGGAAGCAAGGGAAGTATGTCAAGATGGTAACAGGTGGAGAACTGTGGTCTCTGCCTACCCCAACGGGAACAAGGCGTGATGTTATGTATGTATGTATGTATGTAACATTTTAAAACTTCTTACATTCAAAATTTGATAGATCTCATTAGGATGGGCAGCAGCATCTATCTATGTAGCATACCATCTTACATACTGCAGTTACGAACAACATAGTTGTCAGCCGCAATGCTTACAAGCATGGTGACTATGGTACATCCCCTCCTAATTACCACACGGTTTTGCTGGAGTTCTGGATGGAGCTCCCTGTCCTGCAGTGGATGTTTTCATGGGATGTTTTGAAGTAGTACCTGTCAAGATGGTAAGCTTGCTACTTTGATGATGTTTTTTTTTTTCATTTAAAACTGTAAATATAAAGCTAACCACTTAGGTTTGTCATTAACTCTATGACTATTCAAACAATTTATCATCTTTAAAATCTTGATAACACATTTAACGAAGCGGTAAACTTGAATGATACTTTCTAGCAATGTTATTGTAACAGCTATAATTTTCAGAAAAGCTGATTAGTATTTTTTTTAATTTTCAGCAATTATTGGAGCCAACAGCAGAGACAGATGATGAAAATTATTTCAATGAATCTGGTAATTCATTGGTAAGATTATTCATCTATATAATTTCTCGAAAATCGTACTTACAATGGCCATAAATAAATGGACATTAGTAGTTACTTACTACATTATTGTGATTTACATGCCTTTTCAGGCTTCTAAACCAAAATGGTAAAAACGGAACCCTTATGGTGCGACTTCTTCTGTCTGTCTGTCTGTCACACCTGTATATCGCAGCAGCCACTCATGCTATCGACTTGAAATTTGGAGTAGTTTTAGAATATGATTGCTCAACTTTATTACAAATGAAAGAATTATAATAATATTATCATTATTTGAAAGGGGGCTCGAAAAGGGGGGTAACATTTTAAATTGTTCATTTTAAATTTAGCATTTCAAAATAGTTTTTTTTTTTTTTATGTTTCTTAGTTTTCAAGTTATGACGAAAAATATTTAAAAAAATACCGTTCCCCTTATCTCCGAAGTTTATTATTCGAAAAATGTGAATTAATCAATAGACATTTATGTAAATATTACAGGAATTATTAAACGATATGTCTAAAAAGGCACTGTTATTTAGAAACCTGCAAAAAATCTTTACAAAATAATTTAAAAGATGGGCTTTATTGCTTCTAAAAATACTGTAGGTATATCGGAACCCTCGGCGCACTAGTCCGACTCTCACTTGACCTTTCTTTTTATATGTGCAAATTGCAAAATTTCGCCTGAAATAAGCAAAGGTCAATAACACTGGGCCCAACCCTTTGAGTTTCAAAATAATAAGATTGCTTAGGATGAGTGTTTCTTAGGAGATTTACCAGTAAATCACACTATCCATTAATGACTCTTATAGCTATTTTTTCAATACTTTATTATGTGAAAACTTTGAAACCCTAAATTATATTTTAATTGTATTATAAGAAAGTTTTTGTGTTTTGACTGACTTAGGGTTGATTGTGTAGGGTGACTCTACATTTGTGCCGGTACGAGCTGGCGAAACTACGGACAGTGATGACGCCGCACCCAGAGCAGTGCGGTTCAACAAAGTTGCTGAGGTAAGACTACAATCTTGTAAGTCACACTATTACTCGTAGAGCATCATCATAACATCCCATTGAAAGGTTGATGGTGATGGAGGATGGACCTATATATAGATCCTTTTTCAGGGACTGAAATGTTCCTTCACGTGAGCCATACATGAAATCTCTTCACCCTATCCTATACTATTAAACAAGCAATATTTGTATGTATATATTTGTAATCGGTTGTAATATTTCTTAGCGCGTTTAGTGCGTTAAAGAAACTTACAGCGCCATCTGTAGGCGAGTAGCATAACTTGCTCACCCGATTATATTTTCACGTTGAGGCGGCTATAGAGCGAAGCTCGGTCGCCCAGGTATTATATATATTTATATGTTTGTAATCGGTTTCTCGAAAACGGCTCTAACGATTTTGATGAAATTTAGTATCCAGGGGGTTTTTGGGAGCAAAAAATCGATCTAGCTAGGTCTCATGTCTGGGAAAATTCGTTTTCACCGTCTTTTTTAATATTTCTTAGCGCGTTTTAGTGCGTTCAAGAAACTTACAGCGCCATCTGTTGTTGAGTAACATAGCTTGCTCACCCGATGATATTTTATTGTTGAGGCGGCTATTATAGAGCGAAGCTCGGTCGCCCAGGTACTATTCATATTGCTCCCTGGCTGACCACTGACAAGATTTCACCCGGCAAGGAACCCGGGACTTGCGCGGGCGAGAGTCGCGGGGGGGTGAGGTGGTGGATGCCGCGGGGGGCGGAGAGTGTCCATTGTTTGATTGTCCCCCCCCCTGCCCCCGCTAGGTGCGCGTGATGTCGGCGGCGCAGGCGGGCGAGGCGCTGCTGGCGCGGCTGTCGTGGGCGGCGAGCGTGCGCGCCACGGAGCACGCGCAGAGACGCGCCGCCGCCGCCGCCACGCGCCGCCATCTCCGCATGGCGCTGCTCTTCTGTTTCCCTGTGAGTAAGAGCACTACGTTAAAACATCCTGTACTATTAAATAATAATAATCATTTCTTCATGTACAACAACAAATACATAACACGTTTAAGTTATTTCTGTGAATACAATCAGTTGTACTCTATAATTATGTAAGGGCCAAGACCATCATCTAATTCCTTTACTAGGAAAACCTGTACTAAAGGAAAGACGATGTTCCTCCACGGAGTGTCACTATTGTTTGCAATGTGACGCCCTATGATTCTGCTAATGAATATCAGCAAATTTCCCAAAAATTTTACCATACGAAAGTGGTCATGTAATAGACTCATTTTGTCGATTTTTTAAGTGATTTCTTTAGCGGCGTATGTTCATCAAATCCTAAAAACGTAATATTTTAATCTTTCTCTCTAAGAAATATGTGACATGAGACTAATAAATGTTACTACCACAGTTTTTCAGGTGAAAACACTTACCATTCAGGAAAAAACGGTGTTAAAAATCATGCATAAAATTGCTATTACGGTTTATTTACGCTTACGTTCTTAGTATTAATGATCAATTCACAAGTAAAGAAAGATTTATTTTCACTTTCGCAAACAAAGTTTACACTAAATTATTGATTTTTGTAAAACTTAAATGAGTCTTTTGACCAACTAGTATAGGCGACTGGGATACGCTTCTTTACATTTCACTAGCTCATACAGAATATGTTAATGACGGACTCTATAGTTTTTTTACTCTGAGAGCAATCCTATCGGTTTGATTTTTTCCAGTTCACAGGTTAGCTGCGTATAGCCACAGATCATATAATACTAGTAAACTAGTACCTATAGCACAGCTCTGGTAGAAAGGTACCCTAATAGGTCACGCACGAAGCTCATGGAATATAATTCCTTTGCAATAATGTTGACAAAGATTTTGTTAAATTGTAATTCTTTTGTCGAGATGTAGATGTATTTCACCTCCTTTGAACTGAAGTTTTGTGCTGGGGTATGACTGAAGTTTATGTTTCCAGTGGTTCATATCGAACTACCTGTACCGACTCAGCTTGCTCCACACGAGCACGAGCTCGGCGACCATCTACTCGTCGACGACGGGCGCGCTGGCGCTAGCTCTCGGCGCCATCTTCCCGCACCAGCCGGCCGACCGGCTCGACCTCTCCAAATGTGTCGCCTTGCTCATGACTGCTGCCGGCCTGGTAAGACATCCTTACTTTTAGATCACCATTTATTTGTCAACGGACGGAGGGCGCGCTGGCACTATCTCTAGGCGCTATCTTACCGCACCTGCCGGCCGACCGGCTCGATTTCTTTAAACGCGTCACCTTACTCATGACTGCTGCCGACCGGTAAGACATTTTCACTTGCAGATATAACCTCTGCTCAGTGTTTTTTATGTGTTGTAAATCCTGGTACGTATTAGTAATTATATATTGATTTTAATCTTTAATAAGGTTTATTTTTTGTCTAGCTAGTTATGTTTTTCACACGCAAAAGGGAGCCGAAATTTCTGCCTAAAAACTGTTCTGTAAACATTTTCAGAAATACAAAATCTACGGTAACAAGTCCGATAGGTACTCTTTTGAGCTGCTGCGTGAGCGACTAAAAACATTAGAGGACACTTGTTATAATAATTATATTTCTTTGGTCGAACGGTCTATAAAAAGTAACCCTAGACATTTTTGGTCATATGTTAACTCGAAATCGAAGTCTACCGCTATGCCTAGTAGTCTTATATACAATGATGTTCAGATTCAGATAATTTTATTCAATGTAGATTCTTTACAGAATACTTATTGAATGTCATGTAGAATACAATGCAAATAGAGCGAGTCTACGCCGTTTCGGATCGTGCTATGGCAGCGTAAAAGAAACGGCAAGAAACCACTGCAGCACGGCCTACTTTAAGAGTCGGCTTTTTACAATGTGTTTCTTGTGTTTCGCTGGAATATCAGAGCACCATACCTCTTTGTCATTCATATAGTCATCTAATCTATAGTAAGCTTTTTTACATAACGTTTGCTTTACACATTCTTTAAACTTTCTCTCAGGTAATTGCACTATATTGTCAGGTATTTTGTTGTAGTATCGTATACACAGACCAACGAAAGATGTATTGACTTTAGTTAATCTAGTATATGGTTGATCAATTTTGTGCTTATTTCTAGTATTAAAATTATGCCTGTCACAAATTTTAGGTAATTGATGAATGTTCTTTCTAGCATACATAATATTTTCATAGATATACTGGCATGGCACTGTCATAATGTTGATTTCCTTGAACAGTTCTCTCAGGGAGTCACGAGTCTTCAGGCAATAAATTGACCTTATAGCCCTCTTTTGTAAAACGAATATTGAATGTATATCAGCTGCCCGGCCCCAAAGCAGTATGCCATAAGACATAATGCTATGGAAATAGCTAAAGTAAACTAGCCTTGCGGTAGCTACATCAGAAAGTTGTCTGATTTTCCTGACAGCATATGCAGCCGAGCTCAATCGACCAGAAAGAGCCGTTATATGAGGGCCCCATTGAAGTTTAGAGTCTAGTGTTAACCCTAAGAAAACTGTACTATTTACAAAATCTAATGGTTCATTATTCAATACTATGTTATGTGAAGTAGACCTTACATTTGGTAGTGCAAATTTTATACATTTAGTTTTTTTGGCGTTTAGGACTAAATTGTTAACAGTAAACCATACATGAATCTGTCCAAGTGCATCATTGACTTCGTTATAATTTTGTGATTTCCTACTAACATTGAATATTAATGAAGTATCATCAGCAAATAACACAATCTTCGACAGATTCTTCACCACAGAAGGAAGGTCATTAATATAAATAAGGAATAAAAATGGCCCTAATATGGACCCTTGAGGTACGCCAATTTTGACAACAGATCCCAGTGATTTCATCCTGTTTACTTGTACCTTTTGAATCCTGTTTTCCAAATATGACCTAAGTAGTTTAAGTGAATTATTCTTAACACCGTAATGTTCAAGTTTTAGCAACAATGTGCTATGATCTACGCAATCAAATGCTTTGGATAGATCACAGAAGAAACCAATAGCATCTTCAGATTTTTCCCACGTGCAAAAGATGTATTTTAAAAGTGCAGTCCCGGCATCCGTTGTACTGCGCCCTTTCGTGAAACCAAATTGATGGTCATGTAGTAAGTTATTTCTATTGAAGTGTGAAAGCATTTGATGTTATTATTAACAACGGCAACACAATTTGTAATGCTTTTTCTGATTATTTTAAATCAACATTTTTAGATTCCCCTGGAAGTTTCAGTTTTGATTGTAATAATCCACCTGAGGACGACCTTTCGGCGGTTTCGGATATATCAGGTATTACTGTTGACAAGAATATTGTCACGAAGTTGCTGTTAGGGTAAGACCCCTCTAAGTCAGCTGGGCCAGATTATTTGCCCGCACGTGTCTTAATAGGCTGCGCCAAAACTATTGCGACTCCTTTGGCATTGCTATTTGAAAGATCTTTAAGAGAGGGTGTTGTCCCTACGTTATGGAAGCGTGCGTTCGTGACTCCTGTCCACAAAAAAGGTACTAAGACAGATGTCGTAAATTACCGGCCGATATCCAAACTCTGCATTGTCTCTAAGGTCTTGGAAAAGCTGGTGTACAGCCAGGTTTACCCTGCACTCAAACATTCAATGAATGAATCGCAGCATGGTTTTCTTAAGGGTAGGTCAACCGTTACTAACCTTGTGTTGCTTAATGATATGTTGACTGGAGCTATGGACGGTGGAGGCCAGGTCGATGTGGTTTACACAGACTACAGCAAAGCATTCGATAGGATTCAGCATAACCTACTACTGCTTAAGCTTTACAAAACAGGTATTAGAGGTAACCTTACGTACCGCAAGCAGTAGTAGTCAATAACTATATCTGCGGTGTGCCGCAGGGTTCCCTGCTCGGTCCCTTGCTTTTCGTAGTCTTTGTGAACGACAGCGCCCATTGCTTCCAAACATCCCGCGTCCTGTGCTTCGCAGACGACATGAAGATTGTTGCTAATATTCGGTCCCCTGATGACGCTGCTGCTTTACAACGTGACCTTTCGCGGTTGGAGAAATATTGTGCAGATAATCTTCTTGATCTTAATCCCAGCAAATGTAGCGTTGTCTCCTTTAGTCGTCAGCGCTCCACTATACAACTAAAAAATTTATTGACATTTTTGTATCAATATTTTTTTTTTATTTTTGAAGGTGGTAGGGCTCTTGTGGAAAGTCCGTCTGGGGAAGTACCACCCCTTGCTTTTTTCTGCCGTGAAGCAGCAGTGTTCGCACTGCTGTGTTTCGGTTTGAAGGGCAAGGGAGCCAGTGAAATTACCGGCACATGAGAGATACCATCTTAGTTCTCAAAGTGAGCAACGCGCTTTGCTGTCTTATTAGTGTCAAGATATGCCATTAATAAGACAGTGGGTGCTATGGGCGGTGGTGACCACTTACCATCAGGTGGCCCACCTGCTCGTTTGCTCACTTGTAAAATTAAAAAAAAAAATTAGGAACAGAACCTCTTTTGTTGGTAGTGTTGTTTACATATCAAGCATATTTCTTTTTTTATATTAATTATAATTTTAATAGTAGGTACATCCGGCCAGTATCATTTTTCATACAATACTTTGGTTCGACCTCTATGGTTGATTTAAAATATCCCTATGGTGGACCTAAATTCTAATTCTAATTTTAAATCCCATTTTTACCCGCTACGAAAGTCTCTTGGAGAAAACAGCTGTTTTGTTCGCCTTTATTGACGAACCGTTCAGCGATTTTCGAATAGATGGGATGAAAAGATGTTTACTCATCTGATAACTACGTCGAGTTATGTAAGAAGCATCACCTTCTTCCATTGTACAAAAGGCGCGAAATGTCTGATTTGGTTCTTTTATTTAAGATTGCTAATGCTGCCGTTGACTGTCCGGAACTGCTTGCGAAAATAGTTCTCAAACCTCCTAATGTGAAACTCCGTTACAACACGCTCTTATATCTTCCCAAGGCCTCTACTAGGTATCGGCAGAACTCTTTTATTTGGCGACCAAGTAACTCTTTCAACAAGCTATGTAAAGATGTAGATCTAGACCTATATAACACTGGTTGCGAGTCGGCGAGATGTATTCTAATTAATTTGTTTTTTGAGTCTTAAGCGGATTTCTTTTCTTATTATTCCTTAGATTTTTTTTTTATTATTTACTTTTTCTGTTTTCAAATAAGTGCGTACTGTGCACTTAGTGTGCAAAGAGTTTTTTTCAATGTATTTCTATCTGTGAAGACCTGTAATTGGCTCTGTTTTTACATATTTAAGCTATCTATCTTGTTTTGAAGCTGTTGGTTTTCTGACTATTAAATAAATAAAAATAAATATATACCAAAGTTCACAAATAAAAGCGTGACTTTTTATAAACAAACATATTGCAGTTAAGAAAATATTTCTCTTCAATTACATGAGGTTATATGTTTGTTACCACAATACACACAGAATAATGCTTATACCTTACTTTTTAAATAATAAACGAAAATATAAATAAATGCAGCTGTGTTCGTGACGTATTCTGGGTCATCGTGAAAAGAGAGAATACCTTTTGTATCCACGAACTAGGCAAATTTTTATTTTATTTGGAAAATTTACAGTGAATAATGTTTTATATAATAATTTTGAAAAGAACTACGCCAATTACAAATTTTCTCCAGTATAATAAGTGGTTTGGCGTTTGTTTGATTGTATTATTTTACACGATGATGCTATACATGTTACGCAGGTGGTGCTGGCGATAGCTGAAGGCGATGGCGGGGGGTGGACGGCGGTGCTGTCAGCGCTGGGGTCGGCGCTGTGCTACGCGGTACACCTGCTCGTGTTCCGGCGAGAGCTGCGCAAGGGGGACGGCATCAACGCGCCGCTGCTTGTCGGTGAGATCTTTTAAACTGAAATTTCATGGTACTTGGGAAATCTGCGGTTAAAGAGTGGCTATGTTATAAAACTTATGATGTGTACGGTCCAGGTATAGTGGGGTGCCTGTGCGGGTGCCTCGCGTGGTGTGTGGGGGGCGTGCTAGCGGCGGGGGGCGTGGAGCGCGCGGTGTTGCCATCTGGCAGGCTGTGGAGCTGGCTGCTACTAGACGCCGCGCTGGGACCACTGCTCATCGAGTCGCTGTGGCTCTGGTAACACTCATACATTTTCTATTACTTTGCACTCCTCCAGGATTTTTTTGCTTCTTTCGGTTGTGTTCCAGAAAATCACACTCTTTGTTCAGTCGCATAAGCTTTTTATAGTGTACTGACAAAAGTAATGTTAAATGTAATTGATTGGCAGGGGCAGATCTCTAACGTCGTCGTCGACTGCGAGCGCGATGCTGGGTCTGTGCATCCCGCTGTCGGCGTGCGTGGACTTGGTGCGGGGCGCGGGTGTGGCCGAGAGCGCGGGGCGGGGCGCGGCGGCGGCGCTGGCGGGCGCGGGCTGGGCGCTCGCGCTGCTCCACCTGCCCGACCTGCCCGACCTGCCGGCCGCGCGCTCGCTCGGCTGGCTCGCCAACCGGGCCGCGCGCTCCGACGGCTTCAAGTGAGTACGATCACAGTAATAGCAGGATAGAGCAGGACGGAGCGATAAGGTTCTCTGTCGCTCCAAAATCTTACGCATCGCTCCGTCCTGCTGTCACAGTTCTGCCATTCCGATCGAGTTACATTATTTCGACTGTAGCTATGACGTGACCGATTTTCAGGTATACATATATCTAGAGCGTCACACGTTTCTTTGCAGCTCTTAGCGTCATCCTGTTCTAGTTGATTGAAGGCTACCGACCATTCATTTCTCTTATACTTGAAATTACCCAGTCATTATATAATCCGGGGGACTTTCTTATACTTGCCGGTTGGATATCACCCGCTGGGCTGACTTGCGGGAAGGCTTTTGCGCAACGACGGGTTTCAAGTAAGGAAATAAAAGGAAAACAGCGACTGTATGCAAAAGTACCATGAATGTGCAAAAAGAGGACAGCATAGGGCACAAAATAAGATGGAAAAGTACCAGGAGAGCATGAATATACAGGAGCTTGGACAGCGAGTGGGGGATGGGGGGCAAGTGTTCAGGGGCGTGCCCACTCATAAAGGAAATACTAATCCGAGGGAAGCTAAAAATTTTAGTTATTACAACAAGTGCATAAAACATGACTTTTTATACAAGGCTTACACTACCCGTAGGGGAATGCGAATAATTAAGCCGCAAATAAAAGTGTTTTATGGTCGAGTTATAAACTCTGCTTTTCACTTTGATTGCGAGGAAATAAAACGTAAAAGTAGTTAAGAAAAGTAGTAAATGAGATATTATTTCTTAAAATTTTTATGGTATGACTGGCTGGAAAGTCAATTTAGAAGAAGAAATTAATTTTTTGACTAAGTGCATAAAATACAATTTTAGGCTGCCTATACCCAGCATAAACTACATGGTGTCAACCGGACCGTCCGACCGACCGACCGACGAAAATTTTTGGGAGACTTGCTTTTTATGATGTAGTGATATAGAACACATTTTTGAGGAAATCAGAAATACTTTTTTTTTCACGAACACAATACTTTTCCCGCTCCGCTCGAAAGTAAAAATTGCTGACGTAGCGACCAAGGCCAGGCCTGTCTCACTCCGCGTCTAGGCATGAATTAAGTACCTACCGCGCGGCGCGCCCTACGGGCGCAACGTTTTTCGGGCTATCACGCTATCATGTTCGATACGTTTTGCGAACTTTGTGTCATCGTACATTCATAAAACAAGTCTTATTTATTTTGGTTCCAAGTCTGGGATGTTTTTAGATAATTATAATGAGGAACAGAAGTAAATTTTGTGTATTGGATGCATCCAACATGCATGAACTCGAAGAAAAAGTAAAATTTTATCTTTCAGTGTTTTTATTGTTTTTATTATTAAATAGGTATCGTTTATAAAACATACTTACTCTAAATATAGATAAGTCGGCACTCTGAAAATATGAGGTTATTTGTTGATATAGTGTCAAGCTTGGCGTGCTTTTGACTGTACAAGTCCAGCAACATATAATAAATTTTAGTTTGACGAATAAATGAAATAAAATAGGTATTACAGCAATTGTAGCCGACACTGGAGTCAACCCTGGCAATCGACAGCGTCGACTCGGTATATTAAGCTGCATTGCAAACAGGGCCCTGACGCGTAGAGTTAAGGTGCAATTTAGCTTCGACGCGCTATGTTTAGGTATATAAAAAGGCGGCTTTTTCCAAGATCAAAATAGTGCGACTTCTGTAAACTTGTTTACTATTATATATTCTGTGCCAAGGCGGCCAATCTTAAATTGAACTAGGCTGGCCACGTCGCCCGAATGCCACCACAACTATGGACGAAACGGACGACGGAATGGAATGGATTCCACTTAACGCTAAGCGTCGTCGTGGTCGGCCTAGAAAAAGATGGAGGGACGAGCTCGACTTTTGCGCGAATAACTGGAAGGAGTTGACCCCGGAAAGGGAAAATTGGAAAGATGGGAGAGAGGCCTTAGCGCTGCAGTGGGACATAACAGGCTCCTAATAATGATAATAAATTACTATTGTTTTGCGGCAAAATGGGGTAATTACATATTTTATAACCCAACACATCATAGCTTAGTTTATCATAAATAGCTTTGTATAGATAATGTGATACAGCGCGTTCAGAACAAGTCTGTCTATGATGGTTATTTTCTGCGCATAGGTGACAGGCGGAGAGCCAATGAACGATTCGCTCGCCCCCTGGGGGGAGCCGCGCTCACCCCCGCGACTCATTTTTTGACTTCTGCGCATTAACGGTCACAGACAGAGTTATTTTGTACGCATTATAAAAGCGGCCTTTTTGGCACTTTATTAATACAAAGCTATTTACGATAGGCTATGTAATGCGTTATAAAATATAGAACTACTCCATGCCCCATATTGCCGTGAAATGAACAATACTAAATGAAGATTTTTGTATTTGTGACGCAATAAATAGCAGCTCTGCTCTACAACCGCCTCATGTAACATACTAAAATAGTGCTTACAATGTTGCACACACTATATAAAATTTCAGAGATTATCCTGATAAAAGTTGATGCAATTATGAATACCTCAGAGTAAAAAACTATAAAGTCCGTCATATACATATTCTGTATGAGCTAGTGAGGTGTATCGCGTGACTCATTTGCCCATACTAGTCGGTCAAAAAACTCAGTTAAATTTTACAAAAATCAAGAAATCTTTAAAAATCTAATGTTTTAGTATAAACTTTGTTTGCGAAAGTGAAAATATATCTTTTTTTACGTGTGAATGATCATTAATACTAAGAACGGAAGCGTAAGTAATCCGTAATAGCCATTTTATGCGTGATTTTTAACACTATTTTTTTCCTGAATGGTAAGTGTTTTCACCAGAAAAACTGCAGTAGTAGCATTTATTAGTCCCATGTCACATATTTCTTAAAGAGAAAGATTAAACATTTTACTTTTTTAGGATTTGATAAAAATCCATACATTTTAGTACGGAGGTCCCTCGCAAGAAAGTGATACGCTTATGGCTCCCTCCATAGCAGACAGTTCTGCTACTTAAACCTCCTTGATGAATAGTCGAAATAATGTAGCTTGATTAAAGTGATAGCTCTGTGAGAGCAGGACGGAGCGATGCGTAAGATATTGGAGCGACAGAGACACATATCGCTCCGTGCTGCTCTTACGCATAGAGTCTGTCCTGCTGTCATTCTAATCAAGCTATTTGACTGTAGAATACATGTTTATTTTAATACGCTTATATTAGTTTCACCTGTAACAATGTAAAAAAATGTTGGAAGTGTTATTTGACCCTCTGTCCGGTTTGCAAATGAACTGAAATTTTGCATACACGTTTATTTTGAATGACAATGTATAGCTAAGTGACGTCATTCTAAATCCAATATGGCGGCCTCCTAAAGACGGCGGACTAGTTAATTTTTATGCACTCCCATTATTATGGGTATCAAACGAAAGGGTTTGCTAATACTCCAGTAAAATTACGAGAGCATTGTATGGCGAAACGGAAATAATTGATAATAGCCGTGATTCTTTTTCAGATCGATGGAAATAGAATCCACCTAAATTTACTTCATTTATTTATTTATTTTTCCGTCCAAACATTAAAAAAATATGGAATTTCGGAAAAAAATGTTAATAAATTATTTTTTTATTTACGGCTTGCTATATATTCAGAATTTCATATTATACTTGAATCCACCTAAAAATATTAGCTTTTTTGTATTGTTTAACTTTTATAGCACGAAATTTAAATAAAGCTTATCTTCGCAACCAAAAATAGTAATAGATCCGTTTTGCTTTCTAATAATTTAAATAGTGCTATATAATCACATTTTTGGCAAATCCAACATAAATGTTTACAAAATCATTGTAAAACCAGCGATTACAAAAATCTTTTTTTTTATTTAGTATGGCATTTTTGTGAATATATATAAGAATCACTTACATTTAAAAAGGTTGAGTTTAGCTCAGTTTATTTCTTTTATTTTATCTCGACTTTATTGGACCTTATATGTAAAAATAAGTGGAGATTTTATATTTTGAAATAAATTAATATTTTTAAATATATTTGTGGTGGATTTTTATGCCTATATGTAAAGTATACGTTTATCTATGATATTAAGTATATAATTGTCTAGTACTATTTTTGCCTTAGCTGTTATTCGAAAAAAATATTCCGCTTTAAATTTTAGGTGGATTCGTAAATATTGCGTCTTAACATCATATTTAAATACGATATACACAAAAAAGTAGCTATTAACATTTAATGTTTTGCAAAACCGTATCTTTACTGGAGTAAAGAGAAATACGAAAAATTATATGACGTCACTCTAAATCCAACATGGCGGCCTCCAAAAATGGTGGACTAGTAGTAAATATGTACGATATGTATGTATGTATGTGTAGTAGTAAATTTTTATGCACTTCCATGATATGGGTATCAAATGAAAGGGTTTGCTAATAGGAATACGAAAAGTGCGTGATTAAAGCGTTTTTTTTAGTTTTTTTAAACTTTAATATTTTTTAAATATTTGCAGTTCGTTCAATAAGTTGTTTTGTTCCAGTTCACTAAGAAACATGCCGGAACTTGATGAGCAGTCGGAGGCGCTGATGCCGGCAGACGAGCCCACGTAGCAACATGCCCACTCGCCTACACTATAAATAAATATGTATAGGAACATTTCACACAAGACATCTGATCCCGAACAAGGCAATGGGTATCAGAGACTGATTTATTAGGCCAGTTTACAACGGTAATATAAAATGATGGAGTCTTAGGGTCGGCGTCCAGTAACCGCCTCAGCACCAGACCGTCACCGTCTCGCCTCGCTACTAATTTATAGAAAAGTTATGTGGCACACAGTACATTTAAAATTTTGAAGTGAAACTATTGGTCACCGCGAGAACCGCGCACAGCCCACTCTTTTTAGTATGTACTAAAGTAAGGCCACCGTAATTGGTATATTATGACAGCTGTCAAACGTATGAAAAATTACGACCTACCAAGAAAAATGAACCCTATGTGTTGGTGATAAGGAAACGTCAAAACGGACTTCATACGTTGGCCGTACTTTAGGTGGTTGTCTGGTGCTGGTCGGGTGCTGAGACGGTTAAAGGGACGCCGACCCTTACGTTACTATACACGTATGGTGCAGAAAGGATAGACACTATCAACCATACCAATTGGCCTGGCCGCACCACTTGTATTATACTCATCAACATACCTCATCATCACTACTTTTACGCTACTAAGTCACATCTCGATCACTATGCAACCTGCGCCATAACACTAATGTCAATTTGAGACTGAGCGACAGTTGCTTAGCTCAGCGGTATGACCCCAGCTATGGCCACGGTGAGGTATCGAAAATAATCGCGGGCGGGGAGTGTCCGTTCTGTACGTTTCTTTATTCTATGCCAGTTGAGAGAAACAACACATGAACAAGTTATCTGTCCAGAGTCGAAGCAACTGAGAAGCGTTATCTATCTGTCTCGCTTGCAAACAAGCGGAATGCCTCTGTTCAAGTGTGTATTCACCTCGACTCTTGCAGTGCGACATATAAAAGCGAAAAGTCCTGTATAGGTAATAATAACTAATAAGTTGCATAATTTTTTAATTTTCTGTTTTGTTGACATAACTTATTCGCGCAAAAACGTCCGCGACAAAAAGTTTTGTTTTGGTCGCGTCCCTGTTTTCAGCAACCTCACAGTAACTTTTACAAAACTCTAGGGTCATTCGTATAGAGTACATTTTGTAATAATTGTGTTGCCAGCCTGTATGTACCGACCCTGGGACTTTAAAGGTTCTTTAAAGGTCACACGTAGTGATGTGCCGTTCCCGGTCTGCTTTAATTGTTCCTGGGCTTATTGTGAATATTCCCAAGAAGGTGTTCAGGTGCCATTGCCGTAGGGTATCATATCATTGTGTCCGTTAAGAGTTGAGCCTTATCGTAACATAATGGGAATATTGCCATCCGGATAATACTGGGAGCGATAATACTCCCGACGGCACGTCTACCCGAAGACCTAGTGCGCGCAGCCAATACACAGCCAAAGACACCATGCCGCTCGATTCAGATCCATCCAAGGCTAGGGTAGAACTGTGGTCAAAAAGGTACCCTCCTAACAATATTCATATCCCAACTGCCGAAAAACTGCCACCAGGACACGATCTTCCCTGGTCCATATGGAAGTCACTGAACAAACTGCGGTCGGGCGTTGGCAGGTGCGGGGAACTCATGAAGAGGTGGGGCTTCTCTGATAACGACAAGTGTGAATGCGGTATTTTGCAAACCACGACACACTTGCTGTCGTGCCCTACTTCTCCAGTTTCCTGCACTCAGAAGCAACTTTTTGAAGGCAACCAAAAGGCTATTGATGTGGCTACTTTTTGGGCTAAGCTATTATAGTCAGTTTTGCCATTGACTCGAAAAGAAGAAAAAGATGTGCGCGCAGTCTATTTTTTCACTATAGTTGGATAGGATAGATTATAAACTTGTGTGACGAGTTCAGTTAAGAATATCTGCAATGGTATGCATGTGTGTAGCATTATAGAGTAAGAGTTCCTACTGAACAATGTGTATCAAAAGAGTCTTACAATCTTTTTCCTAGAAATTTCGTTCCAGACATACAATACCATCATCCATACAAACAAATCCTATGGTATGACATCTTTTCACTTATTTATGATTAATTTTCCTATGTTATTTGAAATTCTTTGACATTTAAATAATTTATATTTCAACTCTGCCATCGTGTACAACTGATGATTTTCTATAACTGATGATGGTGCTTAGTATTTGTAATTACTCTCTTTTTTTACCTTTACTTCTTGAGCTTTTTTCAATTTGCTAGATTCAGCCTAGATCCTTCAGTAATGTCGGTCGTACAGTCAAGAGTGCTTCGAGCTTGATATATAATATTGGCCTTTGCACCGTTCTAATTTCAAACACCGATAGGTCATAGTGTCACACTGAAAGTGTCAAGTTTGACCTGCTCACTACTGTGCCCTTTTTGTAAAACCTTCTGGTAATATTTTTTAAATTTCTAGCTTGACTGTGTGAGCCGAATGCTCAGCAAAATGAACTATATAATTGTTATGATAGTAATGTATAACTTAATTTCTTTGTAAAATAGTTCTTTTTAGATTAAGTAAAGAGGTTTTAATACATTTTAAGTTCCAAAACGACTAAGAGCAGTTTGTTTGGCGTTAGGACCTGGCGTTATGTTATACCCGTTTGGTTTTGGATCTGTCCGGACCGGTAGGTGTTTAGTCGCTTTTAGTGTTTTGTGACCATGTGATTTAATTACCTGTATGATATGGTGGCAAAAAGATGTAATATAAGAAAGCGAGTCTGCCGTAGTTGGTGCGTCGGCCGGCCAAAAAATGATAAATGGAAAATGTATAAATTCATTGAATCGTAAATCTGTTAGAACTTTGATCTCATGACCAATTGGGCAAGATAAATTGATTTTTCATTTATAAACCTATCCTTGAAAATTTTATTTTATTTCAAATTATTTGTTATAATGCTGCGCAGGCGCGGTAGTTTTATTATTCACGCTTTTATAAAGAAATCTGTTAAGTTGTTGCTTATGTACGATTTAAAGTCGATTAATATTATTTAAGTAGGTATCTGAGGTAGAGCGTATTCGAAGCATATAGGGTGACTTTTAATTATTTCTTGATAGAAAAAGGTATGAATGTACTCATGATACTGAACAACTTTCCCCAAGGAACCTAGGTCCAAAAACGAAAATCAAGTTTTGACCTCCCATAGAAACTGCTTCAGCTGATAGCATTTTGTATGGGAGGTCAAATTTGGTTTTTCGTATTACGACCTATGTTCCTTGGGAAAAGTTGTTCAGTATCATGAGTACATGCATAACTTTTGCTATCAAGAACTAATTAAAAGTCATCCTATATAAGGATTTGAACCACTACCGGTATTGTGATTTTAGATTTCTTAATGTTTGTGTATGACTATAAAATTAAGGCGCGCTTCGACCAATCACGTACAAATAAACTCTTCTCTACTTCATCGTTTTTCGAAACAGACTATCGGATTTTTTTTATGCAGATGCCTCAAAAGACACGAATAATAGATTAAAACTGGCTATACCTTTTCGAATTTTTAATTTGTTATGTTCATTGATATGCATTAAGAAATTAAGCTTCAAGGAAATTATTTTTCTGTGCTCACTATTTCTTAAATATCACGTCCCACAAATATCCGCCGTTTTTTCGTGTTTGTTTCTCATTTCGTCTAATTTCAAGGTTTTCGACATTTAATTAGCCGGATTTAACAGCGGCAGATTATTTTCTTTGAAAAAGGTGTGTATTAATAAGCCACAAACAATCCTGCAGCTGAAGGAGAATATTCGAGCGGAAATTGAGCTGTTAACACCCAATATTCTGAGAAAAGTTGAACCCATCTTTGCGAGGATAAAATTGGCAAAATATTTAGTAAATAGCACAAAATAATTTTCATAAACATTAAATCAATGAACATGACAAAATTCAAAAAGTTATAGCTAGTTTCATTCCCTTCCGGCACATAATGTTACGTCCGCAAAATGACATGTTCGCAAAATGTCACGTTCGCAAAATTTTTTTTCAGACCGTACCAGGAAAGTAGCATTTAATTCAGCTTAGTCAGATCGTCAAAGTCCGTCGAAGTACGTAGCCGACTGTAGACAGCAGCAGTAGACGACGTGTCGCTGCGACACTACTGGTTGACACTATGTATGTCTCTGACCTTCCGTAGATAGCGAGCCTCCGGTGAGATCGGTCCACATTCCCGTCTGGTCCAATTTCCCAATCGGTTTAAATTTTTTGGGAATTTTTGTATGGATTTGGGACTTAAATTTTTTTTAATTCTTTTGGACTTAGAAAAAATTTCAGTGTTTCTACCGACTTGCAACCGTGTGTACGTGCAAGTTCAAGTATCTTCAAGTTTTCTGCGAACGTGACATTCTGCGAATGTGAAATTTTGCCATGGTAAACCCTAGTGTGACATTTTGCGAACGTGACATTATGCGCCGGCAGGTTTCATTCGTGTCTTTTGCGCCACCCAGTATTAACCTCGTAAGGCCCACAGGTATTTAAGGCTCGTTGTAATAGCGGTCCGACGTCCTAATTTTAGAAAACATCGTTCAGGCCCAGACCTTTCATGTGCAAAAATAATGATTTAATGATAAGATACAGGTTCCATATTTTTGTATGATACTTCTTATTACTAACAGCAACTGACAGGATTAAGAAAACACGAAAAAACTATGTCCTTTTTTTAGGACATTGGGTTGCACTTATGACGGAAAGTGGAATATTTGTATTACTTTTTATAAATATTTGTAGATATTTAAGTAGCAAAAATTAAACAACTTTTCAACTTTCATCTTACTTATTCATTTCTGAACTAGTCGAGGTCTTTAAAGTTATTGAAAGAACAAAATACTTTGATTAATTAGCTTATCAAGAGATATTATGTCACATAATCAAAACATATTCACATTGCTGTGATTCCTATATTCCGATAAAACGTAAATAATAAGTATCTACTATGTGAAACTGATGCATCCCAGCTGGATTGTCTTCAAAGAATTTTTTTTATGACGTTTCAATTCTACGACGCCAAGTATCTATCGGGCTGATAGTCTGTGTCATTGGTGTCGCTGTCGCTGCCACAATCTTCGAATTTTGATTCAATTAAGACAAGTCCATTTTCTATTACATGATGATGATGATGACATAGCTAAAAAAGATGCAAAGTTGTATTAATGAGGATACCTACATAACCTACATAACTTTTATGTGTTTAGACCCAGCGGCCTAATTTTAGGACATTGAACTTTGAAAAAAATATATTCATCAATTACAACATGTTTTCACAAAATTTATTATAAAAATCAATATTCAGTTTTCACTTTTTTTTCTTTTGTTTTATTCAACCAAAAATACACAAGATTCCAAAGAAATAATTAGATTTACTTACCGTGTTTTCTTGGAACAGCCATCTTGCTCACCTTCCTCATGAAAATAGCAGTTTTTTTCTTTTATTACGTCAAAATATATATTTTTAAAAGATACGTTCAATAGCATAACATAATTTATGGTCCATTCCAAACGGGCGCCAAAATTCAAATCGTAATACGACTCCAAAATTTATGTCCTGTTATTAGGATGCTGGGCCGATATAAAGTTTCTTAAACTAATGTAAGTACATATACCCGAGTAATTTTGAGTCGGCGCCGCCGCCGTGCATCACGCTTTACGTAATTAATTAATTTGCTTGTTTGACGCCGACTCAAAATTACTCGGGTGTACTTACATTAGTTTAAGAACTTTGTTATTAAGGTTAAATAAAAAAGTTTTATTATTTATTGCTTTTCAGTTTTTTCGGCGGTTTAATTTTTTTGTTAAAAGTTTTTATTTTACAATTTTTTGTGACTATAAATTTTCCCACTCTTAAGCTCAAGTCACACAGAGGCGGTATGATTGCAAAAGCGGTCCAGGGCGGTTTGGCGGGAACAAAATACCGCGCCGCGGCCGCTTTTCAATGTGACAGTGTGCATATGAACTCATACTTTACAAAAAATACCGGCCCCGGAACGCTTCCGCTACCGCCTCTGTGTGACGCGGGCTATAGGGTAAATCGGACTACTCTGTAAAAAGTTATGCGTGGTCATACATTACAATCAGTCAGTGAACAATCAAACATCCCCTGTTTTCCTACCCTTAGGGTAGTATTTTTTTTTTTCAAATTTATATGGGACCAAGTTCGGGGTATACCCTTTCCAATAAAAAAAGAATTATCAAAATCGGACGGACTACTCTGTAAAAAGTTATGCGTGGCCATACATAAAAAAAATATATATACGCGTCGACTTGAGAACCTCCTCCGTTTTTTTTTCGTCGGTTAAAAATTATTCCGTTGGGCCTTACGAGGTTAATACTTTTGGATGAACCCATTTAATTTTAACTAAGTACCTAGTTTCAAATTATTGTGAACACTAAAAGTCAGCTAGACTAGTAATATAGCAATACAATACTGTTTCAAATTGCTTTTGATAAAGCCTGTTAGATAAGAAAAAATCTGAATGCTGTTATGATCCTGCCTGTGGCTATAGCATATATATAATTATAAAAATAGTCCTTTTCGAAGAGTACGTTTGAAATATTGTGTTCGTCAAAACATAAGCGACGGATTCCAAAGTTTGACTTAGATTTCCCATAAATAGGACCCTCTGTTAATAGGTCGTAATCTGGTCTCCTTTCCTTCTGGGAGTATTCCCACCAATCAACAATAAGTTTTCAATTATCCTGCAAGCAATGAAAACTTACGGTAAATTACTGTGAATAAAGGAGTACTGGAAACGGGAATACCCCGACGGTGGCACATCTCTAATCTAAGGGTCCAAAAATTATTTTTTAAAGCATTTCACAAGCTTCATGTAACATTCTAATGAAGGCGTAGTGTCCTAGTGATTAACAGTAAAATAATATTTTCTTTTTAGGGTTTCGAAACAAAATGGAGAAAACGGGACCTTTATGGTGTGACTTCGTCTGTCTGTCTGTCACACATGTTATCGACTTGAAATTTAAAATATTTTAAAAATAATAATAAGCTTGTTAATGGGGCCCAAATAGGGGGGCAAAATTTTAAATTGTCGTTACAAATGTCAATGTTGTCGTGTCGGTCAAATGGGTTATCATTATGAAAGAGTTTTACTTATACTTACATTTAAAAATATATTTTTGTATTCTTTTGACTCTTAGTTTTTGAGTTATAATTAAAAATGTCCATCCCCCCTTTGTCTCCGAAATTTTGTAAACGAAAAGGTTTATGTAAATATTACAGCAAAAATAAAACGATCTCTCTAAGTAACACAGTTTCTTGGAAATCTGCAAAAACCTTTAGAAACAAACTTAGTTATGCGGTCTTAAAAAATGGACTTTATTGCTTCTAAGAACACTACAGGTATATGGGATCCCTCGACGCGTGAGTCCGACTTGCACTTGACCGACTTTTTGAGCAATTTACGTCTTTATTAGGTTGCGGTGTGTACATTTCTCAAATTGTAGTTTTTGGCCCCATCTGGCAATGACGTGACGAGACGAGTAGTATACGATCATCGCAGTATTTATGATAAATAAATAATTTATCCATTCCAAATAGCTAGGGGAGCCTGGTAAACAGTGAGTAATTTTTTTTTGCGCTCATATTTCAGAACCTAATGCTCATATCGGCTTGAAATTAAGTTTGATCTATTGTATTGTTCACAGCAGAATAAATAAGATTTTTTTTAAAGAGTAGATTTGACCCACTGTGTACAAGGGGTAGTGAACACTGAATCACCCCCTGGTTAACAGTGGGTCTAGGAGTTTTCTATGGGCAAGTAATTAAAAAAACATCAGCCCTGGTTTACAGTGGGTCTAGGTGTTCTCTATAAATACGAAATTAAAAGCATTTGACCAAGAAATATTCATTTATTTCTTATAAAAACAAAACAAAATTGACATTACGTCAGAGTAAAAAATATTTTCAACACAGGTATATTATAAAAAGAAGGTGCTGTATTTATAAAAAAGAAATTAAGCAAAAGGCAGCTTGCCTAATACTTATGCCCAATTTTATGGCATCAAGTGCCTTTTTCATTTCCTCCTCCGTGTGAAGTCCTATTTTTCTTTCGCTTTTATCTCTTCCCATTCTGTAACAAAATTATTCTACTTTGATAAAATTATTAACTTCTTTTGTATTTTTTTGCTATTTCCTTCTTATCCATATAACGGTTATTTTCAGCAAAACAATGCACATCGCCTTGACAACAAGCACCTTCAGGTACACAGTGAATCGCGATCCACTGTGTACACAGTGAATCAGACCCACCGTTGACCCTATGGTGATTTTAAATACAAACAAGACTCAACCAGTTAAAAACAAATAGCTGAAAAAATATTCATGTATATTACAGTGTACTGACAAGGTCAAAGTGTAGTAAAACAATTTTATTGATATCTATTGTAATTAAGTAATTATAAACAAAATATTTACCCACTTCCCCGGAACAAAAATGTCTCTAGCACGTCATGATGTGACCGCGGCCGCGCGAAAACTAGCAGAGAGGGGATTGGGTGCGGGGGGGCATCTGCGAGTGGACAAGCGGTGCTACCTATAGTAAGTTCGTCAATCTTTGCGTAACCCACTGTGTCCGACTGATCCACCGTTTACCCGGCTCCCCTACTAGCTTGTGTTGTTGTACAAACAGTAACTTAAATGTCCATTGAAGACGGAGCAGTATGATTGTGCGATACATACCGTACATTATATGTAAATAAAAGTAACGATGATTCTTTTATGGGGTGATTCTGCACCGTTAATAGATTGTTTTAAAAAATATATGGAAAAACTCAAAGATCATGGTAATTTTTTCTACACCAGTATTTATGAGAAGTACGCTTGTATACGTCCTTTTTGCGTACCTAATACTTAATAATAGGTCTTTACCTATGAAATTGCCGTTTTGTATGGCGAATTTTAAGTAAACTCAATTTTCAGTACTAACATTTTTGCATTTTTCTTAGGAATTATAAATCCAAATTTTTTTTTTGAGCATTATTGGGAAGACATTAAGCTAACAGAAGCTTAAATTTAATTTTAGAAAAATATTATATGTAAAAAAATATAACAAATCTAATGATGAAATCGGACGACATTTAAGACCAACAATTTTCGAACCTTTAATTTTATATATCAAACTAAAAATAAAAAGTTTATTTTATGCGTAAATTGATAACCTTGAAGTCAACTTTCAAATATAAGACAAATGAAAAAAATAGCATTAGAATCATATAAATATATATATATATAATAATCATATATATATATCGAGGTCAAGAGTAAGCCCATTTTCAATAAAAAAAAAATTATGATCTCATTAATCTGTAAGAAAATTTCGGCAATTTCATAGGTAAAGACCTATTATTTTCTCATAGCTCCGTCTTCACAGCACAGTTGGGAGTGTTGCTGTTTGTACATGTATTATATGTAGTGTACATGTACATGTAGTGTATGTATACCATGTGTTGCTGAACGAACCGCACTTACTATACTGTTAATTAAATATATTAATTGTACATACTATTATTATCCTCTGTGACATTAATGAAATTATAATTATTTACACACAACTTGTATGGAGTTTTTAATTAAGTGTTATATGTATTCTTTCAATGACGGCTTTTGTACAGTAAATATTTGGGTGTAATAAAAGTGCGGTGCTCCTTTAAATGTACATTTGCTATAAAAATGAATGTTTATAAATAAATACCTGTTCTGAATCCAAATAAAATTCAAGTTTATGATCGATCATCAAAAATTAAATTAAGTTTCTTACAGAGCACAACTACCCCTTAAAAGATCATCGTTTTTTTTACATCCTGTATTCAGTTTCCTTTGTTCGGTTTAAAAACTTGGTATTAATAAATTCGAGTAAAACCTAAAAGTAAAACAAAAATTTACTCTTCACATCTCATACGAACCGATAATGATCGGCCCAGTATGCGACGAGTAAGCATTTTTTGGTACAGTCAAGCAAGAGCACATCAAGCTTGACAAATTGGACTTTGTACCGTTCTTATTTCAATAGACATACGGGCTTGAGTCACACTACGAGTGTCAAGCTTGACCTGTCGTTGACTGTTACCTTCCACAGGGCCCTTGAAAGGTTCTACTGTTTACCTGTATTATGTGTAATGTAATTATGTTAGTGAAGAGAGGGATTATACGACGCACAAAATAACTTTGTTCCTGTCATTGATGCGCAGAAGAAAAAATGGCTCATTTTTTACTACTGTGTATAACGTTTTGTAAAATATAGTTGAGTAGAGATTCTTTACAGCACACTGAAAATAATAGAATGGAAAGATATTTTGATACAACATGAAATGTTAATCCTTTTGCTCCCGTAGCCCAATTCTACTAAGTAAAACGAGCAAAAACAAATCTAAGGAAAGTGGTCGTGTGATGCACATTTTGTGCAGGAGAACGATTTTTTATGGCATTTTATTTTAGGAAATTACTACTATAGGAAAGTTCACTGAGCTTCGGGAGCAAAATTATTGCATGTTGTAGGTACGAGTATAAGCCGTGCCTTCAATTTCTTTACAAATACAAGATGTTACAAAATCCGTGTAAAGTGTTTCTAGCAAGGAATAAGCTATGTACTCTACGTTCATTTTACCGGCGAAGGCTATTCGTCCGCCGCGACGATTCCGACCCAGACCGACAAAACAAAAGAACAGAGCGTATGCGACTTTATGAGTAAGTAATAAGTACTTTATTTGCTCGTAACTTTGTAGGCGCTTTTGTTTTGTTATCGGTATGTCGGCTCGGAAACGTCGCGGTGGACAAACAGTCTAAGTGCAACCACTAATAGGCCACGTTTCCACATTTCCGGTTTGCGTCGGGCTGGCATGGATCAGTAATGTATTGAAGCTCTAGGAGGTGTGTTCCAATATATCTCTTAAACACAACATGAAACGCACCGAACCCTTGTCTTACTATAAGGATCTTAAATATGTAGTGGAGGATGCCTTAGTAAGGGAAAAGAAGGCTTATTTCGATCATTACGTAAATCACAGCCATCACGACCCTAAAACTATGTGGGGGCACATAAAGAAAACAGTCAGAATTAATAATAAACCTGAACTACCCAATAATGGTATTTTTAAAGATCCAAATAAAATAAACGATCACTTCACGAACTTACCGGGACATGAAAATGTCCCCATTTCTTATTTAACCTTTTTTGAGTTCCAGACTAAAGTGACGGACACATTTGAAATAAAAAAAGTCCTCGAAGAAGACGTTTTGAAAATTTTACATTCATTTAAGTCTAACGCGACTGGCAGCGACGGTATATCCTTAGACATGTTGAAGCTTACTTTGCCACACACCTTGCCGGTAATAACGGCGATAGTAAATAAGTCTATACAAACGTGCACGTTCCCTACTGATTGGCAAAAGGCGGTTGTAAGACCTATACCCAAGTTGTCAATGCCTAGCACATTGAAGGACCTCCGCCCGATAAGCATCCTTCCATTCGCATCAAAAATTTTAGAAAGGGTAGTGGCCAATCAGTTGAAGACGTTTATAGATCGCAATGAAATACTTCCACATAAACAATCTGGCTTTCGTAAATTTCACAGCACTACAACAGCCATGCTTCATGTAACTGATGATATCCTTACAGGGATTGATGCAGGCGAAGGCACTATACTTGCACTCCTAGATTTTACGAGAGCGTTTGATTGTATTAATGTTCCGCTATTGCTAGCTAAGCTACATTACTATGGTTTTAGTATCCCCGCAATCAAATGGGTTGACAGCTATTTTAAAAACCGCATGCAATGCGTTGAGATCTGTGACGATGGAGGTAATTCAATTCAATCACTAGATAAAAAAGTTACAAGGGGTGTCCCTCAGGGGTCTATTTTGGGTCCTCTTTTTTTCATAATATATTGTGCGGATGTAGTTGACCACATTTTCAACTGTAATTATCATATCTATGCTGACGATATCCAAATTTACATATCTTGTAAGCCTAGCGAAAGTTCTGTAGCAGTTCAAAAACTAAATGAGGATTTAGATCACATTGCGACCTGGGCAGAGAAGAATGCCTTAGTATTAAATGGTGGCAAATCTAAGTATATGCTTCTTGGAACCAAACGTCAAGTCCTAAAATTTACAGCACAACGCATTCACATATCTATAAAAGGTGAAGCTGTAGAGCGCGTACTTGAAGCAAAAAATTTGGGGTTGTTAATGGACGAAGAGCTTAGATTTGAAAATCATGTTATTAACACAGTAAAAAATTGCTTTTACCGACTAAAGGTGCTCTACCAAATTAGAAACTCTTTACGTGTAGATGTTCGAATTAAACTGTGTGATTCCCTGATTCTGTCTAAATTCAACTACATGGACGTAGTGTACGGGCCACGCCTACTTGCGCGTACTGCCAAATTAATCCAGCGTGTTCAGAACGCTTGCGCACGCTACTGCTTTAATATACCACCACGCACACACTGCACTCCGTACATTAATAACTCTAATATCCTTAAAATGGCTAATCGTCGCAATATCCATCTGGCCTGCCTATTATTTGGTCTTGTGAAGTATCAACTCCCTCTGTATCTTCATAAGAAGCTGGTATGGTCCCGCGACGTGCAGGCCCGCTTAACGCGCACCTCCGCTTCTCGGCTTGCGATCCCGCCACACCGCACTTCAACATTCCGCGGTAGTTTCAGGTTTGCCGCAACCAAGTGTTGGAACGATTTACCGCCCCCTATTCGCAGTCTGAAATCGTTAATTTCATTTAAAGGAAAATATAAAAATTACATATTGCATTTACAAAAAAGTTGATAAAATCGATTATAGTAGGAAGTAACCGACTCACCTTAACGGATTCAGACGCGAGGCAGAGGCGGTGGTTGCGTGGGGATATCTTTTCATTTAGGATACGTAGGTAAGTATGTACCTAGACATTCTTTCCTACAAAATAGTTTAGTAGTTAGTATTTATATAGTTTTAGAATTGCTTATATTTAATTTTATCACAAAATTTGGACGATTTATTTCATTTTTATTTTTAGTTTACTTATAGCAATCATTTTATTTTATAAATTCATTTAATAATATCTAACAAATCGAATGAAGTGTGTTCTATTATTATCTGTAGGTGTTTACCCACACGCATTATACGAGTAGTAGCATTGTAGTAAATTTGTTATAACATCGTGTAGACGATTTCCTTGTCACCGGAGCGACAAAAGACGAGTAGCGAATTAACCTGAATGTGCATGCCGACTGCTGGCGCGCGAGCCCAGATGCGATAGCATACCATCATCACTTCACATAATTTTTTTTTCTTCCCTCAACACAATTACACTTATTTTGTATTTATCATCTGCTTCTTAGACACATTTTAAGTTTGTATGTATGTACCTGTATGATGTATGTTTATTTTATGCACACTAGCGTCCGTGCCTCACTCAGCGCAGGGTCCACTGAAAACCAGCGTCGCAGCATGCGTGCTGCGGCTTTTGCTGAGTGAGGCCCTTTTATCACTGCCGATGTCACAGCACTGATTTTATTTTTATTTTTTTCTACTTTTGTATTCTTACGATAATATTTATTTGATAATGCTATTGTATTTTTTATAGAATTGTGTTGTGATGTCTTAGTGTTAATAAAAATTTCTGATTTCTGATTTACTTCTAAAATTGTATGAATGTAATATAATAACTTCTCTGTATGACTTTCTCTTTTAGTTAATTTTTTCTATACAAATACCAAGCGATGATATATTTTTTCTTAAAACTGAGCAGGATGCGTATGAACAAAACAACAAAATGAGCCCGCAATGAGGCTATCACCAGTGCCATGCGAGCACGAGTATACGCCTAAGCGGCGACGGCGCCGCGCTCTGGCCCGTCGTACACACGGCCGCACATCGGTAGAAACACTTTTGGACCTTATGGCGTGGTAATAGAGTTGAAAAAGTTTCTACCGACAAGCGGTTGACCGTACGTACACCGGGAATGTGAAAATTCACCCGGTACTTACTACTCTTTAGTTAAGTCTTTACAATTGGCATTTTGTAACTGCCTTGTGCAGTCAGTCGTATGTCAGTGAAAACATTTGTAACTCTATTACTATGCCATAAAGTCCATATAGTTACTACTGACGTGCCGTTGGGTGTATTATTATTTTAGCTTCTCTTCATGCGAATAAAAATTAAATACCTACTTACTTACTTGAGTTTATTTAACTTGAGATTGTGGCAAATGCAATAGATTTTATATCACTTCTCTCATTTTCATTTCTTAATCTATCTACTCGAGAACCTGTTGCTATGTACACCAGGCTGGGTAAAACCCTGGATGATCAACTGGGAGCCAATTCTTGAATATCATCCGATGATAAAATATCACTCGATAAATTCAAAATTACCTACTGAATTTTCGCTCCAAAATTGTTTTTAGTCTCAGAGGTGATATTTTATCACTCGGTGATATGAAAAAGTTCGAATAGAGAAATACGCGATTTGTTGTGACGGGGGTCTGAGCAAGGAACCACGTATACAGGGTGTTAATTTAATTGCGTGCCATAGCTTAGAGGGTTTTTCAGTAACGATAAAGGAACACAAAAAAAATATTTTAAAAAATCCTATTCGAAAAAAACTAAAACTTCATTGAAACTAAACTAACGCGGCGGGCAATGCAATGACCCAGACGGAGCACTACGCTATCACCGAGCCAGCGCGCGAGTATCAATGTATAAGGTAGACACATACATAACTGAAACTCTTTCGCGCGCTTTTGATAGTGCGGTGCGCCGTTTTGTTTCAATGAAGTTTTTTTTTTTTTAAGCAGGATTTTTTTTTTATATTTTTTTTTTTGTGTTTCTTTATCGTTACTGAACACCCCCTAAGCATACCCTGTATTATATGTTTTACTGCCAGCGTGATCTAGTGGTTAGAACATTCGGCTATCGGCTTGGGTTCGATTTCCGGTGGGGACACTGTCAAAACAAAAATCATTTTATCCAGTTTGGTTAGGACAATGAAGGATTAAAATGATTCCTTGCTCCGAAAAGCACGTTAAGCCGTTGGTCCCGCCCGACTACTATCCACATAAGTAGTCGTTAATGAGCCATGTCATAGGCTTTTTTAGCTCAGCAACTTACCAGGTTTTGTGAGGTTGTTAACGTATAACTCCTAAGGGTCCGCGCAGACCGACCGGCAAAATGCTCGCGCATAGAGTAGAGTGTGCTCGCGTATGTTCGAGCATGCGCATTTCTCAGGGTTGCCATGCCATGTTACTAATTTTTAGCGATAATTCAACACGGATGTGCATGCGTGAATGTGATGGACTGGGATATTGTAATTATGCACTTTTGGCGGAAGAAGAAGAAACAGAATTATAAATAAATTAAAACTTAAAAATATCTGAATTATCAATATAGATGGAGAAGACCCAGCAGGAGAGATATTTTTGGATAAATTCTCTAACCTTTTCTAATAATTTACCATTCAGAAGAACTTTATTTTATAATTTTTTGTAATATGAAAAATTAATTTTAAACTACGAAAAATTTAAATTACGAAAAAAGTGTGATTCGGTCTTAACAATTTACAAATTACTCCTTTTCAAATAAATTACAAATTGTAAAAAATGCTATATTTAGCCCTAAACCCTTCAAGCAGGCAACACTGAGACCTTGCGCCCGCGCGCATGCTCGAGCAGTCGCGAGCAGTTTTTATGCCTCTCAGGCAATTTGGCATTTTATTCCTATGCATTTAAAGTCCATTTTGCAATGCTATCAAAAACCGCTCTCGTCTGCTCTGTCTTTTGGTGTGCGCGGACTCTAACAATCATACGGTTGAGAATTTGGGGACAGGGCATTCCATTCCAGCCCGTCTCTATCCTATCCAAAACTGTCTGAGAGGCAAGGAATTTGAATTTGTAGTTATCGATAGGGTTAATTAGTGACGTTGCCTTAAACGCCCCATACAAAGCCCTGCCTGCAGGGCCCTGCTTGCAGTGCGCACTGCCAATCGTACCGTGTGTGGTGTTGCAGGGCCGATGTAACGGCCATTTTGTCGGCCCTGCATGCCCACACAAAGTACGATTGGCAGTGGCACTGCAAGCAGGGCCCTGCAGGCAGGGCTTTGTATGGGCCGTTTAACTTGAATTTTCCGCGAAGCAAGGAGGTCTTTCTTCTGAGAATTTTCCCCATTCAGAAAAATTTTTAAGTGCTGGGTCAGAAGTCTTCTGACCCAGCACTTATCAGAAGAACTATTTGGAGAGGCCTCGGCCCTTAAAAACTTCGGTTTTCCTATGGATGATTCTTCAGTATGCTGACGACGACTACGTCTTAAATTAATCGTCTATGGCTATTATTACGTTACGGCTTCGTGCGATATTATGATTTGATTTATTTTTTATATTTTATAGTTTTGAAATAATTATTATCATACTGGGTCCCAGTCCTAGATAAGAATTTTTCTGGGTCCCAGTGACTGGTTAGAACAAAGAAAAGAACTCTCTAATCTCGAGTCCTCAGAAGAAAGACCTCCTTGCTTCGCAATTTCTTTGGTTGAGTCAAAGAGATTTGAATTGAATTGTCACCTAACACCGGCTCTACTTGCTGGCCACGCCGGCGCGGCCAACGGGCGCAGCCAATGTCTACTAGGCCCGTTTGCGTGAGTTTGCCGTTTGCGACAAACGCTGGCCGGCGGCGTGCCACCGGCTCTACAGGTTGGCTGCGCCGGCGCGGCCAACGTCTACTAGGCCCGTTTGCGTTGGCGTTGGTCGGTTTTTTGTGCACGATTCAAAGGGATTTGCCACGAGCCGCAAACGGCGTTCACACGTTGGCCGTGCCCTCATTTCAAATAAGTGCGTAGGAGTAGATGGACGTTCACCTGGAAATAAAAATTAAAAGCACTGTATAAGTATATTTCGGCGGCAGCGATAGTCTACGCGTATACGTCCATCTTGCTTGACCACTCACAGATTAGATAGAATCACGGAATGAGCCGCACCAACGTGCCTTTTTGACAGTTTTAGCTCTTTTTTTTATACGCCGGCAGATCTGGAATGTAGATAGCAATTTATAGGTTAAAAAATCTGTCAATAAAGTTTTTGTAGACTTTCTGTAGGAAAGTTATTTTGTCAGCTTTTTGATCCTTCTTTTATGGCAACTTTTTTCGCCTGTGTGTGGCACAAAGATTTTGGAAACTACGCCAGGGGGCGTTTAGAAGCGCAGCGTTACAGCGTTTTTTTACGTCAATGGTGTGGCAGAACCTCCACTTTGAGGGCTCCCGCACACGACCGAGAATCGGTGACCGATTTTTTTGTTGGCATCCCGCTCTGACGTGTTATCACCTGAATCTTCCGTCCTTGTCCTGGCCGATAATCGCCCACCGATTCTCGGTCGTGTGCGGGAGCCCTGAAGTTGGTGGTGTAGCGTTATCGCTCAAATTCCTTTTTCGTGTTCGATACTTTTTGCTTCTTTCTCGATGTATTGACTGGCTGTTTGTATTCTTTGACAGTGGATTCAAAATTTTGATTTTCCTTTCTCGGTGCTTATTATTTGTTTGGATACAATGGATATTGTGTCAAATTGATCTGAATATTTAGTAAATTTATATAATACATCAAGATAAATCATATAAAAATCAAATCAAAATATTTTTTTTAAAAGTTATCTTCAAGCAACAGTTTTTTCTTGCACAGTTTTCTGTCCGTCTTATTTTTGCCTACAATTTTGTAAGTATTTTTGTCTTTACGTAATATTTGTTGCTGGGAGGTTGCCACTCTCTTATGCCGCATTTTTATTCGTGCAGCTAAAGCTGCCCGATTACGGGCAGTAGGTTCCGGCTAGCACCTGCAACACAGCCAAGCCCTGTCTCCAGAGAGACTTTGACATCAGCAGCTTGCACCGTGCTCTCTGCCGCTGCATCTCTTCAACTGCGGGTTTCCTACCAGCACGGGAGGACGCCACGAACTGCGCAAAACCAACTACTACATAACACCAGATATTTAATTCATTTATATTATTAGTTTTAAGTTTCATTTCAAAATTCTAAAAAGCGCCTCCAGACGCGCCATGATTTTTTGGATCTGAATCTTTGGCTGAAATTTTATTCGTTTAGATCTTTTATCCGCGATACATTGCGGAAGGTACGACAAAGACCATATTTAACTAGTCGCTATAGTAATAAGTTAGGTGACCACTTAAAGTTATCACTAGACTTTTCCAAGCGATAGTATCTAGAAGCTATAGACGGAGCGTTTTACCTGACGCACGCATCGCGGATTCCTTTCAAAATTTATTTGTCTTATTTTTAACACCTAACGTTGATTTTTAATATTTTAAACAATATTATATATTTAAATTTAATCTCGGATCGTACAATCAAATTTAAACTTTATTACGTTGGTTATATATTAATGAAATTATACAACAAAACTGTGGTCAATCTGTTTTTATTAAAATATTGTGTGTTATATTTCTTTGTTTGCTTTATTAGTTTAAGGTAAGTTAACTCTTACTCTATTTTTATCTAACTGCAGTACATTTACAATTTAATTTACTTTATTTTACTGCATTTTATGGCGCCCGAGCTCAAATTATTGATTTATTCTGCTTTTTTTCAGGTTCTTTAACCAGATGAAATTCTTTTTTCACGACCGCGTGGATGTGCGTTTTATAAACGCGACTTGTATAGACAATTTTTTTTCAAATGCAATTTAACTTGTAATTTCATTCATTGTTAAATTAACTATACATTTAACTGGAAAAGTCTTTTATTTTCTCCAGAAATATAATTTTACCCTGAATTTCATTTCAGTAGTTTGTAGTAGTTACTCTGTTTGTAAGTCTGAATGCTTGTATAGGGAACTAAAGGTAAGTTAGTTTATGCGTGTTTTTTTTGTGAGAGATAGACCTTCTTTCAGGTTACTTTCAGTTTTTCGTCGCGTATACTTAGCCTGCTGTACCTATCCCTTCATTATGGAAGAACATGTACCTCTAGTAGTTGACCATGGTAATTCTGTTTGAAGATACTGGTGACCATGAACCACCATTTGGAGTAGATCTAAGCCCTTTCCTCGTTCATATAATGTAGTTCCGGTGTGAGGATGTCAAGGTATGGAATTATAGTGGTAAGTATTGTTAGTGGGGCATTGTGAATGTTTAGTTCTTTGGTTACAGCTAAGTACTCCTGAGTTCTCTTTATTAATTTTTGTTTCGTAGTTGTTTTTTTGTTGTAGTGACAGGCTCTTTCTCCTGCACTCGCCTCTTTCTTCTATGAACGCCTTTTTTTTGAAGAGTCCTCACTTAGTCCTCATAACTCTAAGGTGGTCGCTCATGTCCAGACTTTTCGCCCATGTAGGAGAGAGTCGGGACGCGTCTACTTCACTTTCCTCTATAGTTTTTTTTATTTTCGTATCAGACTGTTGGTCGTGTATCCCGCAGTCGGGTCTTATATTCCCACCTTCTCTCTCCACATCTATACTCATATTTGTACTTTTTAGGGTTCCGTACTTCGTGGTTCATTAGTGTCGTGTCGTCTCAGACTGATGGTCATACACTTCGTGGTCTGTTGTTCATACTCACTCCCTCCTGCCCTCACTTTATTTAACTTAGTTTTATTTCTTCAGGGTTCCGTACTTGAATGGTTCGTTTATGCCCTATAGTCCACATATCTTTAAATGTAACTCTTTATCTTTTGTTGAACTCTAGTTTTTTTTTTGGTGTGTGTGGACGGCGCGTTTTTTCTCTCGCGTGTTCCATCGCGCCACACGAAGATTTTTTTCGCTCTATACCCACTTTTAATTAGTTTTTTGTCTTAGCCTTTTGGGTCATTATAGTCTAAGAGCCCGCTACTTTTTTTTTTCAGAAATGATTATAGTCTAGGTGCCCACTGTAAAAATATTTATAGACTAGGAGCCCGCTGTAAAAAAAAATTTTAATCAATGAGCTTCTAATTTTTTGTTTTTTTTTTTTTTTTTGGGGAAGTTGGATGGCTGTAGCGTTATCGCTCAAATTCCTTTTTCGTGTTCGATACTTTTTGCTTCTTTCTCGATGTATTGACTGGCTGTTTGTATTCTTTGACAGTGGATTCAAAATTTTGATTTTCCTTTCTCGGTGCTTATTATTTGTTTGGATACAATGGATATTGTGTCAAATTGATCTGAATATTTAGTAAATTTATATAATACATCAAGATAAATCATATAAAAATCAAATCAAAATATTTTTTTTAAAAGTTATCTTCAAGCAACAGTTTTTTCTTGCACAGTTTTCTGTCCGTCTTATTTTTGCCTACAATTTTGTAAGTATTTTTGTCTTTACGTAATATTTGTTGCTGGGAGGTTGCCACTCTCTTATGCCGCATTTTTATTCGTGCAGCTAAAGCTGCCCGATTACGGGCAGTAGGTTCCGGCTAGCACCTGCAACACAGCCAAGCCCTGTCTCCAGAGAGACTTTGACATCAGCAGCTTGCACCGTGCTCTCTGCCGCTGCATCTCTTCAACTGCGGGTTTCCTACCAGCACGGGAGGACGCCACGAACTGCGCAAAACCAACTACTACATAACACCAGATATTTAATTCATTTATATTATTAGTTTTAAGTTTCATTTCAAAATTCTAAAAAGCGCCTCCAGACGCGCCATGATTTTTTGGATCTGAATCTTTGGCTGAAATTTTATTCGTTTAGATCTTTTATCCGCGATACATTGCGGAAGGTACGACAAAGACCATATTTAACTAGTCGCTATAGTAATAAGTTAGGTGGCCACTTAAAGTTATCACTAGACTTTTCCAAGCGATAGTATCTAGAAGCTATAGACGGAGCGTTTTACCTGACGCACGCATCGCGGATTCCTTTCAAAATTTATTTGTCTTATTTTTAACACCTAACGTTGATTTTTAATATTTTAAACAATATTATTCTTGTGTTTCTTGATGAGCTCGGGAATGTTTGGTGGTTGTCAGGAGGCGGCGTAGTAAATCAAACCATTTTAATTATTTATTGAACGTTTATTCACATGGTGAATTATTACAGTCTCGACAGGAAGTATGACATCGACTAACTAGAGACGTGACCACAGACAAGGCATAGTGATGTAACATGCCCTTTTTTCTTTTAAAAATTAAAAAACAAAAAGTCATTTGACGTTAGTGACATTTAGGAAATAAATTCTAACCTATAAATAACTTATGTTTCTAAGCTACAAGGTTAGCAAATATTACATTAGAAATACATAGAATTTTGGAATATATCGTCATAATCATACATTGAATTAGAATAAAATTGTCAGTGTAATTATCATGCTTGTCATAACTTAAATAATACTTAATTCTAAAGAATGTGAAAGTCAAATGTTGTTGTTTATTTACAAATATCTAATTACTTTTTACAGATTCAGTCTTTGTGTTTTCTTTACAAGTCGTCCACTTTTAGTATATGTTCTTTCAGGTATTTCTATTTCAGCACTACCGGCGTCGTCATTATCACTGCTAATTGGTGATAAGATATTTGTATCATGTAAGTTTTCAGTAGGACTAGATAAGTTACAAGGTTGACAATCAGACAAAGTTAATTGATTTTCATATTCATTATAGTCATGTAAACTATCTTCTGACATTTGACTTTCATTTACATTGATAAATTCTGGAGATTGAGTTTGAACTTCCTTTGACTTATTACTACTGCGCTCTGTCTCAACTGACTGAAAGGAATCAGAATCACTTGAGCTATTAATTGAAACAGTTGGACTTAACGGGCAAGAATTATGAGTATAGATGAAAGTGTACCAATCATCTTCCTCTTTTTGTGAAATTTTAGGATTTTGGATACGGACTGACTGATTTGATTGTGATTCTGACTTCTTTTGTTTGTGGCTTGGATTTACAATGTTTGAGTTTTGACTTGGACCTAGGTTTAAATCAAATGAAACTTTTTTATTTTCATTCTTTGACAATGACTTTTTATGACTGTTTTGCTTGTGATTGTTATCTCTACGGATATGTTTAGAATTTCTCCTATATGTTGCACCATAATTATCCTTGACTATAAAGGATCTAGGAAATTTAGACTTTGCCACAATAGAACCTTTAGACCATATAATATCTTTAGGGTTTTTCTTGAAATAAACATTATCATTTACATTGAATGGCTGATATTGTTTACAATTTTTGTTGTAGTACAATCTTGTTTTTTGTAAATTCTCATTTTTTGTTTTTGAATGTTCTGAGAATTTGACCACTTTAGGTGTTAAATTGCTTACTTTACTTGGTAATTTAGTTCTCAATTGTCTAGACATAAGTAATTGAGAGGGTGACTTTAAGTTACCTCTTGGGGACGTTCTGTATTGTAATAGACCTATATAGGGATCTGTTCCTGACTCTTCACATTTTCTAAGAATGTTTTTAATTATTTTTACAGAGACTTCACTGAGGCCGTTTGATTGAGGATAATGTGGACTTGACATAATATGTTCAATGTCCCATTCCTGAAGAAATTTTTTAAATTCTGAAGAGTTGTAAGGTGGACCTCCATCGCTAAGAAGTTGCAAGGGGATTCCATGTCGAGCAAAGATCGACTTTAAATGTGTTATTACATTAGAACTTCTACTGTCTTTATTTAAGTTAGCAATTTCTATGTAATTTGAATAAAAATCAACGACTAGCAAATGTTTTTGTCCTTTGTAATCAAACAAATCTGTAGCTACTTTTTGCCATGGAAATAAGGGTTGTTCATGAGATATGAGTGGTTCTTTTGTTTTATTCGAGTTGTACATACAGCATGACTCACATTGTCTTATTTTATTTTCAATTTCTTGATTTATATGAGGCCAGAACACTATACCTCTAGCTAAATTTTTAGTTTTTTCTATTCCAAGGTGTCCTTCATGTAAAATATTTAAAATTTCAGATCTCATTGAAGTAGGTATTATTACAGAATTATTTTTGAAAATTAAATTGTTTATAATATGAATTTCCTCTTTTATATTCCAATAAGGTAAAACTAGTGGCTTACAATGTTTTTTACATGTAGGCCATCCTTCCCTGAAGTATTCTTTTAGAATCTGTGAAGTTTGATCTTTATTAGTGTGTTCTAAGATTTTATCTAATTTTTCCTGTGTAATTGCTAGATTAGAGGTCAATAAATTTACATGAATTTCAACTTCTGACTCAAGTTCTTCTAAGGATATTAATTCTTGGTTTTGCTCTGAATTCTTGTCAGTGATAGGGGAACGTGAAAGGGTGTCTGAAATATACATTTCAGTTCCTTTAGTATAAGTGACAATTAAGTGATATTCTTGCAAGGCTATCATCATTCTTTGTAATCTTGTGGGTACTTCGGACAATGGTTTCTTGAAAAGTGTAACTAATGGTTGATGATCAGTTTCAACATGGACAGGCTTTCCATACAAATATTGATGGATTTTTTTACATCCGAATACAATTGCAAATAATTCTTTCTCAATTTGAGCATAGTTTTCTTGACTTTTGTTTAATGATTTAGACGAATATGCAATTGGATTTTTTCCATGCAAAATTACAGCACCTACTGCTTTTTTAGAAGCATCCACGGATAATCTGATTGGTTTGTTGATGTCATAATGGACTAAGACGGGTGATTGACAAATTAATGATTTTAGTCTGTTGAATTGCTGTTCATGTTGATCTAACCATTGCCAAGTATTATTCTTTTTCAATAAATCTCTGAATAAAGTTATTTCTTCAGATAGATTTGGAATATAAGATCCTAAATAATTAATCATTCCAAGAAATCTTTGTAGTTCCTTGACATTTTTTGGACTCTGCATTCTAGTTATAGCATCGACTTTGGATTGGTCTGGCGAAACACCGTTTTTATTAAAAATATGACCGACATAGCAAATCTCTGACAAGCCAAACTGGCATTTTGATTTGTTGAATTTAAGATTTACTTCTGATGCTCGTTTGAATAAAGATTCTAATCTTTGATTGTGTTCCTGTTCTGTGGAACCGTAAACTAGAATGTCATCCACAAAAATAATTATTCCTGGAAGATCACCAAAAAGTTCATTCATGGTTCGGTGAAAGATTTCTCCACTTGAGTTAATTCCGTAAGGGAGTCTTAAAAATTTGTATCTGCCATAAGGCGTGTTAAATGTACATAAATCACTACTTTCATCGTCTAATGGGATAGTCCAATAACCTGAGCTAGCGTCAAGCTTTGAGAAAATAGAAGCACCGGCTACTTTGGAGCGAAGATCATCAAAGGTAGGATAAGGATAATGGGGTCTTCTGATTGCTTCATTTAGATTTCTAGGGTCAAGACAAATTCTAAGTTTTTTGTTAGGTTTTTCTACTAACACAATAGAGTTTACCCATTTGGTCGGCTTAGTGACCTTTTCTATGACTTTAAGTTGTTCCATGCTTTCAAGTTCACTTTTCAGTCGTTTCTCAAGTGAATATGGTATTCTACGTACTGGACATACTTTAGGAGGTATGTTTTCATAAATATCTAGATGGGCTTTGTATGGTAGACAACCTAAGCCTTCAAAAGTATGAGCATACTTTGAAACTATTTTATCTACTAACCTGTGACCTTTAGTTGTATCTTCATTTATTTTGAAGATCCTTTTGACAATACCGGCTTTCTCACAGATGTTCCATCCCAGTATGGTTTGGCACGGACATTCAACGATAACAAAGTATATATTTGTGTTAGTTCCATTTTCGAATTGGCAATTTATGACACAACTACCTAAATTTGGTACAAGTTGTCCTGAAAAGGAAAAAATTTTGTTATTTGTTCTAAAAGTTGGTATGTTAGTATGCGTTTTTGACCTGATTAAATCTAGATTTTGTTTTGAAATTATGTTTGTATCTGCACCTGTATCGATTCTACATTTTATAGGATAATTGTTAATGTTTACCTGGATTTGCCACTGGTCCATATTAGTATTATTTTGGTTATTATTTAATGATCCAATCACAAACTGGTTACCCTTTTGGTCATTTTTAGAAGTGACAGTGTTTACCTTTCTTGATGGTTTGTTACTGTTTTTGTAAAAACAATAATTAGTGAAGTGATTCATTTTCTTGCAATTGGAGCAGATTTTTCCTAGGGCTGGACACTTGTGTCGATGAATCTGGCCACATCGGTTACATTCACGATTTGATGAAGTTCTTGGTCTTGAATTTGAATGCGTTCTGAAGCTTGTTCTTGAGTGTGATCTTGTTGGTCTTCTTGTATTAGAAACATCGCGTTTTACCGATCTTGGTATGTGGTTATGAGTGACAGCTTGGACTGATGTTGAACCATTGTTGCTCTGTGTCAGCATAGCAGTTCTCTCCTGGGACAATTCCATGTTCTTGGCTATTTTTAAGGCAGTTTCTATTGTTAAGTCATTCTCTTGAAGTAATCGTTCCTTAATCTTGTTATTTTTCATTCCAATGACGAACATATCTTTAAATAATGATTCCCGTAGCTCCTTAAATTCGCATGAAGTCGATAAATTATTCAGAATAGTGACGTATTCGTCTAAGCTCTCGTCGTTCTTCTGGTGGCGTGTGAAGAAGTTATATCTTTCGAATGTTACATTGCTGCAGGGGTTAAATTTTTCGTCGAACTTTTTTAGTATTTCGTCAATTTTAGCTTTTTTGCGGTCAATGTTCAGGCTGTTGAAAATTTCAATGCCATCGTCACCTATAGCATTCAAGAAAATGGCTACCTGCTTTTGGTCAGTGAATTTGTCAATCTCATTTGCGTCGCAAAAAATTTCGTATTTTTGTTTCCATGCCTTCCATTTTTCAGAAGCATTGTCTCCAACTTGTATAATAAGTGGTTTTATGTTCATAATAAGTACGTTAGACTTGTTTTCAGGCATTTTTTCGATGTTAATTTGAATGTGTAATGGTGGCGTACCTGTTCTTTGTCTTGGCCGTTGACGATTATGCTTTCATGGTTTTACCATTTGGGCTTGTCCAATTTAATCTTCTGACACCATCTTGTGTTTCTTGATGAGCTCGGGAATGTTTGGTGGTTGTCAGGAGGCGGCGTAGTAAATCAAACCATTTTAATTATTTATTGAACGTTTATTCACATGGTGAATTATTACAGTCTCGACAGGAAGTATGACATCGACTAACTAGAGACGTGACCACAGACAAGGCATAGTGATGTAACAATTATATATTTAAATTTAATCTCGGATCGTACAATCAAATTTAAACTTTATTACGTTGGTTATATATTAATGAAATTATACAACAAAACTGTGGTCTATCTGTTTTTATTAAAATATTGTGTGTTATATTTCTTTGTTTGCTTGATTAGTTTAAGGTAAGTTAACTCTTACTCTATTTTTATCTAACTGCAGTACATTTACAATTTAATTTACTTTATTTTACTGCAGTGGTCACACTGACTGTGCGTTCCATTTTGCGCTAACAAACTGCTTTAGAGCACTGTGAGCGCGCTTTAAGTCGGTCCAAATTGACCTAAAGCGTGCTCAAAAGCACTCACTCGTTCACCGCCTTACGTCATTGATGACGTCATCGTTTCTGCTATCAGTGCTTTAGTCAAATAGGTGGAGCAGTGAAAGCGCTAATGTCAAAATCGATTTGACACAAATAAAATCCCACACATTTGCAGCCAGCTCACAATTCTCAAGTTTTAATTTTAATGAGTTTGTCTCTAATGGAAATGAGAGTGGATTTGGCGCACATTTTTGAGGGATTAGCTTAGGCTTAGCTAAAGAAAATAAAAACAAAACTGACATTTTGACAGATGAACACGTGAGCGCGCTTAAATCCATTCCAAATTGACTAGAGCAGTGATAGCTTAGTGAGCGTACAAAATCAATTTGGACCGTCCGTCAGTACTGTATACGCTTTTAGCAGCGTTTGTACAATTTGGAACACAGCGTGAGTCACTCACTCACGCTGTGTTCCAAATTGTACAAACGCTGCTAAAAGCGTATACAGTACTGACGGACGGTCCAAATTGATTTTGCACGCTCACAAAGCTATCACTGCTTTAATGGCTCTAGTCAATTTGGAATGGATTTAAGCGCGCTCACGTGTTCATCTGTCAAAATTTCGGTTTTGTTTTTATTTCTTTAACAAAGCCTAAGCTAATCCCTGAAAAATGTGCGCCAAATCCACTCTCATTTCCATTAGAGACAAACTCATTAAAATCAAAACTTGAGAAACATCAGCTGGCTGCAAATTTTATGTGTCAAATCGATTTTGACATTAGCGCTTTCACTGCTCCACCTATTTACTAAAGCACTGATAGCAGAAACGATGACGTCATCAATGACGTAAGGCGGTGAACGAGCGAGTGCTTTAGAGCACGCTTTTGGTCAATTTGGACCGACTTAAGCGCGCTCACAGTGCTCTAAAGCAGTCTGTTAGCGCAAATTGGACCGCACAGTCACTCACTTGAGGTCTTGAGCAATGAGGATATAATTAGTCAGTGAAGTCTGTCAGTCACGCGAAATGAGTAAATTTTTTGTGATATTATTGAAAGATTTTATTTCCTCCTAAATTTCTTGATGAACCATTGTTAATAAAATAATAAGTAAATTGATTACAAAAAAATGAATCCGCAAACACGTATCTTCGTAGGAAACCTTCCAAATGAAACTAAAGAGGAAGAACTTCGTGAGAGTTTCTCACGTTTCGGAAAAATTGTTAATTTAGACCTCAAATCCAAGTCTGGCGAAGATAACAGCAAACGGAACTTCGCATTCGTTACCCTCTCTTGTTCACCCGCCGATGTAGAATCTTGTAAGTTCACCTTAAATTTCAAAATTTTCACTATGAAGACATAACCTTATTTTGTCACATGGACTGAGTGCATATTCAATGATACATTGAATAAATAATTTCAATGTATATATTTTCAACATCTTTCAGGTGTAAATCACTTTTCTCAACAGTCTTTTCAAGGTCAAAAACTGTATGTAACTCGTGCTCGTGAAAGCTTTTTGGAAAGACTACAGAGAGAAAGGCAACAGGAACAAGAAAATAAAGAACTGAAAGAGGTGAGTATTCACAGAAATTGGATTCAGTTTAGTACAAACATGAAAATTATAATCACACTAACTTCACATACTCTTATACAAGGTCATGGACAAATAATAAAGAAGGACTGTCAATTCCCTTATAGAAATCGTATTCCGGAAAGGCATAAAACTAGATAGCGCTAATAAACAGCCTGAAAAGTTATTACGATTTATTGAGTATTTCGCTTAGTAAACATACCAAATTTCAATGTTAGCGTTTCTTTATATTGAAACTACATTGAAATTTTGAATGATTTTTTAACAGAAAACTCGGTAGTTCATAATTACTTTTCAGGTTATTCGAAAGCGCCATCTAGTTTTAATGAGTTTTATGCTTTTCCGGGGTACGTTTTCTAGTATGGGGATTGCCAGTCTTGTTATTATTCGTCCATGACAAGGTGTAAAAAACTTGCACTATTTTAGAGTTTTACTCAGACCATGAAACGAAACAACTTTTCCCATGGAACGTAGGTAAATTTCAACTACCCATAGCAACTGCACCAGCTGATGGCACATTTTGTATAGAAGGTAAAATGATTTTTTTGGACCCATCTTCCTCAGGGGAATTTGTTCAGTTTCATAGTGTGAGTAGCAGGCTATAATAGCACTTACTAATTTTTTTAGAAAATCTTGCATATGAAATAAATTTGTGTCCAATTTTTTATTTTGGAATTTCAATGTATATTTCTTGGAAAAAGTTGTTCAGTTTCATGATTAGATTCATATCATTGAGGCTCCAAACAACTTATCCTAAAACCAGGAAATTAACATGATTAATTAAGAGGGTCATTAACTTTTCCAGACAGAAAAAAGGAAGAAATCTATGAAAATTAAATTTTATATATTAATGAAAATATCTTCATGCACAAATGTTCATTGCACAATAAAATGTAATTAATTACTTTCAGAATGAACATGAAAAACTGCCCAAGAAAAACCCAGTAATAAATTTAAGTGAAAAACTTAACCCTCGCAAAAGGAAAGAGAATTCTCGATTGAATGTAGCACCAGTTAGAAAGGAGAGAAAAAATAGCAATCATGAGAAAGAGGAACAGATTCCGATCAAACGGGAAATAAAGACAGATTTAAGGAAGCAAACTGCAGACAAAAAGCGAATAGATTCCATCAAGCGAAAAAGGCAAGAGTTTAAAGAAAAGCAAACAATAATTAAGACTGGTTTGCTTGGCATAGTAAGTGTGTTTTTTAGCACTAGTTGCACAAAGCTTTTATGTTTGTCACTTTTAGCTCACTGCTAGAGTCTGAGGTTCGCTTATTAATGCATCTATAGATTTTTCATACTGTATATGCAAGAGTCTATTGTGTTCTGTCCGTACAAAGTCTAGGCTTTGACTATAAAAAGCAAATCGAACTATGTTGAAATGAGTTTAATAAGTTGTTTAGGTTGTTTGTTGTTGATTGCACACAGAGAGGCCTTTATAAACAGAATTTAATTTTTTTAGGACAATGCAAAAAACAAAAAGATAGTATTTTCAGATGATGAAATCACTTCCAAAAATAGACCATATAACAAAGAAATGGTAAGAAGAACTAGTTCTGATAAAAAGAGGGAACTATTTGATGAAAACGACAGTGGTGATGAAATTAACTTCCAGATAAAGAAGCAGTATGAAGGCAAACAAGGACAAATGGTATTTATTATTTTTCATATATATAGACAAACTAAGAGCTGGCAGTTGGAAACCCTACCTCATTGTTTACCAAAAAGTGACTAATATAGGAAGACTAATAAAAAAAAGAGTAGTAGAGACTTGGCATGTTTTGAACAGTAAGCAAAAACATACTTTAATTGAGTATACCAAGTAAGTTCATATATTACAATTGTTTTCTTTAGCTTGCCTAGCTCAATCTTGGTACTTAGTAAGTCTGCATTGTCCAGAATTAAGCAAGGCAGCTCTGTTTATTAATTTTAGTACTTACCGCTTAGTACTATATAAGATAGAATAGTCGCTGTTCAGTATGCAATGAGGTAGGGTTGAGGACCATCAACACATAATTGTATTGAATGACGCACAGTCCTTATCATCAAGAAAACAACTTGATCAACAAAAATCTTTGGTTTAGGTTCGTAGATAAAAAAAAAAATTGGTTTTATAGTACGCACAGCAGCAAGGAAGTGAAAACAAAACCAGTATAAGCTGAACTAGAGCTACGCTACAAACATCCGAAACCAGAGACCTACTCAAGGTCAAAGTGTTTCCACTGACATGCGGCCGTGTGTAAATACCTACTAAGTTTACACTTCAACATCTCATTTATTCTTAGAGCAGTTTTATTTGTATTTCATTTTCATATAGAAGGTAGTGTAATAACTAGTTGTATGTATGTTGAAGGTTTTAGATTTGCAATCAAGATACAAATCTGATAAACGTTTCGTCTTAGATGAAAGGTTCTTGGAAGGTGAACATGAGCAACAACATGAAACTGAGGATAAAGATATAGATGAGAATGAGGCCGTAGAACTAGGGGCTGAGGACGAACGATCCAAACAACTGGATATACTGCAGGATGTGCTTGGTGTTGCTATCAAAAGACATGCTCAAGATCCAGCTAACCATAAAAACACAAAGTAAGATAATCCAGCTAGATATTCTTATCTACACAAAAACAATATCTTTATTATTCATTCTCTAATTGAATATTTGATGGAAAAGGATGTCAGGCCATTGGCCGCCTCTGGGCACTCTGTAGCGGTTGTTTCTTTAGAGGTAATTTTCAGTGTCTTTCGCAAGTTTTGGGGGTCATCTCGGCAAAAAAAAAGAACGTATAGAGTCCGCAATACCACTCTGCGCACCAAGACCAAAATGAAGATTGGAAAGAAACAGGGGGGGCCCTGCAGTGGGACTGTTTAGGCTAAAAAGAATGTTGCAGGTGTGTTGGCATAGACTATAGACGCCACTCAAAAGTCCAGAAATAAAAACAACTGAAAAAATCTTGACGGCCAGTTTGCGTCACCGTATTGTCAAATTATGCTTTTTTGCGCAACATTTTTAACAACTGAGCAATTTTAACGGGTGATTGTTAAGGTATTCATTTAGTAAATTTGTTGTTTCAAACAAAACATAGTTTCTAATAAAGGAAACTCAAATTGGATCACCCTATCACCAGATCACTCTATGGCCAGATCGTAAACGCGGGCGCGGCGCGGGTGCGACTGACTGTCCGCAGTCGAGCGCGGTTAGTTCCTGCTTTCCGTGCTTGAATACGATACACTTACAAATTCTTCAATATTGAACTCTACGGAAGACGCCATTACAACGCGAGCGGCAAGCTCGAACTGGTTTGAGGTCACTGTTCCCCGCGTGGTTAGCCGCCTGCTGCCCGTGCACTCAAACCGTAGTGATTATATTCTCTAGGGCACTCACTGCGGCCACTTGCATGAACGGGCTGTGGCGTGAGTTGCCCGCGCGGTCCCCGCGCCAACCAGCCCGCACAACTCGCCGAGCCCGCGCGCCCACTATGCTAACTTCAATAAAGTTATTATGTTTGAGCAAGTCGCGCCGCGCCCGCGTTTTCAGTCTGGCCAAGCACTATGAGTCGCGCACACCTGGACGCTCCACTGACGAGCGCGAACTCGCCACCTGTTGAATACTTGGTGAACACGTGATGTACCTGATTGACAGTGTCCTCTAATGCGCGCGCCCACGCCGCCGGCATGCGGCAGGTGGTAACGGATCCCGGCAGTGGCCTCGCGACTGGCGGGGTGGGGAATGTATCGGAAAAGTCGAGGGATAGTCTTTGCTGTATGATTAGTACCTACGCACGGCAGAAAGGTAGTGGAAATAAAAAAAACCGGCTAAGTGCGAGTCGGACTCGCGCCCTAAGGGTTCCGTACCTGTCTACCATATGATATACTAAAAGATAAGATAAGATAATTCTTTATTGTTATACTGTGTTAACAGATGTTACAGTTCAATGTAGTACCAACAGTTTGCCCATTTCGGACGTACAATATTAATCTTACAAAATAAAAATTTACTAACATAAGTTTAGTCATTCATTACGTATTACATGCAAAATATTCGGTAAGACTGTAAAATCCCTTACTTATGAGCAGTGGCGTGCACTCCATACATGCAAAAAAGCTCTGCATACCCTGTGGTCCCAGACGATCAATACAAATGTGCCCCTATATATAAATGATAATGTTAACTTTACTATAATAACTCCCGTAAAATGAAATTCTCGTCAAAATGTCTTTGAGTTGGCTTCCCATATATATTTAGTTACGCGCCATCTATGCTTAACGGTAAACACTCGCGTGTAGCACCGCAGCGCTCTGTAACTACGGGGCTCCCCGTGCGCAAAAGCAGTACTAAGCCCTGCTTATTTTTCATACAAAGCATCTCGTTAAGTCTCGTGTAGTACACAGCAAAAGTTTGTCTGTGTGCGTGAAAATGTATGCGTGTGTAGCGCTTGCAGAAGCTCAGCTTATAGTGTGACCCGTCCGAATTGAGAAGCCGTCAAAGTATCGCTTAGAGTCGACTTGTTTAGTCGAATTGACCATCTCTATGTTTCGAATATAAAACCGATATAGCAGTTTTTACGACGTTGATTCGATAAAGAAAATGTAACCAGTATAAATACGTAAATAATACAACATGAAATAATTCGTAAATTAAATTTATTTTAATATTTTATTAATTAGCGCAAAGTTATCAATCTTTGGATATCATGGACCTATTAGGGTCGCGTTCCAAAACAGTGAGCAGTTTTCTGACAGCAGGACATCCATATAAATTGGAAAAAAAATGTGCATACCCTGCTTAAAATCTCTGTGCACGCCACTGCTTATGAGCCACTTTTTAAGTTCATTTTTGAAGCTATTGCCATCTAATTGTTTTATTGAAATTGGTAAGTGGTTAAAAATTTTAATGCCTGTAACTAAAGAACTTCTATACATTATATTACTAGTTGCCGTGACTGTACATATGTCATACTTATATCTAGATCTCAAATTATTTTTAATGTCAGATTTAATAATAAAATTTTCAGTGTCATTTTTTATAAACAAACTTATCTCTAATATAAAAATACATGTCAAAGTTAAATAATTCTCATCAATAAAAACTGTTCGCAACGAATCAGTGGTCTGCATTTTATATATCATTCTTAAACATCTTTTTTGTAGTAAGAATGTGGATTGAACATTTACAGAATTACCCCAAAATATTACACCGTAAGTCAACAAAGGATATACATTACCATAATATGCATTTCTAGCTACATCAGTTGAAGTAATGTTTGTCAAAATGGATAAAGCATAACAGCTGCTTGATATCCTTTTATAAAGCTTTTTAGAAAAGCTTTTGCTCTTTGATTTTAAAAACTCCTCGACCATCCAACTTGACCCCTCTTATCTATAAAGAAAAGTTCTTGAAACGGGAGCTCACCTTAATTGGTTACTATTAGTTGTGAGAAAAATTTAAATATTTAATGATTTTAGACTTTTCCCTTTATTTGTACTGTGAGCTTCTTGCCAAATCATGATTTTAGGTCAACGGGAAGTACCCTGTAGGTTTTGCTTTTTTACATAAATGTATGGAGATGAGGACATAAAAAGCCATGATTGCGTCGTTGTATAAAATTGAAATTTTCAGATCTTGTGTGGTTTATGGATCTTAATATTCATTATCAATTTCAACCTGATACCTCTTCTCGTTCGGGAGAAAAAGGGTCTTGACAGACAGACAACAAAGTGATCCTATAAGGGTTTCGTTTTTTTATTTTGAGGTACGGAACCCTAAAAACCAGTGTAAGCTGAACTAGCACTACACTACAAACACCTGAAACCAGATCTGCTCAAGGTCAGTGTTTCCACTGAAGCACGGCCGGATGTAGTACTACCTTCTTTTATGGTTCAAGTGGAAGACATACTTATTAGGGTGGGTCGAAAAATGTTTTTTTTGAATTTTGATTTTTAATAGTGGGCAAAACGTGACCATATAATAGACAAGAAACATAGTATTTTTTAATATTTTTTTTTACTTGATTAACTACCCGCGCATTTACTTTGAAATTTCATAGAATTGCCTTAAATTCGCACTTTTCTAGGAGTGTTTACGTCGTAAAATAAATGTCAAGCAATAATTTTAAATGACATACATTATATTACATACAATCAAAAATCACAAATAAACGAAAATACTATGATATTCGGGTAATAACTGCAAGGGAATGAGGGGGGTAGGTTGAGCAAAGTACCGATTGCGCTCGCATTGTCTCAGTGCGCCTAATTAGATGCAAGTGACAAGTCGCGCGCATTTTCTAATTTTGTTTCACTGTTTTGGATTGTATTTGTTCGATAAGTGTCGTAGCTCATAATGGATATATCAAGTAAGACCCGTAAAGCCACAAGTTGTCCCATTTTTGGTGCTCCCGAAGAAATGAGCGAGAATCAACTACCCACTTACAAACAAGTGATGAGATATTATAATTTAATAAGATACCATCTTAAACTTGAATATGATTCAAAAAAATAACCAACAATTAACGAGATTTCTGAAATTGTATCAAGAAAAGATATCCGATAGAGCTGCTGCAGCTGTCGCTTCTGCAGTTTTGCAAGATGTCAAAAGTAATGACAAAGTAATTGACAAGTCCAGATTACGACGGGCCAGACAGAAATTACGTCAAGAAACCATAGCTCAAGAGCAAATCGAAAGTATTCCTGCTTTGTATTTTGATGGGCGAAAGGATAAGACTTTGAAAATTGTAACTAAAGGTGGAAAACAATATCGATCAACTACAGTTGAAGAACACATTTCAATTATCAAAGAACCAGGGTCGGTTTATGTCGGTTATGCCGTTCCAGATCAAGGAACCGCAAAAGGATTGGAGGTCGCAATCTATGAAACAATTAGGCAGCAGAATATATCTCTACAAGATATTTTAGCTGTCGGTTGTGACGGAACAGTGGTAAACACTGGCAAATATGGTGGCGTTATACGGCTGCTAGAAAAGCGTTTAAATAGACCTCTTCAGTGGATTATTTGTCTCTTACATATGAATGAATTGTCCCTAAGACACATGTTTTCGAAGCTCGACGGTACCACAACAGGACCTTCTACATATTCCGGTGCTGTCGGAAAATTACTAGAGGGCTGTGAAAAGCGCACTGTTGTGTTATTTGAAAAAATAGAGGGCACGTTACCTGATATTACAGCAGTCGAAGATCTCAGTTCTGACCAACGTTACCTTTATGATATCACATCTGCTGTTATAAGTGGTGAGTGTTCTCCTGACTTGGTTAATCGTTCCCCAGGAAAAATGTCTCATGCAAGATGGCTGACAAAAGCTAACAGGATTTTGCGGTTAACCGTCTCCACAACAAAACCAACGAAGGAACTGAAACAACTTGCCATGTTTGTAGTGAAGGTTTACGCTCCCATTTGGTTTGAAATCAAAAGACATCCGTCTTGCAAAGATGGAGCAAGACATTTCTGGAAGTTGGTTTATTATTCGAGATACCTGCCAAAAGAACTAAAGACTGTAGTCGATCCTGTTATCGTACGAAATGCCTATTTTGCGTACCCTGAAAACTTGCTCTTGTGTATGCTATCTGACCAACAAAAAGAAACAAGAGAACTTGCTGCTAGGCGCATTTTAAAGGCAAGAGCAGCACCTGCTTCTAGACAGCTTCGTATATTCCAAGTACCAAAGATTAATTTAAACGCTTCGAATTACATTGATTTGGTTGACTGGCAGCAAACATATACTCAGCCACCAATATTAAGCAATGTTTCGGATGAAACTCTTCTTTCTTTAGTGGAATCAGGAGGTAATGATGAAGTCCTTTTTATGCGACTGCCATGTCATACACAGGCTGTCGAGCGGGCAGTAAAGACAGTCACAGAGGCATCTTTACAGCTATTTCACAAAGACTCAAGAGAAGCTTTGATTAAAAATAAAATTGGCTCTCGAAAACGAATGCCAAAGTTTGAAAGCAAGAGAGATTTTAAAGCTATTTGAATGTATTTTTCTCTTTTCTCAAGCATTTATGTTCAATTTATCTTTCTTAATTACAATTTCTATTCTACTTTTTGAGTATTTTTTCACTAATTACGTTTGTTCTAACTTATAGGTTACACAAATTTGAAATACTAAATCATCGTAAAAAAAAATAAAAATTTCATTTTTTCGAAGTCGATGCGCGGGTAGAAGGAGACCACTTAGAATCTTGTTTTTTGCTTCTTTTCTCATAATAAGAGGTGGGTCACGTTTTTATCGCTATTAAAAAAAAAATTGGACGAAAAATATTTTTTTCATACAAGAGCGACCCACCCTAATACTTATCTCTACATGCTCGCAGCTGTCACGTCATTGTTATTATTGCATACAATTATTGTTCATGGGAACCTGCCAAGTTTAACTATAATTATATGAAATTACAGGTCGAAATTAGGAATGCTACGCTTTGATCCATCACAACCAGACCATGCAAAATTCTTAGCCCCAGTTGAAGAAAAAGAAGAAACAATAACAAAATCGAAAAAGAAGAAAAAAGATAAAAAAGAAGAATCTAAACATGAACCAGAGCCACAGCCCGTCCCAGAAGTCTCTGAAGAGCAGTTTTACAAAGTTAGTGAAACATTAAAAGAGGCAATTGTGCAACCCACAACCTTCAGTTTGAGAAGTTTATTTGGAAATAATGAAGATGAACCAAAACAAGGTACGTAAATAAACAAATAATTTATATCATCCAAATTGTAGCCGCTGCAGGAAATAGGCGCCTCCTCCAAAAACCACCAATGGTCATGTGCTGCCTTCATCTATAATGCATAAACATTTAAAATTGTAAGATTATTCTTTGCATTATTTTAAATATGCTGTTATTTCTTAGACAACCTGGAGCAAGAAACTGGATTTATACCTCTGGAAAAGTCTAAAGACCAAAAGAAAAAAGTGAAAAATCCACTGGACCGTGGAGACAAAAATCCATTTGTGTACGACTCATCTGACTCTGATGATGAGGGAAAAGAAGAAACTGCCCAAGTTCCACCTCCTGAGACTCCTGAAGTGAAAGCAGTATGGAAGGAGAATCTGTTTTTTTCACAATCAGATCACAGATTACAAGGTACCTGGGCGAACGAGCTATGCTATTATCTTAAGCTAAAGCCCACATACAGCGCCATCTAGTATCGAGTAGAAAAACTGCCTGCAAGTCTTGACTGGTGTGTTGTACTTGTTTACTATTATATATTCTGTGGTGTTGTAAAAATTTAAATAAGCTCGTAAAGAACTCAACGTAAATAAAAGTAGTATTTATAACAATTAATAATGATCATACCTTAAACATTATTATATCACCGGGTGAGCAAGCTATGCTACTCTCCAACTGATGGCGCTGTAGGGTTTTTGAAACGCGCTTTCTCAGAAATGAGACCTTAGCTATAATTTTTTTGCCGCCAGAAACCCCCGTATAGTAAATTTCATCGAAATCGTTAGAGCCGTTTTCAAAAACCGATTACAAACATATTATTACAAATATTGCTTGTTAAATAGTGGATTTATTGAGCTGTGATGTGACCCAGTTGCACAAAGATGCTATTGCAGATTTATTTTACAATTAAACTAAGCGTTAGCTATGAGACGAATAATTAACAACGTTAATTTTTATTAATTAAAATAATCTCTGGTGGTCTACTCTCAGCTTTCGATATATTTCGTTTATATTTCAGTTTCGTTCCAGTGAATAGCATTTAATTTTTAACCGACTTCAAAAAAGGAGGAGGTTCTATGTTTCACTGTTATTATTATTTTTTATTAATTTAATAGATTGGCATTCAACCAATATCCTAATCTATTTTCGAGGCACGAAGTTTTGAATTTGCATGTTTCGAATAGTATCATGAGAGTAGACTACATGGCCGCGCGATCAGATAGTTTGAGAAACCTAGAACGTACTTTACAGGCTTTTTCTTTAGACCCGACATCCTTTTGCCCACTTATATATAACTGAGAAAAAAAGCAAAAACTTGTACCAGGACTTTTACAATTTCGCCGATCGGTATTGTATCGTGACATTTTATTTTAACGTATTTGTAAAAGTTGTTTCTTTTGACCTAACTAATAAGTGGGTGAGCGGATATCAGGAGGCCAATTCTTGCAAATCACCGGGTGGTAAAATATCACTTTTTTTAAGTCTAAAAATTAAAATTTATCCTGTTAAACCTTTAAAAGGTAGGTCATAATACATGAAAATTAACAATAAAACATTAGTTAATATTTAACAAATTTTTGAAAAGAAAAATCAGTGAATTTGAACTTTTTGCGTGATATTTTATCACCCGGTGATATTCAAGAATTGAGTCCCTGGTGGAACAAACATACCTAACATCACGCTTCTGTCCCGTCGGGGTACGTAGAGATCACAAAAAAAAATACTCTTTGTATTTTTTTACCGCAAAAACCTGGCTTCTGAGGAACTGAAGGATCTGAAGGATTTTTCGTTTGCGAACCGTTTTGTGAATTGTGTTCCTGGGACCTTTGGCAAAGCCATGTTGCCCCGTGAAAATAACGGGCCGTCTGTTTGATTATTTTCAATACATTTGCTCGAAAAACGTACTTACAAGGTCGTAAACATTGCTTGTAAGTAGTTACTTACCGAACTAGTGCGGTAAGTAAAAAAAGTATAATACCAAGGAGTTTTTACACTCTGATCATAAAATTATTTTGTAAAAATACTACAGTGGTGACTTTTTACTTGGGTTACGACTGCCTACCAAGGAGGTTTTAGTAGCAGCTCTTTCTGCTAAGGAGGGAGCCATAAGCGTAGCACTTTCATGCGAGGGACCTCCATACTAATATGTATGGATTTTTTTTAAATCTTTAAAACGTAAAATTTTTATCTTTCTCTCTTAGAAATATGTGACATGGGACTAATAAATGCTACTACCACAGTTTTTCTGGTGGAAACACCATTCAGGAAAAAAACGGTGTTAAAAATCACGCATAAAATGGCTATTACGGATTATTTACGCTTCCGTTATTAGTATTAATGATCAATTCACCTGTAAAAGACTATATATTTTCACTTTCTCAAACAAAGTTTATACTAAAACATTAGATTTTTAAAGATATCTTGATTTTGTAAAACTTAACTGAGTTTTTTGACCGACTAGAATGGGCGACAGTGAGACGCTTTACACTTCACTAGCTCATACAGAATATGCATATGGCGGACTCTATAGTTTTTTACTCTGAGCTGCCTACCTATATTTAAAATGCACAGTACCAGGAGAACATAAATCGACATAAGGCTGACAGTACCCATGGTTGGTTTCTTTACCATGTAGGTATTACCTGCTTATACCTGTTTTCTCACAAATGTATTGAAAAACGTCGTAAGATACACGTCCGTAAGGGTTATGACAAACTCGTGCCGATGGTAAACCCTCGACTTCGTCTCGGGCTTACAAAACGTCAACTCGTTTGTAATGACCCTACTTACGGAACTTGTATCTTAAACTACTATTGTTCTTATACTATAGCTCATGCTCTATAATCGTATCAACTTTCACGCGAGTATTTGTTACCGTTTCAACGATAGAGCTTTAACAACGATATACCTTTAGTATTTTTGGAAGCAATAATAGTAGATTAGTAGCCAAGGGCTGTAAGGCTCGAACTATAGGCGCCCTCGCTGCGCTCGTGCGCCTAAATATCTCGGGCTGCAATTGATGCATACACCCGAGCTAACTACTCTGCTTTACTTTTTAAATTGTAGGTGACCAATTAGCGCTATAGGGTAATAATGTAGCTAGAAAAGCCCTAGGGCGGTAAGTAATTAAAACGCCCGCCGCCCCGCTGCTGGAGGCGGCCATCAAGGCGGAGCCGCGCGTGGAGGTGGAGGTGCTGCCGGGCGGGGGCGTTACAATTACTTTATTACCCTACTACATTATTACCCTAGAGCGCTAGTTGGTCACCTACAAGCCCTATTTGGGGGTAATAAGGACCTACTTACCGAATATGAGAGATGTAAAGTCCATTTTTAGGACCGCAAAACTAAATATGTTTGTAAAGGTTTTTTGCAGATTTCTAAAAAACTGTGCAACTTAGAAAGATCGTTTTATTTTTGCTGTAATATTTACATAAACTTGTATCGACTGTAATTAATTCAAATTTTCCATTCACAAACTTCGGAGATAAGGGTTACGGGGACGGTATTTTTTTTTTTTGACATTTTGCATCATAACAAAGAGTTGTAAAAAAATACAAAAATATATTTTAGAATGTACACGTAAAGCCCTTTCATATGATACCCCACTCGACCTAGTACCGACAATTTGAAATTTTGCCCCCTTTACATTAATGATCATTATTTTTTCTTAATTCTTTCACGTGCAATTAAGTTTGACAACCATATTCTAAAACTATTCCAAATTTCAAGTCGATAGCATGAGTGGTTGCTGAGATATACAGGTGTGACAGATAGACAAAGCGGCACCATAAGGGTACAGATTAAATAATAGTAATAGACCAAGCTCCGGTTGCAAGAAACCCTACCTCACAAGGTGGCAGAGCTGAAATGTAATGTAGTGATAGATACTACTTAGGATCACTGGATTTTAGTAGGTTGCCATCGCATATCCTGGAAGAACTTTTATTTTTTTTCGTCGTCGTATCGCTATTTTCATCGAAAATTACATCATAAGGTGGCAGATCGAAACGTTTACTCATCGAAAGAGACACATTCGGAGATAACAACCCGCATAGGTTGCCAGCCAAAAACCTGGCAGGTTTCAAGATCAGCCATGTTTTGTGAGCCCCAAAAATGGGGTCAATTACCTCATCAGGTGGCACGATAAAATTGATGCAGATCGATTGCCCTAGACGTGCCGTTCATGAATATATAGGGTTGCCTACCTTCAGGTTGGCAGTTTTTCTGGTCAGCCGCCTCGAACAATATTTATGTAAAAATTTTGGAATAACGAGAAATTCTTGTATAGATGATATTATCCAGGGTATAATTTAATAAAAATCGGGATACTAAATTAAAGTTGACGTTGTTAAAATAATAGGGTAAATGTACCAGTTTTGGTCATATCTTCAAATATTGAAAAACTTGACGTTGCCTTTTACGTTTAACGTTTTAAGTTTAACGGGCATTTTTGTGCTGCATAACAATATTTATCATGTAGAAATAATATGAAATAATGAATCATTAATCACCTGTGATTTTCATAAGTTCAGTTTATTTTTATGTTTTACTAGCTTTCTGAAAATTAATCAGATATTAGTTGTGATTCTTCTTCTGATGAAGAATAACTTTGTAAGTGTACCTTAAATTAAAAAAAAAATATATGTAAGTTTATATTTCTTCTATGTTTGTACCTGGTGAGGTGGTCGACATTGAACCAGGGGTACAAGATGAACCATAACGATATTGGCGGTATGCAACGTTGCTGGTTCGTGCAACGTGCACAATATAATTCGCCGCATGCTCTTGCTGACGCTTGCCTGTCGGCGGCACGCTACGTTGATTGTAGTTACTGTGAGACCAGATTTTGTGTTTTTTGAGGACAAAAGTAAAAAATAAGTTTAGCACAGTTTTTTTTTCTTATTAAGGTTGGGTGCCTGTTAGTTAATTAAAAATATAACGTGACTATAGAGTGAAGATTTGCGCATCTTTTGAGATATGTCCTGCAGCCACCGCGTGCGTTTGTGAACGTTTACATAACTTAAAGCGTCTCGATGTAGGTATGGTACTAATTGAATCACTTTAAGGGGGTTGACAATGAACCGCGGTTCAATTAGTACCCATTCAAATTTGTAGCTACAATAAATAATGACCGAAACATCTGAAATTATTAGAGCATTAAGAAGCTTATGTAAATATCTCTAACTGGCACAGTTTGTTTAGAAATCGGCAAAAGTACTTTACAAACAAATTTAATTTTGCGATCCTAAAATGAACTCTATTGGGTCCTCATAATTATATAAGTATATATTGGAACCCTCGGCGCGCGAGTCCGACTTGCACTTGACCGGTATTTTCTCTAGTGGTTCAATGAGTACCTATACTGATTCAATTAGTACCACTGCTGGTTCAATTAGTACCCATACCCGGTTCATTTAGTACCATGGGGGGTACTAAATGAACCAATTCCATTATTTTAAAAAAGTGAGAAATTACAAAAAACTATAAGAGATGCATGACTTTAACTAACTTTGCCAGTTTTCTAATAAAACAGGTTACTATAAAAAACAAAAATCTTTTCATTTGGGCTACTAAACAAAAAGTTACAAGCGTTCAAAAATTAGGTGGTTCAATGTCGACCACCTCACCCTACCTTAAAAAAAATTTAATGCAACTGATTTTGCAATTCTATGCATCTTCTTCTATATGTATAATAAATATCAAAAAAAATTTACGTACTCTCCTAGTTAATGAATAATTTTGAAAATTTACCATGAATTAAGGTAGCTGCATGACGTATCCTATATTTGAAATAAAGATGATTAATGATTCATTATTTCATATTATTTCTGTATGATAAATATTGTTATGGAGCACAAAAATGTTCGTTAAACTATATCACGTTGAACGTAAAAGGCAACTACACTTTTTTCATATTTGAAGATATGACCAAAATTGGTACATTTACCCTATTATTTCAACACCATGAGACGCAAGTCTGTTAGTACGTCGACTTTAATTTAGTATCCCGATTTTTATTAAATTAAGTCAAAAGTCAAGTCAAAATCGTTTATTCATTGTTGGATATTAAAATCTCTTATAATGACGTCAGCTAAACTACATCGCTTCACAAACAATTATACCCTGAATCATATCTTCTATACAAGAATTTCTCGTTATTCCAAGATTTTGACATAAATATTGTTCGAGGTGGCTGACCAGAAAAACTGCCAAGCTGAAGGTAGGCAACCCTATATATTCATGAACGGCACGTCTAGGGCAATCGATCTGCATCAATTTCATCGTGCCACCTGATGAGGTAATTGACCCCATTTTTAGGGCTCACAAAACATGGCTGATCTTGAAACCTGCCAGGGTTTGGGCTGGCAACCTATGCGGGTTGTTATCTCCAAATGTGGCTCTTTCGATGAGTAAACGTTTCGATCTGCCAACTTATGATGTAATTGGGCAACCTATGCGGGTTGTTATCTCCAAATGTGGCTCTTTCGATGAGTAAACGTTCGATCTGCCAACTTATGATGTAATTTTCGATCAAAATAGCGACAAGAAGACGAAAAAAAAATAAAAGTTCTTCCGAGAAATGCGATGGCAACCTACTAAAATACAGTGTTCCTGAGTAATATCTATCACTATATTACATTTCTGATCTACCACTTTGTGAGATAGGGTTTCGTGCAACGGGAGCTTAGTCGTGGCTGACCAGAAAAACTGCCAAGCTGAAGGCAGGCAACCCTATATATTCATGAACAGCACGTCTAATGAAATCGATCTGCATCAGTTTCATCGTGCCACCTGAGGAGTTAATTGACCCCATTTTTGGGGCTCACAAAACATAGCTGATCTTGAAACCTGCCAGGTTTTTGGCTGGCAACCTATGCGGGTTGTTATCTCCAAATGTGTCTCTTTCGATGAGTAAACGTTTCGATTTGCCATCTTATGATGTAATTTTCGATCAAAATATTGATACGACGACGAAAAGAAATAAAAGTTCTTCCAGTATATGCGATGGCAACCTACTAAAATCCAGTGTTCCTAAGTAGTATCTATCACTACATTACATTTCTGCTCTGCCACCTTGTGAGGTAGGGTTTCATGCAATGGGAGCTTGGTCTATAAACTAACGTTTACAGATCCGACACTTCCAGGCGGGGTGCCGACAAATTTCAACCTTACGGTCTAAACATAAAGTCTGTACTTGCAGTGCACCGCTTAGGACACGTTTTTAAATCGCGGGTGATCGCGGACAGGTAGGCTAAAGCGATGATTTTGTCGTTTTTTGAGATACTGAGCGAGATGCAGGTATTGTTAATATTGTTCAATCTAACATGCAAATACTTACTTACCTATTTTGCCGCCATAAGATTTAGATGACATAAAGAAAAGTTAAATCAAATACCTCACCCAGTCGACTTCTAGCGCCGCGTTGCATACCTAGAGTGCGGAGTGTCACAGGCCTGATAAGGGTTCCTTTTTTTACCATTTTGGTATCGGAACCCTAAAATCGCCAAAAAATCACGTTTTCGTATGGGGACCCCTATCTATAGGGTTCCGTACCTAAAGCGTGAAAAACGAGAACCTATTAACACAGTAAATATATAAGCTAAAGCAGTATGGAAACTCTTACAAACGTCCAACTGGCGCACTCACACATGCGCACACCGCTACAGGAAAATAAGCAGTTTTCGCGCTGAAGTCAGTCGTGGGTGCCAAAACCATAATACATACAAATAGGTACATAATATAGGGTCCCTATAAGTATGTATCTGTCCTTGTGCGAAAAAGGCGACTAAGTATCTTAATCTGCCCTTGTGTCATAAAAGGCGACTAAGTGTCTTAATCTACCCTTGCGTGGTAAAAGGCGACTCTTCATCTGCCCTTGTGTCATAAAAGGCAACTGTCTTTATCTTCCCTTGTGTCATAAAAGGCGACTAAGTGTCTTTATCTTCCCTTGTAACATAAAAGGCGACTAAGTGTCTTCATCTGCCCTTGCTTCATAAAAGGCGTCTAAGTGTCTTTATCTACCCTTTTGTAATAAAAGGCGACTAAGTGACTTAACCTTCCCTTGTGTCGTAAAAGGCGACCAAGTGTTTCGATCTGCCCTTGTGTGATAGAGGTAACTTAACTTTACCTTGGGTGCTAAAAGGCGACTAAGTGGCTTAACTTTCTGACTTAACATTTTATGCAAGATTTAATTTTAGCTTTAATTTGACACGATCAGGCAGGAGTCCCATGACCAAAAAACCGGCCAAGTGCGAGTCGGACTCGCGCACCGAGGGTTCCGTACCACCACATAATCATAATTGTATTAGTTGAAATTTCAGTAAGCTAATGTGCTAGATTTTTACAGTCCGACACGCGCTTGACCAAATTTTATTATTTGTTGTTATTTTATAGCTTAAATATACCGATTTTCAAGTTTGTAAGTGTTCCCGTTTTTAAAATAGAACTTGAACAAAAATCGCTTCAGCGACCATCCAACTTGACCCCTCACTTATATGAATGTTCTTGAAACGGGAGCTCACCACAATTGGTTACCATTAGTTGTGAGAAAAGTTGTAATATTTAATGATTTCAGACTTTTCCCATTATTTGTACTGTGAGACCTAGCTGCTTGCCAAATTTCATAATTTTAGGTCAACGGGAAGTACCCTGTAGGTTTTGCATTTTTGAATAAATGTATGGAGATGAGGACATAAAATGCCATATCTTTTGATTGCGTCATTGTAAAAAATTGAAATTTTCAGATCTTGTGTGGTTCATGAATCCTAATATATGGTATTAATTTCAACCTCATACCTTTACCCGTTCGTCAGATAAAGGATCTTGACAGACAGACAGACAGACGGACAACAAAGTGATCCTATAAGGGTTCCGTTTTTTTTCTTTTGAGGTACGGAACCCTAAAAATTCAATAGCTTTTCTTAAAGAACCTAGGTCGAAAGACGAAAAAAATTGTCCCCCCATACAAAACGCGCTATCGGCTGACGCAGTTTCTAATGCTAATGGATATAAAAAAAAATCGTATTTCGACTTCTTACGAAAAGTTGTTTAGTTTTACGGTCCGAAAACATGCTGAAAGGAACACAGTTGATAGAAGCACCCAATATTTGAGTTCACCATACTATTCTTATTACAAAACTCCTGGGTTACAACCCTGACGCTCCGACGCAGAATAGTTCTTTTTTCAAAAAAAGGCCCGAGTTTCCATACTGCTATTAATATGCTTCCGATGTAAAAATAAGGGCTCCCCTACTAAAATAGTAGATTTTACAAGTGCACAAAACGAACCATTCTTCCGAGACTTTTAGCATGTCGAGGGTAAAATGGTTTTGTGGACGAGTTATAAACTCTGCTTTTCACTTTGATTGCGAGGAAATAAAACGTAACGTACTCTCTAAATGTAACTGAAGAATGATTGTTCTGCTTTAGTGAAGAATATGTTGACGAGCGCGCGGCGCGGGGGGGGGGAGCCTGTATCCTGCACAAAGAAGCACTTTCAGAGCATGAGTAACGTGTTTTTAGGCGGTTTTCGCTGGATTTTTGTTTTAGCTCTTAGTAAAAACGGGAACGCTTAGCGTGGAAATTATGTTTGCTAAAGAATAACAAAAAATAATAAAAACTGGTCAAGTGTGTGTCGGACTTGCGCGTTTTTAATACACTTCTGCGTGACTGCGCGTCCATAACTAGATGGTATTTTTACCTAAGTGGTAAGGAACCCTCGGTGGGCTAGTCTAACTCGCACTTGGCCGGTTTTTTTACTTTTGTTATTTGCTAAGGTATCCACCATAATATAATAACACATATTATGTGAAAATTTGAACCAGCTGGCTATTACGGTTCAAAAGAAACGAGCCTTTAAAAATCGGAGAGACAAACAGAGAGCCTGTTACGTCTGCGGGGCAACATGGCTTTCCATACTGCCAAAAGTCTCAGGAACACAATTCACAAAACAGTTTGCGGCGCCCTAATTTTGCAAACGAAAGATCCTTCTCTAACACGGCGACAAAGTAATAAAAATTGGACATTTCCGGTGCACGAAAGAACAAGATAAAGACCAAACACAAGTCTTATCTTTCATAAAAAGTAAATACAAATTAGCTGTCTTGCTACACAGAGGTATATTAATAAGGGGCTAATACTCGTAGCGGTCAAATGCCTACTACGTTGAAAAATTAAAATAAATGGCCATCAAAACCATAAAAAAATATACTTAGGGTGATATCAAGATTTTAAAAAGGTTTTTACTTGAATAGAATTGTATTTTGCTAACCGCGATTGAGAAAAAAAATCCCCAGGCTCACCTGTTTTTGTGATATTTTGCAAAATTTCTCCAAAACCGCAAAACACTAGTTAGTGTTTTTACACACCAAAAATGTATCTATTATATGAATATTTTTACTTGAATGTTTTATTTTTATTCCACATAATAGTAATACTAATGAAAAGTGCAAAAAACCGGTCAAGTGCGAGTCGGACTCGCGCGCCGAGGGTTCCGATATACCTATAGTATTTTTGGAAGCAATAAAGTCCATTTTCAGGACCGCAAAACTAAATTTGTTTGTAAAGGTTTTTTGCAGATTTCTGAAAAACTGTGCTACTTAGAAAGATTGTTTTATTTTTGCTGTAAAGTTTATATACATTTCTGTCAACTGTAATTAATTCAGATTTTTCCTTACTCAAACTTCGGAGATAAGGGGGGGGAATGGTATTTTTTTTGACATTTTTCATCATAACTTGAAAACTAAGAAACTTAAAAAAATACAAAAATATATTTTAGAATGTACAAGTAAAGCCCTTTCTTATGATACCCCACTCGACCTAGTAGCGACAATTTGAAATTTGGCCCCCCCTATTTTGGCCCCCTTTACATTAGTAATCATACTTTTTCAAAAAAATTTCATGTGCAATGAAGTTGGGCAACTATATTCTAAAACCATTCCAAATTTCAGGTCGATAGCATAAGTGGTTGCTGAGATATAGAGGTGTGACAGACAGACAGACAGAGCGGCACCATAAGGGTTCCTTTTTTTACCAGTTTGGTATCGGAACCCTAAAAACCGAGTTTTCGAGCGCGCGCGGCCGTGAACCCGACCAAAAACTAAGCGCGTGACATCTTAGCGTGCTCATTCGATTAGAGTGTTGTTCAAGTAAAGCTGAGTGCTATCAAGTCCTTAACGCAATAAAAGTAGAACTTCTTCATCATACACTTTTTGAATTAAAAAAAATATATTTAAAAATGCTATCTAGGACTATCTGATCGCGCGACCAGTAAGCGGCAGCCGATGACCTCTGCCGCGGGTTGTCCGTAGCTAGTATGTAACGGCCCTAAAGGGTATTCGTATGAGTCAGTTTCCCTAATAAAAAAGTACTACAAAAGAAAATACATAGTTACTGCAAATCCCCATTTACCCAGTAATTCGTCGCATGGGCTGTACCTACTTAACTAAAGAAAAGCTTTGTGCAAGTCATAGCTAGATGCAACTGGTGAACTGATACCTGCCTGTAACAGAAGTTGTTTAATTTCCAGAGGGGTTAGCCTTTTTCAACAAAGCCAGTGACATTGGTGTTCACAAAGAAAGAAGAGAACTAAAATCTTTGATGAAGAAAAGGATTTACAATAAGGACAGGAAAAGCCAGATGTTCCAGAAGAAAATTGGTGGGAGAAAGAAAACCATGAAGAAGAGCTATAGGAAGAAAACTTGATAATATATTTTTGGCTAAATAAAATTCAATATCCAAATAATGTTTTTGTTTATTATTGGTTAACAGCTAACATAACATCTAGTTGTAGGAAGTTACTTTAATGTTATGTTTTGATTAAGTCTATTGCTGGCACTTTCTTTGACAAGAATCATAAGATTAAAGATGCATTCTACAAATAGTATTATATTTTATCTTTTCTTCCATGTAGGCTTCTTTCTGGCTCCTGGCTGGCCAGGCTTCTTGCGCTCACGACGACGGTGGTCTCTCGTCAGGAGACCAGCTATTTGCATCTTCTGCAGCATCTCACTATCGACAAAACTGCGCAACCCCCATGCGATCCCCCATCTTATAGCCCCAGATTGGCCTGAGGGTCCTCCACCTTCAATATTACATTCCACATCCACTCTGTCATGCATATCAGTGAAAATCAGTGGAAACATTACTTGTTCTCTAGGCTGAATATCTTCAAAATAGGTTATATCTTTTCCATTGATAGTAATCTTTCCAGTGCCAGGTGACGTAATTGTTACGTCACCCCTAGCTTTCTTTCTCAGACATTCATAGGTTGTAACAAATGCTCTACCCTGGTCATCATAACTTGGTTTTGGGATCTCCAAAGCAAATCTTTGGGCCGCCAAAGGTTTTCTGTACTTCTCAACAAAATCTTTACATCTATATGAATATGGCAATGATGTAAGTCTATCCATAACCAGTTTAAAATTGTCATATTCCAAATCAGAAATGCTCTCAACTAGAACAACTTCTAATTGATCTTTTGTCAGCCAATTACTGCTTCTTAAATCGAGGGAACCATTTGGATCTGGAGTTGCCTTCTTTCTGATAACTTTATCTTCAAAATTACACAACTGTTTGATGTTTTCTGCAGCATCAAACATAAGCTTGAAAAAATACGGTTTTCCTGTATAGAAGAGGAAGTGATGTGGTCTACCAGCTTCATCAAATTCAGCTGCTTTCCTAGCAGGGAAAACTTCTTCTGGGGGCTTCATGAGGGGTCGAGCGGCAGGGTCATAAATACCACTGGGGAATAAATACTCTATAGCACGATCCACATCCTTTTGGGTGAATGTTTCTGGGTCCTCTCCCATCATATTGGCGAGATGCCTCTTACCAATGTTGTATTCAAAATGTTGTCTCTTCATGAATTCGTCGTGTGCCTGTGCTCGTTCTAAGTAAGCTTTCATAGCTTTGCTTATCTTTTTTTTCTTACTGAGGGTCTCCCAATCGGTTAAATTACTCAGTATATCGATACCACAAGTTTTTGGAGTTGAGCTGCTGCTATACCTGCACACATTGTATGCAATTGAGTTTTTCACGCACACGTAAGAAGTTCTAGTCGCAGGTAATAAATGCCTAATTATATGTGACATTTTGTGGGCAATATTTGCTTGTTATACTTCACTACGAACTCATTTCATTTTGCTCATCCAAAATAACTTCACATAACCTCTCATCTTTTTATTTTTTTGGTTTCATTCTTCCTTTCGGAAAGGCAAAGAGTACAAAGCTCATACAGCCATGTCTGATGTCTTTAATCTTTCTTTTTGCTCCCCTCGTAAAGCGATAGTGAACTTTACGAAGGAAAATGTTCGTGACTTTTTGGGACAACACAAACGGGGCTTAAACACGAGATCACTTGAAATCTTCATCAGCTGCGCACTGGGCACTCCATCAGACCCATTACATTCATGTAAAAAGCTTGAACATCATCCCACAAGTGGGAATTCATTTGTTTTTCTACAACTCTCACGCTAGGAAGACCTATGAGATACTCTTTTAAAACTTCCAAAAAATTTGAACTTTCAAACCTCGTTTTAAGCAAAGACACTATTTTAGATTTCTCTTCTCTCTCTAATGACTTGTAAATATTTGCTAAGATTTTTACAATCAAAACTATGAAATCTCCCTTTAGTTCGACATCCAATAAGTTCCAAAATCCAGCAGCGCTAGAATTGAAACTCAATCGTTAACGATTTGAATCGGTATCATGATTCCCATTGAGTCGTAATCGTGTTGAACAAAACGGTAGCATGTAACTATCAGTGTGGTTGAATACGATTGATGGGGTTCATGAATGATTAAAGTGAACTAAATATATGCGTTACGTTTCTTCACCATGAAAATATTTCGGAAGCGATTTAAAAATCTTTGATTAGAAGAATGTTACTTTTTATACACTATTTTGGCTTGAAAGGGATTAATTGAGTGAAATAATTATTTTTTATTTGATTTTTAGCTCAAAAAAATAAAAAGTATTGAATAAAAAGCGAGCAACTAAACGCACGACTTCTCAGTCTTTCTTTTAGGTTACCTATGTTTTCCACCCTAGGTTATAAAATTTTCTATCTGGCACTTTTGACGACGTTTCTTTGATATTGTGTCTGAAAAGCCCTTACCTGCCCCTAATATTCGCTCAGCAGCAGTCACAAATTATTAAACGACAAAAAGAAAGAAGAAAGTGGAAGTCAAGGTTAGTTACAAATTTTCTGTTTCTCTTGTAATTTCCTCTGCAGATACATAGGCTATGTCTAGTTTGTAGTGATTCTCAAATACAGAAATGTTTTAGTTTAATCATGCACTTTCCTTTCGACTGAAATCCAAATATTTTGTGAATTACTTTTTGTCTGCATTTCGGTAGTCTAGTCTGCCATTCTTGTTTAGTAGATATGCATTTAACATTTTGTAAAACATTTCAGGATGCCAGCTCCCCGAGCGGTTCCAAGGGAGCAGCAGATGGATGTAATGCTTATGTATAACATGGAGACATAATAATTTTGTTTGGAGCGGCATAGCTAATAGTGGTGACCCCCATTGGAACCTCTAGTCACCTCCCAGTGGGTGCGAAAAGTAAAATGGTTTCGTGCTTCAGAAGGCACGTAAGCCATTGGTCCTATTTTCTGAAGAAGTCACAGGCCTTAACGGCTTAACAATTCTGTCAACAGGGTTTGTCAGTCATCAACCTTACAACCTACAGTGACACGAGCATGACGTCAGGTTGCCAGCTTTCAAAAAGAACTATCAAAATTTCATTGTTAATAGCCACATGGTCCACCCATATTTTATTTTATTTAAGGACCGCCATTAGCAAATTACATTGACACTTATATTAACAACTTAGTTCTAAAAACATAATTGAATGCACTGCTTGTTAAGGCAGCCACAACATGCTTAAATTTATTACATTGCAACAAACAAATAGAAATAAAAAATAATATAAAAAACAGAAGTAACTAATGCTAAATGTGCAGGAAAAAGTTAACTAACAGACTGCTGTTCCCTTGCAGCGAGCAAAACTTTATTTCTGAAGCAGTTATATGAATCCTTGAAGATGTCGATGGTACCTCCAAGGGCATTGTAGCTACGGCTTAGCCTAGAAACAGCTGAAGACCGTTTGAGATTGGTTCGAGAGAATGGTAATTTAAATAAACCTACTGGCGGTTGGCGAGGAATACGGGGTGGAACGTAGATTTGAAAGCTTTCTAGGAGTTGTGGGTTATCTACTCTGTTATTGAAAAGTTTATGCAGAAAAGTTAAGTCTATCAATCGTCGTCGGGTATTTAGATTGTCTATTTTATAGTAATCTAGTCTTTTTTCATATGAGTTGAGTTGTCGTCTTATGGGATTCCGTGAAACGAGATGTCTTAGAAACCTCTTCTGTATGCGTTCAATACGGAGCTGATGAATATTGTAACCGGGTGTCCATACCATACAACAGTATTCGAGGTTGCTTCTAACGTAAGCATTGTAAATAATGATTTTGGTAAAAGACCTTTTGAAAACTTTGCCATTTCTTATAACAAAATCTAACATTTTACTGGCTTTTGAAATTATATTATCTAAGTGCGGCAGGAAAGTCAGTTTACTATCAAAATGGATGCCCAAGTCCCTAATCTGAGTAACTTCTTGAAGAGTACTTCCATTGATATCATAACGTGAGGGAAATATTGTTCTATTCCTTGTAAATTTTATATGATAACACTTTTGTGTATTTAATGACATATTGTTTTCAGCACACCAGGAGGAAAGAGAATTTATGTCTTGTTGGAGAAGTATGTTATCATTACTGCTTTTGATAACCCGGTATAATTTTAGATCGTCAGCAAAAAGAAATATTTGGCTATAATTAATTTGTTTTGTAATATCATTAATAAATAAATTGAACAGCCAGGGACCCAGATGAGACCCTTGGGGCACTCCTGAAGTTGCTATATATTCATATGGCTGTTTTATTATTTGTTTTTTGTTCAGAATATTCTAGAAAGAAAAGAAAGAGACAGCTGAAGAAAGAGAGCTAATTACTAGAAATATCTAACAAAAAACTAAATAAAAAAATGATTCCAGAAAGTTTGGAAACGAGTAGCACGGGTATATATATAAGCTGGGGAGGCCCCTCCCCTCCCCCGCTGCACCCTGCGGCCACTAGGCAGCCCATGCCCACTACTCCTCATCTAACAGTTAGGACTGTGGGCGCCTGAGAAGATACCAATGATGATGGCTACTCCGTAGTTCAGTGGAAAGCAAACTAAAAAGAGAAAAGAAGAACAAGGAAAAGAAGAGGAAGTCTCAGAGGTAACTCAAAGAGGGTACAGAGGGAACACTCTTAAAGAGGTGCCGGAGGTAGTAGAGTACGGAAAGAAGACTCCATACAAGAGGTCCTGGAGGGAAGACCCCTTACAAGAGGTCCCGGAGGGAAGACTCCATTGAAGAGGTCCCAGAGCGAGGACTGCTTGGAGGGGAAACACTGTGGAAGAGATCCCTGAGGGAAGAGTGCACGGAGGGAAGACCGTACGAAGAGGCTCAGAGGGCAAACTTGGTGAGGTGTGAACAGGAAGCTCGGGTTGTATATAAGTCCTAAATGTTTGTAATCGGTTTCTCGAAAACGGCTCTTACGATTTCGATGAAATTATCATTCGGGGGTTTTTGGGGGCAAAAAATCGATCTAGCTAAGTCTTATGGCTGAGAAAATTCGTTTTCCTCGTGTTTTTAAGCATTTTGTCAATTTCGCGTTTTAGACAGAACCTTACAGCGCCATCTGTTGGCGAGTAGCATAGCTTGCTCACCCGATGATATTTTAATGTTGAGGCAGCTATTATAGAGCGAAGCTCAGTCGCCCAGGTACTAAGTCCTAATAAACGAAAAAACTTACTTTGGTGTTTCACTCCAATTCCGAACCGCTAGCTCATAACAATATGATATCACCTGACGATGACTGTAAGCCAGTAAATACTGTGATTATACATAAACTTAATTTAGGCTACGGTGTTTTATTAACAAGAACCGGCTGTGATTAAAACAAAGTTATAGTAGGTATATGTTTATTTTCTATTAAAAAAATACAAATTTTAAACATTGTTTTCTTTTAAAAAAAACCGGCCAAGTGCGAGTCGGACTCGCGCACTGAGGGTTCCGTACCACCACATAAACATAATTGTATTAGTTGAAAAGAGATGTTCAATCTTACTATGGAGGTTGGATTTTTATTTCGAGGGACGATTAACAGGGTTGAAACCAAGTTCATATGGTGGATAGGATAGTAGATAATATTTTGGTGAAGAAAGAATTTTTTTAAAGGCCACCATTTTTTTTTAAATTGATTTTTAAAGTTATTGAAATACGGCATCACTGATTGGAATATGGCAACACTGATTAGACTATGACAACCCTACTTACAACAGGGTTTTAGGTTAAGTAAGTATACAGGGTGTTAGATTAGGATCACCATATGTATGTTTAAGGGTAAGTATACAGGGTGCTAGATTAGGGTCACCATATGTACAGGGTCATAGGGTAAGTATACAGGGTGTTAGGATAGGATATCTACACAGGATGTTAAGTTAGTATCGCTATATGAACAGGGTTTTAGGGTAAGTATACAGGGTGTTAGATTAGGATCACTATATGTACAGGGTCTTAGGGTAAGTATACAGGGTGTTAGGATAGGATAACTATACAGGGTGTTAGGTTAGGATCATTATATGTGTAGTGATCCTAACCTTACACCACACTCTGTGTAGTTATCACTATATATAATAGTAATCCTTTTTTTTGTGATGGAGAAAATTCCTACGCATGCCGCACCGTTCGGGGAAGCGGTACGGTTATGTGGGGCTTGAAATCACTAAAAACTCCACCGTGTGCCACTCTCGCATTTTGGGTGGGTCACGAGCACTGTACCTTGCACTACTTTCGCAACCCACCCTGCGATAGCCTCTGGAGAGGCTCCCTCACCTAGGCGACGTCTGAGCACACATCAGACGACGCCCCCTCACTGGCCTTTTAGAGCGAGCGACAGGCTCCCCGGCCCGCCGTACGCAAGCCTACGGAGCGGGCGGAGAACGGGCGTACTCCCGGCTCCTGTGCCCCCTGCGCCTTCTGCGAAGCGTGTCAGAAAGAGCGATATGCTTCTGCGATATGTCTGACTCACAGAAGGAGACCATGGCCTCCCAAGACCTCTTGCTGCCGACCATAGCCTGAACAATAATCAGCAGCGAGAGATCTCCACCCACTACCGCCACTAGGGCAGCACGCTCCTCTGCCCATCTTGGGCATTCCACCACTGTGTGCTGCACCGTGTCCTCGGTGCAGTCACAATGATGGCATGGTGGATTTAGTTCTCTGTCAGCTATGTGGTACAGATACCGGTCAAAACAACCATGTCCAGTCAGTACCAACACCAGCCGGAGCTGGATGATTGCAGCCCTTGCCGCCAACCTGATGGTTGGCTGGTAACTTAGCCTTTGCGCAAACCGGACAATGAGGGGCGGCAGTACAAGACACCGCCTTATGACCAGATTGACCACATCGGAAACACAACTCGCCACAGTCGAAAGCAGAGGTACAATTTTGCCTTATGTGCCCCTGCCTCATAACCAGAAACAACGCATCAGGCATTGTTCCAGGGATTGCACTCGAACAGAGCTCCAGTCAATTAAGAGCCGCTCTTTCTCAATGAGCAGCTTGGCCGACGCAACTGGACACTTGACCAAAACAGATCCAGCGCCCATAGAGCCGCGGCGTATCTGCCCCACCTTAACCAACTCTGTAGGGCATTAAGCTTTTGCAACGACGGCCGCTTCGACATCCGCTTCGGTCGTACAATCATCGAGAAAAACGCACTTCAGCGCATTATGTGGGCTTCATGATCTTGACAGAAATAAGAAGGACTTCCCGCAGCTTTTCTGCAAGTTTGTCTGCATTCTCTCCGCTATCAGCACCAGGTAATTCTATCATTCGGGCGCCAGTAGCAGCCTGTCTGAAGTGGCAACCTCCGGTTATGCCGAGCTCAGCCAAGCTAACCTGCTACCACGCACTGCTTAATTTAACGCTTGAGTAGGTCAAACCTGACTGCGTCGCCTCGGACTGCAGTGTGGGCACTACAGCTGCTGTTTTAGGGACGCGGAGTTTCTTTCTCTTACCCTTTTTTGTTTTGTTCACCTTTTTCGGAGGAAGTGGAGGACCAGAAGGAGCAGAATGAGCTGCATTCTTCCTCCACTTCGCTCATCTGCTACCGGCTGTCTGCCAACCCTCATCAGCCGGTGTGGCTGAAGCAGCATCACCCCTTGGTTTTTTCGTTGGCTTCTTTGATGAGGCAGCAGAGCCAACAGTAGCCGGTACTAAACCTGCACCAGCTGACGGCTGATTTTCAGTAATCTTAGAGGCCACCAAAGTCCTCTTGTCAGCCGCCAATGGAGGTCGACAGACCCTTGCAGGCAGCAGTCGATCCTCCAGACCGGAAAACCGCGAATGAAGCATTTTGCCCCCCTGGCAGATGATGGAGTGCATCAAGTTTTCAGCCATTGTCTCCTCTTGAGAAGGTCCCCCAGTAAGGTGACTCATTCTGTGCTCCCGGTTCTCCTTCGCAATCGATTCCATGTGTTTGCGAGTGGTATTAAACTCCACTCGCAGATGATCGTTCTCCATTTGAAGGGAGTGGGTCTCATCAGTCACACTCCGCTTCGCTAGACCTTCTACGGCAGTCCGGATACGCCTTTGCACTTGTGCTTTTCAGGCTTTTAAACCTGCGCACAACGTCAAGTACGAGGTTTGCACCCTGAAAAGCTTTGACTTCGAGGACACCAGTCATGTCCACAGCCGTCGCTTCTCTTTTACCTGATGCTGCAATCAGTGTGGCAAACTCGCGTCTGGCTTAGGCAATCTCGTTGACCTTAGCCGTTAATTCTTCGTCGGAAAGCTCAACGCGAGCCCCTGACGAACCACGTGGAAGACCTCTTCCCCTTCCTCGTAATGAGGTAGGAATTTTAAAAGGATTAGCAGCCTCGTCACTGGTGGAAGCCGTGCTGCTCTGACTATAAGTCCTCTTGACGCTTTGGTTGGCAGTAGAAGCCTGAGACGTCACGGTCCGAGCACTGCAGTCAGACGCATCTGACTCCTCACATCGGCCCTGAGAAGGGCATTTAGTCGGGTCTTTTACTTTCTTCCAAAAGTGACCTTTCGCATTACGTTCCGCAACAGACATAGCGAGAGCTATAGAGCAGTCTCACAAAGAATTGGCTTGTCTGGACGCATGCGTAACCGGGTCCAAAACAGTTTCCAGGGTGCACCACGGGAAGGTTCTCTGCTTGCATCCCACATAAAAGTGATCCTAACACAACACCCTATGTAGTTATCCTATCCTAACACCCTGTATACTTACCCTAAAACGCTGTACATATAGTGATCCTAACCTAACAGCCTGTATAGTTATCCTATTATATCACCCTGTATACTTACCCAAACACCCTGTTCAGTAACACCCTGAATACTTACCCTAAGACCCTGTACATATAGTGATTCAAATCTAATATCCTGTATAGTTATGCTATCTTAACACCCTGTATACTTACCCTAAGACCCTGTACATATGGTGATCCTAATCTAACACCCTGTATACTTACCCTAAAATCCTGTGTATTTATCCTAACCTTACACCCTGTATACTTACCCTAACATCCTGTATAGTAATCCTAACCTAACAACCTGTATACTTACCCTAACACACTGTACATATAGTAGTCATCCTAACCTAACACCTTGTATACTTACCCTAACATCCTGTACAGTTACCCTAGCCTAACACCCTGTATATTAACAAATAATGACCATGAAAAGCATTTTTGATAATACCGAGACTTACAAAAAAATATGTTCATGTTATCTTATCTTACTAAAAAAAAAACATCCACATGGTGTGTCGATATTATTTTGATTTTTGATCGATCACCTCCTTAGGGATCCCGCACATGACCGATTTTTTGTAGGCATCCCGCTCTGACGTGTTGTCACCTGAATCTTCCGTCCTTGTCCTGGCCGATAATCGCCCACCGATTCTCGGTCGTGTGCGAGAGCCGTAATACTAAATACGGTCGTGGGAGCCCTGAAACACACTGCTGTCAAAAAAATATTACTTTGTAGAATTAATAAACATTACCCTTTGACAGCAGTCTGTCTTGACCACGCACACGGGCGTCATATACAGCTATCCTGCTGTCAATGTCAGGGTAATATTTTCCTTTGGTGTTGCCAGTAGCTAAAAAAAAGTCCACTATCGATTTTTTAAAATAATATTTAAAAAAAAAATGGCGGCACCAAAAAAAAATTTTTTTGTTGTTCTTCTTTCTTTTTTTTATTCTCCTTCATATTATATAAATTTCAAGTCTGTTAGTTTTATCTCGGAATAAAAAACCACTAGTATACATGTCTTTTCAGTAAGTTAATGTGCAGGATTTTTTGAGTCCGACACGCGCTTGACCAAATTTTATTATTTGTTGTTATTTTATAGCCTATGCCCTATAAACATACCAATTATCAAGTTTGTAAGTGTTCCCGTTTTTAAATAGAACAAAAACAAAAATCGCCTCAGCGACCATCCAACTTGACCCCTCTCTTATATGAATGTTCTTGAAACGGGAGCTCACCACAATTGGTTACCATTAGTTGTGAGAAAAGTTGTAATATTTAATGATTTCAGACTTTTCCCATTATTTGTACTGTGAGACCTAGCTTCTTGCCAAATTTCATAATTTTAGGTCAACGGGAAGTACCCTGTAGGTTTTTCATTTTTTAATAAATGTATGGAGATGAGGACATAAAATGCCATATCTTTTGATTGCGTCGTTGTAAAAAATTGAAATTTTCAGATCTTATGTGGTTCATGGATCCTAATATATGGTATTAATTTCAACTTGATACCTTTACCCGTTCGTGAGATAAAGGGTCTTGACAGACAGACGGACAACAAAGTGATCCTATAAGGGTTCCGTTTTTAGGGTTCCGTACCTCAAAAGAAAAAAACGGAACCCTTATAGGATCACTTTGTTGTCCGTCTGTCTGTCTGTCTGTCAAGACCCTTTATCTCACGAACGGGTAAAGGTATCAGGTTGAAATTAATACCATATATTAGGATCCATGAACCACACAAGATCTGAAAATTCCAATTTTTTACAATGACGCAATCAAAAGATATGGCATTTTATGTCCTCATCTCCATACATTTATTCAAAAATGAAAAACCTACAGGGTACTTCCCGTTGACCTAAAATTATGAAATTTGGCAAGAAGCTAGGTCTCACAGTACAAATAATGGGAAAAGTCTGAAATCATTAAATATTACAACTTTTCTCACAACTAATGGTAACCAATTGTGGTGAGCTCCCGTTTCAAGAACATTCATATAAGAGAGGGGTCAAGTTGGATGGTTGCTGAGGCGATTTTTGTTTTAGTTCTATTTAAAAACGGGAATACTTACAAACTTGAAAATTGGTATGTTTATAGGGCATAGGCTATAAAATAACAACAAATAATAAAATTTGGTCAAGCGCGTGTCGGACTCAAAAAATCTAGCACATTAACTTACTGAAATTTCAACTAATACTAATGTTTATGTGGTGGTACGGAACCCTCAGTGCGCGAGTCCGACTCGCACTTGGCCGGTTTTTTATTTTCTTTTGAGGTACGGAACCCTAAAAATATTCTTATAAGAATATTTTATAAAAAAATTTAAGGTAAAGTCCACACTTTACCTTAAATAATTTTATGAATAAACAATAGGCAGCCTTTGCCCACATTAGGTTTAAGTTCTCCATGTACATTTGTTTTTAGGGTTCCGATACCTAAATGGTAAAAAAAGGAACCCTTATGGCGCGACTTTGTCTGTCTGTCATACATGTATATCTCGGCAACCACTCACGCTATTAGGCCCGTCCACACCAAGCGAGCAGCCGCGCCCGAGGCCCGCCGCGCGCGGCAGTCGCCCTGCCGCGCCCGCCGCGGCGTGCGGGGTCGTCAAATTCCACGCAACTAGTCTGCCTCGCTAAAGCAGCCCGAGCAAGCCCGAGCCATTAAACGGAAAAGATGGCGCCGTACATGCGCACGGCCGTGGCAGCTTTTGCTTTTATTGTGCTACACACGAATATAAACAAGAAAACCGACCTGGCAGCCGACCAATTGACCACCAGCCAACCACTTGACCACCAGCCGACCACTTGACCACTTTACCACTAACCGACTACTTGACCACCACTCGACCACTTGACCACTGGCCGACCATTTGACCACTAGCCGACCACTGGACCACTAGAAGACCACTGGACCACTAGAAGACCACTTAACCATTGGTCGACCACTTGACCACTAACCGACTACTTGACTACCACCCAACCACTTGACCACTTGACCACTAAACGACTACTTGACCACCAGCTGACCACATGATCACTAGCCGACAACTTGACCAGTAACCGACTACTTGACCACCAGCCGACCACTTGACCACCATCCGATCACTTAACCAGCAGCTGACCACCAGCCGACCGGTCGGGCGGCCAGCGCCACGCCAACGATGCGTCCACACCGAGCGCGGCAAACGACTGAGGCACCTTTGAGCAAACCGTTTTACCGACACCGCCCGGCTGGGCTACGTTCGCGTTCGCCCGAGGCTGAGCATGCGCCTGCCGCGGGCGAGGCCGTCCACACCGACCGCGCATTAGGCCGCATGCCGCGCGCGGCCGGCCTCGGGCGCGGCTGCTCGCTTGGTGTGGACGGGCCTATTGACTTGAAATTTGAAATAGATTTAAAATATGGTTGCCCAACTAAATTGCACATGAAAGAATATAAAAAAAAATTATGACTATTGATGTAAAGGGGGCCCAAATAGGTGGGGGGGGGGCAAAATTCAAATTGTTGCTTAACCTAATGGTTGAGTGGGGTATCGTATAAAAGGGCTTTACTTGCACATTCTAAAATATATTTTTGTACTTTTTTAAGACTCTTTTCAAGTTATGATGAAAAATGTCAAAAAAAATACCATTCGCCTTATCGCCGAAGTTTGCGGTAGGAAAAATCTGAATTAATTACAGTCGATAGAAATTGATTTAAATATTACAGCAAAAATAAAACAATCTTTCTAAGTTGCACAGGTTTTTAGAAATCTGCAAAAAACCTTTACAAACAAATTTAGTTTTGCGGTCCTAAAAATGGACTTTATTGCTTCCAAAAATACTAAAGATATATCGGAACCCTCGGCGCGCGAGTCTGACTCGCACTTGACCGGTTTTTTTGTTATTATGTGAGCAATAAAGTGTTTTATCTAACTAAATAGTAGGTCAATAAAGATGTAATGGTTTTAAACATAACTTTACCTACTTGAAAAATAGTATGGCAAATAAAAAATTAGTTCAAAATCTAGAACCCGACTACAGCTGGCAAATCTTGCTCTAAATAGTATGAAACAAGAAAATATTGTTACTAAAATTGTTATGTATAAACAATGGTATTTAATAAATATTGATAGTGATGTTCATTGTTCATATAACAGCCTTGGTTATATTGTTGTCACTTTTCCCTAAAGCCTTTGCTCGCTTTTAGGGTTGGTGGCATAATATGACCACGGCTATTATCTGACATCACTATGAATATTTATTTAATACAATAGTTTGTACATAATAATTTGAGTTGAATATTTTTCTTGTTTCATACTTTTTAAAGCAACATTTTGCAGTACCTACTTGTTGAGTTTTTGAACTTAAAATATATCTATATATCTGTATTGCGGATTGGGTCCTTGTCAGACCGACAATGGTTTCGATCGCTTGTCGAGCTTCTTTGAACGGAGTTACAATTCACCCTTCTTTTTGCCATAGTCGGGTAATGCCATGCCACCTTCCCTCAAAGAAGCTTTAGGGCAAACAGCCAGTTGCACAAAGCGTCTTTAAAGTTAAAGCTGCTTTAAATCTATTACTGTCACTTTCTTTGTCAGCAAAACAGAAAGAGTCTGCAATAGACTTAAAGGAGCTTTAATTTTAAAGATGATTTGTTCAACTGGCGGAAAGTGGCATATACTTAATAACTTCATTTAGTTAGGGCATGGCATATGACCAAGGCTATTATCTAAACATCATTATGAATATTTATTTGATACATTAGTTGTCGATGAAGTGGAAGCTAGTTTCATCTTCTCCGCACTCCAGACTGGATCTTCCTTCGTCTTCATAATAGTTAGGTGTCTATTCAGGATACAGTGTCCTGTTATTACACCTACTATCTTAGTTATATCTGCTTTCGGAAGCTGTAATAAATGTCTGGTCTTTTTCTTATCATACTCCTTTATAAAGAGTTTGGATTGTCGGTGTACTTCTATGGTATTTCAACGAGCAATTGCCTCTGTAATAATTATTCTCTTGAAAACCCCTTTAATTATCTTGCTGGGGATGGGTAGGCGGGGTTCTAAGCCTATCAAGATTTCATCCACTCCCATCCTTGCCAATTTATCAGCAGTCTCTTTGCCCATATGTCCAGGCATCCGGGCTATGACTACCTCCTTGCTGAAGCTAGTTTTAGGCAGGGAGGAGTTTCTATATGGTTAGTCATGAGTTTTGTTTTTATTTCATCTCCAATGCAACTTTTTAACTTTCTTGAGCAAGTGATAGGAGCATTTGTCTTAGGTTTTTAGCCCAGTACTCGTAGAAACTGAACTTTTCCATGAATCTAAAAAAAATCAACTGTTAAGGGCATTTAGGTTGAAAGTGTATATAATATCTAAATTAATTATTCATCATCATAACATCCCATGAAACGTCCACTACAAGACCGGGAGCTCCCTCCACAATTCTAGCTTTTGCTGGAAAAACGTGGAGGGGAAGTACCAGTAACCTCGCTTGTCAGCGTTATGGCTGGCACCATGGACCGCAGTTGTAGGTGACCGCAGTAAGTAACATGGTATGATACACAGGAGGATGCTGCTGCCCATCCTCGAGTTTTTAACCCTTAGTCGCCTCCTACGACACCCACGGGTAAGTTCTAAAGTTCAAGACTATACAAATGCTTGTGTAAGTTATGTTCCTCGCTGTTATTGCTTGTGCAGCAATTTATTGCCTGAAAACTCGTGATTCCCTGAGAGAACTGTTCAAGGAAATCAACATTATGACAGTGCCATGCCAGTATATCTATGAAAATATAATGTATGCTAGAAAGAACATTCATCAATTACCAAAAATTTGTGACAGGCATAATTTTAATACTAGAAATAAGCATAAAATTGATCAACCATATACTAGATTAACTAAAGTCAATACATCTTTCGTTGGTCTGTGTAAACGATACTACAACAAAATACCTGACAATATAGTGCAATTACCTGAGATAAAGTTTAAAGAATGTGTAAAGCAAACGTTATGTAAAAAAGCTTACTATAGATTGGATGACTATATGAATGACAAAGAGGTATGGTGCTCTGATATTCCAGCGAAACACAAGAAACACATTGTAAAATGCCGACTCTTAAAGTAGGCCGTGCTGCAGTGGTTTCTTGCCGTTTCTTTTACGCTGCCATAGCACGATCCGAAACGGCGTAGACTCGCTCTATTTGCATTGTATTCTGCATGACATTAAATAAGTATTCTGTAAAGAATCTACATTGAATAAAATTATCTGAATCTGCAGCTTGTATAATGCTGACACATTCAGCTTGTTATACTGTGTTAAATTGTCCTAGGGCGCTTGATATATCATATCATATTTATTGCATTAGGTCTTGTGAATATATACCTGCACCTGTGCCTAGTTTTGTTTTTATACCTGAGTAGTCATGTGTTTCTTCTTGTAAGTTTATGTTGTATGTTTTGTTAAAGGTGTTTTGTTTAGGTATCCTGTCACTTGGTGCAGCTAATAAGGGCTGGTGACTTACGGCTTTGTCTTTTATTTTTGTGTGGTGAATTCTAGAGTCTACGCTTAGTGTCCCTGACAGTCCCAGCCTGAGTGATGCAAGAGTTGCCTCCTGTTGTATGTATAAGTCTAGGGGTGGCAGGTCTAGCATCACCTGCAGGGGTGCTATTGGTGTGGTGCGCATTGCACCCGTTATGCAGATGCATGCTAGTCTCTGTAGTTTTTCTAGGTCTGCTCGAGCGGTACTTAGAGTTGTCCTGGGCCACCATACCAGCGCGCCGTATGTGGTGATTGGTCTTACTACTGTTGTGTATAGCCAGTGCGCAATTTTGGGAGTGAGACCCCAGTTCTGACCTAGGAGTCTTTTACATTGCCACACGGCTATGCTGGCTTTTTTCAGTGTGTTGTCCAGGTGTTTTTGCCAAGTTAATTTGTTGTCTATCATTATTCCAAGGTATTTAACCTCGGTTGAAAGAGTTAATTTTGTTTTGAAAAATGTTGGCATTCCCATTGTTGAAAGTTTCCTTTTCTTTGTGAAAAGGACCATTTCGGTTTTGGTAGGGTTATCGGAGAGATTATGTTTATCACACTAGTACCTGTCCCATGAGGTTGCATAGTGTTCACGTGGTTGCCGTTGATACGGATGGTAATATCATCGCCATATCCTATCGTGAAATAACCTTTTTCATTTAGTTGTGTGAGGAGGCTGTCTATTACAATATTCCATAGCAGCAGAGACAATACACCTCCTTGTGGGTATCCCCTCGCCACTACGGCTCTTGTTTTGTCGTTCACTGTTACCTGTATCACTCTTTGTTCTAGCATATTGCATATCCAGTCTTTGAGGGTTGTTCCCACCCCATGGGTTTCAAGTGCCGTTCTCATGCTGTGGAACATTGTTTTGTCAAAGGCTCCTTCAATGTCTATGAAAACGCCTAGTGTTGATAATTTGTGATGTATCGCACACTCTATTTTCCCTACTACCTTGTGTAGTGCTGAATCTGTGCATTTACCCGTGGTGCAGGGGTGTTGTTATTTGTGTAGCGGATTTTTGTACAGTATTGTATCTCTTGTGTTTGTCGCATAATCTTTTTAAAGTTTTCAGTAAAATGATGTTAAGCTGATTGGTCTAAAAGATTTGGCTTGTGTATAGTCACTTTTACCTGGTTTTGGCAGAAAAATTTACCTTGACATCCCGCCACATCAGTATATATGATCCTTGGGTACTATTCTTTGCCCGTACCACACGGGAATTTCAAATTAATTATTACCTCTATAGAAGAGCTTCTCTCTCAAGTTGCTGTGGGAATTTTATATATTTTCTTAAAATATGTGGTGAGTTTAAATATGAGGCATTGGTGACCTCTGCCAGGCAATTCGACATTGTCCTTTGACACACATTAATCATCCTGTGATCTCCAACACTATGTTGGTAAGAACTACTCGCATAACTCCAGAATCTGAAAAGTCAATAAATTTGTCTGTTTTGGGAGAGGGTTGATCGAAGCTACTTTCTTTTAGTAGATAAATTTCACAGGGTTAGTCAAATAACAAACTAACATCATCTTGATAGATGTTTACAGTATATAGATGCAAAAACACAGGTAAGTACCATAAATATCTGAGCGCATTGCGCTGCTCCTTTAATCCTGTGCCAAAAGTGAGATCAAATCTTCACAAGGATCTGTAAGTCCTTTTCGAAAGGCAAAAACTGTCGATGAGGATTTGTCTGGCAGCAGCAGAGATCTCAAGAGTCCCTCATTACTCTTCGCTCCAAAAGATCTCTTTTCTTTAATCATTCTTGCTTTGCCGCTGCTAGGAGGAGTGCAAAAACACAAAAGAAACGATCAAAAGCAACAGCAAAAAAAACCAATACCTAACAATATGTGGTGAAAACACTGTAAAAGTTCAGAAAATCTACCAAATTATGCCAACAAGGTAACGATGGAGTAACCTTGTTCATTTGACGTTTTGGACTCGGAATCGGATTCAATTTTTGGGTAGGCAATAATGTGCGTCTCGACAATGTGCAACAGATAACACGCATCGAATAATGTGCAGCAGATATTTGACGTCACGTGTAGCCAAATATCAGCTGCACAATATTTGTCGCGTACTACTCTGCTGCGTATTATCCATGCGCTTCAATAATTGGCAGCATATTTTATGCATCATATATTATGCAGCAAATAATAAGCAGCAGATATTTGGCGTCTCACAGAAAAAATCATGACATGAATTAACGAGCGCACAAATAATGTGCAACTGATAATCGACGTCATGCCATTGACCCGAGGAGCATTGACTTTCACTAGAGATGCGCCTCTCTAAAGTTTCTGTCTACCTATGCATATGACGTATCGATTTCGTTTCGATTCGATACGAAAAGATTTTTAGTAATCTGTGTTTACGTGTGCTCCGTCAAATCATATAAAGGTCTTTCTTTTTCTTTAAGTGCCTAGTTTAGTTGTTTATCCGTTCTATTTAGTAAAACCAATGATTTTGGAAACTACGCCAGGTAAAACTTGCTAAATCTTGTTCTGTTTGTCGATGTCTTGTAATGTTATGGTCTGTAAAAAATACCAATTTTGTCCTTGTGCCATTGTCATTGACGTAAGAAAAAGATTTTCACCTTTTAAATATACTAATTCAATGTGGTTTCGTCTTCTCATCACAGGTTTTGACACCGGTTATGGAGTACCTAAATTTCAGTCTTGAGGCTACTTTTGGAGCTAGTATTCTGCAAAGTGCTACCTACTCAACAATGAAAAACATGTCAACAGCTACGCTCATCCATCCATAGCTCACTGGAAAATGTGGCTGCGTGATGAGCAGAGATGTGTTCCATCAACAGAAATTATAATCTGAAACCTATTCATTGGATTATAAAGGTACCTAATAATTTATGTTGAAGTTCTTCCACAAAATGTTATTCAGTCAGTTACTTGGAACAGGTAACGCAGTTTTAAAAAGGCCCCCTGGGGGATCCTAACTTGACCTGTTCTTGATAATGCCTTGGCAATCCAGCAGGCAGAATGTGAGCACTCTTTGTATTTTCTGACGGCAATTCAGTAACTCTTGGTACAAGCAGATGTTATGGTAACCATGATCTGTAATAGTGTTAGAAACCAGCAAGGTAGGTTGGACAACTGGCTGTTGAGTAGGCCAACAGTGTAACAACAATGTTATCTACTTCAAATCTGTTATGAAGCTTGTGGCTACACCTGTTATTATGGGGAAACTCAAGATCATAGACACTACATGTGATCAGATCAGGTTAAAGTGGCCATTTGTCTCCATTTTACTGAAATGGTTTGAAGACTACAATAAGAATTTTATTTATTTATTAGTTATAATATACTAGCTGTTACCCGCGACTTCGTCTGCGTGGATTTTATGAAAAAAAAAGAACTCTAACTTAACTGACACATATTTTGCGGAACGCTTCTCCTTCTTGATCCCTACGTAAAAGATGCATTTGTACTTATCCGGGTTGAATGCTATCTTACTAAAACTTTAACTATCTTTTAAATTCATTAAACTGGTGGGTAGTGAGGAATTTTCATTGTCAATCGTTACAGGCGAACCTTAGATGATCCTTAGATAAGATGGCAATAAAGGGAGTGAATGGGTAGCGAGGAGGTATTCAAAAAAGTCCCTATCCATTCCTATCTATTCCCATCCATCCATATCTATCCTTTTCTATACCTATGTATCCTTTTTATCCCTATCTATCCCTATCCTGCCCTATCTATCTGTATCTATACCTTTCTGTTCCTGTATAGCCCTATCTATCCTCATGTATCCATTTCTCTACACCTATCCCCACCGCTGTCCTTACAGCTGTTCCCACCGCTGTCCCCACCTTTCTGCTCACCGCTGTCCCCACTGCTGACCCCACCGCTGTTACCACGGCTGTCCCCACTCCTGTCCACATCCCTGTCCCCACCCCTGTCCCCATCCCTGTCCCCACCCATATCCGTGTGTGAAAAGTAAATTATAAACAAATTTATCTTCTCTGGTTCCTTTCCCATACAAACTTTCACCCCCTATTTCACCCCTTTCTAGTCTCATTTTTTAAATAAAAAGTAGCTTATGTCCTTTCTTATGATTAAGACTATCCTTATACCAAATTTCATCAAAATCGGTTCAGCGGTTTAGCCGTGAAAGCGAAACAGACAGACAGAGTTACTTTCGCATTTATAATATTAGTTTGGATGAACACATGTATTTTACTAGGTACCTTTTTTAGAAAAAAAGGTTAGAGTCTATGAAGTCTGTTATTTAGCTTAACATTCATATAAGACTACCCTACAAAATAGCTCTTACAACCAATGGTGGGACTGAAATTGGCCGGGAAAGAGAATACATAGCATATTATTGTATGTAATGTAATAAACATGAAAAGAAAAAAAAAATAAAATCAATTGAAATTGTTTTGTCTAAAATACCATTATTAAGTATATATTTTTTTTATTATTTCCAGGTCAAAGCTAAGCTGATAGCGGAGGGATTTCACTGCCGTCACTAACACATAGGATCAAGATTTATTGACTTATTCTACTAACGCATTCTATGAGCTGCTAAGTTGCTTGAAATAAATTTATTTAAATACTTGAAATAAATTTATTTGACAAGTTGGTTGAACTTAAGTGTTTTTGTTTTTTCTGTGTCTGGGTGTTATTTATCTAATTTATTTATTTATCTAATTATGTATATCAATCTCTGATACCCATAGTACAGGCTTTGCCTAGTTTGGGTTCAGATGGTCTTGTGTGAAATGTCCCCTAATATTCCTTTTAATAAGCTACCTAGCGGCTAGCGCAAAAACGCTCTGGTAGCATGCTTCTTGCAGTCTGAGGGGACTGACCATGGCTATTATTTGAACATCGCTATGAATATTTATTAAATACCATTGTTTGTACATAACAGATGACAATATTTTCTTGTTTCATACTTTTTAGAGGAAGATTTATAAGTAGTTGGGTTCTAGTTTTTTATCAAATTTTTATTTTATTTTGGGTTTATAAATACAAAAGAAAGCTAACAATATATTTGAAATGTGCCCTTTCATTTGATACTCGACACGATATCATTAATAGATTTTTTTTTTCTTTTATGACTTAATCTTCTCTAGAGGGCGCCACATTCAATTTAATGTGACGTCGTCTTATCTATCTAAATTCCTTGATCTAAATATATAAAAAGCAAACCTGAGGCCCTACCGCCGAACTCAATCGTTATCGAATCTCTCTTTTCTTGTTTGCAATTTTGTATGGAGAGGCCGATTTTTTTTTTCATTTCCTGAAAGTTTTGTTCGCTGAAGGTTGTTCAGTTACGTTGACTGATCATGCCCTTTCAGTATTCGGAAGGCTGTCCCTTACACCCGGTATTTCTATTATTTTCAGTTTTTTTATTACTACGCCTTAACCAGCTGAGGTAGTACATTCATTTCCTACCCGCGCACGAGGCAGGTGGAGAAAGAAGTGCGAATCGTTCTTTAATCCTCCACGTGCCACCCATAAGAAGAAAGTAATCGACAGCGATATAGAGTTACCTAAACCCATATTCATAGGATATTAAAGACCACCATTAAGTGCGAGCGAGAAAGTAAACTCTTTTGTAGGTGGTAGGGCTTTTGTGGAAAGTGCGTCTAGGGAAGTACCACCCCCTTGCTTTTTTCTGCCGTGAAACAGCAGAGTTTGAACTGCTGTGTTTCGTTTTGAAGGGCAAGGGAGCCAGTTAAATTACAGGCACATGAGACATACCATTAATAAGACACGTCAAAATATGCCATTAATAAGACAGTGGGCGTTATGCTTATGGGTGGTGGTGACCGCTCACAGAGTACTTACAGACGATCGTATCGGACTGCTCCGAGTTTAGCTCCGGACCACGATTTTGTCCAATAGCGTTGCGGATTATCCCAAACGACAATTTTGCTATTGGGCAAAATCGTGATACGGAGCTAAATTCACAGCAGTCCGATCCGATCGTCTATTATTACATTTATTCTTTTTTTATATTTATAATAATTTTAATAGTACAACCGGCCAGTATTATTTTTCATACAATATTTTGGTTCGACCTCTATGGTTGACCTAAAATATCCCTATGGTGGACCTAAATTCTAATTCTAAATCCGCTACGAAAGTCTCTTGGAGAAAACAGCTACTTTGTTCGCCTTTATTGACGAACCGTTCAGCGATTTTCGAATAGATGAGATGAAAAAGTAGATTTTACAACAAGTGCACAAAACGAACCATTGTTTCGAGACTTTTAGTTCGGCGAGGGCTGATAGTAATGTCGAGGATAAAATGGTTTTGTGGACGAGTTATAAACTCTGCTTTTCACTTTGATTGCGAGGAAATAAAACGTAAAAGTACTCTCTAAATGTAACTGAAGAATGAGTTGTTCTGCTTTAGTGAAAAATATGTTGACGCGCGCGCGGCGCGGGGGTGGTGCGGCAGGTCCGCGCGTAGTGCGTACACTACACCACCGCGATTACTTGCATGCCCTAGTGCACAAAATTCGATTTTGTGCAGCCTATATCCTGCACAAAAAGCACTTTCAGAGCATGAGAAGTGAAAAGTTTTTTACCCAGGCATCATCCCTGAACAACTGTTTCAATGATTTCAAATTAATTCAAATATTGAAGTAGGTTAAATTAATTCTGACAGGTACGTGGGCGTGAAATCGAAAACCAAACAGAGGCGATGAAACCGAAAGGAGGACTTAAAGTACTTTAAAAAAAATTATTTAATAAGTGCCTTTTAAAACAACGCTAAGTTATATCAGCTGTAAGCAATAATTTTTAATCTAATCTTTATACGTTGTAATAATGAAGGCAGTAGAAGCAATATTATATTAGTACGAGAGCGCTTGAGGGGAACGCGGCCGGCACCTAATACTACGTTTACATTCAGCCGAAGTGAGCAGGGAAGTGGGCAGGACGAGTATGTAAACACGATACTTCTCATGCCATTGCCGCTGCCACTCGCGCTGCCCGGCGCTCGGGCAGCGCGAGTGGCAGTGCGTGTTCACATTCAGCCAAAGATTTCGGACCTCCTTGCTTCGCTCGGAATAGATACCTTGCTAATTTATTTTGCTATGGGATGACATCTGCCAACATGTCCGAAATTTTTATGCCAAATCATCAGTGATCACTAGGAAATATTCAAAATAACCTGTCAAATCCATAGAACGACGCCTTCACTACCTTGTGACAAATTATTTCTTTAATCCTCCTTCTATTTCTTTAATCCTCCTTCTAATTACCCTTATTTTTCTGTGCATTCAGCTCTGTCGCTCACTTTTCGCCGAGCGCCTGGAGGAGAAACACGTGTGTGTTTTGTTTATCTATCACATAATCTCTTTAAAGGCTGTACCTAACATTTTTTGTTTTAATAGATTTAATGGAGCCTTAACTTTAAAACCCCTACGAATTCGGATATGCATTAAAAATCTGTTAAGAAGGTTGGTAGGTACTTAAAGAGTTCTATTACGATGAATAGATATCATCCACCATCTTCTACGACGACGAATTTTCTTTATTTTTTTTAAACATCGAACATAATTATGTATTGTAAAAAAGACACAGAGCGGCGGCTGAAATTATTTCGACGTCTGCCATCATGGAACGTCCAAAGCGATGTGAGTAGAGGTGGGCGTTAAATAACGTAAATAGTTTTGATAACTATTTATTGGTGCAATAGCTTCATTACGTTATTGGCTATTGCGAAAACTATCTATCGAGCGAAACTAGTTATTTCTGAAAACCGAAAACCATTGAGATCTCGCGACTCAACGCGTGAACGAACGAAGCTTGATTACAGGGCGAAGTTAATTTGATTTCGATATTTGTTTAAATCTAGTCAAAAATCCGAAAATATTCCTAAATCACGTATTTCATAAAAATAACCAACACGCATTTCGGTTATTCTGATACTCGTTTTCCGAACGTCAAGCGATACTTAAAAATAAATAGTTTCAAAAGCCGCTATCGGCTACTATAACGATAGCTAGTTTCGGTATTCCGAAAAACGAAAACGACCCACCTCTAGATGTGAGCCTGTGAGTGGTAGGGCAGTATGTAAACACGCACTTCTCTCGATCCTGCTGCGGCATTATTCAGGGAATTATTGCCGGTAGCGCGAGGAGCAGTGGCAGGGGCTGAATGTAAAGGTATAATTACTAAATTACTATTAAATGTAAGGATATAATTACTGGCCGGCACAGCTTGCGGCTACTGACCAGCCAGCCGCACCGCCCTCTGCGTCACGCTATGGAAACGTCAGTGTAAAGTCAGTGGATGTTATTTAACTCCATAAAATTTTAGTTTATATGACCTAGCGATTAAGTCTAAAATCGGCTGCTCAAAATTTTAGCACCACATTTGGCAATACCACGGCGCTAGTGTTCACCAAAGAGAGTTTAATAAAAATGTTGACGTAAGAAAAACGCTCATCTTTCAAAAAAAACGCCCTTTCGTTTTTCTTACGTCAATGATTTGCCGCATGACATGACACTACCACGTCTGGCATGACATGACATCTTGCATTTCGCGCTTGTTTATTAACCCCCGACGCAATCAGAGGAGTGTTATAAGTTTAACATGTGTATATATGTCTATATTTGTGCGACATCGTAGGTACTTTTTCATTTAAACGGGATGGATTTTATTCAATGAAAATCTGTATAGCTGTTTTGAAGTTATGAGCTCTTTTCCGATTAAATCTTCAAAAAATAATTATTTGCGAATGTTTAGATGCCGTACGCTGCGTAAATTATGATAGACTAGCTGTTGCCCGCGACTTTGTCCGCGAGGGATTCTTTCTACCATCCATCCTTCCGTCTATTTGTCGTCCGTCCGTCCGTCCAACCATCTGTCCAACCCTCCGTCAAACCATCCCTGTCCCTGTCCCTCTCCCCCTCCCCCCCCGCCCTTTTCCTCTCCCTCTCCCTACCCCTATTCCTATCCCTTACCCTATTCCTACCCCTAACGCCATCTTAACCGCTATCCCTATCTTCATATAAACATAGAAACGACACCCATATTGATTTTTACACATTTCAACCCTATCACACCCCAATTTCACGTCCACCACGTTGGATTTCAAAGTTGTTGTAGTTTTTGTAATCAGCGACCCGATAAACCATACAAATGACACCCATATTGATTTTTAGACATTTCAACCCTATCGCACCCCAACCCCATCCCCAGAGGATGATGGTATATCACGTCCACCACGTTGGATTTCAAAATTGTAGTTTTCGTAATCAGCGACCCGATAAACCATACAAACGATACCCATATTGGTTTTTAGACTTTTTCACCCCATTTCGCTGAAAGGAGTTGAATTTGGGGTGAAATTTCAATAACAGCGATGTACGTTCCACAGAATTACAACCCTAATGCCTGAATAATAAATTTAGTGGATTTTACTTTGAAAATGAACTTATAGACCAACATACGGGAAAAAAATCATCCCTTTTTTCACCCCCTTGAAGGGAGATTTTTAAATAATGCTTAAACACGTGTTTTTTATTTTTTACCAAAAGCTTAAATTCAAATTTGTGTAAATCTAGCTTAAGAAACAAAGGACTTTCATACAAACTTTCATACCTTATTTCACCCCCTTGGGAGATGAATTTTCCAAAATACTTTCTTAGTGGTTAGTTTTGAGGTGCATAGAACCTGTGTACAAAATTTCAGATCTGTATCTATAGCGGTTTCGGCTCGGCGTTGATGAATCAGTCAGTCAGTCAGGACAAGCTCTTTTATGTATTTAGAAGATTATAGTCGGAAGGATAGGATACTGTGGTGTACAGCAGGCAGTGCTAGTGTCCAGCTTAGACAATGGCTGTCCACGCATCAACAACGTCCGAGACGATGACGATTCAGTTGGGCCGTGCTACGGGACACACGTCTAAATAAATTAAGAGTTATTAGTTGTGGCATTGATTTGTTACTTCAACTATCAATATACGACACCATCTGAAAGTTATGGTGTTGTTTCTTACAAGACCCTGTTGTTGACGAGTCCCCACTTTTGGAAAAAACGGCTCCTTCTCAGGAACAACCCCTTTTGCGGCGGTCGACCAGGACAAGACAGCCATCTGGGTACCTTAGGGACTTTGTATGTGAGATTTAAGGGGGGGATAATGACATGATTATGTCAGGTTGTCAGTACGTAGTAGAATTTTACGCTGAATAAAGCCAAGATATTCTGGTTATTTCTCTTATTTATTACAGAATTTGCAGCCTACTACGCACCAAAGTTTTGCAACACCAAAGAAATAGTGGTATAACATAGGTACCTACCTATTCTATACCGCTAATCGTTCCTTTCCTATAGCTGCATCCCTTTTTGTTAATTGTGCATGCTGGATGGTGCGTACTAGTCTAAGAGTTAACTATGATGTTATACTTGTTGGCGTATGTTTCACCTTCGGCGGTTGTTTTAAATTTTAAATTTATTTTTTTGTCCGGTATCTATCTCACTTATCAGTTATCAGATAATAAGTATTTTGGTTTTGATTTATTTGTAAATAATGAGCGAAACTAAACTGTGTGTGTAAAATGGGTGTCTTTAAGTGTTGGGTTCCTATCTGTGAAACCAAAAGTAATATCAATTACTTAGTAAAGCAGTTTGTGCGAAACATTTCGAGCGAAAAATTTTATGAACATGGGCCACCATGCCACTAAATTGGCTTATTGCGCAGCCAACTTTGTTTACAGTGGCAGATATTTGCAGTGGATTTCCAAAATGCCCAAGTAAGTACCTAGTTTCCTGTCTTTAATAAACTGTTTTGGCCAAAGTTTTTATACGATCATCTAATAAATTGCGGGAGCAGAGTATTTAAAACATAGCAGAAAATAAGGATGTGCTACTATAAATTTGTATTATTTATCGACTATCGATGTTTTAAAAAATACGTTTATAAGTCATTGATACATCATACAACATCATCATCATACAACATCCACATGAGGCAAAATTATTGATTGGTAATGTTATGACATATAATGTGCCACTTCATTTTGAAAACTAAGTACATACCAATTTTAGATGGGTCGTTTGTCAGCATTTGAAGATGGCAGTCATGTACATGTTGTAATTTTTATTCTTCCTATTTATTTAAGAGTTTAATATCAAATTTTGCTAGGATGTTATCCAGACTTTTATAGTGAACGTTACAGGGAAGATTGAAACACATTCATTTTACTGAGAGTTTCGAATGGTGAAAAGCGGCTGTCATTTTGACTTCAATAACTTTCTCTATCAATTATCCGAGTCCTTATAGTACACAAGACTTTGTCTTTGTGGTGTGAATTCCTGTGTAAATCTTCCACTAGAAATTGGCGACATCGCCATAATTTTGTAACAAATTATTTACTTTGACATTGGTGAAATTGGACTTGTAATAAGATGTGACCGCTAATAAATAAATATAATAATACAAATTTTAATATTTTATCATTTCAGGTGATGAACTGTACAATGTTTGTGAAATACCATATATCATACTTGGATAAAAGAACGCACAGATGATACACTGAGACAAGAGCTCCACCCGAACGAGGTTGTCGATGCAGCTAGTTTTACATACGTATGTGTTAACGTACATATGAATATGATCATGTTATAAATTATATATGAGAAGGTAAATACTTAATAAACAAAGCATCAATTAATTCATAGTTTCATTTCACGTTTACCACGAATAGGTATGGTATGTTTATCGATGGTTGTAGTACATCACTAGCAACAATGAGAAAGATAGCACCATATATTCGTCTCTTTCTATGAACACACAAGCGATGCCTTATTCCCTTACATAAACTAAAATTAGCATCCACGGCCGTGATTGGCCCGATTCCTATCTGTACTCTGTACATTAACTTACTAATCTGGGCTCTGCGTAGGTCCAATTTTTTTAACTGTGCACTTAGAGCTGTCAAAATATTTGCATGGTGGCAGCATTGGTACGGTCAGCAGAACCATAATTTTATTTATTGCAAGTACAGGTTTTGGTTTTATATTGTTTTGTTTAAAAAAATTCTTACTTCAAAAATTTCAAATGGATTTTTATTTAATCCTAAAATCATAATTTTTATAATGGAGTTATACAATTTTTGACCTAATTTTATTAATAGATTGTTTAATAGTATAGGATAATGAATGCAATGGAGTAAATGCGAGGAAAGCAGTTGACTTAAATGTGCTATAATTTGATAAAATGCTCTATTTTATTATTTCCATCTTTGAACAGAACTCACGGTTATTAAATTTTACTGTCGAAAATATTGTGAATCGTGTGAATAATTTTATTTAAAAAATCTTTCGACAACACAGGCAAGGTGGAATAAAATGTGGAACGCACTGTGCGCCAGTGTGCGCGCTCTCAGTCTCGCGTGCGGTAGCCCGCCCACTGCCGATCGGCTCGGTTACGAGCTACTTAGTATCATCATCATCATATCAGCCAAAAGACGTCCACTGCTGGACATAGGCCTCCCCTAAAGATCTCCATGACGACCGGTCCTGCGCTGCTCGCATCCAGCGGCTTCCCGCGACCTTGACCAAATCGTCGGTCCACCTTTTGGGGGGCCTGCCAACGCTTCGTCTTCCGGTACGTGGTCGCCACTACTAGATCCCTTACGCCCCATTGGCCATCGGTTCTTCTTGCGATGTGCCCTGCCCACTGCCACTTTAGCGTTTCTCAGGGCTATGACGTACAAAATAACTCGGGCTATGACCGTTAATACGCAGAAGTCGAAAAATTTGTCGCAGGGGTGAGCGCGGCATGTGGAGGGAGGCGAGCGAATCGTTCATTGACTCTCCGCCTGTCACTCATGCGCAGAAAATAACCGTCATAACCAAACTTATTCTGAACGCGCTATAGTAGGCACATAGCGCGTGACCTTGAGCGGGTGACGGGGGCCTGCGCTGTGAGCTGTGAGTGTCAAGCTACACTCTGCTCTTGACTGTATGAAAAAAATCAGTCCACATTTTTAATGATAAAATCGACTTTTTGCTTTTGGGATCATGCTTTTCGGTACTTTTACGTATACCAGAGTCCATGAAAGGGTCAGGTCAGGTGTTTAGTAAACAAAATCATAACCTCAAATGCATGTAAAATATTTAGAGGCGACCTTCCTTGCGAATTTTAACTAACATGCGCTCACTTATTCACTTGGTGATATAAAAATTTCGATCTCCTGTGAAACTTTTCATCTTCAAAATATTTTATCACACTGTATATGATGCTACGGGCTTGGCCGCGCAGTTTTTTTGCACGTCCGGTCATGGCTTCGGCTTCGCCAGTTCGCTGGCTTCGCCACGCCGCGCGACTGAAATTGCGACAATTGCGTCAAGAACTCGCCCACGCACTAAGTCAAAAACAGTCAACAAAATAAAAATAATAAAACACAACAATTAAATAACGTAACAATAAGAAATTGAACAAAAAAACAAACGAAATACAAAACACAAATAACAATACTCGAAAGCTAACGAAAATAATGCGAAATTGCGAACGACACGAGAGTGCTGACCGTACTGAAAAAAAGGGAGACCGCGGAGGGGTGAGGGAGTTGGTGGGCGGGTGAGTTCAGTGCTGCCAACATAACGACTTTGACAGCTCGAAGTACACAGTTAAAAAAATTGGGTTCAAAAATATATCTTACAGACTGTCGCGACCATTTCTAATAAATTGAGACACAGCTTATGGCATTATGCTAATGAAGGAGACGTAATTTTAGAGACTTCAATTCTGTTTTACGTTCACTGTGGTTAAAACGTGATTGACTTAGCTTACCTCCTGGCTTTCTTATCTTTTATATGTATTCTTACCACGGATTCTTACGCTCCTGCTCATTTTATGAATTTCAGGTCCTCTAAAAATAGCTCTAAAACCATAATGGCTAAATGTAGATCAAATTTTTGTTGACCCTTTCGCATGTAGGTACCTTAAGTTTCTTAAAACTTAAATATTAATATGTATCTACCAATGTTTGATGACAGTTGGAACCAGAATATCGAACGTAAATACGTACATCTATTTATTTATCGAGAGTAAATGGAAATACCTAATACCTTTTTTACTTTTACTTTTTTTTGTTTTTTTTTTTGTTTTTTCTTGTATTTTCTTGTTTTTTCTCGTTTTTTCTCGTTTTTATGTTTTTTTTGTTTTTTTTTTTGTTTTTTCATGTTTTTCTTGTTTTTTCTTGTTTTTTTTTTTTCTTTTTTTTGTTTTTTTTTTTTGGAACGTATAGAATAAGTCAAAATATGAAGATTTGTGTAAAAAAAAGTGACCTTTTTATACCAAAAAAATGACCTTGACCTTGAAAATAATCTTAAATGACCTTGAATCTGAAAAAATACATCACCATCAGAAAGCTGAGAAAAAATACATATATTCACCAAAAATCTTGACATCGATATCTGGAAAAATGAAAAAGTTACAGTTGATCAACCAAAGTCTGCTCATAAAATATAGGTTCTAAGGGCATTTTTTCGTCAATTTCAATGTTTTACAAAAATTTCAGATAAACGCTTATATCTTCGAAACCACTAGAAATACGTCAAAAATAACATCATTTTCGAACTTTTAGTCTCCTATGGAGACTAAAAACTAGTGCTACACTAATGTATTTTTTTTTTCTCTCTCTCGCCCCCCGTTACCTAGTTAGAGAATGGACCAAAATATGAAAAAAACTATAATTGGAACATATAGGATGGATCAAAATAAGAAGATTTGTATAAAAAAAAGTCACCTTTTCATACAAAAAAATGAAAATATCAACGTTTTACAACATTTCAGAAAAACGCTTATATCTCCGAAACGACTAGAGATACGTCAAAAATAACATCATTTTTGAACTTTTAGTCTCTTTTGGAGACTAGTAACTTATGCTACACTAAAGTATTTTTCCTTTTTTTTCTACCCCTCTCCGTTACCGAGTTAGAGAATGACCCAAAAAAACGCTTATATCTCCGAAACGACTAAAGATACGTAAAAAATAACATCATTTTTGAACTTTTAGTCTCCTATGGAGACTAGTAACTTGTGCTACACTAAAGTATTTTTCCTTTTTTTTCTCCCTTTCTCCGTTACCGAGTTAGAGAATGACCCAAAAAAACGCTTATATATCCGAAACGACTAAAGATACGTCAAAAATAACATCATTTTTAGGGTTCCGATACCAAAATGGTAAAAAAAAGGAACCCTTATGGTGCCGCTCTGTCTGTCCGTCTGTCTGTCACACCTCTATATCTCAGCAACCACTTACGCTATCGAGCTGAAATTTGGAATAGTTTTAGAATATAGTTGCCCAACTTAATTGCACATGAAAATTTTTTGAAAACAGTATGATTATTAATGTAAAGGGGGCCAAAATAGGGGGGGCCAAATTTCAAATTGTCGCTACTAGGTCGAGTGGGGTATCATATGAAAGGGCTTTACTTGTACATTTTAAAATATATTTTTGTATTTTTTTAAGTTTCTTAGTTTTCAAGTTATGATGAAAAATGTCAAAAAAAATACCATTCCCCCCCCCTTATCTCCGAAGTTTGAGTAAGGGAAAATCTGAATTAATTACAGTTGAGAGAGGTTTATGTAAACTTTACAGCAAAAATAAAACGATCTTTCTAAGTTGCACAGTTTTTCAGAAATCTGCAAAAAACCTTTACAAACAAATTTAGTTTTGCGGTCCTGAAAATGGACTTTATTGCTTCCAAAAATACTATAGGTATATCGGAACCCTCGGCGCGCGAGTCCGACTCGCACTTGACCGGTTTTTTGAACTTTTAGTCTCCAATGGAGACTAGTAACTTGTGCTACACTAATGTATTTTTCCTTTTTTTTCTCCCCCTCCCCGTTACCGAGTTAGAGAATGGACCAAAAAAACTTTTGATTACTATATTTTAAGCCAAAAATTCTTGAAATTTCTCTTCAAATTTTCCTTTTTTTTTTTAGGTAATTTTTTACCATTACATCACATAATATGAAAAAGTTACAATATCATGAAACCCCTCTTCCCCCCCCCCGACCCCCTCTCACCCCCCCCCGACCCGCACGCCCACCCTCCCCACCCCCCCTCAGCCCCCCTACCCCCCCCTCAACCCCCCATCAACCCCCCCGGCCCCCCCTCACCTCCCCTCGACCCCCCCCCTCATCCCCCGGAGCCCCCCCCTCACCCCCCCCTCAACCCCCTCACCCCCCGTTAACCCGCACGCACCCCCTCACCCCCCCCCCCCCCGGCCCGCCCCCCCCCCCTTACGCAAATATGGCCAAATCGGCAAATTTTGTTAGACGGTAAAGAGATCGGAGGAAGGTAAAGTCGTTTTCCGCGTCGTGCCCCACCACCCCCCCCCCGCCCTGGGAACTCCCACTTCCCCCCGGTCCCCGAAGGTTTGACTGGGGGCTTGGACTATCGCCCTGTGAAGTGTCCCGCTTGGTGAAGTCGGTGCGCCTCCGGCGCCTTAACCTACCTAGCGCAAGTTAATAAAAAAATTCTTAAATTTTACAGATATGTTTTTATACACGTTCCTGTAGCCATTTTAAGAATATCATAAGTTAAGTGGTAAATATCTGGTTCCACTACTGAATTATTGCAGTCTACATGGAATTTGGAATAAAATATGCTTTCGCTTTCCCCGCTTTATTGCAAACAGAATTAGTTTTTTGTTGTTGTACCTAAATGGGGCCAAAATAAGGAAGGGGAAAATTTCTTGTTGTTACTAGGCTAGGTCAAGTGGGGTCCTATATGAAAAAGTTTTATTTGTACATTTTTTAATAGATTTTGTATTTTTTTACGACTTAGTTTTCAAGTCATGATGAAAACCAAGTTTGCCAAATGAAAAATCTGCCCTTTACAAACTTGTAAGGGGTACTTGTACCCCTTTCGTATCGTCTGACCCTTCTTTCTCTTTCTTTCTTATAGCCCTAGATAAGAATTTTTATTTGTGTTCAAAGTAAATACCAACCTGATTACATATTTTATTGTACATACATACTACCTGCTGATACTACTAATAATAATATCTGTCGAGCCGTGTAGTGCCGGCAAAGAATAATACCAACCCATACATACCCGTGGGTGTCGTAAGAGGCGACTAAGGGTTATAAACTGGAATATGGGCAGCAACATCCTCTTTTGTATCTTACATCTTACTTACTGCGGTCACCTACAACCGCGGTCCATGGTGCCAGCCGTAAAACGCTAACAAGCGAGGTGACTATGGTACTTCCAGCATTTTTCCAGCAAAAGCTAGAATTTTGGAGGGAGCTCCCTGTCCTGAAGTGGACGTTTCATGGGATGTTATGATGATGACTACCTGCTACAAAAGTACGTATCGATTGATCGAACAGAGTAATGGAGTCGCTATTACTGGACCTGGCGGACGGAATGTAGGGATATACGAAAAAACCGGTCAAGTGCGAGTCGGACTCGCGCGCCGAGGATTCCGATATACCTATAGTATTTTTGGAAGCAATAAAGTCCATTTTCAGGACCGCAAAACTAAATTTGTTTGAAAAGGTTTTTTGCAGATTTCTGAAAAACTGTGCAGCTTAGAAAGATAGTTTTATTTTTGCTGTAAAGTTTACATAAACTTCTGTCAACTGTAATTAATTCAGATTTTTCCTTACTCAAACTTCGGATATAAGGGGGGGGGGGGGGGGAGTGGTATTTTTTTTGTCATTTTTCATCATAACTTGAAAACTAAGTAATTTTAAAAAATACAAAAATATATACCTCACTAAACCTAGTAGCGACAATTTGAAATTTGGCCCCCCCTATTTTGGCCCCCTTTACATTAATAATCATACTTTAAAAAAAAAAAATTCATGTGCAATAAAGTTGGGCAACTATATTCTAAAACTATTCCAAATTTCAGGTCGATAGCATCTCTTCCCGTGGGTGTCGTAAGAGGCGACTAAGGGAAATGAAATCCAGAGGATGGGCAGCAGCGTCCTTCTGTGTATTATTTCATCTTACTGCGGGCGCCAACCCATCTGCCAAGCGTGGCGACTATGGTAAAACCCCCTAAGAATCAACATGAATCACAATAATAAGCTCCGGCCCCTAGTCCCCGGCGGCCCCGCTATTCCTGGCTCCGGTAGCGGCCATGGTAACGGTGGGGCAGGGGGTGCGAAGAATCTCGGCAGATGTCGAGCTACCAACAACGACGACCTCTGGCCCTGGCAACTTATAACACGCGCACATTGCGGACCGACGAGAAGGTTGCAGAACTCGAAGAATAATTGAACAGGTTACACTGGGACATCTTGGGTCTATCTGAAGTCCAAAGAGAGGGGGAGGACTCGATATTCCTAAAATCAGGTAACTTGCTCTATTTCCGGGAGGGCGACCAACTGTCCCAGGGAGGTGTCGGGTTTATGGTCCACAAGTCTCTCGTGAACAACGTGGTCATGATCGAGAGTGTGTCGTCGCGGGTAGCGTACCTTATACTCAGAATCACCAAAAGGTATTCGCTGAAGGTCATACAGCTATACGCCCCCACATCGACACACTCTGATGATGAAGTCGAGGCTATGTATGAGGATATATCGAAAGCCATACATACGCCTAAGACCCACTATACCGCGAAATTAGGCAAGCGAGGCGATGGTGAGCTGAGGGTGGGGCAATTTGGTGTTGGATATCGGAATTCCAGAGGCCACATGTTAGCCGACTTTTTGGAGAAAGAAGGACTCTTTATGATGAATTCCTTCTTCAAAAAGTCGGAAAACCAAAAATGGATCTGGATCAGTCCCGATGGTGCTACAAAAAATGAGATTGACTTTATCATGTCGACAAAGAAGCAAATATTCAATGATGTCTCTGTGATCAATGCGGTTAAAACCGGAAGCGATCACCGGTTGGTAAGAGGAACATTGAATATCAACGTAAAGCTGGAAAGAACTCGACTGATGAAGTCTACGCTCCGACCAGTACCCACCAATATCCAAACGTATACCCCGACGGCTTTCAGCTCGAACTCCAAAACCGTGTGGCGAACGAGTTCACCCATTTGAATTTTGCCGCGCAAGGCGCGCGCGCGACTCGCGCTTAGCTATTTAAACAGAGAGCTACGATTGGCCGGCTCTCGCCAACTTGCTTCGCCATTTTTTCTCTCAACAAGAAAGATTTTGCACTTTGATAATTTAACGTAATACAACAAGTTTAAATAGCAGCTGGATAGTTTCCTTTCATAAAACCATCTCCAGTTTGCTATAACCGCTTTGAATGCCTTGGTGAATGCGTAGAAGTGGACGACTACAATAACGGGTTCGTGGAAACTGTCTATACAATTGGGTCCAAGTACTTTAGACCCCACCGTACTAAAAGAACCAAAAAGATATCTGACCATACCCTCAAGCTAATGGAAGAAAGACGCGAAATGGTTCTGCAGTCTTCGGAAGATGCTCGCGACCTTCGGCTATTTAATAATAACCATATTAAAGAAGCGATTGAGCGGAAAAAAGGCTCCAAAATGTTCGCAAGAGATCTGTCTATTGGACAGAGCCAGTTGACGAGGATAAAGACCGAGGATGGCACAACCGTATCGTCCAAGCCTGAGCTACTGAGGGAAGTCGAGAAGTTCTATGGGCTTTTATACACGTCAACCGGCCCACCCGTTAGCAGTCTGGCCAACGATCCAAGAGCTACACTTACCCGACACCATACCGAAGATATCCCGGTCGTCAGCTTATACGAGATTAGAATGGCTCTCAAGTTGTTGATGAGTACGTATACCTGGGACAAACAGTCCAGCTGGGTAAATCCAACTTAGATAAAGAGGTTACTCGTCGAATCCGACTCGGATGGGCAGCGTTCGGGAAGCTCCGCAATATCTTCACGTCCAAAATACCGCAGTGTCTCAAGACGAAAGTCTTTGACCAGTGTGTGTTGCCAGTGATGAAATATGGCACCGAGACGTGGCCGCTCACGATGGGCCTTATCAGTAAGCTCAAAGTCACCCAAAGGGCTATGGAAAGAGCTATGCTCGGAGTCTCTCTGCGCGATCGAATCAGAAATGAGGAGATCCGCAGAAGAACTAAAGTAACTGACATAGCCCTGAGAATCGCTAAACTGAAGTGGCAGTGGGCAGGGCACATCGCAAGAAGAACCGATGGCCGATGGGGCGTGAGGGTTCTAGAGTGGCGACCACGTACCGGAAGACGAAGCGTTGGCAGGCCCCCCACAAGGTGGACCGACGATTTGGTCAAGGTCGCGGGAAGCCGCTGGATGCGAGCAGCGCAGGACCGGTCGTCATGGAGTTCTTTAGGGGAGGCCTATGTCCAGCAGTGGACGTCTTTCGGCTGATATGATGAGCATAAGTGGTTGCTGAGATATAGAGGTGTGACAGACAGACGGACAGACAGACAGACAGAGCGGCACCATAAGGGTTCCTTTTTTTTACCATTTTGGTATCGGAACCCTAAAAACGCGCGGCTTTTGTTAGCTTCGTTCATCTGCGTCACAGAATACCATATATGTACTAGTGTCTGCTTACCTCATTGACGTAAGAAAAACGCGGTAAGAAAAACGCTGCGCTTCTAAAGGACCTGAAGCTATTGTCTATGGAAAACTTAACTGATGAAGTTAATGCTATTTCTTTCTAACTAATCTTTGTTTAGAAAGGTTGAAAAAGTACAACAATATTTTATCAGTGTCGAAACTTTTTTTTCCGATAACGCTTTGTCGCCAGTTCGCCATTTTGATAAACGGTATACGACAGTACGTGGGCTGTCAGATCCGTGTTCGACGATTTTATTATTATAAACAAAGAAATTAGTTTCAGAGTATTTTATATAATTTGATTTCTTTATATAGGCTTTGGCAGGATGCCTAAGTGTTCCATTGTGTGGTGTGGTGCAAGGAGAAACTGTTAGAGCAAAGACAATGTGATACCAATGTGACATGTTGGTTTCTAAGCAACTGTTGTTTGTTAGATTTTTGATTGTCACTTGTGAATGGACTTTTCTGTAAATTTGTACTAATATATTGTTTATTATTTGTGATCATTACTTTCTCTTATAAACACTGCTGCACATTTACTTATATATAAGTACTAGCCCATCGGCACGTTACAATGTCCCCAATTCGTTGGTCCGAAATCTGACGTTTAGGACCAACAAATGTCAGTCGTTGTCAGTCATATTGTCAACATTGGATGCAAATAAACTTACCAACAAAATATTGTTCTTCGTTGAAGAAACAATATACTCTTATTATTATTATTGTTATTTCTTATTATTGTTTTTGACTATAATCCAATTAATGAAACTGAAAAACCAGGCCTAAATCACATATAAACAGTAAAAAGTTTGTTTTGTTTTTTCCCGCCATATTATTTCCGTTCCGTGTATTTAGTACCGACCGAAGTACTACACAACGTAGTTCACGCGATGTTTCACAGATGGCGCTATTTTTTCTTGTATGGGGAAATTTTGAACCGCTTGTTCCCAAGACCCTATCTTTACTATATAAATCTATGCTGCTGCACTTACTCTACTATCAGTTTTAAGTGGTTATGGGCCCAGAGAGAAAGCTACCATGCCTGGAGAGCGGATTCACTCTGATGTGTGCGGTCCTTTCCCATATTCATGTTCAAAATTAAGATATTTTGTTCTTTTCAAAGACGAATTTACTCGTTTTCGCTATGTCTACTTTATGAAACAAAAGTCCGAAGTACCTGAGAAACTTCGACAAATGCTGGCAGAAGCTAAAGTGGCAGGCCATACAATAAAGGAATTTTTGAGCGATAACGGTGGGGAATTCGATAACGAGCAAGTAAGGAAAGAGCTGAAGAAATATGGAATTAATCAAAGACTGATTATGCCCTATACACCAGAACAGAATGGCTGTTCAGAGAGAGAAAACCGTACAATTGTAGAGGCAGCTAGAGCTATGATGCATGCTCATGAAGAGTTGCCACAACACTTATGGGCTGAATTAGTGCAGTCGGCCGTTTATATCTTAAACAGAACCGGACCAACTAATGTGGATCTTAAGACTCCGTTTGAACTGTGGTTGAAGAAGAAACCCCAGATAAAACATCTTAGGATTATAGGCTCGAGTTGCTACGTGCATATTCCCAAACAGAAACGGAAGAAAATGCAGAGGAAAGCAATAAAGTGTGTACTGATTGGCTATGATAATGATGACGGTTACCGACTTTGGGATAAGAAGTCGAATTCTCTTGTAAGGTCTAGAGATGTGAGCTTTGATGAAATGCCACTTAAATCCAGAATGGATACAGAGGATTTAACTGAGCAGGATGAAACCAATGAAATGGAAATTCCCCTTCAAGTTCGAAAGGAATATGAAGTGAATGTAGAAACTCCCATAGCAATACAAGAGACTCCAGTAAATAATGAAATCGTTGCGGAAACTTCATCAATAGGTGAATACGATGATGCATTATCGATTCATGAAGAATCTATTGAATTAGAGGAGGATAATGTAGAGGTTCATCATGAAAATGAAGAAGCTGTTGGCGACGTTGATGAGAACAATGACACAATTGAAAACTAAGCCAATGAACAAAGCATCAGGATTCTTAGAGATCGTTCATTACTGAAACCTCCAGCAAAATTCAAAGATTATGTCATGACAACTGACGGATACGTTGAGCCTACGTGCTACAAGGAAGCAGTATCTTGCAAAGAGAAGGAACTCTGGGTAAAGGCGATGGAGAGTGAAATAAATTCGTTAAAGGAAAACGAAACATGGATTTTGGAGAAGTTACCAAAAAACAGAAAGGCAATACCATGCAAATGGGTCTTTAAAGTTAAGCTGAATGCTGACGGCACAGTCGATAAATACAAGGCAAGGCTTGTGGTAAAGGGATTTCGCCAGAAGAAAGGTGAAGATTATAATCAAACTTTTAGCCCTGTAGCAAAACTATCAACAGTGAGAGCAGTTTTGAGCATTGCAGCGTCGGAAAATTTGAAGATGTGCCAATTTGATGTTTCGACTGCATTTCTTTATGGGTCGTTAGATAACGAGGAAATTTATATGAAGCAACCGGAAGGTTACGACGATGAATCTGGTCGAGTTTGTCTTCTGAGGAAAAGCTTGTATGGATTGAAACAAGCTCCAAGATGTTGGAATAAGAGAATCCTTGATTTCTTTGAAGCAACTGGTTTTGAAGTTAGTGAGGCTGATCCCTGCCTCTTTAAGAAAGAGAACAAGGGTGGCAAGCTGATCGTAGCCCTGTACGTTGACGATGGATTGGTAGCTGCCACTAATCAGAAAATTATAGATGACTTTCTAAAAGAACTGAAACAAACTTTCAAGATAACTACAAAACCTGCAAGTTACTTCCTTGGAATTGAGATTGAAAGCAGAGAAGGTAATGACGGAATTGTCATTCATCAGACATCATATGCGAAGAAAATTTTACGCAGATTTGGGATGGAGAATTGTCGTCCAGTTTCTACGCCCATAGTAAAGGAGGATGTGGTACAGAATGATACGAAGTCGGATGAGTTCATTCTACAGAACTACAGACAGGTAGTTGGAGCACTAGCCTATCTCATGGTCGGAACGAGACCTGACATTGCTTTCGCAGTGAGTGTCGTATCGAGAAGTCTGGAGAACCCAAGTCAAGCAGATTGTGTAAAAGTAAAGCGCATTTTGAGATACATACAGTACACTCTTGATCTTGGTATAATATACAAGAGGAATTACAAACCAGGTGTAATCGAGTGTTACAGTGACGCCGATCACGGTGGTGATGTTAGTACAGGAAGATCAACAACTGGAGTACTATGTTTATATAGTGGCGGTGCAGTTTCTTGGTTTAGCCAGAGACAGACTTCAGTGGCTATCAGTACAACAGAAGCTGAGATTGTGGCTGCTAGCGAAGGTGCCAGAGAGTCAATATGGTTATTGCGGCTCATTGGATATCTAACGAAGCTGAAGGATGTGCCTACACTACTAGTGGATAATGAGGCTGCTATTAGATTGGCTGAGAATCCAGAATTTCACCGACGAACGAAGCATATAAGAATTCGTCATTTCTTTGTCAGAGAGTTGGTGACAAGTGGTGAATTGTCAGTCAAGAAGACGACAAGTGAACTGCAGTTGGCGGATCTTCTAACGAAACCTATGGCCAGGCCAAGGCTCCGGAAGCTTATGGATAGCATTGGTCTGAACATTGAGAGAAGGTGTTAGAGCAAAGACAATGTGATACCAATGTGACATGTTGGTTTCTAAGCAACTGTTGTTTGTTAGATTTTTGATTGTCACTTGTGAATGGACTTTTCTGTAAATTTGTACTAATATATTGTTTATTATTTGTGATCATTACTTTCTCTTATAAACACTGCTGCACTTACTCTACTATCAGTTTTAAGTGAAACAAGAACAACCCACAATTATCTATACACAAGTCAGTTGGTGTTTATTTCCCTTTTTGACTACTATTTCACATATTTGTCTGATCAAATTTTTAGGTGTAGCGGTATTCAACTATAAAGTAAACTAATTGATATTTATTTTATGTTTTCAAGCCGCTATTGGCTTTATTTCATTAAAAAATGTTTACATACAAACAATATAAACACATAGTGATGTAATCAAGCGCAGCTGATATCGATATTACAATATTCTCAAATTCTCATATAAGTAAAGTAAGTGAGTAAAGTAGCCTGTTTAAGTGAGCTTCTGAATCGCACGACCTGAAACCACCATCCCCCTTCCTCCAACGTGGGAATAGAAGTGGGTTGGGGTCCCATCTCTTTGTCGTTGACATACCTCTTATTCAAAGTGGCGCCATGGTGGGAAAAAAAGAAGCGACAGTAAAAACCCACGGGCTCTCTGCCGATCTGTCCCCGAAAAATATAATGTGGATCTTTTCTAGGCTAGAAGGAACAGGTAGGTGAGCATGTTACATCTTCGATCCCATCGTCACTTACCTCACCTATTCATAAAAAAAATATATTTGGCACTAATATTCTGAATGGGCATATTTGGTTAATCAGATATTGATATATTTATTTTAAAAAAAGAGGCTTAACAATTAAACAGATTAAAATATAATTAACGGATTATATTTTTTATAAAGGCCAGTTGGACAACTCTTTTTTTTTTATTTGTTTTGAAATTAAAACAGAAAGAGACTGCAAAAGATTTAACAGAACTGAGAGGCTTTGTGCAGCAGCAGTCCGAACAATATTATGGATTAAATGTACAGGAATTTAATAATATGTCTAACCTTTTCTTGTAGATTCCCACGAAATGAAGCTTCTAGAAAAAAATGGACCGATATTTTCGGTTTAGATAACATAAACACAAATTTACAAAACACATTTATTTGTTCAAAGCATTTTGAGGAATCGTGTTTTAACAGAACCCTGGATAAAATACAATTACGTGATGGGGCTGTACCCTCACTACCCCATGCGGTTTGTATTTGTAAAGTACTATACTATCAACAGGTATAATAATGTGTTTGGCTAATGGTTATATTTCATTTCAACTATACATGATGAAAAGTCGAGATGGAGCACACATGGCAGCTACAACAGGGTCCAAAAATACGTAAATAGGAGAATAACCCTAACTTTAAGGAAATTCTGAAAGTGCTTCTTTTCTATGTGATTTTTGTATGTTATGTGAGTTTTGTATTCTTTCCTTGCAATTCCGGGGCAAACCGCTAGATACTATTAAAAGAAACGTTGTGTTTTCCATATAAAAAGTTCGGTTCCTGGGCCTTGCACAGTGGACAATAATTCACCATCTACTTCTGATGGTACATGTATTACAGCACATAAGAGTATGATAACAGATCCATCCCCTGGCACCTCCTCAAAACTCGTCTTGCCGATTAATCCTGTGTTGGTTACGCTCAACTATGCTTAGTTGAAAATTTTATTTATTTTTTGTAAAATATAATGTTTAATGTTAGATATAAACTTTCAAATAAAATGTTTTATCGAAATGGGTTCAGCAGTTTTTTGTTTTATTTCATATTAGGCCTTACTGTAATTTCCTGAATTTTGGTATGAAACCTATACAGGGTGTCTCAGGAAACTTGTACTAGTGAAGGTCTGGAGTTGGCGGGCCTTGGATGGGGTTTAATTGAATAGGTATTGAGGTATATTCGCTGGTACAGGTTCCCTGGAACACCCTGTTTAAACAAATTAATTAAACGAGATTTTGTATATAATATGTTTTTCTAAGAGCAATGCTAGCGCTTTTATATCAAAACTAACATTTAACTTACATTTACAAAAATTACATTGTGTAATAATATTAATTAAGAAACTCGAGTTACATAATTATTATTATAATACAAATATTTTTTTTATCATCATCATAACATCCCATAAAACATCCAATGCAGGACAGGGGGGAGCTCCATTAAAAAAAAAACGCTTGGTTATTTGGAGGGGATTTACCCTAGTCACCACGCTTATAAGCGTTGCAGCTTGCGACCGCTGTTGTTGGTGACCGCAGTATGTAAGATGATACGATTAACAGAAAGATGCTGCTGCCCATCCTTCGGTTCATAAGCCCCTACACATCATCAAGCTTGACATATTGAACTTTATACCGTTCTTATTTCAATAGACGTACGGGCTAGAGTTATAGTACTAGGAGATAAAAGTACTGATTGCGCGGCGAGTGAGCTGGTCTGTCAGCAATCTATCTATCTATGTCTACTTGTACGTCTCCGACGTCGTCTGCCAGCCCGCATATCGATAAAATATCGATTACAAGTTAGACAGCACTACTAAACACCGCCATGGTCATGTTCACTTTTACTTTTACGTGGCACGCTTTTGCCGAGTATTATGGCATATCTATAAACGCCCCCTGGCGTAGTTTCCAAAACGCCCCCTGGCGTAGTTTCCAAAATCTTTGGCTATAAATATAAGAGCGTAAATTGTTTTTTTTAGAAAACAGTGTTACTTCGAGAGGTCTTTTTATTTTTCTTTAATTTTTTACATAAACTTCTATCGACTGTAATCAATTCAGATTTTTCGTTTCGTTTTTATAGACTTTTTTTAGTTTAACTGGAAAATGAGTCGTAAAAAAATACAAAATTTATTTTACTGCATAATTTCGACTTTAGGTGATTATAAAACCCTTACTCATACTATTCGGCATCTAAATAAACTATTTATGACAATAAGCTAAATGTTTCTATTTAAAAAGATTTTATATAATGCAACTCCTTGCATTTCTATGCTTGTTGCGGCCGGCGGCGTGCCGCGTGCGGCGGGTGCTCAGTGCGTGTATTTTGTGCGGGGAGCGGGGGGCTCGAGCGAGAAGACTCCGCCCATTGAGCGTTAAATATTTTCAGACATATCCTCTTAATTTTATCACAATGTTTATCAAACACCAATTATTATTCGCTATAAAGTTGCACCCCAAGATCCCTCACCTCGGTCACCCTTTGCAGACCCCAGATTAGTAAGTTTATGTTGCAGACTATAGTTTTGGACAGTATTGTTAGGATTTTAATTTGGATAGTGGCAACACTGCCCCGCTCTCTTCTCTCCAGCGTTGCCCGGGTATTTTTACCCGATTTTGGGTAATTTAGGTCTTCAGCGGGTTTCTTTCGGGTAACGTTTACTGCTGGGTGATTTCGGGTATTTTCGCAAAAATCTATCGTAGACAAATAAAACCTACCTAACAGAACATCCCACCAGTCAGAAAAAAAGTGGTTCTCCGTTAAACGAAAATCGCGCCAACCTTTTTTTTTGGTTTGGCTTTGCAGTTGCGTGTGACGTGTGTCAAACAAAAAAAAACTTAACCAAAAAATGGAATCACAGAGAAAGAAATGCCTATAGGAAGTTCCCGAAAGAACAAGCTAAACAGAACATGGTAAAGGAGGGTTCCGATAAAGCTGTATTCTTTGGTTCCGATGCCAAAATGGTAAAAAAAGAACCCTTATGATGCAAGTTTGTCTGTCCGTCTCTCTGTCACACCTGCCGGCTTAGCACGCTGCCCGAGAGAAAATATATGTCGGAGAAATGTCACTTTATTTGAGGAATTATGTCATCTAATCTATCACGTCCAAGCGCAAAGAAATGTCAGTGAACGAAAATGTTTAGGAAATCCACAAATTACGTTTTTGATATTTAAGACAAAGATAGCTTTATACACTAATACATGTAGCCGTCCTTGTCTTTCAAAATGTGTCGCACTGCTCGGATGTCAACGAAACGTGACCATGCTAGTACTATGTGCCTAGATAAACTGACAACTGCAGCGTGCCACGCTCACGCGCTTTCTTTAAAATATATTTTTGTATTTTTTACACGACTCTTAGTTTTCAAGTTATGATGAAAAATGACAAAAAAAATACCATTCCCGCCCCCTTATCTCCAAAGTTTGAGAATGGAAAAATCTGAATTTAATACAGTCTATAGAAATTTAAGTAAATATTACAGCAAAAATAAAACGATCTTTCTAAGTTGCACAATTTTTTAGGAATCTGCAAATAACCTTTACTAACAAACTTAGTTTTGCGGTCGATAATTGCTTCCAAAAATCATCATAACATCCCATGAAACGTTTACTACAGGATAGGGAGCTCCCTCCAGAGTTCTAGTTTTTGCTAGAAAAAATGTAGAGGGGAAGTACCATAGTCACCTTGCTTGTTAGCGTTACGGCTGGCACCATAGACCGCGGTTGTAGGTGACCGCAGTTAGTAAGATACAAAGGAGGATGCTGCTGCCCATCCTCCAGTTTATAACCCTTAGTCGCCTCTTACGACACCCACGAGCATGTATAAGTTGGAACAATTCTTTGCCGGCACCACACTTCCAAAAATACTATGGGTATATCGCAACCCTCGGCGTGCGAGTCCGACTCGCACTTGACCGGCTTTTTTTTACCACAGAAAACGGGTAATTTCGGGTAATCTTTTATTTGGCTTCGGACTTTTTCTCGTTTGACTGCCGGCAACACTGCTTCTCTCACCAACATGGACACCGATTGTACGAATCTTATAATAAAGTCCTCAGTTTAATTATTCTAATTTGTGTTTCCATTGCTCATCTTCCTTAAGAGGTTATGGGCAACTGAAGATCGTCGATTAATAAAGTAAAAAGTGCAAAACAAGCAATTTTGTTTGCAACAAGAGCAACGCAAGCAAGCAAGGTAAGAAAATGGCGTCCTCATCGTCCATAAGTTATCCACAATTGTGCCCTGGAAACTACAACAACTGGCTTTTTCGACTAAAATGTATACTAGAACACTGTCGGAAGTAGACGAGGTCACTGCAAAAAAGGCCGATTTCATTAAAGACAACGCGAAAGCGAAAAATATCATTGTGCATTGCATATCAGATAAACATTTGAATATAGTCAAAGAGTGCACAACAGCGAAGGAAATGATTGAAGTACTTGAAGAGCTTTTCCAACGAAAGAGCATAATTTCCATTATACATTTGCGTAAAAAACTACTTAACCTAAAACAGCAACAAGACGAAAGCCTAGAAGATTATTTCTTGAGATTTGACAGTTGGTACGGGAGCTAGAAGCTGCCAAGGACACTCTTAGCGATCGGGACAAGATAGCCTGTCTGTTAACAGGTCTTAAAGAAGTCTATGATAATGTTATAACTGCCATAGAATGCAACACAACAACTGATCTCAAATTGGATTTTGTGAAGGCTAGATTATTGGATGAGGAATTAAAATCTAAAGAAAAACAAAGTAACACAACTCAAGATATCGCATTCATCACATGCTATCATTGTAACACGCCAGGACACACCGCCAACAGTTGCTACTTGAAAAGAGGTCAAGGACGTGGTCGAGGAACAGGACGAAGGCAGTCTCAGGGAAGAAGAGCAAACGCATCACAACAAACATACTATAGAAATTCAGGTTCCAGAGGAGCAGCAACAGTACCTACCATGAAGAAGAAGAAAATTCTTACTTTAATTTTATTTCAACAGGTTTTGCTAATATTTGTGATTCTTACAGCAATTCAGAAAATGATATAAACTGGGTTATAGATTCTGGATGTACTCATCACCTTATAAATGAAAAACATGAAAAATGTATGACAAATGTATCCAAATTACAAACTCCATTGAAAATCTATATTGCAAATGGGGATTATATTATAGCTGAGAAAAAAGGTAACGTACAAATGTCTCAAAATGGATACAAAATAACAATAGAAGCATTAATAATTAAAGATTTAACCTTTAATCTTTTATCCGTAAAGAAAATGGTAACTAACAATTACAAAGTCGTTTTCACAGCTGATGTAAAAATTTATTACAAAACACAATCATATTTTCTCAAATGTTCAAGCTCTGGTAAACTTTTTTTTTGCAAGCAAAGGTGTGCAACAATGTCCCCATTTGTAACAGCACAGCACAAGACGGTGATCTCTGGCACAAACGCTTAGGCCATCTTAACAGAAAAGGACTCCGCATCCTGAAGCTACCTGCAGGAGAAAAGACGTGTGATGCATGTATGCAAGGTAAGTCAACACGATTACCGTTTTATCCAACAGAAAAGACGCGTTCACATCAAATAGGAGAACTGAAAAATACTATACTTTAGAAGAAAACGAGGACACAGAAATTGAAAAAAAAGAAAACAAAGAAAAGGAAGGACAATTGACAAAGGAAAATGAGGATCATACAGAAGAAGAAAAAGGAAGTAATCTAGAAGAAGAAAGAAAGAAAAGAGAAGAAAATATAAGATTACAATAACAAGAAGAAATAAGACAGAGAGAAGAAATGAACGAAAGAAAAGAAATTTTAAGAAGATTGAGAGAAGAATATAATATGGAAAGAGAAGAAAATGGAGAAAGTAATAATGAAGAAAATATAAGAAAGTCAGAAAGAACAAAGAAAATACCTACTTATCTACAGGACTATGAATTAAACAATGATGATGATGAATACCAACAAGATGTAAACATAGCATACTGTCTAATCAGTGGAAATGATGACCCTCAAACATATAAAGAAGCTATAAGCAAAGGAGAAGAATGGAAAGGAGCCATAAATAAGAAAATACAATCATTAAAAGAACTAAATACATGGGAAGAAAAATACTTACCTGGAGGGAAGAAAGCAATAGATACAAGATGGATATTTAAAACTAAACAAGATGGAAGGAAGAAAGCTAGACTTGTAGCAAAAGGTTTTCAGACAGAAAACAAGTACAATGTATACTCACTGGTTGCTAGAGTATCTACCATTAGAATGATGTTAAGCCAAGCAGTAGAAGAAGATTTACCTATGCGTCAGCTAGATGTACCTACAGCCTTTTTAAATGGCCGACTAGATGAAGAAGTCTATATTAAAGTACCCGATGGAGTAACAGTAACAAAAGGTAAGGTCCTTAAACTAAAGAAAGCTTTATATGGGCTACGGGAAGCACCTAAATGTTGGAACGACAGATTTCACAATTACATTACACAGCAAGGATTTGAACAGTCTAAATATGACTACTGTCTCTACAAGAAAGAAAATGTATGGATTCTAATATGGGTAGACGACATACTTGTTATGGGAAAAGGATCAACAATAATTCAGAAACTTAAACAGGAATTTTCTGTAAGAGATTTGGGAGAGATAAAGGAATACTTAGGAATGGAAATAACAAGAGAAGAAGGAAAACTAAAATTAAGTCAAAGGAAACTAATAACTAAAATAACAGAAATATTTGGCATGAAAGATTGTAACGGTGTTTGTACTCCAATGGAGCAAGGACTACCAGTCATCGACCAAGAAATCATAAAAGATGTACCATACAGAGAACTTATAGGGTGTCTTGTCTACATAGCACACATATCAAGACCAGATATTGCATTTGCAGTGTCATACGGTCATACCTAAGTAAGTATTTAGACAAACCTACCAAATCACTATGGGTATCAGGAAAGCGAGTGGTAAGATATTTAAAACACACATCACACAAAGCTCTACTGTACACCAGATCTGACAACAGCAGCGGGAAATCATCTCTACTAGCATACACAGATGCCGATTGGTCAGGAGACAAACAAGATAGAAAAAGTGTAAGTGGATGCGCTATATTCCATAACAACAATTTAGATTCTAAAGACAATGTTTCATACCTACTTGTTGACAACCAGAGTGCTATCAAAATGATTGAATGCAATGAAAATAGTAAACGCACTAAACACATAGATATTAAATATCACTTTATTAAAGACTGCTTACAAAAACATATGTTTAATATTTCTTATGTACCCACCAATAATAATGTAGCTGACATACTCACAAAACCACTGAACGCAGTAAAACATACATATCTTACAAAGAAACTTAATATTGATATTTAAAATAAATAAAACTAAACATTTGTTATGATGATAAATATTCTAATTACATAATACATACATAAAGTAAAACAACTTATTTTATTCAAATAATTATGTTAATAAACTACACAAATAAAATGTAAAATCTTAAAATAAACTAAGTTTATTAACATTCTATGATAATTTCGTAACTTACTGTAAAATCCTGTGATCACTTTGTTTACTGATAAGAACTTGACATTTTCAACATGCTCTGTTATCAATAAATATATAGAGCTGATATTACCAAACTTGTAATACATTGTAATGTAATTTTATCAGTACTTATATAGAGTTGTTATAACCGCTTCAATTTTGTAATTTTCTGTAATTTGTTTATTAAGTTAGCAATCTTTACTAATAAATGTAAGATTGAGACGGTGTTAGGATTTTAATTTGAATAGTGGCAACACTGCCCCGCTCTCTTCTCTCACCAACATGGACACCGATTGTACGAATCTTATAATAAAGTCCTCAGTTTAATTACTTTAATTTGTGTTTCCATTGCTCATCTTCCTTAAGAAGACCCTTACCGTCTTGTGTGTGCCCCCGTGCCCCGTCGGGTCGGCTATCAACCGAAATGCGCATCGAGTGTGAAGCTCATTCTAGGACTTTAATTAGAGTGATTTTAATATTGTGATATCTTCTAAGATATTCATTTTAATAACATGGTGTCAAGGACAATTTTGATCTATGTTTATTGCTTATTATTACTAACCTTTTAAATTAGATAAGGATCCGTACCTTAAGGGCAAAAATACGTTCAAAATACCTTATTTTGAAAATCAACTTTTTTTGCTTTAAAAAGTTGGTTACTATGGGTAATCCTTTATAGATACGTAGACAAATACTATCGCGGACTTTTCTTTAGAGCTCTTAGAGAGCAACAATTCTTTTATACATAACTTTCATATAATTGAAACCATTTACGCAGCGCACGCCCAGAAAGCTCTCAAGAGGCACGTTTTTTTCCGACTCGATCGACAAACATCATCATAGTTCAGTTAATTTGCAAAAAATATTTGTAAGTTATGACCCCAAACCTTCCTATTCAATTAATCTATCTATTAGTGAAAACCGTGTCGGAACCGACAACGATCGGAAGTCACCCGAGGTGAGGTTGCACAAAGCGAAGTGCCTCACTACACTATCCTATTCGATTAACTTCAGTCGACTTCGCGAGTAGTGTAGTGGACCTTTAAGATCTAAGGATTTTAGATGTGCAGCCACCAACATTTTTTATACAAGTTTTTGTTTTGGGGTTTCAGTTTCCCACCGCCAGCACGGCAGCAAGAAAATGGGTGCCCGCACACGTTAAATCTGCGATCCGGTAGAGATGCAGCTATAGGGAAAAAAGAAATAGTAGTATACACCTAGTCTATGGTCCTATAGCTTTCTCCTTCTTTCTTATAGCTGCATCTCTACCGGATCGCGGATTAACTGTTAAATCGGCGATACGGTAGAGATGCAGCTATAAGAAAGAAAGAGAATGCTATAGGACCATAGATACACCTAGTCTATGGTCTTATAGCTTTCTCTTTCTTTCGCCCATTGGCTTACAATAACACCGTATCAGAACTGTTATCATATCATAATATATATCAAAACAAATCAAACATGGCTGGCACGTAAACTCACCAATAATGATGATATTTAAAATATCTCGGAGAATGAACAAGTGACTTTAAATTAGTTCTTGATAGACGCCGAACAAAATAACTGGCTATGTCAGTTGATGCGCAGAAGTCAAGTCCTACGAAAATAAGTCAGTTTTGACTTCTGTGCATCAATGACATAGCCATAGTTATTTTGTACGACGTTTAGAAAAAGGTATGAATATATTCGTGATACTGAACAACTTTCCCCAAGGAACATAGGTCGAAATACGAAAATCAACCATAGAAACTGCATCAGCTGATAGCTCATTTTTTACCTATGGGAGTTCCTATATTCCTTGGGAAAAGTTGTTCAGTATCATGAGTACATGTATATCTTTTGCTATCAAGAAAAAAGTCAACCTATAATCTATATAGTACTAATAAACGGTCGGATCGGACTGCTCTGAATTTAGCACCGTACCACGATTTTGCCCAATAAAATTTAAAAATCGATTTTAACAAAAAGAGCAAGGTGCTAGGCATCTCTATAAAAAAAAAACTTGACCTTATCAAACGTGACGTGAACTATCAGCTGCATATTATCCGAGCGCGCTGTTAATGTGCGACAGATATTACGCAGCATTTATTTGATGTAACGTGACTTCAATTACCAGTTGCGTATTATTTGATGCAAATTAACGTGTTGTACAGTACCAGATGCTCATTATCTGCTGCATTTTTTAAGTAGCGCATTATTCGAACGCTACAATAATGTGCACCAAGTATTACGCAGCAAATAATGTGCAACGGGTAGTTGACGTCACGACGCGAATTATCAGCTGCACATTATCCCGTTGCGTATTATATGCTGCGCAATATATGTTGCACATTGTAGGCCACCAATTTTTGTTTCTTTTTTTTTTTTTTTAATTTCGGTGCTACCGATAATGGCTTTCAAATGTCAAATAGTACCGAATCATTCATTCAATTGATCGAATGACTATCATTGAAGACGGTTCAAATGGTAATCGTCTTGAAGCCGATTACGATTGCGTTCGGTGCTACCGTGAAACCTATGCATTGGCTTCAACTCAATGGATAACGATCACGATTGTGTTCAATTCTAGCGCTGCAGGTCTGTGAGCAATCTCTAAGGTTAAAATAGGCGGTTGAAGTTGAGATAGATCGAGCAGTCTTTTAAAACCTATAGGCTTTTTCTCATTATAGTGAGGTTTTGAAGACACTTCGGGTTCTGCAGCGCTAGAATTGAAACTCAATCGTTAACGATTTGAATCGGTATCATGATTCCCATTGAGTCGTAATCGTGTTGAACAAAATGGTAGCATGTAACTATCAGTTTGGTTGAATACGATTGATGGGGTTCATGAATGATTAAAGTGAACTAAATATATGCGTTACGTTTCTTCACCATGAAAATATTTCGGAAGCGATTTAAAAATCTTTGATTAGAAGAATGTTACTTTTTATACACTATTTTGGCTTGAAAGGGATTAATTGAGTGAAATAATTATTTTTTATTTGATTTTTAGCTCAAAAAAATAAAAAGTATTGAATAAAAAGCGAGCAACTAAACGCACGACTTCTCAGTCTTTCTTTTAGGTTATGCTTTCCACCCTAGGTTATAAAATTTTCTATCTGGCGCTTTTGACGATGTTTCTTTGATATTGTGTCTGAAAAGCCCTTACCTGCCCCTAATATTCGCTCAGCAGCAGTCACAAATTATTAAACGACAAAAAGAAAGTGGAAGTCAAGGTTAGTTACAAATTTTCTGTTTCTCTTGTAATTTCCTTTGCAGATACATAGGCTATGTCTAGTTTGTAGTGATTCTCAAATACAGAAATGTTTTAGTTTAATCATGCACTTTCCTTTCGACTGAAATCCAAATATTTTGTGAATTACTTTTTGTCTGCATTTCGGTAGTCTAGTCTGCCATTCTTGTTTAGTAGATATGCATTTAACATTTTGTACAACATTTCAGGATGCCAGCTCCCCGAGCGGTTTCAAGGGAGCAGCAGATGGATGTAATGCTTATGTATAATATGGAGACAATAATTTTGTTCGGAGCGGCATAGCTAATAGTGGTGACCCCCATTGGAACCTCTAGTCACCTCCCAGTGGGTGCGAAAAGTAAAATGGTTTCGTGCTTCAGAAGGCACGTAAGCCATTGGTCCTATTTTCTAAAGAAGTCACAGGCCTTAACGGCTTAACAATTCTGTCAACAGGGTTTGTCAGCCATCAACCTTACAACCTACATAGACACGAGCATGACGTCAGGTTGCCAGCTTTCAAAAAGAACTATCAAAATTTCATCGTTAATAGCCCCATGGTCCAGTGGTTAGGGCGTTGGGCTAACAAGCCAATGGTTGCCGGTTCGAATCCCACCCACCCATATGGCTGTTTTATTGTTTTTTGTTCAGAATATTCTAGAAAGAAAAGAAAGAGATAGCTGAAGAAAGAGAGCTAATTACTAGAAATATCTAACAAAAACCTAAATAAAAAAGTGATTCCAGAAAGTTCGGAAACGAGTAGCATGGGTATATATGTTACGGCTAAAACCCGAAGCGCGGCTGCACCTAGTTTTAGCCGGTTAGAACTAGGTGTAGCCATTAGGTTAGGTTAGTAATCAGCTGGTACTAGGTTTAACCAAGAGTAGGTGGCTACACCTAGTTCTAACCGGCTAAAACTAGGTGCAGCCGCGCTTCGGGTTTTAGCCGTAACATATATATAAGCTGGAAAGGCCCCTCCCCTCCCCCGCCGCACCCTGCGGCCACTAGGCAGCCCATGCCCACTACTCCTCATCGAACAGTTAGGACTGTGGGCGCCTGAGAAGATACCAATGATGATGGCTACTCCGTAGTTCAGTGGAAAGCAAACTAAAAAGAGAAAAGAAGAACAAGGTAAAGAAGAAAAAGTCCTAAGGAAGAGGAAGTCTCAGAGGTAACTCAAAGAGGGTACAGAGGGAACACTCTTAAAGGGGTGCCGGAGGTAGTAGAGTACGGAAAGAAGACTCCATACAAGAGGTCCTGGAGGGAAGACCCCTTACAAGAGGTCCCGGAGGGAAGACTCCATTGAAGAGGTCCCAGAGCGAGGACTGCTTGGAGGGGAAACACTGTGGAAGAGATCCCTGAGGGAAGAGTGCATGGAGGGAAGACCGTACGAAGAGGCTCAGAGGGCAAACTTGGTGAGGTGTGAACAAGAAGCTCGGGTTGTATATAAGTCCTAACTATTAGAGCAATATTTGTATATATATATATATATATGTTTGTAATCGGTTTCTCGAAAACGGCTCTTACGATTTCGATGAAATTATCATTCGGGGGTTTTTGGGGGCAAAAAATCGATCTAGCTAGGCTGAGAAAATTCATTTTCCTCGTGTTTTTGAGCATTTTGTAAATTTCGCGTTTTAGACAGAACCTTACAGCGCCATCTGTTGGCGAGTAGCATAGCTTGCTCACCCGATGATATTTTAATGTTGAGGCAGCTATTATAGAGCGAAGCTCAGTCGCCCAGGTACTAAGTCCTAATAAACGGAAAAACTTACTTTGGTGTTTCACTCCAATCCCGAACCGCTAGCTCATAACAATATGATATTACCTGACGATGATTGTAAGCTAGTAAATACTGTGATTATACATAAACTTAATTTAGGCTACGCTGTTTTATTAACAAGAACCGGCTGTGATTAAAACAAAGTTATAGTAGGTATATGTTTATTTTCTATTAAAAAAATACAAATTTTAAACATTGTTTTCTTTTAAAAAAATATTCTTGAATATTTTATAAAAAAATTTAAGGTAAAGTCCACACTTTACCTTAAATAATTTTATGAATAAACAATAGGCAGCCTTTGCCCACATTAGGTTTAAGTTCTCCATGTACATTTGTTTTTAGGGTTCCGATACCTAAATGGTAAAAAAAGGAACCCTTATGGCGCGACTTTGTCTGTCTGTCATACATGTATATCTCGGCAACCACTCACGCTATTAGGCCCGTCCACACCAAGCGAGCAGCCGCGCCCGAGGCCCGCCGCGCGCGGCAGTCGCCCTGCCGCGCCCGCCGCGGCGTGCGGGGTCGTCAAATTCCACGCAACTAGTCTGCCTCGCTAAAGCAGCCCGAGCAAGCCCGAGCCATCAAACGGAAAAGATGGCGCCGTACATGCGCACGGCCGTGGCAGCTTTTGCTTTTATTGTGCTACACACGAATATAAACAAGAAAACCGACCTGGCAGCCGACCAATTGACCACCAGCCAACCACTTGACCACTAGCCGACCACTTTACCACTAACCGACTACTTGACCACCAGCCGACCACTTGACCACTGGCCGACCATTTGACCACTAGCCGACCACTGGACCACTAGAAGACCACTTAACCATTGGTCGACCACTTGACCACTAACCGACTACTTGACTACCACCCAACCACTTGACCACTAAACGACTACTTGACCAACAGCTGACCACATGATCACTAGCCGACAACTTGACCACTAACCGACTACTTGACCACCAGCCGACCACTTGACCACCATCCGATCACTTAACCAGCAGCTGACCACTTGACCACCAGCCGACCGGTCGGGCGGCCAGCGCCACGCCAACGATGCGTCCACACCGAGCGCGGCAAACGACTGAGGCACCTTTGAGCAAACCGTTTTACCGACACCGCCCGGCTCGGCTACGTTCGCGTTCGCCCGAGGCTGAGCATGCGCCTGCCGCGGGCGAGGCCGTCCACACCGACCGCGCATTGGGCCGCATGCCGCGCGCGGCGGGCCTCGGGCGCGGCTGCTCGCTTGGTGTGGACGGGCCTATTCACTTGAAATTTGAAATAGTTTTAAAATATGGTTGCCCAACTAAATTGCACATGAAAGAATATTAAAAAAATTATGACTATTGATGTAAAGGGGGCCCAAATAGGTGGGGGGGGGCAAAATTCAAATTGTTGCTATTAGGTTGAGTGGGGTATCGTATAAAAGGGCTTTACTTGCACATTCTAGGAAAAATCTGAATTAATTACAGTCGATAGAAATTGATTTAAATATTACAGCAAAAATAAAACAATCTTTCTAAGTTGCACAGGTTTTTAGAAATCTGCAAAAAACCTTTACAAACAAATTTAGTTTTGCGGTCCTAAAAATGGACTTTATTGCTTCCAAAAATACTAAAGATATATCGGAACCCTCGGCGCGCGAGTCTGACTCGCACTTGACCGGTTTTTTTTGTTATTATGTGAGCAATAAAGTGTTCTATCTAACTAAATAGTAGGTCAATAAAGATGTAATGGTTTTAAACATAACTTTACCTACTTGAAAAATAGTATGGCAAATAAAAAAAAAACCGGTCAAGTGCGAGTCGGACTCGCGCGCCGAGGGTTCCGATATACCTATAGTATTTTTGGAAGCAATAAAGTCCATTTTCAGGACCGCAAAACTAAATTTGTTTGTAAAGGTTTTTTGCAGATTTCAGAAAAACTGTGCAACTTAGAAAGATCGTTTTATTTTTGCTGTAAAGTTTATATAAACTTCTGTCAACTGTAATTAATTCAGATTTTTCCTTACTCAAACTTCGGAGATAAGGGGGGGGGAATGGTATTTTTCTTGACATTTTTCATCATAACTTTAAAACTAAGAAATTTAAAAAAATACAAAAATATATTTTAAAATGTACAAGTAAAGCCCTTTCATATGATACCCCACTCGACCTAGTAGCGACAATTTGAAATTTGGCCCCCCCTATTTTGGCCCCCTTTATATTAATAATCATACTTTTTTCAAAATTTTTTCTTGTGCAATTAAGTTGGGCAACTATATTCTAAAACTATTCCAAATTTCAGGTTGATAGCATAAGTGGTTGCTGAGATATAGAGGTGTGACAGACAGACGGACAGACAGACAGACAGAGCGGCACCATAAGGGTTCCTTTTTTTTACCATTTTGGTATCGGAACCCTAATTACTTCAAAATCTAGAACCCGACTACAGCTGGCAAATCTTGCTCTAAATAGTATGAAGCAAGAAAATATTGTTACTAAAATTGTTATGTATAAACAATGGTATTTAATAAATATTGATAGTGATGTTCATTGTTCATATAACAGCCGTGGTTATATTGTTGTCACTTTTCCCTAAAGCCTTTGCTCGCTTTTAGGGTTGGTGGCATAATATGACCTTGGCTATTAACTGACATCACTATGAATATTTATTTAATACAATAGTTTGTACATAATAATTTGAGTTGAATATTTTTCTTGTTTCATACTTTTTAAAGCAACATTTTGCAGTACCTACTTGTTGAGTTTTTGAACTTAAAATATATCTATATATCTGTTTTGCGGATTGGGTCCTTGTCAGACCGACAATGGTTTCGATCGCTTGTCGAGCTTCTTTGAACGGAGTTACAATTCACCCTTCTTTTTGCCATAGTCGGGTAATGCCATGCCACCTTCCCTCAAAGAAGCTTTAGGGCAAACAGCCAGTTGCACAAAGCGTCTTTAAAGTTAAAGCTGCTTTAAATCTATTACTGTCACTTTCTTTGTCAGCAAAACAGAAAGAGTCTGCAATAGACTTAAAGGAGCTTTAATTTTAAAGATGATTTGTTCAACTGGCGGAAAGTGGCATATACTTAATAACTTCATTTAGTTAGGGCATGGCATATGACCAAGGCTATTATCTAAACATCATTATGAATATTCAATAGTTGTCGATGAAGTGGAAGCTAGTTTCATCTTCTCCGCACTCCAGGCTGGACAGGCTGGATCTTCCTTCATCTTCATAATAGTTAGGTGTCTATTCAGGATACAGTGTCCTGTTATTACACCTACTATCTTAGTTATATCTGCTTTCGGAAGCTGTAATAAATGTCTGGTCTTTTTCTTATCATACTCTTTTATAAAGAGTTTGGATTGTCGGTGTACTTCTATGGTATTTCAATGAGCAATTGCCTCTGTAATAATTATTCTCTTGAAAACCCCTTTAATTATCTTGCTGGGGATGGGTAGGCGGAGTTCTAAGCCTATCAAGATTTCATCCACTCCCATCCTTGCCAATTTATCAGCAGTCTCTTTGCCCATATGTCCAGGCATCCGGGCTATGACTACCTCCTTGCTGAAGCTAGTTTTAGGCAGGGAGGAGTTTCTATATGGTTAGTCATGAGTTTTGTTTTTATTTCATCTCCAATGCAACTTTTTAACTTTCTTGAGCAAGTGATAGGAGCATTTGTCTTAGGTTTTTAGCCCAGTACTCGTAGAAACTGAACTTTTCCATGAATCTAAAAAAAATCAACTGTTAAGGGCATTTAGGTTGAAAGTGTATATAATATCTAAATTAATTATTCATCATCATAACATCCCATGAAACGTCCACTACAAGACAGGGAGCTCCCTCCACAATTCTAGCTTTTGCTGGAAAAACGTGGAGGGGAAGTACCAGTAACCTCGCTTGTCAGCGTTATGGCTGGCACCATGGACTGCAGTTGTAGGTGACCGCAGTAAGTAACATGGTATGATACACAGGAGGATGCTGCTGCCCATCCTCGAGTTTTTAACCCTTAGTCGCCTCCTACGACACCCACGGGTAAGTTCTAAAGTTCAAGACTATACGAATGCTTGTGTAAGTTATGTTCCTCGCTGTTATTGCTTGTGCAGCAATTTATTGCCTGAAGACTCGTGATTCCCTGAGAGAACTGTTCAAGGAAATCAACATTATGACAGTGCCATGCCAGTATATCTATGAAAATATAATGTATGCTAGAAAGAACATTCATCAATTACCAAAAATTTGTGACAGGCATAATTTTAATACTAGAAATAAGCATAAAATTGATCAACCATATACTAGATTAACTAAAGTCAATACATCTTTCGTTGGTCTGTGTATACGATACTACAACAAAATACCTGACAATATAGTGCAATTACCTGAGAGAAAGTTTAAAGAATGTGTAAAGCAAACGTTATGTAAAAAAGCTTACTATAGATTGGATGACTATATGAATGACATAAGAGGTATTGTGCTCTGATATTCCAGCGAAAAACAAGAAACACATTGTAAAAAGCCGACTCTTAAAGTAGGCCGTGCTGCAGTGGTTTCTTGCCGTTTCTTTTACGCTGCCATAGCACGATCCGAAACGGCGTAGACTCGCTCTATTTGCATTGTATTCTGCATGACATTCAATAAGTATTCTGTAAAGAATCTACATTGAATAAAATTATCTGAATCTGCAGCTTGTATAATGCCGACACATTCAGCTTGTTATACTGTGTTAAATTGTCCTAGGGCGCTTGATATATCATATCATATTTATTGCATTAGGTCTTGTGAATATATACCTGCACCTGTGCCTAGTTTTGTTTTTTATACCTGAGTAGTCATGTGTTTCTTCTTGTAAGTTTATGTTGTATGTTTTGTTAAAGGTGTTTTGTTTAGGTATCCTGTCACTTGGTGCAGCTAATAAGGGCTGGTGACTTAGGGCTTTGTCTTTTATTTTTGTGTGGTGAATTCTAGAGTCTACGCTTAGTGTCCCTGACAGTCCCAGCCTGAGTGATGCAAGAGTTGCCTCCTGTTGTATGTATAAGTCTAGGGGTGGCAGGTCTAGCATCACCTGCAGGGGTGCTATTGGTGTGGTGCGCATTGCACCCGTTATGCAGATGCATGCTAGTCTCTGTAGTTTTTCTAGGTCCGTTCGAGCGGTACTTAGAGTTGTCCTGGGCCACCATACCAGCGCTCCGTATGTGGTGATTGGTCTTACTACTGTTGTGTATAGCCAGTGTGCAATTTTGGGAGTGAGACCCCAGTTCTGACCTAGGAGTCTTTTACATTGCCACACGGCTATGCTGGCTTTTTTCAGTGTGTTGTCCAGGTGTTTTTGCCAAGTTAATTTGTTGTCTATCATTATTCCAAGGTATTTAACCTCGGTTGAAAGAGTTAATTTTGTTTTGAAAAATGTTGGCATTCCCATTGTTGAAAGTTTCCTTTTTTTTGTGAAAAGGACCATTTCGGTTTTGGTAGGGTTATCGGAGAGATTATGTTTATCACACTAGTACCTGTCCCATGAGGTTGCATAGTGTTCACGTGGTTGCCGTTGATACGGATGGTAATATCATCGCCATATCCTATCGTGAAATAACCTTTTTCATTTAGTTGTGTGAGGAGGCTGTCTATTACAAGATTCCATAGCAGTAGAGACAATACACCTCCTTGTGGGTATCCCCTCGCCACTACGGCTCTTGTTTTGTCGTTCACTGTTACCTGTATCACTCTTTGTTCTAGCATATTGCATATCCAGTCATTGAGGGTTGTTCCCACCCCATGGGTTTCTAGTGCCGTTCTCATGCTGTGGAACATTGTTTTGTCAAAGGCTCCTTCAATGTCTATGAAAACGCCTAGTGTTGATAATTTGTGATGTATCGCACACTCTATTTTCCCTACTACCTTGTGTAGTGCTGAATCTGTGCATTTACCCGTGGTGCAGGGGTGTTGTTATTTGTGTAGCGGATTTTTGTACAGTATTGTATCTCTTATGTGTTTGTCGCATAATCTTTTTAAAGTTTTCAGTAAAATGATGTTAAGCTGATTGGTCTAAAAGATTTGGCTTGTGTATAGTCACTTTTACCTGGTTTTGGCAGAAAAATTTACCTTGACATCCCGCCACATCAGTATATATGATCCTATTCTTTGCCCGTACCACACGGGAATTTCAAATTAATTATTACCTCTATAGAAGAGCTTCTCTCTCAAGTTGCTGTGGGAATTTTATATATTTTCTTAAAATATGTGGTGAGTTTAAATATGAGGCATTGGTGACCTCTGCCAGGCAATTCGACATTGTCCTTTGACACACATTAATCATCCTGTGATCTCCAACACTATGTTGGTAAGAACTACTCGCATAACTCCAGAATCTGAAAAGTCAATAAATTTGTCTGTTTTGGGAGAGGGTTGATCGAAGCTACTTTCTTTTAGTAGATAAATTTCACAGGGTTAGTCAAATAACAAACTAACATCATCTTGATAGATGTTTACAGTTTAAAGATGCAAAAACACAGGTAAGTACCATAAATATCTGAGCGCATTGCGCTGCTCCTTTAATCCTGTGCCAAAAGTGAGATCAAATCTTCACAAAGATCTGTAAAAGTCCTTTTCGAAAGGCAAAAACTGTCGATGAATGATTTGTCTAGCAGCAGCAGAGATCTAGAGTCCCGCATTACTCTTCGCTCCAAATGATCTCTTTTCTTTAATCATTCTTGCTCTGCCGCTGCTAGGAGGAGTGCAAAAACACAAAAGAAACGGTCAAAAGCAACAGCAAAAAAAATAATACCTAACAATATGTGGTGAAAACACCGTAAAAATTCAGGAAATCTACCAAATTATGCCAACAAGGTAACGATGGAGTAACCTTGTTCATTTGACGTTTTGGACTCGGAATCGGAATCAATTTTTGTTTCTTTTTTTTTTTTTTAAATTTCGGTGCTACCGATAATGGCTTTCAAATGTCAAATAGTACCGAATCATTCATTCAATTGATGGAATGACTATCATTGAAGACGGTTCAAATGGTAATCGTCTTGAAGCCGATTACGATTGCGTTCGGTGCTACCGTGAAACCTATGCATTGGCTTCAACTCAATGGATAACGATCACGATTGTGTTCAATTCTAGCGCTGCTGGTTGGTCTTCGTCGGCGAAGGCGGAAGCATTAGAACTGGTATTGGCTCGAGTATCTTCAATTAATGTGCCATCGAACCAATCTATGCGTAAGGACGGTTTATTCGCCTCATTCATTGTAGAAAAATCTTTCAAGTACTCGTTATACTTACTAAGATTTTTATTATTTATTTCACTCAATTTAATGGAAATAGTTGAAATAACTCTGAAAAATATAAATAAATTCAATATTATTGTTTTGACGACAGACAGTCGACAGCTGGCCGCCAAAAAGCCTAACCTCTCATCTCTATAAATTCTCCTAATCGAAAGTGTCGAAAGCGTAAATATCCTTCATCCATTGACGTAAGAAAAACGCTGCTTTAACCCAAAGATTTTGGAAACTACGCCAGCAGCGTTTTTCTTACGTCGCGTCAATACAAATATCTTTATTCGCAAGAAAACAGTAGTTGAGGATCTTAAGTTAAAAGAGTACAGTGTTTTCAGCTTACACGTAAGCATGCAAATATATCTAATGGGAATTAAAATTATATACAGTGTGTCAATATTAAATATGTCAAAATTAAACTATTCATTGACTTTAAAATCTAGAAATTCTTTCTCACTGTAAAAGCAATGTTTTAATAGCCATTTTGTCAAACAATTTTTCAGTGCATCTTTAGTCATAATTTTAAAATTGTCAGGTAGCTTATTAAATAACAAAATGCTCATATTAAATATGTTCCTCTTGTAAATGTCTTTCCTAGCAAGAGGTTGATACAGTAAATTCATAATCTTTGATCTTCAATGCTTTAACCAGAGATTTTTTTATTTTATTTCGTAGAGTTCCTGTGTTCGGATAATGCGGTCCGAAATATCGGTATTGCATAAAATGAGTTGAGTGAGTCAGTGAATCACATCACAACCATAGAGAAACAAATCCGACGCTTACCAATATTTTGTCTTATGGCAATCAGCCATAAATATTCAAAATGAAATCAAACCGAAACAAAACTGATGGCTTTGAAAACATCGTTAGCTTATATATAGTTCTGTGGAAAACATCGTGTATTGAACAAGTGTTTTGTTGATTTTATTATGTAGAATAAATAAAAACACTGACGTTCACTGAAATATAGTGAAAGAATAGGTTAATAAAAACTCTGCGCATGACCACAATATTGAACCCAGTAAATCTTTTGTAAAAATGAACATGAGTGATGAAAGTGATAACGATTTGTATCCACTAACAAACAATTTTCCGGCTTTCCAAACACAGGGGATGGTGAGTTAGTTAAAATTCATTTGATTCACATTGCTCGCACGCTTCTGATTTACCTCCTCTATGCAGATTTATGGCATGTATTTAACGCGGCGACAAATTAATCTGAATTAGGGTTTCAAAAAATATTAAAGCTGGTAGCAAAAATAATAGGTTGGCAGCTACAGTAAAGTAAAGTATCATTTTAAGCAGAAAATGTCAGCTTTATAATCAGTTGTAAGCTTTGTTATTTTAGACTACCGGTGCCGTTCGGCACCGCAAATTAGGTGTTTCTATTTTTGCGCCCATAGCTGAATTGCTAAGTTAAATGTAATTGGTTGTTATCATTATCTAGAGTTTATTGGTGATTGATTAACCACACGTCACATTCAGCCAATAAAACCAAGTGTTTTGTTTTACAAGCTTACATACCTTGAAGTTCAGGGTTGGAAAAACATAGCTGAAAAGGATATATCTTACAAGTTAGGTAGGACTCTCCAGATTTTGAGATATTTGTTTTCTAGCTTATTTGATTGTAATATCACATTGTATTATCATCAAGCCAAAGCATAGTACATAGTTTGAATCCTTTTTATTTTTAGTATTGACAATATGAGTTATTTCTTGTGGGTGCCGTATGGCACCGCTAGGCGGCTACCGCGTCTTTTTGTACCTTATTTACGCCATATATGTTTTATGACTTTCTGGTCCTTTTTGTACTTTTAAATGATTCGAAAGGATTATTTTAAATAGGTATTTATTTTAGTATTTAATTTAGATATTTTTTTTTACTATTTATTTAATTCAACATGACAGAGATCCATAAAATGATTTGTATAAACTTATTTTATGTTAGTAAATTATGTCATAATAATATAAGTCAATAATCATTTATCATTATTTTAAATTATATTAAATTGTATTTCGCTTGACCAACCACTTCAAAAGATTCTGCATTATAGGCAAGTCGTATTTTCCAACAACGGTTTTCAGGATGGAATTGGAGCTCACCCTTACCCTGCAGAGTAATGAGGCTGCTCTTTTACGCATTATCGCATAAAAGTCGTCTGTATGCGCCCCAGCAAACATACAAAAGCGGGGCAGCCCCAACAACATCCTGAAGCCGTTGTTGTACTGGACATGTAGGGCGCTGAGGGTCTTTTGCGTACAGCTGGCCCACAGGCTGCTCGAGTAGAAATTTTGACAATATGCTTTAAAAAGCGTAACTTTAACTTGCTTACTACATCGTGCAAACCTGCGTACCAGCATATTGCATCGAACCGCCATCGCCCTATGTTCCCTCTCAATATCTAGTTGATCCCTAAGGTCATCGGTTAGAAAATGTCCCAGATACTTAAATTTGAATACCCGTTGTAATTCAACGCCATTTAGTTTAATGGCAGGTACGGACTCAGACTTATTACCGACCATGGGCTGGGTCATCATTATTTATTATTATTATTTACCAAAAATGTAGAGGTGGCACTCATAATAAGTATTATTTATCAAAAATTGTATTTTACTGTTAAAACAGTAAACGGAGTTCAAGTACCACCAAGAAATAAAACATACCCATATAAGTATGTTTTCTTAGGGATTGTGTATAATTCATGTAAAAATGGCTGGTTTGGAATACAACGAGGAAGTTTATCCAGTATCAGTTTATATTGAACCGTCCTAGAACTATACTATAATACCAGGGTTCTATTGAATTTGTCTGAAATTCGATGAGCCAGATCAACTTTAGAAGACATTATGCAGCCACATCTATGAAATTTCAGTCACTGCTCAAAAGACATATTATGCAGCCCCATGTATGAAATTTCAGTCACAGCTCAGCACAGACGGTCAACCAGCTGCATAAAATACTCTGTGCTGTTGATACAATATGCAGGTTCGAATCCTGCCTGTGGTTGTGAAATTTTGCGATTTTCTACTTTGTAGAGTTATCCGAACACTGGAAGTGTTAAAATAAAATCATTTTTAGTGTAAATCAGATAACCAACTTATTTAAGATTCTCTGTCAAAAACTTGAAAAAATTACGCGAATACCCTACTTTAATTCCGTATTTAATTTTGAGTAAATTGCTAACATAGGAGTGTAGAGGTGCAATTTGGCACCCGATGATATTTCCAAAACTGATATATTTACAAAATATTTTCTTGCTGAAAATTGGTCCATATGCTAATCAAATTATCATATAAAAAAATGAAAAAGAATTGGGTATGTAAAAGAATTCAGTTCATAATGGGTTAATTTAAACTGGCATTGATTTTTGTTTTGGCAACTGAATTTATTGTTAAGCGAACACTTAACGGAGGATACAAACTAGAAAATGGGCTTTCTTAAATAATACAATGAGGTTGTATATAAAGTTAACTAAGGTGTGAAAAAAATATGAACATGGTCATAAAAAACATACTTTGTGCGACATTTTAAGAGCTCTAAATATAGCAAATAGTGACATGCATAAAAAATTGTTTGACTTAGAATTTTTCTTATTTGACTTAAAATTTTCCTACAATGGCGAAAGACTAAAAGGCATAAAGGTACAATAATTGTCTTTATTTATTCAACCCGCAATATTTATTTATGCCGAGCTGAGTGTTCCTCTTAGTTCATTGTTTATAATTAAAGCTCCATTAAAATCCTCCTGACTGTAGGTTAGTTTAAATAGGACCCACTGTGCGGGTCCCCTATTTCTGTCTGCGAGGGGTCACAAGGGAACCTAACATAACCTACCATGTATGTGTCGTCCTGTCTGGAGTTTGTTTTTTTATGGCTGCGCCCCCTTGTCCCCCCGCTTCGTGATGGTAGTGGTCATTTTGAGAAAAGCAGTAGTCATCGTAAAAAGGTTCGGAAGTCATGTTCCAAGGCCAAGTTCCCTTGTCACCCCTCGCAAACAAAAATAGGAGACCCTCACAGCACAAAAAAAATTCTATGCAATGAGTAACCTTGTCGCCATTTTCATTAAATTATGATTCTACAAACATAAATACTGAAATCCAAATACATAATAATATTACCTGTTTTAATTTTTACAGTTGCCTACAAATCGCAGCCCGAAACTGTATTTTTATATGGGAGCCTACTGTTGCCAATAATACAATCTTTGTTATCCCACTGTTAAAATTAGTCGCCAAGTCATTATTTATAGTACCTCGCCTACGATTTCGTTGCCCCTGTTAATATATTTGCTACCTTAAAGAATCTGCCATTATTTAGTTTTTATAAATCCTTGCATTTTGAAGCTCATCTATTATATTTGTTGCTAAAATATTTAATCGCGGCCAGATTAATTTATTAGATGCAAACTGTTAGTTGCCGTTTCATTTGTTAGTTGCCTCGAAAATAATAAGCCCAGATTTATTAGGTACACTTTTCACAATAAGTAAAGGCAATAACTTGTATTTTTATAATTTTTCAGACTATCTATGCTAAAGGTCCTGGCATAAGTACAAACGTTCCAGGCCTAAGCCTCCGTAACAACGTCATGACTTCCACAATGAACAGGCCATGCAATCTGGAGCGGCCACAATATACTGAATCCGTATGTGATCAACGAAGCATGTCTTACAGAAGAGAGAGGGAAACATCCCCAATGTCTTACCATAGTGCATCAGGCTTCCTTCCTCGGAACTTTCAAAGTTCATACTATGCAGGAGGTATGAGTCGTCAAAGATCCATTTACAATGGCAGGAGTGGATCACCCATGTCTGTTCGGACTATAGGTTAAGTTCTTTCACTTCTTAACATCTCTGACTGATATAATTTCATAATGTATTTATTAGAACTAAAGGACCTGTGTCTAATACAAGATTATTTTTTGCAGATTCCAATACAAGTATGAGTGCAAAAGATATTTTTTTTGGATTTCAAAATAAATATAGTAAATCCGAACTAAAATTAATTCAAGATGGTTATAATAGATACATAAAACCCCGGGTCCGAAGGAGAGTAGAAAAGAGACGTAATGTAAGAGCATTCCTTAAGGGCTTCCGTCGTAGATCTGGTGGAGTCTCTGGTGATGAGGCTAGTGAGTCTTCTTCAGGCAGCGACTGCGGGTCCACGAGGACCTCAAAATCCATTATGTATAAGGAAAATATGTCTAGTTGTAGATCAACTAGGACAGATATATCAGGTTTTAGGAGAAAAATAAGAGAAAGTAATATGGTCAGAGATATTTCAGATAGTTTTAGAAACAAACCCTTTCAGGGCATGATTTCAGGAAGTGCATTAAATGCAAGAGAGAATTTGCAAAACTTGCAAGGAAGACATAATACCACCTCCATTTCACAAGAGGATAGGTTCAAAAAAGGTTTCATTCTTCCATCTCAAAGATTTAATCAATCAACTGCTTCATTGACAATTCAAGGAAATCCAGTTAAACTGCAAAGGATAAATGAAGTTAACATCTTTGATGTTAAGAACAGTGCCCCTACTCAAAATTGTAGAGCTGGCACAAAGAACCGAGGTACAGATAGTGAGCAAGAAGAAATATTTGCTAATGTAACTACTGTAGACAAAAGTTCTATTAATAAAAACTGCAAGAGAAAATTCGAAGATCCCCCTGGGCCAAATAAGAAAAAACCTAAACTTTCTCCTCAAGCAGTGACTCCTAAACCAAAGACTCCAAAACAGAAGCAGCCAAGCTCAATAACTAAAAGAAAAGCTGATTTTGAATTTGCCAAGCCACAACTTCCTATCAAGAAGCCCACTATTGTAAAACAAAAGTCAGTTTTAAAATCATCTCAACACCAACAAAAAACTGGACAACTGAATACAGAAAAACCTAGAGAACAAAACCTGGCTTCTAAACCAGATACAACCACAACATCAGTGGATCAAATGAAAGAAAAAGTTATTTCCAGCTCACATAAAGCTGTTCAACAAATGAATACAAATTCATCTCTGTTAGAACCAACAAAATCAAATATTGAAAAGACCAAAACCCAGCTAGAGCTAGACAGGATAGCACAAGAAAAAGAATTTTGTATGCAAAGTAACAACACATTGCACTCTACAACAGATACGTCAATGAGGCCAAGTTTTATAAAACGAAAATTATTTACCCAAAAAGTAGATATAGCTGAAAAGAATTCTAGCTCTGATAGTCTGCAGGCTGATAGTCCACAAACCAATGTGTATAGCAAAATTCAAAAGGAAAAACACAGGGCTAGAAAACTTGTTACAACACAATCGTGCCTTAGCAGACATGTTGCAGATGAGAGCAACTTGCTAGAATTAATTCAGAAAGTAGTACCTGCAGAACGCTTAAATATGACTTCAGCAGCTAATAGAACCGAAATAAAAAATGACAAAAGCAATCCAGCAAATGCCGAAAAATGGGATGTAACATCAATCATAACTACCTGCAATAACACTGATAATGTTAGCGACACATACACTGATGATGAAGAAATCTTTACAGAAAATAGTGAGAATCAACAAATAAATAAAAAGAACACGCAAAAGGAAGATGAAAAACAAAAATACAATGTCAAGGAGCACACAAAAGGTAAAGTGGACACACAGCCTGCTAAAGAAGCAAAAAAGAAAGCTGCTGTCAATGAAAAGAAAAATACTGATACCCAGCAGATAAACTCAAAAAAGCAACAACGTAATACCCCAAAAGCTTCAAAGGTAGTTTCTAAAAAATGTGCAGCGATGATAGGAAGCAACCCATCAAAAGAGTTCATTGCTCCTGCTCCTGTTAACAATGTACCAACTGAAAAAATTGGTATGTAGATTAAAAAATTACAAATGCCATACTCTTCTGACAAATGCATATGAAGTAATATTTGATTTTTATGCATATTTGTTACAGGAATAATAATGGCGTGTGAATACAAAAGTGGAAAATCGTTTTGGGATACAGATACAGAAAGTGATTTAGATCACACACCATCAAAGGGAATTTATCCTAAGCAAACATGTATGTTTTCATCTTAGCTTGGTTTGTTGCAACTGCTTATTGTAAATTATTATCGTCAATCTCATCATTATCATTTTGTTTCAGATACTTTGAAACCACAAGTCGTAGCAAAAACTCCAGTTAAAAATATTCCTGTGAATCCATTAGCCAATGAGAAATTAGCTGTAAATAAAACAATAAATGCAGCACAGAAGAAAATTATACCTAAGAGAAAGGTGAAAGAGCAAATTAACAAAAACAATGAAGGGAACTGTCAAAATAATCAATCAAAGAATACAATAGAAACAACTAAACCAGTACAAGTCCGTGAAGAAAACAAGAAAAGGAAGGAAGTTCCAAAGGAAGTAATAGTTAAAATCAAAGCAGTTGACAAAAGTCATATTATTAAAAAAGCAAATGAGAAGTTACCTGTCTCTGACTCAAGAAAAGAAAACCATCCACATGAGGTTTTAAGACAAGAAACGAAATCATTGAATTCGCAGCGTGATCTCAAAAGCTCGCAAAAGTCAATGGGTAAGATTACAGTGAACCAAGTTAAAAATAAAATAAATAACAATGATTCGACTGTCGATAACAATATGTCTCAACATAATAGTATTTCAATCCATAACAATACAATGAGAGCACGCGCGCAACGTAAACCGAAAGTTAACAAATGTTGCGGTGAAGACAATACCACGCTACACTCTGTCGCGAACAACACCCTTTCTAAATCACTTAGATCTAGACAAATAGATTTGTCCACATCCTTAGAATTCGATGACGGCGATTCAACTGTGATCAAGAATACTACCGTGAAAAATAAAAAACTCACAAAGAACTACGGTAGGAAGAATGAAGTAAAAAAGACTAATCAAAATGATAGTGACATATCTTTTACTTTGACAGAAATCATACCAATGAGTAAATCTTTGAGAAACAGAACGATATACAGGAGCACGGCAAACAAAGCGAGAAAAAGCGACGTTTCCTTTACGTTAACAACCAAAAACAAAACAATAAATAGCACAGTGTCCACGCGGAGTTCTAGAAGGAACAGAGAACTCGACTCTTTGCTTCATAGTTCAGCATCATTTCTTAAATTAGGGAAAAAGTCACCACTGAACAAAAAAGTCGCTGCTGAAAGCATAGCAATGAATAGGACTAGCAACAGAAGTAGACGATTATTGTAATATGAATTGTGCTATAAAGATTGAATTATGCCTGTTATTGTATGTATTAGTATTGTGTAGTATGTCACCAACCTTTCGTACCTGTAATTTTTTGGGTATGTAAGTATCGGACGCAAAAGTGCTTTAGTTATAAGCTAGTAGGTATATTTATCTATCTGCGGTACTTTCTGGCTGCTATGCAGACCAAAGGAACTGCTTTCTGACTATAGCATCACGTAAAATCGTATACACATCACGGCAACAAGTTGAGAAGCCTTATATCGTCACGAGTTTTAGTAGGCTTTCTTTACTTTTCCGACCTAGATACGTAATGTACAGTCACGGGATTAAATTGTTAAGCGGGTTGAAGACCTTTAAATTTTTCCTATCTCATCTCAGAATTTTATATATTGGATTATTAGGATTTTCTGATTGACTTTCCTTCTATTTGTAACTTTCGAATTCTCGAATAAAAAATTCGTAAACGAAGACAAGAAATGACCTCAAAGTTCAAATATTATGCAACTCTTCGGTAGTCATTTGAGTAGGTTATAGAATTTCCGGATTGACAACCTGCTCAACAAATAATTCCCGTGGCTGTACGTATTTTAAGTTACGGCTACAGATAATGTGGTCGACAGATTAGAAAGTGTGGTTAGGTGGAAAAAGGTCGGAAGATAATATAATGAGACTGAGATATTGGTCAAGGATGGTTAATTAACATTTCCTCAAGTTTTGGACTTCGACGACCCTGTGCGAAAAGAGGAGGGGGGTTTTACCCATCCTTGAACAATATCTCAGTCTCATTAACTTCCGAACTTTTTGTATCTGATTTTACCTGTCGACCACACTAAGAGCTCTTAAGATAATTTTATGTGCGTGTTCGTTTATTTTATTATTCTTAATTATGAATTATGTGCTAGTTTTTTAACATTTTTCTTAGCGTAAATTATAAAAAATATTTACCTAAACTTAAGTTTTTTAATTAGTTCAACCGAAACCGCTCGTACCGATACTAAAAGCTCTGCTACACAGTTGAAAGAAGCTGTGACGTAGTAAATTCCATTTCAACCATTAGGATTGCCCCATCTTTATAGCTTAGCGTATTGAGCACTTCTAAGCTATCTAATTAAGCTATCCTATTGATTGGAATTTTTTCAGCCCACGGTTTAGCTACCTCGCCCAACTTGGGTGGAAGTGTGAAGAAGGGGTGGGTCGTGGGGAAGGAGACTTAATTCACACAATAATCTACGGTGCAATCAAATCGTGTCGCTGTTCGAGAGTAACTGCCTCGCCGCCCCAAACAAGGGCCCGGGCGCAAGTATATAAAAAAAACCGGCCAAGTGCGAGTCGGACTCGCGCCCTAAGGGTTCCGTACCTATCTACCATATGATATACTAAAGCCTTTTGCTCTTTAGCTAAAATATAGTAAAATGTAAATTCCTGTCCTTCCGGTATTATGTAAACTTCTAAATTGCGAATCTTGTTAGCTGTCATATTTCGTTAAAATATCCCAACTCGGCGAGGGTTTAGGAAAGTGTTGGGTGGGACTGTTGGCTTGAAGCCTTTGACGATATGTGGAGCGTGAAACACCCGTCGAATTATTTACCAACTTGTTTCTTCCGACAGCTTGAGCCGATTGCTTTTGACATAGCTGCAAAATGTGTTGGTATACGGCGTACAAAATAACTCGGGCTGTGAGTGTGACCGTTAATGCGCAGAAGTTGAAAAATGAGTCGCAGGCGAGCGAATCGTTCATTGGCTTTCCGCCTGTCACCCCTGCGCAGAAAATAACCGTCATAGCCCGACTCATCCTGAACGCGCTATACATATACAGCGTGAATTTGTAGTGGTTTCGCACCCGAAGCCCAGTGATTCTACTCATGAAAACAAGTAACTTTCCCGAAGAAAAAACCTCATACAATATGAGTCGATCACGTGACCACTTTATTATGGAGAGGCGAAAAAATTTTTTCGATAAAAAATTTTTTTTCTTCGGGAAAGTTGCTTGTTATCATGAGTAGAATCACTGTGCTTCGGGTGCGAAACCACTACAAATTCACGCTGTATAGGGTGACTTTTAATTAGTTCTTGATAGCAAAAGATATGCATGTACTCATGATACTGAACAACTTTTCCCAAGGAACATAGATCGAAATACGAAAAACCAAATTTGACCTCCCATACAAAATGCGCTATCAGCTGATGCAGTTTCTATGGGTGGTCAAAACTTGATTTTCGTATTTCGACCTATGTTCCGTGGGGAAAGTTGTTCAGGATCATGAGTACATTCATACATTTTTCTATCAAGAACTAATTAAAAGTCACCCTATATAAGCGTTGGAATTACGAAAAAAAAAATGAGTCAAGTGCGAGTCGGACTCGCACGCCGAGGGATCCGATATACCTATTTTTAGAAGCATTAAGTCTTTTTTAGGACCGCAAAACTAAATTTGTTTGTAAAGGATTACAGATTTCTAAAAAACAGTGCTACTTAGAGAAATCGTTTTATTTTTCCTGTAGGTAATATTTACATAAACGTCTATCGACTATAATTAATTCTGATTTTTTCCTATCGCCTTTACGTGGACACGCCAAATAAATGCACCAATTTTTTTCCAAGTACTAGTTAGGTACATAGTTCTCAATTTTTGATAGGAGCCAATTCTTGAATCTTCAACGGAAATTAAAGAATTGGCTCTTATCGAAAATTGAGTATTGTACCTAATTAGTAACGGGAAAAAATTTGGTGAAATTGTAAGGCGTGTCTACGTGAAACAGCTAATCGGCCGCACTGTTAAGCAAACTTCGGAGATAAGGGGGGAATGGTACTTTTTTAAACTAAGTCTCGAAAAAATATTTTGGAATGTACAAGTGAAGCCCTTTCATATGATACTCCACTCAACCTAGTAGCAAGAATTAAAAAAAATTACCCCCCATTTGGGCCCCCTTTACAATAATAATAATAAAAAAAACTGTTCTTTCATTTGCAATAAAGTTGAGCAATCATATTCTAAAACTATTCCAAATTTCAAATCGATAGCATGAGTGGTTGCTGATATACACGTGGGACAGACAGAGGATGTCGCATCACAAGGGTTCCGTTGTTACCATTTTGGTTCGGTACCCTATAAATGGATCATTGTTCCATAGTAGATTGTATCACAAGGCTGTAAAATAATATTTTTAAGGCGAGGGCGCTATTTTGAATCCAGAGCGAAGTGAAGGATTCTTGAGTAGAATCCCGAGCATGGCGAGGGATTCTAAAGTAGAATCCTGAACGTAGCGAGGGATTCAATACGTCGCCCAAGGTAAAAATATTTTTGCTGCCGCGTAATACACTCTACTTTTCATCTCCCTCTAAGAGAAAAGAATAAGAGGCTCATTAAGTCACACTCGTCATTAATTTTAAACAAAAACTACCATTACAATATTATTAGGGTTCCGATACCAAAATGGTAAAAAAAAGGAACCCTTATGGTGCCGCTCTGTCTGTCTGTCCGTCTGTCTGTCACACCTCTATATCTCAGCAACCACTTACGCTATCGAGCTGAAATTTGGAATAGTTTTAGAATATAGTTGCCCAACTTAATTGCACATGAAATTTTTTTGAAAAAAGTATGATTATTAATGTAAAGGGGGCCAAAATAGGGGGGGCCAAATTTCAAATTGTCGCTACTAGGTCGAGTGGGGTATCATATGAAAGGGCTTTACTTGTACATTTTAAAATATATTTTTGTATTTTTTAAGTTTCTTAGTTTTCAAGTTATGATGAAAAATGTCAAAAAAAATACCATTCCCCCCCCCTTATCTCCGAAGTTTGAGTAAGGGAAAATCTGAATTAATTACAGTTGACAGAGGTTTATGTAAACTTTACAGCAAAAATAAAACGATCTTTCTAAGTTGCACAGTTTTTCAGAAATCTGCAAAAAACCTTTACAAACAAATTTAGTTTTGCGGTCCTGAAAATGGACTTTATTGCTTCCAAAAATACTATAGGTATATCGGAACCCTCGGCGCGCGAGTCCGACTCGCACTTGACCGGTTTTTTTCTTGATGAAACAATACTAAAAAAATATTTGTAACCACTGAAAATGTTATTGACATTTTTGTATTGACTAGGAACCTCTTTGGTTGGTAGTCTTGTATACATTTCAAGTATATTTCTTTTTTTGATATTAATAATAATTTTAATAGTGCAACCAGCCAGTATCATTTTTCATACAATATTTTGGTTCGAGTTCTATGGTTGACCTAAATTATCCCTATGGTGGACCTAAATTCAAATTCTAAATCCCATTTTTACCCGCTACGAAAGTCTCTTGCAGAAAACAGCTATTTTGTTCGCCTTTATTGACGAACCGTTCAGCGATTTTCGAATAGATGGGATGAAAAATCTTTTCTATCTAGGACTACTTTCAGCTATATAAAAAATATGACTGAACCAAACGGCATGTTTTGCATTTTGCCATTCATTATTATAAGAATTATGTATAAAGGGTTTAAGGGACGGTGTACCAAAGACTGAAAGGGCGTGCTCAGTCAACGAAACTGAACAACTTTCCCAATGAAACATATGTTGGGAAATGAAAAAAAAATTTACCTCTCCATACAAATTGCCCACTCTGGTCGAACAGTTTGTATGGAGAGGTCAAATTAGGTACACCGTCCCTACACGATGTATTATTTATTTATTTATTTACTGAAAAGACGAACACAACAGATAACAATCACATTATGGTTAGACAAACTAATAGATCCAGATTGTTGCCCAAAAATGTGTACGTACAGCATGAGTTAACAAAAGCTCAGCTGAGCACAGCTATTACTAACAATTAAAAAAACAAATATAAATCATGTTTTATTTAGTGGGCACAAAAGTAACGGGATAGAAAGTAGATCAGGGACTCGATTCTTGAATATCACCGGGTGATAAAATATCTCTTTTGAGACTTTAAAAATTCACATTTAAGCCCGCGTTACACAGAGGCGGTAGCGGAAGCGTTCCGGGACCGGTATTTTTTGTAAAGTATGAGTTCTTATGCACCCTGTCACATTGAAAAGCGGTCGCGGCGCGGTATTTTGTTCCCGTCAAACCGCCCCGGACCGCTTTCGCAATCATACCGCCTCTGTGTGACTTGAGCTTTACCCTGATTAACTGTTCAAAGGTAAATCAGAATACATGAAAATTAACAATCAAGGACTGCTTTATATTTTACGAAGATCAATCTTAACTTTTGAAAAGAAAAATATGTGATTTTGAATTTTTTGAGTGATATTTTATCACCCGGTGATATTCAAGAATTGGTCCCCTGTATAAATCGTGGGAACCGGTACTTTATGTCCCTCAACACAGAATCCTCAGAGAAAAAAACTGCATAAAAACTTATTTTGACGATGCCAAAAAATAGTCATGAAATAGTCATAAATAGTCACCATAAGGAAAAAATAGTCGCCTTACAATTCTAGAGTTATAGCTATGGTTTGCTGAGGATTATGGCCATAGGCTATAGACAGAATCCTCAGCTTTGATGCAAGCAAACCGTGGGGACTATCGACTTGGTTTTTATTTAAAAAAAACCGGCCAAGTGCGAGTCGGACTCGCGCACTGAGGGTTCCGTACCACCACATTAACATAATTGTATTAGTTGAAATTTCTGTAAGTTAATGTGCTAGATTTTTTGAGTCCGACACGCGTTTGACCAAATTTTATTATTTGTTGTTATTTTATAGCCTATGCCCTATAAACATACCAATTTTCAAGTTTGTAAGTTTTCCCGTTTTAAAATAGAACTAAAACAAAAATCGCCTCAGCAACCATCCAACTTGACCCCTCTCTTATATGAATGGTCTTGAAACGGGAGCTCACCACAATTGGTTACCATTAGTTGTGAGAAAAGTTGTAATATTTAATGATTTCAGACTTTTCCCATTATTTGTTCTGTGAGACCTAGCTTCTTGCCAAATTTCATAATTTTAGGTCAACGGGAAGTACCCTGTAGGTTTTTCATTTTTGAATAAATGTATGGAGATGAGGACATAAAATGCCATATCTTTTGATTGCGTCGTTGTAAAAAATTTAAATTTTCAGATCTTGTGTGGTTCATGGATCCTAATATATGGTATTAATTTCAACCTGATACCTTTACCCGTTCGTGAGATAAAGGGTCTTGACAGACAGACAGACAGACAGACAGACAGACAGACGGACAACAAAGTGATCCTATAAGGGTTCCGTTTTTTTTCTTTTGAGGTACGGAACCCTAAAAATAGTCATGAAATAGTCGTCTTGACTTCCAAATTCTCGAAAATAGTCGTTCAAGGATTTCAGAGTTACAGGGGTAGCTTGCTGAGGATTCTGTGCATAGCATTTCACGGACGCAGATTCCTGCAGAACGGTTAGGTTTTTCTATTTGATACTAATGTCAAAAAATAGTCAACAAATAGTCGTCTCAAACCATAATAACTTCGGTCTGGTTTACCTAGTAGAAGTATGTTAAAAATGCATGTTAACTTCGCCATACATTTTTCCTTTGTACAGTCGCGTACACAAAATTATTTGATATTGATTTCAAGTTGTCAAAAAAAATGGATTTTGATATTGTTAGAGGCTTTTATTTTTATATATTGTTGCAGACCCTATTTTTGTGTTATCTATTTTTATTAGGTAAATAAGAGGATAAACCGACTGATACGTGGGACACTCAGAAATATTTGCGACACTAAAAAAAATTGTTCTACAGGTACATATATTTTTATTAAATCTTTTCAAAGTACTCTCCACCAGCCTCTATACAAAGATTCATGCGTCTGAACCAGTTTTCAAAACACTTTTTCCAGTCCGCCGTAGACACCTCGTTTACAGCCTGCTCGAACGCAGCCAGCGCATCTTCCGGCGACGAAAATTGTATCCCCTTGAGCTGATTTTTTATTTTTGGAAATAAAAAGAAGTCACACGGTGCTAGATCAGGGCTGTAAGGAAGGTGACCCAGGAGTTTGACTGGTGTGCTGTCCAGGAAGTCCCTCGTTTTGAGCGCGGTGTGTGCAGGCGCATTGTCGTGGTGGAGCAGTAGTCCGCGGAGCCCTGTGTTTGGTCGCTTGTTGCTCACAACAGAAAAAACTTCTGGTAAACATTTGGTAGTATACCATTCGGCGTTGATGCTTCTTTGATCTCGTAAGGGAATTGAGGCCAAGTGGCCAGTCAAATTAAAAAAGCTGGCGATCAAAATCTTCCCCCCGCTTCGAGATCGCTTCACTTTGGTAGGCGTTGGTTCATTTTGAAACACCCAAACTGTCGACTGGCGCTTGGTTTCTGGATCGTATTGATAAATCCAGGACTCATCACCTGTTACGATGTCGTAAACACGCCGAGACGAGCCTGCTTCAAATTTGTTCAGCATATCACGGCACCATTCCACCCGGGCCTGCTTCTGAGCGTCGGTGAGGTAGTGCGGCACCCAGCGCGATACTATCCTCCTCACGCGAAGATGCCCGTGTAGAATCTCGTGAACGCTTCCCGATCCAATCTTTAATATGTGCTGAATCTCCTGATATGTAATTCGCCTATTATCTTGGATTAAATTTTTCACTGCTAGCACGTTTTCTTCCGTAATAGCCGTCAAAGGGCGACCGCTTCTTTCTTCATCCCCCAAGGTTGGTCGACCGCGCCTAAATTCGTTATACCAACGATACACGGTTGCCTTGGAGGGGCCTTCATCCATAAATGCCATTTGAAGTCTATCGAACGATTCATCCGGTTTCAGGCGACACTTGAAATCGTAAAAAATCATAGCTCTAAAATGTTCCCGGCGCAGATCCATTTTTCAGTAAGACACGATACTTTGAATTGGCTCGCAAAAAATGTGGAGGGAAATTTTGAAAATGGAACACATATTTTTACTTACAAGTAATCATATTTTCGAAAAAGATTCTGACCGGCCAGTCTCCCATATATAAAAACTATTTTTCGCAATACTTTCTGAGTGGCCTGGTATATCAGTGCACAGACCCAATCTTTTGGTCTAAAAACTTATAATGTAGGTTCCACGTTTAAGGAAAGGTAAAACTAGAATATCGGGCTTAAACCCAGATGCATTCAGTAAATAAAAATAGTTTAATAATAATTGGTAGGTTCGCAAATATTACTAAATTAACTATACTAACTTTACTAATTTCTTGATTGATCAATGTTGTTTGCCTACGCATTTAACTATTCATTAAAAATTAAAATGTCGCTGCATATGTGTTTCTTTTACCCAATAGCACATCAGTAGAATAATACAAATCAGTGACTTAATGGCATAGTAATAGAGTTGGAAATGTTTAACGTGGGTCGTATAATAGAAAAAGCACCAATATTCTGAGACGAGATATGTTTAACCAATAGCATGGCGGCGTTCGGCTTGACCGAATTGTATGACCGAGCTAGCGCTCGCCGCCGCCGCCGGCGCGTATTGAAGTGCCCTACATTGTTGCTATTACAACGTGTTACCGTGTTCTACGGTAATTATATGAAATGTAAAGTTAACTTACACTACAGCCTATGGAAGCAGTAAATACACAACGCGTTATTCCAAATTAGGATTTCCATTTTTTTAATAATCCTACTTAAAAATTGAATGTAAATTCTTAAACTAACAGCAGCTCGTTAAAAGCGCAGCCTCGGTCAGGTCATTGCGCTGCGGGTTATTGCCCTCTGCGTAGGGCTAATTTTAAAATTTTCAGAATTTTTTAAAAATAGATTTTTTTGTGTTCCTTTATCGTTACTGAAACACCCCCTAAGCTATGGCACGCAATAACATTATCATCCTGTATTACTCATTTAACCATTTAACGGACATAAGTACGAAGACTTGATTTATACAAAAAACTAACTTAAAAATAATATGTAGGTATGGAATATATTCATAAAGAAGATTTTTTTTTTATTTTAGTTTAAAACCAATTATTGTAGTTTATTAAGCTATATTATTTAACATGAAAACAAATAAACTTTGCTTTTTATTACAGAATTAATTATATTGGGTTCCAAATACATAAAAAAAAGTAACTAAATAGTTACCATCGAAGATGATATGCATTTTGAACACGACTGTACTTGAGTTGAAAAATGTATGGCGAAGTTAACATGCATTTTTAACATACTTCTACAAGGTAAACCAGACCAAAGTGATTATTGTTTGAGACGACTATTTGATGACTATTTTTTGACATCAGTATCAAACAGAAAAACCTAAACGTTCTGCTGGAATCTGCGTCCTTGAAATGCTATGCACAGAATCCTCAGCAAGCTACCCCTGTAACTCTGAAATCCTTGAACGACTATTAATGAGAATTTGGAAGTCAAGACGACTATTTCATGACTATTTTTTAAAATAAAAACCAAGTCGATAGTCCCTACGGTTTGCTTGCATCAGAACTGAGGATTCTGTATATAGCCTATGCCCATAATCCTCAGCAAACCATAGCTATAACTCTAGAATTGAAACGCGACTATTTTTTTCCTTATGGTGACTATTTATGACTATTTCATGACTATTTTTTGGCATCGTCAAAATAAATGTTTATGCAGTTTTTTTCTCTGAGGATTCTGTGTTGAGGGACATGGTACTTTTACTATAAAACAAACACTGAAATTAATAAAGTTATTATTTAATTCGATAAGACATTCACATTTCAAAAAAACAGAGGCAATTAATATCTTCTGTTAAGGCAATTTATGAATTCTAAAGTAAATAAATTATGAATGAATGTGTCATTTTAGCGCTCTGCCAATAAATCGTAAAGCTTCGCACGATGACTCTCGTTATGTAAAACATCGCCCAATCAGTATTTCCTACAACTTATACATACTAATTTGTTTAGTGCAAAATAAAATGTCGAGTTTTGTATCTAATTTAACCTATGTCCATGAAAATATCACACTACATAATAAAATTTACACTCTAATACGGAACGGTTACATACATCATCATACAATTTTAGCACTGTTAAAAATATTTTATATACAGTACTTAACTTTAACCAGATCTAAATGCATGTAAGAATTATGATTACACATAGTCGCAGAGAAGTTTCAGTAATATTATAATACAGCCAATTCCGATAGTTAACAGAATTAAACAAGTAACAGTAAATCTCTCCCATAATTAACAATCTATTAAATGCACGTTATCAGACAGCAGTGGCCCAAAAAATGATGTCGTAGTCATAAATAAGGCAACTGGCTTGGTGTTCAAGTTCCACATGTTCTTTTTTTAACGGCGGTTACATCTCCATGCGAGTCGTATTTCAATAGTTCAACATCGTAACGTAATACACGAGGCCGGCGGTTGCGGTAAGCATGAACCGCTGCGGATGTGTTGTGTAGTACTCAAGCCAGTGTCATGGTGTTCTACTGATTTGACTATTACCGAATTACCTATTTATATCGATAGATAGCCAATTGCAGAAATCTAGTTCCTTTAAAGGAATCTATTTTTGTCACTTTGTCAACAAAACAGAAAATGTTAGAAATAGACTAAAAGGAGCATTAACTTTAAATGACTCTTACTGACGTCTATACTTTTCCCAATTCGGTCTGATGTAGGTTTTATAAATAATTAGTTTAAACACTTCATTGTTCGACTGCCACGGAATTACAAATCCATATTAATAAAAACATTCAGCTTAAGCCAAAACAGTAGGTCACACGGGCTTGAGTACTTGTTAGAAGGAGCAGCTAGGCGACATCTTAAGGGCGCCGTTATTGGACACGAAGTGGACTCCAAAAAATGGAAAAACACTCGATATCAGGCGTCACGCAGACGCTCTACACCGAATAACATCAACTTAATAATAATCTTAAATACCTAAAGCAAAGCGACCATTTTAAAAATTACGGGGCAGAGCTGAATCTGAGGAAATTCCATAGATAGGAGATCTTGCGGGTATTTCGTAGATAGGAATGTACTTAGAATACCACAGCCACGAAAAATTTACGGAAAATCAGATATCTCACTACAATGCCAGTGAACGTCGACCAGGTAAAATTTGTCAGATAGGTAATTTTATACGCAATATTTGAGTTTTGTCTTCAATTAGGGTGTTTTTCCACAAGAGCTATGCTAGGTAGCTAACCTAGTTTCCATCTAACAGGATTGCTCAGTTCACTAGCTTAGAGCTGCGCTTAAAAATGAAACAAAGCTATTGCTTGGAATCTTCCTAGCTCACACCTCTAGTGGAATAAAGCCGCAATCATAACTTCCTGAATTCATAGACTAATTCGGCATACATTTCTGCGAGGCTTGGTTCTGTGAATTCTAATATCCTCACTTAAACGAGCAATTTATGCCGAATTAGTTCCTGAATTAAGGAAGGTATGATAGCGGCTTAAAGCCACAATCATACCTTCCCTAATTCAGAAATAATTCGGCTTACATTGCTCGTTGAAGTAAGGATATTGCAATTAAAATAGCAATGTATGCCGAACTGGTCTTTGAATTCAGTTAGGTATGATCGTGGCTTAAGGCACTGGACAAGCTTGCATTGCACTTCAGGGCCACTGTTTCCTTGATGTACTATATTACAGTTACGACTCATTGGCTGTGAAACACTAAGCACTCGATATGGTTGAATGAAGCGATATATGTGATAGATATAATACAAGGATCTCTGGGCTGATCGTATCGTGTGTTCAGTACTCATCATCTTCGGGCACGTGGGCGTGGTCGCCGTCCACCTCTTCGGGCGGCGCGAACCCGTCCTGCAGACAAATTCAACATTTTTTTTTAAAATAATAATAAAATAACGCAGTTCTATCATGGTAGCATAGTTGGTGAAGCTGTCCAAATCTAAAGGAGAAGACACACGTCCAAATCTCGCCTATGGTTGGAAATTTGCATTTTCTTGTTTGAATTACTTTTTTAGATTAACCCTTTTTAGGATTCCGTATTCAAAGGGTGAAAAACGGGACCCTATTAATGTGCCTCCGATGTCTGTCTGTCTGTTTGTTAGCGGGCTGTATCTCATGAATCAAGACAGTTGAAATTTTCACAGATTATGTATTTCTATTGCCGCTATAACAACAAATACTAAAAATAAATAAAGGGGGCTCCCTACTAAAACGTGTCTTTTAGGTGATTTTTGATTTAGCTCTATCGTAAAAACGGAAACACTTACAAGCGTGAAACTTTGATATTTATAGTGCATAAGCTATAGAACAACAACAAATAATAAAAACTGGTCAAGTGTATGTCGGACTCGCGCGTTTTTATTACACTTCTGCGTGACTGCGCGTCCATAACTAAGACGATTTTTTTACCTTAGTGGTACGGAACCCTCGGTGCGCGACTCGGACTCCGGTCCGGCCGCTCTGGCCGGTTTTTTTTTCAAATCCTTATATGATCATATAATGTGGTTAAAAAGCTGTATATCCAACTAATTCATTCAATTAGGAGCTTGGACTTGGACACCAATTAATAAAGATTGATCAAATTCATTAGAATTGAGACTAAAGATCGAAATCGTGTTTTTCCCCCATTCTACAGTTCTTTTTCTTTCAAGTCGATTGTTTGTTGGACCAAAACTCCGCCATACAAACAGCACTATCGGTGGCATTGTAAAGGTCCTCACTTGAGTGAATGGAGGTAAAGCGGGACAGATCAAAAGGTGTGCCATCGTTTGGGGAGAGAAGCCACACAGACAAGCGATCCGAGTTTGTGTTGTGTTGTCCATGTCTTTCTATTTCAGAAAACGTCAGTAATTTTTTTTAAATTAATAATCAATTTCTGTTTACACTGTGATAATCTGATTTACCTGACATTGGCTTAATTGCAAATCAGCAGCAGCCATAAATTATAAAACGAAGAAGGCAGGATCCGCGCCAAAGCTCTACCGACTGACCGACTTGCGTCGAAGTCTGTTTAGCGACTTCCACGTCGGCCAGTGCAGATGATGTCCGGAAGGCAATTGCTCAGATGCAGTAGCATTAATTTTATGAAACTAAGTTAAGTCTATCTGTCAAGCTGTTTAGTCTTACCTCAGTGGCATAAAGGATTTCGAGTATCTTCGATACAATAGGCCCATTTTGTTGCTCCTCCATTTCCTGGCAGATCACCTCTATATCCCGAAGCTTTCCAAAATAGAAGTCCCTTTCCTTTTCCAAACCGTCAACTGTAGCTTTCAATTCATTTACCTGGAATTTTGAAACACACCAAATTAAAAAACAAAAGCAATAGCATACAAAAGGTGGCTTTGCCATGAGGAACCAGCTGACAGCCAGTTGTAAAAAGCGGCTTTAAAGTTAAAGATCTTTCAAATCTGTTGTTGATACTTTCTTTCTCAATCAAACCCAAAGTGAAAGCAATAGATTTAAAGTAACTTTAAAGACGCTTTCTGCAATTGCCGGTAGGAATTGTTCAACCCTTCTTTATGTGGTGGTTGGTCGTGACGAGTGAAAGGAAATGGACCAAAATGTACGTGGCAGTAGAAAAAATTGCCATCTCTCATTTTTGTATTTATAAAATCTCAACTTTCCTCAATTCAATACAGAAAACAAGAGAAGAAAACGCAATTAAGCAATTATTTTTTAAGATCTCTTTCATAATAAGTAAATAAGCGAAAACATGTAATGAGTGCAACTGAGCGACTAGGGAGGCAGGATTCACTCGAAATTTTTCATAATGGTCAGACGTCAAAGTCCGCGATAGGGAGCACAGCCAAAGATAGAGATTCTTGAACAGTTTACACACATTGTTTTTTTTTTCATATTATTAGTAAACAGCATGAATTTATGTGCTATTTTGTCATAGAAGCTGTGATGTTGATGTATAATAAATTACTTTATACCATTCTATTAACTTAAAACAGTGAATAAAAAGCACTTTTGATCACAATTTTGGTGATTGAATTTAGAACACACCAATATATTCGACCGCCAACTCATTTCTATATAACCTCCTTAAATGTATATATTCGCTTAAATCTTCCTTTTTCTCGTAGTCATGGATGGTATTAAGTATAGTATGCAACTCTTGAATAAAAGGGATTTAAATCGAGGGCCATGAATCAGTCGCGTCGCTCAGGATTCTAACACTTGAATCACTCCCTACGGTCGTGATTCAGTCGTTAGAATTCTTTACTTGCTCGTGATTCATCTCTGACCCTCGCTTTAAATCCGTCTTTTATTCACTAATTGCATAATATACTATTTGACTTGATGTAAACGGGTATTATGGCATCTTGATGACGTTGTCAGGAGGGCGCTGCTCTCATATACTTTTCTAGTTAAATATCAAAATCTCTTTGCAGTTCCTTTAGTTCCGATTTTATCCACCTGCTAAAATAACCGTGTCGCACTTTATTTGATCATTTGTATTTTTTTATGGACAGATTTGACAGACTTGTTGGTGCGGTTAGTAGTGCCTTTGCACTGCCTCGGGTTCGAATCTCACCCAGGGAAAACTTTTGTGTTATAAACAGGTGTTGTTCCATGTCAGGGTTTTTATTCCCTATTTCCTATTTATGTATGTAAAGTGTCTGATATACATACATGGCACAGGCACATAACAACGATAGGGCCACTCCGCCTGCGCGCGCACCCCCCCATAGAAGCGAAGATAGTAAAAAAATTTGGTTCCTTACTGACGAGGTATACTATCCAATTTATGTATGCGCTTATTTTGAATGCACATCATAAACACATTGGTTGCCATAAAGACGCTGTCACTAGTTTTTTGCATCTTACTCTCTCGCAATACTTACTATGTTTATCGCACTCAAATGACTGGGTGCAAAAAGCGTGTTAGTTTTAGGAAATGGTGACACTGATTTGTATTGAATGAAATAAAGAATTCGTCTCTAGATGCACAGCAAGACGCATGCGCTTCAGAGCTCTGTAAGCACAGGCCTCGCCTAGTTTTGGATCAGCGACCATGTATGAAATATACCTGTCCGAAAAACCATGTTAAAAGAGTTCTTATACCTGCAAGTTTTTATACCTTCTTATTTAATGCGGTTTTTATACCTTCTTATTTAATGCGGTTTTTAAGTTTGATGTATTTTAAATAGAAATGTTACGGCTAAAGATAGGTGTGAACATAAACTTAAGATTAGCCGGCTAAACTTAGGTTTATCTTCGAGAAGCGGCTAAAGTTCGATATCATGTTAGTTTGCGTCGTGAATTTCCATCTTAGGCGGCTAATGTGCACATTAACCGAAACGAAAAGGCTAAAAATTTTTTCGATGGACGCGCAGGGGCGTACATGTCGCTTGAGCGGGCGGAGGGGAGACGATACGCGCACGATGCAATGTTTTTGTTTTTGTTGGACTGAGAGGGGTATTCGGGACTCCCACCCACTATAACAACCCAGCGGCACTCCCGCATCGCCTGAGTGGTGGGGGACTCGGAAACCGGCAGAGCCTTTACTTCCAGTCCTACACCGGCGACCGCCCGCCTTTACGGCAGGCCCTTCAGGCCCCTCCGCATAGAACCCAGCCAGATAGGCGCCAGACATCCCCGTGACTGGACGCCCGGGGTCTCTTGCGACGGGTCAGGTCAATGGCCCCGCCGCCTGCCACTTCGGCCGCAGACGACAGGGAGAGCGGCAAAACGCAACACTGGCACTCCTCTTCCCCTGCAGCCCCACCGCGTCCGCCATCAAACGGTGGCGACCCCGCCGAGGCCGCGGAAGGTGGGGAGAGCGGCACAACGTAACACCGACACTCCTCTCCCGCCGCGGCCCCTACACCTCAACTGCATTGCCTCCATACGACACCACAGCCCGCCTCAGTTGCGATAGCGCCCATACACTATCGCAACCCATCGCCCTAGACCGCTCCATCGCAGGGTCGGAGACCAAAGCTAGGAGGAGCAGTCCCGCCCGGGGCCGCCCTGCCGAACTCCGGCACGGCCCCATGTGTTCCTCTTCGTTTCGCTGTGGGAGAACAAGTCACGAATACTGAGCCCCCCGCCACGACAAGGCGGAAACCCATCGGGAGGGAACCTAACCTAACCTTTCATTTCCTTTTTCATTTGCTTCTACATTTTTAGCCAAGGGCCTGCGGTTACACTTAAGTGTAGCCGGCTAATGATAGAAGAAACTAACTTTAGCCGCTTCTCGAAGATAAACCTAAGTTTAGCCGGCTAATCTTAAGTTTATGTTCACACCTTTCTTTAGCCGAACCAGAAACAAATAATAACCAAATTCCAAATTCTTTCTTCGTGTTTCTTTGTTTTACTAGCGGCCCGTCCCGGCTTCGCACGGGTAGCACTTAGTTTCGGAAAATGTTTATCTAGAAATCACCAGTAGCCTAAATTCAAATTTGTGTGAATTTATCTCGGAAAAAAAGATACTTTCATACAAATTATTTTTCCTCATTCCACCTCTTTGGAGGATGATTTTCAAGAAATGCTCAAACACGTGATTCTTAATTTTTTACTAAAAGCTTAAATTCAAATTTGTAAGACTAACTACAGAAATAAATGACTTTCATACAAATCATTCCCCTATTTGTCCCCTTAGGGGATGAATTTTTAAAAATAATTTCTTATCGTGAACTTTCACACCATGAAAAATACACCCTCCAAATTTCGTGTTTCTAACATCAGCAGTTTCGGAGTTTCATACAAACTTTCATTTCACCCCCTTAAGGGATGAATTTATAAAAATAGTTAATGACGTCCTTTTTACAAGGAACCCATATTGTTTCGTCATGTCCTACTACCATAGAGTAACTACTTACTTACTATGTGCTTGTCTGTCCGCGGCTTACATACATTTTATTCACGCCGCCGACAGTGGTAAAATAAAATCTTGAAATACTTTTTTTAAGGGGTACCTATCCCACAAGTAAAGTGCATGTTTTTTTTTTTCTTGTCGACCCCATCTTTTAAATTCAAATGTATATGAATAAGCTTAAATTAAAATGTATATGAATCTACTTTAGAAACCAAAGATTTTCGTACAAATCATTATCCTCCATTTCACTCCCTTAGGGGATGAATTTCATAAAAAAAATATCACGAAACTCCATAATATTAAAAATATACCTTCCAAATTTCGTGTTTCTATCATCACCAGTTTCAGAGTTCCATACAAACTTTCATTTATTTATTTATTTATTCTTCTAAATATAATTTTACAGCTATCCAATACATTATATTTATCATCGTTTCACATACATTCTATATGACAGTTCTATTCAAATTAAATTAATTAATTAAATTAAATTAAAATTATACGACACTTACAGCACAACACAAAAGGTATTATTCAACATGCTTGTTCACTGAAAGCCAATATAGCGGTTTCTAACCTTGTCCACGGATCTGTAAATAAGTCAACGTCTGGATTGGGGACCAGAAAGTTATTGAGTGTCATCAGGGCCCGGCAAAGAGGGGAGTAACTTCCTGCCACGGTGCGTGTTGAGGGAACGGCAAACAGACGTACTCTACGGTACCTTGTACGGTTTTCCGGCACAAATAGGCGACATACCTGATTGTGGAGCTCCGAAGAGTCCATACGCATACGGAGAACTTTGCATACAACCAGGATCTGACTGTAGCGTCGCCTCACCTCAAGGGAATTGAAACCTAAGGTTCCCTGCAGAAATTTTGTAGGGTACATGTATGGGTAGTACCCAAATTTCTGTTGATAAAGAAACCTCAGGAACCTTTTTTGCACCTTTTCTAGCAACAAGGTGTACGATTTTTCGTGTGGGTTCCACACGCATGCACTAGTCTCTAGCTTAGATCTAACCAAAGCTGTATACAAAGCCCCAGTTATCTTAGGATCCGAGAAATCTCTGCAATTTCTTACCACAAAGCCCACCCTTTTGAAGCATTCTGCAGCAAGTTGATTTATATGCTGATGGAATGTTAATCTGGGGTCAAACAACACACCCAGGTCTTTAAACAAAAGCATCCTTTCTAAAGTGGTGTTACCAAGGTAGTACTTTGCCATAATAACTTTTGAGGATCTTGAGAAACTCATTACTGCGCACTTTTGCAAATTAAGGCAAAGTTTGTTATCCTCACACCACTTACAAATACTGTCCAGGTCTTGCTGCATTTCGAGGCAATCTTCGCTCTTATTGACCACAGTGACAATTTTCAAATCGTCCGCGTATAACAACGCTTGCGAGGCGTTAAGACAGTCACTTAGATCGTTGACCATGATGGTAAACAATAGTGGTCCCAAGAGCGATCCCTGACTGACACCCGATCTAGTATGATATGGCTTGGAGTCATAACATCCCAATCGAACAAATTGTATCCGGTCACGCAGATAGTTTGCGAAAAGCCGCAGAAGCCTTGGTGTGAACCCCAGTTTACCAAGTTTGTTCAGCAAAACATCGTTGTCAACTTGATCAAAGGCTTTGCGGAAATCCAAGTACGCCACATCAACCTGACACTGCATCTCTAGCGCATTTGAGATTTTGTCTACGGGAGTTACTAGATTCGTGTTAACTGAGCGCCCTTGTCTAAATGCATGCTGTGCATCGCTGAGATAGGGCTGAATTTGTCTGTAAATCTTATTGTGCAGTACTCTTTCGTAGACCTTTGCGAAAGCAGATAGAACCGCAATAGGCCGGTAGTTCTCCGCGTGAGACTTGTCTCCAGATTTAGGGATCGGTGTAACACGCGACAGTTTCCATTTTGTTGGATAGATGCCAGTTTTGATTGACAAGTTCAGGATATGGTATGGTTCATGTTTCATTTCATCCCCTTAGGCGCTCAGCAGATGAAGGGGCGGGCAGTCACGGATATTGTCCGTCAGTGCGGCCGGTATTGCAAAAGTTAGAGTTTTTATCATAATAAAATTCAAACAATTCAAAATTGCTCTACGTTTTAAACTAAATAACAATAAATCTGGACAACCTTTTCGACTAAATAACTCATTGAAGTGAACAACTATTCAAGCTGTTTTCCTTCCAAACCAAAGATTTGGAAAATACGCGCATAGAAACAGAGCGTTTTTCTCATGACAATGACTATAATAATACGAAAATAACGACGAATTTCAAAAAAGCTTAAACACGTACTTTTTTATATTTTACGAAGAACTAAAATTTAAATTTGTATACCTGTAATATAAAAAATGAAGGCCTTCTAGACCATCAAACCGACAAATATCCCCTATTTCACCCCCTCGGAGGATGATTTTCAAGAAATGCTTAAACACGTGTTTCTGTATTTTTTACCAAAAGCTTAAATATAAATCTTACTTCAGAAACAAAAATTATCATACAAATCATCTTCCCGATTTCGCCCCCTTACGGGATGAATTTATTGAAAAAATTCTTATGACAAACTTTCATAACATAAAAAATACACCCTCCTCGTGATTCTAACGTCAACAGGTCAGAGTTTTATAGAAACTTTTATCCCCTTGAGGCAAAATAAAAAAAAAACTTAAAAACGTACTTTTTTATCTTTAACGAAAAACCCAAATTTTAATTTGTATAATGTAACTTCAAAAATGAAGGACTTCTAGGTCAACAAACAGGCAAGAATTCACCCCTTGGAGAAAGATTTTCAAGAATCGCTCAAACACGTGTTTCTTAAGAGGCCTATCACAAAATGTCGTTAAAAAAAATGAAAAGTGGAAAATCTCACTCGGCGTCCAGATTTTTCGACACTGTTTTGTAGCTGAAACTAAACGATATAAATACTTTTTGTATTTTCAAGTTATTTGATACTATTATTGCGTTTGAAAGGCCAGCGCATCGGATTATGGAGAAATTTGGCAGTTTTAAGTACGTTCAATTAAGGTATTAAAACTAATTGTTTTTAAACAAACATAAGCGATTTTAATTTTCTTTATACCAAAGTTTAGTATGGTATAAGTTATACGAAATAATATTAATACAGTAAAGAGCAATTTGCAGTTAAACCTGAGCGTTTTTTGTAGTTTTTTTCGTTCGGAATTGATTTTTTTTCTAGATTTTCCAATATATTTTTCAAAATTCCGAGGCCGCTACGAACTACACTATTATATAAGAGAATTTATTGTATTATTTTAATTTTGTTTGCTTAGCCCAATAGTTCAATCCACGAGCTCAAAAAAGTGCCTTCGCGCATTTTATGAAAACTTGCTTCGGAATATTGGCTATATCTACCAATATAGGAAAAAATTGTAAAAAGCGAGGCCGCTACGAACTTAAATAATAACTATTCTTCAACATTTAATAAGTAAAAGTTGTCAAAATCTTTCCGTTTCTCAGATTATCTCAGATACAAATCTGTATGAATAAAAAAAAGGAAATAAAACCAAAGGACTTTAATACAAATAATTTTCCCCGATTCCCCCTCGGGAATACATACCCTCGAAATTTCGTGCTTCAGTAGTTTCGGCTGTGCGATAATAAGTCAGTCAATCAATCAGGACTTACCTCTTTATTATATTAGTATGATTTGTCCCATGATTTAAGGCTACAAATTACATTATTCTTCTTCTACCTAGCAAATATATCGGTATTATATGGCTTAATAGTATTTTCAAACTGCTCAACAGTTATTTACAAACCTCGGCTGTACATGCGACGACGTCGCGTCGGCGCCATTTTGGTTCCAGTTGATCGGAGACTATAAATTACGTAACTTACCTGATGGTTTAGATCGTCGAGCAATTTTGAGTCTCCTTTCGCGCTCTGGTTTAACCTCTGCATGTTGACTGGCGGAGATCGCACTGCGGTGTTTGCCTTGCCAACTGCACACATAATTTAATATTGAAAACACAGAAACAACACCAAATAATCATATATTTCAGTCTGTGGGTAAAAGAACTAGTCAAAGAACACACAATAATAAGCAAGATTTTTTTTTATATTTCTTCTTTTAGCCACATACTGATATGTTACTTAATGTGTTAGTTTTTAGTGACTGTTCAACACTATTAAATAAATATTATAGGAATCTACTTCTACTTATGTATTGAACCTATAAACTTTTATAAAATGTACAAATATGACTAGTGATAATCTAGTGTGGTAGTATTGTTATAGAATTGGTTACTTTGATTAGTGCAGGCTGGCAGGGACTAAAGAAGAATACATTTACAGTTATGCTAAAGATACATAATATATTTACAAAATAATATGTGTTATATTATAAACCAAACCAGGTTATTTCTTGGGTATTTACGATTTTACGGTATAATCTAATTTCAATTTTATGAATTAAGTACTTTTTTAAGTGCAATGGTTCTATGAAATATACATAAATACAAGGATATTCAATAATAATTTTAAATAATATTACATACTGATTTTCCTTTGAACATAATTATAAATAGAAAATCAAGCAACAAGTACATGTAACAACACTAATAAGGGAATGAATATTTTACTGGTTTGTCTAGCAGGCACTTTAGCGACGGGCGGGTTGGGGTTTGTCTTGCGCGGCGCGGCGCGAGGCGCGGGCCCGCTGGCGCTGCCGTGGCCCATGGGCAGCCCCTCGCGCTGACCCACCGGGTCATAGCTCATCGCTGCGTCGCCATAATTGGCGTCATAAAACTTTTTGAACCATTGCAAAAACTCAAAATTGTCTTGGAAGCGTGCCTTCACCAACTTGTCAATGGGTACTATCTACAAAAGAAAAAAGAAGAGTAAAAATAAAAAGAAATTGTTTATCTACTGTGTGGGCAAGATGTGTAAACCTGCGCACCGCACTTGGATGTTATGGTTGTCAGACTGAATATTAGATGAGTTAATGTGCAGTTAAGGCAGGTCTCAGTGCAGTGTAGGGATGAGTAAAAATGAATTCCAGGAGACAACCCAAACAAACAACTTGCTAGCAAGATTTGTAACCACAATTAAGTGTCCTTTTTATACAACCTGTTAAATGATACAGTACTACCCTTTATAGAGGATCATCATACCTTTATATTTAGATATTGCTTGTACAATAGCATGAGATAATAATTGACCTCAAAATAAATGTTGGATTGTCTTTTGGAATTAATTTAACAGTCAAAATAATGTAGGTTGATAAGAATGACAGCAGAACAGAGTTATGCACAAGAGAATTTTTTTTATGCATCGCTCCATCTTACTCCTACAATAATATTGATCTAGTCGAGCTACATTATTTTGACTGCAGTACAGATGTAATAATATAACTCTAGCACTGACTTAATGCGTCTAAAAAAATTAATCAAGTTGGGGAAGCAGTAGTGCGAAGCATACATTGGCTTTCCGCATGTCACCCATGTGAAGAAAATAACCGTCAGCGATAGAGTTACATAGTTTCATCTATAAGAGTGGGGAGGTAGGGGGTAAGAGATGCGTACTGGCGGACACAGTGGCGGGCGGGAGACGGCGCGGCGCGCGGGGCTGGGGGGTGACGTGGGTCACGTGGGGCACGTGCGTCACGTGGGGCACGTGCGGCGCACACAGCGGCACGCCCGGCTCGTGGCCGCCGCAGCCGAGGGAGATGCCGCCTCGCGCGTCGTACGCATCGTACTCCCGACCGTCATAGTTTGCATCGAAAAACTTTTTAAACCACTGTAAAAACTCAAAATTGTCCTGGAACCTCCCCTTTATAAGCTTATCCACTGGTATTACCTATAAAAAAGTCATAAAAAATTCCATATTTTCATTCGGATAGAAAGTGGGTACTTGATAACAAACATCATTTTACATGCACCATAGCAGTCTTTCCTACTGATAAGATACATATAGTGATGAATCAGTCCAGAGATCACACAATTTGTAGGAATATTCCATCAACTCAATTGAAATTTTAAATAAAATATTGCACAATAAAATTGTCACAGTGATTATCACATATTTGATAATGCAGTTGTTTATACATATTTGATACTATGTCAAGATTATCAAGGCAATAAGTCCAGTAGGCTATGTGTTTACATAACATAAATATTGATATCATAAGGACAACTTTAGCTTTAATATTACTGAACTAACTTGCCATACTTGTATGACCAACTGCTTATTACTGAGTCAAATAAATGAAATCATCACTTACTGATGATAAGTCATTTTCATAAACAACCAGGCCGAGCTTATATACAATTTTTAAAGCAATGAGATTTTTTCAAGACTGAATATTAAGACACACATAATGGTGTTTAGGTAGTGCATAGAAAAAATCCCTTTGCTCAACAAATTGTACATGATCGTGTGAAGGTCTAAAGAATCTAAATATGACTAGTAATTACCTTGTCAACACCCATTTTTTTAAAACCAGCCTGTAATATTTTGAAATTTTGTATGTATTCATGCTCCAGATTGGTCTTGAATTTGATACGCTTCATGGGAACACTGCCGGGGAAGAGCATGTCCATGAACTGACAGTAAGCAGCCCCGGTGCAAAGCTCCTCGATTTTATTAAAGTTTGATTGCAAGCAGTCGTTTACCCACGCCAGCATATCGTGCCGTGATAGATTCTCCGACGTCACATTAGTTGAATATACATTTACGGCCATTTTCACTATTATTTATACCTGAAAATAAAGCTACCATTATTGCACTGCACGCTGATGCATTGGAATGTCGAGAGGCCGGCTTTGACCAACTGCTGTGCGATAGGTACAGAAAAAAGAAAGCCGATCTAAAAATAGGTCGTGGCACTATCCACGAAGATTATCGTTTCTCGATGGAATTATCTACTATAAAAACATATCATTATAGCTCTTACAATTGTGTTAAACCAAATTATAAATTGAATACTTGGTAAAAATAACTGTAAACGGTCTCAGCGGATGTGATGGTATGACAGACAGGCCGACTCATCAAGCTCTCGCGATGCGTCGACGTACAGAGTGGAAAAAAAATAAAGTAACTACTACCCTTACCTTTTATTCACAATTACTGGAGTACGTATTTACAATAATTATAATGAAATTTTTCAAACCGTAGACCGTGCCTTGAAAACCTTGAATTTTTCGAAAAACGCTCACGTCTCACTCCGTGCACTTTTTACAATTTTGCATAGACTAGTTTTTTTTTTTTGTTGTGACGTTTGGTAGTGATGTACAGTAACACCAAAAACATAAAACCGGTTTTCTTTAATTGAGTTGACTCATTTTAGTTTGAACTAACTAAAGGGGTATTACACACGATCCTTTTTGAACCTTCCTTCCTATCGACATCTTGAGTGGTAGTACACCACAAACTACTTTACATGTACACGCAGCCGCACGTTAGTGGTAACACTTTAACCTTGGGCGGGTTTCTGGTTTCGGGCAGTTGTACACTGCACCGTAGCGCTGATCAACTTATTACTGGTTACGTTACCACCTGCTTGCTGTCATGTGTATCACAAAATTTTAGGTATAATAGAGTTCACGAAAGAAGCGTCACGTTTGGTTAACAAACGTTTTGTAGTTAAGAGAAGTCTCATCATCGTTGGTTATATTCTCTAGGATCATCATCATCATGGCGTGGACGAAAATGCACAATACACACGTCTGCCCGGCGTTATTTTCCCGAAATTCTGTGAATTTCACATTAACCGTAGCAGTTGCGCTGAAGTTAAATTGTACACACGGCCGCACGTCGGTCGGTGGAAACACTGATCTTAAGGTGATCCGTTTTCCATACAAAAATTCAAATGACTTGCATTCCTACGCGGGACATAAAATTCTGTTGAAAAACGAACGAATGCTACTTTAGCAATAAGGCCGCCTTTTGTACTACTCTTTTTTTTTCTGTATATTTCTGTAACTATTTCTTGTATTTCTTGGTGTGCAATAAAGTATATTTGTATTTTGAATGCTGCTATTTTTAGTTAAATTTTTCGCTAATTAATACAAAAATACAGTTAATGAACTGAAAGTACTATTTTTGTTAGCAATTTTTGGTTCAATATTACGATTGTGGGCGTGCGGTCAAAACTGTACGGTTGTGCTTTGTGTGCATGTCTGTGATCGTACTCATGGAAACGCGGACTGACGAGAGTAATTGACTTCAGTGGACATATGGAGATATTTTTTTTATCGAAATTGTTGTTAGGCGTTGAAGTTGCACGATGAAATTTACGCGAATCAACTTTTTGCACATATATAGTTGGTACTTATTGCATTAAAAAATTAAAACCTTATATTTGCAGCAGTGGCTCAATCTAGTCGCGTTCGGGGCTAAGCTGGCCGTCACGGTAATTCTGGTTTCGGGCGTATGACCTGTATGCTACCTATTGATGGTTTTACTGGTTTTGTTTTCACCACAGCACAGACCACAGTTTCCACTTGCTTGCTGCCGTGAGCACGTGTACGTATTTCGAGTTCACGAAACAGCCTGACTGATGATTTAGTAGCGGTTCGTCTATTACGCAGTAACCACATACAATACACCAAAGATTTTGGAAACAACGCCCAAAACAACGAAAACATACAGAAAGTTCACAGAAATATCCACATTTTATTTAGAATATGGTTGCCCAATTTAATTGGACATGAAAGAATGTAAAAAAAATTATGATTATTAATGTAAAGAAACGGCCGATTGCCATCTTATTAAAAGTTGAAGTTGAATGTAAAGAGGCCCAAAATAGGGGGGGCAAATTTCAAATTGTCGCTACTAGGTCGAGTGGTATCATATGAAAGGGCTTTACTTGTACATTCTAAAATATATTTTTGTATTTTTTACGTCTCTTAGTTTTCAAGTTATGATGAAAAATGTCAAAAAAAATTACCATTCCCCCCCCCCCCCCTTATCTCCGAAGTTTGTGAAAGGAAAAATCTGAATTAATTACAGTTGACAGAAATTTATTTAAACATGACAGCAAAAATAGAACGACCTTTCTAAGTTGCACAGTTATTTAGAAATCTGCAAATAACCTTTACAAACAAACTTAGTTTTGCGGTCCTAAAAATGGACTTTTGTGCTTCCAAAAATTTGTATAAAAAACGTTTTACTCTTTCGTGAACTCCGGTATACGACAAGCTTATTTCAAATGGTCGACAGGTTTTGTTTTGAACATTTATGGCGAAGCTCTGATATGGCTCATCCAGGCTTGTGCGTACCTATTTACCCTGTATACTTACTTTAACACCCTGTACATATAGTAGTCATCCTAACCTAACACCTTGTATACTCTTACCCTAACATCATGTATAGTTATCCTAGCCTAACCCCCTGTATATTAACAAATAATGACCATTAAGAAGCATTTTTGATAATACAGAGACTTCGCGCGCGACTGTACACACGCTCAATCAAAATAATACAGGCAGATTATAGATTAAAAAAGTAGATTATAGATTATAATTCTTAGCGATAGAAGAGCGGTGCCTCCAAACACAGGCGCTAAGCTTACTTGGAGACACCTGCGTAATAGATTCTTAGTACGCATTGTTAAAAGAAATAAATAAATTTTATTATTATTATTATTATTTGGTATTCTGTTTTTTAAATCAGCTCGGTTTCAGATTATTCACCGGTAATATGAGTGCCCACGGGCCTAGGCCAAGTGCGCATCATGATAATTGTTTGGTTCAATGATTGTTTGATCAGCATCTAAAAACTTCCTGACAATCCGGCATGTATTTAAAATTACGGCTTTTTGCAGAGTTATATAAACAAACTTTGATAAGTTAAGCATTTTTATAGATTGGTGAAGTTGTTGTGGTATAACGCCTGTTGGAGAAAGAACTATGGGAACGATGACTACCTTCCGAAGGTTCCACATACGGGTGATTTCAATTTTAAGGTCTGCGTATTTGTTCAATTTCTCTGCAATTGTTGTCTGTAAATTATGCGTATTGGGTACTGCTATGTCTATGATGTGGGCTGTTCTACTAATTTTGTCTATAAGTGTAATGTCCGGTCTGTTGTAGTGAGTGGTTTTGTCAGTCAATATAGCTCTGTCAAAATACAATTTATGGGTGGTATTTTCAAGTATTGTTTCAGGTTTGTATTTGTAATAGGGTTTAGGTTGATCTAAAATGAGTTTATGGTCTATTGCAAGTTTTTGTTGAATGATGTAAGCTACTTGATCGTGTCAATACTTATAGTCTGTCTGTACTATTGTCTTACAAGCACCTGTAATGTGTTGAATTGTTTCTGGGGCACTGTTGCAACGTCGGCATCTATCTACAGTATTTGGTACTTTCATTATGAATTTCTGGTAGTTGCGGGTTTCTATAACTTGGTCCTGTATCCCTAGCATGAATCCTTCCGTTTCTGGAAAGAGCTCTCCGCGGCTAAGCCACTCGTTCGACGCTGTCTTGTCGACGTTAGGTAGGTTTAAGTCGCGGAAGTGCCTTCCATGAAGTGTTTTACGGGACCACTCATCAGTTTTCGTCTGTCTGTCAGTTTGTGATTCGTTTCTTTGGGTAGAGCTGTCATGTAAGTTAAGAGGCGTCAATTTATGGTCATTTTGTACTATAGCTTTGTGTAAGATTGATGTGTCTACTTTTCTGTAGAAATAGGACCTAAGATTAGTGATTTGTTTATTGTGTAGGTTTTTGATGTCTATGAGGCCCCAGGGTCCTCCCTCACTCCTTGGTAATGTTAATCTTTGCATACACGATCTTGGGTGATGTTTTCTGTTGCGAGTCATGGTAGTGTTTATGAGGCGCTGCAATTTAATGAGCTCTCCCTTGGTCCAAGTGATTATCCCAAAGGAGTAAGTGAGGACGGGGATAGCGTAAGTGTTAATAGCTTTGACAGTATTTTTAGAGTAAAGATAAGATTGCACTATGGAGTTAATTCTATGTTTGAATTGCTGAGTTAATGCAGATTTTACATCTTTATATTTTATCTGTGTTGATTGGGCATAGCCAAGGTATTTATAAGTCGCGATTTCATCTAGTGGTTCTATTTTATGTCCTGTTTGTAAATCATAATGGTGTTTAAAAGTCTGGCCCGATTTGACTGAATTAATCTTGCATTTATCAATACCGAACTCCATGCATATGTCTTTTGAATACTTTTCCGTCAAAGTAGCTAACTCATTTAAATCGTTTTCCGTAGAGGCATAAAGTTTAATGTCGTCCATATAAAGAAGATGGTTAAGCTGTGTGTCGTTCTTCGTTGAGCTCATTTCATTTTCATAATATTGGAGGGAGTATCCATATTTTGTTCTATTTAAGGAATTTGATAAAGGATTAAGGGCCAGGCAGAACCACAAAGGGCTTAAAGCGTCTCCTTGAAATATTCCACGTTGTATTTTAATGGTTTGGGTTTGTACCGGTCCTGAAGGAGTCGTCAGTCTAAGTTGAGTTGTCCATTTAGTCATAGTATTTTCTAAAAAGTTAGTGATTATTGGGTGAATTTTATATATCTCTAGAGTTTTGAGTAACCATGAGTGTGGGACTGAGTCATAAGCTTTCTTATAATCTATGTACACCGTATATAAATCTTTCTTCTTCTGCTGTACCTGTCGTAATATAACTGAATCTATTAATAACTGTTCTTTACATCCTTGGCTAAACTTTCGGCATCCTTTTTGTTGTTCTGTAAGTATGTTGTTTTTATCTATGTGTTTGTATATTAATGATGTAAGGCATGATGTAAGAATTTTGTAGAATGTCTGTAAGCAAGTAATGGGTCTATATTTAGCAGGATTAGCAAGGTCTGATTGGTCTTTTGGTAACATATAGGTGATTCCAGCAGTAGTGAAGTCCGGCATTAATAGTGGGTTTTCTATGAATTTGTTAATATGATTGTGTAAGAGTGGGTGAACATATGTAAATTTTTTATACCAATAGTTTTGGATATTATCAGATCCAGGTGTTTTCCAATTATGTAGTTTACTTATAACATTCTTGAAAATGTCAATAGGTACGTGTTGAAAATCCATCGGTTCAGTAGTCTCTGTAATATAAGCTTTTTCGCTTTCTATCCATTCTGAATGTTGATTGTGGGTGATTGGATTTTCCCACAATCTAGACCAGAATCCATGGAGATCATATAGTTGAGGCATAGTATTTTGGTTATTCTGATCATTGCGCTGATTGTGTTGAGTTTGATTGTTTGTAGATGTCTTAAGGACTCTATAAAATTGTTTTTCGTTTACTATGAATTGGTTGTTCTGTGTCTTACGGAGTGTGCACATTTTGTAGCGTCTAAGGCGGTTACTCGAAGCAGTCAATTTTTGTCGTAAAGTATCTAGGAATTCAGTGAGCTTGCTGTTCGGTTCTTCATGTAATATGTGGATTTTATACTGTCGAATTATAGCTTGTACATGTCTAGTTACCTTGTCACTTCTATTTCCCTTTATATATTGCGTTAATCTACCTGTATTGCGTGTTTTGGCTACGCAGCAGTCCACGCCGCGTAATGAGAGGCTTTCCGGTGTATGTTCCTCAAAAATCTCATAAATGGCGCTGATAGTATGCTCCCAAAGTATGCTCCAGGTTCAACACTCTTTGCTTTTAGTCAGAATGAGCCAAAAGAAGTTTTTACTATAATATTGGACAAAAGATAATCTATACGGTGTTATTGAAGTGAAATCTTCTTTAGCGGCGCTTAGAAAATTTTATATGGGGAAAAAATTATAGATTCGCATCAGATCTCATATCAAGTATAAAAATGGATTTGCAACTAATCATACCAAGTTAGAGCAGGCTCAATATATACAAAAGTTCTAAAGTGTGATAAAGACCAAAACATCTTTTTTGTCTTTGTCGCGTCAGATCTCGTATGAAGTATAGAAACAATGATATTACAATTATAGAAATGGATTTGCAACTAATCATACCAAGTTAGAGCAGGCTCAATATATAAAGTGACTTTTAATTAGTTCTTGATAGAAAAAGGTATAAATGTACTCATGATACTGAACAACTTTCCCCAAGGAACATAGGTCGAAATACGAAAATCAAGTTTTGACCTCCCATAGAAACTGCATCAGCTGATAGCGCATTTTGTATGGGAGGTCAAATTTGGTTTTTCGTATTTCGACCTATGTTCCTTGGAAAAAGTTCTTCAGTATCATGAGTACATGCATCTCTTTTGCTATCAAGAACTAATTAAAAGTCACCCTATATACAAAAGTTCTAGTGTGATAAAGACCAAAAAATCTTTTTTGTCTTTGTCATAGTCTCGGCTTTTTTAGTTGTGCATAAACTTTCAAACTAAAAATCGCTATAACTCGAAAACTACTGACCCTAGACTACTCGTGTGCTGAGACAAATGATAGGTCTCGATGAGATCTACATTTCGGATGACAGCTGTCAAACTAAAAATCGCTATAACTCGAAAACTACTGACCCTAGACTACTCGTGTGCTGAGACAAATGATAGGTCTCGATGAGATCTACATTTCGGATGACAGCTGTCAAACAAAAAATCGCTATAACTCGAAAACTACTGACCCTAGACTATTCGTGTGCTGAGATAAATGATAGATCTCGGTGATAAAAATCGCCCTGGAATCGCCAAATGGCCAAATGAAACAATGATAATGATAGTGAGAGACTGTCATGCATGTCATATCAAAATGTCATAAGAAAAAGTATACTCTTATGACCAGTTTTCTTCAGAGGTTCCAGCGCGCGCGATTAGTAAGTGTCCCCAACTTACCGACGGTATGAATGAATTAATGGTAATCAAATCATACCCATGCGCCCGTGTGGTGCCGGCAAATAATAGTACCAACCCATCCCAACCTGTGGTTGTCGTAAGAGGCGACTAAGGGTCTATGAACTGGAGGAAGGGCAGCAGCATTATTCTGTGTTTTTCTTTATTCTTTATTGTACACGAAAACATTTACAAGACAAGTACAAGTGAAAACATAAAACAAAGGCGAGCTTAACTCAAAACTGAGTTTTCTTCCAGCTAGTGTTTCGTATCTTACATACTGCGGTCACAACCACAGCAATGGCTAGCTGCAACGCCTGCAACGCTTACTCGTACAAGCATTGGTGGTTCTTTTCATGATTAGATCTGTAAAATTGTGTCCGCAAGTCATCATTTTGTCGATGAATATTTAATGAAGAACAAAAATTAATTCGTTTGTTTAGCCAGAGTAAATAAGTAATAAAATACGATGATTCAAATACCTACGTAAACTTGGGTTAATTCGTAAATTAGGACCAAAGAATACATGAAACAGAGTTAAGGGCCCCATACAAAGCTCTGCCTGCAGGACCCTGCTTGCAGTGCCACTGCCAATCGTACTTTGTGTGGGCATGCAGGGCCGACAAAATCGCCGTTAACATCGGCCCTGCAAGACCATACACGGTACGATTGGCAGTGCGCACTGCAAGCAGGGCCCTGCAGGCAGGGCTTTGTATGGGCCGTTTTAGAAAGGCAATGCTGACAATTTTGTACGAGAACCGGTGTCGCCAGTTTGCACACATTTACACGATGAATTATATTTTCACTACATAAAAAAACCGCTAGCTATTTGTCGTCTACTGGTGAATCGAAAAAGTCAAAAGAGCCAAATCCAAGCAATCAAAAATTTACCGTATTACATTACGTTATAACATTATTTTCAAAAACCTCAAAATCTGACGTTTTTGGGTGAGAAAGAGACAAAGATAAAATGTGGCCATACTAATAAAGTTTGCACAAAACGGTTCAAAAAGTATCCATTGGACATTTCTTTGTTTTAACTTTCCTTTTAAATATTTCCCCAGTATATTTATAAATGTGTGCAACATAGAGTCGGCTTTTTACAATGTGTTTCTTGTGTTTCGCTGGAATATCAGAGCACCATACCTCTTTGTCATTCATATAGTCATCCATATCCATAAGCTTTTTTACATAACGTTTGCTTTACACATTCTTTAAACTTTCTCTCAGGTAATTGCACTATATTGTCAGGTATTTTGTTGTAGTATCGTATACACAGACAAACGAAAGATGTATATTGACTTTAGTTAATCTAGTATATGGTTGATCAATTTTATGCTTATTTCTAGTATTAAAATTATGCCTGTCACAAATTTTTGGTAATTGATGAATGTTCTTTCTAGCATACATTATATTTTCATAGATATACTGGCATGGCACTGTCATAATGTTGATTTCCTTGAACAGTTCTCTCAGGGAATCACGAGTCTTCAGGCAATAAATTGCTCTTATAGCCCTCTTTTGTAAAACGAATATTGAATGTATATCAGCTGCTCGGCCCCAAAGCAGTATGCCATAAGACATAATGCTATGGAAGTAGCTAAAGTAAACCAGCCTTGCAGTAGCTACATCAGTAAGTTGTCTGATTTTTCTAACAGCATATGCAGCCGAGCTCAATCGACCAGAAAGAGCCGTTATATGAGGGCCCCATTGAAGTTTAGAGTCTAGTGTTAACCCTAAGAAAACTGTACTATTTACAAAATCTAATGGCTCATTATTCAATACTATGTTATGTGAAGTAGACCTTACATTTGGTAGTGCAAATTTAATACATTTAGTTTTTTTGGCGTTTAGGACTAGATTGTTAACAGTAAACCATGCATGAATCTGTCCAAGTGCATCGTTGACTTCGTTATAATTTTGTGATTTCCTACTTACATTGAATATTAATGAAGTATCATCAGCAAATAACACAATCTTTGACAGATTCTTCACCACAGAAGGAAGGTCATTAATATAAATAAGGAATAAAAATGGATTAGATTAGAAAAATAGAATGGAAAAAAATAATTTAGATTTTTCTTTACTGAAAATAGAAAGTTAGCGATTTTGAAGTATTAAATTGTTGTGTAAGGGCTCCCGCACACGACCGAGAATCGGTGACCGATTTTTTGTTGGCATCCCGCTCTGACGTGTTATCACCTGAATCTTCCGTCCTTGTCCTGGGCGATAATCGGCCACCGATTCTCGGTCGTGTGCGGGAGCCCTTATACTGGTATCATTATTGTGCAAATGCTAGGGATGTATGTTTCATTGGGCAAATTATCGATAAAATGGATTATTGTACTCTGGATTACAACTTTTCCACGAAACATAGGTTTGTTTTAGATTCGTACAGCTTGCAATAACTAACTCTAGCGATGGCGGTTAATGCGCAGAACACAAAAAACTTGTCGCGGGGGTGCGCGGGGTATGGTGGGGGAAGGACTGCGAAGCGTTCATTGGCTCTCCACGTGTCACCATGCGCAGAAACTAATCGTCACGCTAATGTTAGGTTGTGCAAGCAGTTTTATTTTTTATATCTCACTAAAATCACAGATTGAATAATAGTAAACTAACGTTTACAGATCCGACATTCTCAGGCGGCGGGGTGAAGAAGGACGTACCTGATGATAGGGAATCCAGGCGCTGGTTCTTATTAGAGGTCACACTGCATCAATCAATCTTTACACAAAACATTGTAAATTCAAAGTCACTTTGTATTATACACAGGTGTTTTTGTCGTTTTAGATATTATTTTCATGAGAACAGAATTGCGCGCTCATTGCTTTTTCATTGATGTTTCAGTCAGGTACGGGCGGGGGGGGGGGAAAGAGAGGGAAGGAAAGGGTGCGTTCTTAATTAGTTTTATACACACATAACATCACGCCTCTTTCCCGTCGGGGTAGGCAATAATAATAATAATTAGTTTTATTGTGTTGTGTATTGCCTGGAAAAGCATCATAATAACTTTTGTTTGAGAAGCCAAGTATTTACTTACACCTTGTATACGGGTTTTAGTTTTATACTCATTCTTTATTAGGGTTTCGTACCGAAAGGGTGAAAAACGGGACCTATTGATATGCCTCCGATGTCTGTCTGACTGTCAGTGGGCTGTATCTCATGAACCGTAATAGGTAGAAATTTGAAATTTTCACAAATTGTGTATATCTGTTGCCGCTACAACAAATGCTAAAAATTTTAAAAATTAAGGGGTGCTCCCAAACAGCTAAAGGGGGGAGCGTAAAAAAAAGTTTGACCCACCCCGTTGATTGGAGCTTGTTGAGTAAATAAATAATGTATTTTTTGTTTTAAAAAATACTTTAAACAAAATGAAAAAGATGCCACCAAAGTCATCTGTTTTTACAAAATTTTGTTTGAGCTGTACGAGTATCTCATGAACAGTAATAGCTAGACAGTTAAAATTTTTACAGATTATGTATTTCTGTTGCCAATATAACAAAAAATACTAAAAATAAAAAAAATATATAAATTAAGTGTGGCTCCGATACTAAAGACCTTTTTAGGCGATTTTTGTTTATGCTCTATCTTAAAAAGGGGACACTTGAAAACAAGGAAATTGCAATGTTTATAGTGCATAAGCTATAAAATAACAAAAAAATAAAGCTCGTGTCGGACTCAAAAAATCTAGCACAGGAACATACTGAAATTTCTAATACAATCGTGATTATGTGGTGGTACGGATCCCTCGGTGCGCGAGTCCGACTCGCACTTGGCCGGTTTTTTATTAGAAGATCCCTGCGTGTAAATATTCTTCAAAAATAAAATAGATCATGAAGCATTGTTTTGTTTTATTATTTACATGATATTTACATTTTTCTTATTTATATCTCACTAATATTATAAAGATAATTTATTTAAGTTTGCAATAATGCAAGTATACAGAAATTTATCGATATCGATGTATTTTTGGAAGCACTTTTGCTCTGGTTTCGACCGGCTAAAAAATATTTTTGTTTTAACAAATATAGTGGATTATATTTCGTCGCTTCATTCTTCAGATATAATTTGTTTACAAGTAGTAGTCCTTAATTCGCCAGGCAGACGATGCACGCATTTAAGAGTAATTCATTTGATTCTCTTATTTAAAACGATTTCCGTCCGTGTTCACTTCACCACTGTAGCTGACATTCGCTTCATTCCTTTTTCGTGCGGGGCAGTGAACGCACGCGTCCCATGCCGAAGCGCAATGTTCAATAAGAAGTAGATAGATTATACCTGAAGTTGTAATATTGAAGTTAAATTACAAATATTTAAAATTATTTTCGATAAAATAAGTTTTTGCTCCGTGTGTTAGTGTAATTGTACTGGATTCAAAACTTTTCAGTAAGTGTTGTTTTGATTATTAATTCTTTCTAAGAGAGAAAAATTTTCAAGATTACCCACATGTTCTATTCTTAAATTTGCTAAACAAATTGAAGTGTTTATTACGGCCTACGAGTATCTTGCGGCCCGATACCTCCAGTTACTTGTTTTGTATACAAAAACGTAACATGACAACGTAACAACCATGATTATGACCTATCGGTCGCACCCAGAACTTTTACGAAAATGATGGAAAATTTAATAAGATAGACGTAAACCATATAATGACATTTTGTTTATGATAATTCCGACAAATGTTAGAACATTGTCTAATCGAGAGATTTTGAAACATTTTCAATAATTTTTTTTTTGTAGTTAATTACTACAAAATTTCATTACCACCTACACAGGCTTAAAAATTTTAGCCTTCGTTTACGTCATACAATTTTATCTTTTCTTACCTTCCGACAAACAAAGTAAAAATAAAGGAAAGTAACAAAATTAAACGTTACCGACGTATTAAGTATACGTGTGTATGATGTGTGTTAGATGTTTTTTCGTCTAAGGGCGAAAGTTACGAGGGTAAGTAAAAAATGAAATATATTTTCTTTTTTTTGTGTTTTAAACATTTATTACCAAGTGAATCATAGAACAACTTACGTCGGAATGGACTGCGAGTCAATTGCGACGGCAGTAACTTCGAGTTACCGCCTAATATTATTTACGATGTGTTACGTGAATGGATATGATGGAATGCGATTGTCTATCTATTATTATGTCGGGATTGACTGCGAGTCAATTGCGACGGCGTTAACTGCGAGTTAAGGCCAAATAATATTGACAATACGCGATATCTACATAGATATGAACTGTGGGTTACCAAGTATCTATTGCTTGTCGCGATTGACTGCGAGTCAATTGCGACGGTGTTAACTGCGAGTTAACGCCACATAGTATTGAAAATACGTGATGCATAATGTTGCCTATCTATTATTATGTCGGGATTGACTGCGAGTCAATTGCGACGGCCTTAACTGCGAGTTATGGCCAAATAATATAGACAAAAATCGACATCTGAATATATTTTTACTGCGATTCAACTATCTATTGTCTGTCGGGATTGGCTGCGAGCCAATAACGACGGTGTTAACTGCGAGTTAACGCCAAACTATCTGTTAGTTGTTGGGATTGACTGCGAGTCAATAACGACGGCTTAACTGCGAGTTATGTCAAACTATATCAACATAAATCATGCATAAAAATACAAGTTATCTATTTTCACGTCGGACTCGACTGTGAGTCAATCGTAACGGCGTTAACTACAAGTAAACGCCAAATAATTATTACAATATGCGATATTAAAATTGCTATTGACTGAGAGTCAACTTTTTATTGTTAAGGTCGGCATTGACCGAGAGTCAATTGCGACGGCGGTAACTGTGACTTAACGTCAAAATTTATCGTCAATGAAAACAATAATATCAAGTTCATCTATGTGTGTCGTCTGCGATACATTGTCTTTAGTTTTCACAACAAGCCTTTTTGTTTGTTAACCATAACCAGAATATTTTTATTGTAAAATACCCACCTACTAAAATTTTATTTTTGGGTGCCAGTAATAGTAAAGAGAACAAAACCGTCCACGAGGCGAAAGATCATGCCAGCCCTGGACCAACCGACACCTATGGTCTGGACACCTGAGGAGTCTTCGAGACACCTTAGGCGTCTACGTTTGATACGCCAAACTTGTTCTCTATCATATTCACGACACACTGTCGAACTTTTGTACGCCTAAGTATATTGAAAAAAGGCATGCCTATAGACAAGCACATACTTCTCAAATATCACCTAATACCGGTTTATTGTAAATTATTACAAACACCGATACTAAATTGCTAATTGAATTCCAGGCTTAGATAAAAATATCTCCGCTTGCATGTACAAGTATCTGTAAAAGACAAAACTTGTTTTTATAAAAAAGTTAAAGCAAATAAAACTATTGAGAGATAAAGATGCATCTTTTCAAACGTCGGGAGCTCGTTTAACCCAGCAGAAGAAGCCTTGGTCGGGTCCTCATTACCCGTCAAATGGGGGGGGGAGCGAGGTTACAGGCAGGCTCTGGCCTTATCCCCAAGCTCAAGCAGCATCGACTAAAAGTTACAATCCATCCAAAACTCATGCTCCAGCACAGAACCGTAACACAAGTACATGCTGGTATAATACAATGTTTTTTTTTTTCAACACTTTCTGTGTCCGGATAATTCTACGAAGTAGAAAATCGCAATATTTCATAACCACAATGTTGTTATAATACATGCATAAGCATGAACCCTAAACACCACAGTATCCTAGTGTTACCTGGGAAAAACGAGGAAATAATATTCCGTGTAGTGCTAATGTAACGTGAAATCCACGTTTAAAATTTACCCTCAAGAAAAGCCAATATACAAAGTTTATATTGATTTTAACTGGAGAATAAGTTCCTATTTCCAGCGTTACAACCGTTACGAGTTACATTCCATCGGAATTTATATTGGGTACCTAATTTTAAAGCACCAAAACGCAATAGCTGTAACCGATTTATTCTAAATCCAAGAAATAAATGTACCTATTGCAACGTGTCATTCAACCGCCTCAAAAATTATGTTTTGAAAAACGGCTTCCTTGCTACGAAAAGCCCATCTCTTAATTTATGTTTTTAAGATGACCGAAAATTTCTACATTTAAATTTTCAACATAATATATGAAAGAAGTCACGCTATATAAATCTTTACGATTTTACAACCGTGCCTTATGAATATTATGATATTTTAGAAGATCTTATCTGATGGTATGGTAATGTTTCTACAAATTCCTGGCCATCACAAGATACTTGTCTTACAGAAAGATATTAAATACAGACAACTCCCTAACTAGTACCTAGTGTGGAGCAGTAAATAAAACCAAAGGCTACGAAGAAGGCCGAAGAAGTAAAATATTTGTTTTAAGGTTACAAAAAAAAAAAAAAGAGTATGTAGGTACCATACCATATTGTACAAATAACTTGTCAAAATTGGCAATGGTACGATTGGCACAATATTTATTTATTTAAATTTTACGAAACACAAATTGCCGCAGGTGCCAGCTGAGTCAATGAAAGTCACTCCCGGGCTCTGTGTGCAAACTTTTAAGACACAGCTTTAAAGTTCGCTGTACTCTTAGTTTTGCTCTTAGCGACAATCCTTAGCGATTTATGTTTTTTTTTTTATGAAAACTAGATCCAGACGCTGTAGCTATGGATACTTTATCCTTTGACCTGGACATTTTACGCGGTTCCGGTTCCTTTTATATTTGGGAAAAATTACTGATGACGAAGGCACCGTATTTTGTGTTTTCACAAGGCCTTCTCTGCCTTTTAGCCCATCTTAATTATTTATATCATACAAAATAAGTGTCCTTCAACACTTGAAACTTTTATAATCCATATCAGAGTATACTGTTCCTTTTTAACTAATCTTACAGGTCCTGCGGGTATTGATCCTCTCGCTTGCACTGATGTTCTCTTGAGCTTCGCTGTCTGAGGCTCCTATTTAACAATATATGTCAAAATACGCTTTGGGTAACAGCTTGTCCCCAGAAAAAACGCAAACGTGTTTGATAGTCCTACAACCAACAACTACTGTTATTTTTAACAAAACAAAGTGACGAGATGTTTGGTTCGTATGAACAGCTGTACAACGGCTCTCTTGACAATCATCGTTTGCCGTAATCTTTGCTACTTACTTATTAGGTGATAGAATTGGAACCAATAATTGGTTTAAAACCTTCTTCTACTTACAATCACAAGCCTAATCGGCCTAGTACTCGTAATAGTTACTTGGGACACACAACTAATAAGTAAATAAGTGTGTATCTAAATAGTCCCTTAATTTAGAGTTAATGATATAAAATAAAATGAACAGATCAGCGATTTCACTATATGCTCATGGGGCACAAAAATTTTCAATAATAAAAAGTGAATACTTATATTATTTTGCAAATAATGGAGTTGAGATAGCCATAACGTATTTAATCAAACTTCCACTGCGGGCTAAGATTAGCCGATATTGTTCTAATATTATTTAACTGAATATATTATGCACTCGTGTTCTGTCCATATTTTTGTTCAAAAAATAAAATCAAGAACTGCCAATGTAGGAAAATTGTAAATATCAATTAACATCCACGTTAATTAGCTTAAGCAGCTGTGATTTATAAGCTGGTTGATTTTCCAGAAACACTATCTGAGAGAAGACTTGTCGACACATGCATCTTCCCCGCTTTGCAAAATTGCAACTCTCTCAGCCTCGACTCGTGAAAACAGCTGGCTGGACCAGCACGTCTAGCACTTTAATAGTTTGATATATTAGACCAGTAGGTAGATGATTTTGTAATATCAGTTGTATCGAATGAGTAACTTATTATATAAGTTGATTTTTGTTGCATACTTGCTTTTGGTATAAATCAAAGGTTATTTATTATCTGCTTGGATCAGCAAATTACAGATTTTTTCAACGAATTACTATTTGTAATTCGTTGGCTTAGATAGTTAAACTAGAACATCTTGTATATACAGTTGTTTCACAGTAACCAAACAAAACTTTGTTCTCTAAACATCTACTTGTAAACAAATTATATCTGAAGAATGAAGCGACGAAATATAATAGATGATCAAACGAACTCCAGGAGTGAAGTTCGATCGTTATTATATGAGTCGCTTCATTCGAAGATATAATAATATAACAACCCTCCCTCCCAAAAAACCAAAAACTGTGACACAAGTTGTGGTTTCCACCCAAATGCAAAGTTTTGTTTAAAGGTTCATAGGTACAGACTCTAAAAAATGAAGCGAATGTCAGCTACAGTGGTGAAGTGAACACGGACGGAAATCGTTTTAAATAAGAGAATCAAATGAATTACTCTTAAATGCGTGCATCGTCTGCCTGGCGAATTAAGGACTACTACTTGTAAACAAATTATATCTTCGAATGAAGCGACTCATATAATAACGATCGAACTTCACTCCTGGAGTTCGTTTGATCATCTATAAAAAGGTATTCTAAATGGTTATCGGTGGTACAATAGGCCTCCATTTAGCTAATTTTTATCTTTGCTGTGAGCTCGACGTGATAATATCGCACAAAACGGCATTTTCTTAAAAAATACGTCGCTGCTCTTTACGCCATTGAGTCGGGCAAATGACTGAAGGAAGGGGTCATTTTGAGGTTTTGAAGTTTATGTCCTACGGACCTATCCGTGGCACGCGGGGCTCGCCTACTTCGCCTCTCTGTTTCATGTATTCTATGATTCGGACTCACAGTAAGCATGTGTAAGCAAATTTAAGGGCCCCATACAAAGCTCTGCCTGCAGGGCCCTGCTTGCAGTGCCACTGCCAATCGTACTTTGTGTGGGCATGCAGTTCCGACAAAATTGCCGTTGGCAGTGCGCACTGCAAGCAGGGCCCTGCAGGCAGGGCTTTGTATGGGCCGTTTTAGCCGAAGTTATTTTTGTCTATAAAATTTATAAGTACATTCTCTTTTGTCCAATATTATAGTAATGTATATATAGAGGTCAGTGAACCTGGAGCATACTATCAGCGCCATCTGTGAGATTTTTGAGGAACATACCCCAGAAAGTCTCTCATTACGGAGCGTAGCTACGCGACGTAAATACGCCTGACGCAGCGTTCGCCCTCACTATAGGGCCCCATACAAAGCTTTGCCTGTAGGGCCCTGCTTGCAGTGCCACTGCCAATCGTACTTTGTGTGGGCATGCAGGGCCGACAAAATAGCCGTTACATCGGCCCTGCAAGACCACACACGGTACGATTGGCAGTGCGCACTGCAAGCAGGGCCCTGCAGGCAGGGCTTTGTATGGGCCGTTTATATGTACAGGGTTTTAGGGTAAGTATACAGGATGTTAGGTTAGGATTACTATACAGGGTGTTAGGGTAAGTATACAGGGTGTTAGGTTAGGATAAATGCACAGGGTTTTCGTCTAGTCTCAGCAGTTCGGTTGTTTTGTCCGGGACCGAACTACTGAGACTTTTTTTGTCTCAGTAGTTCGGTTATCAACATCAACCGGATTACTGATACTAAAAAAGGCTCAGTAGTTCGGTTAGAGATGTTCCGTAAAAATATGATTGTAAATTAAGTTTAGGCCGCACGTCGGTGGAAACTCTTTGACCTTGAGCGGGTCTCTGGTTTCAGGCGTTTGTAGCGTAGCGCTGGTTCAGCTTATACTGGTTTTGTTTCTACGTACTTGCTGCCGTGCGTATCTACACGAAAAAAAGCTGATGAGGCTATTTATCTTAAAAATTCCGGTCAAGAGCGAGTCGGACTTGCGCGCTGAGAGTTCCGATATACCTTAAGTATTTTTGGAAGCAATAGAGTCCATTTTTAGGACCGCAAAACTAAATTGGTTTGTAAAGATTTTTTGCACATTTCTTAAAAACTGTGCAACTTAGAAACATCGCTTCATTTTTACTGTAATATTTACATAAACTTCTATAGACAATAATTAATTCAGATTTTTCTTTTTGCAAACTTCGGAGATAAGGGGGGAATGATATTTTCACGCGAGCAGTCTAGGGTCAGTAGTTTCCAAGTTATAGCGGTTTACAATTTGACAGCTGTCAACCGAAAGTAAGACCTCAATGATATCATAATTTTTCCCATTATACACAAACAAGTTTTAAAATTAAAGGGCAAAAGCACCTGGTATATCATATGATGAATAGGTACGGAACCCTTAGTGCGCGAGTCCAACTCGCACTTGGCCGTTTTTTTCTATGTACAGCCAACGACAGGTCAAGGTTGACACTCGCAGTGCGACTCTAGCCCGTACCTCTATTGAAATAAGAACTGTAAAAAGTCCAATGAGTCAAGATTGACGTGCTCTTGACTGTACACTTTATGTACACAACCCCGTATACCCGTGAAATTGAATAACTTTTCTCATGGTCGACATACGAAAAATTTTAAATCCGACCACTAACCGAACTACTGAATGAGTCTCAGTAGTCCAGTTGATGTTGACAACCGAATTACCGAGACAAAAGAAGTCTCAGTAGTTCGGTCCCGGACAAAACAACCGAACTACTGAGACAAGACGAGGGTTTTAATAACAATATAATAAAATTAAAAAGAAAATACATTGATAAAAAGAATTACAATAAAGGTAGGTATGTAATTAATTTAAGGTATGTATACAGGATGTTAGATTAGAATCACTATATGTACAGGGTCTTAGGGTAAGTATACAGAGTGTTAGGGTAAGGTGTTAGATTAGGATAACTACACAGGGTTTTGGGTTAGATTAACTATACAGGGTGTTAGGTTAGGATCACTATACATATCCTTACCTAACACCCTGTATAATTATCCTAACCTAACACCCTGTATACTTATCCTAAGACCCCGTACGTACATATAGTGATTCTAACCTAACATCCTGTGTAGTTATCCTATCCTAACAGCCTGTATACTTATCCTAAGAACCCGTACATATAGTGATCCTAATGTAACATCCTGTATACTTACCCTAATTTATCGTATACTTACCCTAATTTATCCTAATCTAACACTTTGTATACTTACCCTAACATCCTGTATAGTTATCCTAGCCTAACAACCTGTATATTAACAAATAATGATTTGTTTATTTACTTGGATTGACCTGGTCTTGGCTGTACTAAGTATACCATAAAGACGAATTTGTACTGACGCCGCCGCCGAGTGAAGCGTTCACGTACGGTCCGTGGCAACGAAGCAGTTGACCCCAACACATAAATGTCTCAGGCAGATTTTATTTGACAAGATGTTTAAGAATCATTAATTAAATGTAAATTAAAAATATCCAAAATAATTTTACAAATAATTTTTCACATATTTTTTGTATGGAAAAATTGGATATTTGCCTATAAAAGCGAACTGACACCTCTTTTCGTCCATTTTGTTCCGTAGCTCGTCCAAGATTTTGTACATACATATATAACATCACGCTTCTTTCCCGTCGGGGTAGGCAGAGACCACAGTCCTCCACCTGCTACGATCTTGACATCGCTTTATAAGAACTGGTAGTTCCCACTCGTAATATTCCCTTCAGGACCATTAAGTTGAATTCCCATTATGTTGAAATCCCATTATGTTGAATTTTCTGATAATGATTATTCGATAGTTTATAGAGAGAAACGGACGCTAAAATGTATCTTTTACTTATAGTCGGGGCCGCCGCCGAATTAAAAAAGTAGGATAACATATAAGAGATAAGATAATTTTATTTTTTATCGATAGCTTGTGCAGTGCAAGTATGTTTAGATTCCCGTTTTTTTTTATCTGCACTGAGAGTAACGCTAGGCCGAGCATGTGTTTCTTTGGGTAAATTTAAGCGCGTGGTGCCATTATTATTAGTTTTTCCATCTTTAGTACGTAAGTGTAAATATCCCTCTAATTATAAGAAGTTCCCTTTTATTCAATTTTTTGTAATTAAAAAAAAAATATTCTAAAGGAAATGCGTATTTTTTGTGCAAGTTACAAAAATATTCAAAATGGCGGCCATTTTTTTAAAATCTGACATCAAATTTGTATTGGAGTCCTCTTGGACCCTCAGATATCGATTTTGAAGACAATCGGTCCAGACACAAAAATGAATGAATAAATACTTTTCATTACATTTGCTCGAAAAACGTACTTACAAGGACGTAAACATTGCTCGTAAGTAGTTACTTACCGAACTAGTGCGGTAAGTAAGACCCTGTCCAGAAAGGGCGAATTCGCCGCGAATTGTTACGCGCGAGTTTCTACGCGCGTAGGCGAGGTACTGGGTGTCAATACATTGCGTCCACAAGCATCGCGCGAATTTTCTCGGCTCGCGCGAGTCGAGATACTAGGAGCGCCTTGTTTGCGTCCAGTTGAACGCGCGAAACACGCGCAAGTAAATCGCGGCGAATTCGCCCTTTCTGGACAGGGTCTTAAAAAAGTATAATACCAAGGAGTTTTTACACTCTGATCATAAAAATATTTTGTAAAAATACTACAGTGGTGAATTTTTACTTGGGTGACGACTGCCTACTTATATTTAAAATAAAATGGAGAGTAATCGACACGAGGCTGACAGCACCCATGGTTGGTTCCTTTACCAAGTGTATTACTTACACCTGTTTTCTCACAAATGTATTGAAAAACGTCGTAAGATACACGTCCGATAGGGGATAGGGATATGACAAACTCGTGCCGATGGTAAACCACTTACTTACAAAACGTCAACTCGTATGTAATAACCCTACTTACGGAACTTGTATCTTAAACTACTATTATTGCACACATAAACATAAAAACGCACAAAGAAAAACACATAAGGTTAAAGTAAAAAAATAAATTTATAAAAATATTCAAAAGGTGGCCATTTAAGAAAAATCTGACATCATATTCGTCATTGGGGTCCTCTCGGATCTACCATCCATCTACGTACACATAGCCCCCCATCAACCACGCATTTCCATTCAATTTAACTTTCCAACGTCTAGAGAATTCAAGAAAATGGGAATTCAACTTAGGCTCAGCGCAGACCGAGAGAGCGCATCGAAGAGGATTTTATTAAGGCACTCGAAAATCAACTTTAACATCATTGAAATAAAGTGCATATATGCTTGAACCCGACAAAAAATGGTCGCGCATCCTCGAGAGCGGCGGCGAGCGCGCAGTGTTGTCACTGAGTTCAAAGAGGGAGGGCGTGTTTTTTTGAGATTTACCTACCTAAAGCGCAAGTATAACGATATCCCAGTCCACCATTGTTGACGAACCGCGACAAACTGGCATGTTTCGGTAGAAGATGACGGTTTACTCGCGCAGGCTCGCGCGTGATCCCTCAGGAAATGCCCGAGCCCGCGCGAGGATTATTCCGTTCTGTCTGCGCTGGGCCTTAAGGGCTCCCGCACACGACCGAGAATCGGTGGGCGATTATCGGCCAGAACAAGGAGGGAAGATGCAGGTGATAACACGTCAGAGCGGGATGTCGACAAAAAATCGGTCACCGATTCTCGGTCGTGTGCGGGAGCCCTAATGATCCTGAAGGTAATATTCAATCCTCATTTTTCGTTAGTTAACGCTTTTCCAATTAAAATCATGTAAATTTAGCTCACATTTCTTTTTATTAATCTAAAATATAAAACTCAAAAGGACCCTTGGCAACAAAAATAAACCAAATAATCGCTTACTATTTATTGAAAATCTTAAAAATAAGCAAATGATAAGAACTTAACAATTTGTGGAAGTACAATTATAAGAATAGGTACAATTTCTTGCTATTACTACTCTTAATTAAAAACAATAACTGTTTAAATATGGCATAATCAAGTCACTTTAGTATAAGATACCACCATAAAGTTCTACGCATTTCTTTCACTTTAACAGAAATGGAATGGCATATTACCCAAATGCGCACACAATATTAATGTTCAGTTATAACATATTTCAGCAGGCTCAGTACTCTTACGAGTTTCGCCATGACGAGCTTTGCTGGCGAGACGTTTACCCAGCACGCACATAAAAAAATTGTCTTAAGCCCGCGTCACACAGAGGCGGTAGCGGAAGCGTTCCGGGGCCGGTATTTTTTGTAAAGTATGAGTTCTTATGCACCCTGTCATATTGAAAAGCGGTCGCGGTGCGGTATTTTGTTCCCGCCAAACCGCCCCCGACCGCTTTCGCAATCATACCGCCTCTGTCTGACTTGAGCTTTAAAGATAGAGAACCTAGGTTTCCGAAATATTGTGTAACAGCAGGACGAAGCGATGCGATATTCGAGCGAAAGAGACGTATCGCTTGTATAGCTTATCATAGCTGTATCATAATATAATAATATCATAACTTATGTATCAGGCTATATTATTTCGACTCTAAATATGCAACAAGTGTTAGAAATATTTCATTCATACATACTTGCTTCTCCTGACGCTTACGCGACGCGGCCATCAATATGAAATTATAAAATACTGCCATACATGTCTGCCATGCATGTGTGCCGCCAAACCCGCGTTTTATTGTATAGAACTGACTGGCTGTCCAGACTCCTCTTTAGTCACTTGTTTTCAGCTCTTAGTTTCTTAAAATTTTGCAAGAATTTAAGTTTTGAACATACACATTGAACTTCAAATGGCTGTGGAGACAAGTTGCCCGTGCGCGCGGGGCCTATTGGTACTTGCATCAAGATTTTGCGAAGCATCCCAATATTTGACCCCATCAGCTTTCATTTAAATCACATTCCAATAAATGACAGATAAATGGTACGGTGGGATCTTAGACTACTTATATTAAATCATCACAGTTTGTAACATTGTAAACGTTGAATAGAGTTTTGTACAATATAAACCTGTTAGATACTGCTGCCTGTCAGTCAGATGCAAGGAAGTCCATTAATGTTACTTACACATTAAATCTTTCGCCGTCTCTCCGTTTTTTTGTCAGTATCAGCATTAGACTTAATAGAGGATAAACTATAATGTGGCTTTCTGCACCCGTCATTATGTTACAAAGCCAAAATACTAATTTTGTACGGTCACGTGAGATTCCTTTTAATAAGTTTAGCGCAAAGTGAACATAGTTTTAGGATAATAAAACCTGTGGGTAGTGTAAGTGTAACTTACAAAAATAACTAGATAAACTATGCAAATACAATCTATATGTATTAGAATTTTAACTGAGCAACATTTTAATACTAAATCACAGATTTATCCTATTCAATATTTGGATGACTTAGTAACTATATTGTTAGTTCTTATGCTATTTTTAATTGCTGTGTACGAAAGAAAAAAAAACAATATCGGAACAAAATCTAAACACAAAACTTTTTCAGTTGCACTCCAATGCTCCATTGTGCAAGATTCCTTTGTGTAATACTGCCAAAATCGACTTAGATACTTCAAAAAGCTTTTACGTATTGGAACTTGCAGGCAACAGCAGTGATGGGAATGCAACTATTTTTAACTTAGCATCTAAATTAAACCTACAAATTTAAGTACAACAAAATGATGTATGCATTAACTAAAATCAAAGGAACTTATGCTAGAAAGAATGATACTTTTAGCTTAAACTTAGGTTCTTATGTCTAAAAATTCTTGTCAATTTGTTGCAGTCTTTAGGGAGGCCTATATTTGGATTGATATTTTCAAATGTCAAGTTTTATTTCACTGTTCTAATTTAAGTGAATCGCAGCATAAGGACCAATGATATTTATATACACGCACCAATGTTGCACACATAGTAGAATCAAATCAACTGGTTTCTCCAAGCTTGGCTCGGTTGGTAAGGGTAGATGATATCTACCATTCTTCTTCGGGTTCCTGACCTGCATTACCCGCGCTCGCGCTGTTGAAATTCTGAAATATAGAGGAAATATAAAATGAGATAAAATTAAACATATTATTTTGATTTTATTTAGCTAATAGATACACGTATTACGCACCATTATATCCGTTCCCTATTGTTTGCATGAATGATAAAATATTTTCTAATTAGTTGAGAAATCAGGTACAGTTACATAGTACAATAAAGAACACGTCAAGTTTGATAAGTTGGACTTAGTATTTAACTTAAGACTTAACAGTCGAAATAATGTAATTGCAGCTTGATTATAATGGCACCAGGAGAGAACTATGCGTGAGAGCAGGACGGAGTAATACGTTTCTCTGTCACTCCATAACATCTTACGCATCACTCCGCCCTGCTCTCAGCTCAATATTTTTATCCAAATGTTCTTTGACAAACCAGGACAAATTACGGCCGACAATTTTTTTTTTATGAGTGTTCCTTAGGTCCATCCAAACATATCTAGAATATTCCCTGCCGATCCCATTTTCGCTCCCATTTTTTCTATATATCTCTAAAACGGTTGAAGTTAGGGGAAAGTCGTCAATCTAAGACTTGATTGTTATAAAATTACCAATTCACAGACACCTACTTTATTTTGATGTGACCTACATTACCTGAAATATAGCTACAAACAGTTCACCAAAAATTAAAAATTATCTTTAAATAATTTTTTGTACTAACTTTTAACAAAAACTACTGGAGTTGTGGCAAAATTATCTAAGAGCATGTGAATCTTGATACATTTAGGAATAAAACGAGACATATTCATCATTATTGCAGAACTGGTTCTCGATTTACAGCGAGTTACATCAAACACCCTAAGATAATTTTACAGGACGAAAGAAGTAGGAATAGTAAAACTCACGTTGTCTTCTAGGATTAAATTATGAAACTTCCAATTTAATTGAATGGAATAAAAATAAACTATTTCGCCCAAAAAACTACAAGATTTATGCTTTAAGTAACAAGATGGCGTCACTTGTATAAGAAATAAATTGTAATTACAAATGGGCTGCTTCGATTTTGAAATGTGAGATGTCAGACTATAAATCTTGTCATGTTCTATTAGAAAAAAAAAAAAAAAATCGAAAGTTATTTGTTCGTCAAAACATTAAAAAGTTTCGCTTGACATTTTCGCTTTAACTATTTTTGTACATAAATTACATTCTAAGCTTATGACTCTTGAGCAAATATGAGTTGAAAAGACTCGCATAAAATTCTTGATAATTTTGCAATTTTGCAAGCCTTTCATGTTATTCTTGATTGGGTATCGGAGACCGCTAGGATCCTCAGATTTCGATTTTGAACGCAATCTGTCCAGACATAAAAAAATCAAGATGGCGGCCAGGGGGGACGCTTCGGGCTTCGCCCTACGTGGAGCTCAGCCTTCGGCCTCGTATAAAGCTTGACTTAATGGATGTACGAGTATGCGGAAGCACGACATGCTGGGGGACGCTTCGAGCTTTGCTCTAGGCGGAGCTCGGCCTTCGGCCTCGCCATGTTTGTTTACATTTCTTGGGGGAAGGGGTTGGGGAGAGGCAAAGTAAGGAAGGGACGCTCCGAGCTTCGATCTAAGCGGAACTCGGCCTTCGGCCTCGCAAGTTACCAAGTTTTGGTCGTTTCTATGGCAGCCATATTGGAAAATGGCGGCAAAAAAAATTACACCAATAACGTAAACTTCACCCCTAAAAACCCCCAGATACCAAATTTCACTCGAATTGGAGCAACTTTTATTTTGGCCGCCATTTTGAATCCGCCATCTTGAATTTTTTTTTACAGTCAGTTGCCCCTTGGCATCCTCTTTGACATTTGTAAGAGAACATTATAATTTACTCTTTTCGTTTAGGATTTATTTGATTTTGAATTACATTATTATAAAATTTATCTACTCCCGTACCGGAATATTCCGAATTCGAAACCAATGACAGATTCGAAATTGAGGTCATTGTCCGCTATCATTTTCACTTCCACACTGTTCCATACTACGAGCAGTACGGAAATGGAGTATGGATTTTCATTCCGCAACTGTTATAATACATAATTTTCAATCTGCATAGGCTAAGGCAATACTACCACAGTACTACATACAGCCTATTTTAAAGTAATTTTGTAAAAATACTTTTTACTGGGGTGACGACTGCCTACCTATATTTAAAAGAAAACGGAGAGTACCAGGCGTGACTAGGAGTACATAAATCGACAAGAAGCTGACAGTTGGCTCGCTTCTATATAAAGTGACATTGGCAACAAAAGAAGTGATTTGAACAAAATGGAAAGTATGTACCAGGAGAACATGATTCTACAAGAGGCTGTCAGTAACCATATACATGAAATTAATCTTAAAGCAACGCCATCCACAAGCTCTGGATCTGGAATAACTTCGGGAATAACTTTAATTAACTGTACTAACTGTCCTCTTAGTTCAATAAATTGATCACTACTCTTTAAAAAAAAAATTATTTCGTCGGTCGTAGATAAAGTTTTGTATGCAACTATACGTAATTAGTCATTTTAACACTTGATCTATACTATTTTGATACTCGGCTGCGCCTCGTATCAAAAACCAGATCTCGTGTTAAAATTACTCTCATTACGCAACAGTTGCATAAATAACTATTGTATGGCGGCCACAAGATTTTCGTCATTTCGTCAATTTGACCAGGGTGTGGGTCGACTTTTGTTAGAGGCCGACCCACCTAAATCTTACAGTTTTTACTGGCCGTTGGGGTTTACTCTGATGCTGAAGACTTTTCCAAGGTTTAAGACTTTTCTGGACCTCATCAGACCTGGTTGTACAAGTCTTTCATACATGACTTTCACCGGTTTCCTTTCATGGAGAACAATTGTGTCAATGAGTCAGTCAGTCAGTGGTAATTGAATTTAATATTATAATAGTATAGATAGATAGATGACAAGAACTATCATCTGACATCTCAAATTTCAAAATCGAAGCAGCCCATTTGTAATTACAATTTATTTCTTATACAAGTGACGCCATCTTGTGACAAACCATAAATCTTGTAGTTTTTTGGGGGAAATAGTTTATTTTTATTCTATTCATTTAAATTAGAAGTGCCACAATTTAATTCAAATTCAAATAATCCTGAAAGACAACGTCAGTTTTATTGTTCCTACTTCTTTAGTCCTATAAAATTATCTCAGGGTGTTTGCTGTAACTCGCTGTAAATCGAGAACCAGTGCTGCCATAATGACGAATTATGTCTCGTTTTATTCCTAAATGTATCAAGATTCACATGTTCTTACATAATTTTGCCGCAACTCCAGTAGTTTTTGTTAAAAGTTAGTACAAAAAATGATTAATTTTAACTGTCTGTAGCTATATTTCAGGTAATACAAGTAAGGTCTGCACCAAACAGCTTGCAAAATTAAAAAGAATTATATGAGAGTCTTCTCAATTCATTTTACTCCTGTCATAAGCTGCAAATGTGATTTATGGTGAAAAATAGTTCAAGCGGAAACCTCGAGCGAAACTTTTTAATATTTTAACGAACAAATAACATTCGAAAAAATGTTTTATATATATATTTTAATAGAACATGACAAGAGCTATCGTTTGACATCTCATGTTTCAAAATAGAAGCAACCCATTTGTTATTATATTTTATTTCTTATTTTATTATACAAGTGACGCCATCTAGTTACTTAAAGCTTAAATCTTTTAGATTTTCAGAGGAAATTGTCTATTTTTATTTGATGTATTTAAATTTTAAGTGCCATTATTTAATCCTGAAAGACAACGTCAGTTTCACTGTTCCTACTTCTTTTGTATTATAAAATTATCTCAGGGTGTTTGATGTAACTCGCTGTAAATCGAGAACCAGTGCTGCAATAATGATGAATTATGTCTCGTTTTATTCCTATATGTATCAAAATTCACATGCTCTTAGATAATTTTGCCACAACTCCAGTAGTTTTTGTAAAAAGTTAGTACAAAAAATGATTTGAAGATAATTTTTAATTTTTGGTGAACTTTTTGTAGCTATATTTCAGGTACTGTAGGTCACATTGAAATAAAACAGGTGTCTATGGATTGGTAATTTTATAACCATCAAGTCTTAGATTGACGACTTTCCCCTAACTTCAACTGTTTTAGAGATAAATAGAAAAATCAAAAATTAGGGAATTTTTTGAGGGGGGGGAGGGAAAATGGGATCGGCAGGGAACTTACTAGATATGTTTGGATGGACCTAAGGAACACTTCCATAAAAAAAAATTGTCGGCCGTAATTTGTCCTGGGTATCATTTCTAAAAATATTGAACTATATGGCTGACATTAAAATCAAGCTAAATTATTTCAACTTAATAACTAAAGTCGCACTGCGAGTGTAAAAATGGATCTATTGAGATCACCTGTTCCTATAAGGTCAACCTCTGCTCTTGCTTGACTGTAAAATATAAATACAAATATCTTTATTCGCAAGAAACCAGTAGTTGAGGATCTTGAGTTAGAAGAGTACAATGTTTTCAGCTTACACGTAATGTGAATTTAAATTATATACAGTATGTCAATATTAAATATGTCAAAATTAAACTATTCATTAACTTTAAATTCTAGAAATTCTTTCACACTGTAAAAGCAATTTTTTAATAGCCATTTTGTCAAACAATTTTTCAGTGCATCTTTAGTCATAATTTTAAAATTGTCAGGTAGCTTATTAAATAACAAAATGCTCATATTAAATATGTTCCCCTTGTAAATGTCTTTCCTAGCAAGAGGTTGATACAGTAAATTCATAATATTTGATCTTGTGTGTCGTAACGTAACTTCTCCACGAGTTTTCCAATATTTTGGGTTTGAGGCAACAAAAATACACACGTCTCTTACATACAAGGAAGGGGTAGTATATTAAATTGTTTAAAAAGAGGTCTACAGCTGTCATCGAATTTAGCGTTGCATATTGCGCGGATGCACTTTTTCTGGAGTTTAAAGGCCCTATCAATATCTACAGAATTACCCACAGTATCAAGCCATAGCCAAGGATAGAGGAGACATAGCCATGATAGGCCATTAAAGCTGCTTCAACTCTTAGACCAACGATAAACAACTAGACCCACAGTTGCCAAAGACTTTTCTTGAAAAAATGTCCTAGCGGTAATATACATCAAGTTATATAGATAACAAAAACACATGATACCAAATTAGGACTTAGGGTTGTTAGTATAAGGTGCAATGTCATTTGTACGCAATGATCGTTATGTCCTTCCGAAGTTCGAATGTATGCACTTTAGTTCCGAGTGTTTGAAATTCGAACATTGCCACTAATCGGAATAGAACATAGAAAATAATCGGAGTAGCTCTTTCAAATAAAATGCTAACAATATTTTTATCCTTTATTCAATTTCAATAAAAAAAAAAAAAATATTGCCCTGCAACAATCTTAGTTTATTATAAAGCTGCCGTTTACTTTTGTTTTTAATTTATGATATTATCTTTTTTTGCTTTGTAATTCAATCGAATGATTAAAAAAACTCCAATTAAAGTAATTTTAGTGTTAAAGAGTCTCCATGTCTCTTATGTTTTGAGTGGAAGAATTGAAGCAGGTTTAGACGGAATACGTTTGTCTCTTTTACTCTTAAGTAATTATAACCTTGTGAAAGAGAAGGCGCTTCGTCATGGCCTCAGCGACGCGCGGGAATTTTAATTTATTGAAATAAAATGAAAATTGCGCATAGAATTCAAATATTGACTGTGGAGTAACAGATTTATTAATATAATTACATAAAATATGATACACCATATTCTTTCTGCGAGTTTCTGGAATTATTTGCACAGTTTTGCACAACACACGTTGGCGTTGCGAGACGTTTTCATGCCGCGGTCAAAACACGACTAATGCGCATTTGGACACTTTTTGAGCGCGAATGTGTCTCTAGTTCTTTATAAAATCTCATTGCTTCAACTGATATAGTTTGTCTCAACCTTTTGAGTGCATAAACAAAGCGATTTAATCTGTTACAAACCAGCTCAATATGACATTTCCAGTTCAAATGCCTGTCTATCGTGATACCAAGAAATTTGAAAGTGTCAGTTTCATCAACCATTTCGTTGTTATCACTCACTTGGATAGGATATGGGTTAGCATTATACGAGATAAATTGCATGAACTTAGTTTTAGCTGGAAATTTACTGCAATGTCTTGTATGGGAACCGTTTTAAAATGGACTAGTCGCTGATACTTGGCATAGTTGTTTGTTAGGTTGTTCTTATGCGGAAAACCCCCGGGAGGCATCGAGAGGCACCGCAGGGGTGGCGGGAGGAGGGGGGAAAGTTTGAAGTTGCCGCGCTTTGCTTTGAGGCCTATAATTTCCTAAATGTAGGTACTAGGGCAAGTGTGATGTTATTTTCAGACAAATCAAGGACGGCAAAAACATTTTTGAAAAAAAAATTGGGGCTTTCCATACAAAAAAAAACGAGATATTAAGAAAAAAACATTAAACGTGAACAATATTTTTACGCAATAACGTAATTTTCTTTTTAACGATGAAAGATATCGGGATTAAAAACATATGTTCAGAAAGCTGTACTTACCTGGATTACATTAATGTAACTTACATTGGGATAAGTTAATAAAAACTGATGCAAAAAAAAAAAACTTTGCAGGGCAGAGTGACATAAAGCGTGTAGTTCCAACTTTTATTAATAATTGTCATCAAATCAACTTTCTAGATTATTATTTCTACTCGGGACGCCGCGGCTCGCGCAGACGGGTGATCAGATCACGTCTGTGGATCTATTTCACCCACTATCCCAGCTGGAGACGGGCGGCGTGGGTTGTTTCGCTCCAAGCCCCATCCAGGATGACGGCCAGTTATATGTGGCGAGCTGCTCTTTTGGCTTCATCAGGGGTGTCCTCATTTTCCATCCCCCCTAACTACTGGTTGAGATGTACTAAATGAGGATCCTGAGAGGGCCTCCGGAGCATCTCGCACACAATTCTGTGTCCCCTGGTGTGAGGCTCACTGCTCCACAATCCACCCCGCCCGGGGCACTGGTTTACTGGTGCTCCTGCAGCGTTACCCCGTGGAACCTACCTGTTGCTTTGTAGTATCTTACCATGTCTGCTACTGATACTTCCCTTATGTCCTCCTCTGATATTTTGTCCTTACCCGTTGCTAACCATCGGGGCATCGAGTACATGGGACACTCGGCGAAGAAATGGAAGCCGGTCTCCTCCTCTCCGCATTCTGGACAAGCTGGGTCCTCCTTTTTCTTCATTATGGTCAGATGTCTGTTTAAATTACAATGACCTGTCATAATGCCTACCATTACCGTTATATCTGGTTTCGAGAGCTGTAAAAGGTGTTTAGTCTTTTTCCTATCATATCCCTTGATGAAGAGTTTGGATTGACGATGCCCCTCCACGTTCTCCCATCGCGTGATAGCCTCTTCATTTATAATTTTCCTAAGTACCCCTTTAACTATGTTGCTAGATATGGGAAGGCGGGGTTCTGGGCCTATCAGTATTTCATCTGCTCCTTTCCTGGCTAGTTCATCCGCGGTCTCGTTACCCAAAAACGGCAATTGAAGTGCACGGAATTATGTATGTGTGGTGGCAACTGCTAGTATACACCTAAAACTGTTTCCCACGGTACGGTCAACCGCACGACGGTAGAAACTTCTTCAACGTTTCGTCCAAAAGTGTTTCTACTGACGTGCTATTGAGTATACAAGCATCTAGAAAGTTGATTTGATGACAATTATTAATAAAAGTTGGAACTACACGCTTTATGTCACTCTGCCCTACAAAGTTTTTTTTTTTTTTTTGCATCAGTTTTTATTAACTTATCCCAATGTAAGTTACATTAATGTAATCCAGGTAAGTACAGCTTTCTGAAAAATTTTTTTTTATCCCGATATCTTTCATCGTTAAAAAGAAAATTACGTTATTGCGTAAAAATATTGTTCACGTTTAATGTTTTTTTCTTAATATCTCGTTTTTTTTGTATGGAAAGCCCCAATTTTTTTTTCAAAAATGTTTTTGCCGTCCTTGATTTGTCTGAAAATAACATCACACTTGCCCTAGTACCTACATTTAGGAAATTATAGGCCTCAAAGCAAAGCGCGGCAACTTCAAACTTTCCCCCCTCCTCCCGCCACCCCTGCGGTGCCTCTCGATGCCTCCCGGGGGTTTTCCGCATAAGAACAACCTAACAAACAACTATGCCAAGTATCAGCGACTAGTCCATTTTAAAACGGTACATCGCAGTAAATTCTTAGCTATTTTACTAACATTTATACGTAAGTCAATTTTTTTTTCTCACTAAGAGCATTATTTATGTCGTTTCCAAACGTAGGTCCATCTTTATTTTTACATTCTATTATGAGTGTTGTGTCATCTGCGAATTGAACACAACTATGACAAGTAGCCTTAGGAAGATCGTTTACGTACAAAAGAAACACTAATGGCCCAAGAACACTACCTTGCGGCACAACTTTATTAGTGACTCTAAAATTGGAACAATAGCTTTGCTTCGTGATAATGCCATTCGATCGATATCGTCCTCGATCCTTCTGCTTGATGACTTACATTGCCGTGGAAACTGAACGATGCAATTATACGTTAAAGGGGTCGGTCAACGCGGTACGCACGTGTAGCAGGGAGTGAACTGAAAACGCGTGCTAGTGACATCACCTCATCTCTTTCAACGTCTGTCATCCCAGCATGAGGGTCGCGTACTACAGACGGAATAATGTAGTTTGATTAGAATGTCGACACAGACAGAGCTATGCGTGGAAGCAGGACGGAGCGATGCGTGTCTCTGTCCAATATCTTACGCATCGCTCCGTTTGCCACCGGAAACTACTCACCGGCAGACAATAGATGACTCTTCAGGACTTGGGGTTTGAAAACACAATCTTAATGGAAACGAGTTTATTGAGACATTGAACAAATACAAAGCGGTGGTCGTGCTGCGCGCGTGCACGTCCGAGCACGACCAGAATCAAAGGTAAACTGACTGTTTTTGACACGAATGACACCGAAAGACAAAGATAGAAGACATTTGAAATAGGATTTGGAATTTTGGGCCAGGACGATAGAGCCAGGATCACGAAAGGAAGCAGCATGCGAGGCATGCAGCCCTGCTCCGTGACACGTTCTGCTGTCATTCTCAAGGTAGGCATTTACAAGACGAGCCGAGAGCCGTACAAATCCGCTGACAAATCTGTGGTTGCTAATTCATGAGCCGCGAACCGTTCAGTTTTGTCACTTGTGAACTTTCGTGAGCCTTGCACGTGTCTGTCATGGTTTAGAATCAGCTTATTGATAAACGCGTTAAATAAGCTTTGTTTGGTGACGTGTTCTTGACTGTACCTATTTACACAGATGTAAAACTTACGGGCGTATTAAGGAACCAGGCCAAGCAGGGCCCAGAAACAAACGGCTTTCTATTATCGTAAACGCTGTATAGAATAAAAATTCATGTGGCTAACGTTAGCTGTAACGCAGCATTTCGTTAGCTAATGTAAATCCCATGCATTTTGAGTCTATTCTACTTTCGTTTGCGATAGTAGAAAGCCGCTTGTCTCAAGGCCCTAGCGATTTTTAAATTCTATTCTATTAGCTATCTACTGGCCCCGTGTGGTGCCGGCAAAGAATAGTACCATCTCATACATACCCGTGGGTGTAGTAAGAGGCGACTAAGGGTTATAAACTGGAGGATGGGCAGCAGCATCCTCCTGTGTATCATACCATCTTACTTACTGCGGTCACCAACAACAGCGGTCGCTAGCCGCAACGCTTACAAGCGTGGTGACTATGGCAAATTCCCTCCTAAGTACCGCGCCATTTGGTTAAAGTTATGGAGGGAGTTCCCTGTCCTGTAGCGGACATTTCATGGGTTGTTATTTATTTACATACATTGTAACATAACAGAAAAAATTCCAAAGCGTTACAAAGATACAAAAAAACATTAAAAATACAAAATGCACATAAAATAATAACATCATACTACCCTAGCTAAACCGGCACACATAATTAACACTGAATTTTGCTTACAGTCATCATTCTTTCAAACGGTCCATTACATTCTTTCATCAAGTACGTCACTGAACTCCTAAATAGATCATGTGGTGCTGCTTCATTCAAGTAGGAAGTTGAGAAGCGCGACCGGCCGCGGCACAGACAAGCAAGCCTGCGAGTGAGGATGATGACGCCTAGCTACTAGCTACTGGCTACCAGCCGGGACTCACCCGCACGTCGCTGCCGCCGTACTTGCCGGCGGCGTAGGAAGCCGCGCCGCCGCCCTCCAGGAAGGCGGGCACGGGCTGGTCCGCTTGACGCAAGATCTTGGCCAGGTCCGCCACCAGCGCGCGGTCCTGATACACACGCAAAACAACTACATTTTTATTATATTCCAATTTATATAATACTACACGTAGTATAAAATAACTCTGGCTATGTCAGTTGATGCAAGTCAAGACGTAAAGACATTTTTGACTTCTGCGCATCAATGACATCGCCAAGGTTATTTTGTACGACGTGTGCTAACGTTCAGAACGCGGCTTGGCACGCATAGATCCCGTACCCGTCATACAAAAATTCCATAGAAAGAGCCAATTTTATTTATATTTCTTTAAAACTTTATTGCACTGAAGTACAAAAGGCGGGCCTAATGCCAAGCGGCATTTTTCCCGATTTTGTAAGTTTTCCAGGAAACCTTTTCCAATTTTCTTTTGATACAAACATTATCCTTGAAGTTACGAACATGGTCTTAGAGATAGTGAACATAATTTTAACATATTACTTAGACCATTGAACTGGACAACTTGTACATTAATTGTATAATTTTGTAATCGATTCCTCGTTAACGGATTTCAAGATTTGGATTTTTGCTAGAGGTTTAAGAAAATTCAATCCGTTTTTAATGGATTTCTTGAAAAAAGCGCGATTCACAAACCTTACACCGCCATTTGTTGCTGGGCTTCGGTTCAGATTGAGCAAAGCTAGGTCGCCCATGTATTTATTTTAATTCGAGAGCACTAGCTACGAAAGTTGAAGACTAGAATCACATCATCAAAGGTAGGAAAAGTTAAAGTTCAAAATATTCTTGAAAATAAAAGTAAAGAAAATGAACTGAGCTATAATAATCACCCCTTGTAACATCGAGAATCCAGACGCATATCAAAGCATAGCTAGAGAATAGAGTTTTTGGTCTGCGTTCCCGAGTTCATATAACCCGAATTTATCCAAATCGCAAGTGAATACGCTTATCTGGGCAAGCTCGTTCCATCGGCGTCCTCATCTCGGTCTTCAAGACTAAGAGGTCAAGAGCAAACCTATCGACAGTAAAAATATATTGAGACCTTGCACTTGGTCATTCAATTACACTGAATTAAGCATAGCAGTTGTAGTGATGTGAAATTTTCAGCTGCCTGACTGCTTGTTTGGTTTCTTAGCTTTGAAACATCTACTTAACCACTTTAAGTGCACTGGAATATGTCTCGAGTAAAGGCTAACTTATCGATTTTCCATTCAATGGGAAAGTTTTGTTTTAAGTGGATTTACTAACTATATGAATTTTTAGTTTCTCTGACGTCAGTACATTAGACGTCTAAGTTAAAAGCATTAATTTTAAGTGTTTAAATATGTCGACTATATCATCACTAGACGTGAAAACCCTAACGCAAATAAGCACTCATGAAGGATAAAAGGTCATAGGTTTGCATGAGAGCTTCGGATATTATTCCTGACTAAAATCTTATTATCCGTTACGTAAACGCATACTGCAGATTCTGTGCCAAGGACGATAAAACACCTATACACTTAAAATGCCATTGTGACGCACTAATTAACAGTAGAAGTCTGGCAACAGGACACAATGCATCCCGAAGATGCCTGGACTCTTAATCCTACTGCTTCTTTGAGGCTGTGGATGTGGCCGAGGAGATGCAGCATAAAGGAATGGCTATAATAGACTTACGAAAGTTGTTGTTTACTTACTTACTGTTTCGTAAACATTTTTTCACTTAAAAAAGATTTATCTTCAACCACATGAGGTACCCGTTTGTAACCACAATACACTCAGACAAACCCTTAGTTTGTCGTTTTACATACAAAAACTCTAGATTTGTACAGGTTGCAGCGGACGTTGGGAGCTGGGTGCCGAACCCCGTTTCCCCGACGATCAACTGGCACACCCAGCTTGAGAAACTTGTGTAAGACATACCTGGTCGGCATCGAAGAAAGAAACGGCCTTGCCTCGGTTACCGACGCGCCCGGTTCGCCCGATCCTGTGCACATACTCGTCTATGCTCTTCGGCAAATCGTAGTTCACTACGATATCCACGTTTTTTATATCTAAAACAAAAATTTGAACGTTAACTTTTAAAAACAGTAACTATTTTCAAATGAGTGTTAGTAGTATTTCGATTCGGCGAATAGAATATTGCAAAACTTAGTACGAATTTTTACTAAGGCTGAATGGTGAATAGATCTGCAAAATGAGACCAATCAGATCAGAAAAATCTACAAATGAATGGCGAAAGTGAAACAAAGAGGATTGCCGATGAATGCATCAGTTGTGTACTTGTGTTCGCCTCTTACGCAGTGATGTTTGGTCTTGAAGTTATGAAGCGTGGATATAAACAGTATGAAGTGTATGTGGTGTAGGACGTACGAGTATAGTATAACGTACCAAGTCCTCAGTCGCCGTGTATGGAGGAGGTGACAGCTGCTGTGTGTGTGTATAGTATAGTATACAGTGTGATGTAACGCACCGAGCCCCCTGGCGGCGACGGCCGTGGCGACCAGGATGCAGTGGTGGCCGGTCTTGAAGTTGTGTAGCGCCTCCTCGCGCTCGCGCTGCATGCGGTCGCCGTGTATGGAGGAGGTGACAGCTGCTGTGTGTGTGTATAGTATAGTATACAGTGTGATGTAACGCACCGAGCCCCCTGGCGGCGACGGCCGTGGCGACCAGGATGCAGTGGTGGCCGGTCATGAAGTTGTGTAGCGCCTCCTCGCGCTCGCGCTGCATGCGGTCGCCGTGTATGGAGGAGGTGACAGCTGCTGTGTGTGTGTATAGTATACAGTATGATGTAACGCACCGAGCCCCCTGGCGGCGACGGCCGTGGCGACCAGGATGCAGTGGTGGCCGGTCTTGAAGTTGTGTAGCGCCTCCTCGCGCTCGCGCTGCATGCGGTCGCCGTGTATGGAGGAGGTGACAGCTGCTGTGTGTGTGTATAGTATACAGTATGATGTAACGCACCGAGCCCCCTGGCGGCGACGGCCGTGGCGACCAGGATGCAGTGGTGGCCGGTCTTGAAGTTGTGTAGCGCCTCCTCGCGCTCGCGCTGCATGCGGTCGCCGTGTATGGAGGAGGTGACAGCTGCTGTGTGTGTGTATAGTATAGTATACAGTATGATGTAACGCACCGAGCCCCCTGGCGGCGACGGCCGTGGCGACCAGGATGCAGTGGTGGCCGGTCTTGAAGTTGTGTAGCGCCTCCTCGCGCTCGCGCTGCATGCGGTCGCCGTGTATGGAGGAGGTGACAGCTGCTGTGTGTGTGTGTATAGTATAGTATACAGTATGATGTAACGCACCGAGCCCCCTGGCGGCGACGGCCGTGGCGACCAGGATGCAGTGGTGGCCGGTCTTGAAGTTGTGTAGCGCCTCCTCGCGCTCGCGCTGCATGCGGTCGCCGTGTATGGAGGAGGTGACAGCTGCTGTGTGTGTGTATAGTATAGTATACAGTATGATGTAACGCACCGAGCCCCCTGGCGGCGACGGCCGTGGCGACCAGGATGCAGTGGTGGCCGGTCTTGAAGTTGTGTAGCGCCTCCTCGCGCTCGCGCTGCATGCGGTCGCCGTGTATGGAGGAGGTGACAGCTGCTGTGTGTGTGTATAGTATAGTATACAGTATGATGTAACGCACCGAGCCCCCTGGCGGCGACGGCCGTGGCGACCAGGATGCAGTGGTGGCCGGTCTTGAAGTTGTGTAGCGCCTCCTCGCGCTCGCGCTGCATGCGGTCGCCGTGTATGGAGGAGGTGACAGCTGCTGTGTGTGTGTATAGTATAGTATACAGTATGATGTAACGCACCGAGCCCCCTGGCGGCGACGGCCGTGGCGACCAGGATGCAGTGGTGGCCGGTCTTGAAGTTGTGTAGCGCCTCCTCGCGCTCGCGCTGCATGCGGTCGCCGTGTATGGAGGAGGTGACAGCTGCTGTGTGTGTGTATAGTATAGTATACAGTATGATGTAACGCACCGAGCCCCCTGGCGGCGACGGCCGTGGCGACCAGGATGCAGTGGTGGCCGGTCTTGAAGTTGTGTAGCGCCTCCTCGCGCTCGCGCTGCATGCGGTCGCCGTGTATGGAGGAGGTGACAGCTGCTGTGTGTGTGTATAGTATAGTATACAGTATGATGTAACGCACCGAGCCCCCTGGCGGCGACGGCCGTGGCGACCAGGATGCAGTGGTGGCCGGTCTTGAAGTTGTGTAGCGCCTCCTCGCGCTCGCGCTGCATGCGGTCGCCGTGTATGGAGGAGGTGACAGCTGCTGTGTGTGTGTATAGTATAGTATACAGTATGATGTAACGCACCGAGCCCCCTGGCGGCGACGGCCGTGGCGACCAGGATGCAGTGGTGGCCGGTCTTGAAGTTGTGTAGCGCCTCCTCGCGCTCGCGCTGCATGCGGTCGCCGTGTATGGAGGAGGTGACAGCTGCTGTGTGTGTGTATAGTATAGTATACAGTATGATGTAACGCACCGAGCCCCCTGGCGGCGACGGCCGTGGCGACCAGGATGCAGTGGTGGCCGGTCTTGAAGTTGTGTAGCGCCTCCTCGCGCTCGCGCTGCATGCGGTCGCCGTGTATGGAGGAGGTGACAGCTGCTGTGTGTGTGTATAGTATAGTATACAGTATGATGTAACGCACCGAGCCCCCTGGCGGCGACGGCCGTGGCGACCAGGATGCAGTGGTGGCCGGTCTTGAAGTTGTGTAGCGCCTCCTCGCGCTCGCGCTGCATGCGGTCGCCGTGTATGGAGGAGGTGAGCAGCTGCTGCTCAGACAGGATGGACGCTATGAAGTCCGCGTTACGCTTCGTCTCCACGAACACTAGCACACGCTTTTTATCTGAAAACAAACCAACAATTTTTTTTTATTGAAAATGGGCTTACTCTTGACCTCGATCTAGTCTTGAAGACAGAGATGAGATCGACGATGGAACGAGCTTACCCAGAAGAAGCCTATTCACTCGCGACTTGAATAGATTCGGGTTATATGAACTCGGGAACACAGACGCAGGCAGAGAATTCCACTCTTTAGCCGTGCGCATTACAAAAGATGTTTCAAAGCGCTTTGTGCGAATGTTCGGAATATCAACCTAGTATGGGTGATATCCTGCGGTGCGTCTGGACTCCCGATGGTAGAAGGGAGATGGTGGAATAAGCTCGTGGAGCTCTAGAGCACACTCTCCGAAGTACAATCTGTAGAAGACCGACAGATATGCAACTTTGCGACGGTGGGCCAGACTGTGAAACTTGGTTTTCACCAGCATCTCATCACCAACGAGCTTCTTGGCTCTGCGATCTATCGAGTCAAGTGCGGCTAGTTGGTATTTGGCTGAGCCATCCCAAAGGTGACAGCAATACTACTAAACGAGCTTTTGAATGCGACTTCGTTCAAGTGTTTAAGGTAGTATTTTATTGTCAAGCTCAATCCGTGTTAGGTCATTTGTCTAAAACTTTATAAACTAACAAATCACAATAAACATCCTACAAGATTTTGTTTTAATGGCTTCATTTGTTACCACTATGACTCTCCTAGATTTTCCTTCCCGGCGGATTTGTGCATTAGTCGTGGGGGTTAAAAATGTACCCCCATAAAGGGTTTTATCTATATATATAAAAGAAGAAGGTGACTGACTGACTGACATATCAACGCACAGCCAAAACCGCTGGGTCTAGAGATTCCAAATTTGGCATGTAGGTTCCTTATGAGGCCTAGGGGTGCACTAAGAAAGGGTTTTACAAAATTGTACCCCTAAGGGGGTAAAATAGGGGATGAAAGTTTGTATGAAAGTCCGTCAGTTTTGAAGTTAGGATCTTCAAAATTTATATTTAAGCTGACGACTTAAAATTAATATTTACGTGTCTCAGGGTTTTTGAAAATTCGACACCCTTAAGGGTGAAAAGGGGGATGAAGTTGAAAATTCTTTATTTTTAAAGTAAAATCCACATAATTTATTATTTAGGCATTAATAATGTAATTCTATGCAACGTTCATCACTGTTATTGAAATTCCACCCCAAATTCCACCCCTAAAAAAGGGAAATGGGGTGAAAAAGGCTAAATACCAATATGGGTATCTTTTGTATGGTTTATCGGGTCGCTGATTACGAAAACTACAACAATTTTGAAATCCAATTTGGTGGACATTAAATACCATCATTCCCTTGGGATGGGGTTGGGGTGCGATAGGGTTGAAATGTGAATATGGGTGTCGTTTGTATGGTTTATCGGGTCGCTGATTACGAAAACTACAACAATTTTGAAATCCAACGTGGTGGACGTGAAATACCATCATCCCCCTGGGGATGGAGTTGGGGTGCGATAGGTTTGAAATATCTAAAAATCAATATGGGTGTCGTTTGGATAGTTTATCGGATCGCTGATTACGAAAACTACAACAATTTTGAAATCTTAGGTTGTAAATGTGAAATACCAACATCCCCTGGGGATGGGGTTGCGGTGCGATAGGGTTAAAATGTCTAAAAATGAATATAGATGTCGATTTTATGTTTATATAAGGATAGGGATAGCGGCTAAGACGGCGTTAAGGATAGGGTCAGGGGCAGGGATAGGGAGAAGGAGAGGGAGTGGGATGGAGGAAGAGAGAGAGGGAGGGGGAGGAAAAGAGAATGCACATTGTCTGAATATCACGCGGGCAAAGCCGCGGGCACAGCTAGTATTTAATAGAATGGGTAGGGATAATATAATAATGTGAAAGTATGTTTGCTGGTTCTTCACTTGGTAAGAAGGCAATGGATGACAATAGCGACTGTGTATAGATAAGTATTATGAGACAGAAATATTAATATGATATGGGTGAGGTCCCAGGATGATGAGCGAATTGTAAATTGAAATAAAATTAGTAGGTACAAACGTTATTGGATAGGTACGAGTGGGCTTTCGGTTTCGTCGTAAGTGTCGTAACAGAGATTATTTAGCCATTGAGACACAACTTTTTGGACTTATATTTAGTTAGATTTAAAATATTTAATTTAAGATTGACTTTATAGTATAGATAAGGGCCGAGAAATCTGAAGAATTTTCGAGCCGTACCAGTTCTTATGGATGGAATTTGCCATTTTTGACGTCGCGATCTTATAACATATCAACCCTATCGCACCCCAACCCCATCCCCAGGGGATGATGGTATTTCACGTCCACCACATTGGATTTCAAAATTGTTTTAGTTTCCGTAATCAGCGACCCGATAAACCATACAAACGATACCCATATTGGTTTTTAGACTTTTTCACTCCATTTTCCTCTTTAAGGGGTTGAATATGGAGTGGAATTTAGTGTATGTTCCACATAATTACAACCCTAATGCCTAAATAATAAATTTAGTGGATATTACTTTGAAATGAAGGAGTTTTAAATTCATCCCCCTTTTCACCCTTTAGGGTGTAGAATTTTCAAAAACTCTTGAGACAAATAAAAATTAATTTTTAGTTGTCGGTCTAAATACAAATTTTGAAGATCCTAACTTCAAAACTGACGGACTTTCATACAAAATTTCATCCCTTATTTCACCCCCTTAGGGTGCTTTGCCTCACGTGCTTTTTTATCTTTTACCTAAAGTTCAAAAACAAATTTCTATAGTTCTACCTTTAAAAATAAAAGACTTATAGACCAACATACAGAAAAAATATCATCCCCCTTTTAGGGTGATTTTTAAGAAATGCTTAAACACGTGTTTCTTTATTTCTTACCAAAAGTTAAATTTGTGTGAATCTAACTCAAGAAACAAAGGACTTTCACACAAACTTTCATCCCTTATTTCACCCCCTTAGGGGATGAATGTTGAAAAATTCTTAAACACGTACTTTTTATTTTTACCATAAGCTCGGAACAAAATTTCTATAATTCTACCTTAAAAAATTTAAGACTTATAGACCAACATACGACAAAAAAATCATTCCATTTTTCACCCCCTTGAAAGGTGACTTTTAAGAAATCCTTAAACACGTGTTTCTTTATTTTTTACCAGAAACTTAAATTCAAATTTGTGTGAATCTAATCTAGCTCAAGAAACAAAGGACTTTCATACAAACTTTCACCCCCTTGGGAGATGAATTTTCCAAAATTCTTTCATAGTGGGTGGTTTTGACGTGCATAGAACCTGTGTACAAAATTTCAGATCTGTATCTATAGCGGTTACGGCTCGACGTTGATGAATCAGTCAGTCAGTCAGGACATGCTCTTTTATATATTTAGATGACCTCATGATATCATACCTACACATTATACATGACAATACCACTCATAAATATACACACACACACTTCTACACACTCTTTTCAAACTTACATTCGTACACACACATTAACAAATACAATACATGTCCCTCAACACAGAATCCTCAGAGAAAAAAACTGCATAAAAATTTATTTTGTCGATGCCAAAAAATAGTCATAAATAGTCACTATAAGAAAAAAAATAGTCGCGTTACAATTCTAGAGTTATAGCTATGGTTTGCTGAGGATTATGGGCATAGGCTATAGACAGAATCCTCAGCTCTGATGCAAGCAAACCGTAGGGACTATCGACTTGGTTTTTATTTTAAAAAATAGTCATGAAATAGTCGTCTTGACTTCCAAATTCTCGAAAATAATCGTTCAAGGATTTCAGAGTTACAGGGGTAGCTTGCTGAAGATTCTGTGCATAGCATTTCACGGACGCAGATTCCTGCAGAACTTTTAGGTTTTTCTGTTTGATACTTACGAGTATGTCAAAAAATAGTCAACAAATAGTTGTCTCAAACCATAATAACTTCGGTCTGGTTTACCTAGTAGAAGTATGTTAAAAATGCATGTTAATTTCGCCATACATTTTTTCTTTGTACAGTCGCGTACACAAAATTATTTGACATTGATTTCAAGGTGTCAAAAAAAATGGATTTTGATATTGTTACAGGCTTTTATCAAAAGTGGCTCTGAATCTGATTTAAAATAATCTTTTCAAAAAACTTGTTAACAGTTGATAGAATTGAAATAGGTCTAAAATTTGTGGGGTCTGATTTACTACCAGCTTTAAACAATGAAATATTGTTTTTATGTTTCATCATAGAAAAAATATTCAATAATTTTTCTAGGTTTCATCATCAAATTAGGAAAAAACAACATCTTCTACATATGTATTAAAAATACAGGAGAAATATGTTTATAATGGCACTATTAATTTTAATTGACAGGCTATCTATATCGGCAGTCTTTTTCATTTTAATACATTTTTAAAGACTTTTATTACATCAATATTATTATTGTAAATGAATTTCAAATCTACTACACAAACATCAACATTTTGATCTAAATAGGAATTGGCAAGAGTGGGAGATGAATTCAAGGACTTGGTTGTTGTTACTGGAATATCCTAGAAGTTTTCAAAAGCTTTAGCGAATTCTACATCTTTAAGATCTGATGGTCAATCTTTAGCTGGAAGTAATTTCCTGGAGCTTCAGATTTTCCAGTTTCACTATTAATAGTTTCCAAAGTCGTTCGTTCGTTGTTCGGGAACGTATCTACCGGCGTTACGCGATATTATAGTATTTATTTATTTATACATAAGATACATTTGACAGTTTGGGAACGGATGTCCAAAAAATCTGAATTTGCTCTCATCCAATGCACAACTTTTATGAAGACAAGTTTTCGATATTGTGAGTCCTTTACGAGACATAGTCGTAAAACCGCAAATTAACCTTTTTGGGGGTTTACATACTACACATACATTTTTACTTTTTATCCCCCACCACTTAAGCACAACTGAGGAGGAAAACCTACGATGGTAATATTGGGTAACAATTGAAGCTATTAAAACAATTAAACTTTTTGTAGGAATTATTTCCGAATTGAAAATTAACCCTAATGAACTATGTTGAATCTTTTACAAAAACAACTTTAACTGACCTCCCTATTAGATTTATGTACTTAAAGTGGGAGCTCAGTTTTTTAAGTATTGCACAATTTTTATAATATACAACTTTTAGAAACAAAGGTTAAAATATGATAAAAAAAAACTTCCGATAGAAATTGCATCAGCTTATAGCGCATTTTGTTTAGAAGCTATATATTGCACTATAGAGCACATAAAGCTAATTGAAATAGTTTAAAATAACGCTATCCTGACAAAGAACACTTTATTGTACTTTAATTTTTCATTTTTGTCTCCATTTCAAACAAATTAAATTGTGATGAGGGCGCTAGTGTGCGCGGAGTGCAGTCTTAATTAATAAAATACAATTTCCACTGACCGTTCTCCTCGATGAGTTTCTTGAGCGAGTTCTGCTTCTCGTACTTGGCGACCTGCAGGAAGATCTGCTCCACGTCGGTGCTCGCGCCGCCCACGATGCCCACCGCCACGAACAGGTAGTCGTGCAGGAAGCGCCCCGCCAGGTGCTGGATGTCTTCCGGGAACGTGGCCGAGAACATCAGCGTCTGCCGCTGATCCTAACACACAAACCAATCGTTTACATAACGTAAATATTCGTTCATTCATTTATAGGACGAACGCCGGACGAGTGACCAAACACTTTGAATTTTTTTTTGTGACACAAGTAGGCAAACAATCAAGTAGGCTACCTGATGGTAAGTGGTCACCATAACACCCACTGTCTCGTTAGTGGCATAAGTCGACTCTAATAATATAACAAAGTGTGTAACCCACCCTCAGTACTAAGATGGCATGTCTCACGTGCCGGTAATTTCACTGGCTCCCATACCCTTTAAACCGAATCACAGCAGTGCAAACACTGCTACTTTACGACACAAATAGGCAAGGGGGTGGTACATCCCCCGACGAACTTTGCAAAAAGCCCTGCCACCTTCAGAATAATACAATAAATAAAATGGAGCAGATTACAGTCTATCGAGTATTTTCCTAAATAAACATACCTTTAAAAAATTGCGTTTTTTTTATTAAAAGGATTACTATGATGAAATGTTGTACGCTTTTTGATAGCAGAATTAAAGTTTCTGTTAGGAAACTAATTAGTTCTTCCTTAGTAATCGCCCTAGTCAAAATACATCAATCAATGGAGCCGTTCCACCATTTAATCTAGGAACAGAGGTCATATACATGTTTTGTGGTGGGAGTTCTAGCCCAGAGATAGCCATGTAGTTTTTTGCCATTTAGCCATGTAGATAGTTGACTGAGTAGCCAGGTATCCAGTGTACTTCTGCTCTCTGCTCCGGACTTAAAAGTTCTTGTAACGCCTTTCATATACTACAACTTATGGGAAACAAATACAAATCTTTGGACACCTTACAGACACATTAAAGTACCGTTCATTCACAAGAGTACCCTACAAAGAAAACCGACTTCAACAAGTGTATATGTATGTGTGTGTGTGTGTAGTGACGCTCACCAGCGGGACCATGGTGGGGTGCTCCATCATCATCTCCACGCTCGGCATGAAGCCCATGTCCAGCATCAAGTGTATCTGTGTGTGTGTGTGTGTGTAGTGACGCTCACCAGCGGGATCATGGTGGGGTGCTCCAACATCTTCTCCACGCTCGGCATGAACCCCATGTCCAGCACCAAGTGTATCTGTGTGTGTGTGTGTAGTGACGCTCACCAGCGGGATCATGGTGGGGTGCTCCAACATCTTCTCCACGCTCGGCATGAAGCCCATGTCCAGCACCAAGTGTATCTGTGTGTGTGTGTGTGTGTAGTGACGCTCACCAGCGGGACCATGGTGGGGTGCTCCAACATCTTCTCCACGCTCGGCATGAAGCCCATGTCCAGCACCAAGTGTATCTGTGTGTGTGTGTGTGTGTAGTGACGCTCACCAGCGGGACCATGGTGGGGTGCTCCATCATCTTCTCCACGCTCGGCATGAAGCCCATGTCCAGCACCAAGTGTATCTGTGTGTGTGTGTGTAGTGACGCTCACCAGCGGGACCATGGTGGGGTGCTCCAACATCTTCTCCACGCTCGGCATGAAGCCCATGTCCAGCACCAAGTGTATCTGTGTGTGTGTGTGTGTGTAGTGACGCTCACCAGCGGGACCATGGTGGGGTGCTCCAACATCTTCTCCACGCTCGGCATGAAGCCCATGTCCAGCACCAAGTGTATCTGTGTGTGTGTGTGTAGTGACGCTCACCAGCGGGACCATGGTGGGGTGCTCCATCATCTTCTCCACGCTCGGCATGAAGCCCATGTCCAGCACCAAGTGTATCTGTGTGTGTGTGTGTGTGTGTAGTGACGCTCACCAGCGGGACCATGGTGGGGTGCTCCAACATCTTCTCCACGCTCGGCATGAAGCCCATGTCCAGCACCAAGTGTATCTGTGTGTGTGTGTGTGTGTAGTGACGCTCACCAGCGGGACCATGGTGGGGTGCTCCATCATCTTCTCCACGCTCGGCATGAAGCCCATGTCCAGCATGCGGTCCGCCTCGTCCAGCACCAAGTGTATCTGTGTGTGTGTGTGTGTAGTGACGCTCACCAGCGGGACCATGGTGGCGTGCTCCATCATCTTCTCCACGCTCGGCATGAAGCCCATGTCCAGCATGCGGTCCGCCTCGTCCAGCACCAAGTGTATCTGTGTGTGTGTGTAGTGACGCTCACCAGCGGGACCATGGTGGGGTGCTCCATCATCTTCTCCACGCTCGGCATGAAGCCCATGTCCAGCATGCGGTCCGCCTCGTCCAGCACCAAGTGTATCTGTGTGTGTGTATAGTGACGCTCACCAGCGGGACCATGGTGGGGTGCTCCATCATCTTCTCCACGCTCGGCATGAAGCCCATGTCCAGCATGCGGTCCGCCTCGTCCAGCACCAAGTGTATCTGTGTGTGTGTATAGTGACGCTCACCAGCGGGACCATGGTGGGGTGCTCCATCATCTTCTCCACGCTCGGCATGAAGCCCATGTCCAGCATGCGGTCCGCCTCGTCCAGCACCAAGTGTATCTGTGTGTGTGTATAGTGACGCTCACCAGCGGGACCATGGTGGGGTGCTCCATCATCTTCTCCACGCTCGGCATGAAGCCCATGTCCAGCATGCGGTCCGCCTCGTCCAGCACCAAGTGTATCTGTGTGTGTGTATAGTGACGCTCACCAGCGGGACCATGGTGGGGTGCTCCATCATCTTCTCCACGCTCGGCATGAAGCCCATGTCCAGCATGCGGTCCGCCTCGTCCAGCACCAAGTGTATCTGTGTGTGTGTATAGTGACGCTCACCAGCGGGACCATGGTGGGGTGCTCCATCATCTTCTCCACGCTCGGCATGAAGCCCATGTCCAGCATGCGGTCCGCCTCGTCCAGCACCAAGTGTATCTGTGTGTGTGTATAGTGACGCTCACCAGCGGGACCATGGTGGGGTGCTCCATCATCTTCTCCACGCTCGGCATGAAGCCCATGTCCAGCATGCGGTCCGCCTCGTCCAGCACCACGAAGCGCACGGACTCGAAGGACACGCGGCTGCGCTCCACGAAGTCGTGCAGGCGGCCCGGCGTTGCCACCAGGATGTGGCATCCGCGCTGAGAACGACACACCAATTACAAGTCAAACAGCAGACAAGTCGTAATTACATCATCGTCAAAATATCCCATGAAAAGTCTACTGCTGGACAGGGGAGCCCCATCCAGAATAAGACAGCAAAAATGAGTGGTATATAGTGGATACATCTATGCTTTCGTTTGGGGGATCAATAAATGATTAGGCAATAAATGGTACCACATCGAGCTTTGGATGTGCTTGGTGAGTGAGGAAGTGGGTGAGGGGAGGGGGTAAGGGTCGGGCCACATTGATCGACGGCGATCGACGGTTTGCCTATACAAAACGCGCGCTAAGTATGGAAATCCTTTCGCATCGACGTGGCGAACGCGCCCTGACAACGAAACGTCGTCGGCTGACGGCGGCAATCAACGGCTGCCGACGACGATAAGTTGTACCACAGTGTACAAGATCAACAAATGCGAAATAAAATAAGATTTTTATGTTTTAATTACGGCTTCGACAATTGAACTGTCCATCTTGTTCAAGAGGCAACAACAGTATGAGATGTTTCTATCGATTCGTCTGCATACGGAGCTGTACGGCACCTTACGGCTGCGTACGGATGCGAACGCCTCCGTAAGCGGTGAATCGGCATAATTCGTACTAGTGTGCTCTTTTTCAATCGGCAAAGTGCGAAAGGCCGTCGATCAATGTGGCTCAAAGCTAAGGGGGTGAATGAACGTGGGTGGGAGCCTGATAGGCTCTTGGCAGTACCTACACAGCCTACCACGTTACACTTATAGTTATTGGATACAGCCAAACAGGGATTTTTTGGGGAGGATGTTCAATAGTTAAGTCACCACGTTTGATGGCGTTGCGGCTAGGCACCATAGACCGCGGTTTTTGGTGACCACATGTTGATGGTACGATATGTAGAAGGACGATGCTGCCTGTCCTCCGATTCTCCTTTATCACCTCTAAAGGTAGGCATAAAAGAAGATAAGGTAGGCAAAGGAGCCCCGAACCATACAAATCCAGACAAATCTGTGGTTTCCACTTCACTACACGAGCCGCAAGCCGTGCAAATTTGCAAGTCTGTCACTTGTGAACTTTTGTGAGCCTGACACGGGTCTGTCATGGTTTCGAATCCGCCTTAAACGAATTTATAGCTGTTCTCGCCCAGCTCACGTCCACTAACGCGTGCTGGGCCCAACTTCTAATCTTAAAACTACTCAAAACTTAAAATAACTAAACTAAAAATAAAGTGGGCAGATGCCCACTTATGGACCTGAGCTGGGACGGAACGGGCTGCGAAGACACAGCGCTTAAAACCTAACAACTAAAATACATTAAAAATAATTAGAGATAGAGTGCCCAATACGGTCCACTAGTGACGGATGTTACGCGTTACGGCCGTTACGTGCAGAATTACCCAAAAGTAATTAAGTAAAATATGGAATGTAAGGTCGCCTTCCGGTGGCTCATACAACCCACTTCAAGGCCTGGCCTACCGATCACGGATAGGGTCACTGACCACCCCGCTCAGTATACAAAAATAGTAAATACTAATTCACGGACCGGCGCTCCGACGTAGTATGTATTGTTATGTTAACTATCTCTAGTGCGTGTCTGGGTTGTGTGTTAAATACAATATACTAAATATAAGATACTCAAATATACGTGGGCCGTGTGCTGAGGTCAACAAACGCTCCCGATAGGGGCTCGTTCCAGTGGCGATCTCGGCTTCTCCTAACCACGATAGCGCCTGCACTGCTTAGATAAACTTCCACAAGGTATCGACTCGTCTATTGAACAGTTCCACCCGGTATTATTCGGTTTTCCCTAACATGTAGCAACCATTCAAGACGTTCCCGCGTCACAAAGTACAATCCGTATAGATTAATGTCCAAATCACGCTTCCGAACCATGAGGTCGGGAGTCCAAACGCACCGCAGGATGTCACCCATACTTGGTTGATATTCCGCACATTCGCACAAAGCGCTTTGAAACATCTTTTATAATGCGCACAGCTAAAGAGTGGAATTCTCTGCCTGCGTCTGTGTTCATATAACCCGAATCTATTCAAGTCGCGAGGAAATAGGCTTCTTCTGGGCAAGATCGTTCCATCGACGACCTCATCTCTGTCTTCAAGACTAGATTGAGGTCAAGCGTAAGCCCATTGACGATAAAAAAAAATGTTCGCAAACAAATCCACGGTCACACATTCACGCACACGCAGCTCAGGGCTCGCCACTTAGACCGACAAGTGGCGAATTTGTCCTAACACCTGAGAGATTTGTCGACGAGCCTGCCGCTGACAGACACGTCCGCGTACAAATCTTCTCGTCGATGCCTACTTTAACGACATCCAATTGATACTAATCTTAGCCGGCATGCGGCACCATACAAAATAGTAATAATTACACTGCTAGTTGTTTAACGAATAAATAACTAGCACCATAAAACCGTTATTAAAGAAATTTAAAAATATACAAAAGAGAAAAGAAATAGCTCAATTATTTATTAATCGAAACAAGTCACGTGAAGTCCTTTTCTTTAACTTTCTCACTACTTGTTTTCACTGTAAATATTTGTGCGTAGAATATACTTACAGCGATGTTATCCCCCTGGTGCCTGACGGCGGTGCCTCCATATGCGACTGCGATCTTGAGCACGGAGCCGTGAGCGAACTTGCGCGCTTCGTTGAAGATTTGGAGAGTCAGTTCGCGCGTCGGCGATACTATCACCACCTGCGTCACAATCAAAAACACTACACTAAAGAGCAAAGAAAGCGGTTCGCTAGTTCTTCCGCCGTACAGTTTAATGCAATGATGAGCTCAAAGTAATCGTCAATATCTTATTCAAAATACGAATCAGATTTGTCAGATCTCTCGATCCTTGTCAACAAATTTCTCAAACATTGTGCACATCTATAATGTTCAGGAAAACCCGACGGCACTTAAAAATTCGATTACGGAAAACATATGGAAAATCTGACGAAAAGTCGTTTACGTTTAGATTTACATAATGTAAAATCAAGACTGACCTGCGGTTGTGCACCCTGGCTTGTAGTAACCAGTTCTCGAGGATCTTGTAGAAGTGTGTTTATGATGGGAAGTAGGAATGCAGCCTAAAACAAACGTACACCAAATTTTAGCTATCATATTATACCTACTGGTTAGAAGAGAATTCTCTTAAGAGCCCAATTATCTGCCAGGCTTGGCGACTGTATACATCATCAAAGTTCTTTCCTGTTAGGGTGGAAAGAATGCACATCTTTACAACTGTTAGAGACCGCAGTCGAATCGACGAAGCTTGACAAGAGAGCAGGTCTCGTCAATCCTTTTAAAGCACCCATGCTTGGAGGTTTTACTATTCGACCTTTATTTACAATGTAATGAATGAAATTGGACTTAAAAAGATTATGTATTTCTGTTGCCGCTTTAACAACAAATACTAAAAATAAACAATTAAGGGGGGATCCTCTACTACAAACGTGTTTTAGGTGATATTTGTTCAATTTGGAAGCGTGAAAATTGATATGTTAATAGTGCATAAGTTAAAGGATAACAACAAATAATAAAAACTGATCAAGTGCGAGTCGGACTGATGTATTTTCAATACACTTCTGCGTGACTGCGCGTCCAAAACTAAGATGGTATTTTTACCTTAGTAGTACGGAACTCTCGGTGCGCGAGTCCGCCTCGCACTTGGCCGGTTTTTTTTAACCTTGTTACAATTAACTTGTATTAGACAACATAAAATGGTTTTACTCTCAAATCCTAGTGATTCTACTCATGAAGATAAGCAAATTCCCCAAAGAGAAAAAAGTATATTAAAAAAAAAAACTTCTCCCCACGTGCCTATCACGTGACCACATTAGTTAGTATTATTATTATCGCAAAAGTGAAAACACTAAAAAGTTATAGTTGTAATTAACACTTATCAATAATACACATTACTGACCTTATTTAATAACGACTTAAGATATTTGCAGAGCATAAAAATGTGCATAGTAAGAGACACAAATTTTCTGAAAATCCCCATTTTCGTCAAAAACCCGCGGATTTTTTCAGGTGGGTTTTTTCCAACTAATAACCCACTGAATAGAGGGGGTCTACCTTACAAACGGTGCAACGACTCCAAATTTTTGATATGTTGTCTAGGATGGTTAGTAAGTGTTTAAAATGCAAAATGCACAATAGGGAATATGCACGATTTTTTTTTGTATATAAAAATATCCTCATTCATATAATAAACAGTTTCATAAAACTATTTTTCGAATAACTATAAAATGAAAAAAGATATAAGCCATCGAAGATTTGTTTCTGTCTCTGTCTAGCAAAACGAAATTTAAGACGGAGTTTATATGGCCGTAGTGGCATGTGACGTCACATGCCATGTCGGATCTCTCTGTCTAATCGGCGCGTAATTAATAGTTTTAAATGCTTATATCGGCCGTATCTCTTAACAGATTTAAATTTTTATTTCACTTTTTGTCATATCTACTACGGTATTTTCATATTTTGTTAATAAATGCGACTAAAAAAATTTATGCATATTCTCTATTCGACCCTCTTCGCGCCCCCAACATATTTTTCGCTTATATCTTCGGTTACATGAATTTTAGCTAAAAATTTGTTTTACACAGTGTTGTAGAGAATAAAATTTCCTATAATTTACGTTGTTAATTTTGTTTCTGGAACTGATATTTATGGAGATATGCGCTTTTAAAAAGAGGAAAAAATCTCATCTCCCGGAAACTTGTGAAAATTTTAACTTTAAATTGCTGCAATTCTGATGTGTTTTGCACAGTGTTGTAGAGAACTAAATTTCCTATAATTTACGTTTTTAATTTGGTTTCTAGAACTGATAGTTATGGATTTATGCACTTTAAAAAAAATAATAATAATAATTTCCCGGAAATTTCAGAAACTTCTAACTTTAGAATGCTGTAATTCAGTTCAGACCGATCCGCTAGGTATTGATTTACTTAACACATTTGAATTACATTGTTCTAAAGTTAGAAATTTCCGAGGGATTTTTTTTTAAGTGCATATCTCCATAACCATCAGTTTCAGAAACAAAATTTAGAACGTAAATTATAGGAAATTTAATTCTCTACAACACTGCGCAAAACACATTTGAATTGCAGCGATCCAAAGTTAGAATTTTCACAAATATCCGGGAAATTAGATTTTTTCCTCTTTTTAAAAGTGCATATCTCCATAACTATCAGTTCTAGAAACAAAATTAAAAACTTAAATTATAGGAAATTTAATTCTCTACAACACTGTGTAAAACACATTTCTGGCTAAAATTCATGTAACCGAAGATATAAGCTAAAAATATGATGGGGGGTGCGAAGGGGGGAGAATTGTGCATTTTGCATTTTAAACACTTACTAACCATCCTAGACAACATATCAAAATTTGGAGTTGTTGCACCGTTTGTAAGCTAACCCTTCACTTTTAATCTCTATTTAGTGGATTATAAACCCAGTGGGGTTTTTTGGCTCGAGGAAAAAAGGTGTGATAAAGGCTAATAATAAAAATCAGCTAACTGCTGGTAGACCTTTCTGATATGGAAAGATGAAATATTGCAGAGGAAACATGGTACCGGAAACGCTGGTTACCAAGTAATAATGACTTTAATAATTGCGCTTGGTGTATGTAATAAAATTTCATTGTAACCAATGTAAAAACAAAAGAAAAATTAATGATTTTTAATTATATGATCTTGTAGAGTTCATACACTGTTGAGGGTCAAAATTACCTCCTGAAGTCTACTGAACCTTGTAGTTATATGGAATAAAACTACCACACACATTGATCAGTTCCCTCTCAGTGCCGCTATGAATTTAAATCATCATCATGTTTTGTGGGTTGTAAGATTGCTGGTTGACCTCAAAAACCCTAAGTGTCAGAATTGTTGAGCCACCACAACCCTCTGACATGGCTCTAATTATTACTTCCGTAGATAGGAGCCGGGAGTGACGGCCTAACGTGCCTTTCTAAGCACGGAATCATCTTGCTAAAGTTCTAACCAAACTGGGAAAGTTTCTGACGTTGACCCGACTCTGAATTGAACCCAGATCCTCCAAAGCCGAACGTTCTAACCACTAGAACACGGCGACAAACAATGAAATGATATACACACATCAGCAAACGAACTAAGACGTATTAATATCATTATACATACCGTTTTTCCTGAGCCCGTTTGCGCGCAGCCCATGAGGTCTCGTCCATTCATGATGATCGGGATGGCGTGTTTCTGTATGGGAGTCGGCTTCTTGTAACCCGATTTTAAAATGTTTTCTACGACATATTTCCGCAGGTTGGCCGTTTCAAAACTCTCTATGGGCCGCGGTGGGTTCTCTCCGCTCACCTAATAATTATTTAAAACATAGGTGATTAATAATGAATAATAAATAAAGGGACACTAGAGCCAACATACTACTTAAAATAAACAAACGACGACCATCTCATATTATGAGTGCTCATAGCAATCACAAACAAATACAATATCCCCTTATTATTGCGATAGGCCGACGATAAATTGCGAAGATAAGATCGGTCCGAGAATTAAAGATGAATACCATTTCTCCATCCACACTCTTAGTCATTGATTGGAGTATTTTTTCAAGTTTTAGCTCGGCTAACAGAACACTGTACTACAGGCACATGAATCACTTCTTGCACATTATTGTACACATGAATAGACAAATAACACCCAGATACAGATAAAGTAACTATATTCGTCACAAAAAAAAGCCCTAGGAGGCTAAAGTATAGCCATCGTAATAGGTCCGCGTCCGTTGTGACAGCTGTCAAACATATGAAAATTTAAGACCTAAGAAAAAATTACCCTGTGCGTTGGTGATAAGGAAACGTCAAAACGGACTTCTTACGTTGGCCGTACTTCAGTCAAATTTTATTGATGAACTTACTTTAACAGCAATGCAGTCAAACTTGTCGAAATTGATTCCAGAACTAATGGCATTGCTGAACATCTCATTCTCATCTTCCGTCGGGTCCGGTGGGATGTACGTGACGGGGGGCTTCTTGGGTTCCCCGTCCTCCCCGAGCTCGGGCTCCGGGTTGTCGCCGTCCGCGCCGCCCCCGCCCCCGCGCCCGCCGCCGCCCCGGCCTCCGCCCCCGCGCCCGCGTCCCCGGCCTCGCCCGCGCTCGCCGCGGTCCCTATCTCCGTACTCATTTTCACCGTTCTCATCTATTGAACAAAACAAGCCATGTTAAGTGGGGCTGCGATGCTGCTACGGTCTAAGCTACGAGCGGTTTTACAATAAATTGAACTCCCAACCATTACGGCTAATTTGGTGCCGTCGAATAGCTTTTCTTTCCTATAACTCAATCCCGGTGCGAGAAAATTTTACCCCGTTTAAATTATGGACAGTAGAGTGTAGCAATGTATTGCAAAATTACTTATAGCTTAGACCGTAGCGGCAGGCCTGTCTCACTCCGCGTCTAGGCACGAATTATGTACCTACGTGCTTTTGACTGTACAAGTCCAGCAGTATATAATCAATTTTAGTTTAACATTAAAATGAAATAGAATAGGTATTACAGTAATTGTGGCCGACGCTGGAGTCAACCCTGGCAATCAAACTGCATTGCAAACACGGCCCTCACACGTAGAGTTAAGGTGCAAGTTAGCTTTGGCGGGCTATGTTTAGATATATAAAAAGGCGGCTTTTCCAAGATCAAAGGAGTGAGACTTTTCTTGTTTACTATTATATATTGTGTTAGCAGCAAGGTCGTGGCCGGTGGTGCGTAGGATATACAGATAACGAAAGACAAGTTCGAATACTGTTCGAATACCAATTGCAGTTACATTTAAGTGTTTTCATATAAAGATGAACAGTGTAAATAAAAATTTAACAGAAGTGCAGTGAACACATCAGGAGCACATGCTTCTATATTTTTTTTGCATAAAGGTACACACGACAGCAAGCTTTTAGTGACAAAACCAGAATTAGTCGAAACCAGAGGCCCGCTGAAGGTCGAAGTGTTTCCACCGACGTATGGCCCTCTGTACATAGGTGGACTTAACGCCTCAAGGCATTTAGTGTAAATGTCGCATACAAATTGTATAATTCGTCTCTTCAGATAATGCCTTTATAAAACCGATCGTAATACATTTCTGGCGGCGCGTAATTCGCGTTTAGGTTGGGTTTGCCTTGGCTCATCCCTCTTGACTATTTAAACCCAATTACGAATTGCCGCCGACGCAGTTTTACAATTTGACGGCCGTTTTTATACGATTTGCCTGCAACATTTAATAATAATGCTCTTCTACTGACAACTGTTGTGACAACTGTTTGTGACTCGCTGTATTGATAACTTTTTACTAAATTATGTGCTCTTGACCTTGTGATTGCTCTTTCTTATGGCGGATTTACACAGGGCAATACTTAGGCGTCTCTGATACAGCTATAAGCAACAAAATAAAAATAGTCGAATAGCATTCTTTCTTTCCTATAGCTGAATCCCACTGAGGCGCCAGAAGTTAGCCTTCGTGTAACTCAGCCATTAGGATTACGAAAGTTTAGAAATGTTGGCCATGGTCAGATCAGAACTAAGATAGATGACTGGTGGTACATATTACAATTTAACCTTTTCCATGCTTTGGAAGGCACTTTCGGTTATTGATACTGGGTACAACCAACCATAAAATAGTTATAGCTGTTCAGTTAAGTCAGAGACCATTAGAAAAACCTGAACCGTTTCAATAAGCAAACACTCGCAACCTAAAGCAGCATGCAACTATTTTCTTTTTTGTGAAATTAGGAATAATTCAAGGTCACACTATCTCATATTTCATCACATATGTATGACAAGCTATTCGAACTATTTAGAACTTACCATTCCCGCCATTTTCGTAGTCCCCGCGCTCTCTATCCCGGAAGCCGCCGCCGCCCCCCCCGCCGCGGCCGCCCCCTCCCCGCCCCCCGCGGCCGCCTCCCCTTCCGCCGCGACCGCGTCTGTCGCCAAACTCATTCCCTCCATTGTGATCTGAAACTATAAACACTGGTTTGTTATAACAATCATAAGTTACAAGCAAGCTTTGAAATAAGGGACTTGCAATGTTGACCGAGCTGGAAACTGATTTCTATTTATTTCGTACCTCACACTCATTACACTATTTTACAGTTCCTATAGAAAATACCTTGGGGTTCTTCTAAAATAATACTCTGCAGGAACTATCCCTAACAAACATGGGTCCTTTTTCATAGAAAGTAGTCATTTCACCTTTAATAGAATGAATTATTCTATTGGTAATGCATTGAATGGCAAAGGATGAAGCAATGTACTTCATCATCATAATCTTTATTAGGCTAATTTGTTGCCTATTAATAAAACAGCTCAATCTTAACTCAGGTCCAAATGGTAATTTAAAACCAGGCCTACATTGAGGTTAAGAGCAAGACCATTGAACATAAAACTATTAGAAGATAGCAAAGTAATTAATCATTACAAGTGGGCCTTTGATGATGTCAAAGATTTATAGTTCAAAGTGGAATATACCTTCTTAAGAGCCCTTACCCATCGTTAAAAAAATGGATGTGTTTGAGAACCAAATTAATGTATAATACGAAAAAAAAATGCTAAGACAACTCTGAAGGATGTGAATCTGCCCTTGGAAACGCCATCAGCTACAAAAAAAATTATTTCATTTTTCCACATTTTCAACCCCCAATACCCCTTATTTTCCCTAATTCATGGGTAATTCTTGTCCTTCCTCTAGATTATTTTAAAATTTATAATTTTTTTTATTAATGTTACCTTCATCATTGAACGAGGTAAAACCTCTCCCTTGTGACAAACTGTGTCCTTCATCTAATAATAATAAAGCCTTTTATTTCCATAATTAGGTTACAATTTTGTTAGTATTCATTTTCAGCTTAAATCTATGTTAGTATTAGTACTACTTTTATTAAAGAATAATTAATAATAGTTTGTGAATGCCGTCGTCACCTATAATTAGAATGACATTTAAATTGTTAACTTTAATGTTCATTTTTAAGAATTTGTTGATGTACATTCTGTTGGTGACCTAATAAATAAAATAAATAAATTAATGGTTAATAAATCTTAAAATAAATCTTAGGGGAGGCCTATGTCCAGTAGTTGACATCTTTCAGCTGATATGATGATGATGAATGGAGCCCATTTGGGTATAGGCCTCGTCCATCGTTTTACATTTGCCTCTGTCTTTGCCAAGGTTCATCCAGCTCTTGCCTGCAACCATCTCTATTTGGCAGGCGTAAGTTAGACTAGGAAATATACATGTCTACATGACTTTCCTTTTTAGTTTTATGCTGTTACCTTTGAGTATTTCTTTTTATGACCAGAACTTCTTCAGAATCGACTCCTCTTTCTACTTGAGTTTCGTTACTTTTTTGGTTGAATGATATTTGCTTTCCTAGATATATGTAATTATATTCAATTTGTTTTGTAGGAGGTAATTTTGTTTTTATATTTCCAAATATTCAACCTACCTATGCTCAATTCATGGGTAATTTCTCATCCTTTCTCAAGGTTGTTGTAAAATTTATAAAAACCAGCCTAGTGCGTGTCGGGACACGCACAGTATAGGGTTTCGTAGTTTTTTACGATTTTTTATAGCAAAGCGGGATTTCATAACACAAACTTTTTACCTCCTAATGCTCAGCGAGGTCCTAGTGCCTGATTGCTATTGCTATTTTTATCATTTCCAGTTTTTCAGCTATAGCTCATTAACCTGTGAAGCCTACTTAACTATGATAGTTTTCCTTTTAATTTCATCATATATGCTACTACTGTAAATTTTTGCACATTTCCAATAACAACCGTTTAGCTGGTAGAGGGGGGGGCAACGACACTACGAAAAATTGTGTTTTCAAGCTAAATATTTCGCAAACGGGTCCGTAAATCGAAAAATAATGTTTGCACTCACATTATTTTTATAAGACCTTATCTAACGACACACTATGGGATAGATAAGAAAAAAAATATACATCCCCACTTTGCTTGTACCCTAAAAAAAATTTTTTTCAAAATTTTATTCTACCACTTTGTCGGCGTGGATGAAAAGTATTAAGGGGCATTGAGCTAAGTGCGGACAGACAGACGGACATAACAAAACTATAAAGGATCCTTTTTGACTATGGAACCCTAAAAATAGGGGAAATTCTCATCCTTTCGATAGGTTGTTGTAAAATTTATAAAAAAATGTTACCTTCATTATTGAAGGAGGTAAAACCTCTCCCTCGTGAGAAGTTGTGTCCTTCATCTGCCGATTCAGAATTGTTATAGCTATTAGTGTGATAAGATGGAGGAGGTGGTACTGCCTGGTAAACAAAAAAAAATCAAAATAAAAAATAAAAAATTTACAAAGTTAATACGAAAGTTAATCAAGATTTTCTACTCACTACTGATCCCGAATCATCCCATTCGTCGTCCATGATCTGTGAAAAATAAAAGTGTGAAAAAACTATGGATATGAACCATATTGAGCCCATGTAAAAAGTAAAAAAACAAAAAAAAATTGTAACTACTATTTTAGCGCGTTACTCAGACAGTGTAGTACCGGCAAAGAATAGTACCAACCCATCTCTACCTGTGGATGGAGGCCACTAAGGGCTAGATGCCTACTGAGTTTAAAACTATCAAACATCCAAATGTTTTAAGACGAAAATTAAAGGCATATTTATTAGAAAAGTGTTTGTATTCTGTGGATGAACTTTAGAACTTGACTAAATTTTTTAATTTGACTGAATTTGTTTTGACATGCTGCTTTATTATTTTCTTTTATTCCTAATTCTATTTGTTGACCTATGTTATATTTACTTACATTTTTAATTTAATATTATTTTAAGGACATGTATGATTTCAAACACAATCTTGTATTGTATATGAATAAATGAATAATATTAAACAGGAGGATGGGCAGCAGCATTCTGCTGTGTACCATACTATCTTACGTACTGCGGTCACCAAACTCACCGAAAGTATGTTCTGCTTTGCTTTGAGCCCCAGCCACGAGATGGCCAGTCTATATGAGCAGAGCAGTTCTTTGGCTTCATTAAGGTGTTCTTATTTTCCATCCTACTGGATGAAATGTCTCATGTCTACTGGTAGAGATATACTGAAAATCATGTGCTGCTCTAGCCATATTGAGGCAATGCAAAAGTGTACTTGCTGAATAGTGAAGACTCTAGCGGGTAATCAAGTTTGTTCAAGTTCTTCACTGAAAAATGTGTTTAAAAAAAGTCGGAGCTCAGGGGCTCATTGAATGGGGATTTCAGTAATTGTCAGAAGATACCTCTTCAACTCTTAATGGGATACATTTTTATCAGGTAGGTGTCAAAGTTGACAAAAAGTTAAAAGTGCCTTGTTCTTGTGCGTGTTCCTGAATGCTGCATTTTGGCCGTGTATTTCGACGATATCGACCACCCGTATTCGTCAAGTCGACTAATTAGTTTTTTAAATTTATTTTGAATATGTATTATTAGGTTAAGGTATTTATTGTTACGGGCCTTTGATGCCTGAAATAAATCTTTATTATTATTATTATTACTAATGAAAACATGCCATTATGTGGCAAGATTAACCCATTCACCATAAAGAAAAACCACGCGGAAGAATCTGCAAGACGTAAAAATACCTACCTATAAAGAGGATTGTGAATACCTACCTCAAAGACGAAAAGTAGTTTTCTTGGTTTTAGTAAGCTAAAACTTGTCTGCTACAGAATTTACTATCTATTTATTTATTGAAGATTTCTAAAACAATTCTACCAGTTTTCAAGAAAAGGTTAAAATGCTGGATATGCAGAAAATGTGCATAAGCATGGCACATGCATTGTACAATGCGAAATTGTTTATAATGTCTTTCTTTCTGACAAGTGACAAAATTAAAAATGTTGTTTGTGCCGAAATTACAGCAACGCGAGAAACAAAGAAAATATTTTGTTTGAGGAAGCTGTAAAAAATTTTGACGACCGGCATCCGAGAAAAGTCGTTATGATACTGTAAATTACATGTGAAGGTTACTAAAAATAACTTTCATGATACAGAGGTATAGTATACTTACATATAAATGTGATTTCCAAAGGTTTTCTGACTAAATCTAGAAGAAAAATTATAAAAACCCGTTCAATACAATGGCGGCGGATGATAAAATGAACGAGGTGAGTGAAGTGAGCGACGAGCGAGCGAACTGCAGCGGTTGCAAGCGCGGCGCGTTCACGGGTGAGAAAGAGATAGATATATACAACTCAAAGAAGGCAAGAAAAGGACAACAAAGACAACAGCGGAAATGGATGGACGCACTTAGAAGATTCCAAAATATTGGATCGGATGGGTCTTTGGGATGGATTATACACAGCCCAGCGTGGCAGCGTGGCGTAAACACGTTCCTTAAAATTTTAAACGCAACAGGCTCTTTTCATCGTTTTGCAAATGTCGATTTTCTCGCGCGAGGTTTATCTACATGTTTATCCTTGTTTATCTAAAAACATTTTTTTTTTTAGGACTTCGGGCTGCCACCGTGACGACGTCCGCGGCAGGCTCGGCAACATGTCGAGTCCATTGAGGAAATAAATTATACAGAAAAACCGTAAAACTGTTCGAATAAAATAATGCACAACGCATCCCTAAACGTCAAAAAACAAAAAAAAACTCGTGTTTGTCTATGCTTGCGACTTTTTGGCGGAAACTCGACATGGGCGTTTGCCTGCTTAATTGAAATTTTGTTTTTTTGTGCATTTAGTGATTTAGTGGATAATAAAGACAGTGTGTTATGCAGTAAATTTTCTACGGAGTGCGCAGCTGATGAAGATTTCAAGTGATATCGTGTTTAAGCCCCGTTTGTGTTGTCCCAAAAAGTCACGAACATTTTCCTTCGTAAAGTTCACTATCGCTTTACGAGGGGAGCAAAAAGAAAAATTAAACACATCAGACATGGCTGTATGGGCTTTGTACTCTTTGCCTTTCCGAAAGGAAGAATAAAACCAAAAAAAAAAAAAAAATGTCTATGCTTGCTTTGTTGTGTCGTTCCTGCGTCCGTCCGTCTGTTTTGTGTCGTGAATTAATGTGAAAGTACCGTTTGATGAGATGAAGACAAAATTATGGGGATTCTCTTTAGAGTAATATTTACAAATAAACATTCAAACCGTTTATAATGGTTCGTAAACGCTTGTGCATAAACAGCCAACATGGCTGCAGTAAATAATCGTGTTTTGGTGTGAGTGATATCGGTGTTGGCGTCGTTATTGTTTTTAGGGGTTTTTATGGTTCAGAAGAACCATGGCTTCGGACGGTGAAGTTAAAGTGTCCGTGGTCACAGACCGGGCGCCTTGCATTACGCCCTGCTCAAAGGAACTGACGGCAGAGGAGTTGTGTATAATCCTGTGCAAGAAGTGCAACATTCCTCCTATCACTCGTACCCTATTTGCGTTGCGAATCAGAGGCACGAAGCACTTCCTCAAAGATAACGCCAGGGTGCTGGACGGCTCCAGGAATTATGAGTTGAGGATTCGCTTTAAGGTATTAAAGTTATAAAGTTATTAAAGTAATTATATCAACAGCACTTGGTTATGCATCTGAAGAACTTATTTAGTTATTTACTAGGCACTTGTACCATGATTTAGAAAGATCTCACTTGGTGGTCACTTCCATAGTCTATTATGAGTTTCCTTGGTTTTTGTTAACTATCTTGTCAGTGATAATATTAAAAAAATATGTTCCTTACAAACTTTTATCTCTTAATTTAAGAATGACCAAAAAATGAGGAAAAATTATATTTTTTATTGATATTTTGCTTTCTTTTCTACATCAAAAGTAAGAAAAAATAATACTATAAGCTATTCATAATGAATGATTGAAGCAGTTACCTTTGTATGTAGTTAAATCTTATGTAGTTTAATCATTGTCATGGTCCTGATTATATTAACTACCTACAATTTTTTTTAGGTTCCCAACCTAAGTCAGCTGATAACTCTTGATGATGCAACATATAATTACTACTTCCAACAAGCTCGGGATGATGTGAACAAGAACCAGGTCTCAGAGATTAAATATCCGGAATATAAAAATGAACTGCTTGGCTTGGGAATCACTGACATGTAAGTATTTGAGGTTTTTTGTTGTATTATTCAAAACAATCATTATCATAACATCCCATGAAACATCCACTGCAGGACGTGGAGCTCCCTCCAGAACTCCAGCAAAAACACATGGTACTTTGGAGGGGACTTACCATAGTCACCACGCTTGTAAGCTTAGTGGCTGGCGACTAAACAGCCAGAAATTGCTTAAAGAAATCCCATACATTTTTGTGATTCCAGTGACGGTTAAAGTTTTTGACCAGTATTAGAAATAGGACCAATTGACATAAAAAAAAATATTGTGTAACATTTTCAAACAGAATGTATGGAAAAAGTTTATTGCAATTTCTGACTTTTCTAATACTCCAACCCGGGTTGGTCCCCTAGAAGTTTTAAGAAACAGGATTGATTGACATAAAACAAAGTTATGAAAAATTTTCAGGGAAAAGTTTTTTGCAATTTCTGACTTGTTTAGTAAGTCCAACCTGGGTTAGTCCCTCAGTATCAGTATTAAAAACGGGATCAATTGGCATAAAAAAATGTTCTTGAATGAATATATATGTGAATGGGGATCGAAATTTCGCAAAAAATTATTTAGCTGTAACAGTTAAGATACTGTAACAGTTAAGGTAACTGTCCTTGCTGTCCTGTCTCAAAAATCCACCCTAGCACTTATGGAAGAGCTGCTTTTTGAAGACTTGTATTTCATTTTATAGGTATTGGAATTTTATCATTGTTATGTTGAGTTTTTTTGCTAGGGACAGACAGGAGTGGCGGGCTCTGGAGGAGGCCTTCGTCAGAAGACGAACCAAGCAATAAAGATACATAAATATAGAACTATAGAAAATATGTAAATAAGTAAAGAAAAAGCTTGGAAAACAAGGCTGTAATAAATAAATAAAATAAATGTTGAGTTGGCAAAAGGCCAGATTTGAGCTACCATGGGATAGGAATTTTTGGGTGTGTTTATCTTCATTTTTTTTTAAACAATGTTATATCATATGCCACAGGACTAAAAGTCCCTTCCAATGACTTCCATTCTCTTTTTAAGATCCCTGCAAAAGTAATTTATCTCAAATCCAAATTTAGCAAAGCTTTATACAGGTGGCCCATTGACAGACGTCCAAAAGAAAAATTTCGATGCATCATCCAAATCACCCCCATGTATGCTCCGCGATTATTTTTAGTTTTCGAGTTAAAAATTATTTATATATTTAAAAAAAAATCTGCCAAAGGAGTTTTTTTGTACTGGATATTTTTTCAATTTTCTTTTTGTGTTATGATTGTCTTGACCGATACTTTAACACATAAAATAATGAACCTCCTAACATTACAGCTTATTACTCAAAAATGTATAGTAAATATAATTATCAAAAAATTTATAGGGCTGATTCAAACTTTGACAAATCAATTTAAAAATACAAAAGGGATGTTTATAGATTGTAGCTGATTTTGAAAACTTTGCAGGCTACCCAAAACATTGAAAAAAATGGTACTTAATGAGACACTTTTCGCTGAAATCGGCGTTCGAAAGTTGAGAGGGAAAAAAATCATCCGTCTGGAAAGGTACCGCCCCTTGTCTATTTCTGTCGTAATTTACACTACTGTGTTTCGTTAGAAGTTTTAAGAGAGCTGGTGAAATTTCTGGCAAATGAGCCATTCTATCGTAATAGGTCTTTACCTATGAAATTGCCGAAATTTTCTTACAGATTAAAGAGATCATAATTCCTATAATTCTAATGCTATTTTTATCATTTGTCTTATATTTGAAAGTTGACTTCAAGGTTATCAATTTACGCATAAAATAAAGTTTTTATTTTTAGTTTAATATATAAAATTAAAGGTTTGAAAATTGTTCGTCTTAAATGTCGTCCGATTTCATCATTAGATTTGTTATATTTTTTTACAGATAATATTTTTAAAAAATTAAATTTAAGTTTCTGTTAGCTTAATGTCTTCCCAATAATGCTTAAAAAAATTGGATTTATAATTCCTAAGAAAAATGCAAAAATGTTAGTACTGAAAATTGAGTTTACCTAAAATTCGCCATACAAAACGGCAATTTCATAGGTAAAGACCTAATATTTTTTAGGGTTGGCCTTCAAAATTTAGATTTTTTTCATGTATGAATGACTACTTGGTGGGTTATTTTGAGATTATTTAGATACATAAAATGGTATTTTTTGGCTAAAATTTTCGTCCGAAAGCTACTAGGGAAAAACCTGAAACTTAATTTAGGTTTAAAATAATTAATTTTCTAATTTCTGTTAATCTTTTGGCAAATTTTAGAGGAGGCTGCTGTGCAAAGTCCATCTAGGGAAGAACTACTCCTTGCTTATTTATGTATTTTAGTTGGTGAGGTAAGAGTAAGAGATCTAATTAATTTTCTGGCAGAAGAGACATTAGGGAAACACCTGAATTTGCACAATTTGCAGAATAACGAAAATTAGAAAATTTATTATTTTAAACCTTAATTAAGATTCAGGTTTTCCCTAGTAACTTTTGAACGCCAATTTCAGCGATAAATACCATTTTAAGTACCAAAATAATGTCCAAATAACCTATCAACAAAAACATTTTAATTTTGAAGGCCCATCTTAAGAAATAAGATAGAAAGCCTCATACGAGTATGCCAGAAATTTCACCAGCTCTCTTAAAAGTTAAAACTTTAACCGAAACACAGTATTGCAAATTACAACAGAAATAGGCAAGAGGCGGTACTTTTCCAGACGGACTTTGTACAGTTGCTCTATCCCTTCAGAATTTGCAATAGGAATCACAAAAATAGGCAAATAAATTTTTTGGAGCCTAAATTAATAGGCCAGCCATATGTTACATTCGAAATTGCAATAATTGCGGTAAACTTGCATTTTTGGTATCTTGTTTGGGTTCACCTAGATAGTATTTACCCAGATTTGCAGCAGTTTAAAATTTACGGGCGCCGAGTTATTGCTGAAAAACCGCCATTTTTTTTCACTTTTTTTAATTTTGTGCAAAAAAACGACAAAGGAAGGCTCTTACGAGAAAGGTCAAAGTGTACAAAATTCCTGACAGTTTGAGCCCTGATCCAATTTTCTAGATCTAATAGCTCCCAAGATACAAGGCTCTCAATGTTGATGGAAGATATGAATTTTTAAAACTCCTTCGACAGAAAATTTTTAAACATAATAAAATAATTTATACTTAAATCTAAAACTACAAATAATCGCGGAACATACATGGGGGTGATTTGGATACCCCTTAGCATGGCGCATCGAAATTTTTTTTCGGACGTTTTTTAATGGGCCACGATGTATCACTGAATCACTTAATAAATAAATATTAGGTCTTTACCTATGAAATTGCCGTTTTGTATGGCGAATTTTAGGTAAACTGAATTTTCAGTACTAACATTTTTGCATTTTTCTTAGGAATTATAAATCCAATTTATTTAATTTTTTTAAGCATTATTGGGAAGACATTAAGCTAACAGAAGCTTCAATTTAATTTTCGAAAAATATTATCTGTAAAAAAATATAACAAATCTAATGATGAAATCGGACGACATTTAAGACGAACAATTTTCAAACCTTTAATTTTATATATCAAACTAAAAATAAAAACTTTATTTTATGCGTAAATTGATAACCTTGAAGTCAACTTTCAAATATAAATCAAATGAAAAAAATAGCATTAGAATTATAGGAATTATGATCTCATTAATCTGTAAGAAAATTTCGGCAATTTCATAGGTAAAGACCTATTATGAAACACGAAAATATATATAATATGAAATAAATATGCTTAAACCTGATACACTAATGACTAAAGATAACTGCAGCGCCAACATTTCCCAACAAAAAAAATCTACTTTTTTCTGAAAATCCCCACTTACATTAAAAACCTGCAGGTTTTTAGGTTAGTTATCCAATTTAATCCAGTCAGATTTTTTATGTGTCTCGTCGAAAACCCAACAAACTCTGATGTGCTTGTAACAACAAGTAAACATATTAAAAACTAAAATTATTGTGTATTATATTACTCATAGTTATGCTACATTTCCATTTTTGTTTATACCTAGTGCCTATTTACTAAGATAAGACCTTTTTTTTATTAGTTCCTCTGTTTAGGTATGCATAATGCATGTAAATAATTAATTTTCTTATCATCATACATAATTATCACTTTGCTACAGCTTGTGTAGGTCAGACAGAACAATATTAAAGTCAATGTTAAGTAAAGATAGAAAGAAGGTTTTGAAAAGTTTATCTCTTTATATCTTAATCATTAATTTTATCACTAATATTACTGGTCAACCTGCAATTCTAAATACGCAAAATCTCTTGGGTGGTAGTTCCACTGATGTATTGAACAACTTTCGTACTACAACTTTCCATACAAAATAAAAATTTAATCCAGTCAATTTGTATGGAAAACCAAATTCTTTTAATTTTCAAAAGTTTTAGAACAAAAGTTGTTAAGTTATATGGGCAGAACCACCACTTGAGAGGTTTTGCATATTTATTTATGAAATCCTTTGACGCTACCTCTTTCGATTTGTGGTGCCTTTAACCAAAAGGACTTCCTTAGAGGACCCTACACATTGCTGAAACTTTTTGTAACACTTTAGTTAGTTCTGCTGATTGCCCTTCCATGGCTCAGTCTTCCCAGTTATCTCTAAATATACCAGTATCATCCCTAAATTAAGTTAATGTGTGTAAAAGGAACGCACCATTTTCGAGATGTAAGCAAAAAACAAAAAAACGGGACCTTCTTTGTGCCTTCTTTGAGCGGTCCTCGGAGGGGCAAGGACTTTTAGTATGTTTATCTCCTAATTGGTCCAAACAAAGTTCCGAAGTCAAACTTTCTGTTTTCGATTTTTTCATCCACAAATTATTCGTTGCTTAAGCTACATGCAATTTAGAAAGATCGTTTTATTTTTGCTGTAATATTTTTACATAAACCTATATCGACTATCATTAATTCAGATTTCTCTCTTCGCAATCTTCGGAGATTTTCAAAACTTAAAAACTAAGAGTCGTTAAAAAAATCTATTTTGGAATGTAAAAGTAAAGCCCTTTCATATGATACCCCACTCGACCTAGTAACGACAATTTAAAATTTTGCCCCAACCCACGACGGAACGGAGGCGGTATATGCGTTTGGGGTTAGAGGTTGTTTGTGTGTGTGTATCTTTGTATGTCTGTTACCATTTTCCAGCTAAACTACTGGACCAATTTTTGGCATCAGTTATCTATCATCCTTTTTGTCTTACATTGTATGATGATAATAATGACAGTAGCATTCGGTTCGGTTCAATGCATGTAAATAATTAATTTTCTTATCATCATACATAATTATCACTTTGCTACAGCTTGTGTAGGTCAGACAGAACAATATTAAAGTCAATGTTAAGTAAAGATAGAAAGAAGGTTTTGAAAAGTTTATCTCTTTATATCTTAATCATTAATTTTATCACTAATATTACTGGTCAACCTGCAATTCTAAATACGCAAAATCTCTTGGGTGGTAGTTCCACTGATGTATTGAACAACTTTCGTACTACAACTTTCCATACAAAATAAAAATTTAATCCAGTCAATTTGTATGGAAAACCAAATTCTTTTAATTTTCAAAAGTTTTAGAACAAAAGTTGTTAAGTTATATGGGCAGAACCACCACTTGAGAGGTTTTGCATATTTATTTATGAAATCCTTTGACGCTACCTCTTTCGATTTGTGGTGCCTTTAACCAAAAGGACTTCCTTAGAGGACCCTACACATTGCTGAAACTTTTTGTAACACTTTAGTTAGTTCTGCTGATTGCCCTTCCATGGCTCAGTCTTCCCAGTTATCTCTAAATATACCAGTATCATCCCTAAATTAAGTTAATGTGTGTAAAAGGAGTTGTGTACCTAACTTAATAGTGTTCATAAGCTTATTTAAATTAGCCATTTAATTAAGTGCCATTGTAATAACAAATTGACATATAAAATGTAATTTGGCATATGACAGTCATAAACATTAAACCCAACTGGGTATCTGATTTGACGGTGTTCATGATACTCCAGGGCTGTATTAAGACCAACGAATAAAGACAATAAAATAAACATCAAATTATCACCATCGCAACTAGCGATCTTTCGATAATATACCTTGGTAAGGGAAGAGAATTAATCGCTCACCTGCTATTCATCACAAATATATGGCCTTCTCAGGGCTAGACCTCCCGATACAAAGCATGGGCAGGTTGTCCATTCCTGGGATAAAGCACAGATTAAATAATAGTAAAAGGGGGAAATGGCTCGCGACGTCCCAATAAGAAATGAATAAATGAATGAATTGGTAAGGGAAGGGATGCACAATACAATAATAATACACCATCATATTTATGTTTGTAATAAAGTTCTAAAAAACGAATTAGATACAGTTACAAAATAAGGGTTTGTGGGTTGTTAAATTGGTATCAGGTACTACTTTACTATTTATTTTTAAATCTTAGACTTGTGATTGATAAAGGTCGAAACTTTCGACACCAATGTTTTTATTCTAACTTATTTAGAGTAGTTTCACTTTGTAACAATATTTTTGGCAAGCAAGCTTATAGCACTTCTCTATCCGTTCTTCATAGTATTAAACTAACTAAAAAGCGTTAGGTAGACAGCGGCAAATTATTTTTGTACACAAAAACACTCTAAAAAGCGTCTTACATAAAACGTTTCTTACAAAGCGCCTTAGTCCGGCCCATGTGTACTCACACAATGGAGCTATAAAAATTTAATTGAACCGCGCCAGGAAACAATAGATAGTCCAATTACTCGAATTACATGTCATCTCATCTCTTACTTAAATAGTCTTGCAGGTAATCTGTTAAGATATAAAGGGCACTTATTAACTAACAGGTAAGCCTTTTTTATCTGTTAAAACTAAAAAAGCTTTGTGCAACTGTTTGTTTTTTATATTATTGTCAAATTAGTTGAGTAGAGATATAGTCTCCCGTCAGTTAGCTGGATTCGGTAGCGTTAAGCCTGTATAACCTTTTTAGGGTTCCGATACCAAAATGGTAAAAAAAGGAACCCTTATGGTGCCGCTCTGTCTGTCTGTCTGTCTGTCCGTCTGTCTGTCACACCTCTATATCTCAGCAACCACTTATGCTATCGACCTGAAATTTGAAATAGTTTTAGAATATAGTTGCCCAACTTAATTGCACATGAAAAAAATTTGAAAAAGTATGATTATTTATGTAAAGGGGGCCAAAATAGGGGGGGGCAAATATCAAATTGTCGCTACTAGGTCGAGTGGGGTATCATATGAAAGGGCTTTACTTGTACATGTTAAAATATATTTTGTATTTTTTAAATTTCTTAGTTTTCAAGTTATGATGAAAAATGTCAAAAAAATACCATTCCCCCCCCCCCCCCCCCCTTATCTCCGAAGTTTGAGTAAGGAAAAATCTGAATTAATTACAGTTGACAGAGGTTTATGTAAACTTTACAGCAAAAATAAAACGATCTTTCTAAGTTGCACAGTTTTTCAGAAATCTGCAAAAAACCTTTACAAACAAATTTAGTTTTGGGGCCCTGAAAATGGACTTTATTGCTTCCAAAAATACTATAGGTATATCGGAGCCCTCGGCGCGCGAGTCCGACTCGCACTTGACCGGTTTTTTTTACCCGACTACGGCAAAAAGGAGGGTTATGATTTTGACCGATATGCATTATGTATGTATGTATATATTCATCTGCTCCCTCATAACTTCTAAACTAGTTATCGTAATTTTTTTTTTATTATTTATTTAGGAAATGACAAATGAGGTGTCATTAGAGGCGCTGGTTATAGGATACAAGAAGTTTCGTTTAATGGAATGTGGCGCCCTCTAGAGGAGATTAAGTCACGAACGAAAATATTTTTTTTAATCGTACCGTGTTGGGTATGAAATGAAAGGTCATAATGAGCACATTTCAAAAATATATGTATATTGTTAGCTTTTTATGAATTTACAACCCAAAAATAATTGAAATAAAAAATCAGTTCAAAAACTAGAACCTGACTACTGGCAAATCTTGCTCTAAAAAGTATGACACAAGAAAATATTGTCATCTGAAATTGTTATGTACAAACTATGGGTATTCAATAAATATTCATTGTGATGTTCAGATAATAGCCGTGTTCATATTGTTATGCCACTTTGCCCTAAAGTTTATGATCGCTTTTTTAGATATGTAGTAGATACCTACCTACTTATAGTTTCAGATAGCATAATATATTTAAATGCAAAACTCAGATTTTGACTATACATAGAAGGGCAAATTATGAAATTGGGCAAGAAACTAGGTCTCACAGTACAAATAAAGGGAAAAGTCTAAAATCATTAAATATTTAAATTTTTCTCACAGCTAATAGTAACCAATTAAGATGAGCTCCCGTTTCAAGAACTTTTCTATAAAAGAGGGGTCGAGTTGAATGGTCGCGGAGTTTTATAAAATCAAAGAGCAAAAGCGTTTAGTATATCATATGGTAGATAGGTACGGAACCCTTAGGGCGCGAGTCCGACTCGCACTTGGCCGGTTTTTTTGTTATCAGAGCCCCCCTGCCCCCCCTCGCCAAACGCTAAAGAATGCAACTAACGGAAGGCTATTTTTCTACTCCGCTAATGTGACGTAATATTTAAAAAAATCCTGTCAAGTGCCAGTCGGACTCGCGCGCCGAGGGTTACGATACACCAACAAAACTACGTACAACGCACCATTTTCGAGATGTAAGCAAAAAACAAAAAAACGGGACCTTCTTTGTGCCTTCTTTGAGCGGTCCTCGGAGGGGCAAGGACTTTTTAGTATGTTTATCTCCTAATTGGTCCAAACAAAGTTCCGAAGTCAAACTTTCTGTTTTCGATTTTTTCATCCACAAATTATTCGTTGCTTAAGCTACATGCAATTTAGAAAGATCGTTTTATTTTTGCTGTAATATTTTTACATAAACCTATATCGACTATCATTAATTCAGATTTCTCTCTTCGCAATCTTCGGAGATTTTCAAAACTTAAAAACTAAGAGTCGTTAAAAAAATCTATTTTGGAATGTAAAAGTAAAGCCCTTTCATATGATACCCCACTCGACCTAGTAACGACAATTTAAAATTTTGCCCCAACCCACGACGGAACGGAGGCGGTATATGCGTTTGGGGTTAGAGGTTGTTTGTGTGTGTGTATCTTTGTATGTCTGTTACCATTTTCCAGCTAAACTACTGGACCAATTTTTGGCATCAGTTATCTATCATCCTTTTTGTCTTACATTGTATGATGATAATAATGACAGTAGCATTCGGTTCTGCTAAAACATACAGTAATACTAATAACACTTCTATTTATTAATCTAATAATTTGTGGACTTATCACTAGTGTATGAGCTGCAGAAATATAAAGGTGCTGAAGTGTGCAAGGTCTATTTATTTACATTTGGACTCCTATCTACCTTTATATGTGGCACCCAGAATGAGCATTGTTTTCACGTTGCATTTAAAACACATCAATCTTATGTAAATAGATGAAATCATTCTGCATCAGTCTTTCGTCCACATAACAGATAAATAAATGTGTATGAAAAATGTTTTAATTAAAGTTTGATAAGAATGTCTACTGAGCAAGAAAAATTTGTGTCGCTTATTTTTTTCCCCTCATGACGATGCCATTTTGTTTGAGAAGCGATGTAGTTTAGCTGACGTCATTATGATATTTTAATATCCAACGATGAATAAACTTAATTTGATTAATAAGAGTAAAAGAACAGAGGGAAGTACTATGTTGAGTTCGCAGCTGGTGAAAAGATGCCTCTGCCTACGCTAACAAGAAAGAGACTTGATGTGTTATATGTTTTAATTCAAGCAGAGCTGTGTCATACCGTGACCAAAGAATATATAATACTAGCTGTTGCCCGCGGCTTCGCTCGCGTGGATTTCGTATTTATGTTGTTACTGGTTTTCCGAAGCAATGAGATATTTTCCCGTCATTTCGGGGTAATTTTAAACTGAGGAAAAACAGGACTAACCCTGCGCAAATCAATGAGTATAATTCAAGATCCAGCTGAATTTGATATAATATACAGACGTTACTCATAAATTACTCAGAACAGAGGAACTTAGCAGCAGTATCCTAAAAAATGTAAAGAGAGAGATGAGAGACACCTTTATGTAATATTTCAAAACAGAGAAAATTCGCAGAAGTAAGAAACCCTCTCCCTCTCTCTCCCTCTCTCCCTTCCTCTCCCCCTCCCTCTGTCTCACCCCCTCCCCCTCCTCCCTCTCCCCCTGCCCCTCCCCCTGCCCCTCCCCCTCCCCCTCCCTCACTCCCTCTATCTCCCCCTCCCCTCCTTCTCCCTCTACCTCTACCTGTACCCCTCTACTTCTCTACCTATCTACCTCTCTACCTCTCGACCTCTCTACCTCTCTACGTCGCTACGTCTCTACGTCTCTACCTCTCTACCTCTCTACCTTTCTACCTTTCTACCTCTCTACCTATCTACCTCTCTACCTCTCTACCTCTCTACCTCTCTACCTCTCTTCCTCTCGACCTCTCTACCTCTCTACGTCTCTACCTCTCTACCTCTCGACCTCTCTACCTCTCTACGTCTCTACGTCTCTACCTCTCTACATCTCTACCTCTCTACGTCTCTACCTCTCTACCTCTCTACCTCTCTACCTCACTACCTCTCTACCGCTCTACCTCTCTACCTCTATACCTTCTACCTCTCTACGTCTCTACCTCTCTACCTCTCTACCTCTCTACCTCTCTACCTCTCTACCTCTCTACCTCTCTACCTCTCTACCTCTCTACCTCTCTACCTCTCTACCTCTCTACCTCTCTACCTCTCTACCTCTCTACCTCTCTACCTCTCTACCTCTCTACCTCTCTACCTCTCTACCTCTCTACCTCTCTACCACTCTACCTCTCTACCTCTCTACATCTCTACCTCAATACCTCTACCTGTCCCTATCCCTACCCCTTACGCCAATTCAACCGCTATCCCTAACATAGAAATGACACCCATATTTATTTTTAGACATTTCAAACCTATCGCACCCCAACCCCATCCCCAGGGGACGATGATATTTTACGTCCACCTCGTTGGATTTCAAAGTTGTTGTAGCTTTCGTAATCAGCGACCCGATAAACCATACAAACGACACCCATATTGATTTTTAGACATTTCAAACCTATCGCACCCCAACTCCATCCCCAGGGGGATGATGGTATTTCACGTCCACCACGTTGGATTTCAAAATTGTTGTAGTTTTCGTAATCAGCGACCCGATAAACTATACAAACGACACTCATATTGATTTTTAGACATTTCAAACCTATCGCACCCCAACTCCATCCCCAGGGGGATGATGGTATTTCACGTCCACCACGTTTGATTTCAAAATTGTTGTAGTTTTCGTAATCAGGACCCGATAAACCATACAAACGACACCCATATTGATTTTTAGACATTTCAAACCTATCGCACCCCAACTCCATCCCCAGGGGGATGACGGTATTTAATTTCACGTCCACCAAGTTTGATTTCAAATTGTTGTAGTTTTCGTAATCAGCGACCCGATAAACCATACAAACGACACCCATATTGATTTTTAGACATTTAAAACCTATCGCACCCCAACTCCATCCCCAGGGGGATGATGGTATTTCACGTCCACCACGTTTGATTTCAAAATTGTTGTAGTTTTCGTAATCAGCGACCCGATAAACCATACAAACGATACCCATATTGCTTTTTAGACTTTTTCACCCCATTTCCCTTTTTTAGGGGTTGAATTTGGGGTAAAATTTCAATAACAGTGATGAAACTTGCATAGAATTACATCAATAATGCCTAAATAATAAATTACCTGGATTTTACTTTAAGAATAAAGAATTTTTAACTTCATCCCCCTTTTCACCCTTAAGGGTGTCGAATTTTCAAAAACCCTGAGACACGTAATTATTAATTTTTAGTCGTCAGCCTAAATACAAATTTTGAAGATCCTAACTTCAAAACTGACGGACTTTCATACAAACTTTCATCCCCTATTTTACCCCCTTAGGGGTGGAATTTTGTAAAACCCTTTCTTAGTGCACCCCTAGGCCTCATAAGGAACCTACATGCCAAATTTGGAATCTCTAGACCCAGTGGTTTGGGCTGTGCGTTGATATGTCAGTCAGTCAGTCAGTCAGTCAGTCAGTCAGTCAGTCAGTCACCTTCTTCTTTTATATATATAGATTCCGTGACTATGAAAAAAATCATGACAATCATATCGTGTGGGTTGTAAAATCGATGCCCAACCTCACAAACCCTGGTGTCAGAGATGTTGAGCCACCAAAGATCTCTGATGTGGCTCATTGATCTCCTTATTTATTTAAGCGGTGTATTTTATTCCAAAGTCATGTCAAACATGAGCCACATATTATTTATTATTGCTTCTTTCAGGTGCCGGGCAGTTTTAGAAGAAAACTTGCCAGTCAAGCATGTGTTAAAAAACTACAAAAAGTACATCCCACACGTGATCATCTCGAAACATGGCGTGGTCTCAAAGAAAAAGGCTCAGGCCCACCTGCCAAATTTCTGCAACATGGGAAAAGAAGTGTAGTAAGTAGAAACTAAACTTATGAAAAGTCAACTGCACGTCAGTGGAAACATTTGAAACTCTATTACCATGCGACAAAGTCCAAATTTTTTCTACTGACGACGTCTGTTGGGTGTACTATTGTGGAAATAGCCACCTGTCTTTCTAGTTAAGATTTTATTCTTCTGTATCTGTGGCGCTCTATTATTTATCTATATTGTTTTTGCTCAGTTCAGATCTTTTTGTTGAACTTTGGTTTACAAAGTAGAAATTCGCAAAATTTCACAACCACAGGCAGGATTCGAACCTGCGTCTTCTGCGTAAGTACCGCAGACGCTTTACCAACTAGGCTACTGTGGTCCTGCCCGATGTTGTGAAATTTAGCGACCTCTATACGCATTCCAACGTTGCGTTTGTGCTGCCACCTAGCAAGCATTTTTGCTGTACTAGCTCAACTAGTCCGTCATTGCAGACAGATTTCGAGTTGAAAATTGGTAACACTACGTATAATTGAAAATGATTTTGCGATTTTCTACTTTGTAGATTTATCCGAACACAGGAAGTGTCAAAATAAAAATCATTTTGAACTTTGGTTTCTTACTAAATACCCATTGGATGTCATAACAAGCAGAATACAATGCGAATAGAGCGAGTCTACTGGCGATTATTGTCTTCTAAAGTTTTTCTTGTCTTCTAGGGTTTTATTTTTTAAGTGCTAGCAAAAATTCCTTTAAGATGGATGTGTGGAGGGACAAAGATGGATAAGATAAGAAAAGAATGTATAATACAGAAGGAAAGCTTGAAAGCGGCGGCGCCTTTGACTGAAAATATGAGAGGGAAGTGTTTGGCATGGTATGGACATATTATGAGGAGAAAAGACCAGCATGTTACAAAGAGAGTGATGGGTATGAATGGGGCGGAATGGGGATGGAGTTGGAGCGTGAGGTAAGCCGAAGAAAAGATGGATGGACTGTGTGAAAGATGTTATGAGAAAGAAAGAAGTGAATATTGAGATGATAGTCCATATAGAGAAATGAAGCGATCAATATGTTGCGTCGACCCCAAATACATTGGGCTACGAGCTGGAGAATGAAGCAAAATTTTTTTTGTGATTATCTTTCCCTCTATGATGCGTAGCATTTATTTCGCTAAGCAAACACATTACTTAGAAATCATTTCTTAGAAATTCTTACTTAGAAAAACTACGTTTGTTTAAACGGCCGAGTTAAACAGGCTTCCATTTTTAGCGATATCAAAAACGCGTACTTATGGAAGCTGTACGAAATGGCGCCAAATTACTTGGAAGAAGAGTTCGACGACGTGTTGTGGCAGAGTAGCTCTGATGAGTCCGTTCCGGTGCGGTTAGTGGTAGCGCCTTTCCATCCTCAGTTTCCAGGGATACGATTCTACAACACAATGAAGAGAGATGTGAGTTACTTTTTTAATTATTATTAGTAGTCGTGCTATTGCTCTTATTCTAGCTCCGAGGATTAAGCTGAGGCAGACGATGAAACGATATCATCCAGAAGCCTTTTTATTCATTCGCGACATGATATTATTACAAAGTGGTTGTCTGATCATGCCCTTTCGGAGACCTGTTAGACTATAAGGGCACTGGATGTTATCCTACGTCATCTAGTACACGAAATTTGCAGCTTTGTAGCGATAGTAGTGGCCTACTAGGTCCACAAAACGTTGGTCTGCCAATCCGAAACCTGGCAGGTTTTGTACAGTCGGAGCGCAAAGTGGTTAAGTGACAGATTACACGAATGAAATCTATTCGTAGAAATAGAAGGTACCTATACAAGTAAAAAACAACAAGTCTGCCTTGCATCCTATTGGCAGTTTCGCTAGTCGGACCACAAATGGGGTCAGATGTGATTGGACCACAAATTTGGTCGGACTGGCGAAACTGCCAAGAGGATGCCAGGCAGACCTGTTGTTTTTTACTTATTACCTTCTATTTCTACGAATAGATTTAATTGGTGTAATCTGTCACTTAACCACTTTGCGCTCCGACTGTACAAAACCTGCCAGGTTTCAGATTGGCAGACCAACGTTTTGTGGACCTAGTAGGCCACTACTATCGCTACAAAGTTGCAAATTTCGTGTACTAGATGACGTAGGATAACATGCAGTGCCCTTAAAGTCTATGTGTCTTACGTCCTGTATACAGCGCGTTCAGAACGAGTCAGTCTATGACGGTTATTTTCTGCGCATGGGTGACAGGCAGAGTGCCAATGAACGATTCGCTCGCCCCCTGGGGGGAGCCGCGCTCACCCCCGCGACTCATTTTTTGACTTCTGCGCATTAACGGTCACAGACAGAGTTATTTTGCACGCACTATACTTTAAGTTTGTTCTATTATTTATAACTCATTAGTTATTTTTGTTTTAGTGGTTTCACGTATGCACGATTGAAGAGCTAATCTACCTGACGAGGAAGCGCAATCATTCGCTAGAGGTGTCTAGAAGAGGAACCCCGATGTTTTTCACTTTCAAATCGGAACAACAAGTCTCCTCGTTTATTTCGTTGTGTGACGGGTACTATAGGTACGTACGAAATTTTTTAGACTCCATAAGCTGTAGGCCGACTGGTCAACTTTTAAGTCAGTTTTTGATTTGTTTAGTATGAAAAATTGGTCGATTCTAAATCGTTATAATGTGCGCACCGCTATACGCACAAGGATATATCTATGAAAGAACCCGGCTGAAAAAATCTTGGATTAGATAGAACTGGAGTGGTCAAGTTCAAGTAAAGGTTCCACACTTCCACTGATTTGACTGGCAAAGATTAGATCACAAAAGTATGAATCACACTACAATAATCACTGGAAACAACAGTTTAAGAGAAATACTTCTTCATTTCTAATAAATTGTAATTGTAAAGTTTTAACAAGGTTCCTTTTTATTTTATAGGTTAATGGTAAAATGGACGTTCAACTTATCCAAAGACGACGAGACGCCATCTCTGAAGCATTTGCAACGGATAAAGTGTCATGGACCAGTAGGGTAAGTTATGCTACCCCTACTTTAATATTATAAACGCGAAAGTTTGCAAGTATGGATGGATGTTTGTTACTCTTTCACGCAAAAACTACTGAATGGATTTTAATGAAACTTGACACATATAGGTTAGGTCCTGGAATAGCACATAGGCTACTTTTTACCGCGGGAAAACACTTCATTCCCACGGGAAAACGCATTTAATGCGGGTGAAACCGCAGGCGGAAAGCTATAGTTATCGATAATTATATTAATTTAAGCTCGGTACTGTCCTTTTCGCAGTCGGTAGTGTCCGTGCCTTCAGCGTCGTTGGACGTAGTTATAGATAATCTAAAAACAATCAGACGCAGGAAAACGCCTAAGTAAATATACTTAGTCATGTAAGTCTTTGATACCGATAGTTGTACAGGCTTTGTCAAGTTTATCAGATGAGCTTGTTGAAGTGTAGTCAACGCTGTATCCTCGCGAAAGACAAATCGCTATGTTAATTTTGAAATACGAAAGTTAACATCAGAAACTTGAGTATACTTCAAAAAGCTTGCCAAGCTTGTACGGAATACTGTTTTGAAATATTTTATTCCTAATCCTATGAGCTACATGCCCGTCTATAATTTGTTTATTTAGATTGGGCTTGCTCTTGACCTTGAGATGAAGTCGACGATGGATGTGGAGCTCAGTTTGATACAACTGAACGGTTAGCGAGAGTATTATCGTGCAGGTCAATAATAAGGTTTTTTTAGATTTGGGTCATACGGGTCATACCTTATCATAAATCTCGCTCGCTTAATGCCGCTTGTGGCCGATGCGTGGTTGCGTACTTTTCTGGTTGGGTTACCGCCGCTAGTGGTAGAGATAAAGCGAAGAAAACGATCGAATACCGAGCTATACAGGGTGTTAATTTAATTGCGTGCCATAGCTTAAAGGGTGGTTCAGTAACGATAAAGGAACTAAAAAAAATATAAAAAATCCTACTTAAAATTGTTTTTAACTTCATTGAAACTAAACTAACGCGGAGAGCAATGTAACTACCTTGAGCACCGCGCTATCAAAAGCGCGCCAAAAAGTTTCAGTTATGTATGTGCCTACCTTATCCACTGATACTGCGTACCACTGGTGCTCCGTCCTGGTCATTGCCCTCCGCGTTAGTTAAGTTTCAATGGAGTTTTAGTTTTTTTAAGTAGGATTTTTTAAAATATTTTTTTTGTGTTCCTTTATCGTTACTGAAACACCCCCTAAGCTATGGCACGCAATTAAATTAACACCATGTATAGCCGCTTTTCTCGGCTTCTTTCACTGAACTAGTCGTTATAGACTCTTAGGGTGCTGCAAGTTATTTGCAACTTTGTTGAGAAAGTAGTGGTTTATTAGATCCACAAAACGTTGGTCTGGCAATGCGCAACCTGGCAGGTATGGTACAGTTGGAGAGAAATGTGGTTATGTCATACAGTACACGAATTAAACTAATTGTTCGTAGAGATCTATCTCTTCCTACCTTCTAAGTTATTTCTCCTCATTCTCTTGGTAGTTTCGATCGTCCGAACACACTTGTGGTCCGACTACCCAAACTGCCAAGAGGATGTAAGACAGACCTGTTGTTTTTACTGACGTGTACTCCATGGCGTAACCACATTTCTTTCCGCCTGTACCGAACCTGCCAGGTTGCGCATTGGCAGACCAACGTTTTGTAGATCTAATAGGCCACTACACTCTCAACAAAGTTGCAAATGTCTTGTACTCAATGACGTAGGATAACTTGCAGCGCCTTCAGAGTCTATTAATCCAAGTTGGAGACCATTTGATGACTTCAAAACTTCAAAAAATCGAGGTATTCTATTCAAGAACCAGTGCCCTTGGCAAATCCCCCGTCGCTGTCACCTTAGAAATCCGCAGCGCATCCAGCTTGACACATTGGACTTTGTACAGTTTTTATTTCAAGTTTTACGGGCTAGAGTCGCACTACGAATGTCAAGATTGACCCGTCGTTGACTGTTCTAGAGAAACACCTTTCTAACCACCTTTCTAGATAATCAAACTTCATTTGCTTGTTTTAGTGGTGCATTTTCATACCGGAAGCTGGAAGAGAAACGAGCGAAGAAACACGGATGCTATATTCTACGGCAATGTCAAGAGGACTACAATATTTATTATTTAGATGTTTGCACGCAAAATAAGTAAGTAATTGTTTATGGTTAAATTATTTTTTAATATTCGAAAAACCAAACCCAAAGAGAGCAAAAAGTAGGTACAGTTTACCCGTGATAAACAGCTTACCAAGTTTTTTGTCCTGTTGGTCAGAACCCAAAAGGTTTTCCAATTCAATATTAATAAAAAGGGTTCTGTCAATAGCTAATAATTTCATTTAGTTTTTACATTTGTGTCTCTGCTTTTGTTGATCTGTAAGCATTTACCGTCCTGCTCTCATACTGCTGTCGTTCTAATCAAGCTCAAGGTATTTTTTCATCGGTAAACTTGCCTGTTTTGAATAATGAAATAACTGGGATTTCCTATCTTCAAGTAAGTATAGTATCTTAGTAGGATTAATAAAGTTTGTAAATCCTGCAGCACGACAGAGACTTACAAGATAGAGTTTAAAGGTGATCGCTACGTATTCAACAACGAGCCTTACCCGAGTATTGAGAAGATTATCACTTCACACCAGAACCCGCAGGGCAGGATATATCTACATGAGTGTATACCGCCCTCTGAATATGGTAAGCCCTTAATAGTAGATTAGTCGCCAAGGGCTGTAAGGCTTCAATTGCAGCCCGAGATATTTAGGCGCACGAGCACAGTGAGGGCGCCTACAGTTCGAGGGTGCAATTGATGCTTACACCCGATCTAACTACTCTGCTTTACATCTCGATTGTGAGGTAAGTAGGTCCTTATTACCACCAAATTGTAGGTGACCAATTAGCGCTATAGGGTAATAATGTAGCTAGAAAAGCCCTAGGGCGGTAAGTAATTAAAACGCCCGCTGCCCCGCTGCTGGAGGCGGCCATCAAGGCGAAGCCGCGCGTGGAGGTGGAGGTGCTGCCGGGCGGGGGCGTTCAATTACTTACCGCCCTAGGGCTTTTCTAGCTACATTATTACCCTAGAGCGCTAATTGGTCACCTACGAGCCCCATTTGGGGGTAAAAAGGACCTACTTACCGAATATGAGAGATGTAAAAAATATTATAGGTTTAGCAGAGCATTGAAAAAAAGTTTCACCTCCCATACAGAATGCGCAATCCGCTAGTGAAGTTTTTATAAGTAGTTTAAATTTTGTTTTCGTATTTCAACCTAAATGTTCCTTTTGTAACATGTAAAAGGAGTGTTTCTTACATTTTTTTAAAAATTTTGCGTTAAGAGGCAACACGCAGGAATTAAGAAATTAAGTAAGCCCATTGACAATAAAAAAAACAAAATAACCACATTGACATCCTATGCCACTGTATTGTTTGCCTACTCCAATGCCCTTATATTACTATCAGTGGTCTTGCTCTTGCAAGGGATGAGGTTGACAATGGTACGTGCTCACCCAAAAGAATCCTATTCACTCGCGACTTGGAAAGATTCGAGTTATATGAACTCGGGAGTTCAAACCCAAGCAGAGGATTTATGTACAAGATGTTGTAAAACGCTTTGTGCTAAATTGTTTCATATCATCTATGTATGGGGTTTTTCCTACCTACTGCAGTAAAATAAAGTAAATTAAATTGAAAATGTACTGCAGTTAGATAGAAGTAGAGTAAGAGTTAACTTACCTTAAACTAATCAAGCAAACAAAGAAATATAACACACAATATTTTAATAAAATCTAATAGAACACAGTTTTGATATATAATTTCACTAATATAAAACCAAAGAAATTAAGTTAAAATTTGATTGTACGATCCGTGATTAAATTTAAGTATATAATATTGTTTAAAATATTAAAAATCAACGATAGGCGTTAAAAGTAAGACAAATAAATTTTGAAAAGAATCCGCGATGCGTGCATCAGGTAAAACGCTCCGTCTATAGCTACTAGATACTATCGCTTGGAAAAGTATAGTGATAACTTTAAGTGGCCACCTAACTTATTACTATAGCGACTAGTTAAATATGGTCATAGTCGTACCTTCCGCAAAGTATCGCGGATAAATGTTCTAAAAGTTTAAATTCACAGCCAAAGATTCGAATCTAAATAAATCAAGGCGCGTCTGGAGGCGCATTTAGAATTTGGAAAAAAACTTAAAACTAATAATATAAATGAATTAAATATCTGGTATTTGGTAGAAGTTGGTTTTGCGCAGTTCGTGGCGTCCTCCCGTGCTGCTAGGAAACCCGCAGTTGAAGAGGTGCTGCGGCAGAGAACACGGTGCAAGCTGCTGATGTCAAAGTCTCTCTGGAGACAGGGCTTGGCTGTGTTGCAGGTGCTAGTCGGAACCTACTGCCCGTAATCGGGCAGCTTTAGCTGCACGAATAAAAATGCGGCATAAGAGAGTGGCAACCTCCCAGCAACAAATATTACGTAAAGACAAAAATACTTACAAAATTGTAGGCAAAAAAGACGGAAAGAAAACTGTGCATGAAAAACTGTTGCTTGTAGATAACACTTTAAAAAATATTTTGATTTGATTTTTATATGATTTATCTTGATGTATTATATAATTTTACTAAATATTCAGATCAATTTGACACAATATCTATTGTATCCAAACAAATAATAAGCACCGAGAAAGGAAAATCAAAATTTTGAATCCACTGTCAAAGAATACAAACAGCCAGTCAATACATCGAGAAAGAAGCAAAAAGTATCGAACACGAAAAAGGAATATGAGCGATAACGCTACACTACTAAACTGCTCAGTTAAGCTGTGGACTTTTATCGTCTCAAATAATTCCAATACTTTCAAATGAGAATGGGACTGTGCCTATGGACTGAGGGGCCGCAATCTGAGGATGAAGTAGCTGCCAAACTAACTTTACTTTTTCACAACCATTGGAAACCATTGTGAAGTTCTATTCGTATACGCAAAACGTATTATAAATAGCTGTTAATGTAGGCAACGAAGCAGTTGACCCCCGCATTAAATCCTCAGTTGATGAAAATTTGCTGGGGTATTACACTAAATGAGACAAGCCTTCTATAAAAAAATCCAAAAAAATCGGTATTTTGAATTTTTTCATACATTTTTTGTAATTTTTATATGGAAAAATTAAAAGTACCGATTTTTTTTTCATACAACGATCCGCTTCGTTGCCTAGAGTATGTTGGCTAGTTAATTTTAGATGTGCTCTCGTTCTAATGTTTTTTATTTTAATTATCAACAGACAAATCGCAACTTCTGTTGTGCGGCGAATACCAGAAGAAAGGAGTTCGCATAGACCAGGCTGAGTTACAAGAGATTCTAAAGGACAACAAGAGTCCGCGGTGCTTGCCTAATAAAGATATTATGCTCTATACAGGTATACATTTGTTTTTTTTTTTTTTTCAACGAACAGTAGTAAAATTAAACATCGATACTGTTGACAATTTACTAACTATAAAGGTAAAAGTTTGAAAAAAATCCCTGTCTATCAACGCATATCGGTATCGGTATATATTATTATATTCTGTTACTACGTTGTATTTATGCTAATCTTCCAATATACCTACTTTCTACTTGAAAAATCGGCGAATAATTGATACTTCTAGGTAGAAACAAAAACAAGTCGCTTTGGTAGTTATACATTTCTAAAATTATGTAAATCGGTCATTGTGCTGATTTGAAACGTTTATTGTAAAACAACGACTTGATATTCGACACAACCTCTTTTTTTAAATCGGTTAATCAAATCGAAGCTGTTTATGAAAGCGAACTGGGAAACGGGAACAAAAATACATGAATAAGAATTCAGTTGCTTTTTTTTATTGATTTTTGTTTATTTTAAATATTATACAAACATATTTTTCTTCGCACTCCTAAATCTTGGATGATTTGTACGAGTGCTGCACAGTCCTCTATAAACAACTTATACGTAAACCTAACCTATAAGTACCTATTTTGTACATAAACCTAAGTTTTGACGGCGCATCTCGGCGTCGACCCTTGCGAATTCTACATTTATAAATCCTTCAAACTCTTTTCGTTGCTTAGGAAACCATATCTTCAATTTCTTTGTAACCAACACTTTGAGCAGGCCTTCGATTGATAGCTTTTGTAGCATAGCATAGGCCGTGCTTACGATACTAAGTTGCATTACTACGTTTTAAAGTGGCGCCGTCGCCATGTAGGAAAAAGAAGCGACTACAAATAACTTACGCGCTCTTTTAATTATAATATTTGATTGTATACAATGTGCTGGGTCACAGATAATATACTATACTAGTACAGATGCCTCACGTCATAGAACTAATTTATTTATATTTTTTCTATAAGGTATTTTCTTAGAATAAATTGATATCTGGATGTTAAAATTGAATTAATGTCATAGTTTACACCTTTACCTACCAACCTAGTAGTAACATTTAGTTTAATTGTTAGAAACAAAAGGGCCAAATGAATTCGGGCTATTTACTCCGTTGAAAAAACCGTAGTAGGGAATGGGATCCCATGGCTGGGTTAATATACTTATTATAAACATATATCAATTTGAATTAGCCTGGTTGACCCGCAGTTTATGCTCATGGATTTTTCGTCTCTAAGTACCCGACATCCCGTCCCGTTGGCAAGCCGATATTTTGTAATAATAATTAATAACTTTTTCGCCTCAACTCTCGCTGCGCGATATCTAAAGGAACATGTCTAATTAATCAGATTCGAACTACGTCCATATTAAACTTAGCTAAATTAATTCGCACGTGTACACAAAAACACACTAACAATTATTCTCATTGCTCTACAACTTGAAGAAAATATTTGTATTTGTATTGTTCAATTTTCTATTCACAAGATGACGAAGAAGACTTTGAAAACTTATGCATATGTGGAACGTATGAATGTTAATTGAATGCAGCTATTAAATCCGGACTGTGTGAGAGAGCTAATACTAGTTTTGACAATATCATCAACCCCTTATCTTCTACTGTCAAGCAATGTAGTGCCAAAAATCATGTCTACTATACTGTTACGAGATACATCCGGTTTTAACATAGTTTAAAAGTTAAATAATAGTATTTACTTAAAGTTCTACAAGAATTACTTACCTTTAAAAAATAAAATAAACTTGGTCTCTATAGAATTATACTGTAACGGTAGTTTAGCTGCGCGTACAACTTACGCCTAATGACACGTGGAGCGGACAATTAGCGGGCAAAAGGTGTATAAATATGGGTTTAATACTCGTAGTAACAGAAAAGGGTAGCAGCTATTATCAATAAGTCTTATCCCCCTCCAATAATGTAGTAAAACTGAGTCAGAGCTGTGCTACGAGTATTAAAGCGAGTCAGCTGTTTTTCAGATTTTTCCTGTATGTTTGTATCGTACGCGTGGTGACTATGAATGCGCTTATTATTATTCAGGGGGATCTGTAGGCCACTGACTCCGGATAACGCAACTCTTTTACCAATACTTTATAAGTATTGTGTGCAAAATAATTTATTGTCAGTTGCAGAAAGCGTTATTAAGACTCCTTTAAATCTATTGTTGTCACTTTCTTTGTCATATATACAGAAAGAGACGGCTACAGGTTCAACAGAGCTTTAATTTTAACTTTCTTTGTTTCGCTTAAAAATAATTGATTCAGTGTTGTCACTGATGTCATGTTCATTATGAATAATTGCTTACGTTGAAATTTGGTAAAATGTTTTTTAGCAGAATACTCAATAAACCGTAATAACATCTCAGGCTGTTTATTAACACCATATAGTTTTATACTATTCCTGGTTATGATTTCTATAAAGGGATACTTAGTCATTCTTATTATTCGTCCATGGTATTGTTAAGGTGATTCTATTCTCTACAAAACTAGTCTATATTGTTTGTCTAGTATTCTTACATATCCTTTTTTCCCGAAAGGTAGAAAATTATATATCTTGATGGTGGAAAACACGTAAATGAAAATCCATCATATATTTTAAGTTTTAAACTTAAAAAGATAATCATGGATTAGTACCTCCGTTTTTATACTATTTACTAGCTTATGGCCTTGTGGGTTCGCCCGCGGCAGAACAGTTTTTATACTCGTAGCCTATGTTAGATCATAAAAAAACACGTCGGGATTGACGGATATTTATTTATTTTATTTTATGATGACAACAGACGGATACAGATATTGCTCCGTTGCTGCGATACCGAAGTAAAGTCAAGAATATATTAAGCTTAACTAATATGACTATGTACCGTTCTTATTTCAATGGCCGTAGGAACTAAAGTCGCGCTTTGTTGTCATACTTGATCTGCTCTTGATTGTACATAACAACAAACACTGATAAAATTTGAATGCTTTATACGAAATTGTTTTGAATTATGTTGTCTTTGTTTGGTACAGGGTCTGAGAAAGTCGGTTCTTTGACCACGACGTACAAAGCATTGTGGAGGCTGGATGAGACCAAGAAACTAGTCGTTGCTTACAAATACTTGCAGAAGGAGAAAGCTGGCGACCATTTACGAGTAAGTTTTTTTTATGATTGTTTCCGGTGCTGTGTTCGATTTGCGGACTCAGAACCCCCGCTCAAAACTCGCTTTCGCCATTTTCATATTTCATTCCATTTTCTTTGCTCAGTTTCTTAGTAACAAGATTTAATACCTGGTGAATGCACGCACGCACATGTGCCAAAAATTTATGTATGTGCGCTCAGTATTAACTGGATGTGAGAAAAATATGTTTCCCCAAAGGTGGCCTCAAAGAAAATAATATTAGTCCTAGCTGTTTTGGTATCGTTAGTTGAATTATTTAAGGCGATATATTGTCGTGGATTTAATTTATTTATTTCCGAGAACATGTGTCAAAGCATTGCCATGTATCTATTTTTGTTTTTAAATATTTTTTCTTGGTACAATGGTCTCTGACGTAGCTTAGCAAGCAAAGAAAGGGACCTGGCTTTATGTGCCTTCCGAATCACGAAAAAGGTCCTGTTTTGTCCTCCTTTGGGGGACAGACGTTGGCGGGGAATAGGTCGTCAATGAGCCATGTCAGAGGTCTTTCGCTGCTCAGAAACTCTGACGCCAGGGTTTGTGAGGTCGGTCATCGATCTTACAAAGCACACGATATGATGATGAGGATGATGCCTATAACTATAGTCATCATCCTCATCATCACAGCCCTCCACCTGCTATGATCCTGACATACTACCTTCGCTTCCTCTAATTTCATCAATCATTTCATTCACGCTTGTCGGTTTAGGGTACTTTTAACTTTTTAGCTATTGGTCCCGGCTACTATCTACGGGAGTAGTCGTCAATGAGCCATGTCAGAGGGCTTTCGCTGCTCAGAACCTCTGACCCCAGGGTTTGTGAGGTCGGTCATCGATCTTACAAAGCACACCATATGATGATGAGGATGATGACTATATTTCTTTAACTACCAAAACTACAATATTTTCAGGATTTCATGGAGCTAGCGAGCAAATGGTCATGCATACAGTCTAGTTCCATAGTACGACTGTATGGTGTTACTCTCAGCTCTCCTACAGCCCTAGTCCTCGAGTACCTTCCTTACGGACCGTTTGATGTCTACCTCAGGTATGCCGTCACCTATGCGGTTGTTAAATGTAAACTACTTTTTAGAGTATGATGCTTTTATTTATATATCACAGAGAGAAAAAGTTAACAAATCCTTGCCAATAGTATCTGCTAGCGTACTAAAGTTAATCAACAAGTTTCGTGCTTAGGAAACTAATCGCTAAATTACAAATCTAGAAATTGTGTCTCAAGCGTAACATAAAATTTAAAATATATTTCCTATGGCTTATTATTTTCGAAGCAACTAACAAATGAAACGGCAACTAACAGTTTGCATCTAATAAATTAATCTGGCAGCGATGAAATATTTTAGCAACAATTATATTAGATGAGCTTCAAAATGTAAGGATTTATAAAAACTAAATAATGGCTGATTCTTTAAGCTAGCAAACATATTAAACAGGGGCAATGAAATCATAGGCGAGGTACTATAAATAATGACTTGGCGACTAATATTAACAGTGGGATAACAAAGATTGTATTATTGGCAACAATAGGCTTCCATATTTTCCGGCTGCGATTTGTAGGCAGCTGTAAAAATTAAAACAGGTACTATAATTAAGTATTTGGATTTCAGTATTTTTGTTTGTAGAATCATAATTTAATGAAAACGTCGACAAATGAAAACAGAGTGCGGGTCGAATATATTTAAAGATTTTATATGTTTTTGTGCTGTGAGGGTCTCCTATTTCTGTTTGCGAGGGCTGACAAGAGAACCTGGCCTTGGCACATGGCCTTGGAGCTTTATTTATAAATTCGCTTTTCTTTGTAATCATAATCATACTTCCGCGTGCTTCCGAACCTTTTTACAATGACTACTGCTTTTCTCAAAATGACCACTACCATCACGAAGCGGGGGAACGACGGGGCCCAGCCCCCCAGTAAGGGGGGTCCGGAGGGCGGAGCCCCCCGCCTTAAAAAAAACAAACTCCAGACAGGACGACACATACACAGTAGGTTATGTTAGGTTCCCTAGTGACCCCTCGCAGACAGAAATAGGGGACCCGCACAGTGGGTCCCCGTCGAACTAACCTACAGTCAGGAAGATTTAAATGGAGCTACAATTATAAACAATGAATTAAGAGGAACACTCAGATCGACATAAATAAATAAATATTGCGGGTTGAATAAATAAAGACAATTATTGTACCCACCCAATTGTAAAATTCTAAGCCAAACATTTTTTTTTTGCGTGTCACTATTTGTTTCATTTAGAGCTCTTTAAATGTCGCACAAAGTATGTTTTTTATGACCATTTTCATATTTTCTTCTCACCTTAGTTAACTTTTATACAACCTCATTGTATAATTTAAGAAACCCCATTTTCTAGTTTTTATTCGCGGTTAAGTGTTCGCTTAACAATAAATTCAGTTACCAAAACAAAAAATCTATGCCAGTTTAAATTAAAACAAAGCTTACAACTGATTATAAAGCTGCTATTTTCTACCTAAAATGATCCTTCATTGTAGCTGCCAACCTATTATTTTTGCTACCTGCTTTCATATTTTTTGAAACCTTATTTCAGATTAATTTGTCGCCGCGTTAAATACATGCCATTTCCTATTATAAGTTGTGGACAAAGGATGTGGAGGCAATTAATAAAACGCCTAAGCTAAGATTTTAGAAATGTATTTATGTCACATTTTTTGTCAATCAAATAGTGTCCGTAATGGATTGAATAAAGGTTACTATAATAAGGGGTACAGCGGGTTTATGGGACGCACGCGAGCGTAGCGAGCCAAGTTACATAATAGACTTGTATACACAACTTTATATACTCTAATATCGTGAATCCTATAAAATAATGTGTTTAAAAACAAACTTTTCTTAATGTTCAATTCAATACTTACACATACACTCCTACCGATAAAAAAATGTTGCATCGTGTTTCTAGACACAGATTGACATTATGATTACATTATTGAGGATTTATGATTTGAGAGTAGATAAAGGTACTAACAGTGATCTCCTTTTCACAGGGAAAATGAGAGCGAAGTAAAAGAGATTCACTTGAAAAAGGTAGCAGCGAGCCTCGCGCGTGCTCTGTGGGACCTGTCGGAAGCAGGCGTGGTGCACGGGTACATCCGGTGCCGGCGGGTGCTGCTCAGTGCGCGCGACCAGGACCGCGTCGTGGTCAAGCTGTGCGGGCCCGCGTCCAGCCACTACCTGCCGCAGTGCGAGTGAGTATGGGGAGGGTAGCGGCGTGCTCTGTGGGACCTGTCGGAAGCAGGTGTGGTGCACGGGTACATCCGGTGCCGGCGGGTGCTGCTCAGTGCGCGCGACCAGGACCGCGTCGTGGTCAAGCTGTGCGGGCCCGCGTCCAGCCACTACCTGCCGCAGTGCGAGTGAGTATGGGGAGGGTAGCGGCGTGCTCTGTGGGACCTGTCGGAAGCAGGCGTGGTGCACGGGTACATCCGGTGCCGGCGGGTGCTGCTCAGTGCGCGCGACCAGGACCGCGTCGTGGTCAAGCTGTGCGGGCCCGCGTCCAGCCACTACCTGCCGCAGTGCGAGTGAGTATGGGGAGGGTAGCGGCGTGCTCTGTGGGACCTGTCGGAAGCAGGCGTGGTGCACGGGTACATCCGGTGCCGGCGGGTGCTGCTCAGTGCGCGCGACCAGGACCGCGTCGTGGTCAAGCTGTGCGGGCCCGCGTCCAGCCACTACCTGCCGCAGTGCGAGTGAGTATGGGGAGGGTAGCGGCGTGCTCTGTGGGACCTGTCGGAAGCAGGTGTGGTGCACGGGTACATCCGGTGCCGGCGGGTGCTGCTCAGTGCGCGCGACCAGGACCGCGTCGTGGTCAAGCTGTGCGGGCCCGCGTCCAGCCACTACCTGCCGCAGTGCGAGTGAGTATGGGGAGGGTAGCGGCGTGCTCTGTGGGACCTGTCGGAAGCAGGCGTGGTGCACGGGTACATCCGGTGCCGGCGGGTGCTGCTCAGTGCGCGCGACCAGGACCGCGTCGTGGTCAAGCTGTGCGGGCCCGCGTCCAGCCACTACCTGCCGCAGTGCGAGTGAGTATGGGGAGGGTAGCGGCGTGCTCTGTGGGACCTGTCGGAAGCAGGCGTGGTGCACGGGTACATCCGGTGCCGGCGGGTGCTGCTCAGTGCGCGCGACCAGGACCGCGTCGTGGTCAAGCTGTGCGGGCCCGCGTCCAGCCACTACCTGCCGCAGCACGAGTGAGTGTGGGGAGGGGAGCGCGTGCTCGGTGGGACCTGTCGGAACGTTGTAGCCGCGTTCGGTGGACACTTTATACAACGAGTGCGAAACCACTTACTGTCATAATTCTTAATTGACCGACGCGTTCGCACGCAAAGCAAAGAACCCAGAAATCGCGCCTGAAGGGGTGGATTCCAAGTGGGGCGTTGTGTTCGTTCCGTACGATTAGTTCTGTTCCTTCTGTGATGAATCTCTGTCAGAAGCGGGGGTACCCGAAACCCCGATATACAGGGTGAATGGAACAGCTTGTCAAACACTTACAGGACATCATCTGTTTAGAACCAATTTGGGTCTATTCATATAGGTAGAAAATAAAGTCGGTGTTTATTTTCTGTATAAGAAATGTTAGCTTAGAGGCGGGTATTCAAGGAAAAATGTACGGGGCGATTCGAGCGTAGCCCGAGGTTTGGCGCGTCAGTGCGATAAGGAAAGCGGGCCGGCGCCATATTAGTTAGCATTTAGCAGTCGCAATACGGGAGATCTGGCGAACGGTCGCTTGGGTGCGCGTATCGGGAAGCCAAATCAGTGGCCGCGCTAAGATTGTATTATTATTGAATCGGTATTCGGAGGACTATCGTATTGGGTTTGCTCGGGGCAAATAAATAAGTGATTTAGTGGTGAGATATACTTCGGGCGGCGTAAAGTGGACTCGTGTACGGTGAACGAGACGCCATTTTTTGGGTCGACGCAAGCGGCGCGTATGGACTCATATTTGTCATGCTACGGGAATAAGTGTGTCGTGAATATACCATTCGGGGCAGTTTCCTGGCTCGCGGGGAGGACAGAAATTGCGGTTGGTGGACAATTGTACGATAAGTGACTTGTTTTAATAAGTACCGCGCCTATAATTTGACTATATCTTGGCAATCCGCGTGGTGTGTGGGACGATTGAAAGCAATCGCCGCGTAGTTGCTATGGACTTGTGATTGGAAGGCAGATTTCCGGAATTATCTGCTATAACGGGTGTCGACCTGCGCATTCGGTGAGCGCGGCGTGCTTGAGGCATGAGGCTGGGGTTTGACCTGGATGCCTGCTGCGGGAGCGGCCAGCACTAAGATCGGCGCGGATCATCGCATCGACACCACAGTACACATTATAATTTATTCTATGTAATTGTATTTATTGGACATTCCTACTTGCACACAAATAGTAGGTACACTTCCAAATGTACATTTCGACTCGTCGCGACCACGGGAATCTCACCGGTAAGTGATTTCGAAAGGGTTGCAATTTCGGTCAAGCGCGAGTCATCCGGGGCACCAAAATTATATAAGTGGGTGCGTAATTTATTCGGAGCAGATTTGACGGTCCGACGGGTTAGAGGCCACCGGGCGGTCATCTAGGGACGTAGTTCGGGTTGGTGCTCTTAACGGAATTTTGGTGCTCTCGAAATAAACATTATAATTGTTTCAGTCATCGACCCTGGATACTCCAAGCCGGTTGGAGAGGGTTTATTGTGGGATGATAGTTTCCTTAAGTGGTCGTCCTTAGGGTGCGTGCATACTAGCGGCAACGGGTGCCTCCGCAGGGTTATTCTGCACGTAACGGGTGTGACACCGGTCACGAGCGTACCATCTTCGGTACGATACGTGTAATATAGTTAAGGTAGTTAGTTATAAGTTTAGCGCTGTGTATCGCAGCCCAATTTGTTACGCCCCCGCTCGGGTCTACGAGTGCACAGTTGCACTCCTGGGTACGTTTTACTCATAGGGACCCGGGCCGCGGAGCGGACAAAACATCATCAGTCAATGAATCTGAACAACTTTAAGCTAATTAAACTTTTAGGTAGTGATAAAATGCATCTCCTTTTAAAATGTTAAACTTGATTGAACAGTTTGTATGGCAAGACGTTTTTTTTTTTCATTTCCTGAAAGTTCTTCATTGACTGATCATGCCCGTCCCTCTCACCCCGTATTTAATTTCACCCAAAAACAGCGATAGCTGACGAAAAATCTGAATAAATCTGTGATTATCATAAAAGAAACTTCGGAGCCTAAAGGTTTATGAGGAACCAGGACATTCAGGAAGGAACGGTCATAAGGGCATTATCTTTGACGGCCGACTGGCGCATCGTCGTCATTATGTCCGCCGGGAAACGTCCACAGCTATTTTTAATGTAAATGACCTTGCTCTTGACCACGATCTATATAGCCCTGAAGACAGATGAGGTCGACGATGAACCGAGCTTGCCCAAAGTTTAAATTTCTTGCAGTCATTTACGAACCTATTAACATTTAATAGTCCATTAAATAATAAATGTAAACCAGTTACTATTTCAGCTTTTATATTAATCTTTTTTAAGATAAAAACTGAATGTCATCAATATCACATCCGGATTATTAATTTCAATCAATTAATTTAATTTTTAGTGTTCACTGGATGCCGGTGGAATTCTTCTCTGACATGAACATGGCCAAGCGGTCGGTGGTAGGCGACATCTGGGCGTTCGCCACCACGCTCTGGGAAGTGTTCTCGTACGGACGATCGCCTGCTGACAACAACCCTGTCTTGACGGCTAAGGTAGGACCTGTTAAGTCCTAATAGGAATTATATGAAATATGAACTGTATTTATTATTATTACTTAATTAGGAGCCGGTCGTGTCCTATTGCAGGGCAAAGGCCTGCCTACCGTCCTTCACACATCTCGGTTTTGAGCTAGCGTTTGCCATTGACAAGCGTGTTCATTCGACTCGTCTCGCCATCTCTTTCAAGGTCGATCACGACGTCTTTTGGCGTTTGGCTTCCAAGTTGTGGTTGTTTTAGCCCAAAGTAGATTTGCCCGTGGGGTGCCGGCAAAGAATAGTACCGATCCACCTCTTTCCGTGGGTGTCGTAAAAGGCGACTAAGGGTTAATGATCCATAGGATGGGCAGCAGCATCCTTCTGTGTATCGTATCGTCGTATATTCTGCGGTCACCAACAACCGCGGTCCATGGTACCAGCCATAACGCTAACAAGCGTGGTGACTATGGTACTTCACCTCCACATTGTTCTTGCAATATCTTGAATTTTGGAGGGAGCTCCCTGTCCTGTAGTGGACGTTTTCATGGGATGCTATGATGATAATGATGATGAGATTTAGCATGCGGTCAACATGACTGTATTAAAAGTTGTTTATTAGTAACCGTACGATAAAGCGCGTGTGGTTCGTATGGAGTTTAGGAATGTAATGGAGAATAAATGCTTGCGGCGGCGGCAGTACGGCTCTCGACGACAGCGTGTAGACAGATTAGTTGAAAGTCTTAATTTAAAATTGATCATTGATATCGTTGTAAGTAGTCAATCTGCTAAGAATAGAACAGCAAAGTGATTTACCTCCTCTCTGTAGAACAGCATCTATTTGCGTGGATGCCGTTTAACTGATGCCATTTAGAAGATTTTAACTGGAGGATGGGCAGCAGCGTCCTTCTGCGTATCGTACCACCATACTGCAGTCTCCAATTATATTAACGCGGCCCATCCGTCTCAGCCGCATCGCTAACTAGCGTGGTGACTTTGGTTCACCCCCTCAAAGTATTCCACACTTTTTTCTTTCAATTTCGGTGTGGGATTCTCTAGTCTAACCAGCCTTGGGTTTTATGGGGGAATGATGGTGGAATTGTCTAAAATGGCAAAACGGTGTCAGAGGATGGGCTTCCTTCTGAATACAGTACCATCATAAATACCTCCGTGGTACATTGTGCTAGCCGTAACGCTAACTAGCGTGGCATAGTTCTTTGCTGTGAAATTCTGGGGGAAGCTACCTGTCAAGCTATCAGAATGGAAATTAGAATACCAACGAAAGAGATTTAAAAGTCGAAGGCGAATCGAAGGGTTGGATGGGGTAGGCTTTGGCGAGAGTATAATCCTGGTCAAAAGTACTCTAAATCGATGAGCATTTATGAAAGAATAACAGGAAGAGGCGAAAACAGTACGTCAAAATCGTAGCAGTTGGAAGGATGTGGTCTCAATCTACCCCTAAGCGAAAAATGGTTGATGTGAATGTATTTCGTAGAGTTACGAGCGGGGAGACCGGCTGCTGAGGCCTCACAAGTGTCCGGTGGAAGTGTGGCGCATCATCACCGCGTGCTGGCAGCCCGACCCGCTGCGCCCGCAGGAGATCATGCGGGACATGAACCACATGCTCTATAGAGGAGGTACTTACAACCCCCACATACATCCACACACGAATACTAACATCTTATCGCATCAGTATTCACTAACCCACACCAACACAAGCACTTATATAAACTTATATACCTCCAACACACACACTCACATTTATTCCAATAACACGACTTCTAAATAACGTCGGACAGCAAGCATCAGAGGTGGGTAAGGCCTTGGTTTTTAATAATATAATAATAATAAAAATCATTTTTCACTTACACAGTACAAAACAAATTAATTATCTTATTACAAACAAATTAATATTATTATTATAGTTATATTAAAATAACAATACACTTATTATATGCACGGATGAAAAATACACAATTTCAACGCGTAAATAGTCTAAAAATCAAAGCAAAGCTGTCTAATTTCTCGATATGCTGAGGCTGCGTCGTAGATATGCAGCTAGGACGAATGAAACTAAATCAGAGGCAGCATGCAAAGCGCGTCGTCTCATTCAATGACATTCTCTCAGAAGTTATCCCTTTGCACGTATTTTATGATACAATTTTAAAAAGCACTACACCTCTTGCTCAACATCTTTTGAAAACTAACCTCTGAACTGTGTGGCGCCGTCTAAGAATCTCTTCTAGCGGGTATCTTAAATTGTGATTAAGGGATTCTTGAGGATTGGCAACAGCGATGTTTTGCGTATAGCACTACCATACTGCGGTCTCCACAGCTCGTCAGCCGGTGATTGTTACAACCACCCCCCAAAATTTACCGCACTTTCTAGTGCGAATATTCTGAACAGGTACTGATCCAGAAGTAAAGAAAAAGAGGAAGACCTGAAATATGTATTCTGTAAAACTTTTTCGTATTATTTTGTTTTCAGATTACGTCCCGAAAGCGGAATATACAGACATAGACATATTACCAATCAACCCTGTGGAAGATAATGATTCATATCGCAGTAAGTCGTACCTATATGTAATACTATAGTCGAGAATCAAATTCACTGTGCACTGGTTTTTTTGTTAAAAGAAATCTAGTAGATTTAAATGTTCTTTCCAAGAGAATCAATAAGATGATTAAAGAACATAAATCTCAGATTTCAAATTCTTATTGTTTTAGATACGCACGAGTTCCTAAACAGCGAAGACGAAAGCAATAAGTCAATCAGTCAGTCATCCGTGACCGGCAGTGGACCCTCAACAAACGGAACCGATTGCCATTCGGTAAGCAGTTATTATTAACTTTGTTTTGTTTATTGATTGGACTTTTTCATGCGAGTTACATTATTCTCTGCCTGCGTCTGTGTTCCCGAGTTCATATAACCCGAATCTATTCAAGTCGCGAGTGAATAGGCTTCTTCTGGGCAAGCTCGCTCCATCGTAGACCTCATCTCTGTCTTCAAGACTAGCTCGAGGTCAAGAGTAAGCCCATTTTCTATAAAAAAAAAAAAAAAAAAAAAAAAAACGCGAACCATTTATTATCAGTGTATTTTCTGTTAGCCTTCTGAATGAGAGATTAAAGTAAATCAATTTTTGAAAATATAGGATCAATAAATTCGTTTATTAATTCGTTTGGCTTTCAGCATATTAAGTAATCGAAGATACGCAATTCCCAACAAAGTGGATGTTAAGACGAAATGTATTTTTTTAAGGTATTTTGAAGACTAAAATCCTTTTATTTACTCAGTATCTTGCCGTGATTTTCAGGTATGTGTCTCTTGACCATTCAAGTGAGAGAATCACCAAGACCAAAACATTATTAGTGAAAATCGACTCGACTAAATAAAAATCCAAAGTTGCCTCCTCAATTTTCATTTATTCCTCTTTTTGTGGAATCTGAGGTGTTTTAAGTATTGAAATGAAGTATACAGAAAGTATTTATATTTGTAAAGGTATTTGTAGTTGCTAGGGTTTTCCAACATAAAATTTTATTTTATTACTTATTTTTTACAAAAAGTTGATATTTTGTATCAGGCGATTACGTCATTTAGTTTTTGTAACACGCACAGTATATCTGTCGCAATCTAACGCGTTGCGCATTGCGCCCTTTATCTCTTTCTTTCAAGCGAAAAGACTGCGTCTGCTGTATCTTTTCACATATCCTCTTCAAATACCTTGTAAAACAATACTAGTAGCTTTTTGTTACTGATAAGTTTGAAATATGTGTTGTAAGTGGCAACATAAAAAAAAAACAGCTCTAAACGGCAACTCGCATCAATGGGCTAGTCTCCAGAGGCGCTAAACATTAAATGTGACGATTTTTTATACGTCACATAGTAACTGACTGAAAATTCCTTAAATCAACGTTGTTTCATAAAACAATTGTGCAAATTGACTTCAAACCAACCGTAGGATGACCACATTTTTTGGTAGACCAAACAAGGAGTTTCTTATGTCGCGCTGGTTAACCAACTCCTATATTTACCCTTTTTATAGTAATCTACAGTCAAAATAATGCATCCTGATTAGAATGAAAACATGAGCCGGTGGGGCTACATAGAAGCTAGCAAAAACATCTGCGACTGCAGTGTGATGCCACAAACTATGTCCCACCTCACAGCACGCGCATCAAGCCCCACAATATGCTCGCTAAAGGATCTGTACAAGGCCAGACCAAATGCCATCTGCGTTGCCGAATACTGGTCTAAAAAAGTGTGAGTGTTGCCATCGACAGGATAGAAGAAGAAGAATGAAAGTAGTGTGACAATAGGATGGAGTGATCCGTAAGATACTGGAGCGACAGAGACACGTATCGATCCTGCTCTGTCCTGTTGTCATTCTAATCAAACTAAATCATTTCGACTGTAGTTAGTCTATCTCCGAGAGGCTAAAAAAATAAATCCCGTGCTTTCTTTCTAGCAATACAGCGGCAGCTCGATGTCTATACACATGCCGGGTTTAGCGCCGCCCTCTACCAACGGCAGCATCTGCGGCGCGGCCGGCTTCTACCCCGACCCTGAGCTGTCGGAGTACCCCGGGGCCAGCGCCACGCGGCTCATGGAGTCCATCACCTCGCAGGGGAAGACTTACCTGGTCGCCTGCACCAAGCAGATCGGCAGCGTGAGTCACATATGTAGTGTACAGTACTAGACTAGTGGTAGCTTCTACCCCGACCCTGAGCTGCCGGAGTACCCCGGGGCCAGCGCCACGCGGCTCATGGAGTCCATCACCTCGCAGGGGAAGACTTACCTGGTCGCCTGCACCAAGCAGATCGGCAGCGTGAGTCACATATGTAGTGTACAGTACTAGACTAGTGGTAGCTTCTACCCCGACCCTGAGCTGCCGGAGTACCCCGGGGCCAGCGCCACGCGGCTCATGGAGTCCATCACCTCGCAGGGGAAGACTTACCTGGTCGCCTGCACCAAGCAGATCGGCAGCGTGAGTCACATATGTAGTGTACAGTACTAGACTAGTGGTAGCTTCTACCCCGACCCTGAGCTGCCGGAGTACCCCGGGGCCAGCGCCACGCGGCTCATGGAGTCCATCACCTCGCAGGGGAAGACTTACCTGGTCGCCTGCACCAAGCAGATCGGCAGCGTGAGTCACATATGTAGTGTACAGTACTAGACTAGTGGTAGCTTCTACCCCGACCCTGAGCTGCCGGAGTACCCCGGGGCCAGCGCCACGCGGCTCATGGAGTCCATCACCTCGCAGGGGAAGACTTACCTGGTCGCCTGTACCAAGCAGATCGGCAGCGTGAGTCACATATGTAGTGTACAGTACTAGACTAGTGGTAGCTTCTACCCCGACCCTGAGCTGCCGGAGTACCCCGGGGCCAGCGCCACGCGGCTCATGGAGTCCATCACGTCGCAGGGGAAGACTTACCTGGTCGCCTGCACCAAGCAGATCGGCAGCGTGAGTCACATATGTAGTGTACAGTACTAGACTAGTGGTAGCTTCTACCCCGACCCTGAGCTGCCGGAGTACCCCGGGGCCAGCGCCACGCGGCTCATGGAGTCCATCACCTCGCAGGGGAAGACTTACCTGGTCGCCTGTACCAAGCAGATCGGCAGCGTGAGTCACATATGTAGTGTACAGTACTAGACTAGTGGTAGCTTCTACCCCGACCCTGAGCTGCCGGAGTACCCCGGGGCCAGCGCCACGCGGCTCATGGAGTCCATCACCTCGCAGGGGAAGACTTACCTGGTCGCCTGCACCAAGCAGATCGGCAGCGTGAGTCACATATGTAGTGTACAGTACTAGACTAGTGGTAGCTTCTACCCCGACCCTGAGCTGCCGGAGTACCCCGGGGCCAGCGCCACGCGGCTCATGGAGTCCATCACCTCGCAGGGGAAGACTTACCTGGTCGCCTGCACCAAGCAGATCGGCAGCGTGAGTCACATATGTAGTGTACAGTACTAGACTAGTGGTAGCTTCTACCCCGACCCTGAGCTGCCGGAGTACCCCGGGGCCAGCGCCACGCGGCTCATGGAGTCCATCACCTCGCAGGGGAAGACTTACCTGGTCGCCTGTACCAAGCAGATCGGCAGCGTGAGTCACATATGTAGTGTACAGTACTAGACTAGTGGTAGCTTCTACCCCGACCCTGAGCTGCCGGAGTACCCCGGGGCCAGCGCCACGCGGCTCATGGAGTCCATCACCTCGCAGGGGAAGACTTACCTGGTCGCCTGCACCAAGCAGATCGGCAGCGTGAGTCACATATGTAGTGTACAGTACTAGACTAGTGGTAGCTTCTACCCCGACCCTGAGCTGCCGGAGTACCCCGGGGCCAGCGCCACGCGGCTCATGGAGTCCATCACCTCGCAGGGGAAGACTTACCTGGTCGCCTGCACCAAGCAGATCGGCAGCGTGAGTCACATATGTAGTGTACAGTACTAGACTAGTGGTAGCTTCTACCCCGACCCTGAGCTGCCGGAGTACCCCGGGGCCAGCGCCACGCGGCTCATGGAGTCCATCACGTCGCAGGGGAAGACTTACCTGGTCGCCTGCACCAAGCAGATCGGCAGCGTGAGTCACATATGTAGTGTACAGTACTAGACTAGTGGTAGCTTCTACCCCGACCCTGAGCTGCCGGAGTACCCCGGGGCCAGCGCCACGCGGCTCATGGAGTCCATCACCTCGCAGGGGAAGACTTACCTGGTCGCCTGTACCAAGCAGATCGGCAGCGTGAGTCACATATGTAGTGTACAGTACTAGACTAGTGGTAGCTTCTACCCCGACCCTGAGCTGCCGGAGTACCCCGGGGCCAGCGCCACGCGGCTCATGGAGTCCATCACCTCGCAGGGGAAGACTTACCTGGTCGCCTGCACCAAGCAGATCGGCAGCGTGAGTCACATATGTAGTGTACAGTACTAGACTAGTGGTAGCTTCTACCCCGACCCTGAGCTGCCGGAGTACCCCTGGGCCAGCGCCACGCGGCTCATGGAGTCCATCACCTCGCAGGGGAAGACTTACCTGGTCGCCTGCACCAAGCAGATCGGCAGCGTGAGTCACATATGTAGTGTACAGTACTAGACTAGTGGTAGCTTCTACCCCGACCCTGAGCTGCCGGAGTACCCCGGGGCCAGCGCCACGCGGCTCATGGAGTCCATCACCTCGCAGGGGAAGACTTACCTGGTCGCCTGCACCAAGCAGATCGGCAGCGTGAGTCCATAATGTGTCCATAACCAACACTACATATAATTGACAGCTAATTTTGTGTGCCTGTTTGAAGTGTCCCGTGAACTGATTTCGACGTATACTAAGATGACAATGTTATATTATACTGTGGTTTTACTTCCATGGACACTATCCTGACATACGGATAGTGTAACAGCGCCAAAATGGCGGCAGTCAAATATATACCAATACTACAGTATAGTATATTTAACATCAGTGCACGAATTTTGTACACAGCCGCAACGAAAACCGGGATTTTTCAGCCATATGTTTTCATACAATGTCCGAGTCACAGTAAGCGTCAATATCTCTCTTCCCTTAACCGAATAATAACTGCACAGAGGACTTTGATAATAATTTCATACTTATTTTAGATTTATATGTTCAGTGTTCCATCTTCAAGGCAACCCATTGTTTTTCAAAGTTTTCAGAGATCTATCCGAAACCTATTCCGAAATCAGGTTTCATATTTTTTTCCTATCAAGTTTTACTTTGACTTGACCTCATTGCGGCAGAGTGCAGTCATAACATACTCCTACTCATAATATACCGTATAGGCGGCACTTTTTTAATTACCTTGTATTATATTAACCAGATTATGTCATATAGACATGATAACAGACAATTTTTTACACCGGCAGGGTACTTACGGGCTCGTATACAAGGGTTGGATGGAGCCCGACAACCAGGAGAGTAGACGGCGCGACGTGGCGGTGAAGAAACTGGTGCGAGCTACCGACGGCCGGCGCCGGAACCTCTACGCGGCGTTCAGAAACGAGCTCGAGATCATGAAGGTAATGTAGTGAGCTTCATACCCTTAGGGCTATATTTTACTAGGACACCATGGCGGAGCAACCAGTCGCCGCTACCAACTAAATTAATACATTGGTTGCGCAACCAAACGGACACCAGGTGAGTATCTCTCTATATAGAGCTGTATACATTTTGTTGGTAGCGGCGACTGGTTGCGCCGCCATGATGTCCCAGTGAAATATTGCCCTTACGATTTTTGATACCCTCGACTACAAAATTTGTATACAGGGTGTAACAAAAAGGGTATACCAACTGTCCATGAAACTGAACAACTTTCCCTGAGGAACATAGGTCGAAATATGAAAAAGAAATTACCTCCCATAGAAACTGAATCATCTGATAGCGCATTTTGATTTTTTTTTTCTTGTTTTGACCTATTAGTAAGGGTGATGAAGGAAAAATTTCTATATGGTCTGCCTCTTTGACCGATGATAAGGAGCATCCTCTAGAAGATACAAAAAATATTAGCGGACATCCACACCCCTGCGTTTTTGAGAAATTAAGTTTTAACTATTTTGAAATTTGACAATTATTCGTACACCTGGCAGACTATGACTATCTGATTAAATAGAATGTATAAAACCCCAGAAGTATAGTCTGCCACCATAATAGCCCTGCGTCGTAAAGTTACAGCTCTTCAAAATGCAGAAATTCACTACTTCGTCCCGTGATAATGCAGAGCCCTGCATGTCTGCCTCTTCGATTTTCTACATCTTCAGAAGTATTTTAAACAGGAGCCACAAAGGCAGACCAAAAATACATTTAGTATCTTATTTTAATTTTTTTTTGCTTCAACTCAAAAACGCAGCGACGCACAGAAAAACTTGTAAGGACCAAATCGATTCGTATTGAGGAATCATGAGCAAATCATATACCCAAATTGCAGCCAGCACCGTAACTATATACTCTTCCTCACATCCGTTAGGGTTGATAATACCCTTTTTGTTACACCATGTATTGCCTGACAACCACAAGAGTAGGAGGCGCGATGTGGCTGTAAAAAACAACTTCTGATGGCTATGAGAGCTATTGGAAGTGTCGCCCGTTGAGGGAATCTCGTCGCGGCCTTTAGTAAATAGCTCGAGATTATGTAGGTAAAGTAGATATGACGGTCCCGCAAAAGTTATTATCAATTTTAAGAATGAAAATAAACCTGACCACTATACAAAACAACCACCAATTTAAAGGAAATAAAAAAGAAATCTGATCGGTTTGAGATGTCATTTGCACGGGATTTCTCTACCCGCTACAACTCGCGCCTCCATTAATGTCTTGTCACCCCGCAAGAGGGCCGCATACGACCTTATCGGGACTACACAAGGTGAAAGTTCATTAGTTTGGCTCCTTAAGCCTAGAGATTCTACTTATGTACACAAGTAACTTTTCCAACCGAAAAAGAATTGGTTACTTGATCGACACGTTTTGTATTGAAAGTCAATTGGTTTTGATTTTATTTTACAGTCCCTACAACACGTGAACATAGTGGAAATCCTCGGGTACTCATGTGATCGGGACGAGGTGCTGATAGTGATGGAATATCTTGAAGCGGGCTCGCTCAGTCGCTACCTCAAGTACCAGGGCGACACGCTCAAAACCTGCAATCTGCTCAAGTTCTGCAAGGATATCGCTAGCGTGAGTTATAAAGTGTCTTCTTTCAGTGTATACATACATACATAACATCACGCCTCTTTCCCGTCGGGGTAGGCAGAGACCACAGTCCTCCACCTGCTACTTCCCTTTTCATCTTGACATACTTCCCTTGCTTCCTGTACTTTCATCAATCCAATATCAGACACTCTCGAATACCGCAACCTCAAAATTCTGCGTGTTTACTCGGTTAAAAAAACTGTGTCTCACAAGAACGAATCAAAATCAGAACTTTCAGTAAAATCTATAGAAGATATTTTGTGCCTAACAAAATTAAGTTAGGATTTGGGGTATTTTCTTGTCTTGTCGTTTCTTTTTTTTCCACATGTTGCCACGTAATGAACTGACGTCATTAAGTTCTTTTTTTAAATTTATCTATACAAATAATGGGGTCGATTCAGGCGTGGCCGCTAAAGTTAAGCCTAAAGTTTAAATTCCTAAATTTGCTATACCAGAGTGGCATGTTAACTAAAAAATATTATCGGGCAACTAAAAAATAAGAGTGATTGATTGAGTGAATGAAAAAGCTGTCTGTCTCGTTCTCACTTATGGATTTCATAAAAAGCTATCCTTCTCTTCTTCGGAAAGAAAATCATAGACAAAATAAAGGTAAAACCGTCAAGTTCGAATCGGAACCGAGTTGCCAAATTGACCAAAAAGAGACGATTTTTGATCTTTTTGGCAAAGAGTCATCCCTTAGATGTCCATTCACAAACTTCGTCCCTTTTTAGACAACAGGCCAAAATTTTACCTAGATGGCCCAGTTTTTGGAAAACACGGGCAAAATTAGCACAAACATTTCCTCAACCTGTCAAGATTAAGAATTCTTATTTATCTCGGCCGCGTCGATGTTGTCGTCAACTTCGCAGTAATATTTTTGAAATCTTTGTGTCATTCACGTGTCATGCGTCTGAAAAAAATTTGTCTACAGCCGCCGGTTTTCAAAATAGAAGACGAAATTGTTAGCCGTCAATAATTTTGTCGGCAGCAATAGCCGGGAAATTTTTTTCAGCAGCGGAATGTGTTCGTGTTGTTTTATTTTTGCCTTTTCTTTCTTTCTTTCCTTCCACAATTTCAGAAAATGCAAGAGAAAGAGTATGGCTTTTGCTCATTTGGAAAAATCTGCTGTTTTTAATTTTAACAGGCTGGTGTTTAATCGCCGCTAAAATTAGCTGTTCTTGTCTATGGTTTCGCTTAAAATGAGGCTTGTGGAATACCAATTTGCAGTTAAACGGAAATTTTGTACATTGGTTAAAATTTATAAATGTCAAAATCAATTTACTCCCGTCATTTGATTTTGACAGTTGTGTACAGAATACCAAATGGTTTAGCGACACTTAAATAAATTTAGGAAATTTAGCGGCCGCGCCTGAATCGACCCCTACTAGAATGGCCGTGTTACACCTTATCGTAGGATACAAAAATAAACAAAAATGTTCGACTATATTTAACAGGTGTTGGTAATAGCAGCACAAAAAGGTCAAGACCTGTGCTAGGGCTGACTATTTTGAGTTACACGATAATGTTGTCACGTACGGCAGTCTTAGGAAATGTTTTCAGAATTTTTTCCCACAACTTATTTAGTTTTTCACGTTTGCGAATACAGTAGATAAGCCCATCAAAGTTTTTTTTTAATGTGAAACATGTTTTATGTAAGTGTTCGGTAACTACCAGATTGAATAATGCCAGAGCTTGGTTTATATCTGTGTGAAGATAAAGCTCCTTCCAGTGTTCAGTACTCATGTCTTTCGTTAACTGATCAAAATCAAACTGTCTACTCTGACTAACTTTGTAATTAACAGGGAATGGACCACATATCGGCCAAAAACATGGTGCACCGAGACTTGGCGGCTCGCAACATCTTAGTAGTAAACAAGCACCACGTGAAGATATCGGACTTCGGTCTGGCGCGTATCATCCCGCGAGAAGAAGATCAATATCGCCTGCAGACCGATCGTGAGCTGCCCTTCAAGTGGTATGTGCACTATTGTAGCATGCGGAGGCTAAATTTGGCTATGACGGTTATTTTTTGCGCATGGGTGACAGGCGCAGAGCCAATGAACGATTCGCTCGTCTGCCCCCATTTGCCGCGACGATTTTTTTAATTCTGCGTATTAACGGTCAGAATAGAGAACAGAGAATAACATTTAGATTTATTATTAGATGCATCGTGCCATATATGTTATCTGATTGGGACGGATAGAGTATTTTCTTTGGGGTTTTTGCCTAGTCACGTTCACAGTTAAAATCCACTGCCTTGCTCCCTCCAGAATTTCACAGCAAAATGTGTATTTTGTAGGCGAAGTATCATAGTCACCACTCTTTTTTAGCTTTACGGCTGGTATCATGGCCGCGATTTTTGGTGACGGCCCTGAGTTAGATGGTACGATACATCCATCCTCTGGTTCAAAACCCTTACTCACTCACCTTTTACGACGGGTGACGATGGACTAAAGGACATATTTCCAAGTATTTCGTTTCCTCAGGTACGCGCCCGAGTCGGCAGTGCCACCGTACGACTTCTCAACGAAAAGCGACGTGTGGTCGTACGGGGTGACCGCGTGGGAGATCTTCACACGCGCGCGCCAGGACGTGCCGCCACTCGACGTGAGCTCTGTGCACGACCGCGCCAACTGGTCAGTACACACACACGCACACACACACACGCACACACACACACGCACACACACACACTGACAGGACGTGCCGCCACTCGACGTGAGCTCTGTGCACGACCGCGCCAACTGGTCAGTACACACACACGCACACACACACACGCACACACACACACGCACACACACACACTGACAGGACGTGCCGCCACTCGACGTGAGCTCTGTGCACGACCGCGCCAACTGGTCAGTACACACACACGCACACACACACACGCACACACACACACGCACACACACACACTGACAGGACGTGCCGCCACTCGACGTGAGCTCTGTGCACGACCGCGCCAACTGGTCAGTACACACACACGCACACACACACACGCACACACACACGCACACACACACACTGACAGGACGTGCCGCCACTCGACGTGAGCTCTGTGCACGACCGCGCCAACTGGTCAGTACACACACACGCACACACACACACGCACACACACACACGCACACACACACACTGACAGGACGTGCCGCCACTCGACGTGAGCTCTGTGCACGACCGCGCCAACTGGTCAGTACACACACACGCACACACACACACGCACACACACACACGCACACACACACACTGACAGGACGTGCCGCCACTCGACGTGAGCTCTGTGCACGACCGCGCCAACTGGTCAGTACACACACACGCACACACACACACGCACACACACACACGCACACACACACACTGACAGGACGTGCCGCCACTCGACGTGAGCTCTGTGCACGACCGCGCCAACTGGTCAGTACACACACACGCACACACACACACGCACACACACACACGCACACACACACACTGACAGGACGTGCCGCCACTCGACGTGAGCTCTGTGCACGACCGCGCCAACTGGTCAGTACACACACACGCACACACACACACGCACACACACACACGCACACACACACACTGACAGGACGTGCCGCCACTCGACGTGAGCTCTGTGCACGACCGCGCCAACTGGTCAGTACACACACACGCACACACACACACGCACACACACACACTGACAGGACGTGCCGCCACTCGACGTGAGCTCTGTGCACGACCGCGCCAACTGGTCAGTACACACACACGCACACACACACACGCACACACACACACGCACACACACACACTGACAGGACGTGCCGCCACTCGACGTGAGCTCTGTGCACGACCGCGCCAACTGGTCAGTACACACACACGCACACACACACACGCACACACACACACGCACACACACACACTGACAGGACGTGCCGCCACTCGACGTGAGCTCTGTGCACGACCGCGCCAACTGGTCAGTACACACACACGCACACACACACACGCACACACACACACGCACACACACACACTGACAGGACGTGCCGCCACTCGACGTGAGCTCTGTGCACGACCGCGCCAACTGGTCAGTACACACACACGCACACACACACACGCACACACACACACGCACACACACACACTGACAGGACGTGCCGCCACTCGACGTGAGCTCTGTGCACGACCGCGCCAACTGGTCAGTACACACACACGCACACACACACACGCACACACACACACTGACAGGACGTGCCGCCACTCGACGTGAGCTCTGTGCACGACCGCGCCAACTGGTCAGTACACACACACGCACACACACACACGCACACACACACACGCACACACACACACTGACAGGACGTGCCGCCACTCGACGTGAGCTCTGTGCACGACCGCGCCAACTGGTCAGTACACACACACACGCACACACACACACACGCACACACACACACGCACACACACACACTGACAGGACGTGCCGCCACTCGACGTGAGCTCTGTGCACGACCGCACCAACTGGGCAGTACACACACACACGCACACACACACACTGACAGGACGTGCCGCCACTCGACGTGAGCTCTGTGCACGACCGCGCCAACTGGTCAGTACACACACACGCACACACACACACGCACACACACACACTGACAGGACGTGCCGCCACTCGACGTGAGCTCTGTGCACGACCGCGCTAACTGGTCAGTACACACACACACGCACACACACACACGCACACACACACACTGACAGGACGTGCCGCCACTCGACGTGAGCTCTGTGCACGACCGCACCAACTGGGCAGTACACACACACACGCACACACACACACTGACAGGACGTGCCGCCACTCGACGTGAGCTCTGTGCACGACCGCGCCAACTGGTCAGTACACACACACGCACACACACACACGCACAAACACACACGCACACACACACACTGACAGGACGTGCCGCCACTCGACGTGAGCTCTGTGCACGACCGCGCCAACTGGTCAGTACACACACACACACGCACACACACACACTGACAGGACGTGCCGCCACTCGACGTGAGCTCTGTGCACGACCGCGCCAACTGGTCAGTACACACACACGCACACACACACACTGACAGGACGTGCCGCCACTCGACGTGAACTCTGTGCACGACCGCGCCAACTGGTCAGTACACACACACACGCACACACACACACGCACACACACACACGCACACACACACGCACACACACACACGCACACACACACACTGACAGGACGTGCCGCCACTCGACGTGAGCTCTGTGCACGACCGCGCCAACTGGTCAGTACACACACACACGCACACACACACTGACAGGACGTGCCGCCACTCGACGTGAGCTCTGTGCACGACCGCGCCAACTGGTCAGTACACACACACACGCACACACACACACTGACAGGACGTGCCGCCACTCGACGTGAGCTCTGTGCACGACCGCGCCAACTGGTCAGTACACACACACACGCACACACACACACTGACAGGACGTGCCGCCACTCGACGTGAGCTCTGTGCACGACTGCGCCAACTGGTCAGTACACACACACACGCACACACACACACTGACAGGACGTGCCGCCATTTGACGTGAGCTCTGTGCACGACCGCGCCAACTGGTTAGTACACACACACACACACACTGACAGGACGTGCCGCCATTTGACGTGAGCTCTGTGCACGACCGCGCCAACTGGTTAGTACACACACACACGCACACACACACACTGACAGGACGTGCCGCCACTCGACGTGAGCTCTGTGCACGACCGCGCCAACTGGTCAGTACACACACACACGCACACACACACACGCACACACACACACTGACAGGACGTGCCGCCACTCGACGTGAGCTCTGTGCACGACCGCGCCAACTGGTCAGTACACACACACACGCACACACACACACTGACAGGACGTGCCGCCACTCGACGTGAGCTCTGTGCACGACCGCGCCAACTGGTCAGTACACACACACACGCACACACACACACTGACAGGACGTGCCGCCACTCGACGTGAGCTCTGTGCACGACCGCGCCAATTGGTCAGTACACACACACACACACACACGCACACACACACACACTGACAGGACGTACCGCCGCTCGACGTGAGCTCTGTGCACGACCGCGCCAACTGGTCAGTACACACACACACACACACACAGGACGTGCCGCCACTCGACGTGAGCTCTGTGCACGACCGCGCCAACTGGTCAGTACACACACACACACACACAGGACGTGCCGCCACTCGACGTGAGCTCTGTGCACGACCGCGCCAACTGGTCAGTACACACACACACACACAGGACGTGCCGCCACTCGACGTGAGCTCTGTGCACGACCGCGCCAACTGGTCAGTACACACACACACACGCACACACACACACACACACTGACAGGACGTGCCGCCGCTCGACGTGAGCTGTGCACGACCGCGCGAACTGGTCAGTACACACACACACGCACACACACGCACACACACACACACACAGGACGTGCCGCCACTCGACGTGAGCTCTGTGCACGACCGCGCCAACTGGTCAGTACACACACACGCACACACACACACACAGGACGTGCCGCCACTCGACGTGAGCTCTGTGCACGACCGCGCCAACTGGTCAGTACACACACACACTGACAGGACGTGCCGCTACTCGATGTGAGCTCTTTGCACGACCGCGCCAACTGGTCAGTACACCCACACACACTGACAGGACGTGCCGCCACTCGACGTGAGCTCTGTGCACGACCGCGCCAACTGGTCTGTATCCAAACACACACACACACACACATCTGACGAGCCGCTACTCGACGTGACCTCTGTGCATGACAGCGCCAACTGGTCAGTACATACACACACACACACACACAGAACTTTCCGCCACTGGACGTGAGCTCTGTGCACGACCGTGCCAACTGGTCTGTACACACACACTCACACACACACAGGACGTGCCGCTACTTGACGTGACCTCCGTGCATGACTGCGCCTACTGATCTGTACACACATACACACACACACAGGACGTGCCGCTACTCGATGACTGCGCCAACTGATAAGTACACACAAACACAAACACAGGACTTGCCGCCACTAGACGTGAGCTCTGTGCACGACAAGTTACAAGTTGTAACAGAAAGAATGAACAAGCCTGAAGGAAATTTGCCCGTGAAATATAAATAACTTTTCCTACATAACTTAGGTCGAAATGAAAAAGAGAATACCTCCAAAATGCGCTGTGAACTTGGCTATCAGCTGATGAAGTTCATATAAATACAGGGTGTAAGGGACGTTGTACCGAAAACTGTAAGGGCGTGCTCAGTCAACGAAACTGAACAACTCTCCCAAAGAAACAATTTTGGGAAATAAAAATAATTTTTACCTCTCCATACAAATTGCTCACCCTGATCGCACATTTTGTATGGAGAGGTCAATTTTTTTTTCATTTCTCAAAAATGTGTCTTATGAGTAAGTGGTTCAGTTGCGTTTACTGAGCACGCCCTTTCAGTTTCCGGTTTCCAACTTTGTACGTCTAACCAAGCTTACTCTCCGCAGCTTCCCAATCCCGGAGGAGTGTCCGCTGGACATCTACCGCCACCTCATGCGAGACTGCTGGGAGCTCAACCCCAACCGCAGGCCCAAGTTCATTGACCTCGTCCTCACATGCAAGAAACTCATTGAGGAGTACAATTAGACTAGCGTACGAAGTACTTCACGCCATCTACAAAGGTTTATGGGTGACTTAGACGAAGGCAATATTTTGGTGCCTCGGGATAGATGCTATACAATTTTTTATTCAAAATATTCGGGCCAACTAAAATAACTTATTTGTCATTATTAGGGGTAACTGGTAGAACCACCAGTTCTACTCAATGTCCTCTAAAATACATATAAGATATTTATAATTCGTCGGAAAACTAGGAAAACTAAAACATTATAATAATATGATCTTTTTAAATAACACTTGGCAGCACGAGGTTAGGAAAGAAAAAGTTATTCAAATATTTCTTTCTTGTCTATAACTGAGGTGCCTAAATTTTGCATTCGTGTAAATCTGCCGTCACAAACCACGAGACTGAACTTAAAGGGGCAGGTCTGCTAAGAACGAAAACAAAAAGAAACTTCACGTCACATACAGCGGTTTATGGCTGGTTTTATGCAGCTATAGAAAAAAAGGAAAGCTATTTGATTATTTCTTTATTTTCTACAGCTGCATTCCGCAGAGGTGCGTAAATTTTGCCTTCGTGTAAATCGGCCATTACAAACTACGAGACTGAACTTAAAGGAGCTTTGTCTGTTAAGATCGAGAACAAAAAAGTCCAGGGCTGTCGGTGTTGCAAAAGTTATCGTTTTTATCTGAATTATAATCCAAATTATTAATCTTTTCAAATTTGACAGCGTTTTATACTGTGTAACCATTCGAATCGACTTAAACTAAGTATACGAAGAATTATTTTATACGTAAAAGAAAAATTTTGCAGTTTTGGCAGCACTGGTGGACTTTGTGTGTTCGTGTGCTGAGACTCAAATACTTCATTCAATACCTAAAGTCAAACAAATATTAGCATTGTTCTTACTGGGCATTATGTTTAGTATGACAATGATTGTATTTGTGTACAGATTGGCAATAAAGTGTTTAGGGGCTACCAGGGAGTAAATGTTGCCATGCAAGAACTGCTTTTGTGAAGCAAGTGGCATGCTCATTATATCCGTACTCTGTTTTTGTCAAGCTGTGGTTTAATGATTCTTAGCATCAGAAGGGGCAAAAATTATGCATGAAAACTTGTAGGTGTTTAGACGTTTTAGGTATTAAATGGATTTCACGAACGTTTACTTCCTTACTGGATTTATAGGAATGTTGTCAATTTATTTGGTGTTGTGTCCTAGGTATAAACGTGCCGAATAAGATTAAGCGCTGTTATAGGTACTGATTTTGAGATTTCTTGACTTGTTACGATATCTGATTATTTTTAGCAGAGAAAGGCAAATATTTAAGAAAAAAATCTATTATTTTCTTGCTGACAATGCTATGGTACGACGTCTGCAAACGCAGCTAAGCATATGGGCCTGATTAAAAGTTACTTTTTAATAATGATTATATTAAATCAAAATTTAAATTAAATGCATGTCCGGAGGCCATATTTTGAGTGATGTTATATCACTAGTGTTAGCTGTGCACAAATTAATTTGATGTTTGTGTTTTTAGTGGTTCCTCGATGCATTTGCCTTAGTTTTTTAACTATAGTTCTTTTATTGTAAATAATAATAGTTTCTTACATTTATGTTCAAATGGAATCATTTCAGTCTTGTATATAATTTTACTTGTATTTATAAAACCATGTGCAATCAGTCGCTTTACTATAATTTTTACGTAATATTTTTGAATGAAATTATTGATTTGACTTTTTTATCTCTGACATATGGAATAACTTGCCGTATATTAATTGTTTTTGTAAGTAAAATCAAAGTAATTTTAAGCAAAGTTTTGAAAGGAAGAGAAAATGTGTGATTTTTAACATATTTACGAAGTGATGACAAATCAAACTCATTGATTTTTATTTTACCCATTCAGTTTTCTGTTTACAACCACTTTACAAAACTAGTAGTATTTTTCAATAGGTATTTAACAAGTCGATGTTTACATATAAACCAAAGATGATATTTCTTGAAAATGTTTTGATGTAAGTTAATTTAAGCTTAGCTTTTAAATATTTTTGCAATTATTGTTGTGACACCCTAGTATAAGCGAAAAAAATGTGTATGTATACTACTTATGTGTATTTGATAAAAACTATGAAGTTATTAAACGTAATCAGTGTAATTTAAGTTTGTAAAGGATAAGATATATGAGAGTTGAAGTTGACTATGTAGAACGGGCCTTAATCACCAATCAAAACCGTTTTTATTTTCGAGACTTGACTGCGCTAAGCAAAGAAAACCGAAGAAAAATATAAATAGTTTACTGTAAAAGACTTCTGCTAGGTAAAATTTGCGTGCATCGTGTATATTTCAGTTCGTTTATTCCCACGCTTACCAACACATTTTGCAGCCATGCCACTAGAACCAGAGTATATTTGACGGGAAAAATAACGGATCAGTTGCAACTACCCTAATACATATTGTTTGACAATGTTTGTTTATAGTCAGTATCCTAGTATTACTCTACTCAAATAAATTGCTGTTACATTCAATAGCTCTTAGTAGAACACTGACTCTCAAAATACAGGCTTTCGCTTAGCTTGGGAATCAGGGTTTAGCAATTAATTTGTGCACCACTTGTGTAATAACCACTGTACTGCTTAAGTTTACTTTGCTGATGTACAAATCCATTGAAATAAATAAATAAACTCCCCCCGGTTTCAACTCCCCACTGTTCAACTGCACCCGGTTTCAAATTGTGTTTTTCTATAATTTTTCAAATTTGTACTGTGAACAGCAAAACAGTTTATTTTAATAAAAAATATTGAAGTCATTGATTTACAAACTTGTTTTTTTCTGACAGTTTTAGCCGATTGCCTTTGACATAGCTGCAAAATGTGTTAGTATGCGTCCGAATAAACGAAAAACAGGATAATTTAGCGAATTTGTCTACTTTTTTTTGAAAAGTCGACGAAACACCTCGTGTGACATAAAAGTTCTAACTGTAGCACATAATGGTTAAAAAGACCGTTTTAATTGGTGGATAAGACAAACGTGGTAGTGGGACGATTAAGGTTGCAGTTGACCCTGGCAATAATTGCTCTGTTGCTGAAATTTTTCATGGCGATAAATTAAACTGAAATCGATTTTATATTTGTATACGTCTGCCTATTTTAGCGACAGACTAATTTTTGTCGGTTACTGCATATAAGGTATTATCGAAGGTACAGCAAATACTGAAACGCATGTGTTCTACTCATAATTAGAAACAACTTATGGGACACTCACTATGTATTCAAAATCCTACTTCAACATTATCACTTAGCAGTACCTTTTAATACCTTGTAGAAGGTGTAACAAAAGAGTAGAATTACTTTGAAGTATGTTAATATACTCATGAAGATGAAAAACCATTTCCAAAGGAATGTAAATAAATATAAATATCAACAATAAATTTGAGCTCCCATACAAAATGCCCTATCGGTAGTTGCACTATGGAAAGCCGATTGATTTTGATTTTTTTTTGTATTTCAAACAATTTCTTTAAAGTTGACGAACTCAGGGTCGTTATGCCCTTTTAACCTTTTTGTTACACTTTGTACACAAAGTCTGCGTTGCAGAATGTTATGATTGAAGACTGAAAAGAAGCCGGTGCTAAAGATTGGGCCTTATTCTCTGTTTATTGCAACAAGTTTGTTTGCACAACAGTGTGGAAACTGTTCGTTCTCCAATTAAAAAAATCATTAATTTTAAAGTTAACACGGCCTTAAAGTTTATGCGGCCTTATATTTATGATTTTTGGAGGGTTTTAAGTTCCTTGTATTGCAGCTACATCACATACTCAATTTCTCAATTATACTTAACAATAAAGTCAATTTTCGCCGCTGCAAATACGGTGTAGCTTTGTAGGTGCGGGAGGGGCCGTGACGGCATGGGCAGTAAAAATAAATAAAATAAAATCTATTTATTTCGAGCGTTGCCCATAGAGTGTTAGTATGATCTTATATCTACGTTAGTAACCATTAAAATCTAAAACCCTATAAATAATTTTAGTGTGCAGTAAAAAAATACACTTGCCGCACTTTGGACTTTAAGGGTCGTATCGATAAATCCCTCTCAAGTGTGAGGTTGCTCTCAAGATACAAATTAACCTTACCCATACAAATTATACATCTTGAGTGCAATTTCAGACTTAAGAGAGAGTTTTCCCGTCCCACCGCTTGCAGATAAACACGCAAAACACAGACATATTTGGCTGGCAGACATTTATCTATCAGCTTACTATCTGGAACTTTAGTAGCAGGCAGTGGGACCCACGCGAAATCACCACCTCCTACCTTCTGTGTACTATAACGACTTGGCAGTCGTGGGGATCGTAGTCTGAGGTATGATGGGTATCCTAAATGTTCCCTACATAAATTAAACCATCAAAGTAAATTGAGCAAACGCAAAAAACAAACATTTATCCGTCGCGGTCATCGATCAAATGACTTTGATGTTCGAATCGAATCCCATTAAAAAATCTTAAACTTTATCGCATCAAATGGCTATCGGATGGATAACAATGTAGTTTCCATAGCGTACGCACGCATGGGACCTCCACAGTCGGTTCTATTAACTTCACCGCTTTGCGCATTTCAATGTCGTCAAAACCCACACGCACCGCTTTCCGACTACTACCATATTATAGTGTATGCAGCGAAACAGTTGACCGCTACATAATTCTCTCAGGCAGATTTTATTTGACAGGATGATAAAGTATCATGAACTAAATGTAAATTCAAAATATAAAAAAAAGTGTATGGAAAAATTGTAAGTACCGATTTTTTTTGGATTTGTTTATAGAAGGTTTGTCTCATATAATGTAATAACCAGCAAAGTTTCATTGACTGAGGATTTAATGCGGGGGTTTTATACAACGATCCGCTTCGTTGCCTAGACTAATTAGAACCTGTAGTGAGACGCCTATAAACGTGAAATAATCATGAAAGCGCGCAAAATAAGCTTATTGTTGCGTCTGAACTTGTTACACTTAGGTATGTCTATGCAGAATTTGTTTTGCAGGTGTTGTAAATGTTGTAGTCTGTGAGATACGACATTTAATGTCCTCAATTTCTAAAGAAAGACCAGAAATAGCCTTTGTGATGTAGCTCTGAGGGATCAAGTACTATTGTTGATCGAATCAATTTAATATCCGTTATTTAATTATTATTAACTGATTGAGCTTGAATTGTTTATAAAAGTGTGTTTGGATAAACGTGATTGTATTGGTTGGAATGGGAACATTGATAAAAAAGTTTTGCGAAATTGTCTATTGATAATAAAAATTAAAAATAATACTTATTACGTTGGAGGATTTAGGACTGAAGTAGGCGTACGTTAGGTAAATGTTTTTTTTTTATCGTTACGTGATTTTTTATGCACCTTAGTAGAGATGATTCTGCCCTTGAAACTTTTCCCAAGCAGGAAGGTCGAAGTACAAAAATAAAATTTAAAAGTATTAAGGATACAGAGGAGCTAGATTAGATGGCAATGGTTTTGACACAGGGGTTTTAACCCCTTAGAGTGTTTGTCTACTGCGACGATTCCAAGCCGATACCTATAACGAGAAAAGCGCCGATAAACTTACGAGCAAATCGGCGCAGTTATTTTGTTTTTTCGGTATCGGCTGGGAATCGTCGCAGTAGACAAACAGCATTGCCTGTAATGGCTACTGCAGTCCTAATTCCTCCAAGTTGTTGATGTATACGTACTTAGTTTTGATGTTTACCTATATACGGGACGAAAATATGGCGGTAAAGCCTCTTCTTTATATATGTATTTTTAAATGTGTTTTGTCTAATATTATTGAAAAAAAAATAGCTTAATGTTATTAAAAGAAAAGAGCTTGATCTTTAAGACGTAGTGAGTTTTAAGACGTAGAATAAAAATTGATACAAGGTCTTACTAAAATTCGTGTAAAGCATTTTCTTGACTAAAAATATACTTTGATGTGTTAGAAAATTCTTGGATTGACAGTCTGTCTGATCGTTCTTTTTAAATCTGTTTAAGTCATTAAAAAAGCTAATCAGCTTAGCCATTTATCCTCGAACACTTAAGTTCTCGGATTTTATAAACCCTTCTTAATCTAGAAGACTCGAATTCTACTGAGAATGTGTATTCAGAATGTCTATTTATTTAGACAGCCTTCTTCAGCTTCTTCTCGGTTCGAAAGCCAACTTCATTCGCTTTCGAACTGAGTACCGCTGCTCGATTATGATAATGTATCCTGAGAATTATTAAGCCGCAATCACATACCTTCCTAGTTTCAAAGACTAATCCGGCATACATTGCTGGGAGGCTTGGTAGTGTTAATTCCAATATCCTTATGTCAATCAGCAATGTATGCCGAATCAGTTTCTGAATTAAGGAAGGTGTGATAGCGGCTTTATTGGGTTATACAGTCCATACAAAAACGTAAATAGTCTGTCTAGGGAAGCATTGATCTGAAACGAATTTTTTTTGTCATAATGTTGATGTTGTGACGCAACCAGTGGATGCATGTTCGTTCAATTGTAAATATTAGTACGTACCATAGTCGATACGTAAGTCAATTCGTTTTATTGTAATTTCAAGACTGGCTAAACTGAAGTTTCGGGCAATGTAAAATGTGGTTTTAAAACTAAGAACCTTGCTATTTACTCATGTGCCAGTGAAATTTCCGGCGCAATAGACATACCACCCTAGCTTCCAGGGTGGTCAACGCGTATTGCTGTCTTATTAGTGTCAAAGTAAGCCACATATATGACAGTAGATGTTAAGGGCAGTTGTTATATGACCACTTACCATCAGGTAGGTATCTGTTCGTTTTCTGGTACACTTAAGAATAACACTTTTAAAATGATTACAACCAGATAGTTTAAAGATGTCAGGAAATTATTTAAGAGTACAGTGTTTTGTTCAGAAAGATTCATAGGCTTTAATTACGTAGGATGTGATCAACTGTAACCTTGAAATGACCATGCCAAGGCTGCAACCTTGTGTTGGGAATTGTAATCCAATTTTGCTTGATTTATTCTCCTATCCCACACGATTATACCGTCGCCTCCCTTGATATATCTAGCCAATACAAAACAATTTGATTTATGTATACAATAATTTCAAGGGATTGCTAAGCGGAATTAATGCTTTATACGAGATGTAACAAAACCCTGAAGGCATCAGCATATAAAAATAAAACATAATATATAAAACTGAACAACTTTTCCTATGGGACATAGGTCAATAATTCGAAATACGAAAAAAGTTTTCACCATATGCTGCATCACCTGATAACGCATTTTGTATGGGAGGTTAAACTTGTTTTTTTTTTATTTCGACCTAGTTTCCTTAGGAAAAGTGGTTCAGTTTCATGGGCTGAATTACATCCTTGAGCCTAGATACCCTTTTCGTTACACCTTACATGGGATGTGACAGCTTCGAAAAATGAAGAGGCATGATTAGTCAACGAAACTGAACGACTTTCAATGATTGAAACGTTCAGGAAATAAAAAATAATAATATCGGCCTCTTCATACAAAATGTCCAATCAAGTTTACATATTTGTATGGCGACGCGAATGTTTTTTTCGTTTCCATAAAGTTTCATTCACTTAAAGTTGTTCAGTTTCGTTGTCTGATCATGCCCTATCACATTTTGGAAAGCTGTCCTTCACACCCTGTATACATGTCAAAAAATCTGTTAAGGCGATGAATCTGCCAATTGAAAATATTTGTAATAATCTTGGGGGGGACGTTAATGTATTAGGGCTAAGCGACACGAGACGTTGCGGCTGCGGTGCGCTGAGCGGGGCCGCTGCGGCGTTACACTAGAATTTGTAGGGTTTAATGAACAGCCTATCCTGCGCGTCAGAGCAGGTACGGGACGTGCGAGAGACGCACCCCCTACCCCGGCTGCGCAGGCCCAGGCTCCTCTGATTTGGCCAGTCTTCGACTCAGAGGAGTCATGATCAGGTTACATACCCAAATTAGTTGACCGTTGGGCTACTTAGCCCAATGAGAAGCAGTCCGGGTACGAGGTTCGCCTCTTTCCCGTTACCTGCATTGCATAAAAAGCGCAGTGCGAAAGACCCGGTTCGTAATGAACAGCCTTATAAAACTGAAAGGGTTGATCAGTCAACGAATCGGAATAACTTTCATCAAAAAACATTTCAGGAAAAAAAAAAGACTCATGTTTATTATTTCTCTTTCATTTCCTGGAGTAGGTAAATTGTTCAGATTCGTTCTTGATCACGCTCTTTCAGTTTTCTTATAGAAAGTTTTCCCTTACATCATTTGTTTGAGCTTAAAGCATATTTTCATCGCAATTGGCTTATCCACCAGACTAGGTCTTTGATACATTTTGTCTTGTTTTGATTACATTTTACATTGCGCGAAATGGAACTGTTATGTCTGTGTTATTTGCCATGAATTTTTAAAAATAAATCTATTACTTATTGGTAATTGAATTCGTTTTATTCGCTATTTTACCTGTCATGGCCCATTCCACGAAAGAATGACTTTGGTAAACATGTTGTAGAAAAACATCAAGTACACGTTTTTATCTACAACACACTCACAGAAAACCCCTTAGACTATACTTTAACATAAGTAAAACTGTAAAGAAATTTTGAAGTTTTTAATACTTTTTTAAACTTTTAGATTGTTTACTAAATTGTTTACTAAATATCATGTTATTTTGTGGAATGGACTACTTTTACCGACGATCTGGTCAAGGTCGCGGGAAGACGCTGGATGCGAGCAGCGCAGGACCGGTCGTCATGGAGATCTTTAGGGGAGGCCTAAGCTGCCGTTATTCATAATCTAAGGGGAGGCCTATGTCCAGCAGTTGACATCTTTCGGCTGATATGATAATGATGACTACTTTTGTGTGTAATTGTGACTAGATTGTGACGGAATAGGCAACAAGGCTTGAAACTGGTATTGCAAATACAGGTTATTTACCGGTAAAGGTACTCAAGTGCGATACGGGTATTGAAAAATACCTGTATTTCTAAACCCCAATCACCTGTATCAAAACCTCTAATTTCCGGTAAAACCTCTATTTACCTGCATTAAACCGGTATTTACAGGTATTATACAGGTACTCGTACCTAATTTACATTTATTAAAAAGGTATTTTTACTTACTTTCGATTGTGTCTAACCAAACGAATAAATAAATAATCATCATATCGTGTGGCTCGCCAGGTCAATGACCGAACCTGGTGTCAGAGTTATTGAGCCGCCAAAGGCAAGGAATATATAATATATCGCTAACGCGTCCAATAGTGAAAGTGATACTCGTAACTCGAAGAATTTTTCCCATCTCAAGAAATTTTCACCATGAATAGAATGTCCCAAAAGAATCATTTTGAGATGTGGAGGCTAGTCAGATTCGGTTCAGGGGTGCCGGGAGAGGGGAGGAACAGGGTAAAATAAGGCACCTTGATCATTATTTTTTTGCTGATTAGTGAATGCTACTCATGGCGTAGTTTCCAAAATCTTTGATGCTACTACAGCATGTATGGTGCCATTTTCGCATAAAACTGTCACTGGGAATTCATTTCTGATACATAAAAGGTACACTTTCATTCAAACTTATAACAAAAACTACAAAAATATCTTACAAAGAAAAATCTAAAAAAAAGATAAAAATATGCTCAATTTTTCTTAAAAATCATCTTATTTTTCGAAAAAGTCAACTAATCAAGTAAAAAAAGTATTGTTAGAAGGACTGATTAACGTAGTTTGTAAAAATATATACTTGCTGACATCTTTTCATAGAACAACTAGAAGAAAAAAAATATTTTACATTTCGAGGCATAGCAGATAAAACGAATGCAGGATGAAAGAGGAGAAATACTGCGCTCACCAACCCCAAATAATAGTAAAAGCAAATTTAATGGTATAAAAGGTATTAAATGAAAATTTACTTAACAATCGCCAGCACAGTAACAAAGTGCAGTACACTTTAGTGCAGCTGTGCTGCATTGTCATCGTCACCCTTTTTTGCAGCTGCATCGTATCGGAACATGAAGCCGCTGCTTCGGGAAGAGTGGTCCATAGGGGTTGTCACTCCGCTGCATCTATTATCCATCCCCATTGCGATGGATCTGGCAAGTTAGGAGCCTTCTCTAGAGCTTCAGACCAAATAAAAGCTTAATAGCAAGCACGCCTTAAACGTTGAAGCAGTGCTGCTCTTGTAGGCGGTATATCTTCATTTGCCCGGGATTTTTGCGTGAAGAGCTGTTTTTAGGGTTCCGATACCAAAATGGTAAAAAAAGGAACCCTTATGGTGCCGCTCTGTCTGTCTGTCCGTCTGTCTGTCACACCTCTATATCTCAGCAACCACTTATGCTATCAACCTGAAATTTGGAATAGTTTTAGAATATAGTTGCCCAACTTAATTGCACAAGAAAAAAATTTGAAAAAAGTATGATTATTAATATAAAGGGGGCCAAAATAGGGGGGGCCAAATTTCAAATTGTCGCTACTAGGTCGAGTGGGGTATCATATGAAAGGGCTTTACTTGTACATTTTAAAATATATTTTTGTATTTTTTTAAATTTCTTAGTTTTAAAGTTATGATGAAAAATGTCAAGAAAAATACCATTCCCCCCCCCTTATCTCCGAAGTTTGAGTAAGGAAAAATCTGAATTAATTACAGTTGACAGAAGTTTATATAAACTTTACAGCAAAAATAAAACGATCTTTCTAAGTTGCACAGTTTTTCAGAAATCTGCAAAAAACCTTTACAAACAAATTTAGTTTTGCGGTCCTGAAAATGGACTTTATTGCTTCCAAAAATACTATAGGTATATCGGAACCCTCGGCGCGCGAGTCCGACTCGCACTTGACCGGTTTTTTTGGCTTTATTTACTGTCTCAGCCTCACTAGTACGGTCGTCGGTCATACATTAAAACAACAAATCTTTCTATTAAATCCAGCGTATCTTGGGTTTATGTCGCTTGGCTTTGACATAAGTTCGTCAAATGCGCAGTTTAGGTACTGCAAGGAAAGATTTCCACGTGTCCCAAGCCGTCTTTTTTCTTCTGCCCGCAAACGTGGACCGTATCTCACCCACGCGATTAAAACCGCGCATAGCAAAGCCTGCGCGGAATTCATGTAGCTTTGGTACTACGGGTACAACAACAACAACGGTTCAGTGGGTAGAGTATGTTGGAAAAGTCTCTTCCAAATGCGTATCGTAGTTAAATACTTAGTTTTCTAAAATAGTGCACAAGAAGTATTTTAGTTTTACATCTTTTTAGGGTTCCGATACTTAAATGGTAAAAAAAAGGAACCCTTATGGTGCCGCTCTGTCTGTCTGTCTGTCCGTCTGTCTGTCACACCTGTATATCTCAGCAACCACTTACGCTATCGAGCTGAAATTTGGAATAGTTTTAGAATATAGTTGCCCAACTTAATTGCACATGAAATTTTTTTGAAAAAAGTATGATTATTAATGTAAAGGGGGCCAAAATAGGGGGGGCCAAATTTCAAATTGTCGCTACTAGGTCGAGTGGGGTATCATATGAAAGGGCTTTACTTGTACATTTTAAAATATATTTTTGTATTTTTTTAAGTTTCTTAGTTTTCAAGTTATGATGAAAAATGTCAAAAAAAATACCATTCCCCCCCCTTATCTCCGAAGTTTGAGTAAGGGAAAATCTGAATTAATTACAGTTGACAGAGGTTTATGTAAACTTTACAGCAAAAATAAAACGATCTTTCTAAGTTGCACAGTTTTTCAGAAATCTGCAAAAAACCTTTACAAACAAATTTAGTTTTGCGGTCCTGAAAATGGACTTTATTGCTTCCAAAAATACTATAGGTATATCGGAACCCTCGGCGCGCGAGTCCGACTCGCACTTGACCGGTTTTTTTTATCTTTGAACCATCAAGATCACCATCTGATAATGACTTTTCGGCTATGCTAGTGCTATGATCTAGTGAGCCTTAAGTAAGCCTAAAGTAAGTAAGTCAAAAGTTTTAAGTGGGTTTGTTTAGTTCATTCATTGTCCTAGCCTTATTCCGCTTTTACCAATGTGTTCAGGGAGTCGCCTACCTAACCTAGGGGATTCGACGTAGGCACTGGCTTTTACACAAAGCGACTAACATCTAGAGGGAAAACCAGCCCCAATCCTAGATAGATTAGGCTTTGCCAGGTTAGCGGCCAACCTGGGTGTCAGACTTTTCAAGCTGCTAAACGGCCTCTGACCTGACTTGACTAATAACAGTGTCAGTAGCAGGGACTGACGGCCTATCGTGTCTTTCGAAGCACGGAAAGCGCTCTTTACTTTCTGGCCGTATTGAAAACTCTGTTTCGTATTGTTACAAGGTGTCGTAGAGGAATAAATGGTACAGCAGCACTGCACTTACTTTCTCGCGACAGGCAAGTAAAAAGTATCAACTGCAGACTTAAATTTGTAATGCTATAAATATAGTATACAAACTTAAATTTGGCCCCTTAATAATTAACTTAAATTTGACCCCCGCTCCGGAGAGTTCCTAAGGCAGCACATTTCATTATGGCCATCCAGCGCGGCAACACGGCTGGTATTATGGGGACTTTTCAACCTAGCACGCTCCGGGGCGGACTTTTTGACTGATAAACAGTCTTTTTATGCTGTTGTTTTTAACTTTTAATTAAATTTTAGTTTTTCCAAAAATGTTCCCATGAAATTTACTAGATCAATTCAGAATTCAAATTGTCAAACATTAAAATAACGTGACCGTAAACGATACGTTTAAATTTTTTATTTTGGCTGAACTGGAACACCCTTTATATGAATTTTCTTTTCACAGATCAACGATACTTGCATAGAATCTCCCAACACATATTTCTTAGGAAAAGTTGTTTAGTTTAGTCTACTGAACAAGCCCTTTCAGTTTTTGATACGGTCTATATCCTAGATTTTTGCAAAAAAAAAAAATGCAAATAAAATATCCAGTCGGGTAGATAACCAATTCAGAATCCAAATTACACAACATTAAAATAAGCTCAATCACACCAATTCTGTGTAAATCACATTTTTACATTTTAGTAATAGGGGAACACCCCTTACGCGATCTTCCAAAGACAAGTGCATACTGACTGCTACAAGATATGTCATGCAAAATTTCATCAAGATGGTTTTAGCTGTTTTTCCGCAATTTGCAATTTTTTATTTTCGTTGTATGACAGCTCTCCTCAAAATGAGAGCCAGCAAAAACCCAATCAGAACCCTTCGATGGATTTACTTAAAATTGTTAAATTTAAAATATGTTGCCAACCGGACTATTCGTTTAGCCGCTAGGCCAAAGCGTGACGAACAGACCGACCGACCGACGGACGGACATTTTTGGGAGACTTGCTTTTTATGATGTACTAGCTGTGCCCGCGGCTTCACCCGCGTGAAATTCAGACAATCAGAAGTATTGTGCAGTCTCCCTCTACCTCTCCCCCCTCTCTCCCTCCCCCTCTCCCCCTCCCTCCTCCCACCCACCCCCACTACCTCTCCCTCCCTCTCCCTACCCCTAACGCCATCTTAACCGTTATCCCTATCCTTATAAAATATAAACATAGAAACGAAACCCATATTGATTTTTAGACATGTCAACCCTATCGCACCCCAACCCAACCCCAGGGGATGATGGTATTTCACGTCCACCATGTTGGATTTCAAATTTTTTGTAGTTTTCGTAATCAGCGACCCGATAAACCATAAAAACGATACCCATATTGGTTTTTAGACTTTTTCACCCCATTTCCCTCTTTTAGGGGTTGAATTTGGGGTAGAATTTCAATAACAGCGATGTACGTTCCACAGAATTACAACCCTAATGCCTGAATAATAAATGTAGTGGAGTTTACTCAGAAAATGAACTTATAGACCAACATACGGGAAAAAAATCATCCCCTTTTTCACCCCCTTGAAGGGTGATTTTTAAGAAATGCTTAAACACGTGTTTAAGCATTCTTGTTTAAGTTTAAGCATTCTTTTTCACAAGAAGTTTAAGCATTCTTTTTCACAAGCGTCAACTTGTGAAAAAGGGGATGATTTTTTTTCCGTGTGTTGGTCTGTCTTTCATTTTTGAAGGTAGAATTATAGAAATTGGTTTGAAATAAAAAAGAACATGTTTTAGAATTTTTAAAATTCATCCTTTAAGGGGGTTAAATAAGGGATGAAAGTTTTTATGAAAGTCCATCAGTTTTGAAGTAAGAATCTTCAAAGTTTACTGACGTTTGTGACTGACGACTGACGACAAAAAATTAAGTTTCACGTGTCCCAGGGTTTTTGAAAATTCTACACCCTAAGGGGAGAAAAGGGGGATGGAGTTGAAACTCCTTCATTTCAAAGTAATATCCACTAAGTTTATTATTTAGGCATTAGGGTTGTAATTCTGTGGAAAATACATCACTGTTATTGAAATTTCACCCCAAATTCAACCTCAAATTAAAGAGGGAAATGGGGTGAACAAGCCTAAAAACCAATATGGGTATCGTTTGTATGGTTTATCGGGTCGCTAATTACGAAAACTAAAACAATTTTGAAATCCAATGTGGTGGACGTGAAATACCATCATCCCCTGGGGATGGAGTTGGGGTGCGATAGGGTTGATAAAATCAATATGGGTGTCGTTTATATGGTTTATCGGATCGCTGATTACGAAAACTACAACAATTTTGAAATCTAAGGTGGTGGACGTGAAATACCCTCATCTCTGGGGATGGCGTTGAGAGACTGCACATTGTCTGAATATCACGCGGGCGAAGCCGCGGGCACAGCTGGTTTTATTATAGTGCGGTAACTAGGGATAGGCATAAATTAGAAGAGAAAGATCGATTGAAAAAACCTGATAAAACATACCTAGTTTAAGGTACCTTTTATGCCTATTAAAATCCTATGCTTTTTTATTGTCGCTTCTTTTTTCCCACCATGGCGCCAATTTGTTTGTGGAGCGATGCAGTTTAGCTGACGTCATAAAGAGATTTTAATATCCAACTATGAATTAACAATTTTGAGTTTGAGTTTCAAGGTAACCAAAGAATAAGTGTAATTAATAGGTACCTATGTGAAAAATTCTAATTAAATTTCGGTTTAAGGCACCACAAAAAGAAATTAAATAAAGGACAAAATGCTTGATAAAACGCTATTCGTCACGTGCATTGTCCCGTGTGGTGCCGGCAATTGGTACCAACCCTTCTCTGCCCGTGGGTGTCGTAAGAGGCGGCTAAGGGTTAATAAACCAGAGGATGGGCAGCAGCATCCTTTTGTGCATCTTACATTCTCGGTCCATGGTGCCAGCCGTAACGCTAACAAGCATGGTGACTATGGTACTTTCACTCCACATTGTTTCAGCAAAAGCAGGCATTTTGGAGGGAGTTCCCTGTCCTGTAGTGGACGTTTCATGGGATGTTATGATGATGATTGGCGCCCAACTAATTTGGAGATAGGGTTAGACCGGTAGAACTCAATCGTAATCACTTGTCGCTGGTAAGAGAATAGGAACAGCGCAATAGTAGGTACTTTAATTTTTTCTAACATACATACTAATTTGTATCGTAATGAATGCTTAATTTAATACCTCAATTAACTCTACACTATTTCGTTTGAGATCGACGAAAACGTTGGATTTAATAGGGCCCGCGCACACTAAAAGAACAGTAAATATATAAAGCTAAAGCAGTCACTCCCAACAAACGTCCAAAAATGGCGCACTCACACATGCGCACACCGCTACAGGAAAATAAGCAATTTTCGCGCTGAAGTCAGTCGTGGGTGCAAAAACCATTAATACAAACAAATAGGTACATATTATAGGGTCCCTATAAGTATGTATCTGTCTTTGTGCGATAAAAAGCGACTAAGTATCTTAATCTGCCCTTGTGTCATAAAAGGCGACTAAGTGTCGTACGTAATCTACCCTTGCGTGTTAAAAGCCGACTACGTGTCTTTATCTGCCCTTGTGTCTTTAAAGGCGACTAAGTGTCTTCATCTGCCTTTGTGTCATAAAAGGTGACTAAGTGTCTTAATCTACCCTTGCGTGATAAAAGGCGACTAAGTGTTTTCATCTGCCCTTGTGTCATAAAAGGCGACTTAGTGTCTTCATCTGCCCTTGTGTCATAAAAGGCGACTAAGTGTCTTCATCTGCTCTTGTGTCATAAAAGGCGACTAAGTGTCTTTATCTGCCTTCGTGTGATAAACGCCGACTAAGTGACTTAACCTTTCCCTATGTCGTAAAAGGCGACTAAGTGTTTCGATCTGCCCTTGCGTGATAGAGGTAACTTAACCGTCCGTTGGGTGCTAAAAGGCGACTAAGTGGCTTAACCTCCTGACAACATCACATGACCTGGATCAGGTGTCCCAGGACCCTATATAAATATATAAATCTTCAGAAAGCCTTCTGTCAAACTCATCCTTACACTCCTCTTTCTTTCTCTGAACAACATCCTTTACAATACCTTTCACTCTTTTATATTCCGTTCGTGCTACACTAACATCATCACTTGTAGCCTTCTGCATTCTTTGATTAGCTTTTACAGCTAACCAATCTAACCATGCTTTCTTCTTCTCACAAACAGCTGCCTGTACACTTTTATCCATCCACACATTCTTCTTCTTTCCACCATTTCTCCTTTTCAACACCCCACAAACATTGACAGCTACTCCTGCTACTCCATCTTTAAATTCATTCCACAAGCATTCAATATCATTCACTTTATCTAGGTTCACAAATCTTTCACTCAAGCTTTTCAAGTATTCACTTCTGACATTCTCCTCTTGCAATCTCTCCACTTTAATACGTTCCAAAACGCTCGTCTGCTTTTGTGCCTTATGCCGCCACCGATTAAATAGACCACCAATTCGGGTTACAACCAGGTGGTGGTCTGTGTCGATGCCGACTCCGCGATATGCGCGAGCGTCCAGAACCCTTTTTATCAATCTTTCATCCACAACTACAAAATCGATCATACTTCTCGCATCACCCTCCTCTCTTGTATACATATGGATCCTTTTGTGGTCAAACATAGTGTTTGCCACAAAAAGCATTCGCATTTCGCATTTATAATATTAATAATAATAGAAATCCATTCACGGGAGACATCACCATGACCTACATCAGACACATGTCGTCAAAAGTGCGTCGAACGCCTGGTTGTCGCGATCCGCGATGTTTAAACTACCTAAAATAAGGACAGTGAAACCTTGCAGTGAATGGGCCTATAAATAATGATATGACAACATCGGCCAAGAGATACCGCGCGATCGAGAGTCAATGGGCTGACAGTTAATTTTCTTGTTGTATATTTTTTACTTATTTCATAGTTTTGTGTTATTATCAGTTCGCTGGAAGGAAATGGGAGTTACAGGACCGTTGCGGCAGGACAGGACATTGAGGCTTTCTTTGGATTACAGCAAGCTAAGTTATCCACCACACAGTTTTCAATGTGCATTTCCATTCTAGGTTGGGTATAATGGGTATAATGTCTCAACTTCTGATGGATTCACTTGAGTAACTGTTATAATAATATGGAGTGCAGAATGCGTGTTCGTTTAAGATGCATTGGCTCATTTGATGGAGAGTTCTAACAGTGTGATGGAGATTTGGAATGCGAGCAGATGTGTGATGGTTATTGGTGAGACAAGACTGTAGGCTTTTATGAGTAAAACGGGCCTAAAGTGAAAAATTGAGTAGGAAGTCATAAAAGGCGTTTGTTCTAATAGATTTCTATGCTGGCCAGCAAAGCATAATAAATTGGAATGATTTAGTATCTGAGAAAGACCTATATCAACCATGAGTGGTTTCAGTAGATAGGTATCTACTGAAAGACTACATGAATAATAGAGTAGTATTTGAGTAGGTATAATTCTAGTAAACCTTTAGATATGATATTGAGAGATTAAACCCAAGTAGAAAATACAATATCACTTTAATATTCTTGCCCCAAAAGATGATGACTTAGTGAAACCGCGGTAGGTTTCATGAGTACTTCAACTTACAGATGGCGAAGCAGATAACAAAGAGTAAATCTAATTAGTGCCTCTGCAGTGATAGAGAGAGGAAATCAATAGTCGGCACCAATACAACACACGGGTATATCTTCGATTTCGGGATGAGAAGATTAAAGGATATATTAATTTAACGCCCTGTATACAGTGCACCCCAAGTATTCACACCAATATCACAATGCTTACCACACAGAATTTTCTCGTCGCGACACTGGTTGCGGCGTGGTGAGCTCTTTCCTCGAGACGCGCAATTATCAAAAGAATATCTGCCGTATTAACCTGGCCACAGATGCCTGTAGGCGCTGTCATAGTGGATCAGAAACTATCCAACACATAACAGGAAGTTGTAAAGCCATAGTTCAGACTGACTACAAACATAGACATGACCAAGTAGCTGCAATAGTTCACCAACACCTAGCCTTCAAACACAAACTGATATCACAAAAACTTCCATATTATAAATATACTCCAGAAACCATCCTAGAAAACGATAAACACAAAATTTACTGGGATAGTACGATCATGACAGACAAGACAGTGCATTTCAATAGACCGGACATAACATTATTAGACAAGACCGAGAAGATAGTTTACTTAATAGATATCGCAGTATGTAATACACACAACCTCTTAAACACCCACACACAAAAAATAGCTAAATTCACAGACCTTGCCGTTGAGATTAAATCACAATGGCAAGTTCACACTGTCAGGACCGTCCCGATCGTCCTCTCCTCTACCGGCGTCGTAGTAGAGCGCTCGGGAGGTGCTGCAGCAGGGCGCCACAGGACCGGCTCCCACCAGCAGCCGCAGCCGTCGCGTACTCTTGGCGGCCTGCGCATCTACAGGATGCAATACGTTTCTTTGTGTGGAACTCTGCACACGTATCAAAAAACTTGGTGAGACCAAACCAATTATTTTATTACGTCATCACGTGTTGCGATGAGACTAATCACTAAACAGTTAAAAGTTGTAACTAGTGCAAGTACCCAAGTACTTATTAGAACTGCAGAACCTAAGATGAAATCTGGTACAGCTGAGATGACCGAGATAAACTCATTAATCCATCAAGCGAATTCAAACTTCACGTTATTCGCTAATTCTTTGTACAACCTATGCGTGAGCGCATATTCATATTTTGTATGCTGTACAGTGTGAGATGATTAGTCAATTTCGAAACTGACTGACTAACTTTCTGTTTTCTTTGTTTTGACTTGACCGCATAGATGAAAGACGGAGCTTCAGGTTATTTTTATTTGTTGATGTTCAGAGCCTTTTTCCCGCAGGTTCTGATGACTATGACGAGATGAAGAAAGAACAGCCACTTCGAGTGACGTGGCTTGGTCAGGTCAAAAGCCATCGAGGACGCTGGCATGTCAGGACAGGCCATGTTAGATGCAACTACCACGCTAGCGCTGGCAACACCAACCGACGTCGCCTATATACGAGTAAGCAGGCTGCACACCTGCTTGGTCTCTCACTTGCAGCTCGACAGTTAAAACGATCGGACCTCTCAGAAGCGTATATAGTTAGCTGTGTACCTAGGTCGTATCTTGTCCTTTAAGATTTCCTGAATATTGTCCTTGTTGTGTTAATTTCATAGAAGTTCGGTTTTATTATCAAATGTGGTGTTATTCAGCTAACTCGTTAACGCTAAATACAGAAAAAACAAATTACGTACTTTTCTCTATTAGAAATCCAGGGGTCGAAACAAATACCCTTCGTGCTCATGGTTGCTCTTTTCCTCCTGTTGTAAATTGCAACTGCCCGATTATAAAAGAGACCAAAGCTATAAAATATCTAGGAGTATACATTGATAGTAAACTTTCATTCGATATACATTTAAATAATTTAACTGGAAAGGTACGTAAGTTAATGTTTCTGTTTAGGACACTGAGATTTGTAGCAGACGAAGATGTAATTAAAATGGTTTATTACTCCATGGCTCAATAAATTCTCAGTTACTGCATATCGTCCTGGGGTGGTGCAGCTAAGTCTAAGCTGTTAGTACTAGAGCGTGCCCAAAGGTTGATCCTCAAAATCTGTTATTTTAAACCACGTTCTTACCCAACTGTAGATCTGTACAGGGATGCTCAAGTATTAAAAGTGCGACAGCTGCATATCCTTGCGTGCATACTAAGACAGCATTGCGAAACGGCATCCTTTAAGAATGATGTAAGTAATACGAGGAGACACTTTTCAGTTTGTGAAACAAATCAAGCCAGAACGCAATTTGCTAATAATTTTTTTTACTTTCAAGGTCCAAGACTTTATAATAATATCAATAAGCAACTAAATGTATTCAAAGATTCTAAACTTAAATGTAAGCAGAAGACTATAGCTTGGCTTTTGCAACTAGATTATAATGAAACAGAAAATTTGTTGACAGTTCAATCGTAATAAATTAGTGATGTACTCGTATAAATATACACATACATACACAAACATGTACACACACTGGCCCACCCACACACCCACACACACACACAAACACACACACGCACACACACACACACACAAACGCGCGAGCATATTTATATATATATATATCGGCGCAGGAGGCCATAAATATCAAAATCATCTAGGATTATTGTGGGTTCAGGTATAAACAGCCAGGATCCGATTATTGTCACATCACGTTTCGTGCTCCGGGCTTATGATGAGGCACCCGGACCCTTCTGTTCCAGTCTGACCCTGGGTAGCTATTACAGCTGACTCCATGTTTGCACATCCTGTGCTGTGATACCACTAATCATTAGTTCAGGAGTTGTTATTATGATTCGTTTTGGGTTCAAGACGATCGCAACCCTCCACTAAGATGGTTTGTTGTGACGTCCTTTCACCTTGACGCTTCATAAGATCGACAGCTAACTAAATACTCAGCTGCCAGTCTATTCCTGAAGCAAGGAGGCCTCACTCGGTGTCGCTAAGAAGGTGCTGCTAGTATGTGCCTACATATATATACATTGATAGACGCACACTTACACTTTTTATAACTACTATAATATTTTCATTTAGCTTAGAAATCTCCATTAAATCCACCTTATAATTTTAATAACGTACCTATTACTGTATTGGTGTCCATGAGGGGGGACCTGGAGTCCTAAAATGCAGGCCTTGGCTTAGTTTATGCTCCAGCTACCCCACAAACAAATTACTAAATTATATTGCTAGTTTTTATTTACATTTAAATGTTTTTGTAAGTTTTTTGTTTGTGGAGAGAAATAAACAATTTTATTATTATTATTCCAATAAAATGTTGGTAAGGTTCATATGTGCCTCATTTCCTAAGAACCCAGTTACCTTCTGGTCTCTAAAATTGTCACGGAGCGGGGCTACATGCCTCGCATGCTGCCTCCTTTCGTGATCCTGGCTCTATTGTCCTGGCCCAAAATTCCAAATTCCTATTTCAAATGTCTTCTATCTCTGTCTTTCGATGTCATTCGTGTCAAAAACAGTCAGTTTACCTTTGATTCTGGTCGTGCTCGGACGTGCCCGCGCGCAGCACGACCACCGCCTTGTATTTACCTACTTTATCATAATAAACTCTTAACTTTATGTTGGCATTTTGGATTCCCCACCCTGAAGAGTCTCAACTTCTGCCTGCCGCTAAGACATTCGTGTCAAAAACAGTCAGTTTACCTTTGATTCTGGTCGTGCTCGGACGTGCCCGCGCGCAGCACGACCACCGCCTTGTATTTACCTACTTTATCATAATAAACTCTTAACTTTATGTTGGCATTTTGGATTCCCCACCCTGAAGAGTCTCAACTTCTGCCTGCCGCTGAGTGGTTTCGGTGACAAAATATATTTATATATATATACAAATATTGCTCGTTTAATAGTATAGGATAATAATATATATAAATAAATAAATAAGTAAAAGTATGGATTAAATATAAATATTGCTATACAAATATTGCTCGTTTAATAGTATAGGATTTTATTTACCAACTTGTGAATGATCCTTAGAAAAATCTTCGTATTTTTGTACACCCTGTATGTATATTTAGTCTTCGAAATTGTTTTATCTAATCCTAAAATGTCACTCATCAACGATTATTATTTAATTATCAAAGCAACAAACAAATATTAAATTTGACCCTACCCTTGAATATTTTACTTTCAAGAAAATTACGTAGCTAAAAAAGGTGACGAGCTCCAGAATCGAGTTTTCAAACCAGGGTCGTTCTCAGTTCCCGCTTTGTATTTTTTTTATAATTTATTATTCCTCCTATTATTTCCGCTTAGGCGCGTGGTGCCGCAAAAGAATAGTACCAACCCATTTCAACCCGTGCCTGTCGCAAGATTCGACTATGTAATGGATGTTATGATGAAGCGCGTACTCGTATATCATGAATCATTAAGCCAAATAAAAAGCATTTGTATGCAGACTCTTTTTGAAAGTATTTCACCCCTAACTACTACTACCTGCTAGCATATAAAGATTGTACGTGATGATAGCTCGTACAATAAAATATACAGAGTAGCTATACTGATGTTTGTTTGTTAAAAATATTGGTCAGTTTTGACTTTCCAGTACTCCGAATAAAATAAAATTTGCAAAAACATGTGGGTTCCCGAGTTGTGACGGTAAATGAGGCGGGTCTGTCTCAAACGTGGAATAAATAATCGCATTAGCATATTGTCCCTGGCTGGGAATTTTCGAGTCCTGACTCTACGCAGTTTCAACGCCAGTATTCTGTTACTGATTTACGCCTTCTCTCTTTAAATAAAATTGTGGATGGGTCCCTCGTTTTTGGTGCACGACTCACGAGGCGTCTGTCTTTTAGCTCAGGCTTATTAGGGTTTATAATCACTATATGGTATTTTGTCCCTGCCTATGTCTTCTCGAGTTTCGGCTCGACGCTAACTCCCGCAGACTCAACGGCACTAATAGGTATGTTTCTCGCATACACAAATTAAAACTAAACTAAATTTTAAAGTGTCGTTGTCTTTGTTTCAGCCAAGAGAGGGTAATGAAGACAGCACTACTTTTAGAGTTATTAAAGTTTTTGTCTGCCAGAATTGACACCATTGAAGCATTGTCACGGATTTATGCCATCCTACTTGTGCAGGTACACGAGGCGGCCCTGTCTCTCAAGTTAAATAATCGCATTAACGTATTTTGTCCCTACCTGTCTTCTCGAGCCCTGTCTCCACGCGAACTCCCACTGAAAGTCAAGTTGGCAGAAATACCTTAGTAAGCATTCTGAATTAAACTTTAGGTACTTAACTCTAAACTTCTTGAAAACTATGGAATAAAACTGGTATAGAAAACTCAACTTTGGCTTTCAGCTTGCCTTTGTAAATGGTAGGTAAGTACCTAAATATTTTCATCTACCTAAGTGAATAAAGCATGCGTATGACTACAAATAACTTTGACGGCAATGTTTAAAGTAAAAAAACCGGCCAAGTGCGAGTCGGACTCGCGCACTGAGGGTTCCGTACCACCACCTAATCATAATTGTATTAGTTGAAATTTCAGTAAGTTAATGTGCTAGATTTTTTGAGTCTGACACGCGCTTGACCAAATTTTATTATTTTTGTTATTTAATAGCTTATGAACTATAAACATACCAATTTTCAAGTTTGTAAGTGTTCTCGTTTTTAAAATAGAACTAACCCAAAAATCGCCTCCGCGACTTGACCCATCTCTTATATGAATGTTCTTGAAACAGGAGCTCACCACAATTGGTTACTATTAGTTGTGAGTAAAGTTGTAATAATTAATGATTTCAGACTTTTCCCTTTATTTGTACTGTGAGACCTAGCTTCTTGCCAAATTTCATAAAGTACCCTGTAGGTTTTGCTTTTTTGCATAAATGTATGAAGATGAGGACATAAAAAGCCATATCTTTTGATTGCGTCGTTGCAAAAAATTTAAATTTTCAGATCTTGTGTGGTCCATGGACCCTAACATATGGTATTAATTTCAACCTGATACCTTTACCCGTTTGTGAGATAAAGGGTCTTGACAGACAGACTGACAGACGGACAACAAAGTGATCCTATAAGGGTTCCGTTTTTTTCTTTTGAGGTACGGAACCCTAAAAACACCAATGGCATTGCACTGTCGCATTATAGACCAACATAGTGGAACTGTACCATATCCTAATAAGATTGCTGATACGCAAACAGGTTTAGCGGAATTAATTCAACAAAAGAAAGCGGTTGTAACATTAAAATTTACCTATCATCCGCTTGTTTGCTGACCTACTTTGTAAAGTAAATGTTGGGAACGATTAAACCCTTTCATTGACTTATTTTTAGGAAAAAAGTTGAGAATTTCACTATATAAATTATTCAACTTCGCACATGAAAGGCTTGACACAAACTCTCAAGAAATGGTACATTAAAATGCAAGTGCGCTATTTTTGATATTACAGCCGAGGCTCAGAAATTGCAGCCCGAGGCGCAGGCGAGGTCGTAATGGAGCCGAGGGTGTAATGTCCAACGCGCACGAGCTTTTTACGACGTTTTTCAACACATTTGCGAATAAAAACAAATCAAATTGGTTACTTTTAAAAATACTAAACTTGGCTAACCTTACGTCCACCGCACGTCCACCGGAACATTTTGTCGCCTGCATATGTTCATGTTTTCCTTTAATTTTACCAGCTTTCATAATTGTATTTAGTGTATGAGTGTTTCAGACAGTTCAGGAACAGTTTTTTATTTGTATAAGTCGACACTATTAGAAATAATTACAATAATAAACACTACAAATATTTGTAAAATGGTGCGCATTATTTCTTTTTCAGCGGGCACAGATTATACGTCGCATGAGGAGGTCCCAAAACATTACCAACTGTGTTATCTTACACCATCAATCTTTTATCAATTATTAGTCAATCTAGTAACTAAGCCATAAAAAAAAGTAATTGTCACTCGGTACCCAAACATCCTATTCCATTAACCTTGAAATAAATTATCAAAAATTTAATACCTTGTTGCGTAAATGACCAATTTATTGTTAATTTGTTAATTACTATAAATAGTTTCATAAAACCAACATTTATTAATGATATTTTCTCTAAGTCAGCTTGAAAATTTTAGTAACATAATAAGCATAATAACTCCTTACTCTTGGCCGATTAAACAAAAATAAAACACTAGTAAAGTAATCTAATGACAAAAACACGCGTGTTTAATAAGCTGGATTATGGACCTTAATACAGTGCAAATAGAGCTGTTTTATGAGCAAATGTCTTGAAAATATTTTTACTTGGTTTTCAAGTAGTTTTTTGGGTTCCGATACAAATACAAGTAGGTTTCGAAAAATATACAGAGAATTTCGCTTAGACTCTCATGTGTGTGGCATAACTTTAAACCCTTGCTGTGCCTTATTTCTCACACTCAAGAAAAATTAAATTACGGAAATGCGTTTCAAATATATCTTTCGTCAATTGTTTCCGCTGATGGCTGCCTGGCCGTATTTTAATGATGCATTATTTCTGTTACCGAGGTAGTAGCTAATACCTACACAAGAACTAAATTGTTACACGTGTGTGAAGTCCTTTAAATAACCTAATACTTATACAAAAACAAAGCAAACAAAATATTTTTATCAGCCTCTGAAGGTAATCTATAGTGCAGTAAACAACGGGTCAAGCTTGATACTGGTAGTGCGAATCCAGCCGTACATCTAATGAAATAACAACGGTACAAAGTTCAATGTGTCAGGCTTGATGTGCTCTTGACTGTACCAACTTAGAAATTGCGGTTCTCGAACCATAAATTTTGGGATCGAATCCCCGTGGAGACACGTCAAACAAAAGTGGTTAAGACGTTGCATAATAAAGCTACTTGATTGACCGTTAAAATAATATAAATGCGTGCTTCGGGATGCAGGCTTAAACGGTTGTTCTAGTTATTATAGGCAGATCAGTAACTCTGACACCAGGGTTTTTGAGGTTTTACGTAAGTGCTTATATGCTTGCGTAAGTGCTTATTATGACACCGACGTAATGGTAAATAAAACTCGTTACTATGTGTCGTACCGTACCTACCCTATGCACTCAACTTACTAGAGTACGACGACGAGTACGTTTTGACGTTAACAAAATATAGGCAACCAACTTAAGATTACCAACAGAATCACCTGCACTATGTATATAACTTGCTTATGAAGCAATACCAGCTAATCGTGTTGTAAACAATTTATAATTAATAAGTAGACATTCGGTAGACAGGACCAAAATACCAAGACCAGAATAAAAAATAAGCCAGGTATGTAAATAACAACTCTTGATGTGGAACAAATTTCACTGTGCTAACTCCTTATAAATATCTATTGATCCAACTATAATTACCTACCTACCAAATATTTTTGTTTAATACATCATTAACAAACACCTTAAAACTACTTTTTAACTTTTATTATTAATTATAAATCTTGGTAAGTAGGTACGGAATGGATGCAGTGTTATTAGATGAAATCCTAAAAAAAAAATATATGAACAAGATGGGCTTAATAATTATAACACTTCTATATTACCTACAAAGTATAATATGCAAGTAGGTACAGCTAGGCAACTCAGCTTGCTCCGAATAATCTTACTCGAAGCAGACCAAGATATGGCACCAGGGGTTTCCTGAATTTTGAAAAAAAAAGGGCAAAACGAAAAGGTTCGTACACATGAGAATAGATCGATTTTCGGCCCGAAAACCACTAATAGTAAATTTCATTGAAACTCGAGTAATTTTTGATTACAAGTATACTTTTATTTATACAAAGCAAATGTTGTTCGTTGATAAGTAGTAGGTATATTATGTTGGGCACATTGAGTATTGTCACTAGAGTAGAGGAGACATTGCGAGAAAAAGTTGTGTGCCGGTTAACATTGAAAACATGCAAAGATGACTGACCAGCAGCGGCAGCACAGAATCCCTAGATGAAAGTAGGTATATAAGTAAGAAAGTCAAACAAACTTCATATGCAAAAGAATTTGCCGCATAAGACGAAATAAAGCGCTTGTGGTGCTGCAGTACTTTCCTTCGTCAAGTGTATAAAAAATTTTAGTTTTGCAATCAAATCAAATATAATTTATTCATTGTTGGATATTACAATCTCTTAATGAATTATTAATTTAGAGCAATATTACAAAGGTGATATCCACTAACTACGAATTATTAAAGATTTACTAGTGATTAAATTAAAATTTACAGCTATATTTGTGTTTTGTAAAATACGCATAGCATCATTATTGGCCAATATAACGGACTGATGTCAATAATAGGCAATTTTCTATGATATTTTCAACTACGGTTTTAACTGTCGTTAGGTGGTATGCTCATCACTGTGGTAATTTCTGTTTTATGGCTTTTTAAAATAAATTAAATCTTTTTGGAAGAAAATATACTAAAGACATTTGAGATTTGCAACAAGTACTCACAGACTAACTAGGAGATACTAACAAGTACTTGAGTTCAAATGCTTATGGCACTGTTTCTCAGTCAGCACCAGAGTGGAGGTTACTTAAAAAAAATGTTGAAACTTAGGCGCTAAACAATTTTACTATTACGGGATATTTCTTAAAACAAAAAAAAAAAATTAGAATAAAAATCAATGAAAGAGACAAATCAATGTGATTTAAATAGACATACCGAGGTATAACGTATGCGAACATGTTTTCACTATACTTTAGTATCAGTGTTTCCATTTTCCTGACGATATTCAGCAGCGCCATCCAGTTGAACTTTCACAAGGTGCGGGAAAACACCCTATTGAAAATAACAAGTAATAGGTACTTAACTTACCAAGAGTAAAAACAAAATATCAACTTGTGTGTGTGTTTGCTTTTTATCATAAAAGAGTCTTGATATTCTATAAAGCCACAAAATAAACTAACGAAAACAAAACAAAGGAAAAGTTAGTTTTAACGATAATCCTCGAATGGATTGAAATCCTCAGTTATATTGGTGATGCAACGAAATCAAGCTAGTATTTTTCCATTGTGTATGTAAGACCTTAAAAGTTGCAAACACATATAGACATCTTCTTTTATTGATTCAAACTTACAGTAAAGAAAAAAAAATAAGGAAATGTATAATTTGTTTCGATTAAAATATACACAGTTGTCACAAGAGTTTGTTCGTCCGTGAAAACGAATAAGTTCTTAATGATACCACAAATAAATAAAAATACCTAACAACAGCGTCTCAAATTTTGTATATCCATAATAATATGTAGGTACAGATAAGGAATTAAAAGCTAAAAAAAGAGATTAAATATTTATAAGGAAACTGTTATATGCTGAATATTGGATATTTCAAGACGTAAATACGTCATTATTATTTAGCCAATCAAAAATAAAATAAATTTTTATACTTGTTGCATCACTAATAATATGAGAAAAGCTACGCATGTGAACCATGTGAATGGGGGAGTCTAGATGCGATAGCACAGTGGTCAGTGCATTGGATCGTGCTGCTTCTGGTGTCTGGTGTATGTAAATACAAAAAATACTAGTTGGTTCGGTCCAAAGGTGCGGGTTCAATTCCTGCTCGTGTCTTGAAAGACTTTTCAATACATAAAGGTTTATATCCGTGGTCGGGAGGCATGTGTTGATTTGGCCACAAGTCGAAAGACACCACAATAGCCCATGGGTCAAAAAACACCACAATAATCTATGGGTCGAAAGACGCCACAAAAATCTATGGGTCTAAAGACGCCACAATAATCCATGGATCAAAAATAAAAATAAAAAAACACAATAATCTATGGGTCGAAACTGTCGAAAGACGCCACAAAAATCTATGGGTCGAAAGACGCCACAATAATCCATGGATCGAAAGACGCCACTAGGGTCGAAAGACGCCACAATAATCGATGGGTCGAAAGACGCCACAATTACCCATGGGTCGAAAAATGCACAAATGTGTACGCATGGATCAAACGACGCCATAAATATTCCATGGGTTGAAAGATGCCATAAATCTTCCAGAGTTGAAAAACATTATAAATACCATAAATTTTCTATGGGTCGTTTGATGCCATTAATGCCATGGCAAAGCAACACATGTCTACTCGTAAAACTTAAAGAAAAAAAAATGGGCTCCAATATCACACACACAGATAGGGTGACAGTTCAGTTTCTTATGAACCAAGACTAAACCAATGCTTTGTCATGCTCGAGTTAAAATAGTATTAAAAAAAAACTGCCAAAAGCATCCTGATTATCTTGATAACTAACTGTGGAATTGCTATTTTAAGAAAAAAAAGTATTATTTGTAAAGAGGTGGTTCACAAACCGATATTATAAAATGTTTTGGATAAATTTTAAAAACATAATTCAAATTCTAATTAATTTGGAACAAATATCCTAACAATTCATCAGAAAACAGAAATCTCATTCCCTGACTTTTATAATAAACGCGTTCTTTTAACAAATAAGTGTAAGAACATGTATTTATCTACTCCCGTACCGGAATATTCCAAAGTCGAAACCAATGACAGATTCGAAATTGAGGTCATTTTCCGCTATCATTTTCATTTCCACACTGTTCCATACTACGAGCAGTACGGAAATGGAGTATGGATTTTCATTCCGCAACTGTTATAATACATAATTTTCAATCTGCATAGGCTAAGGCAATACTACCACAGTACTACATACAGCCTACTTTAAAGTAATTTTGTAAAAATACTTTTTACTGGGGTGACGACTGCCTACCTATATTTAAAAGAAAACGGAGAGTACCAGGAGTACATAATCGACAAGAGGCTAACAGTTGGCTCGCTTCTATATAAAGTGACCGTAGCAACAAAAGAAGTGATTTGAACAAAATGGAAAGTATGTACCAGGAGAACATGAGTCTACAAGAGGCTGTCAGTAACCATATACATGAAATTAATGTTAAAGCAACTCTATCCACAAGCTCTGGATCTGGAATAACTTCGGGAATAACTTTAATTAACTGTACTAACTAACTGTCCTCTTAGTTCAATAAATTGATCACTACTCTTTAAAATTTTATTTTATTTTGTCGGTCGTAGATAAAGTTTTGTATGCAACTATACGTAATTTGTCATTTTAACACTCGATCTATACTATTTTGATACTCGGCTGCGCCTCGTATCAAAAACCAGATCTCGTGTTAAAATTACCCTCATTACGCAACAGTTGCATAAATAACTATTTCAAAACTTAGTTATAAGGAAAGCTGTTGGATATCCTAATAAAATAAAAATAAAAATAAAATAATAAATAATACTACCTAAGTATCGCGCGCAAGCGCGAAATTTCACCTTGATGAGAATATAGATACTGCAATATTGTCCACAGGAGGAGTTTCTGCTTAAAGATGACTTTAGACTGCCAGCGACCACAACAACAATACTGGAACTCTCAGTGTTGCAAGAAGCATCCACAAATGAAAGGAAAAATGGAGAAAAGTGGACAGTACCTAGAAGAAACTTAATTACCTAATGAACGAAGTTGTAAATTTTAATAATGATACTATCGTATCTAAATCGGTTCAATGTAAGACTTATAATAGTGCTTTGATATTCTAGCACGACACAGGGAACCCATTGTCACAGAATTAATAATAGTACTACATACAGAACGGAAGCTCTCCGCCTCCCACCAATCGGAGTACCTCAAGTGCGCGCGCATCACCCCGCGGGGCCCTGCGCGATATCTCGTCCCATTTCTCGTCCTGTTGCCACGCGATATGCAACGCTTGCAAAAGTTGAAAAAATGGTGCGTGGTTGTGCAGTTTACGGTTGTCTTTCGACTCTCCAAGACAAAGTAAAATTTGGAATAAAGTTAAACAATAATAAGAAGCAATTATTATGGAATAAACACCATAGAGTTTGTGAGATTATTTCAACGTGTGTTTGTTTGTTTTAATTGAAATTCGATTACTAAATACAACAAAGTGAGGTTATAATTCGTTTGTGAATTGTGTAAGTCGCTTTATAGTCGAACGAAAAATGTGCAACTCGAAACTGTAATAAAAGTATAATGCTAATGTTCTGTTATCTACGTTTTCTAGGGTAGGTGTTTTCTAGATACCATCAACCCTACACTCACACATCTTTAACCCACCCACACATTTGCGCGTGTAAAAATGACAGCTGTCACTTTTGAGCCCGATTGTATGGAGCTTCCGAGGTGTGCCATTGTATAAAGCCGACTCTTAAAGTAGGCCGTGCTGCAGTGGTTTCTTGACGTCTCTTTTACGCTGCCATAGCACGATCCGAGACGGTAGTCGAGTCGCTCTATTTGAATTGTATTCTGCATGTTATGATGACCATTAAGTATTATGTAAAGAATGATATATAAAAGTATTTCAAATCATATAAAAAGGAAGAGATGTGACGTACACAATAAATGTGGGTACTCGGGGAGAATATCACTTCATAGCCAGCCGGCGAGCGGGGATGTTCTGTCTGTGTCCTACGTACCATTATTAGCTAGTTTTACTAGATGCATCCCGATAAATAACAGTACGTCCTACCAGACGCAACACCGCTGTCGGACATTGCTATCATAGCGTGTTTGACTACGGGGACCCTGCATTTTGGCTCGCGAGCCCTTTTCGGTAGCACTCTTGCTGCGGTGTGGTTTTTTTGACGGGGTGTAAAGAAACGGCACGAGCGAGTTTGCTCGAGCCAATGTTCAAAGGTTTACCGCGTGAGTTTTTTTACGGTAAACTTTTTTTTATATCCTTGTGTTATTTTCAGTGGGCAATATCTCGAAAATAGCATTGTAATATATTTCTTGGATAATTACTTCGATATGCTAGCTGCAATAGATTCTAGTAACAATTTATTATGATTATTTTAGGAATTTTTTGGCTGTTTCTCTATGTGCTAATTACTCAGAAACTTTGTACGTCTTCTGTTTTTGAATAAGTCTTTAGATACATTTTTAATTGACCTCTAAAACTCAACTCTAGTTGAGGTGTACTCTGTTGTATTGTAGTACTCTAGTTGTTGTTCACTCTAGTGAACATGTGTCTCTTCAATACCGGTACCTAGATCCTTGCTAACACTAACATTGTAGAGAGATAGTTACTTGAAGCGTGGATAACTATTACGGACATTATTGGATGTTAGGTAACGTGAGTGTGCGTAGTCCCGGCCATCTATCAATTTACGTCGCCTCGGCGCTGGCGGTGTCAGTCTGATCATCTAGAACCTCGTAGCTAGAGCTACCGTGACACGTTCCTAAAGGACACAATTTAGCATACACTGCTGCTTATATGAAAATTACAATGGATAAGGACCAAGTTTTGCAGGTATTGTAAGCCAAAATGAACTTCAGGACAGGGACGTGTGCTTTAACCAGATCGAACGAGATGCAAAGCGACGGCTGCCGCTTCGTGTATGGGCATTTACGGGTGATGTGTCCATCCAAATAACATACTTCGTAATTTGTAATGCGGGAATGTTCTATACAGGGTGAATTTTTGAAATGGGACAGCAAGGTCAGGTACCTTAACCGTTACAGATACAAGGAAATGGTTTTAGGAGATTTACCACAACTTTCTTAAAATTTTCATCTTTATTCACAGATTTAAAAAAAAATGTACTTAGCAAGAACATTTCCATTTTACATAAAAGTTTCTTGATGCTAATCGATTCTGTTTGATCATAAACTTCCACAGGACCAACCCAGGTTAGAGAACTAGAAAAGTCAGAAATTGAAGAAAACTTTTCCCATAAATTTTGTATGAAAATCTTGCATTTGTACCTTTTTAGGTATGACTCCGGAACTCTTAGCTCATCTAATCTCATCTCATAATTTTTGCTGCTTTTCGTGACTTAATGAAAGTTAATTAGATGGAATGTCCATGCAACTTCATTCGCGGAGCATTTAAAACTTTTGGGTTTTTTAATGTCGCTTCTTTTTTTCCCACATGGCACCGCTTTGTTTGTAAAGCGACGTAAATGTTACTGACGTCATTAGAGATTTTAATATCGTACAACGAAAAAAGGGAAACTAAAGGGTGGATACATTTCAGTGAATAAAACTTTCAGTAAATGAAAAAAATATCGGCCTCCATACAAAATTGCTAACTTGATGGAGAAGCCGATATTTTATTACATTACCTAAAAGAGTTTTTCGCAGAAAGTTATTTAGTTACGTTGAGTGATTAATATTGCCTTTTCAATTTACGGTAGGCTCCTGTACAAATACCTACCTACTAACTAATAGAATGATAGTGTTTTGCTCACCAAGAGAAGTAATTAGTATAAGTAAACTGTTGTCTCAAGTACTTACTGGATACACAGCTGTGCTTTCCAGCAAAAGGAGGCATGAGGGTGGTATTTTCTATGCCGGCTTTGGCCTTGGTAGCTAATAGGTAGTTATGTGCTTTATCATATCACACATAACATATAGGGCGTCAAGTCTGCGAGTAAGGCTCGGTGCACACGGCGCGAAAATTGCGTCGCGTAATTTACGCCGCGCCGCGTTACGCGCAGACATTACATTTCATACAATTTTGATAAACCGGCCACACAGCGCGCAAAATACGCTAGTGCGCTGTGTTACGCGTGAACTTGAGCTAGTGCTGGGCAATTTGCAAAAAATTATTGATATCTATATCGTATCGATTATTTTAAAACAGTAGATAACAATATCAATCGAGATGAAAAATTATAAGAATTTTAATGTATCGATAATTTTTGCCAAATCTAACTACAATATCAAATACGCTCTCAAATCCATAAGATTATCATACGGATTATTATATTATAATAGACAAATCACAATTTTATGAGATGTGTTAAGAAGATCGGTTATGTGCACGTAGTTTCCTAAAAATTTGAAACTCGTGAAATAGATAAACACCTATTGAGATGTGTTAAAACAAAAAAAAAACCGGCCAGGTGCGAGTCGGACTCGCGCACTGAGGGTTCCGTACCACCACATAAACATAATTGTATTAGTTGAAATTTCAGTAAGTTAATGTGCTAGATTTTTTGAGTCCGACACGCGCTTGACCAAATTTTATTATTTGTTGTTATTTTATAGCTTATGCACTATAAACATACCAATTTTCAAGTTTGTAAGTGTTCCCGTTTTTAAATAGAACTAAAACAAAAATCGCCTCAGCGACCATCCAACTTGACCCCTCTCTTATATGAATGTTCTTGAAACGGGAGCTCACCACAATTGGTTACCATTCGTTGTGAGAAAAGTTGTAATATTTAATGATTTCAGACTTTTCCCATTATTTGTACTGTGAGACCTAGCTTCTTGCCAAATTTCATAATTTTAGGTCAACGGGAAGTACCCTGTAGGTTTTGCATTTTTGAATAGATGTATGGAGATGAGGACATAAAATGCCATATCTTTTGATTGCGTCGTTGTAAAAAATTGAAATTTTCAGATCTTGTGTGGTTCATGGATCCTAATATATGGTATTAATTTCAACCTGATACCTTTACCCGTTCGTGAGATAAAGGGTCTTGACAGACAGACAGACAGACAGACAGACGGACAACAAAGTGATCCTATAAGGGTTTCTTTTTTTTCTTTTTAGGTACGGAACAATATGTTAAGCTAAAGTTGATAGTTAGAAAAAAAAAATAACGAGTTAAAAATTCTCAAACTCATTTATTACTCGTATGAGTAATATTAATTTACAAGTAATTTTTATAGTACAGTCAACCGCACGTCAGTGGACACATTTTCAACTTTTTTTACCATGTCATAAAGCCCAAAGTGTTTCTACAGATGTGTGTGACTGCATGTTGGGTGTGCTTAGCATATTAAGTTAAAAAAATAATATAAAATAATGTTAACAACAAAAATAAATCATATTGGTTTGGCATTTCAATAACTATTTAAAATCAATGTTATATAAACTAGCAATTTAATTTTACAATAATTAAATACCTAGTAGATAGTAGGTAGGTATTCATTGACAATGAAGAATGCCTTCTTGACTATCGATAATTTTATGAACACTAGCTGCTGAAAAGTTGCGGCGTACTCCAGTAAAATTACGAGAGATTGTATGGCGAAACGGAAATAATTGATAATAGCCGTGATTCTTTTTCAGATCGATAGATTATATTTCTGTGTAAAGCTTTTTAATGGAATCCACCTAAATTTACTTCATTTATTTATTTATTTTGCCGTTCAAACATTAAAAAAATATGAAATTTCGGAAAAAAATGTTAATAGATTATTTTTTTTATTTACGGCTTGCTATATATTCAGAATTTCATATTATACATGAATCCACCTAAAAATATAAGCTTTTTTGTATTGTTTAACTTTTATAGCACGAAATTTAAATACAGCTTATCTTCGCAACCAAAAATAGTAATAGATCCGTTTTGCTTTCTAATAATTTAAATAGTGCTATATAATCACATTTTTGGCAAATCCAACATAAATGTTTACAAAAACATTGTAAACCAGCGATTACAAAAAAATTTTTTTTTATTTAGTATGGCATATTTGTGAATATATATAAGAATCACTTACATTTAAAACGGTTGAGTTTAGCTCAGTTTATTGCTATTATTTTACCTCGACTTTATTGGCCCTTATATGTAAAAATAAGTGGAGATTTTATATTTTGAAATAAATTGATATTTTTAAATATATTTATGGTAGATTTTGATGCCTATATGTAAAGTATACGTTTATCTATGATATAAAGTATATAATTGTCTATTACTATTTTTGCCTTAGCTGTTATTCGAAAAAAATATTCCGCTTTAAATTTTAGGTGGATTCGTAAATATTGCGTCTTAACATCATATTTAAATACGATATACACAAAAAAGTAGCTATTAGCATTTAATGTTTTGCAAAACCGTATTTTTACTGGACTAGCGACCTCAAATACCTAGCGTATTTTACGTCGGCTGGGCCACACTGCGTCGCGCATTTTACGCTATTACGCGGCGCAATTTACGCGCCGTATGAACCGGCACTAAGAATAAGATTACTAACTTTGAGAGCGGGCAGACAGACAGGCAATAAAACTAGGTAGGCACAACTTCAAATAAGTTCACAGAAAGGTATTAGCTCCTTTCTTACGTGTACCTATCTCTTCGATGTGTATCTCAGCATTTCTTACAAATAGTCAAAAGGTATTGTTTATATATTATGACGCTTTAGATTTTTCCTTACACGCAGGGTCAGGTTGGCAAATACTGAAAGGGCATGATCAATCTGCGTAAGTGAACAAATTTCAGTGAATAAAACTTTTACTAAATGAAAATAAAATAGGCCTCTCCGTACAAACGATCCAATCAAGTTTGCAATTTTGTATGGAGAGACCGATTTTTTTATTATAAATGAAATGTCCCCTCATTTTCATTTAACCGTCTCTCTGTCTCTAGTCTGGTGGTTAGAGCGTTCGGCTCTCAGTCAGGAGGTTTTGGGTTCGATTCCCGGTCGGGGACAATGGTAAACTAAAATCACTTTGTGAGACATCCCCACTTTGGTTGCAGGATGAATCACCTGATTGTACGAAAAGTAAGATGATTCGGTGCTTCGGCAGGCACGTTAAGCCGTTGGTCCCGGCTATCTAAGGAAGTGGTCGTCTATGAGGTCTTTGGCCGCTCAACTACTCTGACGCCAGCGTTTGTTAAGTCGGTCATCGATGTTAAAACCCACATGTAGTCGAGTAAATATGACATGAACTTTTCTGTGTTTGCCTTGTATTTTTTTAAGCTTAGCACTTGCGATGACTATGATAAAATATACTACGTTTGTTAGTCAATAGTCTCAATAATATAGGTCTACATTTTGTTTCATATTTGCACGTGTGAACATGTAGGCTATGACGCCACCGACACTTGTTCAAAAAGTCCCTTTTTCTTCAGTCAACAAGCTTAATTATTTCCATCGAGTCAATGTGTCGGACTAAGATCGTCAAACCCCAATAAAATTCCCTGGTTAGCTGTAATACGACCGTAAGCTTTACTGAATATACGTCGTACAAAATACGTAACTCTGGATATATCAGTTGATGCGCAGAATAAAATAAGACATTTTTGACTTCTGCGCATCAATGACATAGCCAGGGTTATTTTGTAAGACGCATACCGTCTTACTACAAAAAAGTTAGACATCGTTGAACACTTGATTAAAAAAATCGTACCAAATAACGCTGTCTATGTCATTGATGCGCAGAAGTAATAAAATGACTCATTTTCTTATGACTTTACTTCTGCGCATCAACTGACATAGACAGCGTTATTTGGTACGATTTTTTAAATCAAGTGTTCAACAGATTTCTAACTTTTTTGTAGTAAGACGGATAGTGTCTATGTGTGTAGGTAGGTACAGTCAGGAGCAAGTCGAGATCCTACTGTGCTATACCCACGTCCACTTTGACTCATCCAAAGATCGATATAGTACCAATTATTGCCGCTAAAGGGCCTGTATCCACTTTGTACGAAATGACCCCTCAATCGAAGGCATAGACGTATCCACGTCAAAAAGCCAGGCCATTTATTGGTAAGTGGCCACCATCGCTTAGGTATTGCATCTACTGTCTAATTTGTAGCCTAATAAGACAGTAAAGCGCATTACCCGCCCTGAAAACTAAGATAGAATGTCTTATGTGCCGATAACTTCACTGGATTTCTTACATATGGATTGCTACGAGTAAAAGGCTAGAGGGTACTACTAAACCGGAGGGCCTTTGCGTACAAGCTCTACCATCAACAAATGATTATACTCGTAGACTGCTTTAAAGTTTGAGTTAGCAGGCTAAGAAGCACATTTGCAATAAAGTCTACAAAAATGTCTAAGGAATGCGAAGAAAATAACAAAATTCGACATAAAAAATTCTCACAATGTTTTTGCAAGAAGATGTCAAACTTTTTTTAAGTACCTACTTCTTTACTTAAGGTAGTTTCAGCCAGAGAGTGAAAAAATGACGAGCTTCCTACTCAGAGCGTTCTAGTCGTAAGATATCAAAATAAACCAACTAACTTTTTAATTAATATTTAGGCAGATTACTACCAGCACCTCATTAGTTCGAGTGAAGACTCCTAGGTCGTTGCTACTGGAATAGAGCATCAGCTAAGTACAAATTATATACAATTTATATAGCTGTCGCTTTGACAAAGTGCCAATGTGAAGGGACACGACACAACTTGCGATCTTGGAATAAGTAATATCCTAATTTGTGAGGTTCCTCAAGAAGAATGGCAACTTTATATTTCAGGGCAAAATTCGGTGTAGAACTAGTTAACCAATCAATAGTACCTTGAACTAAGTAATTGTGATCAGTGTTACTTGAGTTATAACAGTTAAAATATTGATGTTCCTTTATAATCAAACCTGAACCCACTATATCCTGGACGATTCTCATAATCACGGTGGCCTTCCTGTGCCTACAAATACATATTCGTATTTTTATTTAAAAAACTTGGCGACGTTGCGCGTTGTTTGCTCTTGAAATACAAAATAATGTTTTCCTTAAACTCAATTTATTATCATCGTCTGTTCTCTAAAGTATAAACTTAGTCACCAGTTGACTAGACGCTAGACAGTAGACTCATGGTAGACTCGCACTAACTTGGGATTGCAATCAGACAAAAATACAGTCATCAATTCGGTCTGGCAAGTTGCAGACAAACCAAAAAGCATTTTATTTTTAATCTTTCATATTTGTTAGTCGCAAGTTTTTTTTCCCTGAACGATTTTCTTGTCAATTCCTTTAATATCAAACGCCAGATTTAAATTAGACGCTTGCTCGACGCTTGTAAATTTTTACAACCACTGGTGAGGTGACCCCAAGAAGGTTTCAAACCAGTGTCTTCTGGTTCAGCACCAGGCACACTTGAACTGACTATGCTACCGTGGCCCTGGCTAACATTGTGAAGTTTTCAATTTCGTTACAACATTTTAACATTTTCACTTTGCATTTGTGCCACCCCCTATTAAGCTTCTTAATGTGCTATAAGGATGTTGATGTAATGTTCAATAGGATTATCCAAGCTTGGTTTACGAAGTGGGGTACCTAGTTAAATTGACCTTTTCCTATGAATGTATACATAAGGTCTTATTCTTTGGGTGTCTAATATCTGGAAGAAATATTCCTTTCCTGAAACACAACCCCTGTTAAGAGACTTGAAAATTACTACTCATCCGAACCTATTCTATGTTTGTAAGATCCTTTATGACTTGCGTATTTTAATCCTCAATCCCTAAGGAAAAACATCAAAGTCGGGTATGTTAAAAATTAAATAGATACCTAATGGTTCTCCTAGGGTATAATTTTGGGATAAAAGCATAGGTACCCAAAAAAAGGTCACAAAGGAACTAAAAATATCGTTTTTAGGGAAATGCCAAGAATATGTCTTTTAGTAAAATTTTACAGGATTATTATACAATTGTTGCTTTTATTGTATCCCTGCAATATGTATACTAATGCAGGGTTTTAAAAAGTAGGAGTGACTCTACATCACTAATAGGTTGTAAAAAAAACAGAAAAAATAAGTTATTTAAAACTATTTTGAATTTAGTAAATTTGATTTTCCATCGAAGTGCATTACAGTAATTTATTGAAATGAGTAAGTACTTCATAGTGACTGAATATTATACCTAACAAAAAACTTTTATCTCTTCATCACCAGCTGAGGATAGAGGTCTTGAGTTAAAGTTACTATAAAAAATAAGTATTTTTATACAATCTATTAGTGATGTAAAATCACCCTTTAGAAGGATCATCGTACTTTTTTACACCTTGTAAAAAGCGTGAATTTGTACTAGTTTCGCTCGTGAAGTCCAGTGATTACCATGAAAACAAGCAACTTTCCCATACAAAATGAGTCGATCATACAAATTCACACTGTAGATAATTATATGGTGCGGTTGTGAGAATCCTAAAAATTTACGTTGTAAAACTTTTACAAACAGCAGGTATGCGGTCGGCCTTCAGTAAAGTTCTTTTTGCCTATTTCTTATTGAATTTCTATATTTTTACACCCTTCCCATAAAAACCTTTAGTCCCATAAAAAATGAGATGGAAAATGATTGCTAAGCATCAAACCAGCTAAAATATTGGTAGCAGCGGCGGCGCGGCTTCATCGTAATTCTGAAGTTACTAGTGCTGACGTTTCTGACCCTACGGTAGAATTTGCTCACTAAAGTTAAAGTGTTTCAATAAAAAAAATATGAATTAATTGAATTAGAATTATCAGTTATTGATAATTACTTTACCGGGGGGCACGGCACGACCAAAAAAAAAACGGGTTGCGGCCGTACCATCCGTTTCTCGAAGCAATTCAGGCCATTTTCGACACCCCTGTAACTTAATTGTGGATAAAACTAGAAGCCTGTTTTTTTTAGTAACCAAACAGGCATGGTATAAACAAGGTATATTTCAAATTTCATTCAATGTGAACCAGTAGTTTAAGAATTATATCAAGTCAAAGTTACTAAATTTTGTCACTGACTGACTGACCGATCATCAAAACTCTTAAGGCACTTCTAGCAGACATAGAAGCTTGAAATTTAGAACGGAATTATTGTTTACTGTATAAATCAAGGAAAAACTAAAATATTTAAAAATTTTGGTGTAGTTTTCTAGTTTTACCATCTACATAAATAACTTTGTATTCTCATATAAAAATACTGGCTGTTGCCCCCGGCTTCGCTCGCGTGGATTTCGTATTTATGTTGTTACCGGTTTTCCTAAGCAATGAAATATTTTCCCGTCATTTGGGGGTAATTTTAAACTAAGGAAAAACAGGACTAACCCTGCGCAAATCAATGAGTATAATTCAAGATCCAGCTGAATTTTATATAATATACAGACGTTACTTATAAATTACTCAGAACAGAGGAACTTAGCAGCAGTATCCTAACAAATGTAAAGAGAGAGATGAGAGACACCTTTATGTAATATTTCAAAACAGAGCCAATTCGCAGAAGTAATTGAGAAAAACTGAAACCCTCTCCCTCTCTCTCCCACTCCCCCCTTCCTCTCCCCCTTCCCATCCCTCTGTCTCTCCCCCTCCTCCCTCTCCCCCTTCCTCTCCTTCTCCCTCTACCTCTCTACGTCTCTACCTCTCTACATCTACCTCTCTACCTCTACCTCTTTACCTCTACCTCTCCCTATCCCTGCCCCTATCCCTACCCCTAACGCCAATTTAACCGCTATCCCTAACATAGAAACAACACCCATATCTATTTTTAGACATTTCAAACCTATCGCACCCCAACCCCATCCCCAGGGGATGATGGTATTTCACGTCCACCACGTTGGATTTCAAAGTTGTTGTAGCTTTCGTAATCAGCGACCCGATTAACCATACAAACGACACCCATATTGATTTTTAGACATTTTAAACCTATCGCACCCCAACTCCATCCCTAGGGGGATGATAATATTTCACGTCCACCACGTTGGATTTCAAAATTGTTGTAGTTTTCGTAATCAGCGACCCGATAAACCATACAAACGACACCCATATTCACATTTCAACCCTATCGCACCCCAACCCCATCCCAAGGGAATGATGGTATTTAACGTCCACCACGTTGGATTTCAAAATTGTTGTAGTTTTCATAATCAGGGACCCGACAAACCATACAAACGATACCAACATTGGTTTTTAGACTTTTTCACCCCATTTCCCTTTTTTAGGGGTTGAATTTGGGGTGGAATTTCAATAACAGTGATGAACGTTGCATAGAATTACATCATTAATGTCTAAATAATAAATTATGTGGATTTTACTTTAAAAATAAAGAATTTTCAACTTCATCCCCCTTTTCACCCTTAAGGGTGTCGAATTTTCAAAAACCCTGAGACATGTGAATATTTATTTTTAGTCGTCAGCCTAAATACAAATTTTGAAGATCTTAACTTCAAAACTGACGGACTTTCATACAAACTTTCATCCCTTATTTTACCCCCTTAGGGGTGGAATTTTGTAAAACCCTTTCTTAGTGCACCCCTAGGCCTTATAAGGAACCTACATGCCAAATTTGGAATCTCTAGACTTAGTGGTTTGGGCTGTGCGTTGATATGTCAGTCAGTCAGTCAGTCACCTTCTTCTTTTATATATATACTAGCTGTTGCCCGCGGCTTCGCTCGCGTGGATTTCGTATTTATGTTGTTACCGGTTTTCCGAAGCAATGAGATATTTTTCCGTCATTTCGGGGTAATTTTAAACTAAGGAAAAACAGGACTAACCCTGCGCAAATCATACATACATACATACATAACATCACGCCTCTTTCCCGTTGGGGTAGGCAGAGACCACAGTCCTCCACCTGCTACGATCTTGACATACTTCCCTTGCTTCCTGTACTTTCATCAGTCCTTTCATACATGCTCGTCGGTTTAGGGTACTTTTAACCTGGCCTTTATTCAGAACGTCCTGAATTTGGTCCTGGTACGTTCGCCTAGGCCTTCCCCTTCCAACGTTTCCATTTACTCTCGCCTGGTAGATCTCTTTCGTCAATCTTCGTTCATTCATCCTCTCTACATGACCAAACCATCTCAGCATCCCTTTCTCGATTTTGGTCACTACGTCTTCTTTTACGCCACACCGTTCTCTTATCACACTATTTCTTATCCTGTCACTCAATTTAACACCAATCATACTCCTTAGCGCTCTCATTTCCACTGCATTAATTCTACTTTCATGCTTCTTCTGCCATACCCAGCTTTCACTGCCATACATCAGTGTTGGTACCAAAACTCCCCCATGAACAGCCAAACGAGCCTTGTGAGACACCTTCTGACTCTTCATAAAGGCGTGCAGGGCACCATTCACCATGTTTCCAGCATTCACTCTTCTTTCAATATCACTTTCACACTTTCCATCTCTCGTAAACTTTGAGCCCAGATACACAAACTCCTTCACTTGTTCGACTTGTTCACCATCTATTAATATAGTACACTCTGTCATAAATTCTTCTCTTTCAAGTACCATTACTTTAGTCTTGCTTACATTTACTTTCATTCCTTTCTTGTCCAAAGCCACATTCATTATTGTTACCATCTCCTGCAACTCGTCAGCAGATGACGCAAGTACAACTTGGTCATCAGCGTAGAGAAGACATTTGATGAGTAACTCATTCATTCTCAGTCCACACATACTCTCTTTCAGATCAATCAAACAATTATCCATGAACAGGTCAAACAGCCAAGGTGACGCTACACATCCCTGCCTAACACCTTTTTCGATGCTAAACCATTCAGTGTACGCCCCGTTTATTCTGACACAAGCACTGGAATCCTCATAGAGAGATTTCAGTGCTTGAATCAGATGACCGTTTACCCCATACATAGACAATGCTGACCACAATTCATTCCTCACCACTCGGTCATAGGCCTTTTCCAAATCCACGAACGCGCAGTAGACTGAGTACAAATCAATGAGTATAATTCAAGATCCAGCTGAATTTTATATAATATACAGACGTTACTCATAAATTACTCAGAACAGAGGAACTTAGCAGCAGTATCCTAACAAATGTAAAGAGAGAGATGAAAGACACCTTTATGTAATATTTCAAAACAGAGCCAATTCGCAGAAGTAATTGAGAAAAACTAAAACCCTCTCCCTCTCTCTCCCTCTCTCTCCCTCTCTCCCCTTCTTCTCCCCCTCCCCCTCCTCCCTCTAACCCTGCCCCTCCCTCTCCCCCTCCCTCACCCTTTTCATCACCCTCTCCCCCTCCTTCACTCCCTCCCTCTCCCCCTAATTCACTCCCTCCCTCTCCCCCTTCCCCTCCTTCTCCCTCTCCCTCTACCTCTACCTGTACCCCTCTACCTGTACCTCTCTACCTCTGTACCTCTCTACCTCTCTACCTTTCTACCTCTCTACCTCTCTTCCTCTCGACCTCTCTACGTCTCTACGTCTCTACGTCTCTACGTCTCTACCTCTCTACATCTCTACCTCTTTACCTCTCTACCTCTCTACCTCTCTACCTCTCTACCTCTCTACCTCTCTACCTCTCTACCTCTCTACCTCTCTACCTCTCTACCTCTCTACCTCTCTACCTCTCTACCTCTCTACCTCTCTACCTCTCTACCTCTCTACCTCTCTACCTCTCTACATCTCTACCTCTCTACCTCTCTACCTCTCTACCTCTCTACCTCTCTAACTCTCTACCTCTCTACCTCTCTGCCTCTCTGCCTCTCTACTTCTCTACCTCTCTACCTCTCTACCTCTCTACCTCTCTACCTCTCTACCTCTCTACCTCTCTACCTCTCTACCTCTCTACCTCTCTACCTCTACCTGTCCCTATCCCTACCCCTTACGCCAATTTAACCGCTATCCCGCTATCGCTATAACATAGAAATGACACCCATATTTATTTTTAGACATTTCAAACCTATCGCACCCCAACCCCATCCCCAGGGGACGATGGTATTTCAAGTCCGCCACGTTGGATTTCACAGTTGTTGTAGCTTTCGTAATCAGCGACCCGATAAACCATACAAACGACACCCATATTGATTTTTACACATTTCATACCTATCGCACCCCAACTCCATCCCCAGGGGGATGATGGTATTTCACGTTCACCACGTTGGATTTCAAAATTGTTGTAGTTTTCGTAATCAGGGACCCGATAAACCATACAAACGACACTCATATTGATTTTTAGACATTTCAAACCTATCGCACCCCAACTCCATCCCCAGGGGGATGATGGTATTTCACGTCCACCACGTTTGATTTTAAAATTGTTGTAGTTTTCGTAATCTGCGACCCGATAAACCATACAAACGATACCCATATTGGTTTTTAGACTTTTTCACCCCATTTACCTTTTTAGGGGTTGAATTTGGGGTGGAATTTCAATAAAAGTGATGAACATTGCATAGAATTACATCATTAATGTCTAAATAATAAACTATGTGGATTTTACTTTAAGAATAAAGAATTTTCAACTTCATCCCCCTTTTCACCCTTAAGGGTGTCGAATTTTCAAAAACCCTGAGACACGTAAAACTTAATTTTTAGTCGTCAGCCTAAATACAAATTTTGAAGATCCTAACTTCAAAACTGACGGACTTTCATACAAACTTTCATCCCCTATTTTACCCCCTTAGGGGTGGAATTTTGTAAAACCCTTTCTTAGTGCACCCCTAGGCCTCATAAGGAAGCTACATGCCAAATTTGGAATCTCTAGACCCAGTGGTTTGGGCTGTGCGTTGATATGTCAGTCAGTCAGTCAGTCAGTCAGTCAGTCAGTCAGTCAGTCAGTCAGTCAGTCAGTCACCTTCTTCTTTTATATATATAGATAGATAGGATTACAAAGTTACACTTGTAGTGAATGAAGCAGTGTACCTGTTATGTATAATATAATGGAATAATAGGTGTAGATAGGTACCTAGATATAATTATATTCAAAAGTAACTTGTAAAATGGTCAACGGAAGACTACCTAGAAAATAAGAAAAGCTCATAAGACAGAGATCTTTATGAAAAACCGTTGTTAGTATTCAAGAAGTAGAAGGTACCGGAAAGGAAAATAGTAGGACTATCTACAAAAAGAAATCAAAAACATAACTTGTAAAAAAACCAAGCCTCGCACGCAATTCAGTTCTTCTACCGTAACCGTTGTGAGATCCATGTAATACCAAGTCGCTTAATTTATTTAGTACCTTCTTAAGGGTCCTCTTGTTTTAAGTTATTACATAATTAGCTAATCTAACAACATCTTATAGTGACCATATCAATATTAAAAATCTTATGTTTTAAATCAATAGATCGTCTTGGCCATCGCATGAAAACACAATATAACTCACAAGTAATACAATTAGTAATAAGTTATATTAAATGAGATTGTTTAGTGCGATTGCCAAGTCGATCTATTGATTAAAAACAAGATTTTTAATATTGATATGGTCACTATAAGATGTTATTAGATTAGCTAATTATGTAATAACTTAAAACAAAAGCTAAATAAATTAAGCGGCATGGATCTCACAACTTTTTACGGTAGAAGAACTGAATTGCGTGCGAGGCTTGGTTTTTTACCCGACTGCCCTAAAACAGGAGGGTTATGTTTTTTACAAGTTATGTTTTTGATCGCATTTAGTTTAGAAGAGGATTGAAATGCAAATAAAAGTTTTGTTTGTTACTATATTCCAAATTCGAAACCAATGACAGATTCGAAATAGCGGTCATTGCCCGCTATCGTCAGAGAGGAGGTAAATCACTTACGCTATTGTTACGTCCGGTAGGACGTACTGTTATTTATCGGGATGCATCTAGTAAAACTAGCTATTAATGGTACGTGGGACACAGACAGAACATCCCCGCTCGCCAGCCAGCAGTCGAATGATATTCTCCCAGAGTACCCACATTTATTGTGTACGTTACATCTCTTCCTTTTTATATGATTTGAAATACTTTTATATATCATTCTTTACAGAATACTTAATGGTCATCATAACATGCAGAATACAATTCAAATAGAGCAACTCGACTACCATCTCGGATCGTGCTATGGCAGCGTAAAAGAGACGGCAAGAAACCACTGCAGCACGGCCTACTTTAAGAGTCGGCTTTATACAATGGGTTCCCTGTGTCGTGCTAGAATACCAAAGCACTATAAGTCTTGCATTGAACCGATTTAGATAAGTTAGTATCATTATTAAAATTTACAACTTCGTTCATTTGGTAATTAAGTTTCTTCTAGGTATCGTCCACTTTTCTCCATTTTCCTTTCATTTGTGGATGCTTCTTGCAACACTGAGAGTTCCAGTATTGTTGTTGTGGTCGCTGGCAGTCTAAAGTCATCTTTAAGCAGAAACTCCACCTGTGGACAATATTGCAGTATCTTTATTCTCATTAAGGTGCAATTTCGCTTGCGCGCGATACTTAGCTAGTATTTACACTTATTTGTTAAAAGAACGCTGATATTAAACGTTAGGGAGTGAGATTTCTGTGTTCTGATGAATTGTTAGGTTATTTGTTCCAAATTTATTAAAATTTGAATTATGTTTTAAAATTTATCCAAAACATTTTATAATATCGGTTTGTGAACCACCTCTTTACAAACAGTTTTTTTTTTTAATAGCAATTCCAGTTATCAAGATAATCAGGATGCTTTTGGCAGTTTTTTTTTTTACTATTTTAACTCTAGCATGACAAAGCATTTGTTTTAACCTTGGCTCATAAGAAACTGGTGTCACCCTATGTGTGTGTGTGTGTGTGTGATATTGGAGCCCATTTTTTTTCTTTAAGTTTTACGAGTAGACATGTGTTGCTTCGCCATGGCATTAATGGCATCAAACGACCCATAGAAAATGTATGGTATTTATAATGTCTTTCAACTCTGGAAGATTTATGGCATCTTTCGACCCATGGAACATTTATGGCGTCGTTTGATCCATGCGTACACATTTGTGCATTTTTCGATCCATGGGTAATTGCGGCGTCTTTCGACCCATCGATTATTGTGGCGTCTTTCGACCCTTGTGGCGTCTTTCGACCCATAGATTATTGTGTTTTTTTTTATCCATGGATTATTGTGGCGTCTTTCGACCCATAGATTTTTGTGGCGTCTTTCGACAAATAGATTATTGTGGTTTTTTTCGATCCATGGATAATTTTGGCGTCTTTCGACCCATACATTTTTGTGGCGTCTTTCGACCCATAGATTATTGTGGCGTCTTTCGACCCTTGTGGCGTCTTTCCACCCATAGATTATTGTGGTGTTTTTTGACCCATGGGCTATTGTGGTGTCTTTCGACTTGTGGCCAAATCAACACATGCCTTCCGACCACGCATATAAACCTTTATGGATATGAAAAGTCTTTCAAGACACGAGCAGGAATTGAACCCGCACCTTTGGACCGAACCAACTAGTATTTTTTGTATTTACATACACCAGTCACCAGAAGCAGCACGATCCAATGCACTGACCACTGTGCTTTCGCATCTAGACTCCCCCATTCACATGGATCACATGCATAGCTTTTCTCATATTAGTGATGCAACAAGTATAAAAATTTATTTTATTTTTGATTGGCTAAATAATAATGACGTATTTACTGTTGGTGTAAAGCACCTTCATGGTTGACGCCACTATTAGCTGGCCGTTTTTATAAGTGTTTTATATATTTTGATAGATGTCTGTTATTGTCGTTCGATTTTTGTTCATCACACGGCTCTCATGCCTTTTGTATCTTTCCTAATAAACCAGCTTATTCTATACCATTGTGCATCGCTCTGCCCTTCCCCTGAACAAGGGTTATGGGCCCAGAGCTGGTAAAAAAATAGTAGTCGTAAAAATATTTGGTAAATTAGGTATAGTCGGATCCAAAAATGTCTTCGAGTATACGTATCCAAACATTGACAAGAGACAACTATGATACCTGGAAAGTGCAAGTGGAGGCTTTATTGATCAAAGGCGATTATTGGGAGTATGTTAGTGGTGAGAAGCCAAAGCCCAGCGACGGAGATGCCACTTTGTCAGCGTGGAAGGCAGCTGACAGAAAAGCTAAATCCGAGTTGATTTTATCGTTGGATCCAAGTGTTGTTCATCATGTAAAGAAGGTGGGAACTGCACGAGAAGTTTGGCTGAAATTGGAGAGTATGTTTGCGTCGAGAGGTCCTGCGAAAAAGGCAACGCTGTTGAAAAGGTTGATGTTGCAGAAGATGGGCGAAAATCAAAATGTAAGCGAACATCTCGATTCTTTCTTTGAAGCTGTAGATAAGCTTGAAGAGATGGGCATCCAAATCCATGATGATTTATTGGCAATCATGCTTTTGTATAGTCTGCCTTCTAGTTTTGAAAACTTTCGTTGCGCTATAGAGTCTAGGGACAACCTTCCTAAACCCGAACAACTTCGAGTAAAGATCGTCGAGGAGTATACCTCGAGAGGAAACGCTCAAGTTGAAGATATCGAAGGTGCTATGTATGTGGGTAGACGTCAGAAAAACGTGAATGGATCTGGAGCTGGAACAAGTAGTCAGAAGAAAGGGAACGGAACTGGAACGAATTTTAAGTATAAATGCTTTAAATGTCATATATTTGGACACAAGGCATCGGACTGTAAAAAGAAGAAGAAAACTTCGGAAACTAGGTGCGCTGAAAGTTGCGCAGAACCAGATGGAACTGTAGAATGTGAAGCATTAACCATCAATCAAATTTCAGACTGCCTGGCTGTAGGAGCTAAGCGCCGTCAAGAATGGCTATTTGATAGCGGATGCAGTGCTCACATGTGCAACGACGCGGCAAGGTTTGAGGAGGTACTGCCTTCGAGCCAAAAGTTAAAGTTAGCCACTGAATCTTTTACAACCGTGCAAGGTAAGGGTACAGTTAAGATATTAGCATGCAATGACGACCGTACGCGCTTCATAAAATTTGAAGATACTTTACTAGTTCCCGACTTACGAAGTAATTTAATTTCAATCGCTAAGCTCACTGAACGAGGCTGTGTAGTCACTTTTAAGCGTGATGTAGCATACGCAGTCAAGGATGGCGAAGTAAAGCTGACCGCTGACCGGCGAGGTAATTTATATTACTTGAGGGAAATGGACGCTTCAGCGTCTGTGGTATCAGGAAGTAAGAATGTCGATCTGTATAGATGGCATGAGCGTATGGGACATTTGAATGGAAGAGATCTTATGAAATTACTTAAGAAATCAGGTATTGACCCGGTAAATACTGATTGTGACTTGCGTGATTGTGATGTGTGTGCTAAAGGGAAAATGGTTTCGTTGCCTTTTGTGAAGTCCAGTGGACCCTGCAATGAGAAGTTGCGAATAATTTATTCTGATGTGGTAGGTCCCATGAGAGTTCAATCGAACGCGGGAAATAAATATTTTGTTACTTTTATTGACGACTGTACTCGTTGGTGTGAAGTCTTCATGCTAAAAAATAAAAGTGACGTATTGTCAAAGTTCAAGATTTTCAAGTGTCAGGTTGAAAATATGTCAAATAGGAAAATCAAATGTTTACAATCGGATAACGGTGGTGAATTTGTAAATAAAAATTTTGATTTATATTTACAAAGTGCGGGAATTACGAGACGACTAACAACGCCGCATACACCCCAAAGTAACGGAACAGCTGAACGTATGAATCGTTCATTGCTTGAAAAGGCAAGATGTATGCTTTTATCCTCGGGACTAGCCGCAAGTTTTTGGGCAGAAGCCGTTGCGACGGCGTGCTACATACGTAATAGGTGTCCATGTAGTAGCTTGAACGGTGAAATTCCCTATGAAAAATGGTTCGGGAGACCTGTGAATATCGAATATTTTAGATCGTTCGGTATAAAAGTACACGTCTTGAACAAAGAACCAGGAAAGGATAAGTTTGCACCAAGAAGTTCACTCGGCATTTTTGTTGGTTATCCAGCTGAATCTATTGGATATAAAGTGTGGATACCTGAAGACAGAAAAATAATAGTGTCGAGGGATGTTCGTTTTCAAGAAGGTAAGCTACCTGAAAATAATGATAATATTTTAAAAGAGTCACTCATTGAACCACACTGTGAAAAGAATAGTGATAAAAAGACTGTTGAAATAGAAATTCAAGCGGGACAGTCGGGTTCTTTGACGGGACAACCCTTAAGTGTAGAAATCTCATCAGAAAGGCCACCAGTTTTGCCATTGAGCGATGAAACAAGCGGTAGTACGTATACTAGTGGAGACGGTACTAGAGTTAGTAATGATAGTGATGGCAATGAGGCTTTAGAGAGGAATATCACTCTAAAAAGAGGTCCTGGAAGACCAAGAATTGAAAGAGGGCACGTCGGGCGTCCTCGAAAGCTGTATAATATGGTCGAGATTGAAGAAACTGAAAATAATGAAAGCGAAGCATCAACAGAGGAATACGCCGACACTGATGACTTTGCTGGAGTTATTGAGATCACGTTAAAGCAGGCCTTGAGTAGTGATGAAAAAGACAAATGGCAAGAAGCGATATTATCTGAGATAAGGAGCCTTGTAAAAAATAATACATGGAACATTGTGAAGAAGCCTCCTGATAGAAATGTCGTAGGTTGTCGATACGTACTGACAACAAAGTTAAACGTTGACAAAACAGAGAAAAAGAAGGCGAGATTAGTTGCGAAAGGGTATAGTCAGCGAGAAGGGCTGGATTATAATAAGACTTTTTCTCCAGTTGCGCGAATTGGAACTGTACGTCTGTTGGTTGCTTTAGCCGTTGAGATGGGAATGGACATAGACCAAATTGATATCAACACGGCATATTTAAACGGAGACTTAAACGAAGACATTTATATGAAGGTTCCAGAACTGTTGGAAGAAAGTCTAAAGAAACTAATCGAAATAGATAGTAAAAGTGAAACAGGAAAAAAGGCAATAAGAATGCTTGAAGAAATAAAAGCAGGTGGTGACACATGTCTTCTAAGGAAATCACTATACGGTCTCAAACAAGCTGGACGACAGTGGAATATTAAGCTGGATTCAAAGCTGAAAGAGATGGGGTTGAGACCTACTGTGAGTGAACCTTGCTTGTATCATAAACATACTAAAGATGGAGCTGATCTTTTTGTAGTTATCTATGTCGATGATATTTTGATCTGCTCGCAACGGAGAGATGTGATAGATAAGTTCAAACAAGAACTGGCCAAGAAATTTGAGTTAAAAGACTTTGGTCCTGCAACTTATTGTCTTGGGATAGATATAAAGAAAAGTGGTAATGGTTACTACTTGTCACAAGAAAAATATATTAAAGATATATTGAAAAGATTCAACATGGAAGACTGTAATCCTGTTCAGACTCCAATGGAGACAGGAAAACAAGTGATAAGTGAAGAGAAAAAGGTTGCAGAGAAATCTTTTCCTTATAGAGAACTGATCGGAGCACTCATGTATTTAAGTGTGGCAACTAGACCAGAGATTGCTAATGCTACGGCAAAACTTGCACAGTTTGCAGAAAATCCACAAGATACCCATTGGAAAGCTGCAAAGCGGATCTTGCGATATTTAAAAGGTACAATAACGCATGGTTTGTTATTTAAACCGACAGGGTTATGTATTCAGGGATATTCGGATGCAGACTGGGGTAGTTGTGTAATCGATAGACGATCATTTACTGGATATGTTTTTGTACTAGGTGGTGCAGCCATATCTTGGACTTCACAAAAGCAACGCATTGTTGCGACTTCTACGTGTGAGGCTGAGTTTGTGAGTTTGGCGGAAGCTATGAAAGAGGCTGTATACTTAAATAGTCTGCTGAAGGAGCTAGGTCTTCACACATTGTCTAAGGTAAGAATGCATGCTGATAACTTAAGTGCTATCTGCCTTGCTGAAGATCACGGTGTATTTCACGCAAAGAGCAAGCACATTGATATTAGACATTTCTTTATTAGAGATGTGCTGCGTGACAACAAAGCCATAACTTTGGAATATCTGGCGACTGACAAGATGTTGGCAGATATCCTCACCAAACCTTTGCCTCGTATAAGGCACGAGCTACTGACGGCTGCGTTAGGGCTGCGTGACGTTAAGCCATGAGTTGAGGGGGTGTGTTGGTGTAAAGCACCTTCATGGTTGACGCCACTATTAGCTGGCCGTTTTTATAAGTGTTTTATATATTTTGATAGATGTCTGTTATTGTCGTTCGATTTTTGTTCATCACACGGCTCTCATGCCTTTTGTATCTTTCCTAATAAACCAGCTTATTCTATACCATTGTGCATCGCTCTGCCCTTCCCCTGAACATTTACGTCTTGAAATACCCAATATTCAGCATATAAAAGTTTCCTTATAAATACTTAGTCTCTTTTTTTTTGTTCAGCTTTTAATTCCTTATCTGTACCTACATATTATTATGGATTTAAAATTTTGAGACGCTGTTGTTAGGTATTTATATTTATTTGTGGTATTATTAAGAACTTATTTGTTTTCACAGCTAATACATGGACGAACAAACTCTTGTGACAACTGTGTATATTTTAATCGAATCAAATTATACATTTCCTTCTTTTTTTCTTTACTGTAAGTTTGGATCAATAAAAGAAGGTGTCTATATGTGTTTGCAACTTTTAAGGTCTTACATTCACAATGGAAAAATACTAGCTTGATTTCGTTGCATCACCAATATAACTGAGGATTTCAATCCATTCGAGGATTATCGTTAAAACTAACTTTTCCTTTGTGTTGTTTTCGTCAGTTTATTTTGTGGCTTTGTAGAATATCAAGACTCTTTTATGATAAAAAGCAACCACACACACAAGTTGATATTTTGTTTTTATTCTTGGTACGTAAGTTTAGTACCTATTACTTGTTATTTTCAATAGGGTGTTTTCCCGCACCTTGTGAAAGCTCAACTGGACGGCGCTGCTGATCATCGTCAGGAAAATAGAAACACTGATACTTAAGTATAGTAAAAATATGTTTGCATACGTTATACCACGGTATGTCTATTTAAATCACATTGATTTGTCTCTTTTATTGGTTTTTTAATTTTTTTTTTTTTAAGAAATATCTAGTAAAAGTAAAATTGTTTAGCGCCTAAGTTTCAATACTTTTTTTATTTTTTATTAGTAACCACCACTCTGGTGCTGACTGAAAATCAGTGCCATAAGCATTTGAACTCAAGTACTGGTTGCAAATCTCAAATGTCTTTAGTATATTTTCTTCCAAAAAGATTTAATTTGTTTTAAAAAGCTATAAAATAGAAATTACTACAGTGATGAGCGTGCCACCTAACGACAGTTAAAAACCGTAGTTGAAAATATCATATCATAGAAAATTGCCTATTATTGACATCAGTTCTTTATATTAGCCAATAATGATGCTATGCGTATTTTACAAAACACAAATATAGCTGTAAATCTTTATTTAATTACTAGTAAATCTTTAATAATTCGTAGTTAATGGTTATCACCTTTGTAATATTGCTCTAATTTGATAATTCATTAAGAAATTGTAATATCCAACAATGAATTAACTATATTTGATTCGATTGCAAAACTAAATTTTTTTATACACTTGACGAAGGAAAGTACTGCAGCACCACAGCGCTTTATTTCGTCTTATGCGGCAAATTCTTTTTCATATGAAGTTTGTTTGACTTTCTTACTTATACCTACTTTTATCTACTGCTGCCGCTGCTGGTCAGTCATCTTTGCATGTTTTCAATGTTAACCGGCACACAAGTTTTTCTCGCAATGTCTCCTCTACTCTAGTGACAATACTCAATGTGCCCAACATACTATACTACTTACTAATCAACGAGCAACATTTGCTTTGTATAAATAAAAATATACTTGTAATCAAAAATGACTCGAGTTTCAATGAAATTTACTATTAGTGGTTTTCGGGCCGAAAATCGATCTAATCTCATGTGTACGAAACTTTTCGTTTTGCCTTTTTTTTCAAGATTCAGGAAACCCCTGGTGCCATATCTTGGTCTGCTTCTAGTAAGGTTATTTGGAGCAAGCTCAGTTGGCTAGCTGTACCTACTTGTATATTATACTTTGTAGGTAATATAGAGGTGTAATAATTATTGAGCCCATCTTTTTTACATATATTTCTTTAGGATTTCATTTAATAGCACTGCATCCATTCTGTACCTACTTACCACGATTTATAATGAATAATAAAAGTTAATAAGTAGTTTTAAGGTGATTGTTATTGATGTATTAAACAAAATATTTGGTAGGTAGGTAATTATAGTTGGATCAATAGATATTTACAAGCAGTTTTCACAGTGAATTTTGTTCCACATCAAGGGTCGTTATTTACATACCTGGCTTATTTTTTATTCTCGTCTTGGTATTTTGGTCCTGTCTACCGAATGTGTACTTATTAATTATAAATTGTTTACAACACGATTAGCTGGTATTGCTTCATAAGCAAGTTATATACATAGTGCAGGTGATTCTGTTGGTAATCTTAAGTTGGTTGCCTATATTGTGTTTAAGCTACTAAGCACCCTGTGTACACGGTGCGCACACGCCAAAACATCGGTACGGTACGACACATAGTAACGAGTTTTATTTACCATTACGTCGGTGTCATAATAGGCACTTACGCAAGCATATAAGCACTTACGTAAAACCTCACAAACCCTGGTGTCAGAGTTACTGATCTGCCTATTATGACTAGAGCAACCGTTTAAGCCTGCATTCCGAAGCACGCATTCATATTATTTTAACGGTCAATCAAGTAGTTTTACTAAGCTACGTCTTAACCACTTTTGTTTGACGTGCCTCCACTGGGATTCGATGCCAAAAATTATGGTTCGAGAACCGCAAGTTCTAAGTTGGTACAGTCAAGAGCCCATCAAGCCTGACACATTGAACTTTGTACCGTTGTTATTGTACGGCTGGATTCGCACTGCCAGTATCAAGCTTGACCCTTTGTTGACTGCACTATAGATTACCTACAGAGGCTGACAAATATGTTGGGCTTTGTTTTTGTATATTAGGTTATTTAAAGGAGTTAACACACTTGTAACAATTTAAATCTTGTGTAGGTATTAGCAGCTACTAACTGTAAATTACCTAAATTACCTCGGTAACAGAAATAATCCATCATTAATTAAAATACGGTCAGGCAGCCATCAGCGGAAACAATGGACGAAAGGTATACTTGAAACGCATTTCCGTAATTTTAATTTTCTTGAGTGTGCGAAATAAGGCACAGCAAGGGCTAAAGTAATGCCACACACATGAGAGTCTAAGCGAAATTCTCTGTATGTTTTGTCGAAACCTACTAGAAACATTGTTTGGGATGGCGGTCGCACACTTGTAAACAAACGGTCCAATTTTATTAATCAATGCATAATTTAGCAAATACGTGCACGGAGACATTTTTCAGAGTAGATATGTGTCTTATCCTCCTTTTTTTTCCATTGCCTGAGATGGCAAAGGTTTTTCTAGTTATTTTTTGCGGATAATTTGAAAATATTGTCAAAAATTGGTTTCCACTCACCACGCTTTCATCCCATCCTCGTCGCCACTGTTACGTCCGGTAGGACGTACTGTTATTTATCGGGATGCATCTAGTAAAACTAGCTATTAATGGTACGTGGGACACAGACAGAACATCCCCGCTCGCCAGCCAGCAGTCGAATGATATTCTCCCAGAGTACCCACATTTATTGTGTACGTCACAGCTATCATTTTAATTTCCGTATTGCTCCATACATTTTCTCGAAATCTTTAAAACTAGTAGGAAATATAAATTCTAACTTAATTTAGGCTAAAAAGCTGTTAATTAAGTTATAAAATGAATATACTTCCCTTATAAAACTTTATTAAATCACCAGTTAAGAGTGTACGACCTGTTATGACCCATAAATAACTAAATAAAAATGCAAGTAAAAATAATGTTAATTAGGTATATACCTGACTAACCGTGAAGGCGAGTATTGGTTAATAAGGAGCAGAAATTTCTGAGATTTTTCGTTTTTCTTGCATAAAAAAAATTGAATTACCTATATCTTTTAATAATGTTAAATTTTATTTTTCAGTATTTATTTATGTTTTACCAGTCCTTTTGGAAATTGTGTTAACTCAGTTAGCTCCTTGCAGTTAGTAAGCATCGTATAGATTCTGTTAATTTTACAGCTATACTAATTCTCTACCTAACATATAGTAAATGGTTTTCCTTCTATTTTATTAATAGCGCTATAAATCTTATCATCATCATCATATCAGCCGAAAGACGTCCACTGCTGGACATAGGCCTCCCCTAAATCTTATAATCTTGGTAAATACTATATCGAGAGCTATTAATAACGTGATCGTCTATAGAGTAGTTGATTAAGAACTCCTGAATTAATTGACGTTTATATATTAGCGATTCATCTTGAAGGAATGAATACCTCTTTAAAGCACACTCAGAAAGGAATAAACATTACAACCTTCGAGTTTACAATATGTGAGCAAAAGGCGGCTTCATCACTAAAAGTGATTTCTTCTTGACAACCCATTGAAGAAATTAGCATTCAGGAACACTGTAGTCAAGTGCACTACATAATAATACTATTCATATGATATTTGTACAACTTTTCTTAAATAAATATATATGTAAAAACATATGTATAATATTTACATGTGTGTAAGGGGGCAGGTTTCAGAAAACTGAACCACTTTGAGTTACTAAAACTTTCAGGAAATGAATGAAAAATCGGCCATTTTTTTTTAATTTCATAATTTATACCTGATAATTCCGATAAATACCGAAGTAAATAAGTTCTAAAAAAGGAAGTGTTAAACAATTCATAATATTTTTTTTCGAAGGGAATATTTACAAAAGTAATAGGTTGTCTTTATTTAATATCTTCATTAACATCACTTTCACACGCATTCTGAAAAATGAATCCGACTAGAAAATAGTGCCGCAGCGCACTTTCGGCTTATTTTTTTGGAAGCGCCCCAAAAAATTGCAAAATTTATAGCTTTTAAAGAAACTTATTTTTATAGTTTGTACGTCAAGTGTATATACGACTTTTGGAAAAATTGCAAAATTTATAGCTTTTAAAGAAACTTATTTTTGTAGTTTGTACGTCAAGTGTATATAAGACTTTTGGAAATTTTACAAAGTATTTAAATTTAAAGTATTTTGATTTTTTTAACACTACTTTTTGGTTAGAACTTATTTACTTCGGTATTTTTCGGAGTAATTAGGCATAAATTATGTTAAACTCAAAATCGTTTATTCATTGTTGGATATTAAAATCTCTCATTTATCCTCTATCAGAAAAGTATAAATTTATATTCATTCATTTAATATGAAAGAGGAATCATCGAAAAGGATAAATTTATTGCACGGGGTGGTGTATTTTGTAGTAAGGCGGGAATTTTCGTCAAAATACCTGACCTTCGGATGACTCCGCAGTCACTGATTCTCGACCACCGGTTCCATGGGCAAATTTGCTCCAAAACAGTTGCAGAACAACCCCCTTTCAGGAATACATCGAATTTCCAATGACCATGTATAATATATCGGGTGTAAGGGACAGCCCTCCGAATACTGAAAGGGCATGATCAGTCAACGTAACTGAACAACTATCAGAAAATAAAAGTTTCAGGAAATGAAAAAAAAATCGGCCTCCATATAAAATTGCAAACTTGATTGGACAGTTTGTTTGGAGAGGCTGATTTTTTTTTCATTTCCTGAAACTTTTATTCGCTTTAAGTTGTTCAGTTACGTTGACTGATCATGCCCTTTCAGTATTCGGAGGGCTGTCCCTTACACCCTGTATATTTATTAAGTCATTTAGTTATTTATATATAATCACCCCTTTTCGAAAACTCTGTAAAGTAAACATTAATTGCAAAGTTTAAGTCAGTATAAAGTGGTAAGCGTGGTTAAACATAGAACAGTCACGTTCAGGGGAAATTCCAAGTGTACAAGACGGAAACGAGTGTTCTTGTCAGTTGACGTCTCCAAGTGGCGAAGGGGCTTGGGCTGATTATTGGAAAGGGCATTGGTTTTAAGCGCCTATTGTAAGGCGTTCAATAAGTAGTGAGAATGACCCAGAAAATAAACTCCTATTTATAAATTAATAATGCACTTTTCTACGTAGCTTCAACATCTTATTTTAATTAATACTTAAGCAACTTTATGCTTAACATAAGTACTTCATAATAACATAGAATTGTTACTTAAGTTATTTTTTACATACACATGTGGAAGCTTGTCATTGGCTTATAGCAATTAATTTATAGCACTCAAATTGTAAATATAGCTGTAAGCATCCCAAACAAAATAAATAAAAATAAAATCTCCTTGGACCCTGAACCGCGCAGTTTCCAGACGCTTCGAAAAACAAAGTTTTTATTTAGGTCCTACCGTATTTGTTTCTCCTTCGGTGTTGAGGAACAGATAGAAGTTAATATGAAAAGAAGACTGCAGTTAAATATAGTAATTGAGGAGAGTGAATATAACTTGTTCAAACTCGCCTTGGTGAATGGCATCAATCAAAGCTTCAATTTTCAAGTTGCGTGCTGGATTGACTGACTGGCTGTTGATCTTTATTTATAACTCCTAAGTTATTGGCCTAAGTTATTGGTACCATCATTGTACTGAAATGTACAAACAATACTAATAAAAATCAAAACATTTTTTAACCAAAATGACCATTCTCACTACTTATTGTACACCCCTCCTATAAGGCATTGTCAACGAGTATTGTACTTTTATTTCGGAGATTCGGTTAACAATTTGGCTACCATTGACACATTCTAAGGAAAATGTCAGTGTGATTCGGTCTACGCTAATAAGGCTTGATTAATTGGTGAAAACTTTTGCTGAAAACATACACAGCACAGTGACACAGCTTTATGAATTGCATTAAAAACGTACACTCCAATCGTACACATTTAGTACACATTATTTCTCCATCAAATCCATTAATGACACTGAGTACCAGTTGTAGAAAGTGTCTTCAAAGTTAAAGCTGGTTTAAATCTGTAATTGACCCTTATTGTTTTGTTGCCAGAGAAAGTGTCTAACACATACCTATACAAGTGTATAACACGCGTGTCTAAGTGTCTAATACATTTAATGGATTTTAACTATAAAGAAGCTTCCTGAAATTGGTAGTGTACACATTTTATTTATAGTAGTATTATAATGTGGCATTACCAACAGAGAGTTAGTAAACATGTCAGCGACATAATCGGTGACCTAGTCGGTGTAGTATATCATATCTAGCCTTTAATTAGTGCCCTACATCCCAATGCAACCCATGTTATTACTAGACGAAAAGTAAACAACTCCGATTCTTAGAAGTTATAACGAATTTCACGAAAGAGTATTTATTACGCATGTTTTGTTTAAACAAACATTTTTCAAAAAAAAAATGTCTTCTACTAGCTAGTCAAAAAAACCTGCATTTTGAACTGGAACGCTTTTTACATGAATTTATGGTTTTAATTTTGTTTGCAAAACGTGACGCTCTTTAGATAGATAGATAGAATATGTTTATTAAAAAAAAAATGTTACAGTTTTTCTTAAAACCTAAACAAGCACCCGCAAAACTGTTAATACAGTTTGACTGCGGAAACAGTCTTGACAAAATCTTATTAACTAAAATTAATTAGATTAATTATAAGAACAACTATTAAGTTAAGCTAGGCTAAACTATTCAAAAAATGTTGTAGCAAAGTCAATCTACGGCATTATGAGGATAATCACATTAATCACCGTAGATGAGAGCTACGACGCTACGCTACGACTACGAATGCGAGTGTACTTATTTCTTATCGCAACGAAAACGAACTCGAGCGCATTACGCCTACGCCTAACGGTTGATTAAGGGTTATTAATTATTTACAGATTTTTTCTAGTTTCCTGTAGCGAAGCCGTAAATTTTTAGGGTTCCGTACCTCATAAAGAAAAGCCAGAAACGGATCATTTTGTTGTCGGTCTGTCTGTCTGTCAAGGCCCGTTATTCGAGCGGGTTAAAGCAGGTTCCACACACGGCAATTTCGCGACCAATCTAACTAGATTGGCAATCAGATTGTGTAGTGTGATTGAGTCAAATTGCCCAATTCCTTGTTTCTTCAAATCCGTGTTTCGTGAAATAGTCGTTTTTCATATCCTTGTTTCGTAAATTTTGATAAACGTCAATTCCAAGTACAGCTATGCAGAAAATACGAAAAAATGGTGGACAGGTACCTACGGCACCCTTTTATTTTTTCCTTGGAATGGGGTAACCAGTCATGGTCTAAAATCACAGTTTTAGTCAAAATAAAAGGGCGTATCAAACGCAATCCTTTGTAGGAGTTGACGTCGCTCGTCATGACCGAAAATCTTGCCCGAAAACGGTCGGATAACATGATAATTTGATCTTAGGAAGACCTACTCTAGATACCTTTGAGGCAATTCAACATAACATCCCATGAAACGTCCACTACAGGACACGAGCTCCAGAATTCTAGCTTTTGCTGGAAAAATGTAGAGGGGAAGTACCATAGTCACCTCGCTTGTTAGCGTTACGACTGGCACCATGGACCGCGGTTGTAGGTGACCGCAGTAAGTAAGATGTAAGATACAAAGGAGGATGCTGCCGCCAATCCTCCAGTTAATAACCCTTAGTCGCCTCTTACGACACCCTCGGGTATGTATGTGTTGGTACTATTTGGGGCAATTAAAGACGAGTAAATAAAGGTCATAATGACATTTGTTTAGGTACCTAGTGTTGGCAGCACCGTCGATTTTTGGCATAGAGTAACACGATTTTCGCGCGCTTGCGCGGTTTGACGCGTTGCTCTAAGATTTTTGGATAAATCGACTAGACGCCAAGCCAGAAAACAATCCCCGCCCGTTTCCCCTTCCATATTTTGAATATAAAAGCAAGTGCCCAACGGAATTCGACTTCTTACTTTGCTAGTCGTGTTCGAGAGAGGTTACTTTTAAAATTGGAAACGGCCTTCGAAAAGTGTGTTTTGTATCGAGGTGTGAAATAATATACTTAAGGTGCTTTTTTATTATTAAATCTCGTTGTTATTTCAGAGCCTTAGTCTAAAAGTTACACTTTGATAATACTAGGTAAATAACAGTCATTTCATTTCTTACTCTCCGGGCATTCGGGAGACAAATTAAGAGCCAATAATGTAATTAGGAACGACACTGCGAACGACAGATTCTGTTGTCTTTCATTAGGAATTATGACTTTATAGGAAGGCCTGGAAGGGACTAATGTTCTGTTTTATTACTCAAATTGGGTCCATCTAAAATAGTGCATAATATTTTAGCGTGCATAAACTTTCTAACATAAACTATGTAATTTCAGAGCTTTTTCCAAGAAAACTACTTCTACTTCTCATAGGAAAATCTCTCTCTCGAACGGTAGTACTTACTCTTTTTTTAAAGGTTTATGGGCTTACTCTTGACCTCGATCTAGCCCTAAGGGCAGAGATGAGGTTGACGATGGAACGAGCTTGCCCAGAAGAAGCCTACTCACTCGTTACTTGAATAGATTCGGGTTATACGAACTTAAGAGTTAATTCAAGACGCGCTCTATTTTTCGCCCTCTTTGTGGCTCGATTCCCTGCCATTCTCTCAACGTGGCCCAGCCAGCGGAGCCGTGAGGATTTTATTTCACCAACTATGTTTGGTTCAGAAATCAGCTCTACTATTTCCCTATTAGGTATATCTCCTTCTCCTGCTCCCATCTTCATTTCTTGTTGGACCCAAAATCTGCCACATTATTTTCCTTTCGGCGACTAATAGTTTTTCTTCTTCCTCGCACCCATACATTAAAATCGGTCTGATCACTGTTTTATAGACAAGGATTTTAGTAGCTCTGCTTACACCAAACATATTTCAAAGGCGGTTAATAGGTTTATGTCTTAAATATGTATAAAAATAGCCTGTTGTCTAATTCAACGTAATTTCTAACTACTCAGTACGTAGAATACCTTCCAATGTCGCTATAATTAAAGAGGGTTGAAAAGAATCCCGTTCATGATTAAACCTAAGGATCGGAACTGGCGTTCAACTGATTAATATGCGGAGAAGCTCCTCCTGGAAAGGGTATTTCGTAGTATCCAAACCTCATTAACATTATTTGTGTTGGCCTGGGTTTTTCATGGTAAACATGTTATACGGACCCTTTAGAAAGGAGGGGATCTAATGCGTCGATATGAGAAACGAGCTGGTATCAGAATTGGCTTTGGTAAATTCTATTACCGTTTTACTGCTAAAGTTTGTTTGCTTGCTTTTCCGTCTCTTCTGGAATTAAAAGGTTGGCCGGTAATTTATAGGGTTCGGAATCAAAGTGGTAAAAACGGAACCCTTATGGTGCGACCACAGAGAAGGTAAACTTGGCCTGTGTCTGTCTGTCATACCTGTTTATCTCAGCAACCACTCACAAGCTCACTCAACATTATTATAAAGATTAAAAAAATATTGTTATTATTATTGTAGATGGGGCCCGAATAGGGGGGCAAAATTTTAAATTCTTGTTACTAGGTCAAGTGGGGTATCATATTATTATGAAAGGGATTTGCTTGTACATTTCAAAATAGGATTTTGTTTTTAGGGTTCCGTACCTCAAAAGAAAAAAACGGAACCCTTATAGGATCACTTTGTTGTCCGTCTGTCTGTCTGTCTGTCTGTCTGTCTGTCTGTCAAGACCCTTTATCTCACGAACGGGTAAAGGTATCAGGTTGAAATTAATACCATATATTAGGATCCATGAACCACACAAGATCTGAAAATTTAAATTTTTTACAACGACGCAATCAAAAGATATGGCATTTTATGTCCTCATCTCCATACATTTATTCAAAAATGAAAAACCTACAGGGTACTTCCCGTTGACCTAAAATTATGAAATTTGGCAAGAAGCTAGGTCTCACAGTACAAATAATGGGAAAAGTCTGAAATCATTAAATATTACAACTCTTCTCACAACTAATGGTAACCAATTGTGGTGAGCTCCCGTTTAAAGAACATTCATATAAGAGAGGGGTCAAGTTGGATGGTTGCTAAGGCGATTTTTGTTTTAGTTCTATTTAAAAACGGGAACACTTACAAACTTGAAAATTGGAATGTTTATAGTGCACAGGCTATGAAATAACAACAATTAATAAAATTTGGTCAAGCGCGTGTCGGACTCAAAAAATCTAGCACATTAACTTACTGAAATTTCAACTAATACAATTATGTTTATGTGGTGGTACGGAACCCTCAGTGCGCGAGACCGACTCGCACTTGGCCGGTTTTTTTTACAAATCTTAGTTTTCAAGTTATGATGAAAATTTTCTAAAAAATACCATTCCCTAAGCTTACCTTACGTCCGAAGCTTGCCAAACGAAAAATCTTGTAAATTCATGTAAATATTACAGCAAAAATAAAATGATCTCTCTAAGTCAGTCAGTCAGTTCTCAGTTTGGAAACCTAAAAAAACTTTTACAAACAAGCTTAGTTTTGCGGTCCTAAAAATTTACTCTATGCTTCTAAAAATACGTTATATCGAAACCTCCGCTGCGCGAGTCCAATTCGAACTAAACCGTTTTTAGGGTTCCGTAGCCTAATGGCAAAAAACGGAACCCTTATAGATTCGTCATGTCTGTCTGTCTGTCAAAACAAACCTCCGCTGCACGAGTCCAATTCGAACTAAATCGTTTTTAGGGTTCCGTAGCCTATTGGCAAAAAACAGAACCCTTATAGATTCGTCATGTCTGTCTGTCTGTCCGTCCGTATGTCACAGCCACTTTTTTCCAAAACTGTAAGAGCTATACTGTTGAAACTTGGTGAGTAGATGTATTCTGTGAACCGTATTAAGATTTTCACATAAAAATAGAAAGAAAAAAAAATTTTAGGGTTCCCCATACTTAGAACTGAAACACAATTTTTTTTCATCAAACCCATATGTGTGATCTATGGATAGGTCTTCAAAAATGATATTGAGGTTTCTCATATCATTTTTAGGGTTCCGTACCTCAAAAGAAAAAAACGGAACCCTTATAGGATCACTTTGTTGTCCGTCTGTCTGTCTGTCTGTCTGTCAAAACCCTTTATCTCACGAACGGGTAAAGGTATCAGGTTGAAATTAATACCATATATTAGGATCCATGAACCACACAAGATCTGAAAATTTAAATTTTTTACAATGACGAAATCAAAAGATATGGCATTTTATGTCCTCATCTCCATACATTTATTCAAAAATGCAAAACCTACAGGGTACTTCCCGTTGACCTAAAATTATCAAATTTGGCAATAAGCTAGGTCTCACAGAACAAAAAAAAAAATTTCGGTAAATCTGAAACATACATATACCGGGGCTTCCCTGTAAGTAATCAGGGATACTTGTAGTGGGAATGCCTCGCTCCTCCAAGTTACAAATAATGGGAAAAGTCTGAAATCATTAAATATTACAACTTTTCTCACAACTAATGGTAACCAATTGTGGTGAGCTCCCGTTTCAAGAACATTCATATAAGAGAGGGGTTGGATGGTCGCTAAGGCGATTTTTGTTTTAGTTCAATTTAAAAACGGGGACACTTACAAACTTAAAAATTGGTACGTTTATAGTGCATAAGCTATAAAATAACAACAAATAATAAAATTTGGTCAAGCGCGTGTCAGACTCAAAAAATCTAGCACATTAACTTACTGAAATTTCAACTCAATTTCAATTATGTTTATGTGGTGGTACGGAACCCTCAGTGCGCGAGTCCGACTCGCACTTGGCCGGTTTTTTTTCTATATGAATAGTTTGCGCGATAGACACTTCCAAAGAGGTAAAATGAGTGTCCCCCCCCCTGTAACTTCTAAAATAAGAGAAAAATAAAACTAAAAAAAATATATGATGTACATAACCTTGCAAATTTCCACCGAAAATTGGTTTGAAAGAGATCTAGTTGGTAGATTTTTTTTAATACGTCATAAATCGTAAACCGAAATTTACCTTTTATTCAATCAACTCAAATATAAATTTTAGTTACTTACATAACATAATAAAGTTTTTTAGCAATAAAAATACCATAACTTTTACTTATATACGTACAGGTTTGTACGGAACCCTCAGTTCGCGAGTCCGACTCGCACTTGGTTGGTTTTTTTGGGTTCCGTACCTCAAAAAAAAATCGGAACCCTTATAGGATCACTTTGTTGTCCGTCTGTCTGTCTGTCTGTCAAGACCCTTTTTCTCACGAACGAGAAGAGGTATCAGGTTGAAATTGATAACGAATATTAAGGTCTATAATTATAAACCACACAAGATCTGAAAATTTCAATTTTTCACAACGACGCAATCAAAAGATTTGGCTTTTTATGTCCTCATCTCTTATACATTTATGCAAAAAAGCAAAACCTACAGGGTACTTCCCGTTGACATTAAATTATGAAAGGCAAGAAGCTAGGTCTCACTGTACAAATAAAGGGAAAAGTCTAAAATCATTAAATATTTCAAATTTTCTCACAACTAATAGTAACCAATTAAGGTGAGCTCCCGTTTCAAGAACTTTTTTATAAATGAGGGCTCAAGTTGGATGGTCGCGGAGTTTTTAAAATCAAAGAGCAAAAGCTTTTAGTATATCATATGGTAGATAGGTACGGAACCCTTAGGGCGCGAGTCCGACTCGCACTTGGCCGGTTTTTTTTTAAATATTTCAAGTGGGCAAACGATCAAATAGGCCACCTGATCGTCAGTAGTCAACACCGCCCATTACACTAATTGCCACCAATAGGCGTATTTTGATTCTAATAAGACAGCAAAGCGCGTTGCCCAAACACAAAGATAGCATGTCTCACGTGTCGCTAAATTCGCTGGCTCCTTTGCCCTTCAAATCAAATCACAGCAGTGCAAATAATGCTACTTCACGCCAGAAATGGGAAGGGTGGTACTTCCCCAGATGGACTTAGCCCAAATGTCATACCACCTTCAAATATCCCCTCACTCGTACTACTGTTCACAATAAATGTTCCATCTACACAACAGGGTGTAAAATGAACATCTCATAACTAAACCTGTAGATTTCAACCATTAAACTGACCAACTTTCATGATCAAGGAAAATAAATAGAAATACTTAACTTCGTGTTTTTTAGGAAAAACAGTTCAGTTTCAGTATCAGACTCCACTCTTCCAGTTTTTAGAAAATGTTTTACTCGGATTACACGTAAGCTTACAATGTAATATAAATGTAATCCCGTGGGTTTATAAAAGACCTAGAAGATAGACATCAGATACCGTAAGGCAGATACAGGGAGTTACATAATGTTACGCTACAGCTGGCCATCTGCCAAGTTAGCTGCCAAAAATGACAAATATGGTAATTCGTAGAATACGGCACATTCCTCTTTATTGATCAAAATGTGATTTAAATGTTTTATCGCCGTCGGGTTGCCTAGCAAAATATTTTCGCAGGTACCTACTCCGTGCATAGTCACCAGAAAGAGATCACTCTAAAAACTGGAAAAAACATCAATTTGCCTTTGAAAATACGGTAAATTACGTCATGGAGATCCAAGCGGCGATTCCTGTTGTGTAGCAGTGGCCTAAATGTTTGCTAAAAAGGCCTTTGTGTAATGGAAAATAACTTTATCAGAAATATGAAAGAAAAACACGGCCGTTTAAACTTGAATAATAGACTTGTGAAAAATTTCACAAGAAATGACGACGTAGAATCCGCTGCGGGCATCTTGTGAGAAAGTATCTTCGATTTATCACGACAACTTGACAGATTTCAGTTAGCAAGTCATTTTACGAGGAATTGTATAGAAAAATTGTCTTTGAGGGTCGTGTTGCTTCTCTTATAGGTATACCTAGTCTTAAATCTAACGTTTTTGAAAAAATAAAAGTTTGCGCTTGTAATCAATATTTACTGTATTTGTCAGGGAGTTTGTGAAAAAATAAGGATAAGGATACATAATTGTGAAACTTTATATTAATCTGTCAAACACAGGTTTTGGGCTTAAAATAGTAGTTTTTACAACAAGTGCATAAAACATGACTTTTTATACAAGGCTTACGTATTCGCACGATCCGTAGGGGAGTGCGAATAATTAAGCCGCGGATCAAAAGTGTTTTATGGTCGAGTTATAAACTCTGCTTTTCACTTTGATTGCGAGAAAATAAAACGTAAAAGTAGTTTAGAAAAGTAGTATTTTTTATTAAAGAAATTACTTTTTTGACTAAGTGCATAAAATGCAATTTTAGGCTGCCTATACCCAGCATAAACTACAACTTTTCCAGCATGAGAAGTGAAAATAAAATTGTCTTCTTATTATCGATTTGCCGAGTAAAGTCTGAGAATAGAACTTGCAAAGCTATTCGCAATCTTTTAAAATCTCTACACGTCGTAAAACCATTAAGAGAAATATTTTAACTGACACGCTTTCTTTTACTTTACTCTTATTACCTAGGACTCCTTTTTATTCCCTAATTCCTAAAGGTATCATAGATAGTCGAGATCTAGTTACGGATCTATCATCGTCAGCAAAAAAACCTAGTCTCAGGGCAGATCTTAGTTCCAGATAAGACACGTGCTTAAATGCCTTTCTCCATTCGCCATCTCGACGTATCTCCCCAGGGCGGAAGGAAACTGTGGTCCGCCTAATGTTTACGTAAGTAGTGGCTTTGCTCGTCTACATTACAAAACTTTACGTGAATATTTGATGTATTTACATGTTGAAAGAAGGGTTTTCAGGAGACTAACCGCAACATCATTCGAGTGGAGTTTGGATTTTAACAGAAAAATCTACACTGGACAGACTACAACAAGGTTTAAGTTTGGATGCGCTATTTTAAACTAATTTTCTGTGAAAGTAAAAACAAAGCAAAGCTCATATAAACTCGCACTTTACCGGTAAAAAAAACTGGAAACTAACTTGACCGGCAGCAAGCACGTAGAAACAAAACCAATATAAGCTGAACCAGCTCTACGCCAAAGAATATGTATATGTCGCAGGCAAATTGTATAATTCGTCGTTTCAAAGTTTGCCTTGGCATTCTACAAAATGCCGAAAAATTTTTAATTCGGCATTTGACATAATGCTGCGGCATTTCACAAAACGGCGCGTAATTCGTTTCTGGCACTCGCCGGCCGCTGCTGCGGCAAGCTCGCTTCGCTTCCTTCCTTCGATAACCTTGGCTTACCGTGGCTAACGAATCTAAAATGCACCGGTGATCTAAACCCGTTTACAATCTGCCGGCGTCGTTTTACAATTTGCCGACTGTTTACAGTTTGCTCGCCGTTTGTAAACGGCGAATTATACGATTTGCCTGCGACATACATACCTAATATTATGCTCACGGGGCTACGCTACTAACGCCTGAAACCAGAAACCCGCTCAAGGTCAAAGTGTCTCTACCGACGTGCGGCCGTGACTACGGTTAGGTACACGCTTAGTTGGTCCGAGCTCATAATACAAAACACTTCATGCAGATTTGAAGAACATTGAACCTTTTAACCGTACAGTGTATTTGTTTACAGGCCTGAAATATCAAGCGATCTTTGTATTTGGATACGTTTGAGTATTGTAGGGCTACAGACGGGCTATAATATAACGCTATAACCCACAATATGTATCGAAACCCAATACATAAGGGACGCGACCTTTCACACGTCAATCACCGTGCATTTGACCAGCGCGGTCGGTTGAGTAATGCTTTTGTATATCGTGCGGATGGATGAGATAAAACACAAATATCCGCATCGGCTTTGTATTTGAAAGGCAACATTACTCAATGCTTGCTTGCTAAAATATACACAGCCGCACGTTGGTGGAAACACTAGGACCTTGACCGAGTCTTGACCGGGCGTTTGTAGCTGGTTCAGTTTATACTTGTTTTGTATCCACTTGCTTGCTGCCGTGCGCACATGCTAAGTTCTTCTGCTGATAATAGCTGACAGACAAAATACAGCATTAGACTGGGATGAATTTCATAATTTGGCTCTCCTTCTTAGGGTCAGAACTTAAATGGGACCGTATCTGACAGTCAAGTTTTTCTGGGGTTTTGAACACCGCAGAATTCAAAAATCAATGTTGTCAAGCCGAAATCCTACTAGTCCAAAAAAGTCAAACAATAACCTAGGCTAAATTACTGTAAGAGGTTTCTTGTTTCAAAAGCATTATGCTGTACACACCTTGCGATTAGAACGCATACAAAAGCGTTTCTTATGGCATCTATCATTCTCGATTGGAAGAACTAAAAAGGAAAAATCTTACCATTCAAGGCTGCAGTACTTCAGGATGGATTCATTAGATAAGCGAAGAGAATTATTAGATGCTTTATTTTTGTACAAAATTGTGACAAGCCAAGTTGATTGTCCTCCACTTTTAGGTTGCATTCATTTTCGTGCCCCCGCTCGTATGCCTCGAAATGCTATAACACCACTTTGTCCCCTCCCCAGATCTACTGTATTAGGTTGTAATTCACCCGTCTTAAGGATGGTTAAGATTATAAATAGTTGTAGTGATAAAATTGATATAAACTGTGATTCTAAATGTAAATTCTATAAGTCTGTACACAATATCATCTGCATTTAAAAACACAAATAGGTATTAAAATATAGCTACGGTTGACTGCCCGCCGGTGGTTGCGGTTTGGCCTTGAATATGCCTTATTTTCTTGCAGTAAGGTTGGTGTTCATGGTTGACTGTTTCCCCCGGCGTGCGGTTGACCGTACCTTACCTATCTTAAGAATGCTTGGCCTTTTGAATTAAGAGTGTCGAATGATTTCGGTGCTTTGTATACCGTCTTCTAATGTAATTTTAAGCATGTGGTGTCTACCTGTAAGTGATTGTTACACGTATAAAGATATTTAAATACTTGTGTTAGTATGTAAGAAACAGTGTAAATAATTGTTGGTAAGCCTAATAAAAAAAAATAAAAAAAAAAAGTGTTCCTTAGGTCCCCCTGAACATACCTGGAAAATTCTCCGTTGATCCCATTTACGCTCCCCCCTCCCCACCCTCAAACAGGTCCCTGATTTTAGTTTTTATCATTTATCTCAGAAACGGTTAAAGATAGATGTAAATCGTTAACGTTAATTTAAACGTTATAAAATTACCAACCCGTTGACGCCTGTTTTATTTCAATGTGACCTATAGTAGCTGAAATATAGGGTTAGGATTCTGTGATGTCCAAAACCCCATAAAACCTTTGTTGTCAAAAATGGTCCCGTTTTAGTGCTAAGAAACTTTAATGATCATTTATCTCCTCCTACCTCCGCGGATGAGTAGGTTTCTAAATTTTTCATAGAAGTTCCCTATATATTTTAGCTGACCAATAAGAAACAATTTTTGTAGATTCTTCTTGTTTCTGAAGGGGTTAGGAGATGAAAGTGTATTGAAATCGATGAAAAGACCTATGGCAGACTAGTGTACTCGAAGTATGATTGTAACATGTCAGTTAGATAATTATCTCTTGGCCTTCAGTCTTTCAAAACACAAACCAACACAGGGTATTTCGAATATTGTTTAGAACCAATTTGGGTCTATTCATGTAAGTAGAAAATAAAGTCGGTGTTTATTTTCTGTATAAGAAATATTAGCGCAGACGTGGGTATTCAAATAAAAATGTACAACGCGACTCGCGCGTCACCCGAGGTTTGGCGCGTCAGTGCGATAAGAAAGCGGGCCGGCGCCATAGTTGTTAGCATTTAGTAGCTGTCGCAATACGGGAGGTCTGGCGAACGGTCGCAATACGGGAGATCAGGGGAACGGTCGCATTCCAACCGGCGAGCGGTCGTGTGCGCGCATCGGGAGGCCGAATCGGTGACCGCGGTTGGATGTTGTTTATTTCCCGAATCGGGATTCGGCGGAATATCATATTGAGGTTGCGCGGGGCAATCAAGTAATTTAGTGGTGAACTATCAATTCGGGCGGCGTAAAGTGGATTCGTGTACGGTGAACGAGACGCCATTTTCTGGGTCGACGCAAGCGGCGCGTATGGACTCATATTTATTATGCTACGGGAATAAGTGTGTAGTGAATATACCGTTCGGGACAGTTTCCTGGATCGCGGGGAGGACAGGAACTGCGGTTGATGGACAATTGTATATAAGTAACTCGTTTTAATAAGTACCACGCTGGACGGGGCGTGGCCGGTGATAATTTGACTATGTCTTGGCAATCCGCGTGGTGTGTGGGACGATTGATAGCAATCGCCGCGGATTTGCTATGGACTTGTGATTGGAAGGCAGATTTCCGGAATATCTGCTATAACGGGTGTCGAGTGTGTCGACCTGCGCATTCGGGGAACGCGGCGTGCTTGGAGCATGAGGCTGGGGTTTGACCTGGATGCCTGCTGCGGGAGTGGCCAGCACTAAGATCGGCGCAGGATCATCGGATCGACACAGTACACATTATAATTTATTATATTTAAGTGTATTTATTGGACATCACATATTCTTGCACACTGAGAGTAGGTATACTTCCGAGTGTACATTTCGGCTCGTCGCGACCACGGGAGTCTCGCCGGTAAGTGAGTTGCATATTATTAGCGAATTTTGGTGGCTCAAGGTTCGGTCAAGCGCGAGTCACCCGTAGATGGTATGTAGTGGCGGGTTCTGTCTCACGGGACCGGACTCGATTTTGGGGTGTGTTTTTATTGCCAATATTGTGTGTGTATTTAGTTAAGGTATTTAGTTATAAATTTAGCGCTGTGTGTCGCAGCCCAATTTGTTACACTCCCGCTCGGGTCTACGAGAGCACAGTTGCACTCCTGGGTACGTTTAACTCATAGGGCCCAGCGGACGTATCGGACCCGGGCCGCGGAGCGGACAAAACACTGGTAGCAGAGCGTGGTTAGGCCAAACACTGGTAGCAGAGCGTGGTTTGGCCCACCAGTGGACAGCGGGTCGTCCACTGGTAGCAGAGCGTGGTTGAACACTGGTAGCAGAGCGTGGTTTGGCCCACTAGTGGACAGCGGGACGTCCACTCGTGGTCCTACCCTGATATTAGTTTAATTTAAGTTAGATAATTAAGTTTGTGATTGTACTAGGGTTTTCGGTTGCCCACCAGTTGACTTGGTGCCCTGATCGGTGAATATTGCGGGGCGTCCACTTGTGGACATACCTACTCATTTATTTTATTTGTTAGATTTAAGTTATTTACGGTTTTTAGTGTTTCCTTGTGTGTATCCCTAAGAAGTTGGTGCCATGGCTTCTAATCTGACTCGCGAACAATATAGGGATGCTATTTGTGCCGAGCTGCATTGGTATACTGGGACAGCAGCTTTAATCGGCCGCGAGGACCAGTTTGACGATTTGTTGGGAAGGGAATTGGAGTCTAGCGACCGTATGGAGAGGGTAGAGGAGGCCCTCTGGCGGTATTTGAGCTTGACAGTTATGCACGAGGAGACGAAGTCGGCCACAGACGATTACATAAGCTGCCTGGACCTTGAGAATGATATCATCGAGGCGGTTGCCCATGGTAAGCGACAGGGTTGGGGTCAACGAGGACCTACGTCGCCGGCATGTACGGGTCACGGACTCGGGAGTCCGATGGATGAGCAGCGGCCCAAGTCGGACGCAGTTGGGGAAGTTGGCGTCACGTCACCGTCACACACTTGGCACGGGGCTGAGAGTACGGTTTGTGGATGGTCTTCCGTAGACGTGAAGGACGCCCCTTCTGAGAAAATTACCTCAAAGGGGATCACGGGGTCTCTAGTAGAGACGTCTCCGGCTAGGGAGCCAGCGGAGGAGACCTGTGGCCAAGAGGAGATTGGCAGCGGGTTAGCACCACAGGACACCCCTTCAGAGTGGCGCACGGGATCACCTGGACACAAGCAACTGCCACTGTCCATTGATCATGGACTGTATGGGCAGTCCGATGCAACGATAAGTGGCAAGGAAGAACGGGTGCTTACGGGCGGGTGCCAGGTGAGCGCAGAAGGAGGTCAGGTGCTTACAGGTGGATACAAGGAGAGCTCAGGGGTAGGCCAGGTGCCTACGGGCGGGTGCCAGGGGCGAGGAAAGGGGCAGGGCGATGAAGTAAGTTGTTCGATGGCTCTGAGTGTGAGAATGTCTCAGGCCAAACACATGTCGCTGTCCCTGGCGGAATACCCAAGCCTCCAGGTTCCGGTTCCACCAATCGGTAGGGTGCTATCGGGGCACAGTTGCCCCCTTTACGGGATTACCACGGACCGCGGGCCCTGTGATATGGGATGGAGCCCATTTGTCTACATGGGCAGTGCAAGAGTGCACTCTCAACGGGCGGATCCAGGGGGGACTCCCCCCTACTAGGGTTTGGCGGCCTACTTCTCAACTCTTGCCCTCCAGCCAGTCGTGTCAGGTTTATCGACGACTCGGCTTACGGGATGGGATTCGGATGGCAAGAGGATGACGGTGCGAGCCTTATAAGATTAAGTTGCTCAACGGTGCATCGCATCAATGGGATTTGAGAGTAGGCAAGGGTTGCCATTATTTTCAACATGCGCGGGGCATGAAACGGGCAATAGGATACGGAGGCGATGGTACGCCTAACGCTGTAGGTCAGACTTGGGGTCTGTTGTTGTTGTGCCTCAGCGGTAGTTCTGGATGTTGTGGTCCTTCCTCGGATGGGGTTGCCATTGGGGGCACGAGGGATGACTGTCAGATGGGATCTGGCTAATCCAGTTTTTAAACTTTCCGAACGGGTGGACGTAATACGGGAATAAGCGTCCTCGGAAAGTTATTGGGAAGTACTAAGATAGTACGGGAACAGGATGGGTTGGTTGCAGCCGACACAAGGCAGATGTGATGTTCCAGGTCCACAAGAGAATCCTGTAGACCTGCCTGAAGAGTATGGGATCTTCTACGGGTGTGTCGGGAGGGAAGCTGCAAGGTTCTGGGAGACCGAGGAACCAACTCATGCGCCAAACCAAAGTGGTTGGGAGGATCAGCTAATCGGGAAGCTGTCGATTTATTCTGGCGCTTTAGTAAGCACCCTAATCGCGCTACCTCGCAAGCAACTGCCATCGGTGGGCAGTAAGGTGACCTTGGATGGATTTTACGACGCCTCGGGGCGCGGGTATGCTGCGTGGGTGTATTTGCGCACCCCTAGTTTGATAGGTGAAGTGGATGTGCGCGCAGTTACGGCAAAGAATAATGTGGCACCGATCTAGATTTGATGGATCAACGGGAACGGGCGGGTGCCGCTCTTCTCATGGGGTTATTGAATCCATATACTTGAGGTGTACGTGGCGAAGCGGGTTTCTCAGATGAACGGGTCTGAGACGCCATTGGTGTGTACAATGTGCCGGGGAAGATAAAACCGGCTGGGGGCATCTCGGAGATGCAAGTCTACTGCATTGCAGGGTCACCCGCTGTGTTGGGGACCTCAGTAGTTTATATTGGGGCCAGAAGAGTGGCTATTTAAATAGATTAGGATATGTCTACAGACAAACTCTGCGGACATCGCGTTTCGGTGCTTGTCTTGGTAATTTGATGACAGCCGCGATGTAACCACATCATCATTGGGGGCCGTTCGGAGCATGGCCAAGGAATCACACCTTCGGTATGGGAAGTCAAGTAAGACTGGGCGTGTTAGGTGGCCTTTCGACCAAGGCAGGTCATTTGGTACTCGTAGCCGATCTTCTTAAGGAAGCGTTATGGTCACGCTGGATAGGTAATATCGCGCAGGGAACTCCTATCGCTGATCAGATTGGGCTGTGGGACCAATTTTACGGGTGCTGATCGCGTATTGAAGGAGATTGTACACATTTTTGTATGTAATTCAGCACGAGATCGGCACGAGCCTCCCTCGTCGGAGCATTCGAGTTGTTGTGCGTTTGAATACGCTCGCATGCTCTTACAGGAGTGTTATTTGAATTAGCGGTAAGGTCCGCGAAGGACCATTTGTTATGTGTTAGGATTAATGATAACTTTGGGGAACTGAGATGACCGTGTTTGTAAATTTGAAGCTGGGTTCAACTCCCGTTTTGGTGTCCACTCAGTTCCATTGGCTAGCCACTTAACGCCTTGCATGAAATCCGGTCATGTTATTGTAGTTGTTGTTGCGTTCAGTTGCTGCAACATATTTCCCGCTTTGGAAGCGGTAGTTGTTTAAGTATTTGTAAGTATTGCAGCAACGCCTTAAGTGGCTGGACAGAACCAATCCCCATGTATGGGAGACCTCGTATTAGGTTGGGGATGCCAACCTACCGCCACTGCGTTGGCGCCGGGGGCGCATTCTTAATCTGCTTCCTGGCCATGATGGTACTTAGAATGGCAGAGGTCCAGGTCGGTGATTCGGTTCTTAGACGAGCAGTGGCCTCGTTAGTTGCCTGCCAGATAGTGAGCGGAACGATGGCTCGGTCCGGGGCGGGTGACTGTTTAGAACCAATTTGGGTCTATTCATGTAGGTAGAAAATAAGGTCGGTGTTTATTTTCTGTATAAGAAATATTAGCGCAGACGTGGGTATTCAAATAAAAATGTACAACGCGACTCGCGCGTCACCCGAGGTTTGGCGCGTCAGTGCGATATAGTTGTTAGCATTTAGTAGCTGTCGCAATACGGGAGGTCTGGCGAACGGTCGCAATACGGGAGATCAGGGGAACGGTCGCATTCCAACCGGCGAGCGGTCGTGTGCGCGCATCGGGAGGCCGAATCGGTGACCGCGGTTGGATGTTGTTTATTTCCCGAATCGGGATTCGGCGGAATATCATATTGAGGTTGCGCGGGGCAATCAAGTAATTTAGTGGTGAACTATCAATTCGGGCGGCGTAAAGTGGACTCGTGTACGGTGAACGAGACGCCATTTTCTGGGTCGACGCAAGCGGCGCGTATGGACTCATATTTATTATGCTACGGGAATAAGTGTGTAGTGAATATACCGTTCGGGACAGTTTCCTGGATCGCGGGGAGGACAGGAACTGCGGTTGATGGACAATTGTATATAAGTAACTCATTTTAATAAGTACCACGCTGGACGGGGCGTGGCCGGTGATAATTTGACTATGTCTTGGCAATCCGCGTGGTGTGTGGGACGATTGATAGCAATCGCCGCGGATTTGCTATGGACTTGTGATTGGAAGGCAGATTTCCGGAATATCTGCTATAACGGGTGTCGAGTGTGTCGACCTGCGCATTCGGGGAACGCGGCGTGCTTGGAGCATGAGGCTGGGGTTTGACCTGGATGCCTGCTGCGGGAGTGGCCAGCACTAAGATCGGCGCAGGATCATCGGATCGACACAGTACACATTATAATTTATTATATTTAAGTGTATTTATTGGACATCACATATTCTTGCACACTGAGAGTAGGTATACTTCCGAGTGTACATTTCGGCTCGTCGCGACCACGGGAGTCTCGCCGGTAAGTGAGTTGCATATTATTAGCGAATTTTGGTGGCTCAAGGTTCGGTCAAGCGCGAGTCACCCGTAGATGGTATGTATTGGGGGTTCTGGATCACGGGTCCGGACCCGATTTTGAGGTGTGTTTTTATTGCCAATATTGTGTGTGTATTTAGTTAAGGTATTTAGTTATAAGTTTAGCGCTGTGTGTCGCAGCCCAATTTGTTACGCTCCCGCTCGGGTCTACGAGTGCACAGTTGCACTCCTGGGTACGTTTAACTCATAGGGCCCAGCGGACGTATCGGACCCGGGCCGCGGAGCGGACAAAACAAATATGATTTCAAAAGTCTTACTAGTGTGAGTTTTCTTTCAAACACCTATTAACATGTCACTTTATGCAAGTCTATTAACTTGCTACATTTACCTATGTGAAACAATGTCGGGTTCAAAAGCGAATACTTGTGTCACGTGTTGTTACGTGAAAAATACTATTATTGTGCTAAACGTGCAAAAGATCAATTAAGTTTCTTCACAAAAATAGAAAAACGTGGACAAGACTGAGGCGCGGGACATATCAATGAGGCGTCGGTCGTGGGTGAGGTGAGGGTATGGCGTGGTTATGGCGAGGTTATGGCGTGGTTATGGCGCGGTTATAGCGCGGGTGCGGTGCCTCAAAATGGCGTATTTAGGGCATTCTAAATTCCGATTTTTTTTTTGTAATTAGTAAATGTAAATTTATACAAGTAAATCGAAATCGTTAATGGTTAAATTTATTGAATAAAATTTAATTGTTAAATTTATTGATTTTTTAAAAATCTTTATACAAGTTAATCGAAACTCGACCTTGTAACTAAATAATTATTTGCTGTAAGTTCCCATGCTTGATCCTGCACACATCTGTTACTATAACCTGATCGATTGTAATCGTATATTACGGGATATTTTTCTATTAACTCGCAAAACGTGTCATTAATTTGCATATCGTAACGCATTTTGATAATACTGCGGAAGGATCTGAGTGCATTCGTATGGCGTGCCACTGCAAACTGCGGCGCGGCGCCCTCACCTCACCCTCGCCACGCCACCTCAATATGCATGGCGCCATATCGCTTCTATACATTTTGTATGAAAAACGAAGTGACGGGCGTCGCGACCGTGCCATGCCCTCGCCTCGCCCTCGATGAATATGTCCCGCGCCTGAGGGCGATGAAAATACCATAGAAATTAATTTATTGTCGCCAAGTCCGTTTAGTGCCGGCAAAGAACAGTACCAACCCATCACTACCCGTGGGTGCCATAAGAGGCGAAATTTTGAATATGGGCAGCAGCATCTTTCTGTGTATCGTACTATCTTACATACTTCGGTCACCAACAACAGCGGTCGCCAACCGCAACGCTCACACGCGTGGTTTGGTAAATCCCCTCCAAATTACTGCTAAGTGCTGTAAGTGCTGGTATTCTGGAGGGAGCTCCCTTTCCGGCAGTGGACGTTTCATGGGATGTTATGTATACATACAACTTGTAAGTTTTCTTTGAGCCGGGGTAAACAAGCAAGTCTCGCAACACCATTGCAATGCTCTACAAACGGAATCTTTAAGATGAAAGTTACGGACATACCTATAATAAGTATTTTGTTGAACCAGAGTGACAACAATACTAAGAGGAGGTAATAAATGCGAAGTAGGTTCAAACTGTCGTGAAACGGCGAGTGAAGGAACGCGCAAAGTTAGCTCGTTTTAGGTGCACTAGAAACGTCCTAAGGTACAAGAAAGTTGGTTTCTAGTTCTAAGCACACTGAGAGAATCTAGAGATGCCACCTTTGGATTGTTTCTGTCTTGTGGTCTGTCTGTACGATATCTTTGTTTTGTTTTAAACCTTATCAGAAAGCCGGTTGACACTTTCACAAAATAGACTAATCTTACTAGGGCGGATTAACTAAAAGAATCAAGAGTCCATAATACAAGAAACTTTTTGTGTTCGCTACATCTTAAAAACGATTAGTCCGGTCCCTTAGTCTTTTATCGCCAAATTGCACCAATTTTTTTCCAGGTGCTAGTTAGGTACATAGCTCTCAATTTTTGATAGGAGTCAATTCTTGAATGTCAAAAAATTTCCATAGAAAATTCAAGAATTGGCTCCTATAAAAAATTGAGAGCTATGTAATGTCAAAAAATTTCCATAGAAAATTCATGAATTGGCTCCTATCAAAAATTGAGAGCTATGTACCTAACTAGTACCTGTAAAAAAATTGGTGAAATTGTAAGGCGTGTCTACATGAAACAGCTAACTGACCGTACTAGATAATATTGGACATATAATAATGGTGGACATAAAATGTGAACAAACATTTTGATTTAAAGTTTAAATTTTTTACCTGTTTTTTTATTGACTTTGTAGAGCAATATAATTTAATTTAATAAGCTTCTTCTTCTTTAATTTAAGAGCTTGGCTCTTGTCGATGGAGTAACTTCCAGTCCTCACGTTGTATCGCGAGCTGTGACATTTCCATTACTCCTTTTTTGAGGACAAATATAGTACGGTAGTGTCCCCGCTCGCTTTCCGCACCGCAGTTCAGTAACCGGGAATCCGCCTACTGATATCTGGACAGAAGCCCTACCGGATCCCATATCTTCGGCCTTCTACCAGTACTAGCACCGCCGTTGCCCGATGCTAGAGCTTAATAAGCTATTTTCCCAAAAATACTTCTGCAACTAAACGGCCACGAAATATGAGATAGATCGATCCAAGGTCGAGGATTGGAATTGCTGTTAAAATACCATCATTGAAGAATTTGAAATTCTGCGTGTTTTTGTGCCAAACGTAACAGATTGTTACGAAAGTACCGTGTTGACCTGCCAACAAAAACGATGAAAAAAAAACCAAATTCTGAAAAATCATTAAAAATACGCTAATTCGTGCGATATGTTCATGTTTCAGTGATTCAGCTGAGCAAAATAAAACTTAAAACACCTTGAGAATGTATTATCGGCTTTTAAATAGAAGTCACATCGAATAACAATTTCCACCACATCGTGTGTCGCCAGTATGGCCGATTTCTGAAAATATGTTAGGGAAACGATCCTGAATTAAACAAAAAGTATAACATATAGGCGTTCCAGTAATGTAGTATATCTGAAACGACTCCTTTGTCTATATGAAGCATTGCAGTTAGCACAAACTATTTAAACCCAATTTATTCGATCGAAAGATAAGTTTTTTACAAAAAAAATGCATATCAGTTCCACTTGCAATAATAACGTCACTGTTTCCTAATAAAGGAGACTCTAGCTGCCTGCAGTAAAGACAAAAGCGCAGTTTCCGTAATAAATTCTGCCTGAACAAGCAGGCATTCCGTCTCACCTGAATAGATGCTTGACATTAAGTATCGTAGTTAAACACTTAATAAGGTAAAGTTGAGGTAAAGTTCATTATTACGTAGTTTCGTAACCGAAGATAGCTTTGCGGAAAATTAAGCTGAAAATCTCTTAAACTGCGAGTACCTTACTTACACATACCGATTGAACAAACTTACTTTTGAATATTAGTGGGTGTTTGTGTTTGGGCGTGAGGGTCAAAATTAGGAAACTTCAACAGAAGGAAGCAAAACTTCGAGTGGTGGTGTAAGAAGCAATACAGATATTATTTATGGTAAAAGGAATGCAAACAATGTCTTGACTCATTAAAAGAAAATGATGAACGCCAATTCCACCTACCATTCTTTCCAAAAAAAATCATTTAATTATCATGGAAATCTCTTCACAAGGCTTGCCATTTATTAAAAGTATTTTTTTTAAGTTTTGGATAAATGCTCGGACAGATGCTGCCGATATCAAATTTTCGATTACTTTGATAAACCAATGGGCAAAGTAGTGAAATTACTGAAATATCTTGGTCCAACCAGATTAGAATCTCATCGAACACGAATTACCAACCTTTAATATGATCCTTTGATCCTCTATTATATTAAGTGTCTCAAAAGCCATTATCAACAATTTAATTTGAAATAACACTCTGTTGTTATTATTAGGTATCGAGTAGCGTAAATTGCGATGTAGAGCTTCTGTTTGTTTTTTCAACCATTATTTTCGAGGTTGTACAGTCAACAGCAGTACAAATTTGATATTTGAATCGCGAAAGTCCAATGTGTCAAGCTTGACGTGCTGTACAACTGTACATTTACAAGTTTGATGTTTGCCTAATCATATAATTTATGCTTATCTGAGCGACCAAGCTTTGCTCTGTACTATCGAAACCAAAGCCCAATAACAGAAAAACCCCTGTATGCTAAATTGCATCGAAATCGTGAGAGCAGTTTTCGAGAAACCGATTACAAATATATATATCCTACTTAATATTATAAACGCGAAAGTTTGTTAAGAGCGGGTATAAAGGCAAATTACCTATCTTAAATTGAATTTAATATCGCAAAATAAGATCCAATTAATAAATAATAAATATATATGGTTACAACATCGTATTTGAAAGATTTTTAATTGATTCAATTCACAGTAGAATAAAACTATCTTGATAGAAAAAAATCCCAAAGTAACCTCTTATTTTCATCTTAAATGAGTTTTTCTCAGGTTGTATTGCATATTATTAAGCCATTGTTTAATAATAACATCCTTAACATATTATCGAGCGCCACTATTAGCGATTTTACAAAAGAAATTATATTTTACGAGTTATTAAAATAAACAACATTCGGCGCTTACGACATTTTTATTTCGCGCAGCAAGTTATCGTCCGTCGCAGCTAACGGCAGGCATCAAGCGTGTTTTGTTTCACGAATCAGTCTTGTTCGCTCCGTTGAGACGGGAAGACTGTGATTGTGTGCACCGCACGGTAAAATAAACATAACCAACAAAGAAAACATGAATTAATACGGAAAACAAATCTTTTTGTGAGGGGCTGTGAATGTATTCGTAGTTTTCGTTTAGTTTTTTTGGTTTATATATTTCTTTTTTACCTTGTATTGATGGGATCAATCTGAACAGCTTTTGTTCAACGACTTTGCTAACAACACAAAAAACAACAAACACCTTACAAAAGACAATGCAACTTTTCCATAGACCTCTGGTCCAACATTTTGAAAGGTGTTGTACGAGAGCGAAACCTATGCCAAATGATAGACTTTGTCATTAGTAACAACTTTTACTATAGCACCAAAAATATAGGTCCCGGTGAAAAAAAGTTATGACCTTGCAAATTTCAGGAATTAAGTGATTTCATAATTATTGAATTTCTTAGCATATAACACATGATTTCAACTCCTATGCCTAATAAATAAGTAAAAATAATATATACGATAACAAAGCCGAGACATCCACTCTACGGGCTCTCTCCCGCCGCAGGTCAGTTGCGAAGCCGCAAAAGCTTCCTGCGATCTAAACAGCATACCGACCAAAACCCTTCCGACGTGAGATGCAGCCTTTGGGCAAACGAGTACCCACATTCACTGCACCCCCCCAACGAACACCTGCCTCCTGGCTATAGGGAACCTTGGCCAACCTGGAGAAGTCTAAATCGGCTAAGGACCCAGGTTGGCCGAAGCAAGGATAACCTGTGCCGGTGGGGGTTCCTAAGTAGCGCAGACGCCAGCTGTGAATGTGGAGAACCCCATGGCGCACCTCACTAATTGTCCCGCGTGCCCGACCACCTGCTCGCGTGAGGACTTACTTGACGGTAACCAGAGGGCTACCACGGTAGCCGCTTTCTGGGCAAGTAAGATTTAGCCCGTGTTCTTGCCGACACGAAACAAGAAGAAGAAGAGTGTTAAAATATATTTTTTCCCATAAACATCTAACTCGGAGTAATAATTGGTATCATTAATAGAAACCAAAGGGTATTCACACCCTGACCCTATGCTAGTCTGTCTTAACATAAACAATTTGAAAATGCATACACATTTTTCTTAGTGGCTCGAAAAAAAAGTCCCGTCGCCCGTGGAATATTCAATAATAAAATAAGCTCGTTAGAAATAGAAAGTCTAAAAACAGTTAAAAGTCACAACGAGTCGGTCGAACTTCGCTTGTAGATCGCGCACGCATGCTTTGTGTGCGTGATACCGCTGTCATACACACTAGCATTTATCTCTAGTCTGAGTAATGACGCAAACAGGATCGCAGCCATGTGTTCTGTCTCTTTCTCGCCTGTTATCTCCTAGGCAATAAACCCACGTCACCTTCATGGAGTCTTTGCAGTCGTTAGAAACGTTACCGTGCACTTATCTGTGGTCTTTTTGGTGACTTGGAAAATATCTTAGACCCCAATTTATTCTTTATAATGTTGAACTAAGCTTGGTGTACCGGACTTTGATTTTCTTATGGATTATGCCTAATGAATTATGCCTAAATAAAAACCTTTTTTAGCTCAACAGTAAGGCAGAAAAATAACGATAATTTTGGTCCAAATAGTACCCACCCACACTGTTGATAATTCCTCAACTGAAAGGCATGTTTTTAGCTTAATACTTTTATTTCTTGCTTTTTTCAGTACGATTTTAGGGGTCAATGTCCAGAAAAGAATGTCTAATGTTTGATAATTTACGTATTGAAAACGAAGTTAATTCAAGTGATAATAATGAAAATATTACATTTTTTTGTTAATTTAATTGCACAAACGTACAAAGGGCGGGCCTGATGCCACGTAGCATTATCTACCGGCCAACCTAAAGGCAGAACAGAAAGAGTGATGCGTCCTGTGAACGGTTATCTTCTTGGTCCTGGTATTGTTGGGTACGCAGATGACAGTACTGCCGTCGAGAGATATATGTCTAGCACAAGATCCAGCAGTGACGACATACGTTCTTCGAAAGAGGCTATGTTAGAGCGAATAAACTTGACCTTAAGTCGTGTCTCCGAGTAGGGTGACAAAAATCTGGTGAGTTTCAACGCCACCAAAACACAGACCAGTCTGTTCACCGCCAAAAGGAGTCCGTTCAATATGGCTCCTACTTTTCGAGGTACAACTGTACCAGTTACTGACAGCCTCGAGCTACTTGACATGACGTTGTGTGTAAACCTGAACTTCGGCGCTAGCGTTGATTCAAAAGCCCAAACTGCGGCAAAAAAGCTGGACATCCTCAATAGTGTTAAACGATACTTCATTCCTGGTTAGCTTCTAGTTTTATACAAAGCCCAAGTCCGATCCTGCATGGAGAATTGCTGTCACATTTGGGATGGCTCAGCTAAATACCAACTAGAAGCACTAGACTCGATAGATCGCAGAGCCAAGAAGCTCGTTGGTGATGAGAGATGATGAGATGAGATGCTAGTGAAAACCAAGTTTCACAGTCTGGCCCACCGTCTGTCGGTCTTTTATAGATTGTAATTCGGAGAGTATGCTCGAGAGCTCTACGAGCTTATTCCACTATCTCCCTTCTACCATCGGGAGTACAGACGCACCGCGGGAATTCACACATACTTGGTTGATATTCCGCACATTCGCACAAAGCGCTTTTAAACGTCTTTTATAATGCACACGGCTAAAGAGTGGTACTCTCTGTCTGCGTCTGTGTTCCCGAGTTCATATAACCCTAATCTATTCAAGTCACGAGTGAAAAGGCTTCTTCTGGGCAAGCTCGTTCCATCGTCGACCTCATCTCTGTCCTCATGACTAGATCGAGGTCAAGAATAAGCCTATTGATAATAAAAAAAAATCAGAAACCCCAAGTTGAGATCGAGGCTACATGTGTCTGCATAATAAATGACCAGGACGCAGAGGGCTTGCACAAGCATACGCTTTGTCTCAATTGGAAGATTTGGATGGAAGTTTTTAAATCTATAAAGAAGTTTAGGAGAATTTATGACCCTGCGGCTAATGTTGTTGGTCTTTCCAACTGAGGGTGTTGTCAAGAATTAAGCCAAGATCCTTCACGCTTTTACAGAGTTCAATAACATTATTATTGTACTACCAACATTAATATGAACTACCTAAAATAATAGATTGGCATTTACCAGGGTCAACCGCTATACCGAATTTTAGTGACCAATGATTTTTATTTTTTTAAAATTAATATTATTACGATTACAACATTTTCCCGGTAAAATAAATTATAATAATATTGTTACGAGCTGTCAAGAGAAAGAACAGTACCAGAAAGATCAATGGCCGCCGATAGGCCAAAATGCCTATTCTCCTTTTTCATAGCTCATTACGTTAGATGTAGTTGTTTGTTGTTGTTCAAATAATCTAAATTACATTATTTTTACTAAATGTAGATTGCGTGTATGATGTTTACAAAATGCTAAATATGTAGCAGATTCCTCTTATTTTTGGCTTATATACTATGCGCGTCGTATGAAATCGAGCGAACTATGATAATACTCGTAAGTGTCGAGCGCCGTGCGATCATTTCCTGCCCGCTGCGCGGCGCGGGGGATGCAAGACGCGCGGGTGAAATCGGACTTTTTCCTGGCTTTATACGCGCTCTTAACATGTATGGATGTATGTTTGTTACTCTTTCACGTAAAAACTACTGGATGGATTTTAATGAAACTTTACAATAATATAGCTTATACATCAGAATAACACATTTTATAAACCTGCGCAGACGAAGTCGCGGGCACAAGCTAGTTTAAATATAAATATTGCTAGTTTGATAGTATAGGATATAATTTGTATAATTTACGCAGTCTATCGGTATAGTTCAAGCGATGTATAAAATATTTGTATTTATCGTTAACCATTACGTAAGAACGTTTAATAATAATAATTACGTTTCTAGTATTAATATTTCTCAAGTGGTGCACGTATTTTCCCTAATAATAAAAAAATGTGTTCAACGTTTTTTCGCACTAGCGTACTTCCGAGCGTTATACGAAAGAAATAGAGCTTTTCGAGTGCTCGCCCCCGGCTGATATCACAGACACCTTATTTAAATTTTTCTCTTGTTTCAGTCTACTTAAACGAAGAGGTAGCTACATATTCGTCGTATTTTTTGCAAGCGATACTTTTATTATGGGCATTTTCCTTTGACCTAGTTTCAACCGTTTGTCTACGGCGGCATATGTCGCGTCGTCTTTCATATTGTCTTTGAACAAATCTCCACTTGAATCCTTATTTGAACGTGGCGCAGAGAAATACAGAGAAAGAATATACAGGGTGTTAGAGAAAACACTGTTATCCTTGAAACTGTGCATTCAGACTATGAAACTGAACAACTTTGCCTGAGGAACATAGGTCGAAACATGATAAAAAAAAACTTTCCATATAGAAACTGCATCAGCTGCGATTGTGCGTTTTGTATGGGAAATGAAAATAGTTATTTGCAATGCAAGGCAGCAAAGTTGTTATTTGGCGCTTTATACTGAAACTCGAGCAAGCGATACGGATTCTAGGATACGAAGCGAGTGATTCAAAAGAAGAATCCTGAGCGTAGCATGTTTTTCAAGGCAAGAGACGCGAAATAACTTTGCTGCCGAGCAAAACACACTATTTTTACCTTTTTTTAAATATTTTTCATTAGCATACAATTCTAAACAAAATTAGTGCTATTTCTCCCAAACTTCGTAGAAGTTTATCGGGAGATCAGAGTTGCTGCGTACAGTTTTGCATTGAACTAGTTAGTTAAGCAATGAAGAATTAAGACTATATTAAGGTAAATAAAATTTTGATTGGTAAAAAATTTAAGTTCTTTCGCTGAAGACCTATAGTTAGATATGCAATGAAGAGTTATAGCGATATTAAGCATATAATTGTTGCTCGGTACAAGATACTGTGTCAATGACGGAACGGTATCAAAATTTTGATTAGTTTGCTAATTAAGCTCTATTAATTATCTATCTATCTATCTAAGCCTGTTATAACGGTCAAAGCGAAGGATTACGATGCTGATGGACGCAGGCTCGAATCCAGCCACCCCTAGGACTTTTAATGGTAATTTTAATGGTTAATATGATAAAATGATGTAATAGTTAATGAGAACATTAATAAATAATAGAAATGGAAACAAATAAAGAAAAAGAATAGTTAAAAAATAAAAAGATCTGATATCAAAATTCCGACAGAGAGCAGAAGAAGAGGAATAAAAAAACAAGATAAAAAGGTGCTTTTGTAAAAAACGAGCCTTTTATTTGAGTTTTTATTTAGCTTTAAATTTTTCAACAAAATTAGTTTCGCTCTTGTGGGTGATACCATTTGGCTTTTTGAAAAAAGAGCTTTAAATTCTTTTTCAATACATTTGCTCGAAAAACGTACTTACAATGACGTAAACATTGCTCGTAAGTAGTTACTTACCGAACTAGTGCGGTAAGTAAAAAAAGTTTAATACCAAGGAGTTTTTACACTCTAATCATAATTTATTTTGTAAAAATACTACCGTGGTGACTTTTTACTTGGGTGTCGACTGCGTACCTATATTTTAAATGAAATGGAGGGTACCAGGAGAACATAAATCGACAAGAGGCTGACAGTACCCATGGTTGGTTCCTTTACCAAGTGTATTACTTATACCTGTTTTCTCACAAATCTATTGAGAAACGTCGTAAGATACACGTCCGTAAGGGTTATAACAAACTCGTGCCGATGGTAAACCCTCGAGTTAGTCTCGGGCTTACAAAACGTCAACTCGTTTGTAATAACCCTATTGTAATAACCCTATAAATTAGTGATAATAAGATCTTAACTTAAATAACATTATTTGGATCAAGATGTCTTTTTTTCTGTGAAGGATCACATTGACCCTGATACCCGGTATAAGAGATTGTATATGACGAGCGAACTTTGTGGTGTTCTTAACACATTGCTTTGTTGATTGCAGCCAAATTGCCAGCTCTTTATTTTTACTTTCGAGCGGAGCGAGAAAGGTATTGTATTCGTAAAAAAAAAAGTTTTTCTAATTTTCTCAAAAATGTGTTCTATATCACTTATACATCATAAAAAACAAGTCTCCCAAAAATGTCCGTCCGTCGGTCGGTCGGTCCGTCGGTCGGTCGGTCCGTCGGTCCGTCGGTCGGTCGGTCCGTCGGTCGGTCTGTCCGTCACGCTTTGGCCTAGCGGCTAAACGAATGGTCCGATTAACACCATATTTTGAATTTAGGAGTTTTATGCAAATCCATCGAAGGGTTCCAAGTGGTTTCTTGCTGGCTCTCATTTTGATGGTAGCTGTCATACAACGAAAATGAAAAAATGAAATTTTCTTAAAAACGGCTCATAGTATCTTGATGAAACTTTGCATGAACAAGCATCTCCATGTAAGATATCTTGCGCCAGTATCAATTGATCTGTGTAATTTCATATAAGGGGTGTTCCTGTACCACCAAAACGTAAATATGTGATTTACCCAAAATTGGTTCCACTGAGTTTATTAAAATTTTCTATAATATTAATCCTGGATTGGTTGTCTATCTGACTGGATACTCTTTATGTTTTTTTTTTATAAAATTTAGTACACAGGATGTACCAAAAACTGAAAGGGCTTGCTCAGTAGACTAAACTGAACAATTACCTACCCATAAGTAGCATGTGTTGGGAAATTAAAAAGATCTCCATGCAAGTATCCTTCGGTAGTATCCATTGATCTGCGAAAATTCATATAAAGGGTGTTCCAGTACTACCAAAAGTTAAACATGTTATTTACTCGAAATCGTTTGAGGTTTGTTTGTTTTAATGTTTGACAATTTGAATTCTAAATTGAGTTGTATATTTCATTCGAACATTTTTTTGGGAAAAACGTAATAAAAGTTTGTATTTCCATACTATGTGTATGGCATTACAAATTTAAGTTTGCGGTTGATAGTTTTTTCTTGAGTATTGCGAGAAAGTAAGTGCAGTGCTGCTATACCATTTATTTGAAACTGGTGTTCATAATTTGCATTGATGAAAGCAGGTAAGGGATTTCTCTTTCTACAAAGGTCGACACTTCGTTCTTACTAAATTGATGTACATTTTCAAAAGGACCTAACAATCCTCGTAACACTCCATGAAACGTTCACTGCAGGACAGGGAGCTCCCTCCAGAAATTTAGCAAATGCATGGTTCTTTGGAGTGGATTTACCACAGTCACCACGTCTGTAAGCGTTGCGGCTGGCGACCGCTGTTGTTGGTGACTGTAGTATGTAAGATGGTACGAAACACAGAAAGATGCTGCTGCCCATACTCCGGTTCATAAGCCCTTAGTTGCCTCTTACGACGCCCACGGGAAGAGATGGGTTGGTACTATTCTTTGCCGGCAATACACGGACGAATAACCTTATAAAATATGTATATTCAATTACCGTTAATGTAACGTAGGAACGTGCGGGTTCAATTTTAAAATTGCAGAATTTTCACTTTTCCAGCTATTCAGTTAATTACGCAGCTCGTTTAAATATTTACACTGTGAAATAATAACAATGAAAATGTAATGTTTGAGCTCGCATATTTACAATGTAAGGTAAATTTTAAAGGATTGTTTTTCAGCTTTGATTAATGATTTTCTTCTTTTCATGCTTGTGCTATGAAACCTAGCTTCTTGCCAAACATGATTTTAGGTCAATGGTATTACCCTAAACGTTTCTGTTTAGTTAAGTAATGATACAATGTGTCTGATGACCTAAGTACTATACAAACTTAAACAGTAGATCTATTGAAGAGTGGAGCCCACTGACACAGCCATAAAAAGCTGAAAAGGAGACTTCGGCAACTAGATGGTAAGCACACTTTGTTTAAAGAAATAAATATTTTGTATTGTTTGTATTTGTATCTAACCATGAAACTGAGCAACTTTTCCCAAGGAACAATTAGGTCGAAATACGAAAAAAAATTATCGATGTCCCATACAAATTGCATCAGCTGACAGCTTATTTTGTATGAGAGGTCGATTTTTTTTTCGTATTTTGGCCTATGTTCCTCAGGAAATGTTGTTCAGTTTCAAATTCAGAATCTACCGTTTAAGTTTAAACAGTCGGTCCGCAGACACACCATGGGGATATGCCGTATCTTTTGATTGTAATGAAATTGTCACAACTTCTAGGGTCTATGGACCTATATTTGATATTTAATTCAACTATATTACTTTGTCCGTTCGTGAGAAAATGTTCTTGCAGACTCCATTCATACGACGAAAACATTTTCGATGCTGAAACAACACCCCCTGGCGCTGAATTGAATGCATACAATCAGAAAAAAATCCGAATTCAATCTAAATTCGTAATCTCTAATGTAAGCGAAAGTCGACGATCTCCTTTTATAGCCAACCAAAGCAAAGATATGAGAAATATCAATAGACGTCTACTATTGCTAATTACGTTTTGCACACGCAGATTTGCCTTATAGCATAGAGGAATATGAGTTCGGGCTTCAGCTTCAGGCATTCGAAGTTCCTGGGTTCCATCGTCCTTTTTAGGAATTCAACAGTTTGGTACTGAACGCAAATTTAAAATCTTCTCACTAATATACAGGGTGTAAGTGACGGTTTACCGAAAACTGAAAGGGCGTGCTCAGTCAACGAAACTGAACAACTTTCCCAAAGAAACATTTTAGGGAAATGAATTTTTTTTTTACCTCTCCATACAAATTATTCACTCTGATCGAATATATTGTATGGAGAAGTCAATTTTTTTTTTGAATTTTTTTTACCTCTCCATACAAATTATTCACTCTGATCGAATATGTTGTATGGAGAAGTCAATTTTTTTTTTCATTTCTCAATAATGTTTCTTTGGGAAAGTTGTTCAGTTTCGTTGACTGAGCACGCCCTTTCAGTTTTCGGTAGACCGTTCCTTACACCCTTTATATTTTAATAATGGATGTTTGTCTGTTTGTTTATTTGTTTGTTACACTATCACGCCTAAACTGCTGAACCGATTTTGATGAAATTTGGGAGGTAGATAGAACTAACACATAGACTACAATTTTCCACGGGAAAATGCATGGTTCCTGTATGAGACACAACGATAACACAAATATACTATATAACGCCAGCGAAGCTGTGGGTAATAGCACATTAAGATTCGAGTGCGCTATTTTGGATTTTACCCCAGGCTCCGAAATTGCAGCCCGAGCCGCAGGCGAGGGCGTAATGGAGCCGAGGGTGTAATTACCAAAGCGCACGAGCTTCTTACGACGTTTTTCAACACATTTGCGAGTAAAAACAAATCAAATTTGCTTACCTTTTCTACCTAAGGAAAATTGTTTTTACTTTTTCCTACATTTCTAGGTTCATCCGATACTCCAAACTTGTGTTTTGTGTCGTAAGTATTTTCGACGTTGAGGAACTACACTAATTATACTGTTTTTTTATTTGTAAAAGTCAAAACTATTGATAATAATCATAATAAACACAACAAATATTTGTTAGAATGGCGCGCGTGGCACTTTTTCGGAAGACCCAGATTATACATGCGCCCGCAGAAGACAATGAATAAACTCCCAAACAGCTTATTCTTTAAATATTTTTTTTATAAAGGGTGTAAGGGACAGCCTTCCGAATACTGAAAGGGTATGATCAGTCAACGTAACTGAACAACTTTCCGCGGATAAAACTTTCAGGAAATGAAAAAAAAAAATCAGCCTCCGTACAAAATTGCAAACTTGAATGGACAGTTTGTATGGAGAGGCCGATTTTTTTTCATTTCCTGAAAGTTTTATTCGCTGAAAGTTGTTCAGTTACATTGACTGATCATGCCCTTTCAGTATTTGGAAGGCGGTCCCTTACACCCTGTATTTTGTTACTTTAAAGACTTATATTTTCATGTAATTAACATTTATTTATCATAATATCGAACACAGTTTCTTTATTCATGATGATATTATGAATCTTATAGATATACAGGGTGTTAATTTAATTGCGTGCCATAGCTTAGGGGGTGATTCAGTAAGGTAGGAACACAAAAAAAATATAAAAAAAATCAAACTGATTTTTTTTTATCATCAATGATTTTTTTTAAATAATTTATCATGTATTAAAATTTGACGGTCCTGAGCCCGTTAAAGTATGAAGGAAAAATTGGAGTCACACACAAAAAAAAGAAAGGATTTCTTGATACTCTAGCGCTGGCTCGGTGATAGCGCGGTGGCCCTCCGCGTTAGTTTAGTTTCAATGGAGTTAAAAAAAAATTAAGTAGGATTTTTTTAAATATTTTTTTTGTGTTCCTTTATCGTTACTGAAATTAACAGCCTGTATAAACTCCTTGCACCTAGCTGCTTAGTAAAATTATAATAATAAAACATTAGTGCGGTAATATAATGAAAAAAGCACACGTTAATATAGTGCAAATATAGCTGTTTTATGAGCAAGTGTCTTGAAAAAGCTACTTAAAATGTTTTAATTAAACAGGCAAATTAAAATAATTTTGCATAGATCGAATCGCTTCAAAAGCTTGGAAGAATTTAATTTTTTCTTTGAATCCTGGAAGTCCTTCATGCGATAGCTTGTCTTTAGAAAACAAAGACATCAAATGGTTTAGTAGGCAAAAAAGCAATGGGTCATAATTATGACATCCCAATAACAAATGGGTAATAACATCCCATGAAACGTCCACTGCAGGACAGGGAGCCGGAATCGAGAAGAAGAAGAGGATTTACCAAAGCCACCACGCTTGTGAGCGTTGCGGTTGGCGACCGCTGTTGTTGGTGACCGCAAGATAAGATGTAAGATGGTACGATACACAGAAAGATGCTGCTGCCCATATTCCGGTTCAAAAGCCCTTAGTCGCCTCTTACGACACCCACGGGTAGAGATGGGTTGGCACTATTCTTTGCCAGCACCACACGGGCAAAAACAGCAGTAACGCAATAGCCCAAAACGCGCAACTAAATTTTTTTATTTACTTTCTTAACCAATAGGATCAATGATGATCAAAAATTTTGGTCTCCGTGTCTAGGTTGCGACGCACTGCTTTAAAACGATTCGTATTCCAACAGTCGAATCGCTACGGTAGGTACTACTTGGCAGACTGCGGTAACAACCACGCAAACATTGAACGAACGACAAACAACAAGTAACGTGTGTGAGGTTAGCCGCTGCTCGCCGGAGGCATTGTACCTCTATTTTATACATGTCTATTTACGTTACGTAATATTGACTCAGCGTTTCCCAGGGCCTAGTCTGGCACGTGGTTGTGGTCATAGTGATAGCATCACGTTTTCGACTTCGAAATCGACTTCGTCTTTTGTCTGTCCTTCACACTTGTTTATCTCAGCAACTGCTCACACTATCGACTTGAAATTTGGAATAGTTGTAGAATATGCTTGCTCAACTCAACTTTAACTGTTAATATGTCGCTTTGCGGTATCAACACATTTTTTAAAGGTTTATTTTAGTCTAAATATTTTTTCTTATTATAAGAATTACTTTTTCTTCTTCTTTCGTGTCGGCAAGAACACAGGCTAAATCTTACTTGCCCAGAAAGCGGCTACCGTGGTAGCCCTCTATTAGTGTAGTATAGAAAGCAAAGATTTCTTTTGGTAATACAAAATTTTTTATTCCTCTTGTTATCCAAGCTAGTTTACCTCCAGTTTTTATTTTTGTTCTAAGTTTCGAAAAACATAATTTGTACTCATTGAAAGCTGTATTCACATAGTTTTCCTCAAATACTGTCTTAAAAGTAAAGCTTTTTAAGTAAGTCTGAAACAATACAATATTTTATTTTGTATACATTCTTTTAAAGAAATATAGTTGTTTTTGTATGTCTAGACATGTTTTAAGGTTTATGCGTAAAAATTGGACTGTCTCATGATCCTATAAAAAGAGCGGGAGAACAATAACGTTTGATTTTTTTATGTTACTCATAATTAAATGAATACAGGATTTTTTTCTCGTCGGTTCAATTATCTGTAAAGTTAGGTTATAATTTCTCGCGTAACTCTGGTCTAAAATATTTAAGTCTCCTGCTATTATCAGTTTCCTTTTCGGGAATTTACAATTGAAGTTAAAAAGGAAGAAATTATATTTTTGGAAAAATATGTCTGTCTAGATTGTGTGTCTTACTTGATGGACAATGATATTACAATTATATGGTTGAGAATCACACAAACTGGCTATTACGAATTATTTATGTTTCCTTCCTTACTATTAATGATCAACACACTGCACAGGTAAAAAGGATATATTTTCACTTTCAATTTTTAAAGATTTTTTTATATTTTGTAAAACGTAATCGAGTTTTTGACCGACTATAGTCAACTAGAGGACGTTTTACACTTCACTACCTCATACAGACTATGTATATGATATGACGGACTCTATAAATTTTTTACTCTGTGTATGTGACACTAGCAATCAACTTGACTTATTTTCATACTGGGTGACCGTTTAGTATCAGTGTTTTCCATTTTCCTTACGATGATCAGCAGTGCACTCCAGTTCAACACTATCGACGTCATAAAGTGATCAACGTTCTTTGACTTTGAATTATGTGGCAAAAATGGAAAAGGAGACGTTTGCTCTGCAGTGGGTTGAAATAAGCCGAAACACAGTCCTTAATTCAGAAACTAATATGTATACGTTGCTCGTTGAAGTAAGGATATTGGAACTAAAAGAACCAAGCATCCCAGCAATGTATAACGAATTAGTCTTTGCATTTAGGAAGGTGTGATTGCAATAGGCCGATAGGCTGATCAGAAGTAACCTATACTTAGCAAAGTCTAAGCTGACAAAAAGGCCTAGAAGGTATGAATCTATCAACAGGGTGTCAATTTGATTGCGTGCCATAGCTCAGGGGCGGGATCAGTATCCGTAAATTAACAACTTTTCTTAACGAACATAGGTCGAAATACGAAAAACCAAATTTGACCTCCCATACAAAATGCGCTATCAGCTGATGCAGTTTCTATGGGTCGTCAAAAATTTACTTTTGTTTTTCGACCTATGTTCCTTGAGAAAAGTTGTTCAGTTACTGATACTGATCCCACCCCTGAGCTATGGCACGCATTCAAATTAACACCCTGTATACAGCGTGTAACGGAAAGGTGTGATTATACTGAAGGGACCACCCTCCTCCCTGGTTCAAGGGACCAGAACCATCTGCCCATGAAAGTGAACAACTTTTCCTAACATAGGTCGAAATAAGAAAATAGAAATTTGACCTCTCATACAATAGTACATTGTTCATCGAGAGGAGAAAGTGACCGATTCCCAACAAGGGCTCAATATACCCGAGTTGGGAATCGCACTTTCTTTCGAGTGATACATAGTGCTTTATACTTCACCTACGAGGAAAATATTTCAGATTTCCTTTTCAGATATGATGTAAGTTTTTTGTATCCCATTATATTGATATCATGTCTTGCCAATGTGGTACTTTTCAACATGGAATACAAAGACTTGGCTTATATTTATACGCTTTTTCACGATAATAAGCAAGCAAAACAGTTTCCGAAAATCAATGCGCTTTTTTCTCGCTTTTCCAACGTATAAAACTATATCATACCTACATTGTTGTATTTTTTCGAGATTTTTCAGGCAATCAATAACCGCTTGCGCACTTTCTTGTAGTTCTAGCGGCGTCAAAAACTCTTCATCACTGTCACTATTTGACGACATTTTTTGTAAAAAGCACGCACCAACAAAACTACAATTAAAACTTCCAACAACTTTGTAAAGAAAACAGGGGTCCAATTTTTGAAAATCCCTGGGTGATAAAATATCGCTTGGAGGTTTAAACTTTTAAATTTTACCCTGCTAGTGTTAAAACGTTAGTAATACTTTATAAATTTTAACAATTAAACACAAATTTATATTTATGCATTATAATTTTTCCCTGTTGATAAGAAAAAAACAGAAATTTTGATTTTATTGAGTAAGATTTTATCACACGGTGATTTTCTAGAATTGGTACCTAATTCGCGCGCGCGCTTTCGTTCCACATTTTGGTTTCGTTCTTTTTTCAAATTAATGGCTTTTTCAGAAAAGTGCAGGTGGCATCATTTCGTGGACTTAGAGATAAAAACTTTTTCTTTTTTTGGCATTATGATATAAAATAGGTTATCGACAGATTTTGATCTAAATTTAAGAAAAAAAAACACGTTAACAATGGATTTTCATACAAAATTCCATCCCGCTAAAACACGTTAACAATGGATTTCCATATAACTTTTCCCCCCGCATATTTATACCATAGAAATGACGTATCTTCTCCTTAGTTTTTAAAACAGGACTGAGGTACTTTCCGAGAAGGTGAAGTATAAATTTATTATTATCAAATCAAATCAAAATCAAATCAAATCAAAATCGTTTATTCATTGTTGGATATTAAAATCTCTTAATGACGTCAGCTAAACTACATCGCTTCACAAACAATGTGGCGCCATTGTGGGAAAAAAAAGAAGCGACAATAAAAACCCACGCGCTCTTTTAAATATGTTTGAATGTACAAGGTTGATATACAACATACATAGGTCAGTTTTAATCTTGAATTGGCCTGTTAGAACCGTAGTCTAATCCCATGGATTTTTCTCTTCTAGATAATCTGATATTTTATAATAACCCTTCTTACATAATTTCTGCTTGATTACAGTTTTGAATTTATCTAACGGTAAACTTTCAATATCAGTGGGTACCTTATTATAGAAGCGTATACATTGACCTTTATATGTTTTACTAATTTTGTGAATACGGCTGACATGAGAAGCAAGTTGATTCTTGTTTCTTATGTTGACACTGTGCCTGTCACAATTTTTATCAAAAATATGTATATTCCGTTTAGCATATATTAAATTCTCATAAATGTATTGCGACACAAAAGTCAAAATGTTGATTTCTTTAAATTTATTTCGAAGAGATTCTCTAGGCTTCATTTTATAAATTGCACGAACAGCTCGCTTTTGTAGTAAAAAAATGCTGTTTGCATCCGCAGCATGACCCCATAACAAAAGGCCATATGACATGAGACTATGGAAATAACTGAAGTAGACTAACCTCGCGGTGTCTACATCCGTCAGAGCTCTTATTCTTTTCACTGCGTATGCTGCAGAACTAAGTCTGTTCGACAATTTATTAATATGCGGTCCCCATTGTAATTTGTTGTCTAAGGTAATACCTAGGAACACAGCTGATTCCACAAGACTCAATTTATCGTTTTTCACTAATAGGCTTGTAGCAGTTGGCTTTACATTAGGCAAAACAAATTTAACACACTTAGTTTTCTTTTCGTTAAGTAAAAGATTATTTACGGTGAACCACTCAACTACATTAGAGATTGTACTATTTACGTCGTCAAAATTTGATTGTTGTCTTTTGACTTTAAAAATCAAAGACGTATCATCTGCAAATAGTACTATCTCATTCTTGTCCTTTACAAGGTTTGGCAAATCGTTAATGTAGACAATGAACAGGAATGGTCCCAGGATTGAGCCTTGTGGAACGCCCATACAAATTTTTGATCCTAGTGACCTTTTCCCATTTACATCAACCTTCTGGATCCTTTCACTTAGATACGACTCCAGAAGGCTTAGAGCCTGGTCTCTAATTCCATAATGGTGTAATTTCTTGATAAGAATATCATGATGTACACAATCGAAAGCCTTGGACAAGTCACAGAAAACGCCAATGGCATCACTTGACTCCTCCCAGGCGTCAAATATACTTTTAATAAGCTCAACACCTGCATCGACTGTTGAGCGACCCCTGGTAAAACCGAATTGTTTTAGGTTCATCAAGTTGTTGCGATAAAAGTGGCTCTGAACCTGATTTAAAATTATCTTTTCAAATATCTTACTAAGAGTTGGTAGAACAGAAATAGGTCTAAAATTAGTGGGGTCTGATTTACTACCAGCTTTAAACAACGGAATAATTTTACTATGTTTCATCAAATCAGGAAAAACACCATCATCTACACATTTATTAAAAATACTAGATAAGTATGGTGCAATGCTTTCTATAACGGCACTAATAATTTTAACTGACAGGCCATCTATATCGGCGGTCTTTTTCATTTTAAGTGATTTAAAGGCTTTAATTATAACGAAAGCATTGACGTAACTGAATTTAAAATCTACATTGCAAACATCTACGTGTCGTTCGAGATAAGATTTGGCAAGAGTGGGAGATGAGTTCAAGGTTTTGGTAGTTGAAACTGGAATATCCGTAAAGAAGTTTTCAAAAGCTTCAGCAACTTCTATATCTGTACTTATGATCTGATCATCAATCTTAAGCTGGAAGTCATTCCGAGGAGCTTTAGATTTTCCAGTTTCACTATTTATAGTTTCCCAAGTCGTTTTCGTAATGTTGGAACTATTTTTGATTTTATTTTTAATGAAATTTGATTTGGCTGCAGCACAAACCCTTTTGAATGTTTTTGAATAATCCTTTACAAATTTTTATTTTTTTATTTTTATTTTATTTTATTTTGGCAAATTGCGCAAATGCATCACTATTGTTATATGTTCTTTCCTCGTAAAGTTCATATAACCTTAGCCTGCTTCACACCTTTCCGTTCACCCTGTATTAATCACCACCACATCTTTTTGATGGATCAATAATTTTACCCTAAAAATCAGATTTTCTTCAGCTGCGTCTCCTGCAACTCAAAATATTGAAGTATGATTTGTACTTATACGAACAATAAGTTGTTGACGACTGTTCTTCCCCAAAATCTGAGAGTGTGAGAGAGGTATTTATAACAAAGTGAACAGAAACTTACGTACATAGAGTTATGCTGATTTGAATAAATGTCTCACATTGGAGCCGTCACGGATAATTCTGTATGATTGATCGCGACGAGAGGGCAATTATGGAGTAGACGTAGGTATTGCCTATTGGTGTTAGGTACGTAGTACAACTCAGATTACATAGCAACTACACTTTCATAATGTTCAGGGTTTTGATATTCTTTTTCATCCGTTCAAATTTTATTTTGTAAATAAATAGTCGTAGAATTAATTTAACCATAACAAAATATACTCCTCTTGCTCTTTCCATACTATAAAACACATACAGGATCAGCTGTTCGGTCCAACCCGTAACGGAAGTTATACTCCAAACCAAAAGTCGTATATTTTAAGTGATTTATTTTGTTAACTTTCTTTAACCCATTACCGCAAGGTTAGTAACTGAATCCTATTCGTTTCTATTTTCATCGACAAGCTGAAACGTTTTCGACACTGAAGGTCCCTCCCCTCGTTGCCTCGCTATCGCAGCTTTGCAGTCCTTTATAGATTTCTTGCAGACACCCTTCACCTTTTATTGTTCTTTTTCAAATATATTATTTATGACCGGTTCAAAAGAGGTAATATTAATTGGTACAGTTAATATGTTAAACTTCTTTGGCTTGTTTGTAGCGACAATGGTAGCAGCATTAGTACTAGCCCATCGGCACGTTACACTGTCCCCAATTCGTTGGTCCGAAATCTGACGTTTAGGACCAACAAATGTCAGTCATATTGTCAACATTGTCGGATGCAAACTAAACTTACCAACAAAATGGAATGTTCTTAGTTGAAGAAACAATGTTTTTGACTATAATCCAATGAATAAAACTGACAAACCAGGCCTAAATCACATATAAACAGTAAAAAGTTTGTTTTGCTTTTCCCGCCATATTATTTCCGTTCCGTGTATTTAGTACCGACCGAAGTACTACACAACGTAGTTCACGCGATTTTTCACAGATGGCACTATTTTTACTTGTATGGAGAAATTTTGAACCGCTTGTTATCTATGGTAGCAGCTAAAGCTTTGTGGGATATTGTTTGTTACATCTTTCATTTGAAGCGCAAAAAATTTACTTCTCATGTTTAAAACATAATATTCTTTTTGTCACACATGCTTGGAAATTTGATCAATATTTTGACAACCTTATTACTGGTGACCTCCTGGTGACATACTCGTACTCGCGAGCAGCTGCCAGCAAAGTTAGTATGATAATCAATTTCTATCGAGTTTTGCGACCGAGTAAATTACTATGAAAACTCGTATCTGTCTAGTTATTTATTATTTACTAGCGGACCGCCCCGGCTTTGCACGGGAAACTGCTTTTTAGGGTTCCGTACCTCAAAAGAAAAAAACGGAACCCTTATAGGATCACTTTGTTGTCCGTCTGTCTGTCTGTCTGTCTGTCTGTCAAGACCCTTTATCTCACGAACGGGTAAAGGTATCAGGTTGAAATTAATACCACATATTAGGATCCATGAACCACACAAGATCTGAAAATTTCAATTTTTTACAACGACGCAATCAAAAGATATGGCATTTTATGTCCTCATCTCCATACATTTATTCAAAAATGAAAAACCTACAGGGTACTTCCCGTTGACCTAAAATTATGAAATTTGGCAAGAAGCCAGGTCTCACAGTACAAATAATGGGAAAAGTCTGAAATCATTAAATATTACAACTTTTCTCACAACTAATGGTAACCAATTGTGGTGAGCTCCCATTTCAAGAACATTCATATAAGAGAGGGGTCAAGTTGGATGGTTGCTGAGGCGATTTTTGTTTTAGTTCTATTTAAAAACGGGAACACTTACAAACTTGAAAATTGGTATGTTTATAGGGCATAGGCTATAAAATAACAACAAATAATAAAATTTGGTCAAGCGCGTGTCGGACTCAAAAAATGTAGCACATTTCAACTAATACAATTATGTTTATGTGGTGGTACGGAACTCTCAGTGCGCGAGTCCGACTCGCACTTGGCCGGTTTTTTTTTGTTTTAGATCTTAGAGTAAACAATAGAAAAACAACAAATTATAAAAACTGGTCAAGTGCAAGTTGGATTCGAGCACATTTAATACACTTCTCCGCTGGCGGCTCGCACTTGGCCCATTTTTTGGTCTGTAGGAATTTCATATTAATCATAATCATAAATCTTTATTGCTTACACATATGAAAAACAAAGCGATTAACAAAAAATTTCGGAAATAAATCACGATCATTCTTGTTCTTATTCAACAATTTTGTAAGCAAAAGTCAAGAAACTCAGTTCTTGCTCCCAGGCTACACTAGGCAACACTGAAAGCACTGGTTTTCAGTTCTTACCCTTCTCTTGAACCTTTATAAATAACCATTTTATACTCGAGGGTGACAAAAATGATAAAATGATTAACAAAAAATAAATGATAAATTAATTAATTAACAGACGCCGATACCTTATATATTACCTTTCATCCCTAATTTTCATCCACTTGGGGGTTGATTTTTCAAAAACGCTGAAACACATGTTAATGTCTTTCTTTTTATTAGCCTTATTCCTAATTTTAGTAGCATTTTCATGCGAACTTTCGTCCCTTATTTCACCCCCTTGGGGGATGATATCTCAAAATTGGCGAATAACTTGTTTCTTATGATTAGCTAAAATCCAAATTTTCAAGTACCTCATGACAAAACTGAAGGATTTCTAAACAAACTTTCATCCCTTATTTCACCCCCTTAGGGGATGAATTTACCTAAATGCTCAAATAAGTACTTTTTATTTTTTACGGAAAATTCAAATCCAAATTTTTATATCTCTACCTTTAATAAAAATGAAAGACTTCTAGACCAACATACGAAAAAAAAATCATTTTCTTTTTCAACCCCTTCAAGTATGATTTTCAAGAAACCCTTAACAAATGTTTCTTTATTTTTTACCAAAAGCTTAAATTCAAATTTGTGAGAATCTAACTTAAGAAACAAAGGACTTTCATACAAATAATTTTCCTTAATTTCACCCCCTTAGGGGATGAATTTCATAAAATATTTTCTTAGTGACAACCTCCATAACATGAACAATATACCCTCCGAATTTTGTGTTTCGATCTTCAGTAGTTTCGGCTGTGCGTTGATACGTCAGTCAATCAATCAGGATTTACCTCTTTATTATATTAGTATGATAAGTGGAAACTTATGCTATAGTTATATCGATGCTCGATTGAAAAAGACAAAACCTGCCACAAAAGGGATGTGAATCTGCCTATCATCATCATACCGTGTGGGTTGCAAGGTCGATGACCGACCTCACAAACCCTAGTGTAATAGTTGTTAAGCCGCCTAAGACCTCTGACATGGCTCATTAACGACTATATCTTTAGATAGCAGTCGGGACCAACGGCTTAACGTGCTTTCCGAAGCACGAAATCATGTAACTTTTCGGACAATCAGGTGATTTATCTTGCAATGTACTAACCAAACTGGGGAGGTCGCACAAAGGGTTGTTTGACAGTGTCCCCACCGGGAATCTAACCCAGAACCTCCGGATCGAGAGCCGAGCGCTCTAACCACTAGACCACGGAGGCTGTTAAGTTGCCCATCAAAGAGACAAATTCTTCGGGTAGATATTTCATTTTGTTTTCTGATCTATGGGGTACGTAAAGGATCTTAGGGAAAAAAGTTAGTGAAAGTTGTATATCTTTTCTAAAACCTGTAGTTTCCTGTAGACCGTGGACATTCAAATTACGAAAAAAGTTACCGTTTGTCTTTGTGAAATTGTTATAAATTTCGAAGTGAAGTCTTAGAGATCGTAACCCGCCGTAACCATATACGTGGGACACTCAGAAATATTTGCGACACTAAAAAAAATTGTTCTACAGGTACATATATTTTTATTAAATCTTTTCAAAGTACTCTCCACCAGCCTCTATACAAAGATTCATGCGTCTGAACCAGTTTTCAAAACACTTTTTCCAGTCCGCCGTAGACACCTCGTTTACAGCCTGCTCGAACGCAGCCAGCGCATCTTCCGGCGACGAAAATTGTATCCCCTTGAGCTGATTTTTTATTTTTGGAAATAAAAAGAAGTCACACGGTGCTAGATCAGGGCTGTAAGGAGGGTGACCCAGGAGTTTGACTGGTGTGCTGTCCAGGAAGTCCCTCGTTTTGAGCGCGGTGTGTGCAGGCGCATTGTCGTGGTGGAGCAGTAGTCCGCGGAGCCCTGTGTTTGGTCGCTTGTTGCTCACAACAGAAAAAACTTCTGGTAAACATTTGGTAGTATACCATTCGGCGTTGATGCTTCTTTGATCTCGTAAGGGAATTGAGGCCAAGTGGCCAGTCAAATTAAAAAAGCTGGCGATCAAAATCTTCCCCCCGCTTCGAGATCGCTTCACTTTGGTAGGCGTTGGTTCATTTTGAAACACCCAAACTGTCGACTGGCGCTTGGTTTCTGGATCGTATTGATAAATCCAGGACTCATCACCTGTTACGATGTCGTAAACACGCCGAGACGAGCCTGCTTCAAATTTGTTCAGCATATCACGGCACCATTCCACCCGGGCCTGCTTCTGAGCGTCGGTGAGGTAGTGCGGCACCCAGCGCGATACTATCCTCCTCACGCGAAGATGCCCGTGTAGAATCTCGTGAACGCTTCCCGATCCAATCTTTAATATGTGCTGAATCTCCTGATATGTAATTCGCCTATTATCTTGGATTAAATTTTTCACTGCTAGCACGTTTTCTTCCGTAATAGCCGTCAAAGGGCGACCGCTTCTTTCTTCATCCCCCAAGGTTGGTCGACCGCGCCTAAATTCGTTATACCAACGATACACGGTTGCCTTGGAGGGGCCTTCATCCATAAATGCCATTTGAAGTCTATCGAACGATTCATCCGGTTTCAGGCGACACTTGAAATCGTAAAAAATCATAGCTCTAAAATGTTCCCGGCGCAGATCCATTTTTCAGTAAGACACGATACTTTGAATTGGCTCGCAAAAAATGTGGAGGGAAATTTTGAAAATGGAACACACATATTTTTACTTACAAGTAATCATATTTTCGAAAAAGATTCTGACCGGCCAGTCTCCCATATATAAAAACTATTTTTCGCAATACTTTCTGAGTGGCCTGGTATAGTGACAAAACTATAATCTCCATATAAGTATGTTAGTTATATACATTTCTAGGTGACCGCATTGTTTCGTTACTGTCATGTTGTACAGCTTTGTTGAATTACCATACGTAATAGTAATACTATGGAAATTTGACATTAACAAATTTAAGACCAAAGGAGTCTTAAAATCTGAACTGGCCACAGAAACAGTCTTAAAATAGGTATATGGTTTGTTTGAAACGGTAACTCAGAAATGTAAATTATTTAATATGGCCGGACTACATCACTTGTTACTATATATGGCTACGGCAGGTTACGATCTTTAAGACTTCGCTATTAGTATGTGAAATGGTGAAATCTATAACAATTTAAAAAAACAAACGGTAACCTTTTTCCTAATTTGAATGTCCACAGGCTAACCTCTTACTAGATGCCTATCTATGATACAGACAGATTGTACAGTAAAAAAAAAATACAGGCTGTTAATTTTATTTTAGTTAAATGGAACACAAAACAAATATTTAATAAAACTTTAAAAAAATATGAAAATTCATAAACTAAACCAATGCGAACAACTATGAGCCGCAGGGCATTGACCCGGATTACCTATATCCACTGATACTTGCTCGTTGGCTCAGCGCTCTTCGTCGGTATAGTTTTGGAGGAGAATGGGTTTTTTTTTATTTGTGTCCCTTCATCTTTATTGAAACGACCCCTAAGCTATGACACGAAAATAAATTAACACCCTGTTTAGATACAAGACATTCTTTATAATACAGGTAGAAGAATTTTTGACCCAAAGGCCTCTCGTTACTTATCTATCGGTCCTCTACAGACCCGAGATTTCCTCAAGGAGCAGTGAACCTTATTATCTCCTCCTCAAACAAGCGGCATCAAATTAAGTAAAACGATCCTCTCTGTTTCGTAATTTGCTGGCTCAAAATATCAGATTTGATCCTTACGTTGTCAGGTTTAATAATTTTTTATTTCATATTTACAGATAGAGCTCGTTGCTGAGCTGAGCAAGGAAAAAGTTATATTCATGATATATACGACTCACATTTGACGAAAATGGAAAGACTATAAATAGCACCCTCTTAACTTAGTATTATATTATATGTTCTTTGGTCATAACCGCTATAGCTTTTGTGCACTCTTTGTTGCATGCGGCACTAAGAAAAAAACCGGCCACGCACGAGTCCGACACGCACTTGACCGGTATTATTTATTGTTATTCTGTAGCTGCTGACCTATAAACATACCAATTTTCACGTTTGTAAGTGTTCCCGTTTTAACGATAGAGCTAAAACAAAAGTCGAGCAAAAGTCGCCTAAAAACCACGTTTTTAGTTCCTTCTAGGAGGCTCTCCTGAGCCTCCCTGATTTTTACTTATTTTATTTATTTTTATAGCGGCAATAGATATAATCTGTGAAAATTTCAAATGTCTGCATATTACGGTTCATGAGATACAGCCTGCTGACAGACAGACAGACCGACAGACCGACAGAAGACAGACATCGGAGGCACATTAACAGGGTCCCGTTTACACTCTTTGGGTACAAAACCCTAAAAATGTACTTAACTAATATTTTTCTAAAACTTTGATAAGAAACTAAAGCATTTCAAAAATATTCTGCTGTTAAACAAGAGGAAAATCGCAATGGATAGGCACGTATACTTTCTTCTTGAAGGTATTGATAAAATGGTAATTTTGAACTGACTTCAAAAAAGGTGGAGGTTATATGTTCCACTTTTTATGAATGTTGACCGATTACTCCATGAGCTGTGAACCGATATGCAAAATTATTTTTTTATCAGAAAGGGTATACTCCTGAGGTGGTCCCCTTGTCTCCAAGTCTGGATCTGATGATAGGAGCCTAGGGAAGTCGAGGGAAACCCTCAAATTTTGTAGGCACAAATTACGTGTTTTATATATTTTTCAAAGCCATACAAATATTTGCGTCTCGTATCTCTTCATGTTGATGATCTGATGATGTAAGGTCCAACTCCTTAACGGTTAGGAGTTCGGGGATAATTCTTTAAAATTATAGGTACGTATTGTCCGATAATTTGAAGCGCTTGTTACCGAGTTGTAGTTACTCTTTCTTTCCGATCACGAAAGATAAGTTGGCCGTGGTGTCGTCAGAATCTGGATGGGTGACCGTTAGTAGTACAACAATTAATGCGATCTGTCAATTGTAGACTGACTGAAAAGTTGGTGGTCTAACGGCCAGTTTCACAAAGCATCTAAGAACAGTACCACACTATCATAAAAAACGGCATACGGGTGTCATAAAAAGCGACTTAGAGATCTTGAAAGGGCCAAAATTCTTTCTGCGTACTGTACAAAAAACTTACTACGATTACCTACCACATTGCGCCCAACAGAGTACGGTCAACCGCTCGTCGGTAGAAACTTTTTCAACTCTATTACCACGCCAAAAGTGTTACTGATGTGCTGTTGAGTGTACCTTTTGACTATATTAAATTACGAAAGCAGACATGTGTTGTCATGATGTCGACAAAAGCCACAGCAACTTTGTAAATAAAATAAGGACATAATATTATCGCCACTTATCATGGGTTCTTTAGATAGAATAAATGAAGTATACGCATAGTTACTTGTGTTTTCTCTCTCTTTCAACCTTTTTTTTGAGTCGCATTAGAATAGATCTTAATCTACAAATTACACTTGTATTAAAAAAGTTGGTAATTTTTTGATAAAATAGTAAGCTCCATTTTACTCCATTCAGCTAGAGTACTCGAAACCAGCGAGAAAATATATACCTCGAGAAATTGTTTAAAGCAAACTAAAGAGCTGCGATACGAGTAGCTATTGTAATATTACTACTTTTGATAAGCAGTTTCCTGATATTTAATAATGTGTCAAAATTTTAAATGGAAGAGACCGGAGAAGCAATTGTTCATACCTACCTATAATAGGGTGACAAATCAACAATTTAAGAGAATCAAATTAACCCTAGTCCCTACTCAACGGCATACAGCGTTTAATGTTCATGGCTTTTTAGTGACATCACGATCGTAAATAGTGACATAACAACACTGCGTTTTTGTGCTTCGGAAGGCCTTTTAAGTCGTTTTTCCGAGCCACTCTCTTAAGTATAGGTCATTAAGCCATAATTTTAAAACAGGATCAGTCAGGGTTACCTTGAAAACTTGTAAAATAAAAAACATTTTAACAAAATTTACACACCTCCTTTAAAATGTGGTAAGGTTTCCATTAGCACTTAAACATCTAAAATAAGCACTAATTTAAAAAATATATCTTACCGATACTCAGAAATGTAAACGAAAGTGCACTTATGCTTTTAATTCTAGTATGTGCTATACAACAGCATTGTCAATACTAATAAAAAAAACATAACTTACCCATACTTACTTGATAATTTAATGTTTTCGTAGTAAATACAATGGTTATAAATAATTTTCTAAGAACAACATGTAATTACTATTGTTTGGTGCTTGTTTTGATAAGATTTGGCTTGAAAATAATAGAATTGGAATATATATATATAAAATAATATAATATAAAAGAAAGTTGTGTTAGTTACACTATTTATAACTCAAGAACGGCTGAACCGATTTGGTTGGAAATTGGTATGGAGGTAGCTTGGAACCAGGAGAAGGACATAGGATAGAAGTGATAGGGCTAGGGGTAGGAGAACGGTATATCTCAAGAACGGCTGAACCGATTTGGTAGCATAGAACCAGGAGAAGGATATAGGATGGTAGGGGTAGGTGTAGGGGCAGGTCAAAAAATTGTACTGAATAAAAAATAAAAATCTGCTTATAAGAACGGGGTAGGGGTAGGGGCAGGGGCAGGGGTAAGGGCAGGGGTAGGAGTAGGAATTGTCTGAATGTAACTCGGACGAACCTATACATACCCGTGCGAAGCTTTGAGTATATATCGCTAAAAGCAATGTTTATCGTTGAAATAGTGCCTTAAAACGAAACAAAAGCTATATGTTACACTAAAATAAGCCAAATACATGATCAAAAACCCTGTTTAAATCGGTTTAGTTGTTTGTGCATATCCAAAAAGTCAAAACTCAACACGAACGAAGCTGTGAACACAGCTAGTTTATACACTATTTGTACAGAAGAAAACATAATTTTCACATTTTCAAATTTTAAAAACCATAAGTTGCTAACTTTGGTTTTTTCTCATCGTAATTTATGAAAAATTTGTATAGGTAAAAAAAATAACTTCACTAAAATAACGTCACTTATGGTTTTTTTCTTAGTGTCGACTAAATATTTTTCCCAATGATACTAGAAAAAGAAGTTTTTTCAGGAAAAACCGGGTAAACTTCACAATTGTCAAAATATGGCTATTGTAAAAAATAAATTTTATAATTCACTTGCCTATGTCAAAATTTAGATTTCCTGTCTCCTTTGTAAGTACGTCAAATTTTCATCAAAAGTTTTTTGCGTTTTGCTCGAAACACGTCTGGATGCACTTATGGTTTTTTTTCTTAGTACGGCAGAGCTGTAGGTATGCCGTTACCAAAATTATGACAAGTTTTCATTTTCCATTTCGTTTTTTCGTGACTTGGTAATATTGATTGCTTCACTAAGTTACTGATTTTTAACTGCTATGGTTATTTTATACTTTTTAGTGCCAATAGAAAACTTGCAAAACTTTGAAGGAGGTGAGTAGTTTTTGTTAAAACAGTTTTTTGTGTTGTGTAGAGCACGTCCTCAGCTTGCAAAAGCATATTATTATTAGTACGTGCTTAGATATTGTTTTTGTTTACAAAGCCACAGATATTTTAACCGACTTCACGTTATAGGTAAACAAAGGACTTATATCTATAGGTATGAAATTACCATTCGTAAGGTAAATATTAAGGTAAAAGAAAGGAACGTACTTGTAAGGTATACTTACGTCTCCTTTGTTCTAACCGGACTTCCTTGTAAAAACATTGATGAATAAAGTATTATGTCAGTAACAGTACAGTTTGAGCTTATGAATGAGTTCAGGTTATAATAATAATATAGCTTTTATTTTTCCCTTACAAAAGAATCTGTCTACAGTATTTCTTAAAATAATGAGTTCTTTTTTGTATATGTTAGTTTTATTAGTTTTGTTTCTTAATAATTATGTTAGTTTTTGTTAGGTGTAAGGGCCGCCTTTTGCGGTGAAAGCCTCCTCCAAATTGTGCCAGTTTTCTCTATCTTGAGCCACTCTATGCCAATTTTTTCCGGCTATTGCTATTGTCGTCTTTCCATCTTTTCAGTGGTCTCCCTCGTCTCCTCTTTTTATACATTGGGTACCAATTTGTTATGGTTTGTGACCATCTGCTATCCGTTACTCTTTGAATATGGCCAGCCCACCTCCATTTAAGGGTCAGGATTTGTTTGGCTACATCTTTTGCCTTTGTCTTTTTTCTAATAAATGCGCTTTTGATCCGGTCTTTCAATTTAATGTTCAAAAAGCTTCGTTCCATTCCCCTTTGACATGATCTTATTTTGTTCAGGTGAGAGACTTTTAGTGGCCAGGTTTGGCATGCATAGGTTAAGCAAGGTATATGGGCTTTTTGGCGGGAACTCGACATGGGCGTTTGCCTGCTTAATTGAAATTTAGTTTTTTTGTGCATTTAGTGATTTAGTGGATAATAAAGATAGTGTGTTATTCAGTAAATTTACTACGGAGTGCGCAGCTGATGAAGATTTCAAGTGATCTCGTGTTTAAGCCCCGTTTGTGTTGTCCCAAAAAGTCACGAACATTTTCCTTCGTAAAGTTCACTATCGCTTTACGGGGGGAGCCAAAAGAAAGATTAAAGACATCAGACATGGCTGTATGGGCTTTGTACTCTTTGCCTTTCCGAAAGGAAGAATAAAACCAAAAAAAAAAAAATAAGCAAGGTATCATGTTCATTGCTTTTGTTTTTAGTTTTATTGGTAAAGGACCCTTGAATATTTCCTTCATTGACCAGTATTTATTCCATGTATTCTTTATTCTTCTATCTATGTCTTTTGCTGTGCATGATTTGAATGATATGAGGTGGCCGAGGTATAAGTATTCTTCAACATATTCTATCAGTTCTGACGCTATTGAAATTGGTTTTTTATCTCTGTTTGTCATGACTTTTGTTTTTTCTCTATTTATTTGTAGTCCAGCAGTTTTACTTTGATGACTAAGAGTCTCTAGCATGTATTCCAACTTTTCAGGTTTTTCCGAGATGAGGACGATGTCGTCTGCGAATCTCAGGTGTGATAGATATGCGCCATTAATGTTGATGCCCATGTCTTTCCAATCAAGTTTTCTGAAGATGGTTTCCAATACGGCAATAAATAACTTTGGTGAAAGAGGGTCTCCTTGTTTTACACCTCGCTCTACTTGAAATGTTGGTCCTTTAGTTTCCAGTCGTACTCTAGTCATACTTTTAGAATAAATTGTTTTTATTAGTTCAATGTAGTCATATTCAATTCCTTGATCTGTAAGTGCTTGCCAAATAGAGTTATGCGATATAGAATCGAAAGCTTTCGAATAATCAATGAAAGCTATGTATAGCGGTAGGTCATGTTCTGTGTAATTTTCTATGATCAGTTTAAGTGTATGTATATGATCGATGGTGGAGTAATTTTTCTTAAAGCCTGCCTGCTCGATCGGTTGATTTTCGTTAATAGTTTTAGTTATGCGTCTAAGTAAAGTTGATGCAAATAATTTGTATATACAGGACATTATGCTGATAGGTCTATAATTTGTTATTAATTTTGGGTCTCCTTTTTTGTACAGAAGAGATATCTCTGAAAGTGTCCATGATTCTGGCAATTCTTTTTTGTACAGAATAAGATTAAATAACTTCGTGAGGGGTTTTACTAGATCGTTTTTTCCAGCCTTTATCATTTCGTTAGTTACCCCATCCGGTCCTGGGCTCTTTCCTGGTTTCAGATTTTTAATTGACAATTCTATTTCGCTCTCCATGAAAAGTGGTACCGAACGGCTGTTGTTCATTGTGTTGGTAAGGGTTTCCCTATTCTTGTTTGCGTCTGCATACAGGTCCTTGTAGAATTTAGTAGCTATCATCATTAGATCCCGTCTATGTGTGACAGTTTTTCCTGAGATATCCGTCAGTTTCGCCATAACGTGTTTTGTATCATCTATCCTTTTGTATGCTTTTTTTACTCCTCCTGTTTCTTCTAGGTATTTACTTATAGTGTTTAGTCTACGGTTTCTTATATTTTTCTTTATCTTCTTATGTATTAATCTATATAGCTTGCTTAGCTCTCTTTTCTCTTCCTTGGTTTTATTTTCCTTATTTTTGAGTGCGTATTTCTGCGTCTTTAGTTCTTCTATTTCTTGAGATATTATTTCTTTATGCTTAATTTTAGTGTAATTTTTTTTTGGATTCTTTTGAGCCGTTTTTTAGTGTTGTCTCTATTCTGTTATTTCATTTCTGTATGTTTTCTTCGCAGTCGGAGTCAGCGAGAGAGGTAAGTTGTGTATGGTTACTTTCTGTGTCTGCTTTGATTCTGCTTCTAAATTGTGTTCGAGATTTTGCGTTGTTTTGTATACTAATAGTTATTCTGAACAGTCTGTGATCGCTAGGATGTTGCAGTTTACTTATCACGTTCAGGTTTTGTACGTTTTTGGGGATGTTTGTGGCTATAAAGTCTATTTCGTTTTTTGACTTTCCGTTTGGCGATAACCAGGTCCATCTTAGTTTTTCTGGCTTTTTGAACATAGTATTACAAATTTTTAGTTTGTTTTGAAGGCAAAAGTTTATGAATCTTTCTCCTCTTTTATTTCTTCTCCCATAGCCATGATTTCCTTGTAAAAACATTGATGAATAAAGTATTATATCAGTAACAGTACAGTTTGAGCTTATGAATGAGTTCAGGTTAAAAGATATAAAATACGAACGAAGTAACAAAAGGAGAAAACAAACTTCTTTGATGAATTATAAAAAAGCGAATATTAATGTGACGTAATGTTTTAATTATTGAGTTCATTAAATAATTCCTATTGATGAAAACGTGTGGAAAAAGAGGAAAAGAGTGAAGCACACTTAACACCGTTTTTGCGAATCCTTCTTTAGGGCCCACCACTCAAAGGGTGCCAAGCCAACGGGACCCTATTACTAAGTCTACGTCGATTGTCTATCTGTCTGTCCGACCTGAACGTGACATTTTGCGAACGTGACATTATAGTATGGAACAAGTTTTGAATTAAAAAAATTCTAGACGCAAATAGAACATCTGTTATTTTTATGGTGTTTTTAGACTAATACGACCCTGCCGAATTCATTACATGCTTGTTACATAAATAACATAATAACATTTTTAAGGTGGCGGCCAAAAACTGTAAATCGGCAGAAATAAACGTATTTTCGGCCTCTTGAGACTGTTTACGAAATTCAAATATGTCTCTGAAGGCACAAAATGCACACCGATACAAAAAAAATAACATTCGTTGTTGCCATCTGTCTGAAAGCCAGTCTGAATGTCCTACCTTAAATGGCTGTTTCTTTCGATCCCTAATAGATAGCCGTTAGAAATTTTCGAATAATATGTGTTAATATAGTGGACATACTAGTTCATAATAAAAAACCGGTCAAGTGCGAGTCGAACTCGCGCGCCGAGGGTTCCGATATACTTTTCGTATTTTTGGAAGCAAAAAAGTCCATTTTTAGGACCGCAAAACTAAATTTGTTTGTAAAGGTCATTTGCAGGTTTCTAAAAAACTGTGCCATTGTGAAAGATCGTTTTATTTTTACTGTGATGTTTACATAAATTTCTGTCAACTTTAGTTAAATCAGATTTTTCCTTTCACAAACTTCAGAAACTTGTTTTTAAGTTTCGTATTTTTATAATTATGAACGCTAGTATGTCCACTAGTATGTCTAACGGCTATCCATTAGGGATCGAAAGATACAGCCATGTTAAGGTAGGACAAGGATGAAATAGCTCCATACATGTGATCTGATCACCCGTCTGCGCGAGCCGCGGCGTCCCCATCAGAATAATAAAATAAGGTAGGACATTCAGACTGGCTTTCAGACAGATGGCTACAACGAATGTTATTTTTAGGGTTCCGTACCTCAAAAGAAAAAAACGGAACCCTTATAGGATCACTTTGTTCTCCGTCTGTCTGTCTGTCTGTCAAGACCCTTTATCTCACGAACGGGTAAAGGTATCAGGTTGAAATTAATACCATATATTAGGATCTATAAACCACACAAGATCTGAAAATTTCAATTTTTTACAACGACGCAATCAAAAGATATGGCATTTTATGTCCTCATCTCCATACATTTATGAAAAAAAGCAAAACCTACAGGGTACTTCCCGTTGACCTAAAATGATGAAATTTGGCAAGAAGCTAGGTCTCACAGTACAAATAATGGGAAAAGTCTGAAATTATTAAATTTTACAACTTTACTCACAACTGATGGTAACCAATTGTGGTGAGCTCCCGTTTCAAGAACATTCATATAAGAGAGGGGTCAAGTTGGATGGTCGCGGAGGCGATTTTTGTTTTAGTTCTATTTTAAAAACGGGAACACTTACAAAATTTAAAATTGGTATGTTTATAGTTCATAAGCTATAAAATAATAACAAATAATAATATTTGGTCAAGCGCGTGTCGGACTCAAAAAATCTAGCACATTAACTTACTGAAAACAGACAAAAACAGAACTATGCTTCTAAAGAGCTTTTAAGCATACTGCACAACTATAACTTAGACGCGCATGTTTTATCAGCAACTAGGGGTAATGCGTGCATTGATCAAATTGCGAGTAATATAAAGGGAGTTAAAACTGCGTTGTTTATTTTAAATCTTTCAGATCATGAAACAGCTCAGTCAATAAATTTTCAAATAAAAAATAAACAGATGGCATTTACGTCCTGGTTTGAATTTAAACGTGATTTTAGTCCAGAAAATTTAAAAAAGTTCTATGGTTGTATATCATCACTCTCATTTTCAGAGGTCATGAACTGTACTAACGTAACGGAAGCTTTTAATCAGTTTCACGAGATACTGCTTCTATTTTTCAATCTGTGTTTTCCAGTGATTAAAGTTAAAATAAACAATAGAAATTCAAAACTAAAGTGGCTAACAAATGGTTTAAGAAGATCATGTAAAACGAAACGCAAACTACATCTTAATAATCAGATTTAAAAAACATACATTAGAAAATATAACAAAATTCTAAAAAAAAGTATACAGATTTCTCAGCAAATAAGCAACAAAAAATATATCAAAAATAATGGATATAGTTCTAAAGCTATCTGGAATACGATTTCAACGTCAATTTCAAACAATACTAATAAAAATGACATTATTTCATTAAATTATAAAAGTTTGACTGTACATGACCCTAAATTGATATGTGACATTTTTTATAATTATTTCATACAAATGGGGAAAAGTAACAATAACAACCCAAATTTAAATAGTACTCAGTCACACCGAATACCCAGTTTGCCCCACACGATCTTTCTGAAGCCTGTGGATATTTCAGAAATATATAAGATAATTATGTCTTTAAAAAATAGTAAATCTTGCGGTTACGATGAATTGACAACAAAAATTATTAAATTATGCGCTGAATATTTATCTGCTCCAATAGCTCACATAGTGAACTTGTCTTATCTTGAGGGTCTATTTCCAGAAAAACTTAAATTTTCAGTAGTCAAACCACTATTCAAGAAAGGCGATAGACTTGACACAAATAATTATAGACCTATTACTCTCATACCCATTCTGTCAAAAGTACTGGAAAAATCAATGCACAGTAGATTAAGCGATTTCCTTGCGAAAAACAATATACTCAGACCGGAGCAATTTGGTTTTCGCAAAGGCAGCTCTACAACATTGGCATGCTTCAATCTTATAAAACTAGTTACAGAAAGTATGAATGAAAAAACTCCTATCGTATCTCTTTTTCTAGACATGAGCAAAGCCTTTGACCTGGTAAATCATAAAATATTGTTAGGTAAATTAGAAAATTGTGGGATCAGAGGTCAGGCTTATAATTGGTTACAGAGTTACTTAAGGAATCGCAGACAGTGCACGGAAATATCAAGATTTGCAATAAATAGTAAAGTAGTTGTAAAACAAAAATATAAATCATCTGTTCTGATCAATAATAACGGAGTACCTCAAGGAAGCATTTTAGGCCCGTTGCTTTTCCTTATATACATAAACGATCTCCCTCTAGCTACCCCGCAAGATTTAATTTTGTTTGCTGATGATACAACTCTTTTAATTAAATGTGATGAGAAAGCTTCATATGAACAAAAGATAAGCAAGACCCTTTTAGACGTTATTAGTTGGTTAAACACAAATCATTTACAAATAAATATTGAGAAAACTAAAATCATGCAATTTTTATCCTACAATTCTAACAATTTATCATTAAAAATCGAATATAATAATAGTGCAATAGAAGAGGTATCCACATTCAAATTTCTTGGTGTAATTATTGATTTTAATCTAAATTGGAAGAGTCATATAGAGTATATGTGCAAAAGAGTAGATAGATACGTGTTTGCATTAAAACGCCTAAGACAAACTGTCTCTATCGAAGCAGCTTTGACTGCCTATCACGGCTACGTAACATCAATACTCAACTACGGAATAATATTGTGGGGAAATTCCGTTGAAGTTAACAGAGTCTTTGTTTTGCAAAAGAAATGCATACGTGCTATTTGTAACTCCTGGTTTTTGGATAGTTGTAAGCCGCTGTTTAAGAAGCATGGAATTCTTCCTTTACCCTGTATATATATACTCGAGATATGCACTTTTGTAAAACTGCACTCAGAGTACTTTAAAAAGTTGACCGAAACTCGCACTAGGGAAGTAAGAGCTATGTATGTACAAAAATTATATCAGCCTCCTAGCCATAGATACATATATGAAAAGAATGTATATAATATGTGCATTATGATTTATAATAAACTTCCTGATAACTTTAAAACTTTGAAAAATAATATTTTTAAGAATAAATTATATAATTGGTTACTTGACAAGACATTTTATAGTATTAAGGAGTTTTTAGATTTTAAATGATGCATGCTTTAATGTTATTATTATCAATGAAATTTGATTTTTGAACATAGTTTGATTGACATGTTTATATTGATTTTATTATTTTATTTTCTATATTTTAATTGATGTAATTTGAGATTTTAGTTTTAATTTGATTTGAGTTTGGTATTTTTACTAATAATTTAATGTTTAAAATTTGCACACCTGCCCGCAGGTTATACACAAGGTACAGATATGTAATCCTAACAACTTATTTTACTGTGTTATGCAAATAAAGACAGCGGATTTTATAATAGGTACTTAAATCACAATTTTTTATGTAAACGCTTAAAATACTTTATGTTTTTTTTCCAAATAATGTATTCTGATCGCACACTTTCTCGTAATGTGACTATCAAAATGTTGAAAATCTAATCCAACCTACTTCCCACTTAAAGCAACTCGAACTTCCACGCAAAGCAAGCCCGTTTAAGTTCGAGTTGTTCTCAGACTTCCTAGTGGTATTTTGCACACGCTACACAGAACCAAAGACATTAGTAAGTTTACGTCTTTACTGACATTGTAAATTGTATTGACGGGACGGGAAGTCTCTCCTGTGACATCCCCATATTTGAATGTCTACCACTGAGCAATGAACCACGTATGTATACGTTTTAGTCAGGTCTACATTTCTCCTGAGCGTCGCATCGATCGAACCCTAAAATAATTTTTTTGTTAACAGGGTTTATGAACCGGGAGCCGGGAAGGTATTTTTCACGTGATAATCAGGGCGAAAACGAGATAATTAAAGGATCACAAATAACCATATGGGATCCCGCACACGACCGAGAATCGGTGACCGATTTTTTTGTCGGCATCCCGCTCTGACGTGTTATCACCTGAATCTTCCGTCCGTGTCCTGGCCGATAATCGCCCACCGATTCTCGGTCGTGTGCGGGAGCCCTAAGAGATGTTCCAGACCGGAGCCCGGTGTTTAGGGACCTTTTTCAGATTTTCAAGCTGGTCTGTTTTAGCTAAAGCCCTCGACTTTCTTGTTTTGACAGGGAACCCTGTCTTCCATGCTCGGTCGGCCGGATCGCGCTGACGAAAACCGATCACAAATAATCAAATTTCGCGATCGCGTCCCCTTCAGTCGTCCTCAGGCCAAGCACAAAGCCACAGGTGTTTATCGCTAGAAGAAAGTGTCGCAATTACAAAAAGACTAATTGAGTTCGTATACGATCGTGACGTCACAAATTATTAGTCATCGTATACAAGAGACTTTTTAGACAAAAAATTGTCTCGAAATTAAAAACGGGATCACTTACAAACGTGAAAATTAGTATGTTTATAGTGCATAAGCTATGAAATAACAACAAATAATAAAAACTGGTCAAGCGCGTGTCGGACTAAAAAAAATAGCACAGTAACTTACTGAAATTTCAACGAATTGGTGGTACGGAACCCTCAGTGCGCGAGTCCGACTCGCACTTGGGTGGTTTTTTTTCCTTATGTGACTGGATAACTAGTCTTATATTTACACACAGACTACAGGGTTCCCTGTTTGAGTGTTACAGGCACGACCCGCTCATGCCCCGTGTTTTTTTTAGTATCACCTTAAGCTACTCTATCACTGGCAGTCACATTTGTTCGCTCTGAATATCACCATGATATCACAAAGAAATTGACTATTTTAGATTTTCAGGATTGCCGGTTTGGACACAATGGTGTGATATACATGGCGAAAAAAAGTGATAGCTCTTATAAAGATAATTTATTGTTTGATTGCGGTACAGTGTAAAAGATGTCTAATTTATAAATTCCAGCACAATCTACCTATTACATCAGGTGTACAATATTTTAATTGATAATATAAAATTAATAAATTATTAATTCACAAACAATTTCAAATAAGTACTTTAATATAAAATAAAATAATGTTAATGTCAAGTTTAAAAATTTCGTCAAGATGTTCCTAGTTATAGATTTTCGAAAATTCGATGTCATGTCGCTCTCTTGTATTGATAAAGTGCTCACTAATCTTGTAATAAATTCTATTTAAACATAATTTCATCACTTCGCGTTTAAAACGTGGTAGCTCCATTCATTTAATATCATTAGGCAAGCAATTGAAAATTTTTATTGACATAAATAAAACATTTTTACTATAAAATGAAGTTTTACAACTCGGACATTCCAAATTTTTTACTCGACGAGATGATTTTTCTTTGAACTGATTATAATTTGCTTAACAAACATACAAGTTTCATAGACATATAATGAGGGTAACGTTAGCAATCCGAGTTTTTGAAATAAGGGTTTGCAAGAACCAGTTTGTTTGGCGCCAAAAAGAGCCCTTACACATTTTTTCTGTAGCTTAAACAATGTATCAAGATTACTAGCATTACCCCACAATATAATTCCATAACGCAGGTTTGATATTATATGTGCATGTAATGCTTGAAGAGCTATATTTTGGGACGTAATTTGTGTTAACCTTTTCATAGCATACACGAATTTGTTCAATTTGTCTGTCAATTTCTGAACATGTTCAGTCCATGTAGTGTGTTTATCCATAATAATACCAAGAAATCGAATAAAGTCTACACTTTCAATCCTTGTGCTGTTATGTTTAACTACTAGAGAACATGAGGCACTTTGTGATGAATGGAATTCTATAAGTTTAGTTTTTTCAAGATTAACTTTAAGATTATGATTGATGATTATATGAGCAATGGCTTATGGTGATAGTAAAAACATTTCCCAGGCAAGAAAGTTGGGGGCTGTAGCTAAAACAGACCAGCCTGAAAATCTGGAAAAGGCTTCCTGAACACCGGGCTCCGATCTAGAAGTTCTCATATGATTTTTCTTGATCCTCTCATTGTCCCTCATCTAATGAGACATCACATTTCACCCTGAATATCACGTGAAAATCCATTGAAAATTTTTTGTCGGCTCCCGTACCTTTAGTAAATTAGTGTATAACATTTTGAAATTCAACAACTTTTGTTTGAAGACTTATCATATTTCGCAAAAAGAAATCTACTTTTTATACAAATTTGACCGATCATGTTGATTAATTTTACATGGAGAGTTGATTTCTTTTGCGATTTTTAAAAGTCGTAGTGCAAAAGCCTAAAAACTTGTATTGAATCAGTAGATTAAAAAAATCTGACAACCATGGATCTGATCAAGGAATTTGGAGTTTGCTGTTGGATCTGATGATGCCTCCAGGATATACTAACTAGTTAACAAGGACTTTTTAATATTCCTTTCTTTATCGTCATCGTATCGTGTGGGTTAAGGGCTTTCCTGCAGCAAGTAGCGCCCCCATCAGTAAAAAAAACCGGCCAAGTGCGAGTCGGACTCGCGCACCGAGGGTTCCGTACCACCACATAATCATAATTGTATTAGTTGAAATTTCAGTAAGTTAATGTGCTAAATTTTTTGAGTTCGACACGCGCTTTACCAAATTTTATTATTTGTTGTTATTTTATAGCTTATGCACTATAAACATACCAATTTTCAAGTTTGTAAGTGTTCCCGTTTTTAAAATAGAACTAAAACAAAAATCGCCTCAGCGACCATCCAACTTGACCCCTCTCTTATACTCGTATGAATGTTCTTGAAACGGGAGCTCACCACAATTGGTTACCGTTAGTTGTGCGAAAAGTTGTAATATTTAATGATTTCAGACTTTTCCCATTATTTGTACTGTGAGGCCTAGCTTCTTGCCAAATTTCATAATTTCAGGTCAACGGAAAGTACCCTGTAGGTTTTGCTTTTTTGCATAAATGTATGGAGATGAGGACATAAAATGCCATATCTTTTGATTGCGTCGTTGTAAAAAATTTAAATTTTCAGATCTTGTGTGGTTCATAGATCCTAATATATAGTATTAATTTCAACCTGATACCTTTACCCGTTCGTGAGATAAAGGGTCTTGACAGACAGATAGACAGACAGACGGACAACAAAGTGATCCTATAATGGTTCCGTTTTTTTCTTTTGAGGTACGGAACCCTAAAAAAAATAACGGGTTGCACTCCGGGAGTGCCGGCAGAAGTAAAAACTTGCATTTTTGAATAAGTATTATGCTTTTTGTCAGGGTCAATCGCGCCATTGCTCGCGTACTTCTTTGATGTCACTGAATAAAAACCCGTATTTTAATAACAAAACGGTTGACAGTTGACGCTTTTTCGATCAGACTATGGATCTAACGCGACATCTGACGCGTGTTTAACATTTTTAACCCATCTAAAAAAAGTGCCAAGCGCCGCTAAAGAAGTTTTCACTTCAAAAATATTACTCGATAAATACAAAACTTATCGAAAATATGTCTTACCAGATTGAAGAAAAGGTACCCTAGTTTATTTGTAACCTATCAATCCTGAAAAATATAGGGAGATTTTTAATTCGTTCTTGATAACAAAAGGTATGCATGTACTCATGCTACTCAACAACTTTCCTCAAGGAACCTACGTCGAAATACGAAAATCAAATTTTGACCTCCCATAGAAACTGCATCAGCTGATAGTGCATTTTGTATGGGAGGTCAAATTTGATTTTTCGTATGTCGACCTATGTTCCTTGGTAAAAGTTGTTCAGTATCATGAGTACATGCATAGCTTTTGCTATCAAGAACTAATTAAAAGTCACCCTATATAGTTCACTAGGTAAATAGGTATGGAACCCTTAAGGCGCGAGTCCGACTCGCACTTGGCCAGTTTTTTTTGTATCTGATATACTAAAAGCTTTTGCTCTTTGACTTTAAAAACAAAAATAGAAAAGTTCTTGAAACGGGAGCTCACCTTAATTGGTTACTATTAGTTGTTAGAGAAATTGTAATATTTAATGATTTTAGACTTTTTCCTTTATTTCTACTGTGAAACCTAGCTTCTTGCCGAATTTCATAATTTTTGGTCAACGGGAAGTACCTTGTAGGTTTTGCTTTTTTTCATAAATGTATGGAGGTGAGGACATAAAAAGCCATATCTTTTGATTGCGTCGTTGTAAAAAATTGAACTTTTCAGATCTTGTGTGGTTCATGGACCTTAATATTCATTATTAATTTCAACCTGATACCTCTACCCGTTCGTGAGAAAAAGGGTCTTGACAGACAGACAGACGGACAACAAAGTGATCCTATAAGGGTTCCCTTTTTTTATTTTGAGGTACGGACCCCTGAAAACTGCTAAAAGTGGCCGTTTTACGCACTTTTTGTATCTGTAACTACAGTGAACTAGGGTACCTTTCCTTCAGTAAGACATATTTTCGATATTTTTTTTACTTATCGAGTAATATTTTTTTAACTGATGGGGGCGCTAGTTGACTGCAGGAAAGCCCTTAAGATTTAGAAACAAAACTAAGCGTGCACCAAAGAGATTTTAACCTCGCTGTGACCGAGCGCAGCGAGGTTAAAATCTCTTTGGCGAGCGTAGCGAGGTTCAAATCTCTTTGTGTAAGAATTTTTCTATGGCGCACTTAGTCTCACAAGTGTCAAAATTGATTGAAGTGAGGCAGAGTGAGGTTAGGAAGTTTTCCATGAAGCTTGACAACTACGTTTTTAAGGCGCTCAGCAGATGAAGGGGCGGACACACGCGGACAGTGACGGACTTTTTGTCGTTGATGCCCGCCGCCATGTTAATCTTATGGGCAAACTAGACGAAGGTCATGAACCAAAAGACCGCCATTGTCCCGCGGGCACTGGCGGGCACTCGAGGACAGGACAACCAGAGACAATTTTTTTTTTGTTTTAATGTGCCAAAGACATGAAAGAGCTTGCCAGTGTTGCAAAAGTTAGTGGCAAAATCCACAATCAAATGTTTTTTATGTTTCTTTGTACAAAAATTTGCCCATTCGTAGTGCTGCCAGAATGTTACTCTAATGATAATATTTAGGTATTTTGTTAGTGTCTTGTAAGTTTCATGAATAAAATAGATTTCAGCGTAGATACGTCTAAGCTTTCCATCCAGCCGTCAAACGCGGGTGTCAGACGCAATGTTCGCCATACGCTACAAAACACAAATTCATAATCCTACCATACAAAATAAATAATCTTAATCTTAGACAAAAGGAAAATAATAACTTAACTATTATAAAAAGTAACAAACAAAAATATTCAGGCCACCGCAAGAAAAGTTATAGCAAGTCATCAAGATTAAAACTATGTCAAATTGCAAATTGTCTGCTCAACAACTGCAATAGCAGACGCGTCACTTTAAATAAGTAATTAGGTTAAGCTTATTTTATGTTGTTATTTTAATCTATCAGTTTGTTTCTTTATTTTAATTTACCTACTTTCACTCGAGGGCTGATTTGTTATGACAAGTGGTACCTGAGATACAAGTATTAAGTTACTTAGTTTTGGTATCTTCGTCATTATTAATCCGAGTTCGTATTAACTTTTAGGCTAAGTGAATATGTAATTAGACTAAGTTTTATAAAGAAATAAATTTATCTTATCTTATCTTATACGTGACGTTCGGACATCGCGTTTGAACGCTTTACTCTGCGGCGTTAGTAGGTACAACTTCGTCTTTGTGGTACAGGTACAGTCCGCGCGACGAGCTCCGAGCTCTTGGTGGGGTGGAGGGGGTATGTACAGCTGCAATATTTTCAATAAAAAATACTTCTGGGCATACCACCTCTATTTTCGCCCAGAGCTCTTACTTAACTCGTATCTGTGATGATATAAAACCGTGCTAGAAAAGTAAACAAGTTTACGATGACTCTGCGGGTTCGGGTTTTCCAGTTTTCTAATCCGGTGGTTGCTTTGCAGCCAGAAAATTTTGAAATGTCATATTCCAATGCTGCCACACTTTTGGGTGAGCTTCAAACCTATCCAGTCTGAGGTATTTATTGTTTTTACAAGTTTATTAAATTGAAATGAATAGACTCGTAAACCTGATATTAATAGGCTAATAAACATAAAAATTATTCGAAATTCAATAAACATAAAAATTATACTAAGACACCCCGAGTGTATGCAACCGTAAGTGAGTTATCAACGTTCGAGTCAATGATAGCTACGCAAGACAAGTTATATTGGAAGCCTAAGAACGTGACACACGCATAGCATTTACTCGCTACAAGGCTACAGCACGCAGACGAAACAATTTTTATATTGTAAATGTGCTTACTCTTGATCTAGTCTTCGTAAACAGAGATGAGGTCGACGATGAGACGCATACCTCCAGGCCTTGAAGCAATTGGCCAGGGATTGTGAGTTTGGCTCCGTCGTCGCTGAAAGTAATAAGAATGACAGCATCCGATCCGGTCGCATTCATGGCGGGGATCTCCTCCACGAAGATACGCGAACTACTTTTGGGAAATCTAATGCTGACATAGGAAGAGTCCTACAGCAAACCTCTTTTCATGGGAATGGCAGAAGCAAACTGCCAAAACTTCGTTCCTGTTCCAGAAGTATACCATTCCATCTTGGAAGCTAAATCCTGCGCCACGCCCCAGTCTATCAATGAAGTTGATGATACTACTGCCGCTGCTGTCCCTATTACAATGCGAAAATGTTTCTGTTGTGGTAAATCTAAACATCCACGCAAGGACTGTCCACCTTGAAACGTTACTTGCTTAAAATGCAACAGCAAAGAACACTATGGCAGGTATACAACAGCAAGAACAAGACTACGGCCTCGACGTCAGTGGCAGAACGGTGTGCGTGTGATTACTGTAATAGCATAACAGCTGCTGCACAAACGTCACTGAAACGAGCCATAGTCTCATTATCTATCAAAGGTATCCCACCAAAAACATTCTGTAAAAAACTAGCCAAGTCTCGATGGAGCTGCTTGTTTATCTCTAAAAAGTAATTAAATCTAGACAAAGTCGTACCAAGTCTAAGGTTCCTTACTGCGATTTCTTTATTATTATAGTTAATGTTGTGTGACTTGGCCGTTGAACATTCTTTATACGTTAGTGGATACAAGTCAATTTTGTTTACACGTAATGTTATATCTGTTGTAACTACCTATGTTCGTTAAGCGAGATAATAGCCCATACTGGTATTGGTAACCCACCAAAAACATTCTGTAAAAAACTAGCCAAGTCTCGATGGAGCTGCTTGTTTACCAATACCAGTATGGGCTATTATCTCGCGTAACAAACATAGGTAGTTACAACAGATATAACATTACGTGTAAACAAAATTGACTTGTACCCACTAACGTATAAAGAATGTTCAACGGCCAAGTCACACAACATTAACTATAATAATAAAGAAATCGCAGTAAGGAACCTTAGACTTGGTATGACTTTGTCTAGATTTCATTATTAGGGTTCCGTACCTCAAAAGAAAAAAACGGAACCCTTATAGGATCACTTTGTTGTCCGTCTGTCTGTCAAGACCCTTTATCTCACGAACGGGTAAAGGTATCTTGAAATTAATACCATATGTTAGGGTCTATAAACCACACAAGATCTAAAAATTTCAATTAATTTACAACGACGCAATCAATAGATATGGCTTTTTATGTTCTCATCTCCATACATTTATGCAAAAAAGCAAAACCTACAGGGTACTTCCCGTTGACCTAAAATTATGGAATTTGGCAAGAAGCTAGGTCTCACAGTACAAATAAAGGGAAAAGTCTGAAATTATTAAATATTACAACTTTACTCACATCTAATGGTAACCAATTCTGGTGAGCTCCCGTTTCAAGAACATTCATATAAGAGAGGGGTCAAGTTGGATGGTCGCGGAAGCGATTTTTGTTTTAGTTCTATTTAAAAAAAAAACGGCCAAGTGCGAGTCGGACTCACGCACCAAGGGTTCCGTACCACCACATAATCATATTTGTATTAGTTGAAATTTCAGTAAGTTAATGTGCTAGATTTTTTGAGTCCGCCACGCGCTTGACCAATTTTTATTATTTGTTGTTATTTTATAGCTTATGCACTATAATCATACCAATGTTCAAGTTTGTAAGTGTTTCCATTTTTAAAATAGAACTAAAACAAAAATCGCCTCCGTGACCATCCAACTTGACCCCTCTCATATATGAATGTTCTTGAAACGGGAGCTCACCACAATTGGTTACCGTTAGTTGTGAGAAAAGTTGTAATATTTAATGATTTCAGACTTTTCCCTTTATTTGAGCTGTGAAACCTAGCTTCTTGCCAAATTTCATAATTTTAGGTCAACGGGAAGTACCCTGTAGGTTTTGCTTTTTTGCATAAATGTATGGAGATGAGGACATGAAATGCCATATCTTTTGATTGCGTCGTTGTAAAAAATTGAAATTTTCAGATCTTGTGTGGTCTGATACCTCTACCCGTTCGTGAGATAAAGGGTCTTGACAGACAGACAGACAGACGGACAACAAAGTGATCCTATAAGGGTCCCGTCTTTTTCTTTTGAGGTACGGAACCCTCAGTGCGCGAGTCCAACTCGCACTTGGCCGGTTTTTAGAGATGAACAAGCAGCTCCATCGAGACTTGGCTAGTTTTTTACAGAATATTTTTGGTGGGATTTCACTTCTTTTTGTAGAAACGTGGGCATATTGATTTATTTTTATTATTATGGTTTTTTTTTGTTTTTTTTTTTTTACGATTATCCTAGTTTTTATATTTTTCCCTTTATGTGGCCATTAAACCCTAACTCTGCACCAAATTTAAGCTCTCTGAGTTTATGGGAAGTACTAGTTCTTTTTGGTGATCATGAGTGAGTGAGTGAGTGTGTGTCATAAATGCAAAACTTTGCTTTCGCTTAACTTCGGAACTCAATGACCTACAGACTTGAAATTTTGGATTTTAAGTATGTGATTATAGCTAACTGGATGACGAAAATTTCTGCGTTCTGGTCTTATCCAGAGGTTCTCAAATAGGGGCCTGAAAATGCGGCGAAATGGTTCCAGTAAAGGATGGTACGGCAGTGTTTGCTTCGCGCTCGACTTGGCGGGGGCACTACCGTGCCCCTAGATACAGGTCCAAGAGTTGACAGATACAGGGACTCCAGCTTGATCCAGCTGGAGGTTTCCGGTTTGATTTTGTTTATTTGGGACGTCGACTGGCAACAAAGATTTTGGAAAGCCACGCGCAGGGCGTTTGAAGCGGAGCGTTTTTCTTACGCAATGACTGTGGCCACGAATGCGACAGAAGATATTTAGCGTGTGTGTGGCACTCAAAACAAAATTACCCTAAATATGGGTAAATTCTCCCAATCATCATCATCATAATATCGTATGGTGCGTAAGGTCGATGACAATGATGACTGATCTAAAAAACCCCGGTGTCTGAATTATTGAGCCGCTCAAGGCCTGTGACAAGGCCATTTAACTATACGGTTTGCTTAACGTGTCTTACGAGGCACAAAATAGATTCATCCATCAATGTCACAGTGGGGAAGATTTTCAAAGTAATTTTTATTTGACGGTGTCCCCACAGGAAGTAGAACCCAGAACTTATGGAAGCCGAACATTCTAGCCACCAGACCACGTAGAGAGGAGTGGAAGAAATTTCTCCCAGTTTTATATAAGGCTACCCACCGTCCACCAGTACCCCCCTCGGTTAAAAAATATTACTCGCTGAATACAAAACTTCCTTATCGAAAATCCGGTCAGATAGATTAAAGTGAAGCTACCCTTGTTTATACTATAATTTTTTTTAAATATAGTTACATAACTGTAGTTACCAATACAAAAAGTGCGGAAAACGGCCAGTTTCAGCAATTTTTCTATCTGTAATGTAACTACAGTGAACTTTATTTTACAGAGTTGATAGGTTCTAAACAAACTAAGCTACCTTTGCTTAAATCTGTCTTACAGAATATCGATAAGTTTTGCGTTCAGCAGTAATAGTTATTTAACTCATAAGGGCTTTAGAGAACGGCGGGTAGCCTCTTAAGAGATTACAGTGGTTTGATAGCATTTTGATTCAAGTAAATAAAATTGTGCCACATTGTTCAAGGTACTGTTTTATTAGTAAAAATAAATTGCAATCATAGAAAAAAATAAACATGCAGTATGTTGTTTAGTTTCATGAGCAGATTCACAGCCTACAGGGTTGGTAAAGTTTTCTTACACCATAAAGTATAGAACTTTATTTAAAAAACACAGGACATGTGCGACTTTTAAAATTTGGGCGTGACCAGTTGCGGATTCTCGTTTCGTATTCTCTTACTCACTTTAGGTCGTTACGCAGAGCTTTCTTATTCATACTGCAACAAACAACAAGTTTCGTTAAACACCTGCGGACGTAAATAAGTATTTTTGTCTTGTTTTTTACTTGGCTTATTCTTGACCTCGATCTGGCCCTAAGGACAGAGATGAGGTCGACGATGGAACGAGCTTATTCACTCGAAACTTGATTAGATTCGGGTTTCATGAACTCGGGAACATTGACGCAGACAGAGAGTTTCACTCCCTAGCCGTGCGCCATATAAAAGATGTTGCAAAGCGTTTTGTGCCAATGAATGGAATATCGACCAAGTGTGGGATGTGTGTGATGTTGGATTTACGATGATAGAAAGCGAAAGCTCATAGGCACACTCTCCGAAGTACAATCTATAAAAGACCGACGGACATGCAACTTTCCTCCGGTAGGCCAAACTGTGAAATTTGGTTTTCACTAGCATCTCTTCACCAACGAGATTTTTGGCTATTCGATCTATCAAGTTCATCTATCAAAGAAAAGCAAATCATCATTCGGACTTGTGTTTTATATAAAATGAGAAACTGTCCTGGCGTGAAGTATTGCTTAACCTTGTTGTTGATACCCAGCTTTTTGCCGCAGTTTGGGCTTTTGAGTCAATGTTGGCGCCGAAGTTCAGGTATATTCCAGAATTCGGCATAGCAGGGATGGAAAAATTATTTTTACTTACTTGTATAGTGGGAAACGGTTTCATTAGAAGTTGGTAACACCACCCAAAAAGTGGCTTAATGTTTTGTTATTTTGTTAGGTATTTTATGACTGTATTTTTAGAAAAAGGGTCTCTATTTACGATTTCGCAAAGTCTATTAACGGTACACAATAAGATTTCAGGCTAATAACGTAGGTAACAAATGGATTGTACTTACGCGTAAAAAGACAAATCTGAATCTTTGTTGTCACTGCAACTTTAACAAGCTAAACCACTGCAATTGCTCATGTTTTCATGCACATATTCTCACATTATCTGTAAACTTAAAGTTTCTACAAATTTTAATGCGGATGAAAGTCTCAACAAGTAAAAAACTTGCAAAAATAAATTGTCCTCGGGAAATTCTTGTTTTGTTGTGCTAAATGTCAAAAACCGACACGCATGGTGAAACAAAACACAATAACGCTGTCTTTATTTTTTACCAGGTATTTCAAATAAGTGCGTCCCTATCTAGAGGGCAATTTGCTTTCTCTTTGACCACAGGCAATAACTCACGGGCGATAATATTCATACATGAAAAAAGCCTATGTCTTTGGAATAGACCAGAAGAATTGACAAAAGACCTCTTCTTATATTCAGTCCAAATTGACAGTTTTCATCCCCCCCCCCTCTCTTCGTAATTATTTTGTAATAAAAACTTGAGAAAATTTTATCTAATTTGTTGTAATAAAAAAATTATCTGTAAAACTTTTAGTATGTACACACGTGTTGTATTTCGACTGACAGTGGTATGAGGAGGTAAAAAGTTTACGTTATAAACGTTAGAAATACTTACTCAAAACCCGCCTTGCAATAAAAAATTGTAAAAAAAAACTATGGAACCCTATACAGCGCGTGGCCCGACACGCACTTGGCCAGTTTTATATGTTTATATTTAATTGTGTCAAGTCAAACCTAGCCAGACTCGCGGCGCGCATGTACAGCTTGACCAACTTATCTGTAGAATTTTACGATGGCGCTACGATCGAAAAGGATTGCCACCTATTACAAAAATAAACAACTACTGCCTTTTTAGTGTTCCGATATCAAAACGGTAAAAAAAGGAACCCTTTTCTATGGTGCGACTTTGTCTGTCTGTCTGTCCGTCTGTCACACTCACACCTGTATTAAAGCAACCACTCATGCCATCGACTTGAAATTTGGAATAGTTTTAGAATTATGGTTAGAGTTTTAAACCTAGGTTAATGAAACTTTACGCAGGTCTTTAACTAGTGCTTCTACTTGTTACTGCAATAATAATCTAGATCAATATTGGATTTGCGTCGACACGAAAAGAAGATCTGGGTAACACTGACGTGTAGCGGCAGCAATGCGTTTGTATACATGAACTAATGGTGTTATTGGAGATTCTTGCTCCTTTTCTGCATCGATGCAGAAAAGGAGCATTTTCTGCATTCTGAACGATGTCATTATGAGAATCATTTCTCGCACACCACTTTCGATCGCTTTTGGTACGACTTTCTCATAAAATACTTGGAAATATGCAGGAAAACAAGAACAGCACAGGCAACACTGACTGACACAAGGAGGTTTAAGTAGCAGCTCTTTATGCTAAGGAGGGAGGGAGCCATAACCGTATCCATTTCTAGCGAGGGACCTCCATACTAAAATGTATGAAAATTTTTTTATATCCCAAAAACGTAAAAGTTTTGTCTTTCTCTTTAAGAAATATATAACTTAAAAGTAATAATCTTGTTACTACAGTTTTTCTGGTAAGAATACTTACCATTCAAGAAAAAAACCGGTAAATGCGAGTCGGACTCGCGCGGATTCCGATGGGTTCCGACGTGCCTATAGTATTTTTGGAAGCAATAAAGTCCATTTCTAAAAACTGCAACTTAGAAAGATCGTTTTATTTTTGCTGTAATATATTTCCTTCCACAGACTTCGGAGATGGTTTGTAGGGAATGGTATTTTTTTTTTAACATTTTTTTAATTGAAAACTAAGAGTTGTAAAAAAATATAAAAATATATTCTAGGATGTACAAGAAGAGCCCTTTCTTATAATACCTCACTCGACCTAGTAATGACAATTTGAAATTTTGCCCCCCCCACCCCTATTTGGGCCCCCTTGACATTAATAATCATAACTTTTTGTTGATTATCTCATATGCAGTTAAGTTGGACAACCATATTCTAAAACTATTCCAAATTTCAAGTCTAAAGCATGAGTGGTTGCTGAGATATACAGGTGTGACAGACAGACAGATAAAGTCGCACCATACTCGTAAGATAAGGGTTCCTTTTTTTACCATTTTAGTATCGGGACCCTAAAAAACGCTGTTAAAAATCACGCATTTTTGGCTATTACGGATCATTTACGCTTCAATTCACAAGTTAAAAAGATATATTTTTACTTTCGCATATTACAAGGTTTGGATGAAACATTAGATTTGTTTAATTTGTAAAACGTAACCTAGACCCTAGTTTTTTGACCGACTTGTCATAGTCAACTAGGAGACGCTTAACACGACTAGTCCGTCATATAGGACTCTATACATTTTTACTCTGAGGTTGTCAAAATGACGTAAGTAGTTCCGCTTTTGGCCATTCTACAGAAAAGTTGGTCAAGCTGTAGGTGCGCCGCCGGAGGGAGGAACGCGTTGTGATTCATAGGATAGGGTTGGCCACTTGAACTTTTTTTTTTCATAGGAAGTTATTTTAATTAAATTTTTTTATTATCAATATGTTTAATGTACTTTATTCTACTTTTACAACATGTGGTTAAAAGGAAATCGGTACTTTTCCTAACACCCTGTATTATTATTACGAATGACTGTCTCATGAGATTGAAGAGAAATCTCGTTTACGTGTTTGTTTGTTGTAAATGTTTGATTTCTAAGCTTCCGATTCTTTACTATGCAGGTTCTCATGATTTTTTTACTATGTAGGCACAGTCAAAAGCACATCAAGCTTGACACATTGGACTTTGTACCGTTCCTATTTCAATAGACACACGGGCTCGAGTCGCACTGCGAGTGTCAAGCTTGATCTGTCGTTAACTGTACATGACGTTCAATAAATTATCTGTAAAGAATTCACGTTGAATAAACGAAAGTAATAAATCTATGATTATGTTTTGTATTACTGGCTGTACATGTAAAACTAAGAAAAAAATTCTCATTTGCACAGCACACGAATTGTCAAGGGTCAGTAGTTTTCGAGTTATAGCGATTTTTAGTTTGACAGCTGTCATCCGAAATGTAGATCTCATCGAGACCTATCATTTGTCTCAGCACATGAGTAGTCTAGGGTCAGTAGTTTTCGAGTTATATCGATTTTTAGTTTGACAGCTGTCATCCGAAACGTAGATCTCATCGAGACCTATCATTTGACTCAGCATACGAGTAGTCTAGGGTCGGTAGTTTTCGAGTCATATCGATTTTTAGTTTGACAGTTGTCGTCCGAAACGTAGATCTCATCGAGACCTATCATTTGTCTCAGCACATGAGTAGTCTAGGGTCAGTAGTTTTCGAGTTATATCGATTTTTAGTTTGACAGCTGTCATCCGAAACGTAGATCTCATCGAGACCTATCATTTGACTCAGCACACGAGTAGTCTAGGGTCGGTAGTTTTCGAGTCATATCGATTTTTAGTTTGACAGCTGTCATCCAAAACGTAGATCTCATCGAGACCTATCATTTGACTCAGCACACGAGTAGTCTAGGGTCGGTAGTTTTCTAGTTATAGCGATTTTTAGTTTGACAGCTGTCATCCGAAATGTAGATCTCATCGAGACCTATCATTTGACTCAGCACACGAGTAGTCTAGGGTCAGTAGTTTTAGTTTTAGCTTCGTACAGTCTACACGCATACGTCTAGTCGCACGCACACAAACACCGTGCCAAAGTCTGCCGAACTGAAACGACGTTAGACGATATGTTAGGTTTTTTCGTTACGGAATTTCTTGATTCGGTCGCCGCGCCGCGCCGCGCTCAAAGCCCGCGATAAAAGCTATACAATAGCTGAAATGTTCAAGGATGTCGGAGAAAGTTCCGAAATATTTAGGGATGTTCAAGAATATGTAAAAAAAAAGAAATATAAGAAAACTCAGTTGAACAGAATAACCACTTTATATTTCAGACGTAGAAATTTCACATTGTTATGGCACTCAATGTCACTTTATTACTAGACCACTGTACAGCTCAAGACGACCGAATCGACTGCCTCCCCTTCGATTGCCCGACTCCCTTCTCGAAGCATCCCCACTAAAGGGGTCCGGATCGTATTCGACTGTGAATGGCTCACCAACTCGCCAATAGAATTACTGCACTTATCAAAGCAGACCTCCGGCGTTGCCAGCTCAATCTCGGATAAATATCATAACATCCGGTGCTGCCAGCCCAACATCGGATAAAAATCATGACAGAATGGTCGAGTGTTACATGATGTTTAAGAATGATACAGATTTTTTTTATATGTTCGAGAATGTTTTAGATTCTTTGAGGTTACATGGTGGTAAAGAATGTCTGAGAATACTTTGGGATGTTCTAGAATGTCTCAGAATATTCATGTTCGAATGTTACAAAATATTCAAGAATGTTCTCATTTGTTGGATGTCTAAGAATGTTCCAGAAAGGTTTGGGATGTTCTAGAATGTTCTAGTGCAATTTGATGTTCAAAAATGTTTCAGGATGTTTTGATATGTCAGAAAATGTTCCAAAATGATCCGGTATGTTCGAGATTTTTTAAAATGTTCAAGTGTTACATGATGTTCTAAAATATTCGATTAATTTAGGATGGTCGAAAATGTTCTGGGATATATTATAGTCTCAGATTGTTTGAGAATGTTCGACTAATTTAGGACGATCCAAAATGTTCTAGGACGTTCGTTAATGCTCCAGCATGGTTCGGGATGTTCAGACATACTTAGATCTGACTCAACAAAGGTTCGATGTTGTCAAAATGAATAGCTTCGTATTAGAGCGAGTTTTGGCTTATAAGAGATTCTTCCATCTGTTAGTTTCCTCAATTATTTTGTCTGTGGATGGACCGCGTACGGATAATCAAGGTGTACGGCACGGTCGGCACAGCGTATTTTTTTCATTGACGCGACTTTAGAAAAACGCCCTGCGCGTAGTTTCTAATATCTATGATTTTTTCCTCAAAGATCACTCTTTTTGGTCTCACAGTTGTCAAATTTTCCCATGAGGAGGATAAAAATCTGTGAAAATTGGATAAAAAGATTGAACTTTTAGGAATATTTTATGGAAACTATGATAAAATGATAAGGTTGCACCTTTCATGAATATTTTTAGCAGGATCAGCAGTTTAAAATTGGTCACACTGTCGTAGTGACAATCACGTGACCGCGGACTTTTGGTTCTCGTCTACTTTGGAGTTCGAGGACAAAATTGACGCGGACAATGCCAGTCATTTTGTCCGGCGGACTGTCAGAACAAAAAGTCTGTCGTCTGCTGTGCCACTAAATGTCGATGGGTAGTAGGTACGCTAATCACTGTTGGTAATTTATTTTTCTATGGCTGAGTAAAATAAATGAAATCTTTTTAGAAACCTTGACTGATGAAGACAATATATCACGGACTTTGACAGCAACAATCAAACTGAAAGAATTCGGGCTCCTTGCTCCGCTTGGAATAGAAGGAATTCTAATTTATTTTACTATGGGATGACATCTGCCATTGTGTCCCAAGTTGAAATGTCAACTCATCAAACGAGATTTGACATCCTCATACAAGATTTACAGAACGACGCTTGTGCCGTATTTACAATGACTGAATGAATGTCAGAATACCTTGTGACACATATTTTCATTACTCTTCCTTCTATTCTATGATTTTCATAGTGGGTGAACGTTATCAGTGTTTCGTGTTTCCATTTTCTATTTTCATAATGCTATAGCAGCGCTATCTCATAGAACTTTGAAAGGCTGGTTGAAAACACCCTATTTCTTGCTCTCAAGAGGTATTATATCGATGAAAAAAAAACAAGTTCTTAATCTCACAGTTGAAAGGAATTCAATACTACTTTAAGGTTCGTCTCTGTATTACGGCCTAAGATCGATAACCGACCCAGGGTTTGTCAGACACCAAAGACTAGACATGAATGATTTATTTGAATAGCTTTCTACTTCTGTAGATAACGTTCCTTCTGAAGCACAGAATAATCTTATTTTTCTGCAATGCCCTAACCAAACTGATGAAGTCTTACAAATAGAATTTTCTACAAAGTAGAAAATCGCAAAATTTCACAACCACAGGCAGGATTCGAACCTGCGTCTTCTGCGTAAGTACCGCAGACGCTTTACCAACTAGGCTACTGTGGTCCTGCCCGATTCTTTTATTGGTCTTGTAGATTTATCCGAACACAGGAAGTGTTAAAATAAAAATCATTTTCAAATAGAATTTTGTTTGAACGGGGACACCGAGAATCGAATCAAGAACTTTCAGATCGAGAATTGAATGCTCTAACCACTAGACCTTGGAAACTGGCTGGGTCGTAGTCAACCACCAACTTGCCAATATGACTTTTAAGTTGTAGACCAAGCTCCCGTTGCACGAAACCCTACCTCACAAGGTGGCAGAGCAGAAATGTAATGTAGTGATAGATACTACTTAGGAACACAGGATTTTAGTAGGTTGCCATCGCATGTGTCTCTTTCAATGAGTAAACGTTTCGATCTGCCACCTGTAATTTTCGACCAAAATATCGATACGACGACGAAAGAAAATAAAAGTTCTTCTAGGATATTATTATGCGATGGCAACCTACTAAAATCCAGTGTTCCTAAGTAGTATCTATCACTACATTACATTTCTTCTCTGCCACCTTGTGAGGTAGGGTTTCGTGCAACAGGAGCTTGGTCTATTGTTGTTCGTAGCTATTACGTCGTGATTGAGAAAATTAATGAAAAAGTTTGTAAGGGTTGTATGTAACAATTTTCGTTCCACAAGTGTCTACAACATTCGCAAATTGTTGCATTTAGCCTCCAATATACGTCGTCCGTAAATATTACTACCAAGCCAACTCTACCTGTAGGTGTCGTAAAAGGCGAATAAGGGCTTATGAACCGGAGTACGGGCAGCAGCATTTTTTCTGTGTATCGTACCATCTTACTTACATACCGCGTTCACCAATAACAGCGGCCGCCAGCCGCTACGCTTACAAGCGTGGTGAGTATGGTAAATCACCTCCAAAGTACCACGCGTGGAGTTCTGCAGGGTGCTCTCTGTCCTGAAATGGAAGTTTCATGGGATGTTATGAATAGGTCGTTTGTCTTAAACGAATTTATAAATTTGTGTTATTTACGGCATAGAAAAAAATTCGGTGCCGGACGAATCAAGCGATCTAATTTTACATTTGTACATAGAGTGTAAACTCTTGGCAATGACGTGTAGGGCGCAGGTGGAGTTCAAAGTCATGGTCTCTATCGAGGGTTATCCGCACGCTGAGATCAGTTAATTAACCAATAACGGGTTTTTAGAAGGAGTACAAAAGATAGTTTTTTGCAGTAGGTATTATAAACACATTTTTGAAGTTACCTTTTTAATACTCGTAGATGTCGCATACTCCTTGCTCAATTTTCTCCTTTTTTATATTTGTTTTTTAAAACTTGCAGTCTGTCTTGAACACTCAAACTAACAACTTGTGCCCATTTCCTCAATATAATCCTATATTCGAATCTTGGTATTATTTATTACAGTCCATTTGCTTAGTTCATTTCTTTTTGGTATTCGAATTATAGTATGTTACGGCTATTAAACTAAACAACTTTTATTTTACTTTTCTCGTTTCAAAGGGTCTGAAAACAAGAAAAAAATGGAAAAGAGAGGTGTTATGTTGTGGGACAGCCGGTTTGAAAGAAACGTTGTTTGTAGTAAGGGTGATGAAGGCCAAATTTCTATATGATTTGCTCATGTCTGCCTCTTTGACTGATGATAGGGAGCATCCTCAAGAAGATACAAAAAATATTGGCGGACATCCACACCCCTGCGTTTTTGAGGCATTAAGTTTTAACTATTTTGAAATTTGACAATGAAACGTACACCTGGCAGACTATGACTATCTGATTAAATACAATGTATAAAACCCCAGAAAAATGGTCTGCCACCATAATAGCCCTGCGTCGTAAAGTTACAGCTCTTCAAAATGCAAAAATTCAATACTTCGTCCCGTGATAATGCAGAGCCCTGCATGTCTGCCTCTTCGATTTTCTACATCTTCAGAAGTATTTTAAACAGGAGCCACAAAGGCAGACAAAAAAAACATTATTTAGTATCTTATTTTTTTTTTTCTTTGACTCAAAAACGCAGCGACGCACAGAAAAACTTGTAAGGACCAAATCGATTCGTATTGAGCTGATCTATCATCCCTATTAATATGAATCATGAGCAAATCATATACCCAAATTGCAGCCAGCACCCTAACTATTGTTTGAGACGCTCTCTTTTATAAATCTGTGCTTTGTTTTTTCCTTTTCATTTTAAAATTGTGATCAAATAAGTAGAATGTCGTGACGGATATACTTTTGTAGTTTAGCCCTCATTCGCGATAAAGTAACGTACAAATTGGTCGTAAGCCATAGTTGTTATTTTTTTGTTTTTAAATAAAAGAAAAATAATCGATAAGTAATTTGCTGATAGTCAAAACAGTAAAATGATGGACACGGGTGTAAAGGACGGTACAACGAAAACTGAAAGGGCGTGCTCAGTCAACGAAAGTGAAGATTTTTCCCAAAAAAACATTTTTCAAAAATTTTGACCTTTCTATACAAACTGTTCGTTCAGAGTGAGCAATTTGTATGGAGAGATCAAATATTTTTTGTATTTCCCAGAAATGTTTCTTTGGGAAAGTTGTGCAGTTTCGTTGACTGAACACGCCCTTTCAGTTTAAGGTACACCGTCCCTTACACTCTGTAGGTATTTCTGAGAAAAACTTGTATAATATATAAATACAAAAATCTGTCAAAGTCGTAGTTTTACTAGGCTATAAAAGTGCGTCAATGTTCCTCAGAGTATTTTATGATGATGACAACTTGGCTGACAATAATGACGAAGTAAAAATGTAACCCATTTACTGTAGTATCATCAAAGCTTTTAGCACATGCAGATTATCACATTGTAAAAAGTTATGGTCGTTTGAATAAAAGCCGACAGATTTATATATTTAGAGTCATTTCGAGGTTGGTTATGTGGTGTGAGCAATGTAGCAGTACTCTGCTACTGCAGTCAATCAAATGGAGGTCCATTCTTATAACATTCTAACTACTTTGTGTCGAGTAATAAAAGCAAGTTGATTTTTTATTACCAAATCTATTTGTCATTGAAAAGTCGATCACGCTAGAACAGATCCATGAAGTAGTAGTCAGACACAATAGAAGATGACAGTAATCGCAGGTGAGTAAGTAGTGATGAGACGTGTCAAGCCGCCGCCGCGCCGCCGGCAACCGTTTAATTCGTAAACCAAGAGTCGGTCGCCAGTCGCGTCCGTAGTCGCAAGCGAACCACTCGCTCATCACATTTCCTCAATCTCCTGGATCTTTTGTTATCGGTGCAAGATCACAAACTTTTTATTACTAGCTGTTTGGACTAAAAACTGTGCTTATTGGAGGAAACTGTTCTATAAGAAACACTTTCGAGATCAGGTAAGTGTAATTATTTTTTTATGAGCCTGTTCACGTCAGTGTTAGTCATGATTCCAAACTTTTGAAATGTTTTTTAACAAAACTGAAATATTATAAACGTTGGTAATTATTTGATCTATTTGTATACTAGCTGTGCTTAAGACTTCGTTCGCGTGGAGTTTAGTCTTATAACTTGATTGCTTCACCGCTTTACACTTTGTGGTAGCATATCTTCTGTTTGAGTGAACCGATTGCGATTGAACATTTGCATGTTGGTCCAAAAGAAGCCTAATTCATTTTCGGATTTTTTAAATCATATTTTATTATCTAGCGGACCGAGAAAGGTATTGTAATTTTTAAAGCTTTTTTAATTTTCTCATATAAAGCAAGTCTCCCTAAAATAATCGTCCGCCGGTCGGTCGTTCTGTCCGTCACGCTTTGGCCTAGCAGCTAAACGAATAGTCGGATTGGCACCATATTTTAAATTTTATGTAAATCCATCGAAGGATTCTGAGTAGTTTCTTGCCGGCTCTATTTTGAGGATATCTGTCATAAAATGAACAAAAAGAAATGTTATTTGCGCAAAAAGGGCTCAAATGATCTTGATGAAACTTTGCATGATCAAGAATCTCCATTCAAGGAATCTTTCGGTAGTATTTATTGCTCTGTGAAAGTTCATATTTACTGAAAATCTGTTTTTTTGAGCTTATTTTAATGTTCCTTAATTTGGATTCTGAATTGGCTATGTACCTGACTGCTTATTTTATTTTATATAAATCTAGTATAGGTATAGTAAATTTGCAATTCGTACATATTTACTCTACTAACGGGTTTCGTTTACTTGGCTGGACGAAATCTCTTGAAGAGATAAGCCCGCCTTTGTAAATGTCCTTTTATTTTTACCTTTCTAATTGTGCGATAAAGAGCATTCGGCTTTTGGTGCGGAGGTTTCGCGTTCGATTCCCGGTAAGGAAGTACCCCTAAATCCTTAAATGATGACTCTCGTATATCGCGAGAAAGTAAGTGCAGTGCTAATATACCATTTATTTAGTTACTAATTATGGCATGGCAGCCAAACAAAAAGGAAAACAGTCAATCAAAAAGTATATGCAGGCCAAGTAAATGAACGTTAGTACATATCGCACATATTTTCTACCAACAGATTTGCCAAGTTTTGTTATACAGGGTATAAGACACGGTGTACCGATAACTGAAAGGGCGTGTTTTGTCAACGAAACTGAACAACTTTCTCAATGAAATATTACTAGGAAATAAAAAAAATACCTCTCCCTACAGATTGCTTACTCTGGTCGAACAGTTTGTATCGACAGGTCAAAATGATTTTTCATTTCCCAAAAATGTTTCTTAGGGAAAGTTGTTCAGTTACGTTGACTGAGCACGCCCTTTTAGTTTTTGGTACACCGTCCTGTATGTAAGAGATAGATAGATGTACGTACACTCTATTGCTCACATAAAAGAATAGCACAAACGTAAGACGTATTTAAGTAGGCATGCTAATTTTGTACCAAATACTATTTTAACTCCCTAATAGTTCACCGTTAAGTAATATATTTACATACTAGCTAGATTTGATGGTTATATCAATATCTTTTTATCTTGACACGTGCTAAGCTAACAATTTATTTCCATATACTTGCTTTTGATCGAAGAGAGAGCTTTACAAAAAAGCGTACACAGATATTTAGCACACACAACACGAGTATTTTATTTCTCTTTAGTAAAACTCTAGGTTATTTATAATGGTCATTTATAATGAAATAATAGATTTAACTGCAAAAATCGCGCAAACAACAAAACTCATACTACGTACATAATAATCAAGACTATTTCTGCCACGATATATCCTTCTACCCAAAGATATTGGACTCTTTCCTTTGCTCGGACCCTTATTATTCTGTGCTTCTACCTGCTACGTTCTTTACATACCTACTTCCATCGCTTTTTCTTCTGATTTCCCTAATCAACGCTAAGGCCCTTGTCCACCGGGACGATTCCGAGCCGATAAAAGGAGTACTTTTAGGTACTCATGGTGCCGCATACCGCTTCTATTGCATGGCGCTGTTCTTTTGTTTTATCTGTATCGGCACGGAATCGTTGCGGTGGACACACAGCTTAATCATCGCCGATATCGGCTCTAATTTCTATAGAAGCTATGCGTTTGTTTTATATCGATAAATGGCTTAACGCTGTTTGTCCACCGCGACGATTCCGAGCCGGTACCGATAACAAGAGAAAAACACCGACGTAGTTACGAACAAAACCAGTACTTATTACGTAATCAAAGTGTCTTTCATTTATCGGCGCTGTTCTTTTGTTTAATCGGTATCGGCTCGGAATCGTCATGGTGGACAAACAGCCTAAGTATGAGCGTTCGGGAACTCAGGTTAAAAATGTAGAGACGACAAAAAATATCAAAATGAGAAAGATTTCAAAATTGCGCAACTACAGCAGATTTATTTTTCTAATTATACCTACGCCTTAAAAATAGAAAAGGTAATCCAAAGATTTTTCCATTTGACTGTGGAAAACAAGAAGTGTGGGTGGCAAGAAAAGGATTCCATCAACTTCTAAGAACGCTAACACAATACAGAAGCTTTCATTTTTCTCCGAGATAATAATAGATACATTAACTCCCAGTAATGCGTCCTCAATCTTACATGAGTAAGTTACCTTTTACCTGTTTACCTCATTCATGTTGACACTATAAGGATAAACGAATATGTTTTTTTATCGTCAGTGGGCTTGACCGCGATCTAGTCTTGAGGATAGAGGTCGATGATGGAACGAGCTTGCTTAGAAGAAGCCTATTTACTCGCGACTTGAATAGAAGATTTATTCTATTCAGATCACCTTCTACAGGCAATTGTGGTTAATCGCATCGTATACATAGGCACTATTGTTATAAGGTAAGTACCTAGTCTGCAGCGTCCTATTTATGGGCAATGGCCTACCTACCCCCTCCTTCCAATAAATTGATCTTGGATTATTTGTAACCTGTCAGTAACTTCTCTTTTCGTAATATACAGGGTGTTAGGGTCATTCTGTGGTCAGTTTATTTTAAAGGTATATTTATTTACATATTTGTTTGTAGTTGTCTCGTGTTGTTATTTTTTTAACTGATGGGGGCGCTAGTTGGCTGGGGGAAAGCCCTTAATAACCGTTCTGACAACAGAGCAAAAAACAAACAAAATACGTTTTCACCTCCAAAGCTCGGAAACATTTGTTTTGTCGGTTAAATTCTGCGGCCAAAAGCGATTTTTGGCCCCTAGCGTGCAAAAGGTTTTTGAAATTCGAACGCGATGTACTTATTATTTTATAGTATGCTGCAGTACTGGCCGCTTGTAAAACCAGGCACGCACTATCGTTTTCAAGATGAGAAAGAGGGATGCAGCTATAGGAAAGAAACAAATAGTATTATGAATAGTGAATGCCTGGTGGGTAAGGTACTGGCTGATAATGAAAAGTAAATTTAAAATTCGATCGCCTTTTTTTGTTCTCCTGCCCAGATTAATGGACTCGCCCTTTGACTTCAAATCAACGCAATACAAAATAGATTTGCCTGTCTCCATATTGAAATCCAATGAAAATGAACCTTGTTCCGCAAATTTATCAAGTAGTTTATAGGTAGAGTCACGAACATAAGCACAGCAGTCCCAAAAATAATAATAATTTAATTATAGTGATTTCCTTTTTAATGTCTAGTATTATTTATCTATACATGGCCACTCGTCCGTGAAAACTCTTTGACCTTGAGCTGGTCTCTGGGTACGGAGGTTTGTAGCGAAGCGCTGGTTCAGGTTATACTGGTTATGTTTCCACTTGCTTGCTGCCGTCAGTACCATTATGTAGGTATTAGGCCCTTACGTTAAAACGGTTGAGTAATTATTTCTTATATTTGAATTGCTATTCTTGCATTATGTTAACATTTCCTCGCTTTAATGAGGTGAAAAATTTTGTGTTTCGCTCGGCAGCAAAGTTATTTTGCGTCTCGTGCCTTGAAACCTTCGCCACGCTCAGGATTCTTCTTTTGAACCACTCGCTTCGCTCGTGGTTCAATCCTAGAATCCTTCGCTTTCTCAGGTTTCAATACGAGGCACTCGCGCCAAATAAACCTTTTGCTGCCTTGCATAACAAATAACTATTCTTGTATTGCGACCTCCCTTATTTTTTAGTTTTTTTAGTTTTAATAATATATTTGTTTTAAAAACACATATCCTGTGAAATTTTCAAACAGCTACCTATTTCAGTTCAAAAGATACAACTATCAACCTAGTAAAACACGACACATTTTCGACATTATGCCCCACTGTGCGTCTCTCTCGTGTCCTGCCGCGGAGCACCACTTCTTATATGTTACCTGCAAGTGTTTACTTGAATTGTGCCAAGTTTCAGGTTTTGTGCAAGGTACCCCATACAAACACGGCCTTAGATCTCCTACTATTACAATATATTTATATTCGGAGTTTTTAATCCTAAAAGTATTGAATAGTAAGATATGAGGTCAACATTGGTAACAAAAATATTACAAAAATGTACTTTTCTAAACAACTTTTACGTTTTATTTCTTCGCAATCAAAGTGAAAAGCAGAGTTAATAACTCGACCATAACCATAGATTTATATAGTCAAGATAGGGTCTTGGGAACAAGCGGTTCAAAATTTCCCCATACAAGAAAAAATAGCGCCATCTGTGAAAAATCGGGTGAACTACGTTGTGTATTAGGGCATATTTCAAACTACTTGTACATGCCGTAAAATTTACTGTCCCATGGACAATTATTTACTTTTTTATGTCTCTATATCCCTGAGATATTTTTTAGTTATTTTTAAATATTAAGTTAATGTTTTTTCTGCTGATTTACATATATTAAACTAACAGTATTACATTTTAAATAAATACTGAATAATTTCAAAAATTGGCAATTTTATTGTTCAGTACTGTCCCATTTCCATTCACCAACTTTTGACCTGATATTCAACATTACTTTTCATAGAATATATTGTGGTTTCGACTTTTTTGTGTGTAAATATCTTTTTATCTTACGAATAAATACTTAATAGCTCTCTAAACCTTATTTAAGGAACATATTTTCAATATTAAATACTGTCCCATAATTTGGTTGTAACGGACATGTCCTAGCACCGTTACCGTGTTACAGGCGATATTTTTATGAATTTTTATACCAAATACGAATTGTATTTATCAAATAGTAACACTGTAATGAATCTTTCAAACTTCACTCTATGTTGTCGGCCATTTTAACAAGATTTACGGGTGGAGTGAGCTATGCGGTATATAATCTATTTGGTTTCACGTCTGATTGTCCGGTCAGTAATTTGAATGTACATAAAACAATTAATAATAAACTTACCTTCACTTTATACTGTCATACGTTTTAGCTATTTTGGAATTAAAATATAACCACAATAAGCCTTTTTAAACAATATTTTTAGGCGAGGAAACCATTTTCGGTAGCATGATGTGGTTCCGTTACGTCCTGTTCGTTACTTTAAAACCAGTAACGTATGACCCGGACCTAATCAGTAACGAATAGGACAGCATAAAGTTGCGTCTAAAACTGATGTCTGGTCCAAATATAACCTTTTATATTCAATGGGAAAAAAACTAAAGTTTTTATGGCTTTCTGATCAATAATACATGCAGCCAAGTTTCTCTGTATATCTTCATCTTTACTGTGTCCTGTTCGTTATGAGTAGGTCAGGTTACGTGACTGTCCCATAAAAAATTCCCCAATCTTCTTGATTATTGCCTATATTTATAGGAAATCCATTTATTTATTAATATTAAAAATAACTTTAATATAGTGAGATCAAATAGCTAAGAAAACTAGTGATTAATTAGCCTAAGAATATGATTATACCACAAAGTAAAAGATTAAGATTTTTTATTAGGTAACGGTAAGGACTAATTAAATGCAAAAATAATAAATAAATATTTTTCTAAAAACAGTACGTGATTATTAAAAGATAAAGAACTTATTTGTTATCCCAATAAATGTATTAAAACATGAAATTTAAAGTTTGTTTTAGAATTATAACCATTTTTCTCTTGGTAACGAACATGACAGAATTCAGAGAACTTTTTAGGTTTTTCTTTGATTAGATCATAATTATTTAAAATTGATCGGTTCTTTAAATGAAAATACAAAATTTATCTATTAGGCTACTTATAATTGCTAAAAATATACTAATGTAATCAACTTTGATAAAATCATGAATTTTTCAATAGCGTACAAGTAAATTGAAAAATGCCCATTACTTCGGTCGGTGCTAAATACACGGAACGACAATAATATGGCGGGAAAAAACAAAACAAACTTTTTTCTGTTTCTATGTCATTTAGGCCTGGTTTTTTGAGTTTCATTAATTGAATTATAGTCAAAAACAATAATAAGAAATAACGATAATAATAATAATAAGAGTATATTGTTTCTTCAAATAGAAAATTCCATTTTGTTGGTAAGTTTATTTGCATCCAATGTTGACAATATGACTGACAACGACTGACATTTGTTGGTCCTAAACGTCAGATTTCGGACCAACGAATTGGGGACAGCGTAACGTGCCGATGGGCTAGTACTTATATATAAGTAAATGACCATAACACTTTTTATCCACGGCCTAATTATTCGCCACTCCCCTACGGGTCGTGCGAGTACGTAAGCCTCGTATAAAAAGCCATGTTTTATGCACTTGTTGTAAAATCTTCTAGTTTTGAGCCATGTTTATTTAAGAAAGTTATTTAAATTATCACAAGTACATGCTCATCTTTTGCCACCAAGAACTAATTAAGTGACGCTATGAAGCGTCTTGATTTCTCTTGACAATAGGGTTAGCTAGACTTGGCGCTGATATTAATGTACCTACACAATAACTAACCCGCTTTGTTTGTATGTATTGTTATGACGACGATCAATAAATAAATTGTAAAAAATTAAAAATACAAGTGACCGCAAATCTTAAACAAGAAACTCGTAGCTAATGCTCGGATAGTTCCTGCACCACCGTAGCATCAGCGAACGTATACAATCACAACACATATAATCCAAGCATCTTGAATACATCTAGCATTCTGTACACTCAACAGCACGTCAGTAGAAACACTTTCGGCTCTATGACACAGTAATAGAGTTCAAAAAGTTCCCACTGACGTGCGAGTGACCGCACAACTGCAAGAAAATCTGTTTAACGTCAGTCGGTGGTCCTGCCGACAGGTGGAAATCAATCGTGACGTGAAGTCTTTATTTACGTTACAATATGCATAAATTGAGTGATCACGTAAACTCTTAGCCAACTTCAAGCGGATTCAGCGATAATGTCAGAGTGGTTTATGCTTCAGTATATTGGAAACTGTGGTTTTATAGTCGTGGTTAAATTAAGACGATATACAAGACATTCTCTATTTTAGTTTCAAACGCGAGGGAGTTTAAATTTTAATTTTGAGAAATATGTTTTTGAAACTAGTAGTTTGTATAAGCAAAATATCGAAAACAATAAATACGAAAAACGTTTCCGTTTTCTACATTTTTTAATCTAAAATATTATTGCTGTGTTGCCAGGTTGGGATATCTTGTATTCTTAGATTTTTTTGTGATGAAAGGAAATTTATTTATTTGTGAGTTTATTAGGTTTTCTTGATTTTTTTATAGCATTTATTTACAAAAATAAGTAAATTTAATTGATAATGATGAAAGACGTCCACGAAAAATTGCTTTGAACATGCTTCAATATGGCTTAAAATAAAGAAATATGCAAAATTTCTAGCAGTAAATTTAAATCCCATTTTAAATAAAAATGTTTACGAAATTTTGTTACGCTAATTCGCTTCTATTTGTTGGGGTTCCGTAACTCATAAGGAAATAACAGAACTCTTATAGGATCACTTTGTTGTCCATCTGTCCGTCTGCCCCTTTGTTAATCAAGACGGGTCTTTAGTAAACTCAGTACATTAACGAGTTTACCAATCAATTTTTTTCCTTAATTTCCTTTAGTCAGCTCGGTAAACTTGTATTTGTTTACTTGTTTAACTTCTTTAACTTCTTTAATAGTTATATGAAAATATTTATAAAACAATAATGGTGTCTTCTTTTAATTTTCTCTGAACTTTTTTACACGCCTGTACACAGTTTTGAAAGAAAATAATAGATTTTGAACTCTAAGTTTGTACTTAGAGTTCCAAACCTATTGTTTTCTTTCAAAAATACGATTTTGAACTCTAAGTTTGTACTTAGAGTTCCAAACCTATTGTTTTCTTTCGAAACTGTGTACAGGCGTGTAAAAAAGTTCAGAGAAAATTAAAAGAATACACCATTTGTTATTGTTTGATAATATTACATTAAAATGCAAGTGCGCTATTTTGGATATTACAGCCGAGGCTCAGAAATTGCAGCCCGAGCCGCAGGCGAGGGCGTAATGGAGCCGAGGGTGTAATTACCAACGCGCACGAGCTTTTTACGACGTTTTTCAACACATTTGTGAATAAAAACAAATCAAATTGGTTACCTTTGGCTGCATAATTTTGTTCATGCTTCCCTTTAATTTTACCAAATTTCAAAATTGTATTTTGTGTGTGAGTATTTTAGAAGGTTCAGGATCAGTTTTTTACATAGAATACATGAAACAGAGTTAGAAAGGCGAAGTAGGCGGGCCCCGCGTGCCACGGATAGGTCCGTAGGACAAACAAACGTCAAAACCTCAAAATGACCCCTTCAGTCATTTGCCCGACTCAATGGCGTAAAGAGCAGCGACGTATTTTTTAAGAAAATGCCGTTTTGTGCGATATTATCACGTCGAGCTCACAGCAAAGATAAAAATTAGCAAAATGGATGCCTATTGTACCACCGATAACCATTTTGAATACCTTTTTATCCACTATATTTGTTAAAACAAAAATATTTTTTAGCCGGTCGAAACCAGAGCAAAAGTGCTTCCAAAAATACAACGATATCGATAAATTTCTGTATACTGGAATTATTCCTGTAATGTTGAATACTTACTTGTATATATTTTTTAGCTTTGAAGTTAACCAATAATTTTTTAATACTTAAAAAAATACAAATTGTTTGCACTCATACTAAATCCCAACTTTAGAAAGAGATTTTTGGCAGCTACCCAGGTGATCCAAAAGAAAAGCAAAGATGGATCGATGCCACAGGGCAAAAAGATTGGTTAGCCACCAAAACAAGTTCTACTTGCTCCAAACACTTTTTGGAGAGTGACATCATCTTTTCGGCACAAAGAAGACATTTAAAGCCTCTTGCTATACGCTATACCTGTTAGAAACCGAAATCACTTCCCGGAGGGACACCAACTTTACCACACACGTCTTTACTGGTATATTAATTTAATTTGTTGGTTCTTCTTATTGCTGACTAGCAGTTGCCCACGACTTCATTTGCGTGGGATTCGAAAAAAGAGTAGATATTATGCTTTTCTAGGTCTAAGTCCATATTCCTGCCAAATTTAATCGAATTATGTTTAGTGGCTGGGTCGTGAAAGAGTAACAAACATCCAAACATATAAAAATTCAAACTAAAATAAATTATCTTTATAATATTAGTGAGATATAAATAAGAAAAATGTAAATATCATGTAAATAATAAAACAAAACAATGCTTCATGATCTATTTTATTGTTGAAGAATATTTACACGCAGGGATCTTCTAATAAAAAACCGGCCAAGAGCGAGTCGGACTCGCGCACCGAGGGATCCGTACCACCACATAATCACGATTGTATCAGAAATTTCAGTATGTTCCTGTGCTAGATTTTTTGAGTCCGACACGAGCTTGACTAGATTTTATTATTTTTTGTTATTTTATAGCTTATGCACTATAAACATTGCAATTTTTATTTTATAGCTTATGCACTATTAACATTGCAATTTTCTTGTTTTCAAGTGTTCCCGTTTTTAAGATAGAGCATAAACAAAAATCGCCTAAAAAGGTCTTTAGTATCGGAGCCACACTTAATTTATATATTTATTACTGTTCATGAGATACAGCTCAAACAAAATTTTGTTGTTGTAGCGGCAACAGATATACACAATTTGTGAAAATTTCAAATTTCTACCTATTACGGTTCATGAGATACAGCCCACTGACAGTCAGACAGACATCGGAGGCATATCAATAGGTCCCGTTTTTCACCCTTTCGGTACGAAACCCTAATAAAGAATGAGTATAAAACTAAAACTCGTATACAAGGTGTAAGTAAATACTTGGCTTCTCAAACAAAAGTTATTATGATGCGTTTCCAGGCAATACACAACACAATAAAACTAATTAAGAACGCATCCTTTCCTTCCCTCTCTTCCCCCCCCCCCTCGTAACTGCCTGAAACATCAATGAAAAAGCAATGGCCGCGCGCGCAATTCTGTTCTCATGAAAATAATATCTAAAACGACAAAGACACCTGTGTATAATACAAAGCGACTTTGAATTTACAACGTTTTGTTTAAAGATTGATTGATGCAGTGTGACCACTAATAAGAACCAGCGCCTGGATTCCCTATCATCAGGTACGTCCTTCTTCACCCCGCCGCCTGAGAATCGGATCTGTAAACGTTAGTTTAGTATTATTTAATCTGTGATTTTAGTGAGATTTAAAAAATAAAACAGCTTGCACAACCTAACATTAGCGTGACGATTAGTTTCTGCGCATGGTGACACGCGGAGAGCCAATGAACGCTTCGCAGTCCTTCCCCCACCATTCGCGCACCCCCGCGACTCGTTTTTTGTGTTCTGCGCATTAACCGCCATCGCTAGAGTTAGTTATTGCAAGCTGTAAGAATCTAAAATAAACCTATGTTTCGTGGAAAATTTGTAATCCAGAGTACAATAATCCATTTTATCGATAATTTGCCCAATGAAACATACATCCCTAGCATTTGCACAATAATGATACCAGTATAACACAACAATTTAATATTTCAAAATCGCTAACTTTCTATTTTCAGTAAAGAAAAATCTAAATTATTTTTTTAAGTATTATGCATAATGTTGCACACATTTATAAATATTTTGTTAAGGAAATATTTAAAAGGAAAGTTAAAACAAAGAAAGATCCAATGGATACTTTTTGAACCGTTTTGTGCAAACTTTATTAGTATGGCAACATTTTATCTTTGTCTCTTTCTCACCCAAAAACGTCAGATTTTTACGTTTTTGAAAATAATGTTATAACGTAATGTAATACGGTAAATTTTTGATTGCTTGGATTTGGCTCTTTTGACTTTTTCGATTCACCAGTAGACGACAAATAGCTAGCGGTTTTTTTATGTAGTGAAAATATAATTTATCGTGTAAATGTGTGCAAACTGGCGACACCGGTTCCCGTACAAAATTGTCAGCATTGCCTTTCTAACTCTGTTTCATGTATTCTATGGTTTTTTATATGTAGAAGTCGACACTATTAGAAATAATTACAATAATAAACACGACAAATATTTGTAAAATGGCGCGCATTCTTTCTTTTTCAGCGGTCACAGATTATAGTCGCGTGAGGAGCCCCCAAAACATTACCATGTTATCTTACACCATCAATCTTTTATCAATTATTAGTCAATCTAGTAACCAAGCTATAAAAAAAAGTAATTGTCACTCGGTACCCAAACATCCTATTCCATTTACCTTGAAATAAATGATCAAAAATTGAATATCTTGTTACTTAAATGACAAATTTATTGTTAATTAGTTAATTACAATAAATAATTTCATAAAATCAACATTCATTTATGATATTTTCTCGAAGTTAACTTGAAAATTTTAGTAACATAATAAGCATAAAAACTCCTTGCTCTTGGCCGATAAAAAAAAACAAAAATAAAACACTAGTTAAGTAATAGAATGACAAAAACACGCGTGTTTAATGAGCTGGATTATGGACCTTAATTCAGTGCAAATAGAGCTGTTTTATGAGCAAATGTGTTGAAAATATTTTAATATAACTATTAAAGAAAAACTAAAGCTATAAACCCCAGTCGTTTGATCCGAAATTCCGTTTATTGAAAATAAACACGACAGATTAAAAATCACAGTTGGTTGCCTACTAAATAGTTTCAATCAAATTCTAAAAATAATACAGTCGTTTTATTAATATTGATTTAGAACAATTTCAGGTTTTTCTATAAAGATTTTCTTAAAAAAAAGCAACAATAGAGATATTTTCTTAAAACAATAAATCATCAACAAATAAAAAAAACATGCAAAATCACATGCGCTTCATAGTGCAGTTGTTTTTGTTCACTTTTTTAAAAGTATTTTCTTAAAACCACGCGCAAGTTTGTAAGTATGCATGGATGTTTGTTACTCTTTTACGTAAAGCTACTGAATGGATTTTAATGAAACTTGGTCACTTGTTTGTGAAATTGTAAAGCTATTGTAAAAAAAGCCATTGTCTCCTGTCATAATAAATTCCAAAGAGTTGTAGCCACGTTGTAGCGTTGTAAGCACTGCCGTCAAAAAATTGCAAGCCCCTGTGAAATACGCTCTTTGTGAGGTTTGTTTCATTTCAGCATTGCTCTAATTTTGCCGCGTACAGTCAACCACACATTAGTTATACTTTGACTTTAAGACCACCTTTTTACCTAGTTGTCACTGCGAATTCGTACGCGCCCTAAAGTTTCTGTAACTAGATTCAGACCATGAAATGTATTCTTTGTTTACATTTAAAAAATACAGAATATTGAATCACGTGATAGCGCATTTTATGTGGAAAGTGAATATTTATTCATATTTTCATGACCCTCAATTTCATGATCTGTTTCTTTAGACCCTGTTTATGGCGCAGGCATATTACAAAAACAGAAATTTGATGAAATCCCTAATACCTAAAACCGGCATTTGATCGAAAGCCTGATTTTATCATATTGATCTTCTCTCTCGGTTCAGTTAAGTTATATTTCTATATTAGGTTAGATTCGGTTTATTAACGTTAGAAATATTGTTCCGTTTTTTGATTAAATCTCTTAGGGATTTGACCGCATCTCTGTTTTCATGATATCCCTGCGACCAAATACTTAAAAATTTGTACCGATGTACCGTTCAGCGTGTTATTTCAAGCCTTTGAATCACTTAAAATGAAAAAGACCGCCGATATAGATGGCCTGTCAGTTAAAATTATTAGTGCCGTTATAGAAAGCATTGCACCATACTTATCTAGTATTTTTAATAAATGTGTAGATGATGGTGTTTTTCCTGATTTGATGAAACATAGTAAAATTATTCCGTTGCTTAAAGCTGGTAGTAAATCAGACCCCACTAATTTTAGACCTATTTCTGTTCTACCAACTCTTAGTAAGATATTTGAAAAGATAATTTTAAATCAGGTTCAGAGCCACTTTTATCGCAACAACTTGATGAACCTAAAACAGTTCGGTTTTACCAGGGGTCGCTCAACAGTCGATGCAGGTGTTGAGCTTATTCAAAGTATATTTGACGCCTGGGAGGAGTCAAGTGATGCCATTGGTGTTTTCTGTGACTTGTCCAAGGCTTTCGATTGTGTACATCAAGATATTCTTATCAGGAAAAGTACACCATTATGGAATTAGAGACCAGGCTCTAAGCCTTCTGGAGTCGTATCTAAGTGAAAGGATCCAGAAGGTTGATGTAAATGGGAAAAGGTCACTAGGATCAAAAATTTGTATTCATTGTCTACATTAACGATTTGCCAAACCTTGTAAAGGACAAAATGAATGAGAATGAGAAAGGAAAGGAATGAAAGGGATGAAAGGAATGAGATAGTACTATTTGCAGATGATACGTCTTTGATTTTTAAAGTCAAAAGACAACAATCAAATTTTGACGACGTAAATAGTACAATCTCTAATGTAGTTGAGTGGTTCACCGTAAATAATCTTTTACTTAACGAAAAGAAAACTAAGTGTGTTAAATTTGTTTTGCCTAATGTAAAGCCAACTGCTACAAGCCTATTAGTGAAAAACGATAAATTGAGTCTTGTGGAATCAGCTGTGTTCCTAGGTATTACCTTAGACAACAAATTACAATGGGGACCGCATATTAATAAATTGAACAGACTTAGTTCTGCAGCATACGCAGTGAAAAGAATAAGAGCTCTGACGGATGTAGATACCGCGAGGTTAGTCTACTTCAGTTATTTCCATAGTCTCATGTCATATGGCCTTTTGTTATGGGGTCATGCTGCGGATGCAAACAGCATTTTTTTACTACAAAAGCGAGCTGTTCGTGCAATTTATAAAATGAAGCCTAGAGAATCTCTTCGAAATAAATTTAAAGAAATCAACATTTTGACTTTTGTGTCGCAATACATTTATGAGAATTTAATATATGCTAAACGGAATATACATATTTTTGATAAAAATTGTGACAGGCACAGTGTCAACATAAGAAACAAGAATCAACTTGCTTCTCATGTCAGCCGTATTCACAAAATTAGTAAAACATATAAAGGTCAATGTATACGCTTCTATAATAAGGTACCCACTGATATTGAAAGTTTACCGTTAGATAAATTCAAAACTGTAATCAAGCAGAAACTATGTAAGAAGGGTTATTATTAAATATCAGATTATCTAGAAGAGAAAAATCCATGGGATTAGACTACGGTTCTAACAGGCTAATTCAAAATTAAAATTGACCTATGTATGTTGTATATCAACCTTGTACATTCAAACATATTTAAAAGAGCGCGTGGGTTTTTATTGTCGCTTCTTTTTTTTCCCACAATGGCGCCACATTGTTTGTGAAGCGATGTAGTTTAGCTGACGTCATTAAGGGATTTTAATATCCAACAATGAATAAACGATTTTGATTTGATTTGATTTAATCGTTTACTCTTAAATAAAGTCACATACATTCGCAGAATTCTTCTTATAAAATCAATTTAGCAAGAGACAACCGCCACATGTTTGGCGCTACAGAACAAATAACTGTATGTAAGCTGTCAACTAATAATACCTATTCATTCACAAGTCTCAATAAAAATAGGTAAACATTTTAATAAAATGATCTTATTTGTACCAGAAATTTTAGTGAAGACTGTCCTTGCCGGTTATCATCATGACGTAACTTACGGAGGATAATGCGGTGGCTATGACAGAAAATCGAATACTGAATTATTTACTGTCTCGTTTTATCCTATAGATAATGTCTTTGCTATTTACGGGAGATAATGTCGGTAGTTGTTATGTCGCTTTTAAATGACAGTTAGATGTTTATTATTAAAATTGAATGTAATAGTTTTTACAGGTCTGATAAAAATACAGCTTTCAACATATTAATATGAAATTAAGATAAAAAAACCGGCTAAGTGCGAGTCGGACTCGCGCACTAAGGGTTCCGTACTGTACAGATCTGAAGTCCCTTCCAATAGGATCCTCAAATCAGATACGTGAAAGTTTTGGCCAAGGTTGATCGTCTAGAATAATATCCTTTAAGAATATTATAATTTTTCTGAATCCTACGTCATTCCGTTTTATATATTTATAATATCTTGTAATTTACAGATTCTGCTCGGTGGAGAGTGGCAATAGAAGAATGAAAAAGAAACACACTTGTTATTTTAATATTTATATTTGAATATAAACCTAATCTTTACATGTCTAATTTGAGTTATTTATTTTATTTTATATCACTATTTATTTAAATTTAGTCTCATATTGTTTGGTGTAGTTCATCTGAAATCATGTAGATTCATCAATTTAGGAGAGGTGTCGTCTCTTTTACAATGCAATATTATTATAGCCGTTAAGTTTCTGAAAAGAAACCTATGTTAATATAAACGAAGTAATAAAAAATAATGTGGGGACAATCCCCAAGTTTGGGGCACCGCCATCGCCCCAAGCAGCTCGTCCTAGGCCTCCTCTACCCTAAGTCCTAGGTCCGAGGCATATCATCACCCAGCTCACGATGACATGACGCTAAACTACCCTAACAATCCAACTGGATCGTCAGGATTCTGATCATCCTCGCGGAGCTGGAAATCCCACCGAAAACTTAAACTACAGTAAAGACTAGGGTTAATGTATGTGGAGAGCGGAACTAACTAACCACAGTACAACCCAGACGGTGATGATGTCTCCCCCCGGTATGTTCATGCCCCGCGTCAAACCCGACTTCCACGTGGCCCACCTTTAAGGGACGATCACTGACTCATCCAGGGTTCACAGGGTATTGACTATTTCTTTTAGTCACCCATACCAGAGCTGGTCACCGAGCCCGCCAGGCACACGAAGCATACGGTCTTCCTTTAGGAAAACAGGGCACTCTCCATCATGAGCTATAAGAGCTCTTCCTGTAATCCCTCCGGGCAGACAATGACCGACATCATCGAATCCCTTAGTTTGTTTTGAAATAAGTTAAACTGAAAATAATTAGCCAGCTCCACACGTCCAAGTGTGAAGTCTGTACTAGATACGGGTATAGTATTATTGCTTGCATGGCCAGCCTAGATCAATAACGGTTTTATAACGAGAGACATAAAGAGTTTGAAGGGCAATCTCCCTCCCCCCAGTCACTGAGTGACTTTATTGCACCAACAAGGTCTCCGTATATCCTTCATAGCTCTCACTTGTGATGCGTAGCTAAATCTCTTTTCCGTTACCAACCCACGCAGGACAAGGATTATGTAGAGTAACCCCAGTCTAAACACTCATTTAAATAAAATGAATTGCATCTAAACTATAATGGGATTACCCAGCATATTTCGAAGAAGAACATATAAGAAGTAAGTATAACAAAAGATTACTGAAGGTAATCCTTAATTAAAAGTGAAGTATGATGACCAGAACCGAGAAGATACGGGATAGTAGTATCTAAGCTAGGTTGGGCCAAACATTTATGATTTAAGATCTTAAGGGAAAATCAAAAGCATCGAGTATTCAAAACCAAGAACACTGGGAGAATTTAGCGTAAACAACACTAGCTAAAACTCGATGTTCTTTAAAAGAGGACTCAAAAGAAGTATAAAAATGGGGTTATTGTATATACTTAAATATTCGGAACTTATTTACAATGAAAAGAAACTAAACATTATAATTTCTGTTCCATTTTTGTTTTCAAGAATCTATTTAGTAAAGTTAAGGTGGTTTCACACTGAGTCAAAGTATAATTTTAAGTATGATAATTTATGACAAGTTTTATTAAGGGAAAATTAAAACTTAGAATCTTATAAAGTTTAGATTCCTGTATGATTCAATGAAGATTAAATAAATTATTTAACTACTTTAGGATGACACACATAAAGTTCAGAGGTCCCCCAAGGTCAGAGTGTCGTACAGCCGTCGCAGCCTTATGGGCGAACGTCGTCAACACACTTTACAAGAAGCAACCCACGAACGAACGTAATGTCTCCATCAAGAATATTCTTCCTATTGATTCAGGACAATTCTAATTTATTCCTTATAAACAATTTAATGTCATTAGACTAAACTAGAATGTCCCTTCACATAAGAAGAAAGTTTTATGTTGTCTAACTACTCTACATTTGGTAATCTAACGCTAAGATCAGGAGGTCCTCCCGCGGTATATGCCACTCAAACGACGCAACCAATAGTGGGCAAGCGTTGTCAGCACATAACACAAGAAACATTATTTCCAAAATCCAACGTTAAAACACCTTGCTAATATCCCTCCATTTGTACTGGAGTAACACCAATTCATCCCATACATACAGATGGGAGAATCAGGATGAATCAGCGAAATCTCACACAAATAGAACGAGAAGAACTTTAGTATCAGACCCTTTTAGGCTTGAGGGCTCCGGCCCAAGAATGATTAAAATAAATAAATCCGAAGGTTGATATTATCAGATAGACTTAGACAGATACTCCAGTGACACGCGACATACATTAGCCACAACCAATATAGTGGACATCGGGGACACATGTCACGAGGGCATCCATCCATGCTTGGTTGAACTAAATAAACCTGAGAGCAGGCATTTCTTAATCTCAAAATCTGGGACTCCTACAGTATGAAAGTAAAAGGAAAGATAAGCACCTCCTATGAGCTTGAGTACTGAGATGTAGTAATGCTCTCAGCATGTTCCAATTTTGGGAAATTGAGGCAAAAGATTCAAAATCACTATCAAAGCAATTTATTATTACTTGAAATATTATTATTTATAATATTCACTCTACTTAAACTTACCCTTTATTTCACAATAAATTATCACAATCTATATCCAAGTTTTAGTTTTCAGATATATTATTTTAAGATTTTGAATTGACGTTCTAATTCTTTTGATCTGACGGAATATTTTTCTTAAATTTTATCATATGAAGACATTAGTATATTAAAAACTGGAATTTTGATTTAGGGCCAAAGATTTTATATTATTTTCTAAAAAAAGTAATTATTTAATGTATTAATATTTTCTTCCATTTTGATTTTGGGTTTTGATTTATTTTTTGTTAAAGAGTTAAAAAAATTATAAAGATTTCAAAATAGCGTCTAGCTTTGAGTAAAACTAAATCAAAAATGATTTATTTGTTGACTATTTGACAATAATGTCAAATAGACAATTCTACCTAAAAAAATATAAAAAATATACATCGTTTAAAGTTTCCTTGAATTGATGATAATAATATACATCGTCCAAAGTCACTTTGAAATGTTGACAAAATATACAACATCTAAAGCCACCCCTAATCGATGACAATATATATACATCAGAGTCCAGTTTCCATGATTTCACCAAGGACTATTTTAATCAATTTCTCTGTAAAGGAAAGAATTAAACACAATGAAATTTACATTACCTTTACAATCCAAGCAATACCTTTTTTTAGCCTTCACGTTTTATCATTTGTGGTTTGCTTTTCCATGTCTATAATGTTCCTTGTAATTCCTGTACCTGTTTAGAAATAGAACATTATCCTGCCTAGCTATACGCGAACAAAGACATTTGCAGAACTAGTTTATATTTAGTTATGGGGAAAAGGAAATCTTTATTACTATCTACAAATAACGACTCAGATTAGAAACACAGTATGTTATAATTTCCGCAGAGTTATTAATGTTTACAAAAGAAAATCATTAAAAGGGAATAACAATTTACTTAAAGTATCACACAGTACAAGCCTCTTATGACCTCGCAGGTAGATCTGTAAAGCTGCAAATATTCTCCAATCAACTCTTCCTCTTTTGACATTGAAATATGATTTTCTCAACGTTATTTAGCTCACATAACCTGGAAGAAGCTATAAATTTCATTAAGTCACATTTCACCTTAACTCAAATACACACAACAACTTTGAACCGAAAATAAATAAAAGATGGAAAACCACAAAATTGAATACTTACATAACATTAGTTTCACTCCACTTATTCTTTACACTTTGGAATCAAACCCTGAATGTTAGCATCTTGAAATTATGCGCTAATAAACCTTCCTATACTATATCCTACACGAAGCAATCCCTATCTTTATCTCAATTGAAGGAATCCACAATCCAGGATCAAAGCCTCCTTCAAAAGATTCGTTTCTTCAGCTGTATGAATTCTATTTTTTCGCGAGCTACAAAACAAAAAAAAATATAACTCACAGAAAACCAGCATACTATCGACCTTTTTTTCACAGACGTCTCAAAGTAACATCAAGGATATTTGGAACGTTTACCGATTCCATTCTTCCATTTTTCTCCGTTTTTTCCAAATTTTCCTTGCTTGACGGCCCAAAATCTCTCTCACCTGAAACTTTTAAAACATGTTAAAATTCTATTTGAGCTCCATTGCCCTCACTATTCAACAAATCCTGATTCTTAGTTTTCTTCTGTTGCTTTCGTTTATCAAAATTTTAGCAACTATTCTTTTTTATCAGCAAAAATAGCTTTTTCCTTCATTTTCTTTTTTCGACTCTCTCCCGACCCTGTCTCGACCGTCACCCCTTGTCATATTTTTCTACTCCCCGTTTATCGTTACACTTCTTGACACTTCCTCTAAATAGTATTTTATGCATTTAAAAATTTTTTAGGGTTCCGCAAGTGCACAGCCTCCCCCAAAATTTTATTATTTCGAAAAATCTAAGAAAACATTTTTTTTTTTTCGAGAATTCTAAAATTTTCAATTTTAAATTAATTTTTTTTTTTTTATTATTATTATTATTTTATTAAAATAAAACCTCCTATATTGGCCCTTAAATTTTTTTATTCACAAATACAATAAACAAAACAAATAACTAAACTACTAATATTATAAATCATTAAACTAAATTAATTTTTTATTCAAAATTATTAAAATTATTTAACATGTTTATCTAAATTTAGATTTATTTCAGTTCAACCCTGATTATATAACCAAATTAAATTTGTATTAAATTATAAATTATTATAATTCATTATATTTTTAAAACGAAGTCGATTTAATAATGCCAGTCAATTCACTAACAAATTGACTCACTATATACTATAATCAAAATAGTCTTCTAATATTAATTATTAAATTAAAACTAATAAAATTATATTAATTAGGTTGTGACCAGGAATATCTCAATTCCTCTAAAGTTAAAATTTATGATATAATCCCGTGAAAATCTCAATAGCTAACATCCTAAGTATAATATTTAGCCAAATGGACTGCATTATAAACTCCTTTGACACTTTGAGTTTCAGGATCAACGAGAATATACACATTAGCATATTTTATTCCTCCAATTCGATACGGTCCATCATATAATAAATCAAATTTCTTAGTTTTATTTCGACTAGAATCCGATTTATTAAGCCTCCTTAATTTTACCAAATCACCAACTTGAAAATCTATCAACTTATGAGTTCTATTGAATCTATCCTGCCGCTTCTGACTCGAAAGTCTAAGGTTTTCTCTAACTTCCTCTCTAATTTGGTCTAATGTTTTATTCGTGAGTGCCCGTGGTAGAAAACGGTCTACTTTAAGTTTCTCTGAATTTCCAAATAATATTTCATTAGGAGAAAATTTCGTACTCTCATGGAACGTATTATTATACAATTCCTCAATCTCCAACAAGTAATGATCCCATCTAGTATGGTCATCATGACAATAAATTCTAAAGAATTTGTTTAATTCTTTATTCACTCGTTCGGTAGTGTTAGGTCGAGGATTACGAATAGTAGTATACAAAGTCTTAATTCTCAAAGCTCTGAGTCCATTTTTCCACTTGTGACTAATAAATTGTTTTCCGTTATCTGTCATAACAGCTTTAGGTTGTATTATTTCAGTGAACACTCTCATACAATAAAGCACTGAGTCTGCTGAAGCTCCACGAAGTCCGAAAAGTTTAATAAATTTACTAAAAGAATCCTGTATTACAAAAATGTAAATATAACCAGCCTCAGTTTTAGGTAGTGGTCCGAAAATATCAGCCATTACTAATTCACCCGGGTTTTCAGTTAAAATCGATTTACATTTCCCTACCCCTTTTATATAGTCAGGTCTAGAAAGCTGACAAACATGACACTTCTGAATACAAGACTTCACTGTCTTACCCATATTTATCCAATAACACCTTAATTGTAAATATTTCAAAGTTTTATATGCGCCAAGATGACCCATCTCTATATGTACCTGTTTACAAATCTCTTCTTGTAGAACCTTGGGCATAAACAAAACGTAATCTCCACGTACAGTTTTAAAATAAAGTAGATCATTATTGACAATACAACGCAAAGTTATACGCGTAAATCTATCTGTTCTTTCGGGAACTCTAGAAACATTTATTCTCTCCTTAATCCCACATATGACGTTATCAAGCCGTTGATATTCCATCATACGTTGTAATTTATTTTTCAAGTCACGGTCAGTAGAAACACCTACATACATAACAGTTGGATACCACACCTTCTCTTCTTGCAAAACTCCCCCTGGCGGATATCTAGATAAAATATCTACCCCAATATTTTCTACACCTTTTACATGTTCGACTTCGAAGTCAAATTGTTCAAGAAATAAAATCCAACGTGTGACTCTACTATTGTATAATTTCATTTGTTTCATGAAAGTTAATGCCTTATGATCTGTACGAACAACAAATTTCGCTCCTCTTAAATAAGTCTCAAACTTTTTCACAGAATAAATAATAGCCCACAACTCTTGTTCAGTTACAGTCCAACGTAATTCAGAACCCCGTAGTGCACGACTACAGAATCCCAAAATTTTAACCTCACCATTATTTCCAATCTGAAACAATGATCCGGCTATTCCGATCCCTGAACTGTCGGTCTGTAAATAATATAATTTATCCTGATCTGGATGGCTCAATAGAATCGTTGTAATAAATTCTTCCTTTATATTATTGAAAGCTCGATCTAATTCTTCATCCCAAAACCATGCTTGGTTTTTCTTTAATAACCTAGTTAATGGAGCAGTCAAAATACTATAGTTTTTAATGAAACGTCTATAATAATTACAAAGTCCCAAAAATCCTCTTAACTGTTTTTGTTTCTTTGGAATAGGGAATTCCTTTATAGCTTTTATTTTATCCGGGTTAGGTTTAATTCCCGAAGTTGTAACTATATGCCCTAACATTTTTACTTCACTGCAGAAAAAGTTGCACTTTGCAAAATTACAAGTCATTCCAGCTGATTCTAAACGATCCAAAACTATATCAATATGATCCAAATGGTCTTGCCAAGTCCCACTCGTTAGGATTGCAAGATCATCCAAATAATTGACACAAAACTCTCTAACACCAGGACCCAATATAATGTCCATTGCGCGACAAAAGGACCCTACTGACGTTTTAAGTCCTTGCGGAAGCACGTTGTATACGTAAGACTTTCCATTAACTGTAAATCCAGTATATTTTTTACTGTCCTCAGTCAACGGTATTTGAAAATAAGCGTTATTTAAATCAATCAATGTTATAAATTTTACACCAAGAAAAGCATTAAGTATGTCAATCTGTAAAGGCGGTGCTTCTACTTCTGGAACCATATATTTATTGATTTCCCTAGCATCAAGTAATATTCTAACAGATCCATCGGGTTTTCCAGTGAAAGTTAGAGGACTACAAAAATTTGTAGTTTTCCTCGATATAATCCCTAATTCTTCCATCTCCCTCAACTTTTCTTCTACTTTTGCCCTATGTGCGTATGGTATAGGATAGGTTCGTTGAATCCTTGGAGTACCCTCAATCATTTTAATGTCATGAGTATAACAGTTTGCCCTTCCAAGTTTCTTTGTAAAAACTTGCATATGGGATCTCAAAACATTAAAAATTTGTTCCTTCTCTACATCAGACAAATCCATTCCCAACCGAATACTTTTAAACAAATCTAATAATTGCTTTTCTTCACCGCCTTCTTTTTCGTTTTGTTCCTCTATTCCAGATATTAGATTTATTCGATTCTCTTCTAAAAACCCACTAGAAAGATTTCGAAACGGAATAGTAATCTCTCCTTGTCCAACGATACCCAATTCTAATGTTTGTGGTTCTTTTAAATGCAAAACAGCGTTGTGCGCAACTAACCAATCTACCCCAAGGATAGCAGAACAAGTTAACTTAGCAATCACTAAAAATCCCGTATCAATATCAAATGAACCACACGTCAACGGTATAGAGACTAGTTTTTTTATTTGGAGACTCTTTTGTCCAACGGCTCCCCTCACACATATTGGTCTAACTGGTAACGCTGGGAATTCTAACTTTAATTCTCCTTGTAAACTCTCTAAGAATTCTTCCGAAATACAAGTTACTTCACTTCCAGTGTCTACCAAGAGAACTATAGATTGCCCCAAAATTTGTAACTCTATTTCTGATTTAAATTTGGGCCCCTCATTCTCAAAGGAAACCTCTTCATCATATAAAGAGTTACCTTCATATTCTCTAATGAACTGATTATACATTGGTTGATTTTGTTTAATCACGGAAACGTCAAAAACTTTAATTAAATTTACGACTGTTTGTTTATTATTATAATCTTCTGAAGAATATCCTAAACCTTCTCTATCACAATTCGTTCTAGTATTATTCGGGGAAACAGGATATAAGATCCCTTCTTGGTCACAACCCAATCCTACCCCTGGCTTCCAACCTTGTTTTATTAAATATTTTACAGGAAAAAGATAATTTAGTTTTTTGTTAATTGCGGCCACCTCCTGCTTATTGGAAATGGCCCCAACTAGTTTAAATCTTCTTCTTGAATTATTTCATCAGTGATCCTTCCCCTTGAAGTCTCCCCCTCGATGTGAGCCACCACTTTTGGTTTTTTATAAAATGGCTTGTCTTTATTTGAAACGAATGGACTTTGACGCTTTGTTCCCCTATCAGCTCCAGTAGAGGAGTCAAAGGAAGAAGATCCACATTGTTTATTCACGTCATCCAATTCACGAAGAAACTCTGTTGCCTCAATCAAAGTATTTCCTTTCTTCATCCGCCAAGCATATTGTACATCCTTCGGAAAGTGTCTCATCAAATCCTCCACTATTTGCCATTCAGGAATTGGTCTAGACATCATCTTTGCTTGCCCTGCTAAACTAACGAAATGTTCTAGCATTGTTCCATTTTCCTTAGACCAAGTGCCATTTACAATCATTCTTCTCAAGGTGTTTTGTTCGGCTTCTCCCCAATAAGCATCCAAAAAATCTCTTTTGAAATCCGACTGTGTAAACCATCTCTGTCTATAAATTCTGGCCCATTTACGAACATCACCTTCTAAACAACTGATTATAGTTTCAATTGTAGCATCTTCATTAGGCATCCTCCGTAAATAATTCTGAAGATCCTCCAAAAACGACACTGGATGTACCCCAAATCTTCCAGGAAAACGTGGTTTTTCGACTCTTGTATCAATCACCGGGCATATATTAATCGGTGCTTCATGCCTTTCAGACGAAGCTGATGCAGCGTTAGTTTCCCGAGCTTGCGACAGCTGATTCTCTAAGTTCGACACCTTCTGTGTCAGAATTCCCATGTTTCTTCGAAGTTGGCGAAACATAGTGGAGTTGCGTAAAGAAGGTCGTGGACGTTCTTCTTGCTGACCTGTCCTTTCTAATTCATCTTGTCCCTGAGATGATCTAAGATTATAACGAGGAGGCATTTTTTTTCTTTTCTTTGGATACTGAAAGTTTATTACAAATTATAGGTTGGAATTTTGTTTAAATTAAAGGATAGAAAGCTTATCTAATATTCTTTCCTTAACTTCCCAAAACTGTTGCTTTATGGAGCTAATATTTTGATCTCCATCGATAATCTCTATCCTGTCAAAATCTTCCTTTATATTAGGTTTCAATAACCATTCCTCATGAATGTTGTGAATCCTCTCTATATAATCTAACGTTATCCCTGTCTCTTCAGGTCGACCACGACTTAGGGCTCTCTGATAAGAAACCATAGGGGAAGTCCTAAGATAAACCACTAAATTAATTCGAGTAACCAATTGTTCTTTGAAATAAGAATAAGTTTCATCTAAAACTGCAAACTCAGCCGGGTGCAACAATTCACTCTCTTGCAATTCCCTAATAAAACAGTTTTTGGCTGAATAGATGGAACGTTCCATAACTTTAATCTTAGCGCTAGATTCTTTCGTATGATTCTCTAACATTGTTAGAAGAACATAATTTTGAAAACAGAAACCCCACTTCTTAGGATTTTCCTTAAATAACTGGAAGAGATTGACGCCAGATAAATTAGTCCATTTATCAATTGGTTCTGGTATTATCTCAAAATCAGAGTTGCCTCCCAAAGCTGCCAACAAAGTAGACTTCCCTGACCCTATGTTTCCTTCTATTGAGACTGTAAAATTTCCCATCTTTATTCTGAAACAAGGAATGCATCATATTTTCTATGGTTTCCAAAACAAATAACCCTAAGCTAAAACCAATTCTAACGTCCCGCTTAACAACTTTAACTTAGATAAACTTTACTCTCAAGTTTCTTCAGTTCAAAACTCGAAATTAGTGTATTTTTCATTTTGTTTCTTTTTTTTCACTCTTCAATACCTCTCTCGCTTGAAACCAGCATATCCTGGTCACGGCACCAGCTGTACAGATCTGAAGTCCCTTCCAATAGGATCCTCAAATCAGATACGTGAAAGTTTTGGCCAAGGTTGATCGTCTAGAATAATATCCTTTAAGAATATTATAATTTTTCTGAATCCTACGTCATTCCGTTTTATATATTTATAATATCTTGTAATTTACAGATTCTGCTCGGTGGAGAGTGGCAATAGAAGAATGAAAAAGAAACACACTTGTTATTTTAATATTTATATTTGAATATAAACCTAATCTTTACATGTCTAATTTGAGTTATTTATTTTATTTTATATCACTATTTATTTAAATTTAGTCTCATATTGTTTGGTGTAGTTCATCTGAAATCATGTAGATTCATCAATTTAGGAGAGGTGTCGTCTCTTTTACAATGCAATATTATTATAGCCGTTAAGTTTCTGAAAAGAAACCTATGTTAATATAAACGAAGTAATAAAAAATAATGTGGGGACAATCCCCAAGTTTGGGGCACCGCCATCGCCCCAAGCAGCTCGTCCTAGGCCTCCTCTACCCTAAGTCCTAGGTCCGAGGCATATCATCACCCAGCTCACGATGACATGACGCTAAACTACCCTAACAATCCAACTGGATCGTCAGGATTCTGATCATCCTCGCGGAGCTGGAAATCCCACCGAAAACTTAAACTACAGTAAAGACTAGGGTTAATGTATGTGGAGAGCGGAACTAACTAACCACAGTACAACCCAGACGGTGATGATGTCTCCCCCCGGTATGTTCATGCCCCGCGTCAAACCCGACTTCCACGTGGCCCACCTTTAAGGGACGATCACTGACTCATCCAGGGTTCACAGGGTATTGACTATTTCTTTTAGTCACCCATACCAGAGCTGGTCACCGAGCCCGCCAGGCACACGAAGCATACGGTCTTCCTTTAGGAAAACAGGGCACTCTCCATCATGAGCTATAAGAGCTCTTCCTGTAATCCCTCCGGGCAGACAATGACCGACATCATCGAATCCCTTAGTTTGTTTTGAAATAAGTTAAACTGAAAATAATTAGCCAGCTCCACACGTCCAAGTGTGAAGTCTGTACTAGATACGGGTATAGTATTATTGCTTGCATGGCCAGCCTAGATCAATAACGGTTTTATAACGAGAGACATAAAGAGTTTGAAGGGCAATCTCCCTCCCCCCAGTCACTGAGTGACTTTATTGCACCAACAAGGTCTCCGTATATCCTTCATAGCTCTCACTTGTGATGCGTAGCTAAATCTCTTTTCCGTTACCAACCCACGCAGGACAAGGATTATGTAGAGTAACCCCAGTCTAAACACTCATTTAAATAAAATGAATTGCATCTAAACTATAATGGGATTACCCAGCATATTTCGAAGAAGAACATATAAGAAGTAAGTATAACAAAAGATTACTGAAGGTAATCCTTAATTAAAAGTGAAGTATGATGACCAGAACCGAGAAGATACGGGATAGTAGTATCTAAGCTAGGTTGGGCCAAACATTTATGATTTAAGATCTTAAGGGAAAATCAAAAGCATCGAGTATTCAAAACCAAGAACACTGGGAGAATTTAGCGTAAACAACACTAGCTAAAACTCGATGTTCTTTAAAAGAGGACTCAAAAGAAGTATAAAAATGGGGTTATTGTATATACTTAAATATTCGGAACTTATTTACAATGAAAAGAAACTAAACATTATAATTTCTGTTCCATTTTTGTTTTCAAGAATCTATTTAGTAAAGTTAAGGTGGTTTCACACTGAGTCAAAGTATAATTTTAAGTATGATAATTTATGACAAGTTTTATTAAGGGAAAATTAAAACTTAGAATCTTATAAAGTTTAGATTCCTGTATGATTCAATGAAGATTAAATAAATTATTTAACTACTTTAGGATGACACACATAAAGTTCAGAGGTCCCCCAAGGTCAGAGTGTCGTACAGCCGTCGCAGCCTTATGGGCGAACGTCGTCAACACACTTTACAAGAAGCAACCCACGAACGAACGTAATGTCTCCATCAAGAATATTCTTCCTATTGATTCAGGACAATTCTAATTTATTCCTTATAAACAATTTAATGTCATTAGACTAAACTAGAATGTCCCTTCACATAAGAAGAAAGTTTTATGTTGTCTAACTACTCTACATTTGGTAATCTAACGCTAAGATCAGGAGGTCCTCCCGCGGTATATGCCACTCAAACGACGCAACCAATAGTGGGCAAGCGTTGTCAGCACATAACACAAGAAACATTATTTCCAAAATCCAACGTTAAAACACCTTGCTAATATCCCTCCATTTGTACTGGAGTAACACCAATTCATCCCATACATACAGATGGGAGAATCAGGATGAATCAGCGAAATCTCACACAAATAGAACGAGAAGAACTTTAGTATCAGACCCTTTTAGGCTTGAGGGCTCCGGCCCAAGAATGATTAAAATAAATAAATCCGAAGGTTGATATTATCAGATAGACTTAGACAGATACTCCAGTGACACGCGACATACATTAGCCACAACCAATATAGTGGACATCGGGGACACATGTCACGAGGGCATCCATCCATGCTTGGTTGAACTAAATAAACCTGAGAGCAGGCATTTCTTAATCTCAAAATCTGGGACTCCTACAGTATGAAAGTAAAAGGAAAGATAAGCACCTCCTATGAGCTTGAGTACTGAGATGTAGTAATGCTCTCAGCATGTTCCAATTTTGGGAAATTGAGGCAAAAGATTCAAAATCACTATCAAAGCAATTTATTATTACTTGAAATATTATTATTTATAATATTCACTCTACTTAAACTTACCCTTTATTTCACAATAAATTATCACAATCTATATCCAAGTTTTAGTTTTCAGATATATTATTTTAAGATTTTGAATTGACGTTCTAATTCTTTTGATCTGACGGAATATTTTTCTTAAATTTTATCATATGAAGACATTAGTATATTAAAAACTGGAATTTTGATTTAGGGCCAAAGATTTTATATTATTTTCTAAAAAAAGTAATTATTTAATGTATTAATATTTTCTTCCATTTTGATTTTGGGTTTTGATTTATTTTTTGTTAAAGAGTTAAAAAAATTATAAAGATTTCAAAATAGCGTCTAGCTTTGAGTAAAACTAAATCAAAAATGATTTATTTGTTGACTATTTGACAATAATGTCAAATAGACAATTCTACCTAAAAAAATATAAAAAATATACATCGTTTAAAGTTTCCTTGAATTGATGATAATAATATACATCGTCCAAAGTCACTTTGAAATGTTGACAAAATATACAACATCTAAAGCCACCCCTAATCGATGACAATATATATACATCAGAGTCCAGTTTCCATGATTTCACCAAGGACTATTTTAATCAATTTCTCTGTAAAGGAAAGAATTAAACACAATGAAATTTACATTACCTTTACAATCCAAGCAATACCTTTTTTTAGCCTTCACGTTTTATCATTTGTGGTTTGCTTTTCCATGTCTATAATGTTCCTTGTAATTCCTGTACCTGTTTAGAAATAGAACATTATCCTGCCTAGCTATACGCGAACAAAGACATTTGCAGAACTAGTTTATATTTAGTTATGGGGAAAAGGAAATCTTTATTACTATCTACAAATAACGACTCAGATTAGAAACACAGTATGTTATAATTTCCGCAGAGTTATTAATGTTTACAAAAGAAAATCATTAAAAGGGAATAACAATTTACTTAAAGTATCACACAGTACAAGCCTCTTATGACCTCGCAGGTAGATCTGTAAAGCTGCAAATATTCTCCAATCAACTCTTCCTCTTTTGACATTGAAATATGATTTTCTCAACGTTATTTAGCTCACATAACCTGGAAGAAGCTATAAATTTCATTAAGTCACATTTCACCTTAACTCAAATACACACAACAACTTTGAACCGAAAATAAATAAAAGATGGAAAACCACAAAATTGAATACTTACATAACATTAGTTTCACTCCACTTATTCTTTACACTTTGGAATCAAACCCTGAATGTTAGCATCTTGAAATTATGCGCTAATAAACCTTCCTATACTATATCCTACACGAAGCAATCCCTATCTTTATCTCAATTGAAGGAATCCACAATCCAGGATCAAAGCCTCCTTCAAAAGATTCGTTTCTTCAGCTGTATGAATTCTATTTTTTCGCGAGCTACAAAACAAAAAAAAATATAACTCACAGAAAACCAGCATACTATCGACCTTTTTTTCACAGACGTCTCAAAGTAACATCAAGGATATTTGGAACGTTTACCGATTCCATTCTTCCATTTTTCTCCGTTTTTTCCAAATTTTCCTTGCTTGACGGCCCAAAATCTCTCTCACCTGAAACTTTTAAAACATGTTAAAATTCTATTTGAGCTCCATTGCCCTCACTATTCAACAAATCCTGATTCTTAGTTTTCTTCTGTTGCTTTCGTTTATCAAAATTTTAGCAACTATTCTTTTTTATCAGCAAAAATAGCTTTTTCCTTCATTTTCTTTTTTCGACTCTCTCCCGACCCTGTCTCGACCGTCACCCCTTGTCATATTTTTCTACTCCCCGTTTATCGTTACACTTCTTGACACTTCCTCTAAATAGTATTTTATGCATTTAAAAATTTTTTAGGGTTCCGCAAGTGCACAGTACCTATCCACCAAATGATATATATACCTACCTACTACAAGCTCTTGCCTTTTTGTAGCATCTAAAAAGGACCATTTAAACTTGATCCCTCTTCCATATGGCTGTACTTGAAGCGGGAGCTTATCTTAATTGGTTATACGTAACTGGTTGTGAAAAATCTTTTTACTTAGCTTGTGTCATGATGAGTTCTAGATTCTTCCAAAACTTCATGGTTCTACGTCAACGCGAAGTACCCTATGGTTTGGTTCATAAATGTATGGAGAAGGGGACTTATATGGCTGTATCTTTTGATTGGGTAGTGATAGTAGCTTGAAATTTGTATCTTGAAGCTTTTAGGTCCCACGGACCTTAAAATTTGGTATTAATTTGCACTTCGTCCCTTTACCCGTTTGAGAGAAAAGGATTTTGACAGACAGACAGACAAGCGGACAACAAAGTGATCATATAAGGGTTCTGTAATTTTCCTTTCTATATACGGAAGCCTAAACAAGGTAATTTCGCCTAAACGTGCCACGATTCCTTTTTCACTTTTTAATGCTCTGCTTTGAATAATTACTTTCTTGTGTATTATCATTTTTGCGATAGACCAAATCCAAAATTATGGAAAAAAATCACATCTACTGTTTTTCCGATTTTTTTATATGCTAGGAAATCCGAAATTATGACACTTTTTAATAGATACATACCACCGAAGGTCGTATACTCGTAGACAGACAGACTGACACCAATTGGTTACGGAACCATAAAAACTAAAAGAACTAAGTAGACTGTGTTTACTTCAATAAATACGACTGGTAATTATCGGGGGAGCATAAAGACATTTCTTTCCGCACAGCGTTATTCATGATAACAAATTAACGATCTTCGGAAGCTTTCCTCATTTTTTGAAAAAGGCTTTTTATTATATTCTATTTTCCTTAGTTGGTGCTAGAAGGAAAATACGTCATTGACTGTCTTATGACTTTCAGAAGCGGCAACAACAAGGAAATTAATTTAATTAATATTTTACCATATGTTTTATTTCAATTAGATATATAGTTTTTTTATACAATTATTTAAAAGAAACGTACCTATATTATTTATTTTACATGTATTTTTTCTTCTTTTATTAAAAATATCTGGGTAAATGTATTTCGCTGGCTTTATAGTGTTTCAAGGCAAACCTTAAAAACACTTTTCCTGGAAACCAAATGGAATACCTAACGGTCGACGTGTTTGTAAAACTCGTATTTTATTTTTATTTTTACATACTCATTGGACTGATCGGCTGATATGGAAAACAACAGTTGTTTCAAATAGCCCCCAGCATATGCATTTAAAAGGATTTGAATGAAATTGTTAAAACCCTGATAAATGTACATCATGTTAATAAATGTATATGTTACGGGCAACGTGATTAACTGGGCATTATTAGTAAGGACCGGCCATTATTAATAATGCCCAAGAGCTTCGGGCAAAGTGATTAATTTATCACTTTGGCCGGCCATTATGAATAATGCACACCCTACCTTGGGCAAAGTAATGAAAACAACCTAACCTAACCTTTTTTTTTTTGTTGACGCTGGAAAAATGCATCTCCCTCCCATCGGGGACTGAGTGGGATATGTGGGACTCCCACCCACTAAAACAACCCAGCGGCACTCCCGCATCGCCCGAGTGGTGGGGGACTGGGAAACCGGCAGAACCTTTACGTCGAGCCCCACACCGGCGACCGCCCGCCTTTTCGACAGGCCCTTCGCGCCGGGAGGGGCCCGGGAATGACCGTGAGTGCTCGGCCATTCCCGGTGGTGAGCGGTGCAATGCGGGCGGAAACGCCCCCGCGCTTATCGCCCGCTACTTACAACCTAAAGCGGGGGAAGACGGTTGTATGCCCGTCTTCTCCTGTCCCTTCTCCGCCTGCGGAGCGCGGCCGTGAGAGGGTCATCCTTCCGCGCACGCTTCGCCGCCTCCTTCTCCGAGAGCACATGTTCGCAGAAGGAGGCGACCGCCGTGCAAATCTAACCTAACCTTTTAATTAATATTTCATTTTCGTCTACCCATAGACAAAAAAACTGGTCAAGTGCGAGTCGGACTCGCGCGACGAGGGTTCCAATATACTTTTTGTATTTTTGGAAGCAATAAAGTTCATATTTAGGACCGCAAAACCAAATTTGTTTGTAAAGGTTATTTGTAGATTTCTAAAAAACTGTGCAATTTAAAAAGATCGTTTTATTTTTGCTGTAATGTTTACATAAACTTCTGTAAACTGTAATTAATTCAGATTTTTCCTTTCACAAACTTCGGAGATAAGATATTTTTTTGTCATTTTTCATCATAACTTGAAAACTAAGGAACGTAAAAAATACAAAAATATATTTTAGAATGTACAAGTAAAGCCCTTTCATATGACACCCCATTCGACCTGGTAGCGCTAATTTGAAATTTGGCCCCCTTTACTAATCATAATTTTTTCAAAAATTATTTCATATGCAATTAAATTGGGCAACTATATTCTAAAACTATTCCAAATTTCAAGTCGATAGCATGAGCGGTTGCTGAGATATAGATGTGTGACAGACAGACGGACGGACAGACAGACAAAGTCGCACCATAAGGGTTAATTTTTTTACCATTTTGGTATCGGAACCCTAAAAGAGTAAAAAATAAAGGTTAGGTTAGGTTATTTTTATTACTTTGCCCAAGATAGGGTGGGCATTATTCATTCAGAAAAGTGATCAATCATGCTGTTTTTGTCACATGGCCCAATTGAGTCGGGCATTATGAATACAGACCGGTCTTTATTAATAGTGCCCGGGCTTATCACATTGCCCGTTACATATATAATTCGTCATTGTATACAATGGTATACAATGACGGATTATATATGTAACGGGCAATGTCTAGAAAATGTGTAGGTACAATACCAAAAGTACTTAGATAAAAAATCTATGATATATTCACTTTTCCTAGGAAATCTATACATTTACTAAATAATTAGCCTAATTTTAGTTCTTGAAAGCGAAATATATCTACATCTTCAGCTTGCTACAGTTAGCAAGATTAGTAAATGTGTTAAATTAAATGGTTTACTTGAGTGTGTTACTGACTGTACCTAAAAAAACACCTTGTTAGGAATTCGGGTAGGTTTTCGCCGTAGGTACTGCTACAGATATAGTTTTTAAACCATTCATGAAATTATAGCCTCTGTTATAGAAAAATTTAAAGGTTAAGTTCACAATTTGGTCGTATTATGTGGACTGCCTTATTTTTAAGTTAAGGCATTAATAGCGCTCAGCGTTACTTGATCAAATTGAAAATGCACTCTTATCGTATGTGTACGCTAAGATGTCACGCGCTTACAGTTTTTGGTCGGGTTCGCGGCCGCACGCGCTCAAAAACTCGGTTTTTCGCAATTTTCATAAGTATCATATGGAATAAAAAGAAAACATTCAAGTCAAAATATAGATATAATAGACACCTTTTTTGTGTGTAAAAACTAACTAGTGAACTTTTGCGGTTTTGGAGAAATTTTGCAAATTATCACAAAAACAGGTGCTGCTGGGGATTTTTTTCCTAAAACGTGGTTAGCAAAAATACAATTCTGTTCAAGTAAAAATCTTTTTAAATCTTGATATATCACCCTGTATTTTTTTTCAATGGTTTTGATGGCTATTTATTTTAATATTTCAACGTAAAGTTAGGCATTTGACCGCTAATTATTAGCGCCTTAATGCCAAACTCTTAGATTATTGATTATTCGCGGGCCCGCGGAGGTCTCTTAAAAAACTAAGGTCAAATTATACATCGCATTAAACATTAAAAAAGCAAATAGTGTCAATTAAAGCAAATTCACTGATGGCTTTTTTCTTCGTTGTACTTTATTTTTTACTTGTAAAAATAATTAATAAATTACATTACAAAATAATTTATTTTTTGTAACATTTTGGATGCCACTCTATGCTTGAAGGTAACTAGTTATCTTGGTACATTGAACATGAGAATGCGTAATGGAACGGAATAATCTTGCGTACAAAGACTTGGATCAAACCCCAACAAAGAAATAATGATTCAATAGCCGAGTCATATCCTTTCATATATGCTCGTTCCATATTACTGTTTTTTGTTAAACTTAGAAGGAAGGAAAGTCAAAGATCACGTTTCTAATAAAAGTAATCTACTGCTTCTTAGCAAGGCTTATTTTTTTTCTATTTGTGATTTAGATTTTATATGAAGCAATTACTACATCTATAGGTTTTTTTTTTGGAAAAATGGGAAATGGAAGGCTAAAATGCAGCTTGTGGCGAGCTGTTGGGGTACAGGCCTCACGGGCTCGAGTACTCATAGGGGAAGGCCCAGTTCCTCATCTGGCTCCTGGCGTACCTTTAACGGTTGGCTGGAATGAACACTGACGAGGAACAGGTGTCCCCACCTGTTCCTCGTCGTTCCTCTGCTTAAGCTCGAGGGTTAACGTGTCTGGGTGACGAGTGGACTGGACAAGTAATGAGATCCTCAGAGAGTAAGTAAGTAATTACCGTTTAAAAGGCCAGGAAAATCTCTCCACTCATTAGCCGCTTAGTAAATAACCCAGAGACGGTTGGTTCACTGATGTTGAGGTGTCCAAGTTCAACCGAGAGGCGGTTCGTCCACTGACGAGAGTTACCCATTTACCCGATATCTCTTATTTTATAACTTTCTCAGTTGAAAGGTGTAATAAAATTTAGGTTTTTAGGATAATAAAGTTATCCCTTAGACGGACAATTTTTTATTGTGTCATAAAATCCCTTGATATTATAAGGAATCTGCGGATTTAATTTTGTAGACTAGCTGTGATAATTTAAAACCAGTTAACTATAGAATCCACCGTGTAGATTGGCTGATAATAGAACCGTCCCAACTCTTCCCTTGATATATCAAAGGGATCTTGAACCGGAGAATGGGCAGCAAGCAACGTCCTTCTCCGTAACGTACAGTCAAATCTCGATTTACCTGACCCACAAGAGGTTCAGTTAAATCGAGAGTTGACTGTACAGTTAACGACAGGTCAAGCTTCGACTCTCGCAGTGAGACTCTAGCCCGTACGTATATTGAAATAAGAACGGTACAAAGTCCAATGTGTTATCACTGTACCACCTCGCTCTTGACTGTACCACCGTTCTGCGATCATTTAATGAAACGTAACTCACGATTTGCTGGTCAGTTGCTTATTCTGCTTTACAAATAACCATGCTGCTGCAGAAAAACTCTTCTGCTACACAAGTAATTATTTCACTGCACAAATAATTATTCTGCTGAATAAATACATTTACAACTGCTCTCACTAATTGAATATCAATTACGATATTTTTGCTGGACATAAGTTATTGACAAACTTGATTTATTTGCTGAAAAACCTTAAGTATTTTGTTGCTTGTTTTGCTGCACAAACTTGAATATTTTGCTGCTCCTTTTAATGGTGGACTTTATTAATCCGTATAACCCCGTAAAGTTTAATCTAACGAATGCCAATATCCTCCCGAACAGAGACCTTAGTAAGAATGTCCTTTTGAAGTGCGACAACCAGTGTCGCCAATTCATGAACCAAATAGTCGGTATGTAATTAAGTGCTTGTTGACATTCGGGTATTTACATAAAACTAACTAACCTACAATTGCTAAGTATATTTAACAGCGATGACGGGGTTAGTTGGTGTTTTAAAGCTCAAAAAGTTGTTTAGTTCAACAACCAAATATGTACGATCTCCACGTATGTGCCCTAGAAAATCAAACACACCTGGAAAGCCAAACTCAGGACGCGGGCACAGAATAAAGTTATAGTACTGTCACAAAGAACGGACACTCTCCGCCCCCCTTGCAATCAACCCCGCAACCCGGCGCTCACCCGACCCCGAAATTCTCGTGGTCCTTCTAAAGGTCTTTCTAAATGAATATGCGAGCCAACGCGACCTTCCAATTTCAAATTTCACATTCGCGCTAGATGTATGCGGGCTTTCAAGACGATGGCTATAACCTCAGAACAAAAACCTCCTTGCTTAATTTCTTTGGCTATAACGTGTCTGCCATATACGAACCACTATCTTCGCAAGTTTCGCAACACGAATTACCGTGCCAAGTCAGGGAAGGGCGTACGCCAATAGTTGTGACATTTTTCACTTTGGCCAAATGGCAGAGGGGGCTTCTCCAGTCACGCGGATTTCCATCTGAGTGCGGGCCTGGTACGCACGCGTGCCGTCCGCATTTAAAACTTTCACTTTCATGAATGTTTCTCCTGTCTTGTATAGCATTCGCGTCATACATGCGGACGGCATTATGAAATGATCAAATGCGGACGGCACGCATGCGTACCAGGCCCGCACTCGGATGGAAATTCGCGTGACTAGAGAAGCAGCGCCCAGAGGGTTATAATCTATCACCTGGCTATACTTCTGTAGGGAAGTAAGTATTTGTGACTCGATTGGATATTTGCCACCTGGTATATTTTCCAGCTATGACAACGTAATCAATTTTTGTGTAGGATTTGTAGATTTTTTTCTGCAACTAATTGTGTGGTTTGAAGAGTTGATTTTAAATATGTACTTATAGGCACAGAAAGGCCGTGACTATCAGAATCCTTCAGGATACAGTGGGTTCAAGATTTATCATAAAGGAACACTAACTGTTGTCACTAAGAACTTACCATTGAAATAACATTACAAGAAATTAGGCTTCTTCTGGGCAAGCTCGTTCCATCGTCGACCTCATCTCTGTCCTCAAGGCTAGATCGAGGTCAAGAGTAAGCCCATACATAGTAAAAAAAAATTGTCCAGCGTAAAACCGTCTGGTTAACTAGTTATAAATTGCAAATAAAAAATGATGATTGAATTTCTGTAACAAATCGTAAATAATTCAGGACGATCACCATAACAATCCAAGGTGGCTTGTTCTGCTAACTAGATACTTAGTTAGCTGCACTCTGCACTCTATTCTAACAGCGAGGACTAAGAAGGCTTCATTGGGAACAATGAGGAGCTGATAGTGATCTGCCTACATTATAGTTTTTTGTTATCTTTAAATTAAATAAGCATTTTCCAAACATACCAACTTGCGACTCCTCCATTAAAGAAATGGTTGAATGGTTCTTTTTTGTAATATACGTCCAATGACTCCATATATAAATATAGCAGTTCGCCCCGGCTTCGCACGGGTAGATATAGGTTCTTGTTGCATCGGGGGTTACTAAAGAAACCAGCCAAGCGCAAGTTGGACTCCCACCGAGGGTTCCGTACCACTAAGGTAAAAATACTGTCCTAGTTATGGGCAGTCATACCATCTTAGTCACGCAGAAGTGCATTAAATTCGCTCGAGCCGACACGCACTTCATCAAAACCATCATAACATCCCATAATACGTCCACTACAGGACAGGGAGCTCCCTCCAGAATTCGAGCCCTTGCTAGAAGAATGTGGAGGGGAAGTATCTTAGTCACCACGCTTGTTAGCATTAAGGCTGGCACCATGGACCGCGGTTGTTGGTGACCGCAGTATGTAAGATGGTGCGATACACGGAAAGATGTCGCTGCCCATCTTCCGGTTTGTAAACCCTTAGTCGCCTCTTACGACACCTACAGGTTGAGATGGGTTGGCACTATTCTTTGCCGCTACCACACGGAACGACACGCACTTGACCAGTAAAATTTTTCGTGTCTATTCTCTGTTGTAGATAAAACCATTACAGTCACTTAGGGCGGTGTTTCTTTAATTTCAATTTTGATAACGTCTACACTCATGATAACTTTTGAATGGTATGTCCGATTTGAATAATTCAAAAAGTTATTTACAGGTACTGATATAGCCTTGAATACGAAATCATTTATTTGGATAAGGATTAATAGGTACGAATAATGTGGCCTATATAGTTTGTACCGGCGTTACTATTACATATTTTAACATGAACAAGTAGTTATTGTGACATAACTGTAATAGTTAGACATATGGTATCGCGGACTTTTTTGTAGATATTGATGGCTTCTATAATTCTGTAGTACATTACTTTGCTCTATTGTTAATAGTTTCGGCAGCGTACTCGATATAAGGATGCTATTTAGTATTTTTTTCACACCTTGGGTTACATTATCGAAGTTTTCATACGGAACCCTAACTTTTTCAAAAATATTTTATAGCCTATGTTCATCCCGGATAATGCAGGTTTCTAATGGTGAAAGAATTTTTCAAATCGGTCCAGTAGTTTCGGAGCCTATTCATTACAAACATACAAACATACAAAAATAGGTACAAATCTTTCCTCTTTATAATATTAGTGTAGATAATAAAATTATTAATCCGATATAAGCTAAAATTAATTATTACTTTGAATTACATTTTATTTTACTTACTCGTACTTATATTTATTAAAATTGTATGCATGTAATTTTTTTTTAATAAATATATTTTTATACAATTTATTTTATTTTATTTAAATATGTAATTTATTAGTATACTGCTCTCCTCGATAGTTTAAAGTCATCTAAAAAGACGTAACTAGCCCTGGCACAGGCTTCGGTCTTTAAAGGGCTGTTACTGCCAACCACGTGTTGTTTTCAAGCGACTCTCTACAATTATTTATTATTATATTTTGTGGTTAATTAAGGTATATTTGTTGAAATAATGTATCTAAATAAATAAATATATCCTCAAATTAAACTTCATGAAAGCGATACAGAAAATATGGATATACCAGAATGACCACCACATGGTAAGTAGTTGGTAGGTTATTGGTCACTACCGCTTATACCCCTCACTGTCTTATAAGTGGTATACTTGGACACTAATAAGACAGCAAAGCGCGTTGTCCACCCTGAGACCTAAGATAGTATGTCTCATGTACCGCTAATTTCACTGGCTCCCTTCGAACCGAACAGCTGTTTTACCTAAGAAATAGGCAAGAGGGTATGGAACTTCCTACCTATATACTCGTATCCTACTATAATCCTACTTTAATTTGTACTCGTAAGTATGTATGGATGGATGTTTGTTACTCTTTCACGTAAAAACTACTGAATGGATTTTAATGAAACTTTACAATAATATAGCTTATACATCAGAATAACACATAGGCTACAATTTATAAACCTGCGCAGACGAAGTCGCGGGCACCAGCTAGTATAATATAATTCAATCGTAAACTCGAACTCGTCGATTCTGTGTACATGAAAATTTTCTTGAATAAATAATCTAGGGTGTCACAAAAAGGTGCCATTTCATTTTTGAAATTTTTGTCTGTTAAGGGGTGATCACACGTAGCTGAATACAAAGACTAATTCGGCATACATTGCTGGGAGGCTTGGTTATGTTAATTGCAATATCCTTACTACAACGAGCAATGTATGCCGAATTAGTCTTTGAATTCAGCCAGGTGTGATCACTCCTTTAGTCTGTTCTGTGCGCGATGAACTCACAAACTACTGAACTGATTCAATTGGGCTTTTCGATGATGTATTTCTTACTTTCATGTTTTCTTATATAAGCTTTGTTTCGCTGCTTGAAACTTTGTACTCATACATATCTTATTTTGGGTGAACCGATTGCGATGAAAGTTCGAGTTGGACTCTTGCACTAAGGGTGTCTAGCATAATGATATACTACTTGTTTCCTCAGTGCTACGAGCTTCAGCTCCAAAGCCGAGTCGACCTCGCGCACTAAGGGTTCCGTACCTGTCCACCATAATGATATACTACTTGTTTCCTCAGTGCTACGAGCTTCAGCTCCAAATCCGAGTCGACATAGAAGGGTTCCATACCTGTCCACCACCTTAATGATATACTACAAGCTTTTGATTTTAAAATACTCCGCGTCTACTCATTTATTACGAATGCACTTAAAACGGGAGCTGTGACAAAAGGTTTAATATTTAATGATTTACTTTTAGAAAAAGTTTAATGTTTTTAGAAAAGGTTAAGTATTTCAATAATTTATTTACTTAATGACTTATACATTTCCTTTGTTTTTGTTATGAGATCCATTTCTTGGCGATTTCATTATTCTAGGTCACTGGGAAGTAAGAAACCTATAGGTTTTGGGTTGGTTCATAATGGCCGTATCTTTGATAGAGTTGCCGTACAAGCTTGAAATTTTCACACCTTTAAGGGTCGATATCTTTTCCCGTACGTGAGAAAAAAGGCCTAGACAGACAGACAGACGCGAAATAAAATGATCCAATAAGGGTACCGTTCTTTTTCCTTTTGAGGTACGAACCCCGCCTTAAAGATAAATGCTTACTTTTTTTTATTGTTATCTACTTATCCTCGATTATTCCCAAAAAGCTTTTTCCGAATAAAGTACACAACGACTTCATAAGACGAATTTACGAGTTGCGATTATATTCGTAATCCAAACAAACTTTTATATAGCAATATTGATTTTCAGTTTAATTCATCAAAGACTTTTATTTACGTACCGGTTGTTGTTGGAAAAGTACCAATTCCGGGCGAATATAAAAGTGGCTATAACTGGAATAGTCTGCCAATTTCCTATCTTATGGTTACAGGTTATGGGCCGTTTTATATAAAAGGCAACAAATCAAATTCTTAGTATGAAATTACGTTCTGTATCCGATATGATATTGTCTTCATCGACGTATTTACTACGCCACAACTTTATGTAAGGATAGCTGTTGTCCGCGGCTTTCTTTGCCTTAAACAATTTTTCCCTGGAAATAAGATGTGTTCCCGCGATAAAAAGTTATATTGGGGTTTTCAATAAGTAAAATACATTTTAGAATCGATTCAGTAGTTTCAGAATTGAGCGATTTTACACAAAATTTAAACGTTTATGTTCTCTGAAGGTCTATTCTAAAAGTTGGTAAAAGAGTTTTTGAAATCGAACGATATTTTCGGATATTACCACTGAACATCCAAATTAAAAATCTTTACCGTTATTACAATATTAGGTAGTGTGGTTTAGACAGTTTACTAAAGAAACTTACCTACTTAAACTTACTTATGAACATTTTCATACCTCTACATTTTTACGTCAAACTTTTGGCGTCTACGAGAAAATATCGGTTCTATAATCTCGTAAAACTTTGAGATATCAATATATTTTATACAGAAGTTTTATCAATATATAATTTGAACGTCACAACTCACAGCCGTGTTAGTTACTGTAAAAAAAATGTAAAAAGATTTTTTTTTTCTCAAAATGAATTAGATTGGTACTTTTTGAGAAATTATTAAAAAGCTCTTGCGCCTTTGTATCACTCACGTTCAAGGAATAAGTCTCGTAATTCTTCGGTCGCTGAAAGTGCCGAATAAATATAAATACCTCTGACTGGTCGACGCCAACATGCTATGCTGTCAGTACGCGATCGCAAACTCTATTAGCTAAGCAGAGGTCTACTCAAACAAGGCGGCGCGACCAGCGAATTTTCAATACAGGGCCTACACACCGCGTGTGCGGGCGGAATAGTTGGTACTAAACGCAACATGTATATTGAAAAATCGTGGGTCGCACCGCCCTGCCTGTCATAAAACTTCATTCTCTATTGCAAATATTAAAATCGACAATGCTTCAGCTATCCGATCAATATGTCGTTATAGTCGTCGAACAATTTAGAGTAGACCACCTGATGTTTTTGGGAATTATTGTTAGTGTTTTAAAGTCCACGTCGTTTTGTTGAATAAGTACAAGGAAATTGAAATTCATAGTAGGTGTCTTCATCACAAGGACAAGAATTCATAACCCACGTACCTATCAAAATTATTATGAGTTATAAAGTTATTTTTGTGAACAATGCCTGCTTTACTATCAGTTTTCATGGCTAATAATGTCTCTGTTGTTTTTCTTTGTTGCTCCACATGTTTTTTGGAACTAGTTTCCGTACACGACATCACTCGAGATTTTGCTCGAGATGCATTTTTGTTTGGTCTGACAGCTTTTGGTGTCCAATAAGACATCTTACTTTCATATTACCTACTGATTATTTAACTCGTACTATAAAAGATGTACTACAGTAGTTTTGTACATCGCTGCCACTACTATGACCAGCTAAGCTCATTTTCGTTAGAACTTAAAAATAAAAGCGCTTTTCAGATATCTTAATTATTCTTTTAAGCTTTAAGACCACACACGTTACCCATATTTGGCGGTCTGGCTCATTGCCAGACTGGAAGCAATCACGAAATTAATCTTTGTTTGTGTTTGAAGGAATCCGCTATTAACTTATTTTTGTGAGAAACTTAAAATGTGACGAAAGACACATCACCCTGCCAAAGATTTACATGGATTATTAATATGGCATAAATTGTAATTAAATTACCCGCTACTTATTAATTAGGGTATTGCCGGGGTATGCCCGAGGCTAGGTTTACGTATATACGATATCGTTCGTTTATTATTTTTCCGCCTTTGGTTTATTTAGGAGCAAACATTCATAGAACCTCTCCATTTTAATTTCCCAACCCCCCAAGGCGATGAACTTCTAAAAATCCTATCTTATTTGAAGAATTTCGCTGCAATATTATCAATACTCAATACATTTATTGCCTTCATATGGTACATAACAAGATGGTATTATAAATAAGGTATCTCATATGAGCCCATTTTCAGAGGCATTGCAATCATTGAGATAGACCGAGATTTTAAATAGTTATCAACAATATTTAATTATGTATTTATATAATGTAGGTATATTTTTTTAGTTTATTTATTTTTATCATTGAAATATTCGTTTAAATTATAGTAAGTTTTATTTATTAGGTATTCTTTTAATAATTTTATCATCTTATTATAAGAATTTTCTATTCTTATATTTAGCGGTAGATGATTATATATTTTTATTGATACACTTAAAGGGCCAGAACTATGTATTTTTAATTTAGAAGGTATATTATTGATTTTATTTGTTTTATACATAGAATACATGAAACAGAGTTAGAAAGGCAATGCTGACAATTTTGTACGGGAACCGGTGTCGCCAGTTTGCATACATTTACACGATAAATTATATTTTCACTACATAAAAAAACCGCTAGCTATTTGTCGTCTACTGGTGAATCGAAAAAGTCAAAAGAGCCAAATCCAAGCAATCAAAAATTTACCGTATTACATTACGTTATAACATTATTTTCAAAAACGTCAAAATCTGACGTTTTTGGGTGAGAAAGAGACAAAGATAAAATGTGGCCATACTAATAAAGTTTGCACAAAACGGTTCAAAAAGTATCCATTGGATCTTTCTTTGTTTTAACTTTCCTTTTAAATATTTCCCTAACAATATATTTATAAATGTGTGCAACATTATGCATAATACTTAAAAAAATAATTTAGATTTTTCTTTACTGAAAATAGAAAGTTAGCGATTTTGAAATATTAAATTGTTGTGTTATACTGGTATCATTATTGTGCAAATGCTAGTGATGTATGTTTCATTGGGCAAATTATCGATAAAATGGATTATCGTACTCTGGATTACAACTTTTCCACGAAACATAGGTTTGTTTTAGATTCATACAGCTTGCAATAACTAACTCTAGCGATGGCGGTTAATGCGCAGAACACAAAAAGCGAGTCGCGGGGGTGCGCGGGGTATGGTGGGGGAAGGACTGCGAAGCGTTCATTGGCTCTCCGCGTGTCACCATGCGCAGAAACTAATCGTCACGCTAATGTTAGGTTGTGCAAGCTGTTTTATTTTTTATATCTCACTAAAATCACAGATTAAATAATACTAAACTAACGTTTACAGATCCGATTCTCAGGCGGCGGGGTGAAGAAGGACGTACCTGATGATAGGGAATCCAGGCGCTGGTTCTTATTAGAGGTCACACTGCATCAATCAATCTTGACACAAAACATTGTAAATTCGAAGTCACTTTGTATTATACACAGGTGTTTTTGTCGTTTCGATATTATTTTCATGAGAACAGAATTGCGCGCGCGGCCATTGCTTTTTCATTGATGTTTCAGGCAGGTACGCGGGGGGGGGGGGGGGAAGAGAGGGAAGGAAAGGATGCGTTCTTAATTAGTTTTATTGTGTTGTGTATTGCCTGGAAACGCATCATAATAACTTTTGTTTGAGAAGCCAAGTATTTACTTACACCTTGTATACGAGTTTTAGTTTTATACTCATTCTTTACTAGGGTTTCGTACCGAAAGGGTGAAAAACGGGACCTATTGATATGCCTCCGATGTCTGTCTGACTGTCAGTGGGCTGTATCTCATAAACCATAATAGGTAGAAATTTTAAATTTTCACATATTGTGTATATCTGTTGCCGCTACAACAAAAACATTTTGTTTGAGCTGTATCTCATGAACAGTAATAAATATATAAATTAAGTGTGGCTCCGATACTAAAGACCTTTTTTAGGTGATTTTTGTTTATGCTCTATCTTAAAAACGGGAACACTTGAAAACAAGAAAATTGCAATGTTTATAGTGCATAAGCTATAAAATAAAAATTGCAATGTTTATAGTGCATAAGCTATAAAATAACAAAAAAATATAAAATCTAGTCAAGCTCGTGTCGGACTCAAAAAATCTAGCACAGGAACATACTGAAATTTCTAATACAATCGTGATTATGTGGTGGTACGGATCCCTCGGTGCGCGAGTCCGACTCGCTCTTGGCCGGTTTTTTATTAGAAGATCCCTGCGTGTAAATATTCTTCAACAATAAAATAGATCATGAAGCATTGTTTTGTTTTATTATTTACATGATATTTACATTTTTCTTATTTATATCTCACTAATATTATAAAGATAATTTATTTTAGTTTGAATTTTTATATGTTTGGATGTTTGTTACTCTTTCACGACCCAGCCACTAAACATAATTTGATTAAATTTGGCAGGAATATGGACTTAGACCTAGAAAAGCATAATATCTACTCTTTTTTCGAATCCCACGCAAATGAAGTCGTGGGCAACTGCTAGTCAGCAATAAGAAGAACCAACAAATTAAATTAATATACCAGTAAAGACGTGTGTGGTAAAGTTGGTGTCCCTCCGGGAAGTGATTTCGGTTTCTAACAGGTATAGCGTATAGCAAGAGGCTTTAAATGTCTTCTTTGTGCCGAAAAGATGATGTCACTCTCCAAAAAGTGTTTGGAGCAAGTAGAACTTGTTTTGGTGGCTAACCAATCTTTTTGCCCTGTGGCATCGATCCATCTTTGCTTTTCTTTTGGATCACCTGGGTAGCTGCCAAAAATCTCTTTCTAAAGTTGGGATTTAGTATGAGTGCAAACAATTTTTAATTTTTTAATAATTAAAAAATTATTGGTTAACTTCAAAGCTAAAAAATATAAAAATGATTTAAAAAATATATACAAGTAAGTATTCAACATTAGAGGAATAATTCCAGTATACAGAAATTTATCGATATCGTTGTATTTTTGGAAGCACTTTTGCTCTGGTTTCGACCGGCTAAAAAATATTTTTGTTTTAACAAATATAGTGGATAAAAAGGTATTCAAAATGGTTATCGGTGGTACAATAGGCGTCCATTTTGCTAATTTTTATCTTTGCTGTGAGCTCGACGTGATAATATCGCACAAAACGGCATTTTCTTAAAAAATACGTCGCTGCTCTTTACGCCATTGAGTCGGGCAAATGACTGAAGGGGTCATTTTGAGGTTTTGACGTTTGTTTGTCCTACGGACCTATCCGTGGCACGCGGGGCCCGCCTACTTCGCCTTTCTAACTCTGTTTCATGTATTCTATGGTTTTGTACCTGCGAGGGTACAGTCGGGGCTGATTATCTTCCATTTCGTAGAACTGCGGGTTGTTCTTAATAAATTTGCAAGCTTCTAGAAAGTATAGAGAGGTTAAAGATAAAATTTTCAATTTAGTAAAGGTAGACCTACAGCTTTCATCATTTTTTAAATTTCCTAATATGCGTATACATTTTTTTTGTAATATGAAGAGATCTGATACGTTTGTGCTATTGCCCCAAAGAATAATGCCGTAGGTTAATCTTGAGTGCATATATGCATAATAAACCGAGAGGGCAGTTCCTAAATCGGTGGTTTTTTTCAATTCACGGAGAGCGAACGTGAAGCTTGATAACTTAGACTTTATTTTTTGAATATGATTTTTCCAGTTGATATGGGTATCAATATTCAGACCTAATAAGCTAAAATTACTAACACATTCGAGTGTCGTATTATTATATGAAATATTAACGTCTAAAGCCGCTTTCTGATATGGTCGAAATTGCATGACTTTGGTTTTATTAGAGTTTATTTCTAAACAGTGGTCCGTCATCCATTGATTTACGTTAGTCAAAATGTTTTGAGCTTTTGATGTTAACTCAGAGGAGCCTTTGCATGTTATTAAAATTGAAACGTCATCTGCGAATAAGGCACAGGGTTCATTAAAAGCGTCTGGCAAATTATTTATGTAGATGATGAACAAGCAGCATCCAAGGACATCATCATCCTTGAGGAATTGAATTTCGCATGTATTGTACATCGGATCTTACATTGCAGATGAGGCCGGTTTTATAATTGAAATTTTCAACTTCGACATACTGCATTCAGTTACTTAGATAAGACACAAACCACTTATGGGTTGGACCGCGTATACCGATATCATAGAGCTTCTCTAGGAGAATATTGTATTGGACTTTGTCGTACGCCTTTGTCATGTCTAACAATAGGTTATTAGGTTAAGCATTATTCTGAGAGTATCATTATTATTATTCATTATTGTTAGTGGCACAGCAGACGACAGACTTTTTGTTCTGACAGTCCGCCAGTGTGGCCGGTACTGCAATTATTTTCGTATTACTATAGTCATTGACATGAAAAAAACGCTCCGTTTCTATGCGCGTATTTTCCAAAATCTTTAGTTTGTAAAGAAAAAACAGCTTGAATTCAAAGAATTAATCACTCGATAAGGTTGTTCAGATTGATTTTCATTTAGTTTAAAACATAGAGCAAATTTTTAAACTTGTTATATTTGAATTTTATTCAGATAAAAACTATAATTTTCGCAATACCGGCCACACTGGCGACAATGTCCGTGACTGCCCTCGTATGTCCGCCCCTTCATCTGCTGAGCGCCTTAGAGTCTGCAAGCTTTCATCACTTTTAAAATATCATCAATCTCTTTTAAAATTTCATCAAACACGTGGAAAATACATTCATCACTTTTAAAATTTTCAATACCTTACATGTTCTACTTTTGTCTCACAACAAATTGTTTTCAACAACTGAATAACAATTAAAACTTGTATTGTTTCAGATGAAATTGCTCAAACGAAAAGGATACTTCACAACAAATCTAATAGCAAACTCATCAACAACTAAACATTTATCAAAATAAAATATCTTGACCACAATGACGAATCAGTCTCAAACTTTATTGGACATTTTCAAAATCCTTGCGTACGGGGACAATGGCGATGGAGAGTTCAACAAGAGCCAAATCAAGTCAGCCCTTAGGGAGCAAGCGGAAAGGGGGCAGGGGAACTTTGAGTCGCTACTTGTGAAGGTGATGACAGACGCCAAGTCTGAGATGAACATATCCATCAAACCTGACACGTGCGGATACTGCGAAGGTGACTTCAGAGATGTCATCCAAGCATATAACAGGATACATGGTTACGTCAGTCTATTGGTAAGTAACATCGAACTTTAACTTAACTATTGAGCACGGTCAATCACACCTTTATATTCATACCATTCACTTAAATCGTGATATACCAGTTTACCTACTTACTCTTTCATAAGAATAATGTAGCAATAAATGGAAAATTCCTTCCTCACTTAAGTGACCGGCCAGGAGCCATTACTTTACATTTTCCGCTGTTCATCCGACCCGAGAGCCCCCAAGGATGTTACTCTCACGTTTCGAGATAAGGTGCTAAATAATAATTAGAATTCTCTCGCTAAAGCAATTTCTGTTGTCAATACATCACAATACAGATTGGTTTTGAATGAACGTTATCTAAGATGAGAAACGGTTATAAATAATTAATTATGGTTATCGAAAATAGGTCATTACTGTGCGCAGTGAAATGACGAATGAATCGTGTTTCAGGATATTTTCGTTCCCTTGTTTTATGTTCGATGATATCCTCTAATATAAGGGATTGGGTTGACTTTATAGACTTTACAAGGCCTTATCAATGGAACAAAAAGGCCACCTAATACGTACTTACGATCGTAAACTGGCGTCAAAAGGAAATTCAGACCAACGTTCTCCCTAAATCCCGATTAATTTAACTCGAAAATCCCGACTGAACTAAATGTTTGGCGATTGCGTTTGCAGTGTTTATAAAACATTTGAATGGTACATCATAAACCTTTTAACTCATAAAGTTAGTATCGATGTTATATTTTTACTTACATATAATAAAATAAAAAAGTCTTAATAAAAAAAACCGTATGCAATTTTCTGCTGTAGATACGGCGAGTGTTAGTTAGCCAGTGTTTACGTAAAACACGGGTGAACAGACGAACTTTTTATTTGCTTTACTTATCCCTGGATATATGTAGTCTTCGTTCTTGTTTGCTTGAAGGAACGGTCTTCTCTTTTATTTAATCTTATATTTGTAATAAAATACGCAAAATTTTAAGTTAAAAACTAGCACACGGCTATCGACGAAAAAGTGACTCTATCAAACAATATTTTTGGGGCAGTCGGAGGCCAATAAATGCTATAGCTCAATCTTGGTTGAGGGAGAACAAATTCATCCTCTCGGCACTTAATGTCACGTTTCCAAAATGTTCTTCCTGGGGAGATCGATTGCTAAAATCGGTATTGATTCATCTCATTCATTGGCCTCCGATTGCCACAAAAACATTGTTTGGTAAGTAGTCATTTGTCGATTTACTTACCGCTTTTACGTCGCCAGTCGTGTTTTAGTTTTTAACTTAATTTTTTATACACAACTTTTTCAGTACCATTATAGTTAGGTACTAGATTTTGCTATGGTATTCATAAGAGCGACGTTTTTGCAGTCTATAACAACAACTAACATGTTGTTATTTCAGATTTATATCGTATCTATACTAACGAGCAATATTTGTAAATATATTTTCACCTCCAAAGCTCGGAAACATTTGTTTTGTCGGTTAAATTCTGCGGCCAAAAGCGATTTTTGGCCCCTAGCGGGCAAAAGGTTTTTGAAATTCGAACGCGATGTTCTTATTATTTTGTATTTTGTGATTGTAAAACCAGCCACGTACTATCGTTTTCAAGATGAGAAAGAGGGATGCAGCTATAGTAAAGAAATGAAAAGTAAATTTAAAATTTGATCGCCTTTTTTTCTGTTCTCTTGCCCAGATTAATGGACTCGCCCTTTGACTTCAAATCAACGCAATACAAAATATATTTGCCTGCCACTGCCTATCCTCTGTCTCCACCATGTCTCCACATTGAAATCCAATGAAAATGAACCTCGTTCTGCAAATTTATCAAGTAGTTTATAGGTAGAGTCACGAACATAAGCACAACAGTCCCAAAAATAATAATAATTTAATTACAATACAATACAAATATACTTTATTGCACACCAAGAAATACAAGAAATAGTTACAGAAATATACAGAAAAAGAACAGAGTAGTACAAAAGGCGGCCTTATTGCTAAAGTAGCAATCTCTTCCAGGCAACCTTTAGGTGTTGAAATGGGCGTAGGGTGGATAATGCGACGCGGGTTGGTGGCTACTTATAATAATCCTACATAAAAATACACCATGTACATAAAATACTTAAATAAATTACATCATAATACACAGATACTATTAAAATAAATAAACTTAATATATATCTTATAATATGTATAGACTAATATATATCATAATATTACTATAAAAGAGAGGAAATAATACAATACTTATATATTAGGAAGAAACAGAATTAAGGAAATGCCTTTTGACGCGTGCTTTGAAACTGTCCAATGACGGAGCCCGCCTGATTGACTCGGGGAGGTTGTTCCAAAGAGAGATAGCTTGTACAGTAAAGGATTTGGAATAGAAATCTGTGGAGTGGGAAGGAATGTCAAGGGAGAGGTTGTTGCCGGAACGAAGGTTAAGAGACGAGGACCGGAAGCTGAACAGGTTTTTTAGGTAAGGAGGGGAGTAAGGGTTGGAGAGGATAGTGTATAGGAGAGAGAGAATGTGACAGTTCCTTCGTTATAGTGATTTCCTTTTAATGTCTATTATTTTTAATCTATACATGGCCACTCGTCCGTGAAAACTTTTTGACCTTGAGCTGGTCTCTGGTTACGGAGGTTTGTAGCGAAGCGCTGGTTCAGGTTATACTGGTTATGTTTCCACTTGCTTGCTGCCGTCAGTACCATAATGTAGGTGTTATGCCCTTACGTTAAAACGTATGAGTAATTATTTCTTATGCTTTTCTTGCATTATGTTAACATTTCATCGCTTTAATGAGGTGAAAAATTTTGTGTTTCGCTCGGCAGCAAAGTTATTTTGCGTCTCGTGCCTTGAAACCTTCGCCACGCTCAGGATGCTTCTTTTGAACCACTCGCTTCGCTCGTGGTTCAATCCTAGAATCCTTCGCTTGCTCAGGTTTCAATACGAGGCACTCGCGCCAAATAAACCTTTTGCTGCCTTGCATAACAAATAACTATTGTATATTTGTAATCGGTTTCTCGAAAACGGCTCTAACGATTTCGATGAAATTTACCAAAAACTATAATTTTCGCAATTCCGGCCACACTGGCGGACAAAGTACGTCACTGCGCGTGTCTGCCCGGCTCTCGTCTACTGAGCCTCTTATAAGCAAAGGGCCTAGTAACCGTCCTTGTGACAAACTCCGGTAAACCCAGGGATTGTAAGTAATTATTACGAATTCATTTCGTGTTGGACTCGATCGCTTTTGAACCTTAATTTAATACAATCCAACCAATTTGAAGTCCCGAAAATCAGATTGTAAAATTCGGCTTCCGAAATCCCAAAACTCTACATCTACCTAGTTACATTATAATACTATGTTAACACTTCTTCCTCGGGATTATAATTAAAGGAAACCGCTGAGCGAAACGGTGTCATTCGCAAGAAGGCTTAATCCACTCGGAAAATGCTTGGCTCTCTGCTGAGATCGCGAAAACGCCTCTCAGGAGATGCTTACGTGGATTATGCAAGCTTCCTTAGCAAAGATTGTCTTAAGTCTTTACGCGTTATCGGAAAATAGAGCAACGGGGGTGAAATCTATTTTGAAGATTACTTAAGCCTGCCCTTGTATAAGTATATCCTTTAATATTGTAATTTTATTTTCAATGTGTGTGCAATAAATAATATACATAGGTGCTCATCATCATATGGTGTGTTTTTAAGCCGTCAAAGGCCTTGGGTAATTTAATCACTACTTTCGTATACATATAGTAGCCGGGCGGCATCGACGATTAATTTGCCTTCATAAAGCTCGGAATCATTTTACTTTTCAGACGATCATGTGGTTTAGTGATAGGAATAGGTAGTGCCTATTTACCTAAACTTCGAAGAACAGAGACAAGAAACGGAGACTTCCTTAGGACAAATTTTTTTTCCGGGACATCTATCCCGAAATTCGGGACAACACTTAAATACATAAAAAAAATATGTTATTTGGAATAAGTAATTCGTCTATATTTACCTAAAGTTTGCGACTAGACATAGATCGCAATCTTAAATTTATAGTCGCAAACTTTAGGTAAATATAGACGAAATACTTATTCCAAATAACATATTTTTTTAATGTGTCGTACCGAATTTCGGGACAGATGTCCTGGAAAAAAGACGAGACATAACATTTATAATCGCAAACTTAAATTTATAGTCGCAAACTTTAGGTAAATACAGGGTGTTAATTTGATTGCGTGCCATAGCTTAAGGGGTGGTTCAGTAACGATAAAGAAACTCAAAAAAAATATTTAAAAATATCCTACCAAAAAGAAATTAAAACTCCATTGAAACTAAACTAACGCGGAGGGCAATGACCGCGCAAATGGGCGCGCTATCTAAAGCGCGCGAAAGAGTTTCAGTTATGTAGTCGTCATGGAGATCTTTAGGGGAGGCCTATGTCCAGCAGTGGACGTCTTTCGGCTGATATGATGATGATGTGCCTACCTTATTCACTAATACTCGCGCGCTAGCGACGTTGCTCCGCGTTAGTTAAGTTTCAATGGAGTTTTAGTTTTTTTTTCAGTAGGATTTTTTTAAATATTTTTTTTGTGTTCCTTTATCGTAACTTAAGCACCCCTTAAGCTATGGCACGCAATTAAATTAACACCCTGTATAGACGAATTACTTATTCCAAATAACATATTTTTTTAATGTATTTAAGTACTAGCTGTTGCCCGCAACTCCGTCCGCGTGGCGTTCAGAAAAAGTAGCTAATGACTTTTCTCATGGTTTAAACTATCTTCGCACTAAGTTTTTATCACAATCGGTTTATCAGATTAGTCATAAAAGCGTAAAAGACAGACAAACAGACAGTGCAGCTCTTGGTAAGGTATCGGAGTACAGATAGTACGGATTTTTTGTAAATTAAACACCTCTTGTTTACGTGTGGACTGTTAGGTCGCCCACTATCCTCGTAAGTGTAAAATTATAGTCGAATTCCACGCGGACGAACTATGATACGGGTTTCGTTATTTCTTATACAAAACAAAGCTTAACTAAATCTGAGGCGCAGTCACTTTAGCTTCTGTGCCTACTGAAAAAAGAGCAGTACAAAGTCCAACGTGTCTAGCTTCACATGCTTTTAACTGTACATGTACTGTTGGACTTCTAACTGTTGGACTACACTTCTGTACAATCTTTGTAACTTATTTCTCCCCTTAAAAGACAATTCCTAAAAAACATTATTATTTTTATCATAAAACTAAATCAAGATTTTACCAATCTTTAGCTGCACCCACGACTTTTACACAAACACGAATTTTCAACAACGTATTTGGCTTTCTTCCGTTCAAAATTATAAGCTTTGTTTGATTTTGGCTCGGCTTCACCGCTGGAAACTTTGAACTCGCCTATTTTCTTTTTGAGTGAACCGATTGCAATAAAAAATGTTTAAATATTGCACGAAAGCAACCCAAATACGTTTCAGTCGTTCAAGTAGTTTGAGAAGTTTGGTGCTGCCGCTTAAAATTTTGCGAACCTTCTGTCTGAGTGAACCGTTTGCAATGAAATAAAGCTTATATGTTGCACAGAAAGAAACCCGACGCGTCATTGAAAACCTCGTTTAAATCAGTTCAGTCGGTGAGTTCTTGATTCTGCAGCTTGAAACTTTGCGAATCTACTGTCAAAGTGAACCTATCGCAATGAACTAAGCTTATATATTGCACAGAAGTAAGCGGAACGCGTTGTTGAAAGCCACGTTTGAATCGGTTTAAAAGTTTGTGAGTTATTGGCGCCTTCGCTTGAAACTTTGTGAAACTTCTATCTGAGTGAACCGTTTTCAACTAACCTAAGCAAACCTAATCAAAGCACGTCATGGAAATGCCAGTTGGAGTCGGTACAGTAGTTTGTGAGCTATTGGAGCCGCCGTTTGAAACTTTGTGCACCTTCTGTTTGACTGAACCGTTTGCAATGAAACTAAGCATACATGTTACACGGATTAAGCCAAATACGTTACTTAAAACCTCGGTTTAATCGGTTCAGTTGTTTTGGAGTTATTGGCGCCGCCGCTTGAAATTTCGCGCACCTTCTGTCTGAGTGAGCCGTTTTCAATGACAATAAGCCAATATGTTGCAAAGAAGTAAGACTGACAGGTAATTGAAAACCCCGTTAGAATCCGTTCAACAGTTTGTGAGTTATTTGCGCCGCCGCATGAAACTTCGCGTACCTTCTGTCTGAGTGAACCGTTTGCAATGAAACTTAACTTTTATGTTGCAAAAAGTTAGCCAAACTCGTAATTTAAAACCCTGTTTGAATCGGTTTGGTAGTTTGTGAGTTATAGGCGCACAGGCAGTTTGTTATTTTACATTAATGTAGCTTCTGATTGAGTAAACCGATTTGAATGAAAGATAGCCTATATGTTGCTCAAAGCTAAGCTTAATCTACCTGCGAAAACTGTGTGAAAATCCGTTCAGTAGTTTCGGAGTTTATCGAAAACATACAGACAGACTGACAAAAAATTAAAAAAGTATATTTTTGTGTTCTATTCGACCTTTCTTATCGCCCACACTCATTTTTTTAAAATTTATCAAAAGTACAGACACACGATTTTTACTCTTTTATTATATGTATAGATTGTCCCGAGTTTCGGGACAGATGTCCCGGAAAAAATTTAGTCCTAAGGAAGTCTCCGTTTCTTGTCTCTGTTCTTCGAAGTTTAGGCAAATAGGCAGTACCTATTCCTATCACTTATGTCCTAATTAATCTGGGGAAGTCTTACAGAGTGATTTTCGTTTTGACAGTGTCCCCTCGAACCCAGAACCTCCGGATCGAGAGCCGAATGCTCTTAACTACTAGACCACGGAGGCAGTAAGGAGCAATAAAAGTATAAAAGTATTTAGTAAATTTTTGCTGTGAGAAGTAAACTTGGTGTACCTTGCCATCATAGCCCATGAACGTCCATGGCTGGACAACAAAATGATCCAGTATTGTTAAAGCTTAGGACTAGAACCGACTAAGCTGTTAGTGACCGCAGTATGGACATACGGTACGTAGAACTCTGCTGCCCATCCACGGAAGGAAAGCACGTCACCAGCCACAAAGCACAGAATCTTGACGCGTCGGCGCGCGACTATTCAGTGCTCTTTGTCAACAATCACCATGCAACAGACGCAGTTCAGTCATTTACGCCTTTGTCTGTAGGTCTTCGGGCGGTAGATGGGAAACTGTGGTAAAATAAAAGTAAAACTATATTAAAAACAATAAAAATAAATAAAACCGGCTAAGTGCGAAGTGGATTCGCGCCCTAAGGGTTCCTTACCTATATGCCATACCTATCATATGCGTAAAACTTTTGACCTTTGATTTTAAAAACTCCGGTCTACTCTAACCTAACGTCCCTTTTATACGGATGTCTATGTAAAACGGGACCCTAACTTAATCGGTTATGTTATGAAAAAAGTTGTAATGTTTATTAATGTTAGACTTTGTCCGTCGTTTGTGCTACGAGACCTAGATTCTTTCCAAACATTATTCTACGTCAACGAGAAGTACCCTATAAGTTTTGGTTTAATTCATAAATGAGACATAAATGGCCACACCTTTTGATTGTATATTTTCGTAGAAGCTTGGAATTTTCACAGCTTCAAGGATCTACGAGACCTTATGTTTGATATTAATTTTAACTTCATAACTTTACCCGTTTGGGAGAAAAAGGGTCTTGACAGTCAGACAGACAGTCAACAAAGTGATCACATAAGGGTTCCGTTTTTAGGGTTCCGTACCCAAAGGGTGAAAAACGGGACCTATATGTCTGTCAGCGGGCTCATGAACAGATACTTCTGTTCCCGCTATAACAAAAAAAAAGTAACATTTTAAAAACATATTAATTAACGACTAAAACCGTGTTTTTAGGGTTCCGATACCAAAATGGTAAAAAAAGGAACCCTTATGGTGCCGCTTTGTATGTCTGTCTGTCGGGCACACCTGTATATCTCAGCTCTCAGCTATCGACTTGAAATTTGAAATAGTTTTAGAATATGGTTGCCCAACTTAGCATATGAATAAATAAAAAAAAATTAGGATTATTAATGTAAAGGGGCCCGAATAGGGGGGGCAAATTTTCAAATTGTGGTTACTAGGTTGAGTGGAGTATCATATGAATTAAGTGGGGTATCATATGAAAGGGCTTTACTTGTACATTCTGAAATATATTTTTGTATTTTTTTATAACTCTTAGTTTTGATGTTATGATGAAAAATGACAAAAAAAATACCGTTCCCCCCTTATCTCCGAAGTTTTGTGAAAGGAAAAATCTGAATTATTTACCGTCGATAGAAGATCATGTAAATATTACAGAACAAATATAACGATCTTTCTAAATTCCACAGTTTTTTAGTAATGTGCAAAAAACCTGAAACAAATTTAGTTTTGCGGTCCTAAAAATGGACTTTATCGCTTCCAAAAATACTATAGGTATATCGGAACCCTCAGCGCGCGACTCCATTTCGCACTTGACCGGTTTTGTTTTATTTTGGCTCTATCGTAAAAACGGGAACACTTACAAGAGTAAAAATTGGTTCGTTTATTAGTGCGTAAGCTAAATGTCCATGAAATGTCCACTGCAGGACAGGAAACTCCCTCTAGAACTCAAGCAAAAATGCGTGGTACTTTGGAGGGGATTTACCAGTCACCAAGCTTATATTTTAAGCGTTGTGGCTGGCGACCGCTGTTTTTGGTACCCACAGTATGTAATATGGTACGATATACAGAAATATTGCTGCTGCCCATTCTCCGGTTCATAACCCTAAGTCACCTCTTACGACACCCACGGGTAGGGATGGGTTGGTACTATTCTTTGCCGGCACAACAAATAATAAAAATTGGTAAAGTGCGCGAATTCAATACACTTCTGCGCGACTGCGCGTCCATAAATAAGATGGTATTTTTACCTTAGTGGTACGAGACCCTCGGTACGTGAGTCCGACTTGCACTTGGCCGGTCTTTGTCCCTTTGAGGTACGGAAAAATTTAACAAAATGGCGAATCGTCAAGTAATTTTGCCTTGAATTTTGTCATCGCCAGGTGTGAAAATCCATTCTATTCTCACGTTAGTAAGTGCTCACAAATGGCGATATGTATTTGATTATTTGGGTAAGAGCTTCTTTACTGCCCCAAAATCAATCAAACCCGCCAATGCGATCAACTGGCATGCCCCACTTTCAGAAACCCAGAGCACATTACACTTCTGCGACCTCGGTCGGACCCGAAGATTAGAAACGGAATTCGTAATTCAATCGACTTCTTCAAACAAAGTCCCTTGGCAACAAAAGGAAAATTAAGCAAATTCACACTTGAAAAGAAGCACCATGACACCCTTTCGTTTTATATTTACGCTACGAATGAATGAAATTCAAATTTCTGGAATAAATTTTAGACGTCTTTTATTATCCTATCAAGAGGCACTTCTTTGCTTCATTACAAAATTTCTGTTTTTATTATTCTTTTCTTTCTCAAAAAATTGTGAGAGTCCAAAATGTCTAACGTTGGAGGGTCTCTGCCTACCCTGACGGGAAGGAGGCGTATGCATGGGTTATGTTATGTATTAAACCACAAGTTCTACTTCTAACACTACCTTGGTGAAGATAAATGTTATCGTGTTATTTTTAAAAGTTTTAGTCACGTTAGGAATTCATTTCAGGAAAAAGAAAACAAGATTTCAATAAGTTCTCGTTTCGTTGTCTTTTTAAGGGTTCCGAACCAAAATGGTTAAAACGGAACCCTTATGGTGCCACTTCGTCTGCTTGTCTGTCACACCTATACATATATCTCAGCAACCAATCATGCTATCGACTTGAAATTTGGAATAGTTTAAAAATATAATTGCTCAATCTAATGGCAAACGAAAGAATTAAAAAATAATAATAATTATTATTGTAAAGGGGGCCCAAGTAACATTTTAAATTGTTGTCACTACGTCGAGTGGTATATCATATAAAAGAACTTTACTTGTACATTCCAAAATAGATTTTTGTATTTTTTTACAACTCTTTGTTTTCAGGTTCTAATGAAAAATGTCAAAAAATACCGTACCTCCGAAGTTTATCTCCGAAGTTTGCGAAAGGAAAAATCTGAATTAATTACAGTCGATAGAAGTTCATGTAAATATTACACAAAAATAATATAATCATTTTTAGTTGCACTGTTTTTTAGAAATCCTCAAAAACCCTTATAAACAAACTTAGTTTTGCGGTCCTAAAAATGGACTCTATTGTTTTCAAAAATACTGTAAGTAGGTATATCGGAACCCTCGGCGCGCGAGACCGACTGGCACTTGACCGGATTTTTTGTCTTATGGTAGGTATTAGTTGTGAAATTTTCGACTATCTCAAAGCGTTACGATCTTACCATATAGGTAGCTTACGGTCATATTCAAAATAGTAGTGTTTTTCTGTATCTCTCGGTAAGTCCGGATATATAAAGTTGTCGCCTCGATATATGCAGTTAGCAACTCAAGATCGCGATAACTGTCGTAAAAAAGGGAAGACTTTCGCACAGCAGTGGGACATCCCCAGAGTTAAAAAATATTACGAGAGATGCTGTGGCCAAACCGTAGGAACGAAAGTTCATTCTTCGTTCAAATTTGGAACACAAGCAAATGTGGCATGACATGACGGCAAATAAAAGTGTGTGTACCTTGTGTGTACCAAGGAGGTTTTAATCCACGCTACGCTCTAGGAAGGAGTGCTTAATGCACAAATCTTGCTACACAAATTTAGTCAATCGTATATTGTAATACGGTATAAATTCCTGTGATTTGCGAAGAAGAGAAATTGTGCCGAGCGAGAGGTCAATTAGTCGCGGTTGTGTCACGCTCACACAGTTGCCATAGCAAAACGAAATTGCGGGTTGGTAGGAAAAAATCTTTTGACATTATGCTTGGTTTTCATATAGAAAACCTTTTTATGTTTTATCTTCCTTGGATTCCCCTCTTATATACATTTTATTTAAATATATTGAAAGGTATAAAATTAAATTATGATTCCCCTTTTTTTTTCTATGATCATTTATTTATGTTTTTATTTTTATCCAGATTATGTTAATTGACCGTCCATTTATCTGGTCTTTGTAGTGCCGTGTATTCTCCAACTTCGACACTGGCAAAATTGTCCATGCTGACAGAAGCCATATTACAAATATTTGATTTGATTTGATTTGAGCTAAATCTTAAAAATTTAATATTATTCGGGTGCTTTTGGTTCTGTGATTAATCTCGGAAACTCTATAAAATATTTTTGATCTAATTGTGTTGTTTAAGGTCAAGCAGGTTATGTAATTCTTCATTCGTCATCAACCTTTTTGGTAATAGTTTTTAATACATTACTGGTATCCCCGTCTTTGACAAATTTTTATGTCATGCTAAATTTTGTTTAAAATCGCGTATTTTTTCTGCAAAAACAGTGAAATATTGTAGAGTAAATGGCTGCAAAATTGATAGTTATGCTATTTGCGGAATATTCTTCTATGGGTATCCATTATTCCTTTAATTTTTCTATGAAAAAGCCGAACTGTTTTACGTATGAAGTAGGGTGGCTGTAATGTACGATATTTGAACACAAAGGAAACTAAAAAGGTACAACCACATCAGTATTGTGGGATGTGAATCTGCAGAATCTGCCCATAAAACTGAACAACTTATCCCAAAGAACATTATGATGAAATAACATTATGATGAAGATATCTGAAGCTAAACACGAAAGAGAAAAACAGCTTGCATTAGTTTTAAAAGAAAATCAAACAAAACAACGGAACCTGTACTGTTGTACAATAATAGGAAAATAGTACATCTGATGCTGCCGGTTATTTTCTGCGTTCTTATTGACGACATGCGGGAAGCCAATAATTCACGCGCCTGCCCTGCGCTCGCGATAGCTATTTCGAGCCATTTACGGTCAGCATCAAAGTTTTGTTCCGGGCATTATTGAGAGAATTTATGTGATGCCCTTGGGTTGGAATTTCTTTAAAAAAGTTTCAGATGTGGACAGATGTCACTTGGTAGGTAAGAATGATTCATTGATTTAAAATAATAATATTTAAAAAAATACGATCGAATAGAGAACCTCCGCCTTTTTAAAGTCGGTTAAAAAGTAGGTGGCTCGCAAGTAGGCCCAAATGAAGTTGGTTGATGATGAGTTTTTAGAAGAATACCAACAAAAACCTGTATCGACCTGTTGTTCCCGGACAACCAGACGGCTCGCAAATATAGATGGACAGAGAGACAGCTGATGTTACGAGGGCTGTTCAATAAGTAGTGAGAATGAACAACATATTGGTTTTAAGTCTTTTAATGTTTGTGAGTATTGATAGTTTATTTCAGTAAAAAGATAGTGACAAAAACTTGGGCCATAATATTTAGAAACGTATAAATGAGGCAAAGTTCAACAGCCAGTCCATATTTTTAAATTATTGTTATTCCATGTAAGTGAAAAAAATGTAAAGTCAGAACTGAATCAATGAAATAAGAAATAAAATCTTATATTTGTACGATTATTTTGTAACATGTCGTACCTATAATGAATTTTGTTTATCAATAAGCAATAAATAATAAAATACACGTCAAATTTTATTAATTGCTTTGCTTCTTGATGATGAGGCATGCAACGTACCTGGAGAACAATTCTTGAATATCACCGGGTGATAAAATATCACTCAAAAAATTAAAAATCATAGATTTTTGTTTTCAAAAGTTGAAATTGATCTTCTTAAAATATAAAGGAGTCTTTTATTGTTAATTTTCATGTATTCTGATTTACCTTTCAACAGTTTATCAACGCAAATGTGAATTTTTAAAGTCTTAAAAGTGATATTTTATCACCCGGTGATTTTCAAGAATTCCCTGGGCTTTTCTGGAAAGCAAGAAGAAAGAAATGAAAAAAGGTTTATTTTGGAAACAAACAAAAAGAATGCTGCTGCTGAAAAAACTCTGACCCAATTGTTGAATATTACCGAGTGATCAAATATATTTTTTGAGACATCAAATAAGAATGGGCGGTGGTGGTGACCACTTACCATCAGGTGGCCCACCTGCTCGTTTGCTCACTTTGAACATAAAAAAATATCAAATGTACCCTGATAATATGTTAAAAATGTAAACCATAATACATGAAAAGTAACAATCAATCACTACTTAATATTTTACGAATATCATTCTGCACTTTTGTAAAGAAAATTTTTTAATTTTTAATTTTTCGGGTGATAATTATTTATCATCCGGTGTTATTCAAGAATTGAGCCCAAAGTACTCATGACATTCACATACCATGCTTGAATAATATTCTCATGTTGTACATGACACCCCATGAAACGTACACAGTACGTACATTACGATACCCACGGGTGGAGATGGGTTGGTAGTTGGTACTATACTTTGCCGGCAGCAAACGGACTTGCCTTAATTTACCTCTATGACTCTATAATTGAACCACGAGCCAAGCGAGTGGTTCTAAAGAAGAATCCTCAGCGCTGCGAGGATTTTAAGACACGAAACACTTTGTTGCCGAGGGAAGCACAACTTATCAGGTAGAAACTAAAGGATAATATCCTGCCAAATAAAATATTAAAAATGAAGCTGCTGTTCCAGAGGGCTTTAATAATATTACATCCCCAAGCGTAAAATAGTTAGGTCACCCTACTGTGTGAAAGAGATGCCACCGCGACTATTGGATATACTCGTCGTCACGCTTTTTTTGGCCATTCATCTCTCCTTCCTAGAGCGTAGCGTGGATTAAAACCTCCTTGGTGTGTACACTTTTTGCGATCTAACTCTCATTTGACAAGTTTTTGAAGTGTAACATGCGTTAAAGAACTTCGATTTCCTATGATATCATCCTCTGAGTGAAACAAATTGATATTTCATTTTGAATTTCGGCACGCCCATTCTGACAAGCTCAAGTATTTACTCACAACATTCAACAAACAAATTACAGCAACAAAGACGGCAACGGCATATAATTACATTGCTGTTTACTTTCAATTAACTGATGCATTGAAATGGAGATGTGAATCAAGTAGAATAGATTCACAGAGCATTAAACTTTCGGGCTGTTCCTTTGGTTTCGAAGAGAGTCAGAACGTGCACACCAAGTAACAACAACAAATTTCAAATTCCTTGGTGCACACCCTAAACACTTGTACAAATACAGGGTGTTTTGGTAAATGTCTGCAAACGTCTCCGGTGGTTGCTCTACCCATAAAATTAGTTGTTAAATTTTATGCAAATCAAGATCCCGATATTTTATTTTTCCCTAAGGAACATAGCTTGATAAACGTAAAAAAAATTCCGGTAGCATTTCACTGCAAATAAAAAATCTTCTTTCATTATACACCGTGTTCCTGAAGATAAGCATTAATTTTAAGATCACCTTCAGTTAACGAAACAGTACAACTTTCCCTAGGAAACATAGGATAAAATACCCAAAAAAAAATTGCCCTCATACAAAAAATAAATCTTATTTCAACCGGGAAAATTGTTCAGTTTTGTTAACTGAACGTGCTCTTAAAGTTAATGCATAACATGAAAAAAATAAAATTTGTATGGGGGCCAAATCATTTTTTCGTATTTCCACCTACACTCACCGGCACGGAATTTAACCAATTGAAATTTCGCTTTTGTAAGGGCCGTTTGCACTAAAACTTAAGAATCGCCCAAGTCCTTGCTTAAGGGCCGTCAAACTATTGCTAGGAGTGTCCTAAACAAGTTAGGGGCGATTCTTAAGTTTAGCGCAAACGGCCCTCAATCTATTTAGCTCTACTTAACTAATGATAAGGTAAATTACTTATGATATATCTTATGAAAGCTAATCAATCAAAAATACAAGGAAATCCCAATAGGTACTAATCAACAGCAGAATAGTTACCGCAAAATAGAATTTCAGCTACAATTTGACGCATCGCTATTCGTATGTCGCAGTCATATCGTATAACACGCTGTATTACAAACGGCCGGCCATTATACAAAATGCCGAGAATTTTTAATTTGCCGTAATTTCCATAATAGTAACGGCATTTTACGAAACGGCGCGTAATTAGTTTTTGGTATACTATACTCTAAAATATCAACTGAAAGAGTTTTGAACACCCACTCGACCAAAATAAAGTTGTTTTTATGGGTATTAAGTTCAGTTGAGTTGAGCTGTACCTACTCATTTTTGAAAAACACTGAAAAAAACTGTTAAATGGTTTATCTAGCTGTAATGTGATTGTTATCGATGCTCTTTTTTCTACCCATACATACATACATTATAAAAAAATAACCAAAAGTTACTGTCATCAAGATACATAGGTAGAAATACGAATTTAATGTACGTGTCCAAACTGACCAATACCATCATATCAGCCGAAAAACGTCCATCGTTAACTAAGATCATCGGCCTACCAACAAATTTGTACAGAAAGTTCTCTTTTTTTATGTGCTTTATTCTGTGGGCAAGTTTCAGTTTCATGATTCAAGTACGCACGACAGCAAGGAAGTGGAAGCAAAACCAGTATAAGCTAAACTAGCGCTACGTTACAAACGCCCGAAACCAGAGACCAGCTCAAGATCAAAGCGATTGCAATGACGTGCGATCGTGTGTACATTTTCTAATACCCTGTATAGTGATACAGATAGACCGTAGAGAAAATAGCAGCAAATTATTGGATCAATACAAACAAATTTTTTTCACTAGCCTATACTGTCCCACTGCTAAGCAAAGGCCTCCCCTTCGGTCCTCCAACTGTCGCGGTCCACAGCAAATTCTGGCCAATCGCAACGGTACGAGTCTAAATCGTCACGCCACCTTTTTCGTGGTCTACCCTTGCGGCGTTGGCCATTCTGCGGTTTCCATTGGGTGACGATTCTCGCCCACCGTCGCGGATGCATTCGGCTTATATTATGTCCAGCCCAGTCCCACTAAAGTCTGGCTGTTTTTCGACCGTCAGCTGTTCCTGTCTTGGAACGCAGCGTAGTATTCCGCATTCGGTCAATCCGTTTAATACCTAAACAATTACGACATCGATATTTTTTTTCTTTGGGGGATAATTCACACAAAGTCATTTGTCCCCAAACTAGGCAAAGCCTATTAATAGATAAATAACACCGAGACACAGAACAAATACTTACGTTCATCACACAAATATTTGCCCTGGTCGGGGATCGAACCCGTGGCCCACGTCGAAGAAGACAGACATGCTATCAACGACACTAACGGGCCAGACAAATAAATTTTTACTCATTGACATTGACCAGCCTATTTTTGCTCCAGGTGTGCACCATAGGGCTCATAGCAAATAGCATGAACGTAGCAGTACTCACAAGAAGAGATATGGCAGCGGCTCCAATAAATCGTCTGCTAAAATGGCTGGCGGTGGCCGATGTTTTCGTAATGCTGGAGTACGTGCCCTTCGCAGTCTACAAATATTTGGTAAGACCTTTACAACTACTACTAATAGGACAAAACGTGACGTCATCACGAAAACTAACAATTGTTTCGTAGGTCGTAAGGAAAAGTTACGTATTTAATTATGTGTTATTTACATAGGTCACTTGCTTGGCTTTTTCTATCACGTGAGCAATAAAGTGTATAATATCTATCTATTTATCTTTGTGCATACCTAAAAGAGCTATAGCACTCAAGTCCGTGTCCATCATTTTACTCTTTTGACTATCAGCAAATTACCTATCTAGATCGCTTGGGGCTCTTTTACTGACGCTGAGACTATTGGTCATTTTGATCAAATCGGTCCGGTATAGGTTCTATGGATGGACCCTCAAAGTCAGGATTTTTGAAAATTTATTTACTGTTTGAGTATCAGCAAATTTTATATATTAATCGGTTGGGGCTGTTCCACTGACGAATTGTCTATATTGCATTTTGCTCAAATCTTTCCGGATAGCCAATAGTCTCGGCTTCAGTAGAAGAGCCCCAAGCGATCTAGATAGGTAATTTGCTGATAGTTGAAAGAGTAAAATGATGGACACGGGCTTGAGTGCTACTATAAGTTAAACCAAGTGATTCCAATAACAATGGATATTATGTCCTAGGAATTAGTGAGCCCCAGGAATTAGTTAAATTAAAGAAGTTTTGTGACTTGCGCATCGACTTTAAAAGATATCCTCATAGAATTTTGGGTTCACTGCTACTGTTTGCCCGAACGCGACCCGATTTTAAATCTTTCCGCACCTATATTCTTTTGGGGAGAGTGGTCTATCCCTTGACTTCTACTCTATATCATAATTTTCGTTGCAATTTAAAACTCTAAGAGTCGTATGAGATTTTACTAAAATTTTTTATGGGTAAGGTCTATCGAGAGAGCTATCTCACACTTGAGAGGGATTTATCAATACGGCCCTATGTCAAACCACAAATAGAGCTTTAGCAGAATTAAGTAATCCACCAGTCACCACGCCGGGTGGCAATCACTTTGAACTAAAGAACATACATTGGTTGCATAATTTTAACCGATTTTTTTTAGGAATAGGAAATACGAAAAAAGTGGTTGATATCAATTCATTGCCCCTTCATTAATTTATTTTTCACTTACTACTCTCCCCAAACGCTCGCTACGCTCAAAATTCTTCTTTTTGACCCTAGAATCCGAAAATCTTTCGCATTCTCGAGTTTCAATACAAGGCACTTGCGACAAAAGCACTTTTGCTGCCTTGCATAATAAATAACTATTATTTGTGTGATTGTAAAGATCTGCGCAAACTACTCAATTTTACATATAAGTTGACGTGCGTGCGTAAACCTTCTCCCACCACACGCACAATTATTGTTAAATTTGTTTGGCATATATATAGGTGGTGAAAAAGTTGTGGTCGAAGACTATCTATAACTACGCGTAGCGTAGCGAACTCCTAGGTCTGTTAGACTGATTAGATAATAGAAAATTAACTTTAGGTCACAGATTAAATAAAGGCATAGTCGCAGGGTACAGTAAAGTCAATTTCTCTCGTGTTGCTCTCGAAGCCCAGTGATTGTAAGAATTAATAAGCAAATCAATTATTTTGCACAACAAAATGATATGAAATTAACCAAAAAAGATTTCGACTTTCTACACTTCATATTTTGCATGAGTATTTTTTTTTCGATTAATATATTTTCTTCCAAAAGATGCTTGATTTCATAAATAAAATCACTGGACTTCTGGAGCCAGACGACTTATTGTAACTTTGTGTAGTAGTTATAAATAGTAAAAATTCCAGGTCTTGCCTGAAAAGTTGGACTTTCCTTACTCCTGGGCAATGTACCTGCTATTCCACATGCATTTCGCCCAAATCCTCCACACAGCGTCTATCTGTCTCACTCTCTCTCTGGCAATATGGAGGTACATCGCTATAAAGTAAGTTTCTCTCATTTTATATTTTAATACTTGTTAAGCATAATAATACTGTGATTGTTGTTATTAAAAATCACATAAGTTGCACTAATATGTTTATTTATTTTGAAAGTCTTATTGAATAAATGTAACCATTTAAAGAATATTTAGTTACAGATTATTTTGTTAACTCTAAAATAATATTTCATTTTCAAAAATTAAAATAAATATAGTCAATCTTTTAATGCAGACAAACCATTTAATTTAAAATCAATCAAATACTAGCAAAATTAAAAATCTTAAAAAAAAATCGGTTTTGATTCGGGCCAGTATTGACTGGCATTGGGCCGAAACGCCAGATATTTACTTAAACATTGAAGGTCGCAAAAAATTGTACGACGCAATGTTATATATTAACAATCTAAAACCAAAGATCAGTTCTGAAATGGTGCCCCGAAAACCTCGATTTTAGTTCAGTTTAGTGTATCCTACTAAGACTGAGCTGTTGAGGCTGAGCTACAGGCTACCAACGGGGTCACAGGTGGCGGATAGTGAATGGCCACCAGATATGGCGGTTAGCTGCGAATATACTGAATAAGCAGTCCCCGACCAAGAAGCGGCAGGATTACCAGGACGTGGTGGGAAGCCCAGTGGGATGGGCTTACCTAAAAAATGCCGCATAAGTCTGATGACAGTTCTGTGACATGGTGAACAAATGCCGCCATTTAATAAGCATTCCCCTAGCGCTGGGCAGCGGTGGCGCTAGTATTGGCAGAAGGCCGAAGACGAGGGGTCTGGAAGGGCTTTTGACCAAACATCAGCAGGCGGAGCACCGGTTGCTGAACTGCGGTGCGGAAAGCGAGTGGGGACACTACCGCACTACATTTGTCCTCAACTAAGGAGCAATGAGAATGAAAAATAAAAGTAATGTGGTTCTTGACAACGGGCTTCCACGATGTAACATGGCGTGGCGGTCTGAGTCCGGCAGTTTTAGACGCAAGGCTAAATCGGTCGTCATTATGCAAAATCCTTGCCAAATAGGGACGTGGAATGTGAGGACGATGTTGACGGAGGGAAAAGTAGAACAATTGAAGGTAGAGATGGACAGATTACAAATTGATATTTTGGGATTATGTGAAACAAGATGGGAGGGAAGTGGGGACTATTGGGATGGAGATTACAGAATAATATACTCAGGAGAGACACAAGGTGCAAACGGTACAGCTATAGTTTTAAATAAAAAATGGGGAAATTTAGTGGAAAACTCAATTCATCACAATGATCGCATCACAGTAGTGAAAATAAGATCTGAACCAGTCGATACAGTTTTAGTGCAAGTTTATATGCCTACTGGAAGCCATAGTGACGATGAAATAGAAGACATGTATAATCATATTGATACCATATTAGACTCAGTTAAAGAAAAGGATAATTTGATTGTAATGGGGGATTTTAATTCTGTAGTTGGGGAGAAAGCTGAAGACAATATTGTGGGCAAGTTTGGTTTGGGTCAAAGAAATAAAAGAGGAGATAGATTGGTGCAATTTTGTGAAGAAAATAATTTAATTATAACAAACACACTTTTCCAACAACCAAAAAGAAGGCTCTATACTTGGAAAATGCCGGGAGATATAGGCAGATATCAGATTGATTATATTATAGTAAGACTGAAATATCGTAGCCAAGTTTCATCGTGCAAAACACTGCCTGGAGCTGACCTCAATACTGACCATAACCTTTTATTAAGCAAGTGCAATTTAGAAATTAAGAAGATAAAAAGAAAAACTAAACCAAAGAGTATTGATCTCACTAAACTTAAGGATATAAATAGCAATAGCAGAGTGCAATATAGTAATAAAGTGGGGGAGAAATTAGAGTTATATAAAATTAAAAATAGTAATAATACAGAAAACAATATCACCTATAGATGGACTAATGTTAAAGATATCTTATTAAGTACAGCTGAAGAATGTCTACAATTAGAGAAAATTGTGCCTAGGAAGAAATGGTTAAACACAGAGATAATTAATTTGATGTTAGAAAGAAGACTAGTTAAGAATAAAACAGATTTTGATAGTATAGATAAATATAGAATTCTTACAAACCAAATAACTACTAAATGTAGAAACCAAAAAGAAGTCGATATCAATAATATTTGCAACAAAATAGAAGAATACATGATAAAAGGACAGATGGATAAAGCTTACAATGAAATAAGAAATTTAAGTAAGAAACATAAAACTAGAAGTACAACTATTTTAGATGAGCAGGGTAAAATATTATTGAACAATAACGAGATACTGGCAAGATGGAAAAGGTACATGGAAAAGCTATATCACGGAGAAGGACTGAGTGAGGAGGATATAGAAGACGAACATCTGGTGGAAGAAGAGAAACTAGGACCTCCAATCTTAAAAGAAGAATTTGATAAAGCATTAAGTCAAATACAAAATGGCAAAGCTGCAGGTGAAGATCAAATCCACATAGAAATGATTAAATATACCCAGTGCGAAACTTTATTAGATGAAATTTTCAAATTAACTCAGGACATGTACTTGACTGGCTATATACCGAGAGATTTTGAAATAACTAAAACCGTTACCCTTCCCAAAAAGTTAAACACACTCAAATGTGAAGAACATAGAACCCTTAGCTTAGTTTCTCAGGCATCAAAAATTCTCCTGAAAATTTTGCAAAACAGGTTGAGGCCCATAGCCGAACAAACGTTAGGACCGGATCAATACGGCTTTCGTCAAAACAGGGGTACTAGAGAAGCTATTTTAGCACTACGACTTATTGCAGACAGACGTATGGATTTGGGACTTGATACTCATATCGCCTTCGTAGATCTAGAAAAGGCTTTCGATAGGGTTAACTGGAAACGAATGATGAAGATATTAAAAGAGACAGGTCTAGACTACAGAGACAGAAGAATAATATATAAACTTTATAAAGAACAAGAAACAACAATAGAAGTAGGAGAGGAAAAAGGTACAGCTAAGATACGACAAGGAGTTAGACAAGGGTGTCCACTCTCACCACTAATATTCAATATTTTTATAGAATGGGCAATAAAGAAAATAAATGATTCTGAAAAAGGGGGCATCAAAATTAACGGGAAAAATATACAATTTATAAGATTTGCTGATGACATTGCTGCAGTAGCTGAGAACACATTACAATTGGAAGAATTAGTTACAGAAATGGACGTGATATTTAAAGAATTTGGGCTTAAAATAAACAGTAAGAAAACAAAAAAGTTAACAGTTTCGAAAAAACCAGCAACAAACGACACAATAATTCATCTTAATAATGTCCCAATAGAATCGGTGAAACAATTCAGATATTTAGGCAGTTTAATTACTAATGACTCCAGATGCACTCCTGAAGTTGTTTCTAGAATTGCAATGGCCAAAGCAGCTTTTAACAACAAAAAACACCTTTTAAAAGCTAAAATCTCTAGAAGTGTTCGGAAACGACTGATAAAAGTGTACATCTGGAGCATTGCATTATATGGTTGTGAGACGTGGACTCTAACACAAAGAGATAGAGAGAGGTTAGAAGCGTTTGAGATGTGGTGTTGGAGGAGAATGGAAGGGATCAGTTGGACAGAGAAAAAGACAAACGAGGAAGTTCTAGATTTGGTTAAAGAGAAGAGAAATTTGCTGAGAACCATCGAAAATAGAAGAGGGACGATGGTCGGACACCTGATAAGACATGACACTTTCATAAAGAATATTATTGAAGGAAAAGTAGAGGGCAGAAGAGGAAGAGGAAGACCAAGACGCACTTATTTTGACCAGATAAAAGAGAGGGTAAACGTTGAGTCTTATCAGGATGTCAAATCATTGGCAGAGGACAGAGAGAAATGGAGATTGCTCCACCGACAAGAGCGCGGCTCTTAAATATGAGAAGAAGAAGAGAAGACTAAGAAAGTTACCACATAGCGGTTCGGTATGAATCACCTATATACATAATCACTTTATTTATAAAGAGCTGTATAGTTGCATTTAAATCGTAGCAATATTAGCATGCCGTTATATCGTATTGTAAGGTAATTTCAAAACTCTGGATATTTCTAACTTTACCAGGCAGAACGCAGTTAACAGGTTTTTAAAATCTGTTTCATACAATTTTTTGCGATTTATTTTTTCTACGGTTACTGGCGTAACAATTGCCTCTAGACTTTTCTTGTTTTATTATCATCATCATCATATCAGCCGAAAGACGCCCACTGCTGGACATAGGCTTCCCCCAAAGATCAACATGTCGACCGGTCCTGCGCTGCTCGCATCCAGCGGCTTCCCGCGACCTTGACCAGATCGTTTTATTAAATCGGACCAAAATCAGAAACCAAATAAAAATATCGGTTGGTTTGGTCGGTCAATTCATATGTGTTTTTGTACGGAAATAAATGATTTTGTATTTGTAAATATTAATTAAGAAGAAGATTTTTAAACATAAGTCGTCAATTTTCATCCCAGGAGCCCTGTGATTCTCCTAATTTAAACAACCGATCTTCTTCTTCGATTTATACAAAATGTGACCGCTTTAGTATAGAAAGTCGAAAACATTATCGTGTAAAACTTTATTTGTCTCATTTTTTTTTGTTTCAAGGCAAACACACGGGTTAATAAAGTAAAAACTAATTTTATATTAAAGTTGACAATAATTCTTTTGAAGAATGCAAATAAATTCAGACTACATGGTCTGGACTTCATTTGTGTTCTGAGTTTTATTTACTCGGCTTAATTGAAATTGATCAGGACTAAGGTCATCATAACATCCCATTAAACGTCCACTACAGGACAGGGAGCTCCCTCCAGAATTCTAGCTTTTACTGGAAAAAATGTGGAGGGGAAGTACCATAGTCACCTCGCTTGTTAGCGTTACGGCTGGCACTATGGACCGCGGTTGTAGGTGACCGCAGTAAGTAAGATGTAAGATATAAAGGAGGATTCCAGTTAACCCTTAGTCGCCTCTTACGACACCCACGAGTATGTATGGGTTGGTACTATTCTTTACCGGCACCACACGGGACAGGACTAAGGTAAAGAAGAAGAAAGAAAGTAGTAAAATATTATGTTTCGCAGGTATTCGGATCGAAGTCATATACTGTGCACGGAACGTCGTTGCAGTATTGCAATACTAACCAGCTTCATACTTCCACCGATATTATGCACGCCCACATTTATGGTACGTTGCATTATTAATAATCTATTTTAGCAAATTCATTGAACTGTAGTGTCAACGTCCTCATAAATTATGCTTCCATGTATTCTATTCATATGCAAATAAACTGAATAATGTTAATAATTCTTGACGTTGGCAGGTATTCGATATTCATGCGCAGAATCTGGACGATCCAAGGGTCGAAGTGGCATATCACGTCGACGCAGATTACCAGGGCACGTTATACCAAGCGACGTTTTGGGTGCACGCCGTTCTTATGAAACTGCTACCCTGCTCAATATTAACTGTCATAAGTGTCTGGCTGATACGAGCCCTGTACAGCGCAAATCAACATCAAAAAAATTTGAGGAACTACAGCGCTTGCCCAGCGGCAGAGAAAATGGTGAAGCGGCAGCACAAAGCTGATAAAAGGACTGATAGAACTACAAAAATGCTACTAGCCGTTCTTTTACTGTTCTTGTTGACGGAGTTGCCCCAAGGAATACTAGGGTTGATGAGTGGGCTACTGGGTTGGTGCTTCTTCAAACGCTGTTACGATTTGTTTGGAGAGTTGATGGACTTCTTGGCTCTGCTGAATGGAGCGATAAACTTCATTTTGTACTGCTCGATGTCTAGACAGTTCCGACAGACGTTTCGAGCAATGCTCCTGCAGCCTCACCTGGCGAGGTTCATGCCACCCCACCCCTCCCACTCGGACATTCAGAATACGTAAGTAAACACATTCATTTCAGTAGACTTAATCCTGTCACTAATGTGCCTTGAGCTTTAGAAATATAAACTTAATATTTCTGATTTCTTATATTTTGCTCCTATTTCAACTTATTTCTTTAGAAGTTGTTTCTTTAACGGTATTATTTATATTTTCTGTACACAATTGACTTACAGCATGTTTAAATTTATCTATACATTTTTGTTGCCTTCTTTGAATAAGCTATTTCTCCTGCAGGTGTACCGAGAAAGTAAAAAGATAGCTGAAAACGGTCTCCGATAAAAATGAATAAATGTGAGTAACACCGTCTCGCTTCTGAAATTAAATTTTGTGCGTAACTGTACCTATTTACAAAGGAAAGCGACCCTTTGTTGAACACATATAACATAAGTTGCCAATTTCGTAGGCATTTCAAAGGTCTGATCGAGAATTGTGAACGATCTTATTACTGGACTCTGCTTTCTCCTTGACATTAATGAATTTAGTTTCAAGTTCACTCGAGTATATTATATTACTTCTCTATATTCCTTATAGAGAAGTATAAGTTTTTTGATCATCATTAAAGGAGTAGCATGGGTTGCGGTGCCAAATATAGAGTTGGTACTTACATTAAAACAGTGAAATTTATCAAGTTATTCTATATGTATAATGAATAACTTGATTCATTTCACTGAAGAAATTAATAGTACTAATTAATCGTATCTATCTTATCGACTTCTGTAACTTCACTTCTATTACTTAAGTCATAAGTCACACTTCTTTGATTTATTGAAGGTCTTCTAATGGATTAATTCTTGTTTGTTACAGAGCGAAGACCTCCATTCCTTGAGGGAAAAAGGATCAGGACGTGGTATTGTGTGAAAGTAAACTTTAGAAGATAATCGAGGCAGGGCAAGGACTTTTGAGACCGGCAGTTCATATACTATTTAAATGAGTGAGAACAATGTGAATTGTGAAAACGTTGAACAGAAAATTGGAACGCGTTTTACATTGTGAATTTTCCGGGAAACGTGAGAATGCATTTTATTCGAACTCAAATAAAATATAGATGGGTGGATTGTCTATTGGATCACGTCGATTTGCAGTGTCATGTATTGAGGCTTGTCTAGTGTAGGAGACTATTATGTTACAGTGTATCTATTTATCTAAGTATCTGTGCTTATGAAAATAAGCAAATAAGTCATAGGTATACTTTTGTACTAGTGTTGCATGACGTATATGAATAAGGCGATAACTACGAAGCTCATATTAAGCCACACTTTTTTATGTATTTAGTTTAACCTTAAGTTTGGAGACTCTATCTTCTCGATATCGATGAGTTGCGTAATAAAAATAGAATGGTCACGATTTTCCATTTAGTTTTTTAACCGACTTCAAAAAAGGAGGAGGTTCTATGTTCCACTGTATGTATTTTTTTTACCGAAAATATGCCTGTGCGCTGGAAAATTCCAACCAATAGGACTGCTCCATTTTCCTAACAGGAGGAGTTGCACTGTGCAAAACTAGGCTGTGCTAAAAGTCAAACTGGATGTTTAGGTGCGATGGGTTTAGTGTAGTTGTCAGTGTAAAATTATAGGTAACTTCCAATAGTCAATAAGAGGAAAGAATAAGAGGAAAGACGACTTTTTACATCATAAACCTTTTGTAAAATTTTGTGTATTTTACTGATTTAGATAATTGTTACATGAAAAGTATTATTTTTTCAATAATCCAGTTTGTAAGGTACGAACAGTAATGTTTTCGCAAAGACAAAATAATAAAATTACCGAAGAACTAACAAGATTTACTAAAACGAGTTGCTGTTTGTATTTTTTCTAAGTTTGGTGGAAACTCTATCATCAAGACTGTAAAAGGGCTCCTATCACGGAGGTCAATAAGTAGTGAGAATGGCCCAGAAAATAAACGACTATCTACAAATTAATAATGCACTTTTCTACATAGCTTCAACATCTCCTTGGGCCCTGAATCTCACAGTTTTCCAATGCTTCGATCTCTTTGCAAAATAGTGTTTTCATTTTGGTCCTATCAAAGTTCACCAGGAATCCATGACTTCGATTTTGCTTCCATATCTGTTTCTCCTTCGACGTAGGGGAACAGATAGAAGTTAATATGAGTAGAGGACTGTTAGTTACATATAGTAAACGGGGAGAGTGACTAACTTTGTATATCTCGGCTTGTTGAATGGCATCTCTCAAAACCTCAATTTTTCTCAATTTTCAAGTTGCTTGCTGAATTGGCTGACTGGCTGTTGAACATTACCTCATTATTCACACGTTTCTTATTATTATCGTTTAAATTTTTAGTACCATCCTTGTACTGAAATAAACTGTCAATACAACCAAAATGTTGGTCATTCTCGTTACTTATTGAACACTTCCAAAGATGAATTAAAATTCGAAAGTTTTAAATTAATTTCTAACGACAACATTATAATCGGATTTTGGTGACTCAGTAGATTTAAGGCTTAACGAGTGTCCAAAGTTTCTATAAATTATGCGAATCTGAATAAGTTTTGTATAACTCTAATACAAGTATTTTTTAATGATCTCAAATTCCTTCATTGGGATAATCTTTTTCAAAAATACTACAATCATTTTAAGTATTTTAAAAACATCGTCCCTCACATTTCATAAGCTACTAAAACTTGAAGGTAAGAATAATATTACGACTTGAAAAGATGGCTCGTCCAACGTAGACTGGAATGGGCGGAATAAGTGATGTACTCGTAATTTGTGGGTAATTTTGTAGAAAATTTCATCTAAATTGATTTTGTGCTAAAACATTTTCTGCTTTGTGTCTTAGTTTTCGAGATATCACGAAATATAAAAAAAGGGAAACTTATACCCCCCACCCTCCTTGACTCCACCCCCATTACCCAGTAATTATAGTATGTTATTTAGAACACTTTCTTCTACAACAACTGTGCTAAAATTTGTTTGCCCACGAATCAATTCTTTTATATTTCCTAAGATGGATAAGCTATAAATAAATCTATAAAATAACAAAATAAATAATAATTTATTTACAATAATGTTATAGTAAGCACGGCAGAAAATTAGTAGTAAAAAAACCAGGGGGGTGATCGTGGTAATTTCAACGATATTACCAAAACAAAAACGTTTGCCTAAAACACTGAGTTAAGACTTAACATGACTTTTGAGGCAAACGTTTTTGTTTTGGAAATGTCGTTGCAATTACCACGATCACCCCCCAGTATAAGTTAAACCAGCGTTACGCTACAAACTCCTAACACCAGAGAACCGCTCAAGGTGAAAGTGTTATCACTGAATAACGGCCGACTATACATTACACACCTAAACCAGAAATATGAAGATACCATTGACTCTGTTTCATGTATTCTATGTCATTGACGTAAGAAAAACGCTGCGAAGATACCTACAAACAGGCTGAGTATAGCCTGAGGCAAAGACAGGCGAAGTCTAAAATGAGAAACAGATGATGCAGTCTAGGCAACGAAGCGGATCGTTGCATGAAGACCCCCGCATTAAATCCTCAGTCGATGAAATATTGCTGGGGTATTACACTACATGAGATAAACCTTCTATAAAAAAAATATCGGTAGTTTTAATTTTTCCATACAAAAATTACAAAAGTTGTATGAAATATTAATTAGGAACGTTTTTTATGTCTAGCTATACGTATAGATAGGTAGTTAAGACTGGTTTTTACCGTTACAATCGATCAAACATTATTTAAAAATAATTTTGTTCAAGTTCAAAGGGGAGGCCTTTGCCCAGCAGTGGGATACATTAGAGGCTACATAATAATATTAAGTTTTGTAAACTTACATTGTGTAGTAAATAGCTCGAATTGTTAAATAAGCAAATAAACAATGAAAAATATTATTTATATAAATATTTGTTTTGCGATAAATAAGAACAAAAATAAAGTTTTTGTCAACTATTCTCTATTATTTTTGTTGATCACTCACTCTATAGGGTAAGTTAATAATGAATATTATATTGAGCGACATATATACACAGACACGAACTTAGAGGAAACAAAATCAAACTTCCTTGTCAGTGTACTGTAGAAATTTACGGAATAGCTTGGAATGCAAAATAAAGTATTGAGAATTTAAATAAAGAACTTGGCGCTCGCAGCCAAGTTGCGAATGATTTTTAATCTGGTATACTATAAGACTTCTCTATGTCTGGTACTAAAAGCCAAGCACTTCGGTTGTAGTCATCATCATATCATATCGTGCGGATTGCAATATAGATGACCAACCTCACAACCTTTGTGTCAGAGACATTCTTATTTCTAATTAGGCGCTACCAAAAGCTCTATCATGGCTTATTTGACGAGAAATCGGGAACAACGTTTTAACGTGCCTTGCAGCATGGTTTTAATTTTAATTGAGAATTTTAATTGGGAAACGGATACGAGCTACTTACTTAGGATGGCCAGAGGTTATCTAGCAGCATGAAGACCAACAAAATAGTAGACAGAATCTACCCTGACGTCAAGGGTGATTTTCTACCAATACTGTGTGAGCTTAGATTATAATAATACTAACGTATAAATGCGCGAGGGAGCTAAGCTGTGAGCTGAAAAAATACCAACCAACAAGATTGAACTTGTCAAATGCGCTGTCAAATGGACCAATCCTATTGGCTAGAATTTTCCAGCTCACAGCTTACCTCCCTCACACAGGTGGAAATCCTAATGCCACCATCTTCAAGAGAGAAATAAACGACGAGAACGTGAAGGGGTACGGATTATTTGTTGTTATTATAACGAGTCGTTCGTGTGCGTGTCCCAGTCAGAGAAATGATAACCAAGATACATATCAAGTTCAGGAACTAATGGAAATAGGACTCTAATAGTGTCTTCCTTCAGCCATTGTCTTAGTGCGATAGAACCTTGTCGAGAGAATTTTTATAAAATCTCTATAAAACTGTCAACTATGCTGAAATCTCTACTAGCTTCTATAATGCTTTGTTTGGCTCTCTTAGATAAAGGAAATGCGAAAGCACTAATACATCCACCAACGTGTCGCAAACTATCAAGCCACTTAAGAACATTCAATCCTTCACATTCTATTAAAATATGATAAACGCCCTCAACCTCGCCGCATGCAACTACGATTTACGCGTTAAATAGGCAAACTTATTAATTTAAAGAAGTATGTCCAGAACGAATCCTAAAGAAAACGCCGAAATTCGTCAAATCCTTGAATGCTAAAAGTATAGGTATAGTATAACCTGTTCAAGCAGCTATCAAATCATCATGTTGTATCTTATAGGTACAATATCCACAGTGTCTTGAATCTCTTTCGTCAAAGCAACAGGAACTGATAGAGTATAAGATAGCGCCTCTGGATTAAATAATTTTATTATTATTATTAAAGCCAGTAATTCAATGTGCAATAATGTGCATATTAGATAAATTGAAGTTATGTAAATAAATTGAGGGTCACAAACAGCTGCCTCAGCCACAGAAGTGTCTTTTGAGCCATAAGTGAATGTGATATAAAATTTTTCTTTTTGCACATCCTATCGAGTAAAGTAGCCAGGCCTTCGCCTTTGGTTCAACAGTAAAACTTTACTAATAGTCAGCTTTATGCGCAATAATAAACATCTAACCCAAACGTCTAAGGAAAACATTTCTAGCAAATTACTCCTGTGTTTGGACGCTTGTGGATAATTGTTCGATTTAGCTACACGTAAAGAAATGTCACCGTCACAACTTTTGAATGTCCCTTTCTTTAAAAGTTGCCGCTCACAGTGAGCGGCTCACTGTGAGCCTAATCGGGACGTGGCCTAAGTCTTACCCTGTCTGTTCGATGAATGAAAAGAGTTAATAAATTGTACGAAGACGAATGATCGCGTTAATCCGCCTACAATAGAGGGTTCGGGCAATATGGCGCATCTTTTATTTATTATGTCCCCCGGGCTTCCTTACTCTCAAGATATCCTCTTTCTTTGCAGCCTCTACAGTTATTTATTATAGTGTAATTATATAGTTTGAGCAACGAGCGTAAGTAAAGTTGAGATATAAGAGTGTGCTGTGCATTACATTAGCTGTGCATGCATTTTTTCAACAATAAACTAATATTAATAATTCTGCATTCGTTTTTTTCAATTAGCACCTATTATGATTTTTTTATTAAGATCCTTAGAACTTTGAACTTGGCAAACAACCTGTTTAAGACTGCAACCCGGGCACACTAGCGCCTTCATTAGAAGTTAATTAATTTCTTTGAATTGGAGACCAAAATGAAAAATTTAAGAACGATAATGTGTTCTTTGTCGGGATAGCGTTAATTAAAACTATTACAATAAGCATTATGCTATGTTGTTTATTCGAAACCCTTTGCTCAATGCTCTCCAGTGCAAGGTGACATTCATAGATAATCCCTGAGGTAAATACATTACTCTGCAGCGCCATTAGTACGGCCATGCTGTCAGTAAGGATTCTTATGCAGAATCCTTCTACTTTTCTACGCATTACCGCGGTGGCGGCCTCTTTAATGGCTACACATTCACATTGGAAGATAGAGCTGTGTTCGCCTAAGGCCAGTGATATGTTTATGTTGAGATCGAGTGAAAAATCCCCAGCACCTGTTCCCGAATCCATCTTGGATCCGTCAGTGTATATTCTGACCTCATTGGAACCAGATTGGTCTTTTTCGGCCTCAGATAGTTGTATGTGGTATAGTTCCTGTTGAGATTATATGTTTTGGGGATCCTATCACATGGGGCTTCGCATAGGGGGTACTGTTTCCGGACAGTACTCCAGAGCGTATCGATAGGACCGTTTTGGTTAACCCATTCGCCTAAAAGTTTTAGACGTAGGGCCGACATTATTGCCTGCTGTTGTATGAACAGGTCTAGAGGCGGGAGCCCAAGAATGACTTCTAGGGCTGCTGTCGGGGTGGTACACATGCAGCCTTACGTGGCTGAACATGCGAGGCGTTGAAATCGCTGCAGTTTCGTTATTGTGGTGGTAAGCTCTGTCCTGGGCCACCAGGCTATCGCACCATAAGAGACAACAGGTCTGATGACAGATGTGTAGAGCCACCGACAGACTCTCGGGGATAGACCCCAGGATATGCCTATGAGTCTCTTGCACTGCCAGAAGGTGATACTTGCTTTTTCTAGCTTGTAGTCAACGTGTTTGTTCCAGAGCAACATTTGAGAATAGACACCCTGTCCTCTGGACTAGATCGAGGTCAAGTGTAAGCCCATTGACGATAAAAAAGGAATCGATCTAGCTAGGTCATGTCTAGGAAAATTAGTTTTTTCCGTAATTTTAGTACTTACACGAGTACGATCACTTACACATATCATATCATCCCATAACACGGAACTCCCTCCAGAATTTCAGCAAAAGTGCGTGGTACTTAGGAGGGGATTTACCACAGTCACCACGCTTATGGGATGATATGACATGTGTGAGTGATCGTACTCGTGTAAAACACAGACTGACGAGAGTAATGGCTTTTACTGGACGTATGGAGATATTTTTTATAGAAATTGTTTTTGGGCGTTGAAGTTGCATCATGAAATTTACGCTGATCAACTTTTTGTACATATATAGTTAATACTTATTGCATTAAAAATAAAACGTTATATTTGCAGCAGTAGCTCCATGTATCGCGTTCTGGGTCTAAGCTGGCCGTCACAGATCACCTTAAACGAGCATTATTTGTATGTATATTTGTAATCGGTTTCTCGAAAACGGGTCTAACGGTTTCGATAAAATTTTCCATACGAGGCTTTTTGGGGGCTAAAAATCGATCTAGGTAGATCTCATGTCTGGGAAAGTTTTTTACCATTTTTTTTAAATAGCACGTTTAAGAAACCCTACAGCGCCAACTGTTGGTGAGTAGCATAGCTTGCCTACCCGGTGATATTTTAATGTTGAATATTAATTGTTATTAACACCAATTAAAGTTTGGCCAACGTAAGAAGTCCGTTTTGACGTTTCCCTAACACCAACACACAGGATTCATTGTTCTTTGCAGGTCGTAATTGTTCATACGTTTGACAGCTGTCAGGAAAAGACCTATTACGATGGCCTTACTTTAGTTACGTTTTAAGAGCTTTTAGGGCATATTTTAATTTCCGAAAATCGATCGGTCGAAAATTGCGGTTAGTTTCTCTACTCCATACTAAATAAAATAAAAAAAACCGGTCAAGTGCGAGTCGGACTCGCGCGCCGAGGGTTCCGATATACCTATAGTATTTTTGGAAGCAATAAAGTCCATTTTCAGGACCGCAAAACTAAATTTGTTTGTAAAGGTTTTTTGCAGATTTCTGAAAAACTGTGCAACTTAGAAAGATCGTTTTATTTTTGCTGTAAAGTTTATATAAACTTCTGTCAACTGTAATTAATTCAGATTTTTCCTTACTCAAACTTCGGAGATAAGGGGGGGGGAATGGTATTTTTCTTGACATTTTTCATCATAACTTTAAAACTAAGAAATTTAAAAAAATACAAAAATATATTTTAAAATGTACAAGTAAAGCCCTTTCATATGATACCCCACTCGACCTAGTAGCGACAATTTGAAATTTGGCCCCCCCTATTTTGGCCCCCTTTATATTAATAATCATACTTTTTTCAATAATTTTTCTTGTGCAATTAAGTTGGGCAACTATATTCTAAAACTATTCCAAATTTCAGGTTGATAGCATAAGTGGTTGCTGAGATATAGAGGTGTGACAGACAGACGGACAGACAGAGCGGCACCATAAGGGTTCCTTTTTTTTACCATTTTGGTATCGGAACCCTAAAAAATAAATAAATCGTTTATTGCATATAAAAAATAGTTTAAATTTTACATACAAGTTCCGCCAAACTATAAAATAGTTTGTTGGCAGACAAAATGGCGCTGTATATAATGGGCTTTGGTTGAGAATTTGAGATTATACCATGGACGAACAATGATTATACAGAACAAAGCTATTAAATAAATATATAAAATAACAAATTTATTCAATACAGTTAGTCTTCGGTCGTAAGTTCTTCATTCACATCTAAAAGTTAGCAATTCTTGAGAGCTCTTTGGTGCTAAACTTCCGGCAAGAGCTCTTTAATATTCTCGCCCCGTTTGTAGTGAGGCGCGAACATTTGAAATGTCCTAGTTTTAACTAGATTTTCCTTTAAGGTTCTTATATAACTGTTTTGAATTGAGTTATCTTACTGAAAATGGTACTGGTAAAGTTCACTGCTATTGAAAAAATCTTTTTTCGTCAAAAACCGTTATATTCAAGAACTTTTAAATCTATTATTTCCTAGTTAACAAAAAACTGTGTTGGCTTCCTAATATTTATAAAAAATCTGATTACGACCTCGTGAAATGAATATAAATAAATAAGTAATTATTATTTTTTTAATTGTGTGATTTTTTCTAAATTAAAGATAAATAAATACTCATGTTGCCCGCATGCCAACTCTACTTTGGGCTAAAACAACCACTGCTTGGGAGCCAAACGCCAGAAGACGTCGTGGTCGACTTCGAAAGAAATGGCGAGACGAGTTGAACGAACACATCCATACATACATACATACATACATACATACATAACGAACACGCTCGTCAATAAATGATAATGGTAATAATAAAATTTATTTATTTCATGACAACATAAAACACAATAAAATACATTTCAGGACTTATGAAAATAACTTATTGCTAATAAATTTTACTTAAGGCAAACCAGCGACATGATAAGCATACAAAAATACTTGTACAGCCACTAATTGCCTAAATTATGGTACACTAAAAAACGACAGACGCTAGTTCAAAACCGGGATGTGTGGAAGAACGACCGGATCCTTAATAAAGATAAGTCCTATAGGTTCATATCTTAGTTACAAATTGCGAAAAAAAACTAATATTTTCATTCAGCGATTGACAGTATTCTACTCAATTTATCAAACAAATGTAGGATGTTACCCGCATGGTGCTATTCTGTACACTATTTTCATCTCACAAGTCACTTCGAACTCACTTCTCTATTAATACTCGTACCAGCGTTGAATTAGTTATCGTGTAGGTATATTAGGCCAGTAGCTGGCCAAACATACCCTGTTGCCGGAGATTTCATCCGCCAATTCACCTCTGAAATTGTTAAATAATTTAAACAGATAAAGGGGACAGAAAATTTTATGCAAGCCGGGCTTAAACCTGCGACCTTCAGAGTACCGTGCTGATTTGACGCGAATAGCTCTGATTATACTGCGTAAACAACTGTGAGTTTAACGTTACGGAATCAGCATGTATTAAGTATTAAAGCGTTCGGTTCGAGCATGTTATATACATGTGTGCACATACCCGAACGATAACATTTGCCCAGCAGCGATTTCAAGTGACGTTATAGTTGACCTACTGAAATATAACGCCTTGCAAAGTTTTGCTTACAAGTCTTGCATTATTTAGTTTCACATATTAAATACATTTTATTATATTCTGAAATCGCAAAGATTGAGTACACCAAAACGATTTGGAGTTTTGAGTTTTTTATTTTACAAGGGTCGGCGGCAGTTGTCAGCACCAGATCAGCACAAGCTCAGCACAGACACGATTTCGCTCCCTGTCCACATTGCGTCCGCGTGCTGTCCACCTTGCGTCCGCGTTCTGTCCTCCCGACTAAGTTCCAGAAAGAATGCGGTAGCAGGAGGCGGGCGGCGGCGGCGTATAGAGGGGCGTGAGTGGACCCCTTGCTAGCAGCCATGATCACATGCGTTGATCAAAGAATATATAATATTACGCTAACGCCCTTGATAGTGGCCCGTGCGCTGTCAATGTGCTTGTAGCGTTTGGTTTGAGCATGTTATCCATCTGTGCACAGATCTGAGCAAAGTTACGATAAAATTTGCCCAATAGGGATCTCAAGTGACGTAATACTTAACCTACTGAAATATTAATGTCTTGCAAAGTTCTGCTTGCACGTTTAACTTTATTGTATTTTATCAATCATAGGTCCGTAGAAACGGAGTAAGCTGTTTAAATATTATATATTCTGTGACCTCAAAGCAATCAGTACACCTACACGCTTTAGTTCTAGACCAGCAGACGATCAGCGCAGTCACGATTCCGCTACTGTATCAGCTAGTAAGAAATGATGGCACGTAGTCCCCGCTTTGACCACCATTTTAACTAATATTAAAACATAGTGCCACACAGTAGTCAGTTTTTGAATAACTGAGTATACTTAGGGAGGCGAAGTGGTGTTAAGGTGGCGTATAGTAGTGAAACTACAAACGAGAAAGAACTGAAGGCCGCTGAACAGGAAGTTCCTGGAGTGACGACCATCGAAGGTCGTAGAGTGGATGAAACTTTAGATGTACCTACTATGGTACCTACGGATGCGCTGGTAAAAGAAAAGAGGGCTTTGTAAAAATGTGTGAGTTAGAAAATCAAACTTGATACAAATTTAAAATTTAATTGACGGCCGTTAGACAGAAAAGCCCTGGAATGACGACCATCAAAGCACTTTAGATGTACGGATGCTCTGGTAATAGGGGAGAGGGCTTTGTATAACTATGTGAAAATCGAACTCGAGCCAACTTGAATTTTTTTACAGTTACTTACCTAAATATAAAGCATTATTGTTAGGTTGGGTAATATTTTATTTGCTTTCAAGAAAATATTAGCTGAGGTAACTAAGATGTATGATGAACTATTAAAATATCTCTTTTCCTCCATCGGACAGCAGAATTTTACTTGTGCTAGTGTTTTCCACAAATTCGCGTTTGAAAGTAAAAAAACATTCAAGTACCCGGATCAAAATTCGTCAAAATTTCGTAATTAAAAATACTTAAATTTTGTACGTATAAAAAGAAATTTTGTATACAAATTTGTCGCGGTTGGTGGGAATTTTTGGAAGGACCGCGATGGTAGGAGAAACGAGAAGGAGGCCTTTGTTCTGCAGTGGGATAGTACATGCTAGAAAAAAAAAATATTTAAAATTAAAAGAGACAGGCTTAAAGTAATTTCAGCGCAAGTACTTACAACAATTTCCCAAATTTACACAAAGTAATCGTTTAGCAAAATACTTTAAGGTCAGCTTTCAAGAAATCGGTTGGAGATTTTCCTTAAACGGAAATTTTATTTAAGGCGACAGGAACTGCTGTTTTTAAAAGGACTTCATGGAACCCGATATTCGATAAGCGAATCTTCTACCGAAATATCGTCGTCTAAAGAAATATCTTTATATATACTCCCTGTATAAATACTTACAGTAACTAGTTACGTAAACTATCAGTTATATAATTAATGTATTTTTTCCTAACGTATATTTCTTTTCCGCATTCACACTGTTGAAACAGTTTTGCAAGGCATTGTTTTATTATATTTTTAATATTTAAGTGTAATAATTTAATAAATAAAAATAAAATAATACCACTATTACTCCCAATAAAAAATATCAACATAATTAATTATTGTTTGATAGTGGTAGTTAGACACTGAAGGTGACTGTATGGCGAAACGGAAATAATTTGTAACAGCCATGTTTCATAGATTATATTTCTATGTACAACTTCGTAAAAGAATCCACCTAAAACGTTTAAAAATATGGCACAAGTTTAAAAAATATGGCACATTGAAAAAAAAAAGATTATTTTTTTATTATGTACGGCTTGCTGTATATTCATATTTTCTTATTATATGTGAATCTACCTAAAAAATTACCTTATTCGTATTATTCAACTAAATTTAAATAAAGTTTATCTTCACAACCAAAAATAGTAACAAAGCCGTTTTGAGTAGGAAACTTATTAAAATGGTGCTAATTAACCAAATTTTTTGGTGAATATGGGTGAATCCAACATAAATGTAAATCAATTCTTTGTAAACCACCGTTTACTTTATTTATTTTTTTATTCTGAACCTATAGTTTTTCTTGAATATATTTTAGAATCACCTATACTTAAGAAGGTTGAGTTTAGCTCAGTTTATTTCTATTATTTTACCTCGTTTTTATTGGGCCATGAAAATAATGGTAAATAGTATATTTTGAAAAAAAAAATAGACTTTATAATATACTCGTAAGTTATGGTGGATTTTGATGCATTTATGTAGAGTACATTTGAAGTACATTACAATTTTGCCTAGTTCTTTATTTCAAAGATTTTTTCCGATTAACATTTTAGTGGATACGTAAATACAGTGTCTTAACATCATACATCATCATATGCACAAAAAAGTAGCAATTAATATTTAATGTTTAGCAAAACCGTATTTTTACTAAGCTGTACGTTTAGGTATCGGATGTATCGGATGTCGTTCATATTAACATTCTGTAAATAGGTACGAATTTTAGTTTATGAATCACTTTCTAAAAGTGATATGACATCACATCGCCAAAATCTGCGAGATTGCACTGCGCTCCGACGTTTGGAAACTAGCAAGACGAAAAATCGCATCGAATCGCAGTCTGCTTGCTTTATGCGGATTCGCATCGCGTCGTGGTTTCATCTTGATTCTTTAAAAATGGGTCCGACATCGCCTTAACTTAACCCAACCACTTCTTGTTCACTCAATTACAGTAATTAAATGAGAGACAAAGACTAACGAGATTTTTATTAAGTTAGGGAAGGCAGAGAACAACTTTCCACTTAAATTAAAATATGCAGCGACTTACTAATTGTGGTAACCCTACCGACAACATTATTAGTAAATATTGACAACTGGAAAGAGAAAATGAATTTATAAATATTAGGTAGGTAATTATAGTACCATGCATCGGATTTTGATAGTAAACAGTTTTATGTTATTTTTAGTTTGAACATGCCGCTGTTCAAAAATCAAAATAATAATATTTCAGTACGGACATATTTATGAACTAGCTGTGCCCACAATTTCGCTCACGTAGAGTTTGGACTTTTAAAGTATCACCAATTCACAACAATTGGACCTAAAAGGTTACACAGGAATTTGTTAAAACAACGTGAAAGCGAATTCTGTACAGCTAGTGGGATAACGAGAAGTCTCAATCATACATTTCCGCACAAAAGTAGTAGTAAAGAAGTAAAAATCTGATACTTTTTTTTATGAAACAAGTGAGCAAAACCAAAGTGGTCACTACCGCACATAGCGCCCATTGCCGTATTAGTAGCATAATTGATACTAATAAGACACTCACTCACTCACTCACTGATTGACACAATTGTTCTCCATGAAGGAGGCGTCAGAGGTGGAAGTCATATATGGACAAGTTGTCCGAACAGGTCTGATTAGTACCAGAAAAATCTTAAGCCTTGGAAAAGTCTTCAGTATCATAATTGATACTAATAAGACAGCAAAGCGCGTTGCCCACCTTGAGATCTAATATGGTGTGTCTCATGTGCCAGTAATTTCACTGGCTCCCTTATCTTTCAAACAGAAACACAACAGTGCAAACACTGCTGCTTTGCGGCAAAATAGTAAAGGGGTGGTACTTCCCCAAACGGACTTTGCACAAAAGCCCTTGTAAATGATGATTATATCCTCTAATAGGCTTGCATGCCGACAACGATAGAACAAGACAAAAGCGATTCCCTACACTCCACTGAACTTCTTAGGTTCGTCAGCTCCTTATTGTGGAAGAAAGACATGATTAATCACATCTTGCAAGGAATATCTTTGAATGTCCGCCATGCAAAAGAAAAAAATATTCACATTTAAAGGCAGAAGAGGGAGGACCCTAGGCATTCTTAACACAATATATTTGTGGTTCATGATTAATATTCATCATCATCATCATAATGGGGTGCCATCTTCGAAATGAAGTAATACCTATTCATCTGGTAAGAAAAAATGTTATGCGTAAAGTTGTTGCATATTTATAAGATTTTGTATCTCGAAAAAATCAGCAAGCGGTGAGACGGGAGCTAAGTGCCCTAAGCCCTAGGGCTTCAATGTGGTATTGTCGTTTAATATACCGCACGTAAGGTTTCAAGAAAAAAAATCCATACAAAAAATTTATGTCGTCATAACTCTGTCCCTTTCAAGACTACCGCATTGGGCCTGAACAAGTACATAAAAATGGCTCTTTTTTTTAAGACATTTCACACAAGGTCGTCTGATCCCAAACTAGGCAGAACCTGTACTTAATGGGTATCAGAGACTGATAAACATACATAAGTAGATAAATACAGACACAGAACAAACGCTTGTGTTCATCGCACAAATGTTTGCTCTGGGCGGGGATCGAACCCGCGACCCACGGTGTGACAGGCAGGCGAACTACCAACCACACCAACGGTCTTGTCAAACTATTATTTAACACACCAGTGGTTGGTGCGATAGAGAGGTAACTTCAACGAATAGCTTTTTCTGAAGCATTTTGAGTTTTGGGTCTTACACTATATTAAATGCTTAGGCAGTTGCACAAAACTTCTTTAAAAGCATCATTATCATTTCGTATGGGTTGCAAGGTCGATGATCGAGCTCACAAAACCTGGTGTCAGAGTTGTTGAGCCGCCAAAGGCCTGTGATATGGCTCATTAACTACTACATAGATAGACAACGTAGATAGTAGTTGGGACAAACGGCTTATCCTGGCTTCCGAAGCACGGAATCATTTAACTTTTCGGAAAATCAAGTGGTTCATCCCGCAATGTACTCACCAAAATGGGGAGGTCGCAAAAAGGGATTTTTGTTTGACAATTTCCCTACCGGGAATCGAACCCACAGCCTCCGAATCAAGAGCCGAGCGCTAGTCCATGGAGGCTTTTAAAAGTTAAAGCTCTTTTAAATGTATTGCTGTCACTTTGTGTTTTAATGAGAAATTGGGAGCAACAGATTTAAAGAAGATCTAACAATAAAGACGCTTTAAACAACCGTTCCTTGCTGAATGGAAGAAAAATAATGATTTGTTTTTATTATTGACTGAGAATTTTATTATCATTTCCTGAAATTGCTATATAGTAGCTGTTTAGGACAAAATATAATTTGGTCTAAGCCTGAAGTTGTAGCTGGCATAATGTCAATAAAAGTTTATGGCGCTTATAAAATTATATCAGTTTATGAGGGCTCGTGCAAAGTGATTATAATTTGCACCCGCCTGTTTGTCCACCGCCTCCGTCACCGGGACGGCACGGAGAACGAGGTGATTTCCAGCCGATTTCATAAGAGCCACGCGTCAACACAGTTTTTATCGAAAATTTGAGAAACACGCACATGCAGGTAACAAATACATTAAAATCAACAAGGTATTTCATTTGTCAATTGATTTTTTCTGACTTTCATATTGTAATGCTCAAGTTTAGTGCAAACGGCCCTAAGTTTTTAATAAATTCATCAAAAGTACAGACACACGGTTTCTACTGTTTTATTTTATGTACACGTTATTGAAACCATTTTCATTAGTTTGTGAGTTATTGGGGCTGCCGCTAAAACTTCCTGTTCCTTCTGTTTGAGTGAACCGTTTGCAATGAAACTAAACTTCTATATTGCGCGGAGTACCTAAGCCAAATACGTTACTGAAATTTTGGCCTATTTTGTACAGGGCCGATATTTAATAGTTGTATGTACCAAATAAATGTACAAATACAAATCATTATTTTATCTTCTTAAATCTGTGGCTTTTCAAGTTTGAATGAGGATTTCGTTGTTTGAGCATATCAGTGGTATCCGCGATACAATTATCTATGAGTGAGGCTGTACTCGTAGTATGTTTTTTTTTTCGTTATCCTCGTTTTACATTGCCTTTCACCTTGCTTTCACCCGTGTCTACGTCACTATGCAAATTTTATGGTGCCATTTTTTATTGTGTAATTTTTCACCAACAACCCTAAACGTTGTAAACGGTAAAACTGCTCGTAAATATTCATATCGCGAAATCCTCTTAATAAATTTGAGTTACGTAGTTCGATGAAGATGATTTTGAGAAACTCTAAGGTTCAGTTACCTTACAATATTTAAATATAGGAGCTAGGCTAGACAATAAAATTAAGTGGTCGAGAACTTTGAACTCAAGACATATCTTTCAAATAAAGTCATATTAGGTCTTTACCTATGAAATTGCCGTTTTGTATGGCGAATTTTAGGTAAACTCAATTTTCAGTACTAACATTTTTGCATTTTTCTTAGGAATTATAAATCCAATTTTTTTAAGCAATATTGGGAAGACATTAAGCTAACAGAAGCTTAAATTTAATTTTCGAAAAATATTATCTGTAAAAAAATATAACAAATCTAATGATGAAATCGGACGACATTTAAGACGAACAATTTTCAAACCTTTAATTTTATATATCAAACTAAAAATAAAAACTTTATTTTATGCGTTAATTGATAACCTTGAAGTCAACTTTCAAATATAAATCAAATGAAAAAAATAGCATTAGAATTATAGGAATTATGATCTCATTAATCTGTAAGAAAATTTCGGCAATTTCATAGGTAAAGACCTATTATTTTTATTAAAAACTGGTCAAGTGCGAGTTGTAATCGCGCGCCAAGGGTTCCGTACCACTAAGATAAAAATACCGTCTTAGATATGGACGCGCCATTGACGTAAGAAAAACGCTGCGCTTCTAAACGCCCCCTGGCGTAGTTTCCAAAATCTTTGGGACGCGCAGACACACAGGCCCGACACGCACTTTTATATGATACCCCATTTGAACTAGTAATGACAATTTGAATATTTGCCCTCCTATTTGGCCCCATTTACAGTAATAATAAAAATATTATCTTATATTATTCTGTTTGCAATGAAATTGGGCAAACATATTCTAAATCATTTACGAATTTCAAGGCGATGGCATGTGTAGTTGCTGAGATAAACAGGTGTGACAGACAGACGGACGAAGTCGCACTAAGGTATAAGTTTGTAGCCGACTTCAGGCAGCAGCAGCAGGCAACGTGTCGCTGCGATACCACTGTTTTCTATGTAATTTTTATGAAATACCCTTCGTAGCTAGCGACACGGAGCTAGTGACGAGTCGTCGAGCGGCAGACGACACTGTCGCTTGACCGTGGATCAGTTATAGTACCTTATACCTTAAGAAGCCCGCACCTTTAAACGAAACACCCGGATCCAACTGGATATGACGCTGCCATCTGCTGTTGCTGCCATTTACCATTATTTTATTTCCTATTTTTTTGTATTTATGATGTCAAATACTAACAAACAACTATCTACACACCCTAGAATCAGACGAGCCCAACCCTAAGATGTTTTTCTATCATAATAAATAATACTGCCATATATGTTTCGGAGCCTCCTGACACAGGCAACCTGATTGCTTAATAGGAAGTTCCATCCTCGAGTTTTGTACCACATTGTATAAAAATATTAATAAAACATTTTTGTATTTTTTTGTATTGTATTTTTTTGTATGTCTTCATCACTATACATTTATGCATCAAACCAAGGGTAATTTGCGTTGACCTGGAATAATGAAATTAGGTCTCATAGCACAAGCGAAGTAAAAAGTCTGAAATAATTAAATAATAAAATTTTTCACTAACTAAACTGTAAACCACAACAATACCCACCGTTAGATGGCACCACTTAGTTTCTGTAAAGCTCTATCGACTTGTTACGCTGATAGTAATATGAATAGGCATAACTATCATTTATTGCTCCAACATTCCCCTGCATCTAATCAAATCTAATAATGGTGAGCTCCCGTTTTAAGTACATTCATAGAAAAGGTCAGGTTAGAGTCGGAGCGAAGTTTTAAAATCAAAGTTCAAAAGCTTGAAAAATATGAGACGATGAATGGGTACGGAACCCTTAGGGCGTGACTCCGACTCGCTCTTGGCCGATTTTACAAATGTCACAGATATTTTATTTATTTGATCTGGCTTAGAAGCTTATAGCTCAAATCTTAACTAGAAAAGAGTCCTAAAGTTTACCACGTTCACCATGAAACTGAGAACTCGAGTGAGTTTCAATGAGCGTTTCAAGTGCGAATGTGAATTGAGAAGTGTGGGTATGAGACGAGCGATCTCGTCAAGTTGAATAATCTAGAGTCAGCACTTTAAAGGACCGTGCCCTATATTTTAACTTCAAGATCGTCATATTTTATATTTTATACGTATTTAAAGAAGTATTGTTCTCTGCAGTCAATATTTTGTTGTGACCATAAGTTAGTAAAATTTAAATAGAAAGTCTGAGTGAGTTGTGCAAAAAAGTGGGCGCTGCTACACTAGTGTGGTTATTGATCCGGTAACTTTTTACGGTGACCCATGCTTTTATACATTTAACAATAATGCTTTTACAATACGTAAATCGGGATGGCGTGACTTGAACATAGGTCGAAATACGAAAAAGAAAATCAACTCTCAAAAAAATCAATGCGCAATCCGCTGGTGCCAAAGAGATTTGAACCTCGCTGCGCCATTTATCATAGGCTGGTGCAGTTTTTGACCTACTTTCTTCAGGAAAAGTTGGTTAGTTTCACGGTCTGAGTAAACAGCTTCAAGGATCACAGTGTTCAGTTCAAATCTCTTTTGTTTAGACCCTGTCCAGAAAGGGCGAATTCGCCGCGAATTGATACGCGCGAGTTTCTACGCGCGTCGGTGAGGTACTGGGTGTCAATACATTGCGTCCACTAGCATCGCGCGAGTCGAGATACTAGGAGCGCCTTGTTTGCGTCCAGATGAACGCGCGAAACACGCGCGAGTAAATCGCGGCGAATTTGCCCTTTCTGGACAGGGTCTAACCCTAACACCCTGTATATTTCTGTGGTCGTTCTACTTTATTTTATATTTGTGTGTGGGCTATCGTAAAAAAATCTATGAGCTAAGAGATGCAAATACTTTAAATATTTATCATAGAGGGTTGTCGTGACTGATACGAAGCGGCGTAGCTTAAATATGTTTTGATTTCATAAGGGAATTGTGTTGACCGGGAGAGTTTTTTTCTCATTGTCCTTCTCAAAACTCATGATATGCAAAATAGCTATCTTACTTGATACGCGTTTTGATTTTTGGTAGAATATATCAGATTAACCAAGGAGTTTTAAGTAGCAGCACTTTCTATTAAGGCCATAATCCATTAGCGTATTCATTTATTGCGAGGGACCTCCATAATAATAATAAATGTATGAAATTTTTATCAATTCCCAAAAACGTAAATTTTTTATCTTTATGTTTAAGAAATAACTTCTAATCGGAACCCTAAAAATCTTGTGAAAATCACCCATAGAATAGCTATTACGAATTATTTACGTTTCCTTTCTTACTATTATTGATCGACACTTAGGTAAAAAGAATATATTTTCCCTTTCATAAACAAAGTTTGGATGAAACATTAAATTTTTTAAAGAATATTTTTAAACGTAACCAGTTTTTTGACCGACTAGTCACAGTCGACTAGGAGACGTTTTACACTTCTCTACCTCATGCAGACTATGTATACAGGGTGTAAGGGACGGTGTACTGAAAACTGAACGAGCGTGCTCAGTCAACGAAACTAAACAACTTTCCCAAAGAAACATTTCGGGAAATGAAATAAATTTCGACCTCTCCATAAAAATTGCTCACTCTGATGGAACAGTTTGTATGGAGAGGTCAAAATTATATTTCATTACCCAAAAATGTTTCTTTGGAAAACATGTTCAGATCCGTTGGCTGAGCACGCCCTTTCGGTTTTCGATACACCGTCCCTTACACCCTATATAACGGACTCTAAACAATTCTTGCTCTGTGATAAAAATACATATAAATGAAAAAACTTTCTAGTTTTAGTGCCGGCACAGAGTGCCAGTCATTATGTACAAAGTAGACCATGTTAGCACTAATTATCCACTGAGCTACGAAGGTTGCTACACCACATGCTACGCCGTAGCGAAACCGTAGCAGGATCTTTAGTTATCTCAAAAGGAAACATAGTTTTGATTTTGATTGAATTTGCATTTTAAATTTGACTTAAAAGCGATCTTATGGTACATAAACAGAAAACTGTTGGTCTATAAAGTTTATTTCAGAAAATATATATAAATACAGTTGATTGCAATTTTAGATTTTACGATAAGTAGCTGAAAGAAATCGAAAATGTCCATAGAGCTAGTCCAAAAGTGGATAGATTTTTGTGGTTGCTGTGATTCACGGCATATTTGCGAGATTACATGCTGCTTGAAAATAGTCTGTGCCACGTGGACCCGCTTGTAAGCTAAGCCACGACTTCGTGCAATTTGCGGAGCGGCGAGCTGATTGTATTGAAAAAACAGTGTATTGAGGAAAAAAAACCTCGGTGTATTGAAAAAAAAGCGCCCATAGCTCCGCAAACCTCACGTAATCATTAGCAGGCTAGTTAGTAGTAATCGCTCAGAGCTAATTGTTGTGTAAGCCGCTCAGCTCTTTCTTTAACAGCGTAGAACTGCAAGTCTTCCGCGTTGTCCAACTCTTCAGGTTTCCTGCGTCGTAACAACTTGGACTTGTATGCGATCGCTTGGGCAACGTCTCGCTGTAAGACAGAATGTAACTTACTCAGGGGCATATAACAATATCAGGGATCTAGCATCATAGCAGTAATATTAAAAATTTACAAAATATGAACATATTACAGTCATATTACTCCTATGATGCTTCATATGCTTCTCTAGCATTGACCTCTGAGAGATCATGGCAGAGCTAATTGTTAATATGCCCCTCAGTCAATTGAAAAAAAAACATATATTACGTTGAAACAATGGATTGAACATGATACAGATCCTAATTGCCCCTCGCTCTCTTTTTAATTTATTGAAGACCGAGTTTCTAAATAAATTAAATAGGCGTGCGTTAGAAAAATTTTGAAGTAATTTTATTTCAGAGCTTTTACTAATTTAATACTTTTTAAGGTAGACTTCAATACATTATTTATTTATGTAATTCTTTTGAATAGGATTATAATTACAGATTAAGAGAGAGGGAGAAATTATTATTTGACAACGATTAACCTTTGGAATGCAATCACTTTTTAGCAAGGCGACTACGGCGTGTGACTTTGCAAATTTTGGGGCAGAGAGAGGGTAAAATAACACTTGTATGACGCATTATGAGGGCGATTTCCGTTTGCGAGTAAGTTTAACACGCAATCGTCACCACCAAAACCGACGTAATAGCAACCCTGCGATTGTAGGAGATTCGCCGTTGTCAGCGTAAGGGCAAATCTCCTACTGATCCACCGATTTTTCTGTTCAGGCGGACAAATTAAGAACTAACAACTAATCGTACCACTGACACCTTAGTGACACAATGCCATAGATGACAGCAACGCCGCCGCCTGCACAAATAAGTCGGTGGCAGTGTACATACTTGTATTGTAGGTAACAGGTGTACATACTTTCGAATGGCTGCTCTACGATTTTAAACGTCAGAAAATGTTACTATTACCACAGATGAAATAATAGTAAACAAAAAAAATCTTCTACTTTGAGGATATTTTTAAAGAACTTAAGGTTAAGTTGATATCGTTCACACGTAGAGTTTTTAACCAGTTCTAAAGCTGAAATAATTTGTGGGCTCACCTCTTTACGTCTCCTGAAGACGTCAGTTCTGAATTGGTCAGCTTCTTTTGCTTTTTGTATCAACTCGGCCTTATCGTATTTGTGATATCTGAAATTGTATAATCATCATCATAACATCTCATCAAAAACCCACTGCTGATTAGGAAGCTCCCTCAAGAATTTCACAGCAAAATTGGTGACAATTTTGAAGAGGTATAGTATAGCCACTATATAGCCACTACACTTATTATCATTGCCATGGCCCGCGACCCATCTTCTATCTTAAATTGCCTTTTGCGAAACCCTCGGGGAAAAATGTGACAGTGTGATTTTTTATTGGTTTTACTCCCGAAGCCCAGTGATTCTACTCATGAAAACAAGCAACTTTACCGAAAAAATTTTTTTACACTATAATTTTTTCTGACCACGTGACCACTTTAGTATGCAGTCCCATTGTCTCCCATCTACTTAGACATCTCATTTTCGAAAAAGCAAGCAAAAAATTTTCTCTGCTCCCGAAACATAATGTCATGATACCGATGTGTTTGGTACCGGCTAAAATAGTTAAGTTTCGTACAAAGCGACCAATAGTGTATTAATTTTACTACGAGTGTTTTTGCTAGAGTGCGATTATTTATTTACTTGAATTTTAAAAGGCAAATATTTATTATTTTATTACTATTTCCTAAATCCCCTTTAATCCTCTAAGTCGTTCCCTCATGGTTAACAAGCGTGTATACTTTCCCTCAAATTAAATCGCATTCTTCGTTGTGGTTCTTTGGGAGAGGCAGTTGCAGCTGTTTTGAAATTGCTATGTTGATAATGACTTACTTGTAATGCATCAGTCGGTTGGCCAAGTACCAGATCGGGTTCAAGGGACGTTTATTGCCAGTATCAGCGAGGGCTTCTGGCAAGATAGAGCCTATCGCGTCCCACAAGTATTTCACCGTCTCTGGGGTCAAGGTTTCTAAAAAAAAAAACAAGGGATTGTAAATCAAAAACTTTTTGACTTCCTATACTAGGTAATTTTTTTGGACCTGATATCCCTTTGACCTCACTAACAAGGTAGGCATACTCATATCAGGTCCACAAAAATTACCTAGTATAAAAATGCGCGGTCAGTTGATGCAGTTTCTAAGGGAGTTTATGCGACTCATTCGAGTTGTGCAGATTCGGATTATAATGGAAATAGTCTACAACCGTTTCATTGTACGCATTAAGGATATTTTTTAACTCAAATTAGTCACGGGGTTCCGCGGGACAGGGCGTGCGAATCGTGATTGCCTCCCCTCTTGTCACCCATGCGCAGGACATAACGGTGAGCATCGTTCTTGCCGCTGTAACTTCACTTAACCGCTGCCAAAAACAATTACGGGAACTACATATTAAAAAAAACCGGTCAAGTGCGAGTAGGACTCGCGCGCCTAGGGTTCCGATATACCTATAGTATTTTTGGAAGCAAAAAAGTCCATTTTCAGGACCGCAAAACTAAATTTGTTTGTAAAGGTTTTTTGCAGATTTCTGAAAAACTGTGCAATTTAGAAAGTACGTTTTATTTTTTCTGCAAAGTTTACATAAACCTCTGTCAACTATAATTAATTCAGATTTTTCCTTACTCAAACTTCGGAGATAAGGGGAGGGGGGGGGGGGGAATGGTATTTATCTTGAAATTTTTCATCATAACTTGAAAACTAAGAAATTTAAAAAAATACAAAAATATATTTTAAAATGTACAAGTAAAGCCCTTTCTTATGAAACCATACTCGACCTAGTGCGACAATTTGATATTTGGCCCCCCCTATTCCAGCCCCCTACATTAATAATCATACATTTTTCAAATTTTTTTCATGTGCAATTAAGTTGGGCAACTATATTCTAAAACTATTCCAAATTTCAGGTCGATAGCATAAGTGGTTGCTGAGATATAGAGGTGTGACAGACAGACAGACAGAGCGGCACCATAAAGGTTCCTTTTTTTTACCATTTTGGTATCGGAACCCTAAAAATGGTAATGAAATGTAATGAAAACGTATGTGATTCATGTAAGCTAACGACAGTCAAGTGATACTTGATAGGTAATTACAATCGCATTTTTACTTCAGCCGAATAACGTTTAGAAAGATAGAAAGCCAAAGCAACAGCAGTAGTCTACAGGCCCTTTTAAGGGTGAGCGTAACTATTATATACTGCCCTGCTCCGTCTGCGTGTCAACTTACGCCCACTCTACAGGGTAACTTTGAAGACATTCGACAAATTTTGAGGGTAAGTTCTGTCGACGATCAATTTTATATAAGATTTTTTTTTATTAAGCTAAACATACTTGAAATCAATACTCAAACGTACTTGCATAAAAATAATAATAATAAAATAAGCATTATTTATGCTAAAAAAATTAAAATGCATCATTTATGCTTATTTTATATATTTGAAGGTAAGTTCTTTTGTGTATCAGTTCAAGAATATTTAACTTGATACCTACAAAAAAATTATCGACAACTCCAAGTATACTCTTTTACTCGTACTTGCACTATTGTTTTCCTTAAACACCGTGATTTTAATTCACCAAAAAATACATTCAATGAGTTATGTTCTGAGAATTTTATTTTTATTTTTCTATTTGTCGGTATAAATTTATTCCACCAAACAATTCCACGGTCTACCTCAAGATCAATGTGAAAGCGTTTCGTTGCTTTAGCTGGCGACGCTTGGTACAACTATTTGGCTTGGCTTGGCTTGGCTTGAAAACTGTGACAGCGAGCTTGATCTGGGGCCACTAATCTAGCTCAACTTTGCCAAGCGAACTTTACTAAAGTCGACAAGAGACTGCATTTAGCTGCATACGCTAATGTGTGGTAATTTATTGAAACAACTATCAAACTCACAGTCCGTCCAGTATACTACAGTCACTCACATTCCAGTAGAAAAAACCGGTCAAGTGCGAGTCGGACTCGCGCGCCGAGGGTTCCGATATACCTATAGTATTTTTGGAAGCAATAAAGTCCATTTTCAGGACCGCAAAACTAAATTTGTTTGTAAAGGTTTTTTGCAGATTTCTGAAAAACTGTGCAACTTAGAAAGATCGTTTTATTTTTGCTGTAAAGTTTACATAAACCTCTGTCAACTGTAATTAATTCAGATTTTCCCTTACTCAAACTTCGGAGATAAGGGGGGGGGAATGGTATTTTTTTTGACATTTTTCATCATAACTTGAAAACTAAGAAACTTAAAAAAATACAAAAATATATTTTAAAATGTACAAGTAAAGCCCTTTCATATGATACCCCACTCGACCTAGTAGCGACAATTTGAAATTTGGCCCCCCCTATTTTGGCCCCCTTTACATTAATAATCATACCTTTTTCAAAAAATTTTCATGTGCAATTAAGTTGGGCAACTATATTCTAAAACTATTCCAAATTTCAGCTCGATAGCGTAAGTGGTTGCTGAGATATAGAGGTGTGACAGACAGACGGACAGACAGACAGAGCGGCACCATAAGGGTTCCTTTTTTTTACCATTTTGGTATCGGAACCCTAAAAATACATCTAACAAAAATTGCAAAACTGTGCATTCAGAACACTAAGCAACTTTCTCCAAGTATACGAAGTCAAAACATTTTTTCATCAGTCATAATATTTTTAGAATGATAGCAGTATGCCGGCAGGACGGAGCGATGCGTAAGATATTGGAAAGACATGACAGAGAGAGGTATCGCTCTGCCCTGTTTACAATGTCCTGCTGTCATTCTAATCGACGGTACTTACGCTTGATATCAACAGGGTCTGCTGACGGCAGCAGTTCAATTTCGGTAGGGTCTCTAATAAACATCTGGCAATCCGGATTTGGAGCTTCAGAGTGACCACAGTCTTTCACAGTCTTCTCCAGGAGAGTAGTATCCTCGTTTAAGTTGTAAGTGCTCGTGCAAGGTGCTACTTGGTATGTCTTTTTGTTTTTATCTGACAATACATATCTTCCATAGTCGTCGAAAAAATACTTGTCCGTTTCAGCGATCTGTATTTATTTAATAATATTACATTTATTAAAGATACTTATCTCTACTATTTTACAGAACTGTAAATTGATTTTGTCTTTACGTTGAAGACATTTATAAAAAATATCACGTTCTGCTATTTTGATGCCCCTGAACCCAAATCGCACTGATTTTTAAACTTTTCGTCTGTTTGTTTATTTGTTCGATCATAATACGAAAACAACAGAACCGTTTCTAATGAAGATTTTTTTGTATGATGTAGCTGTCGAGTTGCTGAGATATACAGGTGTGACAGACAGACAGACAGACAGACAAAGCGGCACCATATGGGTTCCTTTTTTTTACCATTTTGGTATCGGAACCAAAAAAAAATATTTTAAGTTAAGACTCTTTCAGCGCCTCTTGTAGGGGTTGAAATGGGGTTGAATTAACTATTTATTATTTAGGAGCCGGTAATGTCCCACAACAGGGCAAAAGACTCCCTTCCATTATTTCACACTAGGAGTTGAATTAAACATAGTAATTACTGCACTGTGAATTTTTATTAATTACTCCAGTCCGAGTTACTCTACTACTACGCAAGATATAATACGAAAAATATAATTTTTACTTGAAATACATTTTATTTACTTCCCGTACAAAATCGTGACTGATTTACTTGGCTTCGAGAATAAAACTATTGAAAAACATAAAAAGAAAAGATACCTCAGAAACTGGCGAACTGAGGTTCCTTTACTTGTGTCACTGGTGGGTAAAATCTCGCTTCTGTCTTGCGGCTGAGGCTAGAAAGCAGTTGCTTTGGCACAGCGGCCAGAAAGCACACTAACTATTTCTGACTGCAGGAACGTAAGTTCTACGTTAAGGGTGTGGTTTCCGCACTTAGTCCTGTATGGACCATCTGGCCATCAATTTAGCCACCCTAACTGTTGCCAGAACTCAGTCAGTCTGTCCAGTTTGTTTGGTAATTGATCTAAGGTTATGTCTGCTCCAAGTGTGTTTTCTCTGTTAGTGTTGATTACTTCGCACTCCAGAATGACGTGTTCGATGGTTTCGTCCCTTTCCATACAGGCCCTGCATAGAGGGCTATCAGTTATGCCTAAAGTCTAATACTGTTTGTTGAGAGCCGTGTGTCCTGTTATTGTGCCTTCTGCATTACGGATCTTTGTCCTGTTCATCTGTAGTAGCCGTCTTGTCAAACGACAGGAACGTATATCTTACCACAACGCGTTCCCCGTCGCACTTGGTGTGGTAGACCACCTTGCCATAGTCGAAGTGATGCATTTGATGACCATACTCGTCAATAGCGTAAGTGCCAAATTTGTCCTTGTAGAATATTCGGTCCTGACCTATAAATAAACAATTTTTTGGTTTCTTTCATGAAAGACGATCGAAAAGACGATTTTGAAAGAGTACAAGTACAAGCAACATACTAAAATCAGCGATTTCTATTTTAAAAACATATAAAAGTGGTGATGTGTGCTACCTTGATGTGACTGAAGAATTGCTGAACAAACTGGAGCGCCTACAAAACCTGGCTATTCGTTTCATCTTTGGTCTTCGCAAATATGATCATGTATCCGAATTTCGCGCTCAATTAAAGTGGCTACCTATCCGACTTCGTCGTAATGTGCACATCCTTTCTGTCCTGTATAAGATCCTGAATGACCCTGCCACTCCTGACTATCTTCGCTCCCGCTTCCAACTTTTACCTCCTGATCCCCGCTCCAGGCGCGACTGCATCACTACGATGTTGGAGTGTCCTAGAGCGAACACCAAATTCTTTTTTAACTCCTTTTCTTCCCATGCTGTGCGACTATGGAACAAACTTCCAAAGGCTATACAAAGCAGTCCATCAATAACATCGTTTAAGATGCGATTAAGAGAGCATTACTTATCGCAATCATTTTGAGTAATGTATTTAGTTTATGTATTATGTCTATGTATTATTTTTATGTATTTTTAAGTAAGTTTATCAATTTTTATATATACCTTAATATAATGTGATTAGGTATAAGTATATTCGTGTGTAGTTTAAGTAGGTTTATCCCTATTTTTTATTTTTTTTATTTTACTGTATTTTAAACTTTTATTTGAATTTAAAATTTCTTATCACGATTATTAACGCACATCCTTGTGCCCGTTTTAACGACATTCTTCCACACCTGATAGGTTGGCTGGAAGAGATCTCTAAAAGAGATAAGCTCGCCTTTGTGAACAATTTTCATTTGACAACTTTATGTTATTTGTGCGCAATAAAGAATATATATAAAAGTTTGGAACAGAAAACACTATTTTGTCATTGTTTGTATAAATAATAGCATAATATTCACTTTATAATCTCGGAAAACTGAGTTTAACGGTCGAAATCTACTTTCGATACGATAAGATTTCGGCTGCTATAGTTTTTTTTTTGGCTGCTAGACTGAAAAAGGTATTTGAAATTCAAATCGGTTGAAATCTGCGTGCATCATTTTCGGCCGCTCTAGTGTGGAATATATTTTTGAAAATAGAACGTGATGATGAATTCTGGTTTAAGGTATTATCGCTATTCGTTAGCATGTTCCTTGCTGTAGTGAGGTGAAAAATTGGGTTTCGCTCGGCAGCAAAGTTATTTCGCGTCTCGTGGCTTGAAACCCTTGCTACGCTTAGGATTCTCCTTTTAAACCACTCGCTTCTTCGAGTTTCAGAGACAAGTGGCTTTCTATTATCGCAAGGGCTATGGAATAGAAAATTTATGGGATTGACATTAGCTGTCACGCAACATTCCATTACCTAATTTCAATCTCGTACATTTTTATTCTATTCTACTAGCATTAGAGATAGTCGACAGCCACTTGTCTCTAAGCCCAGAGTACTCGCGCCAAATAACAGTTTTGCTTCCTAGCATAACAAACGACTATCATTATCCTCGAAAGCTGTTTGTCAGGCAGTGCTTAGGCATGGACAGGGCGATATGTTGACAGGTAGCATGTAGCAAGCATGTAGAATCAAAACCAACTTAAGCTGAACTAGCTCTACACTACAAGAGCACAAAATCAGGGACCGACGACGATCGACCACAACCGACTTGCAGCCTTGTGCCTTGCACGTGAAAATTCGCCAGCGTGCCTGTTGCAACTTATTTTCGTTATCAGCAGCAGACCTGCCGATAGTCTTATGTTTGATTTACACGTCTGATCCATTTTTTTCGTTTGTTCCAACGCTTACCGACACATTTTATTATTTCCGTCAAATATATCTCTGGTTTTAGTATCATGGCTGCAAAATAGATTGGTAAGCGTTGGAATAATTGGATGCAGCTTTAGGAAAGTTAAACTATTTGACTATCTTTCTTTCAGCTGCATGCCTCCAAGACGCCAAAATTTTGCCCAGTGTAAATGAGCCATAATACTAGTGTTGCTGACAACACAAAATTTTGTTTTGTCTGGCAGCCCCAGTCTTGAATTGTCCTTACAACATCGCTGTAGCTAAAGTGCGCAATTAAAGTTTGATGTATCGCGGCGTATTATTAAGAAGACCAGCCCCTCAAAAATACTACAGTCCACGCTTTCCAAGAGTTCTACAACTAGTGCCAAGAACAAGTAGGTAGAGTTAGTCTGCAACATCTAGGTCAAAAAGATGTCTACTTTGCGGCTTTCTTCACAACGTTAACTCATTCACAGCTGCATCCTCCCAAATCTTAACGCATGGTGTTAACTTCAGTCGTTGACAGTTGACAGCGGTCTACGGCAAGACCAGATCAAAAGGTTGCCTGAAAGAGATCACTCTTAGTGATAAGGCCGCCTTTTGCCACTTTTTATAAGCTCTTCTATTGTTTGTAGTTTTATTTTGTGTGCAATAAAGTGTTATTCATTCATTCATCGATACCTAGGGTAAATTTGTGTCAATTATTTGTATGTTACATCAAGGCCTGTCTTTACTGTGACCGAGAACGTGTGCTTCGTGCGATTCAGGTTTATTCATTGAATAAAATTTTCTAAATATTGAATTCGTTTTCTGTTGAGAATGACATATCTGTAGTAGATAGTCACTACGCTTGTTAGTACTGTGGCTGTAATGAACGGAACGCGGTGATTGGTAATATAGACTGTAGGCAGAAAGACGCTGAACCGGTCCTCTATTACACCCGCGCCATTACCGAGACTACACCTATAAAATAAAAATAAAAACAGCGCCGATGACACTCATCATCATCATATCAGTCGAAAGACGTCCACTGCTGGACATAGGCCTCCCCTAAAGATCTCCGTGACGACCGGTCCTGCGCTGCTCGCATCCAGCGGCTTCCCGCAAGCTCAAAGTCACCCAAAGGGCCATGGAAAGGGCTATGCTCGGAGGACATCCGCAGAAGAACTAAAGTAACTGACATAGCCCTGAGAATCGCTAAACTGAAGTGGCAGTGGGCAGGGCACATCGCAAGAAGAATAGTACTTGGTGTTGATATCGGCGATTTTCTATTGTTATCGGTATCGGCTCGGTATCGTTGCTGGAGAAACGGCATAAAGAAGAAAACGTAAGTACCTCGAACCGCGAAAAAGGTGACCAGTGCTTTGGAAGCGTGTGACAAACTCTGTTTCAGTAGGGCCTTGCGACGTCTGTAGTTCTCTCCGATGTTGCTCCAGCACGTCTTCCTTCTACCAGGAAGTTCTGTAGTGCTTTAAAATTAAACGAAAAAAAAATCAGACTTGATCAACATAAATAAATTGAAAAATGTTTAACTGTATGCTATTTAAAAACCAGACGAAAATGTTCATGAAAGCAGACAACTTCTTCCAAGGGTAACTTCCCTTATATAGAAACTACGTAAATTTAACACCACTGTTTTGTCCGCTCCGCGGCCCGGGTCCGATACGTCCGCTGGGCCCTATGAGTTAAACGTACCCAGGAGTGCAACTGTGCACTCGTAGACCCGAGCGGGGGCGTAACAAATTGGGCTGCGATAGACAGCGCTAAACTTATAACTAAATACCTTAACTAAATACACACACAATATTGGCAATAAAAATACACCTTAAAATTCGGGTCCGGACCCGTGGTCTAGAACCGCCAATACATACTATCTACGGATGACTCGCGCTTGACCGAGCCACCAAACTGTACATAAGTAGGCAAGTGACTTACCGATAATCTCCCCGTCGCTCGACTGAGCCAATAATTGTGTTTGTGTCACCTATCAACTCTAGTGCATGTAGTAGGTGTGATTGATAATATATTACACGTTATTATAAATACTTGTTGATGATCGGGCTCTGCTATGAAGTCAAGGTAGCTTCCCAAATGACGCGCGACGTCCCGTTAGCCCGTTCTGCTCCTTGCTGGCAATCAACAGCGCCCTGATACTGTCCAATCTGCCCGCGGTTACTCCCGATTTCAGCGTGACCGCCAATGTTCACAAAATGGCCGCGTCACCTCACAGTATCTCGCGGCCCGGCAGCCGTACACCCACACTTGTGGTAATGTTCACCCGAACGATCGAATCCTCACACCACTGTCGACGCCCGATGCCGACACCAACGAACGGGTTCAATACGAAACCCACAAACCCTTTTCCCGAAATATTGTACGCGGCCGTCCGCGATCGTTGCGAAATCCGAAAAACAATTGCACACCTGCGCCCGACCTGTTCTCGAATCCAACTAAAACTCAAAAACCTTCCGTGATCGCACGACTCCTACTCTCGGAACAATGCGAGGGATCGCCCCCTTCGTGAAGTATAATTGTCAGCGGCCTCGTATGGTACGCGTCCGAATTACGCGCAGTCATAGCGAACCTATTACAAAGTTGCAACCTTGTGATTTGTTTGGTTCCGAACAACCACATTTTGTATGGTTTCGTATTATTTCATCATCATCGTCATCCCGGATATATTAAGAGGCGGTTCTGTCCATGAACTAAACCACTTTTTCCAAGGAACACAGATTGAAATACAAAAACAAATTTTCGACTAGGTACCCATACAATCTGCATCAGCTGACAGAACATTTTGTATATGAGGTCGATTTTTTTCGATTCGTTCAGTTTCATGGACAGAACTATATCTTAAAATATCGGGGATGATACAAAAATAATGCTGTATGTTTCGAAACAGTTCAGTGTCATACACAGAATCACTTCAGTTTTTGCTGGCTCGTACAAAACAAGTTTATACTAAAAGAAAAGGTCTTATAATAGGCGATGTGACGTGAGGCTCAGGGGTTTTCAGTTTTTACCCATTGATAGCTGCTCGCTCGTAATTTCGATACTTTCGATCCCCTCAAGCTTTTGTTCCGTATTTACGAGTTATTTAACTATTTACGTCTGTATCCATTTCTGTATCTGCAATAGCTCCCAAATATGTTATTATTTAAGCATTATAACTATGCAAGTAGCTCAGATTCAAGAGAACTATGATGTGATTGAAAACTTGGTCAAAAGTTCGTCCGCGTTAAATATGCAAAAGTCATTAGTGCCACTTCAGGGTAAAGAATTACAATATAAACATATGTTCTTTTAGTTTTTACTTTTTTATTTTTTAGTTAACACACAAAGGATACAATGGCTTCTTTCTTTCGAATAGACCGTAAGGGCACTGCATGTTATCCTACGTCATCTAGTACACGAAATATGCAACTTTGTAGCGATAGTAGTAGCCTAATAGGTCCACAAAACGTTGGTCTGCCAATCCGAAACCTGGCAGGTTTTGTACAGTTGGAGAGAAAAGTGGTTAAATGACATATTAAACGAATGAAATCTATTCGTAGAAATAGAAGGTACCTATACAAGTAAAAAACAACAGGTCTGCCTTGCATCCTCCTGGCAGTTTCGCTAGTCGGACCACGAATGTGGTCGGAAGTGATTGGACCACAAATTTGGTCGGACTGGCGAAACTGCCAAGAGGATGCAAGGCAGACCTGTTGGTTTTTACTTATATAGGTACCTTCTATTTCTACGAATAGATTTCATTCGTTTAATCTGTCTTTTAACCACTTTTCTCTCCAACTGTACAAAACCTGCCAGGTTTCGGATTGGCAGACCAACGTTTTTTGGACCTACTAGGCCACTACTATCGCTACAAAGTTGCAAATTTCGTGTACTAGATGACGTAGGATAACATGCAGCGCCCTTACGGTCTAGAACATCTGCCTTCAATTAATCATTGTACACTTGAATTTATAATTTTAAGCGACCTGGTTGATAACGAGGCATGGCTAACAGTGGCGGACAGCGATGACTCACTGCATTCTTAAGACGGATGAACTATAGGTAGTATTTATTAAAGATCTACCTCATGGAGTTGTATCTTCTCAAGTATTCTGAAACATTTTCGAGTTCACTCTCAAGTTTCTTTATTGTGTTTTCTATTTTTATAAACTCTGCAAGCCTGTTGGCCCAATATTCAACTTCTTCCTCTAAATGTGCCATCGGGTTCTCCTGCTGGTGTCGATCGATTCTATCACGGATTTTTTGTATTCGATATTCCACCTTAGAATAAAATATAGTCATTTTAAATATTACTTTGAAATCCCTGTTTGGCAGTATGTTTGACAAGCTGTAAATTTACGTGGATACGTCTATATTCACTATATAAATATCAGTGCTTCTGTTACGTAATAAAGGCGGTTTCAAGGTCATAGAATTTCCTCTGACATGCCGTTGACTTGACTTGCCTATGTCGGGTGGCTGGAAAACTCTGACTAACCATTTTATCACTAAACAACTCGTGAGCGTTACACATAATTATGCACCTAGTCGGCAATATACTGTCAATATAAAACGTGAGTTTATCCGTCTAGCTAGGTACATAATTATCTGACTAACAGTTTGGAAAAACTGAACCCAATATCTCAAGGTGTGTACGGATAAGAGGCAGCCTCACCACGCACAGCTCGCGGTGTTGCTGCCTCGTTAAAACAATAGGGTGTTTTCAAACACCTTTAGAATGTTTAACCATTTGATTGCTGCTGTCAAATACCTGTTATAAGTTTTCTTGCAAAAAGATTTCACACATTTTACTAAGCGTCGAAAAAAGAAATTAGCAACAGTAAACAGCAAACCACCCATCAACACTTAAATAAACGTAGTTGACAAACGTTAAGGAAAACTCCCTATTGAAACAAAATGGCGGGCTTGGGGTAACGCGCGACTCTGTCCTGGACGCGAACAGAGGCAACAGGGCGAGCCGTGTGTACCTCAACCGAGGCTGCCTCTAACTCGTACACACTCTTAAGAGCCATAATCCCGCAAAAGGAGTCGCTACATGCTCCGTCAATGCAAATGTCGCCTTCATTTTTACGTCTATAACGTTCACTTAAGCGTGCCTTGCAACGTAGCTGTTATAACCAACAACGGTGAGACTGATTCGAAAAAATGAGAGAAAGTAATTTTTTTGTATGTTATTTAACAAATATCAGATAGTGAAACGACCACATCATACAATATTGTTATATCTAACATTTTGTAAATTTTCATATATTTTTAATAAGTAAAAAATGTAGCACTGATGTAATGGTTACAAATAGAAAAAGTAAGGGTTATTTGAGATTTGTTTTTAAGCTATACTAAGTAAATTTAAATTCGAGCATGTCCACATGATTTGCCCTATCTACTTAGTAGATAAATTTTTTTAGTGTTAAGAAAAATGCCATGCATTTAATGTAAGAAAGTGGTCACGAAATTATTCGGTCTCAGGGTTATTTGGGGAGTATAAGCCTTAAAGACGTAGCATACCTCTGCTTCGTCTACTTGACGGTGTCGGTCTTGTCTCGACGCGAGTAAACGGTCCTTATTTGCCTCGTACAACTCATCCAACAAGCTATTATGCTTCTCTTCTTTTAGCGAATTCATCTGTTTTAAGTTGTTACTCATTCGTAGCAAGATCTCTTCGAAACTTGTTCTGAGTCTGTAAGTCTAATAAAAAAAATACAAGGTTAGTGGACGGTCTAAGAAATTGTAAATGAGCTATTTAGGGCTGACCCCACCTAATGGCCACTTAATTTTGGTACAGGATACTCCATGCACCGTAATAATAAAAATTGTAGATTTACCATACTGTAAGAGAAATATTGAATAAACTAATATTGTGTACAACATAAATCACAAAACTTACATATTTCGCCAAATTACTAGCCATATTGTCGTGTGCCAACTGGAATGCTTGATTTTTCTTTAATATGGACAACTCTGAGTGATATCCAGCAAAGTCCTGGACTTCTATTTTATCGAAACGTTTCACTAGTAAGCTCATGTGCTTAAGATCTTCTAACCGCTGTTTATACAATGCGTCTAAGTCATCTAGTATTTTTTGTTCTTCTTCGCTTTCAACAGGAAAATACGCTTTCAGGAAATTCTCCTGTTTTATTCTTTGCGCTTCTGCAGTATGTTCTATAAGTTTAAGTAAACTAGCTCTGGTTGAAGTATGGCGCAATTCATCAGCCTCCTTTACGCAGTTGTTTATAACAATACTCCAATAGTTGATAAAATTATTTATTACTGTTTTAACTTCTCCACAATATTTGTGATGTTCACCATCAACGAATTTGATGTTGCCCATGATTTGCAGATATGTATATATTTGGGGTGAAATATCTTCATTTATGATAAGATATGGATCACAGAGTTCTAATCTTCTTTGGTCAGTTATAAACTGTTTGAATGTATACAGATATGAATCCGAAAACTGTTTCTCAAAAGTATAATGCAAGAGCTCATTCATTGTTAAAACTAAGACTATAAAAATAATTATATTTATAAATTTTATTTATAATATTATGTTATAAATTATATGTCCTGTATAGATTAGATTAGATAAGAAAACCCTGTAAAGAATTAAAATAGTAAAACTGTATTTTTTTTAACAAATAACATGAAATCAAACATGAAATGGCAGATTTTGACGTATCTACGTCACGTCAATATTATTTTACTATTGTGTTGTCCAGCTGGTTGACAGTAGTCAATAAGGCTTTAGTGCCTTGGGTCAGCTTGCTTTGCCTATTGACGTAAGAAAAACTTGCGCTAGCGCATGGGTTACCAAAGGATTCCAAAATCTTTGTTTCATCCATGGATTTCATTACATAAATACATAACATCACGCCTTGTTCCCGTCGGGGTAGGCAGAGACCACAGTTCTCCACCTGCTACGATCTTGACATACTTCCCTTGCTTCCTGAACCTTCATCAATCCTTTCATACATGCTCGTCGGTTTAGGGTACTTTTAACCTGGCCTTTATTCAGAACGTCCTGAATTTGGTCCTGGTACGTTCGCCGAGGCCTTCCCCTTCCAACGTTTCCATTCACTCTCGCCTTGTGGATCTCTTTCGTCAATCTTCCTTCATTCATCCTCTCTACATGACCAAACCATCTCAGCATCCCTTTCTCAATTTTAGTCACTACGTCTTCTTTTACGCCACACCGTTCTCTTATCACACTATTTCTAATCCTGTCACTCAATTTCACACCAATCATACTCCTCAACGCTCTCATTTCTACTGCATTAATTCTACTTTCATGCTTTTTCTGCCATACCCAGCTTTCACTGCCGTACATCAGTGTTGGTACTAAAACGCCTCTATGAACAGCCAGACGAGCCTTGTGAGACACCTTCTGACTCTTCATAAAAGCATGTAGAGCACCATTCACCATGTTTCCAGCATTCACTCTTCTTTCGATATCACTTTCACACTTTCCATCTCTCGTAAACTTAAAACCCAGATACAAAAACTCCTTTACTTGTTCGACTTGTTCACCACCTATTAGTTAGTCATATAGTTACTATAAAATATTATACTTTACTCCTATAACATAATTACTCCTATAAAATATTAAAGGGCTTTAACTATTTGGCATGGAATAATTATTTTATATCCAACATCGATGTGACAAGGCAAAAACAAGGTGAGCTGTTTGAACATCGGATTTCAATAGTATTGAAACATGGTACCACACTACGCGGTCATTCGGAATGAAGGTTGCCCACAGGTTGTTGGATTGGAAGAGATTAGTATACTAGTAAAATAAAGTGACTGTATTTGTTCGATCACGCTTGGTGAAGTAAGAATTTCCTTTGGTATTTACGAGTAATGACAGAGTGATAGAGTGTCGGTCGAAATGTTGAAGGCTGGGCGAGGCATTGTGGCTAGTCAGCTGTACCGCCTTTTCAACCTGTGTTGGACGAACGGCCAAGTACCAGGTGACTGGTGCAAGGCTGTGATTGTGCCGCTGTACAAGGGAAAAGGGTCACAACAGGACTGCAAAAATTACCGCGGGATAAGTCTTCTCAGTGTCGTCGGCAAACTGTATGCAAAGGTTTTGATTGAAAGAGTGATGAAAGATACTGACGAAAAAATATGGGATGTACAAGCGGGATTTAGAAAGGGAATGGGATGTACAGATCAGGTATTTTCCTTGCGGTGCATAGCTGAAAAGTTTTTGGCCAAAAACCAAAAAGTCTACTGCGCGTTCGTAGATTTGGAAAAAGCCTATGACCGAGTGGTGAGGAATTAATTGTGGTCGGCATTGTCTATGTATGGGGTGAACGGTCATCTGATTCAAGCACTGAAATCTCTCTATGAGGATTCCAGTGCTTGGGTCAGAATAAACGGGGCGTACACTGAATGGTTTAGCATCGAAAAAGGTGTTAGGCAGGGATGTGTAGCGTCACCTTGGCTGTTTAACCTATTCATGGATAATTGTTTGACTGGTCTGAAAGAGAGTATGTGTAGACTGAGAATGAATGAGTTACTTATCAAATGTCTTCTCTACGCTGATGACCAAGTTATACTTGCGTCATCTGCTGACGAGTTACAGGAGATGGTAACAATGATGAATGTGGCTTTTGATAGGAAAGGAATGAAAGTTAATGTAAGCAAGACGAAAGTAATGGTACTTGAAAGAGAAGAGTGTATGACAGAGTGTACTATATTAATAGGTGGTGAACAAATCGAACAAGTGAAGGAGTTTGTGTATCTAGGTTCTAAGTTTACGAGAGATGGAAAGTGTGAAAGTGATATCGAAAGAAGAGTGAATGCTGGAAACATGGTGAATGGTGCTCTGCATGCTTTTATGAAGAGTCAGAAGGTGTCTTACAAGGCTCGTCTAGCTGTTCATAGAGGCGTTTTAGTACCAACACTGATGTACGGCAGTGAAAGCTGGGTATGGCAGAAAAAGCATGAAAGTAGAATTAATGCAGTAGAAATGAGAGCGTTGAGGAGTATGATTGGTGTGAATTTGAGTGACAGGATTAGAAATAGTGTGATAAGAGAACGTTGTGGCGTAAAAGAAGACGTAGTGACTAAAATTGAGAAAGGGATGCTGAGATGGTTTGGTCATGTAGAGAGGATGAATGAAAGAAGATTGACGAAAGAGATCTACAAGGCGAGAATGAATGGAAACGTTGGAAGGGGAAGGCCTCGGCGAACGTACCAGGACCAAATTCAGGGCGTTCTGAATAAAGGCCAGGTTAAAAGTACCCTAAACCGACGAGCATGTATGAAAGGATTGATGAAGGTTCAGGAAGCAAGGGAAGTATGTCAAGATCGTAGCAGGTGGAGAACTGTGGTCTCTGCCTACCCCGACGGGAACAAGGCGTGATGTTATGTATTTATGTATGTATGTTTAATTCGCAAATAGATTAAATTTAAATCCTATACACCAGAGGCGACAACACGCCCAGTTGAATCAAAGCTCTTCACAATTATAACAAACTAGCGGCCCGCCCCGGCTTCGCACGGGTACTAATCTACGAATAGAGTGGTGCCTTTTATTACGATATTATGACGTAGTCTTCAACTTGCTACACAATTTTTAAAACTTTCTAAAATATTTCGTTGTACACAACATTTATTATAGAATACATAAGCTACCGAGCTACCTCAACATTAAAATATCATCGGGTGAGCAAGCTATGCTACCCGCCAACAGATGGCGCTGTAGGTTTAGGCATTTTTAACAATGCTTAAAAACACAGGGCAAACGAATTTTCCCAGACATGAGACCTAGCTATCTCATCTCAAAGATCATAAAATAGTTTTAACAAAAACTGCACACCTCTTTCAAAGTATTTCAAGGTTTCTATTAGCACTAAAAAGTATAAAACAACCATAGTCGTTGATAACCAGTAACTTAGTGAAGTAATAGAAAATAAGCTGAGTATTTAATCTGGTGTCGTTTATTACAGAAGACGTTGAACTTATTTTATTTTCGAGCGGAGCGAGAAAGGTATTGTTTTTGTAAAAAAAAAAGGTTTTTCTAATTTTCTCAAAAATGTGTTAAAAACATCATAAAAATCAAGTCTCCCAAAAATGTCCGTCCGTTGGTCGGTCGGTCGGTCGGTTGGTCGGTCTGTCCGTCACGCTTCGGCCTATCGGCTAAACGAATGGTCCGATTGACATCATATTTTGAATTTAAGAGTTTTATGCAAATCCATCGAAGGATTCTAAGTGGTTTCTTGATGGCTCTCATTTTGAGGGTAGCTGTCATACAACGAAAATGAAAAATTGAAATTTTCTCAAAAACGGCTTATAGAATCTTGATGAAACTTTGCATGACCAAGCATCTCCATGTAGGATATCTTGCGCCAGTATCAATTGATCTGTGCAATTTCATATAAGGGGTGTTCCTCTACCACCAAATCGTAAATATGTGATTTACCCAAAATTGGTTCCATTGAGTTTATTAAAATTTTCTATAAAATTAATCCTGGATTGGTTGTCTACCTGACTGGATATTCTTTATGATTTTCTTGAATAAAATTTAGTACACAGGGTGTACCAAAAACTGAAAGGGCTTGCTGAGTAAAAATGAACAAAATTATTCTTAAGGAAAATGTGTTGGGAAATTAAAAAAATCTCCATGCAAGTATCCTACGGTGGTATCCATTGATCTGTGAAAATTCATATAAAGGGTGTTCCAGACTGACCAAAAGTTAAGAATGTGATTTACTCGAAATCGTTTGAGGTTTGTTTGTCTTTGACAATTTGAATTCTGAATTGATCTGTAGTTTTCATTCGAACATTTTTATGGAAAACCATAAATAAAAGTTTGTATTTCCATACTATGTGTAACGCATTACAAATTTCAGTTTGCGGTTGATATTTTTTCCTTGAGTATTGCGAGAAAGTTAGTGCAGTGCTGCTGTACCATTTATTTCATTTACCTTCGAGGGGATTCCATATTGAATTGTCAATGGTTAAAATTTGATGAAAAGTAGGCCCGAGATGGAAAATTAAAACTTGTCATAATTTGGTAACGGCATACCTATAGCTTATGAAGCGCGAGTTAGTTATGCATTTATACGATAGTTGGCCTTCCCGGTAGGACGCGCCGGAGATGCACGTTGGCGCATTTTTTTTGGGGCGTAGTTTTATAACTAAATTGAAAATAGTATCTTTTGACCCAACAAAGGTCAGGGAGATGAAGGAAAAATTTCTATATGATTTGCCTCTTTGACTGATGATAAGGAGCATCCTCTAAAAGATACAAAAAATATTGGCGGACATCCACACCCCTGCGTTTTTGAGGAATTAAGTTTTAACCATTTTGAAATTTTACAATGAAACGTACACCTGGCAGACTATGGCTATCTGATTAAATACAATGTATAAAACCCCTGAAAAATGGTCTGTCACCATAATAGCCCTGCGTCGTAAAGTTACAGCGCTTCAAAATGCAAAAATTCACTACTTCGTCCCGTGATAATGCAGAGCCCTACATGTCTGCCTCTTCGATTTTCTACATTTGCAGAAGTATTTTAAACAGGAGCTACAAAGGCAGACAAAAAAAAACATTATTTAGTATCTTTTTTATTTTTTTTGCATTTACTCAAAAACGCAGCGACGCACAGAAAAACTTGTAAGGACCAAATCGATTCGTATTGAGCTGATCTATCATCCCTATTAATATGAATCATGAGCAGATCATATACCCAAATTGCAGCCAGCACCCTCACTATAGTAGCTAGTTGGAAATTTAACTGAATATGTGCTTTAAAACAAATACAATTAACACAATATAACAAAAAAAAAATAAGGGGTCGCTATTCTTACGAAACGAATATATTATTCTTTTGTTTTTGTACTATTTTCAAAACGGTTATTCATTCTAGCGTCGTACTTGGTATGATTATCCGAGATGGTTATAGTATGGTTATAGTTCACAAATTGACATGTCTTACATAACTTACTGAATAACTGAGTGACACGCTGACTTGTAAGTGCTGTCGCTACCCGTGTATTTTGTATACAAATTTATTGTATGCCACTAATGTCATTACATCCCCGGAGGTGCTGAAATAACGGATAAAACTTGTATGAAAATAAAAAAAATAAAAAATTACTTTACACGTGTCAGGTAACCGGGTCGACGTCTGTCGGCCAGTCAGTCAGGATCAACCAGCTACCTTTGATACCTATCAGTGGCGAAGGGTGGATTTATACAAAAGGGAAGCCTGAGCATAAAGAATAACTTAAATCTTGATATTTTTTTTATTTGTACAGTCAAGAGTAGGTCAAGCTCAAGGTTGCAGCATGATTTAAGCACTTACAGCTAAGGTAATAAGAACGGTACAAAGTCCGATATGTTAAGCTTCATGTGCTCTTGACTGTACAGGATTGTTCCCTTCTTTGTAACATGCATTTTATTTTCGAAGCTCGACTTGGAAAAGCTTTTGTTTAAAAGGTTGTCGGTCAAACAACAGCCTACGTTGAATAACTTGGCCATTAATTATCCGACTGGTACCATATTAGAAAATCACAAATCCCAAAACTGAAAACTTAACAAACAACACAATCCTCATATAACAAACAAAATAACTAATAACATAACATAAAACATCAACGATAGATAACAAACAAATGAAATTATTGCGTTCATACGCTAATTGCATGACGCGAGTGCGACGCGACATCACTCACAGAAACGGATCGAATAAAAAACCTGCTAAAAATAAACCTAATTACTCGTAATCTATAATTAATCATCAAATTAAAGGACCTTTTGAATATTTATCATTAGTTTCAAACGAGTAAAAGGGACAAACATACGCCCTGTTCTATGACAAATAACACGGGAGCTGCCCGGCTTATTTGTGCTATTAAATTTCTCTAGGCGTTTGGAGTAATTTTGAAAGGCAGTGGATACACAAAATATTTGCTTTTAATATTATCGCAGGCAAAATAAATATGGGATTTTGTAGGAGGAACTGCGGCTTTGTGTGTATAGTCTTGTTCCTGCAATGTAGGTAGCAATACAAGGTTATTAAATAATTTCATAGTACTTTGATATAGGAATCATGTTATATGGACTCTTCGCCACTGATACCTATGTCAGTTCAAAAGATCCAACTTTGATTTGGTAAGAAACGATAACTTTATGTCATTTTGCCCCACTGGTCATCTCCGCCGCATCCTGCCTGGAAGCACCATTTCATAAATGTTACCATTTTACTTCATATTTGTTCTAGTTCTTGTAAATATGTGATTTAGCTTATTTTAATGTTTTATAATTTGGATTCTGAATTAGTTATCTACATAACTGCATATTTAATTTTTACAAAAAACTGGTACTACAGATAAGATTGTACCTATTCCCATATTATTCGTATGGAATTACAAACTTAGTTGATACCAAGGAGGTTTTAACCCACTCTGAAGCGTAGTAAAACCTCCTTGGTTGATACTTATTTACTCTCTAGATAAAAGTCTACATGCACTTCAAGTTAAACAGCCTCTGTGGTCCAGAGCCACAGAGGCTCTGGGTTCGATTCCCTTTGGGGACACTGTAAAACAAATATTACTTTGTGTATTGTGTGACATCCCCAGTCTAGTTAGGACATCGCAGGATTTTCCGAAAAGATAGATGATTCCGTGTCTCGGGAGGCATTTTAAGCCGTTGGTCCCGGCTAGTCGTAAGATGAGCCATAGCAGAGGGCTTGGGTTGCTCAACAACTCTGACACTAGGGTTTGTGAGGTCGGACATCGATCGTACAACCCACTCGATATGATGATGGATGATGACTCTCGCAAGTCGCGAGCAATTAAATGCAGTGCTTCTGTACCATTTATTTATTTGTGTGGTTCTATAGTTAGTAAAATTTCTTCTTGATCATGATGGACACTGTCTTGGTTTCAATATTTGCAGTAAGTACCTGCATTCAAAATACCGTAGGTATTTAGGATGGGGTCATCATTGAGAACGGCAATAATTGAAAACAATGTTATATTTATTTATTATTTATTTTTTATAACTGTACAATATTAAGCAAAATAACAAGCAATATAGCGGCTTTTGTCACGAACTAGATAATAGTATTATAACAGAAAAGAAGAAAGGAAAAGAGGTCTATATGTCGCCGGCAAATTGTATAATTCGTCGTTTTACATAATGCCTAGGCATTCTACAAAATGCCGCAAAATTTTCAGTTCGTAATTTTACATAATGCCGCAGCATTTCATTAAACATTTCTAGCCAACAAAGCCGCTATATTGGCTTTTGTCACGAACTAGATACGAGTAATAGTATTATAACAGAAAAGAAGAAAGGAAAAGAGGTCTATATGTCGCAGGCAAATTGTATAATTCGTCGTTTTACATAATGCCCAGGCATTCTACAAAATGCCGCAAAATTTTCAGTTCGTAATTTTACATAATGCCGCAGCATTTCATTAAACATTTCTAGCGTTCCTAGCACTTGCCGGCGGCTGCCGCGGCACACTCGCTTTGCTCGCTCGGCTCATGCCTTGTGGTCGTAAGATAACTGACCCCTGCTCGGGATCGGTTAGGTTGAGTTTACCGTGGCTAACGAACCTAAAATGCACCAGTGATCTAAACCCGTTTATAATCTGCCGGTGCCGTTTTACAATTTACCGACTATTTAGAGTTTGCCCGCCATTTGTAAACAGCGAATTATACGATTTGCCTGCGACATGCATAAAATTCGCACTACAAACTTCAGAGAAAAAGAGAAAAATGCAAGGGACTGAGACAAACAATTTTGAACCTTTCTATTTTGAACCTTGCGACATAGACAGACCATGAAATCCTTACGCTCAAAACTTGAATCATAAATAAGGATAAGGCAAACGTGGGATAAGGTAATTCAATTAAAATTAACCGTTTTTCTTTTCCAGACAAAATTAACTCAGTTAAAATGTGGGTAAAAAAATATTTATGACAATAAAGTTGTAGTAACTCAATTGGTACATCTTTATTTATGCGTTAGGTTTCATCACCATCTTTTGTATAGGTCGCGCGTTGCGGTCGTCCTGCTATTCAGTTGCTAACATTGTAGCTTACTATTATTTAATCTGTGACATAGTCCCGAAAGAGCGCAGAGGTCACTTTGGTCCGTTCCTGTCACGTATTTCGCAAAATACAACTAAGTTTCAATTGAGTCCAAATTACAATCAAGGTGTTCCTGTTTCTAACTATTTTTTACCAGTGAAGACGGCACTTTAGCTAAAAGAGAAAGTTTTATAAAAAATTGCAGTTAAGGGGCGTATTCTTTGATAAAAGCGTTAAGTTTGTCGGTGCGTTTCTTCTCCGGGTCGTATATTGCAACGAGTTTCTCCCACTCCTGTGGTAAGCTGGACATCATCTCCTTGGCCACCTTTGCTATTATTGTCTTCTGCTTTTGAGAGCATTTCGCACAGTCGGTTTTTACTGCGTCAGGAATGATTTCTGTTTAACAAGACAGATTAATTAAAAAATGTTTGAGAGTTACGCAGTCAATGTCATTAAAACATTGTCAAATTATCGGGAGCTCACAAAAATCGTAAATTGTCGTATAGGAGCCCGTCAAACAGTTATCATTGCCTAGTTTGCGATGAGATGACTTAGTATGAATTGTCCCCAAAAATATCTCTAATACTAATAGTTAGTAAAATAAATAATTCTAAGAAATTTATTGATTTATATGATAAAAAGAGTTATAAAAAATTCAAAATTTGGTCTGCGGGTCCAATAAAATCTCGTACATTAGATTAAGGAGTACCGTCCGTAATAGTAACAGATGACGAATATTTACTGAATGAAAGTTAAACTCAAAATTTTAAATGTTCAGTTTTTCAGCAATTTTGCGGGTCTCTTTTTTAGATGGAAACAGTAACCGACCCATGACTCATCTCAATTTACTTAACACCCAGTATTTCTTACTTTTAAAGTTCTTCCCATCTGGACTGCAATTTCCATCTCCGATGAAGCAGTGCGCATACGACTTTAACAGGCGTTTGTTATTTATAAGCTCGTCTACGTCGAAGTTATCGTACTTAGGGTCAGGGGCACCTTCATCAGCTCTCGCTGAAGACATGGCCACCAAAGCCACAGCCGCGACGATGAGGTATTTCATTGTAGAGGTCTAAAACTATAAAAAAATTGTTATAACAAAATTTTGAAAAAAAGAAAATACCTATTAAATCACAATCACAGTTCTGCATTATGTTAATCTTGGAAGGATGGAATACAAGGTAACAAAAAAACATTTAAGTGCGAGTCGGATTCGCGCACCAAGGGATCCACACCACCACTCATTAAGACTTTTTTGTTTCGTGAATATTATTGATGTAAATTAAGAAAAAAAAGGCCTTTTGAGACTTCATTGATCTCTCCACTATTCATCTTTTGTCGATTGAAAAACAATTGATTTTAAAAATCATGATAAATCATTATTTGACGTAAAAATAATAGTAGTTTATGCAACGGTACATAATGAGGGGTATAAAACTTGAGTGTCGGTTTATGGGACGCAGGCGAGCGTAGCGAGCCAAGTTCCATAAAAGAAGACACGAGTGTTTTATACCTAATTATGTGGAGTTGCATACACAACTTTATCTACTCTCATATCGTGAATCCTAAAATAATGTGTTCAAAAACAAACCTTAGTGTTTGTCTCTTTTTCCGGTGATAACTGCTAAGCGAAGTTCCTATAGCTGCTTTAAAAACACTCGAAGGCAAATTGTAAACGATTTTATCACTAAACTAATAAAATTATGTAACTACAACTTTTGTTTGCTGAGTTTTCCATTATTGCAATGAAACCTCCTTGCAGCCACAGACTACAAACGCATCAAGCTGTCAATGGCGCGCCATTAAATAAATGGTATAGCAGCACTGCACTTACTTTCTCGCAATACTCAAGGAAAAACTATCAACCGCAAACTTAAATTTGTAATGCCATACATATAGTATGGAAATACAAACTTTTATTTACGTTTTTCCAAAAAAATGTTCGAATGAAATATACTGATCAATTCAGAATTCAAACTGTCAAACATTAAAACAAACAAACATCAAACGATTTCGAGTAAATCACATGTTTAACTTTTGGTAGTACTGGAACACCCTTTACATGAATTTTCAAAGATCAATAGATACTACCGTAGGATACTTGCATGGAGATTTTTTTAATTTCCCAACACATGTTCCTTATGGATTATTGTTCAGTTTAGTCTACTGAGCAAGCCCTTTCAGTTTTTGGTACACCCTGTGTACTAAATTTTATTCAAAAAAATCATAAATAATATCCAGCTCTCGCTCCGCTCGAAAGTAAAAATTGCATAGGTCTCCCGCGATGACTGTTAGTGTTGTACGTATAGTACTTATCTAGTCCCTGCTGTTAGTAAATCCAATACTTCATAATACACTCCCACAGATAAAAAAATGTTGCTAAGAGTGTTTCTAAGCACAGATTGACATTATGAAGATGTTAACCTACAATTTTTGAACGCATTATTGAGGATTAACGATATGAAAGTAGATAAAAGATATTAGAAGAGGTATAAGATGTACTCGTAAGTTAGAGGGGAAGTACCATAGTTCCATAGTACCATAGGTACCATGGACCGCGGTTGTTGGTGACCGCAGCATGTAAGATGGTACTATACACAGAAGGACGCTGCTGCTCATCCTATGGTGTATAATCCCTTAGTCACTTCTTACGACACCCACGGGTAGAGATGGGTTGGTATTAATCTTTGTACGCACCACAACACGGCCGAACGCGCTCATTTAGATTTACTGATTTAGACCTGTTTCGTGAATATTATTGACGTAAATTAAGAAAAAAAAAGGTTCCAAAGTTGACCCTTTTGGGACTTCATTGATCTCTCCACTATTCATCTTTTGTCGATTGAAAAACAATTGATTTTAAAAATCATGATAAGTAAAATTATTTGACGTAAAATTAAAAGACAGAATAATTTTTAGTGAACATAAAATAATGTCTTATTTATAAAGTTTCATCGATTCACACAACGCACACAATATAACAATTAAATAATAATGCTTACTTTATGGTAAGGACACTAGGTATGATCTGCTTGGTTTGTTTGCTGAATCTTTATATGTTTTTGTTGCTTACTATCCTTGAATTTTGCGCCGAAAAAATAACGTCTTATTCCGGTCAGTGTTTCAATGTAGCAGTTGTATTCATCATTAATACGCAAACTGCAACCTAACCAAAACATTTTGTTTTACGTTCAAAATGAAAATGAAAAATTTATTGGCAACAAAGTTACAAGTCATGTTACAAGTCACAAAGTGTATAGATGTGTACTTGGGTGCCCGAACTTAGCTTTGTGTATTCTTAACTAAAGACCACTAACAGATTGCACTGTATGTCCTTTCATATTTTAACCATATTTTTTTTAAATTCTTTCATCATTGATATGCAAACTGCATCCTAACCAAAAAAATTTGTTTTACGTTGTATAGATGTGTACTTGGGTGACCGAACTTTGCTCTGTATATTCTTACCTAAAGCCCACTAACAGATTGCACTTTATGGTTTCAAGAAATGCTAAAAAACGGAGAAACTGAATTTTCCCAGACAAGACACCTATTGAAGTTAGTCACAAGAAAATAAAACAAAAACCGGTCAAGTGCGAGTTGGACTCACGCGTCGAGGGTTCTGATATACATATAGTCTTAGATAAATGATTCGGCGCATTTTGGAAGCAAAAATCCATTTTTAGGACACTAAATTTGCTTGTAAAGGTTTTTTGCAGAATATTAAAAAAATGTGCAACTTAGAAAGATCGTTTTATTTTTGCTGTAATATTTACATAAACTTCTATCGACTGTAATTAATTCAGATTTTTTTCTTTCACAAACTTCGGAGATCAAGGGGGGGATCAAGATCAACATTTTTCATCATAACTTGAAAAATAAGAGTTGTAAAATATACAAAAATATATTTTAAGAGTAATAAGTAAAGTCCTTTCATATGATACCCCACTCGACCTAGTAACGACAATTTGTAATTTTGCCCACCTTATTTGGGCCCCCTTTACATTAATAATCATATATTTTTTAAATTCTTTCATGTGCAATTAAGTTGGGCAACCATATTCTAAAACTATTCTAAATTTCAAGTCGATAGCATGAGTGGTTGCTGAGATATACAGGTGTCACAGACAGACGCACAGACAAAGTCGCACTATAAGGGTTCCTTTTTTTACCATTTTGGTATCGGAACCCTAAAAATGTGTTGACCAGGAAAAAACAGCACGGAATAAAAAAGAACACAAAGGAAATCCAAAACAAACGCTGTTAACTGTTAGGCCTGGATCAGAGCGACGCGGATGTCGGACCGTGTAGTACTGTATGAAGCCTATATAGCCAATACAGTCAGTTCAGTCCGCAACGCACTGAACGGACTGTATAGATTTCATACATTTTACTATCCGTCGCGGACATCTGCGTCGTACGTCCGCGTTGCACTGCGATCGACTACCGAATATCGTAACCTGTGTCCAGAAAAACCGTCGAGGGCATGCTTTAGATATCGTTTCAAGAAAATTCCTAATAAAGTCTATTACAGGTTGAGTCGAAGTGAGAAGGCTTTCGATTCGATCGAGACGTGGGCTGTGCTACGATCTCTCCAGAGGTGCTAAGTCGACCATCGGTACATTGAAGTGTTAATGATCTGTACAGAAACGCCACTATGTCAGTCCGTCTTCTGGACCAGGACTCGAAACCTATCCAATTGCAGCGAGGAGTGAGACAGGGAGATGTCATATCTACTAAACTGTTCACCGCTGCATTGGAAGACGTCTTCAAACTCCTGGACTGGAAAGGATTTGGCATCAACATCAATGGCGAGTACATGACACACCTTCGATTTGCCGACGATATTTTCGTAATGGCTGAGACCCTGGAAGATCTCGGCACGATGCTCAATAACCTCAGTAGAGTTTCACAAGAATTGGGTCTTAAAATGAACATGGATAAGACGAAAATTATGTCTAACGCCCTTGTTGTACCCACTCCACACAAAGTTGGAGACTCTACGCTCGAAGTTGTCGATGAATACGTATACCTGGGACAAACAGTCCAGCTGGGTAAATCTAACTTAGAGAAAGAGGTTACTCGTCGGATCCGACTCGGATGGGCAGCGTTTGGGAAGCTCCGCAACATCTTCACGTCCAAAATACCGCAGTGTCTCAAGACGAAAGTCTTTGACCAGTGTGTGTTGCCAGTGATGACATATGGAACCGAAACGTGGCCGCTCACGATGGGTCTTATCAGAAAGCTCAAGGTCACCCAAACAGCTATGGAAAGGGCTATGCTCGGAGTCTCTCTGCGAGATCGAATCAGAAATGAGGAGATCCGCAGTAAAACAAAAGTAACTGACATAGCCCTGAGAGTCGCTAAACTAAAGTGGCAGTGGGCAGGGCACATCGCAAAAAGAACCGATGGCCGACCACGGTACCGGAAGACGAAGCGTTGGCAGGCCCCCCACTAGGTGGACCGACGATCTGGTCAAGGCCGCGGGAAGCCGCTGGATGCGAGCAGCGCAAGACCGGTCGTCATGGAGATCTTTAGGGGAGGCCTATGTCCAGCAGTGGACGTCTTTCGGCTGATATGATGATGATGATGACAGGTTGAGTGGACATATTTTAGAAAATGGTTTAGTTTTGTTGGCTGACTATTTCAGCATTCTATTAACCGTCTTTTACACCCAGTATGTGCATTTCCTGTACCACAACACTTTCTGCTCAATTTTGCCCTTTGCGTACTTACATAATAATGTAACAGTATTTCACAGGTGAACAGAATAAGCGCTTGTTGGAATTAATTATGTCTACTCGACCAACATTATTATAATTAATACTTAATTAAAGTTAGAGCAGTTTGAGTCGGCCTTATTTATATTTTTACCCGACTGCCCCAAAACAGGAGGGTTATGTTTTTCGAGTGTATGTATGTATGTATGTATGTATGTATGTATGTATGTATGTATGTATGTATGTATGTATGTATGTATGTATATATGTATGTATGTATGTATGTCGATTTCTTTGTCGCGCTCTGCAGCCTAAACGGCTTGGTAGATTTCAACATGTGAGGTGTCGTTAGGTTCGTATTCATTGTAGGAGTGTCATAGGGTATAAAAAAAAATAAAAAAGTACTAAATAAAAAAACTATTTCAAAATACAAAATACCCGACTGAAAAGAGAAACTCAATCGGTTTCCGATTGAGATGAAATTTTGCATGCGCATGTGAATCGGATGACAATGCAATATTTTTGTAACTTGGAGCTGATCTGATGATGGAGCCGGAAGATATCCATGAAAAAGTGGAGATATTACCGCGTTTCAGAATTCTACACCGCCATCCGTTGGTGGGTAGCGTCGCTTGCTCACCTGGTAATATTTTATTGATAAAACAACCTGGGAGGTTTCTTTACGTTGGGTGTATGTAGAAAAATATCTTGGGTTGGGGCTCGTCTCATTCTAGGGTGTGTAAATAGTTGTTTTTGTATGTATGTATGTCGATTTCTTTGTCGCGCTCTGCAGCCAAAACGGCTAGGTAGATTTCAACACGTGAGGTGTCGCTAGATTTGTATTCATTGTAGGAGTGTCATAGGGTATAATATTTTAGTACGGCACCTTTGAAGAGAAAAAGAGGGTAAAACATTTTTTTTTAAGTCATTACTTTTGCAACCTGGGTACCAAACAATAGCTGGTAAAAACCTGATTCTAAATGATTCGCTGCGCTCCGAATTCGTCGGAGCACAGCGAATCATTTATCTAAGGTTTAAGCAATTTTTTAGTTTAACTTGACGTAGTAAATCTGAAAACTAAAAAGTTTAAAATAAAAAATTATTAATTAACAAAAAACCCAACTGCTTAGCACAAGAGAGGAAAACAAGCTTAAACCTATTGGATTTGGTAACTTGAATTGTATAAGATACTGCAGGCGGGGACGAACAAAATTAAGTCGTAAACATCCACAATAGGTTTTTCGTCCCCGCCTTCAGTCTCTTATACAATTCAAGTTACCAAATCCAATAGGTTTAAGCTTGTTTTCCTCTCTTGTGCTAAGCAGTTGGGTTTTTTGTTAATTAATAATTTTTTATTTGAAACAATTATTCAGCTTCACGTTAGATTCAGAATTGATTTTATTTAGAAAAACACTTTATTGCTTCACACAAAAAAATAACAACGAGTGCGCTAATCCATCCATACCACTCACAAGGTCACTTGTTTTTCCTGGTGCGACTTTGAATATACAAGGTGTAAAAAAGTTTTAAGTACAATTTTAGTACATTACTTAAGGTGGTTTCTGAGTGGCTGCACCTTACTTTTAGAAATAAATTTATTGCGTCGCAAGTACAAAACTTTTCATTAGTATTGTTTATTTGGCGGTAATATGGGGTAGTTATATATATTATAACCCATAACATCACAGCTTAGCTTATCATTTATAGCTTTGTATTGGTAAAATGCTAAAAGTGGCCGTTTTTGGTACTTTTGCAATACAAAGCTATTCACGATAAGCTAAGGTGTGATGTGATGGATAATAAAATATAGAACTACCCCAAATTGCCGCAAAACAAACAATCCTTATTAAATGTTTTGTATTTATGACGAAATAAATTTATTTCTCAAAATGGCAGGACCTCTGCTCAGCAACCACCTTAAAAGGAACATAGGCTCAAAATGTGCTATCAACTGATATAATGACCATGGGAAGTAGTTTTTCTTTTGATTTGACCTTTGTTCCTTGGAAAAAGTAGTTCAGTTCCATAAACTAAGTAACATGCTTAAATAGTGCTTACAAATTTTGACACCCTGTATGAATAATAAATATATTATTCTATTTTAACCAATAAAACATTTTTTGAAACCAGACCGAGCTAAAATCATGTTCTATTTATATAAGTTACAAGAAATGCCTTTTGACAGGCAAATATTAACAACATGAATAATTTATCTCGTAAGTAAACAAACAGCTTCATGATTTTATGTTTTACTTATTTAGATGGAGCTGAAGACCAAGATTATTCCAGCTTTGTTCTTTTATCATTTAAGTATTTTGATCGTGATCTCGAAAACTGGATATTGATTACCTAGATCTCATGACTGGGAAAATTCATTTCCAGGTGTTTTTTGAAAAACAGTGGCGCGATTCTAAAACCCCACAGCACAATCGTTGTTTCGCTTAGGATAAGATTATAAGTAAAGTGTAGTGGTTTTGCTTATGATTAGAATGTTGAGGAGATGATTGGTGAAAGAATGAGAAACAGTATTATAGAAATACTAGCTGTTGCCCGCGGCTTCGCTCGCGTGGATTTCTTATTTATGTTGTTACCGGTTTTCCGAAGCAATGAGATATTTACCCGTCATTTCGGGGTAATTTTAAACTAAGGAAAAACGGGACTAACCCTGCGCAAATCAATGAGTACAATTCAAGATCCAGCTGAATTTTATATAATATACAGACGTTACTCATAAATTACTCAGAACAGAGGAACTTAGCAGCAGTATCCTAACAAATGTAAAGAGAGAGATGAGAGACACCTTTATGTAATATTTCAAAACAGAGCCAATTCGCAGAAGTAATTGAGAAAAATTTAAACCCTCTCCCTCTCTCTCCCCCCTTCCTCTACCCCTCCCCCTCCCTCTGTATCACCCCCCTCCCCCCTCACCCCCTGCCCCTTCCTCTCCTCCTCCCTCTCCCTCACCCCCCCCCTCCCTCGCTCCCTCCCTTTGCCCCTCCCTCTCTCCCTCCCTCTCCCCTTTCCCCTCCTTCTCCCTCTACCTGTACCTCTACCTCTCTACCTCTCTACATCTCTACCTCTCTACCTCTCTACCTCTCTACCTCTCTACCTCTCTACCTCTCTACCTCTCTACCTCTCTACCTCTCTACCTCTCTACCTCTCTACCTCTCTACCTCTCTACCTCTCTACCTCTCTACCTCTCTACCTCTCTACCTCTCTACCTCTCCCTATCCCTGCCCCTCTCCCTATCCCTGCCCCTATCCCTACCCCTAACGCCAATTTAACCGCTATCCCTAACATAGAAACGACACCCATATTTATTTTTAGACATTTCAAACCTATCGCACCCCAACCCCATCCCCAGGGGATGATGGTATTTCACGTCCACAACGTTGGATTTCAAAATTGTTGTAGTTGTCGTAATCAGCGACCCGATAAACCATACAAACGACACCCATATTCACATTTCATCCCTATCGCACCCCAACCCCATCCCAAGGGAATGATGGTATTTAACGTCCATCACGTTGGATTTCAAAATTGTTGTAGTTTTCGTAATCAGCGACCCGATAAACCATACAAACGATACCCATATTCGTTTTTAGACTTTATTTTATTATTTTATTTTATTTCACCCCATTTCCCTTTTTTGGGGTTGAATTTGGGGTGGATTTCAATAACAGTGATGAACGTTGCATAGAATTACATCATTAATGCCTCAATAATAAATTATGTGGATTTTACTTTAAAAATAAAGAATTTTCAACTTCATCCCCCTTTTCGCCCTTAAGAGTGTCGAATTTTCAAAAACCCTGAGGCACGTAAATATTTATTTTTAGTCGTCAGCCTAAATACAAATGTTGAAGATCCTAACTTCAAAACTGACGGACTTTCATACAAACTTTCATCCCCTATTTTACCCTCTTAGGAGTGGAATTTTGTAAAACCCTTTCTTAGTGCACCCCAAGGTCTCATAAGAAACCTACATGCCAAATTTGGAATCTCTAGACCCAGCGGTTTAGGCTTTGCGTTGATATGTCAGTCAGTCAGTCACCTTCTTCTTTTATATATATAGATGAGATAAGGGAACGTTTAGGCGTAAAAGAAAATGTAGTCACCAAAATAAGCTGACATGATTTGTTTATTGAGAACATTTGGCTGGCCCATTGGTGTGGTTGGTAGTGAGCCTGTCTTCTACGCCTTGGGCCGCGGGTTCGATCCCCGCCCAGGGCAAAATTTGTGTGATGGTGTGATTTGTGGGTGTTATTTATCTATTTATGTATGTATATCAGTCTTTGATACTCATTTAAATCACTAATGTATTTAAATTTAAATTTTATTTATTAGAGACATACAACAGAATACAATTTAAAAATATTACATTACTTAAAACAGCTTTTAAGGCTGATTGCATTCCAAAAACGCATGTCAGCGGTTATGCAAGCAACAATAATTAAAGGGGTAAAACCATGGTAAAACAATCAAAATGATATACGAGTAATATGAATATAATATGAAAGCAGACTATTACAAGAGATCTACCTACAAGGCGAGGATGGATGGAAGTATTGGAAAAGGAAGGCCTTGGTGAACGTTCCAGAGTGCGATAAGCTAAAAATATTTTGATATTGTGTTTGTTTGCACTTAATTATAAACGACCAGCTAATCTGTTAGATGTTAATGTAAGTGTAAACCACCAAAACCATAACTGTTTAAAAAGGGGGCCAAGTTCCTATCGGCTAATTGTTTGCCTAAAAAAGGGTTGAAATCCGATCCAATGCCAAGTTTAGATGCACTTTAATATCGATCATAATCGTCTTCATCAGCAGCCTGATCCGCTAGTAAACATTTGCCATTCCCAAGACTCGCCACCACATCCAGTCCTCCGCCTTCCGCATCTAGCCACTATCCGCCACCTTATTCACGTCAACGGTTCATCTGGGCGAAATTCACTTTACCATACACCCAACTTAAAATATGGTATAGCTGTGAAAATACGCAGGTACGTTGAAAATAATATCTAAATTTGAACTTGGCAGGTTTTTGTGCTGTAAGTAACACTTGATTAATTGGGAATATGCATGATGTTGTTTTATTTAAAAAAAATATCCTCATTCATGTAATAAACAGTTTAGTAAAACAATTTCTCGAATAACTATGAAATTAAAAAAGATATAAGCCATCGAAGAATTGTTTCTGTCTCTTTCTAGCAAAACGAAATTTAATAAGAAATTTATATGACCGTAGTGGCATGTGACGTCACATGCCATGTCGGATCTCTCTGTCTAATCAGCGCGTAATTAATAGTTTTAAATGCTTATATCGGCCGTATTTCCTAGTCGATTTTAATTTTCATTTCACTGTTTGTCATCTCTACTTCGTTTTTTCATATTTTGTTAATAAATGCGACTAAAAAAAATGTATGCATACTCCCTATTGTGTAAATAGATTTATAATTTATATAATTAAATTTTCAAATTTCCAAGTTCAAATTCAAAAGTATTTCATTTTAGATATTATTTTCAACGTACCTGCGTATTTTCACAGCTATACCATATTTAAAGTTGGGTGTATGGTAAAGTGAATTTCGGCCAGATGAACCGTTGACGTGAATAAGGTGGCGGATAGTGGCTGGATGCGGAAGGCGGAGGACTGGATGTGGTGGCGAATCTTGGAAATGGCAAACGTTTACTAGTGGATCAGGCTGCTGATGAAGACGATTATGATCGATATTAAAGTGCATCTAAACTTGGCATTGGATCGGATTTCAACCCTTTTTTAGGCAAACAATTGGCCGATAGGAACTTGGCCCCCTTTTTAACAGTTATGTTTTTGGTGGGATTTCAATACTTTTTGTTCAGTTTGCTATATTATATTTATAGTAACTATCGCAACGATGTTTGTATTTTCATGGTTTCGTTAAATCATAGGTACTTGTTTTCATGCATATCTAAGTCTGACCTTCTAGAAATACTACCTTTTTAATATTTGGTACATTAATTTTTGTCTGACTCGCACTTGACCATTTTCGATTTTCCAAATTTTTCCTTTACTTTAATGCTAACGACTACCCCGATGCTAAATTTCAGATTTGTAGGTCTCACAGAAGTATGACCAACAATTTTATGCATAGTAATGACTATATCCTGACTCGCACTTGACCAATTTCCAATTTTCAAATTTTTGCTATACTTTTTTAAATCCTAACGACTATCCCCATGCCAAATTTCAGATTTTCAGTACTTAGACAAGTATTACCAACATTTTATACATAATTTTGACTAAAATCCGACTCGACTTGACCAATTTAAAATTTTTGAATTTTTCCATTACTTTTATCCTAACGACTACCTAAATGCCAAATTTCATAACGCTAGGACAATTATTGGAAGTGGCCTGGAGGTTTTGATTACCGGTCAGTGAGTCAGTCAGTCATTAAGTGCCAAAATTAGCTATTTTCACGGGGTCATATTTCAGGATCTACTGTAGCTATATCTATGAAAATTAGCACAGTATTAGTATATGATTATGTGGGTACAGTTTTATCTCTGTACTTGCAATAGGCACTGAGCTACAGGGGGTTCAAAAGTGGGTCGAAACGGTTCGTGCAAATAGTGCACGGCATGCGCGTGGCCTGTTGCGGGAACTTGGCCTGCGCACTGCCGTGCGCTTAGATAATAATTTCGCAACTTTGTTCCTAAGTAAGATCCTAACAGGATTATTTTCTATTTAGCATCTAACATTTAAGTTAGTCTAGGGATCAATTATACCAAATAAGGCACACTGTTTAATTTTATCTTAGAGTGAACGATGATGAACGACGGTGTACGGTCAACCGCTTGTCGGTAGAAACTTTTTCAACTCTATTACCACGCCATAAAGTCCAAAAGTGTTTCTACTGATGTGCGGTCGTGTGTACGGACAAATCCTTACGATTTTTTGCTGCACCGATGTGTATATATTGTAGGTTAAAGTAATATTCAAGGTTATTTTTTTGGACCTGATATGCGTATGCCCACCTTATAACAGAGGTCTAAAGCAACAACTTTTGTTCTACGACTTTGCTAACAACGTACGAAAAATTTTCAACTTCCCATACAAAATGGGTCGGTAATTTAGTATGGGGATTCGAAATTTTTTTGTGCGTTGTTAGCAAAGTCGTACAATAAATGTTGTTGCTTTTGACATCTGTAATAAGGTGGGCATACGCATATCAGGTCCAAAAAAATAACCTAGTATAAGTCTTTTTAACATCCCATGAAACGTCCACTGCAGGACAGGGACAGGGAGGTCGCTCCAGAACTTCAGCAAAAACGCTTGATACTTTGGAGGGGATTTACCATAGTCACCACACCCTAGAAAGCGTTGCGGCTGGCGATCGCTGTTATTGGTGACCGCAGTGTGTAATATGGTATCATATGCTGCTGCCCACCCTCCGGTTCATAAGGAGTCGCCTCTTACGACACCCACGGGTAGAGATGGGCTGGTACACTCAACAACACGTCAGTAGAAACACTTTTGGACCTTATGGCGTAGTAATAGAGTCGAAAATTTTTCCACCGACGCGGCGACGTGCGGTTGGCCGTACTATTTTTTGCCGGCTCCATACGGAGGGACCTATGTTCCTTGAAAAAAAAATTGTTCAGTTTCATGGGCAGGTTGAAACCCTTTATTTTTTATTCTTTAGAATTTAAATTTAAATACATAATAATTACGGTTTTTAGTCATGACCTCAAATTAAAGAAATCATTGTTTTAAGTTATTTTCCGGTTTATTGTGATTCTCAGTAAATTATTAAATAAAATAAAAACAAGTCAATTTATGCAAAACCTGTTGAATGTTGATTCAATGTGCAGATTAAATACAGTCAAGAGCATATCAAGCTTGATACTTGACTTTGTACAATAGATGTACTTACGGGCTAGAGTTGCCCCGCGAGTGTCAAGCTTGACCTGTCGTTGATTGTTCTTGTGACTAAAACAAATGCATTGTTTCTTATCGAGTCTTCGCCATAATTAGGTAAGTTTCATCATAACATCCCATGAAACGTCCACTACAGGACAGGGAGCTCCCTCAAAAGTTCTAACTTTCGCTGGAAAAATGTAGAGGGGAAGTACCATAGTCACCTCGCTTGTTAGCGTTACGGCTGGCACCATGGACCGCAGTTGTAGGTGATCGCAGTAAGTAAGATGTAAGATACAAAGGAGGATGCTGCTGCCCATCCTCCCGTTTATAACCCTTAGTCGCCTCTTACGACAACCATGGGTATGTATGGGCTGGTACTCTTTGCCGGCACCACACGGGGCAGATAAGTTTACGAAAATGAAAATTGACACTGAAGGTCAGTGAGTTTACCAGCTGGATAAAACAGATAGGAGTGACCTCCGACACAATTGACCTCACTTCACTAGGTAGTAAAATTTATAATGACACTTTCTTGGAACCCATCTTAAGTAGGTGCCCATTTTAAAAAATGTATTGCGCAAAACTGACTGTATTGTACCTACTTTCTATAGGTACCGGTACCTATTATATCAGAATTGTTTAAAAACGGAAATTTAACAGAGATTTTGTATAGTGTAATTATTTTAGGTACCCGGTTTATATTATTCTAACTTACGCAGCCGTGAAAGTTTCAAAATACTTTGTACCGTAACCAATTTATTTATCTGCCCAAATCAAACGTCAGTTTACTATTATTTAATCTGTGCCAAATCCAAATAAACAGAGTGATTACCTCAAAAGATTAAAATAAGCCCTGCTAAACATCAAATACCGTTATTATTATTATAATAAATTATAAACCTAACACAATACTATACTGGGTATAACGGACCGTGTACCGAATACTGAACGGATGCCCGTTCAGTATCAGCTCAGCCAACAAAACTAAACAACTTTCTCAAAGAAACATTTTTGGGGAATGTAAAAAGTTTTTTAAAGTCTCTGCCTACCCCAATGGGAACGAGGCGTGATGTTATGTATGTATGTAAAAAGTTTTTGACCTCTTCATACAAATTGCTCACTCTGATCGAATAGTTTATATGGAAAGGTCAAAATATTTTTTAATTTCCCAGAAATGTATCTTTGGAAAAGTTGTTCAGTTTCGTTGACTGAGCAGGCCCGTTTGGTTTTCGGTACACCGGTCCTTACACCCTGTCTGTATTAACCTATATTAGCCCTGTATTAAAAGAGCACGTTGGTTTTAGTGTCGCTTTTTTTTCTCACCATGGCGCAACTTTGTTTGTGAAGCGATGTAGTTTAGCTGACGTCATTATGAGATTTTAATATCCTAATAGTTTGAGTTATACTTTACTTTTAAGGCGATATGTACGTTTTTTCGGGTATTTTGAAGACATATATCTGTTTATTTACTCAGTATTTGCAGTGATTTTGATATATGTGTTTCTTGATCATTCAAGTGAGGGAATCACCAAGCCAAGACCAAAACATGATTAGTGAAGATCGACTCGATAAAATAAAAATCCGAAGTTTCCTTATAAATTTTCATTTAATCCCTTTTTAGTGGAATCTGAGGTGTTTTAAGTAGTGAAATTAGGTATACTGAAAGGTATTTGTAGTTGCTAGGGTTTGCCCAAGCTAATATTTTATTTTATTACTTAGTTTTTACAAAAAGTCGATATTTTATATCAGGCGCTTACGTCATTTAGTTTTGGTAACACGCACCGTATATCTGTCGCAATCTAATGCGTTGCGGATTGCGCACTTTATCCCTTTCTTTCTAGCGAAAAGACTGCGCGCACTGTCAAATATCTATCTTTTCTCATATCCTCTTAAAGGGTTTATCTTGACTCATTTTAATTTTCAAAACTTCAAAAAGCACTCGATCAATTCAAGAATGGGGCTCCAGTATGTTTTTCGGGGGTTCCAACGACCTTCCTCTGTAGCACTCTTCTGTAACCTCTAGACCTTACAATTTGGCATGTACCTACTTACTTCACTATGGGTATGTTATTTCACGGTCAATGGGTGTATCTCATGATGATCTAATACCATCTCTCTTTGATTGAAATTCATGTCATGAATGTATATTGAGAATATGGAAATTATCACTTCTAGCTGGTTATTGAAATATTTCTAGAGAGTCTATTTACATACATCATAATTCATAGCTATAAACTAGGCATACTGTTGGCCAAAATGTAACAAGACTACAAGTAAAGGGTTTAAGGTAAGGGACGGTGTACCAAAAACTGAAAGGGCATACTCAGCGAACCGAACTGAACAACTTCCCAACTAAACATTTTTCTATCTCCATACAAATTACCCACTCTGATCGAAAAGTTTGTATCGAAAAGTCAAAAAAAGATTAAATTTTCCAAAAATGTTTCTGGGTAAAGTTGTTCAGTTTCGTTGACTGAGCTCGCCCGTTCAGTATTCAGTGCGCCGTCCCTTACACCCTGTAATACAAAGGCACACATAAATTATACATTGGTTGATTTGGACACATGGCATAATCATCATCATGTTCAACAAAATTTTGACTTCATACAAACTGCATCAGTTGACAGCGCATTTTGTATGGGAGGTCGAAAAATTTATTTCGTTGTTCAACCTATGATCCTTGGGAAAAGAATTTCAGTTTCATGAGACCACCTATTGAAATTTCCAGTTTAATAAAAAATAACGATGTGTAATTTTTACTTTCGAGCGGAGCGAGAAAGATATTGTATTCGTGAAAAAAAAAAAGATTTTCTAATTTTCTCAAAAATGTGTTCTATATCACTTATACATCATAAAAAACAAGTCTCCCAAAAATGTCCGTCCGTCGGTCGGTCGGTCGGTGGGACGGTCGGTCGGTCGGTCGGTCCGTGTCGGTCGGTCGGTCTGTCCTCACGCTTTGGCCTAGCGGCTAAACGAATGGTCCGATTGGCACCAGATTTTGAATTTAGGAGTTTTATGCAAATCCATCGAAGGGTTCTAAGTGGTTTCTTGCTGGCTCTCATTTTGAGGGTAGCTGTCATACAACGAAAATGAAAAATTGAAATTTTCTCAAAAACGGCTCATAGAATCATGATGAAACTTTGCATGACCGAGCATCTCCATTATTCTCCATGTAAGATATCTAGCGCCGGTATCAATTGATCTATGTAATTTCATATAAGGGGTGTTCCTGTACCACCAAATCGTAAATATGTGATTTACCCAAAATTAGTTTCATTGAATTTATTAAAATTTTCTATAATATTAATCCTACATTGGTTGTCTACCTGACTGGATATTCTTTATGATTTTTTTGAATAAAGTTTAGTACACAGGGTGTACCAAAAACTGAAAGGGCTTGCTCAGTAGACTAAACTGAACAATTATCCATAAGGAACATGTGTTGGGAAATAAAAAAAATCTCCATGCAAGTATCCTAAAGTATGATCTGTGAAAATTCATATAAAGGGTGTTCCAGTACTTCTAAAAGTTAAACATGTGATTTACTCGATATCGTTTGAGGTTTGTTTGTTTTAATGTTTGACAATTTGAATTCTGAATTGATCTGTATATTTCATTTGAACATTTTTTTGGAAAAACGTAAATAAAAGTTTGTATTTCCATACTATGTGTATGGCATTACAAATTTAAGTTTGCGGTTGATAGTTTTTTCTTGAGTATTGCGAGAAAGTAAGTGCAGTGCTGCTGTACCATTTATTTGTAATGCAATGAAACTTTATCTTCTTATGCGTGTCTCATGTACAGTCAGCGTCAAATTCATGTGAGCGTCTTATCTTATCTTATTACGTGGGGCTGAGATCCTTGTTGGGCCTCAGAGCACTTCGACCCTATGGGATCTTATGTGCTTCCCCTGCCTTATTGCTCCTGTGATCTTCGGCTGTCTCCGATTAAGCTCGTTATGAGCTTCGATGTAGATTTCAGCGGAAGGAGCCTGTAGTCTTTTGGTGTCGGATAAGCCTGACCCAGAATCTTCATACGCTTGTTAGCCAAAGCGTTGCATGTGCACAGAAGGTGCTCCAAGCGTTCGCTTTCTTCACCACATGCTCTGCAGGTCAAAATGCTCTGTAGTAAATAAGTTCAAGATCATATACGCTATTAGAATTGTCATATAGTTGTAAGCACACAAAGTGTTCAAAATCACACCACAGTAAGCAACCTTTTAGTATACAAAAATTACATATGTTCAGCTTTTGCTAGGAGATCTCAAGTTGAATCTATCTACACAGATTTTTCGAAGGCCTTCGATAAAGTCTCTCATTACATCCTTTGTAATAAACTCGCAGCATACTGTTACGCGGGGGACCCTGTTGGACTTTTTAAAAAAACCACTTTTTTGAAACTACACTAACACCGTTTATTTTTAACTTAACTTTCACAAAATGAAAATTAGGGGTTGAAAAATTAGGGGTCCCAGCTTAGACCGACTAGGGTGACGATTGAGGAACGACTGCGGCGCGCATCGCGAGCATTGCTTTTTATAAAATGATACCGCATGGCGAGGAAAGCACATGCTGCTGATTAAGCAACTATTCACTTATTAAAATGGGGTGTAACACGCCCCCCCTTAAGATTGAGCTTTATATTTTCTTAATAAGATAAAGCGAAATGGAAAATGTGGTCTAAACTGAGATAGTATTATAAGATAACAATTAAAGTTAAACTTAACTAGTACATAAGAATGGGAAAAGTAAGAGTACAATTAAGTTTCTTTCAGGATTTCAGTAAGATTTAGTTGTTCATAATGTTCCTTCTATAGGAAGGTATTTCGGGAAGCGATCTTATAGACTTATGATCTTCCTCTGAGATTTCAGTCATCTCTATGGAGTTATGAAACTTGGATTCTTGTCTATATTCTCTTTTAGTATTACACTGATTGAATATTTGAATACAGCAAGGATTATGATTAGGTTTTTTATAACAGCATTGGTACAGTTTATATCCAAAGAACAAGAAGATAAGAATCAGTGACAGAATGGTTAAAGAAGAATAATAAGAAGAATATTTAGTAAAGTGAGATTCCTTCTCTATCTTGTTAATTTCATCTTCTAGATTATCTAATTGGCGGTACGAGTGTTTTAATGAATCAAGATCGATATTACTCAGAGTTAAAGGTGATAGAAGAGGAATCGACTTATTAAAGTTCTCCTTTTTACAGCAGTCATCTTGTATAATATCAAAATCTATCTTAATGTTATTATTAACAACTATATTAGTATAAGAAGAAGGTTCTAATCGGATAGTCTTTGAAAACGCGATACAATTTTCAGATAAGCTTAATAAGCCTGTTCCTTGAATTGAATAATCCTTAATATTATCATTACACTTAATAGTTAACTTATTCGTATTTGATTGTACATAAATCCATCTGTTATTTTCTAACTTCTGCCAGATATCTATAAGTCCGAATAAGAGTTTAGAATTACATTCTTTGGGTAGAGATAACACAACTTCAGTTAACAATCTAGTTTCACAGGAAGGGTTAGTAATAGTAGAAAATATGCTTTCAGAAGGGCAGATAGATCGATCTGAACTTAACTTAGAGCATTGCTGCATATTATCTAACATAGTATAATATAATCTATCATCTGTTAAGGCAATATAAGGCTTAGTTGGTGTTATAAGGGCGAAAGTATTAGAGGCAGTTTTCTCGTGTGGAGTTGGCAAAGGGATGATTTTAAACACAACATACTTGATGGGGAAGATAAGGGGAATCTGCACAACAAAGATTATCTTGTTATTGTAGTAGTAAGCAACTACTTTAGAGACATCTATCAATGAATGTATATTATCTATAGTTAGTGAGACTGGAAAGTCTAATTTGTTATTTATAGAACTGCTTCTTTTATTTTTATTTTTATTTATATTTATTTTATTACAATCATTATCATAACAGGTACTCAACCCAAAGCGATAATTCGTTGAATAAGTGAGTAGGACTTAGGACTAAAGGATACAGGATATTTACCTTAGAAAATAGGATACAATTAATTATAGAATCTAGGAAGTTCGATAACGTTAATAGTGAACCTTCTATAATATTAACTAAGTAGTTAAGTCTAGTATGATAAGCAACTTTATCATTATTTTTAGTTACTAGAGATAATATCTCATTTAATTTATTTATTTGAGAGTTAAGTTTGATTTCGTTTTGATTTAACTTAGATATCGTAGAGTTGAACGTGTTTATCGAAGATTTAACAACGTGAATATTATCTTTCATTAAATTAAAAAGCTCATACTCATTTTTCTGGCATGCGTTGATGGCAGCATCATATTTGCGTGCATCATCAGCGTCTAGGGTGCCGAAAAAGAACTTCAAAATTTCACCACCGAATTCGAGTGATCTTTTGAACCTTGTAGGTGCATCTTTTGAGATAATATGTGAGAGAGAAAGAGCTTTTGCGTAGTTGGTTTCTAAGAGTACTTCGATAGGGCTGAAAATGTCTTTGCAGGAAGCATAGTCTTCAGGATGAAATTTGGCACAAAGTACAGATGTCTTAACGATAAGTTTATCTATGTTGTTTAGATGAGGTTCAATAGATTGGACATCTATATGCGTAACAACTTTCCAAAAATCATTGTAGAAGTAAATATTGGTAATTGAGTCAAAGTACAGACCGGGGCTATGCACAATGGGTGTGACTTCAGGCTCTGAAGAGACATGATGACATAATCTGAAAAGATAGAGATAATATCATGTGGAAACCGGCTTGATTTCATTTACGTGGTGTTTCACGTGTTTACGGCCTATAGCCAAGGTCACGTTACTGTTATAACACGGTCACATTAACTAGACGCATGGGCTTGATGACGTCATTTTGGCGTTTGCCGGGCGAGTTAAAGGAATGCGGGCGAGTTAAGGGAATGCGGGGGGAAGCGGGCGGGAGTTTCGCATTCCAGCGGTGCGTCAAGTTAATTTGACCGCGTTATACCGTGAACTTTCACGACTTTATAAGGGCCTTTCCATATGGGAGATAAGGCTTTGCGTAGACGGTGATGGACTTTAAGATAAACCATATCACCTGTTTTGTAAGATGTTTTTCTTGAGGACTGATCGTAATAGGTCTTGGACCTTTCTTTACTTTGAGTTATATGTTCTAAAGCTCTTTCACGACTAAGCTTCATGCGATATTGTAAAGCTCGTATATATTCGTTATAGGTAAGATTAGTTGCGTTATATAAGGAGCTGGGAATTACAGGTTTGTGTCCGTAAAGGAGTTCGAAAGGGGTAAATTGTGTAGTTGAATGAGGGGTAGTATTGTAGGCTAAGATAGCTGAGAATATGTATAAGTGCCAGTCATTTTGATTTTCATTTACAAATGACTTTAGGTATTCTTTAAGGGTTGCATGGCTACGTTCTAGAGCGCCATTTGTTTGCGGATGGTAAGGGGTAGTAAATAAGTTTTTGATTTTACAGATTTCAGTGAGCTGTCTGAAAAGTTCGGATGTGAAGCATGTACCTAAATCGGTAAGTATACTCTTGGGAAAACCGAAGAGAGACATGAAATGGACCAGATTTCGGGAGATTTCTTCACTTGTTGAGGTGACCATAGGATAAGCAGTGGAGAATTTAGTAAGGTCGTCCTGAAGGGTAAGTATAAATTTAAAGTTTTGGATACCTGCTTCGGGTAGAGGTCCGACGATGTCCAGAGCTATTCTTTCGAAAGGTCTGGTACTGGAGGAAGTTATTTCCATAGGAGTTTTATTAGAACAGCGAAGAGGTTTGTTGACTTGACATAGTTTACAGTTTTTCACATAATGTTCAATGTCAGAGCGCATGGACTTCCAATAGTAAGAAGCTTTTATTCTGCTGTACATACGCTTCATACCTGGGTGTCCGGCAATAGGTGAGTCATGATTTTCTTGAAGGATTTTGGGAACTTCAGCGGGAGTAGGATAGATAATTAGATTTTTGTAAATATGTACTTTAATATTAGTGTTATGAAACACATAAGCGATCATGTTATATATCTTGCTGTAAGATAACTTGGAAAATGGCTCAGAGAAATCTGATATAGCAAGGTCAACATCAGGGTTTTGCTGCACAATAGTGTCACGCAATTTCATTAATACGTCATAGATTATTTTATAACTGACGTCATCGTAGTGATGAATTTTAGTATATAGGAAATAGTACATTTTTCCGTTTTCGAAAATTGACGTAACCGAATCAGCTTCGCGTTCGGCTCGATAGAGATCGTCAGTTTCCTTGAATCGAGATATGATTTCATTCACGTGAGGCATTGACTCATCGTAATCGAGTGACGTAGGACAAGCAATTAAGTTGCACTTAGAAAGAGACAGGGACTGTGCATGTTCTTGAATCTGTGTATTATTCGAGATAGAGTTAGTAAATTGTAATTTAAAGTACTTTTCGTATGAGGTTTTGTTGAGATTTGAGGAAGTTATCTGGTTAATCTGGATGCGAGACAGAGCATCTGCGTTAGTGTTAAGTTTACCTTGTTTGTAAACGATTTCGTATTGGTACTCCTCAATTTTAAGACGCCAGCGCATAAGGCGGCTGCTTGGGTCCTTGACGTTCATAATCCACATAAGGGGTTTATGATCCGTTACGATTTTGAGTTTTTGACCATAAAGGTAGGGCCTAAAAGTTTTTATGCCGAATACGATAGCGAGAAGTTCTTTTTCTGTAGTAGAATAGTTTCCTTCTGCTTTATTAAGTGTACGGGAGGTGTAAGCTATCGGTCTATCTTTGCCGATCTCTCCCTGAGACAAAATACTTGAGACAGCAAAATTCGAAGCGTCTGTCGTTAGAATAAAGGGTTGGTTAAAATCGGGGTACTGGAGCAAGGGTGCAGTGGTAAGTTTTTCCTTTAGAAGGTTAAAAGCTTGCTCTTGTTGAGTGGACCAGTGGAAAGCTGTATCTTTCTTTAAGAGAGATGTGAGAGGCTTTGTTATTTTTGAGAAATTCTCAATAAATCGGCGGTAGTAGCCTACCAATCCGAGAAAAGATTTTATGTCTTTAGGACATTTTGGAGTTGGAAAATTAGTAACGGCTTTGACCTTTTCAGGATTTGGTGACACACCTTTATCGGTGATGATGTGACCGAGATAAGTTACTTCGCGGCGTAGAGACTCGCACTTATCTGGCTGCAGTTTAAGATTGAACTCACGGAGACGGTCAAATACTAAACGGAGCTTCATGATGTGTGACTCAAGGTCATGAGAAAATAGGACACAGTCATCCAGGTAGACGTAGCAGTGCAGACCTTGAAGTCCTGTGAGAACAATATTCATAGGACGCTGGAAGGTCACAGGGGCGTTTTTTAGACCAAATGGCATTCGAGTAAACTCGTAATGGCCATCGGAACCACCTGTGCCAGTAATAGTAAAGCCAGTCTTGGCTGCATCTTCAGCACTCAGTTTGATCTGGTGGAAACCACTCGCTAGGTCGAGGGTTGTGAAATATTTCGAGTGACCCAATTGGTCAAGGATGTCAGTGATAAGAGGCAGAGGATATATTTCGGTGACTGTGACGTCATTAAGGCGTCGATAATCAATCACGATTCGCCATTTTTTCTTGCCTGAGGCATCCATCTTTTTGGGAACTACCCATACAGGGGCGCTCCATGGCGAAATAGAAGGTCGAATGATCTTTTGATCGAGCATCTTCTTAACTTGAGAATCAACCTCCTCTTTATGGCAGACTGGGAATCGATAGGATTTAACATGAATAGGAGGTGCATTTCCTGTGTTAATAGAGTGTTCGAGGGCGTTGGTGCAGGTCAGTGGTTCACCCTCTAAATGGAAGATGTCTGTGTACTCAGAACAGCACTCTAATAAGGCTGATTTTTCCTGAGCGTTGAGATGGGAACAGCGAATCTGATCTAGGACTTTACTAGATCGGTTAGTAAAAGAATGAGACAGGTTATTAACTTCCGCTTCGCGTAAGGGTTGTTTTGAGCCCTCTTCGAAGGGAGTGATATGAACTTGGAAGTTGTTGACTGTTATGTCGGATTCAGTGGTATTTAAGACAGAGACATTAACTCTTTTATTAGGTTTCATCGTCACAATGCAATTCGCTATAAACACATTTTCGGAAATCACATGATCGAGGACGAGACCTTCAGTAAGATTCGAAATTTCGCTCAAATTTGAGATAGCACATTCGATAATCGCTTCGGATCGCGCCGGCATTTTGTATGTGGGCTGACTGAAACTAATAGGAACTCTATCACCTTGTATATTAAGCTGATTATTTGAGCACTCTATGTTCGCGTTTAGTCGCATTAGGAAATCCGATCCGAGTATGCCGTCGTACTGTAAGTTGACCTCGTCAGTGACAACTTGAAATTTAAAGTCAAAAAATATTGTTTTTGGGTAAACTTCGCCTTCAATAGGTTGTTCAAAAAAGAGTTGGGTTGAACCCAGGGTTTCACAAAACGACTCAGAGTTATTTATGCCTTTTAACCTGACTTTGTCAGATGACATGATTTTGTGTGACTTAGGAAGTGACGATTGTTTTATTAAGCATAGACTCGCGCCTGTGTCTACTAAGAAGCAGAACGGCTTCTCGCTATGTCGAGTCTTGAGATAAACGTTTGGAAGAGACACTTTATAATTCATTCCACTCGTCTCGTAGACGGGGACTGCGTTTACGTTGGATTCAGAGTTAGAAGAGGATGCATGGCTTTTATTAGAATTTGTGTATGATTTAGTAGGATTTTGAGTAGGTCCAGAGGATACAGAGCACTCATTTTGTGAGTTAGACCTCTCAGATACTGTGGAAGATTTAGCACAAGATTCAGTGGGAAGCTTTGTAGAAGATTCAGAGGAAGCCTTTGTGAAAGAAACAGTGGAAGGCTTATCGAGAGGGTCATTAGACATTTTGGTCGTAGATACAGTGGTAGATTTTTGAAACATTTCGACCCAGGAACCAGTGGGAAGAGGCATGCTTTGTTTAGAATTAGTAGAATGAGGCAGTGAGCATGCATCAGAAGCAGAGCAAGATTTAGTAGAGTTAGCATGTATTTTCGTGTCTTTTAAGTCTCGTGGTTTCGACTTCGGTAGACACGATTCCGAAGTCAGCTTTAGTTTAAATCGGTGTTATTTTCATTATTTTCGCAGAAATTGACAGTGCGGGTGTCGCGTTGCGAAGACTGATGTGAGCGAGGCGGCGGCGGTAAAATAGCTCGCCTCTGGGAATCGGGTTGCGAGTTCGAATTATTGCGCATCCGATTATTATATTCGCGCTTGCGACATTCATTTATTTCATGTCCTATGTTTTTACAATAGGCGCAAACCTTTGATGATGAGTTAGAAACGTGATAAGTTTTATGCGGCTTATTTGAATTAGAGTTATTCGAATACCGGGTTTTTTTATAACACTCAGAGGAGCTATGACCATTTTTATGGCAGATTGAGCAGGTTTTAAGAGATTTTTGAGAGACACGTGTGAGATTGAAGAGTTTTTCCTCTTCTACGGCCTGCTGTAGGGCTTCATTGAGAGAAGAAGGGTTACGGCATCGAACTGTAGTGGAAATATTGGGGTTCAACCCGAGTAGGAATGTGTTAAGGGCAAGATCTTCCATTGCTGCGACTCGGCCTATAAGTTGGGTTTTGTCGGAGCAAGAGGTATGGATGTCTGCTTGTATTCTTGTGAGACAAGATTCGAGTCTTAGCCCGAATTGTGTGATGGTTTCAGAGTGTGACTGTCTACAGTTCTGTAGTTCTAGAAGGAGATGAGAGGAGTGTTTTTTCTCTCCGAATGTGGATTTAAGGAAAGTTTTGAGTTCATCCCAGGAGGTAAAAGTTTTAAGGCTACACGCAACCATTGCTTTGCCTTCGAGCTGGGAAAGGATGAATTTACAAAGCATGTCTTTTTGCTCTGGTTGAGCGATGGACATCGCGTTATCACAATTAGTAAGGAAGGCAGGAAGGGTTTCCCTAGTGCCATCGTATGATTTTATGAACTTGGAGAGGAAGGATAAAGAGATGGTTTTAGCATCAGGTTTGTCGCTACCTGTCATTTTAAGATTATTACAGTGCACTAGTAATGTGAGATATAGTAAAGAAAATTGCAATAAAAACAAATAGTAAGACTAGGTATAGAAGATAGAGTCTCTAGGAAAGTTAATTATTTAGTTGCACTTGTAAAACGATTTTGGAGGGAATAAGCACTGAGAGATAGCAATGAGAGCACTGAAAACACAAACACTCACAGTATGATGCTGATGAGCTGCAGTTTCCAGTCCATAACGAAGGGCTTGAACTTGTAGAGATGCGGTTTGCCTGATCGACTCAGCGAGTCGTACTCAAGGCCTGTTGAAGATGTTGGAGTTGGAGTCGTCCGTCGGTTTCAGCTAGAAATCCCTATGGAGTGGTGTTACCGGTACGGGCTCACGCAAAAAGCGGAGGCTTATCGTCGACCAGATGGTGGTTATCCCAGCGCAGGCTCACGCAAGTAGCGGAGGCTAATTGTCGACCGGGTGGATGGCTGTCCTGGATTGTCCTGACGCAGGCTCACGCAAAGAGCGGAGGCTTACTGTCGGCCAAGAACGATTTTAGCAGTAACGCAGGCTTACACAGAGGCAAGGCTCACTGTCGATCACTTTGGGCACAGCACAAAGAAGTCACTTTAAAGTACAGGGTCAGAACGCGGGTGGATACCAGGGCTTATACGACGATAAAGCATAATCTGGCATCCCACTTCTGACACCAATTTGTTACGCGGGGGACCCTGTTGGACTTTTTAAAAAAAACCACTTTTTTGAAACTACACTAACACCGTTTATTTTTAACTTAACTTTCACAAAATGAAAATTAGGGGTTGAAAAATTAGGGGTCCCAGCTTAGACCGACTAGGGTGACGATTGAGGAACGACTGCGGCGCGCATCGCAAGCATTGCTTTTTATAAAATGATACCGCATGGCGAGGAAAGCACATGCTGCTGATTAAGCAACTATTCACTTATTAAAATGGGGTGTAACAATACGGAATACACGGAAGTCTCCTGCGTTGGCTTGAATCGTACCTTTCCCAGCGCAGTCAACTTGTTGCCGTTAAGGGTTATCTATCTGCACCCATTACTGTCACTTCTGGCGTTCCTCAGGGCTCGCAGCTTGGCCCACTTCTGTTCATAATTTTTATCAATGATCTAGTTGATCACATATCTAGTGAGTGCTTGCTTTATGCTGATGACATGAAAATTTTCAGAGTCATTGAAAATACTGACGATTGCCACGCGCTACAACGTGACATTGATGCCGTCCACGCATTCTGCAAACAAAATGCACCTAAACGCAGCCAAGTGTTTTGTTCTGACTTTTTCAACTAAAAAAAATATTCATAAATTTACATACTCGATTGATACTCAACCATTAGCAAGAAAGGAAGTCGCGAAAGACTTGGGAGTAGTCTTTGACACTAAGCTAACATTCCGAAATCATTATGAACATTTGATGAGCAAAGGGCACAAGGTTGCTGGTTTTATAATAAGAGTAACTAAAGGGTTTAAAAAACCTTCTAGTATGATACGTCTCTTCCTTTCGCTTGTCAGACCAATACTGGAGTATGCTTCCGTGGTGTGGTCACCCTACTACAAGATACACAGTGATAACATTGAGCGGATTCAACACTCATTTTTACGATCTGTTTGTCGTAGGTTCGGTTACATTCGACGTCTATCAAATTATGAGACAAGACTTAGGCATTTTAAGATTCAAAAGTTACATGATAGAAGAATGCAAGCTGAACTTATTTATTTACATAAAATAATTAATTCTGCAGTCGACTGTCCGGAACTTTTGAAACTTCTTAATTTTAATGGCTGTACCCGACGTGAGCGGAATCCTCGTATCTTTCGCTTAGAGGTGTACAAAACCAATACATCTTTTTATAACCCTATAGTTATAATGTGTCGTAACTTTAACGAACTGACTCGTTGCAATGCCCAAATTGATATTTTCAGCTCCAGTAATATGACTTTTAAAAGACAATTGCGTACTCATTATTCTAGTATGTAAAGAAAAAAAAAATTTTTTTGTTTATTTGTAGTTCCCGCTTTTCTTGTGACCGTCTGAGGAAATTTTTGTAAAAATTATTTGGTACTGTTGTGTACACTTTTTTTTTTGGGTTGTAGTGAAGTCGTGAAGTACTGTAACAGCTTTAATGTTTATTTCTTTCACTTTTGTACTGCAATCTGTTTGTGTACCTAATAAATAAAATAAAATAAAAATAAAAAATATCTTGGCAACAAGGTTTCCAATATTAATAGGTCTTTACCTATGAAATTGCCGAAATTTTCTTACAGATTACTGAGATCGTAATTCCTATAATTCTAATGCTATTTTTTCCATTTGTCTTATATTTGAAAGTTGACTTCAAGGTTATCAATTTACGCATAAAATAAAGTTTTTATTTTTAGTTTGATATATAAAATAACAGGTTCGAAAATTGTTCGTCTTAAATGTCGTCCGATTTAATCATTAGATTTGTTATATTTTTTTACAGGTCGTATTTTTCGAAAATTAAATTTAAGCTTCTGTTAGCTTAATGTCTTCCCAATAATTCTTAAAAAAATGAAACAAATTGGATTTATAATTCCTAAGAAAAACGCAAAAATGTTAGTACTGAAAATTGAGATTACCTAAAATTCGCCATACAAAACGGCAATTTCATAGGTAAAGACCTAATATAATTGCGGTCGTCAGCGTCAAATTTATGAGACTCTCTGTAGTAGTCAAAATGATCTGAAGTAAACAAGATTTAGATTACTTCAGATCATTTTGACTACTATAGTCGCTCACATCAATTTGACGCTGACGGCCAACATAATATTGGAAACTATTTTGCCAAGATATTTTGAACACTTTGGGTGCTTACAACCATATGACAATTCAAATTGCGTATATGATATTGAACTTGTTTACTACAGATCATATTAGTATATTACTTGTACCAGAAACTGAACAACTTTTGCTAAGGAAAATAGGTTGAAATACAAAAACTTATTTTCAATATCTTATACAAAGTGCATCAGCTGCATGCATTTTGTAAGGGAGTTAAATTTTTTATTCTTATTTTGACCTAAGAGTTGTTCAGTTTCATGGGCATGGGAGGTGGGTTGATATACGACGTACAAAATAACTCTGGCTGTGACCGTTAATGCGCAGAAGTCAAAAAATTAGTCGCGGGGTGAGGGCGGCAGGTGGGCGGAGGCGTGCGAATCGTTCATTGGCTCTCCGCCTGTCACCCATGCGCAGAAAACAACCGTCAGAGCCAAACTTACCCTGCACACGCTATACTATTGTTTGCCGGCACCACGGCAATATGTGATTGTATATGTGGTATAAAAAACTACTCATTATTCACGAATAGGATATTTGCTACCACTCCACCAATATTACGGACTAATGGAGATTAAGTGTCATCAGAAGGGACTATTTGGGTCAAGTGTAGTAAGGCTATTTACTACTAAATTAATGACTGGGTCAGATGTGACAAGTATCTAGCCCTATTTTATTGCTCACTAAGCACAAATTTATACATTTCGGACTTGTCTCTGTACAGTAGTGAACAATATACTTGTATGTGTCACCGGAAAATGATAAGAATCATAAGTTGATCAATTTTCTAGTAAGTTGATCAACTTTCGAAAAATCATAAACGGCAGTACAATGTATTATTTAATGCAATAAAATTCAGCTAATTGATAAACTTTTGTTGTTTGGAGGAAAGTTGATATATTAATGATTTTTCCACACGTCAAATCATATATGTATGTATCAATCGCTGCTCAGTGTACAATTTTACGTTAAACCACGTTAAACTTAAGCGCTTTGAAACATCCTTTATAATGCGCACGGCTAAGGAGTGGAATTCTCTGCCTGCGTCTGTGTTCCCGAGCTCTTATAACTCGAATCTATTGAAGTCGCGAGTGAATAGGCTTCTTTTGGGCAAGCTCGTTCCATCGTCGACCTCATCACTGTCCTCAAGGCTAGATCGAGGTCAAGAGTGAGCCCATACATAGGAAAAAAAAATTGACACCCGCAAAATAATACTCTATTCTCTGTTTGGTCGATGGCATTGGCGGCAAGCATGTGGCATCAACTTATTAGGAAACTGATCTACTTATTAGGAAATTGATCAACTCACAACTCTCATTATTGTTTTCCGGTGACATTCATACGATTGCAAAATTTCAGCCCAATCGAAAACCGAGAAGTGGGTCTTTAACTTGCAAGTTGAGTTACAGACAGACAGAGACCGGGAAAGGTGAAAATTAACATACATACATACATAATACATACATAACATCACGCCTCTTTCCCGTTGGGGTAGGCAGAGACCACAGTCCTCCACCTGCTACGATCTTGACATACTTCCCTTGCTTCCTGTACTTTCATCAATCCTTTCATACATGCTCGTCGGTTTAGGGTACTTTTAACCTGGCCTTTATTCAGAACGTCCTGAATTTGGTCCTGGTACGTTCGCCTAGGCCTTCCCCTTCCAACGTTTCCATTCACTCTCGCCTGGTAGATCTCTTTCGTCAATCTTCGTTCATTCATCCTCTCTACATGACCAAACCATCTCAGCATCCCTTTCTCGATTTTGGTCACTCGTCTTCTTTTACGCCGCACCGTTCTCTTATCACACTATTTCTAATCCTGTCACTCAATTTAACACCAATCATACTCCTTAGCGCTCTCATTTCCACTGCATTAATTCTACTTTCATGCTTCTTCTGCCATACCCAGCTTTCACTGCCATACATCAGTGTTGGTACCAAAACTCCCCCATGAACAGCCAAACGAGCCTTGTGAGACACCTTCTGACTCCTCATAAAGGCGTGCAGGGCACCATTCACCATGTTTCCAGCATTCACTCTTCTTTCAATATCACTTTCACACTTTCCATCTCTCGTAAACTTTGAGCCCAGATACACAAACTCCTTCACTTGTTCGACTTGTTCTCCATCTATTAATATAGTACACTCTGTCATACATTCTTCTCTTTCAAGTACCATTACTTTAGTCTTGCTTACATTTACTTTCATTCTTTTCCTGTCCAAAGCCACATTCATCATTGTTACCATCTCCTGCAACTCGTCAGCAGATGACGCAAGTACAACTTGGTCATCAGCGTAGAGAAGACATTTGATGAGTAACTCATTCATTCTCAGTCCACACATACTCTCTTTCAGATCAATCAAACAATTATCCATGAACAGGTTAAACAGCCAAGGTGACGCTACACATCCGTGCCTAGCACCTTTTTCGATGCTAAACCATTCAGTGTACGCCCCGTTTATTCTGACACAAGCACTGGAATCCTCATAGAGAGATTTCAGTGCTTGAATCAGATGACCGTTTACCCCATACATAGACAATGCTGACCACAATTCATTCCTCACCACTCGGTCATAGGCCTTTTCCAAATCCACGAACGCGCAGTAGACTTTTTGGTTTTTAGCCAAAAACTTTTCAGCTATGCACCGCAAGGAAAAGACCTGATCTGTACATCCCATTCCCTTTCTAAATCCCGCTTGTACGTCCCATATTTTATCGTCAGTATCTTTCATCACTCTTTCAATCAAAACCTTTGCATACAGTTTGCCGACGACACTGAGAAGGCTTATCCCGCGATAATTTTTGCAGTCCTGTTGTGACCCTTTTCCCTTGTACAGCGGCACAATCACAGCCTTGCACCAGTCACCTGGTACTTGGCCGTTCGTCCAACACAAGTTGAAAAGGCGGTACAACTGACTAGCCACAATGCCTCGCCCAGCCTTCAACATCTCGACCGACACTCTATCATACCCAGCTGCTTTACCTGATTTCATACTTTTCATCGCTTTCATAATCTCATCCATACTTATCTCACTTACACAATTCTCCTCTTCATTCTCATTCATTTCCACAGAAGACCTAGGTTCGCTGGCCTCTGCTTTTTCTCTCTCAAACAGACTTTCAAAATATTCCTTCCACCTCCTCAGAACACATTCTTCACCTTTTATAATACTTCCATCCTGGCTTCTGATTTTACTCAGCTCCGATGTTCCAAACTTTCCTCGGGCTGTCCGTATGGATTTCCAGAAAAACTTTTGGTTGGACTGGAAATCTTCAGTAAGCCTTCTGTCAAACTCATTCTTACACTCCTCTTTCTTTCTCTCAACAACTTCCTTAACAATACCTTTCGCTCTTTTATATACCTTTCTTGCTACACTTACGTCATCACTTGTTGCCCTCTGCATTCTTTGGTTAGCTTTTACTGCTAACCAATCTGACCATGCTTTCTTCTTCTCACAAACAGCTGCCTGTACACTTTTATCCATCCACATATTCTTCTTCTTTCCACACTTTCTCCTTTTTGACACCCCACAAACATTGACAGCTATACCTACTACTCCATCTTTAAATTCATTCCACAAACGTTCAATATCATTTACTTCATCCAGGTTCTCAAATCTTTCACTCAAGCCTTTCAAGTATTCTTTTCTGACATCCTCCTCTTGCAATCTCTCTACTTTGATACGTTCTAGAACGCTCGTCTGCTCTTGTGGTCTATGCCGCCACCGGTTAAATAGACCACCAATTCGGGTCACAACCAGGTGGTGGTCTGTGTCGATGGCGGCTCCACGATATGCGCGAGCGTCCAGAACTCTTTTTCTCAATCTTTCATCCACAACTACAAAATCGATCATACTTCTCGCATTACCTTCCTCTCTTGTATACATATGGATCCTTTTGTGGTCAAACATAGTGTTTGCCACAAAAAGACTCCATTCCAAACATATCTCAAGCAAACTTATTCCATTATCATTCACACGTTCATCACCAAACTTACCAACAACTCTTTCATAACCGTCACGCTTTCTTCCTACCCATCCATTAAAATCACCTAGCATGATAACTCGTTCATTCTGATCACATTTCTCTAACGTGTCTCTCATATTTTCCCAAAACTCATCTGTTTCTTTCTGGGCTTTCAGGGACTTTCGCGAACCAATATTCGTTGGTGCATATGCACCTAGAACAAAAATTCGGGTCAGTCCGACTTTCAGTCTGACCCAGATGAGTCTTGGGCTCACACACTCGACTTCTTTCACGCACTCTACCATTCTTCCGGAAAGTATGACACCGACTCCCTGACAGCCTCTGCTGGTACTGGGAACACCAGACCAGTACGCTGTGTAAGGGCCGTGTTCTGTGGTGTCACAACCTTTCCGTTTAGTCTCATTCACACAGAGAACGTCTATACGCCTTTCATCCATCATCTGACATACTTCATCTATTTTGCCATTCATTCCACCTCTGACATTCATCGTAGCAAAGCGGCTCTCCGTAGCCCGCTTTTCGCCCCCGGGAGGAACGTGACGTGATGGGTTGCGAACCACACCGCCGCCTTTTAAGTTTTTATTTTTATTCATAAACATTGCGTTCCCACGAGTAGCAAAGGATTACGGTCCATCCTGGCAGAGCCCGCATGCCAGGACAAGGCTAGCCTAGTTCTGGGTTCGCCTGGGCCCAGGGCCTGTGACCGCTTTCGACTAGACTCGCCTCTAGCCACGCATCCATCGGCGCGGTCAACCTTAGTTTGGCGGAATGGACAGGGATAAAAGGAGCGGGAGGGATAGGTTAGTTGGGACAGGAATACTTGGTGTAGGAAAGGAATAAGGTAAAAGGATATTACTTTCTCGGAAGGATCAGGATGAGTTAGTAATAGCTCGGGGAGCCGGGGTCGCGTTTCCGTACACATCTCAACTACCCTCTCCGTATGATGTGTACCCTCTCCGTAGGATGTGTACCCCCTGACGTGTAAATGAAAATTAAGTATAAATTTTATTTTACCAGTTGCACAAAATGTGTCTAACCATAACATCCCATGAAATATCCACTACAGGACAGGGAGCTCCCTCCAGCTAGCTTTTACTGGAAAAATGTGGAAAGGAAGTACCATAGTCACCTCGCTTATCAGCGTTACTGCTAGTACCATGGACCGCGGTAGAAGGTTACCGCAGTCAGATGGTATGATACAAAGGAGGATGCTGCTGCTCATCTTCCAGTTTATAACCCTTAGTCGCCTCTTAAGACACCCACGGGTATGTAGGGGATGGTACCATTCTTTGCCGGCACCACACGGGACTAATGTCAATTGATTTAACTTTAACCAAGCTTTAATTTAAAAGAAGCTTTGCGCATATGCTTGTTAACGACACAGAATAATAGTATAATCAAGAGCACATAAAGTTTGAGACATTGGACTTTGCACCGTTCTTATTTCAACAGACGTACGGGCTAGAGTTGCACTTCGAGTGTCAAGCTAAACCAGTCGTTGACTGCACTATTGCACCACGCCACGCGGTCAATTTGGGACTTGTTCTGTATTTCTTCTTAAGGTTAATCCTGCCTGAATGACTTTAAGATTGAATATCTTATATATAAACAAGATGTGAGAAATGATGTGGTTGAGATAGAATTTTAAATCTAGCTGAAGAAAAAAGTTCTAAAATGACCATTACGTTGTCTATTTTTTCCCATTTTGTAACGATTTTACTGCATGCAAAAACGAATGAAAGTTTACAATATTTTAGGCAAAACAATGTTTAATGATATGGTTGTTTTAATTTATTGATATTTGTAAAATAAAATACTAAAAAAACACTTTTCTCTCTTTTTTGTGAATTTCGGGGTCACCGTTGGTAGTAACAGTCACGTTGCAAGGCACGCATATGTGAAGGTTGTTTACGTGTAAATGAAATCTATATTTGCATTGACGAGTATATAGCTGCTAATTCTAGGGAAGGTTGAACCTTAAGTTCCATTTTTACCCGACTGCTCCGACAAGAGGGTTATTTTCTATAAACTTCTTGTGGTTTTCTACTTTGCAAATAAATTGTATATTTTATCCTCGGTCTGCAGGAGTCGTCCTCTTGAGTCCGGAATTCATGATGCATATTCATTTTGTGCTCTTGTGTTACCGCATACGTTGTACTTTTACAAAAAATATGCTAAACATGGTAAGGTTGTAGATGCCTATATATGAAAATGTTACATGTTGAGTTAAGGTATAAAGCATGAATGCATTGCAAGAAGAAAGCAAAAGATAAAGCTTTCAGTAGAGTATTTCAAATTTCATCTTTTATACATTTACAAATAATCTACAAAGTAAAAAAATCTAAAAAAAAAAAAAAAAAACATTTTCAATTTACAAATAATTTGAAAAAAAGTTATTATATATAATATTCATTATCAATATAGACCACTAAATATTTTGCAGCTAGAGTATGTTACGCACAGAACTAACGTGTATTCAAATATAGATTTTTTTGTCCTTTTTATTATGTTCTTGTTACTTTCTTGTGTTTAAAATTAAAAAAATATAAATAAGGATGCCCCACCTCAGATAAAGAACGAGGTTCAAATATCATCTTTGTGCTCCACTATCCTGCTTAGAGCTTTATAGAGGCCAAACATTTTTCTAAAGCTTTATGAAAATTTTAACCAGACAAATACACCCTCTTCATTCTCGTATTCGGAAAATGTCGTTTTCTTTTGGAACATCCTGTTTTAATTACGAAAATCTTATTTTCGGGCAAAGTTTTATTGAACTAACGTGTTTTATCGTCGAAGCACATAATATCGATTACATTAGAGTACCATGTCGGGTCTAAGCCAGCAAGACGGCTCATGGACGGTAGCTGCCAAATAAGCTTGGCTCGGGACGTGCCATACATCACAAGAAGGTATGTCCACTGCCTGGTGTCCCACTGGTAATTAGGTATAATGTGACTTCGGACGATAGGAGGTATTGATTGGTTGAACTTCTTTTCATAATATGATTTACTAGCTGTGCCCACGACTGCTTTCACGTTGAGTTTGGACTTTTACAGTGTACACAAACAACTGAACTGTTAGTAAGCTGGTGTCTTTATAATACATATAATATTTGTCATCATCTTCACTGCTGGACGAGGAGTTTCCTTCAGAATGTTACAAGAAAATGAAAGGTATCTTTTGGAGGAGAAGTACATACCACAGTCACTACGCTTCTTAGCGTTGCGGCGGGCACCATGACGGTTGTTGGTACTACAATAAAATACCTGACAATGTAGTGCAATTGCCAGAGAGAAAGTTTAAAGAATGTGTAAAGCAAACGTTAAGTAAAAAAGCTTACCATAGATTAGATAACTATATGAATGACAAAGAGGTATGGTGCTCCGCATTGTAAAAAGCCGTGACCAAATAAATAGGACTCTAATCGTATGTGCACGCCAGGGACTAGATAAGTACTATATGTACAACGTGCACGCTAAGATGTCACGCGGTCGGGTTTTTGTTGGGGTCCGCAGCCGCGCGCGCCCGAATACTCGGTTTTTTGCACTTTTGATTAGTACTATATGTAATAAAATTAAAACATTCAAGTAAAAATATTCATATTTTAAATATCTTTTTTGTGTGTAAACACTAACTAGATAACTTTGTGGTTTGGAGAAATTTTGCAAATTACGACAAAAACAGATCCTGCTGGGGATTTTTAGGGATTAGCAAATATACAATACAATTCTATTCAAGTAAAAACCTTTTTTAAATCTTGATATATCACACTGTTTTTTTGTTAATGAATTTGATGGGCATTAATGAAATTTTTCAACGTAGAGTTAGGCATTTCACCCCTATTAGCGCCTTAAAGTAGGCCGTGCTGCTGTGGTTTCTAGCCGTTTCTTTTACGAGCACAATTCGAAATGGTGTAGAATTTATCTAGTGCACTAGAATCTAAAACTAATTGAAGAGGACTTTAAGTTTCGGGATCTTTTTATAATTTAAGTGTCTACGTGTGATGATGCTAACTGTTTAATCTAGCTGGCCTGGTCTAGGTTCTAAAAATATTATTTTCATCGTAAGAAATAACTTTCTTATTTGGAGCACACAGGAAAAAAGGTAGGACGTGAATTTTCCGCTTTTCCTTCACACGTTTTCATCTTACTCCTTTCAGCTTTAATACAATCCGTGACAAGACATTGACGGATGAGTAATGCGTTACTTTTGTATTCACAAGAACTTCAAGTTTTTAGGGATTCGTAGTACCCAAGAAGCCTACGCTACGCTGCGCCATCCGTGTCTGAGTGCCCTACATCTTTTGAACCTTAAACACCTTTATAGAAAACCACTTGAAACACAAAAAAGTCTGAAATAATTATAACCATATATAATAGTAGTTTAAGATACAAGTGCCGTAAGTAGGGTTATTACAAACGAGTTGACGTTTTGTAAGCCCGAGACGAAGTAAGGCCCACAGCCGTGTATCTTACGACGTTTTTCAATACATTTGTGAGAAAACAGGTATAAGTAATACACTTGTTAAAGGAACCATATGTACTGTCAGCCTCTTCTCGATTTATGTTCTCCTGGTACCCTCCATTTTATTTTAAATATAGGTAGGCAGTCGTCACCCAAGTAAAAAGTCACCACTGTATTTTTACAAAATAATTATATGATCAGAGTGTAAAATCTCCTTGGTAGTATACTTTTTTTACTTACCGCACTAGTTTGGTAAGTAACTACTTACGAGCAATGTTTATGTCCTTGTAAGTACGTTTTTCGAGCAAATGTATTAAAAAAGATGTTTTTACATCTATCTGTTCTTTTATTTCGCCGTATATTAAGACTGCACTCTGCGCACACTAGCGCCCTCATCAGAATTTAATTAATTTCTTTGAATTGGAGACCAAAATGAAAAATTGAAGAACGGCTCAGTGTTCTTTGTCAGGATAGCGTTATTTTAAACTATTACAATAAGTTTTATGTTATCCTGTTTATTCAAAATCCTTTGAACGGAACACGGTGGCCACCAATTTCCGTTTTAAGGATTTTGAATAAACAAGATATCATAAAGCTAATTGTAATAGTTTAAAATAACGCTATCCTGACAAAGAACACTTAGCCGTTCTTCAATTTTTCATTTTGGTCTCCAATTCAAAGAAATTAATTAAATTCTGATGAGGGCGCTAGTGTGCGCAGAGTGCACTCTTAAGAAAATGGTAAAACATATTCTACAATCTTTAAATGTGAGTGTAAGATTATATAATAATGGAAACAGGGGGTCTATTACGGTAGCTGGAACGAGTCTGCCATACCCTTATCATTATACCATTTTCTTTGATGTTTTATTTCTAGATTTCCTTTAGCGGCTTAAAAACGCCTCGCGAAGTTTTTTTTATGTAACAAGTAAGCTTGTGGGCTACCTGATGGTAAGTGGTCACCACCGCCTATATCGCTCACCGCCTTATTAGTAGCATAATTGACACTAACAAGGCAGCAAAGCGCTTTGCCCACCCTGAGAACTAAGATTGTGGTCTCATGTGCCAGTTATTTCACTGGCTCCCTTGCCCTTCAAACCAATCACTCACTCGCACGCCGAGGGTTCCGATATACCTGTAGTATTTTTAGAAGCAATAAAGTCAATTTTTTGACCGCAAACCCAAATTTGTTTGTAAAGGTTTTTGCAGATTTCTAAAAAGTTGTACACTTAGAAAGATCCTTTTACTTTTGCTGTAATATTTACATAAACTCCTATCGACTGTAATTAATTCAGATTTTTCCTTTCACAAACTTCGGAGATAAGGGGGAATGGTATTTTTTTTTTGACATTTTTCATCATAACTTGAAAACCAAGAGTCGTAAACACTACAAAAATATATTTTAGAATGTACAAGTAAAGCCCTTTCATATAATACCCCAGTCGACCTAGCAACGACAATGTGAAATTTTGCCCCCCCTATTTGGGCCCCCTTTACATTAATAATCATATATTTTTTAATTTTTTCATATGCAATTATTTTGGGCAACCATATTCTAAAATTGTTCCAAATTTCAAGTCGATAATGTAGCGTCGCCGATGTTAGTTGTTTAGCTCTTTATTTGGCTCGCCAACGCACACACCACGTTGCACATCCTACTCGCTGTACGGTCGGTTGCAGACTGAGTATGCACGCTCGAGACAAAGGCTATACACTACATCCCTTCCCTATTTTAATTAGATTTTTATATCGTTCATAAATTACCTAATTAAAATAATAAATTACATTTGAATCGGAAATTATCAAATCATAATACGCTTCTAGCGGTACCTTCTACAAAATAGTTTTTCATAGTTTCCTTAGTTACTCCTCCTCTCCACTACTGTTGCAAATGTTATCTTTTCCCAAATTATTCTTTATGTCTAACACTTTCCAGTCTCCTTGTATATTCTTCAAATGTACTACGTTTCTTCTTATCTGCCCCGTCTCCTTGTTCTGGACTTACAACAACTATTGACCAATGAAGCTTGCCTACAGCAGCCAACCCAGAAACTCCAGGAGGACCTTACTTTTAAGCCCTGTGTTACTTTAAAGCCTTGAGAGGAAGGCAAGAGTGAGAAACACCACTACCTGTCTTTCCTCTACCTTTTTTCTTAATATTTTTATTTCACACTACTGGTTTCCATAGGTTTGCAGGTGATAAACAAAGAAAAATACAAAGACTATTCAAATTAAATGAAGGTTTTAAATATTACAACTAATCCAGAACAATAACAAGTTCTTCAGCTATTTATTATAGGTATATAATTTCTTTTCTTTTTTTTTCGTATGGTTTGCAGGGTCAACGAATTCTTGGTGTTCTAATTACACCTATTAAAATTATGTTCTATACCCAGACATACAAAACGCACTCTTCAAAGTACATATTTATATGGTGCACACCTATGTCATCGAAATGTGTGGTGATGATACAAACTGGCTGTTTCAAACCAGGAACTCCTCGGAAAGTCGATCTATCAATTCGGCTCATTACTCTGCACGTACCTGTTGAACTCCAACCCACCACGTCTGGATCGAGCGTCCAACACATCTTCCAAGACTATTATGATAAGAATAAGTATTTTAAACTATTATTGTACTATATTATTTCTGTTAGCACGGTGGCAATTATGACATCAATCATTTATAATATAGATAGGCTAATGATAGCTTTCAGGTGAATGATCTCTGTTTACCATGGTGTTTTTTCCATATAAAAAGGAAACTAAAGTTGTCCTGATCGCAATAAAGTGCTTCGTCACAATTTGACATAAATTAATAAGATGGCGATATCAAATGAAGTTATTTTTCAATCTAATTCAACTACTGGTACCTTTAATCTGAATGTAGAATCTCACCAGAATTAAACTCGAAATGTTTGTCGAAAACTATTTTTTATGTTACTGATCAATTTTCAAACCTTATTGTCAAATTTAAGGAATTATTATTATTGTTTATTTTTATTTTTAGGACTTCTTTCAGTTGTATCAATTTTGTAAATGAATTATTTATACATTTGCCGCTGCACAAAAGAACAGCACCCCTTTTTTTATACCACGTTTATTTTTTTTCTAATCTCTTAAAACCTTTGCTCACAAATTTCTTGTGGAATTGCTGCTTGTCCACTTTGTTGATTTTATTATCTTACCTGTACCGTGTATGTCGACAAATCAACTTTTCCATTAAATTTTTAATTCATTGGGACTCATTATTCGGACAGAACTATTCATTTATTTAAGCAAATATACCTAATTACGTTTTCGTAAGTTCATAGGTATCTTTATTTTTACAACGCTTTTAAAGAGTATTTTGTTGCTTTACAGTAAAGTTACATAAGAAAACCTAAATTAAAACTGCTTTTCAATAGTTACCTGCGAGGCTTATTTACCACAAAAATCCTACTAGGTGACCGGATTATTATTCCAATTTCTGTAGCCTTTCACAGGAACCAAGCTATTTACCAACCAAAGTATATTTGAGTATGCACTAATTTTAAATAGGTACCTATTAAGAATGATAGGTTAGTTTTTTTTTCGTTGTAAATGGACAAACCACATAACTTATTTCAAACATTGTAAAATTATTTACTTAATTATCTTTAAAATCGATTGCTTCTTGAGCTTTATTTATTTATTGATTAACACGACAAGAAGAAGAAATAATCCTTGATCCCAATGTCTTGATTTAGGCACTTGAAATAGGTTGGTAGGTATTATTTGTGGTTGTCTTGGCCCATAGAGGAGAATCAATATAACTTTAAGATGTATTAAGTACGCATATTGTCTATGTACCGGTCCTTCCAATTTAAGTGAAATCGTTCAATACAATATACTAGCTACACGCCGATGTACACAAGTTTTTTTTTTTTTTTTTTTTGCTATGGCATCGTTGTACCAAGCACGTATGTTAAACATAATGAAATAGGGACATGATCATTAAATAAACCCTTCCAGAATAATTTGGCTTTTCGTGGGTATGTATTAATTATAGTAGGAAATGTACAGTAATGGGTACTCTCGCTACAAGTGCCAGAATTTACCTGCTCCCTAACTACACCAGTCAGTGGTATTGAAAACGGTAAGGTAGGTATCAAACTATTTAAATTTCAAACTGTAGGTTGGTACTTTTTATCATACCTTTTCCAATCACTCAGCATGTTTAAACTGAATTTAGGGACAAAATAAAATTGTCACCATATGTCCTTATAAAGATTTCTTGACTGTCAAACAATGTGTGTGAATCTGAAATCCATTTGTTACTTCTTTTCAACTAAACAAGGAAGGATTTTGTTATTTATAATTCACACTAATCAGTTCCCGAATCGTATCATATCATTATCCATTATCCACCCGGACTTTCCTTGCACTCTTTAATACCATGGCTCAAAACAACACATGTCATTCGCCCACGCATATAACCTTTCTGAAAATATATGAGACGCGAGCTAGATTTAAACCCGCACCTTTGGAACGGACCAAGCATGAATTGTATTTACATACAACAAACATCAGAAGCAGCACGAATCCAATGCACAGACCACTGTGCTATCGTATCTAGACTCCCTTATTCTCTTTATATTTTGTTTATGCGTGACTATTCTTTGAGTTTCATAATATTATTGATGCAACAAATATGAACATACGATTTACTATAATTTTTGTCTAATAATTAAATATTTTTTCCATACGCCTACATATTAAACAAAAGGAAATGAAAGCTGATTCAGTTTACAGAATTGTTAAATAATTATGTAGGTATTGTTCATGTTACCTGCATAAACATGCATATAATGGTAATTCTATGGTTTTGTTTACTGGTGAGGAGTAAGCCGTTCCAACCATTGGAGCCGACCAATTAATAATTCAGTTGGAATTCACAACTGCTCCAATTATGCCTCATTTTATAATTGACATAATGCAATCTAATGCCCAGTTAGTAACTGCTCATATTTTAAATTGTTGAAAAGACAATATGCAATTTAATGGCCAGTATGTAGCTGCTCGTATGTATCTCAACATTGACAAAACTATTAGCCAATATGCAATTAAATGCCCAGTTTGTAACCGCAGTTTGTAACATATCACATTATTAACAAGACAATATTCAATTTAATGCTCAGTTTGTAACTGCTTGTTTGTCAGATTATTGAAAGGACAATATGCAATTTAATGCCCAGTTTATAAATGTTTACATGTCAAATTATTAAAAGACAATATGCAATTTATTGCCCAGTATGTAGCTGCTCGTATGTATCTCATTATTGGCACAATTATTAGCCAATATGCAATTGAATTCCCAGTTTGTAACCGTTTATAACATATCGCATCATTAACAAGACAATATTCAATTTAATGCTCAGTTTGTAACTGCTTGTTTATCAGATTATTGAAAACACAATATGCAATTAAAATCCCAGTATATAACTGCTTATATATCGAATTATTAAAAGACAATATGCAATTTAATGCCCAGTATATAACTGCTTACATGTCGAATTATTAAAGATAGTATGCAATTTAATGCCCAGTATATAACTGCCAATATGCCAAATTATTAAAAGACAATATGCAATTTAATGCCCAGTATATAACTGCCAATATATGTAATATGCAATTTAATGCCCAGTATATAACTGCCAATACGTGTAATATGCAATTTAATGCCCAGTATATAACTGCCAATACGTGTAACATGCAATTTAATTCCCAGTATATAACTGCCAATATATGTAATATGCAATTTAATGTCCAGTATATAACTGCCAATACGTGTAATATGCAATTTAATGCCCAGTATTTAACTTCCAATATATGTAATATGCAATTTAATGCCCAGTATATAACTGCCAATATGTGTAATATGCAATTTAATGCCCCGTATTTAACTTCCAATACGTGTAATATGCAATTTAATGCCCAGTATATAACTGCCAATACGTGTAATATGCAATTTAATGCCCCGTATTTAACTTCCAATACGTGTAATATGCAATTTAATGCTTAGTATATAACTGCTAATATATGTAATATGCAATTTAATGCCCAGTATATAACTGCCAATACGTGTAATATGCAATTTAATGCCCCGTATTTAACTTCCAATACGTGTAATATGCAATTTAATGCCCAGTATATAACTGCCAATATGTGTATTATGCAATTTAATGCCCCGTATTTAACTTCCAATACGTGTAATATGCAATTTAATGCCCAGTATGTAACTGCCAATACGTATAATATGCAATTTAATGCCCAGTATATAACTGCTAATATATGTAATATGCAATTTAATGCCCAGTATATAACTGCCCATAACATGGTACATATGTAGCACAAGTACCACTTAACGCAACTTAAATAAATTGCATTTGACAAATTCAGAGTATATTTTATATCATATAATATTTCATCATAATCCAAAGTAACGACGACTACAGGACGCTGAGTTCCCTCCAGAATTCTAGCTTATTCTGTATAAAGTGAGGAGGGGAACCTCGCCTGTCAGCGCTACGGCTAACACCATGGAACCCGGTTGTAGGTGACCGCAGTATGTAATATGGTAAGGCACACAGGAGGATAACCCATCAATACAATTCAAAATTTATTGATAAATAAAAATTGGCATGTCAGTTACCTCCTCCCGTTTATGAGCCATAGTCGCCTATTACGACACCCACGAGTATGTATGGGTTGGTACCATTCTTGCCGGCACTACACGGGATATAAAATAATTAGGATCATTAAAACTAACTCGTGGCTGGTTCGTTGGATCCAAGGTAAGTAAATTATTCTATAAATAGTAGTAAAAACAGCACAAATAACCTGCGCTGAGTTAGCATCCAGCTAGTTAGTTTTTTGGGTTCAGTGGAGTTTTCTAGCAGCGGCCCTAAAAACTCAACGACGTATACTCTAAAAAATAACCTTATTTTTGAATCGAGTTTCATCGAACATTTTTTCAGTCATTCTATCTGCGTCTGCGCTACGAAGTGTATCGTTTTATCTCATGTAATATCCTTGCGTTCTAGTTTTATACGTTATTCGAAGTAGCAGTCCAAATATTATTACATGGGTGGTGGTATCAAAACCAATGGTAAATATGTATCAAAGTATTAGTATCTACTGTACTGGTAACCCCGTAATATGCCACACGGTGGGTCAATTATGAGGGGTCAGCCCTTTTAATAGTAAAGTAAATCAGTTTGTGTAGGTAGTTCATAGGTATATTCATCAAAAATAATTCTTGCCGTGACAAGTTGTCATCGACCGACCGAACCACTGTTCGGCGAAACCTACAGGAACCCTATAGGTTATTTTCAAGTTTCCTTAAATCCATAAATCCTCCTCATTTTGATTGGCTTGACGCAACTACCTACGTATTGACTTCTATCCGTTCCGATTTCTTTGGTTAAAATACTCAAACCACAGCCAAGGAAATCTTTAAATATTAGGTCTTTACCTATGAAATTGCCGTTTTGTATGGCGAATTTTAGGTAAACTCAATTTTCAGTACTAACATTTTTGCATTTTTCTTAGGAATAATAAATCCAATCTTTTTAAATTTTTTAGGCATTATTGAGAAGACATTAAGCTAACAGAAGCTTAAATTTAATTTTCGAAAAATATTATCTTTAAAAAAATATAACCAATCTAATGATGAAATCGGACGACATTTAAGACGAACAATTTTCGAACCTTTAATTTTATATATCAAACTAAAAACAAAAACTTTATTTTATGCGTAAATTGATAACCTTGAAGTCAACTTTAAAATATAAGACAAATGAAAAAAATAGCATTAGAATTATAGGAATTATGATCTCATGAATCTGTAAGAAAATTTCGGCAATTTCATAGGTAAAGACCTATTATAATGCAAAATCTGGATGGGCTAACACGCATCCTTTGTCCGTTCAAACCTGTTCTATTTATAGCCGGCCGACAATAACTATGTTTGTTTACATCAGGCCAATTTTTTTTTTCACAACTATTCGGTGAAATTAAGTAATTCCTTTCCTTTTTTTTCTGTTTTATTATTTTCTAAGCAAGTACTCACTTTTAATCCTCGTCGCCAACTGTAGCGTCGCCGATGTTAGTTGTTTAGCTCTTTATTTGGCTCGCCAACGCACACACCACGTTGCACATCCTACTCGCTGTACGGTCGGTTGCAGACTGAGTATGCACGCTCGAGACAAAGGCTATACACTACAGATAGCATGTGTGGTTGCTGAGATATACAGGTGTGACAAACAGACAGAAAAAGTCACACCATAAGGGTTCCTTTTTTTTACCATTTTGGTATCGGAAACCTAAAAAGCAAAGGGGTGGTACTTCCCGGAGTGACTTAGCACAAAATTCCTACCTCCTTCAAAACCTTCTTTAGACTGTGGTGGTACGGAACCCTCAGTGCGCGAGTCCGACTCGCACTTGACCGGTTTTTTGTTTCTGTTGTACTGAAAGATGTCTCTGTGAGTAGGTAGTTTCACTTTGGGTGACTGGATGCTAAACGAAGAGCGTAATTTTCTGATGTCTCTGAAAAGAAACTATCAGTCTGGTCAACTTGAGTACCGTACCACTGTGTTAAAATTTTTTTTTAATGTTTCGTTTGTGGGTTATCAAAATGTAACCTTCAGCATCGCCTATTTTCTCCCAAATGCCAAGGCCCCTCATGTAATCCACAAATACCGTTTACACTAAGTTCCCCTTAAGTGGGCTCAAGTTCACCATCAAAAAAGGCTAATCACAAGGCCGTGGAGATACAGAGGACCTTAATTAAGGTCGGCATGATAAGGGCGCTAGTTCAGCGAAAAAGTTCGTGAGCTGTGTTATTTATTCCGAAGCGTGTTGATTGGTCGCGTCATCGAGATAGTAAGGACAAAAGGACCTTTGATGTCTTCAACGGCGTCAGGTAGACAATTTGACAAGAACACGGGTCAAGGATGAGTGGGAACGGTACTAACATTATTCACTAGAATGATCAAAGAACGTACCAAGTAGGTACTTTCGATAAGAAGTACGGCTGTGCACGTGTAAGTTAATCTGTGCAGTTTTCCCAAAATTATTTATTTACTTCAACCTATAGAATAATCATTTATATCCTGTGTATCAGAATTAAATTCATATCCTTTGGTTCTGTTCCGTCGGCACTTGCTATTTATTTTATAAAATACCTACTTTTGCTTTTTTTAATATTGCGGAAAATTTCACACAAGGTCATCTAAACCGAAAATAGTGAAAGCATATACTATGGTTATCAAAGACTGATATACATACATAAATAGATAAATAACACCCAGACACATAAAAAACACGTCTTGTGTTCATCACACAAATGTTTGCCCTGGGCGGGAATCGAACCCGTGGCCCACGGCGTGAAAGGCAGGCTCACTACCAACCACACCATCGGGCTTGTCTTTTCATGATACTCGTAGATGGCTAGTATAACAACGATGATTGTTGCCATGTCAAGCACTAGTTTTGATGGCAGTGAATAGTTGATTCAGACCCAGGAGTTATTTTTTTTTATGTCTCAAGTGAAAAAACAACGAGACGGGTCCAGCTGATGAGAAGCGGTCACTACCACTCCTAAAACGTGGCATCTGGGGAGAATGAAGAAAATAACCGATACCACCCGACATACGAAAAAACTAATACAACATGAACTTTTAGTCGCTTTGTTCAACGTGTAGCGCAATGATGAGTACTGCTAATAAAATAAATGGTACAGCAGCACTGCACTTACTTTCTCGCGATATACGAGAGTCATCATTCAACAGTGTCCCCGCCGCGAGTCGAACCCAGAACCTCCGGATCAAGAGCCGAATGCTGTAACTACTATATTATTATAAAGGCTGCGGATAGTAATGAGTAAATAATTACCAACTGCAAACTTAAGTTTGTAGTTCCATACAAATAATATGAAAATACAAACTTACCTATACCCACTAAATTTATGTAAAAATGATTTAATGAAATATGCAGTCAGGTAGAAAACCAATTTAGAATCCAAATTGTAGAACATCAAAATAAGCTCAACGAAATCGATTTTGAGTAACTCACATTTTTAAATTTTAGTAGTAAGTACAGCCCTTATATGAATTTCTACAGACCAATTGATACTGCCGTAAAATACCTTGAATGGAGATGCTTGGTCATGCAAAGTTTCATCAAGATTTTATGAGCTGTTTTTGCGAAAATTACAATTTTTCATTCTTGTTGTCATACAACAAAAGTAATAAAAAGTAATAAAAATTAAACTTCTGGGAAAGTTACATAATATTTACTCGGAATTTTACCTAGTTACACTTTTCTTATGAGTAGTCGATTTATTATTACGCCTTTTTAGTCGCTGTTGACGAGTATTGACGAGTCGCCAAGCCGAGAATCGCATTTATATATAGCATACGTAGACAGCTTTTCCTCAAAGAGCGTTAAGGTATGTTCAGTTCAAATGTTTGTTGGAAAAACTTTCACAAAAATTATTTTATCAAAAGAATTTTTTGTATGCGGTAGGTTTGCAAATTATGTAAATCGTCGTTAATTTTTAGGGTTCCGTAGCCAAATGGAAAAAAACGGAACCCTTATAGATTCGTCATGTCTGTCTGTCTGTCTATCCGTATGTCACAGGCACTTTTTTCCGAAACTCTAAGAACTTGGTAAGTAGATGTATCTTGTCACAAAAATAGAAATAAAACTATAAATTTAGGGTTCCTTATAACTAAAACACAAAAATTTCTTTTCATCAAACCTATACATGTGGGGTATCTATGGATAGGTCTTCAAAAATTATAATGAGGTTTCTAATATTTTTTTTTTCAAAATTGAATAGTTTGCGCGAGAGACACTTCCAAAGTGGTAAAATGTGTGTCCCCCCCCCCCCCCCCGTAACTTCTAAAATAACAGAATGATAAAACTAAAAAAAATATATGATGTATATTACCATGCAAACTTCCACCGAAAATTGGTTTGAACGAGATCTAGTAAGTAGTTTTTTTTAATACGTCATAAATCGTAAACAGCAATTTACCTTTCATTCAATTAACTCAAATACAAATTTTAGTTACTTACATCACATAATAAAGTTTTTAGCAATAAAAATACCTTACTTATTACGTACAGGTTTGCACAGAACCCTCAGTGCGCGAGTCCGACTCGCACTTGGCCGGTTTTTCTTCCTTCAACTACTCGAAAACTGTTTAGTCTACATAAAATAAAAAATAAAGTATTTCCTTTACTATACGGCTATTTAACTAATATTGCTTGCTCACCGTATTGACAAAAAAAAATCGAGAGAGATGCCAGAAAACATTTGACTTTAAGGTTATCGGAATAGAAAACAAATGATGTAGAAAATGTGCTTTCCACTTCAGTAATCGCGTTCTGGGAGAAGCTGCAATACAATAGCTAAAAAGGTTAACTCTTTCTTTAAACTTCTGCACATGCAAGCGTTATTCAACGTTATTTTTTTATCAACCTGGATATTTAAAGAGGTGTTTCTACCCTTGAAACTGAACAACTTTATCCAATAAACATATAGCTCGAAAGAAAAAAAAATTTCGGCCTCCCAATATTTGTCCCAATACAAAATGTGCTGACAGCAGACAGCTGTTGACACATTGGCAGTTTGTATGGAAAGTCATTTTTTTTTTTCGTTTTTCTACCTATGTTCCTCGGAAAAGTTGTTCAGTTTCATGGACAGACCCACCTCTTAAAATATCCGGGGTGACAAAAAGTATCAAATAGTATCTAGAGACTATAAGATTGTTTTTTCGCCGAATCAAGGTAGAACTGGGCTATATCGCGTGTTGGTCGGGGAGATGAAAAGGTACAAGTTTGCAAAGTTACAATTTATACAATGGGTCACTGTATCGTCAACGCAAATTTTTGCCGCACGTAACTTTGAAATGAAAATGGTCCAAAAATTGCACATATCTGTTATTCAAGTACACTTTTCTTATTCTTCAATGCAATTCCTCAGACTAGTTTCAAAGAGGTCACACAGCCTGCCCCAAGATTGAACGATAATGGGACTCTGGAACACCTACTTAAATAAGTTTTGCTTATTTCAGTTCAGCAGCTTAGGCCCCGAGTTGCTTAATTAGGCCCAAAAGTTGCAAACTTTCTGGTGGTAATTAGCTCAAAACTCGTAAACAACAACCGCGAGTTCATAAATTACAGTGAATTCTATAATTTATTAGTTCCATTACACTTACCTGGAAGCTCAGAGGAAGAAGGGTAGCAAAAAGGTTGCAGATGATATTTAAATTTTTCTTTCTCTAGGTAAGATGTTGCGTCTTGTAAAAACGAGAAGTAGGAACCTTCTTGGTTTTGGCTGATGTATGGAGATGGAGACACAATTGGTCGTATTTATTTAATTGTTTTGACGTTAAACTCTCGAGTACCCTGGACCTTCGTAGTTTTTTAGACCTTATTTGGCATCGATTTCTTCACCCGTTTCGTTTGCCGAGAAATATGTTATTGACAGAGGGATAGCCAGCCAGATAACGAAGTAAGAAACCCTAGAATGTTCACTGCCGCTCACAGAGACTTTGTCATCTAGTATCGTCTCCTCACTGTAAATATGATATGTATATACTTTTATATTTTATATATATGAATATTTAACAGCCTCCGTGGTCTAGTGGTACGAGTAAGAGTGCTCGGCTCTCGATCCGGAGGTTCTGGGTGCAATTCCCGGTGGGGAAACTGTCTAACAAAAATCCCTTTGTACGACCTCCCCAGTTTGGTTAGGACGTTGCAGGATGAATCACCTTGTTGTCCGAAAAGTTATATGATTCCGTGCTACTATCTACGGATGTAGTCGTTTATGAGCCATGTCAGAGGCCTTTGGAGGCTCAAGAACTCTGACACCAGGGTGTGGTCATCGACTTTGCAACCCACACGATATGATGATGACTGTTTTCGAATTAGACAAAATGAGACTTAAGGAAAGATTAACTTTAAGTGAGTTCAGCAGTAAGTGCGACTTTCATGAATAGTATGTCCTATCCAACCCCTCAATCTGCCGACTATGGATTATGTATAATTAAGTTGTGTTTATTGCGCCAAAGGATCTTGAATATAGACAGCTATTTGTATTCCGGCAGGCAAAAATATTGGCAATGAAATAAACATGAGATGAAGTTGTGACGAATTCTTAGCTTTGATCAAGTTAATGAAAACGAAAAAACCCATATTATACCTACTTATTAAAAAAAGTATATACCTTTACATATCATAGAGAAACAAGCCGGAGATAATTCTATATATCTGCGATGACAACTCCATGATAAAAACTCTTCGGGAAGCTCTGGCACAGAACAGAAAAAAATAATGTTCAGCCTTGTTCAGCCAGGGACTAGATACTAAGTACTATTTCAGCCTCAGAGTAAAAAACTATAGAGTCCGTCATATACATATTGTGTATCAACTAGTGAAGTGTAAAGCGTCTCACTGTCGCCCATACTAGTCGGTCAAAAAACTCAGTAAAGTTTTACAAAAATCAAGAAATCTTTAAAAATCTAATGTTTTAGTATAAACTTTGTTTGTGAAAGTGAAAATATGTCTTTTTTTACTTTTGAATTGATCATTAATACTAAGAACGGAAGCGTAAATAATCCGTAATAGCCATTTTATGCGTGATTCTTAACACCTTTTTTTTATATATATATTTTATATATATTTTACTTTTTTAGAATTTGATAAAAATCCATACATTTTAGTATGGAGTTCCCTCGAAAGAAAGTGATACGCTTACGGCTTTCCTTTGATTTCAGCAGTTTTCATTCTACACTTACGCGATTTTTTCTATATGTGAAGCGATTTCAAGATTTAATGCTGAGAAAAAGGTTTTAAGGCATCTACAAATTGAAAATAATCGCGTTGTTCGCATCGGAAACTGTTTGGGCCCAATCGTTGGATGTTATACAGTGATTTTCAAGATTTTTAAATAAAAATATTTGATATTAAAAAATATTATTAATTTTAGAATTAAATTAAAAATTCCGCTGGTAAATTTTTTAAAGTTAAACACCAGAATTCGCAAGGAAATTGGAGCACCATCAAAGGAACTATAACCTATAGGTACTAAATTAAGGTATAAGGGACAGCTTTCCAAAAACTGATACGGTATGATCAGTCAACGAAACTCAACAGCTTTCTGTAAATGAATCTTTCAAAAAATTAAAAAAAAAATTGCACATTTTCTATGGAGAACCCACATTTTGTTTTTTTATTTCCTGAAAGTTTCAATCACTGAAAGTCGTTCATTTTCGTTGACTGATCATGCCCCTTAAATTTTTGAAAAGCTGTCCTTTTCACCCTAAAATTCGATAAGTAAAGAATTGTTTTTCCAACTGTACAAAACGTGCTTATATAAAGAGCGCTTGATAGAGCGTGATTTCAAAATGGTGTCAATCTTCACAGCCGGTCGAGGTCAACCCTAATTTGATAGTCAATATTTAGTGGCCGAAAATGGAAATTATAATGCTTTACGCCTATTTTGCCATCAAATTATTAAAATAGGTGGCTCTTTTTGGCGACTGTGTTCCCTTAGAGTAGTTTATAATCCCAATTGTGTTTATTAATTGACGTAAAACCTTTCAAAGACCTATTCTGAAGGCTGAATGCAACAAGTTTGTTCTACAACTTATAAAAATCGCAATTTTATTTCCCATGGGCGAAAAAATCTTAGCCGAAAGACAACGCTAATATTTAAGGTGAGTTTCACCAATATTCCTTTAAAAAAATGGTACAGCAGTACTACACGTACTTTCTCACAATACTCAAGGAAAAACTATCAACCGCAAACTTAAATTTGTAATGCCATACACATAGTATGGAAATACTAACTTTTATTTACGTTTTTCAAAAATAATGTTCGAATGAAATATACAGATCAATTCAGAATTCAAATTGTCAAACATTAAAACAAACAAACCTCAAACGATTTCGAGTAAATCACAAGTAGGGGGGATTCGCCGGTTCTGGGACAGGTGACGTCATCAGTGACCCAGAAATACAGATGGTGATTAGTTAATGAGTCATAATATTTGCTAACTAGTGCGATGGGGTAGAGTCGGCGGTGATTCGGTAATGAATCATACATTGTCAACTTTTCTTACGTTGATGGTTTAGGATTATGTTTGCTTATGGTGATCATATGAATGTCATCGCTGACCCAGTAATTTCGGTTCTAGGACAGTGACGTCATCAGTGACCTAGAAATACAGATGGTGATTAGCTTACGAGTGCGATAGGGTAGTATCAGGAGGTAATTAGCCAATGAATAATGTGCTGTATGGCTTATAAAATACGTTTCATTATGAATGATCATGTGAACCTCATGTTATTTTGGTACCTTGTTCTTAACCAGAATAAGTACCTTAGTTATTGATTTGATCGAAACTTTAGTAGTAGTTTTTATTTATGTGATGGTTTAGAACTTATATTTGCTTATAGTGATCATGTGAAAGTCATCACATGTCTAGTAATTCCGGTTCTGGGATAGTGTATTGATTTGAACGAAATCATAATTTGCTGACTTATCTTTCCTAAATAAACAAATTATCTCTCTATCTAAATATAATATTATTTCTTTAATTAATTTGTCCACGTGACCTAATGTTATTTTGTTAGGAAATGGGCTAGCACGGTGATTAGGATTAGCTAATGAATATTAGTTTAGGGTAAGTCTTTCTTTCATCTTAATCAAATATTTGTACACTAATAAATGATTTGGTAAACAAATTCTGGTATAAAACCCAATCAGTGAAAAAATCTATGTTAGTAATCCAAAAACTCTAAAGTTGACTTTAGTACTATTAACTGTGTGAAGTCTTAAGACAGGAGAAAAAATTCAAATAATGGAGGTACGTTGAGTTTTTTATTTTATTTATTGTAATTTATCAGATTTAAATTTAATTAAGTAATTGTATTGTTTTTAACGTCTTTTATATTTTTTATAGCTTATTTTTGTATTTTTTATTTTATGTTAATTCGATAATATGAAATAAATATTTTGATCTGATGTTTTAATTGTGTAAGTAAATCAACATTGTTTTAAAGTTAAGATAGCTGATTATTAACTCCTTTATTGCAGTACATACCAGGGAAATCAGTACTCAACGATGACACACCTCTAGACTTACAAATAGGATTAGAAAATATTAGAGATCCTTACTATAATGCTTACAACACTTTACCTCGCTATGAGTCAGGAGAAGATGCTGATGTCACAGTTCAACCAGTTGCAAAGAAAAGAAAACTTCACAATAAATCATTCATCAGTAATGAGAAAACTACAAATATTGATGTATTTTTTAACAAAAAGACCGTGAAGATCAATAAAAAAGGTACGACATCAAGCGTGGGAAAGCCCCGTGATAACGGGATTGCCTATATATCATTACCTGAACAATCTAATGCAACTCATCTTATTAAAATAGAATTATATGATTTAAAAAAGATAAGAGGAGTGCCGCAAGATGAGCATTGGAAATACGCTGATGTGCGTGTAAAATATCTGACACATGCTGAAGATGACATCAAACAGACTTGTGAAGAAGCTATTTATTTCATCACCAAGAAGATTTCGGAGAACCCGAAATGTAAATCTTATTTTTTCGACTTCACTAATAAATGATAATTTATAACTAATAACCTCACAATGTAAAGTTTTCAATTTTCTTAATGACATTAATTACGGCAATCTATTTCTTCTGTGAAGAGTGTCACAAACAACTTACTATTTCACTAATTACCTAAGTAGCTTGTTATTGAAGATTCATTGAAAGTTGCTCTTTAAATACTAAAACGAATATATTATACAGTGTTCAGTTTCATTTAGAACACCATAGAGGCATAACCATGGCTCTTAAAGACAGAAGTATTTCTGTTACTAGAAACGATTCATCTTTAAAACTACAAATGCATTTTACTCAAGTAAATAACGATATGTTAGTCGAGCTGTGTGAACTAGTGGAAAATAGTGAATTGTTTTGTGAAGAGTTTGTCGTATCTTCCTGTACCTTTAGTACCTCTAGTAAACGAGTGGCCAATTTCTCTGGTGGTAATCAATCAAAGAAGTTAAAACTTTCTTCTGACTCGTTAAGTGACGATAAGTGTGATAAGGAGATGTTTGCATTGTGTGATAAAATCAAAGTCGATCAGCTTCTTTATGCAGCCTGCGAAGATATAAAAGCACAATATCAAGTTGGAGCCGGTCTTACCACCAGGGTGGTATCGATGACACCATTAGAGGCAGTCGCTGGACCACCCACAGAAGTCGTACCATCCCAGGTAGAGGCAATCTCTGGACCATCCACAGAAGCCGTACCATCTCCGATGAAAGCAATTTCTGGACCATCCACTGAGGCAGTAGTTTCACAGTTAGAAGCAGTAAAGCTATGTAATATCTGCAACATTTTAGTGAAAAAGAGATATTTTTCTAGTCACTTAAATAGTAAGTCACATAAACTTCTGTGCTCTGTTCCTGTTAGCTCAAATGTTGCAGTTATCGAATCAGCTTTTAGATGTAGGATTAAAACATTTAGGATTAATCCTAAGTTGCAACCGGGTAACGACCCGAAACTTTTTACTAGTTGTTCGCAGTTTTTTGACAATATTAAGGATGACATTATAAATGTTTTAAAATCTACCTTGCTAATTCATAAAAGCATCAAAGTGAACTTTATACTGGCTGGATCGTTTGTTAAACCAAACACAGATGGGTCACGTGAACACGACTTACAGTCATGTAATTCAGTTTTGTGTTTGGAGCAAGATTTAGATGTTTTCCTGACTGAAATTTGTTCAATGTTCACCAGCAAATTGCAGGAATTTGAGATGAAAGATAGTGGATGGTCTTTAGAAAATCTTTTGTACTTGGATGTCAATTTAAACAAATTCAGTCCTCTTCGAGGCTCATCTTACATTGCTCTTCCGTTAGATATAAAACATAAAAAAGCTGTGATCAACGTGCAAAACTCTGATAACGAGTGCTTCAAATGGGCTATTTTATCAGGACTTAACCCAAAAACCAATAACGCTAAAAGAGTATCACAATACCATCAGCACTCAGATACCTTAAACATGGCAGGTATTTCATATCCTGTCAAATTGAGTGACATGAATAAATTTGAAAAACAAAACAATATTAGTGTCAATGTGTTTGGGCTCGAGTTTGACAACAATTCAAAAAAGAATTCCGTAATAGGACCCTTTTATCACACTAAACAAAGAAAAGAGACTCACATTAATCTTTTGTATTTAACTAAAGGCACTAATGGCCATTATTGCTACATTAAAAACTTAAGTCGCCTGGTGAATACACAAATCAATAAAAGAACTATTAAAAAGTTTATATGTGATGGTTGCTTATTAAACTTCGGGTCTTTAGAACAGCTACGAACTCATAATGAACGAGACTGTGTCCTGTTTACACAGAAGCTAATTTAAAAAACGCACTTTCGGCAGATGACACGGAAATATATTTATTAACAAATTCAACGGACACTTTGCCTTGGGGTCATTATAAGATTAATTGATTTTCCTATATTTCAATTTTGATTTGTCTTTAGTTGTAATAAGTTTGTAAATAGAATGTAATATGTTTGTTTTTTGTATATTTTGGATACTGTTTTATGAGTTCTCTGTGTTTATTTTAATAAAGTGAAATTTATTAATTTTGTTTTTATTTTGTTGTAATAATAAAGTTTTTTGTAAATAGATTTTTTTGTATACGAGTATAGTGTTGCTTTTATTCTGTGTGTTTGTTTATAGTAATTTGTACTATACCTGTTCATACTATATTTCGGTATTGCTTTAGTTGTAAATAATTTGTAAATAGAAATGTTTTTGTACATATTTTTTTTTTTCAACAAAATTAAATGTTTTTTCTTAGGTTTTTCTTAGTTTTTAAATTTCTATATTATTGTAAATAAATTGGCATCATTTAATTTTTTTTCCTGTACATACTTGTAATGTTAGATCTGTAAGTAATTTTAATAATTGAATTCTCTTTTTTTAATAAGTTCACTATTTTTTATTTTCTTTTATACAATATATAAAAATATTTACTCTATATTTTCTTTTCATTTCTACAACAACCACCATAGCAATAGGTCATAATGTATCATTTTATACATCCATTTGCTGCAATCATTAGTGGACCCAGTAGTTGTGGAAAAACATTTTTTATAAAAGAATTTTTAAAAAGCCGCCAAAAAGTTTGTGATACATCATTTTTTGAAATAATTTGGTGTTATGATGAAAAACAATCTGTGGACAATGATATCCAAGGTGTCCATTTTCATCAAGGTTTACCTGAACTATCTATGTTCGTAGATACAAAACCGAGACTGATAATAATTGATGACCTAATGAGAGAATCAGACAGTAGAGTAGTTGATATATTTACTAAGGGAAGTCATCACAGAAATTTGAGTGTATTTTATATAACACAAAACATGTTTCATCAAGGGCGAGGTCAGCGAGACATATCTTTAAATGCAAATTATATAGTTTGTTTCAAAAATCCTCGCGACAAAACACAAATCCAGTATATGGCCAGACAAGTACTTCCAGAAAACAGTAAGTTTGTGCAGGAAGCATTCAAGGATGCAACAGAACGACCTCATGGCTATTTGTTAATTGACCTTAAGCAGGGTACTCCTGATTGGTGCAGGTTCAGAACAAATATTTTGCCGACTGATAAACATTGTATTATATATTTACCGAAAAAGGGATTTAAATACGATAGTCAAACGATGCCGAACTTTATTCATAAATAATGTCTAGAGCTGTCAGTACACATTCTGAGTATTTAAGAGCTATCTGCAAATTAAAACCAAGTTATAGAAAAATACTCTTGAAAGCTGCTGATAGTAAAGCAATCAAATGCATTTGTGAATGTATTTATAATGTGTTGAAAGGAACTGTACCAATTTCTACAGAAGAAAAAGTTAAACTAGGTAAACATAAGAAAATTTTACGTGAACTTGTTAAAAAGGGAAGTATTAAAAGAAAAAAGACTATCATTGTTCAAAAAGGAGGTGCTTTCCTACCTATTATATTGGGGACATTATTGAGTGGAGTTCTAAGTTCATTACTAAAGTAAGTGTTACACATCTGAAATGGAACACACTAGGAAAATGTTCCTCATCGAGCCGGAGGCAGTGGAGAGATTTCAAAGACCAATTAAAACCAATAACCGTTTGTCATCTTTAGATATAGAGATGGAGAAAATTTTAAAGTCTACTGATAACGATTATGAAAAATGGAAAATGTATCAACAAACTCTACAGAGATACTTACATTTTACAAGTATGGATCGAAAACCAGTACAAATACCTATGGTCGATTTGAATGCTCCAAACGATGAAGATACAGCCCACCAGAACTATGAAAAGCCCATAGATACCCATGACACAGATAATCAAAACCTTGATTTGAGACACTTGAATGATATTTTAAAATACATACCAAAGTCTTATCACAATCGAAGTACGTTAGTTGTTAAAACATTGCATTCAAACTCAGATAGAATAATTTGGGATAAAAAAGGAGTAGTTACAATTGATGGTAAGGTGATTCATGGTAGTAATATCACAGATTTGATAGGTGATATTGTAAGACCGCTAAAAAGAAGTGATCCGATAGGATGTGATAAGTTTTTGAATCTGTTGTTTGACCTAAATCTACCAATGGAGTGCGTTGGAAATCCAAAACGAAGTGAATACATCCACAAATTGCATATAAAAAAGTATAAAGATCATTTATCTATAACACCAATATCAGAGATCAAAATTCCTGAGAAGTCCTTGGAAGTGCTTAATGAATTCAAAAGGAAAAAAGCACAATATAAAATTGAATCTGATGAAACACCAAAGTTGACTAATACAGCTCAACCAAGAAGGAAACTAAATTTGCAAACTGCATGGGAAAAATGGACTCCTTGAACAAACTTTCTAGTATATATTATGATTCAACTCATCCGGCAGGATACAGTAGTGTAGATAAATTAACAAAAGCTGTTAAAGGACAATTAAGTAAAGGAGAAGTGCAAACATGGTTACAATCTCAAGACGCATATACTTTTCATAAAATGTCTCAAAAGCGTTTCCCTAGAAATAGATATATTATTTCTGATATGAACTATCTATGGCAAGCAGATTTGAGTGATATGCGAAGTCTATGTAAATATAATGATGGATATAACTATATTTTATGTGTAATTGATGTTTTTAGCAAGATGGCTTTTGCAAGAGCTTTAAAGAAAAAAGACTCAAGAACAATTATTTCAGCTTTTAAATCAATCTTTAATGAATACGAATCAAGCCCTAGAAATTTACAAACTGACAAAGGAACTGAGTTCACGTCAAAGTCTGTTAGAGAATTTTCAAAAACTCAAAAAATTAATTACTATGTTACAAATAATCCGGATATAAAAGCAAGTATTGTAGAACGCTTTCAAAGAACACTTAAGGGTAAAATGTGGCGTTACTTCACTCACAAGAATACGTTTCGATATATTGACATCCTAGAAGATTTAATTAATTCGTATAACCATTCTAAACATTCTAGTATAAAAATGTGTCCCATAGAAGTTAATTCTAGCAATGTATCCAAAGTTTGGCAAAATTTGTATGATTGCAATAGAAGAAAGGTTAATAAACTTTCTTCAATTCCCAAATTTAGCGTAGGGGATTATGTACGAATAACTAAATTAAAATATACATTTGAAAAGGGATACGAAACTAATTGGAGTGATGAAATCTTTCAAATCACATCAGTTATTCACAGACTTCCTTATGTTGTTTATACCATCAAAGATTTAAACAACGAACCTATTCAGGGAACATTTTATGAGAAAGAATTACAAAAAGTTGTGATGAATACTGATTCGTTATATAAAATTGAAACAATATTGAAAACAAGATTTAAGGGATCTAGAAAAGAAGTTTTTGTGAAGTGGAGGGGATATCCAAATAAATTTAACTCTTGGATACCATATTCTGACATAAGTAGTGTATAATTTTTATTTTCTTGTTTGATATGATAATAAATTGGTTGTAAATGGTAATGCTATCCTTATTTACATTTATTGTTCTTAATTTTGTAACTTCTATAAAATAACAGTTCTGAAGTAAAAATCTCGCATTCAGCATTTTGTTATCGTTAAGGTCAGTGTTTTTTAACGAAGATGTTGGAAGATAATTTTTATCTCACTCTCCTGAGCAATTGTTCCATGGATTATTTCCCGCTCAACATGACATCACACTTTGTAACTAAACTACCAAAAATCATTAAATTGGATGGAGAGTGGACTGTTAGTCTTGTAGAATTCAACTATCCTTGTTCAATGCTTACCGTACAAGAAAAGGAAAATGAAATAACTATTTTCAAAAAACCACCTGGCAAGTGCTTGGATTCTGTTTATAAGGAGACTACAACAATACCCGCAACTAGCTATGATACAGTCGAAAATCTTATCACAGCATTAAATACAAATAGGGATCTAAAAGATCGTGTCAAGTTTACTTACAATAATGCTACAAAATTTGTGTCCGTGGCAGTACCTGATGATAATATTACAACTTTAAAATTATCACCTAGATTAAGTCTTCAGCTTGGTTTTGAGCCAAACGTTGATCTTGTTGTCAGACCACTAGGAAAGTATCCTTGTAACTTATATTTGGGTCTACCATCACAAATATTTGTTTACTGCGATATATGTGACCCTCAAATCGTAGGAGATGTAATGACATCATTATTACGGAATGTTCCATTAGATTCCTCTAAGTATATTTATGGTGTTAACAAATTGAATATATTTTCACATCCTTACTATATTCCAATAATGAGAAGGGAGTTCGATACAATAGAAATCGATATAAGGTCAGAAACTGGTCAACCCGTACCATTTGAATTCGGTACTACATGCGTTAAACTACATTTTAAACGCTTAGGTATAAAAGATTAGCTGAGAATAGCATCAGGAGCGAAATTAAATTAAAAATGAGATATTTAAATAGGAATCATAGTTATCCATGTCCGTATGAACATTATTACTTACAACAAGCTGGAACTGGTATTGGAACAATCTACAAGGGTGCTATTCATCAGAGGGGACATGGCATTGGAAGTTTTCTTGGAGGATTGTTTAGAAGCATTATGCCATTGTTGAAAAGTGGAGCAAGAGTACTAGGGAAAGAAGCCTTAAGTACAGGAGTGGGAATATTGGGTGATATGTTTCAAGCTAGACCTTTCGAAGAATCTGTAAAAGATAGAGTAAAAGAAGCAACAGGTAATTTGAAACGTAAAGCAGATGAAAAGATTGAAAGTGTAATGAGAGGTTCGGGATATAAAATAAAAAGAAATAAAACTAAACGTTCAGTTGTTCAACGATCAGCCAAATTAAAACAACGTTTAAAAAAAGGTTCTTCAAGTGATATTATATCAGATATATTTGAATAATGTCATTTTTACATAGTCAATCGTGTGAGTGTGCTAAGTCTGAGTTGGATTTGTTTGCATTACCATCAACACAAACAAGTATAGAGTCAGGACAGTGGGTACATTATAAGTCAATATCATCACTTACTGACGAAGGACCTATTGAATTTCTTGTTCCTGGGAGCGGAGAAGAGTACTTAGACTTATCGCATACTTTGATTCATATAAGAGCAAAAATCATCAAGTCTACTGGAACTCTAGCTGCGACAGACATAGTGGCACCTGTTAATAATTGGCTTCATTCACTTTTTAATCAACTTGATATATACTTGAACCAAAAGCTTATATCTCCTCCAAATAATACATACGCATACAGGTCGTATATAGAGACTTTACTAAACTATGGCCCTGCGGCAAAATCTTCCCATCTAACATGTGGATTATGGTATGCTGATACGGCAAACAATATGCACGTAATGACAGATAATAATAAGGGATTTAAAAGCAGAAAACATATTAGTAAAGAGAGCAAGGAAATCGAAATGGTTGGACATCTACATGGTGATATATTTAATCAAGAAAAGTTTTTATTGAACGGTGTCGAAATGAGACTTAAATTAGTCCGATCCAGAGACACATTTAGTTTAATGGCCGACAACGTAACTCCAAAGGTTTCTATCCTCGATGCGACCCTTCTGGTTAGAAGAACACGTTTGAATCCAAGTATTTTGTTAGCACATAGTAAAGTTCTAGCTACAACCACCGCTAAATATCCGATTACACGAGTTGAAGTAAAAGTACTTACTATACCTTCTGGCGTTCAAGGAAAAACCTTAGATAATGTATTCCTCGGTCAGATACCTAAAAGATGTGTCGTAGGTTTCGTTGATAATTCTGCGTTTAATGGTGATTTTAAACAAAATCCTTACAACTTTAATAACTTCAATATGAACTACTTTAGCTTATACATCGATGGTCAACAAATACCTTCCAAACCACTACAACCAAGTTACAGTAATAATAAATATTTATATACGCTACCATTTCACACATTATTTTCTGGTACAGGAATACATTTTTTAAATGAAGGGAACGATGTGTCTTGGGCTGACTATCCTAACGGCTATTGTTTACTTGCATTTGATCTGACACCGGACTTGTCTGCTAATGTTTCATCTCACTGGAATCTGATAAAACATGGCAGCTTGCGTATGGAAGTACGGTTTGATTCAGCTTTAGATAAAACTGTCAATTGCATAGTTTATGCTGAATTCGATAATGTAATTGAAATTGATAAAAATAGAAATGTTGCGGTTGACTACAGTAGTTAAAAAAAAAGATTTTAATATCTAAAACAGATACTTATTAAGTACAGTAACACTGATTAATTCTTTCAAAATAGTTGTCTATTAAGTTGAACAGAACAATATTAAAAAAAAAAAAAGTATGAATACCTTTACAATTAAACATGATTTAAGAAAAATTGTTGGACATTTAGATGTCGAAAATAATGTTTATGCAGCGAATCGTTTACCAATGTTTGTATCCAAACCCACATATATAGTTGTAAATATGGATCCAGACACAAAACCGGGATCTCATTGGGTTGCAATTTATATAAATAAGTATCGTATTGGAGAATATTTTAATAGCTATGGTAGAAGACCAATAGGGTACCATTTGCATTTCATGAAAAGGAATTGTAGAATTTGGAAGCATAACAACATCTCTATCTCTCTATCTCAGCATGTTTAAGAGAGAAAATACAATGTTAAATGATTTTTTGATTAACTTCCTTTATAATAAAATATATAGATGTAATGTTAAGTTTTAAAAAACATATTGTGTATTGTTGCTAATGATTATTGATGTTCTAATGTTTGTTAAGTTATTTTATAAGTGAGTTCAATAAAAGAAAGATTACAATGAAAAAGAAAAGTTTTTATTTATTCATAAAATTATTAGAAATAGGTAGGTACATAAAACCAAATATAAAAAAAACAAAAAGTTAGTCAAAACAATTTTCACATAGACGCCCCGATATTTTGCGTATAAGAGTTTGGGCATCATCAAGTATATCGTCGTAAGTGTTTTTTACACAATATTGAACACCAATGATTTCATTGTCTTCATCACTTTCATGTTCCTTTAAATCAAGCACTTTAATAATTATTAATTTGGAGCCTTTATGAGCGTCCTTTGTGCTCACATATGACTTCAGCTTGCTTAATTTCCTCTTCGTATCCTGCTTTCGTTTAACGATACCTTCCACTCGTTGTCGGCTTCTACTAAGTTCAGGATGCAATTGGCTGAAGTCTGCTAGCACATCTTGTCCACACGGCAGATCATCATCGTACGACGAAGTTCCAGAAGAATTTTGGATGCTGATCATATCCTTTAAAATGAAATATTACATTAAAAAAATCGCATTTTCTGATGTAACGAATCTTAACAAATCCAAATATAAAACAACTTAGGTACTTACCATTTTTTAAATAAATCACGGTTTTTCTTGTCTAACGAAATTCGAAACTAATGTGAAGATGTCTGATGATGATTTCTATGTGCTTTTAAACGGAAATCTTTGAGATTTTATACCATTTGTATTTACTTTAAACTTATTAACTCTCATTAAACTAATGTTATTTGCTGATCAATCTAATGATAGTTTTCTTAGAATATAAGTAAGTAATAATTTTAAAACCAACAACCCTAACCTAATCACCGTGCTAGCCCATTTCCTAACAAAATAACATTAGGTCACGTGGACAAATTAATTAAAGAAATAATATTATATTTAGATAGATAGATAATTTGTTTATTTAGGAAAGATAAGTCAGCAAATTATGATTTCGTTCAAATCAATACACTATCCCAGAACCGGAATTACTAGACATGTGATGACTTTCACATGATCACTATAAGCAAATATAAGTTCTAAACCATCACATAAATAAAAACTACTACTAAAGTTTCGATCAAATCAATAACTAAGGTACTTATTCTGGTTAAGAACAAGGTACCAAAATAACATGAGGTTCACATGATCATTCATAATGAAACGTATTTTATAAGCCATACAGCACATTATTCATTGGCTAATTACCTCCTGATACTACCCTATCGCACTCGTAAGCTAATCACCATCTGTATTTCTAGGTCACTGATGACGTCACTGTCCTAGAACCGAAATTACTGGGTCAGCGATGACATTCATATGATCACCATAAGCAAACATAAGTCCTAAACCATCAACGTAAGAAAAGTTGACAATGTATGATTCATTACCGAATCACCGCCGACTCTACCCCATCGCACTAGTTAGCAAATATTATGACTCATTAACTAATCACCATCTGTATTTCTGGGTCACTGATGACGTCACCTGTCCCAGAACCGGCGAATCCCCCCTACTATCACATGTTCACAGACCGACCGACCGACCGAACGACCGACCGACGGACGGACATTTTTGGGAGACTTGTTTTTTATAATGTATAAGTGATAGGTATAGAACACATTTTTGAGAAAATTTTAAAAACTTTTTTTTTTCACAAATACAATACCTTTCTCGCTCCGCTCGAAAGTAAAAATTAAGTAGCTTGTAAAAAGTCGTGTGTTCATGTCCATCCTATAGATAGCATGGGTTTGGTTATATTGCAATCTCGAATAAAGATTTAAGGTTTCAAAGTTTTGTAAGTCAACACGATTTAACTTCTAGAAAGTAGGTAACGCACGCAAGCAGTACGGCTAAGCTTCTGAAAGTTAAATCCAATATTATATTGCTCTTTGGTTAAAACTAAAACTTAACCGTAACGTAAAGCTGAATAAATTTTAGTTTACGAACTTAGAGCTAATAGTTGAGATGATATATCTTATTTGTTACTTAATCTAAAGTTCCCTAACTCATTATTTACTACGCGATAAAAACAAACAACCACATTAATTTCGTTTTGTTCAGTAACCTTACAATTTGCGTCAAGCTGAAAAAACTTGGTCGGTAAAGTAATTTTCGGTCGACTTGATCAAACTTTCTACACCATCATGCCGTAGCCCGAACGCAATAACGCTAGAGGCTATACTCAAGCTTGGTCGAATAACTAAAAGCAACTTTTAGTCAACAAATTTATCAGTTTCCACACCATCAGGCCGGAACGCAATATCGCTAATAAAACTAAAAGCTAAGTTGAATAACGAGTGAAAAATCGTTTATTGTCTAGTTTTATATGAACGAAAATATCAAAAAAGGGTGTTATATAGAAAAAAATTATGCCACTGGAAATCTTGTAGAGCATTTCGAGGTTTCGTAAAAGCACTTAGTGATATAACCTCTTACATAGATACATATAACGGATGTTCCAAGGTCAAAAACAATACTTTTTCTGACTGGATTGCGTGGTGACTATGGTATGTAGTTCCTTTCCAAATTGTACCAGGCGTTTTTGCTGTACGTTTGATCCCTATTGATCCCTATAGCAATTTTCCATAGGGTTTGTGGAAAATGGAACATTTATGTAAAATTTATGAAAAATTATTGCGTAATTAACTATGTTTTCTTTTTCATTGCTTCAAATTGTGGCTCGGTGCTACAGAGCTTCGCAAAATGAAAATTTCTTTTGACTAAAGTACGTTTTAAAGTTGTACGTTGGAAACTAGCTGAACGAAGTGGTACCACGCAGGTGAATAGTTTGGTACCACGTGTTGTGTAAAAACCGCGATAGGTCTTTATAGTGAAATGTTTAGATTAAAAACACGTGGTGTTTGATTCGCATCACGCCTCCGATCAACAGCCGAGGCACGCTCGCGCACCGATTTACATTTTCTTCAATTTAGTCAGCGCCGCACTGAATATCTTATTGATCCCTACCTTATGAGAATCACCACCTACCACCAGAATATTTAAGTCATCCAAATTCCCGCTCTCATGGTAGTCGAAACAATTATTTCTTTCGTTACCATTTACCATTATCACCTACTCACCCTCAGGTAGGCAAAACTTTATCGAACAAAGTGCCTGACTGTTCGCGTGGTGGTAGACGTTGGTGGGCATAGAGTAACACGATTTTCGCGCGCAAAGCCCGGAAAATTGGTGGGCGTGAGTTAGGTATGGCGAGGCAAGTAGACACCAGCGATTTTGGGCGAAAAAATGACTTACTCTGAGTTCATCTATCCATGCACCACCTCACCATCTCCGCTAACGAACTTGAAAATCTTGCATATGTTTGTACTGACAGGTTGATGATCTTTTACTGTAATTTGAGTGGCAAGCTTCGATCTGGTCATGTTAATTGACAAACAAAATCTGAGGGTGGCGTTTTATTTGTATAAAGAAAACTTTAGCTTAAAATTGTTATTTGCAAGCCAGCAAAGTTGTTATTTTGCGCGAGTGCCATCTATTGAGTAATCGAAGGATTCTAAGATTGAGACAGGAGCGATTCGAGAGGATAGCGAGGGTTTCAAGTGGTTTCAAGGCACGACACGTAAAATACTAATGAATAGCGCCTTTGGTGCCTAATACTATATTTCATCTTGAAGTTCTGATTTTAGAAACATTTTCCTCGCTATCAGCGGCCAAAAATAACTTTTGCACGCAGATTCCGACCGATAAAGAGAAATGTTTTCCGACCTTTTTAGGTAAAAAGTAGGTTTTCCAATACAATTCTGTTATGACGTCGTTAGTTACGAGTAGTTGAACTTTAGTAGGGGCCTATAATATCAAAATATTCAAGAGATTCAGCAATTAGTACATAATTGAAAACTGAATCTTGTAGCTAAGTAATTAATTTAAACAATTAATAAGTTTATTCTGCTTGAATCGATGGGCTTTCACTTTACTTATAAACAGAATCACCTCGTGATACTGCGGAGTTAATAAAGGCTGTCTGATGGAAAACTTTCGAAAAATACAACCAAGCTAAGGTAAGTTTTTCATTTTATTAAAATAACAACTGTGAATGTTTTCGAAAATATATAGCCAAACAGCTTCTGCTAGAGACACATACATAGTACCAATTGTAGTAGAAAACATTATCTGATTAATAGATATATAATTTTTTTACCCGACTGCCCCAAAAACAGGAGGGTTATGTTTTTCGAGTGTATGTAGTACTAGCTATTGCCCGCGTCTTCGCTCGCGTGGATTTCGTATTTAGGTTGTTACCGGTTTTCCGAAGCTATGAGATATTTTCCCGTCATTTCGGGGTAATTTTAAACTAAGGAAAAACAGGACTAACCCTGCGCAAATCAATGAGTATAATTCAAGATCCAGCTGAATTTTATATAATATACAGACGTCAGTCATAAGTTACTCAGAACAGAGGAACTTAGCAGCAGTATCCTAACAAATGTAAAGAGAGAGATGAGAGACACCTTTATGTAATATTTCAAAACAGAGCCAATTCGCAGAAGTAATTGAGAAAAAACTAAAACCCTCTCCCTCTCTCCCCTTCCTCTCAACCTCCCCCTCCCTCTGTCTCTCCCCCTCCTTCCCCTCCCCCTACCCCTCCCTCTCCCTCTTCCTCACCCCCTCCCCTCCCTCTCTCCCTCCCTCTCCCCCTTCCCCTCCTTCTCCCTCTCCCTCTACTTTACCTGTACCTGTACCTCTACCTCTCTACCTCTCTACGTCTCTACGTCTCTACGTCTCTACCTCTCTACCTCTCTACCTCTCTACCTCTCTACCTCTCTACCTCTCTACCCCTCTACCTCTCTACCTCTCTACCTCTACCTCTCCCTATCCCTACCCCTAACGCCAATTTAACCGCTATCCCTAACATAGAAACGACACCCATATTTATTTTTAGACATTTCAAACCTATCGCACCATAACTCCATCCCCAGGGGGATGATGGTATTTCACGTCCACCACGTTGGATTTCAAAATTCTTGTAGTTTTCGTAATCAGCGACCCGATAAACCATACAAACGATACCCATATCGGTTTTCAGACTTTTTCACCCCATTTCCCTCCCTTCTTTAGGGGTTGAATTTGGAGTGGAATTTCAATAACAGTGATAAACGTTGCATAGAATATGAATTACATCATTAATGCCTAAATAATAAATTATGTGGATTTTACTTTAAAAATAAAGAATTTTCAACTTCATCCCCCTTTTCACCCTTAAGGGTGTCGAATTTTCAAAAACCCTGAGACATTTAAATATTTGTTTTTAGTCGTCAGCCTAAATACAAATTTTGAAGATCCTAACTTCAAAATATTTATTTTACTACCCCTTTAGGGGTAGAATTTTGTAAAACCCTTTCTTAATGCACCCCTAGGCTTCATAAGGAACCTATATGCCAAATTTGGAATCTCTAGACCCAGCGGTTTGGGCTGTGCGTTGATATGTCAGTCAGTCAGTCAGTCACCTTCTTCTTTTATATATATAAGATGTACGTAAGTATGTATGTATGTCGATTTATTTGTCAAGCTCTGCAGCCTCAAGGGCTTGATAGATTTCGTGAGGTGAGGTGTCGTTAGATTTGAATTCATTGTGGGAGTGTCATAGGATATATAGAAATAATAATAAAAGTCTTTAATTAATAAAACTAAAAAGTACTAAATAATAAAAAATATATTTCCAAAAACAAAATACCCGACTGTGTAGAAAAATATGAACTGAATAAATACCTCATGAAGTTTTTAGACCTTGTTTTTTCTCTTTTTTTCAGTTTTTCTTTATAGAAGGGCTTGTAATGTGCGACAGAGTGGTGCACTTATTTTGCGTTTCTGATGGAAGACATACATACATACATAACATCACGCTTTGTTCCCGTTGGGGTAGGCAGAGACCACAGTTCTCCACCTGCTACGATCTTGACATACTTCCCTTGCTTCCTGAACCTTCATCAATCCTTTCATACATGCTCGTCGGTTTAGGGTACTTTTAACCTGGCCTTTATTCAGAACGTCTTGAATTTGGTCCTGGTACGTTCGCCGAGGCCTTCCCCTTCCAACGTTTCCATTCACTCTCGCCTTGTGGATCTCTTTCGTCAATCTTCCTTCATTCATCCTCTCCACATGACCAAACCATCTTAGCATCCCTTTCTCAATTTTAGTCACTACGTCTTCTTTTACGCCACAAAGTTCTCTTATCACACTATTTCTGATCCTGTCACTCAATTTCACACCAATCATACTCCTCAACGCTCTCATTTCTACTGCATTAATTCTACTTTCATGCTTCTTCTGCCATACCCAGCTTTCACTGCCGTACATCAGTGTTGGTACCAAAACGCCTCCATGAACAGCCAGGAAGACAGTAAGATAAATACATGTACCCCCCCAGATCGTATTTTCGGGAAAACTTTCAATGCACAAAATTGACGAGTTTACGATTTTACTATAGACGAAGACTATTACAATACAATACAACAATACAATACAATTTACTATAGATAATGAAACTGAGTACCTTTAGTTCGGTTCGGAAAATTTTCATAACTGTCCAAATACTTTGAGGGAAATTCCACTTGCCAACTTAAAAATAACCGTAATGCTTAAATTATGTGTGTAAATAAGCTGTATAAATCAATTAACGTCGATAATTGCTCGTAATGGCGCTACAAACAATGGTGGCGGCCTCGTGTAATATTGACTCTTGTTAAAGCTACGGGTAATAAAATTCCTTGGTTTGCTGCGCCATAACTCGCACGAATAAATGCGCTAGGCACATTTATTGCCCATTTCGGGGTATTGAGTTTTACCTGCAATGACACTTGATGCTAAAAATAGACTAGTCTGTTTTGGAAGATTGTTTGTGTGAAGTGCTGTGAAGTCTCCCGTCTGTTCAGCCCCGTAAAATAAGGCACACAATTTTCTTTTTCTTCAGCATCTTTGTAAACTATGCTATGAAGTGTGCACCCACCCGTGAACTACATAACGAAGTGATTGCTACGCTCACACTACATACTGACACTAAGGCTTTTTATTTCTGTCCAAGTAAATGATTATTAATAATTATTTTCCTTTTCGGTAAAAAATCATGGTAGGTGAATTCATGTCAACCGAAAAGATATTTTTTAAATTAATATGAGGGCCGAAAACTGTTTTCTGAATTGTGTACCTGAGACTTTTGCCACTATAAAAATTCGCTCTATAATAGCTACCTCAACATTAAAATATCATCAGGTGAGCAAGCTATGCTACTCGCCAACAGATGGCGCTGTAGGTTGCGGTATTTAAGAAAATGCTTAAAAGCTCGGTAAAAACGAATTTTCCCAGACATGAGACCTAGCTAGATCGAGTTTTCGAGAAACCGATCACAAACATATATGAATACAAATATTGCTCGTTTATAGTATAGGATAGTATAGGATATCGCCGCACTCACCTGCTGGGTAGGGCTACAGCGCGTTCAGAACAAGTTTGTCCATGACGGTTATTTTCCGCGCATGTGTGACAGGCGGAGAGCCAATGAACGATTCGCTCGCTCCCTGGGGGGAGCCGCGCTCACCCCCCGCGACTAATTTTTTAACTTCTGCGCATTAACGGTCACGGACAAAGTTATTTTTTTACGCAGTATATCTATCTATCTGTCCGTTGTCCGAGGGCTGTTTCTTTTGAACCATAATATCTTGCCGGTTCAAATCACAGAGTATGTGTTATTATGGCGGATATCTTAAAAAGTAACAAAGACAATAAATAAATTTATTAAATAAAAATAAATTTTTGGCGTTTTTTGTAATAGTTGTATTAGTAAAAAAAAAACGTCGAAAAATACTCCGATAATATGCAAAATTTCGAATTTTATAGTCACATGAATTGAGCACATATTTTCAAATGGATTACTATTCAAAAATATATTAATATTGCCTTTTGACTTCAAGTATTTTATTAGTGAAATATGAAGCAATAACGGATATTTGAAACCCTCAGGTTAAGTGTTTTGAAAGAAGAGTTTTCATTTGTTCCACATAATAATCCTAAAGTAAACACTTTACTTTGAGGTGGAGTTCAAGTCTAATCAACAAAAACAAGTTTTGGATTTTCAGGTCAATGCTCTGATAAAATAAAATAAATCGAGTTACTTTGAAATGTTTAATATTCTTCAAATGAGTAAAACTGATACCTACTTGTTTTAAAATCAAAAGTCGCAGTTCAGAGTCCGTTTCTATTTATAATTAAAGGATATTTATGTAAGTACTAGTGGCCCGCCCGGGCTTTGCACGAGATGCTAGAATCCCATAGATAAAAGCACTTTCAGTATTTACCGATTTTGAAATGTGTTTCTTTTTTGTTTTCGATCTATCGTGAAATTAAAATATAGAATAACAACAAATATTATAAAAACTGGTCAAGTGCGAGTCGGACTCGTACGCATTTAATACACTTCTTAACTGGTGGCTTTCATATTAACTTTCATCTCTACTTTTCATCCCCTTGGGGGATGATTTTTCAATAAACGCTGAAACACATGTGATATTACTTTATTTTTATTAGCTTAAATCCTTATTTTTAGTAGGATTTTCATATGAAATTTCGTCCCTTATTTCATCCCTTTGGGGGATGATATCCTAAAATTTCTGAAACACGTGTTTCTTTACTTCTTTCTTTATTAGCTGAAATCCAATTTTCACACACCTCATGTCAAAACTGTAGGATTTTTATATAAAATGTCATCCCTTATTTCACCCCCTTGGGTGATAATATCTCAAAATTACTGAAACACGTGTTTATTTATTTCTTATTATTAGCTGAAATCCAAATTTTTAAGTACCTCATAACAAAACATAAGGGGATAAATTTCAAATAATCCTGAAACACATACTTTTTTATTTTTTACGTGGAGCTAAAAACCAATTTTTTATAATTCTACCTTTAAAAATGAAAGACTTTTTCACCAACATACGGAAAAAAAATCTTCATTTTTTTCAAACCCTTGAAGGGTACGGTTCGCTCAAACAGAAGATATGCGAAGTTTGAATCAGCGGCGTAAATAACTCACAGACTACTGAGCCGATTCAAACGAGGTTTCCAATAACGTGCTTAATAAATGCTTTAGATCATTGCAATAGGTTCAATCAAACAGAAGCTACACGTATGAATATCATCAAGCGGCCTGTGCACCAATTACTCTTTAACTACTGAACCGATTCGAATATGGCTCTCAATAATGTATTTAGCTTTATGCAACATAAAAGCTATGTTTCATAGCATTCTGTGCACTCAAACATAAGTTATGCGATATTTTAAGGAACGGCGCCAATAACTCACAAACCACTGAACCGATTCAAATATAAGATGTGATAACGTATTTGACTCACTCAAACAGAAGATATGCGAAGTTTGAATCGGGGGTGCCAATAACTCACAAACTACTGAACTGATTCATACTGGGTTTCGATAGATCTTCTTACGTTTCTGTTTTCGCCATGGAGGTCAATATTTGGCTTCGGCCACCATTTTATTTCATTAAATTGACACATAGGGGCCGCAGTCTCGATTTCGGTCGGCTGTTGGTTGGGCTTCGGCCACAACAACAGGCTTTAGCTCAAACAGTGCTTCGGCACGGACTTCGGTCCAAATGTTCCTGAAAGGGCTTCGGCTCCAACGGTGCTTTGGCACGGACTTCGGTCCAATTGTTCCTGAAAGGGCTTCCGCTCAAACGGTGGTTCGGCACGGGCTCCGGCCCAAATCAAAAGACTGGCTAAGCCGGCATACCCTTTCCCCGTTGGGGGGAGCACATTGCGCACGTTGGTGTGTTGGTAGGTGCTCATCGTGGGCCGCGAGTGGTGGAGCGGACCATCTCTCACACCTATTTTATATTTAATTTTATTTTTAAGATAAAGAATAGAAAACGGGAGACCGTTTTCTATTCTTTATCTTAAAAATAAAATGTCGTATCTTAGGCCTTGCATAGGCAGGGCTTAAGATAAAAAGGGAATGGGAAAACATGAATAGGTATCACTGAAGGGGCAGTGATAAGCACTTAAAAAGTAAAGCGATAGATAATATAAAGAGTTACTTGTTATGAATCCTTTTGATGGCTACAACATGATCCTCAAAAAGAATTTGGGCTACTATTCACATGTACTCGTAGTAAGTCCTACCACAAGTCGATTAAAAATTGAATGTTTAGAGGCCTAAATAAAACATTCAATGTATTTTAATTTTCAGCTTTCTCCGGAGTTGTAACGATGTTGATCTACTTGGACACCCAGATGGATTACGTTAAAAAGCGGATTTGTCGGGATTAAAGGACCAAGTAAATAGATCATTTAAAAATTAAGTGTAAGATTGGTGTGCCCAACCTTAACGATTTGCTTTGTCTTCGGACATAAAACTGTCATAGTCGGTGGATATCTCCCTAATTCCGTGCGGAATAGATAACGGTATAGAAATTTGAGAAAAGATCTTGTGAAAGAAACTCGCTATGATCTTATTGTCTCAGGGACTGCGCTGCTGGAACACTTGTGTTTTGGCTAAATTAAAGCCTTCTAACGATTACCTCGGTATTTGTCTGAATAGAAAATACTTATTCTATTAAGTAAGGTTTAAGGTTCAGTTACAAGCACACACTTTTGATCAATTCATTTAGACTGAAAGTAGCTCGTAATTTGTATTTGCAGCTATGAATGTCTACAATTTAATTTGTTTTTGAGTTTGCGCTAGCCTTAAGAAAAAAGGACCTGAGAATAACCAAAGGGCCTTGAGGCGGACACTAGTTTTTACTCGGAGCGACTGCCATTGCAATTCTGAGGCTTTGTTATGTTAGTAGGTAGCCTGGCAGTTTTTCAAGCCGCTAATTATCCTCTGACTTGGCTTGACGACTACTATCAGTGTCTGTAGTCGAAACTAACCGCTTGACTAGCGGTCACCCATCCGGGTTCTGACCTTGGCCACAGATTAAATAATAGTAAACTAACGTTTACAGATCCGACACTCCCAGGCTGGGTGCCGACAAATTTCAACTTTACGGTTTAAGCATAAAGTCGATACTTGTGATCGCGGACAGGTGGGCTACAGCGATGATTTTGTCACTTTATGAGATACTGAGCGAGACCTTGACCAACGTTGTAACTTTCGTGATCGAAAAGAAAAAACAACTACCACTCAGCCACGAGCGCTTCTGTATCTGATTCTTTCCTAAAACATTTAACCGACTTAAAAAAAAATTCTCTTTTCGACTGTATGATTTTTAAATAAAACAATCCACAAGCACGCAATATAAACTTTTATTTTAATACAAAAAGATATGTACAACAATGCAATTTAACTACCTAAGTATATTTTGTGAGCATGCTTGACTCGTTGCGCTGACTTACAAAACACATAAATAGTATAATAACATAGATACTTAATCTACATCTTATACGAGGTACGTGTACAAGAGAAACATCGATCTATTTATTTAATTCAATAGCATTATTACGAGTATAGAAACATTTGACTAGAATCGTTGGTCATGAGATTGTCATGAATAAACATACGGATACATCCGTAATATTGTAGCCTGATTAGTATGACAACAGGATAGAGCTATATGTGAGAGCAGGACGAAACGATACGTGTCTCTGTCGCTCCAATATCTTATGCATCGCTCCGTCCTGCTCTCACTCTACTGACATTCTAATCCAGCTAGTTTATTATTCTTTGGTTCGAAAGTCACCTGCTTTGTAAGAAAATTAAAGAGCAAACTATCTTATCTCTTATCACTTGTCTCTTCTATCTTATCCTACTTTTTAATTCGGCGGCGGCCCCGACTCTAGTAAAAGATACATCTACTATCGAAAAATCATTATCAGAAAATTCAACATAATGGAATTTCAACATAATAGGAATTCAACATAGTGGGAACTCAACATAATGCGAATTCAACTTAATGGGAAGCCAATGTTCGGAGAATTCAACATAATGGGAATTCAACTTAATGGTCCTGAAGGAAACGTGAGCACATACATAACATTATTTCCTATCTTATTTTATAAAGAACTACCTGTGTAATGCAGCGAGGACAGTGAAACTGCTTGCTGAGTCGTAGGTTTCGGGTGCGAATCCCGGACGGGGCAGATATCCGACTAAAGGTGCGGGCAAACTAGACTTGTGTGATGCCACGCCACGCTATGTGATATTTCGTTAGAAACACACTAGCTTTTAGCATTAACTCAATAAGTTGCTCCGACATTGTAAATACGTATTTAATTCCCATTGACCAGGCAAGAGCTGCAGACTGACGGTCCGACGCGCCGCAAGCGTCTTATTGCGTGTAGACAAACTAGACATGACGTAAGATAAATGTGTTTTTAATTATGATTTTTCACATACTATTAACTATAAATACCGATGTCTTCTCACAGACGTAACATCACGTACGTAGCATCACATAAGCCTAATTTGCCCGCAACTTAATAAGTTGAGTGTCTGTTTCCGTGTTACTGGGTTTGGGAGTTTTTCTGTGCTTGTTTGTACTATGTCCGGCACCTTCGATTCAGGAAATATGGTTATGATTTGATTTTTACACAATAGAAGCGTAGCCGCTACCACGAATGTTCTGTTCTGCTCATATACCAAGATTTTAATAAATTCGTGTAAAGCCTTTAAGATTTCGAAAAAACTAGTATGGAGGTAGTTTTCTTTTCACTTTCCATACCAAAATAATCAGCTGATCGCTGCAATTTGTTTGCGTACCGATACCACACGCGATTTATCCGAATTCCCAAAAGTCGTGAAAAAAGCGCGGTTGCTTTTAACCTCTAGAAATAACGTAAAAATGACGGGTTGCACTCCGGGAGTGCCGGCAGAAGTGAATATTATAATATTATAATATTATGCTTTTTGTAAGGGTCAATCGCGCCATTGCTCGCGTACTTCTTTGATGTCACTGAATAAAAACCCCTATTGTAATAACAATACGGTTGACAGTTGCCTCTTTTTCGATCAGGCTACGGATCTGACGCGAGATCTGGCGCTACATCTGACACGAGCTTATAATTTTTTACCCATCTAAAAAAGTGCCAAGCTTTGATAAAGAAGTTTTCACTTCAAAAATGTTCTTTCTTCTCAGCTTTAACACGAACTTAGTAAGACCTCGTATAGAACCTTATATGGCTTGCACTAATGTAGTTGGACCTTTAATTGAAAAGTTAACAATCATTTTGTACATTCAGTCCTTAAAATAACACTTTATAAACTATTACATGTATTTTCAGAATTTTTTAAAAATATTCATTTAAGTTTAAAAACTTATACCAGAGTTCACGAAAGTCGGTGGTGTTCGTAAACAAAATAATTACCTCACATTCATGTAAAAGTGTAAAAAATGTAGAGATTTCTGACTAGCTGTATGTAAACGGATAACCTGAGCGTTTTTCTTTGTGTGTATTGTGGTCAAACTTGTAATCGCGGAGAAATGTTTTCTTAACTGGAAAATATTTGTTCACAAATCTTTGCGTTCTTACGTGAACTCTGGTATACCTGATAGTTTTTAACAACAATTAACCTAAAATTACACATGTACACAATTTTTTGTATATTTAATTAATTCTAATGAGCTTAGAAGTAAACAGTAGAACATTATGCAAACCTAGAGTGTACTGACGAAGTTTTAAAGCAATATGTAAGGAAAAGTAAAAAACAATCTAAAATTGACTTATTTTCCGCCTGGAATGTTCGTAGAGCTACCATGTTTGTATTTTTCTTTAATAACGACAAGCAAGAGGCTTATATTTTTATATAAAAAATACCTTGATAACGCTAGAAAGTAAATTTTATTTTAAATTTATTTTTAATTTGAAAGAATTATTTCAATTTGTAATAATCAATGTTGATTACAGTCTGTTCGCTGTAGGAAGGTGCGGGTGACATTAGTCGAAACGTTCCTTTTCACTTTTGAATGTCCGCCGCGATTTACAAGCATGACCTAATATTTTAGTTATACCTAAAATATCATAGTCGTAAAATACTAAATATGTAATAACTATAGTAAATTAAATTACTTTACCCTATCAAAATGTTATGGTCTATAAATAAAATTAAATTGAAATAAATATGAAGCTAAGTATTATGCGTATAAAGAATTTTCTAGTGATGGGATGAGTTTTGCTACGATGGATAGTCGATATTTTTTTTAAAGAAAGGGAAGTTTACTGTATGTATTATAAAACTTTTTTGTGTATCTATAGACTTATATAAAACCACAAAACGTACATTATTATTACATAACATCCCAAGAAACGTCCACTGCAGGACAGAGAACTCCCTGCCGGCAAAAAGGTGGGGAAAATTTTAAGGGGATTGACTACGATTATGGAAACGAGTAGATTTGTTTTTATGGGCTGTAGAGTGGTTCCCTGTTAAGATTTATATTGGTCTGTCTGCTCTGTGTCGGACTCACGCCTAAGGGTTCCGCACCCATCCACTATATTCTTATTCAGTCTTATTTTAGGCCGTCAGCCGATAGTAGAGAGGCCTACCTTACAAAAACCGGCCAAGTGCGAGTCGGACTCGCGCACTGAGGGTTCCGTACCACCACATAAACATAATTGTATTAGTTGAAATTTCAGTAATTTAATGTGCTAGATTTTTTGAGTCCGACACGCGCTTGACCAAATTTTATTATTTGTTGTTATTTTATGGCTTATGCACTATAAACATACCAATTTTCAAGTATGTAAGTGTTCCCGTTTTTAAATAGAACTAAAACAAAAATCGCCTCAGTGACCATCGAACTTGACCCCTCTCTTATATGAATGTTCTTGAAACGGGAGCTCACCACAATTGGTTATCATTAGTTGTGAGAAAAGTTGTAATATTTAATGATTTCAGACTTTTCCCATTATTTGTACTGTGAGACCTAGCTTCTTGCCAAATTTCATAATTTTAGGTCAACGGGAAGTACCCTGTAGGTTTTGCATTTTTTAATAAATGTATGGAGATGAGGACATAAAATGCCATATCTTTTGATTGCGTCGTTGTAAAAAATTGAAATTTTCAGATCTTGTGTGGTTCATGGATCCTAATATATGGTATTGATTTCAACCTGATACCTTTACCCGTTCGTGAGATAAAGGGTCTTGACAGACAGACAGACAAACGGACAACAAAGTGATCTTATAAGGTTCCGTTTTTTCTTTTGAGGTACGGAACCCTTAAAAGCAGCACAAACGCACTTTGTGGAGAAACAGGACACTTGGTAGATTCATAATCGACTGGTCGGCCGAGGCGCAGCCTGACACGTTTTCCGCAGTAAGCGCCTAAGTAACCCGTCCGACCGGTTAAAATACCTCATCGAAAAGCAGAATAAAACTAGTCTGTGGGACTTCTGGTCAGGTTAGGTTAGATTTGCCCTTTGATTAAAAAACTACGCGTCCACTCAAACCTGACCCGCTTTTTATATGAATATACTTGAAACGGGAGCTAACCTTAATTGGTTATATTTACTTGTAAGAAAAGTCGAAATATATAATAATTTTAGACCATTGCCTTTGCTTGTGCTATGAGACCTAGCTTCTTGCCAAATTTCGTTATCCTAGGTCGCGGGAAATTCCCAGGTTTTGGTTTGGTTTTCATATACTCCAAAATGGCGGCGGGACGCAAAACTAGTATGGTTATGTCATGTAAGTCACTACATGTGCTCTCGCGATAATTTCGGCATATTTCGCGGTATAGTTCAATTATGTTGTTGTAGAAGCCATATACCAATATACGGACCACAAATTGTTACATTAATAGGGTATCCTACGAGTATTCTGAGAAATGGATATTGATATGGACAATCTACAGCGATTTTGCCTACAAAATGACGTTCCGCTTTCCCCTGTTTTTTTCTCCAAAACTGAGCTGATTCAATTATTTTTGGTATCTAAATTTTAAGGAAGAGTAGATCTACGCTTCTGTTTTAATTTTGCTTGAAAAAATTAAATATAAAAATTTTCTGGTAGTCGTCTAAATATGGCTGAAAAACGGGGCAATTTTTCAGGTTTTTGGGTAGTTCTTTTGGTAATTATTTTTAGTAAAAAAATAATTGACAGGGGCATGCCTACAGTAGACCTTGATTTAAAAAAATACCATCTCTCAACAGGCATTATCCAGGGAGGGAATAGGGGAATACATTAGTATCAATTTGTATGGAAGAAATGCAGCTAAGTTTCGAAACCCTAAAAACAACGTTTGAACAGGTCCAGCTGTTAGTGTTTACTGTGAGACTCCAAACTCCACGCGAATGAAGTCCTGGGCACCACTAATTTTAAAATAAATTTCATGTTGACTAAAAAGGGAACGAGATTTTTGCCCAGAGAATCGATAACGATAAAATTGAATTCACTTCCCTAGTCTTGTAACATTTACAGTGTCACCCGCACCATCCCACAGCGAACAGAGTGTAATTATTTATATAGTTTTCTGGTTATTTTTTTTTAGGTGAGATTAACATGAAAAAGTGTATAACTTTATCGATTATGTAATGCAAAGAGCTTGGAAAGTCCTTTATCTGGTTTATCTGAGATGCAATGAGCAAAAAGCGCACGTGTTTAAAAATCTAAAGCACGATCCACACATTCCTATTCAATCGTCCGATCTTCCGATTAACGGATGAAATTGGATAATGCGTAGAGCAATCGGAGATCCGATATCGGATATACGATTATGCGATTGCACTACACATCATACGGCTCGGAATGTGTAGATTCGCCTTACAGCTTGGCTTAATTAGAATGACAGCAGGAAAAACTATCGGATCGATACGTGTCTCTGTCGGTCCAGTGTGTAGCGCATCCCTCCAACCTACTCGTACTCTCACACTGTTGTCATTCTAATTGAGCTACAATACTTCGACAAACTTCGAAAAACTATCGGATCGATACGTGTCTCTGTCGGTCCAGTGTGTAGCGCATCCCTCCAACCTACTCGTACTCTCACACTGTTGTCATTCTAATTGAGCTACAATACTTCGACAAACTTCGAAAAACTATCGGATCGATACGTGTCTCTGTCGGTCCAGTGTGTAGCGCATCCCTCCAACCTACTCGTAGTCTCACACTGTTGTCATTCTAATTGAGCTACAATACTTCGACAAACTTCGAAAAACTATCGGATCGATACGTGTCTCTGTCGGTCCAGTGTGTAGCGCATCCCTCCAACCTACTCGTACTCTCACACTGTTGTCATTCTAATTGAGCTACAATACTTCGACAAACTTCGAAAAACTATCGGATCGATACGTGTCTTTGTCGGTCCAGTGTGTAGCGCATCCCTCCAACCTACTCGTAGTCTCACACTGTTGTCATTCTAATTGAGCTACAATACTTCGACAAACTTCGAAAAACTATCGGATCGATACGTGTCTCTGTCGGTCCAGTGTGTAGCGCATCCCTCCAACCTACTCGTACTCTCACACTGTTGTCATTCTAATTGAGCTACAATACTTCGACAAACTTCGAAAAACTATCGGATCGATACGTGTCTTTGTCGGTCCAGTGTGTAGCGCATCCCTCCAACCTACTCGTACTCTCACACTGTTGTCATTCTAATTGAGCTACAATACTTCGACAAGCTTCGAAAAACTATCGGATCGATACGTGTCTCTGTCGGTCCAGTGTGTAGCGCATTCCTCCAACCTACTCGTACTCTCACACTGTTGTCATTCTAATTGAGCCACAATACTTCGACTGTAGTTTTGGATCACGAAAGCACAGTTCAGAAATGTTTTTCCAGGCGTCTTCGCTTTGATCAAAGACGCCTTCCCCAATTAGGCCGTTCTGGTCCTACCCAGTATTGTGATATCTAAAAGTAGCCTATAGACACGTAGCTTTTTAACATTGACTGAAAAACAATGAAAACATTCAAAATTATGAAATACTACCTAACAGAAAGGGTATATAAACAACCCTAAAACGCGAAATAAAATAATAGCACGAATTTTACCTGAAAGATCCACCAATGAAGCTGAACAACTTCAGGAATATAGATCGAAATACTTTTTTAGGGTTCTGTAACGGGACCCTATTAATATGCCTCCGATATCCGTCTGTCTTTCAGAGGGCTATATATCATAAACCGTAATAGGTTGACAGTTACAATTTTCACAGATTATGTATTTCTGTTGCCGCTATAATAACAAATAATATAAGGTAAGGGGGCTTATTACTAAAAACGTGTTTTTGAGGCAAATTTTGCTCGATTTTTTGTTTTAGCTCTATCGTAAAAACTGGAATACTTACAAGTGTGAAAATCGGTACATTTATAGTGCATGCATAAGCTACTTAAAACCAAGAAATAATAAAAACTGGTCAAGTGCATGTCGGACTCACGCGCATTTTATATACTTATGTGCGCCTGTGCGTTCCTGACTAAGACGGTAATTTTACCTTGGTAGAGAACCCTCGGCGCGCGAGTCAGACTCACACTTGGCCGGTTTTTTTGCGAACTTATTAGCTGATGCAGTTGTTACGAGTACAAACAGCGCTATTAGCTGATACAGTTTCGGATTCAATGTGGAGTTGATTTTGATTCGTATTCTGACCTACAAATAAGGACTATATTCGTTGAAAGTATATTTAACCCCCATAACAAATGGTAAGAGTTTCTATGCAATTTCGATTTCTTTTTCGTATTTCTAATCATGTTACGACCTATGTTCCATGAGAAATGTCACGACAACTCACATCCAGGATAAAATTTGATAATAAAAATAACAGCTCTTCAAGATTTGTGTTGATTCACACATTGTCAGCCAGTTGCTCAAATCATCTTTACAGTTAAAGCTTCTTCAAAACTATTTTAACACTTCCTTTGTCAACAAAACCTAACGTGACATTAATAGATTTAACTGAGCTTTAACTTTAAAGAAGATCTGTGCAACTGCCTGTAAAAGTCTTGAACAAACTTATATCTAGGACTATGTCTAGGACTTATGAATATAGGTAGGATAATAACGCCTTGGCGTTATTCACAGGAAATGCTGCAGAACAGTGGCGTGTTTCTCTTGTACAAGCCTTCCTCACGGGACCGAAGACTTTGCCCTGAAAGATACACAAAAAGAAAATTATAATAGAAAAATACGAGGGCATATTTATAGAATTGTGGGGGAAAAGTTTAAGGGTATTTACAGAGCAGTTACTCACAAGCGTCTTCATTGGTATAATTTAACTTTCAACATTTCTTATGTTATGCGAAGAAATTCAGTAACGCGGAGAACATAATACTGCGAGATGACGGAAAGAGAATGTGTTGTGAATTGTGATGTATTTAAACCATTTTTTACTGCTAAAACTTGTATGAAAATTAATACTGACCACAATATTGACTTGTTCTCAGCGTTTGTGTAGGCAACGAAGCAGTTGACCCCAACATAATTCTCTCAGTCAGATTTTATTTGACAGGATGATATAAAGTATCATGAATTAAATGTAAATTCAAAATATCCAAAAAATAAATTACAATTTTTTTTTAAATACATTTTTGTAATTTTTGTTTGGAAAAATTAAAAGTACCGATTTCTTTTGGATTTTTTTGTAGGTAGAATGTTTGTCTCATATAGTGCTATACCCCAGCAAAGTTTCATCGACAGAGGATTTAATGCGGGGGTCTCCATACAACGATCCGCTTCGTTGCCTACACTAACTTGTCTGCCGACCAAGATAACATAACCGATCCCTACCGTAGCTAACAAGATAATGAAAACTACCATTATAACCATCATAGCCATTAATATTAAAATTCAATAAGAATTGTGTATTAGCCCGTATACTGCTTTCCGGTCAAAAAAATATTTTTTTTTTTACTTGTCAGCTCGATCTTATAACTCAGTTAACGAAGACCCGAAATTGGCAAATAAATGCAAAAATTTGTGTAGTCTGGATTAATATTTTTTATAATAGAGTTGACCCCCAGGTGTAACAAACTAAAAGTCCCCAGCCAAAAGCCACTTGCTTTAGGGCATTTGTGGGGGGATATGTCCCATATTTCTGTTTTTCCTAATTATGTCAAAAACTAAGCGTTGTAGGAAAAAATACCTTTAAACGTAATAAAGCTTATTAAATTTTCTACAAAATGATATATTAATTGTATTTTTATGACAAATAAAAAAGGAAATGCAAGGGATATAAACGTGATACAGACTGAAAACAAGGTATCTTAAAAAAATATTTTTTTATTATTCCGTTGAGCTATAACTAACAAAAAGTGAATCCTGAGCATGGCATCTTCCCATTTTCCCATTCTGTTCTCCCCATATCCCCTAGATGAAGATTCTTCCTTACATTCCATCCAGTATAACCATTAGTTATCTTTTGGTTCATGTTGAAAAACGGCCTCTTATTTATGGTATGTTTTTGTTTTAGAAGTGGGAGATGATGATGGTAGTCAAGTTAATTACAAAGGGATGCAAGGGTTAATAAAAGCAAGTATTGTAAGAAATGACGGGAAGAGCGAATTTTTCGAAAAAAGGCAAAGCGGTGTTGTTCACAGGGAATGCAGGAAGGAGTACACCACGCCTCAAACAATAAGAAGCATGCTTAAGATAACTTCAATGCCTTCAACATCATCATATACTGGCCAAAGTCTTCGATCACAGGAAGAAACATTCAATTATAAAACAGATTGTTTATTTTGTGGGGAAACTATTCCTGATGATTTTAATAAACAGCAAAAGCCCATACATCTTCGTCGAAAGTGACAATACAATTTGCTCTTCGTGCATTAGAGAGGGGGGATGAATGGGGATGACGATTTTGACGAAGTGGAAACTATCATTATTAATTAATAACGTGTAAAATATAATAATAACCTAAGTTGTACATAATACAATAAATCTTATTTTTTTGTATTATCCATTAACTGCTTCAAATAAATAAAATCTTTGAAAAAATGAGCTAGCAAATAAAATTTTGTCTTCAAATATTGCTCGCAGTGAAAGCACAAAAAGGGCCCTTTTAAAAAAAATATAAAATTATCACAATTAAATAACCTTTTCCTATATTTCTAGAAAAACTTGTCAAAATTTTTTTTTTTTACTTTTTCACCTCCCATATCTTCCTTATTAATGAACTAGCTGTTGCCCGTGACTTCGTCCGCGAGGGATTCTATCTAACTTTATATCTATCTGACCATCCATCCACCCTTCCGTCTATCTGTCGTCCGTCCGTCCGTCCAACCATCTGTCCAACCGTCCGTTAAACCATCCCTGTCGCTGCCCCTCTCCCCCCCTCTCGCTCTCGCTCTCCCTCTCCCCCTACAAATAATAAATTTAGTGGTTATTACTTTGAAAATGAGGGATTTTCAACTTCATCCCCCTTTTCACCCCTTAGGGTGTAGAATTTTCAAAAACCCTGAGACACGTAAAAAAATATTTTTAGTCGTCATCCTAAATACAAAATTTGAAGATCCTAACTTCAAAACTGACGGACTTCTATAGAAACTTTCATCCCCTATTTTACCCCCTTAGGTGTGGAATTCCGAAAAATCCTTCCTTAGTGAATGCCTACACTATATTAAGGTATCTACGTGCAAAATTTCAAGTCTCTAGGTCCAGCTGTTTGGGCTGTGCGTTGATACGAGCAGTCAGTCAGTTTATCCTTTTATATATTATAGCTGGTGCCCGCGACTTCGTCTGCGCAGGTTTATAAATTGTAGCCTATGTGTTATTCTGATGTATAAGCTATATTATTGTAAAGTTTAATTAAAATCTATTCGGTAGTTTTTACGCGAAAGACTAACAAACATCCATCCATCCATCCACCCATACTAACAAACTTTCGCGTTTATAATATTAGTAGGATAGAAAGTAGGATCTAAAAAAAAACTAAATTTTGTAGAAAATTTAATCAGCTTTATTTTTTAAAACAAGGTCTTTTTTCTAAAACGCATGGTTTTTGAGAGAATTACAAAAAAAACAAAAAATGGGACCTATTTGCTCTCCCCCCGCCCAAAGCAAGTGCCCCCCCTCTGGGGACTTTTGATATGTTATACCTGGGTATCACCCCTACCATTTGAAATAATAACCTAGACTACACAATTTATTGTTTTTATTTTTCCTTCGTTGAACGAACTATTATTTGTCTTAGTTAGGTATTTATGTATTTATTATACATATATATATATATATATATATATATATATATATATAAATCCCGATACACTTTTGGCGTCTTCCCGTTTTGCGTCATTATGACGTCCACCTGTTGGACTTATGAATATCGTAATATTTTCACATAAATTACTCGTTAATAATACAGCGATTGTAATGTCATGATCCATAATCTAAAATATTGAAAGGTTTTTATATACAATTTACCCGCATTCTGGTACTCATTTCAGCTCCCTTTCATGCTTATGACCATAAGACGTCCTTGTATATTATTTACTGTTAGTCCATTATAACACCTATGTCACCTCCGCATTCCACATCTCATCCTAGTGATGCGACGTTGCCAAATCTCGCGTTCATTAATCGCATTCCTAACTTGAGTGATAAGAAACTTTGCGCATAGTAGGTACTTTGCGCATAATACTTGATAGTGAGATTTTGCCTTCCCACTAAAGTTTATATGAACTGAGAGACCAAATTTTTTAAACTCCGATGCAAAAAGAGGGATGTTAAAAATTTTACGTGAGCATATTATTATCTATCTGTCTACCGTACGTCTTACTAATACTAACATTGATGAAACAATTTAAATTTTTTTTAGGGTTCCGTACACAAAGGATAAAAAACGGGGCCATATTACTAAGACTCCGCTATCCGTCTGTCACTATGCTGCATCTTATGAACCGTGATCGTTAGACAGCTGAAATTTTCACAGATGATGTAGGTATTTCTGTTGCCGCTATAACAACAAATACTAAAAAACAGAATAAAATTAATATTTAAGGAGGCTCCCATACAACAAACGTGATTTTGAGTCGCGCGCACTGAGCCACAGTCTCTAATATAGGGTCCTACTGAAATAGTGCACATAACTTTAGCATGTTACTCTGACTAAGAAACTAAACAACTATTCCCATGAAAATAGGTCTAAATATGAAAAAATATTTGACCTCCCATACTAAATGCGCTATCAGCCATGGAGTTTCTTTGGGAAGGTAAAAATTTTTTCTCGTATTCCGACCCATGTTTCTTAGCAAAAGTTGTTCAGTTTCATGGTCTAAGTAACATGCTAAAATTATGCGCACTATTTCATTAGGACCCTATATACCTAGTAAGATTTAACGTTTTTAGGGTTCCGTAGCCAAATGGCAAAAAGCGAAACACTTATAGATTGGTCATGTCTGTCTGTCCATATGACACAGCCACTTTTCTCCGAAACTATAAGAACTATAATGTTAGTAAGTAGATGTATTCTGTGAACCGCATTAAGATTTTCACACAAAAATAGAAAAAAAACAATAAATTTTAGGGTTCCCCATACATAGAACTGAAACTCAAAAATTGTTTTTTCATCAAACCCATACGTGTGGGGTATCTATGCATAGGTCTTCAAAAATGATATTGAGGTTTCTAATATCATTTTTTTCTAAACTGAATACTGTGCGCGAGAGACACTTCCAAAGTGGTAAAATGTGTGGCCTCCCCCCTGTAACTTCTAAAATAAGAGAATAATAAAACTAAAAAAATAAATGATGTACATTACCATGCAAACTTCCAGCGAAAATTGGTTTGAACGAAATCAAGTCAGTAGTTTTTTACGTCATAAATCGTAAACCGCAATTTACCTATCATTCAATCAACTCAAATCAGCTAACTTTATTAATATAATGTGGTGGTACAGAACCCTCAGTGCGCGATTCCTACTCGCACTTGGCCGGTTTTTTTCCTATGTAGGAGTACCTACTTAAGTACAGTTAAGAAGATAAACTTACGAAATGTTATTTTTGAGTATTAATATAAATAATAATAAAACATGATATTTCTCGGAATATCCCGTGTCATTGAGAAATGTCGCCATAGTAAAGATTCCACTTCCGTTCAAGACAGATTCCACTTTTATTCCAGAGGGATTGTACTTCCTTTCCAGACGGATTCCAATTTCATTCTATAGAGATTCCACTTCCATTCCAGAGGAATTCCACTAGGGACCCGGAGGGATTCCACTTCCGTTAAACGTGGATTTTACTTCCGATCCAGAGGGATTCTACTTCTACCCTATCAAGATTCCACTTCCATTTCAGATGGGTTCCACTTCCATTCCAGAGTGATTCTTTTTCCATTTTATAGGGATTCCACTTCTATTATATGGAGATTCCACTTCCATGCCAGATGGATTCCACTTCCATTCCAGATGGATTCCACTTCCATTCCAGACGGATTCTTTTTCCATTCCATAGGGATTCCACTTCCGTATTCCACTAGAGGGCTTCCATTTTCATTCCAGAGAGATTGCAATTTCATGGAGGGATCCTACTTTCATTCCATAGTGATTTAACTTTCGTTCCAGAGGAATTCTATTTCCATTCCATAGGGATTCGACTTCCGTTCCAGAGGGATTCTACTCTCACCCTGACCCTTACCTTACCCCTACCCCTACTCCAATCCCTGCCGCTATCCCTATACCCATCTCTGCCCCCACCCCTATGCCTGTCTCTGCCCCCACCCCTATGCCCCTTATCCTTACCCCTACTCCTAACCCTACTACTAACCCTACACTTATACCCCTATAACTAACCTACCCCTAAGGTCCTACACCTACCCCTACCCCTATACCTACCCCTACCCCTTTTGCTACCCTTACCCCTATCGCTACCCCTATCCCTGACCCTACCCCTACCCCTTATTCTACCCACCCCTACCCCTACGATTACCCCTAGCCCTATCCCTATCCTTAATCGTACCCCTGCCCCTACCCATATCCTTACCCCTACCCCTATCACTTTCCCTACCCCTACCGCTATCCACACATCTATCCCTATCGGACACAACGAAACCCGTATTAATATTTAGACATTTCAACCCTATCGCACCCCAACTCCATCACCAGAGGATGATAATATGTCACGTCCATCACGTTGTTTAATAGAATTGTTGTCGTTTTCATAATCAGCGACCCAATAAACCATAAAAACGATACCCATGTTTGTTTTTAGACATTTTCATACCATTTTCGCTTTTATGGGGTTGAATACTGAAAAAACCTTAAACATGTATATCCTCATTTATTGATAGGAGAGTTCCTGTAAAGTTCCGAATAAAATGGTCAGCAGCAAGCATCAAAACACTACTGTACTGGCACGATACGAACGGTAAGGAATAAAGTCAAAATATAATTATTACTCCTCGGTTCTTGGAAGGAATGCGCCTGAACGGCAACGTTGCGCGGAAGCCAAAAACTCTGCAAAATGTACGAAGTATATACGCAGGAGTATACTGACCGCGACACTAGCGTCACGTTACGCAGCGTGGACAGCGTGAACTAATTAAAATACAAGTTCATGCAAAGCTGTTTCAAAACGACGTCCACATGAAAAAAAAATAAAAAAATTGAACATTGTCTGGACGTCGAAAGTAACGGTTTGGAATGAGATGTTAATCTGACGTCCGTATACCGGACGCCAAAAGCAGGTGGACGCCACTTTAAATGCATTTGAGCCAATAATGGACGCCAGTTAGACTGCAGGATATATATATATATATATATATATATATAATCATCCCATCACGGTAAATGTTGATCCAGTTTAGATTTAGAACAAATGTTGATCCGCCTATTTCGTGTGTACATTTGGCTCCGGAGTGAGATAGAGCTGTATTTATCGAATATATGAATTCAGCGTGTGACGTCAGTGGATGTGCATTTGCCTGTTTTTAAATTACTCGTCATAAAATTTTACGGTTTTAGTTGATCCGATAACGGTCAAAAAAATGATACTGAAGCGTATAATGTGGCTCCGGTTTATATCTGACTGTTAGTGGTAAATGTTGCTCCGGAGCTGAATATGAAGGGTACGTACTAAAAAACAGAACGGCAACATCGCACTAGCGTGCGAATGAAATAAACATAAGTTCCTACTTCAAGTTATAGTGAGACAAGATGCTGTCGCGCATTTCTGCGCAAGAGATGTATTTCTATCTACCTCAGGCAGTCTGGTCCAAGCAGTCAAGTGAGTGTGTTGTGTTCATGATGGTGGATAATGGTGAGTACCGAGTTTATTGTTTTTATTGAAGTGCCGCTACTTACGTAAACTACAAAATAATTAGATGTCAGTATTAAGTTTTAAATCAATTTGGCATTAAGCATCAACTTTAACTTTGTCCTATTGTATAAGAATTTTGCATAACCAAAAAAAAAGGTAAAAAATATGTTTATTCAATATAGGTTTGCATTACAAACGCTTATTGCGCGTCAAACAGATGGTCAGTTCACTACACCAGTTGGCGTACTTCTGTGGAGAAGAACTGCCAAGAAACTCCACAGGCATCGCTCTTTTTAAAATAGCATCATATAATGTCGCGTAACAGCAGCAGGTACTTGTTAGGTATTTTGTGATGAAAGTGTAAAAGCTAATCTGAGTTTGTAAACCAGGGTTCATGTTGCATTACAGGTTACGTTAATAATCGGTCACAAACTACTTTAGTCTGTAGGTATGGTTTTTTGCATTTTCTTGTTACGTGATAGATGGGTAATAATTGAAAAGTTTTTCAAAACCTACGGTAAAAACGTACAACTATAACCTCTAACTCTGTTTTAAAGAGAATCGCAAATTATTATTTTCCAAGCTTCTATGCGATTCTAAAACATGTTATTTCGTACAGAATCTGAAACAACGCGGTGATAAAAACAATTTTTTGCATTTTATAAATCTGTTGCTTACCTATTTATTTTATTATTTATTATTTTATTGCTTAAATTGATGGTCTGAGACCACGGTGACCATGGACAGGAAGTCCCGGCCTGAGGTGGTCCACCAGGTTTATGTATGGAGAATAATAATAATTGTATCCGATCTTTCACTGGATGGTTTGTCTACGACAACTATTTTTCGATGCTAGTGTAGGTTTCGATGCTAGTGTACGTTTTTCGATGCTAGTGTACGTGTCCCCCAACGCATTTAAGAGTCAACAATAGTAAAAATAAGTAAAAACTGTTTATTGCACAACAACAATACAACATATTATAACAAGTATCATCTTTAGCGCAAGTGTGTGTAGGCAATTTATATTTTTTTACTTTTTAGGGGATCGTTTTTTGTCGGGGGTTTTTTTAAATTTTTAAATTAATTTTATTTGTAGCTTTTCAAACTTTTTATTTAGTTACTTTGAACTACTAAGCTTTTCATTCGCAGCACTACTTTAGCTCCTACAGCTAATTTAATTTTTAGTTTGACAGCTGTCATCCGAAATGTAGATCTCATCAAGACCTATCATTTGTCTCAGCACATGAGTAGTCTAGGGTCAGAGTTTTCAAGTTATAGCGATTTCTAGTTTGACAGCTGTCATCCGAAATGTAGATCTCATCGAGAGCTATCATTTGACTCAGTACACGAGTAGTCTAGGGTCTGTAGTTTTCGAGTTATAGCGATAATTAGTTTGACAGCTGTCATCCGAAATGTAGATCACATCGAGACCTATCATTTGTCTCAGCACACGAATAGTTTAGGGTCAGTAGTTTTCAAGTTATAGCTATATTTAGTTTGACAGCTGTCATCCGAAATGTAGATCACATCGAGACCTATCATTTGTCTCAGCACACGAATAGTCTAGGGTCAGTAGTTTTCGAGTTATAGCGATATTTAGTTTGACAGTTGTCATACAAAATGTAGATCACATCGAGACCTATCATTTGTCTCAGCACACGAATAGTATAGGGTCAGTAGTTTTCGAGTTATAGCGATATTTAGTTTGACAGCTGTCATCCGAAATGTAGATCATATCTAGACCTATCATTTGTCTCAGCACACGAATAGTCTAGGGCCAGTAGTTTTCGAGTTATAGTGATATATAGTTTGACAGCTGTCATCCGAAATGTAGATCACATCGAGACCTATCATTTGTCTCAGCTCACGAATAGTTTAGGGTCAGTAGTTTTCGAGTTATAGCGATATTTAGTTTGACAGCTGTCATCCAAAATGTAGATCACATCGAGACCTATCATTTGTCTCAGCACACGAATAGTCTAGGGTCAGTAGTTTTCGAGTTATAGCGATATTTAGTTTGACAGCTGTCATCCGAAATGTAGATTACTTCGAGACCTATCATTTGTCTCAGCACATGAGTAGTCCTGGGTCAGTAGTTTTCAAGTTATAGCGATTTTTACTTTGACAGCTGTAATCGGAAATGTAGATCTCATACATTTAGGATTCGCTATTAAATAATGATCAAAAACCAGTACGTCAAGTCTGTTGTGCACATATGACAGAGACAAAAAAGATGTTTTGGTCTTTATCACATTTTAAAACTACTGAGAACTTTTGTATATATTGAGCCTGCTCTAACTTGGTATGATTATTTGCAAATCCATTTCTATACTTCATCCGAGATCTCTGATGCGAATTTAACATTTTTTCCCCACCTAAAAAAATGCCAAGCGCTGCTAAAGAAATTTTCACTTCAAAAATTGACGCGTTGCGTCGCTTCAACTCTGTCGCAGTGGTAATTGAGCCTAACTGATCCCATTTAATTGCCCATCTTCGAAATCTAAACCTTACCCTAACATGTCATATTTAAAGTCATGGTTACCTTACCATGTTCTTAGAATATCATGTAAGTAATACGGTACCAAATTTGGAATCGATAGGACATATGGAAGGTAGTCAGATCCGCTCATCAACCATTAAAGAGCTGATGATCTTCGAACGGCTGATCAGGTCATGGTTGCCTTACCATATACTTTCAATATCATTGAAGTAATACGGTACCAAATTTCGTATCGATAGGAATACATATGGAAGGTAGTCAGATCCCCTCAACTATTAAAGAGCTGATGATCTTCAAACGGCCGATCAGGTCATGGTTACCTTACCATTTACTTTCAATATTATTGAAGTAACATGGTACCAAATTTCTAATCGATCGGATATAAGAAAGTTAGTCAGATCTGTGAATGCGGCATTTTGCAATCCATGACACACTTGCTTTCGTGCCCTACCTTCTCAGTTTCTTGCACCAGGGAGGACCTTTTTGAAGGCAACCAAAGAGCTATTGCTGTAGCCACATTTTGGGCTAACTTACTATAAAATCATTTGCCATTGATACGAAAAGAAGAAGAAGATCCTCTCATCAACTAGAAATGAGCTGATGTTCTTCAAACGGCTGATCAGGTCATGGTTACCTTACCATATACTTTCAATATTATTGAAGTAACATGGTACCAAATTTCTGATCGATCGGATATTAGAAAGTTAGTTAGATCCCCTCATCAACTAGAAATAAGCTGATGATCCTCGCACCGCTGAACAGATTTCCATGAAACATGGCTAAGAACACTCGGGATAAAATTATCTATGACACAAAAAAAAACTAAACGAGAATCGGTTCATCCGTTTGGGAGCTACGATACCACAGACAGATACACAGATACACCGATACACAGATACACAGACAGACACGTCAAACTTATAACACCCCTCTGTTTTTGCGTCGGGGGTTAAAAAGAGAGAGACTGTAAGGTAGGTAGTTAGTACAAGTAATTTTAATAACTTTCACGTAATTTGATGTTTTTTTTATTTTTCTTTATTACGAAGTCTTTTTTGTCCTACTTTTGTTTTGTAGGTAGGTACTAGGTAAGTATGTAACTTTGTAAATTTATCATTCTTCTTATTTTTATTAGCTCTAATACAGTCAGTTGTTAATGTACTAGCTCAATGGGGCTCTTGATATTCCACATCAGGTACTCCAGGTCCTCAATTTCTAAGTGCCAGCAGAAGCGGCCCATCACGATGAACAACTTTTACAAAGGCATAATTTCCGTATCTCGTACAGTTTAACTGGACTCTTGATGTTCCACGTCAGGTACTCCAGACCCTCGATAGCTGATAAAAAGTAGCCTATGTCCGTCTCCGGCGTACTAGCAATCTTTGTACTAAAATTCACGAAGATTTGTAGTAAGCGGAACGGCAACGTTGGAGTGACCACCGTAAGAAAGTGCTTCATTGTGATTGTTCCGTTTGAATCGGATCAACATTTATCGGAGCGGATTTGTATATTGGAGCCACATTTGACAAGCGTACTTTTCAGTCGAGTGACGTCACAAGAATGTCAAATGTTGATCCGATTGGAGCCACATTGGTATGAAAAAAAGCGTAATGGATCAACATAAGGCCTTCGGATCAACATTTGTTTTTGGATCAACTTTTAACTGATCGTACGTCTTGAAAGATCAACATTTACCGTGATGGTATCTCTATATATATATATATATATATATATATATATAATAAATACATAAATACCTAACTAAGACAAATATATATATATATATATAAGCTAACGCTTGATAAGCTAGCAGTAACAAACTACACATATTGTATATTTTTAAATAATTATAAAATTTTAAGTGGTTACCGATTTCCTTCATAGTAAATATTGCGCTGAGCTATAGCCGTTTTGCTCTGCTGCATGCACAAATTCACGTGTTTTTTCGGGTTTTTTGTTATCTTTTTAACCGACTTCGAAACGTTACGTTAATTATCGTTACGTTAGTTATCGTTACGTTAGCTATCTTTATTTGCTCTGCTTTACCTTTTTGTAAAGCAGAGCAAATAAAGATAACTATCTATCTATCTAACGAACCTAAAATGCACCCACCCATTTATGGCCATTTGTAATACGGTGTGTTATATGATATGGAGTGCTACAAACTAATTACGCGCCGTTTTGTAAAATGCCGCCTCCGGTATTAAGACGGCGAATAATACAATAAAATGCAAAATTACAGATTGTCACCTAATATAATCCTGTGGAACATTTAGGTGGGTATGAATTTACTTTGTAGTTCAAATACTAATGCAGTGCGAATTAGTAAGTACATATTAACTTAGAATGCGTATTTGTTAACTATTGATGTGTTATGTACTTAGTTGTTTTTAAATCGCGACTGCATAAAATATTAGTGCAGGTTAATTCGTCAAACTTACGTGTTTTGTCCATCTGAATGGGATGCAGTTGGTGGTGGCCACTTGTAAGGATGTTTTCGCCACAAAAGCTGCCCGAAGGTCATCCGAAACTGCCGTGACATGGAACAGTATAGCACGAAGTTGATTGCTCCGTTTAGGAGGGCCAGGGCGTCCATTAGCTCCCCGAACAGGTCGTAGCAACGCTTGAAGAAACATCGACCTAATAACCCACTCAGAAGACCTAGAATTCCTTGCGGCAGCTCTGTCACCAGAAACAAAAGAAGAACGGCGACTAGCATCATGGTAGTTCTGTTTGTTCTCTTGTCCGCTTTACATTGCCGCTTCACTGCTTTGTTATTCGTTGGGCAAGCATTGTACACGCGTATCTTTTTCTGATGCTGGTTCGCGTTGTATACCTCCCTGATTAGCCACAGACTAATGACTGTCAGTATACAGCAGGGCAGCAACTTGATGACAACACCGTGCACCCAGAAGTTGATCTGGTATAGCTGGCCTTCTTCGTCCGAGTCGACGTGGTAAAGTATCATTGGGCCTGAAGGTTCAAGTACTACCGCCGTGTGGATGTCGAAAACCTGAATAGAAAAATATTTTTTCATTAATTGTGTTGGCTTTTTCTAAACTTATGGTAAATATTTGTAGTTGGATATAGTTGTTTATAATACTAGTTAAGTGCTTGGATGTGTTGTCAGTCAATATTATGGTTACTTAAGTTGTTTTTGTGGACAATACTACATTCCTCTTTCTCATTGGCTAGTAGCGCAGCGTCAGAGTCCAGCCAATCGGAGGTCAGCGAGCACGATGCGAAGTTAGCTACATGTGAAGTTGGCTACATGTCGATGGTAGGGAGAGATAATGATTGTAAAGTGAAAGGCAAGTCAGTCGGTCGATAGCTCTTAGCGTGTAAGATTGTGCTTTAATGTTATACTGTGTCTCGGTAAATAATAAATATATTTAAGGAAGGTGATATGAGTTTCACTTCTCGAACTAGCCAATAGTTCAGAAGTGGGACATTCGAGAATTATACCGATTCTCAAACCACGCCAACAAAAGTGGAAATTTACGTAAGTAAATTTTTGGTAACCAGAGAAAGCAATGAAGGCTAGATATTTTTTTTTTCTTGAGTACTATCGAATCTTATATACACGTGTTTCGTCTTATTTATTTATACTAGCTCCAACCTGCCACGTGTTGCTGTGGCTCGGTTTAAAATTCTATAGAAAAATAGTTTTAGTTTTTCCCGAAATTCCTTTTTCTTTCTTGGTATATTTTTTTTATTTTCCTAGAAACCACGATCCCGATCAGTAAGTAATAACAAATCCATCTAGCCATTCCTAATTTATCAACGAACTGGTTTTTAAATTAAGTCATATTTTCATAGTGTTTTTTTTTTGGTTCTCGTCATTCTTTTCCTTAATTTTTTTTATATTCCTCGCTCGCTTGATTGCGTAAATACTTTTATTATTTCACTCTGTTTGAGTTCAACTTGCGTAAATATATCATTTATTTATTCTGAACTGTACTCGTATTTACTTGGCTGGCTGAAGCTATTCTTCAGGATGCTTTCGGCTTATTAAATAGCTTTTGACTAGCAGTACTCTTTGAAATTTTTTTCTCAAACTTCCACTTCTTATTTGTGTATGACGGATAATAAATTACCGACCCTACTAACACAGTTTCTTACAACGATTTATTTTTCCATTTCTATTTTTACATACACCTTCCTTAAAAATGTTTCATAATTTTGCGTTGCAAACAAATCACACGTTTTTCTACTTATACATAAAACGGATTGTACCGTCACCACAGATCAGATAATTTCAATGAAATGGCAGTATAACAATACTTGCTTTTGGTACGTAACCCAATTATAGTCGGCCACAAATTCTTGAGAATGAGGGTACTCAAAAGTGGTTAAATAAAAGAAAAAACCGGCCAAGTGCGAGTCGGACTTGCGCACCAAGGGTTCCGTACAACTCTGTTGGTATATAAGTAAAAGTTATGTTATTTTTATTGCTAAAAAAACAAATAATATAACATCGCTCATTTTAATAGATACAGTCACATTCAAGAATTCGAATGAAAAGTGTTTTCATTGTATGTGGGCTCCCAATTGGAATTTCGAAGCAAACACAAGAGTCTGAGAGCAAAAAGAGGCTTGTTTTTTTATGTATGATGCCATTTTTAGGCAGCTATCGAGCATCTGTCAATGTATGATCAAATATTTGTAAGTACAAGTTAAGATAATATAAGGAAAAGGTGTAAATGGCTAGGCTAGATAAAGCTAAACAATGCAAATTAGTTCAGACAGGAAAGTACTTTAAACCTAAAGTAATATTCATTAATATTCAAATAGTCACCTACCCGACAAATATAAATATTGGGAAGGGAGCTGAAGTATCAGTACTCATTTTAGATTCTAATTTAATTTATTTCTTAGATATTTGTTTTTCGCTACCTACACAAAGCACGTAAAAACTTGTGAATAATACACAAGACTAATCTTCGAACCCCTAAATATTTCTAATTACCCACGCACTAAATGGCTCTGTGTTGTATATTTCCTGATAGGATAGTGGTCCTAAAAATAAAAGCGTTGAGCTGTGATACGAAATGAAAACAAAACATATATTTTGTTCTTGAAGTTAAATAAGAAATTCACACTACCTACTTGATTCAACTCTCATTCGTTTTAGTACCCACTACTAATAATTGGTAAAATTCGTAGGGTAAAATTTAAAGTCTTGGTAATAAAACACTTCTCAGCGTTAAGAATAAAAAAAAACCTGATGAATAGCTTGTAAATAAGTTATTAAAACAAGTTGGCGTTTTGTTTGTTACGTTTATAATCGCCACAAGTTTATAATAAACTTTAAGCGAATTCAATATATTTAGAGGAAGATACAACTCATTTAATTGCGTTGTTAAATCAAATCTCGAAATAAGTTGACTTTTTTTTTAATGAAATGGTGCGTGTCCAAGGAGAAGTTGAAGTAGCAGTATAATTTCTGCTAAGGAGGGAGCCATAAGCGTACCCATTTGCAAGAGACCTCGATACTAAAATGTATGATTTTTTTTTTATCCAAAGCCCAAACAATTTTTATCTTTGTCTGAGAAATATTTAATTTGGGACTAAATAAATGTATTACTACAGATTGTCTGGTTAAACAAACAATTTAGGAAAAAAAATGGTGTTAAAAATATCGTATAAAACGACTATCACGGATCCTTTACGCTTCCTTTCTTATTATTTGTAATCAACACACAGGTAAAAGGAATATTTCCGTTTTTGAGTCTCAGTTCCGAGTGTAGCTGAAACATTTGATTTTTAAAGATTTTATTTCTGACCGACTAGTCGGTCAGCAACTGCATACGTTTTACAATTGACCACCTCATACAGACTATGTATACGACAGACTCTATATAATATTTACTCTGTGTGCGTGTCTACGAACGAACTTCCTTAGAGTGAGTTCCAGAACGGTAATAATTACCCTTTGACAGCAGTCTCTCTCGACCACACCGATGGAAGTCATATAACGCTATCCTGCTGTCAGGGTAACTTTTACCCGATTCGGAACGCAACCCTAAATAAAATCGGCAGAGAAAACTGAAGCCTATACATAAGATCAAACATGAAGTCTATACGAGTAAAAGATCTTCTACTCTTAATAAAATGGTAAAAGTTTTTTTTTATAATAGTTTGGATTTCGATCAACTTTGGAAAAAGTGCCTATCGAATACCTACTTTTTATTTATTTATGTTCCTTCGTAGAACGTCCAAATTGTTCTGTTCTCGATATAATTTCCTACATGTGGACATTGTGCACAATTAAAACTTCCTACATGTGGAAAGTTGGGTAAATCATCATAGTTCGGTAAGTACTTTAGTACTTTTTAAAGCAGGTTTTTCCGCGCAAGTGGTAACAAGACAAGTAGGTCTAAAATACACAGAACTTGCCCTACGGTGCAACAAACTGTAGAATACAGAGACTTGCTCGAGGTTAGAGTGTTATCTTTGACGTGTGGTCGACTGTACATTTTTCTGTATTTAAGCGAAAATATCAATTACATTAAAAATCCATTTCGGGAGTCTAGTAGATCCTGAAATTCTGATTATTCTGGAAGAAGTAGGTTTACTTATCGTTTTTATCTCAACATACCTACATTTTAAACTTATTTCTTGTACAAGAATGTTTCCTTTTCGCCCTGCTTTACTCATGAATGAATGGAAACTTACAACTTTCACTTATTTTTATTTTCACATTTTTTTTGCTCTTTCTAAAAATATCGATTAAATGTGTCAATCCATTAAGTTTAATTTAATGATACAGAATAACGTAAATTCTATAAATACCTACATGAATTCAATGAAAGTTAGGAAAAAAATATTTTGTACAAGATTATTTAAATATTTTTACTACCTACCTACTTGCTAAGTTCTGCGGTCTACCACTTTTAGATTTCGGTCATATACTTAACTTTCCGTAGCAAAATGGTGGGTGGATATCTCATTATAAAATTTGGCCGTGAAGTTATTTCAGATACCATTGGTGACTTGATGACCTTAGGCCTTCTCAGCTCTATGACGAGGTTACCTAATTACCTACCTGATACCAAAAAGGTAATTTGTTTTATTTTCGCTTTGCAATTATACTTTGCCCAATCACCTGGAAAGACTATGATATGCAATATTATGTAACCTTGGTGTTTTAAATTTACTGTTGATAATACAGAAAGTATTTTTTCAATAAGGAACGATAAGGTAAACTCGTATGAAGTGAAGCGCGCATGAGATGACTTCAATGCAGTATTTAATATACCGTATGGTGGATAGATGGAGTTTGGACATATACAGTCCTCCCTCGTGGTCCACCTGCGCCGTTTATATACAAAGCTGAATATAAAGTCCCATAAGAAAATCTTGAAAACTTTGGTATTTTAACAGTACTGGTGTGCATACCAACTTCATCCCTCAAACGTATATGTAGGTATATGCTTAACAAACAGAAGATAACGAGGTCTTTATGGTGCTAGTCCCTAACAAATAAATAATGAAAAGTTCATGTAAAAGTATAAGACAATCTAGATGACCCTTAGAAATTTTATAGTGTAAATTAGAAGCTAGCGCTCCTTTTAACTTATCCGCCAAACTGAGTATTACGATGAGCTGTGGTCATAAAAAAGGGCATTAGTTTATTGTTTGAAAGCATAAAAAAAAATATATAAAACCACTTTTTAAATGGAGTCGAAAAATGATTCAAGTTTACTAAAGAAATAAAAAGTAAAGTAAATTAAGCATTCAGGTGTGATATTATATATTATTATTTTTCATCGCTAAAACATAAGTATTATACACTAAATCTCTCACTTCTCTTTACAAATTCATATTCATTGTTTATTCTCTTATAACCGGGGTCGGCTGTGTCGGTGGCATTTTATTTTCTGCACTTAATTATTATTTTGCCGAAGAACTTGCCAGAATACCAACTCAATACGTTTATTGTCTACCTACCTCTTTAAATATTCGATTATTTTGTAGTTGTCGCAGCCAAGCAACTAGTCCATTTCCACAAGTACTAATTCGCTAAAAACTGACTTATCACACCATCGAGCTGAATCTACTAACTAATATCAATTCAACCCGGGAGCAGAAAACTACTGTTTTTTTTTAATCGAGATTAATCTAAGAAAGCATAAATTAAGATAAATGAAATATTTTCGTGTGAAACAACGAAAGCTTAACCATGTAAATAGCTTAATTAACGCTGCAGCTTATGAAAGATGTGCCAAGTAGTGCTGATCCTCTTATCTACTTAAGACAATATCGAGGATGGAAAGCCAGGAGTACCCAGCTCTCAGGGCCGTGGTTCTTCATACCTATACAAACCCAGGGATGCCCAGGTCACAGGGCTAGAGTTCTTCATACTTATTCAAACCCAGAAGCGCCCAAGTCACAGGGCTGGGGTCCTTCGCACTTATTAAAACCAAGGACGATAATAAAACTGGTTAAAACCCAGGAGGGCCCAGGTCACAGGGTCGGGTTTCATCGTATTTATTTAAACCCGTGAGGGCCCAGGTCACAGGGCCGGGGTTCATCGTACTTATTCAAACCCATGAGGGCCCAGGTCACAGGGCCGGGTTTCTTAGTATTTATTTTCAAACCCATGAGGGCTCAGGTCACCGAGCCGGGGTTCATCGTACTTAATCAAACCCAGGAGTGCCCAGGTCACAGGGCCAGGGAACCCGAAGATCTTCGTACAAATTCAAACCTAAGGAGTACCTAGTCCACGGGGCCAGTGGTTTTCATACCTACACTCAGGGAGTCCGGGTAACATGGAACATGATTCACAACATTTCTTTTTTTTTCTTCTTACTCATGCGATTTGCACACTGCTATGAAACTTTAAAAAAAAAATATGTACATAGTTTTTAGTGCCCTCGCTGATAAAATTAATAATTTTGACTTTGAAAATGATTCACGTTCTAAATTACAAGCGCCAAAATAAACACCCGAATTGTGAAATTTCCCTTAGCCACATAGACTACCTACGTCAAAAAAAATACACCGTGATTAATACAAAAGTACCTGGGCGACCGAGCTTTTCCCAGACATGAGACCTAGCTACATCGATTTTTCGCCCCCGAAAACCCCTGTATAGTAAATTTCATCGAAATCGTTAGAGCCGTTTTCGAGAAACCGATTACAAATAATTATATATACAAATATTGCTCGTTTGATAGAATAAGATTTTGAAATAACATGAAATGTTGTGAATTGACACTTATGCATGTACTTGTACTAAGTACGGACCTATCATCACATCACACCACTTGTTGCCCCGTTTTTGGTTCAGAACTGATGTTAAGCTGCCTTCAGTCACATTTTCATCGATACGGACGACTCAAAAATAATGGACTTATCTTATTAAATTTATAAAATTCTTGTATCATCAAATCTTCGGCTTATATCGCCAATAAGTAATTACTAAATTCTTGTATTGCGCCGTACGCATGCCGTACGATATAACCATTCATGAACGTTCCATATTAAACTGATGTCCATGTTTCATACAATACAAAATTTTAGTTATAACTAAGTTCTTGTTATTATTTTGATATGATGTTTGTTTGTTTAGGTATGTTGGTTTAATATTGTTACTTACTTAAACTTGCGTTATGATTTGATATATTGTGATATTAACTTATGACATGTGAATATGTAGGTACAATCATTGCAGTTCTTTATGTCTTCTTATTGTTTTGATTATTATTCGATATCTACATCATTTTGAATTTGAATTATAATTACTATTGTCGTTATTTTTATCATTAAAATAAAACAAAATAACTGGCTGTAACTACGCTTGGGAACTCGCGATACATTTTCATTTCATATTATATATTCTTTATTGTACACAATAAAACAGAACAGTAGTGATAGAAGAGGTTCACAATGCGAGCTTATCTCTATGAAGAGATCTTTTCCAGCCAACCTGAGTTTAGTGATATTATGATTTAATAAATTGTAAAAATCTTTTCTTTCACTACAATTTTAGAGAACTATTTACATTTCATGTTCTTTTTTTTTGTTTTGTACATTTTAATTATTGTTAAGTATAGAATATTTTCCTCAAATAATTTCTATTGTTGTTTTTGCTTTTATTTTTGTGTTTGTATTTATTGTTTTATAATATCGTTTCCTTATACTATCACAAGATATAAAAAAGGAATAATGTATCAAGTAGGTAATTTACTGTAACCACGCGAAGGGACTCGCGCTTATCAGGACGGCCGAACTGTTGGCTTTTTCTAAACTTATGGTAAATATTTGTAGTTGGATATAGTTGTTTATAATACTAGTTAAGTGCTTGGATGTGTTGTCAGTCAATATTATGGTTACTTAAGTTGTTTTTGTGGACAATACTACATTCCTCTTTCTCATTGGCTAGTAGCGCAGCGTCAGAGTCCAGCCAATCGGAGGTCAGCGAGCACGATGCGAAGTTAGCTACATGTGAAGTTGGCTACATGTCGATGGTAGGGAGAGATAATGATTGTAAAGTGAAAGGCAAGTCAGTCGGTCGATAGCTCTTAGCGTGTAAGATTGTGCTTTAATGTTATACTGTGTCTCGGTAAATAATAAATATATTTAAGGAAGGTGATATGAGTTTCACTTCTCGAACTAGCCAATAATTGGGAAATAACACCTTATTGAAATTGTTATACAAGGTTATTTAATTGGACCTGATATGCGTTGAGGTCAAAAGCAACTACTTTTGTTCTATGACTTTGCTAACAACGCACAATTTTTTTTTAACTTCCCATACAAAATGTGTTGGTCACTTAAGTAACTTTATAGCCTTGTATATAATATGACAGAAGAAGAGAGAAGACGAAACATGACGGATTAGAAAAAATCTATAAATAGAAAGCCAAGATAATAGAAATAGATGAAATAGATGCCAAGCCTGATACCATTTAGGGTTAAAACAACACGTGTCAAACGCGGGCTTGCTCAGAAGTTCGTGTAACTCTTAAATAGAAGACGTGATAGCCGAGCCTGATATCATTTAGTCTTAGAGCAACACGTGTCAAATCCGGGCTTCCGTGGAAGTTCGTGTAACTTCTAAATATAAAACACGATAGCCGAGCCTGATATTATTTAGGCTTTAGACTAATACGTGTCAAATCCGGGCTTGCGCGGAAGTTCGTGTAACTCTATGCATTTAGGATACCAAAGTGACCCGATTTCAATGACTCAGCCATGTGAAAAGGATGGGAGAGAAGAGTGCGGTCAAGCATATCTTCCTATTAGCAGAAAATCTGTCAGAAATCCTATTTACCGTTGGATCGATTTATCTCCCGTATGGCGTGTTCGATTTTAAATAAATGTAACTACGCCATTGTAAGTGACAGAAGGTCCTGCTACTTAAGAAGTATCTCCAGCCTGAGATTCAACTTTCACAATAAGCTGACTAGTAAAAACTAGCTGGTCTGATTTACTTACGAATTTAAATGTGTAAAAGAGGAACGAAGAATTTAGTTACATAGATTATAGTCTGAAGAGATCCCCTTCCAAACCCTTCTAATGAATACAGCCACGGAGTTGAATGTATTTTAATAATAAAAAAAAAATACTTTTTGCTACTTCATTAACTTTCCATAGAAACTGGAAATCTCAAGGTTTTACACTAAGAAGTTAGTTTTCTTAAAGAAAATTATTATAATAAGAGCAGCTTTCTCGAAAAGTCTTATCTCGTTTCGCTGTGAGGAAAATATTTTCCTTTTATTGTTTCAAGGAAAACCTCGGTCTATAAATGGGTAAATGATAAATTGACATGAGCATTTGGTGCCTGTCCAACTGCAAACGCGTTAATGTCGATTCGGTAAAAAAATATTTACACAGCGTATGATCGATGTTCTTGTGTGTTTTACAAAAGAGAAAAGTCAATAAACATATTGAGACCCTCGTGAAAGTAAATTAACATATTTAAATCTTCCTCATTGATCAATAACGCTGTACCGTAGAGAACACAATACCTCGCATTCCATACCAACGTAGGCGTGGGACATCAGTTTTCTTTCAGCAATCAGAATGCAAATAGGTACAACAGAGCAGTTAAAACCTGACACTTGCAGCGGGACTCTTGTCCCAACGATACTTGAAATAAGGACAATGTGTCAAGCTTGACGTGCTCTTAACTGTACCAGGTATAGATTCGATTTTATTCGGTTAGACCGGGACACCTACCTCAGATTAAAACTATACACGGGACGCGGCGCTTGTGCGCCTGCAGAAATTACGTTCTAAACGTCGAGCATTGTTATACATATTTTACTTTTGTTGAAATATTTTTCAACCAATAAAAACAAAAAGCCTCATCGAATGGTCCCCAGACATATTTAGCGAAGACCACACGCATTTTCTTTTATATTGGTTGTTCAAAAGAATATCAACCGTAGCCACCAAAGTATTAGAGTTGAAACTTGTAATTTTATACACGACGTCTTCCAGGCGTCAAGTTGCCATTCCCAGTGGGATACAGAAACTTTTAGATCCTAAGCGATGTAATAGTGAGCACATAATAGGGAGAGATGATCCTATCTGTGATGGAGGACAAAGAGTTTGGCAAGCCACAACGCTCATTTGTAAACAATAGTAAGCAAAAACAACAGTAGAAAAACCCATCAGATTCAGATAATTTTATTCAATGTAAATTATTTACAGAATACTTATTGAATGTCATGCAGAATACAATGCAAATAGAGCAACTCTACGCCGTTTCGGATCGTGCTATGGCAGCGTAAAAGAAACGGCAAGAAACCACTGCAGCACGGCCTACTTTAAGTGTCGGCTTTTTACAATGTGTTTCTTGTGTTTCGCTGGAATATCAGAGCACCAATCTATAGTAAGCTTTTTTACAAAATGTTTGCTTTACACAGTCTTTAAACTTTCTCTCAGGTAATTGCACTATATTGTCAGGTATTTATCCTACACACAGACCAATGAAAGATGTATTGACTTTAGTTAATCTAGTATATGGTTGATCAATTTTGTACTTATTTCTAGTATTAAAATTATGCCTGTCACAATTTTTAGGTAATTGATTAATGTTCTTTCTAGCGTACATAATGTTTTCATAAATGTATTGGCATGGCACTGTCACAATGTTGATCTCCTTAAATAGTTCTCTAAGGGAATCACGAGTAGTATAGTTAACTGCAATGTTACCGGGCTGTTTTATTTTGTTTGTTAATAATTAATGGATAAATATCATAAAATGATAAAATGTCAATATCTATTATGTACGACATACAGCGTGAATTTGTATTGGTTTTGCTCCCGAAACTCAGTGACACTACTCATCAAAACAAGCAACTTTCATGAACAAAAATTTTTTTTTGCACGAAAACAATTTTTCGCCTTCCCATACAAAATGAGTCGATCACGTGACCACTTTACTATGGAGAGGCGAAAAAATTTTTACGAGAAAAAAATATTTTCCTTTGCGAAAGTTGCTTGTTATTATGAGTAAAATCACTGGGCTTCGGGAGCGAAACCAATGAAAATTCACGCTGTATAGTGTAATAGCTAACTACCTTGTTAAAATATTTGTCATCATAACCTTAGATAAATAATGATTCGCTGCGCTCCGACAGCGAATAATTTATCTAAGGGCATAACATTGTCTCTTGTTCACTTAAACTAGTGCAACTTACAGAAAATTTAATACGTGAAACAAGGAGCAATCCCCCAAAATTTTGTGTTTTTTCTCGTCGCCTTGACTTTTCTGGGAATGATCTTGAACAAAAAGTCAGGGACCTCATAATATAAGGGTGCGTTTCCAAGTAGAGCGTAGCGGAGACATGCCAAATTTCACCCATTAGCGAGCATGAAATCCAAATGAAGATTTATATGCTTTGCCGCGGTGTTTGATCGGATTGGTTTACATTTTTCACGTTTCCGCTTTGCTTCAGTGGAAACGCACCGTAACGAGCAGTAATGTATTTTTATTTGTTTTTTTTTGGAATACCAATCGGCCCCGTTTTATGATGGCCGAGTGTATTTGTCAAACTCATCAATATTCCTGCGACGCAAAATATACGAGTGAATGTCAAGAGAGTAGCAATTCGGATCAAGGACGCACTCCATGAGCGTTCCTCACATACAAGTGGAAATCGAAAAATATTTTTTTTAACTTCATTCATCATTTTAAAGTATGTAAGGCGAATATACTCCTCAAATGGGCATTTTGTAAAGCCTACTCCTCATTTACAGCTGGTTAAGAAAAGTTGTAAAATATATACCTATGTGAAATATCTGTTCAAGGATTACATATGGTACATGAGTTTTTTCTTTAAGTCTTTGTACTCTATATTTAACAAAATAACTACGGTAAATCGATTTTTACGTGTATTCCCTACTGTTCTTAAAGCGCTATATTATTTGGAAATATGTTTACACTAATAAATTAAAAGAACATTATACGTAACGTTATATTTCATACGAAAAAGTAAGTTTTCCTCATTTTCGACGAAATTCAGTCTCATCGTTAGTAGTAACAGCCACGTTGAAGAGCACTCTTATTTAAACGCTATTGCAGCGTTAATAAGGTCGATATTTGCATTGACGATCGCGTAGCTCCTAATTTGAGGAGTATATTCGCCTCAACAGCCAAGCTCTTGTCGTAGGTCGATGTCTCATCGCTTTCTGTCCTCTAATCCTAACATCGCTACATGCTTTCCTTCTCGTTTTTATTCATGTTGGTTATCGATGAGCGACACTCTGTGGTCGTCCGCGTCCTTGTTTTTAACCTATACGTGACTTTTTACCATTGACACTCGACAAAAGGCCCGCGATTCATCAAAAACAGTGAATGAAACGCTCACAGAAAAATAAGGGTACTTAGAAGGAGGATTAAAGAAATAATTCGTCACAAGGTAGCGAAGGCGTCGTTCTATGGATTTGACGGGTTATTTTGAATATTTCCTAGTGATCACTGATAGTTTGACATAAAATATTGGGACATGTTGGCAGATGTCATCCCATAGTAAAATAAATTAGCAAGGTATCTATTCCGAGCGAAGCAAGGAGGTCCGAAATCTTTGGAAACGCTCTTTATTTCACTGAGTGAATAAAATAAATTGAATTTGGAACATGCGCGAATATACGGATTATACGGATTAGTACGAAAAAAGGTAAACGTGCAAAGAGGTTGCACACTTTCGCTATAAAAACGTACTTAAAACTACCAAAACGTAATAACTGGCTGTATGGTATATAGCTCAATTTAAAATTTTAAATTAAGAAAAAAAATTCGTAAACTATATTTTTTCAGGATCAATAGGTTCTAAATAAACTAGGGTACCTTTACTTCAATCGGGTAAGACAGATTTTCGATAAGTTTTGTATTTAGCGAGTAATATTTTTTTTATTGATGGGGGCGCTAGTTGACTGCACGAAAGCCCTTAATTCTTTTGTATTTGTTTGTAATGGCGTTGTCCGAAACAGCTCTAATAATTTTAGCAAAAATGTACGATATTGCTGTTTACGCGGACTTAATAATTTCTGCGAAAATTCATTTTCTGTGTTTTCACATCTGCCACGTCCGTTTCCGTCTGTTCTGAGCAGATCTCGTCATCCCAGGTACGTTAATTTTAACAACTAGTTCTGAATTTCTTTAGTCTTCTACAATGATGATGATGAGAAGGGAGATATTAACAGAACTTACCATGAAAGTAGGGATGCATAGTACAGGCGGTAGAAAGAAGCTGCACAATATCGCCGTGCTGCATCGTCGCTCCGTGCACAGGATGTGGTTCCGGTCAGAGTACCTGCAGAGATAAAGAAATAAACAAATAACTGGCAAAGAATAGTGGATAGGGAAATTGATCAGTTGGCCCGTGTCTTGAGAATTGGACCCTTTTCGAGCAATTTGAGAACAGCGCTCACCTGTAAATTCTTGTCGTTTCCCAGCTCATCTCCATCCATGGCTAACATAAGTGATCTGTAAGAGGAGGCTAGGCAGCAGCGACCTTCTGCGTTCATCAACCACCGCAGTAGCCATGCTCATCGCTAATAGGTTTTTTTATGTAACAAGTGAGTAAGCGAGCTTGTGGGCCACCTGATGGTAAGTGGTCACCACCGCCCATAGCGCCCACTGTCTTATTCAGATTCAGATAATTTTATTCAATGTAGATTCTTTACAGAATACTTATTGAATGCCATGCAGAATACAATGCAAATAGAGCGCGTCTACGCCGTTTCGGATCGTGTTATGGCAGCGTAAAAGAAACAGCAAGAAACCACTGCAGCAAGGCCTACTTTAAGAGTCGGCTTTTTACATTTCTTGTGTTTCGCTGGAATATTAGAGCACCATACCTGCTTGTCATTGGTATAGTCATATAATCTATAGTAAGCTTTTTTACATAACGTTTGCTTTACACATTCTTTAAACTTTCTCTCAGGTAATAGCACTATATTATCCGGTATTTTGGTGTAGTATCGTACACACAGACCAACGAAAGAAAGTATTAAAATTATGCCTGTCACAGTTTTTAGGTAATTGATGAATGTTCTTTCTAGCATACATAATGTTTTCATAAATATATGTTGGCATGGCACCGTCATAATGTTGATCTCCTTAAACAGTTCTCTTATGGAATCACGAGTCTTCAGGCAATAAATTGCTCTTATAGCCCTCTTTTGTAAAACGAATACTGAATGGATATTAGTAGCATAAATGACACTAACAAGACAGCAAAGCGCTTTGTCAACCCTAAGAAGTAAGATGGTGTGTCTCATGTGCCAGGTAGTGGATTTATCGACTAATAATATAAAAAGTTACTAAGTTATTCAGTAGCGGTCTGCCGTTACGATGCTCGCACTCTTTGCTCCCTAACTGCCTTGTGAAGTTGAGATAGCCATTCAAAGTAAGTCCACGAAAAAGTATTTGAATATTGTTTATCGTTTCTTAGCGCGATAGGTAGGATAAGCAAAATAAACCCAATTATAATTATCGCGCTAGGACCCAAAAAAAATACACATGTATGAGAAGAGCTAAAGTTAAAAAAATATTTCAAAAAACAAAATACCCGACTGTGCAGAAAAATATGAACTGAAAAGAGAAAAACAAATGAGGTATTGCAGGCGGGGAGAAACAAACACTACATAATACATTTGATGATGAACAACCACCTCCAAACACATAATTTTAGTCCGCCCCGGTTTGTACCCGCCTAATATCTCATGAAATTTTTAGAACTAGTTTTTTCTCTTTTCAGATCATATTTATCTACAAAGTCGGGTATTTTGTTTTTTTAAATATGTATTTTTATTTAGTATTTTTAAGTTTTATTTACGAAATATTTTTCTATACCCTGTGACACTCCTACAATTAATACAAATGTAACGACACCTCACATGTTGAAATCTATCAGGCCGTATAGGCTGCAGAGCGCGATAAAAAAATCGACATACATGCTTACATACATACACTCGAAAAACATAACCCTTCTGTTTTGGGGCAGTGGGGTAAAATAAACCCTATTTGTATATTTTATAGGAATCGCATGTATCAAGAAGCCTATAAGAGGTAAGTATCGTCAGTAACCTTGCCTGTTGTCATTCCACCTGAAGGCCGTCATGGTATCTCTACAACCAGCTAAAGTTTTAATTCGACCCCAGCTGTCTTATTCAGAGACGTTTGTCTAACCAAGTTTAAGGCGGACAAAACCTGCTGTCGAAACCACAGGTTGTGGGCAGTAATGTGGGTAAAACTTCGCTTTTAGACAATCAAGTGACGCGTGTTAAGGATATTATTAAGATATATCGCAGGTAAAATTTCAGAGCCCTTAAACTATATTTTTTTTTCCTAGTACAATTAGTAAATAGTCTCCATTTCTTACAGTTTAACTAGGTCAATTTTAATTTCACGGGGCCTGTTATCGTAATTTCACTGGTTAGATTATATTTAGTTAGGTTAGGTTGGTTTATAATGTACCCTTTACAATTTACCACTTAAATTATACACTCACCGGCAGAAATAACCGGCCGGTCTGTTTCCTTTCATATATTTTCATACAAATATGGATACCCTTGCGACACTTTAAATATTTCAATACGCTAAATGTAAGAGATATCTGACGAAATGACGTATATTTTTTTTGAACGATGCACGGAATTTCCTGGATACCTTGCACAGGTCTAATCTTCAAGAATCGGTAGTCAGATACCATATTTATTGATCTCACAGTTTATTCACGGATATTTATTTCGTTAAGGAAATATATTGACGCTTCATTTGATCCCTTACGTGTATGAAAATGTATGACAGAAAATAGACCGGCCGGTAATTTTTGCCGGTGACTGTATGTAGGTACACACGGCCGCTCGTCGGTAGAAACACTTTGACCTTGAGTAGGTCTCTGGTTTCGGGCGTTTGTAGCGTAGCGCTGGTTCAGCTTATACTGGTTTTGTTTTTACGTTCTTGCTGCCGTGTGTACCTAGGCGAACGAGCATTGCTCTGAATAATCTTTAAAAAGCCCAATAACAGATGGCACTGCAGGGTTTCTGAAACGCGTTTTTTTAAAGAAATGCTCAAAATAAAGGAGATACGAAATTTTCCCAGACATGAGAGCTAGCTAGATAATTTTTTCGCCCCCGTAGAGTAAATTTCATCAAAATCGTTAGAGCCGTTTTCGAGGAACCGATTACAAATGTATATACAAATATTGCTTTGATTTGTTAAATTGATTAATTTGACTAGTTAAATTATAATTTAGCTAGGCTAAAATCTAGCTAAGTCTCATGTATTGGATTTCAAACAAAAACCTACAGCGCCATCTGTTGGTGGGTAGCACAGCTTCCTCACGCAATTGAGTGAAGCTCGGTTGCCCAGGTACTCCTATAAAATTCAAGCTAACCAAATTATACAGGGTGTAAGGCAAATATTGAAAGGGCATGATCAGTCAATGTAACTGAACAACTTTCAGTAAATAAAACTTTAGGGAAATGAAAAAAAAAATCGGCCTCTGGAGAGGAGGAGTTTGCACGGATACAAACTGTCCAATCAAGTTTGCAATTTTGTATGGAGAAATTACTGAAAGTTGTTGAGTTACGTTGACTGATCATGCCCTTTCCGTATTTGCCAACCTGTCCCTCACACCCAGTATAGATACTAGAGCTTGTTTTCCTGTTCTGTTACGCAGTCGGGCTTTTCGTATTTTAAAATATTTATTTACTAGGGTTTTGTTTCTAATCCTCCTTCACATACATAATTAAAGCGTAGATGGTAAGAACATCTTTCAACACAATGATCCGTCAGACGCACATAATCTTGAAGAGATTAAACGATTGATGTTTTAATGTGTACCTTGACAAAACAGATTTTAATGAAAGAAATTAAATTCAGAAACATTTTAAAAGACTTAATTATTGTAGAAAAATAGATCAAAGCGAACCAATTAAATAAGTAAATTTTGGGACCGAAGCTTATTTGAGATCTACCTAATCCTCTACACAAATGCAACGTAGACGTTTGGTGAAGTGGCTTCTTTTATACGAGTACAAAGCTAAGTGGGCAATTCTAAAGAATAAGCTCAAGGGACAAAAGATGTACTTTAACTCAAATTCAGACGCTCTTGCAAGGACAGAGAATTGATGATATCGGCAAATAAAATCGACCTTGAAACTTAACCAATCTTAATATAAATAAAATTATTATACGATAGTTTGTTTATTTTTTGAAAAAAATCTCAAATGAAAAACTGTTTGTGGGTGAGAGTGGTTCCCATGCAAGTTAGACACCGAAAAATCTTGTTTTATCATACTAGTTGTTACCTGAGACTAGATACGCAGGAAATTCAAGAGAAAAAAATTGCCTGTTTTTCCGTACCAAACATCTACATTGGTTTAGCAAACTTTTTCAATGTGTTCAGCGAATTAGCCATGAAAGCGTGATGGACAGAAAGAAACACAGACAGCTACTTTCACATTTATTATATTAGTTAGATAGTTGGGATGGATACGAAGAGAGAGAGAGATGAGATGAGTTTTAAAGGTTTGACAAAAATAATGCTAGACTTTAACCTGAGAAGCTTACACTCACCAAAACTTTATATCGTTCAGATTACCTACGCTCTTTGATAAGAACCTGTATACACCTACTTAATCTCTACTATTATAAAATTGTGATTTTGTAAACCATAAAAACATTTAAAAAAATATATCACGGTATGCTTTTATATAGCCACTGAATCCAAATCACAGATTTTTGGACGTTATGTCTTTTTAATTGTACGAGCATCACGTAAAAATACTGAACCGATTTTAATGACACTTGCTTGATTAACAACTATTTTTTTTAAATTGGATGAGCTCTAGTTAACTTACCAGATTTCTTCTTGCTAGACAATGTCTAAACAATAAGTAATTAACACCTATCTTTGCTTCAATCCTCATCATCATCATATCAGCCGAAAGACGTCTACTGCTGGACATAGGCCTCCCCTTTAATAAATGCAGACAAATCTAATGAAACATCATAAGTTACAAGCTTCCTTATGGAGCAATCGGGTAAAAATCTACCTCGCCGTTTAGGCTCCCGAGGGTGCCCAAGAATTCAGTTAGGTAGTGTATATACAAACATACTCTCAAAAAACATAACCCTATTTTTGAGTTTGTCGAAAAGAAACAGAAAATAAACAGCCTTTCTATTGGAAGTTACGTACGTATTAAAGTCCTCGTAGCAAATCGTAGCAAAATGCTACGAACATGCTACGACTACACCCCGCCCAAAAAGCACCCTTGGATTTTGCCTGTGAATAGAATCTGAATTCTTTGAATATTTGTATTATTAAGTAAATATCATAATTTTTTTTATAAATATATAGTAGGTTTATAAATATTTAGTAGGTAAAATTAGACGAATATAAAATATAATATTTTTTCGGTAACCGTTGTTTGTTATTTAAAAAAATTGGAATGACAATTTATTTTTAAGTGTATTTTTGCGTGAAAATTTAATTTTGTACGAAAAATGAACGGTTAAAAATAGTTTTGAAGATAGCTTCAGTTTTTAAAAAGAATCAGAGTCATCAACCTTATAATAAAAACTAATAAAAACAGCTGGTTCGACTGACGTTTTGTTAAGTAACATAATCTTAACAAATTGTTCGCCCTGGGGTTTGGCCAGTAAACTCCCTGGCGACTGTCCTAATCCAGACCTGATTACTTTCTGTTGACGCCACTAACCTGTACATAGCACAGAATTTATAAGTTTTATCACGTAGAAGTGACTTTGATTTAGTAGCGATAAAGTTAGATTGTTTCTTAATGCAGATCTTATAAGTTATGAAAAGATATATGCTAAGTTGTGCCTGAATGAGTACGAGATATATTATGTACATTTTGTTATTTAGTTTCTAACATTATTCGAGCCTAACAGAACTGATCAGCACTTAGTGGCGACTTGTTCGTATAAAAAATACAAAGAAGAAAGAGTCATTTGAAGACGAGATAGTTCAGAAACGTCAACGTGGTACCCCAAATAATGACCCTGAAGGTCACGGTTTTAAGCCCGGTTCGCGTCTAAATATCTTCTTTTTGTTGTAATTATAGTATACAAAGATTTCGCAAAGATTCGGCCGTTTAGGCTTTTTATTTCTTTTGACACATTTTTGTCGTAAAGAATTAAGATTAGTATGGTTATTTTTATGCATATGATTAATGTTGTTAATGTTATTATAGATCTATTTATATCCTATTACACATAATATTCATACAAAGCTTTAAAGCTAAGTATACAGCTCTGTTGTGTTCTGGAAAAATAAATATTTTGTATTTGTATTTTGTATACATGATACACAAAAAAATGACTTCTTATTATCGCAAAGCGTTCAACATCTATGAGGGTTATATTATAGAGCCACTTTCGCACTGGACTTATGGTACGTTTTTCGAAGTTTAACAAGTTAAAAAAACAATTTCATTCTTTGTTAAGTTGTTTTGAATTTGTAACTTGTACAGCTTCAAGAAATATCCAACATGTTTAAATCTTTACAACCGTTCCGATGTTTCATCCAAATACCAAAAACGAGAAAATTCTGTGCTCCAATAACAAAAGCCAGCAGATCACTAAGACGACCAAACATACATAATCCTATCGAAGAAGGAGCCGTTGGATGAAGGTCATGTCATCTTGTCCTTAGCAACAACCTCGCAACATGTTATCATGCTTAAAGGACATGTGACGTAACAAACAATGGAAGTAACATGAGATGGAAGTTTAATTAAGTCTGCACAGTCGAGGGCACCTTAAGCTTGACACGATGAACTTTGTACCGTTCTTATTTCATTCACCGTAAGAACAAGCTAGACCTGAATCTTGACTGTACAATATATTCCTTAGAGTATATATAAATTTCAACGTCAGCAATTAAAAAGTACCAAAAGCAACAGGATTGCCTCGCCCAATTCTGGTACTTAGTGAATTGACATAACCTAAAAATGACATTGCAACTCCCTAAACTACCGGGTTTAGACAAGACAACCCTGAATATTTTGGTACATGTTGATTAGTACTTTTGCATGTACTATGTCGTTTTTTGTTGACTGCACGAAACGTGCCAGGTCTCACCTTGGTAACCCTGTTTTTTAAACTCACCTTATCATTGTACACCAGCCTAGATAGGTCGTTTTTTGGTGGGTGATGAGGTAGGGTTGCCAATTGCCCGCTCTCCGTCTATATAAACACTTTTCAGGGTGTTTTTTATCGTCAATGTGTTTACTCTTGACCTCAATCTAGTCTTGAAGACAGACGATGGAACGAGCTTGCCCAGAAGAAGTCTATTCACTCGCGACCTGAATAGATTCGGGTTATATGAACTCGGGAAAAGACGCAGGCAGAGAATTCCACTCTTTGGCTGTGCGAATTATAAAAGATGTTTCAAAGCGCTTTGTGCGAATGTGCGGAATATCAACCAAGTATGGGTGATATCCTGCGGTGCTCCTGGACTCCCGATGGTAGAAGGGAGATGGTGGAATAAACTCGTGGAGCTCTTGAGCACACTCTCCGAAGTGCAATCTGTATCAGGTATCCTAACCCAGGTAGCCCGCCTAAGTTGGTTGAAGCGTATAACACAGGAGGTGTTTATAAAATATAATTTTCAAGGCTTGATGCACCCATTAGTGAGATTTAATAGTCGCCGAATAGCCTCATACTGTTCGGTTATTTGTATACTTCACTTTGAATTCATATTAATTTTATTAAAATTTAATGCAACCGTGCATATTTTTTTTAATGAAAGAATAAGAGAAGTTGTACGCTAACAGTACACAGGGTTTAATAAATATCTGTAAACCAGACGTCAAAGTAAGTTTTGCTTTGTAAAACGAGTATAAAAAAGTTATTGCATTAAATTTATCATCAGTTCACGATAGTAGAGTCGCTTTACACTGTTAATTGAACTTTTTTCTTAGATCTAGGGATAGCTTTAAAATATTATCAGTCTTGCGTTTCATCGTTAAAGTTTGATAAAGTACTGAAAAATTGTCTTAAACATAAACAAATAACCAAAATAAATTAGACAAAAATGTAGAGAAGCTTTTGTAAAGCTGAAATGGCGTAAACATATCTGATGACAAACGGCGGCGACAGTTGTCTAGGCCTTGTCTGCCTAAAGTATTCGTTATCTTATCTACATGATATAAGAAAGGCAAAAAATAAAAATAGAGGAGGTACGAAATTCAAGAAAACATCTTCAGATCATTGCTAATAGAACTTAGGGCTCAAGTGCCCTTTGCTGAATCTAATCTACTTTTCCGACCAACATTAGTTTTATGAGATACTTTTGAGGAAAATACGAAAAATTATCATCATTTCTTTGCAAAAAATGCAAGGAAGGGCAAGAAATGTCAAGGAATGAAAGAGGAATGAAGCAAGCGTAAGTGGCGTGAGAGAAAGGCCTATTACGATTTGAGATGGTTGGGTGGTGATGGCACTCACTCTGAGGGTTTCCTTTCCGGATATACAATAAAATAAAAACAGATGTTTACAGCATTTTTTTCAAAACATTTTGTCAAAAAATATCCGATCACAAACTAGGCAAAGCCTATCAGACGCTAATATGATCTACATGTCGCAGTGATTCTACTCATAAAAACAAGCATCTTTACAAACGCAAAAAAATTTTTACTGCCCATAGAAAATAATGTGTTGATCAGGTGACCACTATAATATACTTCTTACTTATTCCTCTGACGCAACGACCCAAAGTGAATCTTGGCCTCCGATACGGGAATCCGCCACTGGTCCCGATCTCGTGCCCAGCCTGCCAGTTGTCAGCCTGTAGCTTGCGCAAGACTGCACCAAATACATAGGGCCGCCCCGGTACCTCGGGCGGCCAACCGGACGGCGTCCTGTCGGTCTACCCTCATAGGCTTTCTTGACGTACCGGTCCTCCTCCATCCCTTCCACATGGCCGAGCCAACGGAATCTAATTGCTTTCGTCTCTCCGATTATGTTCGGGACCGCCACGAGCTATGGAGAGTATATATAGCTGAACTATTAATAGATAGTACGGACAGTTGAAATTTATTTAATGCTTCTTCGAGAAAGTTGCTTGCTTTCATGAGTAGAATCACTGGGCCTCAAAAGCGAAGCCAATGAAAACTCACGTATTAAAAAAATTGTTTTTATGATTACCTATGTTAATGAATAAGAACCAAAAAGTTTTCACATAAAAGCGTGTTTGTTACATTATAAAACAGTAAGAGAGAAATAATAAAAACCAGCCAAGGGCGTGTCGGGCCACGCGCAATATAGGGTTTCGATTTTTTCATAAACTTTTTCCGTTCTAACGAAGACAAATCCAATGAACCCAAGCTCGACGAGGTTACATCGCTTTGTTTAGGAGTTCCTATGGCCACCTTCTGTCTCCATTATTAGACCAACTCGATGGTACTATAACAAGTGCTCGATGGTGCTAGAGACTGGACATCATAACATTGCATTTAGCTCAATCGGTTGAGGGTGACTGATCTAGAATTCAGTTGCAAGATTTGTCGCAAACATAACAAAAGATAATACATACATCTAAGCGCACGGCAATGCGCAGGCCAAGTTCCCGCAACAGGCCACGCGCATGCCGTGCACTATTTACACGTACCGTTTCGACCCACTTTTGAACCCCCTGTAGCTCAGTGCCTATTGCAAGTACAGAGATAAAACTGTACCTACATAATCATATACTATTAACAGTATATGATTCATATACTATTCATAGCAAGTTCAAATTTAGAAGTATTTCATTTTAGATATTATTTTCAACGTACCTGCGTATTTTCACAGCTATACCATATTTTAAGTTGGGTGTATGGTAAAGTGAATTTCGCCCAGATGAACCGTTGACGTGAATAAGGTAGCGGATAGTGGCTGGATGCGGAAGGCGGAGGACTGGATGTGGTGGCGAGTCTTGGGAATGGCAAATGTTTACTAGTGGATCAGGCTGCTGATGAAAACGATTATGATCCACATTAAAGTGCATCTAAACTTGGCTTTGGATCGGATTTCAACCCTTTTTTAGGCAAACAATTAGCCGATAGAAACTTGGCCCCCTTTTTAACAGTTATGTTTTTGGTGGGATATTACATACTAACAATAGGGCATGTTAAATAAAAATCTTGTAAAACAGCGTCGGCAGTTGTAATTGTGTAATTTAGGTTCAAAGTCTTCCAACCCAACCTCACCGATCCTGAACGGATTAGGTTGTCTTGCGACAAATGATTTTAACTAATTACGCGTCGTTTTGTAAAATGCCTAGACATTGTGAAAAGTAACAAATTCCACAATTTTTCGCCGTTTTTCAAAATGATAAGCACAAGGCATAAAGTGATGATTTTTAATTTGCCTGTAACATATACATTATAATATTGAATGTTTCTAAATGATGAATCAAACTTTTTGATTGATGCATACCCCATAGCCACAATAAAAATGTCTTCCTTTCTTTTCATACAACTTAACGCCGATACATACAATAAAGGTTGCAACTATTCATATATTTAAAAAAATCTATTAGTGATGTAAAATTACCCTTTAGAAGTATCATATCGTACTTTCTTTTTACACCCTGTATATATTCCCACAAGAGTTTGACAGGGAATCTGTGCAAGTCGACCAAAAAAACGGCCAAGTGCGAGTCGGACTTGCGCACCGAGAGTTTCGTACCACCATTTATGATATAAATTGTAGGTATTAGTTGAAATGTCAGTAACTTACTGTGCTAGACTTTTTTAGTCTTACTCTTAGTCTTGTTCTTATTTTATAGCTTGTAAGAACTATAAATATACAAATTTTCACGATTGTAAATGTTTCAGTTTTTACGATAGAGCCAAAACAAAAAATCGAGCAAAAATCGCCTAAAACACATAATATGTCGACAAGTTTTTGTTTACTTTTGCAAACTTAATATCCATTGACCATTACTGCCAGATGTGAATACTGTTACCTATTTAAATTATTTACAATACGTCTGGTCTTCAAAAACGAATTTGGTGTAAAATATTTATCGCTCCACGACGGCTGAAAATTGTTCGTCGCATTCACGGTTATATTTATTTCGGCTTTGAGGCGCGAGGCCCTTAGCACAGTAGTTTAAGAATTATAGCTAGCCAAAGTTTCTTAATTTAGTCACCCACTCACTGACTGACTGGCCGATTACAAAACTCTAAGGCCCTTCTACCAGACATAGAAATTTCAAATTTAGAATATAATTAGTATTTACTGTAAAATCAAGGAAAATTTAAAATATTTTGCAATTTAGGTCCCATTTTCTAGATACATAAATGACTTTGTAATCCCATATAAATATATAGGATTACAAAGTTACATTTGCAGTGTATGAATCAGTGTACCTGTATATGCATAATATAATGGAATAGTGTAAAGTAGATAGGTCATCATCATCATCACATCCCATGAAACGTTCACTACAGGACAGGGAGCTCCCTCCAGAATTCTATTTTTGGCTGGAAAAATGTGGAGGGGAAGTACCATAGTCACCCCGCTTGTTAGCGTTATGGCTGGCACCATGGACCGCGGTTGTAGGTGACCGCAGTAAGTAAGATGTAAGATACAAAGGAGGATGCTGCTGCCCATCCTCCAGTCAACCCTTAGTCGTCGCTTACGACACCCACGGGTATGTATGGGTTGGTGCTATTCTTTGCCGGCACCACACGGGGCAAGTAGATTGTTGACACTTTTATAGTAATAAGGTTTAGTATGTAGTATTTGACATTTGATTTGATTGGAAATAAATGAATTTTACTTGTAAAATGAAATTAAAGAAAGGACACTAAGATTCTTAATATTGATATGTTCACTATAAGATGCTGTTAGTTTAGCTCCTTAAGTAAGAACTAAATAAATTAACCGACTTGGTGATGGATCTCACAACTTTTTACGGTAGAAGAAATGTGTTGCGAAACTTGTTTTTTTCACAAGTTATGTTTTTGATGGCATCGCTTTTACTGGACATGTTTCGAATGTATATTTCTATGCTGATAACGCTAGACCGTTGTGTATGCATTCACGGGAAACATTTTCTACACAAACCCAAAGCACCCAAAGTAAAGCTTTAAGCTAGGCTGGGCTTGGTTTGAGTTAATGTTATGACCGCAATGTTGCCGAGTATGTAATATGTTCTCGCCTTATAACATTACGAACAAGGGCTTCAACAAATACGTAGAATATCACTGTACATTCCATACTAACCCAAACATACGTGGGACACTCAGAAATATTTGCGACACTAAAAAAAATTGTTCTACAGGTACATATATTTTTATTAAATCTTTTCAAAGTACTCTCCACCAGCCTCTATACAAAGATTCATGCGTCTGAACCAGTTTTCAAAACACTTTTTCCAGTCCGCCGTAGACACCTCGTTTACAGCCTGCTCGAACGCAGCCAGCGCATCTTCCGGCGACGAAAATTGTATCCCCTTGAGCTGATTTTTTATTTTTGGAAATAAAAAGAAGTCACACGGTGCTAGATCAGGGCTGTAAGGAGGGTGACCCAGGAGTTTGACTGGTGTGCTGTCCAGGAAGTCCCTCGTTTTGAGCGCGGTGTGTGCAGGCGCATTGTCGTGGTGGAGCAGTAGTCCGCGGAGCCCTGTGTTTGGTCGCTTGTTGCTCACAACAGAAAAAACTTCTGGTAAACATTTGGTAGTATACCATTCGGCGTTGATGCTTCTTTGATCTCGTAAGGGAATTGAGGCCAAGTGGCCAGTCAAATTAAAAAAGCTGGCGATCAAAATCTTCCCCCCGCTTCGAGATCGCTTCACTTTGGTAGGCGTTGGTTCATTTTGAAACACCCAAACTGTCGACTGGCGCTTGGTTTCTGGATCGTATTGATAAATCCAGGACTCATCACCTGTTACGATGTCGTAAACACGCCGAGACGAGCCTGCTTCAAATTTGTTCAGCATATCACGGCACCATTCCACCCGGGCCTGCTTCTGAGCGTCGGTGAGGTAGTGCGGCACCCAGCGCGATACTATCCTCCTCACGCGAAGATGCCCGTGTAGAATCTCGTGAACGCTTCCCGATCCAATCTTTAATATGTGCTGAATCTCCTGATATGTAATTCGCCTATTATCTTGGATTAAATTTTTCACTGCTAGCACGTTTTCTTCCGTAATAGCCGTCAAAGGGCGACCGCTTCTTTCTTCATCCCTCAAGGTTGGTCGACCGCGCCTAAATTCGTTATACCAACGATACACGGTTGCCTTGGAGGGGCCTTCATCCATAAATGCCATTTGAAGTCTATCGAACGATTCATCCGGTTTCAGGCGACACTTGAAATCGTAAAAAATCATAGCTCTAAAATGTTCCCGGCGCAGATCCATTTTTCAGTAAGACACGATACTTTGAATTGGCTCGCAAAAAATGTGGAGGGAAATTTTGAAAATGGAACACACATATTTTTACTTACAAGTAATCATATTTTCGAAAAAGATTCTGACCGGCCAGTCTCCCATATATAAAAACTATTTTTCGCAATACTTTCTGAGTGGCCTGGTATATAAGAAGTACTTTCCAAAAATTGAAAACATGTATGTAGGTACTTTGATGATATTTGTAAAAAATATGTCACGTTATGCTATTTTGTTGCCCCAGAAGCCGAATCACAGATTTTTGGACTTTTTGTCTGTTTGTTTCTTTGTTCGAGCATCACCCAAAAACTACTGAACAGATTTTAATGAAACTTTTTTGGCAGCTAATAGTTTGTTTTAAAAATTGGTATATTTTTTACATGCGTACGCAATCGCGGGTAAACTACAAATAGTACAAATAAAGCTAAACTGCCTGTAAACATGGCAATATACAACTTTTTAAATTGTCAAAAGATTTCTCTTTGTATTCAGTTTGTAGGATGAATCTTAAGGATGAATATAAAAACTTGGCTCATGTCCGTGATGATTAAAAACAGAAAAACGAGGTTTTTGAAAAATCAGCCTGCGTGTCGGCCCACGCGCAGAATAGGGTTCCGTAGTTGATTTAATAATTATTGTTTTTAAGCAGATTTTGTTATTACAACAGTTTTTACCTACTTTACGCCCAGCGAGGTCCAGAGCTCTGATGACTATTATTTTAAGTTTTTTTATGTAAAGCCTAAGTAGTAATAAAAGTTTTTTTTTTTTTTAAAAGGTAAACTATCACAGCTAAGTAGCTAGTCTACCTTTTATTTATTTCATCATATTATGTACTAGATATACCTGTAGTATTTTCGGAAGGAATAAAGTCCATTTTTAGGACCGCAAAACTTAATTTGTTTGTTAAGGTTTCTTGCAGATTTCTAAAAAACTGTGAAACTTAGAAATATCGTTTTAATTTTGCTGTAATACTTACATAAACTTCTATCGACTGTAATTAATTCAGATTTTTTCTTTTACAAACTTCGGAGATAAGGGGGGGACTGGTATTTTTTTTTACATTTTTCATCATAACTTGAAAACTAAGAGTTGCAAAAAAATACAAAAATATATTTTATAATGTACAAGTAAAGCCCTTTTATATGATATCCCATTCGTCCTAGTAACGACAATTTGAATTTTTGCCTCCCCCTATTTGGGCCCCCTTTACATTAATAATCAAATATATTTTTTTATTTTTTCATGTGATATTGAGTTGGGCAACTATATTCTAAAACTATTCCAAATTTCAAGTCGATAGCATGAGTGGTTGCTGAGATATACAGGTGTGACAGACAGACAAAGTCGCACCATAAGGGTTCCTTTTTTTATTATTTTGATATCGGAACCCTAAAAAGAGACGTTAATTACGTCATAACCACTGCTAAAGGGCCGGATAAAGTTGTGTTCCGGGCTTTTTAGACTTATCTACTACTATCTGAATCCAAATGATACCATTGGTTGCCGGCTCCAAAATGTTTTGGGATGACTTTTAGCTAATAAGTCCACTATAAGGGTCTCTGAAAGACCGACCGACGGTCTTGACAACATTTCAAGGTTCCTTGTTAACTATGGAGTCCTAAAAACATAATACAATACAAAGAAATTTTTTCACGAATTTCATAAATTAATTATTAAATACAGTCTTCAAGACACTACACGGATTTTTAAACACCATGTAGATGGACTTGGCGAAATTAATTTCAACGCTCTCTGTTTAATTTGTTGAAAGCCACGATTTCAATTTGTCTTGGTAATTAGATTGGTTTGTCAAACACAGAAATGTGTCAGTTGTTAGGTATTTGAAGTTTATTATAAGACTTTTTAGATGGCTTTGTTTTTTTTAATAGTGGCAAATACCACCCCTTGCCTATTTCTGCTGTAAAACAACAGTTTATGCCCTTTTTTGTTTCAGTTTGAAGAGGAATAGAATCAGTGAAATTACACACTGACGAGTATACTTTATCTGAGCATAAGACTTACCTTTTCTGTTCTCAGGGTGGTTAACGCGTTTTGCTGTCTTATTAGTGACACAATATGCAACTATCTTATTGATAGTCGGTGCTATGGGTGCTAGTGACCACTTACCATCAGGTGGCCACCTGCTCGTTTACTCACTAATGCGGTAAAAAAAATCTTTATCACTGCTTGATTCCGTTCCAAGTTAGCTGCTCTCAAGCGTAATTTTATCGTTTATTGTCAATAAAACACCAGAAAGTCGTCCGCCCAGACATTCTGTATTGTTGGCAATCGTGCGTGGGCCAACATAGTCCAACTCAGTTGGCCATGATCGATCAGCAATCTTGGGCGCCATCTGTCCTTACGCGATGGTACTACGACGCGTCGACCAATAGGAGAAGCCGAGACTCGTAAGCCAATCAGACGCGTGCACGTGCCCTCCCAAGTGACTGGAGAGAGGGCACGGCAACCCAAGGTCATCGCAAGGATAAATACGGTTGCAGAGCGGCGGCGCCATTATTATAATTTTGAATTTTGAGTGGAATAGTTCGTTATTAGAGTGGTGAAACTTGTAATTTTCTTAAAATAAATCTTATAAGAAATTAAGTGGTACAAATTATTCTTATTTGTTTACATCAGAAGTGACATTTCGAAACCACTCCCACAAGGATGGGAAAACACAGCAAACGCCGTAAAAGGAAGCGAGCCCGTTCTAGCTCGACTTCTAGCAGTTCGAGCAGTGCCAGGACTCCGTCACCTCCACCGAAACGAAAGGAAAAGGTATCACGTAAGGCTGATACCGGAACCGTGAGTACATCCAACCAATTTACATTGAACAACATAATTCCAGAGTTCGATCCTTTAAAAGACGATGTAAATGCATGGCTTAGTATTATCCAATCTTACGCTAAAACTTTTGCATGGTCTGATGAAATGACGCGTTATCAAGCTCTTAATAAGCTAAAGGGTTCCGCAAAAGTTTGGTACGATTCCCTGTTACGAACCGATAATCAGTGGCCGTCTTGGAAATGGAAAGATTGGAAAATAAAATTGACCGGAAGTTTTCAAATTAGACGAAATATGTACGAATTATTGAAGGAAATAATTGACAAAAAACCGACTGAAAATCAATCTTTGTACGAATTCTACTTTGAACAGAAGTGTAAAATAGATCGTTTGTCGTTAGATTTTACGGAACAAGATATCATCTCGATAATTGTTGGAAACATCGGTGATAGCGGTATTGGAGCATCCATTGAAGCTAGCAATTTTGTCTCGTGTGATAGTTTAGCTAGTTTTCTGCACGGTCGGGTGTATAAACCGAAAATCTCCAAACCAGTTAATACAAGCAGCGTCCGCGAAAACAATCAATCAAAATTAATAAATCAAATCCAGCCGGTGACTTATCAAACCAGTGCGTCATTAGGAACGAATGCAAGTGATTCTGCTAATTCAGGCCCATCCAATCCTTCGCAAAATACTGGTCAATCACAAAATCGTAGAATAATCAAGTGCTACACGTGCGGCGGTAATCACAAAAGAAATCAATGTGATGCTAACAAATGCGATTTTTGTGGCAAACGTGGCCACTTAGAAGCGGTATGCTATCATAAAAAGAACGCTGCACCAAAAACTGAAAAATCTGAAACAAAATTCATACTCGTATCTACCCCCGATCCGAGAGATAAATTTTTAAAAAAGGTTACTATTAATGATTTTGAAAACGTGGGGTTTATTGACACGGGCAGTAGTTGCTCACTCATTTCAGAAACCCTAGTTAAAAAAAATGATTTGAATATTATAAAACTACCCTCACCGATTTTGCTACAGGGCTTTTCTAAACAGAATTCTAAGTCTGTAACTAAAAAGGTGACAGTTAACCTCAAAATCGATTCAGTACATTTGACCGGGATTGATTTTTACGTTATCGATGACCTAGCAGATTGCGAAGTTTTGATTGGACGAAATGTGACTGAACGCTCAGACATTATGTACTCGAGAGTCGCGGATTTACTACGGTTTGATTACGCCAAGTCATACGCGGAATTTTGCAACAATTTGACCGAATTTAAGATAGATGCTGACACGCATCATAGTGAGTTGATGGACTTATTCAGAAAGTACAGTGATTGTGTTGCGACAAAAATAAAGGAACTAGGTAAAGTTAATAATCACCAGATGGAGATAAAGGTAACCACGTCACAACCGGTTCAATGCAGACCCTTTAGGACTTCTCATTCAGACAGAAAAATAGTTCGCGAAATGGTTAGTGAGTTATTAGAAAACAACATTATACGCGAGAGTAAATCCCCATACGCAAGTCCTGCTATGCCCGTAGACAAAAAGAATGGAGAAAAAAGGCTCTGCATTGACTACCGCGAACTAAATAAGATAACGGTGAAAGATAAATACCCGATGCCTCGTATCGAGGATCTTGTAGATAGGCTTCAAGGGTATAAATGCTTTACTTGTTTAGACCTCAAAAGCGGATATTATCAGATCATAATGCATCCAGAATCTATTGAAAAAACTGCTTTTATTACGGAAGATGGACACTATGAGTTTTTGAGACTCCCTTTCGGGTTGGCCAATGCACCTTCTTGTTTCCAACAGATGATGAACAAAGTTCTTGGAAAGTTGAGATTCGAAAACGTGATTGTCTATTTAGATGATATTTATTTGGTCACTAATACGATCGAAGAAAATTTCAAATTATTAGAAAATGTCTTGCAGATATTTCGTGAAAACGGACTAACGCTCAATTTAAAAAAGTGTCATTTTTTTCAAATCCGAAATGGAATTTCTCGGATACAAAATAAAACCAGATTGTGTCATGCCAAACGAGACAAAATTAAAAGCTGTGAAAGATTTCCCAGTACCCAAATCAGTGCACCAACTTCGCCAATTTCTTGGCCTTATAAGTTATTTTCATAAGTTTATTAAAAACTGCGCGATGCTTTCCGCTCCTCTTACAAAATTGTTGAAAAAGGACACTGACTGGGTCTGGGAAGACATTCATTACACCGCATTTCAAACTTTAAAAGGTAAATTGACTTCTGATAGTGTTCTCTCGATTTTCGATCCTAACAAAGAAAACATTCTTTACACCGACGCCAGTCGAGATGGTATCGCGGGAATTCTCATGCAAAAAACAGAAGATGGTGAAAAGCCTGTCCGCTATTACAGTAGGCAAACAACAGAGGACGAAAAAAAGTATCACTCCTTTGAATTGGAGCTTCTTGCTATAGTTTGTTCTTTGCAAAAATTTCGTTTATATTTGGTAGGAACACCGTTTCTTATAGTAACCGATTGCAACGCTGTCAGGTATGCCTTAACTAAAAAAGAGATAATTCCCCGGATCGCACGGTGGGTATTATCAACTCAAGAGTTTTCATTTGAAATCCTTCATAGAGACGGTACAAGAATGCAACATGTAGATGCTTTGAGTCGAAACCCCGTGCCATCCGGTGAAAAATCCGAATCTGAGATCATTATGTCCATAACTGAGGCCGACTGGTTGCTTTCTGTTCAAGTACAAGACCCTGAGTTACAAACAATAAAAAAGATTTTAGAATCAGGAGAGGCCGATCAAAATAAAGATGTTTTTGATAAATATGAACTTTTAGGTGGTAAAGTCTACAGAAGAACAGTGCATGGGCGTCGATGGGTGGTGCCAAAAAAGTGCATTTGGCAAATAATCAAGTGCAACCACGACGACCTGGGCCATTTTTCTGTAGACAAGACTGTAGAACGGATAGGTCATTTGTATTGGTTTTCTCGGATGCGACACATTGTAAAGAAATACATCAAAAATTGTTTGAATTGTATTTATTTTAAAAACAAAGGCGGCCCTAAAGAAGGTGAGTTGTACCCGTTGCCAAAATATGCTCGACCATTTCACACACTTCACGTTGATCACTTGGGCCCATTCGTGAGGACGAAAAGCAAGTATAAATATTTGTTAGTAGTCGTAGACGCGTTTACAAAGTTCGTCTTTATTTCGGCTGTAAGAAATACAAAAACATCAGGTGTTATTAAAGAGCTCGAAAATATATCAAAGACATTTGGAAACCCTAAAAGGTTAATATCTGACGCAGGTGCTTGCTTTACGTCCCATGAATTTGCCCAATATTGTAAAAGTAAAAACATACGTCTGCATGTAGTGGCCACGGGTATGCCTCGGTCAAACGGACAGGTCGAACGCTTTAATAAAACGATCTTGGAGGCATTAAAAACTATAGGCGCTGACACCACAGACGATAGATGGGATCAATACATAAAGGTTTTACAACAAGGCCTAAATAGTACAATACACAAACCAATTAAAGCTGTTCCTTGTGAGGTTTTGCTAGGTTACAGATTGCGTATGGATAATGATAATTTAGCACCAGAGCTTGATGATGAGAATATAGTTGACGTGACAAAGTTACGCGAGGAAGTAGATAATAATACTAAGACCAATGCTGACATGCAGAAACAAAGATTTGATAAATCTCGAACTAAGGCACGGACATACTCTGAAGGAGATTTAGTTCTGGTTAAAATTCAAAGCCAAAATAATGACGGACAAAGCAGGAAACTACTGCCTGTTTTCAAAGGGCCATTCCAAATACAGAAAGTTCTTGGCAATGATAGATATGAGGTGGCGGATGTTAAGGGAAGTGAAAGGACGTCAAAAAATTATACTGGCGTGGCTGCTGCTGAAAATATAAAGCCTTGGATACGGATTGGTGATTGGGACCTATAACAACTTAAGAATCCGTGTTGGCAAAATGAAATATAATTGGTAAGGTAATAAAACACAGATATTATTAAAAATTGATTATTTTATTTCAGCAAGTTGTGGTGTGCGAGCCAAGGTAAAACACTCATATGGTACATTACACTGAAATAAACATAGATTCGAGTAGTTATTACAAAGGACAAACTTGGTACGCTTAAGTGAAGTGAAATACTCTTTAAGTGCAAGTGGTTCTAAGCTATATTAAGACAAACCCGGTCTCTTAAGTGTGGCAAAGACCCTTTAAGTGCGGGTGGTCTTGGGATAACTCGGACTAACGTTAGAGTTTCTGTGTAATGTTAGTACAAAACTTTCAGAGTGGCCGCACACTGCACTGAACTACAATTTTAAGGATTGATTCTCGAACTAATTAAAATACTTTTCAGATTGAGTGCTTTACCTAGACTCGTGGGGTGCCCGGGGACAGGCACCGAGCAGAATGGCCGTGTTGGCAATCGTGCGTGGGCCAACATAGTCCAACTCAGTTGGCCATGATCGATCAGCAATCTTGGGCGCCATCTGTCCTTACGCGATGGTACTACGACGCGTCGAACAATAGGAGAAGCCGAGACTCGTAAGCCAATCAGACGCGTGCACGTGCCCTCCCAAGTGACTGGAGAGAGGGCACGGCAACCCAAGGTCATCGCAAGGATAAATACGGTTGCAGAGCGGCGGCGCCATTATTATAATTTTGAATTTTGAGTGGAATAGTTCGTTATTAGAGTGGTGAAACTTGTAATTTTCTTAATATAAATCTTATGAGAAATTAAGTGGTACAAATTATTCTTATTTGTTTACAGTATAATCTTTCCTTAATGGTCTAGTGAAAAACTTAAGCCACGATCACACCTTGCCTAATTCAGAAACTAATTTTGCTTACATTGCTCGTTGAAGTAAGGATATTACAATGAACATAACCAAGCCTCCCAGCAATGTATGCCGAATTAGTCCGTAAATTCAGTTAGGTGGTTAGGTGTAATCGTGGCTTTAGGCATGATTTCATCCAGTGCAGATGGTGATAATATTATCAGGCAAATAGTAAATGGAATTTCGTGAGAAAATTTGTTATTTTAATATACCTCTACGACATAATAGTCGTCAAAATATCTTTATCCTTTTCTTTACAGCCCATAAAACGCCAACTGCTAGGCAAAAGACCTATTCCAGAATTTAAGTATGTACTTTAGAAGGAACTTACTTACTTAGGTTTGGAAGTAAGGTTGGGACTCATCATCACTTATTCCTCCTGGTGCACAGAATAAAGTAATAGTACTATCATACAGAACGGTCACTCTCCGCCCCCTTTGAAATCCACCCCGCACCCCCGCGAACACCCGCTCGCGCGAATCGGGTGGTGCTGATGTGGGTCCGTTGTACTGAATATGCAGTAACAGGCGTGTTCCAATTTCAAACTATGACAGTTCGTGGTTTCGCGCTCGTTGTATGGAGTGTCCGGGGTGCGAGAAAGACTGTCCAACATACATCACCACGCTTATTAGTGTTGCGGTAGGCTGGTTACCACAGTGTGGCGGTGTCATACGCAGAAGGACGCTGCAACCATTGTTCGACTCTAGGTATGACTAGTAAGTGAAGAGGTAGGATGATACAGTCAAGAGCACATCAAGCTGGACACATTGAACTTTGTACCGTTCTTATTTCAATTGATGTACGGGTTAGAATCGCGCTGAGAGTGTCAATCTTGACCTGACGTTGACTGTACTTGGCACCACGCCGTTCAAAAGCGGTCGTGGCCATTCTCGTGGCTGAGTGATATTAGTTGATCTTTCTTTCCGAAAACGAAAGTTGAGCAACGTTGGACATGTTTAACCCTGACTGCTAGTGGCACAACAACTAGAGGGTTTCCGTGCTTCGGATCGGATGGTACGTTAAGCCATTGGGTCTGGCTACTGTCACTGATAGTAGTTTTTAAGCAAAGTCAGAGGCCATTTTGCGGCATGAAAACTCTGACAGTTAGTTTGTCTACTAACCTGTCAAAGCCTAATCTAGGATTGGGTCTAGTTTGCTCTTTGGGCCGCGGAGGCCAGATGTCAGTCGCTCTGTGTGAAAACCAGTGCCCTTGTCAAATCTATCAGACTCCGTAAAAATCATTGGTGAATACGGAATAAGACTAGTGCCATGAATGAATGTACATTTCTCGCACCTGAACTCTTAATTTTTTTTAATTGCTCCCTAAATATAACGTAAAAAAAGTAGAAATGTTTACTTACTTTATAGCAACGTATCTCCAGATGGCGAGTGATAACGTCAGACATATTGATGCAGTGTGGAAGATCTGAGCGAAATGCATGTGGAACAGCAGGTATGCGGCCCACCGATACGGCATCTCGCGTTGGCCGGGCAGAATCTGAAAAACATTTCCAAATCATCATCATCAACATCCCATGAAACGTCCACTACAGGACAGGGAGCTCCCTCCAGAATTCTAGCTTTTACTGGAAAAATGTGGAGGGGAAGTACCATAGTCACCTCGCTTGTTAACGTTACGACTGGCACCATGTACCGCAGTTGTTGGTGACCACAGTAAGTAAGATGTAAAGGAGGATGCTGCTGCCCATCCTCCATTTAACCCTTAGTCGCCTCTTACGACACCCACGGGTATGTATGGGTAGGTACTATTTTTTGCCGACACCACACGGGACATTTCCAAATACTTGAATAACAATGTATAAGCCACTCACTACCCGCTGTACTATGTGTTCTCTCTGTCAACCCTGAGGTTAGCTGGAAGAGAACTCAACTTGTAAGTTTAGCTCGCCATTATAATGATTTTAACTAACTTTTTCATGTATAATGTTTTCGTATACAATGAAAAATACATAAAAAAAGCCAAGTATAACTATGTACTATTCTTCGTGTATAAAGACAACTCCCCTAAACTGAAACTGCAGACCCTGAAAATTAACATTTTCTAAGATAAAGAAGCAAGAAAACTACTATACTGCATTGATTTGCATGGATATGTGACATGGCGCAACAATATGGCATCAATTTATCGGAATAGCACTTTTTCAAGCGACAGTATCGTACTTAGTCTTAATTTTCCATAAAATTCGGGACTTGTCTTTTTACACCTTTCATATTGCAAAAAAGTTATTTTGTGTACAATCGGATTTGTTTTAAATTTAGAACGTGTCTCATCACAACTTTTCGTTTTTATTATTATTTATTCTAGGTCTGCAAAAAATCTATATTTGTTTTCAAATAATGCTTTGGAAAGGATAATATCTCTATTCAGTTAACCCTACAGCGGAAATATATAATTAGGTATTATTTGCAACGTTTGCGTTCTAAAACGAAACGGACGTAAATGTCAGTGATTTGTTCCCTGCGTAAATTACGAGACTCATAAACTCTACTGCTTAACTTTAACGAACGACCTACAAATAACTATTAAAACCAACTTATGGCATAATTTATTGAAAATTCCTTCTTACTTTGAAAAAGTCTTAAAACTTTTACTGTTTTCATCATAAATAGACTAACCCCCAAGGGCAGAGATAAGGTCAAAGATCTAGAATCTAGATCCAGAAAATCCTATTATGGTTTTTTATAGCGACTTTACGTCTTTTAATGTACATATAGTAAATGTTAAACATGAAAGTAACGTTGGTTTTTGTTCAAGTTAAAATATCATTTTGATTCATAAATCCACAGCTAGCGAAGGATTTTATAACTGAATCTGTAGCAAGGAGAGTGATTTTGAAAAATAACCCTAATCATGGCGAGGGCCTCAAAACCAAGAGATGGCTTGGTATGCAAGTGAGTCACTTCAACGGCTTTACATCGCAGTATTCTTCCTCTCGATAAGAACTGCCAAATTTATTATCTACAAGTCCAAAAAACGCGTTCAGCCCATAATAAGTTGGGGAACATCACGTACTTCTGCACCGAAAAATGTGCATTTGCTCTCTCTTGATCAAACTATACTTTCGTAGCTACAAAGTTTTCATGAAACAACAGCTATGTTTCGTTTTGGCGCTGGTGAGATGAAAAACATCGGAACGTACTTCTGCATTGGAAAATGCACGTTTACAATCGCATCAGGGCAAAATGCACTTTTTCCCACTATTTTCACGAAGCAAGACTCACCAGGTATCTATAGATAGCGAAGGGGACGTACTCCATCATCACGAAGACATCAGCCACGGCTAGCCATTTGAGCAGTCGGTTGATTGGCGCCGCGGCCAAATCTCTTCTCGTCAGCACAGCCACGTTCAGAGCATTGGCTAAGCTACCGAAGAAACATACCTGCGAAATTATTAAGGGCGTAAGTATATTTAACGATATACAGAAAATCAAAAGCTTTAATTTTCACAAATCTTATAGATGCAATTGGGTATGTAACATTTTTTAATAAACAAATATAATTTTCTATACTATTCTTCTATTTGAATTATTTTTAATTATGTACACTTTGCAAAAGTAATATCAGGTTGCTTAATTAACTTAATATTTTTTGTTTATGGTAATAAAACTTTAAAATGCAATACGCATGCGAAAGGGCACATTATTTTATGAAATCAATCTAATATCTTCGATATTTAGTTAAAATGAGTATGTGTAATATTGTTATTTTTGTTATTCCTCTTGTTACTATACTAAATCATCATATATCTAATACCTACACCTACTGTGTTTTAAGTGCCTCACTCAGGGTATCCAATTGATAAGCTATTATTTGCGACCAGCTTATTGTAAACAAAATAATTATTATCTCTTGGGTTAACCACGTTGATGAAGAATTCCGCACCATTAGTTTCTTTTCCAGTATATAATGGCTCGTGTTACATACATAGAAAACTCTTTGAGAAACATGTATGAGGGCTTAATCAGAAATATTGATGAGCATTCACAAATGCTTACTCGTACATTAAACTTTCGCACTTTGTTGTCATCTTTGTTTCATTTCGTGTGTTTGTTTATTAAATCCGTTATCCGATCATGCTAAGACCCGAATCAAAATAAACATGTTTACTTTACAAAATTTAACAACAAATGTAGATTTTGCCTCCCAAGTAACGAAAAACAATACTCGAGGAGAATAAGGTTTCGCTTTGTTACAATTACAACTCCGGCTATTCTTGAGATCTTTTGGGATCCACTTAAAAGCCAATTATTTATAGACACCTCTCATCCCTTTCCAAGAAAATTACAAAAATTAAATTTAAAAATAGGCACACAAAATAGAAATCATCATATCGTGTGGGTTGCAAGGTCAATGACCGACCTCACTAACTCTGGTGTCAGAGTTGTTGAGCCGCCAAAGGCCTGTGCCATGGCTCGTTAACGACTACAGCAGTAGATAGTAGTGGGGACCAACGGCTTAACGTGCCTTAATTACACAATAAAAGGCACTTTACCATTCATAGAATACCAGTAGTAATTTGAGCCAATAGTGAAGATCGTTGTGTTCATTTGTCGAACATGTGAATTCTAGAATATTATTGCTGAATAAACATTGTTTACTGGAATTTGAGTGGAAATTCACGCGCTTCAGGCATGTGATATAGTCGGAATCTCGATAATCGTTTCAGGTCTACGAGTATTGAAGCTGTATTGGCTTTGAACATTGTTCACATATTGATGTATTAGTTGTTTACGAGTAAGTAACGAAGAGTTTGGTATGAGCAGTCTGTGTTTAATTGAATTTTTTATGTAAGTAATTTTTCGGTGGTTTTTGTTTTACGATCATTTTGGACCTATTTTCACTTTGTCATTATTTCTGGCGAAAGAATAAGATAAAAGTAAATCTAGGGTTTCTTATTGTCGACATAATTGAGTAAACAAGTAACTTCTAGAAACAAAGCCACAAGTCATGTCTTTGAAGTCGAAAGCTAAAAGAATTAGTGTCTTCGGATAACAAAGGATATAATTCAACTATAACAACAAATAAACAAACAGCCAATCTAACTTAACAAATTATTGGGTTGTTTACTGTAATAGTAATAATTCCCACTCTTAGAGTGTACGTACAATGTATTAGGAAAGTTCACTCCTAGCGGCGAACTCTTCGTATGAACGAGTTCATCTTTCTCAATCGCACTATTAAACTGATATTACTGCGTGCAGTAGGTACACCTTCATCGCAGCTAGTACTAACTCACAAATGAAGTAGTTTGGCTACATTTCGCCTTAGTGCCTCCGAATCGCATACCACCACCCCTCTTCCTCGGGACTAGACGAGGATAACTGTTTCACCCATGAAGGAAAAAAAAATTACGCGCCCAGATGGAGTAGTAATCATGCCCATTTTGTATCGAAATCTATGCGGCCGCTCAGAGGGGTGGGAGGGTAGGTGGAAGCGGGAGACGGGGTTTGTCTTTTAACTCTATCACACGTCTTTGAATACGTTACGTTAGAAAAAGATAGAGACATTTATGTTATGATATGCCCAATTAAAAACAAAATATCAATAATGTACGACATTTATTTGTCTTTATTTTGCATTTCACCCCTATGTCATGACGTTGAAATAGATACCTATTATTCGCTCGAAGCGCTATGCGTCTTCGTTCATAATGCGCACAGTGAGGCACAGCTAAGAAGTGGAAGGGAGGGATCCCTGCCAATCTTTTCCCCGAACAGTACTATCTGGATCCTTTTAAGGCTATAGTGAGCAGGCATTATCTAGGTAAACGTGCTACATCTTCGACCCCATCGTCACTTACCACCAGGTGAGACTGAGATCGGAATCAAATGCTCCCCTAATACCGATAAAAAAAACCGGCCAAGTGCGTGTCGGGCCACCCGCAGTATAGGGTTCAATCGTTTTTTTAAAATTTTTATCCAGGTTTTGATTACGTACCTATTTCATAAAGTTATTGACATAAACTTTTTACCTCGTAACGTTCAGCGAGGTCCTAGTTAGGGTTCCGTAGCCAAATGTCAAAAAACGGAACCCTTATAAATTCGTCATGTCTGTCTGTCTGTCCGTCCGTATGTCGCACAGCCGCTTTTTTCCGAAACTATAAGAACTATACTGTTGAAACTTGGTAAATAGATGTATTATGTGAACCGCATTAAGATTTTCACACAATAATAGAAGAATAAATCAATAAATTTTAGGGTTCCCCATACATAGAACTGAAACTTCATCCAACCCATACGTACATATCTATGGATAGGTCTTCAAAAATGGTATTGAGGTTTCTAATATAATTTTTTTCTAAACTGAATAGTTTGCGCGAGAGACACTTCCAAAGTGGTAAAATGTGTGCCCCCCCCCCCCCCCGTAACTTCCAAAATAAGAGAATGATAAAACTAAAAAAAATATATGACGTACATTACCATGCAAACTTCCACCGAAAATTGGTTTGAACGAGATCGAGTAAGTAGTTTTTTTTAATACGTCATAAATCGTAACCGATTAAGGTGAGCTCCCGTTTCAAGAACTTTTCTATAAAAGAGGGGGTCAAGTTGGATGGTCGCGGAGTTTTTAAAGTCAAAGAGCAAATTTTTTTAGTAAGTATATCATATAGTAAATAGGTACGGAACCCTCGGTGCGCGAGTCTGACTCGCACTTGGCCGGTTTTTTTTTCAGTTTTCTAGCTATAGCTCATTAACCTGTAAAGCCTTCTTTGCTGTAATAGTTTTCCTTTTAATTTCATCATAGGTATATACTACTACTGTGATTCTTTTCACATTTCCAGTAAAAAAAGTTTAGCCGGAAGGGGTGACCATACTCGACTCCAACAAAAAAAAATATTAATATTTTGCAAACAAATCCCTAAATCGAAACATAATATTTACAGACTCACATTATTTTTCTGATGCGCTCCGTGGCGGACTTTTTGACTATATGTACCTAAAAATTTTTAGCATGGCAAAGGCTTACCGACACATTTTGCAGCTATATCAAGGCTATTGTGCTCCATGATTAATAGTAGTCATCTAAAGCTGTCAGAAAAAACAAGTTTGTAAAACAATGTTATTTTTTCGGTCAAATATACTCTGGTTCATCTGGTTCGTGGTAGTTTGCCTTGTTCTATGGCTGCAAAATGTGTTGGTAAGCGTTTGCCATGCAAAAATTTTTTAAGTATAATAATGTGTGCCACTTTACTTGTAGGTACCCTAAATTTTTTTTTATCAATAAGTACTATTTTATTTTAGCACTTTGTCGGCGTGGTTGAAATGCATATCCGTACAAATCTTCAGCTTTCTAGTACTAAGGGTCTCTTAGCTAAGCCGCGAACAGACAGACAGACAGACAGTCGGACATGACGAAACTATAAGGGTTCCTTTTTCACTACGGAACCCTTAAACGTAAGAGGTGCCAAAGGGACACAAACAAAGCTACACTTTCTATCTGCCCGTCCGACCTGAAAGAGGCTGTCACTTTTGAATCGGTTTCTTGTAAAAAATCTGTACATTTTATGCGTTTGGAATGGTATGGCCATGTTATGAGGAGAAGCGACCAGCATGTTACAAAGAGAGTGATGAGTATTAATGTGGATGAAATTAGAGCGCGAGGTAGGAAGGAAGGAAAAATGGATGCACTGTGTGAAAGATGATGAAAGAAAGAAATGAACGTTGAGATGACGGTCGATAGAGAGAAATGGAAGCGATTAATATGTCGGACCGACTAAAATAGGGATAAGGACAGACAAATGATGGCGTCTTGGTGGTATTAGATTTTAGGGGCACTGCATGTTATCCTACGTCATCGAGTACAAGAAATTCGCAACTTTGTAGCGATAGTAGTGGCCTAGTAGGTCCACAAAACGTTGGTCTGCCAATGCGCAACCTGGCAGGTTTTGTACAGTCGGAGCGAAAAGTAGTTACGTTATAGAGTACACGAATGAAACCTATTCGTAAAAATAGAAGGTACCTATATAAGTAAAAAACAACAGGTCTGCCTTGCATCCTCTTAGCAGTTTCGCTAGTCCGACCAAATTTGTAGTCCGATCAAATCCGACCACATTTGTGGTCCGACTAGCGAAACTGCCAAGAGGATGCAAGGCAAACCTGTTGTTTTTTACTTATATAGGTAGTAAAACACCTATTACTACTACTTACTACCTACTTTTTATTCGCACTTTACGTCTTCTTACAAATTCTTTAATTTATCGATCCTTTTCTGTGTCGCTTACGTCGACTCACTTAGGTTTCTGACAGAATCACCAGCGTCGTAGCTTGCTGCGACAATATGCTGAGCCAGCGCCTTTTCACTGTCGCACATAATACACATCATGACATAGTTGAATCATATTTATTTTTGTAAACTCTTGACTATAAATAATATTCATGGTAGCTAATCGTTTTATGTTTTATGAATTACAATGAATAAATGTTATTTCTATTCTATTCTATTAGGTACCTTCTATTTGTACGAATAGGTTTCATTCGTGTACTCTATCACGTAACCACTTTTCGCTGTACAAAACCTGCCAGGTTGCGGATTGGCAGACCAACGTTTTGTGGATCTAGCATGCCACTACTATCGCTACAAAGTTGCAAATTTCTCGTACTCGATGACGTAGGATAACATGCAGTGCCCTTCAAGTCTTTAAGTAGGCAAGGAGTGTCTTTCTTTTTATTTTCAACGTTTTGTTTAAGTTAGTACAAACATTATACGCATCAATCTTGATATGCGCTTGATATAGTCGTAAAGTCTCATTTGGATATTGTGTCTGATCTCCATTAGCTAAAGACTATCAGAGACAATATCCGAATAAGACAGACTATAATAAATTCTCATCCGTATCCCTCCCCCTGCAAACCGATTTCATCCCGAGGCTCTCAGTTAAGTTGTATGCCTATGTATAATGTATCTTATACTGATCGAATTCGTGTGCCGTTTGCTGTAAGATGAGATGTTTGATGTAAGACATTCAAATTGTCTATTGGACATCCATTTCCGTCGCTTTTACGCCACGCCGATGTGTTCCAGGCCTTACGAAAGTGATGCCTTATAAGTTATGTTGACTGACACAGCCTTTCATAGAACTCCAGTAGAAACAATTTGGAATCTTTGGAATTCAATATCATTGAGCGACACTCGATTGGGTGTTTGATTTGACGTTATTGATTCCGCTAGATGGAGACGATTTTGTGATATACTCATATAATAACTGAACAACTTTCCTGAAAGAAAATAGGTCGAAATACGAAAATCCATTTTTGACCTCTCATAGAAACTGCATCAGCTGATAGCACATTTTGTATGAGAGGTGAAATTTGGTTTTTTGTATTGCGACCTATGTTCCTTTGGAAAAGTTGTTCAGTTTCGTGTTCTAAGTAACGTGCTAAAATCATGTTCACTATTTTATTAGGATCCTACATTCCAATATTACTAAACGAGCAATAATTGTATTCAGGACTTTAATAAATGTGTGTTAAAACTTTCTGAGGGCTAAATGCAACAACTTATGTTCTACAACTTTTCAAAGTTCGCAAATTAGGCGTACATAACAACAAAAGTTTATGCCTCTAGCCCCCAGAACAACACGGTAATTTATTAACTTAAAACACTTAATAAGTAAGTAAGTTTTTATAAGTGTTGCGAAAAAGCCCCCATCCCATTATAAACCGTTCAACGGTATTATTCAAAAAGTCTTTCGGCGTGCAGATTTGAGTGAATTTGGTAAGAGAATCTAGATGTACTTAATAATAAAAGGGTAAAATTTATCGTACGTTTGTGTATTTGCAGGAGGTAATCTCTAGAAATACTGAACTAAAATAAAAATACAAATAGCAAGTTGCAATATCCTTGATTAAAGGATATCTTCTGCAGAAAAAAACATTTCATTCCTATTGGAAAATGTTTAAAGCAGATGAATTCGTGCACAACAGCTAGATAAAAATATACCTACCTATATAAACAAACACCCCCAACTACAAACACAAAAAGTTTAAAGCAAAAACAAAGTTTCACAAGTGTCTATCTGTTTTACTTCATAACATCCCACGAAACGTCCAGGACTCCAGCAAAAACGCGTGGAACTTTGGAGGGGATTTACCATAGTCACCACTCTTGAAAGTGAAAAGAAAAAAACCGGTCAAGTGCGAGTCGGACTCGCGCGCCGAGGGTTCCAATATACCTATAGTATTTTTGGAAGCAATAAAGTCCATTTTCAGGACCGCAAAACTAAATTTGTTTGTAAAGGTTTTTTGCAGATTTCTGAAAAACTGTGCAATTTAGAAAGATCGTTTTATTTTTGCTGTAAAGTTTATATAAACTTCTGTCAACTGTAATTAATTCAGATTTTTCCTTACTCAAATTTCGGAGATAAGGGGGGGGGAATGGTATTTTTCTTGACATTTTTCATCATAACTTTAAAACTAAGAAATTTAAAAAAATACAAAAATATATTTTAAAATGTACAAGTAAAGCCCTTTCATATGATACCCCACTCGACCTAGTAGCGACAATTTGAAATTTGGCCCCCCCTATTTTGGCCCCCTTTATATTAATAATCATACTTTTTTCAAAATTTTTTCTTGTGCAATTAAGTTGGGCAACTATATTCTAAAACTATTCCAAATTTCAGGTTGATAGCATAAGTGGTTGCTGAGATATAGCGGTGTGACAGACAGACGGACAGACAGAGCGGCACCATAAGGGTTCCTTTTTTTTACCATTTTGGTATCGGAACCCTAAAAAGAAGAAAAAAGAAGAAGAAGCGTTGCGGCTGACGACCGCTGTTGTTGGTGACCGCAGTAAGATGGTACGATACACAGAAAGTTGCTGCTGCTTCCTCCGGTTCAAAAGCCCTTAGTCGCGTCCTACGAAACCCACGGTTATATATGGGTTGGTTCTATTATTTGCCGTCACCATACAGACGTTTTACATAATTTAAAAACATTTAATTTAGGAAGTATACAAAATCTTAGATCAATATTAATATGGTAATAGACACCCTTCAATAAAACTTAGTTAAAACTCCATTTTCAACTTTGAGTTGGTTTGACAGATACATTGTTTCGCCAGCATTGAAGCTGTAACTTTGTTAAACTTTATAATTAAAATTCCTGGACAGTAAAAGTCGTTTTACTATTCAGAAAAGTTTTTCAAAGCTACAACTTCTGCAACAATATTTCACAAAAATTTTTTGAACAGCCATTGATATTAATTACTTCGCCTACAAATCTTGCATTGCAACAAAAATAAATCGGTGATCGGTACCATAGAGAATAGTAGACGTGGGCCCTTGTCTATGTGTCTGTTTGGAGCGTTATAGCTTTTACTACCCAGTAAAGTTAGAAGATAGTATGTCTGGCCTATTTCGAGATGTGTAAAAATTAACGTTCTCTAAAGACCACACACATGCCGCGTTATGTTTATGTTATAGCGTCATCAAGTTAGAACAATTATTTTCTAGAGACGGACCTAAACTTCAATTTAAAAATTATTGTCGTCAGAAATCGTTCATATCGGATATTTTTTATGATTAAGTGAGCAAATGAGCAGGCCACCTGATGATAAGTGGTCACCACCACCCGTAACACCTACTGCCTTATTAATGGCATACACACATGATATGTCTCATGTGCCTGTAATTTCTCTGGCTCCCTTGCCCTTCAAACCGAAACGGCAGAAAAAAAACAAAAAACATGGGGGTGGTACTTCCCCAGACGGACTTTCCACAAAAGCCCTACCACCTTCAGCCACCACCACCCATCACCTCCACCTACACCTACATTCAAAATATCTCACTCGAGTGTCGTTAATTATTTAAAGACAGACGCATTTGCTTTGATATATGATAAACTATTTCAAGCGAAAATATTTAACAAGGACATTTTTATAAAGAAAAATTTTTTTTTACGGAGAATGCATTTACTTACAATGAGACTGAAGTAGCCATGAATGCCGTTGTAAGCCAGGATGACGTCACGAAAGTTCCCCTCACAGTAATCACATACAGTCTCTGCTGGTTTCGTCAGATTGAGCTTGCTTCTCCAACCGTCAACTATTTTCACAAGCGTTCCAAAATCCAAGGGCTCGTGACCAACGTTCTTTGAAGACTGCTCTCTTAGAGCCGATAGGAACTGACTGAAATCAGTACTCTTGTTCTCACTCACTGCAGGCGCAAGTAACATTTCCTCGAACAAACTGGACAATGTTTGCGTAATGTTGCTAGAGTCTACATCGGAAGACATTTTTGTAAGGTCTCATCTCACAAAGTTCGATTGATTGGTTGAAGTTTTAATTGACTTATGACTTATTTACGAGTACCTGGAACAAGAAAGGTTCTTTTAATTATTAAAATTTACATTGAGAAATCAGAGTAACAAAACGAAATAAAGTTATCAAACTGATAACAACCCATGCTTTTTAATACATACGAGTACATAACATCACGCCTCTTTCCCGTCGGGGTAGGCAGAGACCACAGTTCTCGACCTGCTACGATCTTGACATACTTCCCTTGCTTCCTTTACTTTCATCAATCCTTTCATACATGCTCGCCGGTTTAGGGTACTTTTAACCTGGCCTTTATTCAGAACGTCCTGAATTTGGTCCTGGTACGTTAGCTTTTTAATGCTTGGAAAAAATAATACTAAACAATGGATAAAGTTATTTGGTACTTCCAATTTGTGTTAAAACATAACATCTGAAAAACAAAAAGAACCAAGGTGAAATATTTCCTTGCTCCTAATGATATACATTAACTTTAAGAGAATGCTAAGAAAACCAAAATAAGAAATGTCTGTTAGGAAATGAAATAAAACAAGCTCTTTGATAAACAAAATGTTGTTTTTAGGGTTCCGTACCTCAAAATAAAATAAATGGTACAGCAGCACTGCACTTACTTTCTCACGATATACGAGAGTCATCATTCAACAGTATCCCCGCCGGGAGTCGAACCCAGAACCTCCGGATCAAGAACCGAACTATATTATAAAGGCTGCGGATTGTAATGAGTAAATAACTACCAACTGCAAATTTAATTTTGTATTATACCATACAAACTAGATTTATGTAAAAATTATTTAATGAAATATACAGTCAGGTAGAAAACCAATTTAGAATTCAAATTGTAGAACATCAAAATAAGCTCAACGAAACCGATTTTGAGTAAATCACATTTTTAAATTTTAGTAGTAAGTACAGCCCTTATATGAATTTCTAGAGACCAATTGATACTGCCGCAAATACTTTAAATGGAGATGCTTGGTCATGCAAAGTTTCATCAAGATTTTAAGAGCCGTTTTTGCGAAAATTACAATTTTTCATTTTCGTTGTATGACAGCAACCCTCAAAATGAGAGCCAGCAGGAAACCATTCAAAACCCTTCGATGGATTTGCATAAAACTCTTAAATTCCAAATATGGTGTGAAACGGACCATTCGTTTAGCCGCTAGGCCAAAGCGTGACGGAAAGACCGACCGACCGACCTACCGACGGACGGACATTTTTGGGAGACTTGTTTTTTATGATGTATAAGTGATATAGAACACATTTTTGAGAAAATTAGAAAAACTTTTTTTTTTCACGAATACAATACCTTTCTCGCTCCGCTCGAAAGTAAAAATGTAACCCACTTTGCTGTCCGTCTGTCTGTCAAGACCCTTTTTCTCACGAACGAGAAGAGGTATTAGGTTGAAATTTATAACGAATATTAAGGTACATAAACCACACAAGATCTGAAAATTTCAAGTTTTTACAACGACGCAATCAAAAGATATGGCTTTTTGGTTCCTTGCGAAGCCGGGGCGGACCGCTAGTCATGAGTAAAATCACCGGGCTTCGAGAGCAAAACCAATACCAATTTACGCTGTGTACAGGGTGTAAGGGGCAGCCTTCCGAATACTGAAAGGGCATGATCAGTCAATGTAACTGAACAATTTTCCGCGAATAAAACTTTCAGGAAATGAAAAAAATAAATCGGCTTCTCCATACAAAATTGCAAACTTGATTGGACAGTTTGTATGGAGAGGCCGAAATATTTTTTCATTTCCTGAAAGTTTTATTCGCTGAAAGTTGTTCAGTTACATTGACTGATCATGCCATTTCAGTATTCGGAAGGCAGTCCCTTACACCCGATATATCTATACAAATATTGCTCGTTTAATAGTATAGGATATTCTCAAATTATTATACTAAATTTCTTTTCAAATGTACAAAATTTAAGTATTTTTAAGATTATATATATAAACTCCCACGCCCTGCCCTAAAAACCAGTACTTGTTGCCATATTTTTATTGGTTTACGTAATCCAATTTTATTTTGACTGCTACTGCCATGAGGTTATGAATAATAAACAGATTAAATTACTTTCTTGTTACCTTTTAGGTTTCATTTTGGACTTCTTTCGTGTATAAAGTGTCAAACAAGCTAACAAGATAAGTGTAACTTAAATTTTTTAATGGTAAAAGACGTCAGTGCTTTATTGACTGAACTAAAATCGTCGTAGTTTTGTATTAGTCCTCTTAGGCCCATATTGATAAATCCCACTCAAAATCTTCTCCAAGACGATGTCAGCTGACTAAATTATCAAGATGCAATTAGCATCTCAAGATCTTGCTAATTAATAAACTACTATCCAAATACCAATCTCAAGTGTCCGTCTTTGAGTCAAACGTCAAAAGAGCAAAAATAATTTATGTCTGCGTTTTGTTTTTGCTTCTTGTAATCTTGCTAATCATTTTCGTTTTATTGCTAAGTTCACTTTCAGGCAGGCAACGGCCAAAGAATATACAGTCTGAACAAAATAATACTCAAGTCACTATTTGACAGCATCAACAATTTTGAGTTAAGTTTCGTTTATAAATTAGAGAGTGTGTTTTAACACTCAAGTGATAATTGCTCCGATGACAGCTATTCAATTTCTGTTTATTAATTTTTGCAACACCTAAAGATGCCCCTTAAGGACAATCTCACACTTAAGCGGGATTTATCAATACGACCCTTAAACTCCATCTTCGCTTTAAAACTAGTTTAAATATAGGTCACTCTTTAATGAGTATTTTGTACATAGATTTATTGAAACGTCCAAGTCAATAGACTTGAGTCTTGACCAATCCAATTCGTCTTTAGATCTTATTGACGAGTTTTTTAATTTAAATAAACAATAAGAAAAACCATGTTAGATTGTTTAGTAGGTACTTGAATTAGAACTTCAGTTTGTTGTTAAGTAAGTACATACAAAATATCTGAACGTGCTAGTGCTTTACTAATTTAACTCTTCTGTTACCAAAAAAATAATGTTGTCTTCTAAGAAAGATTCCAGGGTATAGGTACTTTAAGTTATAAGGAGCTCTATTTCTAAAGTGTCCAAGAAAGTTCCTCCATTGACTCTTTCAAAATAAATGGTACAGCAGCACTGCACTTACTTTCTCGCGATATACGAGAGTCACCATGCAACAGTGTCCCCTCCGGGAGTCGAACCCAGAACCTCCGTATCAAGAGCCGAATGCTATATAAAGGCTGCGGATAGTAATGATTAAATAAGTACCAACTGCAAACTTAAGTTTGTAATTCCATACAAATAATATGAAAATACAAACTTACCTATACGAACAAGATTTATGTAAAAATGATTTAATGAAATATGCAGTCAGGTAGAAAACCAATTTAGAATCCAAATTGTAGAACATCAAAATAAACTCGACGAAACAGATTTTGAGTAAATCACATTTTTTAAATTTTAGTAGTAAGGGAAACACCCCTTATATGAATTTCTAGAGACCAATTGATACTGCCGCAAATACCTTAAATAGAGATGCTTGGTCATGCAAAGTTTCATCAAGATTTTATGAGCCGTTTTTGCGAAAATCACAATTTTTCATTTTCGTTGTATAACAGCAACCCTCAAAATGAGAGCCAGCAGGAAACCACTCAAAACCCTTCGATGAATTTGCATAAAACTCTTAAATTCCAAATATGGTGTCAATCGGACCATTCGTTTAGCAGCTAGGCCAAAGCGTGACGGACAGACCGACCGACCGACCGACCGACGGACCGACCGACCGACCGACCGAACGACGGACGGACATTTTTGGGAGACTTGATTTTTATGATGTATAAGTGATATAGAACAAATTTTTGAGAAAATTAGAAAAACTTTTTTTCACGAATACAATACCTTTCTCGCTCCGCTCGAAAGTAAAAAGGGTCAAATCAAATCAAATCAAATCAAAATCGTTTATTCATTGTTGGATATTAAAATCTCTTAATGACGTCAGCTAAACTACATCGCTTCACAAACAATGTGGCGCCATTGTGGGAAAAAAAAGAAGCGACAATAAAAAACCCACGCGCTCTTTTAAATATGTTTGAATGTACAAGGTTGATATACAACATACATAGGTCAGTTTTAATTTTGAATTAGCCTGTTAGAACCGTAGTCTAATCCCATGGATTTTTCTCTTCTAGATAATCTGATATTTTATAATAACCCTTCTTACATAATTTCTGCTTAATTACAGTTTTGAATTTATCTAACGGTAAACTTTCAATATCAGTAGGTACCTTATTATAGAAGCGTATACATTGACCTTTATATGTTTTACTAATTTTGTGAATACGGCTGACATGAGAAGCAAGTTGATTCTTGTTTCTTATGTTGACACTGTGCCTGTCACAATTTTTATCAAAAATATGTATATTCCGTTTAGCATATATTAAATTCTCATAAATGTATTGCGACACAAAAGTCAAAATGTTGATTTCTTTAAATTTATTTCGAAGAGATTCTCTAGGCTTCATTTTATAAATTGCACGAACAGCTCGCTTTTGTAGTAAAAAAATGCTGTTTGCATCCGCAGGGTGAAGGAGCATTTCCTCTCGCAAGTCACTTCATAGTCATCATCATTTTTAAGTTATCTATTTAACTTTCATCTATCTATGTATATATTGTATTATAAGTACATATATGTAAATGTTGAATTATTATGTAAGTAGTTTATTCTTATCCGTATTTGTTTTAGTTTATTATTAGTACATTAAGATGCTAGTGCGCTGTTTTGCTCATTACACACGAGACTCAGAAAATGCAGCCCGAGCCGCAGGCGAGGGCGTAATGGAGCCGAGAGTGTAATGGCAATGCGCACGTGCGTCTTACGACGTTTTTGAACACATCTACGAGGGAAAATACTAAACTTTGCTAACCTTAAGTCCAACGAACGCCCACCGGAACATTTTGTCGGCTGCTTATGTTGGTGTTTTCCTTTGATTAACACAACATTCAAAATTGTATTTCGTGTATGAATAATTTAGACAGTTCAGGAACAGTTTTTTATTTGTAGAAGTCTACACTTTTAGAAATTATTACAATAATAAAGACCAACAAATATTTGTAAAATGGCGCGCATTATTTCTTTTTAGCGGGCACAGATTATACGCGTATTTGAGAGTCATAGACTAAACATGATAAACTTTCTTAACAGCCTATTCCATTAACCTTGAAATAAATTATCAAATATTGAATATATTGTTACGTAAATGAGAAATTTATTGTTATTTAGTAAATTATTATAAATAATTTCATAAAATGAACATTCATTTATGATATTTTCTCGAATTCACCTAATATTTTTGAAAATTTTACTAACCTCATAAGCATAAAATCTTCTTGCCTAGCCGAGTTAAAAAACAAATATAAAACACTAGTGCGGTAATATAATGAAAAAAACACGCGTGTTTAATAAGCTGGGGGGTGATCGTGGTAATTTCAACGACATTACCAAAACAAAAACGTTTGCCTCAAAAGTTATGATAACTCTTGACTAAGTGTTTTAGGCAAACGTTTTTGTTTCGGTAATATCGTTGAAATTACCACGATCACCCCCCAGGATTATGGTTGGCGTATGCTCCAGCCCGGGCGTATTAGATTCCACGGTCGCATGATGTTATACATAAATAGATAAATAACACCCAGACACAGAAAACACACTTGTGTTCATAACACAAAGCGATTATCACTTGCACGAGCGAATCAAAAATAGAGCGGCAGTAATTACCACTAGACTATTCACTGTGTCCGGTGACCGATTGTACAATCTTAAACGGTAGATTCAGACCACGGATTCAGACCACGACACTGAACAACTTTTCCCAATGAACATAGTTCGAAATACGAAAAAAAAAACTTTCCTTACGTGATAGCGCATTTTATATGGAAAGCCAAAATTGTTCTTTCATGTTTGTTTGTTTTATAGTAAGAATCTACCGCACAGCCGGTCATTATTACTCAGTGATGGCGGCATCACTTATTCCCTCCGGGAATCGGGCCTGATGAGGTTGTGATATCATACAATCGACATGACATTTGGGCTGCCGACCCCATCGATCTGAATTTTCGATACCAGTCTATCTTACCAACTTGATACCAACCAAATGATTTTTATACCTAGTTCCAACACATTATTGTTCTCATTTCGACATTATTTACCAATTTAAAAAAGGAGGAGGTTCTCTATTCGACACTATGTTTTTTTGCATGTTTGTTCCGCGATATTTCCGCCATAAATAAACCGATCTTAATGTTTTTTTTTTTTAATATTCAATTGGGTTAACTTTCGAGGTGGTAAATTTTTGATAAATTTAGTCAAAATTTGAAGGAGTACGAAACTAAAACCGGTAATTCACATATCGCAATTTGTTGGATTTATAAACTTTCAAATAATTATTTTTCATGCCCAAACTATAAAACTGAACAACTTAAAGTCGAAAGAGATTTTTTTATGTTTCCCATATAGTCCTTGAGCCCGTGACAAAATCACTTACCTGTCATGAGAACATCTTAAGATGTATGGCAACAGATCGGCAAAGTGGTGCTGAGCAAGAATCAGTTACATTTGGCATCCGAAATTTGCCGGAAGTCAGAGAATTTCTTCCACTTCCGGTCAAAATTTGGGGGTGCAAGTTACGTGTCATGAGAACACTCTGAAACCCTCGGCAACATGTAGTCCTTCATTGACAGAGTAGAAAAATACAAGTCTGCCAGTTCCTAGTTTGCCGGAAGTACTTGGTAGACGGTCTCAAAGGATGGCCGCCACCCAGTAAACAGATCTTAAGTTTTTTACTATAAAATTAAATACGCATTAATAATCGTGCAAGTCTGCTACGGCTATGGTTTTTTAGTTTCACTAGTCATCGTAACTCCAAGGGTCTGATGATGACCAGCTATCAAGCAACTGGATCTGAGGGCCAACTACACCCAAAGGCTCCAGATTTTAACTAAAATGCATTGTAGGTGGCTGCCGTTCCTAGACTTGCTGGCTCGAGAGTCTGATGATGACCAGCTGTCAAGCAACTGGATCTAAGGACCAACTACACCCAAGAGCTCCAGATTTCAACTCAAATGCTTTATAGGTGGCTGCCGTTCCTGGACCTGCTGGCTCGAGGGTCTGATGATGACCAGCTATCAAAAAAGATTAATTTTTATTGACAATTAGGTATCATAAACAAGCTTAGCTTACCTTCATATGCCCAGCCATTAGAATCGAACGGTCAAAATTTTCTTAACCTTAATAGGGCTCATCATCAAATCATCCTTTTTTTACCCTCTTGAAGGGTGGTTTTTCAGATATGCTTAAACACATGTTTCTTTATTTTCTACAAAAAGCTAAAAGTCATATTTGTGTGAATCTAACTCATGAAACAAAGGACTTTCATATAAACTTTCATCCCTTATTTCACCCCCTTAGGGGATGAATTTTGAAGAATTATAAAACATACATACATACATAACATCACGCCTCTTTCCCGTTAAAAAAAAAATAAAATAAAAAAAAATAAAAAAACACACACATAAACACATACTTTTTTATTCTTTACCAAGAGCTCAGACCCAAACTTCTATAATTCTATCTTGAAAAAACCGGCCAAGTGCGAGTCGGACTCACGCCCTAAGTGTTCCGTACCTATCTACCATATGATATACTAAAAGGTTTTGCTCTTTGATTTTAAAAACTCCACGACCATCCCACTTGACCCCTCTTTTATAGAAAGGTTCTTGAAACGGGAGCTCACCTTAATTGGTTACTTTTAGTTGTAAGAAAAATTGAAATATTTAATGATTTTAGACTTTTCCCTTTATTTGTACTGTGAGACCTAGCTTCTTGCCAAATTTCATAATTTTAGGTCAACGGGAAGTACCCTGTAGGTTTTGCATTTTTGCATAAATGTATGGAGATGAGGACATAAAAAACCATATCTTTTGATTGCGTCGTTGTAAAAACTTGAAATTTTCAGATCTTGTGGGGTTTATGGACCTTGATATTTGTTATCAATTTCAACCTGATACCTCTTCTCGTTCGTGAGAAAAAGGGTCTTGACAGACAGACAGACAGACGGACAACAAAGTGTTCCTATAAGGGTTCCGTTTTTTATTTTGAGGTACGGAACCCTAAAAATGAAAGACTTATAGATCAACATACGGAAAAAAATCATCCCCTATTTCACCCCCTTCAAGGGTGATTTAAAAAAAATGCTTAAACACCTATTTCTTTATTTTTTACCAAAAGCTTAAATTCAATTTTTTGTGAATCTATCTCAAGAAACAAAGGACTTTCATACACACTTTCATCCCTTATTTCACCCCTTTGAAAGACGAATTTTCCAAAATCCTTTCTTAATGGGTGGTTTTGAAGTGCAAAAAACCTGTGTGAAAAATTTCAGATCTGTAGCAGTTACGGCTCGGCGTTGATGAATCAGTCAGTCAGGACAAGCAATTTTATATATTTAGATTTAGTAGTTTTAGTTATAATTAAGTACACAATTTAATTGAGTAGTCCTCAAGTTCGAATAGAGCCATTTTCTTGGATGCTGGTCAGTATCAGACCCTCGAGCCAGCAGGTCCAGGAACGGCAGTCACCTACAAAGCATTTGAGTCGAAATCTGGAGCTCTTGGGTGTAGGTCGTCCTTAGATCCAGTTGCTTGACAGCTGGTCATCATCAGACTCTCGAGCCAGCAAGTCTAGGAATGGTAGCCACCTACAATGCATTTTAGTTAAAATCTGGAGCTTTTGGGTGTAGTTGGCTCTCAGATCCAGTTGCTTGATAGCTGGTCATCATCAGACCCTTGGAGTTACGATGACTAGTGAAACTAAAAAACCATAGCCGTAGCAGACTTGCACGATTATTAATGCGTATTTAATTTTATAGTAAAAAACTTAGATCTGTTTACTGGGTGGCGGCCATCCTTTGAGACCGTCTACCAAGTACTTCCGGCAAACTAGGAACTGGCAGACTTGTATTTTTTTACTCTGTCAATGAAGGACTACATGTTGCCGAGGGTTTCAGAGTGTTCTCATGACACGTAACTTGCACCCCCAAATTTTGACCGGAAGTGGAAGAAATTCTCGGACTTCCGGCAAATTTCGGATGCCAAATGTAACTGATTCTTGCTCAGCACCACTTTGCCGATCTGTTGCCATACATCTTAAGATGTTCTCATGACAGGTAAGTGATTTTGTCACGGGCTCAAGGACTAATACTCAACAAACGCCTTCAACAGAGGGTTTTGTATGGGAAATCAGGATTATATGTTAGTAAAACTCTTCTGAAGAATTGTTCAGATTCATGGTCTTTGGGCTATTTGCACAAAGCATCTTTAAAGTTAAAGCTCCTTTAAATATATTGCTGTTACTTTCTTAGTCATCAAAACAGAAAGTGATAGCAAAAGATTCAACAGAGCTTTAACCTTAAATAAGCTATATGCCTGTTAGTCACACACCTATTTACTAAAGCTATATGCGTGCATTAAAAACCGAATGAACTTAGAACCATTTGCACTAAACTTAAGAATCGCCCCTAACTTGTTTAGGACACTCCTACCAATAGTTTCACAGCCCTTAAGCAAGAACTTGAGCGATTCTTAAGTTTAGTGCAAATGGCCCAGAAGATTAAGTTTATGTATAGAAGCAGCAAAAGTGGTCCATGTAGCGCTGGCTAATAATTTTAGTACACTATCTCTGGTCCCGGTTTTTTCTGTGATAATGAGGCGGTTTCGCAGCTAAGCGTCAACTGAGTATTCAAAGGTGTCGATAGATGGCTCTGAAGACAGTTGCTAAAGAACTTTAAATAAATGTGTCATGTATGAAGCGTGAAGTAAATAAACCTCCTTAGACTACAACACATAGGAAAAATAAGTTGACAGTTAAATTTTCCTACAACAACGCTATCTATCAAGAAAATGAAAACTAGTTTTTCTTTTTTAAAAACCGGCTCATAGTTAAGTTTCGTTGATTTATGTGTCCCTTACACCCTGTATAGAAAGAAGGTTACTTGCATATACTTAATAATAGATAGGGAATTTGGGAAATATCAAAGCGTGTCCTAATAGAATATTATAGGTCCAGAGACACTACCCTGAGCGACACAAGAGGAGCCCTGGTAACTATGTACGCAACCAAGCCATAATTACTTATTATGCCGGGAGTGGCAGAACAAAGACTTATATAAGAAACGGTTCCTTTGATTAGGTAGTTGTCAACTACACAAAGATCTAGTTACAAGGGTAAGTTTGTAATTTTCATTGTATACATATTTTTATTTATCAAAAAATCAAAACCACAACCACAGGTAGAACTTGAACATTTTCCCCGTCACACAGTTTTTTTAATTATTATTTTCTTTATTATGGAAAAAGCATTACAATTTTTTTCGGTTAAGATATGCACTTTGGAGAACAACATATAAAATTGTTATTTATTGATGTTTGAGCGAGTAGGTCAAACAGCTTCATTAAATTTAAGACCGAATTAAAGATACTGAAAGTAAAGGTACTAGTAATAAATAGTAGATTAGTAGCCAAGGACTGTAAGGCATCAATTGAAGCCCGAGATATTTAGTAGTTCTGTAGTTCGAGGGTGCAATTGATGCTTACACCCGAGCTAACTAATCTGCTTTACATCTCGATTGTGAGGTAAGTAGGTCCATATTACCCCCAAATGGGGCTTGCAGGTGACCAATTAGCGCTCTAGGGTAATAATGTAGCTAGAAAAGCCCTAGGGCGGTAAGTAATTAAAAAAAAACACTAAAAAACAATTACTTACCGCCCTAGGGCTTTTAGGTAAGTACTTACTTACCGCCCTAGGGCTTTTCTAGCTACATTATTACCATAGAGCGCTAATTGGTCACCTACAAGACCCATTTGGTGGCAATAAGGACCTACTTACCGAATATGAGAGATGTAAATACAAATTAAATGAACAAAAACTAATACAGTTTTAAACTCTTAACACCATGTATCTTATCTTTATCTTACCACCATTAACTTGAATTATGTTTTTATTACATAATTAACATACAATCTACAGAGAGAGGCGGGTTATCTCAACAAGAGATTATTTACAGCCAACCCAAAACTTTTAACAAGATTTACTTTTATACCAGCTGTGCCCCCGACTTCATTCACGTAAAGTTTAGACTTTTACAGTGTACACAAACAACTGAACCGGTTTAATTAGGGTTTTCAAAAACGTATATTTGGCTTACTTCTGTGCAAGCTACAACAAAAGCTACACAAATGCAAAGTATCAATCGGCTTTACCGCTTGAAACTTTTTACTAACAAATCTTCTGTTTGCAATGAAACAAAGCTTTTATGTTGTACGGAATAAGCCAAATACGTTATTGAAAACCCTTATTGAACCGGTTCAGTAGTTTGTGAGTTATTGGTGCCACCGATTTAAGCTTCGCATATTTTCTGTTTGAGTGAATAGTTTGCAATATACAAAGCTTGTATGCTGAAAGAAAGTAAGTCAAATACAATATTGCAACCTTTGTTAGAATCAATTCGATAGATTGTGAGTTATTGGCGCCGCCGCTTGAAACTTCGCTTACCTTCAGTCTGAGTGAACCGTTTGCAATGAAACTAAACTTTCATGTTGCACGAAAGTTAGCCAAACTCGTAATTGAAAACCCCGTTTGAATCCGTTCAGCAGTTTGTGAGTTATTAGCGCCGCTGCATGAAACTTCGCGTATCTTCTGTCTGAGTGAACCGTTGTTTGCAATAAAACTAAGCTTAATGTTGCACGAAAGTAAGCCAAACTCGTGATTGAAAACCCCGTTTAATCGGTTTGGTAGTTTTTGCGTTATGGTCGCACAGGCAGCTTGATACTTTACATTGCTGTAGCTTCTGATTGAGGAAACCGATTTAAATGAAATATAGCCTATATGTTGCTCAGAGCTAAGCTTAATCTTTTTGCAAAAACCACGAGAAAATCCGTTCAGTAGTTTCGGAGATTATCGAATACATACAGACAGACAGACTGACAAAAAATTAAAAAAACATATTTTTGTGTTCTATTAGTCCTTTCTTATCGCCCACACTAATTTTTTAATAAATTCATCAAAAGTACAGACACACTGTTTTCTACTGTTTTTAGGGTTCCGATACCAAAATGGTAAAAAAAAGGAACCCTTATGGTGCCGCTCTGTCTGTCTGTCCGTCTGTCTGTCACACCTCTATATCTCAGCAACCACTTACGCTATCGAGCTGAAATTTGGAATAGTTTTAGAATATAGTTGCCCAACTTAATTGCACATGAAAATTTTTTGAAAAAAGTATGATTATTAATGTAAAGGGGGCCAAAATAGGGGGGGCCAAATTTCATATTGTCGCTACTAGGTCGAGTGGGGTATCATATGAAAGGGCTTTACTTGTACATTTTAAAATATATTTTTGTATTTTTTTAAGTTTCTTAGTTTTCAAGTTATGATGAAAAATGTCAAAAAAAATACCATTCCCCCCCCCTTATCTCCGAAGTTTGAGTAAGGGAAAATCTGAATTAATTACAGTTGACAGAGGTTTATGTAAACTTTACAGCAAAAATAAAACGATCTTTCTAAGTTGCACAGTTTTTCAGAAATCTGCAAAAAACCTTTACAAACAAATTTAGTTTTGCGGTCCTGAAAATGGACTTTATTGCTTCCAAAAATACTATAGGTATATCGGAACCCTCGGCGCGCGAGTCCGACTCGCACTTGACCGGTTTTTTATTTATTATATGTATAGATGAGTAGATGTTATTTAATGTGTTGATGTAATTTAATTAAAAATAAAAGCGTTAGAGATCTAGGCTCTTTTATTTTTTTAAATCTTGATAACTTTACCCGTCTTTTACCTACTCACGTGCCAGAATAAAAACAAATTTTCATTTCATTTCTTACACGTGTTATGCCGCTTGACAGCTCAAATTATCCCAAACCTCAATGGGAAGACCTTTTGAGATAAGTAAAATTTTATTTTTGTTTGATGATATAACATTATAACAATGAAACGGATAATTAATTTTCTTATTTTAAATTTTATTATTTACACAATGATATTTACAATGTTACCGATTTAATTTTTGATGTTTTAATTTGTTTATGGATTTAATTTTCTTTTAATTTTATATTATTAACCGTATTTATTGATTTCGTTTTTAATGTCTATTACTGCATGCCTCAAAATGCGATGCCCTAATATAGGGTTCATGTACTAACCGCTACAATTTATTTTAGAATCTTAAGCTGTACATGAGCGCATTTATAAATGAATTATTAAGTTTTTCTACTAATTAAAATCAGCAACTTTTAAAAAATCTACTTTCCATTCTAAAGGTGCTACGTGATCGACACATTTTATAAGGAAAACCTAAAATTTTATTTTATTATAAAAATATTTTCTTCAGTAAAGTTACTTGTATTTATTCACTGGAAGAATGATTGGGCTACAGAAAAAAACGAACAATAATACGAAGTTTTTTTTTCTCGCGTTATGATAATTAAGAGCATGACCCTTATAAGACAATTATATCTGTGAAGATTATTTGGAGTAAACTCACACATGGATTATTGCTTTTTAACGGCACGTGTTGTGTAACGATAAAACATTTCACGCTCAAAATATCGTGAAGACATGAACGAAATACCTCGATCCTGATTATTAAAGACGTAAAAGTAATTTTCCACGTCTCTACATTTCTTATGAAAGATCTCATGTGAGAATATTTCGCTAACTGAGAATTTCAACACTTGAAGATATTGCTATCAACTTTTTATAATAAATTTTGTTATTCCTTGCAAAAGTGGGCTTGCTTACTATAAAAGGTACTGAGCCTCTGAGGGAAAACATAAAGAGCTAGAAATACGCTTTCTATACAGGGTTATTTTTAGACCCCTAGCCAAATTTTTGTAAGTTATTTAGAGCATGAAACAGATCAAGAAACACGAGTCGTAAAACGACTTGTTTACTTCCCCTTAAAAGCCGTGCACCGGCAACACTGGCATTTTGTATAGGACGACAATTATTTTTTACGTTTTTCGATTCATATTTATTTGGAAATGTTGTGTAGTTTCATGTTCTGAGTAACATACAAAAATTTGGCCAGGAGTCCAAAAGTAACTTAGTATTTCTTGATAATGGCAAATCAGGGTCACCCCGTGAGGTCAACTAACACTAAGAGCAAAACTCCCGCAAAATTAGCAGCTACACTTTGCAACATCTTTTATAATGAACTCTCTGCCTCCGTCTGTGTTCTTGAGTTCATATAACCCGACTCTATTCGAAACATCATCAACGCCCGATCCTGATAACTTGGCAAGTCGGTACAGGCAACCTATCTCTTTATGTGCGAGTGCACAAGATTACAAAGAAAATGTACCCTGACAGATTTTTCCGTGCTCCGTGGCCATAGCCAACCTTTTCTTGTCATCTTTTTCAGATCTTTGATCAATATGTTGACGTCTAGCTAGTTAGCTCATCAACAAATAAACTTCTGCGAATTGCTAGATTGAAGTGAAATACTTAGTTTATGAACTTCAGTAAAGATTTTCGAAACCTTTTTATATTCAGAGCCATTTATGACGGTTTCGGAAAGCTCTACTTTGAATACCAGTGCTGAAATTCAAAACGATTGAATATTAAACACGTCGTTAGAACTGTTTAGTTTCATAGGCAGATAGGCTTGTTTGTATAAAAAGATGAAATAAATCGTACCGTACAAGAAAAAACTATCAACCGCAAACTTAAATTTGTAATGCCATACACATAGTATGGGAATACAAACTTTTATTTACGTATTTCCAAAAAAATGTTCGAATGAAATATACAGATCAATTCAGAATTCAAATTGTTAAACATTAAAACAAACAAACCTCAAACGATTTCGAGTAAATCACATGTTTAACTTTTGGTAGTACTGGAACACCCTTCATATGAATATTCACAGATCAATGGATACTACCGTAGGATACTTGCATGGAGATTTTTTTAATTTCCCAACACATGTTCCTTATGGATAATTGTTCAGTTTAGTCTACTGAGCAAGGCCTTTCAGTTTTTGGTACACCCTGTGTGCTAAATTTTATTTAAAAAAATCATAAATAATATCCAGTCAGGTAGACAATCAATCCAGGATTTTTAATATAGAAAAATTTAATAAACTCAATGAAACCAATTTTGGGTAGATCACATATTTACGATTTGGTCGTACAGGAACACCCCTTATATGAAATTACACAGATCAATTGATACTGGCGCAAGATATCTTACATGGAGATGCTTGGTCATGCAAAGTTTAATCAAGATGCTATTAGCCGGTTTTGAGAAAATTTCAATTTTTCATTTTCGTTGCATGACATCTACCCTCAAAATGAGAGCCAGCAAGAAACCACTTAGAAACCTTCAATAGATTTGCATAAAACTCCTAAATTCAAAATCTGGTGTCAATCGGACCATTCGTTTAGCCGCTAGGCCAAACCGTGACGGAAAGACCGACCGACGGACCGACCGACCGACCGACGGACGGAGATTTTTGGGAGACTTGTTTTTTATGATGTATAAGATAATATAGAACTCATTTTTGAGAAAAAAATTTTTTCACGAATACAATACCTTTTTCGCTCCGCTCGAAAGTAACAAGTAAAATAGTTGTAATTTGTCTCTTTTGATATCTTCAAATCTTTACTTTATTTCGAACGCTCGGAAAGTATACAATTATTCTAAAATGTGGTTCCCTTTCCACCGAATCGGCTTTGTAAATTTTCCAAAGAAATTAACCTTTGAGGACACAATAAACTTTCACAGAATATTCCCAACTAGTTTTTACCTGCGCCTTTGCTGGCGTTATTTGTGTTACTCTAGTGCTTGATCTATCTGCCTCCTAAATTTCATCGAAATCGGTTCCGCCGCTTAGGCGTGATAGTGGAACAAGCAAACAAACAAACATGCATACATTCGCATTTATAATAATAGTGAGATTCATCATCGTTGTCCTAACCATGGAATTTTTTTACGGAGTCAGCTAACTAGACTTTGTCAGATTTCCAAAATCTAAGTATTTTGTTTTTTAAATTTTATTTTTGACATTTAGACACAGCAGGTGTCACTGTTAAAATTTTCAATAGATAAAGAGGAAGAAAAATTTATCGCGAGCCGGATTTGAACCTGCGACTTTCGGCGTACCGTGCCGACGCTCTACCAACTGAGCTATCGCGTCTTCAAGCGGCTAGTTACAAAAAAAATAAGTATTTTGCCAGATTAGAGGCCAACATGACTGTTAATTTCAAACCATAAATTGGCCTCTGAACTGGATTCTGTCCAAGATTAGAAGCCAACCTGATTGTCAGATTGCAAGCAGTCGTCTTTGTACAATGGCTTAACGTGCCTTCTGTCTGAAGCACCACGGTTACCCAACTATCTTCCTAAGTAAACTACAAAATTTCCAATCATATTGGATATTTTGTTGGTTTTGGAAGAATGTGGGATTTATCACGAGTAAAATAGTGTAAATATTACCCTATTTACGCATTTTCGACGGCGAAGTAAGCTTTTGAAGCAACAATTTTTGAGATAAAATATTATTCTCCGCACGTTTTGGGTAGAGCATGAAATGTATGTATGTACGAACTAGAGCCTTTTAACCAAAGAGATTTGAGCCTCGCTGCGCTTTTAACAATAGTGCTCTTTCAACGGGTTTCATGCAAAGTAAAGTGATTTGTAATTGTGTAACGGTCATTGTAAAGGTAGGCCAGTGTAAGGGAGCGTTAGGCAAATCCGCCGCTCGTCGGTCAGAGTGACGAGCCCCGAGTCACAAATTAAATAATAGTCCGAGTTGAAACGGTCGCGAAGACGTCGCCAGCCAGACAAATATGTGCGTGAATGTGTGAACGCGGACTTCTCGCCGAGATTGAATAAATCAATGGAATTTGTGAATTGATCTCGTTTACGCATTGATAAGCAATTTAAATTGGAAACACGAACTTTACACGTTTTAGATGGCTCACTCAGTTCTGCGTGTTATGCAGTTAGAAGTTTGTGGGATGAGCTAAACTTAAAACAGTTGAAAACTGTATATCACGCCCTCATAGAGTCCAAACTCAAGTAGAGCGTTATGCTATGGGGTAAAAGTTATGGTCATAGTTTAAATAAGGCTTTCGCTCTACATAAAAGAGCAATCCGCTCGATGATGCGTATTCTGCAATGGGAATCTTGTCGACCTTATTTTAAAAATTTTAACATTACCAAACTTTCATATTGTGTGACCTTGTGAAAAATTCGTTCGAAACCGCGGAAGAAAGGATGTCACGTTAAAAAACTAGAAGAAAAGATATGTTAGGAACAATCAAATCTACGTTAAATGTTGTCATACATAGCACTACGTGAAATTGAAAACATTCGACAAATTTTGAGACTGAGTTAAAACCGCGAAACTGAATAATTTTCGCGTAGGAACATAGGTCATCGGACGAAAATTTTTTTTATCCTTTCATAGTAAAAGTCAGTCAGCTGACCATACATTTTGTATGGGAAATCGAATTTCTTTTACGTCTAACAACCTATGTTCCTTGGGGAAAGCTGTTGGTTTCGTTGTCTGAACTCAATCTCAAAATTTGTCGAATGTTTTCAAATTAACCCTGTAGATACCAAGCTATTTGTTTTTTTAATCAATTGCCGATGGATATTAAAACATTAGGCAATGCAAAGACAATTAATAGTAGATTAGTAGCCAAGGGCTGTAAGGCATCAATTGCAGCCCGAGATATTTAGGCGCACGAGCGCAGCGAGGGCGCCTATAGTTCGAGGGTGCAATTGATGCTTACACCCGAGCTAACTACTCTGCTTTACATCTCGATTATGAGGTAAGTAGGTCCTTATTACCACCAAATTGTAGGTGACCAATTAGCGCTCTAGGGTAATAATGTAGCTAGAAAGGCCCTAGGGCGGTAAGTAATTAAAAAAAAACACTCCACTCCTTCAAAACTCAATTACTTACCGCCCTTGGGCTTTTCTAGCTACATTATTAACCTAGAGCTCTAATGGGTCACCTACAAGCCCCATTTGGGGGTAATAAGGACCTACTTACCGAATATGAGAGATGTAAATACCATTTGATGGCCTTCTTGCTAGAAAAGTGTTTTTATTTTTTCATAATTTTAATTTTTGTAGTTATGACGATATAGTATTTTAATTCTTATGTAATTTGAACATATCACAACTCTTATTGTATATAATGCCAAATATTTGTTACTTAATTATGTTTAGAATTTTGCATTATTTAATTTTACTTTTAATTTAATTGTAATATATAAATGTAAGAATTTCAACAACTTGAACTTGAACTTTTACAGGCATTTTTTGTCTAAAAATCCGTTTCTTTTGAGCAACAACCGTAATTTAGGTAAGCAAAGCTAATTAAATGCGTGTAGAAAGCAAGTCAGAGACGTTCATATAAACGTGCAAGGCTCACAAAAGTTCACAAGTGTCAGAACTGCGGATTATTACGGTTCGGGGCTCGGCTCGCGGCTCATATCGTGAATGCCTACCTTTATAAATCCTGTATCGCGGGTGCCAAAAACATACCTAGGTTATATAGTGTATATGTTACGGCTAAAGATAGGTGTCAACATAAACTTAAGATTAGCCGGCTAAACTTAGGTTTATTTTCGAGAAGCGGCTAAAGTTAGTTTCTTCTATCATTAGCTGGCTAAACTTAAGTTTAACCGCAGGCCCTTGGCTAAAAATGTAGAAGCAAATGAAAGGTTAGGTTAGGTCCCTCCCCTCCTCGATGGGTTCCCGCCTTGTTGTGGTGGGGGGCTCAGTACCCCGGGCGGCACTACTCCTCCGGGCTTTGGTCTCCAAGCCCGCGATGGAGCGGCTTTGGGCGGGCGGTAGGTTGCGGTAGTGTATGGGCGCTATCGCAACTGAGGCGGGCTGCGGTGTCTTATGGGAGGTACCGCAGTTGAGGTGTAGGGGCCGCGGCGGGACAGGAGTGTCGGTGTAATGTTGAGCCGCCCTCCCTACCTTCCGCGGCCACGGCGGGGTCGCCATTTCTTAATGGCGGACGCGGTGGGGCCGCAGGGAAAGAGGAGTGCCGGTGTTGCGGTGTGCCGCTCTCCCTATCCTTTGCGGCCAAAGTGGCAGGCGGCGGACCACTGACCTCACCCGTCGCAAGGGACCTCGGGCATTCAGACACGGGGATTTTTGGCGCCCGTCTGACTGGGTCCTCCGTGGGTGGGAATGTCCGTGCACTCACGGTCTTTCCCGTCCCCCTCTTGTCGGAGGGGCGTGAAGGGCCCACCGTAGAGGCGGCGGTGGCCGATGTGGGACTGCAATGGAAGTAAAGGCTCTGCCGGTTTCCCAGTCCCCCGCCACTCCCCGATGCGGGGGAGATGCATTCAGCATTTTTTCCCAGCGTCAACAAAAAAAGGTTAGGTTAGGTAAACAAAAACATTGCATCGTACATACGTTGACTTCTCTCCGCCCCCTCAAGCGACATGTTAGCCGGCTAAAGATGGAAATTCACGACGCAAACTAACATGATATCAACTTTAGCCGCTTCTCGAAAATAAACCTAAGTTTAGCCGTTTAATCTTAAGTTTATGTTCACACCTATCTTTAGCCGTAACATATACATTTTTAAATATCGCCGAGTGATTTTCGACATTTAAGAAAAAAATTACCCTGAAAATTAGTTATATGTTAATTTTTAATGGAATTGTATAATTTATTGCCTTTTTTGTAGTAATAAAATATTATATTTCACTTTTTAAGAGCCGGAAATAAATACTTATTATTCTTACAGAGGACTAAAGTACATACTGTCCTAATTATATCCTAATTAATACAAAATTATTTATGAGGAACAAATAATTTTGTCTTAGTATTTTGCATTTGTAATTACTTTTTATATCTCAGTTACGGAAGCAGCTTGAGTTTTGATTTCCCCTGAATCCGGCCCCAAACACGCCCAAAGCTCTTTCCGCAATTACTTTGAGAGGTCGTAAGTACTTGTTGCGATCTCTTTGGGGGTTGATGATGCGATTCGACGATAAGTGCGGCCCTGCTCTTTGTCACTAGTAATATAGTATGCTAATGACATAGGCTTTTTCGCATTGTTATATTTCATTATACTTTTTTTTATTTTCAATTGAACGACCAAATTCAAGACGTTTTCAATAATCATCACCATAACATCCCATGAAATGTCCACTACAGGACAGGGAGCTCCCTCCAGAATTCTACCTTTTGCTGGAAAACTTTACGGCTGGCACCATGGACCGCGGTTGTAGGTAACCGCAGTAAATAAGATGGTATGATACATAGGAGGATGCTGATACCCATCCTTCAGTTTATAACCCTTAGTCGCTTCTTACGATACTCACGGGTACGTATGGGATGGTACTATTCTTTACCGGCACCACACGGGATCATACTTACACTTTAACATATGAAGATGCTACTCCGACAGTCCTTATTGGAGCAGAACATTGGCATTTATGAAAAAATATTTTATGTTCTCCTTTCAATCTATAACTTTCAAGCTCTAACAATTCCGACGAAATTTACCATACAGGGGTTTTTGGGGGTTAAAAACGATTTAAAAATTATAAGTTTAAATTTTATTCTGATAAAAAATATAACTTTCGCAATACTGGCCACACTGTCTGCCTGCGTGTCTGTCTGTCTCGTGTGCTGAGCCTGTCAGTGTAGCGAAATCTGACGCGAAAAATCTGACAAGTATGACACTAGTGGAAATTCCGCCAGATGTGTCATAAAGGCGTTGCGAGCGAAACGAGAAGTCTCCGCGTCAGAAAGCTCTGTAGATGTGTCACTACACTTACGAACCTTAGAGCAACGCGTCAAACCGCGGCTTTGCGCGCGAAAATCGTGTTACTCTATGTTACGAACAGATCACATCGTTTTAATTACTTATATTTAAATGCTGTTGTACTTACCACTAACAGTAAGACTTAAACTAAATACGTTGCGCTGGATTGACGGAATAAGCACTTAAACCATGTTTTTATTGCCTACCTTAGTTTACGGCGGAGTAAGTTTCATTGCTAGAATAATGGGTGAACTCAATGTTATTTGACCTTAAATACCTACCTTATACGTATATTTTTATAAATAGTTTACAAATAAAAATTACCCCTAAAATACCTAAAATATGCCTTATTTTAATATTCCGGCGACATAAATATCTGTTACCTATGTGAAATTACTGTAAATCCACTGATTGAGCTTTTACAGTACACAAACATTTACACACATACATAAGAGCCGTCTCTTTTCCGAAGGGGTAAACAGAGACCACAACGATCTTGATATTCTTCCCTCGCGTCTTCTACCCTCATCACTTTTGTACACGCTCGTTAGGAAGGAGAACTTTTGATTGTCGGCTTATATTGAAAAAGTCTTGAATTTGATCGTTCAAGTCTAAAGTACCTGGGCGACCGAGCTTCGCTCTATAATAGCCGCTTCAACATTAAAATATCATCGGGTGAACAAGCTATGCTACCCGCCAACAGATGGCGCTGTAAGTTTCTGTCTAAAACGTGGAATTTAGAAAATGCTCAAAAACACTGGGAAAACGAATTTTCCCAGATCCTTTACTATTAAGCGAGCAGCGCCATCTGTTGGGGGGTAGCATAACTTACTCATTCGATAATATTTTCAGGTTGAGGTGGCTATTATAGAGCGAAGCTCGGTCACCCAGGTACTATATAGTTAATTGATCAACATTAAGCCATCGCTTGTCTGGCTAATTTTATTTTATTTATTTAGGCAACAAACAGCCTTTGCAAGAACAAAACATAGATAACACATTAGGATAATAACAATAAACCAAAACAGTTTCCACTAAAAGCTACTACATACTGTTGTTGTGAAGGTGAGTATCAATGTAAAATCAAAGCAAACATGAAATAAATTAACTACACTATTACTTTTATTCACTACTACTATTAACATCTCTATAAAATTACTATCACTCTATACTATCACTACTACTATTAACATCTCTATAGAATTTGTATCTCTTTGTTTGTCTCTATAAGATAAGTACCACCTACAGTCTAAATAATATATGTAGCTTGAATAGAATGGCAGCAAGAAAAACTATGCGTGAGAGAGAGAAGGTCGTATCGATACTTGTTTCTGTCGCTCCAACGTGTAGCGCATCGCTCCGTCCTGCTCTCACACTGTAGTCACTCAACTCAAGGTACATTATTTCGACTGTAGTGAGGTAGAGCTAGTCCAAATTCAAGACTAGAAAGAGCAAAAAATATGATCAAACTTTTTACTAATGATGTTAAGCACTTGTTGAACTTCAAAAAATGGTAGAAAGCTTATTATTATGTAGCTTTCGCGCTGATAATCTGTCGTTGACTGTACAAAATGATGAGAAAAATATCAAAGAATTGTAAATATCTGCCTTTTTCTGAGAATTTCTTTTGAAATAAATCAGAACATTCCTTATGCCATTTTATGATTTCCTAACAATGGCTTTTTTCTTTGTAACGCAAGTTTTAATATAAAGCATAACAAGCTTCTTTTAGAAATGAAAGAAAATAGCAACCTTTATAACGATCTTAAGTTGTTTTTTATTTACTCTCTGAACCTCAGAGTAAAAAACTATAGAGATTCGGATTCGACGAGTAACCTCTTTCTCTAAGTTGGATTTACCCAGCTGGACTGTTTGTCCCAGGTGTATTCATCGAAAACTTCGAGCGTAGAGTCTTTGTTTATTATGACTTAATGATTTATTTTTCTTTTTATATTGTGTTCCCGCTGATACAACATTTTCACTGCCTTCGATTGCCTGGAATGATTTGGTATTTGTATTTTGCCTGGAAGAAATCTCCTTTAGAGATAAGCCCTGTCCTTTAAATATTATTTTCTGTTAATATTTTGAGCAATAAAGAATATATGCGAATTGTTATAATTTTAAACAGCCGTCAACATAAATAAAAAAAATTACTCATTTCCACTTAAGCAAAAACTGTATAAAAAATATTTCTACAAAATATGTGGATTAAATAGATAATAATCCATGGGATTAAAACAGGCTAATTCAAATTTACTTTTTTATTCTTATCTAGTCAACTGCGAAAATTTGAGTAAAATTTACTCGAACCATAAAACTAAACAAATTTAAGGACAAAATACAAAAAAAAATTGTATGTGGAGGGCATTATTTTTATCGTTTTAGGACTTAAGTAAAAATTGATATTTTTTTGGTCTGAGGAATATAACTACATAAAGGTTTGCAGTTAGTAAGCATGCATACTACATGGATACGTACGTGGGTAGCGTTCAGTTTGGGCGTAACTGCGCAATCATAGCACTATTAGCAATACGAGGAAAACCTGATAACTAACTCTTTCACAGAACGTGAAGGAGAGCTTTCCAGAAATTTAAAGGACACGATCGATCAGCCTAACGAATCTAATTAAGTTTTATTGAGGGAAAAATATCGGCCTTTCCATATAAAATATTTAATCAAGTTTACAATTTTGCATGGAAATTTCACAGAGATAATTATGATGAAAGCAGATAGATTTTAAGGGCACTGCATGTTATCCTACGTCATCGAGTACAAGAAATTTACAACTTTGTAGCGATAGTTGGTGACCTTCTAGGTCCCCAAAACGTTGGTCTGCCAATCCGCAAAAATCCTCCTCTCCATACAAAGTGACCAATTAAGTTAGCAATTTTGTATGGATAGGCCGAATTTTTTTCATTTCCTGAAGTTTTGTTTACCGAAAGTGGTTGAGTTACGTTGACTGATCATGCCCTTTCTGTATTTGCCAACCTATCCCTGGCACCCTGTATAATTTGTGATAATTTCTAAACTAACTAAACCTTATCCAGCCAAATATAAAGTAGCTTAAGTTAACATTATCTAACCTTAAAGAGTTTAAGTTCTTGATCTAGAGACCTCAAAAAATCAGATTTCATCATAAGCCGGTTTTTGACAAAACTCTTAGGGATTTGCCAAAATATCAGTTTTTAGGGTTCCGATACCAAAATGGTAAAAAAAAGGAACCCTTATGGTGCCGCTCTGTCTGTCCGTCTGTCTGTCACACCTCTATATCTCAGCAACCACTTATGCTATCAACCTGAAATTTGGAATAGTTTTAGAATATAGTTGCCCAACTTAATTGCACAAGAAAAAATTTTGAAAAAAGTATGATTATTAATATAAAGGGGGCCAAAATAGGGGGGGCCAAATTTCAAATTGTCGCTACTAGGTCGAGTGGGGTATCATATGAAAGGGCTTTACTTGTACATTTTAAAATATATTTTTGTATTTTTTTAAATTTCTTAGTTTTAAAGTTATGATGAAAAATGTCAAGAAAAATACCATTCCCCCCCCCTTATCTCCGAAGTTTGAGTAAGGAAAAATCTGAATTAATTACAGTTGACAGAAGTTTATATAAACTTTACAGCAAAAATAAAACGATCTTTCTAAGTTGCACAGTTTTTCAGAAATCTGCAAAAAACCTTTACAAACAAATTTAGTTTTGCGGTCCTGAAAATGGACTTAATTGCTTCCAAAAATACTATAGGTATATCGGAACCCTCGGCGCGCGAGTCCGACTCGCACTTGACCGGTTCTTTATTTCCTGGCAGTTTTAATCACTGAGAGCTGTTTAGTTTCGTTGACTGATCATAGACTTTCAACTTTTAGTCCCATATACAACGCTTTTAGTTCTGTGGAATTGTTTTATAATTCAGTCGTCATAGATTTAAGTCAATAAGTTACCTTAAAAAATCTGAGTCGGATGAAACTTTAGGATGTTTGTGGTGCGGTTGGTAGTGCCACATCCAATATTCCGAACAAATATATCATGCGAAAACTTGGTGGGAAACATCCCAAAAATTTTTTTGGACGTTTTTCAGATCTTTCGAAATTTTTCGAAAACAGGGTTGCGATTCTCCTATTTTTAAAGGCTTTTGTCGACTAACCGGCGAAAAGGTTGCAAATCTTGGCTGATAAGAGATAGGGATTGATTGTTTTCTTTAAAGAATATGTTATTGCGTAATATGGAAGCATCAATCTATAGCCTCCCTTTTCATACCCAAATTTTTGGAGTCCTTATTCTAGATCATATGAAGACGATATCATTTTTGCAGTCTCACTCTGTCTGTATAGGAATCAGTGAGACCGGATAAACAATTCGATTCGTACACGGATTTATACGAGTCGTACACGGATTTCTCGAAAAGATTACGTTCTATAAGGTTTGCATTTACTTCCCCATATTCTTTTCTGAAGAGATTATATTATAAATAAGTAACTCTAAGGTAAAGTACACATAGATGCGGGAGATGTTTACATAACAATTGTGCTTACTAAAACTATCATGCGCACTATTCAAAAGGTTACCTATTAGAGAAATGCTGCCAAAGCTAAATTCAAGAAATATCCTTCAGGTGAAAATAAGAGAAACAAGTTTAAAACCGCAAAAGGTAATTTTGCTGATTTTGGTCGTATAGGGCAGTTTGTGTAGAGAATTAGGTTCTTAGTATAGAAACTGGTCTAAGGGCTCATTTGGGGATGCATACCTACAGACAAAGGGACATCACAAATTACTATTTAAACAAATACAAATAAAACAAACAACATGAGATTCTTTTTAATTTAAGTTTAGTCAATAGGAAAGATATACAACGTGCAACGGAAAGGTGTGGTAATACTGAAATATTTAACCATAAAACTGAACAACTTCTCCGAAGGAACATAGGTCAAAATACATAAATATATTTTTGACCTCCCATAGTGCATCAGCTGACAGCGCCATTTGTATGGGAGGTCAAACAATTGGTTTTTCGTTTTTCAGCCTATGTTACTCGGGAAAAATTGTTCAGTTTTATGGGCAGATTCACACCCTTTAGTATTATCCCACTTTTTCATTACACGTTGTATAATGATAATTTTAATTGGTTTTGCTTCCCAAGCCCAGTAGACTATTACTAAAAAGAAGAAACTTTCCCAAAAAAAAATTTTACTTCCCGTATGAATTGAGTCGATAACGTGACCACTTAAGTATGGTGTCGAAATTGATTTTTTCGCGAACATTGCTTGTTTTAGTGAGTAGAATCATTAATAAACCCACCGAAACCAATTAAAATTCACGGTCTTATGAAATTTCAGTAAATGCAGATAAAATCAACATAGACAGTCAAAGTGACCAACCCCAGTTGGAAATATGTGGTAATGTGTTTTGGCTGAAAGAGACCTGTGTTGAGTGACAATACTTTTCAATCGCGAGTTTAAAGTTTAAGTTATGTATGTGTTACAAAAAATATTGTTTATTTGTTTTAAATCAACTGCGTGAAACGTTTTCAGTTTTCAACCCTGATCAGGTATTTACTTTATTTTGGGCGGGGGTGTCGCGAAAGTTTGCAAATCAATAGGGTGTTTTCAACCAGCTTTTGGAAGTTTAACTACTCGTATTAAGCGCTGCTAGTTAGCAGTAGGAAAATATAAAATGGAAACACTGATACTGAACGTTCCCCCAGTATAAAAATAATTAAATTTGTTTGATTGCTGCTGTTTTTTCTTCGAAATAAAAAGAATTAATAAACATTTAAATTAAAAAAAAAACAAGGTCCTTCATAGGGGCATACTAATTTCACTATCAAGGTCCTAGCTGCCGAATATTACACACCTACAACTAGAATACTGACAAACATAAGTAGATAATGAAAAATAAAAAATCTTTATTATTTCAACTCACAAACAAAACAATACATTCAGTGTAGAAATAATTACTAATTGGCATTCTCAAATAGTGAACACAGCATTTCAAGGGGTATACAAAAACGTCATGCAGGTACATAGTTCTAGTTTTAAGTTACGTTAAATTAGGTAAGAAGTAAATTACTAAGAAGTGAGGGGACAATTAGGTTAAATTAGGGAAGAATTAAATTACTAAGTACCTTATCTTTAACTGAGGCCAAAGAACCAGTGAAGATGTCAAATGAAAAACGAATACCGTAGTAACCGGTACACATTCTGTGGACAGGACTGTGTTGGCCAATGTTGGTCCTAACCTAACATAAGGAGGGACAATAATGTTCTCCTATTTAGAAGCCTGCTGCCTGCTGTTTGGTCGTGGAATTTCAAATTGTATGGCTTGTAGAATCTCCATGAAGTCAATACACCCATTAACTAATTTGTACAGGAATGTTATGTTTTCATATTTTCTTCGGATACTTGGTATTCTTTTATAGAACTTTAACCTAGATTCATATGAAGTAAGTGTTACGTCCAGTAGGACGTACTGTTATTTATCGGGATGCATCTAGTAAAACTAACTATTAATGGTACGTGGGACACAGACAGAACATCCCCGCTCGCCAGCCTGCAGTCGAATGATATTCTCCCAGAGTACCCACATTTATTGTGTACGTCACATCTATTTATTGTTAGCATAAGCCAAATGATATAGAAACATTTTTGGACCCGCTCTTTACGACTGATATGCACTTGATAACATGGATTCCATGCTGGACTTGCATACACTACGCACCACACAATTATAAATAGGGATAATAACATCTGGATCTTTAAATAGGTACCTGCTTTAAATTGTCTTATTACAAATCCTTATCCAGTTAGTTAGAAAGCTTTTTTAAGAATTTCATAAATCTGGGTCCTGAAACTTATATCCGAATCTAAATAAATCCCAAGATCGCGGATGCTAGCAACTTGTTGTAAAAACTTACTGGAAATGTTTTATTTGGTAACCCATTGTTTCTTTTTCCTGGAAAATTCACGAAATAGTATTTGTCACAGTTTAGCTTCATTTCATTTTCTGAACACAACTGGTACACAAAAGTGTTATTTCGCGCGAGTGCTATGTATTGAAACTTGAGCAAGCGAAGGATTCTAGGATTGAGCCACAAGCGAAGCGAGTTTGCTGCCGAGCAAAACAAAAATTTTCATCTCACTACAGGGAGAAAAATGGTACCTAATTACCTATATGCGCCGATACCTTATACTATAATAAATTCATCATCAGGTTCTAATTTCAAAAAGATCTTCCACGTCAGCGGCCAAAAATAATCTTAGCACGCAGACTTCAACCGAAAAAAAATTCAAAAACCTTTTCCACGCAAGCGGCAAAAATGACTTGTGCACGCAGATTCAACCGATAAAGCAAAGTTTTCCGAGCTTGTGAGGTAAAAAAGGTATTTTGCCATGGAACTCTATTTTGTATAGAGTGTGTCTACTCCTTAAAATTAAATCTTTTTTGGGCGCTGTTATGTCACTGGTCACAGACATCCCAGATTAGTATGACAGACATCCAATATGACAATGTAAATATTATGATATTCTATCTAGATTTTCATCAAAAATTCTTTACTGTAACATTATGATCGGTTTAGCTAAGTTTCAGCTGGAAGACGCCGCCAACATGTATACCTTGCCCAAGACCGTTAAACATTATCTTTGTTGGATTGAGCAAAAAATTTAAAAAACTACCGGCACTATGATCGTGAAACTACGGGCACCGATTTGTGTTTTACAACTATAATGAACCAGGAAATCGAGCTGAACGTGTAAAAGCTGCTCTCCGAGAAAACAATGTCCTTCCGGCGATCCCAACTCTAACCCTGTTGAGCACGTATGAGATGATTTTAAGCGAGCTGTTCAAATGCATTCGCCAACTTCTCTGACCCTGTCAGAGATAAGGGAAACTGCCGGTTATGAATAAGACGGACTACCGCAATAGCTATTGAATAACTTGTACACAGCAGGCTCAGCCCAGAGCAATATTGGATTGTTCTAACTGCGATTTATAATCGACTAGATTGTTCTGAGCGACCTCACAAACCCTGGTGCCAGAGTTGTTGAGCTGCCCAACCCAAGGCCCCTGACATGGCTCATTCAACGACTACTACATAGATAGTAGCTGGAACTTGCCCTTACTAAACATTCCTGAAATGAATGTCTCTATACGCGCATTTTGGCAGAGAAGTACCTACTCTTATAGGCAAGGACAGGACTAATGTGGTTTCTCTTTCACTCATATGAAAAATATTGTTTCCATAACAAAATGTTTGATTAGTTTATAAATATAAAAAAAATATATATATTCTTTATTGTGCACAAATTACATAAAATCGTAGTCAACATAAAATTTGTTTACAAAGGTGAGCTTATCTCTATAAGAGATCTCTTCCAGCCAACCTAGCTGGTGTGAAAGAATGACATGAAAAGGGGCACAGGAATGTGCATTTAGAAGTGTGAAATGAGAATTAAAAAAAAATACATATGTTTTTAATAAATAGCAAACTAGCATAAAATATGGAGAGAAAAAAAATACCTACTTATACTACACACTAATATACTTAAAATTACAATATAAACAATAAGGCATATATAAAGAAGGATAAACATCCTTTTAAAATACATACAAACATAAATACTTACATAAGCTAAAAATAATATTATAATGGTTGCGATAAGTAGTGCTCTTTTACTCGCATCTTAAACGATGTTATTGAAGGACTGCTTTGTATATCCTTGGGAAGTTTGTTCCATAGTCGCACAGCTTGGGAAGAGAAGGAGTTGAAAAAGAATTTGGTGTTCGCTCAAGGACACTCCAACATCGCAGTGATGCAGTCGCGCCTAGAGCGGGGATCAGGAGGTAAAAGTTTGAAGCGGGAGCGAAGGTAGTCAGGGGTGGCAGGGTCATTCAGGATCTTATATAAGGTAGAAAGGATGTGCACATTACGACGAAGTCGGATAGGTAGCCATTTTAATTGAGCGCGAAATTCGGAGATATGATCATATTTGCGAAGACCAAAGATGAAACGAATAGCCAGATTTTGTAGGCGCTCAAGTTTGTTCAGCAATTTGGTTTGGTTGGGAGTGAAAAGAGTAGTGCATGCGCCTACTCACCTCACTAACTTGCGCTGACCATGACAGGTCACGGTCTATAATAATCCCTAGGTTCTTTGCTTTGTCCGTGTAGGGAATACAGACTCCGTTGTAAAATATTTTTGGCAACGCTAGGTAAGTCCCCTAACCTACCCCTTAGTCTGCTGCTACCAACTATTATTGCTTGAGATTTAGTTGGGTTTACAAGAAGCCCGAAATTTTCAGCCTATTGCTGAACAGCAGCAAGATCAGAGTTCAGAGTATAGTAAAATGAAACGTTTATTTATCGTATTTTTACTAAAACTATTTATTTATCCACGAAAAATTTATCAATAATTCAAGATATATTAATCTACTTGCTCCTTACAGAGACTCAAGATTAAATGATACATATAATGAAGAAACCGGCCAAGTGCGTGTCGGGCTATGCACAGTATAGGGTTCCGTAACTACGAAAAAAGCTTTTTTTTTTTTTATCGCATAGCAGGTTTTTATTTAGTATTTCATAACGTTGATAAGGCCTTTCATTAGGCCTTTGCCTAACAGTGGGACACTTAAGGCCTTTGCCCAGCAGCGGGACACTACATAGGCTAATAATAACGTTGATAACATACTCGTAAACTTTTACATCCTAATGCTATGCGAGGTCCTAGCGCCTGATTGCTATGGCAATTTTTATTAATTCCAGTTTTTTGCTATAGTTCAATGACCTGTAAAACCTACTTAGCGGTGATAGTTTTCCTTTAAATTTTTTCATATTTCCATTGGCAACAGTTTTGCTGGCAGGGGGGGGGGGGATACTTGACTCCAACAAAAAAATGTGCTTTCAAGTTTAATATTTCGCAAACTGATCCCTAAATCGAAAAATTAAAAGACTCACGTGGTTTTCAAAAGAGCTAGAGCACACGATGAGATCCACAAGAACATAAAAACAACCCCACTTTACTTGTAGAGGACACACCCTAAAAAGTTGTTTTTTCATGATTATGTTTTACCACTTTGTCGGCGTGGTTAAAATATATGTCCAGTAAATTACAACTTTTTAGTACTAAGGGTCTCTGATACTTTTCTTTCTCTTTGGTCTCTGAGGTATGCCGCGGACAGTCAGACATACAGACGGAGATGAAGAAACTATCAGGGTTCCTTTTCGACTACGGAACCCAAAAAATGAAACGAACTACGAGGTATCAACCCAGGAGGAATATTATCATAAATTATTCCATTTAAATTCCGAACTAGCTTGCAAATAGAAAGCTATCAGAAATAAAAAAAACTGGTCAAGTGCGAGTCGGACTCGCGTGCCGAGGGTTCCAATATACTTTTTGTATTTTTGGAGGCAATAAAGTCCATTTTTAGGACCGCAAAACTAAATTTGTTTGTAAAGGTTATTTGCAGATTTCAAAAAAACTGCGCAACATACTCGTAGCAAGTTTGTTTTATTTTTCTGTAATGTTGACATAAATTTCTGTCAACTGTAATTAATTCAGATTTTTCCTTTCACAAACTTCGGAGATAAGAGGATAAAGGTATTTTTTTTACATTTTTACAACTACTACTACTTTTAAAGCTTAGAGACGTAAAAAAATAAATTTTGTAATGTACAAGTAAAGCCCTTTCATATGACACCCCACTCGACCTAGTAGCGACAATTTGAAATTTGGCCTGCCCTATTTTGGACCCCTTTACATTGATAAGTATAATTTTTTCAAAATTCTTTCATGTGCTATTAAGTTGGGCAACTATACTCTAAACCTACTCCAAATTTCAGGTCGATAGCATGAGTGGTTGCTGAGATATAGAGGTGTGACAGACAGAAAGACAAAGTCGCACCATAAGGGTTCCTTTTTTTACCATTTTGGTATCGGAACCCTAAAAATGCCAAGGTTTATTGCGATGCGACTTACGCTAGAAACGAACTACGCACCAATTTGTAAAATGTAGGCAATTACGCATTCTGTGAAGGGGCGAATTTCACAATTTGAGTGTGAAATAGACGATCAAAATGATCCACCATTGTCGCTAAGAATTTAGTTAATGAAGTTTTCTGCCGGTTTGGATTTCCTTGGAAGATGCACAGTGATCGTGTGGCAAGCACCACAAACACACACACACAAGTACCACACAAGTACGCTTGTATATATAGAGGTCAGTGGTGGCCATAGATTTATTACTTCGCGCGTGGCGCTTTTAACCAGATTGCGCTCTTCCAAAAATTATGCGAGCAGAGTAGGACGTAAGATGAGAGGAAGCTGTCCCTTTCTAATAGATTTTGCATGACATTTTGTTTATGTTGCCATGAGAACATCAACAAAATGTCATGCAAAATCTTTGTTAAAAATCATTTTACCAAAGAGTTTTTAATCCAGATAAATCAAAAGAAAATGATTTTCTGCATTTATCAATATTTAATGAAAACTGAGAGAGAAGTTTATACTTTGCACGTTGAAAATTATTCAAATAAGTATTTAAAAATACGTATAAATATAAATTTGTGAATATAAAAGTTAACATTTTGCACGGAAATTGTGCAAACTTCATTAGTATGGCAATAATTAGAAAGGGACGAAGTACATCGCCTATGATGTCTTGCTCTGCTCGTTTTGCCTCTGCACAAATTGTTAAGAGTACGCTATCATGGTAAATGTAAGATCATTGGTGGTGGCAAGCGATAAGGGTTTTTTTTCTTCTGATGAGGAACATTTTTTACTCTCGAATCCTAGCATTGACGTAAGAAAAACGCTGTATCCCCGCGAGCCACAGCAGACCAAAGGTCTGTGCCGAGCGAAGCAAGGAGGTTTTTGTTCTGAGGGTCTGTGCAGCAGACGGCAAACTTTTGTCAATGACATGAGAAAAACGCTCCGCAATCTTTGCTTTGGAAGGAAAACCGCTTGAATTGTTGTTCATACCAAAGGGTTATTTAGTCGAAAAGGTTGTTCAGATTTATTGTTATTTTGTTTAAAATGTAGAGCAATTGTGAAAATTGTGGTTAGAATTTTATTCTGATAAAAACTATAATTTTCGAAATATCGGCCACACTGGCGGACAAAATCCGTGACTGCTCGTGTCTGCCCAGCTCACGGATCTTGTCTGCTGAGCCTCGTATGATATATTTTTTTTCATAATTTGAACAAAAACGTACTTGATCGTTGTATAATTTTGATAGGGTGTTCTAGATCCAGTGAACGACTTTCAAAGTGAACATCATTTACTGAGATTTTCGGATGGTTAAAAGCGGCTGTCATCATGACTCCTATTATTTCCCCTTTCAACTTATCGGAGTTAGTATACAGGCCCTTGTCCTCGTGATGTGGATGTGTTATTTCGCCATAATTTTGCAGCAATTTCTTTACTTGATATTGGCGGAATACGACTTGTAATGAGATGTGATGCCATTAAATAAATATCTAATCAAACAAATCTCTTGACAGTTTCATGGTTGTCATTATGAATTAGGGTTGGGCCACACTGATCACGGCGATCGACGGTTTGCCTATACAAAACGCGCGCAAAGTATGCAAATCCTTTCGTATCGACGCGGCGAACGCGCCCTGAAGACGAAACGCGGACGACCGTCGGCAGAGATCGACGGCGAACGACGGCAAATGACGGCGATCGACGGAGAACGACGGTGATCGTCGGAGAACGACGGCGATCGATGGAGAACGACCGCGGCGATCGACGGCTGACGATGGCGATAAGTTGTACCACAGTGTACAAAGTACAGTAAATCAACAAATGCGAAGTAAAATAAGATTTTATGTTTTAATAATTTTTCACTCCAATGATTTCATATTTTAAGCACAGTTTTAAGCTACAACACATTTTTATATATTTTTCGCAAAATTCGTATAAGTTAAAGATTTTTGTATTTATTGTGGGTATTTAACTGCAACATAGATACTATTGTTTCCCAGTGAAACAGTTGTACAGATAATGAAAATCATGATGCACGCACATTACATAATTTATTACCCATTACCTATCAGTTTATGTTTATAAATTAAATAATTTTTACGTCAAAAAAAATTTCTTTACTGCAAATCAACCAATTGCTTAACAAAACTGGTACTAGAAATAATTCGATAATAAATCAACAGTGTACTAAATTGTTTCCTCAAATGCGCAACAAAAAAGCTGACTGTAAAGAGAACATTGTGTAATTACCTATACTGTGATAAAGCAGGGAGTCCCCGCGTGAAGTATACGGCACCTTACGGCTGCGTACGGATGGGAACGCGTCCGTACAGCTGCGTATGGATGCGAATGCCTCTGTAAGCGGTGGATCGGCATAATGCGTACTAGTGTGCTCTTTTTCAATCGGCAAAGTGCATGAAGAAAAAAAAATTTTTTTGGGTGCGTAAATTTTTTTTTCCTTCATGGCAAAGTGCGAAAGGCCGTCGATCAATCTGGCCCGACCCTTATGATAATATTTTCATATTTATTTTGAATGGCTGCCACTAAATGAATATAATAATATTTCATAATGTAATTAGTATTCCATGTTAGAGAGCATGATGTAATTACATACATACATAACATCACGCCTTGTTCCCGTTGGAATTGGATGTAAATTACCTTTTAAAAGTTTCTAGAAGTAAATTGAAAAAGAAGTACTGGCGCAATTAATCGTTTATGTAACCGTTGTACGAGACAAACTCGCCTACAAACTACAACAAGTCCAGTAGTCATCTGCTTAGCAAAAACCAATGATATTACAATTATATAACCGGCAAAAACGCTCTGCTCGTGAGTGAGCTTGGACAGAAGGAGGCTAGTGTGGTTGACTACGCTTCCGTCGCTAAAGAGTCTTCACGAATAATTTTGTAATTATGCGTCAGGTAGTACTCATACATATTGGGGGACATTTCACACAAGGTCATCTGATCATCTGATACCAAACTGTGCAAGAACAAAAAAGTGCAGAGAGTTGCAAGAATAAAATATTTCGAGACAAATATGGTTTTATTTTAATCTATCAACCTGTTTTATTTACAAATTAACTTCAGTATAAAAGCCACTTGTACCTATCTCGACGGAAAATAACACACAATCATAAGTTGATTTATTCTTAGTAATCAATTTCTTAGTAATTTGATCAACTTTCTAAAAATAATGAACTGTACTGAATTCGCTGCTAGCACTCGCCGCCGGCTTCTGTCGTACCAAGGCCGCAGCTAAGGATTTGCAAAGCGTCTTATTCACACTAGTCGTTATCCACTTTCTGAGACTGTTCCCATGGAACGATGATGTTGGATGGATCTGAATCTATCAATAATCGTGGAAGCACTGTGTGTTTGTTAAAACTGTGACGACTTTTTAGGCGTGAGGGTGAATAATTATCTCTTTGTAGAGGTTGTCTGCTACCCAATTCCTTTTTAGTTTTTCCGTACAAATAGCTCAACAAGATTCAGTAGGTAATATCCACATCTTTCGAGAGAGCTGATCGCGCTCCAAAGGGATATGCATGTTCACCAGCTGAGTAGCATAGATTGCACGCTGTGTCTGCTGCTCTTTTCGTACCTGCAAATTGAAGAATGTGAGGTTGTAAAACAAGACTCATTGACCCTAGCAGTTAGATTCTTAAAGTCTTTGGAGATGAGGTTACTACCATTTTGCAAGAGCTACGACGAGAAAGATATAAAAGGTGGATACTGTTTGGCGCCAGTTTGTGTACACTTAGTAGCCGTTTACTAATTTCATAGGAAGAAAAATTTTACTATATTCTTATCCGGTCCTACACGGATATGTAACTACTAATATAAAGGATTAGCTTATGATTTTGAGGGAGCTCCCTGTCCTGTAGTGGAGGGATGTTATGATCGTGACGGACCCACCATACCCCTGGCCATACCTGATGATGTGATTATGTTCACCACCTTTCTGACAGAAGAATATTTGTATTAGATATATCATCAGTAAATTTGTATATTGGTATCTATGATCAATATGATCATCATAGCTAGTAGTCTCTCTGTTAAGATAAAATTATAGACAGCTTTTATAGGTAGAACCCATTGAATTGGTTAGGCATGTTTAAATTTGCATTATTAAGTAGTTATTCCTTGGTTATTTCAAGCTAAGCGGCAGTTGTAAGTATGTATGTTAGGGGTTACGGAATACTGAGCGTAAAAGTGGCCTCAGTCTCTTTTGACACAGACCAGCTAAAGTAACCTACCTTTACAGTCTTGTTCTTGGTTAATTTCAACAGTTTACTTACTTGGTTTATATAAGAAGCATTTATTAGCAGCTGGGGATTATTCTTTATCCCTCAGGTACAATATTACCTATTATCCTATTTTCAGAGTCTCCGACTTTGAGTGGAATGGGTACAACAAGGGCGTTAGACATCATTTTCGTCTTATCCATGTTCATTTTGTGACCCACTTGTTGTGAAACTCTACTGATGTTATTGAGCATCGTGCCACGAACTTCTTGGGTGTCAGAGCATGACTTCTGCAAAATCGTCCAGCACAGCTTTTTTTAGTTTTAATGCCTTTTGTTTATTTTTAAAAAAAACCTGTGCTTATTTGTGATTATTTTGTAATTATTTATTTCAATGTTTTTAACGAAATAGTACTCAAAGAAATTTTGTTGTTTATTCGTTTGTAATCAGTTTGACGTAAAAACTATATTTATGTCACATTTTCTTCCATCCCTTTTAGTTTCATATAAACATTTGTCTTTTCCTTTCTCTCAATAGATAAGAGCGCGCAGCGAACAACCCTACCTCATTGGATACCAAACAGCGACCTATCTAGGCTGCTGCACAATGATATGGTGAGTCAAAAAACAGGGTTGCCTGGGCGCAAGCTGGCACGTTTTGTACAGTCAACAAAAAACTGCCTATTTTTTTACCCCTTCATGTTCCTTTACTCACATTACTTACTTGGAACCTCATACCTAAACGGTATGAGGTACCCGATGAGGTAGGGTTGCTCGCTGCGCGACTGCGTCTACATGTTCTCCCTCTAACTGTCTTAATAAGAGGGAGAAAGGCAATGCAAATTTTGTCCTTATTCTGAGAAATCACTATACGTTGCTGTTTTTGTATGAAACCAAATTTTCATAGCTTGCACAAAATATGTTATGTACAACTTCTTACAACTTTTGTCGCCATTAGCAAATATCAACATGTTTTGAAGTTAATAATTTAGCGGAATACCAACCCAGTTCATTTAAGCGGATAAATTTCAGGTGGTAATTGGTAGATGATAAAATTTGCATAAACTTTCACTATAACTATTTCTGAGACTTCATGAACACCGATATACAGCGTGAATTTTTAGTGGTTTCGCAGCCGAAGCCCAGTGATTCTGCTCATGTAAACAAGTAACTTTCCCGAAGAAAAAAAATTTTTACTCGTAAAAAATTTTTCGCCTCCCCATACAAAATGAGTCGATCACGTGACCACTTTACTATGGAGAGGCGAAAAAATTTTTTCGAGTAAAAAATTTTTTTCTTCGGGAAAGTTGCTTGTTATCATGAGTAGAATCACTGGGCTTCGGGTGAGAAACCACTACAAATTCACGCTGTATAAGATTTTTTAAAAAGTTAAATATATTACCCCCTGCATGTATGTACATTAGAGATGTTAGTGTGTTTGTCGTCATAAACCCTGATTATCGGAAAACACGAGGTGAAGTTACTGAAAGGCTTACCCAATCAAAAATAATGAACTTATTGTATCAACCTCCTGCTCATAAAGAAATATATATGAGAAATGTTTTTCATATGTGTACTTTGTTGCATACTAACCTACCTGATGACTTAAAATCTTTAACTGGTAAACCTTTTAAATCTAAATTGACAAAGTGCCTACTGCAAAAAAGGTTTTTATAATGTAACAGAGTACATGACCTACATTACAGGCTGAATACATTGTACAAATATTATTTTAAGACCTTAATTCCATACTGTATTCTAATAAATTAAATTTTTTAATTCGAATTAAATTGAATTAGAAAAAGTGAAATTTTCTCCTATTTGTAGAAAATTGCTTGAGAGGCCAACCTCTTGAGAGGAAAACACATAGCAAAAACCAATTTTTGCTATGTGTTTTCCATTTTGCGTAATAGTCAGTAGAGTTATAGTATCTTCTGCTACCTGTAAAGAAAGCTCTACCACTTCATTAAGTAGAATAAAATTATTGATCAAAAATGGTCCTAAGCCTTTATTGAAAAAAAAAAAAAACCGGCCAAGTTCTAGTCTGACTCGCGCCCTAAGGGTTCTGTACCCATCCACTATATCATATTATTCCAGCTTTTGCCCTTTGATTATAAAAACTCCGCGTCCACTCTAAACTGACGTCTTTCTTTAGCGTTCCGTACCCAAAGGGTGAAAAACGGGACCCTATTTATATGCCTCCGATGCCTGTTTGTCTATCTGTCTGCTAGCGGACTGTACCTTATGAACCGTAAAAGTTAAACAGTTGAAATTTTCACAGGTTATACTCGTATATTCCTGTTGCCGTTATAACAAAAAAAAAAGTTTTTTTATTATTCGTTGTTATAACGGCAACAGAATTATATGTATGTATGTATACATTTATTCAATAAAAGTAATAATTATTTTACAATTTTTACATTCTGCCAAACTGCGTAGCAGTTTATTTATATAACCGGAGAGCTCCCCTAAGTCTCCACAGGCTTTATATGCTCCTAAAATTAGGTGTAGCACTACTAACCTCACCACAAACAATGTCCTATTTCGAACCTTCGTGGCAACAGTATTATTAAGTACCTACCTATTGCTAGGATAAAATTGAGCCATCCATTGTTTAAATTTAATTTATTAGTTTTACTTCGTAATTGCTTCATTAAATTTTACCTGGAATTTAGAACCACTCGTGTTTTAATTAATTTTCTTAAATCAATGGAATGAACAATGACTTAGGCAAGTATTGCTTTGCAAAAGAGTTTTAGATTGATTTACAAAAAACCTAACGAAATAAGCTTTTCATTAGCAGGCGATCAAATTGAATCTGAAGTTAATAAAAGTAGTAACATGGCGAAATATATTTAAGGTTACAGAAAACTTTATTCATAGCCCGTGTGGCGCTAGCTAGCAATATTTTGTACAACTCCATCTCTACCTGGGGGGTGATCGTGGTAATTTCAACGATTTTACCAAAACAAAAACGTTTGTCTCAAAAGTTTTGTTAAGTCTTAACTGAGTGTTTTAGGCAAACGTTTTTGTTTTGGTAATATCGTTGAATTTACCACGATCACCCCCCTGTGGGTGTCATGAAAGGTGGCTAAGGAACCAAGGACCAGCAGTGACCTTCAGCTTATTGTACCACCTTACACAATAAAGTCCACAACCAATGTGTTTCACCGAGCCAGTCATACCGCTTACGAGCGTAGTAAGGTAAGTTCCCTGAACAAACATAATGTTTTTTTATCAGCAGCACCAAACAGTTTTGATGGGAAAGTTTTACTAGTACATTCCACTTCCCGTGTGGTGCCGGCAAAGAATAGTACCAACCCATACATACCCGTGGGTGTCGTAAAAGGCGACTAAGGGTTATAAACTTGAGGATGGGCAGCAACATCCTCCTTTGTACTTACTTACTGCGGTCACCTACAACCGCGGTCCATGGTGCCAGCCGAAACGCTAACAAGCGAGGTGACTATGGTACTTTCCCTTTACATTTTTCTATCAAAAGCTAGATTTCTGGAGGGAGCTCCCTGTCGTCTAGTGGATGTGATGATTCCACTTCGAAAAGTTCCCGTTCCGGTTGAATATCAAAGAGAACCTTCCGTAGAATTCACGCGGAAGAGGCGGAAGGAAGCGCAATAAATTGAGCTTTCCTGTTTATATCAAACAGTAACACGTATACCTACCTACATATATCTATCTACCTCATGATTGTAGTATTTAGATTTGATTCTGTGATGCCGGTTAAGAATAGTACCACCCCATCTTTTTTAAGACACTCTTTGAAAAACCTTCAGAATTTTTTGGAAAAAATAATTGATACATGTTTTAAAATGCCGATGGTATGATAGTAAATTTTTTACAGTAAAATTACAGCATCAGCATTTTTCATGAAATGTATCCCTAAATATATTGAAAGCACTTTAACTCATAAAATATTATAAAAAAGAAAGTGGGACTTATCAAGACAAAATATGAAATGAAATATTGAAAATCCCGTTTCGCCAAAAATGGTGTGTTGTTGGCATATGGAACGAATCAAGATTCACTCGCCAATCGTTGTGACACGTCCGCACATCGCTGGTAACACTGAACTCGAGCGGGTCTCTGATTTCGGGCATTTGTAGCCTAGCGCTGGTTCAGCTAATACTGGTTTTGTTTCTACGTGCTTGCTGCCGTGCGTACATCCTATTTACAAAATAAATAAAGAAATAAATTCTGAAGAAAGCTCCCTTTCCAGAGTATACCTTTTATGAGATGATGATGTATCTAGATCACGGCAGTACGTGCAAAATAAAATGTAGTCGCCTATTTAATTAGATCAAAGTTTACTTTATGCCCATTATTACCTATCAATCATTGAAAACTAAAAAGAAAACATCAAGCTTTTCAAAAATATACAACACGCATAATAAACGAACTTACTCAACGAATCATTAGAGCGATGAAAAAAAATATTTATAAACACCTGTCAGTCACTCAGAGTCACAGTTCATAAGTTTTAGACGGATTAAAAGTTCCCACACAAACAATATCTGAAGTGAGAGGCGAGAAGCGAGCACTCGGCAACCGAGTTGGCGGTAAACTGCGAACCATGACGCCTCCACAGGCTTGCTAAAATACTCTCACAAAATCAAGTAGCTACATCTTTCTCCTATCATTTAACTTCCTATTCCCAATGATATTATATTACAATTGCCTATTTCATCAAACTTCGACGATCCTAAAAAAGAAACAATGGTCTTAAAATTACCTTTCAAAGTGTCAAAATATAGAGTCAAATTATTTATCTCAGACATTTCATTTCTTTTTTAATTTAATGAATTCAGAAAACTTTGAGACAACGAATGAATTTTAATAAAATCGTGATTTTATTTGAAATCCATCAACTTGAATCTTGGGACAAATTTGAAGTAATTTGAATGAGCAAGGATCTGGCTTAAGCTCTTTTAGTCAGTAATTTAGTCTATTTTATTAAAATACTTTGTAAGTCTTAAAGTTTTGTCATCCAGGAATTTTCTAGCGTTTTATTAAGACGAGAAAATCATTTTTTTATTTTTCGACTCTACGCACTGGTGAGAGGTCTATGCACGGAGATGATATTATTAAGATGTTTCGAAGTACTTTGCCAAGCAGTGGGACAGAAGTACTTTCACAACGTCAATAATATCTACATAATATATTTCTGCAAAACTCCATGATCTTGTCTATTTTTGGTGATAGAAGTAAACGTTTAAAAGAAATATATATTTAGCTCAACCGACTGCTTTATTAATATTTCAGATGTACACTAATCTTCTACACATCTAACTAAGATAGATAATAAATATTAGTACCTACCTGGGCGACCGAGCTTCGCTCTATAATAGCCGCCTCAATCTGAAAATATCATCTGGTGAGCAAGCTATGCTACTCGCAGACAGATGGCTCTGTTTTGTGAGTCAGGTATAATTTTTTTTCGTATTTCGACCTACGTTCCTCGGGTAAAGTAAAATGTTAATGGTAAGTAGTGTAGCGTTATCGCTCAAATTCCTTTTTCGTGTTCGATACTTTTTGCTTCTTTCTCGATGTATTGACTGGCTGTTTGTATTCTTTGACAGTGGATTCAAAATTTTGATTTTCCTTTCTCGGTGCTTATTATTTGTTTGGATACAATAGATATTGTGTCAAATTGATCTGAATATTTAGTAAATTTATATAATACATCATGATAAATCATATAAAAATCAAATCAAAATATTTTTTAAAAAGTTTTCTTCAAGCAACAGTTTTTTCATGCACAGTTTTCTTTTCGTCTTATTTTTGCCTACAATTTTGTAAGTATTTTTGTCTTTACGTAATATTTGTTGCTGGGAGGTTGCCACTCTCTTATGCCGCATTTTTATTCGTGCAGCTAAAGCTGCCCGATTACGGGCAGTAGGTTCCGGCTAGCACCGCCAAGCAACACAGCCAAGCCCTGTCTCCAGAGAGACTTTGACATCAGCAGCTTGCACCGTGCTCTCTGCCGCTGCATCTCTTCAACTGCGGGTTTCCTACCAGCACGGGAGGACGCCACGAACTGCGCAAATCCAACTACTACCTATTACCAGATATTAAATTCATTTATATTATTAGTTTTAAGTTCTTTTCCAAAATTCAAAAAAGGCCTCCAGACGCGCCATGATTTATTTAGATTCGAATCTTTGGCAGTAATTTTTAAACTTTTAGAACATTTATCCGCGATACATTGCGGAAGGTACGACTATGACCATATTTAACTAGTCGCTATAGTAATAAGTTAGGTGGCCACTTAAAGTTATCACTAGACTTTTCCAAGCGATAGTATCTAGTAGCTATAGACGGAGCGTTTTACCTGATGCACGCATCGCGGATTCTTTTCAAAATTTATTTGTCTTACTTTTAACGCCTATCGTTGATTTTTAATATTTTAAACAATATTATATACTTAAATTTAATCACGGATCGTACAATCAAATTTAAACTTTATTACGTTGGTTATATATTAGTGAAATTATACAACAAAACTGTGGTCAATCTGTTTTTATTAAAATATTGCGTGTTATATTTCTTTGTTTGCTTGATTAGTTTAAGGTAAGTTAACTCTTACTCTATTTTTATCTAACTGCAGTACATTTACAATTTAATTTACTTTAATTCACTGCAGTAGGTAGATGTAACCAAGATATGAAAGTCTACATAATAATACTGTGAACTCTAGTTGTTGGGGACTTTGTTATCACTATACAATTTCCTTATACAGAGTGTAACAAACAAATTATTACAAACTGGAAGACCATGTATGTTTGGATAATTCAAAGAAATTAATCATCTTTCCCCGATAAAAGTCACAGAAAGTGAAAAAGAAAATTGCATCTCCATACAGACTACCCGATCGGGATTATAATTTTGTATGGAGCTGCCGATTTTTATTTTACTCTCGGTTGAATATTGTTTGAGAGAAATTGTTCAGTTTCGTATTCTTCAAACCCAGTAGTCTAGGCAACGAAGCGGATCGTTGTATGAAGACCCACGCATTAAATCCTCAGTCGATGAAACTTTGCTGGGGTATTACACTACATGAGACAAACCTTCTATAAAAAAAAACAAGAAATAATCGGTACTTTTAATTTTTCCATACAAAATTACCAAATAATTAAAAAAAAATTGTGATTTTTTTGTGAATTTTTTGGATATTATGAATTTACATTTAATTCATGATTCTTTATCATCCTGTCAAATAAAATCTGCCTGAGAAATTTATGTTGGGGTCAACTGCTTCTAGTCTTTACAGTAATACGTTTCCATAGATTTTGCAGTTTTTGCAGTATTGAAAACAGTAGTTGAATGTATAAAGAGACCTTCACTAAGAAACAGTAGTTGCTGTGTGAGAGCGTAACATTTTTCACTGTTGCTTGGACGTTTCGAGGTTGGTGAGATTTATAGCCCCGCTCCACCCTGCGTCAAACTGATTCGGTAGCATTCTTTCAAAAACAACGGAACTTTTATCAACGTCCTGATAAATACTGCGACTATTTATATGCTTCTAAGCCTAAACATTGTAGAATTTGTCCCATTTTTAGGGTTCCGTAGGCAACAAGGAACCCTTAAAATGAGTACCTTTAGTAATAGAGAGTTGTAATTTGATAGGAGTAAACTTATTAGTCACGCCGCCAAAAGATAAAATAAAATATTAAGAAAATAATTATTTTGGGGTATTACCTCTCTAAGCTTAAAGTGGGGATGATTTTTTTTTCGTCTACCCCATAGTGGGGATGTCATGAGATAGGTCTTTTAAAAATATTATACTCATAATTTTTTAAATTTTAATAAACGTTTTTTGATTCAGGGATCCATTTGCGAAATATTTAGCTTAAAAACGCAATTTTCACAGTATTATTATGTAGACTTTCATATCTTGGTTACATCTACCTACTGCAGTGAATTAAAGTAAATTAAATTGTAAATGTACTGCAGTTAGATAAAAATAGAGTAAGAGTTAACTTACCTTAAACTAATCAAGCAAACAAAGAAATATAACACGCAATATTTTAATAAAAACAGATTGACCACAGTTTTGTTGTATAATTTCACTAATATATAACCAACGTAATAAAGTTTAAATTTGATTGTACGATCCGTGATTAAATTTAAGTATATAATATTGTTTAAAATATTAAAAATCAACGATAGGCGTTAAAAGTAAGACAAATAAATTTTGAAAAGAATCCGCGATGCGTGCATCAGGTAAAACGCTCCGTCTATAGCTACTAGATACTATCGCTTGGAAAAGTCTAGTGATAACTTTAAGTGGCCACCTAACTTATTACTATAGCGACTAGTTAAATATGGTCATAGTCGTACCTTCCGCAATGTATCGCGGATAAATGTTCTAAAAGTTTAAAAATTACTGCCAAAGATTCGAATCTAAATAAATCATGGCGCGTCTGGAGGCCTTTTTTGAATTTTGGAAAAGAACTTAAAACTAATAATATAAATGAATTTAATATCTGGTAATAGGTAGTAGTTGGATTTGCGCAGTTCGTGGCGTCCTCCCGTGCTGGTAGGAAACCCGCAGTTGAAGAGATGCAGCGGCAGAGAGCACGGTGCAAGCTGCTGATGTCAAAGTCTCTCTGGAGACAGGGCTTAATTTGTGCGCAAAAACATAAGTTAATAATCACTAAAATAAAAATCCGAACAGTGCTCGTACCAGGCAGTGCCAGTTACGGATTCGTACCGCCGCCGCCGGCTCGCACCAACATCGCACTACTGCGAGCAGCGCCAACCAGTACGTCAATTTCGACTTTCAGTGCACAGCGCATCGTGGTGTAGTGGTCTACGCCTCCGACTCTTAACCGGAAGGATTCGAGTTCGATCCTGAGTGAAAGAAATTTATTTTGAACTATTTTTTCTTTTTTAAAGACTTTTTATCTCTCCACGACTTAATTTGGCCGCATTATTTTACCAATTTAAGAAATAAATTTATTTATTTTTTATTTGCAAAAATGAGGATTTGCGCAGGATGCAATGAACAAGTCAGTGTGGGAGAATTATTAGAATGCTCGAAATGCAAGGAAAAATTTCATTACATGTGTGTGAACATATCCAAGTCCTATTTTACGTCACACAGGCAAGATCTAGAACGTATTTGGGTGTGTCCAAACTGCAAGGTTCGTCGTCCTGCAAGGAACGACTCGACTCCCGTACGCACTGAAATGTCATCTTTGCTTGATGATACCAGAGAAGTATCGAGAAAAATCGAAGAGCATGAGTCCACGGTGGGTAATACATCTTATAATTTGGATTTGTCAAACTCATCAGAAAACCAACAAAATAACTCGTTTAGAGGTCCTTCCCGTCCGTCTGACTCTGAGGTAGCTGCAGCAGCTGCACGCGAGTCGCATAATGTTAATACCGAGTCGCAAAGACAACGCAATCAAAACGGTCAGGCGAACCCACTCGAGACTTCTTTTATAGATGATACCTTTTTTACCGACAATATCCGGCAAATTATAAGAGAAGAAATGTCTTGCATAATAAATCAGAACAACGTTAAGTTAAGTAGCATCATGGAATTAGTAGCAAAGGCTGTAGGAGAAGAAATTCTTGAGAATATGCATGGGGTAGTTTCGGAGATCAATGCTAAGTTGGCTAGATTCAAAGAAAAGCTCACTCAATTAGAGCAGAGTACTTCTGAAAAGCAGTTGGACAAGTTGCCAAATTCTACTGGTAATGCCAAAAAGGCAAAGAAAGCAAGGAAGTCCGTAAAACAGACTGAAGTCCAAACTGTTACGCAAGTTGCAAAAGACTCTCCAAATCCAGATGCCACAAGCCAAGAGCACCCGAAAGGCCCAAGTCCAAGTTTGGCATCGGCTGTAGCAAATCAACTTGTACCTCCAGAATTTGACGAGAGCTCTAAGGATGAAAACTCTGCAGACACCAATCCGAATGAATGGCAGAAGGTCGCGAAGAAGCGAGCTAGACCTACTTTCTCTAAAGTTTTGCGTGGAACAGCTGCACCACGCACCACAAATATTGAGGCTTCAGAGAAAAAGACGTATGTACACCTGTATTATGTAAAAACAGGCACCACTGAAAATCAAATTCGGCTACATCTAACAAAAATATGCGGCGATGACGTATGCAGTGTGAATGTTCTAAAAGCTCGCGGCGACTACGCATCATTTAAACTAGGAGTACCTTCTCGATTGGCAGATCACGTTTTATCGCCTGTACAGTGTTGTACATGTAACAGGATGTAGGTTTAGAGTTGAGTTGTTTCGTTGAGGTGCACTAAGAAAAGTCAGTTTCACAAATCACGAAATCTATTATAGTTTTAAAAGTTACAGATATAAAATTTGGCTACTTCCTTCTCTCATAAGTTGTTGATGCACACTGCTGTAAATTGTACGAAACGCGGCAAAGTAGGTTGCCGAGCTAGCTAGAAAAAATGTGCGGTATAAACCGTACATCGCCAGATAACTGGGCAGCAGATATCGGTGTAAAGCACTGGCGGCAAAAACTGAACTTTCGTAGCAAGACACAATAAGGTGAGAACTATGAGTGTGTACTATCAAAACGTGCGTGGACTTCGGTCTAAAACTGCAACATTCAGAAGGAACGTCTCTGAGGGCTCCGCTGATGTAATTGCCCTTACAGAAACATTTTTAATGAGTTCTGTGTATGACGGAGAGCTTTTTCCTGACGGTTATACAGTGCTGCGTAAAGATCGTGACTATGATGTGGGTTGGGGCGGTGTTTTGTTAGCTGTTAAGGAAAACTATTCTGTGAGTAGAATATTCGACGTTAATGGATTGAGCAGTGACAAAGAACTTTTGTTCGCTATTATTAGTTGTAAGAATGACAAAACCCTATGCTGTGTAGCATATTTGCCTCCTTCCTATAAGGATGAACAATATATTAACGTTTTAAATTGTATTGAAAATGCAGTATCTATGTATCCGGAATATAATTTATTAATCCTTGGTGATTTTAATTTGAATTCTTTTAATAATAATGTTAGAAATAATTATGATAATTTTGTGGAATTTTTTAACCTCACACAACACAATAATGTTTGTAACCCATACGGCGGTATTCTGGATTTGGTACTGACAAATATTAAGGATGACATTACTGTCAGCGTGTGTGAATGTAGCGAACCACTAGTGCCACTGGATAGGCCACACCCCGCTCTTGATATTGCTGTCACTTCAAAACGAGGCAATTTATTTGCCAAGTCTCCCCCAATTGATATATGTCCTAACATACCAGTTCAGTGGAATTTTAGAAAAGCCAACCTTCCCGGCCTTTATCAGGCTCTGGCAAAGATTGACTGGATGGAGGTTGTGACTGAGACTGATGTAAATACTGCTACTGACAAATTCTATTTGAAGCTGTTTGAACGTATAGACAAGTACGTTCCGAGGAAACTATCACAGCATTTTTCAGGACATAAGTATGTTTATCCTTCTTGGTACACAGAGCAAATAAAGCATTACATCCGCTGTAAGTACTTTAATTTAAAAAGATTTAAAGCTGAAGGCAAAGAGTTCAATAGAGAACTTTTTAAGTATTATAGAGAGCTCTCTAAGTCTCTAATCGCTCAAGCTTACAACAAACATATTAACGGGGTAGAACAGGCTATCATAGATGATCCAAAGAAAGTCTGGAACTATGCAAAAGATCTGAAAGGTGACAGATCTGGGACAAAAAGTTACACCATTGAAAAAAGGGAAGTGAGTGGGCAAGAAGCTGCAAATGAGTTTGCTAAGTTCTTCAGCTCAGTGTTCCTAAACGAGGTACCTAAGCTTGACGCTAAAGAGGCATCAAGAGAAGCTTTGCCATCAGCTGCACATATTTCTATTGAGAAGTTTGATAGCAAAGACCTTCTCCAAGCAATAAAGCGTCTGAAAGCAAAATCTGCAACTGGCCCCGATGGGGTACCTCCTTTTGTTGTCAAAGACTGCATAACGGTACTCAAACAGCCTCTTTTATATATATATAATTTAGCACTCAACAGCTATGTGTACCCTGAAAAATGGAAAGTCTCTAGAGTCACACCAGTCCCCAAAATTAAATCAGACAACAACGTAATAAATCACAGACCAATTGCAGTTTTGGCTGTTTTTGGCAAATTGTTCGAAGCTATGATCGATAATAGTTTAAGGCGACAAATCAACACAGTATTGGATGATAGTCAGCATGGTTTCCGGGAATCAAGATCTACTGCAACAAATCAAATTAACTTCGTTGACTACGTTATTTCTGAGCTTGATGCAAAACACCAGGTAGACGCGGCATTTTTTGATTTTAGAAAGGCGTTCGATCTTGTTGACAACGACATCTTACTTAACAAGCTAGCATCAATGGGAGTCGCCCCTAAGTTGCTTAAATTTCTGGCTGATTACCTCCGGAACCGTAAACAATACGTTCAATTACAAGGTTGCAAATCCGACAGCTATTACACACGATCAGGAGTCAGCCAAGGTAGCACCTTGGGTCCTACCCAATTCTTGATCATGGTCGACGATTTGCCAAAGATTGTCAAACATGCCAAGTGCTTACTCTTCGCTGACGACCTTAAATTATTTTTAGGGATTAAGCATGGGAAGGATACTGCGGCGATCCAAAATGACATTACTGCTGTGGCTGAATGGAGCATTAAAAATCGACTTCCTCTTAATGTGTCAAAATGCAAAACAATGACTTTCACAAACAGTGCGACACCTCTGGTCACAAATTACGACTTGCTGGGAGCTACCCTTGATCGTGTTAATCAAATTCGAGATCTGGGTCTAGTCTTGGATTCCAAGCTCAATTTTCGCGATCATGTGCTTGAAGTTTGCAAAAATGCCAGTAGAATGCTGGGTTTTGTCATGCGTACCTCTCACCAGTTTAAAGACCACAGAGTTGCTTTAAGCCTATACAACGCATATATGTAAGAAGTCGGTTGGAGTATAATTCTATAATGTGGGATCCTAACGAAAAAAAAAATGTGGAGATGGTGGAAAAAGACCAAAGGAAATTTGCTAGATTTATATATAAAAGGAAATTTGGCTATTACCCCTACCTTTACCCATCTCTATTCGTAGCTGGCATGGTGGGTCTAGATACGCTAAAACTAAGGCGTAAACTTGCACTCCTAAAACACTATTACCTTGTCCTAAACAACAAGATAGATAATCCAGATGTGATAGAGCGAGTAGGATTGTGTGTACCGCTTGCGTACAATCGTGGTTGTGGGTCAGGTAACCCGCGCAGGCGTCAACCGATCCTAGCCGCACCGAGCACACGCACGATGCATGGCAATGCTGCTCCCACAGTGCAAGCTATTGCCACGCTTAATTTGGTTCTTGAGGACCAACCAGATGCTGACTTGTATGGGACCAATTTCAATACTTTTGTCAAACTATGTTTGGTTTATCTTAACAGATTTTGACTTATTTAATAATCAATACTTTACATTGTAGACTATTGTTATATACTGACTTTTATAGTGTTTTGGCTATTGCTGTTAACTATAATTGTGATTGAAATAAATTAATAAATAAAGTCCACCTACTGCGGGTAAGTATGATTTACTTAAAGATCAGCTGACTTTGCGCCTTTCTGCTTCGAAGGAGCAGAGAATCCGACAGCTGTTGAGTGAGGAGCAACTAGGCGATCGGAAGCCATCTGTTTTCCTTCGCCACTTGCGCTCACTCGCAGGTTCTAAAGCTGACGAGGGCATCCTCCGCGAGCTGTGGATGCGCCGTTTGCCCCTCGAGGTGCAACGAATTCTCATGGCACAGAAGGATTTGGCTCTCGATAAAGTCGCGGAGATCGCAGACGCGATAGTTGATACTCCGTTTTTACCGACATCGTCTTCGGCAGTTCATAGTACGAGTAGTGTGCCGTCGACTAGTGTTTTGCCGGAAATAGCCTCTCTTGTTAAGTGCATCGAGCAGTTGACTAAGAGGGTAGATGCGATGAGTAGCAGCCGCTCGCGATCAAACTCGCGCTCTAGGACTAACTCGCGTTCTCGATCGAAATCTCGTTCCAGCATCTTATGTTGGTATCATCGCCGCTTTGGTGCTAAGGCAGTTAAATGTATCGTTCCCTGTAACTGGAAGTGTCCAAACCAGGGAAACGCAAGCAGCAACCAGTAACGGCGGCAGCTGATTGCTCAAATCCCGGCCGTCGTTTGTTTGTGACAGATTCCGTCTCAGGTCGTCGATTTTTAATTGACACCGGTTCGGATATATGTTGTTTCCCGCGCCGTCTGGTGAGAGGTCATTACAGTGCCACTACATTTGATGTGCGCGCAGCTAACGGCAGCACTATTAATACCTATGGCTCTTTACCTCTCAGGCTCGATTTAGGTTTACGCAGGGATTTTCATTGGGATTTTGTAATAGCAGACGTTAGTACACCGATCATTGGCTCCGACTTCTTGGCTCACTACCATTTATTACCAGATTGTCGTGACCAGCGTTTAGTTGATGGGTCTACTAAACTGTCTACTCCCGTTCATGTCGCTCACACCAACCAGCTCAGTGTGAGAACCATTGCCTCAGACTCACCTATTGCCTTGTTGTTGCAAGATTACCGGATATTACACTACCACCCGGACTCCCTAGAACTGTCAAGCATTCCACTGTTCATCATATCGTTACGACTGAGGGTTCTCCTGTTTCTTGTCGTCCTCGTCGCCTCGCTCCACAGAAAATGCAGGCGGCTAAGAAGGAGTTTGAGGATATGGTGAGGAGTGGGATAGCAAGACCTTCTGACAGTCCGTGGTCGTCTCCGCTGCATATGGCTCGGAAAGGAGAGAATGGCTGGCGTCCTTGTGGAGACTATAGAGCTCTAAACGCTAGAACTGTTCCTGACCGCTATCCTGTACGCCACATTGCGGATTTTGCGAACAACCTTGCTGGTTGTACTGTCTTTAGCAAGATCGATTTGGTCAAGGCGTACCATCAAATTCCGGTCCATGAGTCTAACATTCCGAAAACGACAATTACAACTCCGTTTGGTCTCTTCGAATTCCCGTTCATGACCTTCGGGTTGAGGAGTGCGGGCCAGACGTTCCAACGGTTTATTGACGAGGTGGTGCGTGGTTTAGATTTCTGCTATCCCTACGTTGACGATATCCTAATTTATATACGTGACGCTCAAGAGCACGCTGTTCATCTTCGTGCCGTTTTTCAGCGACTCTCTGACTTTGGTGTCGTTTCTTGGGGGACAGGATTTCCAAAGATGGTACGCGCCCACCTCCTGAACGAATCGAGGCCCTGCAGGATTTTCCCTTGCCCAAGACCATCGAGGGACTTCGTCGTTTTCTGGGTATGGTAAACTTTTACCGTCGTTTTCTTCCCCATGCAGCCGAGTTACAGGCGCCATTGATTGACGTCCTAACTTTGGCTCAAGCAAAGGGTGCCAAACCCGTTCCTTGGACGCCAGAGCTCGAGCTCGCCTTCCAGAAGTGCAAACAGCATCTTGCTAGCGCTACTCTTTTGGTGCACCCTGTTGTTGAGGCGCCTCTTGGACTTTTCACTGACGCGTCCTCAACGCATGTCGGTGCGTGCCTCCAACAGATGGTTACTAATGAGTGGCAACCGTTAGCGTTCTTCAGCAAAAAGCTGAATAGCAAGCAATCTGGTTGGCCTGCGTACTATCGTGAGCTCTTGGCGATCTATGAGAGTGTGCAACATTTTCGGCACATTCTTGAGGTTGAACACGTGACAATATTCACTGACCATAAGCCACTGGTTTATGCTTTTAGTCAAAAGCGTGAGAAACTTCCGCCAGTTCAGCTAAACCAGTTGGCATTCATCAGCCAGTTCTCTACTGACATCAAACAAGGGTGCTGAAAATGTCGTTGCTGATACTTTGTCGCGTGTCGAGACTATTCGCCTAGAAGAGAATTATGCAGCTCTCGCTGCCGATCAAGCCAAAGACAAGGAATTGATTAATCTGTGCATGCACTCATCTCTCAAGCTCAGAGTGGTTTCAGTTCCTGGCACTGATGTGTCACTATTTTGTGACGTATCTACTGGAAAGGCCAGACCTTATCTGACGCCTTCTTTTCGTCGACCATTTTTCAAAAAGCTGCACAACCTCAGTCACCCTGGTGCGCAGGCCTCTGCGCGCATGGTGGCTGAGCGCTTTGTTTGGCCTGGCATTCAAAAAGATTGCCGGATATGGGCCCGGAATTGCATCGCGTGCCAACGGAGTAAGGTCACTCGGCATACCGCTACTCCCTTTGGCGTTTTTCCCGCCCCTTCCAAACGTTTCCGTCATGTTCATTTGGACATTATTGGACCACTTCCCCATAGTAACGGTTTTCGGTATTGCCTTACTGCTGTTGACCGGTTTACCCGTTGGCCCGAAGCATGGCCTATGGTAGGTATCACGGCGGAAGAGGTCGCAGAAACTTACCATCGAGAATGGATATCCCGTTTCGGGGTACCTTCTCCAGTGACTACAGATCAAGGACGCCAGTTTGAATTGGCACTCTTCCGGAGAGACTTGATCTGTGTTCAATCAAACGTGTTCGGACCACAAGCTATCACCCTTGCGCCAACGGCCTAGTTGAGCGCATGCATCGCCAGCTGAAGGCTGCCTTGATGTGCCATCAAGATTCTTGGCACAAGGTATTGCCTGTTGTGCTTCTCGGCATGCGTGCTGCACTCAAGGAGGACCTTCAATGTTCTCCGGCTGAGTTGGTGTACGGTGAGCTTTTGTGTCTGCCTGGCGAGTTTATCGTTCCTGATACAACTCCTATTAGGTCCGAGGACGTCTCGAGTTTTGCGTCGCAGTTGAGCCATTTTATGGCCGATCTTCGTCCAGCTCCTGCATCGCATCATGGACTTCAGAAGACGTTTGTTTCGAAGTCATTGCCTTCTGCAACGCATGTGTTTTTACGAGACGACACAGTACGACCATCGTTGAAGCCGCCTTATTCTGGGCCTTACAAGGTCGTATCTCGTAACGATAAAAATATCGTTATTACCATGGGAGCGAAGGATGTCCGAGTCAGCTTGGATAGGGTAAAGCTTTTGTGGATGGTGACTCTGCCTTGCCTGTGCCACGGGTGCGGATTCCATCTCACCCAGCATCTCCAACTGGCCTTTCTCCGCCAGTTCTTACAGATGCTCATCCACCTGTTTCTGGCCCTTCTACACCTTCTCCATCAGTTAATGTCCCAGTACACAACCCGTCCTGGTCGTAGGGTCCGTTTTAGATATACATGCGTTATTTGACCGACAGACTGAAATTTCCTTGAAATATATATTGCTTTTGTTTCATTATCGGTTTTTCTTTCTTCGTGGGGGGGTGATGTGGCGCGTGACTGAACTCCTTGGTTCAAACTCTGTCGCGCGCTGTTTTGTTTTTTCAAGCTGTCAAAAAAAAGAGACAGATTTTTCACGACGCTAGACATTTCTCCGATGTAAATTGACTTTATTAAATGTGCTAAGTAAATGTAAATACCTTTTCAATGTTACGTGTTCATTGTATTGTAAATAAACTTGTAAATACATAATATGGGTTTCATATCCACATACCCATAATCTTGTATACTCTACCCGTGAAAGAGATCACTGTTTCGCTCCAGTAAATTAGTAACGTTGGCTTTTTGTACACAAGAAGCTATTGGAAAAGTTATTTCGGGACATAAAAGGATACTCGCGTATATTTTTGTCATAGAATTCCACGTGGATGAAATCGAGGAAATCAGCTAATTTTGCAGGATCCAGTTTTTTATGAAGGTGTTGAGGTATTCAAATAGTATTTAACCGAGGTAGGATGGAAACTTCGTATGAGAGAAGGTAAGTAAATTGAATAATTTATTGAGATCGACACGTTTTTAGATTTGCTAAAAGAGATTCGCTACTAGCGTATTTTACACCGAGTGAGTGAGACAGAAATATGAACAAACATCGATGAGAAATAATAAATTAACATGAGGGTAGGATAATTTATGACTACCCGCTACATTCAATTTGTTTGTATTTTTTCTCCATAAACTATAAAAGGTACAGCACTTTGGTCTTTTCCGGCCTACTTGGGATAACAAAACAGCGTCAAGCGTTAACCTTTTTGGCGGCCCCGCTAGAATTGAACCCATTTACAGTATGGCCGCCAAATGGCCGCGATATCTAGTAAATTGGCAACTAAAGTCGTTTATAAAATATTCAGACACTGTCAACTGTCAAGGCTTTTTGTCCACCGCGAAGAATCTGAGCCGATACCGATAACACGACAAAGTTACGAGCAAAAACAGTGGGTACGTGTTTATTACGTCGCTGTTCTTTTGTTCCATCGGTATGGGCTCGAAATTGTACTAAGTAAGTACTTTAAGTACTTTTGCCTGATCTTCGCAAAAATAACCAACTATCTAAAGGCGTTTTTGACGTACTTATAAATGTAAAATATTAGTTTGAGTGCAGGCGCGGCAAAGCAGTTCAAATTACGAGCAAAAAGCAATCCACTTCTCTGTTTATTACTCTTTACCACTTTTCACAGACTTGCAACAACACACTTTACTGCCTATTGAGGACGGACCAGATTGATGTTGTTATTGTTCAAAAGGGATGTATCATGATTACTCTCCTGAAAGGATGTTATTTTTCAACTTAATTGAACCAATTTGCCATGGAATCGGTCGTCGAAAATCAATGGACTCGGAGTAACCAGAACTTTGGCAAAAAAAAGGCCTTACAAAACAATATATACAATACAAATTCTTTTTAGCTTTGCGCAGTCGTGAAAAAAGTTAATGACAGAACTCCGCCACTTAGTGCACTAAATTGATACTTTCCTGATAGAGAATTGGATGACTGATTAATTATTGAGTGATTAAATTCATTTAGTTTTAAACAAAAACCAATGGAAGACCCCCTTAGACTTGATTCAATTTCAAATCTTAAAACTTGTAATCCTTGTTTTTACAAATAGTTTTTAATTAGTATGTAACAGATAATTTAAGCAGAGACTGATAGAGACTGATTCGTGTTTTCGTTTTTCTAACTAGATCTCTATCTCAACTTGAAGCCCAAGTCAGAAAAGAGTAGCAGAAAATAAATTTAGTATGGTGATTACCGTAGTTTTGGAATGGACGGAAGTAGGATTAGGAATCGGATAGGTAAATTTTTGCGATTTCGAAATATCGTCGAGCAGAAGTGGTTGCATTTTAGCCTGTTGAAGGTTTGTATAGAGAAGCTAAAAAAAATCCGATTTCGACTCATGTTTCTTTAGAAAAATTGTTCAGTTTATTTTCTTGGGCTGCAGCGCGTTTTTGCATTTACACCCTGTATTTGAGACTTTTTCCCATATACAAGCTACCCACCATAATGTATGTACCTGCAACATTTTACTTTTATTGCCTAAACGTTTCACCCTAATGATCTGCGTAGGGGTAGCGACGTAATGCTGACGTCATCACGTAATTTGCGCTTTTACGCCACATTTTGAGACCATATTTCACCAATTATCTCACCTCATGTATCATACTCAAAATTTTGAATAGAATAGAATATATTTTTATTTAGTTAACATATTTTTTTTTATTTTAGCAGTATTTATACGTTTTAAGAAACTATGGATACAAAATAGTTTGTAAAAAAAAAGCAGGTTCGGATTGGCATTTGGAAAAGGTTTTAAATAAATACTTTTGAATGTGACTTTACTTAGGAAAATTATGAAGTCGCTGCCAATGACATGGGTCGAAATACGATAAGAGAATTAGGTTACGCAAACATCTGGCTGTAGCCAGTACGCCGTCAAAACTGTGCTCCATCAAACTACTGATTGAAACTGATAGGGTGAAATTATGACTGAAATACCCTTTAGATCAATCACCTGAACTCAACAACTTTTTCAGGGAAACATGCATTCGATAACAGTAGTTTTTAACACTACTTAAAAATTTATATCTGACTTTTGCCCCTGGAAATGGTTACCCACTTGTTTGTGTTAAACCCATGGACTTGTTAAAGAATCAGTCTACTAGATTCTAATAAAATTTTGTTGGATGCATGTCTATTTTTAGACCATTCATTTAAAAAGAGTAAAAATTACCGAGATATTCATGAATGAGAAAGTACTTCTTAAGAGACCCTTCTTGGTGCGACTCTATCAAAAGAAAAAAAAAGCTATTCATCGCAGGATATTAAAAATCTCAGTTACATTTACGTCGCTTCACCAATGATCTTGCGAAGTAATACTAGATCTATGCCATAGATTTATTACTTCGCGCGTGGCGCTTTTAACCAGATTGCGCTCTTCCAAAAATTATGCGAGCAGAGTAGGACGTAAGATGAGAGGAAGCTGTCCCTTTCTAATAGATTTTGCATGACATTTTGTTTATGTTGCCATGACAACATCAACAAAATGTCATGCAAAATCTTTGTTAAAAATCATTTTACCAAAGAGTTTTTAATCCAGATAAATCAAAAGAAAATGATTTTCTGCATTTATCAATATTTAATGAAAACTGAGAGAGAAGTTTATACTTTGCACGTTGAAAATTATTCAAATAAGTATTTAAAAATACGTATAAATATAAATTTGTGTAAATAAAAGTTAACATTTTGCACGGAAATTGTGCAAACTTCATTAGTATGGCAATAATTAGAAAGGGACGAAGTACATCGCCTATGATGTCTTGCTCTGCTCGTTTTGCCTCTGTACAAATTGTTAAGAGTACGCTATCTTGGTAAATGTAAGATCATTGATCTATGTGTCGTGGCCAGATCGTGGTATTGGCTATTTCATGATGTGGCCACTTTCATGTTGGTTACTTCATGAATTCATGTTGGTTACTTCATGAAATGCAACCTAACATAACTGAACCTTTCATAAAGTGGTCAGCCACATCATGAAGTGATCATTTCTAACGATCTGGCCACGACATATGCACTTTACAAATGAAGTAGCGCCATTTGGGCAAAAAAAAAAGATATCTGTCTGTCCGTCACAGTCCATCCTCGCTTTTCTTTCGCGTCGCTCCAAGGCAGTCTAAGGTCTCCCTGTTTATCTCAGTAACTACAAAACAGTTTGGAACCTAAGATAATTAAATTAATTAAACAAACTTGAAATTTTAATTAAAATTAAAAGAGCTTCACTTGTGCAATCCAAAACCGTTTATTGTACTGATTACTTTTTGTTTTCGTCCGTCTAAAAAGTGTCTACAACTATATTTCTCTCTCTCTTTCTTATCTCCGAAGATTGCTCATTGAAAATATTCAAATCTATCCAAATCCATACCAATATTATAAATACGAAAGTAACTCTGTCTGTCTTTCACGGCGTATCCTCTATGATTGAATGATTTTTAAATTTAGTATATTATAAAAAGTATCGACTGATTTTATATCTATTTAAATGTGTTGTGTTTTGAATATGAGTAATGTTACGGCTAAAGTTCTAAGTGCGGCTATACCTAGGTTTAGTCACTTTATACTATGGGTGCTATTACGGTGTTGATTTAAGACTCTTAAAGTAGGCCGTGCTGCAGTAGTTTCTTGCCGTTTCTTTTACGCTACCATAGCACGATCCGAAACGGCGTAGACTCGCTCTATTTGCATTGTATTCTGCATGACATTCAATAAGTATTCTGTAAAGAATCTACATTGAATAAAATTATCTGAATCTGACTAGGGAACTATGTAGGGTGCTTCCTATTACTCGGACTATAAAACTGAACTACTTTCCCTAAGGAACATAGGTCGAGTAACGAAAAAAAATTTGGAACTCCCTTTGAAACTGAATCACTTGATAGCGCTTTTTGTATGGAAGGTCAAAACTTTTTTTTTTTGTATTTTGATTAAGGACAGTTGATCAGTTTTATGGCCCGAGTAGGTAACATACTCAAAGGAAAGTAGTTGATTAGGAAGCTCCCTATACAGGGTGTACTCGTACAACACGTGTACATACAAAAAGGGTATACCAAACCTGAAGGATATTACTGCCCATGAAACTGATCATATTTCCCTACGGAATATAAGTCAAAATATAAAAAAAATTGACTTCTATACAAACTAAATCAGCTGATAGCGCATTGTGTAAGGTCAAAATTCTATTTTCGTTTTTCGACCTATGTTTCTTGGGGAAAGTTGTTCAGTGTCAAGTACAGAATTACATCCTTTAGGGTTGATATACCCTTTCTGTTACACCTTGTATACATATAGGGTCCTACAGAAATCTATATATATAAAAGAAGAAGGTGACTGACATATCAACGCACAGCCCAAACCGCTGGGTCTAGAGATTCCAAATTTGGCATGTAGGTTCCTTATGAGGCCTAGGGGTGCACTAAGAAAGGGTTTTACAAAATTCCACCCCTAAAGGGGTAAAATAGGGAATGAAAGTTTGTATGAAAGTCCGTCAGTTTTGAAGTTAGGATCGTCAAAATTGGTATTAAGGCTGATGACTAAAATTAATATTTACGTGTCTCAGGGTTTTTGAAAATTCGACACCCTTAAGGGTGAAAAGGGGGATGAAGTTGAAAATTCTTTATTTTTAAAGTAAAATCCACATAATTTATTAATTAGGCATTAATGATGTAATTCTATGCAACGTTCGTCACTGTTACTAAAATTCCACCCCAAATTCAACCCCTAAAAAAGGGAAATGGGGTGAAAAAGTCTAAAAACCAATATGGGTATCGTTTGAATGGTTTATCGGGTCGCTGATTACGAAAACTACAACAATTTTGAAATCCAACGTGGTGGACGTTAAATACCATCATTGCCTTGGGATGGGGTTGGGGTGCGATAAGGTTGAAATGTGAATATGGGTGTCGTTTTTATGGTTTATCGGGTCGCTGATTACGAAAACTACAACAATTTTGAAATCCAACGTGGTGGACGTGAAATACCATCATCCACTGGGGATGGGGTTGGGGTGCGATAGGTTTGAAATGTCTAAAACTCAATATGGGTGTCGTTTGTATGGTTTATCGGGTCGCTGATTACGTAAGCTACAACAACTTTGAAATCCAACGTGGTGGACGTGAAATACCATCATCCCCTGGGGATGGGGTTGGGGTGCGATAGGTCTGAAATGTCTAATAATAAATATTGGTGTCGTTTCTATGTTAGGGATAGCGGTTAAATTGGCGTTAGGGATAGGGATAGGGGCAGGGATAGGGATAGGGAGAGGTAGAGGTAGAGAGGTAGAGAGGTAGAGAGGTAGAGAGGTAGAGAGGTAGAGAGGTAGAGAGGTAGAGAGGTAGAGAGGTAGAGAGGTAGAGAGGTAGAGAGGTAGAGAGGTAGAGACGTAGAGACGTAGAGACGAAGAGACGTAGAGACGTAGAGACGTAGAGACGTAGAGACGTAGAGACGTAGAGACGTAGAGACGTAGAGACGTAGAGACGTAGAGACGTAGAGACGTAGAGACGTAGAGACGTAGAGACGTAGAGACGTAGAGACGTAGAGACGTAGAGACGTAGAGACGTAGAGACGTAGAGACGTAGAGACGTAGAGACGTAGAGACGTAGAGACGTAGAGACGTAGAGAGGTAGAGAGGTAGAGAGGTAGAGAGGTAGAGAGGTAGAGAGGTAGAGAGGTAGAGAGGTAGAGAGGTAGAGAGGTAGAGAGGTAGAGAGGTAGAGAGGTAGAGAGGTAGAGAGGTAGAGAGGTAGAGAGGTAGAGAGGTAGAGAGGTAGAGAGGTAGAGAGGTAGAGAGGTAGAGAGGTAGAGAGGTAGAGAGGTAGAGAAGTAGAGAGGTAGAGAGGCAGAAAGGTAGAGAGGGAGAGGGAGAAGGAGGGGAAGGGGAGAGGGTGGGAGAGAGGGAGGGGGAGGGGTGAGGGAGAGAGAGAGGGAGGGGGAGGGGGAGAGGGAGGGGAGGAGGAGAGGGAGGAGGAGAGGGAGGGGGACAGGGAGGGGCAGGGGAAGAGGGAGGAGGGGGAGGGGGAGAGACAGAGGGACGGGCAGGGGGAGAGGAAGGGGGGAGTGGGAGAGAGAGGGAGAGGGTTTCAGTTTTTCTCAATTACTTCTGCGACTTGGCTCTGTTTTGAAATATTACATAAAGGTGTCTCTCATCTCTCTCTTTACATTTGTTAGGATACTGCTGCTAAGTTCCTCTGTTCTGAGTAATTTATGAGTAACGTCTGTATATTATATCAAATTCAGCTAGATCTTGAATTATACTCATTGATTTTCGCAGGGTTAGTCCTGTTTTTCCTTAGTTTAAAATTACCCCGAAATGACGGGAAAATATCTCATTGCTTCAGAAAACCGGTAACAACAAAAATACGAAATCCACGCGAGCGAAGCCGCGGGCAACAGCTAGTAGTGAATATAATTTTAGCATGTAACTTTAACTATGAAACTGAACAATTTTTCTCAAGAAACTTAGTCCAATCCAAATAAGAAAAACAAATTCGATCTCCGATATGAAGTTCGCTATCAGTTGATGTAGTTTCTATGGGAGGTAAAAAAAATATTTTTGTATTTCGACTTATGTTCCTTGAGGAACGTTCTTCAGTTTTATGATAAAAATAAAATACCAAAATAATAAAATATTAAATTATGATCACTATTTTATCAGGGCCATATACATCAAAATCTAATAATAATAGGTGTAGTCAAAAGCTGGCACGACATATCACTTTCCTCTCACAACGCAATAACGTCGCAGTTTTTCGTATTGCGAAACTTGCGAATTCGCATCGCGTCTCAGCTTTGTGTTTTGACCCTTATTCGCCATAACCGTAAACAAGTCTTTTGTCCCTGTTTATTTGCACAAAATCTGATTACCACCACCTACATGTTTTACTCATAGATTTTCTGTTAACCGATTTGTATTTATGTCTGAGAGTGGGCGTACACCCTCGTAAATAAAAGTAGCTGTAGCTTAAGAGATTAAAAATAATAGGTGTAAATTTTAATTATAACCATAATAAGATTAACTCGCCGAATAGCTATGAAATAATCATACATGTAATAAATAAAATCTTTCTCTTATGCTCACAACTAAGAAATGAAATGAAATGAAATGAAATGAAATGAAATGAAATGAAATGAAATGAAATGAAATGAAATGAAATGAAATGAAATGAAATGAAATGAAATGAAATGAAATGAAATGAAATGAAATGAAATGAAATGAAATGAAATGAAATGAAATGAAATGAAATGAAATGAAATGAAATGAAATGAAATGAAATGAAATGAAATGAAATGAAATGAAATGAAATGAAATGAAATGAAATGAAATGAAATGAAATGAAATGAAATGAAATGAAATGAAATGAAATGAAATGAAATGAAATGAAATGAAATGAAATGAAATGAAATGAAATGAAATGAAATGAAATGAAATGAAATGAAATGAAATGAAATGAAATGAAATGAAATGAAATGAAATGAAATGAAATGAAATGAAATGAAATGAAATGAAATGAAATGAAATGAAATGAAATGAAATGAAATGAAATGAAATGAAATGAAATGAAATGAAATGAAATGAAATGAAATGAAATGAAATGAAATGAAATGAAATGAAATGAAATGAAATGAAATGAAATGAAATGAAATGAAATGAAATGAAATGAAATGAAATGAAATGAAATGAAATGAAATGAAATGAAATGAAATGAAATGAAATGAAATGAAATGAAATGAAATGAAATGAAATGAAATGAAATGAAATGAAATGAAATGAAATGAAATGAAATGAAATGAAATGAAATGAAATGAAATGAAATGAAATGAAATGAAATGAAATGAAATGAAATGAAATGAAATGAAATGAAATGAAATGAAATGAAATGAAATGAAATGAAATGAAATGAAATGAAATGAAATGAAATGAAATGAAATGAAATGAAATGAAATGAAATGAAATGAAATGAAATGAAATGAAATGAAATGAAATGAAATGAAATGAAATGAAATGAAATGAAATGAAATGAAATGAAATGAAATGAAATGAAATGAAATGAAATGAAATGAAATGAAATGAAATGAAATGAAATGAAATGAAATGAAATGAAATGAAATGAAATGAAATGAAATGAAATGAAATGAAATGAAATGAAATGAAATGAAATGAAATGAAATGAAATGAAATGAAATGAAATGAAATGAAATGAAATGAAATGAAATGAAATGAAATGAAATGAAATGAAATGAAATGAAATGAAATGAAATGAAATGAAATGAAATGAAATGAAATATATTTATTTGCACGCAAACACGGTATGTTACAGCTGTTAAAGTGAAAAAAAAGTACAAGCGTGGTGCACCAACAAGTTGGTATGCAATTTTTTTTAAAAAGAATGAATGAAATATTATTTATAAGGTAAAGCTCAAAGTCCACCTCAAGAACCTAATATGTAGATTTATCCGAACACTGGAAATCTAAATATATAAAAGAGCATGTCCTGACTGACTGACTGATTCATCAACGCCGAGCCGTAACCGCTATAGATACAGATCTGAAATTTTGTACACAGGTTCTACGTGCGTCAAAACCACCCACTAAGAAAGGATTTCGGAAAATTCATCTCCCAAGGGGGTGAAATAAGGGATGAAAGTTTGTATGAAATTCCTTTGTTTCTTGAGCTAGATTCACACAAATTTGAATTTAAGCTTCTGATAAAAAATAAATAAACATGTGTTTAAGCATTTCTTAAAAATCACCCTTCAAGGGGGTGAAAAAGGGGATGATTTTTTTCCGTATGTTGGTCTATAAGTCTTTCAGTTTTAAAGGCAGAATTATAGAAATTTGTATTTCAGCTTTTAGTGAAAAATAAAAAAGTACGTGTTTTAGAATATTCCAAAATTCATCCTCTAAGGGGGTGAAATAAGGGATGAAAATTTGTATGAATGTCCGTCAGTTTTAAAGTTAGGATCTTAAAAAAAATTATTTAGACTGACGACTAAAAATTAAGTTTTACGTGTCTCAGGGTTTTTGAAAATTTTACACCCTGAGTGGTGAAAAGGGGGATGAAGTTGAAACTCCTTCATTTCAAAGTAATATCCACTAAATTAATTACTTAGGCATTAGGGTTGTCATTCTGTGGAATGTTCATCACTGTTATTGAAATTTCACCCCGAATTCAACCCCTAAAAGAGGGAAATGGGATGAAAAAGTCTAAAAACCAATATGGGTATCGTTTGTATGGTTTATCGGGTCGCTGATTACGAAAACTACAACAACTTTGAAATCCAACGTAGTGGACGTGAAATAACATCATCCCCTAGAGATGGGGTTGAAGTGCGAAAGGGTTGAAATGTTTAAAAATCAATATGGGTGTCGTTTGTATGGTTTATCGGGTCGCTGATTACAAAAACTACATCAATTTTGAAATCCATCGTGGTGGACGTGGCATACCATAATCCCTTGGGGATGGGGTTGGTGTGCGATAGAGTTGAAATGTCTAAAAATCAATATGGGTGTCGTTTGTATGGTTTATCAGGTCGCTGATTACGAAAACTACAATAATTTTGAAATCCAACGTGGTGGACGTGAAATACCATAATCCCCTAATAATCATGTTCATAAGGGATGAGGTTGGGGTGCGATAGGTTTGAAATGTCTTAAATCAATCTGAGAGAGTGCGAGAGGGAGAGTTAGAGGGAGGGCGAAGGGGGAGGGAGGTAGAGGGGGGGTGAGGGATGGGGGAGAGAGGGAGGGGGAAAGGGAGGGGGGAGAGGAAGGGTGAGGGGGGAAGAGGGAGGGGCGAGGGAGAGGAAGAGAGAGAGAGGGAGGGGGAGAGAGAGGTAGTGGTAGAGGCAGAAGAAGCGGTAGAGGTAAAGGTAGGGGAAGAGGTAGAGTACAGGTAGATGGAGGGGGAGAAGGAGGGGAAGGGAAAAGGGGGAGAGGGAGGGGAGAGGGAGGGAAATGGGGAGATGGAGGGGAAAGGAGCGGGAGAAGGAGGGGAGAAGGGGAAAGGGGGAAGGGGGAGAGGTAGAAGGAGGGGGAGGGGGATACAGAGTGAGGGGGAGAGGGAGAGAGAGGAACGGGGAGAGGGTTTTAGTTTTCCTCAATTACTTTTGCGAGTTGGCTCTGTTTTAAAATATAACGTAAAGGAGTCTTTCATATCTCTCACTACATTTGTTAGGTTAAGTGGCAACTTTAAGGCATAATACTGCTGCTAAGTTCCTCTGTCCTGAGGAATTTATGAGTAACGTCTGTATATTATATAAAATTTAGCTGGATCTTGAATTGTACTCATTGATTTGCGCAGGGTTAGTCCCGTTTTTCCTTAGTTTAAAATTACCCTGAAATGACGGGAAAATATCTCATTACTTCGGAAAACCGGTAACAACATAAATACGAAATCCACGCGAGCGAAGCCGCGGGCAACAGCTAGTGTTAATATAAAATCATTTTCGATGAATATTTAGTTGGTGTTTGATGATAATATCATTAACACAAAGAAGAAGAACAGAGGTTTATAATCGGTTATTTTTTGTACCTAACATCCGTTTGCCCACATATTAATGAGGTTAAAATCAACAACTTTGTTATACGTCTTTAACAACACACAAAAAATTACAACTTTGCGTACAAAGTAACGCAAGTGAAAAACACATTTTGTACGGAGAGTTGAATTTTTTTTGTAAGTTAAGTACTTGACATGTGTCACCGGCAAGTGTTTATTTTAGGCAGTAAGCTGCCGTTATTCATAATCTAAGGTTTATTTATAGATTTAGCAATCGACATTTAACAAATCAGCGTAAACCTCGCGTCCGTCGGATCATTTTATCGCGACAATGGTTCCTGATTTTTTAAAGTTGATAACTTACTAGGAAATTGATCAACTTACGACCAAGGAGGTTTTACTACGCTTCGCTTTAGGAAAGAGAGTATAATGCAAAAACCTTGCTACACAAATTTAGTCAATCGTTTATTGTAATACGGTATAAATTCCTGTGATTCGCGAAGAAGAGGAAGTATGATAAGCGAGAGGCCAAATACTCTGGAGTTTGTCACGCTCACACAGTTGCCATAGCAAAACGAAATTGCGGGTTGCTAGGAAAAATCTTTTGACAAGTTATGCTTGGTTTTATATAGGGTGTTAGGGATATTATGGACTTGTCCCAAAGAACATTATGGACGACACGCGGGGAGCCAATGAACAATTCGCACGCCTGCCTTGCGCTCCCTCGCGATACATATTTATTATATATTCATTATTGAGAGGTTTTGAAAAATGTGAAGTTTTTTTTTCCTTGGGTTGGAATTCGTTTAACAGAGTTTCATCTTTCGTTATTGGTATGCCTCTTACGGCCAGTTGCATAAAGCGCCTTTGTTGCCGAGCAAAACACAACTTTTTAGATAGAAACGAAAGGATAAAATCTTGCCAAATGAAATATTGAAAATGAAGCTGCTCTTCCAGAGGGCTTCAATAATAATACATCCCCAAGCGTAAAATGGTATGGTCACCCTACTTTGTGAGAGAGATGCTTTCCAGCCTGTTAGGTATACTCGTGGGTATATACTCGTCGTCACGCTTATTTTGGCCATTCCTCCCTCCTTCACAGAGCGTAGCGTGGGTTAAAACCTCCTTGCTTACGATTCTTATAATTTTCTGGTGACATATGCGTGCGACAGAATGTGGTGTAAATCGTCTAATCTTGTTTTGGTTCACTCACAAGTGTTAGATTATATGGGTACCTATGTTTCTTTCTTGTATTTGGACTTTGTCCACCAGTAATAAAGAAAAATTACCCGTTTTTGATTATCTCTATTTTAAAAGCGCGTTGATAAATAGTTTAAACGATTTAATACCTATATAATGAATTTCTAAATCAAATTTCGTATTCCTCGTCACAGGACAATTAATTATACTTGAAAATAATGAAGCTGCCTTGTACAAAAGGAATATCCTTTTAAGACGGTAAGTTCGTAAAGCTATGGATTTTCATAAATAGACGTTACCTATTTGTAAGGAGATGACGGCAAAAGTATAGTAAAATTGAACTAATAATATGTCTTTGGGCAAAAGTACTGAGTGTACGATAACTATTACAGCTTAATTTTTTCACGCACATTAAACATTTCTGTAATGAAATAGAAAAACTATAATTATTTTTGCTCAAGTTGGTATTTTGTTTTCAAAATTTTTATTAGGCTCGCGAAAAAATCATTTTGATAGGACATTTTTGCGAAAATAGGAATAAGTAAATGTTTTACCATTCAAGTCGCGAGTGAATAGGCTATTTTTGGGCAAACTCGTTCCACCGTCGACCTCATCTCTGTCCTCAAGACTAGATCGAGGTCAAGAGCAAGCCCATTATCAATAAAGAAAAAAAACTATTGTGATCTCTTAAATATAGGTATTTTTAGGGTTCCTTACCTCAAAAGAAAAAAACGGAACCCTTATAGGATCACTTTGTTGTCCGTCTGTCTGTCTGTCTGTCTGTCTGTCTGTCTGTCTGTCTGTCTGAGTGTCTGTCTGTCTGTCTGTCTGTCAAGACCCTTTATCTCACGAACGGGTAAAGGTATCAGGTTGAAATTAATACCATATATTAGAATCCATGAACTACACAAGATCTGAAAATTTCAATTTTTTACAACGACGCAATCAAAAGATATTGCATTTTATGTCCTCATCTCCATACATTTATTCAAAAATGCAAAACCTACAGGTTACTTCCCGTTGACCTAAAATTATGAAATTTGGCAAGAAGCTAGGTCTCACAGTACAAATAATGGGAAAAGTCTGAAATCATTAAATATTACAACTTTTCTCACAACTAATGGTAACCAATTGTGGTGAGCTCCCGTTTCAAGAACATTCATATAAGAGAGGGGTCAAATTGGATGGACGCTGAGGCGATTTTTGTTTTAGTTCTATTTAAAAACGGGATCACTTACAAACTTGAAAATTGGTATGTTTATAGTGCATAAGCTATAAAACAACAACAAATAATAAAATTTGGTCAAGCGCGTGTCGGACTCAAAAAATCTAGCACATTAACTTACTGAAATTTCAACTAATACTAATGTTTATGTGGTGGTACGGAACCCTCAGTGCGCGAGTCCGACTCGCACTTGGCCGGTTTTTTTTATGACATTTAGACTCGACAGCTCGACGGCTCGAAGCTTATCTTGGCCAACCTTCTGGGCGTCGTCCGGTGGGGCGTCCAAGATACCGCTGGAAGGATGAAGTCGCCAAAGACCTGAAAGAGCTGGAAGTGCCCGTCTGGTCAGATTTGGCACAGAGTAGAGACGAATGGCGTACTTTAATGTCGGAGGCCAAGATCCACTTCGGGTCGCTGAGCCAGCGAAGTAAGTAGTAAGTTAGACTCGACATGTTGATTTTAAATAGAGAAAGAAAAATTTGACGCGAGCTGGATTTAAACCTGCGACCTTCGGCATACTGTAATTATGATCTCTTTATTTTAGAGAATTTTTCTGGGATCAAATCCTCCTTTCAAGGCGATTTTGAGCTGTACCCCGACCGGGAATTGAACCAAATTCTTTATACACACACAAATTACTGGTAGGTTGGTTTGATGATTCGACTACGCCGTTTGCCATCGTTATGATATGGTACACTTTTTTTGTAAAAGTTGCAGGGTTTGTTGCGTATAATCGTACCCGAAATTGAAATTGTTGTACACTCACCAGCACGGAAGTTGCATCTCTTGAAATAAATCCATTTTTAAACTGCTGTTAGCCGTACTTAATTAATGATAAGGTACAACTATAATATTATGTCCTTTGAAAGGTAATAAAATTTTTTTTTTTTTTGCTTTATTTAAAAGCAACAACAGGGCATAACATGAGAACATATTATTCATAAGCTTTTTGTGTCCCAATGCAAGGCAAAGGCCTTTCTCTTTTCACATTTCCTAAAAAATATACGTGATAGAAAAAAGAATAAAAACAATTATTCACTGTAGAAATAATAAATCAATCAAAATCCTAGTGTTACATTCCAATGTCTCAAAAGAGGCTTCAATGCCATCTGTCGTAGCGTTGCTCGGGGAACGCTGTAACATTATTTCATTAAGTAACGTACCATTTTTCGAAGTCTCGTACTTGGGACACCTGCTGTGATGCCTGTGATTAAGGAATCAAATGACCGCCAATCAGGAGTTCGTAAAACATACTTAATATAGGTACCGCCAATAGTTAGGTTACAGTAATGAGCTAGGGAATATACGCGATGAAATATTATTTCGAGTGGTTGAATTCAGTGCCGGTGAGTGTATTACTGGACGATGTCTTTTTACTAATAAGGTAACATCTGTTCTATTTCAAACGTTTAGGGAGGGCTAAGCACAATTTATTGAGACAGTTTGGAGAGAAATAGCCGCCCTTTATCATAAGGAAGGGGTCAATAGACTTTAGTACAGGGCTAAAGACCTTGATGACCTTAAGACTAAGACTACAGGGTGAAATTGAAAACATTTGACAGATTTTGAGATTGAGTTCAGACCGCGAAACTGATAATTTTTAGCCTATGAACATAGGTCATCAGACGAAAAAAGTTTTACCCTTTCATAGTAAAGTTAGTCAGCTGACCATACATTTTGTATGGGAGATCGATTTTTTTTTACTTCTTAAGACCTATGTTCCTTGGGGAAAGTTGTTCAGTTTCGTGGTCTGAACTCAATCTCAAAATTTGTCGAATATTTTCATAGATGACTATTTCACTGACAAAGAGGTATGATGCTCTGATATTCTAGCGAAACACATTATAAAAAGCCGACTCTTAAAGTAGGCTGAGCTGCAGTGGTTTCTTGCCGTTTCTTTTACGCTGCCATAGCATAATCCGATACGGAGGTAGACTCGCTCTATTCGCATTGTTTTCTGCATGACATTCATTTTCTGTAAAGATTCTACCTTTTTCTTTTACTAGCCTAATACTGTCTCACTGCTGGGCAAAGGCCTCCAACTGACGCGGTCCATAGCGAATTCTGGCCAATCGCGACGGTACGAGTCTAAATCGTCACGCCACCTTTTTCGTGGTCTACCCCTGCGGCGTTGGCCATTCTGCGGTATTCATTGGGTGACGATACTCGCCCACCGTCGCGGATGCATTCGACTTATATGTCCAGTCCAGTCCCATTTAAGTCTGGCTGTTTTTCGACCAACGTCAGCTATTCCTGTCTTGGAACGCAGCGTAGTATTCCGCTCTCGGTCAATCCGGCTCTTTTAAAAATTCCGCCTTTGGTCTTAATTTCGACGGCTTGCACCTTTCCAGCTTTGCCTGGAAAAGTTTTGACTACCCTGCCACGCGGCCAGGAGGCCCTAGGCAGAGATCCATCGACGATTAACACCAAATCTCCACAGTGAATTTCCTGTACTCCGAGACAAGGCAACACTTCTTTTGTCCACCTGGACCAAAAATGGTCAGCTACCCTGAGACCCTTTCTGTAGGTTTCTCGACTGCACAAATCGAAACCTGTCAGAGAACTCAGACACCTGTCGTCCTGAGCACCGCCAAGAAGAAAGTGAAAGGGAGTTAGTGCTTCCTCATCCTCTAGTCCCACTGCCACGTGAGTTAGTGGCCTGGAGTTGACAGTGGCTTCTGCCTCTAAAAGCAATGTGTGTAATATCTCTTCTTTGGGCACGCTTCCTTCAGGGTTGCTGATAGGGCCACCTTCACTGATTTTACTAGTCTTTCCCAGCTTCCACCCATGAAAGGAGCTGCAGGTGGGATAAAGTGCCAGATTATCTTATTGTTGGCTGCAAAATCCTACAGTTCTGATAGTTTGCGGGCAGCACCAACGAAAGCAGTTCCGTTATCCGAGTATATATCTGAAGGACATCCACGGCGAGCGATCAGTCTGCGAAGAGCCATCAAAGAGGAATCAGTTGATAGAGTTGAGGCTATTTCCAGGTGTACTGCACGGACTGTAAGGCAGGTGAACAATGCCACACATCTTTTTTCATGATGCCTTCCGACGGTCACGTTTACAGGGCCAAAATAATCCACGCCAACATGAGTAAAGGGTCGTACGTGGTGTGCCAGCCTTCCTGGGGGTAGATCTCCGAAAGATGGAATTCGGGGTGTGGCTCTGCGAATTCTGCATAGTTGACAGCGATTAATAAAAGACTTCACTGATGGTCGCAGATGCAAAACTTAGTATCTCAATCTGATTTCATTGACGACTAACTCGGTGTCCCCATGAGCGCGACTTCGATGGATGTGACCGATGAAGAGGCGAACAGTTGGGTTGCGTCCATCCAGAATAACGGGCTGAAGATCTCTTGTCGGTGGAGTATTCTTGACGGCCAAAATTCTGCTTGAGAGTCTCAGGAGTCCATCTTCGTCTAGCTAGATTAAGCGTAACATTTTTCAAACGACTATGTTTAGGCAAAGGTGCGGACCGTCGAACATGCTCCATTTCTGTGGGAAATGAATCCATTTGAGATTGCCGAAATAAATCCCGCACAGCTAGTAAAAAGTCTGATGCAAGACTTACTTTGGAAGAATTTGGAAGAGAAGGGTTCGTGACGGAATTAATTCCTCTGCAGTTATTAAAATGTTTTTGGAACGGTTTCTTATCCCACGTTAGATTCCTACTCTTTAGTTTTGTTCTAAACTGTATTTTATTATTATTGTTACTCAAAAGACCTTGGAGGTAAAAGTAGCCGAATTGGTAGTATCCTAAAATATCATATAAAATCTCATAATAAATTGTGATTTCAACTATTTCATTTATTTGTACACACAGCCGCACGTCGATGGAAAAACTTTGACCTTGAGCGAGTCTCTGGTTTCGGGAGTTTGTAGCGTAGAGCTGTTTCAGCTTGTACTAGTTTTGTTTCTACTTTGCGTACATATTAATTAAAAATAACATGTTTAACAAAATTCTAAGGAAAATTTATTGTCAGGGTGTCGCTACAGAAGGTTTTTCTATTGATTGGGGTATTACCCATTAGCCGTGAACTGAACTTGGTTTTTGTACGCATCACTTGTTTTAATTTACGATCGCTAACATCCGCCTCTAGTAAACAATTACCCGCGTTGAAAGTTTTACATCACCCAATGCCGCAGCCATGCCACACGAGACATACACGATCAGACAAGGTGGTAGGGGGAATTTCAATTTAGAGCCGGTTCTCCTTTGTCGTGTGTCGGATCCGTTTAATAATCGGAGGTTCCAGTGGCAGAACATTTTATATTAAGCTATTCACACTTGTCCGACAACGATTTTGTGTCGGATCCGACAAGAAATGTCGTGTGTTTTGTCAGCCGATTTTCGTGTCGGATCAACGCTCGCATATAATCGCATATGGCGCTGCTCAAATCGGGCCTATTTTTTTTTTATTTGTAAAACGTAACCGAGTTTACTAGTCATAGTTAACGAGCAGACGTTTTACACTTGACTACCCCATACAGACTATGTATATGACGGACTGTACAATTTTTACTCTCTAAATAATTAAATCAGTTTGATTGCTGCTGTCACATTTCTTCAAGCCTTAAAAAAATAATTTACTAACAGTGATCAGCGTACCACCCACTGACTCTTAAAAAAAAGTGGTGTACAAACGTCAAGGAAAACTCTCTATTAATTTTAAAGTTAGTCAGGTATTCAAATGTTAGGGCCTGTTAGCACAGCGAATTTTTATCGTGCGAATTTTTTCTTGCAATTCTGTAACACATTGAATCCTAATAGGAGTATCCGCACTGGCGGCGGTAAAAAATCGCGATTTTTTTCTATGTCAAGCGCGGGATATAATTCGCTGTGCGGACAGGCCCTTACACTTTCACTCTTGTTTCTCTGACATATAGGTACTCGTACATTCTCTTGCACTCATTCATTGGGTATCTTACCTATTTCTGCCGTAAAGTAGCTATGATTGTATTTTTTTTTTAATGTTACACTTGGGTAAACAAGGTGACGGGCCACCTGATGGTAAGTAGTCACCACCGCCTTAGTGGCAATAGTGCCATACTTCAACACTAAGGTGTTGGTAATTCCATTGAACCCTTTGAAACGAAACACAGTATTGCAAACCATGCTCCTTCACGGTAGGTATAGGCAAGGGAGTTTAACTTCCTCAGATGGACTTTATAAAAAAACTTTACCACCTTGAAGGTATAAAAGCTAATAAAATTACCGGCACATGAGACACGAGCTTTTATGAGGTCTCTGTCTTCAGACCTAGATCGAGATCAACAGTAAGTCCAGCACACAATTATACCACCCAACCTTATACAGGGTGTAAGGGACGGTGTACCGAAAACTGAAAGGGCGTGCTAAGTCAACGAAACTGAACAACTTTCCCAAAGAAACTTTTATTAGGAAATAAAAAAAAATGTTTTAACAAATTGCTCACTGTGATCGAACAGTTTGCACGGAAAGGTATTTTTTTTTATTCCAAAAATGTTTACTTTGGAAAGTTGTTCAGTTTCGTTCACTGAGCACGCCAATTCAGTTTTAGGTCCGTCCGTCCCTTACTCTCTGTTTAGATTTCTAATCATCCCAAAACCCTCCTGAAGGTAGTGATTATCCAAATAAATCAAATTTGTGATTTGTCGAATCCTAACAAAGGAGAAATGGCCTGTTATTCAATACCTCTGATTGAAATTCCAAAATTATTACTTTAATGGTATCATCTCTCAAATCTTGTTGCTTCCGGTTATTTACTAACCCAATTTCAATATAGACGACGGAATATCATTATTGATCTATAAGTTTGGAACCTCGCGTCGGTATGTATCTGAGTTACAATAATTAAAACCACTTGAAACATCTCCACAAATACTAGAAACTAGCTGTGCCCAAGATTTCTTTCGCGCGGTATATGGACTTTTACAGCAACCGATTCGCCGCTTATAAGTTGGACTTGCATATCTTCTGTTTGAGTGCACCGATTGCAATAAAACAAAGCTTATATTTTGCACGGAAGTAAGCCAAATTTTAGCGTCTGCAACGCAGAAGACGCAGCTGGTTCGAATCCTGCCTGTGGTTGTGAAATTTTGCGATTTTCTACTTTGTAGATTTATCCGAACACTGGAAGTGTTTAAAAAAATAAAATCATTTCTAATAATACGTAGTGTTACCAATTTTCAACTTGAATTCTATTTGCAATAATGGACTAGTTGAGCTAGTACAGTTCATGCTTACTAGGTGGCAGCACCAACATTAGTACAGCTAATGCTTACTAGGTGGCAGCACTAACGCAACGTTGGAATGCGTATAGAGATCGCAGACTTCACAACATCAGGCAGGACCACAGTAGCCTAGTTAGTAAAGCGTCTGCGGTACTTACGCAGAAGACGCAGGTTCGAATCCTGCCTGTGGTTGTGAAATTTTGCGATTTTCTACTTTGTAGTAAGCCAAATACATTACCGAAAACCGCGTTTGCTTAGTTCAATAGTTTGTGAAAGAATCACGGACAGCAGTGTGAACCTTTGCTTTAAAATATCTTGTGTTTGAGTAAACCGATTGCAATGAAACAACGCCTATAAGATACAGCAAAATAAGACTAACCCATCATTTAAAGATTTGAATGAAAAAAATGGCAACATTTTCTTATGTTCTAAAAATTTCAATGTTTTAAGTTGAGCCATAAAATAGCGACTGAGAGTACACTCAACAGCACGTCAGAAGAAACACTTTTGGACTTTATGGCGTGGAAATAGAGTTGAAAAAGTTTCTACCGACGAGCGGTTGACCGTACGTTTCCAGTCGACGCAATGCCCAGTTTTTAAACGTGTTGTTCATGATTTTTTGAACAGCTCTGGTGCATTTACCCAAATTTATCCTTTACTATTAAACGAGCAATATTTGTATATATACTATTTGTAAAAAAATGGTTTCTCGAATACAGCGCTAACGATTTCTATGAAATATACCATACGGGGGTTTTTCAAGGCGAAAAATCGATGTAGCTAGGTCTCATGTCAGGGAAATTAGTTTTCTCCGTTTATGTTCTGCAATTCTTGGAAATAGCGCGTTTCAAAAATCCTATAGCGCCATCTGTTGGTGCGATTATACAGAGCGAGGCTCGGTCGCCCAAGTTCTGATCATATAGTATTAGCCAGCTAGTGACTTTAGATAATTAGTAAGCAGTTAATCCTATTCAGCCACTTTTTATCGTGAGTCCAGACTTACCGCAGAATATCAAACTCGTTTGGTTGTTCTACACACACACTCACACAAAGCGCTTGGCAACGTCTTTTACAACACACATGAAACGATAGAAAGTAAATAGCTGTTGATTGACAGTCGCAGAAATCACCGTTAAAGTTGAAGCTGCTTTAAAATCTATTACTAACAGTTTCTGTTCTATTAGGTCTTTACCTATGAAATTGCCGTTTTGTATGGCGAATTTTAGGTAATTTTTGCATTTTTCTTAGGAATTATAAATCCAATTTTTTTTTTCTTTTTTTTAAGCATTATTGGGAAGACATTAAGCTAACAGAAGCTTAAATTTAATTTTCGAAAAATATTATCTGTAAAAAAATATAACAAATGTAAAGATGAAATCGGACGACCTTTAAGACGAACAACTTTCGAACCTTTAATTTTATGTATCAAACTAAAAATAAAAACTTTATTTTATGCGTAAATTGATAACCTTGAAATCAACTTTCAAATATAAGACAAATGAAAAAAATTGCATTAGAATTATAGGAATTACGATCTCATTAATATGTAAGAAAATTTCGGCAATTTCATAGGTAAAGACCTATTATTTACAAAGAAAGATTCAGCTATACATTCAAAGGAGCTTTAATTTTGAATCAATTTTCTGCAACCGGTTCTTAGTGGGTAAAGCACAACCTTTTTTCTTCTTAAATCATCATATGCGTAAAAAACACTGTTTATAAGCTCTTAACCAGTCACAAAATTAGAAAACAAGTATTTAAGTATATCATAAAATATGCTTCTAGCTTTATAAGCTTTCGTACTTTTATACATTTACGATAGCGAGTCGTCATAAATCACAAAGTTTTAATTTAAAAAATGCGTTACATAAGCGCTAAAAGGCAAAAAAACATTAGGGCAAATTCAAAGTAGGTAATATTGTATCATTTACACTGTTTATAACTTCAGTTACACTATATCGCTTCACAAAGTGCCACCATCAGCTATGTGGAAAAAAGAAGCGACGATTTAACTTTATATCCTTGATAAATGAGAAATTAGTTTTTTTTTCTGCCATATTTGCCAGCGTTGTTGTTGGCTAAAACAAAATGACGCTGCAGTCTACTTAATGTTAAGGTTGTTGAGTGGAACTATTCTTAGCACCGGGTAAAAATAGTTGACACAGGCCGTTGTTGGTGTTTTGAACTATCCTTACCACCGGGTAAAAACAGTTCACTCAGACCGTTGTTGTACTATTCTTACCAACGGGTAAAAATAGTTCACACAGGCCGTCGTTGTTGTGCAGAACTATCCTTACCACCGGGTAAAAATAGTTCACACAGACCGCTGCTGTTGTGCAAAACTATCCTTACCACCGGCATGGGTAAAAATCATTCACACAGACTGTTGCTGTTGTGCAAAACTCTTCTTACTACCGGGTGAAAATAGTTCACACAGACTTTTGCTGTTGTGCAGAACTATCCTTACCACCGGGTAAAAATAGTTCACACAGACCGCTGCTGTTGTGCAGAACTATCCTTAACACCGGCATGGGTAAAAATCATTCACACAGACTGTTGCTGTTGTGCAAAACTCTTCTTACTACCGGGTGAAAATAGTTCACACAGACTTTTGCTGTTGTGCAGAACTATTCTTATCACCAACTAGTTCACACAGACAGCTGCTGTTGTGCAGAACTCAGAATGAGAATGCCCCACCACCCGCCGCCGCCCGCACCTCTTTCGTTCCCCCTTTGTCGTCTTACCCCCGCGCCCCTGTACCCCGCGGGCGAGGACTCATTTACTATAGACCCGGCGACCCGAATGCAAACCACGAGTGACGCGCGGGCGAGCGGGGTGCGAGGGTGAGCGGTTGGATGCTGTGGGGGGCGGAGATTTTCCGGACTGTACGATTAGTCTAAAACTTTAGGGTGAATATCCACCAGTGCTGTGCGAGGGAGCTAAGCTATGAGCTGGGAAACTAACGGGTGAAAATAGTTCACATAGACCTTTGCTGTTGTGCAGAACTATTCTTACCACCAAAATAGTTCACACAGATCGTTGCTGTTGTGCAGAACTCTTCTTACTACCGGGTGAAAATAGTTCACATAGACCTTTGCTGTTTTGTAGAACTATTCATACCACCAAAATAGTTCACACAGAACGTTGTCGTTATGTACACTTTCATTTTTTATCAGTTCAAAATTCAGTGGGAAGTTTATTCTAAGTAATTTTTAACGCTTTTATTCACTTTTAGAACGAAAAACTTTGACTTTCTATACTTTATCCTGGAGATATTTCCTCACTATCGGTTCCTTTACATTATTTTGAAGATAGTTGTTCGAGCTCCTTGTGTCGTCAAAGCTGTTATTTGCATAGGAAGACAAGAAATGAAAGACAAAAGACCAAAACATGCATACCTTTGAATTAATCTCCATAGCCGTACCACATTTCCTTTAGATATAAATTCGGCTGATTTCTCACACTTAACTGCCAGAATATTTTGAACTCTGCCGACTGCCGGTATGCGGATTATGTTAAGGGAAGTAGTACCGCTTTATAGTGCACAAAGAGTACAGCTTGCTTCTTATACGCACGGCAGCAAAACACCCGCTCAAGGTCAAAGTGTTACCTCTGACATGCGGCCGTGAGTACGTACGAGGAGTTATGTTTCCTCCTGTCCGTAGTTTCGCCACGAGGAATAACTCATCCGAGCAACATAACAATATTTGGCACTAGCTAAATATTTGTTTTAACCTACTCCCAATTATCCAACAAGAAATCTCTTTTATTTACTTTCTTAGACATTTTGATAGGTCCATAAAGAAAGAACTTCTCACGTAGGAAATATAAATCAGTTATGTTTATGAACACACATTAAAACTTCTAAGTAAGCGAAGTTATTGCAGGATGCTTTCGCCAAGCTCGTAAAGAAGAAACTGCACAGGTATGTTTGCCTATTTAGTAATTATACAAGGTTATTTTTTTAGGAGATCCGCAGAAGAACTAAAGTAGCTGTCATAGCCCTGAGAATCGCTAAAGTGGCAATGGGCAGGACACATCGCAAGAAGAACCGATGGCCGATGGGGCGTAAGGGTTCTAGAGTGGCGACCACGTACCGGAAGACGAAGCATTGGCAGGCCCCCCACAAGGTGGACCGACGATCTGGTCAAGGTCGCGGGTAGCCGCTGGATGCGAGCAGCGCAGGACCAGTCGTCAAGGAGATCTTAAGGGGAGGCCTACGTCCAGCAGTGGACGTCTTTCGGCTGATATAATGATTTTTATAGCCCCCGAAATAAAGAGGTGGATTAAAGTGGAATAAAGTGGAGAAGGTGGTTCTGCCGATGAGTACAACCTTTCTAAGGAAAATAGGTCAAATACGAAAAATAAAATGCGACCTTAAAGGGCACGATCAGTCGATGAAACTCAAAGATTTCGGACCTCCTTGCTTCGCTCGGAATAGATACCGTGCTAATTAATTTTACTATGGGATAAAACTCAGACCATGGTCCGAAGGATGCAAGCAAAAGGATGTCTGCTAAGGATGGAGCCATAAGCGTATTCATTTCTTGCAAGGGACCTCCATACTAAAATGTACCTATGAATTTTTATCAAATTCAAAAAACGTGAAATTTTTATCTTTCTCTCTGAGAAATATGTGACTTTGAACTAATAATTTTCTGACAATCAAAATATGCTACCTAACATACGTGCGGATAAAGTCGTGCGCAAAAGCTCACAGAATAAGACGCAAAACCTCTAGGGTTCCACCCATGTAAACGAACAACTTGGTCTCATTAACTTTTGGAATTTATAACAAAAAAAGAACGGTTCTACTCAATACGAACGGGAAATATGATCCCGTCATTTTGTATCAAGAACCAAATTTTTAAAAATTAATTTTGTAAATTAGTGTGACAAAAGTTGTTCAGTTACATGGTTAGAACTACCCTACGAAAGTTTTGCGTATTTAGATTTACAAGCTGCATAGATTATACCTAGAATTATACCTATATCCTATAACTAACAAATAAAAAAATAATAATTTCTTTAGTGTCGGGCAAAGATTTCGAACCTCCTTGCGGCGTCCCTCGGAATAGATACGTTGCTAATATATTTCCGTAGGGAAAACTTCCGGCAACCAGCCCCAAATCAATCCCCACCCCAATCCCATCATCGATGATCACTAGGAAATATTCAAAATAACCTGTCAAATCCATAGAACGACGCCTTCACTACCTTGTGACGAATTTTGTGTGGTGTCCAGAGGTCGGGCCTGATTTTTATATAGTGAACCTTCCTGACATCTTGACCATCTAACAAAGTATTCTAAAAGGAATACTTTTACAAAAATTATTTTTATATTCACAATTATGGCAACACTCGTGTGCGCGCGTGAGCAATCGAGAAAACCCTATTCAGACACGAAGTCCCATCGTTACTATGTTCTAGCAACAAACACCGCCATCTGTTATCGAATAGAAAAAGTTGCAGGGTGGCCAGTTTGAACTAGTTTGAAGGTACACAACTTTTTGTCTTTAATTTGTATCGGCCCAATATTTGTCAGTTTTTTAATGGTTTTTTAGAACTTTTTTATCTTTTTTATACTTGAACATTAGAACTTTTTTTGTTTAAAGAACGTGTTTAATTATGTTAAAGTTTTACACAAACAACTGCGCGACAAAAAATGAAGTTGCTTTTTTTTTTTCAACAAATGTGTAAAAGTATTTTTTTAAACGAATTTTTCTTAGCTTGTGCACAAAAAACGATTCATAAATAATTTGCCACGCGTACTGAATTATGCCCCGATTTCGGAAAATATTCAATATACAGACACGGCTTTTCTCCAGAGCATATGTCGCAGGCAAATTTTGTAATACGGCTCTTTAAATAATGACTAGGTATTTTACAAAACCGCGCGTACTTAATTCATTCTTGGCATTCTTTGCAAGTTAATATTACGTTAGATTTGCCTAGGATGGCCTAGGCTAACGAACCCAAAACGCACCAGTTGTATAAACTTAACCCGGCCGACGCTGTTGTACAACTTGTTGGTCGTATTCAACATTTTCCCGGTCGTTAGAAAAGCGGCACATTATAAAATTTTCCTTCACCATATATATGAAATAAGCTTTCGAAACTGCGAAGTGTACGTGAGAATGATTAATGGCACTTAATTAAACTTTGTATTGTGACGCAATGTGTTTACAATCATTATGGTTCGATTCGGGCAGCCATATTTAGAGTGCTCCTCACGATAACGTTTACAAAGATAAAATATTGTATCTGCCCGCCAAGACGAGCCAAGCGAAGCGCAAGGGCACTACCTACCTTTTCTCGAAGCGCTTCGTCGTTTTTTTAAACCCTCATAACTTGGATTTGGATTATCTACACTAATCTACACTAATATTATAAAGAGGAAAGATTTGATTGTTTGTTTGTTTGTTTGTTTGCATCGAATAGGCTCCGAAAGTACTGAACCGATTTCAAAAATTCTTCCACCATTAGAAACCTGCATTATCCGTGATGAACAAAGGCTATAAAGTATTTTCAAAAAGTTAGGGTTCCGTATGAAAACTTCGATAATGTAACCCAAGGTGTGAAAAAAATACCAAATAGCATCCTTATATCGCGTACGCTGCCGAAACTATTTACAATAGAGCAAAGTATTGTAATACAGGTTTATAGAAGACATCAATATCTACAAAAAAGTCCGTGATACCATATGTCTAACTATTAGTTAACTTAGGGAAACCTGTTATAGGCTCATGTACCATTAATATATAAGCAAAGTATTCTTTTTGTAAACAGCTGTTGGTTTTCTAAATAAAAAAAATAAAAAAAAATATCACAATAACAACTTTTTCATGTTAAAATATGCAATAGTAACGCCGGTACAAACTAAATAGGCCACATTACTGGTACCTATTAATCCTTAACCAAATAAATGATTTTGTATTCAAGGCCATATCAGTACCTGTAAATTGCTTTTTGAATTATCAAAAGTTATCATGAGTGTAATCGTTATCAAAATAGAAATTAAAGAAACAGCGTTCTAAGTGACTGTAATGGTTTTATCTACAACAGAGAATAGACACGAAATAAAAAATTATTCAAAATGTTATCCAAATTTTCTTAAAAATGTACTCTTTTTAGGGTTCCGTACCCAACGGGTGGAAAACGGGACCCTGTTAATATGCCTCCGATGTCTGTCTGTCTGTCTGTCAGCGGGTTGTATCTCATGAACCGTAATAGGTAGACAGTTGAAATTTTCACAGATTATCTATTTCTGTTGCCGCTGTAACAACAAATACAAAAAACAAATATAAATAAAGGGGGTTCCCCTACTAAAAACGTGTTTTTCTTAGCGATTTTTGCTCGATTTTTGATTTAGCTCATCGTAAAAATGGGAACACTTACAAGCGTGTAAATTGGTATGTTTATGGTGCATAAGCTATAGAATAACAACAAATAATAAAACTGGTCAAGTGCGTGTCGTTCCGTGTGGTAGCGGCAAAGAATAGTACCGACCCATCTCTACCTGTAGGTGTCATAAGAGGCGACTAAGGGTTTACAAACCGGAAGATGGCCAGTAGCATCTTTCCGTGTATCGCACCATCTTACATACTGCGGTCACCAACAACCGCGGTCCATGGTGCCAGCCGTAAGGCTAACAATCGTGGTGACTAAGGTACTTCCCCTCCACATTCTTCTAGCAAGAGCTGGAATTCTGTAGGGAGCTGCCTGTCCTATAGTGGACGTATTTTGGGATGTTATGATGGTTAATATGGTTATGATGAATTGCGTGTCAGCTCGAGCGAATTTAATGCAATTCTGCGTGACTAAGAGGGTATGACTGCTCATAACTAGGACGGTATTTTTACCTTAGTGGTACGGAACCCTCGGTGCGAGTCCGACTTGCGCTTGGCCGGTTTTTTTAGTAACCCCCGACGCAACAAGAACCTATATCTACCCGTGCGAAGCCGGGGCGGACCGCTAGTACCAGATAAACAAAATACTGGATATGATGTCAATAGTAAACTTATTAAACGTATAAAGTTTCAGTTGCATAGCTGTTATAGTTTAGATTTTATTGATATCTAAAAAACCCAGATTTCGTCACTGATTCACTCACTCACGCACTGATTGATAGTAATCAAAATTGTTAGGGTACTTCCTGAAGTCCTAGAAAGCTGAAATTTGGTATGTAAGCTAGTATTAGTACACAAACAACAAAAATATCCTAAAACTTGGAACTTTTACCCCCCAACCCCTTAAAGTAGGGGATGGAAGTTTTAATGGCACTTCCGCAAATGTAATAGTAGAATTAAATAGAATATAATAATTAATAGACTTCCTGACCAACAACAACAACAACAATGCTATATGCTATACTATGAAACTTACAAAATGTAGTGAAATCCCACCAAAAACATTTTCATGTAAAATGTTGCCTTAATGTTGCCTTGGTGGCTTAACGTGCTGTCCGAAGCACGGAATAGTCTAGCTTTTTGGACAATCAGACGATTCATGCGGCAATGTCCTAACCAAACTGGAAAAGTCACACAAACTGTGGATATATCTTTGACACCAATTTGACACTTTTGACAATATCCCTACCGGGAATCAAACCCGAGATCGATAGCCAAACGCTATAACCACAAGGCGACAGCAAACTTAAGTTTGTAATTCCATACAAATAATATGGAAATACAAACTTACCTATGGTACTAGATTTTTGTAAAAATTGTTAAGTGAAACATACAGTCAGCTAGGTAACCAATTCAGAATCCAAAATAAATGACATTAAAATAAGCTAAATTAATCAAATTTTATTAAATAGGTAAATAACATATTAACATTTTGGTAATTATTATGTAGGTATAGGAGGATGGGCAGCAAAGTCCCTCTGTGTATCTTATCATCTTAGATAATGCGGTCACCAACAACCGCCGTCCATGGTGCCACCCGCAACGCTAACGCTGTATTTAATTACCAGTTCTAGCAATAAAAACTATTCCATTTCATTCTACTTATTCTATTCCCTTCTAACTCTAACAAGGGTGGTGACTATATTACTTCAGTTTGTTCCAGCAACAGCTGGAAATCTGGAGGGTGCTGCAGTGGGCGGTTTCAAGGGATGATATTATGATGAAGAATCATCTTGTACTTTGGTCCTAACTCAACCAATAAGAAATATAAACTTTGCAAAATATTGTCTTACTAAGTTTCATCTGACAAAACAATTTAGTTGAAGGTTGAGGGCTATTGAAACAAACCTTGGATGTTCTTTTGTTCAGCCACGGTCCTTTCAAGTTTCAACAAAATTCTTAAACATATCTGACGGACGTGATGGAATAAATTCTATAGCCATCCGGACCACGTAAACGAAATTCAAATTTAAATTACGCTACCAATACCGCAATTTACAGCGAACCACTGAACTTTATAACTTTTTCACCGTCATAAATTTTTCCAAAATGAGCTTTGTGTGTCCGTAATAAGGTTGATATTTAATATTATTTCCACCAGCTGTTTTGGTTGCGGCGATGATGTTCTTTTCTCATATTATTTGAATAATTTACGATCTAAAAGATTTAAAACAGATTTGGTTTCCCTGAAATGCAGAGACGACGGGTCTATAAAACACAAACAAAAGGTTATTATCAAATATCTGTTCAACTAGTTTTTTAGAATACTGTTGTCTTGAAATTTATTTAAAAAAAAAGTTTTTTTTTAAGAATACTTTGTACTTTTCTTTTAAATGTTTCATTTCAGTTGTTTTTCTTTCACGTCTACGTTCTAAATTATATTTGTGTTGAAAAAATTAAACTAAATGTACATAAATAGCTTTTATTAACTTATATTCTACTATTTACAAACAAAGAAAACTAACATCGACGACGACGTTCTAATGACCTAACAATAATACTCAAAATATGTAAACATGTGAATTCTCGGTAGATACAAATGAACGAATAATATTTTCCTTTTGCTTTTATTATTTAATTTTATTGAAGAATAGGTACTTCGTGATAATTGGCACCATAATATGTCTTATCATCTCTACACAGTTTAAGGAACAGGATGGCAAAAATAATTATGATCAGTCGATGAAACTGAACATATTAAAAAAAAAAAACAATTATTGTCGAAAATTAAAAACAGCTTAATACAAAATTACAAATTTTATGAGATTGTTTCGAAACACCGCCGAATTTTGAAGAGAAAACTTCTTTGGCGGCGCTTGGCCCTTTTTTAGATGGGTAAAAAATGTTAAACTCGCGTCACATGTCGCGTCCGTAGCCTGATCGAAAAAGCGTCTACTGCCAACCGTAATGTTATTACAATACGGGTTTTTATTCAGTAACATCAAAGAAGTACGCGAACAATGGCGCGATTGACCCTTACAAAAAGCATAATATTAATAAATGCAAGTTTTCACTTCTGCCGGCACTCCCGGAGTGCAACCCGTCCTTTTTTTACGTTTCGGGTGATATGTTTATCGGTAAAAGTTGTTCAGCGTTATCGACTGATTATGCCCTTTCAGTTTGAGCCAACCTGTCCTTTACACTCTATATTGTATAGTACAACATGAGTACAACTCACAACTATAGTTGCACAAAACTATTCCTTTAGTTAAAACTCTGTCTTTCTTCTTGAAAAAATATTTTTCTCTCACATTATGTTTTATGGACAAAGAAATGACAGCAATCGATTTATTTAAAAGAAATATTTGTGCGGCAGAAAGTTTCTATCTTAAATAAATAATTTACGTATAATTTACACAGTTAACAATAATAATCAACAATATACATTTGGACAACCATTTCCCAATTGTGCTGGCAACAATAAGCCAGCAAGCTCGGTGGGCAGCATACAATAATAATGCTAATAGCGGAACGACTGATGCTAATAAATTAATGGGTTGCATTGTATTGTGTCACACCCTTAGCTTAGAATGTATGACAACAATCCTGGATCACTGCGACGCGGATGACCGTAAAATGTATGAACAGTCCGTTCAGTACGTTGCGCCAGCCAGCCTCCGTGGGGTAGTGGTTAGAGCGCTTGGCTCTCGATCCGGAGGTTCAGGATTTGATTCTCGGTGGGGCACTGTCAAACAAAAATTCCTTTGTGTGACCTGGAGATTGCAGGATAAATCACCTGATTGTCCGAAAAGTTTTTTTTTATGATTATAAGTGAGCAAACGAGCAGGTGGACCACCTGATGATAAGTGGTCACCACCGCCCATAGCACCCACTGTTTTATTAATGGCATATTTTGACACTAATAAGACAGCAAAGCGCGTTGCTCACTTTGAGAACTAAGATGGTATCTCTCATGTGCCTGTAATTTCACTGGCTCCCTTGCCCTTCAAACCGAAACACAGCAGTGCAAACACTGCTGATTCACGGCAGAAAAAAGCAAGGGGTGGTACTTCCCTAGACGGACTTTCCACAAAAGCCCTACCACCTACAATAAGATGATTCCATGCTTCGAAAGGCACGTTAAGCCATTGGTCCCGACTACTATCTACCGATGTAGAGATTAAAGAGCCATATCAGAGGCCTTTGGTGGTTGAACAACTCTGACACTAGGGTTTGTGGGTCGGTCATCGACCTTGCAACTCACACGATATGATGATGAGTACGTTGCGGAGCGGATAGCCTCGCATTGGACTGAACAGACTGTATAGTCTTCAAATATTTTACGGTCCGCTGTGGACATCCGCGTTGTCGGATATCTGCGTCGCACTGATACAAGCCAACGACTTGGCGTTTTGTACGCGACTCTACTCAAAATAAACTAGTTACCAGGTTCACTATACTATTATATATTCTGTGGTACTATTTCAATGGAGGTTGGTCCACGAAGCAATCAGTCACTCGCAGATTTGTAACGCGTTAGTAACAAGACACTTGCGTCTTGGTTATTCGAAAAACTATGTTGTAATTAGGATAAAAACAAAATGAGAGCTTGCGACTGTAAAGCAAACCAAATTGACCTGCGCTGAATGTATACTGTAACTGACAGTACTGTTAGATCTTGACTTCTATTTAATGAGTACCAAATTTTTGAATGAGTCGAGATAGTGCCCCGGAATCGAATTGGTCTACTCCGATTACCGAGTCGAAAAGTGGAAGCTGCGGAGTTGAGCACCTTTTCCATGCTAACGGCCAAAAATGACTTTCGCAAGCAGATTTCAACCGATTAAAATTTGAAAAACCGTTTCGTTTGACACTAGCGGCCAAAAATTATTTGCATCGTCCGATATCTGAGCGTCCGATAAAGTGTTACCGAGCTTTAGAGGTGAAAATTTATTTTTAACCACGTGATGCTTTTCTAAAACAATATTTGTTTAAATAATATTTGTTTGTGTTTGTTTAATATTTGTTTGTGTAAAACAAAATTTGTTTCGATCTATGTTTCATGGGGCAAGTTGTTCTGTTTCGTGGTCAGAATTCACGATTTCAGTTAAATAAGTACAGGTAAAGCTAGTTTTGATCAGTCAACTTAAAATGGGATTTTCCGGTAACATATATTATATATGTTATTATTAACATACATGTGAATTTTATTGTCAACTCAGGCCGAGGCTTTACTCTAGAATATTATACATTCTTTTGACTCACGTAAGCATAAGCAAAAGCACTCACGTAAGCTTTATAAAAGATTCTTTGAATAAGAGTTTCAGCTAGGAATATATGTAGCCTCAAATGTAATGCAGCATTTTGTGAGCATTTCTAAATTGCTTTAGTGCAGCCAAATCCTAAAAACCCAACTTTGAAAGTGTATTCATATTACACTTTCATGGAATACATCAGAAAATTTCCTATGCATCGAATCCCGATCCCCAAGTGCATTTAGTGCTGCTCGTATAGAAAAGTTCTAAAAAAATCGGTCAAATTACAATACAAGGTAAATTTTTTAATATCCTTGAAATTTTAGCATGTCATTCAAGCTGGTGGTAGTTTAAAACCAACTCAGTTAAGCAGGGTTATTAGGGTTCCGATACCAAAATGCGACTTTGTCTGTCTGTCACATCTCTATATCTCAGCAACCACTCATGCTATCAACTTAAAATTTGGAATAGTTTTAGAATATGATTGCGCAACTTAATTGCACATAAAAGAATTTTGGAAAAATTATGATTATTGATGTGAAGGGGGCCAAATTTCAAATTGTTGCTACTAGGTCGAGTGAGGTTTCATATGAAAAGGCTTTACTTGTACATTCTAAAATATATTTTTTGTTTTTTTTACATCTCTTAGTTTTCAAGTTATGATGAAAAATGTCAAAAAAAATACCATTCGCCCCTCCTTATCTCCGAAGTTTGTGAAAGGAAAAATCTGAATTAATTACAGTTGGCAGAAGTTTATATAAACATTACAGCAAAAATAAAACGATCTTTCTAAGTTGCACAGTTTTTTAGAAATCCGAAAATAACCTTAACAAACAATTTTCAGTTTGACAACTGTCCACCGGAATGAAGAACTTAATGAGTTGCTTCCAAAAATACAAAAAGTATATCGGATCCCTCGGCGCGCGAGTCCGACTCGCACTTGACCGGTTTTTTTTTATTTGCCCCTGATATGATGTTCCTCAGACCACGAAACTGAACCACTTTCCAAAACAAAGTTTGGATCCTCACTCAACTCGGTTTGTTTTTTGTCTTTCACAAACAAAACTTGCGCTATAATATAAAGGGTACCTAAGGAACTAAAACTTTCAATAAATAAAATTAAGGAACTGAACAAAATCTTCCTCTCCATACAAACTGTCCGATCAAGTTTTCAATTTTGTATGGAGAGGCCGATATTATTTGTCATTTCCTGAAAGTTTATCCACTGAAAGCTATTCAGTTACTTTCCGTTTTCGGAAACCTGGCATTACATATTTTCCTGGTATTAATTTTATTGGAGGTCAAAATTAATTATTTTAATTTCAGTCTAGGTTCAGTTGAAAATTGGTGTCGAATTAAAAATAAAGCGAATTGGTCATGTTTATAATATTTTTGATAATTTGCAATGTGATATCTCCAAGGAGGTCTCTCGTTATTCTAGTTCTTTGAAATCATCAAAAATAATAAATAAATAAATAAATTAATTAATTAATTAAATATTGGGGGACATTTCACACAAGGCAAACTAGGCAAAGCCTGTACCTACGAGTATGGGTACCAGAGACTGATACACATACATAAATAGATAAATAACACCCAGACACAGAACAAGCACTTAAATGTTTGCCCTGGGCGGGGATCGAACCCGCGGCCCACGGCGTGTGAGTCAGGCTCACTACCAACTACACCAACGGGCTTGTCAATGGACATTATTAGAATTAAAATTTGAATGTGATGCCGCCCATTGTGAAAATTTAGGAGTGCAAATGTAGGTTAAGTACTCTACTCTATTATCGTTCACTATACTCCCAGCGGCTTCATTTGCATGTGGAATTTGTAGAACCGCATAAGTTACGAGTAGCCGTACTATTAGGTTCAGAACTTTTGATTGCTTCCTGAACCAGTTTAGCACAAATTTTGGTTCAAGCAATTCAATCATGTAGCAATAGTTGTGCACAACATTTGAAGAAAAACTGAAAACTAGTAACTTTACCACTACTATTCCAAATTAATAAGGTTTTCTTATTTGTGTTTAAAACCCGCCACTTCTGTCTATCAATCTGGAGCTTCTTTAAGCAAAAAATTACGCTAATGCGTCCTTAAGTACGCGAAAGTATCTTGATTGGTGAAATGTTCCTACGGAAGAAACCTTAAAACCTCAATTCCAGTCAACTAATTGCATTCTACATGAGCCTTTAGTATTTATTTCAATTGATTTTATTATACCCAAAAATATTAATATTTTGCACTCCAATGTCTATAATATACAAAACTGCTAGAAATGACTGGTGCAGAATGAATGCCTCTTATCCTACAGAAAAAGTGTACCATAGGCTGCACTAAAATTGTACTACAATAGTTACTGACATGGTTATGAAACTAGATGTAAGGAAAGGCAATATTCTCTTCTGATAAATTGCGTACAGCCACATGAATACAAAGCGACAGTTATAATATAGATGACGAAGATGAATTACATAATCATACCTACCTACGTATCGCGTTTGTGATTTACGGTTATAGCGTCTTCAGTCATCACCCGCCTCCTGAAATATGTATGTTAGAAATGTAAAGGAACAATCTTCCTTCCGTTATTTGTATGCACACCAAAAATTTTTCAGTCGCATTTATTAACAAGATGACAAAAAGTAAAATTAAAATTTTAATCGTCTAAGAAATACATCCGATATAAGCATTTAAAACTATTAATTACGCGCCGATTAGATGGAGAGATCCGACATCGACAGTGACGCACATGTATGTCACTATGGCCATATAAATTTCGTGTTAAATTTTGTTTTGCTAAAAAGAGAAAGAAACAAATCTTCTATGGCCTATACTCGTATTATACGTTAGTATTATAATAATCTAAGGGCCTATATATTTTTTCTCATTTCATCGTTATTCGAAAAATAGTTTTACTAAACTATTTATTACATGAAAAAGGACAAATTTTCTAAATAAAAAAATCATGCCTATTATTGTTACTAGCGTTCAGTTGAATCATATCGAACGTAAACATAACCATTGGAGACAAGCTCAAGCGAATTAGTATTAAAATTGTTGGTACTTAGATCTGGATAGCTAAACTAAATACTGTTCAAGACATTGGTTTGAGACATACTACGTTTACGCTTGCCTGTGCTAATTGCGTATACATGCAAAACGACATGAATAACATTGTTTGTATGGCCGACAATGTGAAACACTTCAAAGTGAACATTAAACTATTGTTTGGTGAAAGTGGTGAAATCTCTTTAATTATTAATGATATTGGAGTTGTGAACCCTGCAATACAATTATTTTATTTATCGATCTTATAGCATGTATGCTTGCCAGAACATAGGTGGGCAGGTGTGCCAAAGTAGTTAACTGATATCGCCACCCCAGATCACGTGTTGGGATTCTAAAGGTTATTTCCATCATCAACCCTGACTCCTATCGATTAATCAAATTAGCTTTGATATAGAATTTAGTTAAAACTTAAATAAATTAACGGTTTATTTTCTAGTCTAAAAAGGAAATTGAAAACTTTTCGTTGCCCTGCGGCAGCGACTGGAATTTGGGGTGACTGCATGTAATTTGGCCGCAAGTTTGATTTTAAAAAATCTATGTTGTATACAAGAAAACGTATCACTTACTGCGGTCACCTACAACAGCGGTCCATGATGCCAGCCGTAACGCTGACAAGCGAGATGACTATGGTACTTCCCCACCACATTTTTCCAGCAAAAGCTAGAATTTTGGAGGGAGCTCCCTGTCCTGTAGTGGACATTTCATGGGATGTTATGATGATACAAGGAAACGAGCATTGTACAAGACTTACGTATTTATACAATTTTAAGACATAGATTACACATGTACATTAAGACGTCAACACACGTGCAACTGCAGCTTGACAAGCGAGCATGAACAATCAGTTCAGGCAATCAGGGCAGGCATGCTTGATCGTCTGTATGATAATTTTATGCAACCATGAATGAATGATCAGATCATACAGACGAGCACAGAATGCTTACAGTTATGCACTCTGTACATTCTCCACAGAACTACACGAGACTTAGTTAAAACGAGAGTTAATTTTATATTACAAAAATGTTTTCCGTCAGTTGATTTCAGATGCGGTAAATGCCAAAAGGTGTCTTGCAAAGTTATGACAAAAGTTTTGCCGGGAATATACAAAGCGCTTTACGCGTGTGTCACTTCGAAAATTCATGTAAAACTTTTTAATGATGATTGTTTAAAAAACAATCTAAGTATAAAAGTTTTATACGAATTTTAACAAACCTTGAAGAAGATACATTTTACAAAGACAAAGGTGACAACATCATAATCGTAACATCAAGAATGAGAAGACTACAGTTAACATTAAGTTAAGGGTTTTAGAGAGGTAAGAAGAGTGTTATTTGGTATAGCAAGATAAGCAACCCTATTCAAACGCTCGTTGTCCTTTAGCAGCCTTTTTCTTATAAACTTTTAAAATGACTGTAAGGTATAAAATCACTTTTTATTCTTTGCACTGGTGACCAAAAACATAGTCTAGCATCCTACGGTTAAAGTTTATTATTTAACATAATAATACTACAAGTTTGATTTACCCCTTTCACTGTTAGGTTATATCAACCTTAGCAATATTTTATTCATCATGTCAAATCCGATAGACCATTTTCTTAGACGACTGTACTACATAGACATGAACCTACGTAGTTGCTTCTCATTTATAACATATTTTCTCGCCAAATCTGCTGCACGACGAGTAACAAGGCCCCAAAAGAGAGTACATTTCTTGGCAACTATTAGAATTCACTGGTTGTAAACTGAAAACTACACGGTCAAAACAAACCGAGGTGATCGCTGTCGGCACTATGTTGTCTACAGTGTAGCAAGGCTTAAGGGTAGTTTTCCACTAGAGTTCTGCTGGGTACATAACCTGTAAGCTAGAAATTCCAACGAATTGCTTCATTTTCGGGGTAGGAAAATGGAGCAATCCTATTGTTTAGATTTTTTCAGCTTACAGGTTAGCAACCTAGCGAGCTCTGGTAGAAAACTACCTTTAAAGTTGTGCATGGTTGTGGTTCTGAAAATTACAAATGATCATTAGTTTTGGTGATCTACTTGTTTGTTACTCTGGATACATATAATAATGCGGGAGCCCCCTGTTCAACAATGGACGATGGACGTGGGCTGTAATGATGATGTTTAATTTAATTTATATAGACGTAACATTTTTCTCATACTCTCCAGTATCCAAAACATAACTATCGACTCCTTATTTTCAGAATAATAATTCAATACCCTATACCGATTTTTTTTTTGTTACATCTACGCAGCGAATCCAGGAAACATCATTCATCATACAAAATAATTTTCCACCGTGAAAAATGTTTTTATTTTAACCCTCCCTGTAGAAAAAACCCTCGTCCTTCCTTTTTTTCTTAAACTTTGTAGAATTTTCCACCGTATCAATGAGTTTTTACACTGGCACTTTTTTCTTGGATCATACGTAAGTAGTCTGTAGCTCCGTGTGCGAAGTCGCGCGCGGGGTGTGAGCACATCTGTTCCGGATCATCTGCCCGAAGGTGGTGCGGAACTGGCGAGACATGGAGCAGTAGAGCACGAAGTTGATCGCCCCGTTTAACAGGGCCAGAGCGTCCATTAGTTCCCCGAATAGGTCGTAGCAACGCTTGAAGAAGCAGCGGCCAAGTACGCTGCTCAGCAGGCCTGGAGATGAGGACATGGTCAATTAGAATGCACTTTAAATAAATACACTGGTGTGCTAAAGAAGCCAGTTACAAGAATGACAATATCTTAAATAAATAAAAAAACTTGTTATGTTAAGGATTTCTAATTTTACTTCTACACTTCGAATTTAATTTTACTTTTTTTTTAATTCAACAAATTTTTTATCACTAAGTCCTGTTATTAAGTGTACTAAATATACCTCTGCTATCTCAACTCTTTGTTTAAGAAATATCGTCAGTTATGTAAAAACCTACAGGTACACCAAAAATACTTATGCGAGCCTGTGTACACTTAGTCACTTAACTGTATAAATTATGCGTACAGTAGTTGTGATTGTACGGAAATCTGATTTTAAAAATCGTAAAATTAGTTACGGCCAAAGTCATTACTGCCAGGCAAAAGTAGAACTTGAGTCTTTTGAATAGAGCTCTTACCGGATTTTTTGTAAGAAGTTGAAAGAGCTAAACCGCACTAATGTGCAGGGGTGGGTGGTGCATCCTATACATTTTTTATAATATACTGGCGACTAATGCTACGATAATGAGGTCAAACCGGTGTTGCGGGCAAATTGTAAAATTCGCCGTTTTACTTTATGCCTTGACATTTTCAAAATGCCGTGAAATAATTTTATTTGACATTCTTATTTATTTTTGTGTATTTAGATCACACCTCGGCCTTTTTACAAAACGGCGCGTAATTCGATTCTGGTGTTGTAGTCATAAGATAACCTTATAGGCTAACAAACCTAAAATGCACCAGTATTCTAAACCCATTTACAATTACGCCGTTTTACAATGTGCCGACCTTCTACAATTTGTCCGCCTTTTGTAAACGGCGAATTAAACAATTTGCATACAGTTAAGCTCACGTCAAAACAGGTAAAGATTAGGTGTTGTATTGTCACTTACCCGTATACAGCGTGAATTTGTATTGGTTTCGCTCCCGAAGCCCAGTGATTCTACTCATGAAAACAAGTAATTTTCCCGAAGAAAAAAATTTTTTACTCGTAAAAATTTTTTCGTTTCTGCATAGTAAAGTGGTCGTGCGTGATCGACTCATTTTGTATAGGAAGGTGAAAAACATTGTTCGAGTAAAAAATTTTTTTCTTTGGGAAAGTTGCTTGTTTTCATGTGTAAAATCACTGGGCTTCGGGAGCGAAACCAATACAAATTCACGCTGTATATGATGAATGACAAAGGAATGTTACAAATGGGAACGTGCTCTCAAACCCTCAATCACAGTCCCACACGCACACAAAGGACTCTTTGTGTTGTAAATGCCAATCCAAGGTGCCAATAAAGGTGGAATTCAAGCACCTCTTATTCCGTAGGTATTTGCAAGTCCAAATTATAATCGACTATAGAGCGTTCTGTACTCTAAACACTCGAAAATTAAAATTTTATTTTTAAGGAATGAAAAAGAGAAACATTGAAAAAGTAAGCCACGCCAGTTAGTCTAACGATGACCGCTGCGACGAAACGTAGTATCTCTAATTTCCAAAAATTCAGGTTTTTAGATGCAGTCATTTTGATTGTGCGTTTACATTTTATTGAGTCGCACACACACAAATACAAATTCACACGTACTTCGAAAAAAAAAAATATTTTTATGTAGCCCTGTCACGCTTCGGAGTATTTTAGTCCCTAATGTTTGCTGATATTAAGCATGAGTTGCAGGTTTCTTATTACAAAATAGTTGTGCGTCGTCGTCCTCTTAGTTTGCGGAACACGACCTCATTTCGCGCACTATGATTTATTGGTTGTTATTTTGTCTTGCATTTAATATTCATCTCCATCTTTCTTCATTTTTGCATAGACGACAAGCTTTTGTCAAATAGACAAGGAAAATGAAATAGAAAATAGCGAAGTCGTTTCAGTTGAAAAAACGTGCAAAACAATGTCAGAAATGGCAGAGATATTATACGAAACTGAGAATTTTCTTGTGCAAGAATGCAAGAAATATTACAATTGTTATTAAAAAGCTAATACTAATTCTACTCATGATTAAAAATCTGATTATCATGGGAATAACTCGGAAATCGTGCGAAAAACTTCACTCTGTTTTGCTGTAATTTCCGAACTAGAAACATCCAAATTTGATCAAAATTATCAGTATAGACAAGGACAATATTTATATTTGTACATACAGCACCTTTAGGAATACCTATTTTATTCATTAATGTTAATACACCACCTGGGGCGTTGCAATTTACCTCGCATCTACGTATTCAACTTCAATGTATTCTTACTATCTTCCACGTCTAAGAGCAAATTTAGAACAAGAGGTTGTGTGCGGAGTTTTGCCAACTGCAATAATAGCATGTGACTGCAGGAAAACAAGTCGTATAAGGAAGCCGTTTGTATCAAGTAAAACACATCTGAGTAAAAACTTCGCACAAGAGAAATGTGCAGCAACTGTTTATTTCTTGAAGGGGTATGAGGGAAAAACGGCATAATTTTGTCTTTATTTATCAAACTAATGTACACACGGTCTAAGAGACATGTTGCCAAAAACTGAAAGGGCATGATCAGTCGGCCAAACTGAGCAACCCTACAACCCTCCCATTGGAATATATCACCAGATAAAAAATCATAATCGACTTCTCCATGATAATACATTGATTGAGAACTTTTTTATGTGCTTTTATGGAAACATTATTCAATTTACAGACAGAAATATCTAAGGTAGACATGACGCAGCTTATAAGTGGGTTTAAATCACTGGTACATTTTAGCACAAGCACGATCCAAGCGAGCGAAGCAAGCGTGTCGCGGTAGCAGCTGGTGGGTACCAAGAACAAATTACGTGCCATTTTGTAAAATAGCTAGGCATTATGTAACTTGACGAATTTTACAATTTCTAGCCGTCCTGCAAAATGCCTAGACATTACGTAAATGGCTAATTTGACAGTCTGCCTGCGACGGACACAATTCTACACCATTTCCGTTTTTACCAGAGTGTTCTTCTCTGTGTATCCCTGATTGATTACCTCTACAATACTCTACATCAACAAAAATACTAGAATTAAGTTAATATCCAGGAGGTATGTAGTTTGTGGTACGAGTATGTAGAGACTAATCTTCTCCCTAACTAAACTATTTATAATAACTTATTCATAAGAAGTTAAGCTATGAATAAATTATAACTGTCAGGTTAATAAATCAGGATGACAACTGCGTAGGTAAAATATAATTTTATTGCGATGAAAATTTATTTCGAGGCATACCGCCGACGCAGGACCGAGTCCGAAGTATGGTTTTCGTCACTAAAAATAATTTAATTACTAACGAACGATGACTGTTTTAGTATTTATTTTGAAAAGGTCAAAATATGCCTTTTCGTAGATAAGCTGCTGAGCTTGGTAAATATGAATAACTACCACACAAAATTATTCATAAAAGAAAAAATAAGTAGTGAAAAAAAAATACTTAATTCTCTTCATAAGTGTATCAGATCGTTGTGTAGGTGTGACTGTAAATATGTGAAATTAAATCCTATACTATCAAACAAGCAATATTTGTATATAAATCTATAGTACCTGGGCAAGCTTCGCTCTATTAGCCGCCTTATATGACAATATCGTCAGATGAGCAAGCTATGGCTACCCGCCCACAGATGGCACTGAAGGCTTCTGTATAAAACGCGGTATTTAAAAGAAATACTTAGAAACACGGTCAAAACGAATTTTCCCAGACTTGAGACCTAGCTAGATCGCTTTTTTGTAGCTGAAAACCCCGTAAAGTAAATTTCGTCGAAATCGTTAAAGCCGTTTTCGAAAAATACAAATATTGAACTTTTAATGGTATAGGATGTATATACAGCGTGTAACGGAAAGGTATGATAATACTGTAGGGTGTGAATTTGCCCATGAAACTGAACAACTTTTTCCAAGGAACATAGTAGAAATACGAAAAACAAAATTTGACCTCCCATACAAAATGCGCTGATTCAGTTTCTATGGGAGGTGAAAATATTTTTTTTCGTATTTCGACCCCTTCAGGACCATTAAGTTGAATTCCCATTATGTTGAATTCTCCAAACGTTGGATTCCCATTAAGTTGAATTCCCATAATGTTGAATTCCCACTATGTTGAATTCCCATTATGTTGAAATCCCATTATGTTGAATTTTCTAATAATGATTATTCGATAATTTATAGAGAGAAACTGACGCTAAAATGTATCTTTTACTTAGAGTCGGGGCCGCCGCCGAATCAAAAAAGTAGGATAAGAGAAAAGAGATAAAAGATAAGATAAAATATTTTTATTTTTATGTTTTTCTCGATAGTAATGGTCCTGAAGGTTTCGACCTATGTTCCTCAGAGAAAGTCGTTGGTTGGTATACCGTTTTTGTTACACCTGTATATTTGTAATCGGTTTCAGGAAAACGGCTCTAAAACGATTTCGATGAAATTTACTATACGGGAATTTTCGGGGGCAAAAAATCGATTCAGCTTGGTCTCATGTCTGGAAAAAATTCGTATTCTCAAATTTTTTAGCATTTTTATGGTTCCGATACCAAAAAGGTAAGAAAAGGAACCCTTATTTGCGACTTTGTCTGTCTGTCAAACCTCTATATCTCAGCAACCACTCATGCTATCGACTTGAAATTTGGAATAGTTTAAGAATATGGTTGCCCAACTTAATTGCTTATGAAAAAAATATGATTATTAATGTGAAGGGGGCCAAAATAAGGGGGGCCAAATTTCAAATTGTCGCTACTAGGTCGAGTGGGGTATCATATGAAAGGGCTTTATTTGTAAATTCTAAAATATATTTTGTATTTTTTTTACGTCTCTTAGTTTTCAAGTTATGATGAAAAATTACAAAAAAAATACCCTTATCTCCGAAGTTTGTGAAAGGAAAAATCTGAATTTGACAGAAATTTATGTAAACATTACAGCAAAAATAAAACAATCTTTCTAAGTTTCACAGTTTTTTAGAAATCTGCAAATAACCTTCACAAACAAATTTAGTTTTGCGGTCCTAAAAATGGACTTTATTGCTTCCAAAAATACAAAAAGTATATCGGAACCCTCGGCGCACGAGTCCTACTCGCACTTGACCGGTTTTTACTACAGCGCCATATTCTGTTAATGGTCTTTAGTTTGATCGCCCAGGTATAAACAGGGTGTAAGGGACAGCCTTCCGAGTACTGAAAGGGCATGATCAGTCAATGTAACTGAACAACTTTCAGCGAATAAAACTTTTAGGAAATGAAAAAAAAATCGGTCTCTGCATACAAACTGTCCAATCAAGTGTGCAATTTTGTATGGAGATCGGTTTTTTTTTTCCTAAGTTTTATCCGCGGAAAGTTGTTCAGTTACGTTGACTGATCATGCCCTTTCAGTATTCGGAAGGCTGTCCCTTAAGGTGGTTGCTGAGCAGAAGTGCTGCCACTTTGAGAAATAAATTTATTGCGTCATAAATACGAGACATATAATAAGGATTGTTTGATTGGCGGCAATTTGGGGTAGTTCTATATTTTATTTTATCTACTCCCGTACCGGAATATTCCGAATTCGAAACCAATGACAGATTCGAAATTGAGGTCATTGTCCGCTATCATTTTCATTTCCACACTGTTCCATACTACGAGCAGTACGGAAATGGAGTATGGATTTTCATTCCGCAACTGTCATAATACATAATTTTCAATCTGCATAGGCTAAGGCAATACTACCACAGTACTACATACAGCCTATTTTAAAGTAATTTTGTAAAAATACTTTTTACTGGGGTGACGACTGCCTACCTATATTTAAAAGAAAACGGAGAGTACCAGGCGTGACTAGGAGTACATAAATCGACAAGAAGCTGACAGTTGGCTTGCTTCTATATAAAGTGACATTGGCAACAAAAGAAGTGATTTGAACAAAATGGAAAGTATGTACCAGGAGAACATGATTCTACAAGAGGCTGTCAGTAACCATATACATGAAATTAATGTTAAAGCAACGCCATCCACAAGCTCTGGATCTGGAATAACTTCGGGAATAACTTTAATTAACTGTACTAACTGTCCTCTTAGTTCAATAAATTGATCACTACTCTTTAAAAAAAAAATTATTCCGTCGGTCGTAGATAAAGTTTTGTATGCAACTATACGTAATTAGTCATTTTAACACTCGATCTATACTATTTTGATACTCGGCTGCGCCTCGTATCAAAAACCAGATCTCGTGTTAAAATTACTCTCATTACGCAACAGTTGCATAAATAACTATTCCATCACATCACATCTTAGCTTATCGTGAATAGCTTTGTATTGTAAAACTGCCAAAAACGGCCACTTTTAGCACTTTACCAATACAAAGCTATAAATGATAAGCTAAGCTATGATGTCATGGGTTATAACATATATAACTACCATATATTGCCGCCAAACGAACAATACTACCGAAAAGTTTTGTATTTGCGACGCAATAAATTTATTTCTAAAAGTAAGGTGCTGCCACCCAGCAACCGCCTTAAACCCTTTATATAAAAAGTATAAATTTTTCGCGTTTCGCATCGCAATAATAAAATAACACATTATTTTGTGCAAGTTCAGCATTTTATTACTTATTTCTATTTTCATAGCTCAGTAAAGCATATCACTATCAACCCTTGTTAAATTAAAGTGGCAGGTGTGTTGCCCCATGGTTGTCCTACTTGTTTGTGAGAAGGGTAAATCCACATTGGGTAAAACTATTTCAACTTCTATACTCATGTAGCCACCACCTACGTATAACTCTTTCGTTAACTACGTTACTAACCTTTTTTATTATATTATCCTCGAGATGGTGGGATGATTGTAGTGTAGGTATGTGTATGCATCGTTTTTATGTGCGTCGGCTCGAGGGGGGGCTCGAGGGCAGTCATATACCTGATCTACATTCCAAAGAATCTACCAACCATTGATTAACATTCAACCTTGTTCCAAGAGCACGTTCTTTCCCTAATATAATAGAAACATAGGTTAAAATAAAATAAAAACGGTCAAGTGCGAGTCGGACTCGCGCGCCGAGGGTTCCGATATACTTTTTGTATTTTTGGAAGCACTAAAGTCCATTTTTAGGTTCGCAAAACTAAGTTTGTTTGTAAAGGTTATTTGCAGATTTCTAAAAAACTGTGCAACTTAGAAAGATCATTTTATTTTTGCTGTAATGTTTACATAAATTTCTATCAACTGTAATTAATTCAGATTTTTCCTTTCACAAACTTCGGAGATAAGGAGGGGGGGGAATGGTATTTTTTTTACATTTTTCATCATAACTTGAAAACTAAGAGACATAAAAAAATACAAAAATATATTTTAGAATGTTCATATTTGTGAATGTTAAAGCCCTTTCATATGATACCCCATTCGACCTAGTAGCAACAATTGGAATTTTGCCCCCCCCCCCCCCCCCTATTTTGGGCCCCTTTACATTAATAATCCCACTCACATTAAGAAAACCACTGAGGACCTATGGGGAATGTCAGTAAAAGTCTGTAGTGCGATCATTGATACTATATCTCCATATTTAGCTGTTATATTCAATGATTGTGTCGATCATGGTACATTTCCTGACTTAATGAAAAAAAGTAAAGTAGTTCCATTATTCAAAGCTGGTGACAAAAAGGATCCCAGTAATTTTAGACCAATATCAGTCTTACCTGTACTTAGTAAAATTTTTGAGAAGGTCATACTCAATCAAATGCTTTCACACTTCAATAGAAATAACTTACTACATGACCATCAATTTGGTTTCACGAAAGGGCGCAGTACAACGGATGCCGGGACTGCACTTTTAAAATACATCTTTTGCGCGTGGGAAAAATCTGAAGATGCTATTGGTATCTTCTGTGATCTATCCAAAGCATTTGATTGCGTAGATCATAGCACATTGTTGCTAAAACTTGAACATTACGGTGTTAAGAATAATTCACTTAAACTACTTAGGTCATATTTGGAAAACAGGATTCAAAAGGTACAAGTAAACAGGACGAAATCACTGGGATCTGTTGTCAAAATTGGCGTACCTCAAGGGTCCATATTGGGGCCATTTTTATTCCTTATTTATATTAATGACCTTCCTTCTGTGGTGAAGAATCTGTCAAAGATTGTGTTATTTGCTGATGATACTTCATTAATATTCAATGTAAGTAGGAAATCACAAAATTATAACGAAGTCAATGATGCACTTCGACAGATTCATGCATGGTTTACTGTTAACAATCTAGTCCTAAACGCCAAAAAAACTAAATGTATTAAATTTGCACTACCAAATGTAAGGTCTACTTCACATAACATAGTATTGAATAATGAACCATTAGATTTTGTAAATAGTACAGTTTTCTTAGGGTTAACACTAGACTCTAAACTTCAATGGGGCCCTCATATAACGGCTCTTTCTGGTCGATTGAGCTCGGCTGCATATGCTGTTAGAAAAATCAGACAACTTACTGATGTAGCTACTGCAAGGCTGGTTTACTTTAGCTACTTCCATAGCATTATGTCTTATGGCATACTGCTTTGGGGCCGAGCAGCTGATATACATTCAATATTCGTTTTACAAAAGAGGGCTATAAGAGCAATTTATTGCCTGAAGACTCGTGATTCCCTGAGAGAACTGTTCAAGGAAATCAACATTATGACAGTGCCATGCCAGTATATCTATGAAAATATAATGTATGCTAGAAAGAACATTCATCAATTACCTAAAATTTGTGACAGGCATAATTTTAATACTAGAAATAAGCATAAAATTGATCAACCATATACTAGATTAAGTAAAGTCAACACATCTTTCGTTGGTCTGTGTATACGATACTACAACAAAATACCTGACAATATAGTGCAATTACCTGAGAGAAAGTTTAAAGAATGTGTAAAGCAAACGTTATGTAAAAAAGCTTACTATAGATTGGATGACTATATGAATGACAAAGAGGTATGGTGCTCTGATATTCCAGCGAAACACAAGAAACACATTGTAAAAAGCCGACTCTTAAAGTAGGCCGTGCTGCAGTGGTTTCTTGCCGTTTCTTTTACGCTGCCATAGCACGATCCGAAACGGCGTAGACTCGCTCTATTTGCATTGTATTCTGCATGACATTCAATAAGTATTCTGTAAAGAATCTACATTGAATAAAATTATCTGAATCTGAATCTGAATGCGTATGTGAATCCCAATACGTGACACGCCTACGCACCATTTTGCGACGAAAATGGATTTTCAATATATTTAGTCCCGATACACGTCACTTCGTTTTTAAAAGGGTTTTATGAGTGAAGTAATGATAATAACGAAGTGTTTTATTTATGTTCTTTATATTGAATATATTTTGATATTTGCAAGATTACGAATTATTTTTGATTCTTTTTATTCTCTAATGATGATTTTAATTCTTCAAGTTATATTGGTCAAATATTTTAACAAAAAGACTGATGTTTGATTACTTTTGTTAAAATTTATTCTAAATTTAAGATAAATTTGGTTACAAATTTGATTATTATGACCACCTACTTTTAATGAAAAACTGATGATGCTGTGATTTTGCTGTAAAAAAATATACTAGATCTACCCTTGGCCTGTTGTTATCATATCTAAAGCATCATATACAAAGTTATCATTTACAAAGCAAAGCAAAATTCTTAAGTTTTTCTTTCCGAATATATTAAAAACTCTATAAATAAAAGTGACGGGACGTATCGGAACAATAAATTGCAATGTCCCATTTTGCACCAAAATGGTGCTTAGGTACTAGGATGTATCGGGATTCACACACTAAACGACTCGTGAGTGTTACACATAATTAAGTACTTCAACGGATAAACTCACGTGCAGTCGATATAAAACGTGAGTTTATCAGTTGAAATACATAATTATGAGATTTACTCAATACATAAAAAACAAACATAAATACTGACCTAAAATCCCTTGCGGGAACTCTGTCAGCAGGAACAATAACAGCACTGCGACCAACATCTTAGTCGTCCTGTCTGTCCTCCGCTCAGCCTTCGACCGTTTCGTCGATTTCCTTGTAAAAACATTCCCGTTGCCATTAGCAACAGCCTCAGTATGGCACGCACTATAACCCTTAAGTGCCTTCTTCCTGCTATTTGCTCTATACAAAGCCCGGATCAGCCAAGCACTTATGACTGTCAGTATGACGCAAGGAAGGAGTTTTATGAGTACGGCGTGCACCCAAAAGTTGATCTGGTATAAGCTGCCGTCGTAATCTGAGTCCACGAAGTAGACTTTCCGACGGTCGATAGTGAACTCTTTGTGGATTGTGAAGACCTGAAATAAAGAAAGTTGTATCTTAAAATCAATGTCTCGAAATATCAAATGACATCAGATCATCATCATCACCATTTCAGCCGAAAGACGTCCACTGTTGGACACCGTGACCACCGATCCTGCGCTGCTCGCGTCCAGTGGCTTCCCGCGACCTTGACTAGTAGATCGTCGGTCCACGTCGTGCAGGGTCAACATAACATCCCATGAAAACTCCCACTACAGGACAGGGAGCTCCCTCCAAAACTCCAGCAAAAACGCGGACTTAGGAGGGGTTTTACCATACTCACCACGCTTGCAACCGCTGTTGTTGGCCGCAATATGTAAGATGGTACGATATACAGAAAGATGCTGCTGCCCATCCTCCGGCTTATAAGCACTTAGTCGCCACTTACAACACCCACGGGTAGAAAAGTACTATTCTTTGCCTGCACCACATGAACGCAGGCCGGGTATAATGATGATGATTATATACTAATACATATTACATACGTGTCACACAGTGGTGGAACTATGTAAGCAAATAGGATTTTTAGTGTTTTTTTTTCATTGGCAGCATAAGCTGAATGAAGTCCGATTTGCTATTTTGTTGGACTATTTCTGTTGAAAATATTTGTTTTCTTTTAAAAGAAACATAAAGAATATCTAGTTTCTATTTATAATTTTAATTAAGGTCGTCAAAACTTTCGTCAATTTTAGCCCCGGAATAAGTATAATTTATGGTTACAAAAATGGTTTTTATGGTACTAAAAATTTTTGAGTGACTGTATTTGTTTTGCAATAAACAAATACAGTAAGTATGATGATTACAGGTTCTACTTATGTAAGTAGCTTGAGTTACATCAGTAAGACCGCTTCTATTAATTGTCTTTTATGACCCATTTAATATTTTGCATTATATGGTTGTGAGACGTGGACTCTAACACAAAGAGATAGAGAGAGGTTAGAAGCGTTTGAGATGTGGTGTTGGAGGAGAATGGAAGGGATCAGTTGGACAGAGAAAAAGACAAACGAGGAAGTTCTAGATTTAGTTAAAGAGAAGAGAAATTTGCTGAGAACCATCGAAAATAGAAGAGGGACGATGGTCGGACACCTGATAAGACATGACACTTTCATAAAGAATATTATTGAAGGAAAAGTAGAGGGCAGAAGAGGAAGAGGAAGACCAAGACGCACTTATTTTGACCAGATAAAAGAGAGGGTAAACGTCGAGTCTTATCAGGATGTCAAATCATTGGCAGAGGACAGAGAGAAATGGAGATTGCTCCACCGACAAGAGCGCGGCTCTTAAATATGAGAAGAGAAGAGAAGAATATTTTTTATTGGTAGTGGGACGCGACGTAAGTAATTAAGGGCATTAAAGTAATTGAAACGTAATTAGTTAATATCTTTTTATTTCTTTATCCATAGAAAGAAGCAAATAAGTATCGAACAAAATACATTTATATGGGGTTATTTAAGGGTTCCGTATGTCAAAATAAAAAAAACGCAACCCTTATAACTTTGTTGTCCGTCAGTCGGTCCGTCTGTGTTTAAATGAAGACATTATTATTTTTTTCATTCTTGAATTTCATTCCTGAATTAAGCGTATTTTTTTTTTCAAATTTATCATGGCATTGGCTTGAGAGCATTTACTTTAATTTAAGAAAATGTTTGTTTCAGTAATATGAAATAATTCAAGAAACCTTTTTTTTGTGTAAAGGTATCAAATTGATGTAAAAAGTCTATTGACCTTTGAAAATATGGAAATTTCAAGCTTCTACCACAACACAAAAGATAAGGCCATCTCTATTCATTTATGAACTAACTCAAAACCTATAGGATACTTCCCGTTGACCTAGAATAATGAAATTCGGCAAGAAGCACAAGCAATGGTAAAAATCTAAAATCATAAAATAGGCATTACAACTTTTCTCACCACTCATTACCAATTCAGATGTTACCTACATTCATAAAGATTGAAGGGCGTGAACGGTAAAATCAAAGGGTAATACTCGTACGAGTATGTATCACTACATATTATAAAAGAAAGTCCCCCGAAACGTTTTTCTGTGCATGTCTGTCTGTGATCGCTAAACTCTGGAACTACTATATAGATTTCGATCTGGTTTTCACTAATAGATAGATTAATTCAATAGAAAGGTTTGAGGCTATAATTTATAATCATTGAGTGCCAAACTAACTGAACTGCGATGATGTTTGTCGATCGAGTCGGAAAAAAACGTGCCTCTAGAGAGCTTTCTGGGCGTGCGCTGCGTAAATGGTTTCATTTATATCAAAGTTATGTATGAAAGAATTGTTGCTCTCTAAGAGTTCTAAAGAAAAGTCTGCAATAGTATTTGTCTATCTATTAAGGATAACCCACAGTAACCAACTATTTATAGCAAAAAGTAGATTTTCAAAATAAGGTATTTTGGAACGTATTTTTGCCTTCACGATATGGATTCTTATCTAATTTAAAAGGTTAGTAATATAAAACATTGAACGTAGATCAAAATTATCCTTTACACCATGTTATTTAAATGAATATCTTGGAAGATATCACAATATTAAAATCACTCTAATTTAAGTCCTAGAATGAGCTTCACACTCGATGCGCATTTCCGTTGATAGCCGAGCGTAGCCGAGTTTCCGAAGTTAAAATCAGCTAGCCAGGAACCTGACGGGGCACACACAGGGTGCGCTGAGGACGCACATCGTTGCGACTGGTCGTCCAAAACCTGATTTTTTAAATTTTAGGTATATTCTTTTGAGGTTGTCGTCCTGAGGTACAACGAAATATTTTAGAGTTTAAGGCTATGTCATACGAGTATATCGCAATAAAAGGCACCGCCTCTTCCCGTAGATTAGTACCCGTGCGAAGCCGGGGCGGGCCGCTAGTAATTTATAATTATGGTGGATAGGTACTGAATCCTTAGTGCGCAAGTCCGACTTGCACTTGGCAAGGTTTTTATCACTTTAAATATTTTAATATGTTACCGACTTATTTTTATAAAAACACTCAAATTATGGCCCAAGGTTTCTAACGGTTTGCCAGAAAATTTGTTTCTGGTTCTTAGAAAAAGTTGTATGGTCAGTCAGAGTAACATACAAAATTTTTGTGGTTATTAAAAAATTACCCTGTAGAAATAACACAGTCATGAATGCAAGAAAATATCATCATGTTAACATCCCATGAAACGTCCACTGCAGGACAGGTCTCCCTCCAGATTTGCAGAAAAACGCGTGTTCGATAAAAAATAATTACCATAGTCACCACGACTTTAATCGTTGCGGTTAGCAACCGCTATTGATGCTGACCGTAGTATTAAGATGGTACGATACACAGAAAGATGCTGCTGCCTAACCTCTAGTTCATAAACCCTATACGCATCTTACGACACCCACGGGTAGTCAACCCATCTGGGTTGGTACTATTCAATATTCAGGTGTAGGTGGTAGGACTTTTGTGCAAAGTCCGTCTGGGGAAGTACCACCGCCTTACCTTATTCTGCCTTAAAGCAGCAGTGTTTGCACTGCTGTGTTTCGGTGTGAAGGGTAATGCCAGTGAAATTACCGGCACACAAGACATACCATCTGTTCTCAGGGTGGGTAACGCGCTTTGCCGTCTTATTAGTGTCAAAATATTTCACTAATAAGGCAGTGGGTGTCATGGGCGGTGGTGACCACTTACCACCAGTTGGCCCACCTGCTCGTTTGCCCACAAGTGGCATAAAAAAAAATCATTTCCGGAACTACACTTGCAAATACATATCTGTTTAATATTGGAACTTGCATAAATACCAATTGAAAAGGTTTTTCCGTTTGTCTACACTTGAGAAAAACAATCACGATAGTTTAACACCACACGGGAGGAAATATATCGTACTAGCTGGTGCCCGCGACTTCGCGCAGGTTTATAAAGTGTAGCCTATGTGTTATTCTGATGTATAAGCTATATTATTGTAAAGTTTCATTAAAATCCATTTAGTAGTTTTTACGTAAAAGATTAACAAACATCCATACTTATAAACTTTCGCGTTTATAATATAGTAGGATGTCAAAAGCTTTTAAATTATCACAATGCCATTAAATAATTCCTATTCCCAGCGATTAAGTACAATAAACAGTAAAGTTGTAACAAGAGTTATTTGAAATCCGGAGCTTTTACGCTTTTACAAACTTATCGAAGTCTATGGGCGGTAGCGTGACCAACTTCTTTTAATTTTCCTTTCTAATCAAGTGATTGCAACAGAAAGTCTGGTACGAATAGATTTATTGTATTCAATTTATTATGTAATCTAGGATCTAGGACGTAAATGGCTGGCATATTAAAATGGTTTATTACTGAGGTATACCTCTAACAGATCAAAAATGACCTGTTAATCTGTGCTTTTACATTGGTAATGATTTTTAATTATTCGCTTTAAACGATTTTACCAAAACAAAAGCGTTGTCTTTGGAAGGCTTAATGAAAGGCTAACGTGATCGTGGTAAATTTGATCGATTTTACCAAAACTAAAATGTTTGCTTAAAACATGCTTGAAACCTCCTTACTTAAAATTAATACTACATACTTAAAATTTTCCTACGCATCGATGTGGCATCGAGGTACAACGATTTGGGGCGTTTAATTGATCAACAAATAATCTAAAAAATATTTCTTTTTACCATCCATCCATCTATACATATAATAAAAGAGTAGAAACCGCGTGTCTGTACTTTTGATAAATTTATAAAAAAAAATAGTGTGGGCGATAAGAAACGACTAATAGAACTCAAAAATATGTTTTCTGAACTTTTTGTCTGTCTGTCTGTCTGTATGTATGTTTTCGATAAACTCCGAAAATACTGAACGGATTTTCTCACGGTTTTCGCAGACAGATTAAGCTTAGCTCTGAGCAACATATAGGCTATGTTTCATTTAAATCGGTTCACTCAATCAGAAGCTACACTAATGTAAAGTATCAAATTGCCTGTACGATAATAACTCACAAACCGATTCAAACTGAGTTTTCAATTACGAGTTTGACCCACTTTTGGGCAACATAAAAGTTTAGTTTCATTGCAAACGGTTCACTCAGACAGAAGGTACGCTAAGTTTCATGCGGCGGCGCAAATAACTCACAAACTATTAAAGGGATTCAAACGGGGTTTTCAATAAATTGTCAAGCTTAATTCTTTGCAACATATTAGCTTACTTTCATTGAAAACGGCTCACTCAGACAGGTGCGCGAAATTTCCAGCGGAGGCGCCGATATCTCACAAACAACCGAACCGATTAAAACGAGGTTTTCAGTAACGTATTTGGCTTACTCCATGCAACATGTATGCTTAGTTTCATTGCAAACGGTTCACTCAGACATAAAATACACTAAGTTTCAAGCGGCGGCACCAATAACTCACAAACTACTAAACGGATTTCAACGAGGTTTTCAATAACGTGTTTAGCTTAATTCTTTGCAATGTATTAGCTTACTTTCATTGAAAACGGTTCACTCAGTCAGAAAATTCCCAAAGTTTCAATAGGCGGCGCCAATAGCGAACAAACTACTGCACCGACTCCAACTGGCATTTCCATGACGTGCTTGGATTAGGTACTACCGTGCAACATATAAGCTTAGGTTAGTTGAAAACGAATCACTCAGATAGAAGTTACGCAAAGTTCCTAGCGAAGGCGCGAATAATTCAAAAACATTTGAGCAGATTCAAACGTGGCTTTCAATAACGCGTTTGGCTTACTCCTGTGCAATAAATAAGCTTAGTTTCATTTCGATAGGTAGGTTCATTCTGATTGAAGATACGCAAAGTTTTAAGCTGCAGAACCAAGAACTCACCTACTGAACTGGTTCAAAGTCAAACGAGGTTTTCAATGACGCGTCGGGCTTCTTTCTGTGCAACATATAAGCTTTATTTCATTGCAAACGGTTCACTCAGACAGAAGGTTTGTGAAATTTTAAGCGGCCGCATCAATACCTCACAAAATATTTGAACAACTTAAACGGGGTTTTCAATAACGTATTTGGGTTGCTTTCGTGCAATATTTGAACTTTTTTTATTGCCATCGGTTCATTCAAACAGATAATAGGCGAGTTCAAAGTTTCAACCTGTGAAACCGAGCTGAAATCAAACAAAGCTTATAATTTTGTACGGAAGAAAGCCAAATACGTTGTTGAAAATTCCGTTTGATCCGGTCCAGTTGTTTTTGTAAAAGTCGTGGGTGCAGCTAAAGATTGGTAAAATCTAGATTTAGTTTTATTGTAAAAATAATAATAAAAAAAATCCTGTTTCGGTGGTGCAACAAATGTAAAAAAATTATGAAAGTTCAAAGTTCAAAAAGTTCAAAATTCTTTATTTGTTTGAATACAGGTAAAAACAATAAGGTCTTATAAAACATATAACAGCACACTGTATTCCACCTTGTAAGGTATACAAATATTCTACTTATTCTAAATAATTTAAATAAAATAAAATAAGTTTATTTTTAATATTAGGTAAAAATAAATTATATTACACAATTTTTTTTTTAATTAAATAAGTTAAGACGTTAAAATTTTATTGGTTGTGAATTCTTGTAAATTATAAATACATTTTTCTAGTAATTTTTTTTCAATTCAATTTTAAATTCGTTATAACTTAACATTCTAATTTCCTTTGGTATTTTATTATAGATAGATGGAGCCATACATATTACACTTTTACTCATTAGAGCTGTGTGTGCCGGCGGTATATGCACCAGGTCATTGTCACGTCTATTACGTTTAACTATTTCAGATAATCTAGGAAACAACTTAGGATTGGCCTTTACAAATAAGGCACTTTCCAAAATATATAAAGATGGACAAGTTAATATTTTATACTGTTTGAAATATGGTTTACAGCTTTCATCATATGGAATACCAAACATTGAACGTATGCATTTCTTTTGTTCTCGGAAAACTAGCTCTCTATTAGTTGAATTCCCCCAGAAAATCACCCCGTATCTTAAGTAAGAACCAACAATGCCGTGGTACGCTGTAAGCAGTGCTTCTACATTAGTGACTGGTGCAAGCTTCCGCAAGGCATATGCAGAGGAACTAATTTTTTTACATAACTGCTCTATGTGTAATTTCCAATTAAGTTTACAATCTATAACTAAACCAAGATACTTCGTGCTTTCAACCATATTCAAAGTTGTGTTTCCAATTCTGATATCTACATTTGGTGGTAATATTCGTTGTCTATAGTGCATAACTTTAGTTTTGTTAATATTCATTTTTAAATTATTATTATTTAACCATTTTACTACAGAGTCAAGAGCCTCATTAATATCTATTTCATAGTTTTGTCCTTCTTTAAATGCAATTGTAATTGTACTATCATCCGCAAATAGTGTCATATGCTGTATCGTGGTTTTTGGAAGATCATTTGTATAGACGATAGACAGTAAAGGTCCCAAAACACTACCCTGTGGCACACCATACATAATAGTTCTATTTGCTGATCTATAAACATTTTCAACTTTTGTTAATGAATTTATTCTTGTACTTTCTGTTACTTAAAGTTCTAAAGTTTTGAAAACTTAGGAAGTAGGTACTTATAAACGAAATACTTCAAAAAATAAATAGAGAAGTGAATTATTGTTTTTTAGGAATTGTCTTTTAAGGGGAGAGATAAGTTACAAAGATTGTACGGAAGTGAAGTCCAACAGTTTTGTATTCAGGTAAATGTAGAGTTAAAAGCTTGTGAAGCTAGACACGTTGGATTTTGTACCGCTCTTTTTTCAGTAGCCCCAGAAGCTAAAATGACTGAGCCTCAGATTTAGTTAGACTTTGTTTTGTATGAGAAATAACGAAACCCGTATCACAGTTACTCCGCGTGGAATTCGACTATGATTTTACACTTACGAGGAAAGTGGGCGACGACGAACAGTCCACACGTAAACAAGAGGTGTTTAATTTACAAAAATCCGTATTATCGGTACTCCGCCTTTATATTATACCTAATAATATAAAGGCGAGAACTGCACTGTCTATCTGTTACGCTTTAATGACTAATCCGATAAACCGATTGTGATAAAAACTTGGTACGAAGATAGTTTGAACCATGGGAAAAGTCATTAGCTACTTTTTCTGAACCCCACGCGGACGGAGTCGCGGGCAACAGCTAGTACAAAATAAAATCCAAAAACTTAGGTTTGCCATATTCGACCGATTCATCTTCCATCATATGTGCATAAAATGAGAGATACTAACTTTGAATTCTGATCAGTGTGATTACATGTATGAAAAACCCATTTTTTTTTGTACTTTCTTACTTCATCTGTAAGCTTCTTACTTCATCTGTAAGTAGTCACAAGAATCCGAAGTAATTGAGAAATTAAATTCTACAAGATGATTATCAAAACGTGCTCACTGCAATTAGGTACCTACCGAACCAAAGCCAAGAAACAAATTTATTTCAATTACTTTATGCAACCTTTTGAACCCCAAAGGTAGAAGTGCCTAATCTACCTATACAACAATGGATGCGCACTTGCTATAACAGGTATCCCAATTTCCCAATATTGCTTCGCAAGTATTTCCATATTAGAAGGGCAAGAATTGCTATCTTCCTACACATATGGGGTGTAAGGAACGGTGTACCGAAAACTGAAAGGGCGTGCTCAGTCAACGAAACTGAACAACTTTCCCGAATCTTTTCCGTATTTATAAATGGTTATTTATCTAAATAATAGAGTGTAATAGTACCTACTTGCAAAATACTCCTCTAAATTTTATATAAAAGTGTCAGGTAGTATTTTGTCAAACCGATTTCATTAAACCATTATACTTAAGGTTATTTTTCGTTGCAAAACGTACCTAAAGGTGCTACTAAACGGGCAACATACTTAATGCAACATGTGGCTACATAATGGTTCAATATGGCCATAAAATTACAACTACTTCGGCCATCTCAAAAACATTTTAATGCTGATTATGTCCGAGCATTTCGGCTATGACATCGTTCATAATGTTTGTCTTGTACATGGGCCACAAAATCAGGCAACAATTGCTGACGAAATCTATCTCATCGAAGTGGTTCATATTGTCTTGGAAAATTCAAAACGAATGAAAATCTAGATTTTAGGTAAGAAGGTGTGATACTTTGAATACGCTAAATCAAGAAATTAGCCTTGCAGTTAGCCAAATTATTTACAACAGTGACTTCGGCGCCCACGTGGTACACTTTTCGGCTGGACGACGCAATCGATGGCAGCGGACTGTGCAGGGTGTCTACTCTCAAAGTCCGATATATCGAAACGATACTACTCAAAACATGCAACAGCAAAACTTCGTCCCTTGACAATAGAGTAGAATATTGGTTGGATGAATTTTCAAACTGCATCCAACCAATATTCTACTCTATTGTCAAGAGACGAAGTTTTGCATTTGCATGTTTCGAGTAGTATCGTTTCGATATATCGGACTTTTAGAGTAGACACCCAGTGCGGCGGCGTGCCGGCGGTCACGCCGGCGGTGCGCCGGTGGTGCACCGACAGTGCGCCTTAGGCATGCCGTCTCGTCGCCTGTTCAAATCACATGCATACAAAATGTAGGAGAACGACGCGGTGCAAGCCAGACAGAAGAGGTGCGCTGAAGGCGTGCCGTGCGGCGCACCTCTTCTGTCTGGCCTGCGCCTTAAGTTGCATATGTGCCTGTCTTTCTTGTGATATGAAGGTTGTGACTTATTTATTTATTATCTGTGCTATTTTTTGGCAGGAATTTGTTTTGTTTTTGTGACTTAAAAGAGAATAATTAATTAAAATGACTAATACTTGATCTAATAAAAAAATAAAAAAAAATTCTTAAATTTTGTTTAATAGAAATTCGAAGCCGCTCTTAGACATTCTTTTAAAGTTTTTGAATAATTGACGATCGAGGCTTTTTTCAAGACTAAGCGTATTTTAAGTATCAAGCCTATTTAAGTAAGGCCGTATCCATACTTTAGTTTACTTCTTTCGTTTTTCATTTTCCAAAATAACTTAAGCCGCTGCAACGCAGATGAATTCGTCGCCCGTGTACAAGAAAAACATATGGGCCATGTTATTGTCGAAATGCTCGGACATAATCTGCATTAAAATGTTTTTCTGGTGGCCGAAATAGTTGCAATAGAGTGGCCATATTGAGCCATATTGTAGCCACATGTTGCAGTAAAACTATTGCCCGTTTAGAAGTCTCTTAAGACATGCACAACACACCCAATTTCTTGTTGACAATCATATTTTCTTGGTATCAAAATGCTAAAATAAACCATATATTCTGAACGAAGTAATCCAAATACTCGACCTTCTGTGTTGACAAATGAAAGGGTTTAGAACCAAGCGTCCTTTTCAAACTGACGGATATTACAAATTCCTTCTAAGCTGGTGATTCAGAGAAGGCCTTCGGACTATCAAGCCTGGGACCCTACATTCTTTACTGAGACTTTCTAACAAAAAAAAGTTGTTCTTCGACTTTTGAAATTAAACGAAGAAAACTCTTCAATCTGCTCATCATCTTTGCCCTTCCTTATTCTAATTTAATTGGCTACCTGGGGATGAACAATGTTTTTTATACAGAAATACTGCCATTTCGGATCTGCGCAACTAATAGAGTAAACCAGACCTAATCCTGGTTGAAATGAACTAAGCAAATGAAAAAATCATATAACTAAACACCCGACTGTGTAGAAAAATGTGAACTGAAAAAAGAAAAAATAAGTTCAATTTACAAAAAGATAACTTGAATTTCATGAGGTATTTATTGCAGGCGGGGATAAACAAAAACTAAAAATACACAGTCGGGTATTTTGCTTTTTGAAGTATTTTTTTATTTATTACTTTTGAGTTTTATTAATGAAAGATTCTGTATCTGTACGAAGACGTAAATTTTTATTATTATTATGTTTTATTTACTATATATTAACTTTTTTTATACCCTATGACACTCCCACAATGAATACAAATCTAACGACACCTCACATGTTGAAATCTATCCAGCCGATTAGGCTGCAGAGCGCGACAAAGAAAGACATACACACATACAAACATACATACTTACATACACACACTCGATAAACATAACCCTCCTGTTTTAGGGCAGTCGGGTAAAAATGCCGTAGAATAGATAATAAGCAGAGGCGGCTCGTCCTAAAGAGCACTGGTGCAGTGCACTCCCTCTTTCACAAAACTCAAACTTAGGATGTATTACCTACCTAGTTAAGTTACATACGATTACATACCTATTTTCATAACCCTATACGTTGTATACATTTATAATAGCCTAAGAAATAATTACGCAACAAATACGTAGTCAAGTTGTACCAAGTGGATCGCCAGCGATTCCGCTCCTATGAAGAAATTTTCAATACAGAATTCAATGAGTGTGAAAGAGAAACATCAACACGCTCGAGCGCGTGAAACAAAAGATTTTCTATGAGAAATTAGCCTAATCAGGAGCGCTGCTCCATGCTACGTTGCCAGATCGCGATGCCATGCAGTTCGCTGACAAGGCGCAGTTGCCGATCATACGTAAACAAACTTTTCGTATACAGCTTTCAGTTACTGTTCGCAATTTTGCTTGAAAATTTAGAAATAATTGTTTTTAATAGTGTACGTGCTTAATTACTGTAAAAATGGACGAATACAGTGTCGTTTACATTAAAAAATGCGAAAAAGACTTTACAAATACGACTTCTCAATGAAAAGGGGCCGCCACAACCTGAAATCGCGCTAGTTCAAAAATGTAGTACAAAAATTCACTTTTAATCGTGTTTTCAAAACAGAACAATATTTAAAAACACCTTGGATGTGCGGTTATAATTAAATTGTTTTGTTTCCCGTGTCTGGTATTTGGAGCTGGCGCTGGCGCGCATAATATGTAGGTAACAAAACAATAAAGCCATAAAAAATATTTCATCAATAAATGGTAGGTAAGTAAATTTATTTAAGTACCTATTTAATTTTTTGTGCACACCCATTAAAAAATGTCACGAGCCGCCTCTGATAATAAGACTGCAATAAGTAGAGATTGATGGGGAAAATTATAGTAGTACGTACTTATCTAGTTCAAGAGTAGAAGTCAGACTGATTTTAAAAACAAATATTTAACAAAAAACACAAAAAAGTTAAGCAAGCAAGGAGTCTGCGTTACTGGTTTTGCCATGAACATTCCAAAGTAAGGAAAACGCTTAAACTGTTTTTCCACTAGCGGTCACCCATCCAGGTTCCAAACAAGGTTGATGTCGCTTAACTTTCGTTGAAAACAGCAACTAACACGCACGCACTATTAGGTGTTCATCAAATTCGTAACATTATAAGTCATGTTGAATTTTACCTCAGGAGCGAGGTTCAAAACTCCTTGATTTTGACTAATAATTGTTGTATGGGTATAAATAATCAATCACAGTGTTAATAAACAATCCAATAAATGAGTTAGATACAAAAAGTCTTATAGTTAGGGTGCTGGCTGCAATTTGGGTATATGATTTGCTGATGATTCATATTAATAGGGATGTTAGATCAGCTCAATACGAATCGATTTGGTCCTAACAAGTTTTTCTGTGCGTCGCTGCGTTTTTGAGTTAAAGCAAAAAAAATAAGACACAAAATTTTTTTTTTTTGTCTGCCTTTGTGGCTTCTGTTTAAAATACTTCTGAAGATGTAGAAAATCGAAGAGGCAGACATGCAGGGCTCTGCATTATCACGGGATGAAGTAGTGAATTTTTGCATTTTGAAGCGCTGTAACTTTACGACGCAGGGCTATTATGGTGGCAGACCATTTTTCTGGGGTTTTATACATTGTATTTAATCAGATAGTCATAGTCTGCCAGGTGTACGTTTCATTGTCAAATTTCAAAATACCTAAAACTTAATTCCTCAAAAACGCAGAGGTGTGGATGTCCGCCAATATTTTTTGTATCTTTTAGAGGATGCTTCTTATCATCAGTCAAAGAGGCAGACATGAGCAAATCATACAGAAATGTGTCCTTCATCACCCTTACTAATAAAACAAAAGTGAATCCGAAATAGGACCTCAAAAGGTTTTGTACGAATTAATAAAACCGTGTTTTTTAAAAACATTATAATCATTATTATAATTATTATTTTTGCTTGTAAAAGAACTGGCGATCAAAGTGAATGTAGAGGTCAATAATTATAATTATAAAATTAAATATGTATTAATATGAAAACTTTTGCGCATTGTTTATCGAGGTTATTGTAAAGGAACAAAGAAAAGCTTTTGAGACTAAAATAATAACAAATTCTAAACAAATTTCGAATACAATTTTGTTATTTGGCTTTATTTTCATTTCACTTTGCATCAAGTTGGAGTCGCACGAGAAGTTTCAATTGTATAACAACTGGCTATTACTGAGTCGTCTTAACTAATTTGGACTACATAGTAACATTAATATTATAAAGTTAAGAAAAGAAATAACTTTATTTATGATAATATTTTGAAGAATAGTGAAATAGCTTGAATAGCTAGAAATTGCTTTTTAGCAATAAGGCCGCCTTATTGTGCTTCATTTCTATGTCCATATATGTTTTTGTACTTGTTGTTATTTGTGTGCAATAAAAGAGTATTGTATTGTAGAGTTGACATTTTTCTGTAGTCGGTCTTCAGGAAGCATTCAAACCGTTATATTTAGTAGTATAGGTACTAGTGTAGGCAACGAAGCAGTTGACCCAAACATAATTCTCTCAGGCAGATTTTATTTGACAGGATGATAAAGAATCATGAATGAAACGTAAATTCAAAATATCCAAAAAAAAATCCACAAATTTTTTTCATACATTTTTTGTACATAAAAATTAAAAGTACCGATTTTTTTATAGAAGTTTTGTCTCATGTAGTGTAATACCCCAGCAAAGTTTCATGGATTGAGGATTTAATGCGGGGGTCTTCATACAACGATCCGCTTCGTTGCCTAGACTAATACGTAATAGTGTGAACCACTTCTCAGAACTATTATAGTGTGTATTAAAAATTTAACAACTTTTCATAGGTCAAAATATGAAAAAAAAAATGTTCCTCCTTTCTCCCCCTCCCATAATATATGAAGTAGTCTTTATGGATCGGGGAGTAAATTTTTTTTTTGGATTCCAACCCATGTTCTATGGTAAATTTTGTTCAGTTTCGAGTTCTGAGTAACATACTAAAATTATTCACACTTTTTCAAACGGACCCTATACTATGATCCATTTTTAGGGTTCCGTACCTCAAAAGGAAAAAACGGAACCCTTATAGGATCACTTTGTCGTCCGTCTGTCTGTCTGTCAAGCAAGACCCTTTTTCTCAAGAACTCGTGGAGGTATCAAGCAGTAATTCATATCAAATACTCTCTACTAGAGCTATGAAAAAATCAAACTTCTACCAACGCAATCAAAAGATACAGCCGTTTATGCTGCAAATTTTCGACACTCGCAAGAGAATCAAAACCTACAGGATACTTCCCGTAAACTCAGAATCTTTAAATTTGGTACGAAGCAACGTCTTATAGCACAAATAAAGGAAAAATTGTGAAAAGCATAAACTTTTAGTAACATCATTTATAATAAAGTATTTTCAATAATTTTATCTTTCTTCAGTCGTGTTCACTGACTGCGAGTAGACACTCGCGAGGGAGTGAGTGCACGCGTCACTTGTCTGCATATTTTGAGTCTCGTCCACTAGCTATCTCGACAAATGAATAATGTTTTATTAAAAGTAGATAAATATTTGTTTGATCTGTTGAAATTTTGCTTAAAGTAAATTATAATTTAACAATATTAACATTATTGTGCTACATTTGCATAAATGACCACACTAAAGCCTTGAAAAATTTATAAATTCATGAAAATTTCACTTGTAGTTTTATTTCTAGTATTCTCTAACAACAGCACTGCTTATAATGATGAAAAAGCCATAATTTACAAATAATAAGAAAAATGTGGTAAAAAGTGCACTTGTGCTTTTATTTTTAGTATTGGCTAGCAGGAGAATTGTCAATACTAGTAAAAAAGCCCTAACTTACAGTCAAAGTAAAGTAATTTGATTAGAATGACAGAAAGACAGTGCGTCAGAGCAGGACGGACGGACTTGTCTCTGTTGTTCATTATTGTATGCATAGCTCCGTCTTTCTCTCACTCACTAATGCCTAAGTAATAATTTAGTGGATTTTACTTAGAAAATTAAGGATTTTCAACTTCATCCCCCGTTCCATCCCTTAGGGTGTAGAATTTTTAAAAACCCTGAGACACACAAAACTTAATTTTTTGTCGTCAGCCTAAATACAAATTTTGAAGATCCTAACTTCAAAACTGACAGACTTTCATACAAACTTTCATCCCCTATTTTACCCCCTTAGGGCTGGAATTTTGTAAAACCCTTTCTTAGTGCAAACCTATACCTCATAAGGAACCTACATGCTAAATTTGGAATCTCTAGACCCAGCGGTTTGGGGCGTGCGTTGATATGTCAGTCAGTCAGTGAGTGAGTCAGTCACCTTCTTTAGATGACTTATTTAGATGACTATATGTTACACGAAAATCAGCCAAATACATTACCCAAAACCCCGTTTGAAAAGGTTCAGTTGTTTTCGCATGTCCTAAAAGTCAAAATTCCACACAAACAAAGCTGTGGGCACAGCTAGTTCACACACTATTTGTACAGAATCCTATACAATTCAAGTTACCAAATCCAATAGATTTAAGCTTGTTTTCCTTTCTTGTGCTAAGCAGTTGGGTTTTTGTTATTTAATAATTTTTTATTTTAAACTTTTTAGTTTTCAGATTTGCTACGTCAAGTTATACTAAAACATTTGCTTAAACCTTAGAATCAGGTTTTTACCAGCTATTGTTTGATACCCATGTTGTAAAAGTAATGATTTAAAAAAACATATTTCACCCTTTTTTTTCTCTTCAAAGGTGCCCTACTAAAATATTATACCCTATGACACTCCTACAATGAATACAAATCTAACGACACCTCATTATGTTGAAATCTATCAAGCCGTTTAGGCTGCAGAGCGCGACAAAAAATCGACATACATACATACATCATCATCATAGGCCATAGCCGTCTATGTCAGACGATTTAAGCAATATTCTGTCGATTGCACCGTTTTTCGAAGCTGAGTAAGCCTATTCGGGAGCGGCAGGTCCTGTCACACGCTCTGCAGGTGAAGCTTGTGTTATCAATAACTGATGTTATGTCGTTATTTTTCTTACGTTTCTCGCTTTTTTCGGCAAGGGCACAACACCATGCTTCATCGTGTACCTTGCGTCCATCCAGTAATGATTTACGCCATTTGGTTCTGTCCTCAGCTGTCTGCTCCCAGTCTAGGTGTTTAATACCAAAAGTGATAATGTTTCGCTTGGCGCAATCTTTAAAGCGCAGCATTGGCCTACCAAAATTTTTTTTGCGTGCGCTATAGGACCAAGCAATATACGCTGGGGTAGACGGGTTGGTTCCATGCGGTTCACGTGCCCCAACCATCGTAATCGTCTCTGCTGCAGCAATGCGAAGAAACTGGGCAGCTGGGCTCGTTGTAAGACCAATTTGTTGGTTACCTTATCCTTCCAGGAGATGCCTAGGATGTTTCGGAGGCAGCGCATATGAAAGGCATTAAGTCGACGCTGTTGTTTTCCGTACGTTGTCCTTGCTGCTCCATACAACAATATGCTTAAAATGCATGCTTGGTAAACGATCATCTTGGTGTTCGTCGTAAGATGATTGTTTTGCCAGACTCTTGTATTCAGCCTGCCGAACATGGTCGCCTCTTTGCCGATACGAACATCGATCTTCAGGTCAAGTGAGAGATTGTTCGACACAGTCGACCCTAAGTACGCAAACTTGTCCACTACTTCCAATATGGCACCATCCAGGGTTATTACCGGCTTCTCTGTATTCCCTTGCATCAGCACAACTGTCTTTTTGGCGTTTATAGACATGGAGAACAAGGAACATGCCTGTGAAAACTTATCGACGATGATTTGTAAATCAATTGCAGTGTTGGCCACAAAGGCTGCATCATCAGCAAATAGAAGGCTGTCAATAAAAACGTCCTCGCGATGGCGCTTGGACTTAAGAAGTGAGATTATGTTGTACAACTTCCCATCAGCTCTTGTATGTAAATTTATACCTTGCTGGTCATTGCCGTATGCTTTTCTTAATAGCAATAAGAAAAATATACCAAACAGGGTGGGTGCTAACACACAACCTTGGCGGATACCTCTGCGCGTTTTGGACAGCTCAGATGTAATGCCACCAGCAACGACAGCGCCATTCATATCTTCGTGGAAGCTCTATATTAAACTAAGAATCTTTGGTGGACACCCGATGCTGTTAAGAGCGATATATAGTCCCTCTCTGCTGACTGTATTTTTCTACATACACCCAACAGCACGTCAGTAGAAACACTTCGAACTTTGTGACATAGTAATAGAGTTGCAAATCTTTCCATTCACGAGCGGTTGACCGTACGTAAGGTATGGTTGTATTTGGTAGTCACAAAGAGGTTTTAGTCGCTGGTGGTTCGCTTTGGCGAAGTACCTCCTTGGGTAGTCGACATCAAAAAACAGCTCCTTAGAAAAGCTACAGTATAACACAAAAGTAATTAATGCTGCATCTTGCACGGAAAATTTAGTCATTCTCCCCTTCTGTACTCCGTGGTCATTGCTTTATATGTTAAAACTTAGAAAATTATTTCCAAAAGGCCTAGCTAAACCCAAATATTTTATAAAGAAATTTAACAATAAAATATTACGAGATGAGCAAACGAAGCTACCCACCAACAGATGGCGCTGTAGGTTTCTGAAACGCGATAGTAAAAACAGCGCCTCTGGTACGGAGTAGAAAAACTACAGTATATTACAAAAGTAATGAATGCGGCATCTTACACGGGAAATTTAGTCATTGCTTTGTATGTTAAAACTAAGTGATTCTTTTTCCAAAAGGCCTATCTAAGCCCAAATATTTTATAAAGAAACCTCCCAGAGTTGTTTTATCAATAAAATATTACCAGGTGAGCAAGCGACGCTACCCACCAACAGATGGCGCTGTAGGATTCTGAAACGCGGTAATATTTCCACTTTTTTATGGATATCTTCCGGCTCCATCATCAGATCAGTTCCAAGTTACAGCAATATTGCATTGTCATCCGATTCACATACGCATGCAAAATTTCATCTCAATCGGAAACCGATTAAGATTCTCTTTTCAGTCGGGTATTTTATTTTTTGAAATAGTTTTTTTCTTTAGTACTTTTTATATTTTTTTATACCCTATTACACTCCTACAATGAATACGAACCTAACGACACCTCACATGTTGAAATCTACCAAGCCGTTTAGGCTGCAGAGCGCGACAAAGAAATCGACATACATACATACATATATACATACATACATACACTCGAAAAACATAACCCTCCTGTTTTGCGGCAGTTGGGTAAAAACCATAAATTGCTAACTTTGGTTTTTCCTCGTCCTAATTGATGAAAAAAATTTATAGAAAAAAAAATACTTCGTCAATTATGGTTTTTAGGGTTCCGATACCAAAATGGTAAAAAAAGGAACACTTATGGTGCCGCTCTGTCTGTCTGTCTGTCACACCTCTATATCTCAGCAACCACTTATGCTATCGACCTGAAATTTGGAATAGTTTTAGAATTTAGTTGCCCAACTTAATTGCACATGAAAAATTTTTGAAAAAAGTATGATTAATAATGTAAAGGGGGCCAAAATAGGGGGGGCCAAAATAGCGGGGGCCAAAATAGGGGGGGGGGCAAAATAGGGGGGGCCAAAATAGGGGGGGCCAAATTTCAAATTGTTGCTACTAGGCTCAGTGGAGTATCATATGAAAGGGCTTTACTTGTACATTTTAAAATATATTTTTGTATTTTTTAAGTTACTTAGTTTCCAAGTTATGCTGAAAAATGTAAAAAAAAAATACCATCCCCCCCCCCCCCCTTATCTCCGAAGTTTGAGCAAGGAAAAATCTGAATTAATTACAGTCGACAGAGGTTTATCTAAACTTTACAGAAAAAATAAAACGATCTTTCTAAGTTGCACAGTTTTTCAGAAATCTGCAAAAAACCTTTACAAAAAAATGTAGTTTGCGGTCCTGAAAATGGACTTTATTGCTTCCAAAAATACTGTAGGTATATCGGAACCCTCGGCGCGCGAGTCTGACTCGCACTTGACCGGTTTTTTTCTTAGTATCGACTAAACATTTTTCCCAATTATACTAGAAAAAGAAGTTTTTTCAGGAAAAACCGGGTAAATCTTCACAGTTGTCAGAATATGGTTTTTTTTTTTTAATAAGATTATTAATTCACTTGCCTATGTCAAAATTTGGATTTCCTGTCAATTTTCATCGAAAGTTTTTTTGCGTTTTGCTGGAAACACGTCTAGATGCACAGGGCCCTGAGTCAAGATGCTTTCTACAATCGCAAACGCTAGTAGAATAGAATGAAATTGTACGGGAATGACATTAGCGATAGAAATGTTGCGTCACAGCTAATGTCAATCCCATACATTTTTATTCTATTCTATAGCGTTTGCGATTGTAGAAAGCATCTTGACCCAGGGCCCAGGGCTTTTTTACCCACGACGGAACGGAGGCGGTATATGCGTTTGGGGTTACAGGTTGTTTGTGTGTATGTTTGTATGTCTGTTACCATTTTTAGGGTTCCGATACCAAAATGGTAAAAAAAAGGAACCCTTATGGTGCCGCTCTGTCTGTCTGTCCGTCTGTCTGTCACACCTCTATATCTCAGCAACCACTAACGCTATCGAGCTGAAATTTGGAATAGTTTTAGAATATAGTTGCCCAACTTAATTGCACATGAAAATTTTTTGAAAAAAGTATGATTATTAATGTAAAGGGGGCCAAAATAGGGGGGGCTAAATTCCAAATTGTCGCTACTAGGTCGAGTGGGGTATCATATGAAAGGGCTTTACTTGTACATTTTAAAATATATTTTTGTATTTTTTTAAGTTTCTTAGTTTTCAAGTTATGATGAAAAATGTCAAAAAAAATACCATTCCCCCCCCCTTATCTCCGAAGTTTGAGTAAGGGAAAATCTGAATTAATTACAGTTGACAGAGGTTTATGTAAACTTTACAGCAAAAATAAAACGATCTTTCTAAGTTGCACAGTTTTTCAGAAATCTGCAAAAAACCTTTACAAACAAATTTAGTTTTGCGGTCCTGAAAATGGACTTTATTGCTTCCAAAAATACTATAGGTATATCGGAACCCTCGGCGCGCGAGTCCGACTCGCACTTGACCGGTTTTTATTAGTAAGGCAGTTTTGTTCCACGAATTTTGCAACTTCTCACATAGATATTTCGATTTCCGGTACAAAGTAACAAGTGATCCACACATTTTGCACGGATAGCTGATCAAACAAATGTAAGGTAAAAAACTGACCAAGGGCGTGTCGAGCCACGCGCAGTGTAGGGTTCCGTTCTGTAGTTGCCTTAGGAATCATTATTGTTAAGCAAGTTTTGATTTTTTCATAAATATTTTCCCTCCTGCAGAACGAGGTCCAGGAGACGCATTTTTGAAGCGTTCGAACTTCAATTCGCATTCGGATTGGCAAGATTCGTATACGAATCCGTAAAATCGCAATTTTTGAATTCTGCAACGAGTGGTCCGACCCACTCGTTTTGCAATTCTACCACTCGAAAGTATGTATAATCTGTGATGAGAATGACATTGACGTTTCCTTCACACATGACATTATACTGACATATCAACTTTTTAATTTGCGTTCCATTCCCTCGCAATTCATTACCGGTTTTTAAAATCAATGAGTAATTGCTTTCCGGTTTTGATTTTATCTGCGTGAAACGGAAATTGTTTAAAGATTGTAATTTAATGACAACATTGCTTTCGAATGATTAAAAAATGCGTAAAATCGAGAGCATTAGAAATTAAATTCGTACACGATTCGTTTTCGTATGCGAACTAAAGATTCACTTCGAACGCTTCAAAAATGCGTCTCCATTATCTTATATATATCCGCCTGGTTGTTATTTCTATTACTTTCAGTATTTTGACTATTACTCGTTAACTAGTATAGCCTACTTAGCTGTGACAGGTTTCTTTTTAAATTCCTCATATTTGTATGTATTTCTACTGAGAATTATTTCATATTTCCGATATCAACCGTTTAGCTGGGAGAGGGGGGACACTTGACTCTAAACAAAATATTTCGCAAACAGATAAATAATAAAAAACCGGCCAAGCTGGGGTTCCTTAGTTCTTTTACGATTTTCTTTATCGCAAACAAGGTTTTCATTAAGAATTTCTAATAATTAGAGAAAAAAAAATCATCCCCACTTTACGTCTAGGGGAGGTAAGTACTCCAAACAATTTTTTTACAATATTTTACCACTTTGTCGGCGTGACCAATTGTACACCCATACCAAATTACACTAGTATTACTAAAGATCTCTAAGCTAAGCCGCGGACAGACAGACGGACATCCTTCTTAACTACGAAACCCTAAAAAAACCTTGTTTAAGTTGTAAGAAGGTACCAACTTTGTCAAGAGAAAATCAAGGTAATTTATTCTGCCTAATTAGGTATAATTTTCGCGCTAAAACCCGGAATAAAGTAAATTTTGTCAATAGAAGGCCCATGTGCAATACAACAAAGTAAAATACAGCCTTACTTTTAGGGTTCCGTACCCAAAGGGTAAAAAACGGGACCCTATTAATATGCCTCTGATGTCTGTCTGTCAGCGGGTTGTATATCATTATGGACGAACAATATCTCATGAACCGTAATAGGTAAACAGTTGAAATGATCACAGATTATGTGTTTCTGTTGCCGCTATAACAACAAATAATAAAATAATAATAAATGTAATTTGTATATGTACTAAAAGCGTTATTTTGGACGATTTTAGCTCGATTTTTTTACCTCAGAAACTGGTCAGTGCATTTACTACACTTCTGAGTGACTGTGCGTCCATAACTAAGACGGTATTTTTCCTTAGTGGTACAGAACCCTCGGTGCGCGAATCCGACTCGCACTTCGCCGGTTTTTTACGTGTCACGCCAACGGAACAATAAATTAACGTATGGTAGTAACACGAAAACTATTGTTATTTTATTACATTGACCTGACCTACCATCTAATAATATTGATTATACGATAAAACCACTCAAAGCCTCATCGATATCAGGCGAAGTTTACAACACCATGGCGGGATCTCTCGATAATTGTTTACCAATACGCCTCAGGGTAATGTAATCTATCACTAATGGTATATAAATGGTTCTCTGCGCCACAATAATTTGTCAAAACAAGCCCTAATAGTTTGGTCAAATCGGCTAAGAAATGAGCTTTCGACGTCCTACGATCCATTAGAAGAACGGTTAATAAATTACTGGCATTTGGATTGATGGATAATTGCTTATGCTTGGGTCAGGGATCTCATTTTTCATTGATCGGTATGATTACTAATGTTTGCTTTCGACATCTTGCTTCTGTTTGCTTTCGACATTTAATACAAATTCTTTATTTTACCTATGACTTTCTTATCACTTCAGTTTGTTTACAAATTTCAGGTTTTCTAACTGTACTGTTTTCGCTTATATGATCTTCTTTTTTTAGCGAGAGAGAGCAAAATTGATAGTGTTTGTTTCACCAATCTGAAATGGAGTTCCACCAAGTGCCGCCGACGTATTACAAATAAACATAGTAAAAATATCGCCCAAGTAAGGGTCGGACGGACTCGCGAACCGATGGTTTCGTACCACCACATAATATAGTTTAGTAATAGAAACTTCAGTAAAAGGTTCGAAACGTTAAACAGACAAGCAAGACTAATGAACAGCATAGGCTAAATAGGATCCTGTAAGCACCCTTTGGGTACGGAACCCTAAAAACTCAACGTTGTTGTGATTTGGGATTTGGAACAAATAAAACGAGATTTATTTGAGTATCAAGAATCTATTCCTGACTTATAAAAAGATACCGAATGGAAGTATTCTCAAAGGATCCTTTTTGTTCTTAATCAAAACGTGACTTCTGGTTTCGGTAAGAAAACATCAAAGGCCCAATTGCATTGCAAAGCGTAGGTAGAAACTTTATCTGGATCTTGTACACAAATGGATCAGACCCAAAGCTATCTGCTAAGTGTGGGATAAGTGAATGTAGCTTTCCTGTTAACGAAAGTTCGTTATTTTGGAATGCGCAGTTTGTAAGATTTCTTTCGACATACAAAACTTGGAAGATTTGTCCGTGAGAAAAGTACCAACCCATTTTTTCCTGCCACCAAAGGCGACTTCTTGAATATCATAATGCTGATCACATTAAATCGCTGCCACTCTCCAGATTTCAAGCATGGGGCTTTACTTGTACATTCCTATATAGGATAGTTATTGTATTTTTTTACGACTCTTAGTTTTCAAGTAATGATGACAATTGTTTAAAAAAATACCATCCGCCCGCGTCCTACCGTCCGAAATTGGCACCAACTTAACGAAAAATCTGAATTAAATCAATTAACCTCTATCAACTATAATTAATTGATTAGGAAAAATACAACGATCTCTCTAAAATAGCACAGTTTCTTAAAAATCTGCAAAAGCCTTTACAAAGAAATTTAGTTTTGCTTAAAATGGATAATAATGCTTTTAAAAATACTATAGGTATTTCCGGGTATGTCGAAAGAAACCGCAGCTTGACCGATTTTATTATTATTTTATTTCAGAATATTCTGTCACAGTTAATTTTCTTTTTTCTACAACCTCTGTGGACGCTGAACCAAACTCCCGAAAAGTTTATGACTAAGTATTAGGAAGGAAATAACGCAGTTAGTTATTTTATATGTTAGTACTTGCTTAGTAATCTATTGTAATAATCGATGTAATTTGATCTATTAATATTGTTTGTAAACTACTAATGGTTGACTTAAGTTCACCAAGGTGGGGCAAGAAAGTGTTTTTATTTTTGGAGTGGTGGTAATGTCGCAGGCAAATTGTACCTATGGTTCGTCGTTTTACATTATGCCTTGGCATTCTACAAAATGGCGAGAAATTTCTATTTCGTCATTTAACATTGCATTGGCATTTTACAAAACGGCGAGTAATTACTTTCTGGCACTCGCCGGCCGCAGCCACGGCACGCTCGCTGCGCTCGCTCAGCTCATGCGTTGTGGTCGTAAGATAACCTAACCCAACCTAATCGATCCTTACTCGGGATCGGTTAGGTTGGGTTTACCGCGGCTTACGTACCTCAAATGCACCAGTGATCTACACCAGTTTACAATTTGCCGGCGCCGTTTTACAATTAGCCTACCGTTTACAGTTGTCCCGCCGTTTGTGAACGGCTAATTATACGATTTGCTTGTGACAGTAAAATGGCCGCGACCTATTGTAGTGAAAACACATGACAAAATGAGCGGATTTTGACATCTCGTTATTAAAACTACCACCTTAATTTAAACGGTTTCCACTTTATCTTCATTTTGCGGAGATTGGAGCAGGTTAAATGAGGAACATCAGACAGATGTAAGGCCAAAACTGTGCGGCGGGCGAGAGACGACTAGCCTCTCGTCGCTGCTTACTGAGAGCTGAACGATTTCACTGTATGAAGATTCAACAAAAATTCATATCAGCATTTTTTTTTCGTCAAAAATTAGATTAGCTGGTCTATAAAATAAATCATTAGTAATTTACCCAAATTTAGGACAGCATGATTTAAAAAAAAATAAAGGTATTATAAATTCCACAAAAGAAGGGCAAAAATGCTATAAATATTATTTACTTTACATTTAATTACCTTTATTTTTATATTTTTTTAAAGTTTATAATCCTCCAATATTTGTAAAAGAAACACAATTAAATCTAAAAAACAAATTTACGTAAATCTCAAAGTTGCATTAGACCTATGATAAAAATGCTATCAGATCAGTTACTAACATATAGTGTACTAAATCCAACAAAAAAAAATATGGAAATACAACCTCCAGAAATTAAAATTTTACCTTCCAGTTTGAAATTTGGGTGGATTCAAAAATATAGTCTCTTAAAATTGCATTTAAAAGCCGTTTACAAAAATTTGGAATGATATGAATTTTTTCTCCTAAATATAGGATAGCTCTTAGGGTGTGTAGTAAAAGAGCCTTTTCGTTCATGACTTAATCTTCTCTAGAGGGCGCCACATTTAATATAATCTGACGAATCATATCCTATAACCGGCGGATAATCAAGACGCTTCTAACATGCTTCTAACGATACCGTATTTGTGAAATTGCGATACGTAGAAATTATGAGGGAACAGATGAATATAGATACTTACCGGTCAAAATCATAACCCTCCTTTTTGCCGTAGTCGGTTATAAATATGTCCTTTTTTACTAAGTTGAAAGATGCAGCTTTGGAACCGGTATGGGTAGCAAAAAAAAATAAAAATAAGGGGGTTGCCATACAAGAAACGTATTGTTTTGCTGCCGGGCTGCACCACTTCTTATACTATAAGTCACTTCTCGTATGTACTTGAATCGAGCCAAGTTTCATCCCAGCAGGTTGTGCGCTAGGTCCGTCTTGTTGGAGCTCCTACTATGGAAGAGTCAAATATGCCGACTAAAACATATGTCCCTACAATCGCTCGCTTGTGCGGTCATAATATTAAAATAAAACAAAGTAATAACACTTACGAAGTAGGAAGGTATGCATAGTATAGGTGGCAAGACGAAGCTGCTGAGTATAGCGATAGAGCAGCGACGGTCGGTGCAGAGCGATGGACTGTGCGACGGGTACCTGCCAATAAAGAGAACATTACATATCTAGGCCGGAAACGTAAAGAAAGCTTTAGGGAGGCAATGTAATTATTTATATGTCGTGGGTATTTGTTAGGAGCCGTTAAATTAAACCTACACTAATATTATAAAGAGGAAAGATTTGATTGTTTGTTTATTTGTTTGCATCGAAAAGGCTCCGAAACTACTGAACCGATTTGAATAATTATTTCACCATTAGAATCCTACATTATCCGTGATGAACATAGGCTATAAAGCTTTTTTACACATTTGCTCATAAAACAGCTCGATTTGCACTGTATTTAGGTCCATAATCCAGTTTATTAAAAACGCGTGCTTTTCTCATTATATATTACCTACAGCACTAGTTATATTAATTTTGTTTCTTTTTTAATATTAACAAAGAGCAAGGAGTTCTAATGTCTAAAATATTTATGACATTTTCGTAAATATATACCTAATGTTGATAAAAATATAATATATAAACAGTTTGTTGCATGAGATTAGTTAAATTTGACAACAAATTAACATTAATTGATTTTGTAAGCAATAAATTTAAAGTTTTTGTACTTTTTCAATGACTACGCTGTTTGGGAGCATTGCCACTGCTTCGTCACAGCACCTCATTTGAAAAAAGAAATGCGTGCGCAACAAGAATTCCGCGCGCCATTTTTCGGAAGTATTTTCATTTGCTTTGATTTTTGTGACTAACTAACAATGTCGTTCGTCGGTTTCAAGGAATGAAGAAGAACTTAATTTAACCCCACAGGAAATAATTACTGGGGCACAAAATGCACGTGAGAGTCTCCTTCCAGCATAATCAAAGGAAAAATAGGTACATTCTTGCCTACGAAAAGTTCATTGAATGGAAGAACAGCAAAAAACTCCAATTCGTTTTCAGAGAATGTCTTTTTGGCTTATTTCGATGAGCTGGCGAATAAGTATAAACCTAGCTCTTTGTGGTGTATTTATTTCATGTTGAAAAGTATTGTGAGAACGAAAAATGGAGGCTCTGGAATTGCAGGTAACCGAATTTGATTCGTTTTTATTCGCAAATGTGTTGAAAAACGTCGTAAGAAGCTTGTGCGCTTTGGTGATTACACCCTCGGCTCCATTACGCCCTCGCCTGCGGCTCGGGCTGCAATTTCTGAGCCTCGGCCGTAATATCCAAAATAGCGCACGTGCATCTTAATGTATTATTCAAAAAAGTTAGAGTTCCGTATGAAAACTTCGATAATGTAACCCAAGGTGTGAAAAAAATACCAAATAGTATCTTATATCGCGTACGCTGCCAAAACCGTTGACAATAGAGCAAAGTAAAGTACTACAATCTTATAGATGACATCAATTTCTACAAAAAAGTCCGCGATACCATATGTCTAATTATTACAGTTCTCAAGGATAAATTACTTTTTGAATTATTCAAATCGGACGTACCATTCAAAAGTTATCATGAGTGAAATAATTATCAAATATGAAATTTAAGAAACTGAGCTCTAAGTGACCAATGGTTTCTAGCTATGTCTTATATTACTTAAAAACCTTAACTAAAAATAATATACAAATTTTCTGTATAATTTACTCTGTTTAGGGTTCCGTACCAAAAGGGTGATAAACGGGACCCTATTAACATGCCTCCGCTGTCTGTCAGCGGGCTGTACCGTAAGTTAAAATTTTCACAGATAATGTATTTCCGCTATATCAACAAATACTAATAAATGGTACAGCAGCACTGCACTTACTTTCTCGCAATACTCAAGGAAAAACTATCAACCGCAAACTTAAATTTGTAATGCCATACACATAGTATGGACAAACTTTTATTTACGTTTTTCAAAAAAAATGTTCGAATGATATACGAGTATACAGATCAATCCAGAATTCAAATTGTCAAACATTAAAACAAACAAACACCAAACGATTTTGAGTAAATCACATTTTTAACTTTTGGTAGTACTGGAACTCCCTTTATATGAATTTTCACAGATCAATGGATACTACCGTAGGATACTTGCATGGAGATTTTTTAAATTTTCCAACACATGTTCCGTATGGATAATTGTTCAGTTTAGTCTACTGAGCAAGCGCTTTCAGTTTTTGGTACAGCCTGTGTACTAAATTTTATTGAATAAAATCATAATGAATATCGAGTCAGGTAGACAATCCAGGATTTATATTATAGAAAAATTTTATGAACTCAATGGAACCAATTTTGGGTAAATCACATATTTACGTTTTGGTGGTACAGGAACACCCCTTATATGAAATTACACAGATCAATTGATACCGGCGCAAAATATCTTACATGGAGATGCTTGGTTATGCAAAGTTTCATCAAGATTTTATGAGCCGTTTTTGAGAAAACCTCAATTTTTAATTTTCGTTGTATGACAGCTACCCTCAAAATGAGAGCCAGCAAGAAACCACTTAAAACCCTTCGATGGATTTGCATAAAACTCCTAAATTCAAAATATGGTGTCAATCGGACCATTCGTTTAGCCGCTAGGCCAAAGCGTGACGGACAGACCGACCGACGGACCGACGGACGGACATTTTCGGGAGACTTGTTTTTTATGATGTATAAGTGATATAGAACACATTTTTGAGAAAATTAGAAAAACTTTTTTCACGAATACAATACCTTTCTCGCTCCGCTCGAAAGTAAAAAATATATAAATTAAGGGGGCACCCCTACTGAAAACGTGTTTTTAGACGATTTTTGTTTTAGCTGTATTGTATAAACGTGAACACTACTGTAATAGTTATAAATTGAGGGAGCTATAGGTTGTAAGAAAATTATATGTTTTATCAATACGTATTAAATATGTAACCGTTTTAGTAAAAATAAAATAAAAAATAACAATTACATACAAGTGTGAAAATTGGTATGTTTGAAGTGCATAAGCTATAGAATAACAACAAATAATAAAAAATGGTCAAGTGCGTGTCAGACTTGCGCATTTTTATACATATCTTAGTGGTACGGAATCCTTGGTGCGCGGGTCCGACTCGCACTTGGCCGGTTTTTCAGCAACCTCCGACGCAACAAGAACCTATATTATCTAATCTTTGCCTATTTCTACCCGTGCGAAGCCGGGGCGGACCGCTAGTTATTTAATAATTTAACGGGTAAGTAAATTGCAGACGGTAAATTATGAAGCAACCTAACCTAACAGAACCTAATAGCCCGTCAATTTAAAAATATAGGCCCCGTGTAATCATAAAGAAATGTAGCCTATTCAATACAACGAAGAACTCGAGTCTTTTTTACACTCGGCCGAAGTATGTGTAAGATTTTTGTGCCACTACAGCAACGACAAAGTTATACGCTTTCTAGCTTCAAATACACAAAAATTTGCCTCTCTACCAACAGCACCAACAGCCAGTACCAGTCTATTTTAAATGAACTTTTATCTATTTATCAGTAATGTTGTGCTGGAAATGTTATACCTATATATATATATATAATGTTATAAGACTTTTAACACTTGGTTGTTCGTAATGTCCTATAGGTGCTATGGGTGGTGGAGACCACTTACGAGTATCATCAGGTGGCCCACCTGCTCGTTTGCTCACTTGTAACATTTAAAAAAAGTACTGATGTACAAATGCTGGGCGTGAATCGAACCCGGCAACTTAATTTATTGCCGCTAAGATGTACTGAGCAATCTCAAACGATTCGCTACTTGACCATACGCAGATAAATTAGTTGCTAAATGCTTGTTGGTAAAGACCGATTTCAAAACGTAAGAGACATTCCGCCCGAAAACCGAAGAGCGATTCTAAGTACAGCGATAAGGCTGCCTTTGCCCACATTAAGTTAAGTTTATTTTGTGACTGTATTGTTTTTGTTTCTGTAATTGTGTGCAATAAAGTGTTTATCTATCTATCTATCTACAGTCAAGAGCAGGTCAAGTTTAACACTTGTAGCCCTAACGTTGATTGAAATAAGAATGCTTCAAATTCCAATGTGTGAAGCTTGACGTGATCTTGACCGTACCTACTAAGGTGACAAAACCGAGCGTCCCGGCAAAATACTAAAAGTTGTCCCTTGATCATGGTTCATGCAAATACCGCACACCTAAGACTACTAACAAACAACACATAAACTTAAAGAAAGTTACTCGAAAATAGTCTTAAAGAAAGTTACTCGTCGTATCCCACTCGGATGGGCAGGGTTCGGGAAGCTTCACAATATCTTCTCGTTCAAAGTACCACAGTGTTGCTTGCAACCACTGTCAATGTCTTGACAAACCACTGTGTGTTGCCAGTGAAGAGATAAGATATGGCGAGACGTGGTCCCTCACGATGGGCCTTGTTAAGAAGCTCAAAGTCACAGAAAGGGCTATGCTCGGAGTCTCTCTGCGGGATCAAATCAGAAAGGAAGAGATCCGCAGAACAGCTAAACTTTAGTTACTAAAGTAATTAACATAGCCCTGAGAATTACTTAAGTGGCAGTGTGCAGGGCATATCGCAAGAAGAACCGATGGCCGCTGGGGTGTAAAGTTTCTAGAGTAGAGACCATGAACCGGAAGACGAAGAGCAGGGCCCTGAGACAAGTGGCTTTCTACTGTCTTAAACGCTGTAGAATAGAATAAAACTGTATGGGATTGACATTAAGCTATGGCGGAACATTTCGATAGCTAATAAAAATTCCATACATTTTCATTCTATTCTACTAGCGTTGGTGATTTAATAATAGAAAGTCACAAGGTAGATCAACGGTCTGGTCAAGGTCGCGGTAAGCTGCTGGATGCGGACAGCGCAGCACAGCACCGGTCGTCAAGGAGGTCTTTAGGGGAGGCAGTAGTGGACGTCTTTCGGCTAATATGATGAAAAAGTTTGAAACAATTCCAATAAAACTGAAAGACCACAGTAGAACGCCCCATGTACCGCTACTGTTTCACATAATTTTTAGGACATATAATAAATAACAAAATTAATAATGGGCAATATTGGGCGGTTAGCGTTTACAGTTAGACAAAAGACACGCTACTGCGGCTGTCGGTTACAAACACAGAGCAGAAACAAATGTGGTTACGAATCATGAGATGAACTCTTTCAGCTATTCCGTAGGCGAAATTCTCTTAGCGCTATAGAGCCATAAAACCAAACAAGGCAGAAAAGCTTTTGTCCCCACGCAGTGACCGCCATAGACATTGAATGGGAAAAGCAACCTACGAGAAGGGCTTTGTTACTATACAACGTCATTGTTAGTTTATAAACAAAAATACTCCAGCCTAGATGCTCCACATTTTTCCCTTGCAAAATGAAAAGGGATGCTTTCAATGTCGAGTATTTCATAACAAAGTACTTACGCCTTAAGTACGTACTTAGAACGACTTAATATTTCGACAATTTGTGTCCATGCCTCCAGAATTTATTTTATCAATTTGAGTAATTAATTTGAGTTATGAAAACAATAGTATTCCGTTAGTCTACTACTTGGCCGTTTATTTTAGGTATAGAATGAGGGGAGCGAAATTCCAATAATTCAATTTATTTTTAAAAGGTTTGTTTGTCGGTCGTACCAATTCATGTTTTGTTAAGGATTGTGAAGCTGTTTCCAGTGTCTTGGATCGAAATGTCTCAGCAGATGACTCGATTTCCATATATTTTATACCAAATGCTTATATTTTGGAAAGGCTTTTATATTTAGCTACGTTTATTTCTATCGTGTTTTAAAATATTATTCAAGTTTTTCTCAGAAAGGAGCGCAGCTTCGGCATAAAATGCTAGAATAAAAGGCAACCATTACCGCTAACCGCTTTAACTTTATCTATCCCCTTTCTTCTAAAACCTTAAATAAAACATAACCTAAGCGTTTGGTAGTCCAAGTGATTGATCACATTAACGCTTGCTAGCCAGAGGGCGCACCCAGGAAAATAAAAGAGGAAAAATATAAGACATTGATTCCCTTAAGTAGGTACTACAAATACAAACATCGGTAGTTGGATAACTAAGTATATAGTTACATCGTTATGGTTTATTGTTAGCCAAACATCATTAGCTAGAAAAACCATACCCAAATTAACAACATTATTACAGAATAATATCATGTTATAGTAATCACGATGACATTGAGAATGGTCATGTGAGTGATTCGGTAGAATAAAGTAACATGACACCGATATCAAAAATATTATCCAAAACGAAGCCATGTGGTGCAGACGAAATATGAACCTGGCGCCAAACGACAGCTGACAGATAGAGACATAAATATATCAATATGAATGGTGTGAGGGAGGGACGGTGTACCAAAAACCGGATGAAAGGGCTTGCTCAGAGAACTGAACAACTTTCCCCAAAAAATATGATTTTATCGGGAAATTAAAGTAATGCTTGTATAGAAACGTTTTTTTTTATAATTTACCAATACATGTCTTTTTGGAAAAGTTGTTCAGTTTTATCCATGTCAGTTATCCAAACAACGTCCCTTACATCCCGTATTTAGTAGAGGAAAGTTCTAATATTCATAGTAATGTTCAGATAATAGCCGTGTTCATATTATGCCACCTACCCCGACGGGAACAAGTCGTGATATTATGTATGTATGTATGTACCCTAAAAAGCGATCAAAGGCTTTAGGGCAAAGTGACATAATACTAGGACCGACCACGGCTATTATCTGAACATAACTACGAATATTAAATACCATAGTTTATACATAACAATTTCAGATGACAACATTTTCTTGTTTCATACTTTTTAGAGCAAGATTTGCCAGTTGTCGGGTTCTAGTTCTTGAACAATTTTTTTTAATCTTCGGCAGGAAAGTGGTAGGTATTTAAACTATCTTATTCTAATTGTATCGTTTAACATTCCATCTTTGAGGAAATATGCATATTTCGTTATTTTTCAGTCATGCATTAATCAATTAGCTTTTTGATCAAAGGTTTATGCTAAATTGCTGTTACAGAACTAGTAAATTTATATATTTATGCAAAATAATATAATACTCTGCTAGTTAGCGGATTTACTGGAGATAATACCTATAAACAATTATTATTTAGATTATAACCTCGGTAAGCGTGTACACAGAACACCATATCAAATATTGATTCGAGTATATAACAATGTTTCCTTTCTTATAATTTGACTTTATTTTATTGGTGGTAGGGCTTTTGTGCAAAGTCCATCTGGGGAAGTACCAACCCCCTTACCTTTTTCTGTCATAAAGCAGCAGTGTTTGCACTGCTGTGTTTCGGTTTAAAGGGTTTGGGAGCCAGTGAAATTACCGGCACAGAAGACATACTATCTTAGTTCTCAATTTGGGTAACGCGCTTTGCTGTCTTTTTACTGTCAAATTCTTTCACTAATAAGACATGTGGCCCGTCTGAGTGTGTGTCATGGGCGGTGGAGACCACTTACCATCAGGTGGCCCACCTGCTCGTTTGGCCACTTGTGAAAAAAATATATATATTAAGAAATTGTAAAAATGAGCATAATACGTAATCCAAATAATTAATGATTTGTACCTACGCACTAGATAACACAATTGATGACCATTTCGGCCGCAAGCGTACGAAATATTTTAGCGAAAATTAGTCACTTGTGAATACATGAATCGCTCTTATAAGTAATTAAAACATTAAAACATCTCAGTAAATAACTATTAATCTTTTAAACAAAATGTTGAATAGTCTTGAAAGAAATTTCCATCACAACTAGAATGCAGACCATACTATTAAATCAACCCCAGCCAAGCCTCAGACAAATACTAAGCTATTCCTTACCTCGTCTCGAATACGAGAGCCATGTAATGCCTGGAGCAACAAGTATCCTATAATTCACTTCACTTCTCTTGTGGCTCCGTCTTGAATAAGGTTGGTACATTCATCGGATACGGATTTACATTTCATTATACAATGCAGATTTCGTATTTCTTACAATATTTTTCTTAAAAATATAATCTTCAATAAATCTAGATAGATTGTGAGGCATTAAAATTTTTTATGTGTGTACGCTACGCTCGTGCTCTTACCTTTACTACATAGAAACGTAACTAATGTCTTTTCCTACAGATATTCAAATAAGTACAATCAGTTCAAGTTCAATTCCAAACTTAAATGTACTCAACTTCTGGTTTCAAAAAGCACTTTTGCGTCTGTTGTCCACCTCTCTGTCTATCATTTATTATTCTTAATGAGTCGAAAAGTATATAAGTACAGAATTTTCATTGGTATTTTAACAAACAATACAGCAATTAAGTACAATTTTTATATAAGTAGTCATTACGTTCATTGTCGTTTCTGATGTTGAAATGTTTTTCGTCGAATAAATAAGACCCCACTTTTAATGATAAGGTAAAAAAGTGAACAAAATTAACTATTTCGTTTGTCCAATGAACTTTTTATTTTCGACGTATTCGAGCGTTTTCAGGGTTCCGTACCCAAAGAGTGTTAACGAGACTCTCTTATTAAGACTATTTCGTCTGTCTGTCGAACCTTCAAAGGGTACCGTAGAAAAAATCGGCCTCTCGATACAAAATTGCAAACTTGATTGGACAGTTTGTATGGAAAGGCCAATTTTTTTTTTCGTTTCGTGAAATTTTTGTTCACTGAAAGTTGGTCAATTAAGTTGACTGATCATGCCCTTTCAGTATTCGGAGAGCTGCCCTTACACCCGGTATACACTTACGAATTGAAAAAAGTTATTATAATGCCGATACCGCAGAGTCCGCAGAGACCTTTTTTCCCTTTCGCAATATCGAAACTGCCGAAGGGTTTCTTTTATTCAAAGTGTTAACTGTTGCTTACAAAAGCTATAGAGTTTTTATGTGTGTAAAAAGCTAAAAAACTTAAACATACTACAACCTATAACTTTTACCTATTTTTAGGGTTCCGAACCAAAGTGGTAAAAAAAACCTTTATGGTGCGACTTCGTCTGTCTGCCTGTCTGTCATACCTGATAAAGCAACCACTTATGCTATCGACTTGCAAATTGGATTAGTTTTAGACCCAACATTATTGCAAACGAAACAATAAAAAATATATAAATTTTATTGTAAAGGGGCCTAAATAGGGGGCAATATTTTAAATGATTGTTACTAGATCGAGTGGGAAATCATATGAAACGGTTTTACTTGTACATTCCAAAATAGATCTTTCTTTTTCACGATTCTTGGTTTTCAAGTTAAAATGAAAAATGTCTACAAAATATAATTCCCTCTTATCTCCGAAGCTTGCAAAAGGAAACATCTGAAGGTTATTTGGCGATCAAACCATGATTGTAATTTAATAAGAGTACGGCTGATTGCAAAGAGGCGGAAATGTTTACAGAAATGAAACCATGACAAAACATTTAATTAATTTTTAGAGCTTTTCTTGGTTACAATTAAAATAAAGCCGTCAATAGAGTTCAGTGATGCCAAAAAAATTACTCCCAACAAACGAGAAAATACTTTTCTAAATATCTGCTTTGAGGAAAAGTTTCCTCATAATATGCCCGAAGGTATATTGGACGTATGAGTTTGCTTTTGTTTGAAATTGGAAAATTCGCAAAAGCTCGATCGATCATGATTGATGATCATAGCTGGTAAATAATATCCAATTCACTCATATAAGAACCGATTTATATACAAGGTGTTCTCAAAACCTCTCGGGTGGTAGCTCTGGACATGAAACTGAACAACTTTTGTACTACGACTTTTGGAAATTTGCAAAAAAAATTTTGCTTCTGCATACAAATCGACCAGCTGAAAGAGCCAATTTGTATGAAAAAGCAAAATAATTCTTTCGGAATTTCCAAAAGTCGTAGAACAAAAGTTGTTCAGTTTCATGTCCAGAGCTACCACCCGAGAGGTTTTGCGTTATTTACCTAACACCCTGTACAACGCATTTTCCGTAACGGAAAATTGTGATAATACTGAAGGGTGTGAATCTGCCCATGAAACTGAACAACTTTTCCCAAGGAACATGGGTCGAAATACGAAAAACCACCAAAATACAAAATGCGCTATTAGCTGATGCAGTTTCTACGGGAGGTCAAAAATTTACTTTGGTCTATGACTTATGTACCTTGAGAAAAGTTGTTCAGTTTCATGGTCAGACCCTTTAGTTATAGGTTTATTTGGGACCCCTGTCCATGCTCCTTATATTATGTATATTCAGAACAAACTATAGAAAACTTGTTTACTCTTATATATTCTGTGCTATAGAAATGTGACGAAAAAGTGGAAAAATGTTACCTCTTTACTTATAATTCGATTAGGGTTGTTCAACTCTTTACATGTGCTTACACCCAACTAGCATAGTTCTATTCCAATCATTTATACAACTTTTAATTTTCGTGTGTATTTCCAGAATAAATTTAACTTTCCACACGTACCTCGTTATCCGGAGCCGGAGCGTACCAACTTTCATCGTTGAGCGCCAATGATATTACAATTATACCAGGCCACTCAGAAAGTATTGCGAAAAATAGTTTTTATATATGGGAGACTGGCCGGTCAGAATCTTTTTCGAAAATATGATTACTTGTAAGTAAAAATATGTGTGTTCCATTTTCAAAATTTCCCTCCACATTTTTTGCGAGCCAATTCAAAGTATCGTGTCTTACTGAAAAATGGATCTGCGCCGGGAACATTTTAGAGCTATGATTTTTTACGATTTCAAGTGTCGCCTGAAACCGGATGAATCGTTCGATAGACTTCAAATGGCATTTATGGATGAAGGCCCCTCCAAGGCAACCGTGTATCGTTGGTATAACGAATTTAGGCGCGGTCGACCAACCTTGGGGGATGAAGAAAGAAGCGGTCGCCCTTTGACGGCTATTACGGAAGAAAACGTGCTAGCAGTGAAAAATTTAATCCAAGATAATAGGCGAATTACATATCAGGAGATTCAGCACATATTAAAGATTGGATCGGGAAGCGTTCACGAGATTCTACACGGGCATCTTCGCGTGAGGAGGATAGTATCGCGCTGGGTGCCGCACTACCTCACCGACGCTCAGAAGCAGGCCCGGGTGGAATGGTGCCGTGATATGCTGAACAAATTTGAAGCAGGCTCGTCTCGGCGTGTTTACGATATCGTAACAGGTGATGAGTCCTGGATTTATCAATACGATCCAGAAACCAAGCGCCAGTCGACAGTTTGGGTGTTTCAAAATGAACCAACGCCTACCAAAGTGAAGCGATCTCGAAGCGGGGGGAAGATTTTGATCGCCAGCTTTTTTAATTTGACTGGCCACTTGGCCTCAATTCCCTTACGAGATCAAAGAAGCATCAACGCCGAATGGTATACTACCAAATGTTTACCAGAAGTTTTTTCTGTTGTGAGCAACAAGCGACCAAACACAGGGCTCCGCGGACTACTGCTCCACCACGACAATGCGCCTGCACACACCGCGCTCAAAACGAGGGACTTCCTGGACAGCACACCAGTCAAACTCCTGGGTCACCCTCCTTACAGCCCTGATCTAGCACCGTGTGACTTCTTTTTATTTCCAAAAATAAAAAATCAGCTCAAGGGGATACAATTTTCGTCGCCGGAAGATGCGCTGGCTGCGTTCGAGCAGGCTGTAAACGAGGTGTCTACGGCGGACTGGAAAAAGTGTTTTGAAAACTGGTTCAGACGCATGAATCTTTGTATAGAGGCTGGTGGAGAGTACTTTGAAAAGATTTAATAAAAATATATGTACCTGTAGAACAATTTTTTTTAGTGTCGCAAATATTTCTGAGTGTCCCACGTATAATTGCTGAGCGCTCTGCAAATCGGCAGGGAAACTTAAATCTACTTTCAATCATGCACCTACCTCCACATTTAACGTTTTAGTGCTATTTCTGTTACTTATTCCGTAGCATTTTGTGCTATTCTTAGTATACTGGGCTTTTGATTGGTTCTTTGTTTCAGCTTTTTACAGTTGCAATGCGCTGGCTTTTGGTGGGCGTAAGATGAGCAGCACAGAACAGTATAGAAGTTGTATAGAATGTGAATGTGATTCTGCCCATGAAACTGAACAACTTTCCCTAAGAAACATAGGTCGAAACATGAAAAAAAATATTTTGGCCTCCCATAGAAACTGAATCAGCTGATAGCGCATTTTGTATGGGAGGTCAATTTTTTTTTCATATTGTGTTCCTTGGGGAAAGTTGGTTAATTTCATGGGTAGAATCTCGTCCTTCAGGGTTGATATAACCTTTCTGTTACACCTTGTATATGCCTCCGATGTCTGTCTGTCAACTGGTTGTATCTCATAAATCGTAATAGGCAGGCACATCAAGCTTGACACATTGGACTTTGTACCGTTCTTATTTCAATAGACATACGGGCTAGAGTCGCACTGCGAGTGTCACTCTTTGACTTTAAAAACTCCGCGACCATCCAACTTGACCCCTTTTTAATAGAAAAGTTCTTGAAACGGGAGCTCAACTTAGTTGGTTACTACTCGTATTAGTTGTGAGATTTTTTTTTATATTTAATGATTTTAGACTTTTCCCTTTATTTGTACTGGGAGACCTAGCTTCTTGCCAAATTTCATAATTTTAGGTCAACGGGAAGTACCCTGTAGGTTTTGCTTTGGTGCATAATGTATGGAGATGAGGACATAAAAAGGGCTTATTATTTTTGAGGCAACTAATAAATGAAACGGCAACTAAGAGTTTGCATCTAATAAATTAATCTGGCAGCGATTAAGTATTTTAGCAACAATTATAATAGATGAGCTTCAAAATGCAAGGATTTATAAAAACTAAATAATGGCTGATTCTTTAAGGTAGCAAATATATTAAACAGGGGCAATGAAATCATAAGCGAGGTACTATAAATAATGACTTGGTGACTAATTTTAACAACGGGATAACAAAGATTGTATTATTGGCAACAATAGGCTCCCATATAAAAATACACTTTCGGGCTGCGATTTGTAGGCAGCTGTAAAAATTAAAACAGGTACTATTATGAAGTATTTGGATTTCAGTATTTTTGTTTGTAAAATCATAATTTAATGAAAACGGCGACAAGGTTAGTCATTGCATAGAAACAAAGTGCGGATCGAATATATTTAAAGATTTTATATTTTTTGGTGCTGTGATGGTCTTCTATTTCTGTTTGCGAGGGATATCAAGGGAACTTGGCCTAGGTTCATGACCTTGGGAACCTGACCTTGGAGCTTTAATTATAAATTCACTTTAATTTGTAATCATAATCATACTTCCGTGTGCTTCCTAACCTTCTTACAATGACTTCTACTTTTCTCTAAATAACCACTACCATCACGTAGCGCGGGGCGAGGGGGCGCAGCTCCCCAGAATGGGGGGCCATCAAAAAACAAACTCCAGACAGGATGACACATACACGGTAGGTTATGTTAGGTTCCCTTGTGACCCCTCGCAGACAGAAATAGGGGACCCGCACAGTGGGTCCCCGTCGAACTAACCTACAGTCAAGAGGATTTTAACAATGAACTAAGAGGAACACTCAGCTCGGCATAAATAAATAAATATTGCGGGTTGAATAAATAAAGACAATTATTGTACCTTTATACCTTTAACTCTTTCGCCATTGTAGGAAAATTTTAAGCTATATAATAAAAATTCAAAGTCAAACAATTTTTAAGCATGTCACTATTTGCTTTATTTAGAGCTCTTAAAATGTCGCACAAAGTATGTTTTTTATGACCATGTTCATATTTCCTTCACACCTTAGTTAACTTTATATACAACCTCATTTTATTATTTAAGAAAGCCTATTTTCTAGTTTTTATCCACCGTTAAGTGTTTGCTTAACAATAAATTCAGTTGCCAAAACAAAAAATCGATGCCAGTTTAAATTAAAACAAAGCTTACAACTGATTATAAAGCTGCCATTTTCTGCTTAAAATGATACTTCATTGTAGCTGCCAACCTATTATTTTTGCTACCTGCTTTAATATTTTTTGAAACAATAATTCAGATTAATATGTTGCCGCGTTAAATACATGCCCATAAAAAGTCGACTGCGTCGTTGTAAAAAAATGAAATTTTCAGATCTTGTGTGGTTTATGGACTTTAATATTCGTAATCAGTTTCAACCTGATACCTCTACCCGTTCGTGAGAAAAAGGGTCTTGACAGACAGACGGACAACAAAGTGATCCTATAAGGGTTCCGTTTTTTTTATTTTGAGGTACGGAACCCTAAAAACTAAAGATTGTTGCGCCACAAAACGAATCGGCACTAAAAGCTTTATAACTGGTACCTAGTTACTCTAGTAATAATATCTCTTCTTTTACCGTCTTAATGGAATTAGTTTAATTTTAGACCCTAACATCCGTAATTGCCTTTAAGGCGCCTTTTAACTGCCATTAAAGTAATCTGGCACTAAGGATATTTCTAATTCCGGAAAACTTACCGGACGGCAATCTATATCCGTTTAGCAAAGTCAAATACTGCTTGCAAACAGAAACGCGGCTATGTAGGTCGTGGCAACGCGTCAGTGGACGTTAAAATCGACGGGCGATGTTGTTAAACTCTGTGGAAAGTCTCCAGCGTAGTACAGTCGAGAGCACGTCAAGCTTGCCACATTGGACTTTGCACCGATCTTATATCTATCACCAGTGGGGCTAGCTGGAGTCCCGCTGCTAGTGTCAAGCTTGACCTGTTGTTGACTGTCCTAACTGTTATATAACAGGAATTTAATGAATGTGTAAGTATGAAACATTTAAGGAATTATTCTGGAGGCTACCTCTCTTTCTTCTTCGTTAGTAGTATTACTAAGTTTCCCTAAAAAAAGTTTATAAGTTTAGGTAAACTATAGGTATTATATGGAATCTGTCTGAAATAAAATTATTTTACATCACTCATATTCGGTAAGTAGGTCCTTATTACCCCCAAATGGGGCTTGTAGGTGACCAATTAGCGCTCTAGGGTAATAATGTAGCTAGAAAAGCCCTAGGGCTGTAAGTAATTAAATTTTGAAACAGTGAAGTGTTTTTTTTTATTACTTACCGCCCTAGGGCTTTTCTAGCTACATTATTACCCTAGAGCGCTAATTGGTCACCTACAATTTGGTGGTAATAAGGACCCACTTACCTCACAATCGAGATGTAAAGCAGAGTAGTTAGCTCGGGTGTAAGCATCAATTGCACCCTCGAACTAAAGGCGCCCTCGCTGCGCTCGTGCGCCTAAATATCTCGGGCTGCAATCGATGCCTTACAGCCCTTGGCTACTAATCTACTATTATTTTCTCACCAAAATATAAAGTGACAGCTACAGATATACAGCGTGTAATGGAAAGTGGTGATAATACTAAAAGGTGTGAATCTACCCATGAAACTAAACAATTTTCCCCAAGGAACATAGGTCATAGAAAAAAAAAAAATTTGGCCTCCCATAGAAACTGCATCAGCTGATAGCAAAGATTTCGGACCTCCTTGCTTCGCTCGGAATAGATACCTTGCTAATTTATTTTACTATGGGATGACATCTGCCAACATGTCCCAATATTTTATGTCAAACTATCAGTGATCACTAGGAAATATTCAAAATAACCCGTCAAATCCATAGAACGACGCCTTCGCTACCTTGTGACGAATTATTTCTTTAATCCTCCTTCTAAGTACCCTTATTTTTCTGTGGCTGATTAGGCCAGAGAAATTAGTATTTGACCTGGAAGTAATTAAGTATGGCTGTTTTTTCTTGGATTCTTGTTAAACAACTAATCTCTCCTATAAATGTGTAATTATTAAAATCGTATGACCTCCGGAACATATTTTAATTTAATAGTCTTAAATTAAATTAAAAAATTTCCTACACAAAAATGCTAATGCATTCAATCGATTAGCATTGTTAATAGAACTTTAATTCTAAATAGTTTACCTAAAAATTAAAAAGTTTTCCCATTGGAATTGCTGAAATTCGGAGTTTCAGTAACGTAATAAGTAAACTCGAAATTGCACTTAAAGGATAATATGTAATGGAAGTAAGTTTAATGTTTTACTTCTTAAATATTATTTTAAATACATTTTATACAAAATTAAAATGTCAACTGTAATGATAAACTCTATTTCTAAATTTTTCGGTTTTATATATCAAGAATAAATGAAAATGAGAAATTATATTTTTAATTATACAAATAACACAAAAACACATACTTCTGTAAAAAAATTAAAAAGAAATACTTACAGGATATTATAATATGAGGCATCGGTCACTCTTCGCATACAATACTATCCTCTACCCGCGCAGCATTAGAGTCTAAAGCGGTAGAACGGCTCGTGCGCAACGCAATGTAGCAAATCTACAAATTAGTGGTACAGCCAAAATAGCAAGTCCTAGTGTCATTTTTCCGTTTTAGAATATTTGTACCAATACCTATTGTAGGCTTTGGATGACTTATTATTTCTACTGTACCCACCTATCCATTATTACTGTCCATAAAACTGCGTCGATGCCTAAACTAACGTTTCACCTATCAGTTAAGATACTTTTAATTTCAACTTGTAAGTGTTATCTATTAAATAAAAATAATATACTTACAGGTTGTTAGAGACAGCCTTCCGAATACTGAAAGGGCATGATCAGTCAACGTAACTGAACAACTTTCAGCGAATAAAACTTTCAGGAAATGAAAAAAAATATCATCCTCTCCATACAAGCAACTTTATTCATTCACTTCATTTCCTGAAAGTTTTATTCGCTGAAAGTTGTTCATTACGTTGATCATGCCCTTTCCGTACCTATTCGGAAGGCTGTCCCTTACACCCTGCAAGTAATTATCAGTACCTTCTGTTTAGGAGTCGTTCGTCAAATCGCTAACGTAAAACTCGCAAGATGTAAGCAAGTACGTCAATCAAAAATTTAGGGTTCGTCTCACAGTCCCCCAGTCCCGAAGACACCCGTCCCGCTGGTACCCGAATTAAAATTTTATTTATAAAGCCGATTAAAAGTTAATTTTGCTTAGAAGTACCGTCAGCTGGAAAAGTTTTATTCCAAATACTTCGCTGAGTATTTTTGGCAGGCGGTAGGGCTTTTGTGCAAAGTCCTTCTGGGAAATTACCACCCCCTTGCCTTTTTCTGCCGTAAAGCAGCAGTGGTACTGCTATGTTACGGTTTGAAGAGTAAGGGAGCCAGTGAAATTACTGGCACATGAGATATACCATCTTAGTTCTCAGGGTGGGTAACGTGCTTTGCTGTCTTCTTAGTGTCAAATTATTTCACTAATAAGACAGTGGGTGTCATGGGCGTTGGTGAACACTTACCAGCAGGAGGCCCACCTGCTCGTATACCAACTTGGCATATTAAAAAACTGAACATGAAAGATTGGTTGCTTCACTTAACGATTTATTTATTTTTGTTTGAGACAACATCAGCACTTATTATATAAAATTTTTACATGATCTTATTACATCATAAGTCAATAATAGCTGTCCATGGTATTATTACTTATGTTAAGAACAGATTGAAAGAAGAAATAAGTGGATATATGCGTTTTGCTCTCTCCATCCTATTCGCCATCATGAAACGAGTGATTTTGATGTTGTTATACGAGGGCGGGATGATACCTCGCCTAGGAAAGGATTACAAAGTTTAACGTTACGAAGAGGTTTTTATTTTTCGACATAGTCTCCTTTAAGCTATACGCACTTAGATCATCTTCGCTTTAAAGCAGTTATAAATCTATACATATAATAAAAAATCGTAAAGGCAAAAAAAGTCTGTAAATTGAACATATTGAGAAAAAAACCAACCAGAGTGACTTAAAATGATTAACTGAACATTTTCGTATAGTTTTTAAAATTTTTGTTTGTTTATGTTTATTTTGTTTCGGGTCTTAGCGCGATAAGTCTACCCTTGACCACGGCTGTTGCAACGCAGCCGAAACGTCGGGAATAATAAGGTAATTTATTTTGCCTAATAACTATTATCGCGCTAAGACCCGAAACAAAATAAACATGATTGAAAAGTGCGAAAGTCTAAAACAAACCTTTTGTTTGTTTGTTTGTCTGTCTGTTTGACCGAGCATCACGCAAAAACTACTGAACGAATTTTGACAAAACTTTAAATATTGATAGTGTATGTCCCAGAATAACATCTTTTAAAAAAAACTCGAAAAATTGTCGAGAAATAGTAAACCACAAAAAAAAAACTTCGGCATAGTACAAAGTCAGTACATTTCAGAAGTCAACTTTGATTGTGGATTTTATCCGGAACTGATAACAATACACTGTAGGTTTATACTTTGTGTTCAAGTCTTTGGCCCAAATACAAATATCAAGAATCCATTTTTGATTTGTTTTTTTTTTAAGGGAAGCACATTTCATGGTTTATTTGCTCATCATTTTGTTACTATGGTTACCAATGGTTACTTAAAACAAGTTGGCTATGAAATGGCCATGAATAATAATACTTATGTGATTATAAAAATTCTTATGAAAACTGGCAATGTCCCCTGCTTTATGTACTCCATTGAATGGCAAAATCATGGCCTGCCACACTCACATAACCTTTTGTGGCTTTAAAATAAGATCAGGCCCAACGATCTTAACCAAGTGATTAGTGCAGAGCTTCTGTACCCAGAAAAATATTAAGGCTCATATGATTCACGGGCCCTGCGGTATCGTGAATCTAAATTCACCATGTATGAAAAACGGGCGTTGCTTAAAAAGATTTTCGAAAGTATACGTCAGTGAAACAGTCACTGGTGAGAATGGATATCGAAGTTATCGGCGCCGGTCGCCCAGGTAGGTGAACTGAGCACTGAGATGAACTCGCGTGGCCAATAGGGAACATGCACGAATTTTTTTTTATAAGAAATTTATTCTCATTCATGTAATAAACAGACTTGTAAAACTATTTTTCGAATAACTATAATATTAAAAAAGATATAAGCCATCGAAGATTTGTTTCTGTCCCTTTCTAGCAAAACGAAATTTAATATGGAGATTATAAAGCTGTAGTGAATTGTGACGTCACTATTCATGTCGGATCTCTCTGTCTAATTAGTAGTTTTAAATGCTTATATCGGCCGTATTTCTTAGCCGATTTAAATTTTAATTTCATTTTTGTCATCTCTAGTACGGTATTTTCATATTTTATTAATAAATGCGACTAATAAAATTTATGCACGTTCCCTATTGTTGTTGATAACAGATGAGTAGTTTCATACTCACCAGTGCATTCTTGGACTTTTGAGACACACATCAAAGTTGAGTCATGTGCAAGCGTCGCCTCTATCAAATACATTTGTAAATATGTCAATACTGCACGCAAAAAGGACCAAATTAAAGCGGAAACAGGATCCCTATAACTGAATATGTCAATGAGGAAAGTGACCAAGCCACGCATACAGAGCGAAAATCGAGACGAAGTAACATCCTATCAGTTTGGTTGGTATATAAGTACCTGTGAAGCAGTTTCAGGTACAAAGTGATAGCCCAGGCTCCATACATTTATGAAACATCACCTTTCATTCTTAGAGTGATCGTTTTAGTTTTCCTGTAATATTTACATAACCTCTATCTACTATACTTAATTAAAATTTCTCCTTTTGCTAAATTCGGAGATAAGAAGGGGGGGGGGGGGGGGATGCTACTTTTATACATGTTGAATAAGAATTTATTTTGGTATGTACCGGTAACACCCTTTAATACCCCACTCGACTCGAATTTTGCCCACCCTATTTAGGCCCCTTTTACAATAATAATATGTTTTTAATAAAGTTGGGCAAACATATTCTAAAACTATTCCTTTCAAGTCATAGCGTGGTTGCTAATAAACAGGTGTGACAGACAGACAGACAGACGAAGTTGCACCATAAGGGTTCGGTGTTTATCATTTTGGTTCGGTGCCCTAAAAGTTCATTTTCTTACCTTGAAACACTTTTTATGCCGACGGTACTAGCTGAAAACTATAAAACGATAACAATGTAAAATGTAATCAAATTTATGGAATTCGGGTGCCAGCGGGACTGGGGGACTGCGGAAATAATCCAAAATTTACATTAAGCCACGATCACACCTAGCTAAATTCAAAGACTAATTCGGCATACATTGCTCGTTGATGTAAGGATATTGCAATTTACATAACCAAGCCTCTCAGCAATGTATGCCAAATTAGTCTTTGAATTAAGCTGGTGTGATCGTGGTCACAAGTTTAGTTTTTAAGTAGGTAGTAATTATGAACGTTTTATCTAAGGTACCTAGTTAGAAAGAAAAATTTAATAGTCCCATACCACAGATTAGTCTATAGTACCGACAGTTTAACAACGCGAAGATGTCTACAACGCAGGTAGGTATTCCCGCTAGCGCAAACTTGCAAATTAAAAAAATAGAATAGGTACATTCGGTCGGCGGCGTTTTTGCTCCGTGGCGGCTGCCGGCGGGGCTCGTGCCCCTCCCCCCTTACCTCGATTTCTCCGCCGCGTTCGCCCACCACCGCGGTACGCTAGAGCATTCTTACCTATTTTTACGTAAGTAATATAATAATTATATATTTTTCCAACATTCCCAATCTGCGACGTCAAACATTCGAATGTAGGCTAATCAGTAGACCTAAGATATGATTAATTAAAAAGAAATACGCCCATTAGCATTTATAGCTGATTAGATAAATGCATATATATCATAGGGGGCTTTTCCCTACAACTTACATTTTTAATTATTGTGAAACCTAATAATGCATTTCATCAGGAGTCATAAATCATTTTAAAATTGGCATAAATATTTATAGCTCCTTAGAAAAATAATAATATATATATTTATAAATTTAAATTATAAAGCAAAATTATAAAGTGTTTAATAATGATGCCAAATATTGTTATCTAATATTTACAATTATTATAAATAAGAATTGGCCCATAAGTATTTTTGGCTCGTATAATACGAATTTTTTTGTTTAAAATGTATTTTTCGTCATCTTCCCTATACATTTATTTTTTAATACTATTTTTCATATATGTATTTAAACTTAATTTTGACAATAATAATAAAAAAGTCACCTTTATATTTACTTCTAACCCACTCATATAAAAGTTTCTAAATACCCTGGACTATGATAGCGTACCTTGTCTGGGAGGTCATATTTGGTTTTTCATATTTCGACCATACTCCTTTAGAAAAGTTGTTCAGTTTCATGGGCTGAGTCACACCCTTCATACACATAACGGTGTGATTTATACACGTTGCAAAACTTTTATTTTAAAAAGGTTTGCGGTACCTACTGCCAGTGATAATAGGTCTTTACCTATGAAATTGCCGAAATTTTCTTACAGATTAATGAGATCATAATTCCTATAATTCTAATGCAATTTTTTTCATTTGTCTTATATTTGAAAGTTGACTTCAAGGTTATCTATTAACGCATAAAATAAAGTTTTAATTTTTAGTTTGATATATAAAATTAAAGGTTCGAAAATTCTTCGTCTTAAATGTCATCCGATTTCGTCATTAGATTTGTTATATTTTTTTACAGATTATATTTTTCGAAAATTTAATTTAAGCTTCTGTTAGCTTAATGTCTTCCCAACAATACACAAAAAAAAAAAAAAAATTGGAGTTATAATTCCTAAGAAAAATGCAAACATGTTAGTACTGAAAATTGAGTTTACCTAAAATTCGCCATACAAAACGGCAATTTCATAGGTAAAGACCTATTATTAACTAATATTTGGTTCCACAGTTTTGTATATTCGCAAAAATTATTTGACAAAAATAAAAAGTCTTAAGGCGATCCGTTTTCCCTACTAAATTCAAATGACTTGCATTCTTATGCGGGCCATAAAATGCTGTCGAAAAACGAGTGAATACTGCTATTTTTAGTTAAATTTTTCGCTGATTAATACAAAGTCACAGCTACTGCACGGAAAGTACTAGTTTTTGTTAGCAATTTTTGGTTCAATATTACCATTGTGGGTGTGCGATCTATACTTTAGCACTTTCGGTGCATTATCTGTATCTTTGTATAAATCAGTGAAAAATTTAACTAAAAATAGCAGTATACTACACTCGTTTTTCAACAGCATTTTAAGAATGCAAGTCATTTGAATTTAGTATGGAAAACGGATCGCCTTAACAAACAAACGTTGCTTCTAGTTGACACTCTGTATATACACTCTAAGTGTGTCCCGTGGTTACGATGTGACGAGTTATGAGCTTGCCTCTATAATTACAGTAGTTATTCATCAGACGCGAGTGACCGCGACTGTACTTCATGACCTAGTTTGATAAGGTATGATCGACTTTGATACCTTGTAAACATGTAAATTATTCAAGCTTGTAAACATGTAAATTATTCAAGCTTGTAACAGGTAACATTTCAAATCTGACTGTAAACTTGAGTTCTTCACTTTTATCCCAAGCCTAACGGATCAGATTGCTATTTTCAAGAAGTTAGCAAATAACTTTTGGAAACCTGAGATCCCCAAGGTCTCCGAATAGATTGTGGCTTTCATCAAACATCCTGAAGCTGATTGCGAGCTTTCATAATCAACCAAACTTTCTACTGTTTGCCTTAAATTACGAGACATTATACCAGATTACAAAGTTTACCCAAATTAATTTGGTTAAAACTATTTACGGGAATTGAGATCTTCTAATCTACGTAACTACTGACGGATTCACGAAAATTTTATTAGTATCAATGTTGTCTTCAAGTAATTTTTTAGCACGTACTTTCGATATTTTAAACTATATTTTCATGTGAAGAAATCGCGATTGGGTGTGGTTAAAGTACAAGTGTAATTTTAAAATTAAAATTATCTTGTGCTTTTGGAAACATTTACAAAACCAAATCATCATGAGGGTAGGGTAGGGAGTTTTTAGGGTTCCGTACCTCAAAAGGAAAAAAACGGTATCACGTACGGACGAATCACTTTGTTGCTCGTCTAACCGTCATTCATGACCCTTTTTTTCATGAAGGGGTAAAATAATCAAGTTAAAATTAATATCAAATATAAAAGTCCATGTACCCTTGAAGATACGAAAATTTCAAGCTTTAACAACAACAAAATCAAAAGACGGCCATTTATGTCTGCCGCTCATTTACGGATCGAACTAAAACCTACAAGGTACTTCTTGACCTAGAATCATGAAATTTGGCAAGGAGCTGGTCTTATCTGGGCTGGTCTGGCACAACCAAATAAAAAAAGGAAAAAGTTTGAAATCATTCAATATTACAACTTTTCTCAAAACTAAATAATCAATTAAGGTGAGCTCCCGTTTCAGGTACATTCATATCAAAGAGGGATAAAGTTTGAGTGGACGCGAAGTTTTTTAAAGTTAAAAAGCAAAAGCTTGTATTATCATAGACAGGTACGGAACCCTTAACACGCGAGTCCGACTCGCACTTGCCTGATTTTTACTTTCGAGCGGAGCGAGAAATGTATTGTATTCGTGAAAAAAAAAAGTTTTTCTAATTTTCTCAAAAATGTGTTCTATATCACTTATACATCATAAAAAACAAGTCTCCCAAAAATGTCCGTCCGTTGGTCGGTCGGTCGGTCGGTCCGTCGGTCCGTCGGTCGGTCGGTCTGTCCGTCACGCTTTAGCCTAGCGTCTAAACGAATGGTCCGATTGACACCATATTTTTAATTTAAGAGTTTTATGCAAATCAATCGAAGGGTTTTGAGTGGTTTCCTGCTGGCTCTCATTTTAAGGGTAGCTGTCATACAACAAAAATTAAAAATTGTAATTTTCGCAAAAACGGCTCATAAAATCTTGATGAAACTTTGCATGACCAAGCGTCTCCATTTAAGGTATTTTACGGCAGTATCAATTGGTATGCAGAAATTCATATAAGGGGTGATCCGCTACTACTAAAATTAAAAAATGTGATTTACTCAAAATCGGTTTCATTGAGCTTATTTTGATGTTCTACAATTTGGATTCCAAATTGGTTTTCTACCTGACTGCATATTTCATTAAATCATTTTTACATAAATCCAGTAGGTATAGGTAAGTTTGTATTTTGATATTATTTGTATGGAATTACAAACTTAAGTTTGCAGTTGGTACTTATTTACTCATTGAATAGTAATGCAGCCTTTATTATATAGTAGTTAGAGCATTCGGCTCTTGATCCGGAGGTTCTGGGTTCGACTCCCGGCGGGGACACTGTTGAATGATGACTCTGGTATATCGCGAGAAAGTAAGTGCAGTGCTGCTGTACCATTTATTTAGGATACCATACTAAGCCTATGTTATTGGGTAGATAAAAAAACAAAATGTCTGTCTCTCTATCCGACGTTTAATGGGCTGTAGGGTAGGAAGGCGACTTTTTTCAAATGTATTATTATTATTTAAGAAGACTCACAATGGACAGGGAGAAATATAGAGAGCTGGTAGCCGACGTCCGTTAGGATATGGCACAGAAAGCAGAAGAAGTGTTATTATAGCGGATTTTCGAACAAACAATAAAACGCACGAAAAGTAAAAAAATTGGGGGTTCTCTAAGTCCCCATACCACTTACCATACAATAAACGTGCAGCTCATTTTATTGGATTTGCTGCAAGATTATAGAATAATTAAAGGAGACACATATTTTTCAATTCATAATTTTTTTATCCTTTATTATACTTTTTTGAGTTTTAAAAGTCGTAAATTTTTCCGGAAATGCCGTCACAGCTGAGGCTCCTTAAGAATTTTATATCAAAAGTGTATTGGCCCTCAGAGGCCATTGGAGCCTTAGTTGTGACACATCGCAAAAAAAATTCAATTTTCATATCCTCTTAAATTACAGTGTAAACGTTAAAAAATTAAATTTCTCGAGAAGCATGGAACCAAATTTCGCAATGGTTTTGAGCATGGTAATTGGAGCTCATTGCTTCGCTCGGAAAAGAAAACCGTGCTAAATTATTTTACTCTGGGATGACTTCTGCCAGCCTGTCCCAAATCGCAATGTCACAACATCATCGAGCATTATGAAATATTCAAAAAACCCCTACCAAATTAATAGAACTACGCCTTCACTACTTGTCTAATATTGGTATATTTTGAAAATATTTTTCAAGTCTTTAGGAAACTAATGACTGAAATATAAAGATGTATTATATTTTTAGAATTGGCTCAAAAAGCCCTTTCATTAGGTACCCCACATGATAGGTTTCTGTAAAAAAAAAAAAACATACAAAAAATTTATGACGTATTTCTCCCATACATCAATGGAATTTCCGGTGCTCCGAGTCATATTAGTTTAATAGGACTAAGAAACAAATGTACGAAGTTACACAATTCTAATATGTAACGCCGCGAGATTACACGATCCTCTAAGACTATATATACCTTGGGGGTGATCGTGGTAATTTCAACGATATTACCAAATCAAAAACGTTTGCCTCAAACACTTCGTAAAGACTTAACATAACTTTTGAGGCAAACGTTTTTGTTTTGGTAATGTCGTTGAAATTACCACGATCACCCCCCTTGTTACGAATTATTTATTTAATCCGCCTTCTATTTATTCTGTGGTTTTGCGAAATTATTTCCGCAAGTTTACAACTTAGTCAATTGAGCTACTCTTTATTGAACATCAAAACACAATAGTACATTAAGATGCACGTGCGCTATTTTGGATATTACGGCCGAGGCTCAGAAATTGCAGCCCGAGCCGCAGGCGAGGGCGTAATGGAGCCGAGGGTGTAATCACCAAAGCGCACAAGCTTCTTACGACGTTTTTCAACACATTTGCGAATAAAAACGAATCAAATTCGCTTACCTTTTTGCGGTTCGGGCTGCAATTCCTGAGCCTCCATTTTTCGTTCTCACAATACTTTTCAACATGGAATAAATACACCACAAAGAGCTAGGTTTATACTTATTCGCCAGCTCATTGAAATAAGCCAAAAAGACATTCTCTGAAAACGAATTGGCATTTTTGCTGTTCTTCCATTCAATGAACTTTTCGTAGGAAAGAATGTATTTTTCCTTTGATTTTGCTGGAAGCAGACTCTCACTTGCATTTTGTGGCCCAGTTATTATTTCCTGTGGGGTTAAATTAAGATCTTCTTCATTCACAAAGTTACAAAAATCAAAGCAAATGAAAATACTTTTGTAAAGTGGCGCGCGGAATTCCAGTTGCGCGCGCATTTCTTTTTTCAAATGAGGAGCTGTGACGAAGCAGTGGCAATGCTCCCAAACAGCGTAGTCATTGAAAAAGTACAATAAAAAATTTAATTTTCACCTCCAAAGCTCGGAAACATTTGTTTTGTCGGTTAAATTCTGCGGCCAAAAGCGATTTTTGGCCCCTAGCGGGCAAAAGCTTTTTCTGCGGCCAAAAGCGATTTTTGGCCGCTAGCGGGCAAAAGGTTTTTGAAATTCGAACGTGATGCAGTATGGCAGACCTCCACGCTGCGGTACTGGCTGCTTCCTCGCTTTAGTGAGGTGAAAAATTGTGTGTTTCGCTCAGCAGCAAAGTTATTTTGCGTCTCGTGCCTTGAAACCTTCGCCACGCTCGAAACACAAAATTTTTCACCTCATTAAAGCGAGGAAATGTTAACATAATGCAAGAAAAGCAATTCAAATATAAGAAATAAGTGTTTAATTAATTACTCATACGTTCTAACGTAAGGGCATAATACCTACATAATGGTACTGACGGCAGCAAGCAAGTGGAAACATAACCAGTATAACCTGAACCAGCGCTTCGCTACAAACCTGCGTAACCAGAGACCAGCTCAAGGTCAAAGAGTTTTCACGGACGAGTGGCCATGTATAGATTAAGAATACTAGACATTAAGAAGGAAATCACTATAATTAAATTATTATTATTTTTGGGACTGTTGTGCTTATGTTCATGACTCTATCTATTAACTACTTGATAAATTTGCAGAGGAAGGTTCATTTTCATTGGATTTCTGAAGACAGAGGATAGGTAGGGGCAGGCAAATCTATTTTGTATTGCGTTGATTTGAAGTCAAAGGGCGAGTCCATTAATCTGGGCAAGAGAACAAAAAAAAAAACCGGTCAAGTGCGAGTCGGACTCGCGCGCCGAGGGTTCCGATATACCTATAGTATTTTTGGAAGCAATAAAGTCCATTTTCAGGACCGCAAAACTAAATTTGTTTGTAAAGGTTTTTTGCAGATTTCTGAAAAACTGTGCAACTTAGAAAGATCGTTTTATTTTTGCTGTAAAGTTTACATAAACCTCTGTCAACTGTAATTAATTCAGATTTTCCCTTACTCAAACTTCGGAGATAAGGGGGGGGGAATGGTATTTTTTTTTACATTTTTCATCATAACTTGAAAACTAAGAAACTTAAAAAAATACAAAAATATATTTTAAAATGTACAAGTAAAGCCCTTTCATATGATACCCCACTCGACCTAGTAGCGACAATTTGAAATTTGGCCCCCCCTATTTTGGCCCCCTTTACATTAATAATCATACTTTTTTCAAAAAATTTTCATGTGCAATTAAGTTGGGCAACTATATTCTAAAACTATTCCAAATTTCAGCTCGATAGCGTAAGTGGTTGCTGAGATATAGAGGTGTGACAGACAGACGGACAGACAGACAGACAGACAGACAGAGCGGCACCATAAGGGTTCCTTTTTTTTACCATTTTGGTATCGGAACCCTAAAAAGGCGATCAAATTTTAAATTTACTTTTCCTTATCAGCCAGTACCTTACCCACCAGGCAATCACTATTCATAATACTATTTGTTTCTTTCCTTTAGCTGCATCCCTCTTTCTCATCTTTAAAACGATAGTGCGTGGCTGGTTTTACAAGCGGCCAGCACTGCAGCATACTACAAAGTAATAAGTACATCGCGTTCGAATTTTAAAAACCTTTTGCCCGCTAGGGGCCAAAAATCGCTTTTGGCCGCAGAATTTAACCGACAAAACAAATGTTTCCGAGCTTTGGAGGTGAAAATAACTATTATTGCTTACAAAATCAATTAATGTTAATTTGTTGTCAAATTTAACTAATCTCATGCAACAAACTGTTTATATATTATATTTTCATCAACATTAGGTATATATTTACGAAAATGTCATAAATATTTTAGACATTAGAACTCCTTGCTCTTTTTTAATATTAAAAAAAACTAAAATTAAATAACTAGTGCTGTAATGATAAAAGCACGCGTTTTTAATAAGCTGGATTATGGACCTAAATACAGTGCAAATAGAGCTGTTTTATGAGCAAATGTGTTGAAACATAGATATTGATATTTTGTTGAACTTTTGAAACAATGAAGTCATATTTTTTGCTGCCGTTTCGTAACTTTTTAACACTGAATTTATAATTAAAAATGTATAACTTCGTGTAAAATTTAAAATTACTTGGTTTTCATCAATTTAAAATTATTCTTTCCTAGTTGCAAACAGTTTTTTTACGCAGTAAATATCGCGGTCTGATAGTCGCATTTATTTCGACGGATGCGATACGTCGTCTACAGTTCACCATGTACACAAATACCTTTCTAAACATTGCCAAGCCGTTAGTCGACCGTTCATAATATGAGCATTACATGGCAGGTGCGGGGAACTCATGAAGAGGTGGGGCTTCTCTGATAACGACAAGTGTGAATGCGGTATTTTGCAAACCATGACACACTTGCTGTCGTGCCCTACTTCTCCAGTTTCCTGCACTCGGAGGGACCTTTTTGAAGGCAACCAAAAGGCTATTGATGTGGCTACTTTTTGGGCTAAGCGCTAAGTCAGTTTTGCCATTGACTCGAAAAGAAGAAGATGGCATTACCGGCAAGAAATCGATAAGCCGAGAGCCCGTGAGTGAAACAAACTTCCACATTTGTTACCAAACCCGATTTTAGGCCAAACTAGTTTTTTTCCTACGAATAAATAATAAGTCAGGAACTCTAACTCAGAACAAATTCCACACAAAAGTGGCCCTACGTGAAACTAAAAGGACGTAAGTATATTTAAAATACTAATCAATTGGTTCAAATTCAGAACGAGAGCAGGGATAAGTTCACACGCGTCTGCAATGTCAGCTAGTGGTAGTTTAGTAATTGACGCGGTGACACGACTTCTTCTAATACACGACTTTCGTTGGGTCATTTTTTGAGAGCTGTTACATTTCCTGACTTATTTATTCGTAGCCTAGGCTGTAATGTTGGGTAGGTTAGGTTAGGTTATCTGGTAACCCTTGCACTAGAAACAAGTCTTCTCTGGTGCAAGGTTAAACAGACCTAACCTAACCTACCGAACATATTTCGGTTTGGAGTAGGCAATACTAGTTTGGCTTAAAATCGGGTTTGGCCGGTAACATCATCATTACCGAAACTACTTAGAACTACTTACTTTGTGAAAGAAAAGTAAATATTTAAACTGAGCAAAATATACGGCTTGGGACACTTTTTTTATTTTGTGAATTCTCAGTTTTAAACGAAAGGTTAAATAAAAAGGTTATATAAAGTGTCAACTAAATAAATAAAATGTTTTATTATTTAATTTTTAAAAGACCTTGTCTGTACCCACAGCAAACTCTCAAGCGATAATTATCGGTAGCAGCAGACTCCGGTCCAAGTTAGACTAGGGCTTAGTTCCTGAACTTATGTATGAAGGGGTTCAGATCCCTTTATGTGATAAGGTAAAAAACTTGGGCCTGATCATGGACTGCAACATGTCTTGGACATCTCACGTCAACGAAGTAAGTAGGCGTATGCACTTCACGTTTCACTCTCTCAAACGTCTCCAATACTTCCTCCCTTTTAACTCCAAAATTATGCTCGCGCAATCCCTCCTGCTACCTATCCTCGACTACGCCGACGACGTGTGCTATTTGGATGTGACTGAGGAGCTGCTTAATAAGTTGGAGCGCCTTCAAAACCTAGCTATTCGCTTCATTTTCGGTCTTATGATCATGTTTTTCACTTTTGTGCTCAACTTAAATAGCTCCTTATCCGTCTTCGTCGTGATATGCTCATCCTGTCCGTCCTATACAAAATTCTGAATGACCCGCACTCCCCTTACCTTCGTTCCCGATTCCAGCTCCTTCCCCCTCCCACTCGCTCTAGGCGTCCTTGCATCACTGCGATGCTGGTGGTGCCTAGGAGCAATACGAATTTCTTTTTCCACTCTTTCTCGGTTCGTGCTGCTATGATGTGGAATAAATTACCTAAAAGTGTCCAAGAAAGTCCTTCCATTGATTCCTTCAAAATAAGGGTGAAGGAGCATTTCCTCTCGCAAGTCACTTCATAGTCATCATCATTGTCAATTTATGTGTTTAACTTTCATCTATCTATGTATATATTGTATTATAAGTATATACATATATATACATGTAAATGTGTAAGTTTTATGTATTTATTTTAGTTTATTATAAGTTATTTATATATTTATGGACTTTTATTTTAATTATACTTTCTGCACTATTGTGTCCTGCTGCTATTCACTTTCTCACCGCCTTAGGTTGGCTGGAAGAAATCTCTTTTAGAGATAAGCCTGCCCTTGTATATGTCCTTTAATTTTGTTATTTTATTTTCAAATATGTGTGCAATAAAGAATATATATACACTTTTTCCCATGTAATAAAGTTTAATGCTCTGTTTACGTCTTTGTACCAGAAATATACATAAAGTGATGATAACACATTAATGGGGTTGCAAAGAGGATGGTTTATGTTTCATGAATGTTTTATGGTCCTCCTCAACTTGCTAATTTCCTAAACCCCGTCATAACATTTTTTATAGCCATAACATGCGAAAATAACTGAAACAGTCTGCTCACTGTTCTTTCGGTTTAAATTCTCAAGTTGATAAGTTTTGATACAATTAATGTTTTTGCACTTGTGTGGATATCCTATACAAGGTGTAACAGAAAGGTTATATCAACCCTGAAGGATGTGATTCTGCCCATGAAACTAAACAACTTTTCCCAAGGAACATAGGTCGAAATACGAAAAATAAATTTTTACCTCCCATACAAAATGCTATATCAGCTGATTCAGTTTCTATGGCAGGTCAAAAATTTTTTTTTCGTATTTCGACCTATGTTCCTTTTTTAGTTTCATGGGCAGATTCACATCCTTCAGGGTTGGTATTCCTTTTTGTTACACCCTGTATATTTCTTGGCTAGAGTGAATTGTATGTGTGCTCTCTATAATTTCACAAATATTGGAATACCCTGAAAATCAACGCTTCTTTTACGCTGCCATAGCACGATCCGAAACGGCGTAGACTCGCTCTATTTGCATTGTATTCTGCATGACATTCAATAAGTATTCTGTAAAGAATCTACATTGAATAAAATTATCTGAATCTGAATCAAATTTTAAATCCTGATTGAACGAAACATTATTGGCTATGTTTAATTATAAGTGCAGTCAATCAATAAAACAATCTATACAGGATGTAAAAGATGCTCCGAAATTTCCGCGCGCACACCCTAAGACTGATCAAACCGGCTTAAGTTTGATCATTGTTAATGATCAAATTTCAGCCTAGAAGATTGTAGATTTCGACTATGAACATAAATCGAAATACAATAATAAAATATCATAAAACTGCATAGCTTATTTTGTTCCTGTGTTCCTTGAGAAAGTTGTTCAGTTTCATGATCTGAATTCATGGTTTCAGATTTCGGAAAATGTCTTTTTACACCCTGTGTTGTATAATTGTAGTGTTATAAAATTTTAGCTTTCTGCCCAGCAGCTTCGCACGCATATTCATTTATTGGGGTTCCGATACCAAAATAGTAAAATAGGAACCCTTATGGTGCGACTTTGTCTGTCCGTCTGTCTGTGACACCTGTATATCTATCTCAGCAACCACTCATGCTATCGACTTGAAATTATGAAATATGGTTACCCAACCTAATCGCACATGAAAAAAAAATATGATTATCAATGTAAAGGGGGCTCAAATAGGGGGGCCGAAGTTTGTGAAAGGAAAGCCCTGAATTAATTACAGTCGATAGAAATGTATGTAAATATTACAGCAAAAATAAAACGATCTTTCTAAGTTGTATAGTTTCTGAGAAATTGGAAAAAAACCTTTACAAACAAATTTAGTTTTGCGGTCCTAAAAATGGACTTGCTTCGGAAAATACTATAGGTACATTGGAACCCTCGGCGTGCGAGTCCGACTCGCACTTGACCGGTTTTTTATTGAAACATGAACTGCTTAAATATGTATACTATACAGCGTGAATTTTCATTGGTTTTGGTCCCGAAACCCAGTGATTCTAGGTACTCATGAAAACAAGCAACTTTCCCGAAGAAAAAAAAATTTACTCGAAAAAATTTTTCGCCTTCCCGAAAAATTTTCTTCGAGTAAATATATTTTTTCTTCGCGATAATTGCTTGATATCATGAGTAGAATCACTGCGCTTCGGGAGCAAAACCAATAAAAATTCACGCTGTATAGGTATTCAAATTCAAAATATTTTATTTCAGACTAATGTCCATAACAGGTGTTAGTAAAACAGAAATAAACTTAAATGGTAGTGTTAGTAAAGGAAAGGTGCTACCTAATGTCTGTATGGAGCTGCACCCATCGTCGCAGGAGTGGGGAGTCCCACCGATCTATAAACACGCGCTTGATACTGTTGGTGCTGCCGCGAAGACGGGTCATTGCGGATGCACATCGTTTCTCATGATTGCAGCGAAGCCATCAACATGCGCATCCGCGAACATTCCTGACGCACTACATCACCACGGCAGCCCCAACAGCGCCCTGAATGCGTTATTGTATTGGACGCGTAGGTCGCTGTATGTCCGCTGAGTAATAAAGTTGGCCCACAGGCTGCACGTATAAAATGACTGACAATAAGCTTTGAAAAGCGTTATTTTTACTTTCGCAGTGCAACGTGTGAACCTGCGAGCCAACATGTTACAACGGACAGACAGCGACCTACGTTGTAAAAATCTGAATTAATCACAAGTCGATAGAAGTTTATATAAATATTACAGCAAAAATAAAACGATCTTTCTAAATAAAACAGTTCTTTAGAAATATGCAAAAAACCTTTACAAACAAACTTAGTTTTGCGGTCCTAAAAATGGACTTTATTGCTTCCAAAAATACTAAAGTTATATCGGAACCCTCGGCGTGCGAGTCCAACTTGCACTTGACTGGTTTTTTAGGGTTCCGTACCTCAAAAGAAAAAAACGGAACCCTTATAGGATCACTTTGTTGTCCGTCTGTCTGTCTGTCTGTCTGTCTGTCTGTCTGTCTGTCTGTCTGTCAAGACCCTTTATCTCACGAACGGGTAAAGGTATCAGGTTGAAATTAATAACATATATTAGGATCCATGAACCACACAAGATCTGAAAATTTAAATTTTTTACAACGACGCAATCAAAAGATATGGCACTTCATGTCCTCATCTCCATACATTTATGCAAAAATGCAAAACCTACAGGGTACTTCCCGTTGACCTAAAATTATGAAATTTGGCCAGAAGCTAGGTCTCACAGTACAAATAATGAGAAAAGTCTAAAATCATTAAATATTACAACTTTTCTCACAACTAATGATAACCAATTGTGGTGAGCTCCCGTTTCAAGAATATTCATATAAGAGAGGGGTCAAGTTGGATGGTCAAGGAGGCGATTTTTGTTTTAGTTCTATTTTAAAAACGGGAACACTTACAAACTTGAAAATTGGTTTGTTTATAGTGCATAAGCTATAAAATAACAACAAATAATAAAATTTGGTCAAGCGCGTGTCGGACTCAAAAAATCTAGCACATTAACTTACTGAAATTTCAACTAATACAATTATGATTATGTGGTGGTACGGAACCCTTGGTGCGCGAGTCCGACTCGCACTTAGCCGGTTTTTAAGTAACTCGCACGCATAGGTATAACCCAAACCCGTAAAATATATAAGTCACTCAATATTAATGTAGCTTTCTACTGGTGAAAGAATTTTTAAAATCGGTTAAGTAGTTTCTGGGGTTCCAGAGATTATTTCCTACCTAAGACAACGGAACTATAAATTATATTGTCTTTGCTTCCTACAAACAAACTCAGAAACGTTACCTCTTTATAATATTAGTGTTGATGAATAATAAAAATTCCCATCATTGAAGATCGGTCGGGCTCTGACTCATCATCATCATATCGTGTGCGTTGCAAGGTCGATGATCGACCTCACAAACCAGGGTTTGTTGAGCTGTCAAAGGCCTGTGACATGGCTAATTAATGAGTCATCCGTTCAAATCGCGCTGGAGTCAAAATTTACGATTTTCGCCGAAGGATAAAACAATGCAGTTCTCAGTTTTCAAAGAAGACATTAATATCATATTAGATATACTTTCACGATCTGTTTTTTGGTTTAAAAACATTTCAAAACATTGGGATATTTTTCCAAATAGTACAGTTTTTTAACACGTCCGTGAGGGGGAGAAATCAAGAAATCGTCCAAATATGCATAAGTGAAGTCCAGACCCCGTAACATTTCATCCACGAACCGCTGAAACGTCTGTCCGGCGTTACGAAGTCCGAACGTCATGAACGGAAATTCGTATAAGCCGAACGGTGTGGTAATCGCGGTCTTCGGGATGTCGTCAGGGTTCACGGGAATCTGGTTGTACGCTTTGACAAGGTCGATAGTGGAAAACACAGTGCAACCCGCAATGCAATGAGCAAAATCCTGGATGTTGCGGATCGGGTACTTATCTGGGATCGTCCTAGCGTTCAGCATCCGATAGTCACCGCAAGGACGCCAGCCATTGTCCTTCTTGGGTGCTAGATGGAGTGCAGCTGCCCAAGATGACTCTGAAGGTCGACATGTACCGTTTTGTAACATTGCCTCAAATTCTGACTTGGCAATTTTTAGTTTGTCGGGAGCTAATCGGCGCGGTGTACAGCAAACCGGCGGTCCTGGGGTAGTACGAATATGATGAACTGTATTGTGTTTAGGTGTGCGGTGAATGCCTGGTGGTCGTGTGATCTCGGGAAAGTGTTCGAGTATACGGTGATAAACAGAAGAACCAGTAACTACCTTTACTGACGAAACAATTTCCGACGGTTGGGCAAGCAAAGCCACGGTCGAAAGCATTGTATTGCCATCCATTAAACGTTGGTTCCTAACGTCTACTATAAGGTTATAGTGCGACAAAAAATCTACACCTATTATCGCCCTAGTTACATCAGCTACCACAAACTGCCAAGCAAAGTCGCGGCGCAAGCCTAGATTTAACACAATGTGCGCATACCCGTACGTCAAAATTTTGGTACCGTTTGCAGCACTCAACTCAAAGTTTGTTTTTTGACGATGTCCTTTGACACAAGATCGCGGAAATACACACAAGTCACTACCAGTGTCTACTAAAAATTGTACCTTCGAACGTCGATCCGTAACAAACATGCGACCGGTACCTGGGCAGCCGTCGGCCGCATTTACCGACTGCCCCGCGATTTTACCGAGAAATCGCATGGCTTTACACACTTACTGGCTTTCTCCGCAAACTTGGAGTGGTACCAGCAGAGCGGGAATTTTCGATAGTTCGACTGGGTACGCGTTGATGACGAACGTCCACGCCGGCCGCTTGAAGAAGTAGAACGCGCCCGCGGGCGCGACATCCTCTCCAACTTGTTCGTCAACGCATGAACCTCCCGTGTCAGCTGTGCGATTTGGTTCGTCATGGCATCCGAAGTCCCAGGTGAAGCTGTTGATGCTACCTGCAATCCGGGCGAAACAACGTCGTGGATCTGGTCGGCCAGCTCAGCAACTTCATCCAGCGGCAGCTTGCCTTGCGATGCTATAATGGTCTGCGTGCCTCTGGGAAGTCGGCTGCTCCAAATGGACCGCAGAAACTCGTCCGGAACATCTGGCCCAGCCAACTGCTTTAGGTGGCGTAGAAATTGTGACGGCTTCCTGTCGCCGAGTTCTTCGCGGGTCAGAAGTTGGTTAACTTTTTTCTGGCGAGATTCCGAAAGTCTTTTTACCAACTGACTCTTCAACTGCTCGTATCTGTCCGTCGAAGACGCAAAAGTAGAGCTGGTGATGACATCTTCAACTTCGGCGGCGAAGGAAGGGTCCAATTGACCGAACGCATAATGAAACTTCGTAGCGTCGGCCGTAATGTTCGCAAGCGCAAATTGGCTTTCCAGCTGCGAAAACCATAGTCCTGGCTTCTGAGGATAAAAAGGTGGTACTCTCACGCCAACTCGATGTAGCTGCCATCCTGGCATCGTGTCCAAATAGGTCACCAATGAGGGGGAGCAGCAATAAAGCGAGGAAGATGAGTTAAAAATGTATAATATCCAGAAATACAGAAACCACGTATAAAAATTTTCAGCAAGCAAGAATAACAAGATTGATTCTATGGTAACCGGAGGCAGGGCGATGTACATTGCTCGGCGGCGCGCGACAACATACATTGCGCGCCGCCACATCCGTTTTTAACTTAGCGCTTGACCGTCTACGCAGATGCGAGATTTATGTAGGATCAAATGCTACAAGACTGAAAAAAAGTTACATTTCGAAAATTCAGAATATTGTTTAGTTTTTGGTTAAAAAAAATACTCGATTTAGGTAAAAATTCATTCAAAAAAACTACAATCAAAAGTGACATTTTCAGTAAATTTACGGGATATTAACCGTATCATTTTAGGTGAAAATGTAAGACATCATTTTTTCTTTTTGGACTAAGCATGTGAAGTCATTCATATTCTAAAATACTCTATCTTTTTTTGGCATAAATTGTATTTATATTATACTGTGAATTATTTAGTACTCCTATAAAATCGATGCGTGAAAGCGCCAGCGCTTATTCGTGGCCGAGGCCTTGTTGTGGCGACTCATCGGAGTAACGCTCTTAACGTGCCTTCCGAAGCACGGAATCATCTAACTTGTCGGACAATCAGGTGATTCATACTGCAATGTCCTAACCAAACTGGAAAGGGTTTTTGTTTGACAGTGTCACCACCCGGAATCGAACCCAGAACCTCCGGATTGAGAGCCGAGCGCTCTAACCAACTTGCTCCTGAGGTCGTGGCAGCTGTGATGTGATAATGCCAAAATTTATGCCAGTTAAATATTTGGACAAAGTTACTTTTACAAAATGAAAGGGTGAACATTCTCAGACCCTTTTTACTCGACGTTTTAGAGAAGAGCAAAGTTTTTATAATTATAACTAAACGGTATGATGAAAAGTTAATGAATATTTTAGAACTTAATATAGAATATAAATAAATTTAGTTGTGCAGCGATGTAGTTTAGCTGACGTCATTAAGATATTTTAATATCCAACAATAATTAAGTAAGTTTGAGTTTGAATAGTTTGGGAGTAATGATCGTTCCTTCGCAAAATTTTTACATTCCAACATATTTAATGGTTTATACAAGTTTGTACAAATTCGGTTTTATTCGGGCTAGTTGGAGTTCGATTTTCGATGTTCGTTTGTGAAATTTTCATGCAGTATTTATTAGTAAATATTTTGGGGGAAGGCAGTAAACGGGGGGAAGTGAAACTTCTATAATAATTATGATGCGATGATAATAAACAAGTGTTCTTCTTAACACCGGTAACACTTCAGCTGCTGGACTAATTCCTCTTTCAAAGAATACCACAACAAAAAGTATACTACCTCAGATGCCACATTATCTTGCGTCGCTGATGATGACCGCTTTAATTGTGCTGTATCGTCCGTGTGATGCAAAGAATAGTGCCAACCCATCTCTACCCGTGAGTGTCGCAAGAGGCGGCTAAGGGCTTATGAACCAAAGGATAGGCAGAAGAATCTTTCTGGGTAACATATACCACCTTACATACTGCGGTCACCAACAACAGCGATCGCCAACCGCAACGCTTACAAGCGTGGTGACTATGGTAAAGCCACTGGCCCTCCTGCGTTTTTGCTGGAGTTTGGAGGGAGCTTCCTGTCCTGCAGTGGATGTTTCATGGGATGTTACGAAGGGATGTTATGATGAGTTATTTGCTAGTCAGTCAGCACCCGACACCGCGTGGCATAATACCCGCCTTTTGTCGGCACCACATACGATCCTGCCGCCTATCCTCTAACGACACTCATGAGAAGAAATGGGCTGTCCTTGACGCTCGCAGTGAGAGCACCACCAGGAAGTGCAATGTGTCAAGTTTGTTGATGTGCATATGACTGTACTTAGCTGACACCAAACGGACTAACTGGTTCAGTGAAATAATTAATACACGTACATAATACATACATAAAATCACGCGCCTTTGCAGAGACCACGGCCCTCCACCTACTACGATCTTGACATACTTCCCTCGCTTCCTCTACTCTCATTTACCCTTGCATTCACGCTCGGCCATTAACCTGGCCTTTATTTAGAACGTCCTGAATTTAATCTCCATGCACACTCGCCTGGTGGAACTCTTTCGTTAATCTTCGTTCATTCATCCTCTCCACATGACCAAACCATCTCAGCATTCCTGTCTCAATTTTAGACAATACATCTTATTTTACGTCACAACTGTGATTTTAACGCTTGTGCGCAGAAATGTCGCTAGATTGGTTTTATTTAGTTTCGTGCCAGTACAATAGCTAATCAAATTGAATTGGGTTGGGTTCCTTTATTTTTAACTTCTCTGTACGTGACAAGACTTGGGGAGGATCGTTTGAAATGCCCGCGACGAAGCTGAAGATGTCTATACTCATTTCCAAGCTATAGGCTTAATTAATTCGATTACATTTCGAGACCTTTGCGAACAGTTTGTAATACTTTTAATGGAGTAGCCAAATTACTTTATAGAGTTTAAATGAAGATTAAATAAGTCAGAACCTTTTAAATAATTAAACTGAACATCTTTAAAATTATAAGAAAATATTTTTACATTTAAGTCACACGATCAAACTCGGAATTTCAGTTTGACCTATGTATGGAATTAAAGAAATTATTCGTCACAAGTTAGGGATGTGTGATATAAAGTCAAAACAAATTAAATAATCCCATTATCTTTGTAAATGCAATGATGGCGTGGTTCTATTAATTTGGTAGGATTATTTTGAATATGTCATGATATGACATTGCATAGCAAAGGAAACGTGACATGCTGACAAATATCATCCCATAGATAAATAAATTAGCACGGTTCCTATTCCAAGCGAAACAAGGAGATCCAAAATCTTTGGTTTGGCCCATTTCACTTGTGAAAGGGGTAGAATCGTTTGTACATAACTTGTTCATGGATATGGTAGAATATATGCGGAAAAACCAGCGCTTTAAAATCCAGACTTTCTGGGTCAGTCGTTTACCATAAAACCCACTAGATAAGAATAATAAAAAGATAAAACTTAGAATATATTTGTAACACGTGTTGCGGGAAGTTCAAGCTAACAAAGGCCGAACGGAAACAATTTCCCAACATCACTCCGTCAATAATTCAGTTAGGGATATTCCCTAGTCACTTCTGAAGCCGCTGAGTTATTTTATGGCGCTACAATTGTTTCGCGTCATAATAGTTATGAATGACAGTTTACCGCGGGGGACACACAAAGGAATGAGATGTTCTGAGATGCCTCCCGAACGGATTTTCGCAACGGGAAACACACACACTACTACAGGAAAAATCAATGTCGTCTTTATACAATAAACAGGTCTGACAGAAAGACAGACAAATTCGCATCACAAGGGTTCCATATTTAACATTTTGGTTCGGAACCATAAAAAAGTCATAGAGCTGAAATGCTTGGAATCTACTTTAATAACGATAGGATGGAGCTTTCAAAAATCACACGACATCATGTGGCGTAGATATACTTTTTGTACCGAATAGAACTTCATAGCAACAATAATTATTATTGGTATACATTTATGTATATATAATTATTTATTTATTTTGAGGATTTTATGTAACTACAATGCCTTTTTTATTTTTCATTTATGTAGTTTTTGTAACTTGTTTATATGAGTGCACTACACTGCAGAATCCTGTATAATGTTGATTTCGTCAAAAGGTTGTCTGGAAGATATCACTCTTAGTGATAAGACCACCTTTTGCCCACATTTTATAACTCGTTATTTGTAAATGTTACTTTATTAGTGTGCTTTGAATTATTAGTGTAATTCAGGACGTTCTGAATAAAGGCCAGGTTAAAAGTACCCTAAACCGACGAGCATGTATGAAAGGATTGATGAAAGTACAGGAAGCAGGGGAAGTGTGTCAAGATCGTAGCAGGTGGAGAACTGTGGTCTCTGCCTACCCGGACGGGAACAAGGCGTGATATATTATGTATTTATAAAGTGTTATTCATTCATTAATTACATACAATAAATAGGCCACTACTGAACAGGTTCCGTATGAGGGATTCCGTGGGAACAGCTTCCCACGGAATCCCTCATACAAAATGGGTTGTGTATTTTTGGGGAGTTTACCACGGAAATGGACCGCGTTGGTTAATGTCCGTTGTATGGAGCTACCGCTATCATCCTTCCGTCCAAAACCCCCGCACGTAAGAAGATATTTATTTAATCGTCTGGCATTGCGAATAGGCGATAAGTATAGCCTTAAATCGGCGGCGTCATGTGGCAAACTTAATAAATCTTCTAGAGGCATTGGATGTGAGAAGAGGGGGCAACGTCGAATTGTGTGCTTCATGGTTTGTTCCTCTTCGCCACACTCGCGCATAGCCGAATCTCTCCATACACATTTGTGCCGGAAGTAGCTATATCGGCTCGTCGGCAATGTCCTATTTTAAGTCTATGTGGAGAAGATATGAAGTTATGTAGGCACTAAAGGAAAGAACTTACTTGATAGCAATATACCGCCACACAGCCAGCGAGAGTGTGAGAAGGATGGAGGCTGTGTGAAGGATCTGCGTGAAGTGGCTGTGGAACAGCATATATACCGCCCAGGAGTAAGGGCGCTCGTCTTGACCCGGCAGCAACTGCGGGGGGAAAATATTACACTGGATTTCAGAGCAAAATGAATATCAGGATAATTGTTGGACTTTTGTCGCAGGCAAATCATATAATTTACCGCTTACAAACGGCGGGCAAACTGTAAAATGGCGCAGACAGATTGTAAACGGGTTTAGATCACTGGTGCATTTTAGGTTCGCTAGCCACGGTAAACCCAACCTAAACCTAACCTCGGTATGCTTGGGTTAGGTTATCTTACGACCACAAAGCACAAGTCGAGCGAGCGAAGCAAGCGTACCGTGGTAGTGGCTGGCGAGTGCCAGAAACGAATTATACGCGCCGTTTTGTGAAATGCCGCGACATAATGTAAAATGACGAATAAAAAATTTCTCTGCCTTTTTTGTAGAATTCCACGGCATATTGTAAAACGACTAATTATACGATTTGCCTGCGGCATATTCATAACTCAGATCTTTGAAAGAAATGCGTCAGACCGGAGTTAAAAACAAGCTTAATCAAAACAAGGAAAATAGTACTGAAAATCATCATCATTATATCGTGTGGGTTGCAAGGTCGATGACCGACCTCACAAACCCTGGTGTCAGAGTTGTTGAGCCGCCAAAGGCCTCTGACATGGCTCATTAACGACTACATCCGTAGATAGTAGTCGGGACCAACGGCTTTACGTGCCTTCCGAAGCACGGAATCATCTAACTTTTCGGGCAATCAGGTGATTCATCCTGCAATGCCCTACTGAAAATAGAATTAGAGTACAAACCAAACGTCATTAAACCAAAACAATGACATTATAAACAGTGAAGTACTAGAAAATTAGAGAACAAGTATTAAGGCAAGGGATTTTAATTAAACAAAGATGGAAGCAGTAACTGCTAATTATGTGCAATTAAACGGAGAAAGGAAATGAAGAAACTTTACTTATTAACAACTAAAGTATCGTGTAAATAGCTCCTCAATGATTCTGTATATGTACTTGAGGATCAGACAAAGTAAAAGGGAAATAACATGGCCCGATTCACTTGCTTTTGTTTGTATACTCGTATAGATCCTATTAGTTTTGCAGTAAAAGCAATGTGGATGGGCCGGCCATGTTAAAGTAGTTGATCATCTCAATATCATCATAACAAACCATGAAACATCATCCCATGATTTGTGTAACCTTTGCTTGTCTGTTACAACAGATAAACAAGGTGCCAAGCCGATCAGTGCGTATTCCTAAATTAATTGATATCCCGAACGCCAGCAGTAACGTCTCCCAAAATACTCCATTAATCCGCATGAGTAATTTAATCAAGTATGTCCTCATACAGATTTACTTGTTCATAATTATTTATTATTAATTAATTTATTTTTAATTAATATACTTGCAAAACTATATACAAAATCAGATTATTGACACTAACTTAAAAATAAAATAATAACCATTATAATTATAACCATTTCAAAAATATGTGACAGGTACTTTTGAGTACTTCAATAGAATCACTGAAAAATATTTTAATTTTTTCACGTAATTTAATGTTTCATAAGCCCTCAGTCGCCTCATACAACACCCACGGGTAGAGATGGGTTGAAACTAATCTTTGCCACACGCATGATCTCCTACTTATGTGGAAACCAGGTGTTCTTTTAACAATTTTCACCGAGATACCAACTCAAGACACATAAAATTTTTATATTAGCTGTTGTTTCGAATACAGCTATAAAACTGTTGATTTTTTTTTCAGTTTTATCTTGTTTGTAATCATGAATACTTAAAACACTTAGTTTCAATATTTACAGCAGTACCTTCATAGATAAGATCTTACAAACCTAACAATTTATCTAAAAGAAGAATGAACCTCAATGTAAATATATATTTTACGATCAACTAGCTTATACAGTTACCTGTAAGTTTAAATTTTTATTATGTTCGGAAAAAACATTTCAATGATCCAATAATTTTATTTGATACTAATTTAATTTGATAATAATTTTATTTGTCTCTGCTTCAAAACAAATTGAAATAAAATAAATGTATCTTGAATGTGGGCCAGAGTGGATGCGAGGCGGTGACAGTATTTTATTATCGGTTTGGGACGAACCACGGAACTCAATAGGGAAGTGTTCTTTTCAGGCTCAATTCATTTAAATTCAATTCAACGATTGCAACTTTATAGAGCCCAAACCACCGAACATTTTTTTGGAAAAATTCAAACCGTACAAGCCAATTTATCGCAAAGGGAGTTTTCCGATGTTGTATTAAAGACTTAAAACAACGTTTGAAGTCTTTATAACAAACAACTCATGTTAACAGGGTAACCACCATTCCATTAATTTAACTCAAGCTGAAAAATCAATGACTGTAGAACAAGAAATGTTATATCATTATGATATACGAGTACCTTGTACAAAACTGTAATGAGTATAAGCGGATTTGAGCGAAGATTTAATTAAAACCACATAAGTACCTAGGCAGGGGAAAATTATTACATGTTTAAAAATCGGGCGAAAATAAAGAAAGAACGATGGAGAGATTGGTCTACTTACACCTTGTCAGTTCCTAAATTGCCTCTTCCAAAAAAAGGGCCTTTGCGCCATCGGAAATGAATCCTAGACCCGCCCCTGCTGGGTGTTTGCTTAAGAAACATATTGTTACTTACCAGGTACCTATAAATAGCGAAGGGGACGTACTCCATCATCACGAAGACATCAGCCACGGCCAGCCATTTGAGCAGTCGGTTGATTGGAGCTGTTGCCAGGTCCCGTCGCGTCAGAACCGCCACATTCAGAGCATTCGCTAAGCTCCCAAAGAGGCACACCTGAGTAAGATATAAAATCATCATAACATCCCTTGAAACGTTCACTGAAGGACAGGAGAGAACTCCCTCCAGAATTCCAGCAGAAACGCGTGGTTTTGGAGGGGAAGTACAATAGTCGCCACACTTGCTAGCGTTGCGACTGGCACCATGGAATGCGGTTGTTGGTGACTGCAGTCAGCATGTAAGATGGTACGATACATAGAAAGAACGCTGCTGCCATAATCCCTTGGTCGCCTCTTACGACAACCACGAGTAAAAGTAGTGGTAGCATTCTTTTCCGGCACAACTCGGGCCCGGTATAAAATAAGTAAGCAAAAAAAACTACTAGTCATACAAATCGTCCCCCGATGGAACCTAGGTACTTACTTGGTAGGTACTATCACAAGTACTGTTCGTTGACCTATTTCAGAGGTCAGTTAGCAGCTTGAGAGCCTAACTCGAAAGATAACTCTTATTTTACTTCTGAATATTTCGAAAGCAAAAAAAATAGGAGTTTCGAGAAAAATCATTTGTATGCAACACAATACAGTTTACACGAGCTTTATTAAACGTCATCAATTTTTCATTGCTAAGATGGATGACCAATCAGCTAACAGTGTCCGCTCATGACAGTAACGATAAACTACGGAGTCCAGACACAAATAACCAAAGGAAATCACACTTACCAACAAACTGACGTATCCGTGAATGTTATTGTACGCCAGAATCAGATCTCGAAACTCCCCAGAGCAATATTCCGAATGATGACATTCTTTTCTTATTGAGATGTTGTACTTGTTTCTGTAATCTTCGAGCGCTCTGAGAACATCTCCGATGCTTGTATTGTTGTCGCCTCCGTATTTAAGAAGTGAAATGAGCCTTGGATCTTCTAAGAAGTTGTAAGAGATGTTAGAGAATGTTTCGTTGGAGACGCGTCGAGTGTCATCGTAGGCCAACATCGTGAAGAACGCTGAGTGCGTCTTTGTTCATCACTTAGCGTCGATCTACTCCGTCTACTACTCCATTAAAGCGAAGATTGAACGCGTATTCACTCGTAAATAGTCCAACCACGACTGCCGAAACTTCATCTTTGGCTGTAAACAAAATTGTCACATTGTATTTAAAACGTTCAAAACCAACAATATTCTGATTCAGTTATGGTAATTTTGTTTACAGATAACTTGCGGTGTGAACTTTTAATACAATATTTTACTTTACACGATCAATTAATTTATTTATTTTGCAACTTTTTGTTTTTAATGTTTTAAATATATTGGGTTCTATTTGCAAATACGAAGTGTAAGGGACAGTCTGGGACAGGCTTCTGAAACCTGAGAGGGCATGATCAGTCAACAAAATTTTCAGGTAATAAAATCAGCCTCTCCATACAAACTGTCCAATTATGTTTTCAATGTTGTATGAAGAAGTCATTTTTTTCATGTCTTGAATGTTTTATTTACCTACTGAAAGTTGTTCAGTTACGTTGACTGATCATGCTCTTTCAGTTTACGGAAAACTGTCTCGTTCACCCTTAAAGTACGTAAACGAGGAATACATCAACGAATCATTGGTGTTATTTCAGAGGTACATAGGAAACAAGGTTATAAACTGTTTATACTTCAACAACTAGTCGTCGAAAGTTAAAAGGATACCTGGTTTACACAATACGCTACGATAACAACACAGCTACGACAACAACAAAGCAAGTTTTCTGTAAATATAAACTTGGAAGAAGTATTAATGTTGTGAACCTCCCTGAGAACCTTTGCTGCAATTTTTATTTTTATTTTAACCTCTAGACTACGTCTGAAGGTGAGCCGAAGGTTTCCCTTGGTAGGATTAATCTTCAAACCCGGCCAAATGCGAGTCGGACTCGCGCACCGAGGGTTCCGTACAAACCTGTAGGTATATAAGTAAAAATTATGGTATTTTTATTGTTATTTTTTTTTTATATTTGAGTTGATTGAATGAAAGGTAAATTGCGGTTTACGTATTAAAAACAAACTACTTACTAAATCTCGTTCAAACTAATTTTCGGTGGAAGTTTGCATGGTAATGTACATCGTATTTTTTTTTTGTTTTATCATTCTTTTATTTTAGAAGTTACAGGGGGGAGGATACACATTTTACCACTTTGGAAGTGTCTCTCGCGCAAACTATTCAGTTTAGAAAAAAAAACCTCAATAGCTACTATTTTTGTAGACCTATCCATAGATACCCCAAAATTTATTGGTTTTTTTTTCTACTTTTGTGTGAGAATCTTAATACGGTACTTACCAAGTTTCAACAGTATAGTTCTTATAGTTTCGGAAAAAAGTTTCTGTGACATACGGAATGACAGACAGACATGACGAATCCATAGGGGTTCCGTTTTTTGCCATTTGGCTACGGAACCCTGAAAATGGAGACACCCGGATAATTGTTTCGGCCGGAGGGTGAATGTTTTCCATACAGCTTCTTGGGTATTATCTCTCCATCTAAAGACTCCAGCGAAATCTAACCGTCTGCATTGGTTTGATATCACTTTCGTAGATTATAGATTTGCGTCAATGTATAGTAAAATGAGATAAAATGAGAATAAAAAAGCCGAATTAAACGCGGTGAATGGTAGACAAGCTTTGAGTATATGAGAATTATCAAAAAGTATTCTGTAAAACATTACATCGAAAAAATAGGTTACTTTTTACCGCGGGAAAACACTTCATTCCCACGAGAAATCGCATTTAATGCGGGTGAAACCGCAGGCGGAAAGCTAGTAATCAATAATTTTCCTCTGGGCGTTGGTTAGAAAGCTGTTGTGCCTAAACAGACTGTAGATGGAGCGTATTTGAAATTTTATTCTGCATTTTATGATTTTGAGAACGGTCAAATCCTGTACATAAAATATTTATATCCAATAGGTACCCCATAAATAAGTCTAAAATATAAAAAAACATATTTCTATGTAAACTGTGGATTTAGACTAAGACTGTATATTCCTCTGAAGCATAAAAATGTCGAAACAGTTACGAAACAACATGATGAAAGAGTTTTATTTGTTTTGTAAAAATTGGAAAATTACTTTTAACACCTTCTATTGTAAAGTATAAGGCGATAGGCGGCAGAATGGCGGTAGGTACACTCGCTTGCATTGTGTTCCTCTGAGCTCGTAAATCCGTTACGTAGCTGCCGGTAATACGAGCTGGAGATTTACTGTCTCCTTGGTGTCACGTGCCACGTCAGGAGTACCACACGACATGAATGACGTAACACCTGACCCGGGCTTAGAATAGGGCTACGGTATTTCCTGCCTGTCGTAAGAGGCGACTAAAAGGAAAACTTTGGAGACGTGTTTATTCAGAGCGGGGGCTCGGAATAACCAAGAAGCGACTCCAAGGCGGACGGTAACGCACAGTGGCCGTGTGCTATCGTGGCACCCAGACGGTGCTAGGGGGAAGCCAAAACTTCCCTGAGGTGGGTCTCTGCTTTAGCAGCGACAAGGCACGAAGAGTACCGGCCGTATGCCTGTGGCGATTCCCGGGACCTCTTCAAATGTGCCAGAGTTGGCCACCACGGGGTTTTAGTCAGTAAGAGTCTGACATAACACTGTCGTTCCCCCGGACGGCAGTGTATCCATGACGGATTTCCCCGTGTAAAAAAAAAGGGGGGGGCGTCCATAAATTACGTGAGATGTTTAAGGGGGGGAGGGGGTCGAGTCAAATCTCAACTAATCTTACGTAGGAGAGAGGGGGGGTCTCGGCAAATATCACGCAATTTTTTTTCTGATTGAAACAAAAAAAAATACTGTTTTGGTCCATTTAATGGAGATTGTACATGCTTAAGATTTAATCTTACATGCTTAAATTTTTATTACACCTATAATTAAACTCTCAGCAATATTGATTACTAGTCTTAACTAGTCGTAAATAAAAGAACGAAGCAATTTTTTCTTCTTTTTACAATAACAATCCAACTAGTTTACGTAAGAAACCCACATTTTGAAAAATCTCACGTGAGATTGGGGGATGGGGGAGGGGGTTGAATTGAATCTCACGACATCTCACCAGAGGGGGAGAGAGAGACAGAAAATTTAAAAAAACACCTCACGTAATTTATGGACGTCCCCTAGACAACAAGACAGTTGATATTCAGAAAAAGACAGAAACACAACATTTAATATTCGGGACTTCGTTTACCTGTAGGTACTTAACAAAAACAAAAACTCTCGTCAAAAATAAGAGTTGTCGAATTGGTCGATTTTATGCTAATCTAGCTTATAAGGTGCGTTGGGGTAAGTTCGGACGGTTTTTAGCTGCATTCATAAGATTTTGGCAATTTATTTTTTACCTAAAATCTATATAGGCTAGTGTAATAAAATAAAGTAGAAACTTATAATCAATAAACAAACTATCAGAAAAATATTTTCACGTTTGCATAGATTTAACGATTGCTGTGTTACGGGAGTTTAAAGTAGAGACATACTTTTAAAAATACATGGGAAAGATCGGACGATGATGGGGAAAGACCGGACTATCCTCTAAAATCACTCATGTGGCTAAGAACACAAGGTTTATGAAAAGAAAATATCCGATCTTATACTTGCTACAACATTCTTCTTGTAAAATTTAATTATGTTTAAAAACATAGCAGTAACAGAACTTTTTACGTTTTTTTTTGTTTTGAGCGTCCGATCTTTCCCCGACCGAGTAAATTTCAAGCCATTGTAGTTCTCAAACTTTTGTGTTTCAAATGTTTCAATAAGCAGGTAAAGAACCTTCCAGGATAAATGTTAGACTGCCGTTGACATTTTTTCGGCCCGATTACTGCAAATTTGCTTCTGGCGTTGTGTTCGCCTTACCTACCGAACCCACCTATGCGATTTGCGATAGCCAAGCCGAAAATTTTATCAAAGACAGAAGTTTTTGAATATTTATTGGTAAAAGAGACTGGATATTATGTTATTGGTAGGTATGTATATGGTAATTTTATAAGTGGTAAAAAATAAAAGTTTTCTCAAATCAAAATCAGCATATTTATTCAACGAAAGTTACAACTAGCAAGTAACTTCGCTAATCGGTATTTTTTATTAATTGTTATAAAATATTTGTTACCTACCTATTAGATTAAAAAAAAATCTAAACTTAGCAAAGAAACTATTCAAAGAAAAACATCAGTGAAAATTTCTTATTTGGAATGTAGGTATTAGAACATTGCATGCACCCAAAAAGATCCTCGTGAGCATTACAGAATAAACATTTTTAGAATTGAATTTGAGAGCTCTCCACTTTTCACTCGTTCTATTGCTCACTGTAATTCTTCCTGGGTATACAAAGTCACTCGCGATGATTTTATTTGGTATTGACGAGGCCTGGTGAATCTGCAAATAAATGTTTTTATGTATAGATATTGTAGATGGTTTTTTTTAAAGAAGACTATTTTTATTTTGAAAACAACTTGAACTGCATTTAAAGTTTTATAAATAATCGTCTGTCCAAACCGGGAATCCAACCCACCAGCGCCATATGTAAAAAAAAACACCCGTTATATTAAGATACGACCAAAAAGTTTATCTTATCTTAAATAAAAGGAAGACTATGGAATTTAACATTTAATAAAAAAAAATAATTTGGGGAGTAACCTTTTCTCAGATATTGCCGTGCTTCTAACAACTGACATACTTACTTACGTACTTATGAGAAACACGCAATCATTTCCTTATTATAAGGACATTATAAAATAATTAAATACCGTAGGAGAAGAGTCCTATGATAGCTGAGTGTTTCGATCGGTATCTAAATATAACGAGTGTTTTTTTTTTCACATTAGACGATTCCTGGTTCAGACAAGCGATTATTACAAAATATTATTTCTTTCAAAATCTAAACGAAGCCCTTCTTTAAAAAAAATATCAGTAATTATCAATATTATCAGTTATTATCAGTTATTTTATAAATTATCAATATTCAGTATTTAAGGTACTTTCCCTCTATGTGGCATAGCCGTGGGACGCCCTGTATGTATATATATTTAGTACATTTCAAATCATAAAGTTGCAGTGGGAATGCTTTGCTTACATATTTTTGCCACAAAAATATCAGTGGTCAAAGTTCGGACTAAGATAAAAGTTTGACAACCACATGCATTTTTGATTAAGGTAAAGATCGGATATTTTTAGTCCGTACTTCACCCTTAGATATTTATATGGGGAAAGTTCGGATCTCGACTTGTAGTCACATTTAGGCTTTTTTAAACATACCTATCGGGAGAGAAGTAATTCCTTGACAACATAATGCTAAATGACTTTCAAAAGAGTGCAAATACTCACGATAAAATCAAAAAAATGTCCCCTGGGTTAAGTCCGGATCTCTAAAATCTTTCCAAAATGCGAAGCATGTGGTGGAACGGCCATAACAGACGACCGACTCGACGAAATCACCGATGCGGACTGAAGGGGGTAGCAAAACAAAATGGAGTCTCGCGCTATGTTGCCAGTATAAAAAAATAACCACAGAATCGGTAGATATTTAACATATACGTTCTTACCCCATTCACGATCTTACCCCAACGCACTAAGTACTCCATCTATCAACAAAATATCATCAAAATCTGTTCAGGTATTCGGGCGTTGCATTGTAACAAACATTCAAAGGTTCAAAAAATAGTTACCTGATACTACGAGTATACCGGAGGTTTCGTTTTTGACATTCCAATCTTGATCAGTCTGTAGCCTGCTTAGATTTCAGTAAAAATATAAGATGACTTTTTATTAGTTCTTGATAGCGAAAGATATGCATAAAGGTTCCTTTTTTTACTTTTGGTCGAAAGCTAAAAAGGACTTAGGTACTTTCTTAGCAGGTGAAGCATTAATGTAATTTATAGTGAATGTATAGTTTTAAATGTCGAATTCAGTTAGTATGAAATAGAGATCGACACGGTAAGAAAATGGTAAGAAATTATGAACGCTATACTTCGCGAATTTTATACAAATCTTTACTGTAGGTATCTCTGTTTCAACGTTCAACACAAAGTTGGAAACAAGTGGATAAGCGACACATCTACATTCCCTGAAGTTTAAATTAAATCTGCTTTATCTTAATTAGTTGAGCTTTGATACGCTGTGCTGCGAACATGAAAGAAACAGGCACACGAGTTCTTACATTAGTACCTACTTACTTCACACAAACCCTCTTACTCACTCAGTGTTTATTAAGCGTCTGCCGTTCACGATCAATTTACGTAGACGATACGATAACTGTTGACGTATGAGTGCTTTGATTGTTTGTCAGAATCAATCCACTGTGTGTTTATTACCTTGTGGCGATAATCCTAGCTATTTTTGAATCGCAGTGAATCTTGACTTCTGCTCTTGAATATCAAGGTCTTGAGTAGCTTTCGTTTCTATTGCGTAATTTACGTGTCGGTTTCATCGTTTATGACTTGGTTGATAAAGTTAAGCAATCTTATTTTATTTCAATGAATTGAAATTCTAAAAACAAAATTTTAAATCTCTATTCAATATTTTCAGCGTTTGCTCTAATTGGTGTACGAAGTATTTTTTCTGTGTCGCGGAGTTCTGAAATTTTTAGAAATTTATCCTTCAGTCTAAAGAGACCTATAAATATTTTATACGAATATATTAAAATGTTACTGATATTTAATAAACGCCGTAGGAGCAAAAGTCACAATTCTAAGGTCAAGCTATACCTTCTTTCGAATTTACATCCTACAACAAGTCAGTGTAAACCTCAGAACAAAAACCTCCTTTGGACTTTTTGGCATGGTAATAGTGTTGCGAATGTTTCCACTGAAGTGCAGTTGAACGTACCTAGCGCCCAAGATTAGTTTGATTAGGTTATGCATGATTACTATTACTACAATATAATATGACATTATGCCCAGCAGTGGACGCCTTTAGGCTGATATGATGATTATAACCATGCCCTTTCACAGTAAAAATCAAAACTTTATAGCCTGTACTAGAGGCAATACCTACAATCTACATACAGGGTGTAAGAGACGGTGTACCGAAAACTGAAAGCGCGTGCTTAGCCAACGAAACTGAATAACTTTCCCAAAGAAACATATGTTGGGAAGTGAAAAAAAATTTTGACCTCTTCATACAAATTGCCCACTCAGGTCGAACAGTTTGTATGGAGAGGTCAACATTTTTTTTATTTCCCAACATAATATGTAATGTTTCATAACATATTACGTTTCTATGGGAAAGTTGTTCAGTTTCGTTGACTGAGCACGCCCTTTCAGTTTTCGGTACACCGTCCCTTACACCCTGTATAACTGAACAAACCGATTATCAACAGCTATATCCTAGTAGGTAATATGTGTATCGTAGACTAATATATGGTAATTCTTGAAAGTGCTAAAATACGTTGTCCGCGCAGAAAAAGTACCCGTAAGAATAACATCAAAAGCTTTTGTATTTTTGAGTGTTTGTACTAAGCTTTATCTAACTTGGACGCGACATTTATTGCACATAGTTTATTTGTAAATAAGGAAAAATATTAATCAAAGTCCTGAAAAGTCCTTGACATGTCCTGTTTCAGAAATTTACAAAAAATCCCATCAAAACTCTAGCTTACGATAGGAAGCGGTGGACAGGAAGTGGATAAATCGTTAATAAATAATACATAAAGATGCTAGTGCGCTGTTTTGCTCATTATAGTCGAGGCTCAGAAATTGCAGCCCGAGCCGCAGGCGAGGGCGTAATGGAGCCTAGTGTAATGATAATGCGCACGTGTGTCCTACGATATTTTTCAACACATTTGCGAATAAAAATACTAAACTTTGCTAACCTATGTTCACCGCACTTCCACCGAAACATTTTGTCGGCTGCATAATAATATGTTCGTGTTTTGCTTTGATTTTTACAACTTTCAACATTTTATTTCGTGTTTATGTATTTTAGATGGTTGAGGAACAGTTTTTTATTTGTATTTGAGAGATTAGATTAGATTAGATCATTTATTTGCAGTAAAAACCATTACAAGTGGTATGCAAATCAATTTACACATAAATATAATTCATTACATTTTTGGTCATAAAATATCATAACACTCATTTACAATTTTAAAAAGACACAAAAAGAAAATAGAAAAAGAAATTTATCAATCACAGATAGGTAAAAACTTAGATTAAATTATATTATAATATAAGTATGAATGCAGTAAGTATGTATGCATTAATTATAATATAAGTATGAATGCAGTAAGTATGTATGCATTAAAAATTTAAAATGCAAGTGCGCTATTTTGGATATTACGAGTACAGCCGAGGCTCAGAAATTGCAGCCCGAGCCGCAGCGAGGGCGTAATGGAGCCGAGGGTGTAATGTCCAACGCGCACGAGCTTTTTACGACATTTTTCAACACATTTGCGAATAAAAACAAATCAAATTGGTTACTTTTAAAAATACTAAACTTTGCTAATCTTACGTCCACCACACGTCCACCGGAACATTTTGTCGGCTGCATATGTTCATGTTTTCCTTTAATTTTACCAGCTCTCAAAATTGTATTTAGTGTACGAGTGTTTTAGACGGTTCAAGAACAGTTTTTTATTTGTAGAAGTCGACACTATTATAAATAATTACAATAATAAACACTACAAATATTTGTAAAATGGCGCGCATTATTTCTTTTTCAGCGGGCACAGAGAGGAGGCCCCAAAACATTACCAACTGTGTTATCTTACACCATCAATCTTTTCTCAATTATTAGTCAATCTAGTAACCAAGCAATAAAAAAAAACCGGCCAAGTGCGAGTCGGACTCGCGCACCGAGGGTTCCGTACCACCACATAATCATAATGGTATTAGTTGAAATTTCAATAAGTTAATGTGCTAGATTTTTTGAGTCCGACACGCGCTTGACCAAATTTTATTATTTGTTGTTATTTTATAGCTTATGCACTATGAACATACCAATTTTCAAGTTTGTGAGTGTTCCCGTTTTTAAAAAGAACTAAAACAAAAATCACCTCAGCGACCATCCAACTTGACCCCTCTCTTATATGAATGTTCTTGAAACGGGAGCTCACCACAATTGGTTACTATTAGTTGTGAGAAAAGTTGTAATATTTAATGATTTCAGACTTTTCCCATTATTTGTACTGTGAGACCTAGCTTCTTGCCAAATTTCATAATTTTAGGTCAACGGGAAGTACCCTGTAGGTTTTGCATTTTTGAATAAATGTATGGAGATACATACATACATACATAACATCACGCCTCTTTCCCGTTGGGGTAGGCAGAGACCACAGTCCTCCACCTGCTACGATCTTGACATACTTCCCTTGCTTCCTGTACTTTCATCATAAGGACATAAAATGCCATATCTTTTGATTGCGTCATTGTAAAAAATTGAAATTTTCAGATCTTGTGTGGTTCATGGATCCTAATACATGGTATTAATTTCAACCTGATACCTTTACCCGTTCGTGTCTTGACAGACAGACAGACAGACAGACAGACAGACGGACAACAAAGTGATCCTATAAGGGTTCCGTTTTTTTCTTTTGAGGTACGGAACCCTAATAATTGTCACTCGGTACCCAAACATCCTATTACTGTGTATACCTTGAAATAAATTATCAAAAATTGAATACCTTGTTACGTAAATGACAAATATATTGTTAATTAGTTAATTAGTTAATTACTATAAATAATTTTATAAAATCAACATTTATTGATGATATTTTCTCGCAGTCAGCTTGAAAATTGTAGTAACATAATAAGCATAAAAACTCCTTACTCTTGACCGATAAAAAAAAACAAAAATAAAACACTAGTAAAGTAATCTAATGACAAAAACACGCGTGTTTAATAAGCTGGATTATGGACCTTAATACAGTGCAAATAGAGCTGTTTTATGAGCAAATGTGTTGAAAACATCATCTATCAATTACATTATAATTTTTACATATGTCAAAGAACTCGTTTAGATTATAAACAGGATTATCCAACCTATTTCCTAGAAATGTCTTAATTTTTTCGAGAACTCCTTCAGATCCTCACTCACGCAACTCATTTGGGAGGCTTTTATACATTTGGAAACCAATGCAAGCTCCTTTTATAGACACCATATTTATACGAGGGTATTGACTGATTGATTTCATTGATCTAAACTACTAAACATACAGCCTATTCTATTAACCTTGAAATAAATCATCAAAAATCGTATATCCTGTTACGCAAATGAAAAATTTATTGTTGATTAGTGAATTAATATACCTAAATAATTTCATAAAATGAATATTCATTTATGATATTTTTTCGAATACAGCTAAATTTCATGAAAATGTTACTAACGTAATATGCATAAAAACTCCTTGTTCCTTACCGAGATTAGAAAACAAAACAAAAATAAAACAATAGAGTGGTAATATAATGGAAAAAGCACGCGTGTTTAATAAACTGTATTATGGATTCTAATACAGTGCAAATATAGCAGTTTTATGAGCAAGTGTGTTGAAAAATTATATTTACATTGCGTATTATCGTTGTATGACATGAAAATATGAATAAAAAAATTGTCCCGGATTAAAAAGCAATTCCCTTGACGCGTAACTTTGAAGCCTTTGACCACGCTGCAGGAAGAGCGACAATTGTGCTTCTAACATTGTAGAAGATCAGGCGACTCGTTGCTACAGTATACAGGGTGTTAATTTGATTGCGAGCCATAGCTCAGGGGTGTAATCAGTATCAGTAACTGAACAACTTTTCCCAAAGAACATAGGTGGAAAAACGAAAGTAATTTTCTGACCTCCCATAGAAACTGCAACAGCTGATAGCACATTTTGTATGGAAGGTCAAATTTGGTTTTTCGTTTTTCTACCTATGTTCCTTGGGAAAAGTTGTTCAGTTACTGATACTGATCCCGCCCCTGAGCTATGGCACGCAATCAAATTAACACCCTGTATATATTGCAGTAGTAAATATATGATTTCCTTGACTTTGGTTCACCATGTAATTGATTCCCGTTTCCTCATAAACCTTGTTTCTTTTAAAGTTCAGACTTCGTTATTACAATAAAATAAATGAAACATGGATTATTATTATTAATGTATTCATTATTAGTCTCGTGAAATTTTTGTGAAACTGTGAAAAAGCATACTTTTTTGATGCCCTTGACTCCCTTGATATATGGGCAAGGGTTTCAATACATAAATTTTTCTTACTAAGGTTAGATACACTTTTATTTATGTTTTAAAATATTATGATAAAAAAAATAATGAAATCAATAATACTAAATTATTACTAAGCCATATCGCTAGCTAGATTCTATTTTATTTTTGATTCCCTTGGCCACAAAATTTCAAATCGAAATATCTCCCAAACATGTTTACCAAAAACGCGTCCAAATCAATAAAATGTTTATAATTCATTATTTAAAAAAATCTATAAACTAAAATAATACTTTTTGATTCCCTTGACCACAAATATTTAATCAAAATATCTCCTAAACCTGTTTACCAAAAGTGAGCCGAAATTAATAAATATGATTATTATTCGCTCAAAATTTTAAATTCAATTGCTAATTGTAAAAAATCGATAAAAAAAATTGTCAAGGGAATAAACTCACGAAACCCATTCTCAAGAACATACATAAATATTAATAGCGTAAAATGCAAAGTTCGTGATTATTAAGATATCGTTAGCTGTGTTGAGTCAAATCGCACGTCCATGACTTTTTCATTTTTTGCCTCCATTCACCTTTTTTTTCCTACAAAAAATTGTATAGGCACGTCAATGATCAAAGTGAATTGTACCGGGTAAGGCTATGATGAAGTCGCGTTGTACATACATTCAAAAACGCTTCAATCTTGGCACGCTACATTTTGTGCCGCCGTCATTTTATAATTATCTACGTGCTAAGGTCACAATTCAAGTGTCAGGCTTGACCTGCTATTGACTGTAGTACGTGTTTTAAATGTTGCGATGAAATACGCGCCTGTTTTGAAAGGATTTACGCATACATTACGGCGCAAAAAAAGTAAACAAGTCGCGCCTTAGAATGGTTTTAATGGGTGGCTCGGTATGAATTACATCAAACAGTAAAACTTAACAACTTTCCAAAAGAAACCGAAAGTTGACAAAAATTGCCTCCCTCTCTTCCTATATACAAAGCTGTCAGTGACTAGAGATTTGAATAAAAAGTAAATAAAAATCGGTACGGTGCGAGTTGGACTCGCGCGCCGAGGGTTCCGATATAACTTTAGTATTTTTAAAAACAGTAAAGTAAATGTTTAGGACCACAAAACTTAGTTTGCTTGTAGTTCTTTGCAAATTTCAAAAAAATGTGCTACTTAGAGAGATCGTTTTATTTTTGCTATAATATTTACCTAAATATATCGTCTACATTAAACTCAGATTTTTCGTTTGGCAAACTTCGGAGATAAGGGGAGAAAATGGTATTTTTTAAAACATTTCCATCATATCATAACTTAAAAAGTACAAAAACCTTGGGTAACCACATTCTAAAACTATTCCAAATTTCTATGATTTAGGTACGTTTTGGATTTGATATTTTTGCCGTACGATTTTCATTGCACGGTAAAATCGGCCTTTTAAAACTGTCCAATAAAGTTGCAATTTTTATGGAGATGCCAAATTTTTTTTTATATTTCCTGAAAGTTTTATTGGTGAAAATTGTTAAGTTACGTTGACTTGTCATTGCTTTTAGTTTTCGGAAACGGATTGACACCCTTTATATAATTTTTTTATTATAATTCAAAGAACATTTCTCCGATATAATATATTTTAATTTGAGTAACATATTGCCTATCAACTCAAAGTGAAGCTTTATTAAGAATTCATATTTTCCAGTCACTGATTTCGTTTTCGGCTCTCTGATTCTTACTTGAGCAGATGTCAATTTCATTTGCGTGCGACTAAATGTTTTCTATTCCAGTTATAGGTCAAGATAAATTGTATCGTATTTCATTACGCACGTGCATGTCGTAACAACACACAATTCTTATGTTACTACTAGCTTTTGCCCGCGACTTCATCTGTATGTTTAATAAAATATACACCAGTGTTTAAGTTACACTATTAGCTATCAAACAAAAAAAGGTTCAGTAATTTCGGTTCAGTAGTTTTTGCGTGATGCTCGAACAAACAAACAAACAGACAAAAAGTCCAAAAATCTGTGATTTGGATTCAGGGGCATCAATATAGCATAACGTGATAATTTTTTATTATTTTTCAATGTGCAGACAAAATAAATTTTAAATTTTATAATAGTAGAGAAGCGACCCGCCTGGGTTAGATTTACTCGCATGCGAGATTCCTAAAAAATAGAGATGTTAAATTATCGGTGCTACAGACTAGACAAGTACCTACTGTCGCCAAGAAGTTCGTCAAAAGTCCATTACAATTGCTCTGTACCACTTAATAGCAAAATATATTCTAAGAACAATGAGCACTGACTATATGCAAAGTGTATTAGAAATTAAGCATGAGAAAAATCATAATAAATACTAATCTTCGATCCATCTCTGTTTAGCTTACTAGTATTATAAACTTCTATGAATTAAGTAAATTCAGTGTTACTCGAGGCTAGTATTATCAGTCATGACAATTCTAATTCAAACAAATAGTTTGTGCGGTGCCGGACAAAGAATAGTACCAGCCCATCTCAACCCGTGGGTGTCAGTAAGAGGCGACTAAGTGATTATGAACCGGAGGACGGGCAGCAGCATCTTTATATGTATCGTACCATCTTACATACTGCGGTCACCACCAACAGCGGTCGCCAGCCGCAACGCTTACAATGGTGGTGACAATGGTAGATCCCCTCCAATTTACCAGATATTTTTGCTGCAGTTTTGGAGGGAGTTCCATGTCCTGCAGTGGACGTTTTATGGGATGCTATAAAGTATTATTTCCATTCTGTTGAGTAACTACCTCGATAAAAGTCTAAGGCCCGAACTGGGTGTGAGCAACATGGAAGCAACGACTGAGGGAATAATGTCTTGTTGATCTAACCGGTCATAAAGTGACAAGTATAATAGTAGGGCGGTTGTTCGTTCAATTTCAGTACATATTCCCCCTTCTCCTAATAATTACTATCCTTGAACCAAGTTGCTCATGCCTATACAAACTCTACACACTTGCTAGTACACTACCTTTTATACGTATGTCTAAGTATGTAAATCTGTGATAGAATACTTAATACATTATATCTACTGGGTGTTCTGGCTGGCGCCATGTAAATTGACTTCAAAACACCGCCCGTTCAATCATTCACTTGTCTGCCTCTACGACGATTTATAAATAAAATCTGATAAGCTTGATTACATGCCATGATTGCTTTTTCATTTTTTATCGGCTAACCTCTTATATTTATGAAATCCGAACATTTGGATAAAAATATAGTAAGTATTTATAACGAAAACTAAGAAGAACGGTAGATTTTTTAGGGTTCCGTGCCCAAATGGTGAAAAACGGGACCCATTACTGTGCCTCCGATGTCTGTCTACCCGTCTGTCAGCGGGCTGTATCTCATGAATCGTAATAGGTAGACAGTTGGTTTTTTTACAGATTATGTATTTCTGTTGCCGCTGTAATAACAAGTACTAAAAACCCATACTAAAAACCTGTTTTTTTAGGTAATTATTGCTCTATTTTTATTTTAGATCTATCGTTAAAACAGGAATACTTACAAGCGTGAAAATTGGTAAGTTTATAGTGCATAAGCTATAGAGTAACAACAAATAATAAAAACTGGTTAAGTACGTGTCGGACTCGCGCGTTTTTAATACACTTCTGCGTGACTGCGCGTCCATAACTAATACGGTATTTTTACCTGAGTGGTACGGAACCCTCAGTGCGCGAGTCCGACTCGCACTCGGCTGGTTTTTAAACTACCTATTTGTTTAAGAAACAAAAATAAGCTTTATCTAGCCAGTGTCATTTTCCAACACTCAAACTACATAATATCCAGACCAAAATTCATTATAATTGGTTCATTGGTTTAGGCGTGTAAGACACATAACAGACAGAGATAGCTTTTTTGGCAATTGTAATACAGGGTGTCCGCTTTGAAGTGATCCTAAGAAAAAATCCCGAAAGCGGACATGCCTAGCTATCAAACTGTGCCACTAGTGCGGAGGAAAACTTTGTCAATAAAAAGTTATATAGTTGACAGTTTGTTTTCAGGAAATTATACCCGTTTTACACATTTGTATAAAACGGCTACGGCAAAAATAATTTGTTCTTCCCAAAATTCAGCATAATCTACAAAGTAATGTAGCCGTAGTTCACAAAAATGTGCAAAATGGGTCTGAAAACAAACTATCGAACAAAAACGAAATGATAAAACTCATTCGAGTCGGTAGAGAACTCACTGCACAACGATTAGACAACAATTTAATAATTTGAAAACAAGCAACTAATATAAAATTTTGCTTTTTATTTATTGAATTTTATATGACATGCGATGTAAATTAAATTATTAAATTTCTATGTATTAATTTTAATGTAATTTAACATGAGCTATAATACTCTAGATTTAATGTATAATAGTAGTTTATGCAACTGTCATATAAAACAGGTTATTAAAACACGAGTTTGGGTTTATCACACGAGGCGCAGCCGAGTGTGATAATAGCATCAAACGAGTGTTTTAATACCATATTATATGCAGTTGCGTATACTACTTTATCTTCACTCATGCAATAGGTAGGTACTTACTTATAAAAATTAAACAAAAGTAAGTAAACAACAAAGGTAACTTATATTATGTATATTACAGTTCTGATATGAGTCTGAAGAAGCCGCCTTAATATAACCGCTAGGTCTTCTTTGAAATATACAAGCAGAACATTTTCTTAACAAGACATGGCTTTCTTTTCGATTTTCATTCTTTCCCAATTCATTGCAGGTTATGTCATAAAATGTCTTAGACTAATATGGGAGAAGATCATAAGTTATTGAGTATCTTCTGGTGTATCTGCAGTATCCTGACTGCACCACTTTATCTACTTTTTCAATATTTAATAAACTTTCACATTATTTTCACGGGCACAAAATACTTGAAAAAGGTAAATATTTGAAAATGGCGGCAAATCTAATATCATTTTCCAAGGCCTTCAATTTCAGGCTGCGCGCGCATATTTTCCACTACAGATAAAATAATTGTAACTATAGTAACTGTAACTGTAACTGTAACTGTAACTGCTCCAAATAATAGGTTGTTTATAAGGTACACTTTTCAAATATGCTACTGATATTTGACAGCTACTAAGAAAAACTGTAACATTTATAACCGACTCTCTAAAAGACCTTATATTCAGTCTTCTTTAAAAAGGTTTAGGTTCAAGAAGAATTTTACCCAAGTGTTATGTTATGATTAAAAAGTTAAATTACGTAACATCTTTGCAAAATTTTCATACAAAAATCGTTACGTAATGGTAACTTTTTAATTTTTTATGCATACTCTGTGTAATATTCAGCCTTATGTACCAACTTTTTGAATCATAATTCAAAGATTACGACATGAGTGTAGATAAATTAATTTATTATGGTCGAATATTGTAATGTTACCTAATTTGCATGATTAGCTTTGTTTAATTTTAATTTTTTAAATCGTTAATTCAATTTAAATTTTGCGACACCCTTGCAGGGTCCATGTACCAACTGTACCTTAAATATAAGATCTCCAACTATGTACATGCGTGCAATAAATAAATAAATATTAATAATTTATAAATATATCAACTACATTATTGTCACGAAATTTTTCCCCACACTAGTTTCGTTGTTTAGTAGCTAGGCTCGTCCGCTTTCGGGAATTTTTCTTTGGATCACTCGAAACGAACAACCTGTCAACCTGTATTACATGTTGCCTGCAATTTCGTAATTTACATTCTTCGTTATCTACGTTAAAACGATATCTCCTTACCAATCTCATCAAAATCTGAACGACCAGCGTTCGAGCCGTGAAAGCGTCAGACAGACAAGTAGGTATAATATTATAATAGATCAGCGCAATATGACAACTCTTGTACCATAAACATGGCACAGCAAACACGAAATAAAAATATTTTTCAGAGCAACATTTCCGGAAACATGTGCCTGCCTGCGAGAACGTTTCATGCATACCAATAAATGAAGAAGTAGACTTATATTTATTTTATTTACTAAAATGCAAACTTGCGGCGACAGACACACACAGAGACTTAAGTGTACCTTAGACCCTTGAAAATACAATATTTAAATCGTATGTAAACATATTTCAATAGGAACTATGATAGTATGAAACTATGAATAGAACCCTTCCTACGCCTTCGTGTTACAGGCTACTTAATAGGCTTACCTATGAAAACGCAGTTACCGCGCTCAAAGGTCTGGGATCTCGATACTATGTCGATATAGTTTCCTTGGTTTGGAAATTATAAGAGGTAAACCTTGTCTTCCTGTGAATGTCGCTGGTCTTAATGAACCTAAGGAAATAGCTGAGATGTTCATGAATAGCTTTAAGGTGCATTCACCTCTGGGTCCCGCTTCTAAAACAGCCGTGGCTGACACTGTCGAGGGCAGGCCGACTGTTAGGTTCTCAGCTAAAGAAGTTGCTGGTGCGATAAGAAACATGAAAAGAGGAAAGTCACCTGGCCACGACAGTCTCAGTATTGAGCATTTACAGATGGCTGGCGTACACCTGCCGCGAGTTCTAGGTTTGTTCTACACAATGTGTATTCGCCATTCATACTTACCTCAGGATATGCTTAAGACTGTTGTTGTGCCAATAGTTAAGAACAAAACCGGTGACCGTTCGGACAAGAGTAACTATAGGCCCATATCATTGGCTACAATTTTGGCTAAAGTTCTTGACAGATTACTGGAGTCGCGCCTTGGTGGGTGTCTGGAATTGCACGATTCTCAGTTTGGCTTCAGACCAGGCGTATCCACTGAGACGGCTATCTTATGTTTGAAGCATACTGTCAAATATTACAATGAGCGCAGTACGCCTATATATGCGTGCTTCTTAGACCTCTCCAAGGCCTTTGATATGGTTTCTTATGACATCCTGTGGAAGAAACTTGAAAGTACGTGTTTTCCTTCTGAATTGTCGGAGGTGCTAAGGTATTGGTACAACAACCAAGTCAATTTTGTAAAATGGAACAACATTTATTCAGAACCGTACAGGTTGGAGTGCGGGGTGAGGCAGGGGGGGTTGACCTCACCACTGCTCTTCAACCTGTATGTCAATGATTTGATAGTAGAGCTCAGCAGTCTACATACAGGATGCTCCATTGATGGTGTAACTGTCAACAACATTAGCTATGCGGACGATATGGTTCTGCTGAGCCCTGCTATCAGTGGCTTGAGAAAAATGTTGAAAATCTGTGAGAGATATGCTCAAGATCATGGTCTGCTATATAACACGAAAAAAAGTGAATGGTTGGTGTTTAAGGCAGGGTGTAAAGGACCTAATGTTGTGCCACATATTCAGTTAAATGGGGTAGTTTTGAATAGAGTTGCACAGTTCAAATACTTAGGACATATTGTCACTGAAGATCTACACGATGATTTGGATTTGGATCGGGAACGGAGAGCATTAGCAGTGCGTAGTAATATGTTGATCCGAAGATTTTCTCGTTGTTCAAAAGATGCTAAGATTACCCTCTTCAAGGCGTACTGTCAGGTGTTTTACACGAGCAGTCTTTGGGTCAACTACACACTTAAAGCATATAATGCTCTCCGTATCCAATACAATAATGCCTTTAGGATGCTGGTGGGATGGCCACGCTTCTGTAGCGCTTCAACAATGTTTGCTGAGGAACGCACTGACGATTTTTTTGCGATTAGGCGCAAACGGATAGCTTCTTTGTTGATCAGAATGCGGGCTAGTACTAACAGTATCCTAAGGACAATAGCTGACAAAATGGACTGTGCAATGTTAAAGTTTTGGGTGGGCGTGTTGCTTAAACCTAATAAGTAAAACTATTGTTTTTTTTTTCTTGACATGGTATTTAATTGAATTTTATTGTTTATTTTTATTTATGATTTGACATTTAATAACTCTAATCTATGAATTGACATTGTTTAAATTATGGATTGACTTATTGACTGTTGTATTTTACTTAACTTGAATTTGTGACTAACATAGTTTTTAAGTTCTTATGTACTAACAATACATGGACCATGTTGTCTGATATTAATTAATTAAAAAAAAAAAAAAATAAGAGGCTTTACACCGTAGCAAAACAGGGAGTTTACCAGAACGGCCAAAAACTTAAACTGAACAACCCTTCTCCAAAGAACAAAGGTCAACTCTGGTCAAGGGGAACTCTGGTTGGCTGGAAGAGATCTCTTCATAGAGATAAGCTCGCCATTGTGAACCTCTTCTATCGTAAAGTACGAAAAAAACTTCCTTTACATAATGCGCTGTCGCGTAATGCAGTTTCTATGGGAAGTAAATCAGTCAAGTGTGAGTCGGACTCACGCGCTAAGGGTTCCGACATACCTTTAATATTTTTAGAAAAGCGCAAAGCTAAGTTTTGTTTGTAAAGGTTATTTGCAGATTTCTAAAAAACTGTGCTATTTAGAAAGATATATAAAATTTTGCCCCCCTCCCCCCCTATTTGGGCCTTATTTACAATAATAATTACATATTTACAGTTTTAAGTTGTGCAATCCATGCTTAAAAACTATTCCAAATTTCAAGTCGATAGCGTGAGTAGTTGCTGATATAAACAGGTGTGACAGACAGACAGACGAAGTCGCACCAAAGGGTTCCGTTTTTACCATTTTGGTTCAGAACCCTAAAAACACACTGACTTTTTGACTTATACTATAATGAGACGGATTTGGTCCAGTGGTAACAGGAGAACCCTGACTGACTTATCAATGCACACCGAGACCTTTTGCTCTAGAACATTGAAAATGTTCACAGATGTTCCGCATTTAACGTAGGTGAGCACGAAGAAATGATTTTGCGAAATTCATCCCCCTTAGAAATCCACGGAAATCCACGCGGACGAAACCGCATACAACAGCTAGTTGTGATATAAGAAAATTTAAATAAGAGCGTTTCGTGTAGATACTTCAATGAGTTTGGAACCTATCGCTCCCTGTAGAATAGAGCAACACATCAAGAATGCGAAGAGCTCAGCAAGCTTCGTTGAATTTTCATAAAGTAGGAAGAATGATCATTCACATCTTGGCAAGAACCTGGAAGATTTTCAAAGTTCAAACTTCTAAGTCAACGTAATCAACAGATGTTGCCATTTGTCTCCATCTCCTTATATTTGTGAACCTAACAAAAACCTATAGGATACTTCCCGTGGACCCTGAATCATGTGGCAAGAAGCTAGATCTCATAGCACATGCAAAGGAAAAACTGTAAGAAAATAAATATTACAACTATTCTCACTACTAAGGTGAGCAGATTTGATCTTGGACGCGAAGTTCTAAAAATAAAAAGGTTTGTATTATATCACATGGTGGACGGGTACGGAACCCTTAGTGCCGCATTATGATCATATCATATCATATCATATCATATCATATCATATCATATCATATCATATCATATCATATCATATCATATCATATCATATCATATCATATCATATCATATCATATCATATCATATCATATCATATCATATCATATCATATCATATCATATCATATCATATCATATCATATCATATCATATCATATCATATCATATCATATCATATCATATCATATCATATCATATCATATCATATCATATCATATCATATCATATCATATCATATCATATCATATCATATCATATCATATCATATCATATCATATCATATCATATCATATCATATCATATCATATCATATCATATCATATCATATCATATCATGTCATGTCATGTCATGTCATGTCATGTCATGTCATATCATATTTATTGCATTATCACAATTAATAATGTACATTAGAGTTAACATAGATTTTAAAGATTTAACTGTGACACCCCGTCAGGGCGTAGCAACATTGAAGAGGGCTCTACTTATTTTTCCAACGTAACTTCGAGTAAAATAACTAATTTCATTTTATAATCAAAATTAAATATTTAAATTAAAATTCCAAGTTCTATACAACAAAGTAACGTCAAAATATTAAATTTAAATACCAAATCTTATGTAGTAAAATAAAGTTTAAAAATACAACAAAATAAAAATCTTATAATATTAAAAATTTTCAATCAAATTTAAAAAGGTACATGTGGTAGATAGAGCAGTCGAAATATATTTATTAATCAATGATTCGCACTCGGCCTATTTTTTATTGACAAAAGACTGTACTAAACCTAATTTTACAATTGCTTGTTCAGGCAAATATCTTAAGAAAATATCTCGAGCAAAATCCAATACGATCTTTCAAAATCCTAGAGTAAGTGTCCTAGAGTAACACGTTTAATTTTGTCACGTAGATAACAATCTACGTAACGACGTCACGTCTTTACAAAAAAACAACGACGTTTATACCTAACAAGCGTTCTGCCCTGCGGGTTTGCACGCATATAAATACCCTTAGGAAATATAAATAGTTTCCAAAATCTATAAATTTAGTAAAAAAACACGTGAAGAAAAAGAGTGATCACTGCCACTTGACTTACACCCATATAGACAGCTGCAATACCAAGGGGTCACAGGTGCGCTGCCGGCCATTAAGATATTTGTAGGCTCGTTTCTTAAAGGCTGTCTTGTTGGAAATAGGCATGATGTTGTGTATGTATGTATGCCTTGTTGTACTTACCCGTCCAGAAATACCTGCACAGGAAGCACATTCCACAGTGCGGTAGTATGTGGTAGGAAGTTTCTTGTAAAACGTACGGTGGAAGATTGCTTTTATTTAGGTGGTATGGATGAAATTTTAACTTCTGGCGAGTGGTGCAGTGAGGAACTCTGCAGCAGGTATTAACTCGAACAATTCCTCAGAGCACATGATACATGCGATAAAGTATGGATGAAACTTTAACTTCTGGCGATTGGTGTGGTGGGGAAACTCTGCAGCAGGTATTAACTCGAACAATTCCTCAAAGCACTCCCCATGATACATGCGATAAAGGTGCAATATCTCTCCGCAGTGCTAGATGTTTCTAGTCGGCCGGAGAGGACATCGTCGCCAATGAAGCGCCCCGGCCCAAAGGTGGCAACAGTACTCCATATGAGCCCTATCTTGAGCCTTATAATGTCGAAGGCGATGTGCCTGTGTAAAGTACCGTCTTGCTCTATCAAGAACACCCAGTTTTTTGGAGGCCATTTTGGCCTTGTCCTCCAAATGACCGCGAAATTGGACGGAGCTTGATATATCTGTCGCAGGAAAATCATATAAATTGCCGTTTACAAACGGCGGGCAAACTGTAAACGGTCGGCAAATTGTAAAACGGCGCCGGCAGATTGGAAACGCATTTTAGGTTCGTTAGCCACGGTCAACCCCGAGCAGGGTTCGGTTAGGTTGGGTTAGGTTATCTTCGACCACAACGCACGAGCCGACCGAGCCAAGCGAGCGTGCTGCGGCAGCGGCCAGCGAGTGCCAGCTACGAATTACGCGCTGTTTTGTGAAATGACGTGGCATTATGTAAAATAACGAATTAAAAAAAAATCGGCATTTTGTAGAATGCCAAGGCAAACTGTAAAACGACGAATTACACAATTTGCCTGCGACATATCGACGCCGAGAATCCCAATACTCGGCTTTGCAACAAGGGAAGTGCTCTGAAACAGAGACAAACTTGCGTCTTTTTGGGGTTAAATTGTACCAAGTTACGTTACGTATAGAATAAACAAATAAAAAAAATTAACATCGAAATTTCAATTTGTCCGTGTGGTGCCGGCAAAGAATAGTACAAACTCATCTCTATCCGTGGGTCTCGTAAGAGGCGACTATGGGCATATGAACCGGAGGGTGGGTAGCAATATCTTTGTATCGTACCATCTTTCAACTGCAGTCACCAACAACAGCGGTCGCCACAAGCGTGGTGGCTATGGTTATTCCCCTCCTAACTACCACGCGTTTTTTCTGGAGTTCTGCCCTGCAGTGGACGTTTCATGGGATGTTATGAACAAAAATTACAACCCGGACATCTTGATTTTAACGGCTAATTTAACTATGGATGAGTTTTCCTAAGATCCTCTCGTTTCCTTTGGGAAATTTGCAAAACCCATTCCTAGTGAGCGCCTAAGGAATATGTGCGCCAAATTTCAAGTTTCTGGGTTCATAGCTGCGCATTAATATGTCCGTCCCAAGGAGGTTTTAGCCCACGCTTCGCTTTCAGACCTTATCCTCCGACAATAAATGATTCAATTCGTTTTGTTCATGGTAATAATATGAAACTTAAAGAAAGTGACTACAAAAACAGGGGGGTGATCGTGGTAATTTCAACGATATTACCAAAACAAAAACGTTTGCCTAAAACACTTAGTTAAGACTTAACATGACTTTTGAGGCAAACGTTTTTGTTTTGGAAATGTCGTTGAAATTACCACGATCACCCCCCTGAGAATCGATCCCGACTCCACCTGTTCTCTATTCGATTCTAAATGAAGATTGAATGTTTAGAGCGAATCTAGAGAATACTTAAGTAGGCAAGCAAATTGCTTTATAACGTTCAGTGGATTAAACTTATTAAAAAGGTGTTTTTTTTTTGTTTTCGAAGAGCTCAAAGAATAAGTCAAAGAAAACAACCTTAGCTCTGGGGATATAGGCATAATATATATGCTTACTACGGCGTTCAGTAAGTAGTGAGAATGAGCCAGAAAATAAACGACTTTTGATAAATTGACAATGCACTTTTCTACGTAGCTTCAACACCCCTTAAAAATAATGCTTTCATTTTGGTCCTACCAAAGCTCTTGGTATGGGATCCATGGTATGACTCCTTGGTATGACTTCGACTTTGCTTTTGTATCTGTTTCTCCTTCGGTGTTTGGGAACAGAAAGAAGTTACTAATATTAGAGGATTGTCTGTCAAATCTGGTGAGTGAAGAGAGAAGTAACGTGTGTAAACTCGGCTTGTTGAATGGCATCTATCGAAATTTTCATTTCTCTCAATTTTCAAGTGCTTGCTGGATTGGCTAACTCCAAATATTATGACATAAGTTTTTGATACCATCGTCATAGTGAAATAAACTGTCAAAACTATTCAGCCGAAATGTTGTTAATTCTCACTACTTATTCAATGCTCCTTCCTATCCTCCTAGATGAAAGTTTTGCTCCATAAGTCCAGAGATTAGATTAACAACAAACTTTAATTTTATCATAAAAACGTTTCGATTTCCAATACAAAAATTCGATAGTCCAAACCACACTCTTTGACAAAATGTGTCAAGTCACAAACACCTATGGACAATCGAAATTTCGATTAAATAAATATTTTTATTGTTTGGGAAAGTTTATTTTCATTAGCAATATGAAGGACTGACTGGGTAAACTTTGGGAAACTCACATTGCAATAGGGGTAAAAAGGGCGTAACGTGTTAACGAGCGTTAAGCAACCTTTTTTGAAATTCTTCAAGCGTTGAAAATTTCTTGCAGTCATTCAGTTCGTTTGCAAAATTAGTCTATTGTTTAACTACTTGCAGTTAAAGCAACGCAAAAATTCGCAGCCGCAGTGATAAAAGGGCTTCAAATCATTTAAATTCATAAATAATGAAAAATCTACATATTTACACAGCAAATCAATTCCTACAATAATCATTTCCATCAAATGTTCCCAGTTGTGTTACGTCGCTAGATTAGATTATTAACTAAAGAGGTATGCTGGACAATGAATGAAATCTGAGAGGATCGCTCCCCTTTTCTTGTAGACGATCACATTTTGAAAAACATTAAAATAATGTGGGACATTCCACGCGAGGTCATTTGATCCAAAACTAGGCAAAGCCTAGTTCGCCCAAGTGCCCATATATAGGAAGTTGTTAAGAAACATTTATGAAGGCATGCTGCTAAGCGCTTGAAAGAAGAATCGAGCCGACTCGTATCCATACAGAGTTTTTGCGTATTATATAGATCAATCATCCCTAAAATAAAGCTATTGATTTTTTTGTAGGCTCTAGGAAAAATCGTTCTATTATAAAAACATTAAAAATAGCCTAGCTAGATTACGCTCTCGGTAAATTTGATCCCTGATATGCAATCAAACGCTCTCATATATCAACAGATATATCACGGGCCAGACGTGTGAAGATCACCGTTGTTTTTTTTATAAAATATACTAATAATGGTGAAACAAACGGACAGGAACTCATGCTTGAGTCAAAATGATAATTTATAAAATTGTCATACATTTGCTAGTAAATAACCTATTATCCGTATCCATACAATGTAAATTCAGTGAATCTGTACCACGAAAAAAAAAAAGCAAAAATGTAACTTTACAGGATGCATAAACGTTAATCGATACGATTCAGATATTTTTTTGCTGTATGTTTAGCCGTCAATCACTCACAAACTACTGGACCGACCGATTCAAACCAAGTTTCTGATCTTATATTAGGCTTACTTTGGTGCAACATACAAGCTTTGTTCCATCGCGATCGGTTCATTCAATTAGAAGACAATTGAAAGCAAAACTAAGTCATGGACACAAGGACATAAGGAATATAACTTGTTACCAATGGTCTCGAAGGAATTTCACTGTTTAATATGCAAAAAGATAAATTAATTTAAGTCAAGGACTCATTAATAAAGTAACTTAACACACGTTACATTCATTGTCCCAGAGGAAATGTAAAATTGTGGGTGTTCATGTTGATTTTACCAAAGTTCAGGATATAAATTCAAACCCCTATCTTGTAAATTTTCCAATTAAGTATTTTCATATTTTCATACATGATACATTGAACGGCAGATAACAAAATTTTATGAACAAAAGGATTATAAAGACAAACGCAATAATCGAGCGATTCAAGTACCAATATAGGCAATATTTATTCTTCTCATTTCAGAATTTCAGGTGCCTACGGTTTTACGTTGTGTATTTAACGAATATCTGCTAAATAATAATCTGTACTCTCCTATATGCTGACCTATAAAGCTCTGTGAATCCAACCGTTACAATAGGGAACACGCATAGTTTCTTTTTGTCGCATTTATTAACAAAATATAAAAATACCGTAGTAAAGACAATGATATTACAATTACGAGTAAAGATGACAAAAAGTGAAATTTAAATTTAAATCTGCTAAGAAATACGGCCGATATAAGCATTTAAAACTACTAATTACGAGCCGATTAGACAGAGAGATCCGACATGAACAGTGACGTCACAATGCACTGCGGCCATGTTAACTCCATATTGAATTTCGTTTTGCTAGAAAGAGACAGAAACAAATCTTCGATGGCTTATATCTTTTTTAATGTTATAGGTAAGTATTCGAAAAATAATTTTACTAGACTGTTTATTAGGTACATGAATGAGAATATTTTTTTTAATACAAAAATATTGTCCATGTTCCCTATTAGGGGCATGACATTTGACAGATGACAATGTCGACGGCACGTCACTGCTTGGTAAATAGGAGAAGCGCGGGATGAATGGGAATGGCCTAAGGGAATGGCGAAGGATGAATCTGTCATGCGCATAATACTGGCGGTCCATAAAAAGTAACCTTCGTAAACGAGACCATAAAAAGTATAGTAAGAACCAATAGAATTAAGTAAATACGGAGTTTTTAACCCTTTCAGAAGCCAAAATGAAGGGTTATTTTAAAAGTTCGATCGAGAGCCCCAACACAAACATAACACTGGACAAAGTTTTTCGCTTTATTAAAAAGGCCTTTGCAGCCTGGGTAACCATATAATATATGAAAAATGTAGACGTGAAAGTTAATCAAACCTGGAAAAGCTAGCAAAAAAATCACAATGGGACCCTGGGCCTCTGGTAAAGATAAAACTTTGGTTTGCTTCATATATGTACGGAGAAGAGGACAAGCTTAAATTTTACGTATCTTCAAGGGTCCATGGAAATTTAACTTGATACCTTTACTCGTTTTTGAGACAAAGGGGCTTGAAGACAGACAAACAGACGGACGGAAGTGATGATCTTACGAGTATATGGGCTCCGTTTTTTTACTTTCGAGCGGAGCGAGAAAGGTATTGTATTCGTGAAAAAAAAAGTTTTTCCAATTTTCTCAAAAATGTGTTCTATATCACATATACATCATAAAAAACAAGTCTTCCAAAAATGTCCGTCCGTCGGTCGGTCGGTCGGTCGGTCCGTCGGTTTGTCTGTCCGTCACGCTTTGGCATAGCGGCTAAACGAATGGTCCGATTGACACCATATTTTGAATTTAGGAGTTTTATGCAAATCTATCGAAGAGTTCTAAGTGGTTTCTTGCTGGCTCTCATTTTGAGGGGTAGCTGTGATACAACGAAAAATAAAAATTGAAATTTTCTCAAAACGGCTCATAGAATCTTGATGAAACTTTGCATGACCAAGCCATATAAGATATCTTGCGCCAGTATCAATTGATCTGTGTAATTTCATATAGGGGGTGTTCCTGTACCACCAAATCGTAAATATGTGATTTACCCAAAATTGGTTCCATTGAGTTTATTAAAATTTTCTATAATATTAATCCTGGATTGGTTGTCTACCTGATTGGATATTCTTTATGATTTTTTGAATAAAATTTTGTACACAGGGTGTACCAAAAACTTAAAGGGCTCTAGACTAAACTGAACAATTATCCATAAGGAAAAAAAAAATCTCCATGCAAGTATCCTACGGTAGTATCCATTGATCTGTGAAAATTCATATAAAGGGTTTTCAAGTTCTACCAAAAGTTAAACATGTGATTTACTCGAAATCGTTTGAGGCTTGTTTGTTTTAATGTTTGACAATTTGAATTCTGAATTTATCTGTATATTTCATTCAAACATTTTTTTAGAAAAACGTAAATAAAAGTTCGTATTTCCATACAATGTGTATGGCATTACAAATTTAAGTTTGCGGTTGGTAGTTTTTCCTTGAGTATTGCGAGAAAGTAAGTGCAGTGCTACTGTACCATTTATTTTCTTTTGATATACGGAACCCTAATAACATAACATAACCAAACATAAATTAATTAAGTAACTTAACCAAACCTAAACTAAAAGAGTTCAGGATTTTGATCAAAAGCTGGATTTCGTTAAATCGCTTAGGGATTTGACCAAATCTCTGTTTTATCATTATATCTGTTTTAGTTCTATCTTAAAAACGGGAACACATACAAACTTGAAAATTGGTATGTTTATAGTGCATAACCTATAAAATATCAACGAATAATAAAATTTGGTCAAGCGCGTGTTGGACTCAAAAAATCCAGCTCATTAATTTACTGAAATTGCAACTAATACAATTATGATTATGTGGTGGTACGGAACCCTCGTTGCGAGAGTCCGACTCGCACTGTGCCGGTTTTTTATGATTAAGATAGATTCCGGGTGTAGATTGATGAGTTTCGTGTGATTTGTTCGTAGAGCTTTCTTGAATTGTATTGTTAATGTACCTATTCTATGTCACGGGCTCTAAGTCGGCAATTTACAGCGGCGCAACTTGGTGTGTTTGTTTGTTACCGGCACTTTAAAGGTCGATTCTAAATAGGTATTTTGAAGGAAGTCCTTCAAAGACAAGAGAGAGCCATTATTTCAAAACCCCACTCATAAAGTCTTTAATCTATGTTCATCCCAGCCTGTCTCTACCGTCCGTCCGCATCTCTTTTAGTTCCCTTTATTTAATGCTTGCTAGTTTTTGTACTGTCCTTTGAAAAGTTTTTAGGGTCCCGCTTTCTCCGATGTCTGTCTGTCAGCGGGCTGTATCTTATGAACTGTAATACCTATTACAGTTCATAAGATACACACTGTGCATTTCACATGTATGCATATGTATTTCTGATGTCGCTTTAAAAATAAATACTAAAAATAAAAAAATACACCTCCCCTACTAAAAACGTGTTTTAATGGGAGATTTTTGCTCGATTTTTGTTTTAACTCTATCGTAACAACGGGAACACTTAAAAATGTAAAGCGTAAAATTGGTATTTGTACACTGCATAAGCTACAGAATAACAACAAATAATTAAAACTAGTCAAGTGCGCGTCCGTAACTAATACGCGACATACAGATCCTGGAAACCTTTTACACGTGCTTATAACTTTGAACCGACTCTACACACAAGAAACATTTCTATGAACTTGATATATTTTTAGGAAAAATGTGACAAAAGAGATCCTACAAAAATGTTGTTGATGGAAATATAAAGAAATTCATAAGAATAAAACAAAACAGGCTTTCTTTTGTCTTACAGAAAATGGTAAAAAATAATGAATTTCTAAAGGAAACCTGCTCTATCATCGCTAAATAAACACTTAGTCAAATAGATTCATTTCAATATTACTTAAAATGGGAAAATTTGCTGAAAACATATAATAAAAGTGACGCGGCAAAAGTAATAGACCCATTATTTGTCAGTTTGTCTGATGGAAATATAAACTTTCTTTGCAACAGATGTGTCCGGTGACCGACTGCACAAACTTAAACGGTAGATCCTAACCATGAAACTGAACAACTTTTCCCAAAAACATAGGTCGAAATACGAAAAAAAAATTCGACCTGCCATACAAAATGTGCCATCAAATGATGCAGTTTGTATGGGAAGCCGAAAGTTCTTTTTCGTATTTCGATCTATGTTCCGTGGGAAAAGTTGTTCAGTTTCATGGTTGGAACCTACCATTTAAGTTTGTGCAGTCGGTCACCGGATATATTGTATAAACCTCATGCGAGTAAAATTAAGCTATGTAGTGGCTGCACCGTTCCACACCGACATTAAAAGCCCAAACCCCTCGCCAAGTTATGGGCACAGCTAGTCGCTATACCTATGCCGAACACCTGCACCTTATAAACAGCTCATTATATCGGCATATCCATATATAATAGCGGTATTCAGTATAAATATGCTAAAGTAACCCTCCCGCTGAGATTACTACTTAGCACTTTAATAGCGAAACGAGCTAGTTGATTATCGAGTTTTCTTCATCCATCACCTAGTTTGACGCAAACAGACATTTCAATTATATTAGATTACTAGCTGTTGCCCGCGACTCCGTCCGCGTGGGGTTCTGAAAAACGTGGCTGACTTTTATGGTCTACTTACTAATTTTTATCATGAACAGAGCAATTTTCGCTTTCACAATATTATACAGAGTACAGACAGTATGGATTTTTTTGTAAATTAATCAACTCTTGCTTACGTGTGCACTATTAGTTCGCGTACGTGTACTATAATATTCGAATTCCAAGCGGACGAAGTGTTATACAGGTTTCTTTATTTCTTGTACAAAACAAAACCTATAACTAAATTTGAGGCTCAGTCACTTTAGCTTCTGTAGCTACTGAAAAAAGAGCGGTACGAAGTCCAACGTGTCTAGTTTAACATGCTATTAGCTGTATATGTACCTCCATACAAAACAGTAGGACTTTACTTCTATACAAACACGAGTTTTAAAAACCTATTTCTATTTCTTGAAGTACGAGTATTTAATTTATAAGTATTTAATTTATCTTAGTTTTCATAATTATAGAACTTTCATAATTTTTTTTACATTTATTACACCGCCGCCATGCCAGCTGGTATTTTTTTGTCACTATTTTCTAGATCTAAATTTTACTTATCCATCTGTGCCCACGATTTATACACAAACGACTTGAAACTTTGTACTCACATATTTTCTGTTCGAATGAACCGATCGCAATAAAACAAAGTTTATATGTTGCACTGAAGTAACATAAATACGTTAGTTTGAATGATTCCAGTAGTTTGTGAGTTATTGGCGCCGCCGCTTGAAACATCAAGTACCTTCTGTCTGAGTGAACTGTTTGCAATAAAACTAAGCTTGTATGTTGCACGAAGTAAGTCAAATATGCTATTGAAAACCCCGTTTTAATCGGTTCAGTAGTTTATGAGTTATTTGCGTGGCCGCATGAAACATCGCGTACCTTCTGTCTGAGTGAACCGATTACAATGAAACTATGTTTTTATGTTGCAATAAAGTAAGCCAAACACGTAATTGAAAACCCCGTTTGAATTAAGTAAGTACCGTAAAATGCTACAACTTTGCACGGATTTTTTGTTTTTTTTTTCATATATCATGAATTATTTATAGTCTGTTCCTTTTTTTACAATAGTATGAAAATTTTAGATTTATTTTAGGTTCGAAATGCCATCACGAACTTGAATCAACAGTTGGCAACGATCAAAGTTGTAGGCAAAGTTGTGGTATAAATAAAATGCACAACATTGCCTGGAAGACTACTAGAAAAAATACTTGCTGTATTTAAAAACTGGTTTTGTTTAAAGCTTGAATAACTAATTCGCCTAACATTGTGATGTCTAAGGCTTGCAACAGCTAGCCATATTTTTTTTTCGAGCTGGCAGGCAAATTTGGGCAATTTCAGTAAATATTTTCATACTAACGTATAAGCATGGCAAGGGTTGTCAACGAAAACACCACCTTTTACACCACCATTCGTAACCATCACCCGACACCATACACGACATTACAGTACCTCACAAAAAACCATACAACACCCAAAAAGATATTCTATTCAATCCTATTACAGTTAACTCTATTCATTGATGTGGTGACAACCCTAGGCAAAGTTGTATCAAAAATGTCCAAACAACTTTTTTCAAATTGTTTGATATCATTTTAGTCGTAAAGTCCTATTCCGGCAATATAAAACGTGAGTTTATCCGTTCATATAAATAATTAAATTAAATATTCCAAAAAACTGAGAGGGCATGATCACACGATGAAACTGAACAATTTCAAAAAAATCTGCATCTCTATACAAAATTGAAAACTTGATTAGACAGTTTGTATGGAGCGGCTGCTTTTTTAATTTCCTGGAAAATGTTTAGTTTTCTTGACTTCAGGGCTTAGAGACAAGCGGCTTTCTACAATCGCAAACGCTAGTAGAAAAGACTAAAAATGAATGGCATTGACATCAGCTAACGAAATGTTGCATGACAGCTTTTGCCCACGAAAACCCCCGTATGGTAAATTTCATCGAAATCTTTACAGCCGTTTTCGAGAAACCAATTACAAATATTTATAGGTACAAAAATATAACAAATATTGCTCGTTTAATATTATAGGATAAATAATTATCTGCGTCTGCCTTTCAGCCCAATCCGTTCAGAGGTTTGAGTTGTATGTTGAAAGATCAGTCAGTCACGATTTATTATACAGAAATCTAACTTTCTGCATGTTCCGCCAGTGTGTGCGAATTTATCATGCTTGAAAATATTCACGTCACACGTGCACCTACATTTTTCATCGATCAACCTCATAATTTTGTCGTGAAGTGAAGAAAATCTCAGTCTATTCAAAATGTTCTGACATTTTCTGTGCAAATTATAGAGGACCCGTAAAATTTCTTTAACTGTAGGTAAGTTAATGTACTCGTATTTCCGAGAACAATTTTTTTTAGTGAATAGAATATATTTGTTGTTTAAAGTTGATATAATTCAGTTTAGATCCGTCATAGTTAATCTCATTACTGTTTAGGAAAATTGTATTATTTTATATTTATGTTAATATTCAGTAGTAAAAGACCGGTAAAAAGTATAATTACCGTATTAAAAGTGTCATTATTACAGAAGGTAGCTGAAAATCCAACGAAAATATTTTGGTAGATGTTTTTAAAACTGGCTGCACGTAATGGAAAGATTTTGCAAGCTTTATGGACAAGGACAGCTACGAAAAGCTTTTTTATTTAATCTTTATTTTTTTTCTATTTGACGTCAAAGCCCACGCTCGCTTTCCTAAGTAATTAAAGTTTCATCAAACAAGCTTTGGCCACTTCGAGTTCAACATGGAACGTGTTACGAAAAGCTAAGTTCGCGTAACTTAGCCATTTACAAACTTGGGGTGTCTGTCTGCATACTCAACTTAACTACAATTAATTTAATTATGTTGTTAACTTTCGCAGTCAAAAAAGTATTTTGTTTGTTTATTTGTAGCCTCTGGAAATTATTTTTATTTACTTAAGCTTCGCACGGGTAGCACGTTTATACATACGAACTTTCATCCCTTATTTCACCCCCTTGGGTGATGATAACTCAAAATTGCTAAAACACACGTTTCTTTGTTTTTTATTAATAACTAAAATGCAATTTTTCAAGTACCGCATGTTAAAACTGTAGGAGGTTCATACAAACAAAATTACTTTTTACCAAACAAATTTTTATAATTCTATCTTTAAAAATGAAAGACTTATAGACCAACATACGGAAAAAAAGCATCCCCTTTTTCGACCCCTTTAAGGGTGATTTTTAAGAAATGCTTAAACACGTGTTTCTTTATTTTTACCAAAAGCTTAAATTCAAATTTGTGTGAATCTAGCTCAAGAAACAAAGGACTTTCATACAAACTTTCATCCCTTATTTCACCCCCTTAGGGGATGAATTTTGAAAAATTCTAAAGCACGTACTATTTTATTTTTTACCAAGAGCTCAAAACCAAATTTTCATCCCCCTTAAGGGTGATTTTTGAGAAATACTTAAACACGTGATTCTTTATTATTATCAAAAGCTTTTAGTTAAATTTGTGTGAATCTAACTCAAGAAACAAAGGACTTTCATACAAACTTTCATCCCTTATTTGACCCCCTTTGGGGATGAATTTTGTAAAAATGATTTTGGTTACCAAAAACTTAAAACCAAATTTTTATAATTCTATCTTCAAAAATAAAAGACTTATAGACCAACATACAGAAAAAAAATCATCGCCCCTTTCAACCCCTTGAAGGTTGATTTTTAAGAAATGCTTAAATACGTGTTTCTTTATTTTTTACCAAAAGCTTGAATTCAAATTTGTGTGAATCTAGCTCAAGAAACAAAGGACTTTCATACAAACTTTCATCCCTTATTTCACCCCCTTGGGAGACGAATTTTCCAAAATCCTTTTCTTAGCGGGTAGTTTTTGAATTTGGTTTTGAGGCAAAAGGCGGTACTTTTCCAGACGTACTTTGTACAGAAGCCCTACCACCATCATAATTTGCAATAGGAATCACCAAAATAGGCAAATTATTTATTTGGAGCCTAAATTAACATTGAGGGTTTTTTCCGTCTCAACTTTAAAACGCCAATTTCAGTGAAAAATACCCCTTTAAGTACAAAAAAAAAAGTATGTTTTGGGTAGCCTAGAGACCTGAAAAGTTTTTAAAATCAACTACAATCTTTTTGTATATTTAAATTGATCATCAAAATTTTAATCGGCCCATTAAATTGTTCGAAAATGTTATTTACCATACTTTTTGAGTTACAAGTAGGAATGTTAGGAGGTCTATTATTTTATGTATGAAAGTAACGTTCAAGGCAATCATGACACAAAAAGAAAATCGGAAAAATGTTCAGTAAAAAAAGATATGAATTTTTAAATTTCCTTCGGCAGAAAATTTTAAAAATTAATAAAATAAGTTATAACTCGAAAACTACAAATAATCGCGGAACATTCATGGATATGATTAGGATAGCCCAAGGGGTGGTCCGCTTGACAGTGTTTCCTGGGACACCCTGTGTATATATATATGTATATAATTATAATATTATAAACGCAAAAGTATGTAAGTATGGATGGATGGATGTTTGTTACTCTTTCACGCAAAAACTACTGAATGGATTTTAATGAAACTTGGCACACATATAGGTTAGGTCCTGGAATAGCACATAGGCTACTTTTTACCGCGAGAAAACACTTTGTTCCCACGGGAAAACGCATTTAATGCGGGTGAAACCGCAGGCGGAAAGCTGAAGAAGAGAATGACAACAAAGAATGAAAACCGGCCAAGTGCGAGTCGGACTCGCGCACTGAGGGTTCCGTACAAACCTGTACGTATATAAGTAAAAGTTATGGTATTTTTATTGCTATAAAACTTTATTATGTGATGTAAGTACCTAAAACTTTTATTTGAGTTGATTAAATGAAAGGTAAATTGCGGTTTACGATCTATAACGTATTAAAAAAAAACTACTAACTAGATCTCGTTCAAACTAATTTTCCGTGGAAGTTTGCATGGTAATGTACATCATATATTTTTTTAAGTTTTATCATTCTCTTATTTTAGATGTTATAGGGGGGGGGGACATACATTTTAACACTTTGGAAGTGTCTCTCGCGCAAACTATTCAGTTTAGAAAAAAAAATATTTTAGAAACCTTAATATCATTTTTAAAGACCTATCCATAGATATCCCACACGTATGGGTTTGATTAAAAAAAAAAATTTGAGTTTCAGTTCTATGAGTGGGGAACCCTAAAATTTATTGTTTTTTTCTATTTTTGTGTGAAAATCTTAATGCGGTTCTAAGAATACATCTACTTACCAAGTTACAACAGTATAGTTCTTATAATAGGTCTTTACCTATGAAATTGCCGAAATTGTCTTACAGATTAATGAGATCATAATTCCTATAATTCTAATGCAATTTTTTTCATTTGATTTATATTTGAAAGTTGACTTCAAGGTTATCAATTTACACATAAAATAAAGTTTTTATTTTTAGTTTGATATATAAAATTAAAGGTTTGAAAATTGTTCGTCTTAAATGTCGACCAATTTCATCATTAGATTTGTTATATTTTTTTACAGATAATATTTTTCGAAAATTAAATTTAATCTTCTGTTAGTTTAAAGTCTTCCCAATAATGCCTAAAAAAATTTAAAAATTCGATTTATAATTCCTAAGAAAAATTCAAAAATGTTAGTACTGAAAATTGAGTTTACCTAAAATTCGCTTTACAAAACGGCAATTTCATAGGTAAAGACCTAATAGTTTCGGAGAAAAGTGGCTGTGACTTACGGACGGACAGACAGACAGACATGACGAATCTATAAGGGTTCCGTTTTTTGCCATTTGGCTATGGAACCCTAAAAACTAGTCAAGTGAGTGTCACACTCGCGCATCCATAACTAAGACAGTATTTTTAACTTAGTGGTACGGAACGCTCGGTGCGCGAGTCTGACTCGCACTTGGCCGGTTTTTCTATTTGTGAATTTTAGTTTGGGAATCCTACGTACATGCGAAAATTAAAAATACACAGTGATAGCAGTCTAAAAGTGGAGCCGTGTTTACACAATTATTTCCGGCTTTGCCCCCTCGCACGCTGCCGACACTTGTTACATAAACTGGGTGTAAGGTTCGGGTGGCATGGCTAAAACAGTCAACGAAATTGAACAATTTTTCCTTAAAAAACATTTGTCTACGGAACCCTTAAAAGCAGGTAAACAACGTGCCATTAAATTTAGAGATAGCGAAAGCTAACTTCATAAAATGTATGGGATGACGTAATGTGTCAAATGTCATCTCATACATTTCATGACGTTCGTTTTCGTCAAATTGCACGATTCCTTTTCCGATTATTTGTTACTGTGATTTGTTTCTGGGTAAAAGTTATTGCTATAAGTCTTTTTACAGGCCCTTTTATTTTATTTTTTACTTTTTTTACACCCTCTATGCTGATAGCTCTACAAAGCGTAGCTTCTAACCACTAATTTGACACGTGGTCCTTTCTCGCAGCTTCAATTTGACCTCCTGATATACACACGAGTAAGCTAGAGGTCCAATTTCAAGGTTTGGAGAATCTAAGCTGTAATACCCAAACTATCTTGACCTAAACAAAATAACAGACTACCGCGACTACAAGTTTAGTATACTATGTGTCTCTGCACAAAATTAAACGGTAGATTCTAACCATGAAACTGAACATTTTTTTCCAAGGAACATAGGTCGAAATACGAAAAGAACATTTCGACCTGCCATACAAGTGAAGCAGTTTGCCGAAATTTCTTTTCGTATTTCGACCTACGTTCCTTGGGAAAAGTTGTACAGTTTTCAGTCTGTCACCGGACACATTGTATACTAAGACTTTATTTTTAACTCAAACTACAAGTCTGAAAAACGTTCCCAAAAAAACATAGGTTGAGAAATGAAATATTTATTTTCGTTTCCATAGAAAACTTTCGCTGGCAACAATGAAATTTGTATGGAATGATCGTCATAACTAACGTCATTTTCTTTTTCTTTTTTTTTACCTATATGTCTCCTAATTTAGATTTATGTTCTGTTACTTTTAGCCTAGAGTCCAAAAATAACCCTGTTTAGAATATAAATGAGAAATACACGTGTATGCCTACGTTTAATGAAAGGGTGTTGTTTAAACAAACAACAAGTTCTTTGTTCTTACGAGGTAGTCTCTGATAGTAGATTGTATAACAAGGCACTAAAACAATATTTTAAGGCGAGGGCGCTATTTTGAATTCAGAGCGAAGAGAAGGATTCTAGTTTAGAATCCTGAGCCTGGCGAGTGATTCCAAAGTAGAATTCTAGAAAGTAGAAAAGTAGCGAGGGTTTCAATAGGTCACCTGACGCAAAAAAAAAATATTAACGCGAGATACTCTATTTTTAATCTCTGAGCAAATAATAGAGGCTCATTAATACACACTCATCATTAATTTTAAGGGGCTGATAAGAGCTAAATTAATTACCTTCCTTTCTAACAAAGGGCAGAATGCGCGTGCTAGAACGGAGCGGATTCGCGCTGTTTTACGTTTTTCGATAATTTTTGCATTGTTCTCAAAATCTGTACCTATAATATTAATTATCAAATAGCTATATAGGGTGACTTTTAATTAGTTCTTGATAGAAAAAGGTATGAACGTACTCATGATACTGAACAACTTTCCCCAAGGAACATAGGTCGAAACACGAAAATCAAGTTTTGACCTCCCATAGAAACTGCATCAGCTTATAGCGCATTTTGTATGGGAGGTCAAATTTGGTTTTTCGTATTTCGACCTATGTTCCTAGGAAAAAGTGGTTCAGTATCATGAGTACATGCATATCTTTTGCTATCAAGAACTAATTCAAAGTCAGCCTATATTATTATGCATAATGTATTGAATAATGTGTAAAAGTTTTGGCATTATAGATTAATGGGTAGTTAAGAAAAACGGTTTAAAAGCAAAAAGCAGAGGTAACTTTGGATTTGTTTTATGAAGTACAAAATATATTTCATCGTGTTTCGGAGTCGGCCATATTCTTGGAAAGATGCATAATTATCACATAAATTTTTTTCACGGATATATATTCATCACTTATCTTTAAAAACCTGCTCAAGTAAAGCGTATTTAGCTCTTATCAGCCCCTTAATATAAAATAGCATTACAATGTTATTTGTGAAAACATACCGGACATTAGCGAGTCGGCCTCGCGCGCCGAGGGTTCCGAATTTCCGATATACCTATAGTATTTTTAGAAGCAAAAACCGCAAAACCAAGTTTGATTGTAAAAGTTTTTTGTAGATTTCGAAAAAACTGTACCTATTACTTAGAGAGATCCTTGTATTTTTACTGTAATATTTACGTAAACCTCTATCGACTGTAATTATTTCTGATTTTTCATATATAAATAATAAATAAATAAAAATCTATTTATTCAGGCATCTGTGACCTTGGAGGAGCTGCGACTCTGTGACCCAAAAATTTAAAAATACATATTTAAACAAAATAAAATTACATTTCAGAACCAAAGCATCAAAAATAAATAAGCAACCTTCGGAGATAATGGGGGACCGTATTTTTAGACATTTCTCATCATAACTTGAAAACTGAGTATTTTAAAAAAGACCTATTTTGGAATGTATAAGTAAAGCCCTTTCATATCATATCCCACTGTCGGTGCTGTTATATTATACTTTAGGGTGACTTAACATTTTTGAAAGAGCAATGTTAACTTACTACCTTCTTACCAACTAAAAACTGAAAAACAATTTCAGCGTCTCAAGACATGCTTTGAATTTTTAAATGACAGCGAAGAAAACTGTGCATAAACAAAACAACAGATTGTTTAAAAACTTACGCAAAACGCTTGATCACTGAATCCAGGAACAAAGCAAAATATTTCCTCACAGTTTATTAACATTAAAAATGTTTATTGGCATTACCAAACGTAAATTCGGGTGCTAAAATCCATGTTTACTTTCGCGATAACGGTTAAAGATAAAAAGCAGAATCATATCTTCTAGCACTTTTGTTATCAAATTATCTAAAGTTTATTTAAAACTTTGGGGATTTCGTTTGTTTGCAAGAAGCGGGAAAATATTAAACATTTCCCGCGCGCGGGAAAACGCAATGTGCGCTCAGAACGTTCGGCGTTCAAACTCAAACTGGCTGAATCGCCTTGTTGAGTCGAACAAACCATCAGCCTGATACGTGATAACGTCTCTATTTATTGTTTCTATCAAATAACCTGTTTTTAAATGAGAGCTAGACGTTTAATACTACGGAAATAGAGTCTGCCAAGAAACTTATACCCTTAGTTGGGTAAAAGAAAATATTTCCCAACCAGCACTTTTCATTTTACTGGCCTCGGTGAAAAATATAATACTTATGTCCCCAAATTTTTTATACGGTACCTATGGGTAATAGGAATAGAGTTCCCACATCGCCTTAGTTTATGTGGGAAATATGTTCCTTCTGTCCATTCCGGACAATAAGTTTGCATTAACGTCTGCCCAATTAAGGGCTAAAAGTTTTTAAGAATAAGTCATCTTATCTTTATCTGCATTAAAATGCAATTATATCCGAACATTTTGATAATTATTTTAAGTACTTAATATTACCCAAAAGAAAATGGAACTTACTAGGAGGAACTCTCTCAGTCTCCAATACCGTTCTTATTCACATTTAATTTACTTATTTACGGTGCTGTTACCCGTATTTCAAGGAATTATTCCGCACGAAAAATTTTCTTCTGGTATGAATTTCAGCTGACTTGATTAATATCTTTTTACTTTTGATTTTATAATATATGATCAAACGAACTTCTTGAATGAAGTTCGATCAATATTATATGAGTAAGCTTCATTCGAAGATATAATTAACCAAGTAGTCCCAATTCTAGCCCGCGGCAACTAATCGCACATACTTTAGAGATTTTTTAAAGGTTTTGAACCAGTTTTGTTCATATCGTTTGAAAAAAGCGCGCCAACACAACACGCCACCTGGCAACCCGGGCGGCACTTTTACTCATTATTTAGAGATTGTAGAGCTTTCGAAACTTCCTATTCCGGGGTTGGGAGGGGTGGGACCTTATATCTTCGAATGAAGCTTACTCATATAATATTGATCGAACTTCATTCAAGAAGTTCGTTTGATCATATATTATATTTCGTAAGCTTCATTCGAAGATATAATTAACCAAGTAGATGTATAGAGCAGGAAGTTTCGTACTTTATTACACATTAAATACTTTTACACGTTTTTAAAAGTATAACAAAATACATTATCAAATATTTAAGTGCAAAAATATCAAAAATTTCAATTTCAAATTGGTTAAATTTATCATAAGGTTCACAAAAGGATGCATATGAATGCTGTGAGCCAGTGTAAGCTGATGAGATAGACAATTAAAATTATAAAGCAACTACAAAACATTTTAGAAGGAATACAATTCGTTTTGAATGTTTTTGTCCGGCTCACTGTTGTTTGAATTGTGCCGGTGTTTCTTGTCACGAGAGTATAAGTTAGGTAACTTGTACCAAGAATCAGATTATATATCGAGATCAAATGTATCCAGAGCTAATATGAACTGATTATGAACTTTTACACAGTCAGAGCAAAATGTTATTTCTCCTGAGTATAACTCAGTTACATTAGTGTATGAAATCTAGAAGAGTAACTGGAAAAATCATCAGATCAAGGCCTTTGGCCGAGGTCTGTCTGTGTCCCTAATGTATCTTTAAATATATAAATAAATCTTTGCTCTGCACTGCCCTGGTAATTAATATCATATAATTTCTCTAGATAAAGAGCATTCATTTGATATTTAATATTTACTATGAGATAACGTTTCTATTCTCTGAGCCACAATGCTGTAAAATTGTGCTTGGTTTGGCACATTTCTTTATGATTATTGTTTATAACTTTGTATAAGTACCAAATGCAAACTTAAGTTTCGGAGAACCCTTCTGGTAGAAAATCGAATGTATCTGGTCTCTACTTAAGTGTCTTTTCTGCCTACTTAAAGAAGGGAGAATAGGTAATGAACAGTAACTGCTGTTTATGAGAGTATTAAACAACAGATATAATGTTACAAGAACAGAGGCACATAAGACCTAAATTTTGTTGTTTTTACATAAAATCGATCACGCTTTCGACTTCGTAGAAATTTAAAACAATCCATGTCACACAAGACTTATAGTCTCGTCAAACCCAGCGCAGAATTTTGACAGTTCTATTATGTACTATAAGATACAATAAAACCATAAGTTTTATTTTTATTTATAACAAATATCTCCTATTGGGGACGCTGGGACCGAAAAGGGTAAACTTACGTGTATGAAATAAATGTTTAACCATCGTTAAGTGATTTGTCGCTATTAATGTTCCTTTTAAACCAGTAAAACCTGGAAAGTGGCATCGCTGCCAGGGTATAACACTACAAGAAGAAGGATATTATGACCTTTCAGTTTACTTACCAAATATAACAAAAGTTTACTTACAACTTCCGTTGAATTTAAAATCAAGGGAAGTTAGGTCTGCTCTGCCACGGTCAGGAAAGAAATTCCAAAGTAGCTAAAGCTTGGCTGCAAATAACTATATTTTATGAATGTTTTTGTTCAGGGTTATGGGAATAAGAAAAAAAAATACGATGAAATCAACTAACTTCGAATTTAGATGGAATCATCGATTGCGTATACGTAACGTAGGTACTACCGTACATTAGACAATAGTAAACTGACACTTACGTGCACGTACCTTCAGTATTGGTGTGAGAGACATGAGGGCTTTTGTAGTACTCATAGGAGTATCAGCAAAAACTTAGGATTAAAATTCTTGTAATCTTTGTTAGTTACTCATATCTTTTTAACCGATTAAAAAGCTACACCATTTCTCATTGTATCGATTCCGCATTGTTTTGGTCAAGTCATTCTATTGAATGAATTTTATATTTCTGTTATTATCCGATCAAATAACCTGTTGATGGCCATAAAATGGACAATGCGCAACAATGAATCACTCTTAATTTTAGGAGAATAAAGTGCTATAAATTGAGCAGTTTTTGCAAGGCTTTACATATAGCGAAATGAAGCCTAAAAATCGGTATGGTTGTTTAGGTCGTACAACGTTTTTCTTTGCTAGTTTGTTTTTAAAAGTTATTCGGTATCGCGATTAATTATGATGAAGTATGGGATGCGCAGATGCGCGCATAAAAGAGCATGACAAAGCAAAAAAAAAATTATCACATAAGTTACGAAGGTACGGTTACCTAGTATTAGTATTATACAGCCCAGATATTTGACGTGAATGTGAAGTCAGCAGCAAGCGTGATTTAAGGCTTATCGGTTAGTGAAATATTTGCGGCTTCTCAAAGGTCATACACCCTTCAGCATGGAAGTTGAAACAAAACCAGCTTAAGCTGAACTAGCGCTACGCTCGCTACAAACACCCGAAAGCAGATATTTGCTCGAGGTCCAAGTGTTTCCACTGGCGTGCGGCCGAGTGTACACTATGACAATAAAATAATATAATAATTTATGTTAACTACCCCAAGTCATCATACTATTATTACACTTTCAATGAAGAGAACACGTTAACTTCTTAGATTGAAGTAGTGTGCGATCATAAAACAGTCTTAAGCTATCGAATTAGTAGTAGCCCGATAGCCTTCCATTTGCGCAAGTTTTGAATAGACTTGCTCCCACTAAGGTCTTGGCTTGCCACAGCAAAAATTTCATAGAAAGCAATCCTTAGCTATAGGATTATTACGGGGTAGTTTGCGACAGATAGCACTTAGCTGGCAGTCAAAATGAATGTAATGAACCAAATTAGAGCTACTCAATACTCATGGTTCATTGCTATATCTGGATCAGTCTTTATTTCCATTTAATGTGTACAATAATGTATGTTTGTTTAATGTATACATTTATGCATAGAATAAATAGAGGACGGCCAGCAGAACAGGATCAGGTCGTCTATGGGACAAGTCACGAGCTCAGTCGCCATAGAGTTGATGCATACGCGACTTGAAATGATTCTGGTTTTTGACCATATGAAATCCTCCGTCTCTCACGAAGGGGACCCTGTGTGCTTCCCCCCCCCCCTTTCTTTCCAGCTATTGGTGAAATTGAGGGGAGGCTGTCCAGACTTCCCTGGTTGCTACCAATCTTGCTAGATTACGTCGTTTTAAGGAACTGTGATGTAGAAATATTTTATGAAGAAAAATCTTTTTACGCTGCAAGTAGAACCTCTCTTTTGATGCATCATTCATTACATATGAAAGGTAGGCATTTATTTACCAGATTAAACAAGTAAAACATTTAGAAACGACTTCTCAAAGTCTGGCCTTAACGTTGATTGATATTAAACACAGATTTAAATAAGATTCAGTTTCTTCTAACAGGTACATTTATTTATCCAGCAAGCAAGATGGATATGTCAATGGCCGTATAGAAATACGAACATTGTTGTTGAACGATGCTTGAACGTCAATTTAATAATAACACGTCCACGTGCTAACACGCGGTTAGCCTCCAGACTATTTAAGTTTTTATTTCAAAATCGATAACAGCAGCCATATTTTGGCTAGAATTTGTCAGTGCCCTGATAAATTTATAATATTTTCAAAGTTATTATGGTCTACGGACTTCTGATGCGTAATATGTATCTTATTTAAGCTATGAGAGCTAAAAACTTGTGTGTTTACATATTTTTGGCATATGTAGGTAGTTCGCTTGAGAGATTGCCGTACACCAGTTAAAATTCAAAAGTAATTATTTACTCATTTATTTCCCTTCGAACGACTTCTGAAGTGTGTAATGGGTCTATCTGGCTTGTTCGTTTTGTATTTGGTTACGGAACACATATATCTGTTTTATAGTAAATCAAATCAAACGTTTTCATAGGGTCACCGACTAAAACAATCGTAAACCAATTGGCCAGTACACATCGCTCGTGGGTTGTCAGTAAGCTGTTTCAAATGATTTCGGAATGAAATCTGTTTTTCTTTTTGTGGGTAGAACTTGACGAATGATGAAATGAGTCTGTATAATTTTATTATTGTGTGGGTAAGTTATTGTCTAGTTTATACATAGTTTATAAGCAAACTCTCAGCTACGAACTAAAATTCCGTTAAGTCCCTGTGATAACACACGGTTACCCTCCGGACCCTGTAATTGTATGATTATTACGTATCTACGGTCGTGTTGGCTCATGTCCAACTTTCCGAATTGCACATTTTATAAGAATCACCAAGTACCATTTTGAGGCAGTATAAAATTGTTCCAGACGGATTGTGGTTATTTATTATTGTTTTTCAAAATGAGGATAACCTTGTAAAAAATACATAAATAAGGCAGGTTTAACTTGAGTATGCATGTGTACCTACATACAATCGATCACTAACCTGCATAACTCAATACAATTTATAGGCCTGTGCTAACACACGGTTTGCCTCAAGACCGAATTTGTCGTCGTGTCAACACGCGGTTGGCCTCCAGACCGAATTTGTCTTCGTGATAACACACGGTTACCCTCCAGACGGAATTTTCCTTCGTGTTGGACTACATCCAACCTCCCAGATAGAACAATTACTGCCTTTCTGAACCACACTAAATCCGTACTAACACTTTGAATAATATGAAAATAAAGTAGTAGCTTTGACCCACCTGAATTACGTTCTGAAGATCCCAGCACTCCAAAATTTGGAGGCTAGCCACGTGCTTTTTACTCACCTTACATCATTGTATGCTTTTTTCGATTGCTATTTTTCACTAAAATGCATTTCTTTCCACACTAAATTTACACGAATTTAAACTTGATTTAAGCATATAATAATTAAAATAAAACTAATATTAAATATTGAAAATTGACAGCGCGTTATGTGCTTTCGTTGCCACGCACAGAAAAAGAATGAGTAAAAGTGCCGCCCGGGTTGCCAGGTGGCGTGTTGTGTTGGCGCGCTTTTTTCAAACGATATGAACAAAACTGGTTCAAAACCTTTAAAAAATCTCTAAAGTATGTGCGATTAGTTGCCGCGGGCTAGAATTGGGACTACTTGGTTAATTATATCTTCGAATGAAGCTTACGAAATATAATAATAATAATAATATATTAATTCTTCTTCTTCTATTCGTATCAATGGCAAATGATTTTATAGTAACTTAGCCCAAAATTTGGCTACAGCAAAAGCTCTTTGGTTGCCTTCAAAAAGGTCCTCCCTGGTGCAAGAAACTGAGGAGGTAGGGCATGAAAGCAAGTGTGTCATGGATTGCAAAATGCCGCATTCACACTCGTCATTCTCAGAGAAGCCCCACCTCTTCTTCAGTTCTCCGCACCTGCCAGCGCCCGATCGCAGTCTATTAAGTGACTCCCATATGGGCCAGGTAAGATCATGTCCTGGTGGAAGTAATAATAATCTTTATTTGTTTTAATCACTAAGGGCTCCCGCACACGACCGAGAATCGGTGACCGATTTTATATCGGCATCCCGCTCTGACGTGTTAGCACCTGAATCTTCCGTCCTTGTCCCGGCCGATAATCGCCCACCGATTCTCGGTCGTGTGCGGGAGCCCTTAGTCATGCTTAGGCTATAAAATAGATTAATATAAAGAGTAGATCTTTATAGTATACTTACTGATCTCTGTACTATAGGGAAATCCTGTCTGACAGATGACCAGCCCGTTTAGCACGCTGCAGTTGCATGTTAAGCATGGTCACGTTTTTTGACATCCGAGCAGTGCGACACATTTTGAAAGACAAGGACGGCTACATGTATTAGTGTGTAATGCTATCTCTGTCTAAAATATCAAAAACGTCATTTGTGGATTTGCTAAACATTTCCTCCACTGACATTTCTTCGCGCTTGGAGGTGATTGATTAGATGACATAATTCCTCAAATAAAGTGACATTTCTCCGAGATATATTTTCTCTCGGGCAGCGTGCTAAGCCGGCAGGATCTGAATCTCGGCCACAATATAAAATAACTATACCGAGGTATATCTTAGTTACTATAATAATAGCCGGTAAGTGTGATGTCGCTTTTTGCCATAAACTTTTTGGCCAAAGATTATGGTTACCCAAATATTATGCCATTACAGAGTACATTTTTATAACTGCAATTTTGTGTTCTAATTTTCCAATGTTTCGACCACTGAAAACTTGTACAATTGTATGACCTGACTCAAAACTGTGCTTCAGGATTCAGATTATTCAGTTGCAATATTATGTTTAGATTTTGAACTTTGTCCGTTACTTGACAAGCTCGTTAGTGTTGTTGGTAGTAAGCCGGCCTTTCACTCCGGGGGCCGCGGGTTCAAATCAAATCAAATCAAAATCGTTTATTCATTGTTGGATATTAAAATCTCTTAATGACGTCAGCTAAACTACATCGCTTCACAAACAATGTGGCGCCATTGTGGGAAAAAAAAGAAGCGACAATAAAAACCCACGCGCTCTTTTAAATATGTTTGAATGTACAAGGTTGATATACAACATACATAGGTCAGTTTTAATTTTGAATTAGCCTGTTAGAACCGTAGTCTAATCCCATGGATTTTTCTCTTCTAGATAATCTGATATTTTATAATAACCCTTCTTACATAATTTCTGCTTGATTACAGTTTTGAATTTATCTAACGGTAAACTTTCAATATCAGTGGGTACCTTATTATAGAAGCGTATACATACATTGACCTTTATATGTTTTACTAATTTTGTGAATACGGCTGACATGAGAAGCAAGTTGATTCTTGTTTCTTATGTTGACACTGTGCCTGTCACAATTTTTATCAAAAATATGTATATTCCGTTTAGCATATATTAAATTCTCATAAATGTATTGCGACACAAAAGTCAAAATGTTGATTTCTTTAAATTTATTTCGAAGAGATTCTCTAGGCTTCATTTTATAAATTGCACGAACAGCTCGCTTTTGTAGTAAAAAAATGCTGTTTGCATCCGCAGCATGACCCCATAACAAAAGGCTATATGACATGAGACTATGGAAATAACTGAAGTAGACTAACCTCGCGGTGTCTACATCCGTCAGAGCTCTTATTCTTTTCACTGCGTATGCTGCAGAACTAAGTCTGTTCGACAATTTATTAATATGCGGTCCCCATTGTAATTTGTTGTCTAAGGTAATACCTAGGAACACAGCTGATTCCACAAGACTCAATTTATCGTTTTTCACTAATAGGCTTGTAGCGGTTCGATCCCCGCCCAGGACAAACATTTGTGTGATGAACACGAGTATTTGCTCTGTGTCTGGGTGTTATTTATTTATTTCTTTAATACTTAAATAAGGAAACAAACCTACTTGCTACAATAATTCTTGGTCATTTCATTAGCATACCCCGGTGGAGTTTTTTCTTGACGGTGACGAATTCTTAAGGAAACACAATAAACTCCCTGTACGTTTAAAATCTAGCACCTGCCTGGCGAAGGTAAATCTTTGAGGTAAATAAATAGATAGTTAATACTACTAAACACATTTCTTATAATAGTAGACTGTCCTCAGTTTTGGTTAGGACATTGCAGGTTGAATCAACTTATTATAATATCATGCTTCGGAAGGCACGTTAAGGTGATCTGTGACGGCCAGCTTAGACCCGAATGCAACTAGATGGAGCCACTGCTGCAAATATAAGGTTTTATTTTTTTAATGCAATAAGTACCAACTATATATGTGCAAAAAGTTAATTAGCGTAAATTTCATAGTGCGACTTCAACGCCTAATAACAATTTTGATAGAAAAAATATCTCCATATGTCCAGTAAATCAATTACTCTCGTCAGTCCGTGATTTACATGAGTACGATCACTCACTAATGATCACACACAAAACACAACCGTACAGTTTTGACCGCACGCCCACAATCGTAATATTGAACCAAAAATTGCTAACAAAAACTAGTACTTTCAGTACATTAGCTGTATTTTTGTATTAATCAGCGAAAATTTTTACTAAAAATAGCAGTATTCGTTCGTTTTTCAAAAGAATTTTATGTCCCGCGTAAGAATGCAAGTCATTTGAATTTTTGTATGGAAAACGGATCACCTTAAGCCGTTGATCCCTACTATGATCTGTGGACGTATCCGTTAAATGGGCTATGTCAGAGGCCTTTGGCAGCTCAATAACCCTGATACTACGGTTTGTGAGGTTGATCATCGACCTTGCAACCCACACGATGGAATGATGATCATAGTTAAGGCCAGTACATAAAATATAGTCAAGACCTTCATAAGGTACGTGTAGATTTTTCTCTGCTTAGCCGTTTCAAACTTTGCATTAATGTAGCTCTTTATAAACTGAACCAACTATCATGAAACATAGTTAGGAAGTCAATTTTGGATAATTCTCGATATAAAAAGATTAAGTAAAAAACTCATAGGGTGCCGTACTTTCGACATCACCTTGAAGATTTTATATGTCTTAAAATAAGGGAAATACAGATTCTTTACGAAAAAAATTATTGGTATGTTGATAAGTGAAAATTGGGGATGGTTTGTTTTAAAAACAGTTCCTGGTCGACCAAGCTTCGCTCTATAATAACCGCCTCAACATTCAAATATCATCGGGTGAGCAAGTTATGCTACTCGCCAACAGATGGCGCTGTAGGTTGCTGTCAAAACGCGGTATTTAAAAAAAAATCCCAGACACGAGACCTAGCTAGATCGATTTTTCGCCTCCGACGTGGGTTTAAATTTTATCGAAGTAGTTAGAGCTGTTTTCGAGAAAACGATTATGAATATATATAAAAAATATTGCTCGTTTAGTAGTATAGGATAAACAAAAAATGCTGACCACTTTAGTACAGATAAGCGAAAATTGTTTATTCGGAAAAGAAGCTTGTTTTCATCAGTTCTTGTTCTTAGAATTCTTCACGGGGCCGTAACAAAACGAATTTAATATTTCACGTTACACTTCTGTACGCAGATACAAGAACAAGAAAAAAATATAAAGGCCCTGATAAACTCCCTAAAAATTAATCATTAAAATAAGTAAACTCAAAATGAAAAATATCAAATTCACTTTTATGAAGAAAAACCTTTAATTTTGTGTTTGTGGGAGATATTTTATCACCCAATGTATTCCCAGAGAACACGAGTATTGTTTTCCCTGTCCTGTAGTGGACGTTTCATGGGATGTTATGATGATGTTATGATGAAACTGGTAACAGTATATCATAGGCAAATGGCTTTATATTTTAAACTAAACAAGCAAACGTTAGTATTGGGTTACAAAAACCACTCAACCAAAAGCAAACAGTCTGTATTTTCTCATAGGAATCCTCGATAGACCGGGTTGTTTACAAATAAAATAATAATATTCCCTTGGCAGTACTGAAGATATAAGCGTATTAATAATTTACTAACTAGTGCCCGTGACCTCGCTCGCCTCATTTTCCCGTGAGAATGAAATATTTAATTTTCCAGCGGCACAGAATAATGCAGCGTGAATTTTCATTGGTTTTTCTTCAAGCAACTTTCCCGAAATTATATTTTCGCTTTCCTATACAAAATGAGTCGATCACGTGATAGTTTCCCAAAGAATATATAGGGTGACTTTTAATTAGTTCTTGATAGCAAAAGATATGCATGTACTCATGATACTGAACAACTTTTCCTAAGGAACATAGGTCGAAATACGAAAAACCAAATTTAACCTCCCATACAAAATGCGCTATCAGCTGATGCAGTTTCTATGGGAGGTCAAAACTTGATTTTCGTATTTCGACCTATGTTCCTTGGGGAAAGTGGTTCATGATCATGAGTACATTCATACATTTTTCTATCAAGAACAATTAAAAGTCACCCTATATAATATTACGCTAACGACTTTACTATGGAGACGACAAATTTTTTCGAGTAAAAATATTATTTCTTCGGAAAAGTTGCTTGTTTGTTATCATGAGTAGAATCACTGGGTTTCGGTAGCAAAACCAATGAATATTCACGCTTTATTACGCTGAAGTGACTTACGAGTATAATAAAAGAGTAATTTTAGTTTTCGATTAGTGAAATATTTTTATGAATCCCTTACATACGTATGAGCCCTCTACAAACAAACAAGTTTAGTTTTACCGCTTTATAATAATATAGTGTAGACAAATAAAGCCCAAATAAAATTACATGATACGTAGATATGATATTTTACTTCATTTATTATTCTGAAGCTGTATATGTTACCGTTAATGTGCAGAAATCAGGTAATCTAATCATTAACTAGGTAATCTGCAGATTAACGACCCAGCATACGGTAAAGTGTAGGTATAATTTGGTTTTAAATCGGTTAGGTTAGGTGAGATTTGGTTTGTTTTGCAGAAAGGGTCGGGTTTAGAGAGCTGTCGCTATTTTTTTTTTTCATTTTTGGTTTAGCAGCTACCGTGACTAAAGTAAGTCCGTTAGGTAAGGCAAACCCTTTCGGGGTCGGTTTGGTTGTGTTTGGTACACTTACACCACAAGTACCACAACGCCACAACGTATGAAAATAGTATCAGCCGGAAGCCAGGCCTAAAAATAAAAAAAATAAAAATCAAAGCTACGGCCTCGCAGAATAATGACCTCCTTGCTTCGCTCGGACCCTTATAATTCTGTGGCTACAGCATTCTACAATTTACCCAGGTTCGGTTAGGTTAGGTTATATATGGTTAGTGTAGTTAGATTTGCGTTCCGTTACCTGTTTTCCGCGATTTTACCGTCCACCATCCGTTAATGTGAAAATTAACTAGGTAAAGTGTGAAATTAGGGTACTCTGAGTAAACTTTCAGGTAATCAGGTAGTCTGCAAATTACCTAATTAGTGTGCACATTAACATATTCCGCACTTTAAGGATAACATATAAATATTGATTGAGTAATCAATAGCTTAATGAAACTAAATTAATTGCTAACTACGATATTTTTATGAATACTGTCATTAATTTGAACGAGATCAAGGCGCACTAAGTAAATTCTCCACAAAACCCTAACAGACTTGCCGAATACAACTATGCAAATAGACTATTTGTCTATGATTGTATTTTATCTTATATGGGTAAATCATAAACAACAAAATGTCTCGCCAATTGGTTTGCCAAAACCTTGGGTGAGAATGTGATGCTCCCTTTTGGGAATTGTAGGTAAACATTTTAACCTCACCTTACCATGGATTGTATGTCGCTTTTTATCCATGTATAAATTACTTATGATAGTTTGTGACGTACATTTTATTACAGCGCATGCAATGAGGAAGAAAGAAAGTTTGTTAATTGAATATGTACACACGGCCGCACATCGGTAGAAACACTTTTGGACCTTATGGCGTGGAAATAGAGTTGAAAAAGTTTCTACCGACAAGCGGTTGACCGTACAATCAACCGCACATCGGTGGAAACATTTGTATTTCTATTTCCGTTCTATATAGTGCAAAGTGTTTCTACTGACGTGCTGTTGAGTCTACCTAGGTGTCGCCAGTCTAACTTGCTCTCTTTTCTTTTTCAGCCGACTACGGCAAAAAGGAGGGTAATGATTCTGTCTTGATATGACTTAGCGTACACTATCCAATGATATTAGCAGGGACAGGCAGGACCAATATCTCAACGCGTATTCTGAATAACAGAACTAACTCTTATACCACTTCCCACTAGCACAGAATAAAGTAATAGTAGGTACGGTCAACCGCTTTTCGGTAGAAACTTTTTCAACTCTATTACTACGCCATAAGGTCCAAAAGTGTTTCTACTGATGTGCGGCCGTGTGTACTAATTGTACGGTCCGTGTGGTGCCGACAAAGAATAGTACCAACCTATCTCTACCCGTGAGTGTTGTAAGAGGTGACTAAAGGATTATGAGGATGGGCAGTAGCATCTCTCCGTGTATCGTACCATTCGTACCACCTTACATACCGCTGCCGCCACCAAAGTACCACGGGTTTTTTGCTGGAGTTCTGGAGAGTGTTCCCTGCCCTGCAGTGGACATTTCAGTTATACAAATTAAATTAAAATTCTATCTCGACCACATCACTTCTCATATCTTGTTTACTAAAATGTTTATTTGTTAAGATAAATGGCATATTTAATATAAAAAGTGGTTACGAAGTTATTCAGTCTCAAGGTCATTCAGGGAGTATTAAAACAATAATTTAATTACTTACAAACAACAACAACCTACCATAAGAAACAACGGGCAAAAAGGAACCCTTAGTTGATAGTTTCCGCAACATTACCTTTAAATTTCAGGAAAGCTTTTGGTAGTCTTATGACCAATAATATTCTATCGGGTAAGCCTACTAAATCAAATTGTGGACCCCAACTTGATTATGGGTACCGGAAATAGCTTAGTAAGGGATCACTGGTGGCGATTCTAGCGTGGCCGCAAAATTTTACAGGTCTAAAAGTGTAACAAAGATAGCAACATTTTTAGACCTGTCAAATTATAGCCTTAATTAAATTTAGCGGCCACGCTAGAATCGCCCCCACTTTAATATTAAAAGAGCGCTAGGAATTGCACAATGAAAGTCCATACTACATTTCCGAACTGTTCATAATATGGAGCAATACGGAAATGAAAATGATAGCGGGCAATGACCTCTATTTCGAATCTGTCATTGGTTTCTAATTTGGAATATTCCAAAACGACGGGAGTAGATAAACATGAGATAAACATAATAAAAATCTTCACAGCGTTTCCATATTTATTGGAGAATGGAGCAATTGGTTGGGCACAGCTGTTCGTGATAATCTTCACTTCACTGAACAAAGGGCACAACGTTTTCTCAGAATATTTTGACGAACTTAATTAAAATTCTTGTTAAACTTTCCCAATTCAAATTCAATCATTATAACAAACTTTTTTATAAGTGAACGTTGTTTTGATTGTAAAATGAATTTATCTCAGTGGCCTGATTGTTCTTTCGTTTTACAGAAGTAATTTTTTTTTTGTGCTTCAGAAGCTACGTTATAATCCGTACAAATCCTGGTTATTACAAATCCTGGTCCTTACTTAGACTGTAGCGGAAGTAGGTATACAAAGTGATTTTTCATTGGTTTCGCTCCCGAAGATTCTAGTCATGATAACAAGCAACTTTCTCGAAGAAAAATTATTTCTTTACCATACCAAAGTATAAATTTCGCGTTAGTTATATTCATTGCCAAAGTGGTCACGAGATTGTATCGGAAGTCTAAATTTTTCTTTCTTCGGGAAACTTGCTTGTTTTTATAAGTAGAATCACTGGGCTTCAGAAGCGAAATGTGATTTTTTTACATCAATTTCAGTCAAGTTTCAGTCATAATATACAGGGTGTAAAAACAACTTCTCCCTCAAACTAAAACTGCGCATTGTGAACTGTGAAACTATGAAACAACAACATGTATTCTATGACTTACACCGAAAAAATTTGATCATATTATTTTTTTCTATCCTATACAAACTCTATCCCGAGATAGTGCACTTTGTATGGGAAGTCATACAATTCTCAGAATCCACGGTTTCTTGTGTTCGGGAGAGGTCTTTTTGCACCCTGTAATGTCGGTGAAGTTGAATCTAGAGAAAAACTGAGAGCCTTCGCCCCACAAAGAGCATCATCATCATCAAAACCTTACGAAACGAGCATACTTTTAAGGCTACGTTTACATTTAGGCGTATCGTATCGCGCCATTTCCCCGGACATTACCCAGCTGTAAATCGACACATATCATTTATAGTTTGGAGGCAAACTGGTGCGGTCGAGTGATACAAACGGTGTTTTTTACCTAAAGAATAAGATTTTATAAAGGGTGATTGGAAATTCGACGTATTACTGAAAGGGGGTTGTTCTGCAACTCATGTGGAGCAAATGTACCCATGAAACCATACAAACACTTGACGTACAAACTACAAAAATAAGTTCCTCGTTTCATAAGCTTTCTAAAAAGCTATTAATTTTGCAATATTTTTTGTGGCACATAGAAAAAAATTTACCGGAAGTGCGGATCTTAAATTCGGATGACTCCGCAGCCACTGATTCTCGACCACCGGTTCCATGGGCAAATTTGCTCCATATCAGTTGAAACAACCCCCTTTCAGGAATACGTCGAATTTCCAATCACCCTGTATGCATGGGTATGTAAAAATAATAAACTGTGTACCGAATTTGCTTCTGGCATTTGGTTGAAAGTGAGCCACAAACTAACCGATCCTATTCAGGATCGGTTAGGTTGTGTTTGCCTTACCTAACGGATTTATGGATCTACGAATTTTCTACGGGTTTAATTTGTTTCGAAAATTGGTCAAATTACTTGAAAATTAATCAACTTATGATTTTTATTATTTTCCCATGACATATAATACAATAGCTTACTAACACCATACTCTGTTTGTTAACTAAGTAATTGACCGGTTAGCTGACGGATATGGTTATTGAGTGTCTCCTTGTGTACTTGTAGCAATTTAATCAACTCCACAAGTAGGTAAACTTGAAAGTATACATGTAATAATTATTTATTGCAATTTTTGTTTTGACCAAGAAAAATACTCTTTTAACTAATAGACAATAACTTAACAAACAGAGTATGGTGAAATGCCTTAGCAATTTGCAGATTTTACTAAGCTTGGGCAGGCCTCCCCACAAGGTGGACCGACGATCTGGTCAAGGTCGCGGGAAGTTGATGGATGCGAGCAGCGCAGGACCGGTCGTTATGAAAATACAATACACATAATATAATACTGTATAGTTAACTATTCGTCCGATTATTGTTTTTCTACTTAGATCTTTTGTGGACACTCCAGGTCCGTTAGTTATACAGGTTTAGAATATAAGTACTTTATTTAAGACCGTCTGTTGTCATAATAAAACAAAATAAATAAATAAAATGTTCGAGGAGGCCTAAGCTCAGCAGTGGGTGCCTTTTGACAACGATTGAGTTTTGTAATAACACAATGTATTACAGTGAAAAAAAAACATAGTCTAATTTAGGAAATGCCTGCGTAACGACACAAGGTTACTTAATTGTGAACGAACATTGAACGAAAGTATCTAGCGTAAAGCGTATAGTAACGTAATTTAGTAGACTTCCTACCGTTTGCAGTAAGCTTTAGTGGATTAATTCATTCTAGTATGAACATGCGTTTATGGTTTACCCCAACATAATGATAATGACGCAATATTATCGCTAAATTAATTAAACGTTCACGTATGGAATAAGATATCCGTATTATAGCCCAATCCGACCGGATCCCGCGTGGTGCCGGTAAAGAATAGTACCAACCCATCTCTACCCGTGGGTGTCGTAAGAGGCGAGTAAGGGCTTATGTACAGGAGGATAGGCTGCAGCATCTTTCTGTGTGACGTACCATTTTACATACTGCGGTCACAAACTACAGCAGTCGCCTGCCGCAACGCTTACAAGCGTGGAGTTCTGGAGTTCTGGCGGGAGCTATCTCTCCTGAAGTGGACGTTTCATTGGATGTTATGTTATGAATGTATGTATGTATAGCCCAATCAACAAAAATATGGCCAAAAAACTTTTTTTTAGAATGAGGTAAGTAACTCGCTTGAAAAATAGGGCCTAGTTCCAAGAGTAAAGTTTTAAAATCTTGTTATTAAATAATAACGTATTTATTATAACAATAATAATTAACATTATCGAACCGTAAAGCAAATTAACTAATTCTTCTTCTTCTTTTCGTATCAATGGCAAATGATTTTATAGTAAGTTAGCCCAAAATGTGGCTACAGCAATAGCTCTTTGGTTGCCTTCAAAAAGGTCCTCCCTGGTGCAAGAAACTGAGGAGGTAGGGCACGAAAGCAAGTGTGTCATGGATTGCAAAATGCCGCATTCACACTCGTCATTATCAGAGAAGCCCCACCTCTTCTTCAGTTCTCCGCACCTGCCTGCGCCCGATCGCAGTCTATTAAGTGACTTCCATATGGGCCAGGGAAGATCATGTCCTGGTGGAAGATTTTCGGCAATGGGGATATATGGGCTATCAGGGGGGTACCTTTTTGACCACAGTTCTATCCTAGCCTTTGATGGATCTGATTCGAGGGGTAAAACTGTGGCGGCTTTTGAGACGTACGGGAGGTGGAGTATGTCCGTGTAGTGGGTGTCTGCTATCTAGTTCCTGTTTATGTTTTTCAATGGAGCAGGCCACTCGACGCCGAACGTCTGGAGGGGCTATCCCAGCAAGATAGTACAGATAGCTCAATGGTGTCGGCTTCAGGTTGCCCGTAACTATGCGACAGGTTTCGTTGAGAGCAGTATCCACATCCTTCGAGTGTGCTGATCGCGCCCACACTGGGCATGCGTGCTCGCCAGCCGAGTAACAGAGTGCCAGGCAGCTTGTGCGAAGGACATGAGGTACTGCACCCCAACGAGTAGTTGTCAAGCGTCGAATGATGTTGTTCCGAGCGCTAACTTTGTTTTTTAACTTTTTACAGTTTGCTTTAAAGGTTAAAGACCTATCCAAAGCAACACCCAGGTATTTTGGATTGTCATTGTGTGCAATTTCCACCCCACGCCAAGTAATGCGCAGTTTTTTATTACTGTCTCGGTTTCGGAGATGGAATGCACAGGACTCGGTCTTGCCTGGGTTAGGTCGCAATGAATTGATCTCGTAGTAAGTGTGTAGCTGATCAAGAGCAGTAGATAAATGGTGTTCTAGTTCGGAAAAAGTTTTTGCTTGACAGGTGAGGGCAAGATCATCTGCATACAGGTACCGTGAGGTGTTTGGGCAAATAGGTTGGTCGTCTGTGTAAATGTTAAATAAAATGGGTGCCAGAACACTTCCCTGAAGCAAGCCGTTCTTCTGGTTACGCCATCTGCTTTTTCCGTGGTTCAGTAGGACCTGAGAAATAAGATATGGTAGGTACCAGCATTTATCATTGTAAGTATGTAATTTGATACCAATCAGTAGTCTGCAATTAATAACTAAAGTACCGAAAAAAACAGAAAGTAACTTTTTCTGATCTACACCCGAACGCTTTCTATAAAATCTCTGGGCCGCGGATAGACAGACAGACAGATTGACAGAAGGACCGACATGGCGAAAAAGGGTTCTTTGTTGACAATTTACAACCGATTGATTATCAGCCAGGACAAGTTAGTCATTTTGGAGTTTTACTAAATAAAACATTTTCTTTAGTACGATTGAGTGTGATACGATACGATGATCTTTCTTATAGCTACTATCCACTGCTTTTTTTGGACAGGAAAACAATCCCTCCCGTGCTTATAGCCAGCTAGTAGTCAGAACTAAGTACATACGTTGGTAAGGCGTAAAAACCTAAAATAATTACGAGTATCATGTGGCTGTGTGTTGTGTTGTGTCTCGTATGAGTAATATTTTTTTCATCCCATCTATTCGAAAATCACTGAACGGTTCGTCAATAAAGGCGAACAAAATAGCTGTTTTCTCCAAGAGACTTTCGTAGCGGGTAAAAATGGGATTTAAAATTTGAATTTGAATTTAGGTCCACCATAGGAATATTTTTGGTCAACCATAGAGGTCGAACCAAAATATTGTATGAAAAATGAAACTGGCCGGTTGTACTATCAAAATTATTATGAATATAAAAAAAGGAATATGCTTGATATGTAAACAAGACTACCAACCAAAGAGGTTCTGTTCCTAATTGATACAAAAATGACAATAACATTTGCAGTTGTTACCTTAGATTATAGATAATACTAACGTATAAGTTGTTACAAATAATACTTAATATGATTTTTAGTATTGTTTCACCAAGTAATAATATTGTAATGGTATTTTATATTTAAAATTAATGACGAGTGTGTGTCTCAAAAAGCCTCTTAATTTTTTCTCATAGAGGGAGATGAAAAGTAGAGTGTATTACGCGGCTGCAAAAATATTTTTACCTTGGGCGACCTATTGAATCTCTCGCTACGTTCAGGATTCTAGAATCCTTCACTTCGCTCTGGATTCAAAATAGCGCCCTCGCCTTAAAAATATTATTTTACAGCCTTGTGATACAATATCTATGGATACAATCTACTATTTACTTAGAATAATATTTATTACTTTTATTTATTTATTTTTTGTAGACGTTGCAGCATGATAGGTAAGTATTTTCGGCGCATAGCCAACTTTTGTCCGCATAATTTTACTTTTCTAAGCTCCTTGTGCCAAAATGCATAATGAACTGTATAATAACATTCACGGGATAAAATTGGTTTTAGAACTTTTAACCTGCCCTGTTATTTATGTTCTCCTAGTTTTAGATCAACTTATCAAAATCTTATGTGATTTTTAAATGACATCACTTCAATGTCCCAATTGGTGGCTCCGTTTGATGGGTGTCCTTTAATAATGACAAATAAATTATTTTTGTTGGCCTGAAATATTTTGAATTCAAATTATTTTCTGGCCCACCCGTTAGTAGACAAGTCGCTTTCTATAATTGCAAACGCCAGTAGAATAAAATTAAAATGTTTGACATTGATATAAGGTAACGAAATGATGTTTGATAGTTAAGGCTAGGCATTCCTACTTGACCCTAAAATTGGGTAACTTTGTAACCACTTTTAGATACTAAAATTGGCAGATTTTTTGACGAAAATAAAATCTAGTAATCTACAAGATATGACAAGTGATGTGGTTGGCCTCAAAAAATGATTTATTGAATATAACTCAAGAAAAAAAAATCTAAAATGACCCCTAGTTTTTCCACTTGTAACCACTTTACTGCTGTAATTTTTATCAGAAATATACGAAAATTTATAACTTTATTTTCAAAACTACGTTTATTGATGTGGTCGGTTTATTTTTTTGAAATTTTATAAAAATGTATCTAATTCCTTAAAAAAACCGACTAAATTCCCACCCTTACCCAGCCCATACCCCGGCCTCGTCTATGAAGTCAGTGCGGGGCGAGTCGTCATGCTAGATGGACCTGTGTTGCTTTGCGTAGTGCGAGCTGTGCGAGCAAGCAAAATTAAACCCTGTGCACCCTGAGTTACGTACCTCTACTTTAACTACACTTTTGCGGGTTCAGCGGGGAGAGGGTATAAGCTTCGCCCACACGGCAAGGTTATTGGCGTAGGTAGTAGCCGTAATGTGATAATTTTCATTCTATTCTACGAGCATTTACGATTAGCTAACTCCTCCGGCGCGACGACCCAAAAGTGTTATGAGTCTATTAAGCTCAGTTAATGTGGTGCTAAATACTAAAAATGTTTTGTTCTACAGATTAACGACCAAACAACCGATAATGTGTGAACATTAGATTCCTTGCTACATAAAACCTTTGCCGAAACTACAAAATTGCAACCCCTATTTGAGGAGATGGATTTCAAGAATTCTTCTGTTGTCGTCTACCTACGCTTGTGCAAATTCTTTTTAAAACCTACAACCTATCATCATCATCATATCGTGTGGGTTGCAAGGTCGATGACCGACCTCACAAACTCAGAAGTCAGATTTGTTTAGCCGCCAAAGGCCTCCCAAGTGACACGAATAGCAGTATAGACGCAGCCTATCGGTTCACCTGGAGCTTTAACGATGTACAATGACCGCTGTACAATAGAGTTAACAGCGCTGCTACAGCTGCTATAACGCTTAAATGGGCACAAATTATACAGCTTTTAGTTCACATTAAGTTCACATGGCTGCTTAAACGCATTATAATAGCACTATATTGGAATTATTTGTGTTCACAATGCTGTTTATCTGCTGTCTAACATGGTACACGTAACCTGTCATAGAGCTTAAACACTGTGAATATCCATATTTCGTTTTTAATTAGAAACATGTGAAAACTAAAACTTTACTAAAAGTAAATATGTTTTTATTTCTTATTTTTTACATAAAATTACACGTATTATTTACTTTTTTGGTAAAATAAATGTGTAATTTGAGTATCAAATCAAAAATAACTAACCAATAACACAGAAATAAAAACCTCTTTAAATATAATTTTTGAGGCCGCCATAACAAAATGGCGAATAGGACAAAAAAACTTTGTGAACTGTCCTGTTGCTATATTTATAATTATGGCTGCACATGTATTCACTTAAATTCAGATATAATGCTTGAAAGCACTTTTGGAGTCCATTTATGCTAATTTAACACGTATATGCAGCGCTGAAAAATGACGCAAAAAAGCTGTGTAACAAAGCACAGGTGAACCGATGTGTAAAACTTAACATTAAAGTACTCTATATGTACACCAATCTAAAACCTTCGGCTGTACGGTGGTTCACAATAATTCTTTAAAGATGCCAGCATTATAATGGTATAACTCTACGTTTTTATAAAGTAATAACCATATTTTAATAAGTACCATTAAAATGCTACTAAGCAGCCAATGTAGTAAGAGCTGTAAGGAAGCATTTTTAACAGCTGCACTAAGTCGAATACCGTTACAATCTACTTATGATGATCTCTTATGATGCTACTGTACAAGCTAAAGCATACTGCGCTGCTTTAAGTCCACGGGTGCACATTAATAAATGTTTATTAATGCTTAAAGTCCGGGTTACTCCAAAAGTGGTGTCTTATACTGCAATTCGTGCCACTTGGGCTCTGACATGGCTCATTAACGCCTCGGCTTAACGTGCATTCTGAAGCACGGAATCAGGTGATTCATCCTGCAATGTCCTAACCAAACAGTGGAGGTCGGACAATGGGATTTTTGTTAGACTGTGTCCCCACCGGGAATCGGACCCAGAACCTCCGGATCGAGAGCCGAGCGCTCTAACCACTACACCACGGAGGCTGTTAAGACTATTAATTAATACAAATAGCAATTTAGGAAAACTTAGTTTTTCAGCTTAGCGGTCAACGATCTCAAAACCTCGGGCAAATTCTGAAAATATAATTAATAATCCAAGATAGAAATGCTTGTTCGGAATTGCGAGGGATTCGAATTCGACACTGCACCTGTGCAACGACAGCTTTGTCCAAATCCTCTAGAGAGGTCAAGCACCTCTCTCTACAAGGTCAATTGGAATTAAAATGGTAGATGTGCTATTATTTCTAGTTGTATGGTAAATGAATAGTTTAAAGGGTTTTGCGTGTACTGTGGTAACGAAAGTCCGCCTAATAAGCTTGGAGAGAAATATCTTCTATCTGTCAAAATTTTTGTTACTAAACTTCGATTCTCTCGTACATAGGTTTAGGTGATATTATAATGTGAACTCTAGGGGCGCTGCACTAAAATTCTTAGACCTTGGATTAAAAGGTTCTAGGGCTTTTCTAAGAAACAGCCATCGCTCAACACGTGGGTACAAGTAGGAGAAGAAGTACGGTCAACCGCTCGTCGGTAGAAACTTTTTCAACTCTATTACCACGCCATAAGGTCCAAAAGTGTTTCTACTGATGTGCTGTTGAGTGTACTAAAGTCACCACACTTGGTACCGTTGCAGCTGGCACTATGGACCGTGGTTGTTGGTGACTGTAGTACTTTTTTGAAGGTCTACCACCTTTTGGTATTTTGTGCAAAGCCCGTATGGGAAAATACCACCCAATTAACTATTTTTGCCGTAAAGAAGCAGTGTTTGCACTGCTGTGTTTCGTTTCGATGGCTAAGGAAACTAGTAAAATAGCCGGCAGCTCTCAGGGTGGGCAACGCACTATGCGGGCTTATTAATGTCAAATCATGATAGTGGGTGCTAAGGCGTTAGCCACTTATCATCTGAGCATAGGGTTCCGTAGATTTTTTTAGGATTTTTATCGCAAAGCAGGTTTTGATTAAGTATTTCACAACATTCATAACCTAAACTTTTTACCTCCTAATGCTCAGTGTTTCGACTATAGCTAATTAACCTATGAAGCCTGATTGGGTGTGATATTTTTCCTTTTAATTTCATTATACACCTTTGTTTTTTTATCACCTCAGCTATTTTAAGACGTGGTAGTATCCATGAAACTGAACAACTTTTCCCAAAGAAAATTTTCGACTTCCCACGCAAACTGCATCACCTGACAACACATTTTGTATGGGAGGTCGAATTTTTTTTTGTATTTCAACCCATGTTCCTTGAGAAAAGTTGTTCAGTTTCATAGGCAGCACCACTTCTTAAAATATCCAGGATCATAAAAAAATTACGCTGATTTTACCTACTACTGTGAATTTTTCAAATTGCCTATAACAACCGTTTAACTGGCAGGGGGGACACTCGACTGCAATAAAAAATTTGCGCTTTCAGCCTTAATATTTCGTAAACGGATCCCATAATATACAGGGTGTGAGGGACGGTGTACGGAAAACTGAAAGGACGTGCTCAGTCAACGAAACTGAACAACTTTCCTAAGGATACATTTCTGGGAAATGAAAAAAAAATTGACCTCTCCATACAAAACGTTCGACCAGAGTGAGCAATTTGTATGAAGAGGTCAAATTTTATTTTCATTTCCCAGAAATGTTTCTTTGGGAAAGATGTTCAGTTTCATTGACTGAACACGCCCTTTCAGTTTTCGGTACACCTTCCCTTACACCCTTTATATTTTTAACAGATCTATTTCAAGACACCCCACATGATGGGGTAGCCAAGGAAAAAAAATCACCCCTACTTGTAGTTACCCTAAACAATTTTTTTTATCAAGATTTTATTTTGCCACTTTGTAGGCGTGGATGAAATATATATTCATACTCGTACTAAATTACAGGTTTCTAGTACTAAGAGTCTCTGAGCTAAGTGCGGACAGACAGACAGACGGATATCTGGAGGGAGCTCCCTGTCCTCCTGTGGACGTTTCATGGGATGTTATGATGAAGGTTTGTTTTAGACTTTCGCACTTTTCACTGTGTACTACGTCACAATAATATCTACGTAGTTCACCTCTCTTCAGTCTACCCGTCACCACGGCTGTTGCAACGCAGTCGAAACGTCGGGAATAATAATGGTGCTCTGATATTCCAGCGAAACACAAGAAACACATTGTAAAAAGCCGACTCTTAAAGTAGGCCGTGCTGCAGTGGTTTCTTGCCGTTTCTTTTACGCTGCCACAGCACGATCCGAAACGGCGTAGACTCGCTCTATTTGAATTGTATTCTGCATGACATTCAATAAGTATTCTGTAAAGAATCTACATTGAATAAATAATCTGAATCTGAAAATCTGAATCTGAATGTAATTTATTTTGCCTAATAATTATTATCGCGCTACGACCCGGAATAAAATAAACATGTTATGATGAATATTGTGACCCCATTTATTTTGCAGATCCACCTCATTCATAACATAACGCTACAGCTACGCATTCGTCTGCAAGTGATATACCAACCGTTAACTTTTTTTTTTACGTTATTCGCAGCAGATAAACCATCAATATCGATAATTACAATCCAGAATCTAGATTAAACATTTAAGAGCGGGTATAAAGGCAAATTACCTATCTTAGATTGAATTTAATATCGCAAAATAAGATCCAATTAATAAATAATAAATATATATGGTTACAACATCGTATTTGCAAGATTTTTAATTGATTCAATTCACAGTAGAATAAAACTATCTTGATAGAAAAAAATCCCAAACTAACCTCTTATTTTCATCTAAAATGAGTTTTTCTCAGGTTGTATTGCATATTATTAAGCCATTATTTAATAATAACATCCTTAACATATTATCGAGCGCCACTATTAGCGATTTTACAAAAGAAATTATATTTTACGAGTTATTAAAATAAACAACATTCGGCGCTTACGACATTTTTATTCCGCGCAGCAAGTTATCGTCCGTCGCAGCTAACGGCAGGCATCGAGCGTGTTTTGTTTCACGAATCAGTCTTGTTCGCTCCGTTGAGACGGGAAGACTGTGATTGTGTGCACCGCACGGTAAAAATAAACATAACCAACAAAGAAAACATGAATAAATACGGAAAACAAATCTTTTTGTGAGGGGCTGTGAATGTATTCGTAGTTTTCGTTTAGTTGTTTATGGTTTATATATTTTTTTTTTACCTTGTATTGATGGGATCAATCTGAACAGCTTTTGTTCAACGACTTTGCTAACAACACAAAAAAAAAACAAACACCTTACCAAAGACAATGCAACTTTTCCATAGTCCTCTGGTCCAACATTTTGAAAGGTGTTGTACGAGAGCGAAACCTATGTCAAATGATAGACTTTATCATTACTAACAACTTTTACTATAGCACCAAAAATATAGGTCCCGGTGAAAAAAAGTTATGACCTTGCAAATTTCAGGAATTACGTGATTTCATAATTATTGAATTTCTTAGCATATAACACATGATTTCAACTCCTGTGCCTAATAAATAAGTAAAAATAATATATACGATAACAAAGCCGAGACATCCACTCTACGGGCTCTCTCCCGCCGCAGGTCGGTTGCGAAGCCGCAAAAGCTTCCTGCGGTCTACACAGCATACCGACCAAAACCCTTCCGACGTGAGATGCAGCATTTGGGCAAACGAGTACCCACATTCACTGTACCCCCCCAACGAACACCTGCCTCCTGGCTATAAGGAACCTTGGCCAACCTGGAGAAGTCTAAATAGGCTAAGGACCCAGGTTGGCCGAAGCAAGGATAACCTGTGCCGGTGGGGTTTCCTAAGTAGCGCAGACGCCAGCTGTGAATGTGGAGAACCCCTGCAAACCATGGCGCACTTCACTAATTGTCCCGCGTGGCCGACCACCTGCTCGCGTGAGGACTTACTTGACGGTAACCAGAGGGCTACCACGGTAGCCGCTTTCTGAGCAAGTAAAATTTAGCCCGTATTCTTGCCGACACGAAACAAGAAGAAGAGGAGTAATAATTGGTATCATTAATAGAAACCAAATGGTCTTCACACCCTGACCCTATGCTAGTCTGTGTTAACATAAACAATTTGAAAATGCATACACATTTTTCTTAGTGGCTCGAAAAAAAGTCCCGTCGCCCGTGGAATATTCAATAATAAAATAAGCTCGTTAGAAATAGAAAGTCTAAAAACAGTTAAAAGTCACAACGAGTCGGTCGAACTTCGCTTGTAGATCGCGCACGTATGCTTTGTGCGCGTGATACCGCTGTCATACACACTAGCATTTATCTCTAGTTTGAGTAATGAGTAATGACGCAAACAGGATCGCAGCCATATGTTCTGTCTCTTTCTCGCCTGTTATCTCCTAGGCAATAAACCCACGTCACCTTCATGGAGTCTTTGCAGTTGTTAGAAACGTTACCGTGCACTTATCTGTGGTCTTTTTGGTGACTTGGCAAATATCTTAGACCCCAATTTATTCTTTATAATGTTTAACTAAGCTTTGTTTACCGGACTTTGATTTTCTTATGGATTATGCCTAATGAATTATGCCTAAATAAATAACTTTTTTAGCTCAACAGTAAGGCTGAAAAATAACGATAATTTTGGTCCAAATAGTACCCACCCACACTGTTGATAATTCCTCAACTAAAAAGCATGTTTTTAGCTTAATACTTTTGTTTCTTGCCTTTTTTAAGTATGATTTTAGGGGTCAATGTCTAGAAAAGAATGTCTAGTGTTTGATGATATACGTATTGAAAACGAAGTTAATTCAAGTGATAATAATGAGAATATTACATTTTTTTGTTAATTTAAATTAATTGCACAAACGTACAAAGGGCGGGCCTGATGCCACGCAGCATTATCTACCGGCCAACCTAAAGGCAGAACAGAAAGAGTGATGCGTCCTGTGAACGGTTATTCCTTCTTGGTCCTGGTATTGTTGGGTACGCAGATGACAGTACTGCCGTCGAGAATTATATATGTCTAGCACAAGATCCAGCAGTGACGACATACGTTCTTCGAAAGAGGATATGTTAGAGCGAATAAACTTGACCTTAAGTCGTGTCTCCGAGTAGGGTGACAAAAATCTAGTGAGTTTCAACGCCACCAAAACACAAACGAGTCTGTTCACCGCCAAAAGGAGTCCGTTCAATCTGGCTCCTTCTTTTCGAGGTTTAACTGTACCAGTTACTGACAGCCTCGAGCTACTTAGCATGACGTTGTGTGTAAACCTGAATTTCGGCGCTAGCGTTGATTCAAAAGCCCAAACTGCGGCAAAAAAGCTGGACATCCTCAATAGTGTTAAACGATACTTCATTCCTGGTTAGCTTCTAGTTTTACACAAAGCCCAAGTCCGATCCTGCATGGAGAATTGCTGTCACCTTTGGGATGGCTCAGCTAAATACCAACTAGAAGCACTAGATTTGATAGATCGCAGAGCCAAGAAGCTCGTTGGTGATGAGAGATGATGAGATGAGATGCAAGTGAAAACCAAGTTTCACAGTCTGGCCCACCGTCGCAAGGTTGCATGTCTGTCGGTCTTTTATAGATTGTAATTCGGAGAGTATGCTCGAGAGCTCTACGAGCTTATTCCACCATCTCCCTTCTACCATCGGGAGTACAGACGCACCGCGGGAATTCACACATACTTGGTTGATATTCTGCACATTCGCACAAAGCGCTTTTAAACATCTTTTATAATGCGCACGGCTAATGAGTGGTACTCTCTGTCTGCGTCTGTGTTCCCGAGTTCATATACCCTAATCTATTCAAGTCGCGAGTGAAAAGGCTTCTTCTGGGCAAGCTCGTTCCATTGTCGACCTCATCTCTGTCCTCAAGACTAGATCGAGGTCAAGAATAAGCCCATTGACAATAAATTTATGACCCTGTCGCTAATGTTGTTGGTCTTTCCAACTGAGGGTGTTGTCAAGAATTAAGCCAAGACCCTTCACGCTTTTACAGAGTTCAATAACATTATTATTATGTACTACCAACATTAATATGAACTACCTAAAATAATAGATTTGCATTTACCAGGGTCAACCGCGATACCGAATTTTAGTGACCAATGATTTTTCATTTTTTTAAATTAATATTATTACGATTACAACATTTTCCCGGTAAAATAAATTATAATAATATTGTTACGAGCTGTCAAGAGAAAGAACAGTACCAGAAAGATCAATGGCCGCCGATAGGCCAAAATGCCTATTCTCCTTTTGGCATAGCTCATTACGTTAGATGTAGTTGTTTGTTGTTGTTCAAATAATCTAAATTACATTATTTTTACTAAATTTAGACTGCGTGTATGATGTTTACAAAATGCTAAATATGAACCCGACCCGTAGTGATCCGTTTGAAATATCCTACAGTGTAGCAGATTCCTCTTATTTTTGGCTTATATACTATGCGCGTCGTATGAAATCGAGCGAACTATGATAATAAGTGTCGAGCGCCGTGCGATCATTTCCTGCCCGCTGCGCGGCGCGGGGGATGCAAAACGCGCGGGTGAAATCGGATTTTTTCCTGGCTTTATACGCGCTCTTAACCATTCGACCGCACACGTTTCTACAAATAGTGCCTGTCTTCGATCTAATCAATGCAAGCTAGACGTCGTAATACATACGAGTATACATACATACATACTTCTAACATTATGGATATACCTGCCTACATATTTATCTTTTCTTTTAGAATCTAGCAATTTCGAATATGAGGACACATCTAGACGACGCCAGCGGTAAAGATAACGGGAAATGTCTGGAAATCGCTGACGGCACTGCTAATTTCCAATCCAGAATTCTAGCTAGATTGGGATTGGAAAATCTGCCATGAAATTGGCGCTCTGGCAGATAAAGAGGAACATTTCTGTTCATTATTATTACCATTCCGGATTGAGGAAAAAAATCTGGGATAAAGTCACCCAAATGGTCCAGTCCTACCCTACCCACAGGGGTATGGCCCAGGGGTATGGTGGGTCCGGATGGAAAAAACAATTATCTGGGATTTTATTTGCTTTAAATCTTGCAAGTTAAATTTGACAAACTTTCCGGTTTTCAAATGAGATGAAATTTTGCATGCGTTATTATGACTTGGAGCTGATCTGATAATGGAGCTGGAAAGTGGCCATAGAAACTTGAGGAAATACCGCGTTTCAGAAATACTGCTGCGCCATCTATTGGTGGTCAGCATCACTTGCTCAGCTGGTAATATTTTAATAATAAAACAACTGTTAGAGGTTTCTTTATAAAATACTAGCTGTGCCAGCGGCTTCGCCCGCGTGGAATTCAGACAATCTGCAGTATTGTGCAGTCTCCCTCTTCCTCTCCCCCCCTTCTCCTCCCCCTTTCCCTTCCCTTCCCCCCACCCCCACTCCCTCCCCTCTCCCTTTCCCTATCCCTGCCTATTTCCCTACCCCTAATGCCATCTTAACCGTTATCCCTATCCTTATAAAATATAAACATAAAAACGACACCCATATTGATTTTTAGACATTTCAAACCTATCGCACCCCAACCCCATCCCCAGGGGATCATGGAATTTCACGTCCACCACGTTGGATTTTAAAAATGTTGTAGTTTACGTTATCAGCGACCCGATAAACCATACAAACGATATAGCCTCAGAGCCAAACGATTTCACTGTATGAAGATTCAACAAAAATTCATATCAGCATTTTTTTTTTCGTCAAAAATTAGATTAGCTGGTCTATAAAATAATTCATTAGTAATCCACCCAAATTTACGACCGCATGATTTAAAAAAATAATAATAAAGGTATTATAAATTCCACAAAAAAAGGGCAAAAATAATATAAATATTATTTACTTTATATTTAATTACCTTTATTTTTATCTTTTTTTAAGTATATAATCCTCCTATATTTGTAAAAGAAACACAATTAAATCTAAAAAACAAATTTACGTAAATCTCAAAGTTGCATTAGACCTATTATGATAAAAATGCTATCAGATCAGTTCTTCAATGCTTTTGTTTCATTAACGTCTCTTAACATATAGTGTACTAAATCCAAAAAATAGTGTACTAAATCCAAAAAAAAATTGAATTTGAAACCTCCAGAAATTGAAATTGTAACTTCCAGTTTGAAATTCGGGTGGATTCAAAAATATAGTCTCTTAAAATTGCATTTAAAAGCCGTTTACTTAAATTTGGCCTGATATGAATTTTTCTCCAAAATATAGGATAGCTCTTAGGGTAATAATTGGTTTTTAGACTTTTTCACCCCATTTCTCTCTTTTAGGGGTTGAATTTGGGGTGCAATTTCAATAAGAGCGATGTACGTTCCACAGAATTACAACCCTAATGCATGAATAATAAATTTAGTGGATTTTACTTTGAAAATGAACAGACCAACATAAGGGAAAAAAATCATCCCCTTTTCCCTTGAGGGGTGATTTTTAAGAAATGCTTAAAAACGGGTTTCTTTATTTTTTACCAAAAGCATAAAGTCAAATTTGTGTGAATCTAACTCAAGAAACAAAGGATTTTCATACAAACTTTCATCCCTTATTTCACCACCTTAGTGGATGAATTTTGAAAAATTCTTAAATACGTGCTTTTTATTTTTTACCAAGAGTTCAAAACCAAATTTCTATAATTCTATCTTTAAAAATAAAAGACTTATAGACCACCATACGGAAAAAAAATAATCCCCTTTTTCACCCCCTTGAAGGGTGATTTTCAAGAAATGCTTAAACAGCTGTTTCTTTATTTTTTACCAAAAGCTTAAATTTTAATTTGTGTGAATCTAGCTTAAGAAACAAAGGTCTTTCATACAAATTTTCATCCCTTATTTCACCCCCTTGGGAGATGAATTTTCCAAAATCCTTTCTTAATGGGTAGTTTTGACGTGCATAGAACCTGTGTACAAAATTTCAGATCTGTATCTATAGCGGTTACAGCTCGGCGTTGATGAATCAGTCAATCAGTACGGAAAACCTCTTTTATATATTTAGATTTGTGTTTAGATAGGCTGTTTGGGAAAATTTCTCTAATAGGCGGAGAGCGCACAGTTAGCAACCCTACCTCATCACATACCAAACAGCGACCTATCAAGGCTGCTGCCCAATGAACTGGTGAGTCTAAAAAAATAGGGTTGCCTGGGCGCAACCTAGCACGTTTTGCCAAGTTCAAATTCAAAAGTATTTCATTTTAGATATTATTTTCAACGTACCTGCGTATTTTCACAGCTATACCATATTTTAAGTTGGGTGTATGGTAAAGTGAGTTTCAGCCAGATGAACCGTTGACGGGAATAAGGTGGCGGATAGTGGCTGGATGCGGAAGGCGGAGGACTGGATGTGGTGGCGAGTCTTGGGAATGGCAAATGTTTACTAGTGGATCAGGCTACTGATGAAGACGATTATGATCGATATTAAAGTGCATCTAAACTTGGCATTGGATCGGATTTCAACCCTTTTTTAGGCAAACAATTAGCCGATAGAACTTGGCCCCCTTTTTAACAGTTATGTTTTTGGTGGGACTCGCACTTGACCAATTTCCAATTTTCAAATTTTTGCTATACTTTTTTTAATGCTAACGACTATCCCCATGCCAAATTTCAGATTTTCAGGTCTTAGAGAAGTATTACCAACATTTTATACATAATTTTGACTAAAACCCGACTCGCACTTGACCAATTTCTAAGTTTTGAATTTTTCTATTACTTTTATCCTAACGACTACCTAAATGCCAAATTTCATAACGCTAGGACAATTGGAAGTGGCCTGGAGGTTTTGATTACCGGTCAGTGAGTCAGTCAGTTCACGGGGTCATATTTCAAGATCTACTGTAGCTATATCTATGAAATTTGGCAAATTGCTTTAGTATTAGTATATGATTATGTAGGTACAGTTTTATCTCTGTACTTGCTATAGGCATTGAGCTACAGGGGGTTTAAAAGTGGGTCGAAACGGTTCGTGTAAATAGTGCACGGCATGCGCGTGGTCTGTTGCGGGAACTTGGCCTGCGCACTGCCGTGCGCTTAGATTTTATTGAAATCTTTACATAAAAGGTACACTTTTATTCAAAAAACCTATCTATCAAAGAGAAATCTAAAGAAAAGGTAAAAAGGATGGTCAATTTTTCTTTAACATCATCTTAATTTTCGAAGAAGTCAATTAATCAAGTAAAAAAAAATACTGTTAGAAGGATTGATTAACGTAGTTTGTAAAAATATACACTTGTTGATGTCTTTTCATACAACAACTAGAATTAAAAAAAAATATATTTCGAGGCATAGCAGATAAACAAAACGAATGGAGGATGAAAGAGGAGAAATACTGCGCCCACCAACCCCAAGTAATAGTAAAAGCATATACAATGGTATGGTATTAAAAGGTATTATCTGAAAATTTATTAACAATCACCAGCACAGTAACAAAATGCAGTACACTTTAGTGCAGTTTTGCTGCATTTGCATCGTCCAGAGCACCCTTTTTTGCAGCTGCATCGTATTAATTCAGAACATGAAGCTGCTGCTTCGGGAACAATGATCCATAGGGGTTGCCACATTATCCATCCCCATTGCGATGGATCTGGCAAGTTAGGACCCTTCTCTCGAGCTTTAGACCAAATAAAAGCTTGATAGCAAGCACGCCTTATATGTTGAAGCAGTGTTGCTGCGTTGTAGGTGGTAAGCTCCTTTTTTAAAACATATATATATTTGTAGGAGAACTGCTATATTTACTTATTCTGCGATCGACTTGCCAGTTTACGCTTTGGTCACGTATTCTATACCTACAACGTCTAATTCTAAATACGCAAAATCTCTCGGGCACCGGGGGGGGTACCTAGTTTTAACCATCATGTAACTGAACAACTTGTGTTCTAAAAATTTTAAAGCTAAAATAAAAAAATAAAAATAAGCGTGATTTAACGATGTGCCTTGACTGTACCAACGTTTAAACCCATGTAATTCAAATAAACTCCAGGTATAGGTGTGGGCAAACTACTTGAACAATGACCTTGGCTGCGCAGTCGATTTTACATACAAATTGACGTGCGCAAAGCTTCCCTCACTCACCACGCGATTATTGTTCATTTTGCCACGCAGTATATGTACCAGACACCAGAAAACAAAGAGATTTGAACCTCGCTACCGAGCGTAGCGAGGTTCAAATCTCTTTGCCAGAAAACCTACTATGATTTAAAAAAGTGTTAGGTAGGCACCTAGTTTATTATTCAGGTACTGTGACGATGAGTAAGTACCTTCGTTCTCCTTCCGTCTGTAAATGACTTTCTAGCTAGTAATTCCGTTAGATCCTTGTTTAATTAAGTTAACACGATAAGCGTAGCTTTGCCTGACTCCAATCCACACGGCTAAAGCACTGGTATTAAGCCCTTGGAAAGCTTGGACAAACTCAATTAGTGACGAAAGCGCGTGTAACTTAATGACTGAGTTTTATTTTTATTCAACCTTACTACCGTTAAGAAGAACTTTAGGCCCTGAAAAGGGTAGGTACAGTAAGAAGCAGGTCAAATCAAACTTGAAGTTTGAAGTGCGACTTTAGCGTCTGCCTACGGCGATTGAAATACGAATGGTGCCTAGCCACTGCCTAGCCCAAATGAACGCGTTCTTGTCTGTACCTTGGCTGAAGGCTACGTTTTCGAGGGTACGTATTTACGGTGTTTACTTAGACTATATAATACTAACGTATGAGGTGTTTAGCAATAAAAGCGCCATCTGCTAAACGTGACTTTAACGCAGTTCTAATGTCGAAAGCGACATCTACAAATGGTAATAAAAACAAAAATAGTTTATGCTACGTTGCCAAGATGGCAGCACTTTTCATATTTCTCTTTAGTTCGATTTTACGCGGATAGATAACGCATTGAAAATTTTGAAAATATTTTAATTATCTTGTTTTTCGATAAATTTCTAAAATAAGGTAAATTAAACTATAAAAGAAATGAAAATTAATTATCCAAAAGTACAACGTGTTCTACAGTATTTTGGAAGAAGTAAGAAAAATTAGAGAAAGTTTGTCTATGATTTTATTAAAAATGGCCGACTACAGTGATGTCCGATCGGAGTTTTGTATTCTTTGTTTACTATAAAAATAATAATTTCGTTTACAGTTTTCGGTTCATATGTGACAAAAGAAAATGTTTATAGGTATAAAAACTTTGGACAGTCGTTTGGATACGTTTAAGTGTGTGATTTGACAAAAAATCTGTGGTACCAGTCTCACCTTGTAAAGAGAAAATGGGGAACTGTTTTAGTAGCACAGGAGAAAAGGATTCCAAGAACAAAAATGAGAGAACGAATCCCCACGAAGAAGACATAAGGCAGTTCCAAACTCCAGTACCGACCCCGCCTCCGGATCCTGTTAGATCCACGGCAAACCAAGGGCCCGATACAAGCGAGGTGCCTCCCACCCGAATTTTCGTTGCCCTGTATGACTATGACGCCCGAACTGATGAGGACCTTAGCTTTAGGAAGGGTGAGCACCTGGAGATTCTAAATGACACACAGGGAGACTGGTGGCTAGCTAGAAGCAAGAAAACAAAACAAGAAGGTTACATTCCATCGAACTATGTCGCCCGATTGCAGTCCATAGAGGCCGAGCCGTGAGTAATCATACCTATCTGTTTTTATGCAATCATTGCAATAGTGAGTGGTTCCTGCTCCATTTCTTTTAGCCCACAGCCCTTCCCTTTGTTGGAATGCAGTCAGCTTTTGGTTGCTGTGACAAGTGGCACAACAGCTGTTTTATTTATTTTTGTAACAACAGTCAACACAAAATATGTAGCTCTTAGAATAGAATTTCTTAATTGTTTGAAGTTTGCTACTTCACAGAATGTCTGATGGGTGGGCATTTTCAGTATTTTAATGCTATTACAAAAATTATCTCTCAAAGTTACAATTTTCAGCACACTGTATAAAATTTTGGTGTCTCCATTCACTCTTCAGCAAGGCAATAATTTTTTTTTATTATTCCTTTGGTAAATGTGTTAATATCCTCCAAAGATTTAATATGTACTTGCATGAACACCAAAACACAGCCAAATATGCATATAAACATGCTGGTGAAGAATCATCTGCAATATAGGGTGCACAGGATAAGTTTGGATGTGACATTTATTTTCTGTGTACGGGTGACAGATGGAGAGCCAATGAACAATTTGCTCGCCTCCACCAACCCGGCAACGCACACACCCTCAATAAATTATTTTAGTTCTGCACATTAATGGTCATAGCCAGAGTTGTTTTGTAGTGTATACCTGTGCAGGTATGTTGTGGAAGGATTCATAAACTTTGAAAGTAATAAAAAGTCTGTTTCCTATTCCTACATATAAAAAGATAAACAGTAGTAATAGGTTTGTTCAGAAAAATTTACAGGGTATGGAAATCACCTCTTACTCTTCAGCCCAACTTTTGATACCTAGCCACCTTCATCTGGGACCTGTGTCAAATTAGATAATTAGGAATACAATTAGAGCTGGGTTCCAAAATGGAGTAATCCCTTTGATAGTAGTCTGCCAGCGACTGTGTTCCTTAGTTCATATAAACCAGGATCCATTTAAGTCCCGAATAAATAGGCTTCTTCTAGGCAAGCTTGTTCCATTATCGACATCATCTGTCCTCAGGGCAAGATCGAGGTCAAGAGTAAAATAAAGTCTGTCTTGACCATACATATAGGCGTCATATAAAGATAATGCTATTAGAGTAATTTCTCACTGTTTTGGAACTTGCCCCAGGTTTATATATTTGCTATAATATCATGTACTGAATATCACATATCATTTTGGTACATGTATACCAATTTCCTGTTTTAATTATCAGCTTCCCACAGTCACACACTTATTTTACACTGGTATTATTTTATATATGTATCTATAGAAAGACACAATTATTTTTCTTAATATTATTATTTTTAAAATTTGGATTCTAACCATACCATTGTGATTACTAAATTTGAAATTTTTAAAACAATCAATAAGTTACTAGGTCACAAAAAAAATTTTTTGTTTGCATCTATGAAATATAATTTAAAGTATTAAGTTTCTTATATCTCGATAGGATCTTTTTCTAAGATTGTTATAATTATATTGTATGTACACTGCATCTGTGCTTTTGTTGTTTTATCTAATTGCTTTTATAAATGAATAGTGGAATTGAATATGTTGCTTCTTTTGATGCCGTTTTATTAGTTCTTGCAACTATCAATTAAAAAGGTAATAATTTTAAATCTGGTATTCTACGCACAAAATAACTCTGGCCATGTCATTGATGTGCAGAAGTCAAAAATGACTTATTTTCATATGACTTCACTTCTGCGCATCACCTGACATGGCCAGAGTTATTTTGTGCGAAGAATATGTAGTTTTAAATTTTCTAAACAATAGGAAAAGCAATAATGACGTTGTCTGTTGGTTTAAAGCTCCATAGGGGGGCAAATATTGGTTTTATGGCTGGTGGTTTTGTCTAGTGGATAAGTTTATTTTAGTAAGTGGAAAGACAAATTTTCGACCTCCACTGAAAACATGAATAAAAAAAAAAAAAAAAAAAAAAAAAAAATCAAAAGTACTTTATTTCACCAAAAGTAACATTTTATAAACTATATTAACATATTACGGAGCAATTAGTTTATTTTATAAAAAAACCCTGTCGCCCAAACTAGAAAATATTCTGTGTCTTGGGAGACAGTGTTCGTACCGTGGAGTATAAATAAAGAATTTGGGCTCCTTGCTTCGTTAAAATTTATCATTACGTAGGTACTATGAGAAATATTCTATCGACAAAATAAAAGTAGCATAACAAGTATTAATAGTATAAATAAGAATAAGAGATTTTGCTAATGTACCTACATATTCATGGTTAAATAGACATTGTAATTATATATTGTTTATTAATTTTATTTTAATAGGTAAATGAGACAAATAGTTATAAGTATAATATTTATTAAAATAGATAGATAAATAAATAATGATACCATATTAATTATTGAGTATGTGTATGCAATAGGTGACTGTGAGTGTATTTTTGTGTGTGTAGGTGTAAGAGTGTGTGCGTGTGTTTGTGTGTAGACGTGTGTGTTTTTTATTAGTATGTAAGTGAATATAAACCGCCTGTAAACTTTATTATTTTATAAATGTAAGCAGTTCTTCTGTTTTATTATAGTCCTGCTCTAGTAGCCAAACTGATAATTTATTTTTAAGATCATGCTGGTTTAGCTGTGATAGATTGAGAAGATTGTTTAATTTTGAGTATATGTGGGGGCTCAGCACAAAGAATTGGTGTTCGGCAAAAGTGGTTCTGTGCGGAACTTTTACATTGCTCAATCTGCGTCTGTTTGTGGTGGGGACTGGGACCAAACGATGTTGTCTTAAAGTCGATTGTAGCACAAAGAGCTGTCTGATTGTAAGTACATTGGAGTCAGCATATAATTGTGTCGTAGGGTACCGAAAGGGCTTTTTGAGCATTACTTTTAAGACAGCTCTTTGTGCTCGCTCAAGTTTGATAAACGCTGTTTTGTATGTGCCACCCCATACGCAAATACAGTAAGTCGTGATTGACTGACATAGTGCAAGATATGTCATTCTCAAAATTTCAGGTTTCGCGGAATTTCTGAGATTTTTGAAAATGTGTATAAGACGCACTACCCTATTCGAAAGAGTATCAAGTTGTTGCCTCCATTTTAAGCACTTATCGATATGTACTCCTAAATATTTTACGGTCTCTGATTCACAAAGTGTGTTGCAATTGCACCCGGTGGTAATATTATTACAATAATGTGCTTTTACCAGAAAATTGTCAGGCGGCTTCATATTATTGCGTATGTAGAAGGGTACATAAGTAGACTTGCCAACATTCAAAGTTAGCAAGTTCAAGGTAAGCCACCTCATAACTTTTTGCAGCGCTCTTTCTGCAAAGATTTTTATCTGTGACCAGCTTTCACCCTGCACAAGAATAGCCGTGTCGTCGGCATAAGTATATATGTTACATTGTTCGCCATAAGCCAAATAATAAGCCAAAAAAATTTATATCTAAAAGCAGAAAATTCTAATTGTGATTTTTTTGTGGTCCTGAGAATAGCTTTTGAAAAAATCAGGAATTCATTGGATTCACTCCCTATGTATGTCAGACTATCTAGAAAAATTCATTCCTTTTATACAAAAATCTGCAATACAGTGTTAAAGATGTGGCATGAACTAAATAGGTCCTTTTTGGGATGTGAACTATTGTTGGTTGTGTAATGGTAAAATTTTATAAGTTTGACTATTCTTTTACTTCTTAGAGTTCTATATTTTTAAATTCCTAACATTTTCTCTTTTACTACATGCTGGTTAATTGTCTGCATAACAACTCCATATCATGCCAAACCAAACCCTTACCTATATCCAACTACTAATACTTATGTAAATGAAGGTTTAAAATTAAATATGCCCTTTTAGTATTAGGTTTGTTTTCTTATTCTTGAAACATTATTTCAAGGTTATCAAAGTTGAATCAACTTAATGTGAGCCTTAATATGGGGCACATACATAGTAGTAAACACTGGCAAAAGTATGTGAAGTGAAAGCAATTGGAACGTCTCATACTAACATGTGCACTCAACTTAATGGACCGTGAACATTATATGGAAAATTTACACTCTAATGAAAATGAATCTTATTTACTATGTGACAAAGTCTCTATAATGACAGTCGAAGCTAGATGTGTGTACAGCAATATTTATTAAAACTGCACTACATTCCTAGTGTCACCTTATTGATACCTCATTATTTGCTATTTCCGCTAAATTCTGGGTGTGAAAAGTAGGTAAAAAGTACGACGATCCTTTGAAGTACAATTAAAGTGTAAGTACAATTAATTAATTTAAATGGAAAGGTCAAAACATCACAAGCTGATCGTACAGGTCTTTGACATACAAAACTTCTTGAGACAAGAAGTATTTTTATGCAATTAATCATTGATGCAGAATCACCCTGTATAAAAAAGGCAATTTTGTAATCACTTTATTTATTATTATATCTATTTTCAAAAAGTTAGGAAAGACCCTTTAAAATTTAGCTCAGATGAGTCAACCTTGGCCAAAAAAATTATTAAATTGTTTACTGTCTGTGAAGTGTAAATTTTTGCAACATTAAAATAGTTTATGCAAAATTGCCCAACTTTCCTCAGATTATTTTGCTTAGGAAAATGGTATAATGGTAATTTGATTGGCGTGGAATGAGATGCAACATTCTCACTTCTTGTCACCATTCTGCACGCGCTGGGTTAGAACGCTATAAGGGTGCCTATCCACCAGAGCTGTGCTAGGTCATCATAACATCCCTTGAAATGTCCACTACAGGACAGGGAGCTCCCTCCTAAATTCCATGTTTTGCTGGAACAATGTGGAGGGGAAGTACCATAGTCACCACGCTTTTTAGCATTACGGCTGGCACCATGGGCCGCGGTTGTTGGCAACCGCAGAATGTAAGATGATACGATACATAGAAGGATGCTGCTGTCCATCCTCTGGTTCATTAAGCCTTAGTCGCCTCTTACGACACCCACGGGTGGGTGGGTACTATTCTTTGCCGGCACCACACGGGCGCTAGCTAGGTAGCTAAGCTGAAAGCTAGCAAAATTCCAACCTAAAGGATTGCTCCATTTTAGATCGCAGCTTTAACTAGGAAAAAAAAGAAAGATGATAATTTTGATGATATTTGAAAGAAAGTCAAAGAAATGAATGAATGAAATGAAAGGTGAGATTTAATTTACAGTCATTTGGGCCTATTTTTGTATTGTAACATCAAAAAATGTCATAAATTAATGTTTTATATTTACAAATTGACTTACTATTATCTAATCTGTGCTCCAACTTACAAAAAATAATTCTAGTGCCTTCAAACTATTAAACCGTAACTTTTTCAGATGTTGTCGATTATTTATTCTAGTTGAAGGGTGACTTGTGACATAAAAAAAAATATACATTAATTTTTGACATATTTTCTGTTATAATACAGAAATAAGCGTAAATGACTGTAAAATTATTGGAACATTATTTTAATTGAATATTTATGAAATATTATCTAAATTATCTGTTTTATTTGAATGGCTTCCAGGCGCTGTCCATAGTCAAAATTACCAGAAACAAACAAGGTCTGTTTGTCTTTCTAACAAAGGGCAGAATGCGCATGCTAGAACAGAGCGGATTCGAGCTGTTTTTCGCTCATTTTTGCTCTTTTCTCGCCGTACACTGAATAAACTGAAAAAATGGTATGTAAAAAAACTAGATTCAACAAAAGGCTTACAAAGCCTTACTAGCTCTAACACAGCAAATTTTGTATCGATATTTATAATGGTTTTTAAGGGATTTAGTTTATAGTAAGAAAAAAGTACATTTTCAAAAAATATTCCATCGGGAGTTTTCTTAGTATTTGTTTTTTCGAAAACTATTAAACTAAAGATGTAATTTGTATGAATTTCTGTATAAGCAGATTTTTTTAAGCAGTCAGGAATTATAATAAAATATATGACAATTTATGAAATAAATAGATTAAATTTTTTTTTTCTCACTAAAGTTTTCCATGGTTAGAATGATAAAATTGGCAATATATTACTTTTTTAGCCTGTTCAATTTCAATGGCCGATTACAGCAAATAATAGAGTACCATCTATTTTACTGTTTTGGATAGTGAGACCGGCCAAGATTTTAAACTTCGTAAGAACGCCCCGTGCGGTGCCAGCAAAGAATAGTACCGACCTATCTCTACCCGTAGGTGTCGTAAGAGACTACGGGTTAATGAACCAGAGGATGGGCAGCAGCATCCTTCTGTGCATCGTATCATCTTACATTCTGCTGTCACCAACAACCGCAGTCCATGGTGCCAGCCGTAACGCTAACAAGCGTGGTGACTATGGTACTTCCCCTCCACATTGTTTCAGCAAAAGCTGGAATTTTGGAGGGAGTTCCCTGTCCTGTAGTGGATTTTTCATGGAATGTCATGATGATGAGAACCCAAAGAAACTCCTTTTTGCCCGTCTAAATTGAAGTTGAAAATTTTATTCCGTCCTACTCAAAACATAAATTCTGACATATGTATTTTTGAGTAATTTGCAGGAATATTAGGAAGTTTATTTTATTTTTTCAAAAAAGGTACATTTAAGACAATCATGTCACACAAAATAACTGAGAAATACCCACTGCAGAGGATATAATTTTTTTAAGCCCACTGTAGAATGTTAAAAAAAAGTACAAAACACAGGAATCGAAAAGAAAATGTAGTTGTTTAGTAATAAGTTATACTTCAAAACAATTTTTATAAATTTTCCATTTTCCGGGAACTCTATGGAAAATTGACATAGGGGTCATATGTCAATTGTCGAGGTGTTCCCGTTTCGGCACAACTGGGCTTTAGAGGTTAAAGCGTTGGTGCTTCTGTGTTGCGTAACTTCAAATAAAATTTGTAATCGAAAGTAGCGGTTGTGGTCAAACTGTAACTGATTGGTGCTGTAATAGAGGATAGACTAACTACCGTATCAATTTATAAACGTTTTAATGTGCGTTGCTACCGAAAACACGTGCTAAACTAACATGCAGCATATGCTATTACGATGTTCTTTAAACTTGGTAATAAAAACTGACAAGGTGCCTTGTTTACTTTTAATTTATTTGAAGAATTCAGGTCGCCTGATTATTTACCTACGTATTGTCTTGTCTTGATAATTGTTTTGCTTAGAAGTTAGGACCTCGTTTGTACAGATAGGTTGACATTAAAGTTGATATAATTAATTCTTCAAAAAGTTACTTGTCGAAAGAATAACTTATGCTGACGTCAGATATTCGCGAATACAGTCGGTTTTCCCCGGGCGCAACAAATTTTTATTTTAATCAAGCGGCACCCACGAGTTTGTACACTCAACAGCACGTCAGTAGAAACTCTTTGGACCTTTTATCAATATAATAGAGACATGACGTGATGTTCATCTTACGTACCCTGTAAAGCTTCTGAAAGCACGTTGAGATTTTTTTTGTTTGCACAGTTTTCCAGACAAATTTTTCAATTCCAATTTCCCCCATAAATTCAAAATTTCTCCATTTTTAGGGTTCCGTACCTCAAAAGAAAAAAACGGAACCCTTATAGGATCACTTTGTTGTCCGTCTGTCTGTCAAGACCCTTTATCTCATGAACGGGTAAAGGTATCAGGTTGAAATTAATACCGTATATTAGGATTCATGAACCACACAAGATCTGAAAATTTAAATTTTTTACAACGACGCAATCAAAAGATATGTCATTTTATGTCCTCATCTCCATACATTTATTCAAAAATGCAAAACCTACAGGGTACTTCCCGTTGACCTAAAATTATGAAATTTGGCAAGAAGCTAGGTCTCACAGTACAAATAATGGGAAAAGTCTGAAATCATTAAATATTACAACTTTTCTCACAACTAATGGTAACCAATTGTGGTGAGCTCCCATTTCAAGAACATTCATATAAGAGAGGGGTCAAGTTGGATGGTCGCTGAGGCGATTTTTGTTTTAGTTCTATTTAAAAACGGGAACACTTATAAAATTGAAAATTGGTATGTTTATAGTGCATAAGCTATAAAATAATAACAAATAATAAAATTTGGTCAAGCACGTGTCGGATTCAAAAAATCTAGCACATTAACTTACTGAAATTTTAACTAATACAATTATGTTTATGTGGTGGTACGGAACCCTCACTGCGCGAGTCTGACTCGCACTTGGCCGGTTTTTTTTAGTATATGGATCCCTAAAATCTTTTTCGGAATTATGTCCATTTTATAAAAAGACTTGGCTTGGAGCAGCTTTTACTTTTTATTTATATTTATCGATCAAAAGTAAAGATTGAATAGTGGCTGGCGTGGCTGTACGTGGCACAAAGTAGTAGCAACCGAGAATAAGCGCAATTTCTAGAAACTACGGAATTAAACATCCTGAAACAATCACTATTATACCTTACTGGCTTGTTTATCGTACATTATCATTAAAAATATTTAATATTTAATCATTCATGAGTTTTCATTTCTGTAATGTTTCAGCTATTTTCTATGGTTTTGTTTGAAAGTCGATTCCAAGGTTAAAAATCTACACATTTTTTCAGTTACATAATTTTATTATATTATAACAGAAGCTTCAAAAAAGTTCGTTTGAGATGTCGTACAGTTATGAGCAGGTTGGGCTTGATACTTATAGCGCAACCTTAGCTCCTACTGCTATTGAAATAAGCACGGTACAAAATCCAATGTATCAAGCTTGAAGTGTTCGCGACCGTACATTTTTATGATTTATTAGATACGTAATATTTTTTACTGCTGACTTTTTTAAAATTCTAATCAAATCCGCTGTTAGCAATATCTGTTAACTTAGTTGAAAAACTGAAATAGCAACCAGGACCTCGCTGAGCGTTAGGAGGAAAACAACTTACCGAAACCTAAACTGCACGTGGTCCGACACGCACTTGGCCGATTTAGCTAGCTCTCACGCGAACGAAGTCATGCAAACAGCTAGTCTTCACTAAAGTTTCACTTCTAGGTCATGTATTAAAATTCAAAGTAAAACGAATAACCTTTGGCCGATTATAATTTGTCTTTTATCTTATCTTCATCAATTTCCATATTCATAGGGCTTCGTAATACTCTTGACATAATATCAAATGACATGTGTTTTTACTTCTGTAAACTCTTATCCAAGCGTCTGGCGCTGGCGCCAACGTCCACGTTGACAAATTAATTTGATCTTATATTTAATTAAATAATTCAATAAACCGAAATATTACCCTCGTTTGCTAAAGCTGTCACGTTACGGAAATTACTGTTGCATAAGCATGACAAATTAATTGCCTACAATCCTTTGTACAAATAATTATCAAGAAAATTAAGAAATCGATGCTTAATTTTATCAAATTATAAATTTTATCAATCCTGCGAGATATTTATCCCTTTTGAGCTATTGTAATGTCTCTTTGTTTTTAGATACAGACTTAAGTTAGCTGAGTTATAGTCCGAGAGCCTGCCGAGAGGGACGATTGTGACAAAATGTTATGGGTATACATAACACATAATTATTAAACCTATAAATCATTGCAAGAAACGTGCCCGGTTGCGCTTTGGCCGACCAAGTTATTTCAGAATCTCCAACATTCTACTTTATGTGCAAATCGGTTCTGTTCGTTAACTCTTTCCGGCAAACTTTTGTTACTCTTTAGGACAAATAATTTCAAAAAAACAATTTTTTTTTTTTTTTTTATTATAGTACAGTAAACGGTCGCGGAGCTAGTTTTTTTTAGTTGCATTTTTGATGCTCGAGTTTGCTCAAACGATTGCAGTACACGCAATTTTCCGCATTTTTCGTAAAATGGCGTTTTTATGAAAACCGCGTCAAATTTTATCTATGGTGACCACCGTGAAGAAAAGAGTTAATAAGATGAGGTAGGATTTAGAGCGGCCGGCTCTCGATCTATTTGGCTTGCGTACCACCGCAAGAGCTGAAGTTACTAGATCATTCAGATTATTTGAGTAGTAGTTTGTTAGTCTTTCCGATCACGAAACTAAAGCAACATGAGCCATGCTCAGGACCAGGATGGATGGGTGACCCTACTAGTATCTATGTAACAATAATGTAACGAGCGTTACCCGTGCTTTGTAAGGCACTTCGAGCCGTATTAGTTGGAGGCCGGCAATATTGGCGGATTTAATGGAAAAATGAAAGGTTAGCCACGCAAAGTCTAACCTAAGATTCTGTCTGGCCTGCCTTTGGGTTGCTGAGCTTTGTGGTCGAATGACAGACGCTCTGTATAAAAACCAATGCCCTCTTCAAATTTAAGTTAAGGAGTGATCACACCTAGCTGAATTCAGAAACTAATTCGGCATACATTGCTCGTTGAAGTAAGGATATTGCAATTAACATAACCAAGCCTCCCAGCAATGTATGCCGAATTAGTCTTTGAATTCAGCTAGGTGTGATCACTCCTTTAATCAGCCGATTCCGTAACTAAAGCTAGGGATTTAAATGAACACCAAAAAAACCATGAAAATCGCGCACAAATGATTGAATGAAGTACCATCTAACTTACTTTGCAAGTCATATCCTTTGTCATTGATAATACTGCATCCTCCGGCCTTGGTATTGGCATTAACCTGATTGTGTCCTTTGCTACCCGTTACCCAATGCCTCTTTACCGGAGTTAGCGACTGTGAAGGACGAATGACACAAGCGGTGGACATTTCCAGCAGTCGTGATTGGCTTGATTGAATGTCTTGTTAGTTACTTCATAAGCTGAGAGCCGCTATGTGGAGAAATATTTTGTTAAAATCTTCATAAAAAACATCTAGCTAGGCCCAATAAACTCAAGGCACGCGACGAGAGATTTTGGTTTCAGACAATTGCAGAAATCTTCTTTAAAGTTAAAGCTTGCCACTTTTTTGTTAACAAAATAGAAAGTGAAACTTTAAAATGAACTAGCTTTTGCCCGCGACTTCGTCCGCACGTAAAAAAAGTATACCAGTGTTTAAGTCAAACTATTAGCTATTAAACAAAATGGTTTCATTACAATTGATTCTGTAAATTTTGCGTGATGTTCGAACAGACAAAAAGTACTAAAATCTGTGATTTGGATTTAGGGGCATTGAAATAGCATAACGTAACATTTTTTATAATATGTCTGCAATGTATAGACAAAATCAATTAACAATTTTATAATTGTAGAGAAGAAAAAAATAAAAGTAACTGGGTCTAACTTGTAAAGCAATATCTTATTTTTCCCAGAAGTGCTGTGGTTCATTCGCAAGGTCTCTGAAGACAATGCAATTAAAATGCGTCGCGTTTCGCACGAATTCCAATCAGTTGCCATCGTAGTCAACTCAAAACGAGGTAAAATTTATACCAAGCAAACACTTGCAATCGATATTGACTACTTAATAAAGTAATCGATTCTTAGTATAGCCAGCCACAATCATACCTTCCTAAATTTTTAAGACTTATTCGGCATACATAGCTGGGAAACTGGTTCTGTTATTTCCAATTTCCTTACTTCAACCATCTTTGTATGCCGAATTATTTTCTGAATTATGGAAGGTGTTACTGTGAATGATAACACCGGTAGAGAGATATGTGTATACCTAAGTAACCATGTGTATACCTAAGTAACCTTAGCAAAATCCAATCTGTTCTTCGCCAGTCGTGATAGCGTGGATATGTCTTTAATGTTAGTCCACTTCTTAATCATTATCATCATATCAGCCGAAAGACGTCCACTGCTGGACATAGGCCTCCTCATGACGACCGGTCCTGCGCTGCTCGCATCCAGCGGCTCCCCGCGACCTATTAAGCACCATCTAACAAATTAACTTAACTAATTAACTTAAATAATTTAATGTTGGTGTGTTCAAAAACAAATTGAAGTTATTACTACTAGAAAAAAATTGCTATTCTTTTAATGATTTTTATGAAAATTGACATTTTGTTATAATTTTAATATTTAATGACCTTTTAATTCTTTTTGTTTGTAAGTGCTTATTGTTTTAATTAATTTTCTTTTGACATTTCCATATATTAATTTTATTTTAGTTTTATATTACAATCAATAATTTTTATTTATGTTAAGTAACTATATACTGTAAATATTTCGCACACAGAAATTCTGTTTTTGAATAAATAAATAATAATAATAAACGTTTTCTCAATTTATCACTTAAATAATTCCGTAATTTAGTAACTCTAGCAAATAGTTGATAATACCTCAATTATTTGGAACGACTACCTTAATTTACGGACTTGTTCCAGTTAGACCAAGCTCAAATATTCGCTCAAACGTACCTGAAGAAGGAAAGTAAACAGTGTTTTGCAGTCGCGGTAAAACCTAGCTTTTCCTTGAGCGGAGCGGTTCCTAACCAAGCGTGCAAATATTAAGACAAATATTAAAATGGCGAACTTCCTCCACTTTGTAGCGACGTACCGCTGTGCTCGCAACAGCTAATAGCTTTGAGCTATTCCCTTACCAGCTTGCATAACGGTCCTCTTGGACGAGTCGAATAAAACCATCCAAGCCTGCCTCAACAAACATTCAGTAGCTCTCAACTAGTTATTAGAAATACTGCACCCGAGCAGCTCGTAACTATTCTATTGTTACGATGTTATTAATTTTAACGACTAGTTAGGTAATAAGATTTAAAATAAACTTTGCGTGACAAAGTTATAGCTGCAATCCCGCAAAGGGTCGGTTAGAAGTTGAAAGTGTGTTAACTGTTCATTTAGCCTTAAACAGCCTTCGTGGTTTAATGGTTAGAGCGATCGGCTCTCGGTCCGGAGTTTCTAAATTGATTCCTGGGGGGACACTCTGAAAATCGCTTTCTTCCCTAGTTTGGCTAAGACATTTCAGGATGAATCTCCTGATTTGCCCCAAAAAGGTGATTCTGTGCTTCGGCAGGCACGTTAAGCCGTTAGTCCCGGCTACTATCTACGGAGGTAGACGTTAATGAGCCATTTAAAGGCCGTTGGCGGTTCAGTAACTTTGACACCAGGGTTAGTGAGGTCTATCATCGATTTTACAACCTACACGATATGATAATGATGATAAATCTGCTATCGATATCCACTTTTGTCAGGCTGAAATTTTGAATGAATGTCCAGTTGTCCGTTCACTACATTATATTCGTTGTTTATTACCTTCTCGAGACGCATCTCACTTGACCGATAACTTTTGATCAATGGTTTGAAGTTGAATAACCTTTGATTATCTGCAACGATAGCTGTAAATTTTCTGTAAAAGTGGTAGCTATCCTAAGAAATGATAATATCGTAGAGTAGACGGAATGGAAGACGTGTTTATTCATGGCGCATGCCTCGGCTGCAGGAAGTCGGTGGGTTCGGTGAATCGCAGCCAGTCGTCGCTTGACTGACACGTGACACCGCACCGGAATTCTGATCGGACATCACTATACATCACTATCCCTATGCATATATGTATTCGCTTACAAACAGGATGCAAAAAGAAAGGTCAGAAAGATTAACTGTGATTTCAGGATTAACCTTTGTCGACCTCAACTCTGTCTTCATTCAGCCCATTGACGATTAAAAAAAACCCTAGTTCCCCAATAAACATGGTCGAAATATGAAAAAATCTTTACTTCCCTTACAAAATGCATTTTTTGTTACACACCCAACACAGTTTGTTATTTGACCTGTTTCAGTTGCATGGTTTGAATCCGTGGTTTTTTTTTTTAGGATGTTTGGTAAACGTTTGCAAACCTCTTTTTTCGTATTTTCTTTAGAAAAAGTTGTTCAGTTTCAACAATTACCTGAGAGGTTTGCAGACATTGACCAAAGATCCTGTACATTACGAGCCATACAAACTTTTGTACCCCATTTACACCCTTACGGGATAAATTGTCAGCGCTCAACACCTGGGTACAAAGGAATTTCTGTGTTTCTAGTTACATCCACCGATTTGAGATGTACGTTACAATATCAAAATGTCTTTGCTAAATTTAGCCAACCTAAATTACACGTGGATGCTAGAAACAACGTCCTCGAAATCATGTGGGTTCATTAAAGACCTATCACCCGCAGCTTATGTTAATTTCTTGTATTAATAAGTTTCATTTACCAGTAAACATTGCTGCAAAATTTCAAATATGCACAATTTATTCCTGTCGCATTACGAATAAGGCAAGTACCTAATTGCGTTTTAACTTTAACTTTGAAAGTTGGAAACGTCTGTAAGCGGAAAAATCAAAGCTTGCAATTGACCTAGCGCTGATGAGTGAGATGGGGGCCGGGGTGTGCCAGTAACGGCTTCTCAAAACCCACATTTCCTAGTACAGACGTCTGGCCGACATCGCCCGCCCGAGACAGGATGCGTTTGAGTTCACCGCCCTGTTCCCGTCCCTCACACTACGTTATAAACCTACACTCGTCGGACATAAATTGTGGTTTCAAATAGATACTGCATCCTATGCGTGTCACCTCACTGCGCTACGCCTACATACCTTCAACCAATAATCACGACAATCGTTAGGTAAACTGATAAAATAAAATAGCGGCTCGCGGGCGCGCTCTTCGGAAATCCCTATTCAATTTGTTTATGTCCGAAGCGATAACTGAAAATGACTAGCCTTCATACTCGTCAGAACTAATTATTAAGTCATAAATTCGTGATAGCTAAGCCTTTCACAAAACATCCGATCGAGATGATCCTTGTAAGTGTAAGTAAACAAGTCGGAGCGGTCATTAGCTTCGGTTGCATAAGGCACGCAGTGTCTCGTGCTAAGGGCGGATGATCCACTCGCCTCGATAAGTAGGGTTCTAGGGCCTGGGAGTTTGATTTAAGAGAGAGCAGCGGCCTAGATCGCATGCGCAATTGAGGTCGTTGCAGACGATGTGTCGCGGGCATCGCCCCTTATTTACTTGTCTAGACCACCTTTGTATTTGACATGCGCCGTAAGCTTCACCTGCTCAATATAATTTAGAGGTCGTACGCTCATTGAAATTCTTAAGCGTTTAAATACGAAATTTTATGAAGTTTAAGTGAATTTAAAATCAGTCATGTCCGCTGGCTGCCGATCCGCCCTGTCGCCGCGTTAATGATAGCTTCCCTAATGGTACGACTGCTGGAGAAAATTCGCATCGCACGCGCAGACAGATGATTACCCTCGAGTGGCGCCAGTGATGTATTAGTCCACGTCACGGATATGCTATGGTAAAATAATAATATAGGCGAAGAATTCCATAATATTCACCAACTATGCATTTATTTACTTGACTTTATCTAATATAGGTAATTAGATGCAAAAATAAGAGGCTCTAGTATCGGAATCGTACGAGTTATTTCAATCAAGGAATCGAACTGCGATAATAGGTACCTCTACAATTCGTAATTTTCATTGAACCTTATACATTAGTAGGCAATTTCTTATCAAAGTAGTGATTATGGACTAACAAAACTTTCTTAGGAACCTTGGAAGCGAATATTTGTAATATGCATTCAATAACTAGGAAATTCGAGGTATGATTTCCCTCAAGTATAAGTTCTTTACAGTTTCCTTAATACGTTTCCCCGTTACATTGCAGGTGATATAAATGACATGAAAATAATTGTGTTTACTTTCACGTACAGATCCAGTGGCGCCGATGGCTGCAGAGCCTGCGATTATTTTTAGATTAGAAATGGCTCAACGGCTTTACGTAATTGCACTGGTCGCATGCACAGCCAGTTCCAGAATACTTGCAGCTAAATATAGTCGCAGAGGTGGTTGCAATTACACCTTATTATCGCATGTTTCCACTGGAAGGCTGAGTCTTGGCCGCAGTTATTACTGGCAGTTTCTTTAGAAAGTGTCCAGATATGACGAAACTGAAATGAGCATGTTAGGTGCGTTACAGAATTGCTGCTATTTCCATTCCCTTACATTTGACGACTTTGTAATGCCGAGTGCGTGCCACTGGTAACTTGCTGTAACACTGCAATTCGCAGTTTACTAAGATTTAGGTCACAGAACATATTCTGTAATAGTTAGTCGCAACATAAACCTGTATATTTATTTGCGCACCCCATACTTACTTTAATATGTAATATTAAATTATAGAGAGAACCTGTCGCGTCCTTTAACTTATTTTTTTGTTCAGTTCCTGTTTGCATTTTGGTAAAACAATAATTGTTGATAAATTACTAGCTACGAACACAAATTCTTTACGGTAACTACTAATTAATTTACAAACTAAAAACTCGTTATGGTTTTGATAGAATCGTAGTAGTTGTATCAAGCGTTTTGTGATTGGTTACTCAGCGCTTGTCACATTCATTACATCTAGAGAGACGGATCGGAAACACTTGTGTTTACAATTGTTCGGGTTTCGTTATTAATTGAAGAACGTCTCCGAATTGAAACAGATGCATAGAGTTAAAGCCACCCACGCACAAGACAATATACGCGCCCATGTCACGGCCGATTTTGTATAAAATAACCCCAAGACCGTGAAAACATCTTGACACACATTCGATCTGGTGCGGAGTATGAAGGTGCACCCATGGCACTTTCAATTAGCACTGCACTGCCGCACCGACCGCCCACACTGATTATCGATCATTTCTCATTCCAGCTTTTTAACTATTTGTCTCTACTCTTAGTATACTTTCTCTAACTCCCCGCTGCTTTTTTGCACACACCTCATTATCTCAAATGTGCCTGTCATTCAAAACATTTTCACTGTCTTCTAATCTAATTCGCCATTTCGTCATTCGCTAATCGTGATTATATATAATATTTTTTTTATAAACAGATTACGTCGCGTTACAAATTAATGTTCAACTAGTCGTCGGTCAGCAAATTATGATTTTTGTGACAGCGTCAACGTGTTTATAAAAAGCTCCTGAGATTAGCATATGAGTGGATGGATCGGATCCTGGTACCGCCAGGTGCATGTAGTCTTGTGATGTAAAAGCCTTTCAGCGGTTCGCTCGTTCGTCGTACGTTTCCGTTGACCTAGATATGAACGCGCGATTAGAAATGTTGTGGCGAAAATGATATTTTTTGTTGGTGCCAATTTATCGGTAATGGTGCGTCGCACACGAGATGCGACATCCGCAAGTGAGAGTTTTGCAACTTGTCACCGAAACTGGTATATGTACTGTCGGGCACTCGCGCGAATGTAATTATTGCTTAGAGAGTATGATAAGTCCGGTGCGGGCCTGTCAGCAAAAGTGTAAGTGAGGTCGTTCGTTAAACCCTATCATATAAACATAATAAACAACAATTTACGTAAGCGTAATCATTCTACTAATTATCTCTTTTCTAATTTACTCATTGCTGTTTCCTTGTTGTTGCAATTTAAGTATCGTGTGTGGTGTTATTGAAATTCAAAGAAGTTTTTGGTCTTACTTCCTCGATAAGACTTCTGGTCAAAGCATACTTGTTTCGTTGTGGACTTTAATAATCATTTGTTTAGTGACTAAATTTGAGTCTTACTGAATATTATTTTTTCTAATTTTATCATGTTTTATTTCCTTGTTGGTTTTGCAATTTATCATATGCACTGATATGAACTGTACTCCTTATCTGGATCAGTGTTTGTCAAGTGGTATTCATGTTTATTTTGATCGACTTAATTTTGGCGCTGTACGCCATCGCTTTGGTGGAGTATCGAACGAAATAGCGTCTATGGAACTAGTACCACAGAATAAATAATGTTGTCATCAGTTTCGTAAAAAATTGTGCATAATCCATTTTTTTCGTTTATTCCAATGCTTACCAATCTATTTTGCAGCCATGACACTAAATCCAGAGTATATTTGACGGAGAGAATAACATTGTTGTACAAACTTGTTTTTTCTTACAGCTTTAGCCGATTGCTTTGGACATAGCTGCAAAATGTGTTGTTTAGCGTTTAAGGAATAAAAGAAAAAATGGATAATACGGGGATAAACTAACTGGGAGCGTTTCAAATTGGCTCGCAAAATTAGCTGTCATTTCTTTAAATTAAAAACCTCAAACCTATACATGTAATTGCCACATGTATGGCGGAGCATCACTTGGGAACGGCTGGACCGATTCGGCTGATTATTTTTTTGCTGTGTTCGTAATTTTCAGTACTACGTTTGTATGTAATACAAAATTGGAAAATTTCCCGTAAAAACTTAAAAATCGGGCAACATTAACAGTTTTTTTTGTCGGATTTTTGTATGAATTCAAACTGAGAGCTTCCCGCGCAAAGCCGCCGCTGGTATTTTATACTCGGACGTCTGTGATTGTACAATCAATAGGCAGATTCACATCCTTGAGGGTTGATCACCCTTTTTGTTACAACTTGTATTTAAATTCGCCTGCCCTTATCCCTATATATGGGGGGTAGGCGCAACATGTTGATCGCTTCCATTTCTCTCTATCGACCGTCATCTCAACATTCACTACTTTCTCTCTCATATCATCTTTCACACAGTTCATCCATTTTTTATTTGGCTTACCTCGCTAATTCCATCCACATTCATACTCATCACTCTCTTTGTAACATGCTGGTCTTCTTTTCTCATAATATGAACATATTGTAGGAGAATGCCCCCTCAGACGGTTTCCTGGCTCATACGAGGAACTTCACGGGCTTTCTGCGGCGGCTGTAGACTGGCTACAGCACTTGGATATTAATTTGTAAATATTTTAATGCAGGTTATATGTAAATAGGCCGAACGATAATAATAATAATAACCATGCCAAACGTTTCCCCCTTATTCTTTTAGTCATTGGCGTCACCTTCAAGCTTCCCGTTAAATATTCGATATCCTTCCTTCCACGTATTATCAGAATCTTATAAACCCCCATTCGGGATTCGCATATATTGTTCCCTTGACCTGTCGCTATTTTATTCGTCTTGAGCTTATTCGGTTTTTGACATACATACATACATAACATCACGCCTCTTTCACATCGGGGTAGGCAGAGACCACTGTCCTCCACCTGCTACGATCTTTACATCCCTGTCTATATTTCCATAATTTACGCCTCATTGTCTCAATATTAGGAAAGGATGCTAGTGTTCGTGCAGACACCACCGTAAGGCCGGAGGCAACAAGCCTGACTGACTAACCGTGTTATCAAGAGTATACCTGAGATAGCTTAACGTACACTATCTACGATGGCCGGTTCCACTAGCAGTCACCCATCCAAGTTCAGACCACGGCCGATGTTGCTTTGCCTTATAAGAGCAAACACCACTCGCAAAGAGAGCTTAACATACTCGTATATCTATCAGTCAAAATCAAATCGAAGTTTGTGGCAGTTTATCAAAAGTAACTCGCCCAGCCGCGCCAGGATTTCAAACCGGAACCAATATATCTGAAATACGAATGTTATTATGTCATCTGTCATATCATAAAACTGGTAACTTGTCTCGCAATTTGACAAGTAGGTTCACATGACGTCGAAATGTCCAAAACACGTAACGTTTCATTCAGGTGTTAAACTTTTAGGCGCTCAGCAGATGAATGGGCGGACAGACGCGGGCAGTCACGGACATTGTCGCCAGTGTGGCCGATATTGCGAAAATTATAGTTTTTATCAGAATAAAATTCAAATATAACAAGTTTAAAAGTTGCTCTATGTTTTAAACTAAATGAAAATCAATCTGAACAACCTTTTCGAGTGATTAATTCTTTGAATTCAAGCTGTTTTTCTTTCGAAACTAAAGATTTTGGAAAATACGCGCATAGAAACGGAGCGTTTTTTTCATGTCAATGACTATAGTAATACGAAAATAATTGCAGTACCGGCCACACTGGCGGACTGTCAGAACAAAAAGTCTGTCGTCTGCTGTGCCACTTAATCCTTTCTGCCAGAGGACTCGTTCGTTATCTTCATCTCGAGATATCGCCAATAGCGTTATAAGAAATCACTTGCAGTTGACGTTTTCTGTAATCAAATCTTGATAGTGTGCTGCTCGGGTATCACGTTTTGTATATTATAATATCTAATTGTATCTTATTTGAGTGCGCATTTATACCCTAGTCAGGAGTAACGATGACACGTACAAAACCAGTTTTGGAAGGAATGTTAAACCCTAACTCTGGACAGGAATAAAAGCTGTACCTAATGTAATATCATAATTTCTTACATAAGCATACATTGCAACGATGCCAGCCTCCATGTTCTATCAATACAGGGTGGTCTATTTATTTGGCGTCATTTAAAATGATCGCCATGTACACTCGGGGAAGAAAAATGTTCGCCAGTTTTCAAATTGATTCGTTTAACGTCGCGAGCACATATGGGTAGTTCTCATTTTTGGGTCAAAAAATTTATAAAAAATGAAAACGTCTTTTTTTATAAAAATTATGTAGGATCTTATTAGTTTAGGTCTCACTGTATTACAAAAAAATATTCGCCGACCTTGCAGCAGCTCCCACAGCCCCTACAGCTTAGCATGGGAAATAAATTAATTTCATGGAAGTGACAATTGTACTCTGTAGTGAGATATGACAAAAGAGATACGCAAATTCTGGTCTATATGTATCTCTTCGAGAATTTTAAAAAGCTTTTCGAGCTTTAGTATCTAAAATAACAAGAAATAAGTGAAGTAAGCATCATACAATTTTGTCCCTTCCGTGGACCTGAGGAAGTGACACATCCATGGAAATGAACGTAGATCTCATACATTTTTGTCCACGGGAACATGGAAGTGACGCCATGGAAGTGACATTTTTACATTGTTATGTACGATACTAAACCCCAAAAGCAAGCACGACTAAGCGAATTCGCCAAAGTATTTTTGATGTGATAACGCATTCAAACGACCAAACTAAAATAAATAATTGAAAGGTACATAGCTCTGATGAACAACAAAATTGTGACCACGTATGCTTGACGAGTTGTGAGAATAGACATTCAACATTTTTTTTTCTCTTAAACTACACGCCGCAGCAAAAAATTTATAACTGAATCAATCAAAATATGATAGATCAATCCTTGTCTATGCGTATTTGCGTTTGAATACACACACGATGATATTAAAGTTACGACCAGTGTGACACACGTCCATGAAAATCACAAACTTTAAGTCAGCAGTCCAAACATTTACTTAACGTTTTAGATGCATATGCTTGTGTATTTATAAAGTAAATATATTCTCAATAATATTGGCATTCTTTTTTTCCATATTTAGTCAACCAGATAAAGCACAGATTTTTTTTTTCTTCACTTAGACCGTCTAGTCACACCCACGGAAGGGACATTTTTGATGATTAAAATATTTATTAAAAAATAACTATCCATTATATCTATCTATTAATTTATTAAATTTATAGTATTTTATCTATTCTTTCATAAAACAAAGCACTATTTCGATATTTAGCTACTGCAGCTCAGAAAAATAGCAGTCACAGTCAGTTTTTTGCAAATTGAGAATTACCCATATTACCTTTTGAAACTGTGACAAAGATTCGACTATTCCATAGAACAGTATACTTTACTGTTCGAAAATAAAGTTCAAATTAATTCAGACCTTGTCCAAGAAGATTATATCATAAAAACTTTGATAAATTAAATCCTTCGTGTTGGTTTGCCTGCATCTCTTTGGTTACGACAGTTACAAAAGGAATTGTCATTCTTAGTGTCTTTCAATGTCATAAATTGAAGTGTCTGTCGCTTTGTTATTGATTTATTTGTCACATTGACGGGATGGAATCTGTAACATCTCTATAGGGTTTTATGTTTTATTAAAAACTATAAATTATAAAACTCTATGGTGGGTAAAACAGTCAAAACCTTATTTTGCACTAAATGTAACATTTAGTTTAATATTGGCAGTACTGTTTCTAGTACTAAGATGTTGGTATGAATTATGATTGATTCTGGCACTGGTGCGAGCGAAAACAAATCTTAAGGTGGCGAACATTTTTCTTCCCCGAGTGTACTTCGAGGAGATGTAGGAAAAAAACTACAAAATAAAAACTACCTACAAAGCGTCTTCTAAAACATTGCTGATATTTTCTCAAATCATTGTTCACGAGGACGTTCCCTGCTTAAAAGAATATTCTTGCCAGAACAATTGGGTCACCTTGTATAAAGCATAATGTAAGTATGTTCGACCCTTTCATATAGTGCGTACGGCAGCGTCGTCCGATTCTTTTTTCTCCTATTTCGCATTCGGCCTCTGTTTCTCTTTTAATCTCCCCTGGGTTATTAGTTGCGAATGTTGCGATATACTTTGTTTAGGTTAACGACGTAATTTAATGTTTTTAGTATTTTTAAAGTTCTGAAGGGAGAATGCGGATCGCAGGACGCGCAGGCGCCGTACAGTCGCGCCGCAACTTTCTACGCGTCTAGAACGCTCTTAAACCGTAATCTGCAGATTGACGTACTCCGAGAATGTTACGACAGGCAAATAAAATTGCACATTAACGCTAATAATTAATTTACCTCATTCGCATCTATAGATACCTCGATGTTTCCTCTTCCGTTCCGTTTAGACAGTCTCCCCTCTGGTCATAAGCTGCGTTGGCTGACCTGGAAGTCTCTTAGTTAACAGACTCCGGATTCAGGTCGGTCGGTGCATGAATAACAGATGTAGGTAAAAATTCACTACATATCTTGCGAGAGCGTTCCCTACCCGCAGAGCATGATCCACCTTACATCCTGCCGCAATTGCCCTGAAGTCTGAACACCTGCACGTGGGGTGAACTAGCTCCGTAAGTCGTAGCTAAACCATGGTTCTTTATTCTATTAGATTTGCGATCGTCACGACAAGAAGCAAAATATACGAAACAAAATACAAGCCTTCTGTGATTAGATTACACTCTGTTATTCCTTTTCTATATATTTACTGTATTTACATGACATCTCACGATCTTTAATGACGTCAATCAAACAAAAGAGTCCCTACACGATGCTTCATGGCTATTTCAACAGAACGTGCTATTATTAGATGCTAGAACAACAAAACTGTATGTTATAATTAACCATAAGACGCTGCTGTTTTTGCTCTCGTTTTAGTAAACACCTACAAGGTCTCATGCGCATCATTTGCAGTGGTTTTCATTATTTACTTCAACAAATCCTTCCGCGTAGTCACGGTTTTACCTTTCAGTCACACTACTTATGTATATTATTCAAGTAACAGGCATTTCATATTTCGACCTGTTTCTTCGGAAAAGTTGTTCAGTTTCGTGGGCAGGTTTACATGCTTCTGGGTTTTTGAACCCTTTTTGATACACGTTGTATAGTTATTGAAAAGAAATATTTGTACTCCGTCCAGAATCATAAAATGTTGTGCTAGTAAAATATAAAGTAAGTTCGGAAAAGAAAACGAGGAAAGATTGCTTAGTGTGCATTTAAATGGGGCATGTTAAGTGTGGAAATAAGGAAAATCAATGGATTTTTTTCATCACGCGCTATCCATCATTGAACATCCTGTGTTGATACATGAATAAGGATACGTTTTCTGTTTAAACAAATTAGTAAGTACAAACAAACGAATTCAAATGAAGGCCGTCTCGGACGGAAGCTAAAGTGTAGCGCAAACAAATTGAAGCAGATTCCGAAAATCCTCATTACAATTTTTCAAGGTAATTTGAAGTTGTTCTTTTTAAGGTTCCAACCAGAATCTGGCTTTCATATCTCTATTTTAGCAAATACTAATACGAGGGCCAAACCGAAAAGATCGGGAATAGAATACTCAGGAATAAATTAGATTAAAACCTTTTTGGTTTATGACATGTAGTATTATTTCAAACACAATTCCATTTTTGAATTTTAAAAAAAGTAAAAAAGAAAAGAGTAGTAGCCATTTGAATTTGACAAGTCAGTGGGGAAAATGGAGCTTACGCGGGAACATTTCCGTGCCATAATTTTTCACAACTTTCGTCGAGGTTTATCTCAAGAACAATGTCTCGCGGAGCTTGTTTCTGTTTATGAACTTGAAGCACCCAGTAAAACGACTATATATCGTTGGTATTCTGAGTTTCGTCGTGGACGTTCCTCTCTCACGACAGTTCCTTCTACTGGTCGACCAAAAACAGTGGTAACACAAGATAACATCGATGCTGTGCGCCAATAAATAAAAGAAGATAGACATGTGACATACGAGCAGATTCGGGCTTCTCTCAGCATTGGTATGACAGCGATTCAAACTATTTTACATGATGAACTGTCAAGAAGTTAGTTTCCCGCTGGGTGCCCCATCGTTTGACCGAGGAACAAAAGTCGGCTCGTGTTAATTGGTGTCAGTCTACTCTGCAACGGTTCAATAGAGGGAGCTCAAATGCAGTTAACAATATCGTCTCTGGTGATGAATCGTGGATTTATTCATATGAGCCCGAAAGAAAACATCAATCGGCTGTTTGGGTCTTCGAAGGCGAGGTCAAGCCAACAAAAGTTGTCCGCTCTCGTAGCGTGTCGAAAAAAATGGTCGCTTCGTTTGTATCGAAAACTGGTCATGTGGCTACGATTCCTTTACAAGAACGCAGAACGGTTACTGCTGATTGGTACACAATAGTTTGTTTGCCGGAAGTCATAAGAGAACTTCGTAAAATTAATCCGAATCGTCGCATCATTCTTCACCAGGATAATGCGAGCTCACATACCGCTCGCAAAACGATCGCGTTTTTAAATCAGGAAAACGTGGAGTTAATGGACCATCCACCGTATAGCCCTGACTTGAGCCCAATGATTATTTTACATTCCCAAGAATTAAAGATATGCTTCGTGGTCAACGATTTCAAGGCCCAGAAGAGGCAGTCGAAGCTTACAAATCGGCCGTTTCGACTATATCCACTTCAGACTGGAATTACTGTTATAATAATTGGTTTGATAGAATGCAAAAGTGCATCGATTGTCACGGAGAATACTTCGAAAAACAATGAAAGTAAATATTGTTGTATTATTTTTGTACTTTTTTCTATTCCCGATCATTTCGGTTTGGCCCTCGTAAATGCTATTGACTAGAAATTTGGATTACTTAGTAATGTGCAAAAATATTTTATTGAACTTAGTTATGCGGTTAATTAAAGTTGCTAATCCTCGGCGTACAGGTCTGACTCGCACTTGACCGTTTATTTTTTTCTACGAAAGCCAATGTTTGAAGAGCTGTTCAAAATAGGCAATAAGGCCGTATTGCATAATTTTATGCTCTACATAAAGTAGATTCAAGTGTGTGCCAGCGATGCGAGTCTTGCATTCGATAAAAATGCATTGAATACGAAAATTTGAATTTAATTTTATTGGTATGAAAGTACGGTTAATATTTATAATGTCGAGAGTGAAATATCGAGCGGCTGGTTCAGGCGCCACATCTCGGCGCCGATGTCGTCGGCACACTTCCTCGAATCGCTGGTGTGTTGTCCCCGGCAGATGCGTGAACAATCCACTTAAGTACTATTACGTCGACAGAATGTACAGCTAAGAGCACGTTAAGCTTGACACGTTGGACTTACTGTACGAGAAAAAGTCGCGCCGCGAGTGTCAATCTTGTCCTGCTCCTTGCGATGTGCTGCTACATCGGAGGATGTTTCTATTCAAGTCGCGAGTTACTAAATAGTTATTAAATAATCACAAGCATAAAATAAGATAAATTCTTACACTACAAGCAAAGATATTCAATGAACGCGGCTAAAACACTCGATATCTACAAAACTAATACATGAAATGGATTGAAAAAAAAACTAATTTAAAAAAATGGAAAATTTAAAAGGGAGTTTTCCTTAACGTTTTCAACTAACTAGGTTTCCGTACCCAAAGGGTGAAATACGGGACCCTATTAATATGCCTCCGATGTCTGTCTGTATGTCAGCGGGCTGTATCTCATGAACCGTAATAGGTAGTATTTCTGTTGCCGCTATAACAACAAATAATAAATTAAAGGGATTCTTATTAAAAACGTGTTTTTAGGCGATTTTTCCTCTATTTTTGTTTTAGCTTTATCGTGGAAACAGGAAAACTTACAAGCGTGAAAATTGGTGGACTCGCGCGCATATAATTCACTTCTTCTGCTTGACTGCGCGTCCAAAACCAAGACGGTATTTTTACCTTAGTGTTACGGAGTCCGACTCGCACTTGGCTGGTTTTTTTTTGTGTCTATGAGTGGTACGCTGATCACTGTTGGTAATTTCTTTTTTTATGGCTCAGTAAAATTAATGAAATCTGAAGAAAATATGGACTTAATAATTTTCATACTGGGTGAAGGTTCAGTATCAGTGTTTCGATTTTGTATTTTCCTAGTGCTAACTAGCAGCGCTATCTAGTTGAACTTACAAAAGCTGGTTGAAAACACCCTATTGGATTTACTTTTCAAAGCAGAGATTTCAGGTGAAAATATTCACGTATAGAGTTCACATAGCGTAAGCTTCGAACCTTTACATACAACTTCCAATATGCTTACGATCGGTCAATAACCTGACCATACTGCCGTTGTCTTATAAATATAAACACCGCAAAAAATCTCGGATTACTACCGTTCCACCCATGTAAGTAAATAAATATTTTTTTTCTGTCTTTTGAAAATTGAAACAAAAGTTTCTTGATACAAATTGAACGGATCATATTTTCATTTTATGTAAAATTGAATTGATTATTTAATTAAAATCAATCTAACAAGCGTGGTGACTATGGTACTTCCCGTCCACATTGTTTTCAGAAAAAGCTGAAATTTTGGAGGGAGTTGCCTGTCCTGTAGTGGACGTTTCATGGGATGTCATGATGATGACCCAAAGGTTGAAACCCTTTAATATGCCTCCGATATCTGTCTGTCTGTCAGCGGGCTGTATCTGACGAACCCTAACAGGTAGACAGTACCAATTTTGACAGAATATGTATTTCTGATGCCGTTACTACAACAAATACTAAAAATAAAAATGAAGCTCCCCTACTTTAAACGTAGTTTTTTAGGGTTCCGTACCCAAAGGGTGAAAAACGGGACCCTATTGATATGCCTCCGATGTCTGTCTGTCTGTCTGTCTGTCCGTCTGTCAGCGGGCTGTATCTCATGAACCGTAATAGGTAGAAATTTGAAATTTTCACAAATTGTGTATATCTGTTGCCGCTACAACAAGAAATACTAAAAATAAAAAAAAGTAAAAAATTAAGGGGGGCTCCCAAACAGCTAAAGGGGGGAGCGTAAAAAAAGTGTGACCTACCCCATCGAGTGGGGTATCGTTGTTTAGAGCTCGTTGATTTATTGTATTTTTGTTTTAAAAAATATTTAAAAAGAAAGGAATAAGATGCCACCAAAATCAGCTGCTTTATCTAAATTTTGTTTGAGCGGTATCTCATGAACAGTAATAGCTAGATAGTTAAAATATTCACAGATTATGTATTTCTTTGGCCGTTATAACAACAAATCCCAAAAATAAAAAAAATAAAAAAATGAAGGGGTCCTCCCAAACTAAAGGCCTATTTTTTAGGCGATTTTTGTTTTAGCTCTATCTTAAAAACGGGAACACTTACAAATGTGAAAATTGGTATGTTTATAGTGCTTAAGCTATAAAATAATAACATATAATAAAATTTGGTCAAGCGCGAGTCGGACTCAAAAAATCTACCACAGTATCTTATTGAAATTTCAACTAATACAATTATGATTATGTGGTGGTACGGAACCCTCGGAGCGCGAGTCCGACTTATACTTGGCCGGTTATTCATTTTCATGTAGTTAAAAGAAAAATAAACACCAATTCGCATCGTCATTACTCTTGATCTAAAACGAATAAACGAAACTTTTTATTATGTGCAGTCAAAGCCAAATCTAACCATTGAATCTTACTAATATTATAAGCGCGAAAGTTTGTAAGTATGGATGGATGTTTGTTACTCTTTCACGTAAAAACTACTGAATGGATTTTAATGAAACTTTATAATAATAACACATAGGCTACAATTTATAAACCTGCGCAGACGAAGTCGCGGGCACCAGCTAGTTTAATATAAAAGTTATAAAATATTACAAAATTACTTAAATGAGAGAAAGTTACGAGGAATCTTAAATCAAGTTTATTAATCACGAAACAATAAAACTTCCCCGTCCACAAATCAACGACTGATCATTTATTTCAGCCAACTGCTCCGTGTCGATATTAAAACGAAAGTTCAATTTGTTCTTTAAGAATTTCAGTTATTTTAATACCTCTGGGAATCCATAAAACGAATATGCCAGTCATTTATTACATCGGGTTTTGAGTCTTATTAAGCCGAGTACTACTACCGCGAGAAGGCAGTTCTGTACAGTACTGGCCCAATTCCTTACACCTAATTTCTTTCTTGTAAGAGATTTACCTCATCTCTCGATTTATACCGTGAATTTTAAAACGAAACTGACAATGACATTCAGATGGAACTGAACAGGGTAAGCTAGTTGTATCGCAAACCTCATATCTGTCCTGAGGACTAGCTTGAAGTCAAAAGCAAGCAAATTATATATTTTAAAAATATCGGTTATGTTGACGAAAAAATTTTAATTTGTTTTAAAAGTTTCAACTGTCGGTGACTATGTTAAATTTTAATTTTAATTTAAAAATATATATTTTGATTAGCAAAAATGTCTTAGTAATGCAGTTATCCAAGTTTACAAAACAAAGAAAAATTCCTTGTTGACAAACTTCCTGCACTTCACCGAGCAGAGTGCAAATGCCAGGTTAATAAATATTTTGAACCTAACGAATGAAACCCTACACGCCTTGTCGGCTAAACAGGCAGACCTCTTTACTCAATTGGTAAAAACCGAACCAAAATGGTAAAAATGGAACCCTTATGTGGTGCGACTTGTCTATCTGTTATCTCAGCATCTACTCACACTATCGTCTTGAAATTTGGAATAGTTTTAGAATATGTTTGCCCAACTATATTGCAAACAAAAGAATCAGAAAAATATTTTTATTATTATTGGAAATGGGGCCCAAAGAGAAGGAGCTTAATTTCAAATTGTCGTGACTAGGTCGAGTTGGGTATCATATAAAAGGGCTTCATCTGAACATTCCAAAATAAGATTTTTGTATATTTTTACGACTGTTAGTTTTCATGTTATGATGAAAAATACCATTCCCCCCTTATCTCCGAAGTTTGCGAAGCGAAAAATCTGAATTAATTGTAGGCGATAGAGATTTATGTAAACATTACAGCAAAAATAAAACGATCTCTCTAAGTAGCACAGTTTTTCAGAAATCTGCCAGACATCTTTAGAAACAAACTTAGTTTTACGGTTCTAAAAATAGATTTTATTCCTTCCAAAAATAACCTTAAGCGGTTTTTCTTTTAAAATACTTTAAGTTTTTGACACTGTTCAGTTGACAATTTCTTATTGGCGTCCCATTTTTGCACATTGATTCTTTTTGGCGCAAAAATTCGTGACTGACTGCAGGCGACAATAAAAAAAATTCTAAATGTATCGTTTACAGTAAATTTTTATGGCTTTCTTAAACTCATATAAATTATATATACACCATATTTTTTTCAGTGAATAAACAAAATCCCAAGCTCTTAACTCGTATGATGTGCATCAAAACATGTATTACATTTTTCTTATATTAAAATTTGCTGCTAATTCCAGATTATAAACAAACCCCGTTTGTTTTTGATCCATTCGGTAATATTTATCTAACGGATATAAGAGGTTAGCCGGCCCAATACTGTTAAATTTGACAATATATGCTATGTTATGTGATAGTGGATTCTATAAATAAGTATGATACGAATAGATGCTAACGTTTCGTAATAATCTGCACAGAAATTGATGCAGACGCCGCCATCAGTAACCGCAGAGACGATGAACATAGTTCTTGGTAGATATATTTCAATATTTTTCCTGTTGCTGGGCCTTCCAAAATACCGCTAAATCGAAAGTACTTCTCGCAACTGATGTGAGAGTTTGTTTGGTTGTATCACAAATATTATGCCAGAGGTCATACTGCAACGTCATAATCACAAGTCAAATACTTGACTATGACGTACTTAACTAATCGAGTTCGTCATTTGATTTACCAATAAATTGCTTGCAAAAATCCAACCTTGACTCAGTAATTGGAATCTTTAGTTCAAGGGTTCTTATTTTGATTGACGTATTTTCAGCTAAAATATTGTGAGCGCAGAGGATTTTGCTTTTGGATTGTGATGTCCCAAATAACTCCCATATTGCCAAATTATATGTATCATCCTTGTAGAATAATATCGACGACTTAAGCCGGTATCACACCTTTCTTAATTCAGAAACTAATTCGGCAGACATTGCTGGTTGTAATATTGATGTTGGAATTAACAAAACCAAGCCTCCCAGCAATGTATGCCGAATTAGTCTTTGTATTTAGGAAGGTGTGATTGTGCCTTTATTCTGCGAAAGCTTTGGCAGAAAAGAAAGTCCCCTACAAATAGGAACAGGCAGCGCGTCTCTATGTCACTAGCCAACATTTACTTACACAAAGGGCTCATTAAGCGAGCGGGTAATTAATACAACCTAAGCTCTGTCCCAGATACGGGTGGCGCATCACAAGTTGCCGCGGCGCCTATCCTAACTGTCCATCCGATGGCATATTTGCACATTGCATACTCACTAACATGAACTTAGTCTATTTTTACAATGCATCTTGCGTACTTCTCTTATATACTCGCTGCACGGACAAAGTAATTCACGAATACCATTTGGTTCTCTAACAGTTAGTGAACCATCGTTTGACTAACTTATACCACCTGCCTGCTTGCTAATCGACAATTCTGTTTTCAAAAACATACGATTTCATGACTCATTTTACTGTGCCAATCTGAAAACAGTAAAAGTCCTAACAATTTATATCACTTAAACCAATTATAAACGAGTAGTAGTAACAAAGAGTACTAAGATTAGTTAGGTTAATTTATCAGTCTTGTAGGTAAGTTGCAGATTGAATTGTTTGTAATTTTGCATAGAGACATTCAATACACACGTGACATTGGATGGACCAAACTGACGGAAGTTGATGGCGAGACCATTCTGAATGCTATTAAATAGAAGTGGATGTGGTTGTACAAAGCTTGCGGTAATGCGCCGCGCCGACTGACGCTAACGTCCGAATGATGGACCGCCCTGACACGAATAGGGCCTACCACAAAGCGGCCTAGCTGTACCAGACAGGATTGACCCCAGGTGAGATGGGGAGATTAACGGCCGGCCAGTGCACTGCTCGCTTTAAATACTTTATATGCAGAAGTAAACTTTGCAATACGTCAGTAAAACACCAAAGCAACGTCTTCATGACGAGCTATGCCGATCTGTAAATTAAACAAAAGCATCGCTTGACTGATCATTTTACAGTATTACAATCACCTCTGCGTTTACATTAGCGGTGGCATATTATGCAGATGTGAGGATTTAAAGAAAAACACACTTCAGTAAACATTCTAATTTTTAATGAAAACAATTAATAAATGGTAAATGATTCTTAAGAATTAACGATTAAAGATTTACGGTTCAGATATAGGTCATATGAGAACCGTTACACACACAATTCGCTCGGGGAGTGCATCATATCAGATGAAGAATGATGATAAATGCATTGGAGTTGGTGGTTGTCGGTGGTGGCGGGGCGGGCGGCGGGCGGAGAGCAGGCTGCGGCGCTGCGCGTGCGACTCTCTCCGCCTTATCTCTCGCGACCTCCGCCGGACGCGCACGCTCACCGCGCTTCGCACCGTCGACCCCTTACCGCGTTCGCGCTATGCCGCCCTATCGACAACAAACTTATGTGTACGATTGTTTATACTTTTTCGCGTTTTGCAGTGTAGGGCGCAGCCCGGAAATGCGACAGTGAACTATTATTTCGGTTTTGTGTTGTTAATTTTTATCGAACTTTTTCTGGATTTATTTTGGACTGTTTTAAGAAAGAAGTCAAGTTATTACGGTTATAAGTACCGACGATGGTCTCAGAGGGGCCTCTGCCCGTGGTGTGGTGTATGCGCGATAACCAGCTTGTGCCTCACCAAGTTTCTGGTGTGAAGTTACAAGGAGCCGTGACAGGAGCCCATATCGCAGCAGTGACCGATTTTTTGCGAATGGTGGCAGGAACCCCGATCGTTCTACCGCACCGACCGGTTACAGAGGATGTCGATAATGACATCAACCAAGAGAAAGAGAACACTACAAGACGAAGAAAAATGTCAATGCAAGTGGAAGTGCCGTGTGTTTTTCTTACAGAAAGTGCATTACAAAAAGCCAAATCTCGTAGCAACTCCTTAGACGACAAGGTATTATTTGACCATTGCAATAAACCTACAACAACCAAAAGCTATTTAGAATTAGATAGTAAGTCATATCGTACTAGTTTAACAAATTCGTTAGAAATCAAAGAAATTGAAGACAGTCCTCAAGCCGTAGAAAGCTTAAAATTGCATTCTTCACGAGAATCTGTGAGCGAGAACTGTCAAAGAATAACAAGAATAATCGAATTAGATGATTTTAATACAGAAACCATGAACACAAATTCTGAAAAAGAGAATCCTCAGAGAATAACACGGATCATTGAATTCGATAGTAAACCCCCATCACCAGAATGTATAGATAGAGAAAATGAAATGCCTCAAAGAATTACGAGAATTATTGAACTAGACGATGATTTTTCTAGATGTAACAACGTTGACGTAGAAAAAGAAAGCTCACAGAGGTTATCACGAATAATTGAATTAGAAAAAGAAAGTTGTTTTCCGAGTATGGCCAAAATTATTGAAATGGAAAATGAAATATCAAATGAACGACGAATTGCTTTAACGAACGAACGTGAAACAGGTGGCGGAAATGTAGAAAACTGCAATGAAGATGTAATTGTTAGGTCTAAAGTTGCAAATAGACATACTAGATTTAGTGTAGATTCTTCATGCTCCGAAAACTCTTACGTAAATATTGAGGGTATTAAGAGTTTGCCGGATGTTAGAAAAGAAGATATCGTGGAAGGCGTCATTAGCCCTGACACTCCACCGGCTTGTCGAACTGTCCGCTCCCGATTCCCAAAAAAGAAAACCTCCGTATGTTCGATTGGCTCTTCGGACTGCGACGACGAAGTGGACGTTATCTTTAAGTCGAAACCAAAATCTAGTCAATGGGTAAGTTTGGATTGGATACCGCCACCGCGCATAGAAGAGCCAGTGATTGCAGAAGTCTGTGATAAAAATGACTTTATAACAAAGTGGATAGCGGAACAAAACGCGCACGAATCTGGGATTATTGCGGACGAACGGAGGAAAAGTCTTCCGCCTAAATCTAATGAACTATATCTTCAAAACATGAGACGTTTTAGTGACAGTTTACAAATATGCAAAGAAGACGCAGCTAGCGACTCGCCAGCTACAGTTAAATGGAAATGGCATGATATTGTAAAACGTCATCTGCAACTTTTAACAAGTGACAAAGGATTCAAACGTCAAAGGGGCAGCTGGATAAGAACGGCACGGCGTCTGTCCAGCACTGCGACACCGAAAAACCTAGAGTCTATGCCGTTGGATACGTATATGAAACTCCAGGCTATGCCGTAAGTTTTTCTATATGATATTAAAATTTTAAGTCATGTCATATTTTTGTGATGCTTCGTTGCACATCCATGCAACAGCAACAACGGTCTACTTACCAATCCGACTCGTCTAGCAAGCGGAACTGGTTGCCACCTGACTACGGCTTGCAGCCGACCTACAGATTTGTACTCAAATGACTTATGTTGATGTTAACTGTAAGTATTTCGCTAAATACGCTCGTATGTATAGTAGAGTTCACAAAGGAACGCGACTATGTAAACAATATTTTTTCAGTTAAAAAAAGATTTATCTTCAATTACACGAGGTCCACGTTTGTTACTACAATATACACACAGAAAAATGCTTAGACTATTTTACATAAAGCTAATCAGCACAAATATACATATTCTTAGGGTTCCGCAGTCAACAAGGAATCCTTATTAAGACTTTTTACATGAAATTGAGGTCATTATTTTGTTTACAAAAGCACAATGTCTTTCTTGAAGTTTGGTATATCATCTTTCAGCCGTTCTTACAAGTTCGATTTCTGTGAATTCATTTTGTTTTCGTTAAATATTGATCCCAATTCTTGTGAATGTTCTTAACATACACCGGAGGGGTTGGTTCTCTAAGTTTGGTTTCTTGATAATGCGGCGATCCAGTACGGCATGTTACGAGAGCACTTCGTAGGCACGCGCTTCCGCAAGGCCGTCTGATTAGAATGCAGGGAGCTTGCGTCCAAGGCTACAGTGGTGCGATCGGTCGCTGCACCGGCCGCCGTCTTCCTCGCGCGGTTTGGCAATTGGAAGCCGGCTCAGGAAGTACCATGAAGGTGACGTGGATGACACGCTACCGATCGGAAACGATTGTGCTTTGAATTTTTGACACTCCTTTTGTGTAACAAATTAATGCGCTTCCTCAAACCACCGTGCGAATAATTTGTATGAGGTCTACTGATTTGTTGATCTTTGCATTTTTATGCTGTGTCCCGTAACTGTTAGTTATCATCATTGCCTAGCCTTATTCCGTTTTTGCCAATGTTTTTTACGGATTCGGCTACCTAACCTAAGGTATCCGACGAGGGCATAAATTTTTACACAGAGCGACTGTCATCTGACCTTCGCAATCCAGAGGGCAAACCAAACCCAAACACCCGTAACTGTTAGTTAATTCACAGAAATTTTAAACCCAGTGTAATTATTGCATGAATAATAATTCATCATTCGTTACGTTTCCCAAAGAACGCGGGAAACAATTTCGGTGTAGCAAGGCAGACGGATGTTTTAATGCGGGTTTCACTAACCAACCTTGATTCACTCTGCCTAGGTTATAATAATTGCACAATTTGACTGAATTTACGTGTAAATTGAAAATTTAAGTAAGGAACTTTTAGTTTTAATAACCAGGCGGTCTACCCGAAGATTGAGATGTTCTAATTATCAAGACATCTTGAGAACTCTAATACCTATCGGTATATCGCGCTCGGTGCAAGCATACAAGTAGATCACCGATTCTGGTAACAACAATGTTGTACTTAATGTCCATCAACATAGCTATTGTGACAAATGAATGTAAGTACTCTTAAGAGGAAACAAACGCATTCACGTCGTGTTATTTGCTTGTTTAGTGGCAGCTCCCATGTCTCTTGTAGGCTTTCACAAGCAAGGCTTGCTTGGACGTTGTGCCACTTGCCAATGATAACACACTATTCGCCTCAAACTTACGGACAGGAGACGAACCTTTGTTGCGCTCATTTATAAAAATCTTGCTATTCTCTACTACTGATGGTTCAGCCGTACTAGCCGAACGTTACAATTAGGCGCATGATGAACCTCTTACCCCGCCTTCATATCGCGATATTGCGCTCATTTATAAAAATCTTGCTATTCTCTACTACTGATAGTTCAGCCGTACTAGCCGAACGTTACAATTAGGCGCATGATGAACCTCTTACCCCGCCTTCATATCGCGATATTGCGCTCATTTATAAAAATCTTGCTATTCTCTACTACTGATAGTTCAGCCGTACTAACCGAACGTTACAATTAGGCGCATGATGAACCTCTTACCCCGCCTTCATATCGCGATATTGCGCTCATTTATAAAAATCTTGCTATTCTCTACTACTGATAGTTCAGCCGTACTAGCCGAACGTTACAATTAGGCGCACGATGAACCTCTTACCCCGCCTTCATATCGCGATATTGCGCTCATTTATAAAAATCTTGCTATTCTCTACTACTGATAGTTCAGCCGTACTAACCGAACGTTACAATTAGGCGCATGATAAACCTCTTACCCCGCCTTCATATCGCGATATTGCGCTCATTTATAAAAATCTTGCTATTCTCTACTACTGATAGTTCAGCCGTACTAGCCGAACGTTACAATTAGGTTCATGATGAACCTCTTACCCCGCCTTCATATCGCGATATTCGCGATCCCCTAGTGACAAAGTAGTGACGTGCCTTCGACACTGTCAACGGGTTATTGTCATGAGCCTAAATTGTAGAGGTCGGCTAGTAGATCAGCGTCTATCTACCTAATATGGTATAATTAATTACAAGACACGACGAAGACGCGTACGAGATAACTAACTAAACTAACAAAAAGTCCACACCAGGTGATACATAGACCTCGAACTATGGATATTCTGCACTTCTCAAAATGAACTACATTTGATAGAGCCAGGGAAACATGTGGAATAATTTTAAAAATCATAATAATCAAAATCAAAGTGAAGAGGCCTTAGTAAGATAATTTTCAAGAAAGCAACCATTTCATACAGTGATTTTAGAATTCCGGTTCTTGTAATCTATCATGAACATGGTTTAGTAATTAAACTAATGTACTTCCTATCTATCAGCTTTATCTAATTATTTTTGTAGCCTATCTTGGCGCTGATGAATATTTGGTATGAGCTCCGACATAGTATTTTTGATGCAAAGCAACTGATAAAAGATAGGCACGTAATTGGCTGTGATTGAAACGTTATCAAAACACTCGTAGTTTTTGTTTAAATGCACGTATTTACACGTCTCATTGGTGTTGGTAAAACTTTTTTCTAGTTTTTCAAATTAAAAGTGATGTGAAAAGGTGCTGTTCTGTGGTGGAATGTAATATTTTAAGGACAACATAATGTTTCGTTATGCAATACCGCTCCGAGGATGCTCATACTCAAATGATGCATTCAACAGAAACGCTCTTCGATACTGAAACAAAACGCATTTGGAATGAAAAGTAACTACAGCTTGACCTTTAACTTGTATCAAAAACAAACTTGCCCAACTTCTATGGCCTCTGATTTATTTTTCATTGTGTTTTTTAATAATTTGTGTATAATCTTTTTCACCGACAGCAATGTGACTTTCAAGTTTTTTTATTCCAATTTCTAATACTCTTTTGTGTCAATGTTACTTCTTGTCAAAATATCACTTTGACATTGCCATCCTACTCTACTCAAGATTGGGACTATGATTAATTCTTGGGTGGATTTGTTATATTGTCTTGTTTATTACATTACAAATCTCTTTTTAATAAATCATTATTATCTAGATATAATCCAGTGCATCTGTTTCACTTTCACTGCTAACGCAATAAGCAAGGTTCCGTTTCGTGACGTCCAAAATATCCGCAACGTTTAATTGGATTCGTTTTTTAGGTTATTTATTTTGTTACCAGCTTTCTACTCTAATAATTTAGTTATCTGAAGGCTAATGATTCTACAATATAGAATCATTAGTAAACGTATAATGTAATGTGTGCAATTACGACATTTCTTGTCATATTAAAAAGTATTTCAGTTCTTTTACTAGAAATGCTCTGTTTAGGTGAATCTTGTGGCTGAGTTGACTGACAACAATAAACGTTTGCAATTCAAATGTGTCTTTGTAAAGAACTAGCCACGTGTTAAGAAAATCGATGGAAATGACTCGTTCCTTATCACGGCGGTTGGTTAAGGTCGTCTCTTGCGAAAGAACAATACAACTGGTTTTATGATTTGTTTTTACTTTTTATGCGAACAGCCGACTGCGCCCGCGCGGCCTGCCCTGTACGCCGAACGCAGAACAGCGGACGGACGATAATTATTGCCCTCGCGGATGTTTTCGTATTCCACAGTTTTAGTTGCTCGGTTAACTATAAGCATAATGTAGCGTGTAGGTAGGTATAAAATAAGTTTATCAAGACTATCAGATTCCCATAATACTTAGTTTCAAATGCTATCTACGATTAAAATTCAATCAATATTGTAATGACCCCCTATTGTAGAGTCTACCATGTTTAATTATAATTTACTCACGTGTTTTACCTCGTTTCACTGAGTGTAGTCATCCTTTAAGTGAATCAATTGGATGGTTATCGACTCGGTTGAGGCTGATTAACATTTCGCAGTACGCCACCTCCTGGTTATATTTTTCGCATCATCATTTCCTTTTTCGTCCTAACAGGAGGCAGTAATACTTAACGACTCATTGTCCATACTTCGCTAATTGTCTTGACGCTACCGCCTTGCCAAATGTTCTGTCGTAAATGAGATATCCTTTAAAAGCATCGGATAACTATTATTGTACCAACGGTTTGGAAAACTTTGCAAATACTTCATCGCCTGTCTTGTTAACCACTGTTCATATTTCTTGCACACAAATGCTGATGCTACCTTAATTCTCTTTAGTTATTACTTACAAAAATTCCTTATTGAAAATTCAATCTATGTCGCGAATTGAGTGACTTGTCCTTATCTGTTATTAGTCTGAACAAGTAACGGACAAACCCATATTGCACGCGAAAATACCGTACTTCTTTTATTATGTGAAATGAGGTTTTCAGTTCGACATCTTCGGCTGTCGATTTCAAAAAGAGCCATTAAGCACGTCGTCAAAGTAAATGTAAACTTTTACCTCAGATTTTAGTTTCACACGGGTGAAACATTTTGTTCAGACAAGCGTTCCGATTGTCTACAACGAGGCATCCTGTTAAAAAAAACAACATTCCCACAGCACTAGTATTTATAATGCAAACGGAGATTACTATTGCGGGTATAATCAATTTAATTGTTAACCTGAACAGGATAATAATTTTTCTTACGATTACTGAACTTCTTACTAGTATTAAATACCTTTTCAACTTTTTATTTTCAGCCTGATATAATAATGTCCGAGTATCAAATTTAATCAATACCTTCCACACTTACCGCCATCATAACCTTCAGTGTTCGGCATATTCAACAAACTGTCATGCGTGTAAATTTATATCGCATCCTTATCCATAATTATAGTTGCAAACGTGCCTCATCGAGCGCGAGTCCCTTACTATAATTAGACAACCCATCTAGCTGGAGTTACGCTAAACCATTTCGAATACGACGACGACGATCAAATATTTTCAGCATACACTAGTTCACGTTAGGTAATGCCTCGTCTGGAGCAGCTAAAGTAAAGGCAATGAACATCTTTGTGCAGTAAGGTTCTAAGTAAGCGAGTACCAGTGGTTTAGCAAAAAGATATGGGTACATCGATACTTGTAGATGGGCGATGTCCTGCCCCGTATAGTTCGACGACCGACGCCTCAATGCTAACCCGGTGTAAGAGTCTCGTGGGGAAAGTCTTATAAAATCTGATTATTGTTTTAGTTTTCATTTAAAATTTCGATAATAGCGGGTTAATTGACTGTGAATTGTATGGCGACACGTTCATTGGAATGCGTAATATTACATCATATTATGTAAATTGATCGTGTTTTCCGATATAAACCGAGCAAATTTTATCAAATTATCTTTTTTATGCAGCAGTTTACAATGGCTATTAATTGATTTAGAACAAAGCAAAACGGTCCCGTTTTCGCAACAGCTTCTCAGAGTGATACCGCAAACTAAAAACCCTCATAAAAATTTACATTTACAGTATCCAATTCCAATCACTTATCAACGATCTCGATACATGATTCTTTCTTTTTGACATCTTTGCAAACCGGATTACTGGCTAATGATATAATCAATAATGTAATTTATTTGGAATTTCCAATTCGCCCACCTATTCGGTCACATGTCAGCTATACACTCCTAAACGCCGATCGATTCATTCAATATCTTTTGTTATGTAATAATGTTTCTTATATGTCATATTCGATTTATTTTATAAAATACGATCGAATAATCAGCGAATAAAATATTATTTTCTGCTTAGAAACTTGTCGTTGGCCTACATACACCGTATAAGTTTTAGCACTTTTACTCAACTTTTTCTGAGTCTAGACAATGAAGCCAGTTGTATTTGCGCGTTGCTATTTGAACTTTCGAAAATCTGCAATTGAAACATCAGTGTTTAAATATAGCAACGATACGTTCTATGTGAATAAGCTCATTTGGCTTTTATTTACCTAATGAAGTTGCTATTTAAAAAAAGGTAAGAATTATTAACTTGTTGGTCCTCATCTTCACACGGTCACATCGTTTTCACTTGATTTATCGATATTTGTCAGTTTTACTTAATTTTTAGGGTTCCGTACCTCAAAAGAAAAAAACGGAACCCTTTGTTGTCCGTTTGTCTGTCTGTCAGGACCCTTTTTTCTCACGAACGGGTAGAGGTATCAGGTTGAAATTGATAACGAATATTAAGGTCCATAAACCACACAAGATCTGAAAGTTAAAATTTTTTACAACAACGCAATCAAAAGATATGGCTTTTTATGTCCTCATCTCCATACATTTATGCAAAAAAGCAAAACCTACAGGGTACTTCCCGTTGACCTAAAATTATTAAATTTGGCAAGAAGATAGGTCTCACAGTACAAATAAAGGGAAAAGTCTAAAATCATTAAATATTACAATTTTTCTCACAACTAATAGTAACCAATTAAGGTGAGCTCCCGTTTCAAAGAGCAAAAGCTTTTAGTATATCATATGGTAGACTAGCTGTGCCCGCGGCTTCGCCCGCGTGAAATTCAGACAATGTGCAATCTCTCCCTCTCTCCCTCCCTCTTCATCTCCCCCTCCCTCTCCCTCTCTGGTATTTCACGTCCACCACGTTGGATTTCAAAATTGTTGTAGTTTTCGTAATCAGCGACCCGATAAACCATACAAACGACATCCATATTGATTTTTAAACATTTCTAATAAAATAAATTCTAAAACACGTTCTTCTTAATTTTTTGCCAAGAAATCAAAAACAAATTTCTATAATTCTACCTTTAAAAATGAAAGACTTATAGAACACCATACGGAAAAAAAAATCCCCTTTTTCACCCTCCTTAAGGGTGATTTTTAAGAAATGCTAAAACACGTGTTTCTTTATTTTTTACCAAAAGCTTGAATTCAAAGTTATGTGAATCAGGCTCAAGAAACAAAGGACTTGCATACAAACTTTTATCCCTTATTTCACCCCCTTGGAAGATGAATTTTCTAAAATCCTTTCTTAGTGGGTGGTTTTGACGTGCAAAGAACCTGTGTACAAAATTTCAGATCTGTATCTATAGCGGTTACGGCTCGGCGTTGATGAATCAGTCAGTCAGGACAAGCAATTTTATATATTTAAATAGGTACGGAACCCTTAGGGCGCGAGTCTGACTCGCACTTGGCCGGTTTTTTTTTGTAGAAATTCCTGTTTAATGTCAGGCTGCATGCTTTGTCCACCTGTCTTTTAACTGAATGTAGAACAGTCATTAACATTGGGCGTCATTGAAGAGACATTCACGCGATCATTTGCATAGGAACAAATATTTGGAAGAAATGTTTAGTGATATCATGCCGATGACAGTTTCTCTTGTGAACTGGGTCAAGGCCAACCATTTGGCTAGTCGATTATTAGGCCCACTTGAACTTTTTTTTTTATTTATTCATCATAATTACATTAAGTGCTTAAAGATTAAAGTCTCGCCAAACTACAGTAGTTTGATGGCGAGTGGAACGCTCTAATTTACAAATCATGCACCTATTTGAATTAAAAAGATAACAATTATAATTTATAAATTAACTCTAACAAAATACATACAATAAATAATTAAGGTAGTAATAGTACTAACTTAATTATTTATTGTACAAATATCTATATATTATCTGCTCTTATAATATATGCTATAAGTTCATGTCTGCCTATCTGCACTATCACTTTCTAGGAGGGTTAATTTTAATTTATTTTTCAGGACAATTTTAGTTAGTTTCGTTTCGTCTCGAAGCCATGATATACTATTAAAAATTGTAGGTATCACAAACTTATTTAGCCTTCTCCCATAATAATTTGAACTGCTGGTAGCAAAATCTTCCTCTCCCTGACCCTTCTCGTGTTATATCTGTTAGTCATCCGTTCCTTGTGCTCATCACTATAGTAGTGCTCCAACGCAATCAAGTACTTAGTCATCAGATTTACGGGTAGAAATTTAACAATTGGATACAGTTCTGTGTAGTCAGTACAGTGTTTCTTTACCCTCCTGTCTACTAAGTACTTGATTAACCTTGTTTGCAAATTTTTGACTTCTTTTATGTAGGAACAAAAAGTGCGGCCATAAACAGATAAGCCATAATTTATGAGGGAATCAGCCAAAGCGTAATATACAACAGTCAGCGTTTTTTGATCTGCAACTGCCCTCAAGTTATAGAATTTGCCTATTATAATCCTTAGCTTCTGACATAGCTCTTCTATGTGTATCCTAAAGCTGAAGTTGTGGTCCACTAACAATCCAAGATATTCATACTTAGTCACGAATTCTAATTTTGTACATGTACACATTACTTTAGAATTGTGGAGACATTCATAAGAGTGACCAGTTATACAAAGTTTAGAGTAGTGTGTATTTTTCGCTACCTTGTTTTAAGGCGAGTATAGGTGTAAACATTTGGTTTTCGTAGCGTTGATTATGAACTGAAAAGCGTTTTGGTAAACGTTGATTTATTACTTCAGTTACAACGGACATTATATGGGAAAGTTGTTGAAGTTAGTACGCGTTTTTACCCGACTGCGGCAAAAAGAAGGGTTTAATGTATGTATGTTCATCCGTTCCCTCCTAACTTCTAAACTAAGTACTTATGATAATTTGACAAATGAGGTATCGTTAGAAGCGTCTTGATCATCCCCTGGTTATAGGATATAAGACGTCACATTAAATTTATTGTGGCGCCCTCTAGCGGAGATTACATGAACGAAAAAAAAAACAATTTTTTTTATGACACCTTGTTGGGTATCAAATGAAAGGGCTGAATGAGAACATTTCAAATATATATATCCAAACATCATTATGAATATGTATGAAATACTATAGTTTGTACATAACAATAGGGAACATGCATTTTTTTTTGTCGCATTGATTAACAAAATATAAAGATACCGTAGTAGAGATGACAAAAAGTGAAATTAAAATATAAATCGGCTAAGAAATACGGCCGATATAAGCATTTAAAAGTACTAATAACGTGCCGATTAGACAGAGAGATCCGACATGAACGAACAGTCACGTCACAATGCACTACGGCCATATAAACTCCATATAAAATTTCGTTTTGCTAGAAAGAGACAGAAACAAATCTTCGATAGCTTATATATTTTTTAATATTATAGTTATTCGAAAAATAGTTTTACTAGACTGTTTATTACATGAATGAGATTTTTTTTTTTTATATAAAAAATCGTGCATGTACCCTACTTTAGATGACATTATTTTCTTGTTTCTTACTTTTTAGAGCAAGATTTCTTGTTTTTGAAAAAGATTTTTTTTCATCATATTTTATAACGGAATGAAATAAGTTAATCTACAAAGTGTCGTCCTTAATAAAATCATTCATAAAATAAATCACTTCATTTTATCTTTGAATACGATTTATTTTTTATTCTAATCTGCTTTACGCATTAAGTCCTATTAAAATTTTTCTGTGACTAATAAAATAATAATAAATAAATAAAACAATGGACCTCGTAAATAATTTATAATAACTCGACGGTATCGTTCGCTTGAAATACTCGTATATTAATAAAACCGCGGAATAAAAAAAATTCTAAAGCCACACCTCATCTCATCTTTCTTAACTTAATAAATTTTAATATTTTACTAAAAACATGGATGGTGCTGTTACTAAATTATAATATAATTCAAACTGACCAGTGCATCGGGCTACAATATGTCTACAAATCAATTCCAAATGCGTTTCCGATTAGGCCTTCATACGTGTCTCCTGGTAAAAGATCTATCTATAGTACAGCTATGAGTAGGTGTATAGCTACTTTATAAATGCCCTTAGCACGTGACGAGGTCTGCTCTCCAGGTCACAACTGTTTTCACGACCTATTTTATTACTCTTGCGACATTGCCTTTAGGATAAGTATCCTTCTTTGAATAATAACTCCAACCTTTACGCTTAACAACCGTTGCTATTGGTGTATACACAAGAATATGACCTACGAATAATGAAATTCAGCTGTGTTGAACAAGGCTACGATTCATTGAAAGCCTTATAGTTAGGGTGCTGGCTGCAATTTGCGTATATAACTTGCTCGAATCGATTTGGTCTTAACAAGTTTTTCTGTGCGTCGCTGCGTTTTTGAGTTAAAGCAAAAAAAATAAAAATAATATACTAAATAATGTTTTTATTTTCTGCCTTTGTGGTTGCTGTTTCAAATACTTCTGAAGATGCAGATAATCGAAGAGGCAGACGCAGGGCTCTGCATTATCACGGGACGAAGTAGTGAATTTATACATTTTGAAGCGCTGTAACTTTACAACGCAGGGCTATTATGGTGGCAGACCATTTTTCTGGGGTCCTATACATTGTGTTTAATCGGATAGTCATAGTCTGCTAGGTGTAAGTTTCATTGTAAAATTTCAAAATAGTTAAAACTTAATTCCTCAAAAACGTAGGGGAGTGAATGTCTACCAATATTTTTTGTATATTTTAGAGGATGCTTCTTATCATCAGTCAAAGAGGCAAACATGAGCAAATCATATAGAAATTCGTCCGTCAGCTCCCTTACTATTATTTATCTATAGTTATCATCTTATGCTACTTATAATCAACGAATAAACACTATTTTTTATTACACGTACAGTTTTATATTAAACTTTTCATTCGTAAAAGTAGGCCAGGGACCGGCCTTTATGTTTCCTGGATTGCAAAAATCTGCATTTACTAGCTGAGTCACGATGATGACATAAACGAAATAGGTGGCAAAATATTATGTAAATTGGTTGAATTGACGAACTATTTTGCGTAGGATTCGTTGCATTACGATATGAATGACCTTAGCTGCATAACGAGTATTGCATTCTATTGTATAATACTAATAAAGAAGAACATTTGAGTTAAAAAGGACAGTTTATGTGACTGTGTCATCGCTCGCTTTTCGCTATTTAGAGATTTTTTTAATAATTTAGTTGCCTTTTAAATTTATTGTTTGTGTATTGCTGTATTGCAAGTTCGTCAAGAAGCCTCTCGGCTTAAATAGATTCGGGTTATAAGACCAGTCTTTCACGAAATAGTAGATTTTACAACAAGTGCACAAAACGAACCATTTTTCCGAGTTTTAGCAGCCCGAGCTGAAGGCGAGGGCTGATAGTAATGTCGAGGATAAAATGGTTTTGTGGACGAGTTATAAACTCTGCTTTTCACTTTGATTGCGAGGAAATAAAACTTAAAAGTACTCTCCAAATGTAACTGAAGAATGAGTTGTTCTGCTTTAGTGAAGAATATGTTGGCGCGGAGCATGAGAAGTGAAAAATAAATTCTTCATGTAGGGTGCAGGAGTAAAGCGCTCACCGGACTTCATATTTTGGCGATTACCTACAGACATAGTGTAACATAGTACTATAACGTATGCTATACTCGTCACGCTAAATGCTGTTCATTTAACGCTCATTGAGAAAAGCTCCCTGTCAGCCTTGATTAACGTAATCACTTTATCTCGACAGTCATGCGACGTTTCTGACGTTTGACTTATGGACTGAACGCAAGTAGCACGTGAAACCGTAAATAAAACTGACTCAAAAACCCTATTATGATACACCCAACAGCACGTCAGTAGAAACACTTTGGACGTGTTTCCATTGACGTGCGGTTAACCGTACTATCCGCTTGTGCCCGGATTCACATACAAATTTCGATTCCTTTTACTTTTATCTATCTATAACGAACTCCTATGCAATAACTCAACCTTCTAGGTCCACCATTTTAGATTTGGCGTTGATAGATCTGTCTGTTTTGGAGTTTAATTCAATGTATGTTAGTCAGGTTGTAGATAATATCGCTTTCTAATAGAGGTACCCCATACAAAAAACAAATACCTGTTTATATTGTTTGCTAGATTGTCGGCGCCAACTCGCCGTCTTACTCACAGTTCCTGAACAATTACTAACACTACAATTTACCCAGATAACCATCGCAGTTTTCTTAATTACTGGGAGCACATCTTGGCGGAATAATCCAACGGACAATAACAATTACCTAGACTTCACGGCTGCAGTCACGAACATAAGATCATCTACGTAAGATGAAATGACTAGTGTTTGAGTATGTATTGATTGCTGATCTTTATTTTATTGAGAGGTCTTAAAGTTGTAGCCACATCAAAATCAAATCAAATCTTGTACTTTCTTTACTCTTCAACTGACTATATCATCAGTTCTTTGACTGTAATGTCACTTTTATTTTATTTTTGCCTTATGAAGTCACCGTTGGCACCTTGATAGATAAGTTATACCAGCAGGTACAATAGCGTTGTAGCAATTACCATCACGACAATTGCATAAAAGTCAGCCCCGTGTCGTAAAAATCCTGTGTTGTATGTACAGACGTACAAGTTTATTTTAAGGTAGGTTGCATCATAAAATTATACAGGGCTAAGCACGTCAAATTGTTTAAAGTGTAAAAAAAAGTTAATGATTTGTACGTCAAATATCTCAAAATGTTTTATTCCAATTTTATAAATCCTTTCATATGATTAGAATGACAACAAGATAGAGCTTTGAGTTTTGAGTTTGACGGAACTATATCTGCCTCTGTCACTCCAGTATCTTACGCATTGCTCCGTCGTGCTTCCACACTGCTGTCATTCTAATCAAGGTACATTATTTCGACTCTGGTATTGTATTACTGAACCAAATTTTAATATTGCATTTTTATGTAATATAAATTACTTCATTCAGTATTGTAATATAAATTACTTCATACAGCTTCGACCACATTATTAATAGCGCTCGGCAATCTTCACGTGTATATAAACATTAATAGGAAATCTGAAGATTGCCAAGTGCTATAAATAATATAGAAGCTTAATGTAATATCCTAATCAATATATTGAGCTTTCTCCACCTTCGTTTCTATTTCAACAACACCATTTAACGACCCATTTCATACACGATCTGTGTCAACCACATATCGTTAAACGTAATAAAGTATGAAACTATTAAACATAACGATAGGAAATACACTTAAACTCTAGAATTGAGTGGGAAACTACATAAGGTTCTCTAATTTTCAGGAAAAAATGAATTTATTTTAGGATTTAAAAAAAATATGTTTTGTTTACCGGAATACAAAATAACGACTTTTCTTTTCCGATGAACTACGAAAAACTATTGACGAAAGTGCAAAGTTCTATCGAATTTTTTTTTAAAAAACCTAGCCTTTTTCTCCTTATAATTCTGAAGGGGAATATTAAGTCTGATTACAGCTTTGTGATATTTAGCAACATATGTCGTGGTCCTCTTATCTTAATATTTTTGCAGAGTTCACATCGTTATTTCCAAGAACACTTAAATTGATTACATTGTATTCATATTTCATCACCAACAAAAACAAGGCAACAACAGTGCATCAATCAAGAGTTGCCTGTTGCACGTTGGACAGCTGGAAAATTTTGGTTTTGAACTCGAGAGATCTTTTATTTACGCATTCAATTCAATAACTTTGTAGCTCACAATTGATTTTAGCCCACTAATGTCATGAGACTGATCTTCGGTTTTTATTTTATTTTTTGCATTTTACATGTATAATTTTTTGAAACTATAAGTTATTTGCTCGCAAATTTGTTTAGAGATATTGGTATAATCATAATAATGCAATCTTAATTCTTAACGAGCGTTTGTCTGATTGATTGAAGTGTCTCTTTCTTTAGAAAAGGATTGATCTCGAATCAATTCAAAGGTCGTTTATATGCAAATTAGTTTGACGCTTTGTTACAAGTAGGTCGGTTGTTTTAGGGATAGGTTAGCTCAGTAATCGGTTCTTTTGTTTCAATCCTTCCCGTCCTGCGCGAGCCCACGCCAGGCAAACAGTTTACGTCATAAATTAATGAGTACCTAACATTGTTCTGGGAACTCATGTCATGAAGCTAATTTGTGGGTCTTGCGTCAAATAAAAATGCCTACGTCACATTCAAATTCCTTTGTATTTGACACTTGGGTATTTTTGGTTATAATAATTTAAACTCTTGTATTAAGGACAGTGGCAATTTTGTTAGTGAAATGACTAATACAATTGTAAGTTGTCGACCTCGTAGACTCGTCGCAGGACTTGATGCAACACGATTGTCGTGCTCCTGGTGTTGCAATCTCGAGCTAAATGAATTCTATTTCGATTTGTAACTTCGTAATGCGGACTTTCTGCAACTTGCACAGAAACACTAAGCTTGTTGCCTGAATTGACCTTTAGCTAACCCCTATTCTTAGGTAATGATTTGGAGATGTTCTTTAATGTAGGTACGAGATAAACTTCTAGATATTATATTGCTAAACTATACGTGTGTAATATTGAACGACAAAGGTCATGTAATCGAGTTACGATAAATAAACTGCATTCTTTTTTTCTTTTTTTTTTTATTGAAAATGGGCTTACTCTTGACCTCGATCTAGTCTTGAAGACAGAGATGAGGTCGACGATGGAACGAGCTTACCCAGAAGAAGCCTATTCACTCGCGACTTGAATATATTCGGGTTATATGAACTCGGGAACACAGACGCAGGCAGAGAATTCCACTCTTTAGCCGTGCGCATTATAAAAGATGTTTCAAAGCGCTTTGTGCGCTTAAGTGTAAATGATTTGGGCTGTCTGTTTTATTATTTGCATTGTCTTTTTTGTTTTTGCATCTTTTAGGTATACGAACGACCTAAGCGACTTTAACAATAACTACTTATGGAATTACCAATAACAGTAACATTTTTTCCATTCTTCTCGCATACCTTCGGCAATATTCTCTAAGTCCTCTAAGGTATAAACTTGAGATTCAGAGTTCGCCTGTCGAAGTTACTATCATTGTGTTCTCGCACGCCTTCTGCATGGAGAATCATTCATTCGTTAGCGGTGAGTCACCTCGCTACCCCGAGACTCGACACGATAAACTTGGTCGTCATAATTTAATCTTTCACATATAGTTTGACGTAGCTGCCTAGTGCGATAGCTTACAAAGATCATGTAACTACCACGCTCTTTATTAATCAAATGCTTTTTACTACTCTTGCGCGTAAGCCATTAAAAAACGTGTACCGTAATTCAAAACATTCATAATCATTAGATTAGGAGAAAAGAGAATCTAATTGCTTGGCGATGGTTTCTATTAATTTTAAATATGGTTTACTGAGTAGGTTGTCACACGACGAACACTTTTATTGGGTTCCCATTTCTTTAGGCCATAATAATTAAGTAGGCAATTCGAGTTTATTTCGTATTTACGAGTATAGTAGGTACCTTATATTATTCTTATGTTTCCGAATAGTTTCTCCGTTTAAAAAACGATGTAAAATTATTTAAACATCTACTAAAAGTGTTGCTAGCTCATAGTCTATCAATATAAAAATTAACAAAAAATATATACTTAACTGATATTTCCTTGTTGCAGATGGTACTTCCGCAAGATCAAGCGAATCGAAGCGGAAAAGAAGCTGCTACTTCCAGAAAACGAACATGGAGCTTTCCTCATCCGAGACTCGGAAAGTCGCCACAACGACTTTTCCCTCTCAGGTAAAACATATATCAATTTTTTTTACGTATTAGTCAAAAAGGCTATGGAGGTAAAAGAAAGAACGCGACAGCTCGGCAGTGCGGGCGAAACGTATGGCGCGCCATACATTGGTTCCTGGTCTGATTATGGGTAGTATAATGATTACTATTTAGATGCTTTAATCGCCTTTTACGACATCCACGGGAGGTGATAGAATGGTACGCACGGCAGCAAGCAGGTGAAAACAAAACCAGCATAAGCTCAACCAGCGCTACGCTGCAAACACCCATAACCAGAGACCCGCTAAGGTTAGTGTTTCCACAAACGTGCGGCCGTGTGTACTACTCCTCAGCGGCACCATTCCTTCTGTGTAATTTCCCATGTGTTTATTTGAATCATACTCACCAACGTTTTATCCATACTAATATTATAAATGCGAAAGTAACTCTGTCTGTCTGTCTGTCTGTCTGTTTGTTTGTTGCTCTTTCACGCCTAAACGGCTGAACGGATTTTGATGAAATTTGGTATGGTGATAGATGGTAACTTGGAGACGGACATAGGCTACTTTTTACCCCGGGAAAATATCTCATTCCCGTGGGAATCTACTCATACAATAATACTCTACCGGGGTTGTATCTGCTACAGCACACCGAAACTACTTAACCGATTTTGATGGGACTTTTTTTATTCAACTAAGTATCGCTGATTACGAAAACTACTAGAATTTTGAAATCCAACGTGGTAGACGTAAACTACCATTATCCCCTGGGGATAAGGTTGAGGTGCGATAGGGTTGAAATGTCTAAAAATCAATATGGGTGTCGTTTGTAAGGTTTATCGAGCCGCTGATTACAAAAACTACAATGATTTTGAAATCCAACGTGGTGGACGTGAAATACCACCACCCCTGGGATGGGGTTGGGATTCGATAGGTTTGAAATGTCTAAAAATCAATATGAGTGTCAGTTGTATGTTTATATAAGGATAGGGATAGCGGATAAGATGGCGTTAGGGGTAGAAGCAGGGATAGGGGTAGGGTCAGGGATAGGGAGAGGGAGAGGGGGAGGGATAGGGAGAGAGTGTAAGGGAGGGGAAAATGAGGGGAGAGAAAGGGGGAGGGAGGGGTAGAGGGCGTGAGAGGGGGTAGAGGGAGGGGGGGTAGAGGGAGGGAGAGGGGGAAGGGGAGGATGAGTGAGGGGAAGGGGGAAAGGGAGGGGAATGGGAGGAGGGCGAGGGGGGAAAGGGAGGGTGATGGGGAGAGGGGAAGGGGGAAATGGAGGGGGAAGGAAGGGTGAGGGGGGAAGAGGGAGGGGCGAGGGAGAGGAAGAGAGAGTGGGAGAGGGTGAGGGAGGGGGAGTGGGAATGTAGGGGGGGGGATACAAAAGGAGCGATAGTGAGGAATAGGGACCTTTTTTACTTTTATGAATACCTCCTCGCTACCCATTCACTTCACTCCCTTTATTGCCTTCTTTTTTAAGTTCGCCTGTAACGGTTGACAATGAAAATTCCGCACTACCTACCAGTTAAATAAAATCAAAAGATAATTAAGTTTGTAGTAAGATGCATTTATTTAACTTGGATAAGTACAAATGCATCTTTTACGTAGGGATCAAGAAGGATAAGCGCTCCGTAAAATATGTTTCAATTAAGTTCGAGTTCTGTTTTTGTATAAAATCTACGCGGACGAAGTCGCGGGTAACAGCTAGTTTCGTATACAATAGTTTCAAACATCAATATTATACTATTTCACTTGTAAACTACTGTTAGCCGATAAAGAACAATGCGTTTGAATGGTAAAATCTGAGTAGAACATGGCTGATGAAATTAAATAATATTTGTTTTTTTTTTTTCATTTTGTCTAAGCGATGTGTACTAAGTATGTTTCGTTATAAACGTACAAATAAAACATAACTAATGGATTTATAAAAATTATAATGTTTCTGTTATTGAAACAACAATTATCATTGTAAAGAAGACATTAACAGCTATTAACAGTTACGGTAAGGTTTTCGGAAGAGAATTTTGCGTTTCGGAATTCTTGAAAATGTCGGACAATAAGCTGGAAGAAAGTTGACAATGAGTCGTGAATTACTCATAATGACATGACAGTACTAAAGAGACACATAATTTTAATCTCAGTGCAAAAGAAGAAATAATGAGTGATGTGGGGCATTCCAAAGGGTTATTGTAGGTGGGTTATGTATGCAAAAAGTTTCATTTTCTTGTGGGTCAAGAGTTCTGTCTGAATGTTCTCATTTGGCAATGGAAAACGAAAGTTATTTCTTTTTATTCGTCAATTTCACATTATTATTATCCTTTAGCCCAATTCACATGATTTTTGGAGCGACGAATGACTTGCAAGAAATTTTTGAGGAATCGAAAGCTTATATTATAACTTTGTTTAACGCGTGCAATGCCATTCCAGCCCGCTTAGCACGCCTCCTGCGAGAAAATATATCTCGGAGAAATGTCACTATATTTGAGGAATTACGTCATCTAATCTATCACCTCCAAGTGCGAAGAAATGTCAGTGGAGGAAAATGTTTAGCAAATCCACAAATTACGTTTTTGATATTTTAGACAGAGATAGCTTTATACATGTAGCCGTCCTTGTCTTTCAAAAGGTGTCGCACTGCTCGAATGTCAAAAAAAACGTGACTATGCTTAAAGTCTTTAATCTATTGGCCTAGACAAACTGACAACTGCAGCATGCTAAGCCGGCAGGATGGTACGGTGTTCGGGCGCGCACGGTCTCAATTATTTTTTTAAGGCGCAAATGTTAGATTATAAGTACACAGGGAAGGAAGCAAACGCCTTGTTATATTACCTAATTGAGATGGATTTTACCATGATTATCTGTATTTTTTATTAAATTTTCACGTGGTTTTTACATATTTTACTGCAAGGATTTTGTAGATGTGTGTCCACTGCTTTTGCGCTTTAATTGCTCTCGGTTATCTAAGGGTCTCATATGTACATTCTAAATCTGAATGATGTCAACAATCTTCGGAGTTAGAGCTATTCTTCTTCTTATCGTGTCGCCGAACGATTTAAAATTTTGCTTACCAGTATTTAGCCACAAGTACAGATACAACACGGCACTTTAATTGCTTCAAAAAGATCGTCTCCATAAAAACGACAAAGTGGGGTCAGGTCACCTTCTGGGAGAGGCAATTTTTTTCTGCGTCAAAATAACTCCATCTGGCCAGGCTGTTTTTATAAAGGCCAACCTGAGTTCGAAGCCGGTTGAGAGATTTCCGAGTCGACTAAGGCAGTTTTTGATAAGACGGTAGCTCATCTTTCGGTGGAAGAAAAAGTGATTATTCTTCCAAAAAAAATTTTAATAGTATTAATGACGTGGAAGCACTATTAGATGATAGATATCAGTCTATCAGTATATCACCGTCTCGCTCGCTTAACGTTTCTCTAAGTGTTCTTGCACTCGGAAGGCCGCCGAAGGCTCTATCCCGATACAAACCGGTTGCTTTTTTTCTAAGCTCTCGCAAACCCGTGGGAATGAACCGCTTAGCAACAACTAGTTCTATACTGTTATAATTACTCCTATAAATACTAACTGCATGAAAGGAGTAGGCTTTAACGACTTGGCTCTCGGCTCTTGGTTTATCTTACTTATTTATGGAAATGCCCGCGCGTCGCTGAATTAACATGTAATATGGCTATGTTACACATTCATGCAATGTAATGCCAAGTTGTGTCGCAATAATGACCATTTACGCGGTGTATTCTAAGCTTAATGTTATGTCTGAAACGATGATGTTTTTTCACTCTAAGGGCGGTTCTCCTGTTATCCAAAGGGCGGTTCTCCTGTTATCCAAAGGGCGGTTCTCCTGTTATCCAGATTTATCCGTGCGTGCCGTGCGCATTTGATAATTTCATACAAATTTTTATTTTTAAGCTTTAGCTTTTCCTTTCATCTGCGTGCAATCCGCGTCATTCATCCTACGATACGGGGTTGCATTAAATGCACATATAGAGAAATTATTTTTAAGTAGTAATACTAGTATACCTACTAGTAGCTATTTGAAGCCGTAAATAATTTAATCCGGCAATTTTGTTAAAACAAATATTTTGTTAAAGTACCAGTATAAGCTGACCTGTACTACATGGTAAATATTATTCTGGTTGAGTTCACCTTTTTAGGTTTTGAGAATATCAACGTTACGTCGGGGATTACTGTGGTTTTTAATTTTTGAATGTTTTTACTGGTAATTTAATAAATTATCCCCTACAGTGCATTTATTCCATTTTCTCCATACAAACTTTCGTAGATTAACTGGACTAATATGAAATGATAAAATGCTGACGGTACGCACGCGTATACCAGGTACGCACGCAGAGGGAAATCCGGTTGGCAGGAGAAGCGCCCTTAAGTTAAGGTCAAAAGAAAGAAAGGCTGAAATTATTTCTACCTACTGGTTATTTATTTTAAGTTTAGCCTAGCGACCGCGATAGTTATAGATACCTGTTAGCTGTGTATTTATTGTATTCGGGATGCTTTCAACTACATTTTATACCTAAGCAACGGTTTCATTATGTGGTAGTATCACCATAACTTTCCAGTATAAGCTTGCAATTATAACTTTAGCACCATCAACAAGTATGACTTTAGCACGAATAACTAAATCAATCTCAAAAACCTAATCACTTTAATAAAATTAACTAACCGTGTGCCCAAAATACAAAATTTAATCCCACCTACACTAAACTTCTGTTTAAAATGTTATGATTCTAGATTCACCATTTTAGGCTGCGCGTGCAATGCCTTTCATTTAGAGTTCTGTTAAGTAAAATATTATGAGAAATACTAACAACATGGAGAGCAAGCGTAGCCAACGTACCGGTAGCAACAGCGTTTGATGTCTGCATTACAATGAGCTGCTTGAAAGAATCCATATAATGAAGCATCGGACAATCGCAAGAAAAGTTGCGCCACAGTATTACCATAACAGCTCTTGGATGCTTCTCATACTATGGATACTTTTCATACCTAACACTTTATTCTCTGAAGGCTCTAGCATTGTGCAACGCTACAGAATGTCTTGAATGTGTCTGTTGCACTAGGAAAACTATAATGGGTACAATATGTATTATTAATTTATAGTCTACATAAAGCTGCAATCACACCTTCCTAAATTCTAATACTAATTCCTTAATCCATTTTTACACAGAGCGGCTGCCATCAGATCTTTGCCACCATCCTAGATTAGTTGTGCCAGGTTATTGGTGGCTGTCAGAGTTTTCAGGCCGCCAAATTGCTCAATATGGCTTAACGTGCCTTCCGAAGCACGGAAATGCTCTTGTTGTTGTTGCCCACTAGCGGTCACCCATTCGATCGGAAATATAAAACAACTACCAGTCGGCCACGAGCCCTTTTTCATACATATAGCTAGGTACTAAACTATCGAAAGACTCAAACGTCTAACAAAAAAGATGGCGGCGTCTGTGCCCTTTGTAAAATAATGTCCACTGCGTATTTTAGTATAGATTTATATGTAAATATTAGTAGTACTGAGAATAGTTACAACAATTGCTATTGACTCAACTTGTTGAAGATATCACAAAATAATTACCAATTTATAAATTACCAGCTGTTAGCAGTTAATAATCCAGAATAAAAAGCTTCTAGAATAGTTTACTATAAATATGAATTTCATGTTAATAAGCTTAGTCATGCCATCAGAAAATTCTGAAATACAAAAATAACTTAATGTTAAACAATATTGCAAATACATATGTGTCTTATATTTATTTTTGTATTCACAGTATGCTATAAGTATTTTGTATTAAGTTATCATCATAACATTTCATAAAAAGTCCGCTGCTTGTTAATATTGACCTGCTGTTGACTGTACAGTGTACACGCGGCGGCAAGCACGAAAAAACAAAACAGCAAAGAATAATACCAACCCATACATACCCGTGGGTGTCGTAAGAGGCGACTAAGGGTTAACTGGAGGATGGGCAGCAGCATCCTCCTTTATATCTTACTTACTGCGGTCACCTACAACCGCGGTCCATGGTGCCAGCCGTAACGCTAACAAGCGAGGTGACTATGGTACTTCCTCTCCATATTTTTCCAGCAAAAGCTAGAATTCTGAACGGAGCTCCCTGTCCTGTAGTGGACGTTTCATGGGATGTTATGATGAGTATAAGCTGAACCAGTGCTACTCTACGAACGCCCGAAACCAGAGACTAGCTCAAAGACAAAGTGTTTCCACCGACATGCGACCGTGTACCATAGTCACCACGCTTGTTAGCGTTGCGGCTGACAAATGAGAACCGCGGTGGTTTTTAACCGTATTTCATCGAATACTCAGAAGGTTGCTGCTCCCCATCTTCCGGTTCAAGACACTTAAAGGAATGAGATAGTAACTATCTGTGGTAACTATGATATCTTAGACGAAACCGACAAAAGTAAGAGTTGAATGTGTAAAGTATACGTAATCAACTGTTATCATAGCATCCCATGAAGCGTCCACTGCAGGACAGGGAGCTCCCTCCAGAACTCCAGCAAACACGCGTGGTACTTTGGAGGGGATTACCATACTCACCACGCTTGTAAGTGTTCCGCAGTATGTGAGATGGTACGATACCCAGAAAGATGCTGATGCCGATCCTCCGGTTTATAAGCCCTTAGTCGCCTCTTACGACACCCACGGGTAGAAATGGGTTGGTACTATTCTTTGCCGGCACCGCACGGACGACAAGATGTACGGGTAAGTCAATCAACAGCATGAAATGTGAATGACAGCGATCGACCAATGATAACCGACACGTATAGAAGACGTAATATTATGGAAAATTTTATGACTATCATAATCTCTCGCAACAGCCACCATCCCACTTCGTTAATAAAATCCCATTTCTCTGTACAGTAGTACGCATAAATTCCCACTTTCTCAATCAATGAAAGTTTTGCTTTTATATTTCGTGATGTCAATGAAGGTTTTTTTTAGTAGATATTGCCCCTAGTTAATTAGCAGCGCATAACTAATTAAAGGCTGCTCCAATATAAGTACTCGTACATCCAAGAAAAGATTAAAAAGTAGAATTTTTGAAAAACTTTTGCACGATTTCCGTGCGCTCTTCTGCTGCATTTTTACGATAGAGCTAAAACAAAAACCCATTCATACCCGTGGGTGTTGTAAGAGGCGACTAAGGGTTATTAACTGGAGGATGGGCAGCAGCATCCTCCTTTGTATCTTACATCTTACTTACTGCGGTCACCTACAACCGCGGTCCATGGTGTCAGCCGTAACGCTAACAAGCGAGGTGACTCTGGTACTTCCCCTCTACATCTTTCCAGCAAAAGCTAGAATTCTGGAGGGAGCTCCCTGTCCTGTAGTGGACGTTTCATGGGATGTTATGATGAAAACAAAAACTGGTCAAGTGCGTGTCAGACTCGCGTGTCTCCGATATATATACCTTAAGTATTTTTAGAAGCAATAAAGTCTATTTTTAGGACCGCAAAACTGTTTGTAAAGGTTTTTTACAAATTTTTAAAAAACTGTGCTAGTTAGAGTAATCTAATCATTTTATTTTTGCTGTAATTTTTGTATAAAGCTCTATTGACTATATTAAATTTTTTCGCATTGTAAAGTTCGGAGATAATGGTCTTTTTCCAACATTTTTAATCAAATATGTTTTAGAATGTACCTACACATAAATACCCATACCCATTCATATGATACCCCGTGACCTAGTAACGACAATATGTAAATATGTATAAAATATTCCCCCCCCCCCCCCTATTTGGGCCCCAATTGCAATAATAATAAAATTTGTTCGCAATAAAGTTGGGCAAGTACGGTCAACCGTACGTCGGTAGAAACTTATTCAACTCTATTACCACCCCGTAAGGTCCAAAAGTGTTTCTACTGATGTGCTGTTGAGTGTACATTCCAAAACTATTCCAAATTTCAAGTCGATAGCGTGAATAGTTGCTGAGGTAAACAGGTGTGACACACAGACAGACGACGTCGCACCATAAGGGTTCCGTTTTTACGAAACCCTAAAAAATATTTTTAATCATCTTTTAAATTATTTCTGCCATAACAACACATATTTTTAATATTTTGACTAGTTACTTAGCTATTACAATTTAAAAGTCTATCCTTTTTAACGTCAGATGGACAGAGGCTGACGTCTCGTTATCTCATAGGCGTCTTTAGTTACAGTGTACAGAACCCTAATAACAAAACACTATTTAAACCTTCTTAACACAAAATATTGCAATTTTGGTTATAGTTCTTATTAGTTCTGCAAGAGCAAGAGCTGTTGTTTTGATTTGCATTTAAAAAGATCGTGTTTATACATAGTTTTATTTTTCACATTTTTCAAACCAAAACGTATTATTCGGCAGTCTCTTGAAACGGTTATCCTTGAATTGACAATGCAATAGAAAATATTAGACAAGCTTGTCAGGAACATTGTTCGCGGCTTTAAACAAATCTTTGCCAATTATTTCAGACGCTAAGTGTGTTTATTCCATCCCGGTTTGGAAATGTATGTTTATTTTTATATTTCTATTCAGCTATTGCATACTAATTGGCAATACTGGTTAAAATACTTGCCTTCCTACGTAAATCCCAGTTTTCTGCAACTGACATTGAGTCCGTTCATCTCCGTTTGAAGTGGTTTCACGTATTAGATGGTTTCCTCATGAAGGATATTCAATTTTGAAGTTTAATATTTTTCAGTTAAGTACCTATGTAAGGCAAGGAGCTGAGCACGGCAAGCCTTGAGGTTGGACTTAAAATGAACATGTCGAAGACCCAACTCATGAGCAATAGCACGAAACGTAGAGTCGAAGTCGATGGGCAGGTTATACACTATGTCGACGAATATACTTACTTAGGCCAGATAGCAAGCTTCGAAAACAGGCAGGACAAAGAGGTCGACAGACGAATCCAAAATGCCTGGAAGAGCTACTGGTCTATGAAGGAGCTTATGAAGGGCAACCTTCCATTGACACTAAAGCGAAAACTAGTCGACATGTGTATCCTGCCCATCTTAACCTACGGTGCGCAAACATGGTCATTGACGGAAGCTCAAAAGTCCAAACTCAAGGTTTGCCAACGTGCAATGGAGCGTAGCATTTTAGGTGTAAAAAGGATAGATCACATCCGGAACACCACCCTGCGTTCCAAAACCGGCATCGAAGACGTTGGAAAAAAGACAGCTATTCTGAAGTGGAGTTGGGCAGGACATGTCTCACGCATGCATCCAGATAGGTGGGCTAAGTTAGCTACGGACTGGATCCCAGAAGACGGGCGGCGTCGCCAAGGTCGTCCTAGAAGAAGATGGCGCGACGACTTGGATGCTTTTTTATCAGACTGGAGAACAGAGACTCAAGACCGCGATAACTGGCGAAAGAAAGGGGAGGCCTTTGCCCAGCAGTGGGACACATTAGAGGCTACATAATAATAATAATAATAAATACCTATGTAATGTCTGACATTTGGAACACCAAACAGGCTACATAGAAAACGGTCGAGAGAGAGTCTGACTCACGTGGCTAGTGTTTCGATATACCTTTATTATTAGGACGCAATATAGTTTGTTTGTAGGACCGCATAACTATGTTTGTTGGTAAAAAAAAATCGTCGATTTTCTGAAGAACAATTCTAGTTTAACTTCGTCATATTTACCTGTAATATTCACATAATATTATTTATAGGTTATGGGTTGTTGATGTGATGTGTGTAAGTGGATAAAAAATAATAAACAATTACGTCTGTAAAGGATTGTTGATTTTTTCTATAATATTAGCACTGAGTAAATTCTGCTATGCACTGTTGATGCCCTGGAAAAATCTTCCATATGCATGATGATTTCCTAATTCTTGTTTATTTATTTTTTTAGATGTAATCAGTTATATCACTTATAATGAAAATGAAGGTACTAATCCCAGTCATAGATGTTCAAAATATCACCATTCTCATCAATAAGCCTAAAAAGTTATTAAGTTTTTTTTTTACTCCTGTAAAATTTTAATTTTGTTACTTAGCAGGTTTTGGTCGCGCAACGACGATATGCTTGTATCGGCTCCAAGTAATCCAGATTGTTGTTGCTTAGCAATCTTCGGATTTAAGAAGGTTACGATACGCACGGCAGCAAGGAAGTGGAATCAAAACCAGTATAAGATGAACTAGCGCTACGCTACGCTACAAACGCCCGTAACTAGAGATATGTACTAGATCAAAGTGTTTCCACTGACGTGCGACCGTGTGCACTTCTTGCCTTTTCATACTTTATTGAAGCAGCTTCTAAAATTCCATTCAGAAAACCACCCAAACATTTCATTCTGAACAAACAGGTAGCGGTGTTGATATTTTGTAACAGCTTACCTATTTTATTTAGGTCGCGCGCGCGCGTTTCGGTCTCCGTTATTTGCAATAACTATTATGTTACTTACTAAACACAGCGCGCGCGGGGTAACCGAACTATGTACACACGGCCACAGACAAAGTTTTAACATAACCAGTATAAGCTGAACCAGTGCTACGCCACAATAACTATAAACCAGAGTCCCTTCAAAGTAATAGTGCTAATTCAAATATGCATCTGACTGTACCACTGTTTACATTAGCTCCGGTGACTCACTTAGTTCAGTTTATAGTTAGTCTAGCTGCAATCCTGTCTACTTTTTGTTTTCACATCAATGGGCTTGCTTTTTACCGCTAGTTCTGAAGACAAAGATGAGGTTGATGGTGGAACGAGCTCATCCGAAAAAGGCCTATTCACTCAAAACTTGAATAGATGCGACAATACAGAGGCAGGGAATCCACTACTTGGCTGTCCGTGTGCATTAAAAAATATGTAAACTAAACTTGTTGTCAGAGTTAATACCTTCGCCGCCGTCCAATGTTTTTTGACGTGGCCTAGTAATTCCCAAGTAGTAATGTAGTAATAATGTCTGAGCCTTTTGAAGTCAAAATTCCATTCTCTAGGACCTAGCTAGAGTCTAGGTTTTTTATGGTCTCATGTAGCATCAGACAAAATAATTTTTTTCTTAACCCTCGTAATCGAAAAGAATAGTAGATTAGTAGCCAAGGGCTGTAAGGCATCAATTGCAGCCCGAGATATTTAGGCGCACGAGCGCAGCAAGGGCGCCTATAGTTCGAGGGTGCAATTGATATTTACACCCGAGCTAACTACTCTGCTTTACATCTCGATAGTGAGGTAAGTAGGTCCTTATTACCACCAAATTGTAGGTGACCAATTAGCGCTCTAGGATAATAATGTAGCTAAAAAAGCCCTAGGGCGGTAAGTGATTTAAAAAAAACACCACTCTTTCAAAACTGAATTACTTACCGCCTTAGAGCGCTAATTGGTCACCTACAAGCCCCATTTGGGGGTAATAAGGACCTACTTACCGAATATGAGAGATGTAAAAACGTTTACTCACCAGTCTACGAGCAATTCCAGTGATCCTATGCAAGAAGTAATCAATTAATCATAAATGCAAGCTACTTATTGACGCAAGATTAAGTTAAAACCACTGATGACGTATTTACGGACGGTGGCTGATCCTTTAGACGTCATGCCAAAGATAATTGTTTCTTAGAAAATGATCTTTTGTGCGGCGAGTTACGGAAATCATATTGACAACTTGAAAGCGTATAACGCTAAATAGCAATCGATCCTTAAGAAAATTGCAAAGGCAGGAAAGCTTAGGACAAGAGGGATACGACATTATTGCAACAAATTTAGTTTACGTGTGCAGATACTCATTGAATTATATTGTCCGCAGTGCGAGATGGCGACACAGTGAAGCACTACCGCATCAGACAACTGGACGAGGGTGGGTTCTTCATAGCGCGCCGCACCACCTTCCGTACTCTCCAGGAGTTGGTGGAGCACTACAGCAAAGACGCCGACGGACTCTGCGTCTCGCTCAGCAAGCCTTGCGTGCAGGTAAACTACTTGTTTGTACGGTCAACCGCTCGTCGGTAGAAACTTTTTCAACTCTATTACCACGCCATAAGGTCCAAAAGTGTTTCTACTGAGGTGCTGTTGAGTGTACTCTACTTTGTCCATCGTCAATCTTTCTTATCTTGAGGCTATTTCCACTATTATGTGGACCTCAGAGAACTTCGACCCTGTCTTGGCTTATGCTTCTCTGAACCTCCACTGACGGCCAAAATGCACTTTATGAGCCTATTTAGTAGTAGGAGCCTATAGTCTTCCGTGTTATTCTCATACGCTTGTCAGAAAACAGATGTTACATGTGTTCGCTACCGTTGACCTGCTTTTATTTCATCTGTCTAATGTAATAATTCAGGTCTTATGGTGAACTGCTTTTATGGAAAATATTTGAATTACGTGATTCAGAAACAGGTCTTCACCTGTTTCTGAATACACGTGGATTGGTGTTCCATTTTTGTCTGTGCTTACCTATAGGATTTTGCGAAAACCTGCATAGCGAAAATGACGTCATAGTTTTATCAGATTCTATTCAGGATGAAAATGCTTCCAACCCACCCTCTTCTTACACCACAAGAGCACCTGCTCGAAGTTTCAAGAGCTATTGATTTTTTTTCTTTTTGTATGCGTCAGCAACGTAGCTGTGTCAAAAATTACCTATTGTTAGTTTCCTTCACGTTATTCAGATTTTGTACCTTATAGATTATAATATAAGGCCTAAGTTTGCAAATAATATTTTTGAACTTAAATATTTACGTTTAAAATGTGAGACGTTTTAAGAGAGAGAGTGACATGACAGCGTGAATAAAAATTCAAACATCATTGTTTAAGTAAATATTAATCGACGAAATATTTAACCTACTCGTATCAAATACATCCTTCACGAACTAAAATATTATTGCAGAGGATTGGGGGGCGTGGAAGTTACTCCACCGACAAGGGCGTAGCTCTTGAATAAAAATAATGTTCGAATATTGTATAATTCTGGATGCATTAGGGTTCCGTACCCAAAGGGTGCCATCGAGTCCCTATTACTCGGGCCTACGTTGTCTCGTATATTTTTCCACTTTCCTTTATGTGTATCGTAGCGTAAAAACAGTAATACATAGTTTACAAGCGTCCAGTTTAGTTGGCCCCGGCATGTCAGAGGGCTTTGGCGTCTCAACAACTCTGACGCCAGGGTTTGTGAGTTCGGTCATCGACCTTGCAACCCACATCATATGATGATGATGAGAAGTGTCAAACTTGGTATCATCATCATATCGTGTGGGTAGAGAGATCGTTGACTCAAGCGTCACAGTTGTTGAGACGCCACAGACAAACTTGGTTTAGTAAAAGTATACCAAATGCGGGTCGAAAGTATTCCAAAAGAAAATTTTCTAGTTAACTGCAATTTCGGAACCCTCATTGCGAGGGTCTGACTTCCACTTGGCCTTAAACCTATGTTTTGTAGGTATTTATTTACATTTTGATCAAATTCAAACCGACGAGCATGTATGAAAGGATTGATGAAAGTTCAGGAAGCAAGGGAAGTATGTCAAGATCGTAGCAGGTGGAGAACTGTGGTCTCTGCCTACCCCGACGGGAACAAGGCGTGACGTTATGTATGTATGTATGTTGATCAAATTGATGGAACGATGAATTACTAAAATCAACTTATTGAAGTAAGAGAGAACTCGCAAATACTTTTTCCGTAGCATGCATTACTGGATGAAACTATCGGCTATGTATGAGTAAGGGAGCGCATAACTCGATCCATTGAATGTAATGCGAGCATACATACTGCATGACTTGTCATGTCACACGCTTGATCATTAACTTGATGTGTATTATGCAACAGTAGACCTTGACAGAGACAATGGAGTGTAAAAGATGGATCGGCTATAAGATGGCCAATAAGTTGCGGTTTAGTTAGTTTAGCCCATTTGCAGAAGAGTTAGCTATTAAACTGTCTCTTATTGTTAAAGCAGTAGACGTCAATCCGCCTGAGACAAAGTAATGAACATCGAAGGTCGGCTTCGGTGTTCATTAATTTGTCTCAGACGGATAGATAAATACGGCGGGATGGTTACATACATACATAACATCACGCCTTGTTCCCGTCGGGGTAGGCAGAGACCACAGTTCTCCACCTGCTACGATCTTGACATACTTCCCTTGCTTCCTGAACTTTCATCAATCCTTTCATACATGCTCGTCGGTTTAGGGTACTTTTAACCTGGTCTTTATTCAAAACGTCCTGAATTTGGTCTTGAATTTATGGTTAGAGGGCAGTTTATAGTATGAGCCATCCTACAGAGTGCAGCAAACTGTAGACTAATGAAATTTTAATTTGCCATTCGAACTTTTATATCTTCAGCAAATGTAATTTAATATCATCTTGGGCAAGTGATATTTTATCTGAAAAGAGTCTTTCTTTCTTCTCACCAATTTTAACCCACCCAAATAAAACTATTAGCAGAATTAAGCTGTGCCTGCAGTGTACTGCCTTCTATCCTATAACTTACTGAAAAATCTTTTATGATTGAACTTAGTTCCCTTCCTAAAAGTAAAATTATTAATTTCTTGAGAATGGAAGTAATAAATTTAGTGAACTTGAGAAGAACATAGTACTAAAATTAACTTTCCTAAATGTCTATCAAAATTTAGCTACCACCTTGTGTATTCATATTCAACCTTGAATTAAACACTTTTCAGAATTATCGAAATTACGAAGAATTAAATAATAGAGCTGTCTAGCAAGGCCGCCGCACCGGGTCGAATGTCAGAAATTAAGAAAAAAGAACATACGATTATTATTCACTATTACGAAACCACGTACTACGAGGGCCAAACCGAAAAGATCGGGAATAGAATACTCAGGAATAAATTAGATTAAAACCTTTTTGGTTTATGACATGTAGTATTATTTCAAACACAATTCCATTTTTGAATTTTAAAAAAAGTAAAAAAGAAAAGAGTAGTAGCCATTTGAATTTGACAAGTCAGTGGGAAAAATGGAGCTTAAGCGGGAACATTTCCGTGCCATAATTTTTCACAACTTTCGTCGAGGTTTATGAACTTGAAGCACCCAGTAAAACGACTATATATCGTTGGTATTCTGAGTTTCGTCGTGGACGTTCCTCTCTCACGACAGTTCCTTCTACTGGTCAACCAAAAACAGCGGTAACACAAGATAACATCGATGCTGTGCGCCAATTAATTAAAGAAGATAGACATGTGACATACGAGCAGATTCGGGCTTCTCTCAGCATTGGTATGACAGCGATTCAAACTATTTTACATGATGAACTGGGTGTCAAGAAGTTAGTTTCCCGCTGGGTGCCCCATCGTTTGACCGAGGAACAAAAGTCGGCTCGTGTTAATTGGTGTCGGTCTACTCTGCAACGGTTCAATAGAGGGAGCTCAAATGTAGTTTACAATATCATCTCTGGTGATGAATCGTGGATTTATTCATATGAGCCCGAAAGAAAACATCAATCGGCTGTTTGGGTCTTCGAAGGCGAGGTCAAGCCAACAAAAGTTGTCCGCTCTCGTAGCGTGTCGAAAAAAATGGTCGCTTCGTTTGTATCGAAAACTGGTCATGTGGCTACGATTCCTTTACAAGAACGCAGAACGGTTACTGCTGATTGGTACACAATAGTTTGTTTGCCGGAAGTCATAAGAGAACTTCGTAAAATTAATCCGAATCGTCGCATCATTCTTCACCAGGATAATGCGAGCTCACATACCGCTCGCTAAACGATCGCGTTTTTAAATCAGGAAAACGTGGAGTTAATGGACCATCCACCGTATAGCCCTGACTTGAGCCCCAATGATTATTTTACATTCCCAAGAATTAAAGATATGCTACGTGGTCAACGATTTCAAGGCCCAGAAGAGGCAGTCGAAGCTTACAAATCGGCCGTTTCGACTATATCCACTTCAGACTGGAATTACTGTTATAATAATTGGTTTGATAGAATGCAAAAGTGCATCGATTGTCACGGAGAATACTTCGAAAAACAATGAAAGTAAATATTGTTGTATTATTTTTGTACTTTTTTCTATTCCCGATCATTTCGGTGTGGCCCTCGTAGTATTACGAAATTTGACGGGACCCTTTGAGATTCGAAAGAAATGTACTGAGCACGAATGTACAGACAGGCTTGGCAATACAAGGTTTTAATAAATACTTACGGGTAAAACTTTTACAGCCAGCCGCTAAAAGTTTTTTGTTTTAAGTTAAAACTTTTCAAAATTCATTCATTACGAACACTTTTTAAGTCGACAAAATTTTAATTGTTTGCAATAGATTTGAGATTTTTTATTTAGAAGTTCCCTGCAACTAATCGTCAACTGCTTATTAACAAATGCAAAAACTTTCTGTAAAATGATTATTTGAGTTCTTAAAGATTTTGATTTGTGTGCCCCAGAACGAGTGTTATGTTTTGCTAAATAGTAAAAAAAGTTCAAAAAAACTGTGCAACTTAGAAAGATCGTTTTATTTTTGCTGTAATGTTGGAAACATAAATACGTAAACTTCTGTCAACTGTAATTATATATATGCTATAATATATGCTACCGGAATTCCTGAACGAGCTGCCTACTGAAGTCCTCAACTTACTAACACAAAACCCCAAACCTAATATACATAAGCAAATATTAAAAAAACATTTTATGGAAAAAGTGACTGAAAATGTCAATACCGCAGCATAGTGTATAATTTTATGTAATGTTTTAGAGCGACGACGCTCTCCTGAGCATAAACTTACCTTAAGTTTCTTCAGAAGAGTATATAAGTCATTTTGTATTTAAATTATGTTTTTATCATCATCATCATCATGGGGTGCCATCTTCGAAATGAAGTTTGGAGAGAGTTTTTTTTTTTTAATAAAAAAAATAATTAATTCAGATTTTTCCTTTCACAAACTTCGGAGATAAGGGGGGAATGGTATTTTTTTTGACGCTTTTCATCATAACTTGAAAACTAAGAGACATACAAAAATATATTTTAGAATTTTCAAGTAAAGCCCTTTCATATGATACCCCAGTCGACCTAGTAGCGACAATTTTAAATTTGGCCCCCCTATTTTGGCCCCCTTTACATTAATAATCATTTTTTTTTTTTTTCAAAATTCTGTCATGTGCAATTAAGTTGGGCAACTATATTCTAAAACTATTCTAAATTTCAGGGCGATAGCATGAGTGGTTGCTGATATATAGAGGTGTGACAGACAGACAGACAGACAAAGTCGCACCATAGGGGTGCCTTTTTGTTACCATTTTGGTATCGGAACCCTAAAAACTACTGACTGTGCAAAGAATTAAAATTATCTAACGGAAAAAGCTTAAGTAATTCTCTAGTGATGGAGCTTTTCATTCATATTTACTTCAGTAAAAATACAGTTATTTTGCATAACACATTGAATGTTAATAGCTACATATTACTTAAATATGACGTTAGGTCAATATATTTACGACTCCACCTGTAATTTATATCGAAACAAAAAACTTTGAAATAAGGTTTAGGTAAAAAAAGAGTAACTCCTGATGTAGTCAATCTACCGAAGCAACTATGTACATATTATTTCTTAATGTGTTTTAACCTCTGAAGCAACATGTCCAAATTTGAAGAAACAAAAAGAAAATGTAGTTGTTTACGTATTAAGGAATATTTTTGTATAAACTTCAGTACAATTTTCAAAAATTTTCCATTTTCCGGGAACTCTACGGAAAATTGTTATAGAGATCAACTGTCAAAATGTTCAGTATCACATGTGATATTAATAGTCTTCACAGGTTAAGCTCAAGAATGCTATAAATTCATAAGGGTTTGCTCTTCCCTGAACATATCGGTGCTGCATTAAACTCGAGTCCTGCTATTAACATTTCAACTGGTTATTTATTGCAAACTACCACGCCTTTACTCTTGCATTTCAGTTCAATGCGGATGTTCTCCTCACATTCCTTGAACATCTTCTATGGCATCTCTTTATTCCCACAATTTTAATTGTTAACTGAGGTACTCAACTGATAAAAATTGCATTTCGTATGATCAAATTCGCGTTTTCTGGGTTTAGAAGTGGTAATAATATTTTATTGTTATAGCACGATTAAAATTGATATTATTATAGTGCTTCAGATGCTCTTATCAACGAGGAATTTAAACGTTTTTAGTAGTCACCTTAGTAGAATGTTTTTGATGTATATGTTGTATGTTTATGATGTTTTTGTTTTTGATCTTTTAACAGATTTGCGTTTTAGTTCTTTGACAATTTACATCATCATGAAACCATAAAACGTCTACTGCAGGACAAGGCGCTCCCATCAGAATTCCAGCTCTTGCTGCAACAATGTGGAGGATAACCATTAGTCACCACGCTTGTTAGCGTTGCGGCTGGCACCATGGTCCTCGGTTGTTGGTGACCGCAGAATGTAAGATGGTACGATACACAGAAGGATGCAGCTGCCCATCCTCCGGTTCATAAACCTTTAGTCGCCTCTTACGACACCCAAAGGCAGAGATGGGTTGGTACTATTCTTTGCCGGCACCACACGAGCTACAATTTACAGCCGCTTCAAAAATAAGTCCTAAGTCGTAATACCATGTCACTATCTTACTATAGCCGTTTAATAATGCCCTATTTATAACATAGTTGCATGGGAATGTTATAAAAAATGGAGTCATTCATCATCAATATAACACGTGTCTATATTAAATTCCGATTGCATAAAAAATCACAGGAAAATTGCACAAAACCACGTAGCAATTAAGTGCAATCTTCTATGAATAACATTTCGATGACTGTCTGTAGAAGGACGAGTGATAACGCAATTGTTATAAATTATCTCCTTTTAGAAATATTGCGAAGTTGGTTTGTACTCTGGGGTTTTCTATGTTGATGTTATATTATGGAAATAATGGAGTTCAAGCGTGAAGTTTCCGTAAAGGAACGATCGTTCTGCTTTCGCGACCCAGTCTGCGTTTCCAAGGCTGTTTCGACGGCGATTAATTAAGGATGTATCTTCATAAAGCTACAAAGACTTACTACTGTTGAAAGGCGTCCTGCAAAAAAAAAACAACAAAATTAAATAGTGCGGGGAGAATAATTTTGAGGAATTCTCACGGCACATTAAGCCATGGGTCCCGAATGAGTACTACCACTATTTATAATAGTCGTTAGGTCAAATCAGGCGTTTGGCGTCTTGAAGACTCGTTCGGGCAGAAGCTCTATGTAAAAATCAGTGCAGGCGTCAAATCTCCAAAATTAGGTAGCGGACTTCTTAAACCGGAGTAAAGTAGTTATAGGTAGGGAACTGATGATAGCATAGAATAGGGTAGAACATAAATGGTGAGCACTATTTAGCATGTAACTTCACCATGAAACTGAAAACAAGTTTCATGATTTAAGTACCTAACATGCTAAAAAGTTCTTACAATTATTTCCGAGTGGTAGTTGCTCTTTCTTTCCAATCACGCAAGATAAGCAACGTTGGCCGTGGTCAGAACCTGCATTGGTGACCGTTAGTGGCACAAGAACTAGAACGTTTCCACGCTTTGGAAGGCACGCAAAGCCGCCAAGTCAGCCTAATCCAGGATTGGGTCTGGTTTGTCCTCTGGCAGTCGCTCTGTGTATAAATCAGTACCCTCGTCGAATCCCCTAGGTTAGGAAGCCGACTCGCAAAAACGGAATAAGGCTAGAACAATGATGACTGTTATTTCCGGAGCAATAGGGAGTTTTCCTTGATGTTTGTCAACTACGTTTTTTAACTGTTGGTTTTTTATTTATTAAAGGTCAGTAAAATTTATTAAATCTTTTAAAAGAAAAACTTTGACAGCAGCAATCAAACTGACTTAATAACTTTCATACTGGGTGAACGTTAGTATCAGTGTTTCCATTCTCTATTTTGCTAGTGCTAACTAGCAGCACTATCTAGTTGAACTTCCAAAGCTGGTTGAAAACACCCTATTGTGTTTGCGGATTACAATGTACAGTGAACCAATTTGAATCATGACCCGGCTTGTGCTTATTTTCGTGCATACAGTCAAATACATGTAGCTTGAATTTGGCTCAAGAAAACATACTTTCAAAATGACAAAAAAGAAAACCTTATTGCTTTGACAGTTTCAAACGAATTCTTGCCAAAATGGGTCACGAAGCAGTAGGTTCGACTGTACCTCTGTCAGTGCACATTTTGCAGCCATATCGTATAACACGCCGTATTTCAAATGGCCAGCAAATTGTAAACTGTTGGCAAATTGTAAAACGGCACGGCATCGGCAGATTGTAGGTAAATGGGTTTAGATCACTGGTGTATTTTAGATTCGTTGGCTAACGTAAACCCAAACTAATGACCACAACGCCAAACGAATTACGCGCCGTTTTGTAAAATGCCGAGGCATTATGTAAAACGGCAAATTAAAAATTTCTCTACGTTTTTTAAAATGACTGGCTGATTATAATACGGCGTGTATTCGATTGAATACGATATGACTGCGACACACACATAACTCGGTGTTGAGTGGCGCCCAAAACGTTTCATTGTTTTGTTTCCCTTCAGCTTTGACATTTCTATAACATTGATCAGTCTGTTTTGTAACTGGACAGCCGTTTAATCCATTCGACATGCGGGTTCCTGGAGATCTTGACTTCATGTTCAACAACACTTTTGTGCCTAATGAAGTTATGAATAAAGAATGTCTTGCTAGGCGCTTTGCCATGTCTGTGCTAAGTGACTGAGGGCGAAATCTTGTATACTAAGTACAAAGTAACTCTAGCCGTGACAGTTATTTTATGCGCATGAGATGACAGACGGAGAGCCAATTAACGATTCGCACACGCTCCTTTTACCTCCCCCGCTCACACCCGCGACTCTTTTTGTAATTCTGCTCACTAACGGTCAGAGCTAGAGTTAGTTTGCGCGGCCCATAATAAGTGTTTCAAATTTTAAATTGCGTAAATCAGATTTCAAAAATTTTATAAGTACTTAATCAATTGTGAGTAGTTAAATTGCAATTAATTACTATTATTATATATGACTTGATCTGTAAAGACATGAATAAAGAATTAATTACTTTACACAAAAATACGAGTAAGTACTGAATTGTAATTATACAAAAATAATTTAACACTAACGACTATTACTTTTTAAGTTATTTTTTAACGAGATAAGTCAAACAAAACTAAAAATTACTTAGTTTTAAATTAATTCGTTATACGATAAATTATTTTCTTAACCGCAATAGATATTAAAGTTATCTTTATTAATTACTGCGAGAAATGAAGTCACAGACCGCAGTTTACTGGAAGGAATGTTATTTTCACTTATCTGTGGTTTTTAACTATTTCTGTTTAAGAGAAGGCTTTATACAAATCAAGCACTTAATATGTCTTTAACTATGAAATTGCCGAAATTTTCTTACAGATTAATGATTCCTATAATTCTAATGCTATATTTTTCATTTGTCTTTTATTTGAAAGTTGACTTCAAGGTTATCAATTTACGCATAAAATAAAGTTTTTATTTTTAGTTTGATGTGTAAAATTAAAGGTTCGAAAATTGTTCGTCTTAAATGTCATCCGATTTCATCATTAAATTTGTTATATTTTTTTACAGATAATATTTTTCGATAATTAAAATTAAGCGTCTGTAAGTTTTATCTCTTCGCAATCATGCTTAAACAAAATGAAAAAAAAATATATATTTTTAATTCTTAAAAAAATGCAAAAATTTTACCTAGTACTGAAAATTTAGTATACCTAAAATTCGCCATACAAAACGGCAATTCTATAGTTGAAGACCCAATATTTTACGAAACACTTTGTTAGAACATAAATTAAAAAATTATCTCTGATCGATGAATTCATTTAAAAATCCAATTTAATAAGTTCTTTCGTAATCGAGCTGCAATAATTATAATTCAATCGAGTAAATGTTATAAATCCTTCCAATGCTTTCCAACGGGCCATTAAAAATACAGCACGAACATCGCTTTTTTTAGTAAACGTAATGGGTTTGCAATGGACCTCAATCAACCCCTTAGGACAGAGATGAGGTCGACGATGATTCACTCACGACTTAAAGATTCAGGAAATTTGAACTTAGAAATATAGACAAGGCAGGTTATTTCACTCCTTGTCTGTGCTCATTATCAAAGATGTCGCTTTGTGCGAACGTAGATGAGATTTAAAATCTGCGTTACAGATATGTCGCAGGCTAGTTGTATAATTCGTCATTTCACTGAAATGCTGAAAAAAAAATCATGCGTCATTTTACATAATGCCGCGGCATTTCACAAGACGGGATCGGTTAGGTTACGAACCTAAAATGCACCAGTGCACTGGTGTGCTAAACCCGTTTACAATCTGCCGGCGCCGTTTTACAATTTGCCGATCGTTTTCAGTTTGCCCGCCGTTTGTAAATGGCGAATTATACGATTTGCCGGTGACAGATACAAGAAGAGGCTAGTGAAATAAGCTCATATGAAGCTTATACATACGCTCCATAAGAAATTCGTCCTCAAATTCGAGTATATTATGTGCTTTTCGGCCTTTTCTGAACCAAGTAATATACAAAGTAATAATAGTCGGGCAAAACTATCGCGTGAAAAAGTATAACAATGATAAAGTGACGTAAATTTAATAGTCATAATGAGCGCCATTGTTCAGCCAGGTCGCATTCAAGACAATGTTTTCTCGCCTAATGAAGGATTTTTGTCTTTAGTTAGTTACGGTCCGTTCGCCTTGTACTCTTTCCTTGTATTTAAATAGGTATTTATCAGAAATACGTGCAATAAATTACGTGTATTTTTTATGAAAGTCTGTTAAACTATGTGTAAATTCTTGATTGTATTATAGTGTATATTGTTGATGGTATCCTAGAGCCTTCACAAGCTCTCTTTACTTCACGACCAGGGCAACTCACATTAGCTTATCTGATCCCTAATACGTGGGACACTCAGAAATATTTGCGACACTAAAAAAAATTGTTCTACAGGTACATATATTTTTATTAAATCTTTTCAAAGTACTCTCCACCAGCCTCTATACAAAGATTCATGCGTCTGAACCAGTTTTCAAAACACTTTTTCCAGTCCGCCGTAGACACCTCGTTTACAGCCTGCTCGAACGCAGCCAGCGCATCTTCCGGCGACGAAAATTGTATCCCCTTGAGCTGATTTTTTATTTTTGGAAATAAAAAGAAGTCACACGGTGCTAGATCAGGGCTGTAAGGAGGGTGACCCAGGAGTTTGACTGGTGTGCTGTCCAGGAAGTCCCTCGTTTTGAGCGCGGTGTGTGCAGGCGCATTGTCGTGGTGGAGCAGTAGTCCGCGGAGCCCTGTGTTTGGTCGCTTGTTGCTCACAACAGAAAAAACTTCTGGTAAACATTTGGTAGTATACCATTCGGCGTTGATGCTTCTTTGATCTCGTAAGGGAATTGAGGCCAAGTGGCCAGTCAAATTAAAAAAGCTGGCGATCAAAATCTTCCCCCCGCTTCGAGATCGCTTCACTTTGGTAGGCGTTGGTTCATTTTGAAACACCCAAACTGTCGACTGGCGCTTGGTTTCTAGATCGTATTGATAAATCCAGGACTCATCACCTGTTACGATGTCGTAAACACGCCGAGACGAGCCTGCTTCAAATTTGTTCAGCATATCACGGCACCATTCCACCCGGGCCTGCTTCTGAGCGTCGGTGAGGTAGTGCGGCACCCAGCGCGATACTATCCTCCTCACGCGAAGATGCCCGTGTAGAATCTCGTGAACGCTTCCCGATCCAATCTTTAATATGTGCTGAATCTCCTGATATGTAATTCGCCTATTATCTTGGATTAAATTTTTCACTGCTAGCACGTTTTCTTCCGTAATAGCCGTCAAAGGGCGACCGCTTCTTTCTTCATCCCCCAAGGTTGGTCGACCGCGCCTAAATTCGTTATACCAACGATACACGGTTGCCTTGGAGGGGCCTTCATCCATAAATGCCATTTGAAGTCTATCGAACGATTCATCCGGTTTCAGGCGACACTTGAAATCGTAAAAAATCATAGCTCTAAAATGTTCCCGGCGCAGATCCATTTTTCAGTAAGACACGATACTTTGAATTGGCTCGCAAAAAATGTGGAGGGAAATTTTGAAAATGGAACACACATATTTTTACTTACAAGTAATCATATTTTCGAAAAAGATTCTGACCGGCCAGTCTCCCATATATAAAAACTATTTTTCGCAATACTTTCTGAGTGGCCTGGTATAGGCAACTGATATACATACTCGTACATAAATAGATAAACAAATCCGCTAACCTTCCTTAATTCTGAAACTAATTTGGCATTCATTGCTAGTTGTAATAAGGATATTGGAATTAACAAAACCAAGTCTCCCAACAATGTGTGCCGAATTAGTTTATGTATTTAGAAAGGTGTTAATGTGCCTAAGACCCAGACACGAACACCCTCCTTGCTTTGGCCCGCGCAATCTTCAGCTGCTTATCTTGATTGTGTCTCAGGTGAAATAATCGTAACTGACGTTAATTTGCCTTAATTTCTTGGAGCATTTCCTTTGAATCGACGGCGTCTCCCTGACGACTTCAATTTGTAAGAAAGTTGGATTGAAATTGCCAGTGACATTAAATCGCTGCTTATTTACAAACAAATTGAAATTGTCAGCTAGTCGCCGTCAATTAAAGTCGGAAGCCCACGGTAACGACTGCCTTCCCTTGGGAGGGTAAGGTACCTTTTTGAAGACCTAACTAAAAACCCTTGAACCCTTTTGAAAACCCTAGTCTAGCGAGGTAAATATTGATACCGAACAATTAGTAACACCACAGTTGACGTCAAACAACATTTTTGAAACGGACATCAGAAACTTAATACGTCACTAAACCTCAAAAGAACCCTTTACACCTTAAAATGTGAAGGCAAGGCTACGCAATACAACGCATGTCACATTATCATGAATAATGCCAAAGTGAGTTTTATACATACATACATACATACATAACATCACGCCTCTTTCCCGTTGGGGTAGGCAGAGACCACAGTCCTACACCTGCTACGATCTTGACATACTTCCCTTGCTTCCTGTACTTTCATCAATCCTTTCATACATGCTCGTCGGTTTAGGGTACTTTTAACCTGGCCTTTATTCAGAACGTCCTGAATTTGGTCCTGGTACGTTCGCCTAGGCCTTCCCCTTCCAACGTTTCCATTCACTCTCGCCTGGTAGATCTCTTTCGTCAATCTTCGTTCATTCATCCTCTCTACATGACCAAACCATCTCAGCATCCCTTTCTCGATTTTGGTCACTACGTCCTCTTTTACGCCACACCGTGAGTGAGTTTTATTATCTTTATTTAACGATATGTCATGCTTTTCCTATATGACAATGATTTGGGAGGCTGGCAAATAATAATAAAAGGGCAAACAACGTAAATTCAAACCGCGGAAAACCCTTATTCAAATGAAATTACACGCGCGGAAGTAATCCTTAATGTTAGCGGAAAGAAAATGCAAGCTCAACCTTCGAACTAATAGTCGCTAAGCATTAAGAAAATTATTATTTCTACTACGTAGACCAAGCAATTCTTATTATCACACTGCTCATACGCAAGAAACAGAACGCACGAGTAAGTCTATAAAAATTAAGTCACGAGCATTGCTATAAAACTTCTACCAACGTACTTGATCAGACGTAATTTTTAATTGATATGCACGTTAACAAAACTTTGCTACGTAAGTTATGTAATACCTACTTTAGGTTTCAGCAGTACGTAGACGCGGCTTAGGACGCACTTATCTTGGAATGTGCTCGTTAAATAAAATCGAGATTCGAGCTACGGATCGATAAATACGAAATAGGCAACTTTGCTTAGTGCTATGGCAAACAATTTCCTATAGATTCAAACAAATCTCGATTGCACGTAAACCTTTCCCGTTGGGGTTAGACAGAGACCAAGACGTTCTTCCAACATAGGGTCTTAACCGATCGAAACGTCCACTGCTGGACAGAAAGTTCCCTCCAGAATTCCAACAAACACGCGTACAATTTGGAGGGGAAGCACCATAGTCACCACGCTTTTTAGCGTTGCGGTTATTGCCATAGACGGAGATTGTTGGTGACCGCTTTATGTAAGATGGTGTGATATATACCGAAGGACACTGCTGCCCATCCCCCAGTTCATATTCGCTTAGTTGTCTCTTACGACACCCACGGGTAGAGATGGGTTGGTACGCACGGCAGCAAGCACGCAGAAACAGAAGCAGTATAAGCTGAACCAGCGCTACGCTAAAAACGCACGAAACCAGAGACCCGCTCAAGTTCAAAGTGTTTCTACCGACGAGAAGCCATGTGTACTATTCTTTGCCGGCACCACACGGTTAGCATGGGAATCTTACAGGCAACAAATTAAATGATTCCCAAATTATTTTTTTATGGATGGATGGATGAATGTACACCAAATTGTCTGAACGTACACCAAATATTGAATAACCGGTTCGGTTAGGTTGTGTTAGGTTATCTTGCGACCACAACGCACGAGCCGAGCGAGCGGAGCGAGCGTGCCGCGGCAGCGGCCGGCGAAGTGCCAGAAGCAAATTTGTTGTACATTCATCCATTTTGGTAGACAAAATTTAGTGGATATTATTTGGTAAAAATTTACTTAACTTTGGTGGCACGTTAATACACAGCCGATCTTATATAGCGATTGCAAAGGTCCTTCCTTCATCATTAAAACATTTCCCGTCTTCCCAATTTTTGTATTGTAGAGTGATTAAATTCAGTATTTGAATCAACTATGTACGCGATGTACTTTCGATTACGTACGTCGTATGTTTTGTTTCGTGGGCAGATGTGGCATCCAATAAAACGAGTTAGGAAGTGGGTTTATTGTAAATTAACCAGATGCGTTTACCAAGTTCGCCTACGGGGTTACCAGGGTCACCGTTTCTATTAAACCAACGACAGTTCTAACCGTATCATGTTATTTTTTGGTCAATTGACCGAGTGAAACCATGTAAGTTTCGAAACTGATGCGAAATAACACGTCTTTCTTACATGTCGTTTTTTACATTATTTTTGAGATGTTCCCGTTATATTCGCCAAAATACGTATGTACGCCTAACTAAACCCCAACAATGCAACTTGAGAACAGCACTGCAATACCTACTCCACATTGCAGTTGATTCCAAAATTGCATTTCGCAAGTTGGCGGTTACAGAAGCAGATTGCGGTGTGCAATATTTAGCAGCAGTAAGTACACTAAGAGGAAAATGTTTGTCACACCCTCGGGATATTTCATTTATGAAAAGCTGCACATCAAGCTGCATGTAAGGTCATAACATAATATTGTTCACTAAGACTTTCCCTAAAAATCTCCACGACGTTGGGTCCTGTGTTTTCCGTTTACAGCAGAATTCCCACGACCCTCGTCAGATTGGCACCTTGTGGGTGGCCTGTTTGAGTTTAGGTAAATTTTGAATAATTAACTTAAGGACTGCGAATCCCTCTACTAGAAATCGGAACCCGGAGAAGCACTAAACTAACTGAAACTAAATGGCGCTTGGAAATTATTGTGATCTATCGAGAAAGTTTCCTATTAAATACTTTAAATTTTAAAATTACTTTCTACGGGTAGTATTTACCTGCAAATCAAAATGCAAAATCCTAATCAAAAATACTAAATTGTTGTTGCAAAAGGTTATCTTAGCAATAATTTGAGTTTGTGACTGTCGCAGCCATATCGTATAACACGCCGTATTAAGAACGGTCGGCCATTATACAAAATGCCGAGAAATTTTTAATTCGCCTTTTATATAACTGCGGCAGCATTTTACAAAACGGCGAGTAATTTGTTTCTGGTTATGGTCGCAAGATAACCTAACCCAACGAACATCCCAAGAACCTAATGACATTATTTTTGATGTGCATTTAAGTATTTTCCTTTAGAAGTAGCAATTTGGTATTTTTGATGCACAATCAGTCTTTTGATGTGCAATTAGTATTTTTGATGTGCAGTTAAATATTTCCCCAAATTTAACAGGATAATAAACCATGACAACTTTCCAGACTATAAATCAGCGCCGTCTTTTTTTATGTATACCGGGTTACGATTTCTGTCAAGGGGTTGTCAGTTCCTTGTAAAATTCGTCTATGATTTGAATTGAAGATTTTATATGTCCCAACAGGGTCTGTGACAGTCCGTCTGAGGAGTCGATTGTCTGTCGCAATTTGCTTTTAAAGTGTCCTCGATGTTATGTAATTATAACATTCGGACTTCGGACAGACAGCGTCCACACCTGTGAAAATAACTAACAATATGTGATGTAACTGTACAGATTTTACACTTATGGAGTTAGACCTTAAAGTGCTATGACCCAATATACCATAACATTTGCTATCCTTGAACTGACTGTTCGTTTGAGTAACTGAACTGAATTTTTCTTTGACAGTTGTTGTTTTCTTTTTGTTTCTAGGTTTTGCTTGCAACACCGTAACTATTTTTTGCATTAGTTAATAATTTTAATTAGTTTGCAAGTTACTACCAGAACAAATTTCATATAACAGTATATTTGACAGCGGAAACAATTTACCATCCTCATTGACATAGCCTTATGCAGTTTTTACGGAGTCGGGTACCTAGCCTAAAGGATTTGACTAGTAAACTGGTTTTTACATAGAGCGACTACCATTTGACCCCACAACCCAGAGGGCAAACCAGACCCTATACTAGATTAGGCTTTATCAGGTTTTTTGCTAACCTGACTGTCAAGAGTTTTTACGCGCGTCAATGGCCGTTAGCTTAACGACTATACTATCAATGACAATGCTGAGATCAACGGCTAAGCGTACCTTCCGAAGTAAGAAAACCCTTGAGTTGTGTTACCTCTAGCGGTCACCCAGGTTCTGATCACGGCCTACGTTGCTTAATTTTCGTGATCTCAAAAAAGAGCAACTACCAACAAAGAACACCATTCATATAAGTTTAATAACTGCTAACGCAGTTTATATTTCAAGACTATTGTCACTGAAACTCTTCCGTCTTTTACAATCACGTATAATAATATCTTTCCGGATTCTGTACAACACACTGAATGTTGGATTGTTGTATAACAATATTCACAGTTTCTGCAATACCTGACCGCACGTTTAAGTTTTATGAAAACTGGGAGAGTAACAATCTACTGCATGATGTAGCTTACATAATCTTTGACAAAGTATTGAATCAGAATTAGAAACATACTGTTTCGTTACTTAGACATCACACATTAACAACGACCAGTGGATAGGGCTTAGGGTACATCTGTGACCAAAACTTACTTTCGTTTCGAAATAAGCAATACAAGAATAAGAATTAAAATATAAGGAAACAAGAGTGTGTTATTTAAAGTACATTTACCTAGGTCAGGATTGTGAAGGAACTCGTGAATGATCTGAGGCTTCTTTACTTCTGACCGACAAATAGTAGGTTACATTACACAACAAGGCCAGAAAAGTAAAAAAATAAGCGGACCATCTGAGGTTTCTTTACGTATCTGTGCTTTGGTCGCGTCGCGACGTGTGTAGTTTTACGTACCTGCGGCCAGATAGTGGTTACTTTCTGGCCTCTTCGTAGACCAAAGCAACCGCTTCCTGGGCACAGATACGTAAAGAAACCTCAGATCGTCAGCTTATTTTTTACTTTATTGGCCTTGTTGTGTAATGTAACTACTATTTTATAGGACCATCGTACTTCTTTTTGCACCATGTAAACAAGTTATCCAAACTGCATCGCGACCAACCTACGAGTATTTATCACCAAGTCGATCAAAAAGTCTGCAGTAATTTCAAAAGGCTAGAATCCCCTTTACGCATATAGATAAACATACGTGAAATACAGACACTAACTTAAAATAGGTACTATAATATTATACGATACATTAAAATTTTACTCTAAAAGTTGTCACGCTACTTTCGGTAGGTAATTCAATACAGTAGCTTCCTACAAAACTGGTATAAAGTAAGTATGTGCTCCGTAGAGGGAAGGCATTTTAATGGCTAAATAATTTATTCTTATTATTACGAAGCATAAAATTTATGTTTAATTTTGTTATTCTAACGCTTCTCAAATACCTGCAGGTGCCTATGTTTTGCGGTTTTGCTCTTATTATTAGGTCGTAAAATAATTTAATTTAAGATAATTAATGTTTTTTCTAGTTTTATTACTCAAAAACATTGAAATCGTCATAAAATGGAGATAAAGTTTATATTCGATATGATAAGTTGTATCGCGGTTGCATCTGATACGTGTTGGTCTGGTGGATGTGTTGATAAGGCCTGTAATGTCAGTGCACATTAGTTTACTTCGTCGCACTACCAGGGATGTGGTGACTTCTTCCGATATCTGTGGTTCTTAATTAAACCAATCTTATCTTTTTTATATTCAAGACATTAATCTAAGGGGTGAACTATACATAAAGGGGATACGGCACCGATTCGACGAAAAGACGTAAGGCAAGGAGCAGGCGGCGAAGCGGCATACCTGCACCACGTCGTTTTTATTATAGGTATAATTAATTTAGGACGCGTCGCTTTCATACATTTTGTATTAACAAGTTTGGAACTGGCAATGCGCCTTCTCCTCGCCCGACCCTTGACCTTGCCGTATGCCTTTAAGTATATTTCAGGCCAAAAACACTTTCTTTACTAATTTTACAATATGGGATCGACATGTTACGTTTTTTCAAATCAAATAAAAAATGTTTTTCGTTGTAGGATGAAAATATATCTTAATATCGACAGTTGAATTACATCGCTTCACATACGAAGTGGTTAGCAATCATGTTGCTTACTTTATTATGATCAACTTTCCTTGCTTTTCTAAAGAAAAGGAAATAGCCGATGTACCTTTTATCCCTATAGATTTTGATGCGTTAGGTATATTTGGTTACTTGACAACCCTCGTTACAATATTGGCGAATGGAGCGGAGCTTGATGCCGGTACGTCCGTGTGGTGCCGGCAAAGAATAGTACCAACCTATCTCTACCCGTAAGTGTCGTAAGAGGCGACTAAGGGATAATGACCCGAAGGATGGGCAGCAGCATCTTTCTGTGTGTCGTACCATCTTAACTGCGGTCACCAACAACAGCAGCCGCTAGCCGCAACGCTTACAAGCGTGGTGACTATAATGGTGAATCCCCTCCTAAGTAACACGTGTTTTTGCTGGACTTCTGGAGGGAGCTCCCTGTCCTGCAGTGGAGGTTTCACGGGATGTTATGATAAGCTTATGCACCTTTTGTCCCTATAGATTTTGATGCATAAAGGGCCGATCACACCTGACTGAATTCACACACTAAGTCAGTTAGTCTCCTACGTAGGAAAGGAAGGTAGAAAGATGGAACTAAGTAAGTCACTGACTGAGTAAGCCGCATAGTAAGCAACGCAGAAAGGAACTTTAGTGAAGGGCCAATACGAATAGAACACCTCATCGTACGGAAAATATTAATAAGGGCTAATTTATGTTGTATAGAAAAACACTAGAATAACTACAAAAAAAAAACCACAGAATTACCGGTATACTAAAAAACAAACAAGGAATTAAAATTAGGTTGCACCAGTCAAGTAAACACAAAGAATTTGAGTGCTTTGTTCATTCTTTTAGTTAGAATAAATTTTTCATTCAAAATCGTACGAAAAGCGAATAATGATTCCAATGAAAAATAACAATTGAATGCTAAAAGATTATTTGGATAGTACTAAGTAGTACATTCGAATATTTCGATTGTTGCTTCTTGAAATAATTGTACATCACTATTAAGGAACATCAACATAGTAGGGATCATAGTCTATACGTTAGTATACCTCTATATTTTCTGTGCTGGTACACTTTATAGCGCGACTGATATGTTCAGATACTTTGTATAAAGGCTTCGATGAGTATTTTTAATGACCTTAAAATAAATTGAAAAGCATGCTAAAAACTCGTTTATACTTTTATATTTAGTAGTAGAAGTAGTTTTAGAATACGATTGTCTTACTTTATTGCAATTGAAATAATTATAGTATTATTATTATTGTAAAGGGGGCCCAAATGGGTAGGTCAAAGTTTTTAATAGTCAGTACTAAGTCAAGTTAGGTATCATATGAAAGTGCTTCACTTGTACATTCCAAAATAGTTCTTTATATTTTTAACGACTCTTAGTTTTCAAGTTATGACATAAAAAGTTAAAAAAATACCTTCCCCCTTCCTTATCCCCGAAGTTTTCCGAAGAAAAAAATCTGAATTAATTAAAGTCCATAGAGGTTTATGTAAATAATTCAGAAAAAAAAACAATCTCTCTAAGTAGCACAGTTTTTTGGAAATTTGCAACAAATCTTTACAAACAAATTTAGTTTTGCGGTCCTTACAATGGACCTTATTGCTTCTAAAAATACTATAGGTAGGTATATCGGAACCCTCGATGCGCGAGTCCGACTCGCACTTTAACATTTTTTTTTGTTGTGTATAGATGTATGTATGGTGAAAATCGTTAATTTTTCATGGTATGAGTCCATTGATGAAGTTTTCAGGAGATTGTTTGACACCTTGTACTTGTCCGTAATTTTGTTAGACTTCCTTAAAAGAGATACTTTGTAATCCTGACAAAATTTTCAATTCATGTCTAAATCAGTTGTCCCTTTCATAAAAAAATGTATAGGATCAAAACTGTTTAGTTTTCGCGTCGAGTCGGAAGCAACAGTAGTGTGCGTATGATCGAACACACACATGCGCGCAGTCCACTTGGAGTCGTAGTGCGTCATTTCACCCGAGACGCGTTCTCGTCCGCTCGGAGGAAACGACACCTTTTAAAAAACTGTGTTTTGAATGGAACTTTTTTCTCTCAAGGTATTTTTAATGAACTCTACTAATATAGCTCAGCGCAACGATTGTATAACGGAGGGTTACTCGAGGGGAAGCGAGGGGCGACAGGGAACAGCTCTTCAAGTTTGTATACTCAACAGCACGTCAGTAGAAACACTTTAGACTTACTCGTAATGACATGGTGGTAGAAACTATCATCCGCACATCACTTATCATCCGAAAATCACTCATCATCCGCACATCTTCATCATATCTTATCATCCGAAAATCACTCATCATCCGCTCATCATCATTCATTCACTGATCAACTATCATCCGCGCATCACTCATCATCATTGATCCACTCATCAACTATCATCCGCGCACCACTCATCATCCGCTCATCATCATTCATCCACTGATCAACTATCATCCGCGCATCACTTATCATCCGAAAATCACTCATCATCCGCTCATCATCATCATTCATCCACGCATCACTCATCATCCGCTCATCATCGTTCATCCACTCATTAACTATCATCCGCGCATCACTCATCATCCACTTATCATCATTCATCCACTGATCAACTATCATCTGCGCATCACTCATCATCATTGATCCACTCATCAACTATAATCCGCGCATCACTTATCATCCTTTCATCATCGTCATTCATCCAGTCATCAACTATCATCCTGCCTAAGTTTGGCGCCGTTTGCTTTTAAAAAAATAATCCATTTAAATCCGTGCCATCGCTGTACATTTCGTTGATTTTGTGATCGAAAGATCGAAGGACACATACTAACGACCAAAAGGCAGTCTTATTTCGGAAAGCCATGCCATGGAAATCCGTCTAAAGAGGAAAATCTAACAGACCTGACGAAATAATGTAGTCTTTTTCCTGCCTAAGTTTGGCGCCGTTTGCTTCTTTAAAAAAAGTAATCCATTTTAATCCGTGCTATTGTTGTACATTTCGTTGTTTTTGTGATCGAAATATCAAAGGACACATACTAACGATCAAAAGGCAGTCTTATTTCGGAAAGCCATGCCATGGAAATCCGTCTCAAGAGGAAAATCTAACAGACCTGACGAAATAATGTATCCTTTTTCCTGCCTAAGTTTGGCGCCGTTTGCTTCTTTTAAAAAAGTAATCCATTTAAATCCGTGCCATCGTTGTACATTTCGTTGTTTTTGTGATCGAAAGATCAAACGACACATACTAACGATCAAAAGGCAGTCTTATTTTGAAAAGCCATGCCATGGAAATCCGTCTCAAGAGGAAAATCTAACAGACCTGACGAAATAATGTAGCAAGCAGCACGTTCAAGTTTCCGATCATTGACCCTAAACAGCTCTACCTATTCCGACCACTGCCGATTACCCATCATCTACCGGTCACCCATCATCTACCATTGACTCGTCTTCCGCCGGTCACCCATCAATATCATCCACCGGTCACCCATCTTCGTCCGGACATCAATCACGTACCGAAAATCTATTACTCTGATAACCCTTTTGACCGATCACCCATCATCTACCTATCTTCCTCCGCCTACCCTTCATCACCAGTCACCCATCACAAAACAAAACTACCTAGGTATGGTATATAAGAAGGTACTTACTTGGTTAAAGGAAGAGATATTTTTTGAATTTTTGACGGGATACATAATATTTATCTTTGCGCTTCCCCATTTCTCTAAAACAAACACTTTATAAATACAAGGAAAGAAATATCTTACTTTAGAAAATAGTAAAAAACAAAGTTACCTTGTTACACTATGAAAGCAGAGAATGTGTATACGTTGAAACGCGATCCATAATTTTGGCGCGTCGCGGTGCAAACTGACGTGGTCTCACTTCGAGCTCTTGTGGGTATCGGCCGCGTGTCAGAGCTATTTATTAGACTTCGCGCGGTCATACTAAAAATGTATGGCGTAATCGTAATGGTTTAAAAAAAAATCATATTAAATATGTAAGCAATATAAAACCGTGATTGCCGTTTTGGTAGTTTTTACGTGGTGCAGTCTTAAGTAAAATATTTTCGGCCAACGATATTTTTACAGTAACAAAATGCTGAAGTCAATTTTTTTATCTAGAAGTTTATTGATCTTATTTGGATTTTTTATTTCTGTATGTAAGTTTATTTATTGTTTGCCATAGTTTCTCATTATCTTTTGGATATGGTTTTAAAAGACCTCGACTAACAATGAATACTTTCGGGCGAAATGCCCAACCGGGCGAACTCGCCTCGGAGGAAATGACCACCAAAAAATGACATCGGAACATAGTAAGCCACTTAGTAAGGAGGTTTAGTGATGGGCAAATGCGAATGATTGGCTCGAATCGAACAACTTGTCGAACAAAAAATAATGGCCTAACTGATGGTATACTTTTTTACTTAAAACAAGCGCTCCTACTACAAAAACAATTAAAGACCGCTATATTCAAAACTAACAGTGTTGCACTAGTCAAGTATTCTACACGGACACATCTGACTCCGTCGCGCTTTAACTGGCGATTGATTGAGTACCTAACCGAACCGTAAATTTTGAAAATTATTGAATCAGTGTTGCTGCGATAACGAGATCGATGGTTGAGTTTTAAAAATACAGTAACTCTACCGAATATTCCTATAGAAAATATCGAGAATATCGAATTCTTAAAAGTACCGGTAATAATCGATACTAAATAACCGACCAAGTTCGTACTTCGTGTCAAGCCACGCGCAGTGTAGAGTTAAGGAGTGATCACACCTAGCTGAATTCAAAGACTAATTCGGCATACATTGCTCGTTGAAGTAAGGATATTTCAATTAACATAACCAAGCCTCCCAGCAATGTATGCCGAATTAGTCTTTGAATTCAGCTAGGTGTGATCACTCCTTTACCTAGTTCTTTTTACGATTTTTTTTGTCGCAAAGCAGGTTTAGTAACTCTACTGAACAGTCGTATAGAAAATATCTGAACCTTTGAAGTATCGATGGTAATCTATAGTGAATTTTTAATTTTTTTTTATTAGTACTTGTTATTACACCATGAATAATAATTATTTTTTATCGACAAGTTGTTCATCATCATTCGCAAAATTTACCCATCACTAAACTTCCTAAGTTCTTTACTTGAAGGGAGTAAGGAGGTTTAGTGATGTCCGAGTGCGAATGATTAATTTTAATTTAATTCCGTGTTCGCATCGAAATTAAATTGACCAATACATGGTCTAAGGGACTGGTTTCCGAAAACTGAAAGGGCGTGGTCAGTCAACGTAACTGAATAATTTTCAGTAAATAAAACTTTCAGAAAATATTAAAATAATCCTCTTTTCCACAAAAAGCCACGATCACACCTAGCTGAATTCAAAGACTAATTCGGGATACATTGCTCGTTGAAGTAAGGATATTGCAATAACACAACCAAGCCTCCCAGCAATGTATGCCGAATTAGTCTTTGTATCCAGCTAGATGTGATCGTGGCTAAACTGTCCATTTGCAATTATATATGAAGAGTATTGAAGAGGCTGATAGTTTTATTTACTGAAAGTTGTTCAGTTACGGCGAATGACTTTGTGCACCTGCAAGACTAGAAAAAGAGAAAAAATGTATCCACTTCATTTACCACAGCCATTGTTTTTGTTTGATCAGAAATACTCTCATTCATAAGATTTGGCACGGCAATGTTCAGGTCTCATTTGTCCATTTAAGGTAAATAAAAATAAAAACATCACGGAAATGTATTGTCAGCCTATTAAAGCCACGATCACATCTAGCTGGATTCAAAGACTAATTCGGCATACATTGCTGGGAGGCTTGGTTATGTTATTGCATTATCCTTACTTCAACGAGCAATGTATGCCGAATTTGTCTTTAAATCCAGCTCGCTGTGATCACTCCTTGACTCAACCGAACAGTCGCATACAAATTTTTTTATAGTGAATTTTTTAAGTTTATTATTAGTACTTATTATTAAACCAAGATAATGCTTTATTTTTATTTTTCATGGACAAGTTGTTCGATACGAATTAATCATTCGCAAAATTTTCACATCACTAAACCTTCTAACTCCTTTACTTGAAGGGACTTAGCATGTTTAGTGATGTCCAAGTGCGAATGATTAATTCAACATATCGAACAAAAATATACTTACATTAAAAAAAACGGTCAAGTGCGAGGCAGACTCTCGCTTCAAGGGATTCGATATTCCTGTAGTATTTTTAAAAGCAATAAAGCCCATCTTTAAGACCGCAAATAAGTTTGTCTGTAATTTTTTCTTCTTTCAATTATCGGTTGTATTTGTCTTGAGGTTGTATCAGCCATTTTATAACAATCGATAGCATTTTATTGTACAATAATTATTTTCGATAAGGCTATTCAACAGAGTTACTGTATTTCAAGATCAACTACCAACAGCAAAACTATCGCTATCGGAACATCACTATTCAGCAACTGTATTAGTAGGCACTTTTTATACTTAGCTTCCTAGCTAGAACTCTGAATTCACAAACGTCTTTTTCTACGTAGCCTCCTAGGTAGATTTCTTATTCAGTCGTCAAATTCAAGCAGGTGTAATCGCGGCTTTAGATATATTTGGTTACATGACAACCCTCGTTACAATGTTGGCGGATGGAGCGGAGCGTGACATGGTACAAGTACTAAATCGTCGCGGTCTCTGGCGTTGCCCACTGGTCTCATGTTACCAGGCGAGAAAAAGAAACACTACACACAATAACATGTACGTTACCCGCGATTTCGTTCGCTTTAGAGTCCACAAGCAGAGACTGGATCGACGGCGATTAGCTGGCGCTTCCAGTTTGCATTGCCAGCGTCATAAAATCGCTGCTAGTTAAAACCACAGGTTAAAACGCGGCCGTAAGACCCACCCTTTGAAATTTTACGATTATCTAGCTTTCTATCGGTAAAATGATTTTGTGAAGGTTTTCGTATTTTCAAAGTAAATCGTTTGACCTTTTTCATGTGTTAACACCAGCCTCTAACTCGTGTTCTAAAAACCTTGATTCAATATTTTTCGTTGACATTTGCACATCTCAGCAGCAGCTTTACAGTTGTCGAATTTTCCGAATCATGGCTTATAATCCAGCTGCTATTAGAGTCCCCTAACTTTACCTATGGTCATTGTCTATGTAACACAGAATTTCTTGCGTCATAGGCCTCGATTGCGTGTAACGGTATGACTGTGTCCTTCCTTTGTTTTCAAAAGGACACTATTGGTCGGCCGATCTGTGACACGTCCTGCCGTCTGGCCCGATTGTTATCAGGTGGTCGACCGCGAAACACGAGACTCTAACCAGCGTTTCCCAACCGGATGGTTCACGGACCACCAGGGTCCGCAAAAGCTAAATCTAAATCCACGGAACTAGTAAGGTTTATAATAGTTTATGCATTAAATCTTTTAGAAATTAACTGTTACGTTTGCGAAGCGACCAGGCTTTACCGCTTTGCTCATAATTAGGAACAAAAATCTGTTTGGAATCAAGTGATGACATTTGTGTAGCTTCGAGTAACAGCTTTGGGCCTAGAATTTCCCAACTCCTACTTTAAAATGTGCAAGAGCAAAAATCACGGCGATTTTCAGTTAAAACTCTGATATGAAAGAAAAATGTTACATATTTTTGACATCTGAATATTAAACTAACAGCCAGTTCTATAGCGCGAGTTTAAAGTTAGATTACATTAAAAGAAAGAGAGATGAAATAGATTAAAAAGAGATGGACTAGGTTATAGTTGATTTTCAAATTATTGTAGTTGTTATTTTAAACCTGATAAGATTCAAAAAATCTAAAGCCTAGTCAAAAAAGGTTTAGAGCCACTCCATTAAATCAATATTTAACTCACTACATAAAGCCATCATAAACGTCTGCTCATTGTTGACTTAAAATTGATTCATCGTCAATATATTTTATTCTTAACGTCATCTGCGACTATTATCTAACTTATGTCTTTATGAATCATGCACTCAGGCCCAGATATTACGTCGCTTTCACGAAACAATAATTTTAAATTACAATGAACAAAGCCTAATAATTCATTCTAATAAGAATACTTTATGTTATCCATATAAAGATCAATAGTAAAAGTAGCTATAACTGGTTGTGGCCATGACAATGACAATCAACGTTCGATGGATGACCTTTTGTTCAGATAGAATGTACCCAAATAATTCATTAGTAACAGTATTGCAAGAAATAAACTATGCGGAGATTTTTTAAAGGAGTAGCAGTTTTTATAGGGTGACCCAGAACATGAAACTTAACATGTCGTTGAGAAGCGACGAAAACTTTTAGTCACCTTGTACAATTTTATCAGTGACAGCGAAACAAAGCACAATATCTTGCGAGGGTCTTTTAACGAAAAGTTTAAAAAGTAACGTTTTTCGAGCCATGTTTCTTTAGGAAATTTGTTTCGTTCCTTAAAAAGGATTTCGTACTTTATTAAATTCTGTTTTTAAGATCTAATGGTATAATTGGAAACAACAGTTTGACAAGATTCGTTTACCGTTTCTGTTTATTTATATAGAAGTTCACTGGCTACACTGGAAAGACAATTGATTATGATTATTGATTATGGTCCACTAAATGTGTTGTTTAGTAAAAATAATTTTACTTTTGTAAATGTTTTACGTATTTATAATATATAACATACTAGTAGTTTACGTACAGTGTTATGCTCGAATACAAGAAATTTTATCTACGCAGTAGACTCTCACTTTTGTCGTTGTTTGTTCTGAAAAACTTTTATTGTTTGTTTCTTTGTTATTGGACTTGTCTTAGACAAGTCTACGTACGTATCTATAGAATAGACTGAACTTTTATCAGAACAGAACATTTGGACAAAATTTCACGTTCCTTTTTTGTTGTTTACAGGTTGAGAAGCCTGTAACCGAAGGCTTGTCCCATAGAACACGCGACCAATGGGAGATTGACCGATCATCCCTCAAGTTTGTCCGCAAACTCGGCCACGGCCAGTTCGGGGAGGTATGGGAGGGGCTTTGGAACAACACCACTCCAGTCGCCATCAAGACCTTGAAGTCCGGCACCATGGACCCTAAGGACTTCCTCGCCGAAGCACAGATTATGAAGAAGCTGCGGCACAGCAAGTTGATTCAACTGTACGCTGTTTGCACGCTTGAAGAGCCAATTTACATTATCACTGAGCTTATGAAGAATGGATCCCTGCTTGACTACTTGCAAGGTAAGGATATTTGTGGCGTTCCAAATTAAAAAGGAACCTTATAACTAGCTCTATAAGGTCTAAAATACATGCCGCCTTATGGTTCCTTTTGACTTAGAACCCCAGATTTAACAGCTTATACGTGATCCTGTAAGAAACCTAAGGAATATTTGACTTTGCCTCACAAAAATATCACTTTTAGAATATACTTGCTCATGCAGCCTATTCTTGTAAAGTTACGTTATATATAGAAGTAATAATATTAGGATATTAAATGTGCATAACATTACAATTCCTGTAATAAAATTGTGTTGCACAATATAGCTCTGCTGTCTCCGCGAAGCTAAATATTAGTCTTACCGAGTCTACAAAAACTTTGACGTGAAAGTCATTGACTACTCGACAGATTATTTTTAATGCGAATAAGAAGGACAAAAGTAAAATAAGTTTAAAATTGTTTTTTTTAAAGTGCACATAATTTTATTAAGAATCACATAACTATTTAAACGATCCTTTCTAAGTATTTCTTCATTTGGCTAATATTAGTATGTGTTAAAGTGGAACCTAACGATTTTGTTCAGTTCGGTTCATTAACTAAACTTCAGAATTCGTACGTGAAAATCTAAACTTGTTGACGTGCCGTTTCGCCAATTTTTATTGTTCTATCCATAATAAGCATATCTTCTTCAGAGTAATTTTGAAAATCAAGTCTCGAAACTCTTTCAAAATTCTTAGCCACTCTGTCACGTGTTGTACCAGCTGAGTATATCACTTCAATCTTTTCCATAATAAGTGAGTAAGGGTGATTTTCCACCAAATTTTCACTAGGAAGCTTAGACGTGAACTGAGAAAATTTCAACCAATAGGATTCCTCAATTTTTCTTGCTTAGAGCTGACCTGCGCTAAGCCACCCACCCTTTCGTACATCTGAAACAGAAGATGTGCAGCTGCGTCCTTCAGTCAACATTGAACATTATTATCGTCATCTGTCATTCACAGGATGGCTCAATAGCCAACATACTGTGAATGACTATGGCAATTCCAACCACAATAATCGATCTGCACCTAAATTGGTTGTACGGATCATTGGATAAATCTCTGTCTTGCAATATGTAAATATTTTCTTCATCCTCATATCGTGTGGCTTGTAAGATCTTTGACCGACCTCACAAACCCTGGTTTCAGAGTTGTTTAGCCGCCCGAGGCCTCTGACATGGCTCATAACTACTACTTACTACCATAGTGGCTGGGTCCTCCAAAGCTTGGAATCACCTTACTTATCGGACAATCAGATGATTCATCATGCAACGTCCTAACCAAACCTTTAACCTCCGGATCGAGAGCTCTCGATCGCTCTAATCACTACACAACCGAGCCTGTTAAATAATATAGTATTTTCTTATGTTACTTTACTTTTTCATTCCTCAGGCAAAGGGCGTGGCCTAAAGCTGCAACAGCTGATCGACATGGCGGCGCAAATTGCTGCCGGCATGGCGTACCTCGAGTCTCAGAACTATATTCACCGCGACTTGGCCGCTAGGAACGTCCTCGTTGCTGACTCTAATGTCGTCAAGATCGCTGACTTCGGACTCGCAAGACTCATCAAGGTATGTTCTTAACACAACTATAATACCATTGCGCGTTATGATAGTAGATTCCGGGCGCGGTCCATCTTGCGAGCTCGCAGGTTTGGACAGTGTGTCGTTACATGTCGTGGTCGCATGGTATTTTTAAGTATCGGCCCTGAGTGACAACAACTTCTTGAGATGATTGCTGCGATTACGGGTTGTGCCAAAGGAGCAACTCGCGATGCAGAAAAAGATTTGCAAGTGACACATACATCATAAGACAGACATTATCTTGATCTACAAAGACTCGAATTATTTGCAGATTTTTCCACTGTTACAAAAAACAATAAGTCATTAGAATTACTTTGGGTTTGGACAAAATATTACATCAATTAATTAATGAGGTTTTTTGTTGATTGTTTAATTTTCCATCTAAGGCTCTTTCCAAATTAAAGCGCTTAATAACCGAATACTTAATAAATTGGCGGTTAGTAGCAATATTTCGTAATATTACGCTTTTAGATTTGACTGCAATTAATAATGCCAGATTATCTTAACGAATAATATGTTTCAGTTTTATTGTCATCCCCTTAAAAGTCCAGTGCTGGACAGAGGGATTTGCCCAGAATTTCACCAGGCTTTTAAGTTTAGCGGCTGGTACAATAGACCGTGTTGGTTGGTGAATGCGGCATGGTGGTACAATTTTGAGGAGTACAATGCTGACCATCCTCCTGTTCAAAACCGTTTAGTTTAATGAACTATGCTTCCTTTTTCTAGTCGATTCAGCTGATCTATTTTCAATTTCCGATATATTTATTCGATACAGTCGATTTCATAACTTCTTTTACTGACAATAGAGTAAAATATACATATTATACTATCCGACCGTGTAGGTGGCGTTCATGTACTCGCAAGTGGCTTATGTATCCAATCTTACTGATAAAGATCGGCGCGCATTGCGGGCACGTGAGCACTCCATTCAACTAGGAATCAAAGAGTAAAATATTGGTTGGATAAAGTGTTTTGTGTCAAATTGGCATTGATTAGCATCCAACCCATATCCTACTCTATTGTCAAGGGACGAAGTTTAGGATTTGCATATTTCGAATAGTATCGTATCGATATATCGAAATTCGAGAGAAGACCGATGTAACCAGTAGAGTATACTTTATTGAAACAATACCCTGCTTTCATTGTGCAGATAGAACGGCAAGCAGGGCAGGTCAAGTGTTCCATTGTTTGGGAAGATAAATCACACAGACAAACATCAGTGCTTAAGTCCCACCTGCACAGTGCACATGTTTTCCTTGCTCCAACCGATTTGGGTCTGGGTGTTTCTTAATGTGCATATGGTTACTCTATGTATCAGCATAGTTTAATGACTTCCTTCCTTCTTGAAATTCATTAAACCATGCTTATTTATAGAATAACCATGTTCAAATTAAGGAAATTAAATAATTTTGGTCATACAGAAGCCGGTAGTCTTGATGCAATCACGTAACCTAACCGATACGAGAAGAAAGTGCCAATGGTTTTATGAATTGGTTGCAGGAGGACGAATACGAAGCTCGCGTTGGTGCACGGTTCCCGATCAAGTGGACGGCGCCGGAAGCAGCCAACTACAGCAAATTCTCCATCAAGTCCGACGTGTGGTCTTTCGGCATCCTCCTCACTGAGCTCGTCACTTACGGGCGAATACCTTACCCAGGTTTGTTACTTATCCATTTCAGGGCTAGCATACCGAAAACCAACCAACCAAAAAAAATGTCGTCATCTTTTTTGCGTTTTTTTTAAGCTTACTTACGAGTTATTTTACAATGCCGTCAAAAAATTATGCCGCACCACCGGGCTGGCATAATTTTCGGTATCGAAAAAGTTTAGGTTTAATAATAAAGATAGATACAGGTACCATTTTACAAAGGTAGCATAACTGTTAAGCTTAACCGCCTTTGCTCTGCTCATAAAACAACGTGGTACTCGTATCATAATTTAATACCGTTAGCGTATCCTTTTCTCTTAAACGCAATCAATCTGACCTTTATGTGTAATACATAGTATTATATTATATTATCTGTGGTAATACATATTATCACAGTAAATATATAGGGTGACTTTTAATTAGTTCTTGATAGCAAAAGATATGCTTGTACTCATGATACTGAACAACTTTTCCCAAGGAACATATGTCGAAATACGAAAAACCAAATTTGACCTCCCAAACAAAATGCGCCATCAGCTGATGCAGTTTCTATGGAAGGTTAAAACTTGATTTTCGTATTTCGACCTATGTTCCTTGGGGAAAGTTCTTCAGTATCATTAGTACATTCATACCTTTTTCTATCAAGATCTAATTAAAAGTCACCTTATATAAGCTAAAGCAGTATGGAAACTCGGTCTATTTGTCAAAATGATGAATTCTGTATTTGAGCGTCAGGGTTGCTACTCAGATTTTTTTTAAATTTGATATGTATGACGTATATACATGAGGTTGAGTATATCTCTGCAAACTTCTCGGATTGTTTTACCCATGGTTGTTTAGTTTGGAAGGAAGGTTATTCAGTCTAGAAGATTGTTCAGGCTGAAAGGTTGTGCGGGTTGTTCATTTTGAAAAGTTGTCCAGTTTAAAAGTTACCCATGATTGTTTAGTTTAGAAAGGTTGCTCAGTTTAAAAAGTTGTTCAGTTTGTCAAGTTGTTGACCTTGATAGGTTATTTAGTTTAGAAGGTTTTTCATTGTGGAAGTTTGGAAGGTTGTTCAGTGTGGTAGGTTTATCAGTTTCAAAAGTTGTTCAGTTTCAAAACTCGTTCCGGTTTTATAGTTGTTCTTTTTTTATGTTTGGTAGGTGGTTCAGTTTGTTGTTCAGCTTGGTAATTGTTCAGTTTGGAAGTTTGAAAACTCGTTCAGTTTGAGGTTGTTTAGTTTTAAATGATGTTCACTTTGAAAAGTTGGTGATGTAGTAGTACCTTGAAAGCAATCACAACCCACGACTGCCTTCAGTGCGAAAACTGACTATTTTCGTGTAGAAATGTGCGTCTATGTAAGTGTGCCATTTTTGGATGTTTGTTAGGAGTTTCCATACTGCTTTAACTTATATATTTATTTACTGTGATATTATGTACAGTGAGTGACGCCCGCAAAAGAGTAGTTAATGTCCATTTGCTAGGCTAACTAGCTAAGCAAAGATCGTATTGTCTTCGCGTCAAGCTTTGGTTGTAATGTAATGTTTAGTAATATCGGTGGTGGGTTGGCCGCAGGGATGACGAACGCAGAAGTGCTGCACCAGGTGGAGCACGGGTACCGCATGCCGTGCCCCGCCAACTGCCCCGCGCCGCTGTACGAGATCATGCTGGAGTGCTGGAACAAGGACCCGCTCAAGCGGCCCACCTTCGAGACGCTGCAGTGGAAGCTGGAGGACTTCTTCACCATGGACAACTCCGAGTACAAGGAGGCGTCCGCCTACTGAGCCCGGCCTTCCCTGCCGCCCCACCGCCACGCCAGCCACACCCACCACCACGTGAGTACAGGGGGCAGCCCGGCCTTCCCTGCCGCCCCACCGCCACGCCAGCCACACCCACCACCACGTGAGTACAGGGGGCAGTCCGGCCTTCCCTGCCGCCCCACCGCCACGCCAGCCACACCCACCACCACGTGAGTACAGGGGGCAGCCCGGCCTTCCCTGCCGCCCCACCGCCACGCCAGCCACACCCACCACCACGTGAGTACAGGGGGCAGTCCGGCCTTCCCTGCCGCCCCACCGCCACGCCAGCCACACCCACCACCACGTGAGTACAGGGGGCAGCCCGGCCTTCCCTGCCGCCCCACCGCCACGCCAGCCACACCCACCACCACGTGAGTACAGGGGGCAGTCCGGCCTTCCCTGCCGCCCCACCGCCACGCCAGCCACACCCACCACCACGTGAGTACAGGGGGCAGCCCGGCCTTCCCTGCCGCCCCACCGCCACGCCAGCCACACCCACCACCACGTGAGTACAGGGGGCAGTCCGGCCTTCCCTGCCGCCCCACCGCCACGCCAGCCACACCCACCACCACGTGAGTACAGGGGGCAGCCCGGCCTTCCCTGCCGCCCCACCGCCACGCCAGCCACACCCACCACCACGTGAGTACAGGGGGCAGTCCGGCCTTCCCTGCCGCCCCACCGCCACGCCAGCCACACCCACCACCACGTGAGTACAGGGGGCAGTCCGGCCTTCCCTGCCGCCCCACCGCCACGCCAGCCACACCCACCACCACGTGAGTACAGGGGGCAGCCCGGCCTTCCCTGCCGCCCACCGCCACGCCAGCCACACCCACCACCACGTGAGTACAGGGGGCAGCCCGGCCTTCCCTGCCGCCCCACCGCCACGCCAGCCACACCCACCACCACGTGAGTACAGGGGGCAGCCCGGCCTTCCCTGCCGCCCCACCGCCACGCCAGCCACACCCACCACCACGTGAGTACAGGGGGCAGTCCGGCCTTCCCTGCCGCCCCACCGCCACGCCAGCCACACCCACCACCACGTGAGTACAGGGGGCAGCCCGGCCTTCCCTGCCGCCCCACCGCCACGCCAGCCACACCCACCACCACGTGAGTACAGGGGGCAGTCCGGCCTTCCCTGCCGCCCCACCGCCACGCCAGCCACACCCACCACCACGTGAGTACAGGGGGCAGTCCGGCCTTCCCTGCCGCCCCACCGCCACGCCAGCCACACCCACCACCACGTGAGTACAGGGGGCAGCCCGGCCTTCCCTGCCGCCCACCGCCACGCCAGCCACACCCACCACCACGTGAGTACAGGGGGCAGCCCGGCCTTCCCTGCCGCCCCACCGCCACGCCAGCCACACCCACCACCACGTGAGTACAGGGGGCAGTCCGGCCTTCCCTGCCGCCCCACCGCCACGCCAGCCACACCCACCACCACGTGAGTACAGGGGGCAGCCCGGCCTTCCCTGCCGCCCCACCGCCACGCCAGCCACACCCACCACCACGTGAGTACAGGGGGCAGTCCGGCCTTCCCTGCCGCCCCACCGCCACGCCAGCCACACCCACCACCACGTGAGTACAGGGGGCAGCCCGGCCTTCCCTGCCGCCCCACCGCCACGCCAGCCACACCCACCACCACGTGAGTACAGGGGGCAGCCCGGCCTTCCCTGCCGCCCACCGCCACGCCAGCCACACCCACCACCACGTGAGTACAGGGGGCAGCCCGGCCTTCCCTGCCGCCCACCGCCACGCCAGCCACACCCACCACCACGTGAGTACAGGGGGCAGCCCGGCCTTCCCTGCCGCCCCACCGCCACGCCAGCCACACCCATCACCACGTGAGTGGATTACCCGATTAGCCGACAAACAAAAATTCCTGGTTGGCTATATTCTTGATACGGCCGTAAGTTACATGGTACAGTCAAGAGCACGCCCACGAGCTCGCATCCACGTCTACTCCCCCCAATTGCCCCCCAAAACTCTGACACTTTAGTTTTGTGAGGTCGGCTATCAAGCCACAAGATGTGATCATATTACGCTAATGAGTAAAGAAGCAAAATCCTCCGCCCTCTCCCCTCGCTAGCATAAAGTTTCACTTCGCCCGCTTCCACTCAAGGGTTAATTCTGAGGCAATAGTTCCGCAGCTGGCACGGAGTAACTTATGTCTGTCTCTTTCACTCTTACTCGGCGCTTTGCCCATGACTTACGCAGGCCAACAAGAAGGTGCGAGTATAGGTAGCGAAATCATTCCACTTATAGGAAATTTAGTGGGTGTGGTGCAAGTAAGTATCACACTAAATTCCATACCGTACTGATGTTAGTCCTGTTCCCGTGCAGACGCCGGGGCTGTACGCGATGCCGCCGGAGCTGCAGCTAGCGGGCGCGGGCGCGGGCGCGGCGCTGCACCTGCCGCCGCTGCTGCACGCCCGCCCGCACCACGCGCTCAACCTGCCGCTGCCCGCCATCCAGCTGCACCGCCTGCCGCCGCCCCCCGCGTCCCACCCCCACCCGCACCCCCCGGCGCGCGCGGCCTGCCGCCACCACGCCGGCGGCCCCGGCACCAGGCACGCACACGCGCACACGCTCGCACACACACACCCACACCAACACCAACACTCGCACCCGCACGTGCACGTGCAGCGCGTACAACCGCACACGTAAGGTCCATTCTTATAGTGTCCTAAGACCGTAGACGAGCGGCGCTCTTCTATCGTTAACGATAGTAGAATATAATAAAAATGTATGAAATTCACATTAGCTAACGGAATATTGCGTGACAGGTATCAATTTCATATATTTTAATTCTATTTTATTAACGATCATGACAATAGAAAGCCACTTTTCTATAGGCCCTAGCATTTAATTAATTTGCCACTGTTGTTATCTTTCCATGTTCATCAAAAGCTCACGACACGACGTATTCTTGGGACAATCACGTGACTGAAATGTCACGAAGAAAATCGCAAACATAGCGTATAATCACAGAAGTATTGCTATTATACCACATTTGTAACTCAGATTTTAGTATTTTCAAGAAAAACACTCTTTGAAGGAAGAACAAAATATGCGCCATTATTAGTTAGGCGGCTTACGACATTCTTTGTTCAAAAGACAAGAGAAACTTTCTTTAAATGCTTGATATGCGCGACAATAAAGGTGGTTTGCTTACGTAACTGCAATTTTGAGAATCTTTAACTAGACCCAAAATCCCAAAAGGGCAAGCATGTTCGATCATTTCATGATGATTTTGTATTTGCAAGCAAAAATACTACAGACGATCAAACATGCTTGCGCAAAGTGGTTATTCGTTCAAGCTTGCCCAATTTGTAATTACTTTAAGATACAAACAGTTTTTTGCGATTTCGCAGGCTTAAGCAACACGGATCTTGCAGTGACAAATTAATTTTGTGCTCTTGGACACTGGACCACGCATAACGCCCGACAACCCCTGAATACATGACAACATACACCCGCGACTAACAAGAATCGATCTTACATTGCATATCGTCCCAATAGCTACATTATATCTGCAAAAAATGCAGTGACAGCTCAGGCCTATTTATATCTAAATCATTAGTCAATGTCCCACATGTTCATTGTTACATTTCACTGTTCATAAGATATGTAAATAGATAATGATGCAAAAAAATGTCTTGCGACTGATCTCTTTAGAACTTTGAAATGTGACTGGTAATATGCTCGAGTCATAAACACAATGAGAGAATTGTTCAGCCAGATATCATCCTCCATTTTTGTGTGTGTAATGCACTGCGCGCTTTTATTCAGCAACACTCATTCCATAGTGGCATGAGGCATTGCAAATCGACTCTTCTTATGCCACGATCATCAAACCACCATTTCACTACCACCATATTTATTGAGATAGATGCTTTGTTATGGGAGCAATGAATATTGGTGTGATCATTCCATATATAAATTTCCCATTACGCGAAATAAACGTGATAAGGGAATAGGAAGGCTATTTTCGCCCCTAACGACACAATCTCTATTAGAGATTTGGCGAAGGATAAGTCAACTAGATCTCTGGGACAAAAGCAAAAATCTGCTTAAAATTAGGTCGATTACCTGAAAATAGCCCCCCTGCCTTAAATGTCTAGAGGTTGAACAGACGTACTCGGAGCCAAAGCGAATACAACCAGAACACATACGTTAACTATAACGTACTCGTAGTTGCGTATATTTACATTTTTCATGTAAAAAGTGACGAACTGTTTTGGAAAGGCAACGTAAACGTTTTACACTTGGATCAGTAGTAAATTTAGTTACTGTCTACGATTTTTCTAAATGTAATTAGGGTACCATAGGTTAACATTTACAGTTCTATAAATTTTTCGAGTAAGCCTCGTCGTAGGATGGCCGTTTTTAATATTAAAATAGTTAATCGTGGTTTGAGATAGCCGCTTTTCAATGTTACAGCGCTTCCCTATTGATATTTTTTCGGCAGTATTGTGACATATCAAAGCTTGTCGGCTTATGTTGTGCTTCAGTAGTGTTCAGTTAGCGTCTATTGACGCAACTTTTACACGAGATATTTCAGTTGCGATGAGAAAAGGTGTTTGATCGAATCTTCTTAGAGGTACGACTTTTCTGTATCGTTCGTATGGTGAGGATTCTCGTGTGGCAGTTGTTACAACTGTAAGAGAGGTTCGGGCGTCGTGTGTTTGCATGGGTGGGGAAGGGAAGGCGCGAGTTCGAATGGCGTTGTTAAGACGAGGCCGCGGCGATCACGATTGGCGTGAAACGGAGGAAATTTAGGTTCGGCAGGGATTTTATTATTATACCGTGCGTAGAGCACGCAAATGAAGAATTACGTTTTGAAGAGGCGCATAACCGATTAGGTCTTTTCACCTTCGTATACCATGTTTAAAGTAGAATATTGGTGATAGATGCCAAATAATCCTAATAAAGAACTGAATTTATATACATATTAACTGTTCTGAGGGTATAGGTTAGGACTTTATTTACGCGATTGGAATAAAATAATTTTATTTATACGAAAAGATGGTAACTATTGTTCCAAATGTCGTACTTGCTAATAATTTGCTAGTTAACGGTTGAACGCTCAATGTTGCGAGTCTGCCTTCATATTATCGTATTCCAAAACTGATATTTTATTTGTGCCAAGACTTTAAGTTTAAGCGAAAGTGAAATGCTACATATAATCCCAATTGTATCAAAAACCCTACGATTGTATTTATCTTCTTACTTTGTATCTGATTATGATGCGATTGGCCTAATTAAATAAGTATTTTTGAATGTGTAGGTTTTGTATCCTAACGTTTTAGAAGTAACTTAGGAGATTTATTATATTTCTAGATATAACAAAAGAAAGTGTTACATGAACTATTCTCATTTGTTATAATAGCACATTCTAATGGGAATGAAGAATTATGTGTGTGCAATATTTATTATTACTTTTATCCCCGGTGCTTTGTATGTGTGAAATTAATTGAAAAGTTGTGTACAATTTTGAAATCCTCAGAACTTAAGAAAGACGAGTAGTTGATGTCGTAAGCTTATAAACTGACGAAATAATTCCAAAGGTAATTGTTGCAGTGTGTTTTTTTTATTTGATCTTTCCACAACATGTATATAGTTCAGTATTTATGTGGTTATGATAAACGAGTGATATTATTATGTTGGTATTATTGTTATAGCAGAATCAAAGTAAAATCGCTTACTCGAACCATTCCAGTCGGAACGAGTCAATGTTATCGAAAGTGTAATGACGAAATAAAATTAGAGTTTGACGCTTGAATAGATTTTGTAAGAAAACATCTCTGTCGCACAAATTTTGGATACTATAAAACTACTCGTAAGGGGCCTGAAATATTGCATTTTTACGTCACAAAATATTGTTAACTATCAAAAAGTGAGTTCTTAGGATGAGTGGCCGGCCACCGAAAACAGGGCATGTATGTATTAACTTTCATATAGTATCGTAATACTCTGTTTAGATCAACATTTTTGTCGCTTAATTTGAACTGAAACTTGGACATTGTGGTCTGGCAATACTGATCGGAAAATGCTCTGCTTTTGGTTTGCGCGGACCCTCATCCTCATGATTAAGGTGAAGAACAAAACAAAACCGATATGGCTGATTTATACGAAGGCAAAATTTTTGCGCTACAGAAAGAGAAATCTATTCGACTATTTCTTTTCTTTCTTTTCTATAGCTGCATCACTCAGAGGCGCCTAAATTTTTTCCCGGTGTAAATCGGCCGTAACACCTTTATTATATTAAGAACTGCTTTTTGATATGTTATTTTTCAACGCACTGTGGATAGAGCACTAATAATGTATGTATAGAAAATAAAACGTGGATGTTGGCAAGAATTGTGTAGCTTTGTAAATGTTCACAGCGTCTGTAAATGTAGGTAAAATGGCGAGTAACCTATGCAAATCAACAAATTGTTTTCACTATACATACAGAATGTAACAAAAAGGGTACAACTGCCTTGAGGGATAAAATGCCTATAAAACTGAACAAACTTAGAAAGTAAAGGTCAAAATACTAAAAAAATGTTTTAGTTTCCATTCCATAGAAAGTGCATAGAGTGATAATGGAGTTTGTAGGAGGAAAACAATTTTTTCCTTTTTCGATCTGTTTAGCGAGAAAATGTTCAGTTTCATGGACATATTGCCTTTTCCTTACCTTTTTTGTTACACAATGTATAAGATATATAAAATGTATTCCAACACGACTATTTACTCATTTGTGTTATTTCCATAATTTATTTCTTACGTTTTAAACTCTTTTTAAGTTTTAGCTGTATTATAGGCTTTACGCTTCTTTGTAGCCGTGTTTGCTGTCTTATCAATGGCAATATTATTATTTAATTATACCCGTAATTTTTATTATTATTAATTAGTTAGCCAATTTTAAGTATATTTCTTATGCAATGACGCCATCACAATTAAAAAAAAATTGGAAATGATCAATAGCTACGTAGAATAAGCTATGTGAAGATGAGTGTTAGATATACCTAGAATTTATTTAGTAATTGTTGCTGTGTTACGTCACATACGCGTTTGCAGCGCCGTCGGCGTCTAGCTAACCGTGTCGGTCAGAGGAGTCAAGCGCGACTGAGTAGTTGATACTATTGACACGGACTAAGGTCTTATTACCTCCGAGTATCAATTAAATATACCTTAAGTTGTATCGGCCGGTATTACACCGCCGCACGCGCACTCGTGGCACACTTTTGATCTCTACACATCTTCTGATAACTTTTTATCTATGATTTTTTTATAGATAATGTTTATGCGACAGTGTAATGCCGACCTGCTATGTATGGTTATGATTATAATTACTATATTTCACTTATTTGTATAGATTTTTTTAACACAACAATAAATATGAATGTGAAATATTTTCTTGTTTTATTTATGTTCACCTCACCACAAATGAAATAATCGACCTTACTAAAAAACAAATCAAAGTATTTTAAAATAACTTATATTTTCACTCAATTACTCCTACCAGTTTTTCACATAACACTCGAATTCTTACTTTACAATCACTAGAAAATATTTTATCTTTTACATTAGACAATAATGAAACATCATTCTCCAGTCTTGCAATGATTTCTTCAGGTTCACTAGATTCTAGTTTAGCTTTTTTACAAGCCGGTTCCGAATCACTTTCTACTTCAAATAGTGTATCAAGATCGGCTAAATCAAAATTGTTACTATTTGTCTTCTGATTAACAGAAATTGAATCACTAAGCTCTATTACTGTTTGGTTTTTCATGCATTTGTGAGTATATTTCCAATCCATCGTTGCTGATAAATTGTCTTTCAAGTGTACGAACTCTATTTCACTTCTGCAAATCTTATTCCAGTTTTCTTGTAACAAAGGATCGGTAATAAGAATTTTTGCTAAGATTTTATCTATATTGGGATCATCTTTGTGCGTCCATAGTTTAGTCCAAAATGTATTTTTGACATTACTATCAGTCTCTTGAAGAAGCAATTTGAATGTTTCGATAAATACTTTTTCCGCTATGTACATATTTTTATCACGACACGAATGTTGTGCCAAGTTAAGTAGTAGGTTTATAAGAACTAACTGGAGTTCTGTATCTCCTTTTTCTATCAAGCTGGAGACGACATGGAGAACCTAAAAAGAGTAAGCATTTAACAAATCTGCTACACAAAAACTTAAAAGGCACACAGTCATTATCTAAAGTAAATTTCAGGCAAGAGTCGTTTGTATAGTAAACATTACTAAACGCCCACACCCAACAGCAAGCCAGTAGAAATACTCAAAAGAGTTTAAAGATGTTTCCACTGACGTGCTGTTGTTCGTACAACTCTTATTTTGCCGACAAGAAGAGATTCCAATCACACGAGGCATATGTTTGTAACCGCAGTACATGAATTTTACGCTGACTGTACATGCACAGAAAACTAACTACTGCGATCCTTTAAACCACGTGTTCTATCTATAAAATCAAGAACATTTCCCAAAGGGTATATTCCGATAAAATCCGACTTCCCATACAAATACGTTGGGCAAAAATATTTTTTCACTTCTCATGCTCTGAAAGTGCTTTTTTGTGCAGGATGTAGGCTGCACAAGATCGAATTTTGTGCACCGCGGGCATGCAGGTAGTCGCGGTGGTGTACGCCCTGCGCGCGGGCCTGCTGCCCCCCCCCATGCGTCAACATATTCTTCACTAAAGCAGAACAACTCATTCTTCAGTTACATTTAGAGAGTACTTTACGTTTTATTTCCTCGCAATCAAAGTGAAAAGCAGAGTTTATAACTCGTCCACAAAACCATTTTATCCTCGACATAACTATCAGCCCTCGCCTTCGGCTCGGGCTGCTAAAAGTCTCGGAAAAATGGTTCGTTTTGTGCACTTGTTGTAAAATCTACTATTTCTTATTTCGATCATTGTTTTATTTAAACTTATTTTTCATAAGTATACGTTCGAGCCCAAACTTCGTACAACAATGTTCCTCGAGGAAAGTCGTTCAGTTTAATGGGTAGAACATGATAAAAGATAAAGCTTTTCCTAGCACTATCTATACAACTATTCAGTATCTGAAATATCAACATTTTAGCACTTTTTATTTTTACATCATTTTATTAAACTAGTTTCTTCCGTCGAATCCACTTATAGAATTACTAGCTGTAGCCCGCGACTTTGTTCATGTGGAATCCAGAAAAAAAGTATCCCATGTCCTTTCCTATGGTTTAAGCGAGTTGAGATTGGTTCCACTCTTTGGTTTAAACTATCTTCATACCAAATTTCATTGTAATCGCACGAAGCGCCATGCTGCTTCGTTCCCAACGCGCACAGCTAAGGAGTGGAACTCCCTCCCTGCCGATCTTTTCCCAAAGTGAGCAGGCATTATCTAGGTAAGCATGCTACATCTTCAACCCCATTGTCACTTACCACCAGGTGATATCGGCACCTGTTCCACATACAAATTAAAAGAGAAGCCGAGCGGAGCGAAGTTCCAAACTTTTTGGTTTAAACTATTTTTATATCAAATATATCAAAATCGGATCAGCTATGAAAGCGTAACAGACTCAAGAGTTACTTTCGCATTTAAAATATTAGTTTGGATATCTACCTTCACTAAATTGTCACTGTTTCTAAAAATGGTCGACATAGCCGTCGTCAGAGCAGCCAAGGCTTCAACATATTCCAGACACATCAAAGAGAGAAAGCAGTTATTATTTTGAGGGCACATCTTCATCCAACACTTCGTGACGTCATCTCCTAACCTGTTTGCATCAATACTGGCAATGTTGAGAGGATCTGTCGCAGTTAGTTTCATAAGTTTAACCTGGAAACGAAGAGATTCCAAGTATAATACAACCAAAGAGTACATAGATTAGTTCCTTAGAAATAGATCTCTTTCTCGCACACCGCTGGCATTCATTTAAAAACTAAAATGTTGATCGTAGTTGTAGCTGATAGCTTATTGACGAGGATACGTGAATGCATCTTCAGAGGGTGGCGCGTGGGTTTTTATTGTCGCTTCTTTTTTTCCCACCATGGCGCCACCTTGTTTGTGAAGCGATGTAGTTTAGCTGACGTCATTAAGAGATTTTAATATCCAACAATGAATATATAAACGATTTTGAATTTTTTTTAATCAGGCCAGGGGCAAGCCTAAAAAAGAGAAAACCATAAAATATTTGTGGAGTAGGAATTACTTACAAACGTGTCCATTTTCTCTGTATCTTCGATTTCTGATGTAAATAACTCATGAAACATCGTTTTTAGTTTCGTGTCAATGGAATGTTCAGAGTTTTCATTCTTCAAAATAATCCATAAATCTGTATTCCTTTCGTCTTTATTTCTTAACTGTTTGGAAATTCTAACTTTGTCTTCAGAATGTAATATTTTGGACAATTTGCGTATAGTTTGACTTAAATGTGTTTGCTGTGGGGATCTGGGAAACATGTGATGTCTTTCCAGGCTTTGATAGATTTTGCAAAGATATAGCACTTGAGATGACAGGTATTGCCTCGGACTTGATCTGAAATCAGATATAAATAGGTACATTCTTCACAATTTTACACGGAATTATTAATTTCGCAACGACCCATTTCATGGTACCTGACAATTATTATTGTAAAGAGTAAATGGCAACATTGGCGAGTTGACCAATGAGCTGCTTCGGCCTTTTCACGATATTCTTAAGAAATAGAACATTACGTGCCTAGACCGGAAAAGTAAGCCCGTAAGGCCTTGTACTGCGATAAAGCTTCTTTAAGTTAAGCCGCGGTGAGTTAACGATTGTGGTAGCGGGCAGAAAGTATCCGCTTTACGGCCGCAGGCATGTCACCATGACATTAAATTACAAGTCCACAGCTGAACAGGGAGCTCCATTCAGTTTTTCACAGCAAAATGCGTGGTATTATTTTGGAGGGGAGATACTATAGTAACCACACTTATTAGCGTTGCGCTTGGCACCATGGACTGCGGCTGTTGGTGAACGCAGTATGCAAGAACCTTACAAAGAAGGACGCTACTGCCCATCCTTCGCTTCAAAAACCCTTATTGTCTTTTACGACACCTACGGGCACGTAAAAAAGTTTGATTCCTGCTACTGGTGGAGAAACTAACATTGACGACTTTATGTTTGAAAATCGAACTTTTTTTACCTTGCCAATAGTTCCCACAAATTTGATGAAAACAAAGCGCTATAACATTCTACTCCTAGTAAACTTTCATACATTTTATGTTCCAAATGAGCCATTTCTTCTGCATCAAACGTGGATGCCATTGCAAATGTATGCGTAAGTAAATGTTCATAAAGTCCAAATGTAAAGCCGCTGTTGTTTTTGAATTTAAGGCTCATGTTGAGCCAAATATGGCCTGAAAATTAAGCAGAAATTGGGAAACAGAAGTACAAAGAATACAAGCTATACTCCATGGGGGCCGTTATTTGTAACATAAGACGTGCCCAAAACCACCCAAAAACACAGGACATATTTTGAATTTTGACAAAGTAATTTAAAAGTCTCTCCACGCTCTGCTCGTAAAAACAATCTATCATTTATCATTTTTTTAGAACATTATATACCTAAAGAATAAAAAAAGATGGCTAAAAAAAGCTGAAATTCCAGATAAGTAAAAAAAAAAATTTTTTATTATTTTTAAAATTATTTATTTTTAGTTTCCACAAACATTTAAAAATTTGGTTGTGGCGTTATCAGTTATTTATGTTACATAAACTTAGCTTGGTAACGTTTTTGCAATGTACTGTTCACCCGATTGTAGAAACATTCATTATAACGTTGCAGGTATGTTACATTTGTAATGTTACAACTGAAACAATTAGTAACATTCAAATGATCACTGAAAGTAACATTGCACTGTATAAATATAGCGTGGCCGTTTCAAGGTTGCTGCAATGTCCCTGGGAGGTTGCTGTAACATTACAAGCTTTCAGTTGAAACTTACAACCTTTCAAATGTGTGGTTCTGTAATATTGCTGTAACTTTAGCTTGTTTAGTGGGAGTATAAATAAAAATAAAATTTCAACTCACCATATGGCAGCCACAGGTAAATACAGGCGATTATTCTGAGTTTAATTCCTATAGTGCTTGTCCTTAAAATAATTTTCATTGCTGATATAATTATGAGGATATAACCCAAAAGATTGTCGTTTCTCGCTATGCTCTCAAATGAATATTTGCACAAACACTTGAAACAGAAATAATAACACTGATGGGTTGTATACAAAGCAGGGAGGGGAGCCTGCGGGTTAGTATCACTTTGTCACAATTTCATTTTGCCACGATCGTAAAATACCTACGAAAAAGTAAAGTCTTGCTACGAATTCCTGAGTTCTTCGTAAACAATGGAAAGCACAATCGGAAAAAAAATTCTTCTTTGAAATATTGTATTTTTTAAGTTGTCTACAGATTGCCTACAGATATCACGAAAATATATATTTTTTTTTAATTTTAAGTTTATAACGTCCAGTCTTATTGATTTAAATTATAAATCAAATACAAATAATCAACAATGATACCCAGATAATAATCGACAATAACGGCGATCCGATTGCCCAACGGCGTACTTATAAAATTATTTTTTTTCGAAATTATAGTTTTCAAGCCTGGTACGAGTATGATAATTAAAAGAGTGTGGATATTGTGATATGACATTATTAGTAGGTCAAAATTGCGCTTCAATAATCTAAGATAAAAATATTTTAAAATACTTTTCTTTCCAATAGTCAGCAAAACAGGTTCATGGCAAATTGAAATTGTGGCAAAGTGATCTTCACAAAATAATAAGGGTAAAGCAAGGAGGTTCAATTTCCTTGGTGATACTAACCCGAGCCTTGCGACGATGACTTTTTGGAACCGGTCCGCGCTGGCGCCGGTTCCGAAAACTGCTGGTAGATCGACGCAGGCTCGCTTTGTATGTGTAAACGCCCTTAGGCTTTATTCACGCGAACCAAATGATGAAAGACTTTCGAGCCAATAAGGTCTCAATCCTTCAATTTTTAACTGCCATTTTCCAAAAGCACTAGTGCCCTAGTGGCGAAAGGTTTTTCTCACAGATATATGTCTTCAAGACTAGATCGAGGTCAAGAGTAAGCCCATTTTCAATTAAAAAAAACATATATATCTAAAGTTCAGCATCACACACACAGATATCTAAAAGTCAAACTCGGAAACAGGTTGAGTGACCTCTAGTGGCATGAAAGCTAGAGCGTTCTTCGCGCTACGGAAGGCTTGTCAAGCTTTTCGTCTCTGTTGCTATCTTTGATACTTATTGGTCATCAGGCCACGTTTTGTAGCATTTTTAACATAACATCACGCTTCTTACCCGTCGGAGTAAAAAAAATAGTATCAATTAATAATATATTAAATCGAATTAATATTCCTTTACTCATCAACCCTTTCATACATACTCGTCGGTTTAGGGTGCTTTTGACGTGGGCCCTGGCCTTGATTTAGAACGTCCTGAATTTGGCATGGAACATTCCCTTTCAATGTTTCCCAGACCTATTTCATCTATCTTCGTTCATTCATCCTCACTACATGACTCAGCATCCCTATCTCCATTTTTAATAACTACGTCTTGTTTTACGCCTCAATTTTCTGTGTCCTCAGGGCTAGATCGAAGGTCAAGAGGAAGCCCATAGAAAGTTAAAAAAAAACTATATTCTAAAATCTGCATTTTAATATTGATCTGTGGTCCTAACATTGAACGAAATAGATAAAACTTACATCAACGAACTTTCCATCTGTAAGAAGCTCCTTGAGTAGTAACTCTGAAGGATTTATAACATTGTTATTCATTAAATTTAGAAACTGTGCAGATTTTCCAGATGACTCCAAGTACGCGGGGTTGTTTCTGAGAACAAAAATTTAAGGCGAAGCATTTAAACGCCATTTAAAATTAGTTATCATTAATTCATTCTAAGTTAAACTTTTTAAAGAATAGTTAGTCAAGAGTTTGGGGCATTTAAACACAAAAAAGGTGGTAGAGGTAGGGCTTTTAGGCTGCTTTTACACTAGTGCTGTGCGAGGGAGCTAAAATGTGAGCTTGGAAAATTCAAACCAATAGAATTGCGCTATTTTCCTAGCTTGTCGAATGGAGCAATCTTATTGGTTGAAATTTTCCAGCTCACAGCAGCTCAGTTGGGAGCTTAGCTCCCTCGCACAGCACTGGTGGAAAAAGGTGGTAGTGCTTTTGTGCTAAAGTCCGTTTAAGGGGGTGCACTTGCCTATACCTGCCGTAAAGCAGCAATGTTAGCACTGCAGTTTCGGTTCCAAGGGTAAGTTACCGGCACATGAGACATAGGTACCATCTTAGTTTTTTCAAGGTGGGCAATGCACTTCGTTGTCTTATTAATGTCAAATTTGCCTGCCTGCTTGTTTGCTCAATTAAAAAAAAAAACTAGATTTCTTTAAACGGGGTTATCAGAAAAATATTTGACTTATATTTAACATGGAAATAAGTACACATTATCGCAAGCCCTGTTAGAATTGGTCCAGTTGATAGTGAGTTATTGGCGCACAGACAAAAAGACAGAAATTTCAAAAATTATCTATATACCTTCACCTTTTCTGCGACTTTTCAATGTATAAATCTGCTGCTTATGTACGATCAGATTGTTTTAATTTTAAAATATTTGAAAAGTTCAGATTGACTCTGAATTGCATTTGAGCCAGAGCAGAGAGAAGTGCAGCCTTTGGCCTCGCGTTATAAGAACTACAATAATATTACAAGAACTGAATAACAAAAAAACTTACGCATAAACATAGAGAAGCAACTCCATAATATGGTCAAAGTTTTTGTTTGTAGCAAGTTTGAATGTATTATAAATTCTTAACAGAATTTTAGTTGTGAAACTAGCAACTTTCAAGGATCTTACAACCATTTTATCTTCTTGGTCCACCTGTAAAAAATACAGTTAATTTCCCAGCTATCCTATATTTGTACACCCCTTCTCGACAATTACTCAAACAACTTCGATGAAGTTTACAATATAGATGTTATATGGGCAAAAAATTTATTGAACGAGATAACTGCCTCCTTGGTCTAGTGGTAAGAGCACTCGGCTCGCCTCGATCCGGAAGTTCTGGGTTTGATTACCGGTGGGGACACTGTCAAACAGAACTTCCTTGGTACGACCTCCCCAGTTTGGTTAGGACATTGCAGGATGAATCACCTGATTGTCCGAAAAGTTAGATGATTCCGTGATTCGGAAGGCACGTTAAGCCGTTGGTCCCGACTACTATCTACGGATGAAATCGCTAATGAGCCATGTCAAAGGCCTCTGGCGGCTCAACAACAACCAGGGTTTGTGAGGTCGGTCATCGACCTTGCAACCCTCACAATATGGTGATGATAAGCGCCGAAAGAAATTGGCCACGATATCGGCAAAATTGGCGCCGTCATGTCGGTACGCGTATCCTCGTGGTGGACAAATCGAATTAGGAGGACCAGTGTTTTACCAAGGGTGAGCGTCAGCACAGACGCAGATGGCGCAGGGTAGGGCACAATGCGTCTTCCCTGTCGTTTTATTACGAAGAAAACTGAAAGACACAAATACTGTAATGCGCGATTCAGAAAACTACCCAGTCGTACAGTGCCATCTGGATATCTACATATAGATGTTTTCGATGAACTCAAACAAAATAAAATATTTACCTCTACTGCATTTTGAATATTATTTCGAGTCATCTTACAGAGAACTTTGGTGCAGTCCTCGTTAAGGTGCGTGTCCTTCAAATAATCAGAGTACTTCTCACAAACCATGGTGTAAGCTTTCCATTGCTCTGCCATTGTTTTCACATCCAAAGTTTGCACTATTTCTCCTATTTTCAAGTTGATGTCTAAAGCTGGAAATAAAAACAATAAATAAATATAAAGATTAACTTATACTAAGAAATGATCAATTTCAAGTAATTAGTACCTACTTCTATAATTTTATAAAATCGCAAATTGATTATGTCTGTTCATTAAAGATATTAATAAAAAAATCACATTATATTATTTTGATGCCCTTGAATCTAAATCACTGACTACTTTAGGACTTTTTTTTAATAGCTAATAGTTTGACTTAAACAATAGTATATATTTTATTTAACATGCGGATAATTATAAATAAATATTTTTAACTAACACTTTATTTACAAATAAAGTCCACCAGCGCATTATTTCGTCGTAACCGCTAATCCCGAAAACTACTATATGGATTTTGATACATCTTTCACTAATACATTGATTTAGTAGGAATTTTGATTTCTATAATATTTCTATCTTCAGTTCTTTTTAATGTGCTTTGATCAGGATTTTCATAAGAGCTTATTCCGGAGGTTAAATGCACCAACTTTAAAAGTGGTTCATAGTTTTGTACTGGTAGAATTTATTTTATAGTTATGCAGTACATATTACTAATTGTTACCGTAAATAAAAGTAGAAATGAAAGTAAAAACCATATACCATTATTTTATTTATAGTAGGACGAGAAATTTTGAAAATCTTCCAACTCTTATTTCACCCCCTTGGGGGATGAGTTTTGGAAAAACCTTTCTTGGGTGGTGTTTGTGGCATGCAATAAATTAGCATACAAAATTTCACACTTATAGCTAAAGCGGTTACGGATAGATGCCAGTCAGTCAGTCTGTCAGTCAGTTAGTCAGCAGTCAGGACATATAATTTTATTGACATTTTAGTGAACTATACTCATACCAAGTTTGACACTCGAATTACTAACCGTTCTGACGATAGAGCAAAAACAGAAAAAATACGTTTCTTGTATGGCGACCCCCTTTTTTAGGGTTCCGTACCTCAAAATAAAAAAACGGAACCTTTATAGGATCACTTTGTTGTCCGTCTGTCTGTCTGTCGAGACCCTTTTTTTCACGAACTAGAAAAGGTATCAGGTTGAAATTGATAATGAATATTAAAGTCCATAAACGACACAAGATCTGAAAATTTATTTTTTTTACAACGACGCAATCAAAAGATATGGCTTTTTATGTCATCTCCATACATTTATGCAAAAAAGCAAAACTTACAGGGTACTTCCCGTTGACCTTAAATTATGAAATTTGGCAAGAAGCTAGGTCTCACAGTACAAATAAAGAAAAAAGTCTAAAATCATTACATTTTAAATTTTTCTCACAACTAATAGTAACCAATTAAGGTGAGCTCCCATTTCAAGAACTTTTCTATAAAAGAGGGGTCAAGCTGGATGGTCGCAGAGTTTTTAAAATCAAAGAGCAAAAGCTTTTAGTATATCATATGGTAGATAGGTACGGAACCCTTAGGGCGCGAGTCCGACTCGCACTTGCCCGGTTTTTTTTTAGTTAAGGTGATATATTTGTTTAAAAAATACATGTAAAATTTTCAACCAGCTGCCTATGTCGATCTACATATTTTTGACATTATGCCCCACTATGCATCTCAGTCGTCCCGCAAGCTGTTACGTCTCAGTAAACTCTAACTCAGACTGGCAACCGGCGCTGCAACCGGCGCTATAACTGTTCACGGACCTTTTAACAAACATCTTTTTGTATTAGCTGTTACTGACATTCCTCTTTGCAGAGCCTGCTTGAAGACAGATGAAACAGCTGCTCACGTCCTTCTGGAGTGCACGGAGCCACATACAGGGCAAAGTACCTTGGTGTTCTTGGGGGCCTTCCTGAAGTAGCGAGCAACGTCACCGGCTTGCTGGGCTTTCTTCAGGAAATCGGGTGGCTTGAGTAGTTCGCTATCCTACCCACACGCAAAATAGGCGCAATGACGTCGAGTTGCGGAAAATAGCCCAACGCACAATTACAATCTCGGTCGCGTCCTGCTGGGGAGCACCACTTCTAATATGTTACCTATGGGTATGGACTCCTGCAAAGTTTCATCCCAGCAGGTTTAGGTGCAAGGTTCGCCTTGTTAGATTTCCTACTATTAGTCTCCTAAGTAAGCCCTTGAAAGGTTTTATATGACTAAGAAAACTCAGTAAATAGATAGATCTTACCTTCTACAAGAGTGCACATTTGTGTATACTCGGTCAGATCGAAGACATAATGCTTTTCCAGCACCATTAAGTACACCAGCTGCAATTCATGACAATTCCTGAAGAGATCCTTCAACTGATGCTCAACTGCTTTCAAACGGACACCATATATTGAGTCACTGTAAAATAGATAAATCTTTTCAATTGCAGTCATCCCTTTCACATTGTTAGCTGGTTTTCTTAGTCTTCCAATTAGACCGTAAGGGCACTGCATGTTATCCTACGTCATCTAGTACACGAAATTTGCAACAAATGTGGTCGGATGTGATTGGACCAAAAATTTGGTCGGACTGGCGAAACTGCCAAGAGGATGCAAGGCAGACCTGTTGTTCTTTACTTGTATAGGTACCTCCTATTTCTACGTATAGATTTCATTCGTATAATCTGTCATTTAACCACTTTTCTCTCCAACTGTACAAAACCTGCCAGGTTTCGGATTGGCAGACCAACGTTTTGTGGACCTACTAGGCCACTACTATCGCTACAAAGTTGCAAATTTTGTGTACTAGATGACGTAGGATAACATGCAGTGCCCTTACGGTCTAAATGCTGGGTAAAAATGAAATGAATGGTAGTGCAACCTCAAAAGACAGAAAGGGTATATCAACCCTGAAGGTTGTGATTCTGCCCATGAAACTGAACAACTTTCCCCAAGGAACATACTCGTAGGTCGAAATACAAAAAAAAAAATTACGAGATATTTTTTTTTTCATATTTCGACCTATGTTTCTAAGGGAAAGTTGTTCAGTTTCATGGGCAGATTTACATTCCTCAGGGTTAATATATCCTGTTTGTTACATACTGTATAATGCAAGACTTTATTTATTAATTAGTTTTCCGCCTGCGGTTTCACCCGCACTAAATGCCTTTTCCTGTGGGAATGAAGTGTTTTCCCGCGGTAAAAAGTAGCCTATGTGCTATTCTAGGACCTTACCTATATGTGTGCTAAGTTTCATTAAAATCCATCCAGTAGTACTTGCGTGAAAGAGTAACAAATATCCATCCATCCATCCACCCATACTTACAAACTTTCGCGTTTATGATATTATACTAGCTGGTACCCGCGACTTCGTCTGCATAGAATCTGCGGTTTTACCCGCATTAAATGCGATTTCACGTGGGAATTAAGTGTTTTCCCGCGGTAAAAAGTAGCCTATGTGTTATTGCAGGACCTAACCTATATGTGTGCCAAGTTTCATTAAAATCCATTCAATAGTTTTTACGTGAAAGAGTAACAAACATACATCCATCCATCCATCCATACATACATACTTACAAACTTTCGCGTTTATAATATTAGTGGGACTAGTAGGATAGTACGATTAAAGGTTTATGTAACTTCAGCAACTGTTTGAGAAAATAGCTCTTTTAAAGTTAAAAAATAATAAGACATTTTAAAAAATACATTATATGGATTTTTATTGTGTTTATTTTCATTTTATTTAGTTTTACTGACATCTTTTGTGATAAAACTATCCTACTATGAATAAATGATATTTTGACTTTGATTTGGTTAACTTTAAGACAAATTATATTTGGAATCCTTAGGTTTGAAATAAATACATGAAATTTAAACCATAAAATAGTTTTAAGTTCTAGTACCAAAGAAAACAATATTTCCACAAAATTTACACAAACCTGTCTTTACAATGAGTGAAAACTGCTAATATAATCCTTCCAGTAGCTGTAGGAAACACATTGGCATTGCAGTATGTCATAAATTCACATTCTACCACCCTTGTGATGAAGCCACACAGGAGATGCAGAACATTCACAGTACTGTCTAGATATTCACACAGTTGAGCCAAATTTACGTCTGGTTCAGATAATAAACTTAGTACTAGTTCTAAACCCTGTGAAAAAGAAAGAGAATTATCATAGTTTATTGGTGAAACCTGACTACCTAGAGTTTGGTCTAAAGTGGATTTGGTAATTTTTTTTTTAAATGTAACAGGATTAAAAATATGGCTTTTCTAGATGTGTTAAGGGGCTACCTGCTGTCCACTAGCACCCCTAACAGTTAAAAGATATCATTTGCTGAATACATAACTTTTCGAAAACCCGGAAAGATAGATTGAAGTAAAAAAGGTACCCTTGTTTATTTAGAACCTATCAACTCTGGAAAAAAAAGTTTACTGTAGTTACAGATAAACAAAAACTGCTAAAAGTGGTTGTTTTTGCACTTAAGTTTTTTATTCAGAGAGTAATATTTTTTAACTGACTGACTGCACTACTGAATGGCAGGTAGCATCTTAAATGATAGTGCTTACAAAATATTTTTTGTACTATTACATAGAACCTACTTCAGTATATTCTTTCATATTCGAGGCTATTGCTTTTTGCCACTCACAAAAAAAAATTAACAAGATTGAAGTGGGTTCCATAGAATTGGTCAGAAAGTTATCTGTTGCCCATCACACCCATATCCGCATGTTGTCCATTAAATATTAATATATGAAAAAGGTTTGATATTAATATTTATTTTGCAAGTAGAAGCATCCCCTCCCCGCCTCCCCAAAAAAAAAACACAAATTTAACGGACACTATTGTACATTTTTACCTAATGCACAGAAGAAAATACAAAATTGCATTGGATTATGTGTCATTAACATTTAATAAATTTATTTAAATATAGGTATATAAATAAAATTAAAAAGTGTTTATTTCTCCCCACAACCAAATTAAATTCATAAGAAATTACCCCAAGTATTTTTAACAAATATTAGCTGTGGATCGCTGGTGCCTATGGTAGGTACAAATAACCTATATATCCTATAGGTCACCATTAATCTGTAAGATAGTTAGATAGTTAAAGACCTATTACATATACTATTTCAGCTAAGACCAAACTGAACTATTTGTGTTAAAAGTAGATTGATTTAACTGATTTAACTGTTCACAGTGTAAGAGCCTGACTAAAAAAAAGATAAAAAAAAAATTAAGTTGAATTTACCTGAGCAACGCAGGTCCCACAGTCAGCTAATATACCAGCAAAAAACTCTGTGAATTGTGATTTTAGTAACTTCACTTTTATGTTTGTAGATAGCAATAGCTTTGTTTTAGCTACCAGGTCTTCGTAAGTGACAATATCCATCTAAAATTGCGAGAAATCAACAGAAAATTATTTTTCATGGTATTGGAAAGCTAAACTTACATAAAACGCTTGGTTCGTACGAATAAGAACACAACCTTTGTATGTTTTTCAAAAGAATAGCCTCCGCTGTCTGAAAATACATCAGAACTCTGTGAATTATCCATTTTGTATGTAGAAAAAGAAGATTAAAAACGAGCGCGCTCACGCACCACCCAATGAGGATATAATTACCCAAGAGAATATAACCAGTAGTCTGAAGTACTAATAGACGATCGGATCGGACTGCTCTGAATTTAGCTCCGTACCACGATTTTGCCCAATAGCAAAATTGTCGTTTGGGTCAATCCGCAACGCTATTGGACAAAATCGTGGTCCGGAGCTAAATTCGGAGCAGTCCGATCCGATCGTCTATTAGTACTTTAACCTACACCAACATTTTTTTGGTTTTATTCTTCCTTTCGGAAAGGCAAAGAGTACAAAGCCCATACAGCCATGTCTGATGTGTTTAATCCAAAGATTTTGGAAACTACGCCAGGGGGCAGCGTTTTTCTTACGTCAATGGTTTAATCTTTCTTTTTGCTCCCCTCGTAAAGCGATAGTGAACTTTACGAAGGAAAATGTTCGTGACTTTTTGGAACAACACAAACGGAGCTGAAACACGAGATCACTTGAAATCTTCATCAGCTGCGCACTCCGTAGTAAATTTACTGCATAACACACTATCTTTATAATCCACTAAATCACTAAATGCACAAAAAACCAAAATTTCAATTAAGCAGGCAAACACCCATCTGTGCGTTCCAATTTGGCCTAACAGACTGCTTTAGAGCACTGTGAGCGCGCTTAAGTCGGTCCAAATTGACCAAAAGCGTGCTCTAAAGCACTCGCTCGTTCACCGCCTTACGTCATTGATGACGTCATCGTTTCTGCTATCAGTGCTTTAGTCAAATAGGTGGAGCATTGAAAGCGCTAATGTCAAAATCGATTTGACACATATAAAATCCCACACATTTGCAGCCAGCTGATGTTTCTCAAGTTTTGATTTTAATGAATTTGTCTCTAATGGAAATGAGAGTGGATTTGGCGCACATTTTTCAGGGATTAGCTTAGGCTTTGTTAAAGAAAATAAAAACAAAACTGACATTTTGACAGATGAACACGTGAGCGCGCTTAAATCCATTCCAAATTGACTAGAGCCATTAAAGCAGTGATAGCTTTGTGAGCGTGCAAAATCAATTTGGACCGTCCGTCAGTACTGTATACGCTTTTAGCATCGTTTGTACAATTTGGAACACAGCGTCTGTCGAGTTCCCGCCAAAAAGCCCCACCAACAACAAACTTTTTGAAGCAAAGAATCACAGATTAGTATATTTTTTTTTTGGTTTCATTCTTCCTTTCGGAAAGGCAAAGAGTACAAAGCCCATACAGCCATGTCTGATGTCTTTAATCTTTCTTTTTGCTCCCCTCGTAAAGCGATAGTCAACTTTAGGAAGGAAAATGTTCGTGACTTTTTGGGACAACACAAACGGGGCTTAAACACGAGATCACTTGAAATCTTCATCAGCTGCGCACTCCGTAGTAAATTTACTGCATAACACACTATCTTTATTATCCACTAAATCACTAAATGCACAAAAAAACTAAATTTCAATTAAGCAGGCAAACGCCCATGTCGAGTTCCCGCCAAAAAGCCAGATTAGTATTTCAAAGAATCAAGAATGATAGTTCGGCTTTCGTTCAGAAAAATAAAAATAAAAAAAATAAAAGGCCGACCCGAGTTTTGGATGATAAGTACCCTTTGACAGCAGTCTGTGTCGACCACACAATGGACTCCATATAAAGCATTGACGTAAGAAAAACGCTGCGCTAAAAGCTATTCTGCTACGAAACGCGCCACTATACAATACAACTTTTGTCCACTTTACTCAGTAAACCCAGCTCGCTCGTGCTCGTGCTCTATGTACTTGTGCTTGGTTGAGCAGGCAGAGCCACCGTCAAAAAAAAAACTTATTCTATAATCTGTGGACTATTATTTAATCTGTGTCTGTGGTTTGATTCGCTGTGTTCCAAATTGTACAAACGCTGCTAAAAGCGTATACAGTACTGACGGACGGTCCAAATCTCAGAGTAAAAAACTATAGAGTCCGCCATATACATATTCTGTATGAGGTAGTGAAGTGTAAAGCGTCTCACTGTCGCCCATACTAGTCGGTCAAAAAACTCAGTTAAGTTTTACAAAAATCAAGATATCTTTAAAAATCTAATGTTTTAGTATAAACTTTGTTTGCGAAAGTCAAAATATATCGTTTTTTACTTTGAATTGATCATTCATACTTTGAACGGAAGCGTAAATAATCCGTAATAGCCATTTTATGTGTGATTTTTAACACTGTTTTTTTCCTGAATGATAAGTGTTTTCACCAGAAAAACTGTGGTAGTAGCATTTATTAGTCCCATGTCACATATTTCTTAGAGAGAAAGATAAAAAATTTACGTTTTGAGGATTTTGATAAAATGACATACATTTTAGTATGGAGGTCCCTCGCAAGAAAGTGCTACGCTTATGGCTCCCTCCTTAGCAGGAAGAGCTGCTACTAAAACCTCCTTGGTCCAAATTGATTTTGCACGCTCACAAAGCTATCACTGCTTTAATGGCTCTAGTCAATTTGGAATGGATTAAGCGCGCTCACGTGTTCATCTGTCAAAATGTCAGTTTTGTTTTTATTTTCTTTAACAAAGCCTAAGCTAATCCCTCAAAAATGTACGCCAAATCTACTCTCATTTCCACCATTAGACAAACTCATTAAAATTAAAACTTGAGAAATGTCAGCTGGCTGCAAATGTGTGGGATTTAAAATGTGTCAAATCGATTTTGACATTAGCGCTTTCACTGCGCTGTGTTCCAAATTGTACAAACGCTGCTAAAAGCGTATACAGTACTGACGGACGGTCCAAATTGATTTTGCACGCTCACAAAGCTATCACTGCTTTAATGGCTCTAGTCAATTTGGAATGGATTTAAGCGCGCTCATGTGTTTTTCTAGTTTTGTTTTTATTTTCTTTAACAAAGCCTAAGCTAATCCCTCAAAAATGTGCGCCAAATCCACTCTCATTTCCATTAGAGACAAACTCATTAAAATTAAAACTTGAGAATTGTGAGCTGGCTGCAAATGTGTGGGATTTTATATGTGTCAAATCGATTTTGACATTAGCGTTTTCACTGCTCCACCTATTTGACTAAAGCACTGATAGCAGAAACGATGACGTCATCAATGACGCAAGGCGGTGAACGAGCGACTGCTTTAGAGCACGCTTTAGCACACCTCGGAAGCTCCATACAATCGGGCTCAAAAGTGACAGCTGTCATTTTTACACGCGCAAATGTGTGGGTGGGTTAAAGACGTGTGAGTGTAGGGTTGGTGGTATCTAGAAAACACTTACCTACCCTAGAAAACGTAGATAACAGAACATTAGCATTATACTTTTATTACAGTTTCGAGTTGCACATTTTTCGTTCGACTATAAAGCGACTTACACAATTCACAAACGAATTATAACTTTACTATCACTCGTCACCTCACTTTGTTGTATTTAGTAATCGAATTTCAATTAAAACAAACAAACACACGTTGAAATAATCTCACAAACTCTAAAAACAATCATTTTTTTCACTAAACTTCATCTTTGACGGCTGGCTGGCCGCCGCCCCGCCGGTGCACCAGGGTGACTATCGCGAAAATGGCGAATCTGCTCTTCTCATCACTGCAAAAAAATCTGCCAAACTTTATTCCAGAAAATGAAAAAAAATGCTGTTATATTATTGCTTTAATGTGGAAAGGAATAAATAAATACATACTATTCAAAGCTTTATTTTTTTCATTTAACCCAAAAAATTCTCTATTAAATCTATCAATGAAAGAAATGTTTAAAGGAAAGAAAACATCTGTGTCTACCTTATGGTGTTTATTCCATAATAATTGCTTCTTATTGTTGTTTAACTTTATTCCAAATTTTACTTTGTCTTGGAGAGTCGAAAGACAACCGTAAACTGCACAACCACGCACCATTTTTTCAACTTTTGCAAGCGTTGCATATCGCGTGGCAACAGGACGAGAAATGGGACGAGATATCGCGCAGGGCCCCGCGGGGTGATGCACGCGCACTTGAGGTACTCCGATTGGTGGGAGGCGGAGAGCTTCCGTTCTGTATGTAGTACTATTATTAATTCTGTGGCTTTAGGTCAATTTGGACCGACTTAAGCGCGCTCACAGTGCTCTAAAACAGTCTGTTAGCGCAAAATGGAACGCATCGTGCTGATCGTGCACTGATCTGCGCGCACGTGGTCGATGTCGCCGGTGTCAAAACAATGCGGTGCATAAAATTCGCCTAAACTGATGCTTATTCGTGTTATTTTTTATTATATTTGAATAAAAATGATGGTTAGCAAAAGTATAGATTGGGCGGTTTCAGAAATTAGACAAAAGTGTGTCAAACACGACGAGGAATTGAGTAAACATTGTGATCATATTTTGGTAAGTGTTTTTGACTATATTTTCGTTAAATTAACATAAGATGTGCATTTTATTGATTTAATAATTACTCCATATTAGTAGCATACACATTAAGTATAATAATATTATAAGTTCCCGTATTGTCAAACAGGATACAAGTACGAAAACATTCGAATATACGAGGTCCCAAAATGGGTAATAATTTACATAGTTTAGTCATACATGGAAACTACCCATGAAACTGAAAAACTATTCCATGATACAAATGTCCCAAAATTAAAAAAATATATATTTAATTCTACCCTCACAGCCATAGAAACTGCATCAGCTAAGCAATTTATGTGGGACGTCATTCTTTTTGGTTCTTATTTTGTATGTGCATTAGGGCAATATGATCAGCTTAATAGGTAGATCCACATCATTTAGGTTGATATACTCTTTCTGTTTCACCTTGTTGTATACTAGTTACTACCTTCAGTATCTTCATACTAGTAGTAACAAACCACTTGAAAAATTACCTTGTCTGCACAGATTTGATTTCACAGTCATATGTGCACAATATTCTTACTCCACCTTGTTCAAGTAGTTTGCTGATATCCAAGCGAACAAGCCTAATAAAATAATGCTTTTTTGCAGATTGGTTTCAAAAATAATTCTATTGGCACTAAAGAGGCTATTGAAATACTCTCTGAGTATATTCTAAATCTCAAATATGCAAAACTGTTCAGGAAGTACTTATCAAATGTTTTGCTTATTTTGGTGTCAAACAAGATTCCACTGAAGGCAGTTTTCTCTCAGAAGAATTTTGATGAATGTGATGACTCGGAAAAACTCAACCATTTAGAGTACTCTATAGCCTTAGCTTTGATGAGTGATCACCCAGACATATTACAGTAAGTATTTTTTATTTATCTGTAAAGTATCTCACTTCTAGGCAAAGGCCTTAACAAGTAAAAATACAGGTATGAATATTATTAGTTCAAATGAATGAACACTTTGGCTAACAAGTGTATGAAGATTCTGTGTCAGGCTTTCCCGTTCCGCTGAAATCTACATCCAAGCTTATAACAGTCATTATTGAATATTACTGGAATGTTAATTCAGGAGAAGCACAAAAGATCCCATATGGTTGAAGTGCTCAAGGTCCACTAACTAGGAACCTACCAAGATATAATATACCTGGTTAATTTTAAAATTTCAGATATGCACTCAAATACTTTGAAATCAACCCTGTTCCACCATTCGAAGTGTATCTCCATTTTCAAGACTCCCACAACATGGCACCTAAAAAGCGGAGATTCACAAGCCACAGGCAGAAAATAACAGAGCACCACATAGTAGAGTGCTGTTATAATTTGCTAAAAAAATTGCCAAATGAATTATCTTCTAAATGGGATTGGACACAGTTTGTCTCCAGTTTTGGCAGCCATACAGATTCTTACATAAGATGGTGAGTTATGGTTAAGTATATTATTTGTATTGTATTGTGCTTATTAAAAGGAGACGAGTAAAGATGTCATTTATTCCTAAGATTAAATTAATTTGGAAATGTAAATAGGGATAGTATTGAAACAGGGTGTGAAAAAATTATGGAAATCATTTTGATGTAAGTCAATGTTGCTTTCTTTTTTCAGGATGGTAAAAGAGTGCATGTCCATTCTTACAAATATGACAGAAGCGCAATCTAAAACTCTATCTGAAAATCTTGGTCTTTCCAATGAAGAAGATGTGACATGTATCCAGAAATTCAACACTCCTGACCCAATAAAACCATATAATGGTGACATGGGAGACTTGATTAGCTTTAATACTGAAAATATAATCAACATCAATGGAATAATGTTACCCGTTTATGACAAAAATAATGTACAGAGTAATTCTTTGGTTCCCGTTGAGTCTACAATCAGCAATTTGAGAAGTCTAGCTTTGGCAGTTGCATCAGGTTAGTCTTACAAGTTTTTCTGTGTGAAATCCTAAATGTGTGTGATGCTAAATGGGCTTCTTGTAACAGAAATGCATAGTGTGGTTTTTCCGCTTTTTAAGTCGGATCTTTATATGAGTGAGAATTTGCAAATCTCATTTGTATTAGATAGTTTCCACAAAAATAATAAAAAGGCTTACCTGAATATTTTGCTCTTAGCAAGTAGCCAGCGATTAAAGCAGCACATAAATATTCCCACCAATCTGGATTCCTTGAATGTATTATGAGGGGAACACCTAAGTAGTGGTGAACAATCTGATTTATTTATCCTATACTATTAAGCAAGCAATATTTGTATTTGAATAGGTCTTTACCTATAAAATTGCCGAAATTTTCTTACAGATTAATGAGATCATAATTCCTATAATTCTAATGCTATTTTTTTCATTTGTCTTATATTTGAAAGTTGACTTCAAGGTTATCAATTTACGCATAAAATAAAGTTTTTATTTTAGATTTTTTTTTATGTATAAAATTAAAGGTTCGAAAATAGTTCGTCTTAATTTAGTATTAGTATTAGATTTGTTATATTTTTTTATAATATTTTTCGAAAATTAAATTTAAGCTTCTGTTAGCTTAATGTCTTCCCAATAATGCTTAAAAAAATTTAAAAAAATAGATTTATAATTCCCAAGAAAAATGCAAAAATGTTAGTACTGAAAATTGAGCTTACCTAAAATTCGCCATACAAAACGGCAATTTCATAGGTAATTTCATATATAAAGGATGGCCCATTGATAGGCGTTCAAACGAAAAATTTCGATGCCTAATGCTAAGGGGTATCCAAATCACCACCATGTATGTTCCGCGATTATTTGTAGTTTTCGAGTTATAAATTATTTAATTAATTTTTAAAATTTTCTGCCGCAGGAAATTTAAAAATTCATATCTTTTTTTGACTGAACACTTTTTCAATTTTCTTTTTGTGTCATGATTGCCTTGAACGTTACTTTCATACATAAAATAATAACCCTCGTAACTTACTCAAAAAGTATGGTAAATAAAATTTTCGAACCATTTAATGGGCCGATTCAAATTTTGATCGTCAATTTAAAAATACAAAAAGGATGTTCCATAGATTGTGGCTGGTTTTAAAAACTTTTCAGGTTTTTAGGCTACCCAAAACATAAAAAAATTTGGTGCTTAATGGGGTATTTTTCGCTGAAATTGGCGTTTAAAAGTTAAGAGGGACAAAACCTAATGCTCATTTAGGCTCCAAATAAATAATTTGCCTATTTTGGGAGTGGTGGATTTGCAACCAAGTGTGGGCAATATTCTGCGGTGCAGTGTTCATCTCTGAATATTACATATTTTTAGCCACTATAACATATTTTTTTAGAACTAGCTGATGTTTGATAATGCTTGTTCTTCCAGGAAATGCAGTGTCATTACAAGGTCCAGTAGGGTCAGGCAAGACCTCCTTGGTGGAACATTTGGCAGCGATCACGGGTCGCAAAGACAAAGCATTCAAGAAGGTGCAGTTAGGAGACCAGACCGACTCGAGGATGTTGCTAGGGGCGCATCAGTGCACGGACGTACCTGGAGAGTTTGTGTGGAGACCAGGGGTTCTGACTGAGGTACAGCTAATTAGTTATTGGATAGCTGGAATATAATAAACCCAACACAATAATAATCGTGAATGCCCATGTGAAGATTTGAAATACAAAAATAACGACAGATTGTATCTTGCTCGTCGGCGTTCTGTGTTCCGCGTGTTTTCTACGCAAATAGAAATTCTGATTTCATCAAGCGTCCGACCTTTTTGTGAAATTGTTAGATTGCACGTTTATTTTTTTTGAGTGAAATAGTTTCTCGATTCGATACGATCATCTGTCTTCGTTCGTCACCCCCACCAGAAATAGGTTGCTCTTTCGTGGATTGCCCCGAAGGTAAAGTTTTCACTGGCCGCCTTTTATAGTCTTAACTAAATATCCGTGATAATGGTCGTGGGGGTATATAATCACACAAGCCTCCTCATGTGATATATACAATATTTATATAATTTTTTTTACTGTTTACTATATTTTCACAATTTAGGTACTCCTGTCAATTTGTTAGAATTCGCAAAAAAAAATTGCGGATTTATCCTTTTTATATCTGTGTTTATGCCAAAACCAAAAAACACAACTCCATCTTGTTCTTAAAAGTACGAATATATTTGCAGGCTGTGCAAAACGGTCATTGGCTTCTTCTGGAAGACATTGACTGCGCTGCGCTGGATGTGGCCTCTACTCTGAGTTCCTTGCTCGAGCGAAATGCGCTCTGTGTACCTGGATATAGAGACTCTTTACCTGTCACGCCTGGGTTCCAGCTGTTTGTTACGCAAAGGTTAGTAGTTTACTATATCTTACTGTAATTTGAGCTATAACTTAGTGTAGTTTAGCCATATGTTCAGTTGCGGATTCGGAGGAAGACGCGACCATATAAAAGCACGAAGAGATTATTAGATTACTCTATTTAAGACTTTGATGCAACCTTCAACCCCTTCCAGAAAAAAAGTGCTCTTGTTATTTTAGGGACTATTAAAACTCCATTTTGACTAAGTTATTCTCTGCCAAGTTTATAGGGAATGTTGAGTATGATATGTATCTTTTTTGAGCTGTCCTTAACCTCAGCAATTTAAATTTATTTAAAACATATTTTCAAAATTAAGTATATTTTCAGAACTATCGTAACCAACTACGGTTTCCAAAAGAAAATGTCCAACTCCAGTGCACTTCTACAAAAACATTTGACGGTGATCAACGTGGAACCATTATCAAGATCGGAACTGGCTGAAATCATACAAACACAGTATCCGAGTCTTACTACAATCTGTTCTAAAATGCTTGAAGTGTTCATGATGTTTTCTGTAGGGAGTCATGATACGTCTTTACAAAATACTGAAGCAGTGGACAAGGGAAGCAATATCAATGTCATAAGAGGATCACGATTGATATCCACTAGAGACCTTATCAAATGGTGCTCAAGAGCTGTCGTAGGCTTTAACATCTCCAGTCCGGAATCAGCTTTAAAAGTCTTACAGGATGCATTAGACATTTTCACTTGCTCTGTTTCTTCACCAGAAGATAGACTGCAGTTAGCAAAGAAAATTGGGACGTGTTTGGGCATCGTCGAAACTAAATCGGAATTTTACTGCAAACATTACAAACCAAACGTGTCTTTGACTCCTACAGCATTAGAAGTTGGCAGAGCGAAGGTGTTAAGAAAAGAAAAAGAGTTAAAATCTGTTGATTTTGATAATAAACAAGTAGTGTTCTCTTTCACGCGGCAGTCTGCTTGTTTGCTGGAGAGAATTGCTTGTTGTGTTACTTCCAACGAGCCTGTCCTTCTAGTCGGAGAAACAGGCACAGGAAAGACCTCTTCCGTCCAATATTTAGCAAGACAAACTGGTCATAGACTAATAGTCATAAACATGAATCAACAATCAGACTCTGCTGATTTACTCGGTGGATACAAGCCTGTAGACCTAAAATACGTTATCAAACCGATTAGAACTGAATTTGAAGAACTGTTTAGAAGATACTACAATGTTGAGAAAAACCAAAAATTTTTGAAGCACATTGAAACTTGCTATGAAACAGAAAACTGGACTGCTTTGCTTGCATTGATGACACAGAGCCACAAAGCCGCCATCAAACGATTGACCACTGAGAAAAAAGAAAGAAAATTGAAGAAGTGGTTAAGTTTTGGTCATAAACTGTCAAAGTTGGAGCAACAAGTAAAAGCAGCATCTCGATTGACTTTTGCTTTCATCGAAGGGTCCCTAGTCAAAGCGATGCAAGAAGGCCATTGGGTGTTACTCGACGAAATTAACTTAGCGTCCGCAGAGATTTTAGAATGTCTAGCCGGACTGCTTGAGGACAAAAATGAGTCAATAGATTTGTTGGAAAAAGGCGATAAAGTTCCTATAAAAAGGCACGCAGATTTCACTTTATTTGCTTGCATGAACCCTGCTACTGATGTAGGGAAAAAAGATTTGCCTGTTGGTCTCAGGAACAGATTTACTGAGTTTTTTGTTGATGAGTTGACAGAGCGAAATGATCTGTTGCTCTTAATAGGCGACTATCTGTACCATATGAACCTGAGTGGCTCAGTATTGGAAGCTATCTTCAATTTCTATGCAACGATCAGGAAAGAAGCTAAGCTTACACTTGTGGATGGTGCAGGTAATATACCGTTTACCCTTTTTTGTGTTAAGTTTTCGGTACATAGTACTTGTAGGTTCTGTTATGCAGCTGTGGATTGAAAAGTAAAAGCTAGTCAATTAAAACATAATTCTCGACTTGGTACAGAAAATAGTAAAAACTAAAATAAGAAATTTGAATAGTTTATTGATTTCGCGAATTCGAAATTGGTATGACACTTGTATTTACTAAAATAACATTGATTGTTTTAGTTGTTACTATGTATTTTTGGACCATCCGACCGTAGTAGATAATTGTGATTTAATTTACTGGTTTTAACTTATCGATCTTCAACTGCATAACAGGACCTACAAGTATTATTTCTCTACAATGTGTTAATTTTATACTTGATCAAACGAAATGTGCGAATACTAGACAAAAAAATTATCGATCAAAATAATTTTTTTTTCGATAAGTTTGCTATTTAGAAATTAAAGGCTCTTTAATTTAAAAATAAAAAGACGACTTCTTTTTGTTTTGTCTTTGTTTATTTTTAAAGTAGGCTCAATTGAAAGCTAGAAAGTCTGCCTAGCGAAGAAAATAACAAAAAGTAACTACATCATACAGAAACTTACTAAATAAAATTATTCGTAAATTTGCCAAAAAAATACAGAATTTTTAAACTAGGTCATTGAGGTACACTTTTTTGGATGTTTTGTTAAAGTTCATGAATGTGTACAAATTCTCTGAACAAAATTTCGGTCTATCTCTTTTCGTTGCTATGATATTCTCCATTTTAATTGGTATTCTGATTCATAAACAACTGTGAACATGACTTAAACTTATTAAATTTACATAAAATAAGAAATTTATAAAAAAATTGTAATGGCGATACCTTAATTTATTAATTTTCAAATTTTATTAAAAAAAAATTCTTATTATGATGTAAATTTTTTTTATGTTTTCGCAATTTTTATGTTGAATATCATTGCAACGAAAAGAGATAGACTGATAGTTGCATAAAAGAATTTGTATACAAAATCAAGAAATTTAGCAAAACATCCAAAAAAGTGTCCCTCAATGAACTAGTTTAAAAGTTACAACATAATAAAACTTCTGTATTTTTTTGGCAAATTTCTAATGCGTATAGAGGTCGCTAAATTTCACAACATCGGGCAGGACCACAGTAGCCTAGTTGGTAAAGCGTCTGCGGTACTTACGAATCCTGCCTGTGGTTGTGAAATTTTGCGATTTTCTACTTTGTAAATTTCTAATATTTTAATTTTTTTTATTAGGTTTCTGTATGATATTGTTATTTTATGTTATTTTTTTAGCTCGGCAGACTTTCTAGCTTTCAATTGAGCCTACTTTTAAAAAAATGTACCGTTTGCTTAAAAAGAAACAAAGAAAAAACAAAGAAGTCATTGTCTTTTTATTTTTAAATTAAAGAGCCCTTAATTTCTAAATAGCAAACTTTTCAAAAAAGAAGTATAATAGAAGGTACAATGTGGGCATACAACACAAGTAATATGATCTGTATACTAATTTCAGGTAACGCCCCTCACTACTCGCTGAGAACATTGTGCCGAGCGCTGACGGCCGCCGCCAAGGCTAAGTGTGGGACAGTATCGCGTTCCCTTTATGAGGCCTTCTGCCTATCTTTTCTGACGCAACTAGACAGCTCCTCGCATCCGAAAGTCGAGGCCATGATTGCTAAGTAAGTCAATATTTTAAAATATTTTTATTGTGATCTTTAAGGGAAGAATAAAATCGGTTATAAAAGTCTCTTCTTCGGTGTCACATCTTATATTTAAAATATAAACAAAGTATTCATCTTTTACAGGGCCGTAATAGGCAAAAAGAGCATCAAATCAGTATTGAGCCAAATGATCCCAGAACCTCAAGTTAGAGGACAGAAATACTTGCTCTTTGAAGGACATTGGATTCCTCAGGGCCAACTAGACATTGCCATACCAGAAGGGTACATATTAACACCGACTGTTAGAAAAAACCTTCGCGACATTGCGCGGATTATATCTCTTGGAAGGCTACCGGTGCTGCTACAAGGTGACACGTCTGTAGGGAAAACGTCTCTTATAACGTATATAGCGAAAGCATCCGGGAATTATTGTGTCAGAATAAATAACCATGAGCATACTGACCTGCAAGAATACATCGGATCATACGCGGCTGACTCGAACGGGAAACTTGTCTTCAAGGAAGGCGTTCTTGTCGAAGCGATGAGAAAGGGGTACTGGATTATACTTGACGAACTCAACTTGGCTCCTAGTGACGTTTTAGAAGCCCTGAATCGTGTCCTAGACGATAACAGAGAACTGTTTATACCAGAAACCCAACAGGTGGTCAAAGCTGATCCAAATTTCATGCTGTTTGCGACTCAGAATCCTCCTGGCTTATATGGAGGACGTAAAATGTTGTCGCGAGCGTTCCGTAACAGATTCGTTGAACTGCACTTCGATGAGATACCCAGAAAAGAGCTAGAAACAATTTTACACGAGAGATGTCAGGTGCCACCGAGTTACAGCAAGAAAATGATTGCTGTGATGGCAGAGCTTCAAGTGAGAAGACGGGGCTCGGCTGCCGTGCAGGGCAAAGATGGTTTTATTACTTTGAGAGACCTATTCAGATGGGGCGAAAGATATAAACGCGCTTCGAAAGACATCTTAACAGACGACAAATTTTACGACTGGGATCAGCACATTGCCGATGAGGGATACCTCATACTTGCAGGTAAAGTGAGACAAACGGACGAAAGACATATAATTGAAGACGTGATCGAAAAACATATTAAAAGAAAAGTCAGCCCAGATAATTTGTTTACCCTCCAGCAGATGACATCACCAGTGACGAAGTCTATTCTAGAAACGATTTTAAACAATCAACTTGAAGAATTTTCTCACGTGGTTTGGACGTACAATATGAGAAGGCTGGCTGTTTTGATAGCTAAAGCATTTACTTTCGATGAACCTGTGTTACTCGTTGGTGAGACAGGCTGTGGAAAGACAACAATTTGTCAAGTTTTAGCAGCATTAAAAAGACGTGAACTATTATCTGTGAATTGTCACATGCACACGGAAAGTTCAGACTTTATTGGAGGACTCCGACCAGTGAGGCAGTACAAAAATGATGGAAGACTTTTTGAATGGGCAGACGGACCGTTAATAAAAGCAATGGAAAATGGAGACATGTTTTTAGCTGATGAAATATCGTTAGCCGACGACAGTGTTTTAGAAAGGTTAAACTCTTTGCTGGAACCAGAAAGACAGCTGCTCCTAGCCGAAAGAGGACTTGAAGTTAACTCTGATATTGTTGTTATAACAGCTGACAAGAATTTCAATTTTATTGGTACAATGAATCCTGGTGGTGATTTCGGTAAAAAAGAACTTTCTCCAGCTCTAAGAAATCGATTTACTGAGATCTGGTGCGATAGTGTCACATCCAGAGAAGATTTGTTAAAAGTGCTTGAAAAGAGCGTTGGTCGAGGGATTTCTTTGGGAAATCAAGAAGATGGAAGTTCAGGAATCGGAAATTCGATTTTAGACTTTACTGAGTGGTTGAAAAGTTCAGAAGTGACAAATAAGTTCCCGTTCAGTATTAGAGATCTTCTTTCGTGGGTACATTTCATCAATATCACGGTTAACAAAGGACTATTAGATACGCCTGAAGCTTACGTTCATGGCGCATGTATGACGTTCCTTGACTGCTTTGGCACAGCTCTCACTGGTCATATAGACGCAGAAACACTGTTACTAGTCCGGAAAACTGCTATTGATTTCTTACTCAATCAGATAAAGACAGTCGGCAACGAGTATACTGAAAGTTTGAAATCAATGTTGAGCGAAAAACAAACAAAGCTTGCCGCAGAAACTGATGCGAAAAAGTTCGGTATAAATCCATTTTACATTGAAGTTGGTGATAACACTTGCATGGTGGAAGAAGGCCATAAATTTACGTTTACTGCTCCAACTACAGGATCTAATACATTAAGATTATTGCGAGGTCTGCAGCTCAACAAAGCTATTTTGTTAGAAGGAAACCCTGGAGTAGGAAAAACCAGCTTAGTAACTGCCTTAGCGAAATCTTCTGGTCACAGAGTCGTTAGAATCAACTTGAGTGATCAAACTGTAAGTGTATACTGAATTTAATTAATTTACTTACTAATTATTTATTGAATGAATTATTTTATTTATTGAATTATTTTAATTATTTTTTTTCTTTAATTTTTAATGTACTTAATGTAAAATTTTACTTCTGCAGGACATCACTGATTTGTTCGGCACAGATCTGCCAACGGATGACGGCTCATTCTCATTCAAAGAAGGTGCATTTTTGAACGCGTTACAAAACGGGGATTGGATTCTATTAGATGAACTAAACTTGGCTCCCCAACCAGTGTTAGAAGGTCTTAATGCTTGCTTAGACCATCGAGGGGAAATATTCATTCCAGAACTGGGAAGAACTTTTAAAGTTAAAGAACAAACAAGACTTTTCGCCTGTCAAAATCCTTTGAAGCAAGGAGGTGCTCGTCGAGGTTTGCCAGTTTCATTTTTGAACAGATTCACACAAGTTTACATCGATACATTGACGAAAGAAGATCTAAATTACATTGTCGAGTCACAATACCCTTCTCTACCAAAAGATGTTTTGCACAGAATTGTTAATTTCAACTGCAAAGTGGCTCATGAAGTCGTTGAGATCCAATCTTGGGCACATAGGGGTGCTCCTTGGGAAATGAATTTGAGGGACATTCAGAGATGGTGTGAAGCACTTATAGAAGATCAAAATAACAATAAAAAAATATGTCCTGGAAAATATGTGGACATGCTGTATATTAACCGCATGAGGACGGCTGAAGATAAAGCAAAAATGGCCAAAACTTACGACGAAATATTCAGTCCTAAATACCCTCGAAGCGACGGAACTCCACAGTTCAATATTGACTTCAAGGAAATTATCATAGGTGATGTTATAATTGAAAGAAATATGGAAAAGACATTTAAAAACCGCCGCGCTATAAAGTCAAATTTACTAGTGTTGAGAAATCAGATGCAAACACTGAAATCCCTTGCACAAAATGTAAAGATGAATTGGCTATCAATACTAGTAGGCCCTACGGCGACAGGAAAAAGTAGTATCGTTCAGTTATTGGCAGACCTTACTGGAAATGATTTACAAGTTATTCCCGTGACATCGGCTATGGACGTATCCGACCTCTTGGGAGGGTTCGAACAAGTGGACTATAACAGAAACTGCGAAAATCTATACGACAAGATAGAAACACTGACCATTCAATCAGTACGAGACCAATGGCTTTCGGAAGATAATAAAGAAGCACTTTCAAACAAACTGCTTAGTCATTTATATAAATACAAAAGTCTTCAGGCAGATTTTGGTAGCGACGATTCAAACGAAGCTGAGAATTTCAACACACGAATTCAGTTTTTAATAAAGCATGCACAGATGTTGCTTACACATAATAAAACGCTTGATGTTACTTGGAACAAAGTGAAACAAGTGATACTTGAGTTAGAAAAACTGGAGTCTAAGGTGAAAATAAGCTCAGTTAATGCAGGAGGAAAATTCGAATGGGTTGATTCATTGCTTGTGAAAACGATGATCGAAGGGTCGTGGCTGCTTTTAGACAATGTGAATTTAACGTCAGCAGCAGTTTTAGACAGGTTGAACGGCTTGCTTGAACCGAATGGCGTACTGACCATACCAGAACGAGGAGAGATGAGTGAAATTCGACCACACCCGAACTTCAGAGTGTTCTTTACAATGGATCCGAAATATGGTGAAATATCACGTGCTATGAGGAACAGAGGTGTAGAAATATTCCTCTTGAGACCTGATGAATGGAATACAACTTTATCAGAGACGATACCGTATTTGGACCTGGCAGCATTGCTGGCATCGTGCGGGTTGCCCAACTCTTTTCATGCTATTTGCATAGAATGTCACGAAATGATGGCTTCTTACATTCATGGTAAGTTTGATAAACCACCGATTAACCCTGTCTGAAAAGAAAATTTCCCTAAAATTTTGCAAAATTAACCAAGTTTTCTCATAAAAATAAAAAAGTTGCCTTAATTTTGTTGTTCATTCATATAACCTGGTTCATCACTGCAGTTGCATCATCAGCATGATTTTCTATCTTTGATTGAATTTTTCTTATTTCAGGTTATGAACGACCAACAATATCCCAGTTACTTCAGGCATGTCATCTCACATGGCAACAAATTTTGCGAGGTATTCCCGTTAAGACGGCTATAATAAACAGCTATTCTGACGTTTATATAAAGCCAAGATGTGGTGGAGACTTTGCTTCTGACGTCAGAGCATCATTAGCTGAAATGAAGAAAAACATGTTAAAAGCTTTAAAGACACATCTAGAGGAATACAGATGTGATGACAAGCCCTCCACAGACTGCAGTCATACTTTGTCTGTTAAGGGACTTTCCACGGATTCCACGTATGAAATTTTGAGGCAAACTATCTATCCTTTTGAACAAGAAACTTTTGTCCGTGGTGACAATGATATGGATGTTCTTCACAGTTTGCTGATCATTTGTCAAAAATGTCCTAGGGAGAACTTGACGATATTATACAAACTTGTGAAAGATAAAGCGGTCGTAAGCACTGATAATCGGAAGCAAATGATTCTTGACCTGAATGAAGCAGCTTACAACTGTCTGGGAACATGCAACGAAAATAGTGGATCTCATAAAAGGTTTAATCCTGAATATAACGAGGTTGATGACATACTCCTAAAAAAATCAAATGCCGTCATTGCTCTTTTGTTTCACGAACTAAGTGTTGTCTTCATGACTTATCAAATGGAAGCCAGTGATAAGCCCGCCTTCACTGCATTGGATTATGCGAAGGCAGTCGCTTCTGGAGCTTTATCCGATGAATTTAATGAGTATCCTATATTACGTAATTGTGAAATCGTCGTTAGAATAATTGACAAATACTTACGAAATTGTATAAATGAAAGCAAGACATTGGATGACAAAAAGGTATGCACCATTATGCAGCTATTGAACTGGAGGCACAGATTTGTAACAGTCTGTAGGATGTCACTGTACACTCAAGAAGGCTCTAAAAAGTTATTCCATATGGAAACAATTGTTCCTCTATTAAACATTCACAAAAAGTGGGTTCAAAAATATTTGATGGAAGAAGTTTTCAAATCCATACAGAACAATAAAATCGAAGTTGAGTATGAGAAAGAAATCGCTTCAGTTACATCGAATGATACAAACGCAAATCCCGAACGAGCGAAACTAGGCAAAAAGCTAAGAAAACTTTACGGACAGGCTAGACTGAGCGGAGACGAAAGCGAGTATGGTCGCTGTCTCCAAAGATCAGATTTGTACAATAAACTGACCGTGGATATGTCACAACCTATAGAAAAACAGATGGACAAACTTTGCATTGAGATTTCTACTGTCACGCACTGGAGTTTAGCGCTAGATTCGCCTAGCTTAGGTGCTTCAACTACAATTCAGGACAATCTTCCGAAGGCATTAGAAAATGCAAGTAAAAGGGGAAAAACAGACACCACTCTTCTTCCCTTACATTCATACATTTTCCAAAGAGTCGCCAATCTTATTCAGGAAAAGCTTTTTGACGCAGTCTTGATCTGTATGCTCGAAGTAAACATCGAACAAAAGGGAGAAATTCAAAAAGGAATATCTAAGGATGGTATTTTAGACATTACCAGGAGTTTGATCCATTTGGGTGAAAAATGCAAAGGGTTTCCGCCAAAAATGCTAAATTTGTTACAAATGCTCCCAGAACTAAACGACTCTCTTCTGCAGTGGTAAGTTCGTTATCTTTTTTATATTTAAGGTGATCTGTGACGGCTAGCTAAGACCCGAACGCAACTAGATGGAGCCACTGCTGCAAATATAAGGTTTTATTTTTTTAATGCAATAAGTACCAACTAAAGTTGATTAGCGTAAATTTCATGGTGCAACTTCAACGCCTAACAACAATTTCGATAAAAAAAAATCTCCATATGTCCAGTTAAGTCAATTACTCTCGTCAGTCCGTGATGTCCATGTGTACGATCACTCACACATGCACATAAAGCACCATCGTACAGTTTTGACCGCACGCCCACAATCGTAATATTGAACCAAAAATTGCTAACAAAAACTAGTACTTTCAGTACATTAGCTGTATTTTTGTATTAATCAGCGAAAAATTTAACTAAAAGTAGCAGTATTTGTTCGTTTTTCAACAGAATTTTATGTCCCGCGTAAGAATGCAAATTATTTGAATTTTTGTATGGAAAACGGATCACCTTAATACTAACAATTTGGTTTTTGTTGAAATTTGATTAATATTTTACTAGTAAATAAGGACAATAAAACCATATGGCTAGAACTGGGTGTAGAAAATTCCTTTTGGCCGCCATAGTTTTAGTTTAGTGACTAGATCGAGATCGTAATAATTAGAATGTAAACTAAAAATGATTTCGTGTGGTTTTGTAAAAAAAAATCCGGGTCAGTTTAGTTCCGTAAATATTTCTAGATGACACTACATAGTTCCTAAAACACGATATCATTACGTTTTCGCTGTCTCCTTATAGTTTTTTGAAAGAAATTCTCGCGTTATATCAGTCAGTCAGGACTTGCTTAATTCTTAAGTTAAGCATTGTGCCCCGGCTTCGCACGCTGGATTTGAATTTTTGAAAAGTCCCTGCTTTAATGCGGACTTTAATAATTAAATAAAAGATCGTCTCTCGTAGTAGCTCGATCGTAGAGGTGGGTCGGTACGCGATTTCCCAATACCGAAACGTAACTAGTTATCAATACCCGATAACGGGTTTTGAAACTATTTATTTCAATAACTATGTATTGGATGGTATGGAGATTTAAGAAGCGGTTTCGTTACTGTGCGTTATTGGTATTATTTGCGTTATCGCGGTGAACGGGGTATTTCGTTATTTTAAGTAGTTATTTTATTGGTATTTTGAATAAATATTTTTTGTTTCTTATAGGACAAGTGAATATTGTTATTGTGTTAATTACTTTTCTTTGTTTGCGCATCTGAATTGACCAATTTTTTTATAATATTTTGTTTAGTTTTTTTCCAATTTCGTTGTTTTTAAACTTAGTTAAGGTAAGCGTATCTTTAATAAGCAGTTTTTATTTCGATAAATAGTTTCGCCAAATAAATAGTTATTGCAAAACCGAATACCGTATTTAAGTTATTGCACCGATACATAGTTATTGAAACTATTTACGTTGCATAACGCCCATCTCTACTCGATCGGTGAAATAAAAATACAAATGCCCCAGGTTCTGTTCTGGGCTACAATTTTTTTTCTGTTATTTAATGATCGATCGACACTGCTAAGAAGAATAAGCAAGGACTGGCTTTCCTGCAGTCAACTAGCGCCCCCAACAGTAAAAAAAAAAGTATTACTCGCTAAATACAAAACTTATCGAAAATCTGTCTTTCCAGATTGAAGTAAAGGTGTCCTAGTTTATTTAAAACCTATCAATCCTGAAAAATATAGTTCACTGTAGTTACAGATATGAAAACTGCTAAAAGTGGCCGTTTTTCGTGGGTACCTTTACTTTACAAGAGGAGGATGTCAGAAAAGAATACTTGAAAGACTTGAGTGAAAGATTTGAGAACCTGGATGAAGTAAATGATATTGAATGTTTGTGGAATGAATTTAAAGATGGAGTAGTAGGTATAGCTGTCAAATACTGTCAATGTTTGTGGGGTGTCAAAAAGGAGAAAGGGTGGAAAGAAGAAGAATATGTGGATGGATAAAAGTGTACAGGCAGCTGTTTGTGAGAAGAAGAAAGCATGGTCAGATTGGTTAGCAGTAAAAGCTAACCAAAGAATGCAGAGGGCAACAAGTGATGACGTAAGTGTAGCAAGAAAGGTATATAAAAGAGCGAAAGGTATTGTTAAGGAAGTTGTTGAGAGAAAGAAAGAGGAGTGTAAGGATGAGTTTGACAGAAGGCTTACTGAAGATTTCCAGTCCAACCAAAAGTTTTTCTGGAAATCCATACGGACAGCCCGAGGAAAGTTTGGAACATCGGAGCTGAGTAAAATCAGAAGCCAGGATGGAAGTATTATAAAAGGTGAAGAATGTGTTCTGAGGAGATGGAAGGAATATTTTGAAAGTCTGTTTGAGAGAGAAAAAGCAGAGGCCAGCGAACCTAGGTCTTCTGTGGAAATGAATGAGAATGAAGAGGAGAATTGTGTAAATGAGATAAGTATGGGTGATAGAGTGTCGGTCGAGATGTTGAAGGCTGGGCGAGGCATTGTGGCTAGTCAGTTGTACCGCCTTTTCAACTTGTGTTGGACGAACGGCCAAGTACCAGGTGATTGGTGCAAGGCTGTGATTGTGCCGCTGTACAAGGGAAAAGGGTCACAACAGGACTGCAAAAATTATCGCGGGATAAGCCTTCTCAGTGTCGTCGGCAAACTGTATGCAAAGGTTTTGATTGAAAGAGTGATGAAAGATACTGACGATAAAATATGGGATGTACAAGCGGGATTTAGAAAGGGAATGGGATGTACAGATCAGGTCTTTTCCTTGCGGTGCATAGCTGAAAAGTTTTTGGCTAAAAACCAAAAAGTCTACTGCGCGTTCGTGGATTTGGAAAAGGCCTATGACCGAGTGGTGAGGAATGAATTGTGGTCAGCATTGTCTATGTATGGGGTAAACGGTCATCTGATTCAAGCACTGAAATCTCTCTATGAGGATTCCAGTGCTTGTGTCAGAATAAACGGGGCGTACACTGAATGGTTTAGCATCGAAAAAGGTGTTAGGCAGGGATGTGTAGCGTCACCTTGGCTGTTTAACCTGTTCATGGATAATTGTTTGATTGATCTGAAAGAGAGTATGTGTGGACTGAGAATGAATGAGTTACTCATCAAATGTCTTCTCTACGCTGATGACCAAGTTGTACTTGCGTCATCTGCTGACGAGTTGCAGGAGATGGTAACAATGATGAATGTGGCTTTGGAAAGGAAAGGAATGAAAGTAAATGTAAGCAAGACTAAAGTAATGGTACTTGAAAGAGAAGAATGTATGACAGAGTGTACTATATTAATAGATGGTGAACAAGTCGAACAAGTGAAGGAGTTTGTGTATCTGGGCTCAAAGTTTACGAGAGATGGAAAGTGTGAAAGTGATATTGAAAGAAGAGTGAATGCTGGAAACATGGTGAATGGTGCCCTGCACGCCTTTATGAGGAGTCAAAAGGTGTCTCACAAGGCTCGTTTGGCTGTTCATGGGGGAGTTTTGGTACCAACACTGATGTATGGCAGTGAAAGCTGGGTATGGCAGAAGAAGCATGAAAGTAGAATTAATGCAGTGGAAATGAGAGCGCTAAGGAGTATGATTGGTGTTAAATTGAGTGACAGGATTAGAAATAGTGTGATAAGAGAACGGTGTGGCGTAAAAGAGGACGTAGTGACCAAAATCGAGAAAGGGATGCTGAGATGGTTTGGTCATGTAGAGAGGATGAATGAACGAAGATTGACGAAAGAGATCTACCAGGCGAGAGTGAATGGAAACGTTGGAAGGGGAAGGCCTAGGCGAACGTACCAGGACCAAATTCAGGACGTTCTGAATAAAGGCCAGGTTAAAAGTACCCTAAACCGACGAGCATGTATGAAAGGATTGATGAAAGTACAGGAAGCAAGGGAAGTATGTCAAGATCGTAGCAGGTGGAGGACTGTGGTCTCTGCCTACCCCAACGGGAAAGAGGCGTGATGTTATGTATGTATGTATGTACCTTTACTTTAATCTGGAAAGACAGATTTTCGATAAGATTTGTATTTAGCGAGTTATATATTTAGGCGCTAGTGGACTGCAGGAAAGCCCTTAAGAAATTAGAACCTTTCCGAGAGTATGTCTTCGGTATGATTTGTTCTATTTTTTATGTGACAATCTATCTACCATCAAATAATACTGAATATTGATTGAAAACAAAACAAAATGCATCGGCTGATACCGCATTTTGAATTAGAAGTCATTTTTTGTTTGCGTATTTGGAATTTGGGCCTATGTTCCTCAGAGGGAGTTGAAGAGTTTTATGGTTTAAGCTGTGGTTTAACTAACATGTTTAACATTTCGTTTTATTTCATTTCAATGTAAATTTTATCAGTTTAGATAGTTCATGCATGAATGAAAATACCAATTTAAATTGTGAATATCATAGCAACGATAAACTGATAGTTATTTTGGAGAATTTGTTGATAGAAATGATCACACCTATCTGTTACACGCTGCATAGTTGATAGATCACACTAATATATTTTACATCTCTCATATTCGGTAAGTAGGTCCTTATTACCCCCAAATGGGGCTTGTAGGTGACCAATTAGCGCTCTAGGGTAATAATGTAGCTAGAAAAGCCCTAAGGCGGTAAGTAATTGAGTTTTGAAAGAGTGAAGTGTTTTTTTTTAATTACTTACCGCCCTAGGGCTTTTCTATCTACATTATTACCCTAGAGCGCTAATTGGTCACCTACAATTTGGTGGTAATAAAGACCTACTTACCTCACAATCGAGATGTAAAGCAGAGTAGTTAGCTCGGGTGTAAGCATCAATTGCACCCTCGAACTATAGGCGCCCTCGCTGCGCTCGTGCGCCTAAATATCTCGGGCTGCAATTGATGCCTTACAGCCCTTGGCTACTAATCTACTATTATTAGTTCTGTCTACACTACTATTGTAACATACTCAAAGGTTCGTAGTTGATTAGAAAGCACCATATATGTATATGTACTGTATAAAATATATATTTTTATGTTTTTTAGGATAACATCACTGCACTCAAGATTTTGGGACGAGTTTTACAAAGCAGTAGTTTATTCACCAGCTTCGTACCCGGTACCGTTTATGTGTAAACGCCAAGAATCTGACGAACTTGTTGTGCCAGTAAACAGCAAGAGATTGTCATCGAATCTACCACTGTTGCCTTATTATGTGCAGAAGTTAACAGTCTCGGAGGGAGTCGAAGGTACGACACTTCTTTTAATGTTTATATGTCGCAGCTGGATTGCAAAATCACCTGTTTTGCAAAACGGCTGAACAACGTTAAGCTGTTTTGCATAATGCAAGTCCTTCTTTATTGATTTTGGATTTTCACCTTGGCTACCGAGAATTTCAGGGCAAAAATCATTTAGTGGTCTATTTCTTATAGGTCTGTTACTGATAAGTGAGGCAAATGCAAACTAACTGAGATTGTAGAAAGCAAGATAGAAAGTGTGTTGAATGATATTTGAAAATAATTATGTTGTTCTACTAAAGTTGTTGCTGTTGTTTACATGGAGTTACGATCTTACTTAACTTGAAGGACATTATAAGAAGAACTAAAACCCATTTTTGTAAACCCAGTTTTTTTAATGTCAATGGTAAGAGTGGTGCAGAGTAAGCACTCTTGACTTTAATTTAGCCCTGAGGACAGAGATCAAATCGACAATGAAACGAGCTTGTCCATAATACGCCTATTCACTCGCGACGACATTTGAATAAATTCGGGTTGTATGAACCCAGGAACACAAACGCAGGTAGAGAACCCTATGATAAGTTCATTTGTAATGGGAATTTTATGGTCGTTTGTTTTGTATTTACCTATATAATGCAACCCTGAACAATCGCACCTCTTCTGCGATCCTAAAACAGGTTATAACTATAGCAGTAAACCCTAAGTTATAGATTAGAAAAAAAGCATGTATCAAAAAACAAAAAGACACTATACTCGTCCGGTTTTAATCCATTTTTCTAGGAACAATAAAAAAAAATCTAAATTATGTCATAAGTGTTTATTCATTCTTCAGGAACGCGACACCTGCTGGCATACGAGACAGTGTCATTATCAGAGAGGACAGAGTACTCGCTGCGACTTGGCACAGTTCTTAACGTGATCTGGAAAAACATCGGCGTACTAGATACTGCTGCAGTCATGAAACTGTATGTTGACTCTCCTACAATTAATTAGCTGCTTGGTCTAAGTGCGGAAACCACACACTTGCGAAGCCGTCTCTCTTGTGTGTCCATAGCTCCCGATCCTGTGCTCTATAAATCTTCGCGTATTTAGGCACTGTTAAAAAATTACATAGGCGCAAAGAAGCGACAAGTGAACATTTTTTTAAAACATGTATTTAGTTTTGTTTTGATCCAAATCACTCCCTTCGACTGTGCACATTGAATATTTATTGTTTTACCCTGAAATGAACCATTCTTACAAGTACATCCATACAAGTTTATTGGCTTGTATTTTGAAAGTAATAATATCTTTAATAAGTTTTGTTCACCGAAAGTTGTTTGGATTTGTAACGTTCGTTCGGACTGTAAAGCTGTCCCTTTAACCGTGTATATATTGCAGGAAATCCGACGCAGCATTCGAAATCAGCAAGTACGAACTATTAGTTGACAAACTGCATTCCATCACAACACCGGAGGGTTTGCGAGATGTAAACATTCACAACGTTTATAACAACGCTGTAACGTTCCTACATCGGCATTTCCACGACGACAGCGAAACACTAGAAATTCTAGATAAAGCAAGCGCAGCATATAGAAACTTATGTCGCATCGAACTCGAACAAAAGTACGATAATATTGAAACAAGATTAATAACAGCAGAATTGTCCGTCTATACCAGTCTTATACTGGTCAAAATCATGACAGAATTAAGTCCTATTGATCACATTGAGAAATATAAACTCAAAACTAAGTATGCAATGGAAGATGTAAAGATGTTTGAATCGATGCTCATGGCTTATTACATGCAAGGACTAGTAACAGGCACAATAACTAGTAGGGAAAATATTGAAAGGGCTAAGGACGTAAAGGAATTCAAATCAAAAGAGGATGCCTTGAAGAAGGTTCACCCTTATTGCGATGTCCTTTTAGACTTGAGGGAAAAAACAATGGACAAGATCGTGAAATACAACACGTGGAACTCTTTTAGACCTGAAACTCCGTCGTATAACAATTTTGTGAAAGTAAGTTAATAAATTATTAATAATTATGTACCTAGACGGATAAACTCACGTTTTATATTGACGGCATATAACCGAGACGTTTCGATCCGATTCGCGGATCTACTTCAGGGAGATCAGCAATTTCACGGCCCGCCGCCGTCTGTCGCGTCCTGCGGGCACTGGCGAGCGCGGGCGGACAGTTCGGGAGGGCGCGAGGCGGGACAAGTTGATGGATTGTCTTACTCAATATTTTGCGGGAAGGTGGTACACCCGACACTGACCACATCATATGTGTAACATCCTATGCAACACTCACGAGTCGTTTGTTGATAAACTAATAAATTATTCTTGTCTCTGACTAATAAAATTACTCTGACTCGTAATATCATGGACGAATATCAAAAAAGGTCTGTCCCCCTGAATCATGTCCGACTGAATCCCCTATCAGATCGTAACACAGAAGAGCACAAGACTCGCTAATACTGGATGGCGCTCATTCGTTTATAATAAAAAATTCTATCAACAATCTTGCTAAAAAAAATCAGTAGGTTCAATAAAAGAACACCTATGTTTAAATTTAATCCAAATGGTATTCTTCTGTGCATCTTACCATATTACATTCTGCGGTCACAACAACCGCGTTCCATGGTGCCAGCTGCATCGCTAACAAGCATGGTGACTATGGTACTTCCCCTCCACATTGTTCCAGTAAAAGCTGGAAGTCTTGAGGGAGATCCCTGTCCTGTACGATAGATGACGTTTCGTGGGATTTTATGATGGTGATGATGTTGAAATCTGGCGCGGATATTGGGTTGACAATTATCTAATATCTGACTTAGTCATTTTCAGCACCATCTATTTTTGTACTGTTCTCGGTGATCATGTATAGTAGGATGTTGCAGTGTATTAGAATTTACTTAAAAAAGAAAGGTTAGAATAGGTTAACATTATGACCATAATAATATCCCAATTTGTTTCTTTGTAGGATTGCCAACACTTCACCAACTCAGTCCTCTGGCCTCAAACTTTGAAAAAAGTTTACACGTCCCTTATATCCACATGCAAGGCTTTACGAGAATGCCTAAAATCCACTTCTAACAAAGCAGTCATACAAGACGCAGGAACAGTTTTGAAAGAGACCGAATCATGGCTGTATTCTGTCAACAGCTTTTATAAAAAAGTGGAAGGCACTTATTCTGATGCATTCCCAGACTTGGCGAGACCACTACTGAGTTCACTCTCTCAAACTTTATATAGCGTGACAAATTTAAAAGACCTCATCAAAGAGTTGACTGTGAAGATTGAACAAGGACCTTTATTGAGTGAAATGGTAGTGGACTTGATGGAATATCCTACGAATATTCAGAAAACAGACAAAAAAGAGAACCATTTGAATAGATTTGTGGATAATAACTTCATGCAGATTTTGACCAGGAATGTGATCACTTCCAATAATGACTTGTTTAATGCCGAAGTGGAATGTATTGAGTAAGTATTCATCTTTTTCCTAATTAAGTACATAATTCTGGCAAACTAGAAATATACCCAAATAAGTGGACCGAAGACACCACGGATTGGATATCTAACCTACCACATACGCCGGCGCAGAGGTATGCCTAAAAGCGCTAGAGAAATGGCCGGATCGCTTATGAAAAGGAGTGACTGAGGATAATGATCAATGGGGAGGAGGAGAAAAATTAGCAGGAGGACTTTACAAAGAAAATCAGGTGTGACAAAAAAATATGTTTTCGCACTTCGTCATTAGAGACGCCAATCTTTCTTGTTGAGTGCCGCTTTTAACCAGTTAACTGCTTAAAACACCCACAGGTCTTCCTGGTCCACAGACCCTAATCGTCTGCCAGTCGGTTATCCGTCGCTCTTTGACCGCATGATCCATATATTATTCCACTTTGGAGTTGCCGGTTTGAAAACAGTATTGATTTTACACACTTTGTATTTCAAAGTTCTTTCTCGATTCGTTTTCCCTTATATAAAGTTTAAAGAATTCTGAATGTGTCTTCCAGGGTATTAAAGATGAATCTAGCGGAACTTCAGATGCGCAGCATAGCTAAAGAGCGTATAGACGGAGTAATAACAGACGCTGTTCTATCTACACTCAACTCTCTTGTCAAGGCGTGGGAGAAGCAGCAGAGGGAGATAGAGAAGAAGAAGCAAGATGATGAAGCGCTTTATGTTACCAAGTAAGTTTTAAATAAAGTAATGATGGGCTAGATTCCTTCGTAGCCGCTGAATTAAAGCCTAAAATTTCAGGGGTCTAAGTGTTGTTGTCTCTTTTTCGGCTTATAGAGGGTAACAAAGACAGCACAACTTGTAGATCTCTCAAAGTTCTTGTCTCAGTTACCCTATCGCTTGGCATCATTTGAACCATAGACATAAGCATAGAAGACCAACAATGAGTGCGAGCGAGAAACAAATCTCTTATGGTGATACTGCAAGATAGCAAAGGATAGCGAATCGAATAGCTCTGTAACCGATTTTGAATGACAGGGGGTCACTTTGGGCCACGCGAAAAACCAGCTTTCCAGTTTTTTGTAAAAAATTGCGTAAAAACTACATATTTATATAAAAATAAGGATACTTTTAATTATGACGGTGCGTAGTGTAGTTGGATGTGGTGTTAATCACAAAAATAGTCCAGAGAAATGTACATTTCACGGGTAAATTCCTAGGACGTTATTACTTTTGAACTATATGTTTTTTTGCTTAAAATAACTTATATTTCATGTTTAAAATATAGAATAGCTTCTTCTGAATTGCTAATTTTCGTATTTTGCATTGAAATAAGTTAAGTTGTTGAGAATGTTCTGAATTTTAGTGTTATATTTTTCATCAATATAGCTCACATTTACGCTAGGGCTTGACTTTTCAAATTTATCGATACCTATTTCCTTTATGTTTATAATACGAGCTCACAGACACATTGTTAAGCGTCGCGTACTGAAATACTTGATTTACCATTTTCGTCTTGAAATAAACAGAAGTAGGTCAGTCCTAACTTTGTTTTGCCATTTTGTTCAACAGTTTCCAAAGGATTCGAATATAAAAGGAAAATTGATAAGGGTGATTGGACGAGTTGGAATCCTAAAAAATACTCTTAAGTTTGTAGCAAACATTTTCTAGATGTAGGTATATAAAAGAAAATGTCGACTAAATACAACTTTATTAAAAGGAGCTAACAGATTCGGCAGCTTGGAATCGGGGTTGACTAATTTAGTTCTGTTACCAATTTCAAAAAAATATCAGCGCCGGCAGCCATTTCGGCAACCAGCGCCGGTTGGTAGCTCATGGGACCCGGCGCCGGCAGCAGCGGAGGCACTTCCGTATAGTTATTATCGGCTCAAACAAATTGTTACCAAAATATAATGTCATTCCTTCCTTAAAACAGACTATTTTAAAATTTTTGTTTATAAAGTAGAAAATCGCAAAATTTCACAACCACAGACAGTATTCGAACCTGCGTCTTCTCCGTAAGTACCGGAGACGTTTTACCTACTAGGCTAAAATGTGGTTCTGTTCTGTCTGATGTTGTGAAATATGCGTCTTCAATACGCATTCCAACGTTGCGTTGCGTTTGTGGTTGTGAAATTTAGCGATTTTCTGCTTTGTAGAATTATCAGCCATTAACGTCTTCCGTGGTCTAGTGGTTAGAGCGCTCGGCTCTCGATCCGGAGTCCGGAGGTTCTGGGTTTGATTCCCGATGGGGACTCTGTCAGACAAAAATCCCTTTGTGCGACTTCCCCAGTTTGGTTAGGACATTGCAGGATGAATCACCTGATAGTCCGATAAGTTGGATGATTCCGTGCTTCGGAAGGCACGTTAAGCCGTTGGTCCCGACTACTACCTATGGATGTAGTCGTTAAAGAGTCATATTTCAGAGGCCTTTGGCGGCCTCAAATGCTATATTTTGACATTTGCTCCATACATTAAAAATAAAAAAAATACATTTGGCCTAAGATAGGGGCTCATGCTGGTGGCACTGGTCGCGCAGTGACGAAGATAAAAAAATGAGGTTTGAACAAAGAAACATAAATTACAGTTCCACCGACTTTTTTGGGTTGGTACCTAGAAAAGGGGCTTTCTGTAATCGTAAACGGTAGTTGCATATAATATAGCCATAGCCGTCACGCAACATTTCGTCAGTTAATATCAATCTCATACATTTTTTTTTTATTCTATACTACTGGCATTTACGATAGTAGAAATCCACTTATCTACGGCCCAAGGTGGAGAAATGGAGGATTATCGACACTACTACCTACTACAAGTGAAACACTGCGATTGTTGACAGCGACGCTACCGCCTGACCAGACAAGTCAATGTCGCCAGGGTACACGATTATCGATACCAAAATGTACATCACTATCTAACGCACACATTGACAAATCAAAATTGGTTACGCGTTTTCGGGCTCTTTGTTTATCTATAGGCAGTAAGCTGCCGTTATTCATAATCTAAGATTTGAACATATTTCAATGTAATATTTTAGATCAAAATGCGAGGATGAAGATGATGAAGCGATTGCTTACAAAGAAATATTGGAAATGTTTCCTTCATACTCAGAAGAAGACTTCGCGGATTTCAAGCCGCCGGACTTAGAACAGAAACCAATCAAAACCATTCAAAATAACTCAAAGCCGAAACAGCTTATCAACTCTGAAGACGTTACTTTAGTCTACAAGTGGCATTCTAACTTTATGAAGAATCTTACGGCAGCCGAATGGTTACCAAGCCCAAAAAAATTGGTCGGCAATGACGTGATAAGTTCATACTTGCAAAGGTATCCGATATTCAGTCGGCTTATTCAAGACGGTTGGGAGGCGTTGGATGCAGATTTAGAAGGGAATATAACGCCTGGTTTGATGGTACTTATATCGCAAATTAAAGAGAAAATTGACGGGATTGGTAAGTTAAATGTTACTATTTTACTTTTGTGATTATTTGTAGTTTTTTGCCTTTTCAAGTTTTGAAAGTATCTTGTCTGTGTCGCGCTCAAATTTTCATTACTATAAACTTTCTAATTATCTTATTCTTAAGAGGCTATGGGAAAAGATAGATATATGACAGTGCGCGCAGTCTTTTCGCTTGAAAGAAAGGGATAAAGTGCGCAATCCGCAACGCATTCGATTGCGACAGATATACTGTGCGTGTTACCAAAACTAAATGACGTAAGCGCCTGATATAAAATATCGACTTTTTGTAAAAACTAAGTAATAAAATAAAATTTTAGGTTGGGCAAACCCTAGCAACTACAAATACCATTCTGTGTACTTAATTTCACTACTTAAAATACCTCCGATTCCACAAAAAGAGGAATAAATGAAAATTGAAGAGGCAAGTTTGGATTTTTATTTTGTCGAGTCGATTTTCACTAATCATGTTTTGGTCTTGGTGATGCCCTCACTTTAATGGTCAATAAATACATACCTGAAAATCACGGCAAGATATTGGGTAAATATAAAGATATTTCTCTTTAGAATACCCAAAAAAACTTACAAATCGCCTTAACATTACTTCTTCAACTATAATTCTTTTCTATCACAATATGATACTAAAATGGCCGAATAAATCGTGAAATAAACACACAATACATCTACTTATGGATCACTGCATACGATTGGGTGTAATTGCGTGTGAACTTAAGAAGTATTCATACAAATCTTTAACAAAAATTATCATTTTTAGAATCATCAGGTACAAAAGTGGACTTTTACCGTTCGCCGTGGGTATCTCAAACCAGACAGAGTGTGCCGCTTCTGTACAAAGTCAAGGAAAGCACTAACGAATTGCTGGATCAATGGCCTGACTTCCCCACTTTGAGAGACGTAAGATTTTTTTTCTAATGCAATTACTTTAACGTCGGCTAACATTGTTTGGTTTAACTTCATTCGGTAAGAATAATAAACCTTTCAGTTTTCCCTTTAAAAACGTATTTTTTAATTGTTTCTCCCACTGTCTTTTATTGTACTGCACCGTACGATTGCGCCTAAGTTTAAACAGGGTGTTAATTTGATTGCGTGACATAGCTCAGGGGCGGGATCAGTATCAGTAACTGCACAACTTTTCCCAAGGAACATAGGGTGATGAAACTGCATCAGCGGATAGCGCATTTTGTGTGGAAGGTCAAATTTGGTTTTTCGTATTTCGACCTATGTTCCTTGGAAAAAGTTGTTCATTTACTGATACTGATCCTGCCCTTGAGCTATGGCACGCAATCAAATTAACACCCTGTATACTGCAAGTTTCTTAATAAAAAAAAATTCCTGGGGATTAGGTATACCACATTTTTATACGAAACTATTAAAAAACTTAATTACCATCGCTCTTGCAGATAATGGTGATAGTGAACCGCATCCTAAGTTTTCCTGTAACGAGTCCAATCTCCCGATTCCTCACCGGGTTGGAACTGCTCCGCGATAAGATAGAGGAATGGAACAAGAACGCTCATCAGGGAAATAACCTTATTGAAGTGTCATTGGCCGTCGGACAACAGATTATAAATTGGAGGAAGCTTGAGATGGCGCATTGGAAAGAGGGGCTGAATAACGTGTACCACAGGTAAGACTGATACGTCACGAAACTCAGAGCTAGTAGAGCATTTGCAGTAGGAGTAATTATAATATTGGGGGACTATTCGCGTTAGAGCGGCTTCCCACCAGAGCTGTGGTAGGTAGCTAACCTCTGAGCTGGAAGATATCCATTCAATAGTATTGCTCCATTTTCGAGCGCAGCTCTCAGCTTAGAAAATAGAACAATCACATTATTGGTTGGAATTTTTCCAGCTCACACATCGAACTCACAGTTTAGCAACCCAGCACAGCATATATTTTTTTTCAAAAGTCTACTGTAAATTCTCCTGAGTCAAAAGCTGAATAAAATACTGAGTTCGTCTTAAAAAGAGATTTGTGTATTTACTGAAAAGCTAACCATTTCAAAGTTGCGTAGTATTAAACTTTGTTAACTTTGTGTTAATTTAAGTTTAACGTTTTGGCATTTAATGAAAAGAAGTACAAACCCTTTCCATACTTACAGAAAGCAATCAGAAGCACACAAATACTGGTTCTACCTTTACTCTGTCATCACGTCGTACCTGGAACCGGCAGAGGGCAGTGACCCCGTGACAGCTGATCGCGTGACGTCAGTGCTGAAGGACTTTATAGAGACTTCCAACGTGGTAGAGTTCGACGTACGACTTGATATTGTATACGTTTACCATTGCCAGCTGGTGCATTTGGAGAATAGTCAACGACGAGGTTAGTTTTAAACTTCACATAAACGAATTGTGAAAAATTTTACACTCGAAAGCACCTCAGTAAAAACACTTTTGGACCTTATGGCGTGGTAATAGAGTTGAAAGGTTTCTACCGAAGAGCGGTTGACCGTACTCTCCATGTGCGCAAGGGAAACAGATATGGCTTCTCAGATGCTGTGAGCTTGTCCAGTTCTTTTTTGTGTCAATGCGCTTGCACTTGACCTCGATCTAGCTACGGAGAATATAGATGAGGTCGTCGATGGAACGAGCTTGCTCGCAAGAAGCCTATTTACTCGACTTTAATATATACGGATTATATGAACTCGGGTGCACAGACACAGGCAGATATTTCCACTCCTTAGCTGTGCGCATTCTATGGAAATGAAGAGAAACGAACAGAGCTGGGGAAATAAGCTCTAGGGGACACTTCGAAGTACAATCTGTAAAAGACCTACAGACATGCAAACTTGCGAAGTTGGGCCAGACTGTGAATCTTTGTTTTTCACCAGCATCTCATCAATAACAAGCTGCAGTCATACATAGAGTTTCAGACCTGTTTATGTGTTTTTTGCGTTTACCTCAGACCAACCAAATGCGTCAACTATTATTGCGTGGCCTATACTTATAAATTTAAAGTCCGTTGTCTAGGTGTCCATTGTCTGCCGTGTGGTGCTGGCAAAGAATAGTACCAACCCATCTCCCGTGGGTGTCATAAGAGGCGACTAAGGGCTTAATAATCAGAGGATGGGCAGCAGCATCTTTCCGTGTATCTTACTATCTTACATACTGCGGTCGCCAGCCGCAACGCTTACAAGCTTGGCGGCTATGGTAAATCCCCTCCAAAGTACCACGCATTTTTGCTGGCGTTCTTTAGGGAGCTCCCTGTCCTGTAGTGGACGTTTCATGGGTTGGTATGATGACATTTTCCCATTGCTGGGTAAAACCCTCCCTTTTATGTCACCATTGATCTTTGTTTTTGGCTTCCAACTGCCTATACCTATAACTAAGGTCATACATATATAAATTTCACGCTTCCTTCTCGTCGCTCCACATATTTTCTCGCTTTATTTGCTTTCCATTCGTAGACGCTAGTCGGTTTAGGGTACTCCTGTCCTTATTTTTAATCAGAACGTTCTGAAGGACAAATAGCTGAACATTATATAGCTGTAAAATAACAGCTGATTTCCATAGTAGTTATTAAGTAGGCGCTACTAGGCTAGTGATCATCATCATTAGCCTTATTCCGTGTTACGGAGTCGGCTGCCTAACCTAGGGGATTCGACGAGGGCACTAGATTTCATACAGAGCGACTGATATCTTATCTCCACAACTCAGTGAGCAAACCAGGGTGTATACTCTAAATTTTTAATATATCGATACAATACTACCGACCACTTACATAGCCTAAATCAAATTATAGAAAAAAGTAATGAATTTAATTTTCCCCTGTATATAGCATTCGTAGACTACGCAAAAGCCTTTGACAGCCTCCATCACACAGCCTTATTCAATGCTTTGCACAATCAGAATATAAATCAAACATATATAGATCTCCTAAAACTTATTTACATAAACAGTACTGCTTCTATCAAGTTAGAGTCAACTGGTCCACTATTCAGAATTGAAAAAGGAGTAAAACAGGGTGACCCTTTGTCCCCTAAGTTATTTACAAGTGCTCTCGAAGAAATTTTTAGAAAGCTGGCGAATGCATGGAAAGAGCGAGGGATTGACGTCGGCGGTCAAAGGATCACAAACCTTCGGTTCGCTGACGACATAGTCCTGTTTTCCTCTACAGCTACAGAACTACAGGAAATGCTCCAAGAGTTATGTTCGGCAAGCTTTGAGTCTGGATTGATGATGAACATGTCAAAAACCAAGCTGATGACAAATAGTATCAAATACAGCGTGACTGTAGATGGCGAGAGAATGCAGTATGTCGAGGAGTACTTATATTTGGGCCAAATAGCCTCCTTCCAGGCACGACAAGATAAAGAAGTTGCCAGACGCACTGATAATGCCTGGAGGAGCTATTGGTCCATGAAAAGCTACATGAAGAGCGATCTTCCGATCACATTAAAGCGCAAACTCATGGACAGCTGCATTCTCCCGATTCTCACGTATGGTGCACAGGCTTGGTCTTTGACACAACATCAAAGATCCAGGCTCACGGTTTGCCAGCGAGCAATGGAGCGCAGTATGTTGGGTCTGAAACTGACAGATCGGGTCAGAAATACCATACTGCGCTCAAAAACACAAATAGCTGACGCAGCCTACACAGCCGCCAAGCTTAAATGGGATTGGGCAGGTCACGTTTCCCGCATGCCGCATGATCTATGGGCCAAAATCACCACCACCTGGCAGCCGCACAGCGACAGGAGGCGTCGAGGCCGACCAAGGCGCCGATGGCGCGATGAACTTGACGTCTTTTGTACAAACTGGCAATAGCAGGCTCTTAATAGGGACGAATGGAGAAAAAAGAGGGAGGCCTTTGCCCAGCAGTGGGACAGCAACGGCTAAATAAGATAAGAAGAAGATAAGATACAATACTAGCGAATTATAAACTTCGTCCCTTGACGATACAGTAGGATATTGGTTGGATGCTAATCACTGCCAATTTGACATTGCATCCAACCAATATTCTACTCTATGTGAGTGAGCGAAGTTATGCATTCGACTGCATCGAAGTAGTATCGTATCGATACATCGAAAATTGAGAGTAGACACCGTGCTTCAATCCTAGATTAGTCTTTGCTAGGTTAGTGGTCAACCTTACATACATAGATAATATCACGCCTTGTTCCCGTTGGGGTAGGCAGAGACCACAGTTCTCCACCTGCTACGAACTTGACATACTTCCCTTGCTTCCTGAACTTTCATCAATCCTTTCATACATGCTCGTCGGTTTAGGGTACTTTTAACCTGGCCTTTATTCAGAACGTCCTGACTGAGTTTGGTCCTGGTCAACCTTGCTGTCCGTTTTTAAGTCGCCGATTTGTCTCTGACTTGACTTTATAAACTAATAGTAAAAAAGTTATGGATGAAAAAGCTCCATATACGTTATCTGCTGGTCTGCTGGTTTTATGTATGGACGCAAAAAGACATAACCGGCTGTAACGAATTTAATCTATGAAGACTTGCCAAATCGCGGTGCGAGTGCTCGACCTACTGATCATCCGTGTGCGCGAGCCGCGGCGTCCCCATCCCGTAATAATCAATAAAAAAAGCTGTGACAACTGCTTAACGTGCCTTCCGAATCACGGAAATGCTCTAGTTGTCGTGCTACTAACGGTCACCCATCTGGGTTTTGACTACATTCGACGTAGCTTAACTTTCGTGATCAAAATAAATAGCTACTACTACCTACTACACGCCTGTGATAAGCCTTACAATAAACTTGTTTGCAGACGAACTCCTCTCAATATTCTGGAACACGTACAACTATTACTCTCAATTCAGCGGCCAAGTAGCATCTTACATCAAGGACAAGCGAGCGCCGATCGAGAAGAAACTGCGTGATTTCGTTAAAATCTCCACCTGGGACAGAGATCTTAGCTACTGGAGCGTAAAGGATACTGTCGAAAAGGCGCATAAGTGTCTTCATAAACATACGAAAGAGTTTGAGGTAGGAGTTTCTTTCTTTGAAATATTACAAAAAATATTCTGATTATTTTTCGGATGACAACGTCTTGCGCCCCTGCGGTGCAGTGGTGAAACTATCTTCTGCGCTGAAACTTCCAAATGCGACTCCACCATGACGCCACTTTGTTTGTGATGCGATGTAGTTTAGCGACGTCATTAAGAGATCATTAGAGGGTTATTTTCAAACAGACATTACTTTGGCCTATTTAATTTGGCCGATGGGGCGTAAGGGTTCTAGAGTGGCGACCACGTACCGGAAGACGAAGCGTTGGCAGGCCCCCCACAAGGTGGACCGACGAGCTGGTGGCGGTCGCGGGAAGCCGCTGGATTCGAGCAGCGCAGGACCGCGAGTCATGGAGATCTTTAGGGGAGGCCTATGTCCAGCAGTAGACGTCTTTCGACTGATATGATGATGATTTAAAAACCAATCTGTTTTTAGTTCATTTTATCTCCCAATTACCACAGATTGTGGGTCTCAAATTCGTAAGAAGAAATGTGATGGTTCTCATATTTTAATAACTTTAAATTACAAGGCCTTGCTATTCTATTACAACTATTCTCTAGGAAAAGTAGACAGAAGAAACACTCGTCTACACTAAATGTGGTGTTTCTAACATTCTGTCGAATTCCAGAATGTGCTAAAAGAAAGCGTAATGAGCTGCCTAATAGACAAGTCTAATGACGCGGCGTCAGACCACGTGGGCATATGGGACCGCCCCAAGCGATCTGCCAGTGGCAATTCTCCAGCGGGTGGAGCTTATCTGATCGACCCACAGAACCACCTCGTGCTAGCTAGGAATGTCAAGGTAAGCCATCTTATATTAAAAAAAAACCGGCCAAGTGCGAGTCGGACTCGCGCACTGAGGGTTCCGTACCACCACATAAACATAATTGTATTAGTTGAAATTTCAGTAAGTTAATGTGCTAGATTTTTTGAGTCCGACACGCGCTTGACCAAATTTTATTATTTGTTGTTATTTTATAGCCTATGCCCTATATACATACCAATTTTCAAGTTTTTAAGTGTTCCCGTTTTTAAATAGAACTAAAAAAAAAATCGCCTCAGCAACCATCCAACTTGACCCCTCTCTTATATGAATGTTTTTGAAACGGGAGCTCACCACAATTGGTTACCATTAGTTGTGAGAAAAGTTGTAATATTTAATGATTTCAGACTTTTCCCATTATTTGTACTGTGAGACCTAGCTTCTTGCCAAATTTTATAATTTTAGGTCAACGGGAAGTACCCTGTAGGTTTTTCATTTTTGAATAAATGTATGGAGATGAGGACATAAAATGCCATATCTTTTGATTGCGTCGTTGTAAAAAATTTAAATTTTCAAATCTTGTGTGGTTCATGGATCCTAATATATGGTATTAATTTCAACCTGATACCTTTACCCGTTCGTGAGATAAAGGGTCTTGACAGACAGACAGACAGACGGACAACAAAGTGATCCTATAAGGGTTCCGTTTTTTTCTTTTGAGGTACGGAACCCTAAAAAAACTTAATTTAGGCATTTCATACCTACAGGTTTTCAATTTAGTGACTGAATAAGTTGCCTGTGTCAGGAGACACCACTCTTACTAAATATGCACATAATTTTACGTGAGCTGTGCTGTGAGCCACATAAATTACTAGCTTAAGCCACGATCGCACCTAGCTGAATTTATAAGACTAATTGGGCATACATTGCCAGTGTCCACATTCTTGAAAATCAGGGAAAAGTCAGGGAAGCTTAAGGTGGTCAGGGAAAGTCAGTGAAATCGAGGAGCCACCTGGAAAGTCAGGGAAAAATTGAGGATTTACAGTTTGCTTTCTGAGTTCCTATGGCCACCTTCCGGCTCCATCATCAGGGCAGCTCAATGGAAAACCATTGAGCGACGCGATGCACACGATGTTTAAAATAACATGCGTTGATGTAAATCAACAGCCAATACTAATAATTACTTTGATTGAATATTTTCTGCTAAGGCAGCATTTTAATATCTCTCTTAGTTTGTCTGGTCTCATAGGGTTTCACATCAGTGCCATCAGGTACTCCAGGTCTTCAACGATCCTAGTTTTTATAGTTTTTCCTTAATATAGGTACTAAACTCTAGCTCTGTGCCAAATTTCAGCTCTCCAGGTATAGTGGAAGTACGAGATCTGTTTGATGATCGGTGAGTGAGTGAGTGAGTGAGTGAGTGAGTGTGTGTATGTCAGTGACAAAATTGCTCAACTTCGACTGTAAGCTAGGAATAATAAGTTATTTAAGGATATAGCTAAGTCTAGTATCTACTTTTTGTCATAAAAAATTAAGGTCTCTAGCTTTATCCAAAAGGAAGTTACAGGGGGGTCAAAAGAGCCTAGAGTGACTTCGAGAAAAGGATGGTAGGCTGTGCCTTTATTTGCTCGACTTGGCTGGGGCACTGCCGTGGCTCCAGAAAGAAATCTAAAATTTATGTTATTTTATTCTGTTAAAACAAAAAAAAAAATATATTCATGTATACTTTATTTTTCTTTAAAATGAATAAAATTGGTCAGGGAAATTTTCGAAAATGGTCAGGAAAAGTCAGGGAAGTTTTTGGGGCATTAGCTGTAGACACCCTGATTGCTCGTTGAAGTAAGGATATTGCAATTAACAAAACCAAGCCTCCCAGCAATGTATGCTGAATCTTTGAATTCAGCTAGGTATGATCATGGCTTTATCAATTTATTACCTTTAAACGTTATTCGACGCGACGAATAAAGTAAACGACGCCGCGTCGCCGTCTTTTATATAGTCTGTATCGTGTGGAGAAATGGGACTGTCCCATATGATTTAAATGGTTTAAATGTAACGCCTGTGCACTCGTAACGGGCGGGGCCTATCTGTTCGACCGTCAGTGCGTGATCGTGCTAGTTAGGAATGTCAAATATAGCTACGTCACTTCTTTCTGGCGTTTTCTGTGAAGTTGAACTCATCTTTACAACGGACATTTATATTAAAAGGGACACAAAAAACTACAAAATATTTTCCGTTACACCTGGCCGTACATTGAAGTTAATTTACCCCATAATGCAAATATTTATCCAATACACTTTTAAAGCTAGTAAAAGCTGACATCATCAAAGTACATCAAAAATATAATTGTCGATTTTCGCTTACCGGGAAAGACATTACACACAACACCTACGACTTTCATGTCAAAAATTATCTCAACGTTCGCTGCATCTCAATAATTTATTTTTCTTTATAATGTCAATTTCACTAAGTAATCAAATATTTTGAGACTTATTCTCATAAAGAATACTTGTTTTTTACAGAAATATCTAGACCAAGCTGAGGAGCCAAACGCTCTGATATCCGAAGACAGTCTCCTCGCTAAGGTCCCCAATTTGCTAAACAAAGCGAAGACTCTTTGCAAAGATACCATAAATAACTCCGGTTACCCATCACTCGTTCAGGGACTGGATGATTTTGTTACCATGGTTATTGAGACCAGCTCACATCTTGGCTCTATAGAGGTAAGATTTTGAAGAAGATGGACACCTGCACAAAATTAAGACAGTTGGTGTTGCCTCTATACTGGTATCTTATACAAGGTATTTAAAAAAATTGTGAGCACTATTTCAGCGTGTCAATGAGACCGTGAAACTGAACAACTTTTCCCAAGGAACATAGGTCGAAATACGAAAAAAAAACAACTTCCCATATAAGCACCAGCTGATTGCGCATTTTGTAAGGGGGGTTAAAAATATTTTTAGTATTTCGACCTATGTTCCTTAAGGAAAGTTGTTCAGTTTCATGGTCTAAGTTAAATAGTGCTTACAAATTTTACAACACCCGATTTTAGCCTAATTAACTGTAAGGCTAAAATGGCCACGTTGAAGCAACAATGTTTCTTTTTTCAGATCGACTCGACACTCCCGAAAGAAAAGCAGACATCTCAGGCCAAAAACATTATACAACAGAAGAGGAAAGCCCTTGCAGACTTGTTCAAGTATTTGGCGAAGATGGGGCTCAACTACCGAACCGGATTAGTGATACTGGCTGCTAATGACAACTTGTATGACTTCACCATACCGCCCGTCGATTTAAACGCTGCCATTAGCTATTTGAAGAGCAGGTTCGTACGTGCTATCTTACGGTATTATTTATAAGGAGAAAGCTTTAGTCTAGATGCGCTATAGCGACTCAAAAAATAAAGAATGCATATGCCTCTCTGTGCTTTTAATCGCTGTATGGCTCCAATTATAGAACACACGACACTGAGGCCACTTTTACGTTAGAATCTTGAATGCGACTGTGTATCTATCAAAATGTATGATCAAAGGGTGAAAGTGATTCTTTCGGTTTGTTACCGGCTAGTATGTATTCGTTGAATTTCATTAATAAAAAATTGCTACTAGCGTTCAAAGGTTAAACAAATTCGGTTCAAAAAAACAATCTGTTTCTTATTCTAAAAAAATATAGCAAAGGCAAAGCTATATAACAAATATTCAGGTTCGAAAGACCAATCTTTTCTGAAAAAAAAAAACATAGCTAAAGTAAAGTAGAGCTCGAAGGACCAATCTATTCTTTAATCTAACAAAAATATAGAAAAGACAATGCCGAATTCCACATTATCCGGCTCGAAGTATCAATTTATTATTATATCTTCTTTTCAGACGTTGCGACGCATCACTTAGCTTACTTTGGTCAGGATGTGAAAACTACTTCCAAAAGAGCATAGCGCGCCACCGCCTTCTGACCGCAGGTCTTCTATCGCCACATCAGGACCTGGGCTTACAAAATATAGAACGGTGCAAGGGATTCGCTGCTCAGCTAATGGTATGTAAAATGTTTACTAACATTACTAGCTGTATCTCGAAATTTTTAGACAAACTTTTACCCTTATTTACTTGGGGATGAATGTTCAAAAAATTTTTAGTGCAAAAACTTTCGTGTTTCTAGATCCAACTTACATAAACAAAACAGCATTTTCCACTAATTATCTGAAGTTACATTGCCTCTGTTTCAGAAACTGACGAATTCCCAAAAAAGATCCATATCGAAATATTCTAGACTCCTTTGTGACTTGCGCACAATGACCACAAACTTTACCAATGCACTAGACACCGATATTGACGGGAGCATATCTACTTTAGATCAGAATATTGACACCCTAACCGAATGTTACGCGAACGCCAGCATTTTACTCGACCAGTTTAGTATAATACTAAGATCTTGCCCCGAAAAGGGTATGGGAGATAACGAACCACAATTCGATGCAGATCTTTCCGATTCACCAATAGTAAAATGCTTTAGAAACAGCGAAGAGTGGTATGAACTTGATGCTAAGGTCAAAGCTATGATATCAGTCGTAAATAAACAAAAGAATGCACTTCAAAAATTAAACTCTGTGCCTAAAGCAATAGGGCGCACTATTGATGCTCCAGTCATCTCTCCCAATCACATCGAAGTTACTAACGATGCTATTTCGTCATTGGAAGCGCTCAAAAACGATGCAGACGCAATTTTGTCGGAGAACGAATTCAAATTTAAAATAAAATGCTTAGATAAATGTAAATCACATCACCCGATTTTAAGAAGCATAGTTCATTTGTCGAACTATCTAAAAGATAAGATCGCAGAAGTGAAAAAAGAAGACCAAAGTGATGTAGAAATGGCAACCAACAGCGATGATTTGATCAAAGGTGCAGAAGATTTGACTGCAACAATGCTTCTAATCATACAATCTATATACAAAAAACATTTACCGGAAAAGAGTAGTACTGACAACACTGATGTGTTGAACGCTATCGACGAAATAATTTACGAAGAGAAAGATAAAGAGGAATCCAAGGAGATTCTAGAAGACAGACATTTAAAAGAGCTTTTACAAGAGAAACTCTCCAGTGATTGCAATCAACTGCAACTTGATACACTAATTGACAAGCTAAAGAATTTGTTGAAAGATTATGTTTGTTATATGCAAACGACAATGGATTCCACTTATGTAGTGCCACAAGCAATGATGAGATTGGTTCCAATATTGGAGCAAACGGTCCTGTTCGTGCAATACTTTGTGACGCAGAAAGTGGCGGTGCATAGAATTTCGTGCAAGATGCTTTCGGTGCTTCTAAAGATATTCTCCGATTTGGCTACGAAAGGGTGAGTTGCAGTTATCTGGTTACTTAAGTTTTTTTCTAAATAGTTTTTAAGCTAATACTACATCCATAAATCCTACCTTTATTTTTTTTTAATTTTAAAGAAAATATTATGTAAAAATATGCGGTAGAATCGATAAAAGGACCACCAAGGATTGAATATTGACTAACCAATAACACCACTAAGGTACCTTTTAGGAAGCGTATAAACGTGTAAACACACATTTCTTGTGTCAGGTTCTGCAAACCATCAGATCTTGATATGGAAGAAGGTGACGGTGAGGGTGGACCAGGAAAGCTCTCAGGCGGCACCGGCCTCGGGGATGGCGAGGGACAGAAGGACGTCTCCGATAGAATCGAAAATCAGGTACATACAGATCAACGTTAGTTCAAAGATAACTAACTAGTCCGATGAACCAAATGTCTATAACATGACTACACGACTTTTTCTATACATATTTTTTTCACATCTTATTTAAAAGTCTTAAGGTTCTTTAAAGCAAATTCTGGTTTTAGATTCAGATTATTTTATTCAATGTAGATACTTTACGGAATAATAATACAATGCAAATAGACCGAGTCTACTACCGTTTCGGATCGTGCTATGGCAGCGTAAAGGAAAAGGGGCAAAAATTGGGGGGCATTAATAAAAAATCATTAATTTAAATAAACAGGATCAACTAGAAGACGCCCATAAACCAGGCGAAGAGAAGAAAGAAGAAGACAGAGATTGCAAGGAAGAAGAAAAAGGCATTAACATGACCGATGATTTCGACTCCCATCTTCAAGACGTTGATAAAAAAGGTACAAAAACATGAAACCTTCAATGAAATAAGAATACTGTATTTTTGTATAAAAATCCTATGAATCTAATATTGACTAATAATAATGGTTTTACAGATGGTGAAAATTCCGAAGATGAAGATGATAACGATGATGCCGATAAACAAATGGGAGATATTGATAACGCTGCTGAAAAGTAAGTCAGAATCAAATAATAAAAATCGCTAGAGAAAGTGCCTCACTCGTCTGTTAAATTTTTGGTTTAAATGTTGGACAAAAAAGGCAGAGGCTTTACTTGCAGCTTTTTGACACACGCTTGTAACATTTGTGTCGAAATACTAGTTCAAATATTAATATAATGTAAAAATACGTATAACAAATTAAAATTAATACATTACTGAATATAGGCTAGATCAACAAATATGGGGATCAGAAGACGAAGAGAACGTAGAAGATGAAGGCAAAAAGGACAAAGAAGAGAAAGGAAAAGGAGAAAGCACGGGAGAGAAAGAGATGGGTGCTAAAGAGGAGGAACAGGGTCAAGACGATGGCACAGAAGGAAAGGAAAAGAAGAAAAAGAAAGACATCAATGAAATGGATGAACCTGAAGTAGATGATGATCATGTGAGTAGAACTTTTCACAAAGTCTAAAGAAATAAAGAAAACCTCTAAGATTACCGTCTCAGAGTCCTTAACATGACTAGAGGAACTAGTTTGTCACATCATTCATTTGTTTATAAAAACGAAAAATCTTTTACGTTCTTTTGTAAAGTTAAACCATTATTCACTGAATTTTAAAAAGTCTTGAAACAAGTTTTATGTTTCAAGTTACCATCTAAAAGTCATGTGTATTTCATGAACGCTTTGTTTCAAAATAATAAAACCGTTTCACCAATAATTGACAAAACTTTTGTGTTATAACAGGTTGATCCTTACCATGGTAATCAGCAACAGCTGCCAGAACCAGAAGATTTTGATTTACCTGAAAATATGGATGTGGATGGTGAAGAGGGAGATGATAATGTAAGTTCTACTCAATCTTATATAAAATAGTTATTTATGCAACTGTTGCGTAATGAGAGTAATTTTAACACGAGATCTGGTTTTTGATAAGAGGCGCAGCCGAGTATCAAAATAGTGATCGAAAGTTAAAATGACTAATTACGTATAGTTGCATACAAAACTTTATCTACGACCGACAAAATAAAATACAATTTTAAAGAGTAGTAATCAATTTATTGAACTAAGAGGACAGTTAGTACAGTTATTTAAAGTTAATCCAGAAGTTATTCCAGATCCAGAGCTTGTGGATGGAGTTGCTTTAACATTAATTTCATTGCATACTGTTACACCCGGTATATGGTTACTGACAGCCTCTTGTAGACTCATGTTCTCCTGGTACATACTTTTCATTTTGTTTAAATCAGTTCTTTTGTTGTCACGGTCACTTTACGTGTCAGCCTCTTGTCGATTTATGTACTCCTGGTACTCTCCGTTTATTTTTAAATTTAAGTAGGCAGTCGTCACCCCAGTAAAAAGTATTCTTACAAAATCACTTTAAAGTAGGCTGTATGTAGTACTGTGGTAGCCTATGAAGACTGAAAATTATGAATATAACAGCTGCGGAATGAAAATCCATACTCCATTACAGTACTGCTCGTAGTATGGAACAGTTAGGAAATGAAAATGATAGCGGACAATGACCTCAATTTCGAATCTGTCATTGGTTTCGAATTTGGAATATTCCGAAACGGGAGTGGATAAAAATCAATCAAGGTTTATTTTAAATTTTAAACTTCTCGTACATGTCTGTTTTGTGTCTTATATCAACTAAGTTACAGCACTTGTGGTCTAGTGAATGTTACTCCTTCTTTCTGATCACTAAAGTTTACTAACGTTCATTAGTATTGGTTTAGTAACGGATGAGTGCCTTAAAAACTCGACAACACTATTTAGTAGTAGGATTATTTTTGGACCCGTGCCCTAATTTTAGTATAAAATTTATACTTGCGACTGTCTGCACTTGGTGAAACTTCATCTTCAGTTTGGTGATAAAAGTACTGGTTTTATTTTTCTGTAACGGTTTCGCTATTTCTTCAAGGAGAATTTCATACAATTTAAATCTATTAGTGACGAAGACCACTCAGCATGGATGATGCTGATGACGTAGCTTAAATAACGAAACCGGTGGAGAAAAATAAAATTCTGTGAAACCATTAGGTAATTTTAGTTTGGTGTTCAAAACATTAATCCAATAATTTCCTAGTGAGACAAGGATCGAAAAACGTCGTCGTCACATACAAATTCCACTACTACTCCAGTAAAAATACGGTTTTGCAAAACATTAAATGTTAATAGCTACTTTTTTGTGTATATCGTATTTAAATATGATGTTAAGACGCAATATTTACGAATCCACCTAAAATTTAAAGCGAAATATTTTTTTCGAATAACGGCTAAGGCAAAAATAGTAATAGACAATTATATACTTTATATCATAGATAAACGTATACTTTACATATAGGCATCAAAATCCACCATAAATATATTTAAAAATATCAATTTATTTCAAAATATAAAATCTCCACTTATTTTTACATATAAGGTCCAATAAAGTCGAGGTAAAAAATAGAAATAAACTGAGCTAAACTCAACCTTTTTAAATGTAAGTGATTCTTATATATATTCATAAAAATGCCATACTAAATAAACAAAAATGTTTTTGTAATCGCTGGTTTACAATGATTTTGTAAACATTTATGGACAATAACTGACAAAATGGACTGTGCAATGTTAAAGTTTTGGGTGGGCGTGTTGCTTAAACCTAATAAGTAAAACAGTTGTTTTTTTTTGACATGGTATTTAATTGAATTTTATTGTTTATTTTTATTTATGATTTGACATTTAATAACTCTAATCTATGAATTGACATTGTTTAAATTATGGATTGACTTATTGACTGTTGTATTTTACTTAACTTGAATTTTGACTAACATAGTTTTTAAGTTCTTATGTACTAACAATACATGGACCATGTTGTCTGATATTAATTAATAAATTAAAAAAATTAAATTAAAATTATGTTGGAGTTGCCAAAAATGTGATTATATAGCACTATTTAAATTATTAGAAAGCAAAACGGATCTATTACTATTTTTGTTTGCGAAGATAAGCTTTATTTAAATTTCGTGCTATAAAAGTTAAACAATACAAAAAAGCTAATATTTTTAGGTGGATTCATGTATAATATGAAATTCTGAATATATAGCAAGCCATCAATAAAAAAAATAATCTATTTACATTTTTTTCCGAAATTCCATATTTTTTTAATGTTTGGACGGCAAAATAAATTAATAAATGAATTAAATTTAGGTGGATTCCATTAAAAAGCTTTACACAGAAATATAATCTATCGATCTGAAAAAGAATCACGGCTATTATCAATTATTTCCGTTTCGCCATAAAATCTCTCGTAATTTTACTGGAGTATACTGGCGACGCAAGGGTGGTGTGGGAACCCAAAACACCTCGTATTTCGACCCGTATTTCCCTAAAATATTTGTCTTCTTTGTGAGTAATATTCCTTCTGAAATTAGGCTACGGTTCCAAAAATAAGTTTTTATAGAAATATGTTTTCAGTTAAACTCCCATTCTTAATAACCTATTTCCTACAGGAAGGTGAAACAGAAACAGAAAATCCGTTTGAAATAACAACAAACGATATTCCTGAAGAGCAACCAGAAGAGAAAGAGCAGAAAGAAGAGAATAAAACGGGATTAGAAGTGTCTAGTGATGAGGAAGATGGTGCTGATAATGGCAAAGATGATAGTGATAAGGAACAAGAGGTAAAAAGAAATCAAGTATGTTTGGTAAATAGTATACAAGCTAGTAGTATAGAGGTACTATACACGTATTAGCCAGCTCAAAAACCTGCTAGTTTCTTATTTTTTATATTAATAAAGATATCACTTGAAATTGATAGTGTGTAAAAAGACATTTCTAGAAAATCTAAGACCATGAAACTGAACGACTTTCTTCAAAGTCTGTTCAAAGAATAGACTTCCCATAGAAACTTCATCACGCGATAGTGCATTTAGTTCAGGGAGCCATCAATTTATTTTCGTATTTAAATAAAAGCATCTGGGCGACCGAGCTTTGCTCTGTGAAATTTTAACCAAATCACAATAACAGATGGCGCGAATTTTAATTTGTTTCGCTCCCGAAGCCTAGTGATTCTACTCATGAAAACAAGCAACTTTCCCGAAGAATAAACTCTTATACTCGAAAAATGTTTTCGCCTTCCCACAAAATTAATCGATCACGTGACCACTTTACTAAGGGGAGACGAAAACATTTTTTCGAGTAAAACATATATTTTTTTTTTGCTTAAAATGCTTGTTATCATGATTAGAATCACTGGGCTTCGGGAACAAAACCAATGATAATTCACGCTGTATCTATATATATATATGCAAGCAATGCATGTGCTTATGTATCTAAATCTTTCTAGATGGAAAAAGTTCTTCAGTTGCATGCATGATCGGAATGCACAGTTTCAGTTTTCGAAGTATGTCTGTTTACACCCTGTATGTATGGGTGTTCACAACCACCAGCATAACACTTAATTACTTGCAGGAAAAAAGCGATGACAAAACAGAATTAGAAGATAAAAGCAAAGATGAAGGTGACAAAAAAGAGGATGGTTCCGATGACCAAGAACAAGATGGTGAAAATGCAGAGCTAGAAACTGAAACAGAACCGCAACAACCTCCAGAAGAAACCCCTGCGGGCGAAGAAGACAAAGACCTTCCTAAGAACCCTGATGATATTACAGAAGAGGATGAAGTACAAGAAAAGAAACAAGAAGCTAATCCACAAGCGAATCCATCTAGTAACGATCCCTCAGCGGGAGACCAAGCAGAAAATGCCGAAATGGATAAAGGCACTGACGATAATGTTGACACTAACGCTGAGCAGGAGAAAGATGAAGAAGCTGCGCCTTTTGTAAGTACATTAGTGTTTTATAAAATAAAGAACCAAAGTACTACTGGTACCAGAAGTGGCACGTATCTTTTTAAAGCGAAATTTATTAATGAAAGCCTGTAGACAGCAATTTGAATTTTTAATGACAGGCGTCATAATTATATTGGTTACTTTTCTTTTGTGATTTGTTTTATTACTAATATAGTAACGTTTTCAACTGTAGGTTATATAGATGCGTTGCACGTTTTTTGTAGCTCTGCAACGTATTTTTATAGACAACGTAATTTCTATGATGCAACCTAATTTCAATGTTAAGATAACTAATATTAGATGCTTCTTGACCGCTTTCTCTGGATCCTAATTATTTTAAAATACGTTTTCCCAGGAACAAGCACAAGAGCAAGTTGGCGAAGACAAACAATCTACTGGCCGGTCTGAGCTGGATAAGAGTGATAAAGGGCACAGAGGGGAGAAGCAAGCCGCACGCGCAGAGCAATCAAGGGAGAAACAACAACGGCACGAGAACAAACCTGGGCGGACTGATCACGAACGAACCTTGGGTAAGCCTTAATACATAAATTAGTTGCCTACTAGCGTAAGTAGTGCAATCAAATTCAAAACAGCAGCGCTACGATAATAAACCTGGACAATGAATAAAATGGTTACGAACGAATCTTTGGTAAGCGTTTGATACACTTAATAGTAAATGAATAAAAGTGTTTCAGAAAATGTTAGGAAGGAACTGTTATATTACTGTAAAGCGTGAAGCGTAAAGTATTCGAGGGAAAAACAAAAGCGGCATAAAAAATACACCTGGACAAACTGATCACTAATGGACCTTGTGTAAGCGTTTAAAAAACTCGAGAGTGAGTGAGGAAAAAAGATATTGGTTAAAAGTGATAAAAAACATTGGTTAGCTAGGAACAAGTAATGCGGGAAAAACAACAGTGGCACTAGAACAAACCTGGGCAATCTTGGGTTAGCGTTTAATATACTCATTCACTGAATTTAACAATATTCTTATAGCGAAGAGCTCGTGAGAACTATTATATTGCTTGCAGGTGATGCAAATGAAAAGAAACACAAGCAGTCTAAGACTCTAAACGTTGAAAAAGAGGAGCAGGCGGACGATGGCGGCGACGGTGATGAAGACGCGGAAAAGGAAGCCGACGCTTACCAACACGTCAAGCAAGCTAACATGGACGATATACAGGTTATTACTGAAACATTTAACAAAAGGTATTACGTAAACATACCTTTTATTGATCTATCCTTTCCGTGTATTTTCTTTTGAGATATCTTTGCTTTCCGTTAAATATTATTGTAGTAATTATGGAGCATTTGACAGCATTATCAGGAAGACAGATAACATAAAAACTCTTGTTGTTGTTTTAAACTTGTTTTTAAAATGTGATATATTCTAGGCGGTAGACGCCGCGACCAAAGAACAAGCAGATCAGCAACCCACACTGCAGCAAGAGGAAGAGGATGCTGAGAAACTAAAAGAAGATGAGGATATACCTATGGATGTTGATAATGATGATTTACAGGTTAGTAATACTGAAAATAAATTACTATATTAAAAAAAACGTCAATGCAAGTTTAATGATGAATAAATTTCAACGTTATTGATGTGTTTCTAGGTAGAAAAGTCCGAAGAGATAAAAGCAGAGAAGGTTAAAGAAGGTGCAGATAAAGTCAAAGAGAAGTCCGGTAGTAAGAAGGATTCGGGTGACGAGCCTACTGGAGACACTGGTATTGAAGTGGAGGGAGACACAGTTGTCACTGAGAACGTGCCGAGAGGGAACGAAACCACTTACTATACTAGGTAAGTGTTTATGATAAGAGTCATACCGGTATTTATACCAGTTTTAATTTGTTTTGTCGGATGTATAAGATTACGTAATTTTTTTTTTGCAACTGTCCACCCATTTTTTGGGATATTCCTGCCAGTGTCGTGTTGGAATTTGTGTAGTATTGTGTAGTGAAGGGATGTTCACAAACATTCGTAAACGTTAAAAAACTGTTTGTAAAACATCTCTAAACATAATTTTATTTATTTAAATGCGTTAGGATTGTATCATATGTTTTAGTCGTTTTGCAGCTTCTATAACGGATGTAGAGCTGGTTAGCTAATATCCGATACTTTTCTGGGGTAACTAAAGCTTAGGAGTTTGGAGCAACATATTACAGTAGGAGATAAGTAATAATTAAATTTTCTCAGAACTAAAACGGGACCATTTTTGACAACAAAGGTTTTATGGAGTTTTGGACATCACAGAATCCAGAGATCAATGTTGTCAAGCCGAAATCCTAGTAGTTCAAAAAAACAAAATAACCTAGGCTAAATTACGGTGGGAGGTTTCTTGTTTTAAAAGTGTTCCTTAGGTCCCCCTGAACATATCTAGAAAACTTTGCAGTTGTCGCAAATGATAAAATAGTTGAAAATATTGTAGCAGAACTTTTAGTAGTCCGTATAACTTAAATAATTAAAGCTTTTTAGTTGAGACTTCTTTTCTTCGTCCTTGAACTATTTATTAGTCAAAACGTACCTATAAACAAAACCACCCACCATACGTGGTAAGCGCATATGCGGTAAGTCAGGTAGTTAATTGGCTCGATTGTTTGAAAAAATTATACGAAAAAATCGATTATACGAAAAAATCTTAACTTCAGTTATTTACCAGAAATTTCTAACTTATCAATAGAACATGTCATAGAGTGCTGTGCAATAGAAATTAAAAATAACATTCTCATCATAAACCTATATCGAGTAGACCGAGAAATAGAGACATTCTTTGATTTCCTTGACAATTCGATGTGTAAATTGCAACCTCATTTGCATAAAAACATATCATAATAGGGGGAGACTTCAATATTAACGCCATGCAAAATTCTAACACCTACAAAAGACTTACTGACAAATTACTAGAATCAAATTTACATCAAATTGTTAAAGAGCCTACTAGAGAAACACCTAATTCGTCTACTTGCATAGACCTTATTTTTACTAATCAAAGAGATTCAAAAATATCTGTTAAAGACTATGGCATTTCAGACCACAAAGCAATAACATACATTTATGAAACACATGTTATCCCTCCCATAGCTAATTCTATCAAAATAACAAAAAGAAATTTTGCGAATATAAACAATTTAACTTCATTTAAACAAAACCTACAAAAAATTATATGGAGGGACGTTCTAAAAGTCACAAATAACGTAAACCAAAACTTTAACCTCTTTAACAAACAAATAGAAATAATCTTAAACATGTGCATACCCAAAAAACAAATTAAAATAAAAAATAATCCAAAAACCTCCTGGTTAACAAAAGGTCTAAGAATTTCATGTAGGCATAAAATAATACTTAAAGCCCTTAAAAATCAATCAAAAGATAAAGTTTTGAAATCGCACTGTAAAACATACACTAAATTCCTAAAAAATTGTGTAAAAATCTCGAGAAAGTTGAACTATATACAAAAAATGCAAAATTCTTACAACAAAACACGTACTATGTGGAAAATAGTTACCCAAGTCACTAAAAAGAGTCAGCGCTGTAATAAAAAGAATATAAAACTAAAACAAAATGATAAAGTCGTCGAATCACCTATCGATATCGCAAACATTTTCAACAATTACTTTGTGAATGTAGGAGTTTCGTCCAATCCCCAAAAAACTGATAACGCAAAAAACATAAAATTGGTCCGCAATCATAATCCTACTCTCAATACGATGTACTTACAACCTGTAACCGAATACGAAATACTTAAAATCATAAAAAATCTGCCTTCAAAACATTGTAGTGGTAAAGACGACCTACCTCCATCACTACTCAAGATATGTGCAAACGAATTCTCTCCAGTACTAACGCAATTAATTAACCAATGCTTCGAGGAGGGCATTTTTCCTGACGAACTGAAAACAACTAAGATAAAACCTATATTCAAAAAACCGGTCAAGTGCGAGTCGGACTCGCGCGCCGAGGGTTCCGATATACCTATAGTATTTTTGGAAGCAATAAAGTCCATTTTCAGGACCGCAAAACTAAATTTGTTTGTAAAGGTTTTTTGCAGATTTCTGAAAAACTGTGCAACTTAGAAAGATCGTTTTATTTTTGCTGTAAAGTTTACATAAACCACTGTCAACTGTAATTAATTCAGATTTTCCCTTACTCAAACTTCGGAGATAAGGGGGGGGGAATGGTATTTTTTTTGACATTTTTCATCATAACTTGAAAACTAAGAAACTTAAAAAAATACAAAAATATATTTTAAAATGTACAAGTAAAGCCCTTTCATATGATACCCCACTCGACCTAGTAGCGACAATTTGAAATTTGGCCCCCCCTATTTTGGCCCCCTTTACATTAATAATCATACTTTTTTCAAAAAATTTTCATGTGCAATTAAGTTGGGCAACTATATTCTAAAACTATTCCAAATTTCAGCTCGATAGCGTAAGTGGTTGCTGAGATATAGAGGTGTGACAGACAGACGGACAGACAGACAGACAGACAGACAGAGCGGCACCATAAGGGTTCCTTTTTTTTACCATTTTGGTATCGGAACCCTAAAAAGGAGGAAATACTTACGAAGTCTCCCATTACAGACCAATCGCGTTACTACCGACTGTTTCAAAAATTTTCGAAAAAGCAATGACCAACAGAATAACCAGTTTTCTAGAGAAGTTTAACATATTAGATAATAATCAATATGGGTTTCGTAAAAAGAGATCGACAACTCTAGCTATCTATACAGTGGTACAAGAAATATTGAAATGCATTAGAGACAAGAATTATGCTGTGGCCCTCATGCTAGATCTGTCCAAAGCATATGACAGAGTGTCTCACACCATTCTTCTCGAAAAACTGAGTGGAGTAGGCATCCGAGGAGTGGCTTACGACTGGGTTAAGTCATACCTTTCAAATAGGACCCAGTATGTAGAAATAGATTACCTAGATGAAGTTAAAAAAGAGCAGTTAAATATTCAATCAAATACCCTAACAATCAACTGTTCTATACCCCAAGGCAGCGTAATAGGCTGTATTCTATTTTTAATATATCTAAACGACCTACCTAAAGTCACTGAAAATTCTTGCACTTTGTTTGCCGATGATGTCACCCTGCTATTTCAATGCCAAAACAGCAATAGTCTTAAAAATATTGAAGATACATTTAATACTGTTAATAACTGGCTTGAAACCCACCACCTAGAAATTAATACAAACAAGACTAAGCTCATCCAGTTCAAACCTCACAAAAAACAGACCATTGACTTAACATACTTGACAAATGCTTTAAATGTAGAAGAAGTAAACAATTTAAGCCTACTAGGAATAACTTTAGATACACACCTAACTTGGAAACAACACATAGCTAAAGTAAAGACTAAACTATCCCAATTCACCTATGCCCTAAGTATACTTAAATCTAACACTCAGTCGGAATGCGCTTACTCTGCTTACTACGCCTATTTATTCATTTATTCATGTAAAGTAATCAGGTAGATACATAGGAGTTGAACATATAAATTTAGTCTCACTAAAAACTGCCTTCGCAGGCATTTACATGAAATTTTACATTTAATTTTACATTAATTTACATGAAATTTTACATTAAAAGAAAAAAAAGAAAATCAAAATGTCAATTTAAAAGCTTCTGTCACATTAAATTCAAATTCATAACGTAATGTCAAATTAAAAATAAGTATTGTGTCAAAAAGGCTATGTCAAGCAATACAATTTTATAACTGAAAATGTCGCAATCGATGAAAAAGTTATATCAGATTACAACAATACTTATTAATACTAAATTAAATAGCCCAAACAGAGCAGTCATCCGCAACCCATATATTCTTGTAAGTTATAAAAACATTTTTCCGTAAGCCACAGCTTTATTGATCTCTTAAATTTATTTGCATCAAATTTCTTAAATTGTTCTGGAAGTTTATTGAAACATTGAATGCACATCATATAAACGTTATTTTTAATTAATGTCAGTCTCACGGGAGGTACATGAAGTTTATCTTTATACTGCGAACGTAATTCTCTAGTACTAATCGTATGATTTTCTTGAAAAAATGCTTTATGCTTATAAACAAAAAGGCACACTTCAAGAATGTACAAACAAGCTACAGTCAAAAGTTTGTGTTTAATAAAAAATGGGCGACACGAGTCCATTTGATGCAGGTTAAAAATTGCTCGAATGCATTTCTTTTGCGTTATAAACAGCCTTTGAATGTCACAAGAGTTGCCCCATATTATTATCCCGTATCGCAAAATAGAGTCTATATATCCGTGATAAGCAGTGATAGCAGCTTCTCTTGAAACAGTTTGACTTATACGTCTTAACGGAAAAACGAAACTATTAATTCTCGAACACAGATTCTCCACATGTTTTTTCCAATTACAGTAGTTATCTATGGTGATTCCCAGAAAAGATATGCTAGATGTGCAATCTACTGATTGACTTTGGTATTTTACATTTAATTGTGTGGGTTTCATTTTAGATGTAGAAAACTGAATATATTTGGTCTTAATTATATTTACTTTTAAATTGTTTACTGTCATCCAATTAATTGCAGTTTCTAAAGCGTTATTAACAGCATTTCCATGAGTGACGCAATTGCCACCTCTCACTACAATGGTGGTATCATCCGCAAATAATATACAGTCCTCCCTCAGTGCGCCGGGAAGATCATTTATGTACGCAAGAAACAGTAATGGCCCTAAAATGCTACCTTGTGGTACGCCAAAGTTGTTTTGCAAAAAAGGAGAGCGAACCCCTTCGATTGTTTTGGTTTTCTCACAGTATCTTTGAATCTCAACGCACTGCTCTCTGTTTTTAAGATAACTTCTAACCCAATCATAAGCCGGCCCTCTTATGCCGTAAAAGAACAACTTCGAAACCAATCGGTCATGAGACACATAGTCAAAAGCTTTGCTCATGTCCATGAATAAAACTGTTACTGGCACATTATCATTCAGGCTGTCCATAATTAATTTAACTAATTTGAAAGTTGCCAAAGATGTACTTTTTCCTTTTCGAAATCCGTGTTGTTCATCTCGTAGAATATTTTGAGATTCTAGAAACTTAACGAGCCTGTTATACATACACTTTTCCAGAATTTTAGAAAACACTGGTACTAAAGTTATGGGCCGATAGTTTTCCATACAATTGCGTGGCCCTTTTTTGTAGAGAGGTCTTACCACAGATTTTTTTAAAACTGTAGGAAACACACCTTCTAAAAGACATCGATTTATGGCATGTGTAAGAGGATGTATAATAATATCGACACTCATTTTAACTATGTTCGTTCCTGGTTACGTTATGGTGTTATCATGTGGGGACACACAGCAGAAGCCAAGGACTTGTTCATAATGCAAAAAAAATGCATACGGATTATAACCAACACACCTCGAAAATACAGCTGTCGCCCAATATACAAAAAAGAAAAACTGCTTACTCTACCTTGCATCTATTTATTAGAGATGGCAACTTTCGTTAGAAAAAACCTTAGCCTGTATGAACACTGCAAACGCGAACGAAGAAATAATAAACTATCCCTCCCTACACCCCGTCTTGAAATGTACAGGAAAGGTCCGTACTACAGGTCCATACAAATTTATAATAAGTTGCCAGAACGAATTGTTAACGAAACGAAGGAAAGTCTTTTTATCGGTCACTTAAAATCTCTACTGTTAGAAAAAACTTATTACTCTATAGAAGAGTTTATGTCCGATGTTTTAAATTGATCGTAAATTTATTAATAATGTTTATGTTTACAATTACATAGATTGTTATAGACAATAAGAAATGTAATTTTATAAGTTATCTACTTATCTTGCTATGCCCTTACAGGGCGCATGTACAAATGTTCCTTAGTTATAAGTTTACTATGTATATGCTTGCAACATAATAAACAGAAGATGCTCACTAGAAGAGACATAAATACGACAGAAAACCAAAAACAAATAATGAATTAACAAAAAAAATTTTTACACATTTTTCAAGGTACTGAGAGTGCCAAGGAATAATGGAGTAGTTGCACCAATTTATTTAATGTAATTTCGTTTATTTTCAAAATCGGGCGATGTGTTGGTACTATTATTTGCCGGCACAACACGGGGTTGATGTAGGATGGGCAGCAGCGTCCTGTGTATCGTACCATCTTACAAAAAATATTTGCCAACAACTGCGCGGTCAGTGGTGCCAATTGCCAACAACCGCGCGGTCAGTGGTGCCAATCACAACGCTAAAAACCTTGGTGAATATGATACTTCTCCTCCACGTTGTTCCAGCAAAAGGTGGAATTTTGGAGGGAGTTCCTTGTCCTGCAATGGGATGGGATCACACATGATGATAAAGAAAAACACATTATTATTTCATTAGTATGTAGCCTGTAATGTGTCCCACTGCTGGGCAAAGGCCTCCCCGTTTTTTTTTAGTTAGTTATCGCGGTCTTGAGCCTCTGTCCTCTAGTCTGTTATAAAAGCATTCAAGTTGTTGCGCCATCTTCTTCAAGGACGACTTTGGCAACGCCGCGCTTCTTCTGGGATTCAGTCAGTAGCTAACTTAGCCCACATATCTGGATGAATGCGTGAGACATGTCCTGCCTAGCTCCACTTTAGCATATCTTTTTTTACAGTTAGCAAAATTCATATTGTTTGTTTTTTAGGTTAGAAGACCCTGGCCACCCTCCAGTAGAAGACATGGACGTGTCGCAATACATGAGTATCCGCGAGTGGGTGAGCAGCGAGACGGGAGCGGGGGTGAGGGGGGAGGGGGCAGCGGGGGTGTGGCGGGGGCTGTGGGCGCAGTGCGGGGGGCGCGGCGCGGGCGCTGTGTGAGAGGCTGCGGCTCGTACTGGAGCCCACGGGGCGCTCGAGGCGCGCTGGTGAGTGGGCTGTGGTTACATACAGCCAGCAGCGGGGGTGTGGCGGGGGCTGTGGGCGCAGTGCGGGGGCGCGGCGCGGGCGCTGTGTGAGAGGCTGCGGCTCGTACTGGAGCCCACGGGGCGCTCGAGGCGCGCGGGTGAGTGGGCTGTGGTTACATACAGCCAGCAGCGGGGGTGTGGCGGGGGCTGTGGGCGCAGTGCGGGGGCGCGGCGCGGGCGCTGTGTGAGAGGCTGCGGCTCGTACTGGAGCCCACGGGGCGCTCGAGGCGCGCGGGTGAGTGGGCTGTGGTTACATACAGCCAGCAGCGGGGGTGTGGCGGGGGCTGTGGGCGCAGTGCGGGGGCGCGGCGCGGGCGCTGTGTGAGAGGCTGCGGCTCGTACTGGAGCCCACGGGGCGCTCGAGGCGCGCGGGTGAGTGGGCTGTGGTTACATACAGCCAGCAGCGGGGGTGTGGCGGGGGCTGTGGGCGCAGTGCGGGGGCGCGGCGCGGGCGCTGTGTGAGAGGCTGCGGCTCGTACTGGAGCCCACGGGGCGCTCGAGGCGCGCGGGTGAGTGGGCTGTGCTTTTATCATAATTAGGTATCAGCCCGCGACGTCGTACGTACTCGTACACGTGAAATTCAGAAAAAAAGTAGCTTACGTAATTCTCCATGATTAAAACTATCTGAATACCAAATTTCATTAAAATTTGTTCAACGATTCAGCCGTGAAAGCGTAATAGACACAGTTGCTTCCACATTATTTTATAATATTTGTTCGGATTGTTTGAGAGTTTCGCAGTCACTAACAGTATTTGGTGTTATACAGGGTGACAGGAAATTAGTGGCTATGGCTGTAAGGGGTGATAGTATGGGACAAATCCAGTCGAAATTACTATGAGACCTACTGTCCTAAAGTTACCCCAGTCCAAGTTATTCATACTTAAAAAAAAAATCTACACTTTATCTTAAAATAGCTCTCATTCCTAAAAAATGGTCCTTTTGGTTAATTTTATTGTTTCGTTTTCCATCAAAGATATTCCAAATAAGGAATATTAATAGTCAAATCATGGTAATTGTTGATATCTTACGCAAAAATCTTTAAACAACAACAAAATGTGAAAAAAAAAATACGGTAACTGCCTCTGAAACGTCAATTTACTCAAAAAAGAGCCCCTTAATTATAACGTACATAAAAATGAAAAAACATCTACGTTTTATTACCTTTCAAATGAGGTATTAAAATCTAAAATCGGTTAAGGAACCACGAAGATATGATCAATGGAAAAACACGGATAGAGCTTGAGAACAAAGGGCGCGGACGCAGGAGTCGAGCGTCTTGTTTTGCCCCTCCCTTCCTTAGTCCGCTCTTACGGTTTTATATCCTCTTTGGGTTTACTGTGTTCGGACGTGCTCTCGCTTACTTGCTCTTATTTTAACGACTTGGCAACATCAACAATTACGATGATTTGACTATTAATATTCCTTGTTTGGAATCTTTGATGGAAAACGAAAAAAAAAATTAACCAAATGGACCATTTTTAGGAATTAGAGCTATTTTAAGATTAAGTGTAGATTTTTTTTGTTTTTTTTAAGTATGAATAACTTGGACAGGGTTAACTTTAGGACAGTAGGTCTCATAGTAATTTCGACTGGAATTGTCCCATAATATCCCCCTTAAAGCCATAGCCACTAATTTCCTGTCACCGAGAATAGGACTGGCAGATGGCTAACTTCACAGTGATTCCCAGTGGATGTGGCAGACATATATGTCTACTTTCATTCTTGAACGTTTATTCTGTTGACTGTTGGAACTCGATCGAAACTCACTTCGACAAAATATATATTGTATTCGTTTTTAGGTGACTTCCGCACGGGTCGGGCTATCAACATGCGTCGCGTGATCCCGTACATCGCGTCACACTTCCGTAAGGACCGCATCTGGTTGCGTCGAACAAAACCCGCTCGCAGAGAATACAAGATCGCCATCGCTGTTGATGACTCCAGTTCCATGAGCGATAATAGAAGTAAAGAACTGGCATTTGAGAGCCTTGCACTGGTTTCACAGGTAAATTTTAGCTGTTACGAGTATCATTGCTTGGCCCACACGTCACTACGCACTTTTGTAAAGATCGCACGTGGTTGCGTCGAGCACAACCCGCACGGCGAGAATACAAGATCGCCATCGTCGTCGATGATTCTAGTTTCATGAGCGATAACAGAAGTAATGAGATGGCGTTTGAAAGCCATGCACTTGTTTTACAGATTAATTTTAGTTGTTACTGCTTGGCCCATACGACTCCCTCATTCAGATGAAGTAAGCACGTCCTCGCGTCAATTTATTTTTAAATGACCGTCACATTTTTCAAATGGCATTTCCACAGGGAAACTGGCGTTTGTGAGTGTCTTATCAGTATCACAGGCAACTTGCTAGCAACGACAACTATGAAGCTCTAATGGGGCATAAAAATATATGAATGCTCGATGAAAAAATACACAAATGACAATTGATTTATTCCTACTCGGATGTTTTCACGTAACAAAATGAACAAGCAAGCATGCAATATGCAAAAAAAGTAAGCATAGGCAAGCAGGCATGCATGCAAGCAAGCAAGAAACAAGCAAGCAAGCATGCATGCTTGCAGGCAAGCAGACATGCGCATACATTCATGTCAACCTAACCTGAAGGGTATGGCGGAATGAAGCGGAGCTCGCTCCGCTCAATTCCGCCATACCCTTCGAACCTAACCAACTGTGTCGGGATGCCCCGAACTATTTTGCTCGCTTCGCTCGCCTATTATCCATTCTACTATGACCTTGCCATTAACAGACAAGTAAGCAAGCATTCAAGCATGCATACAAGCAAGCATGCAGGCAAGCAGGCATACGCATGCATTCATGTCAACCTAACCTGAAGGGTATGGCGGAATTCGCCTCCGCTCAGTTCCGCCATATCCTTCGAACCTAACCAACTGTGTCGGGGTGCCTCGAACTCTTTTGCTCGCTTCGCTCGCCTATGATCAATTTTATTGAGCCTTATCGTTTAGTTTTTACAACAATTTTAATTAAATAAGCATATAACTATACAAAATTATTATATTTTTTTTGTTTTATTATTATAAATTAAATAAATAATAAGTAAATTAATAAAAATAATGTATCATATGAATTTTATATGACTTAAATTTTATATGAAAGATATTTAGGTGAAATGATAGTTATGCCAAATGTTAGTATAGAAAACGTTCATTATAGTAAAGGTACGTTATGTCAAACAAAATTATGCTAATAGTTGTTATATGAAACGTTTGTTATATCAATTGAATGTTATTGAAACGTTGATATACGAAAAATATTTATACATAGTGATGCGCACCCCCGATTTCCTTTTAACCACATGTTGTATAAGTAGAATAAAGTACATAAAACATATGCGTTGCCGACTGAACTAATAATTTTCTCACATAGAATTTATTTTTTCCAGGCTCTAAACCTCCTCGAATCTGGCGACCTAGCCGTGCTGAGTTTCGGCGAAAAGCCCAACTTGCTTCATCCATTCACTGAACAGTTCTCCGAGCACTCGGGCTCCAGGATTCTAGAGCAACTTCGCTTTGAACAGACTAAGACAAAGATCGCACAACTCCTGGACTTCTGTAGTGTCATGTTCGAGCAACAAGCTATAAGGTTCGTTATTTGATTCACAATTTTAATCGGCAACAAAAGATTCACCGATCCTTAAACTGCGTTTCAAACAGTCCAAGATGAAGATAACCCAGCTGTTGAAATTCTGCAGCGTCATGTTCGAGAAACAAGGTATTTAGGTAAACCTGCTCCACTCGTTCACTTAATAGTTCTCCAGCCAAATAAACAACGGCGCTTAGAACAGACCCTAGACGAAAATTGCACAGCTCCTGGAGACGCATTTTTGAAGCGTTCGAACTTCGATTCGCATTCGAATTGGCAAGATTCGTATACGAATCCGTAAAATCGCAATTTTTGAATATTCATACCTGTGAATTCTGCAACGAGTGGTCCGACCCACTCGTTTTGCACTTCTACCGCTCGAAAGTATATATAATCTGTGATGAGAACGACATTGACGTTTTCTTCACATATGACATTATACTGACATATCAACTTTTTAATTTGCGTTCCATTCCACCGCAATTCATTACCGGTTTTTAAAGTCAATGAGTAATTGCTTTCCGGTTTTAATTTTTTCTGCGTGAAAAGAAAATTGTTCAAAGATTTGAATTTAATGGCAACACTGCTTTCGAATGATTCAAAAATGCGTAAAATCGAGAGCATTAGAAATTGAATTCGCACACGATTCGTTTTCGTATGCGAACTAAAGATTCACTTCGAACGCTTCAAAAATGCGTCTCCTGATCTTCTGCAGCTTGATGTTCGAACAAGTTGTTAGGTTCTACAGATTGTGTAGTGTGGATTGGATCGCGATTGGGTCAAATTGGCCAATTCAAGGAAATTCTGAGTCGAGATCGGCCGATTTGATCGATTGGCAATCAGATTGGGTAGTGTGGACGCTAATTGGGCAATTTCGGCACTAGTCTGCATACAAGCGGCTTGCTGTAATAACATTTAAATGGCTTTTTAGGTTGTTTTCTTTTTAATAACTATTCATTCATTTATTCTCATTCATTAGAGCCATTTCAGAGGCTTTTGGTGGCTCAAAAACTCTGATACCCGGATATTTAAGGTCATCGACCTTGAAACCCACACGATACGATGATGATGATTGATTGCCATTCCTTTTTCCACAACCTTTTCTTCACGTTCGATACCCAAAGCTGCAACCAAAACATTTTTTTTGTTTTTTACGGCATTATTGACTGACGTCCGTCCAGCACAAAACACAAAATCGAATTGTATTGTATTTATTTACTTACAATTTAATGTTACAATTTCGGAACTTAACACTATAAACCTTCATAGGTTTTTTAAGTGCTGCACACTTCTCATGACATAAATACTACAAATTACTTATTATTAAAAAACACTAACGACTTTAACAACACAAGATGAGGGTAAGTAAGTAAGTAAGTACAATAAAAACCAGTTACACAAACAATAACATCACGGGCCCGGTTCAGTGCCGGTACGACACATTCCAAACGAGATCCACGCTGACGAAGGACAGAAATTGAATGAGTAAACAACGCCCTACAGGTTGCTCCATTTTTAGTTGGTCCCGATTTTTTTAAAAATTACGTTTTTAAGTATATGATCATAATTTTTACAAGAGATTGAAATTGAATGAAATTGGCAATCTGATTCGGAATCTGAACGTGTAGACGGGTGGGCAATCTGATCGCCAATTCAATTGCCAATCAGATTGAGATTGGGTGTAAAGTTGGCCGCGTGGAACCCCTTTTAACGATTCCATAAGAATTTGCAACTGTCAGAATTAATTACACACTTTTTCTTATTTTGATTGGAATACACTGTGTTAAAAGTTTTGCGGGTACTTGTTTAGTTTAAAAAAAAAACTGTATAGTTTTTTAATAAATAAATATTCTATCCTATAAATGCTTAGCTACTTTTGATGCTGACTGTTTCATGATATTTTGAAGTTCGCGAAGTAAAATGTTTGCGTTTTCAGGAGTGATGCGGTGAATGCCAAGTTACTGGTGATCGTGAGTGACGGCAGAGGGATCTTCTCCGAGGGAGAGACCAGGGTGATGCAAGCGGTCCGGAGAGCGAGGCAAGCGGGCATTTTCCTGGTCTACGTCGTTATTGACAACCCTGACAATAAGGTGAGCTGGGTTACTGTCCAAATAATTTAGCTTGATAAGAATAACAGTAGTGTAATAGTAGAACGGAGCGGATGTCATCATCATATTGTGTGGGTTGCAAGGTCGATGACCGACCTCAAAAACCCTGGTGTCAGAGTTTTTGAGCCGCCAAAACACTCTGGCATCCGTAGGCAGTAGTCAGGACCAACGGCTTAACGTACCTTCCGAAGAATGGAATCGTCTAACTTTTCGGTCAATCAGGTCCTGATTTCCTTTCGGTCTATTAGGTCCACTTCCCCGAACGTCTATTTCCGCGAACGTCCATTTCCGTGAACGTCCATTTCCGCGAAAGTCCATTTCTGTAAAAGTCCATTTTTCGAAGTCCGTATTTCAAACTTAAACTTAACCTAACCCCCCCCCCACCCCTCTTCTACCAACATGAAGGAGGGTTTTGAAACTTCGTTGTTTTTTAACATGGTGACTTAAAAATTGGTTTTTAGACGTACTAATGCAAATAAAATTAAGTTTTAGTTTTTTTGAAATTCTCCCCTTTTGGGGACCTACGAGGGGTTAAGAAACACGGACTTGAAAAAAAAGTTGAAAAACCTTTCACAGAAATGGACGTTCGCGGAAGTGGACCTAATAGACCGAAAGGCCTGATTTATCCTGCAATTCCTAACCAAACTGGGGACGTCGCCCAAAGAAATTTGGTGTGACAGTGTTCCCACCAGGAATCGAACCCAGAACCTCCGGATCGAGAGCCGAGCGCTCTTACCACTAGGCCACGGAGGCTGTTATTACGGAGCGGTGCTTAATGGCTTATTTACACGAAGGCAGAATTTTGGCGCCTTGTAGGGATGCAGCTTTCTTTTACTCTTTCTAAGACTTCGGAAGAAAGAATTCTTTCTTATAGCATCCCCTAGTGACGCCAAAATTTTGTCTTGGTCGGTCGCTAATATCATATGGCTGATTTATACGAATAAACCGTCCTGCTCTTACGTACAGCTTCGTCCTGCTCTTTCCTACTATCACGCATGTCATTCTAATTAAGCTACATAATTTCTGTTGTAGGTATCGTACCCAACATCTAAACTATACAACGTGATTTTTTAATCACCAGAAAAAAATTAAGGGATGATTCTGCCCATGAAACTGAACAACTTTCCCCAAGGAACATAGGTCGAAATACGAAAATCAATTTTTGACCTCCAATAGAAACTGCATCAGCTGATAGCGCATTTTGTATGGCAGGTCAAATTTGGTATTTCGTATTTCGACCTACGTTCCTTGGGAAAAGTTGGAGATGAAACGTAGCAAACTTATTCAATGCGGTTTTTCGCACTGAGATCAATGAGTGAATTAATAAAACGCATCCTATTTTGTAAGTAGGTTTTGTATATGAAGATATGATGGTTCGTAATTTGCCCCTAGTAAGTAATTAGGACAAATATTCCGTCTTTTACAATATTATGCTATTGTAGGCATAGAGGTTAATTGTAATTTTCGTATTTCGACCTACGTTCCTTGGGAAAAGTTGTTCAGTTTCATGGGCAGAATCATTCCTTAACTTTTTTCTGGTGAATGAAAAATCACGCTGGATATTATGGCCAGTTTATATTTATCAGAAGGCTCTTTAAAAAAATATAGCGTAAATCTTATATTATTTAATTACAGGACTCAATAATGGACATCAGACGGCCTATAGTCGACCCAGTGAGCAACTCGGTCAGTTTCGTCTCGTATTTGGATACCTTCCCGTTCCCCTTCTATCTCATATTGAGGGACATGTCAGCTTTACCCACTGTGCTAGGAGACGCGTTAAGACAGTGGTTTGAGCTGGCCGCTAATACTGCCAGTTAAAAAAAAAATAGAGTCTGAATCAGGCTTATTAAAGTAAAAAGTAAATAAAAAAGGAAAAAATAAGAAAATGTTATAGACGATTTAACTCAACATATGAAGAATTATTTCATCATCAAAGATCGTTAGGGATCCTTTATTTAATATTAGGTAGATTTTAGCAGAAACGCCAAAATTCTAGACAAGTTACAATCCGTCAAAAAATATACCTAATAGGATCCTACCTAGTTCGGCAGCAGATGGCTCAATGTTTACCCTTTACATATAAGCTTATGCTTTGTATAAATAAGATCAATTTGTTACCAATTTATGAAATAAACCATTATCTTAAATACGGTATGGGACATATTGCCAATTGCAGAAAGCTAGATAGGTACACCTTTCTTAAATTACAAGAATTGAAGGTAGATTTAATTGTTTTTTCTTTTATACATGTTTATTTTTGGACCCCTGGCCAAATTTTAGTAGGTATGTTACTCAGAACATTAATCTCATCAACTTTCCCAGAGGAATATGGGTCGAAAAACGAGAAAAATTTTGCTCTTTCCATACAAATTCCACTATTGCCGGCACAATATTTGTATGGGAAGACCAACATTTTTTCTCGTTTTTTGACCCATGTTCCTTTGGGAAGTTGTTCAGATACATGTTTGAGCAACATTCTAAAATTTAGCCATTCTAAAATAACTGTGCAATAATAACTTTCCTGCAAATAAGTAGCATTAAGGAGATGAAACGTAGCAAACTTATTCAATGCGGTCTATCGCACTGAGATCAATGAGTGAATTAATAAAACGCATCCCATTTTGTAAGTAGGTTTTGTATATGAAGATATGATCGTTCGTAATTTGCCCCTAGTAAGTAATTAGGACAAATATTCCGTCTTTTACAATATTATGCTATTGTAGGCATAGAGGTTAATTGTAACCAGGAAAAAAAATACTCTCGTTCTTCGGTTACATATTAAAAAGATAGGAAACAAAAATGATCGCATTATTAGGCAAGAGTAATAAATCAATGCAAAATGTTGTGCGCCAAGGTGCTTCATATAAATATAAGCTGATATGTAAGGCATTTTGTTACAATACAGTTACTGTTTCATATTGTTAATTGTATGTATTGTTAATTGCATAAGTTTGTATATAATAAGTTTCTGCAAAAGAGTACATTTTTTGTAGTCATGATGGAAAATAAAGTGACTGATTTATAACTTGTTTTTTTACACATACATAATATTACGCTTCTTTCCCGTCGGGGTAGGCAGAGACCACAGTCCTCCACCTGCTACGATCTTGACATACTTCCCTTGCCTAAATCCTTTCATACATGCTCGTCGGTTTAGGGTACTTTTAACACCTGGCCTTTATTTAGAACGTCCTGAATTTGGTCCTAGTAGTTTCGCCGATGCCCCTTCCAACGTTTCCATTGGGTGCCCGCACACGTTAAATCCGCGATCCGGTAGAGATGCAGCTATAAGAAAGAAAGAGAAAGCTATAGGACATTAGACTAGGTGTATACTACTATTTCTTTCTTTCCTATGGCTGCATCTTTACCGGATCGCAGGATCGCGGATTTAACGTGTGCGGGCACCCATTAACTCGCCTTGTAGATCTCTTTCGTCAACCTTCAGATTCAGATAATTTTTTTCAATGTAGATTCTTTACAGAATACTTATTGAATGTCATGCAGAATACAATGCAAATAGAGTCTCGAGTAAAAGAAACGGCAAGAAACCACTGCAGCACGGCCTACTTTAAGAGTCGGCTTTTTACAATGTGTTTCTTCTGTTTTCCTCCTTGTCACTCATCTATAAAGCTTTTTTTACATAATTTTTGCTTTACACATTCTTTAAACTTTCTCTCTGGTAATTGCACTATACGAGTATTGTCAAGTATTTTGTTGTAGTATCGTATACACAGACCAACGAAAGATGTATTGACTTTAGTTTATCTAGTATATGTCTGATCAATTTTGTGCTTATTTCTAGTATTAAAATTATGCCTGTCACAATGTTTAGGTAATTGATTAATGTTCTTTCTAGCGTACATAATGTATTCATAAATATATTGGCATGGCACTGTCATAATGTTGATCCCCTTAAACAGTTCTCTCAGGGCATCACGAGTCTTCAGGCAATAAATTGCTCTTATAGCCCTCTTTTGTAAAACGAATACTGAATGGATATCAGCTGCCCGGCCCCAAAGCAGTATGCCATAAGACATATTGCTATGGAAGTAGCTAAAGTAAACCAGCCTTGCGGTAGCCACATCAGTAAGTTGTCTGATTTTTCTGACAGCATATGCAGCCGAGCTCAATCGACCAGAAAGAGCCGTCATATGAAGGCCCCATTGAAGTTTAGAGTCTAGTGTTAGCCCTAAGAAAACTGTCATTATTCAATACTATGTTTTGTGAATCGTTCGTTCATTCATCCTCTCTAAATGATCAAACCATCTCAGCATCCCTTTCTCAATCTTTTTATCGAAAATAATAGACGCTTCATAAAAATATTATTGTATATTTGTCAACTGGAAATTAAACAAATCTTAACATATTCCGCTTAGCAATATTTTGGGTAGTAACGTATACAATACAGTGCTTTTATCATTTTAAAACATTACTTTCTTATCTGTTGTACCTGTAAAAAGTTTATACATTTGACATAACAAATATTGATCAGTTATGCAAGCCAAATAGGGTCTGTTCAGACAGAATGGAGAAACGCAATTTTTTTATTTCAAGGCTGAGTTCAGATCAAATTGAAAAATAATGCTGTAATTAGAGCGAGCATTTCCGCGTTTCGATCTTAAATGAGTCGTAAGGTGAAAGTGATAAAGTTAATTTTTCAATGGTTCCAGTCGGTTTGAACCGACCCTAAAACAGAAATATTAATAAATGTTTTTTTTATTTTGCAAAATATGCTATAGAATGCACCTCTTGCACCTATACTTCTAATATACATACAATGTTACAGAATCGATTTCTGGTGTTCACAGGGTTTTACTAATTTGTAAAAACTAGTTCTTTCTAAAGATGAAAAGTATCCATAAAAACAAACTAATTGATAACTTATCCCTACATACCGCTGCTTGCGAGGGAGACCATCAGACCATAAAAGCGCTATCCATATTGCACGTTCAGCAAAGGCAGATGCAGCTATAGAAAAAAATGAAATAGTGGTATACCATGGGTATATCTTTCTCTTTCTTACACACTGCTGCATCAATATCTGTTGGACGTGCAAACGATAGTAACTGGCTTAAATGTAAGGACAGAGTGAGCCTACGTACGAAACGTAGCAACGCAATTTGCACGCACGACGCAACAGGTAGGATTCAGTCAGTTTGAATGACTTTTAATTGCAAACGAAGGTACAGTCAAGACCACCTCAAACATGACACATTTCTTAGTTCTTATTTCAGTAGACGTAGAAGCTGTCAGTTTGTGCTGAGTGTCAAGCTTGAATTGCTCTTGACTGTACGTATGATGGAGGGGTCGTTACTCGGCTTGCACTGCACAGTCCGTGCTAGATGTGCTAAAGATTCTGGTTTAAGTTGGAGGAGTTTATACCAAAGATTTCGAACCTCCTTGCTTCACTTGCTAATTTATTTTAGTAGGGGATGATATCTGCCAACATGTCCCAATCCCATCATCGATGATCCCTAGATATATTCAAAATAACCCGTCAAATCCATAGAACGACACCTTCACTACCTTATTACGAATTATTTCTTTAATCCTCCTTCTATTATCTTTATTTTTCTGTGGTTTATACAATCCTAATATTGAACCTTGATTAGAATGCATACAGAGCTATACATAAGAGCAGAACGCAGCGATACGTGTCTCTGTCGCTCCAATATCTTACGCATCGCTTCGTCCTGCTCTCACAGTGCTATCATTCTAATCAAGATAAATTATATTGACAGTCAAGAAAAATCGTTTCGTATGTGGCTCATCAGTTTGTTCGTAGCTTGTTAAATAGGGGTATGTCTCGCACTGATTACATGGTTTTCGAACAGCGTGTAGCGATATTTTGGGATGATGGGTGTAAAGGACAGGTTGGTAAAAACTGAAACTGAAGGGAACAACTTTCAGTGTACACACGACCGCACATCAGTATAAACACTTTTGGACCTTATGGCGTGGTAATAGAGTTGAAAAAGTTTCTACCGACAAGCGGTTGACCGTACAACGTGTAACGGAAAGGTGTGATAACACTGAAGGGTGTGAATCTGCCCATCAAACTGAACAACTTTTCCCAAGGAACAGGTCGAAATACGAAAACCCAAATTTGATCACAGTTGCAAAATGCGCCATCAACTGATGCAGTTTCTATGGGAGGACAAAAAATTATTTTGTTCTATGACAATGTTCCTTGAGAAAAGTTTTTCAGTTTCATGGGCAGATTGACGCCCTTTAGTATTATTACACCTTTCCGTTACACACTGTATAAAACGTTTAGGAAAAGAAAAAAACAATTGGCCACTCCATACAAAATTGCAATCTTGATTGGATAGTTTGTATGGAGAAGCCGATTTCTTTTTCAATTCCTGGAAGTTTTATTCACTAAAAGTTTTTGAGTTACGTTGACTGATCATGACCTTTCAGTTTTTGCCATCCTGTTCTTTACATCCTGTATACTGCTAAATATTTTGAGTATTTTTGCACGTTTTTCAAAAATGGTAGACGGAAAATAGTGATAGATGTTTCTGTACTACACGTTGTACTGTTTCTGGACAAACCCTTTAAAGAAAAATACCAATAATTTAGTATTTTCTAATCTAAAAATCGATCTGTAATGAAATAGCAAAATATAAACTATGATAAAGTTTACAATAAAATATTCTAACTCATGTAAAATATTAAACATGTATTGAAATAACATTAAAGATTAAGCCTAAAATAATATGTTAAAAACTCCATTAGAACCATGATAATTGTAGCCTACAATAAATATAAATTAAATAAACTCATTACCCTTTTCTACATCGTCGTCGTCGGGTAAACATTAGCTCTGGTTCACATTTTGAGCGATTTAAAGCTGATTCGCGAACCAATACAAAATACCCGGAAATTATTTACATCCACATAAAAAAACTTCTAAAAATATCTACTTAGGCCTTTTTATTTAATTCATTGTGTTGGAAATATGCACTGGTGCTGCTTTTGGCGAACGTTAGTTAAACAATCTAACTGACGAATTACAATGACGGAATATTTCCATTCCACATACCCTTAGATGCATGATTTTTGTATATTTCCTTTACTGTAGCATGCTAGATAAAACTGAAAAACATTTCCAAAGAAAACGTTGTTATAAAAGTACTTTTCTATACAAGAAAACACATAACGTTAAAGAAGCCCCCTTTCTTACTCTGACTACTTACTGTCAACCAGAAAGCGAAGAAGCTTAACGACAACATGAATCTAATAAATAATAAAAAAAATCTAACGAAGACAGAATTAGCCGCAAAATGAGACCAAGGCCATTTTATTCAGCATGCATACTTCCTTAACCTTTAGAGTGAACTGATAAGCTATTAAGGTTCTTACAAACAAAAGTATGCATTTAAGGGCAATATTTGAAATATTTCACTGGGACACCATTGCGGCGGCGCAACCAGTTGGCAACCAACAAAATATATGTGTTGGTTGCGCAACCAACGGACACCAGGTGAGTAACTCTCTATAGAGCTGTATACATTTTCTTGGTAGCGGGCGACTGGTTGCACCACCATGGTGTCCCAGTGAAATATTGCCCTAAGGATAAAACGATCGCTATATATTCAACCCACATTAATGTAGGTTTATTTCAAGTTCGCCTAAACCAACATCTATAATAAATTCTAACTATTTCACCTAAACGTTATCAATCTTCTAAAATAGAAGGCCTTTGTGGTGTTAAAGAACCATCGTGATTTATTTTAAAATTTACTGACGTTAGAAAACTTGGTGCCTTTAGAAAGTTAGTTAAAAAGTATTGCAGTGCTACTACGTAATCGTTTGAAAATAAATATCTCTACTATTTTAATAAATGCTGTAAAATCACTGTAAAAATTTGTAATTTGTGTTTATCCATATCATGAACATCAGGGAAATTATTTATTACAAATATGTAGTATACAAAGAAAAGTTGTGCAAAGTGTTAAAGATATAAATTAAGGGTGTCATTCAGACTTCAGAGACGTTTAGCACGGGGCCAAAACCGCGCAAGCAAAACCCTGGGCGTCTACTCTCAATTTTCGATATATCGATGCGATACAATTCGATACATGCAAATTCAAAACTTCGTCTCTTGACGATAGAGTGGGATATTGGTTGGATGCTAATCACTGCCAATTTGACAATTCATCCAACCAATATTCTACTCTACTGTTAGTGAACAAAGTTATGAATTCGAACGTATCGAAGAGTATCGTATCGGTATATCGAAAATTGAGATTAGGGCTTGTTCACACTTAGAACAAATCGTTCTTTTTTCACGATTCGTTGTTTTTTCTGACGGAAGCAATCTTTTAATTACCCGTGTGTTTATCTTATTACCGAGCTGGCGAACTGTAAGAAATGGGGCCTTTATAATAAGTGCAGCTGTGGTGGCATACAGTCGATGGAGCATTTGCTCTCGTGTCCCGACTGTCCTGTTTCCTGCAACATGGAGAACCTAAACATGGCAATCAAAAGTCTGTCGATTTGGCAAATTACTGGGCTGATCTAATGTAGTCGATACGAAAAGAAGGAGAAGCGAACTGTCTCTGAATGACACCCTAAATACAGATTGTAAAAAGACATCTGCCCAAATCACAAACTGTAGATTCACACCGTTAAACAAAACAACTTTACCCAAAAAACATAGGTCGAAATAGGATAAAAAATACTCCCAACGTGATTTTTCAATACATTTGCTCGAAAAATGTACTTACAAGGACGTAAACATTGCTCGTAAGTAGTTACTTACCGAACTAGTACGGTAAGTAAAAAAAGTATGATACCAAGGAGTTTTTACACTCTGATCATAAAATTATTTTGTAAAAATACTACCTACAGTGGTGACTTTTTACTTGGGTGACGACTGCCTACCTATATTTAAAATAAAATGGAGAGTACCAGGAGAACATAAATCGATAAGAGGCTGACAGTACCCATGGTTGGTTCCTTTAACAAGTGTATTACTTATACCTGTTTTCTCACAAATGTTTTGAAAAACGTCGTAAGATACAAGGCCGTAAGGGTTATGACAAACTCGTCAACTCGTTTGTAATAAACCAACTTACGGCACTTGTATCTTAAACTACTATTTTGGATAACTTAGTTCGGTTACATGGACTGAATGCACAGTTCGGTTTAAACACATTCTTCATTCATAATTTTCGTTAGACATAAATAGGTATATAGATAAACATCTACACAAAAACAGACGAAAAATGCGTCTTTTTTTCTACAAATATCTAATACACAGTAGCACTGCAAGCGACTGCACGAAACATTACTTAACTATGTGTAATCCTGTATGGGACGCGGTGTGTTCGGTTCATGTTCACTTGGCCGGCTCCTTGGACGAATGGTTGTTGGTCTCTTCAGTCTTATCACCGTCACCGTAAAACTTTGGCTGTAAATGAAAATATAATATTTTGTAAAGGAGTTTGTAGAAAATAGTAGGTACTGGACGGATATTTCGCAGTGAGATACTTGAATCCGAGAGATAGTTTTATAATCTAGATTGGGTTGGGTTATGTTTAGGCCGTTTGTTGGTTGTGCAATAATATTTTACTCATAAAATACCTATAGCTGACAGATGAACGGCAAGATTTAGAGTCAGTTTAGACCACGAGCGGAGCAAAGGAGTCCGTTTGTTGAACACTCGCATGGTCGAACATTTTTCTGCTCTTAGAGCATAAATTTCCGCATGATCTGAACCGAGTCTTGTTCGAAGCGTTATTCAGTGATATCAAAAAAGTGCATGAGCATTTTTGCGTTCTTTCGGAATTGAACCTAAAAAAATTGTCAAAAAAGAAGAATCGATAAACATACAAGTATCTCTTGATTTTTCGTCCGAATAAGACGTTTCATTAGAACTAAAACTGTGATAGTTAAAAATGTAGCAGTGATAGAATAAAAATAATTTTCATAAAACAATGAAAATTGCAATAGCACAAACAATGAGTAAATAAAACAAACACGTCACACGATTAGTGAAAACAATCATGTTGTGGCATAAAATCACAAAAGTTTTCTACACCACATTCCCATGGAAAAGGTAACAATTGTAGCAGTTCAAATCATTTAAATCTGCAAATCGAGCAAAGTGGAATTTGTTAAAGCAAGAATAATATTATACAGTTTACAAACCGCAAGTTATAGTGTCGAAATATGATTTAATAAATTGGTCTACCATAAAAAATGCGCTGTCGGCTAGTCGTCATCATCATCATATCGTATGTGTTGCAATCTAATGCATTGATAGATGGGATGAGATTACAACAAAAATAGAACATGTTGTACAGAAAGCAGTGCAGTTTTACAAGGAAAGGTGATTTTTAGGGTTCCGATACCAAAATGGTAAAAAAAAGAACCCTTATGGTGCGACTTTGTCTGTCCGTCTGTCTATCACACCTGTATATCTCAGCATCAACCACTCCCGCTATCGACTTGAAATTTGGATTAGCTTTAACTTAATTGCACATATAAAAAGTTTAAGAGAACTTATGTAAAGGGGGGCCCAAACAGGGGGGGCAAAATTTCAAATCTGAATTAATTACAGTCGATAGAAGTTTATGTAAATATTACAGCAAAAATAAAACATCTTTCTAAATTGCACAGTTTTTTAGAAATCTGCAAAGAACCTTTTCAAACAAATTTAGTTTTGCGGTCCTAAAAATGGACTTTATTGCTTCGGTATATCGGAACCCTCAGCGCTCGAGTCCGACTCGCACTTGACCGGTTTTTTTTTCTATTCCTTTTGTTAATTGGAAAAAGTTGTTCAGTTACATGAACAGTGACCCGCTAAAATCATGTGCACTAAAAGGAGCCTATACATAATATTGTACAAGAGATCAAAACTACAAATCATTTTCCGCCCTTAGAAAATATTAAACGAGGTTCAAGAGAATTCAAGACTCTACTTACTTAGTCTTACTTGCAGATTTGAATTATTTTAACTGTTATATTTGCACAGTAAAATAAGTATATACCAAATTCAAACCATATGGAAAAACTCTACGTACTGAGTTTTACTTGCAGATTTAAATTATTTTAACTGTTATATTTGCACAGTAAAAATAAGTATAAATACACCTATACCAAATCCAAACAAAAATGGGTTGTATAACTAAAACGCTGATGAAAGAAACAACACAAACGATGCATGATTCAATTTCGATAATAACGACTTACACGCTCTCAAATCGTACTACACACTTGTGACTTTATTTCCAAATCCATTTTTGACACCGTTATAACTTGTAAAGCCCTAGAAATAGATAGATAAATATAGGGGTGATAGTTACATAAAATGTTACTTGGTAGGTGTTATATGACCAATTGATGATGAGGGTACCATAGTGACTATTTGTTCTACTTAGAGGGCGCCAGCTATAAAGGGCGTAAAAAAGTAGGATAATCCTTTAATAATGGCATCAATAAATAATGGGTTATATAAAAAATATAAAAACAATACAGGGCTTAGAGCCAAGTGGCTTTCTACTATCTGGGCTACTATCCCAAACGCCAGTAGAATATAATGAAAATGTATGGGATTGACATTAGCTAACGAAATGTCACGTGACAGCTAATGTCAAACCCATAGAGTTTTACTCTATTCTATAGCGTTTGCGACAATAGAATGCCACTTGTCTCAGGGCTCTTTACAGAGACAGAAGTTTTGGCTCCGAAGTAAAGCCATGTGGAGGGTTTAAGACCTCTATGATCAGCTGGTAATGCAGACGAAGATTACTTTTATGATAAGATCCAGTTGCTTTGTGATAACTTATTAATTTCGAAGGCTAAGCAATAGCGTTATTTTTTAATCACTCTGGAAATTTTAAGAGGTGGAAACTAAACAACTTTTCCTAATGAACGCAGGTTGATGCGAAATAAAAATCAACTTGCCATAGAAACAGAACTGCATCCGCTGAGGGCATATTTTGTATGAGGTCGACACATTTTTTGTAATTCATTCGACGTATGATCCTTAGGAAAAGTTTGTTAAGTTTGTTCAGTTTCATGGGTAGAACCGCTTCTAATAATCTTCGGGGTTAAAAAAAATACCGCTGTATAAGACCAAATTGCCGAAAAGCCATCAAAATGCTCCAAGATCCATATGGAAGTCTATAAATAGACTGCGATTGAACTTTGGCAGATGGTAGATGCATTTGTAAATTGGTGGGACTTGTCTGATAATAACAAGCGTAAGTGCGGCGTTTTGATATCCATGACACATTTGCTGTCTTCTCCTACTTCTCCAGTTTCCTGCACTCGGAGGGACCTTTTTGAAGGCAACCAAAAGGCTATTGATGTGGCCACTTTTTGCGCTAAGATTTTGTAGTAGGTAGGTATATTTTGGCCGTTGATTCGAAAAGAAGAAGTGTACAATCCATCCATTTTTTTCGTTTATTCCAACGCTTACCAACACATTTTCAAGCTATGTCAAAAGCAATCGGCTAAAGCTGTCAGAAAACAACAAGTTAGTGATACTTATTCTAGGCTAGGCAACGAAGCGGATCGTTGTATGAAGACCCCCGCATTAAATCCTCAGTCGATGAAACTTTGCTAGGGTATTACACTATGTGAGACAAACTTTCTATAAAAAAATCCAAAAAAAATCGGTACTTTTAATTTTTCCATACAAAAATTACAAAAAATGTATGAAAAAATTAAAGGTACCGATTTTTTTTTGGATTTTGTTATAGAAGGTTTGTCTCACGTAGTGTAATACCCCAGCAAGGTTTCATCGACTGAGGATTTAATGCGGGGGTCAACTGCTTCGTTGCCTACACTAACTCTGGTTTTAGCTCAGAGTAAAAAACTATAGAGTCCGCCATATACATATTCTGTATGAGCTAGTGAAGTGTAAAGCGTCTCACTGTCGCCCATACTAGTCGGTCAAAAAACTCAGTTAAGTTTTACAAAAATCGAGATATCTTTAAAAATCTAATGTTTTAGTATAAACTTTGTTTGCGAAAGTGAAAACATATCGTTTTTTACTTCTGAATTGATCATTATGAACGGAAGCGTAAATAATCCGTAATAGCCATTTTATGTGTGATTTTTAACACCGTTTTTTTCCTGAATGGTAAGTGTTTTCACCAGAAAAACTAAGGTAGTAGCATTTATTAGTCCCATGTCACATATTTCTCAGAGACAAAGATAAAAATTTTACGTTTTTAGGATTTTTAATAAAATTCCATACATTTTAGTATGGAGGTCCCTCGCAAGAAAGTGCTACGCTTATGGCTCCCTCCTTAGCAGGAAGAGCTGCTATTAAAACCTCCTTTGGTTTTAGTGTCATGGCTGCAAAATGTGTTGGGAAGCGTTGAAATGAACGAAAAAAATGTATTTTAGGTAAGTAGTTACCTCGTCGTGCTTCTCGTCCGGCTGGCGCGCGTCGTCGTCGTCGTCGCTGTCGTCGTCGGCCGACGAGTCCCCGCCCGACCCCGCGCCCCCGCCGCCTGTCGCCCCCCCTACCGCCCCCAACACCCCGCCCTCGCCCGCCGGCTTCACTGCAACACGGGGAAACAACAACTCTAAGACCCTGTCCAGAAAGGGCGAATGCGCCGCGAATTGTTACGCGCGAGTTTCTACGCGCGTCGGCGAGGTACTGGGCGTCAATACATCCCGTCCACAAGCATCGCGCGAATTTTCTCGGCTCGCGCGAGTCGAGATATACGACGCACAAAATAACTTTGGCCCTGTCATTGATGCGCAGAAGTCAAAAATGTAGCATTTTTTGCTTCTGCGCATCAATGACAGGGCCAAAGTTATTTTGTGCGTCGTATACTAGGAGCGCCTTGTTTGCGTCCAGTTGAACGCGCGAAACACGCGCGAGTAAATCGCAGCGAATTCGCCCTTTCTGGACAGGGTCTTAGGGTATATGTTGAGATGACGAGCGCTCGACGCTCCATACTAATATTATTATGAGCCTGTTAAAAACTAGCACGTTATGCTATTTTGATGCCCCTGAATCTGTCACCGTTTTTTTGGAATATTTATCTGTTTGTTTATTTGTTCGAGCATCACGCAAAAACTACTAAACTAATTTTTAGAATATTTTTTTTTGTTCTATAGCTAATTAGTGCGGTCAGTTAGCTGTTTCACGTAGACACGATTTACAATTTCATCAATTTTTTTCCAGGTACTAGTTAGGTACTGTGTTAGGTACATAGCTCTCAATTTTTGATAGAAGCCAATTCTTGAATTTCAAAAAGTTTCCATAGAAAATTCAAGAATTGGCTCCTATCAAAAATTGAAATTGATATTAGACTGGGACTGGACTAAATAGCTTGACTTAAACACATATATTTTATTTTAATGTAGAGAACCGAACATATTTATAACAATCTTTCTCAACGAAATATAAGTGGATGTGACCTGTGGATGTACCACTACAAAGTATTTTTTTACGAAGTACTGAAATTTTAGTAAGATACTCAAACCACGAATCTAAACAACTTTCCCATAAGATGCACAATACAAAATACCCTATCAGCTGATGAAGTTTCTTTAGGAACTTGATTGTGCTCCGACTAAAAAATAGTCCGATTTTATTCAAATAGTTTTCACATTCAAATTCACAGTTTAGGGATGTCAGTTGTACAAAATTCTACGCGGCGGATGGAGCACTTACTATAAAGTACGCGCAGACAAAGTCCCGGGCCAAATCTAGTAAATACAAAGAGATAGATAGATAGATAGTGCAACTCAACATCACTTTTATGACGTCAAGTAAATAACAAGTAGTTCGGAAAACAAAAGAATAACAATGTTTAATCGGTCATTGATATAGTTTATTTTGAATCAATGCAAAAAAAATGTATGTATATTATTCAAACCACAATACAATTTTCTCTGTGAAACATTGGAAAACGTGATTTTTGTATACTATGCTTTCTACAAAAAAACTTGCGCCGCGCCAATAGAAGATTTTCTTTGAAAAAACTGATTTGGTTTTCCTTCTTTTTCGACCCAGTTTTTTTCGGGAGTTTTTTTTTAGTCGGGGTTCTTAGTAACGGACAAAAATCACTTTTTAAAAAGCTTTTAATTGAGTTGATTGCACGCCATTTGTAACCCTACAGGGTTACAGAAAGGCATAATTTTCAATTCAATTCAATTTAATTCATACCTCAAAGTGATAAGTACAACCATTATAGGTCTTATTGTAATTAAAGACAAACCCACATACAATTTTTATCGCCACTTTTTTATTCATTTATATCTAATCTTCGTTCATCGTTTATCTAATCTTCGCTGCGATAGCATTATCGGCGCACGACTCTTGTCATATCATATGTAAATAAGGGGTCAAGTAGGTTTACTAAACACAGCTCATTCTGTTGTCATCGAAATACTAAACAGCCTTTTTATTTGTAGGAAATAGACAAGAATAGAGAAAGATGCGCACCGCGACTTGGTCGAGCCGCGCGCAACTGTCACTTTTTATGTATGGACGCGAGAAGACATAACCGGTTTAGTCTATGAAGACTCGCCAAGTCGCGGTGCGCATGCTCGACCTACTGGAAAACAGACCATGCTCTTCACTTACGATCACTCATCATCATACCCCCATACGCATAGATATCCGTCATTGTCACTATCACAATCAACATTATAAAAACAGTAAAAACGCATGGTACTTATAATAATATTGGAGGGAAAGTACCACAAATCACTACACTTGTTAGTGTTGAGGCTGGCACCATGGACCGCGGTTGTTGGTGATCGCATTATGTAAGATGATACGGTATATAGAAGGACGCTGCTGCCTATCCTCCGGTTCATAATCCCTTAGTCGCCTTTTACGACACCCACGGTTAGAGATGGGTTGGTACTATTCTAGCCGGCACCGCCAAATTACTGCGTTTTTGCTGGAGAGAGCTCCTTGTCCTGCAGTGGTCGTTTCATGGGATGTTATGATGATGGTGAATTCTCTAAACATTTACCTACACAAAAAAAAATCTCAATCAAGCAAGCAAGCAAACGTCTACGCCGCCGCGCCGGCCGAGTTCCTGCCAAACAGTCGACTACGATTTATTATTACAACCTAACATCACACTGCACACCGACCTATTGTAGCCAACACGGAAGTGAAACTCCAATCGAATATCAAAGACAACATAGAAGACAAGAAACCCTTTAAATAATAAATAAAAAACCGCCCTTTTGCTCGCTCGGCTGGTTGCCTCTAGACAAGTAGTGTTAGTATAAGATGCAACAGCAAGATTATGCACCTATTTGTTATTTTAATGAAAGTGGTCTATATGGAAAGTTACACATGGGATCATTCAACGCCCTAGGGTTGCCTAGAAATTTCATGCCGCAAGTACCTTAAAAACACATATCAACATTTTGGTTGTATTGGAACAACCCTTTTATTATTTTTTGCAGGGCAATGAATATTACCGTAAGATACCTTGAATAGAAATTCTCAGTCATGCAAAGTTTCATCAAAATCGTTACAGAAAATCGTCTGAGACGTAATCGTAAGACCGACCGATCGTTCTTTTCATAATCGTTTAAGATTTTTTTTTTTTTTTTGTATGGCAGCTGATACCCTAAAAATGAGCCTAGCGGCTAAACCACAGGTCCGAATGACACCAAGTTTTAAATTAAGGAGTTTTAGGCAAATTCGTTAAAGCATTTTGAGTAGTTTCTTGCTGGCTGTCATTTTCAGGGTAGCTGTCAACCGTCATACAAAAAAAAAATTAATTGCGATTATCTCGAAAACGGCTGTTCAGATTTGGTTCAGATTCAGATAATTTTATTCAATGTAGATTCTTTACAGAATACTTATTGAATGTCATGCAGAATACAATGCAAATAGAGCGAGTCTACGCCGTTTCGGATCGTGCTATGGCAGCGTAAAAGAAACGGCAGGAAACGATTTTGATGGAACTGCATGACCAAGAAAATCTATTCAAGGTATCTTACAGTAATATGCATTGCTCCGCGAAAAATAATAAAAGGTTGATATGTGTTTTTAAGGTAGGTACTTGTACTTGCGATAAGAAATTTCTAGGCAACCCTAGGGCGTTGTATGATCCCATGTGTAACCTTCTATATAGACCACATTTCGTTCAAATAACAGATAGGTGCATAATCTTGCTGTGGGATCTTATATGTATGTATTTAAAGTTGGCGGTTGCGCTATGACTCAGCTCAGAACTGCAGGCAGCCTATACCAGGCTGGTCGCTCTTCCCCTTCACAAGTAGTGTATAGTATTAACCAGGAACGGCACAACCCAATGCGATGGTTTGATTTTTGATTTGCCCACCAAAGAGATTTCTCGTACGTTTCCACGTACAACTAACTAGAGGGCTCACGTAAAGGAAAATTTGCGACACTGAAACAAAAATATTTAAAGGTGCCTCTACATCTTTCTAGTAACCATAAAAGCGGTATGCTAGAAAGAGATGGAGGCCCATTGAAAATCCTAGTTCAAAGGACGCGTAAAGGACGTTTTTGCTATTCGTGTGCACTCTCTGGTTGTTATTTTTGGAATTTCTTTGATGCCCTATCTTGTGCCCGTTCTCTTGGCTGTTTTCACGCTTTTGAATTACACAATTTGATTACAAAGGGATTTTTATCGACAAAGTAGAAAATCGCAAAATTTCACAACCACAGGCAGGATTCGAACCTGCGTCTTCTCCGTCAGTACCGGAAACTTTAGCCAGCAGGACCACAGTAGCCTAGTTGGCAAAGCGTCTCCGGTACTGACGGAGAAGACGCAGGTTCGAATCCTGCCTGTGGTTGTGAAATTTTGCGATTTTCTACTTTGTAGATTTATCCGAACACTGGAAGTGTTAAAATAAAAATCATTTTCGATTTTTATCGAGTTTGAGAGTTGAATTATTGTTAAACGCCGTGCAACCTAACTCTAGCCCTGACGGTTATTTTCTGCGCATGGGTGACAGGCGGAGACCCAATATTCGATTTGCACGCAACCCCCCACCTGCCACGCACGCTAACCTTCGCGACAATTTTTTGAGTACTACGCATTAACGGTCAGGGCAAGACTAAGTTTGCGCCTCGTATAATAGTTACCAGGCGTGGCGCCGGGCTGGCTGGACAGGCGGGTGCGGTCGCGACTGAGCTCGTCGAAGCACTGCAGGCACACTCGCAGCGGCTTGTCGCTCTGCCCCTTCAGAAGGAACTTCTTCGACGAGCACGGCCCGCATACCACAGAACCGCACTTCCGACAGTGGTGCTGCAATAGGAACATTAAATAATAGGGTCGCGTCTCAAAACGGTGAGAAATTCCCCGAGGATAGCTTTATATGACGTCCATATATGCTGCCGAGACAAACTGCTGTCAAAGGGTAATTATTACCCGTTAAACCCCCTTTTTGGAACCCGGCCGAGATATGTGGACTGGTGTACTTAACTTAAGTATTTGTAGACTTGGTTAGCTCTACTGAACCACTATCTGCAGGTTTTTAAGGTAAGTAATCCTAACAGGGACAGTTATGTCCCATTAGACAATCTAATTTTATTGAATTCGTTCGATGCTACACGTTTTAGTTGATACAGGTCTGATCAATTCTAAATCCCAGCAGAAGTACTAAAAAATCACGGTCATAATAAGCAGTATAGCCTGCGCGATTAATTAAGAGCACGGGGCAAAAAGAAAGGGGTAAAATTGTCTACTGTGCATCATACTCCTTCCTTCCATCGAAGCCCGTCGCAAAATTTTTGGAGCCGACCACGACGCTATGTCTTAATTTTGGGGACGCAATCGGTAACTACTTTTGATGCCAAGCCTTACTGTCTGAATATAGATTTTGAGTTGCCAGATCTAGAAACACGCCAAAACACAAGTATTATTTTGTTGTTGTAGATTTGTAGAGCGATTTACATTTCCATCTCTGTTCATCTTAAGATACAAGAAAGAGAGCTTACCCTCCTGTTAATAACGGTGAACTGTGTCTTCTTGCAATGCATGCAGATGGAAGCCTCGTTGTCAGGGACCCAAACCGCCGCGTGCTCGCGGGGTGGTTGCTTGCCACCTACAAAAAACATGCGATATGAGCGAAAATCTAAGCAAGCGAGTGCAAGTGCTCATTCAAGTTACATATGTAGATAGGAGTGTACTTTAAGTGGCGAAAATTTTTCCTTGATAATTCCCTGACTTACCTTGACCACTTTGCCAAATTTAAGAAAGAAGTCATGCGAAGCATGTCCTGGGCAACAATTTATAAATTGAAAGAGAATCTTGCTATTGCTTTGTAGTTATTTTTAACCAAATTTAAAATAATAAAAAGAAAGTGTATCCCAATTCTACTGTGAATCTAATTTACAGGTGAAACTAGAGCTATGTACAGTCAACGACAGGTCAAGCTTGACATTCGCAGTGCGACTCTAGCCCGTACGTCTATTGAAATAAGAACGGTACAAAGTCCAATATATCAAGCTTGATGTGCTCTTGACTGTACTTTTTGATTTTGAAGTTAAGACCCTGGCAATAATTACGCGACTAAAAATGAAAATTAATTGTGAGTGGGCTAATTCATAGCTACAAACTGCATTTTTAAAAATAGTGGTCCATGAATCTCAATTATTCACTGACTTTCCCTGACCTAGGAAAATGGCGCCATCCTATTGTTCGGAATATTCCCAGCTCACAGCTTAGCGCCCTCGACCTTTAGAAGATTTACGGCCTGGACACGACCTTGGCAGCTACCTTTTCTTTACCCTAAACACTTAGTCCAAAGAAGTCAGAAGCCAGTAGAAACATCTGCGACTGCGGTGTGACGCAACAAACTATGGGCCACCTCGTACCATGCGAGCCCTACATCATTCACGCTACAGGATTTGTGCAACGCTAGGCCAAATGCTCTCTGCGTTGCCCAATACTGGGCTAAATAAATGGTACAGCAGCACTGCACTTACTTTCTCGCGATATACGAGAGTCACCATTCAACAGTGTCCCCACCGGGAGTCGAACCCAGAACCTCCGGATCAAGAGCCGAATGCTATATAAAGGCTGCGGATAGTAATGAGTAAATAAGTACCAACTGCAAACTTAAGTTTGTAATTCCATACAAATAATATGAAAATACAAACTTACCTATACGAACTAGATTTATGTAAAAATGATTTAATGAAATATGCAGTCAGGTAGAAAACCAATTTAGAATCCAAATTGTAGAACATCAAAATAAGCTCGACGAAACAGATTTTGAGTAAATCACATTTTTTAAATTTTAGTAATTAATTAAAAATTAAAAAATTCTTTATTGCCAATAAATACACATGCAATACTAGTAATAGTAGTAAGGGAACACCCCTTATATGAATTTCTAGAGACCAATTGATACTGCCGCAAATACCTTAAATAGAGATGCTTGGTCATGCAAAGTTTCATCAAGATTTTATGAGCCGTTTTTGCGAAAATCTAAATTTTTCATTTTCGTTGTATGTATGACAGCAACCCTCAAAATGAGAGCCAGCAGGAAACCACTCAAAACCCTTCGATGGATTTGCATAAAACTCTTAAATTCCAAATATGGTGTCAATCGGACCATTCGTTTAGCCGCTAGGCCAAAGCGTGACGGACAGACCGACCGACGGACCGACCGACCGACCGACGGACGGACATTTTTTGGGAGGCTTGTTTTTTATGATGTATAAGTGATATAGAACACATTTTTGAGAAAATTAGAAAAACTTTTTTTTTCACGAATACAATACCTTTCTCGCTCCGCTCGAAAGTAAAAAGTATAAGTGTTGCCAACGACACGAAAGAAGAACTGAGTCCCAACTATTACACACTACACATGTGTAGGCAGACTATCAAAAAACCGCTCGCCACTTAGACCGTAGCGGTAAATTCGTGGAGGTTGCTAAAACGTTACTTTTACAGTAGGATATTTGACATGTATTCGTGTTAAAATAACTTCTACCCCGACATTAGTGTTGCACTTACTCTTTCTAAGCAAGTCTTCTATACACTTTTCGATGTGCGCCATCCATTCCTCTTTTTCAGTTGCAGTCGCCGCGTACACAGCAAATGATTTAGACGCCGTGCGGATCAACCATCCATTGCGGAATTCTGAAACAATTGATGTTGATCTCATTTTTATGCATGTTTGTTTATGAAAGATGTTCCCGAGTTCATAACCCGATATATTCATGTCGCGAGTGAATAGGCTTTTTCTGGGCAAGCTCGTCTTATCGTCGACCTCATCTCTGTCCTCAAGACTAGATCGAGGTCAAGAGTAAGCCCTTTGACAATAAAAAAAAATGTGCGACTATTTGGATGCTTTTGAATGAATGAATGAATGAATAACTCTTTATTGCACACATTAAGGAATAAAAATTAAAAACTACGGTTTTACAATAAGTGGGCAAAAGGCGGTCTTATCACTAAAAGTGATTTCTTCCAGACAACCTTTTCAGGAAATCAGCAGCGACGAAAGACTTATTTGAAGAAATATTTTGAAATAAATATGTAAAAAATATATACCTACATACATATTATTAAATATAGTATATATACATATATTCTTGCTTTTATCTAAATATATAAAAGAGCTTGTCCTGACTGAATGATTCATCAACGCCGAGTCGTAACCGCTATAGATACAGATCTGAAATTTTGTACACAGGTTCTATGCACGTCAAACCTACCCACTAAGAAAGGATTTTGGAAAATTCACCTCCCTAGGGGTTGAAATAAGGGATGAAAGTTTGTATGAAAATCCTTTGTTTCTTGAGCTTGATTCACACAAATTTGAATTTAAGATTTTGGTAAATAATAAAGAAACAAGTGTTTCAGCATTTCTTAAAAATCACCCTTCAAAGGGGTGAAAAAGGGGATGATTTTTTTTCCGTATGTTGGTGTACCTATACAAGTCTTTCATTTTTAAAGGTAGAATTATAGAAATTTGTTTTTGAGCTCTTGGTAAAAAATAAAAAAGTACGTGTTTTAGAATTGTTCAAAATTCATCCCCTAAGGGGGTGAAATAAGGGATGAAAGTTTGTATGAAAGTCCGTCAGTTTTGAAGTTAGGATCTTCAAAATTTTTATTTAGACTAAGGACTAAAAATAAAGTTTGATAAGTCTCAGGATTTTTGGAAATTCAACACCCTAAGGGGTGAAAAGGGGGAGGAAGTTGAAAATCCTTCATTTTCAAATTAAAATCCACTAAATTTATTATTTAGGCATCAAGGTTGTAATTCTGTGGAACGTACATCACTTTTATTAAAATTCCACCCCAATGTCAACCCCTAAAAGAGGGAAATGGGGTGAAAAAGTCTAAAAACCAATACGGGTATCGTTTGTATGGTTTATCGGGTCGCTGATTACGAAAACTAAAACAATTTTGAAATCCAACGTGGTGGACGTGAAATACCAGAGAGGGAGAGGGAGGGGGATAGGGAGAGAGAGGGGAAGACGAAGATGGAGGGGGATAGGGAGGGAGAGAGAGGGGGAGAGGAAGAGGGAGGGAGAGGGGGAGACTGCACGTTGTCTGAATTTCACGCGGGCGAAGCTGCGGGCACAGCTAGTAATTTATAAGATTAGATTATGGGTGCAAGGTAAAGAGTTTTTCAACACATTTGCTGTTTTCAATTAAATGAAGAATTTTATTTTTACTTCATTCAAAATCAGTAAATCTTCGTGATTTTCCTGTCTAAATGAAATAATTTATGATATGACAATTATTTTATTTTAAAATATATCATCACAGTAACTTTCATCAGTTAAGGGCCGGCATTGATAATAATAGGGTGCCTATGATTTAACATATTGGAAATCTGTCATATTTTCATATATTATGGTTTCTGATAGAAGAAAAACACGATTCATATTTATTAGACCAATTCATTATAGTCTTATTAGACCAACTAGTTACAAATATCATCCATAATAATTATTTAATACGAAATAAACCAATGCCTTGCCTTAAGCTGTCTGATGGATTTCCCCAAGAGTTCAAGGTCAAAGATAAGATAAACAGATATTCAACAGCTGATTTTACAAATAACTTACATAATTACCTACAAAATATGATGCACTATTAGTATGCAAGCTGTTAAGTCATTGGCCAATAAAACCCATTTCATTGACCAGTTGAGGCAAAGCAAAAGATAAAACTATGATATGGTGATTCATACATAGCGATGACTCAAACACAACGCTGTCGCCAATCGATTAACTATTTTTAGAGACTTTGCAGGAAAACAAATAAGTACAGAAAATATTTTAAAACAATAAATAAGCGATAAAGAGTAGTAAGTTTCCGAGGTTAGTGTTTTGGTTACAACTAGTGTTACAGCCTGGTTTTGTGGGGATAAATACCGGGTGTAAGGGACAATGTACCAAAAACCGAAATTGTGAGCTCAGTCAACGAAACTGAACAACTTTCCCAAAGAAACATTTCTGGGAAATGACAACAAAATTTGGACTTCTCCATACAAATTATTCGATCAGAGTGAGCAATTTGTTTGACAGGTCAAAAATTTTTTACCTTTCCCATAAATTTTTCTTTGGGAAAGTTGTTCAGTTTCGTTGACTGAGTACGCCCAGCTCAGTTCAGTTTTCTGTACACCGTGGCTTACACCCTGTATATTATCTTTTTTGTATCTGTAATCGTAAAACAAATAAGTCAAAGGAAAAATACCTAAAGGATGAGCCTGAATCCTAGAAAATTATATAAAAAATAGATTCATCTTTAATCACAGGAGGCACGCTTTCTCTACAAGACATGCAAGCTCCAGACAAACATTAAAAGTACTTCGGAAATATCCACAGAAATAGACAAAAGCACCATACCGACATTTTAAGGAATAGAAAACAAATATTGTTTTTACAGAAAAATAAAACACTTTCCACAAATTCCGTCAATTTCTATTCTTTGGGATAATGCTATAAGGTTTAGTTGTCAACATACACAGCCATCTACAGGGACAATAATGAAACTTTAAAGATTTAATCATTTTGTTTCCTGCACCCAAAGGTTGCCTGGAAGAAATTGCTTTTTAGCAATAAGGCCGCCTATTGTGCTCCGTATTTCATGTTTGTATATTTTGTATTTCTGTGTGCAATAAAGAGTATTGTATTGTATTTTTCATAAAAATTCAAGTCATTTGTTGACTTTTGAATTGTATTTTTGCACAGTGTTAGCTCATCAAAGCAATAATCTTTACATAGCAGGAGTGTGTATTTTTTTTATTACGATGACATAACACTGACTGAACACAAGATTATTAACTTCAGTGTAAACAAATGAGAATCAAACAAGACAGTGAATTAAGGGTTGATATACACATAGCAAATACAGTAGCCAGTTAAGTGACCAGTAGAAGTTCATAGCATGGTGTATATGAGATTCATATGAATGACATAACCACATCAAGCAATGTGCTTAAGGTGGTTGCTGAGCAGAAGTGCTGCCACTTTGAGAAATAAATTTATTGCGTCATAAATACAAAACATTTAATAAGGATTGTTTGATTGGCGGCAATTTGGGGTAGTTCTATATTTTATTATCCATCACATCACATCTTAGCTTATCGTGAATAGCTTTGTATTGTAAAACTGCCAAAAACGGCCACTTTTAGCACTTTACCAATACAAAGCTATAAATGATAAGCTAAGCTATGATGTCATGGGTTATAACATATATAACTACCCTATATTGCCGCCAAACGAACAATACTACTGAAAAGTTTTGTATTTGCGACGCAATAAATTTATTTACGACGCAAAAAAAGGCCCATTAGGGGAAGAAGCAAGACTCTTTTTAGAAGAAAGGAAAAAATTATTGGAAGACAAAAAGAACCAAAGAAAACAAATAGCTGAAATGAGTAAAAACATCAACAGAAGCATAAGAAACCATAGGAGAAAACAAAGATCAGAAAAACTAAAAAGCTGTATAGAGAAAACAGGAGGTGTCAGAAAAGCTTTTAAAGAATTAAAAAGTTACACTGAGTGGATACCAAACCTGAAAGACACTAACAAAAAGAAAATTGTCACACAAAGAGAAAACATCAACGAAATAGCCACCAATTTTTATCGAAAACTATACGACAGTCAAGAGGAAGAAATAATTGATCTGCGAGACAAAGAAGAAGATAAAGTACCAGACATTATAAACGGTGAAGTAATGAAAGCAATATCTACCTTGAAAAATGACAAAGCACCCGGACAAGACCAAATAACAAATGAAATTTTAAAAGGAACACAAGAAGAAATTGTAGAACCATTAAAAAACTTATTTAACGACATTCTTGAACTTGAATCAGTACCTATCCAATGGACTAAGACAACAATCACCCTGATACATAAGAAAGGAGATAAAAACAATGTGAACAACTACCGTCCAATAAGCATAATGCCAAACATGTACAAAATATTCTCGAAGGTCATCCTGAATCGCATTTCTACTATATTAGATAATAACCAACCAAAAGAACAAGCTGGATTTCGAAGCAAATATTCGACCATTGATCATATACATGTAATAAAACAGATAATCGAAAAACTAAATGAGTTTGGAAAACAATACTACATAGCATATGTGGATTACAATAAAGCTTTTGATTCGCTTAAACACAATGAAATATGGAAAGCGCTAGATTCTCAAGGAATTCCAAGAAAATATATAAGGCTTATAAGAGAAATATACAAAAACAGCACAGCCAGGATACAACTTGAAAAATCAGGAAAAGAATTTGATATCAAAAAAGGCGTAAGACAGGGAGACCCACTCTCACCAAAAATATTTTCAGCAGTGTTAGAAGAAATTTTCCGAAACCTAGATTCGGACAATTTAGGCATAAATATCAATGGTGAAAGACTAAGCCATCTACGGTTCGCAGATGACCTTATAATTCTGGCCCCAGACGCCCAAACTCTGCATAAAATGTTAAGTGATCTTTCACAAGAAAGTATCAAAAAAGGGTTGACAATGAACACAGATAAAACTAAACTTATGACCAACAACAACAAAGAAAACATAGAAATTGAGGGAAGGAAAATAGAATATGTAGAAGAGTATGTTTATCTGGGCCAGATCATTTCAGCCAGGGACCTGACCACCAAAGAAATAGACAAAAGAGTGAGTAGTGCTTGGAGTCGATATTGGTCACTAAAAGAAATTATGAAAGATGACAATATGCCCATAGCAATCAAAAGCAAAGTTTTCAACATATGCATATTACCATGTATGACATATGGATGCCAAACATGGGCCCTAACTAGTAAACATCTCCAAAAACTTAAGGTCTGCCAACACGGCATGGAAAGGAGTATACTTAAAGTAAAAAGACAGGACAAGGTAAAACTAACAACAATTAGAAAAAGAACAGGAGTACGAGATGTAACAAGGACGATAAGAGAACAAAAATGGAGATGGGCTGGACATGTTATTCGGTTGAAAGACAAGAGATGGACAGGAACTGTAACGGACTGGTATCCTAGGGATGGGAAGAGGAAAATGGGCAGACAAAACAAACGATGGGAAGATGAAATAAAGGAAGTAGCAGGGCCATTGTGGCGGAGAGTTGCTAGGGACAGACAGGAGTGGCGGGCTCTGGAGGAGGCCTTCGTCAGAAGACGAACCAAGCAATAAAGATACATAAATATAGAACTATAGAAAAATATGTAAATAAGTAAAGAAAAGCTTGGAAAACAAGGCTGTAATAAATAAATAAATAAATAAATTTATTTATAAAAGTAAGGTGCTGCCACCCGGCAACCGCCTTAAGGGAACCAGCGAAGTTACTGAGAAATTAAAAAACAAATGGAACTGGGCAGGACACATCTGTAGAATGAAAGACGACAGATGGACAAAAGCTATCACAGAATGGACACCATATGACAAGAGAAGATCAGCAGGAAGACCAAGAACAAGATGGAGAGATGACTTACATAAAGAATCCAAAGAATGGTGGAGAGTGGCTAAAGAGAGAAAATTTTGGGAAAGGTTAGGGGAGGCCTATGTCTGAAAGTGCGTCTCTTAAATTAACTACATTATGTGATACATTTAAACAAAATTGTAAAAGTATAAGAGAAATAAATGACTTTATTATAATGCAATAACTGTGAGTCGGAGTGTTGTCCAGTCAACACAGTGTTGGGCACTGGTTAGAATAACATCTCCGAGGATGCCTCGTGTAGAGGCGAAACCCATCTAGAGTGGTTATTGTGTCTCTGTGGCCTGCGGATTCATTTGAGGGCGGGCGGGCAGTGCACAGTTAATGCATAACTTCCATCATTGTTACGAAGGTGGTTATGTATTTTCCAAAGTTAGTGATATTGGATTTCGGCAAGGTAACACCTGGTTCTATTAACTACTACGCAAGAATCAGTCAGACAGGAAAGTATTATTAGTATTACTACACTTTAGGCATAACAGACAGCTTTCTATGCAGGGCCTATATGGAAAGGGACGAAACCATCAAACACGTCATTCTGGAGTGACTTCTTTCTTTACCCTGACTAATGTAAGGTGCAGTACAAAGTCCAATGTGTTAAGCTTAAATACTCTTGACGATACAAAATAGAGTAAACATGTTATTTTTTTGAATATTGTTTTCATGGGAATTTTTAATCTCTGAAAAAAAAACACCATGTCATAATATCCTAAACATGCAAAATAATTAATTAGCTATCAATTTGTCAAAAGTACTTACGTCCTTCGTCTTTCAATGATTCAAGTTTGACTTCTTCTAGTGGAATGACATGTTGTTTATTGTATTTCTTCTTATTGATAACTATGTTGCCGTAGACTAGTATATCATTAAACAGAAAGAATTGTCTTGCTTTAGGCTTTTTACGGCACATCTTGGTCAGGACTCCTTCTCCCACCAACACTCTACCCTGCTCTGCTAATGGCTAAAACAAATAATTGAAACATGTTCAAATTATTCTGATTTATTATTTTAGAAAGTCCTTGGTAAACAGACATTTGATATTTAAACTTAATTGGATTACCTATGTTTTCATATGTACCCTAATCTAATATTGAAAACTAAGTATTACTTATATCACTGATAAAATTAGGGTGCTGTAGAAACATGCAGTGCTGTTATCTATACATAATTTAGACAGCAATTTGAAGTATGGAAAAAGTGTTCAAGTAAGTTTCTGCAGTCTATGTTAACAAAATATTTTTATATGTAAAATTGCTAGTAGGCAATACAAGAGAAAATCATCAAGTTGATAACATATCTCGAGCTATACCACTAAGCGCAGTTATCTTGCAGTTTGTCGGTTGATAAACCACTGTGCTAACTTCAAAACTAACTTTCAAAGTAGCTTAAGTAAACAATGGAGACTCATTTACCTGACCCGAACTGCCGAAGCAGTTCTCCACCATAGCAATCCTTCGCGCATTGGCTTCACTATTCACTGTAAAAGAAAACAATCACAAAAATTCAGTACAAAAGTTGACGTCAAAGGAAAGTAGTGGAACAATGACAGCGATTATCCCCACAGAGCGTTGTACGAGCGTTTGACGAAACGAACATCATGAAGAACTACTTTTGTATTTGAATGCACCAAGTTTATTAAAATAAACGCCTACCTAAACGATCCACCATTATTCAGAATTTATATTACGATTACGGGCAACCACGAAAGAAATGTGTCACTTATTGCATAATGCTGCAAACTACTTTATTAATTTTCTTACGGAGCACAACAAACAAACAAAAAATAAAGCTAACAGAGGACCCGCTTTATTTTTTTAAAATTTTGCATTTAACCCAACTCAAACTATAACATTTACTGTTTTATATTATTAACAAAACAATTGGAAATAATTACGTTTATATTGGTCAATCACTTTTCTTTTAAAAAAACTACCATGAAGCAGAAATTTAATGGTATTTGCAGCACCACAGTAACGTTCCGTTGAACGCAGGATTTTAGTCCTGAATGAATATTTCGTACTCTGTTTTTATATGAGAATTCCTTACCTATTACTGAAATGTAATAACAACTCAAAAAGTTGTTATTTTCCAAATCATTTTTGATTTTTTTGTAAAAACTAGAAAAAAAAACATTATAAAAATTCAAGTTCTAATCCTACCCATAGACAAAAAAAGTCATGTGAGTGACCACTTTTGACACCACCTGACAGTGTCTGACAGCTCGGGTCGATATATTTTGTCGTGGTTTTGTTCCTAATTTTAACAAATAAACGAGCAAAATGTTCAAAATCTGCGGACCTAAGCTGTCCCTGTGCGGACTAGTGCTCAGCGTGTGGGGGATCATCCAGTTGGTAAGCTAAGAATACTCCAATGGAACCTACTAACTTCCGAGGGTCCTACTGTAGTTTTCACTCTGTTTTGGAATGATTTCAGACCTTGATGGGCGTTTTCTACTACATTAAAGCTGTGGCTTTATTGGAAGACCTCCCCATTGAAGAACACGAACATTTTGACATCGACATTTTCATCACACAGGTCGAAGCTGGATACACTCAGGTGAGTCAGTGTTCTAATTAGTGATAATAGGAAGGCCCTGCAGCAGCTATTTCGAAGTAATGGTTGAATTTTGGATTAACATTCACATGGCTAAAGTCTCTTACCTATGAAATTAATAACCTCTAAGCTGTCTCATACTCATAACATTCATTCTCTGTTTCAGAACGCATACAACTGCTGGATTGCAGCATTACTATATGTCATCACATTAGTACTATCTGGACATCAATTCTGGATGAACAATCGCTCCTCTGTTAGCATGTAAACATACCTTTCTGTAGTGTTGAAACATCTGTTAACATCTAGCTAGCATTACTATTCATAAGAATGTCTAGCAAATTTTTTGCATTAAGCATCTTGTGAAAAGAAATCAGTTAGCTAAATGACAGTAAAGCTAGAATTCCAATTAATATTTTATTGTGAATCAGAAAATCTTGTATTCAGTAACTTACAAAAACTTATTTCCTGGAATTTTACACGAAAACTAGTTTTATTGTCAATAAAACAAAAAGTATGTAATCTTAAGTATACATGTTGTTAAATAATATTGAATAGTTCCATTCCATTATAAGTAATAATCAAAGCATGTAATTGAATCTAAACCTGAAAAAGTTGGAACCAACCTAAAACAGCATTTAATGTTACCTACTCTTCATAAGTAAATTGTATAGATCATATCAAATACTTACCTAGAAAACTATGGCTTACGTCCTATATGTTACTCACAGATTGGTCTTTACTTTGATTTCTGAGAATTTTGAAGTTGATTAATAATTTTTATTTAAAGAGTATTAAGAATTATTTCTATTGCTACAACTTGTACATAACTATTAGTAGCTATCTAAAATGCTTAGATTATCCTGGATTAAAGATTAAATTGATGTTCATATGTGTTTTAATAACATTGTTTTTTCAAGCTGAATAATCTGATGAACTGTAAATTATCATCTCACCTGAGATGATAATTTACAACTCACCCGAGCAAGTAAAAAATTATAATTTTATGAATTATTATTTAATTTATTCGGTAATTCTTTTAAATGGATAGATACTTATACTTCTCAGATCAAAAACTTATTGTTTTATACACAGAATAAGAAAGATCTCGTACAATTCAATCACCACCACCTGGCAACTACATACAAAGCGACAGAAGGAGCTTGTTTTATATACGAGAGTCATTATTCAACAGTGTCCCCACTGGGAATCGAACCCAGAACCTCCGGATCAAGAGCCAAATGCTCTAACTACTACTACTATACTAGATTAGGGACTGAAATTGTGATATTTTAATAAAAAGGTATTATTTTTAGGGTTCTGTACCTCAAAAGAAAAAAAACGGAACCCTTATAGGATCACTTTGTTGTCCGTCTGTCTGTCTGTCTGTCAAGACTCTTTATCTCACGAACGGGTAAAGGTATCAGGTTGAAATTAATACCATATATTAGGATCCATGAACCACACAAGATCTGAAAATTTAAATTTTTTACAACGACGCAATCAAAATATATGGCATTTTATGTCCTCATCTCCATACATTTATTCAAAAATGAAAAACCTACAGGGTACTTCCCGTTGACCTAAAATTATGAAATTGGGCAAGAAGCTAGGTCTCACAGTACAAATAATGGGAAAAGTCTGAAATCATTAAATATTACAACTTTTCTCACAACTAATGGTAACCAATTGTGGTGAGCTCCCGTTTCAAGAAAATTCATATAAGAGAGGGGTCAAGTTGGATGGTTGTTGAGGCGATTTTTGTTTTAGTTCTATTTAAAAACGGGAACACTTACAAACTTGAAAATTGGTATGTTTATAGGGCATAGGCTATAAAATAACAACAAATAATAAAATTTGGTCAAGCGCGTGTCGGACTCAAAAAATCTAGCACATTAACTTACTGAAATTTCAACTAATACAATTATGTTTATGTGGTGGTACGGAACCCTCAGTGCGCGAGTCCGACTCGCACTTGGCCGGTTTTTTTTATCGATATCGTTATTGCGGTACCGATACTTTTAATTATTTCGGTATGATTATTATTCCGATACAAAAATCAAAAGACGGAAATATAGCGGTATCTACCCAAACATGTAAAATATTAATTAAATAACGGTACGGTTATTAAGAAAATACCGGTAAGAGCTAAAAAAAGCAGAAATAAATAAAGCAGGCATTGCCCGTGGTACACCCGCGTGGTTCACCTAGGTGTACCACGGGAGATTTTTTTTTTCTCCCGTGGAACACCTGATCACTTTTGAAATGAAACTAATTCAAAACTATCGCCCGTTGTTCACCTATAAAGGTATATGTGAAAAGGGTTGAGAAAACGATACCGCTACACTATAAAGGTCAAATAAGAAAAAGGTTTATAACGGTGTCAATCGAAACGGTATAACAAAACGATATCGCTTTTTTAAATCCTTGAAGCCCGCGTCACACAGAGGCGGTAGCGGAAGCATTCCGGGGGCGGTATTTTTTGTAAAGTATGAGTTCTTATGCACCCTACATACATACATAACATCACGCCTTGTTCCCGTCGGGGTAGGCAGAGACCACAGTTCTCCACCTGCTACGATCTTGACATACTTCCCTTGCTTCCTGAACCTTCATCAATCCTTTCATACATGTTCGTCGGTTTAGGGTACTTTTAACCTGGCCTTTATTCAGAACGTCCTGAATTTGGTCCTGGTACGTTCGCCGAGGCCTTCCCCTTCCAACGTTTCCATTCACTCTCGCCTTGTGGATCTCTTTCGTCAATCTTCCTTCATTCATCCTCTCTACATGACCAAACCATCTCAGCATCCCTTTCTCAATTTTAGTCACTACGTCTTCTTTTACGCCACAACGTTCTCTTACTCGTATCACACTATTTCTAATCCTGTCACTCAATTTCACACCAATCATACTCCTCAACGCTCTCATTTCTACTGCATTAATTCTACTTTCATGCTTTTTCTGCCATACCCAGCTTTCACTGCCGTACATCAGTGTTGGTACTAAAACGCCTCTATGAACAGCCAGACGAGCCTTGTGAGACACCTTCTGACTCTTCATAAAAGCATGCAGAGCACCATTCACCATGTTTCCAGCATTCAGTCTTCTTTCGATATCACTTTCACACTTTCCATCTCTCGTAAACTTAGAACCCAGATACACAAACTCCTTTACTTGTTCGACTTGTTCACCACCTATTAATATAGTACACTCTTTTGATACACTCTTCTCTTTCAAGAACAGTTACTTTCGTCTTGCTTACATTAACTTTCATTCCTTTCCTATCAAAAGCCACATTCATCATTGTTACCATCTCCTGTAACTCGTCAGCAGATGACGCAAGTATAACTTGGTCATCAGCGTAGAGAAGACATTTGATGAGTAACTCATTCATTCTCAGTCCACACATACTCTCTTTCAGATCAGTCAAACAATTATCCATGAATAGGTTAAACAGCCAAGGTGACGCTACACATCCCTGCCTAACACCTTTTTCGATGCTAAACCATTCAGTGTACGCCCCGTTTATTCTGACGCAAGCACTGGAATCCTCATAGAGAGATTTCAGTGCTTGAATCAGATGACCGTTCACCCCATACATAGATAATGCCGACCACAATTCATTCCTCACCACTCGGTCATAGGCCTTTTCCAAATCCACGAACGCGCAGTAGACTTTTTGGTTTTTGGCCAAAAACTTTTCAGCTATGCACCGCAAGGAAAAGACCTGATCTGTACATCCCATTCCCTTTCTAAATCCCGCTTGACGTCCCATATTTTTTCGTCAGTATTTTTCATCACTCTTTCAATCAAAACCTTTGCATACAGTTTGCCAACGACACTGAGAAGACTTATCCCTCGGTAATTTTTGCAGTCCTGTTGCGACCCTTTTCCCTTGTACAGCGGCACAATCACAGCCTTGCACCAGTCACCTGGTACTTGGCCGTTCGTCCAACACAGGTTGAAAAGGCGGTACAGCTGACTAGCCACAATGCCTCGCCCAGCCTTCAACATTTCGACCGACACTCTATCATACCCACCTGCTTTACCTGATTTTATACTTTTCATTGCTTTCATGATCTCATCCATACTTATCTCACTTGCATTACTCTCATATTCATTCTCATGCATTTCCACAGAAGACCTCGGTACGCTAGCCTCTGCTTCTCTCTCAAACAAACTTTCAAAAATATTCCTTCCATCTCTTCAGCACACATTCTTCACCTTTTATAATACTTCCATTCTGGCTTCTGATTTTACTCAGCTCCGATGTTCCAAACTTTCCTCGGGCTGTCCGTATGGATTTCCAGAAAAACTTTTGGTTTGACTGGAAATCTTCAGAAAGCCTTCTGTCAAACTCATCTTTACACTCCTCTTTCTTTCTCTCAACAACATCCTTTACAATACCTTTCACTCTTTTATATTCCTTTCGTGCTACACTAACATCATCACTTGTGGCCTTCTGCATTCTTTGATTAGCTTTTACAGCTAACCAATCTAACCATGCTTTTTTCATGCTTTTTTCTTCTCACAAACAGCTGCCTGTACACTTTTATCCATCCACACATTCTTCTTCTTTCCACCATTTCTTCTTTTCGACACCCCACAAACATTGACAGCTACTCCTACTAATCCATCTTTAAATTCATTCCACAAGCATTCAATATCATTCACTTTATCTAGGTTCTCAAATCTTTCACTCAAGTTCGAGGTGCTGTCACGGAGGTTCAGAAAGAAGCTAAAAACGCTGTTAAAACACCATGCTATAGCCATAAGCTGAATAACTCTTTGTCACGTAGCTCAAAAGTGCCTGCTATCCGCAATGCAGTTTCAGTTATGAAGGAAGTCATTGCATTTTTCAAATCACATCCGAAAAGAAGAACAGTCCTCATGAGCACCTTGGGATGTGCGCTTACATCCCTTTGTGAGACCCGATGGGTGGAGCGGCATGAAGGTGTAGGTACTTCAATTTTCTGTTGAACTCTACAAAATTTCTGTGGTAAGATTCGGAAAATCACCCATAAAATTGCCCCCCCCCAGAGAGAAAGTCTGGATCCGCGCCTGAACTCTACTGAGGTTATTGAGCATCGTGCCGAGAACTTCCAGGGTCTCAGCCATTACGACGATATCGTCGGCAAATCGAAGGTGGGTGGAAAGTCTCCCGACTGATATACATACATAAATAGATAAATAACACCCAGACACAGAACAAACACTTGCGTTCATCACACAAATGTTTACCCTGGGTGAGGATCGAACCCGCGGCCCACGGTGTGAAAGGCAGACTCACTACCAACCACACCAACGGGCTTGTCCAAGGACGAGAAGGGCTAACTGAAGAAAGATACTTCAACGACATTCTGCTAAGCCATGTGCTTAAAATTTCATTTTACATTTCACTAGACAGTACATGGAACAAGTTGGGATTGCCACAATAGACTAGCCAGCTTTCCAATTATATTAAAAGATTTAAAACTGATTTCAGTTTCCTATCAAATAAAAAATTTACTGCAATAAGTCGAAATGTTAACGTCTAAGTAAAACAAAAATTATAAGAAAAAATGTCCTAAAGCCCTATAAAAAGCGAACTTTTACGAAATAGGTCTTCAGTCCTAAGTTTCACGTCACTGGAAATACTGAAGCCCTAAGAAAGTGGAACTGCAGAAGCCGCTCAAATAGTTATCCTTATTCGGCAAGGCTTGTCGCAGCGTGACATCGCTCCACAACTTCATTTGAGCCAGTCTTGTGTCTCCAAGGTGTACAAAAGGTTCAGGGAGACTGGTAACTTAGTCCAAAGACCAGGATCAGGACGACAACGATGCACTTCGGTGCAAGAAGCCCGATTTATTGTCACCACCTCTCTACGTGATCGACACCTGACTGGCGTGGATGTCCAGAAACAGCTCATAGAAGTTCGCTGGGCTGTTAGCGAGTGGACAGTGAGACGAAGACTAAAAGAAGCAAAGTTACCCCAAAAAGGCCAGCTACTGGACCCCAATTGTCCCCAGCTCACCGACGAGGCCAGTTACAGTTTGCTCGCGACCACTTAAATTGGAATTTGGAGCAATGGAGCCGAATTCTGTTCTCGGACGAAAGCAGGATATGCCTGTATGGCAGCGACCGTCAACAAGGTGTCTATAGGAGACCGGAAGAGCGTTTTGCGGAATTCTGTATTACAGAAAGAGTGGCATACGTGGTTGGATCCTGTATGATGTGGGCGGGCATTTCTGTTGCAGCAAAAAGTGAACTGGTATTCATACCTGGCGGAGGTCGAGAAGGAGGGACATTCTGCTAAGCCATGTGCTCAAAATTTCATTTTACATTTCACTAGACAGTACATGGAACAAGTTGGGATTGCCACAATAGACTAGCCAGCTCATAGTCCCAACTTGAATCCTATAGAACATTTGTGGGACGAGCTGAAAAGGCGGGTACGAAGAAGGTGTCCAGCTCCGGCATCGATAAAAGAACTGAAAAGTGCTATAATCGAAGAGTGGCAAGAAATCCCACATGATTCCATCAGGAATCTCATTCGGTCAATGAAAAACCGTTTACAAGCACTAATTAGGAGGGCCCGAGGGGGTAACACAAAATACTGAGGGGAAATAACAGATATTGTAAATATATTTTTACTTTTTTCTTACGATTTTCGTTTGATTTAGACGTTAACATTTCGACCTGTTACAGTAAATTCTTGAATTATGATAGGAAACTGACATGAATTTTAAATCGTTTAATATCATTGGAAAGCTAACAAAATTACCTTTCAAATGATATAACACAAGCTATAGTTTATTGCATATAAATGGTAAAACTTTGTCTTGAGCCACCCGCGATGAAGTGATTCCAGTTTATTGCTCGCAAGTGTATTGTATTTACCAAAACTTTTGTAAAGCATGTTATATTAAGCATTTTATTACCTATCATGTGACATTATATCTCTTTAAATAGAATAAGTGGTTGTTGAGATATTAGCTAAACTTGATACCTACTCGGTTTTCGCATCTTTCCCCTCCTCTTCCTCCCCCCTCCACCACTTTATAGTGCGACAACCAGTCAATAATTCTTTGGGTGATCATGCTGAACACAATGATACTAGTTGTCGGTGGAGGAATCTTCGGTCCAACGGGACATTTCATTTCTCAGCCTGGCATCTCCACTATTAGCCGCTAGGCCAAAGTGTGATGGACAGACAGACGGACAGTTTATGAAGCTAAGACTGAAATATTGCCGTGTGTTTTTCTTCAGGCAATGTAATTAAAAGCTCTTCTTCACCCATTTAAACAATTGTTTAAAAAATAAAATAACTCTAAGATGGCTACTGGTACACCCATTGAGTTTCTGCTTATTAGAAACGTCAGTTGAAAATGAAGATCTGATGATGGAGCTGGATGATGGATAGTAGAACCTTTGCATGGTCACTAGCAGACCCATCGAAATTGGGCTTCTTAGAAACGACTTGGTGAGTCTTTTCTATTGCAGTTTTAAACGAAGATCCGATGAAGAGCTGGAAGGTGGATAGTAGAGTTTTTGTATAGCTTCTAGCACACCTATAAATATTGGGCTCATCATAAACGGCTTTATGAGTCCTTTTCGGGTATTGCCCGTGGTACACCCGCGGGGTTCACTTTATTGCAGTTGAAAACGATGAACTGATGATGGAGCTGGAAGGCCGATAATGGAAATCTAGAATAGTTACTCTACACTTTCCTAGTTTTGACATAGGTATAGGAAGCGCCTTAGTGGCTCCTTTTACTGCAATTGAAAACGAGGTATGGATGATGAAGTTCGGAGGAGGGTAAATGGTGAAATTCTTTGCTAGTACCTACACATCGATTTTGGTGTCAATAGAAATGCCTTCATGGGCCAATTTTATTGTAATTAAAAACGAAGGTTTGATGATGCAGCTGTAAGGTGGATAATAGAACTCTTGGATGGCTACTAGTACCTTTCCCTATCGAAATTAGACCCATTTACCATTTAAAACGTCTTGAATGGCAGGCAGGTGAAGACATGAAAATGCAATATTTTGATTTCGTTTAAGTTGTTTGTCTGTGTTAAGTGCACTATCCTCAGAACAAAAACCTCCTTGCTTCGCTCTCCACCTTCCAGGTCCAACTTGAGATCCTCCTTTTTAATTGATAAAAAGTACCTATTCACCTAGACGTTTCTAATGCACCTAATCTCGATCTTACTTTTCCAGCCGACGTGGTTTATCTGCAAAGAGTGTTCACTGCAAAGAGTACTAACATAATATGTTTATCCAAAATAGACAAATGAATAAAGATTTGAAACTTATATGACATTATACAGTATTATATGTTCCTTGCATTATACCTTCGGGTGTGGTGTTCAAAGATCACAACCCTCTCGCCCCCTCTACCTGACGCTTCACTCCCCCTCAACGTGATACGTGTCCTGTTTAGGCGCAGGCCAGACAGAAGAGGTGCGCCGCACGGCACGCCTTCAGCGCACCTCTTCTGTCTGGCTTGCACCGCGTCGTTCTCCTACATTTTGTATGCATGTGATTTGAACATGCGACGAAACGGCATGCCTAAGGCGCACTGTCGGTACACCACCGGCGCACCGCCGGCGTGACCGCCGCACAGCACAGTCCGCTGCCATCGATTGCGTCGTCCAGCCGAAAAGTGTACCACGGGGGCGCTCGAAGCGCGCCTCGGGCGCACCCGAAGCGCGCCGCGCCCGTTCTGTTTGGCTTGCACCTTACCGGTTTCTTCACTTTTTTGCAAAACAGATACAGATAGCAAAAAAAATTCAAAGGAAAAAATAATCCTTATAAAATTCTTAACAAAATATCGGTCATACATTTTTAGGGTTCCGTATCCAAAAGGTGAAAAACAAGACCCAATTCATATGTCTCCGATGTCTGTCTGTGTATCAGTCAAAGGGCTATATCTCATAAACCGTAATATCGAGACAATTGAAATTTTCACAGATTAGGTATGTATTTCTGTTGCAGCTTTAAAAATAAATACTAAAAATATAAAAAAGTGATAATTTGGGGGGGGGGGGCTAAAACCCGTTTCTGTGTGGTGCCGTGCCGGCAGTCATGTGTGGTGCCGGCAGTCATGTGTGGTGCCAGCAAAGAATAGTACCAACCCGTACATACCCGTGGGTGTCGTAAGAGGCGACTAAGGGTTAACTGGAGGATGGGCAGCAGCATCCTACTCTGTATCTTACATCTTACTATCGCAGTAAGTACTGCGGTCACCTACAAGCGCGGTCCATGGTGCCAGCCGTAACGCTAACAAGCGAGGTGACTATGGTACTTCCCCTCCACATTTTTCCAGCAAAAGCTGGAATTCTGGAGGGAGCTCCCTGTCCTGAAGCGGACGTTTCACGGGATGTTATGATAATGATGATGAAAACCCGTTTTTAGGCGATTTCTGCTCGATTTTTGTTTTAGCTTTATCTTAAAAATGGGAACACTCACAAACGTGAAAATTAGTATGTTTATAGTGCATAAGCTACCTATAGAATAAGAACAATTGAATCATAAAAACTGGTCAAGTTCGTGTCGGTCCCACATAAGTTTCAAAACTTTATTTGTACTCACATAAGACTAGTCAATTGTCCACATGTACGAGTATGACATGTTTAGTTGCGGGGCTTTAACACCTATAGGGGCTACACGAGTAAAAAAATGGTCACGTGGTCCAGATCACGTTTGTTTTGCCAAGTTTCACAATTTTTTTAGTATAATTATCTTTGTCTTGTACCCAGTTCAGTTTCGTTGACTGAATACGCCCTTTTAGTTTTCGGTACACCGTCCCTTTCAGCCTGTATAAAATTACGCTAATCCCAGTGGTCTCATTTTCACCTACGTTAAAATTTCCGAAACTACGCGATTTAACAAAATTGTTCTGTCAAATTTTATTCGCCTTTGAAAAAGAAGTAAAGTAAGCTTCTAAAAAAATTATCCGACCACTGGGTACGAAGATAAATTCAAACAAAATTGTAAAATTTGACGGCAAATCGACCATGAACTGGAGCAGTGCACAGGCACACGTGAAATGAGCCAGCGCCCAGACTAGAAATAGAAGGTAGAATCTAAAATTAATTAAAAATCATGATACTAATCCGAATAAGTTTATTTATGTAGACCTATTTACTGATGATAATAAGTTTCCATTGCCATATTTATCTTCCTGTTAATTAGCGCCGAATCATAAGAACTGAAAATTATAAACACAACTTACGATTTTGAAAACATGTATAATTCGCGGGTTGTAATTTGAGATTCTATACCATAGACAAGAGTGGAGCGAAAAATTAAACAAAATAATTTTAAGTACTATCTTCTTTCACTAAGAAAATATAACAAAATAATCGTAATAAAATAAAACATATAGCTTGTAATAATACATTGATGGTAAATTTATTTTAAGGTATCATATTTCCTGGTCTTACAGCAATATAAACAAATTTAAGAAATTACTTCACTTCCTCTAACTTTCTATCGAACGTCACTGTTCCAATATTCACGCTTTTAATTTCATCCTTGCTGATTTTTCCGGTCCCGGTCTCCTAGAAGTGTTTGCTATTTTAGAACAGTTTTACTAGATATTGAAAAAAAGTTCAGTATCGCGTATTGCAATGGCTCCACAAGGCTTAACACGCTGACGAGAGACGGGGATATAGGCTGGGTGTATGATGCGCAGGTGGCGCAGCGCAATACAGCACAGCACAGTACAGAGGCGCTAGCACCGAACTCAATCGTTATCGATTCTGTCTTTTTTTCTATACAAGAAGAAAAGAGAGATTCGATAAAGATTGAGTTCGGCGGTAGCGCCTCGGGTTTCTATCCTTTAGTTTTCCTCGTGAGTAAGCGAGAGGGAAGACGTGTTCTGCCCTGCGCTACGTGGTGCTGCTTTGCGCCTGCGGCTCAGCATACGCCCAGTAGATTCCTCGAAAGAATGTGACGTTTAAAGCCCTGCAACAGAGATGCTAAAGGAGTCCGAACGGAGGTCACTTTGTTTGGCTTTGACAGTGTGGTTCACAGTTTACAACAACATTTCTAGCGACCTTCCAAAACCAAAACTGAAAATAAGGCGTTTCATGCAGGTTCGAATGTGAATAGGTTTTTCAATGTGACTCGAGGCTTTAGAAGGGTTGGCGTCCATTAACCGCCTCAGCAACAGACCAGGACCGCCTCGTCTCGCTACTAAGTTATTGTAAAACTGACTAAGTTACCCGAAACGGATTATGTAAGTTTAACGGACAGTGGTTGCTATGGGTGGTGAGACCACCTGCTCGTTTGCTCACTTGTAACATAAAAAAAAGTAATGTGGCACACAGTTATTTTAAATTAAAATATTACTAAGCCTACGTCGTCTGTCTGTCTGACGCGGCTGTATCTTTTGTGCGGTCAACCGCTTGTCGGTAGAAACTTTTTCAACTCTATTACCATGCCATAAGGTCCAAAAGTGTTTCTATTGATGTGCGGTCGTGTACGTGTCGTGTACCGTTTCCTCCCTGTTTTGATTACCTAACAAATAATGAAAACAATGAAAAGTTAAATAATAAGGGGGTCCGAATAACGTGTTTTTTGGTGTTCTTTTATTCTAGCTCTATCATTATAACGGGAACACTTAGTCTTACAAACGTGAAAATTGGTATGATAGTGCATAAGGTATGGAATTACAACAAATAATAAAAAACTGGTCCAGGGCGAGTCAGACTCGCGCGCATTTAATACACTTCTGCGCTACTGCGTGTACCTGGTTAAGTACGGAACCCTCAGTGCGCGAGTGGACTCGCACTTGGCCAGAATTTAGTTTATATACACATTGTCTAAAGCCCGGTACATATCAATGTGGCGTCGGTCGAGGGCGAGGCGAGGGTATGGCACGGTCGCGCCGCCCGTCACTTCGTGTGTACAAAATGTATAGAAGTGATATGGCGCCCGTGCATATTGAGGTGGTGTGGCGAGGGTGAGGTGAGGGCGCAGTGCAGGCATCGCTTCCAGCTCGCGCCGCGCCGCAGTTTGAGGTTGCACGCCATACGGAAACACACAGATCCGTCCGCAGTATTATCAAAATACGTCGTGACGATATGCAATTTAATATCGCGTTTTGCGAGTTAATAGAAAAATATCCCCTAATATACGATCACAATCGATCAGGTTATAGTAACAGATGTGTGCAGGATCGGAACTTATAGCAAATTATTATTTAGTTACAAGGTCGGGTTTCGATTAACTTGTATAAAGATAAAAAAAAAATCAATAAATTTAACAATTTTTTATTCAATAAATTTTACTATTAACGATTTCGATTAACTTGTATAAATTAACATTTACTAATTACTACAAAAATCGAAATTTAGAATGCCCTAAATACGTCCACTGCCGCCGCCATTTTAAGGCACCGCACCCGCGCCATAAGCACGCCATAACCTCGCCATAACCACGCCACACCCTCACCTCACCCACGATCGACGCCTCATTGATATGTCCCGCGGCTAAGACTCAAGCTCATTTTCTATGCTTATTAAAAATCAAGTTTTTTAGTAAACAATGTGATTAAAAACGTAATTTAGGGCTGGTTGATAAAATAAACTGAGATTGAATGAAACAAAAATAAAAGTTTATGAGATAAACAATAATGAAGTTATAACATAAAACAAATTGAAGGAATAAAAGGTAATAGGGTCTTCTCACGCGACAATTTCCATTGCAATTAGTTGTGGCAATCTGAAAAATCAAGATTGGCTGTGTTCTGTTCACGGAGAAATTTCACCAGAATTTCATACCGGGAAATTTTAAAATTTTCAAAACATTGTCGAAATTTCAAAATGCGGGACTTATGCTTACCATCGATCGACTCATCAAATTACAAACAATAAGCGTAAAAAAATATATTGAGTGAAAAAGTGGCTAAAATATTGCTTTCATTGCTTTAATTTAAAAACAATAATAAATGACCGCCACTAATTAGATAGAATATGTCCTATAGATAGAGACGGAAAATTGCGACCATAGAGCTTTTTAGCTTTTTTTTTTCATGAAAATTGCATGCAATCACACTCCACATGTTGCAATTTGGAGACAATTTGTTTGACAGATTGTAGATTGCTAAGATTGGATCGTACAATTTGACAATTAGTTGGAAGTCAGTCCCAATCTGCCTACTTACGTTGCAATCTGATGGCAACCTGCAGATTGCAACAACTGATTGTGATTGAGATTGTAGCGTGAGTAGACACGTTAAAACGCGTTGTTAGGTTTTTTTTTTAATAATTGCTGTCGATAAGACAACACTTAGGCTCTACATCACCTTGGCATGCTAAATATCAAATTGTCAATAGTCGCCTCCATGTTTAAGAAAGATGCAAAAACAGATCACTTTCGGTGCGTAAAACTTGAGGCAGTTCTTGGAATGCAATTCTTCCGAGCAATTCCTACGCATGCCCTATCTATAGGATTTATGTCGCAGTCTTAAATTGTCTACTTACGCTACAATCTTAATCAGTTGTCGCAATCTACAGATTGCAACGTAAGTAGGCAGATTGGGACTGACTTCCAACTAATTGTCAAACTGTACAATCCAATCTTAGCAATATACAATCTGTCAGACAAATTGTCTCCAAATTGCCACGTGTGGAGCGTGATTGCATGCAATTTTCATACTTTTAGCTCTATGGTCGCAATTTTTCCGTCTCTATTGTTGTTGGATAAAAGCAATATTTTTAGCCACTTTTTCACTTAATATCTTCTTTTTTACGCTTATTGTTTGTAATTTTACGAATCGATGGTAAGCGCAAATTTTGACATACTTGAAAATTTTGAAATTTGCTTCGTGAGTAGAGTACAGCCAATCTCGATTCTACAGATTGTCACAACTAATTGCGATGGAAATTGTCACGTGAGGAGGCCCTATAATAGGGAGATATCGTAATCGCGGAAAGCTTCCATCACCGGTCTAACGGTATGCCTGCGAACATTATCTTGCATGAACACAAAATATTCGCCCGTTTGCATTCGGTGCGAAACATTAATAGGTTCCACTACCTCATTGCGGTATTTTTTGGCGTTCATTTTGCCCCGAATAGAACGAGGTCACTTCTCTCGCCAACTCGAATTCAAACCCAAACCATTTTTGATCTGCCTTGATGGGGATGAATTTATTGAGGACAACGAAGTCGTTCACGACGTCCAAAAGAATGCCAATAGCTTATTATTCTCGAATCATCTTGGAAGCCCATTGATCTTCAGACTATCGCAAATGAGAACGGACCCATAGTAACCGCCGTGCACGATTAACACGCCGGAGTGCCATCCACAATGGCCTGTGGAAATGTAAACCGATCTCGTGCATCTCTCCCCTGTCTCCTGGCAATTTGGGAATTGATAACAACCTGGTGTTGAAATCGTAGACTTTCATTTAGCAGTAGTTTTAGAAGGTCTTGTCGTTGAGTATTTTTTTAATGTCTGCCAGGATGCCGCTCAGCCGTGTTTTCAGTGAGCCGATGTCCATAATCTTCGGATAACAGATTGGTTTGAATTAATTGCGGCTGCAATTTCAAGCTGCATACGCCCAGCTTCGAGCACGCCAACATCACGTAACATGTCTTTTAGATTTAAATGGTGGCGTGACATAATTCCTACGACACCAATCTTTTACTATTTAACTGTCTTTTCTGCCAATTTACTCAAATTCATCCGATTTTTTTCTTGAAACGATCAAAGTTAAAACAGGAACAATACAAGTAAAACATTTTACCGCCAGATCATGATAAACTATGGTCTTAAGTTCTTATAGTTTTAAATTTATAATGCTATTTTATCACGTTTTTATTTAAAATTAGTAGCCAGTATTTTTTTTCCAAGAGATAATACGAAAATATTCACAGTAGTGTCGTCTTACACTTTGGTGGTTAGTGTACCTACTAGGTGCTTGTCTAGTACTGGTTGGGTGTTTAAGCGGTTAAGTGGACGCCGAGCCTAGTTCTATGGAAGATTATACCATATCTTTTCCCAACTGAACATCTAGACTAGACCCGAACCGTTGCAAACTGAGGTGACATCTGTCGGCGAACCTCGGCAATTAAAACGCGCGAATCGTGATTGGCTATCCGCGACATGCCGTTGCGCAGCAAATTGTAATCGTCAGCATCGGAGCTACTTAATTCAAAGCAGAGTCCTCTATTACAAACATATTTTCTCTAAAAAAATATGGAACTACCGGACTTTTCATTAAAAAGGTTTAAACGCCATATTCTCTTCAGGCTATTCAGTCAAGGCTTATTTAGACATCGCTGATTCAGTGCGGACTGTATTAGTTCCTTTTAAAATTTCAGAGAGCTTAAAATGAATGTTAGATAAAAAAAGGCTTGTGACATAGGAAACATTGATTTAGACGCGCTGACAAGGTCAGAAAGTGTGCTTGCTCGTTAACACAATAATTTCGTTTTAAAGAGGCCTTATGCGGACAGTCATTTTATGCGTAACGCACAAGGGGGACAAAAATTGAAAAAATGAAGAAAACGTGTTTGTCCGTTTGTGCCCGCGTCATACCCGTCCCTCGTATGCGCTGTTCCTCGTTTCGTTGTATCGATTCAGGGTCTACCCCACACGACGAGGCTGCGCACATAAGGAACATGACAAACTGGACAATTGGTGCCACGAATATAATTTATGGAGTCCCTGTGTTAACGCACACGGCGGCTAAAATTATCTGCTGGAATTTGTATGAAAGCTAGTTATTTAGCGTTTATCCCTTATGTGCGGCAATTGCTTTAGGGCTCCCGCACACGACCGAGAATCGGTGGGCGATTATCGGCCAGGACAAGGACGGAAGATTCAGGTGATAACACGTCAGAGCGGGATGCCGACAAAAAATCGGCCACCGATTCTCGGTCGTGTGCGGGAGCTCTTAGTGTGAATATCCCTGTTCTATCGACTAATGTTTGATCCACTAATGCTCGATCAGCGCAAAGCTCATGTTGTGCAGCTTGGATTGATTGTGAACAAAATTTATATAACTAACATTACCTACACAATTAGTAAAGGTAGTAAATATTATACCTAAATAGTTACAGGTCAGTCAACCATCTGCAATGGGGGAGCCAACAACTGAAATTTTGAAATTTTATAATTTACTTATACCATAATCAGATAGCCCAAAATCATTCGCATAGTGCTTACGCACGCGAATTGATTGCGTAAAATCCTAGCTAATTATTTACCTGAGCAGTGTCCACCTCTTCATCTTTTGAGGGCTGATTGGGGTTGAGCCAGGGGTCAGCAAGGATCTGTGGTATCTTAACGCGCACCTTCAGAGGTGCTAGTATTTTCGTGATAAGTTTGCGACAGTCCGCGGACACTTTCGGCTCTCGCGGGAATGATACTTTGTTTTGGACTTGCTGCGGAGTATAATAACATTTCGCCAAAGCCTTAATTGTAATGCCGGGTACAGACAACCTGAACAAAGCTGGTGAACCAGGAGAGTTTAAAAATCAATGGACAAAGCCTCTATTAATAAATCTTGTCTTGGTTCACTTGCCTAGTTCAGGTAGTGTGCACCCGGAAGTATCTATTTTAAGAAAAACAAGGTTTCACAGCCACAGTCACATCACATCACAGGTCGCTTTAGAAGTTAGTGGGATTGAGGTATTTACATTGGTTGGAGAAGACCATGAAGAGAGAGAGAGTGTAATAAATGTACTGTTTTTTTTTAAAAGACCGTTAATTTTACCTACTGATTACAGACAACAAATTAATAAAAAAAATATCTCGTGAAGCAAACACTGTGACCCAGCAAAATGTGTAGATTTACAAAACTAACCTTAAGAAGTTGAGTGTAATTAGTGTCATCAAAAGGCAGACGTCCATACACAATCGCGTAGAGAACGACTCCCATGCTCCATATATCAGAATCCTGGGGTCGGTAAGGCACTCCCTTGAGGATTTCTGGGGAAGCATAGGCGTAGCTACCGCAGAATGTTTCACTGAGAGCGTAAACACCATTTTTTGGTTTCATGTGCCCCCTTGCAAATCCAAAATCTGATAGTTTTATGTTTAGGCCATGGTCCATGAGGAGGTTTTCACATTTGATGTCTCTATGATCAGATAGGCAAAAATTGAAAAATTGTTGCGTTCGACTTCACTAGTACGAGGACAAACTGACATAAGTACTAAAAAGCTTGTAAGGTTAGGGCCCTAATATTTAAAGGGTTTGCCCATACTTAGACAAATAGAAGGCATACTACGTACGCTACTTTCATTACTCAAATAAACGTACAAAAGCATCAAACACAAACAGACTTGAATAGAAAATCAAGTTACCGATGAACGACCCCTCGCTCGTGGCAGTACTCAACAGCCTCGACAAGCTGGCGGAACCAACGGCGACCCCGGGTCTCGTCAATGTGTTGGTCCTTGCGGATTATATCCAATAAGCTGCCATTTTCAGCATATTCCATCACAATGTAGACCCTGTGTAAAATGAAGCTTACCTATAATTACACTTTCTAACTTTCCTTGAGAAAGGAAAGTACAGTTGTGTATTTTTCGATTCTTTTATATAATTTCCCGCGTAACTACCATCCTTAGGCCCGGGACATATCAATGAGACGTCGGTCGAGGGTGAGGCGAGGGTATGGCACGGTCGCGGGGCCCGTCACTTCGTGTTTCATACAAAATGTATAGAAGTGGTATGGCGCTGTGCATATTGAGGTGGCGTGGCGAGGGTGAGGTGAGGGCGCAGCGCAGGCGTCGCTTCCCGCCCGGGTCGCGCCGCAGTTTGAGAAGGCATGGCATACGAATACACACAAATACGTCCGCAGTATTATCAAAATGCGTGACGATATGCAATTTAATATCGCGTTTTGCGAGTTAATAGAAAAATATCCCGTAATATACGATTACAATCACACAAACTTATAACAAATTATTATTTAGTTACAAGGTCGGGTTTCGATTAACTTGCTTATGGATAAAAAAAAACAATAAAGGAGAATGGGCACTTTTGGGCGAACGGCGGCCAGTAATGAAAGTAGTACCAAATGAAAGCACATTTTTTTCTAAACATTTCTTAATACGAACATATCTCTGTATTTCTTTTAGAAAAGTAAATATATGTAATACTAAAATATATGTGAGTATTAAATAAGTATGAGTATTGCGTAGATATTTTGCGCAATATACCATATAATGTATTCATAAGTTTATTTATACTTGCTTATAACATAAGTATAACAGCTGTTGCCCACGACTTCGTCCGTGCGGGATTATATCTCTCTATCTATCCATTTATCCATCTATCTATCCAATTATCCACCTTTCCATCTGTGCAGCTGTCCATTTGTCCACCTGTACACCTGACCACCCGTCCACCTGTCCACCAGTGCACCTGTTTACCCGTGCACCTGTCCACCCGTGCACATGTCCACCTGTCCACCCGTGCACATGTCCACCTGTCCACCCGTGCACATGTCCACCTGCCCACCCGTGCAACTGTCCACCCGTGTACCTGTCCACCTGTGCACCTGTCAACCTGTCCACCTGCGCACCTGTCCACTTGAACACCTGTCCACCTGCGCACCTGTACACCTGCACACCTGCGCACCTGTCCATCTGCGCACCTGTCCACCTGCGCACCTGTCCACCTGCGCACCTGTCCACCTGCGCACCTGTCCACCTGCGCACCTGTCCACCTGCGCACCTGTCCACCTGCGCACCTGTCCACCTGCGCACCTGTCCACCTGCGCACCTGTCCACTTGCGCACCTGCCCATCTATCCACCTGGCTATATGTCCACCTGTCCACATGTGTTCTGTCCATCTGACCCTATGTGATCTGTCCACCTGACCACATATGTTCTGTCCACCTGACCACAAGTGCTCTGTCCACCTGACCACAAGTGCTCTGTCCACCTGACCACATGTGTTCTGTCCACCTGACCACATGTGTTCTGTCCACCTGACCACATGTGTTCTGTCCACCTGACCACCTGTATTCTGTCCACCTGACCACCTGCCCACCAGTCCGTTCGTCCATCCATCCATCCATCTGTCCAACCGTCCATCAAAAAATCAACCCGAAGAGATTCGATCAACAGTGGCGGAAATCGGCGGAATTAAGTGCCATGATAAACCTTGAGTAACTAATAAAGCCAAAATAAAAAATATGCAAAATTTTTTCATATTGTTTCACTTGTTGTCCCTTTTTTGTACTAAATGAAAACAAAAAAACTATTAAACTAAATTCTAATACTAACTAACATGTTTTACTGCATTAAAAAGAGGACAAAAACAAAAATAGATTTTTATTATTTCCAAGTACGTCGTGGCGATAAAACTTCTCTGGAGAATTCACAGGACTAATCTACAATAAAAAAACGAAATCATTCTTGGCCGCGATTCGCCCACGCTCCATACAATTTTGCCCATTCTTCAATAAATTTAACCATTATCGATTTCGATTAACTTGTATAAATTTACATTTACTAATTACTACAAAAACCTAAATTAAAATGCCCTAAATACGTCCACTGCCGCCACCATTTTGAGGCACCGCATCCGCGCCATAACCACGCCATACCCTCGACTCGCCCTCGACCGACGCCTCATTGATATGTCCCAGACCTTAGGGCACAGCTTAGGGGTAACACACACGAACATCAAAAAGGACTATCGGAGTTTATGTAGGAAAATGATTAACCGCGTATGTCCGTCTGTGTCGTAAGTGTCCTAATCCTCATGTACGCACTGTCTAATCTTGATTCATAATTCATAATAATTCATAATTCATTTATTCATAAAATAATATAACATGACAGTCCAGGACCAAAGCGTTATACTTAAAATTATCTAAGTACATTAAGTACAATATAGCCTTTTGATATAGCCTTGACTGGCTGTACCGATGGAATCTCATTTATGATATTTACATATAAATAGGAAAAGAGAAGGAAATTAACGAACCTATGCGTGGTTTCAATAGCTTGTAGGAACCGGATTAAATTTTCGTGTTTTAAGCCCTTGACAACTTCTATTTCTCTCGGCAGAAACTTCTTCAGATAATCGCCTGGTGCTTGGAACTTACTTATAATTTTTATAGCCACTTGACAATTGTGTCTGTCACTGGAAGCCACCTAGATGATGATGAAGAAGATTCACTTATTATTATTACAAAAATTAAGTACCCGCATTCAAACTTTATATTAGAATTTAAATTGCATTGTTTGGGTACCTTTACAGTGGCATACGAGCCTGATCCTATGGTTCTACCAAGCACATATCCATGAGTCTCAAGTACAGTCAATTTCCTCTCGGTTTTAGCATCAACGCCGGCCCCGCTATGTACAGTCGCCGTGGGCTCTGTAGACATTTCGCCGAGAACATTGTCATTGGCTCTCACATCCGGCCCCGGCATATCACAGAAAATTTTAAATTAATTAGTATTGAATGCCAGTGAAAGTCACATTATAAAGAATTTAGCCACATATTTATTTTTAGCGATTTTTATATTAGTTTATTTCTGCCATTTTGTCAAATTTGAAGTTTACCTTGACATCTTTTTGTTTTGTTTGAATTTAGCGGTACGAAATCATAGACAATATTGGATTGCCAGTATTTGTGTATGTGTATCCGAATGAAAAAAATGAGTGCCAATGTCACTGTCAATGGCTTGTCACTTCCTTCTGTCACTTATGTCACTGAAAAAATCCAAAAATGGTTGCGTAAATAAATAGCAACAAAATAAATATTTAATTTTTCTCGGTCCATCTGTTATAAGTACAAATCAAAATTAACAGTCGTCACATAAAACTGTTGCAGTGTGCTGATTCTGTAAAATCTGCCATAAACATTATCTTCCACAGTGTGTGTTTTGTGTGACAAAACTATTGGTGTTAGATTTATGACATTACTGTAAAATTGTAAATAAACCGGTGGATTATCTGGTAAGGAATTACAAATGTTATTGTAGTTCTGGTAAGTAGTAATTATTGCTTGTTCGTTTTTGAAGCTCATGTACCTATTTGTACGAGTAATTACTTGGTTATCTTATTCAAACCAAATCAATTATTTATAACTTATCTGTAGTTGTGGACTAAACGGATTTACTTTGATTAAAATTAATATAATTTTTGGTAGGGGGTTATTTGTAGACTGGCTTGTCTCCTGATACTTTGTTTGGCCACTGGTCTTAGTGCCTATATCTAGGTAGACTTCACTATCTAGTAAATATCTATTCAATAGATTGATTTCCCCTAAATGGTCAATTTATGAACATTTTGCAGATGTAGGGAGAGAAGAGTAGGAACTAAATGTAATATTTGCAACTCAAACGAAGTCGCATCGAAGCTGGAAGCCTGGGCAAGTTGATTAGTCTATTCGGTAGTTCTGACATTTTATCAGCCATTCTAAGTGAACTACTTGAAGCACTCCTTCTCATATTATCTGGGCTGGTATTCTGCTTATTGCTCTGGATTCCCATAATCTCAACAGGACCAGGTAGAATTACATCCCACCAGGAAAGATCTAGAATTTTGTGGATGCTAGATTATGAATAATTTATGCAGCCTATTTTTTTTCCGTTTCTGAATTATAATTAAAATGCTTGGAGCAATGGGATGAATTTGATGCCAGACTTCTTCAAAAATTCTCATTGCTTCAAGCATTTTATTAGTAAATACAATTTTTAGTAATGTGCACTTGCAATAAAATAGGTACAAAACTAGAAACATGTTGATTAAGCCTGGGCTTTTACATATGTTTCAGTTATTTACCTTAATTTATGTTTTTTTAATTACTGTTTGTTGTGGTGAGCCAAGTAGAGGACATGCTCCTCCCAATTTGATTTGCGGAAAGTAAAAAATCTTTGAGTAGCCTATCCTTTGGCTAAACTACATAAGATTTATCATAAATATTAAATTTAAGACTTTATGCAATGTCAGTGTTGTTAATCTTCACCGACTTTAAAAATATGAAGATTAAAGCATTTTTTTATATACTAGTTGCTCTAACATTTTGTATTTTACTCTGGTACCCTGTGATTACCAAACCATATCCAAGACCTGCCAGTGCTCAGACAGTTAAGATTGCAAATATATTGAGATTGATGTTATGCTTGCCTCCTTATCCCGATGAATAATTAAGATTTGTAGTGTTTTAAATAAGAGTTTAGATTCAAATGTATCCAAATAGCTTAGTGGAGGAATATATCTAGGTACAATTTTCTACTACCCTCAAACTGTTTGAAAATGAAAAGTATGCTAAAGCTACTATTCTTGGTTTTTTGTGGGATTGTTTATTACTTAGTAAATTCACAGCCTGTCCGTGATATCTCTGTTCAGTGTTCAATACCACCTCAAAAACTGAAACATTCTGTCCCTGTAATGCTGTCACGTATATTTTTTTGCTTTCCTCCACATGATTTTTATGAAGGCCACTGAAATATATACTTTTATTGGATCATAATCATAAGAGATCTGTTCTTTACTTTTCATAATATTTTGTTATAATAGAAAACTTTGAAAGTATTCAAAGTAGAAATCTTCTCTTCAATATCATAGTTCAAAAACCTTTTGTAAAAGTTTAATTTATTAACTCAAAGCATTTAAGTCTGCATAACACCATTTACTAAGATTATTTGAATAACTTGCCAATTAACTAGATTACAAAACTATTTTTTGTCTTTTATAACACTTGTATTTATCTATTAAGTAGTACTTTTGCATGAAAAATTGTAAGTTATAAATATTAGACTTAATGCTTTACTTTTTAGTGTAGGCATGTTTAAATGTGCCTGTAATGTAAAGTGCTAAGTCTTATATTTATTTGCTGATATGTATTTCTGATAATAAATGTTTTCTTTTATTTCTGCATTCTTTTTTATTTACTTAGTATTTTGTGGCTTTTAAAGTAGAAACTATAGTATTACATAGTTCTTCCTACTGAATAAGCAATTTTGCATGGATTTTTATAACGTGGATTACAAGTTCGACAACCGACGGAGTTCACGAAAGAGTTTAAAATGTGTTAAAAATATAGATATTACTGGTTTTCAATATGTTAAACGTTAGACTAAGTGACTATCTGTATGTGTGTACAAGTATTGTGTTTACAAACGTGTACCTCATTTAATTTAAGAAAATCTTTTCTTAAGTAACAAATGTTTGTTTACAAAACACCTGACTCTTTCGTGAACTTTATTACAGCAATGTCTGTCTATGCAGTTATAGTCCACGTGATGAGTTAAGAGCGCCAGAGCTCTTACTTAACTCGTCGCGCGGACTCTACAAGCAAAAGTATAGAAAAAGGTGTGGGGTGACCCTTTTTGCTAGTAACTACCTATTGTTTACGAATGTATGATGAGGATGGGGATCATTCTAAACTATAATAATCTCTCACTCATACAGATTGTGCAAGAGATCATTTTACAACTAATTTGACTGGTAAAAGATGTGGTTGATCCTCATCATCAGCATCATTTATTCGTAAACATTATATATTTTATTAGAAATTTAAGTAAATACCTTTCGCTGTTTTACACATTTTTTTTCTCGATACTAAGTTTAGGTATATAAAATAATTACGGTATTAATGTTATGTTTAACAAAATAATTTACCTATGTGATGAATATTGTGGCACTCGATTTTCTCTTAGAGCGGATACTGATGAAGGGAATCGGCATCGTGGATGTTTCACCTAGCGTTCTAGCCACCAAATAAACGGACCCTCTTGCACCCTTTTAAACCCTAGAAATGAAGCGAAAGCAGTGAACTTCTAAGGGCCACGTTTTGCTGGACGCGTGCCATGCAATGCTTCATTCGATGACCTGTTTTTGTGCATTTGCGTCGTTTTTTGTTTGCTTTCATACATAAAGCGCTTTTTCTAGTGGATGTTCCTCTGTGGTCTTCTCCTTTTGTTACTGTAATTGCGTATTCTCTGTCTACGAGCTCTTATGTTATTAGAGACGTGAGTGCGACTCTTTTTCCATTCATGGTTTTTATTCCGTCTGAATAACAGTAGTTCTGCCGTGTAGTGGAGAGATTTTTATTCGAGATTCGCACTTATCTATTCTGTTGGCATCGTGTACCTGCTTCCTGTAAATGGCTCTTGAATTCTAGAGTCTGTACGGTGTAGGCTATACCTTTCTACTGAGCTAGCTGCTTAATAATTTGTTGAATGGCCTGTGTACTGTGCAGTATAATGCTTGCTATTCCATCTTGGTACCTAGGTAAATATATAATCTGTGTATAGACGTTTACCTCGTGTTGGTAAGGACTAGTTGATTAACTAAATTTGAATTAACATATTATTTAATCCTTTCCTAAATTTTGTCAGGATTAAGCGAATGTTCGCATGTAGTCTCTACCTGACGCTCCGAAAAACATGTCAGTTAAAATAAAATTCTAGATAAAAATACTGTTTCGGTAGTGGCACCTATTTATGTTAGTGAATGTTTAAAAATATTTTTGGGTATACTTTAGTAAAAAAAACAGGCCAAGCGCGAGTCGGACTCGCGCCCTAAGAGTTCCGTACTTATCTACCATATGATGTACTAAAAGCATTTGACTTTAAAAACTCCGCGACCATCCAACTTGACCCTCATTTATAGAAAAGTTCTTGAAACGGGAGCACATCTTAATTGGTTACTATTAGTTGTGTAAAAAATAGTAATATTTAATAATTTTAGACTTTTCCCTTTATTTGTACTGTGAGACCTAGCTTCTTGCCAAATTTCATAATTTTAGGTCAATGAGAAGTACCCTCTAGGTTTTGCTTTAGTGCATAAATGTATGGAGATAAGGAAATAAAAAGCCATATCTTTTGATTGCGTTGTTGTAAAAAATTTAAATTTTCAGATCTTGTGTGGTTTATAAACCTTAATATTCGTCATCAATCTCAACCTGATACCTCTACCCGTTCGTGAGAAAAAGGGTCTTGACAGATCGACAGACAGACGGACAACAAAGTGATCCTATAAGGGTTCCGTATTTTTTAATTTGAGGTACGGAACCCTAAAAACGCATGAAACAACAACATAACATAATATGTACCTATCCAGTAGTAAGTTGAACGTCACACAACGAACAATTAGAGTATCTGTAAAGTTGGGACGATATATCCTACACTTGATTACTTTTTCTACTCTGCGAACTAATAAAAGTTGACCAGCGAACGGGATCGCCGAGCCGCGTCCGGCTTTAATTGAAACTGCACAGTTCATACAGTGATAAATGGCGACGTGCAGTGCAGGTGCTGCCTTAGCTATTGCTGATGCTTTACCTTTCACAAAAGTTTCCGGAAAATATGTACCTTTTTAATCTTAGTAGATATAGGCAAACGATGATAATAAAGGATACTTTTTATTTAAATACGTACAGTCAACGACAGGTCAAGCTTGACACTCGCAGTGTAACTAGCCTGTACATCAAAATAGTCTTATTAAGTTTCTTAACTCTATATCATTATATCGAGTCAATTTACTCTAGTCCAAAAGCCCGGGACGAATCACACCTGGAAGAAAGGTACCCATCGCGCTGACGGCGGCCTTGCCACGCTGAATCGTCAGCAAAATTTGTTGCACCAGGTACGATTCCGTGCGGGGTTCAGCTCCGGTTTGTCTCCACATTCTCCTTAGTTCCCTTACTAAGGTACCCAGCCCAAATTCACTCACTGCTGGGTAAAGGCCTCTTCTCTTTCGCCACTCTTCACGGTCCTGAGCTAACCATATCCGGTTTTTCTCAGCCACATCGAGCTGGTGATGTACTTCTAAAAACTCCAAATTATTCATCAGGTACTCGTAGTCCTTTTTATTATACAGTTTCTTATTATACAGATTCTATAACAGGTCACGGTTGCAGAGCATTCCATCATTATCCTATCCTATACTATTAAACGAGCAATATTTGTATATATATATATTTGTAATCGGTTTCTCGAAAACGGCTCTAACGATTTCGATGAAATTTACTATTCGGGGGTTTTCAGGGGCAAAAGTTCGAACTAGCTACTCATGTCTGGGAAAATTCGTTTTCCCTGTGTTTTTACCCGACTGCCCCAAGACAGGAGGGTTATGTTTTTCGAGTGTATGTATGTATGTATGTATGTCGATTTCTTTGTCGCGCTCTGCAGCCTAAACGGCTTGGTAGATTTCAACATGTGAGGTGTCGTTAGGTTCGTATTCATTGTAGGAGTGTCATAGGGTATAAAAAAAATAAAAAAGTACTAAATAAAAAAACTATTCCAAAAAATAAAATACCCGACTGAAAAGAGAATCTTAATCGGTTCCGATTGAGATGAAATTTTGCATACGTATGTGAATCGGATGACAATGCAATATTATTGTAACTTGGAGCTGATCTGATGATGGAGCCGGAAGATATCCATACAAAGGTGGAGATATCACCGCGTTTTAGAATCCTACAGTGTCATCTGTAGGTGGGTAGCGTCGCTTGCTCACCTGGTAATATTTTAATGATAAAACAACTCTGGGAGGTTTCTTTACGAAATAGTTGGGCTTTTGGAAATAAAATCACTTAGTTTTAGCATACAAAGCAATGACTAAATTTCCCGTGCAAGATGCCGCATTCATTAGTTTTGTAATATACTGTAGTTTTTCTACTCCATAACAGAGGCGCTGTTTTTATTACCGCGTTTTAGAAACCTACAGCGCCATCTGTTGGTGGGTAGCGTCGCTTGCTCATCTGGTAATATTTTATTGATAAAACAACTCTGGGAAGTTTCTTTATATAATATTTGGGTTTGGCTAGGCCTTTTGGAAATAATTTTCTAAGTTTTAACATATAAAGCAATGACTAAATTTCCCTTGCAAGATGCAGCATTAATTACTTTTGTGTTATACTGTAGCTTTTCTACTCCATACCAGAGTAGCTGTTTTTTTATGTCGACTACACAAGGAAGTTTTAGCCCACGCTTCGCCAAAGCGAACTACCAGCGACTAAAACCTCCTTGTGACTACCAAATTCAACCATACCTTACGTACGGTCAACCGCACGTGAATGGAAAGATTTGCAAATCTATTACTATGTCACAAAGTTCGAAGTGTTTATACTGACGTGCTGTTGGGTGTATGTAGAAAAATACAGTCAGCAGAGAGGGACTATATATCGCTTCTTAGTTTAATAAAGAACTTCCACAAAGATATGAATGGCGCTGTCGTTCCTGGTGGCATTACATCTGAGCCGTTCAAAATGCGCAGAGGTGTCCGCCAAGGTTGCGTGTTAGCACCCACCCTGTTTGGTATATTTTTCTCATTGATATTAAGAGAAGCATTCGGCAATCTACATACAAGGGCTGATGGGGAGTTGTACAACATAATTTCATTTCTTAAGTCCAAGCACCATCGCGAGGACGTTTTTATCGACAGCCTTCTATTTGCTGATGATGCAGTCTTTGTGGCCAACACTGCATATGATTTACAAATCATCGTCGATAAGTTTTCACGGGCATGTTCCTTGTTCGGCTGAATACAAGAGTATGGCAAAACAAACATCTTACGACGAACACCAAGATGATCGTTTACCAAGCATGCATTTGAAGCATACTGTTGTATGGAGCAGCAAGCACGACGTACGCAAAACAAGAGCGACAACTTAATGCCTTGCATATGCACTGCCTCCGAAACATCCTAGGCATCTCCTGGAAGGACAAGGTAACCAAAAAAAACGGTCTTACAACGAGCACAGCTGCCCAGTTTCTTCGCATTGCTGAAGCAGAGACGATTACGATTTTTGGGGCACGTGCACCGCATGGAACCAACCCGTCTACCCCAGCGTGTATTGCTTAGTGCTATAGCGCACGAAAAAAGAAGTGTTGGTAGGCCAATGCTGCGCTTTAAAGATTGCGCCAAGCGAGACATGATCACTTTTGGTATTGAACACCTAGACTGGGAGCAGACAGCTGAGGACAGAACCAAATGGCGTAAATCATTACTGGATGGGCGCAAGGTACACGATGAAGCCTGGTGTTGTGCCCGTTGTGAAAAATAACGACATAACATCAGTTATTGATAACACAAGCTTCACCAGCAGCGTGTGGCAGGACCTGCCGCTCCCGAGTAGGCTTATTCAGCCATGAAAAACGGTGAAATCGACAGAATATTGCTTAAATCGTCTGACATAGACGGCCTTAGCCGGCCTTAGGCCTTAGCCTATGATGATGATGTATGTATGTATGTATGTTTAAACGGCTTGATAGATTTCAACATGTGAGGTGTCGTTAGATTTGTATTAATGTAGGAGTGTCATAGGGTATAATATTTTAGTACGGCACCTTTGAAGAGAAAAAAACCGGTCAAGTGCGAGTCGGACTCGCGCGCCGAGGGTTCCGATATACCTATAGTATTTTTGGAAGCAATAAAGTCCATTTTCAGGACCGCAAAACTAAATTTGTTTGTAAAGGTTTTTTGCAGATTTCTGAAAAACTGTGCAACTTAGAAAGATCGTTTTATTTTTGCTGTAAAGTTTACATAAACCTCTGTCAACTGTAATTAATTCAGATTTTCCCTTACTCAAACTTCGGAGATAAGGGGGGGGGAATGGTACTTTTTTTGACATTTTTCATCATAACTTGAAAACTAAGAAACTTAAAAAAATACAAATATATATTTTAAAATGTACAAGTAAAGCCCTTTCATATGATACCCCACTCGACCTAGTAGCGACAATTTGAAATTTGGCCCCCCCTATTTTGGCCCCCTTTACATTAATAATCATACTTTTTTCAAAAAATTTTCATGTGCAATTAAGTTGGGCAACTATATTCTAAAACTATTCCAAATTTCAGCTCGATAGCGTAAGTGGTTGCTGAGATATAGAGGTGTGACAGACAGACGGACAGACAGACAGACAGAGCGGCACCATAAGGGTTCCTTTTTTTACCATTTTGGTATCGGAACCCTAAAAAAGGGTGAAATATATATTTTTAAATCATTACTTTTACAACATGGGTATCAAACAATAGCTGGTACAAACCTGATTCTAAGGTTTAAGCAAATGTAACAACATAACTTGACGTAGCAAATCTAAAAACTAAAAAGTTTAAAATAAAAAATTATTAAATAACAAAAAACCCAACTGCTTAGCACAAGAGAGGAAAACAAGCTTAAATCTATTGGATTTGGTAACTTGAATTGTATAAGATACTGCAGGCGGGGACGAACAAAATTAAGTCGTAAACATCCACAAAACGTTTTTTCGTCCCCGCCTGCAGTATCTTATACAATTCAAGTTACCAAATCCAATAGATTTAAGCTTGTTTTCCTCTCTTGTGCTAAGCAGTTGGGTTTTTTGTTATTTAATAAATTTTTTTAAGCATTTACGTTTTAGACGAAAACCTACAGCGCCATCTGTTGGCGGGTAGCATAACTTGCTCACCTGATGATATTTTAATGTTGAGGCGCCTATTATAGAGCGAAGCTCGGTCGCCCAGGTACTATACTATTAAACGAGCAACAGGTATTTATATATTTGTAATCGGTTTCTCGAAAACGGCTCTAACGATTTCGATGAAGTTTACTACACGGGGGTTTTCTGGGGCGAAAAAAATAAGGCAACGGCTGATTGATTTAGTAGCGGTTCGTCCAATACGCAGAGTTGGATATGCAACAAACCTAGCTTTTCATCGTGTATATTGTTTAGGATTAACTTGAATAGATGATATTATCTAGAAGGATGTTGGTGATGAGAAGCTGCTGGTAATCAAGCTTCAAAGCCTAGTCAACTGTTGCAAAGTTGCTTCCATGAGTTTTTTTCACCTACTCCTTTCAACGAGAGTTCGCCACCCGCAGGATATACGTACATATCTGGTTCATACTCCACACATTCGCTCAAAGCGTTTTTAGGGTTCCGATACCAAAATGGTAAAAAAAGGAACCCTTATGGTGCGACTTTGTCTGTCTGTACGTCTTTCTGTCTGTCACACCTGTATATCTCGGCAACCACTCACGCTATCGACTTAAAATTTTGAATAGTTTTAGAGTACGGTTGCCCAACTTTATTGCACATGAAATAATTAAAAAAAAAGATTAATAATGTAAAGGGGGCCCAAAAAGGGGTGGGGGCAAATTGTCGCTACTAGGTCGAGTGGGGTATCATATGAAAGGGTTTTACTTGTACATTGTAAAACACATTTTTGTATTTATTTTGTTAGTTTTCAAGTTATGATGAAAAATCACAATAAAATACCATTCCCCCCTTATCTCGAAGTTTGTGAAAGGAAAAATCTGAGTTAATTACAGTCGATAGAAGTTTATGTAAATCTTTCTAAGTGGCAAAGTTTTTTAGAAATCTGCAAAAAACCTTTGCAAACAAATTTGGTTTTGCGGTCCTAAAAATGAACTTTATTGCTTCCAAAAATAATAAAGGTATATCGGAACCCTCGGCGCGCGAGTCCGACTCGCACTTGACCGGTTTTTTTTTTGTTTGCCTCTGTGTTCCTGAGTCCATGTAACCCGAATCAAAATATTCTGCGATTGGAAAGGCTTGTACTTGGTGTCATCGACCTCATCTCATCATGTCGACCTCATCTCTGTCTTCAGGGCTACATGGAGGTCAATAGCAAGCCCCTTGGTAGTATACCTAAATAAAAAAGATAGGTATCTTTGACTTGTGCAATACCTACAATACAAGAGTTGTCATGAAATAAATACAAAAACCTGATCAGAAATCAAGCAAAAACAGCAGCAGAGAGTTCGCCCGTCAATAAAGGAGTCGACGGCAAAAAGTTACCCGTAGCTTCAGGCGAGTTATCAATTGTATCTTCGAGACGGAGTTTTTCATTCATTTATAGCTCAGAAAGTAGGAAATGCTTAATGGTTATGGTCGCATTTGGTATAAGAGCTGAACTTTGTCACTTTCAGTCGAAGTTATGGTTTGAGCTGGAAAACGCAATTTTCTCTAAGTTACTTGTCTGCATCGTAAATGGACTTGAATTTATGAAATAATTCATTTGAGAAATGTTTATAAGGCTTTAGTGAATCAAGTTGTTTGTCATAGATCTATCTATGCTCACTTCTTAGCTTCCGGCCATTATTCTTGCTTTTTCTTAATTACGAATGTCTAAATATATATTTTGCTAGTTTTATCAGACCATTTTGAGCAGTAATCTTACGGGTAAAAAAAAAACGCTATGTAGTATAATTTACCAACGTGTAGCTTGTGAAGCCAACCGGTAAACTGGGAAACTGCACCCGTATTGTTTCAAAAACGATTCCCGACTAGCTTCCTGCCTCCGTAACTAACTACGCACAACTGATGCCGCAATTGTGGTATGCTGATAAATTGGAAACTTTTCCGTTCCCAGAAGGGTTAAGTGTGTGATAGTTATAGAATTCTTTCGAAGAATATTCGTAAGAGTAGTACAGAGATCGTGAAAGGCGGCATTAGGCCAGTATAGCTAGCTAAACTACCCGTTTTGCTACAGTCTTCAAGCCCCACGTGAACTATGATACGACTTAATGGCCACTGTATAAGATAATGACTGGGACTGACTGATTAACGTGCCTTGTGAAGCACAGAAGCGCACACTACACGAGGAATAACCCTACCTATGCCACTAGCGGTAACCCAACCGGGCTACGACCGCAGCGGCAAGTTGCTTCACTTTGCCACGTCTTCGTTTAGAAGGTTAACAGCTAATTACGAAGTAAAAATTTTACTTATTTTGATTAATGAGCCTAGAAATAGGGACGAAACAATCGTCCCATCTACAACGGTGGTTGTCGTGACGGAAAGAGCAACGTGATCATCAGTGAATTCGAGCACACCTAACTGAATTCAAGGACTAATTCGGCATACATTGCTGGGAGGCTTGGTTATGTTAATTGCTATATCCTTACTTCAACGAGCAATGTAAGCCGAATTCTGAATTAGGGAAAGTGTGATCGTGGCTTTAGGATGTTGTTAGTGAATGGACCAAACTTGTCGTTATAAAGCTATTCTTACATACTATAATCGACTGGAGCAAGGGTTAAAACAACTTTGTAAATGTAGTTATTTGTTATGCAGTGCCTTGTATTGAAACTCGAGCTATCGAATGATTCTAGGGTTATATATATAAAACAAGAATACTGATCTAAGCGAGGGTTTAGAGTCACGAGACGCAAAATAATTGTGCTGCCGAGCGTAAGGCTAAGGCATGATTCTTCAACTTAGTATACGACGAGAATGCTAACGTATAGCGCCAGTAATATTCATCATTTCTAATTTCAAAACCTTTTCAAAGCTAGCGGCCAAAAATGACTTTTGCACGCAGATTACGACCGATAAAAATTTCAAAAACCTTTCCCACGCTAGCGGCCAAAAATTACTTGCACACAGATTTTAACCAATAAACCAGATCTTCCCGAGCTAGTGAGGTCAGGCCTGTGATGTGACGTGGATGTGACACTCCGCACTCTAGGTATGCAACGCGGCGCTAGAAGTCGACTGGGTGATCGTCGATTTTACTTTTCTTTGTCACCTTAAGGTGGTTGCAGAGCAGAAGTGCTGCCACTTTGAGAAATAAATTTATTGCGTCATAAATACAAAACATTTAATTAGGATTGTTTGATTGGCGGCAATTTGGGGTAGTCACACACATCACATCTTAGCTTATCGTGAATAGCTTTGTATTGTAAAACTGCCAAAAACGGCCACTTTTAGCACTTTACCAATACAAAGCTATAAATGATAAGCTAAGCTATGATGTCATGGGTTATAACATATATAACTAACTGCCCTATATTGCCGCCAAACGAACAATACTACTGAAAAGTTTTGTATTTGCGACGCAATAAATTTATTTCTAAAAGTAAGGTGCTGCCACCCAGCAACCGCCTTAAGCTTATGGCGGCAAAATAGGTAAGTAAGGATTTGCATGTTTGATTGAACAATATTACATACCTACTTGCATCTCGCTCAGTATCTCATAAAGTGACAAAATCATCGCCTTAGCCACCTGTCCGCGATCACCCGCGATTAAAAAACGTGTCCTAAGCGGTACACTGCAAGTATCGGCTTTATGCTTAGACCGTAAGGTTGAAATTTGTCGGCACCCCGCCTGGGAGTGAGTGAACGTTGGTTTCCTATTATTTAATCTGTGCCGTAATATTATATATTCTTTGTCTGTGGTGAGGTGAGAAACTTACTTGCCTTATCTTGGCCTGTTAGTGTATGCGAGATTAGTTAAAACGATAAATTGGATTAGTATCCTTAAGAAACCCTTAAAATTAACTTTAGATTATTTCATATAACATTACCTATCGTTAGTTGCTTTTTACCATGGGAACACTTCTGTTTCTCTTTCGGTGAAATTGCGGACTTTGGGTTAGTATGCACGGAATATTAACTAAACCCCTAGCTATAAAACATACCCGGCCAAGTGCGTGTCGGGCTAGGCCCAGTATAGGGTTGCATAGTTTTGTTACGATTTTTTATCGCAAAGCAGGTTTTGATTAAGTATTTCATACTGTTTCACAAAGACTCAATAGCCGGAAAAGTTTTGTTAAGTGTACCAAAACATTTAGTACTGACCCCTCTACCGCCCGTTGCAGATTGTGGCGAGACAAATTCGCCCCTCCTGATCATTTCATACCTCCCAAGGAGAGTCTCCCACCTGGTCATGAACTGCCATGGCTGACCTGGAACTCTTAACAGACTCCGGACTCAGGTCGGCCGGTGCAAGGAAAACCGACATAGGTGGGGGTTCATTGAAGAGACGAACATTTCATGCGAGTGCGGTTATTCCCCGCAGAGTATGGCCCACCTTACATCCTGCCTAACACCTGCACGCGGGATGAACTGATGCAAGCTACACAAAATGCCGTTCTCGTAGCTGAGTAGGTACTGGGCAAAATTCATTTAATTTTATTAGATTTGCGTCGACACGAAAAGAAGAAGAAGAACATTCATAACATAAACTTCTTACCTCCTAATGCTCAGCAAGGTCCTAACTTCTGATTTCTATTGCAATTTTTATTGTTTTCAGTTTTTCCAGACTCCAAAAGAAAATTGCGGAGGTCAGCTAAATATTTCGCAATAAACCTAAATCGAAAAATGATATGACTCACATTATTTTTAGAAGACTTCACCCACACTTTACTTGTAGCGGAATACAATATTTTTTTTTATTCAAGATATTTATTCTTTCACTTTGTCGGCGTGTAGTCCAGGGAAATTATTATTTGACCTGGAAGTAATTAAGTATGGCTGTTTTTTCTCGGATTCTTGTTAAACAACTATCCATACTAATATTATAAATGCGAAAGTAACTCTGTCTGTCTGTCTGTTTGTTTGTTTGTTTGTTTGTTTGTTGCTCTTTCACGCCTAAACGGCTGAACGGATTTTGATGAAATTTGGTATGGTGATAGATGGTAACTTGGAGACGGACATAGGCTACTTTTTACCCCGGGAAAATATCTCATTCCCGTGGGAATCTACACATACAATAATACTCTAGCGGGGTTGTATCTGCTACAGCACACCGAAACTACTTAACCGATTTTGATGGGACTTTTTTTATGTATCGCTGATTACTATTGAAATCCAACGTGGTAGACGTAAACTACCATTATCCCCTGGGGATAAGGTTGAGGTGCGATAGGGTTGAAATGTCTAAAAATCAATATGGGTGTCGTTTGTAAGGTTTATCGAGCCGCTGATTACAAAAACTACAACAATTTTGAAATCCAACATGGTGGACGTGAAATGCTATCATCCCTTGGGGATGAGGTTGGGGTGCGATAGAGTTGATATGTCTAAAAATCAATATGGGTGTCGTTCGTATGGTTTATCGGGTCGCTGATTACGAAAACTACAATGATTTTGAAATCCAACGTGGTGGACGTGAAATACCCCTGGGATGGGGTTGGGATTCGATAGGTTTGAAATGTCTAAAAATCAATATGAGTGTCAGTTGTATGTTTATATGTGATGGGGAGAGGGGAAGGGGGGAAATGGAGGGGGAAGGAAGGGTGAGGGGGGGAAGAGGGAGGGGCGAGGGAGAGGAAGAGAGAGTGGGAGAGGGTGAGGGAGGGGGAGTGGGAATGTAGGGGGGGGGATACAAAAGGATAGATAGGGAGGAATAGGGACCTTTTTTTACTTTTATGAATACCTCCTCGCTACCCATTCACTTCACTCCCTTTATTGCCTTCTTTTTTAAGTTCGCCTGTAACGGTTGACAATGAAAATTCCGCACTACCTACCAGTTAAATAAAATCAAAAGATAATTAAGTTTGTAGTAAGATGCATTTATTCAACTTGGATAAGTACAAATGCATCTTTTACGTAGGGATCAAGAAGGATAAGCGCTCCGTAAAATATGTTTCAATTAAGTTCGAGTTCTGTTTTTTCATAAAATCTACGCGGACAAAGTCGCGGGTAACAGCTAGTCTCTCCTATAAATGTATAATTATTAAAATCGTATGACCACGGGAACATATATTTTAATTTTTTATTTATACTAAAATGCTAATGCAATCAATCGATTAGCATTGTTAATAGAACTATAATCATAGGTAGTTTACCTAAAAATTAAAATGTTTTCCCATTGGAATTGCTGAAATTCGGAGTTTCAGTAAGGTAATAAGTTAACTCGAAATTGCACTTAAAGGATAAGTAAGTTTAATGTTTTACTTCTTATTATTATTTTAAATACATTTTATACAAAATTAAAATGTCAACTGTAATGATGAACTATATTTTTGAATTTTTCGGTTTAAAATGTATTTTTCGTCATCTTCCCTATATTTTTTTTCATTAGTACTATTTTACATATTATACTCGTATGTATTTAAACTTACATACATACATACATAACATCACGCCTTGTTCCCGTTGGGGTAGGCAGAGACCACAGTTCTCCACCTGCTACGATCTTGACATACTTCCCTTGCTTCCTGAACCTTCATCAATCCTTTCATACATGCTCGTCGGTTTAAACTATTTAAACTTAATTTTGTCAATAATTATAAAAAAGTCACATTTATATTTACTTCTAACCCACCCATATAAAAGTTTCTTAATACCCTGGCCTAGTGAAGGAAATGTATATCCGTACTAAATTACAGCTTTCTAGTACTAAGGGTCTCTGAGCTAAGCCGCGGACAGACGGACATGACGAAACTATAAAGATTTCTTTTTGACTATGGAACCCTAAAAAATAGATACAGTCGGTCGACTGGTCAGTTTTAACATCTTTACCCCGAACAGGTCTTCGGTTTCTCGGGTTTATAGGGTAGCGCTAGTTCTGTTTATACTGGTTTTAATAACACCTATATGCGGCCGCCGCGTGTACATGCAGCATGGAATTGTGTATAGCCAATCTAGGTTTTATTCTATACGTAAAGACACGAAAAAAAGAAACAATTGGGTGAAATGCTCCAGTTTACAAAAGATATAAAACAAGTACTCCAGTTTTACTGTAGTTGTAGAACAAACCTTTGTATTAAAATTGTGCAAATAACAAAAAAGGTCGCTGGGCGCTGGCCCTCGTCTGTCCTACCTGCCCACGTTCAATGGAATGTAATACAATCCCAGTTATTTTCATTATTCAGTTACACTTGAAACGACGGGCCGCTATGTGAAGTCTGCAATTCGTTTGAGCAATTTTAGAAGGTGTGCTCAGGTATCGGTGTGTACCTGTAATGGGCATCACAATACTTTGTTAGAATGTTTAAAATAGTTGGATAATTTAGCCTGCGAATAGTACTTAGCGTAGCGTATTTAAATACGCTCCATAATACAATAAACCTAAATGCTACTATGCGCCAACAGAGAAAAAACTCGGCCAATAAGGTTTCCAAGCTACTCGTAAACAGAGAAAACAAAAGCAGATAACCTCGTAAAATTAAATCGCTAGGCAACTTTCACGCCAAGTCTTGTAAGTTGCGAGTTTTGTAAGTTAGGAAAAAATTGACCTATTTTCAAGCGTACAGAATTTGGTCGTGGTTCGTAGACCGGAATGCTAACGCCCGTAGAGCTGCTACGTGCAAGTGCTACGGTGCTACGGACGTTCTACGCTCGTAGCATGCAAGTTTATGACGTGGTTATTTCGTAAACGTGTTCCACTGTTATGTGTCTTTGTTGTTGTTCCAAATGTAATTTTCGCAAATTCTTGAGTCGTAATTTTACACTCATGAGTATTTTGCACCTATTTACGTTTTATCAAACTTTTATTACGGTAATAACTTTATTTGTATAAACACAGACGTAAATTAAGAAGTTATTACTAGGACAATCAACTAGCCGCGCTTTTAAACACTTGTTAAACTAGCGATTTCGAGTGTTTAAATATAAACCACATGGTTTATATTAAACCGTGTCTATCTCTAAACAATCGCGAGACGCTATTTTGTAGTAACACTTTTTTTGATCAAGTGTTCAACAGATGTCTTATTTTTTTGTAGTAAGATGGAGAGTGTTTTATGTGTGTTTCTACTGGGTGTGCAAATTTGTACAGTACGCAGTGGATTAAAATCTAAAAGTATCGAATCAAATTTTATAAAAATAAATAAATATGTCAGTCAATCAAATAAAAATAAAATAAAAACGTCACTCAATCATTTAAAATTTTTGGCTAAATTCACTTTTCAACCGAAGTAGTTGCACAATTTCTTGTTAAAAATATCTTTATTCATAATTTTGAATTCATGAAAAAGCTTTTTATCTTCTAAGTTAGTTATTTCCTTTTTTCAGTCATATTTTAGGGATACTATTTATATCTTAGTTTGTTTTAACTGAAATACTTTTTTTTTCCTAGCCTGTAGTGTCTCACTGCGGGGCAAAGGTCACGCTATCCTTTTTGTGGTCTACCCCGACGGCGTTGGCCATCGTGGGGTTTCCATTGTGTAACGACTTTCGCCCACCGTCGCTGATGCATGCGGCTCACGTGCCCAGCCCAGTCACACTTGAGCCTGACCGTCTTCCGACCCACGTCAGCTATACCTGTCTTGGAACGCAGCAGCGTAGTGTTTCTTACTCGGTCGACCCGTTTGATACCAAGAATACTGCGTTCCATTGCTCTCTGACAAACCTTGAGTTTAACTTTTGACTCTACGTAAGCGACCAGGTTTGTGCACCATAGGTTAGGACGGGCAGAATACACATATCGACAAGTTTGCGTTTGAGTGACGGTCCCCCTTCATAAATTGTTTCATGGACCAGTAGCTCTTCCAGGCGTTTCGATACGGCGGCGGTCTATTTCTTTTCTATTTTTATTTACGTATTTAAAATCAAATTGTATTTATTTTGGCACAATAACACCGTATAATAATGTGTCGTCAATAAACTGCATTTACGGTCTATTCACTAATGAAATTGCGTTTTACATAACGTACACAATATGCACCGTAGGTAATAATCCGTAACGGCTCTTCGCGTCCACCATTTAAATGTTAGGTAATGTTACGGCCGGACAACAGCCCATTAGTGTAACTTCAGTAATTTGAATGTTAATTTTGTTTAATAGCCAATTAGGGAATCGAATTTAAACAATTGTCAGAAATAACGCTTCTTGTGGGCTTCGCAGCAGTCGAGTGAAAAGAACAGTTCAGCGCGTTGAACTAAATAATACAGGGTGTAAGGGTCGGTAAATCGGAATGGAAAAATTATTCGACCTTTCCATACAAAATTACCGCTGCGTTCAGGCAGCTTGTACGGAACTGTCACATCTGTTTATCTCAGCAACTATTATACTCACGCTCTCGATTTGAAATTTAGAATGGTTTTAGAACATGCTTGTCCAACTTTATTATTATTGTATAAGGGTTCCAAATAGGGGTGGAATTTTTTTAAATTGTCGTTACTAGGTCAAGTAGGATATGGGAACAAGACGTTTGAATAAAAATATTACATCAAAAATAAAACGATCTCTCTGTCTAAGTAGCACAGTTTTTTTAAATCTGCTTAAAGCCTTTACAAACAAAGTTAGTTTATACCAAGAATGCTGCGTTCCATTGCTCTCTAACAAATCTTGAGTTTGGACTTTTGACTTTTGACTTTCCGTTTTTGAAAATGCCAAGGCAGGCACTATGTAAAACGACGAATTATACCTACCCTTTGCCTGCGACAGTTAGATATCGTTGTATCCGAGAGAAATGGTGAACCCATAGAGTAATATATAATTGAAATAATATGTTGTTTGTTGGAATGATCATATTGCTCGCTATAACCACCCATAGTCACCCCTCCCTCACACAGTATTCTTATTTTTCTAAGCCAACGACTCAACGTGCCTTGTTGAGAATCACAGAAAATAATTGACAATTACACCACTAGCGGTCACCCATACAGGTTCTGAACACAGCCCACGCTCAACTCTCGTGTTAAGTAAGGAAAAGCAACTGCCTGTCAGCCAGAAGAGTTTTCAATAGTTGACAAGCCCGTTGGTGTGGTCAATAGTGAGCTTGCCTTTCACGCCGTAGGTTCGATCCCCGCCCAGGGCAAACATTTGTGTGATGACACAAGAGTTTGTTCTGTGTCTGGGTGTTATTTATCTATTTATGTATGTATATCAGCCTCTGATAGCCATAGTACGGGCTTTGCTTAGTTTGGGATTAGATGGTCTTGTATATTAGTCCGGTCACTTATAGTCTTATATCGCCAAATTCACCAAATTGCACCAAATGGCTCCTATAAAAAAAAAACCGGCCAAGTGCGAGTCGGACTCGCGCACTGAGGGTTCCGTACCACCACATAATCATAATTGTATTAGTTGAAATTTCAGTAAGTTAATGTGCTAGATTTTTTGAGTCTGACACACGCTTGACCAAATTTTATTATTTGTTGTTATTTTATAGCTTATGAACTATAAACATACCAATTTTCAAGCTTGTAAGTGTTCTCGTTTTTAAAATAGAACTAAAACAAAAATCGCCTCCGCGACCATCCAACTTGACCCCTCTCTTATATGAATGTTCTTGAAACGGGAGCTCACCACAATTGGTTACCATTAGTTGTGAGTAAAGTTGTAATATTTAATGATTTCAGACTTTTCCCTTTATTTGTACTGTGAGACCTAGCTTCTTGCCAAATTTCATAATTTTAGGTCAACGGGAAGTACCCTGTAGGTTTTCCTTTTTTGCATAAATGTATGGAGATGAGGACATAAAAAGCCATATCTTTTGATTGCGTGGTTGTAAAAAATTTAAATTTTCAGATCTTGTGTGGTTCATCGACCTTAACATATGGTATTAATTTCAACGTGATACCTCTACCCGTTCGTGAGATAAAAGGTCTTGACAGACAGACAGACAGACAGACGGACAACAAAGTGATCCTATAAGGGTTCCGTTTTTTTATTTTGAGGTACGGAACCCTAAAAATGAGAGAGAGAGTACCTAACTAGTACCTCAAAAAAATTTGGTGAAATTGTAAATCGTGTCTACGTGAAACAGCTAACTGACCGCAATATATGGAATGTCCCATAATATAAACTTCTATATAATGTAAACTAGTCTGAAAGTCAATCGGTCGTATTCTGAACTCTGTACGTTAAAAATCAGTCTAGCTTGATTTGATTTTGGTATACCGAGCGAGGCCAAGTTATTCAAACCCAGGCCGCCATGTTTCAATTAATATCAAACTAGATTCTGCTGATACTTTCACTAAGCGTTATTACTAGCCACTAGCTTTTGCCCGCGACTTCATTCGCGTGTTAAACGATTGTAAAAAACTAAAAGAAATGAAAAAAAAAAGATATCTTCGGTTCCTATTCCTAAGAAAAAAGAACCGGTCATGTGCGAGTCGGACTCGCGCGCCGAGGGTTCCGATATACCTATAGTATTTTTGGAAGCAATAAAGTTTATTATTTGAAACGCATAACTAGGTTTGTTTGTAAAAGTTTTTTTGCAGATTCCTTAAAAACTGTGCTACTTACAGAGATCGTTTTATTTTTTCTGTAATGTATAAACCTCTATCGACCAATTTAATTCAGATTTTTCGCTTTGCAAACTTCGAGGAAAAGGGGGGCGGGAGAATGGTAATGGAAAACTAAGAGTAGTAAAAATTACAAAGGTCTATTTCAGAATGTTCAAATGAAGCCTAGTCACGACAATTAGACTTTTATCCCCCCCCCCCCCCCCTATTTAGGCCTCATTTCCAATAATAGTAAGCAAGAAAGGATATTCCAAAACTATTCCAAATTTCAAGTCGATAGCACGAGTTAAACAGGTGTTGTTGTTGCTGAGTAAACAAGTGTGACAGAACCCTACCTAAAACAAACTATTAGCTAACTAATCAAACTATTAAGTCAAACTATTTACCTACTCGTACCACTTTTTAACACTACCGAACCGATTTTATCATTAAAATAGTGTTTGCGTGATGTTCTGAACAGGGACCCAGCCTTCGTACTGCAATCATCATCATAACATCCCATGAAACGTCCACTACAGGACAGGGAGCTCCCTCCAGAAATCTAGCTTTTGCTGGAAAAATGTAGAGGGGAAGTACCATAGTCACCTCGCTTGTCAGCGTTATGGCTGGCACCATGGACCGACCGTTGTAGGTGACCGCAGTAAGTAAGATGTAAGATACAAAGGAGGATGCTGCTGCCCATCCTCCAGTTTATAACCCTTAGTCGCCTCTTACGACACCCACGGGTATGTATGGGTTGGTACTATTCTTTGCCGGCACCACACGGGACAACTGCAATACAGTAGTGCAAATACTGCTCATTTTATGCAGAAGTAAGATGCTATGATATAAACAGTTTTTTTTACTTGTTACAACACGCAAGCAAACGAGCTTGTGTATAAAGTAGACATTTTTAAATTGTTGATTAAAAATGAAAAATCTTTAAAATCTGTCATTTGCCAATATGCCAATTCAATGGCAATCCGTTTAGGGGATATGCCAATAGGGGCAATGTGTAAAATATTTAGCTTAAAAATTACATGATAAAATTTATGAAGTTAGATATGGGTTGATAAAATTAAATATTGTTCTTAGTCGATACGCCATGTCTAACGCTAATGACTTTTTGCTGTATAAATTTGATTTGTGCTTTGTGAATAACCCCACGTAAAATTTTATTGCACTTTGCTTCGCTCTACAACCCAAATTAGAAAATTATTATTTCCCAAAGTAAAGCAACTAACCGTTAATAATTCATTCTTTAGGACTTTTGATGCAAGATGAGCTAGCTGGAATTTCAAAACAAATGAAATTGTACTACGAGTAATTAATTACATAATTTGTTAGTATGCAGCACACCGTAATTGAAGTTGCAGCCGTTTGTTTGTTTTGTACTAAGTTTTCGGTTTTTAGCTTTCGTTCGTTTCGTTTCGTAAATTATTTTTCAATACATTTGCTCGAAAAACGTACTTACAAGGGCGTAAACATTGCTCGTAAGTAGTTACTTACCGAACTAGTGCGGTAAGTAAAAAGAGTATAATACCAAGGAGTTTTTACACTCTGATCACAAAATTATTTTGTAAAAATATACCAGTGGTGACTTTTTACTTAGGTTACGACTGCCTACCTAAAATGGAGAGTACCAGGAAAACATAAATCGACAAGAGGCTGACAGTACCCATGGTTGGTTCCTTTACCAAGTGTATTAGTTATACCTGTTTTCTCACAAATGTTTTAAAAAATGTCGTAAGATACACGTCCTTAAGGGTTATGACAAACTCGTGCCGATGGTAAACCCTCGACTTCGTCTCGGGCTTACAAAGCGTCAACTCGTTTGTAATAACGTCCGAAATCTTTGGTAATAACCCTACTTACGGAACTTGTATCTTAAACTTCTAGTACGTTTACCTGATAAAGTTTTAAATGAATTTATTTCTTATAACAAACAGTACATTACTTTTACTGACTTTAAAGAAAAACAGACACACTGTGCAGAGTAAGTGTAACGAAAAAGGTACATTAACCCAGAAGGATATGAATCTGCCTATAGTTTTGTTTTTTTTTTCGAATGAGAAAAAAACCAGCAATGTGCGAATCGGATTCGGGCACCCTTCATACAGAGGATTTTAGTTTAATTCATCGACCATAATCGCACGCACTCACGTTAGTTTTAGCCTAACTATGCCCTTCCAGGTATGTGATTCTAAATAATATATTCTGTGAATATTTATAGGTATTATTAGGACGCAATAAACTCTATCTTTAGGACTGCAAAACTAAGTTTGTTTATAAAGGATTTTTGCAGATTTCTAAAAAAACTGTGCTACTTAGAGAGATCAATATATAATTTTTCTTGAAATATTTAAATAAACTAATGTTAGTTACATTTAATTTATATTTTTAATTTAACAAACTTTGAAGATTATAAGAGAGGAAAATGGTATTTCATAGACATATTTCATCATCGGCACGAGTTTCAAGTCTTATAACGTTAGGAGATGCTGAGATAAACAGGTGTGACATACAGACAGACAGACACACGAAGTGGCACCATAAGGGTTCCATTTTCACCATTTTGATTCGGAACCCTAAAAATTTTACTCCACTAAATGCGCTATCAACTGATGTTGTTTCAGGAAAGCTGTTCTTCTATGTTCTTTAGTAAATGTTGTTCGATTTCAGCAGCTTTACAATCTTCAGGGATGGTATATGCTTTCTGTTACACCTTGTACTTATAGGTAATTAAACAAAAGATGTGTAGAAGTGGTCGCAGGATTGTTATAAAATTGGGAAAATGATTCAAAGGACCGTCGACTTATGCTGTCTGTACTTATTACTAGGACATTGAAAGAAAAACAAAAAAATAACGGAATCAATAAAATTGACGCCCACCTTTCTTTTCATTTCTTTGGCACTGGATTTGTAGTGATTCTCTTATGAATATATTTCTTTCTAGGAACTTATTACCTATGTATTCAGGATAGGTACGACGTAATTAAGTTTCTTTGTGCCTGAATAGATAAATTTTGCGTTGGAATACTCGTAGAACAGCTATTGGCAATCGTTTTATTCACAGGCTTTATTCGATCAGTTTTCTTTAAATTTCCATGAGAATAGAGTTTCATATTTTTTCATTATATTGCCAGTTATAAATATACCATCTGTTCCAAATTTTACAAATACGTACTTTATAGCACTGTACCTACTGAGCACGCTTTTAATCAGTTTTAAACGACATTAACTCGCAATTTGTAACGCAGGGATAGCAAAAAGTAGCATTTTAGAAACTATAAAAAAAATACAAGTGAACTGCGAAAAGTGCAAAAATGAGCAAAAAACGTAAAACACCGCGAATTCGCTCTGTTCTAGCACGCGCATTCTGCTCTTTGTTAGAAAGGGAGGTAATTTAGACTATGTGCAGCGCCTCAAAGCCGTTATATTTCATTCATTACAGAAACAAAGACCACACATCCTAATTTAATCAAGCAAGAATTTAACATACGCTCGCTTAAAAACATTTTAACGAGATTAAACCGTCATCAACAACTATTAAAGAGCACTTACCAGGGCCCACCTGCAAAAAATAATTCCTGAAGCACATTACCACCGCGTGGCACTGCCCATTACCAAGAACTTCCTAAATATATTTTTACAAGGTATATTTTTCAAAGTTACCGTCTATTTTCCTGGGAAAATGTGTTTGCGGATACCGTAATAAGTAGTCACTTTCGTTTTCCTAATACAAAATTAAGCAGATATCTCTTCTCATCACTTGAATTGATAGCTATATTTTAAATATCCACCTTTGTAGATAAGTAAAAATAAAAACAAAATGAGTCTTCACGCAGGAACTATCGAAAACCGAATTATATATTCAGATTCAGATCATTTATTCAATGCAGATTCTATACAGAATACTTATTGAATGTCATGCAGAATACAATGCAAATAGAGCGAGTCTACGCCGTTTCGGATCGTGCTATGGCAGCGTAAAAGAAACGGCAAGAAACCACTGCAGCACGGCCTAATTTAAGAGTCGGCTTTTTACAATGTGTTTTAAAGCAACAAAGGATCAGAAAAAGTACCACTATTGAGAAAATGTAACAGATAGGAGAACACAACTGTCGGGTACAAAAAACAATACCAAGTTTCCATTACGTTATTAGGCATCCCCAAAAATGTTGATAACACGGAGCACTGGACACCGCACCAAAACTAATTTCTTGCAGCAGCCCTCAGCAGTTTACAGTAAAAACTCATTTTATGGTGCGTGCACCAAATATCTTTTAATCTACTTGTAAATATGGAGGGACCGCAGTTATAAGCTTTCATTGTTAAATGTAAAAACATTGTGAAAAAAATCAGTTTGTCAGCGAATTTAGAAAATTTTATTCGCCTAGCTCTTTGAACTGTTTGAGTAATTTTTAAATTATGCTTTCAGTTCTAGGCATCTCGCTTATGCTAAATGAATACGCTCTACCTTTTGTTGAATTTGCGTAAAATATAATTTTGTTTTAAGCAACGAAAAGAGAGTCATATAGACTTTGTGGGCCTTGAGATATGATAATGTGGAGGGCAACATTTCTTCTTGAAATGACCGATGGCACTGACCTTAGTTCTTTTCTGACTTCAGATTCAAAGGCTCTTGATCCTCCACTTCAGTGGACTTCTATTCAATCAAATCACGGGTCCATTCTCTGAGTACTCGCAAACTCCAATGTCAATCGTTAATTTTTAAGCTGCATTGTCCGTCCTCACAGTCGAGTTATGATGATTGTAGTGGTTTTTTACGACTGCCCCTTTATTAGACAGTCTTGTTGCCATTTTGTTGCGATGTGACATGTATCTTTTACAAGTTTCAGTTTTGCCGAGAGGTATATGTTATATGTGTTTTTGCCATATTAGGTTCATGTCAAGATTTTTGATTGTACATCAAAGATAAGATTTATATTTATTGTTCACTATTAGAGTTTCACGTATGCGTTTCATTATACAGGGTGTTAGAGTAAACACTGTGATCCTTGAAACTGTGCATTTGATCATGAAACTAAACTACTTAAGGAACATAGGTCGAAATATAATTTAAAAAAAAAAAACCGGTCAAGTGCGAGTCGGACTCGCGCGCCGAGGGTTCCGATATACCTATAGTATTTTTGGAAGCAATAAAGTCCATTTTCAGGACCGCAAAACTAAATTTGTTTGTAAAGGTTTTTTGCAGATTTCTGAAAGACTGTGCAACTTAGAAAGATCGTTTTATTTTTGCTGTAAAGTTTATATAAACTTCTGTCAACTGTAATTAATTCAGATTTTTCCTTACTCAAACTTCGGAGATAAGGGGGGGGGGAATGGTATTTTTCTTGACATTTTTCATCATAACTTTAAAACTAAGAAATTTAAAAAAATACAAAAATATATTTTAAAATGTACAAGTAAAGCCCTTTCATATGATACCCCACTCGACCTAGTAGCGACAATTTGAAATTTGGCCCCCCCTATTTTGGCCCCCTTTATATTAATAATCATACTTTTTTCAAAATTTTTTCTTGTGCAATTAAGTTGGGCAACTATATTCTAAAACTATTCCAAATTTCAGGTTGATAGCATAAGTGGTTGCTGAGATATAGAGGTGTGACAGACAGACGGACAGACAGACAGACAGACAGACAGAGCGGCACCATAAGGGTTCCTTTTTTTTACCATTTTGGTATCGGAACCCTAAAAAGGACGGGTTGCACTCCGGGAGTGCCGGCAGAAGTGAAAACTTAAACATCAACGTTGTGAATATTTTGGAATGGTTAGAGAATAATTTCGCACATACAATATTCATTTATTGCGCTATCGTAGACAAACATGACAATTTATATTACATATAGACAATCCTCGTCAGATCTGACGCGCCGCTAAAGAAGTTTTCACTTCAAAACTTAAACATCTGACGCGAGATCTGGCGCGAAATCTGACGCGACATCTGACGTGAGTTTAACATTTTTTACCCATCTAAAAAAGTGCCAAGCGCCGCTTAAGAAGTTTTCACTTCAAAAATTGTCTTTCCATAGAAACTACACCAGTTGATTGCGCATTTTTTATGGAAGATGATTTTCTTTTTGTTTTCTTCTCTTATTTCGAGCTACGTTCCTTAGGAAAAGTTTCAAGGATAACAGTGTTTACCCTAACACCCTGTATATGATGTCTTTTTATATTTTGATTATTTCTAAACATAATGAACTCATTTATATTTTTTTGTAGGTTGTGCACTACACTAATAAGTGACTCGTTTGAACTATTTTCCACTTTAGTGAGAGCTTGTTGCCCCGTCTGATAAAATGTCTCATATCAAACTGAAATTATTTCGTGTTATTTAAATATTCTATCCCTTATTCTAGTCCTTTGTGATTTCTTTCTTATCTGAAACCCACCAAGAGACAAGTCCACTTGAAATCTCATTGTTTCTGGAACTATCTACCCCCTACGATATCCTTTTAACCCGGAGGATGTCAAACATAGATAGCACGTCAATCTACCGAGCCTCAATCGAATGTAAAGGGTTGTTTGAACAGTATAATAATAGCAGAGTGTGGTAGAGTTCAAGGGCGATCCGAGGCGATCATGTGACTTACAGGGCTGGGTTGGGTCACAGATAATATAATACTATACTAGTACATGCCTCACGTCATAGAACGAATTTGTGCCGAAAATTGTTCGGGCTATTTTTTCCATAAGGTATTTTCTTAGAATAAATTGATATCTGGATGTTAAAATTGAATTAATGTCATAGTTTACACCTTTACCTACAGACCTAGTAGTAACATTTAGTTTAATTATTAGAAGCAAAAGGGCCAAACTCAATCTCTAGGTATATTTAAGAAGCAGTGTAGGCAGTCGTTGGTTTTAAAACAAAAATCAGAGAGTAATTGGGTGGCATTGTGATGTAGGATGATATCCAGTGAATGCATGACTTGATGATCTTAACTAAATATCTTTATTCATATTAGGATGCTTTAATCCACTTTATGATGTTAATAAAATTTACGTCATAGATTATATCAACATTAACCATAATGAGGTGTTACCAAAGAAGCGTCTCAAGGGGATACTGAAAACCAGCAGCATGCTGAGTATGTTTCCTTTTCAGCAATCACATATTGTATAACTTAGAGTAAGCATAATAACGAAGTTATAGGGGGGTCGAAAATGGCCTGGAGTGCTATTCCCAAAACAACAATTTTGACGTCCGCACACGGATCCGCAGGTGATCCGCAGGTGTGTGTCAAATTGGTATTCTGCAACCAAGTTATCACGACGGTGAGACCACTGCGTGAACCGCTGAGCGGACTTTTTGACATTTTTGTATGGGTTGACGTTTAAATTGGTATTCCGTAACGCATTCCGCGCTCACTCTCGAATTTTGATGTTAACCTTTAATATTACTATTTTTGTGTTTTTTACTATATTTTGAGTTGTGAAATATTTTAAATGCTACTATATGATGACAAACCCTCAGAACATGCGTAAATTTGCAGATAAAATACAAAATTGGGATGACTTAAACCAGCATGAAGATGCTAGCGCCACTACTGGGTAAAGTTGGTGGTGAAGAGAACTACCTTAAATGAACATTTGACATTATTGTATGGTTTGACATTTGAATTGGTATTCCGGTGCATAGCCCGCGTTCACTCCAGCGCTCACTAAGAAGGCAAACCTCGAACAACACAAAAGTTACAACCTACCTGCGGATCTGTAAGTGAGCAGTTAATTTTTGAGATTTTTTGGATATAAAACTACGGTAAAAGGAGCTTTTGTAAGTCAGAGATTATGCAATTTCCTATTAGTGAAAACTTAAAAAGAATTTATCTAACTGCCATAGGTTGGCTGGAAGAAATATCTTTTAGAGATAAGCCCGCCCTTGTATATGTCCTTTTATTCTGCTTTTTTTTTCAATATGTGTGCAATAAAGAATATATATAGTTCAAAAGTCAAACGTTTTTCCCGTGTTAAATGGACGTTTTTCCGCGGTAATAAGTAGCTAAAATTAGCACAATGTAGCATTCCACAAGAAAAGAAACTTCTGAATACGTTTACATTTAGCTGTACATATGACAAAAATAAATAGCACTGGTTCGTTTTTCCCGCGGTTATATGTAACTTACGTCAATTAGGGATACTGTAGCATTCCACAGAAGAAAATCTGTAGGACATTTTTACTGAAGGAATGAGAAGTTTTCCCGTTAACGTATCTTACCGCAACAGAAAAACCTTTAGAATTGGTTCATTAGTTCAAGAATTGAACGGTTTTTTCGTAGGAATAAGTAAGTGGCTTTCCCGCGGGAATAACCCGTTTCCATTAATAAGGAATAGCTCTGGGGTTTAATGTTTTTCCCGTTGTAATAACATAATTATCTTCTCTGTTCAAAGAAGCTTTCTAAAAAGTAAAATTCAGTTCATGTTCAATTGGTTAATTTTAATTTTTAGAGACATAAGAAAATAGTATAAGTATGTGGTTTTCGAGAAACCGATTAGAAATATATCATCATCATCATCATAACATCCCATAAAACGTCCACTACAGGACAGGGAGCTCCCTCCAGAATTCTAGCTTTTGCTGGAAAAATGTGGAGCGGAAGTACCATAGTCACCTCGCTTGTAGAAATATATACACAAACAAATATTGCTTGTTTAATAGTACAGGATTTTATAAACAAAATATAAAAGGTCTCCACCAGAGATATTTTTAGCCTACCTTACTTTGATACTGTTATAATTTATAAGCACGCTACATCTATTTTATCTAATACACAGTATTGAATGTTAATAAAATATTTAGGTACACACGGCCGCACATTAGTAGAAACACTTTTGGACCTTATGGCGTGGTAATAGAGTTGAAAAAGTTTCTACCGACAAGCGGTTGACCGTACGTACTTAAGTAAATAAACGTTTATAAACAATAGACACATTATTTATAGAAATAGTCACTTTAAAATAACATTTAAAACACAATCAAAGCCACTGTAAAATGAAAAATCAGATGTTCGTACACATCTTGATGCAAATGCAATATTATTGTGCGGTAATCTGCTGGAAAGAAGTCATCCATAGCATTCAAAATAGTTATCTGAATGCAGGCTCCACCAGGCAAATTTCTATGAATCCGACGCGTGAGAGACCTTTTCGTTGGTTTGCGGTCCCAAGATATCAGATGTTCGTACACATCTTGATGAAAATGCAATATTATTGTTCGGTAATCTGCTGGAAAGAAGTCATCCATAGCATTCAAAATAGTTATCTGAATGCAGGCTCTACCAGGCAAATTTCCATGAATCCGACGCGTGAGCGACCTTTTCTTTGGTTTGCGATCCCAAGATATAGCTCAAGAAGCGAGACATGGAAGATACCGCCACTTTTATCTGAAATTATAAAAAAATTGTTAGTAAGTTATGTGCTTATTTGTGCAAAGGCTTTGGTGACAGATTTCATAGTCAATTACCTTGTATTTTGTAATTATATAATAACTTGTGGCATCAAATGCTCTTCTACTTTGTGCTATTATGAAGCGAATTTAAATTTAGTTGAAAATCTAGCTAAATAATTAAATTTGTTGTTGTTGTGATTTGTGACCCCAGATTAGTAAGTTAATGTACAGAGTACAGATAGGAATCGGGCCAATCACGACCATGGATGCTAATTTTAGTTTATGTAAGGGAATAAGGCATCGCTAGTGTGTTCATAGAAAGAGACGAATATATGGTGCTATCTTTCTCATTGTTGCTAGTGATGTACTACTACCATCGATAAACATACCATACCTATTCCTGGTAAACGTGAAATGAAACTATGAATTAATTGATGCTTTGTTTATTAAGTATTTACCTTCTCATATATAATTTATTACATGATCATATTCATATGAACGTTAACACATACGTATGTAAAACTAGCTGCATCGACAACCTCGTTCGGGTGGAGCTCTTGTCTCAGTGTATCATCTGTGCGTTCTTTTATCCAAGTATGATATATGGTATTTCACAAACATTGTACAGTTCATCACCTGAAATGATAAAATATTAAAATTAGTATTATTATATTTATTTAATAGCGGTCACATCTTATTACAAGTCCAATTTCACCAATGTCAAAGTAAATAATTTGTTACAAAATTATGGCGATGTCGCCAATTTCTAGTGGGGGATTTACACAGGAATTCACACCACAAAGACAAAGTCTTGTGTACTATAAGGACTCGGATAATTGATAGAGAAAGTTATTGAAGTCAAAATGACAGCCGCTTTTCACCATTCGAAACTCTCAGTAAAATGAATGTGTTTCAATCTTCCCTGTAACGTTCACCATAAAAGTCTGGATAACATCCTAGCAAAATTTGATATTAAACTCTTAAATAAACAGGAAGAATAAAAATTACAACATGTACATGACTGCCATCTTCAAATGCTGACAAACGACCCATCTAAAATTGGTATGTACTTAGTTTTCAAAATGAAGTGGCACATTATATGTCATAACATTACCAATCAATAATTTCGCCTCATGTGGATGTTGTATGATGTATCAATGAATTATAAACGTATTTTTTAAAACATCGATAGTCGATAAATAATACAAATTTATAGTAGCACATCCTTATTTTCTGCTATGTTTTAAATACTCTGCTCCCGCAATTTATTAGGTGATCGTATAAAAACTTTGGCCAAAACAGTTTATTAAAGACAGGAAACTAGGTACTTACTTGGGCATTTTGGAAATCCACTGCAAATATCTGCCACTGTAAACAAAGTTGGCTGCGCAATAAGCCAATTTAGTGGCATGGTGGCCCATGTTCATAAAATTTTTCGCTCGAAATGTTTCGCACAAACTGCTTTACTAAGTAATTGATATTACTTTTGGTTTCACAGCTAGGAACCCAACACTTAAAGACACCCATTTTACACACACAGTTTAGTTTCGCTCATTATTTACAAATAAATCAAAACCAAAATAGTTATTATCTGATAACTGATAAGTGAGATAGATAACGGACAAAAAAATAAATTTAAAATTTAAAACAACCGCCGAAGGTGAAACATGCGCCAACAAGTAAACAAGTAAACGCCAACAAGTACAACATCATAGTTAACTCTTAGACTAGTACGCACCATCCAGCATGCACAATTAACAAAAAGGGATGCAGCTATAGGAAAGGAACGATTAGCGGTATAGAATAGGTAGGTACCTATGTTATACCACTATTTCTTTGGTGTTGCAAAACTTTGGTGCGTAGTAGGCTGCAAATTCTGTAATAAATAAGAGAAATAACCAGAATATCTTGGCTTTATTACTGACAACCTGACATAATCATGTCATTATCCCCCCCTTAAATCTCACATACAAAGTCCCTAAGGTACCCAGGTGGCTGTCTTGTCCTGGTCGACCGCCGCAAAAGGGGTTGTTCCTGAGAAGGAGCCGTTTTTTCCAAAAGTGGGGACTCGTCAACAACAGGGTCTTGTAAGAAACAACACCATAACTTTCAGATGGTGTCGTATATTGATAGTTGAAGTAACAAATCAATGCCACAACTAATAACTCTTAATTTATTTAGACGTGTGTCCCGTAGCACGGCCCAACTAAACCGAGACTGACTGAATCGTCATCGTCTCCGACGTTGTTGATGCGTTGACAGCCATTGGGGATAGCGGTTAAGATGGCGTTAGGGGTAGGGATAGGAATAGGGGTAGGGATAGGAATAGGGGTAGGGAGAGGGACAGGGAGAGGAAAAGGGAGGGGGGGGGGGAGGGGAGAGGGGCAGGGACAGGGATGGTTTGACGGACGGTTGGACAGATGGTTGGACGGACGGACGGACGACAGATAGACGGAAGGATGGATGGTAGAAAGAATCCCTCGCGGACAAAGTCGCGGGCAACAGCTAGTCTATCATAATTTAGGCAGCGTACGGCATCTAAACATTCGCAAATAATTATTTTTTGAAGATTTAATCGGAAAAGAGCTCATAACTTCAAAACAGCTATACAGATTTTCATTGAATAAAATCCATCCCGTTTAAATGAAAAAGTACCTACGATGTCGCACAAATATAGACATATATACACATGTTAAACTTATAACACTCCTCTGATTGCGTCGGGGGTTAATAAACAAGCGCGAAATGCAAGATGTCATGCCAGACGTGGTAGTGTCATGTCATGCGGCAAATCATTGACGTAAGAAAAACGAAAGGGCGTTTTTTTTGAAAGATGCGCGTTTTTCTTACGTCAACATTTTTATTAAACTCTCTTTGGTGAACACTAGCGCCGTGGTATTGCCAAATGTGGTACTAAAATTTTGAGCAGCCGATTTTAGACTTAATCGCTAAGTCATATAAACTAAAATTGAATGGAGTTAAATAACATCCACTGACTTTACACTGACGTTTCCATAGCGTGTTTGTGACTTGTTTGACAGATGTTGATATGGTTCATATTTTTTTTATGTATAGCTCGCCCGCAAAGGCATTGCGCTCTGAATCTATTATAAAATTTTGTACAGAACTAATATTTTAAACTTCAAATTAAGTAAAAGGATTGACTATTACGTTTTGTTTTTAGAGACACTAAATGAATAATTAATTAACGTCGAAATGAGCTGATAATGTACAGTCGATTTGTCGATTTTCATATAAGCGATTTGTTGCCCATCCCTAGTTCACTCCACTGCGCTTGTGTTGTAAAAATTTACAGAATACCAAAAAAAATTCTGTCAAAGCTGTAAGTGGAGCGAGCCCCTGAACGTACAAATTTACTTTTTCTGCCAAGTTATTCGAAGGTCGATATACTTCGTACGCAAAAAAAGTGGTCAAAACAGCGGTGTTGCCGTTCATACTTTTTCTGATTATTAAATTTTTGGTAGGAATTTGAATTATTTTATAAACAATTTAACAGAAAAAAAGTGTACGATACTTAAAGTAAATTAAGTAGTGAACATTTTGCAATAAAATACATGCGTATGCTAACGCATTTTTTAGTAAAATGCCTAGCTGGCTGCTGGATTTTATTGGTGAGCAGCGGTATGCCAAATTCAGTTAAATGTCAACGGCAATCTATTGCAGGCGTTTTGTGCAATGTATGAAATTCGATATACTTGTATGGTCTCTAGGCGTAGACAACGTATTGAGTAAATAACGAAAAATCTCTCGGGTGGTAGCACTGAAAATAAAACTGAACAAGACCAAGAATTCCGAAAAAAAAAACTTGGCACAAATTGCATGATATGTATGAATTCCCCTTCAGCTTTTAGTTTTTTTTTGTCTTATTTTAATTTCTGTATTTCAGTATTTTAATTTTTAGGTATCTTCAGTATTATTATTTATCTTTATTTTATTTTCAAAGTTTTAGCATACTTATTTATATTTTTTTCTATGTTGTTAAATATTTCTGTACCTACTGATGTTATATTTATATCTTTGTATTCCTTTATTTATTCTTTGTATTTTTCGTAGCAAGTGTAGCTGGTTTTTAGTGGGTTTTTGCACTTGTGCTTTTTTGGTTTAAATAGTTGGCTGTTGTTCGTCTGTTTTTTAGTAGCTCTGACAGTCGACGTCCACTTGTTTGTTCAAATCTACTAAGCAAACCGCAAATTTTCACAATATGTGGTATTTTTCTCACAGTAAAATCAGTTTCATTTTTAAATTGTTCCATGTGGAGATGTTCATGTCCATCATAACTTTTTATTTTTATTTATTTTTTATTTATTTATTTGGCTCTTCAACAATATGTACACTGTATAAATACAAAAAGACAAACATAACTTAAATCTAAGTGTCATATCACTTAAAGAAGAGCATAACATGCTCTGAATAATTTAATTAAGGACCTTAAATTACTTTATATTTAATACTAATTAGAAACATTAATACACCTACATTATACTCATAAGCATTAAATGAGAAAACAAAAACAAGCTAGCTTTGAAAAATGGTGCTAGATGCTGATACAAAAAATCTATAAGAGAAAAAGAAAAAAAGAGAAACTACTTAAAATTTCAGTATTGGCAGTAAGTTTTATGCTCTCAACTAGTGAGTACAATACTTTTTATCCTACTAATTGGTGTTACATTTAAGTCTATAGATTCTTGGAATACGTTATACAGGGAAAAAAATCTATAAAGTGATGAATGCTTTTTTAAGTTGGTACGACTGATAGGTTGTTGAAAAAGTTTAATGTTGGATGAACGTGGTAAGGTTCGAGGCACATTGAATTTGATTTTACGAAGAAGACTAGGACAATTAGTGGAACTAGTAACTAGTCTTTTGAGAAAGACCAAATCCAGCATTTGACGACGTTTCTCCAATGAAGACATTTTAAAGTGTATCAAACGTTCTTCGTACGACTTAAGTTGTTTAGCCAGTTTGCAATGGTAAGTCATATGCCGAAGGAATACTCTTTGTAATTTCTCAAGCCGATTTATATGAACTTTATAAGATGGTGCCCAAGCCACACTACAATACTCTAGTTGACTTCTGACTAAGGAGTAAAACATGATCTTTTTTTGTGACTGGGTTTTTAAAATTCTTACACTCTCTTAGAATAAAACCAAGCATTTTAGTAGACTTGACAATGACTGTATCTATATGCCTGATAAAATTAAGCTTGGAGTCAAGTTGAACGCCTAGATCACGGATGTGACTTACTTCCTCTAGCGTTTCCCCATTTAAACTGTAGTTTGTACATACTATGTTTTTATTACGAGTAAATTTAATGTGATGGCAATTGCCAACATTTAATTGTTTCCTATTTTTCTGACACCAATCTCTAAGCCTGTCTAGGTCATCTTGAAGTAACATAGAGTCGTTCAAATTTTTAATGCTTTTAAATACTTTTGAGGTACTCGGAAAACAAGTAATGATTCGAATTATGAAAACATTGACTTATATCCTTAATAAAAAGCGTGAAAAAACAAGGTCCGAGATGGGAACCCTGGGGATACCTGGGGAATAACTTGTTTTTGATGGGCGAATGCTTTTTTTTTCTTATTTGTAGGTATGTAAATATTGTATATTTTTTCTGTTTTGACGTGACGTTTTTTAATAATTACCTGTAAATAATAAAACACTGTTTATAATGTAGTATGCTTTTAATTGGCTCTATTTCGATACGATACCCTGTTTGGTTTCCCACAATCTTCAGAATATCATTGTCACCCTTTTTAGAAAGGGACACCGCGGTATCTTATGTTACTTGCTGTCAGCACAATTTTTCTACATGGCACTCAGTCCAGTTGTACGTATAGTACTTATCTAGTCCCTGGTGGAGCGTGTCTGCGGGCTTGTAAATCGAGATAGACCAGCAGCCAACATCGGTCGATTTGGTCTTTTTTGGATATTTTTTTGCAAAATCGAGACAAAAAAAAACGTATACGGCTTATTGAGTCACTATGTACAAGTAATCGTAGATTTCAGATTTTCTCTCCGGTGCATTCTTCAATACAATAAATACTAACCCGATACTATTAAACGAGCAATGAGTTTGTATATAGAGTGACTTTTAATTAGTTCTTGATAGCAAAAGATATGCATGTACTCATGATACTGAACAACTTTCCCTAAGGCACATAGGTCGAAATACGAAAAACCAAATTTGACCTCCCATACAAAATGCGCTATCAGTTGATGCGGTTTCTGTGGGAGGTCAAAACTTGATTTTCGTATTTCGACCTACGTTCCTTGGGGAAAGTTGTTCAGGATCATGAGTACATTCATACCTTTTTCTATCAAGAACTAATTAAAAGTCACCCTATATAGGTATATAAATATATAGGGTGACTTTTAATTAGTTCTTGATAGAAAAAGGTATGAATGTACTGACCAACTTTCCCAAAGGAACATAGGTCGAAATACGAAAATCTAGTTTTGACCTCCCATAAAAACTGCATCAGCTGATAGCGCATTATGTATGGGAGGTCAAACTTGGTTTTTCTTATTTCGACCTATGTTCCTTGGGAAAAGTTGTTCAGTATCATGAGTACATGCATATCTTTTGCTATCAAGAACTAATTAAAAGTCACCCTATATATATATACAGGCTGTTAATTTGATTGCGTGCCATAGCTTAAGGGGTGGTTCAGTAACGATAAAGAAACTCAAAAAAATTATAAAAAAAAATCCGATTAGGGTTTATGAAATGCTTTTTCAATTTTATTTTGTAAAAATGATATATTGTAACGATGTCAAATAAAAAAAAAAAAAAAAAAAAATATAAATATAAATATTTTTGATCTAATTGTGTTGTTTAAGGTCAAGCAGGTTATGAACTTCTTCATTGGTCATCAACCTTTTTCGTAATATTTTTTAATACATTACTGGTATCCCCGTCTTTGACACATTTTTATGTCATGCTAAATGTTTTTTTAAATCGCGTATATTTTCTGCAAAAACAGTGAAATATTATAGAGTAAATGGCTGCAAAATTGATAGTTATGCTATTTGCGGAATATTCTTCTATGGGTATCCATTATTCCTTTACTTTTTCTATGAAAAAGCCGAACTGTTTTACGTATGAAGTAGGGTGGCTGTAATGTACGATATTTGAACACAAAGGAAACTAAAAAGGTACAACCACATCAGTATTGTGGGATGTGAATCTGCAGAATCAGCCCATAAAACTGAACAACTTGTCCCAAAGAACATTATGATGAAATAACATTACGATGAAGATATCTGAATCTAAACATGAAAGAGAAAAACAGCTTGCATTAGTTTTTAGAGCGTTCATCCGATAAAATCGCGCTGGAGTCAAAATTTACGATTTTCGCCGAAGGATAAAACAATGCAGTTCTCAGTTTTCAAAGAAGACATTAATATCATATTAGATATACTTTTACGATCTGCTTTTTGGTTTAAAAACATCTCAAAATATTGGGATATTTTTCCAAATAGAACAGTTTTTTAACACGTCCGTTTTTAACTTAGCGCTTGACCGTCTACGCAGATGCGAGATTTATGAAGGATCAAATGCTACAAAATAAAAATTACCATTCAAAAATTCAGGATATTGTTTAGTTTTTCGTTTTAAAAAAAAACTCTATTTAGGTAAAAAATCATTCAAAAAAACTACAATCAAAAGTGACATTTTCAGCGGGATATTAACCGTGTCATTTTAAGCGAAAATGTAAGACATTATTTTTTCTTTTTGGACATAGCATGTGAAATCATTCATACTCTAAAATACTGTATCTTTTTTTTTTTTGAATAAATTGTATTTATATTTTACTGTGAATTATTTAGTGCTCCTATAAAATCGATGTTATAAAAAGTTTTTATTATAACTAGTAATTCTACAGGGTGAATTTGAAAACATTCGACAAATTTATAGATTGAGTTCAGACCACGAAACTGAACAACTTTCCCCAAGGAACATAGCTCGTCAGACGTAAAAAAAAATTCGATCTCCCATACAAAATATATGGTCAGCTGACTAAATTTACTATGAAATGGTAAACATTTTTTTTCGTCCGATGACCTATGTTCCTAGGCAAAAATTGTTCAGTTTCGCAGTCTGAAATCAATCTCAAAATTTGTCGAATGATTTCCATTTCACCCTGTAGATATGCTTAAATATATTTTTCTATAAGTATTTTGTATAGATTGACATTTTTGAATTCGTAATATCTTTTGAATGGAATATCCGATTTGAATATTAAAAAGTAGTCTACAATCTCCAATTTTTTCAGATAGGTTCTTACAACATTATTTTGTTCTATCATCAATAGTTTCTGTAGCGCATGCATTGAAAGACATATTACGGCAAATTTTTAGGGTTCCGTACCTCAAAATAAAAACAGAACCACTCACAAAACAGATCACTTTGTTGTACGTCTGTCTGTCAAGACCATTTTTATTACGAACGGGTAAAGGTATAAGGTCGGAATTGATTACGAATATTAAGGTCCGTAAACCACACAAGATCTGAAAATTATTTTTTTTTACAACGACGCAATAAAAAGATATGGCTTTTTATATCCTCCATACATTTATGCACTAAAGCAAAACCTAGAGGGTACTTCCCGTTGACCTAAACTTATGAAATTAGGCAAGAAGCTAGGTCTCACAGTACAAATAAAGGGAAAAGTCTAAAATCATTAAATATTACAATTTTTCTCGCAACTGATAGTAACCAATTAAGGTGAGCTCCCGTTTCAAGAACTTTTCTATAAAAGAGGGGTCAAGTTGGACGATCGCGGAGTTTTTAAAGTCAAAGAGCAAAAGCTTTTAGTATGTGGCTTTTAGGCTTCTTCTGGGCAAGCTCGTTCCATCGTCGACCTCATTTCTGTCTTCAAGACTAGATCGAGGTCAAGAGTAAGCCCATTGATAATAGTAAAATATATATATATATCATATGGTAGATAGGTACGGAACCCTTAGGGTGCGAGTCCGACTCGAACTTGGCCGGTTTTTTTCGCCTTGGGTTACATTATTGAAGTTTAAATATTATGTTTCTAGTAATAAATATAGCATATGTTACTCAGGAATAATGTAGCATTCTACCAGTGAAAAACCACGTGTTTCTTTACTTGTTATTATTAGCTAAAATCCAAATTTCAAGTACCTCGTGTCAAAACTGTAGGATTTGAACTGGCAAAAAACTCCTGATGTGATGGCCTGATGGCCATAAAAAATGTTTTGCCACAACAACCAACCACTTTACAATGATGTTATAACAAGTATCGTGATTGTAGACTGCAACTTAAACTTACAAAGGCAAAACGAGTAGAGCAAGATCAGAGCGGTTTATCCCTTTCTAATTCTTGCCATACCTACTATCGAATTTTGCACAATTTCCGTGCAAAAAGTTAAGTTCTGCATCCACGTGTTTTTATTTATACTTTATTTTAAAATAAGTTGTGCATTACTAAGCCCGCAAAATAAAAAGTTATTGATTTTTAAATTAAAAGCAGTCTTTTTCTTAAACAAGTTTAGTAGCTGCGGAAGACTTTTTTATTTAGTTTTATCTATATCTAAAACATTTGCTAAAATAATTTTCTGGTATCCCTTTGCATGCCATGTTGTTGATGTCACTTGTCATCACAACTTCGTTTCTTAATCTTGAGATCTTGTGGATGTTTTATTTTTATTTTGTATTTATGTTTGCTGTTTTAGGAAAAGTGGATTATTTGGTGGTTGCGGCATAAACATTCACAGGTTAACCATTAAACACAAAAAAGTGTTGCATATGAACAAGGGTGACCATGCCATTACATCTGTAGAAACAAATTACTTGCGGCGCAGCCATCACCATGTATTTATTATTTATCGGGACAGAACTAGAACAACTACCACCTAGCGGGTTTGAAAGTAACGGCGCCGTGTCGTGAAAATAATGTTTTAGTGCCTACGGGGACAAAGGTTCCCTTTCCTCTCCGCAGACGCAAACTCGCATACTGAAAAGAATCGTCAGATGAAAGAATGCTAGAATACACGTGTGATCTAGACAATTCTTTGTTGTTGTTGTTTAATCTTTATTGCACGATAATTACAAAAATACTATTCTCGGCAAGACGACATGCAAAGGCGGACTCATCCCTACGTGAGATCTCTACCAGTCAATCTTAGAGTGACTAAAGGATAAAGTATAATGATGCAGGATGCAAGCGTGCAAACAGAGAAAACCATGAAAGAAAATAAGACTAATTTATATGAATGAAAGAAACGTAAATACATACTCATCTTAGTAAAAAATAAACTGTAACAATTACTAGTAGCTATAATAAAATTAAATAAAATACCTACCTACCTTAAAAAGTTCAAATCGCCGACCCTGCTCTAAAAATCGCAACGCGCACTCGGCGCACCTATTGTAAACGAGAAAAATAATAGGTCTTTACCTATGAAATTGCCGAAATTTTCTTACAGATTAATGAGATCATAATTCCTATAATTCTCATGCAATTTTTTTCATTTGTCTTATATTTGAAAGTTGACTTCAAGTTAAAAGGTAGGTAGTTGAATTTACGCATAAAATAAAGCTTTTATTTTTAGTTTGATATATAAAATTAAAGGTTCGAAAATTGTTCGTCTTAAATGTCGTCCGATTTCATCATTAGATTTGTTATATTTTTTTACAGATAATATTTTTCGAGAATTAAGTTTAAGCTTCTGTTACCTTAATCAATAATGCTTAAAAAAATAAAATAAATTGTATTTACAATTCCTAAGAAAAATGCAAAAATGTTAGTACTGAAAATTGAGTTTACCTAAAATTCGCCATAGAAAACGGCAATTTCATAGGTAAAGACCTATTAGTTACCTTCATGCGCGCTGCGACTCTGGCGAGGGTTGACACAATTAAATTTTAATATAAGTTTTTTATTTCTGTTTTTTTATTCTTTTTTAGGGTTCCGTACCTCAAAAGAAAAAAACAGTACCCTTAAAAGATCACTTTGTTGTCCGTCTGTCTGTCTGTCTGTCTGTCAAGACCCTTTATCTCACGAACGGGTAAAGGTATCAGGTTGAAATTAATACCATATGTTAGGATCTATGAACCACACAAGATCTGAAAATTTCAATTTTTACAACGACGCAATCAAAAGATATGGCATTTTATGTCCTCATCTCCATACATTTATGCAAAAAAGTAAAACCTACAGGGTACTTCCCGTTGACCTAAAATTATGAAATTTGGCAAGAAGCTAGGTCTCACAGTACAAATAATGGGAAAAGTCTGAAATCATTAAATATTAGAACTTTTCTCACAACTAATGGTAACCAATTGTGGTGAGCTCCCGTTTCAAGAACATTCATATAAGAGAGGGGTCAAGTTGGATGGTCGCGGAGGCGAATTATTAAAACGGGAACACTTACAAACTTGAAAATTGGTATGTTTATAGTGCATAAGCTATAAAATAACAACAAATAATAGAATTTGGTCAAGCGCGTGTCTGACTAAAAAAATCTAGCACATTAACTTACTGAAATTCCAACTAATACAATTATGATTATGTGGTGGTACGGAACCCTCGGTGCGAGAGTCCGACTTGCACTTGGCCGGTTTTTTGTTGTTTAAACATGCTTATTGTTCTATATTCTACTTATTGAACAAGTGGTTAAAAGGAAATCGGTACTTTTCCTTAAACCCTGTATAAATCTTTTTCACTTTGAAAGATTATTTAACATGAAGGTTGTTCTTCTTCGTTCATTTACCTGCATGTTTGCCGTAAAAATTGATTTTTGACCACATCTAAACTACCCTCTCCTTGGGAGTTGTAGTATTGTATACGGGTACGCGACCCCGGCTCCCCGAGCTATTACTATTTCATCCCGATCCTTCCGAGAAAGTAATATCCTTCTTACCCAATTCCTTTCCTATACCAATTATTCCTGTCCCATGAAACCTATCCCTCCCATTCCTTTTATTCCTGCCCATTCCGCCAATCTAAGGTTGACCGTGCCGATGGATGCGTGGCTAGAGGCGAGTCTAGTCGATAGCGGTCACAACGCCCTGGGCCCGGGCGAACCCAGAAATAGGCTAGCCTTGTCCTGGTATGCGGGGCTCTGCCAGGATGGACCACCTGAATATCCCTTGCTGCTCGTGGGAACGCAATGGATTCTACTAAAATTATAAATTCGAATGGCGGCGATGTGATTCGCAACGCATCACGTCCCGTTCCTCGCGGAGGCGAAAAGCGGACTACGGAGAGCCGCTTTGCTACGATGAATGTCAGAGGTGGAATGAATGGCAAAATAGATGAAGTATGTCAGATGATGGATGAAAGGCGTATAGACGTACTGTGTGTGAATGAGACTAAACGGAAAGGTTGTGACACCACAGAACATGGCCCTAACACAGCGTACTGGTCTGGTGTTCCCAGTACCAGCAGAGGCTGTCAGGGAGTCGGTGTCATACTTTCCGAAAGAATGGTAGAGTGCGTGAAAGAAGTCGAGTGTGTGAGCCCAAGACTCATCTGGGTCAGGCTAAAAGTCGGACTGACTCGAATCTTCGTTCTGGGTGCATATGCACCTACGGATATGGGTTCGCGAAGGTCTCTAAAAGCCCAAAAAGAGATAGATGAGTTTTGGGAAAGTATGAGAGATACATTAGGGAAATGTGAACAGAATGAACGAGTTATCATGCTAGGTGATTTTAATGGATGGGTAGGAAGAAAGCGTGACGGTTATGAAAGAGTTGTTGGTAAGTTTGGTGATGAACGTGTGAATGAAAATGGTGTAAGTCTGCTTGAGATATGTTTGGAATGGAATCTTTTTGTGGCAAACACTATGTTTAACCACAAAAGGATCCATATGTATACAAGAGAGGAGGGTGATGCGAGAAGTATGATCGATTTTGTAGCTGTGGATGAAAGATTGAGGAATAGGGTTCTGGACGCTCGCGCATATCGCGGAGTCGGCATCGACACAGACCACCACCTGGTTGTAACCCGAATTGGTGGTCTATTTAATCGGTGGCGGCATAAAGCACAAGAGCAGACGAGTGTTTTGGAACGAATTAAAGTGGAGAGATTGCAAGAGGAGGATGTCAGAAGTGAATACTTGAAAGGCTTGAGTGAAAGATTTGAGAACCTAGATAAAGTGAATGATATTGAATGCTTGTGGAATGAATTTAAAGATGGAGTAGTAGGAGTAGCTGTCAATGTTTGTGGGGTATCGAAAAGGAGAAATGGTGGAAAGAAGAAGAATGTGTGGATGGATAAAAGTGTACAGGCAGCTGCTTGTGAGAAGAAGAAAGCATGGTTAGATTGGTTAGCTGTAAAAGCTAATCAAAGAATGCAGAAGGCCACAAGTGATGATGTTAGTGTAGCACGAAAAGAATATAAACGAGTGAAAGGTATTGTGAAGGATGTTGTAGAAAGAAAGAAAGAGGAGTGTAAGGATGAGTTTAACAGAAGGCTTTCTGAGGATTTCCAGTCAAACCAAAAGTTTTTCTGGAAATCCATACGGACAGCCCGAGGAAAGTTTGGAACATCGGAGCTGAGTAAAATCAGAAGCCAGGATGGAAGTATTATAAAAGGTGAAGAATGTGTGCTGAAGAGATGGAAGGAATAATTTGAAAGTCTGTTTGAGAGAGAAGAAGCAGAGGCCAGCGTACCGAGGTCTTCTGTGGAAATGCATGAGAATGAATATGAGAGTAATGTAAGTGGGATAAGTATGGATGAGATTATGAAAGCAATGAAAAGTATGAAATCAGGTAAAGCAGGTGGGTATGATAGAGTGTCGGTCGAAATGTTGAAGGCTGGGCGAGGCATTGTGGCTAGTCAGCTGTACCGCCTTTTCAACCTGTGTTGGACGAACGGCCAAGTACCAGGTGACTGGTGCAAGGCTGTGATTGTGCCGCTGTACAAGGGAAAAGGGTCACAACAGGACTGCAAAAACTACCGCGGGATAAGTCTTCTCAGTGTCGTCGGCAAACTGTATGCAAAGGTTTTGATTGAAAGAGTGATGAAAGATACTGACGAAAAAATGTGGGATGTACAAGCGGGATTCAGAAAGGGAATGGGATGTACAGATCAGGTCTTTTCCTTGCGGTGCATAGCTGAAAAGTTTTTGGCCAAAAACCAAAAAGTCTACTGCGCGTTCGTGGATTTGGAAAAGGCCTATGACCGAGTGGTGAGGAATGAATTGTGGTCAGCATTGTCTATGTATGGGGTGAATGGTCATCTGATTCAAGCACTGAAATCTCTCTATAAGGATTCCAGTGCTTGCGTCAGAATAAACGGGGCCTACACTGAATGGTTTAGCATCGAAAAAGGTGTTAGGCAGGGATGTGTAGCGTCACCTTGGCTGTTTAACCTATTCATGGATAATTGTTTGACTGATCTGAAAGAGAGTATGTGTGGACTGAGAATGAATGAGTTACTCATCAAATGTCTTCTCTACGCTGATGACCAAGTTATACTTGCGTCATCTACTGAAGAGTTACAGGAGATGGTAACAATGATGAATGTGGCTTTTGATAGGAAAGGAATGAAAGTTAATGTAAGCAAGACGAAAGTAATGGTACTTGAAAGAGAAGAGTGTATGACAGAGTTTACTATATTAGTAGGTGGTGAACAAGTTGAACAAGTGAAGGAGTTTGTGTATCTGGGTTCTAAGTTTACGAGAGATGGAAAGTGTGAAAGTGATATCGAAAGAAGGGTGAATGCTGGAAACATGGTGAATGGTGCTCTGCATGCTTTTATGAAGAGTCAGAAGGTGTCTCACAAGGCTCGTCTGGCTGTTCATAGAGGCGTTTTGGTACCAACACTGATGTACGGCAGTGAAAGCTGGGTATGGCAGAAAAAGCATGAAAGTAGAATTAATGCAGTAGAAATGAGAGCGTTGAGGAGTATGATTGGTGTGAAACTGAGTGACAGGATTAGAAATAGTGTGATAAGAGAACGTTGTGGCGTAAAAGAAGACGTAGTGACTAAAATTGAGAAAGGGATGCTGAGATGGTTTGGTCATGTAGAGAGGATGAATGAAGGAAGATTGACGAAAGAGATCTACAAGGCGAGAGTGAATGGAAACGTTGGAAGGGGAAGGCCTCGGCGAACATACCAGGACCAAATTCAGGACGTTCTGAATAAAGGCCAGGTTAAAAGTACCCTAAACCGACGAGCATGTATGAAAGGATTGATGAAAGTTCAGGAAGCAAGGGAAGTATGTCAAGATCGTAGCAGGTGGAGAACTGTGGTCTCTGCCTACCCCGACGGGAACAAGGCGTGATGTTATGTATGTATGTATTGTAGCGTTATCGCTCAAATTCCTTTTTCGTGTTCGATACTTTTTGCTTCTTTCTCGATGTATTGACTGGCTGTTTGGTTTGTATTCTTTGACAGTGGATTCAAAATTTTGATTTTCCTTTCTCGGTGCTTATTATTTGTTTGGATACAATAGATATTGTGTCAAATTGATCTGAATATTTAGTAAATTTATATAATACATCAAGATAAATCATATAAAAATCAAATCAAAATATTTTTTAAAAAGTTATCTTCAAGCAACAGTTTTTTTCATGCACAGTTTTCTTTCCGTCTTATTTTTGCCTACAATTTTCTAAAGCTGCCCGATTACGGGCAGAAGGTTCCGGCAAGCACCTGCAACACTGCCAAGCCCTGTCTCCAGAGAGACAATTTGACATCTGCTGCTTGCACCGTGCTCTCAGCCGCTGCACCACTTCAACTGCGGGATTCCTAGCAGCACGGGAGGACGCCACGAACTGCGCATAACTAACTACAACCAAACACCAGATATTTAAACCATTTATATTATTAGTTTTAAGTTTCTTTCCAAAATTCAAAAAAAGGCCTCCAGACGCGCCATGATTTATTTAGATTCGAATCTTTGGCAGTAATTTTTAAACTTTTAGAACATTTATCCGCGATACATTGCGGAAGGTACGACTATGACCATATTTAACTAGTCGCTATAGTAATAAGTTAGGTGGCCACTTAAAGTTATCACTAGACTTTTCCAAGCGATACTATCTAGTAGCTATAGACGGAGCGTTTTACCTGATGCACGCATCGCGGATTCCTTTCAAAATTTATTTGTCTTATTTTTAACACCTAACGTTGATTTTTAATATTTTAAACAATATTATATATTTATATTTAATCTCCGATCGTACAATCAAATTTAAACTTTATTACGTTGGTTATATAATAGTGAAATTATACAACAAAACTGTGGTCAATCTGTTTTTATTAAAATATTGTGTGTTATATTTCTTTGTTTGCTTGATTAGTTTAAGGTAAGTTAACTCTTACTCTATTTTTATCTAACTGCAGTACATCAACAATTTAATTTACTTTATTTCACTGCAGTATGTACTATATTTGACGCTGCATCCGAAGATATATGTTATTCACTGAGTAATACATTCTTCAATGTCCTAGGCATCGCACAATATTTCAAAGCTGTAGGTAAAAAATCTAATCATAAAATAGTACTAAAACCACAGCTGTAGTTTTTGTACCTTCCCACGCCGCCCTGGCAGCGCCAGTTTTTTTCAGAACTCGTTATATTTTTCACAAAAGTAGTCAAAATTTCAAGCGGCTTTGCTGTTGTTTGCGTAAACTAATTGCAATAAAACAAAGTTAATATGTTGCATGGCAATAAGCCAAATGTGTTATTGAAAACTCGTTTAAAGTGAAAATGGTTATAAAATGAAAGATCGTGCATTTGGAATGACGGTTCATTTTGAAAGGTTTCCAGTGCAATCGGATTTCATTTGTTAAGTCTGCAAATTGTAATGTTCTAATAAATGCTTAATTCTAACAAAGTAATATTCATTTAGGTAACAGTTTTCAGAAGAACGAAAAAAATAAACAAAAGCGATTGAATGTTGCTCTGGTGTCTCACAAACTTATAAAAACGCGTTGTATGAAGCTTTCTTTACAGATAGTTTCCCTTATTTCTGTTTTTAAACAAATCGTCACAATACTTGTCCCACTCAACAAACATAATATTGTGGACACCCTATTAGACAAATTTCCTACATCCCATTTCACATCCTACTCGGCTCGCATTACTTTTGGCAGAGTTCAATCACGATAAAAACGCCGAAGCGGTGCTTTTTTAAAACATCAATGCCACTTTATTATTTGTACTCTTTTTTGAAAACGAAGGATTTTTCAAGTAATGATTACGAAAAAGATTCGACTCTTATATTAATTAGTGAAATACTAACAATAACATAGTTAAAAACTTATTATTACGCTGATAATGTTCAATCGATTTCTCGATTCTTATGTACGCAAATGGGTGGTCATCCCTATGTCATCTCGACCCGCTTGTGCTAATGCGACAGAATACCAAAAATTTTGCGTGCGTGATCTGATGCGTTCGGGAAGTGAGGGCTGATTCGTTCGGGAGGTTATGGGCGACATTTGATAAATTGGGAATAGCACTCCTGAACTGCTTCGAGAAAAGGATGGTACTGCCGTGCCGCTTTTTTTTTTCTCGACTTGGTGGGGGCACTGCCGTGCCCCCTAATTATTTACCACTATATTTATGTTATGCATTTGGTGAATAAAATTATTTTTATTTATTTTATTTAAATGAATTCGGGCTATTTACTCCGTCGAAAAAACCGTAGTACGGAATGGGACCCCATGGTTGGGTGTAAGTAGATACTGGCTAGTCCTTACAAAGTTAAAATGCTTATGACCAGACAAATGTTTAACCTTTGCTTTTCTTTGACTACAAAAAAAAATTCTGTGGAAATGTGATGACGAAAAGTAGCCTATGACACTTCCTTTTGTTTACTGAATCAATGTTTGTTATTGTATATGGAATATATACCTTACAGTAGTCTGATACCTTATAATCTACACACACAGAACTACATTAAATCCAGTGAAATAACTGTTTCGACTAGTAATCGAAATCCGGACTCAGAAATTAGGCACCCAATCACATGAAACACAAGAATGCGAAACAAACAAACTTAAAATATAACGTACAGAGGCTTTTGTACTAAAGAGCTTTCAGCCGAAAATAAGTTAAATTTCATAGTTTCGTAGCAGTAGTAAATAACCCAAGTTTATAGTTTTACCTTACATGGAACGTAAAAAACTTCCACCTTGAAAATTTTACGATTTAAAGCCGTGTAGAGGACTGCCGCATAAAAACCATATTGTTCGCGGAAAAATTACAAGTTCTGATAGAGTTTGCCAGCCCTATCACCAATTTCAATATAAATATTATTGCTGCGCCGCGCTAAACGTAGAATAACATTTGCATATTTATAAGAGAGCAGCCCTTAGCAAACATGGGGGGAATTGGCTACGGGAGGTCGGGTTTGTTTTTGACATAATGGGCCTTTGTCGATGGAAGCTGTTTTCTGCGTAGACATTACTCAAATACCCCCTTCACTTAGCAAGTTAGTAACTACTTAAGTAGGTATAATAAATCTTAGGAGAATTGCTTTTTTACCATATGAAAAACCGCTCTTTGTTATTAGCGTAACGCAATTCTTGAAAAAGTCAGAAGACCAGACAAAATCTTCAAAAGACCAGAACCAGGAAGACACAACGGCTAAGAATATGCAATAATGTGCATGTGGAAGGCAAAAATACAACCGTCCTACCTACCTATTCATTCATCTGAGCTGTTATATTACAAATACAAAGTGCCTATTACCGGCATGAAAGAGTATACCTGTTTTTCCGGCAAATTATATGTAGTACGTCTACAATCAAACATTTTTTTTATAGAAGAGGGAGGCAGACGAAAGTGAACAGACCAATAGTAGTATTTTGTGATTTCTACTTTTTAGAAATACGAGTATTCGGACTCACAGATGTAAAATAAAAGAAATCAAATCAGTAAGTACCTAAATAATAGTGTGAATGATTAGAAGCTTTTATCCAACGACAAACATACCAATTAAATTTTATATTCACTAACCCAGGTCCTGAATTATAGGCTTCATTCAGCTGATTTAAGCAAGCATTTTGTGTGACGAAGTCGCCCAAATGCCCACCCAATGTCATCGTCTGATTTTATTACATGCATTATTCATACCCAGCCAGAGGTAGGTAAATAAAACATTCACTGAATTCTCCTTTCTGTTTCATATTTTATAGCGGAAATATAATAAAACTACGAGTAACTTCTGTGACACGAGGCAACCTCTTAGAATGTTCATGACCCGTCTGGTAAAAGATGTTTAACATGCGTAAGGTTCCCCAAAAGCTTTGTAAATATAATTCAATTATCGATAAAGTATTATTTGTGGGTAGAAATCTGTGATTCAGAGCACAGTCTGATGGGTTATGAATTATTAATTCGGCACAGAATTCAGTTGTTAATTACGATGTCTCCAGATTTCGAAGACGGTGACGGTATCGTCGTGTTGGATTAATCATTTTGAACGTTTTCATTCCGGATTAAAGTTTTTTTTACTTTAGTACTAAATGAAAGCTACTGAATACATAGTCTTTGCTCGCAAAATTAATGTGTTGCATTCTTCATATAAATTCCCCTTTAGCCATTTGAAGGTGAAGTGTTGTCACAAGTGGAATTATTCGTGAAATTCAACACTACGTTTACACCTAGCGTGACCGTTTTAACTTGAACCTCGACACTCGCGCGGCCATCTTTGATTCCGTTTACAAGAGGGTTCTAAGAGTTCTGGGCGTGTTGTTCAGATGGCGTTAGTTGTTAAGGACGTGGTATTTGAAGCCAGCAGTGCCAGGTGACAGCTCGAATTCCGAGGAGGTTTCTCGCGTGCTTGCTACCTGCTGAATACATCCTGTAAGTTTTCAATGACCAGCGACTGGCTGACTCTGGGGATGATGCTCTTCGACAGAACATAGAAAACTTCTTGACTCCTTTAGTTCTGCAACTGTTTTTTTTTGTTTTATACATTTATCTTTGGATTTTACGATACAAATAGTACAGATTAATGTCTCCAGCGTTAGTGCTGAAATAAAAAAATAATCGGCCAAGTGCGTGTGGACTCGTGCACTAAGGGCTCTAAGGTCACCCCATATAATATCTAGGTACATACTTATTTTGCCCTTTGATGAAAGCTCCAGGACCACCCAAACTTGATCTTACAAGCTCACCTTTTTATTGGTTACACTAAGTATAAAAGTCTTGGTTGTGGGAAAAGTTGCAATACCTAGGTACTTATTTAATTATTATCGACCTTTACTTGTGCTGTCAAACTATAGTCAAAAGAGTTCGGAAGAGGTTTGCAATTTGGAACCTCGATGATTCTAGGTCAACAGGCATTATATTTCTGGTTTGGTTCATAAATGTAAGGAGATTACATTCAGGGTTATTTCTTTATCACCCCGGATATTTTAAAGAGGTGGTTCTATCCATGAAACTGAAAAACTTTTCCCAAGGAACGCCGAGGACGACAAGGAGTCGAAATATGCAAAAATATATTTCGACTTCCCGTACAAACTGCTCAGCTGATATTTATATGAGAGGCCGATTTTCTTTATATATTTCGACCTATGAAAAGTTGTTCAGTTGCATAGGCTTCAGAACCACCTAAAAATTTATGGGATGATAAAAAACCGGCCAAGTGCGAGTTCCCTAAGTCGGCCTAATGGTTCCGTACCCATTCACCGTATAATTTTCTTCAAGCCATTGCCTTTTAATTTTAAAAACTACGCTTCCACGTTAACCTGACCACTCGTTTATATGTATACTAGCGGCCCGCCCCGGCTTCGCACGGGTACTAATCTACGGGTACAGGTGGTGCCTTTTATTGCGATATAATATGACGTAGCCTTCAACTTGCTACACAATTTTTAAAACATTCTAAAATATTTCGTTTGACCAGTCGCAACGACGTGTGCCCTCCGTGTGTACCGCGTCGGGTTCTTGGCTCGCTGATATTAACTTCGGAAACTCTCGGCTACGCTCGGCTATCAACGGAAATGCGCATCGAGAGTGAACTGTGAAGCTCTTTCTAGGACTTTAATTAGAGTGATTTTAATATTGTGATAACTTCCAAGATATTCATTTAAATAACATGGTGTAAAGGACAATTTTTATCTATTTTCATGGTTTATTGTTACTACCCTTTGAAAACAAGAAAAGGATCCATACCTTGAGGGCAAAAATACGTTAACAAATACCTTATTTTGAAAATCTACTTTTTTGCTATAAAAAGTTGTTACTGTGGGTTATCCTTAAAAGATAGACAAATACTATCGCGGACTTTTCTTTAGAGCTCTTAGAGAGCAACAATTCTTTCATACATAACTTTCATATAAATGAAACCATTTACGCAGCGCACGCCCAGAAAGCTCTCAAGAGGCACGTTTATTCCCGACTTGATCGACAGACATCATCACAGTTCAGTTAATTTGCACTCAATATTTATAAATTACGAGTATAGTCTTAAACCTTCCTATTGAATTAATCTATATATTAGTGAAAACCGCATCAAAATCAATATAGTAATTCCAGAGTTTAGCGATCACAGACAGACATGATGGATGGATGGATGACGACAGAAAAACGTTTCGGGGAACTTTCTTTTATAATATGTAATAGTGATACTTGAAACGGGAGGTCACCCTAATTGGTTGTTATTACTTTTGAGAAAAGTTGTGATATTAAATAATTTTAGACATTTTCCTTTGGTTGTGCTATGAGTCGAAGCTTCTTCCAAATTTTTTGATTCTTGGTCAACGGGAAGTACCCTGTAGGTTTTGATTTGGTTTATGATTATATGGCGATGGGGACATAAATGTGTGTAACTTTTGATTGTGTTCTTGTAAAAGTTTGAAATTTGCTTAGCTTCAAGTGTCCATGGACCTTAACATTCGCTATTAATTTCAATTTGATACCTTCACCCGTTTGCGAGAAAAAGGGTCTTGACAGACAGACAGACAGACGGGCAACAAAGTGATCCCATAAGTGTTCCGCTTGTTTTCCTTTTGAGGTACGGGATCCTAAAAAATACGCTATACAGGGTGTACCAGAAAGGGTATATCAACCCTGAAGGATGTGATTCTGCCCATGAAACTGAACAACTTTACCTAAGGAACATAGGTCGTAATACGAAAAAAAATGTTGTCCTCCCATACAAAATGCGCGATCAGCTGATTCAGTTTCTATGAGAGGTCAAAAAATTTTTTTCGTACTTCGACCTATGTTCCTTAGGGAAAGTTGTTCAGTTTCATGGGCAGAATCACATCCTTCAGGGTTGAGATACCCTTTTTGTTACACCTTGTATATTACAGAGCTATTTTTCATTATAGACATGTAAGTAGGCAACAACAACGGCATGCCGGAACAAATCGTGCACCCCTATCACAGTGTAAAATTTAACATCGTAATTTATTTTTATAGGCCCGGGGAAGAGTCGCTCGTCCTCTTTAGGGATTAAATAAACACATTCAAACGCATTACACTTTTATCTGTATGCGCACAGTTACTGTTAATAAAATTATTTCGAGCAAAGTGTTGTCGGTTTAAATCTTGGAGGTTATCCAAACTTAAGTGCATTTTCTTTTCATACACTGACCATTTTGATTATTATATTAGCCGGAAGACATGCAGTACATTAATAATGTCAAAAGATTTTGTAAACTCACGAGCGCGCGATTTTTTACGTCAATAGTAATAATACGCACTGCTCGATTAGAAACTAGGAAAAAAAATCTAAATAAATAAATAATAAAAATTCTTTAATGTACAAATTTGACAGCATTATTTATAGCCCTGCCTCCCAAACTAGAAAAATCTGTATCTTGGGAGACAGTACATTCAAAGAAATTTGACCTCATATAGAAGTAATATATAAGAAATAATTCGTCACAAGTAGGGATGTGGGCATGCTTTCATCTATCGATAGTCGATAAGTTACACAAGGACAAATCGATGTCGAAACTTTGACCAAAAAGTTGAAGTACTAAACTTTAATAAAAGGCAAATCTGTTAAAAGCAGTGATTAAATTCATTAAAAAAAATACTTTTTGCATTTTTTACTACAGGTGATTTCTTACGTAGGTGTTTTAATATTAAAGATACCAAATTTCTTACTTACTTACTTACTAAAAGTAATGGACGGTAGCGGTGGAGGCAAGAGGGGTAGGAGGTGTAAAGGTTCTTTTTTTTTTCATGAATATCTCTAGCTTACATACAAATTATGTAGGATTTTAAAACAAACTTTTATCCCTCAATTCAATCCATTTGGGATGGTTTTGCAAAAATGCTGAAATACGGGTTTGTGTTTTTCTTCTAAGTAGCTCAAATACATTTTCAAGCGAAATTTCGTGTATCTTATCTTGCCTTATAACGTGGAGCTGAGTTCCTTATTGGACCTTAGAGCACAAGGAGCCTGTAGTCTTCTGGTTTCGGATAAGCTTGACCCAGAATCTTCATACGCTTGTGAGCCAAAGCGTTGCATGAGCACAAGAATTGCTTGTCAGTATTGTTTGTAGCGAAAAACTTTCAAACCTTTTTTGTAGAGAATTTTATGTAGATTAATTTAGTATTTTTATTAATTTTCTTACAATTTGTTGATTCAGGATGATTCATGCTGATTGAGACATTTCAATTTGGCGAAGACACACAAAGTTATATTTGTTTGACAGTGTCCCCATCGGGAATCGAACCCAGAATGAAAACAAAACGCGTTGAATGTTGTAAAATATAATAAATGGTACAGCAGCACTGCACTTACTTTCTCGCGATGTGCAATTAGAACTGTCAACCGCAAACTTAAATTTGTAATACCATACCTACACATAGTATGGAATTACAAACGTTTATTAAGGTTTTTCTGAAAAATGTTCTACCACATGAATTCGGAACTCGAATTGTAAAATATTAAAACAAACCAACCGTAAACGATTTCGAACAAATCACATGTTCAAATTTTGGTAGTACTGGAACACCTTTTATATGAATTTTCACAGATTTTTAAATTTCAAAACTCTGTTTCTTATGAATAGTTGTTCAGTTTTGTCGACTGTAAAGCTCTTTCAGTTTTTGGTACATCCTGTGTACTAAATTTTCACAAAATCCAATCAAATTGAATATCCATTCAGGTAGATAACCAAAACAAAATTAAAATTATAGAAAATAATACAAACTTAATGTAGTCAATTAGGGCTAGTTGACCATTTAAGCGGTTTTATGACGAAATTCATAAAAAAAACTAAATTATTAGTTCTACTTTCAGAGTCACTTCTAAAAGTTCGACTATGAATTAGTTAGGCTTGTGATATAATAAGTGTTAAGGACTTTACAAAATATGCTCTTAAAGTTTTTTTTTTTTCAAATGTTACATTGCATGACCACTTCGAATAAACATACTAAAGTACTAGCTAGACAAACCCATAACTTTATTGTAAGACGCCAACATAGTTAAATTCTATATAAAATCGCGGTATTTTTAAATTTTCTTACTTTCAGTTCAAATTTAAGTTTTGGTCAGCTATTGGTGCTTGGTCATCTAGTGGTGCACTGACCCTATGAGTAAATCACAAGTTTACGTTTTGGTAGTACAGGAACACCCCTTATATGGAATCACACAGACAAACTGATGATGGCGCAAGATACCTTGCATAGAGATGCTTAGTCAAGCAAAGTTTCATAAAAATAATTTGAACCGTTTTTAAAAAAAATTCAATTCTTCATTTTTGTTGAATGACAGCTACCCTCAAAATGAGAGCCAGCAAAAAACCATTCGGAAATAAAAGTCTTAAATTAAAAATATGGTGTTAATAGGACCATTCGTTTAGCCGCTAGGCCAAAGCGTGACGGCGACAAACCGACAGACGGACATTTTTAGGGGACTTGCTTAAGTGATATAGAACACATTTTTGAGAAAGTTTGTGCAACTTTTTTCACGAATACAATACCTTTCTCGCTCAGCTCGAAAGTAAAAATACTACTATCGATAAAAAATACATCACTCATAAACTCCAACATGATCCCACAAAAAACGATAAATTACAGTAAAATACGTAACAATTTCCATATTATCTGACTGTAGAAATGATAAGTTGACATTTTATTATGCAATATTTGTGATAATAATCCACAAACATGAAAAATACTGAATAAAACTTACAGATGAAAAGACAAAATTTCTTTGCAATTTTCGTTTTGTTGTTTTGAAGATGTACAGCCATCAACTATACACGTTATTATTAAAAAGAACAATCACTAATATGGAGAGCAACTTAAGAATAAATTCACGATATTTTCAAGTTATTCACTTCATGTTTTTTATAATTTCCACATTGTTTACAACATATAATTTAGGAAATATTTTCAACCGTTAAAATCCCAACAAGTTACAATAATCCTATAAACTTTGTAAATGCAATGAACGCGTCGCTCATCTAATTTGGTAGGATGTGATCACTGACGACTTGACATGGCATGAGACATGCTAGCAGTTGTCATCCCATACTGAAAAAAAATAGCATGGTTTCTTCTCCGAGCGAAGCAAGGAGGTTTTTGTTCTGAGAGTACATTCCACCTTGTACAATGTACATAACTAAAAGAAAAAGCTTAAAAAAATAATAATAAAGAGTTTTACAAAGTCAGTGATTTGATTTCCATGCTAGGGTATGTGTAGTGTGTGTGACAAGTATGTGTGTTTGTGTCATGTGTGTGGTGTGTGTGTCGTGTTTGTCTGTTGATGGGTGTGTTTGTAAGTAATGGAGTGTTGGAGTCATTGTCATGCATGTATATTTCAGGTAATGAAGGTAAGAAGATGCTCTGTTTTACTGTAATCTTGTGTAAGAAGCCAATTAGATAGTTTTGTTTTTAATTCGTATTTGTTCAACTGTGTTATGTTAAGTGTCTTATGTAGTTTCGTGTATATATAGGAGCTTAAGACGTAGTACTGATGTTTGGCAAACGACGTTTTATGGGCAACATTGATTGAATCGTGTCTGCGTTTGTCCTTACTAGTAGGAGGAACAGATCTGTGTTTTCTCAAAGTTGATCCAAGTACAAAGAGCTGTCTAACCGTCAAAACTGTACAGTCAGAGTATACCCGATTAGTTGAGTACATATACGGTTTTTTTAACATCACCTTTAGAACAGCTCTTTGTGCTCGCTCAAGTTTGAGAAAAACTGACTTATTTGCACCTCCCCATGCGCATATGCAATAGCAAATAATTGATTGGCATAATGCAAGGTAGGTCATTTTTAAAATTTCAAAATTGCACAAAACACTAAGAACTCATCTACTGAAGGTCAGGTGAAACTACATAATAGTAGGGTGTAAGGGACGGTGTCCCGTGTGGTGCCGGCAAAGAATAGTACCAACCCTTACATACCCGTGGGTGTCGTAAGAGGCGACTAAGGGTTATAAACTGAAGGACGGGCAGCAGCATCCTCCTTTGTATCTAACATCTTACTTACTGCGGTCACCTACAACCGCGTTCCATAGTGCCAGCCGTAACGCTAACAAGCGAGGTGACTATGGTACTTCCCCTCTACATTTTTCCAGCAAAGGCTATAATTCTAGAGGGAGCTGTCCTGTAGTGGACGTTTCATGATGTTATGATGAAGGGACGGTTTACCGAAAACTGAAAGGGCGTGCTCAGTCAACGAAACTTTCCCATAGAAACATATGTTGGGAAATTAAAAAAAATTTTAGCCTCCATACAAACTGTTCGACCAGAGTGGGCATTTTTTTTTTATATTTTCCAACATATATTTCTATGGGAAAGTTGTTCAGTTTCGTTGACTGAGCACGCCTTTTCAGTTTTCTGTGCACCGTCCCTTACACCCTTTATATTAAGAGGGAAGAAAAAGTCAGTTCGATATCGAGAACCATTCGAATAAAATATAAAAAAATAAATTATAGAATTATTACACACTACGGTCTAAACTCTTTGGTCTAGAAACTTTGAATTTGGCATACAGGTTTCTTCATTTATATTATAACGTAGGCGAGCACTAAGAAAGGATTTTGCTTGATTCATCTCCCTTATTCCACGGGAAACCACGCGGACGAAACCGCGTGCAACAGCTAGCCTCTAACAATATTTTATTGTTTTTGGTTTTAATTAAAATTCTATAACACGCTATAAATTGTTTGAGCAGCCATCACGGATTCTGTTGTATACATTTGCTCCGGCGTCCGTTTGTTTGTTCGACTTTTCGCTACTAAAATGTTTCGCTTCAATCAACACACCTGATACTGTTAAATAAATTTTTGGTTTTGAATTATATTTTTAACTGGAGTACAATGGAGGAGGTTCTGATAGTAATCTTAGGCTGAGCTGCACCATCAAACATAACCTACTTCTTTGATTTCGTTTAAAAATGGGGCCGTCTTTAACATAATAAACCATAGAATACATGAAACTAATAAACATAGATTTCTCTAACAATCGTACTTACCTTGCAGCAGCTGCCGTACTACGTAAGTGAAACTACGATAATATCGCGCCGATAATTAGTCTATGGTTCGGCCTTTGCCAAGGAAATTCCCAGGCAGAAAAAAGCAAGGGGGTGGCATGGTACTTCCCCAGACGGACTTTCCACAAAAGCCCTACCGCCTTCATTTTCATTTAAATATTTATTTTATCAGGAGCAACAGCCTTAATTCTTAACCCGTGTTTTTCTCTAGCGGGGCTTCTGTAGGTAACGCTACACCGTTTGCCTTTTGAAGCATTTCTTTAATTACCTATTGAACCGAGTTAATGACTAACCATTTTGTCCCCTTTCCTTGCTGAATAGGGTCCCGTGAATCAGAAAATTAATTTATGGCTTTTTGGATTGACCTTTTCTTGAGTTTTCTTTATTTTGGAATTATGTTGCAAGCCTAAGCTTTATTTTTTAATTTATTATATTTTTAGTACTTTTTGTTATAGCTGCAACAAAAATACAAAATCTATGAAAATCTAAACTGTCTAACTATTACGGTTTATGAGATACAGCCCGCTGATAGACAGACAGACGAGCAGACAGACATCGGAGGCATATTAATAGAGTCCCGTTTTTCGCCACATGTATTACCGAGCGTAACTTTAGAAATTCTTTTGCTATGTTCTAATTTTGAGGACAATGTCTGTTTTGAAAGAAAACTTGGAAAAGCTTACCGGGAAATTTTTCGAAAGCGAGATAATCGGAATGTGCTTTTTATATATAGGATTTTTAGATGAACTTAAAAGATTTCCGTGCAAAGCCATATTTGTTATCATAAAAATACCCGGCCGGCCGGTCTGTTTTCTTTCATATCATCATAACATCCCATGAAACGTCCACTACAGGACAGGGAGCTCCCTCCAGAATTCTAGCTTTTGCTGAATGTAGAGGGGAAGTACCATAGTCACCTCGCTTATTAGCGTTACGGCTGGCACTATGGACCGCGGTTTTAGGTGACCGCAGTAAGTAAGATGTAAGATACAAAGGAGGATGCTGCTGCCCATCCTCCAGTAACTCTTAGTCGCCTCTTACGACACCCACGGGTATGTATGTATGGGTTGGCACTATTCTTTGCCGGCACCACACGGGACTCTTTCATATATTTTCATACAAATATGGGGGCAAACGAAGCGTCAATATCTTACATAAATTAAATAAAAATACAAATCTGATTGATGAGGTTTTTAGATAAGAACCTTATTAACAATATTGTCAAAGATTAGGTATATTAAAATGTTGAAGAAAACCCGTGCGCCTCTTAAAATATTTTAATTCGCTAAATGTAAGAGATTTCTGACAAAATGACGTATATTTTTTTCTGAACGATGCACGGAATTTCCTGGATACCGTGCACAGGTCTAATCTTTGAGAATCGGTAGTCAGACACCTTATTTAATGATCTCACTATTTATTCACGGATATTTATTTCGTTTAGGAAATATATTGACGCTTATCTTATCTAAAGACCTCATCAATCAGATTTGTATTTTTATTCAATTTAGGTAAGATTATGACGCTTTGTTTGATCCCTTACTTGTATGAAAATGTACGACAGAAAATAGACCGGCCGGTTATTTCTGCCGGTGAGTGTAGTATTACTACTATCTGATTCATCTCTGTATTATTTGCCAAAAGATGAGATACCTCAAGACTCCCACAGTATTTACGTAAAGGATTCTCGTTCAATGCCCTTTATTAATGAAATGGTCGATAAAACCCGTGATAAAACCTAAGCGTTATTCGCTATGGCATGTGGAAGCGTCATCTCATAAATTGTCTCGAAGGTTGGAAGTTAATATTGAGACAATGGCAGCGTCATTCAATAACTTAAACTATAATTTTACACATCTAAATTCGTACATTATATAGAAAACTGGGCAGAAAATACCATCCTCTTGTAGAGTTAATAGCAATCTTGACACTAGCAGAGCTGCTATATCTTTTTCAACTACTGCAGAAAGAACGGTACAGTGTCCAATGTATCAAGGTTGAGGTGCTCTTGACTGTACCTACTACGTGTGTTTACTTCAAATCTAAGACAAACATATTTCATAAACATTTGTGCGCAATAACAGTAGGTTCTACTTTGCAATACCCTTGCAATATCCGGAACACATTCCGCCAAAACCCAACTTTTTTATTGTCATGCAGCTAGAGTGCCAAAAGAATCCCCGCCAAGGTTTTTCCTGTTAATTAGGTTAAGTAGTTTGCTCTTCTGTTCACCGCAGGGTAATTCCGTAAGGCTTCTGAAACTTGAGGCGGTATCACGGGAGGAGGCCGCCCTCTTAGTGGAGTAAAATTAACGCCATCCCCTCTTATTAACCCTTCCTTAGCGTCGACTCTATTTTGGGAACTACCGCCTAGCATAACCATATTACCTTACCGTCAGTAATTTCCCTGATTTTATACACCAATTTTGTTACTATCTCCAATCTTCAAGTAATTTCAAACGTTTAGTGCGATAGACTTAAAATTCAATTTGGAAACGATGCCATTCCTCCTCATTCCAGTTTCTCAGTTTAATTCTTGTTTCTTCGTTAAAAATCTGTTTGATACAGTCCATGAAAAAGTTTAATCCTACTCAGGTGGAGTCGACAGAGCGTCTTGGCTGGAGGAAAAAATGCAAAATTTAATTAACAAAGTTATCTGGAGCTAAAACACAAGTTTTCGAAGAAAAACGAGCGAACTGACACGTTAATTCGATTCTGTTGAATTACAACAGTTGGAGCGCGTGTTGGAAGATCGTGGAGTGAATGCTAAGGTTAAGGATTAGATACCGAAGCTGCACCATTAAAGCATTAGGTTCTGCGGTGAGGTAATCTTGCTTTACCGGTCCGTTGCTATTTGTGGTTTTCGCGCTTCTTTTTAAAACGAATGATACGTTCAGGGGCGTAATGACCAAGATGCCATAATGTCTATGGTGCCAAAATGACCATGGTGCTGAAATGACCATAGTCCCAAAATGAGCGTGGTGCTGAAATGACCATAGTGCTAAAATGGCCATGGTGCATGATAAAGGATAGCTTTTACTACGTCGTACGAGTATCTACCATAAAATGTTCGAAAATTTTGTTAAGGGAATAACCCATTCTCGTCTAGGTCTTTAATATTTCAGAATTGGGGCAAGTCCAAAAAAATTCTTAACACATACAGGGTGAAAAGATATCGAATCGAAATCGACCTATATTGCTTTGGAAAAGTTCTGTTGTTGAGTTTCATGGTCTGAATCAGGGATGGGGGATCTCATACATTACACCCTGTATTGTTTACTAACTTTATATCGATGTCATAGACATGTGATTAACTTCATTAAATAATCTCACAACAATGTCCGAGAGTACCGCTATGTCCTCGAAACCATTAAATCCGGAGGCGATCATGAAACCGCACCTGATACAGTCGTAAAAATAAAAGTAGCGATAAACAAAGACCATACAATCTTAGTGGCTTTTCGTCGAGACCTTTCTTTATTCACTTATCAGAAGAAACGCTGCTTCAATTGAGTTTGCGGAACAACAGGACTGCGGAGATTTTTAGAGGTCAACACACAAATCAGCCTAATTTCTAAGGAAGCCCGTAACAAGCTTTTGTTGGGTATCTGCCATAGCTACTATTTAGGTTAAGGTTTGTTTTAAAGAATTAAAGCTTCAGGAGTCCAATTCTTTTTACAACCCCTGTGCCCGCTGTCATGTCCTTCTTTCACATCAGATCGGTTGGCTGGAAGAGATCTCTTATAGAGATAAGTTCGCCCTTATAATCAATGATAATGTTGTAATTTGTGTGCAATAAAGAGCTTTTCTTGGCTTTTCAGGGTTCTGTACCTCAAAAGGAAAAAGCGGAACCCTTGTAGGATCACTTTGTTATGCGTCTGTCTGTCTGTCAAGACCCTTTTCTCAGGAACGCGTGGAGGTATCAAGCTAAAATTCATATCAAATACTCAGGTCTACTGTCCCTTGGAGCTGTGAAAAATCTAACTTCTAAGCCAACGCAAACAAAAAATTTTCGACACTTGCAAGGGAATCAAAACCTACAGGGTACTTAATTCCCGTGAAATTTGGTACACACGGCCGCACATCAGTAGATACACTTTTGGACCTTATGGCGTGGTAATAGAGTTGAAAAAGTTTCTACCGACAAGCGGTTGACCGTACGAAGCAACGCCTTATATAGCACGGATAAAGAAAAATAAAATAAAAATAAACTACCCTTTTCCTCATGAACGCGTAGAGGTATTAAATTGAAATTCATATCAAATACTCAAGTCTATAATACCTCTAAGCTGTAACAAAATCAAACTTATATCTGAACCCAATCAGAAGAAACAGTAATTTAAGCCGCATACGAGTATTTTGAAACTCGCAACTACTCGCAAGGGAATTAAAACCTAAAGCTAGGATACTTCCAGTCGACCTAGAATCTTGAAATTTGGCATGAAGCAACGTTTTATAGCACACATAAAGGAAAAATTTCGAAAACCTTGAATTTTTAGTCATATCACATAAAACAATTTTTTGCAATAAAAATACCATAACTTTTACTTATCTACAGGTTTGTACTTCCATACAAACCTGAAGATAAGTAAAATTTCAGTGAGTTAATGTGCTAGATTTTCCGACACGCGCTTGACCAGATTTTGTTATTTGCTGTTATTTTATAGCTTATTCACTATAAACACACCAATTTTCAAGTTAGTAAATGTTCCCGTTTTTAAGATAGAGCTAAAACAAAAATCGCCTAAAAAAACAGGTCTTTAGTATGGGAGCCCCCCTTAATTTATATATTTTTTTTATTTTTAGTGTTTTTTGTTATAGCGGCAATAGAAAAACATAATCATTGAAAATTTTAAATGTCTAGCTATTACTGTTCATGAGTACAGCGCACACAAAATCTTGTAAAAACAGCTGACTTTGGTGGCATCTTGTTCCTTTGTTTAAAATATTTTTTGCCCGCTGACAGACAGACAGACATCGGAGGCATATCAATAGGGTCCCGTTTTTCACCCTTTGGGTACGGAACCCAAAAAAAATATACAAAAGACCTTTTGTCGTGGGGTGAGTATGCGCAACGTATGGATACAGTCAAGAGAAGGTCAAGCTTGACACTCGCAGCGCAACTTTAGGCCTTACGCCTACAAAATAACAACGCTACAAAGTCCATTGTGTCAACCTGGACGTGCTCTTAAATGTAGTAGTATGCTGAGTCATTGTCATTCCTTTGTTAATATTAGCAGCTCTTTTATTTGTGTGGGTTTCTGAAATTTTGGTTTATACATCCAATATACTTATTTTTACTTAAAATGGACAAATTGCTATCAATATTATTTGAAGCTACAATTTTTATTCCTCAGGCAATCTCTTCTCTTTAACTTCTGAATAGATACCGTATATATATACCTGCCAAGCCAGCTCTATCATCGAAATGCAACACTTTCTGGCGTTTATTTTCTAGCGAAGTGGGGCAAGCGATCGATCGCGGGTTATGCAGTAAAGATTGTGTCACCTAATCTTACTTTTAGCACTGAATAGGATCATAAATAATCGTACTTTTAAGTAAATACTTCGAAATACGAAGGAAAAGTATACCTACTAAAGGGTAAAGAGTTACTTACATACAAGTAAAAAACTTCAGCTAATGGAAAGCTAAAATTGGGTGAGAAATTCTTGTTCAATTTAGTAAAGCTAAATAAATACAAGAAAAGCGAGCAAGTGCGAGTTGGACCCACCCACTTAGCCGAACCACGTATATTTGTGTCCGATGAAATTTTAGTGATAGGTTCTTTAGGGAACAAACAGATAAAAAGTCTAGTCCTACTCGCACCTAGTGTGTATTAGACAGAGTTTAAATATAAAAATGAACCAAAATACCGTTAGCATATCACTTTTTATAGGTTTTCCGCTATAGTAGGTCATTCTGTCTTAATATCCATAATCGGACTTGCTTTCGACCTGGATCATTGCGATGCGGATGCGGTGTATGGAGCCTATATAGTCCGTTCATACATTTTACTGTCCGTTGCGGACATCCGAGTCCGCATCGCACTGATCCAGCTATATAGTCCGTTCATACATTTTACTGTCCGTTGCGGATATCCGACTCCGCATCGCACTGATCCAGCTATATAGGGTGACTTTTAATTAGTTCTTGATAGAAAAAGGTATGCATGTACTCATGATACTGAACAACTTTTCCCAAGGAACATAGGTCGAAATACGAAAATCAAGTTTTGACCTCCCATAGAAACTGCATCAGCTGATAGCGCATTTTGTATGGGAGGTCAAATTTGGTTTTTCGTATTTCGACCTATGTTCCTTGGGAAAAGTTGTTCAGTTTCATGAGTACATGCATATCTTTTGCTATCAAGAACTAATTAAAAGTCACCCTATATAGTCCCTTCATACATTTTACTGTCCGTTGCAGACATCCGAGTCCGCATCGCACTGATCCAGCTATACAGTCCGTTCATACGTTTTACTGTCCGTTGCGGACATTCGAGTCCGCATCGCACTGATCCAGCTATACAGTCCGTTCATACGTTTTACTGTCCGTTGCGGACATGCGAGTCCGCATCACACTGATCCAGCTATACAGTCCGTTCATACGTTTTACTGTCCGTTGCGGACATGCGAGTCCGCATCGCACTGATCCAGCTATACACTCTTTTCATACGTTTTACTGTCCGTTGCGGACATGCGAGTCCGCATCACACTGATCCAGCTATACATTCCGTTCATACGTTTTACTGTCCGTTGCGGACATGCGAGTCTGCATCGCTCTGATCCAGCTATACAATCCGTTCATACGTTTTACTGTCCGTTGCGGACATGCGAGTCTGCATCGCACTGATCCAGCGATACAGTCCGTTCATACGTTTTACTGTCCGTTGCGGACATGCGAGTCCGCATCGCACTGATCCAGCTATACAGTCCGTTCATACGTTTTACTGTCCGATGCGGACATGCGAGTCCGCATCGTACTGATCCAGCTATACAGTCCGTTCATACATTTTACTGTCCGTTGCGGACATCCGAGTCCGCATCGCACTGATCCAGGCCTTACGGTTTCAAAGACAGGACAGACAGTAGGCAACGTGCGCTTAGTCATTGGGCTCCATACCCAAAGGGTACCAAGCCTATGGGTACGGAACCCCCCCAACATGTTTAACGTAGGTATTTGACCTATGTATCAATACGTGTAGTGTGTAGCTGAATAAATTTTTTTTTGCAAAATTATATTTGAGTTCATAGTTCAAATTATATTTGACTTGCAAGACCTTGTGGTTTGTTTTACTTTAGAATACATTAATCAAATGTGCTCCACCAATACAATCCATTTAATAAAATTCGAGTTATGCATCGACCTTTTTGATCTCCAAATGTTATTAGATAAATTGATTTATTCAATAAGAAGATGAAGAGTGAAAATTTATTTATATCAATATCTACCAACAAGGGCAAATGTATTAACTACCCTCACTGTATATCAAATGAAGTATTTCTAAACTACCCGTCAGACTGTGATTCGATTGTCAGTTTTTGTAAGGCGATAAAACGTTTTGATCTTTCGTCTATTTCGGTCTAGATTTTTGAATAGGTATTGTATGCGGCCTTGCTACTTATAATGCGAGATGTAAAATTAATTATTATCTGTAAATTAATAGCAGTCTTATCTCTCTTTGTTAATATTATAAATGTGCTTTATGTTTTTATTTAATATTTTATTCACCAATAATATTTTATTAGTTTTATTACAAATAAATGAGTAAAAGAATCCATGAAAGCGCTATAGCAATTACAAGGTTAGCAGTGATTTTACATGGAAACTTTTTTCATGCAGTAGATGAAGACCTTAAGTTTAAAAATAATACTAAGTACACAATCTAGCCAACGTTCTACAATACAAACTACCGTGCAACCTATCCCACCCAACTCAACATACAACCTGATATGCACTTGACTTAATAAACCGGCAAAATCTGAAAAAAAAAAGAAAAATTATATTAATAAAATTTATACGACTACTAGCTGTGCCCGCGGCTTCGCCCGCGTGAAATTCAAAAAATGTGTAGTTACTCCCTCTCCCCCTCCTTCTCCCACTCCTTCTCCCCATCCCCTCCCTCTCCTTCTCCCTATCCCTGCCCCTAACTCTATCCCTATCCCTAACGCCATCTTAACCGCTATCCCTGTACATATAAACGACACCCATATTGATTTTTAGAAATTTTAACCCTATCGCACCGCTACCCAATCCCCAGGGTATGATGGTATTTCACGTCCACCACGTTGGATTTCAAAATTGTTGTAGTTTTCGTAATCAGCAACCCGATAAACCATACAAACAACACCCATATTGGTTTTTAGACATTTTCACCCCATTTCCCTCTTTTAGAGATTGAATTTGGGGTGGAATTTTAAAAACAGTGATGTACGTTCCACAGAATTACAACCCTAATGCCTAAATAATAAATTTAGTGGATTTTACTCTGAAAATGAAGGAATTTCAACAGATCCCCCTTTTCACCCCTTAGGGTGTAGAATTTTCAAAAAGCCTTAGACACGTAGAACTAAATTTTTAGTCATCAACCTAAATACAAATTTTCAAGATCCTAACTTCAAAACTGACAGACTTTCATACAAACTTTCATCCCTTATTTCACCCCCTTAGGGGATGAATTTTTAAAAATTGTAAAACACGTAGTTTTTATTTTTTACCAAGAGCTCAAAACCAAATTTTTATAATTCTACCTTTAAAAATGAAAGACTTATAGTCCAATATACGGAAAAAATTTCATCCCCTTTTTCTTCCCCTTTAAGGGTGATTTTTTAGAAATGTTTAAACACGTGTTCCAAAAGCTTAAAATTAAATTTACTTGACCCCCTTTGGGGATGAATTTTAAAAATTCTGAGACACGTACTTTTTTTATTTTTTGCCAAAAGCTCAAAACCAAATTTCTATAATTCTACCTTTAAAAATGAAAGACTTAAAGTCCAACATACGGAAAAAAGTCATCCCATTTTTCATCCCCTTGAAGAGTGATTTTTAAGAAATGCTTAAACACCTGTTTCTTTATTTTTTACCAAAAGCTTAAATTCAAATTTGTGTGAATCTAGCTCAAGAAACAAAGAACTTTCATACAAACTTTCATCCCTTATTTCACCCCATTGGAAGATGAATTTTCCAAAATCCTTTCTTAGTGGGTGGTTTTGACGTGCAAAGAACCTGTGTACAAAATTTCAGATCTGTATCTATAGCGGTTACGGTTCCGCGTTGATGAATCAGTCAGTCAGGACAAGCAATTTTATATATTTAATATAAATATATAAGAAGAAGATTTGTACGACTTATGAAATTCGCAAAACCACAATACTAAACAAACTTTCTGCACTATCAAAACTTGTGCCTCCACATGTACAAGAGCGATCCTCATATGATTGTAAATGCAGATTGATTGGCTGCGAGTCGTTCGAGTCTTTTTTAAATCGACTGCGAGCAGAGAGGGGCTCTATTGCCACTATTCAAGTCGACTTAGCACTTTACTCTAACTCGTTAGTTTCCAAAATCTTTGCTTACGAGACACTAGACTAAACGAAAAAGGTCTCCATGACCTAGAGACAAGCGGCTTTCTTCTATCGCAAACGCTAGTAGAATACAATGAAAATGTATGAGATTGACATTAGCTGTTAGCTGTAACATTGCGTAACAGCTTATGTCAATTCCATACATTTTTATTTTATTTTTTACCGTTTACGGTAATAGATAGCCACAATTCAAGGCGCTAGGGCCAATATTAATTATCTTCTCGGTCTTATATTGTTTCAGGTTATTTAGTTAGCGATTACACGTTCGTACCCTAAAAATAGAGATATATGTATTTTGAGAGACTAGTATTACTACAGTTGCCCCGTTTGTTTCGGCTTGCACAAGTGAACCGCAGTGAATGGAAGCCACGGTATCGTAGTAAAATACGTAAAACGATGCCGAAGGGTTTTGACGGACAGACGGACAACAAAGTGATGCTATAAAAGCTCCGTTTTTTCCTTTTGAGGTACGGAACCCTAAAAACCGTAAAAAAAAACTACAGAACCCTATATAGCGCGTGGCCCGACACGCACTTGGCCGGTTTTCTTTTATGTACTTTGAGAAGCTTTGACTACTACGACTTTCTATCTAAAAATACTTTTCAAGAAATTGTGCTAAAGATCTCATATTTGGCTCTAAACAAGGCACACATCGTACCGAACGTACGCGGCGTTTGTCTTGCGGCAAATCAAGAGAAACGAGTGCCCCAGTGGCTCGGCTTCGTGCCCTTTGTACTGTCACACTATTCTTTATATTGCTGTCTTGTATACGAGCTTAAACAAACTTGTTTGTTCTTCTGGCGATAAAAATATGCTGTAAGGTTGCTTTTTAGTGGTCAGACCTAGAAACCTGCTTTTAGATTCTAAAATGTGATAGCGTGAGTTAATGAAATAAAAATAAATCTTTTGGAAAACTAAAGGTCATGATCGATCAGTCAACGAAGCGGTATATCTTTCAGTGAATGAAACTTTCAGAAAATGAAAACAATTTGGCTTTTACCCACATAAGTGTTCATGATCATGTCCTTTCAGTTTTCGGAAAGCTGTCTCTTACCTTACACCCTCATCATCATCACAACATCTTATGAAACGTCCACTGAAGGACTGGGAGCTCCCTCCAGAACTCCAGTAAAAACGCGTGGTACTATGGAGGGGATTTACCATGTCTGGCGACAGTTGTTGTTGTAGACCGCGGTATGTAAGATACTACAATACACAGAAAGAGGCTGCTGTCCATCCTCAGGTTCATAAACCCTTAGTCGCCTCTTATGACACCCACGGGTAGAGATCTACTTTGCTAGTACCACACAGACTAACCTTGCACACTGTATAACTTTAAAGTATGTTACTGACTTGGGAAAATTATTTTTCGGATTTACCATGTCTGGCGACAGTTGTTGTTGTAGACCGCGGTATGTAAGATAGTACAATACACAGAAAGAGGCTGCTGTCCATCCTCAGGTTCATAAACCCTTAGTCGCCTCTTATGACACCCACGGGTAGAGATCTACTTTGCTAGTACCACACAGACTAACCTTACACGCTGTATAACCTTAAAGCATGTTACTGACTTGGGAAAATTATTTTTCGTCTTTTTTCTTCCCAAGCCTTTTACTTATACTCGTATATATCCCAAGCACTATTTTGCTTGTACTTAGTTAAATGACGTTGAAGCGTTTTTGACTAAATCGAGCGAATTCCATTGTAAGAACATTTTATAAGTACAGTACAAGTACGGAAAAATCTTCAAGTTTTCCATATTTTAACCAGAAAAATATAGAAAACACTTCATAGCTATAACCATGGTAAAAATGTATATGTCACGGGTAATGCTAGAAGAATAAGTTAAACTTAAGTTTACCCGGGTCTACCTAGTATTACCCACGGGCCTTGGGTAGAGCCTGAAAAAATATTTTTGCTCGTTGTTTACTCTTTCACACCTAGTTCTACCCAACACTGGCTGGGTAGATCTAGGTGTAACACTGGCTAGGTTTGGTTAGGTTAGGTTTTTTTATAATAGAACTCTTGATCCTCACACGTGATCAGACACTTTTTATAACAATTTAAAATTTTACCATCTTGGATTTTAAGGTAATTCCAACATTACCCAGCCATCATTGGTTAGACCTAGGTGTGAAGGGGTAAACGCCGAATAACAAAAAAATTTCGGTCTCTACCCAAATAGCTTGGGTAATTCTAGGTAGAACCCGGGTAAACCTAACTTTACTTATTCTTCTATCATTACCCGTAACATAAACAAAAAGAAACATAGAACATTCAACTTACGCCGAAAGTTCAGAACAGAGACAGACAACAAAGCCAACTTAAAATGGCCAGACAGCACAATAGACTTTAGTTTCCTTTATTTTTACTACCACACTTATACGTTTAAGTTGGTAACTTCTTGCGATTAAAACCGCAGTTGGGAGTCGTCCGGAAATCAGAACATTGAGATAACTGTAGGTTCTTATCGTGGCGTTTTATCTTGCCATCTGTTTGAGAACTTTGTCTTAGAAGGTTCGTAGACGTATTAATTGAAGGAATAAATTATAAATAACGAGCGAGCCTGCTGCCCCTCACTGTACACACCCCTAAGCCTGATGCCATCGAATGATACACACGAGCGTAAAAATCGCAGCGGTTATGAAAAGCTTGGTTTCGTCCAAATTTTTATGAACATAAATATAGCCTCAATATATTATTTCCGGCCGGCCGACAATTTTAATCTTATTTTCATTACTATTGTTACTTTATGTGATCAACTCATAATCTTTTAGTATAGCGTCAGACCTGCGGAAATTCCAACGCTGAAAGGTTCGCAACATAAAAATCCGTCAAGTACAGTAGAAATTCCGCCGGATGTGTCATAGGTTATCCTATGACACATCCGCCGGATGTGTCATATAAAAACCCGCAATTGTGTGGCTAAAATAGTCCTTAAAAGATTAAAAATAAATAAATAAAATTACCAACAGCAAGAGATATCGATCCAAACTGTTGTTAGGTAAAGACGAGTTAGTAGTTTAGATAAATGTGTTTACACTAGTAGAAACTTCTGGCAAAAAATTTACAATATGCTTCTACGTCGTGTCGTCACGATTTTCTTGTATAGGATCAAGCATGGTCTCGTGACCAGTGTGTTCGGCTGTCACTTTCCCCTAAGTGAGATTCCGTCTAAGATCTGCCGGACCAACATCTTGGCAGCTTCCGCGCCCTCCCGAGCCATCCCAAACTTATTACTTGCACGTAATTCACTTTTTTATAATTGATTCTACACCAATTAACTAGGAGAACAATGGTGACGAAGGTTGTATTAAGCGATGAGGTTTTGTAATAATGTTTTTTTATAAGGGTGCTTCCTAACTCACTGCGTGCGTATAAAGCTGAGCAACTTACATATAGGGTGACTTTTAATTAGTTCTTGATAGAAAAGGGTATGCATCTACTCGTGATACTGAACAACTTTCCCCAAGGAAAATGGGTTGAAATACGAAAATCAAGTATTGACCTCACACAGAAACTGTATCAGCTGATAGCGCATTTTGTATGAGAGGTCAAATTTGGTTTTTCGTATTTTGACGTATGTTCCTTGGGAAAAGTTGTACAGTTTCGTGAGTACATGCATATCTTTTGCAATCAAGAACTAATTAAAAGTTAGCCTATATAATCAATATTTTTCATTTATTCCAACGCTCATCAACCAACACATTTTGCGAACATGACACTAAAACCAGAGAAAATTTGACGGAAAGAATAACATTGTTTTACAAACTTGTTTTTTCTGACACTTTTAACCCATTGCTTTTGACATAACTGCAAAATGTGTTGGTAAGAAATGGATCATACAATAACATCACGCCTCCTTCACGTCTCTATTCCCGTCGGGGCAGGTAGAGACCACAGCCCTCCTCCTGCTACGATCTTGACATACTTCCCTCGCTCCCTCTACTTTTATCAACCCTTTAGGGTACTTTTAAAGAACAGTAACTTTCCTACAGGAACATAGGTCAACACAAACAAAAAGCGCCAATTATCAGCTCCTATACATAAATAAAATAAAAATAGCCTTTATTCTACCACAAATTTCTACAATTATCTTATAAAATTCATTATTATTATATTATATATATTATTACTAAGTGTTTCAAATTGCATGCATTAATTTCTCTATTTACTTATTATAATATTTATTTTATTATTATTATTATTGATTTGTGGAAGTCGCCTCCGCGGCGTAGGCCTCCCCCAGGTTCCTCCAGGTCTCTCTCTCCCTAGCTTTCCTTCTCCATTCAGGTCCACATTTTTCTTTAAAAATATCCTCCCATCTTTTCCGTGGTCTGCCTCTACTCCTTTTACCATCTCTAGGTAACCACTCTGTCAATTTCTTGGTCCATCTGTCATTGGCCATTCTACAAACATGTCCTGCCCATTTCCATTTGAGATGTCTTATTTTTTCAAGAGTATCAGTTACTTTGGTTGTCTTTCTTATTGTTTCGTTTTTTATTTTATCTGATACTCATATTCCCAACATGCTTCTCTCCATTTTCCTTTGTTGTATGGCTAGTTTGTTCTCATCTTGTTTGCGCAGAGACCATGTTTGACAACCATATGTTAGACATGGCAAGATCACCGAGTCGTACAATTTACATTTTATGGCTATATTTATGTCTTTATTTTTCATAATTTCTTTTAGGCTCCAATACCTTTTCCATGCAATAGCGATTCTTCGGTTGATTTCTTTTTCTGTCTGATCTTTTAATGAAATTGATTGACCTAGGTAAGTATATTCTGTGGTATATTCGATTTTCTTCCCATTGACTGTAACAGTATTTTCTCGCCCATTTGTTATTATTTTTGTCTTTGTAGCGTTTAGTTAGTGACAAACCGACCTTTTCGCTCTCCCTCGCTAGCTCGTTAATCATAGTTTCTAGCTCTGCACTTCCCTCAGCAAATAAAGCAATGTCATCAGCGAAACGCAGATGGCTTAAGTATTCTCCGTCAATTTTTATTCCTTGGTTTTCCCATTTGATATTTCTGAATACTATTTCTAGGACCGCGGAAAATATTTTTGGTGATATTGGGTCGCCTTGTCTTACACCTTTTTTAATCGGGAATATAGGTCCGTGCCTTTCCATTAGTATTTTGGCTGAACTCTTAGAGTATATGCTGTGTAATAGCACTATGTATTTGCTGTCTATGTTTTGTTGGATTAATGTCTTCCAAATGGCGGTATGTTCTAAGGAATCGAAGGCCTTAGTAAAGTCTATAAAACATATATATAGCGTCTTTCCATATTCTTCACATTTTTCTATGAGTTGTGTTGTGTCACAACGTGGATGTGATCACTAGTTGAAAAGCTTTTTCGGAATCCTGCCTGTTCACGTGGTTGGTTCTCATCTAAGATCTTTGTGAGCCTGTTCATAATAATTTTGGAGAATATTTTATAGACATTACTCATTAAGCTTATTGGCCTGTAATTATTCAAGTCAGCTCTATCTCCTTTTTTATGTAGGAGTGTCGTTGTAGATTTAGACCATTGATTTGGAGTCACTCCTTTTTCTAATATGTTGTTGAACATTATTTGTAGAGGTTTTTGTAGGGGTTCCGACATAGATAAGTAATTCGTTCGTTATTTTGTCTTCTCCAGGTGCTTTGTCGTTTTTTTGTGTTTTTATTGCAAAATCTATTTCTGAATATAGTATTTTAGGCACAGGCTCCTTACTACATTGAATATTTTCTTGCATATATGTGTCAAAGTCCGAGGTTGACTGTGTGGAGTATAGTTCTTGGTAAAATTGTGTAGCTTCTTTTATTATGTCTATTCGTTTTGATAATCTTTTTCCTGCTCTATCAACTATATTTGATGTCCATTTTGATGAGGCTTGTAGTTCTTTGTAGGCTTTTTTCACAGCTCCTGTTTTTCTAATATGTTTTTCAAAAGTTTTCTTTCTGTGCGCCTTCATGTTATTTGAAATGTCACGGTTGATTTTTACATACATACATAATATCACGCCTTGTTCCCGTCGGGGTAGGCAGAGGCCACAGTTCTCCACATGCTACGATCTTGACATACTTCCCCCGCTCTCTCTACTTTTATCAACCCTTTAGGGTACTTTTAAAGAACAGTAACTTTCCTACAGGAACATAGGTCGAACACATACAAAATGCGCCAATTATCAGCTCCTATACATACATACATAATATCACGCCTTGTTCCCGTCGGGGCAGGCAGAGACCACAGTTCTCCACCTGCTACGATCTTGACATACTTCCCTTGCTTCCTGTACTTTCATCAATCCTTTCATACATGCTCGTCGGTTTAGGGTACTTTTAACCTGGCCTTTATTCAGAACGTCCTGAATTTGGTCTTGGTACGTTCGCCGAGGCCTTCCCCTTCCAACGTTTCCATTCACTCTCGCCTTGTAGATCTCTTTCGTCAATCTTCTTTCATTCATCCTCTCTACATGACCAAACCATCTCAGCTCCTATGGGATGTTGAATTTTTTTTTTCGAATTTTATTAAACCGATGCTATTTTAGTAGCTACAATTTTGAAGCTGTAGAGCTTTTGTGCAGAGTCCGTCCGGGGAAGTCTGCCCAGGGAAGTAAGCGTTTGAACTTAAGTTGCTTTAATTACCGACACATGAGACATTCTATTTACACTCTCAAAATGAAGGTGCTTTTCCTTAATCTTACCGTCGAAGTTCGTAATAAATAAGACAAAGACAAACGATAGGCAACAGCCACATTACAGCTAAGATGTTTTCGGATGGGTGAATTAATTTTAGACATTGAAATGTAAAATATGGTACCAACAATAGTTATTTGTTGTGCAAGGCAGCAAAATAGTTATTTGGCGCGATTGCCTAAATTCGAGCGAGCGAAGGATTCTAGACTTTGCTGCCGAACGAAAACTCAATTTTTCACCTAAAAGGAGGAAAATTTTATCAAGTAGCGTACGTACCATACCATAATTCTTCATCACTTTCTAATTTCAAAAGTATTTTCTACGCTAGCGGCCAAAAATTACTTTTGCACACAGATTTTGACCGTCAAAGTAAAGGTTCCGAGTTAGTGAGGTAAAAATAATATTAATCTTCCTAGTAGGAATTCTTTTTTGCACGCACCATCATGCACCTTATCGTGTCGTTCAAATTGAACTGAACTGGCCCTTTCAACGATCAGGTGATCCATTTGCTTATTTGCTTTCCTGTGACATTAAAAAAAGAAGCGAACTTCAGAATATAGAAACAAAAGATTCTTTGTCTAACCTCTCCTTTACATTCAAATCGCGGGTCGAAAGATTGCGTGATACCACTTCAATTAACATATTATTCGGGGGTCTTAATTATACAGGGTGGTAGTTCGCGAACAGCCAGTAATAAATCTCTGAGCACTTATACCCGTGTTTTACCTAGCACATTCATCAACGACCCAAAACTTCGGCGACATTTTGTTGTGGATTTCATTATACTGTTTTTTTCTTTATGCGGTCGGGTCAACCTAATTAGAATAAAGCACGTTCTGTATGACAAAGGTTTTTCGCTGAATTTGTATAGGTACTCTCGAAAGGTTTTGTGTAAAGTGGAATATTTTTTCGCTTTCAATGTAAAAGACTGTCAAGGTCTTTTTTACTTACATTAATAAGTGTTTGTGGTAATTTGTTACATTCGAAAATCTGTTTCATGACAAGATTTATGGTTTCTTGGATTGTAGGAAAAAATAAATAAAGTTACTTTATAACTAAGTAATTTCTTTCTAAGTATGTGGATTTCTCCTTATTTCGTTTTAACTCTACATTATCTTTCTCTGCCGGACATCACGCAAGAGAGGCGCATAAACTTATACAAAAAGAATGTAATAGCGATAGAATAGACATTCAAATAAATAAATTTGAATGTCTAATTAATTTTTCATATGCAAATGAGAACTTAAAATCATGTTTAAAAATCCAAAAAGATCTTTGTTAACTGAGTTAAAACAAAGACTTGTCGCCACAAAGCGATTTCTTTCACTGTCGCCCCTTCACTGCGACGTCTTATTAGGGCATAGCGGACTGAGTAGAATACTTAATTCTCTGGCAAAGTTTAAAATCGTCGCCATTTTACTATTTTATCCGGCTGCAGTGCAGGAGAGCCTTAAATTTAATTTAATTGGATTATTATACGGAAACTATGCCCGAATCGTGTATCGTGTGTCTATTCGCTCTGTATCGAAGTTTAAGGGTAGTAGTAGTGTAGAGTATATTTGAATTGTTATTTGTAAAATATAAGTATCATACCGTAAGTGAAAACGTTGTGCGCACACCTTTTACTCGAACTCAGAAGAAAAAATAATTTGGACGAGTGTTTGCACGTAAACCGGGTTGCTGTTTTTTTTCGTAAATTGTTACTCTGAAAGTCGTGGGAACAAAAGTTGTTTTATGCATTGTGTAAAACATGAAATCTTTCTAAAGTTACATGTTACTTAATAACTTTTCCAAAAAATTACATTCAAATATATCATTTTCGTTCTAAAAGTTGATCAGTCATGCCTAAGGGCTCCCGCACACGACCGAGAATCGGTGGGCGATTATCGGCCAGGACAAGGACGGAAGATTCAGGTGATAACACGTCAGAGCGGGATGCCGATAAAAAATCGGCCACCGATTCTCGGTCGTGTGCGGGAAGCCTTAGGTACAAAAATTTCCGTACTGTTTTGTGCCGAACCTTACTGTTATTTTTGCGTTTAGGCTCGATTTTTTTAACTCGGTAGTATCATTATAAATTAATTGGATCTTAAATAACACTGTCGTAGTATGCTTTCTTGGTGTTAGGGCTTTTGTACAAAGTTCGCCTAGGAAAGTACTACCGGCCCCCCGTGTGTTTGCACTGCTGTGTTTCGGTTTGTAGATTAAGGAAGCCAGTAAAATTACCGGCTCATGAGTCATACCTTCTCAGTTCTGTGGGAAACGCGCTTTGCTGTCTTATTAGTCTCAAAGTGTGTCATTAATAAGATGGGTGCTTCTTCTTCTTTTCGAGTCAACGGCAAAAAGTAGGTGCTTTGGGCGGTGTAGCCATTCTATCAGGCTCGTTTCCTCACCTGTAATTTTTAAAAATATGCTAGAACTCTATTTGTCTACAGCCAAAAAGCTTGGAACCTCGCTCCGCGTAATTTGTATAAAATTATAGTCATGTATCTAAATTGATAACAATTAGAATTCGTATATTAATAAAAATCTGTCACCTTGCACTAAGCCTAAAACACGTTAAACTTTAAACTTATCCTTATCTTAAGAAGGAATTAGTGCAGTTAGTTACAGGTTTAAGCGAGCAAATTAGAATTCATTCAGTTAATTTTCTTATACTGCAGCCAAGAAACGACTTAGAGAGTTCTCTGGCCATTTAATTACGTCTCGCTTATGTACATACCTTTATACAAGGTGTTAATAAATTCGTGTAATTCCATTTCATTTATTAAATTCATTAACAATTTTCCTTGTGTTTGAATATCCTTAAAACTAAAACAGCACCTTCCATAATTAAGTTGCATAATTGAATAAATAAACATAATTCTATAAAATTTTACAAACAAATAAAAGCTGACAAACACTAACAATTACTAACCTTAAAATTATAATATACAAATTATGAAAAATAAATTAATAATACCTAATAATAAATTAATACATTTTAGGGGTTATTCTGAAGACTTTTATACAGTTTACGGCATGCCAATACAGTATCACTTTGACGTTTAAGCAGTTCTTTGGTTTGTAGAAATAATAAATTAATACATTTTAGGGGTTATTATGAAGACTTTTATACAGTTTACGGCATGCCAATACAGTACCACTTTGACGTTTAAGCAGGTTTAGGTTTGTTGGGTTTAAGGCGTATCGCTGGTTATGCATTTTTTTTTTAACAGTTTTATTGACCAAACGAGCAGGTGGTCAACCTGTTGGTTTATGGTCACCACCGCATATAGCACTGTCTTATTAGTGGCATAGTTTGACACTAATAAGACAGCAAAGCGCGCTGTGCACCCTCCTGATAACATGAAACTAAACAACTTTCCCTGGAACATAGGTCGAAATAAGAAAATATTTTTTCCTCCCATCCAAAATGCGCTATCAGCTGATTTAGTTTCTATGGGGGGTAATATATTTTTTTTCATATTTAGACCTATGTTCCTGACGAAAAGTTGACAGTTTCATGGGTATCCTTCAAGTTTGGAATACCCTTTCTGTTACACTAAGGTGTACAGAAACGATTATCTTTTTGAATTAAGCAAATATTTTTTAAATCAGATTTAACATGGTATTGGCTTAAGAGGATTTACTTTAATTATAAAAAATTTACAAGTAGACTGAAAAAAAATCACTTTTCTTGTTATAAAAGCGCCACAGGCTTCTAACAATAAACTATATTTTATTATTCATGGTGAATAGTAATATAAGTATGTCGCATAAAAAATGGTCAGTACTCGTAATGTTGTCGATTAGATAATATATATTTATTTCTGAAAGTGTGTTTCAAGGGTACCTCTACATCTGTCATAAACTTGGCAAAATTTCGCTAAGGGCTCCCGCACACGACCGAGAATCGGTGACCGATTTTTTGTCGACATCCCGCTCTGACGTGTTATCACCTGCATCTTCCGTCCTTGTTCTGGCCGATAATCGCCCACCGATTCTCGGTCGTGTGCGGGAGCCCTAAACTGAATGAACTATTTTAGGGTTATATGTATAAACTAGGTGGTGCCCGCGACTTCGTCTGTGCAGAATTGGACAATTCACACAATATCTTTACATATATCTTTACAAACATACATCCATCCATTCATCCATACTTACAAACTTTCGCGTTTATAATATTAGTAGGATTGTTTTATACTTTTTAGTACATTTCAGGCAGGCAAAGCGTGTTTTTTAGTTTTTGAAACAATTTTTTTTTCTGAAAGAGACCTTTTTCAGGTTTCCGTACGCAAAGGGTGAAAAAATGGTACCCTATTAATATGTCTTCGATGTCTGTCTGTCTGTCAGCGGGCTATATCTCACTCATGAACCGTAATAAGTAGAAGTAAACTTTACAATAATATAGCTTATACATCAGAATAACACATACAGGTATGCTACAATTTATAAACCTGCGCAGACGAAATCGCGGGCACCAGCTAGTTAATTATAAAGCAACTATATGATAATGCATAATATATTGAATAATGTGTAAAAGTTTAAAAAAAAATTTTAATAAAAAAATAGAGGTAACTGTGGAACTTTTTTATGGCTTATCTTAATATATAAAAGGATAAACTGAATGACTGACCGACTGACTGATATATCAACGCACAGCCCAAACGGCTGGACCTAGAGACTTGAAATTTTGCACGTAGATACCTTATACAGTGCAGGCATCCACTTAGGAAGGATTTTGCGAAATTCTACCCCTAAGGGGGTAAAATAGGGGATGAAAGTTTGTATGAAAGTTCGTCAGTTTTGAAGTTAGGATCTTCAAAATTTGTATTTAGGCTGACGACTAAAAACTAAGTTTTACGTGTCTCAGGGTTTTTGAAAATTCTACACCCTAAGGGGTGAAATGGGGGATGAAGTTGAAAATCCTTCATTTTCAAAGTAAAATCCACTAAATTTATTGTTTAGGCATTAGGGTTGTAATTCTGTGCAACGTACACTCGACAGCACGTTAGTAGAAACACTTTTGGACCTTATGGCGTGGAAATTTCTACCGACGAGCGGTTGACCGTACAACACTGTTATTGAAATTCCACCCCAAGTTCAACCCCTAAAAGAGGGAAATGGGGTGAAAAAGTTTATAAACCAATATGGGTATCGTTTGTATGGTTTATCGGGTCGCTGATTACAAAAACTACAACAATTTTGAAATCCAACGCGGTGGACGTGAAATACCATCATCCCTTAAGGATGGGGTTGGGGTGCCATAGGGTTGAAATGTCTAATAATCAATATGGGTGTCGTTTGTATGGTTTATCAGGACACTGATTACGAAAACTACAATAATTTTAAAATCCAACTTGGTGGACGTGATGAGGTTGAGGTGCGATAGGGTTGAAATGTCTAAAAATCAATATGAGTTTCAGTTGTATGTTTATATAAGGATAGGGATAGCGGTTAAGATGGCGTTAGGGGTAGGGATAGGGATAGGAATAGGTGTAGGGGCAGGGTTAGGGGCAGGGAGAGGGGTAGGGTCAGGGGTAGAGATAGGGAGAGGGAGAGGGACGGGGTGAGGGAGTGGTAGGGAAGTTAGGGGGAGGGGGAGAGAAAGAGAAAGGGGGTGAGGGAGGTAGAGGGGGAAGGGAGGGAGAGAAAGGGAAGAAAAGGAGGGGGGATTGGGGAGGGGGAAGGGGGGATGGGGAGGGGGGGCGAGGGAAGGAGGAGGGAGAGAGAGAGGGGATGAGAGAGACAGGGAGAGAAGGGAGGTAGAGGGGGGTGAGGGATGGGGGGGGAGGAGGTAGGGAGGGAAAGGGAGGGTGGAGAGGGAGAGGAAGGAAAAGGAAGGGGCGAGGGAGAGGGAAGGGGGGATGTGGAGGGGGGATAGAAAAGGATAGACAGGAAGGAATAGGGACTTTTATGAATACATCCTCGCTACCCATTCACTCCCTTTATTGCCTTCTTTTTTAAGTTCACCTGTAACGACAATGAAAATTCTGCACTACCTACCAGTTGAATAAAATCAAAAGATAATTAATTTTTTAGTAAGATAGCATTCAACTTGGATAAGTACAAATGCATCTTTTACGTAGGGATCAAGAAGGGAAAGCGTTACGCATAATACGAGTATGTTTCAGTTAAGTTCTAGTTCTGTTTTTTTATAAAATCCACGCGGACGAAGTCGCGGGTAACAGCTAGTAAAATATATTTAATCGTGTATCAGAGTCAGCCATCTTCTTGAAAATATGCCTAACTATCACATTTTTTTTCAAGGCATTATATTCATCACTTTTCGTTAAAAAACTGCTCAAGTGAAGCGTATTTAGCTCTTATCAGCCCCTTAAAAGAAAACAACTAAGCTCACAGCTGCGCATAACCTTTTATTAAAGACCAAATATTTACCACAAAAGTTCATTCACCACCGAACTCCAAAACTGTGCTAATTCTATAAAACACCTCTCCCCTCTTCTTGCTCCGCACTAGCCAGCCGTAGTCATGCATGCTCAAATAAATGTTTATTTTATTGATTTTCACACGGCCGCCTGCAACGCTGCACCATTCGCCATACAATGCATCTTGCTTGCTAGAACTTGCTTACCCTTCGATAGGGCCAAATTGTTTCTACTACAGATAGGGTGACAATGAGTTGCGAGTAACGAAATTTTTGCCAAGTTTTTTATTTAGATGTTTATGTAACTATTAAGAATGCTAGAATTTTCCAAAAAACGGAACCTTTGCGAGAAAATAATATAAACTTCTGAATCTCCCGAACATCTTACAAGTTTCAAGCTCGAGAGTTAACAAACTGCTCACAATTTCCATGTGTTACTCAAAACACAAATCTGAATAACTTTCCCAAAGTTACATGGTCGAAAAACGAGTTATTTTTTGGCTTTTCCACTCTAACATTGCGCCGGCAATAGTGGAGATTGTTTAGGACGCAAAATATTTTCTCGTTTTTTGACCCAGTTCGCAGAAAGTTTTTCAATAACCCTGTATCAATGACATAAATAAAATAAGTAATCGTAAGATATTAATTCAATGATGATTTAGATTATGTGAAATTAATTATAAATAAAAATGTCTCAAAAATTATTTATTCATGGTCACCTTACAAACTTTGATCAATTAATAATAATGAATGCGCAGGCGAACCCCAACGCAACGCAAACTCCAAAAATTTATTTCCATGCGTTTTGTTTCGCTTCGAAACCGATTTAGAACTTTATACTTTGTCCCTTACGCTACAGTTGAGTTTACCCACATTTCATACAGTTTATTCACAATCGATTAATTTTACGACGTGTGTAATTAAAGTATACAGTGATTGGATCCAGTACCTATTGGGAACTTTATTAAGGTTGTTTAAAACAAAGCACGTATATTGGTTTGTGCAATTTAGTTTTGCAACGGTTCCTGATCTGCTGAAAGTTTTAAGCATGTAGTTCAGTAGTTTGTAGCTCTGTGCAGCAATTTTGTTTGTTTTTAAGTTCCCACACAAAGTGAGAGCAAACAGCGAATCGTGAGACTAACAGCTCCGTAAAACTTAACAAGACGTTAATGCATTTAAGTACACACTCGACTCGATCATTACGAAATGCTCCTCAATTAGACGCAAAAGCTCGTACTCAGATTTTTCCTTTTCTCAGAAGGGGAAGCTCGGGTGAAACGACGTACTCCGCTTCATTCACCATCACATCAAAGTTGTAATTGCGACCTTACGATTCGCTCAACTGTCACGCCCTCGAAATGTCCCTAACGAATATTTAATACACCGAAAATCGCTTATAAACAAAAGCTTCGGTGCCGCGGGCGGGCACCCCGTCGGGTTTAATTGCAGGTTTAGTGTCGGCGTTCATTAGGATATGCAGGCGCTTTTTTAACGCGATTATGACGTCGCAGGGTCGGCGGCTCGCGAGGCGAGGGTGCGGTGGAGGAGGGCTGCGTCACGTGCGAGGTCCGCACTCCGCAGCCCCACGCATGCGAGACCGCAGGGCGCCGGCCGCGCACGCGCGCTGCGCCCCCCGACCCGCTCCGCCCGCTCCCGCGCCAGTCCGCCACCGGCCGCCGCGCGCCACGCTCGCCCGTGACGCATCCAACCGCGCCCGCGCCGCGCGCCGCGAGTGATCTTCGAGTGATGACGACTTGTGACTAGTGCCATGCTCGTGCTGCGCTGTGCCCTGCTCGCGGCGCTCTTCGCCGCCGCCGCCGCTGCCTGGCAGGAGAACGTCCGCCCGAAGGTCTTCGCACAATTAGGTGAGTAGATACCGAAACGTGTCTCCGCCACCGGATCCGGTGCAACGATCGCCCTAGTAGCCCACGAGAAACCGGCAGTAGGACGGAGACCCCAAAGTTCACTGCCGCAACGCTCCAAATACCCTATGTTTATGTTGTTTTGTTTGACGACAACGCGCAAACAAACACTCCCTTCAAAACTTCTTGAGTTTGTGTCAAAGTATCATGGGAGACTTCAAAAGAAAATGTAAACATACTCCTTGTTAATAGGGATCATTAGGAGGTTAAGTGGAATCTTATAAGCGGATGTTTTGTTAAAGGTTCGGAATGTAACGTTTCACAAGATGCCTGTAAAAGCTGTTCGTGAACCAGATACATTTAGAAAGTTCAAATAAGTTTCAAATTGAAAACTCTAAAGTTGGTATGTTGATTGGTTTTCAGTTTTATCTGTATTCCGTGATATGTTTACCTTTGATCAGGGTTGAAAGTTACTCGGAAAAGATCGGTAGCTGGCTTATCCTGGAGTTCCAAAGTTAATTATAGGAGTTCGTTTGCTTAATTACCAATTGAAATTACTTTCTGCCTGAACCATACAAAAATTTTAGATTCTCTCAGCTTTTTAAACCTTTGCGGTGGATAAGCTTACTATTGGGTTCTTATAAGAAACAACATTTTAAATTGATTGGAAACATTACGTTAAGTTAAAATGACTTCATAAGGCCATAAATCAACAAAGACAATACAATTGTCGAACGAATGGGGTGGGTGGGAGTGGGTGGAAGCCAGCCGGCAACAGAAACTAAATAGTCAAAAATTTTGGACGGCGCAGAAAATGGAATAAACATAAATGGTGGTAGGAGTGCGCCTTGCGTTGCGGTGGCATAGCGGCATAACGAGCCGGAGTCACGCGACAGTTCGTCCTGTAGGAATAAAGCCAGAGTGCACAACTGTGCCGCCATTGTTTTATTGTGGAGCCTGCATTGCGGGGGACAGCCACGTGGCCCTCATTAGTGCAACACAAAGCGAAGCAGTTTGTTCTGCGTTTTGCAATGTTACGCTTGGATTAGCGATCTAGACGATGTTTAACATAGCGGACAGAACTTTGTTGATAGCAATGCGAGCTTCAAGCTTTGTTGTTCCGGCGAAACAAAGTTATGTGATTAGGTGAAACTAAACTAAGTCAACATTGTTGTTTAGTTAAGCTGCAAAGATGAACTTATAAAAGCGCACAATGAGAGACATGAGATAATAAACTATTAAAAGACAGCTAACACAAAATGCACTTGGCTAAGAGCAACAACTTCTGAAGACGTGTACTAAGTCTCAAGTAGTTAGCGCAAGGAAGAGTCAATTTACTGCAGTTTACTGTCAAGCTTGGAAGTTGCAAATAACGCGAATTGATTAATGAATACCCGCAATTAGAGGAGCTGACGTCACTCGAGACATGAACATCGGACGTATCCTGCCATCCTGCCGCATCCGGCTATTGTGCCGGTCGTATTGCATGTGAATTGAGCGTCGAAACATTATGATGATAATGCACTCATTTACACACCATTGGCTTAGATTAGCTTTACTATTGACTTTATATCACAGTAAAGATGTTAGTTCCAGTGGGTCTTTTGTTAGATGTAAACAAAACCATGCAAAATTTAAGTGTAGGTGGTGTGTGTACATAAACAGTAAACATATACATCGAAGGTTATTTACCAGTAAATCAATAAGCTCTAACCAAGCAAACAGAGTGACTTGATGAGCTAGTCAATTAGAGTGCAATAGTTGTGTTGGATGTTGGGACACTCGTGAAGCTAACAGTCAATACATAGTAATGTAATGCGATCTACCGGTTGAAACCAGAAGTGGTAAGTATTGCTTTGTGCGGTTTAAATAGGATCATTGCGATCATCACCATCATCATATCGTGTGGGTTGCAAAGGCACTCAAGACGAAAGTAAACGATGCGATCATAAGAACCGTGAATACTACAAATGATTTCGAATATGTTTAAGGTTTTAAATCTACAAGGAAATAAAAGACATTTAAAGGTCAACGACTCTAAACAAGATATGGCGACAGTAATTTTCGAACATGAGCATAGAACTTGTAACGATCTACGATAAAATTGTCGAGGTAGTTACAAAGTGGTCCAATGCAGTTATCGTGTCAGTTATATCTCAGAGTTTACGATATAATAGCACCGTATATGAACATGCCTTAGGAGATAAGTGGTTGCAATCTAACTAACCTAATTTGCGGGTAATGTTTCTGTTCTGGACGTCCGTTAGCGACTGATATCATTACTCAAAAGTGTGCCACTAGAGAATGAGTGCAATTTGTGCAAAGTGCATGAGTACAACGCGAACAGATCGTAGAGCGGTCTCTGTTTATAATTTCACTTTAGAAATCGGTGTAGAACTTGCCTGACATTCCTTCGCGAGTCGCGAGTTACTGTTAAACACACGTTTAGTAAACAAAGCTTTCTAAGCCATGTTACCAGTAAAAAGATTCCCATAAATAGTATAACAGAGCATTGAAAATAAATGTTTGTAACTTGTATAAACGTAATACCGATATGGAAGCGGAACAATAACTTAAATTACTCCTATATCCCGAACAAAACATTTATTATTATGGTCTTGTAAATCGAGTATCCAGTTTGAGTTAATGCTTAGACCGGTTCTTGTCAAGAGTGGGTAGCATGCTGCAAGTACCAGCTTGGGCGACGAACGGGATGCAGAATCAGCTTTCTCTGACTCAGCCGATGACTCACAACCAATGCAGATTAGGAAAGGTCAGGTATAAGAAATCCTAAGTGATTGTCATTGGGATACCTCATGGAATCTGTTTCTAGCTGAAGAGGCCAGAGAAACAATAAATAAATTTAGACAACCTTAAAATAGAATGATTATCATAAACCCAAAGATTACCGATATAATTTTAAAAATGTAAACCCTCTGTATAAAAACAAAATTTATGGACTGCGCGGGTTTGAACAGGTGTATAATATCTACGTTCAATTCTCAGTGTTTATGGTGTGGCATTATAGATCTTGACACCCTCTTTTTATACTTTAACTGCTGGGATTATAGAACGTTTAAGTGGGGCCATAAAACGAGTTCACTACCTGAAGAAGAAATAAATTACTTAACAGGATAATGCTTTTATGTCCTGGTATGCTGTGTACGTGTCGCGTTATGCCTTATGGGTATTTATTGGGTCATTCATCAGCAGCCAATACTCGAGGGAGCGGTTATGTGGCGAGGGTGCATAATGTTGCTGTGACGCGATGTTGTTTATGATTGGACCGTGTCCCACCAATTTATTAACTTTTCGAGCGTGCGACGACCGAACAAACTCATCTCGATCGCTGCCGTTAAAGATAATGAGTTTTTCTGCCGCTTTCCATGCCAGATTTTGTATTCATAGATATACGAAATAGGTGCACTGAACCGAGAGCCAAGAATGCTTCTGTTGTTTGATTCACGACCTCTGAATTGATGCCAGCTTTTATAGGGATTCAGATCAATCACCCCAAATATTCTGTTGCTCAACACGCAGACACAGTCCTTAATAAAAATCGTATCCGCAACGATAACCGCTAATCAAAAAAGGACAAAAGTTCAAACATTCATCGACAACACAATCGCTATTAGAGGCGAGAGGAATGCGGTTGGGGGTCGAAACAAAATGTGCTTAACGGTATCGCGATATGGTGAGTAATAGGTTGAACAGCATCTTCAGGAGATTGAGGCTGGGAATTGGATCTTATGGGAGGAAGGGTAAGGTGTAGTTTGGAGTGGGGGATATCCTGAATGGAAGCAAGTAGCTGAGCACGCACGTGCGTGAGACGCCGCCGCAGCGGGGTGAGGGGGAGGGGAGCGACTGGCGCCTGGCGGGAGAGGGACAACTTTATGACGACGCGATATATTGTCTTCGCCAAGTATGGGATTTACGGTTTCTTTTGTTTTATTTTTCGGACACGCCGATTAATTTCTTTTAGTGGGCTGTTTGGGGTCGCTGCCGTTTTAGTTTGCGCAATTAAATTTACTTTTTTGTTTTGTTGATGTAAATTGAAGTGCTTTCGCGTTTCCATGCAAACGTTCTGACTAAAATAGTACTCTGTTCCATAAATAAGAGCCGTTAGCCGCATGTGCACAACATTTGTTTATGATGCATTTCCTTTGCAAGTGTTTGCAAGAGTTCTCGTTTGGTCTGAAGTTTGTAACATTTTAAAATTGTAAAGAACGTCCAAGTTTTTACATTACATTTTTCAGACCAATAGGTATTTTAATACTTTTTTCCTAGTGCTCGATAAATTTAATCAAGCTAAATGCAAATAATCATCAAAGAAGGAAAGAATGGCACAGCAATCAACCAGCTGGTTCTATTCAAATCGCAGTGGGAAGGATCAGAATCAAAGAAATATGGCGAATAATAGCCAACCCTTGCTGAAGGGGCAACGGAGCAACGCAAACATTGGTTTTGTAATAAAAATATTTGTACAAATCCTCGACGAAGGAAAAAAACATTTTTTTCTTTTTATTTTCCGAAAGCACACTCGCCACTCGCCAGCCATTGTCATGCAGTTTAAAACTGTTTAAACCAGGATTAAAACGAAGCTAATCACGTTGGGATTCAGTATTCAATCGTTAGTTTTTTTGTGCGATGTTATTGTAATCGAAAAGGGGTAAAGAAATTGTTAGTTGCTTTGTATAGAAATTCAATTTTGTAAGTACAACGAGCAGTAATAGCAAGTAACAGTAATGATGAGTTTTGTTCATCATTAATATCGTATATTTCAGTTTTGGTTTTAAAACGAGGAAGCCACGTACCATATTTTTTAGTTGGTAGGTAGGTACCTAATTTGGTAAAATCTTAAGGGTTCAAGATCATTTTTCAAAATCGTATTTAAGGTTATTGCTCTATGTTATATAATAATGTTACTATTCTTTGAATAATTTCAGTTTATAGCCCCGTCTTTACGTGAGGTAATTTTATAAAAGTCTTATGATCCATTTGTTTCGTTCATTCCACCATTTTGCAAAACATAGCTGCAAAATGTATTGGTAAGCGTTGGAATAAACTAAAAAAAAACCGGTCAAGTGCGAGTCGGACTCGCGCCCTAAGGGTTTCCGTACCTATCTACCATATGATATACTAAAAGCTTTTGCTCTTTGATTTTAAAAACTCCGCGACCATCCAACTTGACCCCTCTTTTATAGAAAAGTTCTTGAAACGGGAGCTCACCTTAATTGGTTACTATTAGTTGTGAGAAAAATTGAAATATTTAATGATTTTAGACTTTTCCCATTATTTGTACTGTGAGACCTAGCTTCTTGACAAATTTCATAATTTTGGGTCAACGGGAAGTACCCTGTAGGTTTTGCTTTTTTGCATAAATGTATGGAGATGAAGACATAAAAAGCCATATATATATTGATTGCGTACATACATGCATACATACATAACATCACGCCTCTTTCCCGTTGGGGTAGGCAGAGACCACAGTCCTCCACCTGCTACGATCTTGACATACTTCCCTGTACTTTCATCAATCCTTTCATACATGCTCGTCGGTTTAGGGTACTTTTAACCTGGCCTTTATTCAGAACGTCCTGAATTTGGTCCTGGTACGTTCGCCTAGGCCTTCCCCTTCCAACGTTTCCATTCACTCTCGCCTGGTAGATCTCTTTCGTCAATCTTCGTTCATTCATCCTCTCTACATGACCAAACCATCTCAGCATCCCTTTCTCGATTTTGTCACTACGTCTTCTTTTACGCCACACCGTTCTCTTATCACACTATTTCTAATCCTGTCACTCAATTTGATACCAATCATACTCCTTAGCGCTCTCATTTCCACTGCATTAATTCTACTTTCATGCTTCTTCTGCCATACCCAGCTTTCACTGCCATACATCAGTGTTGGTACCAAAACACCCCTATGAACAGCCAAACGAGCCTTGTGAGACACCTTCTGACTCCTCATAAAGGCGTGCAGGGCACCATTCACCATTTTTCCAGCATTCACTCTTCTTTCAATATCACTTTCACACTTTCCATCTCTCGTAAACTTTGAGCCCAGATACACAAACTCCTTCACTTGTTCGACTTGTTCACCACCTATTAATATAGTACACTCTGCCATACATTCTTCTCTTTCAAGTACCATTACTTTCGTCTTGCTTACATTTACTTTCATTCCTTTCCTGTCCAAAGCCACATTCATCATTGTTACCATCTCCTGCAACTCGTCAGCAGATGACACAAGTACAACTTGGTCATCAGCGTAGAGAAGACATTTGATGAGTAACTCATTCATTCTCAGTCCACACATACTCTCTTTCAGATCAATCAAACAATTATCCATGAACAGGTTAAACAGCCAAGGTGACGCTACACATCCCTGCCTAACACCTTTTTCGATGCTAAACCATTCAGTGTACGCCCCGTTTATTCTGACACAAGCACTGGAATCCTCATAGAGAGATTTCAGTGCTTGAATCAGATGACCGTTTACCCCATACATAGACAATGCTGACCACAATTCATTCCTCACCACTCGGTCATAGGCCTTTTCCAAATCCACGAACGCGCAGTAGACTTTTTGGTTTTTAGCCAAAAACTTTTCAGCTATGCACCGCAAGGAAAAGACCTGATCTGTACATCCCATTCCCTTTCTAAATCCCGCTTATACATCCCATATTTTTTCGTCAGTATCTTTCATCACTCTTTCAATCAAGACCTTTGCATACAGTTTGCTGACGACACTGAGAAGGCTTATCCCGCGGTAATTTTTGCAGTCCTGTTGTGACCCTTTTCCCTTGTACAGCGGCACAATCACAGCCTTTCACCAGTCACCTGGTACTTGGCCGTTCGTCCAACACAAGTTGAAAAGGCGGTACAACTGACTAGCCACAATGCCTCGCCCAGCCTTCAACATCTCGACCGACACTTTATCATACCCAGCTGCTTTAGCTGATTTCATACTTTTCATCGCTTTCATAATCTCATCCATACTTATCTCACTTACACAATTCTCCTCTTCATTTCCACAGAAGACCTAGGTTCGCTGGCCTCTGCTTTTTCTCTCTCAAACAGACTTTCAAAATATTCCTTCCACCTCCTCAGAACACATTCTTCACCTTTTATAATACTTCCATCCTGGCTTCTGATTTTACTCAGCTCCGATGTTCCAAACTTTCCTCGGGCTGTCCTACAGTACTGATTGCGTCGTTGTAAAAAAATGAAATTTTTAGATCTTGTGTGGTTTATTGACCTTAATATTCGTTATCAATTTCAACCTGATACCTCTTGTCGTTCGTGAGAAAAGGGGTCTTGACAGACAGACAGACGGACAACAAAGTGATCCTATAACGGTTCCGTTTTTTTTTGAGGTACGGAGCCCTAAGAATTGACTAAGCAAAACAAACACAAGCCGAACAGTTTGCACAACAATGCCCGTCTTGCAATAAATCTTAGCATTCTCATTTGTGTGTCGTTTTGCCCCATCTCACCCCTTCGTTTGAAAAGGCACCGATGAATGGGTGAAGTCAATGGGACGAAAGAAATGGGCCAGTGACGTGCGGGGTGAAACTGTAACTCTGGGTAGGTAATGATGAGTATACAGTATACACATATTTGCTTCCTCGGTGCAGGTGGAAGGCGGAAATGGGAAATGAGGTTGACCCTGTTTTGCTTCGAGAGTTTATTAGAATGCAAGCAGTTTTGCTACAAACTCCTTGGATTGAGAAAAATTTACCTTTACAAGGGGTACGAATTTTGTACCCTAACACAGTGAAGTTTTGCCTGTTACAAGTTAAAAAAATATTTTATAAGTTAGAATACAGCGTGAATTTGTATTGGTTTCGCTCCCGAAGCCCAATGATTCTACTCATGAAAACAAGCTACTTTCATGAAGAAAAAAGTTTTTACTCGAAAATAATTTTTACCCTCACATACAAAATGAGTCTATCACTGACAACTTTACTATGGGGAGACGAAAAATATTTTTCGATAAAAAATTTTTTCGTTTGCGAAAGTTGCTTGTTTTCATGAGTAGAATCACTGGGCTTCGGGAGCGAAACCAATACAAATTCACGCTGTATATAATGATGTGTGCGTGAATTTAAAATATTAAAGTAATATTATATTATACAAATGTAAAAAATTATCGATATCTCATATCTCTAACTTTGAATAGCATAGATTAAACAAACGGGAAAAGCTTGTAAATATTGTAATATTCTATTCAGTACATGTAAAAAAGCAAAGTGGCAAATAATATTGGTACAAAAAAGTTTATCACTTTTCGATTAGCTACATAATTTTGAGTAAAAAAACTCTTGCTATGTTTGAGAAGATTCACTTATTCCATTCTAGCTTCACTTCCGCAGGGTTCTCATTACGGTGGCAGGTGCTTGGTTAATGAGCCAGGTGGCAGCACAATGCAACGTTAACAATGCTACCGGGTAGATAGCCACCTTCGGGGTAGCTCGCTTAGGTACCCCTATGTGGCCTGGGTAGATAATTGTTGGGGAATTCTAAATAATGTACCGAGTAGTTTTTATACGTAAAATATTCAACGTATCTATTTGTCTAAAATTCTCTATTGATCCCAGAACAGATCTAGAACAGATTTTCAAAAGTTCTTACTCAACGTCCTCGGGTTCCTTCTACCTCATTATAAATCTAACTTGTTACCTATTTCCTTCTTAATTATTAAATTTGTTAACTTTACCCAAAAAAGCAACATTGATAAATAATTGGAACCTGGGCGACCAAGCTTCGCTCTATAATAGCCGCCTCAACATTAAAATATCATCGGGTGAGCTAGCTATGCTACCCGCCAACAGATGGCGCTTAAGGTTTCTGTCTAGAACGCGGTATTTTAAAAAATGCTTAAAACAAGGGGAAAACTAATGTTCTCAAACATGGGACCTAGCTAGATCCCGAAAACTCCGGTATGGTAAATTTCATCAAAATCGTTAGAACCATTTTCGAGAAACCGATTACAAATATATATAATGTTGTTTGTTTAATAGTATAGGATTACGGTTTATTTAACTTATTGATTGTGCTATGTCACAGAATAGATAGGTCATTATTGTTCTCTATACGCGGATATTTATTTACAAACTATTATCTACCTATTGTTGTTTCGCATGAAACAGCATTCATAAACACAACATCTTCAAGTTTACTATAACGGTTCCGTTGTAATCTATGTTGTATATTTCGCGAATATTTCATTTCTAGACGATCTATCTAGATCAATATATATATAAATAATAGATAAATAAATCATGTTTTATTTCAGGTCATAAACCCAAATTTTTCATACAAGACATGTTTAGTAATATTAATAACAACAGTATATAGTTACCTAAAATCATAAATTAAATTAAAATTATAAAAGTTTACTTGTTAAAAAATTGAAATGTAAATTTAAATTAATAAAATAAATAAATAAATTTAAATTAGTATAATTTACTTAACATGATACTAATATACATATATTATCCTCTGTGGTCTAGTGGTTAGAGGGCTCGGCTCTCGATCCGGAGGTTCTGGGTTCGATTCCCGGTGGGGACACTCTCAAACAAAAATCCCTTTGTGCGACCTCCCCAGTTTGGTTAGGACATTGCAGGATGAATCACCTGATTGTCCGAAAAGTTAGATGATTCCGTGCTTCGGAAGGCACGTTAAGCCGTTGGTCCCGACTACTATCTACGGATGTAGTCGTTAATGAGCCATGTCAGAGGCCTTTGGCGGCTCAACCACTCTGACACCAGGGTTTGTGAGGTCGGTCATCGACCTTGCAACCCACACGATATGATGATGATCCTTATTTAAATTTACATTTCAATTCTTTGACAAGTAAATTTTTATAATTTTAATTTAATTTAATATTATATTTTTAAAATGTCTCGGATCTCCAGGACCCGGCAAATCGCAGATTAATCGTCATCGTTAGTGTAGTGAGTGTAGGTTTACCAAAGAGAAGTAGGTAAGAAAAAACTCGATTTTAATTTTTATTTAATTATTTCAAGAAGCAGAAAATGACAAGCAACATTTTGTGCTCCGCGTTTAATAATTTTAGATCGGTTCAACAGTTCCACAGTCAATTTCATTCATTTTTCAAAAGATGATTTCCCGCAGTAAAAAGTAATGTTATGTAAGTCAGGGATAACGTACACGTAGCTTCCTATTAGTGTAATATTTTTTCGAACGAGTTTAGAAGTTCCAGATATTAAGATATTATAGTCCCTCTAAATATTTTATTTTTTATATTGTTAGTGTGAATGTAGTTAAATATGCAAGTATGTAGGTAAAAAAGATGTAAACGTGATATAAATTGCCATTTCGTAGATACTTCAAATTGATTCAGGTATTATATTTCAGCTGAAATGTCCCCACATGCAAGCAAGAGTGCTTATATTTAGTGGGTTAAAAATACACAGCCCTTCCACACTTGAACTTGACTTAGGGTTCAACAACCGAGTAGCGATAATTAAACGTGGTTTGAACCCGATGACTGGTCGTTTAATTGGGTTTACAAATAAATATAAAAAGCTGTGTTCAAGATCTGACTAGAGATGTGAAAAAAGAGATGAAATTGCAGATGTGATTGTTTTTTACATAGGCCCATTGAATTTGCAAAATGTTGTGAGGAATAATTTAACAAGTAGTTCGTGTGGTGCTAGCTAAGAATAGTACCACTCTAGATCTTCCCGTGGTATGGTAAAAGGCGACTAAGGGATCTCGAACCGGACACTGGGCAGCAGCGTCCTTATTTATTTATTGAAAAGACGAACTCAACAGATAACAATCACATTATGGTTAGACAAATTATTTAAAACTTAGATCCAGATTGTTGCCCAAAAATGTGTACGTACAGCATGAGTTACCAAAAGCTCAGCTGAGCACAGCAATTAAAAAAACAAATACAAATCATGTTTTATTTAGTAGGTAGGTAATCTACAGTAACAGAAAAACTGAGATTCAATAAAACAACGATATATTAATTTGCTAGGACCCTAGACAAAATAAAACATAACTAACATGTCTTTGACCAGTGTGTGTTGCAAAGAGATTTGAACCTCGCTACGCGAGCGTAGCGAGGTTCAAATCTCTTTGGTGTGTTGCCAGTGACGACATATGGCACCGAGACGTGGCCGCTCACGATGGGTCTTATCAGAAAGCTCAAAGTCACCCAAAGGGCTATGCTCGGAGTCTCTCTGCGTGATCGAATCAGAAATGAGGAGATCCGCAGAACTAAAGTAACTGACATAGCCCTGAGAATCGCTAAACTGAAGTGGCAGTGGGCAGGGCACATCGCAAGAAGAACCGATGGCCGATGGGGCGTGAGGGTTCTAGAGTGGCGACCACGTACCGGAAGACGAAGCGTTGGCAGGCCCCCCACAAGGTGCACCGACGATCTGGTCAAGGTCGCGGGAAGCCGCTGGATGCGAGCAGCGCAGGACCGGTCGTCATGGAGTTCTCTAGGGGAGGCTTATGTCCAGCAGTGGACGTCTTTCGGCTGATATGATGATGATGAACATGCAGTGTTAGTTATGTTTTATTAACTTATGCGTATCGTACCACCATATTGGGTATTTGTGGGGTGACCAACCTCCGCGGCCCATCGTGCCAACCGCAATGCTAATAAGCGCGGCGGTGAGTATGGTATTTCTAAGGGAGCTCCCTGTCCTACAGGGGACCAACGGCATTACGGCACATACTTACCGTTACCATAACGTAATCATACCTGCCTATCGCAAGCGATGACTCAAAGATTTCAATTTCGATTTTGCCTGAGAGAACACCTAAAACTTTAATAAAAATGCAGGTTATGTTAACTCTAGTACCATTTAGTCACACACCTATCTATGGCTAGCTTTTGCCTTTCGTTATACCGCAACAGTCTTTAACTCTACATTAACTTTCGTATCTCAGTTTTACATCTCCACTGGAATAGGAACCTTCCAAAGAATGATAATCTAACTCCATACATGGCCTATCAAGCCGGGTCGGGTTTTGAACCATCTGGAGGTTTTGGGCAACATTTAAAGAAACTTAGCTTGTTGACATAAAGTTGTTTTTTGATTGGGTTTTCAGTATAACTTTCTGGTTAGGCCAGATCGTCATTTCCCATTAAGCAAGTGGGTAAAATAATACGAGTACTTAAGTGTTAAAAACTGTTAAAATTACCCCCTGTCGGTTTTTAATTAATTTTTGTAGAGTTGTTTTCATTGTATCAATGGTAAATTCTTCAGATAAAACAACATAAAACGCAACATAAATAAAACTCTTCTTCTTCTTTAATTTAAGAGCTTGGCTCTTGTCGATGGAGTAACTTCCAGTCCTCACGTTGTATCGCGAGCTGCTTTACCTCCTGAAACGACACGACATTGACCTTTTCTTTAATCTGGTCAAAGTAGCTTCGCCTAGGTCTTCCTCGTCCCCTCTTTCCTTCAATCTTTCCTTCCATTATGTTTCGCAGGAAATTGTCGTGCCGTATCAGGTGACCTATCATTTTCCCTCTTCGGTTATCTATTGTTTTTAGTAAACTTCTTTTCTCTTTGACTATTTCTAGCACCTCCTCGTTTCTTTTCTTTTCCGTCCAGCTAATTCTTTCCATTCTCCTCCAGCACCACATCTCAAATGCTTCCAGCCTTTCTCTATCTCTTTGTGTCAGTGTCCATGTCTCACTTCCGTACAATACAATGCTCCATATGTACACCTTGATTAAGCGCTTTTTTACCTTCTTAGATATTTTGGCCTTCAGGAGGTGTTTCTTGTTATTAAAGGCTTTTTTAGCCATAGCTATTCGTTGAACGATATCTGGTGTACATCTGGAGTCACTGGTGATTAAGCTTCCTAAATATCTGAATTTATAAACCTGTTCTATTGTAACGTTATTCAGTTTGATTGGACAGTGATCTGGGGTATGTTTAGATGCTATACGTGTTTTGGTCTTTCCAGTGTTTATTTTCAAACCAAATTGTAAGAAAGTTTTATCCATTTTTGTAAGAAGATCTTGCAGGTCTTGACTATTTTGAGCAACTGCTGCTATATCATCTGCAAACCTAATAAACTGAATTTTTTGCCCATTAATTTTAATTCCTCCGCTGTCTGAGTCTACTATTTCTTGTATGGCCTGCTCTATAAACACATTAAATATTAACGGTGATAGTGGACACCCCTGTCTTACACCTTGTCTTGTCTTTGCCTTTCCCTTTTCCTCTCCGACTTCTATGATTGTTTCTTGTCCTTTGTAAAGTTCGTAAATAATTTTTCTATCTCTATAGTCAACTCCTATTTCACGGAGAACTCTCATCATCTTCCTCCAATCTACGTTGTCAAACGCCTTTTCCAGATCGATGAATGCTATATGTGTATTCTGATTTAGCTCCATGCGTCTATCGATTATCATCCGAAGTGCTAGAATCGCTTCCCTAGTTCCTCTATTCTGTCTAAAGCCATACTGATCTGGTCCTATATGTTTTTCCACTAATGGTCTTAATCTTTTCTGAATTATTTTAAGTAATATTTTTGAGGCTTGTGAGATTAAACTTATGGTCCGGTGTTCATCGCATTTCATAGTATTTGGTTTTTTCGGAATTGTAACGGTTTTACTGATACAGAAATCTGTGGGAATTTGTCCTGTTGTATACATAATTTGCAGAATTTCGAAAATTTCTTGAAATAAAACTCAATACACTTGAAATTATTATCAGGTTATTCTTTTTTGTCATATGGGTTATTTACCATGACATGTATCGGTATACTTGTAAATTTATTATTTAGAAGTGCATGAGCACAGAAAAAGTAGGTGTCATGGAGAGATTGAGCATTTTTTTTTAAATATTGCGTATAATATTAACTGGCAGTCTGAGTTTTCAAAGGATCAATCATATTGCGATAAGTTGAATTTAATATGACCACGTAATCACGCCGCGCCGCCATGTTCGTTCTCTTGCGGCTAACCTAAAGCCAGGTAATTAAATGCCTTCTATAGAAACTATACAGTAACGATACTAATTACTAGGTTCCCTAAACGTCATGTTATCACGCCTATTATTTCACTTTCATTTATTGTCCCGCCTGGGTTTTAGTACAAAGCTAGTAAATCGTGTGATGTTGAGGCCATATCGATTTTTCTATATTTGGGCAGGCAGTGCCGATCGCACGTAGGAGAAGGCAGGTATCAAGATAAGTACCTCCTTACAGACATGAAAGCCAGGCTTTGTTACAATATGAATCGTATTTTTATTTGGTCTGTAACTAATTGTAAGAATTTTGTTGAGATGAGACGGATTTATAAAATGACAATTAACAAGATAATTTTTTTTTTCAACATTGCTATTTTATTACACAGTACACTTAATATGTGAATTTTTATCCTATTCACGTATAGATAGATAAATGGAAGCTTCCGCACACAACAAAAATATTTGAACACGTATGTTTTAGTTTCTCAATTCATTACAGTTTTCATTCATAATTTCGACTTTGAAACACTATACTAAAACGACAAAAAATATAACCCTCCAGTTTGGGCAGTAGGGTAAAAATACTAGGTTATTTTTTTGGACCTGATATGCGTATGCCCACCTCATTACAGAGCTCAAAAGCAACAACTTTTGTTCTACAACTTTGCTAACAACGCACGAAAAATTTTCAACTTCCCATACAAAATGGGTCGGTCACGTGACCACTTAAGTATGGGGAGTCGAAAATTTTTTGAGCTTTGTTAGCAAAGTCGTAGAACAAAAGTTGTTGCTTTCGACCTCTGTAATAAGGTGGACATACGTATATCAGGTCCAAAAAAATAACCTTGTATACCCGAATGCCGAAGTTTTCCTGAACCACATGGAAATGTCAAGTGTCTGTTTGTTATCAGTGGTCAAAGGTATTTTTTTTATGAGTCGTCAAAGTGTAAATATCCCAACAACCGTATCTAGACAGCACGCGGCGTTTAACCGATTTACTTGTAAAATACAAACCAAAAAAATCGCATGTGTTCTTTTTCTAAACATTAAATTAAAAAAATATGGAATTCAAAAGATCAAACGTCCACTACCGCAAATGATGACCGCGATGATCGGCTTCTGAACGGTCAAAAAGTTATTACGATGAACCGTTAAAAATATTATTTCAGTAGTTACATAACAATATTGACTAAGATCTCTGACCATACCCTCAAGCTAATGGAAGAAAGACGCGAAATGGTTCTGCAGTCTCCGGAAGATGCTTCTCAATATCGGCGGCTCAATAAAGAGATCTCTAAGTCTCTGACTCGCGACCTTCGGCTATTTAATACTAACCATATTAAAGAAGCGATTGAGCGGAACAAAGGCTCCAAAGTGTTCGCAAGAGATCTGTCTATTGGACAGAGCCAGTTGACGAGGCTGAAGACCGAGGATGGCAGAACCGTATCGTCCAAGCCTGAGCTACTGAGGGAAGTCGAGAAGTTCTATGGGCAGTTATACACGTCAACCGGCCCACCCGTTAGCAGTCTGGCCAACGATCCAAGAGCTAGACTTACCCGACACCATACCGAAGATATCCCGGACGTCAGCTTGTACGAGATTAGAATGGCTCTCAGACAGCTTAGAAACAACAAGGCACCCGGGCACGATGGAATTACGGCTGAGCTTCTGAAAGCAGGCGGAAGGCCAGTGCTTAAAGCTCTTCAGAAGCTGTTTAATTCTGTCATACTCGAAGGGAAAACGCCACAGGCATGGCACAGAAGTGTGGTGGTACTCTTCTTCAAAAAGGGTGATAAGACCCTGCTGAAGAATTACAGACCCATCTCACTTCTGAGCCATGTCTATAAGCTGTTCTCGAGAGTCATTACGAACCGTCTCGCGCGCAGGCCGGTTTTCGTAAAGGCTTCAGTACCATAGACCACATACATACGCTACGGCAAGTTATACAGAAGACCGAAGAGTATAACCAGCCACTTTGCCTAGCGTTTGTGGACTATGAGAAGGCCTTCGATTCGATCGAGACGTGGGCCGTGCTACGATCTCTCCAGAGGTGCCAAGTCGACTATCGGTACATTGAAGTGTTGAAGGACCTGTACAAAAACGCCACTATGTCAGTTCGTCTTCAGGACCAGGACTCGAAACCTATCCAATTGCAGCGAGGAGTGAGACAGGGAGACTTCATATCTCCTAAACTGTTCACCGCTGCATTGGAAGACGTCTTCAAACTTTTGGACTGGAAAGGACTTGGCATCAACATCAATGGCGAGTACATGACCCACCTTCGATTTGCCGACGATATTGTCGTAATGGCTGAGACCCTGGAAGATCTCGGCACGATGCTCAATAACCTCAGTAGAGTTTCACAACAAGTGGGTCTTAAAATGAACATGGATAAGACGAAAATTATGTCTAACGCCCTTGTTGTACCCACTCCACTCAAAGTTGGAGACTCTACGCTCGAAGTTGTTGATGAGTACGTATACCTGGGACAAACAGTCCAGCTGGGTAAATCCAACTTAGAGAAAGAGGTAACTCGTCGAATCCGACTCGGATGGGCAGCGTTCGGGAAGCTCCGCAATATCTTCACGTCCAAAATACCGCAGTGTCTCAAGACGAAAGTCTTTGACCAGTGTGTGTTGCCAGTGATGACATATGGCACCGAGACGTGGCCGCTCACGATGGGCCTTATCAGAAAGCTCAAAGTCACCCAAAGGGCTATGGAAAGGGCTATGCTCGGAGTCTCTCTGCGCGATCGAATCAGAAATGAGGAGATCCGCAGAAGAACTAAAGTAACTGACATAGCCCTGAGAATCGCTAAACTGAAGTGGCAGTGGGCAGGGCACATCGCAAGAAGAACCGATCGCCGGTGGGGCGTGAGGGTTCTAGAGTGGCGACCACGTACCGGAAGACGAAGCGTTGGCAGGCCCCCCACAAGGTGGACCGACGATCTGGTCAAGGTCGCGGGAAGCCGCTGGATGCGAGCAGCGCAGGACCGGTCGTCATGGAGTTCTTTAGGGGAGGCCTATGTCCAGCAGTGGACGTCTTTCGGCTGATATGATGATGATGATGATTGACTAACTAGCAGTTTTGCACTTGATAAATCGTTTTACTAATCGGTCAATTCAATAAAGACATTTGACTGTTTTCTTTTTAAAATTTCCAATTCCCAAGTAGCATGCCGTGTCGAGGATAAAAAATTCAATGCAGATGTCGGCGGCCAGATCGATCGGTCGTTTAGAAATAATTGATGCAATCCGATCCTGGACTTAAATGGAGCTGTGGAAGAAGCCCGCGTCACACAGAGGCGGTAGCGGAAGCGTTCCGGGGCCGGTATTTTTTGTAAAGTATGAGTTCTTATGCACCCTGTCACATTGAAAAGCGGTCGCGGCGCGGTATTTTATTCCCGCCAAACCGCCCCGGACCGCTTTCGCAAGCATATCGCCTCTGTGTGACTTGAGAAGTGAAGCACTTGCTGGAGTGGGAAGGGTTCTGTAAAAAAGCAGATAAATAAGAATATTTATGTAGCGTTAGATAGAATGTCTTCAGATCTTAGAAATCTATTTGCATCTTATATTTACGACGTATAGGTAAAATAACACTCTTTTATATAACAGGTAATGGTAACAAGACTTGTGTAAATAACCTACAAAGCCGGTTCTCCAGCTAAGTACAGGGTGAAAAAAGTAGGATCGTCCTTTTAAGGGGTGATACTGCATTATTGCATTATTATTAATGTAAGTATTAGCCGACCGCTACATTTAGTCGCACGACAATTGACAGTGTCGACGGCGCCGGTACATCATCATTTGTTCACTGGAAATTTCCTAGTAGAAAACGCGGGTATTAAGGCTGGCCAAAGGGTACATCTGTCCGGTCGGCTAGTATGATGCATCTACAATCTTGTTAAAACATCCTTTTTTTAATAAAGGGTTAAACTTGGATTTTGATTGAATTACATTAAAGTGATTAGTTTGAATGGCTGACTGGATATCATTAGAAAAATAATCATCGCCTATGTCACCTGATCAAATTGGTCAACACACGTAACTTCATCTCAAGTAAAAACTTCTTTTTAGGGTTCCGTACCTCAAAAGAAAAAAAGGAACCCTTATAGGATCACTTTGTTGTCCGTCTGTCTGTCTGTCAAGACCCTATATCTCACGAACGGGTAGAGGTATCAGGTTGAAATTAATACCATATATTAGGGTCCATGAACCACACAAGATCTGAAAATTTCAATTTTTTACAACGACGCAATGAAAAGATATGGCATTTTATGTCCTCATCTCCATACATTTATGCACTAAAGCAAAACCTATAGGGTACTTCCCGCTGACCTAAAATTATGAAATTTGGCAAGAAGCTAGGTCTCACAGTACAAATAAAGGAAAAAGTCTGAAATCATTAAATATTACAACTTTTCTCACAACTAATGGTAACCTATTGTGGTGAGCTCCCGTTTCAAGAACATTCATATAAGAGAGGGGTCAAGTTGGATGGTCGCGGAGGCGATTTTTGTTTTAGTTCTGTTTTAAAAACTTGAACACTTACAAAACTTGAAAATTGATACGTTTATAGTGCATAAGCTATAAAATAACAACAAATAATAAAATTTGGCCAAGCGTGTGTCGGACTCAAAAAATCTAGCACATTAACTTACTGAAATTTCAACTAATACAATTATGATTAAGTGGTGGTACGGAACCCTCGGTGCGCGAGTCCGACTCGCACTTGGCCGGTTTTTTTTGTTTGCAGAATCAGCCATTAAAATTAAATTAAATTGTCAAAATTATTATATATATTTTAAAATTTTACCTAAATAAATCAGTAGCGTTTAAGTTATTGTAAATGGTGTCAAACTTTCTTACGAGCATTCTCTCAACGATCTCTAAAAAGTAAGCGAGGTGAGAGTACATCACTGAATTTAGTGGTGGTTTATTTATATTTATCGAGTGTCAGTGGTAGGAGCAGACGCGGTCGGTCAAGTCACCCGAATGGATCGAGGAGCCAGCACAGAGTGGCAGGACGTTTTAAAGTTCTACTGTCTCAATCTGAACTTTAGAATGGTCAAAGATACAGCATTTTTAGAATCGAACAAAACAGTTGAAAAATGTAAGAAGCAGTAGTTCACTAGAATTCGGATCTCAAATGTTAGATAAAGGCTCATTGTGGTTATGAAATCTCACTGATTCAAAATCTGTGACAAAACGTAAGCAGTCTATCTAGACTAGCATGAAATTTTGCACAATAATTCCTACAACGCGCTGACACTAAAAATGATTTTTGAAAACTCATCCGCAAAGGGATTAAATAGGATGAAATGTTGTGCAGGCACACGGCTAGTTTACAGAATTAGCTGAACAGGTAGATTTTGTAAACCAATGTCGAATTTGTATAAAGATAGCAGCTATCAAAATACATAGACAATAATTTCCTTGGAACATTTCGTTTCCGGTAGCATTTACATCATTCCATCCCGTTATACACTTACGACAGTAATTTTAAGACGAATAAGAAATTGGAGGTGTCTATAATAATGTACGGTATCAAATTCCGAGGCCGATATACACCGATATTATGCGGCAATATAAAGAAACCAATAATATAAACCGGGGTCGCCCGAAGCGTTACATTATATGATATTTTATGCGAGCAATAATTAATGAGGGTTGTATAAATGTATAACGCCAAAAATAGGGTTGGCGTATACTGGTAATTCCATACATCAATCAGAAATGTGGTAAAACGTTTCGTATTATGAATATTCATAATGATTGAAGTTTTCAAACAGATTTAACTGGATCAAAAAGATAAAAAAGAGCAGTTTTCCGGATTCCATAAAATCCCTTTTCTAAAAGCGTTTTATTGGTCTCGAACTGTTTTATCTGTGCTTGCCCCAGTTAAGATAGTTCCTCAGATTGTGGAAGATTTCCTTCTGTCAGCCCTGCAGGAGTGACTCGCTAAACTCGAACATAGACTTCCTGTTACGAAGCCGAGTTGAGTTACGCTTACTTGCTTCCTGACATTGGATTAGTTGGAAGTTTCGCTAACTTGCTATAATTCTATGGATCCTGTCCCATAGATAACTTTAGGGACGTTTTTCTTGCAAAGATTGTTACAAAGGCTTATGGGTGCAGGTTGTTTGCTTGGCGCGTAAATTTCTTTTTTCCTTCATGATTGCATGTACGAGTATATCCTTACTTGCAATGCGAATCATACACGCTTATTTTTTAGGGTCCGTACCAAAAGGGTGAAAAACGGGAACCGATATAGGTAGACAGTTGATTTGTAAAAAAAAAATTAAACAAAAAATTCTACTTCCCGTACAAACTGCATCAGCTGACAACACATTTTGTATGGGAGGTCGAATGTTTTTTTCGTATTACGACCTATTTTCCTATGGAAAAGTTGTTTATTTTCATTGTGATAAAAAAATAACGCTAAATATTAGTTTAGTAAATTTTATTGATCATGTACGCTTGTCAGAAATAAAAACCTAATTTAAATAATTAATTCTAGTAAAAGTCTTTAGAAGTAATTTTATAAAGTTCATGGTTCTAATCATTTTATCTTTGAAAGTTTTTATGATTGAAATATTTTTTCTCTATTCAACCCTCAAATGGAAGTAATAACATAATACACGGCTATTTTTAGGCACTGCTTAATTTAAGTAGTAATGTCACTTCATCATAACATCCCATGAAAACGTCCACTACAGGACAGGGAGCTCCCTCTAGAATTCTAGCTTTTGCTGGAAAAATGTAGAGGGGAAGTACCATAGTCACCTCGATTGTTAGCGTTACGGCTGGCACCATGGACCGCGGTTTTAGGTGACCGTAGTAAGTAAGATGTTAGATACATAGGAGGATGCTGCTGCCCATCCTACAGTTTATAACCCTTAGTCGCCTCTTACGACTCCCACGGGTATTTAAGGGGTTATGTCACTTAGAACAGTATAATAACAACTTTTCCAAAGGAACGTGGATCAAAAACGAGGAAACTTTTTGGGCATGCCATACAACGTCATCAAAATTTTTTTTCGTATGTCGACCTATGGTTCTTTGGAAAAGTTGTTCAAATTTGCTCCCAGAGTAACATAATATTTGGCGATGTGTTCAAAAATAACCCAGTGTCTTGAATGCAAAGTACTGCCTAGTTCTATAAATAATTAAAGGAGACGTTCTAGATTACTATGGGACCTCGGCCATGTCTTTGTACATTATTCAGTTGATTCTTAATACATTATTAGAACGTCTGTATGTTATGATTTTTGTTTAATTCGGCATAGTTTACTCGTAATAAATATCCTGATAAATTTTCATTAATCAGCCATAACGGTAACACACATTATGGTAGAAATTGTCATTTGATGTGGCTTTTAGGCAGATCATCACACTTTCAAGATGTTTATAGTTGTATTTTGCTTAGTTGGCCCACTGAGATATTTAGTGCCCTATCGCACGAATGAGCATGTTTTTGATGATTTTTCTCGTAAAAACTAAAGGATGATGTACGAAAAGAGTTGATAAATCAAACTATGTATGTTTTTGTCTTTTTTAGGGTTCCGTACCCAAAGGGTGAAAAACGGGACCCTATTAAGACGCCTCCGATGTCTGTTTGTCTGTCTGTTAGCGGGCTGTGTAGACAGTTGAAATTTTCACAGAATATGTATTTTTGTTGCCGCTATAACAACAAATACTAAACATAAAAAGAAATAATAAATTAAGGGGGCTCCCCTGCTAAAAACTGGTCACGTGCGTGTCGGACTCGCGCGTTATTAATACATTTTTGCGTGTCTGCCCGTCTATAACTTAGACGGTATTTTTACCTTAGTGGTACGGAACCCTCGGGGTGCGAGTCCGACTCGCTCTTGGTCGGTTTTTATAGCAGGTGATAGAGATGGCCGGAGATGAAATACCTCATTTTGGTGTTGTTTTATTCAAGTTATTAATAGTATTGGTACCTGTCACATTACATAACGACAGGACTTGTAACGATGCGGTATCTTTACGACCCCTGTCGTATATAATTTGGTGGGAGCGGCGATCCCTAGGGATCCATAGAGTTTAGGAAAACTCGTCAAACTGATTATAGTTCCGCTATATTGCTTTAGTGTAAGTTCTCGAAGTTATTTTATGAGTATGTTGGTTTTCCTGTTTTGTACATTTCTGTTGTCAATTTTGTTTCATTATAAGAACACTTGTACAACTTAAAAGTTTATTTGTCATGCTCCCGAATAGAAGCCCAAGAATCCCACTAATGAAAATAAGCAACTTTCGTAATGATAAAAATATATATATTTTTCTTGAGTTTTTTTTTTCATTGAGAAAGTTGCTTATAGCTTTGGGAGAAAATATGTATGAAAAATTACGTTGTAATATTCTATTTATCGAAATTCGCCCTATTGCATTCACATTTCTTTCTAACTCACTTCACTCAAAACTAACAAACAATTCATAATAATTTCAAATTTCGTTTAACAACATCGATCAATTAATACCCACTTGGAACACTTAAAAATAACCTTTAGATCTTCTTTGAAAATAAATCATAAAGTTACTAAAGTACAGTTTAAAATTGCTTGAATATTTGAACGTGAAAGAAGCGAAGTGGGGTCAAAACGTGGGTAAAAAATCGACGGCAGCTGTTGGGCACATGGCGACGGCAAAACGTTTAATAAAACTAGGATTCGTCGTTCTTTCGTTCTGATAGGTAGTTTTTAGCTTGCTGCGAATTTGCTGATCGGTTGAATTGTTTCTATGTTGGTTTATGACAATATGATCCTGAAATGAAGATTAATTAATATCACAACAGTCAAAAGAAATATGGAAGACCTAGGAAAAACATTTCAAGACCAAAAGAAACCGACATGCAGAATATTAAGTAAAGGTGATGAGAATAGTAGAAACAAAGCGAAAAAAGTATGCAGAGATCTTAGCAGTTGGAGAAATGTGATATTGGCTTACCCCTTCGGGAAAGAGGTGTGGTATTTATGTACAAGATCAAAAACTATTATGTTTTGTAGTTACCTCTAAAAATCATATTCAAAACGTCTCAGATTTAACTAGAAACAAGCTAGAAACAATTAATCATCCCGACACAGACTATACTAATTATATTAAAGGTCCCGGACACTAACTAGCTAATTTGCCAACAGAGCACAAGTAAAGCCTTTTGTGTCTCACCATACGTCATTTAGTATGACGTGTTAGGAAATTAAAAGTATAGTTCATTTTCAGTTTAACTAAAATGCAAGAAAATCTGCCAATAAAATTAATGGAAAGCTTTTAGAGGAGCAACGCCGAGTCCTCTCCAGTTCTGTCAGTCCAGGTTGTTTTTCTTCTTGCTCTGCCTCTTATCCTCTTTTGATCTGAACGATAATCCTGACTTAAAAAAATATTTTCTGGATTTAATTTTTTCGACTAGAAGCGAAACAGTTTATATTTTACGCTCACTAGTTTTCCACTTATTCTAAAAGACCCAATATGATAGTCCCACTCACCAGATGTTCGAACGAGAGTGACTCTACAGTTTTTCCCATGGTGTAGCTTACGCAATCTAGCCTATCAAATCTCGCCGCGCTTGTAGATGCATATTTATGAATGGATAAAGTTCTTTTGAAGGCAAATGTTTGACTTTATCTTCTTGTTGTATCGGTTTACCATTGGTGATAGACGGTTACTCGTAGCATTGTTTCGAGTTGTTTTAAACTACGGACTGACATAAAAGAGCAGACAGTTTTGACTACAAACATTTCTCTCGAGTAGGGATCGAACCCTCGTCTGAAGGCGCAAAATATAAGGTCACGATAAACACCGCAAATGTGGCCATCAACAAAAGGATGATTTCCTTAAACTCCTGCCTCACAAAGTCAACACCAAAGAGCTTTCATGAATTTTTCCATATACAACTAGAGAGCTCACGTGAAGAATCATTTCCGTCCCTGAAAAAATAATTTAAATGGGCCTCCGACTCTTTCTAGCACCAGTACGAGCAATAATGCTAGATCTGTGGTTAGAGACGTTTTTTCTTGCCAGCACTGAAAAACGAGACCATAAAATTTATAACCTACGATTTCTAGAAATCAAACAACAAGTTACAAATGAATTTCACTAAATCACGGGAGGTCTATACGAACCTTCAAATTCACCGTTTTAAATTAATTAAACTCAATCAGTGCACCCAATAATGTGGCGAGGCCAGTTTCTATGTTCATTTGAACAAATTTTAACAAATCCATTTAGAGTTGGAAGGTGTAGAGCCTGAGGGCAGATGTTAATTCAATCATACGACCAAATGTCTAACATTTAAACTTTGGACATTCGGAATGGATTTGATTGGGAACGGACACGTCTACTAATGGAATTCTGATTAAGTGCGTGCGAATTGTACTAACTTTTTTAAGTAAAGAGGAAATGGATTTTAAAAGTATTACTTACCAAACTAAGGTACATTGACAAGAGGCGGCAAAGAAACTGGATATATACCTACTAGATAGCAAAAATTCATATTTTTAGAATCAGATTTCACAATTTATGTAACTGATTGCAACTTCTAAAAAAATTTTAAATAAAGATGTAAAAAGATAATTTTAAGCACTTTTTTCTTTACACAAGACACTTATTTCAATACGAATTGCTTAACTTATACATATTCATTCAAAAAAGTTTTGTCGCAAATAAATTCAGTTGATAAATGGAACGGGAAGAAGAGGGAGCGGTGAAAAACTTGGGGAAATTGTTTTTTGAAACTGTTTCCCGTTATTTCGGACACTGTTGCATGGTTATGAACGTCTGAAATATGGCTTGTTTTTGGATAAACGGTGTTTGAATGCGAGCGTACTATAAACACTGTTTTTTGGTAACTTTTGAGGCACAGTGTAATTAAGGGCAACACTTTTTATTATACTAAACAGTTTTTGTATACCTAATTATGTTAAATATTTATTTAGGACTAGACTTCCGCTGCAGAGGCTTCATTTTTATATGATTGTAATTTCGGGAAAATTTTATATAAAAAGACTAGGTACTTGACTTTCCATAGAAAATGAATCAGTTGATAGCGAATTTGGTATGGGAGGGCCAAAATTATTTTTCGTATTTCGACTTAAGTTTTTTGGGGAAAGTTGTTCAGTTTCATGGGCAGAATGAATCCTTCAGGATTGATACACCCTTTCTGTTACACCTTGTATAGTTTACTGACGAGTGCGATTTTTTTAATTTCTTGGCTGATTAAGTCTAGTATCGGTAGCTGACTGTAGTCTATTTTTACCCGACTGCCCCAAAAAAGGAGGGTTATTTTACAGTGCAGTACGGGAATCATCATAAAGGCTGTTTATATTGGTTAGGTAGGAGCTGGAGCTGTGGTTAGGTAGGAGCTGGAGCTGAGAGGGAGAGGGAGGGAGAGAGTGAGAGGCTGCACATTGTCTGAAAGTCACGCGGGCAAAGCCGCAGGCACAGCTAGTCATAACATAAGTTCTTAATCACCAGAAACTAAAAGTAAAAGTCTGAAACACTGTTATTTTTCGTCCATTGGCCAAATTTTTGTAAGTAATTGCTCATGAAACTGAACAACTTTTCCAAAAAGACAAGGCACACAATAACAAGACTTTTATTTATCATCTATCATCAACTATTGGCGTCGTATGGTTTGTATGGGGGCATCCAAAAAAATTGTTTTCGAGCCATGTTGTTTGAAAATTCATGTTCTGAGTAAAATAAAAAAATTTGGCCAGAGGTAAATATAAAACAAATAATTCAATATAATAATAAGACATATAATTCAGCATAGGCTAGATTCAGGCTTTTGTGCTCCATGGTTGGTTAGTCCTACTATCCTATCCTACTAGTCCTATCCTTCCTACTAATATTATAAACGCGAAAGTTTTTAAGTATGGATGGATGTTTGTTCCTCTTTCACGCAAAAACTACTGAATGGATTTTAATGAAACTTGGCACAAATATAGGTTAGGTCTTGGAATAGCACATAGGCTACTTTTTACCGCGGGAAAACACTTCATTCCCACGGGAAAACGCATTTAATGCGGGTGAAACCGCAAGCGGAAAGCTAGTCCTATCCTACTAATATTATAAACACAAAAGTTTGTAAGTATGGATGGATGGATGGATGTTTGTTACTCTTTCACGTAAAAACTACTGAATGGATTTTAATGAAACTTTACAATAATATAGCTTAAACATCAGAATAACACATAGACTACAATTTATAAACCTGCGCAGACGAAGTCGCGGGCACCAGTTAGATATAAATCCGCAACTTAGGCACGAAGTTTTGGCGAACCGAAAGGTTTACGGTTTTCGGTAGAATCGATAATTAGGTACAAGTTTTGTTTAACTTGTGTTCCAAACAACGTAGTTCACGTGATTACGGAATCTTTTGGGACCCCCCGAAGGCCCGGAGGTTATTTACATTCTGTGTATTCACGTCTTTAGTAAAAGGTTCAATGACAATCAGAAGGGCATTGTCATTTATAACCTTACAATAATTACGTGTTGTTTTTGATGGATTCATATGGAGCTCGAAAGAAAAAAAGATGAAACAAAAGTTTGAAATGTTAGATAGTACTGTGTTAAGTAAATAACGCAAAACCTCCCGAGTGGTAGCTCTGAACACGAAACTGAACAACTTTTGATAAAAAAAATTGCTCTTTCATACAAGTTGTTTCATTCAGCTGATCGATTTGTATGAAGCAGTAATTTTCCAATTTTTTTAAAGTCGTAGAACAAAAGTTGTTCAGTTTCATGTCTTTTAACCGAGAGGTTTTGCGTAACACGTTGTAGATAGATGTATCCTATAGATTAAAATTTAATTAAGTAACTTACTACTGTATAAACTATTTTGTTATTGGGGGACCTAACCGGTGGCTGCCTGAGCCCTCAGTTACGTCCTTAAGTACAGTTATAAGCACATCAAGGTTGGTACATTAGACTTTGTACCGTTCTTATTTCAATAGACGTACGGGCTAGAGTCGCACTGTTAGTGTCAAGCTTGACCTGTTGTTGACTGTACGTAAGTTACGCCCTTAGTCGAAATAATGTAGCTTGATTAGAATGACAGCAATGTGAGAGCAGGACGGAGCGATGCGCTATACATTGGAGTGACAGAGACAAGTATCGATCCGACCTGCAGCTCTCATGCATAGTTTTTCCTGCTGTCATTCTAATCAAGATGACTGTAGTCACGATATGATGATGACCTCTACTAAAGTAGGGCCAACGTAAGAAGTCCGTTTTGAAGTTTTCTTATCACCAACACACAGGGTTAATATTTCATTGCAGGTCGTAATTTTTCATACGTTTGACAGCTGTCATAATGGACCTATTACGATGTCCCACCGATAAATGAACAATTATATCAATTGTGTCCAATACATTATTAAGTTTCCCTGAATTTGAGAGACTTCAGTGTACAATTTTATGGACTTGGCATCTGTATTACATTTGTAACCGCTACTCGAAATGATTTCTCCTATCAACAGTACTTATTTTTGTATAACAGTTCATCGCCCCGCATCTATAATTACAGTGACTGTTGGTTACACTGAAGTGACTTGTCTAATTGTAAGTGTAGTGCAATTTGTCCAGTTGACTCAAACATTGCAATCAGACGGCCGGATGGCTGTAATTAACACCATCAGGAAATGTGTCATGTGGGAAGGTTCTCTTAATTCTTGTTCCCGTCTATATATACTATTTCTTACCAAAGGTTGGAAGAGATCTATTCAAAGCGATAAGCTCCACATTAAAAACTTCTATGACACTGTATCATGTTATTAATTTTGAGTAGGTAAGGTTTGGAAAAAACTATTTCAAACCTCTAAAAAATCTACACGTTTATGTTTATATGCTTAGATGCCCCAAATTACAAAAAATCACACTGAAAGTGTCACACCGAAACGATTGATATGTATCCCTTATTAACCTTTTACGACACTGTTGGAATGAAAGGAGGTGGTAATTTTTTTAAACAAGTCTGTAGTACGCCTCAGGAAAGGGGCAAACAACTGCAAGGTGCAGGCAGCAAAACAACAACAGTCAGTAATGCCCTGAAAATTGCATACTTAATAAACAGGCACAGCATTTAAGTGAAGGCAATAACAGCACCGGAAACTACGCCTAAAATAACCCACCGTACGGTACGGTTCTCTCGTTGATTCCGTTCCTAACAACAGTGGCCATTACAGGGTTAAATTACCGTCGTACAGAATGAAGTTTCAGCTTGGTACAAACATGTCATCAACCTTAATAACCACTACACATACTGTCATATACTGGGTACTGCAGCTACCGACGCTTGTCGCACCCTACTATTATTCACTCGATTTCTGTGTTTAATTCAGAGTCCCTAATAAGAACTGGACATTCCTAAAAGATTGTTGATAAAAGAACAAGAATATTTGAAAACACTGGAAAGTTTTTAAATTTGATTAAGACGACTTTGTTATTGAACGAATAATTTAATTATAAGTTTAAGAAAAATTTTAATTTATGAAAGATGATCTAATTAAGAGCCACCGCCGATAGTTTGATCGTTCTGGGAATCAGTATGTACCCCTTTGGTAATGCGCGCATTTGTCGATCGATTTGTCTATAGAAAGTACGATTGCGACTAAACTGTTGGCCAACTAAAAATTGCTAGTGCGCGGTGGCTCTAAAAATTCGTAATTTATAATCGTAATTTTTTAAAGTAGGCTTGTAACGATAGTATCCTTTAGGTGGGTGGAAATATAACACATTTAGTAGTATCTGGCCAATATCCTAGAGCAGCGTTTCTTAACCTTTTTATTTCACGGACCCCTAGGAATTCAAATATAACTTCAGGGACCCACCCCCTTAATAAAAAAATCTTTAAATTGGACCATTTATTTTAAGTTCTACAAATACAAAAAAAAATACTTTAATTTGAAAATTTGTGCAGGTTTTTTGCAGCCAAGTTAGTGATTGCAGCCAAGGTTGATGTTATTACTTTTGTATTCTCAAATTGGAAGTCACTTATAACCTCTTACATTTACTTATTATGGATTGTTAAATGGGACTGCGGACCCCCATACATATACACAGGTTAAGAAACGCTGTCCTAGAGGATACGTTTCACACAAAGACTTGGAAACGTTTCCGTAGAAAGCGCTTCGTCAGCGCAAAAAAACACAATGGCCGGAGGGCCAACAATACGTCCCTACCAGTTGTGAACTGATCACTCTGCGGTCCTCCCAAAATAACAAATGAATTGCGAAAATCCAACCCCCTCCATCGCAGTGCCAGCCTTACACGATCCCCTCGATAAAACAGCTGCTGAGTTGCCACAGACAGTTTGTGATTTGTACGCTCTAAAGTCTGTCTGGGATAAGTAAGATAGGAATGTTCTTTAGAAAGTTATATAGTCAGTTCATAAAATGGCGTTGACTTTTGATGGTCATTTAAAACAAAATATTTGTGGAGTATTTTAAGCAAGTCGAGAAGAGCAACATAAAATATCGATTTATTTTGTGGCGTGACAGTAATTGGTGCTTTTGACATTTTTGTGAACGATAAAGATCGCTTCAACAATTGCTCAAATAACTTCATTTCAAAAGCTAATAACGACAATCCCTCTTTTCTTTGACCAAATAGATTCGCAGCATTCCAATCCAATAAAACTTGGACTTCATAAAGTATCAATAGAGATTGCTGAGCAGAACGTCAGAGTTCTCATCTAAGTGGACGCTTTACACTTTTGCTTTCGCTATCGAATCGAACGAAGGGGTATTCAGAAAATTTAATTTCCGTCGACAGATCGAACAATTTCACTGCAATGTGGTCTCCGCGGGCTATAATTGGGTCATCCGAGGGACAATGGACTCCAACAACGTTATTATTAGTAGATCTTTTACAGTCATTTACTCTCCAAACTTATCAATCATCTTTTCAACGAGGGAACTGGAAAACGTTTATCGAAATTTTCGACATTGTTAGGAACGTCCAAAAAATTTGTAGGGCTTTTACTATGTTTACCATTACCACTCTGATTCGAAGCATAGCCGTTTTCTCTTTTGTAGTTGATGCAATCACTTTATACGAGACATTTATCAATGTCGTGCTCCAGAAAGAGCTTGGCGGTTCTCCTCGATGTATTGAAAGACCTCCAAGAAAGTGAAACATAACGAGTTTCCAAACCATTTTACACCAAACAAATGATTGTAAACAAACAAAACGAGACGATTAATCACGGGCCGTTCTCAGTTTTAGCAAGTAATGAATCGAAAAGATTAAGACGCCACCGTTCTGAGCTTGGGGAATCTAATCAACGTTCCAATTTACACAAATCGTTCTGGGCACTCAAACGTGTGGAGCAAGAATGTCTTCGTTAATCTAACCAATCGATTATACTGGCGGGTTAATAAAGATTGACAGAGGACCTGACGGGGGCCTTATTACTAGTTTCGAGATGAACCTCAGGTCAGAATGGGCGCATTTTCTCAAGTCAATTCCGTGCTGGCAGGCTGGTTGTGGCTAGCTCCTGTCTTGATTGTCACTTGTTTGTCGACGCTCTGTGAGACACTAATTGGGAAACCACCTACAGAGCCCCAGTTTCTACAACATTTATCTATTAGTCGGTCCAGCGGAGGTTGGAGTTAATTTTAAACAGGTCCCGCTTGACAGCTTTCAGTTGATCGTTTTTAATAGAACTAAGTTGTATTCCTGACCAGCGTATTTGGTCTAGTTTCTTCGAGAGGTTCTTGTTTGTTTTGTTTAATGATGTCTTTTACCCAGTCCACTCTAACTAATAGGGTCCATCTTCAGGTTTTTGTTGATTTATTCGTTTGTCTAGTATATATTTTTTTTATTCTATTTCTTCTATATTATTTGTATTGTCTAACCCCATTTCAAAAATTTCAAAGCACAATATTGTTACCTGTGGGTTTGAATCAAATGTCACAAAAAGGATCCAGCACGTAAAAATTTATTAACTTTCTATTTAGTTGAAAATTTTACTGTAGCAATATATTTGTGTATAGAATATAGTAACTACGTGTACAGTAGCAGAGTGCACGACGCATAATTCTTTTTAGGAATAACGTTACCAAATCGATATCCGAAAAAACAGATAAATAAAACAGAGTCTGTTCGCACTGCTTGCAGGCTTATTCAAAAGCAAAATATCGTCTAGTCTACATACAATGATCACAAAACAAACACTTGGAAGGAGTGAAGTTCCTCAGTCCTCAGTTTCTAGCCATAACGGGTTACAATGTGAAAAGTTAGCCCCACAATGGAGTTATCGTGGATCGAGCAAACAGAGGGCCGCCTGCTCACTGCTGCTACGGTTGGTTGCCCACCCCACATGAGGACATACGGGAGCGTGTTTTGGACGAAACTGCCCAAGTTGTTATTAACACACTGTATTGTTCAGGTACTTACTTACAATTTACATGTTGCCGGTATTTCACTGGGACACTGGTAGCGCGACTGGTTGCGCCACTGGTGTCCGTAACAAGACACCAGTAAAGACACCAGAATCGCTACACCCTGCACCCTGCTACCACTCCCAGTGAAATATAGCCCTTAATACTGTGGCCGCAGGGTGTAGCGACTCTGGTGTCTAGTTACGGACACCAGTAGCGCAACCAGTCGAGCCACCAGTCGCGCCACCATGGTGTCTCAGTGAAATACCGGCCTTAGTGATCAAGTCAATCAGATTTGCTGAAATACGATTTGGCTAACGGTATTTATTTAGATAAAGTTTTATTTATACGTTGACGAAAGAGGATAGGTGTCATGAATTATTACATTCTAGCGAGTACGTTTGTTATTTCTTTCCGTGTATTTCGAAATCCATGACATAAATGCAGAAGCTTTCAGCAAATATCCATAGTCTGGTGGCTTCGTCTTTTAATTTTTTTGCTCGTCTTGCAGGATGCCGTAATCGGATCTTGAGATTCGTATGAAATGAAGGATTGACTTTGTATTGTTGGGAGAATGTTTTAAAGAACATTATGTTGTAAAAACATCAGACCAAGATGAGATTGCTTTTTTATGACTTTCGAAGAAAACGTATTTGTATTAACTGACTCAGCCTGTAGGTATGTATTAATGTAGGAATCCACTTTGTCTTATTGTTTTGAATCCAAAAGTAGTACGGAAGCATTTTTAGTATTTACTACACATAGAACTTCGAAAATACTTTTATAGTGCCCCAAAGAAACAACCAAAACAGTTTTTCATTTCGCATCTCTACCGAAGGCGTTGTTGTTCCCACTTTTCTTTACGCAAGATTGCAAAACAGGAAATTGAACCTTGGTCTCTTCAGACAGGAAGAAGGTATATCGCGTAGAGTTCATAAAAGCGGGCAGCTTGAGGCAGTTCTGAAGATAGCTTTTATAAAATAGCGCTACCTATTAAAAGTCCAGCAATATCAAAACTATCACAGGTATGAGACGAATAGTTACCGGAAAAATAACATGAGTGCTCGATAGGAAGTTTAGACATCGAGAGCTCTACAGCGACAAATATCTCTTGTGGAACATTATTGCTTCGGTAAATTGCAATTTCTCAAAATTCGAGGCACGCCGCGTCCGAACGGCTGCACAATTGGTCAAAATGGCTACGGTCCGGAGAAGATATCTTTCGGCAAATTGATCCATGATACAAAGAGAACCTTTCCTCGCCCTGTCAAGCTGCAACACAATGGAGGCCAAGCCGAATACCGAAGCCGAACACCCCTCTTTGTCCGACCTCTGACGTGTTTGAAGGCCCACTAACAAATGACGATCGCCCGAAAAAAAGAAAAAGAGTTTACGAAAAGTTTAATTTCAGCGCAGATTGCTCGAATTTCGGGAATGTTTCCGAAAAGAAGTTTTTAATTGAGTCGTAAGAAATGGAAACTTATTGAGGACAATTTTATGGTATCGCAATTTGATACTATCTACTTTCGCCTCTAGCAACGGTTTTAAAACTTTTTTATTTGTAAAGATTTAGATTAAAGCTTCAATTTAGGAAATTGGTTCTCTTAAAATTCTTCTGATTTCGTTAGTTACTATTAGTATATCATCCAAATAAAAAAAAAAAACAATGTAAGAATCGAGTTAGAGTTTGAACACTGATTTTAGGTCATTATTCTGCTTAGAATAATTACGAGTTAAACTTAATAAAATCAACTGGACTACTATATGTATAATAGACACTAGCTGTTACCCGCGACTTCGTCCGCGTAGATTTTATAAAAAAACAGAACTCGAACTTAATTGAAACATATTTTACGGAGCGCTTATCCTTCTTGATCCCTACGTAAAAGATGCATTTGTACTTATCCAAGTTGAATAAATGCATCTTACTACAAACTTAATTATCTTTTGATTTTATTTAACTGGTAGGTAGTGCGGAATTTTCATTGTCAACCGTTACAGGCGAACTTAAAAAAGAAGGCAATAAAGGGAGTGAAGTGAATGGGTAGCGAGGAGGTATTCATAAAAGTAAAAAAGGTCCCTATTCCTCCCTATTTATCCTTTTGTATCCCCCCCCCCCTACATTCCCACTACCCCTCCCTCACCCCCTCCCTCACCCTCTCCCACTCTCTCTTCCTCTCCCTCGCCCCTCCCTCTTCCCCCCCTCACCCTTCCTTCCCCCTCCATTTCCCCCCTTCCCCTCTCCCCATCACCCTCCCTTTCCCCCCTCGCCCTCCTCCCATTCCCCTCCCTTTCCCCATTCCCCTCCCTTTCCCCCTTCCCCTCACTCATCCACCCCTTCCCCCTCTCCCTCCCTCTACCCCCCCTCCCTCTACCCCCTCCCACGCCCTCTACCCCCTCCCACGCCCTCTACCCCTCCCTCCCCCTTTCTCTCCCCTCATTTTCCCCTCCCTTACACTCTCTCCCTATCCCTCCCCCTCTCCCTCTCCCTATCCCTGACCCTACCCCTATCCCTGCTTCTACCCCTAACGCCATCTTAACCGCTATCCCTATCCTTATATAAACATACAACTGACACTCATATTGATTTTTAGACATTTCAAACCTATCGAATCCCAACCCCATCCCAGGGGTGGTGGTATTTCACGTCCACCACGTTGGATTTCAAAATCATTGTAGTTTTCGTAATCAGCGACCCGATAAACCATACGAACGACACACATATTGATTTTTAGACATATCAACTCTATCGCACCCCAACCTCATCCCCAAGGGATGATAGCATTTCACGTCCACTATGTTGGATTTCAAAATTGTTGTAGTTTTTGTAATCAGCGGCTCGATAAACCTTACAAACGACACCCATATTGATTTTTAGACATTTCAACCCTATCGCACCTCAACCTTATCCCCAGGGGATAATGGTAGTTTACGTCTACCACGTTGGATTTCAAAATTGTAGTAGTTTTCGTAATCAGCGATACTTTGTTGAATAAAAAAAGTCCCATCAAAATCGGTTAAGTAGTTTCGGTGTGCTGTAGCAGATACAACCCCGCTAGAGTATTATTGTATGTGTAGATTCCCACGGGAATGAGATATTTTCCCGGGGTAAAAAGTAGCCTATGTCCGTCTCCAAGTTACCATCTATCACCATACCAAATTTCATCAAAATCCGTTCAGCCGTTTAGGCGTGAAAGAGCAACAAACAAACAAACAAACAGACAGACAGACAGACAGACAGAGTTACTTTCGCATTTATAATATTAGTATGGAAGTATGGATGTATACCTATACCTAACTTGTCGTATAAAGCAAATCTAGTTCTCTGTATGATGTGAGCTTGTAGATCGTTGTGGAGCCTCTCTCTAGCAGACAAAGAAGTGTAAATATGTCGGGCGGGTCACGTCTCGTCCGTCTCGTTCATGGCTCGATGCCTTCGCTGACGCCGGCAGGCTCAAGTTGAGATATTCACTCACAATGTATGTCGCAGCTATATTGTATAAGTCGCCGTTTTAAATAACGGCGGCGGCATTTTACAAAACGGCGCGTAATTCGTTGTGGTCGCAAGATAACCTAACCCAACCTAACCGATCCCTACTCGGAATCGTGTAGGTTGGGATTACCTTAGATGCACCCTAAAATGCACCCGTTTAAGGTCGTTTGTAATACGACGTGTTATACGATATGGCGTGCCAGAAGGTAATTACGCGCCGTTTTGTAAAATGCCGCCACCTTTATGTAAAACGGCGAATTATACGATATGGCATCGACATATACACCGTTTGTATGCGAGTCACCTTGGTGAACGAAAGCCTCTTGACTTTACGTCTTACAAAATGACTAATATTTTTTGTGTCAATGGTTTTCAATCAAAAGTCAGGAAAGTTCATAAGAAACAACTCGAACGTATTATTTGTACATTGTTTAACTCAAGGTCGCGTGAGAGTTATACGTCTTGCTTTTGCCTCGTAGTGGGAATTTCACTGTGTGTAATCTCCAGTAAATGATCTTTCGTAGGTACGCATATTATTTTTTACTTGTTAAGCTTTACCCGTTTAAGACAATTTATGTGTGTAATATGTCGAATCTTTGTAAGTCGCGAGTAAATAGGTTCTTGTCAAGCTCGTTCCAATGTTTCCTGTAGGGCTAGATCAAGGTCAAAAGCAAGCCAATTGAGTACATTTTTTTTTATAAAAAGTAGGTAAGACAATTTAGCGTGCTACAACTTGTTAGACATTTACGAAGTTCGGCACTTTATTTAAAAAACAAAGTTCTATGCATGTTTTTTAGTTCATAAATAAAATCAAACAGTTTTTCTTGTAACAGATTTTAAAGATTCTGCCTTCGTCCCCTGAAGATCGTTTTACCAATTACTTTACATAAATTCTGTAAAACACCCGAAGAGTCAGTTTTGGGTGCCATTATATTGATTAATGTTTGAAGAGAATAAAGGTCAGGGGATCATTGTGACCTTTTGTGCACATTTCATTCTTCGTTCAATAGAATTCACGGATCACTTGACATTTATCTAACGCATCTTTTAGCAGTCATACCTGTTTACCGATGTCGGGTTGGTAGGTAGGTAATACTCGTAGTAGGTATATCTATTATAGGTATATATATTACTTCAGAAGGTAGGTAAAATGAAAGAGGCGTGTTCTGGAGACGGCGTTTACTGTAAAACTGTCTAAGTTACATAGGAGTCTTACTATAAAAATCTTAACTGTAGTACTATAGAAAGACTTATACTACGTCATGGTTATGATGGATATGTCCTAAGTATGGACACGCCACACCTGTTTGGTTTTAGTGAATAAAAATTACGTTGTTTTCCATTACCCCTTCTTAATCTTATTGGTTAGCGCAACAAAAGCAGATTGCTATCATCGAATGATTTTCAACAGAAACAGTGACTAATTAGAGTTTTGGCCCTCTTCAAAACAGCTCTCGACCTTGGTATTCCGCTACAGCTTCTATAAAACTTTATTCTGCCTTAAAGAAAATCCTCTTCAGCGAATTTTTATACGAATGATGAAAATATTTTTTCGTTAAATTCCAGGGTAAACTTATTTCAAGCTCTGTGCGTTCAAATAACTTCTCGACTTTCTTACTTGTCTTACTTACTTTAACGTCGACGTTTTGTCTTATATTATGTCTAGTTTCGTACTAGTTTTATTCTCAGTACCTGGTCGACCGAGCTTCGCTCTATAATAGCCTCCTCAATATTAAAATATCATCGGGTAAGCAAGCTATGCTACCCGCCAACAGATGGCGCTGTAGGTTTAGGCATTTTTTAAATGCTTGAAAACACAGGGAAAACGAATTTTCCCAGACATGAGACCTAACTAGATCGATTTTTTGCCCCCAAAATTCATCGAAATCGTTAGAGCCGTTTTCGAGAAACCGATTACAAATATACATATATATATTTATACAAATGTTGCTCGTTTAATAGCATAGGATTTAATTTTGTTACCATATTTGTCATCTCCAAAAAAAGCTTGCGCTATCATACTTGCGAAACGGCCGAGATAAAATTTGAATAATGACCATCTTCTATCCTCATTGTTATTGGGGATGGATAGGAAACCGACAAGTCTTTCCGGATATCGGCTCGCTTATTGTTTGAATACTGATTGGGCGATAAGATGATGGCTTTGTTTTTTGTCTGCCTTTGTGCGTGAGTTGGGTATCGAGTGATTGACGCACAGTCTGTAGCTAGCTTGTTGTAGTCTACTGACTACAAGATTTCAAAAGGATCAAATGATTATGTTGATTCGGATACACGCTGCGTTTTGTGTAAATCTTGCAAGAAGTTATTCATAAAGGTAGGTTTTTTAAAGGCACAGGAAATATTAGAACTCACTCGTGTACTAGGTATCAATATTATCTATGGGACCTACTAAAAATAACAAAAACATTATCAGCAGTTTCACACACTTCAATTATACAGGGCGTAAGGAACGATGTACCGAAAACTGAAAGGACGTGCTCAGTCAAAATGCTCACTCTGATCAAACAGTTTGTATGAAGGGGTAATTTTTTTTTTCATTTTCTATAAATGTTTCTTTGGGAAAGTTGTTCAGTTTCGTTGACTGAGCACGCCCTTTCAGTTTTCGGTAGACCGTCCCTTGCACCCTGTATGAATGTGTTCAGTTAACGTTAGTTGGCCCTTCGATCGGCCCTGTTAAGTATCAAGTAACGTGAGAAACAAAACGAGGAAATAAAAGATCTAATGGTCCTCTTCCTTGAAATTCAAAACAAATGGCTCTGACACGAATCCAGCATCTTTATTCAAAGTTCATAGCAGGATGCAAATCCGACCGGGACTGGGGCTGCTAAGCAAAAAAGTCACGCTCCAGTAGTAAAAACTATGGGAGACGCCGACGATGTGATGCGCAGCTTTGCGGCTGCATCTGCTCTGCTCCTACACTTTTTGTATAACTCCGCTTATTTTCTGCTATCCTAGTACTTTGTTTCAGTCAACAACACTTCGCAACTTCGGAACGTGCTCAACAATAATTAAATTGCCCTGATGATATCTTTTAACTCCCTTTGTAACTTTTAATTTAATTTGTTTCAAGAACGTTTAGGTCGATGTTATTTTTGTACACAGACGCCTTGTAAAGTAATTTTTGCCGTTGCAGCTCTCTGACACTACTTCAATTCTCGACGACGCTGAGGGACCTTATTCCATAGCTTGTCGTATTCGTTTTAATTTTTCACAACGTCCAGGAACTTATCTGGAGCACGGGTCACCGGCGCGGCGCTGGAATTACGTGACTCTTTGTGAGAGAATGTCTTATAAATCTCGCTTGGCAGCATTTGGAGCAATTGAAAAAATCAGTGAAGTAATAAATTCTAGACGGTCCGTTCTATGTGTGACGCGGGCGAGATCGAATTGAATGATACCGCCGCCGTATACGGACGCTGTATTTTAGCTTAGGATTTGAATATCGACTTTTCTCATTCCATTCTTAATACTCGTACATTTGGGAAAGCTAAATCCGTGGCATACTTCACAACAGACTAATGCATTTCTACGCATTCATTATTTCTTCATAACTTGTAGCTGTCGGTTTTTAGCGCAATAAAGTCGTTTTTGACTTTGCTCTTTGGGAGTTCTTTCGCAGTTAGAAACTTTTCAAGTGGTGTTCTGAAAGAGGAAAAATTTTTAGCTCCGCAAAATTTCCCATCCAAAGCGAACTCAATTTTTCTATTTAAAACTCGTCCTTTGCAAGTATGAAATTTTTGCGGGTTAGATTTCTTCGGTTGGTATAATAGAGGAGTTGTGAACCATTCCTGCGTTCAATTTCTTTAGCAAAGAAAGTTTCGATTAAAAATAAGGAAAGATATCGTTAACGATAAAATTGTGCTCGATATCCAGACGTCTTGTGCTATCGGCAAGTTGACAGTGACTGATCGTTGGCTGGCCGAGACTCTTAGCTTTCAGCCCCTCCCTCCCACCACCTTGCTGCCACTACCACTCTGCTGTTCCCCCCCTCGGCTGTGGACTCAATGTCACCTACTGATATTCACTTTAGAGCGCACCTATTCGCATCCTTGATAGAACACAGCGTGTATAAGTCATCTACCAAAAATTTTAACTGTCTTTTTACACTACGAACTTAAAAAAAATTCCCCGATGTCAAAAATGCGCTACCTACTCTTTATACCTACCCTTTATACTATCTGTAATTTTACTATTTCTTACAGGAGAATAGGTAATTAATTAGATTTATGTTTCCAAAGTTCTAAACTGAGGCAGAATTTTAATGACGAGATATTTTGTATTTGGTTTTATTATTTTATGAAAGTTATTCTTGAATTAATTTACGTATCTCTGCTTATTCATCCTTGGTAATTTTATTTCACCTTAATTTCTTATTTGAATGTTGAGCAAGAATTTGTAGATACAATAAGATTTAATTTTTATGTTATATTTTTTTATAAATAAAAACTTTTCACCCTAGTGTACCCAAACCGAAACTGTGGCTCTATAGCTTAGGTTCATATATCTCACCAAGACGACAGAGAGAGAGAGAGAGAAAGTATAGAGTTATTCATTCGAGGTAATAAAGACTAAGTATATGATTTATATTTATTTATTTATGAGCAGCGCAGGACCGGTCGTCATGGAGTTCTTTAGGGGAGGCCTATGTCCAGCAGTGGACGTCTTTCGGCTGATATGATTTAGGTACCTACTATAATTTTTTAAATTTCTAACTTTATTACTTTATAAGATCTGGGTATAGGTAAACTACTTTTTAAGTGCTCTCAAAAACTAGTCCAATAAACATCATTGCCGCTTATAAATGGAAAATTTAGTTCAAAAAGCTTAATATAGATAACCTCGGCAAAATGCAGCCGAAGTAGTTGGACGTAGTTTGCTTGCGGTGTTACCAACTAGTTCGGGTTGTAAAGAGACAGGTCAAACGACGTTAGCGAAGTGGTTCCGTCGAGCTCATGTTACCTTGGTAGGATTTTTCTGGAAAATCTGGATGAAAGCTAAAGTAAAAGGTAGTAGCATCAGTAGGTGACTATTGGGAATTGAACTTCACCATTTTCCGCCAAAATCTCGCCGCACTCGCTTATTGCCGAAAATGGTGATTTACAATTCCCAAAGTCATTTTAGATAAGCATGCTCTACTTACCGCTGGTATATAGGATCTTCATGAGCTGTCTCCACTTCCTAATGCTCGCTCTTTATGGTGCATCGTCAGCTGTACGAGGTGTTCAGGTCTTCGTCTGCTACTCGAACTCGATGAAAGGATTGACTCCTTCATGAGCTTTCTTCACTTCCTCCTGCTCGCTCTTTACGGTTCGTCGTGAGATGTACGAAGTGTCCAGGACTTCGTCTGCCACTCGAACGAGATGAAAGGATTGGGCAACCAGCTCCATTTTACTCATTGGGCCAACTTTGGCTTATACTCTACTGACCACATCGACAGCCAGTACGAGTATCCAAATAAGTGCTGGTTCTCTTACCGCCACAGAGATTTATAATTATTCGCTTCACTTAAAATCTCCACTCGTTTATTTAGTGTTCGGATTGGGCAACCAGCTCCTTTTGACTCATTTGGGCAACTTTTAGCTAATACCCTACTGACCACATCGACGGCCAGTACGAGTATCCAAATAAGTGCTGGTTCTCTTACCGCCACAGAGATTTATAATTATTCGCTTCACTTAAAATCTCCACTCGTTTATTTAGTGTTCGGATTGGGCAACCAGCTCCTTTTGACTCATTTGGGCAACTTTTAGCTAATACCCTACTGACCACATCGACAGCCAGTACGAGTATCCAAATAAGTGCTGGTTCTCTTACCGCCACAGAGATTTATAATTATTCGCTTCACTTAAAATCTCCACTCGTTTATTTAGTGTTCGGATTGGGCAACCAGCTCCTTTTGACTCATTTGGGCAACTTTTAGCTAATACCCTACTGACCACATCGACAGCCAGTACGAGTATCCAAATAAGTGCTGGTTCTCTTACCGCCACAGAGATTTATAATTATTCGCTTCACTTAAAATCTCCACTCGTTTATTTAGTGTTCGGATTGGGCAACCAGCTCCTTTTGACTCATTTGGGCAACTTTTAGCTAATACCCTACTGACCACATCGACGGCCAGTACGAGTATCCAAATAAGTGCTGGTTCTCTTACCGCCGCAGAGATTTATAATTACTCGCTTCACTTAAAATCTTCACTTGTTTGTTAAGTGTTCGGATTGGGCAACCAGCTCCATTTGACTCATTTGGGCAACTTTGGCTAATACCCTACTGACCACATTGACGGCCAGTACGAGTATCCAAACAAGTGCTGGTTCTCTTACCAAAGCAGTGATGAACAAACAACAAGCACACAAAATTATTCAATTCACTTTCACTTAAAAATTTCACTTGTTTGTTTAGTGTTCGGATTGGATAACCAGGTCTATTTTACACATTTGGGCTTCTTACAGCGCATACTTTACTGACCACATCGACGGTCAGTACAAGTATCCAAACGCGCTGGCTTTTTTACATTTTAAAACAAGAAGCTGTACTATGCAAGGAAACTTCCAACCAAAACACCTTACTTATTTAGGCATTCTTTCAGCTAATCTAATACATATATTGACCCAATTTGTCAGTATCAAGTATCTAAATAAGTCGGAGCTTCCCTGCGTTTGTACATGCGTCTTAGTCAACGAGTCGAACAATATGAATGGGTTTCAATAAAGTCAGAGGTTCTCAAACTTAGGACAAATCATGTTTTATATTCACTAAAGAAGTAATTTAGACATTAGTTTAGGTGTAATATATTGTACTTCTTTTATATTAAAATGGCAGGTAGAACTTCATAGTCTGTTTAGGAGACGATTCTGTAAATGTGTGGTATCTTATATACTATCAATGTTGGGAAATAAAAAACATTATAAGATTTAAATATATTAATTTTTAAGTTCTACATTAGGGTTATCATTAACATTATCTTATTAATCTAGAGTATTTTAGTGTGCTATTGTCTGGATCTGGAGACGGCTTATCAAATTTGCTTCTGTGCGGAGTTGGCCACCACGTAGTATCTCCAAACCAATAGAAACAATTCATAGCCAAAAGTCTTTTACTTGTTATGACCCTTCGGATTCGTTCACTCCTTCGCAGTTTGAGTTTCTACGAATAAAAATAATTTTAAGCATTAAGTAATAAACAAATATTTTAATCACTAAAAAATAAAAATATTTAACTTACTCGATATTCTTCATGTCTTTCTTTTATCGCTTTCACTTGTGCTCTTGTTTGCACCATTTCTGTCTGAACACATGCAAACTGAGCGAGTTCTCTATATGAAATAAAAGTGTTCTGCTTTTTAGTAATTATATATTAAGGTTGGATTATCAGTAGGTATGAAAAAGTTGCGATTTCGAAATGTCCTATTTGACAAACCATAGTAGGTATCAGGGTAATTCAAGCTCAAAAGACCTCTGACATGACACATATAACAGTTACTTCCGAAGCGAAGCACGAAACTTAATGTAGGTACGCAACAAGACAGGAATGTGGCCCAATTGTATAGCGCGCCATACGTTTCACCCGCACTCCTATTGTGTACAATACTTATTTAAGATGCTTAAGTTTGAGAACATGTGCAAGTCCAAAGTCTTTTTTTCGCAATACTCTGGTTACCTATGCTATGCAGCGAAATGTCAATGTGCTACTTAGTTGTACTAGTGTGAAAACGCAAACGTTAACCGAAACGTAAGCACAACGCATCACGCGCGCATGTTCGTGCGTCACACAGTGTTAACACAGCGAAACACGATTGTATGTGTGTGCGCGTGTGTACACACGTCTTTGCTGATAAATTAATATTGCAAGAGAGCCTACAAGCTGACCGCTGAAATATTGCTGATTTCAGATTTTCGCAATGAAAGGATGTGTCGAAATTTTTTGCACTGTTGTAATAATGCAAAGTAATCAACAATTTTGTTTGTCACAAAAATGGCAACATAGCCATTCCAAAATTTTCGTAATTTTAAAAAAAGCTTAATCAGCATTATAGTCTATTTATAAGGCGCATTAAATCAATAAGCAATAACTATTTGGATTCGACTCGTCATCCAAGTGCCTTGTGTTGCTCCCCGCACCCCGCACCCGCACCCCGCCGCTCTCCGCCGCTCTTCGCCGCTCTAGCACCAACAGTTTTCAACACGCGCATCCAAGCAATCACTATAATGTTCGTAAGTTTGTTTTGTCTTGTTGACATCATATTATATGGTTTTATTTAGAACTGATTACTAAAAAGTTACTTGGATATATTTTAGGTCTGACAGCGAGTACTACAACGCCGCCGCCGCTAGGAACTCCAACGCTGCCGCCACCGCAGCCAACAAGAAGAAGCAGCCAGCGACGTCGTCCTTCTTGTCGGAGGACGAAGCGATATTAGCCAAGTGAGTATATTTTAAACTTGCGAATATTTTATCTCGGTTATGGTTTATTAGTATTTTGAATTAGATTAATTAGCTAATTATTATTTTTATTTACAGAACAAAAAGAAGAGAGCCTAGGGAGCCTGCAAGGAAGGCTGCAGCTCCTCCAAAACGCTGTGGCGGCTTGGAGTCTTACGACGAAGAAGAAAGGTAGTATTTAAATGTTATTATTTTTAGATGTATTTTATTAGAATTCAAACATTGATTTTATGTAACTAATCATTAACTATTTACTTACAGAACTAAAGGAAGGGAGCCCAAGTTGGCGCCTTCAAAACGTCAGCGTGTTAACGACTCTGACGAGGAAATCGAAAGGTAAATTATTGTATTTAAAATTACTCAAACTTTTTCATGTATTTAGAAAGGGAAATGTTATTTAATTTGGAATCAATTTATTTTCAGAAGACGCAAGGAGCCAAAGGCGCTACCGAAGAGCCGCACTGCCGCTGCTGCCGCCGTCGAGTCCGACGACGACGGCGCTCCCGGGGTCTCTTCATTAGTCAGGTAAATAAATATATTTTGAGCATTATGTTCTGTTTGTTTAGAAAAAAGTTTTAGATATGATTTATTTATTATCTATTTGTAAGACTGATTATTAACATAACTTTTATAGCGTTTTTCCCAACGTATAGAAACTATCGTACTACTTAAATGAAAACCAATCGCGCTTACATAAATCAAGCAGACTGCAGATTAATATTTTTAATTTATTTTCAGAAATAAGAAAAAGGCAGCGCCGAAGAAGAAACCGACGGCTTCAGCAGCAGCGTCTAGAAAACACGCCGAAACGTGGCGTCTTTTGGACAGTGAAAGCGAGGACGAGGAGAGGTACCGCAACCGCGACAACGGGCTGCGGTCGAGCTACGCTAAGCGCGTAGCGGACGGGGTAGTACGACGCACCGCGCAGCTCGCTGGAGATATATTTATTGATCTAAAACTCTACAACGTGGCGGACATTAAAAATATTGACCCCCGGAAACGTTACGAAAAGGCCTCTCTTCACCTCGCTTTCCAAACACACCACGACGCAAATGAGTTGTATATTTTAAGACAATTTTTAGCTCGATGCAAAGACCAATTCCGTGAAGAAGGTTGGTTTTTCGCGGATAAAGAACTCAAAAAGTAATCATCCTTCTTCACGGAATTGGTCCTTGCATCGAGCTAAAAATTGAATTTAATTTTAATAATAATTTCATAAAAAAATTCAATAAATTTTATAAAGATTTATAAAAATTTAGTTTCAAGTTTTTTACCTTATGAAAGAGTCGATAGGTTAACCTACTTCCAGCAACCTTCAGTTTAAAACAAATCTTAATCTGAATCTTGAGTTCCTCTTAACTTTTTTAAAATAAACCTGATTTTTTTAGTTGATAATAATGGCAAATAAATCTATATATTGCACAGTATGTGATATGTCAATTAAAAGCAAAGCCTTTTCTTCTCATTTGCGAAGTAAGGTACATAAAGATAACAATGCAGTCAAAGAATGTGATGGTATTGAGAAAGTCAGTAGTGCATTTCGAAGCCGCATCGCCTCATATAGAGTGAGAGGCACAAGTGACGAGGCAACGCATACCCAGTGCCCACCTGAGGTTTTTTTGCGCTCCCTGCGTAAACCCGCCAAACAACTTGTCGAGGCGCGGCGCGAAGCGTTTGATAGCATCAAAGTTAACTTTGAATTGTTCGCAGAGTTTTCTTTACCTTCAGATGATAGACGAGATATTAAATCATTTTCTAGCGGGAACTGGGTGATTCAGAAACAATATGATTTCAATGAATTGTATAATAAAGTTGTGAGTTTGATCACAACTAAAGTTGATGAATTTGAGGAAAGAGAAAGTGGGTGGTGTTTTTTAGGAAATTTATATTTGGAAATTAATATTAACAAATACAATCCATTGAGAGCATCAGGTTTCATGGAACTTCCAAAATATATAAAATCAAAACGCGCATGTATAAATATCCAAAATAGAGATAACTTTTGTTTCTTATGGTGTATTATTGCTGCTTTATTTCCAGCTAAAAATAATAAACATAGAATTTCGTCTTATCCTCACTTCGAGAACATTCTTAATACGAAAGACATGACTTTTCCAGTAAACCTTTCAGATATTAAAGTTTTTGAAAAAAATAATCCAAGCATAAGCGTTAATGTTTACGGTCTAAAAAATAAAACTACCATAGTAGGCCCGTGGTATAAATCAATTCACAAAAGAAAGCATCATATAAATTTATTGCTTTATGAGAATGGTTTACGTTCACATTATTGTTTAATTACCAATTTGAGTAGGCTTATGAGGAATCAAGTTACAAAACATCATGGACAAATCTTTTTTTGTGATGATTGCATGGTGTTCTTTGCTAACAAAAGTAAACTTTCAAGTCATATTTGTGGTGGAGTCAAAACAGTTCTGCCTAAAAGTGGTTGTTTAATCCAATTTAACCATTTTGAGCGGATGCAGAACATGCCTTTCGTTATTTACGCAGATTTTGAGTCTCTGTTACAACAACACACAGATGAAGAAACCTCTAACTGTACCGAAAATATCCAAAAGCATATACCAGCAGCATTTGGCTACTATCTAGTTTGCTCTTATGATTCCTCTTTGAATCGTTATGTTTCATATCGTGGACCTGACTGTGTTCAAGTGTTCTTAGATAATCTAAAGACCGACGCAGTGCGAGTGCATAAGATACTGCAAAATGAGATTAAAATGTTACCAATGACTGAAAAAGAGCAGCATGACTTTTTGTCATCCAAAAACTGTTACCTATGTAATAAATTGCTTTTTGACGATAAAGTTCGAGATCACTGCCACTTAACTGGTTGCTATCGCGGCGCTGCACATTCTTATTGTAATATTCAGTTTAAACTTCCAAAATTTTTACCTGTATTTTTCCACAACCTTTCAGGTTATGACAGTCATTTGTTTATTCGGGAACTTGGTGAAACTCCTGGTAATATCAATGTAATAGCAAAAACCAAAGAGAGTTACATTTCTTTCACAAAATTTATTCCCATAGGTAATAAAAAAAATGAATATATGCCGATTCGTTTTGTAGATTCTTTTAGATTTTTAGGCACAAGTTTAGAAAAAGTAGCAGAGAGTTTAAATAAAGAAGATTTTTTTCACTTGTCACGCTTTTTTCCGAACAGAAACCATTTTGAGCTATTAACAAGGAAAGGCATTTATCCATATGAATATATGTGTGCCTGGACTCGATACGAGGAAGTTGAACTGCCCCCTCGTGATCTTTTCTTTAGTAGTATGAGTAATGAGACTGTTTCAGAAGCTGATTACGCACATGCTCTCTGTGTTTGGCAAACTTTTAATCTGCAAAATCTTGGCGAGTATACTGATTTATATTTAAAGTCAGATGTTTTACTTCTTTGTGATGTTTTCGAAAAGTTTAGGTACACTTGCAAACAAAATTATAGATTGGATCCCGTGTTTTATGTTTCAGCCCCCTCTTTAAGTTTCGATAGTATGTTACTTAAAACGGGGGTAAAATTGGGGTTAATAGAAGACTTAGAAATGATTCGGATGATTCAAAGCGGTATTCGTGGGGGAGTTTGTTTGTGTTCTACTAGATACGCTCGTGCTAATAATCATTATTTATCCGACTACGACTCCTCTGCTGATGATAATTATTTATTATACATTGATTGCAATAATTTATACGGTTTCGCAATGTGCTGTTACTTGCCATATTCTAACTTTGAATTAATACAAAATATAGAACTAACAAGTACAGACATTCTTAATATTTCTGATGAAAGTGACACAGGATACATTTTTGAAGTAGACTTAGAGTACCCTGAAAAATTACATAACATTCATAACGACTTACCCTTCTGCCCTCAAAAGTTTATTCCTCCGGGTTCAAAAAATTCTAAATTAATTCCAAACTTGTACGATAAGTACAAGTATGTCATACATTACATTCATTTGAAAACCTGTTTGAAACATGGAATGAAATTGAAGAAAATTCATCGAGCGATAAAATTCAGTCAAAGTCCGTATTTAAAACAATACATTGACTTAAATACTGAATTACGAAAAAAAGCAAAGTCTCAATTCGAACAAGATTTTTTTAAATTGCTAAATAACAGCATTTTTGGTAAAACTTTAGAGGATACGGAAAAACGATTGAATGTTAAATTAGTAAATCAGTGGACTGATACTAGTAACAAAACAAAAAAACATTTTACAGCAGAACAACTCATTGCCAGGCCCAATTATCATAGCTCCACAATTTTCTCAGAAAACTTCGTTGCTATCCAATTAAAACCAGAAATTATAACTCTTGATAAACCAATTTATATAGGATTTTCAGTCCTTGAAATATCTAAAAGTCATATGTATGACTTTCATTACTCTGTGATGAAACCTTTTTACGGTTCCAAACTAAAACTTTGCTATACTGATACCGATAGTTTGTTGTATTCCATAAACACTTATGATGTGTACAGAGATATGAAACTTAATTTCCTTCAATATTTTGATACAAGTAACTATATAGGAAATAATATCTATAATATTCCTCAGCAGAATAAAAAAGTGCCAGGTTTATTCAAAGATGAATTAGGAGGTCAACTTTTAATAGAATTTGTAGGCCTTAGATCTAAACTATACTGCATAAGAACTGAAAACAAAGTAATAAAAAAAGCTAAAGGAACCAAGAAATCTGTCATTAAAGGACTCAAATTGGAGGACTACAAAACTGTATTGCTTAATAGTTGTCTAATAAGAAAAAAGAATATGATGTTTAGATCACTAAAGCATGAAGTTTTTACACAATCGCTAAATAAAGTAGCTCTGTCTTTTAAAGATGATAAACGAATAATTCTGAAGGATAAAATATCCACTCTTTCATGGGGTCATAACTCTACTTTAATTTAACATATTTTTATTTATTTTTTAAGGTATTTAGGTTTAAGTTTTTTGTTGCACTTTAAAAAATAAAATTTAATATTACGTAAAGCTACTTTGAGTTTTATTTGTACTACTTACACCTTTTATTGTAAATTAAGACAGGTCAAGTTTGACACTTGCACATGACTTTAGTCTCTATTGCGATTAAGATAAACATAACACAAAGTCCAACGTGTCACACTTGATGTGCTCTTGACTGTACCTTATTATTGAAGGCAAAAATGCGAGTTTGCGTTTTCATGTTCTAACATGTTGTGGACATGCGCTGTTCGTTCGTTGCACTTATGATGACGCAACACAAACGCGACGCGAGCGCGATATATTTTTATTCAGTTTAATTCTAGCCTTCGATTAAGTAACAATGAGCGCTCATAAAACAAGTTACATCGCGGTTAATTCCTGCTCTACCAGACAGGAGGATCCAAAATTTAGTGTTACTATAGAAGTGCAACAGATACGTGAAATAAAAGGACATGCTAAAGCCAGAACTTTAGCAAAAACTGTGTACGGAGCCGACGACCTCAACGACAGAGTGATGCAAGCTGCGCTCCACACCATGTTCCTTGTCTCCAGGGAGCTGGGCGACCGTTCGGAGCTCAGAGATGTGAGTACCTAAACTACAATGTTGTTATAGTATTCTTGTAGAACTAACGTACTAGTTGTGCATAAATCTTGAAGTGCATTTATTTAAATATACTTTTATTTTACAGTTACTTGTGGACGCAGAGACAAACGGGGCGGACGTTTAAATCAACCCTATTCACGCGATTACTACTCGTACATTAAAAAGTAAGAACTATTTATAATTCGTATTTTATTGTTATAATTATATTTGTGCACATGTATTTTATAGGTATTTCTTATTTTTACAGATCACAATGGCTGCCGCTATGTTCAATGTTTCGGAACCTTATTATGTTCAAGAAGCAGCATTACCTTTCGAGCAAGAGTTTCCTGAATTACGCAACAAACCCGTTTCAGAAGGACAACAGAAACGAAAAAGGAAAGGAAAGTCTACAAAATTGCAACAAAAACTAAAAAAGGACAAGGCAATCGTTTCGTACGTCAAGACTAAGGCTGATAAAAGGGGATATCGACTTATTAAAATCAAGGTGTACGACATGTGCGAAGGCGGCAACAGCGACGGAGGGTTCGACAGCGCGGGCGCGGCGCAGCAGGTCGCCGACGCAGACGGCGAGGACGGCGCGCTGCTCAGCGCACAGTACATCGTCAAGGACCCAGTCGATCAAATTTTAGATCAAACGGAGTGTTTGATTAATAAGATATCAAAATCTTTGTTTAGTAATAACTTTGTTAATTAAGTTTTTAGTTGTAAAATAATTATATTTCAATAAAAATACTTGTGTTAAAATCTTATATTTTTCATTTTGTCTTCCCCAGTAGGTAAATAATTAATTATTATTTCACTTAGAAAAAAACTAATAAACTAAATGTATTAGGTTTATGTTGTGGAACTTGAATGAATAATAAAAGGTGATTTCTTTTTGATTTTTTTCTAAGTGGAATAATATTTACTACTCAAAACGAAATAAGATACAGAAGGTTTTTTTGATTTGTCATTAATTGCAATTTTTCAATTAAAGTTCTATTACTTTTATCATTCTAAAGATATATCAAAAAACCTGCTGTCCCTTTTTTTGTTTTGAGTAGTATAAAACAATAGAATGTCGTAAATAAAACAGTTAGTTAACAAAAAATTATTTATTCAATGAAAAAAGGTACATGCTATTATCAAAGTACCATGTTTTTAGACAAATTACATTCTTTAAAGCACATTGCTTTTTATGATAATAACAATTGAAGTTCAAACTATTTTTACAATATTTTTCATGTAGATTTACAAAATTTGGAATTCCATTCTCACCAAGATCAATTATTGTTAAACTTTCTTCAGCTAATTTGCTTATCCATTGCTGCTTTTCTCGTCCTTTTATTAAAATACGTTTATCTTTTAACATTGGTTTAATTAATCTTTCAAATTCACGATAGTCAATATGGCCTTCCTTCCAATAGATACCTCTATTCTTCTCAATCCAGGATACTTGTCGTTTTTCTTCGTATGACAATTTTGAATATGAATAGGGCGGTTTAATCAAAAAGACTTGAGTATATTCCATAGTAGCTAATGCAAACTCTTTGATAATAAAGTTGTTTTTAGAATTCTTGAATCCTTGCACGTCAACAAAAATAGTGTCAATGTTCATTTTATTCAGGATATTTTTCGGACTAGACTTGTTAAGGGCTTATACTCTACGACACAATCGTTTAGAATGAGACAGTATGCTGAAGTCTGATCAGGAATAGCAGAATTGCTTTCAATTTCAACACGTACATTTACTACCGGCCCAGTTTTTAAGTTATCCGACTGACGCGAGCAATCGACGACAAATAAAGGAGCAACTTCTTTAAATTGTTTAACACTCAACAAGGGTTCTATGCGACGACCGTAATAAGACTGTTGAAATCTCGCATATTGTTCATATAATAAAGCCAGTCTGTCTTCTGAAAAATCTGTGTTTAAATTTTCATAAGGAAAGTAATTTGAATTAAGATAAACTCTAACGTCCCGCAAATTACAGTGATCGAACCTCGACATGTCCTCGTCAGAGTTATTTTTTCTGTTAGTCTGTAAACCTATGACAACATATCTAGGCTTTTCAATTTGAGATGAAGTTTTAATAGACCAAGTGTGTTTTGTAGTTTGAGGCAGCAATGGATATTCGTACAAGTCCCAATTTCTATAAGCTATTTGAATTGGTCGATCTTTTTCTAACAACCGAAGAAAGTTTATTCTTTCTTTATCTGCTACTTTTACATGTGGCACACGCCATATTATTTTATGAATAATAATATCATTAACAATTTCGCCTGTATTCAGTTTCAGAGCGTTTAGATTAGTATTACTTCTTAAAAGAATAAGCTCATGCTTGCAATTTATAATAACTTTTTTATAATCCTCGGCAAAACCAAGTAAGTTGCGTAGAGGAATTGATGCAGAAAAATTACCATTCTGAACATTTTTTGTACCATCAATATCCCAACCCCACGCTTTTGCCATTCGTGATTCATTGATATTCATTGATAATAAGGATTTTATAGTTGTAGTGATTCCTGCGTTTTTAATTTTGTCTATCTCTACGCCGTTGAGTTCGTAACGAATGTCTTGAAATAGGTACAAAAGTGGATTGTTTGTAAAATTTATACTTTTAACTTCTTCTTGATTTTCTCTTTTCACAACTTTGACGGTACCCTCCAAATACAACGTGCTGTCAGATGGCAACACGTATAAGTCCTGCTGGTTGATGGGTATACGAATTTCATCATTACTGTTGAAGGTTGTGATGTACGGCTTATATGAATGAAACTCGATGCTATCTATAGTATTATCGTAAACAGGAGAACTTGATAAGTTTAAAATACTCATTTTATTTCAATAATCCGATCAGTTTAAGAAAGTGTAAATTTTCTTTAGTTAATTTTTTTGGTGCTTCTTTGCAGATAGCTGGATTTGTACTGATTCTTGATTGTTGTTGAAGCATGTTTTTATTACTCTTATAATTTTGTTCTGTTACTTGTGAAGGTTTGCATTTATTATTGTAGTCAATCATCTTTTTTTCAGATGTAAATACAATAAAATTTCCTCACCTCTTAAATTTACTAAGCTATTATTAGCGTCCAATATTCGTATGTTAATAGATGCAATATTATTTTGGTTAACAGGAAAGTAAATCACGTTTCTTGGTATCTCAATGATTCTATATCCTGGTGGCACATTAGGAGCAAATTCATGTAATATATGACTTGAATTTCCGTTAATAAATGAGCCGCTCACTATATCACATTCGATCCGTATCACAGTTGTTGATAAAATGTTTACAGGGAACTGTGATTCGTGTAATATACCTGCACGAAGTGTTTGTTTATCAAACCCCAACAGCTTTCCAAGAGAGTTTTCTTTTTCAAAGTGTATATCTTTTGTACAGTAAATGGATGTTTTTAAAGTATTATTGTTACAATATAATTTACAAACTGCTCCTTGGATATTCTTTTTCAAATAATCACTAATGTCTTGAAACTCATATGCTCCTTCAGGTAATTCAATAAATTCTTTATCGCCGTAGTAAAATTTATTATTTTCGCTATCTATATTTGGAATAGAGTTGAAAGTTGAGAGGTACAGTAAAGCACATTCGTATTCACCTTCCAGTTGTAAAGAGGGGAAATAGTTAGTGTTTATAGCAGACTTATTTCCTGTTATGGATAGTGTGAGAGACATTTTGCAAATGATAAAACAAAATCTCATGAACAGTCTTTTATACGCGTTTATTCCAGAAATCTCTTAAATATTTTAAACATAAGTGTCCACAATTTATAGTATTAAACTCCTGGTATTTATTATAATTATAATTAATACTTTTTGTGTTGAGATAATGAATTAATTCAATAGGAGGTTTTAGGTCACCATAGCTATCAAAATACTCGCAATAGTCTTTGTTTTTTACATAGGCTACCCAATGCGTTCCTCGATTATAAGAGTGATCTAGGTTTACTATACCACACTCCAATTGTTTGGGTTTCTTTGGCAATCTATCTCTCATATACACTCCTCTAAAATATGGAATATCAGCAGAGTGGTATAATATATCAATATTGGTGAGAGCACGATTAGGCAGCCTTTGCTTTAGTTTTTTGACTTTTTTATAAACAATCCTTTTCCCTTTTTGTATGGTTTAATATATAAACCTTTGCCAACCGCTAAAGATTCCATGGCTCTATTATGACGATGAGATTCTTGCAGGTTTTGCTGAGCTGCCTTGTAGTCATTCATAGTTTTCGCAATTCCAGCTGCACCTCCAGCTAAAGTGCCTAACGCAGACAATCCCGCAAATATTGGAATCAAAGGTAAAATTCCTCCTGTTTTGGGAAGCGGTATTACACGAGGTAGCTGAACTTTATTTTTTGCTAGAAATTTTTTTGCTGCAGTGTACGCGACTTGAATTGCATTTTTTTTACTGCACGGTTTTATCTTCTTGAGTTGTTGGCGAATTTTTGAAACAATACACCTAAAGTTCTTCATTCCAGCACCAGACTTAACTTTTGCCTTCATGACCTTGCTAACTAGCCAAGATGCCAGTTTTTCTCCTTTTCCAGCACTTTTTGATTGGAGTCTTCTTTGTGCCATGTCCATCAATTGTAAATCAGCCTTGTGCCGGTTGTTTAGGTCAGAGTAATTTGAGTAAGCTATATCGTGTTGCTTACAGGCTTCGTCAAGTTCATTGACGCCCTTATCTCCCCGCAGTAATCGTTTCTTTAGTTTGGTTCCTGGCCCGCAATAATTATAACCAGGTAAGTGCAACTCAACAGGTAGGTTATTAATAAGATTATTTATAAGTCCTTTGCCTTGCATGACCATTAGCAAAATGATTTCTTCATTCATAGAACTGCCTTTTTATCGATCCAGCTATTTTCGGTATCATCAAAACCTAGCCATTTAACAAGTAATTTATTTCCTTTTTTCTTTAAAATCCTTTCAATTAAGTACACATTAGGATGTTTTGTTTTCTGAAGTTCTTGTTCGTAAAAACAACCCAATACAGGTTGGTTCCTTTGATCCTTTAAAATGTAAGTTATAGGCTTAGTATTGTTCGTTTTTTCGATTTGAAACACTTCTGTCGACCAATTGGGCGTATAACCTTTTGCAAAATCACTTTTATGCTTGCTGATTCTAACGAAATCATTAGGTTTCAGTTTTGCTTTTTTTGATTTTAGAATTATACGCTTTTTTTTAATGTTTCTTTTTACAATGCTTTCATTATTATGATCAACATCGATTGGTTTAAATTCTGTTACTCGATGCTTGGTATTGTTGTATTCTTTAACAACATTACTAAGAGTTTGTTCTATCCATTTATAGCTCCCATTGTAACTAAAAATCTTAAATAGTTTAGTTTTGAGAGTTCTAATCACCCTCTCAATAATCGACGCTTTTTTAACCGAATATGATGAATAGTGATTGATATTTAAAAATTTCATCAATTTAGTAAAATTGTCGTTATAAAATTCAGTACCCATATCTGTTTGTAAATTTTTTGGGTGTCGGGATGATTTCTCAAAGATATCTTTAAATGCGAGTGTAACTTCAATTTTGCTTTTTGTCTTAAGTGGTGTTGTCCATACATATTTCGAAAAACAGTCTATTATCGCTAATATATAACTGTACCCTTTATTATACTGTTTTAAATTTCTTAAGTCAATCAAATCTGCTTGCCACAAATCGTCTATCCCTTTCAATAACACATTTCTTCTTAAAAAGTTTTTTCTTGCTGCTTTATGAATTTCATCAACTATTGCTCGTTTTATCATTTTTTATTGCTCTATGCGTCTCCTTTTTTACCTCAAATTCGAAGTACAACTGATCCCTAAATTTTAACAATTCTTTATTTATAATCCTTAAAGCTAATATTTCAACATCTTCTTTAGAACAAAAATTGCGTAAAAGTGCGTCAATATATTCTTTATTCACAGCTTCGTCATTTGAAATCGGTTTCCTTAAACCCCTTAACTGTTTTTGTTGCAAATCAAAAACACCTCCTTCTGTTAGAGAAAGACATCTTTCCGCAATTTCGAAGACATCAGAAAATCGTAATCTTTTGTGCACATGATGACCAAATTTATCAATATTCATTCTGACTACCGATTTGCAGAGCTTGATTAATGCGAATGACAAATAAATGGTGTAGTTTTGTTATTTATTGATTTATTATCCCACTTTCTCTCAACTCTTCTATGATAGATATTATTTCGTTATTATGCCCGTTGTTACCTGCTTCTTGAGAAGCTATTAATAGCTTTAATCTTTCCACTAGTTCGTTTGGATCGTCCCAATAAACATAATCTACATTTGGTTTCCATTGTTTTATAGTAGGTAAACCTTGTCCTTTAACGTTATCTTTTGCATTTTCTGAATAGTGTTGTACCGCTTTAAATAACGGACGAATCACTTCCATGTACTTTTGTCCTTTATTACTTTTTATTGGTTTTGATGGATCAAATCCTTGCCTATGTGCGTTTGTATCTAAAAGCATATTTTTATAATTTAAAGCATCTTCTTTTGTGACTACATGTAAGTCAAATTTCCTCTTACGTAGTAGTTCATTTAGTCCTGGCGTTAATTTATAGTTTTTTCCAGCTACTGTAATTACATTTTCATTATTATTCAAAAGAACATCAGCTGAACCCATCTTCAGCTTTCCATTATCATGTCTTATTCCAAAAGGAATATCTCGCAAAACTGTAGAAGACCATGACCAGCTAGATGTATTTCCTTCAGGTTCTCTCGAGACCACTGTCTTAAATGAGTCATCAGACGAATCATTTTCTTTAACACGTTCATTATCACTCCCATTTTCATTAGATTCATCACATGAGTTTTCATCACTCTCATTAAAGTTATCATTTTGTATTGTTTCATTTAAAGAATCAAAAGAGTTATCAGGATATGAATCACTTTCTACATCAGATTCAGTACTTGAGTTTTTTGCTGTTTTGGGAGGATTAAATTTTCTACTTTTGGACTTAACAATTTTATTTAATGGGTCTGTAATTGGTTTGAACACTGTTTCTAAAGCCTTTTCACTCTCGTTTTCTATTTCTCTCATTTTTTTAACTTTTTTTTTAATTGCTGCTGCTGCATCTACAATTTTTCGTTTAAGTGTTTCATCCATTATAACTATAGATATTGCTTTTGAGACAAACAAGTTGTAAATGATTATATTTCAATAATATTTTCTATTTATAAGACAACAAAAGTGTCGAACTTCTTTCTGTAGCAACCATTATTTTTATTACAATCTTTATTGATAACCAAGTAACTATAAGGTTCTGTCCATATTTTTGCGCACATATCTCGAAACTGACACCATGACATATCAGTAGTGACGTGCTCATCATACACATGTCTCATATTCGTATCATCTTGTTTAAAAAGAACAATTAAATTTGCATTGTCTCTAATAAGTTGTTTTGGTACTTTACTGTATGTTTGATTTAAATAAAAACTGTCTATGTTTTTATGCCGGCCCATAGCAAAGTAATCTCGAATATTATTTTGATTTTCACAGGATACATCATCGAAAATTATTATTGAATCACATTTAGCATCTTGCGGACTAATGACTTCCTCATTTTCGCGATATTTAGCAAATGATACCCCAGGTACGAGTCTTAAAACATTTTCTAAGAAATTGTACTTTGGCTGATGAAGGGTCTTAGAGTAAACATAAACATTTCGATAGCGCAGTCCATTTTTATGTAGAAGTAAACCAATCATTAAATTTGTCTTTCCGCAGTTGGAAGGACCGCAAATTATTGACCTGATTGTATTTGGTAAAAGTTTTCCATGACGTATCTTTTTACTGTTTAGATCCGGACAAATTTTTTCAACCTCTAAACTTATTGTTTGTTTTTCAAACTTCATGTTGTACTATTATTTACAAATGCTAAATTAAGAATGATAAAAAATAGTAATGGTGCAAGTATTTAAATTAATGTTTGCTACAAAATACAGCGGTTCATCTTCCGTTTCAATAATAGTCTGCTATTTCGCCATAACAATTGAATTTCTCGTGAGGTGCTGAAAGGTATAATATAGTACCTTTCGAGATCGCAGTCATGGGAGTCGCACCTTTTGGTACTTTTTGCGATTGCTAAATTCTACCAAGCTCCGGTAAGTTTGTGACTTATGGGGATTGTAAATCACCATTTTCGGCAATAAGCGAGTGCGGCGAGATTTTGGCGGAAAATGGTGAAGTTCAATTCCCAATAGTCACCTACTAGCATCGGAGTTATAAATGATGTTGGTTGGTAAAAAGACGGACACAAATTCTATCAGTTTAGTTGGGTTGGCCTATTATTTGACATGGTTGATGAAACATCATCATGAAACGTCCACTGCTGGACAGGGAGCTGCCCCCAGAACTCATAATCATAAACGCGTGGTACTTTGGATTTACCATTGTCACCACGCTTGTAAGCGTTGCGGCTGGGACCGCAGTTTGTAAGATGGTACGATCACAGAAAAATAAGGGTAATTAGAAGGAGGATTAACGAAATATTTCGTCACAAGGTAGTGAAGGCGTCGTTCTATGGATTTGACGGGTTATTTTGAATATTTCCTAGTGATCATTGATGATTTGACATAAAAATTTGGGACATGTTGGCAGATGTCATGCCATAGTAAAATAAATTAGCAAGGTATCTATTTCGAGCGAAGCAAGGAGGTCCGAAATCTTTGGGTACGATACACAGAAATATGCTGCTGCCCGTCCTCCGGTTCATAAGCCCTTTGTCGCCTCTTACGACACCCTCGGGTAGAGATGAGTTGGTACTATTCTTTGCCGTCACCACACAGATGTAACTTAACAATCACTTATGAAAATCGGGACTACTAACGTGTAACATCCTTTTATACAAAATTTTAAGAGGACTCGTGGATTGCCCTAGTTTGTTGGCGCAAATAGGATTTGTGGTTCCTAGACCTAATGCTAGACTCGTTAATTATAGACTGTTTGATGTAAAGATTTCTAGAACCAATTTCGGATATTACAGCTTGCTGCAAAGAATATGCCGCGAACACAATCATTTATGTAATACTTGTCAGCTTACCATTGAACTAGTTATTTTAAATACGTCTTTTAATATATTTAAAAAATATTTATACATCTTTAAGTCACAATCAACATAGTAATCATTAATATAGTCTTATAGTGAATTTCTACTTTGCATTTCTGTACGCTTGCTGTGTTTGCCTGTAATTGGGTCTACTTCTCTGCATTATCATTTATGTATGCTAGTTAATAAGTTCAGATGTAAACCTGCTGGCAAACCTATTAAATAAATAAATAAACAAAACACGTATTCCAGATACCTGATGGTTTTATAACTGGAGCTAGTGAAATCACCGGTATAAGTGATGTTTCATCTTTAATCCTATGGAAGGCAACATGCTTTTGCCGTTATATTTGTGGGACAGCATGTCCTGAAATCTGCTATTTAACGCTTTGTGAGAGACTGGCCATTCGAGACTCACAACATGGAGGAATGGCTCAATAGAGGGGAGGCCTTTCCCCAGTAGTAGGAAACATTACAGGCTTTTAAAAAAAAACATAACTAGACACACCACCGTCTCTTGGTACAGTCAAGATCATATCAAGCATGAGACCTTGGACTTAGTACATTCCGCAGGCTCTACATGCTAGAGTCGCGCTAAAAGTTTCAGTTTTCAAGCTTGATGTGCTCTTGACTACAGTCAATGTCTGTCTGCACACAAAAACGACAATCCAAGAAATGTATGACAATTAAACATCCTTTACATTAAGGATCGTACCAGACCTTGCGTTGCTTGCGCCGCGTAAAAGCGTAAGACACCCAGCTCGATAACCAAATTCTCAATAACTTGCACGCTGGTGGGAACGGTGGTGGTGTGTCGAAATTCTATAAAACGCAAAGCGCTTATGGTCTGACCCTTAGATTTATTTATTAAGTCACTTCATCCATAACAGAAATTCTGAGAACTAAAACTGTTCTAAAGTTAACCATACAACTAGACTAGTTTAACAACGTGGTACTTGGTACACAATATCAATACGAATATACTAAACCAATTGGCCTTACAGTTTGCAATCAGTTGCCCTGTTGTTAGTTAACGGAGGTTTACTTAATTGTTCTCAAGTGTAAGCCAACATCTTACATTGTAACCTATATAATGTAGAAAGATCGAACATACAACATAGGGAGACGATAATAGTATGAGTCTATCTCACACCGTCCCGTTCCGACCTTCAGCAACCTGTTTAGGAGAAGGAATGTAATAGAAAATGTTTTATTTAGTGTACAATTTAACATGTTAACTTAGTCTAATCTGCTCTTATGAAGAAAATTTCATTCGAGTCTCAATTAGTACAGATGGTGCAGGCGGCGGAAGAATGTCTAGCACATCATGGCGGCGTCTACATACAAGCCGAGTTGACGCTAAGGGTGAATTTCCAACAGTGCATTTGACAAGCAAGGAAAATGTGGTTGGAATTTTTCCAGTTCACAGCTTAGCTCAACTCCCTCGCACAGCACTGGTGGAAAAGCAGCCTTACCGTTCAGCTGCCAAAATGAGGACTCTAGATGTGTGGCGCCTCTGAGGGATGCACTCGGGGGATACAGGTATACGAAATAAATATCTGACTGCGTCTGTTTTCCCGAGTTCATATAACCCGAATCTTCAAGTCGCGTGTGAATAGGCTTCTTCTGGTCAAGCTCGTTCCATCGTCGACCTCAAGACTAGATCGAGGTCAAGAGTAAGCCCATTGATTCCTTTCTCTGAGGCGCCACAATTTTGCCTTCGTGTAAATCAACCGTTAGGCCTCTTCGTCCTACTTCATGCATCGTGAATAAACGATATACCTTAACACAACGTGTAAAAGTTAAGACTCCCAAAACCTGAATGTGATGATTCAGATTATGAAACGAAAATATATGTCTCAACGAACATAAGTCGATGTATAAGTTTTCTTATGCATAGCATGATGACGCATTTTGTATGGAAATATGTTTTTTTTTGGATAACTTATTTTCAACTTCTAAATCCACAGTTTCAATTCGTAGTCTTTTATTTAGTTACTATTTGTGGTGGTCAAAAATAGTTGTAATTTTTCGATTTCTTTTGGAAAGTTGTCCATATTCTGAGTCACTATTTATAAAGATAACCATCCATACTTTTTATTGCAAAGTGTTTTGAGTTTGCCAAAATTCTGTTGTGTTCAATAATTTTATTATTATCATCATCATCATCATATCGTGTGCGTTGCAAGGTCGATGACCGACCTCACAAGCCCTGGTGTCAGGGTTGTAAAGGCCTCTAACATGGCTCATTAGATTACATCCGTATATAACTAAACTTGAATAATACTGCATACATGAATTGTAATAGTTTTTGATCATGTACATAATCGCATTGACACAAGTTTAATAACTGTTTTTTTACTGTTACAGGTAATAAACATTCATTCATTCACTCAAAATTCTGCCACCGTTTCTGGTAAGTTGATATTAGGTTAGATCTTGGCATCTTCTGGGTGAGCTCGTTCCATCGTAGACCTCATCTCTGTCCTCAGAGCTAGATGGAGGTCAAGAGCTAACCCTTTATTTAGGACAAATATCCATACATACAATCATATTGGGGTCAATTTCAGCGCAGCCGCTTTTAAGGCTTATAAATGTTGTTTTTTTAATCTCTACAAGATTCTATAAAGGCTATATCAACCCTGAAGGATGTATATACCCATCAAACTGAACAACTTTCCCTAAGGTACAAAAAGAGGATGTAAGTTTTTGAAAACCCGTACAAAATACACTATGAGCTGATGCAATTTCTATGGGAGGTCATATAATATTTTTTTCGTATTTCGATGCTGAATACCTTTTTTGTTGCAGCCTGTCTGTAAGGTTGAAAAACACAGCATCACTTTTAGTCCTGCAAAATTTTAACCCTAAGAGGGTCGCACTAGAATCGACCCCATTATACATTAAAAATGAGTTAGAAACTGATCTAGTAATTTTCTATGTACTTAATTTGTTTGTTCAAGTATTTGATAGGTATATTTGTTTGTTTATAAAGAAAACGAACATTTCCCGATTCCCGAGTAAAGCCTGTAGCATTGTGCCTGTCAGTTGTAGTCGGGGAGCTTACCGGGGACTATGGGCTTACGTCATTCTCCGATAGTCCCGGCGCTCGACGCTGATATGCCCTTAATTTGACACGTAATAATGCGAATTGGGAATCCAGCTTCGGCAGATATTTAGCGCAGTATTCTATTAGGATCTGATCTAGGATTTGCTATATCTTAGCCCATGAATAAAGTAGGTACTTTAGTAATTAACTGCTTCTTCCAAAAAAGAGCTTTTAATATTACCGGCTAGTCATTGTTTGTTTAGGTATTATCGTATTATGTGAGCTTATACTATTTGTTAATCAAACTAAACGTTAAATCAAATCATAATTTGAGTTGGAATTGATGATGATTGATTGACTCAATTAACCAAATTATACGATTTATGATTGTGATTTTGTGCTTGCACACTGTTGATATTCAGAATAAAAAACGAATTCTAAAAAAAACCTGTCAAGTGCGTGTCAGGCCACGCGCGTTAGGGTTGCGGTGTAAAGTTGCTGTTAAAGGAATTATTATTTTTATCAGGTTTCGATATTTTCACAAACCTTTTCCGTCCTAACGACCAGCGAAGCCCAGCGCTTGATAGCTGAATATTTCTCAAACGGGTCCCTAAATCGAAAAGTAGTCTGTATCAAGCTCATAATATTTTTAAAAGACCTATCTAACGTCACTCTACACCTATGGCATCGACGAGACAAATGATTTCATCCCCACTTTACGTGTAGGGGAGGCACCCCAATTTTTTTTTAAAGATTTTATTACTTACACCTCTTTGTTGGCGTGACTTCTATGTATATAAATACCAATTTACAGCTTTCTAGTACTAAGGGTCACTGAGCTAAGCCACGTACGGACAGATAGAACTACAGACAGACGGACGTCACGAAAGTATAAGTAAAAATTGTGTTTTACAAATGTCACATTTGGTTGGTTCCATAGTAAAAACAAAAGCTTATGAGATGGAACCTTGTAGTGAAAAAAATAATAAGAAATGTTTTTTCAACTTTCACAAAAAGTCAAATCTAAGACCTACCCATCCATAGAATTGTAATACACTACGTTGTACCCGTCCTACCTGCCTAATCCTTGTGCCCCACATAATATCAAACTGCAAAGTCAACGCAACCCGTAAGTGTAAAACAATGTCTAACACGATTACATCAGCACAAATCCTAAACTTAATTACCACTTATAGCTGTTCCAGTGTAATGCTAATTAATATTATTACTGTGGCAACACTGGTACTAGTGTTGCCAACTCACGCCACGTAACGTGAGGAAGTCAGGTTTTACGGAGCGAAAAATAATGGCGAGAAGTGTTGAATTTTAAAATCGTCTGACCTAGAATTTGGGCTTTAAAACGTAGAAAATTTTATAGCTGAAAAAATATTATAAAGAAGGTTACGAGTATAAAGTACCTACCTAACTAATTTGTTTTTGCGTTGTTTTTCGTACAACTAAGCATGAAATTTGATATAATCTTGCGATGATTTATGAAGCGGCGTCCTGGAATAATTACTACGTACAGCATGTGAAATTTTGACAAACGACTTGATGAATGAATCTTGCGTCTGGACTTTTTATAGCGGATTGAATAAGCACCTTAGTCTAGAATTCTGACGTCATTAATAACGCTTAGATGTGGTCCTAACTCGGTCTTGACGGCAACGGGTGATGGATTTAATATCGTGGATTAATTTGAATATGTTCTGAATAAATTCGTAGTACGTTTTTTTTTTCTTAGCCTACTAGATCCCACTGCTGGGCAAAGGCCTCCCCCGCGGCTTACCATTGGTTACGATCTTTACTAACTTCTTCCCAATTCTATAAGAAGGCATCCAGGTCGTCACGCCATCCATTTCTTGGTCTACCTCGGCGTCTGGAGCCGTCATGAGGTATCCAATGGGTGACTTTTTTCGCCCATCTTTTGGGCACATTCGACAGACATGAGTACTTAAGAAATTTTAATATTAGGAGTTCATGTATCTTCTTAAACTTTTATGTTGTTTGTAAAAACAAACGGATTCTCCTAGTTAAAACAGCGTTATTTATTTTATCACTCCGCAAATTTTAAGAGGTGGCCCATGAAACTGAACAACTTTTCCCAGGTCGAAATATGAAAAAAAAATCGCCTTTTCATACAAAATGTACTGTCAGCTGTCGTAGTTTGCATGGAAAGTCGATTTTTTTTTCGTATTTCGACCTATGTTCCTTCGGTCAGTTTCATGGATAGACCCACCTCAATCTCCGGGGTGATAAAACATAAGGGTGTATAAACCACAGGTTTCCCGCTTTCAATGAATTAAACGAGTTTTTTATGTTTATCATTTCTTTTTTTATGTTTAACCTTTTGAAAGCAGGCTTAAAAGTTACCTCCAAGAGAAAGCTTTCTATTCTATCAAAGAATTTCTGCTAGATAATAATATTAAATTCTATAAGTAATACTTTAATTAATTAATGTAGAGTTATTATGTTTAATTGTATAGTTTTATTAATTTTGTTTCGGATATATTCAATTTATTAATTTTAAATTGTTAAAACGCCCTCTGTATATTTGCAGTGCCCTTTCGGGGTGCTACATGCTGTTCTGTGTTAGAATATAGTCCACCTGTATGTATATTACCGTGTAGCTGGCAAATAAAGAATTGAATTGAATTCTTGTTTAGTTGTCCGTATGGTCTATAATTTTTCTAAAGCATTGCAGTAATCTAATTTTAAAGTAACTGCTTATCCATACCTACATGTTGAAATATGAACACAAGTGGCAAAGGTCAGTGGCCGACAGTGCCGGCACGCCTTTAGTCACCACGCCCATCCATTCTTTAAAATAAGTGTGTATTTCGTGCACCTGCTACTTGTGCGCGCCTGTGTTTGCCTTCATAGCAAACAGACTTGTAAGTTCTTTACTGTCTTGATAGTAGGTGCTGAATTTATTTGATACTAGCGCATATCTTAGAATTCCGTACCTAGACGTTAGTTATATGTTATGTTAGTTGATACAAAAATCCCATTGAAAAAGCACTTTTAGCTTTCCCGTTATTCCGCAAAACGTTTCCATTTTTAGGGTTCCGTACCTCAAAAGAAAAAATCGGAACCCTTATAGGATCACTTTGTTGTCCGTCTGTCTGTCTGTCTGTCTGTCAAGACCCTTTATTTCACGAACGGGTGAAGGGATCAGGTTGAAATTAATACCATAAGTTAGGATCCACACAAGATCTGAAAAATTCAATTTTTTACAACGACGCAATCAAAAGATATGGCATTTTATGTCCTTATCTCCATACATTTATTCAAAAATGCAAAACCTACAGGGTACTTCCCGTTGACCTAAAATTATGAAATTTTGCAAGAAGCTAGGTCTCACAGTACAAATAATGGGAAAAGTCTGAAATCATTAAATATTACAACTTTTCTCACAACTAATGGTAACCAATTGTGGTGAGCTCCCGTTTCAAGAACATTCATATAAGGGGTCAAGTTGGATGGTCACTGAGGCGATTTTTGTTTTAGTTCTCTTTAAAAACGGGAACACTTACAAACTTGAAAATTAGTATGTTTATAGTGCATAAGCTATAAAATAACAACAAATATTAAAATTTGGTCAAGCGCGTGTCGGACTAAAAAAATCTAGCACATTAACTTACTGAAATTTCAACTAATAATATTTTAAGGAATGAAATAATGATATATCAATAATGAAATAATAATTTAATAGAAATTAAATTATTTATTTTAAGATGGATTGCGAAAATAATGTATTTTAATATTATTTTAATTTAGTTTTTTAGTTAATATCGATTGTTTTTAATGATTAAGAATATATTGTTAAATTCGAACACATCATGATGTTAACGAATAAATAATAAATAAATAAATAATAAATATGTTTATGCTGTGGTACGGAACCCTCAGTCCGACTCGCACTTGGCCGGTTTTTTTTAATGAAAATAATGAACTCAACAAACAGAAATTCAGCCAAGTTAGTGGAGCCGCCGTTATCAAGCGATGCTTCGTCTTACATATGGCAAATCATGTTTATATTATGTAACTTAGGTATAGCTTAAAAGTGTGTGTTAGTCAACCACCAATAGTACTTATAACTACAGTATTTCCCATGCTTCAGGTTGCTGTCTAGGCATTAATAATGACAGATATTTTCTTAGGTCCTATACTTACTGTATAAATGCTAAAGTGTTGTGAAACTGAACAACTTTCCTAAAGAAATATGGGTTGAAATCGGAGAACTTTTTTTTGGCTTCTCCATACCAAATGCTGAATGTTTGTATGGAAAAGCCAAAAAACCTTCTCGGACTTCGCCTCTTGTTTATTTGGAAAAGTTTTTCTTTTCGTAGTCGGAGCACACCCTAGAGCTGTCGAACCTTTTGCATACACACCCAGTATGACTTTGGCAAAATATTTAGCAAAAGCGAATCTTTCCTGGACTAGTGGTACAAGCGATGTACTAAGAGGCTGATTTTGAAAAAAATCACATTATTTGCAGCTTATCTCAGTATGCTTCCTGAAATAAATAAGAGCTAAGGATTTAGGGTGTATGTCAGAAAATTATAGCACAATATATAGTAATTAAAGTATATCTGCATATTTTAAATGAGTACACATCATTAAAAAAATCTGCCAAGTGCGAGTCGGAACCGCGCACTGAGGGATCTTTAACACTAAGGTACAGAACCCTCGGTATACCGTCTTAGTTACGGACGCGCAGTCACGCAGAAGTGTATTAAGAAATTTCGCACGAGTCCGGCATGCACTTGACCAGTGTTTATTATTTGCTGTTATTCTATAGCTTATGCATTATAAACACACCAAAAGTGTTCCGGTTTTTACGGTGAGCAATCTGTGGATGAGCTAAAACAAAAATCGTGCAAAAATCGCCTAAAAACACGTTTTTAGTAGAGAGGCCCCTTAAAAAAAGATTTTTTTAATTCATTATTATTTGTTGTTACGAGTATAGCGGCAACAGAAATACATAAGTTGTGATAACTTCAACTCACCTATTATTATGGTTAATGAGACACAGCCCGCTGACAGGCAGACAGACACACACAAACAGACAGACAGACAGACATCGGATGCTTGTTAATAGGGTCCCGTTTTTAACCCTTTAGGTACGGAACCCTAATAATGCTGTCTGTACGTGGATGCATATATCAAGAGAATATCTTTATTTCTGAGTAAGAACGGTATGTACTTACTCAGAAATAAAGAAATGTAATACTTATATAATTTGTTTTCTTGACACAAGTAATGAATTCTTCAGGTTAGTCCTAAAAGGTTTTAGAACTTCTCTCTCCTGGGAGGTGCTCCAGTTTTTGTAACGCTGCCTTTGGGGTTGGCCTAACCGAAGGCCTTTACTTTGGACTTTAATGTGAAAACAATGTTATTTAACTGAATAAACCTTAACTGTATAAATCTAAGTATTTGTAGTTTGTTGGCAGTTTCACAAACGTTAGTTTCGTGAAGATGGTCGGTTGTTTTGGGGTAATTACGAAAATCAGGAATCAGTACCAAACCAGTCGAGATTTTAGACACTTAATTCTGGATCGGGAGATAATTAAAGTGGCATCTAAATTATCGAATCCAGCGCAAAAAATATCAACTGGTTTGGTAGTAAAACGTAATTTTTGGAAAGAACTCTTGTTTGGAATTACACCAATAAAATTTTTTTAAACTTGTAAACCATTATAGTTGATAGAAACATAAACTTAAGTGCACGGAGAGATGAAGCTTTGACCTATAAGTCTAAGATCTATAGTTCTATACATGTCATAAAATATGCCCTAAATCTGGCGTAACATGTCAACTTAGAATAGTAGCACTCCATAGACTCGTGGGTTTCGTAGAAGGCGAATTATGGGTAGGGTAAACGGCGTCCTTCCGCAAATCCGAGGGGGCATTTTACGTAGACCATTTTGGCGATTATTTGACCCCCCCCCCACCCCTCTTGGTAAGATGTCGTGAGATTTAGCTTGACCCCTCCCTCCCCCCTTAATCGCACGTGAGATTGTCCAAAATGCATATTTTAAAGTAAATTCGTCATCGTCGTCATTTTGACATACAAAGTGTAACAGAAAGGGTAAATCAACCCTGAAAGATGTGATACTGCCCATGAAACCGAACAACTTTCCCTAGTAGGAACATGGGTCGAAATACGAAAAAGTTTTTTTTACCTTCCATACAAAATGTGTGCTATCAGCTTATTCAGTTCCTATACTGTGGGAGGTCGAAATTTTGTTTCGTATGTAGACCTATGTGTCTTAAGGAAAGCTGTTTAGTTTCATGGGTAGATTCGTAGATTCACATCCTTTCGGGTTGATATACAAAGTGTTAACGAAATAAGCGAAACCGAGAAAATAGTTTGTTCAGAATCGAGTATAGAATCAATTAAATTTAGATTTAGATTTCTTTATTTCATATTATCAAATTCAAAATTACATAGATTGTTCAGATGTCAATGAATAATATGATCGTCAATAATATTGGAAATAAAATAAAAATAATTCAAACAAAATAAAAGTATGTCAAAAGACAGGTAGAACAAAGCAAATTCATTGTAATTATAATATTTAATGTCAAAATAAGTGAAAAATGTCAAAGTAAACCAATAAACATAAAATACTTAAGTGTATTTTATTCAATAATAATAATGTCAAAGGAAATGTCAAATAAACTATTAAATTACTTTTATTTTAACATTAAATATTTATGTCATAAATGTCAAAATTTATTTAATAAAACTAATATACTCTTTTACAGAGTACAGTACTTTATCCAATAAAAAATCCTTCAGTCGACGCCTAAATGTTTCGTCAGAGGGTTCATTTTTTATGTCAGCAGGTAGGTTCTCATAATAGGATGGCCCTAGCACGCGCGGATTTTTTTCGAGTAGTGCAGTGCGTCGGGGAATAGCTCTAAGGCACCCAGTTCTACGAAGTTCTCTTCCTGGTACCTCCACTCGACCAAAACTCGACAGATTTTTACGGGTGAACATTATGACCACGAACAGGTAATGAGAATAATGTGTCATAATTTTGTGTTCGGCGAACAGCGCCTTGCACGAGTGCCTTGGTTTCACTCCAACCATTGTTCGCAGCGCTCGCTTCTGCATTCTCATTACCCGTCCGGCATCCGTAGAGTTCCCCCACAAAACTGTTCACGGGTGTTTGATAGGGGTAATTTTTTGCCGCTTCTATTCTAAATATTTCTGTGGATACGCGCGCTGGCGGCCGGCGCCGCGCGGATCATGAACGGTGAGGAGGGGAGGGAAGTGGGCGTAGCGTGCGCGGAGTGCGCGGACTACGAGTAGAATAACAATGAAACTAGAACTATGATGGAACTTTAAAATAACAAGATCTAGTAAAAAAAATCTCTTTTTAAGTTTTTTTTACGGGAATGGATTTATTTTAATAAAAATATGGGTCGGTCACGTGACCACTTTAGTATGGGGAGGCGAAATTTTTTTGTGCGTTGTTAGGAAAGTCGTAGAACAAAAGTTGTTGCTTTTGACCTCTGTAATAACGTGGGCATACGCAAATCAGATCCAAAAAAATAACCTAGTATATACTTTTTGTTACAGTCTGTATATTTCTTAGATTATGATGATGTTTTATTGGAGAAATATGTTTATTTAATGAAACAATTTTTTTGCAATTTTACACTCTTTCCTGCGAAAAACAACGTGGACCTCCCCTCGTTTTAAATCGGTTACCCAAGTCATAAATCGAATGTAATGTTCAAGTTCGAGAAATCAAAAGACCTATTAGAATAAAATTTGGAATTCCAAGTAGGTATCAATTTGTTTGTGCAAAATGTAAGGGATCATTACTTAGCCTTCTGCGACATGACTTGGCAATTTAATTTATTTTCTTATTAACTACTTAAGTTTTCTTAAAAGCTTAAATTAATTGGTTCTAAGAGAATTCAGTACACTTACACACCTGTGAAAATTTATTACTGACGTGTAATGTCAGTTGATGTCACGCTGGCAAAATATCCAAGGTTTGATTGTAATTTAAATTACATATATAGGGTGTTAATTTTATTGCGTGCCATAGCTTAGGGGCTGTTTCAGTAACCATTAAGGAACACAAAAAAAATCCTACTTAAAAAATTGTTTCATCATCAATAATAAATAATATTTTTTTATCATTTATTAAGTATTTTGAAAGTCCTGAGCCCGTTAAAGTATGAAGCGAAAATTGGAGTCACACACAAAAAAAAAGAAAGGTTACCTTTACCACTGATACTCGCGCGCTGGCTCGGTGATAGCGCGGTGCTCCGTCCGGGTTATTGCCCTCCGCGTTAATGTAGTTTCAATGGAGTTTTAGTTTTTGTTAACGAGGATATTTTTAAATATATTTTTTGTGTTCCTTTATCGTTACTGAAACACCCCCTAAGCTATGGCACGTAATTAAATTAACACCCTGTATATGCTACCGGTGAAACCTGATTTTAGGCCAAACTAGTTTTACCTAGGCCAAACCTAAATGTGTTGGGTAGGTTAACCAACCCAACACTTTTCGATCAAGTTGGTTTAGTTTTTTTAATGGCAAGGAACGAACCCCGATAGGATTACGTAGAGCAGTATAGCCTAGGTCAAACTCATTAAGATTAAAAAACCCTTAAGATATATTACCAAACCTGATTCTCAAAAAGAACTTGGGTTGCTACTCGCAAAGTGGAGTCTTTCACGGCCATGGAAGTCAAACATGTGATTTTATTTTTCATCTCGTTGTAAAGATGTGGGCCTACTTGGACTCCCAGATAGATTACGTTAATACGAATCTTCGGGATCAAAGGACCAAGTCTAAGGGCCTTATAATTGTTAAGTGTAAGCACATCAATTGTATTGGTGTGCTTACACTTAATTAAGCTTAATTACTTTCGAACATAAAATAGGAGTGGATATCTCTCTTATCCCGTGCAGAATAGAATGTGTCAAGACTGTGAGAAAAGATCTTTTGAATGAAATTCGCTATGAAATGTGTGTGTCAGTTCAAGGGACTGCGCCGCCGTAGCACTTGTGTTATGGCTAAATTATATCCCTATAACGAGTAGGTACTTCGGTACTTGTCATCTTAGAATATGTTCAGTTTTACACCATCAGCCATTAAGCCTTAAAGTGCATGCGTGCTTTCGAGAAAAAAAAGGTCGGTCGTGCTTGCTGTTTTTTCTTGACTTGGCAAATAGCACTGCCGTGCCTCCTAAAAACGTCTGACGTAAATGCTCAAACAAAGAGTTACAACTGACGCCACAATCCTAATCCATTTTCTCTCAACAATCCTAAACCCAACTGAGCCATTACTTTTTGTTAGTCCACAACAGATACGATCTGAGATATATAACTCAAAGGGAAAAATCTCGAGCAATTTTGTTAAAGACTAATAACTCTCCAGGGGCGCTATCTCGCCGCTAGATGGCAGTTAAATAAACCAAATTGGGCCATCCCTTCAACGGAGCCTAGTTTTATTGCGCCTTATATCTTTTAGGCCTTCTACTTCCCCGTTGCTGATATGATCGGTTTTAGTGCCTCCTGGAGTTTAGGATCCCTTTTGTTTGACACTTTTGTCAGGATGCGTTTCTAAGCCAGTAGAATTGTGGTAGGTATTTGATAAATCCTTCCCGGAAATATGTATTGCTATCACCTAGACGGCGCTAGTGAGACAAATTGCACTTTGTAGGATATAAATATTTTGTATAAAACACAAAATAAGTGAACGCAAATTGAAGAAAGCTAAAGCTAACTACCATTTGCGTGCACTTTTATTATAACAGAACATGTTAAAATGAATCTGAGTTTTTTTCTCAAATTTTTTGCTAAGTATACCTACCTATACGAGTATTATTTTCCCACAATTTTAAAATCATGTACTTACCTATTTCTTTGAAGTACCTGTACACACACAACAAGAACGTAAAAGCTGCCGTCCCAGTTTTAAACTCAAACTCGAAACCTAAAGTAGTCTCAAATGCAGGCATCGACAAGTTACAAGGACCCGACGCCCCTTCGTCCCTCATGCCCCTCTGGCCGCGGGCGTCATCCCCGAATAAAGGAGATATTGTGAGTTTTCGCCACTTAACATCCAGGGTTGCTATTGAGAAATTGCTTAGATATGTCTGCTCTTCTTCAAACGTTCAATCACTTACAATGCGACAATGTTCCTTCGGTGCGTGGCTGACATTGACAGGAGGGCACTATTATCATAATCTCTCCCGAGTAATCTCTCCTATATTTGCCCGAAAAAGGCAGCGAGCGGCGTTGGTTTCGATTTGCTAATCGCTCTATGTATGTCGCTAATCTTCTTCTTTTATAAAACTTATAGCTTTCAACTGCTTAAATTTTTAGTCAAACAGTTACCTACTTAATTCGAGCAAGAATAAAGGCAAGAAGCTTCCTTATACTTACTTAATTTTATCTAGGTGTTTCATAATATAAAATATGAGGATATTTTTTATCAGCCCTAAAACCCCACCCCTCTCGTTTGCTAGCAATGACGTAATCTTTAAAGACGATAACTAATCTCCCTAATTGATCTCTTCCCCGATGATTTAAACAAATGAGACTTCTGTGGCTACGCGACAGTATACTCAAATAGCTCAATTTTAAAGTGTATTTTAAGATTCTACGTTTAAAAGGCTCTTTGCCTTATTTTAGACTCTCGGATTTAGTCTAACCCCTTAGTGCTGAAGTATTTTTAGAGGCTACAGCTGTGTCTTGCTGTTACTTGAATTTTTAAAATAGAGATTCTGAAGGAAAGTTTACAAAGATAGCTTAAAATTTGAATTTATTTTACGAGTAATTTAATCATACGAAGCGTAGGAGTATCTGTCCAGTATTATTTTTTCTTTTTACTACAAAATAACGTTATCCTTTCTCTTAGCTCTCATTTCTTATAACGTCCAATCCTGAAAGTGACATATATTTCGCTACATACGACACTTGCTACGAGATCCTAGGCACTACATTTGATCAAAGATATGTTTATTTCATGCATAGGTTCCGGGAGCGCGTCGCTAGCTATAAAATCTGAAATGAGTCTATTCTACGGTATAGGGGCGAGGCATAAGGCGAGGCGAGGGAAGCTTCACCAAATTTACGTAGCCAGAGTTTCCAGTTACTCCGCTACTCTCTCTCAAGTTGCTAGTTGGATAATGCCAATTTGGGCTCTGAACGTAATTAAGGGTCTGTTCAACGTTGACAAAGTCTGAGGACTAAAATCTTCGTGAACTTTTCGATTAGGCAGAATTCTGCCAAAGGTTAAATATATTAAATTACAACTCTTCTAAAATTGGATTTGGATAAAGCTGTTGATCTACAAATTGCATACCCAAAAACATTTCTATTAAGGCCATGCCTAAGGCCTGTAATATTTTTTTAGGTAACATCATAAACTAACAACATAATTTTATAGACGGCATGCTCCCGAAAACCAATGATTCTATTCATAAAAACAGGCAATCTTCGAGATGGAAAAAATTAAATTATTAAAAAACTTTAAATCCCGTACTATAAAAATTATCACACTGTTTCTGGGCAAAGGCCTCCCCTTCATTCAAGTTACTGTCCTTCAAAAATTAACTATTTATTCTACATGATATGTTAAATACTTATCTGTGTCTGTCTGTAGCAAACTATCTTAGGCCAGCACGTTCGTTGCGCAAGGATGCATACTGGGCCCTCCGAGTCTTAATGACTCAGCCTCTTGCTCCTTGTTTCGTAGACTGAGTTCGGAAGTTTCAAGTTCTACTTCGGTGACCGTCTGGGCTGACGCTCGATAATCCAATGTTCGTTTGTTTGGCTACTGACGACGTCTCAGGTTGATATTGCAGAGCTATTTGCGGTTGAATACAAAACGAAGTCATTTTGAAATGGTTGATATAGCTTGAGCAAAGTTAAGAGCGATAATTTTTATGTGAAGGACGTAAACCAGTGAAATGTTGTTTCATACGAAATAATGATAAATAATATTTCACTGAACGTTGGGTACGTTTTACTGAACATTTGATGCCTTTTCTACACTCCTAAGAAATCGTAAATATGAAAATTATGTAAATTCAGATTGGATATCGTGTTTAAATGAATATATCAGTAAATTAACCTCAAAGGAAGTAGTTTTGCGTTTCGTTGGTGCTCCGTTGCATGTTTCCGATTCATTAATAGCAAAACTTTTTGCTTTCTGCTCCTGCCTGACTATAAAACTACCCGCTTCTTTTATTTTGGGGAAAGTTGTATTTGAAAATTCAAATTTACGTTAGTTCGTCGTGCAACGGTATTGCACGATATTTCACGATGCTATTTACTTTAAGACTGTTGCCTTTTAGGAGCTCGTACATATTGCGAGACGTCTGAGTTTTATGTCTGCTTGTGTGCACATGCTTGACTTCGCTACTTTTCTTAACGTGTAGTTTAGATATTCATCATAAAAGTGACTAGCTACAAATTCTTGTTCAGTGCCTTTCAAAAGTTGGAATTGCAGATACTAGTACTTTTTTCATTTGTGGTTATATCGCTAAAGTCATCTTAATCAAATTGGCTGTTTTCAAATTTACTATCTGAAAGAAGAATTCAAACATAAATATATTTTCTTCTTCAAAACTGTTTGCGTACAAATTCTCCCTTTGCTTGATTAAGTGCCTTTCAGTTTAGATGTATTATCAAATCAGAATGTATCATATAATCTAACCACTAGAATTTAGCGGTGTAATCAGTATGGTAACCGATCGGTTCACCAATATTCATCCCCCAACCTATATTGCGTGCCCGCAACTGTAAGCAACATGGGAAATTGCTATTGGTAACCAGACGCTCAATTCGATCCCGCCTATTTACCAAACCGTATTAAGCTCATTAAAAATTGTCAACCACAGCTATAAATTAATTATTTAAACAATTCCATTGTTTCCAACGAATTAAATAGCTTTAAATTGACATATCGATTTTGCTGCACGCTGTCGAAGCTGTCAAGGACCAAATGACCGGAACAATTATTTATGAGAAGAATTCGCGTAATCAGACAAAAGATTCAATTGGGCGAAAATTAAACAATCGCAAATCGATGAACACGTGTTGTCTGTGCCTATACAAATCTTTCCGTTTTCAAATATTTCTTACTACATGGAAAGTAAAATGGTGTTTGGAATAGATGGCTTTGCGAATTGGTGTTGAAAATTCGTGAAAAAAAAGGACGGGTTGCACTCCGGGAGTGCCGGCAGAAGTGAAAAGCTTTTGCTATGAATATTATGCTTTTTGTAAGGGTCAATCGCGCCATTGCTCGCGTACTTCTTTGATGTCACTGAATAAAAACCCGTATTGTAATAACAATACGGTTGACAGTTGACGCTTTTTCGATCAGGTTACGGATCTGACGCGAGATCTGACGCGACATCTGACGCGACGTCTGACGCGAGTTTAACATTTTTTACCCAAATAAAAAACTGCAAAAAATTTACAAATCATCCATTTTTGTAATTTTTGAATAGAAAATTAAAAGTAACGATTTTTTTGCATTTTTTTATAGAAGGTTTGTCTCATGTAGTGTAATACCCTAGCAAAGTTTCATCGACTGAGGATTTAATGCGGGGGTCTTCATACAACGATCCGCTTCGTTGCCTAGACTATAAGGTGGGCATATGCATATCAGCTCCAAAAACATAATCTAGTATATAAGATTTTTTTCGTTTCTTAATTTTCAATCAATTAATTTTCAAAAAAAATTTCGAATTTTATTTTAACATGAAAAGCAAAAAATTTAAATATTGTAATGTATGTGAAATATTGTAAAGAATTAACATTACGATTCAATTGTGTACGCATCAAATATTATTTTTTACCTTTAATTTGACTATACAATGCAATCACGTTCTGCAATCTATTTCTTTTACCTAGTAAGAATATTGTTTTTGTAATGTTTACTCATGTAAAATGAATTCGGCATCTATACAAGTTGTTAACTTTTTTATGTCTAATGTTTTCAACGTCTACACGCTTAAATTTCAGGAAAAACAATTAACAATTCAGGGAAAAATGTTGACCTAAAGTTGCCAAATGACCTTTTCAAATGGGACTTTTAATGGATGATGAGATGAATTGATGTTTGGAATGTGTGTACAACAATTTGACAGAAAGAAAAAAAAAAACAAGGAAAATACCCTTGGAACGTTTCACCCAAATTTGTAAAAGGCCTGTAATCTAAATACCTTGCCTATAAAAACCTAATCTACAACCAGTAGCTTGTCAAACTGTACAAAGGCAAAACCGTTCTTTATACATTCGTCACGTATATGTTGATCCGTACCTACATTATGGATAGGAACGTGATATGTGTCAAGTATCGGCAGTTATTGAATAAGTAATGGCGTCGTCGCCAGCACTCGGCTCGCGAAACATATTTCCCAAGGCTGTGCTTTCACCGAAAAACACTTCTGCACTCCTGATATGATATGTTTTGGTGTATTGGGCGAATCAAATTGACTTATACAATACGGGCTAGGGAAATGATGTTCTGAAACCAAGGTAGAAATTGATTAGCGATAATGTCGACGACTTTTTAATTACATCATAAAAAGAAAAGTCAAAAGGGTAGACTGGGACAAGCTTTGGGCAAAGCCCGTCTCCCACGCAGCTTAAAAACGCGAAAGTACTTTGATCGAGTTGACATTATATGATGCGATGATAAAATAATGACTGTGAACATTGGCGATAACTCTATCGCGTTATATTTTTGATTAATTTTTCAATATTTATCTGTAATTAAACATTAAACTGAAATCTAACCTTACGAATATCTTGACATTTTGAATTCGGTATAGTAATAAAACATAAAATAAAACTCACAAAGCAACTAAACGTTGAGTATATTTTTCTTTGCCGTGTATATCACAGAAGGTAAAGGTGAAAGTAAACAAGTAAATATTCCAGTTATGTAAATTAATAAGTATATTTTTTTAAGTGAAGAAATTCTGTACATGTGACGAAGTTATTTAATACTGTTGTCTTGCTTTGACACCTTGCAACAATATGACTTCTGAAGACTTTCATAAGGTCCTTCTTTCGCGCAGCTTCAGTCTTCATAAAAGTAATTTCGGCCTTTCGTTGGCCTCCAGTCAAGTTTTTATAAAACATTATGGAAGTGCTTATGTACTAGGTGTGATCAGGTTGCTTCAATGCCACCCCCAATGCTCTGAATGCGTATGGACGAGCACCGGTTTCTCGACGATGACGTGTTTCTCGTAAGGCACAGGCACATGTTTGATGATTGGCACGTGCTTTATCACCGGCACTTCTTTGAACACTGGCACTTCGTGGAGCACTAACTTTTCTTTCACTACCGGGATCTTCTCTACGTGGTGGTGGTGGACTGTGTGAACCTCGTGGGGCACGTGGATTTTGATGCTGAAAATTAAGTAGGTAATTATTTATTACTACTTTGCTACAAAGGTTCTCTGCCTGCGTCTGTATTGTGTAACCCGAAGCTAGTGAATAGTGTTTTTTATGAGAGTATGTTCCATCATCAACTTCCTGTTCCTGCTAAATGTACCTGATCTATGTCTACTTGTCTCAATAATTACACTAGTATCTATATCTACACACACCAATATGTCAGACAAGTATTCAGGCCAATATTTCAGGCCAATTTCGACTCCCCCATAAATTTTAATATATTTGGCTACAGACTTGTAAATTTGAATTTTTAGTTTTACCCGCTTACAAACCTAGAATCCCGAATCCCGAATTTCATCTTGCTGTTCTTGAGATAATTATGCCTAAAATCATTATTTTTATCACTGACTCATCAAAACTCTAGCTAGAGCTGTGGTCTAGACTACTTCCAGATATCCTAGAAACAAGGGCAAAATCTGAAAATTGGCATTCCAAGCCCTGGTGAAAGTAACGCCATTAAGTAACACATATCTGACAACAAGTTTTGTTTTAAGGCAACAGAGAAACGTTATTCCTTAATTCAGTTTCGCACTTCTTCTAAGCGAAGCCGTTCTCTTGGTAGGATTACTACTACTACGTGTGTACTCTTCTCTCTATGAAGATAATATCAACAAACAATTTTCTATTACAACAAAAAAGACTGCTTTTTGCACAAAAAATATAACAGACGACTTTAATAACTTAAAGAAGACGCCGACTATCAAATACCTTTAAAAAAATCCATCGATTGATTCAATTTTCTTGAGCATTTTGAGCGAAATGATTTTACTGGAATATTTTGTTTGCAAATGAAAATATTTGTAAGCATAGCCGAGTGCGTCGCTTGAATACTAATTCACTTGCTAAATTCGATAAACTTTGTGCAAATTGAAATTTTGTTGTGATTTTATTAGCCTGATAATTTTGGAACGTACGAACGTAGATTGGAATGTTACGAATTGGAAAGTCATTCAAATAATATGTAATTTAATTCAATTCGTTTTTCGTTCAGAATGAGAGACTTTAAATTAAATAAGTATACGAAATAATAGTTATAGGAGCTCCTATAACTATTATTTCGCATTATACAGCTGTATAAGAGAAAGAGCTGTAATGAAAGGTGTTTGTTTAAAGACAGACTTCAAGAGCCACCATGGCACAGATTAAATAATAGTAAACTAATGACCATGGACAAATGGTCATAGCACTTTGTTGGTCATAGATCCTGCTAATGTCATTGATGGTAATCATGAAGTCAAGTCAGAGGCCATTTGGAAGCTTGAAAACTCTGATAGCCAGGTTGGTTTGTAAAATGCCATCTGGTTTGTAGAGGCCAGATGGCCCAGAAGATAATGGAGGAAGACCTAGTCAAAGTGGTCAAGTCAAATCCTTAACGTTCATAGAGTAACAAGATTTTCGCGCGCAACGCGGTTGACGCATTGCTCTAGATAGCCGACTTTGTAAAACGTTACAAATGAGGCTAGGACAATCAATGATGTGAAAAAAAGATACTTAGACAGGGTGTAAATAAGTACGATGGTCCTTTTAAGATGTGATTTGCTACATAATAATAGATTTTAAAAAATATATGATAAAACACCAATAAAACCATTCTTTTTATGTACGGGTGGTCATGAAATTCAATTTTCTTTACTAGTAACTGAAAATATTATCACAAAAATTATCTTCGTCCATGTAACCAGCTGAACGATTTACTTCTTCTCAGGTCAAAACTAATTTTTTTAGACAACGTTTTAATTCAATGTTTTTTATAAAATCTGTGATTTATGTAAATTCACACCTTAGAGGGATCACCGTACTTTTTTTACGTCACCTAAAGGTAGATATGACACAAATTATGTATTTTAATTTTACTTACTGAGTCTTATGGTATGGGTCGGGTTCGGGCATAGGGTTGGCCAACACCTGGCTGGCGACCAAGACGGCCAAACTCAACTGCAACAAAGGTCCTTCGTTAATAAATTACTCAGCCATTGGCTCGTTTGCTGCACACACTAAATGTTTTCAATGTCTACTTCACTTTTTTCCACCAGTAGTACTGTGCGAGGGAGCTAAGAGTGGAATTTTCTGCCTGCGTCTGTGTTCCCGAGTTCATATAACCCGAATCTATTCAAGTCGCGAGTGAATAGGCTTCTTCTGGGCAAGCTCGTTCCATCGTCAACCTCATCTCTGTCTTCAAGACTAGATGTAGGTCAAGAGTAAGCCCATTGACAATAAAAAAGAAAAGTTGAAGAATTCTAGCCAATAGAATTGCTCCATTTGACAGCGCATTTAACAAGCGATGAAAACGGCACAATCCTATTGGTTTAAATTTTAGATTTAAATTTAAATTCAGAGCTTAGCTCCCTCGCACAATACTGGTGGAAAAGCAGCCTAAAGTCAAAGTCACTGTATACTTTATTCATATTAGGATTCTTTTATCACTTTATGACGTCAATTAAACTTAAAGCTACGTCACCTTACAAGTTACAAGCAAAGTGGCGCCATAAGGGAAAAAAGAAGTGACAAGAAAAAACCCGCGCGCTCTTTTAAACATACGTGGTATTTATTGGTGGAGACCTGTAATTGGCTTTTTGTGCTTTTGTAATTATTAACTAAGTTAAAGGTGTCTCACAAGGCTCGTCTGGCTGTTCATAGAGGCGTTTTAGTACCAACACTGATGTACGGCAGTGAAAGCTGGGTATGGCAGAAAAAGCATGAAAATAGAATTAATGCAGTAGAAATGAGAGCGTTGAGGAGTATGATTGGTGTGAAATTGAGTGACAGGATTAGAAACGTGGAAGGGGAAGGCCTCGGCGAACGTACCAGGACCAAATTCAGGACGTTCTGAATAAAGGCCAGGTTAAAGTACCCTAAACCGACGAGCATGTATGAAAGGATTGATGAAGGTTCAGGAAGCAAGGGAAGTATGTCAAGATCGTAGCAGGTGGAGAACTGTGGTCTCTGCCTACCCCGACGGGAACAAGGCGTGATGTTATGTATGTATGTTAAATCTAGCTGTTGGCCTTCCTAAAATTAATAAAATAAAAATATATAAAATACGTGATTGTATACAATGTAAAGGGTTGATACTCGTACAATAAGTATAAGGAGCGCTCGTGGCCGAGTGGAGGTTGCTCTTTCTTTCTTATTACGAAAGTTAAGCAATGTTAGCCGTGGTCAGAACACGGATGGGTGACCGCTAGTAGCACAACAACAAGAGCGTTTCCTTGCTTCGGAAGGCACGTTATCCCGGCTACTGTCTACGGAAGTAGTCGGTAATGAGCCATGTCAGAGGTTTTTGGAGGCTCAGTGACTTCGTCGATCTTACAACCAACTCGTAAATATGATGATGATGATTTGATACCTAAAGAAAATGTACTCGTTCATCGAAATTTTCTAGAACATCGACACGGCAGTGACGTAAATTTCATAATTTCCGGCGACCGGGTATATTCGATGTATGCGAACGCACCAGTCAAGTATAACCAAACCTTTTGCGAAATATCTCAGTAATGAAACTGGTATAGAACGATTCAAATAAACGTGGAAAATTTACATGGTTTGTGTTTGTTATAATTTCCCGTTACGGGAAATCAGTAAGTAGATTTCCCCATAGAATTTCCCTCTTGAACAATTTTGTTTTAGTTTAGACGATTTTTCTTTTGTCCAAACGCAAACGTGACCTTGTGGTGCCGGCAAAGAATAGTACCATCACAACTCTACTGTGGGTGTCGTAAGAGGCGACTAAGGGATTTTGAATCGAAGGATTGGCAGCAGCGTCCTTAGGTGTATCAAAACATCTGACATACTGCGGTCACCAACACCTGCAATCCATGATGCTAGCCGTTTACTATTATTTCATTTGTACCGCAACGTTAAGAAACCTGGTGTCTTTGGTACTTCCATAGTCACCACCCACGTTTTTTGCTAGAATTTTATAGGGCGCACCCTTTCTTGCAGGATGTTTCTTGGAATGTTATGATGAAGGCATGTTGATTTCCGCCTTAATAAATTTGTGGGGATTTTTTGTTGTCATAGCTTTATTTCGTTTTACGAAGTCAGCTACCTAGCATATGACATTGGTTTTTACACAGAAGGACTGCCATCTGACCTCCGCAACCCAGAGGGAGTATAACAGACTTAATCCTGGTTAGTAGCTAACTTGACTGTCAATTTTTTTTGCCGCCGAAGAGCCTCTGTCAAATTCTTTTATTGACAGAAGCTGAGACTGACAGGTAAGCGTGCCTTCCGAAGCACGGGAAACTGGTGGTCACAGTATTGGCACAAGACAGGGAAGCGTGGCGTGCTTTATTGTCGAAGGCCAAAAACCACTTTGGTTCGCCGAGCCATAGAAATAGATAGTGGTCACCCGTCCATGGTTGCCACGGCCGATCTTGCTTACCTTACATGATCTGAAAGAAAAGTCAACTCGGCCTAGTATATGAAACGATCTAAATTCTAATTTAAAACATCGTCAAATAATACTGTTGTAGTAACGTTATAAATAAACAACTTCACCACTAAGGTAAGGAATGTTAACGAAAACGTCAGCAATTTGATATAAAAGGTTGATCTATAACCCCACGTATGTTCGCATGTCCCGTGCAAAGCAAACTCTACGTTACAGTATAACACCCCGGTACAAAGGCAGGTAGCGGGCGATGACCCAACGTTGACCTACTTGTACTGTGAGAACGGGCCCTTAGGGCGGCTTTCCAAGGTTGAGACGATTTAAAACATTATTTACGTCTTTTGCAAAAAACAATTGTGTCGTATAGTCTCTCGCTTTTGTTTGTGTAGATAGCAGTTTTGTACTAAAAGCAATATGGAAGGGTGGGCCGTATGTTATCGTTGTCATCCTTACCAAGAAATACTGTTGTCGTTATTCAACATTGAAACGGACTGGATTTGTGTAATGACCACTATCAGAGGTATACAGCGACAACGATCTGTTGGCAGATGGATAAAATATGTACTAGACTAACGCCGCTGCCGAGAGACTTTGACACATTATGATCACAATAAAAAAAACACCATGAAAGTGAACCATCTGTCTACGTAGGAAACAAAAATTTTTCAAGGACAGTCCTAGCGCGTTAAGTTTGGGAAGTCAAATAGCAGGAGGTATTTTAACCTATCTACGAGTACGACACTCAGTGAAAGTCGTTTATACCTATCGGACCCGAGACCACCACCACCACCAATCACCTATCTTGGTGTTCAATAAGGAATTTAGTTGTTTAGTTTGCATCTGTAGTAGAAGTTTTTCGCGGATGTGTTTTTCGTATGTACTGGAACAAAACGGCTACGATTTTGAGTTGCATAACGTTAACTTCAAAATTTGATTATTTCACAGTAGTAACATTTATCGATAAGACCACGGGTAAGAAAAGCTTGCCCGTGGTCCAAACATTTTTAAAAATTGCTCATGGTACTACTAATAGGGCAACTAGACAACGCGGTAGTACCACGGGCATTAAATTAAAAAAGATTTATCTCGCCTCGTCTATTGTAGAGTCACCCTTACACGGAAAAACAGATGAAAATCAACAGTAAACGACATGCAAAATTTACAGCGGTTTCTTAGTTACCGTTACCGTCTATTTTTGGGGTTTGTTTGTTAAAGGCCAAATTAGAATTGTTTTAGGGTGAAATTGGGTTAAAAATACATAGCGAGAATGTTTAGAAGAGAAAGATTTGCCAGGCTTTGCTATCCGCATTATCGCCCATACTTTCGATCAATATTCTTCTTCAATCGTTTTTCCACTGGGTATTCGTTTCTGAAGACTAAATTCACAGAAAATTTTAGTTTTTTTTTCGTAGCTAAACAATTGCGCTGCAAATATGAACGCTACTGGTGGGTAATGAAGGTGGTTTTAAGTTTAATTTCAGTTAAATGTTTCCTTCGAATGTTTGTTGACTTAACTTATCCTATACTATTAAACGAGCAATATTTGTATATCTTTCCCGTTGGGGTGGTCTCTGCCTACCCCAACGGGAAAGAGGCGTGATGTTATGTATGTATGTATGTATGTATTTGTATATATATATATAAACTCGAAAACGGCTTTTAACGATTTCGATGAAATTTACCATACGGGGGTTTTCGGGAGCGAAAAATCGATCTAGCTAGGTCTCATATCTGGGAAAATTCGTTTTCTCCGTGTTTTAACCATTTGCGTTTTAGACAAAAACCTACAGCGCCATCTGTTGGCGGGTAGCATAGCTTGCTCACCCGCTGATATTTTAATGTTGAGGCGGCTATTATAGAGCGAAGCTCAGTCGCCCAGGTACTCTTCTTTAAATGACTAAAAACTTCACTTTTCCTTGCAGCAGTGGTTTTCACAATTTAAGTTCCTAAGAATATCCTTACATTGCTATGTCATCTACTGACCATCACATCTCAACAATTTTTATTGCTAAGCTTTAAAAGAAAGTATAAACTTCACCCTTTCTCCCACAACCACTACTTCTTTTATGAAAAATCACCAAAAAAACTACTCACAACAATTTTATGGAACATGTCTGCTGCGCGGGCTACACTGTGGACTGTGCGTGCGCAGTGCAACGCGGGGTTAATATCTGCGCGGGTTGTGCAAGCCGCGACGCACGCGCATCGTTACGCTGCCTGCGTCGGCACCTCGCATCGGGGCTTGTAGGGCGCCGGAAAAACTAGTGATTGATATCGTTCTGCTTTGAAAATACTGTAAGGAAGTCAATGATAGATGTGAGTCCGTGAAACACTTCTTTGCTTGCGTATGAAGAGCTAGCGCATCGGGGTTTAAAGGTTTCGAAATTCACATAATACCTAAACTTTGTGATATACTTACTGCAAAGTTTTGTTATAAAATTACTGGATTTATTAAACTAAAAAAGACGGAAAATAATGATGCATAAAGGAAGTCAGTGAAATTAACTGTTTTAAAGCGCGGCGGCGTATTGAGGCTTGCAGGTCATCATAACATCCCATTAAAGGTCTACTACTAGATAAGAAGTAGGCATACAGGGTGTAAGGGACGGTGTACCGAAAACTGAAAGGGCGTGCTCAGACAACGAAACTGAACCACTTTCCCAAAGAAACATTTTTGGGAAATGAAAAGAATTTTTGACCTCTTCTAAACTGTTCGATCAGAGTGAGCAATTTTTATGGAAAGGTCGAATTTTTATTTCATTTCCCAAAAATGTTTCTTTGGAAAGTTGTTTAGTTTCGTTGACTGAACCTTACAGTTTTCGGTACACCCTGTATTTCTAAGGGGAAGTACCATAGTCACCTCACTTGTTAGCGTTGTTGCGGCTGGCACCATGGACCCCAGCTGCCAATCTTCCGGTTCATGGTAGAGCTCTCTAAAACACGTTTTTTTGATTGAGGAGTATTGTTGAAGTAAGGAATTTTGTGGAAGCAGCAATTTGAAAATAATATTGCAGCAAAAACACGGTGATTAGAACTTAGTTGGAACTTTCTAGAACCGTACGTCTACTACTACTCAAAGACTACTTACTCGAATTTTCCTGCATTATTATGTAACTTGCCTTGACGTTGACTGGATAGTACTGAATACGTTCTTCAGGCATTCAAGTTTGTAACATTGGATTCCAAGCCACATATTAGGAATTCGCGTGTTCATTTGTAGACACTCCTATTAAACGTAATGCAACCTGTTACAATCAGCGACTCTAAAAAGTAGGAAAACATTGAAACACCGCTCTGAAACTGTAGTGGTCATGGCCTGGTAATTTTTCTTTTTTTACTATAAAGAAAGTTAAGCCTGAACGTAGTGATAACCCAGATGGGTGACCACTTGTGGCTTAAAAACTAGAGTATTTCTGTGTTTCAGAAGGTCCGTCTAGTTGTTGGTTCTGGCTACCATGTTAAGCCATATCAGAGGCCATTTTGCGGCTTGAAAACTATGATAGCCAGATTGGCTACTACGCTGGCGAAGCCTAATCTAGGATTGGGTTTCAATTGTCTTTTGGCATGCGCAGGTCAGAAGATCTCTGTGTAAAAACCAGTGCCCCTTCTAGTAGTAGGCTCAATAAAAATTTAATAAGGCTTAAAGAACAAAGAGTATCATTACATCACAGAATAAGTAATACTTTCTAGCGTATTACAGTATCATCTGAAAGTTTAGAAATAGGCCAAAGCGCCAAAGAACCCTATGCTTTAAATTCCCTTAGTCACCATTTACGACTCGCAAGGACAGTAATGGGATTCATCTATGGTTCTTGTTGAAGTTAAATTTTTTTTTTCATCACGTTTAGGTAATTCTGTAATATTGTTATCATAACATCCCATAAAAACGTCCACTGTAGGACAGGAAGCTTCCCTCCAGAACTCCAGCAAAAATACGTGGTACTCTGGAGGGGATTTACCATAGTCACCACGCTTGTAAGCGTTGCGGCTGGCGACCGCTGTTGCAGGTGACAGCAGTATGTACGATGGTACAATACACAGAAAGATGATGCCCGTTCTCCGGCTCATAAGCCCTCAGTGGCCTCTTACGACACCCACGGGTAGAGATGGGTTGGTACTTTTTGGTAATTGCAAGTAAAACGCCAAGGACCGCTATAGTTCCCCAATAGAGAGGAACGTTTTCCGATTCCATAATTTATGTTTTCATTTCATTAATTCACATTTGATAGAACGGAACTAATTTTAGTAATTGCTCAGCATACGCAAATAATCCGGATATTCACGTTTCCTTCGAATAATAAGATTTCTACAGGGAATATTCTAGCTATGACACATTACGATTAAGATAATATGTTTTTGCAATTGATATAGTCAAGAGCACGTCAAGCTTCACACATTTGACTTTGTACCGTTCTTATTTCCATAGCGGTATGAGCTAAAGTATCGCCTCGGTCTTATTTGGTTTAAAGTCTCTTTCATACTTAGTCTGTTAGTAGTCTATTCGATCAATAGTGCATACATTAACTGTAGATACTAAATATACAGGGTGTTAATTTAATTGCGTGCCATAGCTTAGGGGGTGTTTCAGTAACGATAAAGGAACACAAAGAAAATATTTAAAAAATCCAATTTTTTATTTGATATTTTTTTCGTATTTATTTATTTTTATTTACTTTTTTTGATAATATTTTAGTGTGTGCATCTGCCCATGACACTAAACAAACAACTTTTCCGAAGGAACATAGGTCGAAATACGAAAAAAAAAATTCGCCCTCCCATACTAAAATGTGCTGTCAGCTGATGCAGTTTGTATGGGAAGTTGAAAAATGTTTTTCGTATTTCGACCTATGTTCCTTGGGAAAAGTTGTTCAGTGTCTTGGGCAGATGCACACCCTAAAAAATTATCAAGAAAAAAAATAAAAAAAAAATGTGAAAAAAAAAGGATTTATTTTATATTTTTTTTGTGTTCCTTTATTGTTACTGAAACACCCCTTAAGCTATGGCACGCAATTAAATTAACACCCTGTATAGCCTTAGATTTATTATATAGGCTTATAAATTGCTCGCCGCAACGCCAACAAATGTGGTGATTATAATATACTCGTACTTCTTCAAAATTCTACGGATCTGTGTAATTCAGGAAGGTCCTGTCCAGCTGTGGACATTCCGTGGGATGATATGTTAGCAATTATGATTGTCTCTTATTTGTTGAAAATTTGTAACGCGATTTTCAAAGATTACCTATAGTCAAAATAATGTATGATCAACAATGTATAATAAAAAAATAATGTGTAATCAACAATCAAAAACTGGTGGACACAAGCCCAAGACCGCGAAAAGTGAAAAAATGAGGGGGAGACCTTTGCCCAGCAGTGGGACGGGCTAGGTATAATAATAATCAACTTAAATTAAATTAGTTATAATATTAATAGTCAAATATGTATAGTACTAACTAAACATACGTATCTGTATGAAGGACACGATTTCAAAAACTGTCAACAAAAACTAATTTCTGTAGTTAAACTCTAGAACATTCTAGTGGCTCAAACTTACCTAACCGACTGGAATCGGTCTTCGGAGCGAATCATAACATAATCCGGCATTTTCTTCTAGATAGACATTACCGTTTCCTTTCGCTAGATAAATCTAATGTCAATTTCTGATTAATTCCTCGAAGTAATAAGCAAGTAGTTATGTAAGTAATCGATCTAACTGAACTTTGCGGTCAAGCGTATAAAGTGAACACGCTAATTATGTGTTTTTCTCTATGACCAAGTTAGTACTAGCATGCCATCATGTCAGGTTTCTTTCTGGTTCACCTACATACGTCTGTTACATATTGAAGAGGCAAGCTGACGTAATTCATCTACTTTACATCGCGGTAACGTATTCATCTCTCGCAAAAACGCATGCAAAAATGCAATAATTTATTGAATACGCACAAATTATGTCATCTACGCATATCGCTATGACCGGTTCCTTTGATGAACGAACATACTACTTTGATATTATTTATGTTTTATCCAATACGTCTTGGTATCTCGAATTTTATTTTGTCATTTTATTTTAAGTAATTTTTGAAACTTAATTGTTTTTTAAAGTACAACATTAATTGATATGTTTTTTTCTTCTTTTATATTTTTAATGAAGATGCTTCTATTTTTTATAATCATAGACATTTTGACATTTATGTCAACTTTGATCTAAGAAAATCTTTAAATCAATAAAGACAATGTTAAAGCAGTTTTTCAATTTGTTAAGTAAATAAAGTCTTTGTTTGTTTATTCATGTGAGCAGGTAATGTATAGATATGCTTACGTTTATCTCGACGAATCTAGGCTTCCTTGCAACAATTACAACAATGCATCTTGGAAAACCTTCACGTTTTTTTATTTCCCAATTTGTAAGGCGGCTGTCGACACCAGAAGATCACTACTTCCATACAAAATCAGTGCAATTTGTAAATAAGTGGGTAACGTATCTCATTGACGTAAATAGACCACCTACTGACTTTCATTCAATGTAATTTATAACAGAATATTAGAATTATTGAGACGTATTTTATCGTTATAAATATTTTTGGATATATAGCCAAATATTAAGTTCTCAGAACCATCTCAGAACGCAAAACTGATCATCTTTCATGGGTCGAAGACGAGTTTTTTTTTAATTCTCATACAAACATTTCTAACTTTGATCAACCAAATATTTTTTCTATTATATTTAAGCAAAACCATAAATATTACAGTCAATTTAGCTTACCAGACCTCAAAAGACTTGTAGCCATTTGGACAACTTTCACGGATAGATAAAAGTCTTTTTAATACCAAGCGATTAAAAAAACTTAACAGATACTGCGTTTTCGAAATCTGTTACAACAACCGTTGACTTAAGACAACTATGTCGGGTGGTCAAGAGTATGTGATCTGAATGTAAATCAAGATTTAGATTTATACAGTCCTAGGTGTACTGTTTCAATCAATCAAGGGAGCTCGGAGAGGTATCACGTGTCGATGGTTAGTTGCGCTAATGAAGCCCATATCGGATTTCGGCTTCGTTTTGGTTTCGGTGAACGGTTTAGAGTATTTTGTTGTGTTATGTATGTAAGTTTTTAATCGTTTCTTTTGTTATTTGGTGTAATGTAATAAAAAATGCAATCGAGCAGAAGTATTCTGGGTGCGTACTCCGAAGTTTTATCGGAGCTACGATATTATCGGATTGACAACAACAATTACGTTCGGAAATTTACTTTTTATAGGAATTTCCTTGTCAAAGGCCCAACTATTGACTAATTATCGGCGCGATATTATCGTAGTTTCACTACGGAGTACGGCAGCTGATATACTATATAATATTTGGAATTGTTTAAGCTAGCTAAGTACCAACCACAGAAAAATATTTATGTGCGCATTTCGGTTTTGGTCGTACAAGCGATCTTTTAAAACACATACCCATGAAAGTGTACAACTTTCCCTTTGGAAAATGGTTCGAAATACAGTTTTTATTATTTATTCGAGAGCGACATAATATTCTTATAGGGAGTCCATTTTTAGGGTTCCGTACCCAAAGAGTGCCAACGGAACATTAGCTAAACCTACGTCATGTCTGTCCGACCTTTAAAGGGCGTATCTTTCGAACCGTAATAGCTATACGAAATTTTTCATAGAATATGTGTTATTATGGCGAATTACTTAATGAATAAAAAAAACAAGTAAAAGTTAAAAAATAAGGGGGTTTCCATACAAGAAACGTGTTTTTGGTGCTATAAAATAACAACAAATAATATAAAACTGGTCCAGAGCGAGTCGGACTCGCGCACACTTCTGTGCGACATGCGCGTCCCTGACTCCCACGGTATTTTTCCTGATTGGTACGGAACCCTCGGTGCACGAGTCTGACTTGCACTTAGCCATTTTTTTCTGTATTTCGACCTATAGCTTTTTAATTTCATGTGCAGAACACATAGCTTAAAGGATCGCAGTACTTTTAAAGTCCTGTAAACTTTCATTCCCGTACCATTTGTGTAACTGAAAATGTTTTCTTTAAAAATTTGGTTCCAAAATGTATTTTAAACTATCCACAATTCAACGCAGCTTCACATATACAAACGAATACCTCATTGTCGTAATTCTCGTGGCGATATTATACTCTGTCCCATAGTCCCACAATATGTGACACATCAAAGTGAATCCAGAGATGGAAAAAAGGTACACACAGCAATTTAGAAATGCAGTGCCAGTGTCGTGTTGCCAACTTTGAATACGCTGAATTTACGGAAAGACAATGTATGTATTATTTTTAATAAAATCGTGCTTGTGGTGTTTACTAAAAATGCCACGGAAATAATCTTATAAGCGCTTATGACGCTGAACATCACATAAAACTGCAGGACAAGGAGATCCAAAATAAAAATAAACAAAAATCGTTTATTCATTGTTGGATATTAAAATCTCTTAATGACGTCAGCTAAACTACATCGCTTTACAAACAAGTTGGCGCCATGGTGGGAAAAAAAATCCCATAGGGGATATACCATATTCACCACGTTTGTCAGCGTTACGGCTGGCGACCGCTGTTGTTGGTGACCGCAGTATATAAGATGGTACGATAAACAGAAAGATGATGTTGCCCATCCTCCGGTTCATAAACCCTTAGTCGCCTCTTACGACTCCCACGGGTAGAGATGGGTTGGTACTATTCTTGGCCGTCACACAGCTTAAAAACTAATAGAATACTAACAGAATATTACAAATTAATTGTATAATAAGACGTTTTTCTTTAAAATAAGCCATTTCTTTCAAAGATTTACGCGCATATATTAATTTGGTATTTAAGGGGCTTACCTTGACCTCCATCAGGACCTGGGAACAATGATGAGGTCGACGATAAAACGAGCTCTCTCAAAAAACCCTTGTTAAGGTGTGACAACCAGCTTAGCCCCGAACGCAACTAGATGGAGCCACTGCTGCAAATATAAGGTTTTATTTTTTAATGCAATAAGTACCAACTATATATTTGCAAAAAGTTGATTCGCGTAAATTTCATCGTGCAACTTCAACGCCTAACAACAATTTCGATAAGAAAATTATCTCCATATGTCCACTAAAGTCAATTACTCTCGTCAGTCCGTGTTGACATGAGTACGATCACTCACACATGCACACAAAGCACAACCGTACAGTTTTGACCGCACGCCCACAATCGTAATATTGAACCAAAAATTGCTAACAAAAATAGTACTTTCAGTAAGTACATTAACTGTATTTTTGTATTAATGAGCGAAAAATTTAACTAAAAATAGCAGTATTCGTTCGTTTTTCAACAGAATTTTATGTCCCGCTTAAGAATGCAAGTCATTTGAATTTTTGTATGGAAAACGGATCACCTTAAGTCGCAATTTTATCTACTTACTTATTTAATTCCTATCTGTACATTTTAAATGTCATTGATCTAAGTCTATGTGTGTCTAAGCTGGCAACACAGTTCAGTTGGCGGGTGGAATAGCGAATGAGTGCAATCAGACGTATTTCCCTTGACACCTCGCGCTCACAATCACCGACTGTTTTTAGTTTCATACTATTTTAGTATCGAATAAAATATCGCTTTGAACTGGTCGGTTTTTTGCGGCAGTGGATTTGTGGATTGTTTTTGAGTAAAACTTTGATTGTTTTGGAAAAATCCAGACAGCTCTGAAAAAGGTAAAACTTTCAACTTATACATAACAGGTCTTTTAAATGTACTGCAAAAAAATTCAGACGAAGTCTGTTTGATGAGACCAACTAAAAAAAAAACAATCATTTCAGCAGGTATATATGTCATAAATTATAGTCCAGTTACGTATGATGTATCTATAAAACGAAGTTCCCATTCTATAATTCCCATTTTGTAAACTGACCGAAGTTAATACTAAATTATGCTTAGCTCAAAGACCCTTCGTACAAGAAAGCTGAAATTTAGTATGGATATGAATTTCTCTCACGCCGAAAAAGTGGTAAAATACAATCAAAGAAAATATTTTTTTGAAGGTTATCCTGGGGAGGAAATAAAGTGGGGTTGAATTTTTTTTTCTTGTTCACCCCAGTGTTTGGGGTATTGTTGGATAGGTCTTTTAAAAATAATGTGAGTTTGCTAAGATCATTTTTCGATTTAGGGATCCGTTTGCGAAATATTCAGCTTGAAAACGCAAATTTTTGTTGGAGTCGAGTGTCCCCCCCCTGCCAGCTAAACGGTAGTTAATGGAAATGTGAAAAAATTCATAGTAGTAGTATATATAATTGAATTAAAAGAAAAACTATCACAGGTTAATGACTATAGCTGAAAAACTGGAAATAATGTAAATAGCAGCAGCTATCAGGCGTTACGAGGTATTAGGATGTAAATATTTTATGTTATGAATGTTATGAAATACTTAGTCAACACCTGCTTTGCGATAAAAATCGTAAAAAACTACGGAACCCTATATTGAGCGTGGCCCGAAGTAAATAAACCTACCTGCTCAGATACCTTATTTAAAATAATTATTGCCCTGGAGACGGGAGCGAATTTCAATAAATTAGTGCGGCTCCAAGGCACCACCAAAACTTGTGGCCTTTGGCTGCGCCTTAGAGTCGCATTTGGGACTAGAAGCTTCAATGCCTCTAAAATTTCCGAATCATTTAAATTACCGCGAAGTACTTGAAATATGTACTTCACCAACGACAAGTTCCGACGCACTTCCAGTTACCATCCCCAGAACAAAGAGGGTCGGATATATAAGTGGAAAAAATTGGTATATGCCATAACGTTTAAGGTATAGAAACCTGACAAATTTATTCTGGATTTTTTCCACCATGGAAACATATTTGGTTTCATGGTGTTTCCATATTATGTATGTACTTCTATGTCGACCACATTACTTAAGCTTAAGCACACACTGAAACACTTTGCCAAATGACTTCCTCGCATTTACTAAATAATTAACCGTAGCCATTAGTCATTTCAACACGTCACATTAGGATCTCTATAATTCATATAGAGTCTTCTGTAGTTATAGTAATGAACGAATAGGTTAGATTTTTGTGAAGCAACAAAAATAATTGTTAAAAAGCGAATTGTTAATTGTTAATGTTAATGCGAAAGAAAACCAGCAAGAGGTAACCGTGAAATAAATAATTCACTATTATCTTATGAAGGCGTAAACTCCTGGACAAAGGCCTAAATATTTACGTGAATAGAAAAAAGAACATGTGGAAAAAGAGTTTGTGAAATCCTGGTCACGGCACCAATTGCAAAAAAATTTCTACTCTAACCATTTCAAATGATACTTAAGTAATTGTTTATCCAAAAAAATATATGGTCTCACTAATAACTAATAAATCTTCTTTGTTACCTATGATGAGTAAGTTTTATGTACACATCCGGTTTTTAAGTGAACCCCTCCAGAGCTTGGTTGCAGTAATGTATTTCAACCGCTTCTCTTGTCATGTCGCTATTGACTCACGACACAATTACAAGAATGTATATGGAGCTCATAAAACCCCAGCAAGAGGTCCGTAAGTCGCTTTGAAGCGGCAATCCCTGAGCGGCTTACAACCTGTAATCCCTTACAGGTCACTCAAGTGACTTCACCTGTGTGAGCTCCTGCGTTTTTATTCAATCTCATATGTTGTTTGCTCTGAAAGGAAACAATTTCACGGCAAAAATAAACTGCGGTAAACAAGCGTTTGGAGTATTTTGCAATGTTGTTTCGGCGCTTTAAAGTTTTGTAGTAAAATGAAAATGCTACAGACATTTTGAAATCTTTTCTATGGTCTTTCATCTCTCTGTAGGCAATAAATATAACGTTTCATCCTTTAGTAAACAGGCAAATAAAATAAATCATGCTTTATATTGACATAAAGTATTTAAAATGTAAATTTTTATTTTGAACCTTTGGTTGGTTATAAATTTTAATAGTCAATTAATAAATCATTCACAATTTACGTACGTGTTTTCGCTTGTATTTGGTGCTACCACAAATCATTTGAATCACGCGCAATGTTATCGACACTCGGCAGACATTCATCTCTCGCGAGTTTTGAGAGCTCGATGCAGTTTCCGTACCTCATCGGTGCGATCAAAATTCAAATTGAGCTTCAATATTTGAAATATAATATCGGATAATTTCAACAGTATAGTAAAAACAGACTAAGGTGCAACAATTTATTGCGTGACTGTTCTGCAGATAGAGAGACGTTGGGGAACTGATGTATGAATGAAGAAGTGACGGTGATTCTTCTCTCCGCTACATCCGATGCATCCGAAGCGGTTCGTTTCCCCAGGTGACGACCTAGTTCTACCTCGCCCCGCCATAGTCTGTCACCCAAAGTCGCGCACGAACCTTATCGGACTTTATGAGCGAATGGAAAAGTGTCATCATTCATATCAGCCGAAAGACGTCCACTGCTGGACATCGGCTTCCCCTAAATATCTTCATGACGACCGGAAACGGAAAAAAAAAACGTGTTATTTCAAGAAATTTCATTGAATATTTTCTATGTAAATTATTTTTCACTTTGTTCCATCCAGAAAGCATGACAGACGGCGTCAACAACCTGAATCAACTACCGTTCTTAAAATGGTAGGTTTGAGTGACTATACTCGTAACCTAGTCGTCTTTATATTCTCAATACATTAAACGTGGAGGGTTTGAAGTGCGTTCTCTACCAAGTGAAGTCGTTCAGATTTCCCGATAAGAAGCATTTAGTGCATACTGTAAATGCTGCAATTACACACAAAGAAAGTGTTGCAACCCCCTAATAAACACCTGCGTGTCACCTGTAGGTAGAACTACTAACTTACTTGGAAAAGCTTTTCTTATAATATTAGGGGTATTTTTCTTGTAATGTTTTAATAACAGCAGTTACACTAAAAGTGTTTTATTCTAAAATGATCACACAAACGGAAGTAGTTTGAAAAAAAGGGCTATGAAATGAAGAGGAACTATCCCAAAGGATTTTGAAAGAATGTGGACAACTCTACAAACTTTAAGACAACACGTTTAACCAAAGTTGTAAAACTATTGCAAAAAATAAATTACGTACAGTCAGGAGCGTATCAAGCTTAATTCATTAGTTTTTCCACTCTAAATGAAAGCACTGTTAAGGCTACATTTTCACTTTAAGCTCTACCTATTGCGCAATAATTGTTATACCAAAAGTATCAGCCTCTATGCTTTCCTCAGTTTTAATAACCAACTAAACAAGATAGACTGCTATTCCGTACCCAGGCTAACCGCATAGGAGCGTATCATAAAATATAGTGTTACCGATAGCTCTTAAAGTATTGGGTGTCCGGTGGTTGTAAAACGGAGTGCTTTGAACGTCGGCGGTACGTGGTGTTGAGTTGCTTTCATCGCCTTGTTTGTCAAAGCAAGTTACCGTTTCTGATACTGATACTCTTGCGTCTTGCGTGATGGAGAGTAAAATATGTCTGGGATAAGGCTATGTGCGGCCTAAGTTTTACTTTGTGATATTTTGTCTTGATAGCTTTAACAAAGCACTAATACCTCCGTCTGTAGGTTCTTAGGGTTGTATTTTTTTTTACATTATTTAAAGTTACTTGTTTGTACCGAGACCCAAAAAACATAGGGTTATGAATGCAACCGTAACAATATAAGAACAATATGAATAAATAACTTGCTGTCAAACACTTTACTACCTTTTTGTTTGCAATAAAAATACCACTATTTTGAATGTTGCAGATGGCGCTGACAGTTATTACAACCTCAGAGTAAAAAACTATAGAGTCCGCCATATACATATTCTGTGTGAGCTAGTGAAGTGTAAAGCGTCTCACTGTCGCCCATGCTAGTCGGTCAAAAAACTCAGTTAAGTTTTACAAAAATCAAGATATCTTTAAAAATCTAATGTTTTAGTATAAACTTTGTTTGCGAAAGTGAAAATATATCGTTTTTTACTTGTGAATTGATCATTAATACTAAGAACGGAAGCGTAAATAATCCGTAATAGCCATTTAATGCGTGATTTTTAACACCGGTTATTTCCTGAATGGTAAGTGTTTTCACCAGAAAAACTGTGGTAGTAGCATTTATTAGTCCCATGTCACATATTTCTCAGAGAGAAAGATAAAAAAATTACGTTTTTAGGATTTGCAAAAAATCCATACATTTTAGTATGGAGGTCCCTAGCAAGAAAGTGCTACGCTTATGGCTCCCTCCTTAGCAGCAAGAGCTGCTACTAAAACCTCCTTGATTACAACCTTTTAACCTCTTTATAAGCTAAATCCATGGAAACATAAGAGTAATAGAAGAAAGATTAATGAAAATATGTGTCACAAGGAATTCTGACATTCATTCAGTCATTTTAAATACAGCATAGGCGTCGTTCTGTACATTTTGTATGAGGATGTCAAATCACGTATGACGATTTGACATTTCAACTTGGGTCACAATGGCAGATGTCATCCCATAGTAAAATAAATTAGTATTCCTTCTATTCCGAGCGCAGCAAGGAATCCGAATTCTTTGGCTAAATCCTAATTATTGCATATGTTGCGGATGCGGCTGTAAAAAAAACACGTGAGGTAGATTTCTGGATAGATCCAGGAGGTTTTATGCCACGTTTCGCTCTGGTGGGATAAAACCTCCTTGGTGTAGATTCCTCGATTTTATTTTTTTTTCATTTGCCAATGAGCCTGAGCACTTCCCCTCTAGCATACTTATGCTCACCCGAGCACACAATCACACATGTACATTCTCATACACATGTACACACACACACACACACACTCATCCACACACAACTATACATACATACTCACATACAATCCTACATAAACTTTTATTAACTTCATAAATAGTATAATTTTAAAATTGTTTTTCTTTCTAGTTCACTGCTGTTTTTCTTTTTTTATTTTTATCTCTTTGGTTGTCCTTATACTTATTATTGTCAAAATCCTGCTGCTCACACTACTCATTTAATGTACTAGGGAAGAGCGGGGCCTCCCAATACAGGTTAAACACTTAAAGGGAGTGTCCTAGTAGTTATAAGATATGCACTGTAAAATCGAAATAAAAACCTATTTTATTTATTTTATTTATTTATTTATTTAATGAGCCGGTATTAAAAAAAGAAAAACTAGTTTTAATTTTCTTGATAGATAGCGTCGTTAGTTGTTGGCTCATTCGATCCCGGAGGTCTGCGACCATAATATTTATATGTCTTCCTATTATCCGACATGCGAATTAACTTGGTTGTGCTCTCTCGCTTGCTCTCTCGAGTGCTCTCTACTTCCAGCCAGTCTACCATTTACTTATATATAAGTACTAGCCCATCGGCATGTTACAATGTCCCCAATTCGTTGGTCCGAAATTTGACGTTTAGGACCAACAAACGTCAGTCGTTGTCAGTCATATTGTCAACATTGGATGCAAATAAACTTACCAACAAAATGGAATGTTCTTAGTTGAAGAAACAATATACACTTATTATTATTATTGTTATTTTTTATTATTGTTTTTGACTATTATCCAATTAATGAAACTGAAAAACCAGGCCTAAATCACATATAAACAGTAAAAAGTTTGTTTTATTTTTTCGCGCCATATTATTTCCGTTCCGTGTATTTAGCACCGACCGAAGTACTACACAACGTAGTTCACGCGATTTTTCACAGATGGCGCTATTTTTTCTTGTAAGGGGTAATTTTGAACAGTTTGTTCCCAAGACCCTATCTTGACTATATAAATCTATGCAGTCTACTTATGTTTTTATCTACGATGTCCGTCGTAGGTCGTCTGCCTCGGCCTCTTTGCTACTGTACCCATTGTAAAGGTTTTGAACTTATAAAATAGTACCCCTCGTTTCTGTCGATCGGGGCATAATCGGGGTTGAAAACATTCTCACGTCTTTAAGGTGATGAAACTTCCAGGATCCAGCACGCTTCTAGCTTTCACAGCAACCCTCATAAACTTCAACATTCAGCTGCATCCTATGCAAGTGTATATCATTATCATATTATAATTTGGCGAGAGCGGGAGCGCTGTAGGTAATTTGATACCGAACATGTGCTGACAGTGACGGGCGTCGCGACTTCATTACTATGATTAAACTTAAAGAGCTTGTGACGTCATTTCACTAGTTTAATTTGGCCGTAGTGCTATGCGCGGAATGGATAACGGTTTTAGACGTTAAGATACTTTTGTAAAAAAAGAAAATAATCAATACAAACTGATAACGTGATTGATCCAGTTTGTAACGAAGTAAATAATATTTGTTTTGCCAAATCTATGAGTTTGCCAATTATATACAGTAGTGGTTGAACTATGGTTGTAGCAATGTGGGATTTAATATTTTCATATAAGTTTTCATGGCATGATAGAGGGGAGGCCTTTGCCCAGCATTGGGACACTATATAGGCTAATAACAATAGTATTAAGTTTTCTGTATAAACTTCTAGAAATCAGTCCTTGCAACTAGTCGCACGTAACTAAGTTAAAGCAGACTTTGTAAATTAGTAGTAAATAATTCAGTAGACAGCCGTATTTGCAAATTAGAGCTGGCAGCACTGGCAGGTGACAGGTGACACTGCACCGCAACTGTCAAGTATTAGACTAGCGACATCTGTTAGTTAGGGAGTTTATGATATGAACTAACCTTCCTATGTACCTGCAGTATTACACACAGTTTTCTTATTTCTAACGAGAATGGAGTATTTACAATCACGGAAACTTGGATTCTTGGCAAAGATTCCAGCTTTAGGAATGTGTAATCGTATAATATTTCTCTTCAATAAATTATTTTTTTGGAAAAGTACACGAAGGATGTGAAAATGACAGTACGTAAAAATTAAGTACTTATGATGTACTTATGCTTTTTTAAAAATAAACTTGGTAAATTCAGAAACTATATTCGCTTTTCATGAAAATACAGATGCATCTAATGCATCACATTAGTGCGATTCTAGAGCTTTATTCTAATGAACGATCTCATTGTTATGAGTACTCTTCGTTCGTTCAGTACCAAGCAGGGACGAATTTAGGATCGGGATTGTTCTTCTGGGCAAATAAGACTACAAGCAAAAACAACTTTTTTGCTGAACTGTTTAAATACGCATTTATATGAAGAAATACACGTTTATAATTTTAACTTTTATTTCTAATATCATATTTTGACAGCTATATTGCGCTTATGGTTAGAAAAGAGAGTTTAAAACTTTTCTTAAGTTTTCTTTGGTAGGATCTTTATTTACCTTTCGCTTACATTACGCACGTTTAATGTCTTGTTTTTAGTTTTAGTACACTCTGTTGGAACAATAATGCTAAAAAGCCTGTAGAATTCCTGCCGAAAGCCTGTAGGAAAAGGCGAGATGTTTATTCATGTAAAATTTTGATCATTTGGTAAGTAATATTGGTATATCTTTTGGTGGTACAGTTAAGAGCACAAAATCGACACATTGGACTTTTTACTGTTCTTATTTCAATAGGCATAGAAGCATGAGTTGTGCTGCGAATGTCAAGCTTAGCCTGCTGTTGGTTGTCAAACATATCCCAAATCGCTACGTTAGTGTAAAAATTATCGTTAGTTAGTATACAAATTTACACATCAAATCTCAAAATCGCAAATCTATTTAAGTCCCGAGTGAATAGGCTTCTTCTGGGCAAGCACGTTCCATCGTTGACCTCAACTTTGTCCTTAAGGCTAGATCGAGGTCAAGAGTAAGCCCATACATAGTAAAAAAAAATCCTTGGCCAAATCATTGTTCGAATAAGACCTAAATTCGCGTCTGCTCCATTCTGTTCATTCGTTCGTTCGTTCAAAAGCGCTCCTCTTGAATTTTTCTTCGCCATCTTAATTTGTACGTGACTCTGGAAGTTAATTAGTGCAATTATGAGATCCAGTTGAGTGGTTTTTTTATACCCACTACTTGCATTAAGCATTCTAGTAGGGCCATTCTGGAAATTAAATTAAGTCTAAAATTGTTGGCTGGCCTTATCTTGGCTCCTTTGTCGCGACGGTCTAGTTACATTATTGTCACGTAGTTACGCCATTTTGTACATCCTAATGATGCTGTAAAGTAAATTTAAAAGTCTTTATTACTTAGTTTTATGCGTCCAGCAGGCAGACTTAAGGCAGAACCAATAATTTCTTGATCTTAACTTTTGTCCTATAGTTTTTGTATAGTGAAGATTACTTGAGAAGTAGAGGCTCATTAGCTGTGAGTCGATCGATATGGTAAGGATTGTGTGTTTTTTTTATTTGTTATTTTTCTCGTTACGCTGTTAGTAATTGGCAACTATCACTGATAAGGCCATTTAAAGCGGCATGAAAATTGACAGCCAGAATTGGCCACTAATCTGGCATAGCCTAATCTAGGATTGGGATTGTGGTTTGTTTTCTGGGTTAATGAGATCAATCTTTGTCTTTAATAGTAAACCCAAATTCAGCTGACTCCGTATCAGAAACTAAATTCTAAGGCAGTGATGAATTTTGTCTTGTTATTAAAAAATATGTATTTAGGGCATGGTTTTCAACATTGGAATTTGTTAAAATAATCGCACATTAAAGTCTGTCTAAGAGTATTTATCCATTACTTGCAATGCAGTAAGTGCAGTAGTATCGCGTGAATAGTCACAATTATCATAAACTTACAACAATTCCAACTATTGTGGTTAATTTTCTAGTATGCATGTATTGTAATGCTCAAAACACCATCAAGTAACCTATAGCTCCAGCAATGCCTAATTTAGGATTAACTCTCGCTCGCCTAAAGGTTTTTGGAGTAGCTGTCTGTGTAAAAACCAGTTCTCTCATCATATTCTCTAGCCCTATAGAAACTGAATTCTTAAGGTTGGCTGGAAGAGATCTCTAAAAGAGATAAGCTCGCCTTTGTGAACAATTTTCATTTGACAACTTTATGTTATTTGTGCGCAATAAAGAATATATATATTCTAGGCTAGTGCTTGTTGATTCTAAATTAAATGATGTGCTCATTTAGGGGATGTTTTTATTAACATTCCAGTCGGTAAAAAAATTTGTCGCAATCTCTTTATACAACTTGTAACGGAGAGGTGTGATAGTACGGTCAACCGCTTGTCGGTAGAAACTTTTTCAACTCTATTACCACGCCATAAGGTCTAAAAGTGTTTCTACTGATGTGCGGCCGTGTGTACTAGAGGGTGTGAATCTGCCCATGAAACTAAACAACTTTTCCCAAGGAACATAATTCGATTTTGACCTCCCATAGAAAAAGCATCAGCTGATAGCGCATTTTGTATGGGAGGTCAAATTTGGTTTTTCGTATTTCAACCTATAATCCTTTGAAAAAGTTGATCAGTTTCATGGGAAGATGCAAACCCTTCAATATTATCACACCTCTCGGTTACACGTTGTACATACATACATACATAATATCACGCCTTGTTCCCGTCGGGGTAGGCAGAGACCACAGTTCTTACCTGCTACGATCTTGACATTCTTCCCTTGCTTCCTGAACTTTCATCAATCCTTTCATACATGCTCGTCGGTTCAGGGTACTTTTAACCTGGCCTTTATTCAGAGCGTCCTGAATTTGGTCCTGGTACGTTCGCCGAGGCCTTCCCCTTCCAACGTTTCCATTCACTCTTGCCTTGTCAATCTTCCTTCATACATCCTCTCTACATGAACAAACCATCTCAGCATCCCTTTCTCAATTTTAGTCACTACGTCTTCTTTTACGCCACAACGTTCTCTTATCACACTATTTCTAATCCTGTCACTCAATTTCACACTAATCATACTCCTCAACGCTCTCGTTGTATAAGTATTTATTCAGTTACTTGCAATGCAATGCAGTAGGTGCACTAGTATCGCGTGAATAGTCACAATTATCATAAACCTACAACAATGCAAACTATTGGGGTTAATTTTCTGGTATGCAAGTATCGCACTCCTCAAAACGCCACACTTCAAGTGTATGAAACTTTATAGACCGTATAAACTGTAATAGTATTTCTTCTGAGAATCCAACGAGGGACTAGTTCGAAGTATTTGAACCCACGTTTAAACAATGCTTCCACAAGAATTACAAATATGTAATTAAATTCGCGTGTGGTACCGGCAAAGAATAGTACCAACTCATGTCTACCCGTGGGTATCGTAAGAGGCGACTAAGGTTTTATGAACCGGAGGGTGGGCAGAAGCATTTTTCTGTGTATCGTACTATCTTACATACTGCGGTTACAAACAACAGCGGTCGCCAGCCGCAACGCTTTAATGGAGTTCTGGAGGGAGCTCCCTATCTTGCAGTGGACGTTTTATGGGATGATAATAATAAATCAAATGTGCCAAAGGTTTACTGTAAACGTTTTGGCGGTTTTAAAGTTAAGTTAAGAATCGGACACGTAGAGTTCCGTACTTAAGCACGGTGTTAGACCAAATTTCAGTAATATGTTCAAAATACTGCACTGTGCCAAATATCTTAATACTTATTATCTTATCCAAATACTTGACCAATGTTAGTTTTTATTCTACTTTAGCTGCAATGCTACTGCATTACAGTCTAATTCAAAACTACTTCGAATATTGTTCGGATAAATGAAACAGTAAAAAATAAATAATAGTTATTTATGCAACTGTTGCGTAATGAGAGTAATTTTAACACGAGATCTGGTTTTTGATACGAGGCGCAGCCGAGTATCAAAATAGTATAGATCGAGTGTTAAAATGACTAATTACGTATAGTTGCATACAAAACTTTATCTACGACCGATGAAATAATTTTTTTTTAAAGAGTAGTGATCAATTTATTGAACTAAGAGGACAGTTAGTACAGTTAATTAAAGTTATTCCCGAAGTTATTCCAGATCCAGAGCTTGTGGATGGCGTTGCTTTAACATTAATTTCATGTATATGGTTACTGACAGCCTCTTGTAGAATCATGTTCTCCTGGTACATACTTTCCATTTTGTTCAAATCACTTCTTTTGTTGCCAATGTCACTTTATATAGAAGCGAGCCAACTGTCAGCTTCTTGTCGATTTATGTACTCCTAGTCACGCCTGGTACTCTCCGTTTTCTTTTAAATATAGGTAGGCAGTCGTCACCCCAGTAAAAAGTATTTTTACAAAATTACTTTAAAATAGGCTGTATGTAGTACTGTGGTAGTATTGCCTTAGCCTATGCAGATTGAAAATTATGTATTATGACAGTTGCGGAATGAAAATCCATACTCCATTTCCGTACTGCTCGTAGTATGGAACAGTGTGGAAATTAAAATGATAGCGGACAATGACCTCAATTTCGAATCTGTCATTGGTTTCGAATTCGGAATATTCCGGTACGGGAGTAGATAAATATTAAATCCTACTTCCTACTAATATTATAAACGCGAAAGTTTATAAGTATGGATGGATGTTTGTTACTATTTCACGTAAATACTACTGAATGGATTTTAATGAAACTTTACAATAATGTAGCTTATACATCTGAATAACACATAGGATACAATTAATAAACCTGCGCAGACGAAGTCCCGGGCACCAGCTAGTAAACAATAAATGAATTATACGAAACAATAAATTAATGGGTTATTGTTAACCGTACACCGCAGATATGTCAAACATCGATGTGTAAAATAACCGTATAATAATACATTTCGAATAAAATAGGTACTAAGTAATCAAACTAAGTACTACTAAGTAATATTAAAGGTATAGAAATCATCCAGGAAAACATTTAACTTCAAAAATCTTACCTATTCTATATGAAACTCCATAATTTATGACTTTTAATACCTACATCCTGTACTAATAACGAAATTTCTCTACCGTGGCGTGCATTCACGTAATTACAGTATGCACTGGCCCACTTGTAGGTTATTCAGGTTAATTTGCAGCCTTTCGTAGGGAATCCCTTATTGAATTCTGCACACTAGAAGATTCACTGGAATGGGTACTCAGTATAGCTAAGTAGATGAGGTAGTCTAACCAGCCGTACTAGTCTTTGAAGTCAAGATGCGCGAGTGTCTTTTACTCATGTTTATACAGGGTATAACAAAATGTACCATAAGTTCTTTATATATGAAATTGAAAAAACAAGTTTTTTCTTTTTTTATCACAGCACAGAAATTCATTCAAATAAAGAAGTACTTATTAATTATTGGATATTATTGACCCCTGTTTTCAAGAAAACTATTTTTATGTTTTTTATAACTTCTATAACACCCTTAATTTTCATTATAAGGTTTTGATCATAGCGTGCTAAATGTTTGTTTTATGAGTATAAAATCTAATAAAATATCTTCTTGTTCCAGGTACTTCAACGCTCTTCACAAAAATCAAAACCTTGAATTGAAAGGATTTTTAACGACATGAATCGAAAAATATATAATAGGTATATATTCTTGCAAGGATTAAATTTTACGACCATGGTAACTCTCAAAAATAGATAAACCTTCGTTAAGAGAGAACAAACATTTCGCCGACTGTCACGTATCAACAGAACACAAGAAATGTGCCTAATAAGCACGTCGACGACTCTCAAAGACTTGTGCTCATTATCTCAAACGAGCAATTAACGAAAACGCTTCTAAATGCAAAATATATCGCTGGAATTTAACTCGTAAACCGAGCGCCGAGCGTCTGACGTGTCTAAGATAAAACGTATAAAGTTTATTGGCATTATTACGCTCAAAAACCGACGTCACTTCAACGCCCCTTCGGAAGCACGGCTACATTAAAACTAATATCACTTGCCACACGAATGTGTATCACGTGTGTAGTGTGTTAGGGTCTCAATTTGAGTGATCGGTGATGGCACTTTAGTTAGCGCATAGTGGCAGTAAGAAGTTCAGCATAACGCGAAGACATCTTTGATGCTCCTCTCCCTCTCGCCGCGGGCGTGAAGCGCTCTTGTAGATAGATAAAGTGCATTTCGATATTAGAACTTTGAAACTGTTTTAAAGTGAAATTTACGATGTGAAATTGTTTTCGAGAAATAGATAGAAGAGGGCACCATAATAATAAAACTATGTCAGGACTGTTTGCAGCGTTTGGAGCTTGGAGCCATCTTTTATCTTTTTATGTACGATTGAGTTTTTTACTTTTCTCGTCGTGACTTTTAGTGTCGTAATGAGGTTTTATTGCTTTGTTTTGTGATTTTTATGAGGGTCTTTTGGGTGCCCCGTGGGGTCTGATCCGACCTATTTTAAGGCGCATGCTAGCGGATCGAGGTCGTCTCCCAAAGGGGAGGCAGCGTGTCCACGAATTGACGGAGGACTCGGTTTTCGAATACTTACTCCTAATACTTTACCCGTAGTCAGGAACTTACTTATATGTATCTATTATTCAGTGTATGTAAGTGTATATGTATTTGCTAAGTGTAATAGTTGAAACTATTTCAACCGATCTCTAACAGTAAAGTAATATCAAGAAAGAACTAGGAAGTGTCATGTCAGAGGTCTTTGGCCGCTCAAAAACTCTGGCTCCAGGATTATTGCCTACACAATAAGATGATGAAAATGTTAGGTAGTCTGTTATGCCATGTGGCATGAAGCCCGCCTATTATACTCTATTTCAATAAAGTTTATCCCACCAAAAACATTTTCATGTAAAATGTTGCCAAGACGAGACCATATAGCTCGCATTTTCAGAAAGTAGTCAGATCTCATGTAGAACCAAGCTTATAACTCTACACGCCTTAACTCTACAAGCGCCCTAACAACACAAAATCGACACCTTAGTCACGTTAACTAAATCAAATCAAAATGTTCCAACTCTCAAATCACCACTAAACACATAACTAAACCAATCCGAGCCAATCTAATCAAACATTCGTAAACAATGACATTGTTGTAGGAATGTTTTAACAAGAAAATTGACCTGTAAACTATGTCGAGAGCAAGACCCAAAGAGGGTCTCAACAAGTTTACCATATCTGATTACCCGGGAGCCCAACTCCACTAGAATTGTTAAAATGGCTTCCAGACTGCGACCCGGTATGTTATTGATTTGGAATTGTTCATATTGTTTCGATATTAGTTTGTGTCCCCAACGTCGAAACGACAGATTCATATGAAATGTTTTCTAGTTTTGTGCGGTTTTTATCCTATTTGGGAGTTTTCCTTTTAGGTCTACATAGTAACAGTTCAGGGCCGTACTGAAATATGGTTTCATAGACATATACCGCCATTATCAATTGATAAGGATAACCAGTCCTTATGTATAGGGTGACCGAAAGTCACTGACTGAATTTAAAGTTGGAATCAACCAAGAAAAAATTAAAGAGAGATTTTTAAAAACTCGCCTTGAGAACACAAGGTCTTTCAAGTTACACAGACATGAGTTCGTTCAAGTTCAAATGCATTTTTCATAACTTTTACATCTCTCAGAAATAACAGCAGCAAAGGTTTCTTAGATGAGTTCTTCCAGCTGCTCTAATCTCGACGGTTTGCTCCTTTTAGCATTGATTTTACTAAAACCTCTTAAGCGTAGGCTTGCCCGTTAAAGGAGGGGTCGTCACCATGCAAGCCATTGCGCATACGGCGCAGGACCGATCGTCGTGGATATTTTTAGGGGAGGCTTTAATATAGCTGTAAATGTCTCTTAGCAGATATAATGATGAGGTAAATTGACGCATACGCCACAATTACTTCCTAAAGAATTGCCGATGAACATATTGATAGAAAGAGGGGTAGAGTAAAGATAGGCCCAGACGTCATAAACGTTCATGGTCTTTTGGGAAAGTTGATCAGTTCCATGAATTTTTTTTTTCAGCGTTCGGGAGATGTGTCTTTACCTGCTATAGTTAAGCGAGATTTACCTTTAATTTTTTTTTCTGTAAGTTGGGGTGAATTGCCTCTATACAAAAGTTACTGTTCCTGTTACTGTACTGTGTATGAATGCAAACTCTCGTTTTCCTGTTATCTTACCTTGTTACCCCTTTTCCTTTGAACACCAGTTATTTTATTCCCTCCATTCCGGGGATTAATAAAGTAAAAGTAAAGTAAATAAAGACAGTTTCCGTTTGGAGTCCATTTAAAGTTTTGTTATTACTTCTATTGTTGGTTGTATTTACTAAAATTTTTTGAATTCGACTTTTTCACCGGTATTTATTTGAATTTTTTATTTTATCACGATTAGGGCAAATACCGACGGGTGGGTGAAGCCGTAAAGTTGCCTTGTAGACTACCGGAATTTTGTAATATCGGATAGTTTTATCAATATAAATAAAAAAATCTTTTTTTTATGACACAAGTGGGCAAACGTGCAGGTGGGCCACCTGTTAGTAAGTGATCACCACCACCCATGACACCCACTGTCAAATAAACAATTTGACACTAATAAGACAGCAAAGCGCGTTAAACACCCTGAAAACTAAGATGGTATGTCTTATATGCCGGTGATTTCACTGGCTCCTTTAACCTTCAAACCGAAACACAGCAGCAGTGCCAACACTGTTGCTTTTCGGCAGAAAGAGGCTAGGGGGTGGTACTTTCCCAGACGGACTGCACAAAAACCCTACCACTATCAAAATTAGGATATTGTTCTTTATTCATATTAGGATAATTATTTTATAACACTTTATGACGTCAGTTAAATAACGTCGCTTCACAAACAAAGTAGCATCATGTGAAAAAAACCGGTCAAGTGCGAGTCGGACTCGCGCGCCGAGGGTTCCGATATACCCTTGGAGGAGCTACACTCCAAGGATATACCTATAGTATTTTTGGAAGCAATAAAGTCCATTTTCAGGACCGCAAAACTAAATTTGTTTGTAAAGGTTTTTTGCAGATTTCTGAAAAACTGCAACTTAGAAAGATAGTTTTATTTTTGCTGTAATGTTTACATACGTATGTCAACTGTAATTAATTCAGATTTTTCCTTGGTCAGACAACTTTTCACAAGACAACTTTTCCATTTGACAACTTTTTCTTTAGTCAGACAGAATCAATCGCGTGCAACAAAACTTTACCGGCTAGAAAATTTTGTTTTCTACCGAGGTTACATGTTAACAATGTACTCAATTTTTTTGTATCTTGTAACCTATTCTTTGAGTCGATAGCATCTTGAAAGATAGTTAATGGGTCACGAGAAATGGGGTAAACGTGCACTTGATGATCACGTTGTTAATAAAGCAAATTAAAAAAAAAACAGTCAAGTTCGAGTCGGACTCGCGCGCCGAGGGTTCCGATATAATTTTTGTATTTTTGGAAGCAATAAAGTTCATTTTTAGGACCGCAAAACTAAATTTGTTTGTAAAGGTTATTTGCAGATTTCTAAAAAACTGTGCAACTTAGAAACGTTTTATTTTTGCTGTAAAGTTTAATACACTTCTGTCAACTGTAATTAACTCAGAATTTTCCTTACACAAACTTTGGAGATAAGGGGGGGGGGGGGGGGGAATGGTATTTTTTTTTGTCATTTTTCATCATAACTTGAAAACTAAGATACGTAAAACATACATACGAGTACATAATGTCACGCCTTGTTCCCGTCGGGGTAGGCAGAGACCACAGTTCACCACCTGCTACGATCTTGACATACTTCCCTTGCTTCCTGAACTTTCATCAATCCTTTCATACATGCTCGTCGGTTTAGGGTACTTTTAACCCGGCCTTTATTCAGAACGTCCTGAATTTGGTCCTGGTACGTTCGCCGAGGCCTTCGTTCCAACGTTTCCATTCACTCTCGCCTTGTAGATCTCTTTCGTCAATCTTCCTTCATTCATCATCTCTACATGACCAAACCATCTCAGCATCCCTTTCTCAATTTTAGTCACTACGTCTTCTTTTACGCCACAACGTTCTCTTATCACACTATTTCTAATCATGTCACTCAATTTCACACCAATCATACTCCTCAACGCTCTCATTTCTACTGCATTAATTCTACTTTCATGCTTTTTCTGCCATACCCAGCTTTCACTGCCGAACATCACTGTTGGTACCATAACGCCCCTATGAACAGCCAGACGAGCCTTGTGAGACACCTTCTGATTCTTCATAAAAGCATGCAGAGCACCAATCACCATGTTTCCAGCATTCACTCTTCTTTCGATATCACTTTCACACTTTCCATCTCTCGTAAACTTAGAACCCAGATACACAAACTCCTGCACTTGTTCGAATTGTTTACCACCTATTAATATAGTACACTCTGTCATACACTCTTCTCTTTCAAGTACCATTACTTTCGTCTTGCTTACATTTATTTTCATTCCTTTCCTATCAAAAGCCACATTCATCTTTGTTACCATCTCCTGTAACTCGTCAGCAGATGACGCAAGTATAACTTGGTCATCAGCGTAGAGAAGACATTTGATGAGTAACTTATTCATTCTCAGTCCACACACACTCTCTTTCAGATCAGTCAAACAATTATCCATGAATAGGTTAAACAGCCAAGGTGACGCTACACATCCCTGCCTAACACCTTTTTCGATGCTAAACCCTTTAGTGTAAAACGTGTTAAACGTAAAAAAATACAAAAATATATTTTAAAATGTTAAAGTAAAGTTTTTTCATATGATACCCCACTCAACCTAGTAGCGACAATTTTGCCCTTTACATTAATAATCATATTTTTTTCAAAATTCTTACATGTGCAATTAAGTTGGGCAAATATATTCTAAAACCATTCCAAATTTCAAGTCGTTAGCATAAGTGGTTGCTGAGATATAGAGGTGTGACAGACAGACGTACAGACAGACAAAGTCGCACCATGAGGGTTCCTTTTTTTACCATTTTGTTATCGAAACCCTAAAAAGATGCAAGAAAACACCTAATTCACGAATAAGGGTGATTTCTATCAGAGCTGTGCGAGGTAACTAAGCCTGGGAAACTCCACGCAATAGGATTTTGGCTCTTTAGGGTTCCGTACCCAAAGGGTGAAAAACGGAACCCTATTAATAAGTATGCCTCTGATGTTCTCACAGATTCTGTACTTCTGTTGCTGTTATAACAACAAATAATAAAAATAAAAACGTAAGGGGTTCTTTTTTCCTTTTTTTTTGTTTTAGCTCTATCGTAAAAACGGAAACACATGCATGACAATTTCTATGTTTATAGTACACTAGCTGTTGCCCGCGGCTTCGCTCGCGTGGTTTTCGTTTTTATGTTGTTACCGGTTTTCCGAAGCAATGAGATATTTTCCCGTCATTTCGGGGTAATTTTAAACTAAGGAAAAACGGGACTAACCCTGCGCAAATCAATGAGTACAATTCAAGATCCAGCTGAAGTTACTCATAAATTACTCAGAACAGATGAACTTAGCAGCAGTATTATGCCTTAAAGTTGTCACTTAACCTAACAAATGTAGAAAGAGAGATGATAGACACCTTTATGTAATCTTTCAAAACAGAGCCAATTCGCAGAAGTAATTGAGAAAAACTAAAACCCTCTTCCTCTCTCCCCCCTTCATCTCCCCCTGCCCCTCCCTCTCCCTCTCCCCCTCCCCTCCCTCCCCTTCACCCTCCCCCTTCCCATCCTTCTCCCCCTTCCCCTTCTTCTCCCCCTGCCTAGGGAGGAGGGAGGGCCCTCTCTCCCTCCCTCTCCCCCTTCAACTCCTTCTCCCCCTCCCTCTTCCCCTCCCTCTCCCTCTACCTGTACCTCTACCTCTCTACCTATCTACCTCTCTACCTCTACCCTATCCCTGCTCCTATCCCTACCCCTAACGCCAATTTAACCGCTATCATTAACATAGAAATGACACCCATATTGATTTTTAGACATTCCAACTCTATCGCACCTCAACCCCATCCCCAGGGGATGATGATATTTCACGTCCACCACGTTGGATTTCAAAGTTGTTGTAGCTTTCGTAATCAGCGACCCGATAAACTATACAAACGACACCCATATTGATTTTCAGACATTTCAAACCTATCGCACCCCAACTCCATCCCCAGGGGGATGATGGTATTTCACGTCCACCACGTTGGATTTCAAAATTGTTGTAGTTTTCGTAATCAGCGACCCGAAATACCATACAAACGATTCCCATATTTGTTTTTAGACTTTTTCACCCCGTTTCCCCTTTCAGGGGTTGAATTCTGAAAAAACCTTAAACATGTGTTTACTCATCTATTAATAGGATTACTAAAAATGACGGACTTCCATACAAACTTTTAACCACTTTTTCACCCCTTTAGGGGGCGAATTTTCAAAAATCCTTTCTTAGCGGATGCCTACGTCACTAAAACTATCTGTGTGCCAAATTTCAGCGAAATCCGTTCAGTAGTTTCGGCTGTTGGCTGCTGGCAATTTAGAAGATAGATAGAAGAATAGAAGAAAATAAGCTAAAGAATAACAACAACAAATTCAAACTGGTCAAGTGCGCATTGAACTCGCGCGCATTTATTACACGTCGGAGTAACTTGGCGTCCATAACCATAACTAAGATGGTATTTTTACCGTAGTGATACGGAACCCTTAGTCTCGCACTTTTCCGGTTTGTTACCTAGCTTAGGACAACTCAAAGGCACTTGGCTCTATGGCTCTGTAGCTACCAAGCACAGCTTCAGTGGAAAACCACCCTCACACCGCAAAAGCAAGCGCGAAACTCTATCTATTGAAATTGAAAAGTGAACTAATCTCCATATTGTTTCAAACCACTTTAAACTGGAACAGGCTGCTTTGTTTCACGAATAAAACTTTCTCCCAGTCCGCTCGTCACATTTAGCCGAATTGGTTATATCGAAAAAAACGCAATATTTTATTTTCAACTTTATTTTCGATGAAACTCTTAACTCGCTTAATGTGCGGAGTTTGTAACGAGTTGTCGGTTTATTCTGCTGAAAACGAGATTGGTTCCGCTTTCGATTCAATACCATCGAATTCCGGAAAGTACATATTGTTGTTTTATGCTTTATTACATTTCATTACTTTTCATTATACATCTTTCCGGATTTGGGTGCGTTGTTCGAGTGTGTTAGGATTTTTCTTTTCGCTCTGCGGGCTCTTAACATTTACGAGGGTGCGTTTTACTTTAAATCGCCCTTACAAGTGCAAAAATACATCGCACAGGTATAAGGAATAAATCTACAAAGTTTTTAGGGTACCATACCTTAAAAGGAAAAACGGAACGCTTATAGGATCATATTATTAACCGTCTGTCAGTAAAGACCCTTTTTGAAAAACCGGCCAAGTGCGTGTAGGGCGTCGTGGAATATAGGGTTCCGTAGTTTTTTTTTTTAATTTTTTTTTATCGCAAAGCAGGTTTTGATTCAGTATTTCATAAAGTTCATAACATAAACTTTTCATCTAATGCTCAGCGAGGTCCTAGCGCCTTGCTATTGCAGTTTTTATTATTCCCAGTTTTTCGGGTATAACTCATTAACCTAGGAAACCTACCTACCTAGTTGTGATAGTTTTCCTTTTATTTTCATCATATATACTACTACTGTGATTTTTTTTCACATTTCAAGAGCAACCGTTTAGCTACTTGTTACCTTGGGTACAGGGGTACCCTTTTTTTTCAAGATTTTATTTTACCACTTTTTCGGCGTAGATTATATGTATATCCTTACTAAAGTACAATCAGATGGACATGACGAAACTGCAACCAAACACAACGTTCACAACTGTTCACAATGGAACCCTAACAATTTTATGGTTAAGGGAAAATTTTTCAGTTTCATATTAAAGGGTCAGATTTAAGTGGAACATACCTAGAAGTTTGTACAAAGGGCATAGGCTTTTAATACATTATCGTGTGGTAGTACGGAACCTTTGCTAGTCCAACTCGATCCTGGCTAGTTTTTACTTTTCTTAATTTTGTACTCCTGCAACGTACCAAACTGTAATGCTAACTTCCCAACGCGTATTTTTTCTTAAAGCTCAAATTTTAGTCCCTTTTGGTGAAACTAAGGGTATTAAAACTAATGCTTAAATACCCTTTATAAAGCAATTTGAAGTCAGTGGGTTGTTCAAGTAAATCCGAAGTCGAGAGAGGGTGAAGTCGAAATACTGAAGTGGACATGACAGCTGCATTATGAGCTTTGTAGCTAGCTATCTGCTCGGTTTGGAAGTTCAGCCAACCTTCGTGACGTAGAGGTGAGAAATGCGCTCTCAAACGGAGCTCCTGGGTTTGATTTTGGGTTGATCTCACATTTTTTTTTTATATATCGTGGAATGTTATTTATTTATTGAAACAACAGCTTTCGTGAAAAAATATTACTAGAAAATATTTTTTGACTATTACTAATAATCCCGTACTAAATTAGTTACGAAATCGACATAAATAAATCGAAAAGTAGATTTTTTTTAAAGTAAAAGTGTTTTTGTTTTCGAAAGTTGTTTGTTTATCTAGTAGAATTATTGGGTTTTGGGAGAAAACCGAACAATTAAAATTGTACAACTTGAAATATAACAGCAAAACATACGACTGAATTTAATTAACTAAACTACATAACAAAACAGACTACAAAAATTTTAAACAACAGACATACAGCTTTCCTCAAAGAATGTCATGAATTTATAATCGAAAAATTTAAAATAACACCGAAATTGCTATATTGTAACTGGGAAATGGTCGTCCATAACGCAAAATTTCTTGTTCCGAGCGAATTTATAGCTTTTAATTAAAACATTCTTTGTGCGCAACGTGTTGCGTTATGGTCAGAGTTGTGTACGATGCATCGCTAGATTCACGTCGAGCGTCCCTCTGTTAGGGTTCCCTACGTAACGGGTGCTAACGGACCTAAAACATACCCTAGTTACGTAGTAACTATTATACAGCTTGAATTTTTATTGGTTTCGCTCTCGAACCCCAGTGATTCTACTCATGAAAACAAGCAATATTTCCGTTTTTTTTTTACCAAATTACTACAAAAAGGCCCGAAAAGTTCCTGAATGACCTTGAGACTGTATGTAGAACTTCGTAACCACTTTTTACATTAATTATGGCATTTATCTTAAAAGAAACTTGGACTTCGGTCTGTACCGTCCATATAAAACGTGAGTTTTTTTTATATTGTCAATGAGCTTACTCTTGACCTCGATCTAGTCTTGAAGACAGAGATGAGGTCGACGATGGAACGAGCTTGCCCAGAAGAAGCCTATTCACTCGCGAATTGAATTTGTCTGTTTAAGAACATTGTCATAGCATCGCATGGTCTTAAATTATCTGCTGTATTATGATTTGAAACCTTCGAAACTATTCCTTTGTTCTGTTACGCCTTTGCTTCATCACACTTCCACCATGCACTTTCAATGTATATTTTTTAGCTACATTATACATGATGGTCAAAAAGACAATAAAAAAATTTAAATGTCAATAACATAAATAAACTGAAATTAAATTAGAAAGATGTCAAAATTAAATTTAATAAATGTCCAAAACAAATACTCGTAATTACTACAAATAATGCTCTGCCAGCATTCCGTATACCAACAATCGACAATGAAAATCCAAAACCGTCCTTCATCGTCTAGCCACCACGGCGTCACAGCTTCATAAATCAAACAAAAATACACCCGAACTCCGGCAGATTAAGTGATTCGGAGGAAAGTTCCGTTCCACACAGAAATCCATTAAACTAAGCCCATCAAAAGGAAACGCGAGCTGTAATCTGTTTAGCCGTTTGCGTAGAACGGAACGCAACGTTAAATTTAATGTATGATTCGGGGCTGTCTCCAGCAGAAGGTAATTTCTTATGATAATCCTGAATTAGATGGAAACACTAAACGGTTTGTGTGGAGTTGAATCTCGACCAAATTTGAAGCCATATTTAGTTTTATTGTTGCTAGATTTTCTGCGGAATTTGAAATTTGTTGCAGTAGGTAAATTGCCGGTATTCTGAAGTAGTATGAAAGTTGTTAAATGCCTAATTGCCAATTTTACTGTTGGATAGAGTTCTCCACTATATACAAGGTGTAAGGGACGGTGTACCGAAAGCTGAAAGGGCGTGCTCAGTAAACGAAACTGAACAACTTCCTTAAAGAAACTTTCCTGGGAAAAGAAAAAAAATTTTTACCTCTCCATACAAACTGTTCGATCAGAGTGAGCAATTTGTATGGAGAGGTCAAAATTTTTTTTCATTGCCCAAAAATTTTTCTTTGGGAAAGTTGTTCAGTTTCGTTAACTGAGCACGCCCTTTTAGTTTTCGGTACACCGTCCCTTACACCCTGTACGAGTATATCCGCAACATCCGCAATGACCTTGCGCATCTCACACTACGTTTTAAGTACCGCCACTCTTTAAAGGTTCTAAAGAAATTTATTTGGTTTTCTAAACTCACTAATTTGATTGATGATCCAATCGTAAAGGAGTCCTCAACTTTGAAACTTAGTTCATACATATTTAATTTTAAAATTAGTCTTGTAAATGCGTAAATTCGTAATAAAGTTTTAGCTTTATGCAAAATGTTTATGCCGAAATAAATGCAATAAACTTATGCAAATAAATTCATAGTTTAGTTCGAATTGTGTTTTATTTTTAAGCAACAAATATTCTTTAGTCCGACAACTTCGTGCAGGGTATACATTGTCCCGTGTGGTGCCGGCAAAGAATAGTACCAACCCATACGTACCCGTGGGTGTCGCAAGAGGCGACTAAGGGTTATAAACTGGAGGATGGGCAGCAGCATCCTCCTTTGTATCTTACATCTTACTTACTGCGGTCACCTACAACCGCTGTCCATGGTGCCAGCCGTAACGCTAACAAACGAGGTGACTATGGTACTTCCCCTCTACATTTTTCCAGTATAAGCTAGAATTCTGGAGGGAGCTCCCTGTCCTGTAGTGGACGTTTCATGGATAATCATGTTATGATGATGATACATTGTTATATAGTTTAGTACATTGGTTTTAACCACCTTGCTTCTGTTTAGCCACCTAGTAAGTCTAAAGCTCCTTGTCTGATGTCTTTGAAATTATTATTTTTATACGGCCTTTTTTATACCGAATTGTTTATTATTGAGGTTATAGTAAAGGGATATGACGATATGTCCCATATTTGTCGCGATGTATAGGGTGCTTCCTAATTATGCTACTCGGACCATAGAATACATGAAACAGACTCGGACCATCAAACTGAAAAACTTTCCCTATGGAACATGGCTATGATTATGATTATGGCTTTCCCATACAAAACCTCGCTCCACAAAGAGATTTTCAACACGTGTTTCATACATACATACATAATATCACTCCTTGTTCCCGTCGGGGTAGGCAGAGACCGCAGTTCTCCACCTGCTACGATCTTGACATACTTCCCTTGCTTCCTGTACTTTCATCAATCCTTTCATACATGCTCGTAGGTTTAGGGTACTTTTAACCTGGCCTTTATTCAGAACGTCCTGAATTTGGTCCTGGTACGTTCGCCGAGGCCTTCCCCTTCCAACGTTCCCATTCAGTCTCGCCTTGTAGATCTCTTTCGTCAATCTTCTTTCATTCATCCTCTCTACATGACCAAACCATCTCAGCATCCCTTTCTCAATTTTAGTCACTACGTCTACTTTTACGCCACAATGTTCTCTTATCACATTATTTCAAATCCTGTCACTCAGTTTCACACCAATCATACTTCTGAGCGCTCTCATTTCTACTGCATTAATTCTACTTTCATGCTTTTTCTGCCATACCCAGCTTTCACTGCCGTACATCAGTGTTGGTACCAAAAACGCGTCTATGAACAGCCAGACGAGCCTTGTGAGACACCTTCTGACTCTTCATAAAAGCATGCAAACATTCACCATGTTTCCAGCATTCACTCTTCTTTCGATATCACTTTCACACTTTCCATCTCTCGTACACGTGTTTCTATGACAATTTTTTGAGTTGAGATGGAATATTGGCATATAATATGATTTATCAACTTTTGAACTAAAAAAACCTCCAAAATTACCTTACAACGGGCTTATCTCTCTGTTATTTTTAGAACATTTCCAACGTCTGTCCGTCTTCATATTACTTGAGTGGGATATTCTCAGATTATTTACTCTCAGTGTCCATCTGACCGCGCAAGACGTGCCTAATTTCCCCTAATGCCTTTTACCCTTGTCTGCATTAACAATTAACTTGTGACATGTTTAATTCGCTAAGTGCTATGGTCAGTTCGGGTAGGGTTTAGTGTGAGCGGGTGCTTAAGAGGCGCGGAAGTCATCTGTAGATTGAGTAATAGACCAATCAGCTTGCATAAAATCCTCACGACTCAGTTGGTCTATTCCTGCAATCTCGCTTGGTAAGCATGTATTGATAAAAGAAGTACAGTGGGCAGACTTCTCACAACACAAGGTCCATCAATGATATTTTAAATGTTGCCGGAGTCTTAAGAATTTTAAGTACATATTATTAAGCAAAATTTTTCTAGTCGGTAAGACTAGAAAAATATTCTATTTTATGTATACCCTTGGTTCTATGGAACAGGTTTTTTAGTTTTACCAGTCCGAGATGCATTGCTAAGCCTACAGGCGCAGCTATTCGCTGTCACTGACACCACAAACTTTCTAAGAACAACGGATCGCAGAAATGCTCAAAATATATTACCCTGTTAACTTGACCAAGCTAAGTAAATCTGGGTCCAACCAAACGTCCAGTGCCGTGGAGAAGTCGGAAAATGATACCACAAGAAGTCATGATGAGTAGAAGTGTTTCAGAGCACTTATAGTATAATCATAATAATAAAATATAACTTATAAAATTGCGGTATGACGTTTCACGAACAAAGTGGCGCCATGTGGAAAAAAAGATATAAGAATACCTTGCTTCACTTCCTGTGGGAGTCCTAAAAGCCGACTAGGCGATCTTGATCTGGCACCGTCACGATAAGAAGCCTGGTTAAGTATTTGGGACATCTCCCCAAATATACAAAACTTCGCCGATATAATTGTAGGATCCTTGTCCAGTAGTGCACGTTATTGTGGGCTGTAATGATGACGTTGATAGCATATTTGTATTTTTTTTGCTCTCGGTATCTCTGTCTTATTAGATCCGTGTCCATCGCAGCGTGGATGTTGATTTTGAAAAGCAAGTTCAGAATGTTATCGACCCTTGTTTGTCAAGAAAAGTTGTTCACGAAACCTTGTGTGATGCTGGAAAAAAATGTCAAACATAACAAAAAAACAACAGCCACTTAAAACTACGTACATCATATTACGTTTTCAAAACTCTTTTAAATTCATGATCAGATAAAAAACTCCTTAATACACTACAAGTGTATCAAAAATTCTCGCAGGAAACTCTATAAGAGTATCTCAGCTTCTCTATTATTCACTGCGGGGAGGAAACTAGCAAACTAGATAAGTTTTAAAAGGACCAAGTTAGATGAATCTTGACTGTATAATGACACAGATTAAAACTTGTTGATTTTGAATTTTGTTTGAGGTTAGAAACGATGTGGGGGATGGGTGTGTAACTGTCCTTTGTTTTGATAATGATTTTGTCTTTTATTACAATTTCTTACTATAAGAATAAGAATAAAAGAATAAGAATAAGAATAAATTTATTAATTCCACACAGAAATAATTTACAAAAGAGTGCACTAGAGGTTCCCAAACTAGGACGCAGCCTGTCTCTTGGGCAACCGATTAATAGTTACTTTATACATATAATTTACATAGGACTAGAGGGACGTTTAACATAGTTACATAGCTCAGTTGTAAGGAAGTTGACAAAGTCACAATTTAGCTAAATTAAATAATTTAAGTGATGTGTGCATGTGTGTCTGTGTGTGTGTGGGAGCGCATGTGTTGTGTATGTATGTGTAAATGTGGATGGTGTGACAGGTCTATTAAGGGATGATAGATTCGGTTTGGATGTAATTCATGCCAAGTAACCATATGTGAACCGCATCTTTTGTCTTTTTCATTGAGGAACCTTTTATATCACATACTTTAGCGACTTTATTATAAATGGAGGGGAATGCAAAGAACGAAAATTTGCTTGCAAAATGAGTTTTTATGGGCATTACTGGGATACTAAATGTCCTTTTTTGTAGCAACATGTCATGATTGGGAGAAATAAGAATATTTTTATGAGTGGTAAGACAAGCCTTTTTGATATAGATTTGCCTGACTCTCAGCACCTTCGCCTCTCCATATAAGATGTCAGTAGGGAATCTAAATCGTTTTTTGAGCATCGTTTTGAGGACTGCACGCTGTGCTCTTTCAAGTACTATTAGAAATGTCTTGGCAGCGCAGCCCCAAACTCCTATGCAGTAGCTCACGATTGATTCACAGGTGGCAGTGTAGACGTTTTTTAAGATGCAGTTAGGTGCGGAATTGCGAAGTTCTCTCATTATGCCTATGGTGTGTAAATCAGGTGTTGCATATTAAAAGGTACATCTCAAGGATTATCTTTCTCGTTTTTTACCGTCTACAATACATATTTTGTTAGTGTTTAACAGGAAGTATTACCTCGCCCAATCCTGCTACTCTGTGAGTCGACATAACATCGCGACTCAAGAAAGTGCCATAACTGAGTGAGGTAACCCTATTGATTTTGTTTGATACTTCATACACTATTAAATGAATGTACTACATATCTACTAACTGTCTTAAAACGATTTCCATGCAAACATTCAAATAAATCAAGTTTTGCGTAAACATGAATTAATAACTAAACATGAAATGTCAAAGACGAAATACTTTATTATAATACGAACATACGAATTTTCATCAAAAATCACGATTCAACGTGCCAGGGTGTATCCCCTGTAGAAAAATAAGAGTAATTAGAAGGAGGATTAAAGAAATCATTCGTCACAAGGTAGTGAAGCCGTCGTTCTATGGATTTGACGGGTTATTTTGAATATTTCCTAGGGATCATTGATGATTTGACATAAAAATTTGGGACATGTTGGCAGATGTCATCCCATAGTAAAATAAATTAACAAGGTATCTATTCCGAGGATTGTGATTGTGAGAGGTATCTATTGCGAAGCAAGGAGGTCCAAAATCTTTGGTGTATCCAGACAACCCGCATTTATAAATGCACGCACATTTTCATATGCAGAAAGGTCGGGCTTTGGTACGCGAAGAGGTATTGCTGACGACTACCCGCTCTCTCCATATCTTTTTATAAAATATAAACGTACGAGCTGTGGATATCTTGTGGAGACCAAATAGTACATTATTAACAATATAATGGGGAAGTCAACCAATTAATTATGCAAATATATCTCGCCTTTAACATTAGTTTACGATCTGATACCGATACAAATGGCCAATACGTTTGATACTATCGCCCAATCGGCACATATCAAATGATCCAGCATAATTCGAAGGTGGCTGTTGGTTGTAGGTCGTAATTAATGTACTTATTATCATTAATGTATATGTCGCAGCCATATCGTATAATTCGCCGTTTTACATAACGGCGGCGGCATTTTACAACATACATACCTACATTCATACATAACATCACGCCTTGTTCCCGTCGGGGTAGGCAGAGACCACAGTTCTCCACCTGCTACGATTTTGACATACTTCCCTTGCTTCCTGAACTTTCATCAATCCTTTCATACATGCTCGTCGGTTTAGAGTACTTTTAACCTGGCCTTTATTCAGAACGTCCTGAATTTGGTCCTGGTACGTTCGCCGAGGCCTTCCCCTTCCGACGTTTCCATTCACTCTCGCCTTATAGATCTCTTTCGTCAATCTTCCTTCATTCATCCTCTCTACATGACCTAACCATCTCAGCATCCCTTTCTCAATTTTAGTCACTACGTCCTCTTTTACGCCACAACGTTCTCTTATCACACTATTTCTAATCCTGTCACTCAATTTCACACCAATCATACTCCTCAACGCTCTCATTTCTACTGCATTAATTCTACTTTCATGCTTTTTCTGCCATACCCAGCTTTCACTTACAAAACGGCGCGTAATTCGATTCTGGCACTCGCCTCGCCCAGCCTAATCGGGATCGGTTAGGTTGGGTTTACCTTAGCTAACGAACCTAAAATGCACCTATTTAAGGCCGTTTGTAATAAGGCGTGTTATACGATATAGCGTGCCAGAAACGAATTGCGCACCTTTTTGTAAAATGCCGCCGCCGCCGCGCCGTTATGTAAACGCCGAATTATATGATGTGGCTGCGACATAATAAAAAAAAAAGGTTACCAGACGCAAAAATATATTAGTACTTATACGAACGTCAGTTTACTATTAATCTGTGCTTATACCATGATTTTAAATGTCTTTTCTGAGTTTTCGTATATTTAACACTTTTATGCAGTTTTTAGTTATGGTAACTGCAGTATTTTTTTTAAATAATTGCTGAAGCTCGTAGCTCTTGATGGCTTATTAGTGTGAAAGGAAGCTCCTGGTGGTACAGCTGCTTGTTTCCCCACTTACCATCACTTATGAAAGTAAAAAAAAAAACTGATCTTTAATCTCTCTTTGAAATGAAATACTCTTTAGGCGATTCAATAACTCTGACACCAAGATTTGTGAGGTCAGTCATCGAACTTACTACCTTCAACATGTGATGGTGATAATAAGAATATTTGCATGTATCTGGCAACACTGTAAATAGAGGCTATCAATAGGAGATTACCATGTAAAAGCTATCACCCTAACAACGGCCTGAGTGTCGGTAATGGGCGTATAAATTTGGGGGTAAATAAATAGGTGGTAAATAATTTTCGGCATGGGAATTGTGAGATACTGGTTACATTAGTTTACACGATGTGGGATTAAGATCGTAGCTCGTGCTGGAAATTGTGATACCTATACCTTCGTCGAGATTTTCTACTTTGAGCTTTAGTTTAAGATCGTCGATCGGTTTAGAAGAGAAAATATTCTAAAACAAAACTTAAGGTCTCAAGAGTGCAACTATCTGGCTACCGCCGAGTGGAAGACGGCGTTGAGGGCATCACTGCGCTATGTACTCGACGTTTTTTGTTATGAATAGACTGGCAATAAGAGGCTCAGAAGAGAGACTAGAGGTGGGAAAGAAGGAAGGCCTTTGCCTACTGAGCAAGGAACCACGTATACTCGTATATACGTTTTGCCTAAAGAAATTTGAGACAAAATAAGCTAATAAAACACTCACACCGGACACACGCTTTTCAGAACACACTTAAACTGATCAGTCATTATTCGCTGTGTTAACACCTGTTTCTTGAACCTTTTGATAAATTCAAAAGAGCACCACATGTGCTCCATTAAAAAAGAAAATCCTTTTTAACTTAAATAGCCAATTTACATATTCAGCAAACTTTTTACCCCAACGATGCACGGTAATCGCTTCTGTACAACCAAATTGTCGCTTTGCATGATCCCTTTACATCTTTACATTCAGCACGAGATTTTATTATGTAGGTACGCTCAACTGCACATTAGTGGAAACATTTTCATCTCTATTTCTATGCCATAAAGTCTAAAGTTTTCAACTGAAAGCTGTTGGGTGTACGTGTTTAAGAAATAAGCTCGCCATTGTAAACTTGTTGTGTGCAATAAAGAGTATATATTATAAAGGGTGTAAGGGACGGTGTACCGAAAACTGAAAGGGCGTGCTCAGTCAACGAAACTGAACAACTTTCCCAAAGAAACATATGTTGGGAAATGAAAAAAAAATTTGACCTCTCCATACAAATTGCTCACTCTGGTCGAACAGTTTGTATGGGGAGGTCAAAAATTTTTTTCATTTCCCAACGTATGTTTCTTTGACTGACTGAGCACGCCCTTTCAGTTTTCGGTACACCGTCCCTTACACCCTGTATATATAAGGTGTTTTTTAATTAGACCCAAATATTGATAGGGTTACCTCAAGCACCTAAATGAATACTATTAGTGTTATTTTTTTACATTTCTATTCGCTAGTTTTCGAGAAAAATCCTAAAAACAATACCGCTAAATATAGTAAAATGAACACTCCGTATCAGCACAGGCGGCAGCGCGGAGTTGTGAGCCAATCACGCGCAAGCCGAGTGCGCGGTTCGGGCGGTTTCGGCTCGGTTTCGAGCTCTTAGTACGGTCGAAATCATTACTACAGGATGATTGCAAATAATAATATTTTTTTTGTTTGAAAATTATAAAAAAAAAACTAGCGGGAAGATTTTTCTAAAACTTTGATAAACCTTTTTCTTTATCATAGTTACACCACCCCTAGAAATATTTAGGTCTAATTTAAAAACACCTTATATATACATTGGTATAAAAAAAAATACAATTAGTAAATGAGTGTCGATACATAAGAGACTGCAATCAGGTGCTGCAGTAGCAATAGCAACCCAAATAATACCGAAGCCTGTGTTAGAGTTAGCTACTAACTAAAATGATGGAGTGCGAATTAATAAAATACACGTACGTGGCTTTAGGTCTACAAGATGCTCATACTGGCTTTGTATCCACAGAATATAGTAATAGTACTATCATACAGAACCGATACTCTCCGCCCTCCTTGCAATCGCGCACCCGCCCGCGAGATTCTCGTGGTCCTTCTGAAAGTCTTTTGTAGCGAGCCTACGCGACCTTCCAATCTCAAATTCGCGCCCGATGTAATACGGCTCACCATGAACTAATTTGGCAGAATTGGTCCTTAGGACCTAATAGACTGTAAGGGCACTGCATGTTATCCTACGTCATCTAGTACACGAAATTTGCAACTTTGTAGCGATAGTAGGGGCCTACTAGGTCCACAAAACGTTGGTCTGCCAATCCACAACCTGGCAGGTTTTGTACAGTCGGAGCGAAAAGTGGTTAAATGACAGATTACACGAATGAAATCTATTCGTGGAAATATAAGGTACCTATACAAGTAAAAAACAACAGGTCTGCCTTGCATCCTCTTGGCAGTTTCGCCAGTCCGACCAAATTTGTGATCCAATCACATCCGACCACATTTGTGGTCCGACTAGCGAAACTGCCAAGAGGATGCAAGGCAGACCTGTTGTTTTTTACTTGTATAGGTACTGTACAGATCTGAAGTCCCTTCCAATAGGATCCTCAAATCAGATACGTGAAAGTTTTGGCCAAAGTTGATCGTCTAGAATAATACCCTTTAAGAATATTATATTTTTTCTGAATCCTACGTCATTCCGTTTTATATTCTTATAATATTTTGTAATTTACAGATTCTGCTCGGCGGAGAGTGGCAATAGAAGAATGAAAAAAGAAACAACACCTTTGTTAATTTATTACTTTTATTTGAATATAATCCTAATCTTTACATGTCTAATTTGTGTTATTTATTTTATATTAGATCACTATTTATTTAAATTTAGTCTCATATTGTTTGGTGTAATTCATCTGAATTCATGTAGATTCATCAATTTAGGAAAGGTTTCATCTCATTTACAATGCAATATTAGAGCCGTCAAAGTTTCTGAAAAGAAACCTATGTTAATATAAATGAAGTAATAAAAAATAATGTGGGGACAATCCCCAGGTTCGGGGCCCCGCCATCGCCCCGAACAAGCTCGTCCTAGGCTCCCCTACTCTGAGTCCTAGGTCCGAGGCATACCATCACCCAGTTCACGATGATATGACGCTAAACTACCCTAACAATCCAACTGGATCGTCAGGATTCTGATCATCCTCGCGGAGCTGGAAATCCCATCGAAAACTTAAACTACAGTAAAGACTAGGGTTAATGTATGTGGAGAGTGGAACTAACTAACCACAGTACAACCCAGACGGTGATGATGTCTCCCCCCGGTATGTTCATGCCCCGCGTCAAACCCGACTTCCACGTGGCCCACCTTTAAGGGACAATCACTGACTCATCCAGGGTTCACAGGGTATTTGACTATTTCTTTTAGTCACCCATACCAGAGCTGGTCACCGAGCCCGCCAGGCACACAAAGCATACAGTCTTCCTTTAGGAAAACAAGGCACTCCTACAAAATGAGCTCTTCCTGTAATCCCTCCGGGCAGACAATGATCGACATCATCGAATCCCTTAGTTTGTTTTGAAATAAGTTAAACTGAAAATAATTAGCCAGCTCCACACGTCCAAGTGTGAAGTCTGTACTAGATACGGGTATAGTATTATTGCTTGCATGGCCAGCCTAGATCAATAACGGTTTTATAACGAGAGACATAAAGAGTTTGAAGGGCAACTTCCCTCCCCCCAGTCACTGAGTGACTTTATTGCACCAACAAGGTCTCCGTATATCCTTCATAGCTCTCACTTGTGATGCGTAGCTAAATCTCTTTTCCGTTACCAACCCACGCAGGACAAGGATTATGTAGAGTAACCCCAGTCTAAACACTCATTTAAATAAAATGAATTGCATCTAAACTATAATGGGATTACCCAGCATATTTCGAAGAAGAACACATAAGAAGTAAGTATGACAAAAGATTACTGAAGGTAATCCTTAAATAAAAGTGAAGTTTGATGACCAGAACCGAGAAGATACGGGATAGTAGTATCTAAGCTAGGTTGGGCCAAACATTTATGATTTAAGATCTTAAGGGAAAATCAAAAGCATCGAGTATTCAAAACCAAGAACACTGGGAGAATTTAGCGTAAACAACACTAGCTAAAACTCGATGTTCTTTTAAAAGAGGACTCAAAAGAAGTATAAAAATGGGATTATTGTATATACTTAATTATTCGGAACATATCTACAATGAAAGAAACTAAACATTATAATTTCCGTTCCATTAATGTTTTTCAAGAATCTATTTAGTAATGTTAAAGGTGGTTTCACACTGAGTCAAAGTATAATTTTAAGTATGATAAATTATGACAAGTTTTATTAAGGAAAAATAAAACATAGAATCTTATAAGGTTTAGATTCCTGTATGATTCAGTGAAGATTAAGTAGATTATTTAACTACTTTAGGATGACACACATAAAGTTCAGAGGTCCCCCAATGTCAGAGTGTCGTACAGCCGTCGCAGCCTTGCGGGCGAACGTCGTCAACACACTTTACAAGAAGCAACCCACGAACGAATGTAATGTCTCCATCAAGAATATTCTTCCTATTGATTCAGGACAATTCTAATTATTCTTTATGTAGTGTATAGCCTTTGTCTCGAGCGTGCATACTCAGTCTGCAACCGACCGTACAGCGAGTAGGATGTGCAACGTGGTGTGTGCGTTGGCGAGCCAAATAAAGAGCTAAACAACTAACAGTCGGCGACGCTACAGTTGGCGACGAGGATTAAAAGTGAGTACTTGCTTAGAAAATAATAAAACAGAAAAAAAAAGGAAAGGAATTACTTAATTTCACCGAATAGTTGTGAAAATAAAATTTTGGCCTGATGTAAACAAACATAGTTATTGTCGGCCGGCTATAAATAGAACAGGTTTGAACGGACAAAGGATGCGTGTTAGCCCATCCAGATTTTGCATTATATTTAAAGATTTCCTTGGCTGTGGTTTGAGTATTTTAACCAAAGAAATCGGAACGGATAGAAGTCAATACGTAGGTAGTTGCGTCAAGCAACCTCCTCAAAATGAGGAGGATTTAAGGAAACTTGAAAATAACCTATAGGGTTCCTGTAGGTTTCGCCGAACAGTGGTTCGGTCGGTCCTTGACAACTTGTCACGGCAAGAATTATTTTTGATGAATATACCTACATATGAACTACCTACACAAACTTATTTACTTTACTATTAAAAGGGCTGACCCCTCATAATTGACCCACCGTGTGGCATATTACGGGGTTACCAGTACAGTAGATACTAATACTTTGATACATATTTACCATTGGTTTTGATACCACCACCCATGTAATAATATTTGGACTGCTACTTCGAATAACGTATAAAACTAGAACGCAAGGATATTACATGAGATAAAACGATACACTTCGTAGCGCAGACGCAGATAGAATGACTGAAAAAATGTTCGATGAAACTCGATTCAAAAATAAGGTTATTTTTTAGAGTATACGTCGTTGAGTTTTTAGGGCCGCTGCTAGAAAACTCCACTGAACCCAAAAAACTAACTAGCTGGATGCTAACTCAGCGCAGGTTATTTGTGCTGTTTTTACTACTATTTATAGAATAATTTACTTACCTTGGATCCAACGAACCAGCCACGAGTTAGTTTTAATGATCCTAATTATTTTATATCCCGTGTAGTGCCGGCAAGAATGGTACCAACCCATACAAACTCGTGGGTGTCGTAATAGGCGACTATGGCTCATAATCGGGAGGAGGTAACTGACATGCCAATTTTTATTTATCAATAAATTTTGAATTGTATTGATGGGTTATCCTCCTGTGTGCCTTACCATATTACATACTGCGGTCACCTACAACCGGGTTCCATGGTGTTAGCCGTAGCGCTGACAGGCGAGGTTCCCCTCCTCACTTTATACAGAAAAAGCTAGAATTCTGGAGGGAACTCAGCGTCTTGTAGTCGTCGTTACTTTGGATTATGATGAAATATTATATGATATAAAATATACTCTGAATTTGTCAAATGCAATCTATTTAAGTTGCGTTAAGTGGTACTTGTGCTACATATGTACCATGTTATGAGCAGTTATGATTATACTAGGCATTAAATTGCATATTATACATATTAGCAGTTATACACTGGGCATTAAATTGCATAGTCTTTTAGTAATTTGACATATTGGCAGTTATATACCTACTGGGCATTAAATTGCATATTGTCTTTTAATATTTTGACATACAAGCAGTTAAATACTGGGCATTAAATTGCATATTATACGTATCGGCAGTTACATACTGGGCATTAAATTGCATATTACACGTATTGGAAGTTAAATACGGGGCATTAAATTGCATAATACACATATTGGCAGTTATATACTGGGCATTAAATTGCATATTACACGTATTGGAAGTTAAATACGGGGCATTAAATTGCATATTACACGTATTGGCAGTTATATACTGGGCATTAAATTGCATATTACATATATTAGCAGTTATATACTGGGCATTAAATTGCATATTACACGTATTGGAAGTTAAATACGGGGCATTAAATTGCATAATACACATATTGGCAGTTATATACTGGGCATTAAATTGCATATTACACGTATTGGAAGTTAAATACGGGGCATTAAATTGCATATTACACGTATTGGCAGTTATATACTGGGCATTAAATTGCATATTACACGTATTGGAAGTTAAATACGGGGCATTAAATTGCATATTACACGTATTGGCAGTTATATACTGGGCATTAAATTGCATATTACATATATTAGCAGTTATATACTGGGCATTAAATTGCATATTACACGTATTGGAAGTTAAATACGGGGCATTAAATTGCATATTACACGTATTGTCAGTTATATACTGGGCATTAAATTGCATATTACACGTATTGGAAGTTAAATACGGGGCATTAAATTGCATATTACACGTATTGTCAGTTATATACTGGGCATTAAATTGCATATTACACGTATTGGAAGTTAAATACGGGGCATTAAATTGCATATTACACATATTGGCAGTTATATACTGGGCATTAAATTGCATGTTACACGTATTGGCAGTTATATACTGGGCATTAAATTGCATATTACACGTATTGGCAGTTATATACTGGGCATTAAATTGCATATTACACGTATTGTCAGTTATATACTGGGCATTAAATTGCATATTACACATATTGGCAGTTATATACTGGGCATTAAATTGCATATTGTCTTTTAATAATTTGGCATATTGGCAGTTATATACTGGGCATTAAATTGCATATTGTCTTTTAATAATTTGGCATATTGGCAGTTATATACTGGGCATTAAAATGCATATTGTCTTTTAATAATTTGGCATATTGGCAGTTATATACTGGGCATTAAATTGCATACTATCTTTAATAATTCGACATGTAAGCAGTTATATACTGGGCATTAAATTGCATATTGTCTTTTAATAATTAGATATATAAGCAGTTATATACTGGGATTTTAATTGCATATTGTGTTTTCAATAATCTGATAAACAAGCAGTTACAAACTGAGCATTAAATTGAATATTGTCTTGTTAATGATGCGATATGTTATAAACGGTTACAAACTGGGCATTTAATTGCATATTGGCTAATAATTGTGCCAATAATGAGATACATACGAGCAGCTACATACTGGGCATTAAATTGCATATTGTCTTTTAATAATTTGACATGTAAACATTTATAAACTGGGCATTAAATTGCATATTGTCCTTTCAATAATCTGACAAACAAGCAGTTACAAACTGAGCATTAAATTGAATATTGTCTTGTTAATAATGTGATATGTTATAAGCGGTTACAAACTGGGCATTTAATTGCATATTGGCTAATAGTTTTGTCAATGTTGAGATACATACGAGCAGCTACATACTGGCCATTAAATTGCATATTGTCTTTTCAACAATTTAAAATATGAGCAGTTACTAACTGGGCATTAGATTGCATTATGTCAATTATAAAATGAGGCATAATTGGAGCAGTTGTGAATTCCAACTGAATTATTAATTGGTCGGCTCCAGTGGTTGGAACGGCTTACTCCTCACCAGTAAACAAAACCATAGAATTACCATTATATGCATGTTTATGCAGGTAACATGAACAATACCTACATAATTATTTAACAATTCTGTAAACTGAATCAGCTTTCATTTCCTTTTGTTTAATATGTAGGCGTATGGAAAAATTATTTAATTATTAGACAAAAATGATAGTAAATCGTATGTTCATATTTGTTGCATCAATAATATTATGAAACTTAAAGAATAGCCACGCATAAACAAAATATAAAGAGAATAAGGGAGTCTAGATACGATAGCACAGTGGTCTGTGCATTGGATTCGTGCTGCTTCTGATGTTTGTTGTATGTAAATACAATTCATGCTTGGTCCGTTCCAAAGGTGCGGGTTTAAATCTAGCTCGCGTCTTAAAATATTTCTCATATATTTTCAGAAAGGTTATATGCGTGGGCGAATGACATGTGTTGTTTTGAGCCATGGTATTAAAGAGTGCAAGGAAAGTCCGGGTGGATAATGGATAATGATATGAATTATAAATAACAAAATGCTTCCTTGTTTAGTTGAAAAGAAGTAACAAATGGATTTCAGATTCACACACATTGTTTGACAGTCAAGTCATCTTTATAAGGACATATGGTGACAATTTTATTTTGTCCCTAAATTCAGTTTAAACATGCTGAGTGTTTGGAAAAGGTATGATAAAAAGTACCAACCTACAGTTTGAAATTTAAATAGTTTGATACCTACCTTACAGTTTCCAATACCACTGGTGTAGTTAGGGAGCAGGTAAATTCTGGCACTTGTAGCGAGAGTACCCATTACTGTACATTTCCTACTATAATTAATACATACCCACGAAAAGTCAAATTATTCTGGAAGGGTTTATTTAATGATCATGTCCCTATTTCATTATGTTTAACATACGTGCTTTGTACAACGATGCCATAGCAAAAAAAAAAAAAAGAACTTGTGTACATCGGCGTGTTGCTAGTATATTGTATTGAACGATTTCACTTAAATTGGAAGGACCGGTACATAGACAATATGCGTACTTAATACATCTTAAAGTTATATTGATTCTCCTCTATGGGCCAAGACAACCACAAATAATACCTACCAACCTATTTCAAGTGCCTAAATCAAGACATTGGGATCAAGGATTATTTCTTCTTCTTGTCGTGTTAATCAATAAATAAATAAAGCTCAAGAAGCAATCGATTTTAAACATATCTAAGTAAATAATTTTACAATGTTTGAAATAAATTATGTGGTTTGTCCATTTACAACGATAAAAAAAAAACTAACCTATCATTCTTAATAGGTACCTATTTAAAATTAGTGCATACTCAAATATACTTTAGTTGGTAAATAGCTTGGTTCCTGTGAAAGGCTACAGAAATTGGAATAATAATCCGGTCACCTAGTAGGATTTTTGTGGTAAATAAGCCTCGCAGGTAACTATTGAAAAGCAGTTTTAACTTAGGTTTTCTTATGTAACTTTACTGTAAAGCAACAAAATACTCTTTAAAAGCGTTGTAAAAATAAAGATACCTATGAACTTACGAAAACGTAATTAGGTATATTTGCTTAAATAAATGAATAGTTCTGTCTGAATAATGAGTCCCAATGAATTAAAAATTTAATGGAAAAGTTGATTTGTCGACATACACGGTACAGGTAAGATAATAAAATCAACAACGTGGACAAGCAGCAATTCCACAAGAAATTTGTGAGCAAAGGTTTAAAGAGATTAGAAAAAAAAATAAACGTGGTATAAAAAAAGGGGTGCTGTTCTTTTGTGCAGCGGCAAATGTATAAATAATTCATTTACAAAAAATTTATACAACTGAAAGAAGTCTTAAAAATAAAAATAAACAATAATAATAATTCCTTAAATTTGACAATAAGGTTTGAAAATTGATCAGTAACATAAAAAATAGGTTTCGACAAACATTTCGAGTTTAATTCTGGTGAGATTCTACATTCAGATTAAAGGTACCAGTAGTTGAATTAGATTGAAAAATAACTTCATTTGATATCGCCATCTTATTAATTTATGTCAAATTGTGACGAAGCACTTTATTGCGATCAGGACAACTTTAGTTTCCTTTTTATATGGGAAAAACACCATGGTAAACAGAGATCATTCACCTGAAAGCTATCATTAGCCTATCTATATTATAAATGATTGATGTCATAATTGCCACCGTGCTAACAGAAATAATATAGTACAATAATAGTTAAAATACTTATTCTTATCATAATAGTCTTGGAAGATGTGTTGGACGCTCGATCCAGACGTGGTGGGTTGGAGTTCAGCAGGTACGTGCAGAGTAATGAGCCGAATTGATAGATCGACTTTCCGAGGAGTTCCTGGTTTGAAACAGCCAGTTTGTATCATCACCACACATTTCGATGACATAGGTGTGCACCATATAAATATGTACTTTGAAGAGTGCGTTTTGTATGTCTGGGTATAGATCATAATTTTAATAGGTGTAATTAGAACACAAAGAATTCGTTGACCCTGCAAACCATACGAAAAAAAAAAGAAAAGAAATTATATACCTATTATAAATAGCTGAAGAACTTGTTATTGTTCTGGATTAGTTGTAATATTTAAAACCTTCATTTAATTTGAATAGTCTTTGTATTTTTCTTTGTTTATCACCTGCAAACCTATGGAAACCAGTAGTGTGAAATAAAAATATTAAGAAAAAAGATAGAGGAAAGACAGGTAGTGGTGTTTCTCACTCTTGCCTTCCTCTCAAGGCTTTAAAGTAACACAGGGCTTAAAAGTAAGGTCTTCCTGGAGTTTCTGGGTTGGCTGCTGTAGGCAAGGCAGTTGTTGTAAGTCCAGAACAAGTAGACGGGGCAGATAAGAAGAAACGTAGTGCATTTGAAGAATATACAAGGAGACTGGAAAGTGTTAGACATAAAGAATAATTTGGGAAAAGATAACATTTGCAACAGTAGTGGAGAGGAGGAGTACCTAACTAAGGAAACTATGAAAAACTATTTTGTAGAAGGTACCGCTAGAAGCGTATTATGATTTGATAATTTCCGATTCAAATGTAATTTATTATTTTAATTAGATAATTTATGAACGATATAAAAATCTAATTAAAATAGGGAAGGGATGTAGTGTATAGCCTTTGTCTCGAGCGTGCATACTCAGTCTGCAACCGACCGTACAGCGAGTAGGATGTGCAACGTGGTGTGTGCGTTGGCGAGCCAAATAAAGAGCTAAACAACTAACAGTCGGCGACGCTACACTTTATAAACAATCTAATGTCATTAGATTAAACTAGAATGTCCCTTCACATAAGAAGAAAGTTTTAAGTTGTCTAACTACTCTACATTTGGTAATCTAACGCTAAGATCAGGAGGTCCTCCCGCGGTATATGCCACTCAAACGACGCAACCAATAATGGGCAAGCATTGTCAGCACATAACACAAGAAACACTATTTCCAAAATCCAACGTTAAAACACCTTGCTAATATCCTTCCATTTGTACTGGAATAACACCAATTCATCCCACACATATAGATGGGAGAAATCAGGATGAATCAGCGAAATCTCACACAAATAGAAAGAGAAGATCTTTAGTTACAGACCCTTTTAGGCTTGAGGGCTCCGGCCCAAGAAATGATTAAAATAAATAAATCCGAAGGTTGATATTATCAGTTAGTCTTAGACAGATACTCCAGTGACACGCGACAAACATTTGCCACAACCAATAGTGGACATCGGGGACACATGTCACGAGGGCATCCATCCATGCTTGGTCGAACTAAATAAACCTGAGAGCAAGTATTTCTTAATCTCAAAAACTGGGACTCCTAAAGAATGATAGTTAAAGGAAAGATAAGCACCTCCTATGAACTTGAGTACTGAAATGTAGCAATGTTCTCAGCATGTTCCAATTTTGGGAAATTGAGGCAAAAGATTCAAAATCACTATCAAAACAATTTATTATTATTTGAAATAATATTATTTATTATATTCACTCTACTTAAACTTACCCTTTATTTCACCATAAAATGTCACAAATTATATCCAAGTTTCAGTTTGAAGATATTTTATTTTAAAATTTTGAATTGACGTTCTAATTCTTTTGATCTGACGGAATATTTATTTTTGATTTTATCAAACGAAGACACTAGCATATAAAATCTGGAATTTTGGTTTTGGGCCAAAGATTTTATATAATTTTCTAAAAAAAGTAACTATTTAATGTTTTAATATTTATTGCCATTTTGATTTTGGGTTTTGATTTATTTTTTGTTAAAGAGATACAAAATTTATAAAGATTTCAAAAATAGCGTCTAGCTGTGAGTAAAACTAAATCCAAAATGATTTATTTGTTGACTATTTGACAATAATGTCAAATGAGACAATTCTACCTAAAAAGAAAATATGAAAAATATACATCGTCTAAAGTCACTTTGAAATGATGGAAAAAAAAAATATACAACATCTAAAGTCACTTTGAATCGATGGTAATCCAACACATCAGAATCCAGTTTTTATGTTTACATCATGGACTGTTTTAATCAAAATCTCTGTAAAAGGAAAAATTAAACACAATGAAGTTTACATTACCTTTACATTCCAAACAATACTTTTTAAGCCTTCACGCACTGTCATATTGTGAATTGCTTTTTCTTAGCATTAGAGTTCCCAATAAATCCTGTGGAACTGTTTAGAAATAAAACATTACCCTGCCTAGCTATACGCGAACAAAACATAAGTAGAACTAGTTTATACTTAATTATGGGAAAAGGAAATCTTTATTACTATCTACAAATAACGACTCAGATTAGAAACACAGTATGTTATCATTTTCACAGAGTTATTAATGATTACAAAAGAAAATCGTTAAGAGAGAATAACAATTTACTTAATGTATCACACAATATAAGTTTCTTATGATCTTGTGTGTAGATCTGTAAGGCTGCAAATATTCTCCATCTACCTCTTCCTCTTTTGACATTGGAATCTGGTTTCCTCAATGTTATTTAACTCACACAACCTGGAAGAAAACTATGAATTTCATTAAGTCACATTTCCCCTTATTTTAAAGCACATAACAACTTTGAACAGAATATACATAAAATGGAAACCATAAAATTGAATACTTACATAATGTTAGATTCACACCTCTCATTCTATACACATTGGAATCAAATTCTGAATGTTAGCGGTTTGAATTTAAATGCAAATAAACCTTCCTATTCTATATCCTAAACGGAGCAATCCCTATCTTTATCTCAATTGAAGGAAACCACAATCAAGCATCATAGCCTCCTTCAAAAGGTTCATCACAACAGCTGTATGATGGCTATCTACGCGATCTGCAAGTTTAAAAAAATATAACTCACTGAAGTCCAGTTTCCTACCGTCTTTCTTCCAAATCTATTAGACGGCCCAAAAAATCCTTTCGAAATATATGGTTCGTTTCACGATTTTGCGTGTTAGGCTTTTGCCCAGCAGTGGACTTTTGTTTTTCGGGATCACCTGAAACTTTTACAAACACGTTAAAATTCTATTTCAGCTCCATTGCCCTCACTATTCAACAAAACCTGATTCTTAGTTTTCTTCTGTTGCTTTCGTCCATAAAAAATTTTAGCAACTATTTTTTTTATCACAATTTGACTCGCAACTAAATTTTTAGCTATTATTCCTTTTTATCCAGCAAAAATGCTTTTTTTTCTTCATTCCCCTTTCCCGACTCTGTTCCCGACTGTCCCTCGACTGTCACCGGTTGTCATATTTTTTTACTCCCCGTTTCTCGCTAAACTTCTGACAGTTCCTCTAAATAGTATTTTATGCATTAAAAATAAATTAGGGTTCCGCAAGTGCACAGTACCTTATATTTCTACGAATAGATTTCATTCGTGTAATCTGTCATTTAATCACTTTTCTCTCCAACTGTACAAAACCTGCCAGGTTTCGGATTGGCAGACCAACTATTTGTGGACCTATTAGGCCACTACTATCGCTACAAAGTTGCAAATTTCGTGTACTAGGTGACGTAGGATAACATGCAGTGCCCTTACGGTCTATAAGGATGGATGTTAGAAGTAGAGCCACCGAGGTTTTAGTAAGATTTTTTGTAATTTATATCCAGCCAATCTTGACTGAAAGCGTCGAGTTCACCGCGCCTTGACTCTTTTCAGTGAATCTGTAGTGTACTTACACAAGTTAGCGCGTTTTATTTGTTGAAATTCAAAACTAATAAACTTAATAAATCCTAGAAGATTTGACTAATCAAATCCGAGAAAACGTGTTAATTTAAAATGGGGTTTAAAAGTCGTTTGAAAGTAATCAGTTCATGACTCCAATATACAATTTATATTCAATAAAACTGAGCTAGACATGTCTCATCTTCAACTTTAATTTAATTTCTAGTGTACACAAGAGGACCCTACATTTCGAATTCGAGGAAAAATAAATGTATAATAAATGAAAATTGATATTTAGCTGGTTGATCTCTATCAAATTTAGAATTTGATATACCGTACATAGCTTTTTGGGTATATCAATATCTTTACTTTTTTCAGACTTGTTTAAATATTAGTATTTCATACAATCACCTGTGTGATAAATTGCACTTGCTGGTCAAGAGCGAAAATATTTTAATTCTGACTACTGACGACGGTTAGACGTGTGTTAAAACTCATGTTCATTAAAAAATTATTTATCTTCAACAAAAAAAAGCTTTAATTTTTGAACACGATTTTTGCAGCTGGCTTTTTGAAAAATCATATTGTCATTCGCATAGAGTACATTTTTTTTATTGGTCAGTGGGCTTACTATTGACCTCGATCTCGCTCTAAAGACAGAAATGAGGTTGACGATGGAACGAGCTTGCCCAGAAGAAACCTATTCACTCGAAACTAAAATAGATTTCGGATATATGAACTCGGGAACACAAACGCAGGCAGAGAATTCCACTGTTTAATGTTTCAATGCGCTTAGTGCGAATGTGTGGAATATCAACCAATTGTGGGTGATATCCTGCGGCGCGTCTGGGCCGTCAAGACTCCCGTTGGTAACAGCAACAATTTTAGCGTGCAAATTGTCTCCCATCAACGCAACTGTACGAAACTTTCGCAACGTGCACGTACTCCCATGCAACCCAGAACGAGAGAACGACAAAACATGTCTGTATGCGGAAACCTTTATCGCTTCACTTGAATAACGCGGACTGAATCTCTAAGTCCTTGTCCATTCCACATGTGCTAGACGTGTGTAATACTCTAAGGACTACTAGGCAGACCCATATACTGCAAATGGCATAATAAATTCCTCTCATGTTCGAAAATACATAGCTATAGTAGACTCGTTTGCAATTGCAGTTTTGGCTAATTTTGAAAACATCGTTTTCACTTCACATGCTTGGAAAACTTTGCTTTATCGGCCGAAATCTGCGTGCAAAAGTCATGGCCGCTAACGTGGAAAAGGTTTTGGAAATTAGAACGTGATGATAAATCACTGTGGTACTATTCGTTGGCATTTTTCTCGATGTAGTGAGGTGAAAAATTGTGTGTTTCGCTCGGCAGCAAAGTTATTTCGCGACTCGTGCCTTGAAACCATCGCTACGCTCAGAATTCTTTATTTGAACCACTTTCTTCGCTCGTGGTTCAACTCTAGAATCCTTCGCTTGCTCGCGTTTCAATACAAGGCACTTGCGCTTAATAACAATTTCGCTGCCTCGCGTAACAAATAACTATTGTTAATTTATTTGGTAAGAATTCAGTAATGAGTTATATTTTCCCAAATAAGGTTGTACTGAGTGAAAAACGTTTTTCCCGTGTTTATTTGATAATGACCTTATGAAATATTATACTGGCCCTCTTGTTTTCTCTTTAAATGGAAAATAAAGTACGAAAAAACAACGTTTTTATTTGTGTGTACGTCTGGATGTCGAGAGCGCAGGTCTGGTCGTCGTCGTGGCAATCTCTAGGGGAGACCTATGTTCAGCAGTGGACGTCTTTCGGCTGAAATGATGATGATGGATGATAACTGGTGCCATACAAACGAGACTTCTAAATAAAATCTACTGCTTTGTTGTGTATTTTGAATATATCAAGCGCGCGTACTCCAAGGAGCCTGCAAGACACTCAATAGTGCAAATTGCACACTAATGCAGTCTCGTCACGTCCGAATACAGTAGACTTGTGAGCCCGCAGTTGCACTACCATTCCATATACACGTGCTAGTTAATTACTGGTACTAAATGCGGGTAGGTAGTCAATTTTCGAGCAGTAAAATCTATTATGTTGTTGTAAGACAAAGTTTAGCAGGTGCTCTAACAAGTGAAATTGGTAATAATTGGGTGGTAATTGGGAATTCTGAAATCCTTTCAAATTCTGAAAACAGTTTAAAAGTTGTAATAGACCACATCACCATAACCAGTGGTGAATAGTCCAGTCAATCTACGATATGAGATTGCATTAAATGCAAATTTAGAGAAATTAATTTGAAATAGTAATATAGGTTATTTGAAGCTGTAAATAATTAAAACCAGCAAATTTGTAAAATAACTTTTTTTGTAAAAGTACCAGCATAAGCTGACCTGTGCTACATGGTAAATATTATACAGGTTGAGTTCACCTTATTACAGAATATCAACGTAAATTATTGTAGTTTTAAATTTTTGCGTGTTTTTACTGATAATTAAATAAATTATCCCCTAAAGTGCATTTAATGCAACCCTCTCCATACAAACTTTCGTAGATTGACTGGACTATGATAGAAACTGAGTTAGTTGTCTACTTGATGTTAGATTTATATCATAATTTTTTTAGCTGGTGATTTGTCATAGTAACGTTTTTTAAATAAGATAGACCCGTTATTTTTTAGCTCGTTGGATTAGTCTTAAAAAGTAATAGAACTCAGAGCACGGGATCGTGTCAAGGGTCTAATAGAGCCAGAAGATGGCCTTAGAAACTTCTTAACTTAACGAGTTTAGTTCTCTGGGATTTATTAAGTTTCATTTCTTCTGTTCAATTAAGATTCATTTCATTCCTATGCGGTATTCAACAAACATTCTGTCTGATGTTTATGTCTTGGAGGAGCTAGACGTTTATGTCAATATTTTTAACGAGCCCACGCCTTTTGAATTTTGTTATTTTATTCCTTCGTTTTATTATTTTATCTAAGTAGGAAAGTATATTTTTTGTAAAAAATTGTGAAAATTTGTGTAAATCCTCGTTGTGTGCTTATGACTTTGTAAATACACCGTTGTGATCATCACCAGACTGTTGAAACAAATGTATGCTTATCCCTACAGATCCTTTGTGTTGAGCTATGAAGGTATACCTAATCTTAAGACGATCTAAGTGTTCACTTTGAGCAACTCCGTCCAGCCCAGTGATTGTGTTAACAAGTTAATATATCCACTGGTATGGAAATTTATAAGTTACTATACATACATCTATAAGTTACTATACATCATGCTTGTAAATATTTGCATTATCTTTAAGAATATGCTCAGTCAACGACTCAAAAAAACATTCCGAGATGAAAAATTAATATGGTGATCCATACAAAATAATAAAACGAAAACTTTCACCTCAATAGCTCGGAAAACTTTGCTTTATCTCTCGAAATATGCGTGCTAAAGTAATTTTTGGCCGCTAGCGTGGAAAAAGTTTTAAAAATATTAATCGGTCGAAATCTGCGCACAAAATTAGTTTTTGGCCGCTAGCGTGTAAAACGTTTTTGAAATTAGAAGATGATCATGATTTATGGAAAAATCTGTGTTTCGCTAGGCAGCAAAGTTATTTTGCGTCTCGTGCCTTGAAACCCTGGCTACGCTCACGATTCTTCTGAGCCACGAGCACTAGAATCATCCGTTTGCTCGAGTTTCAATAAAAACTTTCGTGACTAATAGCAATTTTGCTGCCTTACATAACAAACAACTATTTCTTTTCTATTCTTGCTTAAAATGAGCTTTTGTGAAAAGTTCGTCTGGGAAAGAGCCAGCTCCTTGCCTATTTCTACCGTACAGCAGCAGTGCTTTCACGCTTGTAATTGCCGGCACTAGAGATATTCTTAGTTTTTAAGGTGTCAAACAGTGTCATTAGTGTCAAACACGCCATGCCACAAAATTTGCGCTATCGGTACATTTGCTCCATTATTGTGATACAAAACATGTTAAAAGCGCAAAATACATACATAACATCACGCCTCTTTCCCGTCGGGGTAGGCAGAGACCACAGTCCTCCACCTGCTACGCTCTTGACATGCTTCCCTTGCTTCCTGTACTTTCATCAATCCTTTTATACATGCTCGTCGGTTTAGGGTACTTTTAACCTGGCCTTTATTCAGAAAGTCCTGAATTTGGTCCTGGAACGTTCGCCGAGGCCTTCCCCTTCCAACGTTTCCAAGCGCAAAATAACGAAAACAAATGCTATAAATAGGTAAACTTTTTTCACTATGTTAATTCCCGCTGTTTTTTTTGCAGGTACGTGATATAAAAAATAAGCACCACATAAATATAACTTCGTAAGACTGTGTAAGTAACGAAATTTTCCTTTATCATTAAGCTTGGCTACTACTTAAAGACCCGTTCGAAGACAGAGTGGGTCGCTAGTTTCTTTTAGATACATGTGATGATACATTCGGAAATTTAATTCTTGAAACATGCAGGAACAGACACGGCTTCAGACATTCAATTCCAAAGGCTCGTATTCTAATAAGCTGAAAACATTACTCCGTTTTATAGCGCGTTTTCACTTAACTCCGCGCGCTATATCTTTCGCTGAGTCATTTCGTTCGCCTGCCCACCGTGAATTATTTACACTACGGCCTCGAAGATAGAACATTAAAATTTCACTGGATACCTACCTGTACTACCTACTTGTATTTAAGGCGATATGGATGGTAACAGGGGTCTTAAAAAAATGTTCTTTTTTGTTTGCATGAATATTTTTCACAATCATTTTATTTACATGATAACTTTTCAGTCATCATCATATCGTCCGATGGTTAGATCGATGACCGATCTGACAAACGCTAGTGGCAGCTTATTAAGCTTTAAGCTGCCTAAGGACTTTTTAATGGCTCATTAACGGCTTCCTCCTTATACATACAGGAGACGGTATCAACAGCTTAATGTGCCATAACCTTACTTTTCTGACGATGATACATCCTACAATGTCTTAACCAAACTGAGAAAGTGAGAGAAACCTGTAATCAAACCCAGAATCTCCGGATCTAGAACTCGGAGGCTGAGAAATTGGCTATAGTTGAATATTTGAACCTAATCTTATTTGCGATATCGATATATTCTTTGACGTAATTTTTTTTTATTCGACAAATTATCCAAACAATACGAGTATTACGTAATAATATTTTTTATTCATCGAAGTTAAAAATTATGCCATAGCAGAAGCCACTTTTTGAGATCAATATGTAGCCTGGTATGATCATTAACACTAAGACTACCAAGAAATACATTCAAGAGCAGGTTAAGTTCTAAACGTCAGTGCGACTCAAGTTCCTTTGTCTATTGAAATAAGAACAGTACATGTATAGTTCAATGCGTTCAGCTTTTTTTTATAGAAGAGGGAGGCAGATGAGCAGACGGGTCACCTGATAGTAAGTGATCACAGACGCCCATAGACACCCGCAACACCAGGGGGGTCACAGGTGCGCTGCCGGCCTTTAAGATATTTCTAGGCTCGTTTCCTGAGGCTTGACGTGCTTTTCACTGTACCTATAGTATTGGTCGTTCGATTTCGATGTCGGAAATTGAGAATAGACCTTCAGGATGTGTAGCTTTCATTGAAATTATCCGTAGTAGGTATGATAGGGCGTCTGAGAAACCGTTAATACCGCTAATGTTAACGGCCGTACATGCAGCGTCCATTACTTTAGACCTCTATAATGAAATTTATTTTCTAACATTTATTATTACTGCCATAATTAATTATATCTTATCGTACCGTATTACTAAAATGGAATGAGATTATTTTCATACCGATTCGAGCATTATGATTCGAGAAAGTCCTTTTGATAAAAAATAAGAAGTATCTTCTAAGTGTCAACATTCACTTGAATTCGTCAATTAATTGGTAGTTTATGTATTTCTATGCTGTTATACCTACACGAAAAAAAATTTGCTGGAAAAAACTGTAGAAGAAACTGTTTGATCTTAAATGTCGTAGATATTTTTTTCAGTATCAAATCTTTTTCAGATCTAAGGGCGATCATGTTACAAGATCTCATTAGGATATGCCTACCAACATACAGTACGAAAAAAGAAAAAAAAAACACAGGCTCTAAAACTTGCTCTCTATTTGCAAAATTTTCCGATTCACAGCGCACCCCTTTTATTGATTTTTCTCCAAAATGTTTCTACAGCACAGGCACTTAAAACCCCATTAAATTTGAACACAAATATAATCGAATATGCTTCTCGAATCGGCAGGATATCGACTCGGCGCCGAATCGGGAGAAATTATTCGAAATATTTCGGGCTTGCAACACAGTGAAAATAGACGCAACAGGGGTGCTGATAATGTATTTCAGAGTAGACATGCGAAATGTTATTTTGAGCTATTGTGTTAGGCTTATTAAAGCCACCACCGTGTTGGTGCCTTGTGCTCGAATGACGGAATATTCAAGGTAGATATTTACAATACATTGAAACTTAATTTAATATCATCATATCATATCGTGTGGGTTTTAATGTTGATGACCTAGCCTAGGTGTCAGAGTCGTTGAGCCGCTAAAAGCCTTTGACATGGCTCAGATTGTCCATGTTCTATACTTGAATAGTACTAATGGCTCATTAGCAAATACAAGTCCGATTATAACGAGATAGTCAATGACATCATTAAGCTTCTATATTATTTGAATTGGGTCGGGATCAGTGACCCATGTACTTTTTCAATAACATAGAAAAAAACTTCTCAAAAATCCTCTAGTTCGGAGCCCCTTTCTTGTCGCATATCCCTAAAACTTTTTTTACATAACATGCATGTAAGTTCAGTGACAGTAAATTTCTCAAGCAACGGGTGGCCTGGGGTTGTTTGCAATCGCTGTTATATTTAATCTTATAGCGGAAAACGGAAAACTTCTCACTTATCGGGGGGAAATAGATAATCTGGATACTAGGGCTGGCACCAATTGGAATATAAAGAAAAGAAATAAAGCAAGAAATAGTTATTTGTTATGCAAGGCAACAAATGGTTTATTTGGCGCGAGTGCCTCGTATTGAAACCTGAGCAAGCGAAGGATTCTAGGATTGAACCACGAGAGAAGCGAGTGGTTCAAAGGAAGAATCCTGAGCGTGGCGAAGGTTTCAAGGCACGAGACGCAAAATAACTTTGCTGCCGAGCGAAACACAAAATTTTTCACCTCATTAAAGCGAGGAAATGTTAACATAATGCAAGAAAAGCAATTGAAATATAAGAAATAAGTGTTTAATTAATTACTCATACGTTTTAACGTAAGGGCATAATACCTACATAATGGTACTGACGGCAGCAAGCAAGTGGAAACATAACCAGTATAACCTGAACCAGCGCTTCGCTACAAACCTCCGTAACCAGAGACCAGCTCAAGGTCAAAGAGTTTTCACTAGACAATACTAAACATTAAAAAGGAAATCACTATAATTAAATTTTTATTATTTTTGGGACTGTTGTGCTTATGTTCATACTCTACCTATAAACTACTTGATAAATTTGCAGAACAAGGTTCATTTTCATGGGATTTCAAAGTGGAGACAGTGGACAGGCAGTGGCAGGCAAATCTATTTTGTGTTGCGTTGATTTGAAGTCAAAGGGCGAGTCCATTAATATGGGCAAGAGAATAAAAAAAAAAGGCGATCGAATTTACTTTTCATTATCAGCCAGTACCTTACCCACCAGGCATTCACTATTCATAATACTATTTGTTTCTTTCCTATAGCTGCATCCCTCTTTCTCATCTTGAAAACGATAGTGCGTGGCTGGTTTTACAAGCGGCCAGTACTGCAGCATACTACAAAAAAATAAGTACATCGCGTTCGAATTTCAAAAACCTTTTGCCCGCTAGGGGCCAAAAATCGCTTTTGGCCGCAGAATTTAACCGACAAAACAAATGTTTCCGAGCTTTGGAGGTGAAAAATATTCTTATTAAGTGCATATTAAGTGCACATACATACAATTACAAGCACCGAAAACAGGACCTGGCTCAGCAAAATGCTGCAGGCCAAGACCGCAGCGCTGATTTTCAGCCAGGCCCCGAAAGCATGCAAATACAACATTGACAAGACCTGTTCTATCGTTTAAAACTTACATTTAGGCAAAAATTATCGAGCGAATACAATGTAGAACATTTTAACAAATAAACTTTTAATGAACTTTAAAAAAGGGTGTAAAAAATTATCACACAATAAGATGCTCTGTCACCTCATCGCATTGTAACTGAAAGCAGTACTTTTTTAGTTTTACAGAAAAATTACGGACAGTAAGAAGCTTACGTAGGGGGTGAAGGCAGATCGTTCCATATTTTTGCCGCAGCGTACTTGAAATTACCCTTAAATGAACTTGTCTTATGCTTTGGTATGTTAAAATTCTCCAAGCGTTTTCTTGACGACCAAACCAAATTCTCATAAAGATATTCTGGTTTGCGGCTCTTTATAACACCGAACAACAAAGTAGCGAGATGTAAGTACCGACGACTCGACAATTTTAATATTTTTCTCTGATTTAAAAATGGGGTTACGTGATTTCTGGGTGGTATTTTAAAACAGTACCTACCTAGCGCACGCGTTTTGTACCCGTTGAACTAATGTCTTTGTTTTAGCTAGCAAGCGAGGACCATATACAATGTCAGCACAGTTTAGCTTCGAAAGGATCAAAGATTCAATGAGATTAATACGCATTTTGACACTTAGATACTCGTAATCACGGATTTTATACAAGACCTTTAATCTATAAAAGCAATTCCGTACTACTTCACCAATATGGAATATGTATCGTGGTCTCTCTTATAAGCGTTAGACTTCAATTTTCGAAGTGTCACTGTTTAGAGGTAAAAGGAAAATAAGTAATTGGCTCTATTTTTGTGAAGTGATTTGTGTTTATGAATGGATTTGCTTTGATGTGTATACCAGTATGGTATACTAAACCACGTTAGTATTAACGTGGTAAAATTAGGTTTATATACCTACTTATTTCACGTCTCCTTGCAATAGATCGAAAAAAGACAATAAAAATGGCATAGGGGTAGCTCGTATCACCTGTTAGACAGGTTAAAATATTGGCCTTAAAGACGATGTGCACACTTGACGCTAAACACCTAAATCCTAGTTCTCGGTCAAACCGTCGTATTAATAAATCCCTATCAAGTGTAAGATTGCTCTTAAGATGAACTATTCACATACAAATTATACATCTTGAGAGAAATCTCAGACTTGAGAGGGATTTATCAATACCATCCTTAAATTCTAAGTTCTCAAGTTTCATGAGTAAAATATAATTCTAAAGTACCTATTGTAATCTCGTTTCGTTCCAGAGTGTTGTTCAGTAAACATTTTAATATTCTGCAACTAATTTGCACTTTTCAAGTCACATTACAATGGCCGTTAACTTTTTGCTACTATGCGCTTTTCTAGCTTATATTAAAAATATTCCCACCAGTATTCCTAGCGTTTTTGTCCATTCGGGACATCCCTTATCGCGGAGTCGACGCGTAGTTTTGCTGTTTACTGAGCTGGCATTTTTGTGAGTTATAGCCTTAGTGTAGTGCAGTTTTGGGGAAGAATAACAAAGATGGATAGATGGATGATTTGTGACCCGCCTGAGGTAGGCGTGCCGATGTGTTATTTCAGTTCTTTTCAGGAAGAATAGGATGAAATAATATACAGGGTGCGGATGTCCTAACTAAAATTTTAAACAGAAATAAGTCCTGAAAAATAATAGCAAATTACGAGCTCTGCGCTCAAATTCGGCTATTATAGAAAGACCAAAAAAATAATTAGTAACATTACACATCGCAGGGTCAGGTAGGCCGAGCTAAAGAGAAATGTCAAATGAATAGACCACCTTTTAATTCTGCAGCCAAATACACTACTCGGTACTAAATAAAGCCTTATCCAAGACACCATTTGCAAACAAGAGAAGTCTTGGAGAATGTATGCAGTGGTGTATATTGTGCTTGGCTGGAACCAAGTCTTGGCTACGGCTAGTTGGCAGCTCGCCACGCGACGTTGGTGGTACGAAATACACAATGATTTAAGAGAGCGGTTGAGAAAGTGAATTTACTCATGAAATGGTTAGGTACAAGTTTAAAGGTCGCAGAGCCTTTATTTTAAGAGGTGTTTTTGTCCATGAAGTTGTACAACTTTTCCCAAGGACGACATACAAAACAAAAAAAAATCGATCTCTTATACAAAATGTGCTGTCAGCTGATGCAGTTCGTATGGGAAGTCGATATATTTTTTTTCGTATTTCGACCTATGTTCCTTAGAAAAAGTTGTTCACTTTCATAGACAGAACCACCTCTTAAAATATCCGGGGTTATAAAAGTGCTATTATATGAAAGGTGAATACGGATATTTCGTTGGTCAAAAATAAAAAATCTAAAAAGGATCTATTCCAGTTTTTAATTTACGTGACAAATTTTGTATTGTTGAGAGATTCAGATTCAGATAATACTTATTGAATGTCAGAAATTATGACGTCATTATGGATCATTTCCGTTTTGACAAATGAGTTAAGAACGTAGCAAATAAATTATTTCACTTTGAACTCAAAGGCACCTACTTAACAATCTTGCAGACAGATAAAAAAATCCGTTTCTAATATAAAAAAAAGTTGGCTCGTTTTCCAGTTTGTAGAGGACAGACAATTCACTGCCATGACTCCCTAGTAACATAAAGAGCGGAATTACGCTCAGTTAGTTTGTCCATGTGTAAGCGTCCTGGCACTACGCCACCAGACGGAAAAGGTACAAAATGGAATTATTCATTTGGCCCGTACTGTAGAGGCTTTTCTTGGAATACCTACTTTTGGTACAGTTTTAAATTTCTTGTCAGGCGCTTGTTTTAACAAAAAACCGGCCAAGTGCGAGTCGAACTCACGCACCGAGGGTAATAATATCGTGTAATGGTGAATTTCCACCAGTGCTGTGTGAGGGAGTTAAACAGTGAGCTGGAAAATTCAAGCCAATAGAATTGCTCCAATTGACAAGCTAAAATAATGGCGCAATGCTATTGGTTGGAATTTTCCTAGCTCACAGCCACAGAATAAAGTAAGAGTACTAACATATCATACCCCGCACCCCCGCGCGCACCCGCCCGCGAGATTCTCGTGGTCCTGCTGAGGGTCTTTTGTACTGAATATGCGAGAATTTTTTCTTTCATACAGCTGCATCCCTCAGAGGCGCCTAAGTTTTGCCCCGTGTAAATCAGCCATTACTGTCTGATAAAGTCGTATAGTATTTTCTTTAAAACGAACTTTCTCAAACGCATCAGTTTCAACCCGCATTAAAATTCACAACTTAAACCCATTACAACTGTAAAAAAAGTTCTTCTATTTCCTCGTGTAGAACTAGAACAGGAACTCAGTCGACCAGGGCCGGCTGGTGGCAGCTTTAATCCGAATTGTTGGCTCGCCCGGGCCGGAATAGTTTTACGAGCAAATCTTTATTGCGCCCGCTTCATTTCGCGCAACTATGCACCCGGCTAAATTAATTTATTACAGCACTGTACAGTTGTGTACGGAACCAATTCATGTGATAAACATTAATTCATTTCTCGAACAAAAGACAAAGAGCTCCTGGGCCTAGAGACAACCGGTTTTCTACTATCGCAAACGCTAGTAGAGTAGAATAAAAATGGAATTCAATTCAATTCAATTTTGATTTATGGCTTTTGTGTATTCACAATTCGGCTGGGATTGACATTAGCTATCGAAACGTTGCGTGACAGCTAATGTCAATCCCATACATTTTTATTCTATTCTATAGCGTTAACGATAGTATAAAGCCACTTGTATCAGGGCCCTGTTAAGAAAAGTTCGAAGAAGGTAATGAACGAATAAGCGTAAGAAAAAAAGTCGATTTACGTTTTTCTCGCTGTATTTCTACTGTGCCTATTATCTCATCGGGCTATTGACTAATTACGTAGTCTGGATGTAGACTAGATTTGGTACAATTAATTTTGTCATACGATTTCAAAGTAAATCTAATTTAGGACTTTTTTTAACAAAGCTTTTCGTACTGGAATCCCTCGTCAGATATTTGACTAAATTAAGTACTACGATTTATCCTATACTATTAAACGAGCAATATTTGTATAAATATTTGTAATCGGTTTCTCGAAAACGTCCCTAACGATTTCGATGAAATTTACCATACAGGGGTTTTCGGGGGCGAAAATTCAATCTATTTAGGTCTCATATCTGGAAGAATTAGTTTTCCCCGTGGTTTTAAGCATTTTTTTAAATACCGCGTTTTAGGCTTAAACCTATAGCGCCATCTGTTGGCGGGTAGCGTAGCTTGCGCTCCCGATGATATTGTAATGTTGAGGCGGCTATTATGGAGCGAAGCCGGTCGCCCAGGTTCGTATGATAATAGCAGTAATGTTTCAATTTGTTTATATTATTATTATTTTATTATATTATGCTGTTTATCATTCCTGAATCTCGGGCAATTAAGTCCCGGACCTTTGGAAGGCGTGCGTGGGGCCGAAGCCAACACGTAGAGGCCCGTTAAACAGTTTAATTTACAAAAGTGATGTGACACCAACCGGCGATTATCCCTGTCTACATTAATACTAATGCATCCAAGGACAATTATACAATTATTATTATTATATTATTATCGAAATAAAGTAGCATGATTAGAATGGCAGGTCTGTGGGAGCAGGACGAAGCGATGCGTAAGGTATAGGAGCGACAGACACATGTATTGCTCCGTGCTGTTCTCATGCAGCTCTTTTCTGCTGTCATAATAATCTAGCTACATTATTTTTACTGTACTTTGGTATTTTGCTATTATTATGATATAGTACCTGGGCGACCGAGCTATGCTCTGTATGATTAAAATATCATCGGGTGAGCAAGCTATGCTACTCAACAACAGATGGCGCTGTAAGTTTATTGAACGCACTAAAACGCGAGAAATATTTAAAAAAGACGGTGAAGGCGAATTTCCCCAGACATGAGACCTAGCTAGATCGATTTTTTTCCCCCAAAAACCCCTGTATACAAAATTTCATCGAAATCGTTAGAGGCGTTTTCGAGAAACCGATTACAAATATATATATATGCAAATATTGCTCGTTTAATAGTATAGGATTTGGAAATAAGTCAATAATTACTTACGTATTTATTAGAAAACGAATTCTCAAAGCTTCGATGTAATACAAATATTTGAACTTTTACATCAAAGCGCGACATGACTTGTTAATAAGATAGATACTGAGAACTTGTTGCTATAAAAAAAAGCTTTTTACAAAGTGATCTTTTATATAAAGAGCTAGATAATCACCAAGGTAAATATTAATACTTTATACCAACTGTGTATTTTTTTACATAGAATTGCAAAATACGCTTTTGAGCTCGTCTGTACTAGCATTGTATTATTTGCATAATTAATGAGCGCTCATCATAAAATCTTAGTAAAAGACTCATAGCACAAGTAAAGCTGAACCATTTCTCAAAATAAGTTAAGAATATATTTCGAGATTTCTGTTGATATTTGCAAAGAATTTTTCTAAGAGTAAAAATTTCCCAGCGGTCTAGGGTGGTTGTTGAAAAAGAAAGCAATCTTTCGTTTATTGGATTTGTATGTAGTTATAATGTAAAGCCAATTACAGACTCAGAAGCACGACTAGCACGACAAGAGTGTGTTAAGGTCATGATACTATAAATAGGAAAACACGTTAGATAAACTGTTTCATATTTAAATGAATGGTACAGCAGCACTGCACTTACTTTCTCGCGATATACGAGAGTCATCATTCAACAGTGTCCCCGCCGGGAGTCGAACCCAGTACCTCTGGATCAAGAGCCGAATGCTCTTACTACTATATTATAAAGGCTGCGGAAAGGCTGCCAACTGCAAACATAAGTTTGTAATTCCATACAAATAATATGAAAATACAAACTTACCTTCACGAACTAGATTTATGTAAAAATGGTTTAACAAAATATGCAATCAGGTAGAAAACCAATTTAGAATCCAAATTTTAGAACATCAAAATAAGCTCAACGAAACCGATTTTGAGTAAATCACATTTTTAAATTTTAGTAGTAAGGGAACATCCCTTATATGAATTTCTAGAGACCAATTGATACTGTCGCAAATACCTTAAATGGAGATGCAAGGTCATGCAAACGCTAAGCTAACGCAACGCTAGAATTTCTCATGTTTCGCAATCTGCTAAATCTCTTGAATATTCCAGCCTTGCTCAATGCCAATGGAGCTTGAAGTCTCGACAATGGGTCGTGTATCTAAGACCGTGATAACGGATACTGCACTAGTCCATTGAGATTCACCAGTGCTGTAGTATTATGATTGATATAGTCAGGTAGTAACCAAGTTTCTTGGAGGAATGTTTCTGTTCTGATTGAATAGGCCTGTTCTGGGTGAGCTCAAGCCTTCGTCAAAGTCACCTCTGTCATTTATGCCCTAGATAAAGAAAGTAAATTTCAGAAAGTTCATTAACTTTTGTTAATGTCGCCATTTAGCCTCGTGTTGTATTTTTCAATTTGGTGACAATAAAAGAGTGCATTAGATTTAATGGGGGGTTCGATCAGGCTCTCTGCAACTTACCCTTACTTGTATCTTTAAAAATACACTTTTTACAGTGAGGATGATTTTAATTTAATTTGACTTTAGTATCGATCGACTGATTTGATATTTAGTATGAACACACACGTATAAACATACATAGGTAGGGATACGAGTACCCATAATCTTGCGATAAACAACAAGTCGCGAGTGAATAGGCTTCTTCTGGGCAAGCTCGGTCTATCGTCGACCTCATTTCTATCGAGGTCAAGAGTAAGCCCATTGCAAGCAAAAAAACCTAACTTTTGTTCGAAAAAGTAAAAATTATCCATCTACCTAATAAAACTGTTAATACCTTTCTTCTTTTCTATAGTTGTTACACACTATATTACATTTTTACCATAAAAATTATCTAATAATCGACAATTTAGAAAATGGCTATAATTGTAGCGCGTTACCTCAGCACCACCACATTTCATTACAGTAATTATGCCAGTATCACCCCCACTATGATAAATAATGCATGCACATTGTAAGTTTTCCATTCAATCTACACGACTTTCCAGCTGGTTGATTGATGGACGGTGTTTGTGGAAACTGTAGTTAAATTGGTAACACGCTGTTACAGAACGCTGTTGTGGAAAGTAGAGGTTTTTAATTTCATTATGTGAAATGCTACATCTATACTCGTAGCTTTACAATTTTTCATTAGCGTCATCATAATAGTATGAAATATACTTTTTTATATTCTTTATTCTTTCTTTTGAAGGGACTATCAATCAGTACTTTCTATACCATGCATTCTTCGTACAAAATTTGTGATCTTACAATTATCTGCTTGATTTCAGATTCTCAAAAAAAATCCAACGACACAGTAGCAATAAACCAACAAATGGGCTTGCTATTAACTTTGATCTATGCTCTAAATCCTAAGACATGATGGACTATACCATGTGTCCGGTGACCGACTGAACAAACTTAAACGGTAGATTCTAACCATGAAACTGAACTTTTCACAAGGAACATAATAAATAAATAATAATAAATAAATGCAGCTACATATCCATCAGCCTGTACTGAGATCATTACTCATAAATGCATGCATGGTAAATCCACAAGCTGTACTTGTGTGGGAATTCAGAGAGCTAGAACGGTTAGGTATTTGGGTGTAGTGGTAGATGACAAGCTTTCTTTTAGAGATCACATTGAGACTGTATCTGCAAGGACCCGCAGACTTATTAATGTGATGAGAACTTTAAGGGATGTTGCAGACATTTCTCTCCTGAAATCTATTTATATATCTTTATGTCAGTCGATTTTGGGTTACGGCATAGAAGTCTGGGGCGGAGCTGTTGCTACTAATTTAATAACAGTAGAGAGAGCTCAAAGATCCCTTTTAAAAGTTATGTTTAGGAAACCATACCGTTTTTCAACCTCACAATTGTACATGGAAGCGCAAGTTCTTAGTGTGCGTCGTCTGTATATACTAAGAGCTACGCTCACCATGCACAAATCCATGCTGAACTCGCCTGACTACCTAAACTTATTAAAAAAGAGAATTTTTAAAGCACCTTCTACAACGATTCGTACCACATTCGCAAGACGTTTTTCTTTTTATTTGTTTCCTTACGTATATAATAAGATTGTAAGTGTGATAAATATAAAGAACCTGTCAGTGAGAGAAGCGAAAATCAAGATTACAAACTGTTTATTGACTTGGGACTATGAAAAAACTGAAAAAACATTAAAATCTCTTATTTAAGTAATTGTTGAAACACTGCCCAACTTTTTCTGCTTATTTCAGCTCACCATGTTTAAAGCAAACACACACACACATTCACACACACATACACACACACAGAATGTATGTTCGCTTTTGTCGCTTGTTTTGTTTTAGGCTAGTTTTATCGCGTTTTTAAAAAAAGTTTATAGTAAATAATTCTAATTCCATTGTTTTTGTATCGCTCGTATTCTGTAGTAGAAAGTGTAGTAGTAGTAGGTACCTTTGACTTTTAGTTTTTATTTTCTAAATTAAGTGTCCTGTATAATCATATGTAAGCAGCAGTAACCACGACACAGGCTGTGCCTAGTGTGGGTACTATTGTAAAATTTGTTAAAGATAGCTGGACCATTTTAATAAATGATTTATGATTTATGAAATAATTTATTCAAGATATTTAACAATGTTGACTTAGGACTAAACTTATAATTAGAGCAAAAAATTACATAAACCTGAACTAGGATTCCCTGTGTTTCATGCAAAATAAACCAACTTAAAACTATAAAAACTATTTTAACTAAAAAAAAATTTAACCTGCCATAAAAAATGTACTATCAAATGATGCAGTTTGTATGGGAAGGCGAAATTTATTTTCGTAGTTAACGTTTAAGTTTGTGCAGTCAGTCATCGGTCATATTGTATAGTAAGCTCTCCTAGAAGAAGCTTACACATTTCATACATTTCAGCCACACATCTTTCACTTGGTTTAATCTAACATCGATGGGCATTATTTATGGAACAGGTGGCTGAAGTGAATCGACCTCGTTTCCCTGCACTGATGGCACGGAACGCTAATGCTGGCTTGCCATGACGAACAATGTTTGATGCATGATGTTAAAGCATTTCATGACCTACTTTTATACTCCTTTGTTACCTGTAATTTTCACAATCATGCAATTTGCATTTTTATTTTGACGAAGTAATTTATTATTTAAATAAATAGATAAAGAGAAAGGAACTCTTTTTTTTCAACTCTTCCAGCTTAGCTTTCACATCCTCAAGAAACTTAATTTCTCCAGCTTCTACATTTCTCTTCGCCAACAGTGCGATAGCGCCATCTACCCTTGGCTTAAAGCGCTATATTACGATGATTAATTATTTGATTAAGTAGTTTGCGAAAATTTTGCCATTATCCATACGAAATAGTTCAAACACTGTCATTTAATAAGAAAAGTTAAGAAATATACATTACATACTAGCTGTTGCCGACTTCGTACGCGTGGGATTCAAAAAAATAGATTTCTTTTGAGTCTTACGCAGCTAGCAGAGGTCACTCTATGTAAAGCTCTTTGTGAATTCCAGTGCCCCTTTGAGTGCCCTGTGCCCTCGTCAAATCCCCTAAGTTAGGTAGACTGCAAAGAGACGGAATAGGGCTAGATAATAATGACACAGCTCTACTTGCATGCTTGCTGCATTTTAATTTTCAAAAGCGTGATTACCACCCGCCATAGGTACTATTAAACATAATATTATGTTCATATATTTTTCTCTAACTTGTCCCAAGGTGTGCATTAAAACTAGCAATTGGCCTCCAAAGAGACGTTAGTTTCGTTTCGAGACAACTGTTTATAACTTGTCTCCGGACTTTTTTGCAATTGCTTGTTAAGCCTCAGACCCAGAATGTCACAAGCTACGACAGCGGTCAATAACCCCCATCCCAGGACTTCCCGAATTCTGATTTGGCATGAGCTCCATTTCACGTATGAGTAAGCAATTCGTAGCGTTGTTCTGGAAGAGAAATCTCATTATTAATATTTTTCTTTATAAAATTATTCGCTCTATTTTTTACGAAGATGATGAAGAAAGACAGGCCTAGATTTTACCGATATAGATAATTGTAAAATAAAACAGCCACTTCCTGAACATGTAAGCTTACTTAACGAATGGTATTTAACTATATAATATGTCACAGTCAAAACTCATAACCGGTCAAAAGAATTTTTGACTAAAACTCGTAACTAGTGAAAACCACTGCTAAAATCAGGCAGTCTTTTTGTAGGTCCATTACACAACAAAAAGAATTCTAAATGGTAAAAACCTCCACATTTAGGTAAATAGGTATGACTACAAAACTGCAACAGCGTTACAATCTCATTACCCCGGCGAGTCCTAAATATAAACCTCCTTAAGCCGTAGCGTAAGTAAGTACACACAGTTAACCTGAGCTGAGCCAAGATAAGCCAAGCCGAGCCGTTGGCAACTGGCCATATCCCGGCCCTAACGTGTATAGGCAAACTGCAGTGGTGTACATTAATATGGTAATGTTAAAACTTCGATGTTTAAACCTGTGCTGTGTAGCTGCGACCTTTGCTTTTGGCAGGTGAGTTTTCGGTTTACTTTCGTGCAAGCAAGTTGCAACAAAGGAATTTTATTAGTTTTCAACAAGTAAAGCATTTAAGGCTCCAATTAATGTATGTATGTCACTATGTGCTGCACAGAAAACTTCTGGAAACCTATAACCTAGCCTGTAACATACTCGTATAAGAGTCTGCCCGCACTAGCGTAGGAATACGTAGTGATGATGGCGGTGGATTTTTGTGCAGAGCCATACTAGGATATATGTACTTTTCTTGTCCTCTTCTAGATTCGATCCTATCCCCACATTGTCGTCCTCTGATGCTTACTCGTACTCGAACGTTTTGATAGGCCGAGCTTCAGTTTCGTTTGGCTTAACGACACATACGTCATATTTTCTGGGATAAGCTCTTATGTTGAACACGCAATAGGCATTCCTGTTCTAAAATGATTAAAAATTTATTCCAAAATTGATGAAAATAACATCACTTAAAATATAATGAATCTAATGATGAAAACGGACGACCTCTAAGAAGACCTTTTTTCGTACCTTTAATTTTAGTTGTGAAAATAAAAATAACAACTTTTAACCTTGAAATCAACTTTCAAGTATAAAACAAATAATAAAAATTATGATATCATTAATCTACAAGAAAAAATCGCTACAAAATATTTATGATCCATTTTGTTCATTTGTTCCAACGCTTACCAACACATTTTGCAGCTATACGTCAAAAGCAATCGGCTAAAGCTGTCAGAAAACAACAAATTTGAAAAACAACATTATTCTTTCCGTCAAATATACTCTGGTTTTAGTGTTATGACTGCAAAATATGTTGGTAGGCGTTGAAATTGTCTGTAACAACGCTTCGCTAATGCCGTCGTACTTTATTTGTGAATTTCATCTTGTTACACTGTTCTCTCGTGCCATAGATCTACGTTTAAATGTGGTTTAATTTATACTATTACATCTATAGGTATATATGCTTGTATAGGCCACGCTTATGTTCCTTGCCAGCCGTGCAAACAATATATCACATGACACAGTCAACATATTGTATACCATTTACATTAGGTCGAATAGCATTACTCTATAATCTGAATATTTCATGTACGTTACATTGTGAAACGCCGATACGTTATGTGCAATATTGTCTACGAGATATCTAATACATTATGGCCCGTGGAACGTTCGCGCAGATATTGCTCAAGTTAGAAATTGTATCTTGAATTGCAATTCAGATGATAGACGTACTTGGAATTTCATTTGTTTTCAATAGTAACTGGCGTATAGTTACAGAGGTCGGTTCTTCTGTCTGCGGATAGATCTGTAAATGAAAGTAAAAATATTTTAATATATTCGTGTAACTAGCACTCACGTTACAATGAATTTCTTTACTTGACAGTAGCATGAGAACGACTATCACTTTTTTTCCCAATAAAATAACGTGTTTTAATCTCATAATGTCAACTTTTAAAATTGATAGGAAAGGCGAAGTTTTACTTTGGATATAACTATTTAGTTTACCATTTGGTATATTTATTAAAACAAAGTCTCACAACCGTATTTTCTGTAGCCTTGTATAGTACGTTTCTAGAATCCAGGAATCTCTCTCACATATTCCAAAATTATTCCACTCTCCGCGACACTTAAGATATATAAAAGTAAATCCTAAGTGGGCTCCAAGTTTCTCCTAAGTGCGTCATTAGCAGGAAATGCAGATGTATTTAATGTTCGGAGATCGCTAAATTGATAATCTCACACGGGAAACGTCGGGCCTTAACTTGCGGCAGCGGAAATTGCAGCACGGTTATATACGTGCCTAGAAATAATTATTAGGATGTAGGTATTTTGAGATTGAGCGAGAGCCACTGTCACAGGTCACTGTCTACGAAAGCTGCACGGTAGACGCACGCTTTCGTCATTAATTTTACGCTTGCGTGCATCTTGCTTGCATCCTGCATAAGCACACACGAACATATAGAGTAAGAGTCACTGTCCACGTAAGCTGCACGGCAGACGCACGCTTTCGTCATTTTACGTTTGCGTCCATCTTGCTTGCATCCCGCATCCCGGACACAAAACTGTATCCACGGAGTGCAAAGTCATATTTGCGAATCGGCATGCACTCGGCACGTGTTCGGTTTTGTCAAGTTTCTATGCACGGGTCCGTAAGACAGTGACTCTTAATGTAATATGTTGCTACCTACTTTTTCTTTGTTACTTTGGGACTAGACATAACTTTGTTAGCGATACAAAAAGATATCTTTTATTCTACAAATTCCTTGTCAATCATAACAATTTCTAACTGCACCCTTTTCAGTTATCTTGACGTACGGTCACCAAAATCAATAGATACGCCGTCATATCGAGTCACAAAGCGATTCCATCTCGGAAAAACTACGTTCTACTAAATTATTCATCCTTACTACAGATGTAGTGGCAGCAAAAACGTCTGAGACAAAGCATCTTGGGCCCTTAGTTACGTCGACTTGAGCTCGAAGGGCCCTGCGCTTGACGTGCCCTTCTGAGTAAAAATGTGTGCTACTTTACCATTCTTTTTGTTACAAATGTTATTGTAAGAGCTGTCTTCGTATTTGTTCCATTTTTGTTTTGCAAATAATGTTGATAATTAGCGAAATAACCGACGAAATTATTATCTTCTTGAATACAGACAAAATGAATACCATACAATGTAGTATGAATAGCTCAAAGGTATTTATAATTAAAAGCACGTAATTAATACGACTCCAATTTTCTGTTTACATGTAATTTTGACCGCCGATACGGCTTTTCCTAGTATCATGTCGTCCAAGCGAATGTTGAAATTCAAGCTTACAATTCGAGTTTACATTTCAAATTTTAATATTTATCGTAGAGAAATGTTGAATGTCTGATATTTACGAGATGTAAGCGCGCAGGGGTCGGCAAGTCGACCCGCCGCAGCGTCAGCAAAACAGGCACAACGAGCTAGCTATATCTATTGTATAGCTAGGTATAGTGTTGGTATAGTACGTGACTGTGAGCTCTTGAATCTGTTTTGCTTATGTTGTTAACGTACAGATATAATGCATATAAATGCTTGTCGAGTAAAATGCTCAATACTGTTATAAAAGTACTTACACAATACACTTGGCTGCAGATAAGATGAAAACAAAAACAAACCTTATAAACCAAAAAGCCGCTCGACACCACATAAACTAGCAAATTGGGAAAATAAAATTCTTTGAAAATAGAGCAGTTTGGCTAACAAGAGGGAGAGCTCCCCGCCTGCAATGTTTGTATGCATGGAGGTTGACATCCTCAACCATGGATAAATGCCCCGATTGTTATCTCCATATTTTTTCTTACCATAAACGAACCCAGCATACATATTCCGTCGCGCCACCACCGATTTCCATATCCCTCAAATATATCAAAACGCTCCGAATATTTTATGCTGTCGGTATCTAACAGGCGTTTTGTGGTAATGTCTTCGTTTGATGTATAGCAGTCAGGAGCACTCGTGGTCTAAATATCTTGCCATTATGTATATTGTGGCTACATTAAGAAGTAACGTCGCAGAAGGGAGCCTCTTAGCGTTTTTTCGGTGCGTAATCACGGCCCAGATTGCTCTGTCGCGAAACGAAATGCCACATTGGGCGAGTATTTGTTAAAATTATAGGCCAGCATTTATTTTGCGAGTCGAAATATCGAAGTGGGCGGCACGCTCCACTTGCTTTCACCAAAAGTCCGATGAAATTACACGGCAAATGGCGCCTCATTTGTGCCTAATTTGTACATTTGTTTGTGCAATCTTTTTTCTGCCGAGATTCGCTCGGGAAAAGTAATTGAAAGCATTATTCGGTTAGCAAATTGCTTTGCATTATACTTACCAGCTAAGCTGAATCGTTTCTTATGGCAGCTTGCAACTGCATGCTACGACGAAGGTTCTTAGTTCGATTCCTAGCCTGGGCGGATATCCGAACATTTAATTTGGGTATTTTCGTTCCGGATCTGGGTGTGCTTGTGCACGTATTTGTTAGTTACTACGATACATCTTTTTCCTAGAGTGGTCAATAAGAGTGATAGGTAGAGGTCTTGGAGGGTAGAATAATAATATGCCAGCTAGTTTACACAGGGTGTAAAAAAGTACTATGATCCTTCTAAGCGGTGATTTTACATCACTAATTATAGAATGTATAAAAAATATAACAAAATAAAAAACTAGTTTTAGCTCAAGAAGAAGTCAAGCGCCAGGAAAGTTAAATGACCTCCATGATCAGCTGGTGATGCAGACAAAGATGTTTTTGTTATAATATCCAGTCACCATTTCAATAAATTACTGCTGTAATTCGAAGGAAAATCAAATGTCATGATCACACAAAATAAAAACAAAAATATAGAAAAAGTATTTTTTTATATTATTTTTACAATCTATTAGTGATGCAAAATCACCCCTTAGGAGGATCATCGTACTTTTTTTACACCCTGTATACCTGCCTAGTAGAAAATGCAAAAGCATAATAAACCGCCAAGGAAACGAAGTGCAAAGAAATTTTGTATGAATTACAAATGAATTTTGCAGAGTTGGTTCAAAAAACAGGCACTGAGAAAATCTTCTCGCGCGGCTACTTGTTTAAATAATAAAAGGAGCCGTGAAGGTGCGCGAATTGCCGGCCGCGAACAAAACGCGCCCGACTCGCTTGAATTTGCAATTGCTAGGCATTTCGTACTTTTGAGATTCCAGACGTCTACAATTTTATTTACAGGAGTGAGTTGTAAAATTATGTTCGTATTTAATTTTGAATTAAAAATTTACTTAAAAATCCTCTATCAAGACTAATATGATTATCACTAGCATTTTATTTCGCCCCATGCTGGGCGCCACTCAGACCGACAGAGACAAAATTGTCTCCTTTATTATTCGTACTTGGTTACGAGCGACGTGCGGTTTCATTTGCCGTATCTACGGAAATATTCTCGGATATTCTCCGCCTCCATCCAAGAACAATTTGCTTACTTATACCGAGCCCCACGTCGGGCGCCATTCCGTGTAATTCGGTCCGCAACCGCACTAAAGTTAAGTAATCGCTGCGCACCGTCGCCTCGCCGCGCTCTCTACCAGCCTCTTATTTTTCTGGCATCGTTTCAAATTAAAAGCGATAAGAATAAGCCTTCTCCTTACAGACTCACTGCTGCTGGTATGAAACAAAGACGTCTACTCACCGCGTGTTCAATTTATCACCCTTTGTTGGAAGGACGTCAAAACTGTCTGCTTGTGTTCTAACGATAGATCAATGTTGGAGAACAACTCCCTGTTCATACTTCTTCGGTTTTGTTAATTATAGTTGCGCTAAAGTTACAAACAATTTTGCGGGAATGCGAGAGCTCAAACTAAATTAATGTACAAAACTGCGAGCCACATGTGAAGCAAACTGCGGATCTCTATGGAGGTCGACCCGCTTGCCTTTCATTTTCTCCTCAATAATGAACGAGTGCTGACCCGCCTTCGCCTGCACAGAATTTAATTTTAATGCGGGCCTGGCCACTATCACTGCTATGTCGCCTAACAAAACATAGCCGCCTGCCGCAACACAGATTAGAATTCGCTTACACCGTGTTTGTTCACGGTTAACCTTTTTGATGTTCCCAAGCTATTATATTATATGTGTTAGAGTCCAATTCATTACTAACTAGAGGCCAAGAATGTTCTTTGTGTTTGAATTGGAGGTGAACCTTTGGCGCCATTACTAATCATAATGGAACATCCAATGTTCTCAGAATTTACAATTACGGTAAAACTGCAGCCAATTTCATGAATTTTCGTCGAGTTATTATTCTGCGTGTAAGCGGGAATTTGTCTTTAGGACATAGCGGGTTTTGTCCCGAAGTTTCTCATGGATCTGCATGGTTCGCTGGCTCCTTTCAATAGTTGCTGGTTTTACGCTTTGGGGGGCATTGTTCGTGGCGTTTTGACTCTGAATTTGGACGCTCGTTTAGAAATTTTCCAGCGATGAATAATGCTTTTCGTTGCAGTTTGCTCGTGGCCAGCCAGGCTGGTGGTCTGTTCTCGTTCATTTAGAAAACAATTGGAAACTTTCGCTTTTATTGTTGGTATGCATGCAGCTTTGCGACTATGAGGTATTTTCAGATCCTAAAATCATTTGTTGGTCCAAATACTTTTCACTATCAAGTCAACGTACCAAGTTGATACTAAGATAAATCTTAGTGGTTTGTTTGGCTGATCCACTACTTTTATCTCAAAACAAATGGCAAACTACCTCAATTTTTTCTGGGGTTGAGCCCAAAAAACTCGCAAAGCCGTTGTTTGCCGACTTCGGTGGGCTTACTCGGTTCCACTCGTAAGTCGGAGTACAGATGCATTCGACGTGCCTAATCTCTCAAATCCGGTGTGATCCCTTACTTCAGACTGAGGATAGCAGGCAGGTGCGAGAGAAACTGTTGAAAAAGTGATGAACGAAATGATAATGCTTATAAATACACGCATAGCCCCTGAATGTTTCCGAGTCGATACAGTACATTTTAAGAGAAAAACGTTACTGGGTTAGTCCCAAAGTGTTTTTATACTTATGAATATATAGACGCAAGTTTTAAGTATTTCAATGTAAGAAGACTTCTCTATAGACCTAAAAGAGATGTTCTCAGAACAGCTTTTTCAGTTGTTATTCTAAAAGCCTTAATTGTCTTTCGTCATTCGAGACCAATGTCTAAAAATATTTACTTTAAATTGCTTGTTATTTCGGCTTGGTTTCAGTAGTGCCATTGATTTGTACGCCCGACGGCAAGGACGTAGGAACAAAACCAGTGTAAGCTGAACCAGCGCTACGCTACAAACGCCCGAAGCCAGAGACCCGCTCAAGGTTAAAGTGTGTTATGTCACCTCTTTTTGTGAACTGCTATAGCATGTAACATTTTGTACTTACTTTTTACGTAAGTAAGTAATAATAAATACAATTTAGATAGAAAATTAAACGAATTTATTTCTAATTTGCTTTTGTAACATCGTTCGCACTCGTTCACTCAATCAATTCTCAGTTCTTATAGCTTCTCAAGGTTCGCTTTCAAACTATTGGCTTAGAATGTTTTTTTACGTATAGGTAAAAAAAACTCGAGCGAGACAAAGTCTCACTTCAGTACAGTCGAGTGGGTTGTGCCGCGTGGTGTTTGCGTCAGCGAGCCAAATACAGAGCTTAACAACTAACATCTGCAACGTTACAAGTACAGTAGTAAAGTACCTAAATATGATAATTTTAACAACATGCTTGCAAATTCTGTAAATATGTACGTATTAGCACGCAAAAAGATTGTCTTCTTTCAAAACGTGGTCCGGTTATTGATCCTTCGCTAAAGGTTCTACCTACTTGTGTCCCATATGGGAATCAAAACCCAAAGGCCGTTGACTTTTGTTAAACTTTTTTATATCTCCAGATATTACATTTTTGCGATTCATCGTGCGTGCTTGTGGGCTGTGCAATTTTCGCGCGTCAAAGTTAGCCACATGTCGCGTACGCCGCGCGTGGAAAGAATCCGATTGTGTATCACCCCTTGATGTTCAACAAATTGTCGTTTATTTTTGACAAGGAGCTGGTATTTCAAAATAATACAGTAAGACAGTCTCTATAAGTAGCAAAACTAGTATCAAGTACAACTTGTCTATTCAAAACGCCCACTCAAAGTTTCAATCAAATATTTAGGAGCATTCCATATGCACCAGATACGGTGCAAATCATGTATGAACTCATCTTTTTGTGATTTAACGATTACATAAGAATTTGCAACGCCCTGAATTAATTCCACACTTTTTCTTATTTCGACCATAGTATATAATAAGCAAAATAAAGGAGGAGAAAATAATATGTAGATTTTGCCAACTTGCACAACACCAACCATGGTCAGGGCCTTAAGTGGCCATGGAAGGCAAGGTTATACGTCGGTTCTGGCTACTACCACGGACAGAAAGTCAGGGACTAGATAAGTACTATACGTACAACCAGAAAGTAGAACCGCGTAGGACCCGTACCCGCCATACTTCATCATATAAAAATCCCATAGAAGCACTTTCAGTTCTATTTTTTTTATTAAGGAACAAACAGTCTTTAATAAACAATTATTTTGAGAGTAGAACTAAACAGACCTGGAGTCCCCTAAATTACAATAAAACAAACATGTAAATGTAATGAGCACTCAAAACGAAACAAAAAGGTTACAAATAACAGATACATCAAAATCATTCTTCTCGTTCTTTTTTAATTTTCCTGACATATTTCCAGTTTTTTTTTTCATACAAACATGTGGCAATAAATTTTCAGGGTTCTATACCCAAAGAAAACGAGACCCTATTAATATGACTCCGATGTCTGTCTGTCTGTCAACGGGCTGTGTGTGTCTCATGAACCGTAAAGACAATTTCAACTCTAAGTAAAGAGTTGAAATTGTCACAGATTACTTATGTATTTCTGTTGCCGCTACAACAATAAATAATGAAAAAAAAAGTTATGGGGGCCTTCCCTACTAAAAACGTGTTTTCGGCGATTTTTACTCGTTTTTAGGGTTCCGATACCAAAATGGTAAAAAAAAGGAACCCTTATGGTGCCGCTCTGTCTGTCTGTCTGTCTGTCCGTCTGTCTGTCACACCTCTATATCTCAGCAACCACTTACGCTATCGAGCTGAAATTTGGAATAGTTTTAGAATATAGTTGCCCAACTTAATTGCACATGAAATTTTTTTGAAAAAAGTATGATTATTAATGTAAAGGGGGCCAAAATAGGGGGGGCCAAATTTCAAATTGTCGCTACTAGGTCGAGTGGGGTATCATATGAAAGGGCTTTACTTGTACATTTTAAAATATATTTTTGTATTTTTTTAAGTTTCTTAGTTTTCAAGTTATGATGAAAAATGTCAAAAAAAATACCATTCCCCCCCCCTTATCTCCGAAGTTTGAGTAAGGGAAAATCTGAATTAATTACAGTTGACAGAGGTTTATGTAAACTTTACAGCAAAATTAAACGATCTTTCTAAGTTGCACAGTTTTTCAGAAATCTGCAAAAAACCTTTACAAACAAATTTAGTTTTGCGGTCCTGAAAATGGACTTTATTGCTTCCAAAAATGCTATAGGTATATCGGAACCCTCGGCGCGCGAGTCCGACTCGCACTTGACCGGTTTTTAGGGTTCCGTACCTCAAAAGAAAAAAACGGAACCCTTATAGGATCACTTTGTTGTCCGTCTGTCTGTCTGTCTGTCTGTCTGTCTGTCTGTCTGTCTGTCAAGACCCTTTATCTCATGAACGGGTAAAGGTATCAGGTTGAAATTAATATCACATATTAAGATCCATGAACCACACAAGATCTGAAAATTTCAATTTTTTACAATGGCGCAATCAAAAGATATGGCATTTTATGTCCTCATCTCCATACATTTATTAAAAAATGAAAAACCTACAGGGTACTTCCCGTTGACCTAAAATTATGAAATTTGGCAAGAAGCTAGGTCTCACAGTACAAATAATGGGAAAAGTCTGAAATCATTAAATATTACAACTTTTCTCACAACTAATGGTAACCAATTGTGATGAGCTCCCGTTTCAAGAACATTCATATAAGAGAGGGGTCAAGTTGGATGGTTGCTGAGGCGATTTTTGTTTTAGTTCTATTTGAAAACGGGAACACTTACAAACTTGAAAATTGGTATGTTTATAGGGCATAGGCTATAAAATAACAACAAATAATAAAATTTGGTCAAGCGCGTGTCGGACTCAAAAAATCTAGCACATTAACTTACTGAAATTTCAACTAATACAATGTTTATGTGGTGGTACGGAACCCTCAGTGCGCGAGTCCGACTCGCACTTGGCCGGTTTTTTTTTATTTAGCTCTATCGTAAGAACGGGACCACTTGCAGGCGTAAAAATTGGTGTGTTTATAGTGCATATGCTAAAGAATAACAAAAAATATTAAAAACTGGTCAAGTGCGCGTCTGACTCTGCATGACTGCGCGTCCATTATGTACTTGGCTGGTTATTTTAAATTATATTCAAAATGATCTCTCATTTGCAGGCTCAATAGAAAATCTTTAATTCTGCATCGTTGACGCAATTAATGTGATATTAGCGTCAAGAAGCATCTGTCGCCGGCTCTCGGCCGAGGAGAGCTTTTTCTAAATTGAATTCAATTATCTTTATGAGAAAATGAAAATTTTGTCAACTTAACTCCTTTAATTTCGCTTCGCAAATACAAATAAAAGCATCGAATCGTAAATGATGCCAAAGCTGTTGTACACCCTTATTTTTTTATCACCCCGGATGTTTTGAGAGGTGGTTCTGCCCATGAAACTGAACAACTTTTCCTAAGGAACATCGGACGAAATACAAGAAAAAATTCTCGTCTTCCCAACCGAACTACTGCAACTAAAGGGTTCCATGGGCAGAAACGTTTAAAAAAATCATCATCATCCTCTTCATCATATCAGCCGAAAGACGTTCGCTGCTGGACATAGGCCTCCCCTAAAGATCTCCATGATGACCGGTCCTGCGCTGCTCGCATCCAGCGGTTTCCCGCGACCTTGACCAGGTCGTCGGTCCACTTCGTGGGGTCCTGCCAACGCCTCGTCTTCCGGTATGTGGTCGCCACTAGAACACTTATAGCCACGATCCCACCTAGCTGAATTCAAAGACTAATTCGGCATACATTGCTGGGAGGCTTGGTTATGTTAATTGCAATATCCTTACTTCAACGAGCAATGTATGCCGAATTAGTCTTTGAATTCAGCTAGGTGTGATCGTGGCTTACGCCCCATCGGCCATCGGTTCTTCTTGCGATGTGCCCTGCCCACTGCCACTTTAGTTTAGCGATTCTCAGGGCTATGTCCGTTACTTTAGTTCTTCTGCGGATCTCCTCTTAAAACATGCGGGGTGATAAAAAAATATCTCTGCCTACCCCACGGAAAAAGGCATGTCGTTCATGGATACATACTTAAACGAACAATGCCAAAAGATACGTTTTTGGTAGGTTTATTATGTTTATGTTCTATTTGATTAACTAGAAAACGATCAAATAAAACCACAAAACACCTGCGATAAATAACGCCAATTATCTCATAAAAACTAATTACTATTCTCTTACTAAAAGTTTATTTATCAATAAAACCTGTTTGATTTATTATGCGTAAAGTTTTCTTAATAAATAAGACGTAGTTTTATTAGATTTCTGCAATTATTTATTTAATGTTTAAACTTAGTTGTTACTAAATGCTATTTTAGTTAAATGATTTGCGAAGTTACGAAAACTTAAAATACGAAATAGTTTAGTATAATTTATTGCGTTTATTTTCGACTTACTTTTGGAAACCTTCCCGCATTACTAAAGATTAATGCACATGTACTTACAGTGAAGAGCATATCAAGCTTGACACATTGGACTTTGTACCGTTCTATTTCAATGGACGTATTCGGGTTAGAGTCGCGCTGCGTGTCAAGCTTGACCTGTCGTTGTCTGTACAATCTAATAAAAATTTACAGAGAAACGCCAGTATAAGGGAACTTTTACTGTACATACTCGTACTATATTATGTTATACTAAAAACAACTCTGGCATACATGACATACTCTAATATACTTTTAGACAGCTATACGACGCACAAAATAACTTTGGCCCTGTCATTGATGCGCTGAAGAAAAAAATGGCCCATTTTTGACTACTGTGCATCAATGACAGGGCCAAAGTTATTTTGTGCGACGTGTACTAGTATAAGTTAAATAGGAAACATACTAAAAGTATGTCTTCAATTTCAAAAGGACCCTATAATTTACGTGCCTATCTGTACTACTCTTATTTGTAGTGGAAATTAAATATACTGTCGTTAATTGTGTATTGTGAATTTGGGAGACAGACTAATTCTCGAAGATTTACTCTATTTGCGTAAAACACACACAAATTTGACTTATCTGAGCCAAGGTCGTAAATCGTATCTAATCTCGCCAATTAAGTGTACTGAAGTCGCAGAAATTACTTATCCCGTTCAAGCCCTTAAATCGTCGGAATACGATCTTAAAACCCTTTGGTGTTGTAGAAAGATAAGGTTTACATTGGTACAGTAATAGCATGCGAGTGATATCATGTTATTACTAGCCGTTACTCGCAACTTCGTAAGCGTGCATATGTTACTGGAAAATAAATACGGAATCGTAAGTTGATCAAATTCCTAGTAAGTTAATCAACTTACGAAAAACAATAAACTGTACCGAATTTGCTTCTGACACTCGACGGCTGCTGCCGCAGCACTCGGCTCGTGTGTTTGGTCGAAAGAGAGCCTAACACGACCTAACCGATCCCATTCGGGATCTCACAGTCCTATGGATCTACGAATTTACTATGAGTTTATGATATGTCGAATGTTGATCAACTTCCGGTTTTCCGGTGACACATAATAATATATCATCAAAAGAGAAGACGCATTTTCCCTGGGAAGTTGTTTTTTTTAACGGTAGTTCATTTTTACTTTTTACCTACTAATTACATTAGTGCCATATCAAATCGAAATCGGTTCAGCTGTGTATTCCTGAAAGACTTGCAGACATCTAAACATTACTCGTTTGCTTTTACAAAAATTAATATACTGGCTAAATAACCTCTTGTGAAGAAAGGCCTCACTTACACTAATAGATAATTTTAAGGGAATTCCCACAGAAAAAAAAGTTAAGTCTGCATCTTTTGCTGAAACAGATAAGCCAACGCTGAGATCAGTTTAACTGTTCCTCTGTTCATGAACTACTCCTTACTTCGTCAATGAACTACATAATAATGTAAAGATATGTAATCATTCATGTAATCGGTGGCTATAAATGAGTGGTATACCCACAATGTAGAAGCCACTCTAAATCCCAACTGGATCGATTTGAACCTTCTCAGAGCTAATTACACTATTTCGCCATGTAATATCGCTTCGGTTGAAACATTAGCTGGGAATGTCACAAGTTCGTGATATATAGAGGCCGCGGGGCCCAGATTACCCCGCGTTGAAATTTGGTAAGCCACCCGCGCGAATGTGCGTGAGTGTTACTCCAGGGAAACTTTAGGAAAACTAGTCGCTTTTTGTTACAAACTTTATGGATTAATAACGCCACATTCGGTTGTGATAGCAACGTCGATTTTTAAACACGTATGACCTGAACCGTAAAAACTCGCCATTTTTAATTGTGTAGGGAGATTTAAAGCGTGATGGGAAGTAAAGATTTGATGTGATGAAATCGATGGATGTGCGTGTAAGCGTAATGAATCAAATGTCTGTAGAATTGGCAACTTACTTGGCTTGTCTGTAAAGAAGATAAAGAAGAATTATTTATTTTCAAGTCTTAGCTACAATCAGCTAGGATTCGTACTTTAAACCATACGACAAGAATAAATATATTAATATATTTGGGGCTTTGTATTAATTATAATTCTAAATTGTAAACTTCTTAATAAATAAATATTACATACATACAATATATGAAGAGTAGTATTAGAGTTTTGATTAGAACATATCATTATTACTGCTTAAGCTCTTTGAATAATTCAAAACACTATGCGACCGTCCTGTTGTAAACAGTGTGTAAGGGACAGTGTACCGAAAACTGAACAAGTGTGCTCAGTCAACGAAACTGAACAACTTTCCCAAAGAAACATTTTCAGAAAATGAAGAAATATTTTAACTATTCCATGCAAACTGTTTGAACAGAGTGGACAATTTGTATGGACAGGTCAATTATTTTTTTCATTTATTAAAATGTTTCTTTGGGAAAGTTGTTAAGTTTCGTTGACTGAACACGCCCTTTCAGTTTTCGATACACCGTCCCTTACACCCTGTTTGTCTTGTTATATGGGGCATTCACATTAATGAGGACACCTCGACTCATTTAGCACAAGGCAATTATTCCTAAGACGATTATAACAGAGTTTCCAGTTTATAAGCAAATCTGTTTTGCAAATTTTGTCCCTAAATTAGTGTGGCAAGTAATCGAGACCTTTCTTAGAAACTGGAAAACGCGTGATAGAAATGCCACCCGTATATATCATATTATTTATAGCAACAATATATACATAGTTTTTGGAAACTTGAGTTTTTTTTTTAGCTCATATCGTTTAGAACTAAAAATTTATCTGGATAAGAATCATGATAAGACAGCGTGTAACGGAAATATGTGATAATACTAAAGGGTGTGAATCTTCTCTTTATACTGAAAAACTTTGCCAAAGAAACAGTTCATAGACCAAAATCAATTTTTGACCTTCCATAGAAAGTGCATTAGCTGATAGCGCATTTTGTATAGGAAGTCAAATTTGTTTCTTCGTATTTCGACTTATGTTCCTTGGGAAAAGTTGTTCAGTTTCATGGGCAGATTCGCACCCTTCAGTATTATCACACCTTTCCGTTATATAATGTATATCCCTTAATGACGATAGTCAAACTACTTCTCTTTACAAACAAAATGAGTAAGCCCATTTTCAATAATAAAAAAATAATAAAAAATGGTGGAAAAAAGATACTCTTGATGAATTTTGGAGAAAAATAGAGGAAACGATGAATATAACAGATTCACTATTGATCTAAAACGCGATTTTTGTACTTCTGGTTGTGAGCTTCATGGATCAGTTACACTTTAAAGCATGAAGTTTCTAGAGCCAGCTTTACAGCTTGCAGTTTCTCGTTCCATTCAAGGCGTGAGCACAGAATATATAATAGTGCGTGAGGCTGTATGGTATTTCTACTTCCACCTTGTTCACAGTTCTAAGAATTAGAGGCTTCAATGACATCTGGTAGTCGAGACGATCATAATTAATTACGACAGTTGCAAGTGGCATATACCGCTCCATTAAATACTGATACCAGAGGGATGGCATGTCATGTAGTTCAGTGGCGTTGTCATTTGCGAGTTGTGATATCATATGACGCGGGTGACGTGAAGCAAATAATAATCTCTGTGTTTCCTGAAAGAGTTTCTTGAGTTCGGAAGCGTAAAAAGCAGAAAGAAGACCGAAAAGTATGCCCAAGTAAGAGGACTCAGTGAGAGGAGGAAACCTTAAGACTGGAGATACAAGGGGAACAAGAAGACCTTGAGGGACGACCTCATAAAAATGTTTCGAGAAGTACGTTCGTGTAAATGAATTTCAAATTATCTTCGAACTCTTTGCTTGACATTACAGTTTCTTCAACTTTGATCTTATTTTTCACATATTACATACACAATTTATAAAAGATTAATATAAATCTTTATTGACCGTAAAAATATTTTGAAGATTAGTAAAAAGTACAGTCAAGAGCAGGTTAAGCTTGACACTTGCAGCGCGAATTTCGCTCCTATATCTATTGAAGTAAGAAAGGTATAAAGTCCAAGGTGTCAAACTTGAAGTGCTCCTGACTGTACCTAGCTCATTTGACGTGAGAAGAATTTCGTCGCATGAAACCATGTAGGTATGCTATAAACACCAATACAAGATGTGTTGTTTTTTTTTGGGGATTCATAGAAATAACTCTGCCACGGGAAACAGGCGTGATGTTATGTATGTATGTATGTACGGCAATTAATGCTATTCATTTAAGGGGTTTTATCCCTCGCCACGCTTAGCAGTGGCTTGATCGTGACATGAACGATATATCGGTACCCAGATAAAGGTTTTCGTGGTACAAAATCAATTAATTTCATTAATTTATATGTAATTTCTTGTATAGTTCAATAAATAAAATATGCAGAAACATACTGCAGTCGTACTCCGAAGGACACAATATCGCGCCGATAATTAGTCTATGGTTCGCCCTTTGACAAGGAAATACCCATACAAAGTAAATTTCCGAACGTAATTGTTGTTGTCAATCCATATTGGTGCGATAATATAGGAGTACGACTGCTGCTCCCCATTGGTTATAGTTCCTTCGCATTTTACAAGAAAAACTGCTATATAGAACCGGGTACCCCACGACATTATCTGAAAAATGAGGTCAAAGAATCGATAAGACCGTGTGAACTTGCTATCAACCTACTGCTTCCCGCATTCTGCGAAACGCCATTGAAAGCAAAATATACTCATTACTATCTGTTCTTCGTTATCCATGTAATGGCCGCGTATAGAATTTTCTTGCTCCTGTCATTTCCAGCGTTTCCATCCGCGTGACACGCTTGACGTTTGCATGCGATGTAATGTTTCATGCGTTGTTTTTAGCCTCCGATATAAAGATTAGCGTGTCTACTATTATTGCTGTTATTAATATCTATTATTATTTCTTTTAGAAAAGTTGTTGAGTTTTAAGGTATGAATCCTGAGTTTATTTTTTCATGTTTCATACATAATTTCATTCATAATTTCATACATTAAGTCTACCATATAAACAAGTATCAAATCTTTTTTTCCGATTATAGTCAGTGATGGCATTGGATATTTTTTTGAATTTACCTCGCTTTTCAAATCTCACAAATCGTTAGCCAGAGTCTAGCTTTGGTACTTTCATAAAGATACCGTAGGGAAAAAAGGAACCAGAGCGCTGAATATCTTTATTCACAAAAGAAAGAAAGAAAAATGGCTAATTTGCGTGTAAAAAGCCGGCCAAGTGCGAGTCGAACTCGCACTCTATATAAGGGTTCCGTACCCATCCGCTATATCATATTCTTCAAGCTTTTGCCCTTTGATTTTAAAAACTCCGCCTCCACTCTAACCTGACCTTTCTTTTCTAGGCATGTAACTAAAATGGGAGCTCATCTTTTTTGGTCGTGCTTACCAGTGATGTGAGAAAAATTGTAACATTTAATAATAGGCCTATTCGCACTAAGAAGTCGACAGCGCGTTTCAGAAACTGAGTGGCTCCATCTAACGGTTTGTAGTTTTGTGGTGTTACAGTTTTGTGAAAAGCTGTGTGAAAAGTTGTAATATTTAATGATTTCAGACATTTTCCTTTGCTTGAGACCTAGCTTCTTGTCAAATTTCATAATTCTACGTCAACAGACAGAGTATGATTTTTTTCTCCCTTTCTGCCGTGCTGCTTTTTTCGACGAAGGTACAGTCAGCGTCAAATCCATATGAGCGTCTATCATAGTCAAAATGATCTGCAGTAAACACAATCAATTCCATATAGGCCATTAGAATTTTCATATAGTTGTAAGCACCCACGGTGTTCAAAATATCTTGGCAACAAGGTTTCCAATATTATCTTCACGGCTGTCAGAGTCAAATTGATGTGACTGTGTCTATAGTAGTCAAAATTATCTGAAGTTAACAAGATCTAGATTACTTCAGATCATTTTGACTATTATAGTCGACGCTGACGGCCAGGAACATAATTGTGGAAAATATGTTGCTTACAACTTTATAGTTGTCTTATGACAATTCTAATTGCATATATGAAATTGAACTTGTTTACTACACATTATTTTGACTAAGATAGACGCTCATATGAATTTGACGCTGACTGTACACCGTGCGATCTCCCTTTGGTAAATGTAGCTTTATAAAATAAAATAAAAAGAAACCTTCTCATTTAATGGTAAATACCACGAATAAGTCCTACGAGACATAATTTCGCATTCATTAAGCCATCCAAAATTTTGCGTTCCTTACTAAGCTCAGTGCGGCGTAAAATAACGTGTAAAGTGTACTTTTCAGCCCCAATTAAGACATGCCACATGCAACATTTAAACATGAGCAAGGTGTGTCTGAGACGATTAATTATAAACACAAATGTTTGCTTTAAATACGGTTCATTTTTGGTTTGTTTCAAAATGCTCTTCTTGTTTTTGTGCCGATTTTCGTACGCGATCGGCCCAGTACTTACCAAATGTAAAAGGTTAACAGGGGGGCTATTAACGTAGCCAGAACGTATCTGTCATATGCGAACCATTTCTTTGCAACTCGAACTCCTACGCCAAATCTAGAAGGGAGTACGCAAATAATACTGACATTTTTGACTTTGGCAGAGACGAATGCTGCGTAAGGCTACTCTTTTACGGGCTTTAAGCAGGAATTTGTGTTGTGAGGGAAATGGTTCGCATATAGCAGACACGTTCCCGCTACCGTAATAAAGCCCTGTTTAATTATCAATTAGTGGGATTTTTATGGTGTTTTCTTTTTATTTCAATCTTCCGACGAAGTACGACTACGGAAGCTTTTTAATTTTCAGGAAGCGAAAACATCTGACAGAAAGACAAAACGGATTGTGTCTTTTGAAAGCATAAGTGTTTGTTTTTTCAGGAGTTATGCATGCAGTTTATTTTTTAAGTTCATAAGTTTTAGTTTGTTATTCAATTAGACCAACTGAAAAACATTTTCAAAGAATCAGGGTTCGAACGAAGGGAGAAAATATTTTGGTCGTACCATACGGCGCAGGGTTTGTAAGGCAAAGAAAAATCCTATCTTCATTTAGGAAAGTTGTTCAGTTTTAGGGTCCAAGTAAAATAAAAAAGAATATGCACTGACGGAAAAATAACGTAGCACAAATAAAATTTAATTGAACTGTTTCCCTAAGGGGTTTAAATAGGGCATGAAAGTTTGTATGGCAGTTTGGGTACAAGACTAGCTACACAATAAGTTGGTTGCATTGCATTCGTCTGACACCAACGTGAATTATTTACAAGCAGCAGTGGAAGCAAACAGAATCAAAAATTAAATCGAATTCGCCTTCCAGACTCGTTAGCTATGCAGCAAGGTTGCTCCTTAATAACACTATTCCGATATTCAACATATTTTAAAGTTCAGTCAAGAGCATGTTGAGTATGAAACTCGCAATGCGACTACAGTTGAGCTACAGCTCATACGACAACTGAGATAAGACTGGAAAAATGTTCATTATCATGAACACTTTTTCAACGACGTCAACGTCTGCCTTAAACAAGTAGGAAAACAAAATATTTGTGGAGCCTGTGGATGAGAGTCGTAAGAAGAAACTAAAATATACTTTCAAACAGAGTCTTAATCGTTTGAAGTTTTGTCCGAGTGGGTAACTTTTTTGTGAATTTTTCATGTTTAATTTGTACTATTTTTAGGTATGAAAAAAACCTTGTTAAGAGGATATGTGAAAAGATAGTTATTTGAAAATGGGTGCAGTCTTTTCGCTAGAAACAAATGGATAGAGTGAGCAATCCGCAACGCATTAGATTGCGACAGATAAACTGTGCGTGTTACCAAAACTAAATGACGTAAGCGCCCGATATAAAATATCGACTTTTTGTAAAAACTAAGTAATAAAATAATATTTTAGGTTGGTCATATGACAGCAACTACTAATACCTTTCTGTATACTTAATTTTACTACTTAAAACGCCTCAGACTCCACAAAAAGAGCAAAAAAAAAATTACTATGCAACTCGAGTCGATTTTCACTAATCATGTTTTGGTCTTAGTGATATGATCACTTGAATGAACAAGAAACAGATACCTGAAAATTACGGAGAGATACTGAGTAAATAAAAATATATTTGTCTTCAAAATACCCAAAAAAATTACATATCGTCTTAACTTCGTTCATTGTTCGACATAGATTGAAGAAATTAATGTAATTTTTATATTTGCGTTGCCTTTTTGCCATAGAGAAACTGTGACATTGCAGAGCAAACCTCTAGTTGCCCTTACTCCTTTCCGCTCAATAGACGCCTGCTTTAAGCACTACTGCTGAAATATTTATGCCGTGCAGTAATTAAGCGCAGGATATTCTTGATTTATGTTTCAGTAACACTACATTAAGTATAGATAGACAGGGATACTGCAGCTTTTGCAGCGCTATGCAGCGCTTGAAATAAGTTTAATTCAGTAGCTTTTTATTAGTCTTCCATACTAAATATTTAGCAAAGTAGTCTGTGCATCAGCGTCTTGTCACCTAGAGTAGGGCTTGGTAGAGACCAAGTGTGGCGTCTATAGCAATGCCACCTTGTGTAGCAATACCGCTCCGCCACCAAAAAATCTGTCAAGTATGACACTAGCGGAAATTCCACCAGATGGGTAACCTAAAAAGCTCTCCGCGCCGAAAAGATCTACAGGTGTGTCGCTACACAATACTTTCATTGCTATCCATTTCCTTGCGAAGACTTTTGGCGAAGTCTTTTCTAGAACAGCGCTCGTTGCTTAGATGGTTTGGTGATGGTTTATGTATTGTGTAGCTAAGAAACATAAAAATCTCTACAAAAAAATTTACATTCATTCATTACTTCTTACTTAGTTTTTTCAGTGCGAATTCTTTAAATTGGTTCCTGTAGAACAATTTTATTATTCATTCGAAATCGGAGCATTTATGCTACACGTGGCTCATTCCAATCGATTTTTCTAAAATTCTTGGGAACTAAAGTACTTAACATTTCAGATAGGTACCTATTTATCTATGTATGTGCTGGGTATTCTTTCAAGTGAACTGCCTTAATCAACGAAGCTTAGCTTTTCATTAAATCGTGGCCCCGTTACCGCGCACGAAAGGAACTCGTGCTTTACCCTAACTGTTTTCACTGAGTTGAAACTGTTATTTGTGAATTATAACTAGTATTTTATTTTTTCGCCAACTATTATTGTTAATTTAGTTGAGTACCAAAATATGTAATACTACTGGTGCCCGCGACTTCGTCTGCGCAGTTTTATAAATTGTAGCGTATGTATTATTCTGACGTATAAGCTATATTATTGTAAAGTTTCATTAAAATCCATTCAGTAGTTTTTACGTGAAAGAAAAACAAACATCCATCCATATACTTACAAACTTTCGCGTTTATAATATTAGTAGGATCATCATTGATGAGTCATGTCATTTACAGTAAAGCTGAGTAAAAAACCGTTTTATAACAGATCAGTTTCCTACAGAGAGCCAAATTAAACTTAATGATTTTTTGTGTATGTTTCTTGGGCTTTAATTTAAATCTAATTTCGCAGTGATTGTACATAAGATTACAAGAAAGCTGAGTGCTAATGTGGTTTAGTCGAAAAACAATTTTTGTCTTGGCTTTAATAAACTAGCACTGAAAATTAGAGACTGTCTTTTGCAGCCGGGAAATTTTTCTTCAGATACAGCATAAGTCACAAGTCGCGGTATCCATTTTAATAGATACTAGCTCGACGATATAGGTCGTAAAATATTCAGACGCGGTATCCCGCTAGGTACACGAACATCATTTTCTTCTAGCTTACAGATTTCACTATGCTAATACTCGCAGATACCTATTACACATCATTTTAAACGGTACTGGTACCTCATCTCTATATCTTCATTACAGTTCACGCGAAGGTACGAACATATAGTACGTACAGGTATAGGACTTCCTTTAATTCGCCGTATCCATCATTGATTCAGGCTGTCCAACGATTTGACTGTTGATACGAGCAGGCTTCGAGGAAATTACGGTTTCCTTGCTTGTTCGGCGGTTGTTACGAGTATGTACCTTCTGAAAAGAAAATCTCGTGGGAATTGATTTGCATTTAGCGAAGAGCATGCAATGTGGTGTATTTCGATTTGGAAGGATTGCAAAGGTATAAAAACTTCATAAGGGTGTGAGTTATACTCGTATACGAACCGAAAAGAGCTTCGGATACCTGTTTACAGTGGTACCATTTTTTCGAAGCTATTTAATACGTGCAAGTTACAGAAACGTGGAAGCATATTCCAGTTACCGGTGGATGTGGGTGTTTTTATGCTTCTGTGGTTGTCAGGTTTTATAATGCACTGTCTGATATTATAATAGTTTTCAAGTACTCAATAAATTCCTTAAAGGCTGGCAACGTACGGTCAACCGCTTGTCGGTAGAAACTTTTTCAACTCTATTACCACGCCATAAGGTCCAAAAGTGTTTCTACTGATGTGCGGCCGTGTGTACAAACAGCACAAGTACGGTAAGGTGCGGTACGGTTTTGCAGGTGTCCATGGGCGGCAGTGATACCAACAATCAGCTGATCTGTTTCTATGTGTCGCCATTTTTATGAAAGAACAGGCATATGACTTGGCCAAACCCTTGCACCTGCGGTAGGCAGCGTACTGGAAAACCGTAGCTGTAAAGTCATGGCGAAATCGTTAGGCAAGCAGTTCCTCCTCGAAATGACTGGCTTACAAGCATTGACGATTTTTAAAACAAAATTGCAAACTTATTTAACTCAAACTAACGGTTGTATTTTTATAACTATGTAAAACTAGCTCTACATATATTTTGTTACCGCCCAACCTTTCCAGGGTTATCCTGGGCTATTGTCGAACATTGTTATTCATCGGCCCGTCTTTCCCCGCACATTAATGGCGGCGTGCCTGATGTACCCAAAATTATAACCTCTGCGTTCCGGGCAAAGCGTCTATGGAACCCAATGTACTGGGGGATGTTATACAAGAGGTGTAAAATAAAGTAGCAAAACTTTTACCATACTTAAAAAAAATCTAAGTAAGTAGTCAGTTAACGGATATGTTTAACACTTTACACGTATGCACTTCTTTCATTACTTTTTACCGTCATTGCATGACTTTCCACTAGATATTTATATTGTCCTTTTCCTACAAGAACGCAGCGTAACCTGCACACGTCACATTTCTTTTATTCTGGTGCTAGTTTTCTATTTATATTTATTTTCATAATATAATTTCATAGGTATATCTTCATAGCACCCGCGTTACCCTCACTGGCGAGGGCTGAAAATCAGTGTTGCCCTCTCTAAGGGCAAATCTATCGCTGAGCCTAGGCCTTTTTGTCACACTACAGCACAAATGTCTTTTGATTTGTTCTTCAGTTCGTCCTAATCATTGTTTATATGTATGCTTCTTTATCAATGTACATGTGTGTTGGTGTCACAAATAAACGCTTTATCTATCTATCTATCTATCTTTAATCCTCTCAAGGATCTACAAAAAATTGCGATATAATAACTTCGTCTTCTTAATAGTATATGACTTGACTTATTCACTAGGATACCTGGATTCTTATAAAATATCAATTTTTCGAAAATTAAATCTAAAGGGGTTTAAGCTGCTGATAACATTTGTTTTGATCAAGGTTTTGATATTATATTATAATACCAAAAAGATTTTCTCTCAATTTTAAATGTTCTCTCAGTTTTACTCTTTCACCTTTGAACCAATTCCAATGACACTTGGTTTACTATCCAAACACACGAATTCGCGGACGCAGGTAGTAATAATATATTTTGTCTATTATTAAGAATAATGTAAAAGGCTTTATCTACACTCATGTCGTAATCTTTGAATTATGATTCAAAAAGTTGGTACATAAGGCTGAATATTACGCAGAGTATGCATAAAAAATTAAAAAGTTACCATTACGTAACGATTTTTGTATGAAAATTTTGCAAAGGTGTTACGTAATTTAACTTTTTAATCATAACATAACACTTGGATAAAATTCTTCTTGAACCTAAACCTTTTTAAAGAAGACTGAATATAAGGTCTTTTAGAGAGACGGTTATAAATGTAACAGTTTTTCTTAGTAGCTGTCAAATATTAGTAGCATATTTACAAAGTGTGCCTTATAAACAACCTATTATTTTGGAGCAGTTACAGTAGCAGTTACTATAGTTACAATTATTTTATCTGTAGTGGAAAATATGCGCGCGCAGCCTGAAATTAGAAGGAAATAGATATTAGATTTGCCGCCATTTACAAACATTTACCTTTTTCAAGTTTTTTGTGCCCGTGAAAGTAATGTGAAAGTTTATTGAAAAAGAAGATAAAGTGGTGCAGTCAGGATACTACAGTTACACCAGAAGATACGCAATAACTTATGATCTTCTCCCATATTAGTCTAGGACATTTTATGACATAACCTACAATGAATTGGGAAAGAATGAAAATCGAAAAGAAAACCATGTCTTGTTAAGAAAATGCTCTGCTTGTATATTTCAAAGAAGACCTAGCGGATATATTAAGGCGGCTTCTTCAGACTCATATCAGAACTGTAATATACATAATATAAGTTACCATAGTTGTTTACTTACTTTTGTTTAATTTTTTTCATTTTTATAAGTAAATAAACCTATTGCATGAGTGAAGATAAAGTAGTATACACAACTGCATATAATATGGTATTAAAACACTCGTTTGATGCTATTATCACATTCGGCTACGCCTCATGTGATAAACCCAAACTCGTGTTTTAATAACCTGTTTTATATGACAGTTGCATAAACTACTATTCTTGCACCCTGTATTAGCGTATATAGGGGACGGTATGTATGTACATACTATGGGTATCGCATTCAGTGAATGGGGTGATTTATTCGTTTGAAAACTTCATTGTGCGAAAGCACTTTGTCTTGGCTATCTGCGTGCTTTAAGGTTACCCATAGTGTGTAGCCGTTCAAACTATTAGCTTTTGGACCTTAAAGGTTACCTTATTAAAGAACTTTTTACATAAAATAACATAAAACAAAGCTAAATACGTAAATGAACACCGTACTTTAGTCGATCATGGAGACGGATACGCGGATATTTTGCCGTAATAACATAATGCTAAGTATAGGTAGGTAGGTACGAATGTTTCATAGATAAGAAATATAACACTATTTTATCACGTGAGTGTTACACATAATTATATTCTCCGACGGATAAACTCACGTTTTAACGTGTCGGTCCTTATGGCGATATGTAAGTTTTTTTGGGTATTCTAAGAGTACTAACAGACGATCGGATCGGACTGCTCCGAATTTAGCTCCGGACCACGATTATGTCCAATAGCGTTGCGGATTATCCCAAACGACAATTTTGCTATTGGGCAAAATCGTGGTACGGAGCTAAACTCAGAGCAGTCCGATCCGATCGTCTATTAGTACTTTATAGAGAAATATCTTTATATTTACCCAATATCTTGCCGTGATTTTCAGGTATGTATTTATTGACCATTAAAGTGAGGGCATCACCAAGACCAAAACATGATTAGTGAAAATCGACTCGACAAAATAAAAATCCAAAGTTGCCTCTTCAATTTTCATTTATTCCTCTTTTTGTGGAATCGGAGGTATTTTAAGTAGTGAAATTAAGTATACAGAATGGTATTTGTAGTTGCTAGGGTTTGCCCAACCTAAAATTTTATTTTAATACTTAGTTTTTACAAAAAGTCGATATTTTATATCAGGCGCTTACGTCATTTAGTTTTGGTAACACGCACAGTATATCTGTCGCAATCGAATGCGTTGCGGATTGCGCACTTTATCCCTTTCTTTCAAGCGAAAAGACTGCGCGCACTGTCAAATATCTATCTTTTCCCATAGCCTCTTAAGCCGGCTATATAAAACGTGAGTTTATCCGTCGAAGTATATATAATTAAATAAAACACTGATTCTATCTAAAAAAAAGAATCGTGTAATATAGCCATTATACACATATTTATATTTAAACACACCCGTGCAAATATATGAACACAAACTTTTAATATATTTTTATGATACTGTTTAAAAGTAACATCGTAACATTTTATGGGAGATGTTTTATAGTCAAACACAACGCAGAATATTTATTTAATGGCAGTTCTTATTATTTTCTCGACAAGTGTGAACTTGTAAAGCTGGCTGCACGTCAGTGGTAGCACTCTCACATTTCTTTAGTTTCTGAACTTTGATTATTGTAACTTACTTCTTTTGTAGCCGCTAATCTGTGGCCGTGTCTTCATACATATACATACATACATACATACATAACATCACGCCTTTTTCTCTTCGGGATAGGCAGGGGCTACAGCCTGCTACGATCTGGTTATACTTCTCTTGCTTGCTCTACTTTCATCAACCCTTTCATACACGCTTGTCGGTTTAAGGTACTATTAACCTGGCCTTTATTCAGAGCATCCTGATTGGTCATGAATCGTTCGTCGAGTCCTTTCTCTTCCAACGTTTTCATTCACTCTTGCCTGGTAGATCCTCAACCTTCGTTCATTCATCCTCTCTATACTTAATTGATACTTAACTAGACATACATAATGTACTAAAATTCACTAGTTTCCAACCTAGTCAAATGAAGTATTCTTTAATGAAAGTCATTGAAAAAAATACACATTCTAGACAATGTTTGCTATAAAGGTATAAAGGATGTCCGCTGCGATGCACCGGAGCACGCATGACGGCATACATTGAATGCTTAGCAAGAAGGTAAAACGAACGCGTTGCGTGACAAAGCCGTGGATGCCGGCTGACGCCACCATGCGGCATTATCTTATCAGTCTTGAAGTAGCGGACGGCTACATTGCAGGTGATTTAAGTAAACGACGACTTCTACTTCTTCCTACATTTAAGAGCTTTGCATTAGTCTGTGGAGTACCGTTCTTCTCTCCGCCAGAAGTTTTAGGGCAATACTCCCGCAAAATAAGCAGCTATACGCTCGTCAATGCTAATATAGACTTCATTTAAAAGTGCATAACGTTCACTTAAGAGTGCCATGCAACGTGGCTGTTACGACCGACGGTGACCCCGAAATTCACAAAAATAAGACAAATTTAATTTTTTTGTATGTTATTTAACAAATATAAAAAAAAGAAAAATAAACATCAATTAAATATATGGTTTTGTCTAAAATATTATAAATTTTCATAAATTTTTATAATAAATGTACCAGTAAAATGATTACAAATGGGTTATAACTTACAAAATAAGGGTTAGTTTAGATTTTGTTTTCTTTAGTTATACTAATTAAATTAAAATTCTATCCCGATCACATCACTTCTCATATCTTGTATTTTACCACGTTTTTTTCTGTTAAATGCCATATTTTATGTAAAAAGTGGTTACGTAGTTATTTATTATTGACCTTTTCCTTAATTTGATCGAAATAGTTCCACAGAGATCGTCCTCTTCTGTAGTAGGCTTATACCTATTTCTTCTATCCCTGGATCCAATTCAAATGCAGTAGAAGTCTGAGAGCCGGGGAAATTGCAATTAGGCCTCTATCAACGCATAGTTCTCAAGGTATTTCATTTATAACCCACTACCCGGTACAGTGGTGCCCGTTTGGGTACGTTCATGCCGAATTCAATTAGAAATCTTAGCTTAGGAAAACTAGTTCGCATTTGCCTAGCCTTCTGTTCTAGTATGAAAAGATGTTGTTATTGTGTCGCTACAACCAAACGGAGTGCTGTAGGGTTGAATGGGTATAAATAAAAAGTAGTAGAGCCTTAAATAAAAAGGTGTTGTAGAAACAGCATTGGAATAGCTGTTTTTCAGTTTAACTTATAATTTAATTTTCTCCTATTTGCTCGTAAACAGTGCTCTTATTTGAAAAAAGAAGGTGTTCAATCACCTCGTTCCGGCTCTCAATTCAACACGACAATAATGTTAAACACTACAACAATGTACACTCGAGGAAGAAAAATGTTCGTCACCTTAAGATTGGTTTTCGCTCGCACCAGTGCCAGAATCAATTATACCAACATCTAAGTACAAGAAACAGTACTGCCAATATTTAAATTAATGTAACGTTTGGTGCAAAATAAGGTATTGTCTGTTTTTCCCACTATAGAGTTTTATATTTTATGGTTTTTATTAGAACATAAAACTCTATAGAGATTTCACAGATTCCATTCCGTCAATGTGACAAATAACTCAATAATAAAGTGACAAGTGACAGACACTTCAATTTATGACATTGAAAGACACTAAGAATGACAATAGCTTTTTAATTGTCGTAACCAAAGAGATGAAGTCAAACCAACACAAAGGTTTTAATTTATCAAAATTTTTATGATACAATATTTTTGGACAAGCTCTGAACTAATTTGAACTTTATATTCGAACAGTAAAGTATACTTTTGTATGCAATATTCGAATCTTTATAACAGTTTCAAAAGGTAATATGTGCTCGCGACGTTAAACGAATCAATTTGAAAACTGGCGAACATTTTTCTTCCCCAAGTGTACATTGGTGTAGTGTTATAGCCGTTTGAATGTTTAAACTACACGAGAGTAATGTAAAACAATACAACAATGTACATTGTTGTGGTGTTATAGCTGTTTAATTTTTTGCTTTAGGTTTTACAAGTACCCACCAACATAAATGGGGTCTACCAATTACCCAACTTCTTTAACAAATTTCAACTGTCATTAACAAATTGCACAATTAACTGCAGTGTTGTTTTTAATATGAATTAATAGACTTGATTTATTCCTTTAACGTTGTTTTCTGTTTCCTCACAAATAGGAGAAAAGCACAATACAAGTTGCGGCCGAATGGCAATTATCGTCCTTGTTGGCTTCGCCTCGGCCATCCAATATCACTCGGTCGATAATTGCTTTATTTTTATTTTCAGCCTTAACAGTAATGTACTGTTAACTTAACAAATAAATATTTATATGTACCTGCAGGGCTATGTCGATTTGCTTGAGTCATCTATTTGACCACAATACGATACACAATCGACGGGTTTACTTATCAAACAAAATCATATATTGCCTGCACATTTTAGGCATTCTATTCGTTGCCTAGGTGTTGTATATAATGCCGTATTATACAAACTGCCGGTAACAAACACGGTTTAACTTGAACTCATGTTTGGTATGTTCTTAAAAATCTGTCATTTTTAGAATTTTCCTTTAGGCAGGCTGTCAAAATAACTCTTGTAACTTCGAAAACGCTTTTGTTTTCTCCAGGAAACTGCGGGCGGGTAATTTTAAACGGCATTATATATTCTGCGGTCCCGAAGAACAGCGAATTCGTACATAATACAATGAGTTCCGAAAAACGAGCTTTGTCTGATAGAAGTCATAAATTTTGATAAACAAGTTGGAATTTTGTTTTCGTCCGTACAAAGTTGCGACTTGCGAAGAGATAATTTCTTTCTTCATTGAGAACTTTCTTCGGATTCCTAAAGGATTTTGTTTCGCAAGTTCACAAAAATGTATTTTTAATACAGTTTAACTACCTATCTCCAACAAGACGACGTAACAGCCTCCGTCAGCCATCCTCTAGTAGTTACAGCGCTCGGCTCGAGATCCTAAGGTTCTGGGCTCGATTCCCGATGGGAACTTTTGTGCGACCTCCCCAGTATGGTTAAGACATTACAGGATGAATTACCTGATTTTTTGAAAAGTTAGATGATTCCGTGCTTCGGAAGGCACGTTAATCCGTTGGTCCCGACTACTATCTACGGATGTAGTAATTAATGAGCCATGTCAGAGGTCAACATGGGTCATTGCCCTCCGCGTTAGTTTAGTTTGAATGGAGTTAGTTTTTTTTAGTAGGATTTTCTTTTATATTCTTTTTGTGTTTCTTTATCGTTACTGAAACACCCCCTAAGCTATGGCACGCAGTTAAATTAATATAATAATCTGACGGAAAGAATACCATTGTTTTAAAAACTTGTTTTTTCTGACAGCTTTAGCCGATTGCTTTTCACATAGCTGCAAAAAGTGTTGGTAAGCGTAGGAATAAACGAAAAAATTTATATTGGTAGATACCTATAGTCAGTATAACCCAACCAAAGTAAGTACTTTGATCCCCGTTTTGCCGATTTGTTTGCGAAGTATTGGGCCTTTGACACAGAGGCTGTAATCCGACCTCGGGGGGTTTAAGCCCTCAGATCAACTACCTGGGAGGAATCTCTGACCTACATTTCGTTTAGATTGACCTTTCCAAACGAAAATAACTCTTTTCGAGGATACCGTTGATAAATTACCAAAGTAATACATTATAATACAAGGTAAAGAAAAGGCCCGAACTCACTTTTGCAACGTAACGTAAAGCAGCACGTCAACTCATCGAGAATTTATTTGTGCTTTTAGAGAGAAACTGATTATCCGAAGTGTTAATGTCGCAGGGATATTATAAAAACAGAGATTTGGTCAAATCCTTAGGGGGTTCCCTTAGGGATTTGACAAAAAGCGGCTGTAGATATACCTGATTTTATTATATCCCTGAGGTCTCTAGATCAAAAACCTGAACTGTTAGTTTATCTTTTTTTAGGTTAGTTTAGATTCGGTTTAATTAGGTTAGAAATTAATAACATGGAATTATAGTAATTTTGTCTACTTCCGGTTTTTGATCAAATTGCTTAGGGATTTGACCAAATCTCTGTTTTATCATATCCCGGCGACAGTGAGACTTCCTAATAAAGCACACTTCCATAGAATAATCGCATCCATATTTTGTCGTCGTCTTAAAAAAGTTTGAAATCTTTTTAGGTAATTCGGGCTTGCAAGTGGCCTTATGCTGCAACGTATAACCCATTTCATGAGTCAAAGCCAACGCTTACCAACAAATTTTGCAGCCATGACTCTAGGACCAGAGTATATTTGACGGAAAAAATAACATTGTTTTAAAAATTTGTTTTTTCTGACAGATTTAGCTGATTACTATTGATACAAATGTAAAAGCATTGGTATTGACTTGTAAAACGGATTATAAACAAAATTGGTTGACTTAAATTCTGCGATTTATAAAGCAAAAATTTTCAAACTTTGCAGCATCAAACTCATGGGACAAGAACATTAGAATATGTATAAACACGCCCTGCAAAAAAAACGGAATCGTAGGCACCTGCACAACCACTGCACTGCGGCAAATCGGCTTACTACATCATTATTATCCTTTTTTAGTAGGCGTGAACCGTGAACTATCTGACTTTTTTATAAAAACTCTCTAGACTTAGGGCCAACGCAAGCTGAGGTGCAGGCCGCAGGACGCAGGACGCAGGCCGCAGGCCGCAGATTTTGCAGGCCGCAGACGTAGGCGACCAACGCAAGCTGGGACGCAGTTACTAAACACATGCGGGCACAGAATACTATTACACACCTACGGAAGGAAGAATGACAACTTATAGTGAAAAAATTTGACTTTTTTTATATAATAGAAAGAAGGTTTGAATTCTCCCTTCTCATAAACTGTAATGCTATCTTGTACTGTATCTAATATCTACATAGGGATTTTTAAAATAGCTGTAAAATCTATTAGGAGGCTAAATGCAACAACTTTTTAGGGTTCCGTAGTTAACAAGGAACCCTTATAGTTTCGTCATATCCGTCTGCCTTTCTGTCCGTCTGTCTGTCTGTCCGCGGCTTAGCCCAGAGACCCTTAGTACTAGAAAGTTAAAATTTAGTGTAGATATGTATTTCATCCACGCCGAGAAAGTGGTCAAATAAAAAATAAAAAAAATTTTTTTTTGGGAACCTCCCATGAAAGTAAAGTGGGAGTGATTTTTTTTTCTTGTTAACCCCATCGTGTGGGATATCGTTGGGTAGGTCTTTTAAAAATAATGTACAGTCAAGAGCAGGTCAAGCTTTTCATTCGCAGCGCGACTTTAGCTCCTACAGCTAATTTAATTGTGAAATGTAGATCTCATCGAGACCTATCATTTGTCTCAGCGCACGAATAGTCTAGGATCAGTAGTTTTCGAGTTATAGCGATTTTTAGTTTGACAGCTGTCATCCGACATGTAGATCTCATCGAGACTTATCATTTGTCTCAGCACACGAATAGTCTAGGGTCTGTAGTTTTCGAGTTATAGCGATTTTTAGTTTGACAGCTGTCATCTGAAATGTAGATCTCATCGATACCTATCATTTGTCTCAGCACACGAATAGTCTAGGGTCAGTAGTTTTCGAGTTATAGCGAATTTTAGTTTGACAGCTGTCATCCGAAATGTAGATCTCGATGAGATCTATTATTTTTCCCAGCACAAGAGTAGTCTAGGGTCAGTAGTTTTCGAGTTATAGTGATTATAAATTTGACAGCTGTCAACCAAAATGAAGATCGCGACGAGATCTATTATTAACAAAAAAAAAATAGAAAGATTTTTGCCATAGACAAAAGGTGGACCACGGGCGATAGTTTTGAATTAGTTTTATTTCAAAAGTGATCAGGTGTTCCACGGGAGAAAAAAATCTTCCGTGGTACACCCAGGTGAACCACGCGGGTGTACCACGGGCAATGCCTGCGCTAAAGTACTAACCCATCGCTACCGGTGTCGTAAGAGATGATTATGGAATTATGAACAGGAGGATAGGCAGCAGCGTCCTTTTGTGTATCATACCACCTTACTTTCTGCGGTCACCAGCAATCGCGGTCCTTGGTGCTAGCCGCAACACTAACAAGCGTGGTGACAATAGTACTTCTGATCAACATTTGAGCAGTTAACCACAGATGTATTAAAAAAGCATGCAAAATTTATTTTAACTTTTTGTTGTTTCTAGTTGCATGAGTCTGAATTCACACGCAATAGTGTGGTATTTATTCTGTGGCACGCAGAAACAATTGCCGGCAGAAACAAGGCGCAGACATGTGTCTGCGTACACATGTCTGCATCCCAGCTTGCGTTGCTCTATGAAGGTTCATACATTACAAAAATCTGCACTGCTCTGCTCTGCCCTGCCCTGCGCCATCTGCGTGGCAATATACGCTAAGCCATTGTTATACATATTTTTTTTATCACAATGGAAATTTTAAGAGGTGGTAGAAAAAGATACAGTATGGGCTGTTAGCTGATGCAGTTTGTATAGGAAGAAAGAATTTTTTTTTCGTATTTCGTCTTATTTTCCTTGGGAAAACTGGTTCAGTTTCATGAGTAGATCCATCTATAAATTGGCATCCACGGCATTCCGTTTACAGGAGTTTAAATAGACTAGATAACATAAAGCCTATTGTAATTGTTTAAAATAACGCTATCCTGACAAAGAACACTTTATCGGTCTTTAATTTTTCATTTTTGTCTCCAATTCAAAGAAATTAATTAAGTTCTGATGAGGGCGCTAGAGTGCGCACAATGCAATCTTAAAATATCCGGGTTGATAAAGTCAGTGTATCGATATGACAGAGAATCAGTTTCTTGTATAACTTGTGCCTATTGAACGCTCCAAAGCAATTTATCCCAGTTTTCCTCCCAAGATCAAGCACCGGGAACTTTATCAAAGATCCTTGCAAAGATTTCGCCCTCAGTATTAAGTAGAACACCACAGCCTTCTTCAAACAGAAATAATGGGAAGAGATAACGAGTGAGCTGGGCCATTACCCAATTGGGTAAGCGGGTTCTATTCTTTTGTCCGAGTTTATCTTGTTGGCTGAAATATGATCTGCGGACGGCGCGATTGTCGCAAGCATTCAATTTTGGGCCCTTCATCTTTGATACCAATATCTTTGTTTATTGTTTAAAAGCTTCCAGCGAATCATTAAATTTAAAATTGAGCGACAGTTAATAATTTGTGTTGATCTCATGAGTTTCCCAGTTTTCATTGTGAGCGCGGGAAATATTGTCTGTCTTTGTAATAATATTATTAAGTTGGTACAGTCAAGAGCACATCAGGCTTGACACGTCAGACTTAATACCGCACTTATCTCTGACACCGTAGAGACTAAATACGTAAAATAAGTGTTCTCTTGTTGCGGTAAGGTTAATGTGCTGTTTCCTTCTTTAGCTTTGCGTCAGAGAAAGTTAAAATGGAGGGCTGCTGGGGTGAAATGTAAAACCCAAACAAACTAGAGGTAAACTGTCGCAAAGAAGCCAATGCGTTTTCGTATTTTTTGGGAAAGGATGTACAATATCGATCCGGTTCTATAAAGAAAATGATTCACATACAATATTTTACATTGCTAATTGGTTATGAATTGAGGCATCGTTGATGAGTTTCAAAATTAGAACCTGTGTGGATATTACGATACCAATTTTGCGCTACCTACACCACTTTGTTCGCACAAAGAGCGCTATCAAATATGCTGCGCCCTAAGCTATAAATTCAAACTTTGAACGCATTATAGGGAACTAGACCAAATTCTAGAAAATATATCTCTCAAGAACACTTAGATCCTGGTAAACAGTTCAGAAAAGTTCTTTGTTCAAAAGCCCCGCGTTTTCAAACTTTAAAATGTCGTCTTTGAGTTTGCTTCTTTTAGGGTTCCGTACCTCAAAAAAAAAAAAAAAACTGAATACTTAATTGGGCATTTGGTAGTCCGTCTGTCTGTCTGTCTGTCTATCCATCTGTCAGCACAGCACTCAGTTTCTTAAGAACAGGAAAAGGTATTAAGTTGAAATGAATACTAAATACCTACTAAGGTCTGTGCTTTCTTAGAAGATGTATAAATTCCAGCTTCTAAATTAACCCATTTATGATGTCCAAATCAAAACCTAGCGGGTCCTTCCCGTGGTGAAAATTGACAAGCAAGACTTTATATAGAACAGTTACAGCAAAAAAAGTATAACATGAGTGTAATCAATATAAAGTGACCTCCTATTTTGAGATTTTATTAGCCTTTGTACTTGATGTTACGGACGGCCTATAATTTTACAATCAAAAGGCTAAAGCTTGTAGTACCTACAAGATGTAACAGAAAGGGTATATCTACCCTGAAGGGGATGATTCTGCCCATAAAGTTGTTCAGTTTCATGGGCAGAATCACATCCTTCATGGTTGATATACTCTTTCTGTTACACCTTGTATATCGTTATGTCTGTCTGTCTGTATGTCACAGCCACTTTTTACCGAAACTATAAGACCTATACTGTTGAAACTGGGTAAGTAGATGTATTCTGTAAACCGCATTAAGATTTTCACACAAAAATAGAAAAAAAAAACAATAAATTTTAGGGTTCCCCATAATTAGAACTGAAACTCAAAATTTTTTTTTCATCAAACCCACACGTGTGGGGTATCTATGGATTTTTTTTTTTTTGTTTAGCCTGTGCTGTCCCACTGCTGGGCAAAGGCCTCCCCCCTACGTTTCCACTCCTCCCTATCGATCGCCATCGTCGGCCACTCCTCTTCGAAAGCAACCAGGTCATCCCTCCATCGCTTTTTTGGCCTTCCTCTGCCCCGGCGTCCGTTGTGTGGCACCCATTCTGTGGCGCGTTTGGCCCACCTATCCGGGTGCATTCGACACACGTGGCCTGCCCAATCCCATTTTAATGTGGCAGCCTTTCTATTGGCGTCAGTGATACGGGTTTTGGAGCGTAGAGTGGTGTTCCGGATACGGTCGGTCCTCTTGACACCTAGTATGCTGCGCTCCATTGCCCTTTGACAAACCGCAAGTCTGGACTTCTGTGCCTCAGTCAGAGACCATGTTTGGGCACCGTAGGTTAGAACGGGCAAGATACACATGTCGATGATTTTACGTTTTAAGGATAGTGGGAGAGTCCCTTTTAGTAAATCCTTCATGGACCAGTAGCTCCTCCAAGCGTTTTCAATTCGGCGACTGATTTCTTTGTCTTGCCTATTGTGGAAGGAAACTATCTGGCCCAAGTAGATGTATTCTTCAACGTGATGTATCTCTTACCCGTCTATCACCACCCTACGTTTCGTGCCATTGGTCATGACTTTTGTCTTTGACTGGTTCATGTGAAGTCCAACCTTGCGGCTTGTCACGTCGAGTTCGGTCAGCATGTTTTGTAGTTCATGGGCAGACGAAGCGAAAAGCACAATGTCGTCGGCGAAACGAAGGTTCATAAGCCTGTTTCCGCCGACATCAATGCCCTTCTCGCTCCATGAGACTGCTAAGGTTTTGAAAATTTCTTATTATCTATGGATAGGTCTTCAAAAATGATATTGATGTTTCTAATGTATATTTTTTCTAAACTGAATAGTTTGCGCGAGAGACACTTCTAAAGTGGTAAAATGTGTCCCCCCCCTGTAACTTCTAAAATAAGAGAATGATAAACTAAAAAAAATATATGATGTACATTACCATGCAAATTTCTACCGAAAATTGGTTTGAACGAGATCTAGCGAGTAGTTTTTTTTAATACGTCATTAATCGTAAACCGCAATTTACCTTTCATTCAATCAACTCAAATATAAATTTTAGTTACTGAAAATACCATAACTTTTACTTATATACGTATAGGTTTGTACGGAACCCTCAGTGCGCGTGTCCGACTCGCACTTGGCCAGTTTTTTTATTTAGTTTATTCACTGAGAACATAAGTCACTTCCGTATTAAGCTGACAAAAAAGGTTAAAAGATAATATGTTAAATATTCCAAGTTAGCGTTCGGGTATCTCTTGTTTAAAAAGTAATTTTGCCTTGTCGATGTTACGCCTCTGATTTTACTGTTTGTTAATTAACTATTTATTTTTTTACTTTACTTTACTTTCGTACTTTAAAACAAACAAATATGTTTTTTTTTTTATTTTGAGCGGTCTTTATTTTTATTTCATAGATTACGTAAACCACTTGATGATATTCAAGATCTGATGACCCTTAAATTTTAGTCCTTTTAGAGTTCCGAACCAAAATGGTAAAAACGGAACCCTCATAGTGCGACTTCGACTGTCTGTCTGTCACACCCATAGATATTAGCGCGCTTTTGCTAGGTCTGTGGTCACACCTGTATATCTCAGCAACCACTAATGCTATCGACTTAAAATTTGGAAAATTTTTAGAATATGATTGCCCAACTTTATTTCAAACAAAAGAATTAACAAATATTATTATTTTTTTTACAATAAAGGTTTAAATTGTCGTTACTAGGTCAAGTGGGGTATCATATGAAAGGGCTTTACTGCTACATTTTAAAATACGTTTTCAATTTTTTTTACGAGACTTAGTTTACAAGCTATAATAAAAAATGTCTATAAAAATACCATTCTCCGAAATTTGCTCAAGGAAAAATTTGAGCTAATTATAGTGAATAAAAGTATATGTATATGTAGTGTATACTTCCGGGTCATGAGTACGGTTCTTGTACTGACGAGCAATTATTTAAATGGCAACTAACTTCAGAGTGGTGTGACTGTGAGTGCGCGCCCCTCCCTTGCTTCCATTTTTGGATCAGTCTACGTGCGACAGCCGTGCAAGTTTCATGGGTCAGGACTGGGTTCAGATATGAGCCATCAGGAGAAATACGCAAGTCCGACTACAGTGAGACGCGATGTGGCTAAGATAATGAGTGATTGTAATCGAAGAGTAAGCCTTTACAGCTATCTAGGACTGTCGCCAATGTCTAATCACGACATATACGAGTATATTACGGTAAAAATAAAGCTATCTCCCTCAGTAGCATCGTTTTTTAGCAATCTGCAAAAAACCTTTACTAACAAATTTATTTTTGCGGTCTTAAAAAAGGACTTCATTGCTTCTAAAAATACTATAGGTATATCGGAACCCTCGGCGCGCGAGTCCAACTCGCGCTTGAACGGTTTTTTGAGGTGTAGAATTGGTGGGACTCTTTTCTTACCTGTTCCATATTTATCAAGAAAGATCGCATACTACGTATGGTACTCGTAAAATCGTAAATAGGGAATCACTCGAGTTAATTCAATCTTTAATTTGGAATATTCAAATTTGAGTGGCTGCTCTTAATTCTCTTTGGAAACTGCCTTCAATAGGATAACATTATCAAAAGACGTTCAATTTACTTTTTTACGGGTTCCTGAAGCCATTTGAATGAATACTTGATTAATTATGAAGACCCCACGCAGGAATCGAACAGCTTCTAAAATATCGGGGGACATACTGTTGTCACGGATGGGAAGCAATTTGGCAGTCAGTCGTTTTGGCTAAGTTATTCCTGTTTAGTTTTCCATCCTCAGAAACAATTTCAAATTGATATTTAGTTCCTTTCGAAGGTATTGCAGATATTTAAGCCATATCTCCACCTCTTAAATCGCAAAAACATTTTTCATACATTATATGGACGAGTTAGATATTGCAAGTGTATGAAACGCTGAAACCTTTTTGCAAGTTCAGATTGGTGGTAATAATAAGTAGAACACGTAGTTTCTTTAATTATGGCTTAACCACAGAATATACAACGTGTAACGGAAAGGTGTGATAATACTAGAGGGTGTGAATCTGCCCATGAAACTGAACAACTTTTCCCAAGGAACATAGGTCGAAATACGAAAAACCAAATTTGACCTTTCCTACAAAATGCGCTATCAGCTGATGCAGTTCCAAAGTTGTTCAGTTTCATGGGCATACAATGATAAGATTTTTCTTTTTTCTTTTAATTTTTATTTACCTTTACTAAATATAGCGCGACAAAGGTGAATTGCACCTTCAGCGTCCTGATTTTAGTCTACGTGGTTGACACCGGCTTAGGCTTACCTAGTAGGTATTAAGCATAAATAGGTGAAAATAACGATTCCAATTCTGGAAATAACGACCAATCCTTGTCGAAAATCGAACACAAAGCTGTTGACTTATTTGTTTTACGATAAGCTTGATCCATAATGCTCTTTTTATTACAAAATCTATACGGTGACTTTTAAGTATGAATGTACTCATGATACTGAACAACTTTCCCCAAGGAACATAGGTCGAAATAAGAAAATCAAGTTTTGACCTCCCATAGAAACTGCATCAGTTGATAGCGCATTTAGTATGGGAGGTCAAATTTGGTTTTTCGTATTTCGACCTATGTTCCTTGGGAAAAGTTGTTCAGTATAATGAGCACATGCATATCTTTTGCTATCAAGAACTAATTAAAAGTCACCCTATATAGGTACGCAGGGCAGGTTGAATACATGATCCATATTGGAGTGTTTTGATGTATGATCAAAACAAGCAACACAAAGCCTCTGATCCGCGCTCTTGCCGTGCTATATTCACGCAGACCACATTACTTTTTAATTTCAAGCTGCGAAAAAGACTTTATTACACACGGAGGTATCTCGCTTTCAGTGCTTTTGGCCCCCTCGCCCTTTGTATAAGGTATTTTTTATTCATTCCTCCGGATTCGTATGGGAGTTATCGCAGAAGAGCTTCAGTTTTTCTTTTAGAAAGATCTTTTCCGCTGGTTTACTCAGCATCATTCTGAGATTGGCACAATTATGATTTAAAAATTTGAATTCGTTGCTTGATGTTTTTATTATTGTGTTCGTGTGAACCCAGGCAGAATGTTACACCATAGGCATATTTTTTGTTAGTAGATGATGAGATAGTAAATGTATATTTAATTTATATACTAGCTGTTGCCCGCGACTTTGTTCGTTTTAAACGTTCTTTCAGTGAGGAAGAGAAGTTTCCCTACGGTGAAAATGCCATTGATACTCAAGGATAGGGCTTTACCATTTAGAAAGATGTTTTAGATCGGTTAAGCGGTTGAGTTATTCCAGGTTGACTAACTAATTATTTAATCATCGTCGATCGAGGTCAAGAGTAAGCAAAATTTAGAGTAAAATCAAAGTGAAAGAGACGTTTTACCACGGTGAGATGATACTGTTCCTAAATATGAAAATCGCACATTTTTGCGTGATGAGGAAGTACCTAACATACAGACAAACAGTTAGACAGACAGACAAAACGGACAATAGACTAAAAATTGCAGATGTGGGGTCTGTATCGATAAAAAAGTTCAGTTTAATTAATCAATTTGAAAAATATTCAATATTCAGAAACCGACCCGCTACAGTTTTATTACCTACTTAGGAATAGATTTATAAATCGTGTTTTTTTGTTACAGGTATGTTCGAAGAGGGTTTTGGATTCTACACCAACCTTTCGAAACAAGAATCGAGGAGGTAGTGTGTCATACTTGACGGAAAGATCCGTCGCGGAACTTTCCGTCGCGGGATTGCTGCAGGTGTGTAGCTACGCTAAGAGTATTCAGTAACATTATCATGACAAAGAAACAGACATGTTAGCTTGAAGTAAGCAGTAACCATATTGCATTTTTCGTTTCATAAACCACGATTACCCAACCCAACACACCTAAAGTTATATAAAACAAAATACCATTAAGTACCACTTGGGTACCACTTTATCTCCATAAATCTTTCTTCAAATACTTCATACTCATTCTTAAACGGCACTTATAGCTATAAGCTGGTTAGATAGGCACCCGAGTGAAATAGGTTTCATTATACATAATGGCTGAATTAGCCGCCCTCAAGAGGGATAATTTTAGCCGATATTTACGTAACCTAAGGGCTGTAACTCACATGTTCATTAGTGCTGCAAATTTTGTATCAGCGTGAATTAAGCCCTTTCGTTGGTTTCGCGATTCTATTAATGAAAATGAGCAACTACTAATAAAAACAAAATACTAAAAAAATCTACTCCTTACTAAAGTGGTTACGTGATCGACTATATTTGTATGGAAAGTCGAAAAAAATTCGAGTATAAATTTATTTTCTTCGGGTAAGTTGCTTGTCTTCATTAGAAGAATCACGCCTCGGGAGCGAAACCAATAAAAAAGTCATGCTGTTTCAAACAGATTTCAATTTTTTATTCGTCTTCACCTTCTCGCTGTTACAAGAGCGGTCCATGTTAAACAAACTATTATACTGGGTTATGTATAACTCCCTGGCTAAATTTTAGTATTGTAGCTCAGAACATGAAACTTTCCCAAAGGAACATGGGTCGAAACATGAGATTTTTTAAACTGAAACTGACTGATCATATCAATTCAACTATTATCGCGTCTGAGCAAGGGTAGTATGGTAAAGCCAAAAAAAAACTCATTTTTCAGCCTACGTTTCTTTGGGAAAGGGGTTCAGGTATGCGTTCTGAGTACCAAACTAAGGTCCAAAAATTACACGATATAATTCGAAAAGACTTGCTGGCAACAAAACGGACCAATATGTAACATATCCGAAGATAAAAAAGAAAACTTGTCTTATTTAAATAAAAAACTTGTTCAACGTAGGTTTACCCTGACCGTCCGAAACCAAGTGAGGAAACTAAGCCCAATCCTAGATTAGGTTTTGCCAGGTTAGTGGCCGACCTGGCGTTGTAAGCTTCCAAGCTACCAAAAAGCCTCTAACTTGGCCTAACAACTACTATCAGTAAAAGTAGCCGGAAAAAAAGGCTTGATATGCTTTCCGAAGCACGGCTGCGCTGTTGTTGTTGTGTCCATCCTGGTCCTGATACGGCCCAAGTTCGTTAACTTTCGTTATCGGGAAGAAAGAGCAATTACCATTAGGCCACGAGCGGCATTAGATAAAATTGTGTGAAATGTCTGCCATGAACATGTGAGTGTAAGCCGTAACCTAATTTACTCGGCGCGTCTATAAATCAAAAAGGCAGTAAACGATTCGATCCTATAGAACATTAATATCGTTATCGGCTATGCATTACGCTGGCCCGGAGTAAACAAAGGACTGAACGCAAGTAAGTGTGGCCGTCATCCTTTGCTATTTTATGTATGAGCAATATGTGACTTATATGTCACCGGAAAATAATACGGAATCGTTAATTGATTAATTTACTAGTAAGTTGATCAACTTGCGAAAAATCATAAACTCGCCGGCCGGTATCGCAGCACCCTCGCTTCTCTCGCTCGGCTCGTGCGTTTGGTCGAAATAGATCTTAACCCAACCTAACCGATCCCCTTCGGGAACGATTAGGTTGTGTTTGCCTTGCGCAGCGATGTTCAAATCGCTTTGGCCTTACCTAATTCCTACTAGTTTATGATTTTTCGATAGTTAATCTACAATTTTTATTGTCAACTTATTAATTAAACTAATATTGCTTTCATATAATTTATTAATGAGGATATAACGAGCCATTAGACGTATATTTGTCAAAAAGTTATTCAGCCGTTTTTTCCTAGAGGAGCTCAAACTTGGTGTGTTTCGAAAATGTTTCTTTGATTTTAAGATAACCAGATTCTCAAATGTGACAATGTAGTATATTTCCAAAATCAGCTCCTAAAGTCCTTTCATTTGATATACTACTCGATAGGATTAAGAAAAATAAATAATGTCCCATACAAAAAACATATGACGTCATAGCTGAAAAAGGGACCGGGTGACGGATAATCACCCGAATGCAAAATACTTACTAGGCACGGTTACTAGGACACCTGCTAAACATTCCTGACATTTTTTTTATGTACACTCATTTCCCTACAAAACCTTAGCCAGGGCCTGGAAATTGATCAACTTATGATTCTTATAATTTTCCAGTGACATGAATATCTTGTATTCGTAATCCGAATCCGTACATTTCAAAATTTCTCGAAATTATGATCTTGGGTGGCGCAGAAAAAGTAATAGAAAATAGAACCTATTCAGATCAAATTGAAATTTGTGTCTGTTGGTCTGTGCTTCAGTAACTCAAACTACTGGGTTGATTCAAACAAGTTCTTCGATAATGTATTTTAGCTTGTCTTCCTTGCACGCTTTATATCATTACAATCGGTTCACTAGATCATTACGCAAATATCTGTGTTAAAGTGAAGGTTTTGTGTTTAGATGTCTGTCTTTCTTTTCGTTATTCTTTTAAGCAGTGTGAAATAAAGTTAATCGGAATGCGAAATAAGACAAAGAGACTTTATAAAGTTCTTAAGAGATTGTGGTCACACGAGCGTAAAATTAAAGACTCGGAACCCTCGTGCAGTGACTTGCACACAGATTTAGCTGCATAAACAGTTACTTAATTCGCATCTACTAAGATAGCAGCACAAAATTGTGAAAATGGATAAGACTTTTTGTTTCGATTTTAAATGGTGGATTCCTTAGTACTCTGCGACCCAAAATGAATGAGTCCCTACATAATTTCGAATCTCTATCTATCGAATGTTGTTTCATTGACGTTTACTCGATATTTTTCTTAAGCGAAGTTTCACTTTAGCGACGCATGTGATTTTCCAGTCGCCAGCATGGAGTTAGCTCAGGACTGCTCCATATGCACATCGGTAAAGCGACTGAGCCAGAATGGATGACTTTTTGTCTCTCTCATATCAGAATCAGCCACATTATTCAGTTTCCTTCGCCTCTTCTGCCCTAAGATTTCGCAAAAAAAATCTCTCGAGCTGGCCTAGCACACCTTGACTTGGCTAGTCTTCATAGACTAAACTTGTCATGCGTCTTCTAGCGTCGATGAAGACGCGGTGTTTACGAGTATCTTAGCGCAGCTGGAGCAATAATAAAAACAAAACAATAGAATTATTACTGACATAACATAAGCATCGAGTAACAGAGGAAGCCGGCGGTAATCTTCCATTTACTTATTTTGTCCTTAGCTTCCCCTAAGCCACCCTACGAAAAATTCTCACACACATAAAATATTACACATTATTTGTCTAATAGCATCATATCGCGTTGCACTTAGACGAGATAACACATGAATTTTCGGCATTATTTATTTAATGTTAGATAAAGACAGAGTTACACGAAAGAAGGGGAAAGATAGAGGAATTTCTAATGAACGTAACATGAGCGTGGGTGAATGACCTTTCCTTTGGGGTGGTGATCCCCTTTGGTCGAAAGCAGCAGGAGGTTTATACGATGCATTTTCTAATTGAAACGTTTTCTGTTGATGTAAGCAAATGTATATTGACGTCATAAATACCCCGTGACGTCTTTCTCAATGTCGGTAAACAGTTATTACTCATGTGTATTTGATCGTCAAGAAGAGGGTGGTTTCTTTACTAATTTGTGGTTATTTTCCTTTGATCGTATTATGTTTGTTCTGTAAATTACATGTTCCAATAGAATGTTGGATTCGAATGTTATTTGTTGTAACAAAGTAAGCGCACTTACGCTCGTGCACGAAAATATTTTCGAACGAGAACTATTCTTTCTCGAACGCTTGAATTTTTCAGGAAAACTTTACACCTACGAATTTTTATTGCGCTGTTTTCAGCTGCAAGTTAGACACAAACACAGTGCTTGTTTATTCGATTGAAGGGCCTTTATGTGACAGGTTTGGGGCGGTTGTTACTGGTTTGGACCAGTTCGCACTGGTTTTGAACTTTCGTCCTGTTCGAGCGTAAAAAACGCGGCTGCAACACAATATGCGGGAGCACTGGGGTTCTCTGTTAGAAGGAAAGTTTATTTGTTTATGGAAGTGGGTAGCCAAAATAAAATGGTACCTACTTTTTACACTGTATATAAGGCGTAACAGAAACGATATATCAACCCTGAAAGAAGTGATTCTGCCCATGAAACTCAACAACTTTCGCCAAGGAATATAAGGTCGAAATAAGAAAAAAAAAAAACTTAACTTCCTATAGAAACTGAATCAGCTGATCACGCATTCTGTATGTTCCTTGGGGAAAGTTGTTCAGTTTCATGGGCAGAATCACATCCTTCAGGGCTGATATACCATTTCTGTTACACCTTGTACAAACTATTGACGTCAAAATTGGCGGCAAGGAGGGACGGCTAGAGTACTTATTCGAAGTTAATGACTTTATTTGGAATACGCAACTAACTTTTGCTATTTGGAATTGTATGTTTATCCACTTTATACCTTCATCTAGCACTATTCACCTGCTCTATCTACGTTTCTCGAGGTTTACACTTGGGATTTAAACGCTACTTTGCGCCATTTGCACAGCTCAATTACTTTATTAAACACGTAAATACGCAAATGTAAATTTCACGCGCTCGACACTTTGAATAGACCAGTCGTACACTACACACCCTCCTAATCAAAGGTATACATTCAAAGGAGTGTGTGCATAAGGGGAGAAGTGCAAGTGACCAATACGGGTGTCATTTTATTATGCACTCGACTGTACTAATTGCTTCTCAGTTATTAGAGCAAGTAAAATACATACGGCTGTAGCTACACTCCTATACTATTAAACAAGCAATATTTGTAATCGGTTTCCCGAAAACGGCTCTAACGATTTCGATGAAATTTACCATACGGGGATTTTCGGGGGCGAAAAATCGATCTAGCTAGGTCTCATGTCTGGGAAAATTCGTTTTCTCCGTGTTTGCATTTGAGGTTTAGACAAAAACCTACAGCGCCACGCACGCTGTTGGCGGGTACTATAGCTTGCTCACCCGATGAAAGACTTCGTCTTAAATTATACTTCATGCTTCGTCCTCGATATTAGCATAAACACACGTAGTTGCGGCCAGCAATTCGCCATCTTCGCACTTTATTTCAGATACCTACCCTTGTTTTTGTTTACATTTTTTAAAAAGAAGGTAGATATCCCTCGACGTCACTCTAGCTGTAACATAATTCATTCGCGTTTTAGTGCTTCGCCATATCGCACGGTGTTAATAAAAATAGTTTATTTAAGTGATAAATTTGATATAAAATGTCAAAAAGGAAGAGTTCGCGGGATGAAGACGATGAGTTTCATTATTTACAAAAGAAATTACGGAAGTAGGAAAGGAAAGTTCGTGATGCTCGTTCTAAGAAACGAAAACGTTCGAGGAGGCGGTCAAGGACGCATTCGTACTCGCGTTCACGTTCATTCAGCGTGAGTTCAAGTGATTCTCGGAGGATCAACTTATGAACCGCCGCCATCGGAACCAGAAGGTTAGTGTTATTTATTTGTCTATTTGACGATTGTTCGGTATTGCGAGCAGTACTTTGGGCTGTCTCTTACCGACTGCTGGTTTGCGGGCAGTACTATGGGCTGTCTCTTACCACTATAAGCAATCATTTCTACCTAGATGTACACGGGTTTGCGTGCTTCTCTTTGGAGTTGTCACTACCCACTTTAGTTTTGCGATTGTTCGGTATTGCGAGCAGTACTTTGGGCTGTCTCTTACCACTATAAGCAATCATTTCTACCTAGATGTACACGGGTTTGCGTGTTTCTCTTTGGAGTTGTCACTACCCACTTTAGTTTTGCGATTGTTCGGTATTGCGAGCAGTACTTTGGGCTGTCTCTTACCACTATAAGCAATCATTTCTACCTAGATGTACACGGGTTTGCGTGTTTCTCTTTGGAGTTGTCACTACCCACTTTAGTTTTGCGAACAGTACAATGGAACTGTTTCTTAACTACATGACATGAAGTGTCTTTGTGATTAAGTGATCGATTTATCGATACCGCCGGGGACAGAAAAACAGACCTAGTCCCATAAAGAAAAACAAGTTGAGTCTCTGCCAGAACCTATTGCTGACGCCGCCGCTGCGTCGGCTGCATGCATATCCAGAAGTCACTCTAGAGCTGAATTATACCATATAAGAAATTCTCGGTGATTACCTTACCCAGATTACTAACTTTGGCAGTGAAATACAAAAGTATAAGGCAGTCAGATTAGAATACTGCGCGACTAGCGGCTTGGCAAAGGAAGTGTGAAAATAATATTTAGTGTCTAGTAAATGAAATTTAATCAATGCTCCAGCGTTGAACGCGGAAATAAAAGCTTCTTCTTAGAAGTAGTTGTACAACGAGATAAGATAATTGAACTTAAACAATACCAGCATCTGCAATTGCAGCCCTCAGTCAGGCGTTAACGCGCCTTCTCGAGACTTCGGAGATATATGCAGAGTTAATAAAGCTCCTCATAGACACGTGTCGATTGTTCTGTGACTGCCAACACGCCGATTCAATCACGTGACGTAATTTCGTGCTATCGACTTTAAAGAGGGACATGACGGACCAACTATAAGACACTAAAGTGGATAAAATTCTTATTTGGCGAGAATTTTGCTGCAACAATAAAGTTTGCAAAAGCTATTACTAAGTCTGGTGCTGAGCTGAAAGCCGCTCCAGCTTCAAAGGCAAACCCTGCAAACAAAAACCTGACAGTGGGGCCATCCAACAAGAATTTGAACTGGAAGAGTCCGTTTCTGACTTGCAATCTCAGAGGACGAAGGAGCCTGCGACAACCAAGGGTCGGCCGTCGCATCATCGAGTACCGCCATGCAGCAGCCGCCGATAAAACTGGTAAATGACGCTAGCAGATCATGATATTTTTTAATCACAAATGACTTTTTTATTTTATCTAATGTTGATGGTTATAAAATACGCTTTTCTTGCCCGGTTATTCAGATCTGAAAGCCACAATTACAGAAGTATTCATGTTCCGAAGAGCTCAATATTATGAAGCTATAAACAATCTTATATCTTCAGGCGCAATGTCAGTGTTCGCCTTGTGATGACCAGTTCCTGTCAAACATTTTCCTAATACTATAACGAAATGGTAAAATAAGATTCATTTTAAATTTAAAAGAGTTGAACAAACTTATTGATACATTACATTTTAAACTGGAAGATCTTCGTACCGCTTTAAAATTAATCACGCAAGACTGTTTTATGATTAAGATCGATCTCCAAGATGCTTGCATTTTATCGAAATTCATTAAGAATCAAGAAAGTTTCTTAGGTTTGAATATAAAGAAAAATATATGAGAATTTAACGTTTTACCGTTTGGTCTCAGTACTGCGCCTAACATATTCACTAAAGTGATGAAACCGGTCGTAAGGTTACTTCGATCTGCTGGCCTTCTATCCACTGTACACTAGGACAATTTCTTATTAATCGGACGTGATTATAACTTGTGCTTGTTTAACGTTACCAACAAATTACTTATAGGTTCTGGCTTTATTATAAAAAAGCTGCCCAGGACCCAAAACAAGTTGTACGTTTCTTAGTAACATCATTGAATCGAAAAATGTATAGGGCGAACTAACAGATTAAAAAAAAAAAAGATAAGGTTCGTGTAAAGGAAAATATAGAAGATTCTTTAAATAAATAAAAAAAAAAATGTAAAACAAGAAACATGTTGAACGTATTAAACAGGTACTTAAATTTGAAAAAACAGTTTCATAATTACGAAACATCCGTGATCTTGCCTGAATCTGTATAACCAGACTTGAACTGGTGGAATGATGTGATTTTGCACTCTGTGAGTAAACCTCAACTTAGGGGTGGGGCATAGCGTGCGGGCACCAAAGAGGCAGCGGACAGTGGATTGACCTTGAGTAAGGTTTGCTAAAAATTTAACTGATTGTCAGATTCTACTATAGATAACACGACTGCTATCTCATACATGGAATCCAATTCCCACACCTAACAGATATTACTCGTCAACTTTGGCAGTGGTGTGAATGTCGCAACTTACATGTGTTCGCGTCGTACATTCGGTCGGCGGACAACAAAACGGCGGACGCGGAATCACGGCGCGTGTACCCCGACATAGAATGGGAATAGTCAGAAGATGCATACATACAAATCGTGCAAAAGTTAAGCACACCGGATAAAGATTTATTTTCTAGCCGCGTAAATTTTAAAAGCTCTTAATACGACGCATGGCATAGGCACCCGGTCGCGTTTGCTATAAATGCCTTTACTATATCGTGGTCAGACATATTTTTTTTTATGCCTTCCCGCCGTTTTCAGTTATTTTTAAAACTTTACGTAAAATTGTATCCGACCAGGCAGAAGGAATATTAGTAGTACCTGTATGGCCCACTCAGCAATGGTACCCATTATTTCGTGTAGCCTTTTGTTGTCCGCTCCAATTATCTTTAAGGCGGGTGAAAGCTTGATTTTGTCTCATTATTACATCAGTCGATAAATATACAACAAGCTTTCCCAGGCGGCCGGAGTCTGCTCTGGGAAGCGTGGCTAAAGAGAAGCATCCCTCCATCTGCGATTGACGTAATGTTGCGGCTTCTCTCACAGGCAACTCATATAAACAATATGATGTATACTTAAAAAAAATTGTTCTCGTTTTACCAACAATACGACTGGAATACCTTTGCTATATCCACCCCAAATATTTTTTCTTTTAAACAAAATTATATGAAGTCGGAGCCCAATATCATTAGCTTATTGAGTCGGTACATGTAGGTCGGCTTATGCATTAATACTTGTGCCCCAATCTAGGTGAAGATGATCGAATTTAAAGGTGTTTCAAGGGCATATTTCGCTTATGTCCTCCGTTACCTAAGTACCGAATGACATGGGATACAACGATTGTACTTAATTATCTGAGTAGTTTATTTCCAAATGAAGAAATTTCTCATAAACTAGTCACATTGCTTGCTTCAATAACCGCTAGAGAGCAAACACTATCAAAAACTGATATAAATTATATAAAAATATTTAGTAGGTACTACAATTTACATAAAAATCGCAAATACTATTAAAACCTTACATTAGGCTGATTAGAACTTAGGTTCTATTCCGTTCTAGAAACTACAGAAATTTGCCCGGGAAAAACCTTCCAAGCTTACCTAGAAATGACTAAACATTTGCGAAAAAACATAAAAGTAAACTTATTTATTGCCGTTAAAAACCACATAAGGCAGTCGGTTCACAAACTTTGAGTCATTGGATCTGGTCCACTACGCAAAAGTGGAATCGATGTGAGCATGTTCACGGTACACAGCACACGGCACGCTGCCACGTCTGCTGCGTACAGAATTGGTGTCAACCTTGACTCAATTCGATGAACCGCTGCTGGTTGGAGCGGTTCTTCCTCAACATTCGTCTATAATAGAACTTTAAATAGTAATATGGTTGATGAGGAATGTTTTGCTAGAACAATTATTAATAATTTTAATATTACAGGGATCAATTAGATTTATTATTTTCTGTTTTCAAAAATATTTTTTAGTTCAAAATTTACTTTTTTGTAACTACTCTGAAGTTAGAGAAGATTACTTATTTGAATATTTAATCATTAAGTTCTGAACTTTTACTACTTGTAATAAAAATATTTCACAACAATAAGCTCTAAAAGTCTACGTGTGTTTATGCTAATATCGAGGACGAAGCATGAAGTATAATTAGTGATTAAATGAACTTACCAGTAAGTGAAGTTTGATCATAATTATACGAATGCTTCGTCCGAAGATATTAGCATCCCTCCCACCCATTTCAATTCAACCCAAAGAGTTGCAAAATATTTTTATGTATGGCTGAAAATCTCTAAACTAAATGAATTATGTTACAGCTAGAGTGACGTCGAGGGATATCTACCTTCTTTTTAAAAAATGTAAACAAAAACAAGGGTAGGTATCTGAAATAAAGTGCGAAGATGGCGAATTGCTGGCCGCAACTACGTGTGTTTATGCTAATATCTTCGGACGAAGCATTCGTATAATTATGATCAAACTTCACTTACTGGTAAGTTCATTTAATCACTAAGTATACTCGTACAACAGTTTTCCTTTAGGATACAGATAATTGTTAATCTTAAGTCTGAAATCGTACATACCTATAGTACACCATTTAATCAGTTCTTCATAGCAAAAGGTATGCATGTACTCATGATACTGAACCACTTTTCCCAAGGAACATAGGGCGAAATACGAAAAACTAAATTTGACCTCCCATACAAAATACGCTATCAGCTGATGCAGTTTCTATGGGAGGTCAAAACTTGATTTTCGTATTTCGACCTATGTGTTGGGGAAAGTTGTTCAGTATCATGAGTACATTCATACCTTTTTCTATCAAAAACTAATTAATAGTCACCCTATAGACATTACAGACACTTGCTTGCCAGTACACAAATCACAAATGTGCATTATTGTTTTAAGTAGCTGCCACTATTCTAATGTTATGACATTTCCTCTTTATAAAATTGGAAATTTCTTATTTTGTTTTTACTTCCAAGCAATTTAGTTGCCTCAAACAGAAAACATATTTAATTAATGTCCTTCTGATTGCGTATCTACATATAATCCTACACTATTAAACGAGCAATATTTGTATATATATTTGTAATCGGTTTCTCGAAAACGGCTCTAACGATTTTGATCAAATTTACCATACGGGGGTTTTCGGGGGCTAAAATCGATCTAGCTAGGTCTCATGTCTGGGAATAATCGTTTTCCCGTGTTTTTAAGCATTTGCGTTTTAGACAAAAACCTACAGCGCCATCTGTTGGCGGGTAGCTTAGCTTGCTCACTCGATGATATTTTGATGATGAGGCGACTATTATAGTGCGAAGCTCGGTCGCCCAGGTACTAGGTATTAAGTTTAGTTTCTATCTATAGGTATATTTATTACGTTTACGTCAAGTCTTCGACAACGCAGCCGGTAGGGAAATTCATCAAGATTCAAATTTCTGATAAAATTTCTAATATACTTACTTAGTTAACGTCGTTAATTGGCAAAGTTTACATGATACACATAGTTTAAGGGATCATCCCTACCTCTAAAGAGGCAGCTTTCCACTTTACTAGTATTAATAGTAAGTTATATACTTGTAAGCACCGTCCTAAGATAAGAGTGGAGCGAGGTTCTATACTTACCTACTAATCTGGGGTGTTTGGCACCGTCAGGTCCATAGGTCAGGTCAGACCCGTCAGAAAAAACGTTGATGTTTTAAAGACAGTAACCAGTGCAATTTTTTTAGTTCTAGACAGAGGAACGAAAAGACTTTTTACGAGGAAACAGGGGGGATTTATCGTGAGTCCCGCAGACACACGGTGTGCCTTCGTAGAAAAAACCGGCCAATTCGCACATTAAGGCTCCGCGCACACCAAGCGGCAGAGCAGACGAGAGCAGTTTTTGATAACATTGCAAAATGGACTTTATATTCATATGAATAAAATTGAAAATTGCCTGAGAGGCACTAAAACTGCTCGCGCATGCTCGAGCATGCTCGAGCATGCTCGAGCATGCTCGAGCAGCCGCGCGGCAGTAGGCAGGCGCTTTGTCGTAGTGTTGCCATCTTAGTTAATTTTGGGCTAGATTTAACCTTTTTTACTGTAGTTGGATCTCGTTTGTCACAGAGTAGGTACAATCAGGAGCACGTCGATCTTAACACATTGGACTTTGTACCATATTTACTTGACGTAGGTTAGGTTGATACTAGAGAAACGCTGCAAGTGTTAAGCTTGACGTGCTTTTGAGTGAAAACTACAAATAAATCTACTTTCTTGTAAGTATAGTGCATCGAATTATTTGTAAATAAATAGTTAGGTAAAATAAAAATATTTTGCTCTTATTTTGTAGGTATATGTGGCACTTAAATGTATCTAGCAACTTGCTTTAAATAATTTAGTAGCACCTGTGGTTTCACTTACCTATTTATAAAGCACGGAAAACGGCAATACACCTACCTACATATGATTTGGGATACATTTTTTAAAATAAATTTGGGATACCTATTGTTGGAAGTTTCAGGCTCATACATAGAACTGCAACCAAATTCTCAAGGTGGCAGCACTGCTCAGTTCAGTCGTAGAGATGGGCGAATGAAAAAATATTATCGATATCGGACCTATGTTATAGATAGGTATCTCGTAAGTATCGGTCGCCCCGTGTGGTGCCGGCAAAGAATAGTAACTACCCATCTCTACCCCTGGGTGTCGTAAGAGGCGACTAAGGCTTAATGAACCAGACGATGGGCAGCAGCATCCTTCTGTGTATCGTTTCATCTTATATTCTGCGGTCACCTACAACCGCGGTCCATGGCGCCAGCCGTAACGCTAACAAGCATGGTGACTATGGTACTTCCCCTCCACATTGTTTCAGCAAAAGCTGGTTTTTTTTTTTTTTGTCATGATGATGATAAACCTATCGATATATTTATAAAAAAATATCCTGGTTGGCTGTATCCTTGATAAGGCTGTAAGTTATACATGAATACGTCTATGTAGGTGCAGTCAAGAGCACGTCAAGCTTGACAGCAGCGTAGAGACAAAAGACGCACTGTGAGTCCTCCATACCTCAATCTCACCTCAGGGGTGTTTCATGTAAGGGTGAGGCTGAGACCAGCCTCATCCGCCACTACCACATAATTACGATAATTCTATCAGTAGCACAACTGCACTCACGCAGACAGAGAGGTAATCGCTAATCGAAGGGAAGCGAGGGGCGCGGGTACAGTCAGTGCGAAAGGACGATGCGTGCATGTTTTGTTGAAAAGATGGTAATGCTAAGATAACATTTCGATTCCTCGCGATGGTAAAAAATTGCATAAAGTATGAAATTCACCAAAAATGCTTCTCTCTTGCCAGGTTTCCTCCATCCATATTGACCTCCTATTTTTATTGTTATGTGATAATTTATTTTTATGCCGCTCCACCTCTTCCTCTTCCGCCAATAGTGCTATTATTACAATATCCCAATCTACCATATTTACGCAAAAACGTCTCACCTAGTTGAATGTTCACAACAAAAGGGCCGATCACACCTGACTGAATTCACACACTAAGTCAGTTAGTCTCCTACGTAGGAAAGGAAGGTAGAAAGATGGAACTTAGTAAGTCACTGACTGAGTAAGCCGCATAGTAAGCAACGCAGAAAGGAACTTTAGTGAAGGGCCAATACGAATAGAACACCTCATCGTACGGAAAATATTAATAAGGGCTAATTTATGTTTTATAGAAAAACACTAGAATAACTACAAAAAAAAACCACAGAATTACCGGTATACTAAAAAACAAACAAGGAATTAAAATAAGGTTGCACCAGTCAAGTAAACACAAAGAATTTGAGTGCTTTATTCATTCTTTTAGTTAGAATAAATTTTTCATTCAAAATCGTACGAAAAGCGAATAATGATTCCAATGAAAAATAACAATTGAATGATAAAAGATTATTTGGATAGTACTAAGTAGTACATTCGAATATTTCGATTGTTGCTTCTTGAAATAATTGTACATCACTATTAAGGAACATCAACATAGTAGGGATCATAGACAGTTCACTAGTTGTGATATACGTTAGTATACCTCTATACTCGTATTTTCTGTGCTGGTACACTTTATAGCGCGACTGATATGTTCAGATACTTTGTATAAAGGCTTCTATGAGTATTTTTAATGACCTTAAAATAAATTGAAAATCAAGCTAAAAACTCGTTTATACTTTTCTATTTAGTAGTAGAAGTAGTTTTCGAATACGATTGTCTTACTTTATTGCAATTGAAATAATTATAATATTATTATTATTGTAAAGGGGGCCCAAATGGGTAGGTCAAAGTTTTTAATTGTCAGTACTAAGTCAAGTTAGGTATCATATGAAAGTGCTTCACTTGTACATTCCAAAATAGTTCTTTATATTTTTAACGACTCTTAGTTTTCAAGTTATGATATAAAAAGTTAAAAAAATACCTTCCCCCCTTCCTTATCCCCGAAGTTTTCCGAAGAAAAAAATCTGAATTAATTAAAGTCCATAGAGGTTTATGTAAATAATTCAGAAAAAAAAAACAATCTCTCTAAGTAGCACAGTTTTTTGGAAGTTTGCAACAAATCTTTACAAACAAATTTAGTTTTGCGGTCCTTACAATGGACCTTATTGCTTCTAAAAATACTTTAGGTAGGTATATCGGAACCCTCGATGCGCGAGTCCGACTCGCACTTAAACCTTTTTATTTTGTTGTGTATAGATGTATGTATAGTGAAAATCGTTAATTTTTCATGGTATGAGTCCATTGATGAAGTTTTCAGGAGATTGTTTGACACCTTGTACTTGTCCGTAATTTTGTTAGACTTCCTTAAAAGAGATACTTTGTAATCCTGACAAAATTTTCAATTCATGTCTAAATCAGTTGTCCCTTTCATAAAAAAATGTATAGGATCAAAACTGTTTAGTTTTCGCGTCGAGTCGGAAGCAACAGTAGTGTGCGTATGATCGAACACACACATGCGCGCAGTCCACTTGGAGTCGTAGTGCGTCATTTCACCCGAGACGCGTTCTCGTCCGCTCGGAGGAAACGACACCTTTTAAAAAACTGTGTTTTGAATGGAATTTTTTCTCTCAAGGTATTTTTAATGAACTCTACTAATATAGCTCAGCGCAACGATTGTATAACGGAGGGTTACTCGAGGGGAAGCGAGGGGCGACAGGGAACAGCTCTTCAAGTTTGTATACTCAACAGCACGTCAGTAGAAACACTTTAGACTTACTCGTAATGACATGGTGGTAGAAACTATCATCCGCACATCACTTATCATCCGAAAATCACTCATCATCCGCGCATCTTCATCATATCTTATCATCCGAAAATCACTCATCATCCGCTCATCATCATTCATTCACTGATCAACTATCATCCGCGCATCACTCATCATCATTGATCCACTCATCAACTATCATCCGCGCACCACTCATCATCCGCTCATCATCATTCATCCACTGATCAACTATCATCCGCGCATCACTTATCATCCGAAAATCACTCATCATCCGCTCATCATCATCATTCATCCACGCATCACTCATCATCCGCTCATCATCGTTCATCCACTCATTAACTATCATCCGCGCATCACTCATCATCCACTTATCATCATTCATCCACTGATCAACTATCATCCGCGCATCACTCATCACCATTGATCCACTCATCAACTATAATCCGCGCATCACTTATCATCCTTTCATCATCATCATTCATCCAGTCATCAACTATCATCCTGCCTAAGTTTGGCGCCGTTTGCTTTTAAAAAAATAATCCATTTAAATCCGTGCCATCGCTGTACATTTCGTTGATTTTGTGATCGAAAGATCGAAGGACACATACTAACGACCAAAAGGCAGTCTTATTTCGGAAAGCCATGCCATGGAAATCCGTCTCAAGAGGAAAATCTAACAGACCTGACGAAATAATGTAGCCTTTTTCCTGCCTAAGTTTGGCGCCGTTTGCTTCTTTTAAAAAAGTAATCCATTTAAATCCGTGCCATCGTTGTACATTTCGTTGTTTTTGTGATCGAAAGATCAAACGACACATACTAACGATCAAAAGGCAGTCTTATTTCGAAAAGCCATGCCATGGAAATCCGTCTCAAGAGGAAAATCTAACAGACCTGACGAAATAATGTAGCAAGCAGCACGTTCAAGTTTCCGATCATCGACCCTAAACAGCTCTACCTATTCCGACCACTGCCGATTACCCATCATCTACCGGTCACCCATCATCTACCATTGACTCGTCTTCCGCCGGTCACCCATCAATATCATCCACCGGTCACCCATCTTCGTCCGGACATCAATCACGTAGCGAAAATCTATTACTCTGATAACCCTTTTGACCGATCACCCATCATCTACCTATCTTCCTCCGCCTACCCTTCATCACCAGTCACCCATCACAAAACAAAACTACCTAGGTATGGTATATAAGTAGGTACTTACTTGGTTAAAGGAAGAGATATTTTTTGAATATTTGACGGGATACATAATATTTATCTTTGCGCTTCCCCATTTCTCTAAAACAAACACTTTATAAATACAAGGAAAGAAATATCTTACTTTAGAAAATAGTAAAAAACAAAGTTACCTTGTTACACTATGAAAGCAGAGAATGTGTATACGTTGAAACGCGATCCATAATTTTGGCGCGTCGCGGTGCAAACTGACGTGGTCTCACTTCGAGCTCTTGTGGGTATCGGCCGCGTGTCAGAGCTATTTATTAGACTTCGCGCGGTCATACTAAAAATGTATGGCGTAATCGTAATGGTTTTAAAAAAAATCATATTAAATATGTAAGCAATATTAAACCGTGATTGCCGTTTTGGTAGTTTTTACGTGGTGCAGTCTTAAGTAAAATATTTTCGGCCAACGATATTTTTACAGTAACAAAATGCTGAAGTCAATTCTTTTTATCTAGAAGTTTATTGATCTTATTTGGATTTTTTATTTCTGTATGTAAGTTTATTTATTGTTTGCCATAGTTTCTCATTATCTTTTGGATATGGTTTTAAAAGACCTCGACTAACAATGAATACTTTCGGGCGAAATGCCCAACCGGGCGAACTCGCCTCGGAGGAAATGACCACCAAAAAATGACATCGGAACATAGTAAGCCACTTAGTAAGGAGGTTTAGTGATGGGCAAATGCGAATGATTGACTCGAATCGAACAACTTGTCGAACAAAAAATAATGGCCTAACTGATGGTATACTTTTTTACTTAAAACAAGCGCTCCTACTAGAAAAACAATTAAAGACCGCTATATTCAAAACTAACAGTGTTGCACTAGTCAAGTATTCTACACGGACACATCTGACTCCGTCGCGCTTGATAGAGTACCTAACCGAACCGTAAATTTTGAAAATTATTGAATCAGTGTTGCTGCGATAACGAGATCGATGGTTGAATTTTAAAAATACAGTAACTCTACCGAATATTCCTATAGAAAATATCGAGAATATCGAATTCTTAAAAGTACCGGTAATAATCGATACTAAATAACCGACCAAGTTCGTACTTCGTGTCAAGCCACGCGCAATGTAGAGTTAAGGAGTGATCACACCTAGCTGAATTCAAAGACTAATTCGGCATACATTGCACGTTGAAGTAAGGATATTTCAATTAACATAACCAAGCCTCCCAGCAATGTATGCCGAATTAGTCTTTGAATTCAGCTAGGTGTGATCACTCCTTTACCTAGTTCTTTTTACGATTTTTTTTGTCGCAAAGCAGGTTTATTAACTCTACTGAACAGTCGTATAGAAAATATCTGAACCTTTGAAGTATCGATGGTAATCTATAGTGAATTTTTTAAATTTTTTTATTAGTACTTGTTATTACACCATGAATAATAATTATTTTTTATCGACAAGTTGTTCATCATCATTCGCAAAATTTACCCATCACTAAACTTCCTAAGTTCTGTCTTGAAGGGAGTAAGGAGGTTTAGTGATGTCCGAGTGCGAATGATTATTTTAATTTAATTCCGTGTTCGCATCGAAATTAAATTGACCAATACATGGTCTAAGGGACTGGTTTCCGAAAACTGAAAGGGCGTGGTCAGTCAACGTAACTGAATAATTTTCAGTAAATAAAACTTTCAGAAAATATTAAAATAGTCCTCTTTTCCACAAAAAAGCCACGATCACACCTAGCTGAATTCAAAGACTAATTCGGGATACATTGCTCGTTGAAGTAAGGATATTGCAATAACACAACCAAGCCTCCCAGCAATGTATGCCGAATTAGTCTTTGTATCCAGCTAGATGTGATCGTGGCTAAACTGTCCATTTGCAATTTTATATGAAGAGTATTGAAGAGGCTGATAGTTTTATTTACTGAAAGTTGTTCAGTTACGGCGAATGACTATGTGCACCTGCAAGACTAGAAAAAGAGAAAAAATTTATCCACTGCATTTATCACAGCCATTGTTTTTGTTTGATCAGAAATACTCTCATTCATAAGATTTGGCACGGCAATGTTCAGGTCTCATTTGTCCATTTAAGGTAAATAAAAATAAAAACATCACGGAAATGTATTGTCAGCCTATTAAAGCCACGATCACATCTAGCTGGATTCAAAGACTAATTCGGCATACATTGCTGGGAGGCTTGGTTATGTTATTGCATTATCCTTACTTCAACGAGCAATGTATGTCGAATTTGTCTTTGAATCCAGCTCGCTGTGATCACTCCTTGACTCAACCGAACAGTCGTATACAATTTTTTTTATAGTGAATTTTTTAAGTTTATTATTAGTACTTATTATTAAACCAAGATAATGCTTTATTTTTATTTTTCATGGACAAGTTGTTCGATTCGAATTAATCATTTGCAAAATTTTCACATCACTAAACCTTCTAACTCCTTTACTTGAAGGGACTTAGCATGTTTAGTGATGTCCAAGTGCGAATGATTAATTCAACATATCGAACAAAAATATACTTATATTAAAAAAAGGGATTCGATATAAACTATTATTAGTAGTATTTTTAAAAGCAATAAAGCCCATCTTTAAGACCGCAAATAAGTTTGTCTGTAATTTTTTCTTCTTTCAATTATCGGTTGTATTTGTCTTGAGGTTGTATCAGCCATTTTATAACAATCGATAGCATTTTATTGTACAGTAATTATTTTCGATAAGGCTATTCAACAGTGTTACTGTATTTCAAGATCAACTACCGACAGCAAAACTATCGCTATCGGAACATCACTATTCAGCAACTGTATTAGTAGGCACTTTTTATACTTAGCTTCCTAGCTAGAACTCTGAATTCACAAACGTCTTTTTCTACGTAGCCTCCTAGGTAGATTTCTTATTCAGTCGTCAAATTCAAGCAGGTGTAATCGCGGCTAAACTGACAACACGGCATAGTAACCCCGAGAGCAGTCATCGTCATGCTCGCGCATGCTCGAGCATGCTCGAGCATGCTCGAGCATGCGCGAGCATTTTGCCGGTCGGTCTGCGCGGGCCCTAAAGCTTACGTTTGCTTTTAATAGAAAAAAATAGCAAATTTTGAAGAATTTAGAAGAAGGGGTAATTTCGTCCCGCGTAATCATTTACGGAACGAAATAAATATGTTCAGATTACACGTTATCGACCATGTGGTGTCGGCAAAGAATAGTACCAACCCATCTATACTCATAGGTGTCGTAAGAGGCGGCTAAGGGCTTATGAACCGGAGGACGGGCAGCAGCATCTTTCTGTGTATCGTACCATCTTACATACTGCGGTCACCACCAACAGCGGTCGCCAGTCGCAACGTTTAAAAGCATGGTGACATTGGTGACTATGGTAAATTCCCTCCAAAATACCACGCGGTTTTGCTGGAGTTCTGGAGGGAGCTCTCTGTCCTGCAGTGGACGTGTCATGGGATGTTATGATGACCCGTTATCTACTAAGGTACTTAAGTACGTAATCTACTAATATCTGTGCAAACAACACAGAATTGAATTGACTTTATGTGAGAGAACATTACAGTTAACTGCAAATTAGTTAGCTCCTTTTTCTTTGCGCCGTCCAAAATTTATTATAAACTGCCTTGTTTAACTTAATTTTCTGTTTTTTTATGCTTTACTGTAACAATTTTTTTGTAGTTTGTACTGAGTACAGAAAGAAACAATTTCTATTCTATTCAAAAAAGCGGTCTCTAAAATAAGAAAAGATTTCTCTTCAATTACACGAGGTATACGTTGGTAACCACAAAACATACATTGAAAGATTATTGTGATATAGTTTTAAATAGAGAGATAGTTAGAAATATTCACCTTTTATCACTTTTTACATGAATTTGAAGTTATAATTTTGTTTACAAAATGTGACGCTCTTTGTACTCTCTCCTCTGGTATTATATGTATACTAGCTGTTGCCCGCGACTTCGTTCGCGAGGGATTCTGTCTATCTGACCATCCATCCATCCACCCTTCCATCTATCTGTCGTCCGTCCAACCATTTGTTCAACCGTCCGTCAAACTATCCCTCCCCCTCCCTCTCCTCCTCCCCTTCCCTGTCCCTCTCCCACTCCCTCTCCCTATCCCTCTTCCTCTCCCTACCCCTACCCCCCCCCCCCCCCAGGAAGGGATAGGAATAGCCGTAGGGGTTAAGATGGCGTTAGGGGTAGAGATAGGTCTCTACCCCTAACGCTATCTTAACCGCTATCCCTATCCTCATATAAACATAGAAACGACACCTCCCTATTCCCTGGGGATGATGGTATTTCACGTCCACCACGTTGGATTTCAAAATTGTTGTAGTTTTCGTAATCAGCGTCCCAATAAAGCATACAAACGATACCTATATTGGTTTTTAGACTTTTTCACCCCATTTCCCTTTTTAGGGGTTGAATTTGGAGTGGAGTTTTAACAGTGATAAACGTTGCATAGAATTAACACCCTAATGCCTAAATAATAAATTATGTGGATTTTACTTTCAAAATAAAGGATTTTCAACTTCATCCCCCTTTTCACCGTCGAATTTTCAAAAACCCTGAGCCACGTAAATATTAATTTTTAGTCGTAAGCCTAAATACAAAATTTGAAGATCCTAACTTCAAAACTGACGGACTTTCATACAAACTTTCATCCCCTATTTTACCCCCTTAGGGGTGGAATTTTGTAAAACCCTTTCTTTGTGCACCCTTGGACTTCATAAGGAACCTACATGCTAAATTTGGAATTTCTAGACCCAGCAGTTTGGGCTGTGCGTTGATATGTCAGTCAGTAAGTCAGTCACCGAATCATTCACCTTCTTCATTAACATTAAATGCGTTTTCCCGTGGGAATGAAGTCTTTTCCCGCGGTTAAAAGTAGCCTATGTGCTATTTCAGAGGACCTATATGAGTGCCAAGTTTCATTAAAATCCATTCAGTAGTTTTTACGTGAAAGAGTAACAAACATCCATCCATCCATCCATACTGACAAACTTTCGCGTTTATAATATTATATTATATTATTATTATATATATATTAGGAAGTAGGATGGTCGCAGGAAAATTGTATAATTCGTCGTTTTACATTATGCCTTGGAATTCTGCAAAATGCCGAGATATTTTTAATCCGTCATTTTACATAATGGCGCGGCATTTCATAAAACGGCGCTTACGAGTATTTCGTTTCTAAAATGCACCAGTGATCTGAATCCGTTTACAATCTGCCGGCGCCAATTTATAAATTGCCGACCGTTTACAGTTTGCCCGCCGTTTGTAAACGGCGAATTATTCGATTTGCCTGCGACATATAATATGGCTATACAGAAGTTGACTTGGTTTGGGATTTGGGAGTATTTATTATCTGTGCTATTAGATGTAATTACGTCACCTGACAAGATTTGGGCGTAGTCGGTTATATACGGACGATTAAGACCGTCCAATTTTTGTGGGCCAACAATTATAACGTCTTAAATACTTCATCATCATCATCATATCAACCGAAAGACGTCCACTGCTGGACATAGGCCTCCCCTAAAGAACTCCATGACGACCGGTCCTGCGCTGCTCGCATCCAGCGGCTTCCCGCGACCTTGACCAGATCGTCGGTCCACCTTGTGGGGGGCCTGCCAACGCTTCGTCTTCCGGTACGTGGTCGCCACTCTAGAACCCTCACGCCCCACCGGCCATCGGTTCTTCTTGCGATGTGCCCTGCCCACTGCCACTTCAGTTTAGCGATTCTCAGGGCTATGTCAGTTACTTTAGTTCTTCTGCGGATCTCCTCATTTCTGATTCGATCGCGCAGAGAGACTCCGAGCATAGCCCTTTCCATAGCCCTTTGGGTGACTTTGAGCTTTCTGATAAGGCCCATCGTGAGCGGCCACGTCTCGGTGCCATATGTCATCACTGGCAACACACACTGGTCAAAGACTTTCGTCTTGAGACACTGCGGTATTTTGGACGTGAAGATATTGCGGAGCTTCCCGAACGCTGCCCATCCGAGTCGGATTCGACGAGTAACCTCTTTCTCTAAGTTGGATTTACCCAGCTGGACTGTTTGTCCCAGGTATACGCACTCATCAACAACTTCGAGCGTAGAGTCTCCAACTTTGAGTGGAGTGGGTACAATAAGGGCGTTAGACATAATTTTCGTCTTATCGATGTTCATTTTAAGACCCACTTGTTGTGAAACTCTACTGAGGTTATTGAGCATCGTGCCGAGATCTTCCAGGGTCTCAGCCATTACGACAATATCGTCGGCAAATCGAAGGTGGGTCATGTACTCGCCATTGATGTTGATGCCAAGTCCCTTCCAGTCCAGGAGTTTGAAGACGTCTTCCAATGCAGCGGTGAACAGTCTAGGAGATATGACGTCTCCCTGTCTCACTCCTCGCTGCAATTGGATAGGTTTCGAGTCCTGGTCCTGAAGACGAACTGACATAGTGGCGTTTTTGTACAGGTCCTTCAACACTTCAATGTACCGATAGTCGACTTGGCACCTCTGGAGAGATCGTAGCACGGCCCACGTCTCGATCGAATCGAAGGCCTTCTCATAGTCCACAAACGCTAGGCAAAGTGGCTGGTTATACTCTTCGGTCTTCTGTATAACCTGCCGTAGCGTATGTATGTGGTCTATGGTACTGAAGCCTTTACGAAAACCGGCTTGTTCGGGAGGCTGGAAGTCGTCGAGCCTGCGCGCGAGACGGTTCGTAATGACTCTCGAGAACAGCTTATAGACATGGCTCAGAAGTGAGATGGGTCTGTAATTCTTCAGCAGGGTCTTATCACCCTTTTTGAAGAAGAGTACCACCACACTTCTGTGCCATGCCTGTGGCGTTTTCCCTTCGAGTATGACAGAATTAAACAGCTTCTGAAGAGCTTTAAGCACTGGCCTTCCGCCTGCTTTCAGAAGCTCAGCCGTAATTCCATCGTGCCCGGGTGCCTTGTTGTTTCTAAGCTGTCTGAGAGCCATTCTAATCTCGTACAAGCTGACGTCCGGGATATCTTCGGTATGGTGTCGGGTAAGTCTAGCTCTTGGATCGTTGGCCAGACTGCTAACGGGTGGGCCGGTTGACGTGTATAACTGCCCATAGAACTTCTCGACTTCCCTCAGTAGCTCAGGCTTGGACGATACGGTTCTGCCATCCTCGGTCTTCAGCCTCGTCAACTGGCTCTGTCCAATAGACAGATCTCTTGCGAACACTTTGGAGCCTTTGTTCCGCTCAATCGCTTCTTTAATATGGTTAGTATTAAATAGCCGAAGGTCGCGAGTCAGAGACTTAGAGATCTGTTTATTGAGCCGCCGATATTGAGAAGCATCTTCCGGAGACTGCAGAACCATTTCGCGTCTTTCTTCCATTAGCTTGAGGGTGTGGGGTCTAAAGTACTTTGAACCAATTGTATGGACAGTTTCCACGAACCCGTTATTGTAGTCGTCCACATCTACGCATTCACCAAGGCATTCAAAGCGGTTTTGCAGTTCGAGCTGAAAGCCGAAAATACTTAAGTAAAATAAATAAAATAATAATAAATGTTTGGCACATTTATATTGTGAATGTAGTTCTGAAACCCTTTTTCTTAATGATGGCTCCAACCAAATAAGCAAGAATCGCTTATCAAATACTGCCTTAATAAACTGATAATTTGAATTTTGTCAACCTAAACTAAAAAAAAACTATTATTTTTATCGTCTAAATTTGTCCGATCTGATTCGTAGTCTGAGACCTGTTGCATAATTTCTAACTTATAAAAAAATAAAATTTTAATTCTCTGTATTTCATTCAATATAATTTATTCTTTATACGGGAAAAAAACTGCAATCTAACTAAAATTAGGCAACTTTACTTCACGTCGTGACACTTGAAGAACAACGTGTTTTTGAAACTTTGTAAGGAAAAATGTCCTGAGCAATATTTGCGTAACGTGTTCTTGTCACTCATTCACGTGACAGCAGAAAAACAGCCGGTTCGACAAATTGGCCGTGTGTACAAAATATAATACCTCTGATCTTGTTTTCTGAACAAAGTTGAAAGAGCTACATATTAAACGGGGCACACTAAAAGCGTAGCCGTGTTCCGCAAATTGAATCAATTTGCAAATAATCCCGCGATATTGTGAGCCTATACAGAGTGAGTCCACAATCGGTACTCGGCACCCCACTTAGTAATTGATGCGAGAATCGGTGCGTTACTAAGCGTTTTCTTGGTTCGTTATCTTTCGGTTAGGTCTTCCGCACACGAAAAATCTTTGGCAAATGAATTGTTTAACGCACTCACAAACCCTCTAATTTGCGTACCTACGTGATATGTTACGAATCCGCCTCCAGTATTTCTTTGATAAACAATTAAACAGCGATGCTTTTAAAATCTACAATTTGTTTTGTAGTAGTTGTGTAACATGTGCAGTACACGCAGCATCACGATTGTAGTGAATTAATTACTTAAGCAGCAATTTTTGATTTCGATAACAATTACAGATGGGGCCCTACAGTTTGATAGTTGTACAAAAATCGTTCATGTGCTCCTGCCCTATCTCCCGCCGGTGGTTGTGACGTCGGGTTGAGGCGAGATGGATGCCCGAAATTGGGTCAATGTGAACCATCAGTCTTTATAGCTCTAGATTCCCACCCTCATCCTCATCTGCTTCTGAAATGTGATTTACATGAAAGATTACAAGTTCAAGTTTGTGAGTGCGTAAAGTAATCTTTATTTTGTACTTATTTACACTTAGAGTTACACTTTTACAGATTTTTCTATTTTTGAAAAATTCCCAAAAAATCTTTATACTCTTCTAAAATGATCACTTTACTATTCTTATGTTTTTTCTTCTAATTTCCAAAAGTCGTAGAACAAGTAGTATTTGTTATGCAAGGAAGAAAAAATATTATTTGGTGCGAGTGCCTTGTATTGAAACTCTTACAAGCGAAGAATTCTAGGATAGAAGAATCCTGAGCATATAAAGCCAGGGTTTCAAGACACGAGACGCAAAATAACTTGGCTGCCAAGCGAAATACACAATTTTTCACCTCACTATAACGAATAGCGCTAGTACCTTAACTCATCATCACGTTCTTAGTTCAAAAACCTTTTCCACTCTAGCGGCCAAAAATTACTTTAGCACGCAGGTTTCGACCAATTTAGCAAAGTTTTCCGAGCAAGTGAGGTAAAAAGTTTTTGCATATAGCCTCCGCAATAAGACATAGACCTTCCTTAATTCAGAAAATAATTCGGCTTACATTGCTCGTTGAAGTAAGGATATTGGAATTAACAAAACCAAGTCTATTAGCAATGTAAGCTGAATTAGTCTTTGTATTTAGGAAGGTGTGATTGCGACTTTAGATCCATGTTACATGTTAAATAAATCCGAACAACTTTTCCTAATAAGAGCAATAAAAAAATTACAATTCCGGCTAACGTTTTGTAAGTAAGTATTTGTTTAGTTTGTTTCAATTATTCACAATTAATATATAAATAATCAAAACCACAAAAATGTGAACAATCATGTGCGGTCACGTGTTTGGATGCAGATGAAACCACTGAACAAATTTGATCAGGGACAATGCTCTCATTCTGTTATTTGATTTTGTTTACTGATTGACGATAATATTTGCCAAATAAAGAGTTATCAATCGCGGTCCTGCCCACATTCATTCGCATTTATTCAAACGTAAATTTTTGTTTGGGTGATAAGGAACAGAAATAATAAGGATTAGAAACAGTGTGACAAGAGAACTTTGTGGCGTAAAAGAAGACGTAGTGACCAGAATCGAGAAAGGGATGCTGAGATGGTTTGGTCATGTAGAGAGGATGAATGAACGAAGTTTGACGAAAGAGATCTATCATGCGTGAGTGAATGGAAACGTTGGAAGGGGAAGGCCTAGGCGAACGTACCAGGACCATAGGATCTTCTTAATAAAGGCCAGATTAAAAGTACCCTAAACCGACGAGCATACATGAAAGGATTGATGAAAGAACAGGAAGCGACGGAAGTATGTCAAGATCGTAGCAGGTGGAGGACTGTGGTCTCTGCCTACCCCGTCGGGAAAAAGGCGTGATATTATGTATGTTATAAGGAACATTTCGACGACTCAAGTTTTGTAGGCACGGCAGCAACCACGTAGAAACAAATCCAGTATAAGCTAAAGCAGCGCTACGCTACAACGCCCGGAAACAGAGGCCCGCTCATGGTCAAAGTGTTTCCAGTGACGTGTGGCCGTGTGTACAGTCAAGAACACATCAAGATCTCGCGAGGTTTTTTCGCTCGCCACTTTGTTTGTGAAGGGATGAAGTTAAAACTATATCATTTCAGTTAATTTAAACTGACGTCGTAAAGAGGTAAATAATAGGTATCTTAATATTAATAAATATATTTTACTGCAAGTATTTGCTGCGCTGCGAGTGCCTCGAGCAAACGAAGGATTCCAGGAGCCACAAGCAAAGCGAGTGGTTCAAAAGAAGAATCCTGAGGGTGGCGAGACGGTTTCAAGGCTCGAGATGGGAGATAAAGATGCCGAGCTTGAGCTTGCTAAAACTTTGCCAGATTTTGACTGCTTTTTTTGGCTCCTAGTCATAATGAATTGATAAATTTATGTTGGCCCATAATGAACAATCAAATATTAGGAGAAACTTCTGTTGTCTTGTCGGTGGAAGTGCTTTTACGCTCCGGTAGTTTTTTGACAATGCTTGTTGCTTTTTAGGGTTCCGATAGCAAAATGGTAAAAAAAGGAATCCTTATGGTGCCGCTTTGTCTGTCTGTCTGTCTAACCTGTATATCTCAGCAATCACTCATGCTGTCGACTTGAAATTTGGAATAGTTTTAGAACATGGTTGCCTTACTTAAATGCATATGAAAGAATTAAAAAAGAATTAGGATTATTAATGTAAAGGTGGCCCGAATAGGGGGAGGCAAATATTCAAATTTTGGTTACTAGGTTGAGTGGGGGGGGGGGGTATCATATGAAAGGGCTTTACTTGTACATTCTAAAATATATTTTTGTAATTTTTTACGACTTAGTTTTGAAGTTATGATGAAAAATTAACAAAAAATACCGCCCCCCCCCCCCTGTTATCTCCGAAGTTTGTGAAAGGAAAAATCTGAATTAATTACAGTCGATAGAAGTTTATGTAAATATTACAGCAAAAATAAAACGATCTTTCTAAGTTGCACAGTTTTTTAGTAATCTGCAAAAAACCTTTACAAACAAATTTAGGTTTGCGGTCCTTAAAATGGACTTTACATCTCTCATATTCGGTAAGTAGGTCCTTATTACCCCCAAATGGCTCTAGGGTAATAATGTAGCTAGAAAAGCCCTAGGGCGGTAAGTAATTGAGTTTTGAAAGAGTGAAGTGTTTTTTTTTAATTACTTACCGCCCTAGGGCTTTTCTAGCTACATTATTTCCCTAGAGCGCTAATTGGTCACCAACAATTTGGTGGTAATAAGGACCTACTTACCTCACAATCGAGATGTAAAGCAGAGTAGTTAGTTCGGGTGTAAGCATCAATTGCACCCTCGAACTATAGGCGCCCTCGCTGCTTACAGCCCTTGGCTACTAATCTACTATTATCGCTTCCAAAAATACTATAGGCATATACAACTCGCACTTGGCCGGTTTTTTTCTTCATCAGATCCATATAACTCGTTCTTTCATGGAAAGGGAAGGAAACAGTGCACCTCAGTGCACAGAATCATAGCAGAACATATGATATCTTCTGCCCTAATTCGAAATAAAAATAAATTCGATTTGATAAAAATAAATATGCGATGTGTTTACAGAGAGCTTCACATGACACTTTTTCCATCTTGATACAGAACTTCTTCGCCTTTGAAGTAATAAAAACGTTATTGTGTTATAACGCAGCTCATTTGTCGTTTTACTGTTGGCAGTGATTCGATTGGGCGAAGCTTTATGAGCCAGCTGTGATTCGATACATTTTTTATCTTCAGTTACACAGTTGAGGATGTGTACACAGATTCATAGAGAAAAACATTTCAATTATGTTTTTGTAGGTAAAACACATTTTTTAATATTTTTGTAAGGCAACAATATCAAACTTTATATTGCTTCAAAATATTTGTTGGGAGGTAGTCGGCCACTTTGACTTATTTTTGCTGTAAATATACAGCGTGAATTTTCATTCGTTTTAATCCCGAAGCCCAGTGATTCTACTCATGAAAACAAGCAACTTTCCACGACAAAAAGTTATCACGTGATCGACTCATTTTGTATGGAAGGTGAACATTTTTTATCGAGTAAAAAACTTACTTGTTTTCATGAGTAGAATCATTATTCACGCTGTATATTAAATATTTTCTATCTTCATTCGATTTAATTTTATAATTCCATAAAATTTAATATAAGGTGCCTCTGTTATGCAAATGTGGGTCAACCTAAGGTGTCAACCATGTTTTAAATTTCAGCGACAATATTAAAAATGAAACACTTCAGGCCAAACACCAATATGAACCTTGGCGAATAACTGTAAGAGAACAATAAACCTCCCCTAAACGCGCTTTTTATTCAAGTTGTTTGCCGGCCGCTATAGGACATACATACTCGTACATACATAATATCACGCCTTGTTAACGTCGGGGTAGGCAGAGACCACAGTTCTCCACATGCTACGATCTTGACATACTTCCCTTGCTTCATGTACTGTCATCAATCCTTTCATACATGCTCGTCGGTTTGAGTACTTTTAACCTGGCCTTTATTCAGAACGTCCTGAATTTGGTCCTGGTCCTGGTATAGGACTCCTAATAATATGCTGTCGTTACCGACGATAGTGACACTTAGTGAACTGTAGGTTCGTTTACGTGTCCGAAGTAATTATCTATCTTTGTACTTGTAATTTCTAACTTCCTTACTATTCCCCAAATTTATTTATGTGTATCTGAACAAAACTGTTACGTGTATCCGAACGTATATAAAATTAAGATCTAAGTGTTGCCACATGTATAAAATTTGTACTATGTATTTCCTTCTTGTCATGGCCGCCTGCCCAACAATAAATGCTCTGAATCAAAAGCGTCTTTATTAATTTAAATATATACGCCCGCACAAGTTACAACATGGTGCCATCGTGGGATTATTAGTCAAAAGCCCATCAAGCCGTCGATTCAAGCCACAGTCACGGATTCGAGTGAGTCAAAAAAAAATTTTTTTTTCAATATCACGCCGCCGCCGCGCCGCTGAGAAGTCGAAATGCCTGACCCTCCTCCGCCGCCGCCGCCGCCCAAGAATCCGACAACTCGTCCTTTGCCTCCAAATAACTTTAGCTTGGATGTTAACGCTAGCAATATGCCATTAGCCTGGCGTAATTTCAAGACTAACTTCGATATTTTCATGGTTGCAAATGGCCTCGAGGGAGAACAAGATCCACGTAAGGTAGCCATTTTGCTTCATACCATTGGTCCCGATGCTCTTCAAATATTTCATTCCTTTGACGTCGAGATGTCTAGCATCACATTTAAGGACTTGTTAACCAAGTTTGAGAACTATTTTGCGCCGCGTGTCAACATCTCAATGGAGAGACACAAGCTGTTTAATCGAAAACAAGCCGCAGGGGAAGAAATCGAGTCGTACGCCACAGATCTCAAGAATTTAAGCATACAATGCAACTTCGAAAGTCTTGCTGACAGTTTGCTAAAAGATATCTTTTCCTGGAACCTAAATTCTTCATGCGCGTACATAAGAGAACGCATTTTGTTAGACAAACCAGCAACATTCGAAGAAGCTGTCAGTCTCGCCAAAACATTAAGAAATACGAAGCAGGAAGCACAAGCCCTAGCATCTAATGAAATCATCGCCGCCACTGTCAGTAGTCGTCCATCGTCACGTCAGAGTCATCAAGCCAACAACGGTAATCAACGTCAACGTAGTCAAACTCGTCAAGACAATACAATTCGTCCAGGTAGTCACAGTCGTCAAGAGAGTCACCACCGTCCAAGAAGTCAAGATCGTCAATCCAGTCAACAAGCGTCATACAAGTCTAATATATGCTCAAAATGTGGTCAAGTTCACCGTCTACGCTGTCCAGCCTTAGGAGTCACCTGCAGGAATTGCAACAAGCTGAACCATTTTGCCAAGTGCTGCCGCTACAAGCAAGTAAGAATAGTAGAAGAAGAACAAACTGTTATAGCTAACGAGGCAGATACCTTCTATTTCAATTGTCTTTTTATTGATGCAGCTACTCTTAAAGATTCTTACCAAGCCAGTCTGTCTATAAACAATAAGAACATTGATTTTCTTCTTGATACAGGTGCCGACGCTGACATTTTGTCATTTAACTGTTATAAATCACTTAATCTGCCCCTGTCCAACATAAAGAAAAGCTCTTATAAGCTTTCAACACTAAGTGGTGAAGTCTTACCTACAGTAGGTTATTGCAGTCTATCAGTCAAACATAATAATAAAGTTTACAATGTCAATTTTCATATTGTGGATTTGCCTTGCAAGAATATAATAGGTCGCAACAGTTGTGAGGTCCTTAAATTGATTAAAAGAGTTCACAATGTTCAATTTAGTCAATCTACGGACACTCTGCTGGTTGAATATAAAGATCTTTTTACCGGAATAGGTTGTCTTAAAGATTATGAATGCCACTTGTCAATGAAACCAGATGCCACTCCTTCAGTCGATGCTTGCCGCAGAATCCCATTTAGTCTCTTGGAACAATTAAAGGAAGAGTTATCTTTGTTAGAAAAAGATCAAATTATTATCAAAGTCAATGAACCTACTGACTGGGTTAGTTCAATTGTAATCACTTCCAAGAAAAATGGCAAACTCCGCCTGTGCATTGATCCAAGAAAACTAAACAAGGCTATAATGCGTCCACACTATCAATTTCCTACTATAGACGAGATAAAGTACAGCCTTTCTGGTTCCCAGTACTTTACAACTCTTGATGCAAATAAAGGATTCTATATGTTAAAGTTAGATGAACCGTCTTCAAAACTCTGTACTTTCATCACACCTCAAGGTAGGTATAGATTCCTCAGACTTCCCTTTGGCATAAATGCTGCCCCAGAACTGTTTCATTCTATAATGACACAAAAATTCTCTGATATCCCAGGCGTCAAGATCATGATGGATGATTTTCTCATATATGGTCAGACAAGAGAAGAACATGATTTTAGACTAAAACAAGTCTTAGAGAGAGCTAGGCAGTTAGGGATAAAATTCAATAAAGAAAAATCGAACATATGTCAGACAGAAGTCAAATATTTGGGCCACATCTTCACTCAAGATGGTGTGCGAGTAGATGATACTAAAGTCAAAGCTATTTGTGATATGCCTTGCCCCCAAAACGTAGCAGAACTACAAAGGTTCTTGGGTATGGTGACATACCTTGGTTCCTATATAGAAAATTTGTCAGAGAAAACCTCAAATCTAAGAAAACTTTTGTCTAAAGAAAATGAATGGTGTTGGCAGGACATCCATACTTCTGAATTTAATTTATTAAAAGAATGTATCACCAAAGCCCCTATTCTGACATACTATGACCCTAATAAAACAATCACTTTGTCAGTGGATTCCTCCAAGGATGCCATGGGTGCGGTTATCTGTCATGACAATCACCCGATTGCATATGCTTCAGCTTCATTAAGCCCATGTCAACAGTCATATTCCCAAATTGAAAAGGAGCTATTAGCTATCCTATTTGGTTGTACGAAGTTCCATCAATATGTGTATGGTCGTCACATACTAGTCGAAACAGACCACAAACCCATAGTCTCGCTTACTAACAAGCCAATTTACAATATTCCTCCCCGTCTACAACGAATAATGTTGAGATTACAACCATATGACCTGAATGTAACGTATAAACCTGGCAAATACTTATATGTCGCTGATACTCTGTCTAGAGCAGCCTTACCTGAACAGTCATTACTTGATCTAGATTCTGACCTAGATTTACATGTCAACTTAGTCCTCAAGTCAACTGTCAATCAGTCCTCAGAGACTAAAAGATATCCAAGAACAGACCTCCAAAGACCAGGAATTGTCACTATTAATTAAATATTGCACATCAGGTTGGCCAGAACATAAAAAATCAGTTCCAGACATTATTAGACCATATTTCCCTTTGAAAACTGACTTACATACAATTAATGGCATTGTTTTTAAAAATAACAGTGTTATTATACCCTTAGTAATGAGAAATGACTTATTAAAACAGATTCATGCTGGTCATCAAGGAATCAACAGTTGTCAAAGATTAGCTAAAAACCATGTATATTGGCCTAACATGTATTCTGATATAGAAAAATATGTCAATAATTGTCATATCTGCCTCACTAACAGACGCAGTAATTCTAAAGAGCCCCTACAGCCTCATGAAGTCAAACCAATTCCTTGGTACAAGGTTGGTGTTGATCTATTTGATCTCAATTCAGATAAATATGTCATAGTCGTTGACTATTTTTCCAAATATTTTGAACTCACCAAGCTGATAGGTGGTTCCAATAGTAAGATTGTTATAAGTCAACTAAAATCTATATTTTCCAGACATGGAATTCCCAACATTTTAATGTCCGACAATGGTCCCCCATTCAACTCCAAAGAGTTTCAAGATTTTGCCTCAGATTGGCAAATACAACATACACCGTGAATTTGCATTCACCAAAAAAAAATTAAGTAAGTAACCGGTACAAAAAAAGAAAATGAAATTCAGTAGTACTTTTGTTTATATTCATTATTGTCAAAATTACAACTACAATTAGTTTCCCGAAATTCCTGCTTATTTTTTGGACATCTCGCGCCATTCAAAACTACTACGTTTAGTTTAATACGCGTCGCGTGAGACGCCGCCAGTAGACCCACTGAGCATGAATGAGATGGCACGCGTCCTTCACGCAACGTTGCCTACCGTGCGTGCGTACCACGAGACGGACGCAGCGGCGGGCGGGCGGCACTACTCACTCACTCACTCACGCTCGGTATGTGTGGCATAGCGGTGAGACACCAAACCGAAGATCCGTACGGGGTTCAATTACCAGTCAGACAAAAGTTATTTGAAATGAAACAACATAACACGTGAGATACCTACCTACCCTAGCTACACGTCGTAGTTGGTAACATGTTTGAACATGTTTTGAAGATGGAAGGACTTTTATGCCTGCCGTGAAGCAGCACTACCGTGTTTCGGTTCGAAAGGTAAGGGACAGAAAAATTACCGGCAAATAAGACATTCCATCTTAGTCCTTAGGGTAAGCAACGCACTTTGCTATCTTGTTAGTGTCAAAGTAGGTACTTACGCCACAAATAAGACGGTAGGTGTTAGCCGGTGGTGGTAACCAGTGACCACTTACCATCAGGTGGCCGATCTGCTTATTTGCTCAGAAAACCTTACGTTACGCTAATTTTATTGTTATCATCAGCTGATTAACCTTAGCTTCTTTGCAGGTAATAAGGTACCTACTCAAAAGTGCATATCTATCTACCTATTTGTGACTAGTTTCGTGCCGCCCGAGTGCCTCTGTGATGGCTTACCTAAGCCATGATCAGACCTTCCTTAATTCAGAAACTGATTCGGCTTAAGCCACGATCACACCTAGCTGCATTCAAAGTCTAATTCGGCATACATTGCTCGTTGAAGTAAGGATATTACAATTAACATAACGAAGCCTCCCAGCAATGTATGCCGAATTAGTCTTTGAATTCAGGTAGGTGTGATCGTGACTTTACATTGTTCGTTGAAGTAAGGATATTGCAATTGAAGCCACGATCACACCTAGCTAAATTCAAGGACTAATTTGGCATACATTGCTCGTTGAAGTAAGGCTATTGCAATTAACATAACCAAGCCTCCCAGCAATGTATGCCGAATTAGTCTTAGAATTCAGGTAGGTGTGATCGTGACTTTACATTGTTCGTTGAAGTAAGGATATTGCAATTGAAGCCACGATCACACCTAGCTAAATTCAAGGACTAATTTGGCATACATTGCTCGTTGAAGTAAGGCTATTGCAATTAACATAACCAAGCCTCCCAGCAATGTACGCCGAATTAGTCTTTGAATTCAGCTAGGTGTAATCGTGACTTAACATAACCAAGCCTCCCAGCAATGTATGCCGAATTAGTTTTTGAATTCAGGAAGGTGTGATCGTGGTAAAATTGATAGCAAGCCTACGGTTTAAGTTGTCCTGCGAAACACAGAGCAAGTGATGATGACTGATATTCTTTTAAATCAGTGTAGGTAGGTATTCTTTGGGTGGGAATTTCCTTCCTGGTACAGTCAAGAGCAAGTCAAGCTTGACAACGCAAAGCGCGACTAAAGCTCCTATCGCTGCGCTATTGAAATAAGAACGTTAGGTACAGTTAAGAGCAGGTCAAGATTGACACTCGCAGTGCGACTTCCGCCTCTACTCTACGCTCACTGAAAATAGCACGGTACAAAGTCCGATGTGTCAAGCTTGACGTGTTTTTGACTGTACAAAGTGCACTGTGTCAAGCTTGTTGTGCTTTTGACTGTACAAGCCGAGATTTGTTTCAAATATGATGTCCTGGATGAAATCCTAGCCATCCACTTACCGGCTAGCTATGCTATCTTCGCCCTTCCTGGTACAGTCAAGAGCAAGTCAAGCTTGACAACGCAAAGCGCTACTAAAGCTCCTACCGCTGCGCTATTGAAATAAGAACAACGGTAGGTAAGGACAGTTAAGAGCAGATCAAGTTTTACACTTGCAGTGCGACTTCCGCATCTACGCTCACTGAAAAAGTACGGTAGGTACAAAGTCGTGTCAAGCTTGACGTGCTCTTGACTGTACAAAGTACATTGTATCAACTGTGTCAAGCTTGATGTGCTCTTGACTGTACAAGCCGAGATTTGTTTCAAACATGATGTCCTGGATGAAATTGTAGCCATCTACCTACCGGCTAGTTAGGCTATCTTCGCCCTTAACAGGTAGATACTACCTACCTAAACTTATGTTGCATGTCGCTTACTGAACACATTCATAGTTAGTCGAGAGAGTGAGGTGAGGCAAGAGATAATGACGAACATCAGGTAAGTAGGTAAACGTGTAACACGATTGTTTGAGCTGTGCCGCGCCAAGCGCAGGCGCTTGCTTTGTCACCTTTGACCAAATGCCGCCGATTGCGGCACGCGCTGATGGCGAATGGCGTGGCGGTGAGGCACCAACTTTCAATCCGTGGGCCGTCAATTTGATTTTCAGTTAGAATAAAGGTTATTTAAATTGTTCTTCGTGTGTTTAATTTAGGTCGACATAAGTGTAAGTAGGTATTTTGATTTATTTCTTACGTATTTTAACTAAATAAGTAAGAAAAATGAAAAAGAGAACAGAAAATTCGTAGGTAATTTAAAATATTGTAATCACTAATTATTTACGACAATTGAAAATGTGATAGGAACCTTACCGTAACTTGAGTTTCCTTACAAGTTCACAGTCACAATAAAACGTCATACCTATCCCTCACTTTTACAATAAGATAGGTATTTACACGTATTGTAATAAATTTTCAAAATGTCCACCACCGTTATCGATGCACACACGAGCACGTTTCATCAAATTGTTGCGTAATGATAACAAAACGTTTCTTTGTGATTTGACGTCACGAAAAGCCCGTATGATGCGCTGTTTTAGCTCTTCTCGATTGGAAGGTTCATCTTGAAACACTCGTCGCTTGATTTCACTCCAGAGGTAAAAGTCTAAGGGGGTTAGATCTGGTGATCGAGCGGGCCATGGCACTGGGCCTCCGCGACCAATCCAACGCTCCCCGAATTCTTGATTTAAGAAGGCGCGCACTGAAAGCGCGAAATGCGGCGGAGCCCCATCGTGTTGAAAGTACAGATTTTGAAGTCTTGCCAACGGCACCTGTCCTAGCGAAGTCTCTGTCATTCTGCGAAGGTGGTTTAAGTACCTTTCACCATCCAGCCGCTCGTTGATAAAAAATGGACCAATAATGATGTCATTTAGTATGCCGGCCCAAACATTTATGCTAAAACGATGTTGGAACGAGCTCTCTTTTGTGACGTGTGGGTTCTGATAAGTCCACCAATGCTCGTTGTGGCAATTAAAGATTCCTGTGCGAGTGAACATGCACTCGTCACTGAATAGAATGTTTATGTTGGGGTGGCTTAGAATCCAGCGGCAAAAATTTATTCTTGGCTCGCGGTCTGCAGCGCTAAGCTCCTGGACTTTACGAAAGTGGAAAGGGTGCTGCCCGCTTGTATTCAGGATCTTCCACACGCAGTATTGGGATACACCGAATCGACGAGCAGCTTGACGAGTGCTTCGACGCGGGTCTTCTTCGAAGTAGTGGAGGATATCATCAAAAAGCTCCTGAGAATATCTTGGTCCTCCTCGCGCTTGGGCATTAGCGGGTTCCCGAAACTGACCGTAATCCAGCAACCTTTGGTAACAATTTAGCATCGTTGAGTACGATGGCTGGCGGCTGTTGGGGTAATCTTGCCGATATTGCCGCAGTGCGGCAGACACGTTTTCCCCGGACATGAAATACGCACGGACCATCATGGTGTATTCCCGATTGGTGAATTGATAGGCCATCATGAAAAACTACTGAAATGGCGGGAAAAAAAGGATTACATCCGCGTCGCGTGCCGTGCGTTATCAGACTGAAGGAAGGAAGGGGTAGGTGATTAGAGGCCGGCAGGGGGCGGGCGCGAGCGCATTGACGACGGGGTGGCATGCGCTGTTGCCATTTAGTGCTTGACTCTTTCACTACAACTTACGCGCGTGATTGATTATGAATGAACTTGCGATAGTTGAGTTCTATGCCCAATTATTAAACATTTAGAAGGATATTCCATAAACTTCTTTGTTTGTTCTTTTTTTTGTTTAAATTAATTTAATTTCATGGGCAGAATCACCCAATTTTTTTTTTCTGGTGAATACAAATTCACGGTGTATAACTTCAAGCCCCTATTTAGCACGGTCCAACGGACTCGTAGAAAGAACTATTGGCACTGTAAAAAACATTTTAAAAAAATGTTTTGCTGATAATTCTGACCCTTATCTAGCATTATTGCAGTACAGAAATACCCCTAAAGATTGCATGTATTCTCCTGCACAATTACTCATGTCTAGGTCTCTTAGGTCCACACTCCCAGTCCTAGAACAATCTTTGAAGCCTAGAGTACCTAACTACAGGTTGCTTAAAGATAAGATACAAAAACAAAATAACCAATCACAGATTTATTATGATAAACATACAAAGCCTTTGTCTTCACTAAGCATTAGTGATAAAATATACTTTAAAAAACACCCCAATAGTGTTTGGATTCCCGGTACAGTTTCAGCCTTTGGTCCACAACCTAGGTCTTACATCATTTCCTCTCCAGAAGGTACTTTCCGCCGCAACCGCCAACATATCCTGAAACCAAAATATTCTCCATTACAGTCTAGTTCATTCTGTCCCTTATCACCTCCCAAATCCAACAGTCATCCTGTTTTTCAGCCTGACGCTGATCCTCCTCAACGTTCCTCGCAGACTTCCAGTCCTAAGCTGTCCTCGCCTTCGTCATATCACTCCCCTCGTCCAGTCACTCCCGTCCAAAACCCTGAAATAATACCAAGCACTGAACCAACTCCAAACGTTCACGTAAACCAACCCAACGTTACTTATTCATCTTTTGGTAGAGCTATTATTAAGCCTCGTAGATTTTGGTAAATCATAAGTTTTACTTTGTTTTTATTTCGATTGTTTTTGTCATGTAATTTATTAGATTTGTCATAACCTCAAAATTGTATTTTTGTTCACAGATTATTGTAATGTCAAAGTCAAATTGAAGTTTAGCAAATGTCAATGTTACGTCACTTTTAGGGATGTTCGTTTCATATCATAGATAATAAGTTTGAATTGAAAAAAAAAAAAAAAAAAAATGTACTTACGTTCCGTTTCATGATTTGTCTTTGTAAAAGAAACTTTCTTTTTTAACAGGGAAGATGTTACGTGTATCCGAACGTATATAAAATTAAGATCTAAGTGTTGCCACATGTATAAAATTTGTACTATGTATTTCCTTCTTGTCATGGCCGCCTGCCCAACAATAAATGCTCTGAATCAAAAGCGTCTTTATTAATTTAAATATATACGCCCGCACAAGTTACAACAAAAACCAATAAACTTTTTAAGACGAAATTGTTACTCGCATCGCCTGCGACATAAGCCTAAGTTTTACGTTATGTGTTTTCCTTTGCGAAATGGATATCTATCATTAATCTTCGTAACAAATATCTATGCTTTTCCCCCGAGTTCTCTTGTCCCGGCAGGCGGTGTTATGATCCCTCTTGATGGCCGACCGAGAGAGAGCACTTAATAAAATGCGTTTTTCCAATTTATTTTTATTCTTGGAACCGCGCGCGTTTAGCCCGGATTTTTATTTTGCATGCAACATTTTGAGGTTATACGAGACATAAAAGTTTCAACATAAGAGCTTCCTTAAAGTTGGATTTGGAATGTTGTATAAATAAAATATTTTTAGTACTTACCTGACAAAATGGTATGATGCTCTATCTCTATTTCTATGAATGCCATTTTCATTAAAAAATCTCTAAAACTATTAAAAGATAAATCATTCATGAAAATTGACAATTATCAATCCTCACTTTGATTTCCTATTTTTCGTAATCATCATTAATCGCCTTGAAGCAATGACGATTGATTACGTGGTTTTTCGAAAGCTAATCTTTTGCTTTCGTCTTCAATGGCACGTTGTTATTCTTGGAACTAGTGATTACGAATTCAAAAGAAATAATAACTCAATTTATTTTCCTATTTTTGTTCATAACAATAACTAAAGTGGACCATTTAGAAATAAGAATTACATAGCAAGAAACAAGCTTAAACCAAATAAGAATGAGCACTCATTATCCAGACAACTATTACAAGTTTCAAAATGGCGTCACATGGGAAACTAACTCTTATTACATTAGTAGTTGACTTCACAATCCGTTGCTACATTCGTTTTATTAGTGTTAAAGTCTGAGATGTCTGTCGACGGTGCTGCCCCCAAGGAATTATTATTGTTTGCTAAGTTTGTTTTGGACACATTTTTTTGGAGTGAAATAACTTTGAAATAATTTTAGAGAAAAATGTTGGTTTCATAGATTTTCCTTGTTTTTTAGTTGTCATAATTCTGCAATTTTTTATAGAAAAAATAATCTCTCCATTGAAAAAGCTCGTGTATGTTGAACAAAGAAAAGCTCCATATATTTTTGTGTTTGCTCTGTAAAAGTCCGTTTTCGATACAAAAAAAACTCGAGATAAAAAAATTAAAACAAATGAAAACTGTAGCAATGTTTTGGTCAGAATAGCGAATTTCCTAGTATTTATCAGTCATAAAAAAACTCACCGTTTCTCTCTGTATTTTTTCTTTTTCATTTACATATCTGTTTTTAGTACAAGTTTGGCTGGCGAGCTGTTATTGCAAAAATCCTGTTGTGCTACGTTTCTGAATTATATGGCCCACGGGCTTTTCGTTTTAACGAGTTAACGTTAAAAGCTTACCCAACGAGGCTCGGCGCAAATACAAGACTGGCTTTTGTCAAAAATCTTCTTTTAGAATTAAATATTGCCAATACGTGGTTCGAGTGGTGCCGGCAAAGAATAGTACAGTCAAGAGAACATCAAGCTTGACACTTTGGACTTTGTACCGTTCTTATTTTATTTCTAGCGTCGCAGAAGCTAAAGTGGCACTGCGAGTGTCAAGCTTGATCTGCTCTTGACTGTACCAACCTATCCCTACCCGTGGGTGTCACAAGAGGCGGCTTAGGGTTATGCACCGGAGGATGGGCAGCAGCATTTTTCTGTGTATCGTACCATCGTACATACTGCGGTCACCAACAACAGCGGTCGCCAGCCGCAACGCTAACAAGCGTGATGACTATGGTAAATCCCCTTACACCATGCGTTTTTGCTAGAGTTCTGGAGAGACCTCCCTACAGTGGACGTTTCATGGGATGTTATGAATACATGGTTCATTTAGGCCTTGAACGAAAGCAATTCAATTATCTTGTTATGTTATATGAAACCACCATTTATTTACCTTCCATTGAAGTTAAAATGTTTTTATATTATGACGTAGAAACGAGCTGCAGATAGACATGAGTTTATCTTTGCAATATACGTTCAAACGGAAGTAACATGAGTATACTTTTTATCGCTGGAAATAAAGAAACTTACGGGGGCAAGGTCACATACATAAACTAGTTTTTGACGAAAAATTTTGAATCACGCCAGCGCAGCGAATCATTTACCTAAGCACGCCAGCTTTGGTATTCTCTAATGAAAATTTAATCTACTTTCGATTCGATTTTTCAAATTCAAGTTTGAAACTTATAACACAAAAAGAAGGATAGAATTAAGAAATGAAGTGAGTTTTTTTTATATTTTATAAGCGTTTTTATAATGTTCAGTTTAAAGGCAGTCGGAAATTGGACTCCTTGCGAGGATACCCGAACTCGAGACCAAACAAACCTATAGGCAATTCTACAGTCACGCGGATTTTCGTCCGCGTACGGATCGCAACGCATTTCGTTTGTGCTTCTCTTGTCTCTTGTCCGCGCTGCTGGCTCGCATCACGCATGCGGATAGGTTATGAAGCTTACAGCAACACGTGACACGCGCAACGTTAAGAGTTCCTCTAAGATATAAAATGATTAAAAACGGACGGCACGCATGCGTACCAGATCCGCACGCGGACGTAGTTCCACGTGACTGGAGAAGCGCCCTAAGTTTTCTTAACCTTCAGACTTTGGAAGTTTCTAGACGCTACTTGAAAGCGGTGAAGGTTCACTCAAACTTCCAATTAATTACAGGTGCAACATTTCAGTTCTAATTTGAATCATAAACATGTCAAACTTAATTTAATTATGAGGGTCTTCTTGGCTATATATTTAGTTAGAATTACTACGCTGTTCTACAACTCCGTTCAGAAGGGCACCTGTATTTTTGTAGGGTTGAGAACAAACTCTACAGGGATGATACCTGGGTCGGAAACTTAATAAAATGCTCTTTCCATTCTATGTAAAAAACACCTGCTAAATTGCTGAAAACTAACAATTTCAAATTAAGTGTGCAGTTTTGAATTTATCTGTTTAATTTTGTTTAATCCTTTACTATTAAACGAGCAATATTTGTTATATTTGTAATCGGTTTCTCGAAAACGGCTCTAACGATATCGATGAAATTTACCATAATACGGGGGTTTGCAGGTGCAAAATATCGATGTAGCTAGGTCTCATGTCTGGGAAAATTCGTTTTCTCTGTGTAGGTATATAAGCATTTTTTTAAGTACCGCGTTTTAGACAAAACACTACAGCGCCATCTGTTGGCGGGTAGCATATCTTGCTCACCCGATGATATTTTCAGGTTGAGGCGGCTATTATAGAGCGAGGCTCGGTCGCCCAGGTCCTAGATCATAAAAGACGAAACTGAGCTATTACGTGATATCTATGTGGTTTCATACTGCGGTTAAGGTTTTGACCAGTTTTGACATTCAATAAAAAGAAGTTGATTCGACTAGGTTGTCATCATGCCTACTCAGCAGATACGTGCGTGCGTGTGTGTGTATATGAGGGAATACGTGTGTTTGGCTGGCGCAAGGAAGCTGCTGTGTGACTCCCCTGTTTCTAAGAAATTATTTTATTTAATATTAGTTTCTATCACACATACATTTGTTACGTAATGCGGTATTTCTACATAACAACAAAGTCATTTCATCCTCCTGTTCTTCGTCTCTATTTAATAAATTAAATATCTTTCTGAGTGAGATTACGGCAGCTGTAATAAGCAGCTATTCCGAAGCTGGTGGATATCATCACAAAGGAGCTGTCACTCACTCTAGTCTGTCTGGTTTACATAGGGATGTGTCCTCGCCCAGTTTTTGTTACTATTAATAACGTCATGGCGGTTTATTGAATTATGGCCACTAGTTTTACGTGTATTAAATGAACCAATATATAGGAAATATATAGACAATTTTATTCGACAAATGAAATCGTGTTGGTTTTGTTTATACAGGGTGTTAGGGACAGCCATCCGAATACTGAAGGGGCATGATCAGTCAACGGCACTGAACAACTTTTAGTGAACAAAACTTTCAGGATACGAAAAAAAAATCGGCTCCTCCATACAAACTGCCCGATCAAGTTTACAATTTTGTATGGAGACGCGGTTTTTTTATACGTTTCCTGAAAGTTTTGTTCACTGAAATTTGTTTAGTGTCGTTGACTGATCATGCCCCCAGTATTCGATGGGTAAGGGACAGGTTTCCGAAAACTGCAGTCAACGTAACTGAACAACTTTCATTGAGTAAAATTTTTAGGAAATTAATTCTTTTTCTATACTTTTCTAGCCTAGGTGCGTAATTTACTATATCGTAACGTGAAGAGCTGTACACATAAAAATTATTGTATCTCTCTTGAAGCGCAAACTCAGTTGAGGCTCCAATAATAACATTACTCCAAGTCAAGCTCAGAAGCACATGGCACTACGACGTTGCTCCTTAATGAAATATGGAATTGCAACGCCTTAGTGCAGGACATTGTCACGAGTGGACAGCCCCCATCCCTGCTGCAAAGCCGATTATAATCGCGATAAAAACGCCAAGAGGGGGGTCGAGGGGTTCTAGAAACAATCCCCTCCTCCGCGTCCCCCTTTTTGGGGTTTCTTATGTAGCATTGTAATTGTAATTCGATCCTTCAAACATAATTAAAATTATATTCTTCATATTTCCTATATAGGGTGACTTTTAATTAGTTCTTGATAGAAGACAACTTTCGCCAAGGAACATAGGTCGAAATACGAAAATCAAGTTTTGACCTCCCATAGAAACTGCATCAGCTGATCGCGCATTTTGTATGGGAGGTCAAATTTGGTTTTTCGTATTTCGATTCGACCTATGTTCCTTGAGAAAAGTTGTTGAGTATCATGAGTACATGCGTGTCTTTTGCTATCAAGAACTAATAAAAAATCACCCTATATGTAGTTGAAATAAGCAACAGTATCTGTTGAGTAGTTTTAGGGTTCCGTACCTCAAAAGAAAAAAACGGAACCCTTATAGGATCACTTTGTTGTCCGTCTGTCTGTCTGTCTGTCTGTCTGTCTGTCTGTCTGTCAAGACCCTTTATCTCACGAACGGGTAAAGGTATCAGGTTGAAATTAATACCATATATTAGGATCCATGAACCACACAAGATCTGAAAATTAATTTTTTTTACAATGACGCAATCAAAAGATATGGCATTTTATGTCCTCATCTCCATACATTTATTCAAAAATGAAAAACCTACAGGGTACTTCCCGTTGACCTAAAATTATGAAATTTGGCAAGAAGCTAGGTCTCACAGTACAAATAATGGGAAAAGTCTGAAATCATTAAATATTACAACTTTTCTCACAACTAATGGTGTCCAATTGTGGTGAGCTCCCGTTTCAAGAACATTCATATAAGAGAGGGGTCAAGTTGGATGGTTGCTGAGGCGATTTTTGTTTTAGTTCTATTTAAAAACGGGAACACTTACAAACTTGAAAATTTGTATGTTTATAGGGCATAGGCTATAAAATAACAACATATAATAAAATTTGGTCAAGCGCGTGTCGGACTCAAAAAATCTAGCACATTAACTTACTGAAATTTCAACTAATAAATTATGTTTATGTAGTGGTACGGAACCCTCAGTGCGCGAGTCCGACTCGCACTTGGCCGGTTTTTTTCATAATTAATACCAAATCCTGTCACAGAATAGGTATATGATATTTGATAATAGCGAATTTTCATGCATTGAAAAAATAACCTCCGACCATCCTCCGACTTTGACTCACGTTTTCGGAGAAAGTTCAGATTCAAAATGTAGGTTTTACAGAATGCTTATTTAACGTCATAACATGGAGCATAAAATGCAAATACAGCGAGTGTACCCATGTTTCTGATCCTGTTACGGCAGCGTCAAAGAAACGGCAAGATACCACTGCACCACGACTTTGAAGTCGGCTTTGTACAAGTCACGACTAAAAAAGCATTGAAAAAGGATATCACGTGCGTACCTATCAATGAAGGTAGACTTATCCGCTACAAAAGTAGTGTTGAAGAAAAACTGCCAAACTTACCATATTGTGATAATCCAAATAAATTGTATGAGTCTCTATTTACTTTGACTAAAAGTGAGTACGATGCAATTTTCAAGGAAAAGAAAATTACTGTAAATGAGAATCTAATGTTTAGTGATTGGCCCACAGTGGGAATACACAGAAGCAGGCTAAGGTTATATGAACTTTACGAGGAAAGAACATATAACAATAGTGATGCATTTGCGCAATTTGTAAAGAATTATTCAAAAACATTCAAACGGGTTTGTGCTGCAGCCAAATCAAATTTCATTAAAAATAAAATCAAAAATAGTTCCAACATTACGAAAACGACTTGGGAAACTATAAATAGTGAAACTGGAAGATCTAAAGCTCCTCGGAATGACTTCCAGCTTAAGATTGATGATCAGATCATAAGTACAGATATAGAAGTTGCTGAAGCTTTTGAAAACTTCTTTACGGATATTCCAGTTTCAACTACCAAAACCTTGAACTCATCTCCCACTCTTGCCAAATCTTATCTCGAACGACACGTAGATGTTTGCAATGTAGATTTTAAATTCAGTTACGTCAATGCTTTCGTTATAATTAAAGCCTTTAAATCACTTAAAATGAAAAAGACCGCCGATATAGATGGCCTGTCAGTTAAAATTATTAGTGCCGTTATAGAAAGCATTGCACCATACTTATCTAGTATTTTTAATAAATGTGTAGATGATGGTGTTTTTCCTGATTTGATGAAACATAGTAAAATTATTCCGTTGTTTAAAGCTGGTAGTAAATCAGACCCCACTAATTTTAGACCTATTTCTGTTCTACCAACTCTTAGTAAGATATTTGAAAAGATAATTTTAAATCAGGTTCAGAGCCACTTTTATCGCAACAACTTGATGAACCTAAAACAGTTCGGTTTTACCAGGGGTCGCTCAACAGTCGATGCAGGTGTTGAGCTTATTCAAAGTATATTTGACGCCTGGGAGGAGTCAAGTGATGCCATTGGCGTTTTCTGTGACTTGTCCAAGGCTTTCGATTGTGTACATCATGATATTCTTATCAGGAAATTACACCATTATGGAATTAGAGACCAGGCTCTAAGCCTTCTGGAGTCGTATCTAAGTGAAAGGATCCAGAAGGTTGATGTAAATGGGAAAAGGTCACTAGGATCAAAAATTTGTATGGGCGTTCCACAAGGCTCAATCCTGGGACCATTCCTGTTCATTGTCTACATTAACGATTTGCCAAACCTTGTAAAGGACAAGAATGAGATAGTACTATTTGCAGATGATACGTCTTTGATTTTTAAAGTCAAAAGACAACAATCAAATTTTGACGACGTAAATAGTACAATCTCTAATGTAGTTGAGTGGTTCACCGTAAATAATCTTTTACTTAACGAAAAGAAAACTAAGTGTGTTAAATTTGTTTTGCCTAATGTAAAGCCAACTACTACAAGCCTATTAGTGAAAAACGATAAATTGAGTCTTGTGGAATCAGCTGTGTTCCTAGGTATTACCTTAGACAACAAATTACAATGGGGACCGCATATTAATAAATTGTCGAATAGACTTAGTTCTGCAGCATACGCAGTGAAAAGAATAAGAGCTCTGACGGATGTAGACACCGCGAGGTTAGTCTACTTCAGTTATTTCCATAGTCTCATGTCATATGGCCTTTTGTAATGGGGTCATGCTGCGGATGCAAACAGCATTTTTTTACTACAAAAGCGAGCTGTTCGTGCAATTTATAAAATGAAGCCTAGAGAATCTCTTCGAAATAAATTTAAAGAAATTAACATTTTGACTTTTGTGTCGCAATACATTTATGAGAATTTAATATATGCTAAACGGAATATACATATTTTTGATAAAAATTGTGACAGGCACAGTGTCAACATAAGAAACAAGAATAAACTTGCTTCTCATGTCAGCCGTATTCACAAAATTAGTAAAACATATAAAGGTCAATGTATACGCTTCTATAATAAGGTACCCACTGATATTGAAAGTTTACCGTTAGATAAATTCAAAACTGTAATCAAGCAGAAATTATGTAAGAAGGGTTATTATAAAATATCAGATTATCTAGAAGAGAAAAATCCATGGGATTAGACTACGGTTCTAACAGGCTAATTCAAAATTAAAACTGACCTATGTATGTTGTATATCAACCTTGTACATTCAAACATATTTAAAAGAGCACGTGGGTTTTTATTGTCGCTTCTTTTTTTTTCCACAATGGCGCCACATTGTTTGTGAAGCGATGTAGTTTAGCTGACGTCATTAAGAGATTTTAATATCCAACAATGAATAAACGATTTTGATTTGATTTGATTTGATTTGTACAATGTTTTTCTTGTGAGTTGATTATTACAAGTGATTTATTAAATATAGATAAAAACAAAATCCAAATGGACATTTGTAATTATAGTATGTTTTACTTTCGAGTAACAGTATTTCGATGCTACGTAGGAAACCCCTCGTCGGGTAGTTTAGCCCCTCCGACCTTATCCGATCTGCTGTCAAAAGTCCTTCCAATTTATGTATTGCAGGCGACGCCCTGTGGTATTATTTATAGCTGGACTGTACCAAGATTCGTTTTATTTCTTCAATAGAGATGTATAGTGAACGATCGGGAAGGGTGTCGCGATGTGTTTTTCTTATGCAGGCGGAGGGCAATGACCTTTTACCTTTTGGTTACATGGATCTGGTCTGAGAGGGCAGGGTGTTGTTTTTTTATGTCATAAGTAAGTAAAGCTAATAATCATAGCACCGCGAGTAGGACACCTGATGGTAAGTGGTTAACCCTGTCTATAGCACCTACTTACTACGTATCTTATATGTAACATAATTTGGCACTAATAAGACAGCAAAAGACGTTGTGCAAAGCACACTTTGAACTAAAGTAAGGCCATCGTAATAGGTCTATTTTGACAGCTGTCAAACTTATGAAATTATTACGACCTGTAAAGATAAATTAACCCTATGTGTTGGTGATAATGATAAGATAACGTCAAAACGGACTTTTAACGTTGGCCCTACTTTAAGAGCAAGTCTCATGAGCCGCTTATTTATACATAGGTACCTAAACACGCAACACTTTAAGCACTTCAGATTTTTGTTTATTTATTTTATCTTTATGGCATAAATGGCAAGGCAGTGGTACAGTCAAAGAACACTTAAAGCTGGACACATTGGACTTTGTATCGTTCTTATTGCAGGTAGACGCTGTTCGCGCTGCGAGTGTCATAACTGTACTTCCCCCAACTTTAAATATGAAATGTTTATAAAAAGTGCATTAATTGTAAAGTGTTGACTGTTTATGTAATCTAAACAAAAGTTTTTTTATTTTATTTGGAAAAGTTAACAGTTATGTACACAAGCGTAACTTAATGGTATTTAACAAAAAATGTTAGGTTCATACATAACCAACGACACTTTTCACGAGTTGAATATACAATTAGATATTGTAGTTGCGAAAATATTAAAATAATACAACTTTAGACAAAATCAACAGTAAGTGGAAGTTAAGAGATACGAACAGATAAGTAACTTAATAAAAATTAAAAAAAAGCAAATAAAGCTCCAACTACTAGGTTTAAAAATCCAGAATATCTTAAAAAGATTTGCAAAATTAACTAAAAATAAATGGTACAGCAGCACTGCACTTACTTTCTCGCTATACTCAAGGAAAAATAACAACCGCAAACTTAAATTTGTAATGCCATACACATAGTATGGAAATACAAACTTTTATTTACGTTTTCTGAAATAATCAGATCAATTCAGAATTCAAATTGTCAAACATTAAACAAACCTCAAACGATTTCGATTAAATGACATGGTAGTCCTGGAACACCCTTTATATAAAGTTTCACAGATCAATGGATACTACCGAAGGATACTTGCATAGAGATTTTGTTAATTTCCCATATGGATAATTGTTCAGTTTAGTCTACTGAGCAAGCGCTTTCAGTTTTGGTACACCCTGTGTACTAAATTTATCCGAAAAAAATCATAAAAAATATCCAGTCAGGTAGACAACCAATCCAGGATTAATATTACAGAAAATTTAAATAAACTCAGTGGAACCAATTGTGGGTAAATCACATATTTACGATTTGGTGGTAAAGGAACACACCTTATATGAAATTACACAGATTAATTGATACTAGCGCAAGATATCTTACATAGAGATGCTTGGTCATGCAAAGTTTCATCAAGATTCTATGAGCCGTTTTTAAGAAAATTTCAATTTTTCATTTTCGTTGTATGACAGCTACCCTCAAAATGAGAGCCAGCAAGAAACCACTTGGAACCCTTCGATGGATTTGCATAAAACTTCTAAATTTAAAATATGGTGTCAATCGGACCATTCGTTTAGCCGCTAGGCCAAAGCGTGACGGACAGACCGACCGACGGACCGACCGACCGACCGACCGACCGACCGACCGAACGACCGACCGACCGACCGACGAATGGACATTTTTGGGAGACTTGTTTTTTTACGATGTATAAGTAATATAGAACACATTTTTGAGAAAATTAGAAAATCTTTTTTTTTTTCACGAATACAATACCTTTCTCGCTCCGCTCGAAAGTAAAAAAAAAGTCGGCCAAGTGCGAGTCGGACTCGCGCACTGAGGGTTCCGTACCACCATCATCATCATCATAACATCCCATGAAACGTCCACTACAGGACAGGGAGCTCCCTCCAGAATTCTAGCTTTTTCTGGAAAAATGTGGAGGGGAAGTACCTACCGTAGTCACCTCGCTTGTTAGCGTTACGGCTGGCACCATGGACCGCGGTTTTATGTGACCGCAGTAAGTAAGATGTAAGATACAAAGGAGGATGCTGCTGCCCATCCTCCAGTTAACCCTTAGTCGCCTCTTACGACACCCACGGGTATGTATGGGTTCCACCACACCACCGTACCACCACATAAACATAATTGTATTAGTTGAAATTTCAGTAAGTTAATGTGCTAGACTTTTTGAGTCCGACACTCGCTTGACCAAATTTTGTTATTTGTTGTTATTTTATAGCTTATGCACTATAAACATACCAATTTTCAAGTTTGTAAGTGATCTCGTTTTTAAATAGAACTAAAACAAAAATCGCCTCTGCGACCATCCAACTTGACCCCTCTCTTATATGAATGTTCTTGAAACGGGAGCTCACCACAATTGGTTACCATTAGTTGTGAGAAAAGTTGTAATATTTAATGATTTCAGACTTTTCCCATTATTTGTACTGTAAGACCTAGCTTCTTGCCAAATTTCATAATTTTAGGTCAACGGGAACTACCCTGTAGGTTTTGCATTTTTGAATAAATGTATGGAGATGAGGACATAAAATGCCATATCTTTTTATTGCGTCGTTGTAAAAAATTTAAATTTTCAGACCTTGTGTGGTCCATGGATCCTAATATATGGTATTAATTTCAACCTGATACCTTTACCCGTTCGTGAGATAAAGGGTCTTGACAGACAGACAGACAGACAGACAGACAGACGGACAACAAAGTGATCCTATAAGGGTTCCGTTTTTTTCTTTTGAGGTACGGAACCCTAAAAACGAGCCATTACATAAATTAGTAATTATGATTTATTTTGAAAGTTATGCAATAAAAGTACACTTAAGAAAATGCACGTGACCGAAACATGTGTATAACTCGAACATGGCAATGGGCCAACTTGAAATCAAAACAATCGATGAGTTCTGTACAGAGAAATATCCGAATTCAAATCATTAGTGTTCTCACATACAGCAATTAGCACACCGCATACCGCGAGTTACGAATAGGTCTGAATATGGTTGCAACTGTTGATAATACGCGGGTTATATTCGTCAATAAATGAATACACCACACCTGCATAAGCGCTAGAGATGAGCTTCATGTGTTGACTCGAAAGAGTGGACTGTTAGTGAACGAACCAGTCAGCTCTCAGCAAGCCCAATTACAGCTTATTTGGCATCAAGATGATCTTTCTACCTACACGAAAGTCAAGCTTTTCGAGGTGTTTCTTTTTCTAAGCTATATTTCGAATAAGAATATATTTTATCACAAAAAGTATTTTTATTAAAAAGCTTTTCTTTTTAATGTTTTATATAATCTGTTAATGATGCAGAATCATCCTGAAAGGATCATACTGAAGTATATGTTGATCTGTGCCCGGAAAGTGCAATCACAGCTTATTTGGCATCAGGATGTTCATTCAACCTATACGGTCAAGATTTTCGAAGTGTTTCTTTTTTCTATGCTATAAGAAACGTAAATACGTACAAAAATCCTCTTAAAGGTGATCTTCGGCGAAATATAAAAAAATGTCGTTTTTTTATTCTACGACGGTATTTTATCACAAAAAAATGTTTTTATTAAAAAGCTTTTCTTTTTAATATTTTATATTATCTGTTAATGATGCAGAATCATCCTGAAAGGATCATCCTGAATTAAGTATGTTGATCTGTGCCCAGAAAGTGGTGATCTTTATTTACTTGCATAAAATAAAGCATAGTGACACAACACACACAATAACACAATACACAACACAATAACACACACAATACACAACATAACACACACAACACACAATACAATCACAATATAATCAACAAAACATTTTGCCACATCATAATTTCATAACATGCCCTGCCTGCAATTTCATCTGCTCACGCTAAGACCTTTACAATGCTACTAACTAATAATGGTGTCTGCAGAATCGACACGAATAAGAAGAAGTGGTACCTATGCATTCAGAACATCTCAGATTTGCGGTCAAAGTTTCTTTACTGATTCATTTGCAATTTACTTTGATCAGCTCTTACCGTTAAACGTCCAAAGCGATAGTAGTTTTTGCAATCACCAAACTTACAAACTTTGTAAAAGAAGCTTCTTGAAGTACGTGTCAGTTATCAAATTTACGACTTCGGTCTCCAACGAACAGTCTATAAAAACTATCCTTAGCATTTTAATCTTAAATCTTAAAAGTTTTATGTAAGCTTTTAAAGAGTTTTTGTTGCAGTCAGTTTTATATATGTGTTGTCATAGATAAATGCATACATAAATATAACATCACGCCTCTTTCCCATCGGGGTAGGCAGAGACCACAGCTCTCCACCTGCTACGATCTTGACACACCTCCCTTGCTTCCTCTACTCTCATCTATCCTTTCAAACATGCAAATATGCTTGCTGGTTTAAGGTACTCTTAACGTAGCCTTTATTTAAAATATCCTGTCATACATTGAGAAGTGAAAACACATAAATTGTGCCAATATTATCCGATTGTTGACCAATTCGTGTTTAACCTAGCAACTTATCGGCCGTATGCAAGTGAGTGGACCGATCGCATTCGAGATTCAAATCCACGGCCCTATCGCAGTATTTGCGCGCTGCGGTCGGCACCAGGAAATGAATAGCCCAATTTTCCGCATTTTCCCCCATTAACAACATCCGCTCGAATACGGGTGACGCGTCCGCAAATAATGGCCCCTATGACTGGCCGTGTTTGCCAGCGAGAACTGGCCCGCGACACCAGTTTTTAAATTGTCTTTTAAATTGTTATTGGTTGGCAGTGGACACTATGCTATTTACCAGACAGGAAAATTTTTAACTGACGGTTGAAGAAGAACAACAATAAAAATAAGGGAATCATGAAAAGGGATAAGTAAACGGGACTAACTAAAGGATAACTAAACCTTTTAAGTGCTGGGGGCTAAAAGCAATAACTTTTGTATTACATGAAACGTCTATTCACACGAAGTGGACCTGATGGATACGACTTCGACTGAATTGGACTTACTCGTATAAGGACAGTAATTTTTTTTTTGTGTTATCTCAAAAGTCGTAAATCAAAAGTTGTTGCAATTAACCCCAAGAAGAATCGTTCCAGTTCCTCAATTCATCCTTAATTCCTTTGAGCAATTATTCAGCTAAGAGTGTTACTTTTTCTACTCTGGAATACTGTTCCAAAATGGACTAAATGTGTCAATATGGCCCTGAAATGTAAGTAGAACTGGTATCAAATTCTAAAATGAAACACGCTAGCGGAGAGGTTATAATTTAACTCTACCTAAAGTTCTGGAGCGCAAACATTAACTTGTCGCTAACATTTGTTTAAATTATAAATACCTAGATAAGCGAACTGCGAACCGCAAATAAACCCCTTATGACCACATTTACGAAAACAGGGACCGAAATGGCTGGTCATTTTAAATCTTCATGAAAACTGGACGTTGGAGGGAGAAAGCCGCAACGCTAAGCTTTTCCCTTCGACATTTTTAAACGTGCAACTTGTTCCAAATTTAAACTCTATTAAGACAGAGTAAGGGGAGTGCAGATAATAGCGGGCACCCCTATTGGTCGAAGTGTTTGCGAGCCAGTTGCCAACATGGGTACAGAATGGCCACCGACAGCAGTTTTCAAATTGTCTTTTAAATTGGCAGGCTGAATTCAAACATTGGCTGGATAGGGCGGTATCAACTCGACGCACAACCACTGAAGTAAACTTTACAAAGGTTTTTGTAAAATTCTTACAAAAGCGGACACAAACATTACAATATATAAAGAAAAGCCGACCAAGTGCGTGTCGGGCCACGCGCAGTGTAGGGTTCCATAATTGCCTTAAAATGATTATTATTTATTATTATTTATTTATTGATACATATTCGATTTTTTCATAATCTTTTTTTCTCCTAACGTACGGCGAGGTCCAGCGCCTCACTATTCTCTGTTCCGTTTCCATTTAGTTTTCGAGTGTTACTCGTTAACCTGTAAAGCCTACTTAGCTGTGATAGTTTTCCCTTTAAAGTCATCATATATTCTACCACTGTGATTTTGTTTTCACAGTTCCGATTACTACCGTTTGGCTGTCGGGGGAACGACGACGACGACACTTGATAGTGCTTATACTAGTAAGCTAAATATTTTACAAACAAACCAATTTAAAAAAAGTATTTCGTAAAATACTTATAAAAATTTTAAAAGACCTATCTAGCGACACCCCGAATCATGGGTAGATGAAAAAAAAACATCCCCACTTTACGAGTAGGATTTTTTTACTAATTTGTCGGCGTTACTTATATTATATCCATACAAAATTACAGCATTCTAGTACTAAGCCGCGGACGGACAGACGGACGTGACAAAACTATAAGGGTTCCTTGTTGACCTTGAACACTAAAAATGAATAAAACGTTTGACAAATAAGTGTAAAAGTTATGAATGTTTCTCACAGACCTCAATGAAACATATAATTTAAGTATTATATTGCCTGACGGACGAAGTCACCGGTCGCACTCGGTATAAATATCAAATAAATTAAGGAACTAGTGTGAAAATGGTTTTATCATATAAAATAAAATTTAGGTACTAAAAATTTGACAAACTTGCTGTGTTTTGTACTCGGGTTTTGTACCTACATTCTGACAGATAAATCGTACTTTTTCAAACATTATTCAGGAAAAAAAAGTCTGCCGACGAAAAAGAAACTGTTTTTTTACGATAGCAACAAATTTAAAAGAATAAATAGAGACAGACCTTCGGCTTGAACAGCGAGGTCGTTATTCCACCACTTATAACAAAGTAAGTACTCATTTTCTCGGCTATAAAGTGTACAATATTCTTCGGTTTTATCTTTCAAAGATTAAGGCAAGAGTTAGACGATAGACCCTTGTAACTGAGTAGCTAAAGGTCTTCTGTTTAGAAGAGAATGCTGATCTTGATAGTTTTTTTTATAGCAATGCCTGCTTTTTCAGGTTAAAACTATGCATAAAGTCTAACTGATAACCAGTAAGTATGTAAGTAGTTCTTGTTTTTGTTATCCCAAAATTTTGCCACACGAGAACTACTATTTTTATTGCACCGATATCATAAAGTTTTGCCCACTCTCCTTTGTATTGTTGGTATTTTGCTGTAATTGTAATCAAGCTGGATTATTTCGACTATAGGTGTTAGGACAAGCAAGGCGGTGAGATCTAAGCGCACGGTAGTGCGCAGGCCAAGTTCCCGCAACAGGCCACGCGCATGCCGTGCACTATTTACACGAACCGTTTCGACCCACTTTTGAACCCCCTGTAGCTCAGTGCCTATTGCAAGTTCAAATTTAGAAGTATTTCATTTTTGATATTATTTTCAACGTACCTGCGTATTTTCACAGCTATACCATATTTTAAGTTGGGTGTATGGTAAAGTGAATTTCGGCCAGATGAACCGTTGACGTGAATAAGGTGGTGGATAGTGGCTGGATGCGGAAGGCGGAGGACTGGATGTGGTGGCGAGTCTTGGGAATGGCAAATGTTTACTAGTGGATCAGGCTGCTGATGAAGACGATTATGATCGATATTAAAGTGCATCTAAACTTCGGATTTCAACCTTTTTTTAGGCAAACAATTAGCCGATAGGAACTTGGCCCCCTTTTTAACAGTTATGTTTTTGGTGGGATTTGCTTTACATGGCATGGAAGATCGCACTTTTCGGCTTTGAATTGCCAATTTTTTTAAATCTTTCGAGGTCATCTCACAATCGTTGGAGACCTGCCTTTCCGTCGGTAGCCATAAATGTTTACAAAATTTAAATCGTGAAAAGATGTCCCTTAACATATTTGACAAGAATTAGAATCATTAATGAGCAAGTTGCAAGGAAATTGTTTTAATGCCGTCCATAGCCCACATTTTTTTTTATCTCAGTGCAGACTGTCATAAAGAGCAACATTATCTGCGACCTCGACATTGCCAGCTACCAATCATAGCAAGCCAGTATGGGGGTAGTGCTAACGATTTCCGATACAGCCTGCGAGCGTTAACGACGCCGTTTAACGCCGTTGCGCCGTTACAACACCGTATCGCGGCGTAATGAATTTCCTCTTTTCATTTCAACGTGAGCTGCAGGTTTAAGGATCGGGATATTAAAAGCTGGAGTGAAGAGTTTTTTTTTTTATTATTGTGGCTGCGGGAATAATCAAACCCTGCAGGCATAATAAAGGTGAACGTTTGCGTTTTAAGATAGCTTGGGTAAATGAACTTCTGACCTGATTAAATTCTAGGAATTTTACTATTACATTGAGGTAACATGCCAAACAGAATCGAACTCAGTGACATTTCATGGTCTGCCAGGATTTAGCTGTATTATTATTCTGATTTAGTACTTTATTAGTAACCTTCTGTGATTTTCTCATCAGGTAATACAGACACCGGTTAAACAACCGGAACCGGTTTGTTTACAGACGGTGGTCTCCTAGTGCAAATTTTTGAAATTGTTGTCTGTCTAGTCCTTTGGCCGTCAAAAGCTAGTTAAATATATTATAGGCGTATTTAGTTTTCTTAGGTAATTTTAACACTCGCATGAGTTTTGAACGCGATCATGGACAGCAGCGTTCTTCTACGTATCGGACCAGCATTCTGCGGTCACCAATCACCGCGGTCCATTGTGCCTGCTGCAACCCTAAAATGATAGTAGGAGGCCTTAGTCTAGCTGCAGACATATAATAGGGATATAGAGATGATATTGATGATTGTTATAAGTCTAGTTCTGTAATTTAATGATTCAAATTATTGCCTCTTTGTTTGATAGAAAATTTTGGTCACAATCAAAATATTTATTTACAAAAACCTATTATGGCCTCTTGATTTTTATACACTCTGTATACACTATACAGCGTGTCCTACGAAGTGGAGCAAAAGGAGGAAAATAGAGGGTGCTCCCGACTCGCCACAAAAAAGAAACATTTTTGCTGTCAAGTCGAAAAGCGGTCAACATTGTCCTTTGATTTTCCACCGCGGCGAACGCGACTATTGATTCCCGACGTCTCGCCCTATTTTAATCGCGAGTTATTGTACTTGCGATTTTGTGGTTTAGAAATAGATTTTTAGACGTTTCTTTTGGCGTAATAATAGACGACAAATCCACTACCATATAAAATAAATATGCTAAATTTGCTTACACACATATAATCCTTTTCGATGAACAGTACAGGGCTTTTTGATTTAGCTAGGACACATCTGGGAAATTTATATTTTTCTGTTCTTTTTAATATTTGTTAAAAATAGCGCAATTCAGAAACCTCTTGTGATATGAAAATCGTCACAAAATAAAGATTAAATATTCAAATTACAGAATCAAAATAAGTATGATGATAGCCACAAAACAATAAGAAAATCTAGGCGTATACAGGATTTAAAGTATCTTTTCAAGCTGCAAAGAGCATACGGCCATAACCGCCTTTTAAGTAGGTATTTATTCCAATGATTCGCATCATCTCTCCCTGTTTTAATCGCGAGTTATTAAACTCAAGATTCTGTGGTTTAGCTGTGAGGGAGAAGGTTTAAGGAGAGTTGCTTGTCGAGGGTTTAGCAGAATCATTTTTAATCTTTTAGTCCTCTTTTAATTGCTTTGTTTCTGAAAAAAGTATGCCCACTTAAAAAAGTTAGAAACTTTATGTTTACAAACGTTAACACAGTAATATATCGATCAGAGATAAGGAACCTTTATCAGCTTTAAAAAGGGATGTAATTATCTATAATTAATCTCTAGATATTTGTTACGCTTTAATTCAATACTATTTGAAAACGGTTTGCCCTTGGTTTAACAACTCTTCTAAAGAGACAGCTTCCATTAAAACTTGGCGAGCTTTTGTCAGGAATCATTTATTATTATACAAGTTTATTTTTGACTGACATCCGTTTGCCCACTTATAAGTAAGGTCAAAAGCAACCATTTTTGTTCTACGACTCTGCTAATATGTTGATCACTTACGTTACTTTGTATGGGAAGTTTTGCGACTGTTTGTAAAGAAAAACGTCTGGCCCATCCTAATCATCTCTGCGGGGTAGTCACTAAAATAATCACGTGATTGCAAACAAAACTTGGAAAATAAGCTAATTCTATTGTATACGGGATAATACTTCTTGTCGTCGTCTAGACAACCGTGATCATATCATGTTCAATTTACCAATGAATTTTAGCGTTGTGAGGGGATGTCACTACTAATTCCCGAACTAAGTGACTTATATCAAATTCATTATACTTTATATCTCTATTTTTCCGTCTGGTAATAAAATAGAGTAGCCCGTGCGGCAGTATCGTTTATTTTGATATATTGGGCACATATCTCGTGTGTTAAGGTCTCGATAGCTTGGCAAGGGATAGTAAACAACTCAATTTGTATAGAAATATCTGTGGCATAGCCTAATTCCTAGATTGATTTTGCGTCAATATATAGGCATATTAAATTTACTACCCATTGTGTTGGATAGATTTGCTACATAAATAGGAAAATTGTAGATAGGAATAAAGTATAAGCTATATTCTGTCAAACAAAAAAGGCCAACTATTTTATATCCTGAGCCGTTTAGTATGTTATTCATAACATGCCACTGAACAATTTTTCCAAACATACGTAGAAAAACTACGATATTTTTGGATTCATAATTTGTATGGGACGACCATTTTTTGACCCATATTCCTTTTCCTTTTGACCCTATTTGGCTAAGGGTCCAAAAGTAAACCAGTTCTGTTGTTTACTGAAGGATGTAACGATAAATAGTGAATCTTCGAGAACGTTACTCAGTGTCGTGAATTACACATATTTTACCATGAGACTAGTGTCGAAACGTCATTTTTTTTTCACTTTTCAACCAAAGTAATTAGTTGATCAGGTCGGTTACTATGGGATTTTTTTATTTTCAGTATGGCTCCCATAGCGAAAGTTGTTTAAATAAACAACACTGGAGTACCTCCTTGAGGGCACTCACTGTTTACCCTCACACCCTATAAGTGACACCAACTTTTAACTTAGCTAAAGTGTATTAATAAAAATAAACCTCGTAAATTAGTTTATCTAAACCATTCAGCCTACACAGCTGGCAAGACAGGCATCCTGTCCGTGAAATTCAGCTCTCGCGATAGGCATTTGTTCCCAGGCAAACGGCCATTTTACTCTCAGAGATAAACTCGCAAAGCTATCTCTTACTTTTACGGTTCACTCAATATTCACCGCTTACATTTTTCAGTATTAAAGCCTATGAATTTTTTTATGATATGTTTTAAGATCGACTCGGTTTATGGCGCTTTTACTTCATTTTTACTTCTGATCTCATCTTCTCTTGAATTTAAATTGATTTTGAAGTAGCAAGAATAAAGGCATCTAAAATATTTATTTAGAAGCCGGTCGTGTCCCACTGCAGGGCAAAGGCCTCCCTTCCATCCTTCCACACATCCCGGTTTTGAGCTAGCGTCTGCCATTGACGACCTGACGAACGAACACGCTCGGCAATCTAAAACATAGAAATATTCAACGAATAGCTAGAATATATCGTAGTGCTTGTATTACAACGGCAGTCCATCCAGAAAGCAAACAGTCACTTAATAACAGTAACTTATTAACTAGTTTGTAAGCAGTAACTAGTCACCCGCGATTCTACATGGTCGCAGAGGCCCTTCGTACACGAAACCGAACCAGAATTACTGATTCATTTTCCTCTTAAGTACAGTCGTAGAAGAATGATCTTCAAATATATATATATATATATATATTCTTTATTGCACAAATATTTACAAAAAGTTGATATATTAACTATGTTTACAAAGGTGAGCTTCTACGAATACGAATTGTCAAGAACACATCAAGTTTTGTAGCGTTCTTATTTCCATAGCCGTAAGAGCTAAAGTCACGCCGCGAATGTCAAGCTTTACGTGCTCTTGACTGTGCATAATTTACCAAACTTTTTTCTTACTTTAAAACTAAACAATATTTTAAAATCCTTCTGTCTGTTTTTCTTGCAAACTGCGATAAAATGTGGTGTAGCGACAACATAAAATGGCTTGATTGACTTACATTGTAGCTGGCTGCATAACAAACCCCTTTTTGCAATGAACACTGCCACCGTAAAACTATTTGCATAACAACCACACTGCGTTAAAAAAAAGACACAGGAAAAGAGAAAAACTTCGAGTAAAGTGAGTAAACTGTAGGAAATGAATTTCACTCAGATGATTTTCCCTTTTTAAAGTGTCTGGAGGCCAGTGCGATGTCTGACAGTTTTTCTTGTATTTTAATATTCCTTTCATTTCAAAAGTGCTGGTAGGCGTGGCAAGAAACCATTGTGGTATCTGAGAAATAATATTTACAATTTCTCCGCCTCGGAGTCCGAGTCTTGAGAATTCTTCGGAGATTAGAATCAGAAAAGACATCTTCTCATTCAATGTATGTATAGTATAGTGTTATCAGCTCTGCCTACGACTTCGTTCGCGTGAAGTTTGGCCGTTTACAGTATACAAAAATAATTTGACCGATACAAACGGGGTTTTAAATAATGTGTTTGGATTAGCTCCGTGCAACATATAAGCTTTGTTTCTTCTGCTATCGGTGGATGCTTGTAATTAGCTTATTTCAACGTATTTATTAATTCATATCTATTATTGGCCGTAAGTATCCCAAATAAAATAGTAGATATGCTAGTTTAAAGTTTCAAGCGGCGAAGCCTGAGTGAATCAATGGCATTAATAATTATGTTGCATGGATAAGTAATCCAAGTACATTATGGTAACTGAGAAATCATTTTTGCAATTTCTTCGCGTCTTATATCTAGAGTCTTATGAATTCTTCGGAGATTAGAATGAGAGATTATCTTATTCTTATTACACTTAGGTTAGAATTTATGTTTATATTAATAGAAGATTAAACGTGGTTACACACCTTCAAGGGTCCATGGACCTTGATATTTGATATTAATTTCGACTTGATACCTTTGTCCGTTCGTGAGAAAAAGGGTCATGCCAGACAGACAGACACAAGAACGATATCTTATAAGGGCTCGTTTTTTTTTATTTTCAGGTAAGGAACACTAAAAACTGAAACAATGTATTCGTCATTGTGTAACGTAAGTGACAATGGAATACCCGTAGGAGGGCTGCATTTACATCTGTTCTGGTTGATAAGAACTTACTATAACATGCAGAGGGGGGTATTTCTTATATACCTCCAGTGAAACCCGCAGTAATCAAAACCCAATTACAAACCGGCGTAACTGCAAATATTGTAATCAACGTAGCAGCTCTGTTACATTTTCTCCACGCCGAAATGGAATCGTTACGAATTGAGAACGGTTTTTTGTTCGCGCCAAGAATACCAGATGAGGGGATAGATGCGGGGTCGAGGTGAAGGAGGGGGGTGCAATTTGGTACCGCATTTAGAGATATTGTAATTACAAATAGATTAATTGTGGTCGGAACATTGATATAAGTATTAGACGATATTGTTATTGTGACACAGATAAGTCGAGTTTGGTTGGAAGCAACTCTTAATAGGTATTTTTTCTGTCTTTTCAGAAAAAGACAGAGAAAAATATTACTAAGATAGTCGTGGTATAAAATAAAAGAAATACAAGGTCATCAAGTTCGAGCCAGGAGACAAGTGATAATAAGTTTTTCTCAGAACTTAAGCTGGACGAGTTCTGATAACTACATCGCAGAATTCAAAAATCAATGTTGTCTATTCGAAATTTTACTAGCTCACAAAAGATAGGAAAAAACTCAAGACAAATTACGGATGATTTTTTTTGAAGTGCTTCTTAGGTCTCCCTGAACATATCTAGAAAGTTCTCCACCGATCCCGTATACTCGTATACTCCTTCCTCTCCACCTCAAACAGGTCCCTGATTTTAGTTTTTGCTATTTATATCAGAAACGGTTGAAGTTAGATAATGTCATTATCGTAAGATTTAATCGTTATAAAATTACCAACTTGTCAACACATGTTTTATTTCGATATGACCTAAGTTTGCACTTACTTACTACTTACTTTTTAACTCTAAACAAGCGGTTGGTACTGAGACAATAGTAGTCCAATTGGCCAAATGCATTTTGAATTGACGACATTGATTTTTGAGTTCTGCGATGTCCAAAACCCTAATAAACCTTCAGGTCAAAACTGTTCTCGTTTAATTTCTGACCTTGAGAAGAAGAACCAAATTCTGATTTCATCTTAATCTATACCAGAACATATTCTTTCTCGTTTCTTTCTTGCTCCAAAACAAAAACAATCTAAAACTAAAAATAAGTCAAGAAAATAAGAGAAGAGAGAGAAAGTCAATAAATAAGGATCGATCATGTAAATGGTTGTTGTTTTGATTTTCAGACTGTAAAACTACTTCACCTCAAACAAAAACTTACTGCAAAAATTCGAACATTCCACAAAAGCTTCCACTCAAAAATTTCTGGCGACACAAAAAGTTGGACCTGGAAATTGGTCCGACTCTGGACCGGCCATTGCGACAAATTCCGACCTAATTGGATGGGATCCAACTAATAAAAAAAAACTTAGTTCTACTAAGTGTTTTCAGTTAGTGCGGACGACGGACGAACGGTCGAAGCTTAGTACTATTAAATTCACCAAAAAGTTTTTGGATCAAGCACTTTTTTAAAGCATTTTCAATCATTAGCTCGTGTTATAATTAGTAAAGTACTCGTAAGCGACTCGTACTTATACATAAGTAAGTTAAGTAGATTTTATACTCGTAACTAATGAGAGTTTTTACTACTACGGAATATAGTATTATCCAACACTCTATCCTAACTTAGCTTTTAATATGAAAAGCGTATCAGCGACGGAGACATATACACCCTCGGATATATTTAAGAGGTGGTTCTGTCCATAAAATTAAACAACTTTTTCCAAGAAACATGTCGAAATACGAAATAAATTTTCGACTTCCCATACAAACTGCATCACAGCTGATAGCAATTTTGTATATGAGGTCAAATTTTTTTTTCGTATTTCAGCTTATGTTCTTTGGGATAAGTTGATCATTTTCATGGATAGAAATATCTCTTAAAGTATCAAGGGTATTAAAAAAATTAAGCTGTATTAAATTATAAAAAAGGACGGGTTGCACTCCGGGAGTGCCGGCAGAAGTGAAAACTTGCATTTTTGAATATTATGCTTGTAAGGGTCAATCGCGCTATTGCTCGCGTACTTCTTTGATGTCACTGAATAAAAACCCGTATTGTAATAACAATACGGTTGACAGTTGACGCTTTTTCGATCAGGCTACGGATCTGACGCGAGATCTGACGCGACATCTGACGCGAGTTTAACATTTTTTACCCATCTAAAAAAGTGCCAAGCGCTGCTAAAGAAGTTTTCACTTCAAAAACTATTTACTTTTTAGTCTTCATCCTGAAATTCTAAAGCCCAAAAGGAAATAGGTCAAAGAAACAATATGTGGTTTTATACCCTACTAACAGACGACGCTTGGACACAATACCAAGTATATTGCTGGTTTTACATTAAACAAGGAAGAATAGCGCTTTGTAAGGCCAGCAATGCACAGTGATGGAGATTTAAAGTCGCTGCCGCTTTGTTCTAAATTCTACTAAGGAATTGTGTCTACTTCGTCCCAACACAGAACGCAAAGAAAGCGAAATAAGGGTGCGGGCACATCAATCTTCGTCCGAGCCTCATCGGGCGAATCAAAAGGCTAACCCGCGCGGTTGCTGCGAATACTGATTACTTTTTAGGGTTCAGTTGTTGTTTACTATCTTTCGCTATTCAGGAATGCGTGTAAGTTTTTTAACCAATCACGATAAAACGCTTAAGAGGTGTCATTTTGTAGTTTCGTTACCATTCGATTTAAAGAATTATAATGCATATCATTAATTTGAAATTGGTTTCAGTGAAGGCACTTCTTTTATATGAAACGAACTGCGTCTTCGTTTTCGTCAATAAAATGAAATTTTTTATCGTTTTGAAGCGACTGTCGCAAGAAATAAAATTTACTCGAAACCATTTTTTTGACCTCCCAAACTAAAGTAGTCACGTAAATGACAAATAAGAGGTCGAAATTTTGTTTCAAGTAAAAGTTTTTTTGTTCGGAAAGTTTTTTTTTTTATGTTATTTATTAGTAAAAACCGTAGAATGGGCTTCGAGAACATAACGAATAAAATTTCACGCTGTATAAGTAATGTACTAAAAATTATATTAAGAATAACTTCCGATCACCCTTTGTGAAAAACCTTCTTGACTTAATGCCTGACTGACATGCACACAAGACTCCCTACTTTAGCAAACTATTATCGACTCTCCCCTTGCACTGAAGGGAAGCTAGAAGTAGCATAGTACAGGGCAATGACGTCATACGTGTACCTACTTCGAGTGTTGAACTTGCAAATATTGGCCCGTTTTGAGGGATCGCTGCGATTCGTTTTAAATGGAGTCATTTGTATTGAGGGTTACGAGTACCGTCTGTGAATAGAGCTGCCAAGTTTTATATTGCTTTGTAAATAAACAAGAATAAAAAAGTGTGGTGAAAGAAAATTGCGACAACAAGATGACAAAGAAACCTTAAATTACCTACTTTTTATATGTAACTAAATTTACTATAAACTTAAAGTGACTTTCTGAAACGGTAAATAAGTCGTCACGGAGACAATTAGGTGATATCATGCTAGTTTATTAGTTTTGATATGGTTTACTAACCAACAAGTGACGCCATCCTGAAGCAAGACCGTGCGTTCCTTTTCCTATCTAAAACCACTTTCAAATAGGTAATTTTATCTTCTTTTATATGTTTAGTGGGACTTATGCTAGAGCTGAGTTGTTTAAACTTTTGGTTTAAAAGTTACAGTACATTATGATTTACCATGTTAATAAATCAAACCGTACCTGTTTAGAAATCTTCAAAAATTCCATTCTTATAACCCGAACGTTTCGTTTTTGAAGGTATGTCAACCAACCTTCAGGTGATTGTAGCAAATCGCCAAAGAATCAAAGTAAAGCCCATCTACGTCAGTAGGTACATGCAATTTGTATTCCCATCGCAATCGCTGACAAAGCTATAGTGGCAGTGGGTCCCACACGCACTCGACTCGCAAAGTGGTCAATCAGTATACAAGTGCGTATGAGTCAAATAGGGGCTGGGAGAGCTTGGGCAAAGAGGAATTGTATCACTTTCTATGGGGATAGCTGGGCCCGGTTGTGGGCACGATCCCAATGATTTGACTCTGGATATTCAAAGGCGATGCCACTTTCATTTATTCACCAGTCGTTGTCAAGGTATCTACACCATTACCTCTCGTCTTCTACGTATCAATTTGACGCCAATTATATTACAATTATTTTGACGCCTAAAGAGGTTTTTGAAATGGCATTCAGATCTTGAAATTTTCATCAATACGAAACATATTAACATGTTTTGGTTTCGGTGTGAAAATTCACGTAAAGTGAATTTTTGCCAAGAGTGTTTAGTAGGTGTCAGAAATACAATTACACCCACCAGAAATTCCTGAAAGAAAAATATTTCCAAACGTGAACTTTCCCACAGGACTGTAGGATATATCTCTTGAGCTGGTTTCTCTAAAATCTAGAAGAACTTGACCATAAAAATTCTTAAAACACTTGAGTTCAAGTACGTAGAAGTTATTTTTTTACGTTAGACTCGTAATTTTACAACATTTCTTCCTTTCTTCCGTCGTCCATGGGTAATGGCGTCTTGACTGTACATTATTATCTTTTTATTGAATTGATCAGACCCTCTTCGAGAGATTGATCCTCGTTAACCGTGATTGGCGACGATCTCGAGTGACTATCTACATAACAGATTTACAAGAGAAATTTTATGAAAAATTTTCTGATGATTTATTTAATAAACCTTTTGGTATAAGGGGACAAACAAGGTTGACCTGTATTCTAGGATTCAAAGAATATGCTCAGCCCAACTTCACATATATAAAGGTTGTTTTGCTGTTGGCATCTGTAAGTAATTAATAGATAGGTACATTCGTTTAAAAAGCTCAGCAATGTTCTGCATGACATTCAATAAGTATTCTGTAAAGAATCTACATTGAATAAAATTATCTGAATCTGAATCTGTTGCCCAAGTATTTTTGCATTTGTAGATACATAAAATTAAGTTTAATTAAAGTTTTGGAAAATTTTAAAGCTAAAGTTTTCCGAAATAAGATGAGTCTTATATTAAGTTATAATTCGAAAAATCTGCTGAGTCCTTTTTCAGCACTTACGTAATAGTATAATATCCCACAGCAAGATGGGATCATACAACGCCCTAAGGTTGCCTAGAAATTTCTTGCCGCAAGTACCTTAAAAACACATATCAACATTTTGGTTGTATTAATTTTTGTAGAGCAATTAATATTACCGTGAGATACCATGAATAGAATTCTCGGTCATGCAAAGTTTCATCAAAATCGTTACAGCTGTTTTTGAGCCTAGCCAGCCACCCTCAAAATGTAAGCTACCCTAAAAATGAGCCTAGCGGCTAAACGACAGGTCAGGTAAAAAGTTTTAGGAAATTTCGTTAAAGCATTTTGAGTAGTTTCTTCCTGGCTTACTGGCTTTAAATAATGTTGTCGAAGTATAGTGATAGTGTCCGCAAAACTTTCAAACAATAGGGTTAGTTAGGGTAGCTCTTCACCAGAGCTGTGCTTGCAAGCGTTACCTGTGGGCTGGAAAAAAATCATTTGTACTTCACCGGCTAAGAAAGTTACCTGAGTTTAAAAATGAGGAAGAATGTACGTCATTGCAATCGTACAAATATGCGGGAAGGATGTATGAAAATCCACTTCTAGCGTGCTGTATTTTCCTAAAATTTAGGTCAGTGTCGGTCGATGGCCTTCTTTTGGGGTTGGGGACATATCGCCCGCTATAATTATAGGGGTATTCTCGCCCACTTTCAAATATGCTAAGACGGCGAGTTGTCCGTCTGAAAAGCCAAAAATTTTTATTTCAATGTCCGCTTAATGCTACTGGCCACTAGCATTTTTCCGAAATTAAAAAAAAAACACACACCAATGAACAGAGACTAGATTAGCCAATGAAAAAAATTTTTTGACATTGGCGAAATACTCGTAAAGAGATGTGAACACAATAAAAAAAATATTAGAAGAGAATTATGTTCTGAATCTTCAATTTTGTGTTTTAATTTATCGTCGTTTTTTAAGGTTCCGATACCAAAATGGTAAAAAGAAGGAACCCTTGGTGCCGCTCTGTCTGTCCGTCTGTCTGTCTGTCACACCTCTATATCTCAGCAACCACTTATGCTATCGACCTGAAATTTGGAAAAGTTTTAGAATATAGTTGCCCAACTTAATTGCACATGAAAAAATTTTGAAAAAAGTATGATTATTAATGTAAAGGGGGCCAAAATAGGGGGGGGGGGGGGGCAAATTTCAAATTGTCGCTACTAGGTCGAGTAGGGTATCATATGAAAGGGCTTACTTGTACATTTTAAAATATATTTTCGTATTTTTTTAAGTTTCTTAGTTTTCAAGTTATGATGAAAAATGTCAAAAAAAATACCATTCCCCCCCCCCCTTATCTCCGAAGTTTGAGTAAGGAAAAATCTGAATTACTTACAGTTGACGGAGGTTTATGTAAACTTTACAGCAAAAATAAAACGATCTTTCTAAGTTGCACAGTTTTTCAGAAATCTGCACAAAACCTTTACAAACAAATTTAGTTTTGCGGTCCTGAAAATGGACTTTATTGCTTCCAAAAATACTATAGGTATATCGGAACCCTCGGCGCGCGAGTCCGACTCGCACGTGACCGGCTTTTTTTCCTTATAGGTTACGAGTAAGTATGAAGCACTATGCACCTCTCGAAAGAAATTAATTGAAATTAAGAAATTAATGTTTTCCACAGGAGTCTGTCCCTTACTCTTCTCGATGAGCAATGTACTATTTTGTGCTCAGCTCTAAGCTAGGAAACTAGAGAAGTCCAATTGGGTGTACGTAAATGTAACTGACGTCATTAAGATATTTTTAATATCCTACAATTAATAAAGAACATTTTGATTTTGAGTTTTGATTTTGTTGAAAATTTTCCAGCTCATAGATCAGCTACCCATCACAGTTTTAGTGTAAAACCATCCCTAAGCTTGCCCTAGCTTTAGGACACTTAACAATAAGTGGAGTGGTATAAATAAACACGTTATCTTTCATTTTCATTATAACAGCGTAACCGTGTAATCGAACCTGTTGCTAGGAGTCCGGTAGATGCGACAATTAACTTCCACCCGTCGTAATTACGGAGGCCTACGCGTTGATAAGAGGACTGGCGGCGGTATGGTCAGCAAAAAGCTTTTGTAAAAATAATTTTTTTTTTTTTGCTAAGAGATATATTCTACAAAGAATTTATATTCTATTTCCGTTCTAAGAGATTGAATCTGGATTAAAAAGGCTAAAGAAATTAATAACTTGTACTTTTCGTTTGATGACGAGATGTAGGTAGGAGGACTTTTTGTGCATTAACTTTATTCATCCACCATTTTTTTACTGAAACTGTGCGTTCGACGTAACAGAAAAGGTTGCACATGCGGTTTTTACATTTTTCTGATTTCGTTATAAAACACAGTTTAACATTATTTACTTTTTGCTGCCTCCGGTCAAGTTCTTCTAATGTAAAAATCTGGTCAAGCGCGAGTTAGAATCGCACGCCGTGAGTTCCATTATACCTATAAGTAGTATTTTCTCGCTAAACTGAATTTTTTCGTAAAGATTATTTGCAGATTTCTAAAAAACTGTACAACTTAGAAAGATCGTTTTGTTTTTCCTGTTATATTTATACTAGGTTATTTTTTTGGTCCTGATTTGCGTGTGTCCACGTTATTACAGAGGTTAAAAGCCACAACTTTTGTTCTATGACTTTTCTAAAAACGCACAAAAAAATTTCGACTCCCCACACTAAAGTGGTCACGTGACCGACCCATTTTGTATGGGAAGTTGAAAATTTTTCGTGCGTTGTTAGAAAAGTCGTAGAACAAAAGTTGTTGCTTTTGACCTCTGTAATAACGTGGGCATAAGCAAATCAGGTCCAAAAAATAACCTTGTGTAAACTTGTATTGACTGTTATTAATTTAGATTTTTCCGTTCGCGAACTTCGGAGATAATGGGGGTGGTATTTAATAATATTTTTCATCATAACTTGAAAACTAAGAGTCGTAAAAGAATACAAAACTCATTTTTGGAATATACAACTAGTAAAGACAATTTAAAATTTTGCCCTCCCTGAGAATATGATTGTCCAATTTTATTGTAAACATCAGGATTAAAAGAATGTTATTTTGATTCTTTTGTTTGCAATAAAATTGGGCAAACATGTTCTCAAACTATTACAAATTTCAAGTCGATAGCGTGAGTGGTTGCTGAGAAGACCGATGAGACGGACAGACGGACAAACGAAGTTGCACCAAAGAGTTCCGTCTACCATTTTGGTTCGGGACCCTAAAAACTAGAAATGCGTCTTGGTTCGAACTGACAGCAAGCTACTCCTATGATAAAGGCTTGGCTGTTAAGTAAAAGAAAAAGAATATTGATTTTTCTAATACAAGCCTCATAAACAAGTCACTTTTGTTCTGCTGACGTTACAACCTTAGCGCACACAGTGACCGCGGCTGACGTTGGCTCGGAAAAGATCATTTTGCGCAACGCAATTAAACTTTAACTTCATTAATGAAAATACCTTATTTTCTTTCGTTCAAATAATGGGCGGCCATATTGTTCTCAAGCGCCCATTGTGTTTTACAATAAAAGGCGTATTTCAGCCTTCGGCCTATTGTAGGACCGTCAGTTTTTCGGGTTCCGCTCTGAATTCGGAAAACTTATCTCTGGGTCCCTAACAACGATTCCGTTTTGAAATCTTTTAGAAGTTGACATGAATAGTATCGCGATTTAGACTCGAAATGGCGGACCGTGATTTAGATAAGAGGCAAAAAAAAATTAATAGTATTTTTAAATCATTGATCAAAATGAGTAGGTACCTGTACAAATTCACTCTCGAATTTCAAGAATTTTATTATTATTAGGTAAACGACTTAAGTAACTGTCTGTAAAGTACGCTTCTATTAATTACACTTTTTTTTACTTTCAGGTATGACAAATAAAATTCTAATGGACTCACAATGAAAAGTAAGTAAAAAAATAAAAATTTTACAATTAAAAAACGATTACTTAAAATGAAGCTCCATTTTTACTGCCGACACTGCATTTAACAAAAAAAAAAGCGGAAAGTAAAAGGAGCTTGAAATTCTTTACTCAGCGCGGGCAGCTGGTCCAGCAGTGGTCATTTAATAGGATTTTATAATGATGATAAAAGACGCCAAAATCAACGGAACCAAAAATATATTTAAAAGTGCCCCCGGTTGCCTAATTTTCTTTTAATTGGAGCACGTCACAAAATATAAAGTGCCCACTGTAAGTGCCCATTCTGTTTTATAGGCGACGAATACGAGCTTAGTTTTTACATTACTTTTACTGCTTTTGCCATGTTCGAATCACAGGGGGCTCGCAATTAAAATTAACGTTTTCGAAGGATGAGGTTGTGTTAAGTTTCTTTTCTTTTTTTAATGGATCGTTTTCTTAAGTACCAAAGGCTGTTACGAAAATTATGTATATATTTAACTTATGTAATTGTGAATTTCTTACGTAAGATTTAGTGTTAAGGCGTTTCGCATCAGGCGGTTACGTCACGCTTCTGGAGCTATTTTCAGATGATCCTTGCCTTTAAAAATCTCTATAAAGAGTTTTAGCAGGTATGGAAGTCTTGCACCGAGGTAACTTACTTAGGGTTATCTTAATGTTACATGTGTTTAACATCACACTGACATCCTTACCTTTTAATCGAGTTGACCAGAGCTTTTAAAAAATAGAATTACTCCATTTTCATTTTCAGAAGATGGAGCAATTCTATTGCTTGGAAATTTACCAGCCCACAGGTTAGCTATCAGGCCAAAGACTGGTGGAAAACCACATTTAAGACAAATATTAATTAGCAAGACAGTGTTTTTTTTCAGCAGGACTTGGCACAAGAGGCCTACCACTTGCGAAAAGGGAAGCTTTATTTCATGTAACAATTGAGCAAGCAAGCTTGTGGGCCACCTTATGGTAAGTGGTCACCACCGCCCATAACGCCCACTTTCTTATTAGTAGCATAATTGACACTAACAAGACAGCAAAGCGAGTTGCCCACCCTGAGAACTGTGTCTCATGTGCCAGTAATTTCATTGACTCCCTTGCCCTTCAAACTGAAACATAGCAGTGTAAACACGGCTGCTTCACGGCAGAAAAAAGCAAGGTGATGGTACTTCCCCAGACGGACTTTGCAGAAAAGCCCTTCTTCTTCTTTAATTTAAGAGCTAGGCTCTTGTTGGTGCAGCATCCCTGTCAGTTTAACTGTGCAACTCCCTCCATCTTTTTCCTGTCCAAAGCCGCCTCTTTTACCTCCTTATACGATCTGACGCCTATCTTCTTCTTAATTTGTGACACGTAACATAACCTTGGCCTCCCTCTACCACGCTTTCCTGCTATCTTTCCTTCCATGATGTTGTTAATGTTAAATCTATCATGTCGTATTAGGTGGCCTATCATCTTTCCTCTACGATTTTCTATAATATCCATTCTACTTCTCTTCTCATTTATTCTTTGTAAAACCTCTTCTTTTGTCACAATCTCAGTCCAACTTATTCTCTCCATACGCCTCCAGCACCACATTTCAAAAGCTTCTTAATAACATCTTTCTTTCTGATTTAAGGTCCAGGTTTCGCTCCCATATAATGATATGCTCCACACATACGTCTTTATGAATTTCTTTTTGATGTTCCTTGACATTTTAGATTTAAAAATATTTTTTTTATTCACGAAAGCTTGTTTTGCTATGGCTAATATGGCTTCTTGATTTTATGTCTGGGGTGCACCTTGCATCTGATGTAATGAGACTTCCGAGGTATTTAAAATAATCTACTTGTTGTAATTTGTCACCATTTATTGCAATTTCTGTCTTTACTGTAGTTTTTGCTGCTAGTAGTGTTTTGGTTTTGTTGAAAAGCCCTACTACCTTCAAATTTTTTTTTCTGTTAAGCTTTTGCTTTAGGTAAGTTTTAGTAATCATGTGTGAACAAAAACTCAAACTTTTAACTGATGGGCTATATCATCATAACATCCCTTGAAACGTCCCCTAGGACAGGGAGCTCCCTACAGAATTCCGGCTATTGCTGGAACAATGTGGAGGGGAAGTACCTTAGTCACCACGCTTGCTAGCGTTGCGGCTGGCACCATGGACCGCGTTTGTTGGTTACCGAATTATGTAAGATGGTACGATACACAGAAAGATGCTGCTGACTATCCTCTGGTTCATAGTCCCTTAAGCACCTCTTACGACACCCACGGGTAGAGATGGGTTGGTACTATTCTTTTCCGGCACCACACGGGGTTGGCTTTATATCTAACCATAACTGCATAAAGCAGTGTAGATGTAATCTGAAGGAATTTTCGGAAAGCTATTTGCGATGAAGGTTCAAAGTTAAATCGCTCGCAAAACGCAACGTTTAATGATGAGTCATGACTTAAAACCAACTTCTTCTTTCCTCTTTTGATATTTCAGGAACTGGGTGGGAACTTTTAAAACTATAAAATAAGAAGAAAATTTATGACCAATTTAACAAGAAAGCGCTTCCTTTGAAGAGTTCGGAAATTTCGCTGCAGCAGAAATGCAGATTCTATGAAGTTTATGCAAATGTCTGAAGTTTGGGTTTGGAGTTTGGGATGTTATTTTTCGGTAAAAACTAGCGCAGGTGTGAGTAGAATCCTGTGTTTTATGAATGGATGTAATGGGTAATAAAGTTTAAAACCCGTCGCGTCACTATTTCGAGGTATGAACCTGAATCATCTCTGGTTTTTCAGCCAAACATTTCACACAAAACTATTTGGTCCCTTACTTTCCCGATATATTGTCAAAAAACGTTAAAAAAAGAGGTAGCGAAAGCACGACCGACAACCCTTTCGCTAAGACTATTCATATACATACATACATAGTTACATAACATCACGCCTCTTTCCCGTCGGGGTAGGCAGAGACCACAGTCCTCCACCTGCTACGATCTTGACATACTTCCCTTGCTTCCTGTACTTTCATCAATCCTTTCATACATGCTCGTCGGTTTAGGGTACTTTTAACCTGGCTTTTATTCAGAATTATTCATATAGTGGTCAGGTAACTTGAGAGTCGACTGTACATTCCCGTAAAAGGCAAGATACTCGTAAAATGGAATGTATGAAATGACTTTCGTTCCGTCTTTTCTCTGCAGTAGGATACTACACGACCGGCTTATTAATAATCTCTCGTATAGGTCGTAACACATACTTAAGTCAGGAAACTGACACGAAGGCTTGGTAGGACGTTGAAGAAATCTCACAACTTCAGACCCTAAAATATATAAATAAATATCAAACTAAACAGTCGATGCCAAAATAACCCGCAAAAATCTCATACAAAATATAACCTTACTTTCTCTAAAACAAACCCATCTCTCAGCACTTTCCGTCGTAACATCAATATCCTGCCTCAAATACGCCCATATCTTCCAATTTAGATTTTTTGTGCAACATATTTTATCTGAAAGCAGTAAACCTAGGCCGGGGCACGTCCGTCCTCGAGTAAGTGCTTTGGCGAAATGCCAAGGGCGAGGGTCAGGGCTGGAGTAAGGAGACTTGCCTTTTTAGGAATGGAAAGATAGATATTACGTCTTTTTTGGAAGCTGAGGCAAATTAAGAGGGGATACAGTCAACGTGCTACAACAACCATACAGTTCATCAAGTTACAAAAACATGAATATTTTACATACATACTCGTACATATATGACGCCTCTTTCCAGTTTCCTTTCGGGGTACGCAGAGATCATAGCTCTCCACTTGCTACGATCTTGACATACTTCTTTTGCTTCCTCTACTTTCATGAATCTTTTCATTCTTGCTCGTCGATTAGGGTACTTTTAACCTGGCCTTTATTTAGAACGTCCTGAATTTGGTCCTGGTTGATGTAAATTTCCATCTTCATGTTATTGTACGAATCCTACAAAGACAAAAAAAAGAAAAATGTTACTTGCTAATGACCGTGCTACCAAAAAAAGAAGTTTTTGTTCTTGAGCAAAACTATTTTCAGCGGATTACATCCCTGCACCCCTATCACTCTCACCGCACAAAGTTACCAACCGAAAATCATCTTTACAGCCTTTCAATAACGCCTCATTTTCACAAACAGTTTCTGGTTTATAAACCCTTTGGCTTTAGGGAATACTTTGTTATCGACACTTTTGAAGTCTGGGCAGGGATGGCTTTTATTTATTGGTGTTAAGGTGCATATTAGTATGTTGCAGCGATCGATTTTATGCAACGGATTGCTGGCGGGGAAAAGTAGTACTAATAGGTAAACCTTTTGAGAATATAATTTCATTTTTTCAATAATAATAAATATTTTTAAGACAGAGAAAAAACGGACCAGTCGTTGCTCGAACATTTTCCTCATTTCTGTAAATTGTTTTAATTTAAGAGTTACGACACTGTTTACAAAGAACGTTGTAAAATAAAGTACAGTCGGATACATTTGAGTTTAAAAAGTTTAAAAAAAGTTGTGATAAACATGGTCTTGATCCAGTAAAGTGACAATAGGTTGTCCAAACTTTAAATACTTTCAAACTTTTCTGTAACAAAAAGTTTAAAAATCGACCACTTTATACAGACTATCTCAAGTTTTCACCATTTAATTGAAAAAGTCATTTAGTGTTATGAAGTACTAGCTGGTGCCCGCGACTTCGTCTGCGCAGGTTTATAAATTGTAGCGTATGTGTTATTCTGATGTATAAGTTATATTATTGTAAAGTTTCATTAAAATCTATTCAGTAGTTTTTACGTGAAATTGTAACAAACATCCATCCATCCATACTTACAAACTTTCGCGTTTATAATATTAGTAGGATGTTTTTAATCCCAATAATATCTAAACAGAGTTTTGGAATTTAAATTAAACAATCCTTTGTATTGCAGTTACAGATCCTAGTATCAGCATCACCTTAACAACGTATTTGTTTCATCATAACCCTAAAAAAGACGTTTTTAGGGTTCCGAACCAAAATGGTAAAAACGGAACCCTTATGGTGCAACTTCGTCTGTCTGTCTGTCACGCCTGTTTATCTCAGCAACCACTCATGCTCAAAACAATTACCCAAATTTATTTCAACGAACGAATAAAAAAAAATATTATTATTGTAAGAAAAATAATAATAATAATAAACCATATCTATGGGATTTTGTCATTGGCCCTGGATTAGGTTAAGTATGTGGTTTTAGCTTAGTTTATATTTTGTTCAAGTGTTTATGTGTTACCTAATAATTTTATATAATTTCGATTCTGTTTTTTTGTGTGTGTACTGTGCTTGTTTCCTTTGAATAAATGTGTGTCTATGTCTATGTCTAAAAGGGGCTCAAGTAAGGGGGGGCAAAATTTTAAATTGTTTTTACTAGGTCGAGTGGGATATCAAATGAAACGGCTTTACTTGCAAATTCCAAAACACTTATTTTTTTTTTTTTTACGATTCTTAGTTTTTATGTTATGATGAAAAATTACAAAAAAAACTCCCCCCCCCCCCCCCTTATCTCTGGGAAAAGTCTAAATTAATAACATTCGATAGAGGTTTATGTAAATATTACAGGAAAAATAAAATTATTTTTCTAAGAAGCACAGTTTTTAGAAATGTGCAAAACACCTTTTCATACAAATTTAGTTTTGCGGTCCTAAAATTAACTTTATTGCTTCTAAAATAACATAGGTATATCGGAACCTTCTTTGCGCGAGTCCGACTCGCACTTGACTGATTTTTTTTAATCCCACTCACTTTTAGTACCAAAAACACCAATAAACTAACATCGCCTCTACTGGTGCTGCTAGTATCCATTTTAGCTTAGCATCCAGTTCAGTGACATTAACTGAAAAAAAAAAAAAAAAACTGTAGAAATTAAATATAACACAACATCTAATTCCATTAAAGAATTGTAGCTTTTCCCTGGTCACCCTGAGAGGAAAAGCGTTTTTCCAGCTCCTTCCGACTCTAATTACGACAACAAAGAGTTTCGGAGTTGGAACTCACAAAGGAGTGCAGTTACGCCGCGCTGAAATTACCGCGCACTACGGTTAGTTTTTAACTTCGGCGGTTTGGAAAATGGAAGTTTTACAATTCATGGTGTTTAAGTAATATCAAAATGTGAATAATTAGTACTAATGAACATAAATTGAAAACATCAAACAGGAAAATTTTGTTTCAACTATCAATTTAGAACGATACAGCTCCATTCTCCATTCTCTTCTTGATTTCTGTAAGTATTGATATTTCCTATGTTTATTCTGGCTAGTGCGTATGTTTTTTGAAAACATTCGAGTAATCTAAGGTCAACAGTTATACAGTTTGTGTACGCTTTGTGCTATTTTTTTTTGTAAGCAAATATTTTATCATATTCCAATTTACACTGGAATGATGGTCCGAAACATCATTAGAGCTAAACGAAAGCAAACACGAGTGTAACTGCCCGTCCCTTGTAAACAAGGATACACTCGTTACACACTCGTGTTATGCTCGTATAGGTAAGTAACTATACATAGAGGTAGAGAGAGTGTGGCACGAGGTGAGGCAGGTAGACTTAGGCCCTGTTTACATGCAGCAAAATATATGATCAAACGAACTTCTTGAATGAAGTTCGATCAATATTATATGAGTAAGCTTCATTCGAAGATATATTATATCTCATCATAAATTCCCATTAAGATACATTTTTGTAACAACGATCTCTGAAAATTGTACGAAAAAAAATATATTTTCTTTCAGTATAAGTATGAAACACTCACTGTGCGATAATTTGAGAAGTACTTTTCAAGAAAACATAACCCTCTTGTTAAGACAGTCGGGTAAAAATAGTGGAAGTGACAACATATCTAATAACCAAAGCAGTTGATTCCTTACCGCAATTTATTACAAAAATAGCAAAATTTAAATTTTTTCTTTTCCCTATCGCATCAAGCAATATCTTAAGTCTGTGATCGCACCAGGTTTCGTACCCGACACTTGTAATTTCCTAACTAAACATCATAAAACCTTATACAGGCTGTCCCGCACCTGCAGCGTCATCATACGGCTACAAAGGATTTTACAAAATCGGGATCGGGCTTATTCAACGGCATTCCACTTTATTGATGTAGAATATTTGGAACACAACGCGTCAGCAACACATTTGAATAGGGCTGCCTATGGGCCTTAGGGCAAAGACCTAAAGTCCATTTTACAAATTCAGTGATTCGGGGTATACGAATGTGAAGTGTATTTAGTTGTACTGTGGGCATGAAAAATGCGTGTTTTTAAAATTTCTTTCTGAAATATAATTACTTGAAAATACCATTGCTTTGAGTTTTGCAGTGAGATGTATCGATTTAGCTGTCTTTTTTTATTGGGATTTATTTATTTAATGTACAGTCAAGAGCATGTCAAGCTTGACTTTCACAGCGTGACTCTAGTTTGTACGTGTATTGTAATAAGAACAGTACAAATTTCAAAGTGTCAAGCTTGATGTGCACTAGACTGTACATTCTATACAGAACACTGATCCGCCAGTTAAAAACCTAGTCGATTCAGCTACTCTTTATTGAACGTCAAGACATGTACCTTCCATAGATTTTGTATGAAATTTTTGAACGATGACGTCATTATTTTTTGCCATCGTTCAGTAACTTTTTAACACTAAATTAATTATAAAAACATAATTATTTTTCAGATACTAACTGAATTTAAAAGAGCAATTTTAGTTAACTAAATAAATATATATTCGCAATTGGTTTCTCGAAAACGGCTCTGAGTGGTAGAGGAGCCGACAAGAATTTTTCACGTGATAATCAGGGCGACAAAGAGATGTCTCAGTAGATGCGGCTTTATTAACGGATCATGAAAAACTATGTAAGAAGTTACAGACCGGAGCCCGGTGCTCAGGAGGCCATTGTCTGGAAATGAAAAGTATTTTTTACGTGACATTTAAGGCGAACAAAAGTGATTGCTTGTAATAGAGAAGCTTAAACTTATAACAAATACACAAAAACCAGACAAAAATCTGAAGACTTTTGGCAAACCAGACCAATAAATTGTTTTCTATAGAGTACTTGATAAAATTTAACGCGATAATCAAGGCAAAAAAGAGATGTCTCAATAGAAGATGCTTCATGAGAGCATCACGAAAAACTATGTAAGAAGAACACCGGGCTCCGGTCTAGAACTTCTTACACAGTTTTTCGTGATCCTAAGCCCCATCTACAGAGTCATTTCTTTGTCGCCCTGATTATCACGAGAAAATTTTTTGTCGGCTCCTCTACCAAATATGGGGATTTTTGGGGGCGAAAAGTCGATCTAGCTAGGTCTCATGTGTGGGTAAATTCGTCTTCTTCGTTTTTTGAGCAAAGCTCGAACGCCCAGGTACTATATTAATATAGCGAGTCTATTAGTTTTCTCTGAGGCGTACCTAACCAAAAATAAATGATTGAATCGTCATGCCACGCGGGAAATAAAAAAAATTGTAGGCGAAGCTGCACCTCTAGTCTTTACCATCGGCCTCGCTAATCCAACAGCCTAGTTTGCAACAGCTGACAATTCGACATTGATATTGACACTGAGCGATGACTTTTGTTCCTGAATGTACCGAGCCGGTACAGCCTGGCTTAGACCTGGCTCGGGGCCAAGCGACGGGCCACGGCGCGGCGTGGCCAGGTTTTATCTATTCAGAATTGAATGCACCTATAATAAAATTGTCTGGCCACGTTTCGCGACGCCTGCGGGCAAACTCGTAAGTTGAATTGATGTTTTCAATTTGTTACAATAGTGTAACTGTTCAGGTACCGTAAAGTTATTTTTTTTTTTTCAGTTATTTTATCGTAGGTAATTAGTGTGAATTCAATAAATACAAGTGAGTTTATGGATGCTACTGAAAACGTAGAGCTCATAGCTGAACATATTATTTAAAGTACAGGGTTATTTATTTATTATAAAAAATCTTTTGCATATGGCTATGAAACAGTTAAATTTTATACATACATAACATCACGCCTCTTTCCCGTCGGGGTAGGCAGAGACCACAGTCCTCCACCTGCTACGATCTTGACATACTTCCCTTGCTTCCTGTACTTTCATCAATCCTTTCTTTCTGGGAAAAGTTATCTAAAATCGAGAAAAAATTTTTGGTCGCCCGTATGTAACCCAAATTGACTGCGCAAGGTTTATAGAGAAACTAAAAACGTGTCTCGTTTTAAAACCCATGTTTCTTACGAATAGTTTGTAAGTTTTGTCTAGTCTGAGTAATATACCTATACTTGATGTTTTGTAGTAGGTACTGGTATAAAGATTTCATCATTTTCATCGAGTCGTCAAGCCATCCCCAGTTGGCACGACTATAATAGAAGATCGGATTTTTAATGAGTAAGTAATTATGTTCAGTATTGTCTTAGATATAATTAAATAATTCGTCGACTTAAGAGATAAAGACGCTTAAGCTTAACACCAAAACAGGCGTATCACCAAAATTAAATTCAGGAATTGTCCGCATTTCGGAATTAAAACCCGCATCACGTGTGCACCCCAGTCTCAGGGGTGTATTAATGTAGGGGCGTGCACAGGATTGTACATGTATAGGTGCAATTTGTGGTCACCCGATAATGGGAACATTTTTGGGGAAATGCTGGATAGTTGTGGTGAGGAATTTTTGGGTTGGTTTGGGAGCAATTAACTTGTCGTAGGTTTAAAAAAATACATTCCTGCATGTCTTTGAGAATTGAAACCATCGCATGAAAGTAACTGCTAAAAGACAATTTACTACAATATTTAAAAGACAGTACGTCATTTGCCGCCGAAACCGGACGAAAGTTCACGGTTACTTTTATAATCCACTCAATGTATTACTCAGTAATCATTTGAGCAATACACTTGAATGCAAGAAACCTCTTAAGTATGGAACGTCTCAACACAATAAGTAAACGGTTCTCCACGCCTGCGCCGGGCGCTGGAGGCAAATAACAAGACCATAGGCCTAATCCAGGAGCCGTGGATTAGGAAGGGCAGAATCTGTGGTCTGAGTAACATCGGGGGAAAAATTCTCCTTGACACCACTGTAAGTAACCCCCGCACATGCATCTTTGCTCCTAAGCATGTTACCACCTTTGTACTAAACGAGTTCTGTTCCAGGGACCTGACCGCCGTCAGGCTCCGGTCTGATCCCACCCTAGGCCTGCCGGATGCGGTACTCGCGTCTGCCTATCTGCCTGGCGACGCTGACGTGCCAACCCCGGAGCTAGCAGCGCTGGTCGCTTACTGCGAAAGGGAGGGACTGGAGCTCATCATCTCCGCTGATGCAAACGCGCACCACACCATCTGGGGCAGCGAAAAACCAAACAGCAGGGGTGAGGAACTCTTAAACTACTTATTTACAACTAACCTTCGAATTTTAAACAGAGGCTCGGAGCCAACTTTTGTGACTTCACGAGCCCAAACTATCATAGATCTCACTCTAGCCACGGAACAGATCGCCGGCTTCATCTCAGACTGGCACGTATCTGATGAGCTGTCCTGTTCCGATCATAGATGGATCCGGTATAACCTAAACATAAACTCTAAATCTGCAGCTCCCTGGCGTAATCCCCGCAAGACAGACCGCGCCAGGTACAGGAAATTGGCAGAGGCTGGTCTTGAAATGATCAACCTCCTTCCCAAGCACAGTAACACTGCAGAAATCGAAACACACGTTACAAACCTCACATCTACTCTTATCAACAGCTATGAGCAGACGTGCCCTCTTACCACGCCAAAACCCGGTTCCGGTAACAGACACCAATGGTGGGGACCGGAATTGGAAAGGCTGCGACGCAAAGTAAGAAAGCTGTTCAACAAAGCCAAAAACTCCCGCAACCCAGTCGATTGGGTAAGTTACAAACAGGCACAATACAACTATAAGAAGCGCATCCGAGCCAGAAGGAGCGAGTGCTGGAGACGTTTCTGCACCAACATTGAATCTACCAATCAGGCCGCTAAGGTAAAAAATATTCTAGCCAGTGAACCTGAGCGCAACCTAGGCTGCCTGAAAAAACCAGATGGTACCTACACCAGAACCGATGCTGAGACCTGCGAACTCCTCCTACAGACTCACTTCCCTGACTGCCGCATCGAAGACAACCAAACATGGGAATCGCCGGTGCGGCAGTACCGGGATAATCAATTGGACTGGACCACGGCCCACAGAGTAGTAGACGACGAAAAGGTAATCTGGGCAATCAACAGCTTCCTCCCGTTTAAATCGGCGGGCCTAGATGGCATATTTCCGGGCCTGCTGAAGTGGTGCGACGCGAAGCTCCTGGCCGGTCACCTCACTGCAATATACAGGAGCTGCCTGGCCTTTCGATACGTGCCACTACAATGGAGAGAAGTAAAGGTAGTATTTATCCCCAAGCCCGGCAAAAGTGACTACACACAACCAAAATCCTTTAGACCGATCAGTCTCACCTCGTTCCTCTTGAAGGCACTGGAGAGATTGTGTGATAGGGACATAAGAACGAACTCCCTTTCGTGTAGCCCACTTCATGCTAACCAACATGCCTATAGTTCAGGCAAATCAACAGAGTCCGCCTTACACTGCGTGACATCACGCATAAGCAGGAGTCTATCAAGTAAACAATCAACACTAGGCGCCTTCATAGATGTAGAAGGAGCCTTTGATAAAACCAATTTTAACAGCATTAGCCAAGCGCTTAACAAGCATGGAGTCGATACCACTATTGCCGGGTGGATAGACAACATGCTAAGATACAGAGCGATCCAATTCACTGTAAATACCACAACGAGAGTAGTGGTGGCGAAGGGCTGCCCACAGGGGGGAGTACTCTCGCCTCTACTCTGGAACGTTGTCGTCAACGAACTAATCGCTGACCTCAATCAAAGAGGGTATTATACAGTAGGCTATGCTGACGACCTTGCCATTCTCATAGGAGGACCCTTTGAAAATGTGCTATGCAGCCTCATGAGGTCCGCTTTTAAGGTCGTCGAAGACTGGTGCTCAAAGCACAAACTATCGGTGAACCCGTCAAAGACGGAGATAATTCTCTTCACCAATAAACGTAGTCTAGGCAGGCTCAGACTTCCTAAACTTTTTAACACTGAATTGTCCCTGACCAACGAAGTCAAGTACCTGGGTGTAATACTTGACAGCAAGTTGCTCTGGAACAAACATGTCGACCACAAGCTAGAAAAAGCATGTATCACCTTCTGGCAATGTAAAAGACTCATAGGCAGATCCTGGGGCTTATCCCCGAAAATCTGTCGATGGCTCTACACATCTGTTATCAGACCTGTTGTATCATATGGTGCTATAGCCTGGTGGCCCAGGACAGAGCTTACCACCACAATAACGAAGCTGCAGCGATTCCAACGCCTGGCTTGCTCAGCCATGTCGGGCTGCATGCGCACCACCCCGACAGCAGCCCTAGAAGTCATTCTTGGGCTCCCGCCTTTAGACCTGTATATACAACAGGAGGCAATAATGTCGGCCCTACGCCTAAAGCTTTTAGGCGAATGGGTTAACCACAATGGACCTATTGCCACGCTCTGGGACACTGTTCGGAAACAGTACCCCTTATGCGAGGCCCCGTGCGACAGGATCCCCAAAACATATAACTTTAACAGGAATTACGACATACAACTATCAGAGTCAGGTAAAGACCAATCCGGTTCCCATGAGGTCAGAATATATACTGACGGATCCAAAATGGACTCAGGAACAGGCGCCGGGGCTTTTTCACTCGACCTCAACATAAAAATATCACTGGCCTTAGGCACACACAGCTCCATATTCCAATGTGAATGTGTAGCTATCAAGGAGGCCGCCACCGCGGTAATGCGAAGGAAGGTAGAAGGCTTTTGTATAAGAATCCTTTCCGACAGCATGGCCGTACTAATGGCACTGCAGAGTAATGTATTTACCTCAGGGCTTATCTACGAGTGTCACCTTGCACTGGAGCGCATTGCTTCAAACAACAGGGTAATCCTGCAATGGATCAAGGGACACAGCGGATCACTGGGCAACGATGCCGCGGATGAATTGGCAAGGCGTGGTTCACAAACACCAGTGGCAGGTCCTGTTCCACTATTACCACTGCCCTTCAGTCAAATCCGCACATGGCTTCACGGCTTTACCCAGAACCAACACAATGCCCGCTGGGCTAGCCTAACGAGCTGCAGACAGTCAAAGGAGGTGCTATCCACTAATTCACCTAAGCTTACCCACCGACTTCTCAGCCTCAATCGAACAAACCTCCGAATAGTTGTGAGCACTATTACAGGACATATCTCGCTCAACAAACACCTATTCACAATCGGCGTTACCGATAGCCCACTATGTAGGGGCTGCCTTGACGCGGAAGAGACGGTCAATCACGTGATCCTGGAGTGCGTTGCGTTGGCCGACCAACGGGCTAAAATCCTCAACAACACGAGGTCGCTCCGCGAAGCCTGCGAATGTCCCAGGAGACTTCTGAGCTTCTGGAAGGAGCTGGGCTGGCTTAATTAACCAGACTAACCTGTACGCAAAAAGGACCAAATCAGAGTTTAATTGCGGAAACAGGAGCCCACTAACTAACTAACTATAACTGGTTCTCCACGCTTCATTTAATACGCGAGCAGGCGGTACATTCTCCAGTTGTGGAAATCCTGAGAAAACTTTATTCTCCACATAATTCCCAGTGATGGATGCAAGCTCCGGAGCGATACAGAGCTTTTCCATTTCGCATAAAATTTAGCTTAAATGCACTCTAGCGCAGCTAGCTACTTATAAGTCGTTAGGGATGTAAATAATGGCTCGGAATAAGAAAGGATAAATTGTCAAATTAATAGTTAAAAATATGAAACAGGTTTCCTTTTTAAACAGTAGGGTGCTACATTACTGGAGGCTCTGTCCAGAATGTCACTTAATCTTTAATACAATAAAAAACCTATAAAAATGTGTATGGTTTATGTATGGTGAATTACACCGACTATCATCTATAGCAAAAAATTTACAAAAACATTAAGATTCATTACAAGTTAATAACCATGTTGCCGTTCTCGTAGCTGAGTACTGGGCAAAATTCATTTAATTTTATAGGATTTGCGTCGACACGAAAAGAAGAAGAAGAAGTAACATACTCAAAGGCTAGGGGGGTACAAAAATAAATCTATATAAACGCATAAAACTACAAAAAAACAAATTATTTGCATAAAGCACAACCCTAACTGGTGCATTATGCTAAGCGAGCGTTTAAGGTGTTAAATGTGGATAAAGTAAGATCAGTATAATGTATGAGATTTGGTAGTGCGATGTTTTTCGTCGCTGATAAACTTAATTTAGGAAATGGAGAAAGGGCGCTTCCCTCACGTAAACAAGTCAAGTGTTTTTCCGTTAAGAAGACTTGTATTTTATTCCTTGTCTACTTCAGTTGTCATAACTTACCCATGTTAGTAGATTGTATTAGTAATATGTGGAATTATGAACCGTTTTTAAAAGTTCCCTATCTCTGACTAATAGGCTAGTTCTTACTGTGACAAATCATTTTATTAAATCTGGATTTACTTATCGAATCTACTTAACCTTGTCTAGAATTATTTCGCCAATAGAGAAAAGCAAAGCAACACTATATCTATTGCAACGGTAACATAGTCTGCATTTTACCGCGGGAAAACGTTCACAGGAAAATGTTCCAAGCGAACAAAGTTGCCATAACAGCTAATACCTAATCTTAGTACCTAGTCAGAATTTTCATGCCTAATTTCATAGAATTTTTTTTTTTACTATGTTTGGGCTGACTAGATCTGTTTTGAGTGTGGGCTAGGTCTTATTCAAGGAAAGCGTGAACATGCACTATTGAGTCATCGTGCTAATTCGATCTTATCATCACTTGTCTACCATTCGGCCGAGGTAAAAAGTTTTCCGATTAAATAAAAGAGTCGCTATAAGAAAGTAAAAAAAAAATCGTCCCTGTTTATTCTACTAATCAATTGTAGAATTTATACACTTAAGTTAATTAATTAATTAACTTAAAGCAGTACTTAAAGTCTAAGCTACGGAAACCACTACGTGATTGATAATTTTTAAAACTAAGTAGAAAATAAGGTTCGACCAAAATATACGTAAAGCAGAATTCGTTGCCTTTTCACCAATGCCTACCAAACCCAAGTGGAGCTTGGTGTTTCCAGTAGTCACAATAATGCAGCAACCATTTGTCAGGATGAACTCGGGAGCAAGAAAAACTGTATTGTGTATCCACTAACATTCGCCATATGTGTTTACTAAGAATGTTTATACAGCGGTGTTATATCTGGTATATTTTCCGATGTAGATTTGGAGGAGGGAGGACATTGTTCTGAGGCAATACAAGATTACTAGTCAATAAAGTAGGATTTCTCGTAAATCGAGAAAGAGAAATTAGTTTATATCAGGATTGTAGTACGAGTAAGTAGCAAAATAAACACCAAAAACGTTTCATGTAAAGTGGGTTGCCAAGATTCACAAGCTCATAACGCTTTCGCTGTAAAAAAGTTATCAGATCTCATGTAGTACCAACCAAACTCTAACCCTGCAAGGCCTAAAACAAGCCCTATCCTACCAATTTTACATCTTGGTTAAAAAGTATAACTAACGATTTGCGACTATCGCACAAACGCACTAATGTATAATCATGGACTTTTGTGCCTAACCAGTTAAGATTTTTTTCTTTTTTATTATTAGTGTCAATTATACAAAGTAGAAAATCACAAAATTTCACAAAGATAGGCCGGATTCTTTGTCAGTACCGGAGGAAATCAAATCGAACAAAGTTATACATTGTTAGATATTGAAATTAATGACATCAGCTAAACTGCAAACACAGTGGCGCCATGGTGGAAAAAAAAGAAGCGACAATAAAAACCTACGCTTTACCAACTAGGCTACCGTGGCCGAACCTGATGTTGTGAAATTTGCGAACTCTATACGCATTTCATCGTTGCAAACACAGGAAGTGTTAAAAAAAATATCATTTACAAAATTATCATTTTAAATCATTTTAATTATAGATTAAAACTAGCGACCCGCCCCGGCTTCGCACGGGTGAAATGCTGATACTAAATATACTACTTATAGGCACGCGCCGCCGAGTCCCCGGTCGGCCGGTACCGCCGCAACCGCTGTGTCCCTCCCTGCATTTTAAATCTGTAATATCTTCGAAAATATTCATTTAAATTATATGCTGTAAAGGGCCATATTGATCTAAATTAAATGCGCCATGTGTTTAAGGTACTTAATTGGATAAGGATTAATGCTGTATTGCTTAAAATCGCTTCGTAAAAAAAATAAAGGATAAAAGATGGTTATAGTGGGTTATCCCTTAGAGATAGATATATACCATCGCGGACTTTTTTGTAGACCTTTTTAAGTTGTACAATACTGTATTACATTATTTTGATCTATCTCGTACGGTTCAGCCAGCGTTTGCAATGTAAGCGCAAAAAATGTGTTTATTTATAGAAATCTCTAAAATTATCAGTGTTTCTTCTACTATATTATGCATGTTTTATACGTATAAACCTTCCTCTTGAATCACTCTATCTATTAAAAGAAACTGCATCAAAATCCGTTGCGTAGTTTTAAAGATCTAAGTCGCTGTCTGTCTGTCACACAGACAGACAGACAGCGAAAAGCGACTTGGTTTTATACTATGTAGTGATGATTTCGCCGGTTACCAAAGACAATTATTCTTGTGGTTATTGTTAGCAAATTAGAATTTTTTGGCCTTTTCACCCTAGAGAGAGCTTTTATTTTTCGACTTCAAGCAAAAATGAGCTTAGTGGTGGTCAGGCGGGAGAAGCCGCGATAGTACCAGCTACTTGTGGGAAAATACCGAAAAGTTATGTTTTCTTTTTTGTTATTTGTATAGTAACTTTATATCATCATATTTTGAGTTGAAAATTATTGTAAAAAGTTGGACAGAAAATCAAGAAGCCATTTTTAGGTCGGACAAATAAAGCGAAATAGGAGGCTGTATGCTGAAAACTGCCAGCGATATTTCTGTAAAAGAAACCGCTATAATTTTTCATGCAAACTGTCACTAGCACTCGGCAATTCAGGTTCAGAAGTTGGTCTGTGTGAACACTAGGTGTTTGTGAACTATTGATTTGGTTATTCAAACTAAAGATTCCTCTTTTTTTCGTCTATTCTATCTGTTAGCAACAAATTTTGCACCCATGTCAGAAGCAATCGGCTAATGCTGTCAGAAAAAACAAGTTTGTAAAACAATGTTATTCTTTCCGTCAAATATACTCTGGCTGCTAAATAGATTGGTAAGCGTTGGAATGAACGAAAAAATGGAGCAAAGATGGTTATATTATGAAGGATTTAAACGAGGGCTTATGTATTTGCGAGAAGCTATTTTCTGTAAAATAATACCTCGTTGGTTCATATATCGTTGGACGGACGCCGATATTTTCATGGAGGATACCAAAAAGAGAAACAATGGCACTAGACGAGCATGCATATTTAAGGGCACATTAGATCAAAGTAACTAGCACCTCGTATGAACCCTCGCAAAATGGCCTCCAGTACCCGGGCTTCCATCCGGCGGCGCGTGAATTCGTGCTATCGGGCCGTTCCAACCGGTGCGCGGTGTTCTGAACAGAAATTACTATAAAAACCGAATTTCCACTCGATCTTCTCTGGCCGAATACCGGTAATGTATTCATACGCGTTTTCGTCATGAAGCAAGAGGTTTGTACTAGCTTTGATTACTCAGATCACAGCATGTCACAATTTTCAGTTTTGCTCGTTATACGCAATGTCTTTTCATAAAGTGAGTACCTAATTTAATACGGTATAATATATGATCAAACGAACTTCTTGAATGAAGTTCGATCAATATTATATGAGTAAGCTTCATTCGAAGATATAATTAACCCAGTAGTCCCAATTCTAGCCCGCGGCAACTAATCGCACATACTTTAGAGATTTTTTAAAGGTTTTGAACCAGTTTTGTTCATATCGTTTGAAAAAAGCGCGCCAACACAACACGCCACCTGGCAACCCGGGCGGCACTTTTACTCATTATTTAGAGATTGTAGAGCTTTCGAAACTTCCTATTCCGGGGTTGGGAGGGGTGGGACCTTATATCTTCGAATGAAGCTTACTCATATAATATTGATCGAACTTCATTCAAGAAGTTCGTTTGATCATATATTATATTTCGTAAGCTTCATTCGAAGATATAATTAACCCAGTAGATGTTTAGAGCAGGAAGTTTCGTACTTTATTACACATTAAATACTTTTACACGTTTTTAAAAGTATAACAAAATACATTATCAAATATTTAAGTGCAAAAATATCAAAAATTTCAATTTCAAATTGGTTAAATTTATCATAAGGTTCACAAAAGGATGCATATGAATGCTGTGAGCCAGTGTAAGCTGATGAGATAGACAGTTAAAATTATAAAGCAACTACAAAACATTTTAGAAGGAATACAATTCGTTTTGAATGTTTTTGTCCGGCTTACTGTTGTTTGAATTGTGCCGGTGTATCTTGTCACGAGAGTATAAGTTAGGTAACTTGTACCAAGAATCAGATTATATATCGAGATCAAATGTATCCAGAGCTAATATGAACTGATTATGAACTTTTACACAGTCAGAGCAAAATGTTATTTCTCCTGCGTATAACTGAGTTACATTAGTGTATGAAATCTAGAAGAGTAAAAATCATCAGATCAAGGCCTTTGGCCGAGGTCTGTCTGTGTCCCTAATGTATCTTTAAATATATAAATAAATCTTTGCTCTGCACTGCCCTGGTAATTAATATCATATAATTTCTCTAGATAAAGAGCATTAATTTGATATTTAATATTTATTATGAGATAACGTTTCTATTCTCTGAGCCACAATGCTGTAAAATTGTGCTTGGTTTGGCACATTTCTTTATGATTATTGTTTATAACTTTATATAAGTACCAAATGCAAACTTAAGTTTCGGAGAACCCTTCTGGTAGAAAATCGAATGTATCTGGTCTCTACTTAAGTGTCTTTTCTGCCTACTTAAAGAAGGGAGAATAGGCAATGAACAGTAACTGCTGTTTATGAGAGTATTAAACAACAGATATAATGTTACAAGAACAGAGGCACATAAGACCTAAATTTTGTTGTTTTTACATAAAATCGATCACGCTTTCGACTTCGTAGAAATTTAAAACAATCCATGTCACACGAGACTTATATTCTCGTCAAACCCAGCGCAGAATTTTAACAGTTCTATTATGTACTATAAGATACAATAAAACCATAAGTTTTATTTTTATTTATAACAAATATCTCCTATTATTAACTTACGTGTATGAAATAAATGTTTAATCATCGTTAAGTGATTTGTCGCTATTAATGTTCCTTTTGAACCAGTAAAACCTGGAAAGTGGCATCGCTGCCAGGGTATAACACTACAAGAAGAAGGATATTATAACCTTTCAGTTTACTTACCAGACATAACAAAAGTTTACTTACAACTTCCGTTGAATTTAAAATCAAGGGAAGTTAGGTCTGCTCTGCCACGGTCAGGAAAGAAATTCCAAAGTAGCTAAAGCTTGGCTGCAAATAACTATATTTTATGAATAAAGTTTTTGTTCAGGGTTATGGGAATAAGAAAAAAAAAAATACGATGAAATCAACTAACTTCGAATTTAGATGGAATCATCGATTGCGTATACGTAACGTAGGTACTACCGCACATTAGACAATAGTAAACTGACACTTACGTGCACGTACCTTCAGTATTGGTGTGAGAGACAAGAGGGCTTTTGTAGTACTCATAGGAGTATCAGCAAAAACTTAGGATTAAAATTCTTGTAATCTTTGTTAGTTACTCATATCTTTTTAACCGATTAAAAAGCTACACCAATTCTCATTGTATCGATTCCGCATTGTTTTGGTCAAGTCATTCTATTGAATGAATTTTATATTTCTGTTATTATCCGATCAAATAACCTGTTGATGCCCATAAAATGGACAATGCGCAACAATGAATCACTCTTAATTTTAGGAGAAAAAAGTGCTATAAATTGAGCAGTTTTTTGCAAGGCTTTACATATAGCGAAATGAAGCCTAAAAATCGGTATGGTTGTTTAGGTCGTACAACGTTTTTCTTCGCTAGTTTGTTTTTAAAAGTTATTCGGTATCGCGATTAACTATGATGAAGTATGGGATGCGCAGATGCGCGCATAAAAGAGCATGACAAAGCAAAAAAAAAATTAATCACATAAGTTACGAAGGTACGGTTACCTAGTGTTAGTATTATACAGCCCAGATATTTGACGTGAATGTGAAGTCAGCAGCAAGCGTGATTTAAGGCTTATCGGTTAGTGAAATATTTGCGGCTTCTCAAAGGTCATACACCCTTCAGCATGGAAGTTGAAACAAAACCAGCTTAAGCTGAACTAGCGCTACGCTCGCTACAAACACCCGAAAGCAGATATTTGCTCAAGGTCCAAGTGTTTCCACTGGCGTGCGGCCTAGTGTACACTATGACACTAAAATAATATAATAATTTATTTTAACTACCCCAAGTCATCATACTATTTACACTTTCAATGAAGAGAACACGTTAACTTCTTAGATTGAAGTAGTGTGCGATCATAAAACAGTCTTAAGCTATCGAATTAGTAGTAGCCCGATAGCCTTCCATTTGCGCAAGTTTTGAATAGACTTGCTCCCACTAAGGTCTTGGCTTGCCACAGCAAAAATTTCATAGAAAGCAATCCTTAGCTATAGGATTATTACGGGGTAGTTTGCGACAGATAGCACTTAGCTGGCCGTCAAAATGAATGTAATGAATCAAATTAGAGCTACTCAATACTCATGGTTCATTGCTATATCTGGATCAGTCTTTATTTTCATTTAATGTGTACAATAATGTATGTTTGTTTAATGTATACATTTATGCATAGAATAAATAGAGGACGGCCAGCAGAACAGGATCAGGTCGTCTATGGGACAAGTCACGAGCTCAGTCGCCATAGAGTTGATGCATACGCGACTTTAAATGATTCTGGTTTTTGACCATATGAAATCCTCCGTTGCTCACGAAGGGGGCCCTGTGTGCTTCCCCCCCCCTTTCTTTCCAGCTATTGGTGAAATTGAGGGGAGGCTGTCCAGACTTCCCTGGTTGCTACCAATCTTGCTAGATTACGTCGTTTTTAGGAACGGTGATGTAGAAATATTTTATGAAGAAAAATCTTTTTACGCTGCAAGTAGAACCTCTCTTTTGATGCATCATTCATTACATATGAAAGGTAGGCATTTATTAACCATATTAAACAAGTAAAATATTTAGAAACGACTTCTCAAAGTCTGGCCTTAACGTTGATTGATATTAAATAAAGATTTTAAAAGATTCAGTTTCTTCTAACAGGTACATTTATTTATCCAGCAAGCAAGATGGATATGTCAATGGCCGTATAGAAATACGAACATTGTTGTTGAACGATGCTTGAACGTCAATTTAATATAACACGTCCACGTGCTAACACGCGGTTAGCCTCCAGACTATTTAAGTTTTTATTTCAAAATCGATAACAGCAGCCATATTTTGGCTAGAATTTGTCAGTGCCCTGATAAATTTATAATATTTTCAAAGTTATTATGGTCTACGGACTTCTGATGCGTAATATGTATCTTATTTAAGCTATGAGAGCTAAAAACTTGTGTGTTTACATATTTTTGGCATATGTAGGTAGTTCGCTTGAGAGATTGCCGTACACCAGTTAAAATTCAAAAGTAATTATTTACTCATTTATTTCCCTTCGAACGACTTCTGAAGTGTGTAATGGGTCTATCTGGCTTGTCCGTTTTGTATTTGGTTACGGAACACATATATCTGTTTTATAGTAAATCGAATCAAACGTTTTCATAGGGTCACCGACTAAAACAATCGTAAACCAATTGGCCAGTACACATCGCTCGTGGGTTGTCAGTAAGCTGTTTTAAATGATTTCGGAATGAAATCTGTTTTTCTTTTTGTGGGTAGAACTTGACGAATGATGAAATGAGTCTGTATAATTTTATTATTGTGTGGGTAGGTAATTGTCTATTTTATACATAGTTTATAAGTAAACTCTCAGCTACGAACTAAAATTCCGTTAAGTCCCTGTGATAACACACGGTTACCCTCCGGACCCTGTAATTGTATGATTATTACGTATCTACGGTCGTGTTGGCTCATGTCCAACTTTCCGAATTGCACATTTTATAAGAATCACCAAGTACCATTTTGAGGTAGTATAAAATTGTTCCAGACGGATTGTGGTTATTTATTATTGTTTTTCAAAATGAGGATAACCTCGTAAAAAATACATAAATAAGACAGGTTTAACTTGAGTATGCATGTGTACCTACATGCAATCGATCACTAACCTGCATAACTCAATACAATGTATAGGTCTGTGCTAACACACGGTTTGCCTCAAGACCGAATTTGTCGTCGTGTCAACACGCGGTTGGCCTCCAGACCGAATTTGTCTTCGTGATAACACACGGTTACCCTCCAGACAGAATTTTCCTTCGTGTTGGACTACATCCAACCTCCCAGATAGAACAATTACTGCCTTTCTGAACCACACTAAATCCGTACGTGTAATAATATGAAAATAAAGTAGTAGCTTTGACCCACCTGAATTACGTTCTGAAGATCCCAGCACTCCAAAATTTGGAGGCTAGCCACGTGCTTTTTACTCACCTTACATCATTGTATGCTTTTTTCGATTGCTATTTTTCACTAAAATGCACTTCTTTCCACACTAAATTTACACGAATTTAAACTTGATTTAAGCATATAATAATTAAAATAAATCTAATATTAAACATTGAAAATTGAGAGCGCGTTATGTGCTTTCGTTGCCACGCACAGAAAAAGAATGAGTAAAAGTGCCGCCCGGGTTGCCAGGTGGCGTGTTGTGTTGGCGCGCTTTTTTCAAACGATATGAACAAAACTGGTTCAAAACCTTTAAAAAATCTCTAAAGTATGTGCGATTAGTTGCCGCGGGCTAGAATTGGGACTACTGGGTTAATTATATCTTCGAATGAAGCTTACGAAATATAATGACTCTAACTGTGGGATGTCAATCTGCCGATTAATTTTAACAACATTTTCCTAGGTAGAGAAGTACGAAAAAAGTCGGCCCCATACACTTTTTCATGATGCACTTTTAGAGGATAAAGCCACAGACATTTGAATAAGTAGGTATATTTAGAGGAGTAATAATAAAAAGTATGTAAACAGAGTTCGTTCAAGCTTAAAAGACGCGTTTCACCACATATCGCCAAAAAAACCAGACCCCCGCTCGAGCGAGACGCGCATCCTATCCTGGGTGAGGCTAGGGTCAGGTTATTTTGGCGGTGCGGTTGTGGGGCGCCTCATTTGCATATACAGGGTGTAAAAAAAGACATCTCCTGAAAACTGAAAACGTGGATTCAAGTCATGAAACTGAACCACTTTCCCCAAGAAACGTAGATAGAAATGAGACGATTTGACTTCCCACACAAAATTGACTATCACGTGATGCGGTTTCTATGTTTCATGCAAGAAGTTGTTCAGTTTCATGGTCTGAATCCGCGGTTTCAGTCTTAGGGAGGATTTTTTCGCCGTAGAATGATGGTGTCAGGAGGATGCTGATGTCATATATATTTTTCTCGTAAATTATGAGGACATCAGCGGTGTTAGTAAAGCGGTTGTGGTGGCAAATTCATGAAATGCCTATAGATCCTGGTCTTTGTATACAAAGATGGCACCGTAGAGATAAAGTACTATATAAACCAAAGATTTCGGACCTCCTTGCTTCCCTTATTTTTCTGTGATATAAACTACGATATATCTAATAGATCTTGTTAGGGACACTCTAGGCCCGATCTAAGTCCAATATAAAAAAGTAATAATAATATCCCCCGCCCCTCCACTTGCTTTTGGAAGTATAGATTGTCATTTTGTAATAAAAGCAATGTAGAAGGACATGGCCCCATGTTTTCGTAGTTTATCTCTCTTTATACGTGATTATAAAGTGTCACTCTGACTCAGGTAATTTTAATCACGACATTGCCACGTAGTACAGTTCTTTTCACTTTGCGCACATGTTATGCCAGTGCACGGGGCGCAAATTTTCGAGGGTAGCCAATTTTCCACAGCGTGATGAGAATATTCCAGAATTACCCGTTAATGTGTCCGTTGCCTAGCAACCGTCAGTGATGCTTCTCACTTTTTGCTTGATTAGCTGGCACATACAATCCGTGCGAAATATACGTGTTAATTGGATCCAGCATCAAATAAAAGAAAAAATATTCCGTACCAATTAGTTTCGTATCAGTTTACGCGTCTGTGATCAGTGAGTGTGCTTATGTGAGAATATGATACCTTTAGCATAGTAACAAGTTTAGCGGTATTACCGTTGCTGAGAAACCCTTTTTTATGCACCTTTAGTGCGTTACCTACTTGGCTGTTTGAATATTGTGCTTAAATCAAGCTTAAATAAAAAAAAAACTGTCACAGTCATGACCCCACTTTAGGAAAATCTTTACCGTGGTTTCGGGCACATCGCGCCTAAAAATACAGTAGGCAGCTGTATTACTACTGCGCCACAAAGGTCAACAAGTAATTAATCAATCACTTTTAATCAAACCCGAATAAGCGCAGCTTAGCCAAAATGGCGTAAGTAAAGGTTGTTGGTGAAGCTAAATGGTTATATGTAAAAAGCAACGTTTGATATTGTACGGAAGCGAGGCAAAGGCGTATAAAGTGCATAGGGAGTCCTTTTATATGCGGTTCATCCTAAGAAACTTGTTTAGGATTATAGTCTGAGACGAAATAAGAAGCCAGCATCGGCTGGACTTTTCTCATGACCAAAGGTAAGTGCCCTTTAATTTATTTAAGGCATGTTCAGGCTTCCCGACGCGGAGATGAAGATGCTGAGATAGATGTGTGGCGTTACGCGTCCCCTGACCGTATTCCATCCGTAGCAGCCCCGGAGTCCGTCCGAGCTCCAAGAAACCCGTCTCCAATGGTTCGGTCACATCAGCGGCAGGCCATCAAACTATGTCGGGAAAAGAAGCCGTCGATAACGTCGTAAGAACAATCTCATCACGGTGGAGGCTGAAAATCGGGAAAATTTCCCCAAGCAGAAAAAACGCAGAAGAAAAAACATAGACTTTTTTAACTGACTGGCCCGTTGGTGTGGTTGGTAGTGAGCCTGCCTTCTATGCCATGGTCCGCGGCTTCGATCCCCTCCCAGGACAAACATTAGTGGGATGAACACAAAGGTTTGTTCTGTGTCTGGGTGTTATATTTACTCATTTATGTATGTATATCAGACTCTGGGACCCAGTACAGTACAGGCACACAGGCAGGTACAGTATAGATGACTTTTTGAGAATTGTCCCTAGATATTTTTTTTAAAGAAAAGACTATGAACTTGTTTTTTGTTTCCATATCTTTGTAACTAACTTACCCACCGTGTGCGTGCGTAATACATTCTGTACATTTTACCTGAAAATAGGGTGTATTTAAATATGTGCTTATCGTTTGAATTGATTCCTCTCGCCTTAAGTCCTTATAGCTAGCTAGGACATCTATCTATTCAGTTTTATAGACTTGATATTTTTCGTAGCTCTACAGGGGGTTTGTAACAAAGTTTGAAGCACAGTTAATCCAGATCTAATCCCTTAAGCCGTTGAGCAATCGATTCACTGAACGACGGCTGGATTTTTCTCAAATTTTTTGTCTTTCAATTTTATTAATTGGATTTTGCCTTTTTTATATAAAATTACCAGATTATCACTCTTTTAGTGTTGATTGTGAAAAGCTCTGGATTAACATCAAATCTGCCTAATTATCTGCGAAAATTGTAGAATATTTTCTTCCTTATTAATCCTTTTATGATACTGGTAACCGAAACAATAATATGTGTGTCGCAGGTATATTGTCAGGAGTCATTAAGGTATAATTTACCGTGTTAAATTAAAAAGTAACCGAACCTAACTAAATCTAGTTTACAAAGAAATTAAAATTTAACTAGTTAAAGAATGGAGCCGATTGACAATTTACTGAATTTTACTAGTGAAATTATAATTTAACGGGACCGACAATATACTTGCGACATATACAAATTGTAACAAAATGGGTAACTTTAACAATCCTGAAAGATGTGAATCTAGTCATGAAATCGAAAAATTTGTTTTTCGTGTTTTGATCTGTTCCTTCGTAAAAAGAGCTTCATGAGCGAATACACATGCTTCAGGGTTACGAGTATATAACCTTTCTGTTACACCTTGTATTAGTAAGTTAAAAACGTGTTTTTCTGAAGTCGATGTTACAATACGTAAGATAATCTTCATCTTTCCCTAAAACATGTAATCTACGAGTCAACAAAGATCTTTTCAGAGAAAGCTATGTAGGAAAGAAATGTAGGCGTGTTTAAATTAGAGCTTTCCACACGCATATAAAAGGCGAAACCGCGATGATTCCAGCACTTTTCCTTGAAATATTAGCCGCCGCGAACAGCCTAACAAATGCGCACAGTATTAATACAGCCTAATATTTGTTTTGGTAATATATTGCGTTGGTGTGGTTGTGTCGCTCGTTATGAAAAGAAAGCAAAGAATGTTGTAGATTCTATTCTTGTGCTGGGGTTTTTTACTACTCTTTGTTTCCGCTGCTAGGCGTTTCAAGAAAGAGTTCAAGGGTGAATATTGGTATCTCCTTGAATGGTGGGCAGTATATCGTCATCATAGACCTTAGCTATATCCGATGATAGGATATCAACCATAGCAGTCATCATCATCATATCAGCCGAAAGACGTCTACTGCTGGACATAGGCCTCCCCTAAAGATCTCCATGACGACCGGTCCTGCGCTGCTCGCATCCAGCGGCTTCCATAGCAATCACATGAGCAAAATCTTCAAGGTTAGGTACATAATTTCAACCGTCTATGAATTCCACAAACAACTTCTTAAATCATAGCATTCTTCTAATGTTTTGATATATACGTATACAGGATGTTAAAAAACAACTCCTGAAAATTAACCGTGGATATTGAACAACTTTCTACAAAGAACGTGGTTGAAGTGCGCAAAAAAATGTTTTATTTCGAATACAAAATGTGATGCAGTTTCGATCAAAATAAAAAAAAGTGTTTCCATCTTGTAACCTTGTAACCTTGTGAAGGCCTTCGTAGAAACTAAACCCTGTATTGAGGTGATCCAATTTCCGGTAGTATTATGCGTCTAAAGGACACTGGCAATCAAAACTCAGTTACCTGCTGATTGTCCGAAAAATAAAACGATTCTGTGTTTCGGAAGGCACGTTAAGCCGTTCGTCCCGGCTGCTATCTAGGGTAGTAGTCGTTAAATTAGCCATGCCAGAGGCCTTGGCTCATCCGCTCTGATACCAGGTATTGTAAGGTCGATCATTGATCTGATGTGATGATAACCTGATATAATATACGAAATCCTTTTTTGTTCTACACCCTGTATATTAACTTACATCGCGTGAACATAATAAATAGCATGTTTATTTGCCACAAAATGCGTTGCTCTATATTTTTTCTGTTTTCCCATTCTCACTACAGATTTGCACATTTATTCGTGAATAGTGGTTTGTTTTCCTTATTTACTGTGAATCGTAACGTGCGTGTAATAATGTTGCTCTGATAAATATGAATATACGTATTGGGAGAAATAAATTGGTTGGTACAATCAAGAGCACATTAAGCCTTATAAAACGTTAATTCTAAATACGCAAAACCTCTCGGGGGGTAATTCTATAGAGCAGAAACAATCCATGGAACTGAACAACTTTTATTATACAACTTTCGAATATTAAAATAGAAAAAATGCGATTGTCAATACAAATTGGCTACATCAGATTATAATTGTGTATGTACATACATACAAGAACTTGAGTTCCATCACGCCTCTTTCCCGTTGGGGTAGGCAGAGACCACAGTCCTCCACCTGCTACGATCTTGACATACTTCCCTTGCTTCCTGTACTTTCATCAATCCTTTTATACATGCTCATCGGTTTCGGGTACTTTTAACCTGCCCTTTATTCAGAACGTCCTGAATTTGGTCCTGGTACGTTCGCCTAGGCCTTCCCCTTCCAACATGTATGTCGATTAAATTTTTATTAAAAAGTTGTTGAACAAAATTAGTTCATTTACATGGGTGGAGCTACCATCCGAGAGGTTTTGCGTATTTAGAATTGACACGTTGTATGTATATACGTCGGACTTTTTACCATTCCTGTTTTAATAAATGTAGGAACTAGAGTCTAAAATCTAATCTTAAAACAATGATGATGTAAATAGATTATCCAAGAAATTTTAATGTTTTTACTAAGAAAATTTATCATTACCGAAGTGGTGGTTACATCATTGGAGTGAGCAGTGCAGATGTATAGGTTGTCCCTGTCAATTTAGAGCCGTCACCACCCCTCCCGTACCGCGCAACTACCTCAGAAACTTTCTCAGTTATGTGCTATATGTATGGTATCTGGTACTTTATTTATTTCAACCTTCTCTTGTTTCCCAAAAATGCTCTTAATTAAGGGTTGGAACACACTGAAAAGTAGTTGTACTAGTCTCCGTGTGTTGTTTAATTTTACAATGCTTAAGGATGTTTGAAACGCGTTGTGTGTTCGCTAGCACAGGGCCAAAACTGCCCAAGCAAAACCCTGGTCTAACCCCATCACCGGTTATTATTACCAGCAAAAACCTATCACTCTTAGGGCAAAGGCCAGATGGAGAAACTAAGTGGAGTTTCTCTGCTCCACTTCGTACATTTTCGTCGGTAGGCGCGGAAGTAAGTAAAGTTTCTGTCTGGCCTACGCCTAATGTCATCATCATCATAACATCCCATGAAACGGCCACTACAGGACAGGGAGCTCCCTCCAGAATTCTAGCTTTTGCTGTAAGAAAGTGGAGGGGAAGTACCAAAGTCACCTCGCTTGTCAGCGTTACGGCTGGCACTATGGGTCGCGGTTGTACGTGACCGCAGTTAGTAAGATGGTAAGATACACAGGAGGATGCTGCTGCCCATCCTCTAGTTTGTAACCCTTAGTCGCCTCTTACGACACCCACGGGTATGTATGGGTTGGCACTATTCTTTACCGGCACCACACGGGACGTAATGTCATTTGGATGGCTGATTATTACTTACCATCACTTGCTACATTCCTAACAAAGCTACGTCTTTCGCTTTATCTTCTCAGGAATATAAAGGTTCCTTGTCTTCTTTAGTATGACAAAAATGACAAGCCCGCCATTTCAGGCGGCACATCAGTAATTTATTAAACACGTTTAATTTTCCGCGCCGGCGCTCCTCGCAGGGTGTGTGAGTTTAAGTGAATTTTGCCAAATTACAAGAGTGTTATTTAGATGAAGCCGTGATAATTCTGTTTGCTAAAACCGAGGAGCGCATTATTTATTCAAATCGAGTTAGTTGAACGTGAGACTCTAATTGGGGCCACGAGGATGGGGACATTGGAATAGAGGATGTCAATACTTGTCTAAGTTTTTATCGTTATAATAGCATAAAGAAAAACATTTATTACTGGTAAAAGGCTTTCCCGTAGTATTGCAAAACCTTGTGGAAGAACCACAGGCAACGTAACTGTCATCATGACATCTCATGAAACATGGAGCACAATAGCCTGTCATGAAACGTCCACTACAGGACGGGGAACTCCCTCCAAAATTCCAGCTTTTTCTGAAACAATGTGGAGGGGAAGTACCATAGTGTGGTGACACGCTCGTTAGCGTTACGACTAGCACCATGGACCGCGGTTGTTGGTGACCGCAGAATGTAAGTAGGATACTGCTGCCGATCCTCTGGCTCACTAACCCTTAGTCGCCTCTTACGACACCCACTGGTAGAAATGGGTTGGTACTATTCTTTGCTGGCACCACAAAGGTTAGGGTGGTTTCTGCGTCTTCTGCAATTTGTCCTCATTTCCGATAAAATTTTGACTAGATACCAAAATCACAAACCAAATATAAAAAAATAATATCCATTCGGCTCATTTGCAATTTGGTTTTTCTCGTGATGGCAAAAAATTTAAATACCACAATATTATGAAATAAATTATTTTGTAAAAAAGAAAACTAAAACTCATTTTGCATATAACAAGTAACAAGAACTACTTTCCCGGCCAAAAAACATATCATTGTAAATGAAAGCAAAAAAATGGCCTCTCCATATCCAACAAAATTACAAAAAAAATACATTTTTGGCTTTCCATGGGAAATCGTTCAGTTTTCTTGACTGATCTTACCCTTTTATTTTTGACAACCTATCTCTTAAAGTTAAAAGTTTAAACTCTGCAAACAAACAAATCATTTGCACATATCTTCAATCGCTAATCTTCTACTCTCATGCCTCGCCGCGAAAGATACCGGTACAAGACGATTTAAATTTTACCCAACCAAATTAATTTAGTTAACTGCTTAGGAACGTGCGCGTAATATTGCGATCGAGAACCTAGCTCTAGGGAAATCAGCAATACATGTTCTCTTCTATCTTTTATTTTTATTAAGTTTTGTGGTCTGGGATCTATTGACTAATTTCAACAATATCGCATACCTTTTCTTGGGTGTCAATGTGATCCATTGACGTATTTAAAAAGAACCGGCCGCTTCGTTGATGTGATCATATTTAATTTCAGCAAATACTATACAATTTACTCAAAATTTACAAAGTGTTTCAGTGAGTGCGGGTAAAATCCGAGGCAAAAAGATGTAAAGTTTAGTTTGATACATTTGACATATTGTAAGGAGACTTGAGTTTTGAAATAGAAAGTTCATTTGTGTCAAGATTGACGTGCTCTTGTGCCTACTATCTTGAGTCTTGAACATAATAAAAGCAGATAAGTACGTCAAGGTTACTGTGGTCAAGGTTTTGGCAATATAGTTTGAAAAATCCAAGTCAGATTATTGGTAATTCTCTCCATTAGAAGGCTGCCGTGGAAGGCTGCCACCAAAATTCTGAAAAATAACAATGTGAACCAATGCAAAGAAACTATTTTCTGAATGTGCATTAAAGAGTTAATTATTCATGTTGCGAAGTTTAACCGTGGTGTATTTTTTTTGTTTCAGGTATGGCGAACTTGAATATTTACAGTCGGACAGAAAAAAAAATCAAGTTAGGTACGCGTTATTTAATGATTTTGGTAAGTGACATATAATATGATAGGCATTACTATGACATTTTTATGTAAAGTTGAGATCGCCTAGGGTCGCCAAATGAAACGTAACAAAACTGCACTAATCCTTTGTATGGTTTGTAAGCGCACTAACTTTTATTGATTAGCAATACTTACAGCGCCGCTTTTATAAGTGTGATTTGACTCTTTGATTCCCTGCCAAACCGATATCATCATCATATCAGCAGAAAGACGTCCACTGCTGGACATAGGCCTCCCCTAAAGATCTCCATGACGACCGGTCCTGCGCTGCTCGCATCCAGCGGCTTCCCGCGACCTTGACCAGATCGTCGGTCCACCTTGTGGGGGGCCTGCCAACGCATCGTCTTCCGGTACGTGGTCGTCTCACGCCCCATCGGCCATCGGTTCTTCTTGCGATGAGCCCTGCCCACTGCCTATTCAGTTTAGCGATTCTCAGGGCTATGTCGGTTACTTTAGTTCTTCTGCGGATCTCCTCATTTCTGATTCGATCGCGCAGAGAGACCGCGTGAATTTTCGTTGGTTTTGCTACCAAAGCCCAGTGATTCTACGCATGAAAACAAGCAACTTTCCCGAAGAAAAAATTATCGATGACCAGTTTACCACTGTGACCGTTCCATTGCTTAAAAAAAATCACGTTTAATACAGACTGAAAGGGACGATGTACCGGAAACTGAAAGGGAATGCTCACACAATGAAACTGAACAACTTTCACAAAAATGTTTCTTTCAGTTTCATAGTCTGAGTAACAGACTCGTATGTTCACTATTTCATTAGGCCCTTATATATTATTCTACGTTTTGTGTTAGCACGGCGGCAGAAATCCAATCCGCGAAATATTACTAGAAGTTAAGTTACATTTGTAAAGCGACTAGACAGGTTTTCACGCCTTTACTTCCGCAAGCGGAAAGCAGTACGAAACACTGTTGTAAAAGCTTTACAACAAAAGTAATAAAAGAAACACAAAGAGAGGGCCTAGCGGCTTATTATTCTTTAGAGCAAGGTCGACGTTATGCAGGCACCATTTGTCAAGATAAGCGGGCACCGGCTGAGATAACCGGTGTTACGTTACGTACTCGTTATAAATATAAGAGCATACTCGTACACGGTGCGAGCTGCTGTCGTGACACTAGGCAGCTGCTGTCACTGTGTACTCGCATGACAGTAGTTCCACTCGCCTCGACCGGTCACACATCGTGCAAGTTGGCATTGTGACATGTGACATTGTTCTGAGCTATTGTAGGAAATATCATGTAGTTAATTAATAAATTTAAAAAATGTAATATTAAGGGGGCATTTTTTAGACTATTTTGAAAAACTGAAAAAAATATTTTCTTTTTTGTTCGAATTTTTTTATTTTTTTTTTATTTAATAATTGTTTTACTTCATTTTAGTTATGTTTAATAATTTTAATTGATAAACTATGATGTCGGCTAGTCAATAAAAAAAAACCGGTCAAGTGCGAGTCGGACTCGCGCGCCGAGGGTTCCGATATACCTATAGTATTTTTGGAAGCAATAAAGTCCATTTTCAGGACCGCAAAACTAAATTTGTTTGTAAAGGTTTTTTGCAGATTTCTGAAAAACTGTGCAACTTAGAAAGATCGTTTTATTTTTGCTGTAAAGTTTACATAAACCTCTGTCAACTGTAATTAATTCAGATTTTCCCTTACTCAAACTTCGGAGATAAGGGGGGGGGGAATGGTATTTTTTTTGACATTTTTCATCATAACTTGAAAACTAAGAAACTTAAAAAAATACAAAAATATATTTTAAAATGTACAAGTAAAGCCCTTTCATATGATACCCCACTCGACCTAGTAGCGACAATTTGAAATTTGGCCCCCCCTATTTTGGCCCCCTTTACATTAATAATCATACTTTTTTCAAAAAATTTTCATGTGCAATTAAGTTGGGCAACTATATTCTAAAACTATTCCAAATTTCAGCTCGATAGCGTAAGTGGTTGCTGAGATATAGAGGTGTGACAGACAGACGGACAGACAGACAGATAGACAGACAGACAGAGCGGCACCATAAGGGTTCCTTTTTTTTACCATTTTGGTATCGGAACCCTAAAAATGGAAAAAGATGAACAAACTTAGGAAATAGCATAAAAAAAACTGCAGCACGTCACGCGTCTTTACAAAAAAAATATAAAAATCATTTTAAAAAAACCAAAGCCCCAAATATAAAAGTAATTATTAATAATTTTGTACAAATATTCAAAAAACGCCGGGCGGTCACTTATCCCTGGGACACATTGTATATTTTTTTTGGGTTTGTGACAACTAAAAACGTTCTATAATTACCCTATTGTACGCACTATGGGTAGTACCACGGTAGTACGTATATAGGCGGCCATATTGCTAGGGTAGCAAACTTTTCCAGGCAACCATAAGGTATGAAAAAATCTGTGTCAGGCGAATGCAAATGTACTTAATTTGACAACTTCAAGTCTTCAATTATTCGGTTCACAATAGTATTTTTATCTGATCTCTTAAACACGGCTTTCGTAGATCATCTTTTCTTTTTATAATTAAAGAAAAATAACTTGAGCAATTCACCCTGAAGAGAAGGGTTACGACTGTCCCCTTTTACCTTTTTATTCACTTTTCTGCTTCATTTAATTTGGCTCGGGTGCCCTTTCGCGGTGTTATCCGTTTGACCGGGCTGACACCTCTCCGTTAATTTATTCTGTGACAATGTAGGCTTAGTAATAGGAAAAGGTTTTTCTTTGTGACAAATTCTGGACCGTTTGTGATACTGTAGAAAGAGATAGACATATTGAAGGAGGTTGTCCTACCACCTGCACAAAGTGCTTTGCTTCTTAATTTCTAATGTACACAGGTCTTTTCCTCGAACAACATAATCTGGATGTTTTCAAGACCCGAGTGAGCAGGCACTATCAAGGTAAGCATGTTATTATATATAATTTATTATTATATATAATTATTATAGGAATATACAGATCAGGTCTATGTGACATTGAAATTTTTTTGACAACATTGGAATCATTATTATGTAAATTATCTGACGAAAACAAAAGATTCATTATGGTCGGTGACATTAACGTTGATTACATGACAGATAACCGCCTTAAACGTAAGTTAGATGACTTGCTGTTGTGCTTTAACCTAAAAAATATTGTTGACTTTCCAACACGGGTAGCGCAAAATACGAGTACATCATTAGACTGCGGAATAATATCGTGTTGTGATGACAACGTCACTGCGTGCCCTGTTGACACAGCTATTAGTGATCATAATGCTCAATTATTTAAATTAAATATTATAACACAGTTGAAATCCAAAATGTGTCCAAATTATAATGAACGACGAATATATACGGACGAATCAATTTATCGATTTTATATTGACATTACAAATTACGATTGGAATTTTATATACAAATCTGACATTGATATTAATGAAAATTTTTTAAATTTATTTAACATATTATCTTACTACTTGGACATTCATTTTCCAATAAAAAAAGTAATATTTAAAAGGAAAAATAAATTAAAATGGCTGAGTGATGAACTTTCTACTTATCTTAAAAGTTTTGAAGATTTTTGCGAAATTAAACGGCAATATCCCAGTAATGAAATGATATCTATGTGCGTGAATTATTATGCAGACCTTATCAAAACAACCAGCTTGCGTGACAGAAAATCACACATAGAAAAGCGCCTGGTAGAAGCAAAAAATCCTTCAAAAGAGGTGTGGCGAGTTATAAACGACGAAGTTGTATTTAGAGAAAACAAGCGTAGTACGATAACCTTAAAAGATCAAGGAAGAAAAGTGCCCTATAGTGAAATACCTAATAAACTAAATAACCATTTTCTAACAGTTGCCTCAAAATTTTCACTACAATGTAGTAATGATTTATCTATACTTTACTTAAACCAATTTACATCAAATTTAAATGTACCGAAGTTCAACCTACCTGAAGTTTCACTTGAGATGATAAATAAGGTATTAAAGTCAATGATGAAAACTCGTAATACTTTGGATTTGTATGACATATCCGTGAACATCCTTTTATCAATCTGGCCGGTTATTTCGGATATCTTAGTGTCCCTTATTAATGAAATGTTCGCTATAGGTCTATATCCTGATGTCTTAAAGTGTACCCGCGTGTGTCCAGTATACAAAGGGAAAGGCGAAAAGGATAAAGTGGACAGTTACAGACCCATAACGATTGTTCCAAGTGTGTCGAAAATCATTGAGTCGTTGATTTCAACTAGTTTAATGCAGCACTTTGAGAAAAATGATTTATTCACAGACTGTCAATATGCATACAGGAAAAATAGGTCTACTTCTGCGGCAGGACATAAAATTGTAGATTGTATAATAACCGCAATAGACGATAAATATAAAGTAGCCGGAATATTCTGTGATCTCTCTAAAGCTTTTGACGTTATAAATAATTGTCTGCTTATGCAAAAACTGAAACAATATGGAGTTACGAAAAATGAGTTGAGTCTCCTCACTTCATTCTTGACATGTAGAAAGCAAACTGTAGAAATTGTTAGTAATGGTAGAAAGCTCAGGTCAGCTGCTGGAGAGATCACAATTGGTATTCCACAAGGCTCAGCACTTGGCAATACCATGTTTCTAGCTTTCGTAAATGATTTACCTGCTTTTATCACAGACGGTTTAATAACCTTGTTTGCAGACGATACGACTGTTATTGTATGTGCGCGTACCTACGAAGAATTAAATAGAAAAATTGTGCAGGTATGCGAAAAGCTTAAAGACTGGTTTACTTGTAACGGATTGATATTAAATCTAACAAAATCAAATGTTGTTCTTTTTGCTGGAAGAACAGTACCTCGGCCAATATCAATAAACAGCCCTATTCCAGTGTGCGAGCATTGTAAATTCTTAGGATTCACTCTTGATGCTACATTAAGCTGGAAATTTCACGTGCAGTCTCTTTGCGACAAATTAAGTAGTGCTACTTACGCACTGAGGAAGCTAAAACCTCTCGTTTCAACAGCTGTATTAAAACAATCATACTACGCATATTTCCATAGTTTGATATCGTACGGTGTAATGGGTAACTCCACAGATTCTGACCGTGTATTTATCTTACAGAAACGAGCTGTTCGAACAATTGAAGGCTTAAAGCCCAGACAAACATGTAGGAACTCATTCCGAAAGCACAGAATAATGACCCTGTATTCGTTATACATGTATGAAGTCTTAATGTACGTCCGACGCAACATATCCAGTTTTGAACGTCGAACATATGACGGACGCGAATTGCGAAACACCGGTAGGCTCAATGTAGTGCAACGGCGGACCACATTAGCTACAAAGAACCCGCGTGTAATCGGCCCAACATACTATGAGTATCTACCCGAAGAGTTAAAAAATTAACCAAATAACGATACGTTACTTTAAAATTAAAAATCTTTTGTTGGATAAAGAATTATACTCTGTAAACGAATTTATTAATTTGACATTTTAGTTTTACTGTTTTATTATTTTGACATTTATTATACTTCTTTCATCGTTTGAGTTTACAAATATGTAAATTTTATATTTTGTATGACGATCACTTTAGCATGTAATTTTATATTGACATTATAATGATATTTAATATCTGTATGTTATAGTGAAATAAATGAATCTAATCTAATCTAATCATGCTACATCTTCGACCCTATCGCCGCTTATCACCAGTTGAAATCGGGGTCAAATGCTCACCTATTTCACATAAAAAAGGCTAAGTACGCATAGGTTTTAAAAATTATAAGATTTTTTAAAAATTAGAAAATTTTCCGTCATCCGCATAATTATTAGGTAGGATCCTTTTGAAATAGTGCATTTAATAGGGTGTCTTCCAGCATCTATTAAAAATTCTACCGGGTGGCGCTGCTGATCATCGTTCGGAAAATAGAAACACTGATATTTATCGGTCACAAACAATCGAAATCAGCTGATTTTTATATGGCAGATGATCTTTTTAGGGTTCCGATACCAAAATGGTAAAAAAGGAACCCTTATGGTGCGACTTTGTCTGTCCGTCTGTCTTACTAGGTTGTATGGGATATCATATAAAAGGGCTTTACTTGCACATTTTAAATTTATTTTTGTATTTTTTACAACTCTTACAGCCAGTTGCACAAAGCGTCTTTAAATACATTGCTGTCACTTTCTTTGTCAACAAAACAGAAAGAGTCAACAATAGACTTAAAGGAATTTTAACTTAAAGACGCTTTGTGCAACTGGCGGTTAGTTTTCAAGTTATGATAAAAAATGTCAAAAAAAAAACTCCCCCCTTATCTTCGAAGTTTGTGTAAGGAAAAATCTGAATTAATTACAGTCGATAGAAATCTGTCAGTCGATGGAAATATTACAGCAAAAATAAAACGATCTTTCTACGTCGCACAGTTTTTTAGAAATCTGCAAAAAACCTTAACAAACAAATTTAGTTTTGCGGTCCAAATAATGGACTTTATTGCTTCCTAAAATACTATAGGTATATCGGCACCCTCGGTGCGCAAGTCCGACTCGCACTTGACCGGTTTTTTTCATAAAAGTTGTTTGATTTCTGAGTAACATACTAAAATGATGTACACTATTTTAAAAGTACCCCGTATAATATTATGCCAAAGACGGAAGATCTTCAAACATTATTTAGGCACACATAAAGCACAGAGCCGCTGCCGAAAAGCACCAACGTAAAAATAAAGAGATTTGACGAGGTTTCACGCACCATTGCCCGCTATTTTGGTAAGCAGAAGCCGGTGAAGTACAACATGGCTGAGGCTCCATTTTCCCTGTTGCTGGTAAACAGGATTTTTCGCCGTACCCCGGATAAATCTAGCTAGAACGAAATTGTTTTCCTGTAATATAGTGTATATAAAGCATTGATATAGGGAAAGTATTCATCATAACATCCCATGAAACATCCACTATTGGACAGGGAGCTCCTTCCAGAATTCTAGCTTTTGCTGGAAAAATGTAGGGGAAGTACCATAGCACAGTAAAGAGATGGGCTCATCTCTTTACTGTGACCATAGTCACCTCGCTTGTTAGCGTTACGGCTGGCACCATGGACCGCGGTTGTAGGTGACCGCAGTAAGCAAGATGTAAGATACAAAGGATGATGCTGCTGCCCATCCTCCAGTTTATAACCCTTAGTCGCCTCTTACGACACCCACGGGTATGTATGGGTTGGTAATATTCTTTGCCGGCACCACACGGGAAAGTATTATGTTGATTAAATTGGATAAATCAACTAGGACGTAGATAGGATATCAATATTTTTAACGTGTCTTTCAAGAAACGAACAAAATTATTAAAACAAAATTCAACGTTCCATAGAGACTGTTATGGGAAAAATGTTATTATACAATTAATGAATTTTTGATAGACAATTTTAGTATTAGTATATTTAGTAGACAATTTGGTATAAGAGATTAGCAATAGTTTAAAAATGTAAATTGAGACTGACTGCAATATTTGATTTACCTACGTATTAATGTCATTCTGTGATTCTATCATAATTGAAGTTTTAGTATAATTATTTTGGTTTTTTAAATTTTAATTGATTATTTCGAATTTAATTAATGTATTTTGCATGACGAATTAATTAATTGACTTATTTATACCTAATTGTAAATTATTTGTTTTTGTATTTAAATTCTAAGTGATTATTAATCGCTATTAGTTTAGAATTAAGTTTTGCTGTGCCCACCAGGGTCCACAAATGAGACGAAACTGTAATTTATAACATAATTTTTACTTTGTGGAATGCAATAAAATTTTTGAATTTGAATTTGAGACCAACTGATAGCACATTTTGTATGGGAGGTAAAAAACTTTTAGTATTTTAACTATATTAGGAAACGTTGTTTAGTTCTGTCTATGGTTCTATGGTCCGAGGAAGCACCCTATAAATAGTGAGGCAGTACCACAGGGTAGTACAATATTTCTTAGTCTTTTACGGCACTTATGGGAAGAGATGGGTGGAACCATACCTAATTGTCACCAAACGGACGGTTCCTAGGTAATTAGTAGCAAATTATCTTAATATTTGGTATGTCAACTACTTGTGAAGTTATGTTAATAAGATAATTATCAACGGAATTGGAAATTAATTGAATAATAATGCAAATAATTAAGGTTAATGAAACTTAAGCTCAATAATTGAGTGTTGTAAATGCGTGCAGACCATTAATTAATTAATTCGTTATATAGGTCAAGCAATATTACAAGTTCTTTCGTCGCCAAATTACTCACTTAAGTAGGAACCTATTACCACGCTTATAAAACGTCGCAAATTATTTGAAACTAGCTGAACCGTGCCCACTTCGGTCGGACCCGTGCCCACTCAAGAATAATGTAGCTTTCTACTGGTGAAAGAATTTTCAAAAACGGTTTGGAAACTTCGAAAAAAAAAACATTCTTCTACCGCAACTAAGAAATGCGAAACACAGTTACCTAGACGACCCAAACAGTTCCACAGATTACTGCCTACAAACAAAACCACAAAATTACAAACTTTCCCCCTATAATATTTTATATAAGTATTATAGTTATAAGTGTACATGTCCTAAATTACTATGATGTAAATTATTTTGTACACACATTCTTGTTTGTGGTGACATCTTTTTCATTCGCAACAGATGCGTTGGTAAAGATTATACAAGGTGTAATAGAAAGGTCGTCTGATAGTTAAGAGTGAATCTGCTCATGAAACTGGAACAACTTTGCCCAAGAAATATCGATATAATATTAGGTACGATTTTATCCCCCCCCCATACAATTAGTTGTGCAGTTTCTTAACCGTTATCTCGGCGATGACAGGTACAATTAGTGTGGTACGCCGGGAAATCGCCGAACTGCAGTCGCTAGTGTGATAGCACTCTAAGATCCCTGGGAAAACTTGTATATTTTGTTAGGCACATCTTTAGGGTTCTTACACTAATTTGTTACTTAATGTAGAGATAATGTCACCTATAAGTAGACTATAGTTTTAACATTTTTATCCAAAAATTTTAAGAGTTAAGTGTCAGAACTTTTGTTCCTGACTACACTTACTAAAAAAGCGATGCCAATAGAATGAAACAAAAAATATATCAAGGAGAATATTGTTGCGCGAACCTTCATAAAACCTTCGGGGTCGGTATCGCATCTTGACCTAAAACCACAAAGCCACACAGAAGGTTCCTGAACCTTCAAACTAAAATAATATAACTTTCCCTTACAGAATTAGTTTCCGTTACAATATTACAACCCGCCCAACTAAACTTGAGACTTCAGTTCCATTAAACTAAGCACATTTTATAAAGTTCTTTTGTTTTTGTGTTGAAAAATTATACATATATAGTTTTGTAAGGTATACAGGAAATAGGACTTATAAAACATCCAGTAAGAATTAACTGTGGTATAAAGTTAACTTGGGCGTTTAGTTCACCTATATTTGAACCTTTCGTGTGTCATAAGCAGCTTTGATGGCTCGATATAACGTGGTTCTACGATGGGTACAATTATTATCGAATAAAGAAATATTAAACTGAAGAATTATATATTCTACTAGTTGCAAAATATCTATTTGTTGAGTTATCCCATTCACTAACATCACGCTTAATAAGTGCATTTGTACTTGTAACTTATAGTATGAAACATTTCTAGACTAAACAATAACAATATAATTATGAGACGAATTAGATAGAGACGCAAACTATAATTTCTCGCAACTAACTCCATTAAGGGTTTTGGGCGTGTTAACTTTTTAAACCATTCACTGTTTGCTTGAACTTATCTATCTATGGTCAATGACCGACCTTACAGACCCTGGTGTCATAGTTATTAAGCCGCTCATTTAACGGCTACTTTCGAAGATAATGTGCCTTCCCAGCACGGAATCATGTTACTTCTCAGACATTTTGATCTTCAATCTGTGTCTTATCCAAACTAAGGACATTCTCACAAACAGAATTTTTTGTAAGATGTTCCCCACTGGGGTTCGAACACAGAACCTCCGATTTTAGAGGTAAACACTCTAACCACTACCGCGGAAGTAGTAATTCTTTGTTACAACGCTGGAATTAGATCTCAAATAGGTTGACATAATGCCACTATTACGAAGCAATCTGTTATAAATCAGGGGTAGAATTTCCAGAACGTTATCTATAATTCATGTAAAGGGTGAACTTCTGTATAATTTATGTAGGCTTGACTAAGATGGCCGCGGAGATAACTTCACTAATTTAAATTTTAGGGTGCCTAAAGGAATTTGGACAGTTGAACGTTTAGCCTTCGATCTTAATGCCTTACACACCTAGTTAGTATATTCTTTAAACATGTTGACTTACACAAAAATTACCAAATTCATCATGCATCACCCGTTTACGGATTTTGGTGTAGTGGCTGCTTGCACCAAACTTTTTGAAATAAAAAAAACAGTTTTTCAAAAGTTGTGGAACAAAAATAGCTTCGACGATATGGTTAAATCCCTTTGTAAATATAAAACTGAGATTCGTCGAAACCGAAACAAGTTGATAAAAATAGGTCTAAAAATTGTTTAAGAGGGCGCATAGGAAATAAATGATAAAATAAAAACCCCAAAATACTAATCAATAATACTAAATTTTGTATCCATTGCCACAAATCAGCCTACACCAACATGTCACCAAAGAATCTGCTACAGCCTACTAGCCAATATCCAATCAGCAATAATTCACGTTAACACATGCAGAATATTAATCCGTTCCTTAGCGCCCTGGCAGGTAGCCTATGCCAGTACAATATCTCTGGTGAAGCCGAGCCCTACATAACGTCTAGATTTATTACCCCAGGGCGCACTTCCGAAACGTCATGATGACATAGAGTTGGAAATATGAATGTCGGCGTAGGTGAGGTTAACAATCGAGCTTTTAGTTATGTTCCATAAATAAAATCGTAGGTAATTGTGTGTCCTTTGGTTTTTGCAATGACATTCGTTTTCAGTAACAGCTAAAACTGCGCTAAAACAATGCCCTTAACACGTTCAGTTGTTACTTCATTTTTAGGGTTCCGATACCAAAATGGTAAAAAAAGGAACCCTTATGTTGCGACTTTGTCTGTCTGTCTGTCTGTCACACCTGTATATCTCAGCAACCACTCATGCTATCGACTTGAAATTTAGAATAGATTTAGAATATAGTTGCCCAACTTAATTGCACATGAAAGAATAAAAAAATATATGATTATTAATGTAAAGGGGGCCCAAATAGGGGCGGCAAAATTTCAAAATGTCGTTACTAGGTCAAGTGAGGTATCATTATGAAAGGGTTTTACTTGTCTTCTTCTCATATTTAAGAGCCGCGCTCTTGTCGGTGGAGCAATCTCCATTTCTCTCTGTCCTCTGCCAATGATTTGACATCCTGATAAGACTCGACGTTTACCCTCTCTTTTATCTGGTCAAAATAAGTGCGTCTTGGTCTTCCTCTTCCTCTTCTGCCCTCTACTTTTCCTTCAATAATATTATTTATGAAAGTTTCATGTCTTATCAGGTGTCCGACCATCGTCCCTCTTCTATTTTCGATGGTTCTCAGCAAATTTCTCTTCTCTTTAACCAAGTCTAGAACTTCCTCGTTTGTCTTTTTCTCTGTCCAACTGATCCCTTCCATTCTCCTCCAACACCACATCTCAAACGCTTCTAACCTCTCTCTATCTCTTTGTGTTAGAGTCCACGTCTCACAACCATATAATGCAATGCTCCAGATGTACACTTTTATCAGTCGTTTCCGAACACTTCTAGAGATTTTAGCTTTTAAAAGGTGTTTTTTGTTGTTAAAAGCTGCTTTGGCCATTGCAATTCTAGAAACAACTTCAGGAGTGCATCTGGAGTCATTAGTAATTAAACTGCCTAAATATCTGAATTGTTTCACCGATTCTATTGGGACATTATTAAGATGAATTATTGTGTCGTTTGTTGCTGGTTTTTTCGAAACTGTTAACTTTTTTGTTTTCTTACTGTTTATTTTAAGCCCAAATTCTTTAAATATCACGTCCATTTCTGTAACTAATTCTTCCAATTGTAATGTGTTCTCAGCTACTGCAGCAATGTCATCAGCATATCTTATAAATTGTATATTTTTCCCGTTAATTTTGATGCCCCCTTTTTCAGAATCATTTATTTTCTTTATTGCGCATTCTATAAAAATATTGAATATTAGTGGTGAGAGTGGACACCCTTGTCTAACTCCTTGTCGTATCTTAGCTGTACCTTTTTCCTCTCCTACTTCTATTGTTGTTTCTTGTTCTTTATAAAGTTTATATATTATTCTTCTGTCTCTGTAGTCTAGACCTGTCTCTTTTAATATCTTCATCATTCGTTTCCAATTAACCCTATCGAAAGCCTTTTCTAGATCTACGAAGGCGATATGAGTATCAAGTCCCAAATCCATACGTCTGTCTGCAATAAGTCGCAGTGCTAAAATAGCTTCTCTAGTACCCCTGTTTTGACGAAAGCCGTATTGATCCGGTCCTAACGTTTGTTCGGCTATGGGCCTCAATCTGTTTTGCAAAATTTTCAGGAGAATTTTTGATGCCTGAGAAACTAAGCTAAGGGTTCTATGTTCTTCACATTTGAGTGTGTTTAACTTTTTGGGAAGGGTAACGGTTTTAGTTATTTCAAAATCTCTCGGTATATAGCCAGTCAAGTACATGTCCTGAGTTAATTTGAAAATTTCATCTAATAAAGTTTCGCACTGGGTATATTTAATCATTTCTATGTGGATTTGATCTTCACCTGCAGCTTTGCCATTTTGTATATGACTTAATGCTTTATCAAATTCTTCTTTTAAGATTGGAGGTCCTAGTTTCTCTTCTTCCACCAGATGTTCGTCTTCTATATCCTCCTCACTCAGTCCTTCTCCGTGATATAGCTTTTCCATGTACCTTTTCCATCTTGCCAGTATCTCGTTATTGTTCAATAATATTTTACCCTGCTCATCTAAAATAGTTGTACTTCTAGTTTTATGTTTCTTACTTAAATTTCTTATTTCATTGTAAGCTTTATCCATCTGTCCTTTTATCATGTATTCTTCTATTTTGTTGCAAATATTATTGATATCGACTTCTTTTTGGTTTCTACATTTAGTAGTTATTTGGTTTGTAAGAATTCTATATTTATCTATACTATCAAAATCTGTTTTATTCTTAACTAGTCTTCTTTCTAACATCAAATTAATTATCTCTGTGTTTAACCATTTCTTCCTAGGCACAATTTTCTCTAATTGTAGATATTCTTCAGCTGTACTTAATAAGATATCTTTAACGTTAGTCCATCTATAGGTGATATTGTTTTCTGTATTATTACTATTTTTAATTTTATATAACTCTAATTTCTCCCCCACTTTATTACTATATTGCACTCTGCTATTGCTATTTATATCCTTAAGTTTAGTGAGATCAATACTCTTTGGTTTAGTTTTTCTTTTTATCTTCTTAATTTCTAAATTGCACTTGCTTAATAAAAGGTTATGGTCAGTATTGAGATCAGCTCCAGGCAGTGTTTTGCACGATGAAACTTGGCTACGATATTTCAGTCTTACTATAATATAATCAATCTGATATCTGCCTATATCTCCCGGCATTTTCCAAGTGTAGAGCCTTCTTTTTGGTTGTTGGAAAAGTGTGTTTGTTATAATTAAATTATTTTCTTCACAAAATTGCACCAATCTATCTCCTCTTTTATTTCTTTGACCCAAACCAAACTTGCCCACAATATTGTCTTCAGCTTTCTCCCCAACTACAGAATTAAAGTCCCCCATTACAATCAAATTATCCTTTTCTTTAACTGAGTCTAATATGGTATCAATATGATTATACATGTCTTCTATTTCATCGTCACTATGGCTTCCAGTAGGCATATAAACTTGCACTAAAACTGTATCGACTGGTTCAGATCTTATTTTCACTACTGTGATGCGATCATTGTGATGAATTGAGTTTTCCACTAAATTTCCCCATTTTTTATTTAAAACTATAGCTGTACCGTTTGCACCTTGTGTCTCTCCTGAGTATATTATTCTGTAATCTCCATCCCAATAGTCCCCACTTCCCTCCCATCTTGTTTCACATAATCCCAAAATATCAATTTGTAATCTGTCCATCTCTACCTTCAATTGTTCTACTTTTCCCTCCGTCAACATCGTCCTCACATTCCACGTCCCTATTTGGCAAGGATTTTGCATGATGACGACCGATTTAGCCTTGCGTCTAAAACTGCCGGACTCAGACCGCCACGGCATGTTACATCGTGGAAGCCCGTTGTCAAGAACCACATTACTTTTATTTTTCATTATCATTGCTCCTTAGTTGAGGACAAATGTAGTGCGGTAGTGTCCCCACTCGCTTTCCGCACCGCAGTTCAGCAACCGGTGGTCCGCCTGCTGATGTTTGGTCAAAAGCCTACTTGTACATTTTAAAATTTATTTTTTTATTTTTTTACGACTCTTAGCTTTTAAGTTGTGATGAAAAATGTCAAAAAAATACCATTCCTTATCTCCGAAGTTTGTGAATGGAAAAATTTGAATTAATTAGTCGATAGAAGTTTATGTAAATATTACAGAAAAAATAAAACGATATTTATAAGTAGCGCAGTTTCTTAGAAATCTGCAAAAAAGTTTACAAACAAATTTAGTTTTGGGGTCCTACAAATAGACTTTATTACTTCCAAAAATATTGAAACCCTCGGCGCACGAGTCTGACTCGCACTTGACCGGTTTTTTATTTTATAATTTTATTTTAAAAACAGAAAATTTCATAGATAAAAAGTTGAAGACAAATCTGTCACCATAATACTACGTCCTTTAAATCCTCTTACGTCCATGACTAACAATGGGTGGAGCAGTCGCAGGCTGGCACGGGCGACATGGTTACACCAAAATTATTCATAGCCGGCCTTGCTAGGCCAATTGGTTCATGTACCCTTCTGTGCTAGCTACGAACCGGCGGCACATTGCTGCAATGTCGCTCCAGTGCCAGATAGATTATTGCTATTACTTTGCTCTATTACAATTCCTATATTGTAAGTTATTATCTATCAAAGGGAAAATAAATAACTAATCATGATATAAAAGCAAGGATTTAAATAAGTTTGATGCAATTATTTAACTTGATTGTATCATTATCACCCATCCAAAAGGATCCAATTAATTGTGTGAGTAAAAAGTAAGTAAAGTAAAAAGTACCCTAAACCGACGAGCATGTATGAAAGGATTGATGAAAGTTAAGGAAGCAAGGGAAGTATGTCAAGATCGTAGCAGGTGGAGAACTGTGGTCTCTGCCTACCCCGACGGGAACAAGGCGTGATGTTATGTATGTAATTGTGTGAATAATAGATACTCGTACAGTCAAGAGCACGTTAAGCTTGACACAATAGATTCTTATTTCAATAGCCGTATGAGTTGGATGTTGTGCTGCGAGTATCAAGCTTTACCTGCTTTTGACTGTACTCTTTTATTTCCCATATTGTAGATCAAACGAGGAGTGCCTAGGTGAACACTAACCATAGCTTGTTTGGTCATGTCAAACTTTTGTGGTTCGTCGAGATTCTACATTCGCCTCCAAATGTTTTATTCAATGTCTGAGCAAACGCCTTTCTTTTTATTTCACTATACCTATTTCAAGTTAGAGTTAGTCATAAAAATACTTAAAACATCGCGTCGTCTTGTATGCTGAATTTGACGACGTTGATTGCCTTCCAGGATCCAAACTGTGGACGATTGTAAGCAAAATTCAAAAATGCAAAAGTACTGTGAAGCACATTGGTTGGTTTATTGGTAAAAAGTAGATTTTTGAAGTTTTGGTCCCTTAATAAAAGGCAATGTAAGAAGTCTGTTTTGATGTTTCTTAACATCCCATACGTACTATATACGTTATGTACTGCAGGACAGTGAAATCCCTCCAGAACTCCATCAAAAACGCGTGGTACTTGGGTGGAAATTTACCATAGTCACCACGCTTGTAAGCGTTGCGGTTGGCGACCGCTGTTGTTGGTGTACTCGTACGGTGTATATAAGATGGTATAATACATAGAAAGATGCTGCTGCTTATCTCTCGGTTCATAAGCCCTTAGTCGCCTCTTACGATACCCACGGGTAGAGATGGGTTGTACTATTCTTTGCCGGCACCACACGGACTTGCCGGCACCACAAGGACTTGCCGGCACCACAAGGACGCCAATGTACGAAGTCTTTTTTGACGTTTCCGTAACACTAACACACAGGGTCAATTTTATCTGGATCTGGGTCCTTAGATTGTAATAATACTAACGTAATCTGGGTCATAATTTTTTTTTACGTTTGACAGCTGTTATAACGGGCTTATGCCTATTACGATGGTACCCTACTTTAGGTTCATGCAGAGCTTAAACAACATTTTGAACCGAGATTGGTTCATTGGTTGGGTTATAAGGATAAGGTAAGGATAGATATGCACCCGAGCACCTAACCTAAGCCTTCCAATGCAAATGAACTAAACAATTTGAAAGACTAATTGCAAATAAATTGTTTAGTAAATATCGTTGGTGCGTGGCCATATTTTGCTAACATACAGGTAAGTGAACCGTTGCATTTGTAACTATCATTAATTAATTAATTTCACGTACATTGACTGTGCCAATTATGGCACGTTCGTTATGAAAGGGTTGTTTCAATTTTGGCTTTGTTTTAGAATAAACGTGATATAGGTCTGTTTCAAAACAAATATTGTTCCCTGACTGGTAATATTCTGCGATTACGATCTCTTCTCCTTCCTGAAGTTAGTATGAATGAAGCTAATCAGTTACCCTTAAATAGAGTTCAGAAAATCTTTTTATTGGTAAAATTAAATTTATAATCAAACACTAGTATTCAATAAATATGATTTTGGTAAACCAAAACTTGTGATCTTAAGTTTTTTTGGTGATTTTTCATTACCCGGTACATGGTATTCAAGAATTGAGCCGTTTTCGATGTAACTTATTTAATGCACATTTATAATCATTAGAATGAGTCGATGACCTTGTTGCTGGCATTAAAACTTTTTCGGATAAAGTCTAACCAAATTGTTTAAACTCACGTGAGCAAGACAAATAAAATATTTTGTCATTTAGTATTATTTTACTGCCCCTTTTAACATTTATATACCCCGAATGATAAATATTTTGCTAGCGCATTCGGTCAGCCATTTGCCCCCTTACGAGTTATAACCTAGCAAAGATACGCATCTCGCATTAATTTTACAATTAAATCCGTCCCCTAATACGTCTCACCCAGGAGGACCAGACACGCGGTATTTCTCTTAGAGCATCAACAGGAATTGCACCAAAGCATTTATTTTATATTCGCTTAGAGAAACTTGTACGATAAAAAGTAAAAAGATAGATTCAACTACGATAAATAAAAAATATATAATTGGCATTAAGTAATGCCGTTTGTATGTTTGCTAATTTTGATCACGTTTTTGTTCAAGTTAATAAAGTTATTGACATGGTTTCGTTTTAGATTTTAAGTCAGTGTAGTTTGCATATTAAATAGTCGCACCCATGTAAATAATTCTTAGCTTTGCTTAGTACCAGCGTAACTAAATATCCATTGATTAATTAAAGACATGGTCTGTAAAGATATAGAAAATGTTTTCATTTTATTTACTGTGTGCTGTTCGTCTTGCTATTGAAACTGGTGTCCTAAGTAGACTACCCCCTGATCCGTCATGAGAACGGGAAGCCATAATCCTCGGCCCGCGGTCATTAACCCCGGTGCAATAAGTCCGGCCGCTTCGGCCCACATGACGGCTGATCATGAATACAATTACACGGATGAACCTCGCCGAGGATTAAATTCGCCGCTCCAATGAATCTCGGATCTGTTTTAGAATGAAATAACGTGTAATGGACATGGTTTCAACCGTAATTTGCGAAGATATGGGCTGTGGGATTGATGGGCGAAGGATCGATTGCATGGGGAGCTTTATTTTTCTAATAAGTTCCGCTGTACATTTATTTTCGAATTTTTTTTATGTAAATACTACTTATTCCTTTCGCACAACCACCCAACGTGAGCCTTGGCCTTCGAAAAGAGAATTTGCAACTGGTTTCGATTTTGTTTTTTTTGTGGTTAGTGCAGACTTGCGCGAAGGCGGCTGGCAAGTTTTGTATGCCAATAGTGAGCAAAAAAGCAAATGGCGGCCACTTGATGGGAAGACCGCCTATAGAGCAGCAAAAGCAATTATATATATTCTTTATTGTGCAAAAGTTACATAAAATTGTAACATAAAATTGGTTTACAAAGGTGAGCTTATCTCTATAAGAGACCTCTTCCAGCCAACCTACCTGACATGAAAATGGGCACAGAAATGTGCACTAAGAAGTGTGAAAAGAGAATAAAAAAAGATTAAAAATACATATGTTTTTAATAAATAACAAACTAACATAAAATATGGAAAGAAAAAAAAACCTACTTATACTACACACTAATATACTTAAAATTGCAATATAAATAATAAGGCATATATAAAGAAGGTTAACATACTTAGCCCACCCTGAGACCTTGGATGAAATTTCTCATGTGCTCGTAATTTAACTGGCTCCCTTGCCCTTCGGAGCAAAACACAACAGAGCAAGCACTACTGCCTTACACACAAGCAATGTGACTGATGCAACAGCAATGCATGTCATAAAACTTATTTATGATTTTTACGACTCCGAATATTTGCTTGATAATCTTGGTTGGTGTACTTTAAAAACCTAAATAATATAAAGAGAAAATGAAGCATACAATACAAATATGCTAAATCAACCAATATATCATAAACCAGCGAAACATTCACACATACAAATCTGGCTTAATCTCTTGTAAATACTTCAATACCAACTTTAGACAACGAATGACTCCATTCTCCGAAAATTACTTTCCAAAAGTCCCTTGAGAGTTTAAATAACTTTCTATGACCTTCTGGAACATTCCAATACCAATCCTTGCTATTCCAAAGCGCTGTAGAAACTACCCAGTACCTTCATTCCCATTGTGTGGTGTCCTTTGTTCACCAAATCAAAGATGGCGGTTCCCCTTAAGTCTAAAACTTCAGTATTTCAGATTCTCTCTTTGTGTGTTCTGCTTATGAGCATAAAATATTCCTTAATTAAATGAAAGTATGCTTTTAGAAAGAAGAATGCGTGTAATAAAATCCTTTTAAAGCTCTTGAACAAGCTCAACTTTTTCAAACATGTAGGGCTCACAAGTGTGTTCAGTTTTCTTTTTATTCGAGATCGAGACGAGAATTCTTGATGTAGTTTGTTGAAGGAGCTTTGACAGAGATAGATTTTTATTTGATTGAAGTCTAGACTAGACACAGCGAATAAAAGTTTGTTGCCATTTATAAAAAGAATAAAGTAAAATTCACAGAAATCTGAATCACAATTTGAATGTCAGATGTAATGTAAAGAAGTCTTGCAATTTTCTAAGAAAGCATTGTATACCCCGCCCTGACGATCATGAGACCTTTTATTATCACAGAAATTATAGCAGCCCCTAATCTCCATACCAATTCCATTAAGACGTGCAACAAAACCCGACATTATCATCAACGTGAGTTCTGGGACTTGGAATCTCGACGTGGAGCGAGGACGCGGTAACTGCTCCTTCTCATTTACACTGTACTAATTCTAAGGATAGGAGGTACGCAATTTTTCGCCCGTTATCCTCCCCCTCCCCCCTCTTGTGTTTACCTCCCCGCCCCCTCCCGGACGTGATTCGAAAACAAACGCGTACATTTGCAGAATACAGTATTTGTTCGCGCTAACTGAAGCGTTGTTCCGACTAGAATGCGATGGACAATGTTATTTCGTCTCGTTACGATATAATAAATGGTTCGTCTTTGTTTGTTTTGATACTGTATTATCGTGTTTAGAACTAATGGTACCAAACTTGAGGTTTCGAATTGATAAAATTGTCTTGTTTAATGAAATAAAGGTTTCTTTTTTATTTATTCAGGACTCAAAATTATATAATTAGTTTTAGTTACAAAGCTACGGCAAAAACGTCACATAACAGGGCTTGTACGACGTGTAATTCCAAATACGCAAAACCTCTCGCAGGGTGATTATGAAACTGAACAACTTTTATTCTACAACTTCTGGAAATAAAAGAAATTACTTCTCCATAAAAATTTACCGTAATGGATTTTCTTTTTGTATGAAGATTATTTTCTTTTTAAATTTCCAGTTACATGGGTGGGACTACCACCCGAAAGGTTTTGCGTATTTAGAATTACACGTTGTATAAGTCTACCAACTACGGTCCTGTATACTTATTTACAATACCAATTGCGGTTGTTTTTTATAAGTATAAATTCTAATAAGAAACGTGCCTATTACATAAGTCGTGTTCTTTGAATCGATAAGCAGTATCTAGAATTCGGTCAAGTCTTATACATGTTCGTATATTTCCCAGAAGGCTGCGAAGGGAAATAAGTTTCGAAGAGGCCCGCCGCTTGAGACGTTCTATGAATAACGTTCAATAGGTACGTACGGTGACGTCAGTTTAAAACATTTGCAACTCTATTACTATGCCATAAAGTCCAAAGTGTTTGTACTGACGTACTGTTGGGTGTAACATACATGGTTACTTTATTATCAATTAAAAATTTTTGTATGTTATTCAGACTATAAAATTGAACAAATTTCCATAGAAACGTGGGTCGTGAAATAAAATGATCGTCCCATACCTCCTCCAATATCGGCGATAGGTTTGTATGGGAAGTTGTTCAGTTTCATGGTGTGAATGACATACTAGCATTTTTGTATTGATAAAAAATTACCCTGTTTGCGTGTACCTACTTGTAGATAGGATTTCTGTCACAAGTATTTTATTTTACTCCAAGCGAAGCGAAAAAATACCTTTTGTGTTTCTCAAGATGGAATAGCTATCACATCAAAGAGCATTTCCTAGAAACACCGCTCGTTACATCATCTAATCATTTTATGAGGATTTTCTTTGCGCTTTCTTATTTCGGATACACACATAATTTATCAAGAGGGTATACTCCAAGTATACTCCGATACTCCTATAACAATAGACTAAAGGGCATGCACAAGATGGGCGGTTTTCCCGCTCAAATCTGACCATTGTGTGTTGGACCAAACCATTTTGGTACTTTTAAAGTGAAAGTGACTCTTAAACCTGAAATAATAAATCGTATGCTGAAAATTTGCCCGGTCGACAAGGCTTTTATAATTTTACACAAGATATTTGCTTCAAAAAATTTTAAGTGGTAGATCTATGTTGTAACCTCTGGACTAGGCTTCCGCAACTCAAAAGGCAAAATAACCCAAAACTTAAAATTAAGTTTTGCCAGTCTAGTGTCTACCTGAGTATCAGAGTATTCTAAGGTGATTCTTAGTCTACCGCAGCCTACGAGCCGCACTCGTCTTCTAGGCCGGACAGGGCTGACCTAACGTTGCTTAACTTTCCAGATTGAAAAAAGAGCAATTACCATAAGACAATGCGTGCGCCCATAATTTATAGTTCAATCCATAGTTCTTTAAAGAAAATTTTCAATATCATGGGTGTACTTTGTTTTGTCTGCTTCTGTTTTGAATGGCATTTGTAACCCTCTGAACCATTTTCTATCCAAGCTATCAAATGCAGTGATGAGATGAGGCCCCCTCCCTTAGCCAATAGATGAATAACGTAACATACTTCATATCACTTTTCTATATCGAATCCTATACCACCCTCCTCGGAGCGAAACATAATCCAATTACTGAGCAAGTTATCTAACGGCCATTTTCCTACAATAATAACACCCTTTATATCACTATGGAGTAATTATTATTGCTACTATTGTTTAGAAACAGTAAACAGGGGCCAGTGAAATATGCGTTTACAACCTACCTTGGCAGATACTGCCAATTACAATGTAATAACAACTTTATCGCCCACTACTAAGGTTGTTAATTGCTTGTTTACTACACCTCAGTGACTCTTCGCTGATAAGCCAAGTCAAACTCTATTTACGTTCAGGTAAGGACGAAGTAAGGTTTTGGATTATGGCTGATTTTCAAGATGGTAGAACCCATACCAAAGTTTTGTGGTTCGATGGCGGAGATAAGAGATTAGATGAGGAAAATAGGTCTCCAAAATATTTGTTTGGCGAAATACTTGTTAAGTATAAGATCTACTCCTACTTAGAGAAAACTTTGTTTTTGGTTGGTATAGAAAAGTTTATTATATTTACAAGCTTAACAACTTAATATCTTCATTAAAACCAAAGGACACAGAAACTCGTTAACATGTTTTTGTGTTTACTAAGTTAGAGTTTTTATATTATGAAGTCAATTCGAGTATTGCCTGTAAATAAACTCTTAATATCCTCTACTATGTGCGAATTAATAGTAACCAATTTTTGAGCAAAGATTCTTACAAAAACAACTCATCTGAGTCTCGTTATTTTCTCTATCCATGAATGGTAACTCGCGCTATCGTTCTTTCCCCTTTAAAACAAGTAGTAGTAACCCCGAACTGTGGTCAAGATGTAATAGCAAAGGGTCACTGAAACAACAAATGAACGCAAGCGGACCCAATACGATGGCGATATTTACGAGCTCTTACTCAAAGCAAAGATCGTTTGTTAGAGGTAACTGCGGTATTTGCTAATTGAAAATAAATTTCTTAACAGGGGCTGCATAGGGCGTTGTATGGGCAAGGGGCAAGGATGGTTTATTGGTACGGTCAAGATCACGTATAGTTTGACGTTGGTTGAACGAATGTTGATTGAAACAAAAACATTACAAATTCCAATGTGTCTAGCTTAATTCTACCTTCCAATTTAGTAAAGAATCAATGTGCATACGTAAGAATTTAACATCTTGTACTAAATTTACTATTTTGCTATTTATAAACAGATCAAGAGTTTCCTGACTGGCTGTTGATTTAAAAATGATTGCGTTTGTTTTATGGGTATTAAACTGAAGATCATTAGCCGAAAACCATGTGTTGAATTCTGGCAAGATAGCATTTACCTTTTCGCAAATGCGTATAATGTCAATCTACCATGTGGCACGATAGACTTGACGTAACCAACTACATCATTCACGAAAATTATAAATAAGATTGGGCCCAAAATAGACCCTTGTGGTACACCTCGGGAAATATTTATTAACTTTGAGGTATTTGTTGTCTTCGTTCCATCATTTTCCAATTTTCTAATCTCCACAAATAGATACCTGCCTACCATATCAGATTGTAATAGTTTGAAAACCTCAGCCCTAACTCAAGTGATTAGGAAAATGTTTATGTTTGTTTTAACTTATTTTACTATATTTTACTTAACCTAGACAATAAAAACATTGTCTGCCAATATCTATATAGGATGCTTCCTACTCAACTGCGTTCCTTTCTGTATGTTGCTCGAACTAACTATAAAACTGAAAATATTTTCCTGAGCAACATGGGTCAAAATAAGAGAAAAGAATTACTGCATCAGCAGATAGCGCATTTTGTAAAGGAGGAATTTTTATTTTATTTCGGCCTATGACCTTTAGGGAAAGTGGTTCAGTTTTAAGCATATACCTAAAGGAACGCAGTTAACTAGGAAATTGACTATAAACCAAACCACTGTTTAAAATATGGCGACAAAATAACCCGTGTTGTGTTGAACCGCCAAATCTGGTAAGTTGCGGACAAAGAGCCAGTTTACCCAACTTTAATGTTAGTTGCCGTGCAGTAAAGTTAAGATGTTGATACAATGGCTCTTTTTGTGTTATGTTTTCATTGTTTTATTAGCTAACCGCCAGTTGCAGAAAACTTCTTTAATTTTAAAGCCATTGACGTTGCACAATACTGCGTTGTACTGCGTTTCACAATTTAAATCATCTAGCTTTCTTAGAATTTAGCTAGAGTTAAGCTTCTCCATTATTCCACGTGTGCTAGAGTCGTAACCCGCATCCGAAACTTAGCTCCCTCATTACCCAGTATACCTCAGCCTAACCGAAATGAAAGTTACGTATAACCAAACTTAGTGGAACTGCCATAAACTGTCTGCTAAGTTCCTTAACGGTAAGCTGACGGGGCAGGTGGAGGAATTAAGATTATATCAAAGAGCATTGTTAGAAACAAACATGTTTGCTTGCCGACAAATAAGCGGGTACGTTGGATACAGCCGTACTAGATGTGCCTTGAACGGGATTTTTTCGATTATGAAGATACGAGTATTTTACTTTTCAGTTAGATGACATGTTGTTTGTGGTACCGGAAAAGAGATCAGCCCATCTCTACCCGTGGGTGTCGTAAGAAGCGACTAAAAGATTATGTACTGGAGGATAGGCAGCAGCATCCTTCTGTGTATAGTACCATCTTACATACTTCAGTCACCTACTTCAGTCCATGGACGTCCAAAATATAAATAAAAGTCAAATATGGAACATAGAAAGATAACCACGGGATGTAACTTTACAGTTTTTGGGTGCGCAATAACAAAATATGTCTAAAGGCTTACAATTTAAAGAATATGATCAGAATCTTCTTAATGTTCGCCTAAGGAGTGAAGAATTTCTTCCTGACACATCCAGCAAGACTGTACCAATCGGAACACAGTAGATGCACTCGTAATGAATGCGATTAACTTTCTCCGGCCGGTGCTTTGTCCTGCCGACTGTACTTGAAAATCCATCCGCTTTTGTTGCTGACGTTACTCGCGAGCTCAGAAGTCTGTTGTGGTCAGTTTTTGTTCGCCCATGTGGAATAAGATATCTTCAAGTTGACGTACAAAGGGATTTTAGATCATTATATGGACTGTTTTGTTAGCATTGTTGGTAAATTGAAGTATTCTTAAGAAGTTCACTGAAAATTTACTTGAAAAAAGTTTCGGTATCCAAAATATCAATTCCTTAGATTATTGATAGATCCGCAGCACGCGAAGACCTTTCAATAATCTTAGATCAATTCCTTTCATAAAATTCAAATGTTATTTTAAAATGGTTTGCTAGTTCTCGCACTACCGTCAACGAATCGCAATATGCGTCGAAACGGTGAGGGCTAGGTTCTAGGGTCATCATAGACGCATTATTGAAAAAACTCTTAATTTGTTTCAGGTAAGCAATAAGATCGCGCTACAGCACAAGGTACAATGGCGGTAAAATGGCGCATTCACAGAAGACATATCCTTGCGAGAACAAATGATAGACACGTAAAAGAACCAAAGTAAGACAGCTTTTCCACCAGTGCTGTGCTAGGGAAGTGAAGCTGTGAGCTAGGAAAATTCCAACCTATAGGCTTGCGCCATTTTCCTAGCATGTCAAATGTGCTGTTAAATGGAGCAATCCTATTGGTTGGAACTTTGCAGCTCACAGCTTAGTTCCCTCGTACAGCGCTGGGTGAAATTCATTTCATTCTACAATTTTCACTCGGTAGATGTCGTGGGCAACAGCAAATTTTTGTCATGAAACAGTAGGTTGTCTCAATACTAGCAAATGCATTTGACTATCGTCAAGTAAAGCGCAACTAACTCCTAACAAGTCGTATGTATTTTCCTTCAGTGTCTGACACTTAGAAATCATTCCGCCTCTCTCAGACACTCTAATTAACGAAGCTGCAATTAGTGGCAGACACTCGACAATGGTTCGGAGCTTAATATTTAAGAGGTTTCTAATGAGATTAAATATTGTTTTCAGCCTCCTTGTCTTCGACTTCAAAATTTTCGGCTGTAAAGTATTTCCTATGTTCAGACATTTTTATTAATAAGCCCCTTTAATTAAAAGCGATAGTTTAATTTAAGTGTTTTCCTTAAAATAAGCGAAGCCATGGCGAAGTCTAAATGAAGCGTGTGCTTTTTTGTTTACACGTGCAAGTTATTAACTTTAAAGCAACAATACTCAAAAAGACGCAGCTACACTTCTCTTAGTCGCCTTTTACGACACCCACGGAAAGCTAAAGCTCTCACGTCTTTTAATAAATCGTTGCATAAAAAATATTGCTTATAGTTTGGTGTGCGATGTACCTAGTTTCTACATAAACTTAGAAACTTCTTAAAACCCATTACTTCTTTGGCTATCTATCTTAAACATTAAACACGTTTCTGTAATTAAAACTGGCGTAAATCTCCCTTGTCTCTCGTTCTATTACAATGGAGAAAAACCCGCTTTTCTCTAGAAATTTCCGATTGAAAGAATCTGAAGAAGTACTGAAGAATCCGCAACCCTACTGCCACGTTTTACATCAAATGGATGCAGGAGTAAGGCTGTCTGTTATCGATATTCTTTATCGACACGGGATTGTTTTGAAATATTGGGGAACAAATTCACACAAACTCTCTGATCTCAAACTAGGCAAAGCCAGTACTATGGGTACCAGAGACTGATATACTCGTACATACAGAAATAGATAAATAACATCCAGGACACAGAACAAACACTCTTGTTCACCACAAAAAATGTTTGCCCTGGGCGGAAATCGAACCCACATCCCATGTCGTAGGAGGCAGACTCACTACCAACCACGCCAACAAAAGAGAATGCATTTCTTTCATTGTTAGGTGATATGTACGAGTATATCCTACCTAGATCGTAAAGCGATCGTTATAATAAAATAAAATGTTGTTTAAAATTAAAAATGGTAATGTGCTATTGTTTCATTATTTCGGATTTCATGCCCCTTAATATTTTGATAAAGTCTAATTAAAAAGCTAAGCTCTTATCATCAAACTTCATTATTTAATGATACTGCCAATATTGTTTCAATAATCTTTATTCACTCGTGTGGTACTTGCTAAGAATAGTACCACCCCATCTTACCCGTGGGAGTCGTAAAAGGAGTCTAGGGGACTTTGAGAATCAAAAGATGGGTAGCAACGTCCATATGCGTATCATACCATCATACATTTTGCGGTCACAATCAACCACGGTCCATGGTGCCCGCCAAAACACTAACAAGTGTGGTAGTGACTATGGTACTTCTTCTCCAAAATGCGTCGTATGTTTGCTGTAAACTTCTAAACAGAGCTCCGTGTCCAGAATATACTTTTAGTGGGATGATTCGGTGATGAACTTTATCTGAATATCGATAGACCAATAACCAACAATACGACACTATTTACCTACCATCAGATAGATGCAAAAGTTCCGAAGGCAAATGCCATTACTTTTGAGCTCCCTTTTTTCCCGAGGAAATCGTTTAAGTTAACTCGTTTACCGATCAAACTTGCCTCTGGCCGCACTACAAAGATAAAACTTGTTTGCTTGCTATTAAAACTCGGTTTTTGCTATCGAATATTGAGTTCCGTGTGTATTATTGCGAAGTTTTGTTGTCGAAAACTTTGTGAGTTTATTTCGAGGACAATAGTGCTTTTGGCTTGAATTTTCCTCACAATTCAAAGCAGAAATACAGAGCCTAAAAAATATGTGTTTTGATCCTTGTAATTTTGCACAAGAGTCCGTAATTACTAACTTTATTTCGTGTGAGCTTTAAAATTTTTACAATAATTTATTTTAAAGATTTACTTGTTTGCATCCTAGATACGTTTGAGAGAAATCGATACGATCGGTGTAACGAGAGATTTATATTCAGGGGCAATTTGACGTTTTTTATGGGCGCCGGGTATCCACAGCTGTGACTCGACCCACGCTCAGATACCGGGTTTTTACTACTATCAGATACGGATCACTCTTCTAGGTCACACTTATTGGTTGCGTGTTGATACCTATTTTGAGTGTGGTTACGAACGGCAGTATGTTAGCTACGAAGCCGTGTAGTACTTGCTACGTTTTCGCAGTACTTATTGTAGCAGATTCGTAGTCTAATTCTACTTAACAATAGTAGAATAGCAAACAAGGTTTAGCCAATGATTTGAATATTATTTAAGTACCGAGGGTACCGTACCACCACACAATATACAGGGTGTAAAAAAACGTACGATTATCCTTCTAAAGGATGATTCTACATCACTATTCCATAACAAAAAAAATTTTTTTTTTTTTGGTGATCATGTGATTTGATTTTCCTTCGAATTAAAGTACAGTTAATTATTTTAATGGATAGGTACTTGCTAGTGACAGGATTTTATAACAAAAAACATCTTAGTCTGCATCAACAGCTGATCGTAGAGGTCATCTAACCCTACAGGCGCTTCGCTTCTTCTTAAGTTAAAACTACTTTTTTAAAGAAAAAGTTTTATATTTCTTATAAAATCTATTAATGATGTAGAATCACCCCTTAAAAGGATCATTGTACTTTTTTTACACCCTGTATTTTAAAAGACGAAATTTTAGTAAAGGTTCAAAAAAATACTCTGCTTTTGTAGGGTTCCGTACCTCAAAATAAAAAAACGGAACCCTTATAGGATCACTTTGTTGTCCGTCTGTCTGTCTGTCAAGACCCTTTTTCTCACAAACGAGAAGAGGTATCAGGTTGAAATTGATAACGAATATTAAGGTCCATAAACTATACAAGATCTAAAAATTTCAATTTTTACAACGACGCAATCAAAACATATGGATTTTTATGTCCTCATCTCCATACATTTATGCCAAAAAGCAAAACCTACACGGTACCGTTGACCTAAAATTATGAAATTTGGGAAGAAGCTAGGTATCACAGTACAAATAAAGGGAAAAGTCTAAAATCATTAAATATTTCAATTTTTCTCACAACAAATAGTAACAAATTAAGGTGAGCTCCCGTTTCAAGAACTTTTCTATAAAAGACGGGTCAATTTGGATGGTCGCGGAGTTTTTAAAATCAAAGAGCAAAAGATTTTAGTATATCATATGGTAGATAGGTACGGAACCCTTAGGGCGCGAGTCCGACTCGCACTTGGCCGGTTTTTTTTTTGGTCCAGCTCACACTAGACCAACTTTTATCATTTGTTGTTATTTAACAGCTAATAAAGTTGCACGCTTATTACCGTTTTTACGATACAATTAAAACAATATTTTTAATCGATGTCCGTTGGAAGTGTATTCTCTGTCAAGAAAGAAAATAGTTCGATAACTATGATTTCACAATATTGAGACCTCTTCAAAAACTGAAGTAAAAAAATCTTTGTGGTTTCCTACAACATTTTATTTTCACTTATCACAACAAAAACGAGTATTTTCGCTGTTTACACAAAAAAATTGTTTGCCTTCATTACGAATAATTTCCGTAAACAATTTTTAAACTGAATTCTCATTTTCACAGGTCAGCATTTTTGCTTCTAGCGTGACGTATTTTAAATAACACGGTACAAAATCTTGATTATTTTTGGCGACAATTTGTTGTGAAAATTGTGCTCGACGGCATTTTTTTTAAATGACTTGTTTCATGTGTTGGAAGTGTTTATTGAATGTTGGTTTATACATATGTCGCATGGATATAATGAAAACAGAGAATTAGTCAAACCTCTAAACGATTTGACAAAAACCGGTTTTGAATCTATTGGTATTGTCTTATCCCTACGATCTACAGATAAAAAACCTGACCTTTTTTGGTTTTCAAAGCGCTAGTCAATCTATGGTACTAGAACACTTAACCGGTTTACCCTACGAAGACTAGCTAAGTCGCGGTGAACTCGTTTAGCTGGTCTTTACTCTGAGCCTCTTGTTGCCAGTCTTTACAGAAAGCGACTTTTTTATCGCCCCATCTGCGCTGTGGTTGGGTAAGAGGCAGAGTCGTCTGTCTTATGACACTTGCTGGATTGCTTGCCAAACACCTACTATCTATCAGCAAATCTGCAAATGGTAGTCACTTACATACTACACGAACACAATTATACCTAGACGTTTCAGATTCGAATACGAAACTCCTGCGCAAAGGAACGAACTTTTCCGCAATTATATTTACGGTTTTTAAACCTTTCCAGTACATTAAATCTTTCTCGTCACTTGCGATGCACACACTTACCCCGGCGTACCCATTTCATTTTTTTCATTAATCAATACGCTTGCCCCGCCCATACTAGGCGGAAGTCTGAGACGAAGCGCGTGTTTAATTGTGCGAAAAGCGAAGCCCTTTGGCCCTTCGGTTCGAATTTCGAAGGACTATTTGCGAGCAGCAAGCCAAGGACTTGTATTTTATCCAAGTGTTTTCACGTAGTTTGCTTGAATATAGGACTGGTCAGACTAGCCACTAGTTCTCTTCTTCTTGAGTAGCTCCAAAAACATTACGTTCCACGAAAGTGCTTTAAATGTTTAAATATATAATGCAGGTTTTGATAAAATTTGCTAACCTAAATTTTCACCATTTATTACTTGTCTGACCTAACTTAACCTAACCTAAACAAACCTTATCTAACCTAACCAAAACGAGTTCACGTTTTAGACCAAAGAGCTGATTTTAACAAAACCTAAGGTTTGTAGATAAAAACCTGAACTTTTTTTACATACATACATAATATCACGCCTTGTTCCCGTCGGGATAGGCAGAGACCATAGTTCTCCACCTGCTACGATCTTGATATACTTCCCTTGCTTCCTGTACTTTCATCAATTGTTTCATACATGCTCGTCGGTTTAGGGTACTTTTAGGGTTTTTGTTTTGTTATTTTATCTTCTACCGGTAAAAATATAAGGCTTTATAAAAAACCTGGTACATAATACAGAGTGTAAGAGACGGTGTACCGAAAACTGAAGGACGTGCTCAGTCAACGAAACTGAACAACTTTCCCAATAAATCATTTTTGGGAGATGAAAAAAAAATGGCTCCTCCATAAAAACTGTTCGAATAAAGTGAGAAGTATGGACACGTGTTTTTATTTTTTCATTTCCTAAAAATGCTTGTTTGGGAAAGTTGTTCAGTTTCGTTGAGTTTTCGGTACAGCGTCACTTACACCCTTTATAATAGCCTTAAAAATACTTTGTTACGGAGTCACAATACCAGACAATAACGCAATGTCATTTTGAACTTAACAATTCCTCCGGCTAGGGTAGGTATTCTAGCCCGTTCCACCTGGGGTAAACACACAATAGAATCGGTAATTCGAACCGGTTCCCTAAGGAAAAGTGCGCGCTCATTACCGTTTTCCGGTTGCCCCGGTTTACCCCTGAAGTCTGAAAACAATACAACTTTACGTAAGATTGAGGTAAATTGTATAATACTTAGGTTTGTTTTAATGACACTTGAAGGTTTCCATTTTGGTTAACACACTGCGATTGTTTACTGTTATGATTTTATTTGTCTACTATATGTCTTATTATATTCTTAATTCCGGTCTCTTATGTCGTGGTTTCGTATATTTAGATTGTTTTTGTAAAATGGCAACACTCATTCTTACGTCAATTCGAAATCAGCCAACCACAGAGCCTGATTTGAGTGTGCCAATCGCAGGCGAACAACTATTCAGGGTAGTAGTAGTGCAGAGTGGGGTTAGATGGTGTTCGCATGGAACTTGTGGCACATTTACTCGTTGGACTTAGAATAGTGCGGCTGTTCGCAACTTGTTGTAGTTCTAAGATTGTGACTTGAATTATCGAAATTTATATTTATAGTATGTATGGGTTGGTACTATTCTTTGCCGGCACCAGACGGGACATACATACCCATGGGTGTCACCGAGCCGACTAAGGGCTATAAACATCCTCCTTTGTATCTTACACAACTTACTTCTACGGTCACCTACAACCGCGGTCCATGGTGCCAGCCGTAAAGCTAACAAGCGAAGTGACTATGGTACTTCCCCTCTACATTTTTCTAGCAAAAGCTAGAATTCTGGAGGGAGCTCCCTGTCCTGTAGTGGATGTTTCGTGGGATGTTATTTTATATTTATAGTTGATTTGAATATATGGAATTGAATTATTTGTGAAGATTTTTTTCACAAAACTATGGATCTACGATAGTTAGGACAATCATATCGCTTTACATGCTGTGAGCGAATCAAGAATATAGCTACTGCTTCGCTCAGCTTCTTTAAAAACCTACCCTAAGAGATAATGATGTCTTGTGATATTTTTGTGACTGTTTAAAGTAGAATTTTTTCAATGTAAAGATCTTCATATTTTGAACCCTAATCAAAATTTGCAGCGTAAGAAGTTAATTGTCAGTTAACATGTATATCCGAAGGAACGTGTAAAATCTTCCTAACGTAGTCATTTGTACGTTCCTCAATGACACAGTTGTTACGCATTTGTATTCCTTTAATTGCACCCATTATCATACATTATGGGCCTGAATAATTCAAGTAGGGTTGTCAAACGTGACAAATATAAAAATTATAAAGTTTTAAATGTATTTTTTTTATTTTAAACTGTCTTGCGAATCAATCAGTTAAAGAGTAAGTCGGTTATTTGTTCTTACTTTTGAAGAATATTTTTGAGGGCTTATTTATAATTTAGGGTACATTCAGGGATACAATTTAATTCCAAAATCGCATATTATATTCTCGCCTCTATTTAAACCACGAAAAACTTGGACGTATTGTAAACAAATATTTTGCTCATAGAAGATATTTCTCTTCAATTAGACGAGGCATCAGAAAGTCAAGTTCTCAGAAAAACACTTCCCCCGTTTTATACCACTTGTTAAACATATTGTCTCTTAAATCACTTTTTGAATTAATAGTTAATTAACGTCCTATTGTTGCATAGAATGTTTGTTCTCGAAACTACAAAAGGTTCTGCAAGTATTGCTCTTGACATTATTTACAGGCGATAAGATTGACAACCCTGGACTCATTATTCACTCCTTGTCACGCCATTCTCGACTTTATTGTCAGTTAATAGAGATTGTTATAACACTCGTTCGTAGCGTTGTGTGGAATATATTAGGAGATCTTATAAGGAAACGCTGTTTATTGGTTCCTTTCATTAGTTACGTGTAATGTTTTTTAGGTCGTCTTAATGAACTAATGAACTTTTATTGAATGTAAGGGAAAATTATGCCGTTACGACATTATGAACACAATACTTACTTAATTTATTTATAATATTAAGAATTATAACTAAATACGACTGTCGAAATAAAAAGTTTTTTGTCATGCCTGTTATATACAGAAACAGCATTTTATTTATTTCTCTACCCAGACATCATCCCTTATTTGCCATACGGGGGTTTTCGGAGGCGAAAAATCGATTCAGCTAGGTCTCATGTCTGGGGAAATTCCCTTGTTTTTAAGTCGTTTTTGGAAATTCCGCGTTTTAGACATAAACTTACAGCGCCATCTGTAGGTGGGTAGCATAGCTTGCTCACTAGATGATATTTTGACGTTGAGGTGTAGGTTCAGGCGGCTATTATAGAGCGAGGCTCGGTCGCTCAGGGAGCCAATTTTAGAATATCATGAAAAAAAAAATTACCTTTCCATACAAACTGTTTGATCAGAATGGGCAATTTGTATGGAGAGGTAATTTTTTTTTTCTTTTCCCAAAATGTTTCTTTGGGACAGTTGTTCAGTTTCGTTGGCTGAGCGCACCTTTTCAGTTTTCGGTACACCGTTCCTTACACCCTGTATTTAAATCAATGTTTGTAGGAGTAAAGCATCTACTATTAACTTTCTTTATTTTTATAAAAAATTATGGCAAGCTAAATTGTGACTATACTCGTATTCATGTTCCTTTATTTAGCTTTAAAGGGGTCCTCTTGAGTGCACAGCCTGTGTGGTCTACTGCTCTCAAGGGCACTGTCAAATTAAATACAATTTATGAGACCTCCCTAGTTTGGTTAGGACATTGATGCAAGAATTACCTGCTTGTCAGAAAAGTAAGATGATTCCGTGCTTTGGAAGGCACGCTAAGCCGTTGGTCCGGGATGCTATCTACGAAAGTAGTCGTTGATGAGCCAGAGCTATGCTTGGGCTTTTGTGGCTCGACAACTCTGTCACCGGGGTTCGAAAGGTCGGTCAACGTTCTTAAAACCCAAACAAAATAATGATGATGAGTTCATGAAACTGGGGAAACTTTCACTTAATCCTAGATTTAATTTTATAAAAAAAAAATGCCATTTTTTCGGTAAACTTCAATCCGATCCCGTGTACCCCACGTTCTCCTCATTAAATGTAGCCTAAAAGTTTTTTGCGCTGATTTCATATTCAATTTCTCTCTTTCTTCGAATGCTATTATTTTTTTATAGCAACATAAAGACTGTACGTCTCAGATCTGTGCGCTTTACAAGCTTATTTTTGCCACGTAAAGTCAGATTAAATTTCATTTATTTATTGATAAAACATTTTCATTTTAAATGAATCAATTATTTAGCTTAGATTGACACCAAAAAGTTTCATTCCTAAGCTGATCCAATGTTTTTAAAGATTAATTAAACTTGTAGAATAATAACAATGATTTGGTTATAACCCAAGAAATAAAACTTATTTATCCAGAAATATCGATTTGAATATGATGTGAAGATTTGCTTAATACATAATTATATTTGCCCGCTACATTAGTGGAAATTTATAGCTTCGGAGGCTTTTATTTGGCTCTACTTTCCAAAAAAATTATGAAATTAAATGCGAACCTTATTAATTACCACTTCTTGTGGGTCAGTCGGGTACGCTATAAAAACCGGCCAAGTGCGAGTCGGACTCGCGCACCGAGGGTTCCGTACCTATTTACCATATGATATACTAAAATCTTTTGCTCTTTGACTTTAAAAACTCCGCGACCATCCAACTTGACCCCTCTTTTATAGAAAAGTTCTTGAAGCAGGAGCTCACCTTAATCGGTAACGATTTATGACGTATTAAAAAAAAACTACTTACTCGATCTTGTTCAAATCAATTTTTGGTGGAAATTTGCATGGTAATTAATGTACATCATATATTTTTTTAGTTTTATCATTCTCTTATTTTAGAAGTTACGGGGGGGGGGGACACACATTTTACCACTTTGGAAGTGCCTCTCGCGCAAACTATTCAGTTTAGAAAAAAATTATATTAGAAACCTTAATATCATTTTTGAAGACCTATCCATACCCCCCCACCCCCACACGTATGGGTTGGATGAAAAAAAAATTTTTTTGAGTTTCAGTTCTATGTATGGGGAACCCTAAAATTTATTGTTTTATTTCTATTTTTGTGTGAAAATCTTAATGCGGTTCACATAAAACATCTACTTACCAAGTAATATCAACAGTATAGGTCTTAAAGTTTCGAAAAAAAAGTGGCTGTGACATACGGACGGACGGACAGACAGACAGACAGACATGACGAATCTATAAGGGTCCCGTTTTTTGCCATTTGGCTACGGAACCCTAACAGTCAAGTACCTAGGCATTTACACCAACCAATTCTTAAAATGTGTTTTTAATTTTCACTTCACAGATTGCCGAGTTATGGTATTCGGGATGCGAATAAAAGAATGGGGAATGTAGGTCGAGGGTATCATAACAAAAACGTAACTGAGGAGATATTTCCGGCTTGGATGTGAAGAGTACAAAGGCGTTGTGTAGCTATTGCTACGCCGTAGAACGAAGTTCGTAGCTGTTTGCTACGAGAACTTATTTCTAATGCTACAGAATTAATTTAATATGCATTACAAAGATATATGCCGATAGCTTTTGTTTGACACTGGTTAAATAATTCAGTTTTAGGGAACTGGGTATAAAAAATCTTATTTTGCTTAAAGATTTAAGAAAACTACCAGGACCAAATTCACGACCTTCTAAACAAAGGCCAGATTAAAAGTACCCTAAACCGACGAGCATGTATGAAAAATTGATGAAAGTACAGGAAGCAAGGGAAGTATGTCAAGATCGTAGCAGGTGGAAGACTGTGGTCTTTGCCTACCCCGACGGGAAAGAGGCGTGATGTTATGTATGTATGTATTTAAGGATTGATAAACAACTAGCATAGGTAGCGTTAATTGCGTAAAAGAAAATTTATCAACGCTCATGATAGAATAAACAATCACACTTTTTTCTTAATCAAAACTATTTACAATAATTATGGATTGTATTATCTGAAATAAAGTATTATTATTATGTTGTTTATCATTCCTGAATCTCGGGCAATTAAGTCCCGGACCTTTGGAAGGCGTGCGTGGGGCCGAAGCCAACACGTAGAGGCCCGTTAAAAAGTTTAATTTACAAAAGTGATGTGACACCAACCGGCGATTATCCCTGTCTACATTAATACTAATGCATCCAAGGACAATCCCCGGTAAGTGTAGGACTATTGCAAGAATTGGAAAAAAATCGAAATTGGGTTATTTGGTTGAGGTGCTCGTGGATTGGGTAACTGGGACTATGGGAGGTACTATGGCGCCTGCCCGACCAATGTTAATAACACGGAAAAAATGGGCAGACGGTGACTAGCCAACTCAAATCAATGGGCCCCCGAAAACGGCTGCACGCACGGTGCTGTAAGGGGGCAACATTTGCTGAGCGGCTGAAGGGTGAAGAAATGCCCCTGGACTTTAAACGACGATCACGCGCTCCCTGAGGGTCCAGCATCACGTGCCCACTCGCCACTTACGCAGGCACGTCCACCCTTCGAGCATAAAGCTCTTGCGACTCCACTCTGGCCGGCCAACCAAGGCAAGCCAAAGGTGAGGGATCTGTTCCTCGTCAGTGTTCACTCCAGCCGGCCGGTGAAGGCAAGCCGGAGATGAGGAACAGGACCTTCCCCGGGAGCACTCGGGTCCGTGGGGTCGCTACTCCCCAATAGCTCGCCACAAGCTGCCCTGCGGGTTATTATTATTATTATTTACTACTAAATAAATCTGTGAACTAAGGAAGGACTAAACTGTTTGGCGCGGCATAGATTTCGTCCGCACTCAAGAGCTCTTGCGTCCAAAATATCAACAACATAAGTTCCGAAAGTAATTCAATATAGCGCTACTAGCGGTGAGTTGCCGAACTAAAGTGACAGAATGAGTTTCCGGCCGTTTGCTTGTTGCAAGATATCCACAGAATAAAAACCTGTTACGATACAGAAGGATCGCTATCCGTGCTCATACGGGCGCAACAATGACATAACAGAACAATTTATTGTCTGTTAATATCAGGTGTATAAAAAAAAACTGCGGACCCTTTTTATGAAACTGATCAACACTTTTCTGTGAAATATTGGATGAAAATATAAAAATAAATTTTTCAACACATTTGCTCATAAAACAGCTGTATTTGCACTGTATTTAGGTCCATAATCCAGCTTATTAAAAACGCGTGCTTTTCTCATTATATATTACAGCACTAGTTATTTAATTTTTGTTTTTTTTTTATATTAACAAAGAGCATGGAGTTCTATTGTCCAAAATATTTATGACATTTTCGTAAATATATACGTAATGTTGATGAAAATATAATATATAAACAGTTTGTTGCATGAGATTAGTTAAATTTGACAACAAATTAACACTAATTGATTTTGTAAGCAATAAATTTTAAGTTTTTGTACTTTTTCAATGACTACGCTGTTTGGGAGCATTGCCACTGCTTCGACACAGCTCCTCATTTGAAAAAAGAAATGCGCGCGCAACAAGAATTCCGCGCGCCATTTTTCAGAAGTATTTTCATTTGCTTTGATTTTAAATAACAATGTCGTTCGTCAGTTTCAAGCAATGAAGAAGAACTAAATTTAACCCCACAGGAAATAATTACTGGGGCACAAAATGCAAGTGAGAGTCTCCTTCCAGCAAAATCAAAGGAAAAATAGGTACATTCTTGGCTACGAAAAGTTCATTGAATGGAAGAACAGCAAAAATGCCAGTTCGTTTTCAGAGAATGATTTTTTGGCTTATTTCAATGAGCTGGCGAATAAATATAAACCTAGCACTTTGTGGTGTATTTATTCCATGTTGAAAAGTAAGTATTGTGAGAACGAATGGAGGCTCAGGAATTGCAGGTAAGCGAATTTGATTCGTTTTTATTCGCAAATGTGTTGAAAAACGTCGTAAGAAGCTTGTGCGCTTTGGTGATTACACCCTCGACTCCATTACGCCCTCGCTTGCGGCTCGGGCTGCAATTTCTGAGCCTCGGCCGTAATATCCAAAATAGCGCACGTGAATCTTAATGTACTATTATTTTTAGGGAAGAGTTAATTGAGTTAAATGAGGAATTTTAACTTTAGGGATGGGATATGATAATATAGTTTAGTATTTTTACTTCCCGTATAAACTGTATCACGTGAAAGAGCACTTGTATGGAAAGACAATTTCTTTCTTTTGTCGACCGTTGTTCCTAAAAAAGTTGTTTATTGTATACGCAAAGTAAATCGGGAGATATTTTTTTACCTTGTCATTGCATGTCTTTTAAAAACTGCACCATAACCGCCCGACTAGCAATATGTTGTAGCAATTATCTGTCATATCAGTCACATGCTTGCTACGTTAAATGAGTATTGCGGATGTCACCTACAAATTCCACTGTATTGTCCATTTCCTAGTATACTTACTTATTCTGTGCTCCTGCGTACTTTTCCACGCTCTTCTCGGGTGTAACCGGCACAAACCAAGTTTAATGAATCTTTATATCTGAGAGAATATTTCAAGATGTTAGGGTTAATGTAGCGTTTTAAGATGAACGGCGTGGTTACCGCGAAGATCGCGAGATACCGCAATATTTATCACTTTTTAACCCTTCAAAAGTAATGTGCAAAATTTTGTAACCAGTCTTAAGGGGATGGCAGAAAGTAATGTTTTTTTACATAGATAAAAATAGTGGTTGTTTTTCGATGAACTTTAAACATTAACTTACTGGATCTGACACTAAAATAACTAACTTTTTAGACATTAACTTGCTGGTTCTGACACTAAAATAACCAACTTTTATCATTTACTAGAGTCCCGCCCGGGCTTTGCACGTAAGCTCTTAGTTTTGAGTTCATACAAAAATCCCATACAAACAGCACTTTCTGTATTTCCCCATTTTGTAAATTTTCCGGAGAACTTTTTCAATTTTTATTTCCATACAAACATTGTCCTAAAAATTGCAAACACGACAAAAAAAACGGTTTCATGCGTTACATACCCTGTGTGACAATTTTTCTTAGCCGAGCAGGTAAGGAAAATAAAAATAAAGCTACTTGCTATAATTTTAGGGTTCCGTACCTCAAAAGAAAAAAACGGAACCCTTATAGGAACACTTTGTTGTCCGTCTGTCTGTCTGTCTGTCAAGACCCTTTATCTCACGAACGGGTGACGGGATCAGGTTGAAATTAATACCATATATTAGGATCCATGAACCACACAAGATCTGAAAATTTCAATTTTTTACAACTACGCAATCAAAAGATTTTGCATTTTATGTCCTCATCTCCATACATTTATTCAAAAATGCAAAACCTACAGGGTTCTTCCCGTTGAACTAAAATTATGAAATTTGGCAAGAAGCTAGGTCTCACAGTACAAATAATGGGAAAAGTCTGAAATCATTAAATATTACAACTTTTCTCACAACTAATGGTAACCAATTGTGGTGAGCTCCCGTTTCAAGAACATTCATATAAGAGAGGGGTCAAGTTGGATGGTCGCTGAGGCGATTTTTGTTTTAGTTCTATTTAAAAACGGGAACACTTACAAACTTGAAAATTGGTATGTTTATAGTGCATAAGCTATAAAATAATAAAATTTGGTCAAGCGCGTGTCGGACTCAAAAAATCTAGCACATTAACTTACTGAAATTTCAACTAATAGAATTATGTTTATGTGGTGGTACGGAACCCTCTGCGCGAGTCCGACTCGCACTTGGCCGGTCTTTTTCACTTTGAAAGCTTAATTTCAATGGCCAAAAGTTGAATCGTCGTCTTAAGATAAGCAACTACAGTTTTGACGAAAACCTCGTAGATTACCAAATAAGAAGTTGAAATTAAAATAAATTGCCGTAATGTTTTCACTTCATTAATTCAAGTAAATGGGCCTTTTGGCTGTGGAAATTAAAAGTAATTGTGGAAATATTTCGTTGGTTTTATATTAACTTCGTTTATGTTTTGGTTTGACGATTTCTTGATGATTATTTAGAGTAGTTTGTTAATTTCGTTTTGTCATGCTATGTATAATCAAGTTATTCAAAATGTGGTTTATTTGATCATAATAATCTAACAATAAAGTAAATTTGATATTTTTTTATTATTTATTATAATTTGAATTCAATTTAGATACTAAATGTTAGGAGTCGTATTCATGGCATTCGCATACAAAAAATATTTAAAAAGAAATGTGTGTATTTTTTCTAATATTGTCCGTACTTGTTAACAAATGGTGAATTCACACATTTCACACAATGATATCCTTTCACGTTGAAGAACTCTAATATTAATGCGCAAATGTAGTTTCTAATTTATCCCTTTATTTGCGGCGCAGTCTAATAAACACTGCTTATTTGAGAGCGGCGAGGCTGCAATTTCGAATTATGTGGGTTATTAGCATTTGGTATTCGGTTGGTTTTGAAATATATGAGTTTTAATGGAAGCAGTAGCTACTTTAATGTTGATAATTTTGTCTTCTATCTTTTCTGAATATCAGCACTTGTTAGTACAAAACTTTCAAGATAAGAAGATTATTTCTCAGAAAGTGTATTAAATTGTAATCGTTTGAGAAATAAATTTTAAATCGTAATCAATAAATATTGTACAAAGGAGTGAAAAGCAAAGCGTAGCAAAGAGAAGTTATTAAACGAAAATAAACATTGTTATATGTACTGAACTTTTAAAACTTTACACCGACCGGATTCTACAAACACGTAAATTCTATTCTAGGAACTAGAACGTTTTACAGAGTCACAGTCTTTGTGAGAGCTACATACTCTAAGTATAAGTGCAGCAGTTCAAACATCTGGTGTGTGTTGAAGAAGCGAAGGAGCGTGTGTAGCCCCCGGCAAGATCCGACACTCGCACTTTTGTCGCCTTCGCGCCTCTTGACCCACATGTCTCCTGTAGCAGGAAGCATAGACTCTCAGCCAGAAGGGAGACAGGAAAACCCCCCGAACTATTCTCAAACCAAAAACACCTCAACCCACCGAAGCACAAAGCTCAAGTTCCCTCAAATAACCCTCAACTCAAAGGCGACTCCCCGCGCAATTTAACACTTTGTTTTTCCTTCAAACATGGCGGAATATTCAATGTCGGCGGAAAATGAGTTGGATGTTACTACTTAGCGATCTACCACTCAGCTGCTCTTGTAATAAGTTCCATATTCCCTCGCAAGGTGGCGCGCTCTAATGAATTTTTTATCCCGGTTTGGCCTACACTAGCTGCAATAATACATGTAATCTAAGCTCGTGCGACTCGATCTCAGTATTCACAAACGTAATGCAGTAAAAAATTCATAAAAGGGTTACGGATATATCTACTTATGTTTTTTTTAAATTATGGAAGCGGAAGCTCCTGTCGGAATTGGAACGCCGTAGCTATGAAATTCAGCATTCTGTGCAAAAATTTATCGCTATTTTACGAGGTTCTGTATGTGCCGAAAGGGGCGATGCTGAATAAAACCGGAGGAGTAACGGCTAAGAGGAAGTTTAGCCAAATTTGTTGTGCGTTGATTCAGTTAATGTTGCCAACTTTTAATTGGTTTAATAATTCCGCCTTTTCTGATCGCGATGTAGGTATAAAGTGTTAACTTTTTCAATTATCGTCAGAGAAGTTTTAGAATTGAGACTGTGATTAATAAACTAAAAGCTACCGGCCGCTTCTATGCCCCTAAAACAGAGATATATTATAAGGTTATGTATGTAGTAAATTGTATTAGTGTCATGTGTGTTGCGTTGCGCATAATATTAATAAGATTGTGAACCCAAACAACTTATTCTTAGCTAGAATAAACCAGGATACATGATTGTTTTGTATGCCGATAGCAAAACATAATGTGCCTTATTGAATAAACTCCTCCAATGGGCGGAGTAACCCATTGGAGAAATAATAAAAAAAAAAGACGGTAGCCCGTAATACATTTGATGTTTTAATTAACCTTTCGTAATCTTCCTTCGCATTCAATTTGCTTGGGTTCGTAGGAAACTGTGCAATTGGGGTTATCAGTTGGCGTTTTATTGTATTTTTATAGTAATGTTTTCGAGTGTGGATCGCAACCTCTCGTTTCTTTTAGACCTTTGTAAGAGAACCTAAAGTCCCTTTCCATAAATGTACCACCAAACCATTGCCATCCGTAGCGATTGGACGTATATATTTGGAATATTTATTAAAAGTACTTTAAACTGACGAGCGTGCATGAAAGCGTTGATGAGAGTAGAGGAAGCAAGGGAAGCATGTCATGATCGTAGCAGGTGGAGAGCTGTGGTTTCTGCCTACCTTGACGGGAAAGAGGCGTTATATTTTATCTGTATGTATGTAATATTTTGACGAAAGGCTTTTTATTGATTTTTTTCCTTGGACAAAATTGAGATTCGTTGATTGACCAAGATCTTAACTTTTACCAGAGATTAATAACCGTCCCGTGTGGTGCCGGCAAAGAATAGTACCAACCCATACATACCCGTGGGTGCCGTAAAAGGTGACTAAGGGTTAACTGGAGGATGGGCAGCAGCATCCTCCTTTGTATCTTACATCTTACCTACTGCGGTCACTTACAACCGCGTTCCATGGTGCCAGACGTAATGCTATCAAGGGAGGTGACTATGGTACTTCCCCTCCACATTTCTCCAGCAAAAGCAAGAATTCTGGAGGGGAGCTCCCTGTCCTGTAGTGGACGTTTCATGGGATGTTATGATGAATAACCAACCCGTCTCTTGCCTACATCCTGTATAGCAAAATATTTACAAGTTTTCCCAAAATCTGCGCTCCAAAAACGCCTGAAAGCGAGTAGGCCCACAAATCACACATGTTGCGTAGGCGCGTATTTATCAGAGGACTAGGCTAGTGGTGGGCCCAGTTGTAAATTAAACCGTAATTAGTCAGGGTGGGCGGCCGAGTGATTTATGCCTGTTTTTACGGAAACTGGCCCCGGTCTAATGTTATCGTCCACGCAACCAGCCTTGTAATAACCTTTAGTGTGTGCCATTGCTTTTTCTAACTGTGATTGCGTAGATGGCAGCGTATTTTGGAACTGTTACAATTGATACGTATTACACCGTTTCCACCAGCGGTTTCCACATAAACTAGACTGATGGGCACTGTATTTAATGGAAAGTTTAATAAATTTTAAACAGTATATTTGCGATTCTAGAGCTGTCGCAGCGAATTTAGAAAACAAATATTTTATAAAATCCCTAGGGATATCACGAGTTCACGGAAGATGTTTGATTGTCGTCTTCTCACTAAAAATATGTCTGTATTTTATCATAGTGTTAGTGATATGTCGTTTCAAAAAACTAAATAAAAAAAATAAAAAAGATAAACTATCTTGTTCTCTTAGAGTAAGTTTTCACATTCATGCATTTCAAAAGGATCCTTTCATTGATTACGTAGATAAAAGTATATTTTTTTAAACCGCTGTCGGAGACCTAATACAACAAACGCTTTGATCTTTTAAGTTTTTTTAAAACTTGTGATACAAAACACACTTTAATTGTACAGATCCATCGAGTTTTCTGTTCAGTCAGGCTCTCAGACAAAGGACTAAAGCACAGCTACTTTCAAATCTCTTTGGTCAAGCGGACAAATGGAGAACTAACAACGCCACTACTACAACTGACACCAAAGTGACACAATGCGATGGATGACAGCAACGCCGCCAACTGCACCAAAGGCCTGCACAGATAAGTTCTGTCTTATTTTAGTACTCTTTGGATAAGTTGGTGGCAGTGTAAAGAAATGTATGACGTAAAACTCTGTGCGTAAAACCGACGGCAACGCCAACAACGCTCAACCCTATAACTGTGATTTCGGTCCAAGACTGGGAACAGTTTATTTTGATTTGATGCTAATAAGATTAGAATTAACGTTGTGTTGTGTGTTATAATGGCGAAAAGGTCAACGCTCGCTGTCGCATTATTTTATACAGGGTGTGAAGTGTTAGATTCCCGGTGAGGACACTATCAAACAAATATCAATTCGTGTGACTTCCTCAGTTTAGTTTTTTACGAATTATCTGATTGTCTGAAAATTTTGATGATTCCGGGCTTCGAAAGGCACGTTCAGCCGTTGGTCCCGGCTACTATCGTAGATAGTAGTCATTAGATGAGCCATGTCAGAGGGCTTGGGCGGCACAACAACTCTGAAACCAGGGTTTGTGAGGTCGGTCATCGATTTTACCACCCACGCGAAATTATGATGATGACTCTCGCATATCGCGAGAAAGTAAGTGCAGTGCTGCTGTAGCATTTATTTATTTTGCAATCAGGTAATCTAGGAAACGTTATTTTTTTTGGCGTATTGTATTTTACACCCTGTATAGTTTACTTCTTCTTTTCGAGTCAGTAGCAAAAAGTGACTACAAAATCTGAGCCCAAAACGTGGCAACATCAGTAGCCTTTTGGTTGCCTTCAGAAAGATCGCTCCGAGAGCAGGAAACTGGAGAAGTATGACCCGACAGCAAGTGGGAACGCCGCACTCTCACTTGTCGTTATCAGAGAAGCCCCACCACTTAATACAGCGGCTCTAGACAACGTGCGTCAACGTATTTTGACATACATTTTGAATCGGCTGTGTATTAACGTGCCACCAAATTTGAGTAAATTTTTACCAAATAAAGGTTTACCAAATTTTGTTTACCAAAATGATTAAATGATCACCAAATTTATAGGGTATAAAAAAAACCGGCCAAATAAAAAGCCATATCTTTTGAATGCGTTGTTGTAAAAAATTGAAAATTTCAGATCTTGTTTGGTTTATAGACCTTAATATTCGTTATTAATTTCAAAATGATACCTCTTCTCTTTCGTGAGAAAAAGGGTCTTGACAGACAGACAGACAGACGGACAACAAAGTGATCTTATAAGGGTTCCGTTTTTTTTTAGGTACGGAACCCTAAAAATTATTTTGGAAATCATTAAATTTATAGGCTTTTGAATCTACTTTTAACCACTAACTGACTATTGACAGACAGTGTGTGTGAAATGCGTGTTTATATCTATTGATCTAGTGTTTTTTAATATCCTACAATGAATAGAGAACATTTTGATTTTGATTGCTTATTTATTACTTTCTATTTTAACAGCAGTAGATTCAAAGAAACTATGACTTAAAAATATTATAATTTTCAGTAAGTATATAAGGAAGAGCTTCTGCCATTGTAATAAAAAGTAGCTCATTTATCATAGCATTCATATTCCGCGTTGCACTTTTTCCCGACACAATCCTATCTCTTTCGGTGCTCGTATATCACTAAACTGTCTCTTTAAAACCTAACACAGCATTAAGTTTTCGTTTATCTTTACAGTACATAAAGCGGGTCATCTGAAAGCAAACGGCCAGGGGCGGCTATATTTTAAACTAGAGGTGACATCCCTGCGGGCCGCAGATAGCGGCCTATTGGTTATTTACTGACCACCTACAACACAATTTTTGTTGCACTCTTTTGTGAAAAATTATTGAAGTTTGAATATATATAAAGCTTTACAAAAACTATATAAACTGTTCAATCAAGTTCACAATTGACAACCGCTCAATTTAGGTAACCACGAGATTTTGTTTCTCGCTTCTCGAAAATTTTTGTATTTAACATTTTACTCCGTAATTTTAGAGAAACTAAAAAAATTGCAAAATTCGTGCGATGGCGTCACAACAAGGCTCCAGTACAGTTTTGACATAAAATTCTTAAAGAGCTTTAGCTGTGATGTCCTTTCCCAAAAAAAAAAATACTTTTTAAACTCATAAAAAATTATAAAGGATGAAAATAAAAATAAAATATAAAGGTGTCCTTAACTCTGTGATTTTGCAGAAAATCATGCTGCATGTTATAATGAATGGTTTTAAATTTTGTATGGAGATGCTGATATTTTCATTTTTTTAAAGGTCCATACACTGGAAACTGTTCAGTTTCGATGAATGTTGAACTTTTACAGTCAGCATGATATAAATAAAACTGTAAAAGTACGTTGCCCAACTTGAAAATTGAAGCGAAGTATCTCAGTGTCGGTAATTGCAATAGCTCCCTTATCCCTCGAACCAAAACACAGCAGTGTAAACATTGCCGCTTACGGCAGAAATTATCAAGAGTGTGGTTCCTCCACAGACGACCTTAGCACATGATTACATATCTTTGTCATTATCTGGATTTAAAAAAAACTATTTTCACGAGCGTGTAAACCTTGAAAAACTTACATAAGCAACGTTTTATTCTTCAGGCCTTACTTAGTGTTAGTTCCTTGTATCCCCATAAAAAGTTATGTGACGAAAAATGACCTTTCTATATTTATCGCTTGTTTCCTAAAAGCTAGCGTAACATATGACAAAAACAAAACGCTACAAGCCAAATGGAAAAATATTATTTATCGTCGTGTCTATCCCGTCATATCGCGGCGTCAGCTAAATGAATTGTATGTCTCTTTCGAGCCTGAAGTGAGCGACAGAGAGAATGAGCTCGGTTGTTTGTTAGCGTGCGACAATGAATGCCGTCCTTAATGCAATGAATAGCTTCTGTTGGTTCAAGTGAGAAGGGAAAAATAAAAGATAGTGTCTGGTGTTTGCGCCAGGCTTAGCTTCCTAATGATAAAATTGTGAGTACTGGCTCCATATTTCTTTGCTTTTTATGACAACGCTGTTAAGTAGTTCGAACTGAAGTGGCTGGGTTATGTTAACTACGTTGTTCTTTGTTTTGGATAAATACTAGGTTATTTTTTGGAGAGTATGCCCACCTTATTAGTGAGGTCAAAGAAACAACTTTTGTTCTATGACATCACACAAAAAAGTTTCAACTTCTAATACAAAATGTGTAGGTCACTTACCTTACTTTGTATGGGTAGTTGAATTTTTTATGTGCGTTGTGAGCAAAGTCGCCTCACTTTTGAGGTGGGCATACGCTTATCAGGTCCAAAAAATAACCTCGTATAACCTTGTATATTATTAGGTAGAAATGTCTGTTTGGGCTAAAAATTTTCAAGCAGACTTGTCTACTATTGAGTTAGGTCTGTTTTGGCCATTAGGTATGTCTGATCGTGGTCGTTGTAATAATCATGTTACTTACGGGCCAATTGGTGGGGGATCGGTATTCGGTAGCTTCGTAATAATAAACAGGGTACACAAATCAGATTATAGGTTTTACTAAAACCCTGAATAAAAATAAATGACTTAGAGAGGTCTATTCTAGCTAGTAGGAAGGCCGATGCTTGGGGTATCTCCTACTACGAGTATTTAAGTGTAAAATTTTGCAGGTTTTAAGGTGTTGTTGTCTCTTTTTCGACTATAAAGGGTAAGAAGACAACACGACTTTTAGTAACCACAGTCAAATTTTAGGCTAAGAGGCCACGCTGAAACGCCCCATGGTTCTTTTTATTTGTTTTTATAAAATGCTGATAGGATACCGACATAATAGTTGCCAGGTTCACTGCTAAAATACAATAGGTAATATTTATACACTGGCTCACTCTTTGTTTATTTAGCAAAGCTTTTCAGTTAGCGGTCGGCTATATTTACACACACACTGTAAACACAAACTCATGTAAATATATGCAGAAGTACGCATTTAAAAAAGCACACAGCGCGGCATACGAGGGAGGTTGGCTACGCTAACGGAATATTCATATAGGGAGAGATTGTATCGCCCCATAAACACCCCGTGTGTTGCCCAGTCACGTGCCCTAATGACCTGGACAGTGTTATAACAGTATTACAGGTAATTTCAATTTACACTCAATGATCCCATTGGAAAGGCTGTTTGGAAAATTACTCGTAATAAAGTGCGGTACGCCTTTGTTGTGTATTTTTATAGCGTACTTGAGGCGTGCTAGAAAATATGTTGTTCAGGCAGTAAAGTCTGGTTTAAGCACTCTGTGCAAAGATCTTCTTTAATATTTAGTGAAGCTGAAGACACTAGCTTGGTAAAACAATGTTTTACGAGCGGCTAGGTTTATATGAGATGCCAGCAGCCTGACCTTTGCTTCAGAATGTTATCTCGAAATTTTTAAAAGTGGGTGGCTAATTTAAAACAGTTTTATTTGACAGTTTAATCGGTAAAATATTTATCAGAGTTAGAAATTTAACACTTCTGCCATTCTCGCTTTGAGGTTTTACAGTCTCTCACTACTGTAATAAAAAAAAAAAATTAATATAAGAGAGAAGTACACTTGGTTTTACATGTTTTTTTCATTAGGCTGTTGTTATTTCCAAATAAAATAATATTAAAACCTAGAATCTTGTAGGCACGTCTAAAGCAATATTATTGTGCGAAAATAGTCGTTTATTGTCATGTTTATCGTAATAAGGTCTGATAAAGACACAAAAACTTGGAAATCTTTAACAAGAGGCCTGTTGTTCTAGACTGCTTCTAATTACTTAATGTTGTTAGTATATTTTCGTGGAGTCTTGTCTATCTTTGTCTTCGGTTAACTAAGTAAACTACTACGTGCTGACTTTGTACTTCGCCATCTAGATAATGTCTTTCTTAAACTGATTTTTGTATACTTATTGGGCGAAGCGAATTCTCTTGCAATTTAAATTTTCCGAGACTATCCGAATACTTATATAATTTGTTAGAAATCAGCGCTATTCAAACGATATCTGAATGAGGACTTCACTGGATACGAATTTCTCTTACATTTATTCAAAAATCACATACGTCCACGCTCTTTTATTGGCTTATAAAAATAAAAACGCCCCTCACTCCCCATTCGCTGAATAAATGATCTGAATTGATCTTTTCATAGTGAGAAGAAAAGTATAAAACTCGATGAAGTACCGTACGTAGATACGACGGTATAGGGTTTATATTATTTGGGATTATCCAGGTCAATTGCTAACAGGATTGAATAAAAATATTAGGATGTGTGCCAAGAGACTTGGGCTGTAGAGATGACCCCTCGCTCTTTATATTGGGGTTCTTTTTGAGATACGTGGCACGTGCCAAGTTTTTATTCTGAGTTATGAGAAATGTAAATACAGGCAAATACGGACACTGTTCAGTTGACAGCGTCGCTAGTTGTGAAGATTTTATAAAAACTCTTTGCCAATTCACTATAAAAAAATGTAGTTCTAATTTTGATCACCTGAACAGTTATCGCGGTCATACAGTCAAGAGTAATTAACACGGCAAAGTACGTGTCGGACCACGCGCTGTGTAGAGTTCCGTAGTTGCCTTTTTTTTACAAGCCTATAATAGGTAAGAATATAAAAATATAAGAATCATTATTGTTAAGCAGGTCCCTTTTAACGAACAGCGAGGTGCAGGGCCTGATTGCTATGCCTTTTTATATTATTTTAAATTTTTCGACTATGACACGTTAACCTGTAATGCTTATTAGCTGTGATGATTTTATCTTAAATTCATCATGTAAATGTTTTCCTATTTGCAATAACAACCGTGTAGCTGGCAGAAGGGGACACTTTACTTTTAACGAAAAATTGCGCTTAATTAAGAGGATATGTGTGAAGATAGATATTTGACAGCGCGCGCAGTCTAATTTCGCTTGAAAGAAAGGGATAAACTGCGCAATCCGCAACGCATTCGATTGCGACAGATATACTGTGCGTGTTACCAAAACTAAACTCAACTAAATGACGTAAGCGCCTGATATAAAATATCGACTTTTTGTAAAAACTAAAAAAACTAACAAATACTTTTCTGTATTTCACTACTTAAAAGAGGAATAAATGAAAATTGAAGAGGCAACTTTGGATTTTTATTTTGTCGAGTCGATTTTCACTAATCATGTTTTGGTCTTGGTGATTCCCTCACTTGAATGGTCAAGAAACACGTACCCGAAAATCTCGGCAGGATACTGAGTAAATAAAAAGATATTTGTCTTAAAATTACCAAAAAAAATCACACATCGCCTTAAGCTAAATGTTTCGCAAATCCCTAAATTAAAAAATGTTCTTTGAATACTCATAATATTTTTAAAAAACCTACCTAACGACGCAATCCATATATGAGGAAGACGAGAAAAAAATCATCCCCACTTTACGTGTAAGGGAGGTACCCTAACAATATATTTATCAAAATTTTATTTTACCCTTTTTTAGGCGTGACTAATGTATACTCATACCAAATTACAGCTTTCTTGTACAAAGGGTCCCTGAGCTAAGCCGTGGACAGACAGATATGATGAAACTATAACGATTCCTTGTTGACTACGGAACCCTAAAAACTCAACAAAAAGTCAAACCTTACCTGGCTACAAGCAATAATAAAAAGGTTTCATGTCTTTCAACAGTAAATAAGCTAACTCCCCCTCAAGAATAGCTAGTTATCTTTTCAAAAGTTGCATAATTTATCAAATACCCTTCATTATGAAACTGTGACTAATTGTAACTATTACCTGTTATATTACCATAATTGATAGCATAAAAATATTATGTACTTTCTTAATGTTGTTCGTCACGTAACGGAATAAAAATGCATTGCTAATAACAGTTGTAGGTGGGATATATCATTAATCTACCTTATAAAAAATAACATATTAAAGTTTTTGTGACTGTTACTTTTTAACTTAATAGGTACCTAGTATAAGGTAAGGGCAACAGCATCCTCCCGTGTATAATACCATCTTTTTACTGCGGTCCCGTGTGGTGCTGGCAAAGAATAGTACCAACCCATACATACCCGTGGGTGTCGTAAGAGGCGACTAAGGGTTAGCTGGAGGATGGGCAGCAACAACAACCGCGATCCATGGTGCCAGCCGTAACGCTAACAAGCGAGGTGACTATGGTACTTCCCTTCCACATTTTTCTCAGCTAAAGCTGGAATTCTGGAGGGAGCTCCCTGTCCTGTAGTGGACATTTCATGAGATGTTATGATAAGACTATGTATACGACACACAAAATAACTGTGGCCCTGTCATTGATGCGCAGAAGTCAAAAATGTGCAAAAATGGGCCATTTTTTTCTTCTGCGCATCAATGACAGGGCCATAGTTATTCTGTGCGTCGTATACCTTCTAAAGGTGCCACAAACTCGAACACAGTTCAGAAACTTTAATACTTACATATTGAGCAGACCTTTATGCGTCTCATTAAATGTGTTTAACATTTCAGTTAGCACATGACATTTACTTACTGCGCCGCTCCGCCAGGCTGCCTGGCACAATCTTGCTACTAGCACTTTAACCAGGAAAATGTTTTGGTACAAAAATCTGTAACTATTTGGTATTCAATTGAATGCAGTGCCACAAGAAAGAGGCCTATATAAAAACTGGAAAAACGTTAGGTAGGTACCTAGGCACGCATATGGTGTGAAACTTCATTAGAACAGAGAACCTAAACGAGAGTTGAGCCTGAAGCTAATAAGAACCTTAGACTCATTTTAGCTTGAAAAGAGGATTCCAAATTATACATCATCAATTAAGTAAAGTATATAGTCTTTGTGTCTCAAGGTGAATGCTTTTAAGATACCAGACAATATTTAGTTTTCCTCAAATCAAACGCCATACAAAATCAGACCGGGGATGAGAATTAAAAAAAAATTGTCTAGGGCTTCATTATAGAAATTCTGAAACCAACATGGATCTGACAAGGCGGATCGGTCAACTTGCTCCAATCAGACCACTTGTAGTAAACCGATAGGCGCAAATTGTCGCGGGATCTTACACTGAGCGAAAAACTAACAAAAATACATTAATTTTTACTAAAATATTACTAAATCCGAGGACAACAAATGCCCTGTAATATCCATGAATTCATTTTTGTTAATGCAGTTAGTAAATATTACATGTAACATTTTTGTAATTTCAAGAATGTGTTAGTAATTTACGATGTTCAATACAAATACTGTTTTGTAATTATAAGGGTGCAATAGTAAAATCGAAAATGGGGCCCTCATAGGTAATACTAAATGTTTTGTAATTTTAGGAGTACAATAGTCATTACGGAAGTGACGTCATAGGTAAATACTAAATGTTTTGTAATTTTAGGAGTACTGTAATAATATCGGAAATGATGACGTCATAGGTAAATACTATTTTTTTGTTTATTTTAGTGTTCATTTTGTAATTTTAATTAAAGTGTTTTAGTTTTAGTAAGTAGGTATAAGCAAAAGATTATAAGCAAGAGATTTTGGGGATGATTCTAAGTTATTTTGCTCATGATAACAGATAGAATCGACTCGTAAAATCTCCTCGTACACCTCCGCCATAGCAAGCATGGGTTTTTTAATACCAACAACACAAATTACCAAAACGGAAACACTTTAAAAAAAATAGGTTTTCAATGAAAAACTCATTTAACTTTTATTAATATTTTTTTTATTAATAAAGCTTATTCAAGTACACAAAGTTACACAAATAGAAATATCTTAAATATGGTAATATCTTAAAGATGGAAGTAACATCATCTGATGAATTTTAAAATCGGTTTAACCACATCACACACTTCCACTGGCAATCGGCCGAGCCGGCGCCGTCTAAAGACACTTTTTCCTCGGTTCACTTAACAGTCATTAAGGAAAACAATCAAAAACCTAGATCTCAATAAAAACCTAGAGCTTCGTCATTTTTTACAAGACAACCAGCTTGCAGCGCGTCTACACTCAAAATGGCAGATGCCAAGCGCGTCGCATGAGACGCAAACGCAGCACAAGCAAAACTCACGCTAGATTTTAAAAATGGTTGCTTGAAATTACAAAAACGATTTAGTATTATTACTATAAGAATATTTTAGTAATTTCAAGCAAATTGTTTGTCAATACAAGGACGTTGTTATTAAAAAATACTAAAGTGTGTAATGTTGCCTTGTACTAAAACCACTTGCTGATAATAAAAAACGAATTTTCTAGAAATACTAAGCAGATTTGCAGGAATTACTAAACTTTAACAACATTTACTATGATTTGCGATAATGATTAAAATTTGTAATATTTTACATTTACTAAAACTGTATAATAAAAATTACATTTAGTAATACTAAGCCTTTGATAAAAAATAGTAATTATTGCAATTACAGCAAAACTTTTATAAGTAATACTAAAACTTTGTTTTTCCCTCTATTACAAAACAGTTTTGTAATTTCTGGTGGAGTTTTTTTTCTCCGTGTAGGCCATTAAGGAACTCCGAACTCTAAGAAGAGTTGTTTCTCAAAAAGAACAGACTGTTATTTTGTAGCAAGTATTTTTTTGAATATTAGGTACGATACTCTACGTCCAGAAATCTGGGTAAGCATTTGCCTTTTTATTACTCTGAGTATAAACGGGAGCGGGTATCTTTAAATATGTAAACAAACGCTTTCGTCGACCCTTTCCCGATATAATACGCCCCGTATACGTTTCATGCCATAAAGGATGTGTCAAAAAATTATAACTAGGACAGATGAAGAGGGACACGTGGGCACCGCGAGAAGAAAATAATGTTAATTTTCCGTTCTACAAAACCAATTTTGTATAAAGAAATATTTAAATCGCAACCAGCATCGCATAAAAAAATATTTATTCGAAACTGGTTACTACACTGCGGTTTCGTAGGCGACCGAAGCGACTTACTCATAAATAACCGGAAAAAAAAATATTTTTTGAATTTTTTAACAATGCGATTGTGACATTTTTTTTCACACCACAATAATTTAAAAAAATTGCAATTTCGTAAGAAATAGTTTTTTTAGTATTTATTTCCAAAACAAAATTCCTAATACATATTTATATTTAAGGGTCTTTGGCGGAAGCCATGCTAGTCAATTTATTTATCACTAAAGTTAAACTGATTTCACATTCTTTTTTATTGGCAAATGGACCGGTTCATGTTGTTTTATTAATATTGAAAGTTATTATTAACCTATTTTTAACAATATGTTAAAAAACACTGAATGGTTTAGCATCGAAAAAGGTGTTAGGCAGGGATGTGTAGCGTCACCTTGGCTGTTTAACCTGTTCATAGATAATTGTTTGATTGATCTGAAAGAGAGTATGTGTGGACTGAGAATGAATGAGTTACTCGTCAAATGTCTTCTCTACGCACGTTAGTTTACTATTATTTAATCTGTGTCTACGCTGATGACCAAGTTGTACTTGCGTCGTCTGCTGACGAGTTGCAGGAGATGGTAACAATGATGAATGTGGCTTTGGACAGGAAAGGAATGAAAGTAAATGTAAGCAAGACGAAAGTAATGGTACTTGAAAGAGAAGAATGTATGACAGAGTGTACTATATTAATAGGTGGTGAACAAGTCGAACAAGTGAAGGAGTTTGTGTATCTGAGCTCAAAGTTTACGAGAGATGGAAAGTGTGAAAGTGATATTGAAAGAAGAGTGAAGCTGGAAACATGGTTAATGGTGCCCTGCACGCCTTTATGAGCAGTCAGAAGGTGTCTCACAAGGCTCGTTTGGCAGTTCATAGGGGTGTTTTGGTACTAACACTGATGTATGGCAGTGAAAGCTGGGTATGGCAGAAGAAGCATGAAAGTAGAATTAATGCAGTGGAAATGAGAGCGCTAAGGAGTATGATTGGTGTTAAATTGAGTGACAGGATTAGAAATAGTGTGATAAGAGAACGGTGTGGCGTAAAAGAAGACGTAGTGACCAAAATCGAGAATGGGATGCTGATGCTGAGATGGTTTGGTCATGTAGAGAGGATGAATGAACGAAGAATGACGAAAGAGGTCTACCAGGCGAGAGTGAGCGGAAACGTTGGAAGGGGAAGGCCTAGGCGAACTTACCAGGACCAAATTCAGGACGTTCTGAATAAAGGCCAGGTTAAAAGTACCCTAAACCGACGAGCATGTATGAAAGGATTGATGAAAGTACAGGAAGCAAGGGAAGTATGTCAAGATCGTAGCAGGTGGAGGACTGTGGTCTCTGCCTACCCCGACGGGAAAGAGGCGTGATGTTATGTATGTATGTTAAAAACAGGTTAATGACTGGTTTAGACCCGTAACAAAATCGAAATGGTAACTTTTTCTAAAAAAATTGTGAGCATATCATTCAAACCACAAAACTCAACAACATTTTCAAAGAAAAACGGGTAAAAAAATGGCTAAGTGTGAGTCAGACTCGTGCACTAAGGATTCTGTACCACTAAAGTAAAAGTCTTAGCTATGGACTCGCAGTCAGGCAGAAGTGTAAATGCGCGCCAGTCCGACACGCATTTGACTAGTTTTTATTATTTGTTGTCATTCTGTAGCTTATGTACTATAAACATACGTAAGTGTTCCCGTTTTTACGATAGAGCTAAAACAATTTAATAACTCCGAATTTTATTATTATTTTTATTATTTGTTGCTATAGCGTCAACAGAAATACATACCTAATATGTGAAAAATTCAACTGCCTACCTATTACGGTTCATAAGATACAGCCCGCTGACAGACAGTCCGTCATCGGAGGCATATTCATAGGGTTCCGTTTTTCACCCTTTGGGTACAGAACCATAAAAACGAGAAGAAATTTTGGTAGTCGTATAGAAGACCATGTGACTCACCGTTGTTTCATATTTACAAAACTACTTTTGTATCACGACACTTCACTCGAAGCGAAATCACGAAAGTTAAGAAACGTTGACCGTGGTCAAAACCAAGACGGGTGACCGTTAGTGGCAAAAAAAATTGGAGCGTTTCCTTGCTTTGGAAGGCACCTTAAGCCGTTGGTCCCGGCTACTGTCAGCGATAGTAGTCAAGACGCTAATTCAGATGGCATTTGGTGGCTTGAAAACTCTAGCACCCAGGTTGGCCACTTGTCTGGCAAAGCCTAAAGAAATCTCCCTCCTCTTTAATTCAGAAATTAATTCGGCATACATTGCTCGTTGAAGTAAGGATATCCAAATTAACAGAAACAAGCCTCCCAGCAATGTATACCGAATTAGTGTTTGTATTAAGGAAGGTGTGATTGCGGCTTAATCTAGGATTGGATCTGGTTTGCCCTCTGAGTAAAAATCAGTGCTCTTGTCAAATGGTAATGTTGGTAAAAACGGAATTAGGTTAGGGCCATGTTGATGATGATGTATCACGATACTTGTAGTTAAAACAACATGTTACCTAGATTTAAAAAAAAACACTGTAATTTGAAGTGAGGTTTATTTATAACCAATTTCGTGTTGGTTGATAATGCAGCTGTAAATTAAAGGTTTAATATCACGCGGCGCGCGGACTGTTTCGCTTAGCTTCAGTTCGGTGGGAGGTCTTGTGGAGTAAATTAAGAGTGAAAGCGTGGCTGTATTGGGAGTTTCTATTGTATTGATTGATGTTAACGAAAATGTATGTAATCCGTCATTGTATACAATTCCTAGGAAATGTGTAAAATAGATAGTAAATCTATATACATACATTTCCTAAATAACAATCGGAAATGTATTACTTCTACCCGTGACCACGGCTGATGCAACGAAGCCGAAACGTCAGGAATATCAAGGTAATTTATTTTTTCTGATATGTATCGCGCTAAGACCTGGAATAAAATAAACATGAATCTATTACTTATTCTCTCTATAAATTTTCTAGGAAAAGTAGTATATTTCTTATTAAACCTAACCTAACCTTACCTTACCTGACTAGTTTTTTTTTTTGCTTAAAACGGACCAAAATCTATTTATTTTACACATTTCGTCTTGCTGTTCTATTGAGTCTCGGAACGTTTGTTTGTCTAGGCCTTTCTCCTTCAACGTCTTTGATCCACAGATGAAACTGTAAATATACAGTGGGAACGCATACTACGCTGGTAGCTACCGGCGACGATAGAGATTTTTTTATTTCCTGGTTTCTTTTATTCGCCTCTATATGAGCTTCCTGTGAGCTTAGTGATGTAGTGACCTTATCTTCACCCTTAAGAAAAAGCCTCAAATGTTAAAATCCTCCAACTAGTTTTAAATAATAATAATGTCATGAAGTGCAACTTCCCTTGTACCACGATACGCTTTCGCATCGTCAAGTGATTTATCGCTCGCCCGCCACGCTAACTTACTCCAACGTTCATGTTCGGCGAATATGGGAATTATCCTGCGTTGTTTTAAATTTTACTACAATATATCCCTTTGATTTATGAAACCAAAGGAAAAATTGTGAGAAAAGTGGTTCGGAATCGGAATTTAAAAATATGGGAACATTGTTCTGAACTTCCTGAAGCGTTAAAATTATGAATTACGTTTCCACTTTTGAAGCAGCTTGTCATTTTATGCACAGATCGATAAAAAATATCACAATTTGTTGCGCCTAAGCTTTGTGCATCCTCTAATCTAAGCGCACGGCAGTGCGCAGGCCAAGTTCCCGAAACAGGCCACGCGTATGCCGTGCACTATTTACACAAACCGTTTCGACCCACTTTTGAACCCCCTGTAGCTCAGTGCCTATTGCAAGTACAGAGATAAAACTTTACCTACATAATAATATACTAATACTGAAGCAATTTGCCAAATTTCATAGATATAGCTACAGTAGATCCTGAAATATGACCCCGTGAAAATAGATAATTTTGGCACTTAATGACTGACTGACTCACTGACCGGTAATCAAAACCTCCAGGCCACTTCCAATTGTCCTAGCGTTATCAAATTTGGCGTTTAGATAGTCGTTAGGATAAAAGTAATGGAAAAATTCAAAAATTAGAAATTGGTCAAGTGCGAGTCGGGTTTTAGTCAAAATTATGTATAAAATGTTGGTAATACTTCTCTAAGACCTGAAAATCTGAAATTAGGCATGGGGATAGTCGTTAGCATTAAAAAAAGTATAGCAAAAATTTTAAAATTGGAAATTGGTCAAGTGCGAGTCAGGATATAGTCATTACTATGCATAAAATTGTTGGTCATACTTCTGTGAGACCTACAAATCTGAAATTTGGCATCGGGGTAGTCGTTAGCATTAAAGTAAAGGAAAAATTTGGAAAATGGAAAATGGTCAAGTGCGAGTCAGACTAAAATTAATGTACCAAATATTAAAAAGGTAGTATTTCTAGAAGGTCAGACTTAGTCATGCATGAAAACAAGTACCTATGTTTTAACGATACTATGAAAATACAAACAACGTTGCGATAGTTACTATAAATATAATAAAGCAAACTGAACAAAAAGTATTGAAATCCCACCAAAAACATAACTGTTAAAAAGGGGGCCAAGTTCCTATCGGCTAATTGTTTGCCTAAAAAAGGGTTGAAATCCGATCCAATGCCAAGTTTAGATGCACTACTATACACCCAACTTTAAATATGGTATAGCTGTGAAAATACGCAGGTACGTTGAAAATAATATCTAAAATGAAATACTTTTGAATTTGAACTTGGCCAACCTGGGTGTTAGAGTAGTTTGGGTATGACAGATTTTTCCACGATATTGTTTTTATGTCCTTGTGGTGCCGGCAGAAAAAAGTACCACCCATCTCTATCCGAGGGTGTCGTAAGAGACGAATAAAGGATTAAAAACCAGAGGATGGGTAGCAGCGCCCGTCTGTGTATCGTACCATCTTACTTACTGCAGTCACCAACAACCGCGGTCCATGGTCCCAGCCGCAATGCTAGCAAGCGTGGTGACTAGGTACTTCCCCTTCGCATTTCTCCAGCAAAATCTGGAATTCTGGAGGGTGCTCCCTGTCCTGCAGCGCACGTTCCATGGGATGTCATGATGACGCCAATAAACAGCAAAAGCGCTTTAACCACCCTGAGGTTCCACCCTAAAATGGAATATCTCAGTAGTTGACTAGCTGTCTGGACAAGTTTCCAGCCAGACAGACTTGACTTTGCTCAAAAGACCTACTAACCACCTTCAAGGTACGCTGCTGTTACGCTGACGTACCGGTACGTTTTACGGTTTACTTTAAACTTCTCTCCTTTGGATCAGCGATTTGTATTTAAAAGGATGTTTTCGAAATGCCACGTTTCGCGAACAGTTTGCCGCCATTGTGTAAACGCACTCGGCGGCAAACTGATCACGAAACGTGGCATTTAGGCGCCTTTTACCGCACTCGGAGGAAGGTTTCAAATTAATATTTTTTTTTTAATCTTTGCAGGTCTGTAATTTTTTCCAGAAATATCTAGGTTTCAAATTAATAATTGTTTTTTTTTTATCTTTGCAGGTATGTAAATTTTCCAGAAATATCTATAAAAATCGGGTAAGTATTATCTTTCCTCTATGGTATTATCTATCTACATACTTATACAAGGTTTAACAAAAAGTATGATTGGTGTGAAATTGAGTGACAGGATTAGATATAGTGTGATAAGAGAACGTTGTGGCGTAAAAGAAGACGTAGTGACTAAAATTGAGAAAGGGATGCTGAGATGGTTTGGTCATGTAGAGAGGATGAATGAAGGAAGATTGACGAAAGAGATCTACAAGGCGAGAGTGAATGTTAACGTTGGAAGGGGAAGGCCTCGGCGAACGTACCAGGACCGAATTCAGGACGTTCTGAATAAAGGCCAAGTTAAAAGTACCCTAAACCGACGAGCATGTATGAAAGGATTGATGAAAGTTCAGGAAGCAAGGGAAGTATGTCAAGTTCGTAGCAGGTGGAGAACTGTGGTCTCTGCCTACCCCGACGGGAACAAGGCGTGACATTATGTATGTATGTAGTAACAAAAAGGGCATCAAACCTGAAGGATGTAAATCTGCTGTGAAACTGAACAACTTTTTCCAAAAAACAGGTAGAGATATATTATTTCACCTCTCTTACATTGCGCTGTAAACTAAATGCAGTTTAAAGTTTAATTTTACAGCGTGAATATTTATTGGTTTTGCTTCCGAAACCCAGTGATTCTGCTCATGATAACAAGCAACTTTCCCAAAGAAAAAAAATCTACTTCCCTAGTAAAGCGGTCACGTAATCGACTTATTTTGAATGGGAAGGCGAAATATTTTTTGCGTAAAAAACAACTTGTTTTCATGAGTTATATGGTCGACCTATAGAGTTGTTTAGTTTAATTGCCCATGTTAAAAATATTTTCGGTATTTTTTTTGTATTTTTTTTTTGAGCATATGACGTCACCGGGTCGCTAACTTAAAATCGTTGTATAAAAATGATTAATGATCTCAATGATTAAATTTTCAAATTAATTTCTTAGAATAGTCTAAATTATCATCTAAAAATGAAAAAAAAATACCAAAAATATTTTTGACCTGGCCAATTGGGCAGATTCACATAATATGCCCCTATTGTTACAAGTTATGTTTTAATATTCGGAAACAATATACTTATAAGTGACACTTCGTAACTAATTCATCCGGAAATCGATAAACACTTCGGCAGCGGGCCGTAACATCCTTCTAAACCCTTCCGGCGAACATTGAATTCTTAATGACTTTCCAAAATTCAATATAATAACGGCGGCGGGAGAGAGCTAGTAGAACCGCCCATAAATTGTGTGCGCTCGTCCACTCCGTTTGACGGGCACAACCCCCTGAATAATGGCCGGAATTTCGCGCCATAGACCAAAACATAAACTATTAAAGAGACGGCTACAACCGACGACGGTGCAATTTTATGACCCGATTTTGCATATTGAATGGGCACGCAGCCACTTCAGCCTGGCAAATAGCTGCATTTTTTATTCGGGGTATTAACGAATTATTGCGTCAAATGCCTTTTCGCAGCAGACGATGTGTTTGTTCGATAGCGATACTCTACAATCTAGTATATTCATCAAGTTTGTAAATTACAACACAATATAATTCACGACACAATCATACTATAAACTTGAACGTACAGCACAAAACATAAATTAATCAAAAATACATCTAACTGTATATTGGTAAATAGACTACTCTTCTGGCAACTCGCCTTCAGCTGGGGCCTCTGCAGGAGCTTCCGCGGGTGCTTCACCCTCAGCGGGAGCGGCCTCTGCGGGTGCTTCTGCCGCCTCTTCTGCAGGTGCTTCTGCTACCGGTGCTTCTCCTTCTGGTGCCGGCTCTCCTTCGGCGGGAGGTTCGCCCTCTGCAGCAGGCTCACCACCTTCCCCTTCAGCAGGTGCTTTTTCCCCTTCAGCCGGAGCCGCTTCACCTCCCTCGGCTGGCTCTTCCCCTTCGGCTGGAGCTGCAGCTTCTCCTCCTTCAGATGGCGGAGCAGCCTCAGCTGGAGCTTCTGCTGCTGGTGCAGCTTCAGCTACGGATATTGCGCTCTTTTTCATCACAGCTTTTGATGGTGCTGCGGTGGGCAGCGGGCCTTCTCCCTCGCCAGCTGGTGCCGCGCCTTCTGCCGGCGGTGCAGGTGCTGGTGCTTCTTCTGGCTTTTTCCCCTCCTTTTTCTTGATTTTACGGTCCAGTGGCAAATACAATTTATAATCTTGAGGCAGCTCTTCTTCGGTATATAACCGATCAGCAAAATAAATCCGTCGTAAGCGCGCATTTGCGTGTACCTGTACTCGAAGGGATTCTATGAACTGACTCCCATATGCCCTTCGCGTAAAATCGGCCAAGTTGAACTGTATTTGATTCCAACCCCCGGATAATCCGATAGGCATTGTGGTGCAAAAAGGCTTGATCTTTGTTGTCGACTGGAAATTTGAAATCCTGAACCGCCGACGCATGTTTTTATCATCCAAAATAGTTATTTCGAATGAGAAGTACCTTTTTAGATTTTTTACAATCATGACCAGGAAGGGTAGTCTTATACCCAGGACTTGATTGTTTTTTGGACATGTTATGTAGGTAGTGGCTACGTTTGTGCTCACAATTTCGAGAACTATGGAATTAACTTCTGGGTCTGTGAGTCGCTTTATGTGGCCATTGTTCACTTGAGAGTCCCATATCGCCAGTGGGTTTGACCCGCAGCTGTAGAATATCGACAGCAATCCACTCTGGTACGTGTTTTTAAACATATTAGTCGACCTTAGAAAATATTTTGTTTATTATGTAACAAAGTGTACTTTCAAAATATAGTGACAAAAATGTCACCATAAATGTCACTTTGCATGTCACAAACAAACTGCCAAACTGCGCAAACCGTTTTGACATGAATTTTGATAATAGATTTACGAAAAAAGTCATATAACTTACCAGTTCCATAACGTTAGGGTCGGCGCACGTTTGCCGCAGACCTTAGAGCAACGCGTCAAACGCGCGAAAATCGTGTTACTCTATACCGCAGACCAACAGAAACATTTATTTTAAAAAAGTTTCTCATAAAAGCAAAAGATGTTTACCTAATTTAAAATTATTATAATAATAACAATTGTTTTCCTAAATGTGAAATTCCGTCTTAATACTTTACAAAGAAGCCGTTTTTGGGCTAAAGCAAGGAAAAATGCTAGATCATAAATCCGGTAAAACTAGCCCGAACAGGCAATACTGCGACTCAGTGTCTACCATGCCCGCGCGGTTTGCAATAGCGCACTCAAACATGCTCGAGTTGCCGCTTTATGTTTCAAGCAATTTTGCGAATAGAAATAGAGTTAATTTTTTAATGTTATACATAGAATTATAGGGAGAGTTACAGGATTATATAAGGCAGGCTGTACGCTTAACATGTCCAAGACACAGAACGGCTGCTTTTCGTGGCAGTTTTCGATACTCTGCCACGAAATGCTGGAATAATATCCCACCCCCAATTTGACGAGCACAGACAATAGCAACTTTTAAAATTAAATTGAATTATTTTAAGCAAAATTAGCCACCGAATGGGTCCCGGAGGATGGTCACCGACGGCGAGGTAGGCCCCGTAGGCGATGGCAAGACGACCTTAACGTTTTTCTTGGGAATTGGCCAACAATAGCTCAAGACAGAGACAAATGGCATGATAGAGGGGAGGGCTTTGCTCAGCAGTGGGACACTACATAGGCTAGTAATAATAATATAAATAATAATTTTCTTTTATCAAAATCTTTTATTTAAGTAGTATTTTCTGTTTTCAACTGTATGTACTCGTATATATTATGATGTAAAAATATGAAAAATAGTTGTTTATATAATTTTATTTAAGTATTTTAATTATTTTATAATACCTATCATTTTATTTATAATCAATATGATGTTATTTTGTATTATAATCTTTAAACATGTACCTATTTATGTTTGTCTTATCCTTCGATGCGTTGCCTCACATATACCCTTTTTTGGGCATACTGAAAATCAGCGCCTCGACATCAGTTGTGGCAAAAGGCTGAGTTTGTCCTTTTTCACTATAACTGCTACCAAATGTTTATTAAAATAATGAAATAAACTATTTTCTATTCTATTATATTCTAAATCCGAAAAATGCACTACCGTCCGTTGGATCTGCGCCTACCCTTGCCCGCCAATCACTGAGTTCACAGAGAACCCCTAAAAGCGGCTATACCACAAAGTTTGTGCTCTGTGGGTTGTACACTCCGGGACGAGTACTTTCCAGTGCTTTCGCCACGCCTCGTCCGATATGGCTTGGGCAAGAGCTTGATCCTCTTAATTAAAAAGACATGTAGGTTAAGTTATCCATAAAATGTTTTTTTAACAACTGACCAAGATCACTTTCAGATATGTTGTACTCATGAACTCCAAGGATACGTATATCTGTTTTTAGGGTTCCGTACCTCAAAATAAAAAAAGGAACCCTTATAGGATCACTTTGTTGTCCGTCTGTCTGTCTGTCTGTCAAGACCCTTTTTCTCACTAACGGGTAGAGGTATCAGGTTGAAATTGCTGAAGAATGTTAAGGTCTATAAACCACACAAGATCTGAAAATTTAAATTTTTTGCAACAACACAATCAAAAGATATGACTTTTTATGTCCTAATCTCCATACATTTATGCACTGAAGCAAAACCTAGAGGGTACTTCCCGTTGACCTAAACTTATGAAATTTGGCAAGAAGCTAGGTCTCACAGTACAAATAAAGGGAAAAGTCTAAAATCATTAAATATTTAAATTTTTCTTACAACTTATAGTAACCAATTAAGGTGTGCTCCCGTTCCAAGAACTTTTCAATAAAAGAGGGGTCAAGTTGGTCGCGGAGTTTTTAAAGCCAAAGAGCAAAAGCTTTTAGTATATCATATGGTAGATAGGTACGGAACCCTTAGGGCGCGAGTTCGACTCGCTTTTGGCCGGTTTTTTTACATTTAATCTACGAGAAAGGACTTATTGATCAAACAAACTCCTTTTCATACATTTCTATGAAATTAAGCTCACTTTATTCCACGCCATTTTTGGCATACGCAAAACATGTATCTAGCGAGACTGACAGACACAAGACAAGCGCACTAGATTGCCTAACGAGACCCTTTTACTTGAGCTCAAAAAACCGACTCGAGACGGAGACCGGGCGAGTGATCCAAGGGATACCGAGGCGCAGCGGGTGCTCCCATTTACACTCTGGCCCTCCTTGGCCTGACTCGGGAGAGTTTTCGTTCAGTCTCGGTCATAAAATTTAACTCTGAAGATAATAAGTTTTGTGGGTTGTGGCGTTTTGGCAATAAAATAATATGGTATGTGTAGTTAAATAAGAAAAATTAAAAGTATACCGTAATTCATTTCATTACTTAAACATGGGTAGTTCAATCTTCTCCTGAGGGAGTAACATCCTATTCTTACTTATGCGTCTCAGCTTCCGTGGTCTGAATTACAGCACTGCTTTCATGAATTACAGTTTGATTAGCCTTAGTTACAATATTATCTTCAGCTCGTTCAGTTGTAATATAATCTACTGGCTTATCAATAAACTTTTGACATTTTAGGATTGTAGAACTCCACATCAACTGGCTGATTTCCTATATTTGCAGCATATCCTCGTGATTGCTTTGACTTTATTATTAGATTGCGTGCGAAATTTTTGATGACGCTTATTCTACTGCCGAAGCGTTTGCCACTACTGCATTACTTGACCCTGTCCTTGAACTAGAAACGCTACCCGATAGATTTTTGGCAGATCCTGATCCTGATCCTCTTTTAGTACTTGAACTACCTCCATGAGCAAGGTCTTTTGCAGACCCTGATTCTCTTTTAGTGCTTGAACTATCACGGTAAGCAATTTCTTTTTCAGATCCTGATCCTCTTTTAGTGCTTGAACTACCTCGATGAGCAATTTCGTTGGCAGATCCTGATCCTCTTTTAGTGCTTGAACTACCTCGATGAGAAAGTTCCTTTGCAGACCCTGATTCTCTTTTAGTGCTTGAACTATCACGATGAGCAATTTCTTTTGCAGACCCTGATCCTCTTTTAGTGGTTGAACTATCTCGATGAGCAAGATCTTTTGCAGATCCTGATCCTCTTTTAGTGCTCGAACTACCTTGATAAGAAAGTTCCTTTGCAGATCCTGATTCTCTCTTTAAGCCTGAACTGCTTTGGACAACTTCTCTAGCGGATCGCTCTTTGCCAGCTGATCTGATTTGAGTTCTACTTTGAGGTGTTTTTTCAAACACTTCAATTAGCTCAGGTTCAGGTTGAGCTGTCGCATTTTCTACTTCTGGTTTACGTACATAGGATTTTCTTGTATTTCGTAAAGGATATAACAATCTGTATTCTAAAGGCAATTCTTCTTCGGTTACAAGTCTAGCTGCAAAATATATTCGTTTCAAACAAATGTTTGCGTTGACTTTCAAACAGACTACTTCGCGAAATTGACAGTTATACGCTCTTCTCGTGAAATCACTAAGATTGAATTGAATCTGGTTCCATCCGTCAGCAAGACTTATGGGCATTGCAGTAGAATTTTGTGTGATTTGGGTTGTGCTTTGAAAATTCGCGAGTCGGAATCTGCGTCTGAATCCAGTATCGTCAAGTATAGTAACCTCGAAAGTGAAATATTTCTTCAGGTTTTTCACAATCATCACCAGGAAAGGAAGGTATATCCCCAAGTTTTTCTTATCTTTTGGACAAGTTATGTAACTGGTGCTTATATTTACGCCACGAATTTCCGTGACTGTTGTCTTAAGATCTGGATCTAGAAACTGCCTTATAAACCCATCTTTAATGTTAGTGTCCCATAAAAGTAAAGGTTTGGACCCGCCACTGAAAAATATTGTCAAAAAATTGCCTTGGTACATGGCTGAGTATATACCCATGGCGCTATATGATTTTCACTTAAACTCAATTCTTAAGTTAAATATTGTCCTTAAAACATTATTTACTTGCACTGTCACAAGTCCATGGTATGGCAAATAGTATGCCCGTATATATTATTTTCCTAGATAAATGATTAGAATCATTTATCTTAGATTATTTTACTTTTTGATGGTATCTTTTTTTTTTTTGGTTTTATTCTTCCTTTCGGAAAGGCAAAGAGTACAAAGCCCATACAGCCATGTCTGATGTGTTTAATCTTTCTTTTTGCTCCCCTCGTAAAGCGATAGTGAACTTTACGAAGGAAAATGTTCGTGACTTTTTGGGACAACACAAACGGGGCTTAAACACGAGATCACTTGAAATCTTCATCAGCTGCGCACTCCGTAGTAAATTTACTGCATAACACACTATCTTTATTATCCACTAAATCACTAAATGCACAAAAAAACAAAATTTCAATTAAGCAGGCAAACGCCCATGTCGAGTTCCCGCCAAAAAGCCCTTTTGATGGTATCCAAAGAGTATTATAATAACCGAGAAAGGCAATGACGGGACAATGACATTATCTGTCTAAAAATATTTACAATCATAAAGCCTTTTGGTGTAGCCTAAGGAGATTTCATGTTTATTTTTAAACTTTTTTGTGAAGGAAGTTGGCCTCTGTAGAAATGAATGCAGAGATGGTTTGGTTGGTTGAATAAAGATTGACGAAAGAGATCTAGCAGGCGCGAATCAATAGAAACGTTGGAAGGGGAAGGCCTCGGCAAGCGTTCCAGGACCGAATTCAGGACGTTCTAAATAAAGGCCAGGTAAAAAACATATGAACTGATTATTCAAAGGAAGCGAGGGAAGTATGTCAAGATCGTAGCAGGTGGAGGGCTGTGGATTACAAGATTTACCTATGATCGATATCTAGGTGTGCTAAACTCCATTTGACTGGCGCGTTGGTGTAGTTCGTGATGTGCCCACCTTCTAGGTCTTGGGTCGCGGGTTCGATCCCCGCCCAGGGCAAACATTTGTGTGATGACCACGATTTGTTCTGTGTCGTGCTATGTATAAGCGTGGATAATGAAATGTCTGATACTCGTATATGGTCCTTAGGACATAAAACTGAACAACTTTACCTAAGAAACGTGGGTTGAAAAATAAAAAAAAATTGGCTTCCCCATACAAACTTTCCGCCGTCAATACAGGAATTTTAATTGGTCGACCGATAAAAGTCTCATTTTCGACCTATGTTTCTTTAGGAAAGTTGTTCAGTTTCATGTCCTAAGTATCGTACTCATTAGATGTTTAATTATATCAGTCCCTGACTGTTTGTTCTGTCATGGGTGTTATTTATCTATTTATGTATTATCGCAGCTCCTAGTACCTTGTTTCGGATCAGATGACTGTCTGTGAATTAACCCAAAATATTTATTTATTATCTTATTTATTAATGAGGCAGATACTACGCGGTGACTATTTATAGACTTTGCAACTTTACTAGTCATCGTAAGTAACGGGAGAAAAGCCTCATAGATCGCTAAAACCAAGATCTTCAATAGTCGTCTGTTTCATGTAAAAGACCGAATACAATCGAAAGCACTTAGACACGTCGCCGCCGGAAATTAGAGTTTTTGAACCTCATCTCGCGTCTCCCCCTTTGTGCTCCCTTCACCTCCTTCCTTTCCCCCTGTATCACTGCATTGGCAACAATATAAATATTTATAGAACAAAAGTTTAATTTTTATTTCTCTTTATGCAAGCAAAATACAGTTTTGGTCAAATTTTTGTTTAAATAGAAAAAACCGGCCAAGTGCTAGTCGGACTCGCGCACTGAGGGTTCCGTACAAACCTTTACGTATATAAGTAAAATTTATTATTGCTAAAAAACTAAAATTTATATTTGAGTTCATTGAATGAAAGGTAAATTGCGGTTTACGGTTTATGACGTATTAAAAAAAACTACTTACTAGATCTCGTTCAAACCAATTTTCGGTGGAAGTTTGCATGGTAATGTACATCACATATTTTTTTTTGTTTTATCATTCTCTTATTTTAGAAGTTACAGGGACACACATTTTACCACTTTGGAAGTGTCTCTTGCACAAACTATTCAGTTTAGAAAAAAATGACATTAGAAACCTTAATATCATTTTCGAAGACCTATCCATAGATACCCCACACACATGGGCTTGATGAAAAAATTTTTTTTGAGTTTCAGTTCTAAGTATGGGGAACCCTAAAATTTATTACGTCTTTTCTATTTTTGTGTGAAAATCTTAATGCGGTTCACAGAATACATCTACTTACCAAGTTTCAACAGTATAGCTCTTATAGTTTCGGAAAAAGTGGCTGTGACATACGGACGGACAGACAGACAGACAGACATGACGAATCTATAAGGGTTCCGTTTATTGCCATTTGGCTACGGAACCTTAAAAATGAAATAAAGCCATGATAAAGTATTATAAGTAATAAGACACTATGTTTCGATGTTTTTGAAATAGTGATTGTATGTACGTACAGTCAAGAACAAGTCAAGCTTGATACTCACAACGCGACTTTAGCTCTTATGTCTATTAAATTAAAAATGGTAGGTACAAAGTTCAGCGTGTCAAGCTTGCGAACCATGCGACCATCAATTATTATCGCAGTCAATTTTGCCAGTTGCAATACTAACAAAGCGTGTTGGTACAGTCAGTGCACATCAAGCTTTACACATTGGACTTTGAATTGTTTCTTATTTAAATATATGTAGGAGCTCAAGTCGCGCTGCGTTGTCAAGCTTGACCTGCTCTTGGCTGTACATCCTCCTAAAATATGGCTCGATCATGATCATCATAACATCCCATAAAACGTCCACTGCAAGACAGGGAGCTCCCTTCAGAACTTCAACTTTTTAAAGGGGATTTCCCATCGTAATCATCACCCTTGCAAGAATAGCGGCTGACGACAGCTTTTGAGTATGTAAGATGCTGCTGCCCATCCTCCGTTTCGTAAACTCTTCGCTTCTTACGACACCCACAAGTAGAGATGGGTTGGTACTATTCTTTGCCGGCACCACACGAACTATATATGGCATGTTTCTATGAAATTCCGTGGGAGCTCCATATCCAGCAGTGGACCTTTATGTTTTGTTGTGATAACTGATGAACTAAACCAGTATGAGTTGAACTAGGACTACGCTACAAACGCCCGATGCTAGAGCCCCGCTCAAGGTCAAAGTGCTCCCGCCGACGAGCGCTCGTGTGTACCAAAGCAATGTTATCGTAGTTTACGTGTACGTGCATAATATGATCTTCCGTGACCAAGTAATTTGAGCGGAACGCGAGTTATCTTCCACATATTCCCACATAAAATCCGATTACGTTACCGAAATAAATGAGCCCGTCACGCGTAAACAGAAAAACTTGCTCCGAACGCGTAGAAATAAAAACTTTTAAAAGAAAAGCTCGCTTTCCTCGTGATTTATCTACCCATTTGTCATCCTCGACACTAGGAAAATATGTCACACGAACCCACAAGTAACGTTCTAACGTTCACACACAAAAATAACATTTTTGTCCTCTAAATCACGTGACTTTTCCACTATGTTGCGTCCTTGGGAGAAGAGAAAGTAAGTGGATTCCGCATCTCACTATTTTATGTGACTGGCAATGATATATGACTGGTCTTGTTTTGTTGGTAAGAAGGGTTTTTCATCAAATTTGAATGTTTATTAGATTTGTGGATCGTGGGTATTAGACTTGATCGAAATGTGAGGTGATAAGTCAAATAAAGATCCAGCGATCTGCTCTGGATAGAAACATGGTAATATTATATAGGATGAAGAAGTCATCGCCCGAACATGAAAACCGAGGTTTTAAACTATGAATGAAACGGAACAACTTTATCCAAGGAACATAAGTCGAAATAAAAACTATGGGAAGTTGAAATGTCTTTCTTACAGCCTGTAGTTCAAATCTGAAACAAAACAGAGCATATGTATTCCCTTACTGGGAAGCGCTCCTTTACTCTAGTTTCAGCACTGTCAGCCCTCAGAGACACGCTGTGGCAAAAACCTGCAAAAGCGGGAACAAAGGAAAAATGAAAAAGTGCCTTTTGACTGTCATGATAAGGCGTGCACGGCCATGTTGCGTTGTTATAGCGCCTACTATGCGTCATGAGTTACTGAAATCCGCATTATTTTTTTTCCTATTTTTGTCCCGCATAAGACAGGTTTTTGCCGTAGGGGAAAGACCCCTCGTCTGGCGAAACTAAGATATCAGTGCAGTTTTTTGGAATTAATGGCATAGAAAACGTGATCTGATAGCACACTGTTCGTGGCGAGCTTTATGACTTATGAGTATTTTCGATCAGATTTTTTATCGGGGAGCATATATTGATTTATTTTTATGGCTGACTTGATAATGCGGTTAATCCACGCATATTTAACAAAAAATAGGCGAAATTGATATATATTCTTTATATATTCTTTATTGCACACAAATAAAATACAGTTTTTAAATGAAAATTGTTTACAAAGGCGAGCTTATCTCTTTACATGAACATATTATATGCATAAGTGAGTGAAAAGCTAAGCTAGTTGATCACAAGTTCTTTCATACCTTGTATTCTTTTGTCGTAAGTCATTTTCAAAATCTTCCAATTACCAAAAAATGGGTACAACAACGTTTCGGCTTTGCCTGGTATATTTACTGTGCGTATTGCTGCGCTCAACCGAGCGTGCTTTGCATAAAGGATTGGTTACATGGGGCGAGTTAGCATGCGAGTTGGTCTGATAAGATACTTCTTATCTCATCTAGCCTATAATGTCCCACTGCTGGGCAAAGGCCTCTCTCTCTTCCCTCTGGTCCCTATCTAAAGCCCGCTCTTGCCAGACCTTGCAAAAGGCGCCTTGGTCGGCCTCGACGCCTTTTGTCGGTTTGCGGCTGCCAGGTGGTGGTGATAAGATACTTATTGCTGTAAAATTCTAAAAGTACGTGCACTCTGTAAAGTTATGTCGGAGGCCATGGGCGGCTCAATAACTCAGCTAACTTTGGTTGGTCGTCCTTCTTACAACTCACACGACACGATGGTTGATTTTATGATGAAAAATGTGAGTTATTGTTACTCGTAATGTTGCTCATACTTCATAAACTATAAGAATACCAAAAAATTATTTGAATGATTTGAAATGTCGCACTTTGTATAGGTAAATGTTATTCTTCTCATGTTGTTGTTTTTACCATAAAGAATACTGAGGAGTCAAGCGATATAAAATTTCATTAGACCGAGTCTACCACACTAAAAAGTGCATACGAGTATCTATGAAAACTGTTTTGGAAATGGTTTTTAAAAAAACATCGCATTGCCTGACCCTACCCTACCATCGCCCTAGTTTCTGAAATCAAGGAACCATACACGAGTTTTATAGTTGTTGTTCTTTTCAGGAGATCCTGTTAGTCAAGTAACAATGCCAGTATCTGTCTACTGTTAGGTCAGCAGCTCGCACTGTGTAACCGATCTTTTACATATCGACCGATTCTGCCGAGCTTTGTCTACAATATTTACACCCCGGCCGTGTATTCACGCGGAAATTGGATTTTTAAAATAAGACAGTGCGTAAATAATCTTTATCTTAAACATATCTCTGAGGTGCCGTTTGAACGCGGTAATTTTGTGTTATTTTTCCTCTTGCAGCTTTACCTAGTTTCTTTCTTTAAAATTCTCTGAACAGTAGACTTTTCATGGGATCTTATCATTATCCATAACGCTCAAAATCAGAACAAAAAAATTCAAAAAAAATTCAAAATTATTTATTGTTAACAATGTAAATCAAAGAAAGTACCTATACAATCGCAGCAGCGTACCAAAAAACTTAGGAATTACATTGTTCAAAAGCATTTTACAACATTTAAACAAAAAAATGTAGGTAGATATTACTTTGTGCACCTCGCACTAGGCAATGTCTGTCACGCGGGTGCAAAATAATTAAGTTTACTATTTAGAACTGTTTTATACAGCTTGTTAATTTTATTGCGTATATTGACCTCCCATACAAAATGCGCTGTCAACTGATGCAGCTTGAAATTATATTTTCGTTTTTTCTTTGGAAAACTTGTTCAGTAACTGATACTAAACCCGCCAGTGAGCTATGCCACACAATCAACTTTCTATATAGAGTTTTGTATAATAATGAATTGTCTTAAAATAATTGTATACAGTATCTATTATTACTGAACCTACACGGGTTTAACGATGCTAGTTATAAGTTCGTGTAATAAAGCTAAATAAATAAATGAATAACTTCTACTCTACTTTTTATGCAAACACTATTCTAGTAAAATTCACGATGTTTTATACAGGGTGTAAACAGCCATATCCCGATAATTGAAACCGTGGATTCAGATCATCGAACTGAACAACTTTTCCGAAATACGGAAAATAAAGTTTTACTTCCCATACAAAATGCACTTCAGAAAATTTTTGTTTGTAAAACAATGTTATTTTTTCCGTCAAATATACTCTAGTTTTGCTGTCATGGCTGCAAAACGGATTGGTAAGCGTTGGAATAAACTAAAAAAAGTGGACTATAGTGTTTTTAGTTTTCTGGAGATTCCCTTTCATACCCTGTATAACATCCACCTTAAAATGGAAAACCTTGTCATCTACTCTGGAAAATATGTATCTTTGACACTAACAGAGCCGTAATTTGCCAGGCTTTATGAGCCTAAATCCTATTTCTATGCTAAAGTTGACCTAAAAACTGGATAAAACGCGATTTTATAAAAGTTCATTCATACCCTTTATCCCGTTGGTAGGCAACGCGTAAATATCATAATTTTGTGAATCTTTTTGAATTTTTTAAGCACGTCGTAACGTCGACGTCGTAACCATGTGTGGTCGCGATCCTCATCAGTGAGGGACCGAGGAAGAAGAAGAACGTCGACGTATCAGAGTTTTTGAGTCGCCAAAGGCGTCTAACATGGCTCATTTAAAGACTTAACTCTCGTAGATACGAGTAGTTGTCGAGACCAACGACTTGTGCCAACGACTTAATTTTTCTTTTTTGACCATCTGGTGATTTTGCCTGCAATATCCCATCCGAACTGGGATAGTCTCAGAAAGTGATTTTTTATTTGATTACGGCCACAATAATTCGAACCCAGAACCTCCAGGTTGAAAGCCGAAAGCTCTAACCACTAGGCCGCGGGAACTGTTAACTAATCAGCTGATCATTTTGTGTAGAGAGACGATCAGCAGAACAAAAATTTGTTGTGTTTACGAGTATTAGTCTAGGCAACGAAGCGGATCGTTGTACGAAGACCCCCGCATTAAATCCTCAGTCGATGAAACTTTGCTGGGGTATTACACAACATGAGACAAACCTTCTATTAAAAAATCCAAAAAAAAATCGGTACTTTTAATTTTCCATACAAAAATAACAAAAAATGTATTTAATTTTGTTTTTGGATATTTTGAATTTACATTTAACTCATGATTCTTTATCATCCTGTCAAATAAAATCGGCCTGAGAGAATTATGTTGGGGTCAACTGCTTCGTTGCCTACACTATAACACAAGTTTGTTCGAATGTAGGTGAAGTATTGGCGATTGTATATAAAAACAGTTTCTTTGAGCCTCAGAATTATTTATACCACCATTTTGCTTTCTAGTTCCATTTGTCTAAGAACTTGTAAAAGAGAAACTTATATTAATGTACACTATTATCTGTTATTATCTGTTTTATTCTCCACAAAAATCTGAACAGCCTTTTGCCAACTTCAACAAATCAACCAAGATTAAATGTCAACATTTATTTATTTGTGATTCATGTTTCGTTCCACAAAAATTACATGAAAAATGAAAAGTACAAGCTACCTTTATTTTCTTATTTATTGGCATGGAGAAAATCCAGCTCACAGTATCTTGGCTTCGTTTCTTGGCACAAACTTGCTGTAATTTACAGAATTTTCGAACGTGAACCGAATCTTGAAGCATTTTCTTCTTAAATAACAAGACATGATAGTTTTTTTGTTTTTACAATATATTTGGCAAGAAATCATCTTGGTTGAATTGTATCGCCAAAAATCAGAACGTACGAAGCCGCGATTGCTACTATTTTATTTATCGAAACAAGTAAAGGAAAACTTGATGTTTTCTAGTCTATATTGTAACATCGTCAGGCGACTAAGGGTTATAAACTAAACTGGAGGATGGGCAGCAGCATCCTCCTAAGTATCTAACATCTTACTTACTGCGGTCACCTACAACCGCGATCCATGGTGCCAGCCGTAACGCTAACAAGCGAGGTGACTATGGTACTCCCCCTCTACATTTTTCCAGCATACGCTATGATTATAGAGGGAGCTCCCTGTCCTGTAGTGGACGTTTCATGGGATGTTATGATGATTAACATCATTCGCGATCTAGTGGTTAGAACGTTCGGTTCTCTATCCGAAGGTTCTGGTGTCGATTCTCGGTCGAACCAAACAAAAATCATTTTGGCTAGGACGTTACAGGATTAAATCACCAGATTGTCCAAGAAGTAAGAAGGCGGTAAACCCACAGTCCACATTGGTCTGTGATTAAGCCGCTGCTGGTCCCGGCTACTATCAACGGAAGAGCCATCAAATGAGCCAGGTCAGAGCTGACACTTGGGTTTGCGAGGTCACTCATCGACCTAATAATCCACACGATATTATGAGTCAAAATTTTCTACAAAATGTATATTATGCAAGCCTATCCAATTCTGTTTGGTCGTATTGAGTAATTATATCATCAGACCAAAGGCACACTGTCTGTTTTGTATAACCATTCCTCTCATAGTCCATATTTCCGCTCTTGATTATTAAATTCCATAAAATATTCAGTGCTGGACGGGTACTTTCCCCTAAATTGCACAGAAAATAACTGGTATGTTTTTTTGGGCACAAATTAACCGCGGTGATAAGTGACCGCAGTGTGCTAGTACAGTGCGCAAAAGGATGCTGCTACCTTTGCCTATACTTTGTTTCTAGATCTCTTAAGTCGTTTATGACAGCCGCAGACAGATATTGAGTGGTACTATTCTTAGTCGGCACCGGCACCATAAGAGCCTTTATTTTGTTTTATTGACAATTAATGTGTAAATAAGTACATAATACAATCGTTGTGGAAAAAGATCCTGATCTGGAGAAAAAACAAACATAATCCCTATCAAGTCTTTAAAATAAAATCTCTTACAATAAATTTTCTGATATTGAATTTGTAACGGTAAATTTGAGACTTCGTTTCTCTTCGATGTATGTCGCAAAATTTGTACTGATTTCGATCCCCTTTTAGGCAGTTTTTGTATAAAATTATTTGTTATTTGAGTCGGTAGCCTTAGTGAAATCGCAAATATAATGTATACAGGGTATAAGGGACAGCCTTCCGAAAAGACAACTGAACAATATTCAGCGAACAAAACTTTCAGGAAATAAAAAAAATCGGCTTCTCCATACAAACTGCCCAATCAAGTTTGCAATTTTGTATGGATAAGGCCGTATTTATTCATTTCCTAAAAGTTTTAATCACTGAAATATGCTCAGTTACGTTGACTGATCAGATCATGCCCTTTCAGCTTTTGGAAACCTGTCCCTGACACCCTTGAAATGTTATGTATTTTACTGTCAATGAATGGGTTAACTCTTGATTTTGCCCTGAAGACACTAGACCAGTCAATCTACGAAAGTTTGTATGGAGAGGGTTGCATTAAATGCACTTTCACAAAACATTAAAAAATTTAAAACCACAGTAATCCCAAACATAGCGTTGATATTCTTAAAACCAGTATAAAGTGAACTCAACTCGTATAATATTTACCATGTAGCACAGGTCAGCTTATACTGGTACTTTTACAAAAAAAATTGTGTTTTCAAAATTGCCGGATTTATTTATTTTCGGCTCCAAATAGCCTATATTACTATTTAAAATTAATTTATCTAAATGTGCATTTAATGCAACCTCATATCGTAGATTCATCATCATCATCATATCAGCCGAAAGACGTCCACTGCTGGACATAGGCCTCCCCTAAAGATCCCCATGACGACCGGTCCTGCGCTGCTCGCATCCAGCGGCTTCCCGCGACCTTGACCAGATCGTCGGTCCACCTTGTGGGGGGCCTGCCAACGCTTCGTCTTCCGGTACGTGGTCGCCACTCTAGAACCCTTACGCCCCATCGGCCATCGGTTCTTCTTGCGATGTGCCCTGCCCACTGCCACTTTAGTTTATCATAGATTGACTGGACTAATAGATGAGGTCGACGATGGAACGAGCTTACCCAGAAGAGCTTGCGTGTTGCGCGAAGCTGTCTGAACTTGGGAACACAGACTCACTCTTTAGCCGTGCGTATTATAAAAGATGTTGCGCAGCGCTTCGCTTACTAGTTTTTATTCTTCAATATTTATAACTGAGTCACTGATATCCTTCTTCTTATAATTGTAAGCCGCGCTGTTATCGATGGAGCTTGTCTTTGCTTCTAAAATCTTGATAGGACACGAGCACGACGCTTACTTTTTTTGTTTCGTCAAAGAAAGTGCGTATAGATCTTCCTCTTCAGCCTTTAACATTTCCTTCAATAATATTCCAGAAAGTATCGTGTCGTAATCATCGTCCCACTTCTATTTTTGATGGATCTCAACAAATTTACTAACACTAATAAATACACTAGGTTTTAAAAAACCGCTCTCGCTTCCTCTTCCTTTTTGAAGCACAGCCATTAAAAGACATTTATAGCGATTTATTTGTTGTCGATACGGCCAATGTCGCCGTAATCGACGGCCCAATATTTATCGATATCGACGATAGAGCGGATTAAACGCCGAGATATATGTCTCTGTTTTGGGAAGCAAATGAGTTAGGTTCTAGGATATTGTATTTTGTTTCTGGACCTCTACTTTTACTAGATTAATTATTTCACCTTTGATATATAGGTACTTAAGAGGAATGAAGAATTAAGGCATATTTTATTTAGATTGATTCGGCCACACATCTGTGGTAACACTTTATGCGAATCTGTAGTTTATAGGTTTTGTTTTTCTTGCTCTTGAACGAGTTTGCCTATTATACATTTTTTTAAAATTTATTTAATCATCATTTTCGCCGTTGTCTTTTATTTATGTTCATGAAGAGTTCGGTAGAGTATTCGATTTTTATTTCTGTTTTTGTCATCATCATCATAACATCCCATGAAAAAGTCCACTACAGGACAGGGAGCTCCCTCAAGAATTCTAGCTTTTGCTGGAAAAATGTGGAGGGGAAGTACCATAGTCACCTCGCTTGTCAGCGTTACGGCTGGAACCATGGACCGCGATTGAAGGCGACCGCAGTAAGTAAGGTAGTATGACATACAGGAGGATGCTGCCCATCCTCCAGTTTATAACCCTTAGTCGCCTCTAACGACACCCACGGGTATGTCTGTCTGTTTTTGTACTATCATTGAATTCAAAAAGCTAATTAAGCTACCATAATTAAAAAAAAAAATAACCGGCCAAGTGCGAGTCGGACTCGCGCCCTATGGGTTCCGTACCTATCTACCATTTGATATACTAAAAGCTTTTGCTCTTTGATTTTAAAATCTCCGCGACTATCCAACTTGACCCCTCTTTTATAGAAAAGTTCTTGAAACGCGAGCTCACCTTAATTGGTTACCATTAGTTGTTAGAAAAATTTAAATATTCAATGATTTTAGACTTTTCCCTTTATATGTACTGTGAGACCTAGCTTCTTGCCAAATTTCATAATTTTAGGTCAACGGGAAGTACCCTTTGCTTTTTTGCATAAATGTATGGAGATGAGGACATAAAAAGCCATATCTTTTGATTGCGTCGTTATAAAAATTAAAATTTTCAGATCTTGTGTGGTTTATGGACCTTAATATTCGTTATCAATTTCAACCTGATACCTCTTCTCGTTCGTGAGAAAAAGGGTCTTGACAGACAGACACACAGACAGACGGACAACAAAGTGATCTTTATAAGGGTTGCGTTTTTTTATTTTGAGGTACGGAACCCTAAAAATGACTCATTTTCATTTGTAGCGCATGAAAATCGTGGGTGCTGGCAATCATTAATTAAACATTTTCTTTTGTGGGCAAGTGGGAACAAGTGGAAATCCGTGTAATTTATCTTAGCTGGTCCGCGGAATGCCTAGTTCTTGTCCCGGCAAATATTTCCAGCTGTAGCACAAAGTGGATGCAGGGGTGGACTCAGACTCGTCTTTAGGACGTTTATTATATGTACAGGAGTTCTGTGTGGTCTAATTTCGAATTACTTTTTAAATAAAAGATAACTTATTTATTGACGTCATTGCTTATAACATGAAACGTCATGCATTCGATTTCTACAGCTTTGGGATTATACTCGTAGTTACGTCAATCTACGATATGAGGTTGCATTAAATGCACATTTAGAGAAATTAATTTTAAATTGTAAAAAGGCTACTTGAAGCTGTAAATAATTAAATCCGGCAATTTCGTAAAGCACATTTTTTTTAAGTTGACTTGTGCTACATGGTAAATATTATACAGGTTGAGTTCACCTTATCCTGGTTTTAAGAATATCAACGTTATGTCGGGGATTACTGTGGTTTCAAATTTTTGATTTTTTTTTCTGGTAATTTAATAAATTAGCCCCTAAAGTGCATTTATTCCATTTTCTCCATACAAACTTTCGTAGATTGACTGGACTATTAGCATCATAAAACAAACTAGCGCACAATAACACCCACAGTTGGCTTTGTACAATAGGGTTCTTGTGTCACACTGTATTATATTATCAATTTTGTGTTGGCTTCTGTTCGTGCATTTTGATGGCCTGAAATGCGGTAGTGTCTTTTTGCAAATCGAGTTCGACCTGCTTAACCATTTCAACTTACGTAGTTGCCCCTAACTTGCAAAACCAATTGGATATTGTATCTCTACTCAAAAGATGCCTTTTAATGTTTGTGAACTTTGGTTTTTTACACGACATTTTAACCTCTACTACTAACGAGAACAAATTATACCAGCGATTCTGTCACACTACCTTCGCTAAAGCCCCTACCGTCCTAACTCCAGTCCTGGCGAGCAGCTCTGGCCGTTTAATTATCCACATTCCAGGGTGGACAAATTGTCCGCTCGGCCGGATATTAATTTCGATACATTGTCCCGGCCGGCTGTACCCTGGTAGCCGGGAGCTGGCTTCAACCGGGCGTTATTCCCATCCGTCGCCCGTGGACACCATAAAAATTGTAAGTTACGTAGGTACTTTGGTTTCTTGAAAAGGGTCACACCACAATTTGATACACATTTGTAAAAGAAATGCATTTACGTAAAAGTCACACCTGTGTTGGTGGAATAAATTCTGTACCTTTGTGGGAAAAAAAATTCTAGTCGAAATACGCTGCAGACGCTGTTACCCGATTGCCCCAAAACATGTTTTTTTACTAATGTAGCTCCATTTCTCTTTGTGTAGTGTAGCTCAGAATGACAGCAGTGTGACAGTAGAACGAAGCGATACGTTAGACATAATTATTAAGAGGCTATGGGAAAAGATAGATATTTGACAGTGCGCGCAGTCTTTTCGCTTGAAAGAAAGGGATAAAGTGCGCAATCTGCAACGCATTCGATTGCGACAGATATACTGTGCGTGTTATCAAAACTAGATGACGTAAGCGCCTGATATAAAATATCGACTTTTTGTAAAAACTAAGTAATAAAATAAAATTTTAGGTTGGGCAAACCCTAGCAACTACAAATACCATTCTGTATACGTAATTTCACTACTTAAAATACATCCGATTCCACAAGAAGAGGAATAAATGAAAATTGAAGAGGCAACTTTGGATTTTTATTTTGTCGAGTCGATTTTCACTAATCATGTTTTGGTCTTGGTGATGCCCTCACTTTAATGGTCAATAAATACATACCTGAAAATCACGGCAAGATATTGGGTAAATATAAAGATATTTCTCTTTAGAATACCCAAAAAAACTTACATATCGCCTTAAGAGCGACTGACCCACCTATCGCTCCGTCCTTCTCTCACGCACCGCTCTATCCTGCTGTTTTATTTCTAGAGTAATCACTACTTCGTCAATTATTACGTCGATTGTTTTTGATAAAAAATATTAATAGTGCTTTTTTAAATAAAAAAACCTTAAACATTTTCCTCCGCAAAAATAATACCCACAGATCAGAAATAAGTCTAGATGACCCAAGTGTACCTACTTTGCGTGCCCAAACCCGTGGCCCAAACTAAACTCAAAACGCTTAGTTTGCTTGTTATGGGCTTGTCATATCACCGAGAACTGTGACACGCTTCGTTTTCATACAAACGGCGGAGTTTGCGTTATCTAGACTTATTTCTGATCTGTGATAATACCCAATAAACACAGCTTCCATTTTTCTTAATTAAACTTTACTTACTCACCCTCTACCACTGTAACTCGAACGATCCCTTATCATTATCCAGTTTAAAGGAACCTATTCCAGAACCAGGAGTCTGTAAAAACTTAATGACATGTGAAGAGGAAATCCTTGGAGTAATTGTTAGTGAATTAAATGACTCGTTCGGGGTAGGGGCGAGGACACATTTGTAGGATTAACTTTTGTTCCAATTTCGAAATTGAGAAATGGTCTGGTGGAAAGGGTTGAGGACATCGCTATGAATCAAAAGAGTCTAAAGGGCCTTACACATCATGTTAATCAACTGTATTAGATAACATAGATACTCTATCGGTTCTCAATCAAGAGGTTCTGGGTTGGAATCCCAATGTGGACACCATCAAACAAAAAACATTTTGTGGTATGGTTAGCACATTTTAGTATGAAGTACCTGGGCGACCGAGCTATGCTCTGTATGACTGGATTAAAATATCATCGGGTGAGCAAGCTATGCTACTCAACAACAGATGGCGCTGTAGGTTTCTTGAACGCACTAAAAAGCGCTAAGAAATATTAAAGACGGTGAAAACGAATTTTCCCAGATATGAAACCTAGCTAGATCGATTTTTTGCCCCCAAAAACCCCTGTATACTAAATTTCATCGAAATCGTTACAGCCGTTTTCGAGAAACCGATTATTTACAAATATATATATATATATATATACATACAAATATTGCTCGTTTAATAGTATAGGGTTACCTACCTCATTGTCCGAAAAGTAAAATGTTTTTAGAGGACATGTCAGACTGTTGTACCCGGCTGCTTTCTACGGCAGTAGACGTTTGATGAGTCATCTTTATCAGTTCAATAACTCTGGTAACAGGGTTTGTGGGGTCGTTCACCGATCTTATTGCACATGATATAATGTATTAGACTCCATTTAAGCAGTGCAAAGAAAAATATGCAGCAAGCTTCGGAAAATTTACTAATCAGGTTGTCTCATTATCACCTTTACTTGCAGCTCTTTGAAGGAAGCCTTTTCCAGAAGTCGACGATATCAGGCCACGATGATAACCTATCATGTCATGTCAAGGCAAAAGGTATCAAAAGGGGCAATAGGGTAATGGTTTTATAATTTACGGTGACGTGTGTATATACAATTTTATTGAGCCAACGCACTTTTATATAAAGAGACCCATGGAAATCGTGATGTTGTCGTGGGTGGTTGACAAACAAAAACACACGAACAGTTACATCTAAGATCCTGGGAATAAAACTTATCAATTTGAAAAAATAAGCCAGATTAGATTTAATTAATTATCAATTAAAAGTTCATATAAAGTGTCAAAATTTCCAAGAATAATATGATCGTCAAACAATAAAAGTTAAAGCTTGCCTGCATTGCTTCTTCACAGAGCTCATTTTTTTTTTATTGAAAATGGGCTTACTCTTGACCTCGATCTAGTCTAGAAGACAGAGATGAAGTCGACGATGGAACGAGCTTACCCAGAAGAAGCCTATTCACTCGCGACTTGAATAGATTCGGGTTATATTAACTCGGGAACACAAACGCAGGCACAAATTTCCACTCTTTAGCGGGGCTTCTTACCGGATTATAGAAACCAATTCTAAAAATCATAACCCTCCTGTTTTGGGGCAGTTGGGTAAAACCAAATACGTGTGGCTTTCTGTACTACTTCTGTGTCGATAACATAATATGCCCCCTATATTTTAGCATCCAAAATATTCCTACAAATCAGCAATACGCAGCCCGCATATTTTCAACCCGCAAACGCGACATCTAGTACAGGGCCGCATTTTTCTTAACCCCAACAAAAGTCGTAAAGCCGAAGAATTTTCATTCTGCAAATGCAATTTTGGACAATAAAGTGCACATGGTCCATTAGAGGTAGTAAGTAGGAACCGTAAACACCCTGCTGAGGCCATTATGCCGCTTTTATATGCACACTTAAGGTTTATTGAAGGCGCTGTAGTGCAGTAGGGTTTAGTTTAAATGTTGCCTAAATGGGATTGCTCGGTTGCTGTATCGTATTGGATGGCTTTATAGGCTTTGTTTTGTAGATAACTTGTTTAAAACTTTTGAACCTATTAATTATAATTACCTGGGGATTAAACACGATAACCCTTATCATCCTTTTCTTGCAATTTTTCTCGGAACCCTAAAAAAAGAGTAAACCATATCAGAGCAAAAAATCGATAGATCATTGTTTTCAAGTATTGTTTCTGAAAACATTTACAGCGAAATTCAGTAAACTCTACAGTTCCATCTATTGGGCCGCTTTATCACACAATTACGTCTTTACCGCTTTATCAAAAATTAAATAATATGTTTGGTATAACTTCAAATTTTAAACTTTAAATTGTATTGCAGTATCAATCAGTGGCTATTTGATTGAGAGTACAAAGTAACTTTTCTATGTGCTCTCAATCAAATACCTACTTTTACCTAAATTTGCTCTTCTCTTGTTCCTAAACTCGTTGGACATATTTGTGCATGCTGTGCTCTCCTGTAAGTGATGAGGCACCTGTTCTTGTAAATTGTAAGCAACCTATGTAATCAATGTGCACTCGTTGTTGGAAAGCCTAATAAATAAAATAAAAAAAATAAAATAAATACGTCCTATCTCCAGACCTAGTAGCAGATAGTCCGATAAGCTTTTCGTCCAAAACGCAGACCGTCCAGGTGCACTTCGTCCAAGTCGCAGTTAGTCCAAAGTTATTGTGCAGGTTGCAGTCAAGTATACATTAATAAAGAAATAATATAGGGTATACAATGCAGTTCCTTGTGGTTTAACTTTTTTTTTATTGTCAATGGGCTTACTCTTGACCTCAATCTAATCTTGAGGACAGGGATGAGGTCGACGATGGGACGAGCTTGAAGCCCAGAATAAGCCTTTTCACTCGCGACTTAAATAGTTTCGGGTCATATGACCTCGGGAACACAGACGCAAGCAGAGAATTCCACTCTTTGGCACTCCACTAATTCCACTATTATATACACAATTTGTTTGAATCCTTCTGTAATAACTTGTGTTCCTGCTGTTATACTTTTAAAGTTATTGAGTTTCATGGCTAGATTCACATCCGTCAGCGTAGTTATACCATTTCTGTTAAACTTATAAATGTTTGTCAGACTAAACTCGCCGTCAGTGTGAGAATCCGGCTAATATTTCGCAGTGTAAAACGGATGGCTCGGTTTTAACGCCGCCCTTCGGTTTCCTTGCGCTGATCCCGGATTATCCCCAGTAATGACCATCCTGTATTTTACTTACTCTTTGTTCTTGTACTAACTTTACGCTATTAGATTTCAGGTTTAAATAGGCGAACGAAACAAAGCCAGATAGTTGTCCCAATACCTTGTTGACTCACATTTTTTCATAATTTTATCAAAAAGTTACGTTGTTCAATGTCTAAAATATAAAAAAATCCACAAATCCGTTCAGTTAAAGTATGGTAGAATGATACCTATCAAACATACTGTACATTTAAACATATTTAAAAGAGCGCGTGGGTTTAAATTGTCGCTTCTTTTTTTCCCACTATGGCGCCACCTTGTTTGTGAAGTGATGTAGTTTAGCTGACGTCATTAAGAAATTTTAACATCCAACAATGAATAAACGATTTTGAGTTGAGTTCTGTTGAGTTTATCAAAACAGATAGTGGTGTTAGTAACATGAAATAATAAAGAAGCAATTATCAGTCAACGGGTGCCGCGCGTACCCTAAAGCCGCTATCACACCCTCCTTAATAACTAATTCATAATTAAGGATATTGCAATTAACAGAAGTTAGCCTCCCAGCAATGTATGCCGAATTAGTCTTAGAATTCAGGAAGGTGTAATCGTGGCTTAAGGGTGCCTTTCCACCAGAGCTGTGCTAGGTTGCTGACCAGTGAGCTGGAAAAATTCCAACCATTACGAATGCTTCATTTTGAAGTGCAAAAAAATGGAGCAACCCTATTGGTTTGATTTTTTCCAGCCCAGCGCTTAGCTACCTTGCACAACTCTCGAAAGATCGAGATCTTCCCGCTACGCCCCCACTCTTATTCGATGCTTTTCACATACTGTTTTCTTGGTAATTTGCTTTAGTTGGTAAGTCGTGTGAAATTGCTTAAGAATGTGATGAAAAGATAGGGAACAAAAGACTTAAGAAATTATGTAACAAATTCGGTACACAGAGCTAGAAAACCGATTACTCGTATACATAATGAGATTGTTGTTTAAAATAGGCCCGGCCTTTAGCCGTATTATCTATTATCCTAGTCCTAAAGCAACTGAGTGTCGATGGCGGGTAACAAAGTTTTGAATTGAGACAGTTGCATTATTCGAAATTATTATATTATTTTATTGGTCATCATAATCGTTGGCCGCAACTGTGTATTATAGACCATTTAAGCAGTGGTGGTTAAGGATTAATTTCTACCAATGTTGTGCGAGGGAGCTAAGCTGTGAGCTGAGAAAATTCCAACCAATAGGATTGCGCCGTTTTTCTAGGAGCAATGCTGAATTTTTCAGCTCACAGTACTGGTAGAAATCTTTTTTCGTAGTTGTAAGAATAAATGGTAAGCAGCACTGCACTTACTTTCTCGCGATATACGAGAGTCATCATTCGACAGTGTCCCCGCCGGTAGTCGAACCCAGAACCTCCGGATCAAGAGCCGAATGCTCTAACTACTATACTATAAAGGCTGCGGATAGTAATGAGTGAATAAGTACCAACTGCAAACTTAAGTTTGTGATTCCATACAAATAATATGAAAATACAAACTTACCCATACCTACTAAATTTATGTAAAAATGGTTTAATGAAATATGCAGTCAAGTAGAAAACCAATTTAGAATCCAAATTGTAGAACATCAAAATAAGCTCAACGAAACCGATTTTGAGTAAATCACATTTTTAAATTTTAGTAGTAAGGGAACACCCCTTATATAAATTCCTACAAACCAATTGATACTGCCGCAAAATACCTGAAATGGAGATGCTTGGTCATGCAAAGTTTCATCAAGATTTTATGAGTAGTTTTTGCGAAAATTACAATTTTTCATTTTCGTTGTATGACAGCTACCCTCAAAATGAGAGCCAGCAAGGAACCACTCAAAACCCTTCGACGGATTTGCATAAAACTCTTAGATTCAAAATATGGTGTCAATCGGACCATTCGTTTAGCCGGTAGGCCAAAGCGTGACGGACAGACCGACCGACTGACGGACCGACCGACCGACCGACTGACGGACGGACATTTTTGGGAGACTTGTTTTTTATGATGTATAAGTGATATAGAACACATTTTTGAGAAAATTAGAAAAACTTTTTTTTTCACGAATACAATACCTTTCTCGCTCCGCTCGAAAGTAAAAAAGTTAAACCTTGCTCTCATGTTGGGGCTGCCAGATAAAAACTAGCAAACGAATCTAGCGAACCAATGATCTTCTAAACATCCATGACTCGCTTTCGCCAACTAAGTTCTAATTCTCTTTTTGGATGTGAAAAAAGCCTAGCAAAGAAAAGTTAATTAAGGATCTTTCGAAACAGGCCTATCTAAGGGTAGGATACTCGTAGAACTGTGGTCAAAAACGTAGCCCATACATCCACACTACCGAAAAGCTGCCACGATCTTCCAAGGCCCATAAGGAAGTCACCTAATAGATTACTCATAAAGAGGTGGAGCTTATCTGATAACGACAAGTGTGAGTGCGGTACTTATTTTGATGAACTTGCTTTCGTGTCCTACCTATCCAGTTCCTTGCATCCAGGAGGACCTTCTTTAAGGAAACCAAAGCTATGCTTGGGGCTAAGTGTCTAGTCACCTTTTGCCATCAACAAGAAAAAAGATTATATGGTTCGCTCAGACTATTTGTGGGATGTGCTTCTTTGCCGTCTCCTGTTGTAAGCTGACAATTAAATTAAATTATTGAAGCTATCTGAACTAAGGAGACAACTTTTTTATTCAAGCCGATACATCCTGCTATGGCCTTTTTGATTTGCCTAGCGCTTAGATAGTTTGGGTAATAACTTTATAACCACTTTTTACAATAAATATTTATCTTAACAGAAAAAAAACGTAGTAACAAAAAAGACATGAGAAGTGATGTGGTCGAGATAGAATTTAAATTTAATTTGTATAACTATAAATAAAATAAATAATAATAAATAAATCTTTATTTGCAACTTTACAGTTTTTGTGTGGAAACTCAGAAGCTTGTGCTAGTTAAGACTGTGTTACAAGCTTCTGCGTAATCTCGATTTACTGATACTGAACTGAACTGAAGAAAAAAAAATCTCAAATGTCCCTTATTTTGTCCATTTTTCCCCTTTGTAACCATTTTACTGCTATATTTTTTATCAAAAATATATGAAAATTTATAATATTTTAAGTAAAACAATATTTAATAATGTGGTCGTTTAAAATTTTTGATATTTTTGAAATTACATAGAAAAAAAAATCTTTCTCATTTTTGTGAATTTTGGGGTCACTGTTGGTCGTAACAGCCACATTACAAAGCACGCATTTGTGAACGTTATTGACGTGTAAATGAGGTCGATATTAACATTGACGAGCGTGTAGCTGCAAATTTTAGGGACGGTATAGCCTTAACAAAACTTTTGTACTTATCAGTAAGAGGTTAATTATTCTCGATTTATCAACAGTAATGGTTCACAAATAGCCCCGGCAATCGCTTTACACTCTTATATCATTCTCAAGTCGCTTTTTGCATTATTCAGCATTTCCTCTTAATATTCCGATGACATATTTCAGTCTCGTTTCAATTTTTTTTCCCCGTTTCCTTGTAGCTGCGCTCGGAATTTTGAAAGCTACTTATCTATGTGCGTTCGTTGATATGTGACAAAAATCTGCGACACTACCCAAGTATAAGATGTATAGTATAGTTAGTAAAATGTATACAAGGTGTCCCGTTTGGTGCCAGCAAAGAATAGGACCAACCCATACATACCCGTGGGTGTCGTAGGAGGCGACTAAGGGTTAACTGGAGGATGGGCAGCAGTATCCTCCTTTATATCTTACATCTTACTTACTGCGGTCACCTACAACCGCGGTCCATGGTGCCAGCCGTAACGCTAACAAGCGAGGTGACTATGGTACTTCCCCTCCACATTTTTCCAGCAAAAGCTGGTATTCTGGAGGGAGTTCCCTGCCCTGTAGTGGACGTTTTCATGGGATGTTATGATGATGATGATGATACGAGATGTAAAAAAGTACGATGATCCTTTAATGCGGTGATTCTTCATCATCAATAGATTGTTTTTACAATTTGAAAAAAATATAATTATATCTTTTTTATTTTGGGTTTGAAATTTGATTTTCCTTTGAATTACATAACAGTAAATTATTGAAATGGATAGTTACTTGTTAGTGACTGATTATTATAACAGAAAACATTTTTGTCTGCATCACCAGCCGATCATAGAGGTCATTGAACCCTCCAGGCGCTTTACTTCTTCTTGCGCTAAAACTACTTTTTTTAGCAAAAAAGATTTTTTTATTGATGTAGAATCTCCCCTTAGAAGGATCAGCGTTTTTTTACACCCTTATGTAAAGCTACCGTTATTCATAATCTGAGCTTATACCTTATAGTTTTAAGGTTTTAAGTTATCCTATACTATTAAACGAGCAATATTTGTATACATATATATGTATATATATTTGTAATCGGTTTCTCGAAAACGGCTCAAACGATTTTGATGACATTTTTTTTTATTAGTTAAGTAAGTAATAGCAAGATATTAATGTGAACACTGGTTAGTGGGTTACATATGTATGTTTATCCTATGATGATTGCTATAAGTATCACCACTGACCGCACTGCATTCGTGGTCTAGTGGTTAGAGCGTTTGGCTCTCGATCCTATGTGTCTGGGTTCAATTCCCATTGGGGACTCTTTCAAACAAAAAATCCCTATGTGTGACTTCCCCAGTTTGGTTAGGACACTGCCTAGGATTCGCCTGATTGTCCGAAAAATAAGATGTTTCCGTGCTTCGGAAGGCACGTTAAGCCATTGTTCCCGGCTACTCTCTAAGGATATAGTCGCTTTTGAGCCATGTCAGAGGCTAAAGCGGCTCAACAATTCTGACGCCAGTGTTTGTGAGGTCGGTCATCAACCTTACAACCCATACGACATGATGAAGTGTAACACCGTGCTTTTATTTTAAAAAGTCTTGATTGAAATTGTTCAGTTCCGTGGTAGGGCGTCACACTAAGGTATTTCGGCTATGTTATAGCATCTTAGCCGTCTGTAATTTCATTGCATTGTACGGTGACTAATAGTTCCACTTTCGATAAACGGTCAAAGAAAGTGCTAACAAAAAACCGATCAAATGGGAGTCGAACCTATACTATTAGAGCAAATTGTTTGTTTAAAAAGGTTTTTTCAGATTTCTGAAATACTGTGTACGACTTAGAGATATTTTATATTTTTCCACTCCTATTGTTAGCAAACTTCGGAGAAAAGGGGGGCGGGGGTGGTATTTTTACATTTCCCTTCATAACTTGAAAACTAACTGACAGTTGCACAAAGCATCTTAAAAGTTGAAGCTACTTTAAGTTTATTGCTGTCTCTTTCTGCTTTGTTGACAAAGAAAGTGACAGCAATAGATTTAAAGAAGCTTTAAATTTAAAGACGCTTTGTGCAACAGGCTGGAGTTGTAAAAAAACAAATCTTATTTTTTCACTTGATTTAGTAACAAAAATTAAAAATTTTGTTTCCGTTTTTACCATTTTGGTTCGGAACCCTAAAAAGTACAAGCGTTATAAACCAAGGAGATTTAAGTAGCAGAACTTTCTGCTATGGAGGGAGCCATAAGCGTTGCGAGGGACCTCCATATTAAAATGTATGGATTTTTATCAAATTCTAAAAACGTAAAATTTTCATCTTTCTCTTTAAGAAATATGTGACATGGCACTAATAAATGTTACTACCACAGTTCTTCTGGGGAAAACACTTACCATTCAGGAAAATAACGGTGTTAAAAATCACGCATAAAATGGCTATTACGGATTATTTACGCTTCTCTTCTTAGTATTAATCACCAATTCACAAGTAAAAAAAGATATATTTTCACTTTCGCAAACAAAGTTTATACTAAAACATTAGATTTTTAAAGATTTCTTGATTTTTGTAAAATTTATTTGTTATTTTTGACCGACTAGTATAGGCGACTGGGTTACGCGATACACTACACTAGCTCATACAGAATATGTATATGACGGACTCTATAGTTTTTTGTTCTGAGTTATAAACCCTAGAAACCAGATATCCAGTCAAAGTGCGGCCAATTGTAAGACGAGTGCCGAACCCAAACTGCATATCTTTTATAGTAGTGCTACTATTTATGATTGCACGTCGTTTAATTACTGACGTTCCAGTTCCAACGACAAATTAACTTCGTCGGTTAACGGAAACACAGATACAGCTACATACAAACATACCTAACACATACATGCTTTTTCTCGTACATTAACGATATTTCATTAACAACCATGATATTGAAGTCAGTGTAGTGACCACATGTACTGAATTTTGAGAGAATACAATTTTATTCATGTTGAGTAATAATTTTGTCAGAAATGAGCGATTTCGATAATCCCATCGTAATACGTTTTAATGGAAAAATGTTTTAATAATGATCCTTTATTATTACAATTATAAGGAGGTGGATTTAACACAAGACTGCGTAGATTTCTATTTTTACGTATGGAACAACTGTACAAATTTCTTTTAAATCTATAACGAAGTTCCTAGACACCCTAGGCACATTTTAAATTATGACAATTATAGTATAACGATACTTATAGTTGTAATTCATAATATTTTAAAGTAATTACAAGTTAAATTGTGTAAAATTTATAATCTGTGACTAATTTCGTGACTTTCATGCTGCGATCGAATAAATTAGTTTAGGAATGTGCCTTATGACTTGGACTATAATTTGTTATGTGCCTTAAGGTAGAATGTCATTATAATTTTAATAAGGTACTACAGCCTGAGGGTCCAAATACAAACCCATTATTCACTCTCACTCAAAGTAAAATAAAACATCGTCTTTTTAGTGTGCCGACCAAAACTGTAAAAACAAAACGTCATTTGTCCACTTATCTTTGTATATGTGGCCACCATTGTACTTTAAATTTTCTTGAACAGGAAGGACGAAAAAATATCTTGAAGTCGCTTCTATCAAAGTTCACTGACCGAACTATCCTGCAAATCCAAACAAATGAACTGACAGTATTAACTAAGACCCCTCCCTACCCCTCCACCCGTCCTCTGCCCCTCTATCCTCACCATTCCCCTGCCTACAAGGGGCTGAGATTGGAGGCGAATCGGCAATAAGTGCAAGGCTAACTGCACCCAATCTGCCGGAATGGTACGTCCTGATTTATAGATAGTGGTGGAGATGTTCATATTTCAGCGACGTAATTCTCTAAGTGGGTTGGACGGCCCGACAATGGTATGGAAGAATCCACTTCACTAAGAGCTCTTATGGACAGTTTTCCTCGTTGGCATAATAAGGGAAGATAGTTGAGGACATGAAGATCGTTTCATTACTTCACTAGAATTAAATAATTTTGTAGATTGTTTGCTTGCTTACCTCTCCTTGATAATCTTGTGATAAAACTGCCATCCTCCTTTACCAAGTACATGTTTATTTCTAAAGTCGATACTAAAATGATGAACTATAATATGATGTGATGACTATAGGAAGTTAACAGAAATAACACATACAGTGGAACATAGAACCTCCTCCTTTTTTGAAGTCGGTTAAAAAATGCGGACCAAAAACAGAACCTTTATTGATAACTAAGATCTTATTATACGTTGTAAGGGACAGGATTCCGAAAATTTTACACGCATGATCAGTCGACGTAACTGAACAACTTTCACTGTACAAAACTTTAAAGAAATGAGAAAAAAACCTGCTTCTCCATACAAAATTGCGAACTTCATTGGACAGTTTGTGTGAAGAGGCAGTTTTTTTCTTTTAATTTTAGTGTTATTCACGTTGTTTAGTTACGTTCTGATCATGCCCTTTCAGTTTTCGGGAACCTGTATCTAATATTATTAAAATTCTGATTAAAATCTTCGTGGTCATCATCATCATATCCACCGAAAGACGTCCAATGCTAAACTTAGGCCTCCCCTAAATCTTCGTGCTCGTTTGTCACTAATTTAAGAACTGTATGTATAGCCTGGCATGCCTCACTTATGCTTGATCACCCTCAAAACTCATAAAATTTCCCATTTTCCTTTTATGGTCTGCGTTGAACCTAAGTCAGTAACGACTACCAGATCTATCCCATTTATATCTCTCTGTCCAGTAGAATGGCACTTGTAACGCGTCTAGTAGACAGTTTCTCTGCCAGCATAGCACTCCAATTTATATTGGTGATCTCTTTGAACATTCTATTGGAATACTGAATTATTGACCTGCCTTCATCATATTTCATACGGGCTTATTTTTTATCTCTGCAACATTTCTATTTATAAAACTGATTTAAATTTTCAACCTTTGTTTTTTAAAATTGTTAACTACAATATACATCACTTGATAAGTATGTGAATTCGTTAGTCACAGATAAAATATCGTGTCCAGTGCGTCTCCTCGAGGTGGCATAGTCCCTAGCAGACAGGCAGCGATCCCACGCTAAACAGGCTGCCTGCTGTGCGATTGCCGGAAACCTTGAGTAACAAACTAAAAAAATATGAAATCACTTTTTGTATTAAAGAAAACGCGTTTTGCGAAGTCATTTATGTTACTCTCTTCATTTTAATAAATGTTTCATGGGATCTTTAAGTAGAATACTATCAGCGAAACAGAACAAAGTAATCAAAGCGTTATCCAAATGTAACTAAAAGTCTAAGTAAAATACAATATTTTATCTAACCGTGGCCTCCAGCACTAAAATTGAAGAGAATGAGCGCTCATAAAACGCGCAGTGTCTTGTCAGAACTGTAATTGCGTTTAAATTCGCTTCAACGAGTCACTATTGAGAAATTAAGCTGTGGGTCAGGCTGCGTTACAACAGGGCTGTCCAAAACACAGTCCGCTTAAATTACTGTACAGTTCTGCGGAAAATAGGGCCCGCATGTCTGAAGATTCACGTAAGATAAATTCTCTCGTGTCATTATCATAAGTTTTAACCAAGGAGCAAAGGCTGTACTTTGAGATTGTAATGGCTGCGTTTGAACTAAATTAGTAAATAATGTAGAGACCTATATATAGGAGCCCTAAATGGAAAGAGAGGGGGAAGTCGCCACATACTCGATGAAGGACAAAGTCACTACATAGACGGCTCTTGCGGATATACTCTGTCATACATTAGTAAGCACTTGAGAAAAAAATGCTTTAATAATGACGTCCTATGAAATTGTTACTTCTATCTTATATATGAGGTGGAAAACTGATGAGTTCAGTTTTTCTCGACACTCGGACTCTATAGAAGCCACGTGGCTTGTCCAATCTCTTTCCTTCTGTTATCCATGATGCCTACTCAACCCTACACCCTTGACCGCGCACTGGACACCCCTACAACTAAGACTTAATTACCCCGGATAATAAGCTTTTAATTACACTTGCCGAGGTATAAACCTCCTCTATTTACATAAGTTTGACAGTTAAAGTGGAGGTCGTTAACTGCTGTTGCTGGGTAATGCTGATCCCGTATCATTAGGGTTTAAGATGTGATAAATAAGGGGTAAAAGATACACCCCTCACTAATTTCCGTATAAAACAATGAGAATTTAATCATCCACTCAAGCAGTTTCTCAATTTATCTGTGGTAATCGTGTGTATTTTGATATGATTGAAGACGGGATTAACAGAAACACACACTTTAGGTAGCACTTTGATAAAGTTTTGTGTCACAAGTATCTAAAGAGTTAAAACAATCATTGAAGGATTTTTTTGGTTTGAACTTTGGTGAGCATTCGGTTTTTTGTATCTTTCAATGGAAGATTCCCGGATCTAAAAGTTTCTAAAAATATGTACTTTAAGCTCCTTTTTTCAAACCCGCCACTTTCCCAATTAGTGAGCTTCAAGGTGAGCGGGGTAATTCTACTGGCTAATTGGCCAATTTTTACCTCCTACCGTACCCTGAGGCTCGGATCGCGTAAATATGGACCAATTATGGCGTCCCATTTCACGCCTCTTACGCTCAGTGATGGCACTCACAATTTTTGGCCAATCCGTGAAGTCTGTGGGTGTCGCAAACTAAAAATTGCTTAGGTGACGGAAATGTGAAACGACTTTTTTCAATTTCGAGGAAGCTGACAAAAACATTGAGGAAAATAAGCCATGATAAAAATAGCCGTGTCAGTCTGAAAATTTTTGTGTGTTCCTTATGATTTCATTGAACCTTTTTTTAATGTTTTTACCCAGCAGTGAGACACAATACATTCCACTGAAAAAAGGATTGCTTTGTGAATCGAACTGATATCAAATTGTCCTCGGCTTTTGGGAGGTTTGTCCACATAATAGGGGTCTCTCGAGCCCAAGGATTCATTAAGGGTCTGCATTGAACCGCCCTTTGATTGAGAACTTCGATCAGACCCAAAACTATTCCGATAATTCTCTACCGAATCTCTTAGATGTTAAAGTCAAAGATTTAGGAGTACGTAATATAGTAATCCAGACACTTTATCTACCACTGCCCTTTAATTTTAGTTCCACAGTAAACTTATCGTTTTAAACCTGCGTTTGAAATGGAAATTCTGAAAATTGCTTACATATTCTGTTTCAATTTTCCAACAACACGAGTACCTCAATTTTTACATTACCGAAAATGAAAACTGTGCTTTATACCTCTCCAAATATTTCGCCACATTTCAGTATTCAACCAAAAGGCCCGTCTGCCTCTATATCCGCTATGTCTGCTCGTAGCAGCGAAACGGCCCACTGTGCCGAAACTAATGATAATGTAATTATTTCAACGTCTAATCCAGACGAGCTACTAATTTTATTACACTGTGATTCGCGGGGTGCATTTCTTATGCGACAGTGAGTGCGTCGTGACAACGACTGTGTCATAAAGCCGGTATACAAAGAATAATGAAGTGATAATTTTTATCTTACGTTGTATTTAGTAATGTTTTTCTTTTCTGTCTTATTATGCTTTCTATTATGCTTTCTATTAAGTCAACTCGTGTAACCAATTTTTTCACGGCAAAATGCATAGAAAATTCCGAAAGTTTGGACGCTTAAAATATAACGACAGTTTCCATTAATTTAGTAACCCGATTTATGCTTAATGTCCGCTGTTGTCCGTGTTGTGCAAGCAAAGAATAGTAGCAACCCATCTCTACCCGTGGGTGTCGTAAGAGGCGACTAAGGGATTATGAACCGGAGGATGGGCAGCAGCATCTTTCTGTGTATCGTACTATCTTAACTGCGGTCACCAACAACAGTAGTGGTCGCCAACCGCAACGCTCACAAGCGTGGTGACTATGGGAAATGCTCTCCTAAGTACCACGCGTTTTTGCTGGAGGTTTAGTGGGAGCTCCCTGTCCTGCAGTGGACGTTTCACGGGATGTTATCCTTTAGTATTAAACGAGCAGTATTTGTAAATATATTCGTAATCGGTTTCCCGAAAACGGCTCTAACTATTTCGATGAAATTTACAAGACGGAGGTTTTTGGGGGCGAAACGAGCAGTATTTGTAAATATATTCGTAATCGGTTTCCCGAAAACGGCTCTAACTATTTTGATGAAATTTACAAGACGGAGGTTTTTGGGGGCGAAAAATCGATCTAGCTGGGTCTTATGTCTAGGAAACTTCGTTTTCTCCGTGTTCTTAAGCAATTTTTAAATTCCGCGTTTTAGACAAAGACCTACAGCGCCATCTGTTGGCGGGTAGCATAACTTGCTCTCCCGATGATATTTTAATATTGAAGCGGCTATTATAGACCGAAGCTCGGTCGCCCAGGTACTGATATGCTAAAACAAAAAAACCGGCCAAGTGCGAGTCGGACTCGCGCACTGAGGGTTCCGTACCACCACATAAACATAATTGTATTGGTTGAAATTTCAGTAAGTTAACGTGCTAGATTTTTTGAGTCCGACACGCGCTTGACCAAATTTTATTATTTGTTGTTATTTTATAGCTTATGCACTATAAACATACCAATTTTCAAGTTTGTAAGTGTTCCCGTTTTTAAATAGAACTAAAACAAAAATCGCCTCAACGACCATCCAACTTGACCCCTCTCTTATATGAATGTTCTTGAAACGGGAGCTCACCACAATTGGTTACCATTAGTTGTGAGAAAAGTTGTAATATATAATGATTTCAGACTTTTCCCATTATTTGTACTGTGAGACCTAGCTTCTTGCCAAATTTCATAATTTTAGGTCAACGGGAAGTACCCTGTAGGTTTTTCATTTTTGAATAAATGTATGGAGATGAGGACATAAAATGCCATATCTTTTGATTGCGTCGTTGTAAAAAATTTAAATTTTCAGATCTTGTGTGGTTCATGGATCCTAATATATGGTATTAATTTCAACCTGATAACTTTACCCGTTCGTGAGATAAAGGGTCTTGACAGACAGACAGACAGACAGACAGACAGACAGACAGACAGACGGACAACAAAGTGATCCTATAAGGGTTCCGTTTTTTTCTTTTGAGGTACGGAACCCTAAAAACAAAAATTGGGAAAAGGGCAGAAAAATTATGATGATATTCTTAAACACAATTAAGTACTGTACAACGTAGCTTTGACGAAATCATGATTCATGAGCTTTTGTGCATAGGTTGTTGTCACATCACTCACATTATAAACTTGATATGACGGTATGACTCAGGTTAACGCTCGAATAGATCCTGATTGCTCACTATACGAACAGCAAAACAGGAAGACTGTGAACCCCATCTGCCTACAAATTAACTTTTTGCCGCTATTGAACGAAACTTAATTCCGCATGGCGCATGTTGGTGCGGCCCGCAATTTCCTTGCCAAATCGAGCGTGAACGAGGAACCAGCGTTTTTAGAGTTCCCTACTCAGTGAGTTCAATATATTGATGCCAATCCAAATAAATATTTTTTTTAATTGTCAATGGGCTTACTCTTGACCTCGATCTAGTCTTGAAGACAGAGATGAGGTCGACGATGCTATTTGTTTGGATCATCATAACATCCCATGAAACGTCCAATGCAGGACAGAGAGCTCCCTTCAAAATACCAGCAAAAATCGTAGCATAAGTTGGAGGGGAAGTACCATAGTCACCACGTATACCATGGACTGCGGTTGTAAGTGACCGCAGTATGTAAGATGGTACGATACACAGAAGGACGCTGCTGCCCATCCTCTGTTTTATAATCCCTTAGTCGCCTCTTACGACACCCACGGGTAGGTATGGGTTGGTACTGTTCTTTGCCGACACCACACGGTCTACGGCGTTCTTGTATATAAAATAATATCTAAAGTGAAGTTTAGACATTTACTCAATTAGAAACCGTTTAATGCATGTTTATTCAGCTTTATAGTGCTGTAGCCCGTGGATTTTTAAAGACTAATAAGCATACTGTTTTCTTTTGAGAAAATACCTCTTTGTAAGTATAAAAACTCAAGTTTCGAAGATTTTAATACTATAACTACATATAGACTTTAAGGGCACTTACATCCTCTTGGCAGTTTTGTCAGTCCGACCAAATTTGTGGTCCGATCACATCCGACCACATTTGTGGTCCGACTAGCGAAACTGCCAAGAGGATGCAAGGCAGACCTGTTGTGTTTTACTTATATAGGTACCTTCCATTTCTAAGAATAGGTTTCATTCTTGTACTCTATCAAGAAACCACTTTTCGCTCAGACTGTACAAAACCTGCCAGGTTGCGGATTGGTAGTTATAGTAGGCCACTACTATCGCTACAAAGCTTCAAATTTCGTGTACTCGATGACGTAGGATAACATGCAGTGCCCTTAAAGTCAGATCTTCAAAACTCGGTCTTAACCTGATTCTAAATTGGAAATTTCTTTGGCGTCTTATGTTTTTCTTGTGCAAGTATGGAACCTGTAACTCAAAGGGTTGATTCTCACAGTACAGGTTGTGAAACCACTGCTCGCTTCTCTAATATGCGCTCTACTTGTTTATTGCTAGAGGGAGACAGTCAGGGAATAGAAAAACAAGGATTCGCCCTAAAATTCTGAGTTTACGATAATTTTCTGTTCCAAGAGTGAATGGGTTTGGTTCCGAGTTCCGGTTTTAGAGTATAAATGCTGAAAGTGCCGAAAACACTGTGCAATCATTGATTACTTGCTACGGATTTTATATTTATCGGCTAAAAGCTACGCTAAAAGTATTCTTGAAAAGTAATAACCTATCCTTCTATAAAATATGAAACCTTTTGTCTGGTTTTATGTGTTTTCTTTTTATGCCTTTATTATGTAAATTAAGTTCTAGAAATTCGATTGTATTTTTTTTGTGGATGATCTAGAACTTTTTTTATCAATTATTTAAAAAAAAGTTCTAGATCATCCACAAAAAAAAATACAATCGAATTAAGAACGTACTGTTTTTTTCAGTGAGTTAAAATATACGATTTTTGCTTTTTACGTCGGTAAAAGAATGACCCATGTAGGAGATGTAAATAGGTTATTCCCTGATTTCGATACCAGCATCTGCGAATAACTCTTCAAAACTGAACCTAAAATCAAATAGAAAACAAATTCTATTATGCTTGCCTACGCGTCCGTGTTCAAAAATAGCATAGACAAAGGGGACTACTGAATCTTGTATGACCGGGGATCAAAGATCGAATAAAACGAAGAAGTCAAAATATGTGAGAAATGCCATACTAAGTAATTTGAGTTTCTGTTTTCTAGAATCTATAGGTAGGTAAAACGGCAATCTCAAAAAGAATATAACAATTTATCCTTAGCTCTACACTTTAATTAGTTTTTCATTTCTTTTTGTTCTAATATTTTATTTCTTTTGTTGATATTAAAATAGTTAACGGACGATGACCTGCCAGCGACACAATGTTATTTTTAGTTAAAGTCTGGTAAGTTTATTTTATTATGTTCGGAAAACCAACAGTTTGATGTGTTGGTTTTTCCGAACCGAACATAATAAAATAAAATAAACCAACTAACAACTCTAACAAAATTATAAAATCTGGCGGCCAATAACAATTTTTCGCTGCTGGATATTGCTTACACTTTCCATTTGGTTACATGATTAAATTAACTGGATAAAATGGTTAAATTAATGATTTAACAGAGTTTCAAATCAAGAAGAGCTTCGTACAACTGGTGGGATTTTGCATTTTGAAGTTTATTTTAATTTAACTGAAAAAGAAACATCTGTAAAGGTACATTCTAAACATAACTTAAAAAAAATACGCTTTTACTGATCTACGCCACTTCTAGTCCAAATCTCTCCAAAGATTTCCGTGTATAAAGACAGCGCCTTTGGCAGCGGGGTCCAAATCTAATTTGCAAATGCATTTCCCGCCTTTCAGGGTCGAGGACCTCGCATTTTTTTAACGGTCGGTGGAACTCACAATCTCGTAGTAGGTTTGATTGTTTCCGAAGACGCGATTGAATGTGCACACACCCTTTGAAGATTGACCTGTGGCATTTTTTTTGGGGCTCACCACACAAACCGATGCGATGGTCTTTGTTATGTCGTTAGTATTTATGGAGAATGGGTTGTCTCTTTCACTTTGATTTGACTTTTCTTGTTTCCTTTGAGTAGGTAAAGTATTTTTGTTGTAATCTATGTAAAAGAAACAAAGTTTGTTTTTCATGCTGATAGTGTTAGAAGAAAAAAAGACGAAGTAACAAGTAAATCATCGAATGAAATCATAGGATAGAATGTACTTTAGGCCTCTTAATCGAAAATATTGGTTCACCTAAAGGCGTACGCCAATCCGGCGGAATTCAAGTGCAGCTCGCGCTTCATTGCGTGCGGAAATTGCGTTGCATTGAGCTTTCGCTTTTTGCACGCTTTTTACAACACACCATCAAATGGCATAGTCAGTCAAATTGTTTGTTATATTTTTGGATAAATTCATGTATTGATACGACTACTAAAGCATATGTATGTAAGCATATTTATTGCAATTACAATTTAATTTATTTTTTATTTTTATTATTGTAAATCTAGTTGGATCGTATTTTGATTGACTTGTAACTTTGTTGCCAATAATTTTTTTCTGTTTCATAAAGTCATGTTCTAAAATTCAGCGGAAAATTCTAGATTTTAAAATAAAGACATTACTTGCTTAAAAGTTTTCTAAAATGGCGCTTGGTTAATGTAAAATACAGGGTATTCTTATCACTGCTACATTTTTAGAACTTATTAAAAGTTACCCAATACAAATTTATTTGTGAACTCGATGTGAATGTTGACCAATTTTTTATTTATTGCCTAGATAAAATATAACTAGCACTCTCGTTAACTGAAACATCAAAGTAAAACAAAAAATATTTGTTTCACTCCTATTTGTTTACAAATATCAGAATGTAGGAAAAAAACAATAGCGAGGATAATTTACGTTGAAATTGTTTTTGCGCAAACAGGTATAAGTTACTGGGATGTGTGATCATCATCATTATAATTAATGACAAGGGAGTTGGAAGCATTTTTTATTCTTGTAAAAAAATACGGCAAATGCCTGTAAATTTAGACTTTAACCAGCATTTTTCTCATTCTTAGGGTTCCGTAGTCAGCAAGGAAGGGCGTATGCTGAGACATAAATGTCGCAACACGGAACAGTATTCTGCTTTCCATACGCCCACCCTTAAACTTTCGTCATGTCCGTTTGTCTGCCTGTTCGCGGCTTAGCTAAGAGTTCCTTAGTACTAGAAAGCTGTACATATGAATCACGCTGTCAAAGTCGTAAAATAAAACCCAATAAACCACTGGTTAAGTTTCATCAAGTCAAATCAACTTCTCGAGAAATTAACACTTCTATGAAAAACTAACAATAAATTGAGCGTTGTCATATTTTTTCTGACGGTAAATATAATTTCAATCAACCAAGATGGACATATACGGTAAATACATCAGTAATCATCTAAAAAACGAGATCTTAAAACTTAAAAAATCCGTTAACCTGACTACGATTCGAGCCCTTTTGCAAATTACCTCCCTTTTCGGAGTGGATTCGCGCCGTTTTAAGTTTTTCGCTCATTTTTGCATTTTTCTCAAAATCTGTACCCATAATATTAATTATAAAACAGCCATATTACTATGCATAATATATTGAATAATTTGTAACAGTTTTGGCATCATAGATTAATGGGTACTTAAGAAAAACGGTTTAAAAGCATAAAGCAGAGGTAACTTTGGATTTTTTTATGGCGTATAAAATATATTTAATCGTGTTTTAGAGTCGGCCATATTATTGGAAAGATGCCTCATAATCAGATTTTTTTTTCACGGCCATATATTCATCACTTTTCGTTAAAAACCTGCTCAAGTGAAGCGTATTTAGCTCTTATCAGACCCTTAATCTGCTTAAACCTTACGCCACCAGAGAGGGCAAGAGGATGTTTTTTTCTATCTTAGAAACTAGCGATCTATTGGCAGGTTCATACGGTCGCACGTAAATAGTTACAAAACCAGAATAAGCGTAGCCAGCGCTTCGCTACAAACGATATTAATCAGAGACCCGATCAGGACATAGTTTTCTCTCTGACTTGCCCCCGACTGTACCTATACATAACATACCCAATCCATACAATGGTACCTCAATGAGCTACTTCTTGTTGGAAAGATTAAGATGATATTTTGTTTACCTACTTACATTGACTACACGTGTAACAAATAACTATGTTTATAAGAACGAAAATACTTACTCAATGTGGTCCAAAAGATTATTTACGCCCGTTGCGTGATTCCGGAGTAGTAAAGGGGCGATCGGAGGAGAAAGTTCATCTCTAATGTAAAAGTTTGTTTGTCTGTTGGCGCGTCAACCGTCTCGCCAGCTGATGTGTGCACCCACCCTTATATGACTCACGAAGTTGAGCGAAGTCACATATTATTTGTTTCGTTTTGATGGAAACGAGTAGCTTTTATGATCTTACGAAGTTATTAAAGTAAGTAAAAAAAATATATAATGAAAGAACGACATTCTTCCGTAGTGACTAAAAACTGAGTGAGTTGAAACTGATTGAAATCTGATGCAAATTGGGAAATAGTTGGTTTTTAGCGATGTTTTCATGATTTTTTTCGTTGACCTAGGAAAGATCCATGAACCATGAAACATGCCGCCAGTTGAACAAAGAGCCTTTGAAGTTAAAGTTTCTTAATCTTTTCTGTTTTGTAGCAATAAAATTAAATAACCTTAAAGAAGAAAAAAAAAGAAGAAAACTATAAAGAAGAAAAAAGCTAAAGAAGCTTGTAAGCTCGAAGACGATGGCGACATAACCACGAATTTTTTTGGCACTTATTAGCTCAGAACAGAGATCATTGGCCTTTGCCTAGCAGTAGGACCATGAAAAAAAAATTCAATACAGGTCTAGAGCGCTAATAGAAATATTTGACTGGACGATTATTATTTTTCATCTTTCTGCTCCATTTTTACTCGTATCTTAATTAGTAGTCGGGATGGCGGAGCTAGTCAGGATTGAATCGCTTTTCGTTTTAAGTTTGACAAGGGGAATTTCTTGTTGACTCCTAGCAACTGGTTTTGCAACTATTTGCGGTTTCATTCTGGGGACGCTGCAATTTCTTATGAGGAGCTTTATTAGCTGCGTTGATGTGGTAATCTTGGACCTTCTTCCTTGTGAGTCGATGGCAATAGTTAAATTTCGGCCAAAACTTCGAATGGCTTTGGTTTGTAATGCACGTGAAGCCTAGGCTAGACTTTTGGTTGAAAATGTGGTCTTTATCGCAACTGACCTGGGTCCAAAATCGTGACGTCATAAACGGTTATGGAAGCTCTCTGAATTTTTTTTTCTTTGAAGTTTATCGATGAATACTTCTTCCTCTTTGCTTAGGATGAAAATCAACTGTCTTTCTTTCTTTTATCGTATGGATTGTAAGATCAATTATCAACCTCACAAGCCCTGGCGTCAAAGTTGCTGAGCCGCTGGTCTCTGACATGTCTCTTTAACGACTCCTTCCGTAGATAGTAGTCGAGAGCTCCACGAGCTTTTTCCACCATTCCCTTTTTACCATCGGGAGTCCAGACGCACCGCTGAATATCACCTACACTTGGTTGATATTCCGCACATTCGCACAAAGCGCTTTGAAACATCTTTTATAATGCGCACGGCTAAAGAGTGGAGTTCTCTGCCTGCGTCTGTGTTCCCGAGTTCATATAACCCGAATCTATTCAAGTCGCGAGTGAATAGGCTTTTTCTGGGCAAGCTCGTTTTATCGGTGACCTCATACCTGTCCTCAAGACTAGATCGAGGTCAAGAATAAGCCCATTGACAATGAAAAAAAAAGACCAATGGCTAAAAGAATCTTCCGAAGCACGGCATCATCAAACTTTAATCAACTTCAACTAAAACTGAGTAGTATTGATTCTGTGCTGACTGAGTTTCAATAAGTTAAAAGATGACTTTTCTATTAAATATACCTTTTTTTCAGCTAGCGATACACCTGCGGATCTTTCTAACGCGGAGAGTTTTCGCATTTTTGGTTACCTATGTCACATCTGGCAGAATTTCAGCTGGTGTCATACTGTGTGTGTGTCGCTACACTAAATAAAATCTTTGTTTTTGTTCAGTCAAAGCAAATAAGGAATCAACAAAGTATTCTTATTATAACTTAGTCATGAATCTCGTAATCCAATTGAAGAAAAAGAAAATTCTGATCAAATATATTTGAACGACTGTTTCTTATTATTTAAAATTCTTTGTTTCAGGTACTTCAACCTCACATAGATTTACATTTCGATCGATATCTTCATAGTTGGTTGTAAGTTAAAGTTATTTTAAGATTGACACAAACATTTCGCAGTCGTTAGTTGTCGCTTGAACACCTACAAGCTAACCAAACTACCTTATTAAAAAAAACATGAAGTGCCATCACAGAAAAATAATAGAAGGCGGATTACAGAGATATTTTGGCACAAGGTAGTGAAGGCGTCTTTCTATTAATTTAGTAGGGTTATTTTGAATATTTCATAAGGATTGATGACGATGTGACATCGCAATTTGGGTCATGCTTTGGCAGATGTCATCCCATAGTAAAATATCTTAGCACGGTTTCTATTCCGAGCGAAGCAAGGAGGTCCAATTTCCTTGGGTGCCATGCCACAGATTAAATAATAGTAAATGCCGTGGGATGTTTTAATCTTATGTCTGGGGACCGACTGTACAAACTGAAACGGTAGATTCTTGCCATGAAACTGAACAACTTTTCCCAAGGAACATAGGTCGAAATACGAAAAAAAAATTCGACTTCCCATACAAACTGCATCAGTTGACACCACGTTTTGTAAGGGAAGTCGATATTTATTTTCGTATTTTGAACTATATTCCTTAGGAAAAGTTGTTCAGTTTCATAGTCAGAATCTACCGTTTAAGTTTGTACAGTCAGTCCCCAGACATAGTGTAAAATTTCAAATTTCGAACTCAAGTAGAAAGTGTCATGACAATCCAAATCACACTTTTTCGGCCAAGTGTCTGGAAAGTAACGTGCGTCTTGAACTTGAACTTCGTTCCAAAAAATTTAGCTTACAAAGTTTCACAAATACACTTCACATCGTATAATTTGATGAGTATCCCTAAACCAATGACAGAATTGCCGCGTTCTTTTGCGAACCTCAAAATTCTACCCACATTTTTGGAAGACGATACACATTTTTGTCCCTCGTTCGATTATAAATCGGCTTTATCGGTACAATAAAACATCCTTAGGCTGTTATACGCTGGCGTGCTGAGAGGGAATATTATTGATGTACGTAAACCGATCGTGTGCAACCCCCCTTAGGTTATGATGGATATAAGCATGCACATAAAATAGAGTGACTACAGTTTGGCAATATTTGATATGAGAGTGCAAGTAAATTTGAAACAAATATATTTTGGAAACCCATGCGCAGGGCGTTTAGAAACGGAGCGCGCGTTTTCTTACAACGATTAAATGGCCTAAAATAACAAAAAAAAAAAATTATTAGTTTTTCTTTTGCATCATTTTTCTCGCGCCAATCCATTGAAAATGAATATGTCACGCAATTAAATTAGTCTGGTCGTCTATTACAGTAACATAATATAACAAACCTCTTGCTTGGTTTAAATCGAAACAAACCTTTAATTATGACTGTCTTAGTTGCACAAAGCGTCTTGAAAGTTGAAGCTCCATTAAATCTACACCCTTATCATTTTCACCCCGTATATTTTAAAAGGTGGTTCTCTCCATGAAACTAAACAACTTTTCCTAAGGAACATAGGTCGAAAAACGATTTTTTTTTACATTCCCATACAAACTGCATCAGCTGACAGCACATTTTATTTCCGTATTTTGACCTATGTTCCTTGGGAAAAGTTGTTCAGTTTCATGGGCAGAACCACCTCTTAACATATCCGCGGTGATAAAAAAATAACGCTGTATAGCTATTAGTTACAGCAGTGGAGTTAACTGAGCTTTAACTTTTAAGATAGTTTGTGCAAATTGCAGTCAATCTTCAAACCAGCTACCATCTAACTAAAACATTTCAAAAGAAAATTATTTTTCAACTTTATCTGCTGTCACAAACACGACTGTCGCTGCGATGCGACACTCCGGCAAGTTGGGGAGCAATAACGCTAATGGTTGCCCTTATCGGTCAAGATTACCCGTCTAATATAATGTCCCGGCCCTCTAATGTGACTTGATATATTACTTTATTTGTCAAATATCAATACAACTACCGCTTCCCTATCCGATTGAATATGGAACGGTCTTGTGGGGACTTATTTTGAGATGCGGTGAGATTAAACCCTCAAGTGGAATTGCTTGGAGAACTGCGGATTTGGACATGTTTACCGCAAACTAGGTTTGTGATGGTGATTGACGTTGAAACATTAATGCAGTTAATACAACGACCAAGAAATAAAATTTGGTTAATACAACCTGATATAATGTCCAAGAAATAAAATTTCGATTGTCTGGAACATCGACCACGATACCACGAATGATACCACGTAGCAGTGGGTGATACTCTCATCTAGCAGTCTACTAAAAATGGCAAAAGTTGTATGGCAATGACATCATTAAATTGTATCATCTACCCGTTAGGTCTATGGTTCTTAAGGTCAGTTCTCCAAATTAGGGTAATATTCTCAGACATCATTGGCAGTCCAAAAATTGCCAAAATCGAATGGTATTAATAATTAAAATTGCCCCATCTACCCGTTAGGTCAGTTCCTTTCTATGAGAAATGTGTACGATTCCCTGATTCGTATTCTGTTAATACAAAATTTTAAACATAATTCCTTACTTCACATTGCCCAACTTCGATCGATTCACCTATCAACACTCAACAGTTGCTATGAAGGGTCCTATTCGTGTGTTCACTCGATTGACGGATTAGCATCGTAATTGCGGTGTGCGTGATGTTATCACCGTAATTGAATGCGGGAGGAACAGGGTATAACACAACAGAGTTGAATACTAGGACATTAAGATACATAGGGTGTAACAGGACCCATTTGAATGCTAGGACATTGTGGAACAACTAACTGCGTCAAGACGAACTCGATGCATCTCAGACTTATTTTTCTATGCTGTGGCTTTTCGATGGGAAATCCCAGAAATACACTGTTATGTAACAAATATCTTGTTTAAGAATGAGATTAATTTAAAACCAGTATTACATTTTGGTACAACATCCCGCGTCACGAACAATTCGATTCACCCGGCTTTTTGATAAGAAATGAACTGTATGAAAACAAACATCGTACCTACTTATTTAAGTCAATATACGTGTTAATACGTGTTAATGGAATAAGCTAAACCCTCATACACCCCAACTGATTTTCATTGAAATCAATCAATTCCCGTAAAAAAAATCTTAATTTTTTTTTCCTACATATTGTTACTTTAAAGTTTCATCGTTGCTCTATTAGATTTTAAAGCTCTTCACTGTAAGAAGCAACGTGCGCGCACGCCACGCCCACGTCCCGTCCTCACCGCTCATGCAACGCGCGCCGATGAGTTTCGCTTATTCCGTTAACACGTATACAGCGTGAATTTCGCTCATTGGTTTCGCTCCAGTCCAGCCCAGTGATACCAAGCGACTTTCTAAAAAAAATTGAACGGTATCGACTCATTTTGTATAGGAAGGCGAAACCTTTTTTTTTGTCTTTAGGAAAGTTGCTTAGTTTTAATAAGTAGAATCACTGGGCTGTGGGAGCAAAACCAATGAAAATTCACGCTGTATAGGCAAAAATGAGTCACTTGCAATATCCCATCCAGGCCATTTCACTATTGAACATCTTTGAAAAATAATGTTTGTACCCACTTCTTTATTTATATTTATCTCTATGGCTCAGCGAACCGAAGTGGTTCTTGCCCTTCGACATTAAAACACGCCACGCTTCCTTGTTCTGTACCAATTCCGTCCAGTCCAGCATACCTAGCTCGTTTAAATCCTTGGCGACTTCATCCTTTCATTGGTATCTTGTCCTACCTACTTATTTATATCTTGCTAATAAAATTCGACTTAAAAAGCCACAAGTACGCTCTACATTTTATAACATCTGTCGTAATCTACACAAATTTTCATAATACGAAAAAAAGATACAAATACACATCATTTGCTTGCCTCACAGAAATCCCTCGATTTCTTACTCCAAATAAAATCATTTTGCGCCACACGAGTATAAATTGGACGACATAGAGACCCCAAACTGAATTTTGAATAGAGTTGCAAGCTAGCTGACTGTATTTGCATAATAACGTATGTTAGGGTAATTTAGTAAACTCAATATCGGCCCGCACCTGTGACCCGCAAATATCTGTATTGTATGTGTTTTATGCATGTACGGCTATACGCTCAACATAAAATATTCATAAATTTTCTCATGGATTTCTGTAGGAGACTCGGGACTGAGATTTGAGACTGGGCGGTAAAACGTGAAGTTAAAGACTCACGAGTTTTGAAAATGGTTTTTTTTGGAAATACCCATGAAGTTAGGTTAGGTTTTATACAAACTTAGTACCTAGTCCTAGTCGTAGGAACTAGTCTTAGGTTTTAAATAAACTTCAGCTCTAGAATTGTTAAGATCTTTTTTGCTATGATTCAAAATCTACAAATCCGTTGTCGAAGTGACCTTAACCTTTCAAATATACTGCTCCATTGAACACAGTAGTGTAAATGAAACTTCTCGGGCCTGAAAAGGTCAAGAGTGACGTAAGCTATTTATTCCTTTTAAAACAACGAAGGCAGCAAAATCAGGGAATATCGTTGAAGATCGAATAAGATCTCTGTCGCAAGTAGAAATAATCCAATCCGTGGCCGCGAACCGCCGTGTCATTGCGAACTAACAAACTAGAAATTTTCAAGTCGATATTTCCGACCTGGTTCCGTGTTAGAGTAGGGCTTATTGCGAGTTAAGAGTTGTGAATGTCGATAAAAATTAAGTAAGTTTACTGTGTCAAGCAAATCATGTTCAGAAATAGTATTATTATAAGCACGCGATCATATAAATTACATGTACTATTTTGCGAAGTAATCTAATATGTACCTCTACCAATTTTTCAATAGATAGATTTAATTTGCCTCGATCAAATCTACTTCAAATTTTAATGTATCGTAAACCTCAATAATTTAAGACAGCACTGTCATCTAAGCAATTTCAAACGTCAAAATATATTATCACTATATAGTGATAATGGTAATCATATCCTGATTATGCCACGATTCTTTGTACTACTTGAGTAGTATTACAAAATTCTCTAAACATGCATTAGCCCGTATCTTGTCTAATGGATTTATGATTATGACAGAAGTATTTTTTATTACATTATCGATGAAACTTATCGATAATGGTGCGTTCCATCACTATCTTTGCGGGCAAAACGAGCACAGGAAAATTTTCCGACTTGTTACTCTATCGGTGGTCTTATTGTGGAAACTTTGCTCGGAGTGACACTTAAGTCGATTTTTTTTGCGGACGTTGTTAGCGACTGTACTTGAGAGGTTTTGTTGGTGACGCTACACGCTCTGATTGGAGAAATATTGAGGATTTTATCAGAAACGTTCGTTTGAAGTACTTATCAAGTTGTTTTTTGATGTTTGTTACAGTTTAGGTACGATATAGTACATTACTGCAATGGCCGACAAAAAAGGTATTGAAGGACGAACGTGATAATGTGGGCAGAGGCGTGGCCAAGGCCCACATGCGTAAGTCCTTTAATACCTGATTGCGGCCAAGGATTGTATAATACATTTCTCAATAAATGTGCGGAAATTCAAACTAAGTTTAATCCAAACTAACATCAAAAAATTTCTACTTACCCATATATTCCTTTGTTTACTTAGCAGTTTTTCATTTTCATATTCTATTTGATCTGTGTTTGTTTAATTTTTTTCTTACAATTAATGGCTTTCTTTTTGCAAGCCAGTTCGACGAACAAAATCTTTGATAAGTTATCTTCTTGGTTGTTATGTTATGAATGTACCAAACATTCAACTTTTAAATAACTCGACAGATATAGGTTTTCATACTAACTTTTCCGGCCGGCGCTCGCCCGTATATAACCATTTCGATTTATCTCGAAGAAGATTGTCAAAATAATGATAGAATTTCCAAGCATGTTTGAGAAAAAATATTTTGTAAGTGATTCTTAGTCCGAAACAATGATATTACAATTATTGGTCCGAAATAACTGCATGCTAGGTCAGACCAGTATAACGTATCAAAATACTGCCGATAAATTTTCGACTTAGTTCACTTTTCTTACTTACTTACTCCTCTGGCGCAACGACCCAAAGTGAATCTTGGCCTCCGATACGAGAATTCGCCACTGGTCTCGATCCTGTGCCGCAGCCTGTCAGCCTGTAGCTCGCGCAAGTCTGCACCAACTACATCGGTACTACAACTACACTTTTCTACACAATTATATTACGGACACAATTTTCACATCCTTTATTGTTGTTCAAGGACTGCTCAAAAAATCTTATAACACTTAATATAAGTTGTAGACAGCGTCTTTAAAGTTAAAGCTCCTTTAAATATATTGCTGTCTCTTTCTTTATTAACAAAACAGAAAGTGTCAGCGATACATTTGCAGGAGCTCTACCTTTAAAACTTCCTTCTGTATTGAGCTGTTACAGTATATTATTTTGAATATTACGAGTTTACTCGTTTAATAGGTTGTAAATGAAAGAGTGGAGCAAAGTTAAAAGAATAATTTAATAAACCTGCTTGGACATAAAATACGAAAAACTGTGAAGCATAATTACAAAACGTTCTCAACCTCTCAAAAGCCTTCAAGGCTGAATAAATTTAGAAAAACCGGCTCACCCGGCTTATCTCCAGCAAACATTAGTCTAATATATGCAAGTTCCCTTATACAGCAAATCGCCTCATTATTTCTGGGCCGGTTAATCCTGGTACATTTCGCTTTTTAATTGTACCCCGGACCCTCGTTGAGGTCGGTTGTTTTTCAAAATTTGCCGTCTCGTTAACCTCGGGAAGAATTTGTGGTGTAAAAATTGGAGAAAGCGGTTTGGTGTGAACTTTTGCTAATTTACTTAAATTAATATTATTTCTATTATGTATTCCTCATTCATTTATTAAATTAGTGCAATAATCTACGACCGGGTTGGTTTGATTGGCAGTTATTCCCTACCAAGCTGAAGATTCCGGGTTTGAATCCAATGTTTTTTTGATAAGTAGGCATAAGGGATATTTTCACGTTGATATATTTGTACATTATTTGTACATATATTCAGTTGCCTACGACCCATGACATAAGGTCTTAACGTAAGGCTAGTGAGTTCTAAAGTTTCTCAATCAATTTTAAATCTTAACTTTTTTTTTCACCAGCCTTCGTGTCCTCATTATCAAAAAGTCCCCCTAGAATTTAATATGTGAATGACTGTACGGACTGTACGAACCGCACGTCAGTGGTAACATTTGCAACTCTATTACCATGTCATAAAGTCCAAAGTTTTTCTGCTGACGTGCTGTTGGGTGTACTATAGACGCGTGTGATAAGGGCGCCTTTCTACCAGAGCTGCACTAAGTAGCTAACCTGTGAACTAAAAAAAATCAACCAATAGGATTCCTCTATTTTTTCCAGCTCAAGCTAGCTTCCCAGCATAGTTCTGCTTGATAGGCACCCATATCGTTGCTGCTGACAAAGCGAAAATCCATTGATAATTGATAAAAATGGGATGGAATTGTATGAAAAATGATCGCTAACGTGCTTAAATTTATATCGGTAGACAGCCTATTTTTAATATCACAATATCAATAGACAAAAATATTTTACATCTAAGTTTGCGAACTGATACTGGCTATTTGTTCTTGTCTGAAAGAGCTTTAATATTGGAAAGACCAATAGCAGTGAAAGTCTTTGACATTGGCAAATTAAATTACTCGTAAAAAAATTTTACGCCATTAGAATAGAAGAAAATTAAGTTCTGGATATCTGTGTTTAAATTTTTGTCGTTTTTCGTCTTAGATGAAGTATAAAGCACTACGCATCACACGAAAAATAGGTACGAATCTAAACTCAAATGTATTGACACCCTTGTTGTGAATCGGTCTCTTTCGCTTCTCGATGAGCAATGTACTATAATATTACCACTTGTAACATTACTTATTCCGCTAAATCTTTTAACTTGTAGACAACCTACTGCGGCGTCTCCTCGGCTATCAGGATCGCGCATCCGTGATCCCGAGCCCTTGCCGTACATAATGCCGTGATTAATACCATCCAGGGCCGTTTACATTGTTATGATGGACTGCTTAATTCGTTACCTCTTCTTGTCTTGCCCAGACGGCATGCTTGTGACGTGTTTGGGTTGTAAATAAAGGGTTATTCTTTTTGACCTTATATCCGTTCGTCCACTTATTAGTCAAGGCTAAAGAAACCACTTTAGTTATAAGATTTTTGAGACTTTGGAACTTCGCATATTTTTGTCTCTCCATACAAAATTATCGGCAGGAGTCCAATTCTGGAATATCACTGGAACACATTCAAAGTTGTAGATTTTTCTTTTCAAAAGTGAAGATTGTTTAAAGTAGTGTTTGTTTGTTAAGTATCTTTTAACAGTTTCTAAGGGAAAATTAGAATTTCTAAAGTCTCAAAAGTGATATTTTATCACTCGGTGATATTCAAGAATTGGATCCGCGATCGGTTCAATTAGAACGGAATTTCTTTTTTTTTCCGAAATTGCAAAAGTCGTAGTACAAAAGTTTCTGCTTTTGGGGTCACTCACTAATAAGAGGGAAAATGGATATTAGGTCGAAAAGAATGAGGAACCTTCTATTGTGTGAGGCAGCAGATAGCTACCAGCCTTCTGAAACAAGTTCGATTATCATCCACACGTAATAAGACTGCCCGATTGGAATAACCATGCCTTCTGCGCCGTGGCCGTGAGGTAAACATAAGCGTTTGTTCTGTATTATGATTTTATTTATCTGTTTTTAGATGTACATATATCAGTCTATGATACCTACAGTACAGTATTTGCCTACATAACCTTGTGTAAAATGTTCTTCATATTTATTTTTTGGTGTTCTCTCTGCTGAGTAGATTGTCGGCTTTTAGAGTGATGTTTGACGGCCTAAAAGTGTTTCGTTGTAAAGCGTGTTAATTTCTAAAGTGCTTCTTTTAAAACGCTTTAAAGATTTTCTACAAATAATTTATAGCAAGCGGAGTCTTTCAGGTAAATTGTAGTTTAAGTCGTAGTAAATACTACGCATCGTAGCAGGCGCTACGGAGTTACTACGGAGACGGTACAAAGACGGCTGCTATAATCCAAGGGCGTAGCAATTCTGGTTATAAAGTGTTTACTGACAGACTGATCAAAGTAGCGAACTCCTTGGTCTGTGAGACAGATAGACAGCCAGGGCCCTGAGACAAGTAGCTTTAGAGTAGAATAAAAATGTATGGGATTGGCATTAGCTGTCACGTAACATTTCGTTAGCCAATGTCAAGCTCGTACATTTTTATTCTATTCTACTAGCGTTTGCGATAGTAGACAGCCGCTTGTCTCTAGACACTGACAGTCAGACCGACAGACGGGGTTCCATTTTGAGTACTATCCTTGAAAAGTCACAAACGGATGTTTTAGTTTAAAAACCCGTTTATTTTAAGATCGGTGGTCAGTATACCCGGTGTGGAATATTCACAATCCTGATTAAGGCCGGAGCGGATATGACAGGGCATAATCCCCACTTAATTAGAGTTGCGACCTTTGTGTCACTGTGGAATGTACTTTTTATAATTTATTTGGTCTTGTGTCATTTTCAGATAACGATCCTTTTTCTATAAAATGTTTTTAAGAGTATAAAAGGATAATATGACGTCACGAATCATTATCTTATTCATCACAGGTACATCTAGGCGCGGATCTAGTTAGAGCGCTTGGCTCTCGATCCGGGGGTTTTGGATTCGATTCCCGGTAGGGACACTGTCATATAAAAATTCCTATGTGCGATCTCCATTACAGGATGAATCACCTGATTGTCCGAAAAGTGAGATGATTCCGTGCTTCGGAAGGCACGTTAAGCCGTTGGTCCCGACGGAGGCCTTTGGCGGCTCAACAGCTCTGACACCAGGATTTCTGAGGTTGGTCATCGACCTGGCAACCCACACGATATGATGATGATGAGTGTAAGTCTTTGAAAGCACCGTCGTTTGTCAAACCCTTGTTGCAACAAATCCATGTTTCGTCGAATCCTTTATACATTTATAATGTCTTAAATATTTATGACTTTTAGGAACTACTATCTTAGAAAGGGATAAATAAATAAGTATATTGCACTTACACACACACACACACACACAAAGACGCGCGCACTTTCACACACACCCCCATTTACAAATAATCTCGCTCACTCTGCATAAATTAAATTTCATTTAATTATTTTATAATTCTTTATTATGTTATTAAGAATCAGTTTGTGTCCTGCAGTGAATGATATAATGTGGCGATAATCACGATACAGGCTGTGCCTAGTGTGTTTATTGCAGTTAAGCAAAATGTGAATTTTTACTTAATAAATTATTATGTATTTATTTAAATAAACTTTTTCAACGTTTTGTCATACACCAGGTGAACATTTTGCTAGTAGTCGAACGATCAAAGATTTTTCACACAAGTTTCGGAAACTTTAGCACATTAGTCTTTCGGTATGAAAGTAGGTACTTACGTACTAAAATGAATTGATCTCTACCATTCGCTTCTCACTCGTAAACTCGCGAAGTACACAGAAAACGGGCCAGGAGGTCGCCAAAAGTCATTCAAACAAACATTAAAATAAAACGCGCGCAATAAAATAACGCGTTCACATAAAAATAACTAGCGGAATTATCATTCGGGTGTGTAAAATCGTGTCTACACAGACGAACACAAACTACGAATGTAAATAAATTTAAATATTGAAATATTCGAGGATAATCCATACAAAGTTATCTGATCCCAAAGCAGGCAAAGCTTATGGGTACCAGATAAAATAGATAAATAACACCCAGACACAGAACAAACTATCGCTCACTATACTAGGTTTTTTTTTTGCTAACAACGCACAATAAATTTTCGAAATTTTCGTGCGTTGTTAGCAAAGTCGTAGAACAAAAGTTGTTGCTTTTGACCTCACTAATAAGTGGACAAAAGGAAATCAGGTCCAAAAAAATAACCTTGTATACCAACCACACCAACGGGTCAGTCAAATGTCATGCGTCTTTGTCCTTGAATCTGGCCAACGATGCAAAATCTTCTGGCAATCATCCTGTGGTTACTCTAGCCTTGTCTCATCATCATCATAATATCCCATGAAAAGTATTCAGAATTTCAGCTAAAATGCGTAGAGGGAGTACCATTGTAACAATAAGCGTGTTGATTGTTAGCGTTGCAGCTGGCACCATGGACCGCTGTTGTAAGTAAGTGACCGCAGTAAGATTGTTCGATACACAGATGGACGCTGCTGCCCGTGCTTCGGTTTATAATCCCTTACTCTCCTCTTACGAAACCCACGGGTAGAGATGGGTTAGTACTACCATACTACTCAACAGGCCTTGTATAACCTTGTTCTATTCAGCGTGGGTGTTACACAAAGGCTTTAACAATCCTGAAGGATGAGTCAAACTAAACAATTTTTTTTTTTCAAAGAAAATTTTCAACTTCTATAGAAATTGTATCAGATGGCGCATTTTGTATGGAAGGCCTACCTTTCTACGTGTTTCGGCCATATATTTCTTAGAAAAAGTTGTTCAGTTTATTTCTTTATAAAGGACACAGCGTTTTTTTTTTCGATGTCCACTATTCACGTTCGCAAGTCTAGACGAGGCCGGAGTGACGACAGAGCGTCACCCTTTTAATCTCATAAAATTTATATTCCGACGGGTTGGTTCGTCGAAAACGCATTATTATTTTAAGGGTGATCTATTTATTAGACCACCAACCCCCGCCCCGGCGAAGCCATAAACAATCTATTAATAAATTAAGGCCATCCTTCCTCCGGGGCCGCGATGGACGTGCCACAAATATTATAAACCGAAACTATTCCAAGGGTTGGTTCGAGGCCCCCGAAAAGGTACGCCCATTTTTCTTGCATAAAATATTCTAATCATAGCAGCTTATTACTCGAGAAAATGTGAAAATTATCATCTTATTTTAAGAACGTCAAATGAAATTCAACTAAATTTCAACCACATTTATAGCTCTCACAAATGCCATGTCTCTTGTCATATCACAATCTAATTCAGTAGGTGACACTATCAAACGTGAAACCGAAAATCAGACTAAATACATTTTTAATCAATTTACCGCGCGGCCGCCATTTTGAGGCAACTTGCTGCCTGTTGGCCAGTTTGAATTTGGAATCAGCGATCGCGAGCGCGAACATCAATCATTGGCCAGCGGGGCTGACGCGCACAAATTATGATTGAGATTTATGTCTCGTTGCTACCAGAGCGATAAGGCGTGTGGACTCGAACGCATGTTAAGTATTTTGCACAAGTTTGTACTGAATTTCATTCTAATCAAATTTAAACACTTCGATGCTGAATGCTCTTTTCTGGTAAGAATTGTGTATAATTAATAAACGCGCTGAAGTTCCCTTTATAACGTTCCAGTTTAAAAGCGATTGAAAGGCATCCTTTTAACAGAAAATACAGATAAAGTGCAGGTTTCTCCGATATTTCCTACAAAGCGTATATCTAACGCGAACTTACCTTTGTGTGTTGAAGGTAACACTATCGAATAAATGGTTCTGAAGTGAGCGCGCATTGTTAGGTTATCTAAAACGACGTTCCGTGGCTTCCGAACGATACGCGACAGCCAACATAACCTGATCCTTGCCACCTTCTTCTATACATATTCTAAACAACGTTTCGTCGAAACGCCAGATGTCAATGTAAAATGGACGAGCGTGATCCCATTTCTAAGGTTTATAGGCCCGTGTATATGGTTTAGTGACTGTGATGGGATGAGAATATTTTGTCATTATTTTTCACGATAAATAACCTGACTACAAAGGCTTACTATGTTATTAATATTATGTATAGTGGACGGTCATTCGATCTCTTCAGGGCCAAATTTTTAGTTTAAACTATTCATATGTTTAGTTCCTTACAACATACAACCTGAGAGTCATGTCTATGAAACTGAAAAAACAAATATCCCATAGAAAAAAAAAACACTATTCTATTCGTGGTACAATAGTGCAGTATGCAGTGTTGTGAGGGAGGAATTAAGGGTCCGGGTTGGCATCTTAATGAATACGAAAAAATCTCTTTTTCTTTCCCAATCTTGCTTTTTGTTTCTCTATTTGTTTTTAGCTGTTGTTTTAACATTTTTGAACCGTATTTATTAAAAAAATAAATTCTGTGCGAACGAAGCCGCAGGGCAGATCGCTATTATGGGTATATTTTCGTGCCGTCGCCGTTTATGTTACTCAAAAAGACACATTTGAATACATTAAATCGGATAAACCAAACCACCTGTCTGCTTATTTGCTTCGTCTATTTGTGCGTATAGCTTAAACAGGTGTCGCGTCGATTATGTTTCTCATGCAGCCAGCCGCGAACGTATCAGAGATGAATTTTCAGTCGTCGAAAAATTTGTTTAATATAAATAGAATGCCACAAAGCTTGAAATACCGTGATTACAAAATCTAGACTCACCGACTATAAACATGCAAGAAGTAAAATAAACTTTTGAAAGGGTAACCCATTCAACATAGTGATTTATAAGGGTTTTTCCTTGTATGTATGACAAAAACAAAGATGGATGCCGTTCCGGTCGTTAACATAGCAAATCTCGGAAAATAGCATTTGAAAGCAACTATTTAGTGATTATTTAAATCATTGTTAAAATCCTTTAATTAATCGAAAACTCTTGTTGCTAAGCAAACCCTCGTGCCGGGGTTCTCAAGTCGCAAAAATGCCCTCGGACATGGATTAACAAACTTAACCTAAAAAGTCGCCGGAATCTTTGGAAATGCAAGTAGCAGTCACCCATCAGAGTTGTGACCAAGGGGAAATTGCTTAACTTTAGTAATCGTAAAAAAAAACAATTACCGTATCTTTTTCGAAGGAGAAGATTTGGGATCGAGGCCAGTGTGGCTTTGATTGCTATTAATTAACTCAAGTTTTCATCGCTTGTACAACTCACCTGCTGAATCCTCTTGGCAGCTAAATGCATGAGCCCTACTCTGTGCTCATTCAAAGATAAACCGTCACGTGATGCGCTTAGCGATGTGAACGCCTGAATGAACATTCCACGTATTAAAAATGAAAAAAAAAATGGCTGAAACATCTGTCAAAGGGTTTATCTTGATTTTTTAGGGTTCCGTACCTCAAAAGAAAAAAACGGAACCCTTATAGGATCACTTTGTTGTCCGTCTGTCTGTCTGTCTGTCAAGATCCTTTATCTCACGAACGGGTAAAGGTATCAGGTTGAAATTAATACCATATATTAGGATCCATGAACCACACAAGATCTGAAAATTTAAATTTTTTAAAACGACGCAATCAAAAGATATGGCATTTTATGTCCTCATCTTCATACATTTATGTAAAAAAGCAAAACCTACAGGGTACTTATTCCCCAACGGGAATAAGTACCGTCGTTGTAAAAAATTGACATTTTCAGATCTTGTGTGGTTCATGGATCCTAATATATGGTATTAATTTCAACCTGATACCTTTACCCGTTCGTGAGATAAAGGGTCTTGACAGACAGACAGACAGACGGACAACAAAGTGATCCTATAAGGGTTCCTTTTTTTTTCTTTTGAGGTACGGAACCCTAAAAACGGAGAGCCAACCAAGATCAATTTTCTCTTGTTTGGCATTTTGTGATTAAATCGAAAAATATATTGAAAGATTCAATAAAGCGTCTTAGTTAACTTATATTTGTGATCTTTAATTCAATAATCAAATTGATACAATCCAATAAGGTCTTTGCAAGCTTAAATGGAGTCAAGATGGTTGTTTGAAACTATCAAAATCTTGATTGAATCACATTTGAATCAGCAATTTTTTTTTTCAGTGAAGGCTCTTCTTTCGTTGCGCGAATTGTACTATGAAACATATTGAAAAACAAATAAATTATCTCCTTTACGAAATGCGCTATGAGGTGTTGCAGTTTGTAGAAACTGAAAAGAAGCAGAAGGAATAAAGGAGAAATAAGTTGAAGGAAGAGGGGAGTTAGTGTTGAAGCGGGAAACAGAAATTATGTTTTCGCATTTTCATAAACATCCTGTAAAATAAATTTCGTCTTTGATGATGAAATCATTCCTTTACCATTCATATGATAAATTCTTAATCGAATATAAAAAAAACTAAATACTAAAAATAAGTCGCAATGATGGATATGTCGTAGGCAAATCGTATAATGCGCCGTTTACAAACGGCCGGCTAATTGTATACTTTCGGCAAATTGTAAAACGGCATCGGCAGATTGTAAACGGGGTTAGATCTCTACTGGTGCATTATAGGTTAGTTAGTTAAGGCAAGGTTAGGTTATCTTGCGACCACAACGCACAAGCGTGCCTAAGCGTGATTACGCGTCGTTCTGTAAAATGCCAAGGCATTATGTGAAGCGGCGAATTTTACAATTTGCCTTAGTCGTATAGACCACTTGGACCAGATTAATGGCCACGGAATAGGCACTAAAGAAAATGCGGCTTATAGGAGTTATAGGGGAGACTTATAGGAACGACAAAAAAATTGCGGTGACACAAAGTGGAAGAATTTCAATTGCCCAAACAGATCTGGAGGAGGCTCTGTTCGGTATTTAAAAACAATGTACGCGTGCTTTAGAATAACTTTGTGTAGTATATTTTTAATTTATAGCAAAATATTTTATTTATCTGCATATGTGTAGGAGAGTTACTTACATATTTTGTAACATTTATAATATAACGATCCGTCATCAACCTAGGCCTTAATTTGGTGGCGTGAAAATGTGGAGAGCGCTTAATGCTAGACATTAAACATCAGATATTAGGTTCTGGACTGACAAGCGAACATTAACCTAACATATTACAAAAGTAGGGATTTTTATCAAAGTGGTTTAATGAATTACCAATCCTAATAGGGAATTTGGTGGTACGCTGATCGGTGTTAATAATTTCAATATTTTGAAGAAAAAAAAATATGACAGGCATATGATTGCAGCAATCAAGCTGACTCGTTGTCATAATTATTACATGGTAACACCATTTGGGTGACCTTTTAGTATCAGTGTTGCTTTTTTCTATTTTCCTTATGCTTATCAGCAGCGACATCTAGTTGAACTTTCATCAGGTGGTGGAAAACTCCCTTTTGAAGTATAATGAACATTTTTCTGTATTAAATTGATCGTGGTATAACCTTATAAACTCAAAGATCTCCACTACAAGTTACGTTATAATATTACACTACGCGTATAAAAATTAAAATCTGTGCCCCCGTTCGCAACAGGCTCCACTGCACCCATTCTAAATGTAAGTCTATAAAGGTATAGGAGCGCGCTTGTATTCTGTCTCTTTCGCTCTTATCTGGCGCTTTATAACGTTAGCTTACTATATAAGGTCCTAATGAAATAGTGAACATAATTTTAGTACACACTCATTTTACATTACTCAGACCATGAAACTGAACAACTTTCCCCAAGGAACATAGGTCGAAATACGAAAATCAATTTTGACCTCCCATAGAAATTGCAACAGCTGATAGCGCATTTTGTATGGTAGCACAGATTATATAATAGTAAACAGGTTTGTAGTAGTAGTTGTTCAGTTTCATGGTCTAAGTAACATGCTAAAATTATGTTCACTATTTCTGTAGGACCCAATATAAACACAGAAAGACAGCACATACATACATTCAGTAAACAAAATTTATTTTCTTGAAATGTGTAGGCAGCCGAATCAATCGAGCAAGAGTTTACTTATTTTAAGTATAAAATAATAAAAAAAAAAAGAATACATACATCAAAACATCACTGTTTGTCAGTTTTCTTATATTTGTGTTTATCCGTGTAGAACCACCCTTAAACATCAAAAATTTGTCACACAGGTGGTCGTCTGGAGGTCGCACGGTCAGATGCGTCGACTTCTAATAATAAGTGTAGATTATTAGAATTACAGATTATGGATGATTGAATAAAGCGGCTGAAGACGAGAGCTTAATTGTAGACCAGATTAGGATGAGAAAAGAATTTGACTTCGAAGTTTTTTAATTTACCTTCTGTTTCATAAGAAATTAATTTTTAATACAAAAAGATATTTAATCATACCAAGCAAGAAAAAGTTAAGACAGCTTTTGCGCAGTAAGTCTAACAAGAAGACAAATATTCAGATATTTTGTTGTAGATGTATTTTCATCCCAACTTGTGATATTATAAATACGAAAGTAACTCTGTCTGTCTGTTTCGCTTTCACGGTTGAACCGCTGAACGGGTTTTGATGAAATTTGGTACGCTACGTAGATAGTTTGAACCATGGGAAAGGACATAGGCCACTTTTTTCTGAATTCCACGCATACGAAGTCGTGAGCAACAGCTAGTGAAAAAAAAAACCGGCCAAGTGCGAGTCGGACTCGCGCACTGAGGGTTCCGTACCACCACATAAACATAATTGTAATAGTTGAAATTTCAGTAAGTTAATGTGCTAGATTTTTTGAGTCCGACACGCGCTTGACCAAATTTTATTATTTGTTGCTATTTCATAGCCTATGCACTATAAACATACCAATTTTCAAGTTTGTAAGTGTTCCCGTTTTTAAATAGAACTAAAACAAAAATCGCCTCAGCAACCATCCAACTTGACCCCTCTCTTATATGAATGTTCTTGAAACGGGAGCTCACCACAATTGGTTACCATTAGTTGTGAGAAAAGTTGTAATATTTAATGATTTCAGACTTTTCCCATTATTTGTACTGTGAGACCTAGCTTCTTGCCAAATTTCATTATTTTAGGTCAACGGGAAGTACCCTGTAGGTTTTTCATTTTTGAATAAATGTATGGAGATGAGGACATAAAATGCCATATCTTTTGATTGCGTCGTTGTAAAAAATTGAAATTTTCAGATCTTGTGTGGTTCATGGATCCTAATATATGGTATTAATTTCAACCTGATACCTTAACCCGTTCGTGAGATAAAGGGTCTTGACAGACAGACAGACAGACAGACAGACAGACAGACAGACAGACGGACAACAAAGTGATCCTATAAGGGTTCCGTTTTTTTCTTTTGAGGTACGGAACCCTAATAAATGACTCTTTCGTTTTGACTAAGTAGTTGTAATTTAAAACTAGTAGCCGAAGGAACAGAAACACAGGACAACGATAGGGCCACTCCAGCTGCGCGCGCACCTCCCCAGGGCTACACGCATGGACTTCAAAGCTCTGTGGAACAGAAAGGTTTCCAAGTGGCGATGTTGATCCAGAAAACAAGCATAAACCATTGCCACAGTAATCAGGAAAAGCCGCTTAGTTACCCCCTCAGTCGTTTGGGTTATTAGTATTTACGGAATAAAAATTCCAAATAAAATATGTTAAATGGACTTTTTGATAGAGAAAGACACAACGGGTATTTCTTTTCAATGTTCAAATCGATTTCGTATTAAAATATTTTAGGACACTGATACAAATCAGATCGTTCCGACGCGGAATTTCTGCAGGTGTGTCGCTACACTTGAGCGGCGTATCGGCGGCGCAGTGAACTGACTGAGCCGCCGACCGCGAGCATCGTTCTCAGCGACTCAGCTGCTTATGAATGAATCTGCAAGCGAAACGCCGCAAACTGCGTACAGTACGCGCTGAATGGACACTCCGTTTAAAATATATACGGAGGCGAACTAAAGGCAAACAGTTAGCCGCTCACTCTTGCGAATACGGCGGAGAGAACCAGACGGTTATGTTGAGTTAGATGGTGCAAACTACCCTTAAACTCATGAGTTTAATATTCCCAAGGGACAGAGACCAGACTTTAAGGCTGCCAGCGTACATTTATTTTATTTATAGTTACTCCTCACGCAGTTTACATCATCATACACCTCTCCACGCGTGTTTTGATGTCTCCTCCATAGTAAAAGTTACGTCGGCCGTTTCGTCACTTTTAAAAGGTTGTAATAAAGCAGCCATTCGCGTTAATGTGGAGGCATAACACCGTTTATGGCCCGCTGAAACACAATGTTTGGAAAGTGGCTATGCTTGTTCCTATATGCTAGTGTATTATAGGGTTCTTATAGGGTCCTTATAGGATTAGTCAAATATAAAATGAAGAAAAAAAACCGGCCAACTACGAGTTGGACTCGCGCCCTAAGGGTTCCGCATCCATCCACCATGTCATATTCTTCAAGCTTTTGCCCTTTGATTTTGAAAACTTTACGCCCACTCTAACCAGACCTCTTTTTAATACGAATTTACTTGAAACGAGAGCCCACTTTAATTGGTTATGATTACTTGTGAGAAAAGTGGTAATGTTTAATAATTTTTTACTTTTAGGGTTCCGTACCTCAAAAGAAAAAAACGGAACCCTTATAGGATCACTTTGTTGTCCGTCTGTCTGTCTGTCTGTCAAGACCCTTTATCTCACGAATGGGTAAAGGTATCCGGTTGAAATTAATACCATATATTAGGATCCATGAACCACACAAGATCTGAAAATTTCAATTGTTTACAACGACGCAATCAAAAGATATGGCATTTTATGTCCTCATCTCCATACATTTATTCAAAAATGCAAAACCTACAGGGTACTTCCCGTTGACCTAAAATTATGAAATTTGGCAAGAAGCTAGGTCTCAAAGTACAAATAATGGAAAAAGTCTGAAATCATTAAATATTACAACTTTTCTCACAACTAATGGTTACCAATTGAGGTGAGCTCCCGTTTCAAGAACATTCATATAAGAGAGGGGTCAAGTTGGATTGGATGGTCGCTAAGGTGATTTTTGTTTTAGTTCTATTTAAAAAAAAAACGGAAACACTTACAAACTTGAAAATTGGCATGTTTAGTGCATAAGCTATAAAATATCAACAAATAATTAAATTTGGCCAAGCGCGTGTCGGACTCAAAAAATCTAGCACATTAATTTACTGAAATTACAACTAATACAATTATGTTTATGTCCACCACATAAACACGGAACCCTCAGTGCGCGAGTCCGACTCGCACTTGGCCTATTTTTTCCTTTGTTTGTGCTTTGAGACCTAGCTTCTTGCCTTTCATTATTCAAGGTCTCTATCTTTTGATTGTGTTGTCGTAGAAGCTTGGAATTTTCACATTTTTAGGGGTCCATAGACCTTAATATTCGATATTAATTTCAACTCGATACCTTTACCTGTTCGGAAGAAAATGGGTCTTAACTGACAGACAGATAGGCGAGCAACAAAGTGATCCTATAAGGGTACCGATTTTTGTTCCTTTTAAGGTACGGAACCCTAAAAAGTGACTTATTCCGACAGCTTCGTGCGCGACCTTCCTGCAGGGTGACAGGTGTTGGCAGGGATGAGGTAGTCAGACGTTAGCGGGGGCGGAACTCGCATCACTTCTCCCCGCGTCTTCCTTTTCGCAGAAGGATCGGCCACGAAGTTGTTGAATAAGGATCAAGAAGGACGTTGAAATTATCAATCCAAATTCCTTTAGTGTGTTATTCGTAAACGTTTAGCCAGCAAGGAGCAAAAACTGCGCAAGCAAAACCCTGGTCCAACCCTATCACTGGTGATGGTTACTAGCAATGTAATGGCCTGCCAACCCTAACACTCTAGGCCTGCTAGATGCCTGGTAAAGGCTATTAAAATAGAAACCCTAACCTATTTCTAGATCATGGGCACAGCCACCAGTTTGTAACGTCTAGATGCCTGTATCCTAATGGCTTACTTAAACTTTACTTACTAGTTTCCTATCCTGGGCACGAACCCAAGCATCAGATTTTAACGTCTCCTAACCCCTAGAGCTATCCTAATAAGATGAAGGTGTGAATATGTAGTTTAAAGGTTTATGAACCTGTAAGGAATAATTGAATGTGGTAGAGTCTAAATTTCTAACTATCCTAGCTGAACCTAAGGGAAATCTAAGGAAAGTCCTGTAGTTCTTGAAGCCTATGTATTGGGATTGTCCTAGTTGTAAATTGGCCGATGAGATGTCTATACCGCTTTTTGGACCCGACGAGGTGATCAACGAGTAACCCTAATTCGTTTGAGTGCGGACCATGAATAAGTTGAATTCCTATACAATTAATTTCCTCGAATAAATGTATTGATAAAGTATGAGCCTATAGGTACTGTAAATAATTTGTGTGAAAGGAAGCAGGTAGATCCGAAGGCTGTAAATGGTACATGAGAACATCAAAATAGTACATCTAAACTTCTCCAAGATTGATATTTGACTTACTTCAAGGAAATTTAGTTTATTTTTAACAATGTAAAGGCCTGAAATACATCCAGTCCTTTCAGCTCAATCTTTCCATATAGATAAAGGTGTTTTATTACTTTCTATGTGCGAGATGACTTACAAACTGACTCCTGTTGTATTTGCAACCCCGATATGGATGTATTGCAATATACTGGGTTTTGTCTTTCCCAAAGTCGAATTTATATATCATCAGCCTTGTATCTTAGCTTGTGGCATAGAAAAGAGTGAGTTTATTAGATGAATCAAATGCGTTTTTCATTTGCAGCATTTGAGCCAAAAAGACCTTCTTTATAACAGACTTAGAATTGAATTTTATATTGAAGTGGGTAGTAGCTTTCAGTTGTAGCTATACCTTTTAAAGTAGTAAAATTGATTGTATAGAATCCCAGAGAAGGATAGATATGCTCAAATAATTGACTGGCATAAATAGTTCAAAGTAGATTGGCTGATATGAGGAGTAAATATTAAATCTTCTTACCCGTCTGCGACTGGCATACTGCAATGAAGACTGAGTTGTCTGGACTGCTGCTGGCTTGGAATTGGACGCTCAGCTCCCCTGCGCTCAAATGGTTTGTAGCTTTCGGTTCCTATTTCACATGGTCCATAGACCTCCTGTAAGTTTAAAACGAATATGAACTAAGCACTAAGACATTTAGTCCCCCTTCGGGTAAAACTACTCTATAAATATTGGGTTTTATTCTTACTCAACACGCGTTTTGACGTTTAGAGCTCCAAAGGTCGCTATAACACAAAAATATTTAGTAAAATAATAATTTTCTTGACAAAGATCGCCATCGGCGGGTAACTTAGTAAAGCGTCATTTAATCGTAATGTCGAATTGAACTTAATTTACTAATTGGGTGACGAAATGCCCTAGATACTTAGCTTTTGTCAGTTGTAGCGACGAAACTCGACGTTCGGTCACCTTTTTATGAAGAATTTTCTCACATTTTTTTTGGAGTCCATCTTGTACTCGTGCGGTCGCAGCAAGAAAGGGCGATGTAGCTTCCATATTCCACACGTTTCGAATTTAGAGATAAGACCGCCCAAACCAGCCAATCAAAGAGCTACAAACCAGCAGCTACGGCTAACGTCACCAATCCTACCCACTTCCCTCACACATTTCTATTTCCTGTTTGACAAGTAGATTTTTAACCAAGGAGGTTTTAATATGCGCCGATTCGCGGCGCTAGACGAGTATTTTCAAGCAATTATTTTGAGTAATAATGCATAATCAGGCCTTTATTTTCATTACGAGTCGAACAAAATGTATGATCATTTATATTAAGATTCCTATTGTATTATTACTCATTTTAAAACTCCTAAAATAGAATATACTCTATTATATTCTTCGTGTAATTCCGTGTCGGACCATTGGCCCGTTACATCCACCCCCCAAAATTTGCGCAGAGCATACGCGTCCCCGGAGCAAATTTTCCACCATTTGAATTTCACGAAGATAATCTAACATTTATTAACCTTTAACCCATAAAGTGAACACACGTAGATCCTGTTGTAGTGTAAGTTTTAAACCAAAAGAAAAATGTCTTCAATAAGAGTTCAAGAGTTAAACGTTGAACATATTGGTTATACCCCAGAAATGTCGAGAATTTCGAACAAACAATATCCACACAGGAACACTGAGGTCTCAAACTCAGCCCGTCAGAAGGACAGCTCATGAACACATCCAATCTAAGGCAGGTTGTTTTGTCTTTCAACGTTACCCCGGGATAGACACATAAACCCCCCGTAATGAACAAAGTCAGCCCTGTCCCCTAATTAACTGTTATATAACCAACAGTCGAAGTCCAATACTTGACTCAATATCGCTTCCATTTCTGTTTTGGAGCATGTGCAGTGTAGTTTTTGCATAAGCTGTCAGCTTCTTGTAGAGTAGAAGTCATTTACAGGGAGTACATCAACACTCACATCAGACATCAGAGTAATTTTCGTACCCGAAGTCTCTTAAAATTAACCTAGCACCTATGATCCCATAAATACTTCGTTGTAAGTGTAGTGTGCAGGGTCAACAGTCAATAAATTTTTCCATCGGTTGAGAATCCATTAGTTCATAGCAACCCTCCACTCTCTTATCTTCTATATCTCATATTCAATCATCAACATTTACCCTATTACCAATATTATCAATATTAGCAAGATCACTAATATTACTAATATTACCAATATTTCCTCTTACAATTCCAATCATTCCCTTTATTTTCTTTCAATATTCATATAACCTTTCTCTTTCTCCTCCTTCCACGTTTACGCTGTTACTACGAACCACTGGTCTCCCCAATGAAACTTATGAGATTAAACCAATCGATTATGCTACTAGGTGAAACCCGCTCAGGAAAACGCAACGGCACTGCGCAAAATTAGGTGAATAATTTACATTTCCCAAAACTCTTAGTTGATTCTATTGGCCTAATCACTTACAATGTCTAGTTTACTAACTCCTAAGCGCAACTGATGCAATAATTCACAAGAGAAATATAACACCAATTGTAAATTTACCCCATCAACCCTCGATTTACACCATACAAATTTATTTGAAATGGAAGAAGTATTTTGCCAGGAAGGTTGGGAATGCGGCTATAAGTCCGTCCACAAATCAAAATGATTCCTAGGAAAACATCTTTCTTTCCAAGGACCTACGAGTCGGTCCCCCAAAGATCCTTTCAAATAAAACTCCTCGACAGCTTGTCGCAACGGATTACTCACGTGTAAACAAGTCGTCTAGCACAATACTTTAAAGGTGAATCATCGAACTCTCTTTCTCAAACTTTCCTATCGAGCTCTATTTTCGCGATCAAAATTGTTTTACGACACTTCAAAAGTGATGGATCTTCTCATTTTTCACACTGGGCAACTGATTCTCCAACACAATCTAGGTGTCTACATTGTTAAATTATATAACTGACCGGAAATTTAACCGTGAATTACGAAACTTTTTACTATTCAATTGAAATTCACTGTTTACCCGAGCCATCATTACCTGCTCACCGCCGAGCTTACTCGTACCTAACCAGCAAAATTCAAATAAATTTCAAAAGTTTCTACACAACCAAGGAATTTATCACAAAAATATTTAAAATACATAATAAAAAATTTACCTGCGAATAATCGTATCACTTAACCCCGAGGAGTATCTATCTTAAGGAGGTATATCTCTATGTCGTAATTTAACTACCCAATTTAAGTAAATTTTCAGCTAAAACCTCAACCTCGAATTTCACTTAAAATATCCTAAAGTAAAGAAAATTAAAATACACGGCAGATGTTTCCCGAATCTCGAAAGGTATACAAAATCCCTCGCCCCATTTAAGAAAAAGTACGCCTAAGATTACCTAAGAATGTCCGGTGACATTAAAACTTCAGCTACGGTACTAATAAAATTTATAATTACGCATACAAGCCAATGTGTTTTACGTATTGCAGCTTACGCATCTATGATAGTCTTACACACACAAATAACTCATTCCTTACGCATTATGCTTTTAATAATATGAAATTTCTCGCTGTACGCATACATACCTTACGCCTTAAACACTCTACGCTTTACGCCTTATGTATATAATAATATAAAGACTCTTGCTGTACGCATACGTGCCTTACGCCCAATAAGCACATGAAATTCTTACGCAAAACTGAATCAGTGCCTAAGAAATTTAAATGTAAAGTATTTTTATTCTATTCTTCCAAAAGACTACGCTTAAGCTTACCTACGACAAGTGAATTTACTAATATTATAACGTATGTTAAATGGTATTCTTCATAAATATAGACCCCCTTTTTATTTGATTTGGTTTAGTTTAGTTTGGTTTGATTTGTATTGATTTGATTTGACTTGATTTGATTACATTTTATTATATTACATTTTATTTAATTTTATTATATTATATTGTATTTATTATATTACATTTTATTTTATTAACCTTGCTAGGTTTCCAATCAAACCTTCCCAACAAAATTTTTACTTTAGCCGGAACCGAATTGACAAACACCCATATACAGGAATAGGACATGAAATACAACTTAACATTCTCGACCCCACTCCATATGTCAATCTCAACCTTACTTGAACTAAATTTATTAAATTAAGTTAAAACGAAGACCCCTTAAAATAATATTTTCATATCTACACGCCTACTACCCTAATTGCCCCAATTCTTTTCTTATCTACACATAGATCCAATTTCCTCAATATGTATTTCTTAACTATTTCCTAAAGGTTACTTACGAAAACCCCCCTGTATGTCCTCACTTTAAGAGTATCAAAATATATAATTATGAGTTCAAAATAACTAAAGGTAAGTTTTTTTATCATTACTTTATCGTTTGGCATATTATTATAATCTCCATATTGGTATGCAATTATTTAACCCTGTAAATTATTTTGTATAAATAAATTATTCTATGTTGACTCACTCAAACCTTCTAAAACAAATCCTGACCCTATGCGTATCACAACTGAATAGATATGCTTTATTATTTAACAGCAAGTCATCATTATCATAACATTCCATACAACGTCCCGTGCCACCAGAGAGCCTCTCCCTAAACGCTAACAAATATGACTGCTGTTGTTGGTGAATACAGTGTGTAAATTCAAAGGAAGGTGCTACTGCCCAACCTCCAGTTCACGAGCCATTAGTCGCCTCTTATAACACCCATCTAGTTGGTACTATTCCTTGCCGGTACCGCACAACGGTTGTAGTAAGTATTCAACCCTAACACATGATTTACCGTCGGCCTGTCTCACCCCCCATCCTGTTATGAAATCTACTCTATCAAGTAATCGACCGAACGAATAATTACTATAAAACCCTTGAAAACTCCTACCCCAGGTTTAATAGGTTGGTCGATGACCCTAGAGTGTTATGTAAATATTTCTATAATGATTATGCTATGGCATTCCGCAAAGCCCCAGTCGACCGCACTCGCCCCATAACAGCCTCCCTAACAAATAAGGTGTTACTATCAGTTGAGCAAGCTCTGCTACCCGTCAACAGATGGCGCTGTTGGTTTATGACTAAAACGCGATACCTACCTATCCTGACCTAACTTAAAACCTAGTCTAACCTTCGCACTGAAAACCCCGCATGACAAAACTTCATTTAAACCGCTATAGCCGTCTCCTAGAATCAAATTGCAAGCATATTTATAAAGATTACTCGCTAAATAGTATAGAATTTAGTCATGACTTACTTGTGTAAATAATCTAAAATAAGTATTTAGTATAATTTAATTTTATAAATGAATTAGCTAAAGGTTTTCATTTTTTTTTCGAATAAGCAGGTATCAATTATTGTTCTGATATTATTCTACTGTAAATATTCCAAATTGCAACAAATTCCAACCTGAAATTTATATTAGCATAGCTGGTGCCCGCGACCTCGTCCGCGCAGGACAATTGTACCCTATGTGTTACTTTGATGTATCAGCTATATCATTGTAAAGTTTCACTAAAATCCATTCAGTAGTTCTTACGTGAAGGAGTAACAAACATCCATTCATACTTACAACTTTCGCGTTTATAATATTAGTAGGATAGGATAAGGATTTAAAAAGCTTTGAATTTTATAGACTCAATCTTTTAGCATTTTGTATCCTAATGTTTTGAACAAATTACTACTAAACAACTAAGTATTCAATAAGATTTAAAACTATTAACCAGATTCACTTTGCCTAACTCATCTGATTCGAGCCTTCAACTATTTTTCTTTGAATCTCACTGTTAACCTTTAAAATTTGCACCAAATACACATTTTCTAACCAATGTAGTACGGTTGAGTTTCTTTTATCACTATTTAGTACAGTTTTTCAGGTAATTTAACTATCATAACTTAAAATAATCGATAAACAAAGAGTATATTCTGACAGTCAGCTGTCCATCGCGTTCAGAAATTAGTCACATGGTTGTTCCGTTTCGAATAATAACTACCTTTTGACAGCAGTCCGTCTCGACCACACGTATGAACGTCATATTAAGCTAATCCTCTATCAGCACAATCTTCGCCCGATCTGGAACGTGCCCCCACGGTCGGATGTATAGGTATTCTTTACTTCAAATTTTTAACGCTAGGGCTGTCAATTCTGTTGTCGACTAAAATATTTGGTGTCGATTTTTAATTTTTAAGCTTTCACCCCCCTACAAAACGATCCGACTACAACCCGCACATAAGATATAGATTAGGTAAAGCAACGAAAAATTTTTATATCTTAAAATTCTAGTCAAGCTAATATTAAAATTTCATTATAGGTATTTATGTTTTATCTAGTAAGATTTTATTTGAAACGTAACTTGAAAGTATCCACGCATTTAAATTTCAATTATTTTTTTCTACGAGTATAACTACTACAACCCTTTAATTTTTCCTGTCATTTAGCTAATCCAAATGCGAATTACCTATATATATATATAGATTTTTTTCTCACCCCCCCAAGTCTCAACCTATTGAAATTTCGTCGAACTTAGACTACAGTAATGTATTTTTTTTTTTTTTAAGTTTTAAACTATCCCTATAACATATTCTAAGATTTTAAGCTACGTGATTAACTTTTGTTCATTTCTATTCCTAATATAACTATTCCTATTAAATCACTAACCCTAATAACATAACTTATCATGGTCCGCACCTTCCATTCCACAGCAACAGATTGTGGCCACGATAGTAGCCACTCTTACAGACTAAGACAATCCCAAAAGTCAAAATAAACCCTACATTAATCTACAGCATAATTTATCGATAAAATGCTACACTATTTATTCGCAACTATTCCTACACTACAATAGACAAATCTTTTCCCCTTTTTTTTCTTATGATAGTGTCATGTGTGTATCCGAAATTTTAACAAAAATCAGAACGTGTATTCGAATTCATTAATCACAATTGGAATTGCCAGACATATTAAAATTCTGCATACTATTATAATTTTTCTAACTATGCTTGAAGCACTTTTATTAAATTCCTACAGTAATAAATTTCCTGAGATTAGCTGAAAGAGATTTATGTAAAATATTAAGTATGACATTTTAATTTTCCTACCGCTTGTTACTTCAAATCGCTAATGAATCATCGATAATTAAGGATTATATTTTCAAGTGCACAAAATTTTAAATTGAAATAAGTAAGAAAATGTGTGAGCTATTCTACCAATTATGTAATTATAATCATGACACGACTTGTTATTTATTACCGTAATACAGCAAGACGCATTGCTCCCCTAAGAAAAGATAGAAAATAAAATTAGTTCCTATTCGCGGCGCAAGTTCTATGTCATAAAATTAATATCAAGTACATCAATTGGAATTTTCACACAATTCTATTTGCTAATATTACTTTCTAAATTGTTCTACTGTTTTTAAAATACACTATTTGGCAACACTAGTTTTCATGACAACCCGTGACATGCGAAAAAAAATATTACAATTTAGATTGTTTCGGTAAGAAAAATCACTTTTAGATGCTAAAATGTGTTGAAATTACTTCCTCAATCATTGCAAAACCTAATTATATTGTTCGTTTTTTTCAGATTTCCCATCGCAATAACCCTGAGTATGTAGTACTATTATTAATTCCGTGCCCTGAGGAAGGAAGCTTGTGAACTAAATTATAAAATGGCGCTCAATTTCAAGGTAAGATTTGTTTAGTAAATGCCGATTTTAATTCTACTTGTTTACTTTTAACTAAAATTTACTTTCTCGTTTTGATTTTTTTTCAGGTCAAATAAGAAAACTGAAAATTTCGCGGCCCGCCGCCTCTCAGAATTACAATGGTCCACATTTTCAATTCAGAAACAAAGATTGTTTACTCATGCGTAGGTAAGTCTATAAACGTATTACCTATAACAAATAGATTTTTCCCTGCCTAATTCCCTCTCAAGCAAATAATTTCCATTATTTATTCTTTACATATTGTTTACTGTAAAAGAACATAAAATTCTACTTTTACAACTAATGTATCCTGATAGTAAAGTAACCTATTAATTTCTATTTTTCAGTGAAGTGTAAACTCAAGAAATTCGACAAGATGCAGCCCCGGACCTTGTAACGGGCCGATGGTCCGATACGGAATTACACGAAGAATATAATAGAGTAAATTCTATTTTAGGAGTTTTAAAATGAGTAATAATACAATAGGAATCTTAATATAAATGATCATAGATTTTGTTCGACTCGTAATGAAAATAAAGGCCTGATTATGCATTATTACTTATAATAATAGCTTGAAAATACTCGTCTAGCGCCGCGAATCGGCGCATATTAAAACCTCCTTGGTTAAAAATCTACTTGTCAAACAGGAAATAGAAATGTGTGAGGGAAGTAGGTAGGATTGGCGACGTTAGCCGTAGCTGCTGGTTTGTAGCTCTCTGATTGGCTGGTTTGGGCGGTCTTATCTCTAAATTCGAAAGGAGTGGAGCATGGAAGCTACATCGCCTTTTTTTTGCTGCGACCGCACGAGTACAAGATGGACTCCAAAAAAATGTGAGAAAAATCTTCAAAAAAAAGTAACCGTAGCCGAGTTTCGTCGCTGAAATTGACAAAAGCTAAGTATCTAGGGCATTTCGTCACCCAATTAGTAAATTAAGTTCAATTCGACATTACGATTAAATGACGCTTTCCTAAGTTACCCGCCGAAGGCGATCTTTGTCAAGAAAATTATTATTTTACTAAAAATTTTTGTGTTATAGCGACCTTTGGAGCTCTAAACGTCAAAACGCGTGTTGAGTAAGAATAAAACCCAATATTTATAGAGTAGTTTTACCCGAAGGGGGACTAAATGTCTTAGTGCTTAGTTCATATTCGTTTTAAACTTACAGGAGGTCTATGGACCATGTGAAATAGGAATCGAAAGCTACAAACCATTTGAGCGCAGGGGAGCTGAGCGTCCAATTCCAAGCCAGCAGCAGTCCAGACAACTCAGTCTTCATTGCAGTATGCCAGTCGCAGACGGGTAAGAAGATTTAATATTTACTCCTCAAATCAGCCAATCTACTTTGAACTATTTATGCCAGTCAATTATTTGAGCATATCTATCCTTCTCTGGGATTCTATACAATCAATTTTACTACTTTAAAAGGTATAGCTACAACTGAAAGCTACTACCCACTTCAATATAAAATTCAATTCTAAGTCTGTTATAAAGAAGGTCTTTTTGGCTCAAATGCTGCAAATGAAAAACGCATTTGATTCATCTAATAAACTCACTCTTTTCTATGCCACAAGCTAAGATACAAGGCTGATGATATATAAATTCGACTTTGGGAAAGACAAAACCCAGTATATTGCAATACATCCATATCGGGGTTGCAAATACAACAGGAGTCAGTTTGTAAGTCATCTCGCTCATAGAAAGTAATAAAACTCCTTTATCTATATGAAAGATTGAGCTGAAAGGACTGGATATATTTCAGGCCTTTACATTGTTAAAAATAAACAAAATTTTCTTGAAGAAAGTCAAATATCAATCTTGGAGAAGTTTAGATGTACTATTTTGATGTTCTCATGTACCATTTACAGCCTTCGGATCTACCTGCTTCCTTTCACACAAATTATTTACAGTACCTATAGGCTCATACTAATCAATGCATTTATTCTAGGAAATTAATTGTATAGGAATTCAACTTATTCATGGTCCGCACTCAAACGAATTAGGGTTACTCGTTGATCACCTCGTCGGGTCCAAAAAGCAGCTTCAACATCTCATCGGCCAATTTGCAACTAGGACAATCCCAATACATAGGCTTCAAGAACTACAGGACTTTCCTTAGATTTCCCTTAGGTTCAGCTAGGATAGTTAGAAATTTTGACTCTACCACATTCAATTATTCCTTACAGGTTCATAAACCTTTAAACTACATATTCACACCTTCATCTTATTAGGATAGCTCTAGGGGTTAGGAGACGTTAAAATCTGATGCTTGGGTTCGTGCCCAGGATAGGAAACTAGTAAGTAAAGTTTAAGTAAGCCATTAGGATACAGGCATCGAGACATTACAATGTGGTGCTGCGAGCCATGCCCAGTATGTCTTAGAATTTATGTTACTACAGTTATTATTTTAGAAGCAGTTCTGCCCAATACAATCTGGTGCCGTGAGTCATGATGTAAAGTTAGGGTTAGGCAGGCCATTACAATCGGGTGGCCGTGCCCATGATCTAGAAATAGGTTAGGGTTTCTTTATTAATAGCCTCTACCAGCCTTTACCAGGCATCTAGCAGGCCTAGAGTGTTACAATCTGAAGATACCATGACCAGGATTATGAACCTCTATTAGTTATATTATATTATTTAGTAGGGAATATTCTAGGCTTTGTTTTAATATGGTTGCTAGGTTAGAATTTAATTATTAACTTATTAGGGAGAATTCTATATATTCTATTATCAAAAATCGGATTTAGGCTTTAGGTTACAACTAGATATGTTACTAAGGATATATGCAAATTGTCTAGGTTAGATTATATCACTTAATGTAAGAGGTTAGACTAGATTTTAGAATTTTTATTTTACTGCCGTTGTGTTATTATAAAGCTTATTAAAGTTCAGTCAATATCTGTGCCAAAGAATGATAACAGATAGGTATTCTAAAAGCTGAAATAAATATTGAATATTTTGCAATTGATTTGACCTAGGTTTGACTAAATGAGATAAGCTTAGCATACCTAGACTTGCTACTTATCAGGTACCTAGTTACTTACTTATTGAATGATAAATGATAATAATTACACCTCAGAACACAATTCACTTTTATTTTCTTGCACAGAAAGACACTTGAAATATTTAGTTTCACAAACAATTCTTATCACTTTTGCACTAAATATTTTAGCTTCAGGAATTAGGGGTTGAGATATATCTGATGGGTCCATGGTGCTGTCGTTATATCTTGCTGTTGATAAGGTCCGGGGCTGCATCTTGTCGAATTTCTTGAGTTTACACTTCACTGAAAAATAGAAATTAATAGGTTACTTTACTATCAGGATACATTAGTTGTAAAAGTAGAATTTTATGTTCTTTTACAGTAAACAATATGTAAAGAATAAATAATGAAAATTATTTGCTTGAGAGGGAATTAGGCAGGGAAAAATCTATTTGTTATAATACGGTTATAGACTTACCTACGCATGAGTAAACAATCTTTGTTTCTAAATTGAAAATGTGGACCATTGTAATTCTGAGAGGCGGCGAGCCGCGAAATTTTCAGTTTTCTTATTTGACCTGAAAAAATCAAAACGAGAAAGTAAATTTTAGCTAAAAGTAAACAGGTAGAATTAAAATCGGCATTTACTAAACAAATCTTACCTTGAAATTGAGCGCCATTTTGTAATTTGGTTGTTCATATAAAAGCTATAATTATAAGCTGGAAACCTCTTTTGGTATTAAATTCCTCCCTCAGGGTTATTGCGATGGGAAATCTGAAAAAAAACGAACAATATAATTAGGTTTTGCAATGATTGAGGAAGTAATTTCAATACATTTTAGCATGTAAAAGTGATTTTCTTACCAAAACAATCTAAATTGTAATATTTTTTTCGCATGTCACGGGTTGGCATGATAATTAGTGTTGCCAAATAGTGTATTTTAAAAACGGTAGAATTTAAAAATAATTTAAAAAGGTAAAATTTTAGAAAGTAATATTAGCAAATAGAATTGTGTGAAAATTCCAATTGATGTACTAGATATTAATTTTATGACATAGAACTTGCGCCGCGATTAGGAACAAATTTTATTTTCTATCTTTTCTTAGGGGAGCAATGCGTCTTGCTGTATTACGGTAATAAATAACAAATTATAATTACATAATTGGTAGAATAGCTCACACATTTTCTTACTTATTTCAATTTAAAATTTTGTGCGCTTTTGAAAATATAATCCTTAATTATCGATGATTCATTAGCGATTTGAAGTAACAAGCGATAGGAAAATTTAAAATGTCATACTTAATATTTTACATAAATCTCTTTCAGCTAATCTCAGGAAATTTATTAATGTAGGAATTTAATAAAAGTGCTTCAAGCATAGTTAGGAAAATGATAATAGTATGCAGAATTTTAATATGCCTGGCAATTCCGATTGTGATTAAAGGATTCGAATACACGTTCTGATTTTTGCTAAAGTCGGATACACACATGACACTATCATAAGAAAAAAAGAGGGAAAAAATTGTCTATTGTAGTGTAGGAATAGTTGCGGAATAAATAGTGTAGCATTTTATCGATAAATTATGTTGTAGATTAATGTAGGGTTTATTTTGACTTTTGGGATTGTCTTGGTCTGTAAGAGTGGCTACTATCGTGGCCACAATCTGTTGCTGTGGAATGGAAGGTGCGGACCATGATAGGTTATGTTATTAGGGTTAATGATTTAATAGGAATAGTTATATTAGGAATAGAAATGAACAAAAGTTAATCACGTAGCTTAAAATCTTAGAATATGTTATAGGGATAGAACTGTAGTCTAAGTTCAACGAAATTTCAATAGTTTGAGACTTGGGGGGGGGGGTGAGAAAAAAAAAAAAAAAATTCGCATTTGGATTAGCAAAAGGGAAAAAAAAAATTAAAGTGTTGTAGTAGTTATACTCGTAGAAAAAAAATTGCAATTTAAATGCGTGGATACTTTCAAGTTACGTTTCAAATAAAATCTTACTAGATAATACATAAATACCTATAATGAAAATTTAATATTAGCTTGACTAGAATTTTAAGATATAATAATTTTTCGTTGCTTTACCTAATCTATATCTTGTCTGCGAGTTGTAGTCGGATCGTTTTGTAGGGGGGGTGAGACCTTAAAATTAAAAATCAAGACCTAATATTTTAGTCGACAACCGAATTGACAGCCTTAGCGTTAAAAATTTGAAGTAAAGAGGAATATACATCCGACCGTGGGGGCACGTTCCAGATCGGGCGACGATTGTGCTGATAGAGGGTAGCTTAATGTGACGTTCATACGTGTGGTCGAGACGGACTGCTGTCAAAAGGTAGTTATTATTCGAAACGGAACAACCATGTGACTAATTTCTGAACGCAATGGACAGCTGACTGTCAGAATATACTTTTTGTTTATCGCTTATTTTAAGTTATGATAGTTAAATTACCTGAAAAACTGTACTAAATAGTGAGAAAAGGAACTCAACCGTACTACATTGGTTAGGAAATGTGTATTTGGTGTAAAATTTAAAGTTTAACAGTGAGATTCAAAGAAAAATAGTTGAGGGCTCGAATCAGATGAGTTAGGCAAAGTATGAATCTGGTTAGTAGTTTTAAATCTTATTGAATACTTAGTTGTTTAGTAGTAATTTGTTTAGAACATTAGGGTACAAAATGCTAAAAGATTTAGTCTATAAAATTCAAAGCTTTTTAAATCCTTATCCTATCCTACTAATATTATAAACGCGAAAGTTTGTAAGTATGAATGGATGCTTGTTACTCCTTCACGTAAGAACTACTGAATGGATTTTAATTAAACTTTACAATGATATAGCTGATACATCAAAGTAACACATAGGGTACAATTGTCCTGCGCGGACGAGGTCGCGGGCACCAGCTATGCTAATATAAATTTCAGGTTGGAATTTGTTGCAATTTGGAATATTTACAGTAGAATAATATCGGAACAATAATTGATACCTGATTATTCGAAAAAAAAATATTAAAACCTTTAGCCAATTCATTTATAAGATTAAATTATACTAAATACTTATTTTAGATTATTTACACAAGTAAGTCATGACTAAATTCTATACTATTGAGCGAGTAATCTTTATAAATATGCTTGCAATTTGATTCTAGGAGACGGCTATAGCGGTTTAAATGAAGTTTTGTCTTGCGGGGTTTTCAGTGCGAAGGTTAGACTAGGTCTTAAGTTAGGTCAGGATAGGTAGATATCGCGTTTTAGTCATAAACCAACAGCGCAATCTGTTGACGGGTAGCAGAGCTTGCTCAACTGATAGTAACACCTTATTTGTTAGGGAGGCTGTTATGGGGCGAGTGCGGTCGACTGGGGCCTTTGCGGAATGTCATGGCATAATCATTATGGAAATATTTATATAACAGACTCTTGGGTCATGGACCAACCTATTAAACCTGGGGTAGGAGTTTTCAATGTTTTTCTAGTAATTATTCGTTCGGTCGGTTACTTGACAGAGTAGATTTCATAACAGGATGGGGGGTGAGACAGGTCGACGGTTAATCATGTGTTAGGGTTGAATACTTACTACAGCTGTTGTGCGGTACCGGCAAGGAATAGTACCAATTAGATGGGTGTTATAAGAGGCGACTAATGGCTCGTGAACTGGAGGTTGGGCAGTAGCACCTTCCTTTGAATTTACACACTGTATTCACCAACAACAGCAGTCATATTTGTTAGCGTTTAGGAAGAGGCTCTCTGGTAGCACGGGACGTTGTATGGAATGTTATGATAATGATGACTTGCTGTTAAATAATAAAGCATATCTATTCAGTTGTGATACGCATAGGGTCAGGATTTGTTTTAGAAGGTTTGAGTGAGTCAACGAAGAATAATTTGTTTATACAAAATAATTTACAGGATTAAATAATTGCATACCAATATGGAGATTATAATAATATGCCAAACAATAAAGTAATGATTAAAAAAAAAACTTACGTTTAGTTATTTTGAATTCATAATTATATACTTTGATACTCTTAAGGTGAGGACATACAGGGGGGTTTTCCTAAGTAACCTTTAGGAAATAGTTAAGAAATGTATATTGAGGAAATTGGATCTATGTGTAGATAAGAAAAGAATTGGGGCAATTAGGGTAGTAGGCGTGTAGATATGAAAATATTATTTTAAGGGGTCTTCGTTTTAACTTAATTTAATAAATTTAGTTCAAGTAAGGTTGAGATTGACATATGGAGTGGGGTCGAGAATGTTAAGTTGTATTTCATATCCTATTCCTGTATATGGGTGTTTGTCAATTCGGTTCCGGCTAAAGTAAAAATTTTGTTGGGAAGTTTTGATTGGAAACCTAGCAAGGTTAATAAAATAAAATGTAATATAATAAATATAATATAATATAATATAATTAAATAAAATGTAATATAATAAAATGTAATCAAATCAATTCAAATCAAATCAATTCAAATCAAACCAAACTAAACTAAACCAAATCAAATAAAAAGGGGGTCTATATTTATGAAGAATACCATTTAACATACGTTATAATATTAGTAAATTCACTTGTCGTAGGTAAGCTTAAGCGTAGTCTTTTGGAAGAATAGAATAAAAATACTCTACATTTAAATTTCTTAGGCACTGATTCAGTTTTGCGTAAGACTTTCATGTGCTTGTTGGGCGTAAGGCACGTATGCGTACAGCAAGAGTTTTTATATTATTATATACATAAGGCGTAAAGCGTAGAGTGTTTAAGGCGTAAGGCATGTATGCGTACAGCGAGAAATTTCATATTATTAAATGCATAATGCGTAAGAAATGAGTTATTTGTGTGTGTAAGACTATCATAGATGCGTAAGCTGCAATACGTAAAACACATTGGCATGTATGCGTAATTATAAATTTTATTAGTACCGTAGCTGAAGTTCTAATGTCACCGAACATTCTTAGGTAATCTTAGGCGTACTTTTTCTTAAACGGGGCGAGGCATTTTGTATACCTTCCGAGATTCGGGAAACATGTGCTGTGTATATTAATTTTCTTTACTTTAGGGTATTTTAAGTTAAATTCGAGGTTGAGGTTTTAGCTGAAAATGTACTTAAATTGGGTAGTTAAATTATGACAAAGAGAGATACCTCCTTAAGAGAGATACTCCTACGGGGCTAAGTGATACGATTATTCGCAGGTAAAATTTTTATTATGTATTTTAAATATTTTTGTGATAAATTCTTTGTTTGTGTAGAAACGATTGAAATTTATTTGAATTTTGCTGTTTAGGTACGAGTAAGCTCGGCGGTGAGCAGGTAATGATGGCTCGGGTAAACAGTGAATTTCAATTGAATAGTAAAAAGTTTCGTAATTCACGGTTAAATTTCCGGTCAGTTATATAATTTAACAATGTAGACACCTAGATTGTGTTGGAGAATCAGTTGCCAGTGTGAAAAATGAGAAGATCCATCACTTTTGAAGTGTCGTAAAACAATTTTGATCGCGAAAATAAAAAAATAAAATAAAAATAAAAATTGTGTTTATTTTCTCCCAAAAACTTAATTTACAACTTTTGTAGGCGCAATATTATTATAACATTAATAAAACCTCTATTTGGGAGACAGGAGCCTAAACTAGGTTTGACCTGTGTCATAGGTCTCCTGGATCCCGATAAAATAGAGCTCGATAGGAAGGGTTTGAGAGAGAGAGTTCGATGATTCACCTTTAAAGTATTGTGCTAGACGACTTGTTTACACGTGAGTAATCCGTTGCGACAAGCTGTCGAGGAGTTTTATTTGAAAGGATCTTTGGGGGACCGACTCGTAAGTCTTTGGAAAGAAAGATGTTTTCCTAGGAATCATTTTGATTTGTGGACGGACTTATAGCCGCATTCCCAACCTTCCTGGCAAAATACTTCTTCCATTTCAAATCAATTTGTATGGTGTAAATCAAGGGTTGATGGGGTAAATTTACAATTGGTGTTATATTTCTCTTTGAATTATTGCATCATGTAACGATTATATTCGTCACAGTTTTAGGAATTTAATAATAAACGTATAAAATGATATAGACTTACTAAGTTAAAACAAATAAGACCTTATAATATTTCGCCACTATTCAATTAACAACAGGTACGGTCAACAACAGGTAAAGCTTGACACTCGCAGTTTGTCTTTAGCTCTTGCTGAGATTGAAATAATTCTGGTACGTAATCCAACGTGTCAAGCTGAATGTCCTCTTGACTGTACATCTAAACAGACCTCCCGCTTACAAAATAGCTTTGCGCTCGTAGTGGACTGTAATGCCTTGTAATTAGATTCATTTTGGTAAAAAGACGCAGTGGACGTATTATTGTAAAAACAATACTTCTTAGAAATTTAAGAAAAAAAGGCATAGCGAGGCAGTGACGTAACACACTGCAGCCCAATTGCACATGTGGTAATTTTTACTGTTTTGATTTAAGGTTCATTTTAGGAGAGATGCAGCAGGTATAAAATTGTAAGGAACAAACACAAGATATTGAAAGAGGGAGATGCAGGAGGCAGTCAGCGCTAGGCTTTAGAATAGGGATTACGTGCACAAATTATTATTTTTAACGGCGGCCGCCTGATTATAGTACTTTAGTGGTTAAAATTAGGGTTTGATTTAGAGACGGCGCCTGACTTTACGTACGATAGGATATAGAATAAGAGCTTAAAAAATATAGTACTTAGCGACTGCCGTTCAGTAGGCTAGATATTAATTTAGGTACCTAATGCGCATTAGTGTTAAATGTTAGACGTGGAGGTTCACTGATTAAAGAAGTGTCAGGCGTTTTGCAATAGGGAATACTAACTTACTTTTTTTAGCAAGTGTAAAATTGTGTAAAGTAATTTATAATTATATTTCAATTTAGTGCAGTGAACGTGCTACAGGTATTGTACGAGAGGGCTTCGTGTTTGTGTCTTTCCCGCCGGGAATTTATGGCTTCGTTGTTGGTGAGTTTATTTCAGATTTCCTACTACTTATTCATTTAAAAGTGCTAGCTAGGTCTCTTGAAATGATAGGTCATCTGAGAAGGTGCTGGGGTGATCAACGACGAGTTTTCTGAGTTAAATCTAGGTGCAGCTGAATCCTGTGTTTTATGGAGCCAGCGTGAGAATTAGGTTGAGTTCATTTGATGCTAGGTTATTAGGGCACTTAGGTGGTGATGGGTGTTTAACACTAAAATGTGATGTAGGTATTATAATGTTATATCGATGAATACACACTAAAATTAATCGGTATAACACATGCATTTATAAGACAATATTATTTTAGTAAATTGGTTTTGTCTAATGTTCCACGAATATAGTACTAGTTAGATTACCTAAGTCGCCTAGCCTGTATTATAGAGGGACAATATTCAGCACTCTTACACGTTAAAATTGAATGTCGAATCTTGTTTCGTTTGGATCAAATGGATATAAAACAATTTACTAATCGTAGATAAATTTTAGGCAGGTGGAGATGGATGTTATTTTGAGATGATCGGAATAATGTGTGTGACGGTTTGCAAGGTAACCTATTTCAGACTTCGGGTGTAGGATTGTTCTAGGTTTAGTAGGTAGGCCTGGGATGCTAGGTTGGTTGGGAGTCCCAGATAATCTAAAAATCTATAGGAAACCTAATTCTAGACTTTCAAGTCTTCATCCAAACCCTATCCCTGGTTTTGAGTCACTTTCATTCCAGCAACGCGAGACGAAGAGACCACGTGCTTAATTTAATTTTACTTCCCACTATAAGGTCTAGATCTAGGAAACCTAGGTCACCTAGAAATTGAAAGTGACGCGCGATCGAGACGAATCTGTAGCGCTCGGTTTGACATCACACACAAGCTAGCGGGCTGAAGTGGTATGTTTTATTTTAAATAATTTTATTATATTATAATTATTTTCACTTTTTATTTCAGTTTCTTCTATATTACCACAAATCAACTTATTTTTCTGTAATAAATCTAATTACCAATCCACAATGTACGGGTCTTTTAGATGTTGAAGTTAGACGATCACGCATTCATGGCCAAAATTATTACAGAATTAAAATAATTAAATTCCAGTCAACATTTTTCATTTAGGTAGGATACGGTTTTGTTACATTGGTGCCTCGTGACGCAGAATTGTGTTCTTAAAGGGCGGATCTTGATTGATTCGAACACACAATAAAAGAACCTGTTTTATTACGTTTAGATATGGCTTAGCATAGGTCATTTAATAGGATGACTAGAATTTTTTTATGTGTTTTTCACTTTTTGAGACGATTTATGGGTTACAAACAAATATATTGTATAATTAGTTTGTATTTTTTTTGTTTTATGAATTTTATGTGATGGCATAGAGTTTCAATAAATAGATATACTTAAGGTATGCAAATTCCTACTTTTGGCCAGCAGTGGGACACAAAATCGGCTAGGAATAAGAATTAAAAAAAGGTGGGTATGGTATCATTAATCATCTTGAAACATGACTGTCATGATGATATTACGTTAGAAAAATTACGTTTGACATTTCATATTGTGTAATTTGATCCTTAACTTGAAACAATAAATTGATAAATAACGCTAAACACAAAAAAAAAATAATTTTCTTAATCACATAAATGTTTGCTTTGCCAAGTATCGAACCCGCAAATCAACATAGCGCGCGCAGAAGACAGGGTCGCTACCGGCCACGCCACATGCCCTTCGAAATGGGATGCACTTTTTTTGTTTCGACAATGTTAGAGTGTTTTCTTTTGCCAAGTTTAGGTTTATTTTAGCGTTTTTGTATCGAACCTCATATTCTTATGGTTTAATAGGTATAAAAATAGGAAACCTTTGACATCTAAGTTTAAATAGTTTAAGTTCTTTTGTGAATAGTTAACAAAAAAAATTTGTACTGTGGATGCTAGAGATGAAAGGTGGTAGGGCTTTTGTGCAGTGCCCCTTTGCTTTTTTCTGCCGTAAAGCGTCAGTGCTTGCACTACTTTGTTTCAGTTTGAAGGGCAAAAGAGCTAGTCAAATTACTGGCACATGAGACAAACCAACTTAGTTCTTAGGGTGAGCAACGCGTTTTGCTGTCTTGTTAGTGTCATTTATACTATTATTAAGACAGTAGGCACTATTGGCGTTGGTTACTACTTACCAACAGGTAGCTCGCGAGATTGCTTGGTCACTTGTTACATAAAAAATATTTTTGGACGTTAATGTCTTGTGAATTACAATAATTATGCAGGAACTGTATAAAAAATTGTGGATTGGTAGTTATATTTATTACAACTCCAGGTAGCGGTTTCATATCTATTGATAAAAGTAATAAACACAGCTGCAAGTAGGTGGTAACAAAATCAGTATAAACTGAACTTGCTCCGCACTACAAACGCTCGAAACCAGAGATTCGCTCAGGATCGGAGTTTGCCACTGATATGTGGTCGGCTGTACTTAGTACAAACATGCGAGTATTTAGTACTCTTTGTAAGATTGGTATTATAGGTATTTTAGTAAGCAGATAGATTTTTGGAGGTAAGTAAAAATTTTGGGTAGATATTCTCATTTAATTTAATGTTTTAATAAGATCTTTAAAAAATTAGGACTGCCTCAATGAAAGTGTATAAAACAATCTGAATTCAAGGATATTTAGGAAATAAACAGAGTAAAATTACATGAGTTTTAAAAAATGAATAGAAGCATTATTTTTTAAAAGGTATCTATATTTGGAGCAGGTCGTATCAGTCAAACAATGAAAAAAAAACGGACCCTTGGGTTCTACAGTTTTATGGCACAGTTTAACTTTCTATTATTTCGTACCATGGGCAGGTCAGTTTTTTTTGATAACACATGTTTGTGCGTCGCAAGTCAGTGGTTTACAACTTTTGGACTTAAAAAAAAGTACGGGCTTTGAAAAAGTTCAGAACAGTAACTCATACCCAAAATATGAAGATATATGTTTTCATAAAAAAAAAGTAATAAATAAAAATTAAATTTGAGCTTTGAATTGTTTTCAAAAGTACATTACGCAAGTTTCAAACCTAATCGCTCAAGCATAATTTTAATTAATGCTAATATTTGAATTTGAACACCACACAAAATCGTTCAGTTATTTGCATTAATACTATTCCTCATTTAAAACTAATTATATATATATTGTGTTAGTTTGCAAGTTGATCGACTCTGTTTTACTAACCAAGATTTTTATAAGACCTAGGTTGGGAACCTCTGTTTCAAAAACAAAGACCTCTGTTTCAAAACAAAACGCTTCAGGCAACTTATTATTATTTCCGGCTTAAGTGACCTAAGTTGTTGATAACTTAAGTGCGTCAATAGTTCTCATGGTACGCAATCCACTTGAGTTCAAAGAATTTTCGAGAAATATTTTAGTAGTAATAAATTTTGTCGTACCCAAACAAAAGTGGCAATTTGTTAAGATGTTAATAGCTTGCAAGCGATGATGTAAGATGAGAGGGTTTGGTCATTTGGTACGACAAACCCAGTACGTCATAAAAGCGTAGGTAGTCGGTCAAGTGTGGAAGTCAAGCTCCGACAGGGTTCTGTACCTTAAAATTTTAGTCATGAGTTTGATTGCCAATTATTCGTCAAAGAATGTTCGTAGTTTGTTTACTTTTGTGTTAAAGACTTATAAGCCGAATTATTAGGTGATGTATTTAAATGTTCAGTGAATAGGTATGACCTGTAGAAATATATTTAAATGTCATAGTAGTAGAGAAAATGGGTTTATGGGGTATGTATTGTGGAAGTTGAATTAGTTATTGTTTTTAAACTATGGATTTTTTTTGTATGAATAAGTATTCGTTACTAATTACAACTTGTCAAATTAATATGCAAAGTACAATGTATGAATATTTCGTACATGACACGCGCGGACCAAGGGAACACAACGTTATCACACAAGGGTTTTCAATCTTCAAATTTGAGTAACGGAACCCTAAAATTTTGTGTAAAACGTTAGGCATTGTTCAATCTACAGACCTAGTATTGTTTTCTTTGTAGTTTTTTTTTAAAGTTGTAGTTGTTTGAAAAATGCAATTTAGTGCAGTTGAACGTTCAAAAGAACTCTTTTTTATTTAAAATAAGTGGAACCAAGAATAGGCTTGTCATAAACAAATGGATTAAATTCGTAGGGGCGAAATTATTTGATTCAATTATTTTATATCAATTTGGGTTTCTTCTACCTGTTGAAAAATAAAAATTTGAACTCTTGTTATTTGTAAGTTTTATTACGTCGCGTATATTATAAACAGATAAATAAGATTTATAGGGGCGAAATTATTTAATTTCGGTTTGAGTTTTATACCTGTTGCTTTGAGTATATTACAATTTTTTTTATGAGTAAAAGAAAATATTTAAAATTAGGGGCGTGTAAGTATTAACTACCTGTTTAGCAGTGGATTTTTAAAGCGATGTGTTCATCATCATCATCATATCATGCGGGTTTCAAGGTCGATGACCAACCTCACAAATCCTGGTGTCAGAGTTGTAGAGCCGCCAAAAGCCTTTGACATGGCTCATTAACGACTGCATCCGTAGATAGTAGTCAGGACCAAAAACATAACGCGCCTTCCAAAGCACGGAATCATCTTGCTTTTCGGAGAACTACATTATTAATTCATTAATGTTTTAACCAAACTGGAGAGGTTGCTCAATGGGATTTTGTTTAACTGTGTCCTTACCTGGAAACTAACCCGGAACCACGGATCGGGTGCTGAGCACTCTAGCCACTAGTCCACGGAGTCTATTGTTAGTTAAATAGTTAACATGTGTCAGAGTCAGAAGTTTTTCAAGTCAGTAAATAGTTTTAAGGGCATTGCTTAACGTTTAGTTGCGAAAATCAGCCCATCGCACAATTTTATTATAAAGATATTTGATGTAGTTTAATGGTTACTGGCAGGAAACCAAGGTCGTTTGAACGACTTAACATGCCTTACGAAGCAGAGAAACCGCTCTTTTCTTACTGCTATGCCAAATCTACTTAGGTTTTCACCACAGTCGATGTTCTATTGTTATTGTGATAAGGAAAGAATCATCATCATAATATTTCGCCCGGTTAAACGTTAATTGCAGACCTTCACTAAAAACGCTTGGTACTAAAAGGGGATTTACCAACGCACTTGTAAGCGTTGCGGCTGGAGACTAGAGTTGTTGGTGACCGCAGTTGGGATGAGACGATATACAGAAAAATGTTGCTGCCCATTTTCCGGTTCATGATCCCTTAGTCGCCTCTTATGACACCTTCGGGTAGAGTCAGATTGGTACTATTCTTTGCCGGTACAACACGGACAAGGAAATAATAGTTACGGTTAATTTCAAAATATTTATTTTATTGTTACTGTCAAGAAAAGTGTAGAATATCAGTACACAGATACTCAGACTTCAAATCATTAGTTACATTCTGACATCGATTTCGATCAAGTATCGAACCCGAAACTTTCTGCACGGTAAGCAAGTACACTACCACTGAGCCATACAACAATCAGAATTGGGTCTTATTTAACTTTATGAGACTATTCCAATAGGACACAAACACAATCCTATCAGAGATAAAGTCGGAATGAGATTGAATTAAGTGTGTATTGAAATAATACTGGAAGTGCATTATTAGGTATAATTATGTAAAGTATGCATATTTCTTGAATTCTTAGGGGCGTTTTGCATAAAACAAAACCTAACATGCAAAAACTATTGAACTGAATATCTGAAAGTAAATCTATCTTGTCTAGGTTTATTGCAAGAAGGGTTGAATGAAGTAGGAAGACATTACTCTTATAAGGAGTACAAATATGAAAGATTTTTCAAAGCTAGGGGCGTAAGGTAAATTAAGGTGGTAAATGATGTGGGAAGACAACATTAGCAGGAGTGCTAGTACTTGTGTAAGATAATTTAAAACTTGTAGTGTACGGAGTACGACTTCAATAATAATAATAAAAAACTACTGAAGTGATCTTGATATTGACAACAACAAATTTAGTTTTCCTATTGTTATTTCCTCATTGTCTTCTGCTATTTATGGAAAATATCAATCCAACTCGGAAATAAAGGGGCGATGTAACGATTATATTCGTCACAGTTTTAGGAATTTAATAATAAACGTATAAAATGATATAGACTTACTAAGTTAAAACAAATAAGACCTTATAATATTTCGCCACTATTCAATTAACAACAGGTACGGTCAACAACAGGTAAAGCTTGACACTCGCAGTTTGTCTTTAGCTCTTGCTGAGATTGAAATAATTCTGGTACGTAATCCAACGTGTCAAGCTGAATGTCCTCTTGACTGTACATCTAAACAGACCTCCCGCTTACAAAATAGCTTTGCGCTCGTAGTGGACTGTAATGCCTTGTAATTAGATTCATTTTGGTAAAAAGACGCAGTGGACGTATTATTGTAAAAACAATACTTCTTAGAAATTTAAGAAAAAAAGGCATAGCGAGGCAGTGACGTAACACACTGCAGCCCAATTGCACATGTGGTAATTTTTACTGTTTTGATTTAAGGTTCATTTTAGGAGAGATGCAGCAGGTATAAAATTGTAAGGAACAAACACAAGATATTGAAAGAGGGAGATGCAGGAGGCAGTCAGCGCTAGGCTTTAGAATAGGGATTACGTGCACAAATTATTATTTTTAACGGCGGCCGCCTGATTATAGTACTTTAGTGGTTAAAATTAGGGTTTGATTTAGAGACGGCGCCTGACTTTACGTACGATAGGATATAGAATAAGAGCTTAAAAAATATAGTACTTAGCGACTGCCGTTCAGTAGGCTAGATATTAATTTAGGTACCTAATGCGCATTAGTGTTAAATGTTAGACGTGGAGGTTCACTGATTAAAGAAGTGTCAGGCGTTTTGCAATAGGGAATACTAACTTACTTTTTTTAGCAAGTGTAAAATTGTGTAAAGTAATTTATAATTATATTTCAATTTAGTGCAGTGAACGTGCTACAGGTATTGTACGAGAGGGCTTCGTGTTTGTGTCTTTCCCGCCGGGAATTTATGGCTTCGTTGTTGGTGAGTTTATTTCAGATTTCCTACTACTTATTCATTTAAAAGTGCTAGCTAGGTCTCTTGAAATGATAGGTCATCTGAGAAGGTGCTGGGGTGATCAACGACGAGTTTTCTGAGTTAAATCTAGGTGCAGCTGAATCCTGTGTTTTATGGAGCCAGCGTGAGAATTAGGTTGAGTTCATTTGATGCTAGGTTATTAGGGCACTTAGGTGGTGATGGGTGTTTAACACTAAAATGTGATGTAGGTATTATAATGTTATATCGATGAATACACACTAAAATTAATCGGTATAACACATGCATTTATAAGACAATATTATTTTAGTAAATTGGTTTTGTCTAATGTTCCACGAATATAGTACTAGTTAGATTACCTAAGTCGCCTAGCCTGTATTATAGAGGGACAATATTCAGCACTCTTACACGTTAAAATTGAATGTCGAATCTTGTTTCGTTTGGATCAAATGGATATAAAACAATTTACTAATCGTAGATAAATTTTAGGCAGGTGGAGATGGATGTTATTTTGAGATGATCGGAATAATGTGTGTGACGGTTTGCAAGGTAACCTATTTCAGACTTCGGGTGTAGGATTGTTCTAGGTTTAGTAGGTAGGCCTGGGATGCTAGGTTGGTTGGGAGTCCCAGATAATCTAAAAATCTATAGGAAACCTAATTCTAGACTTTCAAGTCTTCATCCAAACCCTATCCCTGGTTTTGAGTCACTTTCATTCCAGCAACGCGAGACGAAGAGACCACGTGCTTAATTTAATTTTACTTCCCACTATAAGGTCTAGATCTAGGAAACCTAGGTCACCTAGAAATTGAAAGTGACGCGCGATCGAGACGAATCTGTAGCGCTCGGTTTGACATCACACACAAGCTAGCGGGCTGAAGTGGTATGTTTTATTTTAAATAATTTTATTATATTATAATTATTTTCACTTTTTATTTCAGTTTCTTCTATATTACCACAAATCAACTTATTTTTCTGTAATAAATCTAATTACCAATCCACAATGTACGGGTCTTTTAGATGTTGAAGTTAGACGATCACGCATTCATGGCCAAAATTATTACAGAATTAAAATAATTAAATTCCAGTCAACATTTTTCATTTAGGTAGGATACGGTTTTGTTACAATCAGTTGCGCTTAGGAGTTAGTAAGTTAGGCATTGTAAGTGATTAGGCCAATGGAATCAACTAGGAGTTTTGGAAAAAAAATTATTAACCTAATTTTGCGCAGTGCCGTTGCGTTTTCCTGAGCGGGTTTCACCTAGTAGCATAATCGATTGTTTTAATCTCAAAAGTTCCATTGGGGAGACCAGTGGTTCGTAGTAACAGCGTAAACGTGGAAGGAAGAAAAAGAGAAAGGTTATATGAATATTGAAAGGAAGAAAGGGCCGATTGATTTTGCCGAGAGGGAATGTTAGTCATAGGAAACTAACAATAAATGTTGATTATTGAATGGGTATGAAAGAGGTTATAAGAATGGAGGGTTGCAATGAACTAATGGATTCTCAACCGATGGAAAAATTTATTAACTGTTGACCCTGTACATTACACTTACAACGAAGTATTTATGGGATCATAGGTGCTAGGTTAATTTTAAGAGACTTCGGGTACGAAAATTACTCTGATGTCTGATGTGAGTGTTGATGTACTCCCTGTAAATGACTTCTACTCTACAAGAAGCTGACAGCTTATGCAAAAACTACACTGCACATGCTCCAAAACAGAAATGGAAGCGATATTGAGTCAAGTATTGGACTTCGACTGTTGGTTATATAACAGTTAATTAGGGGACAGGGCTGACTTTGTTCATTACGGGGGGTTTATGTGTCTATCCCGGGGTAACGTTGAAAGACAAAACAACCTGCCTTAGATTGGATGTGTTCATGAGCTGTCCTTCTGACGGGCTGAGTTTGAGACCTCAGTGTTCCTGTGTGGATATTGTTTGTTCGAAATTCTCGACATTTCTGGGGTATAACCAATATGTTCGACGTTTAACTCTTGAACTCTTATTGAAGACATTTTTCTTTTGGTTTAAAACTTACACTACAACAGGATCTACGTGTGTCCACTTTATGGGTTAAAGGTTAATAAATGTTAGATAATCTTCGTGAAATTCAAATGGTGGAAAATTTGCTCCGGGAACGCGTATGCTCTGCGCAAATTTGGGGGGTGGATGTAACGGGCCGATGGTCCGATACGGAATTACACGAAGAATATAATAGAGTAAATTCTATTTTAGGAGTTTTAAAATGAGTAATAATACAATAGGAATCTTAATATAAATGATCATAGATTTTGTTCGACTCGTAATGAAAATAAAGGCCTGATTATGCATTATTACTTATAATAATAGCTTGAAAATACTCGTCTAGCGCCGCGAATCGGCGCATATTAAAACCTCCTTGGTTAAAAATCTACTTGTCAAACAGGAAATAGAAATGTGTGAGGGAAGTAGGTAGGATTGGCGACGTTAGCCGTAGCTGCTGGTTTGTAGCTCTCTGATTGGCTGGTTTGGGCGGTCTTATCTCTAAATTCGAAAGGAGTGGAGCATGGAAGCTACATCGCCTTTTTTTTGCTGCGACCGCACGAGTACAAGATGGACTCCAAAAAAATGTGAGAAAAATCTTCAAAAAAAAGTAACCGTAGCCGAGTTTCGTCGCTGAAATTGACAAAAGCTAAGTATCTAGGGCATTTCGTCACCCAATTAGTAAATTAAGTTCAATTCGACATTACGATTAAATGACGCTTTCCTAAGTTACCCGCCGAAGGCGATCTTTGTCAAGAAAATTATTATTTTACTAAAAATTTTTGTGTTATAGCGACCTTTGGAGCTCTAAACGTCAAAACGCGTGTTGAGTAAGAATAAAACCCAATATTTATAGAGTAGTTTTACCCGAAGGGGGACTAAATGTCTTAGTGCTTAGTTCATATTCGTTTTAAACTTACAGGAGGTCTATGGACCATGTGAAATAGGAATCGAAAGCTACAAACCATTTGAGCGCAGGGGAGCTAAGCGTCCAATTCCAAGCCAGCAGCAGTCCAGACAACTCAGTCTTCATTGCAGTATGCCAGTCGCAGACGGGTAAGAAGATTTAATATTTACTCCTCAAATCAGCCAATCTACTTTGAACTATTTATGCCAGTCAATTATTTGAGCATATCTATCCTTCTCTGGGATTCTATACAATCAATTTTACTACTTTAAAAGGTATAGCTACAACTGAAAGCTACTACCCACTTCAATATAAAATTCAATTCTAAGTCTGTTATAAAGAAGGTCTTTTTGGCTCAAATGCTGCAAATGAAAAACGCATTTGATTCATCTAATAAACTCACTCTTTTCTATGCCACAAGCTAAGATACAAGGCTGATGATATATAAATTCGACTTTGGGAAAGACAAAACCCAGTATATTGCAATACATCCATATCGGGGTTGCAAATACAACAGGAGTCAGTTTGTAAGTCATCTCGCTCATAGAAAGTAATAAAACTCCTTTATCTATATGAAAGATTGAGCTGAAAGGACTGGATATATTTCAGGCCTTTACATTGTTAAAAATAAACAAAATTTTCTTGAAGAAAGTCAAATATCAATCTTGGAGAAGTTTAGATGTACTATTTTGATGTTCTCATGTACCATTTACAGCCTTCGGATCTACCTGCTTCCTTTCACACAAATTATTTACAGTACCTATAGGCTCATACTAATCAATGCATTTATTCTAGGAAATTAATTGTATAGGAATTCAACTTATTCATGGTCCGCACTCAAACGAATTAGGGTTACTCGTTGATCACCTCGTCGGGTCCAAAAAGCAGCTTCAACATCTCATCGGCCAATTTGCAACTAGGACAATCCCAATACATAGGCTTCAAGAACTACAGGACTTTCCTTAGATTTCCCTTAGGTTCAGCTAGGATAGTTAGAAATTTTGACTCTACCACATTCAATTATTCCTTACAGGTTCATAAACCTTTAAACTACATATTCACACCTTCATCTTATTAGGATAGCTCTAGGGGTTAGGAGACGTTAAAATCTGATGCTTGGGTTCGTGCCCAGGATAGGAAACTAGTAAGTAAAGTTTAAGTAAGCCATTAGGATACAGGCATCGAGACATTACAATGTGGTGCTGCGAGCCATGCCCAGTATGTCTTAGAATTTATGTTACTACAGTTATTATTTTAGAAGCAGTTCTGCCCAATACAATCTGGTGCCGTGAGTCATGATGTAAAGTTAGGGTTAGGCAGGCCATTACAATCGGGTGGCCGTGCCCATGATCTAGAAATAGGTTAGGGTTTCTTTATTAATAGCCTCTACCAGCCTTTACCAGGCATCTAGCAGGCCTAGAGTGTTACAACCTTATCAACAGCAAGATATAACGACAGCACAATGGACCCATCAGATATATCTCAACCCCTAATTCCTGAAGCTCTGAAGCTAAAATATTTAGTGCAAAAGTGATAAGAATTGTTTGTGAAACTAAATATTTCAAGTGTCTTTCTGTGCAAGAAAATAAAAGTGAATTGTGTTCTGAGGTGTAATTATTATCATTTATCATTCAATAAGTAAGTAACTAGGTACCTGATAAGTAGCAAGTCTAGGTATGCTAAGCTTATCTCATTTAGTCAAACCTAGGTCAAATCAATTGCAAAATATTCAATATTTATTTCAGCTTTAAGAATACCTATCTATTATCATTCTTTGGCACAGATATTGACTGAACTTTAATAAGCTTTATAATAACATAACGGCAGTAAAATAAAAATTCTAAAATCTAGTCTAAACTCTTACATTTAGTGATATAATCTAACCTAGGCAATTTGCATATATCCTTAGTAACATATCTAGTTGTACCCTAAAGTCTAAATCCAATTTTTGCTAATAGAATATATAGAATTCTCCCTAATAAGTTAATAATTAAATTCTAACCTAGCAACCATATTAAAACAGAGCCTAAATATTCCCTACTAAATAATATAATATAACTTTACTAACAGGCCGTAGTAACATAAGGTTTTTATACTGGTCACGGCATCTTCAGATTGTAACGGGCTGCCTGCTTCTCGAAGCCAATCATCCCTGGTCTACCTAGCCTAAAGGCTATTAATATTCTAAGCTATTTCTCCAGATTTTAATGGTCTGATCTAGTCAACGGCATCACCCGATTGTAATGGTCTTAGCCTGCTAGAGGCTGTAATAGCCTAGCTCCTAATAGCCTAGCTGCACTGGGTCTAGTTCTAAAATAATATCTGTAGTAATATAAATTCTAAGACATACTGGGCATGGCTCGCAGCACCACATTGTAATGGGCAGAACTAACCCTAACTTTACATCATGACTCACGGCACCAGATTGTAATGGCCTGCCAACCCTAACACTCTAGGCCTGCTAGATGCCTGGTAAAGGCTATTAAAATAGAAACCCTAACCTATTTCTAGATCATGGGCACAGCCACCAGTTTGTAACGTCTAGATGCCTGTATCCTAATGGCTTACTTAAACTTTACTTACTAGTTTCCTATCCTGGGCACGAACCCAAGCATCAGATTTTAACGTCTCCTAACCCCTAGAGCTATCCTAATAAGATGAAGGTGTGAATATGTAGTTTAAAGGTTTATGAACCTGTAAGGAATAATTGAATGTGGTAGAGTCTAAATTTCTAACTATCCTAGCTGAACCTAAGGGAAATCTAAGGAAAGTCCTGTAGTTCTTGAAGCCTATGTATTGGGATTGTCCTAGTTGTAAATTGGCCGATGAGATGTCTATACCGCTTTTTGGACCCGACGAGGTGATCAACGAGTAACCCTAATTCGTTTGAGTGCGGACCATGAATAAGTTGAATTCCTATACAATTAATTTCCTCGAATAAATGTATTGATAAAGTATGAGCCTATAGGTACTGTAAATAATTTGTGTGAAAGGAAGCAGGTAGATCCGAAGGCTGTAAATGGTACATGAGAACATCAAAATAGTACATCTAAACTTCTCCAAGATTGATATTTGACTTACTTCAAGGAAATTTAGTTTATTTTTAACAATGTAAAGGCCTGAAATACATCCAGTCCTTTCAGCTCAATCTTTCCATATAGATAAAGGTGTTTTATTACTTTCTATGTGCGAGATGACTTACAAACTGACTCCTGTTGTATTTGCAACCCCGATATGGATGTATTGCAATATACTGGGTTTTGTCTTTCCCAAAGTCGAATTTATATATCATCAGCCTTGTATCTTAGCTTGTGGCATAGAAAAGAGTGAGTTTATTAGATGAATCAAATGCGTTTTTCATTTGCAGCATTTGAGCCAAAAAGACCTTCTTTATAACAGACTTAGAATTGAATTTTATATTGAAGTGGGTAGTAGCTTTCAGTTGTAGCTATACCTTTTAAAGTAGTAAAATTGATTGTATAGAATCCCAGAGAAGGATAGATATGCTCAAATAATTGACTGGCATAAATAGTTCAAAGTAGATTGGCTGATATGAGGAGTAAATATTAAATCTTCTTACCCGTCTGCGACTGGCATACTGCAATGAAGACTGAGTTGTCTGGACTGCTGCTGGCTTGGAATTGGACGCTCAGCTCCCCTGCGCTCAAATGGTTTGTAGCTTTCGGTTCCTATTTCACATGGTCCATAGACCTCCTGTAAGTTTAAAACGAATATGAACTAAGCACTAAGACATTTAGTCCCCCTTCGGGTAAAACTACTCTATAAATATTGGGTTTTATTCTTACTCAACACGCGTTTTGACGTTTAGAGCTCCAAAGGTCGCTATAACACAAAAATATTTAGTAAAATAATAATTTTCTTGACAAAGATCGCCATCGGCGGGTAACTTAGGAAAGCGTCATTTAATCGTAATGTCGAATTGAACTTAATTTACTAATTGGGTGACGAAATGCCCTAGATACTTAGCTTTTGTCAGTTGTAGCGACGAAACTCGACGTTCGGTCACCTTTTTATGAAGAATTTTCTCACATTATTTTTGGAGTCCATCTTGTACTCGTGCGGTCGCAGCAAGAAAGGGCGATGTAGCTTCCATATTCCACACGTTTCGAATTTAGAGATAAGACCGCCCAAACCAGCCAATCAAAGAGCTACAAACCAGCAGCTACGGCTAACGTCACCAATCCTACCCACTTCCCTCACACATTTCTATTTCCTGTTTGACAAGTAGATTTTTAACCAAGGAGGTTTTAATATGCGCCGATTCGCGGCGCTAGACGAGTATTTTCAAGCAATTATTTTGAGTAATAATGCATAATCAGGCCTTTATTTTCATTACGAGTCGAACAAAATGTATGATCATTTATATTAAGATTCCTATTGTATTATTACTCATTTTAAAACTCCTAAAATAGAATATACTCTATTATATTCTTCGTGTAATTCCGTGTCGGACCATTGGCCCGTTACAGCAAGAACCCGTCACTGAATAACATTTTTATCATGGGCCTATGCATGTTCTAGACCATTTTATACCAAGGGCAGTAAAAACCTCCATGACGACCGGTCCTGCGCTGCTCGCATCCAGCGGCTTTCCGCGACCTTAACTAGATTGTCGGTCCTCCTTGCCTGCCTTCGTTACGTCTTTCGGTACGTAGTCGCTACTCTAGAACCTTGCCCCAGCAGCCATCGGTTCGTCTTGCAATGTGCCCGGCCCACTGTGAGTTTAACTTAGTAATTCTCAGGGCTATGTCGGTTACTTTAGTTGTTCTACTGGGTTTAAAGATAGTGCTAACTTAATACCGTGCAAGCAAAATATCTCTGACAATCCTTCGATTTGTCTCTATCGATCGTTATATCTATATTCACTTTCTTCTTTCTCAGTATCAACTTTCAAACAGCCCATATATGTATGTTTTCTTCAGTTTTCAAATACAATTTTAGAATTTAAAGTGTAAAACCTTCTACATTCATGCTCATGGTCCATAAAACGTATACAAATTTTCCAATTTAAAAAAGTAACTAAAAACACCCTATATCATTATTTACGTCATGAAAAGCTTTATAGTTCGTACGTAGGCGTATGAGTAGGCCTTCGTCGGTATACAAACAAGCCTAAAGGTTTGAGGCAGAGGGGTCTTTAAGAATATATTACACTTTGAACACTTTAAAGGCGTAACTAGGAGACAGGAAATTACAGTGTAGTTAAATGACTTCGTAGAAAATTCTATTTGGTAGCTATTTAGGTTAATGTTAGGGATCGATCGCTTACAATAATGTAGTTAATTTACATGAAAAAGCGCTTAATGACTGACGTGGCCATACAAAGCTAGTATTAAAGCTAGTATGCAATCATACACATTAATCATTAATAGTTTCTTAAAGCAAAGTTGACCGTGGTAAGAACCTCCACGGGTGACCGCTAATGGTTAAAAATGTCAAAGGTTTTCCGCACTTCGGAAGGCACGCTACGCCTGTGGTCCCGACTATTAAGCCAAGTCAGTGGCCATTTGGCGGCTCAAAAACTCTGACAGTCAAATCGGTCACTAATCTGACAAAGTCTTATCTAGGATTGGGTTTGGTTTACCCTCTGCGTTAAGAAGGTCGGATGGCAGTCGTTCTGAGTGAAAAGGACTTTTTTTTTAATATTCTTATGCACAAACACCAACCAGTAAGATAACCCTTGAAGACAAACAGAGATACAATGTAATTTATTAGGATAAAATAGAGCTTTGATTTGACCAAATTCCTTTAGGTAATCCGTTTTAGACAAATAGGACCCTAACAGGAATTGCCTCAGTTTGGTTACGGCATAACAATATGAACCACTTGATGGTTCTTAATTTGAGTCATTGCTTCAGAAGGCACTTGATGCTGATCTCGGCTACTATCTACGGAAGTAATCGTTAATGAGGCTCAACAATTCTGACATCAGAATTTGTGAAGTTGCGGGACTTCGATATGATTTAATGATAATATGAGCAATAATAAAAAATATTTATAATGTCGCTCTGTTTTTCGAGTATTGCTGTTCGTACGAAATCGCGAGTTACAGCTAGTGCTGTACATAACTACGGCTTATATCTTAAAATTTGCGTGCTATCGATCGGTGCTCACTGTACCGTAGCACAGAAGCCATTGTGATCGCGCCCGGCGGCGTAGCGGCATGGAGGCGCAGCAGACTGCCAGACGAACGGTTAAATATTCATGAGGATAATTCGACAGATTCCCTTAACGATAGCGTGTTAAAAACCACCCTGTAGCCCTTTAGCTATATTGCTACAGAAATAATAATAGGATCGGGGTTGAAATTGCAGTGTTCTAGATGTACAATCAAGAGCGCGTCGAGCTTGACAAAATGTACTTTGTAAAGAACTTTGAAACTTGGCCTATAAATAGAGATAAGTTTATTAAATTATTATGAAAAATAAAAAATAAATTCGAACAGAAATAACACAGTTAAAAAAAAAAATATTTTCGTAAAATATCGATGCCCGTGCGGCAGAATGGAATTTAGTCGTAGCTTATTAATAAAAAAAAAGCTGTTATGTCATTAAGAAAGGTGACAGTTTGTATTTTTTATTCTTTAATAGGCTATGTCTATGTTCCAGTCTGCCAAATGGAAATCTATTCAAAAAATTTACTGCTTCGTTTGTGTTCGAAAAATTTGATATTTTTCTATCTCTATTTATAGGCCAAGTTTCAGGTTCCTTACATTTTGCAAAAGAGTTGCGAATTCTTATTTCAATCGCAGATAGAGCTAAAATTGCACTGCGAGTGTCAATCTGACTCTGCCCTTAACTGTACGACCGGAAAACTTTGATAGAAAAACTGAAGACTCCATACAAAGTTATCAAATTTTTATGTCAGTTCGTATGACATGACATTTTTTTGTTGACGGACAGCGCGTGTTAATTTTTTGTAATGAATTAAAAAACGTTGTGAATGTATTTGTTATCTACTTTAATGTACTTAGTAGCTAAGGCGCTTTTCTCTTACTAAAACAATCCTAGAAACAAAACTTCTTTATTCTTGCTTAGAATAGCAGTATCTCAATGATTTTGTGCTGCTGCCGAAAGTGCCAAAACGAACGAACCTATAAGACAAGTTAAATGGTGCGAATAAGCGCTCTGCAAAATCGACAGACAGAAAAAAGACTTAAATATCGTTGGATATGACGAATGACGGGCGGGACGTACTCGGAGTGGTTTCGGCTGACGTGACATTAATCTCGGCCACTTATTGCAATCTTGTGTTGAGGCAAATAGCAAGATGGCGTCGTATGATATTGATTCAGCTTCCACTATACGGCTGTTTATTATAATGTGGAAACGAAAATACACCCTTATTTTTTACTACACCGGATATTTTAAGAGGTGGTTTTATCCATGAAACTGAACAACTTTTCCGAATGAACATAGGACGAAATACGAAAAAAATAATCCGACTGCTCATACAAACTGCTTCAGCTGACAGCACATTTTGTACGTGAGGTCGATTTTTTCTACCTATGTTCCTAAGGACAAGTTGTTCAGTTCCATGGGCAGAACCAACTCTTAAAATATCCGAGCTAAATTCGGTTTTATTTATTAAAATAAAATTCGAACTTCTATTTAATCACATCGTGCTAGGAACACTACTGCCTTCCTTAAACGCACATGCTCTACCCTCTGAAACTGAACAACATTGCCTGAGGAACATAGGTCGAAAGACGAAAAAATAGGTCCAACTTCCCGTAAACGTTGCTAACTTCTTTCAGTTTTATGGATAGATGGTTCAGAGGAACGCAGTACTTACAAACTGTTCTATAATTTTTTACATAGGTAAATAAAACACATATTTGGAGTACCTATGTATTTTCATATTTAATGCCGAAATAACAACTCACTGCCTCACAAAAACGTGCAGAAAAAGGAGAGCTCCTTGATTGCCTCGAGTGAGAAATTGCGAGTCATAACGCACGCCTAAAAGCTCCTACGCGCGTATACAGGGTCACAGTAGAATGTAACAGTATAGTATTGCACGGTATTGGCAAGGCATACCTCTTCCGTTTGTCGCGTGTCTATTGCTTGGGTACGTGGCTAGCAGGGGGCACCATAGAATAAAAGAAGAGAGAGAGCTCTTGGGGGCACTTACGAAGACATTGACAATACATATTTATTAGGTGCTGATTTCGGAAGATCCAAGTCACCCAAAGGGCTATGGAAATAGCTTTTCTACATAGGAGTCTCAGCGGGATTAAATCAGAATATAATAATATTTTAGTAGCAGAAGAACTAAAATAACCGACATAGCCCTGAGAATCGCTAAACTATATAAAGTGGCAGTTAGCAGGGAACATCGCAAGACGATCCGATGGCTGATGGGGCGTAAAGGTTCTAGAAGAGTAGCGACCACGTACCGGAAGACGTAGCGTGGCGTGGGCAGGCCCCCGACAAGGTGAACCGACGATCTAATCAAGGTCGCGGGATGACGCTGGATGCGAGCAGCGTAGGACCGGTTGTCATGGAGATCTTTAGGGGAGGCCTATGTCCAGCAATGACGTCTTTCGGCTGATATGATGATGAAGAGGTGCTGATTTCGCGTGTGACAATGGAGAGTAAGAACTGTAAAAACCAAACCAGGTCCATTAGATTAACATTACGAGCTTGTCTCATGAGATAATAAGGGCCCATTTCCTGTTATCCGGATATCACTTCACGTCCGGATCTGGTCTGGTCCGGACCGTCCGCACTCGGACATTGGCTGAGTTTTTTTTGTGGGTGAGTGGCCCCCTAAGTCTTTCGTCGCCCAACTTATGAAATAATTACTGGCGTAGTAGTAGTTTAAGATACAAGTGCCGTAAGTAGGGTTATTACAAACGAGTTGATGTTTTAAACCCGAGACGAAGTCGAGGGTTTACCATCGGCACGAGTTTGTCATAACCCTTACGGCCGTGTATCTTACGACATTTTTCAATAAATTTGTGAGAAAACAGGTATAAGTAATACACTTGTTAAAGGAATCAACCATGGGTACTGTCAGCCTCTTGTCGATTTATGTTCTCCTGTTACTCTCCATATTATTTAATATAGGTAGGCAATCTTCACCCAAGTAAAAAGTCACCACTATAGTATTTTTACAAAATAATTTTATGATCAGAGTGGAAAAACTCCTTGGTAGTTAGTATACTTTTTAGGGTTCCGTACCTCAAAAGAAAAAAACGGAACCCTTATAGGATCACTTTGTTGTCCGTCTGTCTGTCTGTCTGTCTGTCTGTCTGTCAAGACCCTTTATCTCACGAACGGGTAAAGGTATCAGGTTAAAATTAATACCATATATTAGGATCCATGAACCACACAAGATCTAAAAAATTTAATTTTTTACAACGACGCAATCAAAAGATATGGCATTTTATGTCCTCATCTCCATACATTTATTCAAAAATGCAAAACCTACAGGTTACTTCCCGTAGACCTAAAATTATGAAATTTGGCAAGAAGCTAGGTTTCACAGTACAAATAATGGGAAAAGTCTGAAATCATTAAATATCACAACTTTTCTCACAACTAATGGTAACCAATTGTGGTGAGCTCCCGTTTCAAGAACATTCATATAAGAGAGGGGTCAAGTTGAATGGTCCTTGAGGCGATTTTTGTTTTAGTTCTATTTAAAAACGGGATCACTTACAAACTTAAAAATTGGTATTTTTATAGTGCATAAGCTACAAAATAACAACAAATAATAAAATTTGGTCAAGCGCGTGTCAGACTCAAAAAATCTAGCACATTAACTTACTGAAATTTCAACTAATACAATTATGTTTATGTGGTGGTACGGAACCCTCAGTGCGCGAGTCCGACTCGCACTTGGCTGGTTTTTTTTTTACTTACCGCACTAGTTCGGTAAGTAACTACTTACGAGCAATGTTTACGTCCTTGTAAGTACGTTTTTCGAGCAAATGTATTGAAAAACTGTTTAAATGTTTTTGCCACAGTAAGAGTTTGCAATATTTGCAGTGCCTTAAATAAGACCTTATATTTCAATTCTTGTATTTAGTTGGAAAGTGGTATGAAGCTGACGATTACGTCACAGCGATTGGGCTTACTGACGTCAGAGCCAAGAACGTGTAAAGGGGGCTGTATTGTTTGATATAATGTGGTGAAAGCATGGATATTTGACTATTTGAAGTTTTTATAAAATTTATTTATAATAGAGTTCACGAAAGATTCAGGTGTTTTGTAAACAAATATTTTTCAATTAAAAAAATACAGTACCTGGGCGACCGAGCTTCGTTCCCTATAATCTTAACCGAAACCCGCCACAGGTAGCGCTTTTGGGTTTCTGAAACGCGCTTTTTTTTAAATGCTAAAAAACGTAGAAAACTAAATTACTAATTATTATTAACTAAACTAAATTTCCCGGACATGAGACCTAACTAGATGGATTTTCGCCCTTAAAAGCCCCGTATAGTACATTTCATCGAAATCGTTAGAGCCGTTTTCGAGAAACCGATTAGAAATATACATACAAATATTGCTCGTTTAAAAATAGGATATTTGCAATTAAACGAGGTACATTGTACCCAAAAATACACACATAGAAAAACGCTTAGTCTATCGTTTTACATTACAGAAAGCCAGAAACACATTTTTCATGAATTTGAGGTTAGGATATTTCGATATTTTGTAAACTTTCAATCGTCATTTGCATTTTATTTCAATAAGTTGAAAGAGATGTTTCTGTTACCTTGAGTTCATATTGTTTACAGCTTGCATTTTCGTTTAATATTGGGAACTACAATCAATATTAATTTTATAACTCTATGCTTACATTAGAATATCATAATGTATAATTTTGTGCTAACGGCAGATCATGTGCGATAATTCCTCGCTTTGATGTGCTTTCTGTGCCAAATTGGGTTGGCTGGATGATGCTGGGTTAGCGAGGTTAGCGTAATCTGCACTGTCATTATGGTATGCACCAAATTAAGACTTTATATCTTGCTACTTTACTACAAGGTTTAAATAATATCATGTAAAACTTTATAAAGCTTATCCTGGAGACTTTTGGAAATATGTATTAAAAATATTGGCTTCATACAAAATGATCAAATTATAGGTTTTGATTTAAGAAAGTTAAATTAATAGTAAAATATGCTTTAAAATAGATTTGCAAGAAAAGAGTACCGTAATAATTTTCTCGGGTAGAATAATTCAGCCTTTACTTACTTTTAAAAGGGTGTTCAATATACCAACGCCTGTATAATACGAGTATATCTAGTCCACAAACTACAAAGGCAGCTGCAGTGTAGTTGCAGGCTAGGGACAGAGAAGGCCCAATGTGATAGCTCGTTAATCTTAATGCGGATGCCATGCGACAAAACACCCTGTATATAGGTATATTACTTACATACATCTCGTTGGCTTATAGGTGGAAGAAAATGTGTGACATTAAGGCAGAACAGTAAAGGATGTAAATCAGTCCATTGAAACTAATAATTTTTTTCAAAGAACGGATGTAGAAAAATTCATTTTCCCATAGAAACTGCAATTCTTATGAGAGGCCTCTGACTGTCGCTATGTTCATTAGAGAAAGTTCATTGGTGAAATAATATAAATGGTGAAATTTCATTTGCTCTTACCTTATGACTGCTCCTAAGTAAATAAATGTTGGACATTTTACACAAAGCCATCTGATACAAATAGGAAAAATCAGAGACTGATTATACATGTACATACATACATGATTCACAAAAAATGGGTCGTAAAATGAACATGGATAAGACGAAAATTATATCTAACGCCCGTGTTGTACCCACTCCACTCAAAGTTGGAGGCTCTACGCTCGAAGTTGTCGATGAATACGTATACCTGGGACAAACAGTCCAGCTGGGTAATTCCAACTTAGAGAAAGAGGTTACTCACATCTCTTTCCCGTAGGCAGAGATCACAGCCCTCCACCTACTACGATTTTGACACACTCACATCCTCTACTTTGACCAACCCTTTCATAATAAAAGACAGAACAAACACTTGTTTCTGTCACACAAATGTTTGCCCTGGGCGGGGATCGAACCCGCGACTACCAACCACACCAACCAACGGGCTTTTCAAAGTAATTCTCTCATGGGAAGTGTTATCAAAATGGGAGTTTGACGTCTGTCAAAAACGTTTTTATAAGTGTACGCTGATCACTGTTAGTAATTTCGTTTTTTTAGACATAGTATAATAGTATGAAATATTTTTACGAAAGAAAAGGTTACGGGAATTTGACAGAAGCAATCAAACTAATTAAATAATTTTCATACCAATTTCATGGTGGCATTATGATGGTTTTTCCCTATGGTGACCTGCAACGCCATCCAGCAGGACTTTCTAAAGGTGGTGGGAAACACCCTATTGAAATACCACTTTCTTGGGCGATTGTATCAGCCCTGCATCCATAAGAAATACCGTCTGCATAAGTATGTTATAAAGAGTGGATTACAGAAACCTCTATTTCATTTATTACGTAATTTATTTCACTTTTTCTTTTCCCCAACGAAACTTTCATTTGATAAAACTCGTAAAAAGAAAATTACGTACAAAGAAAATGCCCCACTAGATTATCGAGTCATAGGGTTGTACAAAAATGTAACGTTTATGAGCTTAGTTTTTAAAAACGATTTTTCTGTTAGTTTTTACTACTTCATCGATTTCACTGGCTTGTGGAAACGTAACGGAACGCTTTTTCGGATTTTTCATCATCATCATATCAGCTGAAAGACGTCCACTGCTGGACATAGGCCCTAAAGATCTCCATGACGACCGGTCCTGCGCTGCTCGCATCCAGCGGCTTCCCGCGACCTTGACCAGACTTCGGCTTTTCGGCTTTTTAAAGGATAATTATTAAATAAACAAACAACAATTCCAAAGATCTCTATGATGACTGTGACATACACAAGAATAAAGACAAAACATACATTATAATGTTCTACTCTTACATCACACTCGTTTCCTTTAAGAGTCGCAGTCGTACACTAGCCACATTTATCTGTTGTATAAAGTTTAGATACTATGCTCCATAATAGTAACACGACACAAGCCCATCGCCTATGAAACAGAGTAAAACCGAGAGACATGTATACGGCCGCACACCAGTGAAGTGGTGGCTCTTTGACCTTGAGCGGGTCCAGGCTTTTTAAGTGTAGCGCTGGTTCAGCTTATACTGGTTTTATTACCACTTACTTGCTGCCGTGCGTACGAGCATACGATAGGTATCACAATAACCCTAAAAGATGCCACCACCCATCTTCTGGTTTAGATTCGAAACAAGAAAGGGATAGTTATATTCTAAGATAATTCTTCGATTCTTGAACGATATAAAACAAATTAAGCCATAAATGTTTACGCTTCTATTGTAACACCCTTGATATCTTAACTGGCACAGATAATATAACGAGTTCACCACGGCGGGGTGTCTGGCTCCGGGCCAATTTGTCTAATGCCTAGTTATGCCCCATTTACTGTCACATACGGTTGGAGGAATATACCTATTACTAAGTCTTAGTATAAGATAGTGTAATAAAAATAGGTGAATATAAAAATCCTTAAGCGGATAGAACACCAAATTTTGAATTTAGAACAATCGAAAGATTCTGTTACCCCACAAAAATCAAATTAAGTGTAACAATTATTATAACCGTAACGATAACAAGCCTGGTGACTATGGTACTTCCCCTCCACATTGTTTCAGCAAAAATTGGAATTTCGGAGGGAGTTCCCTGTCCTGTTGTGGACGTTTCATGGGATGTCATGATGAATCACGACATTAGAGGTACAATTTGACTGGCCTCTTGTTGAGTGGCCTTCTGCGCCGTAGATCGCGGTTTCCATTCCCAACCAGGACAAACATTTTGTGTGATGAACGAAGGTCTATATTCTTTGTCTGGGTCTTATTTGTCTATTTGCTTTGGCTTGGCTTTGCCTAGTTTAGGATCAGATGATTTGTATGTAATGTCCCCCGTATATACTGATTTATTCTGCTAGTATTACTTAACCTCAACCTGTTTACCTACTTACACGACGCATGGTCGTAGCCACGGCGCCAATCCCGAGTAATAGTTCCTATACAATAATATTATTCCATTATTAGAACTGTACCGTCTCATATTGTTATAATGAGAGGGTATTTAGGTTATGTTTTTGCTAACTCTCTCTCGTAGGCATGATACATGTGCCAAATACGTTTAATGTAATCGTTTTCTGGGGCAACCATATATGTTTAACCTAATTAGCTGTTGAATAATATCTATACAAAGCGAATGTCTTCATGGTAAAAAGAGGAGAATAATCCCCTTTATTATAATATAATACGTTCCCTTATGTCTTGAAGTTATATCATACATTTGTAATATTATGTATGATGCTGTGCAAAATATGAATTTCAGTGTTAACATAATATGTATTTTTCAAAAAATATTTAAACGTACCCCAAATTCCAAATATTCACCCATGTAATATCAAAGGAAAATGCAACAAAGCTCATATGAAACTTCCAACCTTATGTCAAATTCTGCATTCAACTTACTCGATAAACCGAATTCTTATTTCAAATTCTTCATCCAGCCAAGCCAGGGCAGTTACTCGATAAACCGGTGTGAAAGGCGAGTGAGGGACAGTAATCAGCTGTCCAAACAAGAGACAAAGCAGCGCATTCACATCAGGAACGCTATCAGTTAATTGCATCACTGTATGAAAGCTCCGCTAAAAATCAAGGAAATCGTGAAGCGCTGGACGGGTGCTAGAGATTGGGATTTAACTTGACTGGTATTTTTTCACAGTGACAAAGTATCAATACGGGTAGTTTTAAGGTATAGATCTATATTTTTACAACAGCCGCAGTAATATAGCTTTTCATGAGAGTTTGTGTCTCTGTCGCTCCAATACCTTACGCATCGCTCTGCCATGCTGTCACCCTGCTGTTGCTCTCATGAAGCAATATTGTTGTGACCGTGAAAACTTTTATGTTCGAATATTATACACAAACAAAGGTGGTCTTCTAAAGATCGCTCAACCCAAGCAATAAGATCGCTTTCGCTCTTTGTAGTCTTAATTTTTTTGTATTGACACTTGTGTAAACAATAAATAATTTGTTCGTTCATTCATTATTACATTAAGTTCTTTTTAAATAACACATCAAAGTTTTTAAAATGTTCGATTATTGAGAACATTACTGACTATACATGTAGCAATGTAAGTGGAATAACTTATAGGCGTAGCTTACCTTATGCTCAAGCATCGTTATAGCTTGCCAGAATAGGAATACAATTTTTTTTTATGTCACAAGTTGCTAAACGAGCAGATGGGCCACCTGATGGTAAGTGGTCACCACCGCCCATGAAACCCACTGTCTTATTAGTGAAATAATTAAACACTAATAAGACAGCAAAGCAAAAGAATGAATAAATTAAAAGAATTAATGAATTAAGAATAAGAATGAATTAAAAGTAAAAATGCAAAATTGGTGTAAATACTGATTTATTGTCACTGTTATCGATACCAGTTGGCCTCCCAGCTCTATCGTTATCCGCGCTCGAACCGTGCGGTGCAGTTATTGAATTAGTGTGCAGTCACACTGCAGTCGCAATGCAGTCTTTTCGCTACCGATATTACTAACTAAAACTGGCATGATTTAATAACGTTTTATGCTTCGTATCACAAGTGTAATAAGATTTGTCTAGGATTTGTACATTTTCGATATTTTTTTTATTCTTGTGACTATTTCATTCATTATCTACCTATACACTGTGTCTGGGGACCGAAAGTACAAACTTACACGGTAGATTACATGAATCTCAACAACTTTTCCCAAAGGTCGAAATTCTGGAAAATAAAATTACCTCCCATACAAAATGTGCTGTCAGCTGATGCAGCTTGCATGGGAAGTCGATTTTATTAAATCGTTTTTCGACCTATGTTCCTTGGAAAAAGTTGTTCAGTTTCAAGATTAGAATCTACCTTTTAAGTTTGTGTAGTCGGTCACCAGATACATTGTATAGTGTTCTACAGAAATAGTAAACATAATTTTAGCATTTTAATTAGACCATGAAACTGAAAAACTTTTCCCAAGAAACATAGGTCGAAATAGGAAAATTCGACCTTCCATACAAAATGCGCTATTATATCCAAAGCAGTCTTTATGGAAGGTTAAAAAATTTTCAGTATTAAAAAGTGCAACTCGATGTTCAATGTTTAAAAAACTAGATTTTCGCACATTGTAGTATTGTGTTAGAGGGATTCGACGTAAGAGTAAGCCCATTGACAATAAAAAAAAATATTTGGTGTACTGAAATACATTCAAACATTTTATTGTCGCTTCTTTTTTCCCACCATGGCGCCACCTTTTTTGTGAAGCGATGTAGTTTAGCTGACGTCATAAACAGATTTTAATATTCAATAATGAAAAAACGATTTATGATTTTGATTTGATTTAAATCGATATTAATCAAAATATACAACCGGTAATGCTAAATACGCAAAACCTCTGCAGTTCTACCCATGTATTGTGAAACTTTTTTTTTGTAAAAATTAGGTCTTCATACAAATTGTAAGGTTCAGATTTTCATTTTGTATGAAAATTCGATTTTTGATTTTAAAAATATTATAAGACCTTACCAGATTTTGAGCTTTCAATGGCTTTCACAAATAGACTCCCTTTATTTATACACATTTTAAATTGATATAAATAATGCACCACGACTATACAATCGAAACTAAATTAACTCCTTTCACATTATTATATCGAATTAAAAGTGTTTTCAAATGCGCTGCAATGACTATAAATTTAATAACAAGAGAATCGCCCTTTGGCACCATTCACAACCATCCCCTGACCTTATTAAGGGGGTAATCACCCTAGCCAACAAGTGCGACAGATGTGAGAATTAAAAACTCCACCCTTAAACAAATGGGTATCACGACATTTGACTATTAATCCCAGTGTACAGGGTTCTTAATCCTCTAATGCTCATTTTTAAAAACTGGCTGGATGTAATATACGTCAAACAATTTTAGCCTTTAAAACTAAAACATAGGACTTTTGTAATTCGAATGCTTTAAAATTTTAAAACAAAAAAAAGTAAAATTTGAATATAATATAGAACGTATTTTTTTAAGCTAACAAATTGCAGGGGGGTGGAGGTAGGAAAGGTGCATTAATGGATATTTAAGGAATTATTGCCTTGAGCTCGATGAATATTCATTTTTGAACGACATGAAATATTAACATGGCGTAGTGTGACTGCGTGATGCATTTTACAAACGAGGTACATTTGTGTAATGCGTTTTGAATATGACGTGGCTAATGTACGAGAATGTATGAATGTATGATGGGATCCTCTACAAATCATAAAATGCTACATGTTACAGTCAGTTTCAGTTCATTTACTAAGTACAGTCAAGCTTGACACTCGACTGTAGCATCTACGGCTACTGAAATAAGAACGGTACAAAGTGCAATGTCTCAAGCTGAAGGTGCTCTTAAAAAAATATCTATTTGTTTAGTTATTATTTCGAAAACATTGACGTCATTATATTACTTCTTCGGAATCATACCTTAACATGACTCCTCATGCTAGTGAAAGACTACAACGGGGCTCTACAACACCGTAGAATTTAGTCTATTCCTGCTACCTATAACTACAAACTTTTTTACTACATTTGTATGAAGATCTTATGCAAGTACTGTCAACCGCTTGTCGGTAGAAACTTTTTCAACTCTATTACCACGCCATAAGGTCCAAAATGGTTTCAAATGATGTGCGGCCGTGTGTACTAGCTGTGCCCACGAATTCGTTCGCTTGGAGTTTGGACTTTTACAGTGTATGCACATGAACAACTAAACCGATTCAAACGGGGTTTAACAGGGTTTTTAAAAACGGATTTGACTTACTTTCGTGCAACATATAATCCTTGTTTCATTGCAATCGGTTCACTCAAACAGAAGCTACGTAAATGCAAAGTTTCAAGCGGCCAAGCCGAAGACAAACCAGACAAAAATTACCCGAATGTGTTCGTGGCCCCTAGATAATATGCTTTTTTGTGGCCCCTAGATAATATTTTAGCGAAGATTTTCAATGTACAGAATCTGCGAGCTTACGATTTTATTATTAATAGATTATCTAACTTCATTACAAAAAGCTATATTTTTATTTATTGGAGACCAACCTTAGTCCCAATGTTAATTGAAATAAGGATGGTACAAAATAACTCTGGTTTTGGCATAGTAACGTCCTACCGGTACTTTATAGTAACCGAACGAAGCTCGAACCAATCTCGAACGCTTTGAGAGGTTTGATTTTTTATTTCGTTTGACAAAACGTCACTTCGTCACGTCGGTGAAAACACTTTGACCTTGAGGTCTCTAGTTTTGGGCATTTGTATACTGAGTCAGTATTACTGACCATGCTTATACGTCATTTGTATACTGAGTCAGTATTACTGACCATGCTTATACGTCATTTGTATACTGAGTCAGTATTACTGACCATGCTTACACGTCATCTTTTCCTTGTTAGCGCGTTGCATTAAGTGCGTATGGGAAGTAGTCTTTTAGATCAGTTAAAGATACACGTAGATCGTAGTTTTTATCCAAAGAGTATAAATTATAAGCTTGTAGCTTGTCTCAAGTCAAGGCTTTTAAGGCTTGTCACTTAAGGCCGCGTTAGCGCTAAGTGCGTTGAAACTTGATACGCGACTCGACACGGAAGCTCGGTTTAATGAGTGTCAAGCGAGCGCCTTGGTAACTACCCCTATAGGCTTCAATCATACATTTTGCTAGATACATGATTATTGCTCATAAAGATGCTGGTTTGTGCTCCCAGTGTCCTTTTATAGGAAACTAGCTTTAAAATAACTAAAGAAAATATACCAGTATTTAAGTCAAACTATTAGCTATTAAACAAAAAAAGTTTTAATGGAATCGATTCAGTTTTTGCGTGATGATCGAACAAATAAACACACAAACGGACGAATGCAAAAATCTGTGATATGGGATTCAGGGGCATCAAAATAGCATAACGTGATATTTGTTTTATAAATACGTATCTTCAATGTTAAAGTCACTATACAATTTTGTATAGTAGAGACTAATATACATTGAAATTTGGAACACATGAAAATGGGGAAACTTCTTTATTCGAATCTTAAATGAGACTGTGTATATGTCGCAGGTAAATTGTCAGAGCCGTAAAATTAAAATTGTAAGAAATGGAGCCTATTGACAATTATAATTTTATGATAGATACAAAAATACTCCTAGACATGATGAAACATTAGTTCCTTCCAAGTCTAACACTCATCTTTTTTACGAGTAGGGTTTTGTTTTGTACCCAAAGCTTGCGAACAGGCTTAGTTATTGAGATTCTGTTATTGAGCCTTTGACGTCTGTTCGTCCGTCAAAAAAAGGTTACCTTTTGAATCGTATTAGCAGCATTTTAGCATGTATTAGCTAGTTGGTGGGAATTTTCACAAAATGTGTGTTATAATGGCGGTCGAAACCAGGAACATTAAAAAATAACAGTGTTTTTAGTTATATTTTTTATAAATTACTTAAGATTTCGCAAACTAAAGGTGGGTCCAATTGAATTATTCCAGAGTACGATAACTCCATTTAGTCTAACTTGTTTTAGATTGAAATCCAATTGCATTTAATCTGCTGACTCTGTATTAGTTTCAAAGTAAATTACTTTGTACAACTATCAAGTCTAGATAAATCTGAGGTAACAATATATTCTATGGGCCTTCATTAAATTTCTGCCAAACGAAATCTAATATATGGTCTTGATTTGATAGCCAAGGGTAGAGAGAGAATCTGGCGAGTGATTATGTAAGCGAAATGAGTCGGTCAATTTTGTTCAAAATTCAATATTACAAAGTACAATGCCAAGCCCTTTTCAAATTAAATCTTTGAGGTTTAACATGTTGTGATTTTTTATTTATATTTAAATACCTAGAACTTATACGCTGCTCTATTTCTCATCTTTATATCAATCCTTGGAACAAGAAATAAGCTGTAGCTGAAAATTTAAGAATGTCTTGTCTTGCTATGGTTTTGTACTAGCGACCCACCCCGGCTTCGCACGGGTGCGATGCTGATCTAAATACTACAAAAGTAGGACTAATAGTGCTATAGGGCGAGGTCCCTGCATTTTAAATCTGTAATATCTTCGAAAATATTCATTTAAATTACATGCTGTAAAAGGCCATATTGACCTATGTATATTAAATGCACAATGTATTTAAGGTTCTTAATGGGATGAGGATTAATTTTGTATTGCGTAAATAAGCCAATATCTCGAAAGGATAAAAATGGTTTTTATGGGTTATCCCTAAGAGATAGACATATACCATCGGGGACTTTTTTGTAAACCTTTTTAAGATGTACAATACTGTACTACATTATTTTGATCTATATCGTAGGGTTCAGCCAGGGTTTGCTATGTACTCGTAAGCGCAAAAAAATGTGTTTATTTACGACATCACATTCTAAAATTATCAGTGTTTCTCTAATATATTATGCAATTTATTTATTAAACATATAAACCTTTCTCTTGAATCACTCTATATATAAAAAAAACTGCATCAAAATCCGTTGCGTAGTTTTAAACAGACAGACAGACAGCGGGAAGCGACTTTGTTTTATACTATTTTTGTATATGAGTTTAATATTCATAACATCCTATGAAACGTCCATGCAGGACAGGGAGCTCCCCTCAGAACTCCAGCAAATCGCGTGGTACTTTGGAGGGGTGGTGAATATGGGTTCAACCTCATAAGTACAAAAATTCTGACCATTGTTTGAAGAAATGAACTAATCACAGAATTCATAAATACTGCAGCAGTACCAAAACTTGGGCCTTCAATGATTTTCTATTTAATTTTTAATTTAGTATATAAACTGATTTTCTACTCAACATGAAAACAACAAGTAAAATCCGATGTAAAATCTTACTACCGTTTCATTCATATTAAATGGCAAAACCTTATAATACAACTCCCTGAATAGAGAAAAAAAACCTCAAAATTATTGTTTGCGAACATTCAGCGATAAAGTCCGCGTCCGATCATTTCCAATCGGAAATGTACAGTCAGATACAGTTATTTTTCATAATTTATTTTTCACAGCATATTTATTTAATATCATCAGGACCTGGGCAACCGAGCTTTGATATGTATTATCTTAACCAAAGCCCACTTATAGAAGGCGCTGTAGGGTTTCAGAAAATTATCGAAATAACGGGGAAAACTAATTTTACTACTTTACTACAACTATAGGTTAGTTGAGTGGATCGATTTCTCGTTCCCGAAAACCTACGTATAGAGATGTCATCGAAATCGTTAGAGCCGTTTTGCTTGTTGCTGTTTTGCTCATTATAGTATACAAATCAAATAGAAGTCTAGACACAAGTCTGGACACAAGAAACCTCGCTGCTAGGTAGTAGAATCAAAATATTGTTTTTACTCCTAAATTTTGATTATTAGATTATTAATTCGATGTCCAATTATTTTAGGATGACAAAAAATGCTTTTGTTTTCACTGGTCCGTTAATTATTCTTATACGAAGAAATCCTGCCACCCGTTTGTTTATCCTTGCTATGGATAGCATTCGTTATTTCTTAAAAATAAAACATTTGACGTCACCCGTCAACAAAAGTATATTTTTCCTTCTAGAAAAACAACGACATTTCTCTTCCCGCCTGTACCCAAAGCCTTCGTTGCCATTCAATCTGTCCTCGGTCCCGTGTTTTCCGTTTTCCCTCTCCGCGACGTTATGAGAAATATTCGGATCGGTTTACAGAACAAAAAAATGTGCTCCCGATATTCCCGATTCCTTCACATTTTTCGCTGATGTAAGAAATCGCTGGCTCTGTTCTTTTGGAGTGTAAAAACTGTGCTTTGAGAATTTTGGAAACGTTTATGGAAGCGAAGGAAAATTCGAAAGTGTTAAAGAGAAGATCGCGTATTTCCATTACCCTACGTACGAGTACAATGGAGTGTCGGTCTGTTGAAATAATTGTACCAAATGCACGCATAAAATAGAATAGTGGTAATCGAAGGAAAGGAAGGTCTTGTGTGGTTTTGGCAAAGAATAGTACTAACCCATCTCTACCCGTGGGTGTCGTAAGAGACGCCTAAGAGCTCATGAAGCCAAAGATGGGCTATGGGATTGATGATTATGATGAACATCTTTCTGAGTATCGTATCATCTTACATACTGCAGTCACCAACAACAGCTGCAATGCTTACAAGCGTGGTGACTATGGTAAATCCTCTCCTGAGTACCACGTATTTTTGCTGGACTTCTGGAGGGAGCTCCCTGTCTTGTAGTGGACGTTTTCATGGGATGCTATGATGAATGTGAGGAAATAGTTTACATGCGATTTTGTATACTTTACCAATCTTGTTGGTAATTTTTGTGTCATTCAATATTCAGTGATAGTTTATAGTAGATACTAGTTTTAAGGGTGGCGTAACTTGAGAAGCAGAATGCGCAGGGAGCACGGAATAGTATGTCTATCTTTCTATTTTCTTCTTAATAAAGAGAGAGGGAAGACACGTTCTGCCCCGCGCTGCGCATTCTCCGTCTCATCTTACGCTCACCCTAACTTTATTGCTGTATGTCACTCGTGATATGTCGTATTGTATTAAATTTTAACTTTACTAAACTTGTATTATCTTTTGTTGCAGGTACTGCTCTATATAGAAACCTGCAAACCAAGGATTTAAATAAAATTAAAATCGAGGAAATTCACTTTATCCTTCCACAAACGGAGTGAATTAAAAGAGTTCTTAGCGAAGAATAAACGTAATTAAGAAAAGAATTTTTAAAAATTGTGTAGAAATTTATAATACTTCCTCCTGTGAAGTCACGTCTTGTGTAATTAATTTTTAAAGTTTGAAAAATTTTTCATTCTTTACGGCGGCGGTAGAGTTTTGTTATCTTATTTGCCAGTTGGTTTGTGTTTACTTTACAAAATTTTTTTTTTGGTAAGAGTATTTTTAGGGATCCGTATTACTTATGTACCTTACCTTACCCATACCCGTAACCTAACTTTATTAACCTAAGTAAGTCAAGGCATATGACATCAATAAATACATCAGTTACTTTAAACAGTTGTGTAACAACTCCTTCAATAAATTTCTGTCGTTTTTCGTTTAGTTTTTTCAAGTATTTTTTTGATTGAAAACAATATAAAAATAAAAAAATTCAAGCCATCACTGCCAATCTTCAACGTCAGAAGAATCCAGTAGTTACTAATTTGAGTTTGGCGTAGCCTCGCCATGCTTGGGCCACTGCATGAGAGCTGGCACGAACGTTCGTCTTTAAAAATAACGCAGGACATTTTAAAATGGCGACCAATCTGCGACATATACTAATAAAATAACATAACATTCGCAGTTAATTAGAAAGCACCTTATGTATAAATATTTGCGATTCGAATCCATAATTTAGAAGTCATTTCTGTTGTCAGACGCACTCCACCATCTTTATTTGATTAATACGGAACCATTAAACTAAGACTCCCTCTCACTCTTAGCATTTTTTCCTCTCGCTAACGATGCGATGGTGGTTTTTGGAATTGCAAATTCCGTTAATTGCCCAATGGAAGTTAGCATTCGCACTTTACGCGTTTGTCGAAATATTTAGCATTTTCAATGACCGAATAATTTTACTCCTTTAGCGTGCAAACAAAGCCCTCTCTGACTTATCTGAATTTCTTATTGTGTTTGACGAGCTTTGAATTTAATTCTGTAGGTGTCTCGTTGGAGGTGATCACAAGGTAAAATTACCTATACATTACAAGTTAATTTAGTCAGGGAAATATGCCAATATATGGAAAAATAGTTTTCAGTGAGTCATCGCTTTCCGCCGCTGGTAGCCAAGCCCCGTAACCAATTAGGTCGCTTAAAATTATAAAGTCAAAAGCACAATGAGTAACTGAAGGCAAACCTTCGAAGGAAGGCAAGCGTTCGTTTCCTTTGTTTGTTACCAAAAAAACGAAAAAAATTATAACGTGGACGAACTATAGGTACGCACGGCAGCAAATAGAAACACAACTTGGATAGCATAAGCTGAATCGGCGCTACACCTTTAACGCCCGAAACCGCAGACCCGCTCAAGGTCTAAGGCCGGTATTTCACTGGGACACCATGGCAGCGCAACCAGTCGCCGCTACCAACAAAATGTATACAGCTCTATAGAGAGTTACTCACCTGGTGTCCGTTTGGTTGCGCAACCAATTTGGCGGCGCAACGAGTTCGGATGCTGGTCGCCCTACCACTCCCAGTGAAATATAGCCCTTAATACTGTGGCCGCAGGGTGTGTCTTTACTGGTGTCCGTGGTGTCCCAGTGAAATACCGGCCGTGTTTCCACCGAAAAGTTGCCGTGCATATGTCGTGGCCAGATCGTGGTATTGGCTATTTCATGATGTATGTTGGTTACTTCATGAATTCATGTTGGTTACTTCATGAAATGCAACCTAACATAACCGAACCTTTCATGAAGTGGTCAGCCACATCATGAAGTGATCATTTCTAACGATCTGGCACGACACATATATGTCACCGGAAAATGATACGAATCGTAAGTTGATAAATTTCCTAGTAAGTTGATCAACTTTCGAAAAATCATAAACTCGTAGGAAATTCGTAGATCCATAAGTCCGTTAGGTACTTAAAGCAAATACAGCCTAACCGATCCCGACAGGTTAGGTTCTCTTTCGACCAAACGAAGCGAATTCGGTAAAGTTTATATTTTTTCGAGTTGATAAATTTACTAGGAAATTGATCAATTTACGAATCCGTATTATTTCCCGGTGACATATACATACATTATTAGGCTACAACTACGAGTATATAAATAATGAAACAGACAAAGAGTTTGTTTTAAACGTTTGGACTTCGACAGCACTTTGTTGCCAATTGCAACCATAATGAAAACAAGACTATAGGTTTTTTGTATATATTGCGTAATAGGAGATCAATGAACCCCGATCTCAGCTGTTGGCTAACTGGTGGTAGGTGGCGATGGGTTCGTAGATGTAGCATGCTTCCCTAGAAAATGTCTGCTCACTCTGGCCTTAAAGTACTTATAGATAAACCGCCTAAATGAGTCCTCGTCCGCGGGGTACAGGAGCGCGGGGGTAAGACGACAAAGGAGGAACGAAAGAGGTGCGGGCGGCGCGTCTTTCCATTCTATACAAGGCCAGAACGCAAGGGTATGAAACTAATCGCGTATAGATTGGAAATACCGTTTTTACTGAGTTCTTCCAATCCATACAAGAGCAGTACGCAAATACTCGCGTATAATTCGTAATAACGTAGAAGTATATCTCGTTCCATAATGTACAGCGCGAGTACGCATACGGACTAATCGTGTATGTATTGGAATAAACGCGCTAAACTCTAGATTACAATTTGTACGCGATCAGTTGCATGCTCGCCATTTTGATGTAATGACCTCTCTTTCTATTTGTTGGTAATTCATATCGGCGTATCTATTTTAAACATTGAATCATCTTAATCGTTGAAAATCCGAGTTGAAAATACCGCAAAGACATTCCTATAGACGTGACAACATCAGAAGAGTCCCCAACCAATTTATTACCTATGCGTCAATGATGAAGTTCCCGTTTTTAGGGTTCCGATACTTAAATGGTAAAAAACGGAACCCTTATGGTGCGACTTTGTCTTTCACACCTCTATATCTCAGCAACCACTCATGCTGTCGACTTGAAATTTGGAATAGTTATAGAATGTGGTTGTCCAACTTAATTGCACATGTAAGATTAAAAAAAATATTATGATTATTACTGTAAAGAGTATATTTTTGTGTTTTTTTACGACTGTTAGTTTTAAAGTTGTGATATGAAAAATGTCAAAAAATACCATTCCCCACCCTTATCTCTGAAATTTGTGAAAGGAAAAATTAATTAAAGTCGATAGAAGTTTATGTATATCGTAGAGCAAAAGTAAAACGATCTTTCTAAGTTGCACAGTTTTTTAGAAATCTGCAAAAAACCTTTACAAACAAATTTAGTTTTGCGGTCCTAAAAATAGACTTTATTGCTTCCAAAAATACTATATAGGCACATCGGAACCCTCAGCGCGCGAGTCCGACTTGCACTTGACCGGTTTTTTTTGTATCACTTACAATAAAGCAGTGACTGAAATAAAAGAAATTTTCAACTAATTCACATTTATTTTAGAAGCACATCCATTGTCATTAAATAGCCATTCATATTTTCAATAATCCTCTAAAACATGTCACTACAGACCAACAGGCCCAAAATGTTATTTTTAACAACATTAAAAAAGGACTGTCCCGCAATATATGTGTACAGCCGACAGCTAGTATCAAGACGAACCATGAAGAACAAGGGAACAAAAAATAGAATACAAGCAGGCCGACCTTCAGCTTCAACATCCACCGTAATAAAATATATAACACCGGCCAAGTGCGAGTCTGACTCGCGCACGCACGGGCGCGAGGGTTCCGTACCAGTACCACCACAAAATCATAATAAAATTGTATAAGTTGAAATTTTTGTACATTGCTATGCAAAATTTTTTGGATCCGACACGCACTTGAGCTAAAACAAAAATTGTCTATAAAAACTGGTCTTTAGTAGGGGAGCCCCCCTTAATTTATTACTCTTTTTATTTTTAGCATTTTTTGTTCTACCGGCAACAAAAGTACATAATCTGTGAAAATTTTAACTGTCTACCTATTACTGTTCATGATATACAGCTCAAACAAAATTTTGTAAAAACAGCTGATATTGGTGGCATCTTATTTCATTGTTTTAAAATATTTTTTAAAACAAAAATACAGTATTTATCCACTCAACGAGCTCTAAACAACGATACCCCACTCGATGGGGTTGGTCAAACTTTTTTAACGCTCCCCCCCTTTAGCTGTTTGGGGCCCCCCTTAATATTTTACTTTTTTATTTTTAGTACTTGTTGTTGTAGGGGCAACAGATATTCATGAGATACAGCCCGCTCACAGACAGACGGACAGACAAGCATCCCGTTTTTCACCCTTTGGGTACGGAACCCTAAAAATATCTCAGCATTTTGTAGAATGCCAAGCCAAAATATTAAATGACAAATTATACAATTTTCCTGTGACATATGCATTGTAGAAACACAGCCTTCCGAATACTGAAAGGGCATGATCAGTCAACGTAACTGGCGAACAAAACTTTCAGGAAATGAAAGAAAAAATTGGCTTCTCCATACAAACTGTCCAATCAAGTTTGTAATTTTGTATGGAGAGGCCGTTCTTTTTTATTTCCTGAAAGTTTTGTTCGCTGAAAGTTGTTCAGTTACGTTGACTGCTCGTGCCCTTTCAGTATTCAGAAGGCTGTCCTTTACAGCCGGTAAAAACGCGAGCAATTTCCTATGGTTGCGTTCTCGCCTTGTATAGAATGGAAAGACGCCGCCAGCATCCACGATACAAACTATACACGATCAGTACGCAAAATTCGTGTATGTTTTGTAATAACAAATTTAAAAACAGCATTACAATATATACGCGAGCAGTTTCCTATGGTTGCGTTCTGGCCTTGTATAGAATGGAAAGACGCGCGGGCGGCGGGGCATTCTCATTCTCTACGCGCATCCGCTCCCCGCACCTGCCCTTGTACCCCGCGGGCGACGACTCATTTAGGTACTACTTAAAATTTTAATTTATTTATTCAAAATTGAAATAATATGTTTTTTAACTTAATTTTGGGTAATCTCTTTTTATACCTATTGAGCATTTGTCGTATTTTCTTTCAAAAAAGAAATATTAAGAAATGAAACAAAATTTTAGGAAGTCGGTTTTTAAAAAGCTCGGAGATAAAATGATTTTCAGCGAAATCTAAATGAAAAGTGATACCTACTTAGTAATGAGGGCCTCTGGAAAATGTTTTCTTTTCAAGCTAAATATAGCCATCCCCGCACGTGTAAGCCCTTTAATTCGGAATAAATCACTTGATTATTTTTGTCCGGTATCTTTTTCATAATAGTCGAAACAAGAAAATAAAAATGTTTCCTCATACAAAACACTATTTGCTGATACAATTTGTATGGGAAGATGAAAAAAATCAGTTTCATGGTCTAAGTAAGATTCTGTAATTATGTGAATTAAATAAAAAAAACCCTATTTATAATTCTTTTGTACAATTTTTTTTTGACAGCATTCATTTATTTCTTCCTAATAGACCTCATAATATTTGATCCCTATAAATTTTTACCAAGATTGTTGGCTAAAAATAATAACTCACGAGGCAGGTATATACTAACGCTACATAATTGATATAATTTAAAACTTTTATTCAATAAGTGTAATTATTTTTCAGAGATGACATTTTTGGGACCCCTAGATCGGTTTTCACGATAATAAAGGTCCTGCCTTCATCTACCGATATTTTATAGGTCGGCATTGTATACAGAAATTTATAGTATCTTTTGTTTAAGAAAATGTGGAAATAATACGTATTTATATTGAACAAGAAGTTAGGCAGAAACCATATCATCATCGTATCAGCCTACAGACGTCCACTGCTGGACATAGGCCAACCCTAAAGATCTCCATGACGACCATTATTCTTCCACTTAATTGACCCATAGTTTTTCAATCTGTTTGTGAGAATTTAATCATTCTTATTTTCTTATTAACTCAATTTGAAATTAAATAAAAACAAACCGGTTGCATCCAGCTCGATCCAGTTACATTGGAAATCGCTCGCGAGTTTAATCCAGTTTGATTTATATCTCGGTGACGGGTGGACTGATTACTTCCTATGCATTACCCTGATGAATGTATTTGCATTAGGAATCCAGGGCTTAACGTCTTAGCTGCAAATCTCTCAATGTGTAGGGTGCTGCTAAGCTGTCGATTGGTTGTCGTCACACACCAAGTTGTAGTTGAAAATAGGACGTGAAGAGGTATATAACTGTAAATAAATCTTACCTACTATAACGGAAAAACACGAAGGAAAACCACAAAAAAATTCTTAGGTACCTTAACTATAATCCATTTCATTCGTTAATTCCAACGCTTACCAACACATTTTGCAGCCATGACTCTAACCAGAGTATATTTGACGGAAAAAATTACCTCCCGACGCATAATGTCACGTTCGTAAAATGTCACTTTCTCAAAATGTCACGTTCGCAAAATGTCACGTTCGCAAAATGTCACGTTCGCAAAATGTCACGTTTGCAAAATGTCACGTACGCAGAATGTCACGATCGCAAAATGTCACGTTCGCAAATTTACCAACTTGTTTTTTCTGACAGCTTTAGGTGACTACTATTGACATACTCGTAGCTGCAAAATGTGTTGGTAAGCGTTGGCATTTACGAATGAAACTGATTTACAAGGAAACATGAAAACGACAGTGCGACTTATCAGAAAAAAGACAATATTTGATATTCTTTACAGCAAGTTTGATTTAATGGCTTCTGTTAAAAAATACAGTTAAATAAAAATTTTGCCTTCATGAACTCTGAATGCTAGATATGAATAGGTAGTGAAAATAAAACTGAATCAGTACTAAGTGGTTGCAAACCTTTTTCAAACGCAATGGTTCTGTAAATGGAAAATATTAATTAAAACGTGACTCTCGATATTGAAATGATACTTTTACCATGACGTTACGAAATTACAAAAATAGTTCAAAAACCTCACATGTGTGATGACATACCAAAATCCGCAATCCTCTTCTCTCCGTCAGATAATGACGTCACAGCCCAACAGATGGCGCTAACCAAATAACTTAATCGATTGTAGTCTATCGTCGACACACATGGGCCAATCAATCGAAACGTATCGAGGGCCCTTGGAGGTCTGATTTAGTGGTTACTCATAATGAATTCGGGAGTGAGTGTTGAGCACTTTAGTTTATTAGAAGATTTTTTTTTATTTTTATTTATTTAGGTCACCAAACAGTAGCACAATATAATATTACAAAAAGAATATTATTATGATATAAGGTACCTAGTTGTGCAACCAGCACCGATAACCACTATTTACTAACTAAATTACAATGTTATTGTCCAGATGGTAGATAGGTAAGAACAGTTTTTCTACGTAAGTACAGATATATAATATTATTAGTTGTTTACCTTGTTAATCACTATTTTCTGTCCGATCGCGAACTTTTCCTCAGCTAAAAATGGATGGGTGACCGCACATTTAACCGTCCCATAGAAGTCGCAACGCCATAATGACGTTTCAAACGTTTTGATTTTAGGCTTTTCCTATATTTGTGCTGTGAGACCTAGATTCTTGTTGAGCTTTATAATTCTAGTTCAACGGTAAATACCCCATAGGTTTGGTTTGGTTTTTAAATTTGTGGAGATGGAGACGTAAATGGCCGAATCTTTTGATTGTGTTGTTGTTTCTACAACAACACAAAGCTTGCTTAAAGTTCGTAAGAAAAAGGGTCTTGACAGACAGACAGACTAACAACAAAGTGATCCTATTACGGTGCCGTATTTTTTCTTGTGTTGTCCGTATGGTGCCGGCAAAGAATAGTACCAACCTATCTATACCCGTGGATGTCGTAAGAGGTGACGAAGGGCTTATAAATCGGAGGACGGGCAGCAGCATCTTTCCGTGTATCGTACCATCTTACATACTGCGGTCACCAATAACAGCGGTCGCCAGCCGCAACGCTTACAAGGGTGGTGGGTGACTATAGTAAATCTGAAGATCTGGAGGGAGCTCCCTGATCGGCAGTGGACGTTTCATGGAATGTTATGATGATGATTTTTCCTTTTGAGGAACAAAACCCTAAAAAAATTAAGTTCTGCAAGTTTTATCTTTTCACATTTGCAGAGTTGCTTAGCGTAGTTTAAATAAATCATGGGAACGAGAAAAGATTTTATTAAAATACTCTACCTGTACATGTAGGGCGACCGATTTAATTTTATGCTACTTCAGTAAATAATTTAAGAAATAAATCTCGTTAACGTATTTTTGATCGTCAAAAATCTGGCAACACCGTCCATCCGTCGCATTAATTACTTCACTCTTGATGCCAGAGTTTTCTTTTTGTTTTTATCTCGAGCCGTTTTTCGCAAGCAATTTATTTCACTCTGCTGACTGGTGAATTTTACTTACAAATCGGGAAGGGAGATATGGAATGGGTGTGTAGCTAGGACAGTTAAGAATTAGTATTTATGAAGGAAGCACTTTCTATTCATCTTCATTTGTTAGATTTGAAAAGACGGAAATGTAGTTAACATAATAAATGAACAGATAATTAATCGATACACTGCTTGAAGATTTTCGCAATAAACTGTTATAATAGAGTTACATGAATCTACTCAAAATTGCTTTGAATATGAAAATCAAATTGCCCAATCAAGGACAATGTTCGTACTAAATTTACACAAGGCCTGACTTGCTGCAGGGGTTGCCAACCGCGGCGACGCTCCAATTAATCCAGAATCAATAATGCCGATTAACTCGGTAGGTTGATTACCCCTGCTTGGTCAGCTACATGCCCGTTTAATCGAAATCCCACCGCCAGTAATCATAGCGTGCTAATTCAGACCGCGTTTATGTCATTGGCTGACTTGTGCTAGAAATTAGGAAGTGCAGTTCGAATTTGGAACGGGCTTGTGGTTAGGTTAAGGTGGATGCGAACGCAAGCCTGCATAAGCAGTAATTTTGGGAAATCATCTTGCTTGTGCGAGCTAAAACCATCATACAGTCTTTTATACCTGAAGACTTGTCAAGCTTGCAGTTACTACGTATGCAGCCACCGTTTTATAACTGTATGCAGGAAGCTAATACGAATACAGACAGCCATTCAAGAAAAAAACGGGGCTTATTTTCACATCATTTACTTATTTCAGTTTTTCTATTTATAGCAATCACTTAAAAAGTAAATTTTAAGAAAAAGGGGATAGAAAATCCCACTTAATCCTTACCTTACGCTAAAATCCCTTGTTGATAACACCTCGAGCTATGTACCGACAGCCGTACACAGGGTGTCGAAAAAACATTAATTTCAACACTTCACCCCTCGCAATATCCATCACAGTATTTACATAGAGGGTGATAAATCTGAGAAAATTCTTATATGGCAGAGATATTGGAACGGCGATGTAGGTATCATAGCGGATTCATTTGCTGACTTATTGCCCTATATTCAGATGTCGAGATACGCCTGCGATGTCGATTTGATTCGAGGAAAATGTGCTTCGAATTCGATGTAAAAATTGCATCAAGTTTCCCCCCCATCGAATATGTATGAGTGTCGCGTCTAGAAACTTTGCTCATTTTCAGCTGCCAACTTTTGAGGTGGGACGTTCAATAATTATATTGAATATATCTTACGCACGCCATCTTATTGAATATTAATAGTTAAGTTTCCGAAGTTGGTCATTTTTGTTAAACATCGTTCCGAAATACAAAAAGAATATGTATTCAAAATGTCATAATAAGATACCTAATAGCTTTTCGTGGCGGTGTTTCTGTTTTCTTGTTTAAAAATTAACTCTATAGAACATTTCATACGAAGTTTCCTTCAGTTTTCTATATATTTATGAAATTTTCCACTGCATTGTGCAATGGCATTTATAACCAATTGGAAAATGTTTGCAGCAGTTTTAATATTATATGAAAGCGAATTGCAACCGTACATTGCGGCGTTCGTTTATCTGGAATTTAGTTATTCATATTTTATTTATTTATTCATCGTGCTACATATTTAAACAATGTTGCATTGTTTATTAACATTTTTAATTTTTGAAGCACTCGTGGCTAAGCGGTAGTTGCTGTTGCTTTCCGACCACGACAGTTAAGCACCGTTTGCCGTGGACAGAATCTAGTTCAGCACTAAATAATAGTCATTTAGCCAAGTCACAGGCCATTTGGCTGCTTGAGAACCCTGACATTCAGAGTTGCCACTAACTTGGCAAGGCTTTTTGGTTTGCCCTTGTCATGAAGGTAGGTTAGGTGAGAGACTCCGAGATTTTCAACCCAAAGATAATATAATTTTTAATGCACATGTTCACCAACATAACAACAGTTCAAGGAAACGTAATAATTATCATTGTCCTAACCTTATTTAGTTTTTACAGAGACAGCCACTTAACTTAGGGAATTTTACGAGGGCTGATTTTTACAAGATGACGGACTGCCATCCGACCTTGCGACCCACAGAGCGAATCCCAGAGCCTTTAGCCTTAGCTTAGGCCTGATTTCACCATACTCTGTTTTTCGTTTCTATTAACAAAATATTTTTTATTTAGGTCAAAACCCAAAAAGTTTTGACATTAAATCATTATTCATTAGGTACTTTTAAGATTACGCGTGGAGTTGATTAAATTGCCATAAGTACTCGATGGGACACTTCGTAACCTAAAAAGTCCGTATCCGTCAGCTCCTGGGCTTAGCCACTTAGCCAGGCTAGTGGCCAAAGAAACTGTCAGAGTTTCGAGCCATCAAATACCCTCTGATAGTGATAGTAGCTGGGACTTGGCTGGGACCAACGGCTTGACGTGCGATCCAATGTTAATATTTTGTGAATTTTCGGGCTAAGATGCACACCGCGACTTGGGCGAGTCGCAAGCGACTGTTACTTTTTGTGTATGGACGCGTGAAGACATAACCCGCTCTAACCGGTTTAATCTATGTAGACTCGTCGAGTCGCAGTACGCATGCTCGACCTACAGGAAGCAACTACCTCATGATGGCCTTGAGAGACAAAAACTAAAAAACATAAAAAAATTGCTTATTTTCATATTCTGAGTAAAACACAAACAAGAATTCGACAAAGGATCCTAAAATAACGGAGCCTGTATGTGAAACCGGTACGGAAAACTTTATCCCCACCCGTCAATGATTCCTCGAAATCATTTTCTGAATAGCTTCATACGCTTTCGAACTTTCTCAAAATAAAACAATTGTTATAATTTATTCTAACAACTTTGAATTGGGTATGTGTTTATTACTCACTAAAATTGTTTATTTTATAAACTTGAAGTAGTTCGTCGATACTTAATCCTGTAGGATAAACAATTCCGCCTAAAATAACATAGGACATACCCGTAGTTGTATTATTTAACTTGTATAACTTGCTAGTCCTTAGGTTGGTATTGAGATTGGGTTTTTGTTTCGGAATATGCTTCCAAGTTAATGCTAAATTTATTTTTAAATCATTCACATATTTTTTTTTAATTTTACTACGGAAAAACATAATCCTATACTAGTAAACGAGCAATATTTATATATTTGTAATCGGTTTATCGGTCGGTTGGCCCCGTGTGGTATCGGTCGGTTGGCCCCGTGTGGTATCGGCAAAGAGCTCTGTGTGGCGCCGGCATAGAATAGTACCCACCTGTGTATCGTATCACCTTAAATTCTGGGGTCACCAACAACCGCTGTCCATGGTGCCAGCCGTAACGCTAACGAGCGTGGTGACTATGGTACTTCCTCTCCACATTGTTTCAGCAAAAGCTGGAATTTTGGATGGAGTTCCCTGTCCTGTAGTGGACGTTTCATGGGATGTCATGATGATGATTAATTTTCTCAAAAACGGCTCTAACGATACGGGGGTTAGAAGGGGCGAAAAAGCGATCTAGCTAGGTCTCATGTCTGGGTAAAATTGTTTTCTCCGTTTTTTGAACATTTCTTGATAATAGCGCGTTTCAGAAACTCTACAGCGCCATCTGTTTTTAGGCTTTGGATAAGATTATACAGAGCATAGCTCGGTCGCCCAGGTACTAGGTATAATATTGTAATGTAATATTTCGAATTAATGTTAATATTTTTGTTGAATCAAAAACATAAGCCTCCTTCTGGGCGGTCGGGTAAAAAGATTTAGGAGGCCTGAAAGAAAGTGCTACTTAAAAAAGGCCGGCTGTCTGCGGTTTTTTCTACCCTGCATAATATTATGTCACATATTTATATCTGTGTCTTAACATACGTATGGTATATTCTAGGTGTATGCTAATTTGTAACTGAATATAAATAATGTGTGAGATTGTTTAACGATAAATTTCTTCAGTTTCAGGTGAGTCTTGCCTCTTGGCCAAGGACTCTAAGGTACTCTACCAGACTATAGGAATGGTTGTTGTATCAAATTGATTTCTACAGTTATTTATTTTCAGTTCACAATTGGCTGAAACAGTCGATGAATGTAAGTAATTTTAGGGTTGGATTTCATTTAGTTACAGAAACTACTAAATAAATCTTTATATTCTTCGAAAGACTTAGTGTAGCAACACATCTGCAAAAATTCCGACGCGGAAAGATCCGCTTATTAGGCTCGCAATGTTTTTTACATCATCATCATATCAGCCGAAAGACGTCCGAACTTCCGTTGCTATCACATTTGACGGATTTTTCGGTCGCGGAAATTCGCACGTCAGAATTTCCGATGGTGTGTCGCTATACTTAACGTACTCATTGAATATATTATTCTGTTTGACACTGCACTTTGTATTATGAAATCCAACCCTTGAAACTAGAAAAGCCAAAATTAACTTGAATTATACGAAAAAGTTGAGCATAAGCGCTCGATTCCCAAAAATAAACTTTCCACCCAAATTTATTCACTTTTAGTTCATTCTGTCCTTTTAGTTGCCGATTCATTACTTTCTTTCAATTTCAAAGTTATTGCAATTCATCGCACTACTTCCCAGGTTTATATATTATTAATTATTTATATTTTTTTGCCTTGAATGTTCCTTTACCATATACTTACCTAAGTCTGTGAAACTGGTGTGACACTGTATAATTTTGCGTTGACATCTAACTAATCTAAATGATTTTCTTCTTAGGTTCTTTTTCAATCGGATTGTCAGTCAGAACTTTGTTTGGATAAAACCAACCCGAAGTAAATTTCTGCTCAATGTAAAATATTACAACGCAACATGCAATCTAAGAGGTTTAAAAATATGGGCCAGCGCAATGAAAGAAACAAACTGATTTCTCGTAATGACATTAGCTGATGAAGCTTCTGAAATCTCTTGTTGTTATAAGATGAGCAATAAACAACAGTACTACGAAGACAGACTAAAGACATAATAATGCGCTTGTCAACTTCCACGAAGGTCTTTTTCTACGTAGCAACTATACAGTACACAACAGTTTCACAAACACTTCTAAACTATCTCATTGTTAGCTGTTTCAGTCTTCTGTGTGTGTGTTTCTTGCTTGCTATCATAGCTATATATCTCTACCTACTTTTTTTACAGTATGCAGTTGTTTGCATCTATATGTTCATGTAGTATCTATATGTCGGTATATAGTATGTGTACGTAGTTAATATTAGTTGTCTATTTAACCGCATATGTTTAGCGGATGTGTTTTAACGTTATTTTCAGAAGAATATTTTATTCAAAGAAACTAATTCTGTAGTATTTTGAATAACAGTTGTGGATGCATTTACAAATGGAAAGATACAATTTTTCCTTAATAATATAGAGATAAGCCCGCAATCAATTTAATGATATGACACTGTGAACATATTTCACACTACTGCATAGCTCTACATATACAGGCTGTAAAAAAACATCATGGAAACTGAAACTGAATAGAAACTATTTTGTCCAAAGAACATGGCAAATACATGTTTAGTTTCCTGTGCAAAATGCGCTGTCGCATCATGCAGTTTCCAAAGAGAAATATAACAAAAAGTTTTTATGGGATATCAAAATACTTTTTTTCTTTGGGGCATGTTGTCCATGGTCTGAATTCACAGTTTTAGATTTCGGGAGATGGCTTAATACGCTCTGTGTGTATAAACACTTATATTTTTGCTAACATTATAATTCTAACTCTCTTCTTATCACAGAACTTTCACCTTCTTCAAAATCACAAATCACAGCACATTCTGTACCCAAATCGTCCTATATTCCTCACGTCAATTGAACTGCAAGCTTTTTTGAAAACAGATAATTTTATTTATACTTTTGACTAGGTAGAGTGGTAACCACGTACCGGAAGACGTAACATGGGCAGGCCCTCCACAAGGTGGACCGACGATCTAGTCAGGGTTACGGGAAGCCGCTGGATGCGAACCGCGCAGAACCGGTCATCATGGAAATCTTTCGGAGAGGCATGCGTCCAGCTGTGGACGTCTTTCGGCTGTTATGATGAACGACCAAATTAGTTGAGTACCTAAAATTGAAGCTACTTCCGTCGAAGTTACCTCCACCATACCACTATTCTTCTGAACGCAAAAGTGCGCTTCGCACAAAAGTGTGAAGAGTATATAGGTAGTTATGACGTCGTAAATTTATTGTAAAGGATTTTTAATAGTAGATTAGTAGCCAAGGGCTGTAAGGCATCAATTGCTGCCCGAGATATTTAGGCGCACGAGCGCAGCGAGGGCGCCTATAGTTCGAGGGTGCAATTGATGCTTACACCCGAGCTAACTACTCTGCTTTACATCTGGATTGTGAGGACCAATTAGCGCTATAGGGTAATAATGTAGCTAGAAAAGCCCTAGTGCGGTAAGTAATTAAAACGCCCGCCGCCCCGCTGCTGGAGGCAGCCATCAAGGCGGAGCCGCGCGTGGAGGTGGAGGTGCTGCCGGGCGGAGGCGTTACAATTACTTACCGCCCTAGGGCTTTTCTAGCTACATTATTACCCTAGAGCGCTAATTGGTCACCTACAAGCCCCATTTGGGGGTAATAAGGACTAAATATATAAGGAATAAACATTATTTATGAAACCTAACGAGTGAAAAAAGTATATTACATTAACACATTTTAAGTCCTTGTTATCTTTAAATCAAATAGACTACTGCAAAATATACCAAATTTCAGCTCCTTCAGTAATGAAACGGCTTTATATTTTTTTGCAAAACATTCTTTTTATGACTGTTAGAAGGCGACTACCGCATTTTCGATGTTAAGAAGAACAGCCTGATCAGGTGCTTAAATTAGTCCGTAGTCAGTGTAGAAGAGGTGACTTTGACGAACAGCTTTATCTAAAGGGTTTTGCTCTATACTGATATTTTCAATTGAGCTTTGTCGAAAAGGGTCACAGTTCAAATTTTAGTACTTTAGATCGTAATATGTTGTCCTATAATGGTTATTTCCTGTAACTGAAGCATAAATAGAAGGCTCCAGGCACTCTATTACCAAATACTGTTTTGTTTAAAATTGTGTTCCGTGAAATGTGATGTGAAGTATAACGAAACCATTAAGAGATTTCATTACGGACAAAAGCGAAACATTATGGAACTACTAAAAATTTCATAAGTCCCCGAGCTTGGACCTCGAAATATTGATCGTGCGTCTCGCTCATTCATGCCGACGTGCGACAAAGGCCGAGATAGGGGTGCCAACATAATTTTATTTGTGCTCGCTCGTAAATGAAGATACCTTTAGTCCAGTAAATAGTTTATCATGTTCATGTTTATCACACATGCCGCATGATGGCTCTGACAGTTTTGATCTCAAAATAGTAATTCAAAAATAAAAAAATATGTTTGAATCAGAGACGAATACACACACATAAATAGATAAATAACACCTAGACACAGAACAAACACTTGCGTTCATCACACAAATGTTTGTCCTTGGTGGGGATCGATCCCGTGGCACACGGCGTAGCAGGCAGGGTTGGTGTAGTTACCAACTACACCAACGGGCTTGTCAATAATAATTAATAATAGTAGTTAGTTAGTTAGTGGGCTCCTGTTTCCGCAATTAAACTCTGATTTGGTCCTTTTTGCGTACAGGTTAGTCTGGTTAATTAAGCCAGCCCAGCTCCTTCCAGAAGCTCAGAAGTCTCCTGGGACATTCGCAGGCTTCGCGGAGCGACCTCGTGTTGTTGAGGATTTTAGCCCGTTGGTCGGCCAACGCAACGCACTCCAGGATCACGTGATTGACCGTCTCTTCCGCGTCAAGGCAGCCCCTACATAGTGGGCTATCGGTAACGCCGATTGTGAATAGGTGTTTGTTGAGCGAGATATGTCCTGTAATAGTGCTCACAACTATTCGGAGGTTTGTTCGATTGAGGCTGAGAAGTCGGTGGGTAAGCTTAGGTGAATTAGTGGATAGCACCTCCTTTGACTGTCTGCAGCTCGTTAGGCTAGCCCAGCGGGCATTGTGTTGGTTCTGGGTAAAGCCGTGAAGCCATGTGCGGATATTAATAATAGTAATAATTAATAATAATTTGAAACAGCTTCCTACTTTTTTTATTTATTGATTTGGAAATCAGCTACCTCTTTATCCTTGTTAAAAAATTTGCGCCAAACCGCCGGCGATGAATGAACGTTTCTTTATAGTTAAATCTCCTTTAGAACGAAAGTTTCAGCACTAATTACTTGAGTCAATGATTCTTGGCTTCCAAATCTTTCTCTTAGCAACCCTAGGATCATCTCGGTTGGGTAAGCCACGCACACACTCACAAACCACACACATTCTCACACGTGCCATTACCCGTGGCTGTGGGTGTACACCATAGATAATGGAGTAGTCTGCAGGATTAAGCACAGGGTGGCGACTACGTGGTTTTTATTTCAGATTGTAATTAAGATTAATTGCAAGATTTAAACAAATTATCTTTTTGAACCAAATATTAATTACGAAAAAAAATTTTATTCCCTGGTTATGACTACTTTACAGAACAACCCGAAGTTTTAAAATCTACTTAGTACCAGGTAACAAAGCGATGTAGAGGCCGCCCTCGGAAACGTTGGTGCGACGAACTTAACACCCACTTAAGTAACTGGCGGGAGTTGGCTTTTAACCGGGACAAAAGAAAGGAGGAAAGGGATGCCCTGTGGGGATGCCTTTGCCCTGCAGTGGGATATTGAGTGCTAGTAATGATAATAATAACTAAGTAAATAAACAAAAGATATTCATATACCTATCGGCGCAGGAGGCCATAAATATCAAAATCATCTAGGATTTTTGTGGGTTCAGGTATAAACAACCAGAATCCGATTATTGTCACGTCATGTTACGGGCTCCGGGTTTGTGGTGAGGCACCCGGACCCTTCTGGCTCAGTTTGACCCTGGATAGTTATTACAGTCAACGCTATAATTGTACGTCCTGTGCTGCAACCCCACCAATCATATCTTCAGGAAACCAGACAAATAGTCAGAGCTAAAAGCACGATCACAATTCAACCAGATGACGTGTTGTGTTGTGTCGCCCTTTCACCTTGACGCTTCATCAGATCGACAGCTAACTAAATACTCAGCTGCCAGTCTATTCCTGAAGCAAGGAGGCCTCACTCGGTGTCGCAAAGAAGGTGCTGCTAAGTAGTATGTGCCTACATACCTATAGTCACTTGATAGTAATGATAATAATAACTAGTAAATAAACAAAAGATATTCGTATACCTATAGTCACTTGATGGCAATTGTTAATGTGGCCGAATTCTGGGCTAAAAAATATGACGCTTACAATCGACACGTAATGAAAAAGAAGATCTCCAAAGTAGGTAAAGTCTTTAATAAAATCTTATCAATAAACTAGCTAGGCTCTAGCTGTGCTGCTAGGGAGATTTATATCGATCACAATTATGTTTGTCCTGGGGGGGGATCAATGGCACAGTCTCTACGAGCCGCGTCAACAAGAGAAAGCCTGATACTAAACTAGTTCCTACCGCACATCCCATACCCTAAACTTCTACGGCGTCAGCTGACACTTAAACCGGTAGGGGACAACTACGCATGCGCGTAACTCCTCAAACAGCTGGAGCGCTTTATTTCTGCACCAACTGTTAGAATAACAATTTGCGGTCAGCGCTCACTCCGCTTTACACGAACAAACCAACACCCATTCAGAAAACTAACTATGGAAGTATGGAAGCGCTCAAGTTATATCGCGCGGCGAAATTAGTTCAATAGGATAAGTTTGTCTCTTGAGATTGAGACGGAATGCTCGTGGAATTATTAAATACTTCCCAAAATGTGCTCGTATGAGAGACACTCTCAGAGATTTGACTTCGAGCGAGTCTAATGTACTCCGTAATGACTCCGTTAGTAGGTATGCTGGATTTTGGAGTTTTATTTTAATTCAAATTCGGATTATAAAGTCCGCTAGTTTCCAACCTAGTCAAATGTGTAACATTTTAATTAATGTCAAAACACAAATATAGATTTTGTCTAAAATTTGTGATCTATGACGTCATAATTTCATGCCATTGTTTGTGCACTTCTTAAAATGTAACACTTAATTTTAAATGGAGTTTTATATATTTTACATGATTCTTTCTTAGATTGAAACAGTCTAGTACTTTTGTTTTTGATCTAGAGCAAATCCATATTGCAGATTATATTTTACTAAGAGGTAATAATAATTCATTTATGCTTTGGCGCCCATTTTATGTATTTATGCATTGTATGTTTGTAATTTTAGTACGCTACGTTTATCTCAGTCAACGTATAGGCGGTAGTTGCACTGCGACTACTGCGATTGTATCAAGGTCGATGTGCTCTTGATTGTACGTACATCACACATCGCATTCCAGTTTACTGGTGTGAGCAATTTTTTTCTCTTTTTTCGTCACAATTTTCGCTATCGCCGCGTCATTCCACCGCCTGCTTTCATAAAGCCGACATTTAAAATTTTCGTTTCGCTCACGCTCGATAAACAATAATTTTCGCTCGCGCGCCGACACGTATGAACATTCAAAATTCTGAAAGGACGTTTTTAAGAGTTCGTTAATTTCGAGTGGCCGGTGGCGAGCGACGGAATGAGGCAATCGTTTTAACCACTTTCGTTTCGAAAAATGGCCGCCTCTCATGCAATATTCCGGTGATTTCGTTCGTCGAGCAGATTTGACGTGCCTCTCGTACCGCTATTATGGAGTATTGTTTCGCAGGTGTGATTGAATGCCAAAATGGAACGGGGCCAGCAGAGTTTTGAACAAATGGAGTAATTTGAAGGTACAGAGCTGGCTTATTCAATATCAACTGACCCCACTGCCCCGCCCCGCTAGTCTAGGTACTTGAAAATGGTTCATATTCCTAGAAATAAAACGATAATAAGTAGGTACATTATTTTAAAACGAAAATGAACAACGAATTTTAACGAAAAAATCTTTTCCTATATCGGTTTCAAACACCCCATTTATTTGTCACGAGCCGATAAAAATAGGCACTGAACGTTCCAAATCACCGCTAAAATGGTTAATAAAATATTTTCACCGTTCGCGCGACAGTAAAAACGTCAATCGGTATTAGAGAGGGCCACAAACCTCCACCCATGCTAAACCTCGATCGCTATAAGCACTCGTTTAATTAAAAAGGCCCAGATTTAATTGGAAAAGTATTCATTTGCTCACTCTTTTGTTTGGTTTCCTGTTGATTTATATTTGGTGGTGTCCGGTGAATAGGTCGCACGATTTACGTTTTTTGGCGCCGTTTAAATGGAGCGTTTTATCAATTAAAGAGTACGTTGGATCGGGCGTGAAAACCCCTGACAGAATTCGCACACAAAGTTGAATAAAGTGCCTACGTATCTTGATTTAAAAATAGAAATCAACGGAGTAATTTGTTCCCTTACACGGAAGCATCACTAAACCAGAAGGCAGGCAGTGCCCTTGTACTGGTAGGTGTCTGACATAGAAGCGGAATAAGTCTAGGGGAATGATACTCGTAATGATATGAAGGCAGCATTATAAAATACATTATTACTGTTACGATTCATCATTTACTTAGTTAAGTTTTGCTCAGCGTAGTAAGTAAGTATTTGGAGATGCATTGAATCTACTTATAGTGTTTTTAACACACACACACACACGCACACTATCACTCTCAAACACATCTAGTTCCACTCTTGCGCACGTAAAATTCTATATTGTATTTTAATTTAAAACATTATTTTGTTTTTCTTTTCTCTTTTTTACTAATTGTTGTTTTTCTAGTATCTACAGTGATCACACGTTCCTCTTCATTTTGAATATTAAGTATCACGGTTGAAGGCTGTCTCTTAAAATACAGGTTTTTTTTAACTTAGTTTAAGAGGCAGAGTCAGAAACAAAAGATGTAATAAGTAAGAACGCTAATGTACACTTAAAAACCATGTTTTTTGGAAATAAACAATTATCTTATCTTATCTTCATCGAAAATCGGCCAAATGGTTCGGGGTTCTGTAGTTGCCTTAAGAATCATTTTTGTTAAACAAGTTTTGTTTTTGTTTTTTATTATATTTTCCCTCCTAACGAACAGCGAGGTATCTCTATTATATTAAATTTTTCGACTAGTACTCATTAACGTCTCAAGTCTACTTAGGTGTGATAGTTTTTAAATTCATCTTATATATGTATTTTTCACATTTCTGATAACAACTGTTTAGCTGGCAGAGTGGGAGGGAACACTTTACTCTAACAAAAAATAGCGTTTTGTTTATCGTTAATAGGCTTACTCATGACCTCGATATAATCCAGAGGACAGGGATGAGATCAAAGATGGGACAAGCTTGCTCAGTAGAAGCCTATTCACTCGCGACTTGAATATATTCGGGTTATATGAACTCGGGAACACAGACGCAGGCAGAGAATTCCACTCTTGAGCCGTGCATATTACATAAGATGTTTAAAAGCGCTTTGTGCAAATGTGTGGAATATCAACCAAGTGTGAATGATATCCTGCGGTGCTTCTGGACTCCCAATGGTAGAAGGGGGATGGTGGAATAAGCTCGTGGAGCTCTTGAACACACTCTTCGAAGTACAATCTGTAAAAGACGACAGACAACTTTGCGACGGTGGGTCAGACTGTGAAACTTGGTTTTCACCAGCATCTCATCACCAACGAGCTTCTTGGCTCCGCGATCCATCGAGCCAAGTGCGCCCAGTTGGTATTTAGCTAAGCCATCCCAAATGTGACAACAATTCTCCATGCAGGATCGGACTTGTGCTTTAAACTAGAAGCTGTCCAGGAGTGAAGTATCGCTTAACCTTATGGAGGATATCCAGATTCAATGTTGGCATCGAAGTTCTGGTTAGCACACAAATTCATGCCGAGAAGCTCGAGGCTGTCGGTAACTGGTACTCGTACAGTTGTACTTCAAAAAGCAGGAGCCAAATTGAACGGACTCATTTTGGCGGTAAACAGTCACGCCTGTGTTTTGGTAGCGTTGAAACTCACCAGATTTTGGTTACCCCACTCGGAGACACAATTTAAGGTTGAGTTTATTCGCTCTACTATGGCCACTGGAAGGAATCGTTAGTGGTTGAAAAGAGCCGGCATCTAAACGAGAATTGATTGCAAATAGAGACGCAAGACGAGAGTCTAAGGATTCGTTGTTGACTACAGAACACTAAAAATCAACATAGTTGCTGTTTGTACGAGTATATTAGAAATGTTACATTATGGTCTTAAATTTGTGACCATCTAAACGTGACGGTACCATTACAGTCGACACATACTCGTATCAGACAAGTACACCTGAACGCCAAGTACAAGTAATAAATAAGAGGCACGGCGACCATATTTCAGAAGTTAGTTCCTTCCTACGACATAGCGACAAAATATCTGCAAGTCTAATGGCGCTGGAGTTGCACCGGATAAGGGGAGGCCATGCATTACAAATGCAGGCGGGCAGGGAGGTTTAAGGGACATTTGGGGTTCTAATTAGAAGTGACGTGTGCGTGATTAAGACGTTAATACAAAGTTTAATCGAGTTAAGCATGCTTTGTAGGGTAAATTCAAATTCAAGTCTGGATTCGTAAAGGTATGAAGAAGTAGTGAATATACCAAAGCTGATATATACAAAGTGATTAAATAAGCCGGGAACCGAAAATTCTCGGCTGCCGTTACCACTTATTTAGGCGGGATTATATGGGAAATGAAATTTTTATATAGGACTTACCAGGGGATCCGTCGCTGCGACGCGAAGAAATTAGCGTGCACTTTGATTGAGGGTTATGCAGTGATTGAATTGTTGTGTAAATGTAGCGTGTGGTGTTGAATTGTGGTTTGAGTGCACAGTCACTATTTTATTTTTATAATTTTTGAAGAGCGCATAGGTAACGAGCGCAGGTTAAATTGACAAGTGAGAGAAAAATTGCCAGAAGGCAAAACTACCTTCTACCAAAAAGTGTTGCCAGTATTATTGGCCTAATTATACTCCCCGCCTTGAAAGTATGCAGCTTTCAACAGCTAAGAAAAGAAAACCATAGCGTAAAATTAGATTTATAAAAGGGTCTGTAATATAACTACACAAAATCTTATACCTAACAACTTAAAATAAAAGAACAGTTTTTTTTTTTTTACTATTGCGTAGGTAATGGGCATAGTCGCACTACAGGCCTCTTATAAGAACCCCTATTGGTCTTAACCGTGACAACGCGAATAATACCGTCCGTTCCTGGATGTACGTCGGTTATGACACCAACTTCCCATTGCAAAGGAGCGAGTTTATTATCTTGTTTGATGATCACTACAGTACCTACTTTAATATTTGGAGACGAAACGTTCCATTTTTCGCGGGTTTGTAGTGTATTTAAATACTCTAAAGACCATCGGTCCCAAAAAGACTGAATTAGTCTGTCCAATAATTGATAGCGTTCGAGCAAATGCGTTGGTTGATCAGTTGCTGGAGACGCTGGTAGGTATTTCATAGGAGTAAGTGTCAGAAAGTGCGAAGGAGTAATAGCGAGCGGTTCACTAGGATCTTGACTTAAAGTTGTGCAGAGAGGTCGCGAATTCACTACATTTTCTATCTGGCAAAGAACCGTATTCATCTCTTCCGTAGTTAGAATCTGCGATCCGATTACGCGGTGCAAATGAGTCTTAATAGATTTTATTAAGGGTTCCCACGAACCAAAATGCGGTGAGTTCGGAGGTATTGTTTTAAACTCAACTTTGCAATCTGATAACTCGTGAATGAAAGCGCTGCGATAAGGTTCTGACGATATAAAACGGTGCAAGTCGTTAAAGTAAGACTTAGCTCCAACGAAGTTTGTAGCATTGTCAGAATAAAATATCGAGATAGGTCCGCGTCGTGAAAGAAATCTTTTAAAAGCAGCGATGAACGTAGCAGTACTAAGATCCGACGCTAACTCAATATGAATTGCACGAGTCGTCATGCATATGAACAAGCAAATATAAGCTTTCTGGCTGCGTACACCACGTCCGCGTTTTAAAGTTACATTAATCGGTCCTGCATAGTCGCATCCGGTATGAATGAAAGCTTTAGGTACAACTTGCGTGCGAACGGGGGGCAAATTTCCCATTAGTGGCGACATAGGTTTTGGGTGAGCGCGGAAGCAAAAATTACATTTATCTATACATGAGCGTACCGTGCGTCTCCCTGTTATAATCCAGTAGCGCTGTCTTAGCAAACTGAACAATAAGTTAGGACCTGCGTGACAGTATTTACGATGATAATGATCAACAATCAAGTTCACGATATGATCCTTTCGCGGTAGCAAAATGGGATGTCGTTGATCGAAAGACAAGTCCGAGTTTCCTAGACGTCCTCCAACACGAATGAGTCCGTCCAATAGGAAAGGGTTAAGTTTCTGAACGCGTTTTTGACATTTTGTGTTAGTTCTTAATCTGTTAAGTTCCTCTTTGAAATGAACAGATTGGAGCGCTGTCAGAATTTTGTTTTCGGCAAATTCCAAGTCGCGAGCGGTTATGCAAACATCACGTGGCAGCATTTTTAAAAAGCGGTAAATATAAACAGTAGTTCTCAAAAGTTTATTCCAGGAGGAACAACGTCCAGCGATCTGACATAACAGTGGTGTTTCATCTACCGAGTTGTTGGTAGATGCGAGAGAAATAGTTTTCGTCTCTGGAGCATCAACTGAATAGTCTGGCTTGAATGGCGATATTGGCCAATCTTTCTCATCTTTAAGTGTCCACGATGGACCGTGAAACCAAAGCGAGTGGCGAAGCAGTTGCGAAGGAAGCAATCCGCGAGATAAACAGTCACTGGGGTTTGTTGCTCCAGAAATGTGATAAAAATGATCTGGCGTTAACAAATTACATATCTTTGAGACACGATTAGCAACGAACGTTTGAAGGCGGTGCGGGGGTGTGTTAATCCAATGAAGGGCAATTGTCGAGTCCGAAAACGCGAATATATTTTTTATCGCACAACGACCGGAGTAGTTGTCGGCGACGACGCGAAGAAGTTTGGCTAACAACAAGGCAGCCATCAGCTCCAGACGCGGTATCGTTACAACCTGGTTACTAGGCGCAACCTTTGATCTCGAGCACACCAGTGTCGTGGACGGCCTGTCTTCACTAACGACATGTACGTACACGGCGGCACCGTATGCGCGTTCACTAGCGTCGCAAAAACCTAAGAGCGTCACTTCGCTGTTTTCGCGGACATTTAAATGGCGCGGGAACTGTATCTCAGATAGAAGCGGAAGTTCGGATTGAAATTGTGTCCAAGCATCGACGATGTAATTTGGAGGCGTGTCATCCCAATCGAGTTTTAAGGAACCAACCTCCTTTATTAAATTTTTTGCGGTGACTATAACGGGTCCGACTAAGCCGAGAATATCCCACAAACGTGCGATAGTTGATAACATGTTACGTTTTGTACATGTCGGGTTTGATGGCGAAATTGTGAATTTAAATATGTCACTTGCGGGTAGCCACTGCATACCAAGGATTTTTAGCGATTCGTCTTTGTCTAAATCGACAGGATCGGTAAGACGATGCGATTCGGGAACCGCCGCGAGTACAGGGCGCGAGTTGCTAGACCACTTTATTAACTCAAATCCGCCTGCCTTGAACATGGAGATCAGCTGATGTGCTGACGTCACAGCATCCGAGGAGCTAGGAAACGAGCTAGCTATATCGTCGATATAAAGATCGCGCAAAGCCAGGGAGGAAGCAAGAGGATAATTATTTTTCTCTTGATTCGCCAGCTCACGAACAGTGCGGATAGCTAAATATGGGCTTGGACGTAATCCAAAACAAACGCGTTGAAAAGCGAAAAAACGCAAGGGCTCGCGCGGATTAAAGCGGTATATAATTTGTTGATATGGGCAATCTTGATCGCGAGTCAAAATCTGTAAAAACATTTGACGAATATCGGCGGTGATCGCAACTTCGAATAATCGAAAATTGAGCAGTATGTTGAACAAATCAGCTTGAAGCGGTGGTCCCGTATGTAAAATGTCATTTAGCGAAACGCCCGTGCTAGTTTTCTCACTTGCATTTAGAACAATACGTAACTTCGATGAGATTTTGTCTTCGCGCAAAACTCCGTGATGGGCTATAACGAAACCTTGATCATTGTTTTTAGGCGCAGGGATTTCTATTAAATAACCTTTATCGTGATATTCTCGAATAATCTCATCATAACGAGCCTTAAAATCGGGATGTTTTTCAAATTTGCGTTCTAGGCTTAAAAAAACGATTTTTTGCGGTTTTAAGCGAGTCACCTAAAAGAGAAGGACTCTCCTTAAAGGGTAGTCCTACTACAAAGCGGCCTGAAGAATCGCGGTCAGTAGTTTTTGAGTAAAAATCTTCACATTCGCGGTCGTCCGGGGATAAAATCGATGGTTCTTTCAATTCTTCCAATTCGAAAAACTTACCAAGATCGTTATGGATCGATTCAGTAACGGCGTGATATGAATAAGAAGTCGAAGAATCGACACTTACTTGAGCTTCACCCATGACGATATATCCAAGCGTAGTCAAAATAGCGGAAGGTTGATGCGACAAACCAGTTGCTTTACCTGGTAGTAAAATATCTACGAATAGTTTAGCACCGATAAGAATATCGATTTCGGAAGGGATAGCAAAGCCTTCATCAGCGAGCGGTAAGTTTTTTAAATAAGCACATGAATCTATTTCAATGGCTGCGGTAGGTAGTTTTTGCGTAATACTACTCATCACCAAAGCGTCCATCAAGTAACTTTTATCGGGGTGAACTCGACTGGAAAATTCTAAGTTTACCTTTCCGCGTGCCAAGTTTTCATGGTCACCAAGACCTTTGATAATAGTTTTGCGAGGTAGCTGGTCAATAGACAAACCGAGTTTTCGACAGCACTGAGAGGTGATTAAATTATTTTGCGATCCTGGATCAATCAAGCAACGACATGAAATTAAAGTATTCTGGCGGTCGCGAATGTAAACGCATGCCGTGCCCAACAGAACGGACGTCGACGGAGCGTGCGGTTTATGAGCCGATAAACAAGATATGCCTGCGGAGGCACCGGGTACACCGGTCGCGTGATCAGAAGTGTTAGGAATATGAGCATTCGGTGGTGGCAGAGGAGTGACAAAGACTGACATTCCCGTCAATGGAGGCGGAGGCTGCTGCTGCTCTGTACTTGAGCTTGGATTAGACACCGGTGGCGGCGGCGGCGTTGCGTTCTGTTGACGGTTTCGTTGTAGGTGTATAAGCGAATGATGGCGGGAATTGCAATGTAAGCAAAGTTTTGTACTTTTACAAGCACTCCATCTATGTTTCGAGCTCAAACAATTTGTACAATAATTATTGTCCTTTATAAATTTGTGACGTTGATCAGGAGAAAAATCCAGAAAAACCTTGCAATTGTAAATATGTTCATGCGAATTTTTGCACAATGAACAAATTTTATTGTCGGTGGATGAGTTTGCATTTAAGTAGGTATGTGAAATCTTTGGTGGAACAGCAACACCTTTAGGCCTAGCTGGTTCTTTAGGTACAGGTTTCGGAGCGGAGGTTGAAGCAAAATTAGTACGTTGAATAATTTTCACCTGACCTTTCAGAAAACTGATAAAGCTATCATAAGCAGGTAAATCAACGTCACGTATAAACATTTCAAAGAATTTAGCGGTCTCGCGATCTAAGCGCTTCAATGCAATATATATAAAAATTTGTTCACTCAAATCAGGAATCTTAAGTTGTTTGAGCGCGGAAATAGATGCGGCGTATTTTTCAATAAATGATTCTAATTGGGTTGCGGTAGCGGGATTAGGCAATGGCTTCATTTCGAAAACATTGTCTAAAAAGGAGCAGGCTAAATACCTAATATCTTGATATTTTTTCACAAGAGACTCCCAAATAGATGCGTAATTTTCAGCAGTAGGATTTATGCCTGAAAATACTAACTGTGCGGGACCCTTTAATTTATTTAAAAGGAAATATAATTTTTCTGCGTCAGACAATGATTCATTCGAATGGATAGTGGTTTTGAAGGTCTCATAAAAAATGTTCCATTGACTAGCGTTGCCATTAAATTCTGGAATTTCAATTGGAGGTAATTTAGGTTTAGAAACCGGCAATGGATTACTTCTTGCACCTTCAGCCAGAAGTAAATTTTTTGTTCGCTTTATTTTACAATAAAGATCTTCAAATCCAGTCCATGAATTGTAATTAGGAGTAAAATTAGAATCTAACTCCATTTGTATTGAATTGATTGTATGAATGCAATTCATAAAATCGCGGTGAACATCATCAATTGTTTCGCAATTTGAAAGAAAATTCTTTCGCGCCTCTGCAGTGGAAAGGGTACGAGACTCATCGAAAATGCGTTGCATACGCATGAAATACGCTGCTCGGCATGTTTCTTGTATGGTTAACTCTTTACGAAGCTTTTCTTCGGCCTTCGTCATGTTGTCGACAAATCGATTTTAATGGTAATGTTTTAATTGAAACGGAACTTATCTTTTACCAAAATAGTGTAATTGGTAATTTTTTACTAAAACGGAACGTACTCTGACAGTTGACTGTACCACGTAACAGATTACGAATGGAACGACCCCTAGAGTACTCAAGAGCGGGATAGCTTAATATGGTAGCATATGAGTGTGACTGAAACAGGATGCTTTAAACCCGTACGTGATCTGTTACGTTTTCTAAACAAGACGAGACGATGCAATCTAGGATGAACAATATGGCGAACGTTACTTTAAACAAAGGAATGCGAATCGTGAAGAAAATTATTTACGAGTGTGCCAATTTAACCTACGCAATATAATGACGTTAAATTACGATAGATGTAGTTATAAAAAGACCCTTTTAGAACAAAAATGTTAGGAAATATAGCGGGATTGGTATAAAATAAGTAGCGGAATAAATAAAATGCGGGTTGGTTTGAAAATAGCGGGTCGAAATTTACGAAAATTTGAGGATCAATCCTCACAGGAGGCACCAAAACTATAAATAAGCCGGGAACCGAAAATTCTCGGCTGCCGTTACCACTTATTTAGGCGGGATTATATGGGAAATGAAATTTTTATATAGGACTTACCAGGGGATCCGTCGCTGCGACGCGAAGAAATTAGCGTGCACTTTGATTGAGGGTTATGCAGTGATTGAATTGTTGTGTAAATGTAGCGTGTGGTGTTGAATTGTGGTTTGAGTGCACAGTCACTATTTTATTTTTATAATTTTTGAAGAGCGCATAGGTAACGAGCGCAGGTTAAATTGACAAGTGAGAGAAAAATTGCCAGAAGGCAAAACTACCTTCTACCAAAAAGTGTTGCCAGTATTATTGGCCTAATTAGTGATTACGCGCTTTTTTATTAGCACTAACTATAGCGTACGTGCAATGTATATTGAAAAATGACGGAAATATTATAAATTACCTATTAAGTCTATCAAAAGCGCATAGTCAATCGTTAAAGTCGATGATTATAAAATGTATAATTTCATTAAATTAATAATAGGACATGAATATTTAATTAAAATTTTATATAAGTAATAGTAAAATGATATAGAGTTGAGAATAAGAAAAAGCTTTTTAGCTATGTAACTATTCTTTCTTGGTCGCTCTGGCCCTTCTTTATACTATAAGTAAACTTAGCGCCCGGCCCCGCCTAGATTCATCCCTGGCCAAAAGTAGTCTCCAACGCGTAGCATTATCGCAGTCTGGATTACTCAGTGAAAATTCTGCCTTTGTGAATAAATAAATAGATTTTAACTGTTTAATCCAAGCGAACCTTAATGAGATATTGCGCCGTCGAGTAACGTCCAGTTACTAAAATATGCCTTTATTTTAAAGGGCTTTTAGCAAAATATGGCTTATTTTATTGCTACGCGTTTAGTCATGTATATTTTTTTACTTTGTGTTTTAATTTTGTAAGAGAATATTGCAGTCAACTTATTGGCATTTTAAATTATGGAAAGTAATAGCCACCTCAGCAACAATAATGGATGTCATGCACTGTGCACCAACCGCCCGCCCGCCCGCAAATAAACGCGCACGCGCAGGCAGCAGCAAACACAACAACCAACAAAACCACTCTACACGAGGCATCCTCAGGAGATGTTGGTCCGCCCAGCGTCCATCACCGACTGAGTGATGATATCCAACTGCCTCAACTGGTAAAAATAGGAGACAGTCGGACTAACATCTCCTGAGGATACCTCATGCAGAGGCAAAACGCGTGTGGAGTGGTTTTGATGATTGTTTAGTTAGCTGTTGCCTGCTCATGCACATATATTTGCGGGCGGGTTGGTGGTGCACAGTTAATGCATGACTTCCATCATTGTTGCGGAGGTGGCTACATACTTTCCATAATTTGAAATAATGGACTATCGCAAGGTAACGCCTCATTCTACTAACTTCTTATTGGATTTGAGTAACGTAATCAACTGATAATATAAATAATTTTGAAACAGTTTTAGTTGAAAGTTTCAACTTGAAACAGTATTGTAGAAGTTTTATCTTCTGAGACGGCATCATCGATGTGATATTGAAAAATCATCCGACGAATATTCCATCCTATTATTAGTGACCGAGGTATTGAATTTTACTATTTCGAAGTAGTATTGATTTCGATGTCGTTTATCTATTTGGAAAAAGCTTCTGTTTCAGACCTTCTGTTTCCTCAAAATCTCAATATGTTAACATCAAGTTAAACAGCTGCTATTCGATGAAATTTGCCCAAATTAATATTCAAGGACTGTATAATTTCTTCCTCAAAAATAACAACGCATTGCTCGGTCGGATCAAAAATCTGTCCTTAGGGGTTATGAATAAAACATTATCATCGTGATCCTATGCAGAAGGAAAGATGCGGAAATAGGTGTTTGTGAAAATCACATTATACTTCATATTTCGTATATTTAGATGTCGTTTCCGATATAATTTTGACAGGAATTTGAAGTATGAATTAAAAATAAATAGGCTAATACCACTTTTGAGGCTTTCGCACTTAAAAGGTGCAGGGACCTATTACTAAGCCTATGTCTTGTCTGTCTGTCCGGACTGTATCTTTTGAATCGTAGCAGCTAATTTCCAATCAAATTTTTTATTGGGTCCTTTCCTAAGTCATTTATAGCTATTTTTATTATAGGTTTTTTTATTAGCAAGTTGATTTCAAGTTTATTAATATAAACATTAAATATTGTTTTTATTTTTAGTTTGATATCTAAAATTAAAAGTTCTAAAATTGTTCGTCTTAAAATGTCGTCCGGTTTCGTCATTAGATTTCTAAGCTGAACTTCTAATTGTAACTCCTAAAAAAATGCAAAAGAGTTAGTACAAAAAAATTGAGTTCACCTAAAATCCTCCATACAGAACGCCAGTTTCATAGTATCAATGCTACGAAAAAGCGTAGCATGTAGCCGCTTGCTACAGTCACGCTACGAGACTCTACAACTCTGCGGTGAAGTTAAAGCGTTACTATTTTCTCGCTGCTATCTAGATAAAACTTGCAACAGCGGTACTATGGACCACTAAACAAGTACACGGCACTTGTTTGCGTCGTACACGGTTTGTCACTCAGCGGTCGGACCGCGGGCGGTGTCTGGCTGGACGATTCTGTACGTACTATACATTAGTATACTTGCTTTTATACCAACGTGCTGTATATTTCAAGAAATATTTATGTCATAAATGAGCGAAAGATCAGACGTGCTACTCGATGGACTTCACCACCGCCCAAAGCACCCCCTGTCTGCAATCTCGTTGCACACCCTAAGCACTAAGATGATATGTTCCAAGTGCCGGTAATTTTACTGGCTCGCTTCAAAATACAGCAGTGCCAATATTACTACTTCACGTTAAGAATTAATAAAGGGATGGTTCATCCAAAGATGAACATTATACAAAAGCCGAAGGTGAAGGTGGTAGCACCTATTATGCTCTAGGGCGAATCTACTTTTCAAAAATCCAAAGTTACCTCTGCTTTTTGCTTTTAAACCGTTTTTAGGGTTCCGTACCTCAAAATAAAAAAAACGGAACCCTTATAGGATCACTTTGTCGTTGTTTGGATCACGTGTGTGTTGTTATCAAAAGATATGGCTTTTTATGTCCTCATCTCCATACATTTTTGCAGAAAGCAAAACCTACAGGGTACTTCCCGTTGATCTTAAATTATTAAATTTGGCAAGAAGCTAGGTCTCACAGTACAAATAAAGGGAAAAGTCTAAAATCATTAAATATTTCAATTTTTCTCACACCTAATTGCAACCAATTAAGGTGAGCTCCCGTTTCAAGAACTTTTCTATAAAAGAGGGGTCAAGTTGGATGGTCGCGGAGTTTTTAAAATCAAAGAGCAAAAGCTTTTAGTATATCATATGGTAGATAGGTACGGAACTCTTAGGGCGCGAGTCCGACTCGCACTTGGCCGGTTTTTATTTTCACAATGTGCGAGATAGAAGATTTCCAGTTATTTTTTTTTAAATAGCTACGAAAAAACGTGGCTGTAGCTGCTTGCTACGGTTGCGCTACGACGTTACTACGGCAGAGTTAAGCGTACTTTGGGAATCCAGTCACCAAAGCATATCCTTTTATCATCATCATAGTATCTAATAGACATTTTCTGTAGCACCTTCAAATACAGGTACTTAAATTGGTTTCTCCTTAAGTACCTAAAGAGAAGTTTGTTACTTTTTCACACTGTGCAAGATGAACGTAGAAGATTTCCAGTACTTTTTTTTAAATATAGCTACGACAAAACTTAGCTCGTAGCTGCTTGCTACAGTTACGCTTCGACGTTACTACGGCAAATTTAAAGCGTACTTTGTGGATTTAGTTACCAAAGCATATCCTTTTATCATCATCATAGTATCTAATAGACATTTTCTGTTTACCTAAGGCCATTCTCAAAAAGTTCATAACCGCAAACTTACTAGTTTTTGGTTCGGGATTGGAGAGAAACGGCAATGTGTGCCTGTAAAGTTAGGGCTTGTTTACAACCCGAGCTTTTCAATTTACTTCTCAAACTACCGTTCGTTTTTTTCCGAATCCTCTTGAATGGAGTGTCCCCTCCGAGACCTCTTGAACGTGGTCTTCCCTCCGAGATATGTTGCTTCTGGGGCCTTTGTCTGATAGGTGTTTTTCTGCATTCAGTAACTTCCCTCGATCATTTGCCATGGTATTGGCAACTGGATTGTATAACCAGTTGTCATTGAATAATAAATGGTACAGCAGCACTGCACTTACTTTCTCGCGATAGGTAAGTAAAAAGTATCAACTGCAAACTTAAATTTATAATTCTATATATTTAGTATGGAAATACAAACTTAAATTTAAGCTTTCAAAAAAATGTTCTCATGAAATATACAGATCAATTCAGAATTCAAAGTGTCAAACATTGAGACAAGCTAACCGTTAACGATTTTGAGAAAATCGCATGTTTAAATTTTGGCAGAACGAATACCCTTTGTATAAATTTTCATAGATCAATGGATACTACCCTAAGATACTTGCATAAAATTTCCCAACACATATTTCTTAGGAAAAGTTGTTCAGTTTAGTCTACTAAGCAAGCCCTTTCAGTTTTTGGTATACTAGATTTTTGCAAAAAAAATCAAATATAATATCCAGTCAGGTAGATAACCAATTCAGAATCCAAATTATAACATTAAAATTAGCTTAATGAAAACAATTTTGAGTAAATCACATTTTAACATTTTGGTGATAAGGGAACACCCCTTATGTAAACTTCAACAAACAAGTGGACACTGCCGCAAAATACTTTGCATGGAGACACTTGGTCATGCAAAGTTTTATCAAGATTGTTTGAGCCGTTTTTGACAAATTTTGGACTATTCGTCTAGCCGCTAGGCCAAAGCGTGACGGACAGACCGACGGACATTTTCGGGGGACTTGCTTTTTATGATGTATAAGTGATATAGAACTTTTTTTTCACGAATACAATAAATAACCTTTATCTACTCCCGTACTCTTTAAAATTTTATTTTATTTAGTCGGTCGTAGATAAAGTTGTGTATGCAACTTTACGTAATTAGTCATTTTAACACTCGATCTATACTATTTTGATACTCGGCTGCGCCTCGTATCAAAAACCAGATCTCGTGTTAAAATTACTCTCATTACGCAACAGTTGCATAAATAACTATTCTAGCTCCGCTCGAAAATAAAAATAAAACTACGCTAACATCATCCTAAATTTGGAATCTGTATTATCCAGTTCTAAGATATGAGGGTTCTAAAATACCACGAAACGTTTGGAGAAATGGTACTTGCTTCCTTCTTGCTTCCTTCGGGCTCGTCTTGTGGGGTGCAATACCGTACCCCCCAGATATCTGTTTCTTAAAAAAAATGTATCGTCTTAAAAAAAACAAGCAATTATTGCATTGTGTATTCATGGGAATAACTCACTCATAATAAAAAACAGTAAATTTTAGTAAAAAAATGAGAAACCAAATCTTAAGTTAATACGGTCCACTTTGCACCTTTACAATTAATATAATATAAGCACTGTTTAATTAAACTATGGATGAATAATAGTTTAAACAAAGAAACAAGATTCAAGATAAGCGAATTATTCCTTCAAAGTATTTTAAAACAAAGGATCTGTAATCCTTTCTCAAGTTCGCAGACATTTGTTAATGCTGCTAAAGGGCATTAGTGCATACCAAGAGAACATCTTTGTACACTATCTTATGTCTCGAGATTATAATGATGAGCATTTTTTCTCAAGCTAACATTTCATTCTAACATAACATTTCAACCTTTTATATTGTTAATAAGCTCTTTTATAGTAACATAGCCCGCGTTTTCATATATTTAAAGAAGCATATTTGTTGAGATAATATTTTGTACGCGTAAAAGGATTTTAATCCCAGTGAAAAATTTACCCATTACCATAAATAAGTCAAAATTTAGGTTGGAACAGAATAATGCTAGTACGTGTTCGAACATAGAAAACGTAGGACCTGATTGTCCACGTTAAGCCGATTGTCCCGGCTATACTATTACTCTACTACTACTATTACTATTATTACTATTCTCTGCCTGCGTCTGTGTTCCCGAGTTTATATAACCCGAATCTATTCAAGTCGCGAGTGAATAGGCTTCTTCTGGGTAAGCTCGTTCCATCGTCGACCTCATCTCTGTCTTCAAGACTAGATCGAGGTCAAGAGTAAGCCCATTTTCAATAAAAAAAAAAATACTTAATGAGCTATGTCAGAGGCCTCGGGCGACTCAACAACTCTGATTCCAGGGTTTGTGAGGTCGGTCTTCGTCTTTGAAACCTGCACAATATGATGATGACCGGTGCATTCGTGAAAGACGCGTCGAAGGAGAACATCGTGTGTATAGGCTCTTGCTTTATTTTAATGATACTCAATTAATGTGAGGCCGGTTATCGAATTTACATATGAAAGTGAATTAATAGTTTCACGATCACTGACAATACATTTTTAGCCCGATCATATTTTAGTTAATTAAAAACAACTGTGTTCAAAACTCTACCGATAATTCTGTTTTAGTCACCTTCTAAAGATATTTTATTCATGACTGAATAATCCTCATTTATTTGACTTGGCTCAGCCCGATTTTTAAATTGCTACTAAATCTTTTATTCTGGTTAATGATTCCGAAAATATAATCGAGGACGAACGATTGCCCTTCAGACATTTTTTTAGTCTATGTTTGTAAAGTCATATCGGCTTCTTTTATTATTATTACTAGCTTTTACCCGCTGCGTCGCTCGCGTTATATAGTATTTGTGTCATCCTAGTGTCTCCTACAGGAACCATGCATTTTTTAGGGATAACTTGTAGCCAGTATGTTAGTCCAGAACTTGATCTAGCTACTTGCCACATTTCATCGAAATCGGTTTAGCCGTTTAGGCGTGATAGTGGAACAAACAAACAAACAAATAAACATCCATACTTTCGCATTTTTATTATTATGATATGAGATAAGTAATAAGTGATTCCTTATGCTAAGTTACAATTACAATTTACAAATACAAGATCTGTCAAAGTGGTCGAAGATGTTATATAATTCGAAGGTTGTCGAAAAATATCAAAGAGGTCTAAAGACATCGTAGGTTTATTCAAAGAGTGGTCTTTTGAGACAGTGGTCTTTCTGGGAAGTGGACGTATCAGGAATGGTCATTTAGGAAATAGGAAGTAATGGGTAGTGGTAACTTGAGTGGTGAAACGTTGCGTGGGTTTTTAGGTTGAGAACTAACCTACTCTTTAGCGTCACAGTTTTACCATGATAAGACCACTCAATTTTTTTTCTATTAATTAATTAATTTTTAAATTAGAGGTATATTCAGGTTTCCTAATCTTATACGTTCAAATCTTTTTTACGTACGATTTTCTTTTAAAGTAAGAGGTTTTTCATTTGACTTTGATAGAGAATTAGAAAGTTAATCTTAAAATACTTTGTCACAAGAATCGAATTGAAAAGTGTAATGTTTAGCACTCATCTCTAATGCTTTTTGTTTCAAGTAAATTGAAAAGATGACAAATTGTTTAGATACTTGGCAGATATTTTCTGTCTGGGGAATCTAAGAAGCTAAACTAAGTGGCATTTATTTTAGGCAGTTTATGTAAATTGTCAGTGGATTTTTAAAAAATATTGCTATTACTAAAAACACATTTAGAAAGTCTTACTTTTTAGGGTTCCGTACCCAAAGGGTGAAAAACGGGACCATATTAATATGCCTCCGATGTCTCTCTGTCTGCCAGCGGACTGTATCTCATGAACCGTAAAAGGTGGACAGTTGAAATTTTCACAGATTTTGTATTTTTGTTGCCGCTATAACAACAAATTTTTTTCACTAAAAACGTGTTTTTGGTGATTTTTATTCGATTTTAGGTTTAGGTCTATCGTAAAAACGTTTTCCATAAATAATAAAAGCAAATTACAATAAATAATAAAACCAAATTGTTCAGTTTCTTTAACTGAACGTCTCTTAAAGTTATTGCATAACACGAAATTTTTTTTTTGTAACCTAGCTTAATGCAAATCCTCAGGAACTCGGTGTATAGCCGATGCGTTAGTCCAGTGCTTGAGACTCCTTTTGTGTATCTCACCAACATAGTGCGGTCACTAACCACCTTGATACATTGTGCCAGCCGCAACACTAACAAATTACACTATTTTTGATCCCGCCCAAAATAGCTTGAAATTCTGGGTGATAATAAACGACCCGCAACTTGTAAAAAAAAACCGGTCAAGTGCGAGTCGGACTCGCGCGCCGAGGGTTCCGATATACCTATAGTATTTTTGGAAGCAATAAAGTCCATTTTCAGGACCGCAAAACTAAATTTGTTTGTAAAGGTTTTTTGCAGATTTCTGAAAAACTGTGCAACTTAGAAAGATCGTTTTATTTTTGCTGTAAAGTTTACATAAACCTCTGTCAACTGTAATTAATTCAGATTTTCCCTTACTCAAACTTCGGAGATAAGGGGGGGGGAATGGTATTTTTTTTGACATTTTTCATCATAACTTGAAAACTAAGAAACTTAAAAAAATACAAAAATATATTTTAAAATGTACAAGTAAAGCCCTTTCATATGATACCCCACTCGACCTACTAGCGACAATTTGAAATTTGGCCCCCCCTATTTTGGCCCCCTTTACATTAATAATCATACTTTTTTCAAAAAAATTTCATGTGCAATTAAGTTGGGCAACTATATTCTAAAACTATTCCAAATTTCAGCTCGATAGCGTAAGTGGTTGCTGAGATATAGAGGTGTGACAGACAGACGGACAGACAGAGCGGCACCATAAGGGTTCCTTTTTTTTACCATTTTGGTATCGGAACCCTAAAAATGTTATCTTAAAAATTACCAGCGACGACGTATTAACAATTCTACAGTCAATATTGCTTAACTTGCCTCATGTGTAAGAATGAGATTTCCAAATAATAAATAACCTGCAAAATATTTTCTGTGCATCTAAGAACACCCCGGAGTTCCGTATTGCGTAAAAATAAGGCTCTCTGCACACATAAAATCGACAAGGGCGTTAACTCCCCGAGCTAGTTCCGCGCTAATGGAAGGAACAAAGCTTCTGAGACGCAAAGGCGTGCGAACTGACGAATATGTGTATAAAGGGTGTTAAATGCAGTATTTTTTACAACAAATTTCGGTAACAGGGTGGCTGTATATTTAAGAAAATAGACCTTATACATGCTCCAAAAAGATATATACAATCGAGGATACATTTTATTTGATCATACTCCTGATTTTATCATATTTCTACCACAAAACATTATATTGTCTCTTTAGTCTTTGTCTTTCAATAGCCAATGTTATGCAAGGCCCTCTTTGGTTAGGACCGACTTCGACCTCCTTCTGCACTCGGTAGGACGGTATACAGCGTGGAAAAAAGTACATTGATTCTTCTAAGGGGTAATTCTACATACATACATACATACATAACATCACGCCTCTTTCCCGTTGGGGTAGGCAGAGACCACAGTCCTCCACCTGCTACGATCTTGACATACTTCCCTTGCTTCCTGTACTTTCATCAATCCTTTCATACATGCTCGTCGGTTTAGGGTACTTTTAACCTGGCCTTTATTCAGAATTATTTAAGTATAAACAATATATAAACAAAACATTTTCTTAAAAAAAATGTAGTTTAAGCTCATGAAGAAGTGAAGCGCCTGGAGGGTTAAACGACCTCTATGATCAGCTGGTGATGCAGACAAAATATCCAGACACTAGCAAGTACCAATCCATTTCAATAAAAGTACCAATCCATTTCAATAAATATCATGAAAATCGAAGGAATTCGTGATTACCCAGAAAAATAAAATATATTGAAACAAAAGAATTTTTTTATATATTTTTACAAGTAATGTAAAATCACGCCTTAGAAGGATCATCGTACTTTTTTTACACTGTACAATCTTACCACGAAGGATGTTGAAGACTGTCTAAAGTTGGGGTGAGACCCTTGTGCCGAAGAGTGAGCACTGGCAATAGGCCGGGAAAGCGCTAGGCAGAAGAACAGATATAATTAGTCTTTTCTGTGCCTAAAAGGAAATTCTTCATTAATTCTTCTTTATTCTTTATTGTACACGAATACATTACAAAAACAAGCACAGGTGAGAACATATAACAATGGCGAGCTTAACTCAAAATTGAGTTATCTACCAGCTAACCTTAAATAGAAAACTCTAGTAGACAATACAGCGGGCATAAAAGTGTACAACACAAATAATTAAAACAAGATTCCTTACTACAATACTTTAACACGAATAAATACTAAATAAGTAATAAATATAGAAATGTAATATATATTTATATAAATATATATATTAAAATATATATAGGTATATTATACACCAAACTTACGTAAATAAATAAATAAATACATATTTTAATACTAAAAAGAAAAATAATAAGAATAGAAATGATATATAAGTAAAAACTAGTTAGAGAGAAAGTGCTCTTTTAGCTTTCGCTTGAAAGTATCCAGCGACGGACTAGCGCGAATGGAGTGAGGAAGTTTGTTCCATAAACGAACAGAGTGAACCGTGAAAGAACCACCGTAGCGGCTTGAGGAGTGTTGAGGGAATTTGAGGAGTAGGGATCGACTGGTGCGGCAAGGCTCACCACGAGGAACCTGATATTCGAAGCGCTCACGGAGGTACTGAGGAGATGCAGGGTTATTAAGAATCGTGTAGAGGGTGGACAGAATATGCACATCACGGCGAAGTCCGATGGGCAACCATTTCAGCTGAGATCTAAACTCCGAAACATGGTCGTATTTGCGCAAACCAAAAACAAACCGGATGCACAGATTCTGGAGCCGTTCTAGTTTGTTCAACAATTCCTCCGTGGCGTCGAGAAAACAGACGTCTGCGTAATCAAGGAGAGGAAGGAGTAAGGATAGGGCAAGAGTGACCTTAGCTTCGAAGGGCAAAAAACGTTGGAGACGCTTGAGGGACTGAAACGAGTAGTGCACTTTTCTACTAATATCGTTGATATGACTAGACCAAGACAAATTACAATCAAAGATAACGCCTAGATTTTTGGCAGTTTTTGAGTATACCAACGAAGTACCGTCAAATAATACAGCAGGCAAATGTGCGTGGTCAATGCAGCTGATCATATAGTGGCTACCGATAATTAAAACTTGTGATTTTGCCGGATTCACTAAAAGCCAGGTGAGTACAGGTGGAGATACGTTAAGAGATGCAAGGATACCAAGGAGGATGTCAAAATCTACTGAATTGAATGCGCTACTAAAATCCAAAAGTGTCAGCACTGTCAGTTGTTTTTTATCAATAGCTTGCCGAATGTCATCACTGACTTTAAGTAGGGCGGTTACAGTGCTGTGACCTGGACGGAAACCAGACTGTAGAGGATTCAGTAGATTGTATCGGTTCAAATACTTTGAGAACTGTTTCTGAACAATGCCTTCGAGGACTTTTGATAGGATGGGAAGAATAGAAATAGGACGGTATTGAGAGAGAGTGGTCGGATTGGAAACCTTCGGCAGTGGGAGAACATGGGCTCTCCTCCAACTACTTGGAAATGAACCTGTTGACAAGGAGTGATTGAGGATGCGAGTGATGATAGGAATAAGTTCATCTACAAGTAGAAGGATCATCTGAAGGTAAATCCCATCATCGCCCACAGCTTTAGTGGAAATGGAGAGGAGAGATCTCTTAACGTCACACTCTGTAACCGGTGTGAAGGTGAAAGGAATGCACGTGGGTAGAGGCTTATTAGAGAGGTGAAGAAGTGTTGCAGATTTTATTTCATCTTGAAGAGTGACAGGAGCTTGAGAGAAGTGAGCATTTAAAGCATTAAGATCTAAATTCATAGAAAGTTCATTTACTTGTTATTATTATTTGTTATTATTAATACTTACTTACTTGCTTACTTACTTACTTGTTATTATTAATATGCGCTTTTGAACATTAAGGCCGGTATTTCACTGGGACACCATGGTGGTGCGACTGGTGGCTCGACTGGTTGCGCTACTGGTGTCCATAGGACACCATGGTGGCGCGACTGGTGGCTCGACTGGTTGCACTACTGGTGTCCGTAACTAGACACCAGAGTCGCTACACCCTGCGGCCACAGTATTAAGGGCTATATTTCACTGTCGCGCTACCACTCTCAGTGAAATATAGCCCTTAATACTGTGGCCGCAGGGTGTAGCGATTCTGGTGTTTTTACTGATGTCTAGTTACGGACACCAGTGGCGCAACCAGTCGCGCTACTAGTGTCCCAGTGACATACCAGCCTAAGAACCTGCAAGCAAGTTACCTCCCAATGACAGGACCGTACTTAGTCCTCTTAAGTTTAAGTCTCTAGTCAGAAAGGCCAAAGAAATTTAAGATGGCATGGCGATAACTTCACTGACTTGCACAAGAAGATTTTCTTTTCTTCAATTTACTACCATCAGATACGGCTTCAAACTTAGACTTTAATATTTCACTTTTCTCCAGTCACAGCATAGTTTTAACATACCCTGTATATTAATGTGAATGTAGTGTTCGGAACATGCTTTCGAGCCCCCAGGCTCTTTTAAATAAGGGAACATTTTTGGTGTAATGTAGCCTCAGGCACGTTGCAGTTGGGCATTAGTTTGTTACATGTAAATTCTTTGTTTGACAGATTACGTTGACGCACCCCTTTTACAAAGTAGCTTGCTTTGCAGAATGGTAATTGGATGGTCAGTTTACAAATGGACGCCGTATTCGGTAACAAAGTTTAGGACAATTGGTGCTCAAATCCTATCGATCTACAAAGCTCGGTGTCAATATAATTTTCTGCTCTACGCGTTCTCTGCATTACCTTTAGATGTAAAGCCTTCTACAGTTGCCTATTCTCACATGGCGATATTTCCGATGCTCTGAAGGATCTGTGCCGTCACTTGTGCTTTTCCGTTTCTGATATCGACTCAAACCTAGTTGATTACTCCGTCTTATGGTCTTCTTCCCACTAACTATGAGCATCTTTTCATTTCTGTGATCTTAGTTCAAAGGATGACGCATCATCAGGACGTTTTCAAACCTGACCAAGTACCTCTACGAATTGAGAGCAAAGCTGGGCAGTTGGTGGGCACCGCCTATCGACCTGTGCCGTCACTAGTGCATATCTCCGTCCCTGATCTCGACACAAAGCGAGTTGATTACTTCGCCTCAAGCGAGCGACGACGCGGCCCCCGGTCTATACGCCTTTTTATTCCCCGATCGATGATGTCAAGATTACAGGCTGCTTGAAAAAAGAATTACAGGGCGAATTGTACGGAATGATGGATACGCTGCCTCCACGTCTGTTCGCAACGAAAAGTAAAAATAAGTAGGCCTGGTTGTAATCGTTAAGTAGGAGGAAAATTTCAAGTTACATAGGATGTAATTGTAACGAACATGTTGTTAGAAAGGGAGGATTGTATTGTTATGATTCAACTGTGGCTTAAGACATTCCGTTAATAGATTTTTTCAAAGTTATAAACTTACCGAAAAAAGTTTTATTCTATTCCCTATTCTGCTGTTGCATTAAGGGTTAAATATAAAAGAATTAATTTCTAATTATCTGCTTCTTAAAATGAAGTATTAACCTGTGTGTGGTAATGTCGTTTTTTCTTTTGTGTAATCTTAAATGTTTCTAATATTAAAATGACGGTTTTAAAACGTTGCAACTTTCAAAACTTTTTTTAATCTCATTACTTTCATATAAAGATTTCGCAAGAACGTTCTTATTTCATGTTTTATTTACCTATTCCCGAGCGGTTGGAATAACTGAGCCACTTTTAACATACTGTTTTATTTGAGACCGCATTTTTTGCATTAGTATTCTGAGACTAACGTTGTGAGGTTGACGAATAAAATGTTATATTTTTATTAACAGGGTTGTCAACGCACAAAAAGTTTCACATGACAGTTGTTTTCTTAAATATTTCTTGTTCTTCATTCTAGTTAGGTATTTGAAATACCGCGCACTAAGATATTTTTTTTGTTACAAGTGACCAAAGATGTTGACGCTACCTATAAAGCTAAATCGAAATTAAACAATTTATTTAATTTAAATAACGGCTGGTAAGAACTAGTCATCCTGCGACCACAGGTCCGAAACTCTGGGTTTAACTTAAAATAAAAGTAAGCTGTTAATTCGTAAATAAAAGTTTGATCTTAGTGATCAATACTCGCGAAAACAGCCGAAAACAATAAAATAGTAAGTATATTTATTATTTATGTAGGTAGTTGACTGATGTGACACAAAAAAAATTAAACATCCCTCACCACGTAAGCTCTTTTTTTAATTTCTTCAATTCATCTCACGTGACTCAGCCCTGTGACCTCATTTTTTTATTAAAACGTAGGAGTTTGAAAAAAAAAGGTTCTGGCAATCGGGACTTACCCGATGTAATGTCTCATTAGCTACCTACAATACGGACCTACAGGCGGACTCAAACATTTTTTTATGTAATAAGTGAGCAAGCGAGCTTGTGGGCCACCTGATGGTAAGTGGTCACCACCGGCCATAGCGCCAACTGTCTTATTGGTAGCATAATTGACACTAACAAGACAGTAAAGCGCGTTGCCCATCCTGAGAACTAAGATAGTGTGTCTCATGTGCCAGTAATTTCACTGGCTCCCTTGCCCTTCAAACCGAAACACAGCAGTGACACTGCTGCTTTATGGCAGAAAAAAACAAGTGGGTGGTACTTCTCCAGAAGAACTTTGCACAAAAACCCTACCACCTGGGAAACGAGTATTATCATCAGTTCCCAGGCAACCGAGCTTCGCTCTGTATAATCTTAACCAAAGACCACCAACAGATGGCGCTGTAGGGTATCTAAAACGCCCTGTTATCAAGAAATGCTTAAAAAACGGAGAACACAAATTTTCTTTGACATGAGACCTAGCTAGATCGATAGTGCGAGTCGGCCTCGCGTGCTAAGGGTTCCGTACCTGTCTATCATATGATACTACAAGCTTATGCCCGTTGGTTTTTAAAACTTCACGTCCATTCAAACTTGAACCCTCTTTAATATGAATGTATTTAATTTTGAAACAGGAGCTTACCGTAATTGGTTAGGATTGGTTTCGACAAAAGTTGTAATATTTAATGATTTTAGACTTTTTCTTTTGGTTGTGCTATAAAACCTAGCCTCTTGCCAAATTTCATGACTCTAGGTCAACTTGTAGGTTTTCGTATGGTTCATAAGTGTGTGAAGATGAGGACATAAAAGGCTGCATCTTTTGATCGTGTTGTTGTACACGCTTGAAATTCTTACATGTGCAAGAATTCATGGACCTTTATTTTTGATATTAATTTCAATTTGATATCTTTACCTGTTCTTGAGAAAAAGGGTTTTGACAGACAGACAGACAAACAGACGTACAACAAAGTGATCCTATAAAGGTTCCGTTTTTTTGTCTTTTTGAGGTATGGAACCCTAAAGACTTAAACGAATATTCCCAGACATGAGAACTAGATTTCATCGAAATCGTTAGAGTCGTTTTCGAGAAACCGATTACAAACATATATACAAATAATTGCTCGTTTAATAGTTTAGGATTTTTGGTAACAACCCTAATGATTGTAAGCTTATACATATAATTGGCAGAAAAATTGTCGACCTGGCTCTGGCAGTAGAAACGGAAAATTTTCGGCTATTATTTTATTGCCGTGCCGTTTGATCCAGATTATTGTAAATCGGATATTCGAAAGCATCTAAGTACAACCTGGGTATAAGGGTGGCTTCCACCAACGCTGTGCTAAATAGCTGACCAACAGCTAAGCTGTAACTTCTATAATAAGGTACGAGTATCCACTGACATTGAAAGTTTGCCTTTAGATAAATTAAAGGCTGTTATCAAGCAAAAATTGTATAACAAAGGTTATTATTTAGGCTAGGGTTCTAACAGGCTAACTCAAAATTCAAATTGACTTATGTTTATTGTATCACCTTGTTCATTCAAACATATTTAAAAAGGCGCGTGGATTTTTAGTGTCGATTCTTTTTTTTCCATCATGGCGCCACTTTGTTTTTAAAGCGTTGTAGTTCAGCTGACGTCATTAAGAGATTTTAATATCCAACAATGAATAAAAGAGTGAGCTGGATAAAAATCTAACCCTGTGCTAAGCTAAGAAAATTGAGTAATCCGATTGATTATAATTTTTCCAGCTCTGGTGGAATACCACTCTAACTAGCTGTCTAAAATGACCTTGAAAATCACGTGACTATTCAGTACGTTCACTGGTACGTAAGCAATCTCCGGTAAAATTCCCGAGATTTTCTCGTACGCAATCCCTCGTCTTGATGTCAATACACGTCGGCCGAAGTTCCTCGCGACATTTCATCTATTTATAGTGTACATTGACACTTATTGGTATTGTCAAGCTGGAAGCGTGTTTGCGGAGCGGGTGATGGATGGCAGACGTCGGCCCCGAATCAATCTTCGTTCTGCCAAAATGATATCAAACGCTCAGAAGTCTGAGACATTAAAAGTACACAAGAATGACGTGTAGGAAGGCTCTGGAGATCATTTTCTCTCCAAACTCTGTTCGTTCCTTCGTAGATATAACAAATGAGATCATGAATGTTACGAGTAATTATCAAAATCACTTTAAATTAAAATAACAGTAAAATAATCACTTATTTTACTATCAGTTACTCTCGTTTGTAAAGTGTAAATTTTTCATACAAAATGTACGGGAAAAGTTTTTTGCAAATTGTGACTTTTTGAGTACTCCAACGATGGTTGGTCCCATAGAAGGTTTTGATCAGTATTAGAAACAGGATCGATAGGCATCAAAAAATTTTTTGTTTAAAATGGGTATTTTCTTGCTAACTATACATTTTTTCTGTGAATGTGGAAAAATCTGTGAATGCAGTTCAGAATATCTTTAAAAGTTATGGATGGTCTCCTAGGAACCTTTTCCTGTAACTGTAACGGTTAAGGTACCTGCCCATACTGACCCGTCTCAAAAAGTCACCCTGTATATGTTTTTCTGGATGGAAATTTGTTCAGTAATTAGGGCGTGGAAGAGTAACAAACATCCACATATACAAACTTTCACCTTTATTATGTTAGTGTGATAGGATTTGATTTCAGCTAGCAACAGCTCATGCCACTTTAAATACTTTTTCCGATAGGGCGGGATTCCTTTTTCTCAGCTTTTTATTTTCCAAATTTTCTAACTATCGAAGCCATCGAGTAATACTAGAATCAGGCGTCTCGTTGCGGAAGTCCGTTACACCAGTTAAGATTGAAGCCACTTAGCTACCTTCGTACTTTTCACGGATGCATTCAATATTCGGTTTTCCAGCATATTAAGAAGTTCTCTAGGTACGTTACATTGTAATACTTATGTGCGTAGCCTATCGCTTGTACAGTCAAGAGCATATCAAGCTTGACACATTGGACTTTGTACCGTTTTTATTTCCACAGACGTACAAGCTAGAGTCGCACTGCGAGTGTCAAGCATGACCTATCGTTGACTGTACAGTCATCTGCACTTTAGTGGTGCAGCGGGTCTCTGGGTTCGGGCTTTTGTAGCGTAGCGCTTATACTGGCGTTATTACTACTTACTTGCTCTCTTGCGTACTGTAGACAATAAGAATACAAATATTGATTCAATTCCTTAAAACTTCTTTTATTCAATTCCTTGTAAGCAAGTATTCATAGTTGACAAGTCTCAGTAGGAACCTCTTTCACGATCCAATTCTATTGATTTTCTATTTGTACTCTACCTGAAACACATCTCTTTAAAGCCTAGACTAGGTACTTTATAGTGACTAGTAGACCTTAATCGATTGCAAGCTGACAGTGTCTGGTCTATGAGTTTTAATTATAATACCTTTCGCTTGAATTGGATAAAAGTAGTTTTCTGAAAACTGGGTCATTGAATATTTTCTCAAAGTCGAAAAAAGCAAATGTTAAACTGCAGCACTAGGTAGCTACTTCCGAATGGAAATATAAGTATTCTTATAAGTAAGCTCACATGGTCTTATATAAGTAAGCTCACATGGTCTGAGTTATCTTTTTTTATTTGTGATATTTTTAATCAGCCTGTTTTTGAATATGTCGCGACCTCAATCTTTCGATTGATAATGTTAATAATGACATTTAGAATATAGTTTATTTTTTGGTATTTCTGCTATTTTTGGTTTTTCTTAAGCTGATAAAGCTTACCGAGAGACGCTTGCGCTGGTACGGCCATATTATGGGCTGTCCAGAAGAACACATGGTCAGGACTGGCCTAAATATATCTAAGAGGAAAATAGAAAAGGAAAAGAAGACCCCAGCCACCTAGTGGACAACGATTCAAAAAGATCTGAAAGTTATTAATATTTCGTCTGATGCAGTTCAAAACAGGACAGAGTTTAGAAGATTGACCAGGAGGACCGACAACAATTAGGATGGGATAAGGTCTAGAAGAAGAAGACTTAAGCTACCATAGCTTGTATAATCCAATAACTTATATAAGCTTTAAAAGATAGTGGTCCATATCGCCTAAAACATTAGTCAGTACACAAAATGGCGGTGAACAAAAAAATCGGGATGACGATCTATATGATGTGTGTCGGGGCCGGAACCGGAAGTGGCGTCATAAATCCGCTGTTCGAGCCGCCCGCCGCGGTTCCGGGGAAAATTCCCGCCCAATATCGCACCAGTTTTTTCTGGCCAGGGATGGTAGTGAGTGCGAGATTATTAAGCCTTGAGGAGAGAACAGTTTGTTTGTACGAGTATGCCTATTGTGTACCTAAAGCCGCTATCACACCTGCCTATTGCTGATAGACTTCGATAGACTAATTAAAATATCCGTACATCAACGAGCAATGTATGCCAAATTAGTTTCTGAATTAAGGATGGTTTGATAGCGGCTTAAGGCTGACCTGTATCATCTAAGTTTAACGATAGCGGAAGATACGCTTCTTGCTCTCTCCAGAGTATTTTGATATTGTCAAAGAGGTGTAATTCAGTCAATATTGCACCGCGACTTTTGCACTTACAGCCAAGGCTGAACGAACATACCGCGTCGAAAAAGACGTAAGCTTACGCGGAGTGTGATTATAGTAAAACTATATTTGTAAAAAAATATCATATCGTAGTACTTATACCAACGGGATAAAATATCAGGAAGGAATTTTGATACCATGTACATTATAGTGTACCTATACTAACAAGAATTGATACTATTCGTTCCATTGTTTCACCAGACTTGTAGTAACTTAATTCTCTCTCACTCTTATGGTGTAATTTACTAGCAATACACACTCATAAGGATGCGTTTCCACTTAGGTAAAGCGACGCGCTAGCAGATATCTCTGAAATTAGACCAATCAGGATAAGAGACCGCGGTGACACACGATCGGCATGGCATGTGGATTTCATGCACTCTGATGAGTCTAATTATAGGTCTAATTTTGATTTCATATGTCTCCGCTACGCTCCGCCTTAGTGGAAACACACCTCTTAAGATTTTGCTATGTCACGATATGCCATCGCCGTTTTTCTTCCTTCCATTCTTTTCCGTTGTTTTTTCCAGATTTTCCCATCTTTCGTTTTTGATCTATAGCGTTTTTACCATTGAATTTTTTTTCTGAATAGAAAATAACTATGATTTACGTAGTTAGGGCGAAACATTAATGATTCGTAGCGACTTTCCTTCATCTAACACCTTTAGTACTCAAGTTGTATTGTATTACAAAACCCTCTTAGTATCATAATTCGAGATACTTACAAAGTTCCATATTTTATGTAAGAGTCATTATGATGTTTTCTCTTTACTGTTAACTTAAAAACCTACGCCAATGGTTCAAATAGACAGTATCTGAAGTCCAGATAGCTTTTCCAATGATTGCCAAGCTTCGGTAGGAAACTGCACTTGAAGAAGAAGAAGAACAATTAAGCAACTCTCCCGCTTTCTTCTTAAAATTAAAGCGTTCCTTTCTCATTCGCTTTACCACGAACAAAAGCTATTCATTACGTTCCTATTCACGTAAGTTGCCATCTCGCGATCTCGTATCGTTTTTGTCAAACAACATTCCTGTTTCGCCATTTCGCGTATTCATCACGTTTTGACGTCACTAAGTAGAGCGAACGTTGAGTCACTGTTACAAGGTTCCGTTTTCCGTAAAAAGTGTATGAAACATGTACCTCTATGCGCAGACGCGATGTGATCGCCGTGCCCTAAATGAGCGACATTTGGCTTCCCGCCACCGACATATTTGCGAAAATTTACCCTATTTAGGTATCAACTTTTTGGTTATCGCAGTATGACTTTGCTATTTAGGAATGTACGCCAATGAGGCCGTGTACTTTTTGTATAACCATTATTGAACAAAGCCTACTCCTAAAGTATGGTGCTCATAATTTTTTTCTAACAACACGTTTTTAGACTGCTGTAGCAGAATCGCTACATCGTAGGTACATGTGGATACAGGATTTCATGAAATCCCTAGGGATACCATAAAATCGCGTAAGATGTTAGGATGTCATTTAGGTATTTGATAGTTTACTCACAGACCTAGAACTTCGTTACGCAATTTTAATAGATTTAGTGAAACGACATATTATCACTGACTCTATGTTATTATTTTTTTTCGTTATTAGCATTAAAAATTTTATTAAGATGGCGTAAAAAACAAGAATATTCAACATCTTCCGTGTATTCGTAGTATTTATTTATTTATTTAACTTCATGCACAAATGTACATAGGCGGATTTAACGCCTAAAGGCATTATCTAACACTCTACCTTAGGGTGATGCAGAGACAGGTTGGTAGGTGCATAATTTATAGTTAATTGATTAATGAACTGATGAGTATATAAGAATACATAAGTGTCTACGTGATAAATAAATACATATAAATAAAAGTAGTATCATATAGTATCTCTAGGGATTCCTTGAAACCCCTGGATTCCTCACATACCTGCGAAAGCTATATTTGATTTATATTCTGCACGTTGGCTCACGTCACGTCGTTTGAACCTAAAGTTGATTTAATTAACTCAATGACTTTTTAATTTAACATTGTCATGCGCCACGTTCTTGTAGCAAGACAGCCAGCCCCCTTTATCTAGTCTTCAAGCTTTTATCAGCGACAAAATATATATTTTTAGAAATATTCTTGGAGTTTGGAGTAAGTAAATACATTGCATTCAGTCTTCAAGCCTTCTCTTAACACACACAACACACGCACACACTTCTCATAACATATACATTCCCCATACAAAAAGATATCTCAATGTCACAAATAGAAATAAAACTTTGTTTCTTTGATCTATCAATGACTCCATGGTGATATCTTGGCTTACGATAAGGTAGATGACTCATCTTGGTGGCACCTGAACTGTGGTTGAATTAAAACCAAATCATTCGGTTACGTTACGACGTGAAGGAAGGACTAACAAGTGTCATCATCACCATTGTATCAGCCGAAAGACGTCCAATGCTGGCCATAGGCCTTCCCTAAAGATCTCCATGACGACCGGTCCTGCGCTACTCGCATCCAGCGGCTTCCCGCGACCTTGACCAAACCTCCGGTCCACCTTGTGGGGTGCTTGCCCACGATACGTCTTCCGGTACGTGGTCGCTACTCTAGAACCTTAACGCCTCATAGTTTATCGTTTCGTCTTGCGATGTGCCCTGCGCACTGCCACGACAAGCTAGCTGCTGACATGTGTACTATAAGAAAAACAGTATGCTTGAGATCAGTAACTAAGATACTTTCCATTGCATTGTCTGTCAAAATGCAGTTGTATTATTTTAATTATTTTAATTCGCAACTACAGTACATAATTGTATATTCAACTCGTGAAAAGTTTTGGTGGTTATGTATGAACCTAACATTTGTTGATAAATACCATTAAGTTACGCTTGTGTACATAACTGTTAACTTTTCCAAATAAATAAATAAATAAAATATATAAAATAAAATGTTTAAAATCGAAACTAATTCTGTAACAAACCAAATTACTCCACAATTTTGCTCTTCGTTTACTAGTACAGTCAAAATCAGGACAATCTTGACACTTGCAGCTTGAATTTAACTCCTCCGACTGTTGGAGTAAGGACGGTATTTCTAGACTTCAATGTGTCAAGCTTTTCGTGCTCTTGACTGTACAAACTTCCAACTTTTAATATCATTACACGTAACAACATGTCTAAAGTCACGCTGTATAAACATGAATTAAATTAGGAAAGTTGTTAATTGTTTTGAGGGCCAACGAAACTCATTATGACGAGAAACTTAGTCAGGATTAGGTTTCACAGGCAAAAGTTGCTGTGATAATCGATGCGCGTGTTTGTCGTAGAATAAAGTTAAGTCGGGTCGATGGTCTGAAACGTTCAGAATTTGTAGTGATTCGATGTTTAAAATAATGGATTCTATTGGATTGCAGAATACAGTCTGCGTACGTATCTGTATATGTTTCTACGAGTAAAGTAACTCCTTGGATAACATAAAAAAAATGAAAAACAAATGAATTGATTTATTGATGATTTCATTTTTATTTATTTTTAGGGTTCTGTACCCAAAGGGTGAAAAACAGGACCCTATTAATATGCCTCCGATGTCTGTCTGACAGCGGGCTGTGTCTTATGAACCGTAATAGGTAGACAGTTGAAATTTTTGTATTTGTGTTGCCGCTATAACAACAAACAATACAAAAAAAAATAAGGAGAGCTTTCTTACTAAAACGTGTTTTAGGCGATATTTGCTTGATCTTTGTTTTAGCTCTATCGTAAAAACGGATACATTTACAAACGTGAAAATGGCTATGTTTATAGTGTATAAGCTAAAAAATAACAACTAATAATAAAACTTGTCCGGCTTCGCACTTGGCCGGTTTTTGTGAATTTAATATTTGTCACCCGTGGCCCGTGACACTGGTCTTTCCTTTGCGACCGCCATAATGACCAGGTCCAGTACCCTACCTGCTGCGCCGTAAGAGATGAATTTGATGCCGCCTAGCACATAATATGTGTGTAATGTAATGTTTCTAATAAATAATGCATGTGTATCTTTTTAATATACAAAGTTCTAGTTTATGATCAGATGAAATTTTCTACATTATTTATTTCGAGCATTATTTCCTTGTAAAAGTATTCACAACAGATATACTCTTGAAATACGGTGTGTTTTCCAAACAAAATGAAGCCCGAACAATTGCGTGATTTCGCCCGATGTAATCCATTTAACATATTATGGCAGCAACGAACCATCATTGGTTGAATATCGAAACAACCAGATTGGACTTCGCAACTGGATCACGTAAATTTGACTATTTTATTGCTATTCCCACGGCAGACACGAAAAATGGAACACGTCACGAATGTTCAATTCTATATACTACAAATATGTTTATCGGGTAGTTTGAATATTGCGAATCCACTTTTTTATAAATCGACGATAAAAATAAATGAGCAGTGGTTCGGTAAGTCGAAGATCGGTTTAGAGTAATCTAAACAAGTAAATGGTAAACAATTTTCTACTACGAGCTTTATTGTTGTCATGCCATTTTGACCCTTCTGCGCTGTAGATTGCAGGTTTGATCCCTGCCGAGAGCATAGTTGGTGTGATGAAAGAATATAGGTGTTTGTTATCAGTCTCTGATACCCATAGCATAGGCGTTGCCTAGTACATGATGAGATGACCTGGTGTGAAATATCCCATTATTTATCGATTCCTTGATTTAATAAAAATCTTCTCGTTTTGGTAAAATATTGAGTCTGGTTTTTTCATTATCTAAATATATTCCATTGACGTTAGAAAACGCGCGCTCCGCTTCGCGTGGTTTCCCAAAATCTTTACTTTATTCAGATGTTTTAAAACTACTTATCTCTATTAGTTCCTAGAAAAAGCTTCTTTGAAATTGTAATATTGATATGGTTCAATTCAACAGAATTCAGATTAAGTATATGATTTGATTTAGCATCAAGCTGCTCATATCGAAAACACATTCATCCACTTACCCCAAGCACGTTATCACAATCTGGTCCACGGGGAAATTAAAAATAGTTTCGGGAAATCACCAGCAGTTGGAGCAAACTTGCCGATATTGGACCCAACATCGGCCAACAACGACCAACTCCCGCTTCCAGACCACTTTAATAACAGAAATCATAATTAATATTCTGATAGTTCTGTATTCAATAACTTTGAAATTTACATTTGGTTTTCTGACTTTGTGTATTTCTAGGGAAAAGGTTTAAGACGGTATCTTACTGTCAGCGTCATGTACAGTCAAAAGCAGGTTAAAGTTGACACTCACAGTGCGATTTCCATGTCTACGCTGACTAAGATAAGTGCGATATAAAGTCCAATGCGCCAAGCTTGACGTGCTCTAGACTGTACTTATGTTAATCCAAAGACCATGTAAAACAAAATACTCTATAACTCTATTACAAAGCTTCATCATAACATCCCATGAAAACGTCCACTATACAGGACAGGGAGCTCCCTCCAGAGTTCTAGCTTTTGCTGGAAATATGTGGAGGGGAAGTACCATAGTCACCTCGCTTGTTAGCGTTACGGCTTGCACTATGGACCGCGGTTGTAGGTGACCGCAGTTAGTAAGATATAAGATACAGAGGAGGATGCTACTGCCCATCCTCCAGTTAACCCTTAGTCGCCTCTTACGACACCCACGGGTATGTATGGGTTGGTACTATTCTTTGCCGGCACCACACGGGACAAAGCTTACTTAACAATAATTTCATTCGACAAAACAATCTAATTTGATACTGGAAAACGTTACCATTGCAGCTAATTTTACAAATAAATAAATATTCATATCAAAATGGAAAGATCGATACCGGAAAGTTCGGTTCGGTTTCGGCCTCGACATAAAATTTCTGGGACGTTTATTTAAATGCTTCAGTTCAGTTCTGCCAGGCGATATCGTTTGTTTGCTTTTGGCACGACGGAATATAGGGGCAATGACGCTCAAAGCCAAGAAACTTGGTAGTCGTAAGGCTATATTGAACCCGCTATGTCTATCGGTAATAAAAAAACTGGTCATGACAAAAAATGTGGTATTCTTTAGATTTTACTAGCAATCATCTAACAAAACTCTAACACAGATTGACTCATGGTAATGACTGACAGAAAAAGATTGGAATTTTAAAATTTTCATAAGAATTTTATATACGACGAAAGTAAACACTAAGAGGACTATAAGAGGATTTTGGAAAACTTACCCTCAAAATAAGTGATGTAAGTTTTTTAAGAAATCCAGGCCCACTGTTGACAGTTCGATAACTTGCTAATTCTTTATGATGGTCTTTTGTTCGTTATTGTTTATACTAACACAATCTAGAATTGAATATAATACCATGATACCATCAACAAACACTGCTAGTTTAAGACAGCGAATTATGACCGTCATATGTAACACGTTGTAAGTTGCTGTCTGCACCATATGACATAGAATCAAGTTACAGCAAGCAACCGCAAACGCATGACTTTGTGGCAGACGTATTTTTTTATTTCATATATTAAGCCGTAATTTATCTTCGTAGTCATATAATGTCAAGTAAGATTTACGATGTTTGTCGTCTCTTCAAGGTTGCGAGTCGTATGATCGTGTGTGTTTGGGCTGAGCTAGATTATCCTCTTGTGAGCTTAAATGATAGTAAAAATATAAACATTGTAAACCATAGTGTACACGTTAAGCTTACTTTAATGTTGAGGAAATATTGCCAGAGCCTGCCGGAGATTTATTTTATGTGTGACATTGACACGTCAATAATTGGGTAAATCAAAGACTTCTTCAGACCACGGGCAGAGTTTTCAACCTCTAATGGCCTCCGACATGGCTCAACAACCGTTATCTGATATAATAGCAGGACCATCAAGCACGGGAGCGTTCTAATTGGTATGCCACTAACAATCACCTAACGGCGTGATGACCACGGATGACCATTTCGTGATCGTAAAAAAAGGACAGTTGATGTAGTATAAGCACATTCCCGGACAGTACTTAGACCAAGTCCTACAACATTTATGGCGGCTTAAAAACACTATCAGCCTAGCAAAGCTTAATCTACCTATAAGATAAGGTCTAGTTTTCGCTCTGGGTCCTGAATTTGTAAGTATAATACAGGAGGTCTGGGTTACAGGGGTCAGAATCAGATAGAACCTAGTCGCTTTGTGAAAAAACTTAGTCCTCGTAAAATAATCTAGGACAGCCACGTCTGAGGCCCAACTTTGTCACCATGGTTTGTAAGGTCGGTCGATATCAAAACCCACACGATATGATAATGTAGTCGACTCCGTTTAAATGGAATAAAGCTAGCTAGAGCAAAGATGAAATAAATGGCTTTAAGAAATTTAACTCTTCCTTCCCCTTGCCTTTCACCCTTATGAGTAAGCGCCGGTGTAATATTTATTTGAACAAATAAATCGGGTCGTCAGCGGGTGCCTAGTGCAGGCTCGTGCAGGAAATTAAAACGTGCGCCACCTGCCCTGACAAACCCCCTCCCCGGTAAAGGAGTCTTCCCACCACAGCTATGCAGGGTAGCGAAGCTGTGAGCTGAAAAAATTCCAACCAATAAGAAAGCCATCCATTTCTATTTTCCCAACTTAGCGCATAGCAACTCTAAGCTGGGAAAAGCTAACCTTTTGTTTGAAGATTCCTGCTCACAGCTTCGCAACCTCGCTTAGCTCTGGACTCTGGTGGGAAACCACCCTAAAACCCGGTCTTACCTGCAGCGAAAATTAATGACGCAATCACGGAACGACTCGACGTTATATTCGATAAGGACCTCATATATTTTTCGTATAATTACGTAGGATATTAAAGTATGCGTCGTATTGAATAGCTGAATCCAAACCGGTAGGTAGACTCGCTCTATTTGAATTGTATTCTGCATGTTACGACATTCAATAAGTATTCTTCAAAGAATCTACTTTAAATAAATAATTCTAAATCTGAATTCTGATTGAGGTTTTTAGACGTCTTGTCAAACTATTGATTTGGCTATTATGCTTCTGTATTTGTAACATTTAGAAAATATCTTTGTCATCAACTGTTGGTCCTTCAACTTAAAGAATATTACAATTTAAATTATTCATGCGGACTCCGTAGAAATAGAAAAAATACATTTTTATTTGTCCCATAGAACAGGAAAATCACTATGAAAATGGGCTACTTACCTGTTAAAGAGTGGTCAACATTACCTCGTTTAGCACCTACTCTTCATGTCTAATTTGTGACGTATTCTGGCAAATAAGACAGCAAAAGTGCAATGATAACTAAAATGGTATGTCTCGTGTGCCAGTAATTTTATTTGCTCCCTTATTCTTTAAACCGAAAAACAACGGTATAAACGGCAGAACAGGCAAGGGAATAATATTTTGTTTAATTGACTTCGTGCAAAAGCCATACAATCTTCTCGAAAACCATAATATTTTGCAGACCACCTGTTATTTTCAAAGTCTGATTCTGGGACATCCTGTGTAACATAACAATAACACCATATTTCCACACTCTGAACCCGGTAAAACAGCAAACATTTTGTTCTGGAAACCTTGTCGCACCGCACGCTGTGATTTATTAAACAGCCTTAGAATACTTAACCGCGGCTTGCATAATCCGCTACATGTAGTATTAGTGTTGCCAGCTACTAATATTTTGTCGACTCGTGTATTTTAGGTGGCTTAGCTTCGCTTGGCGTGCACCTTTTAGCTCTAATGTATTCTGTTGGTCCTTAACCCTCTAATAAAGAATATTTGATGGTAGAGAAATATTAGACAGATACTCGTACCTATCTAAAAATACACAGGAACGGGTCTTTCGGAATATCAAAGCATCTGAGACGTTTACACATTGTCTAGAAAACCGTCCATACTATGAGCAGTTATAATATTTTATTATTTTAGACTTTTCCATTTACTTATGCTGTGAAATATAGCTTCATCCCAAATTTCATGATTGTAGTTCAATGGGAATCTATAGGTTTTGGTTTGACTCATAAATGAATGGAGATGGGGGCATAACGTGTCATGTCTTTTGATAGTGTTTTCGAAGAAGCTTGAAATTTTCACACCTTCTAGGGATTTCGTCTTGATACAATTTACCCGTTTGTAATAACAATGGGTCTTGACAGACAAACATATGGACAACAATTAGATACGGAACCCTGAAAACGAGCTTTTTGTAACGTTGAAACTTAAGCAATTGAATACAATTTCTAACAGAACTTTACTGTGCAGTAACTTTTAAAGCAAATCCCAGCTTTCATTATAGTTTGTAACATCCGCAGAAAATCCGCGTTATTTGCACCAAGTTGGCGTAATTTGTAAGGGAATAATGCAAAGCCTCCAGTCTCCGAAGCGTACAGGGCATTGCAGAATTCGCATTTGGGAGCGTACATTACTCACTCATACTACACTGAGTTGCAAAGAAAATGGGTTGGTCTGTTTCTGCAATACATTTACAAACAATGATTCAATGATGGGGTTAAACTAAGCGTCAATATATTTCGAATTAAATAAAAATATGTATCTAAATAGTGAGAACGTAAGAAGAGGTGTCTGAAAAAGCTTCTCTCAAAGATCACACCTGTAAACTCAATTAATGCATCACTTAGAATTTTCTTTTTCATTTTTGGTCATATTTTTTTTATAAGTGACGACAAGGTTCTTATCTAAAAATCTTACTAATCCAGATTTGTTATATTTATTATATTGACGCTTATTTAGACGAAATGTGTGGCGGAATAACTACCGACCCGTTTTCTTTACAGTTCAGTATACTATATTGCTCTACGCCCATTCGCTTTGCTAGTACGCCATGCTATGCCACGCTAAGCTACGCTACGCTATGCGCTAATCTTGCCCGCGAAAGCTGCTCTGTCTCAACTTGCAGTTTCTTCGTATTATTTATTCACATTAAGATCTTCGCTTCAGTAGTCATGAAAGCCTAGTACTTAACAGTAAGTGCGTTGTTGTTTCAGTAAAGATTAACTGCATTAAATTAGAGTGTATTCTGTACTTTATGTGACAAACTTACTTTACATAAAGTATATTTGATTCTCCAATCCGATTAGCTTTTATTTTTGTGGCTCATTGGTTTTTGTATGTTTCGATTACTTAATTCAGTATCAGCCAATAGAACTATTTCAACAGGAATAAATAATAATATTAACAAAATAAATGAATACTTACTCAAATGTTGGGGGACAAACACGCAAGGTCATCTGATCCCAAACAAGGCAAAGCCTGTACTCTGGTTATCAGAGACTGACAAGCATACATAAATAAATAAATAACGTCCAGACACAGAAAAAACACTCATGTTCATTAGCATTACACAAAGGCAAGCTCACTATTACCCACACCAAAAGGCCAGTAAATATACTTTTCCTTTTAAATTTTAAATATAGTGTTGTTTACTCTTTGTCTCGAAACCAATCTCATACCAGCTCCTTGTCTATGCAAAAGCAAAACAGAAATGCACGGGGCACAACTTCCTGGCTCGTGGCGCTGAGAGCTTGCCAAACTTACATATTTACCGAACAGGAAGCGCCGAATGGCCACACGACAGTTATGGATGCACTTCCGGTACCCATGGTCCGAGGCTACCGATTAATCTTGAAAATAGACGCCAAATGAAGGAACAAATGCGAGCTGGAACTGGATGAAATACCTGATAGGTTAGCAAGCTACTATAGAGAGTATAAAAATTGTTTTAACAAAAACTACGCACCTCCTTCAAATTTTGCAAGGTGTCTGTCTATTAGCACTAAAAAGTATAAAATAACCATACTAGTTAACAATCAGTAACTGAGTGAAGTAATATAAAATAACCAAGCCTATTTTTATTTCAATTATAAATTTATAGGTACAATACAACAGTACATTTTGGAGTCGGTGCCAGCCAAGTCGCAAAACCAATTGAAATACTATGTTATGCTACTATCCAACTACTACTTTGTTATGCTATGTATTTAACAGCCCTAATCTAAGGTTTCCAATGGTTTCCATTAAGAAGGTCATCCATCCGGCGGTTGGTTCGTAGCCACTAGTGCTTTTATACATTACGCATTCATACTTTTTGTGCTGGCAGTATTGAATCATCAACCTATAGTAAGGGTGATGAAGGACAAATTTCTATATGATTTGCTCATGTCTGCCTCTTTGACTGATGATAAGGTGCATCCTCTAAAAGATACAAAAAATATTGGCGGACATCCACACCCCTGCGTTTTAGAGGAATTAAGTTTTAACTATTTTGAAATTTGACAATGAAACGTACACCTGGCAGACTATGATTATCTGATTAAATACAATGTATAAAACCCCAGAAAAATGGTCTGCCACCATAATAGCCCTGCGTCGTAAAGTTACAGCGCTTCAAAATGCAAAAATTCACTACTTCGTCCCGTGATAATGCAGAGCCCTGCATGTCTGTCTCTTCAATTTTCTACATCTTCAGAAGTATTTTAAACAGGAGCCAAGAAGGCAGACAAAAAAAACATTATTTAGTATCTTTTTTTTTTGCTTTAACTCAAAAACGCAGCGACGCACAGAAAAACTTGTAAGGACCAAATCGATTCGTATTGAGCTGATCTATCATCCCTATTAATATGATTCATGAGCAAATCATATACCCAAATTGCAGCCAGCACCCTAACTACTATTTAATAGACGGACTATTGTCGGTGTATCAATTTTCTATACAAAATCGATCTCCACATTCACAGACGACAATGAAAATACACATCTGAAGATGTCGTTTGCTCTTAGACAAATATAAATGGCATTGCAGCTCTATTTCAAGTGGACTCCTTAATCTCTGTCATATTGCGTCGCAGAAAGCCGTAAATCACGTCGTTTCGAAGAAGCTCCGCAAAATATTGAACACTTGAAATTAAAAGTCGTACATCTTGTATGAAGTATAAATCATTTTGTTTGAAAACAGCTTTATGAAATGTAGCAGGAATATTGTGTATTCCAACCTAATCGAAATTTAATTTGTACCTAACAAAGCTTCGCGAAATTAGATAGCTACCCATTGTTATTTCATAGCTTTCCAAATACTATTACTAATGTTTCATTATACCTATACTAGTTTTAGATGAATAAATTGTATAATATCGAATCGAACTTGTTATATTAGATGGAGATACACCGAGTATCCATGAGGTCCGTGTGGTGCCAACAAAGAAGAGTACCAACCTGTCTCTACCCGTGGGTATCGTAAGAGGCGACTAAGGGCTTATGAACCGGAGGATGGGCAGCAGCATCCTTGTGTGTGTCGTACCATCTTACATGCTGTGGTCACCAACAACCGCGGTCAAACGTACCAGCCGCAACGCTAACAAACATAGTGACTAGGGTACTTCCCCTGCACATTGTTCCAACAAAAGCTGGAATTATGGAGGGTGCTCCCTGTCCTACAGTGGACGATTCACGGGATGTCATAATAATGATGACGATACCGAGTAATCGGTATACATTGCTAGTTTAACCGATATTTGAGAGATTTGAGGGATATGAATAAGAATATAGACCATCCTCAGGCCTCTACATTCCCAAGAACTCTCATAGAAAATAATTTCGTCAATTCGGCGGAGTTCTCCAAAGGCAAACTTTCAGACGGCAGATTTAAAAGTTGAAGACTTCCCGATATCTATTGGAGTTCCGAATAAACTTATTTTGTACGAGAATGCATTGTAAGATAGTATCGGACGGTGCAAAGTGGTTTGGCGGACTGGGAATGGACAGATACGGACCGAGAAGGATTTGAATATCCTGATAGAAACGTCGGAATACTACATCAACATTTTGTAACTTTTTAAAGGAGAAAAACGGTAGTTGCAAGCAATTATTACGGCCGTAGCACGGGCGACCGAAAAATACTGGATATCATTATCAAATCTAATACCAAACTGTATCAGAAGATGGTGCTGAACCACAGAGCGGATTTTCTGAAAACGAATTCTTAATGTGACCTAGCTAGAACGATTTTCGGCCCTGCAAACCTATGTATTGTTAGGTTAAACTAAATTTTATAGGCATTTCCCAAAACGCGATTGCTCGTATTATAGAATTACGAAAAGTTGAAGGGCAAAAGTTGTTGCATTTAGAATAGACTAAGCCCTTAATGTCTTTTTATTTTATTAAGCTTATATTTTAATTCATGTTCCTAAAAATTGTAAATAATTTACGACCCTAAATCCACCCCTGGTGCGAGGCACAAAAGCAGGCTGTCACCCGCAGCAACTTCAGCCCTTTAGAGTTACTTAACTTGTCACCAGACAGGCTATATCTCGTTCATGATATTTTTATTCAAATACTGAATCTGGATTCCATTTTAATATTTAGTATGCGTAAAATAAATTATCCCAGGGCAATCCATAGTATTGTTCGTGAAGTGCCGGCAAAGAATAGTGCCAACCCATCTTTACCCGTGGGTGTTGAAAAAGGGCTTATAAACCGGAGGATGGGCAGCAGCAACTTTCTGTGTATCATACCATCTTAAAAACTGAGGTCACCAACAACAGCGGTCACCAGCCGCAACGCTTACAAGCGTGATGACTATGTTAAATCCCCTCCAAAGTACAATGCGTCATTGCTGGAGTACTGGCTTCCTGTCCTGCAGTGGACGTTAACGTTTCATGGGATTTTATGACGATGATGTGAAACCACAGTGCAGAAATGAAATACCTCTTGGCTCCTCGTAGTAACACTCTGTTGATGCGCGAACAGTCAGTCTCCATGCTTGTTTGTCCAAATAATGTCCAACCAAGGTTAATGGGTGCTGATCGGCACCGCCGAAACGCACGAACCTCACAATTATTATTCTATGAAAAAAGGCGTAAATACAAATCAATAGCTACTAACTGTTCTATAACTTAAAACGCCATTGTGTCTAATTTCACACAGAATGAATCTATAGCTTAAGTAGCAAGCGCCCTAGCAGTCTTATCTCGGCGGAAATACAAAATGGCGGCGAGTGGCCAACATGGATGCACTTCCGGCGTCCGCTAGGGGACAATTAATCTTGTGTACTTATTTTGGTCCAAACTTGCACGATCTTATTATAGCGGCTGCTAAGGACGCCGAAACGTGTGAGTGGCCGAACAAGTTAATTTATTTTATGCAGTTTTTGCTGACGAGAACCTATAACGCTGATGGCGCAGCTTTTTTTGCATAATTTGTCTTATCACGACGTTTGGGTATTTTACGTTTCGTTTCATTTCATAGCTCTATTATATATGTGAAATAATAGTACATTAAGATGCTCGTGCGCTATTTTGGATATTACGGCCGAGGCTCAGAAATTGCAGCCCGAGCCGCAGGCGAGGGCGTAATGAAGCCGAGGGTGTAATCACCAAAGCGCACAAGCTTCTTACGACGTTTTTCAACACATTTGCGAATAAAAACGAATCAAATTCGCTTACCTTTTTGCGGTTCGGGCTGCAATTCCTGAGCTTCCATTTTTCGTTCTGACAATATTTTCAACATGGAATAAGTACACCACAAAGAGCTAGGGTTTATACTTATTCGCCAGCTCATTGAAATAGGCCAAAAAGACATTCTCTGAAAACGAATTGGCATTTTTGCTGCTCTTCCATTCAATGAACTTTTCGTAGGCAAGAATGTATTTTTTATTTGATTTTGCTGGAAGGAGACTCTCACTTGCATTTTGTGCCCCAGTAATTATTTCCTGTGGGGTTAAACTAAGTTCTTCTTCATTGCTTGAAACCATCGACGACATTGTTAGTTAGTCACAAAAATCAAAGCAAGTGAAAATACTTCTGAAAAATGGCGCGCGGAATTCTTGTTGTGCGCGCATTTCTTTTTTCAAATGAGGAGCTGTGACGAAGCAGTGGCAATGCTCCCAAACAGCGTAGTCATTGAAAAAGTACAAGAACTTAAAATTTATTGCTTACAAAATCAATTAATGTTAATTTGTTGTCAAATTTAACTAATCTCATGCAACAAACTGTTTATATATTATACTAGCTGTTACCCGCGACTTCGTCCGCGTAGATTTTATAAAAAAACAGAACTCGAACTTAATTGAAACATATTTTACGGAGCGCTTATCCTTCTTGATCCCTACGTAAAAGATGCATTTGTACTTATCCAAGTTGAATAAATGCATCTTACTACAAACTTAATTATCTTTTGATTTTATTTAACTGGTAGGTAGGGCGGAATTTTCATTGTCAACCGTTACAGGCGAACCTAAAAAAGAAGGCAATAAAGGGAGTGAAGTGAATGGGTAGCGAGGAGGTATTCATAAAAGTAAAAAAGGTCCCTATTCCTCCCTATCTATCCTTTTGTATCCCCCCTCCAACATTCCCACTCCCCCTCCCTCACCCTCTCCCACTCTCTCTTCCTCTCCCTCGCCCCTCCCTCTTCCCCCCTCACCCTTCCTTCCCCCTCCATTTCCCCCTTCCCCTCTCCCCATCACCCTCCCTTTCCCCCCTCGCCCTCCTCCCATTCCCCTCCCTTTCCCCCTTCCCCTCACTCATCCTCCCCTTCCCCCTCTCCCTCCCTCTACCCCCCCCTCCCTCTACCCCCCCCCACGCCCTCTACCCCTCCCTCCCCTCATTTTCCCCTCCCTTACACTCTCTCCCTATCCCTCCCCCTCTCCCTCTCCCTATCCCTCCCCCTCTCCCTATCCCTGACCCTACCCCTATCCCTGCTTCTACCCCTAACGCCATCTTAACCGCTATCCCTATCCTTATATAAACATACAACTGACACTCATATTGATTTTTAGACATTTCAAACCTATCGAATCCCAACCCCATCCCAGGGGTGGTGGTATTTCACGTCCACCACGTTGGATTTCAAAATCACTGTAGTTTTCGTAATCAGCGACCCGATAAACCATACGAACGACACCCATATTGATTTTTAGACATATCAACTCTATCGCACCCTAACCTCATCCCCAAGGGATGATAGCATTTCACGTCCACCATGTTGGATTTCAAAATTGTTGTAGTTTTTGTAATCAGCGGCTCGATAAACCTTACAAACGACACCCATATTGATTTTTAGACATTTCAACCCTATCGCACCTCAACCTTATCCCCAGGGGATAATGGTACTTTACGTCTACCACGTTGGATTTCAAAATTGTAGTAGTTTTCGTAATCAGCGATACTTAGTTGAATAAAAAAAGTCCCATCAAAATCGGTTAAGTAGTTTCGGTGTGCTGTAGCAGATACAACCCCGCTAGAGTATTATTGTATGTGTAGATTCCCACGGGAATGAGATATTTTCCCGGGGTAAAAAGTAGCCTATGTCCGTCTCCAAGTTACCATCTATCACCATACCAAATTTCATCAAAATCCGTTCAGCCGTTTAGGCCTGAAAGAGCAACAAACAAACAAACAAACAAACAAACAAACAGACAGACAGACAGACAGACAGAGTTACTTTCGCATTTATAATATTAGTATGGATTTTCATCAACATTAGGTATATATTTACGAAAATGTTATAAATATTTTAGACATTAGAACTCCTTGCTCTTTGTTAATATTAAAAAAAAAATTATATGACTAGTGCTATAATATACAATGAGAAAAGCACGCGTTTTTAATAAGCTGTATTATGAACCTAAAAACAGTGCAAATAGAGCTGTTTTATGAGCAAATGTGTTGAAACAATTATTATAAAACATAATATGCAATTTTGTAGCAAAAGCGGGCCTACTAGATCTACAAAACGTTGAAATAAACATTATTATATAACATTATATGCAATTTTGTAGCAAAGGCATTGGCCTATTAGATCTACAAAACATTCGGCCACTACTTGTACTCTAGCAGTGCCCTCAGAATCTATCACAGAAACAAAAAGGACAATGATATTGGCAGAACTACGATAAGTACGTAGTCAACATTATTCTGAACACCCTAGGTTGTGCTTGCTCTTTAACGTATCGGATTATTTTCGATCTACGTAAGAAATATAAATAAATTAGGTACAACTTAGGCTTCCTTCCTACCAAACAAAATACACTATCGTTATTTTCTCCACTCGTTTCGGTCGGTCAATCCGCGCACCATTTTGCTCTTGCCGTCCTGATTCGTATCTGAACTTCCTTTTCTATTGCAACGATTGTATCCTAAAGTATTACTTGTTGTCGTTTCAAGAGGCTTCTTATGAAAACTCATAAACTAGAAGTATGTTAATCTCGTTAATTAGGATAAGTTGATAGCATTGAATTTTCGGATGTCGACCTCCGTTCCAAGTAAGTTTTGGTACTATCACGGATGATAAGATAGTGATCATGGTGCATGCAATTTTATAGAAATATTAGGCGATTTAGGTAATACGTTAGAGGTCCAATTATACTTTCAAAGCTTTATGTGTCTGTTAGTTACGTCTAAACATACAAAAGATTCATTTATAATATATAAGATATTGTCACACAACTTATCTCCCTTCGATTCCACTCTGTCGAACTGTATTAATCAATCCAGTAATCGGTATTCATGGGAGCTGCATCAAGTTTCCATAGATAATTTCCTATCGCCTCTTGACGGCAAGTCGGCGACTCATGGCGTACCGTTTAAAGATAACAGACTACGATTTACCGCGTGGAAAGGGGCGGAGGAGATGAAATTAGCATCTTAGCTGAGCGCAAGGTGTAGCGTGCGGGAAAACAAAATGTAATAATTATGTAATAGGAATCTAAAGTAGGTAAGTGGTACTAAATGGAGAAAATGCCATCTTAGTTCAAGCATAAAATAAGTTTACGTTTAGGTGTTTTCAAGACACAGTATTGAAGTTTAGATTATTCCCATGAATTATGAGACGGTTAAGAATTTGGTGACAAAACAATAGACAAAACCTTTATAAGTTAGCCAAACCAGCTAAGTCATATTACATAAACCAATATACTTAAAGTTTGGATGCACACGTAATAAATAACATTTGTAAACCAACCTGTTGAGTTGTTAACCTAATATAAAAATAAATAGTATGTTTAAACTTTAATACAATTAATTTTTATATTCAACCATATTTGAAAGAGCGCGTGGAGATTTTAATATCCAACAATGAGTACAATGCGCGCAGCCAAAGCCCTCCCCGCTTACCGCCAAAATGGCCTGCGAACCATGTGATCCGTCAAGTCTCATGTTTCGCTGCGCGCATTGTAAACTATATTTGATTTGATTTAAATGATTGATTGACTGTTTGGTTTCGTTTTTTGATGATTTGGTAAGACCGAGGCTTTATAAACCAGAAAAAAGATTCCCAACCACATTTATCAACAAAATATTCCATTCTCATACTGTCTAACTCTACCCACGAGGTCCCCTTTGCTGAAGTAAGCAATATAAAGCGTTATCCTGAAGAGGACTTGGTAACTAAAGCAATAATCCTGCGTGCATACTTGCTTGGGGAGCCTGAGGGTCGCAAGGACCTCAAGTGGTTCAAACGAAGCCGCCGGCGAAAGTACTGTTCCATACCAGCCCTAGCAACTATGCCAGCTTTGTAAAATAATGCAAAAAGCGCTGTAATGTTTACCGCATCTTCATCTAGTAAAGCGTTTGTAACCTAGATTAACTACCTCCTTGTTCTAGCGGTTTAAGCGTTCGACTCTAGACACGGAGATTGTGGGTTCATATCCTGGTGGAGACATTTTCGATCAAAAATTACGTCGTTACACTGGTTTCATTTTGGTAAGATCATTGCAGGATGATTAACCCGATTGTCCAAAAAAGTAAGAAGATTCCGTTACTCTGAACACATGTTAAGGCGTTGGTGCCGGCTAATACCTGCGAAAGTAGGCTCAATAACTAAGACAGGGATTATGAGGTCGGTCATTAACCTTGATGATGATGACGTAAGATGATGACAACGTTTCTGCTATATTTTGAGTCACCCTTTGTCCTTTTATTTCAATTCAATATTTGATGCCTCAAATTCTATAAAGTTTTTCTGTAATGGACGATTCATAATTTCCCCGACTGAATCACTAAATAAATTCCTTCAATTAGTGGTTCACAAAATGTTTTTCTTCTGCTTGTAAATCTCTTCTCCCTACATCCTTTTTAAGGAGGTTGGGGCAAAACGGCGGAGTGCAGCGGTGTGCAGGAAATTAAATCAGTGCCACCTTACTTACCTGCGTAATTCTGCGCCAGTCTACTCCGCTAACGGTGGGGTTAGCTTGAACTTTACAAGTGTGGTTACTGTTAAATCTTGGGGGTTTACGTAGTTACATTGGAAAGTTTTCCGTTTAAATGGAAATTTTAACCGAAAGTTTGACTTATGTTAATTCAACCTAACATAAATTGTACGTACGTAAGGTCTAGCATAACATCACGTCAGTACGCAATGTAACGTCTTCGGTATAAACCACTGATGTCAAATATACAATACTCCTCATGGTACACTAGATAAGCAACTGTCAAGTTGTATTCCTGCCTATTTGGTAGACGCCGTTTTGGTGTTGTACGCCATCGGTGCATCGAATTAATGTCCATGGAACTAATACCAGCGTACTACAGCGTGTTACGTAAATATGTGATAATACTAGAGGGTGTTAATCTGCCCATGAAAGTGAACAACTTTTCCCAAGGAACAAAGATCATACAACGAAATCAATATTTGACCTCCCATAGAAACTGCATCAGCTGATAGCGCATTTAGTATGGGAGGTCAAATTTGATATTTCGTTTTACGACCTATAAAGTTGTTCAGTTTCATCGGCACACTCTATTACACCTTTCCGTTACACGTTGTCTTTCATCATCTGTGGTTATACCGTCGAAATTATGACCAGCTCTACCGTAACGCCCTAGCGTTCTTTAGTCCGCTCTTATTACAGAAACTTGAAATGTTAGAGTAAAATGTTACGTTAACTTTACGTAAAGCGACTTTACTTAAACTCTTCAAATATCAAAGGCACTTCTGTTCTCGTACGTGATTACTTAAAACACCTTCTACGTAGACCGCCAAGCGTTGAGTGAACTTTAAGATTAATTAGTCCATCCATCGTCTTTTCAGCCGATAACGACACCTACTTTTCCCCACCATCCTCTAACCTACAAATTATTTTATATTGGCTTCTATTTACGCCTCTAACATTAAGCTATTAGCCGAAATATTGCTTCATGGTACTTGCTGTCTTAATATTGTCTATTTAATGCTGTCCGATTATTACAATTTTCCTAAATCAAAGAGGACGCGCCCGCTCTTCTTAGGTCGAAAAAAGTGGAGGTAAGATAAACAGAGAGCTTGAAGAACCTCATCATCATCATGACATCCCATGAAAGAACCTGGTAGAGGACAAACCGCCAGTTACACAAAGCGTCGTTAAAGTTAAAGCTTCTTTAAGTCTATTGCTGACTCTTTCTGTTTTGTGACAGCAATAGATTTAAGGACCATTAACTTTAAAGTCAACTTGCTGAAAGATAAATTAAGACGATCCAAATTAATAAGTGATGATGATAGGAAATCGAAAAGTTTCATGCACTTTAAGCTTTCTCTGCTCTAGGTATTACCTAGTCTAGTTATCTACCTTATGAACTGTAGTAGTATAGTGAGCACTCTCAGTATAGCTAGCGTCTTTGTTAGAAGTTCCAGCGCCACTCGGAGTAGGTTAATACAGTTTAGTCCGCCGCTATTAACCTGAGTCTTGCGGAACACAGTGTCGTTAAGATCAGAAAACATCTTAGATCTTAAATACATACATAAAATCACGCCTCTTTCGCATCGTGGTAGGCCAAACCACAACCCTCTGCTACTACAAGCTTGACATACTTCCCTCGCTTCCTCTACTTTAATCAACCTTTTCATACACGCTCTAAATATCTTCTTCTTAATAAAACTCTGATATCTTACTGAGAGACTTATGAAAGGTTATGTAGAAGAGAAAGTTTGTGTGGAAGTTTATCTAAAAAATCCAATTATATTCTTATTATACCATTCTTCCATTACTATTATAATAGCATTGAAACGCTCTTTGACTGCTGAAGTGTTAATGTGCTTATTATTAGTCCCAGCTACATGTCTAGCCCAGACAATTTAGTTTACATCAAAGTTAGTCTAGTCAGGTCTACAGCACAAACATTACAACTAGCAATATTACTGTTCCAGCAAGCACTGGTTGCATAGTTTTTAAACCACTTATCTCAGCTTCTGACATCAGGAACAAAAAGTATACCAGAAGAACACAGAAGAAGAACATAGAAGAAAACGTACTCGTAGAACAAGAACAACACTGAGCGTTGAGGTTTTCGCTCGCTGCCAAGCCCGTTGAAGCAAGGCCTTTTTATTTAATGCTCGTTCAACTGTCCGACTGTATGTATCACAGGTATAACGCTGTGAGCTCGCCAGCCGAGTTTGGGCAACAGTGGCAATTATTCAAGTAGAACTATCGACAAGACTGCGGTATATTTACTGCTGTTCAACTATTATCTAAGCCATTTCTGGCTTTGTGAATACGTGAATATTGTTTATAGTGTTAGTATAGTTCTCAAACTGTAGTCTAAGTGTTGATTATTTGTTGGGTGGTTTTTTAAAAGGATATGTTTATTTAGTGAATTAGCTTATGCAACAGAGATAGAGCATGTTCCCAAATTGTGAGTATGCTACAAAAAATTTCCACTATCTAAAAATACGCCCGTTTTTAAGAACGTAAAGAACAGACAGCTTTCCGAAAATTTAAGGGGCATGATCAGTCAACGTAACTGAACAATGAAAAAAAAATCGCTGTTTCCATACAATCTGACCATTGAAGTTAGCAAATTTGTATGGAGATGTAGTTCTTTTTTGTCATGTTCTGAAAGTTTAATTCCCTAAAAGTTGATCAGTTATGTTGACTGATCATGCCGTTTCAGTTTTCGTAAAGCTGTCCCTTACACACTATAGAAATAGCTTAAAACCAGATTCAAACATAAAAGGCTCCGGTGACAACTTAAACCTAACGTTAAAACCAGTAAATATGGTATATCTTAATTTACGTCTATCTATAACATACATTTAAAGCTACCTAAAAAACCAGGTTCCAGGACCAAACCAAATAAAATTAACTTAGTCTATAAATTCCACTTCGGCGTTGCAAAAATCTGTACCGTTACTCCTGCTACTCCAATATTTTACAGAAAAAAAAGGTTTTTTGTCGCATTGTGTGAAAGAGAAGGTGATAACGTACGAGTGTCGTTGAGTACGAATAGCTGTGACCATTAAAGCTAACGAGCGAGGACAAAATGTCCTGCCGTGCCAACAATAGGTGCCTTTACCTTACAATGTATCGCATATTGTAGTTGTTAGCCGTCCCTTTTTGCGTTAATTCATCGGGTATCGGAGACAGTTTTGGACACAGGCCTATTTGGATGAAATATTTACTTACCTATAAAATGTCGAAATATGAAAAAAAAATCTGACTCCTATACAAAATGTGCTGTCAGCTGATGCAGTTTGTATCTATAGGAACTCAAAAAACTTTTTTTCGTATTTTGACCCATTTTCCTTTGGAAAAGTTGTTCAACACCTCGTAAAATATTCGGGACGATAAAAAAAAAATTGTGTAATTATATCAATTACAAAATTAAAAGATATGTGATATTCTTATCATTGTGTAAGAGCTGCGTTACAGTACAAAGTTACAGATTGTACAATAGTAGTTTACACGACAGTGTTCGAGATTGTTTATTTCGACCAAGATTCTGATTGAAATATGTAACACGTGTTACAAAAGTTCCAAGTACTCACCAATCAAAAGGGTACACGAGGAATATTCTATAGCACGTGTATTTTTTTGCACGTGGCATTTATTTAACTCAGTATAATAAATAAAATAAACAAATAGGAAAGAAATTCTCCTTTGATATGGGATAAGTTTTCCTTATCCGCTCCTGGTTTACAATAAGTACACTCGCCCTCTGAGCTTCGTCTTAAATCTGGACACATAACCGAATCTATTTGTTTTCCACTTGTGAGACTGACTGTAACAGGAGCCTGGCTCTAATGAAGACAGATACTGCATCGTTTTGCTCCTTGTTTTTATATTTGCCTAGTTATATTTCTTTTTATGTTGTTAGTTTACTTGGCTCTTGTAGTGGAGATGTTTCAACGGCAGTTTTTAGGGTTCCGTACCTCAAAATATAAAAAGGAACCCTTATAGGATCACTTTGTGGTCCGTCTGTCTGTCAAGACCCTTTTTCTCACGTACGAGAAGAGGTATCAGGTTGAAATTGATAACAATATTTAGGTCCATAAACCACACAAGATCTGAAAATTTCAATTGCTCACAACGACACAATCAAAAGATATGGCTTTTCATGTCCTCATCTCCATACATTTATGCAAAAAAGCAAAACCTACAAGGTACTTCCCGTTGACCTAAAATTATGAAATTTGGCAAAAAGCTAGGTCTCACAGTACAAATAAAGGGAAAAGTCTAAAATCATTAAATATTAATTAATTTTCCTCACAACTAATAATAACCAATTAAGGTGAGCTCCCGTTTTAAGGCGATCTGTGACGGCCAGCTTAGCCCCGAACGCAACTAGATGGAGCCACTGCTGCAAATATAAGGTTTTATTTTTTAATGCAATAAGTACCAACTATATATGTGCAAAAAGTAGATTCGCGTAAATTTCATCGTGCAACTTTAACACCTAACAACAATTTCGATAAGAAAAATATCTCCATATGTCCACTAAGGTCAATTACTCTCGTCAGTCCGTGTTTACATGAGTACGATCACTCACACATGCACACAAAGCACAATCGTACAGTTTTGACCGCACGCCCACAATCGTAATATTGAATCAAAAATTGCTAACAAAAATAGTACTTTCAGTACATTAACTGTATTTTTGTATTAATTAGCGAAAAATTTAACTAAAAATAGCAGTATTCGTTCGTTTTTCAACAGAATTTTATGTCCCGCGTAAGAATGCAAGTCATTTGAATTTTGTATGGAAAACGGATCACCTTAAGAACTTTTCTGTATAAATAAATAAATAATAAATAAATAAATTTGTTTATTTTCTCCCACAAAAAGTTTCTACAAATATATTAAGATCAACTTAGACATTAAACTTACACTACTGTAAAGAACTTGTATTATGTGGGAGACAGGAGCTCAAACTAGGAAAACCCTGTGCTAAGAGACTCCTGGCTCCCTCACTCGGAAAATGAACCAAACTACAAAAATATAATAATTGTGTAAAAGAGGATTCAAGTTGGATGGTCGCGGAGTTTTTAAAATCAAAGAGCAAAAGCTTTTACTACATCATATGGTAGATAGGTACGGAACCCTTAGGGCGCGAGTCCGACTCGTACTTGGCCGGTTTTTATTTAGTCTGTTCTGAGATATGCTAGTGGATAGTACCCTCACAAAGATGTTTAAAGCATTTTTCCGGATTTGCATCATCTATTTCACCCTTTTGGAGGTGAATTTTCAAAAATCTTTTCTCAAATTCCTATGACGAACTTTTAGCCAAAAACTTTATATTTTAGATCCGCCGGTTTAAGCTATACGTTTTCTGCCATTGACAGGCAGAGTCAGAGATTCATTATGACGAATTTCTAGTCAAAATATTCGTTAATAGTAACGGGCCCCTGTATTCGCAATTCGTCTAACAGTTGGTCCTTTTCGAATATATGCTTCCAGGTTAATCTATAGGCCTGCCAGCTTCTTCCAAGGGCTAGGAAGCTTCCTGGCACATTCAGGGACTTCTCAACGCATCGTAGGAAAGAAATTTGACCCGTTCTTAAGCGGCCATCACTATACTCTGGGATCACATGGTTGACTGACCAACCATATCTTCATGCATTCATTGGCACAAAGATTTTTTTGTCTAAGTATATTAATTATCAAAAGTAAAATTAAGGTTTGCTCGTGATCTAGTTTTAACGATGGAATCTGCTTTAATTTCTTTGCGCTTCCCAGATGTAGGTTAATGGATGCGCATTCTTTAGCTAAAGGAATTCATTTCAGATTTCCGAACCAGACGTTCCTTAAATCAAGTAGAATTTGAACGCTTTTGTGATTTGATTTGTCTTTATAAAATAAAGTGTCTTTTCTATGTGGCAATATAGGTAGCTTACAAGGCTTGTAACAGGTATTTAAAAAACCCTAAACTTAGGTTTCTAACAATGCTCTCTCAAACTTGCTCGGAGCAAAAACCAGGTTTACAGGTTAAAACCAGATTTACACCGGTTTATACCGGGCCAAAACCAGGTTTTTTAGTATAGATTCTGTTCGAGCAAAACCGAAACTATTCGTGCTGTTTTTGACAATGTATGGAGTCGCCAGTGACCAGGTTTGGAATTTAACCAGGTTAACAAGCCTTAAGGCAACTTGCCGTCAGAGCTGTGCAAGGAAGTGAAGCAGCGAGCAAAGTAAGGGTCACTGTCCACAGCGGCGACATTTGTTCATGCATGCAAGCTAAAAATATCGTTTGCAGTTTAGTTCTGTCCCTGTAATCGAAATGCAAGCGATAAAACACTGACCTAACTAACAATCTATGGACTCCAGGTCACGGATAAAATATGCGGAAGAAGTGGCATAAGTCAACCTTTTATTTCTTCCATAGATCAATGACAGGATGCAGTTGCAAGCAAGTGATATCGTGCGGCGTACGTAGACACAGTGCGACGAATGTGGACTGTGTAAAATCAACCAGCAGTAATTGTTTATTTTTAAGCTAGTTGAAGCATTCCGACTGGTAGATATTTTTTGCAAAGCCACCCTAACTGTCGAATGGCGTGAGTTCCCAAAAGACGTCAAGCCGTTCTCGTAAAAAGTGTTATCTCAGCGATTTCATAGAAATAATCTAACTGGTCGGACCAGGGGCCCATAAAAACTCACAAGTATGAATAAGAAGTCGTAAGATCGCTCGAAAACACGGCTTATGCGTGTTCAGAGTTCAGACGGTAAAAAAGTTTCATCTTGTGGAAGAAAAAGTAAAATCTGGACGAAGCGTTAGAAGTTTCTGTGAGTAACGGTGTCAAAATTACTACCGCTGATGACGTACCCTTGGCCTAGTTTTTTGTTGTTTGGTCTTAGATGGGGTCTTCTAATTTCATTTTTAGAACTATTTTCATGAATACGTAAAGCAGCAGTATTTGCACTGAAAATGATTGTACACACTTCCTGTGTTCGCTTAAATCTACAAAGTTGAAAATACGGAGAAGACGCAGGTTCGAATCCTGCATGTGGTTGTGAAATTTTGCGATTTTCATCTATGTAGTATTTTTACTGTTGTTTCCGTTGCGAGCCAGTGAAATAACCGGCAAATTTGACATGGAATACCATCTTAGTTCTCAGAGTGGGCAACGCTCTTTTCTGTCTTATTTATTGTTGTAAATTATGCCACTAATAAAACAGTGGGTGCTATGGGCGGTAGTGCCCACTTAACATCAGGTGGCCCACCTGCACGTTTGCCCACTTATCACATAAAAAAACCTACGCTCACGTTGTCTTTCGCCCACATTTTGTTCTGGACTTGTTCGTTGCAAGTTGAACATTTATTTTTTAGTTTTGATTTGCGTACCATAATTTGGGCAGTATAGTCAAAATAATCTTTTTCAGAATTGAAATTATTTCGTTTAAAAATAGCAGTTGCGGGGGGTGATTTCGTAATTTCACTTTAAATTCGGTTTTGTTGCCGAATCGAGTCGTTCGATTTGACGATAATTAGTTTTAGATCGTTTCGGAGTATTGGAGCTCTTCGTTCGAGTGCTCTACTTCGGTTATTTCAGATCTTTATTAGCTTTTCTTATTTGAAAGCTTTTGTTTTGGAAAGTAAAGTATCTTCAAGTCGATTTTTATAGTGCATTCAGTTGAATTTGGATAAAAGTTATTTTTTTATTTGCATTAAGAATCAAGTATATTAGAATAAGATACGTATTAATAATTTTTTGGTTTTGTTATTAATGCAACAAAAGAACGTAGCTGGCACAGCGGACTTTAAACAAAATGAATAAAATTGCTGCAATCATTAGATAGTTGATTTTTAGAATTATTAGATAGTTGATTTTTTGAAGTTCTTAAATGGGAGTGAAAAATATTTTGTCAAATTCTGTCTATTTTCACAGATAATCTATGTCTAGATGGCTTTTGATTCAACATTTGATAAATTTTTGACGAGATAACTAGTCTGATCAGTTGGTAATTGGTAAACAGCGATGATAAGTACATACATCCAACTTATAATTTCAACAACTCTGACACTAGGGCATTGTGAGGTCGGTCATCGACCTTGCAACCTACACGATATGATAATGATTTAAAAATCAAACCTTTTTTTAAAAAAACACTGACATAGGTACATTTCTTTAGAAAATACGTCAATTTTAAACCAAACTTAACCTTACTGTTCCTATAACAGAAGTGCTTTCTCTCTGCGGTTGCCACTTAGCGATTTGAATAACTTAATATCCGCAGCCGCTGCCATGCATCATACTTAACTTCATTTGAATCATATCCGCAACTTAAAATCGTCTTATAATCCACTATCTGAAGATGAATAAGTTAAAGAAAGAAAAATGTTTTTAGGAAAAACATGGTAACTGTGAAAAATAAACATTAAAATAATGTAAGCTGTTTGTGTTTCTTTTTTGACTCGGTAAGTGGCCTACGTTGGCTGTATTGATCAAAATATCTGATACTAAGATTAGTCAATCAAATGTACACAAAGATTTTTTCAATTTCTCCTTTCAAATTTTTTAACCTGCCATGCGCCTTATCATATAACTGGAGTGCAAAATGACAGACTTCTAGACCTAAAACATTACGTTGGTTTTAATATGAATAAACGAGTATCATATAAAGCATTATTGATTAAAGCACAGGTTTGATCCGGTATGGAGTATTGCTGTCACCTTTGGCAGCCTTCGGGGTGGTTCAGTCAAATATCAAGGAACACTCGACTCGGTAGAACGCAGAGCAAAGTAGTACGTTGGTAACGTTCCATCGTCGAGCTCGTCTCTGTCCCTAGGGCTCGATTAAGTTTAAAGCAAACCCATTTATATAAAAACACCAACGTCTTAAATCTCCTAACGATTATTTTAAAACCAAACGAAATTCCAGTTTGGGGGCCTAAAATTTAATAAATTCCCGAACTTGAAAACTTTTAAGTGAAACAGTTGAAAGTCTAACCGCGTCATAGATTTGTGAACAACTTGGATGTTTTATCAATTCGAGCGCTGGGGTCTAAAAACTTTAAGCCGGTTATCCGGTTCGGACAAGCTCGCCTTTTTTATCTGATACTCACAGATTATGACAAGATTGCGGAGTTTACAGGAGCTTATACGAGTACAAAATGACGGATTTAGGAATTTAGGAAAATCCGTAATTTACACTTCTAAGCGGTGTTACTTCCTTCGTCCCTGGTTTTTTGAATTCTGATAGGAGGACAATGGAACTTAGCTGGTCGTAATAAAATGACATAATCGAAATTAACAGGAACACGGTTGTTCATTTTAGACTCCGTATAATGATTAGGGTGAGCGTAAGCCGAGACGCAGACGGCGAAGTGCAGCACAGAACAGTATTTCTGTCTTTCAGTTTTCTTCGTAATAAAGCGAGAGGGAAGACGCGTTCTACCCTGCCCTTCGTCACCTGAGTCACAGCTTACGCTCGCCCTTAAAGGTTGAAACATAGGTAAGGCTAAGTTAAGATATAAGTAGGTTTAGAGCGACACTATCTCAGATGAAAAGTATCGTTCTTGGTCCAAAAATTAAGGAAAAAAGTTCGACATTTTGTCCAATTGCCCATGTTCACATAAAAGATATCTCCCTTAATGAATCAGAATCCAAACAAAAACCTGGCGATAAAACACATCGCTAAAACGAGACGGTTTAATTAGCATTCCGGTAGATTTATGAAATTATAAAGCGGCGTGCACAATGCATGCGCGTAACGACATGCTGACCATACGGCTCCAGTGGGATGGCGTGATGGTTTGGTCGCGCCCTTAGCTTGGGGTCGTACTTACAGCGAAAAGAGACAAAAATAAGTTATCAAAATTTAACGGAATAAGCGAAACTGAGAAAATAGTTTGTTCAGAATCGAGAGTAGAATCAATTTCATGGGTTTGTGATAGGGGTATTTTTTCTTTTATTTAAATTTTTACAGCTTCTAAATATTTCTGTGGCTAAGTGCGCGCGGTGCATGAGGGGTAAGTTACTCGTACATGGCCTAGAGCCAAGTGGCTTCCTACAATCGTAAACGTCAGTAGAATAGTAGAATCTACTAGAACAACGATGAAACTTTAAAACAACAATATCTATAAAATATTTTGTTATTATTTTTTTTACGGGAATGGTTTTATTTGAATAAAAATCAGTTGGGGTGTATGAGTGTTTCGCTTATTACATTAACACATTCGAAAGAGCGCCAAACTCTATACTCACTCTCTATTTTCAAAAAGTACCTACTTTCTTTACATTAATTCCTACTACCGATGATGATAAAGCAAGCGCCTTAACTTCACATGCTGATAAATTAATAAAAGCATTTGATCGTCATGTAAGATTGTTCGGTACTGCATTTAAAAATAACAGCGACTTGTCTTTACCTTTTGATGAAGAAATGTGAATCATAAGATTATTATAAACAGTTTAAACCCACAAGTTTTTACAAAAATATTCTCGCTGACAAAGGAGAATTATTTAATCCTTAGTTAGTTAATAATTATATCCTTAGTGAAAGGTTTGTTTTTATATATATATTTTTATTTTACGAAAAATGATAGTTAATGCCTCGTTTACTCCATTTATTGCTAAGAAATCTTCCTACATTTATTTTTTTAAATCGTGCACACTTTTTAAGAATGTTTATCATTTCCATTTACGCCTCCTCTATCACTGACACTGCACCTTTATCAACCGGCTTACTCCTACGCCGCGACTCGCACCATACATTTTAATGACGTCACGCTAATTAGTTTTTTTTAATGTCCCCTTGGAGCTCAATTAGGGGAGAACCACTTAACTTTAGCGTTTAATATTTAATTTATTATATTCCTTTGTTATACGACCCCTGACAATCGCAACGAGAATTTTTTTATTTATGAGACTGTCTATTTAAAGTGTACTCGCGTTCATTGCAGTTTTTTCTATATTTTAATTTTTTGTTGTGGCGCCTGCTAGAAATGGTACCATGCCATCTCTTCTCGTGGGTGTCGTAAAAGGCGACTAATGAGTCAGAGGATAGGCAGCAACGTCCTTGTACTAGGATACTGCAAGTCCATTGTGCCAGCCTTAAGGGTGGTTTTCCAGTGCTATGAGCTGGGAAAAACCCAACCAATCGGATTGCTCTATTATCTTAGCTTGTCAAATGCGCTGCCAAATGCAGCAATCTTCTTGGTTTGAATTTGTCAGCTCACAGCTTAGCTACCTCGCACAGCTCTGGTGGGAAACCACCCTAAAGCTAACAAGCGTGGACTTTTTCACAAAAATATATCACGCATTTTAGCTGTGAATTCTAAAGGGAAATCCCCGTGGAAAAGTGGACGTCCTTATGTGATATCTCTACTATTATATTTCGTAAGCTTCATTCGAAGATATAATTAACCAAGTAGTCCCAATTCTAGCCCGCGGCAACTAATCGCACATACTTTAGAGATGTTTTAAAGGTTTTGAACCAGTTTTGTTTATATCGTTTGAAAAAAGCGCGCCAACACAACACGCCACCTGGCAACCCGGGCGGCACTTTGACTCATTCTTTTTCTGTGCGTGGCAACGAAAGCACATAACGCGCTCTCAATTTTCAATATTTAATATTAGTTTTATTTTAATTATTATATGCTTAAATCAAGTTTAAATTCGTGTAAATTTAGTGTGAAAAATAGCAATCGAAAAAAGCATACAATGATGTAAGGTGAGTAAAAAGCACGTGGCTAGCCTCCAAATTTTGGAGTGCTGGGATCTTCAGAACGTAATTCAGGTGGGTCAAAGCTACTACTTTATTTTTATATTATTCAAAGTGTTAGTACGGATTTAGTGTGGTTCAGAAAGGCAGTAATTGTTCTATCTGGGAGGTTGGATGTAGTCCAACACGAAGGAAAATTCCGTCTGGAGGGTAACCGTGTGTTATCACGAAGACAAATTCGGTCTGGAGGCCAACCGCGTGTTGACACGACGACAAATTCGGTCTTGAGGCAAACCGTGTGTTAGCACAGAGCTATAAATTGTATTGAGTTATGCAGGTTAGTGATCGATTGTATGTAGGTACACATGCATACTCAAGTTAAACCTGTCTTATTTATGTATTTTTTACAAGGTTATCCTCATTTTGAAAAACAATAATAAATAACCACAATCCGTCTGGAACAATTTTATACTACCTCAAAATGGTACTTGGTGCAATTCGGAAAGTTGGACATGAGCCAACACGACCGTAGATACGTAATAATCATACAATTACAGGGTCCGGAGGGTAACCGTGTGTTATCACAGGGACTTAACGGAATTTTAGTTCGTAGCTGAGAGTTTACTTATAAACTATGTATAGACTAGACAATTACCTACCCACACAATAATAAAATCATACAGACTCATTTCATCATTCGTCAAGTTCTACCCACAAAAAGAAAAACAGATTTCGTTCCGAAATCATTTAAAACAGCTTACTGACAACCCACGAGCGATGTGTACTGGCCAATTGGTTTACGATTGTTTTAGTCGGTGCCCCAAGAAAACGTTTGATTTGATTTACTATAAAACAGATATATGTGTTCCGTAACCAAATACAAAACGGACAAGCCAGATAGACCCATTACACATTTCAGAAGTCGTTCGAAGGGAAATAAATGAGTAAATAATTACTTTTGAATTTTAACTGATGTACGGCAATCTCTCAAGCGAACTACCTACATATGCCAAAAATATGTAAACACAAGTTTTTAGCTCTCATAGCTTAAATAAGATAGACCATAATAACTTTGAAAATATTATAAATTTATCAGGGCACTGACAAATTCTAGCCAAAATATGGCTGGTGTTATCGATTTTGAAATAAAAACTTAAATAGTCTGGAGGCTAACCGCGTGTTAGCACGTGGACGTGTTATTATTAAATTGACGTTCAAGCATCGTTCAACAACAATGTTCGTATTTCTATACGGCCATTGACATATCCATCTTGCTTGCTGGATAAATAAATGTACCTGTTATAAGAAACTGAATCTTTTAAAATCTTTATTTAATATCAATCAACGTTAAGGCCAGACTTTGAGAAGTCGTTTCTAAATGTTTTACTTGTTTAATATGGTAAATAAATGCCTACCTTTCATATGTAATGAATGATGCATCAAAAGAGAGGTTCGACTTGCAGCGTAAAAAGATTTTTCTTCATAAAATATTTCTACATCACCGTTCCTAAAAACGACGCAATCCAGCAAGATTGGTAGCAACCAGGGAAGTCTGGACAGCCTCCCCTCAATTTCACCAATAGCTGGAAAGAAAGGGGGGGGGGGGAAGCACACAGGGCCCCCTTCGTGAGCAACGGAGGATTTCATATGGTCAAAAACCAGAATCATTTCAAGTCGCGTATGCATCAACTCTATGGCGACTGAGCTCGTGACTTGTCCCATAGACGACCTGATCCTGTTCTGCTGGCCGTCCTCTATTTATTCTATGCATAAATGTATACATTAAACAAACATACTTTATTGTACACATTAAATGAAAATAAAGACTGATCCAGATATAGCAATGAACCATGAGTATTGAGTAGCTCTAATTTGGTTCATTACATTCATTTTGACTGCCAGCTAAGTGCTATCTGTCGCAAACTACCCCGTAATAATCCTATAGCTAAGGATTGCTTTCTATGAATTTTTTGCTGTGGCAAGCCAAGACCTTAGTGGGAGCAAGTCTATTCAAAACTTGCGCAAATGGAAGGCTATCGGACTACTACTAATTCGATAGCTTAAGACTGTTTTATGATCGCACACTACTTCAATCTAAGAAGTTAACGTGTTCTCTTCATTGAAAGTGTAATAATAGTATGATGACTTGGGGTAGTTAACATAAATTATTATATTATTTTATTGTCATAGTGTACACTCGGCCGCACGCCAGTGGAAACACTTGGACCTTGAGCAAATATCTGCTTTCGGGTGTTTGTAGCGAGCGTAGCGCTAGTTCAGCTTAAGCTGGTTTTGTTTCAACTTCCATGTTGAAGGGTGTATGACCTTTGAGAAGCCGCAAATATTTCACTAACCGATAAGCCTTAAATCACGCTTGCTGCTGACTTCACGTTCACGTCAAATATCTGGGCTGTATAATACTAATACTAGGTAACCGTACCTTCGTAACTTATGTGATAAATTTTTTTTTTTGCTTTGTCATGCTCTTTTATGCGCGCATCTGCGCATCCCATACTTCATCATAGTTAATCGCGATACCGAATAACTTTTAAAAACAAACTAGCGAAGAAAAACGTTGTACGACCTAAACAACCATACCGATTTTTAGGATTCATTTCGCTATATGTAAAGCCTTGCAAAAAACTGCTCAATTTATAGCACTTTTTTCTCCTAAAATTAAGAGTGATTCATTGTTGCGCATTGTCCATTTTATGGCCATCAACAGGTTATTTGATCGGATAATAACAGAAATATAAAATTCATTCAATAGAATGACTTGACGAAAACAATGCGGAATCGATACAATGAGAATTGGTGTAGCTTTTTAATCGGTTAAAAAGATATGAGTAACTAACAAATATTACAAGAATTTTAATCCTAAGTTTTTGCTGATACTCCTATGAGTACTACAAAAGCCCTCTTGTGTCTCACACCAATACTGAAGGTACGTACACGTAAGTGTCAGTTTACTATTGTCTAATGTGCGGTAGTACCTACGTTACGTATACGCAATCGATGATTCCATCTAAATTCGAAGTTAGTTGATTTCATCGTATTTTTTTTTTCTTATTCCCATAACCCTGAACAAAATCTTTATTCGTAAAATATAGTTATTTGCAGCCAAGCTTTAGCTACTTTGGAATTTCTTTCCTGACCGTGGCAGAGCAGACCTAACTTCTCTTGATTTTAAATTCAACGGAAGTTGTAAGTAAACTTTTGTTATGTTTGGTAAGTAAACTGAAAGGTCATAATATCCTTCTTCTTGTAGTGTTATACCCTGGCAGCGATGTCACTTTCCAGGTTTTACTGGTTTAAAAGGAACATTAATAGCGACAAATCACTTAACGATGATTAAACATTTATTTCATACACGTAAGTTTACCCTTTTCGGTCCCAGCGTCCCCAATAGGAGATATTTGTTATAAATAAAAATAAAACTTATGGTTTTATTGTATCTTATAGTACATAATAGAACTGTCAAAATTCTGCGCTGGGTTTGACGAGACTATAAGTCTCGTGTGACATGGATTGTTTTAAATTTCTACGAAGTCGAAAGCGTGATCGATTTTATGTAAAAACAACAAAATTTAGGTCTTATGTGCCTATGTTCTTGTAACATTACATCTGTTGTTTAATACACTCATAAACATCAGTTACTGTTCATTACCTATTCTCCCTTCTTTAAGTAGGCAGAAAAGACACTTAAGTACAGACCAGATACATTCGATTTTCTACCAGAAGGGTTCTCCGAAACTTAAGTTTGCATTTGGTACTTATACAAAGTTATAAACAATAATCATAAAGAAATGTGCCAAACCAAGCACAATTTTACAGCATTGTGGCTCAGAGAATAGAAACGTTATCTCATAATAAATATTAAATATCAAATGAATGCTCTTTATCTAGAGAAATTATATGATTTTAATTACCAGGGCAGTGTAGAGCAAAGATTTATTTATATATTTAAAGATACATTAGGGACACAGACAGACCTCGGCCAAAGGCCTTGATCTGATGATTTTTCCAGTTACTCTTCTAGATTTCATACACTAATGTAACTGAGTTATACTCAGGAGAAATAACATTTTGCTCTGACTGTGTAAAAGTTCATAATCAGTTCATATTAGCTCTGGATACATTTGATCTCGATATATAATCTGATTCTTGGTACAAGTTACCTAACTTATACTCTCGTGACAAGAAACACCAGCACAATTCAAACAACAGTAAGCCGGACAAAAACATTCAAAACGAATTGTATTCCTTCTAAAATGTTTTGTAGTTGCTTTATAATTTTAACTGTCTATCTCATCAGCTTACACGGCTCACAGCATTCATATGCATCCTTTTGTGAACCCTTTGATAAATTTAACCAATTTGAAATTGAAATTTTTGATATTTTTGCACTTAAATATTTGATAATGTATTTTGTTATACTTTTAAAAACGTGTAAAAGTATTTAATGTGTAATAAAGTACGAAACTTCCTGCTCTAAACATCTACTTGGTTAATTATATCTTCGAATGAAGCTTACGAAATATAATATATGATCAAACGAACTTCTTGAATGAAGTTCGATCAATATTATATGAGTAAGCTTCATTCGAATATATAAGGTCCCACCCCTCCCAACCCCGGAATAGGAAGTTTCAAAAGCTCTACAATCTCTAAATAATGAGTCAAAGTGCCGCCCGGGTTGCCAGGTGGCGTGTTGTGTTGGCGCGCTTTTTTCAAACGATATGAACAAAACTGGTTCAAAACCTTTAAAAAATCTCTAAAGTATGTGCGATTAGTTGCCGCGGGCTAGAATTGGGACTACTTGGTTAATTATATCTTCGAATGAAGCTTACTCATATAATATTGATCGAACTTCATTCAAGAAGTTCGTTTGATCATATATTATATTGTAATTTTTTTTTGTCTGTACAATGAAAATATTTCTAAAAAATATCACGTTATGCTATTTTGATGCCTCTTAATCCAAATCACAGATTTTTGGACTTTTTGTCTGTTTCTTTGTTTGTTTATTTGTTCGAACCCAAAAACTACTGAAACGATATTGATGAACTTTTTTTGATTGATAGCTAAGTTTGATAACACTGGTATTTTTTTAACGGCGGACGAAGTCACAGGCAAAAGCTAGATATGATATAAAAACATATACAAGACATTTTGTTGGAACCGCGATAAACAGGTTGTCATTCAGAGACATTTCGCTAGCTAGCACGGTAGTAAGATAGAACTGCTTTTAGACCTTTGTGATAAGAAAAATGTAGCTAATAGTCATCATCGGTGGTAGGATTAGACGAGAGTTCTGCTTGCGCGATTTTCGCCCGGTGCTAGCGAAACTTCACTAAATGACACCCCTTAAGTCCGCCAAACACTTAAAGCAATGCGACAAAGCCCGCGGTAATTCACGAGTTGCTGTAATACAACGTCATACAACTATCAATTTATGATATACTTTGTGTTGTTATTACTTGATGGAACTCCAATGTGCTTATGTAATTAAACACCATTTTCACACTACTCGTAGTTCCACTATTTATTTAGTAAAATTTATACAGAGTGCGACCGGTTTCGAGTTATCATCGTCAGGCACTGCTTACAAAATATTTTGCAATAATAATCTACCTACTGTGTGGGTAGAAAATACAAATGTTTGTTTTGATGTCACAGTATAGAAAACATATCCTATTCCAGTATGTCAACTTATAAAATATAAACAATTAAAAAGTTCTTTACAATATTGATGTCAACTTAAAATATAATATGCCATGTCAAAATAAATATTGAATATACCACAGTATATATATAAGGGGAGGCCTATGTCCAGCAGTGGACGTCTTTCGGCTGGTATGATGATATATAAACAAAAAATATAATTTAAAAAGATTCAAAATAATTGAATAACGGTGAGTTTGATCAGCAAGTTTGGTCATTTAAGATGTTATTATCTTTGTTGTGCCTATTTACTTCTATAGCTTCTAAAGCATTGAGTTTTTGTCCTTTTCTTGCAATATGTAGGTATTTAACATTCTCTTTTTCGTTAAAAGTATGACCGGTATCGTTGAGGTGTTCAGCGAATGTTGACTTGTTTGTATTTTTCTTCCAGCTGTTGATATGCTCCTTTATCCTGGGCCCCGATCGCCTTATTTTAAACGTCAACAATTCGTTTGCTGAACGTCTCCGTTGCAATAGCAACTCCAATCCAGTTCTAGTTCTATCGAGCAGGATTTTGGTATCGCCTTATTTAACCAAACTTGAATAAAAGCGCGATCGAAACTTTTAGAGATGTAACACTAGTATTATAGCGTGGACCTGTTACTTAAGTATAATCGAGCATCGATTCATGACTGGCAGCATTAGTTTTTTTTTTTAAGTGGCGTTGTCAAAGCTACCAAAGAGTATCTTTCCCAAAACAAACAAGATGTATACCTATGAAGTTGAATGGATTTTTGCTTAGTTTTTGTGATTTCACAACTTTACCCTTATAAGCAGTTCAAGATTATGCCGCCTATATATTTTACTGAGAATGACTATGACAACGCGAGCAAATACACAGGTAAAATAAACTAACTGCTACTTAAAACTGAAACAATACCACACAGTCTATTTTTATAATTAAAGTTCGCTAAATTTTTATGGTTACAGGACTAAAGCATATTTGAAAAAATCGGCAGTTCCTTTTGTGTTTCCTTGCAATAGCTCACTAAAATGGCTTACCGTGGAACCGAAAGCTAGAGGAGAACGATTGATAGCAAGTATTTGTCGGAAGCAGATGTTCGAATGATGCCAGAAAGCTTTCGTAAACAATATAATTCTACAAGACTTATTGTAGATGGAACTGAAATAACCATACAGAAGCCAAGCCAACCTGATGCCCAGAGGTGTACTGTCAGTTCCTATAAACATAAGAACACATTAAAATTTCTAGTTGGAGCTTGAATGTTCAGGATTTATTTCTTAGCAAGGGTGTTTTAATTAATGTACCTACCTTCCTAAAAGGAAAATCCCAAATACCTGGAGTTTTATTTTAATAAACCAATTTTTTAAAACCAAGCCAACAAGCCAATTTTTAGGGTTGCGCACCTCAAAATAAAAAAAACGGAACCCTTATAGGATCACTTTGTTGTCCATCTGTCTGTCTGCCAAGACCCTTTTTCACACGAACGAGAAGAGGTATCAGGTTGAAATTGATAATGAATATTGAGGTCCATAAACCACTCAAGATCTGAAAATTTCAATTTTTTACAACGACGCAATCAAAAGATATGGCTTTTTATGTCCTCATCTCCATACATTTATGCAAAACCTACAGGGTACTTCCCGTTGACCTAAAATTATGAAATTTGGCAAGAAGCTAGGTCTCACAGTACAAATAAAGGGAAAAGTCTAAAATCATTAAATATTTCAATTTTTCTCACAACTTATAGTAACCAATTAAGGTGAGCTCCCGTTTCAAGAACTTTTCTATAAAAGAAGGGTCAAGTTGGATGGACGCGGAGTTTTTAAAATGAAAGAGCAAAAGCTTTTAGTATATCATATGGTAGATAGGTACGGAACCCTTAGGGCGCGAGTCCGACTCGCACTTGGCTGGTTTTTTTATCTTAAAAAATTGGCAAGCCAGCAGTTCAGGCTCATACTTGGGTTAACAAAAACTTAAATAAAATATTAACTATTGAACTTAATAAATTTTATGTGCCATTAGCATCAAAGATTTTTTTTATTTGTTTAATGCTATGTAACTTTAGAGAAGGAATAGTAATAAAAAATAAAATATGATAGTAAAATACTGTTGGTTATATTTCTTCATTTTATGGTAATCATAATATAAATGTGTCTTTAAAAGTTCCTAGAAGCTAAGCTAAGTAAAGCTAGAAGGTGGAGTAAACCTAGGTTAGGTTAGGTCGAGTGAACCTAGGTTTACCCTAAGTCTACCCAGGTAAACCTAGGTTTACTTCATCTTCTAGCATTACCCGTAACATATACAATGAAATTACAGTAGGACCGCCCTGTACAGTACAGCTGTCCCTGTATTTGGTATAAATAATAAGGTGTGCTATGTTGCAGTGACAATTTATTATTATTTTCCATCAGATAGGCTCTTTATTTCTTGGTATCGAGTCGAGAGGCATATGGGCATTTTATTTCAATAGTTGTGTCCGGGCCAAGTAACCCATCTGGGAACGCACCTAGGTATGGCCTTTCTTATATTTTCAGTTGGATATGGATTAAATAATACATTAACACATTCCCATTTTTTAGGCAGTTTTTCAGCTCTTACTGGAGTAACTGTGTAGCTTTTTTGGGACATGAAATTGCTGTAGCTTTTCTGTCCAAACTTCATATTTCAACAACACTTTTTTGCTTGTCATTTGTGCCAAGTCCAGCATAACAACAGCACCATGTTTACAAACTGCATTCTGTCTGCTCCCAGCAGGACATTCACAGTGCGATTCATTCATTCATCAGATGGATTTCCGAATTTGTAAAATCCACTTCATAATGCAAATTTTTCATTGTTTTACGACAAAATCCCTTAACATATATTTCTTCACCGACAACTACAGCTACAGCTATCAGGTGCCTTGATTCATATTGTTCCATTGCCACTTCAAACTTCTTTACAGTGCTGGAATAAAATTACTTGATTAATATCTTTGTAAATTTGCGTATTGCATATTATATTAGGTAGATAAGCTCTCTTTATGTTACCTACCAGCTTAAACAATGCCTAATTTGTGTTTTGTTCAAAGCGGGCAGAATGGTGTTGCTGTTGATATCTCTGTATGATTTGTTTGATGGTAACCTCATAGATTCTTGTTGCTCGACACAATCAGGACGTCGAAAATTTAAATGTTTGTCATATAGCTCCAGTCTGAAAGTAATTTAAATTAATATAAAAAATGTATCCATCCATACAATAACATAACCTCAATTTCTCACGTATTTCTTTATTGTGTTGGAAATTTTTATTAGATTATAATGATAATTTAACCAGTTTGCAAAGTAATCTGCAGTGAACATTTTATAATTCATATAATTATTAAAAGAACAGTGTATGAAACTAGTCTTACCTTTCAATCAGGTCCGCCTTTTTTCCTCTTAAAGAAGCACCGCGCTACTTTAACTAGGCCTTCAGTTCGGCTACACGCCACGTCGAATACACAGATTAGTATAAATACATAGTGAATAAATATCACAATCCAAATCTAACACAATTTTCAGCCAATAAAAGCGTAAAATTATCTAGTCAACAGAAGCAAATATTTTGACAAGGACCACTAGCGCTATCTAATATCTATCCAAAGCTTTTTCCGGCCCGGCGCACCCCAATGGCGCCAAACTTGAAAACTAAAATTTACATACAGCCAATGTATTAGGTATCTAAATAATTTTAGTTTCCATAAAATTGACACATTTTGTTAGTTGCAATTATTTGTTTCACTAAAAAAAATAATTAAAATGGCGTGCTGATAGCGTGAACGGTTCTGAAATAGTCGTGAAAAAGTTCCTCTGAACTAACTTTTTCAGGGACTCGAGTTTGACAGCCATTGACAGCAGTTGCGTTTCGTTTATTTATCAGTAACGGTTGAAGTTGCTGTCAAATAATTAGCGCGATACCAAAATGTCACAACGGCTGATGATCATCTCACGTTCGTCCACAGTTCAGTTCCACATTAGTAGCGCGATCGGGGCCCTGGTCTTGAATTTCCTCCCTGTTTGCCCTACATATATGCTTTTGCATGTATCGCAAGTCAAGCTATAGATGCCACTTTGGTCTTCTACCGGGATTTTATCTTTGTTATTGCAGATAAAAGTTTTTTGTGATTTTGTGTTGTAGAAAGCTGTTTTTCTTTTATCATTGTCAATAAGCCTACGTAATTTTTTGTGATTTTTACCCATCTTTTGGGGGGAGGAGCATCGGGTTATGTTGTTGCGTATAGCAGATTTTCAGTTCTTCTTTTCTGTTTTTTTGTTTAATATATTCATTACTAGGTCATCCGGATATCCATTATTTCGTGAGATCTGCTGGATTGCTCTAAGTTCCTCTTTGAAGTCCTTGGGTTTCATAGGTACACTTATTAATCTGGGGATGAATGAGTGGAATGCCGCATGTTTGTGGTTATCTGGGTGGTGAGACGTTGCATGGATGATGTTATCGCTATATGTGGGTTTTCTATATATCTTGAATTGATGACGATCCTGATGAATATCAACAGTTAGATCCACAAAGTTAATCGTTTTATCTCCGATTTCCATGGCTAGTTGGATGTTTTGGTTGATTGAGTTCATTAATTTTAAAAACTCTTGTAGTTTTTCAGTGCTTCCAACCCAAAGACATAAAATGTCATCGACGTATCTGTGCCAGTAAGTTAAATTTTCCCTGAATGCCGATCTTAAGACTCGTCACAAGGTAGTGAAGGCTTCGTTCTATTAATTTGATAGTGTTATTTTGAATGATCGATTGTGATGTGACATTGTAATTTCACATCATCATTCAATAACGAATGTAAGTGTGGTACCCCCCACAAACAATGGAACACCTAACCTCCTGTCCCGCATGTCCCGACACATGTACGCGTGATGACCTTTTTCAAGCTACAAATGACGCAGTAAATGTGGCAAAGTTCTGGGCTACAAAAATTTTGATTTTTTGTAATTGATCAACACGCTACGAAGAAAAAATCTGTAAAATAATTTAGGACTATTTCTATGCCGAGCGAAGCAAGGAGTTCCAATTTCCTTGGGTTAAAATAAGCACATAGCCTAATTTGAGTATATGACTATACAGGCTATATCAGTAAAAACTGCCTGCCTGAATTAATAAATAATAATAATAAATAAACTTGGTATTTTTTGAGGGTAATTACACGGAATCAGTATATACTGAGGTGCAATTATTCATTCGGTAATAAGAATTAGCATTAATATTGGCTCTGGTGTGGCGGCCTAAAAGCCTCAACTTTTGACTGTGACTTCTCAATGCTCCGCGTCTGCGTACATGATTACAAATTCCTTTTCACCCCGAGTCTTTCACAGGCGCTGCGAAAATTGCTTTATACATCAACTGGTACCTTTTTTCAGCGCCAACGGAAAGTCGGGACCTATCCATCGACATAAAAAAAGCCTTTTCGAGTAATCTTTGATTTTATCGTACGTGCCATCGGGGCGTTTCACTTGTCATCTTATTCTCACTGAGTTTATAGCTCACAAATAGGAAACGTTCGTTTTTATGAATATTGTTTTACGCTCAAAAGAACTCTTTTATATCCCAAATTGATGAGACAGTCTTTGGATAATATTATATTATCCACTCGCCTGTGAAATACTGCTTTGAACTAAAACAGTTTTTTTTACAAAATTGAAGCAAATATATTTAACCTTTGTATTTTCACAAAATTGAAGCAAATATACTTTGAAATAGTAAAATTCACATATGAAAAGTCTGCGACCTCTTGGATATGAAAGTAATTGGGTAGATTATTACATATTTCTGTCGTCTTTCACAAATTAATTTATTTGATAAAGTTGTGTGTTTTGCTTATAAAACAACTGTTGGGCTAACAATTGAAACAAATTCAGGCGATATTCCTAAAAAAAATAATCAAAGTTACATTTTCGCGAGAATTATTTCGCTTAGCCAAAAAAAGCTTAATGGTTTGGGGATATGGTTCAGAATTGTGGGAAGATATAGATCTGACTCAGATGTCAAAAGAGCCCAGTGTGCCGACAAAAGAGATTTAATGAAGGCCCGCCCACCATTTTAGACCTCATTTGGATCCGAGTTTAAGCTTTAAGTAGTTGGGGTTGGTCCGAAGATAATTCTGACAACAGTAATGCAAAAATAGCGTTTAGAGACAAGTATTTCTTCATTGCATGAAATCTTTATTAGATTGGACTATCTTCATCAAAACCAACAGATTTCATATCTCTCAGATTTCTTTACACTATAATTGGCTTTGTGTTTTCTATTTTTAGTTGTATATTTTAAGTGCTGTATATTTTAATTTTAGCAAGTTACTCAGACCATGAAACTGAACATTTTTCCCAAGGAACATAGATCGAAATGCGGAAAAAATATTTAGAGCTCCCATAGAAACTGCATCAGCTGATAACACATATTGTTTGGGAGGTCAATAGTTGTTTTTCTTATTTCGATCATGTTTCTTGGGAAAAGTTGTTTGGTTTCATAATCTAAGTATTATACTTAAAATTATATTCACTGTTTCTATAGTACACTACCTACACTGAATGCGCGTGTAGCGCACAGGATAGATATTTGCGAGATTTTCCATTTTTCATATTATTATCCTTTACGTATATTTTCCTTTAAGTAAAATTTATGGTAAGTAGTAAAATTTTTTAAAACAGAAAAGATATACTAAAAGCTTATAAATATCTAATTTTGTACACAAAAATAGGACACATTTTAATGCTCCTTACACTTCATGAGCGCATGTCGTCACATGGTCCCTTTGTTTTAGGGGACAATTGACATCAATTCATCCCAAACTAAGTAAAGAATGGTACTAGATAGTGGTAAACATACATGAATAGATAATTAACACCTAGACACAGGACAAACACTCGTGTTCATCACACAAATGTTTGCCCTGAGCGGGGATCATACCCGCGACCCACGGAGTAAAAGGGAGGCTCACTACTAACCACACCGAAGCGACGCACTGTGGGCTGAAATTAGCGTTTCATACATTCAATATTTTTTTTTGAGTGACGCTTTTTATGCTTGGAAACGATTGAGGATACCTACTTTATGCCTTATATAATGAACTTTCAGGTTTATAATTGTAAACAGCGCTCTCAGATTTTTTTTCGAAAAAAATTGTATGGAATCGGCGTAATAAATGATGATATCTCCATTATCGCACAATTGCGCCTAATATCCTCCTAGGTTATTAATATATGAATTATTTTGGATTTGGCGCAATTGTGCAATAATGGAGATATCATCATTTATTACGCTGAATCCATACAAATTTTTTCGAAAAAAATTCTGAGTGCGCTTTTTACAATTATAAACCTGAAAGTTCATTATATAAGGCATAAAGTAGGTATCCTTAATCGTTTCCAAGCAAAAAAGGCGTCACTCAAAAAAAGAAACATTGAAAGGCTGAAATTAGTGTTTCATAGACATATGAAACGCTAATTTCAGCCCACTGTGCGACGGGCCAGTCAAAATAATGTAGAACATTTAACTTTCATACAACGTCTTACATTACCTCTCAAAACTCGAGTACAACGTATTATGTTTGCCCAATGAGTTGTTCGACAAATTCTTACTGACTTTCTGATGGATATGCAAATTCTGTATACATAATGTTGGAAACTGGAGACCCATTATCGTATGTTAATATCGGTTCACGGTGTGCTGGTCGCCATTTAACCTAATTGGGTTTTATACCACAGCCTATAAAATACATGATGTTTTATTCACCAGAAAAATAGTGGGGATGATTCCGCCTATGAAAATATACAACTTTTCCCACGGAAAATTGAAATACGAAAAATGTTTTACCGCTAACGCACTATCAACTGACGCTGTTGCCCGCCCATCCTTCGGTTCCAACTCCCTTAGTGTAGCGACACACATGCGAATGTTAAGCATTACACTAGAGGTAATTCCGCCCGATGTGTAACCTAAAGAGCATTGCGAGTTTAATGAGTGGAACTCTCCGCGTCGGAAAGATCCGGAGATGTGTCGCCACACTTAGACACCTTTTACGACACCCACAGGCAGAGATGGGATGTTACTGTTCCACACGAGATCCTATTACAATTATGTTTGTTGTTTGTTGCAGGAGTGGATGACACACACAAATTCCTCGGCAACGACACACACACAGACTACTTCAGATTATTATTACGAGACGGCAACTATTTACTCGTCGGCGGCAGGTGAGTGACCATATTTAAAAAAAAAAACGTAACATTTAAGAAAACCCTGAAGGATGTGAATCTACCCAAGGAACACTGAAATATTATTATATTCAATTGTAAATTGACCTTCCATACATTCCAAATACATTATATACATTCCAAATTCGCTATTATCTGATGTAGTATCTATCCAAGATTAGTAAGTATCTATCTTACAGGAAAGTTTTTTTTTTGTATTTCAAGGCGAAGAGTTGTTCAGTGTCATGGGCAGATTTTAATTTTTCAGGCTTGATGTATAAAAAATCGTGTCGGGAAAAATTTATTGTTTTCTTCCCTTGCTTAAGAATGTTCTATTAATTAAGTAGCTAACTATAACCGCCCCTAGCGAATTACAAAGTCTAATCACCAATAATATTGTTAACTTCGAATTAAAATAACAAAATTAAATTAAACTTTGAAAGGAATATCTGTTTCCAACAATTTCAGCTTTAATAATAGGTATCATAACAATGGTCGCTTTGTTCTAACAATGGAAATATCCAGTTCTCTCACATTTCGTTTGATTTCAATAAAGGTTCTTTTTTTGGAAATGATTCTTTGATTCAATAATTGTTTTCAGTTCGATCATAACCATATTAAAGACTCGACTTTCTTTTCTATTAAAGAGCAAATAGACTAGTGTTAGCGCATATTTTGTTTAAACGGCTCGAAGCAAAGGTATACATTCAAATGAGGTACTTAGTTATTTGTTTTCCTCCTCCACTCGAATTCGTACGAAAGTCAGGGTACTCTTAACCACACCGTCTGCGTGGCAAGAACGTGCTGTATCTACCGCGACCGCAGAGAGCTAACTCGAATGCACCTATCTCCGTCCCTTTCTGCCGCTCGGCTTAGTGGGTAGCTCCATCTCGTTTGCATTTATAAAGATTTTTGGCTTGTGTTTGGATGGAGGCAAGACGACTTAAAAACACCCCTCGCCCGCCCGCGGCCTACAGTCGCCATTTTATTACAGTTTCGGGCCGCGTTGCCGTCGAATGTTTCTTATCGATCTATAATTTCGTTTTTCAAATCATTCCACATGATCACTCAAAGTAAAAGCAAATTAGAAGTGGAAAATTTTAATGTGCCTGTAAATTCTTCACGTTAATTCTTTAGAAGGTTTCCTGTAATTTTCAGGGAATATTGAATTAACTACTGGTTTTCTTTGAACTACAGACTGAAACGTTTTCTAGGTCAATTACTCTTGCTTGTTATAGCATTCGAGCTCCTTCAGCATTGTTTGAAAGGATTTCTTATTTGAGCTAATTTATCAGTTTAAGAACAAAGAGCTGAATTGGTGCGGTTGCTTTCTTGAATCACAACAAACTTTTTAATCTCCTTCAACACGATTAAATTTTTAGTTCATAATTTGTGTTGATTCGATTAAGAATTCGTGAGTAAAAATGTTTTTTCTTGGTAAGGTCAATCCATCTTTATCCTTAGTTCTAGACTGGGGTCAAAGCAAGTCTAATTATACAAAATAAAGTTTACGTGTTACTTACAGGAACTTGAATACGGAACTAATTTATGGTTTTGAAATTTTGAAAAAATAATTTCTGAAAACTATAATTTTGTAATTTTTTTCATCGATAACCGTAGCTGGTTGCATGTCCCATGCCTAAAACGCGACACATCTGCCCACCCCCGCGTGTTTTGCAACCAGCATGGTTATAATACTTTATTCTTATCTAAATATCACCATTATGCCCACTACCAGTAACAGACTCAGTTTCGTCAAATAGCTGCTTACAATAGAGGGAAAATTAAATGGGTTTGGGGGTTTCTGGGTTGCTTAGTTCCTGGAAAGTAAATTACCAGTCTTAGGTAAACATTTTGACAGGTGTGGGGTTAACCAGAGCTGGTGGAGTTTTATGAGCCCAGTAAAAAACCTGTGTCAGGCCGGTGCACAATTGCATGTGTCTTAACTGGTATCTAAAACCTTTTGACTTCTGATGATGGTGTCATATTATATATATATTCTTTATTGTGCACAAATGACATAAAATTGTAGGTGACATAAAATTTGTTTACAAAGGTGAGCTTATCTCTATAAGAGATCTCTTCCAGCCAACCTAGCTGGTGTGAAAGAATGACATGAAAAGGGGCACAGTAAATAAGGAGAGAAAAAAATTACAATGTAAATAATAAGGCATATATAAAGAAGGATAAACATACTTTTAAAATACATATGCTTATTTATAACCCGAATCTATTTAAGTCGCGAGTGAATAGGCTTCTTCTGGGCAAGCTCGTTCCATCGTCGACCTCATCTCTGTCCTCAAGGCTAGATCGAGGTCAAGAGTAAGCCCATACATAGTAAAAAAAAAAAACACTAGCTGGCTGCCCGCGATTTTATTTGCGTGGATTTCCTTGGATACATAAAAGGGGACTAAATTTGCAAAATCCTTTTTTAGCGTATACCTACTTTGTAAAACTATCTGTGTATCAAACAACTTTCAAAATCAGTCAAGTCTGACAAAAAAAAACTTTTGCGTGATACAAATCAACCGCTACAAATTTTTGTTCCACCTCTACAACAAAATTCGCTCTTTCGCCAACATGACACTGGTTTAATCCGAAGCTTCGCCTTTTTGCCCCTTTAATAAACTCTCACCGGGAACCAAGCTATGAGAATTTCATCAGACGTCGACATGACCATTGTGATGTAAATCTGATTTGAAAAGAAATGCAAACTTTGCTAGAACGGATGAATATATTAAATTATTTGTCGGAACCAGGCAAACGAAGCGTTGTCCAATTCCTTCCTTACATATTTGACTATTGATATGAAGTATTTTTAGGGTTCCGTACCTCAAAATAAAAAACGGAACCCTTATAGGATAAATTTGTTTTCCGTCTGTCTGTCTGTCAAGACACTTTTTCTCACAAACGGGTAAAGGTATCAGGTTGAAATTGATAACGAATATTAAGGTCCATAAACAGGCACGTATACAGAGGGGGGGATAGTTGGGATTTATCCCCCCCCCCCCGAAATCTGACGTTACATAAAATAAATGGGATCATAACCACTTAGGCCCGGACTGGCCAAAGGGCAAACCTGGCAAATGCCCGAAGGGCCAAAGACCCAGTGGGGCCGGTCTGGCTGCGAGCACAATCGGCCTCAGACAATTCTGCTTGTATATGTACCTAATCTAGAAAAAAACCGCTACCTTGGGACACGGGCCGACCGATATTTGACTCTTTCTAGGAACACTTAAAACATTCACAAAACTCGAGAAAAAAAACAAAAAATAAATATTGAAAGTGACTGTTGTCCAAAATCGACACATCTGTGTACAGTATGGGCCGGTCTGCCCCGCCTAGGACAAAGGAAGATGAGCTAACTAGAAAATATGATATTTTATTAGGAAGAAAGAGTATTGGACATTCACTTATAAAGGCGGAGTACAGTATGTGGTGTGCCAAGTGGAAGAACACAGAAAATAATCCAGTCGAAATTATGGAAATTCTATGCACTTGTAGACACGTGTGACAAGGTTTTCTTCCCAACCATTAACAAGTTAACACATATTTTGGCCACTCTTCCGGTTTCCACGGTGTCTGTCGAATGGTCATTTTCGTACCTAAAGAGAATAAAATTCTTCCTATAAGGAATAGAAGGGAAGGGCGGGCGAGCGGCTTACTGGTCTTGCTCTATTGTCTATTAATTCCACTTTGGCGCCAGATCCTGACAAGGTACTAGACGTAATGACCGCCAGCGGAAATAGAAATGACTAAAATACGTGTAATTAAAGTTATTCAAAATTATAGTACAGTGATTACAATTTTTTTACAGTTCACATGGTTGTTTCAATGTTTGTCTCCCCCCGAACCAAAAGTTTGGATACGTGCCTGTCCATAAACCACACAAGAACTGAAAATTTCAATCTTTTACAACGACGCAATCAAAAGATAAGGCTTTTTATGTTCTCATCTCCATACACTTATGCACTAAAGCAAAACCTACAGGGTACTTCCCGTTGACCTAAAATTATGAAATTTGGCAAGAAGCTAGGTCTCACACTACAAATAAATGGAAAAGTCTAAAATCGTGAAATATTTCAATTTTTCTCACAACTAATAGTAACCAATTAAGGTGAGCTCCCGTTTCAAGGACTTGTCTATAATCTTTTATAGACAAGTCCTTGAAACGAGTCAAGTTGGATTGTCGCGGAGTTTTTAGTCAAAGAGCAAAAGGCAGTCAGGCACCTATTTTTTTAAAGCTTTTAGTATATCATATAGTAGATAGGTACGGAACCCTTAGGGCGCGAGTCTGACTAGCACTTGGCAGGTTTTTTTGTGATGGAGGCGTTAAAATAATTGCATATGTAATTCGCTTTTATAGTGGGTGTGATGATGATATTAAAATCTCAGGATTCTATAGCAGAATATTTTTTTCCTTATTGTCATAAATAGTAATGAAACTGTATGACGTAAGTACCTATATGAATTAGCACAGTTTATTCATTCATTGCCCGTATGGTGCCTATCTATCTCTACCCGTGGGTGTCGTAAGAGGCGACTAAGGGATTATGAACTGGAGTATGGGCAGCAGCGTCCTTCTGTGTATTGTACCATCTTACATACAGCGGACACCAACAACCGCGGTATGGTTCTAGCCGCAACGCTATCAAGCGTGGTGATTGTGGTTCTTTCCCTCCAAATTGTTCGAGCAGGAGTTGGTCTCTCTGCCCTGCAGTAGACGTTTCATTGGATGCGTTATGATGTTTATGATGATTCATTCATTAATCAGTTCAGCCTTTTTTGAGTCTTTTTTTTTCAGTGTTTTTTACCGCTTTGATTATAAGTCTAGAAGTCAAATGCAAATCTTAGTATTTTGAATCGAAATTACTCTAGTACTTATAGGTTATTTTGATCCGAAATAGCTTTTAGTTTTTCAACCGCTTTTGCCTCGACTTTCTTTAGATTGTACTACTTGGTTTATATACACTTAGCGTAAAAACAGCTAAAGTCACCAGAAACATTTACGATAATTTTACAGCCGGTTCCACATGAGGTTTAGCGCAGCGTAAACTTAAGTACGACTATTACCTAGTTGCAGGTTACGGCTTTGTTTATGTTAAACGTCGCACGAATTACATAAACAGTTGTGAAAATGAATAAATACAACGAGGATTCTTTTTTCTGGATTGATTGGTACTTTAAGTATAAGGAAGAAAAATATTACACTACACGTTTTAACCTTTATAACGCCTTATTACTGTATTATTTATATTACTCTATGCTTACACGTATCCAGGAAGACTCTGTTATTGTCTAACATACTGGTTGTGAAATGATTGCTGTGTCATGAACTTTTTTCTTAAGTCTTTATAGGTACTATCCGACTGAATAGCATCCAGCACAGTCAAGAGCACATCAAGCTTGACACATTTTGTTCCGTTCTTATTTCAATAGACGTACGGAATAGAGTCGCACTGCGAGTGTCAAGCTTGACCTGTCGTTGACTGTACAAGGGTCACTTAAACCTGATCTTCTACCCCCTTAAGGGTGCATTTCTACTAAGGAGCCAAGAGACGTATAAAATTCTACCAATTAGGTCACAGGCCGCGGTGAAGTACGACTGGTATGTATAGGTAGATTTCATGCACTCCGAATAAATGTCTCATTTTCGATTCTTAAAAACGTAAATTAATTCTTACTAAAAATTGAATGATCTTTGTTCATGATCGTTTCACTGCTTAAAGTTGTTCATATCGTGTTTCAAATTACTATCAGCGCCATCTGTGGTACTCGATCGAACTACTTATACAACTTTTCGTTATATTCGTAAGTTTCAAAGCTCCCTTTAATTTTATAAGCTCGCTCGCTTACGAGGCGGAAACGTTATTCGGTCCGCGTCCCGTCTAATGTTATTCTAGTATGGGTGTGAGCTTTTGTGCCCTTTTAACTAAATTAACGTTGTTTGTCGTCACTAGACACGTGTACTCTTAAGGCGGTGAGTGTGTGTGTGTGTATTGAGCTTTATACTCTGGGCATTTAGATTATAAAACCTTTTGTTTCTTATTGAAATAAGCTGTAGCTGCTGTGGTTTCTTTTTTTTTTTTTTTTTTATTGTCAATGGGCTTACTCTTGACCTCGATCTAGTCCTGAGGACCGAGATGAGGTCGACGATGGGACAATCTTGCCCAAAAGGAAGCCTAAAGCCTATTATTTTTATGTACGACTCATAATTTTACCACTCATATATTTTCGGCACTTGAACTGCAGTATAAGTAGGTACTGCTAGATTATTACAATGTTGCTCTGATACCAAATGGTTTGTGATTTCGGCCATATGCCTACAATTTATTAGTTATTTTTGATCTTATTTATATATAACGAGGTAGTTCAATTTACGCAATCACACCCGGTTATGGTAAACGAGAACGATAACACTTTTACTTAAATGCATAAAGTCGTTTGTTTCGAGTGTTTGTGGCACTTGAAAAACTTGGAGGAGTTCGGTCGAAAGTTTCAAATATACTTTAAAAATCTAACTTCAGTAATTAAGGTTCTAATTTAGCTTTCACTGTTAGAACCCACAGCTCTTTCTAATAACCTAACTCGGTTTTGCTTTGTTAGGTCCAGGGGCCTTAATTAAGGCTCTTCTATTAATTAAACACGACTTTTCGGGCTTTGTTACAACTCACGAATACAACCTCCTAATTATTATTTATACCCTGAAACCTCATTTCACACAGGATCATCTGATCACCAACTAGGCAAAGGTTGCGCGGGTATCAGATACATCTACACTATTATAAAATCGTAAATTGATTTTTTCATTGAAGATATTTATGAAAAAATATCCCTTTATGTTATATTGATGCCCCTGAATCCAAATCACAGATTTTTGGATTATTTGTTTCTTTGTTTGTTTGTTTATTTTCTTTCGAGCATCACGCAAAAACTACTGAACCGATTTTAATAAAACTTTTGTTTGATAGCTAACAGTCTGAATTAAACACAAGTGTTTATATTTAACATGCTGACGAATTCGCGGGAAAAAGCTAGAACAAACATCAAATGTTTGCCCTGGGCGGAGAAGAAAGGCACTACCAACTACACCAATTGGCATGTCCTATTTTTGGGTGCAAGAGACAACAGATTACATAACCTGCTGAACCCATTTTGATCAAGTTGGATTTGCTTGAGCACGAGGCGAAACACGATTGAACCGTGTATGACAGTGGAGCTAAAACTAGTTTGACCTAAAATCGGGTTTCAGCCGGTGACAGAAACATTGAAATTTAAGTTATTTTTGGCCACAGTTTAGACCCGTTCCTAGGGGATAATTCGTTTAGTTTCATATGCATGAAAACACCCCCCCACACAACCCAAAACGCTCTTTATTATAATTTACTCACCTGTATTTTTTCGAGCCTAGTGTGTCCTATTGCTAAGGTCTACTTCAAGTTTATACAAAGTTGATTGTGTCCTGTGTGGTGCCGTTAAAGATTAGTACACGACCGCACATCAGTAGAAACACTTTTGGACTTTATGGCGTGGTAATAGAGTTGAAAAAGTTTCTACCGACAAGCGGTTGACCGTACCAACTCATTCCTACCCGTGGGTATAGTACGTAAGGCGATTAAGGATTTATGAACCGGAACATGGGCAGCAGCATCTTTCTGTACATCGTACCATCTTACTTACTGTGATCACCAAAAACAGCGGTCGTCAGCCGCATCGCTCACGAGTGAGGCGACTATAGTAATTCCCCTCCTAGTAAGGGTGATGAAGGACAAATTTCTATATGATTTGCTCATGTCTGCCTCTTTGACTGATGATAAGGAGCATCCTCTAGAAGATACAAAAAATATTGGCGGACATCCACACCCCTGCGTTTTTGAGGAATTAAGTTTTAACTATTTTGAAATTTGACAATGAAACGTACACCTGGCAGACTATGACTATCTGATTAAATACAATGTATAAAACCTAAGAAAAATGGTATGCCACCATAATAGCCCTGCGTCGTAAAGTTACAGCGCTTCAAAATGCAAAAATTCACTACTTCGTCCCGTGATAATGCTGAGCCCTGCATGTCTGGCTCTTCGATTTTCTACATCTTAAGAAGTATTTTTAACAGGAGCCACAAAGGCAGACAAAAACAACATTATTTAGTATATTATTTTCATTTTTTTTTTGCTTTAACTCAAAAACGCAGCGACGCACAGAAAAACTTGTAAGGACCAAATCGATTCGTATTAAGCTGATCTATCATCCCTAATAATATTAATCATGAGCAAATCATATACCCAAATTGCAGCCAGCACCCTAACTATCCAAAGTATCACGCGTTTTTGCTGGAATTCTGAAAGGAGCTCTCTGTCCTGCAATGGTTTCCAATATTTTTTCGAACCTAGTGCGTCCTATTGCTGAGCTAAGGTCTACTTCACGTTTATGCAAAGTTGATTCCTCTTCAATTTTTTTGTAAATCACTCACTCATACATCAATTAAACTAACAACTTTCCCAATAAACATGGGACGAAAATCATTTTTATTGCGGTATCAAAAGATGGTTTCTTATGGGACATATTATGGGACCGGTTGCATTATGATAGATTAGATAAATTATAAACTAACGATGACACCTAGTACTGTAGTAGCTCCCAAATAATACTCACTTCGGTAGTTATAAATCACTTTATTCCACTTTCCACATACACTTCTGTATTAATTAATTAACTTATTATTATCGCCGCGTAAGTACTTAGTTACAACCTTCTCTGTCCGCGTCTAACAATCAACAATCCCCCCTGCCGTCTTACCTAGGCTATTTATAATAACGACCATGTGACTAACAACTTAAATGGAGTCAATAGTCTGTACTCATGACCTGATACTCTACAAGTCAAATCAACAACTAAATCATAGTCAATAGTCCATGCTCATGACCTAATACACTACAAGTACTATAATAAAATAGAAAACTAGAAAAAACTAAAATTAGGGACCCGTTCGGGAGAGGGGGAGGGGAGAGCGGACATGGGATCGCTGAGGAGCATTCTAGATATGTTTGGGGAACCCTAAGGAACACTTCCACATAAAAAAAAATCGGCCGGAATTTGTCCTGGGTACATTTTTAAATATATTGATCTTTTAGATTCTGCCTGTAAAGTTACCCTTCCACCGGTTCTCTCTTACCCGCAAAACGCATGATATTTTCCCCATTTCGACCGTTTTACCGCATCTCCCGTGCCAACGGTAGCTGACGGCGTCGAACGAAGGAAAACGACCACTTCTGGCCTTATCACACAGCTTAATGTTATGTTGTTTCGCATCAGCGTAGGTAAAGTAAACGTAAACCTACTAGCAGTAGGTAGGCTATAAAACCATGTTTTAGAGCCGTTTTCGTAATAGTTGCGGGTTTATCCTTGACGCAAGAAAGGTTTATTTAATGGCACCTACGCAAAATATTAAATTTACTTTAAATGTAAAGTCAACCACACGTTACCCATAAAATATATACAAAGCTGTAATATATTTCGGGGGGTGTATCATAGTCACCACGCTTGTAAATACAATAGCCCGCGTACGTACGATACGCAGAAGAGCGCTTTTGCCCAAGATACATTAGTTGCCTTTTACGACAGTCACGGGAAAATATGAGGTGTAGCCATTTTTAGCCGGCATCACACAGACAAAACACACCAACACTTACTACTCTTTATAAAAGCTCAGCCAATATTACTTTGTTTTGTTCAATTTTTATTTAATTTCTCTACAAACGTTTTACATTAGCTTTAACAATAAACCAGAATCAACTCACTCACTCAAAGTACAAGTAAATTTTTGAATAGTAAATCAATTTTAGTTCGCTACGGAACGTTCTTTATACCGCATGATTGAACTCTTTTTTTTGGTAGACAAAGTAAACAAAACTTTTTGTTTGTAAAAACGCTCATCATGCTCGTACAAAAGTCTATTTTAAGTGGTTTTATGTTTACAAAATTTAATGGGTCTGTTTATGTTGTGCTATTATCAAAAACTCCTTTTCGTCGCTTTGCTAATGAATTGTTTTATATATGAATGTAAACACCGGAAACGGAACATAGTAGTTCTACAAGGTGTAACAGAAACGGTATAACAGCCCCGAAAGATGTGTATCTGCCCATGAAACTGAACAACTTTTCGTAAGGAATAAAGGTCAATTATTGCGGTTTTTTTTAACCCGTCATTCAACAAAATGCGCTATCAGCTGATGCAGATTCTAAGGGAAGTAAAATTTTTGTTCTATGGGAAAACTTGTTCAGTTTTATGGACAGATTTACATCTTTCAGGGTTGTTATAATACCCTGTTTGTTACATTTTATATTGACCTTGAACTGCTGATATGAACAAGCAGTTACTAGGTGTAAAACATACGTAGATTCATAAACGTCACGCTTATTTTCCGTTGGGGTACCGTAGGCATAAGTCCCTCCACTTATACAGCAGGATCCCTGTCTTGATAAAGTGTATCAAGTGTTCCTGATTCTTCTGCTCTCATAAAGGCTGATGAAAGCTCTTCGATTTAGGGAGTTTTTGAACTGACTTTTAATCGGAACACATTTTAATTTACCCAGCAAGCTATGCTAGCTGATGGCGCCGAAAGATGAACGCTAACTGAAAAACCGGTCAAGTGCGAGTCGGACTCGCGCGCCGAGGGTTCCGATATACCTATAGTATTTTTGGAAGCAATAAAGTCCATTTTCAGGACCGCAAAACTAAATTTGTTTGTAAAGGTTTTTTGCAGATTTCTGAAAAACTGTGCAACTTAGAAAGATCGTTTTATTTTTGCTGTAAAGTTTACATAAACCTCTGTCAACTGTAATTAATTCAGATTTTCCCTTACTCAAACTTCGGAGATAAGGGGGGGGGGGGGAATGGTATTTTTTTTGACATTTTTCATCATAACTTGAAAACTAAGAAACTTAAAAAAATACAAAAATATATTTTAAAATGTACAAGTAAAGCCCTTTCATATGATACCCCACTCGACCTAGTAGCGACAATTTGAAATTTGGCCCCCCCTATTTTGGCCCCCTTTACATTAATAATCATACTTTTTTCAAAAAATTTTCATGTGCAATTAAGTTGGGCAACTATATTCTAAAACTATTCCAAATTTCAGCTCGATAGCGTAAGTGGTTGCTGAGATATAGAGGTGTGACAGACAGACGGACAGACAGACAGACAGACAGACAGAGCGGCACCATAAGGGTTCCTTTTTTTTACCATTTTGGTATCGGAACCCTAAAAAGGGTACACAAGCTTCACTCGAGCGAATGGTAAAAGATCGATTGCATCACATAGCGAATGCTGAGATCGGGAGATAGACTTAAGTATTAAAGACCTTGCGACCATGATTGCTGTGTATGTGTGTATGTGACAATACTGAATTTATCTTTCTATCTGTCGCAGGCAAATTGTATAACTCCTCGCTTTACAAAATGCCGAGTATTTTTTTAAATTTGTCATTTTACATAATGCGGCGCGTAATTCGTTCCTGACGTTGTTGGTGCAAGATAACTGATTCAGATACTGAACGACTACAATTTGGCGACCGAATACAATTTGGTGACCGTATACAATTTGGTGACCGAATACAATTTGGTGACCGAATACAATTTGGTGACCGAATACAATTTGCCAGCCGTTTGTAAAGGGCGAATTTTAACATTTGCCAGTAGCGACAAAGCGTAGAACTAAATCTCGTAGCTGCATGCTACAACATTCTACGATGGCGTAGACCTTCAGGACAGTGACTGTATTTATGTATTAACTTACTATTAGATCAAGTTACTATAAGTACTCATTTGCTTTCTTTCTATCAAATACTATTCGTACTTACTACGATCCTAAATGGAAATATTAATTTTCATAAGCAAATAAACATACGTTTTCTTAAGGAACTTGAGTTATGGGGTTGGATGTTTTAAGTTGTTTCGGGAGCCACCCTACTTACTTGCTAATTCTAATTGGTAGGGGCTGCCCCTAACTTTGTTTGTACAATAGATACTAATTTCGCTGTTTCTATGGAGCTAAGGATGCGTATACATGGCTGCGGGGCGTTTAACAAAGTTGTTGAAAAGAATGAGACAAAAGATGATATATTCCTTTCAAGCACGCATTTAACTAAATATAAACTTTAACCGCCAGTTGGTGAATCATCTTTAAAGTCTCAGTAATCTTAAATATTTGTGGTGTAAGAGACAGCTCTCCTAAGACTGAAAGGGCATGATCACTCAACGTAACTGAACATATTTCAGCGAATAAATCTTTTAGGAAATGAAAAAAAAATCAGCCTCTCCATGCTAAATTGCAAACTTGATTGGATTGTTCTGTTTGTATGGAGAGGCCGATTTTTCCCTGAAAGTTGTTCAATTATGTTGGCTGATCACGCCCTTTCAGGTTTCGCAAGGCTGTCCCTTACACCCAGTATTGGTGATACTTCCTGTTTTGTTAACAATGATAGTGTCAGCAATAGATCATCGAGAGCTTTAACTTTAAAGCCGCTTTCTGCAACTGGCTGTAAGAATCGTACCAACTGAAAGGATGTGGTCCCTGCTCAGTCCTCTGAAGAAAATGCTTAACTGTGTCCGAGCTCTTTGTTCTTTGTTTCAGTTTTTAGTCTTGTTGACAATGTTTTGATAAACATTTCCGACTACTTTGAGTTTAGTAAAATGATCATCATCTAATCTAACTAATTTATTTTCATCCCATCTATTCGAAAATCGCTGAACGGTTCGTCAATAAAGGCGAACAAAATAGCTGTTTTCTCCAAGAGACTTTCGTAGCGGGTAAAAATGGGATTTAAAATTAGAATTTGAATTTAGGTCCACCATAGGAATATTTTAGGTCAACCATAGAGGTCGAACCAAAATATTGTATGAAAAATTATACTGGCCGGTTGTACTATTAAAATTATTATGAATATAAAAAAAGAAATATGCTTGAAATGTAAACAAGACTACCAACCAAAGAGGTTCTGTTTCTAATTGATACAAAAATGTCAATAACATTTTCAGTTGTTACAAACAATACCTAATATGATTTTAAGTATTGTTACATCAAGTAATAATATTGTAATGGTGTTTTATAATTAAAATTAATAACGAGTGTGTGTCTCAATGAGCCTCTTATTCTTTTCTCATAGAGGGAGATGAAAAGTAGAGTGTATTACGCGACTGCAAAAATATTTTTACTTTGGGTGACCTATTGAATCCCTCGCTACGTTCAGGATCCTTCACTTCGCTCTGGATTCAAAATAGCGCCCTCGCTTTGAAAATATTATTTTACAGCCTTGTGATACAATCTACTATTAAAAATGCTGAATTTTCGGGTGGTTTTCCTTCAGAGCTGTGCGAGAAAGCTAAGCTGTGAGCTGGAAAATTCAAACCAATAAGATTGTTCCATTTTACAGCTCATTTTCGTTTATTTCAATGCTTACACAACATTTTGCACCTATGTCAAAAGCAATCGGCTAAAGCTGTCAGAAAAAAACAAGTTTGTAAAACAATGTTATTCTTTCCGTCAAATATACTCTGATTTTAGTTTCATGGCAGCAAAATATGTTGGAAAGCGTTGGAATTAACGAAAAAAATGGATTTACGTTGGAATTTTCCCAGCTCACAGCTTGGCTCCCTCGCACAGCACTGGTGGAAAACCACCCTACTTTTGTTATTACTTTTGGCAATTTTTTATAACCGTGTATTGTTTTCCGTCTGTTCCTTCTCTACAGTATGAGCACGACCTTACACATTAACGTATATGCTATGCAATGCAATTGAGTTACTTTTATTAGTATTCCGGATTTAGGGGAGATTCGTTTGTCGTATTTCTTTTCGTGTTTTACGAGATTTTGTGCATTCTCATGTTGATGAATAGTCTAGGGGATTGAAATCAGAAAGCAAAAAATCTTTAAAACGTTGTGAATGAGACGGTACACAAAATAGCTAAACGAGACATTTTCTTTAGATCTCGATAGTTAAAACCAAACAGCACTTTTAGTTTTATAGATTATTTATCTTAACTTTTTATTACTCACAAAAATACAAAATGCACGGAATTTTTTTATCGCTCATCTTGTATTATGTATTTCTTTGATAAAGTTTAAATCTTGAACTTAGCATTTGGTGACGCTTTTCACAATCATCCCTCTGTTGCTGGACTAAGGCCTAGGCTGGACTACTCTATCGATCTATAAATTTTTATTTACTACCATAAATAGTAGTACTATGACTATAATTTATCAATCATGTATGCTATCAAATGTATCTATCTGACGATCTATAACGACATATTAAATTGTAAAGCGTTATTCCAGTAATCTGCGAAAATCATAAGCTATTTATTATGTCATAAAAGAAAAATAATTATAAAAAAATTGCCCTAGGATTAATGGAACGATCGTCTTTGCCTCAATCTGATCCCGGTCCCAAGAGACCAGTTGAGGATCTCGAGTGATCAATGTGTTCACGATAATTCGCTTTTTCTGAGTATATTTTTTTTCATAATCAGAAATCACAAATGTTTATTAACACTAGGACATCACAACACAACTCTATAAAAATACATTAAATGCTTAGCAACATGAAGGAATATTCTCATGTGGATAAAATACAAAGGAAGAGAAAAAAAACCGGTCAAGTGCGAGTCGGACTCGCGCGCCGAGGGTTCCGATATACCTATAGTATTTTTGGAAGCAATAAAGTCCATTTTCAGGACCGCAAAACTAAATTTGTTTGTAAAGGTTTTTTGCAGATTTCTGAAAAACTGTGCAACTTAGAAAGATCGTTTTATTTTTGCTGTAAAGTTTATATAAACTTCTGTCAACTGTAATTAATTCAGATTTTTCCTTACTCAAACTTCGGAGATAAGGGGGGGGGAATGGTATTTTTCTTGACATTTTTCATCATAACTTTAAAACTAAGAAATTTAAAAAGATACAAAAATATATTTTAAAATGTACAAGTAAAGCCCTTTCATATGATACCCCACTCGACCTAGTAGCGACAATTTGAAATTTGGCCCCCCCTATTTTGGCCCCCTTTATATTAATAATCATACTTTTTTCAAAATTTTTTCTTGTGCAATTAAGTTGGGCAACTATATTCTAAAACTATTCCAAATTTCAGGTTGATAGCATAAGTGGTTGCTGAGATATAGAGGTGTGACAGACAGACGGACAGACAGACAGACAGACAGAGCGGCACCATAAGGGTTCCTTTTTTTTACCATTTTGGTATCGGAACCCTAAAAAAAGATAGTGCTGTGACATCGGCAGTGATAAAAGGGACTCACTCAGCAAAAGCCGCAGCACGCAGGCTGCGACGCTGGTTTTCAGTGAGCCCTGCTGAGTGAGGCACGGACGATAGTGTGTATAAAATATACTTACATAAACTATTTAGGTATATACATACATACAGACTTAAACTATATAAGAAGCGGATGATTCATAATAATACATATAATCTGTGTAAGTGTGGTGCGAAAAGAAATAAATAAATACATAATATGCAATGATGACGGTATGCCATCGCATCGGGTTTACATAAAACACCTGTTTCCGTGGCGCGCGCGCTTGCAGTCTGCACTACCTAATTTGTATTCCTTTTTACTTTCGAGCGGAGCGAGAAAGGTATTGTATTCGTGAAAAAAAAAGTTTTTCTAATTTTGTCAAAAATGTGTTCTATATCACTTATTCATCATAAAAAACAAGTCTCCCAAAAATGTCCGTACGTCGGTCGGTCGGTCGGTCCGTCGGTCCGTCGGTCCGTCGGTCGGTCGGTCTGTCCGTCACGCTTTGGCCTAGCGGCTAAACGAATGGTCCGATTGACACCAGATTTTGAATTTAGGAGTTTTATGCAAATCCATCGAAGGGTTCTAAGTGGTTTCTTGCTGGCTCTCATTTTGAGGGTAGCTGTCATACAACGAAAATGAAAAATTGAAATTTTCTCAAAAACGGCTCATAGAATCTTGATGAAACTTTGCATGACCAAGCATCTCCATGTAAGATATCTTGCACTTGTATCAATTGATCTGTGTAATTTCATAAAAGGGATGTTCCTGTACCACCAAATCGTAAATATGTGATTTAACCAAAATTGGTTCCATTGCGTTTATTAAAATTTTCTATAATATTAATCCTGGATTGGTTGTCTACCTGACTGGATATTATTTATGATTTTTTTGAATAAAATTTAGTACACGGGGTGTACCAAAAACTGAAAGGGCTTGCTCAGTAGACTAAACTGAACAATTATCCATAAGGAACATGTGTTGGGAAATTTAAAAAATCTCCATGCAAGTATCCTACGGTACTATCCATTGATCTGTGAAAATTCATATAAAAGGTGTTCCAGTTCTACCAAAAGTTACACATGTGATTTACTCGAAATCGTTTGAGGTTTGTTTGTTTTAATGTTTTGTAATTTTAATTCTGAATTGATCTGTATATTTCATTCGAACATTCGAAAAACGTAAATAAAAGTTTGTATTTCCATACTATGTGTATGGCATTACAAATTTAAGTTTACGGTTGATAGTTTTTTCTTGAGTATTGCGAGAAAGTAAGTGCAGTGCTGCTGTACCATTTATTATGTTATGTTACTATGATGACATAGAGTAACACGATTTTTGCGCGCAAAGCTGCGCGGTTTGACGCATTGCTCTAAGTATGATGATGATGAATTTATCAATAAATATACTAAATTAAAGGTGATCTGTAGTTTCGGTTTCAGAGTGAACCATTTCATGTTTTTTCCTTTTTAGGGCAAAATACAGAAATCTTTTGCAAGTGAAAAATGTCATACCGATTTCGCCCGATTTGACAACCCTACCAAATCAGAATAACGTTAATATTGTCAAATTCAAATGCGCGTCTCTTTCTTCTATTTCCGCTAAAAATGATCTCTAAACTTTTTTTTACGTGACAAGTGAGCAAACGAGCAAACTGTTGTATACTGAAAAATACCTCCCAAAATATTACAATCGCCGGCTTCCCTTTTCGTTACAACGGAATGTTAGCGATTTGGGAACTTCTCCCATTGTGGCCTAAACAAACAAAGCAAGTAGGTGTGTGGTACTTAGATAAATAGCCTCTCATACATCGTGATCAGAAAGTGTGGATACGCACCTTCGGATCGCTTGCTTGTTTGAATTTGTTATTTACTTCAGAGAAGAAAACCGAAAAACAGAAAATAAATATACATGGTCACAATGAATTCGAGTAAACATTACAAAAGCTTTCTAGAGGCTTGTATGATTCTTGTTCTACGACTTTTGGAAATTTGAAAAATGTATTTTTATTTTCCCTATGGTATGATCAGCTGACCGGTTCTATAAATAACCAATATTTGGTCTGACAAAAATCGGTGGGCTATATTATGAAAAGTTCAAGATTCTCGCAGGTTTCCATGAAAATTTCTTGTTCTTTCGGAATGCTGTTTAAATTATTTTGTGACTAATGTTTGTGCTTCAGTGGTGCTCCAAGGTGGTATTAGAATTAGTGAATGATAAATTAATAAAAGAATTAACCTTTTTGTTGTTGGTTTGCCAGCCAGTCAATAGTAAACAGCAATGTTTTGGTCAGAGTTGGTCTGCTCATGACTTCGCGCGATTTCAAAAGCGGTTTTTCTACACTGCGTTATATACGAGTAACGTATTGAAGTAGCACCACCACGATTCGCATGGCCAGGCCAATTTAGTTCATGTCTACCAACGATCATTAGTTTTCATAGATACAAAGTTACATTTAAGATTCGAAAGAAAAAGTGTCCCCAATTCAGTGTGTTCCAAATTTGAAATTTCAAAGTAAAGGTTTCCTGAGCCATAATAGTGCGGTCAATTAGCTGTTTCACGTAGACACGCCTTACAATTTCACCAAATTTTTTCCATGTACTTGTTAGTTAGGTACATAGCTCTCAATTTTTGATAGGAGCCAATTCCTAACTAGTACCTGGAAAAAATTTGGTGCAATTTGGTGAATTGGGCGATATAAGACTATAAGGGACCGGACTATAAAGCTACTGAAGGCAAAAGAGGCTTTTTGAGCGGCTATCGTGCATCTACCAACGTATGATCGCAGATTTCTACCGATCTGACTTTTCTTATGACTGGCTGATCTATCAACGCATAGCTCAACCTTCGTGCTCAATTCAATGGGTTGGGCTGAATTTTGGCACACAAATAGTTATTACATCATAGGCATCCGCTAAGAACAATTTTTTTAAATGAAACCCCTAAGATTGAAACGGGGTTAAAAATTTGTGTGAAGAATAATAATTTCACGTGGACGAAGTTGAGCACCAACTAGTTCTTGTATAAATAACGAATTTCTTTAAAATTTAGTGCTTTCCTAAATTGGCACCCATCGATATTATCGTGAAGGTGGTCGTGTATCGAGTTGAGCCTCTCTCCCCGGCGTAAATTAGATAATTCGCGACACCACGACCGAGGTAACTCGATAAGTAGCTGACGTGTTTATCGTTTATCGACTTTGCCAGACTCTAGTAGCTATACATAGTATCATCGGTGACCTAGATATAATGATGTATAATGATTGAGAGAAAAATAATCATCATAACATCCCATGAAACGTCCACTACAGGACAGGGAGCTCCCTCCAGAATTCCAGCTTTTGCTGGGAAAATGTGGAGGGGAAGTACCATAGTCACCTCGCATGTTAGCGTTACGGCTGGCACCATGGACCGCGGTTGTAGGTGACCGCAGTAACTAAGATGTAAGATACAAAGGAGGATGCTGCTGCCCATCCTCCAGTTAACCCTTAGTCGCCTCTTACGACACCCACGGGTATGTATGGGTTGTTACTATTCTTTGCCGGCACCACGGGGAAAATAATAGCTAGAGGGAATCGTGGCAAGCCGGTGCCTGTTAGGTAGCCGAATTAGTAAAACGTTATTATAATAGCCCGCTTGGTGCCGGTGAAGAAAATTACCAACCTGGTATCGTAAGAGGTGACAAAGGGATTATGAACCGACGGATTATGGGCAGCAGCGTCCTTCTGTGTGTCGTACCATCTTGCATACTGCGGTCACCAAAAACCGGCGTCCATGGAACCAGCCGCAACGCTAACAAGCGTGGTGACAATGGTACTTCTCGACAATGTTCCTGGAATAACGGAGGGAGCTTTCTGTCCTGCAGTGGACGTTTTATGGGATATTCTGATGATGATGATGAATTATAATAGGGCAATGAAGATAAAATATGTCCTTTTCATAACATTGTTTCTTTATAAAACAATGATTTTTCGTAAAACAATGATTTTAGAAACACACTCCTCAAAACCAGTTGTGCTTAAATAAAACAAAAACTTTAACAGTGTCCTGGTCTCACCCGTCTCGGAGGAGGCTACAACGTACTTAAAAAGGCGCTGATGTTACTGTAAAAACGATAGGGGTGGCATGGTCACTTCACTAATATGACAAAACCCTTTTATAATAAAAGATATTAAAAAAAACATGTTTTAAAGAAAAACAGTTTCATTTTAGAATTTTGTGCGTATACTTGCTTAGTTTATTACTTAATTAACCTCAGTTTTATGTTAATTAATGTTCATTTTGTTTTTAATAACTCTTACGTTGTAATGAGCAGGGATATTTTTAGGTTTTCATTAAGTTTACAGTCAATTTTGATTAACCTTTTTATTTTAAATTATTAATTAGAATATTTATAAGAAAAAGAAAACGGTGTACGATCAACCACACGTCGGTAGAAACTTTTTCAACTATATAACTACGCCATAAGGTCCATAAGTGTTTCTACTGACTTGCTGTTGAGTGTACGTGTAACGATAAGATACACTTTTCCCGAATAAATTGATCTAAATATGAAAAGAATAAAAGATATCGAAATATGTTGATCACTAGCCATTTAGGTATTTTACATAAAAATCTAATTCTTCTTCTTCCGTGCCTTATCCCTTTATTCGGGGATGGTCCTCGTCGTTTTGCGTCGCAAAGCTAGTCGGTCTTGGGTTGTCTGCTAGTCCACCTGTGCCCGTTCTGCGTCCATAGTAACGGTTGTCCACCACTTGGCCTGCGGTCGCCCTCTGTCCTTCTCCTTCTCTGGGATAGCTTGTGTCTTCCTTCCAACGTATTCTTCGTCCCGTCTCATCACATGCCCGTATCAACGCAAACGACTTTCAACATCTTATCTAAATTGAATGCTACTTTAAAAGACCGTCTGATGTATTCATGTCGCACCTTATCGAGTCGTATTACTCCCGCTGCCCATCGTAGCATTTTAATTTCATTTTCTTCTATTTGCTCGTAAACTGTGCTCTTATTTCAAAAAAGGAGGCATTCAGTCACCTCGTTCTGGTTCTTAATTCAACTACACGACAGTAATGTAAAACACTACAACAATGTACATTGTTGTAGTGTTATAGCCGTTTGAATTTTTGCTTAAGGTCTTACAAGTCCCCACTGACATAAATTGGGTCTTTCAAATACACAATATCTTCAACATATTTCAACTGTCATTAACAAATTGCACAAACTGCAGTGTTGTTTGTAATATGAATTAATAAAGACTTGATTTATTCCTTTAACTTTGTTAACTGTTTCCTCACAAATAGGAGAAAAGTACTATACAAGTTGCGGCCGAATGGATTGCCAGCCGAGGCCTTCCAAGTCAACTAGGCTTCGCCTCGGCCAGCCAATATCACTCGGACGAGAATTACCTTATTTTCTGCCTTAACAGTAATGTACCTTTTGTGTGCATCTTTTGTTCATATAGCCCAGCTGAAAATCTAATTATGTACTCATTTTCCTAGGAAATGTTGATCAGTTTAGTTAGGAAATATTTTTTTCATTTTTAGCTTTGAACATTAAAATTAAATGGAGTTAGTAATGCTATCTCCAGCACTAACATAAATCATAAACTGAAGAACCGCATTGCAGACTCAGAAGCTGCACTAACTCATAAGAATGGGACGGCAATATTGTCCATTATAATTTTCCTCTTTTATGCTTCTCCACCGGTTATGTATTCTACAGAATTCTACTCCAGATAAAGTCATATTTCAACCTCATATCATAATGAGATCGTGTCACCATGTCACATTGCCCACTACAAGTGGAAAATTGGCGACAATTAAAAAACAAAAGAAGTGAGAAGGGCTCACAATAGGCATTCCTTCCCCTTTCAGACACACCGCAAAAATGACAGTTTAAATTTTGTATTTTTTCATTAAACACCGGCATCAACCCTTCTCATTCGCGCGCTATAAATCATAAAGCCGTCAGAACGGGACAACAATAGAGACCCAGTGTGGTCGGCATTTTGAACGCTTTTAATTAAAATGTTAAGAATTCGTATTTCGTATGCGGGCGCCAGCTTAACTTGCTCCCGCATTTTCGTGTAAATGAAGGGTGAGAAAAGCTTCTACGAGATCTTCCTTAAGTGGTCCTAGCAGCTGAAAAGAGAATACTGTGGATAAAATCTCATATGGATTCACGTTTAACAAAGAAAATGTATCATTAATTTTGAAGCTAATCGACACAAACTCATTTCAAAGTTTTGATATGGTTGTGGATGGAGCCTGATCTTTACCACAGATCATATAATACTAGTGAACTATCTTTACTTTATGTTTCATGTGGCCTTATTTAATTTTTTTCTTTATAAAGTACCTAAATATTTCAAGTATTAAGGGCCATTCGTGCGTTACCTGCTATAATCAGTAAGTGCTTGCATACTTATAGAATACTGTTTAGAATTCAGTGTTGTAGCACAATTCTTGTAATTATGAGTGAAGTTGTGGCGATCCATTAAACTTGCGGCATACCTGCGCTTCGACATAATTGCAAAACTCCTCTCACCCTTAATTAAGATATTTGGCACGAAAATTTCATAAAGAAATTATGGTGTAAACTTTCCCAATTATAAACCCAAGAATAGCCGGTGTGACTTACGTACATAATGTTTTTGAGATTTAACAGAACAAAGTTCGGGCTGGCTCAGTTAGCTCCAAGTAATTTGAATTGATATTACAATAGACTTCGTAATAGCCGATTTTCAAAGTTTTAATAGCAGTTCGTATTTCGATTCGAACATATTGTAGGACTAATCATCTTATTTCTCACTTTGTTTTGACGATTTATCTAAAATGTCTTGATCTTTTGTCTTTCTCTTTCATTTTTTCGGGTAAATGACAAGAAGGGTTAAAATAACTTACGCAAAAACGTGCTGGCTACTTCATCCAGCCCGAATCTTCAAGTCGCGAGTGAATAAGCTTTTTGGGTGGTCCCATTCCATTTTTGACCTCATTTCAGTCGCCAGGGCTAGATTAAGGCAGAATCAGGACCATTTAATATAAAATTAGGCATTTTGTAGGCTTCAAAAATAACCTCTCGAGTGCATGAGGCAAGTGCTTTACAGGCCGCCAAGACACATTTCAGGCCCTTGAACTAGCGAACTAAGAAAGGAAAACAAATGCTTGGTTTTTGTTTTGTTGTATGAAAAATCGGCCAAGTGCGAGTCGGACTCACGCACCAAGGGTTCCTTACCACTAAGGTAGAATTACCGTCTTTTAGTTATGGACGCGCATTAAATGAGCGCGAATCCGACACTCACTTGACCAGTTTTATTATTTATTGTTATTCTTTAGCTTATGCATTATAAACATACCAATTTTCACGCATGTAAGTGGTCCCGTTTTTCGATAGAGCTAAAAAATTGCATTAAGCCACGTTTTTAGTTGGGAAGCCCCCCTTATTATTTTTTTATTATTATTTGTTATAGCGGCAACAGAAATACATCATGTGCAAAAATAATAATAAATAAAAATTGCAACTGTGTACCTATTACATCGGAGGCATATAAATAGGGTCCCATTTTTCACCCTTTGGGTACGGAACCCTAAAAAGTACTTCCAGTAGCCAGCCGTACCCAAATGGCCTCAATATAAAGTACAAGTTGGGAAAAATTACCCCACAACACCACAACGGCATTAGTTCCACTAGCGGGTAATTATTCGGTACTCTGTACAAACTAGTGGCGGTTTTAATCAGAGAACTTTTCAGGAGTTCCCACTGTATCTCCCTAGCGATGTACTGCCTGAGTACATGGAGAGGGGGACAAAGGGGACTGGCGACAGAAACAACTCTAAGGCGGTCCGTCCACGATACTCCAAAGAAATTAGAAGGCAGTAATTCAAATTGCTGACGTGTAGTTGTATGTATTAATTTTAATAGCGTCTGGACACGAAGCAACCAGTCAATAACTGGTATAGAGTAGGAAATAAATTAAAAATTAATTTTCTCAGAACTAAAACGGGACCATTTTTGACAACAAAGGTATTATGAGGTTTTGGACATCACAGAATCCAGAAATCAATGTTGTCAAGCCGAAATCCTACTAGTTCAAAAAAGTCAAAAAATAACCTAGGCTAATTTACGGTGTGAGATTTTTTGTTTTAAAACTGTTCCTTAGGTCCCCCTGAACATATCTGGAAAATTCTCCATTGATCCCATGTACGCTCCCCCCTCTCCACCCTCAAACAGGTCCCTGATTTTAGTTTTTTTTATTTATCTCAGAAACGGTTTAAGATAGATGTGACTCGTTAACGTTACTTTAATCGTTATAAAATTAACAACCCGTTGACACCTTTTTTATTTCAAAGTGACCTATAGTATCTGAAATATAGGGTTAAGTTTGCACCAAAATGTTCGAAATCCTACTCATTTAGACAGCTATTACCAGAAGCTTGCTAAGAGGTATTCAGTTGTAAGTGCCAACTTAACCCTATATTTCAGCTCACATTGAAATAAAACAGGTGTCAACGGGTTGGTAATTTTATAACGATTAAAGTAGATATGTTCAGGGGGACCTAAGGAACACTTTTAAAACAAGAAACCTCTTACAGTAATTTAGCGTAGGTTATTATTTTACCTTTTTGAACTAGTAGGATTTCGGCTTGACAACATTGATTTTTGAACTCTGTGGTGTTCAAAACCCCAGAATAACTTGACTGTCAGATCTGGTCCCATTTAAGTTCTGACCCTAAGAAGGAGAGCCAAATTATGAATTCATCCCAGTCGGTAAAGCATTAAGACAATCGCGCGACTAGGACCCACACCCCGCTGCGCCTGTCCTCACCTCACCGCTCTGCAAATCGCGCGTTATCGTGGCCCAGCCGTTAGAATGCTTTAGTGGTATTCTCCAGTAGCTTAAGGTTTGTCGAAATATTAGAACATATCGTATCTCTATTGCTTCTGGTGCAAACTAATAATGCTGTCCGCGTTCTACCTTCCGTACTCAATTAATGATGCAATACTCCCCGAACCGGCCACAAACTAAGCAATATCCGCAAGTTTCAATAAGAATTCCTCATGTGCCATTATCTAGTAAATACGTATTTCGGGCTCGTTACGCAATGACACAAATCCTCTATGACTAACTTAAAACGATTCGAACTATTGAAAAGAATCGCTATGATGATTCCTCAGACTAAAAAAATCAAGATAGATACAGCTGAAATCATTCAAGGGTTTAAAACTGTGTTCAAAAGAGAGAAAAATTATAAAAAACAATGTAGTTAAAAGCTCAAACGATTCCGACGTCATAATTATTAGACCAACATTCGCCACATTGACTGCATTTTCGGTGGCTTTGCAAAGATTCTCACGTGAGCATATGGAACAACAATTATAGATCGCCCCAGGTTGTGTAAGCGAATCTAGTGTTGTTATATTTTCTTCTTTTTATTCCGTGGTAAGTGAGTCAAGGAGCATTTTAGCCGCACTGAACGTGCTGTGAACGTGAATACTACCCAGAAACGACACCTCGCTATGCTTGCCCATATAGACCGTCAGCCGACAGTAGAGAGGCCTACCTTACAAAAAAGCTGAACAAACGCACTTTGCAGAGAGAGTTTGTTGATTCATAAACGACTGGTCGGCCGCGGCGCAGACAAAAGTGTTCGGACTAGAAAAACTGCCAAGATGAGGTCAGGCCGACCAAGACAAATGTTTTTAACTTAAATTTAGCTATAATTTGGCGAATTCACCATTCTGCTTTTCGATGAGGTAAAATGTACCATTTTTACTGCACCATAAAAGTGTTCGGACACGAGAACCTGCCAGGTTTGAAGTAGGCCTACAAAGTTTTTTAAGCTTTGATAAGTGGTCAGAATCTCCACAGACTAGTTTTATTCTGCTTTCAATGAGGTATTTTAACCGGTCGGACGGGTCACTTTGAGCGCTTACTGCGGAAAACGTGCCAAGTTACGCCGCGGCCGACCAGTCGTTTATGAATCTACTAAGTGTCTTCTCTCTACAAAGTGCTTTGTTCTGCTTTTTTGTAAGGTAGGCCTTTCTACTGTCGGCTGGCGGTCTAATAGTTGACGGTTTTAGAAACAGTATAATCATGGAATTAGCGAGGAACCAACTGCATCAGCTTTTATGGACGTAAAACAAAAAAGTTTCGGTTATTATTATTTTTATCTAAGATAGAGGAAGTGTGTCACAGTGGAACGATCTCCGTTCGCTCGTTCATTCCCGCTGCATGAGAATAATGCATGTCTGCCGGCTACGACCGGGTCGAGGGTTCCCTCTAATTTGGGCACGATATAGGGGCTAATTTGCGGCCACCACACTGCTTTCCTCATATTTCGTGAGCTTTTTTGTACGGCTAACGAAGTGGTATGATGCAATCATCCTGCCATAGCAACAATAAAGTAATCTTGTTAATGGTATTAGTATGTGCATTGAAGAAGTAACATTGGGTGTGACGAGGGGATTATTGTAATGATCCCTAGAGGTTTTGATCAATAAATTTATTTTGCCCTTAGAGTGGAGTGAAATCGCCCCAAGGTGAACAAAAAGCATCTAACAAAACTAATGTGTAGACATATTGTTTGAGAGTTTCGCGGTTATTAACACTATTATCAAAACAGTTTGACGGGTTCTTACCATAATGTGTAGACAATCTTCAATATAAGGCTTACGAGTACACACTTCTAAATAAAGAATATCCTATTTCTGAAATCATTAAACTAGCCTCATGAAAAATCAACACCATTTAATAAAACTCTGTATTCATGTTTAAATGTTTTTCTTTTTCCGCCAGTTGCAAAAAACTACTTAAAAAATTTTATTTTAAAGAGGAAAGTGGCTTGTTTTCCTTCTAATTGTCAATTAATAATTGTTGACGTTTTCTGTTTTGTTGGCGGTTTAAAGAGCTTTCTGGTAGTAACACTTTATCTATATCTATATCTTTTTCATTTATCCTACGCCGAAGTAACTTCAGTTCTATCAGTACGAGTATACAATCACAAAGCTCCAAAGGTGCAAATAGTTGTCCAGCATCAAAGAGGCCAAGATGTCGTATTCGGATATTCAAGAGCAGCGTCCCAACTCACCCGGTGACCTGCGAATAATTGGAACAAGCTGGAAGTTCAATAACCGTACTATCCATTAGTGACTACGGGATTTTAGTTTTGTTTCGTGTAGAGATATCTAAGGTTTATTTAGTTATGTAGGTACTGGTGAATAAAAGCGGAAGACCTAGGGAAGAAAATACATTTAGAATAAAATAGAGTAGATAATGTGCGTATCAGGGTAGATATTTTATTTTTTCGAAGAAGTTACAGGTTTTGACCTACAAGGGGTGTAAGGGACCGCTTTCCGAAAAGTGAAAGAACATGATCAGTCAACGAAACTGAAACACTTTTAGTGAAGGAAACTTTGCGCCTGATATTGTATAACCGATCGATGGGCAAATGAGATTGCAGCCATTTTCTATCTTTAACTTTCGATGACTGAGTTACACTTAGATTCACCATCATGTGGTAAATAACGTAGAAAGGCAGACGATGATTATTGTATATTTTTTACGAAAAGTCATTCGTCCATTTCTGAGCTACGAAACATTTTGGTCAGGGACAAGAAACGACACAAAGACTGTATCCTTTGTCAATTACGCGGTCCGATGCGTCTCGGCAAAAGCCGGCGGCCATCTTGGGTTGATGACAGCGCCATCTATTGTTCACACGCAACGCGTTTTTGCCCAAGTGACGTCCAATCCGGGTCGTCCATCTCTGACTGATTGATGATCGCCTGGTACAATTATTCTCGTGTTCCGAGTTTTGTGTTGATTTTGATTTCTTTTTGTGACAAATCCAGCTATTTGCTATATAAAGTTAGGTTGTGGCTGCTTATGTTCTCAAACGAGCAGAACGAGAGTCCAAGAAATGCATAATAGAAGCCATTTGGCATGTCTTTTGTGGCGACACACCTGCGAAAACTCTGACGCGGAAAGTTCCATGATAAAAAAATCTGTCAAATATGACACCAGCAGAAATTCCGCCATACCTACGTGTTATAAGATAGGTTAAAGGTAACCTATCAAATCCGTTGCGAGCGTAGCGAGCGGAGTTTTCCGCGTCGCCTAGGTAAGACTGCATTAATCTGATATGTGAGAAATAGTATAAATGATATTCAAACCGTAACCAACTATAATGATAGAGTTAATCAACACGCCTATCTTAATGTTCGTACAAGGTAGTGAATTAATTTTATCGGGTCCGCCGTATCTGCCAATCAAAGTCAGACTCATCAATAAACATGTCGCACGGCCAATGATCGAAATGAAATGAAAATATCAAACATGGCGCTTTTAAAACGAGATTTACATATTAAACAATATTATTGGTTCACTCCAACTGACTGTTTTTGCGAGAGATACCACATTTGCATTCAGCCGGCGCCTTTTCGGAGACCATGTCATTAACAGGTTATGATAATGGGGCACACAGTTTACGTGTGTTGCTATCCTTGCTTCGCTTTATATATTGACGTCTGAAAATGGCCACTACTTGACAAAGCTTTTCTCCAGTTGGAATCGCAGTGAAATAGCACAATATACAGAAAGACATAGGTTAAGGTTTCATTGGTTGTTTTTACGTCATATTACGAGTACATATAATAGATAAAATGATGATAGACATTTCAAGTTATGCGTATGACATTTCTTGAAAAATAATGCGTTCACATATTTGGTGATAACTCTCATATCCTGAAACAATTCTTTGCAGGAAGTGCCAAATAAATGATTCCATCCTCAGAGACACATTTGCGATTTTATTTTTCCTTGTCACTACTTTCGAAGTAGAATATGTGGGGGTCTGGAGGACGTAGGGGATTACTAGGGGTCCATAAAACGTCTCTTAACTGGGTGCAGTAAAACACAAGGGGAGCTGGTATTGTCGTCGCAAGAATAAATTATTGGCAGATCCTAGTTCGACAAAGTGACTTTATCTCTTGCAAGACAAAAACGTCCCCTCTGTTGGAACTCATGTTTTTATTTGTAATCAGTAGGTAGCTACAGCGAATGGTACTCGTACAGTTCCGGAGTAAGGGTTCCTTTCATAGACGCAGACTGTGACGCAGACAGAATAATCTGTTGCGGAAGACTCTGGGATTTGAAACGAAAGGGGAAAACAATAAGTCTTCATCAGTTACGTATAAAGCTAATTTCCTAAAAATGTAGTTAAAATGCCACTTAATTTATTTCTTCCCAATTAACAACTTTTTAGACAGTTATTAATGTTAGTAAAAAATCGATGTCTATTAGCTCCACTTACAGTGTTTAAAATTCAACACCACAAACCCCAAATAATTATCTGCACATAAATTCACGAAAAAAATGGCAAATTCAGGTAAAGCTTAGATGTATTTTGGCCGCGTGTTACATATTTTTCTGTCGAATGTGTTATCACAACTGCTAATAGTTTTGGAATAAAATGGACACTAACTAAAATTACTGATATTCTTTAGGCGGGGACCATGGCGGGCGCATAGAAGTTTCAGTTATGGCCACAGGGTCAGATAGGTTAGTCGCACTGTACGTGTGATTTGAACTATGCTTCTTAAGAATTTCCGTTCTCAGGTAAATTGAATAGTTAGGAGATTTATGTAAAATTATTATATTTTCATAAATAATATACTTCAAAAGCGTGTGTTCCCGTTCTCGACTTAAATTTTCTCTGTTTAAAATATACTTTAATTCGACAAGGTCACGGCCGGTCAAGGTTTATATGACAGACTGTTTCTGTTAGTACAGCGACGCTGGCTAGAGGGCAGCACTGACGCGTCGGTTAAAGCGTAAATACTCTTTATTATCGATAATTTCGCAACACTGGGTAGGAACACAATGGCTTAGCTGTTACAGCATCTTCAGTATACTCAACAAAGAAGACCTCAGTACGAGTCCTGCCCGTGATTGTGATTCTCTCAATCTTTTCATAGTATAAAAAATAAACTTTTTATAAATTGAGCTCGTCAGCGAATGCAGCATACGCGACAGATGCAATTTGTTCGTATGCAGTCGACACACGATATTGGAAAACTTCGGTACGGTTAGAATAATATCAATACGGCATTGGGGCACGTGCTACGTATCGACCGAACTAACTAAACACAAGCTCTTACGATAACTTCCGAGCCGTGGCTTCGTTTGCTTAACTCTAAGAAATATAGCTGCAAGTTATACTGGTATTTCGAAATTCATGAAAGTGGGTCAGCCATATTATTATAAGAGACCATAGATACGAGTATTTTCGTTGAAATAAGCTCTTTTCCTTTAAACTAGTAACGTTTTGATCTTTTAACTGTTTTTAGACATATTTCTAGGTAGAAACAAAAATCAGCTCGATAAGTAGAGCTACAAATAATTAGCCAGGTTTACCTACTAAGAAAGAATAATCCATAGTCACATTAGTTTCATTCAAATAATAGGCCACTGCCTAACATTTATCAAAGTAAATTTCGACTTTTTTCTGATGCAGAAATTCATACACGACATTTTTGAACTATATTGAAAAAATAGGTTCTCTCGTAGAAATGCCCTCATTCCGAAACCACTGCAAATAAGAAGCGAAGTTAACCTACCATTCTCATTCCGAAAAGGATATCCAATAATCACATCCGCATAATAGACCACTTCCTCACATTCATCGAAGTCAATTTCATCGATGGAGCATTGCATTCTAGAAGTAGGCTTGCGTCAAGCTCTGGTTGTTTGTCATCAGCATTTGACTGTCAAATGGGCACTCACACGAATTGCCGCCGCCATCTTGCTACCGTTTTTACATGCCGGGCGTCCGCCGTCAATATTGGAAAAGTTTGGGATTGGACTGGGAAAGAGTACTGCAATTTTTAGAATGACAGGTGAAGACAAAATTGCCTTCATTTTTTTATAGGAAAGATATTATTCATCAAGTTTCGTTTTCGTTGAAAGGCTTCTAACGTTTTGAGTTTTACAAATAAAATATAGCTTTAAATCGTTCGATTAAAAAAAGCTGAAAACTTTGACAGAAGCCCGGCTTTGCCTTTGGCTTCTTAAAAACCAGGTCAATTGCGTGTTGGACTTGCGCACCGAGAGTTCCGTACCACTAAGGTAAAAATACTGTCTTAATTATGGACGCCCAGTCTCGCAGAAATTTATTAAAATCACGCGAGTCCGACACGCACTTGACCAGTTTATATTATTTCTTGGTCTTCTATAGCTTATGCTCTTTAGACTTACCAATTTTCATGCTTGTAAGTGTTCCTGTTTTTACGGTAGAGCTAAAACTAAAATCGATGATTATTGTAAAGTTTCAAGATTATTGTAAAGTAGTTTAAGATACAAGTGACGTAAGTAGGGTTATTACAAACGAGTTGACATTTTGTATACCCGAGACGAAGTCGAGGGTTTACCATCGGCACGAGTTTGTCATAACCCTTATGGCCGTGTATCTTACGACGTTTTTCAATACATTTGTAAGAAAACAGGTATAAGTAATACACTTGTTAAAGGAACCAACCATGGGTAGGTACTGTCAGCCTCTTGTCGATTTATGTTCTCCTGGTACTCTCCATTTTATTTTAAATATAGGTAGGCAGTCGTCACCCAAGTAAAAATTCACCACTGTAGTATTTTTACAAAATAATTTTATGATCAGTTTTAAAACTCCTAGGGTACTATACTTTTTTTACTTACCGCACTAGTTCGGTAAGTAACTACTTACCATCAATGTTTACGTTCTTGTAAGTACGTTTTTCGAGCAAATGTATTGAGAAAATTCATTCAGTAGTTTTTACTTGAAAGAGTAACAAACATGTATCCATACTTACAAACTTTCGCGTTTATAGGTAATATTAGTAGGATGTTACAAAGGGCTTTGTTCGAATGGGCGAAATATCAAAAAAGTGTGGAGTAATATCCAACGGTACGTCTAGGCTTCCGATGATAGCATAAGGAGGATGGCGGAATAAGCTCATGGAGCTCTTGGGCACTCTCTCCTAAGTACAATCTGTAAAAGACCGACAGACATGCAACTCTGCGAGGGCCAGACTGTAAAACTTGGTTTCTACAAGGTTCTGGCTCCGTGATCAATCAAGTCTAGTGCGGCTAGTTGGTATTTGGCTTACCAAAGATGACAGCAGTTCTCCATGCAGGATTGGACTAATTTTAAAAACAAATTACTATGCAACTTTATCCAAGATCCCTCGCGACACTGCGACTAAACAATGTCACAGGCGCTCTCACGACACAGAGCCGAGCTAACATTTCCGAGTGGCCAGTAATTCTCCGAAAACAAATTAAAACTCGCTCCTACAGCCTATCTTGGCCCTGCGCCAACTCGCCCCGACTGAGAAACTGTGCTTCACATGTTCACAGATTTATTGCAATTGTTTCTGAACAACATTCATCGTTCATTTCATCACAATCGAATCCATCCGTCTCTTTTTCATATGCTGTTGTTACATGCTTGTTACAAAATTTAGCTAGTGCGATGTAGTTTTAAGAATTTGTGTTTCTTCTCTTTTGCTATATTGCATTTAATGTCAGTTTAGTGTTTTGATAAGTTCATTTAATGGGGGTTTAACATGGATCTAAAAGAAGCGACACACCTGCGTAAATTCCGACGCCGAAAGTTCCGCGACCGAAAAATTTGTCAAGGAATACACCAGCGGATATTCCGCCAGATGTGTCATAGATAACCTAAAAAGCTTTGCGAGCGTAATGAGCGGAACTCTCCGCATTGGAAAGATCTGCAGTTGTGTCGCTACACTAAGGACCATCTGCAGATGGTTGTATTCATAAATACCAAAAACATACTTCTGCATGATGAAATTTAAATCTAAAATTTTAAAACGTAAATTATAATAATTTCGGTGTTGTATATTTTTTATTAAAACCGCTAGTACTTAATTTGAGCGTACGCGTAGGTTTCCTTTATTGCGGAAAAACATCCCAACTGATAGAAAAAAGAAAATTAAGCTTTATTACTCGTAGTATGACAGAAGTGTTTTTGCAGGACGTAGCGATGCATAAGATATTGGAACGATTCTTGTCAAGACACATCATATAACATGGTTACAATATGGTTTCACTGTCATTATTCACACACACACACACTTTCACACTCACTACACTTGCACTTACAAACTATTTAATTTCAGCTTAGTTTTCTTTTTATACTTATACTCGTATCGTGTTTTTCTTTGTCATCCTTTTGTTTTGTTGAAATAGCTGTTATTAACTTCTAAATGTTTAATTGTGATATCTTTTAATTGGAAAGTTCAATGTATTATGGTTATGTTTATACACAATTAATTCTGTAAGATTTCCTAAATAATAAATAAATTTTTCACCTCCAAAGCTCGGAAACATTTGTTTTGTCGGTTAAATTCTGCGGCCAAAAGCGATTTTTGGCCCCTAGCGGGCAAAAGGTTTTTCTGCGGCCAAAAGCGATTTTTGGCCGCTAGCGGGCAAAAGGTTTTTGAAATTCGAACGTGATGCAGTATGGCAGACCTCCACGCTGCGGTACTGGCTGCTTCCTCGCTTTAGTGAGGTGAAAAATTTTGTGTTTCGCTCGGCAGCAAAGTTATTTTGCGTTTCGTGCCTTGAAACCTTCGCTACGCTCAGGATTCTTCTTTTGAACCACTCGCTTCGCTCGTGGTTCAATTCTAGAATCCTTCGCTTGCTCAGGTTTCAATACAAGGCACTCACGCCAAATAACGCTTTTGCTGCCTTGCATAACAAATAACTATTAACTGTAGGTAACTATTTTTGTTCCTCGTGGTGTGATTTTAATACCTTTTGTACCTCAATTCAGGCCTTTAAATGAAAATTATAAAATTCCTTCAAAGACTACGAACTATTGACTGGGCGACCTTCAAGTGAGTTGTTTACGTCGATGTGACGAGGAGCTTATAGTACTGTAGCCCGTGGACATTTAAATTACGAAAAAAGTTACCGTTTGTCTTTGTGAAATTGTTATAGATTTCACCATTTCACATACTAATAGCGAAGTCTTAAAGATCGTTACCCGCCGTAACCATATATAGTGACGAGTGATGTAGTCCGGCCATATTGACAATAATTTACATTTTTGAGTTACTGTTTCAAATTTATACATCTGTTAAAAGACCCTCTGAACAAACCATATACCTATTTTAAGACAGTTTCTGTGGCTGGTTCAGATTTTAAGACTCATTTGGTTTTAAATTGATTTTTGACAAATTTCCATAGTCTTACTATTACGTCGTAGTAGTAGTAGGTCGAAATAAATAAAAATAAATTTTGACCTTCCATACAAAATGCGCGATCAGCTGATTCAGTTTCTATGAGAGGTAAATTTTTTTTTTCCTATTTCGACCCCCTTGTTCAGTTTCATGGGCAGAATCACATCCTTCAGGGTTGATATAGCCTTTCTGTTACATCTTGTATATATTATAGTTTGGTCACTATACGAGTATATGGTTACGGCAGGTTGCGATCTTTAAGACTTCGCTTTTAATATGTAAAATGGCGAAATCTATAACAATTTTACAAAGACAAACGCTAACCTTTTTCGTAATTTGAATGTCCACGGGCTACAGGACTATTATAATAACGACCTTCAACCTAAGAACAACGCTTTCAGATAATTACGTTTTCTAACTATAATTAACTACGCAATTACTAAGAACGTTCTAAAATAACTAGTTATTAAAGTGAACGCATTTAGTGAACGTCATTTAAATCGTATAATTTAAGGATGACCTTCAGCTTACACAAATACTTTAATGAGTATAATTTTAAGCACTTTACCTTTGGGCTTTTGGGTGACGGTTAAGAAAATTGAAAAAAGTCCATTCTGGCTGATTTACGTGCCTTCCGAAACACGAGAATACTTTGTGAAACAGACGTACCGTCGCATTGGCAACGGAACTTCTGTTTGAAAAGAATAGCAATCACCAGTATGTTTTAATTTCAACAAAACTGGTATGTGTAATTTTTCTGTTGTTGTTAGGTACTTCTTTGGTTCCATGCGGTGCCGGCAAAGAATAGTACCGACCCATCTCTACCCGTGGGTGTCGTAAGTTGGAATTTTGGAGGGAGTTCCCTGTCCTGTAGTGGACGTTTCATGGGATGTCATGACGATGATGATGAATTCTTTGGTTAGATCGATAGCTACTCTAGAGATCCTTTGTCTGTGAAACGTTGGAAAAGGCATTTAGAAATTTGTATGTTATTCTAGTCGATAAGGGTGCGTTCAAACGCCTTTTGAAAGTTTAACTGGATGGCGCTGCAGGTCATCATAAGGAAAATCTGTATATTTATTTATTTTGCCACCTTAAATTTAGTATAAAAATTATTAAGTCAGTATGATTACTGATGTTATGTCAAACGCCTGTTTTTTAGGGTTCCGTACCTCAAAAGAAAAAAACGGAACCCTTATAGGATCACTTTGTTGTCCGTCTGTCTGTCTGTCTGTCTGTCTGTCTGTCTGTCTGTCTGTCTGTCTGTCAAGACCCTTTATCTCACGAACGGGTAATGGTATCAGGTTGAAATTAATACCATACATTAGGATCCATGAACCACACAAGATCTGAAAATTTAAATTTTTTACAACGACGCAATCAAAAGATATGGCATTTTATGTCCTCATCTCCATACATTTATTCAAAAATGAAAAACCTACAGGGTACTTCCCGTAGACCTAAAATTATGAAATTTGGCAAGAAGCTAGGTCTCACAGTACAAATAATGGGAAAAGTCTGAAATCATTAAATATAACAACTTTTCTCACAACTAATGGTAACCAATTGTGGTGAGCTCCCGTTTCAAGAACATTCATATAAGAGAGGGGTCAAGTTGGATGGTTGCTGAGGCGATTTTTGTTTTAGTTCTATTTAAAAACGGGAACACTTACAAACTTGAAAATTGGTATGTTTATAGGGAATAGGCTATAAAATAACAACAAATAATAAAATTTGGTCAAGCGCGTGTCATACTCAAAAAATCTAGCACATTAACTTACTGAAATTTCAACTAATACAATTATGTTTATGTGGTGGTACGGAACCCTCAGTGCGTGAGTCCGACTCGCACTTGGCCGGTTTTTTTATGTCAAAACAGACAAATGAGCAGACAGCTCACCTGATGGAATGTGTCACTGCCGCCCATGGACACTTGCAACACCAGAAGAGGCGATGCTAGTGCGTTGCCGGCCTTTTAAGAATTTGTTTACCCGCTTTTTGAAAAATGTTATGTTTTTGCTGTAATGTTTTTTCATGCAAAAATATTTCATAAATTATACTAAGGCCTTAATCACACCTTCCTTAATTCAAAAAAACCGGTCAAGTGCGAGTCGGACTCGCGCGCCGAGGGTTCCGATATACCTATAGTATTTTTGGAAGCAATAAAGACCATTTTCAGGACCGCAAAACTAAATTTGTTTGTAAAGGTTTTTTGCAGATTTCTGAAAAACTGTGCAACTTAGAAAGATCGTTTTATTTTTGCTGTAAAGTTTATATAAACTTCTGTCAACTGTAATTAATTCAGATTTTTCCTTACTCAAACTTCGGAGATAAGGGGGGGGGAATGGTATTTTTCTTGACATTTTTCATCATAACTTTAAAACTAAGAAATTTAAAAAAATACAAAAATATATTTTAAAATGTACAAGTAAAGCCCTTTCATATGATACCCCACTCGACCTAGTAGCGACAATTTGAAATTTGGCCCCCCCTATTTTGGCCCCCTTTATATTAATAATCATACTTTTTTCAAAATTTTTTCTTGTGCAATTAAGTTGGGCAACTATATTCTAAAACTATTCCAAATTTCAGGTTGATAGCATAAGTGGTTGCTGAGATATAGAGGTGTGACAGACAGACGGACAGACAGAGCGGCACCATAAGGGTTCCTTTTTTTTACCATTTTGGTATCGGAACCCTAAAAAGAACAGAAAAGGACGTCACAGGCTGTGCCTAGTGTGAGGTGCACGGTTAATGTACTACCTGCAAACGATAATTTAACGTTTAATAATATTTAAGTAAACAATTTTGATAATGAATGTAAATGTTAAATAAATAAATATTTTTTTTTTTTTAATTAGGCGTACATTGCTCATAGACTTGGTTTTGTTAATTCCATTATCCTTACTTCGATTGTGTGATAATTTCTGATTTCGTCTGGTTTTATGTTATTGCTGTATAACCCATCCGCGTAAGGATTGTGGTTGCTTCAAAAGTCTGAGTTTCAATCTAAGTACGTAACATTTATATTCATGCTTATACCTTTTCTTTGTTTTAATTAGTAAACCAATGATGTTAAGAGCTAGCTATCGTGTAGCTATCCCATGTCTGTGATATGAAAACTCTACTTTATCTATTCGATCAGTTGCTCTTTACTTAACCAGTTTAATAAATCTAAGGAGATTTCATTCCGGCACCATTACGCACACATGCTACTTCTTTCGCTGACCGTGCTAGTATTTGGAGAGGCAATGCCATCCCATCCGCTTTTATGAGTTCCAATGGGTCCAGTCTTTGGTTCCTTGAACTAAAAGTGTTTTAGTATTAGCGGTGACACAGCTAATAAGGATGTGCGTACATTGAAAAATGGCCAAGTTCAAGTTGAATTTGCATGCAAAGAGTTCCGTACTACACAATAGCACATGTTAAACGAAATTTCATTGGTGGGTTCAAACCACAGACACACCCCGGACACCACATACATACATCGAACGAACTTTAAAGCCTTGGCTTACTCCTGGTTTACTGAAATGCATACGGCACAGGGACAAACTCCACAAAATGTTTAGGAAAGATCCGAATAACTGTATTCTGGAAGTCTCTTATAAACGGTATCGGAATTTTTGTAATGTGTTATTGAGAAGGTTGAAGAGGAACTATGAAAGATCTCTTTTAAAATCGGCTACCAATAATAAGGAAAGATGGAAAGCAATTAAAACAGTTACTGATATCACAAAGCCAAAAATGCCTGCCGAAAAGTTAATTAACTCTTCTGATCGTGCAGCCTCTATTAATAGTATCAACACTTACTTCTCAAACGTTGGTAGACAATTGGCGGAAAATTTTGCTCCGAATATCGACCTTCAATCGTGTCAGGTCCCTTTCATAAACAATACGATTGTTTTACTTCCTCCAGATGAGAGTGAGGTTGAATGCATCATTAACAACCTTAAAAATGACAGTGCGACTGGTTGGGACTCAATTCCATCAAAATTTATAAAACTAGGTAAAACTTGTATTGTGCCCCCACTGACTAAGTTATTTGAACTTAGTTTTAAGCAGGGTATTTTCCCAAATGCTTTTAAGAGATCACTTATAACACCCGTCCACAAGAATGGGGCTCGAGACGAGGTCACCAACTACCGTCCAATATCTGTGCTAACTACTCTTTCCAAAATTTTAGAAAAACTTCTAAACAAAAGACTAATAAATTTTATAGAACATAACAAAATATACTCAGATAATCAGTTTGGCTTTAGGTCGAGTAGATGTACTGAAGACGCTGTAACTAAATTAACTGAATTTGTGACGGTACAGTTGGACTCAAAACAAAAATGTCTGGGTGTATTTCTTGACCTTGCCAAGGCGTTTGACTCCGTCTCGATACCTATTCTTGTGAACAAATTAGAGCTATATGGCATTCGAGGGGAGGCTCTTATTTACAAGGACTTTCTTAGTGATCGTATTCAGCAGGTAAAAATAGGGGAATATATAAGTTCTGATGCATCAGTAACCTTTGGAGTACCACAAGGCAGTGTCCTCGGCCCAAGTCTCTTCTTGTTATTTATAAATGATTTATGTAATTTGTCAATTACAAATGGAAAAATTTTTACTTACGCTGACGATACTGCGTTGGTTTTCCATGGCGAGACTTGGGATGAAGTATTCCATCACGCCGAAACTGGACTCCATTTGGTTGCCCGCTGGTTAAGAGCCAATTGTCTTACCCTTAATGTAAACAAGTTTGTATATCTGCAATTCTCTATAACGAAATTTAAGCCTGACTTACCGGACCTTAAGGTTCATTACTGCGATTACACTTATGGTGACAGGTGCTCATGTATAACTGTCGCAAAAGTATCTGCAGTTAAATATCTTGGTGTCCTCTTGGATGATCAACTTAATTGGTACAAACATTTGGAGCTCGTCACATCGCGGGTTAGGAAAACTATTTGGGTCTTTAAAAAACTAAGATACGTGGCCGACCTTGAACTCATTCGTTCGGTATACTATGCGTTGGTCCAATCTATCCTAGGTTATTGTATTCGAGTTTGGGGAGGAGCTTGCAAATCTTACATGATTAATCTTGAGAGGGCACAAAGATCGCTACTCAAAGTAATGACCTTTAGTCCATTTAGGTTTCCTACAAAATCTCTTTATGAAAAAGTTAAGGTTCTTACGGTAAGACAGATTTTTATTCTAAACCTTGTTTACAAGCAGCATTCTAAGACTGAGTATGAAAAGAGCTACAACAAAACACGTACAATCAGAAATGTAGGCCCATCTTTGAATTGCAGTACTGCATTCGCAAGACGCCAGCACGCATTCTTGGCTATATCATTATACAATAATAAGGGTTCCATTTTTACCATTTTGGTTCGGAACCTTAAAAAAAATGTTCCAAATTTGACCACCTATTCACTGTTACGAGGACCACACCGAAATGATCGGGAATAGAAAAAAGTACAAAAATAATACAACAATATTTACTTTCATTGTTTTTCGAAGTATTCTCCGTGACAATCGATGCACTTTTGCATTCTATCAAACCAATTATTATAACAGTAATTCCAGTCTGAAGTGGATATAGTCGAAACGGCCGATTTGTAAGCTTCGACTGCCTCTTCTGGGCCTTGAAATCGTTGACCACGTAGCATATCTTTAATTCTTGGGAATGTAAAATAATCATTGGGGCTCAAGTCAGGGCTATACGGTGGATGGTGGTCCATTAACTCCACGTTTTCCTGATTTAAAAACGCGATCGTTTTGCGAGCGGTATGTGAGCTCGCATTATCCTGGTGAAGAATGATGCGACGATTCGGATTAATTTTACGAAGTTCTCTTATGACTTCCGGCAAACAAACTATTGTGTACCAATCAGCAGTAACCGTTCTGCGTTCTTGTAAAGGAATCGTAGCCACATGACCAGTTTTCGATACAAACGAAGCGACCATTTTTTTCGACACGCTACGAGAGCGGACAACTTTTGTTGGCTTGACCTCGCCTTCGAAGACCCAAACAGCCGATTGATGTTTTCTTTCGGGCTCATATGAATAAATCCACGATTCATCACCAGAGACGATATTGTAAACTGCATTTGAGCTCCCTCTATTGAACCGTTGCAGAGTAGACCGACACCAATTAACACGAGCCGACTTTTGTTCCTCGGTCAAACGATGGGGCACCCAGCGGGAAACTAACTTCTTGACACCCAGTTCATCATGTAAAATAGTTTGAATCGCTGTCATACCAATGCTGAGAGAAGCCCGAATCTGCTCGTATGTCACATGTCTATCTTCTTTTATTAATTGGCGCACAGCATCGATGTTATCTTGTGTTACCGCTGTTTTTGGTCGACCAGTAGAAGGAACTGTCGTGAAAGAGGAACGTCCACGACGAAACTCAGAATACCAACGATATATAGTCGTTTTACTGGGTGCTTCAAGTTCATAAACAGAAACAAGCTCGGCGAGACATTGTTCTTGAGATAAACCTCGACGAAAGTTGTGAAAAATTAAGGCACGGAAATGTTCCCGCGTAAGCTCCATTTTCCCCACTGACTTGTCAAATTCAAATGGCTACTACTCTTTTCTTTTTTACTTTTTTTATAATTCAAAAATGGAATAGTGTTTGAAATAATACTACATGTCATAAACCAAAAAGGTTTTAATCTAATTTATTCCTGAGTATTCTATTCCCGATCTTTTCGGTTTGGCCCTCGTAGTACCCAAAAATCAATAAATAAGTAAACAATAAAATAAATAAGTTTGACGCTTTTATGACAGTGTATGAGTTACCATTGCACAAAAAAAAATACACAGCAAAATAAAAAAAAAATATTTTAAGACAACTCGTTTTTTTGGATTTGGATCCCCTTTAGAATTTTCCACTATTTTTAATATTCTTTAAGTAATCCTAATGGTGATTTATAGGGGGGTTTACCATAGTCGCCACGCTAGGCAGACGGGTTGGCGCCCGCAGTGTGATGGAATAATACACAGAAGGACGCTGCTGCCCATCCTCTGGATTTCATGGCTATGGAAAGGGCTATGCTCGGAGTCTCTCTGCGCGATCGAATCAGAAATGAGGAGATCCGCAGAAGAACTAAAGTAACTGACATAGCCCTGAGAATCGCTAAACAGAAGTTGCAGTAGGCAGGTGCCCTGCCTACTGCCACTTCGCAAGAAGAACCGATGGCCGATGGGGCGTGAGACGACCACGTACCGGAAGACGAAGCGTTGGCAGGCCCCCCACAAGGTGGACCGACGATCTGGTCAAGGTCGCGGGAAACCGCTGGATGCGAACAGCGCAGGACCGGTCGTCATGGAGATCTTTAGAGGAGGCCTATGTCCAGCAGTGGACGTCTTTCGGCTGATATGATGATGATGATGATGAATCCTAATGGGCTTTAATAACACATACAAAATTCAACTATTTATCTAGTACGGTCCAAATAAAGCCTTTTAAGGTCAAACGGACAGAAGGCGTAGGCTTAGTAATAGAGTACCCTTGGCCTTTTTTGGGTACGGAATCTTAAAAAGAGTGGATTTAATACGATTTCATTGCCAACTTGTCGTTTAATCTTATTTTAATCCTAGTTCCTTTAGATTGTGACATTAAACAAGGTACTTCAACTCGAGAACAACAACAGAGTCCTAACCAACTTGAACAGCGAGAAGTCGCGACTATCAAATAATTATCAAATAAATTGTTCGCGCGTTAGCAGTCGAGTGACCATTTCGACTAGCCCTTTACCTTCCTGTGTTATTTAACTTTAGATACCAACCAAAAGCGGGAGCCAGAGCTCATTTTACATTGGTTAGTTGCCGCGTAGTTAGATGTTTGTCTGAGAACAACTTCTGTTTCTGGTCGAGGATGTTTGTTGTGGCAATCTGCACAGTTTTTGGAACAATAGGTCCTGGACTAGACTAGAGTATTTAGTGTTTGTTGAAGTTAAACCTGCAGTCTATTCAAGGTGTTGACTATTCATAGCTTTGAAATATAAAGCATTCATAAATGTTTTAAATTCTGGTCTGGGTTTGAAAAACGACAAATAAAAATGCTCATCAAAAAAGTCCTAGGTCAAGTGGAAACCTCCTTCTTCCTATTTTGATAAGTTACTAGAAACAGTAAAAACCAACAACTTTTCTAATCCACCGGCACTGACGACATATTTATTAATTCATTTAAAATAATAAACGTGTCCGTGTGGTGCCGGCAAAGAATACTTCCAACCCATTTCTATCCGTGGGTGTCGTAAGAGGCGACTAAGGAAGGAACCGGAGGATGGGCAGCAACATCTTTCTGTGTCGTACAATCTTACGTACAGCGGTCATCAACAACAGCGGTCGCTAGCCGCAACGCTTACAAGCGTGGTGATTATGGTAAATCCCCTCCACGCGTGTTTGCTGGAGTTCTGGAGGGAGCTCCCTGTCCTGCTGTGGACGTTTCAAGGGATGTTATTATGAATAAATAAAAATTCAATCGACATTATCAATCTTTAGTTATAATTGTATACACTAGAGCCTAAAGTGAAAACACTAGGTCTGTCTTAAAGGCAAGATGAGTCATTCTACCTGAGTATAAGTATTCAGCTCTTGTAAAGTTACTAAATGTAGTTAAAAGGTTATTCAGGTTAATCATTTCAAAGAGATTCTATCGCCTGAGATCTAACTTTCGCTCACTCAACTCAAAAGTTATTGAAAAACAACTTTTTAGACGCCTTTAGTATTTTGTATACTTTAGACACCTCATCATACCATCCCATGAAAACGTCCACTACAGGACAGGGAGCTCCCTTTAAAATTCTAGCTTTTGCTGGGAAAATGTAGCGGGGAAGTACCATAGTCACCTCGCTTGTTAGCGTTACGGCTGACACCATGGACCGCGGTTGTAGGTGACCGCAGTAAGTAAGATGTTAGACACAAAGGAGGATGCTGCTGCCCATCCTCCAGTTTATAACCCTTAGTCGCCTCTTACGACACCCACGGGTATGTCAGGGTTGGTACTATTCTTTGCCGGCACCACACGGGACACCTACTCAACAATAAAGATAATTAATAATAAAAAATACTTGTTAAAGGTTAATACATACCCGTGGGTGTCGTAAGAGGCGACTAAGGGTTAACTGGAGGATGGGCAGCAGCATCCTTCTTTGTATCTCTTACATCTTACTTACTGCGGTCACCTACAACCGCGGTCCATGGTGCCAGCCGTAACGCTAACAAGCGAGGTGACTATGGCACTTCCCCTCCACATTTTTCCAGCAAAAGCTGGAATTCTGGAGTGAGCTCCCTGTCCTGTAGTGGACGTTTCATGGGATGTTATGATGACTTACCAGTGAAAAATAGACTTTCTATTCATTAGGATAAAATCTTTACAAACGATAAAAGAGTTGTGACACACTTGCTGTTGTCTAATTTTCTAAATATCTACCTTTACTGTATAGGCTTTCTTTTTTCTTTTCTGTCTTTCTTTTCGGCTCTGAAGGCTTGATCAGTTTTAAAAACGACGACGCTACGAAGTGGCTGCGAAAGCACTTATATTGAACATTTTATTAAACTCTGTACTATTTAATATCTAGCCATTATATTAAATAAACTAGGCTTGTTATTTAGTCCAAATATGTTTCTCTCCTCTTTGTCCGTTAGCTTTATTCCTCTAAGTTAGTTCACCTAACTTAGAGGAATTTAATGAGGGCAGTAGTTTTTACCCAGAAAGACTGCCATCTGACTTCTGCAGCCTAAAATGTAAACCTAACGAAAAACTAGATTTTTTACTAAACTAGACTTTTTGTTCCAGGAACGTCGTGTACAACCTAAGTTTGACTGACCTGACAGAGCAGAGAAGACTCGTCTGGTACTCGCCAGAGAATGACGTCAAAATGTGCGTCGTCAAAGGAAAGGACGAGGTAATTAACACGCTTACATTTTATCTCTTTCTACCTTAAACACTCCTCACAATATATTGAAGATCTCCAGTGTTTATTTTTCAAGTGTTGAAACGTCGCGAAGTCTTGAGGATCAAGCTAAATTGAAATATTTGATTAATTTACTCCGAGCCGTCGCTTCGTAGCAAAAGGCTACGAAATGCTACGGAACGTAGCTAATCTCTACGATCTGTTGCAAATTTATTTTCTTTCATCTTTCCCTTTCCAAAGAAAGTAATTGGAATCAACTTCCGCGATTTCCTCCAATTACGTAACCAAGTCTACATTTTTAAAAGAAAGTGGGTGCAATATCAGTGTTACCTGGCGCCATCTTGCTAAGAATAATTGAATTTCGAACGAGGTAGAACATCTCTACTCTACCGAATAACGGCAAATTAAAACGCAAATCGAGCGAAAATTCGGTCAGATTCTAAGACTTTAATAACCTCGATATGAAATTTCAGAGCATGGTAGTGAATAACTTTGTAAGAAAACTGTTAGTACTTATGTATGACTTTCGTTGTCTTAAAAAAGTTATTTTAGAGCACCTCCTGGGAGTTTCGGCGAGAAACCTCTTCTCTTCTCTATTAAACGATAAAAAGAGAACAATAACTGTGTTCTAAACTATTGAAGCGAACCGGTAAGCTATAACGAGCTTGCCATATTTCACACAAGAGTATATTAAGGCTGCTAAGTTAAATTACCTCACATTTTATGGTACTGCGTCATTATGGCTACATTTTTAATGTCACCTCGCGATAAATGTCGCTAATTTAATTTTAAATATAGCTTTGTAACGGTAGCTTGTATAAGCGACGAGGAAAGATTAAAACTGTTTAGTGTTCCGGCGTTAAAAATATTTGAGATATTTGGAGTAAGATTTTCTTCTCCATCTTCAAAACTATACATAAAGGGTTATTTTGGACCCCTAGCCAAGTTTTAGTATGTTACTCAGAAAACGAATCTGAAAAACTTTCCCAAAGGAAAATGGGTCGAAAAACAAGAAAAAAATTTTGTCTGCCCATACAAATCTTATGCTGGCGATAGTGGGATTTGTATTATGAGCAAAGTTTTTTCTCGTTTTACGACTCATGTTCCTTTGGGAAAGTTGTTCAGATATATGTTCTGAGCAACATAGTTAAATTTGGCCAGGGGTCTTAAAATAACCCTGTATTAGTCAAAGTTTTTAACCGACTTCAAAAAAGGAGGAGGGAGAAAAAATTTGATCCTTAAGTAGGTACTTTATGTAATATTTCCAAAAATACACACTTTTCGCGTATGTTAGTAGATTTTCGAACAAACCAATTCTGTGTGTCGTATCTATGCAAATAAACTCATGTTAAAAATTGAATGAGCAAACATTGATTTAAACAAATTGGGTAATAAGGTAAAGTACCTCAAGGTGGCATCTAAAATATTAACAATAACTCCCAACCGTGCCTTAATTCTTCGTATACGAAATAAAAATATTAAGTAAAATTGCGAGAATTAGGAATTATTGCCCTATTCATTTCACTTTGTAAGAAACGAGGTCTCCCGAACAAATAGTAGGTCACGCAATAAAAGGTGGAAACAAGGAGACATTTCTAAGTGTACGGTCTATACAACCGCACATTTACTTATTTATTGTTTTCCCTCACTTCATACATTTCCGACCGCCTCGCACCACAGGTGTATACTCATGTATCAGCATATCATCAAATCATTACGCAATTAGTAAAATAAAAGCATTTCTATCCGGACTCTGTTCGTATTTTATCACTAACTACTACCTCCTAGCATCTAACTGTACGTGATCATTTTAGCCTTAAACCTTATTTTAACCTCTTTGCTTAAGATTCATTGTAGTTACCATAGGTAGTCTCATAAATTTCTGTTCATCCTTGCGGTGCCAGCAAAAATCAATAATCACTCTATATCTACATGTGATTGTCATAAAAGGTGACTAAGAGATCTTGAATCGGATACGCAGCAGCGTCCTTTTGCATATCGTACCACCACATTGCGGCCACTAACCACAGCGGTCCTTTGTGCCAGCTGCAACGCAAAATGTACCGCGGATTATTGCTGTGAAATTCTAGAGGCGCTCCCGTCCAGCAGATGACTATTACGGGAGATTATGGCTCAGGAAATAGTCATTTGTTACGCAAGACAGCAAAATTGTTATTTGGCGTGAGTGCCTTGTATTGAAACTTGAGTAAGCGAAGGATTCTAGGATTGAGCCACGAGCCAGGCGAAAAGAATCAAATACATTGCTGCCGAGCGAAGCACACATTTTTTTACCTCACTGAAGCTAAGAAAATGCTAACGAGTAGCGCTAGTACTTAATACCATAGTTCATCATCACGTTCTAATTTCAAAAACGTTTTCCACGCTAGCGACCCAAACATTACTTTTGTACGCAGATTCCGACCGATAAAGCAAAGTTTTCCTTGATAGTGTGGTGAAAACAAAATTTTTATAAGTATTCGACATCGTCGCCATCATCATCGTGCCCGAAAGTGATCACTCGTCGAATCCGACTCGGATAGGCAGCGTTAATATCTTCAAGTCCAAAATACCGCAGTGCATCAAGACGAAAGTCTTTGACCAGTGTGTGTTGCCAGTGATGACATATGGCACCGAGACATATGGAAGCTCAAGTCATCCAAAGGGCTATGGAAAGGGCTATGCTCGGAGCCCCTCTGCGGGATCGAATCAGAAATGAGGAGATCCGCAGAAGAACCAAAGTAACCGACATCGCCCTGAGAATCGCTAAACTAAAGTGGCAGTGGGCAGGGCACATCGCAAGAAGAACCGATGGTCGATGGGGCGTAAGAGTTCTAGAGTGGCGACCACGTACGGGAAGCGTAGGCAGGCCCCCCCACAAGGTGGACCGACGATCTGGTCAAGGTCGCGGGAAGCCGCTGGATGCGAGCAGCGCAGGACCGGTCATGGAGATCTTTAGGGGAGGCCTATGTCCAGCAGTGGACGTCTTTTGGCTGATATGATGATGATGATCTCAGCACCACGGTCTTACGGTTATCGAAACGTCCAACACCAGATAAAAGCCTCATGTGGCTCCTTAGGAAGACGTTATATACATGACCTTATTTTAGTTTCCGTTTCGTTGCCATCCACAGTTCGGAAAGGAATTTGTCGTTTTTCGCAAATTTTCATAAATTGATAATACATGTTTAGTACCTAGCAGGATTTCTCACGAAAACGGTCTATGAACATCAGCCAAATTATAAATAAATAAAATAAATAAATAAAGTTTTATCATATCGATAGTTATTAAAGTAGTCGATAGTATTGTTAGTTGTAAGAAGAATCTTAACAGGCTCAATAGCTCTCAGTTTTATAGGAATTCTAGTAGAACGATCTAATCCACACATTGGTTTACAGTTTTGTTTTTCTTAGTAGCGAATTACAATTTCTATAGTAATTCTAAGTCAATGCCTAGAAAAAAGGCCCCTTCAATGTTGAAGTATTGCCCCTGGCGTTCCGTTTGCGTCTCTCAGCTGATTGCGGCAGTGCAAACCATTCGGGAATTCATGCCTCAATTGCGTAGTCTGGACCGTACTACGCCCACTTTTGTTTGAGCCCCGACTGCTAAAGGCCTCAAAACTAGTCAAGTGGAAGCAGCAGCGGAGCATATGCTTTATAAAGGGTGTAAGGGACGGTGTACTGAAAACTGAAAGGGCGAGCTCAGTCAACGAAACTGAACAACTTTCTCAAAGAAACAAATGTTGGGAAATTAAAAAAAAATTGACCTCTCCATACAAATTGTTCGATCAGAGTGGGCAATTTGTATGGAGAGGTCAAATTTTTTTTTCATTTCCCAATATATGTTTCTTTGGGAAAGTTGTTCAGTTTCGTTAACTGAGCACACCCTTTCAGTTTTCAGTACACCGTCCCTTACACCCTGTATTTAAGACGTACATCGTGAAACGGAAAGGTGTGATAATATTATAGGGTGGTGAATCTGCCCAAGAAACTGAACAACTTTTCCCAAGGAACATAGTTCATAGAACAAAATCAATTTATGACTTCCCATAGAAACTGCATCAGCTGATAGCGCATTTTGTATCAGAGGTCAAATTTGGTTCTCCGTATTTCCTTCCTCCGTGTTCCTTGGGAAAAGTCGTTGCATGAACAGATTCACACCCTTCAGTATATAAATTGTTAGACTTACGCAAGACTCCTGAAATCCCCCTTTTTTTTTCCTTTTACCTTTCATTAGAAAGCTTCCATCGCGATAAGAAATTTCCTCGCCCATATCCCAATCATTTTATTAAAAGACTGGTTGACACGTATCATATAATGCGTGTCATTTCATACCCATAAACTCGTCTATTGAAAAAGAAAAGTGTCGCAAAGTACGAGTTGGTGAGCTCGTTCACTCATTCAATCGTCAACCATCACGTTCCTTAGAACAAGGTCAAGGACAAGTGACTTGCCCAGTTTTGATGACTTGCAGCGTTTTTTAATGCACACCGCTGCGTGCTTGTGTAATAGTTCGGATTCACTCAATACTTGTGTGTATTGATAAACCGTCAGATGGCAGTCGCTCTGTGTAAAAACCTGTGCCCTCGTCAAATCCTCTAGGTTAGGTAGCCCACGCAATAAACCATTGGTAACATACATACATAACATCACGCCTATTTCCCGTCGGGGTAGGCAGAGACTACAGTCCTCCACCTGCTACGATCTTGACATACTTCCCTCGCTTCCAGTACTTTCATCAATCCTTTCATAAATGCTCGTCGGTTTAGGGTACTTTTGGCCTTTGTTTAGAAGGTCCTGGTAAAAACCGAATAAGGGCAAGGATGATTGATAAACACTCAAGACTTAGCAGGTTCCCCCACCTTAAAAAACAAGGGAGAATAAGAAATGGCAGTGTTTCTCGTTCTTTCTCCGGAGCTCTGTGTAAAGCAGCCAATGCAAATAGTTCCAGCTTACCGTTAGCAGACGTCAGGCGACGTGACTACCTCTCCTGAACAGGTTTATCGAATGCATCGGCTTAAAGAACTGTCGACTGCGTTTAGATAAACGACAACTTTCAAATTAGCTTAGGCTTATCTATCTATGTTTTTAGTTTAAAAAAAGTGAATGACTTGTGCTAGAATAAAAAGCTTTTACGAGACATGTAGGTCAAAACTTGCTAAGCTTATTCTAGGTAGAATTGGTTCTGGTATTCTTTCGAGGGAGTAGGTAGAGTTGTGGTGTTACTTGCTCTGTGTAAAATACAGTTTCTTAACAAGAAACGGAAAAACACTTCATTTACATTTCCTGTTATTCTGTGCCTTAACCTCAACCATATAGGTGCATAGGTAAATAACGATTACTCTAATATCTGACCAGAATATGGTCTTTACTTAAGGTTGTTTTCAAAAGCACTTCCTGCTAACGTGTGAACTCACACATCAATACTTAAACCAGTTTAAACCACCTAAACTCAGAATTAGGTTCCGAATGTTCCGTTCATGAGAATTAGTTGGAATGTTCAATTCGATCGGACCAAATTCTAGTCCAACTCCAACTAGTATAACACTGGGAAATTGAGGACAGGGCGTCGTCGTGGTTCTACAGTTGTTGAGGAAACTAATAAACGTTAGTGCTATTTGTAAATACAGTATAATATGAGCTTTTTCTATAGTGTTAGAAATAGAACACACAAACAGTTCAAGGATACTCAACAACGAACACTTTTATATGATGTCATAATCTGTGGAGATGTTCATATAGTAAAATCAATAGCAAGTTATTGAAATCATTTCAAAAACTTAAATGAAATTATCAGTTCGTTCCAGGCAGAGGAAATATAGAATTGGTTAAGTAGTTCGTTTTCTAAGTCGTGGCGGATAGTCTGTGCATAGAAATCTTTATTTCCGAGAAGAAAGAGAATTAGGTTACGGAAACGTAGGAACAAAGTTTGCTAGTTCAGGCAAGCTTATTTAAGCCTATCATGAGTTTTATACATGATATTAACGCAGCTGTATATTTTTTTAACCTGGTTAAAAGCACCTTAAACCGACGAGCGTATATCAAAGAGTTGATGAAAGAAGAGGAAGCGAAGGAAGTATGCCAAGATCGTAGCAGGGCTGTGGTCTCTACCTATCCTGACAGGATGAGGCGTGATGTTATGTATGAATGTATGCTGATTTCCCTTATAGGATGTAAAAAGTTTATTTAACCCCGCGCATCGTAGGCATGTGCATCCTCATTTTACAGTTGTTCCCAGGTCTTTAGTCTTCCACTGCCAAAACTAATCAATCTGCTCAACTTGGGAATAGTTGGTGTGGCTTAGCATATTTGTGCCATCTTCAGAAAACAAAGTCGCTGCCCGCTGTCTGTCCCTCTGTACGCTTGGATCTTTCAAACTTAGCTTTTAAACTACGCAATAGATTTTAATGCAGTTAATGCAGCAGTCATCAATAGATAGTGTGATTCAAGCTGAAGGTTTATATGTATAGTTTAATATTGTTTGTGTTAATTTGTAAAAATATGACGATAGTTGTTTCAATCAAGCCGACTGAGAGCTTTTATTTAAAATGTTGTCTTATATTTTTCAAATACTCTAAATTGCACTTGAGCTAAGCCGGGGCGGGTCGCTTGTAGTTTTTATCAAAATAACATATATTATGACCATTTGCTTATTCTAGAATGCTTTTTCGTCTATGCGTTAGTGTCTATTTCATTGTTAGACCAGTTAGACCACTAATAGGGATTTGTAACGTGTGACTCGGCCTCGTGCAGTGCAGTCTAGCCTCCGATCTAGTGTGAACACAGATTCGCTATTTAGGGATCTGTACGGGACCAGGATGGACGGAACGCAACCGAGGGGATCCATGAAGCTTTGTTAACATCTGTTCAATTCATAGAGAATTTTATTACTTAGATGGTGTTCCACAATTTTTAAAAACTTATGATTAAATCTGACTTCTTTTGGTCTGTCTTCTTTTAGTCTGGTCTTTTTTTATCTCTAACATGTATTAACTTAAACATTTATACATAATATGATAACTTAGCTTCGAACCCGACTCTTCAAGAGTTACAGTCTGTTCTCCATTAACTGGAATTTCTGGAGCCTTCAAAATTAAAATGGCAACTAAAGTTTGTTTGTACCAATATACTCGTAACTAAAACATTCAGTTTACATACTACCTAGCATGATACTTAGTTCGATTATTGACCGTTTGTAATGTTTGAGCAGAGAATAATAATAATAATGATCTAACCAAATATAACAACTTTAATATATTGAAGTACTGAATATTAAAGCTTTGTAGATTTTGCACAGTCCGTCCTGCGCATAGTAGCTTTGTATAAACTTCTATCGCTGATTTGATTATGTCATGGATGTTGGTATTATTGTTGCACTATGGGACCACATGTGTTTTGGATGATATTGTAACCAGGCAGTGTAATCCAATTGCAGGTTATTCGGTTGAACACAAACCTCTCTGCTCGATGTTTGTCGATCTTACCTATCCACAGGCATCCATCTATGCAGATTATAACAACACTGCAAAGCAACAGAATACTAGAGCTATTTTCTTAAAGCAGTAGTGCGCATTGTGTGTTTTGTGTTTAAACCCCAGTGGGGTTACAGACACATGAGACATTCCAGCTTAGTTCGCAGAATGGGCAACGCGCTCATGCAGTTTTATTTGTGTCAAAGTACGTTTGAAATAATCTGATGTTTGCTCGCTTAAGACATCCTACATCTTATCCCGTTTTGTTCTTTTAAATTCAACATTGGTAATAGAATACAATTTCTTAATCAAGAAAAATCGTTACATAATAGCACCCGTTTTTAATATGAACAACTCAGACCCTCTATTTCTTTGTACTCCTATCGTCGCAGCTTACACAAGAAATTGAAATTTTTTTGTATGTTAGTGTTAGAGCTGTCAAAATGAATATTACCGCTACTACAATCAAGGCTTGTAAATCGCCTATAGAAGGTGATGTGATAGCAAAATCTTGAACTCTTACGATGAAAACAACTTTATTATTCTCGTACAGTCAAGAGCACATCAAGCTTATCACATTGGAGTTCGTACCGTTCTTACTTCAATAGACGTACGGGCTAGAGTCAGACTGCGTGTTTCAAGCTTGACCTGTCGTTGACTGTACCTAACAAATATGAACACACTAAAAATATTTTTATCGGTGTCGTTGTTTTCGTAGCAATTATAATCACTACGATGGCATGACAGGTTGATACCGTTGTGTTAAAATAAATCGTTCATTCCATAATAAGTACAATAACATCTGAGATAATACTCGAGTATTATCTCAAATGTTATATACTCGGAAGAGATTACCACAGCAAGACTGACACCTTTCTGACAGTAATCCAGTCGACGAAGACATGCATACTGTACGTATATTATACCGATATAATAGGGATTAAGCTGGGATATGAACAGCGGGAAACAATGCCCTTCCAGTCAACTTGCTAGCTTATAGAGTTATTGGCTTATACGTCACCTAACTTATGTTGTGACTCACAGATAATTTAGGACAGTAAGTTGGACTTAAAGCGTTGTATAAAATTTTTCCTACTATGTTTCTTTAAACAAATTCTTAAAATATATCAGCCACAACATCGTATCAACAACACACTAACCTACTTAAACTTTCTACAACGAAAACTACATTATTAGAATACGGTTATACGAAAAAAAACTTCGTTCACTATGGTTGGAAATTTGAATCACTGACTGACAAATCCGATAAAAGCTACTCTATTGTCATTGAAAGAATGTTTGAATTTGACTGTTTTGATATAGAATAATGTCATGATTGTTTAATCTATACATATAATAAAAGAGTAGAAACCGCGTGTCTGTACTTTCGATAAATTTATAAAAAAAATAGTGTGGGCGACTAAGAGAACTCAAAAAAAGAAACGACTAATAGAACTCAAAAATATGTTTTCTGAACTTTTTGTCTGTCTGTCTGTATGTTTTCGATAAACTCCGAAACTACTGAACGGATTTTCTCGCGGTTTTCGCAGATAGATTAAGCTTAGCTCTGAGCAACATATAGGCTATGTTTCATTCAAATCGGTTCACTCATTCAGAAGCTACACTAATGTAAAGTATCAAATTGCCTGTACGATAATAACTCACAAACCGATTCAAACTGAGTTTTCAATTACGAGTTTGGCTTACTTTTGTGCAACATAAAAGTTTAGTTTCATTACATACGGTTCACTCAGACAAAAGGTACGCTAAGGTTCATGCGGCGGCGCAAATAACTCACAAACTATTGAACGGATTCAAACGGGGTTTTCAATAAACTGTCAAGCTTACTTCTTTGCAACATATTTGCTTACTTTCATCGAAAACGGCTCACTCAGACAGGTGCGCGAAATTTCAAGCGGAGGCGCCAATATCTCACAAACAACTGAACCGATTAAAACGAGGTTTTCAGTAACGTATTTGGCTTACTCCATTGCAAACAGTTCACTCAGACATAAAATACACCAAGTTTCAAGCGGGAGCACCAATAACTCACAAACTACTAAACGGATTTAAACGGGGTTTTCAATAAAGTGTTTAGCTTAATTCTTTGCAATGTATTAGCTTACTTTCATTGAAAACGGTTCACTCAGACAGAAAATGCCCGAAGTTTCAATAGGCTGCGCCAATAGCGAACAAACTACTGTACCGACTCCAACTGGCATTTCCATGACGTGCTTGGATTAAGTACTTCCGTACAACATATAAGCTTAGGTTAGTTGAAAACGGTTCACTCAAATAGAAGTTATGCAAAGGTTCAAGCAAAGGCGCGAATAATTCAAAAACTTTTGAGCAGATTCAAACGTGGCTTTCAATAACGCGTTTGGCTTACTCCTGTGCAATAAATAAGCTTAGTTTCATTGCGATAGGTAGGTTCACTCTAACAGAAGATACGCAAAGTTTCAAGCTGCAGAACCAAGAACACACCTACTGAACTGGTTCAAAGTCAAACGAGGTTTTCAATGACGCGTCGGGCTTCTTTCTGTGCAACATATAAGCTTTATTTCATTGCAAACGGTTCACTCAGACAGAAGGTTCGCGAAATTTTAAGCGGCCGCACCAATACCTCACAAACTACTTGAATGACTTAAACGGGGTTTTCAATAAAGTATTTGGGTTGCTTTCGTGCAATATTTGAACTTTTTTTATTGCCATCGGTTCATTCAAACAGATAATAGGCGAGTTCAAAGTTTCAAGCTGTGAAACCGAGCTGAAATCAAACAAAGCTTATAATTTTGTACGGAAGAAAGCCAAATACGTTGTTGAAAATTCCGTTTGATCCGGTCCAGTTGTTTGTGTAAAAGTCGTGGGCACAGCTAAAGATTGGGAAAATCTAGATTTAGTTTTATTGTAAAAATAATAATAAAAAAAAATCCTGTTTTGGCATGGCGGTGCAACAAATGTAAAAAAAATTATGAAAGTCTAAAGTTTTGAAAACTTAGGAAGTAGGTACTAATAACGAAATACTTCAAAAAATAAAGAGAGAAGTGAATCATTGTTTTTTAGGAATTGTCTTTTAAGGGGAGAGATAAGTTACAAAGATTGTACGGAAGTGAAGTCCAACAGTTTTGTATGTAGGTACATGTAGAGTTAAAAGCATGTGAAGCTAGAAACGTTGGACTTTGTACCGCTCTTTTTTCAGTTGCCACAGAAGCTAAAGTGACTGAGCCTCAGATTAAGTTAGGCTTTGTTTTGTATAAGAAATAACGAAACCCGTATCATAGTTACTCCGCGTGGAATTCCACTATGATTTTACACTTATGAGGATATGGGCGACCTAACATTCCACACGTAAACAAGAGGTGTTTAATTTACAAAAATCCGTATTATCGGTACTCTGTATACCTAATAATATAAAGGCGAGAACTGCACTGTCTGTCTGTCTGTCTGTTACGCTTTAATGACTAATCCGATAAACCGATTGTGATAAAAACTTGGTACGAAGATAGTTTGAACCATGGGAAAAGTCATTAGCTACTTTTTCTGAACCCCACGCGGACGGAGTCGCGGGCAACAGCTAGTTATTATTATAATTGTTGAATTTAATTTGACGTGTAATGGAATGATTATTAATAAATTATGTCTTATATCGATATCGATTTCTCTAGCAGAAGTTTAATGAAGACCTCCAGTTCTTTGATATTGCATGTAAAATTTTACATAACTATGTACTCGTAATCACAAACTAGAGGTTATAGGCAACGCCTAAAAGTTTAATTCTCATCATGTATTGCTTGATTCTCCGTATCCACTCAAATTTTCGATTTAGATGGAGAAGTACGTCAGCTTATCTTCTGGATTGTGCTGGAGAATCTATCAGCACCTTCAGAATTACGGACAGGAGATTCCGCAATGCCTAGATCAACCGACGACGGCCGATTGGACTGGAAGATTCCAGAGTGGCAACCACAAACTAAAAGACGTCGAGTGGGCGGGCCCACCATATACTGACGATCTGATTAAAGTCGTGAGAAGCTGTTGGATATGAGGCCTTTCTCCTGCAGTAGAGGTTTTTACCTGTTATGATAAAGAAGCTAAATTGCCCATATTTTTTTGTTTACAGGAAAGCTGTCAGAACTACATCCGAGTGCTGGTATCGCTGGCGCAAGGCCGGCTGCTGGTCTGCGGCACGAACAGCTTTAAGCCCTTCTGCCGCGAGTACAGCGTCCAGCGTGACTCCTACCACATGGAGCGGGAGAAGTCTGGACAAGCTGTCTGTCCGTACGACCCTGATCATAACTCCACTGCGGTCTATGCAGGTGAGTACGCCATTACATTATCGACCCACTCCTAAATTGGCGACTTCTTTTCGACGGGGCGTCTATTGCTTCCGTTATCCAGATACCTGCCACCGCCTTGGTCTTTCTTTCCCACCTTTTCATTATCCGTTGCACTCCTACTGTGTCTCTTGCTATTCCTTTCAACTAATTATTTTGTTTGTTTTCAATCGTATGACGAATACAGGGTGCGTATTCCGAAGTTTTATCGGAGCTTCGATATTATCAGATTGACAACAACAATTACGTTCGGAAATTTACTTTGTATGGGAATTTCTTTGTCAAAGGCCGAACCAGCGTTATTATCGTAGTTTCACTTCGGAATACGGCAGCTGGTCGGTACTTACTCAGTTAACCATATTTAATGGTATAACAAACCCTACTTGCAGCGTAGTCTGTTTAACAAAATGAAGTGTAGCAACACCTGTGGATTCCGCGTCCGAATTTGCCGCAGTCTTGTCACTTACGACATTTGCTTTGTGGTAGTGGTATAAGAAAATTTTGGATAAAACCGAAGAAATATGAATAAATTGTGTATGAAACTATTTGTTACGACGTTGAGATTCCAGTCTTGAGATCCATTGCGGATCGTTCCGATGCGGAATTTCCGCACGTGTGTCAGTACACCAAAACTTCACATCTGCCTGCAAACCTACTTTATCTTCACCAGAACAATACTTATAAAGTGATTCATCACAGTACATTGTATTTTCTCACAGATTGTACTCAATATATCTATTCACCATCGAGAGACAACACAATACGGCATTTTAGTGCACTCTCCTTTGTTCTAACTTCGGGTATCCGATTCCGTATAATCAAACTTGGTAGCAACTATAACGCGATGTACAATAGGCAACAATAGTTGAATATTTGGTTGCATAACTACAAACAAGCTATACAATAACAAATTGTCTTGAGGTGACGGAGCTGACAAAGCGAATGCATCCACAAAGCAAAATGTTAGTGTTAGACGTATTATACCTATCATCAAATTAATTTAGAAACATGATACATTGAGTAACATAAATTCAGTGTGTTAAACTTGAACATTAATACCATCTCCTGTAAGCTAAAACTATGGATACACACGATGAAATAAAACAACCTTCTCCAAGAATGTCGAAATAAAATTTTTTTTTTTACTTAATATACAAAATCCAATACCATTTGATGCAGTTTCTATGGGAAGTCAAATTTTTTGTCGTGTGTCGACCTATGTTTCTTGGGGAAACCACAGTTTCAGTTTTTGGAAAACGCCTTTTTTCACCCTGTATAAGGCGGTAAAAATATTGCATACGTACAAACTTACGCTTATTCCCTGTTGGGTTGAACAGATTCTCAAATAACAGGTATGTCACTCTGAAAATTGGTTGGATTTCAAGTAGGTTGGCTATAGGCAAAGATCTAACGACTTGCGCAAGTTTAATTAAACCTAGGTATACTTATTTATTTATTTAACTGTTTATTGTACACATAAAAATGCAAATAAAACAAACATTTAGAGAACAGACACAACAGGTGCTGCTTATTTCAGCTTGAAAATTTCTTCCAGCAGACCTTGGCAAGAGAAAAGACACTGGAAGGGGCAGATAAACGTGCACAATTTATAAAATAACTACTTATACACATATACCTAAACTACTACGATATATAATAAATATAATAATAATACTAAACTATACTAAATAATAATAATATAAAAATCATACAGACAAATATACACATATATGTATATCTTATATATATATACCTATATAATATAAACAAAAATACATACATACATAAATAAATATATGGAATACTTACTTATGCGGTTTTTAACTTTGTTTCGTTATTATCCTGTGAATCCAACCTCCTGAATACCTGCCGAAACATAAAATTTCGTTATCCATTTTCTTCGCTTATTCCAACACTAACCAACACATTTTGCAGCTATGTCAAAAGCAGTCGGCTAAAGTAGTCAGCAAAAATAAGTTTGTAAAAATTGTTAATCTTTTCGTAAAATATTCTCTGGGTTTTGTGTCATGGCTGCAAAATTATTGATAAGCCTTGGAATAAACGATATACAGCGTGTAACGGAAAGGTGTGATAATACTAAAGGGTGTGAATCTGCCCATAAAACTGAACAACCTTTCTAAATAAAATTTTGACCTCCCATAGAAACTGCATCAGCTGATAGCGCATTTTGTACGGGAGGTCAAATGGTTTTTCATATTTCGACCTATGTTCCTTGGGAAAAGTTGTTCAGTATCATGGACAGATTCACCTCTTCAGTATTATTACACCTTTCCATCACACGCTGTTTACTTGACTAGCAAAAAAATTTTGGGCACTTGATTCCTTTAATTCAGAACACCCGCCTATTCTGAACATAGTAGCTGTAAGGACGGATGTACACGAACAGTGTGCATTGTGGATTAATACTGCCACTAATGGGATGGACGCCATGTTTCAGTGTAAGCGCTCACAGCAATTAGCCTTCGTGTGTCCTCGGCCGTTTCCTAAATATAGCCCGGGGTGTCCAATGTGTCGGGCGGGAGCATGTGAAGAGAAAATGTGCCGCAAATAGAACGAAAATAATACCTTATTATGTTATACAACGTGTTACAAAACAAACTAAAGTATGTGAATTTATCCATGACTTTGATTTTTTTCTCAAGGAACATAACTCATTATACTTACGAAAAATGTTTTCAGCTTTAGATGAAAGCACAGTTTGTATGGAGGGCGTAAACATTTGCTTCGTCTTTTGACTTATGTTGCTGTTTCTGCTAAAGTACCTGGGCAACCGAGCTTCGCTCTTTAATAGCCGCTGCAACGTTAAAATATCATTGGGTAAGCAAGCTACACTACCCGCCTACAGATGGCGTTGTGAGTTTTTGTCTAAAACGCAAATGCACAAATAAAATGCAAACACGGGGAAAACGAATTTTTCCAGACATGAGACATTGCTAGATCGATTTTTCGCCCCCGAAAACCCCCGTATGGTAAATTTTATCGAAATCGTTAGAGCCGTTTTCTAGAAACCGATTACAAATATATATATATTTATATATATATATACAAATATTGCTCGTTTCATAGTATAGGATATATCATGGTGTAAAGGCATATGCATATGTCATGCATGAAACGTATGTGTTAGTATTGATGTTAGGAAAGAAGAAACCTTTAGAATAGAATAATTCAACGTTCATCAAAAGCCAAAATTTTTGAGTTGTTAACCATTGTTACCATAATTTCCTACATTTGTACATCTTCTTTTAAATACCTTTACACGTGTGTGGGTCTTACACTCTTTCCTTGATCCTTTCAAACTATAATCCTATACTATTAAATGAGCAATATTTGTATATAATATATTTGTAATAGGTTTCTCGAAAACGCCTCTAACGATTTCGATAAAACTTACCATAAGGTGGTTTTCGGGGGCGAAAAATCGATCTAGCTAGGTCTCATGTCTGGGAAAATTCGTTTCCCCCGTGTTTTAAGCATATTTTAAAAATACCGCGTGTTAGAAAGGAACCTACAGCGCCATCTGTTGGCGGGTAGCATAGTTTGCTGATTTAATGTCGAGGCGGCTAATATAGAGCGAAGCTCGGTAACCCAAGTACGAATATTATAAATGCGAAAGCTAAAATTATAATATGATAACTTTTTCTGTCTGTCTGTTACGCTTTTACGGCTAAACCTTTGGAAAATTTTGATTTTTCGTATAAAGATAGTTTGATGTGGTTTTAACCCTAAGAAAGATCATACATACATAACATCACGCCTCTTTCCCGTCGGGGTAGGCAGAGACCACAGTCCTCCACCTGCTACGATCTTGACATACTTCCCTTGCTTCCTGTACTTTCATCAATCCTTTCATGCATGCTCGTCGGTTCGAAAGAGAAAGATCATAAGCTACTTTTTTGTGATTTCCACACGTACGAAGTCGCCTACATCAGCTAGTGTACTATACAAACCCATTACGTAACTTCATCCCTGTCAATATAAAAATACCCCTCGCCTTTCAACCTTTTGTCGAAATTTTCAATTCATATCCAACCCTCATTTTAGAATAATTGGGTGGTTTTATAAAAAATCATCCATTGGAATGCCATATGGGTTCCTGTCCAGACTTTGTCAGGAAATTAGAAGGCCGAATGGGGAAAAATGGGTGAAATCTTTCTCATATCGATTGTGCCCACTTTCACAGTCTAGTGGCGTAGAATGGCCACTCTTTGTTGCAGTCGAGGGCCTCGAATACGAATGGCGAATGGGTAAGGGCGAAGGCCGGGCCTTTTCACACTGAAATACTAGATTGGACGGATAAGTAGACAATTCCAACATTTGTGGTTAGAAATTGGGCCTTGTACATCTAAGTATATATATAAAAGAAAGAAAAGAAAGTCGTGTTAGTTACAGTATTTATAACTCAAGAACGGCTGAACCGATTTGGTTGAAAATTGCTGGGGAGGTAGCTTAGAACCAGGAAAAAGATATAGTATGGTTTTTTTTTTTTTTATAATTAGTTACCTACACTATAACTCAAGAACGGCTGAATCTATTTTGGTAAAAATTGGTGGGGAGGTAGCGTAAAACCTGGAGACGGATATAGGGTGTTGTTTTCTTTTTCTTTCATTTATTTTTGCAAAAATTGTTTTTTATACAAAAAGAAAGTCGTGTAAGTTACACTATTTATAACTCAAGAACGGCTGAACGGATTTGATTGAAAATTGGTGGGGAGGTAGGTTAAAACCAGGAGACTGCTATAGGATGGTCTTTTTAAAATAAATAAATAATTATTTTCACTATAACTCAAGAACGGCTGAACTGTTAGTTACACTATTTATAACTCAAGAACGGCTGAACCGATTTGGGTGAAAATTGGTGGAGAGGTAGCTTAGAACCAGGAAAAGGACATAGGATGGTTTTTTTTATATAATTAGTTACACTATAACTCAAGAACGGCTGAACCGATTTGGTTGAAAATTGGTGTGGAGGTAGTTCAGAACCAGGAGACGAATATAGGATGGTTTTTTTTTGAGAAGGATATAGGATGAATTTTTTTTATAATTTGTTACACTATAATATAACTCAAGAACGGCTAAACGGATTTGGTTGAAAATTGGTAGGGAGGTAGCTTAGAACCAGGAGAAGGATATAGTATGGTAGGGGTAGGGGCAGGAAAAGTGGTAGGAGAATGACTGAGTAAGTCGTGTTAGTTACATTATTTATAACTCAAGAACGGCTGAACCGATTTTGTTGAAAATTGGTGGGGAGGTAACTTAGAACCAGGAGAAGGACATAGGATGGTTATGGTAGGGGTAGGAGAACAGTATAACTCAAGAACTGCTGAACCGACTTGGAGTTACACTATTTATAACTCAAGAACGGCTGAACAGATTTGGTTGAAAATTGGTGAGGAGGTAGCTTAGAACTAGGAGAAGGACATAGGATAGAAGGCGTAGGGGTAGGAGAACGGTATAACTCAAGAACGGCTGAACCGATTTGGTAGTATAGAACCAGGAGAAGGATATAGGATGGTAGGGGTAGGGGCAGGGGCAGGGCAAAAAAAATTTACTGAATAAAAAATAAAATCTGCTTATAAGAACGGGGTATGGGTAGGGACAGGGGTAGGAGTAAGGATTGTCTGAATTTAGCTCGGGCGAACCTATACATACCCGTGGGAAGCCGGGGCGTTCCGCTAGTTTATAATATATTGATCAATTTTGCTTAGCAATTTTTTATGATCTACAGATAGCCCAAATCACAGGTCCAAATCAAGTTCGTAAACGCCAGTTTACTGTTGTCTTATCTATAGTAAGAGAAGATGTCACTAAGTGTAGCGACTCACTTGCGAATCTTTCCGACGTAGAGAGTTCAGCTCATGTCTTTTAGGTTATTTTGGCTGACAGGTTTTTCGGTCGCGTCAGTTTCCGCTACGGAATTTCCACAAGTGTGTCGCTACACCTAAAAAAATATCTTTTTTTATTTAAATTAAGTAAAATTTAACTAATAAACTCACAGCTAAAGTTTTATAGACTCTCAATTTGCAGTTATCTTTAAGTTAAATAACGTTTTAAATTAACTACGCGAATGAACTGTTATACAAAATACCACGGATTCGTTGATAAGACTATATTGAAGAATTGATGGGCACAAGGAGCTAGTTGGAGAGTTCAAGAAAGACTAACTTTTAAATATAAAAAACCCAAAAAACTAAAGCGAGCAAAGAGTCTGCCACAACGTTAATAACAAATCCATTTCCAACTAAGACTTACTCGACTCACATATAATTTTTAAACCATGAATGTTTCATATTTGAACAATCTCAGCTAGCTAAAACTCTAAACTCGACGGACATGTGAATAGAGAAAACGTGGTTTAATAAAACTTGAATTTGTAGTTTGTACAATAGAAATAGTTTCTCTACAACACAATGTAGAAAGTATCTGCTTACTCATAAAATCGGGAAAACAACAAAAATTTGTTAGGAACCTTCATAAAGATATTGTTTTGTTTACGCACTGAAGTAGCTTACGAAAATGAACAATTAATTTCTAGGAAAATGATGGGCACAACAGCCCGTTAAGTGCTTGTCTAATTTAAGCTTTTTTTCTCGATTTTCTTCGCCTAATTAATTTAACTTTATAACTATCTTTTACCCTTTTTAAATGAAAGTACCTGGGCGACCGAGCTATGCTCTGTATGATTAAAATATCATCGGGTGAGCAATCTATGCTACTCGATAACAGATGGCGCTGTGAGTTTCTTGAAAGCACTAAAATGCGCTAAGAAATAATTAGACGGTGAAAACGAATTTTCCCAGACATTAGACCTAGTTAAATCGATTTTTCGCCCCCAAAAACCCCCGAATACTAAATTTCATCGAAATCGTTAGAGCCGTTTTCGAGAAACCGATTAAAAATTTATATATACAAATATTGCTCGTTTAATATATATAGGATATATACAGGGACGGTGTACCGAGAACGGAAAGGGCGTGCTCTGCTCAGTTAACGAAACTGAACAACTTTCCCAAAGAAACATTTCTGGGAAATGAAAAAAAAATTATACCTCTCCATACAAACTATTCGAGCAGAGTAAGCAATTTGTACGGAGAGGTCAAAATTTTTTTACATTTTCCAAAAATGTTTCTTTGGGAAAGTTGTTCAGTTTCGTTGGCTGAGCACGCCCGTTCAGTTTTCGGTACACCGTCAATTACACCAAAAAAACCTTCCTAAAATCGGTTCAGTAGTTTTTGTGTGATGCTCAAACAAATAAACAAACAGACAAAAGGACCAAATACAGATACAACAGATTTGCATCAAAATAGCATAGCGCTACCTATATTTCTTTTTATAACTATCTTCAATGTATAGACAAAATAACAATTTCATAACAGTAGAGATACTCGTAGTATACAGGGTGTACTCGTAACAAAAAGAATACCTACACCAAACCTAAAGCATGTGAATCTGCCAATGAAACTAAACAATATAGTGTGGACCGGGAACCGTTCGCAGCACTAATGGCCTATTACTTAGGGATAGCAACAGGAGAGCCAGAAACCGTCTACAACCTGAGGCTATTGTTATTTGTCTTTTGTGTGTGTCCAATGTTCACAAACCAATGTCTTTAGCTTTGTAGCCGGTAAACAGTGCTTCCGAGTTGGGCGACAGCTCGACCTCTGCCTCCTCTATAGAGCGAACAGCGTTGGCGTATTCCAGGTGTGTCGGAGCAGGTGCATAGTCATCAAAGGCTTGGCGTGGCTGCTTAGTTGGGTTTGAATATCCAGCTGTTGCAGCTTCCAGAGGCTCTAACTCATATGTTAGAGACAGATTCTTGGGTGCGAGGACAGATTGCAGTGACGGGTCAAACTGTGCCATTGATACGCCTTACCGCAAGTACTAAATCTTAGTGGAAATTTGGACGATCCAGAAAATTCCAGGCTCGTTGTGAACGTTGCAGTTGTTCTGGAGACATGGAGACGCTAGCCATTGTATTCGGCTTGAACTTTTCTTGCTTGCGCGGCCTCAACCTTACTCGTAACGTAGGTCCTGGTGTTTCTGAAGGTCCTTTGTCGGACTTGTCCAGCTTGGATGACTTCAGCCAGATGTAGACTTGTCCAGCTTGGATGACTTCGGCCCCACGTTTTTGCGCCAGATGTAGACTTGTCCAGCTTGGATGACTTCGGCCCCACGTTAGGCGCCAGATGTAAGAGGGTTGCGGGAGGCCAGCAAGCAAACGGCGGTGTAAGATTGACAATCGTGTATTTATCTAAGTTATATTACACTTTAGACGAGATCGGTCCAAGTAATACGGCTATAGTGTGGACCGGGCACCGTTCACAGCACTATAGACGCATTAACTTAGGCTCGGGATAGTCACAGGAGAGCCGGGTACCGTCTGTCGTGTCGGTTGAGCGTCGGACGTTGGGGCGCCAGATGTAAGAGGGGTGCGGGAGGCCAGCAAGGAACCGGCGGTGTAAGATAGACAAACGTGTATTTATCTAAGTTATTACACTTTAGACAAGATCGGCCCAAGTAATACGGCTATAGTGTGGACCGGGCACCGTTCACAGCACTAAAGACGCATTAACTTAGGCTAAGGATAGTCACAGGAGAGCCAGGTACCGTCTGCTCTTGAGGCTGCTAGCGAAAGTCCAAGGGTACAAAAATTGTTAGACCTATATGAGGAGGCCACGATGACCAGTCGATAGCGCGTTGTAGACACTAAGCACGCAATCTATCGAACCTTTGCATGGTGCTTGTTACAATATTCTTTATTAAAACATATTTGTTATTACCTGTGTTCCTTGGAAAAAGTTGTTCAGTTTCATGGGCAGAACCATCTCTTAAATATCCTTTGTGGTAAAAAAGTTACAACGCTGTACAGTTTTGGTTATATTTGAGGGAATAGAATAGACACTCCGCTCTTAAAGTATCCTTGAAAGGCGTTCCCCTAATAACACAAACATTTCGTAGCGAGGCGCGAAACCATCAATTACGTCCCACTGTCCCTTTGTGCAATATTCTTCGCGTTAGCGCATCCCCTTGCAAATTCGTGGCTATTCATCACATACGCGCGGACAGCTTAGCTTATACAGGGTGATAGGGACAAGTGAAATAAACTGAAAAGGCATAATCAGTTAACGAACTGAACAGGTTTTCGCAAGGAACTTTAAAAAAAAAACAAGAAAAAAGAACTTTCCATTCAATATGGTTTAATATCCCTTAGTTGCGTTTTACGACACCAACTAGAAGATATGGGGTGGTGCTAAAGGTATTTTTAGCTTGCACCACACGGAACATACAATACGGCCTTTGCTTACTTGTACGGTGGTCGCTTGTGCCTGCCGCAAGGCTTACAAGCAGCATGGTGATTTATTATAGTCACCACGCTGCCTTTTAGCCTTTTAAGTTTTCCAAAAATATCTTATTCTAACTTATAAATATTTCTTAGGGATTTTTTTAGTTCTGTTAACGCTCTTTTAGTTTTTGCCAATCTTTCCCATACACCCTGTATGGCCTTTCAAATTAATGTAAAAGCCTCTTAATAACAACCATCCTATGATGAAACTACAACACAACCTTTGATCTACACACACCCTTTGAAACATGATCGCAAAAAAGGTTTTTCTTAAAAAATTGTGTTACGTAGAATTCCTGGAATTGATTGAGAACACTAGTCTATCATCCTAATATAACCCTACTCTGTTTTACAAAGTCGGCTACTATTTTTTTTATGTAACAAGTGAGTTAAGCGAGCTTGTGGGCCACAAGTGATCACCATCGCCCATAGTACCCTCTGTCTTATTAGTAGCACAATTGTCACTAATTCGACGGCAAAGTGCGTTACCGACCCTGAGAACAAAGATAGTGTGTCTCATGTGCCACTGGCTCCCTTGCCTTCAAACCGAAACAAAAAAAAACTGAAAACACTGCTGCTTTACGGCAGATACAAACAAGGCGTGGTACATCCCCAGACGGACTTTGCACAAAAGCCCTACACCTTCACATCATTCCAGTCATAAGGTTTAATGTGGAACGTCAACCAATAAATTTTTACTCACGTAATCCGCCATCTTGTAAAATATTTACCCAGTTAGCTTTTGCTTTTTTTTCGGAAACTATTGACTTAAGAGTAATAAAGAAAGATTTAATAATCAAACTAAAGCTGATTAAATCTAGACCAAAATCTCCCAAAAACTGGGATATACTAGTAAATTGTGCAACTTGACCATCTAAACTAGATTTTTTTTTCGTCTTTTTGTGATTTGTGTATGGCAACAATGATGTAAACATTCGCTTTCACTAGTTATTTCTTAAAAATGCCGTTCCAACAACAGCGGTCGCCAACCGCTGCTCTTACAAGTGTGGTGACTATGGTAAATCTCTTCCTAAGTATCACACATTTCTGCTAGTGTTCTGGAGGGAGCACCCTGTCCTACAGTGATCGTTTCATGGGATATTATGAATGATGAACCGTACCATAATCTCGCCTATAGCGCATTTCGTCTGTGTCTAATTAGGTATAATGACGATGATTTCAAGATTTATTAGTACATTGGAAATAAAACATATAATTTTCAAATTACTTTGTCTATCATATATACTTTTAGTCTTAGTGCAAATAATGGTATTAAACTAAATTTGGCCAACCCCAACACCAATCTAAAATCCATACCGATACTCTACATTATTAAATTAATCTAAACGTAAATAACCAAGTCAAATGGGTTCAAAGAAAACCGGCGTCTATCCTGCTATCCATTGTGTACCATGTGTGTACCTTTCTATCTAATTGTGGATAGGCATGCTCAAACGTAGGGCTGTAAAGATGTTACGTCTAAATTAATTTTCTAGTTGAGATTTTCAGTGGAAACTGTAGGTCTATTAGAGCTAGGTTCAAACAATGTGTTTCCATATTTTTGATTACTCGTACCCTCCCATTCCTTTGTCCTAATAAAAAGTAAAACAATTGTTTATTGCATTCAAAAACAACTTTCGTCAATTCATAAATAGTTTATCATCATCATCATAACAGCCGAAAGACGTCGACTGCTGGACATAGGCCTCCCCTAAATATCTCCATGACGACCGGTCCTGCGCTGCTCGCATCCAGCGGCTTCCCGCGACCTTGACCAGATCGTCGGTCCACCTTGTGGGGGGCCTGCCAACGCTTCGTCTTCCGGTTCCGTCTTCTTTTATAAGTCCCACAAACTTACCTGTACCAGTGGCAGCGTCGTTAATTCTGAATCTCTAATCCAGATGGTGTCAGCTTAAATATGGTACTATCAAAAAATTCGGTCTGTACTCGAATTCAAATAGAAGGAATAATAATTAATTTTACAATGGGATGACATCTGCCATTGTTTCCCTATTTGAAATGTCAAATCATCGATAATCCTAATTTACAGAACGATGCCTATGCCGTATTTACAATACTGAATGATTGTCAGAATACCTTGTGACACATATTTTCATTAATCTTCCTTCTATTACCCTTATATTTCTATGGGTACTATGCAGTGATAAACGAGGCATCACAAATCCTTGTGCTAGACATCAAAACCTTCACGTCATCACTTGCTTAGTCTAACTCTATGCTCATTAAAATCTCGTACATTACATACCTAGGCCGGAAAAGTAAATAAAACCTCGAAGAAGACCGTGTATTGTCGGATAAACGGACAATCTGAAGCTTCTTTACTACTGGCTGTGGTGTTATATAGTATATGTGATTGTAAGTAACGTTGCGGCCAGAAAGAAGCAGCTTTCTGGCTGAAGGCACGTAACATAGAGTAACACGATTTTCGCGCGCAAAAACCGGGCTTGCGCAGTCTGACGCATTGCAAAGGCACGTAATATTTGAGAAACGTTATGCAGAACATCCCTAAACCTGAGTTCACACATATGGCAGTCCATTACAGCACCGCTGCACGGTTAGTTATCTCCTATCGATCTGTTCCAATTAAACGTAGCGACGCCCAGGGGAGCCCGCTCGTGTAGAATCGGCCTTATAATAATACCACGCTGCCATTTTATATACTCGTAGCACCTAATTTATTGGAAAATGTGGTTAGCTAATTAAATTTTGTGTCGTGGAACTCATTTTATGTTCACCTGTACGGTTGCCTTTATAAAGGCTGCTAGATTTACCAAAAGCTGTTTTAATCAATCAAATGAATTAGACAAAATTTTTTTAAAAGAACAAATTATTGTGCAGCGCTCCAGAGCCAGAATTCTTTATTGCCATTTCGTATTTTTACTTCTGTTTCTTAAGAAAATTGGTTCACTTTATGGACAAATTGACATAAAATTCAGGGTTCCACACACAGAATTCTTCATTGCCATCAAGTTGCGTTGTTATATCCTATTTGTTTCACCTTGTAGAATAAAATGCAACTAAATCATCGTCATGTCGTGTGGAATGTAAGGTTGATGGCCGACCTCACACACCCTGGTGTCAGAGTTTTTGAGCCGCCAAAGGCCTCTGACATGGCTCAGTAATCACTTCCGTAGAGAGTGGTCAACGGCTTAGCGTGTGTTCCGAAGCACGGAATCATCTCGCTTTTCGGACAATCATGTATTTCATCCAGCAATGTCCAAACTAAACTGGGGAAGTCACACAAAGTGTATTTTGTTTTACAGTGTCTCCACCGGGAATCGGACCAGAACCTCCGGATCAAGATCCAATTCCAATACAAACATATTTTTTTCTTTTTTTCAGATGGAGAATTATATTCCGGGACAGTAGCAGACTTCAGTGGCATGGAACCCATCATATACCGGGAGCCTTTACAGACTGAACCCTACGATTCCATGACATTAAATGGTAAGTATTAATATATAAGGTCCCTTTAGACTTAGCTGATTCAGCGTGCGTTGAATTGCTGTTGCCAGTAAAGGACGTCAAAAGTGGACTGCTCGAATTTCTTTTACCACAATATTTTTTGTGACAGAATTACAGTAACAGAAAATATATATTTTTGTAATATTAGCAATACAAAATTCTTGAACTGCACTTGCAGTATAAATTACGTCAAGAAGCTAAATAAATTACGTCAAGAAATCGTTGACTACATGTCAATTGTTCTGTTTTAATGCAGACCTGGCAAATTTTACATGAAATTGAGGTTATGATTTAATTTACAAAACAACTGACTCTTTCGTTAACTCCGGTATAGTTAGCGAGCTGAATCATCGTCGTATTTGAATTAAATTTGAAGCTACGAGTACCAACTCGTTTTAACACTTACAAACTCAAGTACTTACCTGATTATTAACACGTCTTCGAGCTATGCAAACAAACAAGCAACTATTTGCTGAAATTAAATCTAAAGTGTTGATAGGTGTAAACTTTATAAATTTAATTTAGAAGTGTCAAACAAACCCAGGCAAATTATTAACCTATCACAACAGAATTTGCATGAAGACGACGACTCGAAACACATTTAGTTGGGAATTCAATGGGTATGCCAATATTGTAACTAACAAAGCGAGTGGGATTGTCTAAAATTGCTACTGAAAGTGACTATTTTGAGGCACATTTCGCTTCTGAAATTAACTCGTAATCTACTGGAAAGTGGCGCGACAGTCTAAGTACCAATTTCGAAAGTTAACTCTATACAGGGTAATTGTTTTTATCTCTACACAAATTTTTGTGTGTTACTTAGACAATGTAACTGCACAACTTTCACAAAAAAAAAAATGCTTCTGTCAATGAAATAAAATAAAACAAAAAATTTAATCAAACTGGGTCCCCTATAAAAACCTATCGCTCTCAACAGATAGGTTTTAAGGGGCGAACAAAATATATTTCGTTTTTGATGTTTCTTTAGAAAAGTTGTTGTTTTGTGATCTAAAGATTACTTCAGGTTATACAGGATTTAAGGGACAGTGTACCGAAAACTGAAAGGGCGTGCTCAGTCAACGAAACTGAACAACTTTCCCAATGAAACATTTTTGGGAAATGAAAAAAAAAGTTGACCTCTCCATACAAACTGTTTGATCAAAGTGAGCGATTTTTATGGAGAGGTCAAACATTTGTTTCATTTCTCACAAATGTTTCTTTGGGAAAGTTGTTCAGTTTCGTTGACTGAGCACGCCCGTTCAGTTGTCGGTACACCGTCCCTTACACCCTGTATAATATTTTTTTTTACTTTACCAAAAAATATATGTACTTACCTAAGTATGATTTTGTTATAAACTAAAATTAATTATTCTTACGTGCATTTACATTACCAGCATCAACAAAACAATGAAACAGATTTCCAATAAGCGATAAACAAATAAAATTAACCCCACATAAAATAATAAGTTATCGGGCACCAAACATGTACGGAAATTGACTGTACTGAGTTATATGTGTATGTGCAGGACGTCCCAGAATCAGAAGCTTTGGTCTTGATCTCTAAACTAAACAAAAGTTTTAGTTTTTGAGGTACGCACGGCAGCAAACAAGTAGAATAAGCTCAACTAGCGCCCGATATCAGAGACCCGCTTAAGATCAAAGTGTTTCCACAGAAGTGCGCCCGTGTGTACATTTTATATTCTTCTCTTGGCTCACTTGTGCAATTTCTGTTAGTTTTATTACTTTATCGAGAATCAAAGGTAAGTAGGATAGAGTACCTATTTGTTGATATTTACATGGAAAAAGTTACGAAAACAGATTTTTTTACACAAGAAGAACTAAAATTTACTATGACTATTAATATATAAAATAAATATAGGGCGACATTTCACACAAGGTCATCTGATCCCAGACTATATGGGTATTTGAGACTGATATACATAAATAAAATTAAAGAGATAAAATAAATAAATGGTACAGCAGCACTGCACTTACTTTCTCGCGATGTACGACAGTCATCATTCAACAGTGTCCCCGCCGGGAGTCGAATCCAGAACCTCCGGATCAAGAGCCTAATGCTCTAACTACTTATTATAAAGGCTGCGGATAGTAATGAGTAAATAAGTGCCAACTGCAAACTTTAGTTTGTAATTCCATACAAATAATATGAAAATACAAACTTACCTATACGAACTAGATTTACGTAAAAATGGTTTAATGAAATATGCAGTCAGGTAGAAAACCAATTTAGAATCCAAATTGTAGAACATCAAAATAAGCTCAACGAAACCTATTTTGAGTAAATCACATTTTTAAATTTTAGTAGTAAGGGAACACCCCTTATATGAATTTCTAGAGACCAGTTGATACTGCCGCAAATACCTTAAATGAAGATGCTTGGTCATGCAAAGTTTCATCAAGATTTTATGAGCCGTTTTTGCGTAAATTAAAATTTTTCATTTTCGTTGTATGACAGCTACCCTCAAAATGAGAGCCAGCAGGAAACCACTCAAAACCCTACCATGGATTTGCATAAAACTCTTAAATTCCAAATATGGTGTCAATCGGACCATTGGTTTAGACGCTAGGCCAAAGCGTGACGGACAGACCGACCGACGGACCGACCGACCGACCGACCGACCGACGGACGGACATTTTTGGGAGACTTGTTTTTTATGATGTATAAGTGATATAGAACACATTATTGAGAAAATAAGAAAAACTTTTTTTTTCGCGAATACAATACCTTTCTCGCTCCGCCCGAAAGTAAAAATGGAGACCTTTAGGGGAGGCCTATGTCCAGCAGCGGACGTCTTTCGGCTAATATGATGATATACACAGGAATAGATAGATATCACTCAGATGCAGAACAAACACTTGTGTTCATCACACAAATGTTTGCCCTAGGCGGGGACCGAATCCGAGCCCACGGCGTGACCGGAAGACTAGCTACCAACCACACCAATGGCTTTATTTAATTTAAGACCGCTTTAACTTTAAAAAGGCTTTGTGAAAATGTCTGACAGTGTGTCAGGTAATTCTGGGACACCCTGTATAGTATACGTATGATACATTCTATATTTATGTATACGGGGTATTAGACACATGTATATGTTGTAGTTAGTTACTCAGGGCTGGCTGTATCTGTTTATACTCCGCAGGGACGCTCGATTGGTCTCGAATGCGGCTGTCAAACATACATCCGTCAATTTAATACAATTTGGGCGCTGTGTAAGTGACAAGGCGCGCGTCAACAGTCACAAATCGGATTAGTATCGCGTTAGAATTATCGCTCGGTAGGGTTAAAACCCTTCCGAATGGTATTAATTGTGTGCCTCTTATTGCTAAAGGCATAGAGCCTGTGCAGGTTGTATAATCTCAACCTTCGATATATCGATACGATGCTATACGAAACATGCAAATTCAAATCTTCGCCCTTTGAAGATATAGTAGGATATTAATTGAATGCTAATCCAACGTAAGTAAAATACGCCGAAATACGAAAAAATTTACTTCTCATACAAAATGCGCCGTCAGCTGATGCAGTTTCCTTGGGAAGTTTACAGTTTGACGTCTTTCAGGGTTGGTATACCCTTTTTGTTACCTCTACGTTGTAGGTACACGAGACTTGTACAGTCAACGACAGGTCAAGCTTGACGCTCGTAGTGCGACTCTAGTCCGTACGTCTATTGAAATAAAACCGGTACAATGTCCAATGTGTCAAGCTTGATGTGTTTTTGACTGTACGTACGTGAATCTTACACACGTGATTTTGAATCGCAACTCATCTGTACTGAACAAATGCTGGTTTCGAATAACACCCTGTGCATAGGCTATTATAAAAAGTTGCGCCGAAAGGGGCTCGCAAGCGATGACGACTGATTTACCCTAGATTTACCCAAAGAAACATTCGATTACCATTATATTTCTTTCGTATAGCTGCATCCCTCAGAGGCGCCAAAATTTTGCCGCTGTGTAAATGCAGGTCTGCCGCGGTCGCACATTGCTCGCGTATTTTACCGTGCGTAAGCTGCTAGGCGTCTATACGCGCCAAAATGTTTTGATGATTTGCCGCGCGAAGTCGAGACGCACCTTTAGAAATCGTTTAAGGTGTAAATTCAGTTTACTTCTAATTTTGATTATTTGTTCACAGCTCCCGATTTCGTGAATTCATTAGTTCATGGAAACTTCGTGTACTTCTTCTTTAGAGAGACTGCAGTAGAATACATTAATTGTGGAAAGGTATGTTTGTTCGGTAGATCAACTCTTCATAGGTATAAACTTCCCACAACGAAAAGACAAGTCATAACAATAGAGTAGAAGTTGGTCAGATGATTGATGATTCAAAGGTAGGGCCACAGAGTACATTAATTATTTTAGGGTTTAGTAGGGCTTTTTTTGCAAAATCCGTCTGGGGAAGTACCACCCCCTTGTATCCGACCAATATTCCAATTCATTGTCAGTAAGTGAAGTTTTAAATCTGACTGTATCAAAGCAGAACGTATCGTATCGATGTCGTTTTCTTCATTGATAGTTTAAATGAGATCTACTTACAGGCAATTGGCTTTCTACAATACAATACTCTTTATTGCACACAGAAATACAAAATTTACAAAAGAAAAAAAAATACAAAATGAAATACGGAGCACAATAGGCGGCCTTATTGCTAAAAAGCAATTTCTTCCAGGCAACCTTTGGGTGCAGGAAACAAAATAATTGTAATACGGGGACGGTGCACAAAGAAACCATAAACTGAATAAATATTGGGTACATACATAGTATTATAATAGACACACATACATATACCTAATATTAATATACTACATACATATATACCTACTACATACAATATACATACATAAAAAATAAAACACATAAACAAGCAAGTGGAAACAAAGAACAACAACCAATATCAGATCACGGGACGTGAAAGAGAGAAAAAAATAAGCTTTAACATTGTTTTTGAATGTGTCGAGTGAGGGAGCTTGCCTCAACGTGGTGGGAAGTGCGTTCCAGAGTCTTATAGCTCTTACTGTGAAAGAGTCGTGATAGAAGTTTGTGGAATGGGAAGGTAAAGAGCCACGCCAGACAATAGAATAAAAATGTATGAGATTGACGTAAGCTATCTCGTGGGTTTCTGTTGGCTAATGTCAATTCCATACATATTCGTACATTTTCATTCTACTAGCCCCCCTGATCTGTCATGCATTCGTTTCGAATTAATAATTTATGAGAGCATACCCAAAACAAACTCACCACTATTTCACCATTTTCGATATTCAACTAATTGAGGATCCCGCCCTTGAAATAAAGTTTATTTGTATTCTGGGATCTAGAGGTTTTGTGTAGACAGTCCCAAATTTAATCCCTATGGGGTTTAAACGGTCCAAATTGCTCTTGGCAGAGTTCGTGGAAAAAGGACCAGGGTACTTTATCATTCATTTTGTGTTAAGTAATAATAAAATTTGGTCAAACTTACAGATTATAAAGGAAAGATAATACCTATATGCTCCTAATGAAATAGTGCACATAATTTAAGCATGTTACCCAGACCATGAAACTGAACAAATTCGACATCCTTCTTCATATTTCGACGAATATTTCTTGGGAAAAGTTGTTTAATTTCATAGTCTTAGTAACATGCTGAAATTATGTGCACTATTTCATTAGGACCCTGTACAGGTATCTGCCTAAAGTTTTGTCGAAAAAGATAGAAATATTGAGAAACAATTCACACAAAGTCATCTGATCCCAAACTAGGTACTTAAAGCCTTTACTATGGGTACCAGAGACCGAAAAACATATAAATAGATAAATAACACCCAGACTCAGAACAAACACTCGTGTTCATCGGACAAATGTTTGCTCTGGGTGGGGATCGAACCCGCGGCCCACGGCGTAAAGCCAGGCTCACTACCAAGCACGCCAGCGGGCCAATCAAAAGACGGTATCAATTTTATAACTAAGAGAGAGATTTAGTCGTGTAGAGAGGAGACTAACGAATGATGTCTACAAGGCGAGGGTGAATGGAAATGTTGGAAGGGGAACTTTTCAGGGCCAAAATTTTGATATTTTTGAATAAGGTCCACGTTAAAAGTTGACGAAAACGGACGATGAGAGTAGAAGAAGCGACACATCGGTGATTTTCGATGGCAACTTAAATCATCAAAGGGAATACCTTTCTCCTCTCAAGCACACACAAATTTTTGGGATTTTTTTCAAGCAAATAGCAATTCAATTTTTTTTGCAAATTAGGGAAATTTTCAAGTTCAACGTGAGGTCACGTGACATATTACATGTAGAGTCACAGAATAGGGTAATAGTATTTATTGGTAGAGTGCTGGGGCATCGGAAGTTTAAGCTTCACAACTTTTGTCAAAGCAAATTAAGCGATCGAGCAAAACTCGTAGACAAAAAGATATTTAGTTCCGTGAACTGACTAATTTACATCCTTCAGGGTTTTTTTAAATCAAATAATTTACACTCTCACCTCTATTAATTTACTCATTTACGTTTTATAAGTATGTAAACTTTGTGTTTTCTTCCAGTCGGTTTTCTCCCGCGTGGCGCGAGTGTGTCGCGACGACCGCGGCGGCCCTCACAGGTTCAAACAACGCTGGACTTCCTTTCTCAAGTCCAGGCTCAACTGCTCAGTCGCCGGCGACTTCCCTTTCTACTTCAATGAGATCCGTAAGCATTCCTACCTGTGTGCCCTTTTTGTTTACAAACAATTCTTTCAACATGCTTTCAACTGATAGAAGAATTGTTTACAAGATACGTACAAGCAGAATTGTTTGCAAGATACTTTTTCAAGCTGTTAATTATTTCTTGTCAGTTTAATTTTTCAAGTGAAAGGTCTCTAAAATCTTCTGTCCGTGATAGATTATTTATAGAGGTCGGAAACTAGTCTGTTTCATATCAGTTCCAAATTAGCTAGCAAGTCATTAGCAAATCTAATAGAAATATATAATAGCTTGGACTAAATCTCTTGGTACATGTCTTGGTCTGTTTGGTTTTTCTCTATCAAACTATAATACTTCTTACTTTTCTTACAGAGTCGACAACAGAACTAATCGAAGGGGTATACGGGGGTCTGAACGCCCAACTGATATACGGGACATTCACAACTCCACCCAACAGCATATCTGGCAGCGCTGTTTGCGCTTTCAGCATGCAAGATATTGCTGACACCTTCGAAGGAACGTTTAAAGAACAAAGCGCTATTAACTCTAACTGGCTACCTGTCAATAGTGCTAAAGTAAGTAAATAGAACTACTCAATTTAGAGCAGGTTTGCACCGCTGCTGTTTAGTAATTTTTTTGAGATCATAAATGTGCTCCTACTTCAGCTCAGGATTTAAAAAGAAAAATGTAAACTTGCTCTTGCCGAAAAAGCGACTTTTATGATCCATTGCTAAATGAGTTCTTCTTTTAAACAGGTCCCAGAGCCTCGCCCAGGCACCTGTAGCAACGATTCAAGACAACTGCCAGATCAAACGCTCAACTTCATCAAAACACACACGTTGATGGACGAATCAGTCCCTGCGTTCTTCGGAGAACCCATTGTTATAAGAACTAGTTTCCAGTACGTATCGTTTTTTAATTACTTTTTAATATATTTTGACGACTCTTTGGTTCGCTACTAAATGTTTCGACTTTTACAGTTACCGATTTACACAAATCGCTGTGGATCCTCAAGTGAAGACACCTGGAGGGAAGGCTTATGATGTTCTTTTCATTGGAACAGGTAATTATATTGACCTCTTGGTTCTGCTTATCTTCTGTCAAATTAGTTTCTCAGGAATTTTGAAGAATTGTTATATAATTTTTATGCATTGTATGAGTTCATTCGGAAGTTTTGGAGGGTACTAATTGTTTGTATGTAGAGTTCTAACAAATTTTTGTGAATTTCTAAAATTGTAAAACGGAAGTAGTTTTATTTAGTTTCCTGAATAAGCCCTTGTAGTATTATTATACTTATACCAATTTATGTAGATGCTACCGTATAGCCGCTGGTGATGCTGACCGATAAATGCACTTCAGAGTTTTGCTCTTTGCCGAAGATTTTAGAAACTACGTGCAGGGCGTTTCTCTTTGCTCACTTAAAAACCCTATTTTATATTGGAGCTGCTTCACTTATGTAATCTATTTATTTACAGACAACGGCAAGATCATCAAAGCCATAAACGCTATATCGTACGACTCTAACAAGCGAGCCGTACCTGTTGTCATAGAGGAGCTCCAAGCGTTCGCCGCCGGGTCTCCAGTGAGGGCTTTGAGGGTAGCCAGAGCAGGGAGGGACGCAGCCAGGCTGATTGCTGTGTCTGATAAGGAGGTGCTCAGTTTGAGACTGCATCGGTGTTCCAGTGACAAGATCAGCTCTTGCTCGTAAGTAGATCTGCCGTTCTTTGACAAAGACTCATTCCACTGCTGAGGCTTCGCAAAGAATTTATTTGACTCTTGTTCAGCTACAAAAAGCTTGATCAAAGTTGTCCACAAAACAGAAAGTCTCAGCAATAGATTTAAGGGAGTTTGAAAACGTTCAAGAAGGCTTCATTTGTGGGTTGGATACCCATCAGTATCAGATGAATTTGTCAAATTTTAATTGGGCTTGCTCCTGCCTTATTTCTCTTTAAACCTATGAGTAAAGATTAGGTCGGTGGTGTACGAAATCACCCAGAAAACCCTATTCGCTCGAGGTGCGGCTTGAATAGATTCGGTTTATATGAACTCGGAAATACAGACGCAGCAGGCAATAAATTCCTTCCACTCCTTAATTCTGCTTTTTTTTTAAAGTATCATTCCAAAACGCTTTGACTTTTTTGTCAACCAGATGAAGGTGATGTGTGTGAAATCCTCCACATTTTATTATTTATCTAAAATTTTATGGACTAATTTCTAGTTCGTGACATAAAATTGCATTTGCATCTTTTTTTTTTCAGTGAATGCGTCGCCCTGCAAGACCCATACTGTGCCTGGGACAAACAAGCCGGCCGTTGCCGCGCCTTCTCCCACGGAGTGAGCCGGTGGCTGGACGAGAACTCGTTCTACCAGAGCGTCAGCACTGGCAGCCACGCCGCCTGCCCGCACAGTAAGGACGCCGGAGCCGTCGGCGGGCTCAGCTCAGGGCTGTATGATGACGCGAGGGGAGAGAATAAGGGTGAAGTCATCAATATTGTGCAGGATAAGGATGGGAAGGGCGGCAGCAGTAATAGTGAAGGTGAGTAAGTTACTCTAAAAGCAAAATTACGTATTTGGGAATACGTATCGTAATCGTTTTCTTGCTCTTTTAAGTCGACGATCAATGTTCCAGACAACATTTAGTTCACGCGAAATATTTCTTGAATATTATTATTCTCAATAGTTGTCTGTTACTCAGAAAGAGTATCAGGACGACGTTTCCAAAATTCACATACCAAGCCACTTTTCGTGTAATGTATACTTTGTCGCAATTTTTTCAATTTTGAATTGGCAGTAGGTAGGTACTGGTTCCACATCTTTTCCCGTGGGTTTCTTAAAAGGCAACCATATGCCGGAGGATAGCAGCGCCCTTCAGTATATTACGGTCACACCGAGGTCCATTAGAGGCAGCTGCAAAGCTGATAACCCCCAAAATATACCTACCACTGTGTTGTTGTATTCCACGGGCAGCACTTTGTCCAACAGTAGACGTTTAATGGGATGTAATGATGAACTTCTTCTTTGCTTTTCAATGATTAAATATTATCAAAATTTTGCTGATCCAATGTGTTTCCACTAGGCGATCGTTGTTAGTTACCATGGGGTATGTTATAATGGGCTAAAGACTCTGGATCCGCATCTCCGCAAGTAGTTGATGGACTTCCAGACCGACTGATAAATACTGAATGATGAATACTTTCAGGTCCAGAAGTCCTTCAAGCGGACCCGCCCCCTGCAGCGTACTCGGTAGAAACCCTGGCTCTAGCAGTCGCAGCCGGGGCACTAGCGGCCCTGGGCGCTGGGTTCGCGGCTGGATACATCTGCGGTCGACGCTGCAAGAAGGACGAAGACGACAACATGCCTTACCCTGACACAGAGTACGAGTACTTTGAACAACGGCAAAATATTAACAGGTAAATGTTCAAAATTCCTTCAATATGAATGTGTACCCTGTAGAGATGTTAGGTCTGACAGTCGCAGATGGGGCATTAGCAGCCCTGGGCGCGCGGGGTTCGCGGCAGGATACATCTGTAGACGAAGATGACAACATTCCTTATCCTGGTACAGAGTCCAAGTACTTTGAACAACGGCAGAACATTAACAGGTAACAAGTGTCCAAAAAGTATTAAATACGAAGGCGTAATCCGTAGAGCCTCTAGCAGTTGCAGCTGGGGCATTAGCAGCCCTGGGCTGGATACATCTGCAAGAAGACGCTGCAAGAAAGAGGAAGATGAGAACATGCCTTACCCTGACACAGATAACGAGTATTTCGTAAGTGTACAAAATTCATAAATACGGAGGCGTACGAACCTAGAAACGCCCTAGAAACGCTGACTTTAGCAGTCGTAGCTAGTGCATTAGCAGCCCTGGGCGCTGGGTTCGCCGCAGGATACAGTTCGATGCCGCAAGAAGGACGAAGACGACAACATGCCTTACCCTGACACTGAGCACGAGTACTTACGGCAGAACATTAACAGGTAAGTGTACAAAAGTTTCAAACAATAAAAACATTAAAAGGTAATTTAATATGGAGTTTAGGTACTAGACGTTTAGGAACAATCACATCAAGAAGATTTTAAAAATTAAAAACGGTGGCGCGGCGACCTCGATTCAAGGCATGGCTTGTTATAATCTTGACGATTGGACCGAAAAGGGGAGGCCTTTGCCTTGCAGTGGGATAGTCCAGGCTAACAAAAAAAGGGGGAGGTTCTATCAATGAATTTGAACCATTTTTCCAAAGAAATTTGTCTGGGAAATGATAATAAATTTCGACCTCTTCATAGAAAAGATTGTTAAGACATCAATCGAGGATGTTATTACACAACAAATGAATACCTGAATGATACATTCAAATGAGAATGTTCTTGGTCCTCCTCTTTTGTACTTTATTTTAAACGCAACGGTATAATGAGTGGTCAAAATTCACCCTGTGTGTTAATGTAGTAGAAATCTGCTACAACTCAGCCCGAAACGTGGCACTACTTATTGCCGCTAGAATCAGTAATACGAGGGCCACACCGAAATGATCGGGAATAGAAAAAAGTACAAAAATAATACAACAATATTTACTTTCATTGTTTTTCGAAGTATTCTCCGTGACAATCGATGCACTTTTGCATTCTATCAAACCAATTATTATAACAGTAATTCCAGTCTGAAGTGGATATAGTCGAAACGGCTGATTTGTAAGCTTCGACTGCCTCTTCTGGGCCTTGAAATCGTTGACCACGTAGCATATCTTTAATTCTTGGGAATGTAAAATAATCATTGGGGCTCAAGTCAGGGCTATACGGTGGATGGTCCATTAACTCCACGTTTTCCTGATTTAAAAACGCGATCGTTTTGCGAGCGGTATGTGAGCTCGCATTATCCTGGTGAAGAATGATGCGACGATTCGGATTAATTTTACGAAGTTCTCTTATGACTTCCGGCAAACAAACTATTGTGTACCAATCAGCAGTAACCGTTCTGCGTTCTTGTAAAGGAATCGTAGCCACATGACCAGTTTTCGATACAAACGAAGCGACCATTTTTTTCGACACGCTACGAGAGCGGACAACTTTTATTGGCTTGACCTCGCCTTCGAAGACCCAAACAGCCGATTGATGTTTTCTTTCGGGCTCATATGAATAAATCCACGATTCATCACCAGAGACGATATTGTAAACTGCATTTGAGCTCCCTCTATTGAACCGTTGCAGAGTAGACCGACACCAATTAACACGAGCCGACTTTTGTTCCTCGGTCAAACGATGGGGCACCCAGCGGGAAACTAACTTCTTGACACCCAGTTCATCATGTAAAATAGTTTGAATCGCTGTCATACCAATGCTGAGAGAAGCCCGAATCTGCTCGTATGTCACATGTCTATCTTCTTTTATTAATTGGCGCACAGCATCGATGTTATCTTGTGTTACCGCTGTTTTTGGTCGACCAGTAGAAGGAACTGTCGTGAGAGAGGAACGTCCACGACAAAACACAGAATACCAACGATATATAGTCGTTTTACTGGGTGCTTCAAGTTCATAAACAGAAACAAGCTCGGCGAGACATTGTTCTTGAGATAAACCTCGACGAAAGTTGTGAAAAATTATGGCACGGAAATGTTCCCGCGTAAGCTCCATTTTCCCCACTGACTTGTCAAATTCAAATGGCTACTACTCTTTTCTTTTTTACTTTTTTTAAAATTCAAAAATGGAATTGTGTTTGAAATAATACTACATGTCATAAACCAAAAAGGTTTTAATCTAATTTATTCCTGAGTATTCTATTCCCGATCTTTTCGGTTTGGCCCTCGTATCAGTATGTTATACTGGGGTTATGGTTAGGTAACGACAGCTAGCGTATAATCTTACGGACCTCGGAAACTAGCGGCCACGACCACGGACAACGACCGGATTAACTAAGTTGGCCGTTGCGACCGAATGCGCGACGTTCATATAGTGGCTTCTGGTTATTGCGTTCACTGGCCGTGGTGGTGGCCGCTAGTGCGCGAGGTCCCATAGTGTGCCGTATTTGCACTTGTCGTAACCTCAACCCCTTCTTTGTCAGGATCCAAGCGGAGCCGAAGCTCCTGCAGCAGGTGGAGGAGGTGACGTACGCGGAGCCGGTGCTGGCGCCGGGCCCCAAGCCGGCGTCCCCGCGCGCCACGCTGCGCAAGCACCCCCCCGCGCCGCCGCCCGCGCCCGCGCCCTACCACCCGCACCCGCACCCGCACCCGCACCACGAGACGCTGTTCCAGTTCCAGCCCGACACCTACCGTCGCGACAACTTCGGCACGCTGCGCTCGCACCAGGTCAATGTCAGTTGTGCTCCTTTTCTCTCTCTATGCATGGCTTTGTAGCACTGATAGATATTCTGTGGCAAAAACTTACTTCACTTTTTGATTCGATTGAGCAACGTGGACTAACTGCGCGGTTTGACACGCGTTGCTTTCAGACATACCACATGAATTAAGTTGGGTCGAATCTCCAGGGTCGAATCATGAAGTGAAGCGAGGTTTCATTACAGGCCGCGCAAACTAACTCTAGCTCTGACCGTTAATGCTCAGGATAAGCGGAGCAACATGTATTTTTTTAATTATACTGTGATTCACTTTTTGGTTTATGAATTTTATAATTTAAAATCATCATAACAAATGTAAGGTTCGCTTCAGAGAGGAGGTAAATAACTTACGTTATAGTTCACTTTTGTTCGGTAGTTGTTTATTGGTCTTCTTGGCTCTTGTATATTAATTTTAAATGGCAACACAGTCGAGACTTCTGTCAATGTTTTTTTTTACCGATTCAACCAATCAGCAACGACCGCGTGTATTTTATAGAACCAATAGAATGAGTTTATGGGAAAATGTAGTAAGTGGCAAGGAGTTAGGTAGGTAAGTGGGGACCCCAGATTAGTAAGTATAGTACTTGGTGGGGACATACGAGTAAGTGGGGATTTTGAGAGGAAAAGGGAAAGGAAAGGTTGGACAGGGAGTCTAGGACGGAGACGGAAGCGTTAAGACGTGTAAAAGTGTTACCGGTCTTCGAATTGTTTTAAAATTTTTTTTTTTTTTTTTGCTAGCCTATAATAGGTCCCACTGCTGAGCAAAGGCCTCCCCTTTATTGCGCCATTCCTCTCTGTCTTGAGCCTCCACCTGCCAGTCTCCAAGAAAATATAACCACAGTAAATAGATGGGCTATAACTGTCTTAGAAAAGTGCTACCTCGTTTCAATTATATTCCTGGAGGTTATAAAAACTAGGTCACATTTAATTATTTTTTGAATATCTAAAGTTAAATCGTTTATTGGTTCTCCGCCATGCACAGAAAACAACCGTCAGGGCTAGAGCTACTTTGTACTTAGTTTAGTTTACATCCCCCTTAACCTGGGGTGCACTTCTTTCTACCCCAGGTGAAGGGGCTTGTTACATGACCGGAGAATTTGGGTGATAAATATCAAGTATCATGTTTGGTATCCGAGAAATATTACAAACTCAAATGCTATTTTTGACATCAGTCTATCAAGATTACAGCAAAAAAGTTAATAATCTCGGATGATATCGTAGACCCAAGATTTTTACATTTATGCTATAATTTACTTTTCAATACATTTGCTCGAAAAACGTACTTACGAGGACGTAAACATTGCTCGTAAGTAGTTACTTACCGAACTAGTGCGGTAAGTAAAAAAAGTATGATACCAAGGAGTTTTTAAGCTCTGATCATAAAATTATTTTGTAAAAATACTACAGTGGTGACTTTTTACTTGGGTGACGACTGCCTACCTATATTTAAAATAAAATGGAGAGTACCAGGAGAACATAAATTGACAAGAGGCTGACAGTACCCATGATAGGTTCCTTTACCAAGTGTATTACTTATACCTGTTTTCTCTCAAATGTATTGAAAAACGTCGTAAGATACACGTCCGTAAGGGTTATGACAAACTCGTGCCGATGGTAAACGTCAACTCGTTTGTAACAACCCTACTTACGGAACTTGTATCTTAAACTACTATTACAATGATCTCCTACAATGTAATAACCTTCTAAAAGGTCATCCACACTATTCGATCCGGATGATCGATCGAATATCCAATGTTGCATTAGGGCAATCGAATAAAATCGTATAATATTTGATGAATTACCTTATCCAACCGACTGCGCAACACTTACGATTTTCTGAAATCGGATATTCGATTGATGATCGGATCGGAAGGTTTGGATGATCCTAAACACAGAAATACAGCTCCATACAAAACGAAAGCCGAAATCGGTATATTCACACGTAAACATTTATTCACATTTGTGGAAGCTTGTAGTTGGCAAACTGTATTTTATTTCTTTAGTTAGATAAATAAATTGTACTATAAAACTGCAATCGGTCTATCTGTGTTTTGTATTTTTAGTCTATACTCTGATTTTTATCAGCTGCAGTACCTAAACTATAATTTAAAAATTCACGAACCTCTAAAACGGTTAATTTATACAATCCACACCTGGCGATTATAATATTGGAAAAGCTCATCGGATCTAAAGAAATAAGATATGTGTGCAAGTGTAGGATACGATTTACTTAATCTGACTGCCCCAAATTAAATCATCCGATTTCCTACGATCGGATAATAGATCGATCGGTCCTGGTCATATCCCCTAATTAATATTTTCACTGCAGCTAATTTAAATCTGAGTAGTTTATTTCCAGGGACAATCTAAAGGGAATTAATTAAATAACTGAACACCCCTTAGATAACTCGACTCTTAATTTTATGAGCTTTTGCGCGTTGAATAAAAGTATCGTGCTTTACTAAATTCGCGAAAAAAATATTGGTTTCAAAATAGAGAACCGGAGCTCAATTTTTTTTTATAAGTTTGCGGTCGACATTCAAATCTTTATATCGAACGAAAGTTCTCAGACGGACCTATATGAAAGACTTTTCTAAAAGTCGTTGGACTCTATGTACAGTCAGAAACAGGTCATGCTTCACAACACAGCTCGGCTTAAGCTCCTACGGCTATTGTTTAAGAACGGTACAAAGTCCTATTTGTCAGGCTTGATGTGCTCTTGGATGTACTAAGTACTTAGAGAAACTAAGGGGCGTTATTTAATTAACTCCAGTTACAGAGAGTTGCCGAAAGCTTTTTTTAAGTTATATTAAAACTCTTGATGACAAAGAAAGTGACATGATAGCTTTAGCTTTAACAGAGTTTTAACTTAGAAAAACCTTTGTACAACTGTTTTTTTAATCTGCTATATGTAAGGTCTTCTAAATTAAATACACTTCTACTCTAAACTTCTTCTCTTATACTAATTATTTTAAAACAAATTTTCAGGTGTTTATCATTTTCTAAATGTGCATGAGATTCAATTTTTCATAATCTCACCAGCTTAACCACCACCATTGTCATTTTTATTCTTCATTAATCATTATCATAAACCAATTAGTCAAGCTAATAATCAATATTTTGTATTCTTATAAAATTTTAACCATCATCTTTTTATTTCATTAATCCATCCATTAACATAGAGATATTCGTGAATTTTTGCTAAGTACGTAGGTATATGTTGACGACTCAAACGGCGAAACGCAAAATTAACAAACTGTATTTAAAGTTATAAATACGGGATGTTTGGTATATGTCAGTAAAGCTCTCGGGTGGTTCCTCTATCCATCAAACTGATCAACATTCCCTGAGGAACATATAGTCGAAATATGAAAAGAAACTTGACCCCCGTACGAAATATGCTATCAGTTGATGCAGTTTCCATGGGACGTTGAAATTTTTTTGACCTTCACTCGAGAGGTTTGCAGACATATACCATGCGTTAGTATCCCTTAGTAGTTTGTGCATATACCAGACACCCTGCGTAATTGAATAGAAAACGTTTTCTGTAGTAATTTTAGTGTTTTTCCAAAGGCATTAGCTACTATTAAAACTCACGAATATCTCGCCAATTTCATTTTCATCGCCATCAACTAACGCACGCATATTGACTGCCGCATGTCAGTTAATGCAGGAATATTCGGACCGCAGGGTGATGGCTACCGGCGCGGTAACGACAACGGCTTCTCGACCACGCGTTCCGTGAAGAAAGTGTACCTCTGAGAAACAAGCGGGGCGGACTCGCGCGACCAAATGCACCACCACAAGCATAATACGCACCATCACCATACATTGGGTAAGCGCTTGTGAAATATCTTCTTTCTATTCTATTGTCTTTCTTCTTTGTCAAAACCTTATTCCGTTTTAAAGAAATACGTAATCTACGAGTCGAAATAATAGGGCTTGATTAGAATGGCAGCAGGACAGGTCGGACCGATGCGTAAAATATTGGAGCGAAAGATCTGGTCTGATCAAAACTACATTTATTCGACTGTAAAGTAAAGCCATCGTCATCATATCATCCCATGAAACGTCCACTGCAGAACAAGGAGCTTCCTCCAGAACTCTAGCAAAAACGCGTTGTAATTAGGAAGGGATTTACCATAGCCACCACGCTTGTAAGTGTTGCGGCTGGCGACCGCTGTCGTTGGTGACCGCAGTTTGTAAGATGGTACGATACAAAGAAAGATGCTGCTGCCCATCCTTCGGTTTCGGTCCATTAGTCGCCTCTTACGACACCCACGGGTAGAGATGGGTTGGTACTATTCTATGCGGGCTCCACACAGCCACCGTAATAGGTCCGTTTTGACAGCGGTCAAAAGTACGAAAAATTACGACCTGCAAAAAAAAAATTACGTCAAAACTGACTTCTTAAGTTGGTCCTACTTAGTACGGTTTCTTTCAAAGAGATTCGAAGTATACTTTATACAACCAGCGAGCGCACGCGAATGTCAAAAACGTCCCTGACTACATCCTAGACTTTTTTTCATGTATAAAATTTCTTTGGTTTCTTCATCTAACGTGAGGGTGTGTTGACAGTGTCCCAGCGTAGCAGTGGGTCGGGCACGGCGTCGGCAAGTGGGCAGTCGTCGTCCTCGCCGTCGCCGCCGTCGTCGTCTCCGTCGCCCTCGGCCGAGCGCCCCCCCACCCCGCCGCCGCCCGCGCCCATACCCTGCGCCTACATCTACCGCAACTAGCGTGCGCCCGCCCCGCATTCTCCCGAGCAATAACAACACGCCAACGCCTCTAATGTGAACGAACCCAAAAACTCAAACGTTCGAAATTCAAACTTTTATAAGATTATTGTGGACTGATGAGACATTCCAAATTCAAACTGAAAGTGATTGTTGTTCGAGAACGTGTAGTAATTTATACGATCGTGTGTTTTTTTTTTGTTAACACGATGATTGTAAAATTGTTGTCCCCATCTTTGTGGAAAAGACATCGTACAAGAAAGTTGCCTAAATTATTAAATGTGAAAATTATGGATTATTCAAAATGGACTGTAAAAATACAATACCATGTTTTCAGAATTCGATGGTGTAATGAAATAATTTCTTCCATGACAATGAGAATACCCACTAGGTATATAAATTGACCGTTCCTCCTTGGTCAGACAAGTGACAAAAAATGCAAAAATAAATGTATTTTTTTTAAAAGACGGAACAATATTATCGATTGATGTATGTAAGATGAATAATGTAACAAATTGTAGATTGTTTAGATATACATAGTTTACTGATAATTTAGGTGAAAGTATAAGTTTTTGTTGATAACATGTTGAAGACTAGTTAATGTAAAGTTGTCGGTGTCATTGCAGATTTTTCACAAGATTTAGGTAGGGTACCTACAGTTGAAATAATCGAGCTTGATTAAAATTCCTCCACGACAGAGTTATGCGTGAGAGCAGGACGGACCCATACGTGTCTCACTCGCTCTTATATCATACGCATCGCTCCGTTCTGCTGCCACACTTCTGTCATTACAGTAAGGCCACCGTAATAGGTCCTTTGTGACAGCTGTCAAACGTACGAAAATTTATGACCGGCAAAGAAAAATTAACCCTGTGTGTTGGTGGTAAAGAAACGTCAAAACGGACTTCTTACGTTAGCCCTACTTTAGAATCAAGCTAGACTATTTCTACTGTAAGTAGGTACTTTCACTGTGTTCTTATACCGTTGTCAAGAAATATTATAATAATAAAATTTGCAGTGGACCCGCAATTGCTTTTTTACATACCTACTATTTGTAGCATTACGTCATTAAGTATAGGGATTCTCTTATTCTAAAGTTCTAGTGATTGCATAGATAACTCTTTAATATCAATGATGAATGTATGACTACCATGACTACAATTTTGGAGAACTTAATTATTATAAGTAGCAAACTTTGTCCAACGGCAAAATAGCCACAGAATAAAATTTAAATGGCGGAAATTCGAATATGAGCTATGAGAACATCATGTTCTTTTGTGAATTTCATGACAATTTTTCACAGGTTTTTCCTTCTCATCGATGATGATATATTTAAATTTCACTTTCGAGCCAATGTTGGCCCAATGATCATACAACTAAAAGCCAATGTGGAGAAAAAGATGTTGTGATAAGGATGTCTCGCCCCTGTACTTATAATAATTACTCAGACTAATCCACTTTGTAAATAATGTATGTACAAAGTATAAACGTGAATTTATCATCGATATTACAAAGTTATACAAACAAAATAATAATTATAATAGTTGATATCAACGTCATAATGATACACAAAAAAAAAAAAATATATTTACCGTGTACAAATGATATGTAAAGTTCTGATACTTATTCATTCATTAAAGTGCTTCTTATGGGTGTATTTAGAGAATTAGGGGATCGTTTTGATAAATTATTCGATAAAGTTATAGAGTTAGCCATTATTGTATACATAGAGGTATAGTGTAAGTAGGCACTGTGATGCCGCAATGCCAATTTAACTGTTGGTGCGCCATTGTAAAGTTACAATTTGTAACTGTGATCACTGTACATATTCTGTGAAAAATTTTTTTTTTAACAACAAACTTTTCTAAATTGAAATTTCCAAAAATGTGGGCCAAAGTAAGAAGACAAAACATTTTCTGTCGTTGTTTTGTAAAATGAAGACCGTTTTAATGTTTATGAAGCTTTGTGTTTTGGACACGCTAGATTTTTATTTGGTAACCATGAGTAGGAAGGTACTTGATCCGGGCAAAAAAATATTTCCTAGAAAAGCGGTGACGTAATTTAGCGGCCGCCGCTATATTACGGAGAATGTGAAGAAGTTCGTGTGGTTTCCTAAAGAGATTTCAAACTTACATAACTTTAATATCGGTGACCTGACGACCGTCTTGCACGTGTTTTCTGATTTTAGTGTTGGGCAAAATTTGGTTAATTTATAAATTGTTCCATAAGTTTTAAGTAGAGCAGCGAGGATAAAAATAAAATAAATATTGATTATGTAAGAGTTAATGCAAAGTTGTAAAATATAAAGTAGAAACTACAAATCTCAAAAACTGTCATCTGAGTTCGGTAAAACAATAGGGTGTTTTCCAGCACCTCTTGAAAGTTCAACTGGATAAAGCTGCTGCTGCTTAGGCAAATAGAAAACGGTCACCTAGTATGAAAATGATTAAGTCAAGTTTGATTTGCTACCTTCAAATGTCTGTAATATATTTTCTTCATAAAAGATTTCATTCATTTGACAATGCCATTATAAAATAAATTATCAACAATGATGAGCGTCTCACCTAGGAAACTTAAAAAAATGTAGTTAGCAAACGTCATAGAAAATTGCCCATTGCTATCGGAGTTTCTAACTTTCCACTATTATCAGCGTGAAAACAGCCTTCTGTTTTCTTCTGTCATACAGCGTTTGCTTAATTAAAGCATCAAATTAGATATTTTTTTTTATATATTCTTTTTTTCTCTTCTTTTATTCTTTTGTTTTATACACGGAGGGTCCTCTTCACCTACAGACCCTTAGCTACCACGTTTTCACGACAAAGCTGTTCGATAAGGGTTCAAAATATCGTGATTAGAATAAGACCGTCGTTAAAAGCCCGTTTTGACAGCTGTCAAACGTATTAAAAATTATGATCATCAAAAGAAAAATGAACCTTGTGAATTTAGTAATACAATACATATGTTGATGTTACCAAAATGTTTAAACGGGCATCTTACGGGCCTTTTTTTTAATTTTCGTTTATTGTCGACATCGGGATGCAATACTACTCGTAGAATGGCACAAGCAACTGTACATTCCTTGGTCACTTGATTGGTTGAGAAAACGTCAAATGATTTTTGGGGCGCGTGGTGGTACTCTGAAGTTCCAAAGGTTTACGGGATCTAGGACACCCTATAGTATAGTGTCTATAGCCACAGAATAAAGTGATAGTACACTTTCCACTTTCCGCCCCCCGCCCGCAATCCACCCCGCACACCCGCGCGCAACCGCCCGCGCCCCCCGCCCGGTGCTCCTGCGCGAAGCGGAGCGTAATGTCCCGTTCGCAATATGGCCCACGCGGGTCAGTTGTACTCAATATGCGGGGCCTATACGACCTTCCAATTTCAAATTCGAACTTGTCCGGAGTGTCAGGACCTGAGTTCAAGAGATACGTATAGCGCCTATCTATATACGTATCTGTCTGTCCTGAGCTCAGGTCCTGACTTTAAAGGACTATCTTTTTTATGAGATATGTGTTATTATTTTATGGCGGATATCTTTTTTTTATGTAACAAGTAAGCAAACAGGTGGGCCATGTGATGGTAATCACTACCGTCCATAGCACTGACAGTAATAAGACAGCAAAGCGCGTTGCCCATCCTGAGAATTAAGATGGTGTGTGTCATGTGCCAGTAGTGCTAAAATACAAAAATTTACAAGAAACGTGTTTTTAAAAAACTTCTTTATTTTAACTGTATCATGAAAACTGTAGTACATCGTATCAAGCGATCCAGGTACAATTAACGATGACGCCGCGCCGCCGTTTAGTTCTTTTTTTTCCACCAAATTTGAATGTGTGTAAAGAAAATGTCAATTCTACTTGTAAAGACTTAGTGCCTAAGTGTGTGTGGCAGATTGTAATTTGTAATTACAAGTTATTACAAATTACTCAGTTTTCCTTTGGACTGAATGTAGATCTGGGGTAGGAGCCATTAGATTAGAAAATTGAAAGTTGAATACGCCATAGAAAATAAAATTAAACTAATTTAAAAACAATGTAATTTTTTATCACAATAAAATGTTGAATGTTCAAGAAGTAAAGCTTAAGAACTTTTCTGAAGGAACATGAATATTTGGGCCTCAACTTTATCTATGTTCCTTGGTAAAAGTTGACCATGGGTGGGCTGAAATTGGTTTATACGAATTTTGCTATGTAACGCTTCTCAGCTTTTACTTATAGTGTTACACTTGTTTTAAAAGGTTTTTAAAAGGTTTTATAAAACTGAAGGAGCAAGATCAGTCAATGAATAAAACTTACAGAAAGTAAAGAAAAAATCTGCCTCTATACCAAATTGCGAACTTGATTGGACAGTTTGTTCCACAGAGCAGAAACAACTTTGTTTCTGCTGTGTGGTTTGTTCGGTATGGAGAGTTTGGAGAGGCTGATGTTTTGTGTTCATTTCCTGAAACTTTTATTCGCTTAAAGTTGTTCAGTTACGTTGACTGATCATGCCCTTTCAGTTTTCGGAAACCTGTCCCCTACACCTTGTTTGTTGACGTACCTAAGTAATATATACTCTTGAGTTGAGATATGCGTTTAGAAATTAGGCCATTCATTATGCGTCGAGACGAGAAATTAGACTAATCTCTGTGGTTTACTTTTTTTCTATTACGAAAACTTTCTGCCTACTTTGCTAGGGCGCCGCTCTATGGCGCCGCTAGTATTTCATCATGTATTTATTCATAAAACAGTATTACTGTGTGCGAATATTACAAGTATTTATAATTTATAATTAGACTAATAACTAAACTCTAATTAAAAAACATCATTACAATTCAAAAAATCATTATCAGTGTAAAACAACTCGAGCGTTGTTGAGAAAAGCTGATTTAAAGCCCACCTAGACATTTCGGTCCCGGCTAATGACACCGATAGTTGTCGCTAAGAAAGTAGAGGCCACATCGGCTGCTTCAAAACTTTGAAAATCAGTTTTTCCAGTGCTACTAACCTAGCAGCGTGTAATCGAGGGTTTTTTTTGACAAATAAGTCGGCATTTGAGCTGGTGGTAAGTGACGATGAGGTCGAAGATGTAGCATACTTATCTTGATAATGCCCGTTCACTCTAGCCTTGAAAAGATCCAAATTATATTCCTCGAGGAATACATTAGCAGGGAGGGAGTTCCACTCCTTGCCTGTGCGCACGCGCTGTAAGAATGAAGAAGCAAAGCGCTTCGTACGGACCATTTCATGTATTCTATGGTACGGACAGATGGTAAGTCAACGACAAGAAGTGGATCTCGCTTACTCCCAAGATGATGGAAGGGGGGTCAGATGTTAAGTCGCTCTGTGTAAATCCAGTGCCCTCTTAAAATCGCCAGGTTATGTAGGCTACTCCGTAAAAACGGAAATAATGCTACGGCAATGAAAGTGACCCGTGAATGGCATGTGGAATTCATGCACTTTGATTGGTCGAATTGGTCTCATTTTATAGGTCTCTGCTCTGCGTAAATTTTATTGTGAAAGAAAATCAACGTTGCATATCTATGCCATAATAAGTAATAATAAAGGCATTCAAATGCCTTGATATAAAACAATACTCATAAAATCCTTTTTTAAATTAAATACCAAAGATGCAATGTTTTTACTGTAAATTATTTATTTGTAGCATTTATTAATAAGAATGTATTTACTTAATAAATTGTTACTTTTATTGTGAGTGTAACTGCCAATTCGTATACATTTTTACTAACCAAAGTAAGCGCACATACAATGTTTATTTTTACATTGAATAATTAACGTTTGATGCGATTAGATAGACGCTTTTGTACACGGCCAATCGTTTTCGAAAAATAATTACGGACTTTGAAAATAACGAGTAATCTTTACTATTCTGCGATTCTATTACTTCGGAGGAAACAACTAAATGAACTAGATCCATCTCTTGAATATCACCGAGAGATTTTCGATATTTTAAATAGAAAAAAAAACTTTGAAAAACTTACAAAGTGAAATATCCTATACGTTACGGTATCACACACTATTTAATCATTATCAAATATTATATTTGAGTTCACAAAAGTTTATTGGGCTATTTTTATTTTTTTAATCTCGGAAATCACCCGGTGATAGTAGGAAAGAAAAAATAGGCCATCGCGATTTACAAGATCTTAATTTCTTTTAAAATCTTCATAAACTTCTAAAAGTTGTTAGTACCTATAAGGAACTTTAAAATTTTTAGTTACCATTTTCACAGTCCGTAAGTACAAAAAATAACACATACGTAAGTGAGGCTAGTACTTGTAAATAGCGAGTCTGTAATGTAAATTAGTATTTGTCGAGTAAATAAGTAAGCTATAGATATTAAGAGAAAGAATTGTTAAAATTGTTTTTTTGTATAACTTAAAAAATATTGATGAAATGTACAATAACCATTGCTACGTTTAAATTACTGAACCACCTTTTTATACTCATAAAGATAATTGTAATCGTAAATGCCTAGACAGTCTCCTATAAGCGTAAATTATTGATTTATAATTATATTGAGAATTATATAGAACGTATCGTACCGTAGTATATGATAGACCGCTTAATTTAGTTTGAGACTCGAAGCCTTAGTGTTAGAAATTGAAGACTTTTATTAAAATAATGAAGTAACTGTAATTACAGAGAATTGGATTTAAATAAATGAATCCGCCACTTTTATTAAAGTTTAATGTTAAGGTATAGCGCGTTTACGTCACGTTACTCTCAAACTATTCATCACGTACTAATATTATAGCGTGTACATACCTACAGGGTGTAAAAAAACATCTTCTTCTGGATTCAGACCATGAAACTCAACAACTTTTAACATTGGTCAAATATGAACAAAATTGGACTTTCTCTATAGTCTGTAGAAGTCACTTCAGCGCATTTTATATGAAAAGTATTTTTTTACAAAAAACTTTTATTAGTCTAGGCAACGAAGCGGATTGTTGTATGAAGACCCCCGCATTAAATCCTCAGTCGATAAAACTTTGCTGGGGTTTTACACTATATGAGACAAACCTTCTATAAAAAAAAATCGGTACTTTTAATTTTTCCGTCCAAAAATTACAAAAAATGTATGAAAAAATTAAAAGTAGGTACCTACCGATTTTTTTTTGGATTTTTTATAGAAGGTTTGTCTCATATAGTGTAATACCCAGCAAAGTTTTATCGACTGAGGATTTAATGCGGGGGCCAACTGCTTCGTTGCCTACACTATATCTAATAAATTATTTTTTCTTCATTTGAGCTATGTGTTTATGGTCTGAATATGGAGTTTCAGTTTTTTGGAGCGGTAATTTTACACCCTGTATATTGGGGTTGAGTTATCTTACTGAGTCGGTTTCGATGAGTGTGCAATATTTTTCTACTTCTACTTCTTCGCATTCTAAATTAAAGTTTCAAGGTTCTGAACAGATGCGGTCCGTGAAGATTAGGAAGGTAGGGTAGGGCGAGAAAAAGTGTGAATTTAGGTTCTATGCAATGTGAATTTTCTTTGGTTTTGGTCAAGAAGCCCAGTATATCTACATCAGGAAACAAAGAACTTTCACAAAAAACAATTTTTACTCCATAAAAATTTTTCGACTTCCCACACAAAATGAGTCGATCATGTGACCACTTTTTAGGATGGAGACGAAACATTTTTTTCAGTTATATATATTTATTTATTAAAAATTATTTATCATAAAAATTATCGTCGCCAAACTATACAATAGTTTGAAGGCGTTTCAATGAAATTGTTTTACTTCTGGAAAGTTGCTTGTTTTCATTAGTAGAATCACTGGGCTTCAGGAGCGAAATCCGCCCCACACTTCTTTCCTTCCATCACTTTATGTACATATTAACTAGCTATACTAGCCATAGAATGTCCTTCGATTGTTTTGGTAATCTTCAAGGACCTCACTAAATAGAAGAGAATCACTATGGGAAGTGCCTAACTAATTAAATTGCAACAGTAGTGTTAACTGCGTATTCTCGATTTTATAACGACACTTTATTGTAAAAATCATCATATATTATAATCTCCAAAATTTATTTCGTAAATGAATATTAATTTCAACAATCGTTAATCAAGCGTTGTACAATATAGTTGAATATAAGGTGCTTCCTGATCAAAACTGCGTTCCTTTCAGAATGTTACTCGGACCATAAACTGAACAACTTTCCATAGGTCGAAATAAAAAAAAAACTCCCGTAGAAACTGAATCAGCTGATAGCGCATTTTGTACGTAACAGGAGGTCAAACTTTTTTCGACCTATGTTCCTTAGATAAACTTTTCATTTTTATGATTCGATTATTAAGCTCAAAGGAACGCAGCTGATTAGGAAACACATTGTTTTATTTGTTTTCCGTAAAAACACGGAGTAAAAGAACGACCGACTCTAGTTTCGAACAAAGACGGCCATCATAGCGGCCGAAAAGTTACGGCACCCCTTTTTTTTGGAAACCGTAGGTTTAGTGTAGGATTTTGATAGCTCTAAGTGTAGTTATAAAAATCGAGTTATACCTCCGACTCCCATCCCGTGTATTTGGCCGTAGGTTAGCGTGCCTTTAGAGTGTACTGATTACCTCCCAATAAGGTCTGATTGGAATAACCACTATTGTATCACTTCATTAAAAGACATCGTGGCGATGGTGGTAGGGCTTTCGTGCAAAGTCCGTCAGGGGAAGTACCTACCACCCCCTTGCCTTTTTCTGCCTTAAAGCAGCACTGTTTGCATTGCTGTTTTTCGGTTTGAAGGGCAAGGAAGGAAGCCAGTGACATTACCGGTACATGAGACATACCATCTAAGTTCTCGGGATGGGTAACGCGTTTTGCTGTCTTATTAGTGTCAAATTATTTCACTAACAAGACAGTCGGTGTCATGAGCGGTGGTGACCACTTGCCACCAGGTGGCCCACCTGCTCGTTTGCCCAATTAAGACATTAAAAAAAATAAACTTGTTGACTTGTTATTCCTATTAGTGGTTATTTCCTTCATTCTGCTTCAAATCCTTCTGATGATAGTTTGGGGAACATACATCCATACATACCTACCATGTAATATCATTATAAATTATTAATTAAGTTACCTTCATCTTCAGATTCAACTTTCAATATTTATCTCATTTGTTAATACAGCATTAATTTGCTTTTTAGACACTCCATAGGATTAAGTAGGAGTTTATAAATAAAAATAAATGCAAAAAATGCAACTACAGTGATAGTAATGTTACACCGTATTCGCTGCCCGTTTTTATAGAGTGCAATTTTTTTATAACTAGATACAAATAGATTGAAACATTGATTTGCAAAATATGAAATAAGATGCCAGCAGGCACGGTTTTGTATTTTTCTCTTCATTGTTCAAATGTTATGATCATTTTCTCATTAAAATATTATTAATATAATGCTAAATATTTTAGCAAAGGATAAAATGTATTCCTTTTCTTTAGTAAATAAAATATTGAAACATACGAAAGCCTTTTATTTTTATGTTAATAAATGGCACAGCAGCACTGTACTTACTTTCTCGCGATATGCGAGAGTCATCGTTGTCTGATCGATGACCGACCTCACAAACCCTGGTAACAGAGTTGTGGAGCCGCCCAAGCCCTCTGACATGGCTCATCTGACGACTACTACTGTAGAAAGTAGCCGGGACCAACGGCTTAACGTGCCTTTCGAAGCAAGGAATCATCTAACTTTTCAAACAATGAGATGATTCATGCTGCGTTGTCCTAACCAAACTGAGGAAGTCACACAAGGTGATATTTTTTTGACTGTGTCCCCAGCGGAAATCGAACCCAGAACCTCCTTCTCTAACTCAAAACCCTGGATATTAAAATCTCTTAATGACGTCAGCTAAACTACATCGCTTCAAAAACAAATAAATACTGGATCACGGAGGCCGCAGAGAGTAAATAAATACTACCTTCAAACTTATGCTACTGTAATAAGTCCCTACCACAGATTGTCGCTACCCTATTAAGCCTATATTGAACCATAGCCCTACCTAGCCTAGCCTTGACTAGTTGTATTCAATTAAAATGAAGTACCTAACTTTCTAACTTAACCTAGCTGTACCTAAAGGGAAACCTAACTAAAGACCTAATATTACCTAGCACTTGTTCTGTAGTTCCTAAAAGCTATATAGGGTATGTCTCAGGCCGAAGGTTGAAAAAAGAATCGTCTAGCTTTTTGGAGGACACAGTAAATCGTGCCGCGATCAAGCAACCCTAAATTCTTTTAACTTTCTTCAAGAAAATTATGTTTATTTTTACAGTGGAAAGGCCTGAAATACATCCAGTCCCTTTAGCTCAATCTGCTTATACGGATAAAGGTATTTTATTACTTTTATGATCGAGATGACTCACAAAACTAACTTTTGTTTGTATATTGCGACCCCGTGTAAGATGTATCACAATAATTTCAACTTTTCGCTAAGTTCCTGTCCTGCTCCTTTTCTAGCTGTTGGCGTAAAGCTGCAGTTATTCCTATCCCTAAAACAAGTAATCCGTCTTCCTTTTCTCACTTTCGCCCTATATCAGTCAGTACCTTACCTACCTACCTACCTTATAGGTACCTTTCCTTTCCAAAGTTTTAGAACGTCTTCTTCACCATCAGCTTTCCGTTTTTGTAAATTCTCACAACATTCTTAGTCCCTTTCAGTCTAGCTTCCGCCCTGGTCACAGTACGGTCACAGCTCGCACCAAGGTATCTGATGGTGTGCGCTTCGGCATGTCAAATCAGCAGCTTACAGTCATGGTTTACTTGATTTTAGTAATGCGTTTAATACGGTCGACTTCGACATTCTCCTTTCAATGCTCTCTGCATATCTCAGATACAGTGGTAGAGTACGTGGTTCAACGGTTACCTTACCGGTAGGCAGCAATGTATCCGCGCTGTTGTTGATATAACTGCCGGTGAGCCCCAGGGCGGGGTATTGTCCCCTCTCCTTTTTTCTATCTTCATCAACTTCCTTTCCCCTCTCCTCTCCTGTTCATATCATCTTTACGCCGATGACCTGCAGATTTACACCCAAGCTTCCGCTGATGAGATTGATGGTGAAATTGAAGCATTGAATAATGATCTCAAGACTGTCCTTCAGTGGAATAATGCTCATGGCCTAACAGTAAATCCTGCAAAATCGCAAGTCATAGTTATTGATGGGTCCAAAATACGTTGACCTCTTGAGTTTAATGGCGTTCATCTCTCAGTAAGGTTGTTAAAAATGTTGGTGTTTTCTTCCACTCTACGTTATCCTGGTCCCATCATATCTCCCAAGTGAGTAGAAACTCTTGGCGGCGGTAGGAGGAGGTGGAAGAACCTGCATAACATGCAGCTGATATTCAGCGTCACGTGACACCAATTATCGGCTGCACATTATTTGCTGCATATTAAATGTTGCACATTCTCCCGGCGCTTTAGCAGTGTGACCATTTTTAGCAGGATCCAGCCTTTTTGGCAGTTTTAGCTCTTCATTATAGTCTCTCGCGGTTTCGGTTGACGTTTTCTAGGGTCTCCTCACGTGAATATTTCCATCGCAATTAGTTGTGGCAATCAGAAAAATCGAGATTGGCTGTGCTCTACTCACGAAGCAATTTCACCAGAATTTCATGACGGAAACATTCTAAATTTATAAAACTTTGTCGAAATTTCAAAATGCGGTACTTGTGCTTACCATCGACTCATCAAATCACAAAAAATAAGCGTAGAAAAGAAGATATTAAGTGAAAAAGTGGCTAAAAATATTGCTTTTATCTAACAACAATAATAAATGTCAGCCACGCATGGGGACGGAAAGATTTCGACCATAGAACTAAAAGTATGAAAATTGCATGCAATCACACTCCACACGTTGCAATTTGGAGACAATTTGTTTGACAGATTGTAGATTGCTAAGATTGGATTGTACAATTTGACAATTAGTGTGATGTCAGTCCCAATCTGCCTACTTAACACTAAAACCAAAACTATAGACTAGATGTATATTGACGTTTATTCAAAGGTGTCGATAGATGGCTCTGAAGACAGTTGCTAAAGAACTTAAAATAAATGTGTCATAGATGAAGCGTGAAGTAAAGAAACCTCCTTAGACAATACGTACAATACAGGAAAAATAAGTTGACAGTTAAATTTTCCTACAACAACGCTATCTATCAAGAAAATGAAAACTAGTTTTTTTTTTAAACCAGCTCATTGTATGGTCTATGTATGGGACCGTATGCAGATAGAGGTAAATTTGCTGTTTTGACACAGCATGCACTAACATAAACGTGGAGTCAACTTCATAGACATGTTATACTAAACTTCGCACATTCCATTGTCATAATTTTTAAGGCCCCTTTTTGCAACTTTGTTGAAAGAGTAGTGGCCCAATGAGATAGGAAGGTGTAGGTCGTCTCTAAAACCTTTTTGTCATTCAAACTCATCATTTGGTAATTTGCCCCAACTGGGAATGAACCCGGAACCCTTTGCACAGCAAGCTGCACTACCACTGCACCACACCGGCTGTTTTACACCATAAGCTTCCTTGGTTGCATGTCTTCTTATATTTGGTATGAACATTTTTTCCAATGTGATGCATACCTACACGTCGCACAAAATAACTATGGCCCTGTCATTGATGCGCAGTAGTCAATAATGGGCCATTTTTTTCTTCTGCGCATCAATGGCAGGGCCAAAGTTATTTTGTGCGTCGTATACCACATATGAACATTTTATAAAAATTCAATTAAAAATTCAAAAAGACTTCAAGATTATTTTTTGTATTTTTTATGTGATCCTTAAAATCAGAAATACAACATATTTTTTTCCCACAAAGAAACAAAATTCCATGCAGTAAGGGTGAATCAGAGACTGTGGTAGGATGTGGCAGTTTTTTCCCCTGTGTACAGTGCGACAAGGCGATGAACGTGGCAAAAAAGGAACTAACACCGCCACCTTGTGAAACGTCACTTTTGACAGTTCTTCTCATACAAGCGCCCTCACTCACGTTCATTATAAGCCTTTCAATTCAATTCAAATTTGTTTATTAAAATTTCATAACATAACAGTTTTTGAAAAACCAAAGCGTTATAAAAACAATTCAACAATAATTAATGACCTTGTCGCACTCATAGATTTATTACTTCGCGCGTGGAGCTTTTAACCAGATTGCATTCTTCCAAAAATTATGCGAGCAGAGTAGGAAGTAAGATGAGAGGAAGCTGTCCCTTTCTAATAGATTTTGCATGACATTTTGTTTATGTTGCCATGACAACATCAACAAAATGTCATGCAAAATCTTTGTTAAAAATCATTTTACCAAAGAGTTTTTAATCCAGATAAATCAAAAGAAAATGATTTTCTGCATTTATCAATATTTAATAAAAACTGAGAGAGAAGTTTATACTGAGAGAGAAGTTTATACTTTGCACGTTGAAAATTATTCAAATAAGTATTTAAAAATACGTATAAATAAAAATTTGTGGATATAAAACTTACCTTTTTGCACGGAAATTGTGCTAACTTCATTAGTATGGCAATAATTAGAAAGGGACGAAGTACATCGACTATGATGTCTTGCTCTGCTCGTTCTGCCTCTGTACAAATTGTTAAGAGTACGCTATCATGGTATATGTAAGATCATTGGTCGCACTGTACTTGTGTACTCTGTGGGATCACCAATTTGAAGTTGGTCACACTGTATTATTATTGAATGATGGTGTTGTGATTTTCTTTACTTTAGGAAATGGAAAATAATATCATTAATATTTTTTCATTTAGTTTTAAAGAAGTAATTATTGATGAGATTGCCTTAGAAGGTCTGGAGGGAATAGGATTTGATTTATTATGGCGCCGTATAGGGAAAAGGATGTCTTCACAAGTTACCAACAAAATGATAGCCCGTTTTTGGAGTTTCATACTTAATTGCGAAGCTATTTCATTGTATGAGATACCCGAACCTCTGAGCTATGTGGAAATAACAGATAGATTTTCTTTGGTTGACGAGGAAAGCGGCAATATACTTGATCCTGTAAGTACTATTTTTATTGTTTTTGCCAAACAAGGTATGTTTGAATTGACTGCAATTTCCAAAGCTTACTCTTATCTCATTTTGTTATTATTTTATATTGTAAATGTTGTGTGTTACTGTAAATTAATTAATTCTATTCCACTTGCAGAACACTGAAGAATTTGATTGTCACATCAAAAATTTGGTTTCTTTAAATTTATAGATACTTTATCTATGTTCCTTGTACTCAATAAATACCCATATGGAATCAAGTAATTTTAATGAAAAAACATGCTGCGGGATATGTGTAAGTACTGACTAAAGGTTACTTGGTATTTTTCAGCCGGAATATCTTGATGGTCCTTACGAATATTGCCCTCAGGAAAATGAATATGGCTCCTGTAAACACTATGGAACTAGAAAACTGATTTTAAAAGAACTTGTCAAGGATATGTCATATGAGAAAATATTCGAAAGATATGGAGATAAGCTGGTTATGGTTGCATCTGTTGAGGAAAGATGGAAGGCTCTGGTTCCACACATACCAGTGAATGTTTTAAAAGATATGACTAAAACTCACTATTGTGTGCTGGAACTAATAGGTAAATCTAGAGAAAATGTAAGTTAATTTTTCTTTTATTTATCTTTACATATCAGATAGTAAATCTCATATTAACTCATTATCTTCAAAAACTTTTATTTGGGTTCATAATTTTATTTCCTGGCTTGAGTATATATTGTGTGAGGCCAATTTGCATTTTGTTTTTACCCTGGAAGAGCAACTTGGCCTTGCTATGGATTTACAATTTACACACATCAAAACACAGTACCTAATACAGAGATATTTTAACAAAACATGAATTCTAAAGAATGTCATCATCATAACATCCCATGAAACGGCCACTACAGGACAGGGAGCTGAGTCCAGAACTCCATCTTTTGCTGGAAAAAAAGTGGAGGGGAAGTACCATAGTCACCTCGCTTGTTAGCATTATGGCTGGCACCATGGACCGCGGTTGTAGGTGACCGCAGTAAGTAAGATGTAAAATATAAAGGAGGATGCTGCTGCCCACCCTCCAGTTAACCCTTAGTCGCCTCTTACGACACCCACGGGTATGTATGGGTTGGTACTATTCTTTGCCGGCACCACATGGGACCTAAAGAATGTATATGTCAATATTTTCTTAAGACATATATAATATCTAAATAAACTACATTTAATAATCTATTCAAAAGAAAAAAATTATAGCCATTCTTTATTTTGTCTTAATAAATGAACACTTATTTAAAAAAAGTTTAAAATAAAAATTGTACCGAAAGCATATTTTTCGAATGCATTGCTAATTAATGAGGTATCATTAGAATCTTCTTGATCATCCGCTGGTTATAGAATATAAGACGTCACATTAAATTAAATGTGGCGCCCTCTATCGGAGATTAAGTGATGAACGAAAAAAATATTTTTTTACCTTGATACCGTGTTACCGTTGGGTATCAAATGAATGGGTATAATGAGCACATTTCATACTCATACTCATTTATTCATAATAATATTATTACAAGTCAATGTTGCTTATAAACTAGTATAAGTCTACTAGTCCAGGCCCTGGCTAAGGTTCTGTAGAGAAATTAATGTACATATAAAAAATCAGGAATGTTTAGCAGGTGTCCTAGTAAGTATTTTTCACTCGGGTGATAATCCGTCACCCGGTCCATTTTCCAGCTATGACGTCATAAAATTTTTGTAAGGGACATAAATTTTTTTTCCTCATCCTATCGTGTAGTATATCAAATAAAAGGGCTTTATGAGCTGATTCTGGAAATATACTACATTGTCACATTTGAGCATCTGGTTATCTTAAAATCAAAGAAATATTTTCGAAACACACCAAGTTTGAGCTCCTCCAGGGAACAAACAGATGAATCACTTTTTGTAACATATACGTCTAATGACTCGTTATATCCTCATTAATAAATTGTGTGAAAGCAATTTTGAAAATATTGAAACCAAAACTAGATAAATAGGATAAGGTTTTCGATAAAAATTTCCTACATAAACATATTCAAAGTCGCTTTTATGAGGTTTCATATGAGGATATATCAAGTCATTGGACGTTTAGTTTGCAAATTATTAAATTTAGGATCTGATTGCAGTTTTTTTAAATATTATGTCATAAGTGGGCAAACGAATGTGTGGGCCAGTTGATGGTAAGTGGTTTGGTACCACCGCTCCGCTCAAAGCACCTTATGTCTAATTTGTGCCATAATTTGACACTAATATAATTAATTTATTGACATTTTTTACTATCACATTCATGTGTTTTAGTGTATATTAATTTGTTTTGTTTTTATACAATTAATTAATTAATTACTGTAATTGGGTATACCGTTGTGATTAATAATAAATAAATAAATATGACAGCTGAGCGCGTTGCCATAAATAAGATGGTTTGTCTCTTGTGCTGAAAATTTTACTGGCTCCGTTACCCTTCAAAGCGAAACACAGCAGTGAGAACCCTGTTGATTAACGGCAGAAACAGGCAAGATTATCACCCGAGTAAAAAATACTTACTAGGACACCTGCTAAACATTCCTGAAAAAAAAATTTATGTACATACATTTCCCTTCAGAACCTTAGCCCGGGCCTGGACTATACCAAAGAATAATTTAAATAAACTTTTAACATAAAAATTTTACAATAAAAATAAATAATTAGGTTTAATTATTATTAAAAAATTAAAGTCATTCATAATTATTATTCATTTATTTATTACCAATTACCTAGTAGGTACTCACTAACAGTGTAGAATGCCTTCTCCACCAGCCACTTCTTTAGTCTAGATTTGAACATTGATAGTTTTAACGTATTATCTGATAAGTGCTAAAAAAGCTTGTTGTAGTACTTAGGCCGTGGTCATATTATGCCACCTACCCTATAAAAGCGATCAAAGGCAAAGTGACATAATAATATGACCGACCATGGCTATTATCTGAACATGTTTATGTTGAATATTATATTTTTATTTATTTTTATTTTATAAAAAAGCGATCAAAGGCTTTAAGGCAAAGTGACATAATAATATGACGGTTCAAGGTGTTCAAATATCAATAACGTTATTATAAGAGTTCACTTAGCATGGCTTTTGGGACCAAATTTGGATACAAATCAAGGGAGCAAATGCTAATAAAATGCTATGACAATATTATAAAAAATCGCCCATACAATGGTCCACACAGGACGAAGTGTGGATACTTACGAGTAGAAATTAGAATTGCGCTTGTGGTGCTGGCAAAGAATAGTACCAACCCATCTCTACCCATGGGTGCCGTAATAGGCTACTAAAGGTTTATGAATCGGCGGATGGGTTGCAGTATTTTTCTGTGTATCGTACCATCTTACATACAGCGGTCATCAACCACAACGATCGCCAGCCGCAACCCTTACAAGCGTGGTGACTACGGTAATTCCCCTCCAAAGTACCACGCCTTTTACTGTATTCTGGAGAGAGTTCCTTTTCCTGCAGTGGATGTTTCATGGGATGTTATGATGATGATTTATGATTATAAAAAATATATGTTTTACTAAAAATTTATTGGCAGTGAAAAAAGAAACAAATGTCAGACATAAAGGATCAGAACTTTTACTGCCTCTCTATTTTTTTAGAAAAACATATTTTTAGAATATTGTAATATAATTTCGCAATGAAAACTTTGAAATCAACGCAATTATTTATAGACATCGACTTTGTCCGTACAACTTTCCCATGAATCTGAAATTTTATGTGTTTCATAGATATTTTAATTTATAGGGTCAGATGACAGTGGGCAAAACAAACTTAATAAAAATAGTAAAAGACTCCAAATTCCTGTTCTACAACCGAAAGTACCTGCAAGATTTAGACCTTATAAGGGTGCAGTCGTTACCTGTGATGACAGGACATAAGTCTTTCAAGAGCTTGCTATTAAGGCTGAAAAGGTAATAATTTAGACGTGAAAGCGTAACGAACAGACAGATATACAAACAGAATTACATTTGCATGTATAATATGTATTCGTTTGGATTAAGGGATTTCAATGATTGTCAGTAAATGAGCTTCGAGTCGGATGGCGTATTTTTATTCGTGTTAACGGAATATTTGCTTATTCCGTTACTGAGAAAATAGTTTGTTCATAATCGAGAGTAGAATCAATTTCACGGATTTTTGATAGGGGTTAATTCTTTTTTTATTATTTTGCCGCTTCTAAATATTTCTGTGGCTACGCGCGCGGGCGGCACGAGGTTCATAAGCGGTGAGGAGGGGGAGGGAAGTGGGCGTGGCGTGCGCGGCGGACGCGAGGCGGACGCGCCATGATAGCTTAAAAATCTATTAGAACATTCGATGAAACTTTAAAATACGATATCTAGAAAACTAATCCTTTTTTTAAAGATTTTTTTTACGGAAATTGATTTATTTTAATAAAAATCAGTTGGGGTGTATGAGGTTGTCGCTTATTCCATTAACACGTTGTATAATATATTGTAATGAGTTGATAGAATAAATGTCCTACGAGTTGTCATTTAAATTGGTATTTATAGCGTTTCAAAAAAGATTTGCAAAATGTTTCAACTGATTCTTATTTCAGGTTCCACCAAACACTCCTGCTGAGTATGCCGAAGCAAGGCAAGTTGCATAATATTGTTCAACACTTGTTGCAAAAACCGAACTATATGGAAAAATGCAGATCTCTTATACAACAGAACCTTATAACAAGCTCGCATTGCAAGAAATTGGCTAAATGTGAGAATATCTTTTCTTTTGTGAGTATGATTAATTTCCTCTTACTAGCTCAAAATTGCTTTATTATTTAAAAAACAGGTATCTACATCAATTTTGTAAGTACAGGCCATGCCGTAAAATCATTAAGTTTTTTGTTTTTTAATTAAAACAATATTCAACATAAACAATTCCAGGAACATATAAAAATGGAATCTGTACAAGAGAAAAAACTTACTAAAAATTTGGGCGAGCGAGTGATTCGGCTCGACGCGCGTAGTGAGGATTCGTCCCAATCTGATGGTGAAACAAATGCGGAACCTCAGAATTGCCGATATCAAATAAAAGTGGGCTTACTTAGACAAGCGTACGAGATCCTTTTAGAAGCGGGGCTTGAAGGTCATTCACAAATGGAGATAGCAGAAATCCTCGGAGTAGAATACTACACAGCAAGAACAATTTGTAGGGTATTTAGATCAAAGAATATCGTAAAGGAGATTTTTGTTGATAAGGGCAAACAAAGGATAGCAAGGTAGGTAATAAGAAATCTCTATTTATTATTATTTATTGATACACTAGCAGCACATGGTGCTGATAAGGGTATATCACTGCATTTGTGCGTGTCAGATATTTGTTCAGTTTGTTTTTGATAACATTCGCAAAGGGAGCTCTGATCACTGTCTGTGGTAGTTTATTCCACAAATTCACTACACAGTTCGGTAGAAAATGATTACTAGAAAATAATGCCTAGGGTTGCTTGCACCAGAGTTGTGTGATAGTTTCATTATGTGTCCCCTCAGATTTTACAAACATATTATTACTGAATGCTATTTTTAGATTCGTGGCCTCCCTTTCTGGATCTGCAGTCAACGCTAAATACGAGGAAGAGAAGAAGAAATTCCTTGAATTGATAGAGGAATCTGAAAAAGCTGTGACTGAAAGAACGGATACAGAAAATACAATGCCCGAAAATACACCAATCAAAGAATCAGATGAACCTCCTAAAAAGAAACCCAAACTTGAAAAAGAAGATGTGGGAACTAGCGAAATGGATGAAAATAGTATTCAACCTATAATCAATGAAGTTAAATACTTAGATGGATACGAACGTTTAGGGCAACAGCCCTTTATGCTTCCTGGTAGGGATCCTACGATGAGGCAATTAAAATATGCAAATGGTATCCTTAAAACAATAAAAGAACATGTTATAGTAAATGGATATACGACTTTAAACACATTATCTGCTAGAGAAGCAAAAGAGCCCGTTATGGATGGAAAATGTTTCAAATTTATTTTACATAGACTGATCAGCGATGGTCAAATAAAACTTTTGAAAATGTCTTGGCCAATTTGGCAGCGGTCAATAATACTTTTCTGCGCTCCCTACATAAAGCGCACAGATTCAATAGTACAAACCAAGTACAAAGAGCTAAGCCTTCAAATCTTAAGATGTAAGAAAATGGAAAGAGCGAAAAAAGAAACTCTGAATGCAGCAAAGCAACAGATGCTAAAATCAAAAGAAGTGCCGTCAACAAGACCCCTAGCCTTTTCCCTGTATCCGCGGTACATGAAGCTGCAAAAGTTGCATGAATTCCTAATAAGGCAAGTGTACTTCCCTGACGAGAGTACGGACGTCCCACCGGGCCCAGAAGGTTTCTCCTCCATCGCAGAGATGATCCCGGAGTTCACCGTCGAGTTCGTGTTGGGTAGTATGAGTCACATTGCTCTAGGACAAATGTACAATGTGAAGATCCCTCAGAGCATGTTGCAGCAGAAACTGCGCAACGTGCCCAGCGAACTGTTCAAAACATTTCTAGCGACCCCGACCTTACAGTACAACTGGAGACAGAGCCTGAAAGTGCTTTCGTCCCTCGGCCTCTTGCAGCTAATCAAGAAACCTTCCTCTAGCGATGAGAACTGCGCTCTCTCATACGAGTACTACATGAACCGACGAGCCACTCTCATCGACACTTCCGGGGTCTGGCCGAGAGAAAACGCTGACAAACTAGCTCTCCAAAAAACTTACTACTTTCAATCGATGGACGATGTCGCCAAATACTGGAGCGATATGTACAACATCAGTATTAATACTCAAATACAGCTCGAGCCGAATGAACGTTCTCGCCGACTGACGACATTCGTGCCGAGGCAGCGCGATGAAGTGCAACTTAATGACAACGGACAAGTATACGGCAACGGACTTGGCCCGTGCGGCTTCGACTCCATCTTCTTCATGGAGATGCCTAAACTATGGATCGCGTGCCACACCAAACTAAGAAACTTCGCTCTAATCAAGAGACCTGTGATAAAAGTGCAGAGAGCGAAACGTAAAACAAAAGCTAAACCAAGAAAACCTACTCTTGGTGTAAAAAGAACTCGTATTAAACCGCCCACCGTCGGGGGAATTAAGAAAAGGAAAAAGAACCAAAGGATCAATCAGCCGAAGTGGTCAAAAGACGACGACAGAATAATAACTTTGTGTAAAGCGGCAATAGCGGTGCTGAGCCCGACGCCGCATCCCTGCTTCCTGCAATTGAGAAATTTAGTCGCCAAGGACATATTCTCGATCTCTGACCCTAAAAAAACAGCGGGTTGGTGCCATAAAAGAGCTAAAATGCTAGAAACTAACACCAAGTGGGGGTACGAGAAAGATTGCGTGATGAACGAACTGCGGCGTCACCCTCAGATCACTAGTCGATACGAGGGGATGTTCAAGATGTACAGGCTGCAATACTGCGGCAATAATCGCAAGCTGATGTCAGTGTTGCGGCTGCCGATGTTCGAAATGGTGATGCTGATGCTACGGCTAGTTAGAAGCGAGGCGTTCACTCGTAAACTGCCTTGTGTCGCCTTGAACCTGGAAGATTTCCACAACAAGTACAGTGTGTGCCCGTCAACGGTAAGCCGGAGCTTCAACACGTATAGGACGGAGGCGGAGTGCGGCCCGACGATGGCTGCCATTAAAGAGGGCATCATAGTCGCTGTCATGTCGAGCTATAGAAGGACACACACACAGGAGGTAATTCAATCGTTACTACATGTTTACATATCCGTAAGAAGTATAGGCCTTGTCTCTTTCTGACTTCCCTGTCACCTACATCATTGTGGACCTAATTGGAGCGAACCAACGAACCACCATTGGTCACTTACTGGTCTGAGCCAGCCTGGTATATAGGTAAGAACGATATCATCATCATAACATCCTGTTTATAGCCCAATGCGTAGGGATCTTCCTCTAGAATTACACTTGCTTTCGAGTGTTTTTTTTTAGGGTTACCCTTATAGTTTCGTCATGTCACGAACAAAGCTTGTAAGCTTTTAGGTTCAGCAGTTTGTAGGTGTAAAAAATCGACATAGCCATAAAAAATTGCAATATGGATTGGGCAGTTTTTATTTGCGAACATTTTTGGCATTTTCTAAAAGTGGAAGTTGTTCATTTATACCCTTTCAGTTTTGGGTCGCCTGTCCCTTACACCCTGTATGTATTGATTACAGACATCACGTCTGATCCACGCGATGTTTTGCGTGTACCCGGAGCGCATGCTGCGTCCTGCCATCGATGAATTGCGCAAGAGTGGGGCCGTCGCCGCCCGGGAGAAGACTTTGAATAGTGTCTCGCACAGCTTCCACTTTCAGGTAAGGTACACACTCAACACAAAGCAATCATGTCTTTCTTTTTGCCCTAGCATTAGGGTGAGCGTATGCTGAGACCACGTCTTGCCTATCGCTTTATTACGAAGAAAACTGAAGGATATAAATACTGTACCCATCTAGAAATAGTCTTTTGAAAATTCTCAGTTTTTGACAATGTTATGCACCCATCTAGAAATATTCTTCTAAATTCTCAGTTTTCGAATTTGAATATGTACCTGTTAGTGATGTAGGTAAGTCAAGATTGTTTTGCGAGTGGCTGCGTCCCTCGCCCCGCCGGCAGTCGAATAAAAACTAACCTGGAGCACGGTTGTTTCTTTGCTGACGCATCGACTCCCTCCGAAATATCGAGAACCAATACTGGCGACTTCGGAAAATTCGGTTCGCGTGTGAATATGGCAATGTCAATCGGATCTTTATCCACGTTTAATCACGAAGTGCAAGAGTGGCCGATTTACAGAGGCAAAATCGAACAATGGTTTGAAGCGAACGATATTGTGGAGGAACAAGATAAAACGGGTAGCAAGCGTCGGGCAATTCTGTTAAGTAGTTTCGCCGAATCGACCTACAAGCTTGTTCGTGACCTCGCGTTACCCAAGGATGTGGCAACGTTATCTTATACCGAAGTGGTGACCTTGCTCGACGGCCATTTTAAACCCAAAAAGTGCGGTTTTGCAGAGCGTTCAAAATTTCACGGTGCTACGCAGCAAGCTAATGAAAGTATGGCAGAGTGGGCCGCTCGTGTGCGCGGATTGGCCATACATTGCGGGTTCAACACGTCGGTGTTAAACGAGCATCTTCGAGACCGTTTTGTACTGGGAATGGTACAAGGACCCGAGCGAGATAAGCTGTTCACAAAGAATTTGGAAGACTTAACCTTAAGTAAAGCATTGGAGATTGCAGAAGGTATGCATAGCGCTCGGTTAGGCGCGCGTCAATCAGCCACAAGCGCAGGGCCGAATGCATTCCAAGATCCTCTGCAGGTATTGAAGTTATCATCAGCAACGTCGAGCCAGGCATATCAGCAGCGAGGCAGAACGGCGAGCACAGCGGCGGCGGGCTCGTCCCGTGACAGGGAATACGTCAGCGGCGGAACCGGCGTTACTTGCTCAGTGTGCGGTTATGTAGGTCATCAAGCGAAAACGTGTCGTTTTGCCGGGCATACTTGTAAAAAGTGCGGAAAAAAAGGTCACCTAAAAAGAGTGTGTTCGAAACGTATAGTGCGACAACATTATGTCGAGTGCAACGCGGATGATGACGACGACGACGGTAAGCGAATAATTTGTAATATTCGTACCTTCGGCGGTGAGCCCATGAAGGAATCTGTGCTAGTGCACGAAAGGAAATTAAACTTTGAAATTGATACGGGTTCTGCTGTGACCGTTATATCTGAACAAGTATATCGCGAATTGTTTTCGTGCTTTAAATTAAAACCTAGTAATTTTATTTTACAAGGCTATAACGGTGGTCGCATTGATACACTCGGGACGCTTAGTTTACCGTTCACGTATAAAAATAAAAAGCGTAAATTAACAGTTTATATTGTACGCGGTAAAGGTCCATTACTGCTAGGAAGAGATTTTATATCAACCTTTGACTTACGAGTTTGTTCCGTGAACCAACTATCTGAAAAGGAAGTAGAAGATTTACCAGCAAAATTTCCAAATTTATTTTCAGAACGGTTAGGCTGTTGCAAAAATTTAACAGTCGATTTACGATTAAAAGAGGGCGCAAAACCCATTTTTTGCAAAGCGCGACCACTGCCATTTGCCTTACGCGAAGGAGTGGAAAAAGAACTTAACCGCCTCGTCGATTTAGGTATATTAGTGCCAGTTGCGTATGCAGAGTCGGCGAGTCCTATAGTACCGGTGATTCGACCTAACAAATCACTTAGAATCTGTGCCGACTATTCAGTGTCGCTCAACAAGCAGTTAATTATAGAAAAATACCCGTTACCGCGTATAGATGAGCTTTTTTCTAAATTAAACGGGGGTGTTCAATTTTCGAAACTAGATTTATCGAGGGCATATAATCAATTTCGTTTGAGTGAGCCTTCTCAAATGTTAACGTGTATAAATACTCATAAAGGGCTATTTAAATATACACGGCTTGTGTTTGGATTGTCCAGCGCTCCAGCCATTTTTCAAAGAGCCATGGAAACGTTGTTGTCGGGCTTAGACGGAGTTCTTTTATATTTAGATGATATACTAGTAACGGGAAAATCTACGACAGAACATTTAGACCGATTGCATGAGGTTTTTCGTAGACTAGAGCAAGCCGGATTAGTGTTACAAAAAGAAAAGTGTTCCCTGTTCCAGGAGTCGGTGTCTTATTTAGGGTTTAAAATTGATAGAAATGGCATACATAAGTCACCAGAAAAAGTTAAAGCTATCTTAGAAGTGAAAACCCCTACAAATATTTCGGAACTAAAATCCTTTTTAGGGCTTGTAAATTATTATAGGAATTTCGTCAGGAGCGCCTCATCTATATTAAATCCGCTTCATGAGCTATTGCAAAAAAATAAGCCGTGGTGTTGGGGGCCACTGCATGAGGAGGCTGTAAATAAAATTAAACAAGAGTTGGCGTCGGATCGGAATCTAGCACATTTTAACCCAAACGCTCAGCTCATTTTAACAGTAGATGCCTCCCCAACCGGCCTGGGCGGAATCCTTTCACAAATTGAAGAAGGGGTGGAAAAACCAGTCTCATACGCGTCACGTTCTTTAACGTCGGCTGAAAAACGATATAGCCAAATTCAAAAAGAGGCAACCGCCATAATTTTTGGGGTTCGTAAATATCACCAATATTTATACGGGCGGGCTGTTCCCTTTATTCTCAGGACTGACCATAAGCCACTTCTGTCAATACTAAATCCAGATAAAGGAGTACCAGAAATATCGGCAAATAGATTACAGCGCTACGCAATATTTTTGTCAGCCTATAACTATACTATCGAATACGTAAGCAGCGCGCGTAACTCAGCTGATTTTCTGAGTAGATCGACGAACGAATCCCAAGAACCGGTTCCTATGAACACACGACAACCGAGTGATGAGACAGCGTATGTAAACTTTGTTTGTGAGGGTGAGCGCTTCTTATCACTAGACGAAATCATTAAAGGGACACGTACCGATATCGTCTTGCCCCGTGTGTTGCATTATGTTATGAACGGTTGGCCAAATAAGATTCATGACAAGTTAATTAAACCCTATTACGAATGTCGACATGAATTAGCGGTAGAAAATGACGTGTTAATGCGTGGACATAAAATGGTAGTGCCCCAAATCTATAGAGATAGAATTATAGACGAATTACATAAAGGCCATATGGGAATAAATAAAATGAAAGCAGAAGCTCGCGATAGGTTTTGGTGGCCTCAGATAACAGGAGACATCGAGCGCTGTGTGACGTCATGCAGCGTGTGCGCATCTTTACGCCCCGCTCCGCCGCGCGCCCCGCTCACTCCTTGGCCCTACCCGCCGTGTAGCTGGCATAGGGTTCATATTGATCTGGCTGGTCCTATCAATAATAAAACCTTCCTAGTCATAGTCGATGCGTACTCGAAATGGGTTGAGAGTTTTGATGTATCCAGCGGTTATAGTTCGAGGGTTATTATAGAGAAAATTTGTGAAGTTATGGCGCGATTTGGAATATTTCAAATTATTTGTTCGGATAACGGTACTTATTTTGTTTCTGACGAATTTGAGCAATTTTGTCTCCGTAATGGAATAAAGCACGTTACAACACCTACCTATAATGCTGCAAGTAATGGACAAGCTGAAAGCTACGTAAAAATTATAAAGCGAGCGATAAAATCAATTATACTTTCGGGTACCAAGAATAAAGATTTGAATTTAAAAATACAAGAATTTTTATTCCATTACAGAAGTTCCAAACACTCTACCACTGACAGATCTCCTTCTGAAATTTTGTTCGGGCGTAAATTAAGAAGTAGATTAGATTTAATATTCCCCAGCTCTTCGTCGTCATCCGATCCTGCACTAGACATGAGAGTAAAAGAAAAACAGTATTTACAGTGTAAACAATATCGCGGCAACAGAAACGCGACTTTTGCAATTGATGAAATTGTCTTAGTAAAAATATTTCAAAATCAAAAGTTTCAATGGACAAAAGGAAAAATTATTAAGAAAATAGGCGCGTCAGTCTATATAGTACTTATATTAGATACGAATCGTTCAGTAAAGAAGCACACAAATCAGCTCTTGAAATTTAAGGGGGAGGAAGTTATAGAAGTTACAGAGGAACAGAGAGAGAATCCACTTGTGTCCGTTGGAACGGAACCATCAGAAATGCCTCCTTTTGTCGTAAGGTTGAGTCAACCAAGAGCGCAGCTTGCAGGACATGAACAACCTCGTTCAACAGAGATAGTTACTACACCAGCGGAACGAGATGGTCCAACAGTCGACGTGGCAGTAGAACCAGGAGTAGTTGCATCTGGAAGTTCTGTTCAGCTAACCGAGGATACTCATGTAGAACCTGAGAACTGGACAGCGTTATACCAAGAGAGCTATGAACGCCCAGCTAACGAGCAACCAGCGAAATCTGCGGAACCCGCCGCTCAAGGACTCCTCCCAGATAACTCTGAACAGACAAATAACGAGCGTTCTTCGTCACCTGCAGAACCAACCGCTGTAAGAGTCTTCCACCCCCGACGAGCTCGTAAAGATGTTAATTACAGACAGTTCTTTTAGTTTTAAGAATTAGAGGTGGAGGGGTGTTAGTGATGTAGGTAAGTCAAGATTGTTTTGCGAGTGGCTGCGTCCCTCGCCCCGCCGGCAGTCGAATAAAAACTAACCTGGAGCACGGTTGTTTCTTTGGTGACGCATCGACTCCCTCCGAAATATCGAGAACCAATAGTACCCATTTAGATTAAGAGCGGAATTCCTTGGTACAAGCATTACCTTTATGTTTAAAAGGGAGCTCCTGCTATTAGCTGTAAGAAAAACTTGCTAAAGTAAATAAATAATTTTGATTTTGACTGTACTGCGATGCGCCATCTGCATCTCAGCATACGTCCAGTCTTATTCCATCAGCAACACAGCCTAGCTTGCTTCCCGGCTAAGTCCGATGGACTTGCTGACCAACGACGGGTGTGGTCCTCCAGTATTTCAGGTGTTATGCGGAGGGCGGCGGGTTGACAGCTCTCCCTCGTAAAAATCGTTGTTTGGAAACTGAGCTTTATCATGGGGTCCCATTCCGTACTACGGTTTTTTCGACCGAGTAAATAGCCCGATTTCATTTTGCCCTTTTGTTTCTAATAATTAAACTAAATGTTACTACTAGGTTGGTAGGTAAAGGTGTAAACTATGACATTAATTCAATTTTAACATCCAGATATCAATTTATTCTAAGAAAATACCTTATGGAAAAAATAGCCCGAACAATTTTCGGCACAAATTCGTTCTATGACGTGAGGCATCTGTACTAGTATAGTATTATATTATCTGTATTATATTATCTGTGGCTTTATGTAACGTGGAACGGAAAGGTGTGATAATACTGAAGGGTGTGTGAATCTGCCCATGAAACTGAACAGCTTTCCCAAAGGAACATAGGTCGAAATACGAAAAACCAAATTTAACCTCCTATACAAAATGCGCTACCAGCTGATGCAGTTTCTATGGAAAGTCAAAAATAGATTTTCGTATTTCGACCTTTGTTCAAACTCAAAATTGTTTATTCATTGTTGGATATTAAAATCTCTTTATGACGTCAGCGAAACTACATCGCTTCACAAACAAATTGGCGCATTAGTACCAGCTATAGTAACTTCAACCACTAGTGAAGCGAAGTTGACAATGGAAGGATGGCTTCTCGGCTTAGATTATTGACAAACTGAGGAAATTCTGCCTTTGCCAGGTGACTAGCCTCAGCCATGGTGACAAGCAATATTATTTATTTTTTTTACTCTGAGATGGTGACATTCATACTTTATCACACACATATACACACACTCTCTCACACACACAGACACACACTCACGCATGCATATTTTTCGCTGGGTAAATGATTAGTATGTTTAATCTTCTTTTTAGTTTATTCTCCTTTTATGTAATCAAATTGTTTGTTTTTTATTTAAAATCTTGTTAGTTTTACATTTGTCTCATTATATATCTAAAGTTCCTTGTAGGTATAATGCTATGACAAAACTTACGAGCGTCCGAGTCATGTTATTTTAGTAAATCAGTTTCGGGTCCCTGCGATACAAGCTTGCTTAGTGCAGGGTCCGCTGTTCAGTTTATTTGTGTACTACACTGTAAATTAGTAACGTGTTATTGTTAATTTGTCATGTTTTTGTACTTCTTTTTCGGTAATAAACATTTTTCATTTTTTTCATTGGTTCCTTGGGGAAAATTGTTCAGATTCATGTTCAGCCTATCACACCTTTCCATTACACTCTTTCCGCAGCTCTAAACTAGGATATGGAGCAATCCCATTGGTTATATTTTTGCCGGCCTCACAGGTTAGATACCTAGCATAATCATAATAAAAATTCTCACTCAAATATATTACTACCCGCAATCCAAATCGATACGTTAGTAGTTTGTTGTTTTGTTGTTTCGCTACTGTCACACACTGAATTGTTTTGTTTTTATTTACTTTAAGGTTTTTTGTAAGTAATATTGTATAAAAAGTGAAAATATTCCTTGAACGTTTGTTAGAAAGCACTTCTTAGTACTGCAAATATGCTATGGACACGCGTTTGGAGTGCAGTCAGGCACGAAACAATGTTTTCATTCTCTTTATATATAATGATTGTACTTTGTTGTGTGTTCTTAATAAAATAAAACTTTGTTGGAAAGGCCCCGACTTTTTAGGAATCCGTCACGTCTCGCCTATTTTATAGAACGCGCGCGAAGTCACAACCTGTTCAATATTGTGAATGTTAGTAGGTATGCTAATGACATTCAGATTGAAGGGGCCGGTCCTAGTCGTCAGACGGGCGCCTTCTCGTAAAAGGATAGACGGTTGAAAGTTAACTCGTTTATTAGAGGGAGGTACACAGGATTCGGGGCTGTGTATCTCTGATGTTGTTTGAGTGGTTGATGTTAGAACACTAAATTAATACGACGCCAAGCGAGCGTCGCCGTCGACCAAAACTAGGTCACAACGCAAGCAATATTTTGTGCGGTTGTAAACCGTACATGCTCCCCAGGGAAAGAAGAGCAACAACATCAGGAATCCAACAGCCTTTACAAAGCAAAGAAACAAAAGACGATTACTGTAACCTAAATTAACCATTCACATTAGCTGGTTCCGTGAAATGTCGCATTGGTTTCCTTGGCGGCGTCGGTAGGTTTTCTTTTACAGGTTTCCGCTTACATCTCCTTACTACCACGAAAATTAGGCCTTTACAAAGCAAAGAAACAAAAGACGATTACTGTAACCTAAATTAACCATTCACATTAGCTGGTTCCGTGAAATGTCGCATTGGTTTCCTTGGCGGCGTCGGTAGGTTTTCTTTTACAGGTTTCCGCTTACATCTCCTTACTACCACGAAAATTAGGGCAGCGCAGGCTCCTCCCACCAGCAAGTACATAATGAGAGTATCTAGCAGCAAATCTTGTGTTCGTTTCAGGTTCGCAAGGACTAACGAAGCTGTCAAGGATGCTGCATTGACATTGTTCATGGTGGACAATAGCACGACGGTATAGACTAACTTTGACATCGATTCGTTGGCCCTCGTTATGTAGTCGTGTATAATGTCAATCTGACTTTTCATGAAGTTCTCGTTACTCTTAATTATGCTGTTTTCGGTCTCTACTATGCTTGTCTGGTTCTTGATTAGTTCTAGAAGATGGTTTTCGTTATTCCGATTTTTTTCGATATCGTCTTGATATTTCAATGCGAAATCTTCGTCCAAAATTCCAAATAGAGTGCGTGCTAGGTTTCCAACTCCATTTACGTAACCTCGCTTTTTTCGATTTAAATGTTGTTCCAATAATAGAGAGTTATAGGCAGTCAGCTGTTGGAGCTCATGTTTCAATTGCGCAATGACAGGCATGCACGGGCTTTGCTTTATCGTTCGTTCAGACAAGAAAGAGCATTGATAATTTAAGTTGTCTATATACTTTTTTATTTTTGTGGTTCCTTGCCAATATGTGGTTAGATTGTAGTAAACCAGTAGCGTCCACTCGTCGTTAATAAGTTGCAGGTGTCCAATTTCATCAAAGTACATAGGTCGATTGTCTTGAAGCGGTGTCGTAATAAAGGGGGAACTCCTCGGCACTACGTTAGCGCTAGACATTGATAAGAATGTAAACAATGCCAGCGTAAGTAATGTGACAAAGTTGTTCAGTTTGCTTCCATTTGCTCTGCGTTTTCGTTTTGGCGTATCTCGCGGTATATTCTCGTTCTGTCGGTTTGGAACGGCAGTTTCTTCCCGTTTCGGCAGAGGGGCTAGCTTCGTTATAGGTCGTTTTAAAATATTGTTCTGCGTCTTAAGTGTGACGACGCGAACGTATCCATCGTTCCCTGGATGCAGAACCTGGACTCGTGCCATTGCCCACTTCCCAGGGGGTAGATTATCTTCTTTGACGAGTACTAGGTCACCTACAGCAATGTTTTCCTTTGGCTTCAACCACTTGCTTTTCGTTTGCAGCTGATGGAGGTACTCCTTGGACCATCGACGCCAAATGTGTTGGTGCATTGCTTCGACCAGTTTCCACTTGTTTCTAAGGTCAATCTTATTTTCGTTACAGCTCTCCTGGGGCAGTGACATCATTGGGGTCCCGGTAAGGAAATGACCCGGTGTTAAAACGTCCAAATCTTCCACATTTTCCGTTAATGGGCAGAGAGGCCGGCTATTCATACATGCTTCGATTTGCGCAAGTAGGGTAGTAAATTGCTCAAAATCTAGTTTCTGCTCCCCCAGGACTCTGTTCAGGTGATACTTCATTGATTTTATAGCTCCCTCCCAGACACCGGCTGCGTGTGGCATATGGGGACATAGGAAGGCCCATTCAATTTGGTGGTCGTTAATCGCTTTAAAAAATTCGGGTGACGTCATCGTCTTGTACTCTACGAACTCTTCGTGCAGGAGTCTCGCGGCTCCTCTGAAGTTCGTGCCGTTAACGCACATTCTTACAAGTCCTTTGATAGTACGATTTCCGCCAACTATCCAATAGCGCTGTCTCGTTTGCGCTAGCGTTAGGCGGGCACCTCCGTGTAGAGTTTGTTTGTGCGCGTGATCGACGATAAGCTCGGTTAGGCGCCCTTTTTGTGGTAGGAGGGCGGGATGTTTTGCCTTTTCAGGAATCGCTGAGTTTCGAAGGCGTCCGCCCACCCGCAGAATGCCATTCTCGTCAATAAATGGTGTTAAACTCAAAATTTTGCTTTTTGAGCTAACAACCCCGGTTCTCTCTAAACTCGTAATTTCGTCGCTAAAATGTTCTCGCTGAGTTGCTTTTATAATCAAATCGGTGGCTCTATATATTTCTATTGTAGTTAGGTATTTTACAGTTGTCCTTTTGTTTCGTAGAATTGATATGAAGTGCAACACCCAAGCGAGGGATCGGGTTGCGTGCGTTATCGTGCCGCATCGTATCAACAACTGTTCTATAATCTCATTATGTATTTGTTGCGTAACAAAACATTCGTAGTATGAGCCTTCGTTTGTAGTAAATTTTTCGTCATTTTGGATGTTTTCGTTGGCTCTCGTTTTAAGCCAATGCGGTCCCAACCACCATAGGTCAAAGTTCATCAGCTGAGACGGTAAGACTCCTCTCGACGCGCAGTCGGCTGGGTTTTCTTTTGATTTAACGTATCCCCACTGCGATGCCGGCACCATACTATGGATGGCGGTAGCTCTATTCGACACATACTTTTCCCATTTTTTGTCGAAGCCTTGTATCCACGCGAGTGCGACCTTGGAGTCCGTCCAACAGTATATCGTCGGCTCGTTTTCGATAAGGGCGCATTTGACTTTTTCAAAAAGTTGTGCTAGCAAAAAAGCTCCAGCCAATTCCAATTTCGGGAGAGATGGCTTTCTTCTCAGTGGCGCTAATTTGGATTTTGCGGTAAGTAACGTCGTGACGTATTCACCCCTTTCGTTCAGCGTTTTTGTGTATATAACGCATGCGAATGCCTTTTCACTTGCGTCACAGAAGCCATGAAGTTCGATGCGCCCGCTGACATTATTTATCCATCTCGGTATTTTAATGTTTTTTATGTTATACAAATCTGAGTGAATTTTCTTCCATTCTCTTTCATTTTCGGCAGGTATCGGTTCGTCCCATCCCAAATTTTTATTCCAGAGGTTTTGGAATAAAAGTTTCGTACTGACGATGATTGGTGCAAGCCAGCCGAGAGGATCGTATAGCTTACTAATGTCTGATAATAGTTTTCGTTTCTTTATCTTCTCGGTTTGCGCGGGCGATTCCCACACTGAGAAAAATTTAATGATGCGACATACTTAAAATACGTAGGAAACACAGACCGCGTGACGTTTGTAGCCGGCACCGTGTTGCATAAGTAGCTTTCATTAAGTAGGCGGCATACTTGCACCGGAGCTACTTAATTTAACGCTGTCTGACATAGCTACTTATATAAGTAGCTATCAGAAAAGGCACTATTACGTAAAAAACGTATGTTTCATAGGTATCTTACTGGTTGGGGTCCAATAAAGCATGATGCAGGCTACGTATGTAATGGTGTAGGACAATTACATAAGTAGGTTACACCATGCTTTTAATACACCCGAGCCATTACGTTACCTATGCAGCATCTTTATTTACGGAGGTTGCATATGTACCGTAATGGCTCGGCTGTATTAAAATCATGGTGTATCCTACTTATGTAAAGCTGCTGCACAGGTACCGTAATGGCTCGGGTGTATTAAAAGCATGGTGTATCCTACTTATGTAAAGCTGCTGCACAGGTACCGTAATGGCTCGGGTGTATTAAAATCATGGTGTATCCTACTTATGTAAAGCTGCTGCACAGGTACCGTAATGGCTCGGGTGTATTAAAAGCATGGTGTATCCTACTTATGTAAAGCTGCTGCACAGGTACCGTAATGGCTCGGGTGTATTAAAAGCATGGTGTATCCTACTTATGTAAAGCTGCTGCACAGGTACCGTAATGGCTCGGGTGTATTAAAAGCATGGTGTATCCTACTTATGTAAAGCTGCTGCACAGGTACCGTAATGGCTCGGGTGTATTAAAATCATGGTGTATCCTACTTATGTAAAGCTGCTGCACAGGTACCGTAATGGCTCGGGTGTATTAAAAGCATGGTGTATCCTACTTATGTAAAGCTGCTGCACAGGTACCGTAATGGCTCGGGTGTATTAAAAGCATGGTGTATCCTACTTATGTAAAGCTGCTGCACAGGTACCGTAATGGCTCGGGTGTATTAAAATCATGGTGTATCCTACTTATGTAAAGCTGCTGCACAGGTACCGTAATGGCTCGGGTGTATTAAAATCATGGTGTATCCTACTTATGTAAAGCTGCTGCACAGGTACCGTAATGGCTCGGGTGTATTAAAAGCATGGTGTATCCTACTTATGTAAAGCTGCTGCACAGGTACCGTAATGGCTCGGGTGTATTAAAAGCATGGTGTATCCTACTTATGTAAAGCTGCTGCACAGGTACCATAATGGCTCGGGTGTAATAAAAGCATGGTGTATCCTACTTATGTAAAGCTGCCGCACAGGTACCGTAACAGCTCGGGTTCAGTAAAAGCATGGTGCATGCTACGTACGTAGAGCTGCTGCTCAGGTACTGTAATGACTCGGGTCTAGTAAAAGCATGGTGCATCCTACGTATGTAGAGCTGCTGCACAGGTACCGGAATGGATCGGGTCTAGTAAAAGCATGGTGCATCCTACGTATGTAGAGCTGCTGCACAGGTACCGGAATGGATCGGGTCTAGTAAAAGCATGGTGCATCCTACGTATGTAGAGCTGCTGCACAGGTACCGGAATGGATCGGGTCTAGTAAAAGCATGGTGCATCCTACGTGTAAGATGCACCATGTTTTTACTAGACTTGAGCCAGACAGTGGTACCTGTGAAACAGCTCTATATACGTGTAGGATGAACAATGTTTTTACTAGACGTAAGCCAGACAGTGGTACCTGTGAAACAGCTCTACATAAGTGTAAGATGCATCATGTTTTTACTAGACTTGAGTCAGACAGTGGTACCTGTGAAACAGCTCTACATAAGTGTAAGATGCATCATGTTTTTACTAGACTTGAGCCAGACAGTGGCACCTGTGAAACAGCTCTACATAAGTGTAAGATGCACCATGTTTTTACTAGACTTGAGCCAGACAGTGGTACCTGTGAAAAAGCTCTACATAAGTGTAAGATGCACCATGTTTTTACTAGACTTGAGCTAGACAGTGGTACCTGTGAAACAGCTCTACATACGTGTAAGGTGCACCATGTTTTTACTAGACCTAAGCCAGACAGTAGTACCTGTGAAACAGCGCTACATCAGTGTATGATGCACCATGTTTTACTAGACCTAAGCCAGTCAGTGGTACCTGTGAAACAGCTCTACATACGTGTAAGGTGCACCATGTTTTTACTAGACCTAAGCCAGACAGTAGTACCTGTGAAACAGCGCTACATCAGTGTATGATGCACCATGCTTTTACTAGACTTAAGCCAGTCCGTGGTACCTGTGAAACAGCTCTACATACGTGTAAGGTGCACCATGTTTTTACTAGACCTAAGCCAGTACAGTAGTACCTGTGCATTAGCTCTATATACTAAGATGCACCATGTTTTACTAGACCTAAACCAGTACAGTACTTGTGCAACAGCACCTTACTACATAGTACCACAATAGTACATAGGATGCCCTATACATTATTTACTACACCTGAGCCATTGCGGCTCATGCAGTTTATACAACGTGTAATTTCAAATACGCAAAACCTCTCGGGTGATAGTTCTACCCATGTAACTGAACAACTTTTCCCAAGGAACATAAGTCAAAATAAAAATATGTTCCTCGGGAAAAGTTGTTCAGTTACATGGGCAGAACTACCACCCGAGAGTTTTTGCGTATTCGAAATTACACGTTGTATATGCATTTTGGAGCGGGCAGATACGATAACTTAAGCTTTTAGAGCACGCCTATTGCCGAGATCTCAACAAGTGGTACTTAATAATATTATCTTATCTAAACTGGGACCTTAAAACAAATGCTCTAGCATAAGTTACCGAATTTGTCAGATTCGACTTTACACAATGCCTACTCTCACTTAACCAGTACGGTACATGAATAGGATACACCACAATTTACATAACCTTATTCAGTATGATACTAGTATAACAGCTATACATCGTTCAATATGCCTTACTATACCTACTTAAAACATGTTAATTTACAAAATGTTAATCAGGAGCCTTAATTTTTTTTAAATAATTGTGTTACAAATTGCAACAGCTCACATAAACTGGTTTGGAAGATAGAATAATTGAAATACAAATTATGTAAGTTTCATTATTACTTTTATTGAATAAATCTGGTCAATAAATTATCCAATTAATTAATTAGTCTTTTACTGTAAACTTTTACAAGAAAAGAAATTAAACTTATAATATGTATTAAACTTATGACTTAAGAAGTGGTACTGCCACCACAAATTCAAATCAATACCTAATTAATATCTCCACAAATAGGTTATATGCTATTAAAATATTTTATTTTGATTTGTGATGGTGGTCGATCAATAAACTTTTTAATACCTACTTAGAACTTATGTTCTTATCTATCAAACTGCAAGTTTATTTAATAAATGTTACGATTACGAATAACAATAAAATTATTTCAGTAATTAGTATGTCAATAATAAGTTAATTAGCATTACTAAAACCACTTATAGTACCTATAAACTAACAAGAACTTACTTACTTACTTATTAGTCTAAAGTCCAACGCAATAACTCACAACATTTGAAGTTGGATAATATTTTCATTAAGAGGCTACCTCCCGTCCACTAGCGCCGCCATCAGTTAAAAAAATATTACTCGCTAAATACAAAACTTATCGAAAATCTGAAAAGACAAATTAAAGTAAAAATACCCTTGCTTAATTAGAACCTATCAATTCTGTAAAATGTAGTTCACTGTAGTAACAGATAGCAAAAGTACGAAAAACGGCCACTTTTAGCAGTTTTGGTATCTGTAACTACAGTGAACTATATTTTACAGAATTGATAAGTTCTAAATAAGCAAAAGTATCTTCACTTTAATATGTCTTTTCAGATTTTCGATAAGTTTTGTATTTAGCGAGTAATATTTTTTTAACTTAACTTTTAATGGCGGCGCTAGTGGACGGCCTTAATACGATACAAATAAATTTTTACAACTACTTAGTTTCAGGCGTCGTCTTAAAACGTAGCGGAAGGCTAAACGTGACAAAAATTGGTCAAGTATTGGGTAGCTGTTAAATGACATGTTCTGCAATATAAAGATATCCTCCTTAGTCTTAAATTATTCCGCCCTCAACATTCATATAGCAGCGCCCACTTGCCTTAGCCGTACCGCCCACTGCGAGCGGCGGCGGCGGCGCGGCGCGGGCGCGGCGGAGGCGAGTTGCAGGCGCCGCGCCACGACGACGACTCCACCGCGCAAGCAACTCGACTCCACCGCGCCCGCGCCGCGCCGCCGCCGCTTGCAGTGGGCGGTACACCTTGAGATAAAGTTGCGACTACTTATTAGTTTATAGTCCAACGCAATGTGACACAACGATTGAAGTTGGATAATATTTTCAATACGTTACAAATTAATTAATACGACAACCTAGTTTCAGGCGTCGTCTTAAAACGTAGCAGAAGGCTAAACGAGACAAAAATTGGTCAAGTATTGGGTAGCTGTTAAATGACATGTTCTGCAATATAAAGATATCCTCCTTAGTCTTAAATTACTCCGCCCTCAACATTCAAATAGCAGCGCCCACTTGCCTTAAAGATACAGTTGCGACTACTTATTAGTCTAAAGTCCAACGCAATGTGACATAACGTTTGAAGTTGGATAATATGGTCATTGTAGCAGGTAAAGGTGAAATAAGAGCATCGTAAGTATGTAACACACTGTCGTTCGTCTTTCGAACTTCGTATGCAAAGAAATGATCATCGAAATCAATACATTCTAAGGAAAAACACCGAAATGTTACTTTCTCATTGTTTATTACATATATTTTTTGAACTTCAGCTAACAGTGGCAAATATGTTACCTCCGATACATCTAATACTAAAATTGAAAATAATTTAAATTTTATGTTGTTGATGATGACCCACGATGATGAATAGCAATTATCCGTGTTAATGTCTTGTGATTGGAAATGTTGCCCAACATCGAGAATTTCAGATGCCGGCACACTTTTCAGCTTGCCAGTTGTCAATGGAGATAATGGAATATCCCTCAAAAACATATCGTTTAATATTAACTGATGTTTTATAGCAATAGTTTTACAAATGTTCACTCTGCTTTGCGATGCTCTAGCTATAAATTTAGATACACGATGTTTTGCTTCAAATCTCATTGTCCAGATTTGAGACAACGGACCAAATTTTTTTAGCATTTTTGGGTAATGTGTTAAAAAGTGGAATTTTGGTTTTAAGTGCGTATTACTCAGCTGGCAAAAGAGTTCATTTAATTCAGCTACTAAAAACTTTACTTGATCGATAGAGTCATCATGAATTCGACGACTCAAAAGTTTGTCTAATAATTGTCTTAGTTTTTTGTACAAGAGCCAAACGTCGTTTCCATCTGGGACATTATATCCAACAATTAATCCAAAATAACGGACTAGAGTAAGCATTTCAGAAGCTGAACATTTTAAATTTATTGATGTCCCTTCTGCTGTTACCGCGTTTGATGGCGTTGAACTTGAATCTGGCCCATAATCAAAATGCCGTATTTTCGTCGCCAAATTATCTAACGAGATTAACTTTTGTCTTTGCACTAAATATGTTATAATGAATTGCATAACATACCGACAAGCGCCCTCAAGATAATCATGTAAAACATCTACTGCGACGTTTTCGAACAAATCAAAACCATTGAGAGCAAGCCACGCACATTTTTCTTTAATACCAGTCTCATAAACATTTTTTAGCTGTAAATCGTTTGAATAGTTGTCCATATTTCTTAACAATTCGACGTTTTCATACAACATTGATCGGATTTGAGCCTTGTTAGCAGCACAAATTCTGCATGGTCGATTTGCAGAAAAACTCTCAACAAAACCTAACATACTATTGAGACCTAAGTTATCCCCAGTGACAACTGGCACGTGAAATTTAATTACTCCTTTGTATTGTTTAGCCTCAACATTTATACCATTTTGCTTCAAATCATTGAGCAAATCGAAAACTTTTTGAAAAGTTACATTATTTCCAAAACTTGTCCTATCTGACGAGTGAAATAGAGCCAAAATGAAAATATTTTGCAAGAGTGAAACATAGTTAGGAGGAAGACATGGAATAGACACATATAAACCTCCTAACTTGTGAACCCCAGCATGACTTCCTAAAGGATTTCCAATCTCAAAATCATCATAGTATACTATCAAAGGAAAATTCAGCTCTCCGTCCCTTACAGTTTGTATAATATTTTCCCATACTGAGCCCTGTACTATATTCTCAATACCAAAAGAACGTTCTCGTAAATTGTGCAAGTAATCTAAAGTATCCTTCAATACATTACCAAATGAAAAAAAAGATTTTAAGTTATTTTTTAGTGGCATTATTTGTACCGTACAATCTTTTGATACCAACGCACGTCCAGTAGTAGTATTTTTAGTTTCCCTTCGGTGGCCTATGACCACTTCTTGCGGCTCGACGAACGTTCCTAATATTTTAAAATGGTTGAAACGTTTGAATTCCGTGTCAAGATTTTCAAACGTACGGCAATAAGTACCAACAATTTTATCAATATTATCACGCATGTTCGATGTTGTCGGGTGTGATGGTATCAATTCATATAACTGTTGCGCTAAAATGCTTTCCGATCTAGAAAAAAAAATTTGAATATTTTCTACGATGTCTTGCACAATTTTACGCGGTATTGTGGAACTAGCGTACAAGGAAGATATGAAATTCGATGCATGAAGCATATGCGTTTCATTTTCTGGTCTAATATTTTGAACTGCTGCAATTTCTGTTGTCGTTGATGATGATGAATATGATGATGGTAATACCAAACATTCCAAAGGAGTAACTACATCATTATTTTGTCGATCTAACTGGTGATCTCGTGTTAAATGTTTTTTAAATGAATCAATAGATAAATAATGGCGGAAACACCCTTGTTCACCACAGTGAAAATTAGAATTTCTTCCAGTTGATTTACAAAAATATCTTATGTGTTTAATTAACAGGGACGGAGAAGATGAAATACCTTCTTTGCAGTAATAACAAATAAAAACCATATTTTTTTATAAAAACTACTTTTTGTCACAAATAAGTCCCAGGTCGGACATCAGACTGTTAACAACTTGAGTGTTCCTATCGTATTTGGTATGAATATTGAAAAATCCTAATTGGATAAACAACCAAACATCATCACACTGCTCCGGGTAGCAGGCCCCGGTTGAGTGGAATATTTTGAACGCGCAGTCTACAGCTGTGATGAGTTTCGAAAAATTGTATACAGTGTCGTTAATGACAACATACGATGCTCTTATTTGAGTACAGTTTTCTCCTACATATATGACGTAGGGTTGCATTGACCGTTGCTGTTTGGTCAATATTTCCCTGCGTTCTAGGATTGACGGTGTTACATCAGCTTCAGATGCGACTTGATTTATAAAGGCAGAGGTCATCTCGGAGCGTGAAAATTTGATAATCTCTTTACCTTTCTTCTTCCTGGCCGGCGAAATATTGATGATATAAGTCAGCAGCACTAGGCAGACGTTTGTGATAGACTCTGGATCGTCCTCTGTAAGCAAAAACAATAGCAAAATAAACACTATACGTAAGAAAGAGGAGAGTAAAGGTGATCCCATCAAAAACATAAATTTGTGAAAATTGGGGCAAAGTCAATATTAAGAGTGTGCATAGTTGTCGACTTCGCCGACAAAAGAATTGAGATCTAAATTATAAATCAGAGTTTTATAATAAAAATCAGTTAGGGTGTCTGAGGTTTTGCGTATTTGGAATTACATGCGCGGCCACATCGGGGGCAGTGCTATGCTGTGTCTGACCGTCCGGACAGAACTACTAATAGAGCAAAATATGGACGCAAATTTGTACTCACCATCAATCAGAGAAATCAGGGTTTGTATGTTAGTCTTCAAGTTTCTGTCGCGGGTGTACTCTGCTTTGCGTTTTGCGTAACTGACAATGTTTTGTTTGTGTATTTCTATTGAGGAAAACAGACTGTTTTCCTTTTGCGGGTACAACTGGTTGAAGTCGTTCATAAGCTGCGGAAGAGACGTTTAATTTCAATTTAAGTCACACAACATCAATGTTTACTCTTTGTTGTTATTTCTTGGTGCAACTTAATAATATGTAAGTAGTCTAAAATTAAAATTTTACAATGCAACTATTCTTAAATTGTGTCTAATTATATCATTAACAACCTTCAAATCTATTACATATAATAAAACAGTATAGAAACCGTGTCTGTACTTTTGATGAATAAAAAAGAAATTAGTTTGGGCGGATAAGAAAAGACTAAAAGAACACAAAAAAAAAAATTGCGCTAATCTCCGTAACTACTGAACGGATATTCACGCGGTTTTCACTGGTAGATCAAGCTAAGATCTGGGCAACATATAGGCTATGTTTCATTGAAATCGGTTTTACTTAATCCGTAGCTACAATCATGTAAAATATCAAGCTGCCTGTGCGACAAAAACTCACAAACTACTGAACAAAGTCGCGGGCAACCGCTAGTTTATAAGTATACACACCCAATACGTCGTGTTATTTTGATCGCGCGTGACTGAAAAGGTAATTATTTTCATTCTACTTACTTACCAGAGTATATCCTTGTGGTTGTTTTAGGGCTGGGTACATGAAATGAATGATTCCATTGTTATTTTCCTCATATAACTTTTTTAATCGGCTCTTACTTGTGGCTGTCCAAACTTCTTCAACTTTCCCCCACGGTTCTACGTTGTTTTTCAAGAAAGTTATGTTGTCTTCGTAGTCATCAGGTTCTGTAAATAAAAACAGGAATATACACAGAACATGCTTCAAGTCTTTTTCAACTAAGATGAGTTCTGTGAGACTTTAAATTATTACGAATTATAGACCGGTTGGCGATGAGTCAGATACTACAGATTCTGCAAGTGATAATGAAAGTGTTATTTCTTTTGAAATGGGTGAATAAAAGAGTATAGTAATAAAGTAATTATTATCAAAATACAACTTACCATTATTATCACTGTTCTCATCGCAAGTTACCGACGCCGATGTGCTTTTCGATGAACAGGAACTTGATGAAGCTCGCCTGCTTGTGCCGGCTAGTTCGCCACTTTGCCGTAGCTTCCTTCTCCTTGTTATATAAGTTTCGTACAGCTTGCCGCTTGCATTTTTTTTTGCAGAGCCGTCTTTTCCGGTAGCGTAGGCAGAATAATATACGATTTTAGATTCCTTAGGAAATAATGTAACTATTTCCGAAGCCAGTCTACAAAATTCTTCAGAGGAAATTTTGTGATCGGGCTTATTTTTTATGGAATTATTGATTACAATTTGGCTTAGTTTCCTTCTTGATCCTTCCATTAAAAGCCCTCCACAAGACAGGCCTTCGTTTATAAGAGCTCTCCCATCTAAACTTCCCTGAAAGTAAAAAATTACGTTTGGAAAGGAACTAAAGTCAGAGCAATGTGGCCCAACCAGCTGTAATCCATTTTTTCGTTTATTCCAACGCTTACTTTATTTGAAGAAGAATAACATTGTTTTACAAACTTGTTTTTAGGGTTCACTAAAATGAAAATGAAATTAACTACAATTATTAATTTGGCTTACCTACCGTTGAAAACTAACGCTACTAATTTTCTAGCAGTTTTGGTCCTAATCTCCTAGGGGGTGAAAATAGGGTTAAAATTTATTCGGAAGTTCAACGGTTTTGAAGCAATATATACCAGGCCACTCAGAAAGTATTGCGAAAAATAGTTTTTATATATGGGAGACTGGCCGGTCAGAATCTTTTTCGAAAATATGATTACTTGTAAGTAAAAATATGTGTGTTCCATTTTCAAAATTTCCCTCCACATTTTTTGCGAGCCAATTCAAAGTATCGTGTCTTACTGAAAAATGGATCTGCGCCGGGAACATTTTAGAGCTATGATTTTTTACGATTTCAAGTGTCGCCTGAAACCGGATGAATCGTTCGATAGACTTCAAATGGCATTTATGGATGAAGGCCCCTCCAAGGCAACCGTGTATCGTTGGTATAACGAATTTAGGCGCGGTCGACCAACCTTGGGGGATGAAGAAAGAAGCGGTCGCCCTTTGACGGCTATTACGGAAGAAAACGTGCTAGCAGTGAAAAATTTAATCCAAGATAATAGGCGAATTACATATCAGGAGATTCAGCACATATTAAAGATTGGATCGGGAAGCGTTCACGAGATTCTACACGGGCATCTTCGCGTGAGGAGGATAGTATCGCGCTGGGTGCCGCACTACCTCACCGACGCTCAGAAGCAGGCCCGGGTGGAATGGTGCCGTGATATGCTGAACAAATTTGAAGCAGGCTCGTCTCGGCGTGTTTACGACATCGTAACAGGTGATGAGTCCTGGATTTATCAATACGATCCAGAAACCAAGCGCCAGTCGACAGTTTGGGTGTTTCAAAATGAACCAACGCCTACCAAAGTGAAGCGATCTCGAAGCGGGGGGAAGATTTTGATCGCCAGCTTTTTTAATTTGACTGGCCACTTGGCCTCAATTCCCTAACGAGATCAAAGAAGCATCAACGCCGAATGGTATACTACCAAATGTTTACCAGAAGTTTTTTCTGTTGTGAGCAACAAGCGACCAAACACAGGGCTCCGCGGACTACTGCTCCACCACGACAATGCGCCTGCACACACCGCGCTCAAAACGAGGGACTTCCTGGACAGCACACCAGTCAAACTCCTGGGTCACCCTCCTTACAGCCCTGATCTAGCACCGTGTGACTTCTTTTTATTTCCAAAAATAAAAAATCAGCTCAAGGGGATACAATTTTCGTCGCCGGAAGATGCGCTGGCTGCGTTCGAGCAGGCTGTAAACGAGGTGTCTACGGCGGACTGGAAAAAGTGTTTTGAAAACTGGTTCAGACGCATGAATCTTTGTATAGAGGCTGGTGGAGAGTACTTTGAAAAGATTTAATAAAAATATATGTACCTGTAGAACAATTTTTTTTAGTGTCGCAAATATTTCTGAGTGTCCCACGTATGAACAATTTGGATTTAGTTTAGGTGCAAAATGTTAAGAATCATTTGTGTCAGCTTCTCGCAAGGGTTGGGGAAGTTTTGTATGAAACTCCATCTCTTTAGAAGCTAGATGCAATAAATATTGTTTTAGGAAAAAATAATATAAGCTATAGAAAGACAGAGATAGGTACATAGGTATAGATAGGGATGGACGGTTTGACAGATGGACGTATGGACGGATGAATCAAAGAGTTTGGAAACCTCGCTGCGTAAGGGATGAATGGTCGGTGGGGTAGATGAATGAACGGAAAGGTGGACAGTCGGATAGAATAAAAAAAAAACCCGCGCGGACGAAGTCGCGGGCAACCGCTATTATAGTATATATCGGAAACCTCGGCGCGCGAGTCCAACTCTCAATTGACCGGTTTTTCTGACAGCTTGGATTGCTTTTGACATCACTGCAAAATTGGTTGGTAAGCGTTGGAATACTTGGAATGGGTAGGTACATGAAAAAATGGATCACAGAATAATAATTACAAGAGGTCCAAATAATCATATAACTACAATTGACAACCGCTCAATTTCGAGATTTAGTTCCAAGCTTCTGGAAAATTATTTTTTTAAACGCCTAAGGAACCTCAGCTGTGACGTCATTTCCGGAAAAAATAAACGACTTTTTAAACTCAAAAATTTATTATTAAAGGATGAAAATTTTTTAAATGTAAAAATATGTGTCCTCTATTATTATTGTATATTCTTGCAGAAAATCCAATAAAATGGGCTGCATGTAAAAATGAATGGTTGTCAATAATTGTTTAGGGACCTTCTCCAGTCATACAAATTTGCCTCGGCGTAGGATCTGGTACGAATGCATGCCGTGATGCCGTCCGCATATTGTCATTTCATATGCCATCCGCATGAGTGACGCGGAAGGCACGCATGACAGGAGAAGCATGTATAAATTTGTATGAAAGTATAAATTGATGCGGACGGCACGCACATCCGCGTGACTGGAGAAGCTCCTCATATTATACCACTTACTTACAATCGTTCTAGCTCATTGGGCCACACATAGCTCTGAAGGTACTGAATGAAAAATTTAGTCTACAGAGGCCAGCAAAGCAAAATATCTACACTAATAAACCAAGGAAAATGGCAGTTATTTTTTACCCAACTACGGCGAAGCAAAAAGGAGTGTAATGATTTTAACCGCTATTTATGTATGTAGGTATGTATATGTTCATATGTTTTATTATTTGTTGTTATGCTCTATAAATAGTATACCAATTTTCACGCTTGTAAATGTTCTCGTTTTAGCAATAGAGCTAAAACAAATAAAATCGCCTAAAAACACGTTTTTATTAGGGAAGCCCCCCTTAAGTTTTATTTTTATTATTTTTTGTTATGGCGGCAACAGATATACCTACATAACTTGTAAAAATTTCAGCTGTCTACCTATTACGGTTCATGAGATACAGCCCCAACAATTTTTTTTAAAGCTGACATTCCTTTGTTGTTGAATATTTTTTTAAACAAAAATACAGTATTTATGTGTGTCTACCTAACCTACACCTAGCGGGACCAACTGTCTTAGAGACCTGAAATTACTTTCAGATGTCCCTCCGGTGCAATCGGTTGCTCTATCGAATTATGCGTTAATTAAATTTGTTCCTGGTAGAGAAAAAAGTGCTTTTATAGTTGACCTCCAGCCAGCGGGATACTTTCTTACCACACGAGTGATAAACATCAAAATGGTTTTAAAAATCACTTCTACATAATATGTTCTACGATCCCAGAAGAAAACATTCTTCTATCACTGTTCCTTCAGGTAAAATTTCAATCATGTGGTTCAGAAGTGTCCTGCTGGCTGGAGGTTCCTAGTAACTTAAATTTTGCCTATTACGGTTCATGAGATACAGTCCACTGACAGACCGATTAATAGTCCCATTTTTTATCCTTTGGGTACGGAACCCTACAATGAAAGGTAGTTTTTTAAGGAACCACCACAAGAAGTTGCAGGAATTATGCAGGGACAAATTATATTTTTCTTGGTCTATAAACTATACAACTACAGGCTGCTACGAAATATTTAATCTACCTACTTAAATCTACAGTACACAACCTACAAATAAAAAAATTGAATTTAAATAATTACGCTTAGAATATTTTTCACCTGAAACAAACAATTTATTATGTATTTTTATAAGACTAGTCCATATTATGGTCACTTGGTCACCTTTCGGCTCCGTTATGAGACGAGAGGAAGGAGAATTTTTTCTGTAATTATCGCTCTATTTCTCAGCCCTCCAATATCTACTCTCCGGGCTGAGAGATCATTATCTCTATGCAGGGTGTAAAAAATAATAAGCACTAATTTAGCCTTAAAAGCTATAAAATCAAAAATTTCACAACCACAGGCAGGATTCAAACCTGCGTCTTCTCCGTCAGTACCAGAGACGCTTTAACCAACTAGGCTACCATGATCCTGCCTGATGATGCGAAATAGCCGCCTAGTAAAAATAATGTAGTTTATAGAATGTGTAGTTTGTAGAACTATCCGAACACAATTTACTTGTTCAGTTAATGGTCTAAGGAGCATACTAAAATAGTGCTTACAATTTTTTTTACACCTGCATTAAAGAAAGAAGGACAAACAAACAAACACACTTTCACAATTACAGAGGGCATTTCATGTAATCTTTACAATATAACTGCCCCATCTTAATAAGGCACAGAGCTGTGTGGCACGGAGTTTTCATAATAGGTAGGTACTTAATATATTTACATGATTCTTTATTGATACAACCTAACCGTGGAAGGGACAAATTAAACAAAATCACATTTAAATCACTTACAGTATTTTGATGTTCTTGGGCAGCAGATTTCGCAGTTACAGGTGTATGATTTTCATCACTCGGCTCATCTACAGATGTTTCAGATCCTGATTTAGTTATTTTGCACACATCTTTATTTCCAGACATGAATGTGTCCTGAAAAGCAATAAATAATTGAATTTAGTCATTCATCATACAAAAATATAGATAAATAAAAAGAATTGAAAAAAAAAACCGGCCAAGTGCGAGTCGGACTTGCGCACGGAGGGTTCCGTTCCGTACCATCATATAAATACACCCGAAGGGCCCAAACGGAGCCCTATTACTAAGCCTATGTCGTCTGTATTTCAGTCCGAGGGCTGTATTATTAGAACAGGTAGTACGGCAGATTACCCAACATAAAAACAAGGCAGATTTTTTTTTTCTTGTGTCAACCTTTGTAGTAGGTATAGGTACCTACCTAAATGAGAGAAAATAATTTCAGTACCATCTATCGACACTTATTAATACTCAGTTGACACCTGTCTGCGAAAGTCTCTCATTGGAATACAAAGAACCAGAACTTACAGCTGTTAATGTGAGATCCAGCTGCGCTGTCAAATTTATGTCATCAATTAGTTTCTTGAATTTCAGGCGTGGTCCAATTTTTGGAATCAGATCTTTTAATTCTGTTTCGCCCAGTAATAGAACAGATTCTTCATCAATGTCGTTGTCTAAAAAACAGTTTAATTAAATTAATTGACTCAACAATTAATCAACTGACTCAAACATGCATAAGTAGGTACCTAGGTAGATAGATAAATTATCATGTTTAAAAAAAAACAGGAACCATCACTTCTTAGAATCTGACCAAAGGTCTAGCCACACAACATGAAAATCTAACATCACTATCATCATATCTATATCATAACTATCAACATGTAATTTGGTAAGTGATTTTTATGCTTTGTCGGCATGATATAAATATAGGTACCTACCATGGAATGCTTGAATATATTCTTCCAGCCCTAATGAGCGGAGACATTCTTCATACTTCATGTTATATTCCTGTTAAATAAATAATAAATAAGACAGCTTGACTCTAGCAATGAATGAATGATTAATTTATTTCAGAACTAATTGTTCCATAACTAATTAATTATTAATTAAAAATAACATAATACCTAATGAAATAACAAAATTACTCGGTTTAAATTACTTGACAAGCATTTACATGCTTGACAAGCTTGCTTAAGAAGAAAGACTTTTAATTTAGTCGTCACAGACTGAACTAGGCTCTGGACTCGCGATTCTACACAAAAATTGTATTTAACTGAATGTTTATTTTATTTGAGGTCTGACTTTTAGTTCCCACATTTTGACCGTCTAGCTAGGGACCCCAAACACACTTTCACACTAGGGCTGTGTTATCATCTAGGTACCTATCACTTGCCAGATGGTCAGATGAAATTGTCTCAAATTGGTGGTGCTGGGCGGCTACGGCACAGACGCCGTGGCACAAAAAAGAAGAGGCCTATGCCCGCCAGTGGGCTGATGTGGGCTAATTAGATAGATTAAACAGATGATTAATTGATTATGTATGAACCTACCTGTGCTTGTATTTATTGTAATCCAAGTTCTGGCTTCCAGCAAGTAGGTACCACTTGCAACGCAGCGCGATGATATGACTACAACTCAACGTACCTACCTAGGTATCACTTTTTAGTCACTTTTCATCAAATTCCTGTCAGTCATGAGGATATAATTACTGCATTCACGCAAAGTGAATAATGGCCGACCGACACACTACACACTACTCTTTGCACGCTGACGCCGCGAGCGCAGCGGAAGGAAAGAAACGAAAGAGAATGTTGCCAACTACATAGAAAAAAAATATCCGAAAAAAACTGTATGACTGCAATATATTGACGGCGCGGCGGCGGCGCGTCTTATTTTAATTAACATCAGAACAAATGTGGAGAAAACGTTATTACGCTTATTTATTGGAAGAGTAAGCTAGCGTTTGGGTTATGGCATAAAGTTTAACTTATAAAGTCACGACAGGGTTTTGAAGCAAAGTTATGTGATTGTCACACTCCTTGCAACACTGAATGAAAAAGGCGCGAAAGCGTCTCGAGTTTTAAATGGAACAGCATACTTATTTAAGTAAGCAGCACCGTTATAAGTAACCGACCTATCTAATAAAGTAACCTGGATACATACGAACGTTAAATACGGAAATTATTCCCGCGACACGTGAGAGGGGCAATTTTAGGTAGGTACATAATAGTTAGGTACCTATGTTGGAGCAAATTTCGAAATTATTTTAGGGAGGTATAGGTAATTTGGAAATGAATGAAAAAACAAAGTGTAACAGGGTAGGTACAGTCAAGAGCACATCAAGCTTGACACATTGGACTTTGTACCGTTATTTCAGTAGATGTACGCACGGGCTAGAGTCACACTGTGAATGTCAAGCTTGACCTGCTTTTGACTGTACCTATAATGACCGTGAAGGATATGACTCTCAAACTGAACAACTTAGATCGATAGGTATATACGAAAAAAAGCATGACTTCCCATATAGGCCTACCTCTATGGGAAGTTCAACGTTGTTCTCGTATGTTCCTTTCCTACCTATGTTCTATCGGAAAAGATGTTGAGTTTCATGGGCAGATTATATCCTGTTGTTATAGGTATCTATCTACGCCTTTGTTAGTTGTGATGGTTGGTAGTTATAATAAAAACCGGCCAAGTGCACCAATATATAGGGTTCCGTAGTTTCTTTAGAATTTTTTATCGCAAAGCAAGTTTTATATCGTTCATAACATAAACTTTCACTTCCCAATGCTCGGCGAAGTCATACCTAGAGTCTTGCTATTGCTAAGCTCATTAACCTGTGAAGTCAACTTACCTCTGATAGTTTTCCTTTTAACTACATCATATACAAGGTGTAACAGAAAGGGTATATCAACCCTGAAGGATGTGAATCTGCCCATGAAACTGAACAACATTCCCTGAGGAACATAGGTCGAAATACGAAAAAAAAATTTTGACCTCCCATACAAAATGCGCGATCAGCTGATGCAGTTTCTATGGGAGGTCTGACCTCGTAATGAGTTTGTTAGTTTTCCCTAGCCTGGAAGTGAATAGGTACCTACCTACCAAAGTCATAAAATGAATGAACATGTTGGAGTTTTTTGTTCTACATGTAGGTACCTATTGTAGGTACGCCAGTTCGCGACCAGTTAGTGGAGTTGTCAAGTTTCAAGAGAAAATATAAATTGCACCATTCTGTCTATTGTCTTTATACTTACCTACCTACTATTTTAGGAAAATGGCTTGCGGTGGCGGCTGTGATTGTGGTCAATGGCTTTACCTGCCAACTAGGTAGGTACTAGGTGGGCAACCAGTTTGATAAAAAAAACCGGTTAAGTGCGAGTCTGACTCGCGTGCCGAGGGTTTCAATATACCTACCAACCTTTTTTTTTAGAAACAATAAAGTCTATTTATAGGACCACCATCGAGTTATCACTGCCTCCCCATCATCGCTCCATGACCGGACAGCGCCTTAAACTGGGTCTTTCGCCTGGTGGCCTTGACCGCGCAGGACTTTTGGAGTTTAGGTACCTACCTACATTACAGCTTTCTAGTAGGTGCTAAGGGTACCTGAGCTAAGCTATTCTTTACTATTACCTATATATTCTTGCTAAGCCAGGCCTGTTTCACTCCGCGTCTAGGCATGAATTAAGTAGGTACCTATAAGTACCTACCTACCGCACGGTGCGCCCCGCGGCTGCGTAGCCGGCCGGACCGGACTATCGCGCCTTCGCATGTTCTATACCTACGTTTCCCGCGCTTTCAATAGTTTCTCGTCTCGGATGTTAACAATGTGGAGCAATGTATGAATGAACAATAAATAACAAAAGAATTTATCTCCAACTGATTTAAAATGTTTTTTTATTAGCAAATTACCTACCTAGGCAACATTATATGACACAAATTACTGAAGGAAAATTTAGGTAACCTACCTACCTATCTAGCTAAGTATAGTCACTGGCGTCTAGTCACTCGAAAAATAAGTAAGTATAGTCAGCGACAAGTCAAGATACACACTCGCAATGCGACTCAAGCCCATATGTCTACTGAAATGAGTCCTACAAAGTCCAATATTGTGTCAAGCTTGATCTGACTGTACCTACGTTACTTTACATACTTGCACCGTGTGTAGTAGGTACCTACCTACCTACCGCCGGTACGCACATAAATAGGCACCTACCTAGGTACTAGCTTTAGGATCCATTACATTCAGGAGTTAGGTTAGGTTTTAGCAATCACGTACAGTCAAGAGCACGTTAAGCTTGACACATTGGCCTTTGTACCTATGTATCGCGCTTATCTTAATCTCTGTAGAGACGAAAGTCGCACTGCGAGTGTCAATGTCAAGCCAAATTTGTACCAACAAATTTCGCGCGGTATCGGGCTCCCGCCCACGACCGTAAATCGGTGACCGATTTTTTGTAGGACAAAAATGGAACGCATTGATTGCCATAGTTCAACGCACACGACCTACAAAAAGTCGGTGAGAAATGAAATCGGACGTCGCGGCCGATCCGATTATCGGTGAGAAATGGAACATACGTAAGTAAATGCATACTTCAAAGCACACTACCTACTCACCGTCGCGGTCACGAAATCAGTCGGCCACTTAGGGATGTGCTTGTTGTGTCATGATGGATATTGATATCGACATTTTGATCGAAGAAGTAGAAAAAAAAGACCTGCCTAGTGCAATACAGGTTAGAATAAACAGGTACCATGACAGAAACACAAAGAAAATATTATGAGAAGAAGTTGCTTTTTATTAGGGTTCCGTAGCCAACGGTTCAGTTGTCCGTGTAGCGTGCCGGCAAAGAATAGTACCAACCCATCTCTAACCGTGGGTGTCGTAGGAGGCGACTAAGGGTTTACAAACCGGAGGATGGGCAGCAGCGTCAGAAAATTGGCCGCTATCTTGATTTTTTTTTGTTTCTGGACCGATTGCCTTTAAAATCGATATCCGTGGGTCCAAGAGGACTCTATAACGAATCTAATGTTTTTTCCAATTTTTACAGCTGATTCGTAATGGGAGGCCACTCGGATCCTCAGATATCGATTTTGAAAGCAATCGATCCAGGGACAAAGAATTTCAAGATGGCGACCTTTTTTTAAAATTTTGTCATCAGACTTGTTATTTGAGTCCTCTTGGACCCCCGGATATCAATTTTGAAAGTAATCGGTCCAGAAACAAAAAAAGCAAGATGGCGGCCATTTTTTCCAATTTCTACAGTTGATTCGTAATGGGAGACCACTCGGATCCTCAGATATCGATTTTGAAAGCAATCGGTCCAGGGACAAAGAATTTCAAGATGGCGACCTTTTTTTTAAATTTTGTCATCAGACTTGTTATTTGACTCCTCTCGGACCCCCGGATATCAATTTTGAAAGTAATCGGTCCAGAAACAAAAAAAACAAGATGGCGGCCATTTTTTCCAATTTCTACAGTTGATTCGTTATGAGAGGCCACTCGGATCCTCAAATTTCGATTTTGAAAGCAATCGGTCCAAAAACAAAAAAATTCAAGATGACGGCCATTTTTTCCAATTTAGATTCGTTATGAGAGGTCACTCGGATCCTCAGATATCGATTTTGAAAGCAGGAAGGAAAAAGAATTTCAAGATGGCGACCTTTTTTTTCGATCTGTCATCAGATTCGTTATAAGAGTCCTCTCGGACCCACAGATATCAATTTTGACGCCAATCGATCCAGAAACAAAAAGAAATCAAGATGGCGGCCATTTTTCACCTACCTTCTTGGTATGTTTGACCAATAACCGCCACCCTAGTGGTACCCGCACATTAGGTTAGTAACACTTTGACCTTGAGCGGGTCTGTACTTTATACAGACTACTAAGAAAGAAGAAAATAGCGTACCCCTTTTTCAGCTTATAGTTACCAGCTGGTTTTGTTACTACTTATTTGCTGCTGTGCGTACCTTGTAGGTAGGTAAGTAATTGTAATTATATTGTTTTTACATCTGTGTCGATATTTTTAAAGTGTCGATAGTGTAGGCAGGAACAACACTATCGATACTTCAGTTTCGATACTGTATACCTACGGATCGGAAGGGACCGTGTGCGTTGAGTCAGTCACAAAATCGGTCGTGAAATCGGAGGAATAACTTGTCCGATTTACTGTCCTAAAAAAAACGGTCGTGGGCGGGAGCCCTTCCGCATATCTTACCTTCAGGTACAGCCCAGAGCAGGTCAAGCTTCACACTTGCAGCGCGACTCTAGCCCTCGCGGTTATTGATACAAGAAGTGTCAAGCTTGACGTGCCCTTGACTGTAGGTACCTGTGCTAATCACGCGGTCGCTGCATACCTAGCGAAAATGTAGCAACACTCTCTTTATAAGTATGCTGCATACTTACAATGATTCGGCATATCTACTCATCATGATGCTGTCTACGTATTGTACGTACCTTGCATACTTTTGTAAAAGGCTGGGTACTTAAATAATTGTGCTTGCTACGTTCGAGACGAAGCAAAGCTCTCTTTGTAAGTACGCTGCATACTTACAATGATTCGGCATATCTACTCATCATGATGCTGTCTACGTATTGTACGTACCTTGCATACTTTTGTAAAGAGGCTGGGTACTTAAATAATTGTGCTTGCTACGTTCGACACGTAGCAACACTCTCTTTATAACTATGCTGCATACTTACAATGATTCGGCATATCTACTCATCATGATGCTGTCTACGTATTGTAAGTACCTTGCATATTTATGTAAGGAGGCTGGGTACTCAAATAATTGTGCTTGCTACGTTCGCCACGTAGCAACGCTCTCTTTATAAGTATGCTGCATACTTACAATGATTCGGCATATCAACTCATCATGATGCTGTCTACGTATTGTACGTACCTTGCATACTTTTGTAAAGAGGCTGGGTACTTAAATAATTGTGCTTGCTACGTTCGAGACGTAGCTACGCTCTCTTTGTAAGTACGCTGCATACTTATAATTATTCGGCATATCTACTCATCATGATGCTGTCTCCGTATTGTACGTACCTTGCATACTTATGTAAGGAGGCTGGGTACTTAAATAATTGTGCTTGCTACGTTCGACACGTAGCAACACTCTCTTTATAAGTATGCTGCATACTTACAATGATTCGGCATATCAACTCATCATGATGCTGTCTACGTATTGTGCGTACATTGCATACTTTTGTAAAGAGGCTGGGTATTTTAATAATTGTGCTTGCTATGTTCGAGACGTAGCAACGCTCTCTTTGTAAGTACGCTGCATACTTATAATAATTCGGCATATCTACTCATCATGATGCTGTCTCCGTATTGTACGTACCTTGCATACTTATGTAAGGAGGCTGGGTACTTAAATAATTGTGCTTGCTACGTTTGACACGTAGCAACACTCTCTTTATAAGTATGCTGCATACTTACAATGATTCGGCATATCTACTCATCATGATGCTGTCTACGTATTGTACGTACCTTGCATACTTTTGTAAAGAGGCTGGGTACTTAAATAATTGTGCTTGCTACGTTCGACACGTAGCAACACTCTCTTTATAACTATGCTGCATACTTACAATGATTCGGCATATCTACTCATCATGATGCTGTCTACGTATTGTAAGTACCTTGCATATTTATGTAAGGAGGCTGGGTACTCAAATAATTGTGCTTGCTACGTTCGCCACGTAGCAACGCTCTCTTTATAAGTATGCTGCATACTTACAATGATTCGGCATATCAACTCATCATGATGCTGTCTACGTATTGTACGTACCTTGCATACTTTTGTAAAGAGGCTGGGTACTTAAATAATTGTGCTTGCTACGTTCGAGACGTAGCTACGCTCTCTTTGTAAGTACGCTGCATACTTATAATTATTCGGCATATCTACTCATCATGATGCTGTCTCCGTATTGTACGTACCTTGCATACTTATGTAAGGAGGCTGGGTACTTAAATAATTGTGCTTGCTACGTTCGACACGTAGCAACACTCTCTTTATAAGTATGCTGCATACTTACAATGATTCGGCATATCAACTCATCATGATGCTGTCTACGTATTGTGCGTACATTGCATACTTTTGTAAAGAGGCTGGGTATTTTAATAATTGTGCTTGCTATGTTCGAGACGTAGCAACGCTCTCTTTGTAAGTACGCTGCATACTTATAATAATTCGGCATATCTACTCATCATGATGCTGTCTCCGTATTGTACGTACCTTGCATACTTATGTAAGGAGGCTGGGTACTTAAATAATTGTGCTTGCTACGTTTGACACGTAGCAACACTCTCTTTATAAGTATGCTGCATACTTACAATGATTCGGCATATCTACTCATCATGATGCTGTCTACGTATTGTACGTACCTTGCATACTTTTGTAAAGAGGCTGGGTACTTAAATAATTGTGCTTGCTACGTTCGACACGTAGCAACACTCTCTTTATAAGTATGCTGCATACTTACAATGATTCGGCATATCTACTCATCATAATGCTGTCTACGTATTGTAAGTACCTTGCATACTTATGTAAGCAGGCTGGGTACGCAAATAATTGTGCTTGCTACGGTCGTCACGTAGCAACGCTCTCTTTATAAGTATGCTGCATACTTACAATGATTCGGCATATCTACTCATCATGATGCTGTCAACGTATTGTAAGTACCTTGCATACTTATGTAAGGAGGCTGGGTACTCAAATAATTGTGCTTGCTACGTTCGACACGTAGCAACACTCTCTTTATAAGTATGCTGCATACTTACAATGATTCGGCATATCTACTCATCATGATGCTGTCTACGTATTGTACGTACCTTGCATACTTTTGTAAAGAGGCTGGGTACTTAAATAATTGTGCTTGCTACGTTCGAGACGTAGCTATGCGCTCTTTGTAAGTACGCTGCATACTTATAATTATTCGGCATATCTACTCATCATGATGGTGTCTACGTATTGTACGTACCTTGCATACTTTTGTAAAGAGGCTGGGTACTTAAATAATTGTGCTTGCTACGTTCGTCACGTAGCAACGCTCTCTTTATAAGTATGCTGCATACTTACAATGATTCGGCATATCTACTCATCATGATGCTATCTACGTATTGTAAGTACCTTGCATACTTATGTAAGGAGGCTGGATACTCAAATAATTGTGATTGCTATGTTCGTCATGTAGCAACGCTCTCTTTATAAGTATGCTGCATACTCACAATGATTCGGCATATCTACTCATCATCATGCTGTCTACGTATTGTAAGTACCTTGCATACTTATGTAAGGAGGCTGGGTACTCAAATAATTGTGCTTGCTACGTTCGACACGTAGCAACACTCTCTTTGTAAGTATGCTGCATACTTACAATGATTCGGCATATCTACTCATCATGATGCTGTCTACATATTGTAAGTACCTTGCATACTTATGTAAGGAGGCTGGGTACTCAAATAATTGTGCTTGCTACGTTCGACACGTAGCAACACTCTCTTTGTAAGTATGCTGCATACTTACAATGATTCGGCATATCTACTCATCATGATGCTGTCTACGTATTGTACGTACCTTGCATACTTTTGTAAAGAGGCTGGGTACTTAAATAATTGTGCTTGCTACGTTCGACACGTAGCAACGCTCTCTTTGTAAGTACGCTGCATACTTATAATTATTCGGCATATTTACTCATCATGATGCTGTCTCCGTATTGTACGTACCTTGCATACTTATGTAAGGAGGCTGGGTACTTAAATAATTGTGCTTGCTACGTTCGACACGTAGCAACACTCTCTTTATAAGTATGCTGCATACTTACAATGATTCTGCATATCTACTCATCATGATGCTGTCTACGTATTGTACGTACCTTGCATACTTATGTAAGGAGGCTGGGTACTCAAATAATTTTGCTTGCTACGTTCGACACGTAGCAACACTCTCTTTATAAGTATGCTGCATACTTACAATGATTCGGCATATCTACTCATCATGATGCTGTCTACGTATTGTACGTACCTTGCATACTTTTGTAAAGAGGCTGGGTACTTAAATAATTGTGCTTGCTACGTTCGTCACGTAGCAACGCTCTCTTTATAAGTATGCTGCATACTTACAATGATTCGGCATATCTACTCATCATGATGCTGTCTACGTATTGTAAGTACCTTGCATACTTATGTAAGGAGGCTGGGTACTCAAATAATTGTGATTGCTACGTTCGTCATGTAGCAACGCTCTCTTTATAAGTATGCTGCATACTTACAATGATTCGGCATATCTACTCATCATGATGCTGTCTACGTATTGTAAGTACCTTGCATACTTATGTAAGGAGGCTGGGTACTTAAATAATTGTGCTTGCTACGTTCGACACGTAGCAACACTCTCTTTGTAAGTATGCTGCATACTTACAATGATTCGGCATATCTACTCATCATGATGCTGTCTACGTATTGTACGTACCTTGCATACTTTTGTAAAGAGGCTGGGTACTTAAATAATTATGCTTGCTACGTTCGAGACGTAGCAACGCTCTCTTTGTAAGTACGCTGCATACTTATAATTATTCGGCATATTTACTCATCATGATGCTGTCTCCGTATTGTACGTACCTTGCATACTTATGTAAGGAGGCTGGGTACTTAAATAATTGTGCTTGCTACGTTCGACACGTAGCAACACTCTCTTTATAAGTATGCTGCATACTTACAATGATTCGGCAAATCTACTCATCATGATGCTGTCTACGTACCTTGCATACTTATGTAAGGAGGCTGGGTACTTAAATCATTGTGCTTGCTACGTTCGACACGTAGCAACACTCTCTTTATAAGTATGCTGCATACTTACAATGATTCTGCGTATCTACTCATCATGATGCTGTCTACGTATTGTACGTACCTTGCATACTTATGTAAGGAGGCTGGGTACTCAAATAATTGTGCTTGCTACGTTCGACACGTAGCAACACTCTCTTTATAAGTATGCTGCATACTTACAATGATTCGGCATATCTACTCATCATGATGCTGTCTACGTATTGTACGTACCTTGCATACTTTTGTAAAGAGGCTGGGTACTTAAATAATTGTGCTTGCTACGTTCGTCACGTAGCAACGCTCTCTTTATAAGTATGCTGCATACTTACAATGATTCGGCATATCTACTCATCATGACGCTGTCTACGTATTGTACGTACCTTGCATACTTATGTAAGGAGGCTGGGTACTCAAATAATTGTGCTTGCTACGTTCTACACGTAGCAACACTCTCTTTATAAGTATGCTGCGTACTTACAATGATTCGGCATATCTACTCATCATGATGCTGTCTACGTATTGTACGTACCTTGCATACTTTTGTAAAGAGGCTGGGTACTTAAATAATTGTGCTTGCTACGTTCGAGACGTAGCAACGCTCTCTTTGTAAGTACGCTGCATACTTATAATTGTTCGGCATATCTACTCATCATGATGCTGTCTACGTACTGTACGTACTTTGCATACTTATGTAAGGAGGCTGCGTACTTAAATAATTATGCTGCTTGCTACGTTTGAGACGTAGCAAGACTCTCTTTGTAAGTATGCTGCATACTTATAACGATTCGGCATATCTACTCATCATGATGTTGTCTACGTATTATATGTACCTTGCATGCTTATGTAAGGAGGCTGCGTACTTAAATAATTATGCTGCTTGCTACGTTTGAGACGTAGCAAGACTCTCTTTGTAAGTATGCCGCATACTTATAATGATTCGGCATATTTACTCATCATGATGTTGTCTACGTTGATAACAAGCTTTTCTAAAGAAGCCGAGTACTTATGTAATTGTGCTACAACCTCTCATACGAGTGCATCGCATAGTTACAATGATATACCGGGTACTTATAAAACGGCGTTGCCTATAAAATTCTGGGGGAGCTTCCTGTCCATTAGTGGACTTTCTCCGACCAATGACCTTTTGGTTAATATGTACTTACATAAGTAGGCCAAACAGATAAAAAAATGTACCCTGGCTACCTATTATACGTTGCATGTGAGCGGCATATCTTCATAAGTATATTTCATAAAATAACGAATATCACTTATCGAGAGACATTATAAAAGTAGGCGACGTACGTAATTATGGAGCCGGGACAAGTATGTGTAATTGTGTTGAGTACTTTCGTACGTATTTCCGTGGCCCTGACTAAAAGAATGTTGTTCTACCAGTACATAAGTATGCGACTTCGTTATACGCATTACCATTATGGAACACGGTGTTGCTCATAAACGCTACAGTAAGTTGCACAATTTCTAAGTATGTAGAACCGGTTTTTAAGTATGCTGGATCGTTGTAAGTAGTGATGTCCAAGTTACTTACGTAAGTAGCTAATTTAAGTAGCTTATTTTTCTCAGTGCAGTTGAAACAAAACTGATCGTTTGCTGTATTCCAACCAAGCCCCAAAGTTTTCGTTGGAGTGTCTTGCTTGAAATTGAAGACGTGTTTATTGCTCTTCTGCGTTTCAGGGAGGTCCTGCAGGATAACTGGTTCGTTCGTAGCCCATTTTCGCAGCGTGAACCCGCCCTTTTGTAATAGATCGTAAAGTTGTTTTTGCATTGTTTGCGCGCCTTCGATGGTATTGTGGCCCGTGATTACGTCATCCATGTAAAATTGGTGTCGTAACGCCTTTTCTAGCAACGGGAAAGCATGACCTTCATCGTCAGCCAGCTGTCGTAAGGTGCGCATGGCTAGGAAGGGCGCAGCTTTCGTCCCGTAGGTCACAGTGCAAAGCTCCATCTCTTGAAGTAAATCTTGCGGAGAGGAGCCCCAGAATATTTTTTGCAGCGATCGTTGGTCTTCGTTTAAAAATATGGCGCAAAACATTTTTTCGATATCGGCAGTCAGAGCGTATTTATAAGTTCTCCATTTTATAATAAGGGTCAAAATGTCTTTTTGTAGGTTCGGCCCTTTTTCCATAAGGTCGTTTAAGCTGTATTTTGTGTCAGTTTTCATTGAGGCATTGAAAACGACGCGGAATTTTCCTGTTTTCCCGGTTTTCCCATTTCCATTTTCCTCTTTATTTATTCCGTGGTGGGCTAAGTAGGCTTGAAGTTTGCCGGTTGACCTCGCCGCCGGTGCCATGTGACCGAGCTCCATATATTCGTTAATAAATTGTTTATATTGTTGTGCGAAATAATTTTGTCTTGCCATTTTTCGTTCTAGTTGGAAAAACTGGGAAATTACTTGCGGTTTTGACTTCCCAAGTTTTTGTTCGAGCTCGGGTTTCATAGGCATTTTAACAACATATTGTCCAGTATTAAGTCGTTTCGTTGTTTCTACATAATGTTGTTCGCAAAAGTCGTCGCTACTGGATGCTTCGCTTTCGCTATGGATCTCCTCCGTTTCCCAGAACCGGCTGATGTCTTCTAACTCGTTGAGCGTAACGAAGCAGTTAAACGTTCTGTTTACGTTTCCGCATAGAATCCATCCCAGTTTCGTGTGCTGTGCTACGGGGGAGTTATTATCCTGTTTTATAACTCCATCTTGAATAATCATTGAGTAGATGTCGGCACCCAATAGTACGTCGATTGGACCGGGTACGTGAAACTCGGGGTCCGCCAGTTTCAAGTTTTCCAGATGCTCCCACTTTGTCGTTGTAAGGGTAGTACTGGGCAAATTGTTGATAAGTTTGCTCATAATAAGTACGTCAGCGTTGAAAGTAAAGTCTGAATGTATCGATTTGCAGTCCAGTGTGATAAGACCTTTACAATTCCCTAGGGACGTTCCAACCCCAGAGATTACCGCGCTCAGTTTGCGTCGTTTCAGGCGTAAGCGTTGAGCAGCGTTCTCAGTTATCAGTGACACTTGAGATCCCTGATCTAATAACGCGCGTAAAGTAACGTAGTTGCCTTCCGCGTTTTTCGTTCTGAGCTGTACAGTCGTCAGTAGGACCTCGGTGTCGTCCTTGGTTACGTTGTGGGTCGAGTTGTTGTTCGAAGCAGATGACGTACTCTGGCTATTCGGATCATCCACGTGTAAGAGGGTGTGGTGATCTTTAGAACAGATTCGACATTTATTTTTCGATGTACATTTTTTCCCGCCGTGATCGTATAGGCAGTTCTTGCATAATCGTAATTTCGCAATATTTTCGTTCTTCGATGCAAAGTCCATGCTATTGAATGTTTCGCAATGCATTAAGGTATGCGGTTGTTTGCATATTGGGCAGTTTTGACGCGTTGTGTAGTATGAGTTCGACCATTTTTCGTTTCGCTTAAAGTTCGTTGCCCTCGGCTCGTTCGTGTTATGAAAATTGTAATTTTTATATTTGTTGTTTTGAGCCGTAGAAAAGGGTTTCTTGCTCTGCGTAGCTTCTTGTTTTCCGTTATTCTGGCTCTGCTTGACGGTTTCGAAGGCGATAAATTTCGTTTCCAGGAACGTAGTAAACTCGGTCAAGTCAGGAAGGTCGCGTGGATTTTCTAGGTCATGGATGTAGTCGCCGTAGGTAGTCGCATCCAACTTAGGTAGCAATAGATGAACGATTATCGGATCCCACGTAGATACATCGATGCCTAGGTTCGTTAGGCCGTTGACACACTCGTTGATCGTGTCGTGCATCTTCTTAAGGCTGTTGGCGGATGCCGCCTGGATGTTTGGTAGGCCTATCAGCGTGTTAAGATACGAAGAGCAAAGAAGTCGTTTATTTTCGTAGCGGTTGCATACAATCTCCCAGCACGAGTCGTAATTATCCGCACTAATGGTGAGATGCTGCACAAGTTTCTCAGGTTCGCCTTTCAGTTTCGTTTTCAGTAACTGCATCTTCTGAGATTTTGTAAGCCATTTGCTAGAGTGTATCGTTTCAACGAAGAGGTCGCGGAAGGACACCCACTTATTGTAGTTGCCGTTGAACTCAGGAATCTCAACTGTAGGGGTGGATTTTTGACGGTGATTGTCCGCCCATAACTTCGTGTTGATTTCCCTCTTAAGTGAGTCGTGTGTCTTTTCCACCCTTCGGTACCGAACTCCGTAAGATGAGTCCGTGTCTGCAAGAAGGTAGTCGAGTTCCCAGTGGATTTTATCGATAGCATCCCACCTGGTTTTCAGCATCGTTAGACCGTCCTCGAGTTCCCACCTCTCTTCCAAATCGTTTACGTCAATTTTCGACACGGTTCTCTCGAAAACACTGAAGTTGAGAATCTGTTGGCGTAACAGTTGTCTCTTCTCCTCTGGTAGAGCTTCCTCAGGCTTAGAGGTCGCGTCCTTAAATACGTTTTCGGAATTCTTCGCCGGGACGGGTTTACTCCCGGGTGTATCCGGGCGAGATTCTTCCGTTAACTTTCGCTCGATGATATCGTTAATCGTTTTCGTGTACAAAGCCTTTGCCTTGTCGTATATACCTTCCGTGACGTAATCGGTCTCTACGCCCTGTAACAGGGGCATAAGAGTTAGATGATTCGTGATAAATTCGTCCCAGTGGGCTCCCAAAGCTACTCGTCGTCGTTCGAGGTAGTCCTGGGTTTTCCGCGCAGCACCATCCTTCCGATAGTTCTCGCAGAGACTCACGATGTTATCGTAGCAGATCCTTTGCTTCTTAAGTAGTTGTTCAGCGTTCGGATCCATCGTTGCTTCGTCGTTAGCGTCGTTGGTTCGTCCTGTGTAGGCTATCTACCACGGTATGTGCGATAATCCCTCTCAATTTTCCCGGTGATACCCGCTGGTGGGTGGCCGGTCAAACCGATTCGCTACCGCAGAAAACAACCCCACAGTAGGCTCGAAGGACCAAAATATGAAGGGGCCGGTCCTAGTCGTCAGACGGGCGCCTTCTCGTAAAAGGATAGACGGTTGAAAGTTAACTCGTTTATTAGAGGGAGGTACACAGGATTCGGGGCTGTGTATCTCTGATGTTGTTTGAGTGGTTGATGTTAGAACACTAAATTAATACGACGCCAAGCGAGCGTCGCCGTCGACCAAAACTAGGTCACAACGCAAGCAATATTTTGTGCGGTTGTAAACCGTACACAGATCATGAAAAAAAACTTTCTCAAAGTATTATACCTAGTTCGTTTTTTCTTTCCCATACAACATTTGGACCTTGCGTTATGTATGGGACGACCAAAAACGTCATTTGTTTTCGTGTGATAAAGCATATTAATTTCTCGTTCTTCGACTCTGTTTCTTTCGTGAAAAAAAAAGTTTTTCCAATTTTCTCAAAAATATGTTCTATATCACTTATACATCATAAAAAACAAGTCTCCCAAAAATGTCCGTCCGTCGTTCGGTCGGTCGGTCGGTCCGTCGGTCGGTCGGTCCGTCGGTCGGTCGGTCCGTCGGTCGGTCGGTCTGTCCGTCACGCTTTGTCCTAGCGGCTAAACGAATGGTCCGATTGACACCATATTTTGAATTTAGGAGGTTTATGCAAATCCATCGAAGGGTTCTAAGTGGTTTCTAAGGAAAATGAAAAATTGAAATTTTCTCAAAGACGGCTCATATAATCTTGATGAAACTTTGCATGACCAAGTATCTCCATGTAAGATATCTTGCGCCAGTATCAATTGATCTGTGTAATTTATATAAGGGATGTTCCTGTACCACCAAATCGTAAATATGTGATTTACCCAAAATTGGTTCCATTGAGTTTATTAAAATTTTCTTTAATATTAATCCTGTATTGGTTGTCTACGATTCTTTATGATTTTTTGAATCAAATTGTACAGGGTGTACCAAAAACTGAACAATTATCTATAAGGAACATGAGTTGGGAAATTAAAAAAATCTCTATGCAAGTATCCTACGGTAGTATCCATTGATCTGTGAAAATTCATATAAAGGGTGTTCCAGTACTACCAAAAGTTAAACATGTGATTTACTCCAAATCGTTTGAGGTTTGTTTGTTTTAATGTTTGACAATTTGAATTCTGAATTGATCTGTATATTTCAATCGAAATTTTTTTTGGAAAAACGTAAATAAAAGTTTGTATTTCCATAGTATGTGTATGGCATTACAAATTTAAGTTTGCGGTTGATACCTTGAGTATTGCGAGAAAGTAAGTGCAGTGCTGCTGTACCATTTATTTTTTAGTAGGTAATATAAAAATAAGCTATTTTCAGGGTTATCTTAAATAACCCTTTTGTATATTGCTTTCCTTTACTAACTCGAAACTACATGTATCAACTTTTTGACGTGGATATGTTTTGAGGATCATTTCGTGCAAAGTGCATATAGGCCATTTGGTGGCAATAATTGGTACTATTTCGAGCTTTGGATGAGTCAAAGGATGAGGGATTTGAGTGGATGTGGGTGGAAGATTAAGTCCAATGTGTCAAGCTTGATGTGCCCTTGACTGTACCTTCATAGACTTAGGCTAGATTTACACGGAGTCAGTAAAATAGGGTCAGTAGAAATTCATTGCTTGTTCGATATGTTGTCTGTATGAAAGACAACACTTGCAGTAAGCAATGTACGTCTACTGACCCGTTTTTAGGCCTCCGATGTCTGTCTGTCAGCGCAGCGGCTGCACCTCATGAACCGTAATAGTTAGCCAGTAGAAATTTTCACAGACTATGTATTTCTGTTGCCGCTATAATAACAAATAATAAAAATAAACAATATAATAAATTAAGGGGGGCTTCACTACAAAAAACTCATTTTAAGGAGATTTTTTGCCTGGTTTTTGCTTTAGCTAAATCGTAAAAACTGGAACACTTACAAGCGTGAAAATTGGTATGTTTATAGTGCATAAGCATTAGCGCGTCCATAACTAGACGGTATTTTTACCGTAGTGGTACGGTACCCTCGGTGATCGATGGTTCCGACTGGCACTTGACCGGTTTTTACTTACCCGATGTAAATTCAGCCGTATCCACATAAAACTTACTGCCGCATTATGGAATATGGATACAGCCAACATTGGTTTTGTTTAAATGCTTTCGACTTTAAATACCTACGTGGCAAAATTTATTCCAGGACATCGCGCAATCTTCATACAAACTGTCTACTAAGTACGCACGCCGATGGATATGCAGAATGAACTCGGAGTTCGCCGACAATCTCATGTTTAGTTTGGATGAAGATCTTCCTAAAAATAAATTACTGGTAAGAATTTTGTCTTTAGCTTCCATTTATACGTGTAGTCAACGCATGATTTTTTTGGTAAAGTCGTAATCGTAATATTTTTGAGGAGATTTCTGCCAGTGTCGTGTTCTAGAATATTCTTCAATTTTTAGATTAATAGACGTAACTTGAAGTTAAAAATATGGCGAAATCGTCAGTGTCGAGTAGGAGATTCACACAGGGCCCCCCCTTAAAGCGATAGTAGACTTGAAGGAAAATGTCCGTGACTTTTTGAGACAACACATTGGGATTGAACAAGAGATCGCTTGAAATCTTCATCAGCTGCGCACTCCGCAGTCAATTCACTGCATTACACACTCTTTATTACCCACTAAATCACTACATTTTTCACAAAGTATTTTTTTTTATTTTGAAGTGCTGTAACCAAGCTGTAACTAAAAACGCAGTGACATTCGGTCTTATACTCAGGACCAAATCGATTCGTATAGATCTGAACTATTATCCCTATGAAACATGAACAAATCAGGCAGCGAGCTACTTAAATTAACTATTGTTACAGGGAAACTCCGAAAACAATTGCCTAGTGTTCGAATCGCAAGCCAGCGACGTACTTGACTTGATATGCGTGTCGGCGGCGGAATGCACCGGACCAGAAGGAGTGATGGACGAGCAAATGAACGTTACTGACATGATGGCCAACTACGTCATCAAGCCGGGAACCGTCGGGTGGCGAGCCAAAAAGAATGTCAGCAAGTTTTCTGAACTGTTCCATGACATTGATTACAGTGAAGCGTTGAATAGTTTGATCAGGTAGGTGCAACGAAAGTTTATTTGTTTTAAGGCTGGTTTAAGAGCGTTGCGTGTCGCCGGCGGCATGCGCTCGTCTAGATACTTAGTAGGTAGCGGCGGCCGACGCGGCTCTAAAACGCTACCTACTATCTAGTCTACAGTCTGTTCGCTGTGGGAAGGTGCGGGTGACAGTCGAAACGTTCCTTTTCACTTTTGAATGTCAGCCGCGAGTTACAAGCATGACCTAATATTTTAGTTATACCTAAAATATCATAGTCGTAAAATACTAAATATGTAATAACTATAGTAAATTTAATTACTTTACCCTGTCAAAATGTTATAGTCTATTAATAAAATAAAATTGAAATAAATATGAAGCTAAGCATTATGCGTATAACGAATTTTCTAGTGATGGGATGAGTTTTGCTACGATGGATAGTCGATATTTTTTTAACCCGGCGTCATTGGGGTTGGGTCAAAATGACCCGGCGTTTTTACAAATTCCAAATTTTTTTAAATACGCGTCCGACGTTGGTGTTCTTCTCAGTAGCTGGAGCCAGAACAGTCTTCTAAACGTTTTTGGACAAAAATCAGTCAGGCAAGGGAAATTCTAGGAGCTAAACGTGCCTAATTCTCAAAAAGGTAAATATGACCCAACCACACTGCCGACGTAACTGTTTTGCGCCGTTTTTCACATATGGTTTTTTATTGCTGAACATAGTTTTTTGACCTTTGTTTAAGTGATTTTTGCATTTTAATGTTTATTTCTGTCCTAATTTAAAGTATCTAATAGTAAAAACATCAATCGATGCGACTAACGCATTTTGTAATTTTTTTAGGAGTCCGATTCAACAGAAGCCTTGACCGTTAGTAATGTTATGTTACAAAAATGTTTACTTACACAAATATCCAAATTTAACGTAAATTACACTATGTGAGAATTCCAAGCATGTTCTGCACAAAAAGAACGTAAAACGAAACACACATGCCGAGAGTGCAACAAATAAATTAGCCCTGAATATATCATATCTTACCGCAGTGATTGCATTTACAAACTAGATCCTAATTAGCTTTATTAAACTTTTTTTCATAGATATATTATTCAGATATATAAACGTACCATTCGGAACTAAAAAAACTGTTCATTATTACAGAAAACTGATAAAAACCAAAGGGATCTAATTTTTCCCACATTTTTTATGCGTTTATGTAAAATCTTGTTTAGCATGATTAAATGTTCTTTAATCATTATTATTTTTTTCAATTCCCAAGATAAGACTCCAAATATTTATTATAATAACACAAATTAAAGTTATGTGAAACATCAATGGAAATATCATATATTATATATGTGGGTAATATTGACCCACCTCAACGCCCGTGTAACAAATTCCCACCACAATGACGCCGGGTTAAAGAAAGGGAAGTTTAGTTCTACTTTGTAAAGGGAAGTTTACTGTATGTATTATTAAACTTTTTTGTATATTTGTAGACTTATATGAAACCACAAATGATACATTATTATTACATAACATCCCCCGAAACGTCCATTGCAGGACAGAGACCCCCTGCCGGCAAAAAAGCGGGGAAAAATTTAAGGGGAATTACTCGTACTACGAGTACAATCATGGAATGATATAGGTACTGTATGCTTTTGCCCTTTGATTAAAAAACTACGAGTTCACTCAAACCCGACCCGCCTTTTATATGAATGTACTTGAAACGGAAGCTCACCTTAATTGGTTATAGTTACTCGTACTTGTAAGAAAAGTTGAAATATATAATAATTTTAGACCATTCCCTTTGCTTGTGCTATGAGACCTAGCTTCTTGCCAAATGTTGTTATCCTAGTTCGCGGGAAATTCACAGGTTTTGGTTTGATTATGTTGTTGTAGAAGCCATACAGACATACGAACCACAAAGTGTTAAGTTAAAACGGTATTCTAGTCCGAGAAATAGATATTCGATAGGGACAACCTACAGCTTAGAACGATTTTACCTACAAATGACGTTCCGCTTTCCCCGTTTTTCTTCTCCAAAACTGAGCTGATTCAATTATTTTTGGTATCCAAATTTAAATGAAGAGTAGATCTATGCTCCTATTTATTCTTTTATCTTGATAAAATAAAATTTATAATTTTTCTGGTAGTCTTCTAAATATGGTTGAAAATTATTTCTATTGGTAATTACTTTTCGTAAAAAAAAATTGACAGGGGCATGCCTACAGTAGATCTTGATTTAAAAACAAAATACCATCGCTCAACAGGCATTATCCAGGGAAGAAAATGGGAAAAAATTAGTATCAATTTGTATGGAAGAAATGCAGCTAAGTTTCGAAACCCTACAAACAAGGTTTGAACAGGTCCAGTTGTTAGTGTTTACTGTGAGACTCCAAACTCTACGCGAACGAAGTCTTGGGCACCACTTATTTTAAAATAAATTTCATGTTGACAAAAAGGGAACAAGATTTTTGCAGAGAGAATCGATAACGATAAAAATAAATTGCATATCACTTCCCTAGTCTTGTAATATTGACAGTGTCACCCGCACTAATTATATACTCATTGACCCGCACCATCCCACAGCGAACAGACTGTAGTGCACTTTCAAACGTGCGCGTATCACGCGCAACGCTTTGAAACTAGCCTAAAGGGTAAACAACTACCTACCTAACTTATAAAAACTATGTTAGTGTAATAGTACATTAAGATGCAAGTGCGCTATTTTGCTTATTACTCCCCGAGCCGCAGGTGAGGGCGTAATGGAGCCGAGAGTGTGACAATGCGCACGTGCGTCTTACGACGTTTTTCAACTCATTTGCGAGTAAAGATATTAAAATTTGCTAACCTTATGTCCCTGCACGTCCACCGGAGCATTTTGTAGGCTGCATACTGCATATGTTGGTGTTTTCCTTTGATTTTTACAACCTCTAAACTTGTACTTCGTGTATAAGTATTTTAGACGGTTCAATGACTATATTAATTACAATTTTTTATTTGTAGAAGTCGACATTTTTACATTTAATTACAATAATAAATTCCACGAATATTCGTAAATATGGCGCGCATTATTTCTTTTTCAGCGGGCACAGATTATATGCACATTTGAGTGGCACAATTTAAACTGCCAGACCACAGTGCCAGACAGTCTATTCCTTGAACCTTAAAATAAATAATAAAAAAAAATATATCAAATACAGCTGTTTCATGAGTAAATATGTTGAAAAATAAATTTTATCTACTCTCATATCGTAAATCCTCAATAATGCATTCAAAAATTGTAGGTTACCACCTACATATTTTCAATCTGTGCCTAGGAACACTTTAGCAACACTTTAGTTATGTAGTACTATTATTAATTCTGTGCTTTAGTGACAATTTTTTATCTGTGGGAGTGTATTTTGAAGTATTGAATTTCCCACGAGAGACCTGTTAACACGTTTCCTGTCCAGTTGCCCCCAATGTGGGGCCTAGACGTTAGGTATCACAAGTCCGTGTCATCACATTGGGACCACGTTGAGTGATGCATCACTTGGAAAATCAAAATCAATCGATGTATTTATATAAATGTAGGTTGTTAACGATAATAATTATTATACAGGTCGGCAAGTCCATGTTTTCAATCTGGGGCCACACAAATTTACGGTGATAAGTCCGGGTCCCCAAAGTGAAACCACACTTGGACGTATGAAGTTGTCAAATCATTTTGTATGGGGACAGGGAACGTGTTAAATAACTATTTAACACCTTTTTATTTTTTGTAAACCTCTTAAGAATTTGTTAATCCGCTTTTTGAACACAATATGGAGGCTCCCATTTTGTAAAAAAAAGCGCAACTAAGACTAAGATATGATTCGTACGACAAAAGTACGTATTTTACTAATCTTCGATGTGGTTTTTTTTAAAACCCTGATGTTTAAGTCCCAACTATTCAACACGCACGCAGTAGACAATTTCTTGAAATATGGCTTACGGTCTTAACCGTAGCTGCAATGTTGTGGCCAGGCCGATAGAATAAAATAAATTAAAAAAAGATTACGATGTCAAAACTATAGCGAAGTGAAGAGCCAAGAGCTATACATATACCTATTTGTTTTTGTAAACCAACATTTTATTTCTTTCAGGGAGTCCGAACTTTCTCAATCAACTGCAGACGTCGATGAAAATGACCCAATATTGGCTTATCTGCTGAAGAAGAATAAAGAAGGCAGTACGTTCAGCGAGCTACTGGTGAGATATTCAAATGAAATTATTTTTCAGTATGAACTTCTGTAATAATTTCTGGTTGGACATTGGTTAAAGCCAAGAAAAGTGTAACAGCCAGGCAAAATCCCAAATCCCAAAAACTTTCACTACGAAAACATATTCTTCTGGAAAATAAATTTTACTGTATAATCAACCACAGGTCAAGCTTGACACTGAACAGTGAGACTCTAACCCGATTGAAATAAGATCGGTAAGTCTAATGTGTCAAGCTGTATATGCTTTTGACTGTACAAAATAGGTACAAAGTATGTCCGTCACGTGACCATGACATACTGTTTACGCGATAAGGCATTATTTAGCGAAAATTGCAATACATTTTTCATGAATTTTTCATTTTCCGGGAACTCTATGGGAAATTGACATAGGGGTCATATGTAAAAGTGAGGTCCGATACCAAAATGGTAAAAAAAGGAACCCTTATGGTGCGACTTTGTCTGTATGTCACACCTGTATATCTTAGTTGACTTGAAATTTGGAATAGCTGTAGAATATGGTTGCCCAACTTAATTAGATTTGAAAAAAATTATGATTATTAATGTAAAGGGAACCATAATAGGGGGCATAATTTCAAATTGTCGTTAGGGGGCGTCCATAAATTACGCGAGATTTTTAAGGTAGGGAGGGGGTCGAGTCAAATCTCATCTAATCTTACGTTATAGAGAGGGGGGGTCTCGGCAAATATCACGCAATTTTTTTCTGATTGAAACAAAAAAATACTGTTTTGGTCCATTTAATCCAAATTGTACATGCTTAAGATTTAATCTTACAGCGTAATCGTAATACGATTAAGATCATTCACTAATTCGTTCAATGAAAATAATTTCATTCATACTTCCGACGTTATACATCTACTCGTACTGACTGTCAAACCACCATATTTGTTTTATACCTTAACGAAGTTGAAGGAGCAGATGATTTTATTGAAAATCATATGGATATGTTGGTTCCAATAGTCTCTCTTGAGACCGCGCGTGATTCTCCATGGACTGAATTAGAGAAGATATTCCTTTTTTAAACACAGCAGTAGTTACGATTTAAGTATTCTATTGTAAAATGTTTATTACACTTATAATTAAACTCTCAGCAATATTGATTACTAGTCTTAACTAGTCGTAAATAAAAGCACGAAGCAATTTTTTTTTTTCTTTTTAAAATAACAATCCAACGCGTTTACGTAAGAAACCCACATTTTGAAAAACCTCACGTGAGATTGGGGGATGGGGCCTCCCCCACGTGAGGTATTTTTTTGAGGGTTGAATAAAATCTCACGACATCTCACCAGTGGGGGAGGGAGGGGCAGAAAATAAAAAAAAACACCTCACGTAATTTATGGACGCCCCCTTACTAGGTCGAGTGGGATATCATATGAAAGAGCTTTACTTGTACATTCTAAAATATATTTTTGTATTTTTTTACAACTCTCAGTTTTCAAGTTATGAAAATACCATCCTCTCCCATACGAGTATCTCTCAAGTTTGTGAAAGGAAAAATCTGAATTAATTACAGTCGATAGAAGTTTATGTAAATACTACAGCAAAAATAAGACGATCTTTATAAGATGTACAGTATTTTAGAAATTGCAAAATACCTTTACAAACAAATTTAGTTTTGCGGTCCTAAAAATTTACTTTATTGCTTCCAAAAATACTATAAGTATATCGGAACCCTCGGCGCGCGAGTCCGACTAGCATTTGACCGGTTTTTTTTTTAGTGAAATTCATAATTCTTTGGAAAAGTTGATTGCTGTGATGAGGTCGCTATTTTGCCCACGATAAATTGACTTACGCATGCACCTCTTTCACACTTTCCAAAAAGTATTATATGTTTCTTTTATTTATTAATTTATGTCATATTTCCTCAGGATGTCACCGGATATGGCAGCAAGACGTTACAAGAGAAAATTAAAATACTGGAATCACAGAACATAGTGAAACGTCTCGGCTACTTCGAAAACATTATTGTCCTTACAAAATTCGGAAAGTATTGGACGGTAACAATCCAAGACAAACAAATAGTTCCGACACCTTGGCTCACTCTGGATGTTGACATCCGTTACGACATTTTCCTAAAGTGGGCGGGCGTGATTGTAAATAAAGTATTTCTGAAACCAGGGTGCTCGATAGCATATTTGACAGAAGACGAGTTGTTAACCCCTCGCTCAGCTCAAGATATTTGTATGGTATTGGAAAAGTACAAATGTGTTGCATTAAAAACTCTAAAAGTTCCCGAACCGGATCTTTTTTCTGAAATAGTCACACCGGAACTAGAAGACTTCTCTCCGTACGAATCAGTGGAGAACATTTTAGTCTTTCCGATGAAAGATATGCTTACGAGATACGTGTGTTTTAGAAAGAAATTGTTAGATGATGAATATTATTTCCAAAAGGAATAATGAAACTTGATGTAAGTGAAGTGTTTGTTAATTTGTTATTAAATATTGGTGAGAAAACTTAACATAATTTTAGTTGTAAAGCAATGCTGTAGATGTAATAACTTATATATTTTCGCTGTTATCATCATCATCATATCAGCCGAAAGATGTCTGCTGGCAGAGGCCTCCCCTAAAGATCTTCATGACGACCAGTCCTGTGCTTCTCGCATCCAGCAGATTCCTGCGACCTTGACCAGATCGTTGGTCCACCTTGTGTGGTATGAATGCCTACCTTTAAAATTGATCTAAGTGTTGCGTATGTGAGGGTCAGGGACACGGGCGTGTTGTACTGACCGAGCGCAGCAGGTTCCGCAGGTTCAAATCTCTTTGTGTTGTATAGTTAAGAGCATGTCCAACTTGACACAATCAACTTTACACTGCTTTTATCTTAGCAGAAGGACTAGTGTCTAAGTAATACTTATGGGTTAAAAAAAAGAAAAACAATTTATTTAGCACACAAGTAACAAAAATTTGTTAGATTTGTATGGAAAAATGTGTTTAACGGTAACCAAATAAGTTCAATGGCTTTATATTGGCAGTGGTAAGATGTTAGTCATAAAACCTGGGGACCTTTTACTCTCACTATTTCATCTAGGGCATATAAACTTATATTGGTCTTATGATAAGGTGCATTGTCCATTATTATGATCATAGGCTCTTTCAAAAGCCTATGAACCATTCTCTTAATTTTTCGTAATTCAATCCTTCATAATAATAATTCTTCTTTTGTTAACTTTCTTATAAACAAAACCAATATCTTTTATAACGTGCTGCAACGAAGTAATTCCTCCTTTAAACAATTCAGCTTCTTTCAAAGATATCAGTAGCTTGCGCAGTGTTGGCAGCTCCATTCTTCTATAATAATCATTAATATGATTTTTAATAGCTTCTTTAGCGAAACTATCCAAATCTGTGATTGGCTTCACCTTCGTTCGCTTTTTGTTGGGTGAGGATAACTTAGTTTCAGACATCCCTTCTTTTCCATATTTTTCGCGTGTTATACGCGAAACTGTATTGCGGCCTATACCGAGAGCTTCAGCTACTCGTTCTACAACTCGATGCAGTGGTAGCAACGGTCCATCATTTTGTTGTTCTTTTTCAAAGTAGTCTCGGAGGCGAACGACAAGCTCCCTTGCCTGACTCCCCAAAACTTCTCTTTTTGTCATAGATTTATATAGTCAAGATAGGGTCTTGGGTACAAGCGGTTCAAAATTTCCCCATACAGAAAAAATAGCGCCATCTGTGAAAAATCGCGTGAACTACGTTGTGTAGTACTTCAGTCGGTGCTAAATACGGAACGGAAATAATATGGCGGGGAAAAAACAAAACAAACTTTTTACTGTTTATATGTGATTTAGGCCTGGTTTTTCAGTTTCATTAATTGGATTATAGTCAAAAACAATAATAAGAAATAACAATAATAATAATAAGAGTATATTGTTTCTTCAACTAAGAACATTCCATTTTGTTGGTAAGTTTATTTGCATCCAATGTTGACAATATGACTGACAACGACTGACATTTGTTGGTCCTAAACGTCAGATTTCGGACCAACGAATTGGGGACATTGTAACGTGCCGATGGGCTAGTACTTATATATAAGTAAATGCTTTTTGTACGGTTAGGCATATTGATATCCACAACGGAAAAATTAACAAACTAAAACTAATTTCTATTCCTATTAAACAATATCAATGACAAAACGCAAGAGAAAACAACGGAAAGAATGGCAATTTTTCAGTCTTCTATTGACATGAGAAACACTTCCTAATTCAATTGATTCAATTCAATCTTTCCCTCTACATATATATACTACTCTGGTACATTAACTGAAACGGCCCATACAAAGCCCTGCCTGCAGGGCCCTGCTTGCAGTGCGCACTGCCAATCGTACCGTGTGTGGTGTTGCAGGGCCGATGTAAAACGGCCCATACAAAGCCCTGCCTGCAGGGCCCTGCTTGCAGTGCGCACTGCCAATTGTACCGTGTGTGGTGTTGCAGGGCCGATGTAACGGCGATTTTGTCGGCCCTGCATGCCCACACAAAGTACGATTGGCAGTGGCACTGCAAGCAGGGCCCTGCAGGCAGGGCTTTGTATGGGGCCCTTAACGGCCATTTTGTCGGCCCTGCATGCCCACACAAAGTACGATTGGCAGTGGCACTGCAAGCAGGGCCCTGCAGGCAGGGCTTTGTATGGGGCCCTTTACTAATCTGGGATATACAGGGTGTCTCATTCAAATCGGTCAGTATGGGAAAGTCTGAAACTATAAGACATACGAAGATTTGTTCTTAGGAACCATGTCACCGATTTTGATAAAAAGAAAAACTGCATTCATACATTTGAAAAAAAAGTGTACCCATATTGTATTGAAAAAAACGGTGGTCACTTCGAACACCTACTATGATAAATTAAAGTATGTAAAAACAATGCATTTTATTCATTTTAGACATCGTGTTTCATAGAGACATTTACTGCTTAAGACCTACACAACCGTTATTTAAACAGAAAAACTGTAAGCTTTTTTTTCAAAACTACCGGGTTCGATTCCCCAGCTGGGTACACTTTTTTTTTTCAAATGTATGAATGCAGTTTTTCTTTTTATCAAAATCGGTGACATGGTTCCTAAGAACAAATCTTCGTATGTCTTATAGTTTCAGACTTTCCCATACTGACCGATTTGAATGAGACACCCTGTATACGCTGTGTTCCAAATTTTACAAACGCTGCTAAAAGCGTATACAGAACTGACGGACGGTCCAAATTGATTTTGCACGCTCACAAAGCTATCGCTGCTTTAATGGCTCTAGTCAATCTGTGCATTCCATATTGCACTAACAGACTGCTTTAGAGCACTGTGAGCGCGCTTAAGTCGGTCCAAATTGACCAAAAGCGTGCTCTAAAGCACTCGCTCGTTCACCGCCTTACGTCATTGATGACGTCATCGTTTCTGCTATCAGTGCTTTAGTCAAATAGGTGGAGCAGTGAAAGCGCTAATGTCAAAATCGATTTGACACATAAAATCCCACACATTTGCAGCCAGCTGATGTCTTTTAAGTTTTGATTTTAATGAGTTTGTCTCTAATGGAAATGAGAGTGGATTTGGCGCACATTTTTCAGCGATTAGCTTAGGCTTTGTTAAAGAAAATAAAAACGAAACTGACATTTTGACAGATATGAACACGTGAGCGCGCTTAAATCCATTCCAAATTGACTAGAGCCATTAAAGCAGTGATAGCTTTGTGAGCGTGCAAAATCAATTTAGACCGTCCGTCAGTACTGTATACGCTTTTAGCAGCGTTTGTACAATTTGGAACACAGCCAATTTGGAATGGATTTAAGCGCGCTCACGTGTTCATCTGTCAAAATGACAGTTTTGTTTTTATTTTCTTTTACAAAGCCTAAGCTAATGCCTCAAAAATATGCGCCAAATCCACTCTCATTTCCATTAGAGACCAACTAATTAAAATTAAAACTTGAGAAACGTCAGCTAGCTGCAAATGTGTGGGATTTTATATGTGTCAAATCTATTTTGACATTAGCGCTTTCACTGCTCCACCTATTTGACTAAAGGTGTCCGTCTCCCCAGCAACCCGTGCGAGATATGGCCAAGTGGAATACACCAAAATTTAGTGGAAATTGGTTCATTCCATCAGTAAAGTGTCAGATTCAGTGCATCAAAACTGATGACACTACGAGGTGAAAACTTTGGGTGGCTGTAGAGACGTCTCGTCAGCCAGCCCATTCTATACAGGGAAAACTACGAAGATTACATAAAAGCAAAATAGTTCCGCATTTACTGCATGTCTAGTGCAATTGATTGTAAAAAAGCCGAATCGAAAATGTCCATATGGTAGGAGCACTTCATCAATAATTATGGGTGGCTGGAGAGACGTTTTCCCAGCCAGCCCATGTGATATCTCGGAACATATAGTAGGTAGGAAGATGAAACAAAGCTTAATATTTACTACCTACTCGGAACAGTAGGTAGCAAATATTTCAAAATCCTAGCTCCACTAACTTTTGAGATATTTGTATTTTTTCATGGGCTTGCTGGGGAGACGTCTCGCCAGCAAGCCCATGCTGTAACTCAAAAAGTACTGCACGTAGAATGCTGAGCGATATACCAATAGAGAGTGCATATTTGATGCAATAAGCACCAAGCAAAGTGAGTCCCTAGGTCTTATGGTTTCGATGCTAGAAACAAAAATCATTTTCCCGCTGAAAATTTGGAATGCATAATATGAAGTGCAACGTTGCCGTTCTGTGCAATTCTACATGTTGCTGTTAGAGCATTCAAAAATCAATCTTGTGTCCTTATAGTTAAGAGGTCCTGTAGACGCACGTGTAGATTATTTGTAATTTGAGAATAGTTCGGGAGACGGTGTACTTAAAAGGCTGATTGGTTAACAAGAAGTTTTTATTTATTTGTGGACAACATGTGAAGAACAAAAGACATAATATGTATTTTGGCTCACGTATTTATTTAATAAATCAGTTTTCTTAACTTATTAATAACAGGACAATTTAAGAATACTTTAAAAATTTTAGTTTGTTACTGAGACCATTAAACCTACATCTCCTCCTAGAATACAGTTGTCACGGTTGCTAAAAAGAGATTGAGGCACCAGTTAGTCTTCACGTGAGCTAAAATACATATTATCTCTTTCGTTCTTAACATGTCGTCCACAAATAAACAAAAACTTCTTGATAACCAATCAGTCTTTTACTAAGTACACCGTCTCCCGAACTATTCTCAAATTATAAATAATCTACACGTGCGTCTACAGTACCTTTTAACTATAAGGATACAAGATTGATTTTTGAATGCTCTAACAGCAACATGTAGAGTTGCACAGAACGGCAACGTCGCACTTCACATCATGCATTCAAAATTTTCGGCGGGAATATGATATTTGTTTCTAGCACCGAAACCGTAAGACCTAGGGACTCACTTTTCTTGGTGCTTATTGCATCAAATATGCACTCTCTATTGGTATATCGCTCAGCATTCTACGTGCAGTACTTTTTGAGTTACAGCATGGGCTTGCTGGCGAGACGTCTCCCCAGCAAGCCCATGAAAAAATATAAATATCTCAAAAGTTAGTGGAGCTAGGATTTTGAAATATTTGCTACCTACTGTTCCGAGTAGGTAGTAAATATTAAGCTTTGTTTCATCTTCCTACCTACTATATGTTCCGAGATATCACATGGGCTGGCTGGGAAAACGTCTCTCCAGCCACCCATAATTATTGATGAAGTGCTCCTACCATATGGACATTTTCGATTCGGCTTTTTTACAATCAATTGCACTAGACATGCAGTAAATGTGGAACTATTTGGCTTTTATGTAATCTTCGTAATTTTCCCTGTATAGAATGGGCTGGCTGACGAGACGTCTCTACAGCCACCCAAAGTTTTCAGCTCGTAGTGTCGTCAGTTTTGATGCACTGAATCTGACACTTTACTGATGGAATGAACCAATTTCCACTAAATTTTGGTGTATGCCACTTGGCTATATCTCGCACGGGCTTGCTGGGAAGACGGACACTGACTAAAGCACTGATAGCAGAAACGATGACGTCATCAATGACGTAAGTCGGTGAACGAGCGAGTGCTTTAGAGCACGCTTTAGGTCAATTTGGACCGAGTTAAGCGCGCTCACAGTGCTCTAAAGCAGTCTGTTAGCGCAAAATGGAACGCACAGATACTAATCTGTGATGAGTCTCCTAGGCTTAAACGGCCCACACAAAGCCCTGCCTGCAGGGCCCTGCTTGCAGTGCGCACTTCCAATCGTACCGTGTGTAGTGTTGCAGGGCCGATGTAACGGCCATTTTGTCGGCCCTGCATGCCCACACAAAGTACGATTGGCAGTGGCACTGCAAGCAGGGCCCTGCAGGCAGGGCTTTGTATGGGGCCCTTTAGAATGAATAACGGCATGCGTTCCGAATCGGGTAAAAATTACCCTGACAGCAGGATAGCTTTATATGCACTGACGTAAGAAAAACGCTGCGCTGTCAGGTCAAAGATTTTGGAAACTACGCCAGGGGGCGTTTATAGATATGCCATATACTCGGCAAAAGCGTGCCACGTAAAAGTTAAAAGTGAACATGACCATGGCGGTGTTTAGTAGTGCTGTCTAACTTGTAATCGATATTTTATCGATATGCGGGCTGGCAGATGACGTCGGAGACGTACAAGTAGACATAAATAGATAGATTGCTGACAGACCAGCTCACTCGCCGCGCCATCAGTACTTTTATCTCCTAGTACTATAACTCTGCCCGTACGTCTATTGAAATAAGAACGGTATAAAGTTCAATATGTCAAGCTTGATGATGTGTAAGGGCTTATGAACCGAAGGATGGGCAGCAGCATCTTTCTGTGTATCGTATCATCTTACATACTACGGTCACCAACAACAGCGGTCGCAAGCTGCAACGCTTATAAGCGTGGTGACTAGGGTAAATCCCCTCCAAATAACCAAGCGTTTTTTTTTAATAGAGCTCCCCCCTGTCCTGCAGTGGATGTTTTATGGGATGTTATGATAATGATAAAAAAATATTTGTATTACATTAATAATTATGTAACTCGAGTTTCATAATTAATACTATTACACAATGTAATTTTTGTAAATGTAAGTTATGATGCTCGTAGAAAAACATATTATATACAAAATCTCATTGAATTAATTTGTTTAAACAGGGTGTTCCAGGGAACCTGTACCAGCGAATATACCTCAATACCTATTCAATTAAACCCCATCCAAGGTCCGCCAACTCCAGACCTTCACTAGTACAAGTTTCCTGAGACACCCTGTATAGGTTTCATACCAAAATTCAGGAAATTACAGTAAGGCCTAATATGAAATAAAACAAAAACTGCTGAACCCATTTCGATAAAACTTTTTATTTGAAAGTTTATATCTAACATTAAACATTATATTTTACCAAAAATAAATAAAATTTTCAACTAAGCATAGGTGAGCGTAACCAACACGGGATTAATCTTGTAAAAAATACTATTATTATTATTAAATTAAGATCCACGCTGATTTTGGTAAATAAAGATTTTTTATTATTTATTATTATAATGTTGTTTATCATTCCTGAATCTCGGGCAATTAAGTCCCGGACCTTTGAAAGGCGTGCGTGGGGCCGAAGCCAACACGTAGAGGCCCGTTAAACAGTTTAATTTACAAAAGTGATGTGACACCAACCGGCGATTATCCCTGTCTACATTGATACTAATGCATCCAAGGACAATCCCCGGTAAGTGTGGGTAAGGACTATTGCAAGAATTGGACAAAAATGAAATTGGGTTATTTGGTTGAGGTGCTCGTGGATTGGGTAACTGGGACTATGGGAGGTACTATGGCGCCTGCCCGACCAATGTTAATAACACGGAAAAAATGGGCAGACGGTGACTAGCCAACTCGAATCAATGGGCCCCCGAAAACGGCTGCACGCACGGTGCTGCAAGGGGGCAACATTTGCTGAGCGGCTGAAGGGTGAAGAGATGCCCCTGGACTTTAAACGACGATCACGCGCTCCCTAAGGGTCCAGCATCACGTGCCCACTCGCCACTTACGCAGGCACGTCCACCCTTCGAGCATAAAGCTCTTGCGACTCCACTCTGGCCGGCCAACCAAGGCAAGCCAAAGGTGAGGGATCTGTTCCTCGTCAGTGTTCACTCCAGCCGGCCGGTGAAGGCAAGCCGGAGATGAGGAACAGGACCTTCCCCCGGGAGCACTCGGGTTCGTGGGGTGAATCTTAACCTTTGGCCCACAAATACTATGCAGTAAAAATTAATATTAAATAATACATAAACTCTACCAAAACAACAAAAGTCCTCTACATTATAGGTGTAACTTGAAACTGAACAACTTTTCTCAAAACAACACAGATCGAAATACGAAAGCAAATATACAACACATTTTGTATGAGAGGTAGCGTTTTTCTTACGTCAATGTGTCCGGTTCACTTTTACTTTTACGTGGCACGCTTTTGCCGAGTATATGGCATATCTATAAACGCCCCCTGGCGTAGTTTCCAAAATCTTTGTTTATATGACAGTGGTCGAGACCAATGATCTTACATTTACCATGATAGCGTACTCTTAACAATTTGTACAGAGGCAAAACGAGCAGAGCAAGACATCATAGGCGATGTCACGGAGTAAAGAAGGGGAGCAGTCGAGCCGTGATTCAATCAATTGAGCCATGACGTCACGAAAGGGGGCGGGGCATACGCCATTTCCTCTTTGAACTTACCAGTGATCACATCGAAACACGCTCTGCAAAAAATTATTTAAATAGTTGGAAAAACAACTCCCACTATGAAGTGTTGTGTGCCTTTGTGTTTAAATTCGTCAGAAAGGCAAAAAGAAACTGCATTTAAAGTGTCTTTTCACTTGTATGTAAGATTTTTCAATAAAATTTGCTATCCATGTACTGTAGGTATGTGGCCGTAACATAAGTTCTGCTTTATGTCGCTAGATGGTTTCGGGAATATTTGTAGACGATGGAAAATCACCACTTCTTTTTACTTTCACAGACTCAATTTACATTTCTGGCTTAGTTTTGACAATAGTTTGATATAAAATTACGTGAATATCGTGAATATTTTATTTATTTGGAGAAATATTGGTAGTTTGTAGTTATGTTGTTTGTAATAGCGCCACCTCGTATGCAGTGGACAAACTCGCCAGAGTTAGGTTCAAGAACCGTCTTCCAGATTTCAGCAAGTAAGTAGTATATAGGGTCTTAATTTAATAACGTGCCATAGCTAAGTGGATGTTCAGTATCGATAAAAAAACACAATAAGATATGAAAAAAAAACCTACTTAAAAAAAAATAAAACTTCATTAAAACTAAACTAACGTGGAGCGCAATGACCCAGATCATCAAACCAGCGCGCAAGTATCAGTGGATTAGGTAGGCACATACATAACTGAAACTGTTTCTTTTTTGCGTTAGTTTAGTTTCATATTCAAGTTTTAGTTAGTCAAGGAGATTTCGTTTTTTTATGTAGGATTTTTTAAATATTTTTTTGTGTTCCTTTATCGTTACCGAACCATCTTCTAAACTTTGGCAATAAACACCCAGTAGATAGAGAGCGGGAAGTCAGCAACCTTACCTCATCGCAAACAAAATCGTGAACAACATACCCACTTCTAATCCTTAGACTATATAATAATACTAACTAGTTAAACCATAGATTTATTACTTCGCGCGTGGCGCTTTTGAACGGCCCATACAAAGCCCTGCCTGCAGGGCCCTGCTTGCAGTGTGCACTGCCAATCGTACCGTGTGTGGTCTTGCAGGGCCGATGTAACGGCGATTTGGTCGGCCCTGCATGCCCACACAAAGTACGATTGGCAGTGGCACTGCAAGCAGGGCCCTGCAGGCAGCGCTTTGTATGGGGCCCTTTAACCAAATTGCGCTCTTCCAAAAATTATGCTAGCAGAGTAGGACGTAAGATGAGAGGAAGCTGTCCCTTTCTAATAGATTTTGCATGACATTTTGTTTATGTTGCCATGGCAACATCAACAAAATATCATGCAAAATCTTTGTTAAAAATCATTTTACCAAAGAGTTTTTAATCCAGATAAATCAAAAGAAAATGATTTTCTGCATTTATCAATATTTAATGAAAACTGAGACAGAATTTTATACTTTGCACGTTGAAAATTATTCAAATAAGTATTTAAAAATACGTATAAATATAAAGTGAATATAAAAGTTAACATTTTGCACGGAAATTGTGCAAACTTCATTAGTATGGCAATAATTAGAAGGGGCGAAGTACATCGCCTATGATGTCTTGCTCTGCTCGTTTTACCTCTGTACAAATTGTTAAAGGGCCCCATACAAAGCCCTGCCTGCAGTGCCACTGCCAATCGTACTTTGTGTGGGCATGCAGGGCCGACAAAATGGCCGTTACATCGGCACTGCAACACCACACACGGTACGATTGGCAGTGCGCACTGCAAACAGGGCCCTGCAGGCAGGGCTTTGTATGGGGCGTTTAAGAGTACGCTATCATGGTAAATGCAAGATCATTGAGATAAACTGACAACTGGAGCGTGCTAAGTCGGCTGCTGTCAGGGTAATTTCTACCCGAACGCAACCCTAGTTTGGAACGCATACGAAGTAAAAAAAAAGTGTACTGCTTGCTTACGCTGATAGGCTAATAGTCTAGTAGCTACAGCCTGTAATAATTGAACAGAAAAAAAAAATCGATCGATTGTCAGCTATTTTTGTCTACGAATTCTTTTTTCGTCTGGCAAGACTGGCAACAAATGTTTGAAGCAGGGTGGCCGATTTGTAAGAGATTCCTCAAAATGTGGGAAATTTCCAACTGTTGTGTGGCGAGGTCGTCGATGCACGGAATCGGGAATTTTATTTACAATTTTGTTTACTAAAAATAGTAATAACAAACAGAAAACAGGCTACTTTAAAGTTAGAAATCTCAATGTCAAAGTATACTTCATTCACATTGAGATTATTTGAGTACTTTATAACGTCAATTAAACCAAAAGCTACGTCGATTCACAAACAAAGGGCCAACATATAAAGTGTTGAAAAATAAAATGCTGATCGAAAGTCGTAAGAAATCAAAATCCTTCTATAGCTCGTTCAGGATAAGTTGGGTTGTGACGGTTATTTTTTGCGCATCGGTGACAGGCGGAGAGCCAATAAACGATTCGCTTGCCCCTCCACATGCCGCGTGTTATAACGAGACTTCTTTTTTACAACTTCCTCTTCCTTTACCTCAACATAGAGCGGCGCTTGCCTTTTGTCTTCATGTCAATGTCATTCAATTGTTATTGTTTTCTTGAATAAAAGCTTCAATAAATATTTTCTTGTTTATTTCATTGACGACGTGATAAAATGAACGAAACCCAATTCGAAAAACTTATATTAATTTAATCCAACAAATCACACAACAACAAATCACACAACTACTTCAGTTACTCGTTGCACAACAAACAAATACGTCACATCGAACGAACGACGACCAAGCAACAACGACCCAACAGGATGGAGCTACAGCACGTAAGCATAACATCGCAAACCAATTCAAGGGTAGTTCGACTCTTCGAACATGACAGTGGAAAATTTCATCGAATATTTTGAAGCAAAGCGCCGAATCTGGGGCGGCTGCGAAAGCATGAAGAAAGACCTTCATATAGCGTGCCTTACCCCAGAGACATTTCACGATTTAAAGGTGGCCTTAAACCCAGAGTTTGAGAAAAAGACTTACAACGAAGTAAAAACGAAACTACTCGACCTCCATAGGACAAGAAAGACTAGAATTTTGGAACTGTACCAGGTCTACAGGAGAATCAATGGAACATTATGCGAACAGACTTAAAAAACTAAGAGAATGTGCGTACAAAAGTGAAATCTTAGAATTACAGTTACGTGATCGTTTTGCCACGGGCCTTAATCACACTAGACTAGAAGTTGACCTCCGACAAAAATGGCCCGATCTACTGGACGAAAACCAAAAGGAAGGAACATTTACACATTTGTTCGCCTTATATACAGCACGTGAGCTCGCCGAACTCGACACAACACCTGCTGATGATATTTTAAAATAATAAAAAACAAACCTAGACTGCCCAGCACTACAGCCCCGAGGCTCACACCTCGTAAAGCAAGCCTTTACTACATCTCTTGAGGCCAACCGCAACTTACCGAAGATCGCAAATAACCGACTGGTCAGATGGGCTCTGCTTATTGGCGCCTACAATTTTGACATTGTCTTCCGGAAAGGCGAGCTCAACATTATGGCCGACTTTTGCTCAAGAATGCCCAACTCAAAGAAAAATGGCAATGGGAAAATGGCAGTCCACAAAATAGAGGTTTCAACAAAAGAAGAGAAACTTCATGACCTTGCTCTTAGTGAAGAGAATCTGAAAACTGCTACTAAGAAAGACCCTCTACTTAAACAGGTGTACCGACAGCTGCGTAGTGGGTGGATTGAACACAGCATGGATACGGATATAAGACCCTACTATCGCAAACGCCACGAACTCTCATTGGAGAGCACGATAATTATGTGGGAAGGAAGAATCATTGTACCTACATCTCTACGCTTAGCCGTTTTACAATATCTTTATTCCGGACACCCGGGGACATCAGCGATGCGGGCGTTGGCACGTTTTTACGTTTGGTGGCCATCCTTAGAAGAAGACGTAGATATTTTTGTAAAACGATGCAAAACTTGCCAAGAGAATAGACCCCACAACGATGAACTACCCGTTTATAGGTAGTTGCTCCACCCCAGATCGGGTTTGGGAACGTATACACTTCGACTTTGCCGGCCCGTTTGAAGGGAAATACTGGCTATCGTATGTGATGCTCTCTCTAAGTGGATTGAGATACGGCCGCTGACTAAACTCACTACAACGAAACTTTGCGACACCCTTGATATAATTTTTGCAACATTTGGATTACCTCAGATAATAATTTCAGATAATGGCCCTCAGTTTACTTCATAAGAATTCAAAACGAGCAATACGAAAAGAATTCTGCATGTAACATCTTCACCTTACCACCCTCGTACCAACGGCCTCGCCGAACGTCTGTTTTGGACTTTTAAGACCAGGATGCGTGCCAGCACTTCAGACCACCCAAACCTAGAAAAACGCCTACTTAATTTTCTGTTTACTTACCTTACCGCAACACCCCGCACAGCACCACAGGAAGATCTCTAGCACAGATGATGTTTGAGCGTCAGCTCACTTGCGTCTTAGACAATATTCGACCTGATGACAAAAGAAAACTACGTTTTAAAAAACACAATCAGGTTTAATTGCGGAAGCAGCAGCACCCACTTTTATCCCTGGACAAAATGTTTATGTCCGCACCAAGAATGACAGTCGTTGGGAACCTGCCTTGGTCACGCAAAGGTCAAATTTGTATTCTTATCAGGTTACCACACCAGATGGAACCGTGAAGAGGCGTCATGCTGATCAACTCAGACCATGGCTGGCAGAAGAATTCCCTACTTCTCAAACATCAACACAGACTGCAATTGTAACACCACAAGTATCGTTTTCACAAAGGGGTACAGTACAGAAACCACCTACCCTTTCACCTGAACCTTGGACAATTCTGATGTCAGATCGTCTTTCTGTTCCAACACCTTATCATCAAGCACTATCAGAACCCGTGATACCGTCAACTTCCTCTTCGCCGGTGGGTGGATTTGCTGAATCACAATCAACAACAGCCAGCACTACCCCACCAACATCCCAGGGCGGTAACAATACCAGCCCCAATCTCTCAGCGTCATTTACCCATGCTGAGCAAGCACAGCATATCCAGCCTAGACGGAGCTGCAGAATCACACGACCGCGTCGTCGACTCATTGACGAGATGTAGTTTGGAACTTTGTTTTCTTGAATAGAAGCTTTTGTAAATGTTTTCATGTTTATTTCACCGCGCTCACCCCCGCGACTCATTTTTCAACTTCTGCGCATTAACGGTCACAGCCCGAGTTTTTTGTACGCCATTTACTTGATTTACACTAGAAAATATGTTTATATTTTTAAATTGAAACGTTAATAATTTGTTTGATTGCAAAAGAAAATACTTAAAAATTTAATTGAACTTTCAAATTCCAGTCCTTTAAATAAATTAATTAATTAATCTGCGGTAAAGTTGGGAATGCAGGTTTTTTTTTCTCCCTAAGCTTGGGGATTTTGATCGTATGTTAGGGGAATTTAGAATACAGGCATTGGCAACGCTAGTTTGAAGTGAAGTGAGTGAAAGAAGTAGGGCAATCAAAAGTTCGCCATTTTTACTTTTAGTGAACGGAGATTTTATATTTGTCAGGCTGGAGGACGAGGATAATTTTCTAAGTGTGTCATTGTATTTTATTTATTGTAGAAGAGACTATTATTTGAGAAAATCTTAGCATAATAGTGTGGTTTTGTTTATTACTAACGTTTTGTATGTAGTGCTACTTCCAGTCGTAAGATTGCTCGTTGGTGTGTCGCTTTAGCTAATTCGATGGCTATGATATCGGAATTGTAATCTAACGTGCCGCTTCGACATCGTGCACGAGGATAACAACAAGCGAGTGAGGCGACGCTGTTAGAATGAGCAGGCCTCAAGGCGGACGGATACAAGTCCCGGATGACCTTAGAGAGATATTACTGGAGTTCACTATAAGCTACCTACTGGAACAGCCTGGAGACGTGATCAACTACGCGGTTGAGTTCTTCACACGGTTACAGAACAACAGGACGACGACGGTCGCGCGAGGCCCCGACGCCGGCACGCCCGATGAGTCCATAATATCAGATGAAGAAGGTACTCGTCCCCTCATTCCTCACATACACTCAGTAGTCGCAGAAACCTTGTCGGGACGGGAAAATTTTAGAAGGCCGTCGCAGACTTTTTTTTTTTTTTAATATTTGGCTACTAGATAGTTAAATTTTTTTTTTTAAGGAAGTGGGCTAAGAATAATGACATACAGCCAAGTTAATTCGTTTAGAAAAACTAGGAATTTTGAATTTTCACAGCTCCGGAGCTGCGGGAAGTGCAGCCCCTTCGCCCTTGCGTAACAAGAGCCAGGCACCCACGTTCGCCTCCGCAGCTTCGGCTTTTTGGTCGCCTACGGCGACCAGCCTCAGCCGCTGCGGCTCGCGTGGTGCCTGGCTCTTGTTACGGCGGGCGGGGGCTGCTCTCCCTCCGCTCCTCCGGTTTTATAAAAACAAACTCCATCCATTAAAGTCGGCAGCTTGGAATCGGGGTTGACCAATTCAGTTCTGTTACCAATTTATGGGTTTGGTGGCTTCCGATTTCTGCCCTGAATTTAGATAGGTTATGTAGTGAAAAGTAAACAAAGTCATATTTAATCAACTATATATATTTTTTTTATAGCATCAACAAGCGCTAAAAAGGGGTCCTTTTTATTTCTTTGGACAAATCGCCTCCATTGATATTATATAAAGCAATATCGATAAAAAAATATTTGGTACAAATACAATGGAACAAGGCAGTATGAACATTACTAAAAGTCTCGGTAGCCAAACCTAAAATCTAAAATTAAAAAAGAAAAGGCTGCGACGGCCTTCTAAACCCGACCCGTCGGGACGCCCGAGGTGAGCCGGATAGGGCCGCTCAAGCTAATGCAGCCGTGTAGGACCATACATTTTCATTCAAATGAACTCAATACATAATTATGCGCCTAGTTTACAGTCCATGTGCGTTATACTATGTTATATGAATGACAAGTACATGACATACATGGTGCCTACACTTTGCTTGCACAAGTGTTATTGCCAACAATTTATAATATCTCGTATCTATGAATACAATCCTATAATCAGCTGATAATACTGGCCTTGTAAAATGTGATTTGTACAATTGTATGTAAAAGTAATACAAGGACAATATTTGTACAATATTTTCATCAAATTTGGTAAATATTTAAAAATAATATAAATGGCCTAACTTCAACAGTCAGTATAAAGTTCTGCACTGGACTTTACTAACCTAGAAATTTAAATGAATTAGTAGTTTATGCAACTGTCATATAAAACAGGTTATTAAAACACGAGTTTGGGTTTATCACATGAGGCGTAGCCGAATGTGATAATAGCATCAAACGAGTGTTTTAATACCATATTATATGAAGTTGTGTATACTACTTTATCTTCACTCATGCAATAGGTTTCTTTACTTATAAAAATGATAAAAATTAAACAAAAGTAAGTAAACAACAATGGTAACTTATATTATGTATATTACAGTTCTGATATGAGTCTGAAGAAGCCGCCTTAATATATCCGCTAGGTCTTCTTTGAAATATACAAGCAGAACATTTTCTTAACAAGACATGGTTTTCTTTCATTTTTCTTTTCGATTTTCATTCTTTCCCAATTCATTGTAGGTTATGTCGTAAAATGTCCTAGACTAATATGAGAGAAGATCATAAGTTATTGAGTATCTTCTGGTATGAGTGCAGTATCCTGACTGCACCACTTTATCTACTTTTTCAATAAACTTTCACATTACTTTCACGGGCACAAAATACTTGCAAAAGGTAAATGTTTGAAAATAGCAGCAAATCTAATATCTATTTCCAAGTCCTTTCTAATTTCAGGCTGCGCGCGCATATTTTGAGCCACAGATGAAATAATTGTAACTATAGTAACTGCTACTCTAACTGCTCCAAAATAATAGGTTGATTATATGGTACATTTTGTAATATGCTACTGATATTTGACAGCTACTAAGAAAAACTGATATATTACTAACGGGCTCTCTAAAAGACCTTCTATTCAGTCTTCTTAAAAAAAGTTTAGATTCAAGGAGAATTGTATCCAAGTGTTATGTAATGATTAAAAAATTAAATTACGTAACACCTTTGCAAAATTTTCATACAAAAATCGTTACGTAATGGTAACTTTTTAAATTTTTATATATACTCTGCGTAATATACAGCCTTACGTATCAACTTTTTGAATCATATTTCAAAGTTTACGACATGAGTGTAGATAAACTTTTTAAATCTACAACCCACATAGTTCACACATTGTCATGATTACATTATATATACACTAGATTGCTAGCATTAGTTCAGCAGAAGTAGTCCGCTAGAAATTTTATTTCAGATTAGTTGCCAATTCTTTTATACTACAGAAACTTGTGAACACTGTTATAAACTTATATTTAGAACTTGTTGCTCCTTTTATTCTGAGTTGAATAAAAAAATATTTATAAATACACTCTTATACAGCTAACTGTTGTAATCATTATGTTCAGTGTTGGCACTTTGCCATTACAGAACTAATGATACAACTTTATAAAATTTTAGGAAATATCAGTTGCCAAGTAATAAATAAAAGGCACAGGGCATTATGTTTGTTGACACAGTTTTACTCCAATATTGTTCCTGTCTATTTCAAACATAAGAATAATATATCAAAATTATATTACAAACCCGTGGATGGGTAGCGGTGTCTTTCTGTGTATCATACCATCTTACATACTGCAGTCACCATCAGCAGCGGTCACCAGCCGCAATTCTTACAAGCATGGTGACTATGGTAAATCCCCTCCAAAGCACCATGCGTTTTGCTGGAGTTCTGGAGGGAGCTCCTTGTCCTGTAGTGGACGTTTCATGACATGTTATAATGATATAAAAATAAAAGTGAACAGTTTTAAAACAAGTACAATACACACATACAGTTAAGAAAATTAATTAAATCATTCACTATCTTTATAGCACACTAAAGTTAAAAATCACTAGTAAAGCTGTTTAATTGATGCAATAAAATTTGGTATGTATCGGTGGAACCCATGCAATCTGCCTGGAATTGAAATAATTACACTGGTTTGTGTAAGCTGCAGAGCACAATGATTGAAGTTATTGCATTTTGATGAGGGTATTTGAAAACTTCCACTAATGCTTTGAAAAACCGACAACTAATGCAACTGTTTGGTGAGACATAAATTATAAGCGTTTATTACACGCTGAAGCCATTTATGTGTTTGTTTTTTAATGCTTTGAACTTTGAATGATGAGATTGGCTTGTTTTTCTTCCTCCACGGCTGACTTTAATGCCATGAACCGAACCAGATGTTGGTCTTTTCTACTTGTGTGTTACATAAAATTTGCTGACCCTATGTAATGATAGTTAATATGTAGGTTTGTGTACAGTTAAGCACACAGGTGTTAATTAGTCCTTGAGTTGCATTTGCGTAAGAAAGATGTTTCTACTCTATTGTCAGCTTATGTATGTAGTGAGAACATGACCATTAAAGAGAACATTAAATTTAATGGCTCACTTTGAAGTATACATAATTTTGGTCTTAAAATTTGAGGTGGCTAATAACATGTAGATATCTACTCTTCAATATATTGATAAGTTAAAGTGATGTCATTATCTCCGTAATTAACTCATATAAATATGTAATTAGGCTTACTAGATTGGGATCAAATTTGTTGACAGTTTCATTGGTATTTTTGGAAAAACCACATCACAAATTTCACTTTAAAATTTGTTGAAAAATTAATTAGGGAGAAAATTTATAGACACTTGTTGATGTTTGATGTGTTGTGAACCTATTAATGTCAAGTGATGATCTGGAGTATGAAACATCAAGTATGTTATGATAGGAATACTCAAACATCTTTATGGTTTATTGGAATGCACTTGTGTCTCTTAAATTTTATACAGTATTGATATTAGTTGTTATTTGTTCTTTAAGTATGAGGTATAGTTTATGAAACATGAAAAAACATACAGTGTGTATTGTTTGTTACAATAAAACGATCTTGAAGGAGAAGTCAGATTCTCATCTGTCCATAAAACTATTCAAATTTTCCATACATGGAACATTATTATTATTAGTAGCCTCTTGTGTCCCACTGCTGGGCAAAGGCCTCTCTTCCATCTTTCCACTTTTCCCTTTTTCTTACTTTTTTCATACTTAGTCGAAATAAGAAAAAGAGAATGAGCTATTACAATTTTATTATGTGGTGCAGTTTCTTTGAAAAATCATTATTTTAATCATTATTTATATTCCTTTAAAAAGTGTTATGGTGTCATGAGCAGATCCACACCCTTCAAGTTTGTAATATTGTAATGAAACAATCTGTTTATTTACATGAGTCTTTAAAATGCAGGTCCTAAAATAGCTCAGCCTCGGGCTTAGTTGCGCGTAATCGAGAGAGTTCAATGGTGAACATGTAATTTCTCAATAACACAATTATAACATTACTACTGTACAATCACGGGAACCAGTTCGATGCAAGGCCGACGGCCATTGGATCTACTTACCACAGATTAATGTATCTACTGCCCTACTTAAGTAAGAGTAGGCAAACTGCGAACACATTTTCTGTGACGTAGGCTTTAACTAGAATTGGCCGTAATGTAACCGCGTAAAAGCTTCTTGGCAGACATCGTAGCTAGCAACAATACCTAGGAATTCACATGGTTTTACGGATGAGTTTACGTTTATGTAATTTGTTCGGTTGACCTCTCTAGCTTGCACCTACGCGCAAACGAGTTATGACAATAGGTAGAGTAGCATGACTCTGCGACGCGTGCGACGGCGAACAAACGGAAAGAATCGACGCAAACGTGCTATCGACGCACTCCAGATCATTGAGTCCTTTTCGTGACACATCTACAATTTACCTGCTCTGCTCATTCGCTCAAATTTATCACAAGGTTGTATTTACGCAAATACGAAATCACATGATCCGCATACTGTGCAGTATGGATATCGTCTATCCGCGGCAAATATAAATCTAATAACGGAGCGTTTATTTACTTATTATATTCGTAGATCGTTTCGATCACTGACGTCATACGCGAAAAGATTCCGAGAGAAGTTCGACAAAATTAGAGCCGCCTACCGAGTTAACATAAATTCAGGGGATTATTTTTTTATCACTGCAACAATTTTTCTATGTGGTTAATTCCGATTTCCCTTAGAAACATAGATCAAAAACGAAGAAAAAAATCGTTGACGATGTCGCACACAAGTTTCAAAGCAACTAAAATGTTTATTTTTTTGACCTGTTTCTTGAGTTCTTAATGGTCCGAGTACAAAAAACGTATGCGTTAAAAAAATGGCGCATGATTTTCTCAAAATGTCCGTAAATATGTGACATGCGTTTTGTTGGTACAGAGCCGCCGGTGGCGCGCTTCAACAACCGCCGCAAGTCTGTGTTCGCGGAGACTTACGACCCCGAGGAAGATGACTCGGACGAGGGCGCGCCGGTGGTATTCCCCAAGTCGGACCAGCAGCGCACGCGGCTCGCTGAGGCCGTTCGCAGCATCCTGCTCTTCCGCTCGCTCGATGCACAACAGATGCAGCAGGTGAGCGATACAGAACCACAGATTATAGGTTATAGTTCCCGCCCACGGAAAGTGCATTTCTGGGCACGATCGGTCTAACCTACACGCGGCTCGCGGAAGCCTTTCGCAGCTTTGTCCTGTTCTGCTCGCTCTACGCTCCGCAGATGCAGCAGGTGAGCGATACAGAACCAAAGTTTCCATGTTTGTATTCAACAAGTAGAGTGTCTACGCGTTCGGCAAGAACACATCATGTTTGAGAACTTTCGGTATTAAGGGAACTTTATAATACACGCGGCTCGCCGAGACCGTCCTGCTCTTCCGCTCGCTCGACGCACAAGAAATGCAGCAGGTGAGCGTTACAGAACCAAAGATTCCATGATTTTATTATATAAGTAGAGCTCCATGCAAAGGGCAAGATCACATCATTTCTGAGAATTCTCGGACTTGGAACTTTATAACACACGCCACTCACTAGACCGTTCGCAGTATTTTGCAGTTTCGCTCACTCTATAACGTTTTTATTTCACAAGTAGAGGTCCATGCAAAGGGCGAGCCCTATCGTTTCTGAAAACTCTCGGTCTTAAGGTGACTTCATAGAACACGCCACTCGCTGAGACCATTCGCAGCATCCTTCTGTTCCGCTCGCTCGACGCACAACAGATGCAGTAGGTGAGCGATACAAAACCACAGATTTCATAAGTAGAACCCATCGTTTCTGAAAACTCGTTCTTAAGGGAACTTCATGGAACAATCCACTCGCTGAGACTGTTCGTAGCATTCTGCTGTTCCCCTCGGTCGACGTCCAACAGATGCAGCAGGTAAGCGATCCAAAATCAGAGATTCTATGTTTGTATTTTACAAGTAGAGTTTCCATGCGCAGGGCAAGAACCCATAATTTCTGAGAACTCTCGGTATTAAGGGAACATCAGAAAACATGCGGATCACCGAGGTCGTTCGTAGACAGAACGCGAGGCAAATAACATTTGCATTGCCAGCCTGCAATAAGAACCCCAGTTTTCGCCACACGATGCGCGCAAAAGATAGGTAATGGCAGTGGCGGAGAGTGCCCTTTCTGTACGGTTCGTACTAATCTTTTTTTTCTTCGCTTACACGATCGTCGAGGGTCGTACTTTGCTCCTAAGAAATTGCGAAAGCGGTACCTATAATGACTTTTTGACAGAGGCGCGTGGAGTTTTGTTTTGGATCGAATCCCCACAGATAAAACCGTAATACCTCGTAATTAATCTCTACAGTTGACCTATACTTATAAAAAACAGTAATAGAGAGCTGCTTGTTGTTTTTTTTTTTATTATTTTTTTATTTGTATTTTTATTAGTTAAACGTTGTACCTAACAAGGTTATCGCAAATACATACAACTATTTTACTAACAGATAATCCACTATAATAATATGCTTTTCCCAAAACAATGATAACATTTTCGTAAACAACGACGCGATGACACACATGGTTTAGAAAATATGCGCCAGATGTCAAACTCATTATATCGCTAAAACAGGACGTTTAATTTATCTAGCTGTTACGTCCGGCTCATTTCGGCGGAGAGATGAGTTGAAAATTCGATGTACAAAAGCATCGTAAAAGTAGCTTTTGAGCCTTAGAGCGTTCGTCTCTCGACCCGGAGGTCCTGGGTTCCATTCCAGATGGGGACACTGTCAAACAAAAAGAATCGCTTCTCCTTCCTCAGATTTCCCCAGTTTGGTTAGCACATTGCAGGTTATCTTATCTTATCTTATTACGTGGGGCCGAGATCCTTGTTGGACCTCAGAGCACTTCGACCCTATGGGATCTTTTGTGCTTCCCCTGCCTTATTGCTCCTGTGATCTTCCGCTGTCTCCGAATATGCTCGTTATGAGCTTCGATATAGATTTCAGCGGAAGGAGCCTGTAGTCTTCTGGTGTCGGATAAGCCTGACCCAGAATCTTCATTCGCTTGTTAGCCAAAGCGTCGCATGTGCACATAAGGTGCTCCATGCGTTCGCTTTCTTCACCACATGCTCTGCAGGTAGTTGTATCCGACAGACCCATTTTGTGTAGATGATCTCTAGTGCCAAAGTGGCCGGTGAAAGCACCTACAATATTACGGGTCTGGTGCCTGCTTAGGTTTCTTAGATGTTTAAAGGAACCTACTTTTGTGGTCCCTAGAAATTTTTTCGAAAAAAAAAAAAAAAAAAAAATTCTAGGGACCACAAAAGTAGGTTCCTTTAAACATCTAAGAAACCTAAGCAGGCACCAGACCCGTAATATTGTAGGTGCTTTCACCGGCCACTTTGGCAGGTTAAAAATGAGGTTGAATCACCTGATTGTTAAGTTAAGCCGTTGTTGTTCGTCCCGGCTACTATCTAAGGTTAATGAGCCATGTCAGGGGCCTATAAGAGGCGTTTCACAGCTCTGACACAGGTTTTGTGAGGTCGGTCATTGATCTTACAACCCACACGATATGAGGATGATTCGCATATCGCGAGAAAGTAAGTACTGTACCATTTATTAGGTAACGCACTCTTGTTGAGACAAGAACAGACGACTTACTCTTGCTCAGTGATCCTGCTGATTGTTCGAAGGCCAAATACTAACACAGTTTTCTTGTTGTTACGTAGGTTCTGGACGCGATGTTCGAGAAGCGATCCGAGCCCGGCGAGTACATAATCCGACAGGGCGACGACGGCGACAACTTCTACGTCATCGAGAACGGCATCTTCGACGTACTCGTCGCCGGCGATGATGGCATCGAAAAGGTAACACTATTAAATTATAATCATTCACAGCCCATAAGAACTGATATGTATTTGTTAGGTTGGCGGTCTTGAATATGTTTACTAGATTCTCCTTAGTCTTTTCAGCAAAGTGTGATATACTTTGATGGGAATGTATATCCTACTTCAAGAGACATTGCACTTTGTACCGTTCTTATTTCATAGACGCTGTACATACAGAAGGACGCTGCTGCCCATCCTCGATTCAAGGTCTCTTACTAGTCCGACACTCAAGAAAAGGAATGGGATGGTACTATTCTTAGCTGGTACCACACGAACAATGTAGCTTATCCTGAAGATTATTTAAGGGTTGGCAGAAACCACAACCCTCTACCTGCTGCGATCTTAATCATTTTAATCATTTATTTATTTTTAGTTCCAATAGTTAGAACTTACACGGCAGATAGCACTTACGGGCCAACTAAATTACTAAAATCTATTTTCTGTCATGCGCCATGTACTTCCCCACAGTGTAAACACACTTTTTACCCAAACATCAAATCAAAGCACCCTTGAACTCACTAAATTGTGCAGCTGATCCCAAACTCGTTGGTAATTTATTATAAAGCTGTATTGATGAGCTGTAAGAACTTTTTTCATAAAAGCAAACCAGGCAACGAGGTCTATGTATACTGTGATAGGACAGGTTGACTAGATACTTCAGTGTACATTCTGTAGTACTCCAGGTGCATCTTCACAGAACAGCAGGCTTCTTGGCATACTTCTTGACAAGCGAGGGCGCCTGCTCTACTTTCATCAACAACTCTTTCATACCCTCTCGTCGGTTAAGGGAAGATTATTTATGTAAACAAACACCCCAATCTAAATTACCACTTTTAATGAAATCCTGCTAGTAATTTCACGCCAAATAGAACTAACACTGTAATAGTAAAACTAACTAAATCATGTAAAATAATGAAGAATGTTTACTAGAGCTTTGATAGAACAAATAATACAGCAGTAGGAATTAAAATTAAACAAGCAAACTCGCACGTGCCCGCCCATGTTTCTTTCATTTTCATCTTAGATGTGAGTACACAAAGTATACTATCTATATCTCTCATCGCTCGCCTACTTTTAATACGAGATCAAAACCAATCTAAAAGTTACATATCCTTTTATGTCCGCATCTGGGGGCACGCAGTGCCCCCGCCAAGTCGAGCGCGAAGCAAACACTGCCGTACCATCCTTTACTGGAACCATTTCGCTGCATTTTCAGGCCCCTATTTGAGAACCTCTGGATAAGACCAGAACGCAGAAATTTTCGTCATCCAATAAGCTATAATCACATACTTAAAATCCAAAATTTCAAGTCTGTAGGTTATTTAGTTCCGAAGTTAAGCGAAAGCAAAGTTTCGCATTTATGACACACACTCACTCACTCACTCATGATCATCAAAAAGAACTAGTACTTCCCATAAACTCAGAGAGCTGAAATTTGGTACAGAGTTAGGGTTTAATGGCCACATAAGGGGAAAACTATAAAAACTAGGATAATCGAAAAAAAAACAAAAATAAATCAATATGCCCACGTTTCTACAAAAAGAAGTGAAATCCCACCAAAAACATTCTGTAAAAAACTAGCCAAGCCAGTCAAAAACTTTTTGGTGGGATAAATTTTTCTGAATTGCGTTCTAAATCTTTAGTGATAAATTGTACAACTTGTAACAAAAAGGGCTTAACGATCCTGAAACATCTATTCTTGAAACTGACCTACTTCAAAAATATATGGTCGAAATAACCGGTAAACAAAATCTAACATTCAATTTTTTTTTTACTGTGTATGGGTTTACTCTTGACCTTGATCTAGCCCTGAGGACAGAGATGAGGTCGACGATGGAATGAGCTTGCCCAGAATAAGCCTATTCACTCGCGACTTAAATAGATTCGGGTTATTAGAGCCACCGCGCACTAGCGATTTTTTAGTTGGCCGATAGTTTGATCGGTCTCGGAATCAGTATGAACCCCTATGGTAGTGCGCGCATTTGTCGATTTAAAGCTGGCGATTTGTCTATGGAGAACGATTGCGACTAAACTATCGGCCAACTAAAAAATCGCTAGTGCGCGGTGGCTCTAAGAGCTCGGGAACACAGCCGCAGGCAGAAAATTCCACTCTTTGGCCGTGCGCATTATAAAAGATGTTTCGAAGCCCTTTGTGCGAACTTGTATGGGTGATATCCTGCGGTGCGTCTGGATTATCGATGGTAGAAGGAGGATGGCGGAATAAGCTCATGAAGCTCTTGGGCACACTCTCCGAATTATAATCTATAAAAGACCGACAGACATGCAACTTTGTGCCGATGGGCTAGCTAGGCTGTTCTTGGCTCTGCGATGATCGAGTCAAGTGCGGGTGTTGGTATTTCGCTGAGCCATCCCAAAGGTGGTAGCAATTCTCCATGCAAGATCGGACTTGTGCTTTGTATAAAACTAGCAACTGTCCAGGAGTGAAATATCGTTTAACCTTATTGAGGATACCCAACTTTTTGGCCGCTGTATGAGCTTTTGACTCAATGTTGGCGCCGAAGTTCAGGTTTGCACACAGCTTCATACCTATCTGTCTGTCTGTATGAGGCTGTCTGTGACCGGTATAGATGTACCTCGAAAAGTAGGAGTCAGATTGAACGGCCTCTTTTTGACAGTGAACAGACACCTTGACTTGTTTGCCATTGACACTTCATCAGCTGATAGTTTTGTGTGGATATGTCTTAAGTTTTCGTTTGGGGCGTCATGTGCAAATGGATGAGTTAGAAGATGAAGGAAGGGGTGAGGGACGTGGGTGGGATGTTGAGTTAACGTCTTCATACGTACAATTAAGCGCAAGCGCAGCGTCAACCTAGCTAGACCTACCCTTGACTGTACCTACATAGATGTATCTACGTAAAACTTACGGCCGTATTAAGGATACAGTACAGCTAACCAGGGATATTTCCTTATTTTCATCCAATGTTCCTTGGATTTTTTTTTGTACTTTAAAATAATCTGAGTTTCGTTAAATCTATTGCTATCAATTTCTTTTTCAACAGAACAGTATAATGGTTAGTTGTTTATTTCATCCTGATCTTTGCATTTCCTTTTTTTTTATCAAGTTCATGATCTGTTGTTACTTTGAAACTATTTGCGGGGCGTAACAGAAATAAATCGATCATTGACATTGTGTCAGAAAGAACAATTACTGAATTAGATCATGAGAAGTAGCGTCTCGAAAATATATGTTTATACTGTGAGGAAACAAGTGGTTAGAGCGATAGTACGAAGAGGGCAGCTTCTTTATATATAAGTACATAAACAGGGTGTTAATTTAATTGCGTGCCATAGCTTAAGGGGTGGTTCAGTAACGATAAAGGAACTAAAAAATATATATAAAAAAATCCTACTTTTAAAAAATGAAAACTCCATTGAAACTAAACTAACGCGGAGAGCAATGACCTTGAGCACCGCGCTATCAAAAGCGCGCGAAAGAGTTTCAGTTATGTGTGTGCCTACCTTATCCACTGACATTGCCTACCACTGGTGCTCCGTCCGGTTCATTGCCCTCTGCGTTAGTTAAGAGTTTTATTTTATTTTTTTAAGTAAGATTTTTTTTTTTTTTTGTGTTCCTTTATCGTTACTGAAACACCACCTAAGCTATGGCACGCAATTAAATTAACACCCTGTATACCTAGCAACAGAAAGGGTGTACCAACCCAGAAGGGTGTGATTCTGCTCATGAAACTGAACAACTTTCCCCAAGGAACATAGGTCGATATACTAAAAAAATTGACTTACTATACAAAATGCGCTATCAACTGATTCAGTTTCTATGGGAGGATTTTTTTTCTATTTCGTGCTATGCTCCTTGGGCAAAGTTGTTCAGTTTCATGGGCAGAATCACATCCTTCAGGGATGATATACCCTTTGTTACACCTTGTATATTCTTTATCACACAACTATAAACAGAAAGGTACAAATAACAACATTTAAAAAAATAAATAAATCGTTTATTCACCAAAACATTCAGTAATACATATTCATTATATTCTGCCAAACCGCACAGCAGTTTGTAGGCAGTATACAGCTCCCTCTAATTATGTTTAGGTATACATACATATAACAAAATTTTAATAATAAAAAACCGGTCAAGTGCGAGTCGGACTCGCGCGCCGAGGTTTCCGATATACCTATAGTATTTTTGGAAGCAATAAAGTCCATTTTCAGGACCGCAAAACTAAATTTGTTTGTAAAGGTTTTTTGCAGATTTCTGAAAAACTGTGCAACTTAGAAAGATCGTTTTATTTTTGCTGTAAAGTTTACATAAACCTCTGTGAACTGTAATTAATTTAGATTTTTCCTTACTCAAACTTCGGAGATAAGGGGGGGGGGAATGGTATTTTTTTTACATTTTTCATCATAACTTGAAAACTAAGTAACTTAAAAAAATACAAAAATATATTTTAAAATGTACAAGTAAAGCCCTTTCATATGATACCCCACTCCACCTAGTAGCGACAATTTGAAATTCGGCCCCCCCTATAATTCACGTGCAATAAAGTTGGGCAACTATATTCTAAAACTATTCCAAATTTCAGGTCGATAGCATAAGTGGTTGCTGAGATATAGAGGTGTGACAGACAGACGGACAGACAGACAGAGCGGCATTATAAGGGTTCCTTTTTTTACCATTTTGGTATCGGAACCCTAAAAAATTAACAAATATATTGCCAGGTAACAAGTTATAATCATATTATTTATTTATGAAACATGCACTATTATAACCTTATCAGACTCTCTATAACCTCTTACGAAGACGGGCTTATCTCTTCAAGAGATTTCTTCCAGCCAACACATTCATTCGAAATTTATTTTATGGTATAGTTTGCCCTTTATAAGGGAGAATTTTGTGTATTACAATTTCCTTAGTAAAGGCAATAAAGATGCCTATTTAGTCTTGCAGTGCCTTAACATCAAATTTTTTATTTTTTTTGTCAGTCGGTAATTTAGCTACTACAGATTTCTGTGTACCAGTTCTTTCGTTTCTAATCAATATGATACAATAAGTGCTCTCTTGCGCACTGGGTTTCCCGGAATATTCACAGCAAAACAGTTTCTTTTCCGTCGATCTGGCCTTGAGGACAGAGATAAGGTCAACAATAGAACGAGCTGGCCTGTAAGAAGCCTATTCACTCGCGACTTAAATATTTTCGGAATTTATGAACTCGTGAACACAGACGCAGGCAGAGAATTCCACTCCTTAGCTGTGGGCAATATAAAAAAATTGTGAAGCGCTTTGATCTACTAGGTGAAATGTCAACCAAGTGTAGGGTCTGGACTCCCAATGGTAGAAGAGGGATGGCTGAATAAGCTTATAGAGCTCTTGGGCACAGTGTGTTATAATACTGTGAAACAGACGTACAATCGAATACATTTCGACCGCGTCCCGAGCTGTTGCGTTAAATGTACTTATTAGCGTTGCCGCTCGCAGAAATGGGCAGCTAGTTCTTGATGACCGCAGTATGGTATAGTCTGACCGCAACCGCTGTACCGCGCCTTAGGTACACTAGCGGCGAGACGGGGGGGGGGGGGGCATCGCTCACGGCGGCAACTAGTTCTTGCTTCTTCTTAGTCGTATCCTCATGACTGAGGAACGTGACAGTTCTTGCTATTTCCTTCCCATTCCCCCCACCTCCCCGCACAAACCTTAGGCGCGGTACAGCGGCTGCGGTCAGACTATAGTACGATACGCAGGAGAATGCTGCTTTCAGTTAAAGACCCTTTAGAGGCACAGCAGACTTTTTGTCCGTGACAGTCCGCCAGTGTGGCCGGTATTGCGAAAATTATAGTTTTTATCAGAATAAAATATTTAGATTAGATATAATAACATCATTTTTAAATTGCTCTACGTTTTAAACTAAATAACATTCAACCTGAACAACCTTTTCGACTAAATCAGAAAAATAAAAGAAAAAAATAAAATAAATAAATGACTTTGAACTGCACAACTATTCAAGCTGTTTTCCTACCAAACCAAAAATTTTTGAAACTACGCGCTTAGAAGCGGAGCGTTTTTCTCATGGCAATGATATCATTACAACTATAATAATATCGAAAAAAAAATGCAGTACCTACCGGCCACACTGGCAGACTGTCTGCTGTGCCTCTAAGTCGCATTTTCCTACACACATGAGAAGAGATGGGGTGGTTATGTTTTACTAATAACCGATGACGATAAGATGTACTACACCCAACCGCACGTCAGTAAAAACTATTTGAATTTTATGGCATGGTAATGAGTTACAAATGTTCCCAATGGCATGCTGCGTTTGACTTCATTCATTCATCATTTAAGAGCCATGCTCTTGTCGGTGTAGCTTTCTCCATCTGTCTTTGTCTTGTACATATTAGGTTTTTCAGTTCTCCGTAAGTATTTACCCCCGCCCTCTCTTTCATCCCTTGGCAGTACTCTATTCTAGGCCGGCCGCGGCCTCTTCTTCCTTCCACTTTTCCTTCCAAAATCGTTTTTATAATTGCGTGCGTTTGACTGTACAGTGTATTTATTTTACTGTACTTACGATTGGCTGCGCTTGGTGATGCGTTACATGCCTCACATTCCAATATGCACGTCATAATAGGTGACATTGATAACTGTTGACTTTCACGGTCGGGAAACGTAGTAATGAGTTAGAGTTCCTATTCAATGGAATGCGAAGATTATTAATATCAATAAAACATAATAAGGCGAATAGATCCGATGTAAATTTTGTTTATTTTTTGCTTGTTAACTTTGTATCTAGAAAACGTCTGTCTTCGAACGTGAAGTACATCTTAAATAGCTAGTTTATTGGGCAAAGTTTATGTCACTTCGTAAATAACGCGCGGGAAAAGTGGACCATCTTACAAACTGTTTTCTTAATCGATAAATAGATGCCAAACCGCTTTTTTTATTAATGTGTAGGTACCGAGGTGGCTTCGTTAACGCAATTATAAAAAAAATAGCTGGTGCCCGCGACTTAGTCTGCGCAGGTTTATAAATTGTAGCCTTTGTGTTATTCTCATGTATGAGCTATATTATTGTAAAGTTTCATTAAAATCCATTCAGTAGTTTTTACGTGAAAGAGTAACAAACATCCATACTTACAAACTTTCGCGTTTATAATAATAGTAGGATGGGTGGCTATCTGTCTTAATTTTTTATAACGAGCTCTTCTGAACAGGCCGTCATCCTGCAAAATGGCCAGAAATTGTCTATGCACAGGACAGTAGTGAGCTTATGCCCAACAGTAGGCATATTTATGGGTTAATTAGATAGATAGAATCTTTTTTTTGTAAACAATCTCATAATTTACAAATTATCTACATTCCGGCTCTTTTTCAATTTGCGTTGTCAACCCACACGGCGCTAGGGGCCGTGCGTGATCTAAAACAGCGCAGGGAATTTGTGTTCTATGAACTAGAAACTCTAGATTAGATTTGCTTGTCTAATATTAGTTTGACAAGCTATTTTCATCTACTCATTAAATGATCTATTAATGTACTCGTAAGCGTCCTATCCTGTTTATTCATGAAAGTTTTAAATTTTAATAAACAAGAATTTATATTCAAGTTTACATGTCTTCTTTCTAGAAGTTGATATTTAAACTGTTACGAACAGGATTAGATTTCAATGTTATAAAAACATTACTTACCGTTCAGTTACTACCATTTTTATAGTAATATAAAATTTCGTATTTAAATCATAGTTTTGAAAGTAATTACTAAATATTGAAACTATTCCGTTATCTAATATTTTGTCTTGTAAGATTTACAACATCTCAAAAATTTCAACTTTGACAGGCTATTCCCATAGCACTAAGCCGTTTTACTAAAAAAAAACGTTTAGTCGAACTGGTGGTATGGTAGATTACAATTCAAGAAGAATATTTCACAAGTTGTGCCTGATAGTATTCACAGAAGAGTAAAGCTAATGAAAACGCATTCGTCTTTTAAGTTTACACGCAGTGATAATTGCATAAATAAACAAAATGTTGTTTTTCCTAGGTGGTGCACACGTACGAAGGATCCGGTTCGTTCGGCGAGCTAGCTCTGATGTACAACATGCCTCGAGCCGCGTCCGTCCGAGCGCAGACGCCCGGCGCGCTGTGGGCTATGGACCGTCACACCTTCCGCCGTATCCTGCTCAAGAGCGCCTTCAAGAAGCGCAAGCTGTATGAGGAACTGCTGGATAAAGTGCCCATGCTCAAGACGCTGCAAGTAAGTACCGTCTAGCCGTACATTGCAGGTATTAGCGCTGGAAACCATGAAGCACAAGCAGCTTTATTAAAGCTTCTGAATCAAGTAAAGATGCTAGAAGTAAGTCCGGTCTAGCCGTACTTATGTGGTGCACTTGAAACTCTTCAAAATTGCTTGAGAAAGTACAAGCTGAACTGAGCAGGGTTTCAGATTTGACATATGCTTAGACTAGACGACCTCAATTTAAACGACGGAAAGGTCGTAGTGGAGCGAGATTATTAAGAAGTAGTATCCACTCGAGCCTATAAAATTATCGAGAGTCTGTTTCTAGAGTGTCTACAATAAATCTGCTTCGCTCGGTGCGTGAAGTGTTGGGTGGAGCTGAAAGTATGAGTAGTTGTTTATAGCACTTGTGATGCGGAATATTTCTACAGTGAACCTATTACTTACATTATTTCTTCGCATACAACTCTATTATTAGCTCAACAATAAAAACTAAAACAGACTTCGCTTCAAAAACAATTTAAACTAATGTGGAATGCTTACATTCATACAATTCCTTAACTAGACGGTCATACATATTAGCCTTGTCTACCGCCTAAGGAATATGTAGGTATATATTGAAACATAGACTTAAAAGGTCAACTATACTAGTATGTGGAATGTGTAAGAAAATTATATGCGAGCTAAGAAATAAACCCATAGTGGGCTGCTGTAAACTAATACTTTTACAAGAATAGTAGCTAGCACCCCAAAGCTGAAATTAAAAGTGAAACGATGTGTTTTTTGCGCGTGGGTCATCACACCCTGCGATACTCTATTCAACACGTGAAAAATGACAATGGTATTAAAAATTAACTTATGTGACGTTTAGCCTAACAGAATGAAACCTGTACAACCCGTTTACTAAAAGAATGGTCCTCGCTGGAGTGTGACGCCTTCCACTTGCGACGAATTCCAATTATCAAATCTAACACAACATACCTAGAAATTTCACAAACATGTTTAAGTTACATAATTTTTTCTTAATTATGCTTTGTGCACACTGGGTCGCAGCGCAGTGACGTTATCGCTTCAGGACCATTATTTTAGTAAAAGGGATGTAAACATATTCGAACGCCAGACAGCATGTGAGATGAGGGCGAATCCAGAGAGGGGAAGGGAGTGTCCATAGTAGCATACTTTACTCTAGTACACACGACCGCACATCAGTAGAAACACCTTTGGACCTTATAGCGTGGTAATAGAGTTGAAAAAGTTTCTACCGACTAGCGATTGACTGTACGTACGGCAGCAAGTAAGTGGTAACAAAACTATTGTAAGCTGAACCAGCGCTACTCTATTATAATCGCCCGAAACCAGAGACCCGCTCAAGGTCAAAGTGTTACCACTGAGCGCCCGTGTGTACATAATTGTACACTGCTTAGGTGATCGAAGTGAGTCCTTTTGATTGCATGCTAGTATACATTGTTAGTTAATTATGACGTGAAAAGACGTTCAAAGGTAATAAATAATTCATCAGTGTCTGAGTTGTGCTATTCCAGTTAGGGTTTTAGCCTTACATCATTATTATTGCCTAGCCTTATTTAGTTCTACGGAGTCTGCTACCTAACCTCACCTAACTGATGAAGGCACTGGTTTTACTGCCATCTAAACTTCGCAATCCAGAGGGCAAACCAGGCTCAATCCAAGATTAGGCTTTACCAGATTAGTGGCCAACCTGGCTGTCTGTTTTGATGCTGCTAAATGGCCTCTGCTTAACGAAACCCACGGCTTAACGTGCCTCCCGAAGCAAGGAAACTCTCTAGTTGTTATGCCACTAGCGGTCACCCATCCAGGATAGGCTTACGTTGCTACTTTCGTGATTGGAAAGAAAGAGCAACTAAAACTCGGCTAGATTGTTTTAGTCTTAAATTCATTTATTTTTACATAACTATTTTTATAAGCCAAATGCAGTATTTAATGCATAAAAGTTTATTATCCCTTTGTCGTTTCATGTGAGTTGAATATAAAAGTTAAGTACAACGTTTGTGGAACGGATTCACGCTACATTTAGTTATCTTTATATTTTGGCAGTTGTAATGAATTACTGGCAACTCAACGTACGCTTTATAGACCGTAAGGGCACTGCATGTTATCCTACGTCATCTAGTACACGAAATTTGCAACTTTGTAGCGATAGTAGTGGCCTAATAGGTCCACAAAACGTTGGTCTGCCAATCCGAAACATGGCAGGTTTTGTACAGTTGGAGAGAAAAGTGGTTAAATGACAGATTACACGAATGAAATCTATTCGTAGAAATAAAAGGTACCTATACAAGTAAAAAACAACAGGTCTGCCTTGCATCCTCTTGGCAGTTTCGCTAGTCGGACCACAAATGATTGGACCACGAATTTGGTCGGACTGGCGAAACTGCCAAGAGGATGCAAGGCAGACCTGTTGTTTTTTACTTATACAGGTACCTTCTATTTCTACGAATAGATTTCATTCGTGTAATCTGTCATTTAACCACTTTTCTCTCCAACTGTACAAAACTTGCCAGGTTTTGGATTGGCAGACCAACGTTTTGTGGATCTACTAGGCCACTACTATCGCTACAAAGTTGCAAATTTCGTGTACTAGATGACGTAGGATAACATGCAGTGCCCTTAAAGTCTGTTATGTCTTACTAACTTTGACCGTGATCAAAGTAAGCACTGAAGTATTTTTTAGGGTTCCGTACACCTTTGTGTACGGCTGGCTGACTGCTGACTGGCTCCTTTTGCCGCGGTTGTTGGTGACGAAAGTATGTAAGATGGTACGATTAGCTGAAGGACGCTGCTGCCCACCCTCCGGTTCTCGTAGTCGCCTTTTAGGACATCCACGGCTAGAGACGGGTGGTATTATTTCTAGCCGGCACCAAATGAGCGTCAGATAGTAGCAGTGAGCAACATTTTGACGGAGAATTAACAAACACAATTCGATCACAGAACTTGTATGCACGGCAGCAAGCTCGTAGAAACAAAACCAGTGTAAGCTGAACCAGCGCTACGCTACAAACGTCCGAAAAGAGAGACCCTTTCAAGTTCAAAGTGTTTCCACCGACGAGCGGCCGTGTGTACTTGTTTGCAATTAGAAACAAAATATCATGTTCTCAGCAAAAACAAGCATTTTGAAACAAACTTCTGCGCAAAAAATGTTTATTCTTACTGCAAATAAAGTGGTTAACCGTTGGACAACGCCAAGTAAATGAACTTTGCTCGTTAGAACGTCAGTTTTGAGAATTTGCCAAAGAAATTACCAAGGTCACAGGTCAATGCCAACAGTACACAAGGTTAATCTTATTTTGGATGTGTTTTCTTTTCACTTTTATTTCGCTACTAAGCGACCCGCCCCGGCTTCGCACGGGTGCAATGTAGAGTATTTCAAAATAATAAGACAGCATTTGCGATGAAAGCTCTCTCTCAGCTTGATTTCTTCCGACAATTATCGTCATAATTCAACAAATTAATACAAAAAAATATTAAACTACGTTACCTTGCGTTATTTAAAAGATCTTAGGGTATATTCAGAGGGCCAGGCGACGGGAAGACTATGTTTTAATACTACTTATGTAAAAAACATAAAGAAAACACATTTGCTAAAGATTAGTACTAGTATTGCAGTTGTAGTTTAAAAGAAATGCATAAGAACATGCGGTGATAATCATACATCGAGTGGGTAGCAAGATCGGTGACCAAACCTCGCAAACCCTTGAGTTTATAATTCGCCAAAGGCCTCTGACATGTCTCATTGAACGGCTAATGCCGTAGATAGCAGTCGGAACCAAAGCCTTAGTGTGCCTTCCGAAGCAAGGCCCTTTTATCAGGTGATTCAACCTCCCTAGGACGTTCCTAACCAAAGTTTGTCGCTTTGATCGCTTTCGCGACAAAATATAAACATTCTTACTTAAACTGGGGATAGTCTCGCAGAATGATTTGATTTGTTTGTCAATGTCCCCCACCGAGATTCAAACCCAAAACGTCCGGGTCAGGTGCCAAACGCTCTAACCACTTAATGATGGAGGCTGAGGTGATCATGAAACAAATAATTTTTGCATTAAATATTTTCAGTTGAAGTTTCTTCTTTCTCAGAGATAAAAAAGTATGTAGGTACCTAGACATTATTGCAGTTTTATTTGCCAGTCAAGTCTTTTCTGAATTAATAGAGCCACCGCGCACTAGCGATTTTTTAGTTGGCTGATAGTTTGATCGGTCTCGGAATCAGTATGGACCCCTATGGTAGTAGTGCGCGCATTTGTCGATTTAAAGTTGGCGATTTGTCTATGGAGAACGATTGCGACTAAACTGTCGGCCAACTAAAAAATCGCTAGTGAGCGGTGGCTCTTATCTCTTATAAATTAAAACGCAAAAAAAATATTTTTTTAGAATACCTGATTCGAATTTAAATACGCGTGAAAAATATCCACATGCAAATATTGAAATAACTATTCAATTTGAACGATATAGCCTTCTTATCAATCGTACAAGGAGCGATTCAAATGATATAGTGCTCCGATAAAACGAACGTCATTTCATTACGTAAATAGATACGTAAAATTACTAAAATGTTATGCTATAAAAAAATTCAATTGGAATTTGTATTTAATAGCTAATAGGAGAATACATCGAATTTAAGATGAAATAAAACAATTTAACACGATTAAAACGGTTGACGTTATACTTGACATGGCCTTTTACACACTATTCTCAATGTTATGTTTCTTAGGTAAACTAGGACACCAGTAGGTTGTAGTATCTTAGGTTTCATGTGCCGCTGGTTACGGATACTGTTTCTTAAGGATGTAGGTAACAGATCAGAGGTAGCGCTATTTTTATTATTTATTTTTGTGTCGCCGATTCAGAAATTCGATCAATTTTTTTGTATGAATAGCAACGTTTTATTATAGGTGTATTATTTTTTTATTAGCCGCTGGATGCGAGCAGCGCAGAACCGGTCGTCATGGAGATCTTAGGGGAGGCCTATGTCCAGCAGTGGACGTCTTTCGGCTGATATGATGATGATTATAGGATGTTATCGTGATTTAATAACACTTAAACATAGCCAAAATGATGTTCATAATAGGTAATGTACTCCAGACTTCTCTTCAGTAATATTTCGTCAGTCTCAGATAGTCGGTCACGTCACCTGGTGACGCTTGCGCAAACGAAGATTAAATAAAACGATAAGAACAGACGATCCGTCACCATAATAAAACTCGACACCTGGATATAGTACTTAGGTCCTAGTCCAGTATTCTATTGTTCCGACTATCAGCGAAATACCTAATCATGTCGATAAAGTATAAAAGGAACGATTGAACCAAATACCTTTCAAATTTGGACATTAAGGTTCACAAGTCAGATCGCCAGTTGTACAAAAGTTCTTTAAAGTTAGGGCTCCTTTAATTATATTGCTGACTCTCTCTGTTTTGTTGACAAAGAATGTGACAGCAATAGGTTTAAAGGAGCTTTAACTATGAAGAACCTTTGTGCAACTGGCTGTTAATCGATGTATCGGGTGTTAGGATAAACACTGCGATTCTTAGAACTGTGCATTCAGACCAAGAAACTGATCAACTTACGCTAAGGAGCATAGTAGGTCGATATAAGAAAAAAAAAATCATCTTCCATACAAAATGCGCAGTCAGCTGGCGCAGTTTATGGATTTTTTTTTTGTACCTAAGTTCCTTAGGGAAAGTTGTTCAGTATCACAGTCTGAATACACAGTTTCAAGAATCACCATGTTTATTTACCTTAACACCCTGTAGATTTGAAATTCGACAAAGATTAAACATGGTTAAATAAAACAATTCAATTTTATTTTATAAAACCTTCACACTAGACCGAATTGACTAAAATGTAAGTCATCGTCTAAAGAGCCAGGTAATTTGCTGATACTTGGAACAGTAGAATAGCGCTGTACATTAGGATAGGCTTGAATGATAGGTATTAAAAGTACTTAGCCGCCCTTGATGTGCTCTGAGATGTAAATTTCTTTGTAAATCTGGCCTGCACTATGTAAACTCGTCGTGATACTTAGATTATATGAAGTACTGTCAACCGCACGTCGGTGGAAACTTTTTCAACTCTATTACCACGCCATAAGGTCCAAAAGTGTTTCTACTGACTTGCTGTTTAGTGTACAAGTGGAAATTTGTCGTTCGCTTTGGTTCCGTAGTCAGTAAGGAACCCCTACCGTTTCGTCATCTACTACGTCTGTCTGTCTGTCCACGGTAGCTCAGAGACTCTTTGTACTAGAACACTAATTTAGATGGGTAAACATATTAGTCACGCATACCAAGTTGTAAAATAAAATATTGGAAAATATTTTTTTAAGGTACGTCCCCTAAACGTAAAGAGGGGATGAATATTTTTGTTTCTCGTGTGTCCCACCCATGTTGTGGGGTGTAGATAGATAGCTCCTAAAATATTTTGAGTTTTAACAATAACAATTCTTTCATTATATAGCATTAGCAGCTCAACAGCCTTTCCCCAAAGATTTCCACTACAAGCAATCACTTACGCCTGTCTGACTTGTAACATTATTTGCTTGTTGAAGAAACTAATGAGAATTGCGGGAAAAAGTAGAAATTGTTACTTTTTTTGCCCGTTTGGTGCCGGCAAAGAATAGTACTAACCCATCTCTACCCGTGGGAGTAGTAGAAGGCGACTAAAAGACTGTGAATTAGGAGGATGGACAGCAGCGTACTTCTGTGTAGGTATCGTACCATCTTACATTTTGCCGCGACCACCAAAAACCGCGGTCCATGGTGCCAGCCGCAACGCTAGCTAGCGTGGTGATTCCAAATTATACCACGCGTTTCATTGCCCTATAGTTGACGTTTTTCTTAGTCGCCTCTTACGACACCCACGGGTAGAGATGGGTTGGTACTATTCTTTGCCGGCACCACACAGACAGATACACGGATAGGCACTACACTAAAAGTTTTAGCGGTTTGAAAACTGACAGCTAGACTGGCCACTATTCATCCAAATAAGCACACAAGCCTTACTTTCTGTTCCTAAATCGAGCTAGAAATTTGCCAACAAAAGAATATTATAGGGTGGGTGTCACTGTTCGTTCACTGAAGTGCATACGTACGTATGATTACCTCTTTTTACCAAGCGAAGCAGGTAGTTCGATGCTTGAGTAGTTATATCGATCGGGTAGCTTTTTTATTATTGCAGTTCTCGTCACTCTGGTGTCCAGGCAATATTAACCCGCCTGTATATTTCTCCCACTGCGACTCCTGTTTAGCCAGGTACTACGGCGGTACACGTCGATGCACAGAAGTAAAAAATGGCCCATTTTTGACTTTTGCGCATCAATGACAGGCCCAAAGTTATTTTGTGCGTCGTACACCCTGACGAACAACTAGCCGAAGAAGCCGACAAGTGTCCGTCCAGGGACTGACTCTATGCGCTGCCTAGGACTCAAACCTGACTTAAAAATTGTGTGGAGGAGTGTAAGAAGAATTTCACCCCCTCCTCCCCCGGAAATCGAATTGCAGTGAAAGAAATAAACCATTTTCCAGGCAACGCAATGCTACATTTTCGACCCCATCGTCACTTAACTCCGAACTCACCTGGTGAGGTGAGGTGAGGTGAGCGCGGAGTCAAATGCTCACCAATACCTCATAAAAAAAACATGATGGTTATATTGTACGCGCCAAGTTAAAAGATCCGCAAAGAACCAATATGTCTTCCTTAAAGAAAGAATTTGCGTAAAGTTTCAAACCGTATATATTCACTTTGATTTACTAGGTTTTCTATTAATAAATTGGCTGGTTATAAAAAAGCGCTTTGTTTTTATCAAACTGTTTTTCTTCCGTCTCTTTGTGACGTGAATACGAACAAAGCAATTTTTAGCTTTTCTTGTTTTTGTTCCTATTGTTTTTAGAAGTCATAAACCTTCATACTTTTTATTGTGTAATAATCGTTCTGCTGAAGGTAAACTTGTGTTCTCATATTTAGACATACACGAAACAGTAATAGCAGCTAAAGAAATAGTCAACATTTATTCACGTCAACAGTAAAAAGAAATACCAAAACATTAAAATGAAAACCGGCCAAGTGGGAGTCGGACTCGCACACCGAGGGTTCCGTACCGCCACAATATTAATTGTATTAGTTGAAATTTCAGTAAATTACTATGCTAGATTTTTTTATTCCGACTCGCACTTAACAGTTTTTATTATTTGTTATTTTATAGCTTATGCACTATAAAATACAAATTTTTAGGCTTGGTAAAGGTTCCCGTTTTTGCGATAGAGCTAAAACAAAAAATCGAACAAAAATCGCCCAAAAAAACGCGTTTGTAGTAGGGAAGCCTTCCTTAATTTATACTCGTATACATATTTCTTATTTTTTACTTGTTGTTGTAGCGGCAACAGATATAAAAATTTTTAAAATATTAAATTTCTACCTATTACGGTTCATGAGATACAGCACAGCCCGCTGACAGACAGACAGACATCGGAGGCATATCAATAGGGTCTCGTTTTTTACCCTTTGGGTACGGAACCCTAAAAAAAGAACTCACAATAATACTTTTGTTGGATAGTAGTATTACTTTGTTTTAAAGGTCTGTTTGTTTACTGTTATAATATTCTGTGCTTTAGTGATAATATTCTGTGCTTTAGTGCAAAGTCCGTCGGGGGAAGTATTTCCACTCCCTTGCCTGTGTGTATTTCGGTACGAAGGGTAAGGTAACCAGTGAAATTACCGGAACACAGGACATTCTATCTTAGTTATCAGGGAGAACAACGCGCTTTGCTGTCTTATAGGTGTCAAAGTAGCTCATCTGCTCTTTTGCTCTTTGTGACATAAAAAAATACAAAGAGGCAGTGGTAAACCGTTCTTACAAAATAATACACTCAGGGGACAAATAAGATACCATATGTCTTACTATTCACAATAACTAATTTATCATGTTAAAATATGCAATAGTAACGCCGGTACAAACTAGCCACATTCTTCGTCCTTCGTATTAATCCTTAACCAAATAAATGACTTCGTATTCAAGGCTTGGGCCAAACGTATCATCAATTTATTTCCTAAATGAAATAAATATATGTAGCTGAGCAGTGAGATTGTTAAATGAAGTGTGTGACGAAGATTTTCTCGAAGATCACACCTGTGTGTGTACGGTAAAATTCATGCATCATTTATTCGACACTTCGTCATTTATTCCTTACATTTCCTGTATCAAACGGGTTTTTTCAGCATTTTAGATAAATTGTTAATAAAGTTCTTATCTAAAGACTTCATCAATCAGATTTGTATTTTAATTCGATTTAGATAAAATATAGACTTACTTTGATTCCATATTTGTATGAAAGTGTATGACAGATAACACACCGGGAGGTTATTTTTGTCCCTAAGTATATTTTAAATAAAATAGCATTAGCGTTAAACAATTTAGGTCTAGTTAAATATTTGCTAATAAAATACACAGATTTTTTATCTAAATCTACTTCCAAACGTTAATGCGATAACTGGAACAGAACACCCCTACGTAACTTCAACTAGCTACCCACCCTGTGTTGTAATTATTTGGGTCGATGGACAAGAATAGGTGTACATGGTCTTCACCCCTCAACTTTAACTACATGTTTGCGTAATGAAACATCGGCAAAGTACATAACGCACGGAACGGTTAAAGGGGTTAAAAGATCCAACTATTATTAGAAGAACCATACAAGCAGCGTCATCTTTTATTGTAAATACGGATGTGTGTTTGATCGTCAGTTGCATTTTTTAAACAAGTTACAATGAAAAAAGAAGATCATTTCCTTTAAAGAAAAGGTTTAAAATAAAATCTAATATTGACCATATTTATGAACAACAACCATATTCTGCAGTACCTCTAAAAATATCTTATAAATTGCTGAGACTCGTTAAAGGAATAGGATAATAAGAAAATTTATAATATATTCGAGAAACCGATTACATATAAATAAATATTGCTCGTTTAATAGTATACAATTAAGATGTCGCCAGCAAAATCTAGATTATTAATAAACGATTGATATGAACTCTATTCTCTCATGAAGGCTCGTGAAACTAATAATTTGATGGATGATTGACGCAAGCTTAATAACATACGCTAGAAATGTCTCTCGAATTAATCGATTGTTCTTTCATAGCCATATATATAGCTATTATGTCTTATTTCCTTATAAGAAAAATTATCCGTTGTACTTGCTTTATGCGAGACTATTTGATTTCACGATACTTTTAAACGTTTGTTGCCAATTTAATCATCATCGTATCGTGTGGGTCGATGACCGACCTCATAAACTCAGGTGTCGGAGTTTTTGAGCCGCCAAAGGCATCGACATGGATCATTAAAGACTACTTCCCTAGTTAGTATCCGGACCAACGGCTTAACGTGCCTTCCGAGACACGGAATAATCTTTTTGGACAATCAGGTGACTGAGGAACTGAACTGGGGAAGTCACACAAATTGATTTTTGTTTGATAGTGTCCCCACCACCGGGAAGCCGAACTTTAACCTCTAGACCACGCAGGCTGTTCCAGACCTCCGGAAGGGAATACAAAAATGTCGATTGAGAGTCAGAAATGATTTACTATAATTCACTATTTGAGTGGCCCGTTGGCGTGGTTGTTAGTGAGCCTGCCTTCTAGGCTGCGGGTTCGATCCCCGCCCAGGGCAAACATTTATGTGATAGCTTGAATGTTTGGTCTGTGTCTGGGTATTATTTATCTACTCTTGTATATATATATCAGTTTCTGGCACCCATAGTACATAGGTTTTGCCTAGTTTGGGATAACTTTGTGTGAACCGTCCACCGATATTTATTTAAAGTGGTAACAAACCCAGTAGGTATAACCAGAACTAACACTAGGCTACAAATCATAGAAACCAAAGACCCGCTCAAGGTCTTAGTGGTATCCAGACATGCTCGACTGTACATCGATCAGCGTATCACGTCATGAATGCCTCACAGCGCATTGGGCCATGTGCTAAATTGTAAAAGTCATGTCAAAAGTCGTTTTTTCGACTATATGTTCTAACAAAAGGATTATTCAGGCTAGGCACTGCTTCTTTCCTTGAAAATGATTAAGTATTGAGTATGGAAAACGAAGTACCCACACCTTGAACAAAACGTGAGAGCCATGGCCTCATCTTTATTCACCGACTAGTCATCTCACAAATTATGCAAGTACTTGGAAAGTAATGCAAGCAGTCATAAAATTTGTACTCGCCGTCCGTCATGGTTGTTTTAATAGCTTTTTGTATAAAAGAGTCAACTGGTATGACGCACGCATAGTGTTAGAACAAAGAAAGGCCAGTTTAAAAAAAAAAATTATAATTAGTTTCTATGAAATCACAATTCCAATAACATTTCATATAATTCTAATAATCGAATTCTGGTGAAAAGCGCCCGAAATAATATCAATCGCGTATCTAATTATCAATCAGTCAGCCATTGAATTATAGTTAGGGTGCTGGCTGCAATTTCGGTATATGATTTGCTCATGATTCATATTAATAGGGATGATAGATCAGCTTCCTTACAAGTTTTTCTGTGCGTCGCTGCGGTTTTGAGTTAAAGCAAAAAAAAATTAAAATAAGATACTAAATAATGTTTTTTTTTTGTATGCCTTTGTGGCTCCTGTTTAAAATACTTCTGAAGATGTAGAAAATCGAAGAGGCAGACATGCAGGGCTCTGCATTATCACGGGACGAAGTAGTGAATTTTTGCATTTGAAGCGCTGTAACTTTACGACGCAGGGCTATTATGGTGGCAGACCATTTTTCTGGGGTTTTATACATTGTATTTAATCAGATAGTCATAGTCTGCCAGGTGTACGTTTCATTGTCAAATTTCAAAATAGTTAAAACTTAATTCCTCAAAAACGCAGGGGTGTGGATGTCCGCCAATATTTTTTGTATCTTTTAGAGGATGCTTATCATCAGTCAAAGAGGCAAACATGAGCAAATCATATAGAAATTTGTCCTTCATCACCCTTACTATTAGGTATTTTTGGCTGTGTTATTATCATCAAAAAGCTTTCTTCTTTAAGAGAATTTTCTTAGCATCGAAATTAAAAACCCAAAAATACAATATTAAGTAGGTTGTTATAATAGTAGGCAGGCAGGGCACACTAGCTAGACTGTGGTGCCTATAAACTCAACTTTTTCTAATTTTGTGCGGTAATATGGATTGCAAAGTTGAACTTTGTCTTAAAACACACTTTGGTTTCACTTTGGGCAATAGAGTCCATATGTAGGTGTATTTCGGTCTGCACTCATCCATACGCAGTCAAGAGCACGTCTAGCTAGACACATTCAGTCTGTGCCGCTCTTTTTTCACCATAGAAACTAAAGTCGCGCAGAGGGTGTGAATCTCGACTATCTCTTGACTGTACTAACTAAAAGATTGGTAGTTATCTTGTAGGGATCGCATCGTCAAGCTAGTAGTCTAAAGAAAAGATTATTGACACGCGCCATTCTCAAGCATCTTGTTCATAAGCTCAAAAAATACTCGTGCTTTCAAATTCACATTTCGTTTTTGTTCAATCAAAACGCCGCGTCAAATCCTGTCAATAAGAATTTATGGAATGTTCCTGTTAGACTGCTAGGTAATAAACAAGGTTTTTAAATATTTAGGTCGAAGCTTTGCACGGAAAACATTCTAACAAGCGTTGTTTTTAGAACCTATAGTATTTTGATTTATAAAATTATTTGGGGCAAAACGTAATACAATTTATATTGCGGTTAGTAACCTCAATTTAGTTTTAATAGACAATTTGTTATTATCTTGTGAAAAGAGTTTTTAAAAATATTTCTTCATCTAGGTATTTACTTTTATCATTCCGTGTATTGTGCAAACCAAAGATTATGAAAGAATAGGTGGGTATCTATATTTCGTGTACTTCGTTGATGAACAACTATACTAGTATACATATCTAGTATATGTACACGCAACAGCACGCTGAAATGTAAAAGCATTTTGGACTTAATAGTATGGTAATAGAGTCAAATGTTTTCACTGACATGCTGTTGAGTGTACTGTCGTGGCCACACCCGTTCCACCACAACAGTTAATTTTTGCATGGGCTCAAAAAATAAAAGCACTTTCCAGCTCCGCTCTCGTCTTGTATTGCTAACTAAGAATAGGCTTAGAAATTATAAAGGTACCTAATAAATTGAAGTTTCTCAAGACTGGCTCAGCGCCAAGGCAGAATTAAATGAAAAGAAACTTAACTGGGCACTCGGCGAATTCCGCGATAGTACCGACAAGCCTTAAAATTCCACCCGCGGCTGCAATCGCTGAACTATTTCTGTCATACAAACTAAACTAATACGAAATGGGTCGTCGGTAGCACGTTACGAATACCTAATAAGTAAGTTTGTTGACCGACCTTGCGTTTCTAGTGTAAAAGCACTATTGCCGTACCCTTATCTATCAGGAATGTGACTACTCGGTGGCTATATTGCGCAACTGACATAGTACCGGTTTCGGTTATTTTTACGTTGGGGGGCCACGGACAATTCCAGTTGATGGAGTGCTCGTTATCAAGTGGTGATAGCTCTTAACGATCATGAAAGTTAAGCAACTTTTGCCGTGGACAGAGCTCGGTAGCTGGTGAGCTAAGTGGGTTCTTCTTCTTTCGAGTCGATTCTGGCGTCATTTATACTGTACTAGCTGGTGCCCGCGACTTCGTCGAATTGTGCTCTTTAGGGACTCGACGTAAAGAAACTCGGCGTAAGGAGCATAATTCACTTCGTCTGCGCAGGTTTATAAATTGTAGCCTCTGTGTTATTATTGTAAAGTTTCATTAAAATCCATTCAGTAGTTTTTACGTGAAAGGGTAACAAACATCCATCCATACTTACAAACTTTCGCGTTTATAATATTAGTAGGATTGGTCCAATACTCCGCCACAGAGTGGCTTAAGGTGATCTGTGACGGCCAGCTTAGACCCGAACGCAACTAGATGGAGCCACTGCTGCAAATATAACGTTTTATTTTTTTTATGCAATAATTACCAACTATATATGTGCAAAAAGTTGATCAGCGTAAATTTCATAGTGCAACTTCAACGCCTAGCTACAATTTCGATAAAAAATATATCTCCATATGTCCAGTAAAGTCAATTACTCTCGTCAGTCCGTGATTTACACGAGTACGATCACTCACACATGAACACAAAGCACAACCGTACAGTTTTGACTGCTCGCCCACAAACGTAATATTGAACCAAAAATTGCTAACAAAAACTAGTACTTTCAGTACATTAGCTGTATTTTTGTATTAATCAGCGAAAAATTTAACTAAAAATAGCAGTATTCGTTCGTTTTTCAACAGAATTTTATGTCCCTCGTAAGAATGCAAGTCATTTGAATTTTTGTATAGAAAACGGATCACCTTAAGAATAAGTGATAACTGATAAAGTTTCTTAATTTCGTTGACTGATCATGCAAAAGCTTGGACACCGGTGACCGGCCGGACACATTGTACGGTCAACCGCTCATCGGTAGAAACTTTTTCAACTCTATTACCACGCCGTAAGGTCCAAAAGTGTTTCTACTGACGTGCGGCCGTGTGTACGTAGATAGTAGTCGGCATGTTAAAGTTTATTTGGCGGCTTGAAAACTCTAACAATTGGGTGAGTTGGGCTAGCCACAGGTTTAAGAAAGTCCCATTAATTTTACTAATTCATTCCAATAATTTTATTTAAAAATGTTTAATAAGTCCTCTAAATTTTTTCAATAGGATAAATGTAGGATAAATAAAGCATTTTTTAATTGTGAATGTTTCTGATTGTGTAGGTATTAGTCATCAAAATATCTCATAAAAAGTCCACTGTTGTACATGCGCCGTAGCAACCACGACACGATTGTTAGCGTTGCGGCAAGCACAATGAAACACGGTTACCTACCGCAGTATGGTTGGTACGGTACGATACGCAGAAGCACGCTGCTGATCGAAATCCCTTAGTCGTCTTTTACTACGCCTACGTGAAGATACGGGGTAGTAAGCACGGCAGCAAGCAAGTGAAAACAAAACCAGTATAAGCTGAACCAGCGTTACGCTACAAACGCCCAAAACCAGAGACAGTCGTGTTTCAACCTACGTGCGGCCGTGTGTATTATTCTTAGCCGGTACCGCACGAATCGTAACGTAAATATTAATATACAACACAACTACTTGTGTTCCGAGTCCATTTTTCATACAAACGTTACCAACGATGTGCGCAAACCTCCATACCGCGATTATTTGTGTAATTGTATTTTTAATGTTTTATGTGTGTTTGTGTAGGCGTACGAGCGCGCGAACCTGGCGGACGCGCTGATCCCGCGCTCGCTGATCGACGGCGAGCTGATCATCCGGCAGGGCGACACGGCCGACGGCATGTACTTCGTCGAGGACGGCTCCGTCTCCATCCGCATCACGCGCGACGACGGCAACGAGCACGAGATCAAACGCCTCGGTGAGTGCACTCCTTTCGCTTCCCAACGTGTATACTTCTTGACGTGTGTAATTTTCGACGTATCTTCATCACAATATGTCTACTTCATCCTGACGTGTCCACTTCTCGGTTAGCTGACCGTTTCTTCTCAACCTGTCAACTATTCGAATAGCCTACTTTTTCTTCTCGACGTGTTCATTCTCCTCTTGATGTCGATGGTCATTACTCTGATTTCTCGCTCGCGCGGGTAAGCGACACAGCTGACGACATGTACTTAGTCGAGGATGGCTCCATCTCCATATGCAATAATCCGCATCACGCGAGACGACGCCAACGAGCACGAGATCAAACGCCTCGGTGAGTGCACTTCCTCTCGAAGTATCAATAGTTCTCGGCTTATCTACCTACATAGGTATCGAATTGTCTACTACTTCGTGATGTGTCTACCTCTTAAGGACGTGTCATGTTAAATTTTTCTCGACATCTCTTCTTCTCCACGGGTCTTGGACGTGTCCTTTGTTTGAATTGTTTATTTCTGCACGTCCATTTCTCGAATTGTCTACTTTTTATTCTCGCCGTATCCACTTCTTCTCGACGTATTTACTGCTTTTCTTGGTGTCGATGGTTACCTTCTCTGATCCCGCACTCGCTGATCGACACAATGGTGAGCTGATAATCCGGCAAAGCTGTCGAAATCATAACATCATATGAAACGTCCACTGCCGGACAGGGAACTCCCTCCAGAATTCCAACATTTGTTGGTACAATGTGGAGGGGAACTACCATAGTCACCACGCTTGTTAGCGTTGCGGCTGGCACCATAGTTCGCGGTTGCTGGTGACCGCAGTAAGATGGTACGATACACAGAAGGACGCTGCTGCCCATCCTCCTGTTCACAATACCTTAGTTGCTTTTTACAACGGCCACGTGTAGAGATGGTTTGGTATTATTCTTTGCCCGCACCACACGGTCACAACGGTGTGGTGGCAACGAGCACGAAATGAAACACCTCTGTACTTCTTCTCGGCCCATTTAATTTTCTTGTCATGTCTGCTTTCGATGTTGCAGTTGTAGTACTTTTGTGTTGCCTTGTGTTCTATGGGCCTTAATTGTTTCGACTGTGTTGGTAATTGGTATTTAGTAGGCATTATAAATGATGTTATGAAAGCGATTTCCGAAGTACATAGTTTTTGAACAACAATTGAATAATATTTCTAATATTATATTTATGTTTTATTTATTAAATATTTATAGGCAAAGGAGGATACTTTGGAGAGTTAGCGCTGGTGACCCACAAGCCTCGTGCTGCCTCCGCCTATGCCGTCGGAGCAACCAAGGTGGCATGTAAGTAGAAATAAAAAAAATTAACAGAATTGTAATTTAAGGTCAAAAACTAAAACCCGACTTCTGAAAAACCTTGCTCTAAAGAGTATGAAACAAGAAAATATTGTCATCTGACACGTCAATAAACATTTGTTATAAATTAGTTTTTTTTTGCAGTCCTGGACGTGGAAACATTCGAGCGCCTGCTGGGCCCGTGCATGGAGATCATGAAGCGCAACATCGACGACTACGAGGAGCAGCTCGTCAAGCTGTTCGGCGACAAGAGCAACCTCACCGACGTGCGATGAACACCCCCTCCCCCCCCCCCCTCCCATACACACCCCCCCACTCACCAGCGCACGCACACAACGCGGGCCGTTGTTTCCCTTCCACGCACCGTCGTCTATACGTGGTGTAAGGGACAGCCTTCCGAAAACTGAAACCTAACTGAACAGCTTTCAGCAGATAAAACTTACAGGAAATGAAAAAATAATCTGAAAGTTTTGTTGACTGAACTTACTCACTTTTCGGTTTTCGGGAATTTCACCTTTACACCCTTTATATCCTTTTCTAAACCACCCGGCAACATCGCGGTCTTAAAGAGATTCCAACCACCCATATCTTGCGGTCTAAATGGGCAGTCATCTCTTTTTAGAATGTTATGTTTGGTAGAAAGAGATGAAGGATCATTTAGATGTTTTTTTATTTTTCAGGGACGAAAACGAGCCCTTTTATTGTGTGTGAAAATATGAAATCTCTGCGCGTTCCTTAACAGCGTCAAATGTCATCGCTTCTCTAACGAGAAAGCCTAAAATCCAGCTGAAGCCATCGAATCTGTGAAATTTTAGGCGAAAACGTACAGCATCCTTTTTGCTTTCGCCGGTATTTGAGTAAAATTAATTGAACTGAAAGATGCATTTTATGATAGTGACGCTCTTTTGTCAGAAACGATGATATCGTGAAGATGCTATAATATACTATCTTCAGATGAAATATCGCTCGTTATACAATTCAGTGAAGCGTGTAGCATTACAAATTAAGATATATATAACAATATGTAGTCTTTAAATGTTATCGACTACTTCTACAACAAGTTTCCGAAGTGTGTATAACATTGCAATTTTCGGAGTTGTTAATGACGTAGAGTATACATACAACTACTCAAGATATCTTAAGATGAGATATTATAGTATTTTCACCTTGTGGGACGCCGTTTATTCTATACGCTGGTTTTTGAAACGATTCAATGGATGGTTTAGACGCGTAAAAAAGTACAATTTACGCCGGACCGCACGACTGATTGCTTACGCCAAAATTTTCAACCATCGTTTCGAAAAACTGACAGAAGACTATTTCGCATACGTCGCTGCGCTTATGAGACCAATTTGGAATATAGTCGGCAATTTTGAACTTATTTTACATAGGCCCAATTTGAATCTAAAGGGTTAATTTAGATGCAGTAGTGAAAGAACGCGACGTTGCCAGTTCGGTTTTATTTTATTTTTTAAATTGTGTTTTATTTATTATGACCCGCTCTGAAGTTGTGATCGTCCTGTATGCGACGTAAATATATGCTATTCATAAGAAAAATGGGTAAATCATCAAAGTAGAAAGCAGGCCTTTCTTGGTAGATGTCAAAATATTTATATTTATTTTCAAATATGATAACTCGGATGATTGGGTACCAAAGAGAAGCACGATTACAACTTCATACAAGCGTCGGTTTTATGCTCATTCAAGCGATCGCTGACTAAATCGCTTTTAAATTATAACGTTATTTTTCTGCGCTTGACTTATTGCTACTCTAATGATCGGACAAAGTACACTTTTGTACAAAAACTTTTTACAAAGAAACAAATTGTGTGCCATTTTGACGGTTACGTTCTATTCGCTCGTCTTGTACTCGATTACGTGATGGAAGCGAAACGATGACGTCACGGACGAGAGCTCAATAATATTGCATTGGTACAAAATTACGCTTATTTTAGATAGTGAAATGCCTTAGTAGCTATGTAAATATAAGATACATTCAGACGGTGTAGGGAACCGGCAGCCGTAGAAAACAAACTTTTAATCGCAACAGCTTTTTTCAAAAAGACTAGACGGAAATTGCAGCTCACGAAAATGTGCCATAAAAAAAATACTATTTATATTGAGTCATTTTAAGGCGTTTATTTATTAGATCTAAATTCTAGAATTTACTGGGATTTTAAGATGTGCAATATAATTTAATTGCTTTACGATGCGGCGTAACGGGTTCTATAAAATTTGTTATCTACGACCGTCGGCCGTAACTGTGAAGGGAACATCTACGATAGAAAACTAAATTAGGATCGACGGGATGAAGGCATTAGTCTTAAAATATACCGTAAATGTGTTTAGTAGTGAAATGAAACGTGACAATGCAATGCTATTAATGCTCCGTTGCCCCTCCCCCTATCTACCCGCTGGATTAACAAGCTTACCGAGCGATGCAGAGTTATATGACCCATTCGTACTAAAATTTGAGATGGAAATTGAACCGATTAAGAATAAAATTGGTATACACATGCATTAAGACGCCGCCATTTTTGGAAATACACCCCCATGTTTTAGTTATTTGAGCTTTTTCGAAAACTGTTGACTTTGAACAATAATATCAAATTAAAGTTAACTGAAGTTTTTCATGAAGTTACGTCGAAAAAAAATATGATTTATGATAGGAACGTAAATAAAAGCAAAATTACAATACAAATAGTATAGCGGTAATAGTAGTTTTCTTCATGAATACTGAAGCTAGAAACTTAAAATTAAAATGACTGGGTCATATATACCTTGTAGGTAATGTAATGTAGACTTATTCTATTCGTGATTAGATTAAATCTACTCACTTTCTATTTAATTATTTTTAACACGGTTTATGGATTCTATACGATTTGATGTATATGGAGGTAGATAAATTACGCGGAACCGATATTTGAATGCCAAATTAAATATGTAGTTACATTATTTGTAATTATTGTTACAGGACGTTTTGTGAATTTACTATAATTTGGGCATATTCATTGTAAGTGAGAAGCCGAATATTCTGGCTTGTTGGGAAATCGTTATGCAATAATCTATAAATATTTATTATTTTTCTGAATAATTAATTGTGTTTTATAAATATGGATTCGTTAAGAAAAGAATTGTTTTTGTGTTATCTTTTTTTAAATAATTTGTTTTAAAGCTTTTCTGTTGTAGAGAGTTCCTATTGTTTTGTTTGGTCTTTATCAATTGTACATTTAGATCTGAGGTATGTCTACTATATTTAGAGAACACGATTGCTTTCGATGAACAAACCCGTAGCTCGATGCTCTTTTGTGAGTCGATGTACCGAGTAGCGCCCAGTGAGATAGGATGTCACGTGACACGTCCGTGCACTCGCAAGATGGCCGCTAGCGGCTTACGATATGACCCTCAGGTAGATAATATTCCCAGTATTATTTACATTAGAAAAATCTACAATCCTAATTTGTGAGTCCAGCCAAAGTAGGTGAATGCATAAAGATCATGTGTAGCACTAAATATTTAAGTCTATTATATTAACTATGTAGTAGTTAGTTTTTGTCACTTCTTATTGTAATTTAAATATTAGTAGATTAGGGAATTTAAATGGATCATAGTCGAATCCTGAGGGGAGAGGTGATGTATTTTAACGCCATGTGCAAGTATGTACAAATTTATTTCAGCTGCCATAGAAGATTTTATCGTTTTTTATGTTATTGAATAATTAATATTTGAATTAAATGTTAATAATTTTATTTCGATTGTTAGATAATACCATTCTTCGAACTTATAGTGAAGTTTTCTGCCAGATTCGCTGTAACTTTGCCGTTTCACTTGCTGGCGTTACGTAGATGATACATTCCCTCGTTGCTGGTCAAATATATTTTTTAACAATTCTATTTTTGTTACTATGTATGAGATTTATGTTTATCTGTCCATCGATCGCGAGAAGATTCTCACTTCAAGTGCCTATTTCATACAGAAACATCAATAAGGTATTAGTATTCTCACTAACCACCATTAATATCTCGTGTTTTTTAAATTCTTGAACTGCCTTTTCTAATTGAAATTGTGAAATGTGTTGTGAGGTATGTGTATTAGTGCATCAGGTGTAACAAAAAAAACAGATGATAAGTTTTGGGGTTCACCTAACAAGAGGAAATCTTGATGTCTTAAGTTCTACTAGTGTTTAAAAAGTCGGTCAAAAATATGGATGATCATAATAGGGTCAATCTTTGAAAGTTCTGATATAAATAAACATGGTTAGATCCTATACGCAGCGATTATTTCTATGACTGCACTTCACTACATTAAAATCGATTTTCGCAGTGTAGTAACTAAGTATGCTAACTAACTCAGAGACGATATAAATCTAGGAACTTCCATATTTTCGATGTTGGACTGCTTTCTTGTGTGTGGAATGTCGTTGCTAGTTTTCCCTTCTATAATACAAATTGTACACGAGGAGCTCCTCGACTACCATCGTAACAATACTGCAGGGCTGCCAGATTTACATAGATTCAAATCGTACTCCTGTGATTATTAAATTTAAATTTTGGCGACTGTACGGGAATATGTTTTAATTAAAATTTTTAATGTGTTGAGAAATCAAAATACAAACATGTGACTCGGCACCGCATTGTTAAAATTTGCGAGAGCTCGCACGACGCTACGCCTTCTAGTAAGATAATCGCATCGCGTCTCAGTTTTATTTGGGGTGCGATTTTTTCTTGCTTGCAAAAGTAATCTGGCAGCCCTGTCTTGTACTCAAGGTTGGAGAAGCATACACATACATGTGAACAACCACAAAGATTGTTCAGCAGTTGCGAAGCGCCTCGAGTAATTTGATATTCCCTTGTACGTTGTGTTTGTTATATTGTACAGGTGAGGGGCGTAACGTGTCCACTACTCCACATTATTATATGTCTGTGTGTCCCCGGTGTATCAAACCCAGTAGTCGTTAATGGTATCGTGCAATAACTTAATTAATTCTATGTCGTTTACATCAATATCATATGTTAAATTTTGTCAGTGTGGAATTTATTTATAGATTAAATTAAAAAAATAGTATAAGATACGTATATTTCCCTTTGTACTGATGTTTGAAAATTCTGAGTAAATGCATCACTAAAATTAATTACTTCTAACTGCAAGGCTACCTTAAGGATCGCTTAGTTAGAAACCATTCTATTTGTTGGGGAATTGTTTAACTTGTAAATTGTAAAGGAAGCACAAATAGTAGGTTGAAACACGTGAGTTTCGGTTCTGTTGTCTTCCATTGGGACGCACAGAAGTTCGCTCGTTTCGGGCTATGCGCGAAGCTTACAATAATCTGGCATTCTCATGTAAACTTAAAATTCAATACGCTTAAACTTAGCGTAATTTTTATAAATTACTAGTCATTGGTGTCTTAACGTAGATTTGTAACCTGACGGCACGGAAAGGAGCACACTCCATATCTTCACATTCACATTAGATGTAAGTTGTGATGCCAGTTCCATGGAGTTAAGCATATCAGAGCGGGCCCCCGCCTCATGTTGTCTATTATAATAACGCACTACATATGTACATCCGGTAGCCAGTTGAAAACTAGTACCGCTTTACCCACGCCATGAGCTTACCCTGTACATTTATAAAAATTATGTATCGTAAAATGTTAGAAAACTGAATTATATTTGTTTGTAGATCTAATTGGTGTTACTTATTTAACACCCCAACCTGCACCTGCTTTCTGACTCTGTTACTTACGTACACTAGCATAGGTTATTCGGAACAGTCTTTGAAAAATTGGCACATAGTGTGCACATAGGGTGTTTTCACTTCACTACTGCACCTCTCAAATTCTCAATGAAAAAAAATATCTGTATTTTAGAAAGTACTAAATAACGTGGTCACTCCCGCCTGACCACTACTAAGCTTATTTTTGCTTGAAAAATAAAAGAAGCCAATAAATAGGCTTAGAAAGAAAAGATGAAAACTTAGAGTGGCTCGGCTCCTAGGCAGAATTTGTACAAATCTCAAATACAAAGTCCACGATAGTACCAAATCTATCAGGTTTTTGCCCTTTTTTGTATTGAAAATGGGCTTACTCTTGACCTCGATCTAGTCTTGAAGACAGAGATGACGTCTACGATGGATGGTGCCCAGAAGAAGCCTATTCACTCGCGACTTGAATAGATTCGGGTTATATGAACTCGGGAACACAGACGCAGGCAGAGAATTCCACTCCTTGGCCTTTGTCCACCATGAAGGCGCCGAAGCAACGATTGTGTTAAAAAAATTGTAGCAATATTTTACCTTAGTCCATGGAGTGAACTACTTTTCCCAAGGCAAGGAACAGAAACACCAAAAAAAAAAATTTGAACTCCATATGTAACTGCACCAGCAGATAATACGCATTTTGTATGGGAGATAAAATATTTTTCGTGTTTTGACCTGTTTCTTGGGAAAACTAGTTGTTTCATGGTGTAATCAACAGGCTAAAATAGTACATACAAATTCTTTAAAACCTTGTATAATAAAAAAAACTCAACAAGCAAGGGTACTAGATGGTTTCCATAAATGATAAACAGGGTGTAAGGGACGGTGTACCGAAAACTGAAATACGGTGCTTAGTCAACGAAACTGAACAACTTTCCCAAAGAAACATATGTTGGGAAAAGAAAAAAAAATTTTACCTCCATACATCGTACGGACACGAGGAAACTCCCCTGCGTGCAGACTGCAAGCGCGCGCGCCACGCAAACAGGTTTATTACGTAATCCCGATGCGATGGCATACCGTCATCATTGCGTATTATGTATTTATTTATTTCTTTTCGCACCACACTTACACAGATTATATGTATTATTATGAATCATCTGCTTCTTACATAGTTTAAGTATGTATGTATGTATGTATATACCTAAATTGTTTATGTAAGTATATTTTATACACACTATCGTCCGTGCCTCACTCAGCAGGGCTCACTGAAAACCAGCGTCGCAGCCTGCGTGCTGCGGCTTTTGCTGAGCGAGTCCCTTTTATCACTGCCGATGTCACAGCACTGTATCTTTTTTTTTCTCTTCCTTTGTATTTTACCCACATGAGAATATTCCTTCATGTTGCTAAGCATTTAATGTATTTTTATAGAGTTGTGTTGTGATGTCCTAGTCTTAATAAACATTTCTGATTTCTGATACAAATTGCCCACTCTGGTCGAACAGTTTGCATGGACAGGTAATTAGGGTTCCGTACCTCAAAAGAAAAAAACGGAACCCTTATAGGATCACTTTGTTGTCCGTCTGTCTGTCTGTCAAGACCCTTTATCTCACGAACGGGTAGAGGTATCAGGTTGAAATTGATAATGAATGTTAAGGTCCGTGGACTACACAAGATCTGAAAATTTCAATTTTTTACAACGACGCAATCAAAAGATATGGCTTTTTATGTGTTATCTTCATACATTTATGCAAAAACGCAAAACCTACAGGGTACTTCCCGTTGACATGAAATTTGGCAAGAAGCTAGGTCTCACAGTACAAATAAAGGGAAAAGTCTGAAATCATTAAATATTACAACTTTACTCACAACTAAGAGTAAACAATTGTGGTGAGCTCCCGTTTCAAGAACATTCATATGAGAGAGGGGTCAAGTTGGATGGTCGCGAAGGCGATTTTTGTTTTAGTTCTATTTTACAAACGAGAACACTTACAAACTTGAAAATTGGTATTTTTATAGTTCATAAGCTATAAAAGTGTTCTCGCACTATCTCACAGCAGAAGTCGGGAAACAGAAGAACATACTACACCCTGAGGATGCCCGAGCTTTTAATCCTAGGCAGGTCGTCAGCTTCTTCAAGGCTGTCGGTGTGGCCGAGGTGATGTAGTTTGAAGGGTTGGCTAAAATAGATCTATGCAGATCGCAGTGGCCATTGGGAACTAGGAGCCCGGCTTCTCGAAACATAAGCCTTCGCGACTTGGAAGAGACCTATACTATGAGCAAAGATTGATTAGATTATTATGTTACTGAATGGTTTAGCATCGAAAAAGGTGTTAGGCAGGGATGTGTAGCGTCACCTTGGCTGTTTAACCTATTGTGGACTGAGAATAAATGAGTTACTCATTAAATGTCTTCTCTACGCTGATGACCAAGTTATACTTGCGTCATCTGCTGACGAGTTACAGGAGATGGTAACAATGATGAATGTGGCTTTTGATAGGAAAGGAATGAAAGTAAATGTAAGCAAGACGATAGTAATGGTAATTGAAAGAGAAGAGTGTATGACAGTGTACTATATTAATAGGTGGTGAACAAGTCGAACAAGTGAAGGAGTTTGTGTATCTGGGTTCTAAGTTTACGAAAGTGATATCGAAAGAAGAGTGAATGCTGGAAACATGGTGAATGGTGCTCGCATGCTTTTATGAAGAGTCAGAAGGTGTCTCACAAGGCTCGTCTGGCTGTTCATAGAGGTGTTTTGGTACCAACAGGCAACAAGGCGTTTTGGTACGAAAACATATAATAGCAATTTTATTGACATAGACATTTTTGCCCTATCAAAATCAGTTTAAACCCAAAATTCTTAAGAAACTTACGCTACCATAACGACCTGTTGAGACATAAAAAAGCCGTCTGTAGTCCGTTACACTTCAATTTCACTTAGACAATGTATTAATATATTACTCTAGCTGTGGTATCCTGTCATTGGCCACTATATTGTAAACAGGCTGTATTTGTTTAGAATTTAGATATAAGGAACATGCTGTTGGATACCCTAATAAATAAAATAAATAAATAAACACTGATGTACGGCAGGCGTGGTGGGTATGGCAGAAAAAGCATGAAAGTAGAATTAATGCAGTAGAAATGAGAGCGTTGAGGAGTATGATTGGTGTGAAATTGAGTGACAGGATTAGAAATAGTGTGATAAGAGAACGTTGTGGCGTAAAAGAAGACGTAGTGACTAAAATTGAGAAAGGGATGCTGAGATGGTTTGGTCATGTAGAGAGGATGAATGAAGGAAGATTGACGATGCAGATCTACAAGGCGAAAGTGAATGAAAACGTTGGAAGGGGAAGGCCTCGGCGAACCGAATGTACCAGGACCAAATTCAGGACGTGAATAAAGGCCAGGTCAAAAGTACCCTAAACCGACGAGCATGTATGAAAGGATTGATGAAAGTTCAGGAAGCAAGGGAAGTATGTCAAGATCGTAGCAGGTGAAGAACTGTGGTATCTGCCTACCTCGACGGGAACAAGGCGTGATGTTATGTATGAATGAAATGCATTTAGGGTATTATGGGTTTGACATAATTGTTACTCCGTCCATAATTTTGTGTTACCTTTAGTTATCACAAGTATTGTTTACTTGAATGATACTAAAACAAAACCATAGACCATATGTGTAGTCAGGGTAGGCGGAAGCTGAGATGCAGGTGGCGCAGTGTAGCACAGAACAGTAATTTTATCCTTGTTTTATTCATAGTAAATGAGGGAAAATGATTTCTGCCTTGTGATGCGTCTCGGCATACACATCATGGAGGAAAATAGTTCACAAAAAAAACATCAGTATTGTTACATCTTTATTTGCATTTTGCACGCACACATTTCATTCAACTTAAGAAAAGCTTACTTTAGTCATTAATATCTAGATATTTTCTATGAGATCCTTTTTATATTGGTTCAGGCTCTCGGCTATACACCTGCATAACCTTCTCCATTATTTCCCAGTTTTTCTCCTTCTGTAGGTCTTTTGTAAAAACCTGAAAGATATAAAATAGTATTCTAAAATCAATGTCTTTAAGAAACTTTACTCATCTAGGAAGGGCTTTAGTTCAAAAAATTACTTACACTATACCAGGCAGCATCATCATCTAATGTCGATGCTAATGGCACAGCCACTCCTAAAACATGCAGGGCTAGGGTCAGACAAGCCACTGCAACATGCGGTGCTCGGTAGTCCAAAATTGCAGAGGAATGATGAAAGTCTTGCAGGAAGGCCATAGCTGTGCGAGCAATCGGAGCAGAACGCCACTGCGCTGCCGGAAACCATTCTTGAAGTGAGCGTAGATAGTGTAACAAATATTTGTGTGGAGATGGTGCTTCCAAATTGAAGCCCAGTTGTCTTAGCACGAGAAGCTCCGCCTGCGCCACGGCTCCTCTCCATGACCAATACTCTTCGCCGAGCTCCAATGGCCCAGCACCGCGATTGATAGAATTATGTGCCACATTCACGGCATCCCTTAGCCTAACTGGCTCGTCGCGCGATTTTCCTGCTGCGCACAAACATGCGGTGCAGATCACGTAGCAATCGTAGTCATTTTTGTCTGCTACCTTGAAGAATTTGTGGTAAAATATCGCAGCGGCCGCTACTGTAGCCGGCTGCAAGCCTAGCTTGATACCACACTCGAAAACGAAGTTAGTAGCTAAACTGTGACCCGGAGCGCTCCGGTAGTCCGGTAAACGTCTCTCACGTCTGCTGCTTTGTAATGCCATTACGTCAATCACGTCTTTCATGATGATTATTAATTATAAGAAAACAATTCACAAACAAATAATTCAAGGTTAACCATAAAGTAAAATATGTTTGACAGTTAATTTTCACTTCATTTGTTTTTGACTTCTCACGACCCGATATGTCGGTCGGCCATGCAAAGAAACACCCGATGAAGCGCGGGCCATGAAACTCGTGGTCTTTGACTTCATGTTTTAGGGGCTAGGGGTGTTTTTAACAATAAAAACTTAAATATGAGGTGATATGAAGGTGGGTCGGGTTATTTGATTGCAAATATTGCAAGGTTGTTGCAGTGGTACAAAAAGAAGGCTGTATATAAATAAGCTTTTTGCCTTGGCAAATGAAATAAAAATTGGCGCGATATTTGAAAACAATATATCTATCAGCCCCAGGTGATCTGTGACGGCCAGCTTAGCCCCGAACGCAACTAGATAGAGCCACTGCTGCAAATATAAGGTTCTATTTTCGTAAATTTCATCGCGCAACTTCAACGCCTAACAACAACCTATTTTAAGTAATTTCTAATATGGCAGATTTTATGTGATGGATTTAAGCCCAATTTCGATAAGAAAAATATCTCCATATGTCCACTAAAGTCAATTACTCTCGTCAGTCCGTGTTTACATGAGTACGATCACTGACACATGCACACAAAGCACAACCGTACAGTTTTGACCGCACGCCCACAATCGTAATATTGAACCAAAAATTGCTAACAAAAATAGTACTTTCAGGACATTAACTGTATTTTTGTATTAATTAGCGAAAAATTTAACTAAAAGTAGCAGTATTCGTTCGTTTTTCAACAGAATTTTATGTCCCGCGTAAGAATGCAAGTCATTTGAATTTTTGTATGGAAAACGGATCACCTTAAGTAGCAGAACTTTCTGCTATGGAGGGAGCCATAAGTGTATCACTTTCTTGCGAGGGACCTCCATACTAAAATGTATGGATTTTTATCAAATCCTAAAAACGTAAAGTTTTTATCTTTCTCTTGAAGAAAATGTTACTACCAGTTTTTCTGGTGAAAACACTTAACTACCATTCAGGATAAAAACGGTGTTAAAAATCACGCATAAAATGGCTATTACGGATTATTTACGCTACCGTTCTTGGTATTAATCATCAATTCACAAGTAAAAGGAGATATATTTTCACTTTCGCAAACAAAGTTTATACTAAAACATTATATTTTTAAAGATTTCTTGATTTTTGTAAAATTTTATTGAGTTTTTTGACCGACTAGTATAGGCGACTGGGTTTGTAATTGTAATTGTGCGTTGGGTTATTTTCCACAACTCGACGTCATTGCGCCTATTTTGCGTGTGGGTAGAACAGCAATTTACTCAAGCCACCCGATTTCCTGAAGAAAGCCCAGCAAGCCGGTGACGTTGCTCGCTACTTCAGGAAGGCCCCCGGGAACACCAAGGTACTTTGCCCTGTATGTGGCTAACTCCGTGCACTCCAGAAGGACGTGAGCAGCTGTTTCATCCGTCTTCAAGCAGGCTCTGCAAAGAGGACTGTCAGTAACACCTAATACAAAAAGATGTTTGTTAAAAGATCCGTGACCAGTAATAGCGCCGGTTGCCAGTCTAAGTTGTGATTTACTGAGACGTAACAGCTTGCGGGACAGACGACTTGATGCTAGGCGTAAGGCTTCCCTCGCCTGCCTGCACGTATCTTGACTGGTCCAGTTCGTTTCGTGTAAGCAATTAGTCCTTGTTCTAAGCAGAGTTCGAATCTGCCTCACCGGTATAGGTATAATGGGTTCAGGTCCAATAGCCTTAGAGTCCGACCCCCAACGAGCCAATTCGTCCGCCGCGTCGTTGGCTATTTAGCTATTTTTATGTTTAGGTCTTCGGAGAAAACGCCTGATCCAGTACCTGTTCTCGTCTTTGACCCGTCTGTGAAGATCCTAAGCTCCCTGCGATTTAAGCCTTCGTAGCTATCGTCTTCATGCAGCTGGATCTTGTACTTTTTATCGAATACATACTTTTTCGGTATCCTGTCACTCGTGGCCATCAGTATCGGGATGTCCACGAAAGCTTTCTCAAGAATGCTCGTGTGCAGGACCTTGTTCTTGTTCCACAGGTTCAGAGCTCTAAGACGTACCGCAGAGCATGCTGCCTCCTGTTTGATGAACAGATGCAGCGGCGGGAGGTCCAGCAGGGCTTCAAGGGCTGCAGTAGGAGTAGTCCTCATACAGCCCGTGATCGCCATGCAAGCATACCTTTGGAATTTTTGTAGTTTGTTGATGCATGTGCTGAGTTCGCATCTTGTCCACCAGACCAGCGCTCCGTAGCTAACGATAGGTCGTATCACCATATATGCAGTAGAGCCATAGAACAATCCTCGGTGAGAGACCCCAACGCTTACCAATCATGCACTGCCAGAAGATGATGCTGGCCTTGTCTAATTTATTATCAATGTGCTTGCTCCAGTTGAGTTTGTTGTCCAGGATTAAGCCTAGATACTTTGCCTCGGTTGAAAGCTGTAGTGTTGCGCCAAACAGCCTGGTTAAATGGTAGTTGCCCAGTATTCGTTTGTGTGTAAACATTACCATTTCGGTTTTAGTTGGGTTGACTGAAAGGTCGTAGGTTGTACACCATCTCTCCACAATACGCAAGGCCGTTTGAGTGAGATCGCATACTGTATTGGCAAACTTACCTGTGATCAGTATTGCCAGGTCATCTGCGTACCCTATGGTGTAGTAGTGGTTCGCGTTTAGCTTGGTTATGAGGTCGTTGATAACCAGATTCCACAGCAGCGGGGACAGGACACCTCCCTGGGGGCAGCCCCTTACCACAATCGCCGCCTGGGAATCTAACCGTTCGTTTGCTGACTGTTGTTCGACTGGGTTACACGATACACTTCAATAGCTCATACAGAATATGTATATGACGGACTCTATACTATAATAGTTTTTTACTCTAGTCTATAACCCTTATTATTCTGAGTACCTCATTATCATCATCGCACTCATCATTTCTGATGGTCGTGTCTAACTAGGTCGGTTCCTGTTGCTGTTGATAGGTTGTGAAAAATGAAAATGAAAATGAAATTTATTATACTCAAGAGGGTTATTTTTACAGTTTATCTAGTCCTTACACTAGGATTCCCTGTATCGCAAGGACTAGGTATTTCTACCTGGAGTAACAATTAGACTTAAAACTAAACCATGGTATAAGTACAAAAAAAAAAAAATATATACAAGACCATGTGTGAGTAAGTGATTTGAGTGAATGGGTGTGTTTGGGTATTGTGTGGAAGTGTTGCGATCAAGTTGCGTGGATGTGTTAGCTTAGGTAAGTGTAAGTGCATTGAGGACATGTTGGGTTATATTAGTGTATTGGCGATAAAATTTTAGGTAGGACTGTTTAAATTCATACTAGGGGAATTAAGAGGTTTTCGGTATCATTGTAGTTGAGGGTCAATAGCCAGGTGTAAAGCGATTTTTTACAGCAGTGTTTTGTTAGGGTAACAATTTGTAATTTAGAATTTATTTTGTTGTACAGGTAGGGACCTACATGCCTATAAAATTTTGGAGCAAAACTAGTACGTACAGGTGGTGGAATCCATTTTAAGCGTCGTGAGGTTTTCTGAACAGAAGCCAGTGAGGATTTGTGAAAGCGCAACGTTGTAGATAAGAAATACAGTTGTCTAACACGTGGGAATTTTGTTTCATTATATAGAATGTCGGTTGGGTAACGGAAGGGTTTGTGAAATGCAACTTTAATAATAGCTCTTTGAGCTCGTTCTACTTTAATAAACCGACTTTTGTTAGCTCCACCCCAAGAGACTATTCCATAGTTGAGAAGAGACTGACACAAGGTTATATATACAAGTCTTACCGTATCCTGATCAGCTACAACACGAATCCTTCTAAAGATGTGCATAAGTTTTCGCACTCTATTACTAATTATCTGTATCTGCTGCGACCAGTTTAGGCAGTTGTCGATAATGACACCAAGATATCTTATGTGGCTGACCTGTTCAAGATTTGGGCAATCACAGGTGTTTGGGACGCAATCAGGGCATGAATGCAAAACGAATCGCAGACTCGGTGAAGGAGCGGTACGTTCAGATATGCGGAAGGTGAGTATTTTTGTTTTATTAGCGTTAAGTGTTAGCAAATTTCTTTGTAGCCAAAGCGCTACCTGTCGCAAACCGTGTTCAACCGAAACTTGTAGCGATTCCCAGTCTCTGTCATGGAAGATCAAGGCAGTGTCATCGGCAAACGCAAAGAGTTTCATGTTAGGTAGGTTAATGGAGCAGAGATCATTCAGGTACACAAGAAATAACGTGGGTCCGAGGACACTACCTTGAGGAACTCCAAAGGCGATGCTGGTGTAGTCACTAACGTTATTTCCTATTTTGGTCTGCTGTTTCCGGTCGAAGAAGTAGGATGAAAACCAATTTAGAGCAATACCTCGAATACCTATAAGTTCTAGTTTTTTTAGCAGGATCGGGTGGGAAACGGTATCGAAGGCCTTAGCCAGGTCGATAAACACTCCGGCGCATTTTAAACCTTCATCTAGCTTGTAGGATACAAAATCAGTCAACCCCGTTATCGCATCTTCAGTACCCCGTCCAGTCCGAAAACCAAATTGGTTAGGGTTCCGATTAGTGTGAGAAGCTCCCTCTACTCTGCCCAACTTAATAAGCTTTTCCAGATTATCTGGGATTCTCCTGGCAACGTGAACAGAATAGCTAATTTGTGCTGTTTATTGTAATTATTTTCAAAAGTATCGATAACTACAAATAAAAAACAGTAATTATTGTACGAGTAGTTCCTCAACGTCGAAAATAATAAGACACAAAACACAAGTCTGGAGTATCGGGTGTACCTAATTTTATGTTTTTATTCGCAAATGTTTCCAAAAACGTAAAACGCTCGTGCTCTTTGGTCATTACACTTTTGGCTGAATTACGCCCTCGCCTGCGGTACGGCTCGGGCTGCAATTTTCTAGCCGCGAGTGTTAAATTACCAAAATAGCGCACTTGCATTTTAATGTTCTCTCCAATTGTACCGAACCGAACGTAATAATGTGCATCAAATACTCTTCAATGTTGAAAATTTCTTGTACTCGATGTCGGAGGATAACAAAGAATTTTTACATCTCTCATATTCGGTAAGTAGGTCCTTATTACCCCCAAATGGGGCTTGTAGGTGACCAATTAGCGCTCTAGGGTAATAATGTAGCTAGAAAAGCCCTAGGGCGGTAAGTAATTGAGTTTTGAAAGAGTGAAGTGTTTTTTTTTATTACTTACCGCCCTAGGGTTTTTCTAGCTACATTATTACCCTAGAGCGCTAATTGGTCACCTACAATTTGGTGGTAATAAGGACCTACTTACCTCACAATCCAGATGTAAAGCAGAGTAGTTAGCTCGGGTGTAAGCATCAATTGCACCCTCGAACTATAGACGCCCTCGCTGCGCTCGTGCGCCTAAATATCTCGGGCTGCAATTGATGCCTTACAACCCTTGGCTACTAATCTACTATTAATGTCGATGGAGGATAATAGTGGCTGACAGCTGCAGTCAGAGAAGTCAGGGCTGCTACGCACAAAAGCGGGCCGGCATTAATCGGCACAGCCGGGTGGTAAAATCGAATTACATATTCGAATGTTCGGGAAAAAAGTCGCTCAGCTGTGCCGCACGTACACACTAGGCCGAGTAACAGCGGCACGTCATTGATCGGCGAAGCCGGGCGGTAAAATCTAATCAGGTGGACCACGGGAATACCTGAGGCCCTACCGCTGAACTCAATCGTTATCGATTCTCTCTTTTTCTATACAAAAGAGTCACAAAATCATGTCGCAGGCAAACCGTATAATTTGCAGATTCCGAAAACTTAAAACTTTCCCGGAATTTTGTAATCCTGCAATTTACTTGCGACATATATTGACAAGACCCAACTTATCATCCAGGTCTTGCCAGAGGTGCTACCGCCGAACTCAATCGTTATCGAATCTCTCTTTTCTTCTTGTGTAGAAAAAAAGAGAGAATTGATAACGATTGAGTTCGGCGGTAGGGCGGCAGTTCTTTATTCGTATACATTTCACCATGGGTGATGCTAATGATGGGTGATCGATGATGTTTGTGCTCACTAGCAAACAATTATACGCTGAACTTACCTGGTCCTTTGTCAAAACTTCCCATTCTTAGGACAACAACAATTCAAGGAAGGGCGCTTAAATAAAACGAGCATTATTATTTGAACATAAAAATTAGAATATAATCATTTTCAGTAATTATTTAAAATTATACACTTAAAGTACATTTATAGTAAATTCAATAAAAAATACCAGTGCAGACGAGATACAAAAGAGAAAATATTGTTTAATTACATCGTTGGTTATACATTTCGCTCTCAGTAAATGCAATACAAAACTCATGTCGGAACGTAATGAAATAAAAAGGTACATATGTCACTCGATATAGAAAAATAAAGATAAGATTGAATCACATTCAAAAATTACCCACTAGTGACTAAAAATTTTACTTTTTAAACGTTTGTTCAATAGACAAGACCGCTCGGCGTACGTACGCCGGCGGAAGCCGAACGTACCCGTACGTCCCAGCGAACGGTGCGAGCGGTACGGTACGGGATACGGGCAGGCGCGTGGCTCATGTGTGCAATACACGAGGACACTCGCCTGCGACACTAACATGACCGGCCTGTACACACCGAGCGATCCCTCACACGCGCTAGAAATAAATGTTTACATGTCATCAATTCTAAATAAGAAATTTTCAACATTGTACTCTGATCAGTACCAATAAGACTATATTCTTTGCAGGGCCGCGCCGTCCGCGTCGGCAATGTAAGCGTCGCTCTGTCGCTTACCCCACGAATCTCACACATAATTTAGTCATCGAAGAACATACAGTAGGTATAAATAGTGAGGTTAGTATTAACTTTGGCAAATATGAATGAAGCATGTGATATTGTTTTTAAATCGACAACATTGTGACAAAGACTCAGCGTTTAATATTAAAATTTACAACTGAATGTCGCTCAATTCGCAAGTTTCTCGATCCGGGTAGTTTTCAAATTACCTTTTGCCACATCTTAAATTAAGACATCTATTTTGACCCAATCACTAAACGCTAACTCTTTTTAAAAATCTTCATTCCCCGTGTGGATCTAATAAAGCGCGAGAACATTTTGAGCGGCAACATTTCAGTCTTCAAATAAGAAGCTTACGCACATACCACGTGGCGTAACGTTTGGCTGAAAGATTTTGAGCGTCGAGACGAGACGAGTTGGCTGCACCATGCACTGCCGTGCCCAAACAAACTTGCTGCGTGTGGCTGTGCGTTTCGGTCACTGTCCCCAAATCTTATAAACTAAATGTGATTCGAGCGAATAAACAATGCGGCAGTGTACAAAATTTACATCACATTCACTCGAAATATAAAAGCATACAAGTTAATATTTAGCGGCGGAGGAACACATTAAAATGCGATACTGACGACTTGTATGCTACACACATGATACGAGTTGAGGAGGTGGCGGGGATGAGCCATCGTCGACCTCATCTCTGTCTTCAGAGCTGATCAAGGTCAAGAGCAAGCCCACTGACAATAAATGAGTATCAAGCGGCTGGCTGGATGTCAAGTGTCGCTCACTAACTTGCATCCCCCCCGTACTCCGCGTCTCCAGATCACAAATGTTCGCTGCACACCATTTCATACGAGCCAAAGCACGAGTCGCGTCACGACGTAAACTCTCGCCTTGATCTGATGCCTTGCACCAATCGTCATTATTTCAGCTCGACCCCTGCATTTGTCAGCAGATAGTTGCAGCAAATTAATTTCGGGCGTTTGCCCGTATGACGTAATATTGTAATCCTGAATTTAGATGTTTTGACTCATGCGTTGTCGAGTGTGAAATGGTTGCACCTCCGATTTAACGCACGGATCCGACATCTATTCGACATCGAACACATCGGCACTCATCCACGTTTTATCATTTAAAAAACCTTTTTAATGTAGGTGAAGCTTACTTAAATATAGGTTCCGGGATGAATGTAGAACTGCGCTAATATTATTTTTATTAGTTTTACGTACACATATTGTTACATAACAGTAAAAAACCTACCTAGCAACAAGCGAGCTTCGGCTCGGTTCGCGGGCCACCACGAAACGGAAGCGCACCGGTATTCTTTGGTTGCGTTACGACTTGGTCACGAGACTCGCGAGGTTGCCGCTACGATCTAAATGGGCAGTGGTTATTCAATACACTGAGGATTGATTCCAACTATCACGCGCGCACAAGGTGGTGTGCACTCAGTTTATTGAAATAAATCGCTCGCCGCTTTGACCGTAGCGGTATTTCGTGGCCAGGCCGTTATTGGTACGCCGGCTACAAGACGTCAAACATAGTGAATTAGTGAACCATGCCAACAATGAGTTATTAGTGTCAAAACTTTGGCTTTGACAATAATAATTCATTTTGAGTAACGTTTTTTTATTCAGCAGAGAGGATCCAAGTATAGACTTTAGTGTGGTTTCTCCTTCCATTTGATCTTGACAAATCTTCATGAAATGTGTGTGTTTTACACAGCTAAGATAAACTAAGATTTTATTGGCTAAGATTAGCCAATAAAATCTTAGCCATGTCTGACGCTCCATTGGATTGTATGGCGATCGTTATTTTATTTATACGATAAAACATTTTAACATGTAGTCTGACTCGTGGCTCGCTGGTGAATGGCCCGCGTGGTCACAGTGTAGGCGTTACATTTTCATTTAATCACTTTTTACATACTTTTCATAAACGCAAAATGAAAACAAATCACCTAACTATGACAATAGTAAAGGTTACTGTCTAATTGCATTATTAATTAATGTTTATTGATACAGTTACTGCCCTAATGCTTAAAAGTAAGATTTTATTTTATTATTAATAATAAATTATGTTATATAGTATATATGTATAAGGTTTGATTACGCCAATTCGCGAGTGTATACAAAGTTTATATACTCACATATCTTACACTGTGCGAACAGAGTGTGCAAAGATCGCCACTGACAATCCTCATCATCAACATCAATGGTTAATCATTTTACTTAAATATAAAATAAAATTAAACATGACAAGTTTACATATACCACCTTTAATACAAATACGCTAGATAAAATAAATACCTAACATGATTTTTATAATTGAATACAGGAGTAGATCTTATATGGCTACATCTTAAGGTTAACTGTAAAGTGATATAGAAAAAATATTAACACGAAAGAATATTTAGATTGTATATGGCATAACGAATCAATGATCTTAAAGAAATAAATACATTTGTGCGCAGTACGACGCCTAACTAAAACAAAAGGCATGTTCTCGAGGTTGAAAAGGGCTTGGCTTGTAACGACCCGAGGTACAGTCAAGCGCAGGTAAGGCTTGATACTTGCAGTACAACTCAAATCCCAACGGTGTTGGAACAGGAACATTACAAAGTAAAGTGTCAAGCAAGATGTGCTCTTGACTGTACGTAAAATAAATAATCTTTCTTAGTGGTTACAGTTTGTGCATTAAAAAGTTTTATGAAAATAATTTCTCATCGTAAGCGATAATACTTATTAATGGAATGATGTTTTGTATCAGTAATAGGCCTGTGAACGTATTCATGCATCTCACTACGAGTTCAGTACTAAATATTGGTTCCTTTCTGTTTTTGGTCCGTAAGAGAGTGAGTATATAAGCACATCGTTACCGACCCGCGCGCCCCCGACCGCCGACCACCAACCGAACAAACCAAACACTATACTAGCACCAAAATTTAGAATCGAACGCTAGATACCTAATTCCAAAGGGATTCCAAGTATTCATATAACCAGAGAGTGCACGCGAAGGGCAAAACGTCTCTGACGTTTCCTAAGAACTTTCAGTCTAAATAGGGCTCCCTCACTTTCTAGCAAACCACTGACACGGTTGCTAGAAAGAGCATCATTAGATTTTTGTTTTCAAAAACGGAAATGATTCCTCACACGAGCCCTTCTATTGTATGTGAAAACATACATGGAATCTCTTTGCCTAACTCACATTGATTTAAATAACTTTGCTAATCGTAGGCGACGCCTGCGCAGGTCAGGGTCAATGACCGCGTCGCCAGAACTCAAGAGGAGGCGGCGGTGTATAATACAGGGACCAGGTCGGGGCTCGGAGGTACACAGATGTTTCTCTTCATACAAAGCGCTAAAATCGGCACACACATGTTTAAGGTCCATATGAAATAGTGCTCATAACTTTAGTTCGTTACTCAGTCAATGAAAATGAACATTTGTCAAGGAATAAAGGGCAAAATACGAAAAAAAGCAATTACACTTCTCGTAGAAACTTCTCTTTTACATATTTTCTTTTCAGATTTATGGTCTGTGTAACATACTAAAATTATGTAAACTATTTGTGAAGGTTGTATATCCTGAATTAAGTTTATTGAGTTGAGGCGAGGGGCACAAATACTCGGTGATTAGGTGTCCTCGATACTAGTATGGAATCCCCCTCATTTTCGAAACCACATCTCCCACGTTTGTAGCGTAGATATGAAGACATTCAAACAGGAATATATTCAATAATTAAATTATTTCAAACGCTGTTCGAGGAATGATGACGCTGAGAGAATGAAAAATCCCGCTGGATATCTTCCGTTTCCCTCACACCAGAAAGAGAGAAATATCTGATTTGATTGTGCTCGCTTGATTTCTGTCTCTTTTGGTGACACGAAGAACAAATTATAAGAATGTATTGGTTCGTCAAAGAGTGGCGCCGGTTGTAGCGCTTTGTATTTGCGCGGTGTACCTGTGGGCGGGGCGGGGCGGGGGGGACGCGGGTGCGGGGGCGGCGGGGGGCAGGCAGCCCGCTCTAGTAGAGGCCGCAGCCGCGCAGGTTGTTGGCGATGATGACGTCAGTAACAGCGTCGAACACGAACTGTATGTTGTTGGTGTCGGTGGCGCAGGTCATGTGGCAGTAGATCTCCTTCGTCGTAGATTTGTTCTTAGCTTCGAACTGCGCCTGGATGTACGCCGCCGCCTCGCCGTACTCTTGCGCACCTGTTGAAAAACATGCCATTTTAGTGTAGGCAACGAACCAGTTGACCCCAACATAAATTTCTCAGGCAGATTTTATTTGACAGGATGATAAAGAATCATGAATTAAATGTTAATAAAAATATCAAAAAAAGAAATTTACAAAAAAATTTTTCATACATTTTTTGTAATTTTGTATGGAAAAATTAAACGTACGGATTTTTTAAATTTTTTTATAGAAGGTTTGTGTCATGTAGTGTAATACCCCAGCAAAGTTTCATCGAATGAGGATTTAATGCGGGGGTCTTCATACAACGATCCGCTTCGTTGCCTAGTCTAATTTTAAACGTGGCATATATGGATGTTACTGATATTTGAACCAATCGCGATTTTTTAAGTCCTTACAGTCGGCATCGGAATTATTTCTTTAATGGTAGATAATTGTTGTAAGTATGTAACATAACCATAGCAGCAACTGAGTAAAAGTCAAGTTTTTTTTTAATGTTACAAGTGAGCAAACGAGCAGGTGGGCCACAATGGTCACCACCGCCCATGGCGCCCACTGTCTTATAATGGCATATTTTGGCACTTATAAGACGGCAAAGCGCGTTGCTCACTTTGAGAACTAAGATGGTACATTGTCTCATGTGCCGGTAATTTCACTGGGTCCCAAGTGAATATTCAGTGATACGTGGTTCAACTTTATTTTTATTTATTTAAATAGATATGTTTATCACATAGTTTTTAAATTTACTTATTTATATTAGACTACTTAAGCCTTAAGGGCTTATGTGCAATCTATGCATCGGCAACATACACTTATAGATAGCTTAGATATGTACAATTAACTGCACATCAGGCGCAACATATTTATCATTTCTGCTGCGGGTTCGATCTTCGTCCAGGGTGTGTATGTATGTGCCTAGTTTCAAATCAGATGACCTTGTGTGAAATGTCCTCCAATATTTAATATTTATTTTAACATTACCGACGAGGAAATGGTATTCCTCGTAGCCAAATCAGTTTGGCGAAAAAGTTTGGCTACGATGAACAACCCCTAATCAGACACATCACGTGAAATGACTAACATAATTTTGTAGTCATCATATTTTCCAGTGTAAAAAAATGAGGTTCTAGTAACATCATCATCATGAATCGTGTGACCGATGACTGACCTCAGACAACCCTGGTAACGGAATTATAGCCCGCGTCACACAGAGGCGGTAGCGGAAGCGTTCCGGGGCCGGTATTTTTTGTAAAGTATGAGTTCTTATGCACCCTGTCACATTGAAAAGCGGTCGCGGCGCGGTATTTTGTTCCCGCCAAACCGCCCCGGACCGCTTTCGCAATCATACCGCCTCTGTGTGACTTGAGCTTATTGAGCCGCCAAACGCCTCGGACATGGCTTATACAGGGTGTAAGGGACGGTCTACCGAAAACTGAAAGGGCGTGCTCAGTCAACGAAACTGAACAACTTTCCCAAAGAAACATTATTGGGAAATGAAAAATATTTTTTATCTCTCCTTAGAAATTGCTCACTCTGATCGATCAGTTTGTATGGAAAGGTATTTTTTTTTGTATGTAAATATTTCCTTGGGAAAGTTGTTCAGTTTCAGTGACTGAGCACGCCAGTTCAGTTTTCGGTACACCGTCCCGTACGCCCTGTATTTTTAGGGTTCCGTACCTCAAAAAAAAACGGAACCCTTATAGGATCACTTTGTTGTCCGTCTGTCTGTCTGTCTGTCTGTCAAGACCCTTTATCTTACGAACGGGTAAAGGTCATCATCATCATCATCATCATAACATCCCATGAAACGTCCACTACAGGACAGGGAGCTCCCTCCAGAATTCTAGCTTTTGCTGGAAATTTTGCTTTTGGGTAAAGGTATCAAGTTGAAATTAATACCATATATTAGGATCCATGAACCACACAAGATCTGATAATTTCAATTTTTTACAATAACGCAATCAAAAGATATGGCATTTTATGTCCTCATCTCCATACATTTATTAAAAAATGCAAAACCTACAGGGTACTTCCCGTTGACCTAAAATTGTGAAATTTGGCAAGAAGCTAGGTCTCACAGTACAAATAATGGGAAAAGTCTGAAATCATTAAATATTACAACTTTTGTCACAACTAATGGTAACCAATTGGTGTGAGCTCCCGTTTCAAGAACATTCATATAAGAGAGGGGTCAAGTTGGATGGTCGCTGAGGCGATTTTAGTTTAGTTCTATTTAAAAACGGGAATACTTACAAACTTGAAAATTGGTATGTTTGTAGTGCATAAGCTATAAAATAACAACAAATAATAAAATTTGGTCAAGCGCGTGTCGGACTCCAAAAATCTAGCACATTAACTTACTGAAATTTCAACTAATACAATTATGATTATGTGGTGGTACGGAACCCTCAGTGCGCGAGTCCGACTCGCACTTGGCCGGTATTTTTTTTTTAAATATGGTTTTAAATCATTCTTTGCAAACAGAAAGTTAAAGATAATTTGGCTCACTATTGTCTTTATTACGGAGCTTGCCCGTGACGCCACGAGTACAAGCATAGCCTTAATAACATGTGATAATAATATTGTGAAGAAGACAAAAACTAGTCGGTGAGTAAAAAGTGCTGAATGCAGCGCGCCGTAATTTGAATATAGCTCAAAAAAGCGTGAGATTACCATTAAAGGTATTGACTACGTGACGAAGACCTAAGGCCCTGTGACCGAGCGTGGTATTTTGAAGACCCCTTCTCCCCTATGAACGGGTCACGTAGTATGGGTATGTTCCCTTAGTAGTGTGACTAGTGAAGTGGTTACCAGTACATTCGGAGAAGCAAATGTTAAGCGGCGATTAGCGTGTTTTTTTCTCGAAGAGATCTTTCTTGAAGAGGAAGAGGATGATGGTGTCAATGAACCCAATGAACTATTTGTTATTGCAGATCTGTTTAGTAACGTCACAAAATAAAGTAATAGTACACACGACCGCACATCAGTAGAAGCACTTTTGGACCTTATAGCGTGGTAATAGAGTTGAAAAAGTTTCTATCGACAAGCGGTTGACCGTACTCTCATACAGAACGGACACTCTCCGCCCCCCCGCCCGCAATCCACCCCGCACACCCGGCTCTTTTGTACTGAATATGCTGGCCTACGCGACCTTCCATTTTCAAAATTTGTTATTCGCGCCGGTTGTAAACAAGGTGTAACAGAAAGGGTCAAAAAAATATTTTGACCTCTCATACAAAATGCACTATCAGCTGATTCAATTTCAATGGAAGGTAAAAATTTTTTTTCGTATTTCGACCTATGTTCCTTAGGGAAAGTTGTTCAGTTTCATGGGCAGAATCACATCCTTCAGGGTCGGTGTACCCTTTTAGTTACACCCTGTATAGTTTCCGGGGTGTGTGGCTATAATAATAATGTGGCTAGTGACGTAGTTACCAGTATATTCGGGGAAGCAGATGGTAAGCGGCGACTTGCGGATCTTCTCCTCGAAGAGATCCTTCTTGTTGAGGAAGAGGATGATGCTGGTGTCTGTGAACCACTTGTTGTTGCAGATCGAGTCGAACAGCTTCAAACTCTCTTGCATGCGGTTCTGTAATGCAATGTACACACAACTCAAAACAGCGCACTTGTATGCATGTATCGTAACCTTATAACTTAAGCAACGAATATTTTGTGGATGGAAAAGTCGAAAGCAGAAAGTTTAACTTTGGAACTTTGTTTGGACCAGTTATGAGATAAACAAAGAAGGTCCCTTTTTTGTTTTTTGCTTGCATCTCGAAAACGGTGCGTTGTACGAAATTTTGTTGTATGAAATAATGAAAGCTCATAAAATTCTCTACAACTTTGGCTTTCACGTTTTTAATCTATCTCCAATCGTTGCCTAGCTATGACTCCGAAAAACGGTCGATTTTCAAAAATGTGTTAATTTATCTGTAGCAGCTTGTAGCAATACGAATTTGCTAAAATCATTTCCTATTGCTTACCAAAACTATTAAGATATCCATGAACTATAAAAAAAATAACATAAGCTGGGAGTACCTCCGCGCGGTTAAGACGGAATAAACGAGATCTGAGAGCATTACAGCTGATCTGGGAAAATGTATAAAACTCAAATGTACTCAGACCGCTCAGACGACACTGCATACTATATATCTAAAGCCATGAATGAAATTTATAAGTACATGGAGACTTACAGTGACTGTCAGTTCTCCATTATAGAAATACGGGCTGCAGTGTCAGGGCAAGTGCCAAATGACAGGACAATCAAAGTTAGCTGTTGGAAGAATTTGGCGATCGCATCACAATATCTTCAAAAGCATATAGTAGAAACTGTGTTGATAAGTTATCAACACAGTTTCTACTATATGCTTTAGAGACACTGGTCTCAAACTGTTGAGAGATTCTTGGTATGAGGCTAAAGATAAAGCCGAAATTTATGAGAGACAGGATTGTCAAGAAAGCGGATAAGATAATCAGACAGGACATACAGAGTCAACATTTTTTAATTTTGATGTGTATCCTGAAATCTACGGTAGCACTTGAGAAAAGTTATGAAGCAACGTAAGAAAGAAAACGTAAGAGTATAGAACACATTTTTAAAATCGACTATTTTTCGAAGCTAGGCAAAGATAAGAGATAGATAAAAAGTGTAAAAGCCAAAGTTGTAGAGAATTTTATCAGCTTATGCAGTCACAATACTCAATAGGTCACTAACGACATATTAACATAAGCCCGAAGGCATCTTGATTAATAAATATTATTGGGAGTTTTAGTCAGTTGAAAAGTAAGCTGTTTCCGCCTTCACCGCGAGGAGGTTTTCCCAGCTTATGTTATTTTTTTATAGTTCATGGGTATTTTAATGGTGGGGTAAGCAATAAGAATTGATTTTGGCTAATTCGTATTGTTACTATGTGCTACAGAAAATTTAACACATTTTTGAAAATCGGCCGTCTTTCGGAGCTCATAGCTAGGCAACGATTGGAGATAGATTAAAAACGTGAAAGCCAAAGTTGTAGAGAATTTTATGAGCTTTCATTATGCCATAGAACAAAATTTCGTACAACGCACCGTTTTGGAGATGTAAGCAAAAAACAAAAATACGGGACCTTCTTTGTGCTCTTCCCCCTCGAGCGGTCCTCGTATGTTTATCTTCTAACTGGTCCAAACAAAGTTCCTAAGTCAAACTTTCTGCTTTCGACTTTTCCATCCACATACCCCTTGTGAGAGCTCATTGGCCAAGCTATTAATATGTTGCGTTGGTCGTAAAAACATCGGCTAACTACCAGGACCGGATGTTTTCTAAGTCAAAAATCAAATAAGTAATTCTTTTTTGGAAAGTTCTGCATTCTACTTTAAAAAATACACAATTCAAGATATCAAAATCGTAACGAAAGATTTTTTTCTGTCATCTAACGCTGCGTACGTACCATACAAACCGAACCAATGAAAGAATCGCCTTCATTAGTCCCGATTGGACGGTTAAGCGACGGCCTAATTTGTGATATAAGTTCATTGACGGCCAAAATTTACTTCAAAGCTCGCGAATGCCTCACAAAACGTACATATTTCTGTTTTAAAGCACAGCTCAGCTTTATGTTTTGCTTCTGTTCAGCTGATGTTACTAGATTAGAAACTAGCACATTGTCACTCAATTGAACAATGACTAACTAAAGGCTGGATTACTCTTTAATTAGCGCGAGTGCAGGTGATTAATGCAGGTGCTTTGTGGTTAGTAACTAAACACGTGTGGACCGCAAGTGATTATCGCGAGTGATTAGTAACCAGCGAAGTTGAGTGAATAGAATCGTGTTCATGTTTTTTGAGAGTAGCTACGTCCCGCGCGTTCTTCCCTCCCCTTCGTTTCAGTTCTGAAGGGGGCTCCCTGTCCTGCGGTAGACGTTTCATGGGATGTTATGATGATGATGCTAATCACCTGCAGTCGCACTAATCAAAGTGTTATCCAGCCTTAAGGGCTGCAACCCGCCCAGATTTACCCGGATTTAGGAGGGCGTCAAAGGCCGCATCGTACGGAAATGGTTCTTTTTTTCGGTTGAAATTCGATCATATTTCGTGTGAGGAGGAACACAATGAATTATTATTAAGCAAAAAATGAAAACGTAGTTCAGTTAAACGTGCCAAGTTAGGGGTTGTCAAAAAACATTTAATGCTATACAATATGTTGGTTTCCTTCAGACCATGACTATGCGGAAAGGGTCGGAAGTTAAACTTGAGGGCAACAGACACAGGCATTGGCAGGGATTGGCACATGCTGTGGATGATTTGGAAGTATTTGTAAAATAATATATTTTTTTAGCCTTTTAACCTGCCTAGATAAAGTTGCTTGCCAGTAACCGAAAGCATTTCCCATGCTAAGGCCGTTAGACTTGTACGTAAGGCCGCTATCACACCTTCCTTAATTCAGAAAAGAAATTCGGCATACATTGCTCGTTGAAGGAAGGATATTGGAATTAACAAAACCAAGTCTATCAGCAATGTAAGCTGAATTAGTCTTTGAATTTATGAAGGTGGGATTGCGGCTTAACCAATCCTTCACAACAGGGTTAAGCAGGGTCACCTTTCTGCGCAATCGAACAATAATCGGTTCTTAGAGTACTAACAGACGATCGGATCCGACTGCTCCGAATTTAGCTCCGGACCACGATTTTGTCCAATAGCGTTGCGGATTGACCCTAACGACAATTATGCTATTGGGCAAAATCGTGGTACGGAGCTAAATTCAGGGCAGTCCGATCCGATCGTCTGTTAGTACTCTTAGAGCGATGTGCCCTCACCAATTGAATTGACTGAATTACAAATTTCAAGTTTATTTTGCTGCAAACTCGGACGCAAAATAATGTTATTGTGCTCTTTCTGCCACTTAATAGTGGGGTACGGGCCTTTTGTGTACGCGCAGTAATGTGCATTAACTGCAGTCGATAAATACTATCGATACAAACACTCTAGTACTACAGCACTGACGCTCGGATGATTTACAAACGATTTTTCAGCAAAATAATTATAGTAAGTAAAGCGTTCCAAAATTTATAAATTACTAACACTACGGTTTAAAACTCGAATACATTGCACACACTGCTGAATATAGTCGGTTTATTTCTATGCGTGCATTCGTCGAAAATCGTTTTAATCGACCGTTGGCGCGCCTACGTCAAATTTTCTCGCCATCACCATCTTCACAAAGATAATTAAATCTGTAGTAAGATAGCATTCAACTTGGATAAGTACAAATGCATCTTTTACGTAGGGATCAAGAAGGAATGTGTATTGTGTATTTGTGTGTATTTGGACCCTGTGAATTGTATCCATTTATTTAATTTGCTTTCGAACTCCAAACAAACCGAAAAAATTCTACGATTATCCACCTAAAAACGATTATGACAGTTGTAAATTGAATTTGACATTTCACTTGAGGTATCGCACAAGCTGCACTACCTCGTTTTCGTGTGCAGATAGCATGCTAAAGTGACGTCACTCATGACGTCACGTCGCTTAAATGAGTAAATAGGCGCAAGTTTGAAACCGACTTTTAAAATATATAAATTTAATGAAGATATTTGTATATTCACCGTTGTCTCATCCTCGTGAAGCACCTGGTCATATTCAGACATGGCAACGCAGAAAATGATCGCCGTCACGTCTTCAAAGCAGTGGATCCATTTCTTTCGCTCCGATCTCTGACCGCCCACGTCAAACAATCTGGAAACGATATAGCATAAAATGTTAAGTTTCAAGTTTCATCACGAATTAATCAATGAATAGCTCATACAAGAATTTTTAATGTGTCCGTTCAGCAGTGAGGCATCTTTAACTGTCAACGAAACTCAACAACTTTCCCAAAGCAATAAATCGCCGCAAATGAAAAAGAAAAATAATCAGCCTCCCCAGGCAAACCGCCCTATCAGATTCTTAGCTTAGTATGGAGATGAGAGGCTGATTTTTTTGTTTCATTTCCAGGGACGTTTCTTCGAGAAAGTTGTTCAATTGCGTTGACTGACCTGGAGAAACCCACCACAATCGCTTGTTGGCTTTGCGGCTCGCACAAGGGACCGAGGTGGTTGATGACCGGCGACCACGGTAGTACGGTTGGCCAAGAAAGTAGTCTATCAATTTAGACACCTCCTATGTTAGCAAAATGTAGCGAATTTTGAGGCATTGATAGTGATCGGAAGGAAAAATCAACAATGTTGTCTTATGATATGCAAATGAACTTCAACCGTGAGGTAGACCTATATTTTGGCCGACTCCGACTTTAGGACACTCTGAATAACGCTTGGGCAGCAGCAGCGTCTAGGATGAGTACTCAGCAGTGGCGAAGAGTCCATATAACACGATTACTACCGGCTTCCTTTTTTAAATCTGGGTATATTCAAGTGCTATGAAATTAATTAATAACCTAGTATTGCTACCTACGCTGCAGGGACAAAACTATACACACAAAATCACAGTTCCTCCAACAAAATCCCATATTTATTTAACCTGCGGTAAAATTCATAGCAAATATTTTGTGTATCGACTGCCTTTCAACATTACGCCTGGAGAAATTTTATAGCACAAATAAGCCGGGCAGCTCCCGTGTAATGTCTCATAGAACGGGGCGTATGTTTGTCCCTTTTACTCGTATGAAACTAATTAGGTCTTGTCTCTGTCTTAATTTCGCTTAGTATGGAAAGAAGCAAGCCGATCGCCGTCGGCTTATGGTGAAATAGGTAAATGATGATTTCGCAGGTCTGAACGAGATAACATGAGTTTGGTTTTGCGTCGAGTCTTGCGTGCAATTATAATGACAAATATTTAAAAGGTACTTTAAATTAGATGATTAATAATTGATTGATTTGGTTTACTTTTTTTAGCAGGTTTTTTGTTCGATCCGTTTCTGTGTTGTCGCGTCGTGCAATTAGCATATGGAAGTAATAATTTTATTTGTTTCTTATCTATCGTCGATGTTTTGTGTTGTTTTACTAGTTATTTTGTTTGTTTTATGAGTGTTGTGTTGTTTGTAGAGTTCTTTAAATTTTGTAATAAAATAAGGTACAGTCAAGAGCACGTCAAGCTTGACACATTGAACTTTGTACCGTTCTTATTTCATTCACCATTGGAGCTAGAGTCGCGCTGCTATTGTCAAGCTTAACCTGCTCTTGACTGTACCAGTCGGATGAATAGTGGCCGCGTTATTCAACGTTGGCTGTTGTTTGACCAATAGCCTTTTACACGAAAGGTTTTCCAAGCTGAGCTTCGAAGATAAAGTTAGGCCATGCCAAGCCTGGCGTTTGGTATGGTAAAGGTGAGTTTAGTTTAGCCCATCGCACCGTCAAGCAAGTCTCAATCCTGTACAAATAAGAAATAAAAATACCGGTCAAGTGCGAGTCGGACTCGCGCGCCGAGGGTTCCGACCTATACCTATAGTAATTTTGGAAGCAATAAAGTTCATTTTTAGGACCGCAAAACTAAATTTGTTTGTAAAGGTTTATTTTTTTCAGATTTCTAAAAAAACTATGTAACTGAGAAAGTTCGATTTGTTTTTATAAATAAAGTTGGGCAATCATATTCTAAAACGGTTCTAAATTTCAAGTCGATAGCTTGAGTGGTTGCTGAGATATATTGACAGACAGACGAAGTCGCACCATAAGGGTTCCGTTTTTACCATTTTGGCTCAGAACCCAAAAAGAATATCGAGATATAAGTAACTATTTATGATCGGGCTTCCCTTTTGTAAAAATCCACCCTTCGCCACTGGTACTCAGGGTCAAGATACCCAAGATACCTTAGTCGCCTTTTACGTATCTAACTGGCAGAGATAGGATGGTACTATTTTTAGCCAGCTACATGGATAGGATAGCAATTACATTCTAATTTTTCAATGTACAACTAAAAATACACGTACATACCTAGCTATTTCTACATAAAACTAAATAAGCTACGAATGTTTTAGAAAATTTTATGATTCCTTTTTTACTAAGAAATCTATTTTCTACACCAACATTTATAAGATTGTATTTTTATCTTTAGAAACGTGGCAATATTTTATTACTTTAATATTACTGTATTAATATTGCCCAAATCACTAGAAATCAAGCTAAGGGCGAGATTCCAACAAAAATAAATATGATGATTACGTTTTTAATAACTTTAATCCATTAGAGTACAGACTTATAGATAGTTTCACAGCCATTGTCATCCTTTTCACAATAGCAATTCAAATCGCAGTATTTTCCTTCATCTGAAAGATTATAAAAGGAAATATCGTAACTTCAAAATAATTTAGTATGAACTAGCGGGCTGCCCGGGTTCGTACATGGGTTGCGAAAGCTCACAAGATGCAGGTTTTTTTCCAGTTGATCGATTAACATCATCACAGTTCAGTTAATTTGCACTAAATATGTACAAGTTTCAGACAAAACCCGTGGTAACTATGGTACTCCCCCTCCACATTGTTCCAGCAATAGTGGGAATTCTGGAGGTAGCCGCATTCCTGTCCTGCAGTAGACGTTTCTTGGGATGTTATGATAATGATCAGACAAAAACTTTCCTCGTAAATCAGTCTATCTATTGGTGAAAACCGTATCAAAATCCGGTTTCAATCTAGTGTCTGAGATTAGCGTGCTCAAACAGACCAGATTTTGACAGAAAAACACGTCAACAGACTTTAATGTATAAAACATACGTAGAAAGTGATAGTCAAGAAAAGGGACGAAAGGGACACAAGGCAAATAATAATTCTTTTTTTTTTTTCAGGAGATAGGTTGGACTATGACATTAGTGAAAGCTTTTATAAAGACGGTTATGCCGGTTAGGTGTTTTCTGGGCTTCTTTTCCAGCTACCAAAACAAAAATAGTACTCACTTGAAATTAAGGTTTTTGAAGGAGAAGTGCACTTCGACAATACCAGTGGTTTTGACTCTTGTTCTAAGGATGTCTTGCTCGGTGGGCTGGTAGTCTCTCGCACCTAACCGGTCGAGATCGTCCAGGAAACTAGAAACAAACAAAATGAAACAGTTAATTACGTTATTTTTTAAGTACAGGCATAGGGCATAACTGAGTAGCTAGTAACTAGAGCGACAGGGACATCCTACTCATCTGCACTGCTTACTCAATGATGTAACCACCCCTCCCGCACCGCTCCACTACCGCAGGAACCTACTCAGTTATGAGCTATGCCTGTAAGTAGGTGGCGTTTAAGTTAGGTACACTCGACTTTCATATTAACTGACTCCCCTAGCGCACTCCCCTACCGCGCTCTTTCGAGAAATTGAGGAACTGTTTAAACATCCCACAAAACTAGGCCACTGTCGAATCTAGTGTCATCTATTTTTGAATAAGACTGCGCTATCATTTAATTTACTCTCATAACCTGAAATGCGTATGCCGCTGGAACCTACCCAGTTACGCGCTATGCCTGTAGTAGTGCTTAAGTCGCTATTACACCTTCCTAAATTCAAAGATTAATTCGGCATACATTGCTGATAAGACTTGGTTTTGTTAATTCCAATATCCTTACTTCAACAAGTAATGTATGCCGAATTAGTTTCTGAATTAAGGAAGGTGTGATAGCGGCTTTATGTAACATCTCTTATTTCAAGTTTTATGTGCAATAAAAAAAAAACAAAAGTGAGCATAGGTAGGTACATAGGTATTGGCCTATTACAACCGTAAAATTTATTCAGATAAGAGTTCAATAACAAAACGTTATCGAGAGCAACGTTTAAGACAGTCAATCAGATATAACATAATATGACACAGTGACAAAACCAGTAGCGGCATTCTGATCTGGAGCGACTGTTTCGACTGTCTTCATGCTTCCATTGTCTGTCAGGCAAACGTGACAAGCACCACGCATTCAGTTCATTATTAGGAAAAGCGTATTCATGGATACAATACCTACCGCCAAAACGAGAAAAAAATTTGCATCAGTTTTTATTTGAGTTGCGGTTTCAATAAAGCAATGTTGGCATTGTTGTTATACTGTAGGTAGGATATTTTGCGTGATTTCTGTGACTAATGAACAGAGCGGAATGAGTACAATTCTATTATGCTCTGTTAACCCACTCGCCTACCTGAGTACTAGCTGTAATTAAATGGTATTATTTTCATTACAACAATGATGAATTGAATCCAATTGAGACAAGTTTGCTTGCCTTGATCTGTGGCCTTGTCAGTCGCGAGGCGAGCTTATTCTGGAGTCCGATCCATATAATGATGTCATGTTCCATTTACGTATTTCGCGTCCATGAACTTTCTAGGGCCTTGAGGACTCCTCAATTTGTGCCTACGGACGTCATAACAGGCGCGTGGAAGTAACCAATACAATAGATATAGTCATCGGCTATCAGAGTTAAACAAAGAGTCAAAGGGACGCCAGCGTACTTAAAGTAAAGCCCACGCTAATCGTGTTGAACTAATGTAGCACCGATGTTGTTTGTCAGTCCGTTTGCGTTGATAAAATAGTCTAGTCTAGACAAATATCCGGCAGTTTGAGCTAAACGTGTTACACGCAGATTACCCTATCTGCGGAGTGCAGCGCCGCATGTAAATTTCGCGCATCCGGTTAGCAACTAGTTCGCGTTAGTGCACAGTAGAAGGGAAGACCGATGCCACCGTATATATTAACGAGCACAGGCAACACGCGATTCTTGAATACCTAGCTAAGAGCCCTTCACACTATTTTTGACAGGCTTTTAGTGGAACGGCTACAGGTCACGAGAACGACGAACTCCCCATTGTTTGCTCGATGATAAATGTCAGGTTGTTGCTTTATGGAATTGATTCGTCACTCGTCTATAATACCAATCAAACTATTTTTGTTAACACAAATGAACTCAAAATCATAAAGGAACTGTTAATGTAAAAACAGTAATTGTAACAAGCAATCAAATATAAAGCCAATTGTGACCGCGTCCGCACGCGACTATAACAATCGTAAATGAACTACATCAAAAAATAAAAGAAGTAGGAAGTGAGAGCGATGTTTGAAAGGCAGGCAGCGACTGAATATTATTCAAATATCAAAGTTCATCACAAATTGGTAGCTGTATTCAAAAGTCGCGCGTGTGAAAGGCTAGAACAGAGGGGCGAGTAACTCCCTGCTTAAATTAATATAATAAAAATTACGTTCGTACGTCACGCAATTTTTTTGCTAGCAAGTGGTAAATATTATCTTGCGCGAAATACTTCATCTGTTGCGTAACTGCAGTAAATTTATGCTGTTTTGGCATTTGTAATTGGATTAGCTGCACGCGAGAAACATTTCTCAGAAAAGATTATTCCGAATGAAAGCGAGATTGACCAATCTCGATGTGAAGTCCATAAAACACACTTTGGAATTCTCAATCACACATGCTAGCATAAATCTCGTCTCCTTTCATATACAGTACCTGGGCAACCGAGCTTCGCTCTATAATAGCCGCCTCAACCTCAAAATATAATCGGATGAGCAAGCTTTGCTACTCGCCAACAGATGGCGCTGTAAGTTTCTGTCTAAAACAAGCAATTTACAAAATGCTCAAAAATACGGGGAAAACAAATTTTCCCCAGACATGAGACCTAGCTAGGTCGAAATCGTTAGAGCCGTTTTCGAGAAACCGATTACAAATATATATATATATACACTCACCGGCAAAAATAACCGGACGGTCTATTTTCTGTCGTACATTTTCATAAAAGTAAGGGATCAAATGAAGCGTCAATATATTTCCTAAACGAAATAAATATCCGTGAATAAACAGTGAGATCATTAAATAAGGTGTCTGACTACCGATTCTTGAAGATTAGACCTGTGCACGGTATCCAGGAAATTCCGTGCATCGTTCAGAAAAAAATATACGTCACTTTGTCAGATATCTCTTACATTTAGCAAATTAAAATGTTAGAGTGTCGCACAGGTTTTCTGGAACATTTTAGATATACCTAATCTTTGACAATATTGTTGATAAGGATCTTATCTAAAGACCTCATCAATCAGATTTGTATTTTTATTCAATTTAGGTAAGATATTATTTTTATTCAATTTAGGTAAGATATTGACGCTTAGCTTGATCCCTTACTTGTATGAAAATGTACGACAGAAAATAGACCGGGCGGTTATTTTTGCCTGTGTGTTATTTATTCGAATGGACTCGTGGAAGTATCTGTAGCTTCAAAAATAACCGAGTTGTTGTTATTGCTACACTATTTTTTAAGGCGATATGTAAGTTTTTTTGGGTATTCTAAAGAGAAATATCTTTATATTTACCCAATATCTTGCCGTGATTTTCAGGTATGTATTTATTGACCATTAAAGTGAGGGCATCACCAAGACCAAAACATGATTAGTGAAAATCGACTCGACAAAATAAAAATCCAAAGTTGCCTCTTCAATTTTCATTTATTCCTCTTTTTGAGGAATCGGAGGTATTTTAAGTAGTGAAATTAAGTATACAGAATGGTATTTGCAGTTGCTAGGGTTTGCCCAACCTAAAATTTTATTTTATTACTTAGTTTTTACAAAAAGTCGATATTTTATATCAGGCGCTTACGTCATTTAGTTTTGGTAACACGCACAGTATATCTGTCGCAATCGAATGCGTTGCGGATTGCGCACTTTATCCCTTTCTTTCAAGCGAAAAGACTGCGCACACTGTCAAATATCTCTCTTTTCCCATAGCCTCTTAAGAAAAAAATACAAATTTTGAAAACTGCCCGTCACTGACATTTATCTAGTACTAGCTTTTGCCCGCGACTTAGCCCGCTTGTAAAAAAATATACCAGTGTCTAAGTCCAACTATTAGCTATCAAAAAAAAAGTTTTATTAAAATCGGTTCAGTAGATTTTGGGTGATGCTCGAACAAATAAACAAACAGACAAAAAGTCATTTAGGGGCATTATCTATCAATTTACAATTTATAAATAATAGTAGAGAAGAATTAAACTCGAAAGTTTATTGAACATTTTCTGAGTCAATTTGATTCCGTTGATGTTGTTAGTAATTTAACAAACTGCTACATCAGAACTATAACACATCAATACACGCAACCATGTCGGTTGACAGGATTGACAGTACTACATAATGTATGAGAAATCAACATCTACAAGATAGTGGTGTCGATTCTGGCCGACACAAACTAAAACTAAACTAAATTTGACACGTCGGAAAGTGTGGTTTTTTCTCGGCCTCTAGGGTTTCGGTAACAAAGACAACAACTCTTCTAGTCCTGTCAACAAAAGTTTAATTTGTGTTTGCCAGAATCAACAATATTAGACCGAAGGCCGATATGCCACTTTAAAAAATACATTTATTTTTGGTTAACGAAGCCGGGGGTGTTAAATAAGCAAATAAGAAATAGTGATCATTATCACTTAGGACTGCAATTCAAGGCCAATCTCACTCTCGGAACGGGTAGTATGAATCGGGCGGGGCCGTTGGCGCCTTGCCAGATAGAAAGTTAGACAAGCTCACTTCAGACAGATCATACCAACACCCTTTAGCGGCGCTCGGTTCTCTACTACTGGGTCGAAAATAAAATTAAAACCTGTTTGCGTCTAAGAAAGAATAATTTAAAATTTATGAAAACCAAGTAATTTAAAATTTGGAAACTTGCGGATTGGTATTGGTTTTAAGCCGATCAAAAAGAGTCAAATGCAAATATTATGAAGCTGGATCTCATGTAACAAATAGGATCCAGCTTCTTGCGTTTGACACTTTTCGATCAGCTTTAAACCGATACTAACCAATTGAGATTCGGTGGTAGAGCTCCAGGTCTACAAGTCATGGAACTGAGTAAAAAATATTGCATAAAGTTCCTCACTTTTGCAATTCTTGGAAGATTTCTGTATTTTCTTTCTACAACATAAGTATAACAACCAAAATTCAAGCATTGTTACGAGTATACGAAAATCGGTTAAAACAAAGCCTTCCCATGGTAAGTCCGCGGGCGCAAAGGGGGAGCTGGGGAGGCGTCTCGACTCGCGGGACGATACGATTTCAATGTCAGCAGAGCTTAGCCTCATGCCTTGTGCCCTGGCCATGTGCCAACTCCGAGGATACCCTACCCTTCATCACATCACACGTACTACCGCAGAACATGGTCATGTGGAAAGCTGCTCAATGAATAATTTATAAAAGCCCTTTGGACTTCAGAACGTTCCCAAATAAATAAAATAATAGAATTTTTATTTCAGGTTATACAAAAGTAAATAACAAGTGAACGCCTAATCAAAGCTTACTTTTAGAATATTTAATACTTGTATATTTTTTGTTCGCAGCGCGACGCACGAATGTTTCAATGTCTCCGAGGAAAGCTAGAAATTATTTCTCATTAATGAACAAGCGCTTCGAGAAAAACAAAAAGCTGATTAATCTTTCGTTACGCGATCTATCCGACTTACGTCACGGAGAGTTACAAGATAAATATACTGGGAACCAACTCCCAAGGGCTGATGGACTGTTAACTGTTCGACCTGCGTCGACGTTTATAGTTTCTGTACCAGTATTTCGCAAAATTACAGTCTTGTAATTATTAGCTGATGTCAACTGAATTTTGGAGCGTCTGTGCGGCATTTCGCACCGCGGCGCCGGTCCTAGCGCTGCTGACGTCAAGACTTGTGTCAACCAACATTAACTGGGTCAGTAGAAAAGGATATTATTACATGCAGATCAATCGGTATCACACAATCTACTAATCGTATCGCTTTCATTTATTTCTCGACAATACGCGACAAAAAACCTCACAAAGGACCATTCTTGTTTTACTTGTCCCTTAACGTAACATTCTGTAGATAAACAAAAAAACTACCCGTAGGCTTGCTTGTTTTATTACAGTTCGTAGCACGCAACATGTAAGCGGAATAATGTCATCCACGCATGTCCAAGTTGGTTTGCCAAGTTGGGTTTGGTACGGTCGGTTGCAGGTAGGTAGGTAGGTAGGGTTATCAGACGTGTGAATATGAAAAGATTGTTTTGAAAAAGCAAGCCGGGCTTTGAAAAAGCCATAACTCAATAAGATTCGCCGATAGCCTCATTAAAGTTTATCCTTTTTCACTACAGCCAACACTTTTGTTGTTGTTGTAGTTGACAAAGAAAGTGTCACAAACTTATGCTGTCCTCAGCATAAGGCATAATGTGGTAAGTGGTTTACTGCATTAGAATTGCTCATAGATTTTTGTTGGATATTCAATGCTACATCTGCAACGCCAGCGTGATGCCCTCGATAAACGCTTTATTTCTTCTCGCGCGACAAAATTCACGTTTGTTCTGCTTAAAAGCCAAAATTGTCATTTTTGAAGATACTCGTACTCGCAGATATACATTTTATTTTAATGTGGGTGTGGAGCCGGCGAAGAATAGTACCTACCAACCCAGACAACCCGTCTCTGCCTGCGGGTGTTATAAGACGTGACTAAGGGCTTATGAACCGGAAGATGGGCAGCAGGATCTTTTTGCGTATCGTACCATCTTACATACTGCGGTCACTAACAACAGGTAAATCCCCTCCAATGTTCCAAGCGTTTTTGCTGGAGTTCTGGAAGGAGCCTGTCCTGCAGTGGATATTTCATGGTAGGTGGTGATGATAATACATTTGATCTAGGGGCTTGTGCTGGCGCTGCCGGTTAGCCTAGTTGCATTGCAGGGCAGGTGTAGCGGTCGGGCGGAGGTTCGCAAGGCGCTCGACTCGCCCCGGCAACAGGTCCGGCGATCAATACGCCGCGCGCCGCCGCACCACGCGGCCGAGCCCTTTCGGTGCCTTGCCTGTTCCCGCCCGGCGCCCGACGACCGCCGCGCTGGCCCGCTCGACACGCGATGTGTTCACACTTCTAGCACACAATCCCGATGACACAACCTTTGGGCGAAACCGACACGACACGCAGATGATCTGCACCGATGTCAACATTTTAATTTTATGTTTCCTTATTGGGATCTTTTCACAATTTTTTTAAGGTTGTAAAAAACACAACCGTAGACAGGACTCGAACTACGGTTGTTCTAGGTTTATCAAGTAATTTTACAAACAATGGACTTGCTGTTGAGGACAAAGATGAGCTCGGCCATGGAAGGATGTGATCTGATCTATAAAAAGGCAGTTGCGGCTGGTTTTGGGTTATATGAACTGTAGATAGATAGACGCACTGCTATTAATTCTTATCAACCTAAAGACTAAAAGGAAAAATATCAAATTAGCTTTATTTCTTCTTGAAACAGAAGTCAGATGTAAAAAAATTCATGCAAGCCCAAATTTTTATTTAGTTTTGTAATACATCAACTATTTAGGTTAAGATGCTGTTGAACACCAAAGGAACCAGATACCGCATCATTAATAATTATGAGCTGTAAAATTGTTCAGCGCCAGTTACGAACTATTCGTAACCAATTGAAATTCGGTGAAATGTGTCGGCTCTGCCAAGAAACTAGCGCTTTTATCTACCACAACATTCGAAATGGACAGGGAGAGAATGTTCTGTAGACATTGTCACGCAATTAACGAAACACGGAAAAAATTTGGGGGTATTGGGCCGCATTAAGGCAGGTGGTAAAAGCACAATAGATTAGGTGTCGGAGGGCACAGTTCAGGGCCTTAAGAGCACAGCTGGTAGCCCCCGGTGTAAGTGCTTCCGGAATTACTGCGACGTCATGCAATCGCCACATAAATCTGACGCCGCGCCACACAAGGTACTGGCCCGTAGAGGAGTAAATCTTTAACTAATTCGGCATACGTTGCTCGTTGAAGTAAGGTTATTGGAATTAGCAAGTCCAATAATTACCAAGTCTATCAGCAACGCAAGCTAAATTAGTCTTTGAATTTTGGAAGGTGTGATTGCGGCTGCCGACTTGCCGTAGTGGGGGGTCGGCCACTGCAACTAATTTGACCTGATGTCTACTAACTTGCACTAGTTATTTCTACTTTTAAATACCACCAATTTGCTGTGAGCTAATCAGGTTAATAGAGTAATTTAGCTCGGTGCAAAATTTATCTCTTTGAAGATGAGGACCAGACAATACAAATAGGTAGGTAGGTACTAAAGCGTTTATGTACTCCATTGAATGACAAATAGACTGTAACCAATTGACCCATATTGACCTACCATTGACGTCTGGTTTAACTAGTAACTTTAACTAAATTTAGACATAAAAAATGCGACAAGAATTAATAATAGTCGGGATTTTCCTTGTCACAAGTGAGCGCAAGCAAGAAGATAGCCCACCTGATGGCAAGAAGTCCCAACTTTCTATAGCGCCTACTGAGTTATTAGTGGCGTACCTTACCACAAACAAAATAGCGAAAGTACCTGAACACTAAGATGGAAAGTCTCAATTCCACCCTTCGATCGAACCGAAACACATTAGTGCAAGACCACCTGTTTTACGACAGAAGTAACAACAAAGAAGGTGGACTAGTGGTACTTCCCTCAACGGAATTGGCACATAAGCCCCACTTCTTTTTTGAAAATATAAAAGTCGATTATTAGTGCAGTGAGATATCATCTAAATTCATCGGCGAAGCGATCATTAGTCATTTACTCGACACGACATCGTTTAGCTGCCATGTAACGCAGCTTCATGAATATTACATCCACAAGTTTTGACAAAATCCGCCCTCGAAGTTTGTATTCTTGGTTTTAAATTATTACCCTAATCTAAGCCACCGTCTGAATGAGTTACACACACGCACGGATAATGGGAAGTTGATAACATAAATTGTTAATAGGGAATGTTTGTCAAAGGAAAATTGGGCAAAACTAAAAGTAACGTTTATGAAATGACTGTATTGCTTTTATTTGGTTACCTTGGCACAATGCTAACGCTCAAGAAAACTATGAAAGACATGTTTCTGCAATAAGATTGAATATGATGTGACCAAGCTTGTGTTTCAACAGCAACGTGTACTTGTTAAAATATGTAAAAGAGAACTCGGGAGATAACATGTAAAATCACCAAACTGGATTACGTGAACTGCTGAGACCTTGACGATCCATACCAGTGATAACAAGTCATTGAAAACATAGTCGTTTCGTTCCGCAAGGAACATTCCGCAATACCGAGGACGTCATTGGGCGTACTCCGGACGACAATAAGCAGCAATTTTCCAACCTCTTAAACATGAGAGTGGATGCACGGTTCTGCATGAGTATTCCTACATTGCATTTGAGCAAAATGTACAGTCAAGAACAAGTCAAGCTTGACACATTGGACATTGTACCGCTCTTATTTCAATAGCATTAGGGGTTAAATCGCAGTGCGAATGTGAAGCTTGACCTACTTATTGACTGAACCTCCTTCAAAGGAAGTGAAAATGTTGTATATTTCTTCAGTGGTGGTACAAAACGTTTGCCGCAATCTTTTACAAAATAATCTGCGTAGTCAACCGCACTTCGGTGGAAACAATTTGACCTTGAGACAGCCTTTCTTACGTAGCAATAGCGCTTTTATATTTTCATGACTTTACTGTCGAAGTACTTAAAATAACTATACCTATACACAATCTATACTATGTCGTAAGCTTTTTGAATATAAAAAGCCTTTTGAGCGATAACAAGATTGATCTCTCGATAACGCTTCCGCCAGAGATTGGTAGCGTCTCTAAGCGGAGCGGAGTAATGATCTGCTCATCTCACAAAGCGCTCCTTGTTGGCATTGCAACAACATCAGTCGACTGCGTTACACAGCACACACTACCCACAAATCAAACAAGACCACACGCTTATCAAATTACTGATGCTTCACGAACAATCTGATCTGATGCTCTTCCAATAAGCGTCAGATGATAGTTATTACGGCAGAATACGACATTACTTGATGCGATCTATTTTCTATATCTATAAATCGAAAGTAAAAAATTAGGATTATCAATTGTAGGATTTTACCCATCTTATAATGATGTCACTTAAATTACATCGCTTCACAAAAAAAGAAGCGTCAAGAAAAAAGCACAGGCGCTCTTTAACATACAGCTTCATTTCGATTTATACAAGAGTCGTCGCCGCTGATGTTCGCGCATTGTCAGATTTGCAAATTATCTTTTAGCTACGTATTTTTACCTATTTTTACGGTATACTCGTACCTACAGAAAATCGTGTTCTACCTCTGAATGCTTTGGATTATTGAATCAATCATCAAAACTATCAGTGTTTCATCAGCATTCTTAATCCAACAATTTTGTGGAAATTTCAGGTTTAAATTACAAGTAGGCCTTGAAATGTGTATTGATGAAATTTGAAGTTGTCAATTTGTGTTGTTAACAAATTGATGCTAATTGGAGGTGTGCTAATGCTAATAAGGCATGTATACTATAAGAAAGTGATTTTTGTGTTTCACTGTCTCGTATGATAAATTATTTATTTGATTCTAAGTTGTTAAAAAACACAAACCTCATATAAGTGTTTCTAAAAAGGATTTTTTGTGTTAATACCTAAAGTAAGAAGCCCGTTTTGATATTTCCTTCACTAACTTGAGTGGCCGGTTGGTGTGGTTGGTAGTGAGCCTGCCTTCTGCGCTATGAGGCCGCAGATTCGATCCCCGCCCAGGGCAAACATTTGTGTGATGAATGCAAGTATTTGTTCTGTGCCTGGGCGTACCCAAAGGTTAAAAAACGGGACCCTATTAATATGCCTCCGATGTCTGTCTGTCTGTCAGATAAACCGTAATAGGTAGACAGTTTTCACAGAATATGGATTTATGTTGCCGCTACAACAACAAAATAAAAATTAAAAACTAAGGAGGGCTTCCCTACTAAAAACATGTTTTTAGGCGACTTTTGCTCGATTTTTGTTTTAGCTCTATCGTAAAAACGGGAATACTTACATATAAGTGTGAAAATTGGTACGTTTATAGTGCATAAGTTTTAGAATAACAACAAATAATAAAAAGTAGCCAAGTGCGTGTCGGCATCGCGCGCATTTAATACACTTCTGCGTGACTGCGCGTTAATAACTAAGACGGTATTTTCTCGGTGCGCGAGTCAGTCGGTTTTTTTATGTATGTATTTATATCAGCCTCTGATACCCCTTTGGGATCACATGACCTTGTTTAAAATATACCTCAACATTAACATCAACACAAGTTAACATTTCACACGTTTGGCAGCTGTCAAAACTGACTTCTTACGATAACGTTACTTTAACTGATAATTACACCAGTTAGAAGGTCAGCGCTTGGGGCATTGTCCTTTGATTACGGTAGACTACATGCAGAGGTGAGTTAGTGAAGTGAGGTGAGTGATGTGATTGCAGGAGATAAACGCACCATTCATCGACCGGACGAGTCAATCGGTGCGGGCGCAGCTCCCATTGAGGGAGCGGCCAATTGAACGTGACGTCACCGCCTACTGTCACTCTACAATATCAACGGTAAACCTCAGCAAATCTATTTAGTGACTACTTGCTTTCCCATACCACGTTAAGCAGAAAGCCTTTTTTAGTTTTCCCCGAATTTACAAGTTTTCCAGGCAGTTTTTCAAATATAACTTCATTTAACTTCTCTTCTAAGTAACCTTTATCGTATCACAGTGCTGTGCAAAGGCCTTCCCCCTTTGCAACTATTAGTTATTACGAACCAAAGAAATAACTCAATCACTAAGCCTAACAGCCTAGCCTAGCTTATCAGTAACAGCCTCCGTGGTCTATCCGGAGGTTCTGGGTTCGATTCTCAGTCAAACAAAAATCACTTTGTGTGACCTCCTCAGTTAGTTAGGACATTGCAGGATGAATTACCTGATAGTCCGAAAAGTTAAAAGGAAGGCTTCGGAAGGCACGTTAAGCCGTATCTAAGGATGTAATCGTCAAAGAACCATGTCAAAGGCCTATGGCGGCTCAACAACTCTCATACCAGGGTTTGGGAGATCGGTCATCGACCTTGCAACCCACTCGATATGATGATGCAGTGGTTTCTTGCCGTTTCTTTTTATCTTTGCAGGTATGTAAATTTTTCCAGAAATATCTCTAAAAATCAGGTAAGTATTATCTATCTACATACTTATACAAGGTTTAACAAAAAGGGCATCAACCCTGAAGAAGTAAATCTGCTGTGAAACTGAACAACTTTTTTCCAAAAAACCATGAATGACAAAGAGGTATGTATGGTGCTCTGATATTCCAGCGAAACACAAGAAACACATTGTAAAAAGCAGACTCTTAAAGTAGGTCGTGATGCAGTGGTTTCTTGCCGTTTCTTTTACGCTGCCATTGCACGATCCGAAACGGCGTAGACTCGCTCTATTTGCATTGTATTCTGCATGACATTCAATAAGTATTCTGTAAAAAATTTACATTGAATAAAAATATCTGAATCTTATGATGAGTAGAGTAGGCCTCCCAATGCAAATTAGATTATTTAATCAAAGTCAACCCTTAATTGTACCCAACGACTATCAAGTAAATTTTTTATTAGTCAAAGTATCTGTGCAACTGCAGATACAAAACAGCGCATTTATCATTCTGATAGCTTCTCAATGACACTTGGTTTTAGTTGTGCACATCCATTATTTATCAGATGCCTCGAAGTCAAACCATTACATTCTTTCGAGTTCACAACTGAAATAAATAATGTAAAACATGAATCTTACACACAGAAGCACTCATAATGTAACGATTTGTATACAGGATTAAACAGGCCTTATCAAACCAAAAATTGTCGTGACAAAAAAGCAGTTCATTGTATGTGATTTGAATTAATTAAATGTCACGACATTAACTACTCACAAAGATTTATCATTGACATAATTGAAAGTAATTGCAGGAAACGATTGTAAATTAAAAAGTAGTTCTATGGTACAGTGTAAAATATTAAGTGGTCTAGGTTAAAAAAACGTTAATTTTTATATCGTAGCTTCAATAAATAGGTGAGTCAGTTTAGAAGACCTAAGACAGCAAGTGACCCAGAAAGGGTAATGCTGGCTTATGTTACAGTTAATAGGCAGGTGAGGTATAGTTATGCACGCGGTATACCAGCCAGTCGACAACGCGGTCGGGTGGCGCCGGTTACGACACCGCTGAAAACGTAACATCTGCCCCACTGCCCAGCGCCGCTAGTTAGGGGCTGCAGTGTCCACAGGTGATCCAAACGCGATGAGCAGCGCACGGTGTTACGCGGTAATGCCGGGCCCACGGCCCTTGCCAATACTCGGCAACTCTTGGCGGTTCGCCCTCGGACAGAAGCCTTGGCGAACAAAAGCCTTAGACCTCACTCTGTGGACTTTGCGAGCTTTAGCAGGCTCTGGCGGCGCAGCTAAAGTTGCCAAATTATTCGGTCATCCAGATCTGGTGTTCCCATTTTGTGCCGAAGAAACCGCGAGGATTTATAGAAGGGAAGATTCCATGCCTCACCGAGCGGTGGCACCGTGCCTCAAACACTATAAACAAGAGCTTAGAAAAGACTTCTTTGGAGACGAACCAGGTCTTATAGGGGTGTAAGTGAATTATAAATGGAATAAAAAAAATAACCAGGCGTCAAGATTATATGTGTTACTACGAGTGTAATTGTATGTTACTAGGCATGGGGAGCCATGGTCACGCTTTAGATCGCGAGTGTCAAAAGCTCTAGCGGCTCCAGAAGCAGCTCGAGCCGCAGTGCCAGCTTTGGATGACGTCGCAGTCGACTTCGTCACAAGGTAACCCATTCAATATTATTCAAGAGCCTACTTTAGAGACATAAAATAGTCTAAATCGAGTCTGCTTTAAAAATGTAGGCTGCGTTGCCCGCATTTATCTCTAGCTAGTGTGACATGTTCGAAATTTATGGATATGGGCGTACCATTGGCATTACAGTCACTCTTACAGGAACTCTTTATTACCTCGCTCGGCGAGCAGTATGGAACGTAAACGCTTTTCTTAGCAGCGTAGTAAAAATAACAATTTTAAGTTTTTACACGACTGCGCGAAACCAAAAAGGAAGTCCATGTACTTGAGCAAAAATCAGATGTACCACTCTAGCTCCCAAACTACTAGACCAATTTCATAGTTATTTTGTATTATATATATTCTTTATTGCGCACAAATAACATAAAGTTGTCAAAAGAAAATTGTTTACAAAGGCGAGCTTATCTCTTTAAGAGATCCTATCAGGTGTGGAAGAATGTCATTACAATGAATGGCACAAGGATGTGCGTTAATAATCATGATAAGAAATTTTAAAATACAATTTTAATATAAATAAAAGTTTAAAATACAGTGTAAGTAATAAAAAATAGGGATAACCCACTTAAACTACACACGAATATACTTATACCTAATCACAGTATATTGTGTAATCTTTAGGATCTTGTGGTGGTTATAGGATATATCAAAATTGTGAGGGTGCCTTACACTAGCCTCCGACTACTGAAAATATTGTTTGGTAGGGTAATTTTTACGTTCATTTACTACTTTTACGTCGGCAGTCATGTTTTGGTATTTAACAAACATTTTTATAAGGTCGTCATTACATCACGTTAACGAAAAATATATCTGTGTGATCAAAAGTAATAAATAATAGGTTGTCATAAACCACAATCCACACCGTCGGGCTACATCACCGACTTCAATGTCCAAGCACAACTGGATCTCTTTTTAACCTAAATCCTGAACTGGGTATTCCAGTTAAAAAGCTGTCTGTAGTAGATTTTTTCTAAAATACGCTTTAACACTTATGAGCACGTGCAGTGTGACGTAAGATTCAATATCGAGGAAAGGAAACCTGTCATACGGTTGATGCCTCGTATAATGCGGCTCGCAAAAAATTACTAGATCAACAGTTGCGCGGTATGCACTCTATTATGATACATTTACATTGGTAGGTCAAGCAATGTCAGAAAAGAACTTTAACGTGTAGACATAAGCATGTAGCTTAGCTTCATAAGTCTAGTTGGTCTCGCTTGGTGTAGAATCTCGGTTTAATGACCACATCCCGTTTAAACAACGGCGTCTGCGCATTTGTTTTGAGCGTTGCTCTACTGACTCATTGCTGGGTACAACATCTCTTTCAATAAAAACCGCCACACGCGTTTCAATTGCGTGACTTTTGTCGCCTTAACGTTTACAGTTTAAATTTTGTAACTTACATAAGACTTATTTTGATAATTCAAAGTCTTGTTTATGTAAGTTTACATTTACAGTAGCCGAGTTTTAGATTGTAGGGTAAGCCAGTCGAGTTGTCTTCTTCCATTTTAGATCACAGGGTAGGCAACGCGATTTTGTTTTCTTATTTGTGTCGTAGACGGTCACAAATAAGACAGTAAGTGCGGTAAGCGGTGGGTACCACTTAGCATCATGACCCATCTACTTGTTTGCACCTTACCTTATTCTTTATTGCGCACAAATAACATAAAGTTGTCAAATGAAAATTGTTCACAAAGGCGAGCTTATCTCTTTTAGAGATCTCTTCCAGCCAACCTATCAGGTGTGGAAGAATGTCGTTAAAACGGGCACTAGGATGTGCGTTAATAATCGTGATAAGAAATTTTAAATTCAAATAAAAGTTTAAAATACAGTAAAATTAAAAAAAATTAAAAAAATAGGGATAAACCTACTTAAACTACACACGAATATACTTATACCTAATCACATTATATTAAGGTATATATAAAAATTGATAAACTTACTTAAAAATACATAAAAATAATACATAGACATAATACATAAACTAAATTCATTACTCAAAATGATTGCGATAAGTAGTGCTCTCTTAATCGCATCTTAAACGATGTTATTGAAGGACTGCTTTGTATAGCCTTTGGAAGTTTGTTCCATAGTCGCACAGCATGGGAAGAAAAGGAGTTAAAAAAGAATTTGGTGTTCGCTCTAGGACACTCCAACATCGTAGTGATGCAGTTGCGCCTGGAGCGGGGATCAGGAGGTAAAAGTTGGAAGCGGGAGCGAAGATAGTCAGGAGTGGCAGGGTCATTCAGGATCTTATACAGGACAGAAAGGATGTGCACATTACGACGAAGTCGGATAGGTAGCCACTTTAATTGAGCGCGAAATTCGGATACATGATCATATTTGCGAAGACCAAAGATGAAACGAATAGCCAGGTTTTGTAGGCGCTCAAGTTTGTTCAGCAATTCTTCAGTCACATCAAGGTAGCACACATCAGCGTAGTCGAGTATGGGAAGGAGTAGAGCTTGTGCAAGCAAGATTTTAGTTTGAAAGGGAAGGAAGTACTGGAGTCGCTTAAGGGAATGAAAAGAGTAGTGCATGCGCCTACTCACCTCACTAACCTGCGCTGACCATGATAGGTCACGGTCTATGATAATCCCTAGGTTTTTTGCTTTGTCAGTGTAGGGAATACAGACTCCATCGTATAACACTTTTGGCAACACTAAATCCCCCAACCTACCCCTTAGTCTACTGCTACCAACTATCATGGCCTGGGACTTGGTTGGGTTTACTAGAAGCCCGAAATCCTCAGCCCACTGCTGAACAGCAGCAAGATCGGAGTCACAAGATTAAGACAAAAAATATTTCCATAGTAATATTGTTTTTTAGAATGGAGTACCTAATTGATGACGAGCGAGAGCTGCCCAAGGACTTCCTAACAGAGCTCTACAAATGGGCCCTCGAATGTGAGTATTGATTGACCGGCCTGATTGAGTGTAAAAACCCCGCATTGATTGATTATTCTGATTCCAAGCAATCGACAATGAAAGGTTATAGAAGCGCTAGCTAATCTACTGTAGTAAACTTTAACAATGGCTTCTCGGTATAATTTCCGAGCGGTCGATAGCGTCCTAACGATAATACGACATTCAAGCAAACTTTGCATCTATTAGTATAGACACAAATCAATTATTTATTACTGCCTGTTCATAATTACCGTTTTACATGCACAGTCACAAACTTTAATACTAAAGTCCGCTCATATTTACATTTGTTTACAGCTGTCGGTGCATGGGCACTAGGCACTAGACTTGGCTGCCTCAGTGACAATGATGTGGAAGCAAAGGAAATCATCCGATGCATCCACGGCTTTTTTCACAGCGTCCCAGAATTAGAGCTTTCAGCTCCATTGTGGAGACTGTACCCTACTCCTGCTTACAAGACATACGTCGAAGCCCTAGATGCATTCAGAGCACTATGTTTGAAGAGACTGACAAACAAAGGAGTTTGCGCTCAAATCGCAAAACTTTCCGGCGAGAAGGTAGCGACAATCCTGGCCTTAGACCTGTTATTAGTGGGAGTGGACACAACTGCGGCAGCGGCAGCAAGCACCATGTACTTACTGGCGAATAATGACAGAGCACAGAAGCGATTGCAACAAGAATTGGACAGTTACCTCCCATTGGACAGAGTTTTGAACAGCAGAGACTTGGACAAACTGCCGTATCTCCGGGCTTGTATTAAAGAGGCTTTACGGTAAGTTGGTTTACTTCAAAAACTTCTGCTACTTTATCTTCTTATATTCGTTTAGTTTTATCTCGGGTAAAGCTTTTCCTACTTGGCATACTTTTATGCGGCTGTACCCCTGTTCGGGTTGTTATCTGAGCACATGAGAGTATCTCACGGCGCGGCGGCAGTTTGCATAATATTTACATTACGGGGCTAATGTCGCTTGTGCCGGCAAACAAGAACATGCCTACAATGTTTTACTTTGTTACATCGATAGCTAAGTTCACGAGCGAACGCAATCACCAGAGGTCAGCTATAAATTTATGATCACGTCAAAAGTAATTTAAGAGCATAGGGGACATGAGTATATCAATATCAAGGAGTCAATGAATCTATGAATGAATCTAATAATAATGTTACTGTTGTCATTACTCACTTACATAATATACCGTGTTCCTGAGGATATGTATTAATTTTAAGAGCACGTTCACTTAACAAAACTGTACAACTTTCCCTAAGAAACATAGATTGAAATACGAAAAAAAAAATTTCACTTCTCATGCTCTGTGCAGGATATGTGCTTCTTTGTGCAGGATATAGGCTGCACAAAATCGAATTTTGTGCACTAAGGCAAAAAAGTAATCGCGGCGCGGGCCATATTCTTCACTTAAGCAGAACAACTCATTCTTCAGTTACATTAGAGAGTACTTTTACGTTTTTTAGGGTTCCGTACCTCAAAAGAAAAAAAACGGAACCCTTATAGGATCACTTTGTTGTCCGTCTGTCTGTCTGTCTGTCAAGACCCTTTATCTCACGAACGGGTAGAGGTATCAGGTTGAAATTTATACCATATGTTAGGGTCCATGAACCACACAAGATCTGAAAATTTAAATTTTTTACAACGACGCAATCAAAAGATATGGCTTTTTATGTCCTCATCTGCATACATTTATGCAAAAAAGGAAAACCTACAGGGTCCTTCCCGTTGACCTAAAATTATGAAATTTGGCAAGAAGGTAGGTCTCACAGTACAAATAATGGGAAAAGTCTGAAATCATTAAATATTACAACTTTTCTCACAACTAATGGTAACCAATTGTGGTGAGCTCTCGTTTCAAGAACATTCATATAAGAGAGGGATCAAGTTGGATGGTCGCTGAGGCGATTTTTGTTTTAGTTCTATTTTAAAAACGGGAACACTTAGAAACTTGAAAATTACAACAAATAATAAAATTTGGTCAAGCGCGTGTCGGACTCAAAAAATCTAGCACATTAACTTACTGAAATTTCAACGAATACAATTATGTTTATGTGGTGGTACGGAACCCTCAGTGCGCGAGTCCGACTCGCACTTGGCCGGTTTTTTTTTTCTCGCAATAAAAGTGAAAAGTAGAGTTTATAACTCGTCCACAAAACCATTTTATCCTCGACATTACTATCAGCCCTCGCCTTCGGCTCGGGCTGCTAAAAGTCTCGATAAAATGGTTCGTTTTGTGCACTTGTTGTAAAATCTACTATTGACGGGAGGGCTGTTTTTTAAAATAAAATTAATGCATATCCTTTGGAACACTGTGTATTTTGATAAAGTTCGTTATATTTTTGCCAAAATTTTATGATAGGAACGGAACAAATTGAAACAAATATTTTTTTTCCCTAAGGTCGAGGTTGAGTAATGACGTCACGTTTAGGAGATAAACTTGGTTATTCATTACTATTTTATTAGTCATACTTCGGAAGCAGCTGCGGTTTCGTCGACCCACACTGACGTTCGAGGAATAAACTGAGGCGGTTACGCTCAACGATACCAAAACATACTTCGTAAGCTCACATTTATTGGCAATTCATTTGCTATGGTGTTGAAGTGATTTCATTCAACGAAACGTAATTTGTTCACGCGCTACCAAGCATTGCTAAGTCAAAACATTCGGTTAATTAATTGATTAGTTGTTTACTGTTATTTATTAGTAATGTCATGAAATCTTGTTTAAAGAGATTTGTTATTAAGCAAATCAATTATGCATTTGATAGGCTGCTATCGTTTCGTATCGTATTACGAAGTGAACACGTATGGTCAGGTTTATGCAGTTGACGCAAACCGCACAAGACCTCCATTGTCAACTGTACAAGGATCTTCTTGTAAATGGAGACGCCTATTATAGCCCAGCTATCTCGTTACATTGTAATTAACAAGATATTGGAATAAAATTGATTTTAATAAAATATGTGGCATACATGATAATTTGTTTCGGGTCTTAAGTGCGTCACAAGTTTAAAACAAACCTTAGTAAACCGATATGGCAAACAATAACATTTTGAAAACAAGTTTCCAAAAATAGTCATATTTTTATTTCTAAAAACGACTAAGACGTTACATAAAAAGAGAGAAGCGTAAAGTAAAATAAGAAGAATGTCACAATCCGATTAAAAAAATTAATCCCTCCTTTTTATTTCAAATAAGCCGGTTTTGGATGCGTGCTTTATGTTATTATTATTAGTCGGTATTCAGCAATTAAAGAATATGTATTTTATACAAACGAGTATGGTCTCGTTTCACGCATGCTGTAGTATGCGTAGTTATCACGCACTGATAACGCACGGCAAATTGACAGCTCACTTCGACGTGTTTTATTTCACGCAAAGTTGGCGAGCTGTTACTACTTATCACCGTACGCACCTATTATAGCTATTATCACATGGAGCAAGAACCCATTATGTAACGCGAACATAGTACAGTACTAATAAGCGAAACTAAGCAAATATTAGGAGAAACTTGTTTGATCTCTATAAAAAAATCTTGTTACAACCGCGTTTGCAATGTTTGCGTGACAAGTAAATCTTTCATCATCATCATATCAGCCGAAAGACGTCCACTGCTGGACATAGGCCTCCCCTAAAGATCTCCATGACGACCGGTCCTGCGCTGCTCGCATCCAGCGGCTTCCCGCGACCTTGACCAGATCGTCGGTCCACCTGTCTGCCAATTAACGCTTCGTCTTCCGGTACGTGGTCGCTACTCTAGAACCCTTACGCCCCATCGGCCATCGGTTCTTCTTGCGATGTGCCCTGCCCACTGCCACTTTAGTTTAGCGACTCTAAGGGCTATGTCAGTTACTTTTGTTCTTCTGCGGATCTCCTCATTTCTGATTCGATCTCGCAGAGAGACTCCGAGCATAGCCCTTTCCATAGCTCTTTGGGTGACCAACCACCAGTAAATCTTTATTGCGTACCTAATCGGGTTGATTAAATATATTTGTTACAGAATCAAACCAGTTATTTTAGGAAACGGCCGCTGTATACAATCGGATGCAGTAATATCTGGATACGAAGTGCCTAAAGGGGTATGTTGATTTTGTTTAGATTACTTGATTCTTACTCGCGAAAGTTACTCTGTCTGTCTGTTACGCTTTCATGATTAATCTGCTGAACCGTCTTTGATGGAATGTGGTCATTATCATATCGTGTGGGTTGCAAGGTCAATGACCGACCTCACAAACCCTGGTGTCAGAGTTGTTGAGCCGCCAAAGTCCTCTGACATGGCTCATTAACGACTACATCCGTAGATAGTAGTCGGGACCAACGGCTTAACGTACTTTCCGAAGTACGAAATCATTTAACTTTTCGGATAATCAGGTGATTCATCCTGCAATATCCTAACCAAACTGGAGGTCGCACAAAGGAATTATTCTTTAACAGTGTCCCCACCGGGAATTGAACCCGGAACCTACGGATCAAGAGCCTAGCGCTCGAACCACTAGCCCATGGAGGCTGAACGTGGTATAAAGATAGTTTGTACCAAAGATTTCGGACCTCCTTGCTTCGCTCGGAATAGATACCTTCCTAATTTATTTTATGACAGGGGATGATATGTCACAAGCCCATCATCGATGATCCGTATAAAATATTCAAAATAACCTGTCAAATCCATAGAAAAACGCCTACACCGCCTAGTGACGAATTATTTCTTTAATCCTCCTTCTAAATACCTTTATTTTTCTTTGGTTTGTACCATTACATGGGGAAGGACACAGGCGGCGTTTAAGCTAGTTTTTTCAAAATCATTTTTGTTCGTTCCTTTTCAGTCTCACATAGTGTTTCCGCACTACATAATGTCACATGAGGAGACATATTTCCCGTCGCCAGAGGAATATGTACCTGAACGTTGGATGAGGGATGATAAACTTGAGAGACAAGACTGCGCCGAAAACCACACAGAAGACGCTAGAGATTTAACCAAATGTCCGCATGCAAGAGCGCAAATCGTGGCACAGAAACAGAAAGAAGTAGGAATCCATCCATTCGCATCACTTCCATTCGGATTCGGAAGGAGGATGTGCATCGGAAAAAGATTTGCAGAGGCTGAACTACAACTTTTATTAGCAAAGGTTAGTAACGTGATTTTTAGGTAATTCTTGACCTTTGATACAGTTTCTATGCGGTGTTTTAGTCTGGTTCTTTTTATATCTGACCTCCAAAACCTGATTTGTATAATTATTTGATATATGTTAATTCGTGCGCCAAACTTGATATAAAGAACTTTTAAAAAGTTGTTAGTTTTTGTTTCTAAATGTTAGGATCGAAGTTTGTTAAATTACAATTTGTATTTCGACATCTGAACTACCTAACGATTTGACTAATCATAACATTCCACTAAAAGGCCACTTCTGGACAAATACTGCCCCACAATTTTACAACAAAAATTTGCGATAATTTTGTCATCTCGCTTTTTTGCCTTGCAGCCGGCAAGTTACATTATCGCAATGATTAGTGACCGCAGTAATAGTAGAATATCCAAAGGACGCTGATTCAATATCTGTTACTCGCCTTTTATGACACCCAGAGGAAAAGATAATGATTGGTTTTTTGTTTATTTTTCAGACATTCCATCGCTATGATGTGTCTTGGCGCTACGGGGAGCTCACCTACAGTGTAACTCCGACCTACGTCCCCAATGAGCCGCTTCAGTTCACACTAACACGTAGGAACAAAACTACTTCTTAAGGTCTATTATTTTAATTTCCATTGGTCTGTATGAGGTGCATTTTGAAAAACCCCTGCCTCCCTATTTTACTACCTACTTAGAAAAATGTTTCACCAAATGCGGAACTTCTAGCACGTTTTAGAAATATCTCGCATACGTATCTTCCAATGAAAAAAACCTTTTGATAAATATAGTGTAGTTAGTTGACCAGTGTGGTACCGGCAAAGAATAGTACCAACCTATACATACCCGTGGGTGTCGTAAGAGGCGACTAAGGGTTGACTGGAGGATGGGCAGCAGCATCCTCCTTTGTATATTACATCTTACTGCGGTCACCTACAACCGCGGTACATGGTGCCAGCCGTAACGCTAACAAGCGAGGTGACTATGGTACTTCCCCTCCACATTTTTCCAGCAAAAGCTAGAATTCTGGAGGGAGCTCCCTGTCCTGTAGTGGACGTTTCATGAGATGTTATGATGATGAGTGTAGTTAGTTGTAGAACATTGTGTTTTGCCTTCAGCTTAAAGTTCTCTGAGTTGATGCTATATTTCATCAGTGGACTAGTAGGTTACACTAATGTAGGATAGAGAAACATTAAATCTGGTTTTAAATCCGTTTTTAAAATACGTTAAACCAGACCAGGTAGGTAGGTACTAAACTAGATCAATTAACTTATATATATAACCGGTTACTTTTCGAAGCGGTTCTATTTGTTTTTGTAACCTGTTTTAATTTTACGTCTTACGATTTAATTAATTAAATTAGGTATATAGCAGACAGTCATCCATTTGTATGAGTAAATAAATAATTAGTTTGTGTGGTTCTATTTTATGTATCTTTGTTTTATTTGTGACAAGTTCAGCCGATTATGGTTACTGCTGGTGCTTAAGCCGCTATCACACCTTCCATAATTCAGATAAGAATACGGCATACACTGCTGGTTGAAGTAAGGATATTGAAATTAACAGTATCAAGCCTACCAGCAATGTATGTCGAATCAGTCTTTAAATTTAAGAAGGTGTGATTGCGGCCTTAGATAGTGAGTGGTCTTCAACCTATATCAAAGGTCAAATGGCGGCCTGAAAACTAACAACAGGGTTAGTCAGGTTCGGTACTAACTAGTCTTACAGTCTTTGGCCTGAACATCAGTTTCCTGGTTGGTCTGGGAGTCCCTGAATAAACTTCGGACTCAGATACCTACATAAGTATGGCAACTTATCTAGGTCGGGTTTCTCTAACCCGGACTGCATTTGCGGTATATTGAAAATAATAACATCCATGATGTTAAGTAGGATATTATTGTCCCGCTTGCCCTTACAGCAAAATAAAAGAAATTTGTGTGGCCTAACACTGGGCCAACAAATAAAACATGACAATCCAAGTAGCCAAGTAAAGAAGTGCCTACGCGATAATGTTAGTATTAGAGTTACGGCTGACGACTCCGGCTATTTTATTTTGTCATCTCTAGTATAACATGCTGTGTCTGCATAGAGAAGGACACAACAACCTAAGTATTGTGTCTAGTTATAAAATAAATAAATGAATGAGTAAAAAAATAACTTACTATTTGGCGGAGTCGTTGAGCTGGTACTCGTTGGAGCGGCCGAAGCACTCCTGGACGCCGGAGTCTGCCCACAGCCGCTTCATCGCCGCGAGCAACTCCTCGCTGAACGGCTCCGTGTCTTCCATCCGCTGGATCACGTCAAACACCATCTTGCCATCACTCTGCAAAATAAACGACAACAGTCAGTATGCAGTTGAAGTATCAATTAGGTGCAAGTCGAACACGCTTACTAAGGGTTCCGTATGCCTGTACAACTTATGATATTACCAGTTGTAAATTTTTTTAACAATTCCGCGTCCAATGAAACCTGATCCCTCCTTAATATGAATTTATTTGAACGGGAGCTCACCTCAATTGGATATCATTGGTTGAGAGAAAGGTAATGATTTAATGAGGAAATATTTAATGATTTTAGACTTTTTTTCTTTGCTTGTGCTATGAGAGCTTACTTCTTGCCAAATTTCATAATTCTAGGTCAATGGGAGTACCCTGTAGGGTATATATGGAGAAGGGGATACATTAAATATTTTAATTACTATGGATTTCCTTTGTTTTACCTGTCTTTTGAAATACTTTTATTTTGTTTGAATTATTTTTATTTTATTTCCAATATTATTGACGATCATATTATTCATTGACATCTGAACAATCTATGTAATTTTGAATGTGATAATATAAAGAAATCTAATGTAGTAGCCGTAGCTTCTGAATGTGTTTTTGTAGAAACTTGAAATTTTCACACCTATAAGGGTACATAGACCTTAATATTTAATATGAATTTCAACTTGATATCTTTACCCTTTGTAAAAAACCGGTCAAGTGCGAGTCGGACTCGCGCGCCGAGGGTTCCAATATACCTATAGTATTTTTGGAAGCAATAAAGTCCATTTTCAGGACCGCAAAACTAAATTTGTTTGTAAAGGTTTTTTGCAGATTTCTGAAAAACTGTGCAACTTAGAAAGATCGTTTTATTTTTGCTGTAAAGTTTACATAAACCTCTGTCAACTGTAATTAATTCAGATTTTCCCTTACTCAAACTTCGGAGATAAGGGGGGGGGAATGGTATTTTTTTTGACATTTTTCATCATAACTTGAAAACTAAGAAACTTAAAAAAATACAAAAATATATTTTAAAATGTACAAGTAAAGCCCTTTCATATGATACCCCACTCGACCTAGTAGCGACAATTTGAAATTTGGCCCCCCCTATTTTGGCCCCCTTTACATTAATAATCATACTTTTTTCAAAAAATTTTCATGTGCAATTAAGTTGGGCAACTATATTCTAAAACTATTCCAAATTTCAGCTCGATAGCGTAAGTGGTTGCTGAGATATAGAGGTGTGACAGACAGACGGACAGACAGACAGAGCGGCACCATAAGGGTTCCTTTTTTTACCATTTTGGTATCGGAACCCTAAAAAGGGTCTTGCGGACAGACAGACCTTCCTTTCCAGAGTTCCTTTTTTTCCTTTTGATGTACGGAACCCTGAAAACCAGGAGTTAGAAGACCTAAGGACCCAATAATGTTACTGCTGTGAATAAATCGGGCCGACTTTACTAGCTCGGCTACTTAAAAAAGATAGAGGAAGATGGCCGGACGTGCCAGGTTCCGCTTGACTGACGAAAGGCAGAAGAACTCCTGAATACCCTCTAAAGACCATGGCGTGAGGAGGTGCAGTGATATGAAGTTCCGTTAGATTTTCTTATTTATTTAGACGGCCTAGTATGCCGATAATTATGTTTCGTTGGTATAAATAATCTAGATTAACTAAAAATCTGCCAACTAAAAATTTTGCGGTGTGACGCATAGCACTTGAAAATTGATTAAAAACAACAATATGACAACCATATATACAAAATGTAGTATCAAACATCTTTTCAGAGTTTAGTAACCCGCTTCTTAGAACGTTCGTTCTAATCCGATTAGCTATCTTTAGCGCGTACGACTGAGTTAAACAAAGGCAACAGACTAAACTTAGCTCACTTTCTTTGCGCAACTATTTCTCCAAATAGATCTTAACGCAACATTAGTGTCTGAGGGCTTACAGGCAGTCGAAAAAAACTTTTTCGGGTTCCGAACCATAATGGTAAAAACGGAAGCCATGGTGCGACTTCGTCTGTCTGTCTGTCTGTCACACCTGTATACTCGTATCACAGCAACCAATCATGCTATCGACTTGAAATTTGGAACAGTTTTAGATCATAATTGCCGAACAAAATTGTAAACAAAATAATTCAAAAAATATTATTATTATTGTAAAGGGGGCCCAAATAGGAGGGCCAAAATTTTAAATTGCGACAGGAGCGGCTTACACTTTTTTATGCGTGTCAATTACATGACATTCTTAAATTTAATGAGCCACAATACCTGTATAAGAAGCTATCTTGGAGATATTCTGGTAGCAGGTACACTGGACGATCCTGCTCTGTAGCCTTAAATATACCAAGTCATCGAACTGCTGTTTTTCGGGGTGGCTTCAGCTACCGAGCCTCAAAATGTTGGAATAATATTCCTCCCCCAATTCGTGAAATAGTATGCAAATTTAATTTTAAAAATAAATATCGTGAGTTTTTAATTTCCATTCAGAAAAGCAAATTATGAACTTATTCGTGGCTGAAGTTTTATTCACACATATTCTTGTTTTACTTATATACATGTAAATATTTATATATGTTATATTATACATTTATTTATTGTTATTTTATACATGTTAATATATTTTATTTATTTTGTTTATTTATATCATGCCTTTTATGTTCTTATGTTCTTTTCATCGATTGTATATTGTCATATTTGGTCACTTTGTGTGTTTTGTTTATCTTTTTTGAGCTTAATACAGTTTCTGCTTCCATCCGAATGTAATTTTTATATGAGGTTTTTGTGCGCAGCTCCTGGTGCTGACTGAAAATCAGTGTTGCTATTTCATACTAGTAACAAAATGCTGAGTTTAGCGCCTTTTTCTTTGCACAGTTCAAAATCTGTACTTTCTGCTGAAATGTTATTGTAAGTTTACAGGTCTTACTCTAAAGTACTTTTTTTCTACATTTTGTGCTATGTGGTGAAATAAACGTTTTCTATTCTATTCTAAATTGTCGTTACTAGGTCGAGTGGGGTATCATATGAAAGGGCTTTATAAACAATATGGGCTTCTAAAATAGATAAAAATTGCAAAAGGAAAAATCTAAAATAATTATAGTCGATAGAGGTTTATGCAAATATTACAACAAAAATAAAACGATCTTTCTAAGTTGCACATTTTTTTAAATCTGAAAAATACATTTAAAACAAATTTAGTTTTGCGGTCCTAAAAATGGACTTTATTGCTTCCAAAAATACTATTTAGGTATATCGGAACCCTCGGCTCGCCAGTCCGAGTCGCACTTAACCGTTTTTTTTATTAAGACTATGTTAAATCTATTTTATATTTTCTGATTTGATGGATGACAAAGAAACTGACAGCAATATAATATTTAACGGGTTTATAACCGAAATAAAAAGATACGTGCTTTTGTAATACGCTGTTGTTCGTCAAGAGCTCTTTAATACCTAGAAAATCTGGAGCAATTATGGCGGTGTTGTATCGAGCTTCATACGTAAAAATAAATACAGAGGAATAAAACAAAAAAAGCTCTTTTTATTTTTATTTAAGAGTGCCTCGTATTATTCCTGCTTATTTAGAGGTACAAACTCATTTCCCAGGCTTTATAAGTTCACGCAAAAAGTAAATAATTCACATAAGAAGGCTATGCTTCTACGGTTGCGCTGGGTGTTTCGCTGAAATATGTTGTAATTATGACGGTTGTAGTGCGCATGCGTGTCGACTGGTGAGCACTCCCGGAGCCGGGCGCCATTCACTACCCTCCCCCCTCCACGCTAACCACCCGCGACCGCGACCCTCGTCTGCATTTATATTCGCATCCATTTCATATTGATATTCTTCTTATCAACATGCGACCTACATCTTAGTAGAATAAACATAATCAGTCCATAAACACATGCGTCATTTTTGGTAAGGGTCTCGTTATGAGACTTATGAGGGGTGAACGCACTATGATTCTGCTATGAACGCATGGAGCGGTTAGTGAACTTTAAATGTTACTTTAGACCTTGAATGAAAGTCATGTCAGAGAAGTTATCTACCTATTATTTATTGCTTTTACTGTTAAAGTTTATAGGTCAGAACCTTATGAACCTGAAACAGCTAGGATGCTATTTTTATGGGACCTTCATCCTTTAATAGTAGATTAGTAGCCAAGGGCTGTAAGGTATCAATTGCAGCCCGAGATGTTTTAGATATTATAGTTCGAGGGTGCAATTGATGCTTACACCCGAGCTAACTACTCTGCTTTACATCTCGATTATGAGGTAAGTAGGTCCTTATTACCACCAAATTGTAGGTGACCAATTAGCGCTATAGGGTAATACTCGTAATGTAGCTAGAAAACGTTAACGTTACAATAACTTACCGCCCTAGGGCTTTTCTAGCTACATTATTACCCTAGAGCGCTAATTGGTCACCTACAAGGGTTAGTAGCATTTGCCCCCATTTTCAAATGCCCCCGTGTCAAACGCCCCCAGTATGATTTGCCCCCGATAAATTTTATTGAGAGAAATACCTACAAAATATTTGCTTTACAGTCGAGGACTAAAGTGCTAACAGATTTTGTTTTATTAATCAGTCTTCTGCGTTTAATAATTTATGTATTATTAGAGTGTGATACATTTACGTGGCGTATAAAAAAGTAAATTCACTGGACGTATAATTTTAATATTATTTTGTCAATACTTGAGTAGTTTGTTAGCTTCAATTTCAAAGAGAGTAAGTTCCTGAACAAAAACGGGTTATTGATAACAATAGCCAAATCCTGTCCAGAGGGTTATCAGTAGTTCTATCTCTTTTTCTCACGAATGACTCTGCATACTTCGACCAATCCGACGTCGGTCTGTATGGACGCTCTTATCAGTCATTAGTCTACTTGTTTTGGTCAGGTGGTGAGTACCTTGACTTCAATGCACGTTGCCATAAGACAAGGGGTAGTATTAGTGTATTATCTCAATATGTCGGGTGAAGGTCCCTCTCAGGGTCAAGTGGTAGATAATTTTAAAATTATATTAAATGGTAAAAAAATTACATTGCTACATGCTGGGCATACCTATAATTTTCACAGAAATAATAAACACTCGTCAGTGTGTTTTAAACCTTGACACATCTTTTCCAGTTGTGTGCACAAAATTTTGTCGAAATGTATTTTGTATTTTAGAAGTTATGACAAAAGTTAATTTGTATGGGAAGTAAAAGCTCCAGGGGACCTTTAAGGGTTTTGTAAGAGTACTAACCTAATATGCAACTATAAAGCTATTCTCTCATACCACAACGAGCCTGAGTAGGTACATCAACAACTTTGTAAAATATGCGCTTACTTGGGCCATTGTTATATTGGAAAATAGTTTTACTACGGCATGTTGAGTTGGTATCATACCGATATCCTAAAAACATTAATTTACCTACAGTTGTTGATTTTGCATGTTTATAATAATAATAACTTCATAACAAACAAATTGCCACTCTCCGGAAATACTTCTTTGCCCAAGCCCAGAACTCTACCTTACACAAATCAATAGTGCAGTCAGATAAACATTTCACACCACTTAACCTCCGCACCAGCAACACTCAGCTTAATGAGTGTCTCGTTGATGATAAAGAAAAAATCGCCATTTGGAAGCAGAAATCCCTTCACGGGAGACATCACCATGACCTACACCAGACACATGTCGACAAAAGTGCGTCGAATGCCTGGTTGCGGCGTGGTGAACTCTTTCCTGAGACGGAGGGTTTTATGCTCGCGATCCAAGATCAAGTCATCGAGACGCGCAATTATCAAAAGCATATCTGCCGTATTAACCTGGCCACAGATGCCTGTAGGGGCTGTCATAGTGGATCAGAAACTATCCAACACATAACAGGAAGTTGTAAAGCCATAGTTCAGACTGATTACAAACATAGACATGACCAAGTAGCTGCAATAGTTCACCAACACCTAGCCTTCAAACACAAACTGATATCACAAAAGCTTCCATATTATAAATATACTCCAGAAACCATCCTAGAAAACGATAAACACAAAATTTACTGGGATAGGACGATCATGACAGACAAGACAGTGCATTTCAATAGACCGGACATAACATTATTAGACAAGACCGAGAAGATAGTTTACTTAATAGATATCGCAGTATGTAATACACACAACCTTTTAAACACCCACACACAAAAAATAGCTAAATACACAGACCTTGCCGTTGAGATTAAATCACAATGGCAAGTTCACACTGTCAGGACCGTCCCGATCGTCCTCTCCTCTACCGGCGTCATTCCAAAAACTCTTCATTCTAGCCTCGAAACACTCAGCATCCATCCACTCATTTATACACTTTTACAGAAGGCCGTTGTGCTAAATACATGCACGATCGTCAGGAAGTTTTTGTCTCAAGACTAATGCACTTGGCTTCGGCCCGTGCCATAACATACCTCTTCGGAGAGAAGTAAAAATACTAAACGTAAATAATAATAATAATAAATTTCTTTATTTATATAAATGTTTATTTTAAAGGTTTTTATACATTTAGGTGTTTAATAAAGAAAATTATAAGTAATACTGGGGGCGATTCTAGCGTGGCCGGTAAATTTATGATTAAAATTTGACAGGTCTTAAAGTGATGCTGTCTTTTTCCAGCCTATAGGCGGTAACAAAGATAGAAAAAAATTTAGACCTGTCAAATTTTAGCCTTAAATTTAGCGGCCACGCTAGAATCGCCCCCATTTTGTTACTACAGTAGATATAATGTAAAAAGCTACATTATGTTATTTCTTAGAATGACAGCAGTGTGACAAAAAGACGGAGCGATGCGAAAGATATTGGAGCGACAGAGACACGTATCTCTCCAACTTGCTCTTACGCATACTCGTAGCTCTATCCTGCTGTTGTTTTACAAGCCACATCATTTTAATAATGCGTGTTAGATTCAGATAATTTTATTCAATGTAGATTCTTTACAGAATACTTATTGAATGTCATGCAGAATACAATGCAAATAGAGCGAGTCTACGCCGTTTCGGATCGTGCTATGGCAGCGTAAAAGAAACGGCAAGAAACCACTGCACTGTTATTGATTTTGCATGTTTGTTCTAATTTATGTCAATTAGCTAAATGAAGCTTAGATATAGCTTTTGTACATTTAAGAGTAGCATTAAGATATAATTTTTTTTTTACTTTGTTTTGTTGATTTTGCATGTTTATTTTTATGTTGATTTGAAAGTTACTGTGTATTTAACCGTAACTTCTAGAAAAAAATCGTATTATTTTGTTACTTACTGTCCACAATACTGATTAAATTTTGATTTATGTTATAAATATAAAAATATGTACAGTTATGTCGTATTATTATGCCTTGTTCCATTGTGATATTGATAAAAATATTACACTTTGTGGTTATTTAAAAATTACCTACACAAAAATAAGACCAAATAAGTGAAAAGTATTTAAAACTACAAACACTTGTGCTTGTGATTGTACAGGCAGGTAGGTATTTCTCTGAATAAAATTTATCGGGGGCAAATGTCACTGGGGGCGTTTGACACGGGGGCATTTGACAGTGGGGGCAAATGCGACTAACCCACCTACAAGCCCCATTTGGGGGTAATTAGGACCTACTTACCGAATATGAGAGATGTAAAGTACATTTACTGAATAGGACGAAACTATCACGCTATCAAAGTTTAAATAGTTCCGTCTGAAACAGTGTTCAAACATAATTCTAGTAATAATAAAACTGAATAATTTTCCTTGAACACATAATGTAGATAGAACTCGACATTTTACTTTGCTTTCCTACACAAACCAAGTAGTCTAGGCAACGAAGCGGATCTTTGTATGAAGACCCCATTAAATCCTCAGTCGATGAAGCTTTGCTGGGGTATTACACTATTTGAGACAAACCTTCTATAAAAAAATCCATAAAAAATCGGTACTTTTAATTTTTCCATACAAAATTACAAAAAATTTATGAAAGTTTTTTGTGAATTTATTTTGGATATTTTGAATTTACATTTAATTCATGATACTTTATCATCCTGTCAAATAAAATCTGCCTGAGAAATTTAGATTGGGGTCAACTGCTTCGTTGCCTACACTAAAGCTCGTCGTCAGAACTCTACGTGTGTAGTTCAATGGGAGGACGAACTTTTTTTTATATTGTCCATCCATGCTTTCTGGAAGGTTGTATGTTCTCCGAGTCATCATAACAACCCATGAAACGTCCACTGCAGGACAGGGAGCTCCCTCCAGAATTCTAGCAAGCAGGTGGAGGGGAAGTACCATAGTCACCACGCTTGTTAGCGTTGCGGGTGGCACCATGGACCGCGGTTGTTGGTGACCGCAGTATGTAAGATGGTACTATACACAGAAGGACGCTGCGGCCCATCCTCCTGTTCACAACCCCTTAGTCGCCTTCTACGACACCCACGGGTAGAGATGGGTTGGTACTATTCTTTGCCGGCACCACAAATATATATAAAGTAGCCTCTCCTTAACATGAACGATCGAAAATGTGATATACAGGGTGTAAGGGACGGTGTACCAAAAACTGAAAGGGCGTGCTAAGTCAACGAAACTGAACAACTTTACCAAAGAAACATGTTGGAAAAAGGAAAAAAAAAATTGAATTCTCCATACAAACTGTTCGACCAGAGTGGCCAATTTGTGTGGAGAGGTCAAATTTATTTTTCATTTCCCAGCATATGGTTCTTTGGGAAAGTTGTTCTGTTTCATTGACTGAGCACTTCCTTTCAGCTTTCGGTACACCGTCCCTTACACCCTTTATATATTTTCATAAAATAACTTAAAAATAAAATACAAAAAAAAAAAATACAGAATTTCTTTATTAATCAAAAGGACTTAGGTTATCTTACATTAACAATAATCTTAAAAATAGGCATGCTGTACCTGAATATAAGATGGTGGAATCCTAATTCCTAAACTAGGTAAAAACCTGTAACTTAGGGATCAGTGATTGTCTGACTACTATTGTCTGAACTACAGAAAACTAATCTAGCACACTGTATCTCTGTTGAGAAGTCTATCGATGCATGTCAACGGCTAGTTTTCCTTACTTCAACCTCCTAGTAATAACACTTAATAAGTGGTTCTTAGCTGTTTACAATTCTAATTGCTGCTTCAAAGAGCGGTTGAGAAGATGATTGGTATGTTACAGCTAACCAATAAAAAAACTTAGAAAATAGTACAACCGATTGGATCATATTTCAGTAGAAAGAGTTTAGCAACCGGTCTGGATTGTTAGATATAAGTATTAAATTAACCTTGCTTTTAAAACCCTTATTTAACTTCAAACCGACGAGCGTTTATGAAAAACTTGAGACAGAAGAAGCGAAATGTATCATGATCTTAAAGGACGCGGTGTTTCTGCTTGATTATATGTAGTAGTCTACTACAGTGCGCCTATAAAATCTTATCAGAAAATCGGTCTAAAAATCATAAAACGAACTACTTTAATATTTTTTTTCTATTGAGCCAAATCATTATTATCGTGTTTTGATTACAACGAGACATTAAAAGATCAAATATTTTAACAGTATTTAAAAAAAAATAATAACTTGTTTAGTTTTGTGAATAAATCCGTCGGAAGATGACCAAAAGTTGGATACCCTCGCCTTAAAGAACATTTTTGTATAAGAAGAACTAACATCTCCATTAACTAACCTGGCTTATACAATAGATTCTCGTGGTCCTTCGAGGGTCTTTTGTAACGATTATGCAAGCCTACGCGACTTTCCAATTTTAAATTCGCGCTCGATGTATGTAGTGTATTGTGTGCATTTCCGCTCAACATCCTTTACACTTATGAATTTCAAACGGTGCTTTTCATGCAAATGGCAAATTGAAACGCGCGAATCAACGAATCGATTTACATTCGATCCGTGTTTTTTATGTAATTGGTGGACAATGTTTTTTAAAACGAAAATCATACTTTTTTACATCCTGTATATCAGAAGTTTGATGCGAAATGAAATGAACTATGTCAGCGGTGTATATCCATTAGCGCTTACTGTACATGTTTAGCCGTCGTTCGACATGATTTCGGTACGTTCCGTGTCATTCATTAGATTATCATCAACCACAGACATGAAAAAACCACAGGTTGTCTGCCGATTAAGTGGCTAATAAATAGTTTCTTCGAAAAAAAAAGAAAGCTACACAGTTCAATAGATTTTTGAGGATAAATAAAGATTCAAAATTACACGAAAATTTACCGTCTGAGATGTGATATTAATTTTCAGAAAAGATCAGAAATATATACTTAAATTATGTTTATTTTGTTTCGGGTCTTAGCGCGATATACTTAAATTACCACAAGAAAACGCATCATCATCATCGCACTCTTCATTTCTGAAGGTCGTGTCTAACTAGGTCGGTTCCTATTTCTGTTGGTAGGCAACAGTGGTGGTCCTGATTAGTGTATGCCAAGAGTTCTCGTAATCTGACCATCAGAGAGCGGTGGTAAGAGGCAGGATGAGTACAGTTTTGATCTGGTCTGACCAGCGGTGTGGTGCTCTATCTCGAGATCTTCTTTCCTCTACGACGAAGTCGCAGCAGGACAAAGCCGCAGCAGAACGTAATTAAATAACTTCTTTTCCTTTTAATGTCAAATTTTTCTTTGTAACAAATTATTTATAATTTTTTCCTTAAATTAAACATGTCACAGCGTCAATTTTCTGTAGCTGTACTTTTTGTTGCACCATAGCGGAACCATCCCATCTTTCATTCTGGCAGGCAGACATGTTGAAGCGGCCAGTGCTTTCATCGCTTTCGGACAGATAAGAGCGCGGTTCGAAGGGCTGGATTGACGGGCCATTTAACAGCGACGCGAGAATGACTCGCAGTTAGATAATAAAACTGTTTACTACGCAGAAACAAATGGGAAACTAACTGGTTTTTCTAGGGAAATATGTTTTTTTTTTTCACATTTCATTGATAATCAAAGTCAACCATGCTATGAAAAGGGCTAATGTAACTGTTTGCGGCTGCGAATCAATAATGAAGAGATCTGCAGAAGAAGCCAAGTAGCCGACATAGCTTTAGGAATCAATAAAACAATAAACGTTTTATGTAATTTTTATTCTTTATTTTAATGGCCAAACCATTGGGGCAGAAAAAGCTGGTACAGAATGACGACCACGCACCGGAAGACGTGGTGGGCGAAGACTTATAAATTGGATAGACGATCTGGTCGCAGGAAGCGACTGAATGCGAGCCGGACAGCTGAACATCTTTCGGCTGATATAAATATGCTGCATTAATATATATTGGAACTATGTATAACAATAAATGTTCTTAACAATATTAAATCGAAACATTATCGGAGTCGTCAATTAACGCAAGAAAATCTGTATTAGAAATAGACATGATGACCTATGAACGGCGGAAAATTACAGGCTTGCAGCATATTGAGCCAGGCGGCAATTCAAATTGTCAGCCGTGATGCCTTGAATACTTAAGTATACATAGATATCGATCTACCTACCTATTTACTAATATAATTAGTATACTTTTACTTTATTATTTATTTAAAAAACACTTGTTTACAAATGAATAGTTTGCTTAGATTTAGTGGTACATGAGCGTATAACAGCCTGCTTAGCACGCTCCCCAAGAGAAAATATATCTCGGAGAAATGTCACTTTAATTGGGGAATTAGTCATCTAATCTATCACTTGCAAGCGCGAAGAAATGTCAGTGGAGGAAAATGTTTAGCAAATTTACAAATAACGTTTTTGATATTTTAGACAGAGATAGCTTTATACACTAATACATGTAGCCATCCTTGTCTTTAAAAATGTGTTGCACTGCTCGGCTGTCAAAAAAACGTAACCATGCTTAAAGTCTTTAATCTATGGGCCTAGATAAACTGACAACTGGAGCGTGCTAAGTCGGCAGGTTTCCCTAAAGCCGCTTTTCTAAATCCAAAGACTAATTTGGCAAACATTGCTGGAAAGCTTGGTTCTGCTAATTCCACTATTCTTACTTGAACCAGCAATGTATTTCGAAGTTGTCTATGAATTTAGGAAGGTGTGATAGCGGCTTTAATTAATAGCATAGTAAGCATAGTCCAACAATATCGTGCGCGATTCTCCTGCGAGGGACAGAGTTGAGGGGGTGGAGTAATGTATGGCGAGGTGACGTCAGTTACACGTGATTCCTCTCCCGCTACCCCGCCCGCCCCGCTGCGCTGACGTCTGGCTACCTCACCCCCGCCAACGCCTGTCACCCCGCACGAAAGTCGCGCACGAAGCTGTCGGATTATTATAAGCATACAGGCACAGTAAATATATAAGCTAAAGCAGTATGGAAACTTGGGCCTTTTTTTGAAAAAAGAACTATTCTGCGTCGGAGCGTCAGGGTTGTAACCCAGAAGTTTTGTAATAAGAATAGTATGATGAACTCAAATATTGGGTGCTTCTATCAACTGTGTTCCTTTCAGCATGTTTTCGGACCGTAAAACTAAACAACTTTACGTAAGAAGTCAAAATACGAATGATATTTTTTTTATGGCCATTAGCATTAGAAACTGCGTCAGCCGATAGTTGTATGGGGGAAAAAAAATTTTCGTCTTTCGACCTAAGTCCTTTAAGGAAAGCTATTCAATTTTATGGTCCTGGGACTTCTGATCGTGTCAAATTAAAGTTAAAATTAAATTTAGCAGATAGTCTTGCATAAAATGTTAAGTCAGAAGGTTAAGGCACTTAGTCGCCTTTTAGCACCCAAGGAAAGGTTAAGTTACCTCTACCACACAAGGGCAGATCGAAACACTTAGTCGCCTTTTACGACACAAGGAAAGGTTAAGTCACTTAGTCGCCTTTTATTACACAAAGTCAGATAAAGACACTAAGTCGCCTTTTGTGACACAAGGGCAGATAAAGACACTTAGTCACCTTTTATGACACAAGAATAGATCACTTAGTTGCCTTTTATGACACAAGGGCAGATTAAAATACTTAGTCGCCTTTTATGACGCAAGGGCAGATTAAGATACTTAGTCGCCTTTTATCGCACAAGGACAGGGACATACTTATAGGAATCCTATATGTACCTATTTGTTTGTATCATGGTTTTGGCACGCACGTCTTACATCAGCGCGAAAACTGCTTATTTTCCTGTAGCGGTGTGCGCATGTGTGAGTGCGCCAGTTTTGGACGTTTGTTAGGAGTTTCCATACTGCTTTAGCTTATATATTTACTGTGATACAGGGCAGGGTAAGTATACTATAATCATTAAAAAAAAGTTGCGCGGAAGGATGACAGGTTATTCCCCCAGTCCCAGAGGCACACGTCCATTTGGGACCCGAATTCGATAAATAGGTTGTTTAGGGTTTTCATCGGAATCTTTAATTAATATTTTTTACCTTCTTCGTTCTATTTTTTGGAATACAAATCTCGCCAGCGATTTTGACAATCATGTTCAAGTTCGGTACATTCGAGCAGTAGAGACAGACAACATAGCATCAGCTACTTATACAAAGATAAAGCAGCGATAGTTACATTAGCAGTTATCAATCTTATCATCAGTATATTATCCTGCATTTGCATGGCTTTTATGAGGTTGGGAAACTCTGATACCTTTATTTTTGGTGGTGGTGCAGCTAGTTTGCAATGCAACTTATGTAGGAACTTTGGGTAATGATGGAAAGGGCCATCTTAATAGGTTTTATGTTTTAAAAGTAAGCTTGTGTCGCTCTTGGTATAATAATCAGGAAACATTTCATACAGGGTTTTGGTATATCTCTGCAAACTTCTCTAATAGTGATTCTTCTCAACAACCTGAGCAATTTTATTTCTCGACTTTTCGAAATAAACAAAAATTTTCTGGTTCTTCAAAAATTGACACGATTCTGTTGTCATTTTGTATTTAGAATTAGAACGAAATATAAATATGTATTGCGATTCTTGTAAGTCGTAGAACAGAATAGAACAGTTTCATGGGTAGAACAAGGAACCAGGTTAAGACCAGTATTAATTTTCAAAATGTAATAAATAACAGTGAGTTTTCTACCTATAAAACGTCAGATGATATGGAAAAACATTGATTACACACGTCAGGTGACAAGCACATCATTACGTTTCATGAGTGAAGAGACAATTACAGCGCATTGTGTGAAGGGCGCGCATTGCGTAACGTTGACGTTGGCATGACGTCGGAAGCCGTCAGCCGACCCTCGGAGATGAGTAGAACTGAGATTGTACTATCGCTGGCGCCAGCCACCTCACTCTATACATGATGTTGATAACAATAGGGTATTGAACGGGAGACCAGGTTTCGGGTTGCGCTGATAAGCCGAGCGATACGTGTCCTATTCTATCGATCTCGTAATACAAGGTTTAGAAAAAAGTAGGGGCTCTAACTTACTCAATAAAGTAACGTTACCTACGTGATATGCAAAAAGTAAAACTTTGCTTTTGTTTTCATCTTATCCATTTCATTATTGACTTTCGACGCCAATTTTTGTAACGAGTATTTTCACTCTATGCCAATCAACGTTGAAAGCATTTCAATAAATAAAGAGCACCACATAAAACGAACATAGGTGCACTTTATGTATTCCCATCGTGTGCTTTATGTAGTCTGTTGTAGGTAGAACAGCGCGAACGATAGTCGGAACGGATCAATAGTTTCAGTATTCTATTGAATCAAAACAAAACGAAATCTGCACGGTAACCGTATTTGTAACCAAACAATAGGAGCGTGCATAATAGATGTGGATGGCACATAAGCTGCATGCTCGGGAGTGTGTTTCGAACCGACGACGATGAACAAACTCATGAATAAGCCGCGCAATATTCATCAGAGGCCTTTCGACAAATCGAACCAAGCAAGCCTCAACAATGCAATTTACGATCTGCCCACAACTGCTGCCACGACCTAAGAGCGAGCGATATTTTGGATTTTCAATGCCCTGCCGACAAACCGCTGCGTTCAAGCGTTAGTTAATTAGTTTAGTTCAAGCGTAATAGTTAGGACTCAACCAATGCACAATGTATTGAAAAACTGCGCGCCGCTTAACCTAAGTAGCGGCAATTTCGTAGCCAGGTCGTTACTTATGCTAGCAGCTTTTGATAGACACAATCCACATAAGTTCTGTCTATAAAATAACCAATTATTTCAATATTCCTTATTTTGTTATTACTTTATTATAGTTTTATTGATAGACAGAGGTTAAAAAGGTTAATGGAAAAACTACAGCAGTAATAAAACCATCATCTTCATTAAACTCCGGCACAAATTAATTGTTTTCTTACAATGTATAGATAGATAGATAGATAGATAAATTCTTTATTGTCACACAAAAACAAAACAATACACAGGAGACAATACATAGTTTAAATTTCATTCATTTTTATTCTTGATAAAAGAATATTTTCAGAAACTTCAATAAAGATTAAATGTTAAGATCGAACTCAATATCTACTCGTACCTACCTAAAACTTTTATTTTATTTTGTTCGGAAAACTTACAGCCTTATTTTTAACACATTAGCCATTATACAATAGGTAGGATCTGGGCCATTAATAAGTTTTCACCTATAAAATTTCAAATTTTGATTAAAAACTATGTTTTAATATGCATATCCTCCTGATTAATAGTCGTTAATGTGTCCCCCTGGTTGTAAATATGTAATTTAAAACATCATAATATAACAAAATAAAAGTTCACTTCTGGATATGTCCCCAGAATTTGACAGCAAAATTTTGTAATTCGTACGATATGCGAAATGACGCTGCACTGCCATTCCTCTGGTTCAAGATCACTTAGGTATTCGACTTTCGTGACACCCCCGGAATGAGACGATTTGAAACACACGGAAGCAAGTAAATGGTAACAATACCAGTACAAACTAAACCAGCGCTATGCTACAAACGGTCGAAACCGGATACTTGCACAAGGTCAAAGTGTTACCACTCCACTGTTGTGCGGCTGTGTGTACTACTCTCGATACCACACAGACAACCACGTAGAAATTAGTCATAACATAATCAGCGCTGCTGGTGGTAAGCGGAAGTGGGAAGGCACTTAATAGTTTCAGAGATCGCGGTGCAATCGAGAGATTTTTACCGACGGCCGAGCAGGTCATTATTTATAGAATACGCCCGATGCGCAATCGACGCAGTTTATCGTTTACGCAACGTGAATGTATGTTAACTCTACAAAGAGATTTGGTTATGATCTTTGATTGGCAATGAACAATTTATATACCAACACTCTTGTTTTCTTACTTCTTCTTCTTTCGTGTCGGCAAGAACGCGGGCTAAATCTTACTTGCCCAAAAAGCGTCTACCGTGGTAGCCCTCTGGTTACCTTCAAGTAAGTCCTCACGCGAGCAGGTGGTCGGGCACGCGGGACAATTAGTGAGGTGTGCCATGGTTTGCAGGAGTTCTCCACATTCACAGCTGGCGTCTGCGCACGACAGCAAGCACGTAGAAACAAAACCTGTATAAGCTGAACCAGCGCTACGCTACAAACCCCCGAAACCAGAGACCCGCTCAAGGTCAAAGTGATTCTATTGACGAGCGGCCGTGTGTACTCTGTACTTGTGAGCGGACTTCTTTCTCCATGGATGATGATCCTATTTAAAGCCGCATTCGTGAACCATTGGTTCTTACAGCTTTATGGATTTAAAAGACATATGTTAGGTAGAAGTATAACCACAGAGTATAACTTACCTCCCGATCCTTATTCCCGTAGGTAATACCCAGGTTGGGCATAGCGCGCAAGATGGCGACCAGCGATTGGATCGTGTTGCTGTATACCACAGGCCGATACTGTTTGAAGTCTTCATTCGTGAAACCACTTTCGTGGATAATTCTGCGGGCAAAAAAAACAATATTAGTATTTCTACCAATCAGAAAATCACAAAATTTACAACCACAAGCAGGATTCGAACCTGCGTCTTCTCCGTAAGTGCCGTAAAGACGCTTTAGGAGTAAGCGTGGTCTTTCACAGGAAGCATATTTCTAACTAGCTGTTGCCCGCGGCTTCGCTCGCGTGGATTTCGTATTTATGTTGTTACCGGTTTTCCGAAGCAATGAGATATTTTCCCGTCATTTCGGGGTAATTTCAAACTAAGGAAAAACAGGACTAACCCTGCGCAAATAAATGAGTATAATTCAAGATCCAGCTGAATTTTATATAATATACAGACGTTACTCATAAATTACTCAGAACAGAGGAACTTAGCAGCAGTATCCTAACAAATGTAAAGAGAGAGATGAGAGACACCTTTATGTAATATTGCAAAACAGAGCCAATTCGCAGAATTGAGAAAAACTAAAACCCTCTCCCTCTCTCCCTCCCTCTGTCTCTCCCCCTCCCCTTGTCTCTCCTCCTCCCCCTCCCTCTCCCTTTTCATCACCCCCTCCCCCTCCTTCTCTCTCTCCCTCTACCTCTCGACCTCTACCTGTCCCTATCCCTACCCCTTACGCCAATTTAACCGCTATCCCTAACATAGAAATGACACCCATATTTATTTTTAGACATTTCAAACCTATCGCACCCCAACCCCATCCCCAGGGGACGATGGTATTTCACGTCCACCACGTTGGATTTCAAAGTTGTTGTAGCTTTCGCAATCAGCGACCCGATAAACCATACAAACGACACCCATATTGATTTTAGACATTTCAAACCTCCCCAACTCCATCCCCAGGGGGATGATGGTATTTCACGTTCACCACGTAGGATTTCAAAATTGTTGTAGTTTTCGTAATCAGCGACCCGATAAACCATACAAACGACACCCATATTGATTTTTAGACATTTCAAACCTATCGCACCCCAACTCCATCCCCAGGGGGATGATGGTATTTCACGTCCACCACGTTGGATTTCAAAATTGTTGTAGTTTTCGTAATCAGCGACCCGATAAACCATACAAACGACACCCATATTGATTTTTAGACATTTCAAACCTATCGCATCCCAACTCCATCCCCAGGGGGATGATGGTATTTCACGTCCACCACGTTTGATTTCAAAATTGTTGTAGTTTTCGTAATCAGCGACCCGATAAACCATACAAACGATACCCATATTGGTTTTTAGACTTTTTCACCCCATTTCCCTTTTTTAGGGGTTGAATTTGGGGTGGAATTTCAATAACAGTGATGAACGTTGCATAGAATTACATCATTAATGCCTAAATAATAAATTATGTGGATTTTACTTTAAGAATAAAGAATTTTCAACTTCATCCCCCTTTTCACCCTTAAGGGTGTTGAATTTTCAAAAACCCTGAGACACGTAATTATTAATTTTTTGTCGTCAGCCTAAATACAAATTTTGAAGATCCTAACTTCAAAACTGACGGACTTTCATACAAACTTTCATCCCCTATTTAACCCCCTTAGGGGTGGAATTTTGTAAAACCCTTTCTTAGTGCACCCCTAGGCCTCATAGGGAACCTACATGCTAAATTTGGAATCTCTAGACCCAGTGGTTTGGGCTGTGCGTTGATATGTCAGTCAGTCAGTCACCTTCTTCTTTTATATATATAGATACTAGCTGTTGCCCGCGGCTTCGCTCGCGTGGATTTCGTATTTATGTTGTTACCGGTTTTCCGAAGCAATGAGATATTTTCCCGTCATTTCGGGGTAATTTTAAACTAAGGAAAAACAGGACTAACCCTGCGCAAATCAATGAGTATAATTCAAGATCCAACTGAATTTTATACAATATACAGACGTTACTCATAAATTACTCAGAACAGAGGAACTTAGCAGCAGTATCCTAACAAATGTAAAGAGAGAGATGAGAGACACCTTTATGTAATATTTCAAAACAGAGTCAATTCGCAGAAGTAATTGAGAAAAACTTAAACCCTCTTCCTCTCTCTCGCTCTCTTCCCCCTTTCTCTCCCCCTCCCCCTGTCTCTCCCCCTCCTCCCTCACCCCTGCCCCTCCCTCTCCCCCTCCCCCTGTCTCTCCCCCTCCTCCCTCACCCCTGCCCCTCCCTCTCCCTTTTCATCACCCCCTCCCCCTCCCTCACCCCCTCCCCTCCTTCTCCCTCTCCCTCTCTACCTCTCGACATCACTACCTCTCTACATCTCTACCTCTCTTCCTCTCGACCTCTCTACGTCTCTATGTCTCTATGTCTCTACGTCTCTACCTCCCTCTCTACCTATCTACCTCTCTGCCTCTCTACATCTCTACCTGTCTACCTCTCTACCTCTCTCCCTCTCTACCTCTCTACATCTCTACCTGTCTACCTCTCTACCTCTACCTGTCCCTATCCCTACCCCTAACGCCAATTTAACCGCTATCCCTAACATAGAAATGACACCCATATTTATTTTTAGACATTTCAAACCTATCGCACCCCAACTCCATCCCCAGGGGGATGATGGTATTTCACGTCCACCACGTTGGATTTCAAAGTTGTTGTAGCTTTCGTAATCAGCGACCCGATAAACCATACAAACGACACCCATATTGATTTTTAGACATTTCAAACCTATCGCACCCCAACTCCATCCCCAGGGGGATGATGGTATTTCACGTCCACCACGTTAGATTTCAAAATTGTTGTAGTTTTCGTAATTAGCGACCCGATAAACCATACAAATGACACCCATATTGATTTTTAGATATTTCAAACCTATCGCACCCCAACTCCATCCCCAGGGGGATGATGGTATTTCAGGTCAACCACGTTTGATTTCAAAATTGTTGTAGTTTTCGTAATCAGCGACCCGATAAACCATACAATCATCATCATCATCATCATATCAGCCGAAAGACGTCCACTGCTGGACATAGGCCTCCCCTAAAGAACTCCATGACGACCGGTCCTGCGCTGCTCGCATCCAGCGGCTTCCCGCGACCTTGACCAGATCGTCGGTCCACCTTGTGGGGGGCCTGCCAACGCTTCGTCTTCCGGTACGTGGTCGCCACTCTAGAACCCTCACGCCCCATCGGCCATCGGTTCTTCTTGCGATGTGCCCTGCCCACTGCCACTTCAGTTTAGCGATTCTCAGGGCTATGTCAGTTACTTTAGTTCTTCTGCGGATCTCCTCATTTCTGATTCGATCGCGCAGAGAGACTCCGAGCATAGCCCTTTCCATAGCCCTTTGGGTGACTTTGAGCTTTCTGATAAGGCCCATCGTGAGCGGCCACGTCTCGGTGCCATATGTCATCACTGGCAACACACACTGGTCAAAGACTTTCGTCTTGAGACACTGCGGTATTTTGGACGTGAAGATATTGCGGAGCTTCCCGAACGCTGCCCATCCGAGTCGGATTCGACGAGTAACCTCTTTCTCTAAGTTGGATTTACCCAGCTGGACTGTTTGTCCCAGGTATACGTACTCATCAACAACTTCGAGCGTAGAGTCTCCAACTTTGAGTGGAGTGGGTACAACAAGGGCGTTAGACATAATTTTCGTCTTATCCATGTTTATTTTAAGACCCACTTGTTGTGAAACTCTACTGAGGTTATTGAGCATCGTGCCGAGATCTTCCAGGGTCTCAGCCATTACGACAATATCGTCGGCAAATCGAAGGTGGGTCATGTACTCTCCATTGATGTTGATGCCAAGTCCTTTCCAGTCCAGGAGTTTGAAGACATCTTCCAATGCAGCGGTGAACAGTTTAGGAGATATGACGTCTCCCTGTCTCACTCCTCGCTGCAATTGGATAGGTTTCGAGTCCTGGTCCTGAAGACGAACTGACATAGTGGCGTTTTTGTACAGGTCCTTCAACACTTCAATGTACCGATAGTCGACTTGGCACCTCTGGAGAGATCGTAGCACTGCCCACGTCTCGATCGAATCGAAGGCCTTCTCATAGTCCACAAACGCTAGGCAAAGTGGCTGGTTATACTCTTCGGTCTTCTGTATAACTTGCCGTAGCGTATGTATGTGGTCTATGGTACTGAAGCCTTTACGAAAACCGGCTTGTTCGGGAGGCTGGAAGTCGTCGAGCCTGCGCGCGAGACGGTTCGTAATGACTCTCGAGAACAGCTTATAGACATGGCTCAGAAGTGAGATGGGTCTGTAATTCTTCAGCAGGGTCTTATCACCCTTTTTGAAGAAGAGTACCACCACACTTCTGTGCCATGCCTGTGGCGTTTTCCCTTCGAGTATGACAGAATTAAACAGCTTCTGAAGAGCTTTAAGCACTGGCCTTCCGCCTGCTTTCAGAAGCTCAGCCGTAATTCCATCGTGCCCGGGTGCCTTGTTGTTTCTAAGCTGTCTGAGAGCCATTCTAATCTCGTACAAGCTGACGTCCGGGATATCTTCGGTATGGTGTCGGGTAAGTCTAGCTCTTGGATCGTTGGCCAGACTGCTAACGGGTGGGCCGGTTGATGTGTATAACTGCCCATAGAACTTCTCGACTTCCCTCAGTAGCTCAGGCTTGGACGATACGGTTCTGCCATCCTCGGTCTTCAGCCTCGTCAACTGGCTCTGTCCAATAGACAGATCTCTTGCGAACACTTTGGAGCCTTTGTTCCGCTCAATCGCTTCTTTAATATGGTTAGTATTAAATAGCCGAAGGTCGCGAGTCAGAGACTTAGAGATCTGTTTATTGAGCCGCCGATATTGAGAAGCATCTTCCGGAGACTGCAGAACCATTTCGCGTCTTTCTTCCATTAGCTTGAGGGTATGGTCAGAGATCTTTTTGGTTCTTTTAGTACGGTGGGGTCTAAAGTACTTTGACCCAATTGTATGGACAGTTTCCACGAACCCGTTATTGTAGTCGTCCACATCTACGCATTCACCAAGGCATTCAAAGCGGTTTTGCAGTTCGAGCTGAAAGCCGTCGGGGTTTTGGATATTGGTGGGTACTGGTCGGAGCGTAGACTTCATCAGTCGAGTTCTTTCCAGCTTTACGTTGATATTCAATGTGCCTCTTACCAACCGGTGATCGCTTCCGGTTTTAACCGCATTGATCACAGAGACATCATTGAATATTTGCTTCTTCGTCGACATGATAAAGTCAATCTCATTTTTTGTAGCACCATCGGGACTGATCCAGGTCCATTTTCGGTTTTCCGACTTTTTGAAGAAGGAATTCATCATAAAGAGTCCTTCTTTCTCCAAAAAGTCGGCTAACATGTGGCCCCTGGAATTCCGATATCCAACACCAAATTGCCCCACCCTCAGCTCACCATCGCCTCGCTTGCCCAGTTTCGCGTTGAAGTCCCCCATGACAACGGTATAGTGGGTCTTAGGCGTATGTATGGCTTTAGAGATATCCTCATACATAGCCTCGACTTCATCATCAGAGTGTGTCGATGTGGAGGCGTATACCTGTATGACCTTCAGCGAATACCGTTTGGTGATTCTGAGTATAAGGTACGCTACCCGCGACGACACACTCTCGATCATGACGACGTTGTTCACGAGAGACTTGTGGACCATAAACCCGACACCTCCCTGGGACAGTTGGTCGCCCTCCCGGAAATAGAGCAAGTTACCTGATTTTAGGGTTATCAAGTCCTCCCCCTCTCTTCGGACTTCAGATAGACCCAAGATGTCCCAGTGTAACCTGCTCAATTCTTCCTCGAGTTCAGCAACCTTCTCGTCGGTCCGCAATGTGCGCGTGTTGTACGTTGCCAGGGCCAGAGGTCGTCGTTGTTGGTAGCCTGGCATCTGCCGGGGATTCTTCGCACCCCCTGCCCCACCGTTACCATGACCGCTACCAGAGCCAGGAATAGCGGGGCCGCCGGGGACTAGGGGCCGGTGCTTATTGACGTGATTCATAGGATTTTTAGGGGGTTTTACCATAGTCGCCACGCTTGGCAGACGGGTTGGCGCCCGCAGTAAGATGAAATAATACACAGAAGGACGCTGCTGCCCATCCTCTGGATTTCATTTCCCTTGGTCGCCTCTTACGACACCCACGGGAAGAGATGGGTCGGTACTATTCTTTTTAGGCCGGCACCGCACAGCTCTTTTAGGCCATACAAACGATACCCATATTGGTTTTTAGACTTTTTCACCCCATTTCCCTTTTTTAGGGGTTGAATTTGGGGTGGAATTTCAATAACAGTGATGAACGTTGCATAGAATTACATCATTAATGCCTAAATAATAAATTATGTGGATTTTACTTTAAGAATAAAGAATTTTCAACTTCATCCCCCTTTTCACCCTTAAGGGTGTTGAATTTTCAAAAACCCTGAGACACGTAATTATTAATTTTTTGTCGTCAGCCTAAATACAAATTTTGAAGATCCTAACTTCAAAACTGACGGACTTTCATACAAACTTTCATCCCCTATTTAACCCCCTTAGGGGTGGAATTTTGTAAAACCCTTTCTTAGTGCACCCCTAGGCCTCATAGGGAACCTACATGCTAAATTTGGAATCTCTAGACCCAGTGGTTTGGGCTGTGCGTTGATATGTCAGTCAGTCAGTCAGTCAGTCAGTCAGTCAGTCAGTCAGTCAGTCACCTTCTTCTTTTATATATATAGATTAGTATTTGATTAGGTTTATGCGTGTGTTACGCTAGTTTATAGTTTACTATTTTATCAAACTAGAGTACATCAGCTCTCACTGTTGGGCACAGGTGTCCAGCAATGAACATCTTTTGGCTGATATTATGTATGACGAGACTAACGAACTTGGAATCTTTCTTACGATTATCGGAACAACATGAAATAATTCAATTGATATCAGTTTATCTTGGCGAACGTTCCAAGGTCAATTTTAGAATGTTCTAAATAAAGGCCAGGTCAAAAGTATCCTAAACCGACGAACGTGTATGAAAGGGTTGATGCGAGTAGAGAAGCGAAAGAAGTGTCAATCACGTAGAAATAAAAGGCCCTGGTCTCTGCCTACCCCAACGGGATAGAGGCGTGCTATGTATGTTAAAATGCTCATGAAAATTTCTGGGCGCGCAGGCGGAGTAACTATAGTCTAACCGCAACCGAGGTACCGCGCCTTAGGTATGCTCACGGCGAGATGGGGGGGCCATCGCTCGTCATCGCTCACGGCGACAACTAGTTCTTGCTCTTTCCTTACCACCCCCCCACCTCCCCGCGAATACCTAAGGCGCGGTACAGCGGTTGCGGTAAGACTATAGTTACTCACATTTATTCATACTATCATCACAAAGAATGCTTCAATAACTGTTTGAACTGTTTGTAGGAAGCGGCACAAAGAAAATCTCGTGTAAAAATCAATTAGCCTTTGTGTGTAAACTTAACACGTGCTTCATAACTTCGATTCAAATGTGCAAAACGGCATCGACCTATCTTGGTGAAATGTTCCGCATTAGTCCAAGAAAGATATCCTTAACGATAAGTTCATTCAACCTATGATTTTTGCCAGAAAATACACTAATAACTACTACAAGTTGTAAAACAGTATATATTCTTTATTGCACAATTACTACACAGAAAGATACAAACAACAGGACATTTAGAAAAGCCGGGCTTATCTCTACAAGAGATTTCCAAAAATAGGAATCGGTTTTTTTATGCTTTATCACAACACAAACAGCTAACTTATAAAAAAATAATTGGATGATGTTCAATTTGGTATAGAGAGTTTATTGAACTTTAATTTTGTTCTGGCCTATAAAACGCTTTTGCCATTATCTACGAATCTCAGTCTGATGTTTTTTTAAATATGTTGCGTTCTACGAATAAATGTTGCGTTTCAAATTCTACCTTTTTACGTATCTAACGCGATTATCAAGTCTGAGTTCAGATAAAAAGGTCAGAGTCATTGTCGAGTCATCAAGGAAAGTTTGCGTGACGAACAGAGCTCTTCGCTTGGCACATTTCGATCGCGTTTTGGGTCAATAAACCATTTGGAAGTTGGTAAAAAGAACTGCAAATTCATGACGCGTAAAAATAAAACCAGTTTAAGAAAAACCAGCGCTACGCTTCAAACCGTAGAAGCCAGAGACCTGCTCCAGGTCATACATGGCTGTAGTATATTTATTATTGTATGTGGGTATCTATAAGCATTAACCTAGTGGGTAGTCAAATAAATTCAGTCTTTGTCTGGCAAGCTGTTGTTTCACTACATGGTGACAGCGGTGACGGAAAAATTAACGAATCTAAGCAGTTATTTTGTGCAAAGTCGCCGTAGTTAGTGATTATTAGTGGCAAATACTTATTCCACATATAGTGAAAATAAAATGGAGCATGCTAGACCACCGGCTGAGCTTCGTTTGGAAGGCGGACCGGCGAGTCGCGCCGACGCTTGGCGAAAATGGCAGAAGCAGTTCAAAATATTTCTGAAAGCCTCTGGAGTACATAAAGAAGCGGCGGATGTGCAGGCTAGTTTGTTAATCAATTTAATAGGAGCCGAGGGATATGATATCTACTCTACTTTTAAGTTCGCCAAGGAAGAAGAACGAGATGACGTCACGAAAATATTTTCTTTGTTTGATGAACATTTCAAGACAAAGAAAAATACAACTATGTTGCGATTTAAATTTTTTACAAGAAACCAAGAAAACGGAGAAACGATCGATGAATACGTGACGGCGTTACGTATTTTGAGTCAGGATTGCGAGTTTGAACACCTTCAAAACGGATTAATTAAGGATCGCATAGTTTGTGGTGTCGTGGATAGTTCTGTTCGTGACAGATTACTCCGCACGGACGATTTGACACTGGAAATAGCCGTCAAAGTCTGTCAGGCGAGTGAAATGTCGAACGAAGAAAATCGTCATATCGAGGTAGCGAAGTCGAACGGTAGCGGGCACGGTGAGACAGGAGCGATGGCGGGTGTGGATGCATTATTCGGTGCTAGTACAGGCGCACCGAGGTCACGGGCGATGGGTGGCGGCGGAGGCGCGCGGAGGGGGCGCGGGGCGAGTGCTACCAATAATTTCTCGCGCGACCGAGCCGGCCCGTCGGGAAAAAAAGTATGCGGATTTTGTGGGCACTGGTGCGAGGGTGGTTCGCAGTGTCCAGCTAGAAGCGTAAAATGTTTTGTGTGCGACAAGCGTGGACATTATAAAAAAATGTGTCGGGTCAGGAGACAAAACAAGGTGTTTGAAATATTTGAAGAAGAGGACGAAGACAGTCTATATTACATATCGGTTATCGAAGACAGTGTAAGCAATGGACAGAGGAAGTGGTATGAAACTTTATCCTTATCGAGTAGCGGACAGAATGTTAAATTTAAATTAGACACGGGATCGGACTTAAATGTATTATCAAAACAAAATTTTCTTAATCTAGGTTTCAGTGTTAATAGTATAGAAAAAAGTAACATTAAAGCTCAATCTTTTTGTGGAAATTTTATACCTATTGCTGGAAAATGTGTAATGTCATGGTTGTACAAAAATCAGATGTATAATTTAACATTTGTAATAACAGAAAGCCCCTGTCAGAGTATTTTAGGAAAATTTGCCTGTGAAAAACTGGGGATCATAAAAAGAATCATGACAATAAATGTCGATAATTATAATGATTTATTTACTGGTTTAGGTAAACTTCCAGGTAAATATAAAATCGTTATAGAAAAAAATGCAAGCCCTACTGTCTGTCCGGTTCGAAAAATACCGATAGGTGTTAAAGATAAATTGCTCAGTGCTTTAAATCAAATGGTTGAAATGGGTGTAATAAGGAAAGTCACTCATCCAACTCCCTGGGTAAACGGAATCGTGCTACCTAATAAAAAAAATGGAGAGCTACGTGTGTGTCTTGATCCGCGACCTTTGAACCGAGTGATAAGGCGCGCGCACTATCCGCTCCCCACTATAACAGTAATAGCCGTGAAGCTGGAGGGTGCGCGGTTCTTCAGCAAGCTGGACGACTTGTGTACCTTTGGCACACCTTTCGGTAGGTATCAATTTTTAAGAATGCCGTACGGCATTAACTCAGCATCAGAAGTATTTCATGCCAAAGTACGACAGCTGCTGGAAGACCTGGAGGGAGTCGACTCCTTTGTCGATGATGTTATAGTGTGGGGGAAGACAGCTGCAGAGCACGACTACCGCCTCGGACAACTGTTGCAGAGGGCAAGGGAGGTAGGTATTAAATTTAATAAGGAAAAATGCGAGTTTTGCGTCGAGCAGGTAACGTATTTAGGTCATACTTTTAGTGGGAAGGGGATGCACTTAGATAATAATAAGCTGCGAGCTATTCGGGAAATGCCTATGCCTAGCGACAGAAGTTCTTTAGAAAGATTCCTTGGAATGGTGAACTATCTTTCTAAATTTATTCCTTACTACTCAGAGACAGTAGCGCCGTTGCGGGATTTATTAAAAAAGAATTCGTTGTGGACGTGGGGAAGTTCACACGAAGCAGTAGTAAACAGGTTAAAAGGGGCGTTGTGTAACGCACCAGTACTAGCGCTGTACTCTAGCAAGGAGCCCGTGTTGCTGTCGGTAGACGCAAGCAGCACAGCGGTAGGGGCGGTGATGCTACAAGGGGGGCGACCGGTGGAGTTTGCCTCGCTGACCCTCACGGACACGCAGCGACGCTACGCTCAAATCGAAAAAGAGATGCTCGCAATCGTGTTCGCGCTGGAACGATTCCACCAGTACGTGTTTGGCAGGCACGACGTAACGGTCGAAAGTGATCACAAACCGCTGGAAGCCATCTTCAGAAAGCCCTTGGATGCTGTACCGGCACGATTGCAGCGAATGATGTTACGTGTACAAGGTTACCATTTCGAGGTCGTGTACAAACCAGGTAAGTACATGTTTATAGCGGACGCGTTATCCCGAGCACCTCTACCAGAGTTAATGCATGAAAAAGTTACAGCAGAAGTAGAAGAGGCTACTTGCTTCCTAATACAAAACGTAAGATTCAGCCAGGAGCGATTGCAAGCGATAAGGGATGCAACAGCAGCAGATAATGAGTGCAAGGTCGTTATGGAATACATTGCTAAGGGATGGCCACACAATAAACGCGATGTAAATCCAATAGCACGACATCTATGGGCACACAGAGAAACTCTTGAGTTTGCGGACGGAGTTATATTTAAAGACAACTTGGTGTACATACCTGTGGAGTTACGGCGTGAAATGGTCGCAAAAGTGCACGATGGGCATCCAGGTATTGAGCGTAGTAAGCGACATGCTCGTGATGTCATGTTTTGGTGCGGTATGTCGCGAGATATTGAGTGCGCGGTGCGCACCTGTCGCACATGTACCGAGCACTCGGCCCGACCGTCGCGGGAGCCGATGCTGATCCACGAGGTACCTGATCTACCTTGGACGAAGGTAGGCTGTGATATATTCGAATATGCACGGAAATACTACATCGTAATAGTTGATTATTTCTCAAATTATATAGAGTTAAATAAGCTAGCAAGCATGACTTCATACGCGGTCATAAGTGCATTAAAAGAACAGTTCGCAAGGCACGGGATCCCAGCAGAAGTCATGTCGGATAATGGACCGGCCTTTGCGTCAAAGGAATTCAAAAGTTTCAGCAAGGAGTGGGGGTTTGCCCACATTACTAGCTCACCAAACTATGCTCAGTCGAACGGACTAAGTGAACGAGCAGTAAGAACTGTAAAGGGCATGATAAAAAAGACAATAGAAACAGGGTCGGATCTTTACTTAGGGTTGCTCAATTTTCGAGCTACTCCTCGAGATGGCTTAGGATCACCAGCGCAGCTGTTGATGGGGAGGCGCTTAAATACTCGTTTACCAGTGCATCCAGGAAAATTGCGCCCCGAACGTGATAATACAAAGGATTATTTAAAAATAAGAAGGAATCGCGAGCAAACCAAAAGTAATTATGACATGCATGCCCGACTACTCTCTGATTTACAGCCAGGCGACGAAGTGATCGTCACGGAACCGGTAGGTAGACGCAGTATGCGCATACAATCAAAGGCTAGCGAACCGCGGTCATATTTATTAGTAGACGGTAGCAACAGAGTTTATCGCAGAAACAGGCGTCACTTAATAAAGGTCGAGGCAGATGAAGCCCAGGAAAACGTAAGTAGTCTTATCACTAATACACCACTTCCGTCCAATTCTGTTCAGCAGAATCAGTCTGGTAAGCATGAACCTCTAAGTGAAAGCGACGAAGACACCCACCACACGAGCGGTGGCGGTGAATTAGACGACAACACCTACGAGCGAGGTGACGACGACACCTACGAGCGAGGTGACGACGACACTTACGAACCAGGTGACGAGGAGGCAGGCGACTCAAGTGGCAGCGAACCTCCTACCGACACAGGTACATCAGGTGCGGATCAGGATGGCGAACTGCCGCCGCAGCACGGCACGCTCTCTCGCGTTTATAGGGAGGCAAAGCGTAGGGCTCAGGAAGGATTATATAATTATTATTCTAAGAATAACAAATGAATAAAGTAAGGGTAATAAAGTAACACGCATGCAAATGCAAATTTTATTTTATTATCTTTACAGAAAAACAGTGTATGTAAGTACCTACTAATTTTAGTGTTCTGATCTATTCACTTAAAACCTATTTTATGTTACGATTAAGATACTATATAATGTGCCTATTTATTACTTCTAAGCAAAACATTCCACTTTGTAAAGGGGAACATGTAGTATATTTATTATTGTATGTGGGTATCTATAAGCATTAACCTAGTGGGTAGTCAAATAAATTCAGTCTTTGTCTGGCCAGCTGTTGTTTGTTGGTTGACTGTTCCATTGCTCGAAGCAGCAATGCGAGAAACTACGAAGCAAAAATAGGTCGTGTGACCTATTTTTTTCTGATCATGAAAACAATTTGCGAACTTGATTATCGTGTTTTGTATTTGTTTTTGCGTAGATTTTCCTCATCAACTAAAATTTGCGATATTTTATTTTTATTACATTAGGTACACCTACAGTAATGGTATTAACACATTTGCAACTTATGCTATATACCCGTTATCCCGATAAATGGTAACGGAAACCGGTCGTTGGTTTAACAATTTGAGCTACAGCGATAAAGGGAGTAAACTATGGATTACTCACTGTGCTGTGATTCATTGGTAGTTAGATAAACCTACTTCCATACTTCGACATTTGTCTATGACTGGCGATGACTTAGCCAAAGACTCTGCTAAGAATTTATTTTCCCTCCAGTCTTAGATGGAAACTGTGCACTATTTTGTCCTATTCATTAGTACCTGGCCGACCGAGATGTGCTAGGCTACGGATTTTTAAGAAATACTAAAAACACAAAGAAACTAATTTCTCCAAATATGAGTCATGAATCGATTTTTCGCCACCGAAAACCCAAATTTCATCGAAATCGTTAGAGCCGTTTTCGAGAACACGATTACAAATATATTGCTAGTTTAATAGTATAGGACGGTTATAGTAAAGGATATTTTATTATAGTAAAGGATATTTTATTATTTATAGACTATAAACGACTAACAAACACTTTATATAGATATTTAAGCAATTTGCAAAACGCTCAACCTACCGTTTACTATTAAAATATTCTGTGTTATTGCCGGCATGTTAGCGCCGATCATCAGCATTATTGCCCTACCCTAGCCCTGTTTCGTTACATGAAGTCTGCAAAATAACCTAGATCCTAGTGAATTTGATAGGCTACAAGATAGACCGACAATCTGGTCACTTTTAAAAGATATAATACTTTTAACTCCTATCCTATCCTATTAATCCTATTATTAATATTATAAACGCGAAAGTTTGTAAGTATGGATGGATGTTTGTTACTCTTTCACGTAAAAACTACTGAATGGATTTTAGTGAAACTTTACAATAATATAGCTTATATATCAGAACAGCACATAGGCTACAATTTATATACCTGCGCAGACGAAGTCGAGGGCACCAGCTAGTACAATTTATAGTTTCGATTGTCGGCACTTGGTAAAACTGTTAAACTCTATCTCCAGTTTGTTTTAAAACTTTGAAAAAATAAAAACAATATTGTGGAACGAGAGTACAAGTGTTTTAACCTAATAACTATTTTTAAAAGCATAAAGACAGCGCAGGACCGGTCGTGTTGTGGTGAGCTCTAGGGAAGGCCTGTTTCCAGCAGTGCACATCTTACCAGCGCCGCTACTGCCATCAGACCAAATTCTAGCTAAATTTGGCTTTGCCAGGTTAGTGGCCAACCTGAGTGGTAAGAGTTTTCAAGTCAAAAAATGTTAACGCTATCAGTTAGCCAGGAGCCCTGGACCAACCGGCTCACGTGCCTTTAGAAGCACGGAATACCTAGCGGCTACCTATTCAGAATCTGATCACGACGGCCAATGTGCTTAACTTTCTTGATCGTATAGAAAAAGCAACCACTCGGCCATAAGTGCTTCTGCGCTACTAGCTGAATTCGAAGACTAATTCGGCATACATTGCTGGAAGGCTTGGTTATGTTAATTGCAGTATCCTTACTGCAACGAGCAATGTATGCCGAATTAGTCTTTAAATTCAGCTAGGCGTGATCACTCCTTTAGTGGGATTTAAAATAAACTTTAAAGCAAAACTAGAATGATAACAGTTATACGTTTTATTATTTGCTAGAAACCTATTCAAAAAACCCAGTATAGTAAATCTGAAAATTATAAAATTTGACACGACAATGACTGTTTAGTAACTACTTTTCACATTGTAATGCAACAATAATAATTGTTGTACCATAGGTAGGTACTTCTCACGTAAATTGTGGGAAACAGACGCGAAACTCCGCGAAAGTAATAAAAAATATCATAAGGCCGTAATTAAAATGGTTAACTTCGCTGTTAAACCAAGTACTTTTAAATGAAATCAACGGAAGCCTTCCAGATAAACTCAAACTAAATAAATTTGTAAGGGCAAGATGTGGACTTATTCCATAGGGTCTACTCTAATATTTCGATATATCAATACGATACTACATCGATATAGTCAAATTAAAAACTTCGTGGTAACAATAGAGTAGAATATTGGTTAGCTGAAGTGTCAAATTCTCATCCAACCAAAATTTGGTAGAATGTTGGTTGAACCAATATTCTACCTAATCTATTCTCAATGTCCGTACTTTTGAATTTGAATGTTTCGAGCAGTATCGTACAGATAATTTGATACATCGAAAGTTGAGAGTAGATAACCAGATTCGAAAGCAGTGGAGTCATGGGAGTCCTAAAATGAATACGCCTGTATAACTGTAGGTTATTCCAAATTCGTCCTTGCTAGTCCCAGTTGGAAACGAGCGGCCTACTTATGCTGGCTTGCGTATGGCGTAGCATGCGAAAAATGCGGTCCTGCGAGACTCTGACAATAGCAGTGACGTCACAGTCACACTCCGCACTGCCGCCGCGGCGGCGAAACGCGCAATGTACAAAGTATACAGGGTGTAAAGATAGTACGAGGACAATTTTTAAGGAGACGCAAAACATGGAACTAAACAACAAAGAAATGTAGGTAGAAAAAAATTAAAAAATAGTTTTTGTGCCAAATAATTTGCAGTGGTAGGGCTTTTGTGTAATATAGTACCATTTCCTGGCCTATTTCTGCCGTAAAGCGGCAGTTTTTGCACTGCTGTGTTTCGATTTGAAAGGTAAGGGAGCCAGTGAAATTACATGGCAAATGAGATATCTCAGCTCATATACCATCTAATTTCTCAGGGTGGGTAACGCGCTTTTCCGTCCTAAGTCTTAAAGTTTGTCCCTAACATTATAAATAAGACAGTAGGTGCTATGGGTAATGAAAACCACACACCATCAGGTGGCCTATCTGAATGAATAAACATATAAACATAAAAACGCACAAAGAAAAACACTTAAGGTTACAGTGGGCAAGGCGGTCTTATCGCTCGCTTTATAAGCTCGTTGACTCACTTGTAACATTAAAAAAATCTTTGTCACACTTTTCTCAATTGCATGTTCTGCGTCATCCTTGATAAGGATCATGGTATTAATCTTGCCTTTTTCCACCCTGTATAACTGGCGGTGGCACGCGTCTTTTCTGCAAACTCCTCATTATTCCACAATTCGAGAACACAAACAATGGGAGCACCGCATGCATACACAAAATGTCTCGCGAGCCGTTCTGAAAAACATTCAAGTTCCCCGGAGTCGCTTTGAAGAGTTTGAGGATAAGCGAGAGAAGGATTTTTTTTTTCGATGACATGAGCGATATGAGAAGTTCAGTGAACTAAATACTGCAAGTCACTCCCACGGGGAACGAAAACCCTGGGTCATGCTTGCACACTTTATCATTTTCTTTAATTGCTCGCTTTCTTTAACGTGTTCAGTTCAAAATGCAAAATAATTTCGTGAAATAAGCGATCTACACAGGATAATTATAAAAGGACCGACTATGAATGTGTTTTGGGTAACAAGCAATGATCGTTATGAATTAAAGGAAAAATTTGTTTGCAGGAAAAAATCGTTCAAAGTATGTCACGCTGCTGGTTACGTTATTATAGCGTAAATGACGAGCTACTTTTTTTAATGGTTCCTAATAGCGTTTATAAGAGCCGCGGTTGGGCTTTGATTGTTGTATATTTCAACTTTGAAAAATTAACCGAAATTTGTTTGTCGCAAAACGCAGTTTACAATTTTTAGGTGCGCAGCGAGGACAAGTTTTTCGAAGTTGCAATGGGCTTTCCCCCAGCCAACTAGCGCGGCGAAAAACGTCCATTTTTAGCACTAAATAATCAGAGAATGTCGATTTCCACGGACCTACTGTTTTATAGCCTAGAGATTTGTGGTGATTGTGTTTAGGCCACGATGGGTGTGTTCAGTTCAGGAAAGCAATGACAATGAAGCTTGTATGTTGGCGCATGCGTAGAGACTATTTACGTCACTCGGCGTGTATAGTTTTCACATCTGACCCCGTGACGTCACGGTCGGCTTAAACCGCCGATAGGAAGGAATTTGAGGTATATCTTTACGAATCGAAAGTTTAATCCGTGCAGGACATGATATCGCATCTAGTTAGCTTAGCACAATAGATAAATGTTGCGAACCAAATTAAAAGTGTGAAGACAAGCTTCTAAGACAATAAAATCCAAAGGTACGGCCATTTATGTACCCATCTCCATATATTAATGAATGAAGCAAACCAAAACCTATAGGGTACTCTTTCCAAGCAAAGGAAAAGTCTAAAGTCATTGAATATTACATTACAATTGTAACGAATTAAGGTCGTTTCAAGTACATTCATTAAAAGAGGGGTCAGTTTTGAGTGGACGCAGAGTTTTTAAAATCAAATAGCAAAATGAAAACTTTTAGTAAATCCCGGTTTTCATTTTGCCATGGCCGTGCCCGGTTCTCTATAAAATTTCATCCTTAATTTAAGCTCTTGATGATGAAACATGTCAGGAACAGGAACTTCTGTGCATGCGTCTAACTAAACTAAAGCAACTCAACTGGTGAAGGCTGTCCGTTGTCTGACAGTGTTTTTATTAGGTAAATATTTATTGACAATTGCAGCATTACAATAACGTTAGTTTTATACAAAAAAAAATATGTAAATTAGCTCTTAGTTCTGGATTTACGTTCTGAATAAAATTTCACGGCAATTTACTGACCAAGCGCAATAATTTGGCAGCTAGTGTGTCGCCAAGTGACGTCACGTCATCAGGTTGTTAGTTTCGTTGAGCGCGGACGCAGGCGCCGTGACGACAGGCCGCCTTTTGTTTCTAATGGCCGTTAACAGTTAACGTGCGGAGGTGATAATGGCCTCGTCTCGTCTTCACTTTCGCACTTCATGTGCGTAAAACGGTGGCAATAGGGCACAATGGTCCAAGTGAGTAGACAGCCGCAGCAGGCAAGGCTTGAGTTTCCGCTTCATAATCAAACTTTTTTGTGTAACTTTTATAAAAATAGTACATTATCACCCAATTTATGATAGTGGGTGCTTGTAAGACCTAAAGCAAAAATTCAAACGGCTATAACACTACAATTGTACTCGTACCTGTTAATTTGCAAAATAAAGAAATTGAATAGAACACTTATTGTACGTCATATAACATACAGAATGCAATTAATACATAGCGAGTCTACTACCGCGTCGGTTGCGTGCTATGCAGCGAAAAGAAATTGAAAGAAACTACTGCAGCACAGTCTACTTTAAAAGTCGGCGTTGTAACAGTACCCCTTTGTCATTGATTTAGTCATAGTATGTAAGCAGTAAGCTTTTTACCATAGAAATATAAGGGTATTACTATTAAACGAGCAATATTTGTATATATATTTTTAATCGGTTTCTCGATTACGGCTCTAACGATTTCGATGAAATTTACCATACGGGGGATTTCGGGGGAGAAAAATCGATCTAGCCAGGTCTCATGTCTGGGAAAAGTCGTTTTCCCCGTGTTTTAAGCATTTTTATAAAATACATGTTTTAGACAAAACCTACAACGCCATCTGTTTGCGGGTAGCACAGCTTGCTCAGCCGATGATATTTTAATGGGTCGACCAGTAAAGCCCGCGTCACATGCACAGAGGCGGTAGCGGAAGCGTTCCGGGGGCAGTATTTTTTGTTAAGTATGAGTTCTTATGCACCCTGTCTGTCAGCCGCTGGTCTAATCTAAGAAGTGCGATGCGGATGCGCGCATGATGCACGCCGCCTGTCACTTGTTTCATACAAAGCGACGCGTCGTCGCAGTGCGGCGAGGGTGAGGCGCGGTCGTGCAGTGCGCCCGATGCGCGCATCAGTTTGAAGCTGCACGCCGAACGATACACACAGGGACGGAGTACGGACACAGGGAAAATGCGTATCTCCTGTTATGCAAATTTGCTAAATGCATCAAAGCTAGCATGTCTTCATCATCAGATGAAGAGGACATGTTGTCTTATTGAAATCGAAATTTAGAATGCCCTAAATACGTCCACTGCCGACGCCCGCACCACACCTTTCGCGCACTTCTTGCGTACTGCACCGGCGCTGCCGGTTGCGCGCATGATGCGCGCATCCGCATCGCACTTCTTAGATTAGACCAGCGGCTCACATTGAAAACGGTCGCGGCGCGGCGCGGTGCGGCGCGGGTGCGGCCGGGCCGCTAGTACGGTCAACCGCTTGTCGGTAGAAACTTTTTCTACTCTATTACCACGCAATAAGGTCCAAAAGTGTTTCTACTGATGTGCGGCCGTGTGTACAACCCCGCGGACCGGGCGCGTCGCGGGGCCGAGCTTTCGGCGGGCAGCGGGCGCTGTATTCCAGTGCGTTCAATGCAACCCGTCACACAGAGCGGTAGCGGCGCGGCGCGGTGCGGTGCGGTCCGGGCGCGGACTTTGACGTTGTACTCGTATTTTCTTACAAGAATTTTTTTAAAATTACAACGCTAATAACAGTATCAATTCTTCTTCGTCACTGTCCATCGTCAGGAAAAAAATATCACTCAGAAATTTTCAAGATGGCTCCTTTTGCTGTCACACCGACCGCTACCGCGCCGCTGCTGTAGTATGGCCAATGAGTGATCACAAGGGGTATGTGGATGGAAAAGTCGAAAGCAGAAAGTTTGACTTAAGAACTTTGTTGGGGCTAGTTAGGAGATAAACATACTAAAAGTCCTTCCCCCTCCGAGGTCCGCTCGAGGGGGGGCACAAAGAAGGACCCGTTTTTTTGTTTTTTGCTTACATCTCAAAAACGATGCGTCGAACGAAATTTTGTAGTACTACATAATAAAAGCTGATCAAATTCTCTACAACTTTGGCTTTCACACTTTTTATCTCTCTTATCTTTGCCTAACTATGAGCTTTGACAAATGGTCGATTTTCAAAAATGTTTTCAACAGTCTTACGTTTTATTTTTTGCTTCATAACTTTTCTCAAGTGCTGCTGAAAATTTTATCAGCTTTTATTATGTAGTACAACAAAATTTCATACGACGTACCGTTTTCGAGATGTAAGCAAAAAACAAAAAAATGCGACCTTCCTTGTGCCCCTCCTCGAGCGGACTTCGGAGGGGCAAGGACTTTTAGTATGTTTATCTCCTAACTAGTCCAAACAAAGTTCCTTAGTCAAACTTTCTGCTTTCGACTTTTCCATCCACAAATTATTCGTTGCTTAAGTTACTGTCCCGCCGCGGTTTCCGCGCGGTACCTCTATGTGATGTGACCGGTCCCGGAACGCTTTCGCTTCCCGCAGGTCCGCCCCCGGACCGCTTCCGCTATCATACCGCTCTGTGTGACTTGGGCTTAAGGGTAATAGAAGGAAGATTAACGAAAATATGTGCCACAAAGTATTCTGAAATTTATGCAGTCATTGTAAATACGGCATAGGCGTCGTTCTGTAAATTTTGTATGAGGATGTCAAATCACGTTTGATGATTTGATATTACAACTTGGGACACAATGGCAGATGTCATCCCATAGTAAAATAAATTAGTATTCCTTCTATTCCGAGCGGAGCAAGGAGTCCGAATCATTTGCTTTTTACACAAGTTTTAAACTAACTCATACTACCGTCTCATATATTGATTTCCAAGAAAAGAAAAGGTTTGGTAAGTACATTCTAACCATAATCTAAGTCAAGATAGTAGATAGGCAACACAAACATAGGTTGCATAAGGTGTGTTTGATACGGCTAAGCCTTTATCGGCGAAACGTAAAGCGCTTGTTGACAAGTCGTAGATACGAGATAGGCAGATAGCACCAGCAATCGAGCAATCGTACTTACACGTCGTCGAGTGGCAATAAAGTGTCTAGTATTGTTATTGATTACTGTACTTGTATAATTACTGAGTATTTATACCTATAGATAACGATGTTTACAAAGGGTCTCACTCACTGAGATAAGGAGCGTAAGTTCAGTCACAAAAGTGTCAAAATTGTACAGGATTTTGACCAAAGATTTTAAAATTTGTTTCCCAATCTCAGTCTTAGCTTCTTTTGCAACAGACTCTACTTATAAAATACCTAATTTCAATGCGCTCCGTTGAGATGTAAAACAGTTCCAAACTTGCACTTTCTAAATCAGCAATACAGAGGTAAGTATAGCACTGTCAGATATAAGCTTGAATCAAAGTCGGAATCGAGCTGTTAGAGTATAAGAGCAGATATGTTAAATATAAATAGTGTAGGCAACGAAGCAGTTGACCCCAACATAAATTTTTTAGGCAGATTTTATTTGACAGGATGATAAAGAATCATGAATTAAATGTAAATTCAAAATTACAAAAAAGAAAAATTACAAAAAAGAAAAATCATACATTTTCATTCATCACAAATTTTTGTATGGAAAAATTAAAAGTACCGATGTTTTTTGGATTTTTTTGTAGAAGGTTTGTCTCATCTAGTGTAATACCCCAGCAAAGTTTCATCGACTGAGGATTTAATGCGGGGGTCTTCATACAACGATCCGCTTCGTTGCCTAGACTAATATGTATGTATTTGTAACCGTAATTTTTTTAGCGGCAACGTGAACGTTGCGACTGGTTGTCGATTTCAATTTGCTCGCCAGCAGTTTGAAGAACCCGCTCACGTCAGTTTACTATTATTTCATCTGTGCCAGCTCCTTCAAACAAATTGAAATAGCCAGCGAACGCCGCCGTCGATTCAAAGTCGCTGTTTGGGGACTCTGCCTTAATAGACTGTATTGTATGTGTAAGCTTTGTTACTAATTTCACTTGCCAATCGCCATTAAGATTTAAGCGGAGTATACATATAGGTAGAAACGGCTAAACGTGATGATCAAAGATGGAAGCAGAGTAAGTGGTATGTTTTGGTAAGTGGGAAGGGGAAGTTATAGAAAACAATGGCACTTACTTCATTTGTTTAACTATAGTACTCTTGCCCGACTCGCCGGCACCTGAAACAAACGTGATTCATTAGATAATTTATACAATACAATAGAAAATATATTCTAAACTATAAAACACCTGATATGAACAATTTTGTGCGGTTAGAATGAACAATTAAGATTTCTGTGAAGTCATAATATTTTAATGTTTTGATTCTGAATATTTGCAAAAGCAAGGCTATTAGAATAACTAACCTTTCTTGAATTTAAGACCACTTTAACAAGATTATTATCTTAATAGTATCAAGCTAAGATTCTGTCTCTGTGTTTGTCCTTTTATTTATCAGAAATTGTACTATGAATCTATTGTTCGCAAAAAAAACCGGCCAAGTGCGAGTCGGACTCGCGCACCGAGGGTTCCGTACCACCACATAATCATAATTGTATTAGTTGAAATTTCAGTAAGTTAATGTGATCGATTTTTTGATTCCGACACACGCTTAACCAAATTTTATTATTTGTTGTTATTTTATAGCTTATGCACTACAAACATACCAATTTTCAAGTTTGTAAGTGTTCCCGTTTTTAAAATAGAACTAAAACAAAAATCTTATATATTATATGAATGTTCTTATATGAATGTTCTTGAAACGGGAGCTCACCACAATTGGTTACTATTAGTTGTGAGAAAAGTTGTAATATTTAATGATTTCAGACTTTTCCCATTATTTGTACTGTGAGACCTAGCTTCTTGCCAAATTTCATAATTTTAGGTCAACGGGAAGTACCCTGTAGGTTTTGCTTTTTCGCATAAATGTATGGAGATGAGGACATAAAATGCCATATCTTTTGATTGCGTCGTTGTAAATAATTGAAATTTTCAGATCTTGTGTGGTTCATAGATCCTAATATATGTTATTAATTTCAACCTGATACCTTTACCCGTTCGTGAGATAAAGGGTCTTGACAGACAGACAGACAGACGGACAACAAAGTGATCCTATAAGCGTTCCGTTTTTTTCTTTTGAGGTACGGAACCCTAAAAAGCAACAAAACTAGTAAGTTTTAGTTATAGATTTAAAAGAGGATTCATTCCGAAGAGGCTTCATCCAATTTGCCCTAAGCTGCAAGCCAGACAGAACGGGCGCGGCGCGCTTTGGGTGCGCCCGAGGCGCGCTTCGAGCGCCCCCGTGGTACACTTTTCGGCTGGACGACGCAATCGATGGCCGCGGACTGTGCTGTGCGGCGGCGTGCCGGCGGTGCACCGACAGTGCGCCTTAGGCATGCCGTCTCGTCGCCTGTTCAAATCACATGCATACAAAATGTAGGAGAACGACGCGGTGCAAGCCAGACAGAAGAGGTGCGCTGAAGGCGTGCCGTGCGGCGCACCTCTTCTGTCTGGCCTGCGCCTAAGACAATCGAAACCAACTTTTGTATCTTTAACTACCCTTCCAAAAAAAATTACATTATTCCGCTTCGGTGAAACCAATAACTCTATGGAGTTGGATTTTTGGTGTTATGAAATAATGTTGAACACAAGAAAAACAAACTCAAAAAGAATTCTATAGAAAGGTTAATTTTCTCTTATAGAATACAAATTTTGATTCAAAGAACGGTTCCCAAACAATTTGGTTCAGATTAAATTAGATTTACCAAGATAGATAACAAATATGTTCACAACATTGTGCTTCTTTTTCACTCCGAATAGACACGCGGCGGCTATAAAAGTGGTAGCCATCATTTAAAAAGTAAATTACTAGCTAAAAGTAAACAGTTACAGTCCACATTATACATGTCTTTCCCTTGTAAAATTAGAGCGAGAATGTAAATCAAACGAGCAAAAAGGCATTAATAAACCTACATCGTTCAGATGTATAAAGAATGGAAATAAATCGACTTTCTATAAACCTACAAATAAAGTGACAAAACACGAAATAAAAATCTTATCTATTTAAATATTTTTATTTAAATAAATATAAGTACATTTTAGAGTTACAGAAAAACATTTTTTGTCTTATAAGGTAATTTTTTTAAATTAAATTTATTTATTATACAAATAAGTTATACAATTTTACTCTAATCACACACGCAAAACTGTGGGCGAGTAGAATGTTTGAGGCGCATGAAATGTGTGTACGTACACACGCATGCAAGTTCTTGATATCACAAGGCTCACAAGTGTGTTCTATTAGATCTAAATTACTAGGTTTAATTTTTTAAACTATAATTTACAGAATTTCTCATGGAAGTTTTCAGGTATTTAGCTACAACCGGTACAGATCGCTATTTATGAGCACACGTGTCAGCACTTTAATATATTTTTTGAAAAATCAAATATCTGGAAAGACATCCACCGAAAACTGAAACCATAAAACAGAACAACTTATGTTGTGGTCTAAAAGTGGTATTAGGGGGGGGCCAGCTTATAATTTTATTAAAAGTTACCTATTTAATAGAACTCAATGTGTGGAAATTAAAACATATAATAAATCTTGTAATCGCCTTGAGACTTATTACTCTTCGTACAAACCAAACAATCTTGGCGTGCCGCAAGGCAGCATATTAGGCCCATTACTGTTCCTCTTATATATAAACGATTTGCCAAAGTTTATAAACCATGAATGTATTTTATTTGCGAACGACACCACAATAATTATTAAGAGCGATAATCCAGACTCCCTGGAAAGTCAGGTCAATATGGTTTTAAAGGATACAATTAACTGGCTATCAGAGAATAACTTGAAGGTAAATATACAGAAAACCAAATGCATGCAATTCTATAAACCCAGATCCAAACCACATAATCTAAATATTCGTTTCGAGGGAAATCAGATTGAAGAGGTTACAAGTATAAAGTTTCTGGGTATTACGAGTACCTTGGACAGTAACTGTAATTGGAGAAATCACATCGAAGAATTATGTTCAAAAATTAATAGATTTATCTATGCTCTTAGACGAGTAAGTCAAGTTGTTTCCAGGAGCGCTGCTATTACGGCTTATAACGGCTATGTCTGCTCTTTTTTGCGTTACGGTATCATTATGTGGGGTAATTCTAGTGATTTGGTTAGGGCTTTTGTTATGCAAAAACGGTGTATTCGTTCCATCTTTGGATTAAATCGGTTAGACTCTTGCAGGCCATACTTTAAAAAGTACCAGCTATTAACGTTACCTTGCATGTACATACTGGAAATATGCCTTTTTGTTCATAAACACAAGGAACTCTTTCAGCTTAATTTTGAAGTTAGCTCTAGAATTCTACGCAAGCAGCATAGGCACAAACGGTAAAAACCGGCAAGTCGGTTACAATGTATCTCGAAAAATTCTTATATAATGTGTGTTAACATTTACAACAAGCTGCCAGAGTCATTTACTGTCATGAAAGTAAATACATTTAAAAATTGTCTTAAGGCTTGGCTACGAGGGCCACACCGAAATGATCGGGAATACAAAAAAGTACAAAAATAATACAACAATATTTACTTTCATTGTTTTTCGAAGTATTCTCCGTGACAATCGATGCACTTTTGCATTCTATCAAACCAATTATTATAACAGTAATTCCAGTCTGAAGTGGATATAGTCGAAACGGCCGATTTGTAAGCTTCGACTACCTCTTCTGGGCCTTGAAATCGTTGACCACGTAGCATATCTTTAATTCTTGGGAATGTAAAATAATCATTGGGGCTCAAGTCAGGGCTATACGGTGGATGGTCCATTAACTCCACGTTTTCCTGATTTAAAAACGCGATCGTTTTGCGAGCGGTATGTGAGCTCGCATTATCCTGGTGAAGAATGATGCGACGATTCTGATTAATTTTACGAAGTTCTCTTATGACTTCCGGCAAACAAACTATTGTGTACCAATCAGCAGTAACCGTTCTGCGTTCTTGTAAAGGAATCGTAGCCACATGACCAGTTTTCGATACAAACGAAGCGACCATTTTTTTCGACACGCTACGAGAGCGGACAACTTTTGTTGGCTTGACCTCGCCTTCGAAGACCCACACAGCCGATTGATGTTTTCTTTCGGGCTCATATGAATAAATCCACGATTCATCACCAGAGACGATATTGTAAACTGCATTTGAGCTCCCTCTATTGAACCGTTGCAGAGTAGACCGACACCAATTAACACGAGCCGAATTTTGTTCCTCGGTCAAACGATGGGGCACCCAGCGGGAAACTAACTTCTTGACACCCAGTTCATCATGTAAAATAGTTTGAATCGCTGTCATACCAATGCTGAGAGAAGCCCGAATCTGCTCGTATGTCACATGTCCATCTTCTTTTATTAATTGGCGCACAGCATCGATGTTATCTTGTGTTACCGCTGTTTTTGGTCGACCAGTAGAAGGAACTGTCGTGAGAGAGGAACGTCCACGACGAAACTCAGAATACCAACGATATATAGTCGTTTTACTGGGTGCTTCAAGTTATATGATGATGATGATGATAAACAGAAACAAGCTCGGCGAGACATTGTTCTTGAGATAAACCTCGACGAAAGTTGTGAAAAATTATGGCACGGAAATGTTCCCGCGTAAGCTCCATTTTCCCCACTGACTTGTCAAATTCAAATGGCTACTACTCTTTTCTTTTTTACTTTTTTTAAAATTCAAAAATTGTGTTTGAAATAATACTACATGTCATAAACCAAAAAGGTTTTAATCTAATTTATTCCTGAGTATTCTATTCCCGATCTTTTCGGTTTGGCCCTCGTAATAGATCAATGTTTTTACAGCGTGAAGGAATTCTTAAATGACTGAATTTATTGCATGATTTTTCTTTGTCTGATTTAATTTTCTATTGTATTAATTTGTAATTTTGTATAATTTTAATTGAATTTTTAGTATGACTATGTGTAAATGCCTGGAAAGGTAGAATTTAGTGGTCACGATCTGCAATTGTATCTGCACAAACATGAACCTAAATTCATACACAATAAAAATCTTATCTTAAGGAAAAAATACAAGTAAAATTTTTCACTTCCCACAAAAGCTGCAGCACCTGATTGTGCATTTTGTATGAGAAGTCATCACATTGTTCTTCGTATGTTCTTTGAAGCAAGTTTTTCATGGCTTGAAATGCTGAATGAATCTTCTGGTTTAGTTTGCGGGAGATATCCCAGTTAAAATTTAAATAGGAAGGCTAATATTAACCCCTAATATAACGGTTTTCCAAACAAAAAGCAGATGACGTCGTCTTCGACGTATTTACATTATATGTAGATCATCATCATAACATCCCATGAAACGTCCACTATAGGACAGAGAGGTCCCTCCAGAATTCCAGAAAAACGCGTGGTACGATTGGAAGGGAAGTACACCATAACGCTAGTTAGCGTTGCAAGCGGCACCATGGACTGCGGTCTTGTGAACATTTTAGATAAGTTAAATTAATTAGCACTTATTGCACACCACCACCTCACCTATTTTACATTAATAAAAACACATGTAAGCCCGCGTCACACAGAGGCGGTAGCGGAAGCGTTCCGGGGCCGGTATTTTTTGTAAAGTATGAGTTCATATGCACCCTGTCACATTGAAAAGCGGTCGCGGCGCGGTATTTTGTTCCCGCCAAACCGCCCCGGACCGCTTTCGCAATCATACCGCCTCTGTGTGACTTGAGCTTTAGGTTTCTTTGCGGGGATTTAAAAAGCACTCGTGTCGAATAATTAAAATATATTTACATCTCTCATATTCGGTAAGTAGGTCCTTATTACCCCCAAATGGGGCTTGTAGGTGACCAATTAGCGATCTAGGGTAATAATGTAGCTAGAAAAGCCCTAGGGCGGTAAGTAATTGAGTTTTGAAAGAGTGAAGTGTTTTTTTTTAATTACTTACCGCCCTAGGGCCTTGTCTAGCTACATTATTACCCTAGAGCACTAATTGGTCACGTCAATTTGGTGGTAATAAGGACCTACTTACCTCACAATCGAGATGTAAAGCAGAGTAGTTAGCTCGGGTGTAAGCATCAATTGCACCCTCGAACTATAGGCGCCCTCGCTGCGCTCGTGCGCCTAAATACCTCGGGCTGCAATTGATGCCTTACAGCCCTTGGCTACTAATCTACTATTGTTCGCAGGCAACCCGATTATCTATTCCGCTGTGTTGATCCAAGATGAGTTACGTTGAGAAATGACTGTTTCGTTGACAAAGAAAGTGTTTAAGTTTGACCTCAAAGTGGCTATATGCAACTAGCGGTTAGCTTTCATACAAAGATTTATCACACACAGCATTTTCATTCATCTGTAGAGAGCGAAGTCAATGACATGAGCTCGCTCTCTACAGGTGAATGAAAATGTCTTCTTTCAATTCAGGAAGTTCAGAATAAGGGCTAGGTCAAAAAGGGTTGATGAGAGTGGAAGAAGCGAGAGAATAATGATAAGATCGTAGCAGGCAGAAGGATATAGTCTCTGCCTGCCTACCCCTACGCGAAAGAGGCGTCACCGCGCAAGTAGATAACGTACCTAGAAAGAATGCTCCAGATCACGCGACCCGAGGCGAAGCTTGAGCATTCTCTATTTTCGCCCGTGGTCAGTATGCGCTGCGGGAAGGTAGGGCTACTTTCGTCACGCGTAGCGGGAAGAAAGTACCCACTTTCTCCCCGCAGCAGGCACGAAAAATCATTTACCTCATTCATTATAAAGCAATCAGGGAAATCTTTAACAATAAATCAATATAGTAGTAGATAACTAAATCACATTGATTATGTACCTATTGCTCCATTCATTGCATATCTAATCGTCACAGTATTTATGATTCATTCTTTAATTGACTTAAGGTCATCAATTATTATGAATTAGACTTAGATTTGAGACGGTTCATTCATTACAACCTAGTTTATAAACTGAGTGTGGGCGTCGCAAAATGAATCTCGAGCGGTACAGGTTAGGTTGAAGAATAATGCATGACCTAAGATAAGGATGCCAACCGAACTTTTCTTCTATAGAGAGCCGTTTCCAAAACAGTAAAGAAATGAAATCCAAAAAGATGTAGCCATAGCAAGGCTGTCCACTACCCTGACAACTAACAAGAATAATGCAAAAAATTTAGGACTTCATTGGTTAGGTGGAATATAAAACAAAATCTTAGTTTACAGTGGTACACAGAGGTATAAAGAGATTGTATTGTACACATAAATATGTATTTTCGTAATGTTATTTGTAAATTCATCACACTTTAATATGTGAACACGCAAGCCTCCTCAACTAACAAGTCTTGACCAGTTGTTGTAAAAACAATTACCGAAAATTGCGACATTTTCTAAATAACTACACAATCATATAATGAAGACATTACACGTGCGTGACAAACGCATTTTGAATCCTGCTACTTATTTTGTTAGTGCAAGCATAAAGGAGTTTCGGAGCTTAGGTGATGTAAGAGTTCAAACACAAAACTGCGAATCCGCAGACAGTGCAGAAAACGGAACGACACAAAGCCATTTCGCAACTTGATAGTAGATTCTGGACGTCGCATTCTTGAGTTTCGGCCCAAAAGTATAAATATTGGAGAAGTCATCTGATCCCCAACTATTTAGGCAAAGCCTGTAGGTAGTATCAGAGACGGATATACATACATAAATAGATAAATAACACCCAGACACAGAACACACATTCGTGTTCATCACACAAATGTTTGCCCTGAGCGGGGATAGCACCCTCAGCCCACGGCGTGGAAGGCAGGGTCACTACCAACCACACCTAAGGGCCAGTATAGAAAAACCTAATCTCTTATCTTATTTTAGCCATGGTAGTTCCACGGCTGGGCAAAGACCTTCCTCAACAAACTATAATCACAGGATAATAATAGTTATTTGTTATGCAAATCAGCAAAATTTTTATTTGGTGAAAGTGCTTTAAGCGTTCAAAAGAAGAATCCTGCACGGAGACTTTAGTTAAGAAGGAAATTAAGAAAGGAAAGTTAAGAAAACATTATTATGTTCGAAAACAAATATGAAACATATTAAAAGCAAAGGCGTTCAAAAGAAGAATCCTGCACGGAGACTTTAGTTAAGAAGGAAATTAAGAAAGGAAAGTTAAGAAAACATTATTATGTTCGAAAACAAATATGAAACATATTAAAAGCAAAGGCGTTCAAAAGAAGAATCCTGCACGGAGACTTTAGTTAAGAAGGAAATTAAGAAAGGAAAGTTAAGAAAACAAATATGAAACATATTAAAAGCAAAGGTGATGGGTAACCCTACCGGTTGTGTTTAATTGCCAACAGCGAACGCCCGCTCTCTGACCTTCCGATACACATATCACACCCACAGTGCGACTTTGCGACTACCCCACCGATTACATTCTGCAATTACAGAACTGTCAAGGCCCTTTACTCACAAATGCCAGGACACGATATATCGCCCTCATTTAAATTAAACAAACATTTCGGGAACATTTAATAAATTCCACACGTACCACGCGTTCACAGACTTTATTCAAATAGAGACATCAAAAATATTCTATTTTAAAAGTTACCATTTCTAAAAATAGCGGGCTGTAAATTTACGTGAAAGTGAAATATCAAGGGGTTGTATTTGTTACTGAGCGTAGGTGTTTCTGAATAAGTCTATTTTTATACAGCCGAAAATATTTTACCGTACAGTCAAGAGCACAGCAAGCCTGACACTTGTAGCGCGACTAAACAGTTCACACGACATTTGTGGGGAAATAGAACGGTACAAAGTCCAATGTGTCAAGCTTGACGTGCTTTTGACTGTACCTAAGTACTGACTGAAAAGCTCTTGGGGCAAGATGATGTACGGTACGTGTTCGGATGTATTTCTAAAATAACTGAAGCTGATGTACCAGTGTACCTATTTGGGTGTATTTCTAAAATAAAAACACAAGTGAAGATTTATTGTACTGAATCGGAGATGACACGAATCGAAAGCCGTATTCGGTGAGCTTTCACAGCAAAAGTAGTATTCGCGTGACCAAAGATCATTCGTTAAAACACCTTCCTCAACGACTCTTAACACTCAGAATGTCAGGAACGCATAGCCATTATTACGAAAATAAAAATAGATAGATAAATATCGTCGTGCACTACTTCTGACAAAAATATTTGATTCAGAATTGTGCAATGGGGTTGGTTAAGGTGAGTTAGCATTGCAGTAAATTTCATCGAAATCGTTAGAGCCGTTTTCGAAAAACCGATTACAAATATACAAATATTGCTCGTTTATTAGTATAGGATGAAGGGTAATTTACGGTATCAAAAGAGCTTTCCGTTTAAAGAAGTTTTAGCTAAATCCTATTTTTCATTACGAGCCCGAACCAAACACTATCGGCGTGATCTGATCGGATGAGCAGACGTCTCCGCACGCCTTTCCACTGATAACATCGCCGCATACTTCAGCTGCTTATATCGCCGGTGACATACAGCGCTTATGATATTCCATTCATGAAAATATGGTAAAAAGATGTGATAAGACTGTGAAAACATAGCTCACATAAATAATTAGCTAACTGTCTAAAGCCACGATCACAGTTTACTGAATTCAAAGACTAATTTGGCATACATTGCAGGGCGGCTTGCTTATGTTAATTGCAATATCCTTACTTCAACGAGCAATGTATGCCGAATTCGTTTCTGAATTACGGAAGGTGCGATTGTGGCTTAACCACTTCATCAATTATTTACCTACTGATCAACTAGAAGAAAAAAAAAAGTAAGGTGCGATCGTGGCTTAACCAATTCATCAATTATTTACCTACTGATCAACTAGAAGAAAAAAAAGTATCTTACAACATCAGTGAACCTTGACATAAATTCAGAAACTTTATTAGAAGACAACTAATATTAGGGTTCCGAACCAAAATGGTAAATACGGAACCCTTATGGTGCGACTTCGTTTGTCTTTCTGTCTGTCGGTCTGTCTGTCACACGTGTTTATCTCAGCAACTACTCACGCTATCGACTTAACTATATTGCAAACGAAAGAATCGAAATAATATTTTTATTATTATTGGAAATAGGGCCTCAATAGGGGGGCAAAATTTCAATCGAGTGGGGTATCATATAAAAGGGCTCCATTTGAACATTCCAAAATAGATTTTTGTATATTTTTACAACTCTTAGTTTTCAAGTTATGATGAAAAATAACAAAAAAATACCATAACCTTATTTCTGAAGTTTACAAAGCGAAAAATCTGAATTAATTATAGCGGTTTATGTAAAATTACAGCAAAAATTAAACGATCTATCAAATAGCACAGTTTCTTAGTTTTGCGATTCTGAAAATAGACTTTATGGCTTCCAAAAATACTATAGATATGTCGGAACCCTCGGCGCGCGAGTCCGACTCGCACTTGAAATATAATTCAACAAAATTGTAACATAATAACTAATTTGGCCAAACATCTACATGTATGTGTAGTATGTGTATATTTCGCTATTGATTATGCAAATCATTATTGTCCTAGCCTTTTTTCATAACATCGGGGAATTGACGAGAGCACTGGTTTCTACACAGAACGAATGCCATCTTCCTCCGTAACTCAAAAAGGACAAAAACCAGACTCAACCCTAGATTAGGATTTGCCAGGTCAACCTATGGCTGTCAGAGTTTTTAAGCCTCTGGCTTTTCATGTCCTCTGACTAAGCTTATCGACTGCAATCATTGACTACTGTCACCAATACGGAACCAATGATTTAACTTGCTTTCAGAAGCCCGTAAACACCCTATAGTTGCTGTGCCACTAGCAGTCACTTAAACGGGTTCGAACCACGGCAAAAAACGTTGCTTAACTTTCGTGATCGGAAATAAAGAACAACTACTACTCGGAAAACTCTGCCACGAGCAAATAAACTTCAAAATTAAATAAATTATCCATTCATTCTTTCGCAGATGAACGTCGAACGGTCAATATTAGCTGCCTACCGATACCAAGGCACCCAGGGACAGATTGACACACCACCTTCGATCACGACGACACGGTATCTCGCCGTGACACATCAATTAAGCCAACAAGACGACATACTTGTCACACACGTATTTGGAATGGTCTCGTTACAGCGATAAGACTCGCGGATTGCACGCCTAGTATGGGATGATGAGGAATTTATCTACGAGTCTAAGATTTTCCTTTTGCGAATTGAGTCAAACTAACGTGTCGGCAGATACTTTTATAAAAACCATTTATTTGGACTTGTTTCTGAACGGATTTCAAAATTAAAACTTGTTTGTTCAATTAATATTAGAATAGCAGGGTGACCGAGCTTTGCTCTATAATAGCCGCCTCAACATTAGAATATCATTGGGTGAGCAAGCTATGCTACCCGCCAACATAGTTTTGTGCCTAAAACGCAAATGCTTAAAAACTCGGGAAAAACGAATTTCCCCAGACATAAGACCTAGGCTAGATCGATTTTTCGCCCCCGAAAACCCCCGTATGGTAAATTTCATCGAAATCGTTAGAGCCGTTTTCGAGAAACCGATTACAAATATATATACATAATACAAATATTGCTTGTTTAATAGTATAGGATAAACTATTATCTATCACTTTATGACGTGATTTAAATGACGTAGCATCGCAAAGTGGTGGCCCCAATGTGGTGCCATGTGAGTGAGCTTTGATAAAACTAACACATTTCTTTGTATAAGCAAATTAAAAATGATCATATTAACAAAAATAATAAAATTAGGGTAAGGTCAACGCATTAGGTCAACACGAAGAAATGAAATAGCATAGCAGTGAAGCTATACTGAATGACTTATTTTTGTATTAATTTTTCTTAACATGTATACCAAGGTTCAGATTTTAGGAAGTACTTGCGAAAGCCCCTCCTCGCTAAACGCTAACGAATCTAAAGTAAGGCCACCGTAATAGGTATGTTCTGACAGCTGTCAGACGTACGAAAAATTGTAACCAGCAAAAAAAATTAACTCTGTGTGTTGGTGTTAGGGAAACGTCAAAACGAACTTCTTACGTTGGCCCTACTTTAGCTGACTGACGGGAGGCATAATTGTCTACTCCATTAATGTGACGTCATGAAAAAATCAGCTTTTAGAAAATGCTTGCAGTTTTAGGTCGCTCGCCTCCTGGGCTACAAGGTAAAAAATATTTTATGTGTGGACTGCAGGGCGGAGCGATGCGTAAAATATTAGAGCGACTGTGACATGTATTTCTTTCTCCGTTCTGTTCTCACGCATAGATAGATAGATAAATAAAGCGTTTATTTGTGACACCAACACACATGTACATTGATAAAGAAGCATACATTTAAACAATGATTAGGACGAACTGAAGAACAAATCAAAACACATATGTGCTGTAGTGTGACAAAAAGGCCTAGGCTCAGCGATAGATTTGCCCTTAGAGAGGGCAACACTGATTTTCAGCCCTCGCCAGTGAGGGTAACGCGGGTGCTATGAAGATATACCTATGAAATTATATTATGAAAATAAATATAAATAGAAAACTAGCACCAGAATAAAAGAAATGTGACTACGTAATGTGACTAGCTATAATAGATCTATGTAGGTTGCAGTGACTGTTGGAAACTAAGAGCCCGGCTACTTTACCCTCAAAACAAAAACATAGGTAAACGCTCTAGTAGGTTCTGACCACAGCCGACTGAGCTTAGTTTTCGTAATAAGGAAAAAGCAGCGAAAACCACAAGACGACAAGCGTTACCCAGAGTTGCGACAGTATAATATGATATTATCAACAAAATATTGATACTCATCTCAATATCACTATAATTAGAATATAGGACATTGATACTATTATTGACTATTTTGGTCAAGCTAATATTAGCGTGTATTGGGTAACCTTATTCGTCGACAACGTTGAGCAAACAGGCGAGAATAAATGAAGGGCCATGATAGATTATATTTTATGGGGGTGGCAAACGCACGACGCAACCAAGACGCCAGTAAGTAAACAGTTACAGGTTTTAATCAACTTTCTTTTAGAGGGGCTATATCTGTTATTCAGAAGTGGGAATGAAATAAGCAGGGCTTAATAACCTGTTTTTTTTTTTCAAACCGGCCTTGCCGAAGAGTCATTTCAGTTTCGTTCGAACGTAACCTATAAATTTATTCGTATTTGGAGTCAAATACGTTATAATAGAGTGGTTAATTAACCGCTTTAAGCCGGTCTATTCTATGTGGTCTGCTAGCCCAGCACGTGCATAGCGACTTAGCTGTCGAATTGCTGGCGGCGGTGCGGTGTTCCTGTCGCCACGGAATAAACGTCAATGTTTTTAAAAAGCTCGCATTTCGGTTTCACTCAGAGCGAAGTCTTTAAAGAGCGGTTTACAAACGATATTTTATTTTTATTTTATTTAAATAGGTACACCAACGACACATTCATACATAAATTTTACAAAAAAAATTAATAGGACTTAAACTCTATCAACATGTCACTTACAGGCATACACATCTTTCACCAATAATTAATTATGTTTAGTTATTTATTACCAACAACAAACCAAAAATTCATAACAAACTAAATGAAACTTAATGAATTACTAACAAACAACTAAAACAATTTTGAATTTGGAATGTAATATAAAAAATGACAGAAAATGAATTGATTAAAATCATTCTAAAATAAGATTTTTAAAATGGACAATATTAACCGGTATATTATAAACCGGTTTCAAGCCTTATCTTCTTCTTTTCCTCTTATCTCTTACAGGTCGTATTCTAATCCATTTTCCTATCTCGCGCTGCTCGACTTGAAAATAATACAAATATCGATGTTATTATTTTACCGAGTAAAAAGGACGTTATGTAGATAAACAAGGAAAAACAACAATTTACCCATTGGAAAATTGTTAATTCGTACATGCTCGAGAATAACGAATCCCGCAAATACAAAAGGAATTACAAATGGCGCACAACTAACAAGTGCTATTTCATTTGCAAGTTAAATTGCATTGGATCAATATAACAAGTTCTCGTGGACAGGGGAAAACACAATGAGTCACACTTCAAATTAGAAATGGTGACTAACTTAACATAGATCTTTTTTGCTAAAAGGGCAATTATGTTAATCTAAAAAATTATATCTGTGTTGCATAGTTTTGGAGTCAATTAGTTAATCTTTAGTTAATCTTTCACATAGATTTCCTGGGAGCTTTCGGTGAATTATTTTACATAATAAAATGTCTCAACCTTATCTTCTTTAAGAAATAACTTACACACTTCATTTGATTAAAAGAAAGTAAACTAAACGCCTATTTAATCCATTAACTAATGAACTCCAGCCTTGCTTAAGCGTTTATATTCGATATTCATTCATTAAGAATGCAATACATAAGCAGTTGAATGAAATAGGTAAATGAGTCATTGGTTAAGTAATGAGCGACGCTGTGAAGGAAAGCCGGCGCCAGGTGCGGTGCCAGCCAGGCCAAGACGCGCCGCCGCCGGTTGAAATCACAAAGTCAAGATCACGGACATGCACCTTTTCAACATGTAAATAGCCTGCATATTTAATTAAAAAGAAAGAAAAATGAAATTCCTATTTCACACACTGAAAAGAAGACTAACGATAGAGATCAATAAGGAGAGGCTGAATGGAAAAGTTAGAAAGGATATTAAAGGCAAACTTTGCAAATCCGAATTCAGGATGTTCTAAACAAAGACAAAGTCAAGATTAACCAAAACTAACGAGCGTGAATGAAAGGCTTAAGGGTCAACTGAGCCCACAACCCATTCAGCCCGCGGGTTCAGTTGACCACTTTCTGCTTTTTTCATAGTCGACTCGACCCACAATTCCGTCACTCAGCCCGCGGGCTAAGTTGACCACTTTTAACTGCGGGCCAAACGACAAATTTCAACCCCTAAAGGGCAACTCAGCAGGCGGATTACCTACCACTTCATACCCATTTCGTGATCAATCCAACTCACAAATAAATGTTACCCAACCCACGGGCCAAGCAAGATTAGCGGCCCGCCCCGCTTCTCATGGGCAGCGTAAAGTTTTACGGCCGGCCAGATAACCTGTCTGGTGGCAAAGTAGCCAGTTTTGAATTTAGATAAAGTCATGAAAACATCGAAACCTGCAAATTGCTAAAGCAACTTTACTACGGAACCCTACATTGCGCGTGAACCGACACGCATTTGGCCGGGTTTTAAAGAAAATAAGTTACTTATTGCTTAAAACTTGTCAAGTCAGGATTAAATTATTATTTAGAAAAAAAAATAGTAAACATTGTTACCATTGTAAGTATTTAAATTTGTTCATAACATCAACTGCAGGACCTGGATCATAACATCAACTGCAGGATCTGGATCATAACATCCCATGAAACATCAACTGCAGGACCGGGAGTTCCGTCCAAAATTCCAAGCTATTGGTGGATCAATGAGAAGAAGTACCAAAGTCACCAGTTTCCTCAGAACAAATTAAATCAGGGACATTTTGCTTAACACTAAGCTTACCCATGCTGGTCATTGACCTTATGATAAGTAGGCAGGTAATTAACTATGGGGTTCGATAAAGCATGTGCAAAAATACCTACAGCTAAACCACAAACAAATTTACTTTGTATGGCAGACAAAACCTCCTATCCGCCGAAGTACATAATTATGACAAAAACCACAAGCAACCAAGTATGTACTCGAATTTATAAAAACAATACAAGAACACTGATTGCCAGATACACCAAAATCAAGATCAAGGTTAGGCACCTGTGCAAAACAGCTGACAATATGCATACACCTTCACATATGTATTTATTTTGTATAAATGAAATACAAATAATCAAATACTGACTGCAAACCTACTTTTTAAGCTTCAGAGCCTTACTGAATAGAGTGGCCGGCCACAGACTGGGCACAATGGAGAGACTGGAGGCCTTTGCCAAAAGAGATACAAACGAAATTAATGTGCAAAAATAAAAAAAAAAATTATGTACAATTATCCAATTTAAAAAATTCACAATTAGCTGGTGCAGTTTCTATGGGAAGTTGTTATTTTTTTTTTATTTCGACCTATGTCTCTTACTTAGTAAAAGTTGTTCAGTTTCGCAGTCAAAGTAACAAACTGAAATAGTGCTTACAATTTTTTTTACACATTGTGTATATAACATTATTTCCATTTCTTACTTTTTTTTACCACCACATAATGTAGAATAGAAGAGAACATACTTGTATAACTTGCTTCTGCACTCTAAGACATCACTTAAACTTAATTTTTCATTATATATCTCATATGGACACTTTTTTTTTTCATTTAAATGTGACAGCATGTGACTTAATGAAAAATTTACTTTAAGAGATGTCTCTGAGTATGGGAGTTAATATATAATGTGTAAAAACTGTTGTAGCATCGGCTTAATTTGGTGTGAATGACATTGTTCACTTTTATTGGCAGCAGTTCAAAAGTCAACAGGTATAGCCCAGAATAATAATGCTTTCAGAACTCAAATTCAAAATATTAGTTCAGATGTATTATGTATTGCATGTGTATTTATTGGCAATAAAGAATTTTTAATTTAAATTTAATTTAACTACTTAAGAAAAAAACCAAAGAAGCATGGGTCAAAAAATTATAAATTGTTTCGGTTACCCTTTACAAACTCATTCGTGAATATGATAGTTTTGAATGAAAAGTCTCCTAATTCTTGTTATTTCTGACTCACATTTTTGACCCTACCTTTTTGAAGAGTTGTTCAATTTGCCCTTATGTTTGTTCAGTTTAGGTTCACTCAACCAATTTAATTAATTACCCGGCTTATGCTTATTTTCGTGTAATTTCGTACAGTTTACAAGTAGGTTGAATTTCACTTAAACTTGCATTCCAAATGACAAAAAAGAATCTTTATTGGTTTGACAATTTTAAAAGAATTCTTGTCAAAAAGGGTCTCAAATCTAACAAGGTGTTAGTTGTAACTCCACCAACCTGTTTCTTTGCTTTTGATAGTTTTATGTAGGCACTGTTAGGGAAGTGAATAGCAATAGGTACACTCAACAGCATATCAGTAGAAACACTTTTGAACCTTATGGTGTGGTAATAGAGTTGAAAAAGTTTCTACTGACTTGCGGTTGACCATACTAACCCTCCTGGCATCAGATTCTTTAAGCCGCCAACAGACCAGACATAATAATGGAGACTGATGCCATCTAAAGCACTTTTAGATGGAAGTATACTCTGTATGTATGGAAAAGTGTTGCTCCTGTAATAGTTTACATTAGGAACTTCTACTTTTCTCTTCAATGCTGTATTATATTCATTGGTTTGTTTCAGATAAATCATCTGAAGCTGTATCAATCTATGTAGATTATGGTTTAAACTAACCCTCAGTACATGAGTGTCTAGATATGCAGTGTGCCATCGACATTGGACCATAACTTCATGCGATAAATGTAGATAAGCCATCTTGAAAGAGAACGATGGATGTATTGATACCGTTGATAGAAAACTTGCAGTATGTGGTTACAGTCAAAAGCATGCCAAGCTAGACACATTGGACTTAGCACTGTTTTAATTTCAATTAACATAGCCGCTAGAATTGAATTACAAGTGTCTAGCTTGATATGCTCTTGTATGCACATACTGATCAAGGTAAAGGAGCGGTAAAAAGAGAGTTTCATTCATTTCATGTTTTGAGACATCTAGTACACAGATGTTGCTTCTCATAAATAATAAACATTATTAGGAATAATTTTACATGTACAGAAAAGGAATAGTACCTAATTGATACTATCTCTTTCTTCTGTATGAATATGAAGTATGCCATGTTCAACTAAACAAATTTAAAAACTTCCTCTTGTAGGTATTGGACCAATAGGCACTTTCATTTGCACGCGGAACAAGCGAACATACCAGCATACTGATGAGCTTCAAGAGAAAGCAGACTTTTTGCTATTCAATCAATACTAGTTACCATCGCTCATCTATAGAAAAAAAGGCGGTTCGTGGACGTTTCGAGAGATAACTGTATGCAAACCTGGAGAGGTCTATATAACGCCCAAAATTATTACGATAGGATGGGTGCGGCCACGCGGTGCGTCGCTTCAAAGGGAACGTACCTAGAAGCAACAGCTTGATATCCTTAGAAGCCTGGATGCCATCCTCCTTCAGGTTCCTCTCGATCTGCCGGCTGCGAGCGGCGGCGGCGCGCTCCTCGGCCGACTGCGCGCACCCCATGTCGGCAGCTGTCCGCGAGGACCGCGAGCCTTGGCCGGCGACGAGCCCGCGCCCACCGCTCTCACCGCTGCTTCTGCATGCGCTCCGCACGCGCCCGCTTGTCCCGGCCCGCTACGACCCACCCTACACTGCGGAATCACCCGACACCCAACACAGATCTTACTGGACCACTTCTCACTGATGAGTACTCTACCAGAACAGAAACACACTACTCCGACAGACAGACACGTGGCACGCAATTCCGGAATTTTATCCTGCACACAATACAGAATACGCGTAACGGCAGCGAAAACTTTAAATGATTTTACAAATCCGTTCAAATGTGAGATAATGGCGGCCGGATGACAAGCGCTACCTCCGCTCCGTGACGGCGACCGCGCCCCGCTCGACTGACGTTCGGATACGTTCGGCATTCTTCGTTCGAGCTCGCTCACACATGCGTGAAAGTAGATTCACACACGAAAGAGAACAAAACGTTCAAAAACTAAAACTTCTGTGTCTATGGTCAAAGAGTTCACTAGCGTTCTATGGTTTTTGCAAGGTTTTAATCCACGCTACGCTCTAGGAAGGAGTGTTTAATGCAAAAATCTTGCTACACAAATTAAGTCAATCGTATATTGTAATACGGTATAAATTCCTGTGATTTGCGAAGAAGAGAAATTGTGCCGAGCGAGAGGTCAATTAGTCGCGGTTGTGTCACGCTCACACAGTTGCCATAGCAAAACGAAATTGCGGGTTGGTAGGAAAAAATCTTTTGACATTATGCTTGGTTTTCATATAGAAAACCTTTTTAGAGCTAAATCTTAAAAATTTAATATTTTTCGGGTGCTTTTGGTTCTGTGATTTATCTCGGAAACTCTATAAAATATTTTTGATCTAATTGTGTTGTTTAAGGTCAAGCAGGTTATGTACTTCTTCATTCGTCATCAACCTTTATGGTAATAGTTTTTAATACATTACTGGTATCCCCGTCTTTGACACATTTTTATGTCATACTAAATTTTGTTTAAAATCGCGTATTTTTTCTGCAAAAACAGTGAAGTATTGTAGAGTAAATGGCTGCAAAATTGATAGTTATGCTATTTGCGGAATATTCTTCTATGGGTATCCATTATTCCTTTAATTTTTCTATGAAAAAGCCGAACTGTTTTACGTATGAAGTAGAGTGGCTGTAATGTACGATATTTGAACACAAAGGAAACTAAAAAGGTACAACCACATCAGTATTGTGGGATGTGAATCTGCAGAATCTGCCCATAAAACTGAACAACTTATCCCAAAGAACATTATGATGAAATAACATTATGATGAAGATATCTGAATCTAAACATGAAAGAGAAAAACAGCTTGCATTAGTTTTAAAAGAAAATCAAACAAAACAACGGAACCTGTACTGTTGTACAATAATAGGAAAATAGTACATCTGATGCTGCCGGTTATTTTCTGCGTTCTTATTGACGACATGCGGGAAGCCTCACGCGCCTGCCCTGCGCTCCCTCGCGATAGATATTTCGAGCCATTTACGGTCAGCATCAAAGTTTTGTTCCGGGCATTATTGAGAGAATTTATGTGATGCCCTTGGGTTGGAATTTGTTTAAAAAAGTTTCAGATGTGGACAGATGTCACTTGGTAGGTAAGAATGATTTATTCATTTAAAATAATAATATTAAAAAAAAATACGATCGAATAGAGAACCTCCGCCTTTTTGAAGTCGGTTAAAAAGTAGGTGGCTTGCAATTAGGCCCAAATGAAGTTGGTTGATGATGAGTTTTTAGAAGAATACCAACAAAAACCTGTATCGACCTGTTGTTCCTGGACAGCCAGACGGATCGCAAATATAGATGGACAGAGAGACAGCTGATGTTACGAGGGCTGTTCAATAAGTAGTGAGAATGAACAACATATTGGTTTTAAGTCTTTTAATGTTTGTGAGTATTGATAGTTTATTTCAGTAAAAAGATAGTGACAAAAACTTGGGCCATAATATTTAGAAACGTATAAATAAGGCAAAGTTCAACAGCCAGTCCATATTTTTAAATTATTGTTATTCCATGTGAGTGAAAAAAATGTAAAGTCAGAACTGAATCAATGAAATAAGAAATAAAATCTTATATTTGTACGATTATTTTGTAACATGTCGTACCTATAATGAATTATGTTTACTTATCAATAAACAATAAATCATAAAATACACGTCAAATTTTATTAATTGCTTTGCTTCTTGATGATGAGGCATGCAACGTACCTGGAGAACAATTCTTGAATATCACCGGGTGATAAAATATCACTCAAAAAATTAAAAATCATAGATTTTTGTTTTCAAAAGTTGAAATTGATCTTCTTAAAATATAAAGGAGTCCTTTATTGTTAATTTTCATGTATTCTGATTTACCTTTCAACAGTTTATCAACGCAAATATGAATTTTTAAAGTCTCAAAAGTGATATTTTATCACCCGGTGATTTTCAAGAATTCCCTGGGCTTTTCTGGAATGCAAGAAGAAAGAAATGAAAAAAGGTTTATTTTGGAAACAAACAAAAAGAATGCTGCTGCTGAAAAAACTCTGACCCAATTGTTGAATATTACCGAGTGATAAAATATAATTTTTGAGACATCAAATAAGAATGGGCGGTGGTGGTGACCACTTACCATCAGGTGGCCCACCTGCTCGTTTGCTCACTTTAAACATAAAAAAATATCAAATGTACCCTGATAATCTGTTAAAAATGTAAACCATAATACATGAAAAGTAACAATCAATCACTACTTTATATTTTACGAATATCATTCTGCACTCTTGTAAAGATTTTTTTTTAATTTTTAAGGTGATAATTATTTATCATCCGGTGTTATTCAAGAATTGAGCCCAAGGTACTCATGACATGCTTGAATAATATTCTCATGTTGTACACGACACCCCATGAAACGTACACTGTACGTACATTACGATACCCACGGGTGGAGATGGGTTGGTAGTTGGTACTATACTTTGCCGGCACCAAACTTGACTTCATTTAACCTCTATGACTCTATAATTGAGCCACGAGCCAAGCGAGTGGTTCTAAAGAAGAATAATCAACGCTGCGAGGATTTTAAGACACGAAACACTTTGTTGCCGAGGGAAGCACAACTTATCAGGTAGAAACTAAAGGATAATATCCTGCCAAATAAAATATTAAAAATGAAGCTGCTGTTCCAGAGGGCTTTAATAATATTACATCCCCAAGCGTAAAATAGTTAGGTCACCCTACTGTGTGAAAGAGATGCCACCGCGACTATTGGATATACTCGTCGTCACGCTTTTTTTGGCCATTCATCTCTCCTTCCTAGAGCGTAGCGTGGATTAAAACCTCCTTGGGTTTTTGTTTTTGTCATGTTTTTGCATATTTTATGTTGTAAAAATTAAAATAATAGTAAAGGCAAAGAGAGTACACTATTTTTTAGAAAACTAATTAGCATAAACATTGCATCAATGGTTGCTGCTAAGTGTGCAATGCAAGGTGTTATGCAAAGATTTCGGACCTCCTTGGTGTTATGGGTAAGGCTAGGGTTAAACCCTAAATTTAAATTTTCATATAATAGACCTGAGTATTTGATTTGAATTTCAATTTAATAGAGGTATAGCGTTCATGAGGAAAAGGGTAGTAAGTTTATAATTATTAAAAATATTTTTATTATATGATGTAACTAAAAATTTATGCTCTTCGCAATTTTTATTTTATCTGTGCTGTAAGACGTTGCTTCGTACCAAATTTCAAGATTCTTGAGGTCACGGGAAGTACCCTGTATGTAGGTTTTGATTCCCTTGCGAGTGTCGAAAAACTCGAAAATTTGCGGCATTAACGGCTGTATCTTTTGATTGCGTTGGCTTAGAAGTTTGATTTTTTCACAGCTACAAGGGACGGTAGACCGCAGAATACAATTCAAATAGAGCGAGTCTACGCCGTTTCTGATCGTGCTATGGCAGCGTAAAAGAAACGGCAAGAAACCACTGCAGAACGGCCTACTTTAAGAGTCGGCTTTTTACAATGTGCTTCTTGTGTTTCGCTGGAATATCAGAGCACCATACCTCTTTGTCATTCTTAAAGTCATCTAATCTAAGTATAGTAAGCTTTTTTACATAACGTTTGCTTTACACATTCTCTAAACTTTCTCTCAGGTAATCTACATCTACACTAATATTATAAAGAGGAAAGATTTGATTGTTTGTTTGTTTATTTGTTTGCATCGAATAGGCTCCGAAACGACTGGACCGATTTAAAAAATTCTTTCACCATTAGAATCCTACATTATCCGTGATGAACATAGGCTATAAAATATTTTCAAAAAAGTTAGGGTTCCGTACGAAAACTTCGACAATGTAACCCAAGGTGTGAAAAAAATACCAAATAGTATCCTTATATCGCGTACGCTGCCAAAACCGTTGACAATAGAGCAAAGTAAAGTAGTACAATCTTATAGAAGACATCAATTTCTACAAAAAAGTATGTGATACCATATGTCTAATTATTACACTTATGTCCCAATAACTACTTTTTCATGTTCAAACGCCGGTACAAACTAAATAGGCCACATTATTCATATCTTAGTATTAATCCTTTTCCTAATATATGACTTTGTATTCAATGCTATATCAGTACCTGTAAATTACTTTTTGAATTATTCAAATCGGACATACCATTCAAAAGTTATCATGAGTGAAATAATTATCAAATATGAAATTTAAGAAACTGAGCTCTAAGTGACTAATGGTTTCTATTGTCTTATATTACTTAAAAACCTGCTGAACATTTAACTATAAATAATATACAAATTTTCTTTATGATTTACTCTGTTTAGGGTTCCGTACCAAAAGGATGATAAACGGGACCCTATTAATATGCCTTCGCTGTTTGTCAGCGGGCTGTACCGTAATAGGTAGGCAGTTGTTTTCACAGATAATGTATTTCTGTTGCCGCTTTATCAACAAATTCAAAAAAAAAAAACAAATTAAGGGGGGCTCCCCTACTGAAAACGTGTTTTTTTGATTTAGCTCTATTGTAAAAACGTGAACACTACTCTAATAGTTATAAATTGAGGGAGCTATAGGTTGTATGAAAATTTTATTTTTTATCAATATTAAATATGTAACCGTTTGTTCATAAATAAAAATAAAATAAAAAATAACACTTACATACAAGCGTGAAAATTGGTATGTTAAAAGTGCTTAAGCTAAAGAATAACAAACACCGGCCAAGTGCGAGTCGGACTCGCGCACAGAGGGTTCCGTACCACCACATAATCATAATTGTATTAGTTGAAATTTCAGTAAGTTAATGTGCTACATTTTTTGAGTCCGACACGCGCTTGACCAAATTTTATTATTTGTTGTTATTTTATAGCTTATGCACTATGAACATACCAATTTTCAAGTTTGTAAGTGTTCCCATTTTTAAAATAGAACTAAAACAAAAATCGCCTTTGCGACCATCCAACTTGACCCCTATCTTATATGAATGTTCTTGAAACGGGAGTTCACCACAATTGGTTACCATTAGTTGTGAGAAAAGTTGTAATATTTAATGATTTCAGACATTTCCCATTATTTGTACTGTGAGACCTAGCTTCTTGCCAAATTTCATAATTTTAAGTCAACGGGAAGTACCCTGTAGGTTTTGCTATTTTGCATAAATGTATGGAGATACATACATACATACATAACATCACGCCTTGTTCCCGTTGGGGTAGGCAGAGACCACAGTTCTCCACCTGCTACGATCTTGACATACCTCCCTTGCTTCCTGAACCTTCATCAATCCTTTCATACATGCTCGTCGGTTTAGGGTACTTTTAACCTGGCCTTTATTCAGAACGTCTTGAATTTGGTCCTGGTACGTTCGCCGAGGCCTTCCCCTTCCAACGTTTCCATTCACTCTCGCCTTGTGGATCTCTTTCGTCAATCTTCCTTCATTCATCCTCTCCACATGACCAAACCATCTTAGCATCCCTTTCTCAATTTTAGTCACTACGTCTTCTTTTACGCCACAACGTTCTCTTATCACACTATTTCTAATCCTGTCACTCAATTTCACACCAATCATACTCCTCAACGCTCTCATTTCTACTGCATTAATTCTACTTTCATGCTTCTTCTGCCATACCCAGCTTTCACTGCCGTACATCAGTGTTGGTACCAAAACGCCTCTATGAACAGCCAGACGAGCCTTGTGAGACACCTTCTGACTCTTCATAAAAGCATGTATGGAGATGAGGACATAAAATGCCATATCTTTTGATTGCGTCGTTGTAAAAAATTTAAATTTTCAGATCTTGTGTGATTCATGAAACCTAATATATGGTATTAATTTCAACTTGATACCTTTACCCGTTCGTGAGATAAAGGGTCTTGTCTTGACAGACAGACAGACAGACGGACAACAAAGTGATCCTATAAGGGTTCCGTTTTTTTATTTTGAGGTACGGAACCCTAAAAATAATAAAAAATGGTCAAGTGCGTGTCAGACTCGCGCATTTTTATATACATATCTGCGTGACTGCGCGCCCATAACAAAGACATTATGTTTACCTTAGTGGTATAGAATCCTCGGTGCGCGGGTCCGACTCGCACTTGGCCGGTTTTTCAGTAACCTCCGACGCAACAAGAACCTATATTATCTAATCTTTGCCTATTTCTACCCGTGCGAAGCCGGGGCGGACCGCTAGTTGCACTATATTTTTAGGTATTTTGTTGTAGTATCGTACACACAGACCAACGAAAGATGTATTGACTTTAGTTAATCTAGTATATGGTTGATCAATTTTGTGCTTATTTCTAGTATTAAAATTATGCCTGTCACAAATTTTAGGTAATTGATGAATGTTCTTTCTAGCATACATAATATTTTCATAGATATACTGGCATGGTACTGTCATTATGTTGATTTCCTTGAACAGTTCTCTCAGGGAATCACGAGTCTTCAGGCAATAAATTGCTCTTATAGCCCTCTTTTGTATAACGAATATTGAATGTATATCAGCTGCTCGGCCCCAAAGCAGTATGCCATAAGACATAATGCTATGGAAGTAGCTAAAGTAAACCAGTCTTGCGGTAGCTACATCAGTAAGTTGTCTGATTTTTCTGACAGCATATGCAGCCGAGCTCAATCGACCAGATAGAGCCGTTATTTGAGGGACCCATTGAAGTATAGAGTCTAGTGTTAACCCTAAGAAAACTGTACTATTTACAAAATCTAAAGGTTCATTATTCAATACTATGTTATGTGAAGTAGACCTTACATTTGGTAGTGCAAATTTAATACATTTAGTTTTTTTGGCGTTTAGGACTAAATTGTTAACAGTAAACTATGCATGAATCTGTAGAAATAATATAGCAACAGTATTTTTATTGTTTGTAGTGGCAACACTTTATTCTTGTCTGTGCCTGCCGGTGTAATGGCGAACTGTGTAAGAGAAAATTCTCAATAAAGAATATCCTTTTATCTGCCTCTTTCCTTCAGATTAGCTGATAAATCCTCCTGTAAAAGGTTATGGGCGCAGCCCTAATCTTGGAGGTATTGAGGCAAGTGTACCTGGTAAAAGGTATATCACGGTAAAGTGATTTTTTGCGGTGAAGCAAAGTGAATATCAAGGCACAAGATGGAGGCCGGGAATTTCGGCGCCAACAGTGGCGCAAATACTTTACGATTGGAAGGACTAGAAAATTGGTCAATGTGGAAATTCCAAACTAAGGTGATCTTGAAGGCTATGGACGTATACGGTGTCGTAGATGGCTCATTTGAATGTCCAGAAAAAGATCAAGGAAAATGGCTGAAAACCGACGCCAAAGCGCAAGGCATTTTGGTAACGCACATGGCGCCGTCAGTCATGATACATGTGCAAAATTGCGAAACGGCGAAAGAAATGTGGGAAAAACTAACCACAGTTTATGAACAAAGCTCAGATGTTTCCTTACACCTGCTACAGCAGAAGTTTTTTGAAATCAAGCTGGAAGGAAATGAAAGTGTGACCACATTCATAGCTAAAGTGGAAGATCTGGTGGCACGCATTAAACAAGCGAAGGGAACTATGCCAGACAGTATGGTAATAACAAAAATTATATCATCAATTGGCGAAAAATATCGTCATTTTATTTCGGCCTGGGACTCGGTTCCAGCGAGCCAAAGGACCCTTGCGGAATTGACAGCAAGACTTATTATTGAGGTGCAAAGAAATAATAAAAGCGATGAAGTGTCAACATCAGCATTCAAAGCACAGAGTTCATCAAGAAAGTGTTTCAAATGTGGCAAAATGGGACATTTTAAGGTTGACTGTAAATTTAAAAGTTATGGTGTAAAAGACTTTTGCAAAAAGTGTAAAAAACAAGGACATAAAATCGAAAATTGTTGGTGTGATATATTTTATCTGTATTATGCTTTGTCTAGGAAACTGAACTTTGTTAATGTTGTCAAGTTTTTTGCATAATAAAGCCTAGATTCAGGTTATTGTCTTATTTCAATTTATTATGCAAAATTGAACCAAAACGAGCTAAAATATGGAAAAATATTTACGCCCAGACCGCTTCGATGTAGACCCGGCATCAAACCAAGACAATTCGCCTCAATGGAACCATTGGAAAAAATCGTTCACCAATTTTCTGGATGCGCTTATTGCTGCCGATAATAGTACGGCGCCAACAGTGACCAGTGCTATGAAATTAAAACTACTAGAAAATCATCTCTCGCCTACAGTTTACGCACATGTAAAGGACTGCACTACGTATGAAACTGCCATCTCGAGGTTGGATTCCTTTTATATTAAGCCAGTAAATGAAATATATAATAGACATAAACTTTCGAAAAGGCAACAGCTAGCCGGAGAATCAATCGACCAGTTTCTCCAATCTCTAAAACTTTTAGCTAAAGAATGTCAGTTTAAAGATGTACAAGCGCAACAAAACGAGAACGAATATGTGCGTGACGCATTCATATCAGGGTTATCCTCTACAACCATTCGCCAGCGGCTACTAGAAAATGCGACCTTAACTTTAGATGATGCTCATAGACAGGCCCGTTCCTTGGAAATTGCACAAATCCACAATGAGTCTTACCAGCACCCAATCCCAAGTTCTTCTTTTGTAAACGCCGCTGCTACGAGAAACACTGCTAGTTCTATTACTTCAAATTCTTGTTATTATTGTGGAAACAAGAGACACGCTCGACGAAATTGTCCGGCTGAAGGGGTGACCTGTCTTTCCTGTGGAAAGAAAGGACACTTTGCTAAGGTCTGTAAAGGAAAACCTATGGGACAGAATGCCTTTTCAATCCAAACCGATCAAACTTTAGACGCATCACCCATTCCAGACTTGCCACCTCAGATTGCTTGTGTAACCGCCGCATCAACAGATCTAAGTAAAGCCACACTCCCTATTATCATAAATGGCTATATCTCTGCAAAAGCTTTGATTGATACGGGAAGCAGTGCTAGTTTTGTCAGCAAAAATTTAATCACGAAATATAACATAAAAACTGAGACCTGTAATCAAGACGTCACAATGGCAGCTACTCATCTAAAGTCTAAAGTAAATGGCTCTTGCACTCTAGAAATAAATTTACAAGGCCAAAGATTTGAAGCTAATCTTTTATGTCTGGATGGACTTTGCGCCGATACTATTTTAGGACATGACATCCTAAGCAAGCATAGAACTTTAGAGATGCATTTTGGTGGGCCCAGAGCTCCAATAAAACTGAACGCTCTTCCATGCGCTAAAATTGCACCAGTTCCTTTATTCACAAATTTAGCAAAGGATACCCACCCAATCACGATCAAATCCAGAAAATATTCCAAAGAAGATCAGACATTTATTGATAATGAAATTAAGAAACTACTCTCTGATGGAATAATTGAGCCAAGTCATTCGCCATGGAGAGCTCAGGTTCTCATAGTTGTAGGCCACAAAAAACGCATGTGTATAGACTATTCGCAGACAATAAATAAATATACGGAGCTTGATGCCTACCCTCTGCCAAACATAGACGCTCTTATTTCAAAAGTGGCAAAATATCGAGTGTTCAGTAAGATTGATCTCAAAAGTGCCTATCACCAAATACCTATACCGGAACAAGAAAGAAAATATACGGCATTTGAAGCAAGTGGAGATTTGTATCAGTTTAAAAGGATTCCTTTTGGAGTCACAAATGGAGTTGCGGCCTTTCAACGTGCTATAAATAACATAATTAACACAGAAAACTTACAAGGAGTATATGCATATTTAGATGACATTACAATTTGTGGGCGAAACCAAGAAGATCATGACGAGAAGTTACGAAAATTTTTAGAAGTTGCAGACAGATATGGTCTTACCATGAATCTTGACAAAAGTGAGTTTAACAAAATGGAGATCAATCTACTGGGATACAATATATGCAATGGAGTAGTTAAACCTGATCCTGAACGCTTGCGCCCACTTCTAGATCTTCCAATTCCGAATGATACAGCATCTCTTCGCCGAACTCTTGGATTACTTGCTCACTACTCTAGATGGATTCCAAATTTTTCTAAAAAAATCCATCCTTTAACTACTCAAGACGGCTTTCCTTTGAATGACATAGCAGTCAATTCTTTTAATGAGCTTAAAAAGGAAATCGCAGATTCTGCAGTGAATGCGATTGATGAAAACATACGATTTACTGTAGAAACCGATGCATCGGACACCGCGATTGCAGGGACGTTGTCTCAAGAAGGGCGACCAGTAGCCTTTTTTTCTAGAACGCTTTCGAAAACGGAACGTAATCACCCTGCGATTGAAAAAGAAGCTGCTGCTATAATTGAATGCGTGAAAAGGTGGAGGCAGTTTCTACTTGGCAGATCATTTCTTTTGATAACAGATCAAAAATCTGTAGCTTTTATGTTTGATCAAAATCATTCATCAAGGATAAAGAATGACAAAATACAACGCTGGCGGCTGGAACTTTCACAATTTGAATTTGAAATTGTATACAGACCAGGAGTACAGAATATAGTTGCTGATACTCTTTCTAGAGCTAACATGATAACAGCCTCTATAAGTTCAGATAACTTGTACAATCTTCATAAAAATTTGTGTCATCCTGGGATAACGAGGATGGTCCATTGGATTAAAATGAAAAATCTGCCCTACTCTGTTGAACAGATTAAGACTATGACTAGAAACTGTAAAATTTGCGCGGAAATCAAACCCAGTTTTTTGAAGTATGAAGGTACTTTGATTAAAGCAACGTTACCCTTTGAGAGACTGTCACTAGATTTTAAAGGCCCTTTGCCGGTTGAAGGTAACGGAAATCGTTATATACTCACAATTGTTGATGAATTTTCACGGTTCCCATTTGCTTATGCTTGTGCCGATATGACAACAAACACGGTTAAAGACAAATTAACAGACTTGTTTTCTCTTTTTGGCATGCCTTCCTTCATCCATACTGATCGAGGAGCCGCTTTCATTTCAGATGATTTAAAAAAGTTTTTGCATGAGAAAGGCATTGCTACGAGTTACACTACTCCATATAACCCTAGAGGGAATGGGCAGACTGAACGCTATAACGGCATAATATGGAAAACAGTGCAGCTTGCGCTTAAGAATAATGACCTACCAATAACCAAGTGGGAGACCGTGCTCACTCAAGCATTACATGCCATAAGGTCCCTGTTATGTACCTCAACAAATTGCACACCACATGACAGGATGTTCAACCACCCGAGAAGGTCTTCCAATGGTCAATCAATTCCCTCTTGGTTGACTACTCCAGGTCAGGTGTTAGTTATGAACCACAGGCGAAATAGTAAGTACGACCCGTTAGTTGAAGAGGCCGAGTTGCTAGAAGCCAACCCGCAGCATTCAAAAGTAAAGATGACTTCTTCTGGGAGGGAGGTTATAGTGGCCAATCGTCACCTAGCACCAGTCCCAAATGAAGTTGTGGTAGCAGGACCAGAACCTAACGTGACGCTGGATCCAATTCCTATAGAGGAAAATCGTCACCTAACATCAACCCCAAATGAAACTGTAGAGCCAGAGCCAGAACCTGATATTACACCAAGACCGGTTCTTCAAAATGCAGGACCGGACTTAGAAGCCAGACCAACTATACAAGGGACTGACTCTCAATCAGGAATTATGAGACGTCCTCAAAGAAATCGTCGAGCTCCTGCTTATCTTGGAGATTACGTTATTAATTAAAGGGGGGGAAAATGTGATATATTTTATCTGTATTATGCGTTGTCTAGGAAACTGAACTTTGTTAATGTTGTCAAGTTTTTTGCATAATAAAGCCTAGATTCAGGTTATTGTCTTATTTCAGTTGGTTCAATAAAGAAAAGTCATCCGAGAATAACAAAAGTGAAAAAAGACTGAATGCATTTATGACATCGGAATCAATAAGTGCTTTAACAGCTGACTGTGAATATGGTGATCATTGGTATTTGGACAGTGGTGCTTCTGAGCACATGTGCAAATCTAAAAATCCTTTTACAACTTATACCAATTTTCAAGTGCCTAAAGATGTCATAATAGGGGACGGTTCAGTGATAAAAGCTCTTGGACAAGGTGAAATAAAATTGAGTGCATATGACGGGGACAGCTGGATACCAACAACAATAAATAACGTTTTATTTGTTCCTGAGTTGAAAGTGAATCTATTTTCAATGAGTGCTGCATTGGACAAAGGCTACAAGCTGTTAACTACAGCCGCTGAGAGCAAGTTTGTGGAAAATGACACTGTATGTGCTATAGCAAAAAGAGAAAGGAAGATGTATACAATGCAATTTAAATATGAAAAGGAAATGGCTATGGTAGGAAAGTGCAGTAGTAATTTGACAGAATGGCATGCAAAACTTGGTCATCAGGACATAAATCAAGTAAGGAATATATTGAATAAGTGTAATATTACATGTGATGAAGGAAGCGAACAAACATGCATATCTTGCATAAAAGGAAAACAGCATAGATTGCCATTCCCTTCTTCGGAAAATAGAAGTCAGTTACCTGGTGAAGTAATACACATGGATATTGGAGGACCTGTTGATGAAATGTCTTTGGGAGGAGCAAGATTTTTTCTGTTGCTAAAGGATGACTACACTAAGTACAGATATGTTTATTTTATGAAAAATAAAAGTGAGAGCATTAAATATGTGAGGGAATTTATAAAAGAAACATTGAATAATCCGGGCTATAAAATAAAATTTATAAGATCAGATAACGCCAAAGAGTTTTGCAGCAAAGAAATGACAGATTTGCTAAAATCTTATGGCATACAACATCAGCGAAGTGTAGTATACAGTCCCGAACAAAATGGATGCGTGGAGAGAGAAATGCGCACTATTGTGGAGTCTGCCAGGACTATGTTATTGGAGAGCCAACTTAATAAGAATCTGTGGGCAGAGGCGATCAATACAGCAGTATTCGTGATAAATCGCACTGGCCCCAGTAGAATAAAAGGCAAGACGCCTTATGAGTTATGGTTTAACAAGAAGATGTACGATATCTCTAATCTTAGAGTATTCGGATCAAAAGTAGGAGCACACATACCGTCACAGAGAAGAACAAAATTTGACAGCAAAGCTGATTTTGGACATTTTGTTGGATACGGCGAGTCTGTAAACATCAAAGGATATAGAATCTATATTCCTGACAAAAATGATGTAGAAATAAAAAGAGATGTGACTTTTATCAAAGAAAATTCAGAGAAAAATGAGAGTAAACAAAGGAAAACCACAGAAATATTTACACTTGATTTTGAAGAAAATGAACAGGAAATAATAGAAAATGAAGAAGAAGAAGAGGTGAATGTAGAAAATAATCATAACCCAGAGGAGCTCAATGAAAGTACAACAGATCAACTATCTGTGAATTCTTTTAATGAAGAAGTACCAAATGTGACTGAAGAAGCAATGTCAGAGAAGCAAAGAGGAGAGGAAGAAAGTAATCAAGAAATAACATGTGAAGAAAGACCTAAAAGAATGCTCAGAACACCTGCATGGATGGAAGACTATAAAATAAATGATAGTGAATCAGATGAGATTGAAAATAATTTTTTGAGCATGTCATGTGAAGAACCTATTACCTTTGCAGAAGCTATGAAAAGACCAGATAGAATCAAATGGGAAGAAGCTATTAAGAAAGAAATGGAAACTTTAGAAGAAAACAATACATGGGAAGAAGTGAAAGACGTTCCAGCTGGTGAAGAAATAGTGAGTAGCAAATGGGTGTTCAAAATTAAAGAAGCAGGAGGAAATTCCATATATAAAGCGCGACTTGTGGCTCGTGGCTTTGAACAAAAGAACTGCGATAACAACACCTATGCCCCTGTGGCAAAGATGACAACCTTTCGAACAATGATGGCTGTGGCTGCTCAGAAGAAACAACCAGTGTACCAAATGGATGTAACCGGAGCTTTTTTATATGGGGATATAAAGGAGACTGTTTATATGAGATTACCTAATAACAAAATATGTAAATTAAAAAGGTCAATCTACGGTTTAAAAAAATCGCCGAAGTATTGGAATACTAAATTTAATGATTTCATTACAAAAGAAAACTTTGTAAGATCTAAAAATGATCCATGTTTATATGTGAAAAGAGAAGGAAATAACTTCATGTATGTCCTGTTATTTGTGGATGATTTGCTTTACTTTGGAAATAACAGAGATCAATTAAACTCATTTAAAAATAAATTATGTGAGAACTTTAAAATGAAAGATTTGGATCTTGCAAAAAACTATTTGGGTATAAACATCAAACAAGATCTTAAAAATTGTATTACTGTAATAAATCAAAAGAAATATTTGCAAAAAATATTGGACAGTTATCAGATGTCAGAGTGTAAAAGTGTGTCAACACCTATTGAACAAAATTTCGATTTTGATTTATTACAAAGGGACAAACCAGAATCAGTGGAGATTGAAAAAGATTGTAGAAAGTTAATTGGGAGTTTATTGTATGCATGTAATACTCGACCTGATTTGTCTGTTTCAGTTAGCTTCCTGAGTAGGTATTTACATTGTGCTAGTAAAGCTCTATACCAATGTTTAAAGCGAATATTAAGATACATAAAAGGGACCATTGATTTGTCATTAGTATATTCATATAATAATAATGAGATAATTTTGCAAGGTTACAGTGATGCAGACTGGGCTGGGGATGCCAGGGATAGAAAGTCCACTTCCGGCAATATATTTTACTTTTGTGAATGTCCTATTTCATGGGGAACAAAAAAGCAGTCATGCATATCACTGTCATCATGCGAAGCTGAATATGTAGCTTTAACCTTGACTGTGTCAGAAGCATTGTGGTTGAAGAAGTTGTTGTTAGATTTTGATTATAACATTACTTGCAATATTTTTGAAGATAACCAGAGTGTCATAAAAATTGCTGAGAACAATGACAACAATAAGAGGCTAAAGCACATGGATATTAAGTACCATTGGTTAATGGATAACATTAACAAGGGCCTTGTAAACATCAATTATGTAAGGACAAACTGCAATATAGCAGACTTGTTTACAAAACCCTTGGGTAAGCAAATATTTACTAAACTAAGAGATTTAATTGTGTTTTAATCTTTGATGTGTAGTAGGTACATAATATGTTCCATGTAATGATTAAGGGGGTGTCTTGTGTTACCTATAAGTATGTTAAGGTGAAGATATTTTATAGTTTGTTAAGGGGTAGCCTGACATTCTGTCTATTAAAATTTTTGTTAAGGGGTAGCCTGACATACTGTCTATAAAAAATTTTTTGTTAATTGGTAGCCTGACATACTGTCTATTAAAAATGTGTGTACCTTTTATAAAAATTACTGTTGAGGGGGTGTGTAGAAATAATATAGCAACAGTAATGGCGAACTGTGTAAGAGAAAATTCTCAATAAAGAATATCCTTTTATCTGCCTCTTTCCTTCAGATTAGCTGATAAATCCTCCTGTAAAAGAATCTGTCCAAGTGCATCATTGACTTCGTTATAATTTTGTGATTTCCTACTTACATTGAATATTAATGAAGTATCATCAGCAAATAACACAATCTTTGACAGATTCTTCACTACAGAATATAAATAAGGAATAAAAATTGCCCTAATATGGACCCTTGAGGTACGCCAATTTTGACAACAGATCCCAGTGATTTCGTTCTGTTTACTTGTACCTTTTGAATCCTATTTTCCAAATATGACTTAAGTAGTTAAAGTGAATTATTTTCAAGTTTTAGCAGCAATGTGCTATGATCTACGCAATCAAATGCTTTGGATAGATCACAGAAGATACCAATAGCATCTTCAGATTTTTCCCACGCGCTAAAAAAATATTTTAAAAGTGCAGTCCAGGCATCCGTTGTACTGCGCCCTTTCGTGAAACCAAATTGATGGTCATGTAGTAGGTAAGTTAAATTTTTACTTATCTCCCTGTGTCTGTGTGTTTAATTAAATATAGGGAATATTTAATTAAATCTGTAGAAATAATTTCAAAAGTTGGTGAGACATCTGCGTAAATGATATTTCAAAAGATAATAAATAAATAATAATCAAGCATGGTATGTATAAGGTTTGTATAACTTTAATTATAGTAATATTTTTAGGGTTCCGTACCTTAAAAGAAAAAAACGGAACCCTTATAGGATCACTTTGTTGTCCGTCTGTTTGTCTGTCTGTCTGTCTGTCAAGACACTTTATCTCAGGAACGGGTAGAGGTATCAGGTTGAAATTAATACCATATGTTAGGGTCCATGAACCACACAAGATTTTAAAATTTCAATTTTTTACAACGACGCAATCAAAAGATATGGCTTTTTATGTCCTCATCTCCATACATTTATACAAAAAAGCAAAACCTACAGGGTACTTCCCGTTGACCTAAAATTATGAAATTTGGCAAGAAGCTAGGTCTCACAGTACAAATAAAGGGAAAAGTCTGAAATCATTAAATATTACAACTTTACTCACAACTAATGATAACCAATTGTGGTGAGCTCCCGTTTCAAGAACATTCATATAAGAGAGGGGTCAAGTTGGATGGTTGTGTAGGCGATTTTTGTTTTAGTTCTATTTTAAAAACGGGAACACTTACAAACTTGAAAATTGGTATGTTTATAGTTCATAAGCTATAAAATAACAACAAATAATAAAATTTGGTCAAAGCGCGTGTCGGACTCAAAAAATCTAGCACATTAACATACTGAAATTTCAACTAATACAATTATGATTATGTGGTGGTACGGAACCCTCAGTGCGCGAGTCCGACTCGCACTTGGCCGGTTTTTTTTTTTAAATGCCTTAAATAAATCGGTTTTCTTCATAATTTTTTTTTCCTTTAACTTCTAATGGCTTTAGAACATTTTTCAGATTTTATGGATGCCTAAAAACCCAAACATTCCTTATGTAAAATAAATAAAATAAATAGTGGTTTTACTTGTAACAACTACGAAATATTATTTTTGTTCTTGTTGATTATCAAAAATTAAACAATGAAATAAAAAATATCTGACTTCGTCTAAGACAAACAACGCTTAAAATGCTCTAATGGTCTCTTTGCACCCAGCTTCCAAACACCCTGTGTATTTACCATACTAATTCGGATCAGATTTTTACCTTGTATTATAAGTATGATATGTAAATTTTTTTTTGTACCTTAAATTGAGAGGTTTTGCGTTAGGTATACTCGTACAGTTGCACGTTATTGACTATTTCAGTTGAGCAAAACCCCTGGACTATCGTTTGTATTAGATAGCACTACGGGATATAACACATAAAATTTTAGAACAAACAATGAAACAAAGAATAAATCACCTATTTCGCCGTGTGACCATTTTTATAAAATATTTTCATTTTCAGAAAAAAACAAATATTTTAATTTTTTAATAAATAATGGAAAGTCAATACAATAAAATCAAATTTATATTTTTGTATTTTAATTATAACTTGTTTAAGATGTAAGACTTTAATTGTTATTTTGATATGAAAATTAAAAGTTACAGACTAAAAGTCAGTCGAAGAGCCCGTCCCGAAGCGTACCTACCCAGTTCGAAAGTACACTACCCATGCATGATGCTAGCCGCGTTACCGCGCTGAATGGCTAGTGATTTTTTGATAAAAATCATATAAGTACTTTTATTCCCTTGAATTTAGAAAATGCTATTAATACGTATTCTTGATTTTTTGTTCATACTTGTGCTTGCTTGTGCGATAGATAGTAAGTCGATCACGGGCAATAGTTTGAATTAATTTTAATTATATTGGGGGGACATTGGGGGGACATTTCACACAAGATCATCTGATCCAAACTAGGCAAAGCCTGTACTATGGGTACCAGAGACTGATATACATACATAAATAGATAAATAACACCCAGACACAGAACAAACACTTGTGTTCATCACACAAATGTTTGTCCTGGGCGGGGATCGAACCCGCGGCCCACGGCGTGTGAGGCAGGCTCACTAGCAACCACACCAACGGGCTTGTCAATTCTAAAATTCTAAAAAAATTCTAAAATTATCAGGAGCAAAAATCTCCCGTGGTGTAACTACTCATACACTTATCAGCTGAACCATGCAGGTGGACCGCTTGGAGTTACTTGTGTAGGTTTAGTGATGTAGAAATATTGTGATTAAGATTAATGTTCCGTAGAATAAGAACCTATGTAAGGCAGGAGTACGAGTAATATGCATTTTATTTGTAGCAACAAATAAATTAAACTTTACGAGGGATATATCACGGACATGTTGAATGTAAAGTGCCGGCTCAGCATGTGCAGCGCACGGTAGATACAGTCGATAGAGCTCAATCGAGAAGATATGCGTGCGCACTCATCTGCTGGAAAGAGATAGAGAACGACTCCGTTACCAAGGAGCAGCAGCTTGATGTCCTTGGCAGCCTGGACGCCATCCTCCTTAAGGTTTTTCTCGATCTGCTTGCTGCGCGCGATAGCAGCGCGCTCCTCAGCGGATGAGGCACAGCCCATGGCGATAGCGCGCACGGCTTGGCTCGCTACGCGCGGCAGCGCCGTGCCCCTCGCATGCTCTCGTCCCGTCGTCGCGCGCAGGTGGCGCCGCGCACGCGCTCACTCGCGCACGCGTGCTCCTCAGAAAGAGGTTCGCGCTTCGGCGCTTGGTCACGTCAACTTGGCCTCACAGCAACCGACTGGGCCCTACACGCACTTTCCGGCAAGCAGCAATTTGCCTGGGAACTTGCCGGCTACACGAATAAGCGGAGGTAGAGCCGCGGTGTGGGCCCGTGAACGAATGACGGATCGCGCAGGCTCCTTGCGTCGCACACACTGCGCACGCCCGACCACCGCCGCCGCCTCCACCTTGTTAGACATAGTCGCCCGTTGCCTCCCTGACACACTAATTACACCCTACGTCAACCTCGTGTTTTTTCTCGCTCATGCTTTGAAACAAAGGATCACTTATCATTGCAATTGCATGCGGATAATTATCGCTAGCTAGATCATGTCCTTAACAATCGAAGATAGGAAGATAAATTTAAAATTATTAATTCTAAGGATCAATTAGGTACCTACCCGAAGACCCTACCCAGTAAAATCGATTTGATCCAATTGGATCCTTCACAACTTTTTTTCTTATTTGGATATTGGTTGGATCCCTCACAACATATTTTTCTCATTTGTTCGAAGTTCGAATGTTCCCTTATGAAATAACTAGCTGTCGTCTGCGTAGATTTGATAAAAAAATTGAACTCGAACTTACTCGTAACTGAAACATATTTTGCGGAACGCTTATCCTTCTTGATCGTAAAAGATGCATTTGTACTTATTTGAATAAATGCATCTTTCTACAAATTTAATTATCTTTAGATTTTATTCAACTGGTAGGTAGTGCGGAATTTTCATTGTCAATCGTTACAGGTGAACTTAAAAAAGAAGACAATAAAGGGAGTGAAGTGAATGGGTAGCGAGGAGGTATTCATAAAAGTCAAAAAAGTCCCTACTCCTCCCTATCTATCCTTTTCTATCCCCCCCTTCACATCCCCCCCTCCCCCTCCCTCTTCGCCTCCCCTCCCTCTCTCTCTTCCTCTACCTCTCCCTCGCCCCTCGCTCTTCCCCCCTCACCCTTCCTCTCCGTCTCCCCCCTCCCTTTCCCTCCCCACCTCGCTTTCCCCCTCCCTCTTTCCCCACTCCCCCTCCACCCCCCGCCCTCCCCCGTCCCCCCCCCCACCCTCGCCCTCGCCATCTCCGCCCTCCCTAGCCCCCTTATCCTCCCTCTCCCCAGCCTCACCCCTCCCTGTCCCCCCTTCCCCTCCCCATCCCCCTCTCTATCCCCTCTCCCCATCCCCCCTCGCATTCCCCTCTCCCCTCCCCCCATCCCCCCTCGCTTTTCCCCTACTTTCCCCTTCCCCCTCTCCCTCCCCCTACCACTCCCTCCCCCTGTCTCTCCCCCTCCCCCTAACTCTTCCCCAACCCCTCCCTCACCCCCTCCCTCTCCTTCCTCCCTCTCCCTATCCCTGCCCCTGACCCTACCTCTATCCCTGCCCCTAACCCTGCCCCTGACCCAACCCCTATCCCTGCCCCTTACCTTGCCCCTACCCCTATCCCTTCCCCCTAACGCCATCTTAAACGCTATCCCTATCCTTATATAAACATACAACCGACACTCATATTGATTTTTAGACATTTCAAACCTATCGCACCTCAACCCCATCCCCAGGGAAAGATGGTATTTCACGTCCACCGCGTTGGATTCCATAATTATTGTAGTTTTCCTAATGAGCGATCCGATAAACCATACAAACGACACCCATATTGATTTTTAGACATTTCAACCCACCCCAACCCCATCCCCAAGGGATGATGGCATTTCACGTCCACCACGTTGGATTTCAAAATTGTTGTAGTTTTTGTAATCAGCGACCCGATAAACCATACAAACGACACCCATATTGGTTTTTAGACTTTATAACCCCATTTCCCCCTTTAAGGGGTTGAGTTTGGGGTGGAACTTTAATTACAGTGATGTACGTTCCACAGAATTACAACCCTAATGCCTAAACAATAAATTTTGTGGATTTTACTTTGAAAATTAAGGATTTTCAACTTTATCCCCCTTTTCACCCCTTAGGGTGTAGAATTTTCAAAAACCCTGAAACACGTAAAACTTAATTTTTAGTCGTCAACTTAAATACAAATTTTGAAGATCCTAACTTCAAAACTGGCGGACTTTCATACAAACTTTCATCCCCTATTTTACCCCCTTAGGGGTGGAATTTTGTAAAATCCTTTCTTAGTGCACCCCTAGGCTTCATAAGGAACCTACATGCCAAATTTGAAATCTCTAGACCCAGCGTTTTGGGCTGTGCGTTGATATGTCAGTAAGTCAGTCAGTCAGTCACCTTCTTCTTTTATATATATAGATAATGAAATTTTATAAAATGCGGTGGTTTTATTGAAAGCTCTGTCATGTACTTTAAACTTATGTTTAATGTTTACAGAGTTTTTAGGGTTCCGTAGTGAACAGGGAACCGTTATAGTTTCTTCATGTCTGTCTGTTTGTCTTTCCCCGGCTTAGCTCAGAGACCCTTAATACTAGAGAGCTGTAATTTTGTTGGGTACGTACAGTCACGAGCACATTTAGCTTGACACATTGGACTTTGTACAGTTCTATTTCAATATACGTATGGGCTACAGTCGCGCTGCGAGTGTCAGGATTTATCAATCGTTGATTGTACTCTTGTGTTAGTTGATGAGCTAGGGAATGTTTGGTGATTGTCAGGTGGTAACAACTATTTTCTAAATTACTCAATATTTATTTTACACACATTAAGTTATCACGGGCGAATCGTTTTGAAGCCACGGACGAAGTTTGAAGCCGATTTTAAGGGCTTGTGTATTAACGTGCCACCAAATTTGAGTAAATTTTTACCAAATAATATCCACCAAATTTTGTCTGGCAAAATGGATGAATGTACACCAAATTTGCTTCTGGCACTTCGCCGGCCGCTGCCGCGGCACGCTTGCTCTGCTCGCTCGGCTCGTGCGTTGTGGTCGCAAGATAACCTAACACAACCTAACCGAACCAGTTACCCAAATTTGGTGTACGTTCAGCCAATTTGGTGTACATTCATCCATTTTGTCTGAAGTGTATTGGGGTATAAAAAAATATTTTGGGAATCATTTAATTTGTGGCCGATTTTAAGTTGCCAAACGCAAATAGTATGAAGCTCATAGAATTGCTGGATCCCATTCACGCCTTAAGTGGGCTCTACACGTTGACCGCGCTGCGCGTCTACTAGGCCCGTTTGCGTTGCGATTGCGACATTCGCTCGCCGGCGTGCCGTCGGTTGTCGTTTTTTACTTTCAAGCGGAGCGAGAAAGGTATTGTATTCGTGAAAAAAAAGTTTTTCTAATTTTCTCTGTTGTAATGTTAAATGTGACACTGTGTGAAGGTAGACAAATAAAGTTCAGTTCGTATTCGAGATTCGGTGGTTTCACTTCATGGTGACAGCGTTGCTATGAAATTTAAATAAAATTGTTATTTTAATTGCACTAAAACGTTAAAAAGTGATTAGTTGTTGTTAAAATCATACTGTTATTAAATAAATATGGAACACGCACGTCCACCGATTGAATTAGTGGTGTCTACGACGGTTCAGTGCGGGACAGATTATTGCGAACGGATGAACTCACACTAGATAAGGCTATAAAAATATGCCAGACCAGCGAATTAACAAACGAGGATAGTCGTGAGATCGACGGAGTGAAGGTGCAGGCGGGATCCTCTCGCGTGGACGCCGTGTGGGCGCGCGGGAACCGACGAGGCGGCGGCGCGCGGCGCGCCGGTCGGGGGCGCGGCGGCGGGCGCGGACCGCTGGCTGGTGGAGCGAGCGCGGCGGCGGCGCGGGGCGGCGCGCCGGCTGCGGGCGCGCTGCGTTGTTGTATGGCTTGCGGCGGGGCCGGCTGCGATGCGGGCGAGCAGTGCGCGGCCAAGAGTGCTAAGTGTTTTTTGTGAGACTAGACTATTGCAGGAGTTGAACCGTATGGAAAACTTAGGCGTAATTCGCAAAGTGACACATCCTACAGAGTGGGTAAACGCGATTGTCATAGCCCCTAAAAAAGACAACACCTCGCTGCGTATCTGTCTCGATCCGCGCGCGCTTAACAAGGTCATACGGCGCCAGCACTACCCCTTGCCGACGGTGACCGAGATAGCCGCTCAGCTGCGCGGTGCGCGTTACTTTAGCAAGCTGGACGCACGCTCCGGTTTCTGGATGGTGGCGCTAGATGACGCTAGTGCGGATCTCTGCACGTTCGGTACGCCGTTCGGCAGGTACCAATTTCTGCGTATGCCGTATGGAATTAACTCGGCGTCAGAGGTTTTTCACGCCAGGGTTAGAAGACCTGGATGGTGTGGACTCGTTTATTGATGACATTATTGTGTGGGGCTCTAGCAAAGAGGAGCACGATTGTCGCTTAAAGAGCCTATTACAAAGAGCTAGAGAGGTGGGCATAAAATTTAATAGTGACAAGTGCCAGTTTGGTGTGCAGGAGGTAACATATCTCGGGCATACCTTTAGTGGTGACGGAATGAAAATTGACACTTCGAAAACAAAAGCGGTTCAGGAAATGGCTACTCCGTCTGATAGGCAAAGTCTAGAACGTTTTCTAGGTATGGTAAATTACCTATCAAAATTCATACCGCATTTTTCGGAAAAGGTACAACCTTTACGCACACTTCTTAAAAAAGACTCTGAGTGGGTCTGGAACGTGAATCACGACAACGTGGTCGAACAGCTGAAGCGGGAGGTGTGTTCAGCGCCTGTGCTGGCACTGTACGCGCCCGAGCAGCCGGTGCTATTGTCGGTAGATGCCAGTGCGCACGCTTTGGGCGCTGTACTACTGCAAACCGGGCGTCCGGTTGAGTATACATCAGCAACGCTTACCAGCACACAACAGAGATATGCGCAAATTGAGAAGGAGATGTTGGCCATCGTTTTTTCTCTAGAGCGTTTTCATCAGTACGTATATGGGAAAACAGACGTAACTGTTGAGACTGACCATAAGCCCTTCGAGAGCTTATTTAAAAAACCGTTAGATTCGGTACCCGCAAGACTGCAACGTATGATGTTACGCGTGCAGGCGTATGACATAACCGTGATATACAAGCCAGGTAAATACATGTACGTGGCGGATGCGTTATCGCGCGCCCCGTTACCGGAATTAATGAGTGAAGACGTATCTTGTGACGTAGAAAGTCAATCTTGTTTTTTATTAGAAACGGTCAGGATTAGTGATAGTAAACTAGACCTTGTTAAAAAACATTCTATCACTGACACAGAATGTCAGTTATTAGTAAATTACATACAACACGGCTGGCCGTCAAATAAATACGATGTACATGAACGGGTACGCTTTTACTGGGACTTTAAGGAAAGTTTGCACTACATAAACGGGGTCTTATTTCGAGACAACTTAGTTTACATTCCAGAGGGGCTACGCGGAGAAATGTTAGCGCGCGTGCACGAGGGCCATTTAGGTGTAGACCGGTGCAAGCGGCGCGCGAGGGACATCATGTACTGGCCGGGGATGTCGCGCGACATCGAGATGATGGTGCGCAGATGTGGCACGTGCGCGCGCACGGCAGCGCGGCCGCAGCGGGAGACGCTCATACCGCATCACATACCTGAGATACCGTGGGCTAAAGTAGGCTCGGATATTTTTGAATACCAAAAGAAATATTTTTTAATTTTAGTGGATTATTTTTCTAGCTTCATTGAGGTATGTCCATTAAAAAATGCGGTCTGTCGTTTTGGCAATGAAGGACCAGTTTGCGCGTCATGGCATACCAATGGAGCTCATCACAGACAACGGTCCAGCCTTCTCATCCAAGGAATTCAGGGAATTCGTAGACTTATGGGGACTAAAACACACCACTTCGTCGCCAAATTACCCACAGTCGAATGGAAGAAGCGAACGAGCCGTCAGGACTGTTAAATCAATACTAAAAAAGTCGCTGATGAGCGACGAGGATTTCTACCTTGGTCTTTTAAACTACCGGTGCACACCTAAAGACGGTGTAAGCAGCCCTGCACAGCTTTTAATGGGGAGGAGGCTGAACACGCGTCTACCGGTACATAGTGACAAGCTGCAACCAGAGCGTGGTAACTGCGCTGATTATCACAACATATTGCTAAAACAGGCATACACCAAGCAGCATTACGATCAACGAGCGCGCGACCTACCCGCGCTGAAGGTTGGTGATCCGGTCCTAGCGGCAAACAGCACAGGACAAAAAAGGGAAATGCGTGTTGTCGGAATAGCACCACAACCACGCTCGTACTTTGTGGCAGACGACAGCGGAAAGCCATATAGGCGAAATCGAAGACATCTGATGAAAATTGAGCCGGAAATTGTCCAACCTCTATCGTCACCTACTAGTCAGAAGACGTATATTGATGGTGAAGACAACTTTTACGCTGACGAGGATGGCTCTGGCAGTGGTGACCCTGAAGTCACTGCTGATACAGAATATTTTCCATCAGAAGCATCTCTTTGTAACTCATCAATGTCTGTGTCGGGGATAGACCCGTCATCCACCCTGTTCCCGCCAACCGCGGCTCTCCCTTTGCCTCGACCCCCGAGGGCGGCGAGGGCAGCAGCTCGCGAAGCATTCAAAAATATTACGAAACCCAAATAAAAAATATATATAATATGATACTTACAAATGGGAAGCACTGTATGTGTGTATATGTTAAGAAAATATTATAGAAACATAATATATACCTATTATACATACATATATAATGTTTTTAAACCAAATACAAAGTTTTGCAACCAAAATATATATACCAGGCCACTCAGAAAGTATTGCGAAAAATAGTTTTTATATATGGGAGACTGGCCGGTCAGAATCTTTTTCGAAAATATGATTACTTGTAAGTAAAAATATGTGTGTTCCATTTTCAAAATTTCCCTCCACATTTTTTGCGAGCCAATTCAAAGTATCGTGTCTTACTGAAAAATGGATCTGCGCCGGGAACATTTTAGAGCTATGATTTTTTACGATTTCAAGTGTCGCCTGAAACCGGATGAATCGTTCGATAGACTTCAAATGGCATTTATGGATGAAGGCCCCTCCAAGGCAACCGTGTATCGTTGGTATAACGAATTTAGGCGCGGTCGACCAACCTTGGGGGATGAAGAAAGAAGCGGTCGCCCTTTGACGGCTATTACGGAAGAAAACGTGCTAGCAGTGAAAAATTTAATCCAAGATAATAGGCGAATTACATATCAGGAGATTCAGCACATATTAAAGATTGGATCGGGAAGCGTTCACGAGATTCTACACGGGCATCTTCGCGTGAGGAGGATAGTATCGCGCTGGGTGCCGCACTACCTCACCGACGCTCAGAAGCAGGCCCGGGTGGAATGGTGCCGTGATATGCTGAACAAATTTGAAGCAGGCTCGTCTCGGCGTGTTTACGACATCGTAACAGGTGATGAGTCCTGGATTTATCAATACGATCCAGAAACCAAGCGCCAGTCGACAGTTTGGGTGTTTCAAAATGAACCAACGCCTACCAAAGTGAAGCGATCTCGAAGCGGGGGGAAGATTTTGATCGCCAGCTTTTTTAATTTGACTGGCCACTTGGCCTCAATTCCCTTACGAGATCAAAGAAGCATCAACGCCAAATGGTATACTACCAAATGTTTACCAGAAGTTTTTTCTGTTGTGAGCAACAAGCGACCAAACACAGGGCTCCGCGGACTACTGCTCCACCACGACAATGCGCCTGCACACACCGCGCTCAAAACGAGGGACTTCCTGGACAGCACACCAGTCAAACTCCTGGGTCACCCTCCTTACAGCCCTGATCTAGCACCGTGTGACTTCTTTTTATTTCCAAAAATAAAAAATCAGCTCAAGGGGATACAATTTTCGTCGCCGGAAGATGCGCTGGCTGCGTTCGAGCAGGCTGTAAACGAGGTGTCTACGGCGGACTGGAAAAAGTGTTTTGAAAACTGGTTCAGACGCATGAATCTTTGTATAGAGGCTGGTGGAGAGTACTTTGAAAAGATTTAATAAAAATATATGTACCTGTAGAACAATTTTTTTTAGTGTCGCAAATATTTCTGAGTGTCCCACGTATGTTTTGCATATTACTACAATAGGTACTTATTCACTCGTACTGTTACTTAGGGCTACTACACTCTATATTATGTTACCAATTTTTTATTCAAACTAACTTGTTTTTTTTTGTAATGCTCTTTTTTTTAAGAAAACTGCAAATGCACTCCCCACCTTACCTTCGTTCCCGTTTTCAGCTGCTTCCTTCTCCCGCTTGGCCTAGGCGCCCTTGCATTACACATATGTTTGAGGTGCCTAGGAGTAATACCAATTTCCAGTTTCACTCTTTTTCCGTCCGTGCCGTTCTATTGTGGAACAAATTGCCTCGAATTATTCAAGAAAGCCCCTCCATTCACACTTTTAAAGTAAGGTTAAAAGATCATTTCCTGTCACAAGTTGCTTCATAGCCATCATCATTGTAAATATATCTGTTAAGCATTCATCATTTTATTTATGTAGTATATAGTGTGTTATGTATTTATTTATCATTTATATTTATTATCTATATATTTGTATTTATTATGAATTTATGTGAATTATAATATTTGTTTTAATTATTACGAGTAGTCTATTTTCTTTATTTATTATTTATGATACATCATTTTTTTCTCACTTTTTGCACTATTGTGTTCCCGTTAATACAACTTTCTGGTTGGTTGACTGGTAGAGATCTCACCTAGGGATAAGTCCGCCTTTGCTTGTAATCTTTCAGACAATAGCCACTTTGTAATAAAGAATATGCAATAAAGATTTTACAACAACAACAACTTTCTCACTGCGTTCGGTTGGCTGGAAGAAATCTCTTTTAGAGATAAGCCCGCCTTTGTGTATGTCCTTTAGTTATAGTCTTTTCTGTCAAATTTTTGTGCAATAAAGAATATATATAGAAATCGAGTTTGGTTAAAACCATTTCATATTGTTATACCGTACATAGGTACCTTCGATTTCCAAAACTTAAATTTTATCATTTGTTCAAAAATTTGTTGTGTGGAGTGGTGGTCTGTACTTTGTGTTTCATGTTGCATTAAGGGCTCCCGCACACGACCGAGAATCGGTGACCGATTTTTTGTCGACATCCCGCTCTGACGTGTTATCACCTGCATCTTCCCTCCTTGTTCTGGCCGATAATCGCCCACCGATTCTCGGTCGTGTGCGGGAGCCCTAATACTTGTGAAAAGAGATTGTTGCTAAGGCTTCCCGCACACGACCGAGAATCGGTGACCGATTTTTTGTCGGCATCTCGCTCTGACGTGTTATCACCTGAATCTTCCGTCCTTGTCCTGGCCGATAATCGGCCACCGATTCTCGGTCGTGTGCGGGCAGCCTTAAGCTTTCAAAAATTAATAAGGGAGATGTTGTACCTAATGTTAAATGTGACACTGTGTGAAGGTAGACAAATAAAGTTCAGTTCGTATTCGAGATTCGGTGGTTTCACTTCATTCTCAAAAATATGTTCTATATCACTTATACATCATAAAAAACAAGTCTCCCAAAAATGTCCGTCCGTCGGTCGGTCGGTCGGTCGATCCGTCGGTCGGTCTGTCCGTCACGCTTTGGCCTAGCGGCTAAACGAATGGTCCGATTGACACCATATTTTGAATTTAGGAGTTTTATGCAAATCCATCGAAGGGTTCTGAGTGGTTTCCTTCTGGTTCTCATTTTGAGGGTAGCTGTCATACAACGAAAATGAAAAATTGAAATTTTCTCAAAAACGACTCATAGAATCTTGATGAAACTTTGCATGACCAAGCATCTCCATGTAAGATATCATGCACCAGTATCAATTGATCTATGAAATTTCATATAAGGGGTGTTCCTGTACCACCAAAACGTAAATATGTGATTTACCCAAAATTGGTTCCATTGAGTTTATTAAAATTCTCTTTAATATTAATCCTGGATTGGTTGTCTACCTAACTGGATATTATTTATGTTTTTTTTTTCAGTAAAATTTAGTACACAGAGTGTACCAAAAACTGAAAGGGCTTGCTCAGTAGACCAAACTGAACAATTATCCATAAGGAACATGTGTAGGGAAATTAAAAAAAATGTGCATGCAAGTATCCTACGGTAGTATCCATTGATCTGTGAAAATTCATATAAAGGGTGTTCCAGTACTACCAAAAGTTAAACATGTGATTTACTCGAAATCGTTTGAAGTTTGTTTGTTTTAATGTTTGACAATTTGAATTCTGAATTGATCTGTATATTTCATTCGAACATTTTTTTGGAAAAACGTAAATAAACGTTTGTATTTCCATACTATGTGTATGGCATTACAAATTTAAGTTTGCGGTTGATAGTTTTTCTTGAGTATTGCGAGAAAGTAAGTGCAGTGCTGCTTTACCATTTATTTGCCTACGAGTCAGGCCGGTATTGGGACTGGGACGCCATGGTGGCGCGACTAGTTACGGACACCAGTCGCTCTACCAGTGTCCCAGTGAAATACCGGCCTCAAAGGGATTTGCCACGAGCCGCAAACGGCGTTCACATGTTGGCCGTGCTTTTATTTCAATTAAGTGAATAGGAGCAGATTACGGACGTTTTATTTTATTTTAATAAGTAAAAATAATTGTGTTTTTCTTTTTCAAATATGGTGCAGCTGGAAATAAAAATTTGAAGCACTGAATAAGTATATTTCAGCGCAGCGATATCTCCGCGTATACGTCCATCTTGCTTGACAGACCTACACGGAATTACGGTTAGTATCTCCTAGTTAGTCTGTGCACGGAATGAGCCGCACCAACGTGTGAACGCTATCATCAAATTTGCCGAGCCGGCGCGGCCAACGATTGGGCTAACGTCTAAAAGTGTTTACTCACGCAACAATCTCAATCACAATCAGTTGTCGCGATCTGCAGATTGCCAACAGATTGCAGCGTAAGTAGGCAGATTGGGACTGATTTCCAACTAATTGTCAAATTCTACAATCCAATCTTAGCAATTTACAATATGTCAAACAAATAGTGTCCAAATTGCAATGTGTAGAGAGTGATCGCATGCAATTTTCATACATTTAGCTTTAAGGTCGCAATTTTGCGACTCTATCTATAGGGCGAATTCTATCTAATCTGTGGCTGTCATTTATTACTGTTGTTAGATAAAAGGGATAAAAGCAATGTTTTAACCCACCATCATTTTCTTTTCGACGCTAATTGCTTGTAATTTGATGAATCGATGGTAAGCACAAGTCCCGCATATTGAAATTTCGATAGTTTTGAAAATTTTGAAATTTCGCGGCATGCAATTATGATGAAATTGCTTTGTGAGTAGAGTACAGACAATCTCGACTCTACAGATTGTCACAACTAATTGTGTCTACTCACGCTACAATCACAATCAGTTGTCACAATCTGCAGATTGCCATCAGATTGCAACATAAGTAGGCAGATTGGGACTGACTTCCAACTAATTGTGAAATTTTACAATCCAATCTTAGCAATCTACAATCTGTCAAACAAATTGTGTCCAAATTGCAACGTGTGGAGCACGATCGCATGCAATTTTCATACTTTAAGCTCTATGGTCGCAATATTCCGATTCTATCTATAGGACCGAGGACGTATTCTATCTAATCTGTGGCTGTCATTTATTATTGTTGTTAGATAAAAGCGATATTTTTAGCCACTTTTCGACGCTAATTGCTTGTAATTGGATGAATCGATGGTAAGCATAAGTCCCGCACGTTGAAATTTCAACAGTTTAGAAAATTTTACAAAAAAAAAAATATTAAAACTTGACTTTTTGGCGGGAACTCGGCGTGGGCTCTTGCCTGCTCGGTTGATTGAATTCTTGTTTTTTGTGTATGTAGTTGGATAATAAAGATAGTGTTTTCTGCAGTGAAATAACTACGGAGTGCACAGTTGATGAAGATTTCAAGCGATCTCGTGTTTGAACCCAGTTTGTTTTGTCTCAAAAAGTCATGGATATTTCCTTCGTAAAGTCCACTATCGCTTTAAAAGGTCTCCTCACGCGACAATTTTCATCACAATTAGTTGTGACAATCTGTAGAATCGAGATTGTCTGTACTTTACTCACAAAGCAATTTCATCATAATTTCATGCCGCGATATTTCAAAATTTTCAAAACTATCGAAATATCAACATGTGGGACTTGTGCTTACCGTCGATTCATCAAATTACACACAATTAGCGCCGAAAAGAAGATGATAGTGGCTAAAAACATTGCTTTTATCGCTTTTATCTAGCAACACTAATATATGACAGCGACAGATTACATAGAAATCGTCCTTAAAAGGGCCCATACAAAGCCCTGCCTGCAGGGCCCTGCTTGCAGTACTGCCGCAGAGGATGTTGCCACACAAAGCCCTGCAAGTCATAAGAGCGCGTTGCGCTGTTGCGTTTAGACGTGTCCAGTGCTGTCTTTCCCATACAATTTCCTATACTAAAATGGCTCCATCATTATCAAAACACCAAAAATTGCGTTAGCTGTACTTGTGGCAGAAAGAAAACGAAAAGAAAACAATGGTGTATGTACCTAACTACTGCAAGAGTCGTTGGGTCACGCTTATTTACTGAGAGAGTTAGACCCCGATGATAACAAAAAAAACTTTTTAAAAATTAAAATTTTAAAATATCTTATCAAAATATTTTTTTTAAAATAGCTTTAAAAATCTTGAAAGCCGACAATGTAGCATCTTTATTAAAAGTCTTATATTTTTGGGACCGCAAGTCTTTGTTATGGCATTGCTCGTTTTTAATCTCGATATAGTTCGAATATGTCCCTCCAAAGCTCCTTCAAGCCCTCTACACATCTTTCTCCCGTTGGCTCATAAAGAAGATATTTTCAACTTTTTATGACGAAATCAAGAGTCAGTTCCAAAACGGTAATAGTTACCCTTTGACAGCAGTCTGTCTCGACCACACTGATGGACGTCATATAACGCTATCCTGCTGTCAGGGTAATTTCTACCCGATTCGGAACGCAACCCAAACAAAATGGCGGATCAAATCGGCCCGATCTAACCACACATGGCACTGCTTGCAGTGTGGAGTGGGGAGAATCGTCTGGTCGGGCTTGCAGAATGCCACTGCGGCCCTGCGGCAGGGTGAACAATTAAAAAATCGGCCCTGCATGACCACACAAAGTACGATTGGCAGTGGCACTGCAAGCAGGGCCCTGCAGGCAGGGCTTTGTATGGGGCCCTATAGATAGAGTCGCAAAATTGCGACCATAGAGCTAAATGTATTCGTTTGACAGATTGTAGATTGCTAAGATTGGATTGTACAATTTGACAATTAGTTGGAAGTCAGCCCCAATCTGCCTACTTACGTTGCAATCTGTTATCAATCTGCAGATTGCGACAACTGATTGTGATTGAGATTGTTGCGTGAGTAGACTCATTTACGGGGGGAGCAATGAACAATTTCCCCACTCGACACTGGCGGTTCACCATATTTTTAAGTTCTAGAAAGTGAAGCAATTCCTAAACCTGAAGAATGTTCTAGAACACGATACTGGCAGAAATGTCCCCAAATATGGGATGACGATTGCCAAATAAAAAAAAACCCTAGCCAAGCCAGACTCGCGGCGCGCCTCGGTCATAGCGAGGTTCAAATCTCTTTGTACCTATTTTACTTAAATCTTAAGAGTAGGGTTGGCGACTTGAACTTTTTTTTTCATAGGAAGTATTTTATTTGTATGTTATTTTTTTATTATCAATATGTTTAATGAACTTTATTCTACTTATACAACATGTGGTTAAAAGGAAATCGGTACTTTGCCTAACACCCTGTATAAGCGCCGCTGCGCGTAGTTTCCAAAATCATTGCATGCAGGCTTCGAGCAACGCCAGATGGACGTAGATAGACGCGGAGCATTTTTCATTTTTATTTCCAGCTGCAACATATTTGAAAAATAAAAACACAATTATTTTTACTTATTTAAAATTAAAATAAAACGTCTATCTGCTCCTACGACCTAAGGCACGACCAACGTGTGAACGCCGGTTCCGACAACCGACGGCACGCCGGCGAGCGTTTGTCGCAAACGGCAAACTCACGCATACGGGCCGGCGCGGCGCGGCGCGGCCAACGTGTACAGCCGGTGTATAACGCACTATACAATTTTTACTCTGTGACTGAGTTTTGTTTTGTTATTTCGTGACGATGATTTGGCGAGAACTCGACATGGGCGTTTGCCTTTTGGTTTTTTGTGCATTAAGTGATTTAGTGGATAATAAAGATAGTGTGTTATGCAGTAAATTTACTACGAAGTGCGCAGCTGATGAAGATTTCAAATGATCTCGTGTTTAAGCCCCGTTTGTGTTGTTCCAAAAAGTCACGAACATTTTCCTTCGTATTATTTGTGTCCGTCTCCCCAGCAACCCGTGCGAGATATGGCCAAGTGGCATACACCAAAATTTAGTGGAAATTGGTTCATTCCATCAGTAAAGTGTCAGATTCAGTGCATCAAAACTGATGACACTACGAGGTGAAAACTTTGGGTGGCTGTAGAGACGTCTCGTCAGCCAGCCCATTCTATACAGGGAAAACTACGAAGATTACATAAAAGCAAAATAGTTCCACATTTACTGCATGTCTAGTGCAATTGATTGTAAAAAAGCCGAATCGAAAATGTCCATATGGTAGGAGCACTTCATCAATAATTATGGGTGGCTGGAGAGACGTTTTCCCAGCCAGCCCATGTGATATCTCGGAACATATAGTAGGTAGGAAGATGAAACAAAGCTTAATATTTACTACCTACTCGGAACAGTAGGTAGCAAATATTTCAAAATCCTAGCTCCACTAACTTTTGAGATATTTGTATTTTTTCATGGGCTTGCTGGGGAGACGTCTCGCCAGCAAGCCCATGCTGTAACTCAAAAAGTACTGCACGTAGAATGCTGAGCGATATACCAATAGAGAGTGCATATTTGATGCAATAAGCACCAAGAAAAGTGAGTCCCTAGGTATTACGGTTTCGGTGCTAGAAACAAATATCATTTTCCCGCCGAAAATTTTGAATGCATGATGTGAAGTGCGACGTTGCCGTTCTGTGCAACTCTACATGTTGCTGTTAGAGCATTCAAAAATCAATCTTGTATCCTTATAGTTAAAAGGTACTGTAGACGCACGTGTAGATTATTTGTAATTTGAGAATAGTTCGGGAGACGGTGTACTTAGTAAAAGACTGATTGGTTATCAAGAAGTTTTTATTTATTTGTGGACGACATGTTAAGAACGAAAGAGATAATATGTATTTTAGCTCACGTGAAGACTAACTGGTGCCTCAATCTCTTTTTAGCAACCGTGACAACTGTATTCTAGGAGGAGATGTAGGTTTAATGGTCTCAGTAACAAACTAAAATTTTTAAAGTATTCTTAAATTGTCCTGTAATTAATAAGTTAAGAAAACTGATTTATTAAATAAATACGTGAGCCAAAATACATATTATGTCTTTTGTTCTTCACATGTTGTCCACAAATAAATAAAAACTTCTTGTTAACCAATCAGCCTTTTAAGTACACCGTCTCCCGAACTATTCTCAAATTACAAATAATCTACACGTGCGTCTACAGTACCTTTTAACTATAAGGATACAAGATTGATTTTTGAATGCTCTAACAGCAACATGTAGAGTTGCACAGAACGGCAACGTCGCACTTCACATCATGCATTCAAAATTTTCGGCGGAAAAATGATATTTGTTTCTAGCACCGAAACCGTAAGACCTAGGGACTCACTTTTCTTGGTGCTTATTGCATCAAATATGCACTCTCTATTGGTATATCGCTCAGCATTCTACGTGCAGTACTTTTTGAGTTACAGCATGGGCTTGCTGGCGAGACGTCTCCCTAGCAAGCCCATGAAAAAATACAAATATCTCAAAAGTTAGTGGAGCTAGGATTTTGAAATATTTGCTACCTACTGTTCCGAGTAGGTAGTAAATATTAAGCTTTATTTTATCTTCCTACCTACTATATGTTCCGAGATATCACATGGGCTGGCTGGGAAAACGTCTCTCCAGCCACCCATAATTATTGATGAAGTGCTCCTACCATATGGACATTTTCGATTCGGCTTTTTTACAATCAATTGCACTAGACATGCAGTAAATGTGGAATTATTTTGCTTTTATGTAATCTTCGTAGTTTTCCCTGTATAGAATGGGCTGGCTGACGAGACGTCTCTACAGCCACCCAAAGTTTTCAGCTCGTAGTGTCATCAGTTTTGATGCACTGAATCTGACACTTTACTGATGGAATGAACCAATTTCCACTAAATTTTGGTGTATGCCACTTGGCCATATCTCGCACGGGTTGCTGGGGAGACGGACACCGTATTATTTACGCCAGTATTATATTACTCTATGGTATTATATAGTCTAAGTTCGTAAAGTTCCCTATCGCTTTACGAGGGGAGCTAAAAGAAAGATTAATGACATCAGAAATGGCTGTATGGGCTGTGTACTCTTTGCCTTTCCGAAAGGAAGAATTAAACAAAAAAAAATCGTGCCGATGAAACCTGTGATGAAACTGCTGAAATAAACTCGCGCGCGACGTTATAAGTTGAACTTTCTTGTTTTATATAATATCTTAGACTATTGAAGGTCTCCGCGCTATAATATATTCTAAAAGCGGTACCTATAAGTAATATTACCATCATGGATTCAGACGCAGAAAATGAAGAAATCGTTTCCTGGAGAGGTGTTCCTGGCACTGTAATTATTATCAATGCCTTAGATAAAGACACTGCCACGGTAGCTCTTTCAGCGACTAGCAGGATGGTGAGGCAGTGTCTCAGAGCGTCTACATCTGAGCTCACAGGTATTTGTCTTTACGGTATTGAGGAGGAGAGTAACTCGGCATTTGGAGCCAAGAGTGTCGCAGAAATTATTCCTCTTACTGCACCCACTCTTGACGATTTTTCGAAGCTGCAACGCATTAACGTAACCACAATAAAGCCAGCCAAAGAATTCAAACTGTCTGAAGTCATGTGGCATTGCAGCAAAATGTTTACTAACTGTAAAAAACAGTTGTCTTCCAAAAGCGTAATAATGCTGACTAGACTAGATATACCACCTATTCAGTCTGATCAAAAACCAACATATTTGCGAGTAGGAGATTTGGTTGATGCCAATATTGATGTAAAAGTTATTAATATTGCAGAAAATGATTACCAAGTTGATCCGTTCTATGAAAACTTTCTTAACCAAGCAAACAAAGGTAGAGGCTATATTTTACCAAAACAAATCTTTAATGTAATCGAAATTGAAAAAGTGATGCATCAACAAGCTCACAAACATCTTGCTGTTGCTCGCTTGAAGTTTGAAATTGGGGAAGGCGTATCCATAGGCATTGGCATATACAATTTATTAATCCGATCCACTTACAAGAAAAAAGTTGATGTGGACACAAAGACTAAGGCAGTATTAAGTAGTGTCACTAAAACTATGAAACTGAGTAATGATACAACACCTGCAATATCAACACCTATGGATGTTGATGAAGATAATGAGCCAAAGCCAGTGCCGCTCCTCAGGTCAGAATTACTTCACTACCAGGTGTATGGTGGCGAGAGAGTAGAGTTTACTGATGATGAAATGAAGAATATAAAAAATCCCTTCGGACCACCAAAACTAAAGCTCCTGGGTTTCAAACCTGCTACTATAATGTGTAAGGAGAAATGGTTTCTGAAACCTGGTTATTTTTTGTTTCCCAGTGAAAACATAATCGAGGGCTCCACAATAGCATTCAAAGCTTTATATCAGGCTTGTATTGAGACAGGAGTGGTAGCCATTTGTGTCATGTGTACCAGAGTAAATGCAAAACCACTCCTAGTTGCAATATCACCCTGTTCACACCCACTGGGACTAGAAGTAGAAATTGGTTTTGATATTGTACAAATACCATTTGTGGAGAATGTAAGAGATCTTTCAGCTCTTGAAGATGAGGGGGAAACCAGTGTCACTGAAGAACAAAAGATATTGATGACTGATATTTTAAAAACACTTGAATTTGATTATAAAGCAGACATGTTTGAAAATCCGAAATTGCAGACCGAGTACAGAGCAGTAGAGGCCATAGCTTTAGATGAAGATGATGTGGATCCTTTTGTTGACACAACCAAGCCTGCTCCAGAGAGATTTGAAGGACTCCAAGAAGATCTTTTTGAAGAACTTTTTGGGCCTTTTGAACAAGCTGCTGCAAAACGGCCTGCTAGCTCTAGTAATGGTACTGGTGGGAAAAGAATTAGACCTGAAGAAATGGATGTCAATTTTATACGACACAAAATCAAGTCTCATACTGTCCATCAATTCACAGTCGCACAACTAAGGCTCATTCTACAGAGCAAAGGAAACCCTGAAATTCCAGCTTTAACTGGATTAAAGAAAAATGAACTGGTAGATCTGGTTTACAAATATTGTTAACTGTAATTTTTATGCAATAGAAGAAATGCTTTCGGTTTTTAAAAATATTTTTGTAATGAAAATTAAAACATTTACTGTATAAAATGTTTTATTAAATAATTTGATAACTTAAAAAATAATTTACTAAATTAAATATAAAGTGACCCATCAGCTGGGCCTAGATGGTGAATTCCAATGAGTAAAGCATCTACGAGAGTCCACACACCCAGGCCTCCAAAGCTGAAGAGCTTTCCAATGCCCTCTTGCCAGTGGCCTAGGTAGAACCTATCAGCCCCAAAACCACCCAGGGTCAAAGCGAGAATTACTGCGGTTCCCCAACGGGTGCCAGCTGTCCATGAGCATCTGATTTTCTTTAGAAACCTTCTGTTCCCCAGGCAGATGACATCATCAGATACTGTGCAATTGGTTCTGAAAAAGAATAAGTTTGCATCAACAAGCGCTCTCTTGGCTCAGCTCAAGTTTGGCATACATGTTTGATAAGAGGCACTTTGGCTGCTGTACAGGCTGACCCTGCATTACAAATTGTATGAATAGTGTGCTTTAAAACATTAAGTGCACTTTAGTAGTTCTGAATTTATTAAAGTGTACTGTATTATTTGAATGATGAGAAACCCAGGGTGTTTCTTATTTTTTTAAAGTGATATGTTTAAAGTTTAAAGAAAATACGGAAATAGTTTATAGGGACATAGGTTATCAACAAAATATTAAAGTACTTACGAGTAATATTTTAAAGGGGAAGCCAATGAGTTGCAGTTAGCTTTCTGGTCACAGCGGTGCTCCCATTTCTCAGTTTGATAGCAGAACCTGCACATAGCTGTCCGATTGAAGGTCTTAGGGCCCTGAAATTTGGAAAGTACTTTGTGATGATTGAAGCTCATAAGAAACAGATATATTTTTTACTATATAGATGAATACCTAATATATCTAATAATAAATAGACATATTTATATTGTAAAATATATCTATTGTATTTGAGCCCAAAATGTACTTATAATGAAGTGTGGAAGTTTTTATTTTTCCGTATAAACATACATAAATAACACCTCTTTCCTGTTGGGGTAGGCAGAGACCAGTCCAGTTATTCATATGTACAGCTCAATTTAGGTCACTCACTGACAGTTGTTTACTGTGCATTCGGTGACTAACAGAGCTCCCATGAATGCTTCAGACTCCTTCCTCCACCTGCCCCGTGCAACCCCACAACAAATTTTTTAAATTTGTGTTTATCTAATTAAATCATCATTTTCCGACCCTCCAAGAGATTGAACCCAAACAAGCCCAGGCTCATAGCTAATAAAAAATGTTAGTAGTATTTAAATTTATTTATTATGTTAGTAGTATATATTATTTAGGAGTCAGAAGGTGTCTCACAAGGCTCGTTTGGCTGTTCATAGGGGTGTTTTGGTACCATCACTGATGTATGGCAGTGAAAGCTGGGTATGGCAGAAGCATGAAAGTAGAATTAATGCAGTGGAAATGAGAGCGCTAAGGAGTATGATTGGTGTTAAATTGAGTGACAGGATTAGAAATAGTGTGATAAGAGAACGGTGTGGCGTAAAAGAAGACATAGTGACCAAAATCGAGAAAGGGATGCTGAGATGGTTTGGTCATGTAGAGAGGATGAATGAACGAAGACTGACGAAAGAGATCTACCAGGCGAGAGTGAATGGAAACATTGGAAGGGGAAGGCCTAGGCGAACGTACCAGGGCCAAATTCAGGACGTTCTGAATAAAGGCCAGGTTAAAAGTACCCTAAACCAACGAACATGTATGAAAGGATTGATGAAAGTACAGGAAGCAAGGGCAGTATGTCAAGATCGTAGGAGGTGGAGGACTTGGAAAGAGGTGTGATGTTATGTATGTATAAATTTATACTTACTGTGCATGCAACTTTTGGCTTCACGACACATGTATAGTTATAGAAGCCTCCGTAACGGCAGTCTATGCTTCTATTGCACACAATGCATGGATAATTAAGTGCAGAGCACTCCACAGCATCCTGTTCCAAAAAGGGGCAACTCTTCATATAGTCTTCGACTTCTCCTCGGTTGCTGACTTTGTCATTGTTATCCTTGGTACTTTTCTTCTCTTTTGGGACATCCATATTGTTATTTGCTATAAAAATTAAATAATAATCGTAAAAGTATGTAAACAGTCTATCTTATGGCCTTATGGCTTGAAAAATGTTTTCAACTTACCCATGTCTGTAACGTTTATTGTGTTAAATATTACTAAAAGAACTAAAACTATACAGTCTCTAATATTAATTCTAAGAGGCAAAGCTCTCGGCATTGTGGATATTTATTTCATTTTTCATGAAAACAGAAATCGCCTCTCGCTCAAATCAAATATTTGTAATATGGCTTCTGTCAACATGGACAATTTTGCCAGTGTCGAAGTTGGAGATTACCGTTTTTTTGAAACGTCACTTTGACAGATAAAAAAGTGTCGTTCGGATACACACAAAGATTTTGGAAACTACGCCAATGGATACACACCTCTCTTCAGGACAGACACACCGTCTGATTTGGTACGATGTAACTAGCACGATATGGTTCAATCAGAGATTTAAGAATATCTGGCTGTGGTGTGGGTTGAATACTCGAATAAGCAAGGCGGTAATGTTTATTATACCGGTATCGGGTGAATAAAAATTGTAAGCACTGATTTAGCCTCTTACTTAGAGCTTAGACCATGAAACTGAACAACTTTCCAGAGTATGAACTAGAGATGAAACGGATATCCGGCAACTATCCGGTATCCGGCCTAGTTTTTACTATCCGGCCGGATACCGGATACTAAAAATATATGACAATTTTATCAAAATTTTACAGCATAGCTATGTAATTAAATTAAAACAACATTTTATTGCAAAATTAAATAATAAAATAAATAATAAAATTTGTTTATTTCTCTCCACAAACAAAAAACTTACAAAAATCATTTAAATGTAAATAAAAACTAGCAATATAACTTAGTAATTTGTTTGTGGGGTAGCTGGAGCCTAAACTAAGCCAAGGCCTGTATTTTAGGACTCCAGGTCCCCCCTCATGGACACCAATACAGTAATAGGTACATGTTATTAAAATTATAAGATGGATTTATGGAGATTTCTAAGCTAAATGAAGTATTATAGTAGTTATAAAAAGTGTAAGTGCGTCTATCAATGTATATATATATATATATATATGCTCGCGTGTGTGTGTGTGTTTGCGTGTGTGTGGGTGGGCCAGTGTGTGTACATGTTTGTGTATGTATGTGTATATTTATACATCACTAATTTATTACGATTGAACTGTCAACAAATTTTCTGTTTCATTATAATCTAGTTGCAAAAGCCAAGCTATAGTCTTCTGCTTACATTTTAGTTTAGAATCTTTGAATACATTTAGTTGCTTATTGATATTATTATAAAGTCTTGGACCTTGAAAGTAAAAAAAATTATTAGCAAATTGCATTCTAGCTTGATTTGTTTCACAAACTGAAAAGTGTCTCCTCGTATTACTAACATCATTCTTAAAGGATGCCGTTTCGCAATGCTGTCTTAGTATGCACGCAAGGATATGCAGCTGTCGCACTGTTAATACTTGAGCATCCCTGTACAGATCTACAGTTGGGTAAGAACGTGGTTTAAAATAACAGATTTTGAGGATCAACCTTTGGGCACGCTCTAGTACTAACAGCTTAGACTTAAATGCACCACCCCAGGACGATATGCAGTAACTGAGAATTGATTGAGCCATGGCGTAATAAACCATTTTAATTACATCTTCGTCTGCTACAAATCTCAGTGTCCTAAACAGAAACATTAACTTACGTACCTTTCCAGTTAAATTATTCAAATGTATATCGAATGAAAGTTTACTATCAATGTATACTCCTAGATATTTATGATGATATGATAGAATGTCTTATTTTTATTAATTAATAACTATGTTGACAAAAATTAACAATTTAGTAATCAAAGTTGACTAAAGGAAGGTTGTGATGTATAAATACCAATTTTTCTGCATTGAGAGGTAACAAACGATTGCGCTTTTCTTCGTAAACAAGACCAGCTTCAGAAAAAAGTCTTTCGCTGTATACACTGCTGCAAGGCGCTGAAAGATAGATTCTCGCAAACTTGGTGAGAGTTGGATATTGTGACGCGTTAGCACTCCACCAAACATATGGATCACGATTACGATCGATTCGGGCAATCTTTGAAAAGTAGTCAAGCTCGGTTGCAATCTTGTTCTTTTGTTGACCTTGACTGCTATTATCTTCATTTGCTACCTCATCAAAGCAATTCCAAAACGTGTCGTGAGCTTCGCGAGTAAGAGTCGAGCTGGTGTCATCTCTTCTTATTTTTGATGCTGGTGATGGATCACGAGAACCACTATTAGTTGAAGATTCATCACATTCACAAGACATTTTAAGACATTCTATAAGAATCTTCTGTCGAGCCTTTTCTGCTTCCAGAACCCCCAGATAGCTTGTTTTAAACCTTGGGTCAAGGAAAGTAGCTATTAAATAATTAGAATCATCATTTAAGGAGCTAAAGCGATGTTCTAACTGTGCTTTAAGTGAGGCTCGCATTTGTGACAAATCAGGAGTTCTTAGAGCAGTCTCATCTTTATCCAAATATTTTTTTAATGCAGCGACGTGTGGTATAACTTCGGATATGCAGGAGAGACCAGAGCTCGTTAGTTTTGTTATTTCTTCGAAAGGTTTTAAAAGATTTACGCATTGCTCCATCAAACACCACTGCTGATGCGTTAAATTTGTGAGATTATCGTGATCAGCTACGTACAGTGATAAAGCTCGTTTTTGTTCCAACAGGCGCTCTGTCATATAGAAGGTTGAATTCCACCTCGTGCTAATATCTTGCACCAACTGATGTTCCGGTAAATGTAGCTCTTTTTGAATTTCCAGCAGTTTTTCTTGGGCTAGACCTGAATGATTGAAGTGCGTTACAAGACGTCTACCGTTACTGATCATTTCTAATACTTCAGGCTGCACCTTTAATGACTCAGTAACGGCCCTCTGAAGTGAATGTATGAAACATCTTGCAGAATAATATTCAGTCTCTCGAACTCCTTTGACCATGTTGGCGCCACTATCGTGAACGAGTAAGTGTATTTTACTATTGTGTACTATTAGTGGCAATGTTCGGCCGGATATCCGGCTTTTTCAGTGGCCGGATATCCGGTATCCGGCCAAACAACTATCCGTTTCATCTCTAGTATGAACATACATACATAGGTCGAAATACGAAAAATAAAGGGTCTTACTACAAAAAAGTTAGCCATCTGTTGAACACTTGATTTAAAAAATGCGCACAAAATAACAGTTATAACGCTATTTTTGAGTTATGTGCATCAATGACATATTATAGACAGAGTTATTTGGTACGATTTTTTTAATCAAGTGTTCAACAGATGTCTAACGTTTTTGTAGTAAGACGGAAAATGTTAGCCTCCCAAACAAAATGCGCAATCAGCTTGTGCAGTTTCTATGAGAAGTGTTGTAAGCACTATTTTAGCGTGTTGCTCAGACCGTAATCCCGTGTTCTATAACTTAAGACTAAAAAAGTAGCTTGTTCAGAATCGATAGTAGAATTCTGTTTTTGACAGGGGTATTTTTTTATTATTATTATAATATTTTTGCCGCTTCTATCCTAAATATTTCTTCAAATGACGGTCAGCATCGTTCTACTATACCTTTGATTGTATGTACTTATTCTGTTTTTGACAGGGGTATTTTTTTATTATTATTATAATATTTTTGCCGCTTCTATCCTAAATATTTCTTCAAATGACGGTCAGCATCGTTCTATTATACCTTTGATTGTCCTTATTCTGTTTTTGACAGGGGTATTTTTTTATTATTATTATAATATTTTTGCCGCTTCTATCCTAAATATTTCTTCAAATGATGGTCAGCATCGTTCTATTATACCTTTGATTGTACTTGTTTTTTTTTTACCCTATTCTAGGGCAGGACTCTGCTAGGGGATTCGACGAGATGGACGAGAGCTCTAGTTTTGGAAAAAAGATGTCCACTGCTGAATGCCTCCTCTAAAGATCGCAGTGACGACCTGTCTAGGGAGCCAATTTTTGAATGTCACTGGGTGATAAAATAACATTCAAAAAGTTCAAAATTACAGATTTTTTCTTTACTTGAAGGTTACAATGAGAGGAATAAATTACTTACGTCCGCTATTCGGGTGTATGTCGCAGGCAAATAATTCGCCGTGTTACATAATACCTTGTCATTACAAAATGCCGAGAAATTCTTAACTATTTTTTTTAAGTCGCCATGTCCCACTGCAGGGCAAAGGCCTCCCCTTTTTCTTTCCAAAGATCGCGATCATCGGCTACGGTTTGCCAATCAGCTTCGAAAGCATCTAGGTCGTCGCGCCATAATGCCTCGGCATTTTACAAAACGGCGCGCAATTAGTTTCTGGCGTTTGTTGTGAGATAATCTAACCGATCCCGTGGGTTTACCTTGTCTAACGAACCTGAAATGCACAGTGATCTAGGGCAATTTACAATCTGCCAACGCCGTTTTACAATTTGCCAACCGTGTGCCAATCAATCAACAATTTGTCTGCAGTTTGTAAACGGCGAATTATACGATTTGCCTGCGACATATCAACTAGCTTTTTAAGACAACGTCCAACGAAAATACGAATTTATTTACGAAAAAATTTTAATTGCACAAAAGACTAAATATTTATCGGGTGTAAGGGACAGCCTTCCGAATACTGGAGGGTCATGATCAGTCAACGTAATTGAAAATCTTTCAGCGAATAAAAGTTTCAGGAAATGAAAAAAAAATCTGCCTCTCCATTCAAAATTGGCTTGATTGGACAGTTTCTATGGAGGGGCTGATTTTCTTTTTCATTTGCTGAAACTTCTATTCGCTTTAAGTTGTTCAGTTACGTTGACTTATGACCTTTAAAAATTCGGAAGGCTGTCCCTTTCAACCTGTATGTTTGTGGAAGGCACATCATAATAAACACGAACTTACTTACTACAATATCAACTGTAACCTGCAGCACATAAAATAAAAAAACAAAATTTAATAAAGTAGGGAATCTTAGAAATCAGGATCAAAAATACTCGGCGGAACACTGTCTGCATCATTATCCACATTTACGTTCCTGGTGTCGTTTTCCTTAGACATTTCAGTTATCGTGGACAGGTCTGGTATAGCAAATGGCGTGAATATTTGGTTCAGGTTTGACCCGACGCTAGCGTTCGAAAGCTGCGATCTTGCGTCGACAAAGTTCGTCTCATCTTCGCTCAGGATGTACCATTCGGGTGCAGCTGGTTTGCCCTCTTCTGACAAGTCATCAGTTATCAGGCTGTTGAACGACTGAGCAGAAGGCGGGGTGTGGTAGACTGACACGGCGTCCTCGCTTCCCATTTCTATTATAATTGGTCTTTTTGCTGAAATTTAAGAAAAGTCATTACTAAGTTCCATTAAAACGCTTATTCTCTCTTCTTTGGGGGAAAAAAGGACATACATCAAGGGCAAGATTCGGGCGAGGCGGACGGATACGGCACGGACGAGACATTACATAGAAAAATCGTAAGGCAAGGAGCAGGCGGCGAAGCGGCATGCCTGCACTACATCGCTTATGTATAATTTAAGACGCGTCGCCATAGATTTATATAGTAGTCAGTCAAGATGCGGTCTTCGGAACAAGTGGTTCAAAATTTCGCAATAGAAGAAAAAAAACATAGCGGTAAAATCAAAACAATTTCTTTTTTATTAATTTGTGATTTAGGCCTGGTTATTCAGTGTTATTTATTGTATTGTAATAAAAGACAATAAAAACAATAGGAGAAAGTATTTTTGATGGAAAAAGAAAATTTCATTTCATCATGTTGACTAAGATCCTAACAGTAGTACCGAAAAAGTTTTGTGACGTGATGATAGTCCAGCCTGCTTAGCACGCTCTCCGAGAGAAAATATATCTCGGAGAAATGTCACTTTAATTGAGGAATTATGTCATTTAACCTATCCTATCACCTCCAAGCGCGAAGAAATGTCAGTGGAAGATTTTTTTTTATCAAATTCACAAATTACGTTTTCGATATTTTAGACAGAGATAGCTTTATACACTAATACATGTAGCCTTCCTTCTCTTTCAAAATGTGTCGTACTGCTCGGATGTCAAAAAAACGTGACCATGTTTAAAGTCTTTAATCTATGGGCCTAGATAAACTGACAACTGCAGCGTGCTAAGCGGGCTGTACTTAAATGTAAATGCGTGTCGCTTGCAGTGTCCGTCTTCCCAGCAAGCCCGTGCGAGATATAGCCAAGTGGCATACACCAAAATTTAGTGGAAATTGGTTCATTCCATCAGTAAAGTGTCAGATTCAGTGCATCAAAACTGACGACACTACGAGCTGAAAACTTTGGGTGGCTGTAGAGACGTCTCGTCAGCCAGCCCGAAAACTACGAAGATTACATAAAAGCAAAATAGTTCCACATTTACTGCATGTCTAGTGCAATTGATTGTAAAAAAGCCGAATCGAAAATGTCCATATGGTAGGAGCACTTCATCAATAATTATGGGTGGCTGGAGAGACGTTTTCCCAGCCAGCCCATGTGATATCTCGGAACATATAGTAGGTAGGAAGATAAAACAAAGCTGACCGCTGATTGGTGACCGTTATTTACCTAGATTAGTTAAGAAAAATGAGTTTAAAGTGCCTGGAGTATGTAACTACTATGGTCAAAGAACAAGAAAATATCTCATACCTAAGATCTTTAACGATATACCTAAAGAAATAAAGGAGACTTGTTTAAGTAGGGCGACCTTCAAGTACAAAGTAAAAAGATATCTACTAGAAAAAGTTAGTCTGATAAGGTTATAATAGTGCATGTTTCATAAATAAATAATATGATAATAACTTGTTACCTGGCAATATATTTGTTGATTCTTTATTATTATAATGTTGTTATATGTATGTATACCTAAACATAATTAGAGGGAGCTGTATACTGCCTACAAACTGCTGTGCGGTTTGGCAGAATATAATGAATATGTATTAGTGAATGTTTTGGTAAATAAAAGATTTTTTTTTTTTTTTTTTTAATATTTACTACCTACTCGGAACAGTAGGAAGCAAATATTTTAAAATCCTAGCTCCACTAACTTTTGAGATATTTGTATTTTTTCATGGGCTTGCTGGGGAGACGACTCGCCAGCAAGCCCATGCTGTAACTCAAAAAGTACTGCACGTAGAATGCTGAGCAATATACCAATAGAGAGTGCATATTTGATGCAATAAGCACCAAGAAAAATGAGTCCCTAGGTCTTACGGTTTCGGTGCTAGAAACAAAAATCATTTTCCCGCCGAAAATTTTGAATGCATGATGTGAAGTGCGACGTTGCCGTTCTGTTCAACTCTACATGTTGCTGTTAGAGCATTCAAAAATCAATCTTGTATCCTTATTGTTAAAAGGTACTGTAGACGCACGTGTAGATTATTTGTAATTTGAGAATAGTTCGGGAGACGGTGTACTTAGTAAAAGACTGATTGGTTAACAAGAAGTATAAGGTTAGGTAGCTATCTCAGAGTTCTTGTTGGAATTGAAATACAATAGGTTCGTAACACTGCACTATATTGGTAAATTAACTGCACGATGAATTACAAAGGATTTGAACACAGATGGTTAGCAAAAGGAAAATAATTACAAAACATTAACCGTTTTGGTCGAACGACTCCAAGCGAACTACTCCATAGACAAAACCACGCGTCCCGGCGTGGGAAAGGGAGAGACAATGAGTTTCATAGACAAGGATGAACAACGCCATCTCGTATCGACAAGCGTAGTAAAAGTAAATGAGGTTTCTGCTATTGTACGCTTGGAGTGTTAGGTTCTAAACCGAGCAGGGACAGTTCCCCTACTCGCCCTGAGAGGGAGCTGGCGACCCGCTACATACTCCCCCTCCAGTTCATGAGAACGTCCTCGTTCATGGACTGGCACGTCTTGAGGTACTGATGCATCCTCTCCAACCTCAACACAGTTTTCTCGATTTACACGAGCTTGAGGGCGACCGCGATTACGTTTAGGTACTACGGGAACCTGTAAATGATCATCAACACGACCATGATAAAGTGTCAACTCTATCATATGATAATTTCCCAAATTCCTGCCAGGATCATCAAGTGGAGCAATCAGGTAAGTTGTAGGGCTCACCTTTTTGGTAACTAGATAAGGACCATCTCTCCTAGGGGCAAATTTATTGGTGAAGGACTTAGGAGCACTGCTAAGCAGGTGAGTTTTGAGCAGGACTTGATCTCCAACTTCAATTTGCTCCCCAACTCGACGAGCCTGATCCGCATATTCTTTACTTTTATCTTGTTGCTTCTCAACCTTTTCGCGGATCGATGCCAAAGAACTTAAGAATCTTTTCAAATATGGAGTAATTTGTAGTACAAAATTTTCTTTGTCCAATATAGATCTTGGATCATTCATCACTTCCAGTGGTGATCTGAGTTCTCTTGCAAAAGTGAGGAACGCCGGTGTGACACCTGTTGATTGACATCTTGCTGTATTCATAGCAAATCTTATTGTAGGCAGATGTTGGGGCCATGAGTTGTGTTCAGTGCCAACTAACAGAGACAACTGCACCTTCAAATCTCTGTTCTTCCTCTCCGCAGGGTTTCCTTCAGGGTGGAACAGCGGCAAAAGCTCCTGCTTTATGTCCAATATGAACATTACCTGCTGCATGACTGCGGAAATAAATTGAACACCGTTGTCAGACACGATACGTCGCGGCAGGCCAAATCTTAAGAAGTATTCTTCAATTAATGCTTTCGCACAAGCCTCCGCTGTTGCGTCTCGCAACGCGTATAGCTCAACCCATCTGGTGGCTGTATCTTCCACCAATAATATCCAACGCTCTCCATTTTCACCTGGGGGAAGTGGACCAAATAAATCAATAGATAAGACCTCATTTCTCTGATTAAGAACTGGTGTCTGCAACAACCCAGGTGGTTTCTCATTAGACGGTTTATAACGTTGACAAGTAATACATGATTTTACATAATCTGTAATGGTACGTCGCATCCCAGGAAAATAAAAGTGTTGGGCCATCTTTTGGTATGTCCGCTCAATGCCAGGATGCCCTGCGACGGGAGCGTCGTGACATTCCTTTAAAATCTCCTTTCTAAGCTCAACAGGGACGACAAGCTGAGGTTCTTCACTTTCCGCGTCTGGGTTATAACGGTAAAGGACTCCTTTTTCCATGATGTATCCACGTCCGGTCCAGCGATGGGCATTGATATCCACCTCTCCTTCTAGGTCTTCAATAAATTTTTTTTTCAGATCTGGATCCCCCACCTGACCCTGGCGTAGGTCTGTGGGACTCCTTGTAGGTAGGTCTATTATTACGGAACAAATGCCGCAGGAATTTACATTCTCCTCATCGCAGTTGGGACGGCTGAGAGTATCGGCGACTAGATTCGATTTCCCAGGGGTATATTCGTAGTGTAGATTGTATGCTTGTAGCTTTAAAGCCCACCTTACGAGTCGGCCTGATGGTGATTTCACCGTCATCAACCATTTGAGAGGCTGGTGGTCGGTGCCCACGATGACGGGATGTCCTTCTATGTAGCCGCGGAAACGTTCAACAGCCCAGACGACGGCTAAGGCCTCTCTCTCTGTTGTTGAATAATTACGCTCGGCGGACGTCAACAACCTACTTGCGTACTCGACAGGTCTCTCATTCTTCCCCTCCCCTTGCAAAAGTAGACTTCCTAACGCATAATTGCTCGCATCTGTTCTTAGGATGAACGGCTTCGAGTAGTCGGCTTGCACGAGGATCGGCGCGGAAATGAGTCTCTTCTTTAGTTCTTCAAACGCAGAGTTCTGCTCTGGTCCCCACTGCCATGGTTGATCCTTTTTTGTAAGTCTCGTCAAAGGCTGGTAGTCTACACAAAAACGAAACTGGTCCTTTTCTTTCTTTGGGACGAGCAGTGCTGGGGCAGCCCAGGCCGACTCACATTCTTCGGCCAGCATGCGCTCCAACTCCTTCTCCATCACTTCCTTCCTCGCAGGAGTGAGGCGGTAAGGCGGCACTGCGATCGGTTGATGATCCCCTGTATTAATCCGATGCTCCGCAAACATAGTTGGTGGTCCAGTCTCCCTAAAAATATCTTTAAAATCGCCAAGAAGTTGGGAAAGCATCACACTTTGATTAGTATTTTGTTGCACATTATCATGCTTGTTAGTAGAGTTGACACCTCCCTCATAGCGTAGACCTTGTTTCTGATTATCACCATTGAACCACCATAAAGAGTTAGCAAAATCAAAAATAAGACCCGATTTTGCAAGATTCAGATTCAGATAATTTTATTCAATGTAGATTCTTTACAGAATACTTATTGAATGTCATGCAGAATACAATGCAAATAGAGCGAGTCTACGCCGTTTCGGATCGTGCTATGGCAGCGTAAAAGAAACGGCAAGAAACCACTGCAGCACGGCCTACTTTAAGAGTCGGCTTTTTACAATGTGTTTCTTGTGTTTCGCTGGAATATCAGAGCACCATACCTTTTTGTCATTCATATAGTCATCCAATCTATAGTAAGCTTTTTTACATAACGTTTGCTTTACACATTCTTTAAACTTTCTCTCAGGTAATTGCACTATATTGTCAGGTATTTTGTTGTAGTATCGTATACACAGACCAACGAAAGATGTATTGACTTTAGTTAATCTAGTATATGGTTGATCAATTTTATGCTTATTTCTAGTATTAAAATTATGCCTGTCACAAATTTTTGGTAATTGATGAATGTTCTTTCTAGCATACATTATATTTTCATAGATATACTGGCATGGCACTGTCATAATGTTGATTTCCTTGAACAGTTCTCTCAGGGAATCACGAGTCTTCAGGCAATAAATTGCTCTTATAGCCCTCTTTTGTAAAACGAATATTGAATGTATATCAGCTGCTCGGCCCCAAAGCAGTATGCCATAAGACATAATGCTATGGAAGTAGCTAAAGTAAACCAGCCTTGCAGTAGCTACATCAGTAAGTTGTCTGATTTTTCTAACAGCATATGCAGCCGAGCTCAATCGACCAGAAAGAGCCGTTATATGAGGGCCCCAGTGAAGTTTAGAGTCTAGTGTTAAACCTAAGAAAACTGTACTATTTACAAAATCTAATGGCTCATTATTCAATACTATGTTATGTGAAGTAGACCTTACATTTGGTAGTGCAAATTTAATACATTTAGTTTTTTTGGCGTTTAGGACTAGATTGTTAACAGTAAACCATGCATGAATCTGTCCAAGTGCATCGTTGACTTCGTTATAATTTTGTGATTTCCTACTTACATTGAATATTAATGAAGTATCATCAGCAAATAACACAATCTTTGACAGATTCTTCACCACAGAAGGAAGGTCATTAATATAAATAAGGAATAAAAATGGCCCTAATATGGACCCTTGAGGTACGCCAATTTTGACAACAGATCCCAGTGATTTCGTCCTGTTTACTTGTACCTTTTGAATCCTGTTTTCCAAATATGACCGAAGTAGTTTAAGTGAATTATTCTTAACACCGTAATGTTCAAGTTTTAGCAACAATGTGCTATGATCTACGCAATCAAATGCCTTGGATAGATCACAGAAGATACCAATAGCATCTTCAGATTTTTCCCACGCGCAAAAGATGTATTTTAAAAGTGCAGTCCCGGCATCCGTTGTACTGCGCCCTTTCGTGAAACCAAATTGATGGTCATGTAGTAAGTTATTTCTATTGAAGTGTGAAAGCATTTGATTGAGTATGACCTTCTCAAAAATTTTACTAAGTACAGGTAAGACTGATATTGGTCTAAAATTACTGGGATCCTTTTTGTCACCAGCTTTGAATAATGGAACTACTTTACTTTTTTTCATTAAGTCAGGAAATGTACCATGATCGACACAATCATTGAATATAACAGCTAAATATGGAGATATAGTATCAATGATCGCACTACAGACTTTTACTGACATTCCCCATAGGTCCTCAGTAGTTTTCATTTTAATACTTTTAAAGGCTTTAATAATTTCGTTAGGGGTGACATGATTGAACCCAAATTCAGTTTCGCAGGCGTCCACATTCTTTTGAAGTAAATCGCTAGCAAGTGAAGATGAAGAATTGAGTGACTCTGTTGTTTTCAAAGGAATATTAGTAAAAAAGGTTTCGAATTCTTGAGCCACTTCTACGTTTGAACTAATAGTTCCGCGATTTGTATGAAGTGTGATTTGATTGTCACGCGGTTTCACTTTTCCAGTTTCACTGTTTATAACATTCCATACAGCCTTAATTTTGTTATCAGCAGACTGTATTTTTTTCCGAAGAAAAAATGACTTTGCTTTTGAACAAACTAATTTAAACAATTTTGAATATTTTTTGACATATTCAATGAAATTGTCGTCATTTGAATAATTTCTTAGCTCATATAATTCAAAAAGCAAGGAAATCCATTCCCAATAAAGTTTCATTATTAAGCGAATCAGGAAAAATTATGAATTCTATTAAGACAACTTTATTTAAAAGTTTAACCTCAACGTTGGCTAGATAAACATCCATAAGTCGCGAACAACCATCAGCAAGCTTTATGTACCGTGTTGACGATTGCAGAGGGTGCCCCTTTGACTGAAGGAAAGTATGCAACGCATGCCCAGCAACACAACCCTTAGCGCCGGTATCCACCATAGCAGTACCCTTTGACCCCAAAATTTCAATTTCCAAAATAGGTCGGCGGTAAGGCAAAAAAGAAAGCATGTCTGACTCCCCCTGGTCACAGCCCATCAATGGAAAATATGCAGCTGAAGACACTTTCTTCTCTGTGTGCAAAGGCTCCACCTCGCTACTAGCTTCATTACACATATCAAAACTATTTGAAACATTTTCAAAATTATCACACAAATCATTGTTAAACAAAGACTCAAAGTCAAAAGAATCTTCAAAGTTATTTTCAAAATCAAAATTATTTTTACATCCAAAGGAAATAATATTTTTGCCATGACATTGGTAAGCATTATTTGTATCAATAGAATAAAAAGCGTTATTATTGTTACACTTCTGACACTTGGCCCTCAACACTCCGGGCTCACCGCATCCATAACAAGACACTTGCGATTGTGACTGTCCACTTTTAGCTTTAATTTTAGGGCACTCACTTTTATAATGATTGAGACTTTTACAGTAAAAGCAAAAAACACGTTTCACTGTACCTGTATGACGAGTAATGTCACCTGACTGCAGAGAGGCCTGGTTACCCGAGGCCCCTGAGTACGGCTGCAGCATGCGAGGCGGTCCTTGTGCCTCACTGGCACTTGACTGCAGTGGAGCAGGATTCTGCGGCGCCTGCGCACCGCGGGGAAGTGTTGCGCCAGGTGCAGAAGACTGCCAGCCTCGATAAGGGTGGGCGCCGGTCGGCGGCGGCCCACGCTCCTGCGCAGACTTCGAAGGGCGGCTCTCCTTGAGCGCATCTTCCACACTCCTAGCACGCTGTAGTAACTCCTCGAAGCAAATGACACTCTCTCTATCAATTCTCTTTCGTATTCGCATATCTAAGAGTCCATACACCATATCTATTTGTACTTTTTCACTTACGTCACCTTTAGGTAACTTTGCAAGAAGTGCCCGCGCCTTTGCCACAAACAAATCAGAGTTCTGGGTGCCTTGATCCATTGCAAATAAATCTTTGTAGATTTGGAAAGGTGGCCTCCGCTCACCGAATGCACTTTTCAATATTTCTAGTGCTTTGTGCCAAGATTTGACAGTCTGTTTAACCCCTTGCCACCAAGTGCCCGCGGCACCGAAAAAAAGCAAGGCCAAGCCTTTTATGGCGTTTTCGTCGCTAATTCCAGTCGCTGTTTTATAAATTTCGACGGCGTCGACAAAATTCTCAACGGATTCACCAGGCGCGCCACTAAATTTTGCCTGACACAGGGCAAAATTCGCGCCAGCCAACGATGTAATGGCGGATGAACGCGATGAATCCAACGGCGTCGACTCACGCCGATGTCGAAGCTCGTCGAATAGTTGTGCTGTTAGAGTCGCTTGGTGATTTTCGATTGATGCCAACAACATAGAAAAATCCTCTGAAGAAAAAGAAACCACAGTTGGCCTCCTTGAGCGCTGTGAACATTCGTCGGCGGCATCTGGGCCTCTAGCGTCTGCGCCTCTAGCGTCGGACATGTTGTCAAAATCTTCTTGATCTTGATCGCCGCTGCCGCTGGCCTGTGCTTGGCTTCGGAGTCCTTCTCTCATACTCCACGACCAAGTTTATAGAACCGCGCCCACACAACACAAGCCCAGTAACGTTGGGCGTCCACATATAAGGTTAGGTAGCTATCTCAGGGTTCTTGTTGGAATTGAAATACAATAGGTTCGTAACACTGCACTATATTGGTAAATTAACTGCACGATGAATTACAAAGGATTTGAACACAGATGGTTAGCAAAAGGAAAATAATTACAAAACATTAACCGTTTTGGTCGAACGACTCCAAGCGAACTACTCCATAGACAAAACCACGCGTCCCGGCGTGGGAAAGAGAGAGACAATGAGTTTCATAGACAAGGATGAACAACGCCATCTCGTATCGACAAGCGTAGTAAAAGTAAATGAGGTTTCTGCTATTGTACGCTTGGAGTGTTAGGTTCTAAACCGAGCAGGGACAGTTCCCCTACTCGCCCTGAGAGGGAGCTGGCGACCCGTTACAGAAGTTTATATTTATTTGTGGACAACATGTTAAGGACGAAAGAGATAATATGTATTTTAGCTCACGTGAAGACTAACTGGTGCCTTAATCTCTTATTAGAAACCGTGACAACTGTATTCTAGGAGGAGATGTAGGTTTAATGGTCTCAGTAACAAACTAAAATTTATAAAGTATTCTTAAATTGTCCTGTAATTAATAAGTTAAGAAAACTGATTTATTAAATAAATACGTGAGCCAAAATACATATTATGTCTTTTGTTCTTTACATGTTGTCCACAAATAAATAAAAACTTCTTGTTAACCAATCAGCCTTTTAAGTACACCGTCTCCCGAACTATTCTCAAATTACAAATAATCTACACGTGCGTCTACAGGACCTCTTAACTATAAGGACACAAGATTGATTTTTGAATGCTCTAACAGCAACATGTAGAATTGCACAGAACGGCAACGTTGCACTTCACATCATGCATTCCAAATTTTCAGCGGGAAAATGATTTTTGTTTCTAGCATAGAAACCATAGGACCTAAGGACTTATTTTTCTTGGTGCTTATTGCATCAAATATGCACTCTCTATTGGTATATCGCTCAGCATTCTACGTGCAGTACTTTTTGAGTTACAGCATGGGCTTGCTGGCGAGACGTCTCCCCAGCAAGCCCATGAAAAAATACAAATATCTCAAAAGTTAGTAGAGCTAGGATTTTGAAATATTTGCTTCCTACTGTTCCGAGTAGGTAGTAAATATTAAGCTTTGTTTTATCTTCCTACCTACTATATGTTCCGAAATATCACATGGGCTGGCTGGGAAAACGTCTCTCCAGCCACCCATAATTATTGATGAAGTGCTCCTACCATATGGACATTTTCGATTCGGCTTTTTTACAATCAATTGCACTAGACATGCAGTAAATGTGGAACTATTTTGCTTTTATGTAATCTTCGTAGTTTTCCCTGTATAGAATGGGCTGGCTGACGAGACGTCTCTACAGCCACCCAAAGTTTTCACCTCGTAGTGTCATCAGTTTTGATGCACTGAATCTGACACTTTACTGATGGAATGAACCAATTTCCACTAAATTTTGGTGTATGCCACTTGGCCATATCTCACACGGGTTGCTGGGGAGACGGACACTCGCTTGCATACATTTCGTATGAACACGTTTTGTAGGTGCACCGTGCCTTCCCCTCGCCTGTCCTCTCCCCATGCCGTATGCCTTATCCTTAGGATTATCTTAGTTATGCTACAGGAATATATGTATCTAGTAGATGATGTAACTCTGTACAGGATGTAAAAAAAAAAGAAGTCGAAGATTGAAACTATTGAAAAAGACTAAAACTGAATAACTTTCTCCAAGGAACAAAGGTCGAACGAAATACGATTTATTTTTACTTACCAACATTAGAAGAAAATATAAAAATAGTTTTCGTTCAACCTACCTTCCTTGGGGATGAACAACTCCCCAGAGAAAAGTTCCGAAAGTTGTTCAGTTTCATCGTCAGAATCCACGATTTTGGTTTTGGAGATAATAATATGTCGATAAAATCTAAAATGGCAGCAATCAAAATAAAAAGAATAGGTAGGTATCTTTTAGAGAAACATTCTAATATTAATTGCGGACACGAAAATGCAACTACCTAAATAAGTGAACTTGGTGCTTGATGCAAAGATGATGTACAAACAAGCAAGGTATGATGAGGAAAGCTGACTATGACCATGGCTATGATGAATAAAAATACTGATTAAGTCAAGATAGATTAAATTACCCAAACGTGGATCGTTTCTATGATTTTTGTACGGGGCCATTTCCTATAAATCAGTATCGAAATTATTATTACTATATAAACTGCTTGATTTTTACACCAAAGATCTCTGTCTCTTAAAAAGTTTAAGTGACTATTATTAATGTTCAATTATCCAAATCATTGTAAACAGATCAAGACCCAACTTACCACTGTTTAAATTAGTAGCGTCTCTTGCATTCGAGCAAAACATTTCCTGCGATAACATCTCCTTGTTCGTATCCTGCTTATTCATTCGCGTTTCATTTATTTCCAAATTGAGTGAATTGGAGCTCACAGATATCACAGATTTGGCCATGTTTTCTACGAATTCAACACTACTGTCGGCCGCGCAGTCTTCCTGCAGGCAAGTGTCTGAGTGGTTGTGAATCAATTCAGTGCTGATATCGCAACATAGACAACCATCGAATACTCCAGACTCGTCGTTGTTACCACTGTCAATAACAGTACATGCAGTCAACCTGCTTTTATGAGTTCGGTCTTTCGAACCACTTTTGTCGCGAGGTCTTACTATCTTTACTTTGATAACATCCTTCTTTTTCCTTCCTCTGTTAGATACTGAAGGTGCAGTTGCGTTGTTTATGTTTGGATCTTTAGTGACTTCTTCTTCGCAAGGGATAACCTGTATGATTGGCGGACAAGATTTTCTACCACTATGAGAGCAAGATTCAGTGTGTTCTTCTATCACTGCACCAACTTCGGGTGTCTTTAATTTTTTAACAGTAAGTTTCTTACGCGGAGTGGACGAGCGTCTCTTGGCTCGAGTTTTCTTTTCGCTCGGTACAATAGGATCAATATCCATTGCATTTGCTTCAGACATTTTCTTTGCACTCTCCAACAGCAGATCTCTCAACTTTTCATTCAAAGTCTCGGACGAAAATTGCGCCTGTTCTAAGGATTCAGAAAAGGTTGCCCTTCGCTTGTTCGGCTTATTGCGTTGACTTTGGAGATCGCATTGCTGTCCCATCAAAGGCATCGTAACGTCGACATCGGAAATCAAATACTTATTGGCAATAGTCGATCTCTCATTATTTCCTTGGATTTCGTTTAAAGAGGGACGATCTTCAAGGCTGCTACTAATTAGGTCCTTACTGACGGACAAGTTTTCCACAACCGATAGCTCTGGTGATCCAGGCAAAGATATGTTGCTAGAGTTCGGTTCAGAACCTCTCGGTACACATAATTTGTTCGGGGTATCTTCAGCGCCAACATAATACTCATTATTCACACGAATTGTTAAGGGGGTGCGATTGTCTAAATTATAATCAGCTTCTGTTTCTTGTTGAGTAGAGTTTTCGTCTATTTTATGTAAGCTTTGCTTTGCTGGCTTGGCTTTAGGCATTAAAATCTGGTAGGACTCTGATCTGTACACATCGCTGTTCAATGTTTGACTGGCGTGAGTAGCGCCCGAACTTTTATGCGATTCTGTGGTGCTGCAAGAGTCGTCGTCAGCTAAATACGGGCACGATTTTTTTCTGATTCGTTTTAATTGGCCCTTTTTGACCACGAGATTCATAGTTCTTTTCTTTCTGGTATTAATTAGAGGTGGACTGAAGTCGGAATCTTGATACCCTTGCGTAGTTTCAAGCATGGAAATGTTGGGGGAGGTTAGCTGCACCCTACTCTCGTCGGCGGAGCTGTGAGGAGCAAGCGCAGGCGTTAGTACAAGCATGACACGTGCGCAGCCAAGCATGGAGGTGAGGGTGTTATGCGACATACATTGTATACAATGGAAGCAGGTAAGCAAACAAAAACTAAAAGTTATGAAATACAATTAATGAACTAAAGCTAAAATGATACACAGAAAATGATATCCAAATGTTTATTGACACCTGCTCCCATTCTTTTCAACACATACAATATTTCTTATGAATAAAAAGAAAAAGGGTACTATGACCAAAGTGTGCTTTTCAAATATACGAGAATTAATTGTTGAGGAGGATGTCAAATATACTATATCGTCGTACACTACTGATTCATTTTGCTAGGCCGAAAAAAAAACAAGAATAATGAAGCCTCAAAATTGGCATAAAAAATGAGAAAAAGTCGCGCGTTTATAGAATATTGAAACTGCTTTGGAGGTATACTCGTAAGAACTTGGTTTTTACTTTTAAGCAACCCCAAGTTTAAAATATAAATACAAAATCATAGTCAACAGTCATTCATATCAGGTCAGAAAATTCAAATTGTTATATATATCGAAGCAAAGTTAATTATAAAATATTAATTCATTATTGTCATACATAGTCATGCTGTTATACTTTACATCCACTTTGTTCCACTGTTACGAATAATACGAAAATATTCAGAGGTATTCTTCCTGCTCAAGAATTTATTCCCGTGACTGTACACTAACAAATCCTCATGGCGGCGTCTATCGTGTGAATCTTTAAAAAGTGCATTATAACATAAGAAAATACTGATATTTGAATAAAAAGTAAAAAAAAAAATACTTTAAAACTATGATTAAACATAAGATAAACTTTTAATACACAAGTCATGTCATGAGGCCTTTAGTACTTAAATGTAAAAATGTACTGCAAACGATAGTATAGATTTTTAAATTTTAGGTTCTTATTTACAAAATATCCTGCCTACTAATTTTACTATCATAATTTGTTAAGGGGCTTGTCGACGACGGAGGTTGCCTGCTAGCCTGATGCTGGCAGGCTTCTGTAAATATGTATATTTAAATTTAGACGTAAGCAAATTCCAAATTACGACATTGATTAGTTTTGGCAGTCTCTACTTGGTTTGCTTGTAAATACTGTGTTTTTACTGTTTTAAATTATATTTTATTAACCTGAGGAGCTGTCTTCTCATTTCGCAGATAACCAGCGCATAAATCGGTAATAGGGCTACCTCCGGTCCAACCATCAGTTTAAAAAATATTACTTGCTAACTACGAAACTCCGGAAAGACAGATTGAAGTAAACTTACATTTGTTTATTTAGAAACTATTTACTCTGTAAAATAAAGTTCACTGTAGTTACAGATACAAAACCTGCTGATTTTCGCACTTTTTGTATCTGTAACTACAGTGTATTATATTTTTCAGAATTGATAGGTTCTGAATAAACTTGTATACCTTTACCACAGATTAAATAATAGTAAACTAACGTTTACAGATCCGACATTCTCAGGCGGGGTGCCGATAAATTTCAACCTTATGTTCTAAGCATAAAGTCGATACTTGCAGTCTACCGATTAGGACACGTTTTCAAATCGCGAGTGATCGCGGACAGGTGGGCTAAGACGGGTCAGGATTGTCACTTTACGACATACTGAGCGAGACGCAAGTAGGTATGTAATATTGTTCAATCAAACATACAAATGCTTACTTACCAATGGAAAATTTTGCAAGTGATAACAAAATACCTAGGTTGGTAAAAAATCTTTTTACCTATCTTTAGTTTTTACGAAATTGTTTATTTAAGTTTGTAGATAGGTATTTTGTGAAATTTTATGTTCTTGCTTTGATCGTTATGTCGGCGGCGGCATATTTGCTTTGAACTTAGGTAGGTACTTTGAAGCTGCGCCGCCAGTCGCCGCTGCCGCCGCCGCCGCGCCAAATTATTTAAAGGTACCTACCTACCTATTATAGGCTAAAGCCACGATCACACCTAGCTGAATTCAAAGACTAATTCGGTATACATTGCTCGTTGAAGTAAGGATATTGCAATTAACATAACCAAGCCTCCCAGCAATGTATCTGTCTTTGAATTCTGCTAGGTGTGATAGCGCCGTAAGTACCTACTATTTAGGTATTACTTTGCTTGCTCTATTCGATGTACCTACTTCTAGACGCAAAAAAGGGTAGGTATATGTGATACATTTTATCTGTATTATGCGTTATCTAAGAAACTGAACTTTGTTCATGATGTCATTTTGCATAATAAAGCCTAGATACAGGTTATTGTCTTATTTCAATTTATTATGCAAATTTGAATCAAAACGTGCTAAAATATGGAAAAATATTGTTATTCTATTGTTTCTTGGTTTACAGTCCACACAGGTCACCTACCTATATACTAGTAGGTATTACCTAAAAGTTACAAGAGCAGGTCAAACCAGACACTTGCAACGCGATCTTTCATCCCCATAAGTGATAAAAATAAGAACAATATAGTCCTTAGTGTCAAGCTTGACGTGCTCTTGACTGTACCTATTAGTACCTAAGTTTAATTGAATTTCGGCAATTGTTGTAATAAGTTAGGTACCTAATCTGTTTCTTTATAAAAAACACAACCTATATTCGTAAGTAGGTACCTAGCTTTTGTAAATAGATAAATTTACTTAATGAAAAAAGTCGTAAATCCGGGGTACCTATCACTAGTTTTTAAGCATCCATAGACGCAACAATATCCCTTTTTCTTTTTACCATCGTTATTTTTAGCAAAATTGAAAGATGTAGGTAAACGACGCACAAAATAACTGTGGCCCTGTCATTGATGCGCAGAAGTCAAAAATGTGCAAAAATGGGCCATTTTTTTCTTCTGCGCATCAATGACAGGGCCAGTTATTTTGTGTGGGAGCCCTTAAGCCGCGATTACACTTGCTTGAATTTGACGACTGAATAAGAAATCTACCTAGGAGGCTACGTAGAAAAAGACGTTTGTGAATTCAGAGTTCTAGCTAGGAAGCTAAGTAGAAAAAGTGCCTACTAATACAGTTGCTGAATAGTGATGTTGCGATAGCGATAGTTTCGCTGTCGGTAGTTGATCTTGAAATACAGTAACTCTGTTGAATAGTCTTATCGAAAATAATTATTGTACAATAAAATACTATCGATTGTTGAAAATAAGCTGATACAACCTCAAGACAAATACAACCGATAATTAAAAGAAGAAAAAATTACAGACAAACTTATTTGCGGTCTTAAAGATGGGCTTTATTGCTTTTAAAAATACTACAGGAATATCGAATCCCTCGACGCGAGAGTCTGCCTCGCACTTGACCGTTTTTTTAATAGAAGTATATTTTTTGATCGATAAGTTGAATTAATCATTCTCACTTGGACGTCACTAAACTTGCTAAGTCCCTTCAAGTAAAGGAGTTAGAAGGTTTAGTGATGTGAAAATTTTGCGAATGATTAATTCGAATCGAACAACTTGTCCATGAAAAATAAAAATAAAGCATAATCTTAGTAAATAATAATAAGTACTAATAATAAACTTAAAAAAATAGACTATAAAAAAATTTGTATACGACTGTTCGGTTGAGTTAAGGAGTAATCACAGCTAGCTGAATTCAAAGACTAATTCGGCATACATTGCTTGTTGAGGTAAGGATAATGCAATAACATAACCAAGCCTCCCAGCAATGTATACCGAATTAGTCTTTGAATCCAGCTAGGAGATGTGATCGTGGCTTTAATAGGCTGACAATATATTTATTCTAACTAAAAGAATGAATAAAGCACTTAAAATCTTTATGTTTACTTGACTAGTGCAACCTTATTTTATTTCATTGTTTGTTTTTTAGTATACCGGTAATTCTGTTGTTTATTTTTTTGTAGTTATTCTAGTGTTTTTCTATACAACATAAATTAGCCCTTATTAATATTTTCCGTACGATGAGGTGTTCTATTCGTATTGGCCCTTCACTAAAGTTCCTTACTGCGTTGCTTACTATGCGGCTTACTCAGTTAGTGACTTACTTAGTTCCATCTTTCTACCTTCCTTTCCTACGTAGGAGACTAGCTGACTTAGTGTGTGAATTCAGTCAGGTGTGATCGGCCCTTTACCCAGCCAGCTTCTAGCGCCGCGTTGCATACCTACACTACGGTTTGTTTCTTGAATTCAACGCACACATCACATTCACTGAATATAGTCGGTTTATTTCTATATGCGTGCATTCGTCGAATACGATCGAATACAGTTTTAAACCAGACTAGAGCGCGCTTATGTCAATTTCACTGAGAAAAATTAAAATTTTGATTTTGTTTTGCGATTAAAGAAATTATTGAGAGATAATGATTATTCGATAAGATAATTAAATCTAAAAACCCCAAAAAAAGTTGAAAAAAGTCTCTCGAAAACGAGATGGATGACAAATGTCTTATGAATTTGACGTTTCGCACACGCTGCACTACCTCATTTTCGTATGCAATGATAGCGCGCTAAAGTGACGTCACTGATGACGTCACGTCGCTTAAACGAGTGAATACGAGCAAGTTTTGAACCGACTATTAGCGCGCTAAAACCGCACACAAAGCTCATGAGCAGGTTTTAAACCGTAGTGCTAGAGTGCGGAGTGTCACAGGCCTGCCTTTACTTCAATCTGTCTTTCCAGATTTTCGATAAGTTTTGTATTTAGTGAGTAATATTTTTTTAACTGATGGGGGCGCTAGTGGACGGGAGGTAGCCTCTTAATTGCCTACATTGACAATAGTTGAATGCAAAATCAGTGCAAAAATATAATCGAAATCTTATTGTCAATTAAAAATTTACTTTATAACGTACTTTTAATTTGAGTATGTAATAAAAGGTTATTTTTATTAAATTATTTTCGTTTACCCCCTTAGTAATGAGGCCAACAGAAACAACTTTTGCACAACGACTTTTTCAACAAAAAATTTGTTTACTCACTTTCCTTTGCATGGGAAGTCAAAATCCTTGTGCGTTCTTACAAAATTCGTGAAACTAAAGTTGTTGCTTTTAACCTCCAAGAAGTGGGCAAATGGAAATCAGCTGTATTACTAAGTATTACAAAAATGGTACAATATAAACCAAAGAACCATGATCCGAAATTAGATTTCTTTGGCCTCTCATTTCGATTACAAAAGAAATCTTCCAGACCGAAAAACTTTTGCCAAGAAACAGGTACGAGAAATAAGTCTACACTTCTCATACAAACTGAAGTGTAAAAAAAATTTAAGCACTATTTTAGCGTGTTACTCAAAGCGTGAAACTGAACAACTTTTCCAGAACATAGGTCGAAATACAAAAATTTTCAACTTTCCATAGAAACAGCATTAGCAGCCTGCAGCAACTGCCTCCGCATTTTATATTAGGTTATTTTTTTTTTAATATTCGAACTATGTTCCTTATGGAAAGTTGTTCAGTTTCATGGTCTAAGTACCTAACAGGTTAAAATAGTGCCTATTGATGTTTTTTATACCCGATATTGGTATGTGAAGTAAAAGATGGAGAACACAGTCAAGAAGGTTGTTTAAATTAATTGTCGTAATCAGGGGTCTCCGAAGTTTTTAGGGTAACAGCCACACCGACTTTTCCAGTAGATGTCAAGGTAAAGGCGGTGCGAATTTCGTTTCCAGACTCATTAATTGAACATATTGTCGTATTTGCAGTGGATTTAATAGTAGTTTATGCAACTGTCATATAAAACAGGTTATTAAAACACGAGTTTGGTTTTATCACACGAGGCGTAGCCGAGTGTGATAATAGCATCAAACGAGTGTTTTAATACCATATTATATGCAGTTGCGTATACTACTTTATCTTCACTCATACAATAGGTAGGTACTTACTTATAAAAATCAAACAAAAGTAAGTAAACAACAAAGGCAACTTATATAATGTACGTATATTACAGTTCGAATATAAGTCAAAAGAAGGCGCCTTAATATATCCGCTAGGTCTTCTTTGAAATATACAAGCAGAACATTTTCTTAACAAGACATGGTTTTCTTTTCGATTTTCATTCATTCCTAATTCATTGTAGGTTATGTCGTAAAATGTCCTAGACTAATATGAGAGAAGATGATAAGTTATTGAGTATCTTATGGTGTGACTGCAGTATCCTGAACGCACCACTTTATCTACTTTTTTAATAAACTTTCACATTACTTTCACGGGCACAAAATACTTGAAAAAGGTAAATGTTTGAAAATAGCGGCAAATCCGGCAAATCTTATACATATTTCCAAGTCCTTTCTAATTTCAGGCTGCGCGCGCATATTTTCAGCCACAGATGAAAAAATTGTAACTATAGTAACTGTTACTCTAACTGCTCCAAAATAATAGGTTGTTTATATGGTACACTTTGTAATATGCTACTGATATTTGACAGCTACTAAGAAAAACTGAAACATTACTAACGGGCTCTCTAAAAGACCTTTTATTCAATCTTCTTAAAAAACGTTTAGATTCAAGGAGAATTGTATCCAAGTGTTATGTAATGATTAAAAAATTAAATTACGTAACACCTTTGCAAAATTTTCATACAAAAATCGTTACGTAATGGTAACTTTTTAATTTTTTATAGATACTCTGTGTAATATACAGCCTTACGTATTAACTTTTTGAATCATATTTCAAAGTTTACGACATGAGTGTAGATAAAAAATATTAACATAACAGCATTAATGCTGGAAATTTTTTTGGTGGCCCTCGAGGACCGCTCTTGGCCCGCGTCCCTTAGTTTGGAGACCCCTGGTCTAAATGCGCAGTTTCAGATGTCTTTTTGCACCCTCTATAACACTTAACGGATCAGCTGACGATTTTCTATAGTAGATATTTTTTTTATTACTCTATCCACGTTTTTCGTATTATTATACCGTTTTTGTAATGCCGTGTATAAATTTCATTACCGTGTATCAAAATAATAGAAAAAGACTTATTTCATAACAATTAAGTACTGAAAACAAAAAAAAAATTGTACACCATAATAGAAAAATATACACTATTAAAACGTAGAAACAAAGTAGAACTTTACATCCCTCAGACGTCTGTGACTTAAATTTAATGATTCATTTAATCTGCTGCTTTCACTTTATCAAAGAAATTGAAAATGAGAGCGTAATGGAAGATTAATTGTAAGGCTGTTTGTCCACCGCGACGATTCCAAGTCGATACCGATAACAGGAGAAAAGCACCGACAAAGTTACGAGTAAAAACAGTACTTATTACTTACTCCATGTCGCTTCTATCGGCGCTGTTCTTTTGTTTTATCGGTATCGGCTCGGAATCGTCGCGCTGGACAAACCGCCTAAGTAACGTCTCTGAGTGTGATAGTAAGTACTTACTTTTTATTAAAAATATTGCTTTATTTAACAAAGAAATTAATAAAGAAAGCTTGTTGCAGGCACCATCGCCCGTAAGGGGCTCAGCAGACGAGAACTAAAAGTCCGCCATGTGCTTAGTAATGCGAAACTTTCCAATAATATCCTTAATACAGTTCACGAAAGACCGCCACGTTTTGTAAACAAACAGCTTGTATTTAAGAAAAAAAAATCTCTTTAATTACACGAGCGAGATACACATTTGTAATCACAATACACACACAGAAAAACGCATAAACTATCGTTTTACATACAGTTAGTCAAAAATATCCACATTTTAACACTTCTTACATACATATTTTGTTTACAAAACGCAAAAGTAAGTATGTACTGTAAACAAAAAAAAAACTCTTTTTGATATTTGGTATTATTTAATTTTATTAGTTGTTCAATTCGAAGAGTTGTTCAGTCCAAATTCATACTACCATGCTAACTATAAAGTTATTTAGCTAAAAACGTTTTAGAAAAGTTGATAAGTTTGTATTTTATTCAGATAAAAGCGATTATCTTTGCAACATCGGTGACACTGGCGGACTTTTTTGCTCTCATCTAAGGCGCCCCTAAAGGCCTATTGGAGCTGACAGGTGCTTTATCAGTAAGTATGGAGTAAGCGCACCTATCTACTTTGGTGGGTTTGCAAGCTTTCTCTACTGTTCTTGTGGACCTGGAGGAATTGGGACTGATATTTAATATTACTCTGAGCCTCACTCATTCTGAGTATAAAATCCTTTAAGTTGAAAGGTCTTTGTACTGGTGGTGACTGGACTGGAAAATGATATGTACCGCTATTTTCTATACGTCAACTTCAATCCTAACACCTCCTAGTTCTCGACGCTAGAATTAAAGTATATATCTCTCCTAATTAACTGCAAATATTTCAGTGTGTTAGTAGTACCATAAACGGGACAACTTTCTTTAAAGGACGAAAAACGAGATATTTTTGGCCTCGTCCAGTTTTATGATCCAAGTATCATAATGAAATATTCGCAGTAAATTAGGTAGCACCATACATCAATACTCACTAAGTTCGCTTAGCGCTTCTAGTGTTTTTCTTCGCTTTGTTTGGTAATTTGTAGCGGACTTCTTCATCTTCAGGGGTGGCTCGCTCATCTTTGTTCGCGGCGTCTGCTCTAGAAAGGGACACTTTAGATTTCGACCTCTTTGGTCTTGGTGCTTTTGGCTGCACTGTGACGTTAGCATCTGAAAGATGAACAGGAAAAGTATGACACCTAATTTTTACTTTAAAATAAGGAGGAGCGACGCGTTTTAGTGTGTCCACTGTGAATGTGCAGTGACTTAATAGGGGCTGTGGCGGCCGAAACAAGCCTGGGCGTGAGGTGGCCGCAGTGATGCGCGATCTGACGTCGAGCGATAACACCGAATTTGTTTGTTCTGCCCGCCACCCGCGTATTATAGCCCGGCCAGACACTTGACGAGTGGCGTGGGAAGTAGTGAGGGAAGGAGGCAGAGACGTAGTGTGGCCGCGTTACTCGTCACGCCGCACGCATTGCTCCTCGTCATGTCCATCGATCCCTTGATTGTCGGTTTTTCGGGCGCGAGTCAAAGGACCGGCAATATAAGCGCGAGTAGGCAGCCCAAAGAGGTTTTAGTAGCAGCTCTTACTGCTAAGGAGGGAGGGAGCCATAAGCGTAGCACTTTCTTACGAGGGACCTCCATACTAAAATGTATGGAATTTTTTTCAAATCCTAAAAACGTAAATTTTTTATCTTTCTCTCTGAGAAATATGTGACATGGGACTAATAAATGCTACTACCACAGTTTTTCTGGTGAAAACACTTACCATTCAGGAAAAAAACGGTGTTAAAAATCACGCATAAAATGGCTATTACGGATTATTTACGCTTCCGTTCTTAGTATTAATGATCAATTCACAAGTAAAAAACTATATATTATCACTTTCGCAAAAAAAGTTTATACTAAAACATTCGATTTTTAAAGATATCTTGATTTTTGTAAAACTTTACTGAGTTTTTTGACCGACTAGAATGGGCGACAGTGAGACGCTTCACTAGCTCATACAGAATATGTATATGACGGACTCTATAGTTTTTTACTCTGAGAGGCAGCCATACACTGCCCGCGGTCGCAGTCTGCATCGAGCGGTGGTCACGGAAGCACGTCGATTTCACGCGTCAAATTATGTCGCTGCCAGCAGCAGAAGAATGGTCTATTGAAAAAACGTTAACATTCCGTACCTATCCACTATATTATATTCTTCATGCTTTTGCCCTTTGAAATTTTGCGGACGATTTACAATAATTAATAATCTATTCTTATTTCGATAAATAGATGTCATACATCAACTCCTTTAGTACGGCGTATATTTCTATAGAAGAAATTGGTATAATTAGCTTTACTAAAAATACATAGCGCGCATTCTGCCACAGTTTCGACTTCCATCGTGTAGCAATGACAAGTGACGTAGTGCGGAGCGTCGCGATTAATCGCGCGAGTATAGCAGTATGTGGCTAGAGAGAGCAACATTGCGGCAGCGCGAGGGGCAGAGCGAGGAGATGGGCATAGTCTGGCGGCCCTACTCGTATTAGATCGCTGCCGGCTTAGGACGTTGCAGTTGTCTGTTTCTTAGGCATATAGATTAAAGAACCAGTGTTGCCAATTTACTGACTTTAAGTATGGTCACGTTTTTTCAACAGCTGAGCAGAGTAAAACATTTTGAAAGACAAGGACGGCTACATTTATTCGTGTATAAAGCTATCTCTGTCTAAAATATCAAAAACGTTATTTGTGGGTTTGCTAAACATTTTTTTCCAGTTACATTTCTTCGCCTTTAGAGGTGATAGATTAGATGACATCATTCTTCAAGTAAAGTGATATTTCTCCGAGGTATATTTTTTCTCAGGCAGCGTGCTAAGCCCGCTGGTTAACTAGGCCCGTTGTGAGGCCATAACGCGCGGAACGTTTAAAAACTACGCGTGCTATCTCACTCAGTCCCGTCGCGCTAGGCTCACCTAAGTCACTACACTATGGACGCAAAGGCGCGTTTCATATGTTTGACACTTCTTCGCGCCCGTCATCGCAACCGCGCTAAGCTTGCGTATCGCTCCGTCTTACTCTCACGCATAGTTGTCATTCTAATGAAGCTACATTATTTGGACTGTAGTCTGCCTCTTGAATAATTTCGGACCAACGGTTTATCAGGAGACTGAACGATGTTCGAATCATCTAACACCAAAGCGGTCAGCCAAAGATGGCACTGTAGGACGTCTGAATCGCGTTACGGTTTTTAAAGGAAACCGGGCAAGTATTTTGTACCTGTCTACCATACTACAAGCTTTTGCTCTTTGATTTTTAAAAACTTCGCGTGCATTTAAATTTGACCCCTCTTTAATATGAACGTACTTAAAACGGGAGCTCTCCATAACTGGTTGTGAGAAAAGTTAAAATAAAGGGTGTAAGGGACGGTGTACCGAAAACTGAAAAGGCGTGCTCAGTCAACGAAACTGAACAACTTTCCCAAAGAAACATATGTCGGGAAATGAAAAAAAATTTTGACCTCTATACAAATTGTCCACTCTGGTCGAACAGTTTGTATGGAGAGTTCAAATTTTTTTTTCATTTCCCAACATATGTTTCTTTGAGAAAGTTGTTCAGTTTTGTTGACTGAGCACGCCCTTTCAGTTTTCGGTACACCGTCCCTTACATGCTGTATGTAATAGTTTTAGACTTTTTTTTGTTGTGTATAATTCTTGCCAAACATTATTCTTAGTCAACGGAAAGTACCCTGTAGGTTTGGGTTCATAGATGTATTGATGAGACGTGTTGTTGCAGAAGCTTGAAATTTGCACACTTTCAAGGGTCGATGGGCAAGGGTCAATTTTCGTGAGAAAAAGGGTCTTGACAGACAGACAACACAGTGATCCTATAATATAAGGGTTCCGTTTTTTTCCTTTTGAGGTACGGAACCCTAAAAACACGAAAAAAAAACCAATTTTCGCAGATAGACCTAGCTAAATCGTTTATTTTACCCCCGAAAACTATATTGTAAATTTCATCGAAGTCGTTAAAGCCGTTTTCGAGAACGTGATTAAAAGTAATATATTATTTTAAGACTTTTTTGATCATGATTAATATTTTAACTTCCTATACAAAATGTGTTGGTGACTTAGGTTATTTTGTATGGCAAGACGAATTATTTTTGTACGAAATAGCAAAAGCCCCGGATAGTTAAAGAGGCAGTTCTGCCCATCAAACTGAATAACTTCTCCCAAGGAACATAGTTCGAAATAGGAAAAAAAAACTCGACCTCCAAAAGGTGATGCAGTTTGTTTGGGAAGTCGATTTTTTTCGTATTTCGACCTATTGCCCTAGCAAAAAGTTGTTCAGTTTCATGGGCAGGTCCACCTCTTAAAATATCCAGGGTGAAAAAAAAAGAGATAACATACCACTGCCGTATTTCCTAGGCGGCCTGCTAGCTCGCTTGACCTCGACGTCAGCCACGTTAGCGCCCACAGACAAGGTCCTCGCTCTCTTCCCGGCCCTCTCCACTGCAGCTACGGACCGAGACCTGGTCCTCTTGGCACCACCCTCCACACTCAAAGCTGGAACCTCCTGACTAGCAGTCTCAATCGATTCGGCTAATAAAGGCGGACTGTATGTATTGACTTTCTTTGGTCTGCCCCGTTTTCTGTAAAAGGAAATGAAATAAACGTGATATAAATCCGTAGAAAATAGTTTTTATTATAGAAATGTCTGGTTGCGAAGGACCATACTCTTAAACAAGGTGCATGCTTTTTTACTTTATTTTTACATCATACTTTAAAAAAAATCTAATGAATAATTTTATGCTTAACATTGATGTAATGAAAAACTTAAGGTTCTTTTTCTATGGGATTTTTGTATGAACTAAGTACGGGTACGGGCTATGCTATATGCGTGCGAAACCGCAAAGCAGTTAGAACTCTAGTATATTATAAAATAAAGCTACAATGTACATGCTACTAAAACTCAGAAACGAAGTTACATATGAGGTGTGTTATAGAGCTCTGTGGTAGATTTTACCTGAAGAGCTCGTTTTAAAGATAGAGAACAACGATCTAGAACATTCTATAACATTCTGGAATGTTCGGGAATAGTCTAGAACGTTCGAGAACATCTCGGAAGGGCTGGAATTTTCGCCCTCTATAAATTTCTATTACAATTAAGTACATTTGATAGTATTCAGACCAGGCTCTCCACCATCTGTAAGCAACGAGTCCTAAAATTCTTCGGCCACACGGTCAGAAGAGGTTCAGATAACCTGGAAAGGCTTATCATCTCTGGCCGAATGGAGGGTAAACGGAGCAGAGGACGTATGCCAATGCGATGGGTCGACGCTATAAAAGAAGCTACTGGAGCGACACTACAGGCCAACATTCACCGTGCTCAAGATAGGACGATCTGGAGAGGTGTGAAGGCACAAGTAGCAGCCCAAGACTGTCACGTCCCTCAGTCATGAGGGTACGACTAAGAAGAAGAGAAGATAGTATTCAAGAGCATTCTACAAAATATCCCGGAATGTTGTGGAATAATCTGGAATGTTCGAGAGCATCCCAGATCATTATGAACACAACAGTCCAGAACACTTGAATGCTGTGGAATGTTTAGGAATATTGTGGACGATTCGAAGACTTTTTTGTATTGGCAGGGCTACTCATTAGTACCCCCTACTAATGGGTAGCCCCACCCATACAAAAACCTTTATTCTAACTACCACACAATCTCATAACAAATCCCCGAGCGAAGCCAAGATGATATAAAAATGAATTGCCGTATGTATGACGGAGCATCACTTGAGAACAAGTTGCTTTTTTTATTTTCGTAATTTAAAGTACAATGTTTATTATAAAAAATGGGATTTTTTATGAACTAAGTACGGGTATGGGTTATATGCATGCAAAGCCGCAAGGCAAAACGCTATTTACTTTGTAAAAGGCAATTCTACGTCCTATTATTTCGTAGCACGGACTTAAGGCAACTGATACATAGTGAAATTTATAAAAATATGATTGATCTACACAGCTTATTAGTTATCTTCCTACTTTACTCACCTTTTAGTAACATTTATATCGTCGCTTGGGGCGTTGCTTGACGTTTCATGGCTGTTTTCATCAGTCTTGGCAGTGTCCGCTATCTTCTCGAATATTGGGGCTTCGATGTCATCAACTTTCTTATGGGTTTCTGTAAATAACATCCAGTAGAAAAGCCCTGATTGGCTGCACCCTAAATACGGGCGTAAATTTTACGTGGATACGCCTATGTCATCATAACATCCCATGAAACGTCCACTACAGGACAGGGAGGGAGCTCCCTCCATAATTCTAGCTTATGCTAAAATTTTACGTGGATACGCCTATGTCATCATAACATCCCATGAAACGTCCACTACAGGACAGGGAGGGAGCTCCCTCCATAATTCTAGCTTATGCTAAAATTTTACGTGGATACGCCTATGTCATCATGACATCCCATGAATCGTCCACTACAGGACACGGAAGGAGCTCCCTCCATAATTCTAGCTTATGCTAAAAATGTAGAGGGGAAGTACCATAGTCACTTCGCTTGTTAGCCTTACGACTGGCACCATGGACCGCGGTTGTAGGTGAACGCAGTAAGTAAGATGTAAGGAGGATGCTGCTGTCCATTCTCCAGTTTATAACCCTTAGTCGCGTCTTACGACACCCACGGGTATGTATGGGTTGGTACTATTCTTTTCCGGCACCACACGTCTATGTCGGTACAGTCAAAATAATGTGAAGCTAGACACTGAACTTTGAACTGCGCTTATTTTAGACAGCGTAAAGACTAAAGTCGCACTGCTTTTGAAAAGCTTGGCCTCCTATTGACTGTACAACTTGACTCCATTCTAGATCCTCACCCTTCCCCTTAAACGCCCCTCACTCCCTACATCTCAGCCCCTCCTTTACCCGGCCTCCCTCCCCTAAACTCTCATCTCCCTCTTCTCACCCTCTGACTCGTCCAAAGCTCGACGTCAGATGGCATAATTCCACTTCTCACGAAATAACCCACCAAAAGAAAGCATAGACGTATCCATGTCAAAAACAAAAATTAATAAGTTACAATTATTTTAACGTCATCATCATCATAACATCCCATCAAAAGTCCACTGCTTTGCAGGGAGCTCCTTTCAGAGATTCAAAGCAAAAATGCATTTTATAATCTATTCCACCAAAAAACTAACCTGAATTTTCAATATAAAAAGTCCTTTGGACAGTTTCTGACCAGATGTATCGTAGTATAAGATCCCTATTTTTTTTTTCTTTTTTAAGAATTAAAATATTTAATGTCAAAAGCTAAACGTTACAAATTACAAATAAATAAAATAATAATAATTTCTATAAAAAAGCCGTCAATGAAACAGACCGCCCCAGGTCGCCCCCGGTCCAAAGGTGCCCATCACGCTACTAGCATTACCACGCTGTATCGCAATGGACAACCTCTGGACAAGAAACGAGCGGGGGTCAAGACCTCTCTCCTTCAGTCGGCGACCTATCTGCCCGACAAAGGTCAATGCCTCCGCGGATCCCTATAGGTATTATAGAACCAGATTTTTCATTGGTATTGCTTTCGAAACCCAGTGAGTCTATTCATGAAAACAAGCAACTTTCCGGAAGAAAAAAATGTTTACCCGTAAAATATTTTTCTACTCCATACGAGTGATCACGTGATCGACCCATTTTGTATGATATGAGAGAGAGATGCCTGTCCTGCAGTGGACTTTTAATGGGATGTTATGATGAAGATTATTATGATGAAACACAATGAATGAAGAACACTTAATTGCACACTAACAAAGAAAAGATGACATGCTTGCATGTATGCAAGGACATTCTTACCTGGATCAATCATATTATCAACGGGTGTGACGCTTCGACTAGATAACTCCACCGTCTCCACTGGTTTATTATTTACTTCAGAATCAGAATCTTTCATCTTAATAGACTGCTCCTTCAGATTAGTTTTCCGCGTCGACTTCTGAGGTACTTGCTTTTTAACTTTGAGTGTTTCAAATGAATTTGTTTGTTTTGCTTTTTCATCATTGTTTAGTGAAGTTTTAGATTTTTGTTCAATCGTTTCCGTGTCTGTTACTTGCTTTGATCTGGCGGCGTCTTGTGCGTTTATATTTTTGTGAACTTCAGCATCTGCGTCTTGCTTGGAGTCGGCCGCCTCTTGTTCGTCGTTTTTTGTTAATGTTTCGAAAATTCCTGCGAAGATCGAATTTATGTTCGAAGGCGGCCCCACAACTTCAATCTGTATTTAAAAAAAATCGGTTTACGTCAAGTACATTTATGCAACGTATTTGAATCTGCCCACTTAACAATTTTTCCCAAGGAACATAGGTCAAAATCATCAAGGCCCTAGCATTACGTTCCTCGGAGTTGGCTAGCTAACCTAAAAGATTTGACAAGGCCAATGGTTTTTACACAGAGCGAATGCCATCTGACCGCAACCAACAGGGCAAACCAAACCAAAAATCCCCATCCTAAATTTGGCTTTGCCAGATTAGAAGCCAACTTGACTGTCAGTCAATTATCTCTTGGATAAACGACTAAACGCCTTAAAAATGTTAAAGCTTCTTTAAGTCTATGACTGACTCTTTGACAGGAAAGTGATAGCAATAGATCAAAAGCAGTTTTAACTTTTAAGGCCCTTTTTGAGACTGGTTGTAATTGTCAGTACCTGGGTATAACGTACCACTTGAGGATTCTAACCACGGGAAACGTCGCTTAACTTTCATGATCGGAAAGAAACAGCACCTAACACATAGCCACGAGCGCTTCGAAACGAAGCAAAAATTACTCACCTCTTGACCATTTCTCACAATTTTAATTTTCATATGATGGTTCGCATTTGTGTCTTTCTCGGTATCAGTTTTTGGCTTTTTTTGCTCCTGACGATTTACAGTGGTGCTCCTAAAAACATAATCAGTACTTAAGTAAGGCAATTGTAATGCTCCCGTTGTGACAGCTGTCAAAGGTATGGAAAATGATGATCAGTAAAAAAAACTGTAATTTATAGATATTTACCGGTATTGTACTTGTATTTAAATAGCGGCTTTCAAGCCCTGTTCTGTGTCTTGTTTATAAGGAAATGACAAAACGGAATTCATAGGTTGGTCTTACTTTAGCTGTGCCCATAACTTTGTTCTCGTTGAGTTTGGGCTTTTACAAACTTAGGCTTATTTCAGTGCAACACATAAGTTTTGTATCGCCGCTTTGAACTTCGTACTCGCATATCTTCCGTTTGAGTGAACCGATTGCGATGAAACAAAGCTGACATGTTGCACTGAAATAAGCCTAATACATTACAGAAAACCCAGTTAGAATCGGTTTAGTAGTTTGTGAGTGATTACCGGCCGAACAGACAAACAACAATTGCAAAAAAAAAAGAATCGTATCTACACTAATCACCAAAATCTAAGACTCTGACACTAATGTGAACATTTTCGTATGATCTCTTAGAAAAAAATACTCGCTACTAATTAATTTCTAGGAGTAAATAAAATAACGTTCTAAATTTAATATTTTAAGAACTTAAAATAGTTTAGCATGATTTGGCGGTAAAATGTTGCGTTGCGTAACATAAAATAGGCAAACAAGATCTAGGATCTAAGTAGTAAGTAAACTTAAATTTTATAAGATATTGCAGGCGGGGCGAAACACGTTTTGTGGTGTTTTTTATTTTAGTTTTTTATGTAGGATAGGCAAGCATTTGACTCCTTTCTCACCTGATAGTAAGTGACGATGGAGTCTTCACTCTTGCCTTAAAAAGTATTGCATTGTAAAAGGTGGTTCACATACGTACGGCTCACATACGTAATTTACTTCGTCCCCGTCTGCAATCTACAGGGCGAAATACGTTTTGTGGTGTTTTTTATTTTAGTTTTTTATGTAGGATAGGCAAGCATTTGACTCCTTTCTCACCTGATAGTAAGTGACGATGGAGTCTTCACTCTTGCCTTAAAAAGTATTGCATTGTAAAAGGTGGTTCACATACGTACGGCTCACATACGTAATTTACTTCGTCCCCGTCTGCAATCTACAGGGCGAAATACGTTTTGTGGTGTTTTTTATTTTAGTTTTTTATGTAGGATAGGCAAGCATTTGACTCCTTTCTCACCTGATGGTAAGTGACGATGGAGTCTTCACTCTTGCCTTAAAGAGTATTGCATTGTTAAAGGTGGTTCACATACGTACGGCTCACATACGTAATTTAGTTCGTCCCCGTCTGCAATCTACATGCACTAATAAACTAATCACCAAAGTCTAAGACTCAGACACTAGTGCGAACATTTTCGTATAATCTCTAAGAAAAAAATACTGGCTACAAATTAATTTCTAGGGAGTAAATAAAAACGTGATAAAATAGCGTTCTAAATTTAAAATTTTAATAACTTAAGACCATAGTTTAGTACGATTTTGCAGTAAAGTGTTTTACGTGTATTGTTCCTGTTAACTTTGATCGTTTTGGGAAAAATTTCGATAGAATTTAAGTAAATTGGCAGAAAAGAAAGTTGTAGAGTAAAAGATTGCTGTCGTAGAAATTAAGTGACGCCACCATTTAAATCAACAAGACATGTTACGTGCTGTTGGCATGCTCGAAGCCAGGCGTACACAACGTGAAGTTGCAGCTGTCATTAATTCAAACCAATCTGTTATCCGAAGATTACGGGAACGTTATCGGCTCACTAAAAACACGGCTGAACAGCATCCTGGCAGATATCAAAAAAACCGGTCAAGTGCGAGTCGGACTCGCGCGCCGAGGGTTCCGATATACCTATAGTATTTTTGGAAGCAATAAAGTCCATTTTCAGGACCGCAAAACTAAATTTGTTTGTAAAGGTTTTTTGCAGATTTCTCAAAAACTGTGCAACTTAGAAAGATCGTTTTATTTTTGCTGTAAAGTTTATATAAACTTCTGTCAACTGTAATTAATTCAGATTTTTCCTTACTCAAACTTCGGAGATAAGGGGGGGGGAATGGTATTTTTCTTGACATTTTTCATCATAACTGTAAAACTAAGAAATTTAAAAAAATACAAAAATATATTTTAAAATGTACAAGTAAAGCCCTGTCATATGATACCCCACTCGACCTAGTAGCGACAATTTGAAATTTGGCCCCCCCTATTTTGGCCCCCTTTATATTAATAATCATACTTTTTTCAAAATTTTTTCTTGTGCAATTAAGTTGGGCAACTATATTCTAAAACTATTCCAAATTTCAGGTTGATAGCATAAGTGGTTGCTGAGATATAGAGGTGTGACAGACAGACGGACAGACAGACAGAGCGGCACCATAAGGGTTCCTTTTTTTTACCATTTTGGTATCGGAACCCTAAAAACAACTCAACGACAAGGCCGTTTTTATACAGAACATTGCTAGAAGAGAGTCTAAAACTACAGCTCGGCAACTCGTGGAAAAATCTGCGATCTCAACACCAGGTGGTTATTAGCACCCAAACTGCCGAAGGAGATTGCACGAGATCGGTTTACATTCCCGCAGGCCATTGCAGATGCCAGCACTCCAGCGCGGCAATCGTGCACGACGGTTACTGTAGGCCCGTTCTCATTTGCGATGGTCTGAAGATCAATATGGGCTAATGTTGTCATTTCTGATGAATCGAGATTCGGTTTCCAACCTGATTCGACAAGAATACTCGTTTAGCGTTCATCTGAACTTCGTGAACGAAATCGTTGTTCTCAGGGAGTTAATCCTTACCAAGGCGGAACAATAATGGTTTGGGCCGGAATTCGAGTTGGCGGCAGAACCGACCTCGTTCTGATTCGGGGCAATACGGACGCCCAAAAATACCGCACCGAGGTAGTGGAACATATTGTTGTTCTGCACAACTAATTAACCAATTAAGCTCGCGAGTGAGCTCCCGTTTCAAGAACTTTTCTATAAAAGAGGGGTCAAGTTGGATGGTCCCGGAGTTTTTAAAATCAAAGAGCAAAAGCTTTTAGTATATCATATGGTAGATAGGTACGGAACCCTTAGGGCGCGATTCCGACTCGCACTTGACCGGTTTTTTACTTTCGAGCGGAGCGAGAAAGGTATTGTATTCGTGAAAAATAAAGTTTTTGTAATTTTCTCAAAAATGTGTTCTATATCACTTATACATCATAAAAAACAAGTCTCCCAAAAATGTCCGTCCGTCGGTCGGTCGGTCCGTCGTCGGTCGGTCTGTCCGTCACGCTTTGGCCTAGCGGCTAAACGAATGGTCCGATTGACACCATATTTGGAATTGAGGAGTTTTATGCAAATCCATCGAAGGGTTCTAAGTGGTTTCTGGCTGGCTCTCATTTTGAGGGTAGCTGTCATACAACGAAAATGATAAATTGTAATTTTCTCAAAAACGGCTCATAGAATCTTGATGAAACTTTGCATGACCAAGCATCTCCATGTAAGATATCTTGCGCCAGTATCAAATGATCTGTGTAATTTCATATAAGGGGTGTTCCTGTACCACCAAATCGTAAATATGTGATTTACCCAAAATTGGTTCCATTGAGTTTATTAAAATTTTCTATAATATTACTCCTGGATTGGTTGTCTACCTGACTGGATATTCTTTATGATTTTTTGAATAAAATTTAGTACACAGGGTGTACCAAAAACTGAAAGGGCTTGCTCAGTAGACTAAACTGAACAATAATCCATAAGGAACATGTGTTGGGAAATTAAAAAAATCTCTATGCAAGTATCCTACGGTAGTATCTATTGATCTTTGAAAATTCATATAAAGGGTGTTCCAGTACTACCAAAAGTTAAACATGTGATTTACTCGAAATCGTTTGATGTTTGTTTGTTTTAATGTTTGACAATTTGAATTCTGAATTGATCTGTATATTTCATTCGAACATTTTTTTGGAAAAACGTAAATAAAAGTTTGTATTTCCATACTATGTGTATGGCATTAAAAATTTAAGTTTGCGGTTGATAGTTTTTCCTTGAGTATTGCGAGAAAGTAAGTGCAGTGCAGTGCTGCTGTACCATTTATTTAATAAGCATCGGAAATGTGCTTGAGTCTTAGACAATGTTGACTAGTGTATTATCGTTTTAGCGTCCGTTTTAGTAATATTTTTACATTTATTTTAGATTAGTCGAGTTTACTTTTTTATTGTAGTTTTATAAATTTCTAGCTAAAAACCCAATGCGAACAAGAAAGCAGTTAAGAATGTGTACTAGATATTTATAAATCCACGAAGACATTTAAAAGAACAAAACTCCGAGAAAGTACTCTCAGTAACAAACTTAATTGCCCATTGAAGACGGAACAGTGAGATATTATCTTTTTATGTACAATAATATAATAATATTATGGCGAAATCGCCAATCTAGTAAAAAAAAGACATAGGAACCGTGACGGGGGCCGCAAAATTATAAGTAAATGAATGCGTTTTAATTGTCTATTTAATATTCATTTGGAATTCGTTTACTAGATAATAACATTTATAACACACCGTCAAATTACACACTATATACAACGTGTTAATGGAATAAGCGAAACCCTCATACACCCCAACTGATTTTTATTAAAATAAATCCAACTCCGTAAAAAAATCTTAAAAAAAGTTTTTCTTAAATCTAGACATTGTTATTTTAAAGTTTCATCATTTTTCTAGTTTCATCGTTGTTCTAGTCCGCGCACTCCGCGCACGCCACGCCCACTTCCTTCCCCTCCTCACCGCTCAAGAACCGCGCCGCGCCGCCGCAGCGCGCTTATCCACAGAAATATTTAGAATAGAAGCGGCAAAAATTTAAATAATAAAGTAAAAAAAAAATTACCCCTATCAAAAACCCGTGAAATTGATTCTCCTCTCGATTCTGAACAAACTATACAAAAAAAAAACAATACAATACAAAAAACTTTATTATTCTCTCACATAGATAATTTGTACAGTATGGGTAAGTAAGACACACTAGTAAAGTTCGTCTATGTGAAAGACTGGTGTCTATACTAGGAGACCTGTATGACAGACACCAGCCTCTCCTACACTGGACCGGGAGCAGATACAGACATAGTGAGTACTTACAAGCAGTAGGCATTGACATAAAAATGCTAATCAGGTGAGAGGAATGGTGGGTATTTCATAAAATAATAATAATAAAATAATAAAAATGTTTATTTCTCTCACCACAATAGTACAAAAAAGTGTTAGGTGTATGTGAGCGAGTATTTGTGAGTGGGTATGTGTGTATGTATGAAACTACTTACTGATAAAAACAGGTAAAAGGATTTATTTGAGTAGTGCTGAATAAAGTAAATAAATATTATATAATAAGTCGAATACTAAAGGAAAGTAAGGTAAGAAGTATTTAGGAAGGAACTAAAAGGAGGTTTTCTGTGTCATTATAGTTAAGGGTTTTTAGCCACAAGGTGATAATTTTTTTGCACTTGAATTTGGTGTGAGGGTATATGGTGATCTCTTTATTGATTTTGTTATAAAGATAATTTCCTAGAAAGCCAAAAAACTTATGCGATAGGGCAGTTGACCACTGATAAGAAGAACTGCATACGTGGTGCTTCCGACGTTTATTGATAAGTAGTGATGGGTCATATTGTAACTGTGAGTGCTTTTTTAGTATAATATTTAGAATAAAAAGCTGCCTAACAGTCAGTACATCTGCGAGTACGTACAACTTTTTAGTGGAGAAGCGAAATGGCAGGAACAAACTTACCTTTAAAACTGCACGTTGAGCCCGTTCAAGTTTGATCAGACTAGTTTTTGAGGTACCACCCCAAACTGTTATACAGTAACAAAGAACGGACTGACACAGGGCTAGGTAGACCATTTTTATAATGTTTGTATCTGCGATGTGCCGCAAGTTTTTAAAGATGTAGATGAGCTTACGAGTCCTAGCTGATAATAGATCGATGTGGTGTTTGAATGTAAGTGTGTTATCTAGGATGACTCCTAGATATTTGATGCTAAGATCCCGAGCTACTTGGTTGCTGGAACAGGCTGACCCCGGCACACAAGAGTGGGCTGTTATAGAAAAATTATCATGCACTGACATGTTAAAGTTGGTGATAGAAAAGGGTATATACTTTGTTTTTTGAACATTCAGTGTCAGTGCATTAGTTGTAAGCCAAGAGAATACCATGTTAAAACCCACTTGCGCGCAGGAGTAAGCCTGTTCCCAAGTGTCACCTTGAAAAAGTAACGCGGTATCATCTGCAAAAGTAACTATCTTGCCCTTATGTAGTTGAAGGTTGCATAGGTCATTTATGAAAGCTAAGAAAAGTGTAGGGCCAAGCACACTACCTTGCGGCACACCGCAGGTAATGGGAAGATCCGAGCTTATATGTTCCCCCACTCTAACCCTCTGTCGCCTAGAGATAGCTCCTAAATAGCTCTAACTGAGAGTTTCGGATGCCCAATTTCTCAAGTTTTTTGAGCAAGAGTGGTGCAGAGACTGTGTCGAATGCTTTGGCTAAATCAAGAAAGATAGCATTCTTTTTCTTATCCAAATTGCCAACTATATAGTCTGATAGCTCATGAACAGCGTCATTTGTTGAAATACCTGCACGAAAACCAAATTGAGATGTAGATAAAAGATTCATAGACTCCAGATAATTAACAAGACGCTTGTTCAAGAGCTTTTCTGCTATTTTGGACATGGTGGAGAGAATAGAAATCGGTCTGTAATTATTGACACAGCCTCTGTCACCACTCTTAAATATCGGAATAACTTCAGCCAGCTTAAAAGCATCAGGAAAAATACTCGAAGAGAATATAAGGTTGATTATGTAGGTGATGGGAGGAACCAGGAATTGATGGTAGCGTTTAAGGAAGTTGCCAGATATATTATCACGTCCAACCGAATTCCTCAGTTTCGCTTACTCCGTTAACACGTATAGTCCATCTTAAGAATGTTAGTTGCAGTTTCCGCCGCTGGTCTACAACAACCAATCAGGTCGCTTAAAATTATAGTCAAATGCACAATGACTAACTGAAGGCAAACCTTCGAAAGAAGCGGTTGTTTGTTAAGTGTGTTCCCAAAAAAAGAAAAATTTTAAGAAAATATTTTTTTTTGCATTTTAACTCCATTGTGAATACACCTTTACCCTGCAATTGCGTTAATGACTTACTGCATTCTTAACGCGGACGAACCTTACACAAAGCGCTGAAACAAACAGAAAACTAGGAGGGTATTATTAGGTACTTACAGATTGGGTTGTAGAATAGGCGACATCGGTTCGTTTTCAGCCAGTTTTTCTTGAGTTTGCCGCAGTAATCTTTAAACAATAAAATAACCAAATAACAGTCTATATCTACGATTTATTAAATGAGTAAAATAACTTTTACCGGCTTAGCACGCTGCCCGAGAGAAAATATATCTCGGAGAAACGTCCCTTTATTTGAGGAATTATGTCATCTAATCTATCACCTTCAAGCGCGAAGAAATGTCAGTGGAGGAAAATGTTTAGCAAATCCACAAATTACGTTTTTCATATTTTAGACAGAGATAGCTTTATATACTAATACATGTAGCCGTCCTTGTCTTTCAAAATGTGTCGCACTGCTCGGATGTCAAAAAAACGTGACCATGCTTAAAGTCTTTAATCTATGGGCCTAGATAAACTGCCAACTGCAGCGTGCTAAGACGGCACACATTTACAGATTTCGTTACATATTTCCTTTTATGTATTGCTGGGGACAGATGTTCTATAGTCGAAATAATTAAACAATATCGTTAATATGCATCGACTAAGGAAACTAGTCGCTGTTGTAAGCGCTAAGGGAATTCTACACATTCCGAGCAAAATGTGCATATATGACAGCAGCGCCCTCTTTGTCTCCTCCTGTATACGCCACTTATTTAGCAAAAACTGTAGAACTAATTTTCAAATTAGTATGATAATTTTTTTATGGGGTTCTTTCAGACCAGCGGGCGAAGCTGTCTTCGACGGTCGTTGCCTCAGGTAAGAGCTCAAAATTATTTTCGCTAACGCCTAGGGGGCCGTCCATTAATCACGTGATCGCCAAAGGGGGAGGGAGGGTAAACTAAGATATCACGTGTATTTATTTTTGAAACCTAAATTTAGTATAATATAGAAAAAAACGTCTTTTCAACGCAAGAAGCGCTACGAAAATTTCATATAAACCGTCGTATATGTAAAACGCTTTTCAAAAAGAAGCGCGTGACCTTGATTCGCCGTTGCAACGATTTCATTTCAGATTTTTTTTATTTTTGCTTTATTTTGGTACACCAAAAAATAAATGTGATGTATGAGGGGGAGGGGGGGTAGTCTAAAACCTCACCAAGTATCACCAGGAGGGAGGGGGGGTCAAAAAACGGCTAAAAAAACATCACGTGATTAATGGACGCCCCTTGCCTGGGCGTTGCCAATTCTTGTGGAATCGTTAAATGACATCAACAGGAGGTCATATCTCTGGGTTTGCACCGTTTCTGGTGCATACGGAAGGTTCCTAGATATTAGGTTTCAACTTTGAGGGGCCGTTTTAACAACCTACGACAATAGTAATAAAATGGAATGCGTAATTTTTATCCATAATTTTCATTCATCCTTAATCTCAGCATCAGCAACCTTTTGTAGAAATTCTTAGGAAATACTCCCATTACGCTTATAGGTTCTCATTCTGTCAAATAAAATAATAAAAAAACCGGCCAAGTGCGAGTCGGACTCGCGCCCTAAGGGTTCCGTACCTATCTACTATATGATATACTAAAAGTTTTTGCTCTTTGATTTTAAAAACTCCGCGACCATCCAACTTGACCCCTCTTTTATAGAAAAGTTTTTGAAACGGAAGGTCACCTTAATTGGTTACTATTAGTTGTGAGAAAAATTGAAATATTTAATGATTTTAGACTTTTCCCTTAATTGTATTGTGAGACCTAGCTTCTTGCCAAATTTCATAATTTTAGGTCAACGGGAAGTACCCTGTAGGTTTTGCTTTTTTGCATAAATGTATGGAGATGAGGACATAAAAAGCCATATCTTTTGATTGCGTCGTTGTAAAAAATTGAAATTTTTAGATCTTGTGTGGTTTATAGACCTTAATATTTGTTATCAATTTCAACCTGATACGTCTTCTCGTTCGTGAGAAAAAGGGTCTTGACAGACAGACAGACGGACGACAAAGTGATCCTATAAGGGTTCCGTTTTTTATTTTGAGGTACGGAACCCTAAAAATAGTAAAGATTAGTACGGGATTAGCGGCACAACCAGCCCCGAAAGAAAGGAACTTTTTACCCCGTTTCGAAGACAATGAAAAACTTAAAACTTTAAAAAAATCACTGATTCAAAGCAATAAAACTGCATAGATTAACATGAATGGATAAATTACGATCACTTCAATAAAATTCCATGTACGTAGCACCATAAATGCCAACTAAAGCCCAAAAAGTATAAACACGATAAAAGTTACAGACGTGACGAAGGTACACACCCGCCAGATCTGCGTCGCTGGCGCATCTAAGCCGCTGGTCTAATCTAAGAAGTGCGATGCGGATGCGCGCATGATGCACGCCGCCTGTCACTTGTTTCATACAAAGCGACGCGTCGTCGCAGTGCGGCGAGGGTGAGGCGCGGTCGTGCAGTGCGCCCGATGCGCGCATCAGTTTGAAGCTGCACGCTGAACGATACACACAGGGACGGAGTACGGACACAGGGAAAATGCGTATCTCCTGTTATGCAAATTTGCTAAATGCATCAAAGCTAGCATGTCTTCATCATCAGATGAAGAGGACATGTTGTCTTATTGAAATCGAAATTTAGAACGCCCTAAATACGTCCACTGCCGACGCCCGCACCACACCTTTCGCGCACTTCTTGCGTACTGCACCGGCGCTGCCGGTTGCGCGCATGATGCGCGCATCCGCATCGCACTTCTTAGATTAGACCGGCGGCTAAAAAGGCAGCCGTTCGGGCCGCTAGGCATTTCGCGGTGCATTAAAAAACTTTTGCTATCACTTTTTGTTTTTTCGAGATATTTGCGTCGGAACAACTTACCCCCGGCACAACCAGCCCCGCTCTCCCTTTAGCAAAGGCCCAAAACAAAGTTTTCTTCAAAACAGACCCATGGCCCACATTAATACTCGTATCAGAAAACTTGAATGACAATTGTAGCATCATAATATGTAAAAACTATGATTTTTTTTTAAGCTTCGGTCTATGATAGCTGGCGGTTAGTTAAAGTTTTCTTCAAAACAGACCCATGGCCCACATTAATACTCGTATCAGAAAACTTGAATGACAATTGTAGCATCATAATATGTAAAAACTATGATTTTTTTTTAAGCTTCGGTCTATGATAGCTGGCGGTTAGTTAAATTAGACAGAGCTGGCGGTTAGAAAGAGACAAAAGTACAGAAGGGCTGAAGGCTTTTTAAAAGTTTACCTGGCTAGTTCATCAGCACGTATTTTCTCTTCGGCATGCTTCTTTTTCTCTTCGTCAAGCTTCTTTTTCTCTTCTAAATATTTAGCTTTCCAATATGAGTCTGATTGACCGTCCGCTTGGCCTAAAAATGTAAATACTAATGACTAATGATAAAGAGCAGGTAATCCGACACAAAATAAAATAAACACCAAAAGACACGTTAAGTCGTTGGATAGTGGTGGCAAAGCCTTAAAACATCAATTTTTGATAGTTTTGATCCCACAGCCCAGTGGTCCTCACAAAAACAAGTAATATCCCAATAAAAAAGATTCGCCAAAAATAAGTTTACATCTTGAGCTTTACAGACTAGCGACAAGGCGAGGAGAGGCGATGACCGTTCACGACTGCCGCGTTCGACCCTCGACGTCTGCCGACGACGCCAGCGGTCGTCGAGGGTCGCACGCGCCTGTCGTCGGCAGTCGTCGCCTCGCCTTGTAACTCTTGTAAGAGATACTCGCTGGTCTTAATTAAGGGATACACATTTTGTATGGAAATAAAAAAATATCATACAAAATGTGTCGATCACGTGGCAATTTTCTCATAGAGTAAAAAAAACCAGCCAAGTGCGAGTCGGAGTCGCGCACCGTGAGTTCCGTACCACTAAGGTAAAAATAGCGTCTTAGTTAAGGACGCGCAGTCATGCAGAATGTATTAAATTCGCGCGAGTCCGACATACACTTGACCAGTTTTTATTATTTGTTTTTATTCTATAGCTTATTTAGTAAACATATCAATGTTTACGCTGGTGTTCCCGATTTTACGAGAGCTAAAATAAAAAATCGAGCAAAAGTCGCCCCTTCACATTTTGTTTTTTTAATTTTTAGTAACTTTTTTTCATAGAGACAACATTAATACATATTCTGTGAAAATTTGAACTGTCTAACTATTACAGTTCAAGAGATATAGTCCGCTGACAGACAGACATCGGAAGCCTATTAAAAGGGTCCCGTTTTTACGCCTTGGGCACGGAACCCTAAAAATCGAGCAATATTTGTTTTTGTAAAGAGGCCAATTGACGGTTTAAAAACTCTGACAACATGTAAAAAGGTTAGTCCTTAGATTATTATAATAATACTAAAATACTAACGAATAAGGTTAGTCAGACTGACGACGGATCTATTATTGCACAGCAGACGTCAGACTATTTGTAGTGACAGTCCTCCAGTGTGGCCGCAGTATCTTTTTTTTTATATAATTATAGTTTAATAATAACAGTGACATGAGAAAAACACTCCGCTTTTTTTATGTTACAAGTGAGCAAACATGCAGGTCACCTGATGCTAGGTAAGTGGTCTCCACCGCCCATAGCACCCACTGTCTTATTAGTGACATACTTTTTTTTTTTCATTGAAAATGGGCTGACTCTTGACCTCGATCTAGTCTTGAAGACAGAGATGAGGTCGACGATGGAACGAGCTTGTCCAGAAGAAGCCTATTCACTCGCGACTTGAATAGATTCGGGTTATATGAACTCGGGAACACAGACGCAGGCTGAGAATTCCACTCTTTAGCCGTGCGCATTATAAAAGATGTTTCAAAGCGCTTTGTGCGAATGAGCGGAATATCAACCAAGTATGGGTGATATCCTGCGGTGCGTTTGGACTCCCGATGGTAGAAGGGAGATGGTGGAATAAGCTCATGGAGCTCTAGAGCACACTCTCCGAAGTACAATCTGTAGAAGACCGACAGACGTGCAACTTTGCGTCGGTGGGCCAGACTGTGAAACTTGGTTTTCACCAGCATCTCATCACCAACGAGCTTCTTGGCTCTGCGATCTATCGAGTCAAGTGCGGCAAGTTGATTCATTCATTTATTTCAATAACAAATTACATTGTATGTGAAATTTGTATACAAAAAAATTAAATAATAATAATAATCATATTAAGATTATTTAATTTTTTATTATCGACAAAAATTTCTATAATAAAAAAAATTACCCCTATCAAAAACCCGTGAAATTGACTCTACTCTCGATTCTGAACAAACGATTTTCTCAGTTTCGCATATTCCGTTAACACATTGTATAAGCGGGTCTCGAACCTGCATCATACCCATTCAGAAAAGATTTTTCAGCTTGGCCCTGCACTTTTTACACTGGGACCTCATTGATAATAAGACAAAAATACTAATAAAATAATTCAGAATTAGGAGATACACACAATATTTTCTTATTTTATGAATGACAACGATGACTACATTTTTAATGAATCTGTGGCAGGTTTGAAATAATGTTCCAAAATAACCAATTGCAACTTGAAACAGACAAGTGCGAGTCGGACTCACGGATGCATTGTTTAGCACAAAACCAGTGGTACCGTACGAAACTTACTGAGCGCGGATCAGAACTTAACTTTACACTTTGGACTTGTAACTAATGTTATTTATCTACTCTCATATCGTTAATCCTCAATAATGCGTTCAAAAATTGTAGGTTAACATCTTCATTATGTCAATCTGTGGTTAGATAGAAACACTCCAAGCAGCACTTTTTTCTCTGTGGGAGTGTATTATGAAGTATTGAATTTACTAACAGTCATCGCGGGAGACCTATTAAACAATTTTTTAATTTTTAATAGGCGCGCCATTGACAGCTTGATACGTTTGTAGTCTGTGGCTGCAAGGAGGTTTCATTGCAATAACGGAAAACTCAGCAAACAAAAGTTGTATTTACATATTTTTATTAATTTTGTAATGAAATAAGTGATAAGATTGTTTACGATTTGCCTTCGAGTGTTTTTAAAGCAGCTATAGGAACGTCGCTTAGCAGTTATCACCGGGAAAAAAGAAAAACATTGAGGTTTGTTTTTGAACACATTATTTTAGGATTCACGATATGAGAGTAGATAAAGTTGTGTATGCAACTCCACATAATTAGGTATAAAACACTCGTGTCTTCTATTATGGAACTTGGCTCGCTACGCTCGCCTGCGTCCCATGAACCGACACTCGAGTTTTATACCCCTCATTATGTACCGTTGCATAAACTACTATAATATATTTTTCATTTTCATTCATTAACCTTTTTTAAATTTTGATACGTACCACTGCCAGCAGCGTGGTGGATAGATCCGCTTCCTGCCAATAAAAGGGGATATAACTTTCTCTTGCCAACAACAAATTCCGAATTATCATGGTAAATTAAGTCGTATGGGGTTGGTTTGCTGAAAGAAAATTCATATTTTGTATTATTTGTTGTATTAAACACCATTGGTCAAAAACGGAATAAGACTAGGTGATGATGATAATGAATGATGTACTCTATAATGAAAAATCAATTCCATACATAAAATAAAATGTGATCCCGACGAATCTGTGACGCTTAAACGGTATAGACACGTTTCAGATTACACTTTTAAAACGAGCAATATTTGTATATTTTATGTTCCATTATCAATGGACGATGTGATAATAAATGTCTAATTAATTAATTGTCCATCACCTATTGGACAGGATGATAAAAAGACATTTTTACAAAGATTAAAAATTAAATAAAAATTTCAAGAGCAAGCATCTCTTAAAATATTCATATTTTTAACTATAAGGGGCTGATAATAGCTGAATTACCTCCCTTTCTAACAAAGGGCAGAATGCGCGTGCTAGAATAGAACGGAGCGGATTCGCGCTGTTTTACGTTTTTCGATAATTTTTGCATTTTTCTCAAAATCTGTACCCATAATATTAATTATCAAATAGCTATATTATTATGCATAATGTATTGAATAATGTGTAAAAGTTTTGGCATCATAGATTAATGGGTTAAGAAAAACCGTTTAAAAGCAAAAAGCAGAGGTAACTTGGGATTTTTTTATGGCGTACAAAATATATTGGCAACAAATTAAATGATTCCCAAAATAATTTTTTAAACCCCAATACACTTCAGACAAAATGGATGAATGTACACCAAATTGGCTGAACGTACACCAAATTTGGATAACCGGTTCGGTTAGGTTGTGTTAGGTTATCTTGCGACCACAACGCACGAGCCGAGCGAGCGGAGCGAGCGTGCCGCGGCAGCAGCCGGCGAAGTGCCAGAAGCAAATTTGATGTACATTCATCCATTTTGGTAGACAAAATTTGGTGAATATTATTTGGTAAAAATTTACTCAAATTTGGTGGCAAGTTAATACTCGTACACAGCCAAATATATTTAATCGTGATTCGAAGTCGGCCATATTCTTGGAAAGATGCTTAATTATCACATTAATTTTTTCCACGGCCATATATTCATCACTTTTTGTTAAAAACCTGCTCAAGTGAAGCGTATTTAGCTCTTAATCTTATCAGCCCCTTAATTCGAATAGTTTGACTCATAACTTGATGGGCGGCGGAGGCCCGATTCTCAGTTCGACACTAAATTAACAAATAGCATAGTACACTCGACAGCACATCAGTAGAAACACTTTTGGCCCTTATGGCGTGGTAATAGAGTTGAAAAAGTTTCAACCGACGCGACGAGCGGTTGACCGTACAATACAATCGTCCATCCTTCTAATTCATAACGAAAACCTAAAATAAAGTAACCTAACCTAACCCAACCGAATCTAGAGACATAACTATCTCATGTATATGACTATCTCACTGCGACATATCTAATTTATCACATTGTCTAATGATCGCGTACTCCATCATTTCTGGTCGAAATAATGACAAAATTAATTACTTGGTTCACCTCCCATACAAAATGCGCTATCAGCTGATGCAGTTTCTATAGGAGGTCAAAACTTGATTTTTGTATTTCGACCTATGTTCCTTGGGGAAAGTTGTTCAGTATCATGAGTAAATTCGTACCTTTTTCTACCAAGAACTAATTAAAAGTCAACCTATATATGCTGAAAAAGAGACAACAACAGTTTTGGACTTTTTAGTAGCCCCACAGTAATCGACCCCAATATCTCAACTACAGTCAAGTAATGAAGCTTGATTAGTATGAAAGCAGTGTGAGACCAGGACGGAGCGCTGCGCTACACATTGGAGCGACAGAGACAAGTATAGATGCGACCTGCTCTCACGTATAGTTTTTCCTGCTGTCATTCTAATCAAGTTATTTCGACTGTAATATTATAAATACTAAAGTAACTCTTCTGTATGCTGCGCTTTCGAAATTCGAAATGCAGATAGTTTGAACCCTAGGGAAAGAACATATTTTTTTAAAGTTTAACACTTACTTATATTTACGCCTGCGTCCGTTGAGTGGATCAATTAATATCTCATCCTCACCATCGCTGACAGTCGAGTAGTCGCCGCTCGATACCGATTCTACGCTACTGTAAACAAATATCAAGTACTGTATACTATTTACAAAGTAACTCTATCCCTGACGATTATTTTCTGCGCATGGGTGACAGGCGGAGAGCCAATAAACGATTTAAACGTCTCCCCCCGCCAGCCCCGCTCAACCCCGCGACTTATTTTATGAGTTCTGCGCACTAACGGTCAGAGCCAGAGTTAGTTCGCGCGGCCTATACTATCGCTTATAGTGTGATACAAAGGGCTCCCGCACACGACCGAGAATCGGTGACCGATTTTTTGTCGGCATCCCGCTCTGACGTGTTAGCACCTGAATCTTCCGTCCTTGTCCCGGCCGATAATCGCCCACCGATTCTCGGTCGTGTGCGGGAGCCCAAAAAGGGACTATCGAAGAGTTCGCAAAGGGCCAGGTTGTTTAGTAGACACCATTTTTTTAGCTAAGAAAAGATTTATCTTAAATAACACGAGGTACACGTTTGTAACCACTATATACACACAGAAAAACGCTTAGTCTATCGTTTTAAGTTTTTCACACATTTTTCATCGATTTAAGGTTATGATTTTGTTTACAAAACACTCCGGTACATCTGTTCGTTACGTTCGCCTTGTAAAGAGCTTTCAAACAAAAAAAAAACCGGCCAGGTGCGAGTCGGACTCGCGCTCTAAGGGTTCCGTACCTATCTAACATATGATATACTAAAAGCTTTTGCTCTTTGACTTTAAAAACTCCGCGACCATCCAACTTGACCACTCTTTTATAGAAAAGTTCTTGAAACGGGAGCTCACCTTTGCTGACCCAATTGGTTACTATTAGTTGTGAGAAAAATTGTAATATTTAATGATTTTAGACTTTTCCCTTTATTTGTACTGTGAGACCTAGCTTCTTGCCAAATTTCATAATCTTAAGTCAACGGGAAGTTCCCTCTAGGTTTTGCTTTAGTGCATAAATGTACCTAATGAAGATGAGGACATAAAAAGCCAAATCTTTTGATTGCGTCGTTGAAAAAAATTGAAATTTTCAGATCTTGGACCTTAATATTCATTATCAATTTCAACCTGATACCTCTACCCGACAGATAGACAGACGGACAACAAAGTGATACTATAAGGGTTCCGTTTTTTATTTTGAGGTACGGAACCCTAATAAACACTTTGTGAGACTTCTCAGAAGGCTTCTATGGGTTCGCGCAGACCGACCGGCTAAATGCTCAAGCATGCGCGAGCATCCTGGCGCGGCGGATGCGAGAGGAGTTTCTCAGGGTTGCCATGCCATGTTACAAATTTTTTGTGATAATTCAACACTGGGACGTGCATGCGTGAATGCGATGGACTGGGATATTGTAATTATGCAGTTTTATCGAAAGAGGAAGAAACGGAATTATCAATAAATTCAAACATTAGAATTTTCAATATAGATGAAAGAGACCTGACAGGATACTTATATTTTTGGAGAATTTCAAACCTTTTCGTATAATTTACCATTCAGAAGAATTTAATAATTTTTGGTAATAAGATAAAAAAATACGAAAATTTCAATTACGAATATAATTTACGATAAAAGTGTGATTATTTAAAATAATAGATTTAGCCCAAAACCGGTCAATCAGGCAAGTTTTTATTTTGCATTTCATTTCTATGGAAATAAAGTCAATTTTGCAAACAACTGCTTTTCTCTGCTCTTCCTTTTGGTGTACGCGGACCTAACCAACCCTATTTGTTTAGTAGAACATCACATACGTAATTCACTCACAAAACTTTCCTAGTGTGGGGTTATTTGTGTGATTCTGATTTTTTATGTTATTACTGGCGAGAGATGATGATGCCCGCACGCAGAGGAAGCGTGCTGGGTCCATAACCTATTGGCGAGTGAAATTAACATAGAGTGAAAACATGCGTGTTTTGTTAGAGATTGTGGCGGAGAAGAAAATTATAGCTTTACACTTTATCGTCGACCTTTCATTGCCCAAAATAGAAGCACAGAGATACAACGTCCACTACGATTTTTATAATAATCTAAGATGGGACACCAAAAATGGTTGAGCAGAGTGACGTTTGAATGACAGTCTGAAACGTCAATGTTAGTAAAAACTATTAAAGTTGCGCGTACTATGATCAGCAACAGTTGGTTGCTTAGCCATGTCAAGAGGCTATTAGAGGTAAGAATTTAAATAAAAGTATGAAACTAATATGAATTTAGAAAAACAAGTATAAAATATGGACTTACTAGGTATTATTTCTTGAATTGAGTCTTCTTCGTTGCTTGAAATGACGCAACTTTGTTTTGCTGTGGCTTAATCTTTTACGAGTAACACCTCCTAAAAGAAAAGAAAAAGTGATCAACGACTTAAAGACTGCAAATGAAGTGGAAAAAGTAAACGAAACAAGTACTTGTTAGTCACAAAGACGAATTCAGAACAGTTTTCTACATAGGCGACAAAGGTCCCGCTTTGAAATGCCACATGCTCCAAGCAAGTCCCACTTTCTTTTTTATTCATTTCAGGTCAAACATAAGTGTCTTGATGTGGACGCAGAATTTTATCAAAGCAAAATGGGGTTGCTATCAAGAAGGAAATTAGTCAAAATTTATTTGTAAATAAATAAGGTGGCAACCACACTCACGCCGAGAATCCACATCAAGCCCGACACTCTTCTACATTAACTTTTTAGGCTTTTTCTTGTACTTCTCGCCCGTATCTGTGGATGGACCATGTATATGCTCTATAAAACTAAAAGACAAAGCGAGATGAAGTGTGAATGTGATGAAGTACGCAAGAATACTGAGATCGATCATTAATGAGGATAAGTTTTCGCTCTTCTCGTCTTGGGCTCGTATTCGTATTCTCGCGAGATTCCTCGGCGTGGGTGTCGATGACTTTTAAGCTATAAAAAGCTACAAGTGCTGTCGAGTTCGCTTTACAGATCCTACTTCGCAAACAATAATTTTCCATCACCCGACACATTATGCTTGAACTTACCGCTAGAAAATCCAAATATATTCGCGAGACCAAGAGCAGATTTCTTATAGCGAATTACTGAATTTTTCGCCTTGGAATTTTCGAAATCACTGCTTGTATCATCATCATCAGTATGAGAGTGTAACAATAATATTCCATCGGTATTTTTAGAAGTCGTAGGCATTTCTGTGTTGTTAGAATAATTATTTTTAGCAATTTCTTTTGATTTATTTGATGTGTTGGTTTCATTGGATTTTACGTTATCATTATTAGATTTTTCATTATCATGTTTTGATTTTTGCCCGCTCTCTTGATCGGAATCTTTTGTGGGCAAAATATTTTTTATTTGTGTATCGTTTTGAACAGCGTCATCCGAATCGGAATATTTCGCTTGCGAGAATTCCTCCTCTAATAGGCTGACAGTCGTAAGGCACGGGTTTAATTCTGCTGGATTTGCAGTATTAATGTCTGAAGGTCCAGCTACTTGCGACGTCCCCTCAGTACTTTTAGTATTGTCTGCAACGGCCACATTTGGTGGAATAACAGTACCGTCAGTTACAGATGTGTCGTTGACAAGGTTATTTTGCAAAGAAGTGGCCTGAGGGTGCGAATCGAACGTCTGAGTGTCTTTTTCTTGTTCACGTGCTTCTGAATTGTCGCGACGTTTCTCTTTCTTATTTTTCCGTTCGACGCTGCTCTGCGAGTGCGATCTCTTCCTAGATTTTTCCTTATTCTTTTTGTGAGGGTCTAGAAGCTCCGTATTTGAACTTTCGAGGGAACTGCGGCTTTGTTTAGCTTTATCTGTTAATTCTTCTTGATTGTTCGGCAAAGGGGTGTCGTTTGTAGCGTTCGTGTCGTTATTGTCAATAGATTTCACTACATTATTGCTTTCATTTTTTCCAGTAATTGCTGTGTCTTTATTACCAGAGAACGCCATTTCTGATTCGTTATTATTAGTTTCTTTACTTTGAACGGCACAAGAAACGTCGTTAACCAGCTCTTTGTTTTCCCACGTGCCTTTTTGAGTTTTCTTTAATTTTAGAGATTTAATTTTTGACGCTTGTTGATTGCGTTCTTCGCCTTTTTGAACATGATTAGTTTTCTTAGTGTAACTTCGAGACTCGCGAATAGTTTCTGGCGATGTCGATTTAGTGCTTTTTTCCGGATTGGTGTGAGTTTCAGGTTCCTCGTCGATTTGCAATTGGGGTTCATCATCAGAAACGAAATCGTGTAGGACTTCTTGGAGCATGGGTGTCAGGGGCTCAGAATAAGTAATGCATTCTCTAACAGACTTTTGTGTGGTCATTTTTACAGGAGACTCCAGTTCTCTCTGCACATCTGCAGCAGATTTATAGAAGGTTTCAAGTACGAGAGTTTCGGTGGAGGAAGAACGAGATCGATTATTCTTCTCACCTGTATTCTCTTGAACGTTTTCCGTAATCATTATTGCTTCCTGCATATTGGCACGCTGATTATCTGGTAAGTGAAAACTTGGCTTTGAATAAATTTACAAACAACACAACACAAACAATAAGAAAAACATTATACTATCACTACCAAACACTTAAAAGCATCAAAACAAAAGCAAATAGTACCTATTTTTTGTGATACAAAATAGAAGAACTAACCTGATGTGTTCGAGGCATTACTATCTGTCCGGATTTCTAGTCTGTTCCCATTATTCTTCGCAAGATCGCGTCTAAAAAAAAGTATCTATTTGACTGCCGAGCATTGCTTGAACATTTTGAAAGCCACGGGTAAATGCATGCAAAAATCTCGCTTTATATTTTATAATGACAGGGGATCGAGCCGCAAAGAGGGCGTATCAAGGCAAACCATCGGGACGCAGGCCTGTTGGCAGGCCAAGATACCGTTGGAAGGATGAAGTCGCCAAGGATCTTAGAGCTGGGAGTGCCCGACTGGACGGAATTGGCACAGAACAGGGAAGCGTGGCGTACTTTAATGTCGGAGGCCAAGAACCACTTTGGTTCACTGAGCCAAAAAGAATGAATGAATGAATGAATGAATATATTTTATAATAATAGATTATGGGGGAAAGAGTGTGGAGCCAAATCTTACGACATTTCACCAAAGGGTTGGGCTGTCGAAAAATGTAAATGATATTTATTTTGCGATTCCAGAGTTTTTTTCTGAATAGCACTTGATTTTAATATTTACAGTGCAATCAAGAGGTCAAATTAGACATCGCAGCGCGACTTAAGGTATAAGTTCGTAGCCGACTGCAGGCAGCAGCAGCAGCAGATGGCGTCATGTCGTAGCGACACGTCGCGGCTTCGTCGCTGCGGTCATAAATCCGAACCCGACTGAAGACCGTTACTGCAGATGGCAGTGTTTTGTTTAAAGGTCCTCGCAAACTAGGCTTATGATAGATTCTTTACAGAGTAGTGCTTTTGCTCAATTTTTTTATATAGGTAGGCTTTCTTCTTCTTTCCTGCTGTATGTGTTTATAAATTATGATTTTTCATATACCTATATTTACTATGAAAACCGATGTCTTCTGCTTGACTTAATGTCATGTACGTGGCATCATCATCGTCATAACATCCCATGAAACGTCCACTACAGGACAGGGAGCTCCCTCCAGAATTCTAGCTTTTGCTGGAAAAATGTGGAGGGGAAGTACCGTAGTCACCTCGCTTGTTAGCGTTACGGCTGGCACCATGGACCGCGGTTTTAGGTGACCGCAGTAAGTAAGATGTAAGATACAAAGGAGGATGCTGCTGCCCATCCTCCAGTTAACCCTTAGTCGCCTCTTACGACACCCACGGGTATGTATGGGTGGCATCACATTAGACTAAATTGCCAGCACCTAAACTCATCAAATTCCTTTCGCCGGCGGCACTACGGCTCTGCGGTCGGGCGACAGTCTGTGCGTTCCATATTGCACTAACAGACTGCTTTAGAGCACTGTGAGCGCGCTTAAGTCGGTACAAATTGATCAAAAGCGTGCTCTAAAGCACTCGCTCGTTCACCGCCTTACGTCATTGATGACGTCATCGTTTCTGCTATCAGTGCTTTAGTCAAATAGGTGGAGCAGTGAAAGCGCTAATGTCAAAATCGATTTGACACATAAAATCCCCTACATTTGCAGCCAGCTGATGTCTCTTAAGTTTTGATTTTAAAAAGTTTGTCTCTAATGGAAATGAAAGTGGATTTGGCGCACATTTTTCAGCGATTAGCTTAGGCTTTGTTAAAGAAAATAAAAACAAAACTGACATTTTGACAGATGAACACGTGAGCGCGCTTAAATCCATTCCAAATTGACTAGAGCCATTAAAGCAGTGATAGCTTTGTGAGCGTGCAAAATCAATTTGGACCGTCCGTCAGTACTGTATACGCTTTTAGCATCGTTTGTACAATTTGGAACACAGCCAGTGTCGTCTGCTCAGTCTGCTGCCCGACTACACGTGCCTAGCTCCGTGTCGCTAGCTACGGAAGGTAATTCGTAGAAACACATAGGCTGCTGTCTGCAGTCGGCTATGAACTTATACCTTTATGCTACGGTTATTGAAATAAGATATGTTGAAAAGCCACTCCACTGTAAATCCAATATTATGTTAGGGTAGGATTTTTATGTAAAACTGAATATGATAATATCAAATAAACTTATATAATAAAGGAGAAAGGGACGTTGAACCAAAAACTGTAAGGGCGTGCTCAGTTAACGAAACATTTCTGGAAAGTGGGAAAAAAAATATTATCTCTCCACACAAATTACTCACTCTCATCGAACAGTTTGTATGGTCAGAAATTTTCTTCGTTCCGTTTCGTTGACTGAGCACGCCGCAATTTTCGGTACACCGTCCCTTACATCCTTTATTCATGAGAAAATTTTTTTCGTCGCAGGTTTTTGATCAAACACATTTTATCAAAAAACTAAGGTTGCTAGATTGAAAACCTGAACTCATTTAGGTTTGGTAAATGTGCCTTTTTCTGGTTTCTGATCAAAAACCTGATTTTACCAAGAAACCTGCGACATACCTTGTAGGAATAAACAAAAACATCATAATTAACATTAATACTAGTAATAATGCAAATACTTTCACAAATGCATGCCATGTTTTATTTCGGGTTTTAGCGCGATTGGTATTTAAGGCAATAAATACATAGACGTCACTTAAGTAATCTTTGATTAAGTCTCATGATGTCCTTGTCGATTTCATTGACTAAGAAAGAGTGACAGCACTTAATGAAAGTTTAACTTTAAGAGACGTCTCGAGTACGGCAGTTGGACCCGAAACAATAGATGTTTATAGTGCGAAAGTACGCACGGCAGTAAGCACGTGGAAACAAAACCAGTATAAGCTTAACTGTGTGTACATAAAAGACCTTCGCAAAAGCAAGCGCACAAAAACAGAAAGTTAACCTTCATGCGTAAATACAAAATTAATCCGGCGATCCGTTTTCCATACTAAATTCATATGACTTGCATTCTTATAGCTGTTGAAAAACGAGTGTATACTGCTATTTTCAATTTAATTTTTTGCTGATTAATACAAAGATACAGCTAATGCCGCTGGATGCGAGCAGCGCAGGACCGGTCGTCATGGAGATCTTTAGGGCAGGCCTATGTCCAGCAGTGGACGTCTTTCGGCTGATATGATGATGATGATGACAGCTAATGCACCGAAAGTACTACAGTATAGATAGCACACCCACAAAGGTAATATTGAAATAAAAATTGCTAACGAAAACTAGTACTTTCGGTGCATTAGCTGTATTTTTGTATTAATCAGCGGAAAATTTAACTAAAAATAGCATACACCTATTTTGCAACAGCATTTTATGTCCCGCATAAGAATGCGAGTCATTTGAATTTAGTATGGAAAACGGATCGCTTGACTTCGGGTGATTGACCAAATTCTTGAATATCACCGAGATTTTCAAAATTAAAATCAACAAAGTCAACGTATACTTTATTCATATTAGGATTCTTTGATCACTTTATGACGTCATTTAAACTAAAAGCTACGTCACTTCGCAAACAAAGTGGCGCCATGTGAGAAAAAGAGAAGTGACAAGAAAAAACCCACGCGCTGTTTCAAACATGTGTGGTATGTGGGTAAATATAAAAACATCCATGCCTCCATCAGGTACAAACATTTATATTCAATATACAAATGTTAGCCGCAAATAGGATTTGAACCCAGGATTAGGGTTGGCAGGCAGGGTCAATCACTACCAACCACACCATTCTGGTCGTCATAATAAGTCGAAGTCTATCTACATTCAAGTTATTCGGTGTATTCGGCGAGACTGTAAGGCCGTGTCCCCATTAGCCCGCTCACTGTCTGCCTTCAGTACGCCTCCCTATACAGGGTGTAAAGAAAAGTACCGATTTCGTTTTAACCACATGTTCTATAAGTAGAATATAGAATAATAAGCATGTTTAAACGATAAAAAAAAGAATAAAAAAAAAACGAAACAAAAAATTAATGTTAAAATTTAATTTTGTCAACCCTCGCCACAGTCGCGGAGCGCATGTAGGTACCTATTTTACTTGTTTATAATTGGTGCGCCGCGCCGGGGGGAGGAGCGCTTTGTGATTCTTAGAATAGGGTTGGCAACTTGAAGTCTTTTTTTCATATGAAGTATTTCATTTTTATGCATTTTTTTATAATTAATATGTTTTATGTACTTTATTCTACTTACACAACACGTGGTTAAAAGGAAATCGGTACTTTTCTTTACACCCTGTATATTTTAAATGGAGTGTCCAGTCAGCACTTACTGTACGCAGTTTGCGGGTTACGCTTGCGGATTCATTCAGTGAGCAGCTGAGTTGCCGCGAACTATGCTTCCGGTCGGCGGCTCAGTCAGCTCACTACGCCGACGGAACGAATTGAGTGAGCGACCGATACGCCGCTCAGAGTCAGTCGGCTCACAGTGAGCCTGATGGGGACATGGCAGAGACATAAATTTGGACGCCCTTCTTGTTTTTAATAAAATTAGAAGCTGCCATCCCTTTTTCCAAATACAGTGGAGAGTGTCGATAAAATAGCAAAATGTCCGATGTTGTATGTACGTTTCACAACAAAACGCAAAACACGAATCATAATGCGTCTACTCGCAAATAGTTCTAAAAAAATCTGGCAGCACGGCGACCTACGAGATTATGAATATTCCATCATATGTATGGCCAGACCAGTCAATAATAATAAAACTAGTCAAAAGTATGAAAGTAAAATAACAGAAACATTGAGAAAATTACATAATAAAAAAACCGGTCAAGTGCGAGTCGGACTCGCGCGCCGAGGGTTCCGATATACCTATAGTATTTTTGGAAGCAATAAAGTCCATTTTCAGGACCGCAAAACTAAATTTGTTTGTAAAGGTTTTTTGCAGATTTCTGAAAAACTGTGCAACTTAGAAAGATCGTTTTATTTTTGCTGTAAAGTTTACATAAACCTCTGTCAACTGTAATTAATTCAGATTTTCCCTTACTCAAACTTCGGAGATAAGGGGGGGGGAATGGTATTTTTTTTGACATTTTTCATCATAACTTGAAAACTAAGAAACTTAAAAAAATACAAAAATATATTTTAAAATGTACAAGTAAAGCCCTTTCATATGATACCCCACTCGACCTAGTAGCGACAATTTGAAATTTGGCCCCCCCTATTTTGGCCCCCTTTACATTAATAATCATACTTTTTTCAAAAAATTTTCATGTGCAATTAAGTTGGGCAACTATATTCTAAAACTATTCCAAATTTCAGCTCGATAGCGTAAGTGGTTGCTGAGATATAGAGGTGTGACAGACAGACGGACAGACAGACAGACAGAGCGGCACCATAAGGGTTCCTTTTTTTTACCATTTTGGTATCGGAACCCTAAAAATCAGACAGTGCAAAACAGGTTATGAAAATATAAACACGATAAGAAATAAACAAGCATTTTCTTTTCCCGCACATGACCGAGAATCGGTGACCGATTTTTTGTCGGCATCCCGCTCTGACGTGTTATCACCTGAATCTTCCGTCCTTGTCGATTCTCGGTCGTGTGCCAAATCAAAAAACCCTAAACCAAAAAAACCAGCAGCAAGAAAACTAGCATGACCCTAACTTGCCTAAAACTGCATACACAAAGCAAAAAATATGTGAAATCAACCAATTTGAATCATGACCCCTACAGTCGATTAAAATGACAGCATTGTGAGAGCAGGACAGAGCAATGTCCTACACATTTGGAGCGACAGAGAGGAAGTATCAATCCGACATGCTCTCACGCATAGCTTTTTACCTGCTGTCATTCTATTAAGCTAGTTTTACAATTCGATTGAAAGGAAGAAATTTTGTTGATGAGTTCTTCAATGTTGGTTTTACAATTTTTTTCAAAAAGGGTCATAGTCAAAGAATTCTGACTTTGCTCCGCTCGGAATAGAAGGAATTCTAATTTATTTTACTATGGGATCACATCTGCCATTATGTCCCAAGTTCAAATGTCAAATCAACAAATGGGATTTGACATCCTAATACAAAATTTACAGAACAACGTCTATGCCGTATTTACAATGACCGAATGAATGTCAGGATATCTTGTGACACATATTTTTATTAATCTTCCTTCTATTACCCTTATATTTCTAGGGTCATATCATAATACGATTAGATCATAAGGTACATACTAAACTTCAATAGATGCATATAAAATAGCACTTACTTCTGCCTAAAGCTGCAAATCTGCTCTGTGGTGAGTTTATAGTATGGATTATGGATATCTGTCAATATACGCTTGTTGAATGTCTCCTTTAAACTTTGCCATGTCCTGTTTATAATCTGTAATACAAATTATCTTATTTAGCACAAATAACCAATAAAAAATAAATAATTAATCCACTACACGCAATAGGCGTATCTGCGTCAAGTAGAATAAATGTTCCTGTTGCATAACCACCACATTGATTATAACTATGATGGATCCTTTTGTGTGGTGATTCTGCAGCATTAACACATTAAAAAAAAACATAAAAAATTACTGAATTTTCTTTGAATAGCTGTACTGTAATAAAAAAACAGGATTGTCTCAACTAAATAAAAGTTCTTACTGATGTAGAATCGCCATTTAAAAGGATCACTCATCATCCATACTTTCATACTTTTTTTACACTCTCTGTAAACACACATTTATGAAAAAAATACTCTCTTTCGAACAAGATTGTTCATATACAATGTTGATTTATTACACATGAATCAATCATACCTATAAATGGTTGTGTACAGATGCATATATGTCTATAATTAGATGTAAGTAGCTGTTGGTACTTTGAACAAACGAAATAAATAATTATGAAAGAATGCTTACTCTGGAATTGGCCAGGTCCATCCACATTTTACGGCCTCCAATTTCTGAGTAGGCTCTATGCTCAACCAGATAATCCACAATCTGTTTCATTTCCTTCATAGTATATGCACGCCTGTAAAGATTTACAGAAAAAAGTAAGCATAATAGTTTGAGTTTCACAGTTATATACATTGGAACACTTTATCATTCTTCAATTTTTCAAATTGGAGACCAAAATGAAAAACCGGTCAAGTGCGAGTCGGACTCGCGCGCCGAGGGTTCCGATATACCTATAGTATTTTTGGAAGCAATAAAGTCCATTTTCAGGACCGCAAAACTAAATTTGTTTGTAAAGGTTTTTTGCAGATTTCTGAAAAACTGTGCAACTTAGAAAGATCGTTTTATTTTTGCTGTAAAGTTTATATAAACTTCTGTCAACTGTAATTAATTCAGATTTTTCCTTACTCAAACTTCGGAGATAAGGGGGGGGGAATGGTATTTTTCTTGACATTTTTCATCATAACTTTAAAACTAAGAAATTTAAAAAAATACAAAAATATATTTTAAAATGTACAAGTAAAACCCTTTCATATGATACCCCACTCGACCTAGTAGCGACAATTTGAAATTTGGCCCCCCCTATTTTGGCCCCCTTTATATTAATAATCATACATTTTTCAAAATTTTTTCTTGTGCAATTAAGTTGGGCAACTATATTCTAAAACTATTCCAAATTTCAGGTTGATAGCATAAGTGGTTGCTGAGATATAGAGGTGTGACAGACAGACGGACAGACAGAGCGGCACCATAAGGGTTCCTTTTTTTTACCATTTTGGTATCGGAACCCTAAAAATTGAAGAATGATGGTGTTCTTAGTCAGGATTGCGTTATTGAAGACTATTACAATATGCTTTACGTTATCTAATTTTGTATGAAAGCCACATTATTATTTTATTGTATTATTTATGAATACTATTTGCATATGTGATACATAAACATACTAAAATAATCATCAGGCAAAATCAACTATAAAATATAAAATCTTATATATATATATATCAAAAAATCAATTCAAAAACATAAAACCTTTTTTTATAAATTCTAATCAGTCAATCGCCATCTACATTTGAGAAGTAGAAATACAGTAACAAACGCTAAAAACTACTTAATTATATTAATTTTTTAAACCATTTTAGTATTGCAATATATTATATAAAAAAAAAACATTTGATATATATCGTCAAACCCAGTTTGATATATATCCATTGCTCGAACCCTGCAAAAGACGGTGGAGTTCGTGAAGAATAAATTTATGTAAAATGTGTTTAAAATTTTGATAGTTTTGTCTAGCTATATGAATAACAATTAGACTGGGGTAGAAGCCTTTAAAAATAATAAAAAGTTAGTAGAATGACACCCATCGGAAAAGGACGAGAATATTATAAAAATTATAGGAAAAATAATTTACGGGCGATCTGAGGTAGGGAAGGGGGTGAGTTTTAAAGCTAAAAAAGGGTTTATCTCGATTTCCGGCAAAACTACAATAGGGCTTGTAGTTTTGCCGGAAATCGAGATAAACCTACACACGGACATAAAAAGCCATATCTTTTGATTGCGTCGTTGTAAAAAATTTAAATTTTCAGATCTTGTGTGGCTTATGGACCTTAATATTCATTATCAATTTCTATATAATAATTTACAAAATATTTTCAAATCCGAGTCTTTTTCGATTTTTTGCTTTTTATGAGAAGATTTACTATGGTTCTATATTTTTTTCTACACCATCGGAAAGTAGAGATTTCAACGAACAGAAAGCACACCAACTTTTTGAAAAAAGCTGATATTTTGATGGGTGAATTTTCGATTGAAAATTAGGGTGGTTTTTTCGATTTTAAGTCAAAATAAGGTGAAAAAATAACTATTTCAATTCAAATAAATTACAGTGTATTTGGGACATAAAAAGGTAAGGTTTTTACCAAATTTCGTGTTGAAAAAATATTTTTGTAAGATAAAAATAAAAAACCAAAGACTTGGTTTTTTGAACTTTTCACAAATATTGAGGTTATGTGAAAAAAGTGTGAATACGAAAGTTGTAGATCTTTTTATTACCTACAACTTTGTTATTTAACTTTTTTCCATAGGAATTGTAGTTTTGCCGGAAATCGAGATAAACCGTTTTTAACTTTAAGATTCACCCCCTTCCCTACCTCAGATCGCCCGTAAATTATTTTTCCTATAATTTTTATAATATTCTCCTCCTTTTACGATGGGTGTCATTCTACTGTGATTTTTTTTTTGTTTCAAAAATTATCGACTGGTCTAAATAGTCTAAGCATTTTTCTGTGTGTGTATTGATTGTAGTTACAAACATGTAGCTCATGTAATTGAACTTTTTAACTGACTTCAAAAAGGAGGAGGTTCAATGTTGGAACATAGATAGTTGGATTACAGTGGACTGTATGTACCTTATGTATGTTCACCGATTATCTTAACTGCAAAATGTTTGTTCACTATCACATTCTTTCGTGAACTCTGTTATACATATACTGCCAGTTGCAGAAATAATTTTCGCTCCATTCCAGTTAAACGTCGTTTTAAACGCGATTTACGTATTTTGCTTTTAACTAAGCAAAAATCTGAATAGTATTATCTGGTCTTTTTGTTTTTCTTTATTTATTTGGGTAAATACTTTAATTATAATAAGGTCATAAACTGCCACTTTCCTAACATTAAAGGTGATATTTGTAGGTAGCATAAAGTTAGTGTGCCAAGAGTCCCGCATAACAGTTGGATAGGTAGATGAAGTCGTATAATACAATATATATATATCAATCATATTACATAACATATTTATATTTTCCTTTGGAACGCATAAAGTAGATATTTTATTCAATTATTTAGATGGTATTATTAATTTTATACACTATTGGCGATCACAAATTAAAATGAGTTCCTTTCCATAATATTTGTCATATATATATTTATATATATATAGGTACTTTGAGGGTTTCTCCACGTCGGCGCTCACGCGCACTTATGTACTAACTGAAAAACAGCGCTAAGGTTCGTCAGTCGGGTCTTAGCATAATGCTGAGTTAGGGCCTACTATGGGTGTGGTACACAAATAAAAGTTTTTCTTTTTTATTCAATATTTATTGTAATACATATATAAGTATAAGAAAGTGTTATTAGTGTAAGTACTGCATCCATAATAAACGGTTATTCATTCATTCATAAATGTAAAACTCCTCAAATTAATTTGGTTTTGTGAATGAGACAGAATAGATTTCGGGAGGGTTACCTTTAAACTTTAGAGATGCTTTCTATTTGACTCAAGCAAGAAGAATGTTTCTGGATATGACAAATAATTTGAAAGTGAGTGTTTAGTGTTGTGAACTACAGCAAAGAATGATTGTAAAAGGAACACACCTACCCTCCCTTATAAATAAATGTAAGTAATGCATCTACCCTCATACAAAAATTTTGAATGTTATTTTAAACTTTGATTAATATCATTATAGTCTAAAATTTATTATTATTAGTCTAAAATTTAAGAAGTTGTATAACAAACAGATTTTTCTATTAGTGTTCTTTACATAATTATTATTCAGATTAGTATAAAATACATAAATACCAGCAAGTAATTTACTATGATATTGATGATGTGTAGGTTCGATTCTGTAGTAAATGTAAGTGTGACCAGATTTACATGTAAGAAGCTGTCTTCTTACCTGTAAATCTGTGCACCCTTACATGGTGACTAGATGGATATATTAACAGCCAGTATTAATCAAGTGAACTTAATCATCAACTAGCTGGTGCCCGCGACTTCGTCTGCGCAGGTTTATAAATTGTAGCCTATGTGTTATTCTGATGTATAAGCTATATTATTGTAGTTTCATTAAAATCCATTCAGTAGTAGCTGCATGCCACAAGCTGGCGAAGTACTCCGCGCTTCTGCCGGCTTACGACTACATTGCGATACAACATGGCAATGCTGCGATCCTCTTGGGAACCTTTGCACCAGGGACGATTTGCGGTGGGTTATTTTAATTAGGTTTAAGTTTTGTTGTAATGGAATTTAACTGGAATTGACCTTTGTATGAATGAATAAATAAACTGTGTCACATTCAGTAGTTTTTACGTGAAAGAGTAACAAACATCCATCCATACTTACAAACTTTCGCGTTTATAATATTAGTAGGATGGTACATCCATTTCAATTACTCACTGGTATTTTTACTAACATAGAGAATAACAATAATGTGATTTATCCATCACTGCTTTTACAGTCCTGACGTTTTTAGATGAGGGTAAAATAAAAAAAAATACACTGCAATAATTTCGACTGAAATAACCAGGTATATCACATACCTATTGCTATGGTGCAATTATATGACATCGTCAGCAAATAATTCATAAAGCTTACCCAGACATTTTTTTTGTTTTGTGCTTTTACCGGTTTCCACAGGTAGTTTTACAACTCAAACAATCAACATGAAGATTGGCTTATTTTTCTGTATTCCGTGAATAGACTGGGTTGGGTATCCACTAACACGGATTGTACATAACGAAATTAATTCACTTAATGTAGTGAAGATAACTTATACACAACAAGCCAGCTCAAAACAGAATTCCCGGCCCAAACAAAATTACAAACCAAGTACAATACACGCTTTGTGGAGGGAGAGCCGAGAGACGCACGCAAGTGAAAAATGTCAAGTGTCAAATTTAAGTGTTGCCAAATCTTAATCTGAAAAAAGAGCTAATCACGTTCTACATTACAAGGCGCGGGACATATCAATGAGGCGTCGCGTCGGTCGAGGGCGAGGCGAGGGTATGGCACGGTCGCAGCGCCCGTCACTTCGTGTTTCATACAAAATGTTTAGAAGCGATATGGCGCCGTGCATATTGAGGTGGCGTGGCGAGGATGGGGTGAGGGCGCAGCGCAGGCGTCGCTTCCCGCCCGCACCGCAACGCAGTTTGAGGTGGCACGCCATACGACTGCACATGGATCCGTCCGCAGTATTATCAAAATTCGTGATATAGCGCTTACAGCAGCAGCGAGAACATACCCTCCGCCTGCTGCCCAATCAGCATCACGCATGGTCGCGCCAAACAATCCTGAGGCTAGGTTAGAGACAGAGAGAAGGGTTGGTCGGCGCGAAGTTCGAAAGCCTGCGCGTTTTCTTTAGTTGATGCTCTGTTGTTATTTTAGCCTGTCAGCAGCCATATCTCATTGTAAAATTTGCTTTGTAATCAATTAGTTGGCTGATACCCCAAACATGTTTGCCTACCAACTCCAAGCCTTAAGAACCCTACCTGCCCTGCTAAATTGGACACCCAACTAGTGTGGTTTGGAGACAGGCTAGTAAAATGCCGCCGAAGAAATCGAACCGTCGGCAGTCACAGCAGTCTCGGAGGCAGTCTGCGCTCTTCAACAACGCAATCTCCGATGACGAGGAGGATGTGTTATCGGCATCAACGGTGGCTGGAATGATGGCCGCAATACAATGGTCTCAGACTGAAGCATTTGAAGGTTTGATGGAACGTGTATTTGAGCGACAGTCAATGTCGATGCCGCCGCCAGCAGCTGCAGCACCTTCAGGCAACTTCGCGGGATATTCAGCGCGCTTTAGCGGTACCGCCAACGAGTCCGTCGAGGGCTTTCTAGATGCAGTGGAGAGCTACAAAAAGCACGCGAGTGTGTCCGACTCCGCCGCACTGCGGGGTTTTTCGATGCTGCTCAAGCACGAAGCCGCTACGTGGTGGCAAGGAGTGAATTCGACCGTCACGTCGTACAGTGCAGCCGTAGAGAATCTCCGCAGCGCCTACGGTGACCGTCGTCCTCCTGCCCGTATCTACAGAGAACTTTTTTCAATGGAGCAAGACCCTTAAAAAACGGACATTTTCGTCGCTGGGGCGCGTGCTTTGCTCGCTCGTTTGCCTAAAGAAGATTTAAAAGAGAAGGTAGAACTTGATATGGTCTATAGCTTGCTGCACCCAAGAATACTGGAAAAGCTGAGGCGTGAAGAGGTAAAATATTTTCTGACCTCCTTCGTCGTGCACGGGAGATGAGAACTCCGTTTGAGGCCCACCATGATCTCAGAGCGATCATTGAAAATGATAATTTCGTACCACAGGTAAAAGGTTTGCTAATTCGTTGCAAGACGTCCGAGACCAGGTGGAACAACAGCAAGACAGGCAAAAGGACGACGCTGATGCTATTCGTCGGCCGTCACCTGCTTAAGGTGAAGGCGAGTTAGTCCTACTGACCACACACGCCCTCAGCAACGCTGCGAAAGGCATAACTCGTAAGTTTATGCCCCAAATAGATGGAACATATGTCATCCAGCGTGTGGAAAGTCCCACCACGTATGATATTGCCGATTTCCAAGGACAAATTTTGGAGCGTTTTCATACTGCAGATCTCGACCCATACACCGGACGAGTGCGACAGTTGACTCAGCCTGTACAACCATGGCGCCGACGAGGGAAGCCGCGCAAGCACCGTAAAACGCCATCACAACACTTACAACCAAACACACATACACCACCGATAGCCAACTCACCATCGAGGCGATGTCGCGAGTTGAAGGAGGAGAATATAGCGCTTACAGCAGCAGCGAGAACATACCCCCCGCCTGCTGCCCAATCAGCATCACACATGGTCGCGCCAAGCAATCCTGAATCTCGGTTGGAGACAGAAAGAAGGGTTGGTCGGCGCGAAGTTCGAAAGTCTGCGCGTTTCCTTCAGTAGATGCTCTGTTGTTATTTTAGCCTGTCAGATTAGATTCAGATTCAGATTCAGATAATTTTATTCAATGTAGATTCTTTACAGAATACTTATTGAATGTCATGCAGAATACAATGCAAATAGAGCGAGTCTACGCCGTTTCGGATCGTGCTATGGCAGCGTAAAAGAAACGGCAAGAAACCACTGCAGCACGGCCTACTTTAAGAGTCGGCTTTTTACAATGTGTTTCTTGTGTTTCGCTGGAATATCAGAGCACCATACCTCTTTGTCATTCATATAGTCATCCAATCTATAGTAAGCTTTTTTACATAACGTTTGCTTTACACATTCTTTAAACTTTCTCTCAGGTAATTGCACTATATTGTCAGGTATTTTGTTGTAGTATCGTATACACAGACCAACGAAAGATGTATTGACTTTAGTTAATCTAGTATATGGTTGATCAATTTTATGCTTATTTCTAGTATTAAAATTATGCCTGTCACAAATTTTTGGTAATTGATGAATGTTACCAGCCATATCTCCAGTCAGCAGCCATATCTCATTGTAAAATTTGCTTTGTAATTATTTAATATATTTGCTGGCAATAATAAAAGCTGATACCCTAAACTGTGTTTGCCTACCAACTTCAAGCCTTAAGAACCCTACCTGCCCTGCTAAAGTGACGATATGCAATTTAATATCGTGTTTTGCGAGTTAATAGAAAAATATCACGTAATAAACGATTACAATCGATCAGGTTATAGTAACAGATGTGTGCAGGATCAAGCATGGGAACTTATTGCAAATAATTATTTAGTTACAAGGTCGGGTTTTGATTAACTTGTATAATTAAATTGTATTCAATAAATTTAACCATTAACGATTTCGATTAGCTTGTATAAATTTACATTTATTAATTACTAAAAAAATCTAAATTTAGAATGCCCTAAATACGTCCACTGACGCCACCATATTGAGGCACCGCACCCGCGCCATAACCGCGCCATAACCACGCCATAACCACGCCATACCCTCACCTCACCCACGACCGACGCCTCATTGATATGTCCCGCGCCCAATGATTGTGGGTTTTTAGGATTCCGTAGTGAGAAATGAACCCTTATAGTTTCTACATGTCCAGATGTCTGTGTCCGTGGCTTAGCTCAGAGACCCTTAACTCTAGAAAGCTGTAATTTAGTATGCGTATACATTTCATTCATGCCGATAAAGTGGTAAAATAAAATACGAAAACAAAAAAAATTGTAGGGTACCTCGCCTACAAGTAAATGGAGGTAAAATTTATTTTTCTTGTCTAACCGATCTTTTAACAATACTGTGAGTCTGCAAACAATATCTTTCGAGTTAGGGAACTGTTTGAGAAATATTTAGCTTGAAAACGCAATTTTTTGCTAGAGTCCAGTCACGAGTGTCCTCTATGTCCTCCCCCCTCCCCTACCCGCTAAACGGTTGTGTGCGGAAAAGTAAAAAAAATCACAGCAGTTGTATCAGGGTGTAAAAAAAGTACTATGATCTTCCTAAGGGGTGATTCTACATCACTAACATATTGTAAAAAAACCAGCCAAGTGCGAGTTGTACTCATGCACCGAGAGTTCAGTACAAACCTGTAGGTATATGTAAAAGTTATGGTATTTTTGTTGCAAAAAAATTTATTAGGTGATGTAACTAAAAATTTAAGGTTTTTGTATTTTTGCCTTTATGTATGCTATAAAACGTTGCTTCATGCCAAATTTCAAGACTCCAGGTTGACTAGAAGTATCCTTTAGGTTTTGATTCCCTTGCGAGTACATAGTTGCGAGTTTAAAATACATACATACATAACATCACGCCTTGTTTTTAAAATATTTTTATTGTGATTCTTAGGGCGATGGCCGCAATATGTTGATTCTTAGGGCGTTTTACCATAGTCGCCACGCTTGGCATACGGGTTGGCGCCCGCAGTAAGATGAAATAATACACAGAAGGACGCTGCTGCCCATCCTCTGGATTTCATTTCGGAGTCTCTCTGCGCGATCGAATCAGAAATGAGGAGATCCGCAGAAGAACTAAAGTAACTGACATAGCCCTGAGAATTGCTAAACTGAAATGGCAGTGGGCAGGGCACATCGCAAGAAAAGCCGATGGCCGATGGGGCGTGAGGGTTCTAGAGTGGCGACCACGTACCGGAAGACGAAGCGTTGGCAGGCCCCCCACAAGGTGGACCGACGATCTGGTCAAGGTCGCGGGAAGCCGCTGGATGCGAGCAGCGCAGGACCGGTCGTCATGGAGTTCCTTAGGGGAGGCCTATGTCCAGCAGTGGACGTCTTTCGGCTGATATGATGATGATGATGATGATTTTTATTATATGACCTACCTTAAAATTTATGCTTTTTGCAATCTTTCCTTTATCTGTGCTATAAGACTTTGCTACGTACTGTACAGATCTGAAGTCCCTTCCAATAGGATCCTCAAATCAAATACGTGAAAGTTTTGGCCAAAGTTGATCGTCTAGAATAATATCCTTTAAGAATATTATATTTTTTCTGAATCCTACGTCATACCGTTTTATATCCTTATAATATTTTGTAATTTACAGATTCTGCTCGGTGGAGAGTGGTAATAGAAGAATGAAAAAAAACACACTTGTTAATTTAATACTTATATTAGAATATAATCCTAATCTTTACATGTCTAATTTGTGTTATTTATTTTATATTAGATCACTATTTATTTAAATTTAGTCTCATATTGACTGGAGTAGTTCATCTGAATTCATGTAAATTCATCAATTTAGGAAAGGTTTCATCTCATTTACAATGCAATATTAGAGCCGTCAAAGTTTCTGAAAAGAAACCTATGTTAATATAAATGAAGTAATAAAAATAATGTGGGGACAATCCCCAGGTTTGGAGCACCACCTTCGCCCCAAACAGCTCGTCCTAGGCTTCCTCTACCCTAAGTCCTAGGTCCGAGGCATATCATCACCCAGTTCACGATGACATGACGCTAAACTACCCTAACAATCCAACTGGATCGTCAGGATTCTGATCATCCTCGCGGAGCTGGAAATCCCATCGAAAACTTAAACTACAGTAAAGACTAGGGTTAATGTATGTGGAGAGTGGAACTAACTAACCACAGTACAACCCAGACGGTGATGATGTCTCCCCCCGGTATGTTCATGCCCCGCGTCAAAACCCGACTTCCACGTGGCCCACCTTTAAGGGACAATCACTGACTCATCCAGGGTTCACAGGGTATTTGACTATTTCTTTTAGTCACCCATACCAGAGCTGGTCACCGAGCCCGCCAGGCACACGAAGCATACAGTCTTCCTTTAGGAAAACAAGGCACTCCTACAAAATGAGCTCTTCCTGTAATCCCTCCGGGCAGACAATGATCGACATCATCGAATCCCTTAGTTTGTTTTGAAATAAGTTAAACTGAAAATAATTAGCCAGCTCCACACGTCCAAGTGTGAAGTCTGTACTAGATACGGGTATAGTATTATTGCTTGCATGGCCAGCCTAGATCAATAACGGTTTTATAACGAGAGACATAAAGAGTTTGAAGGGCAATTTCCCTCCCCCCCAGTCACTGAGTGACTTTATTGCACCAACAAGGTCTCCGTATATCCTTCATAGCTCTCACTTGTGATGCGTAGCTAAATCTCTTTTCCGTTACCAACCCACGCAGGACAAGAATTATGTAGAGTAACCCCAGTCTAAACACTCATTTAAATAAAATGAATAGCATCTAAACTATAATGGGATTACCCAGCATATTTCGAAGAAGAACATATACGAAGTAAGTATGACAAAAGATTACTGAAGGTAATCCTTAAATAAAAGTGAAGTATGATGACCAGAACCGAGAAGATACAGGATAGTAGTATTTAAGCTAGGTTGGGCCAAACATTTATGATTTAAGATCTTAAGGGAAAATCAAAAGCATCGAGTATTCAAAACCAAGAACACTGGGAGAATTTAGCGTAAACAACACTAGCTAAAACTCGATGTTCTTTTAAAAGAGGACTCAAAAGAAGTATAAAAAATGGGATTATTGTATATACTTAAATATTCGGAACATAACTACAATGAGAGAAAACTAAACATTATAATTTCCGTTCCATTATTGTTTTCAAGAATCTATTTAGTAATATTAAAGGTGGTTTCACTCTGAGTCAAAGTATAATTTTAAGTATGATAAATTATGACAAGTTTTATTAAGGAAAAATAAAACTTAGAATCTTATAAGGTTTAGATTCCTGTATGATTCAATGAAGATTAAATAGATTATTTAACTACTTTAGGATGACACACATAAAGTTCAGAGGTCCCCCAAGGTCAGAGTGTTGTACAGCCGTCGCAGCCTTACGGGCGAACGTCGTCAACACACTTTACAAGAAGCAACCCACGAACGAACGTAATGTCTCCATCAAGAATATTCTTCCTTTTGATTCAAGACAATTCTAATTTATTCCTTATAAACAATTTAATGTCATTAGACTAAACTAGAATGTCCCTACACAAAAGAAGAAGGTATTAAATTATCTAACTACTCTACATTTGGTAGACCAACGCAAAGATCAGGAGGTCCTCCCGTGGTATATGCCACTCAAACGACGCATCCAATAATGGGCGAACGTTGTCAGCACATAACACAAGAAACACCAATTCCAAAATCCAACGTTAAAACACCTTGCTAATATCCCTCCATTTGTACCGGAATAACACCAATTCATCCCACACATACAGATGGGAGAAATCAGGATGAATCAGCGAAACCTCACACAAATAGAACGAGAAGAACTTTAGTATCAAACCCTTTTAGGCTTGAGGGCTCCGGCCCAAGGATGAATAAAATAAATAAATCCGAAGGTCGATTTTATCAGTTAATCTTAGGCAGATACTCCAGAGACACGCGACATACATATGCCACAACTAATATAGTGGACATCGGAGACACATGTCACGAGGGCATCCATCCATGTTTGGTCGAACTAAATAAACCTGAGAGCAAGTATTTCTTAATCTCAAAATCTGGGACCCCTAAAAAAATATGATAGTTAAAGGAAAGATAAGCACCTCCTATGAGCTTGAGTACTGAAATGTAGTAATGCTCTCAGCATGTTCCAATTTTGGGAAATTGAGGCAAAAGATTCAAAATCACTATCAAAACAATTTATTATTATTTGTAATAATACCATTTATTATATTCACTCTACTTAAACTTACCCTTTACTTCACAATAAAATGTCACAAACTATATCCAAGCTTTAGTTTGCAGATATTTTATTTTAAGATTTTGAATTGACGTTCTAAATTCTTTTGATCTGACAAAATATTATTTTTAAATTTTATCATATGATGACACTAGTATATTAAAAACTGGAATTTTGATTTAGGGCCAAAGATTTTATATTATTTTCTAAAAAAGGTAATTATTTAATGTTTAAATATTTTCTTCCATTTTGATTTTGGGTTTTGATTTATTTTTTGTTAAAGAGATAAAAAATTTATAAAGATTTCAAAAAATAGCGCCTAGCTGTGGGTAAGACTAAATCCAAAATAATTTATTTGTTGACTATTTGACAATAATGTCAATGAGACAATTCTACCTAAAAAAAAAATATAAAAATATACATCGTCTAAAGTCTCTTTGAAATGATGATAAAAATATACATCGTCTAAAGTCACTTTGAAATGATGACAAAATATACAACATCTAAAGCCACCTTGAAACGATGACAAAATATACAACAAAGTCCAGTTTCTATGATTTCTCCAAGGACTATTTTAATCAATTTCTCTGTAAAGGAAAAGATTAATCACAATGAAATTTACATTACCTTTACAATCCAAGCAATACCTTTTTTTTAGCCTTCACGTTTTGTCATTTGTGGTTTGCTATTCCATGTCTATAGAGTTCTTTGTAATTCCTGTACCTGTTTAGAAATAGAACATTATCCTGCCTAGCTATACGCGAACAAAGACATTTGCAGAACTAGTTTATTCTTAATTATGGGAAAAGGAAATTTTTATTACTATCTACAAATAACGACTCAGATTAGAAACACAGTATGTTATAATTCTCGCAGAGTTATTAATGTTTACAAAAGAAAATCATTAAGAGGGAATAACAATTTTACTTAAAGTATCACACAGTACAAGCCTCTTATGATCCCGCAGGTAGATCTGTAAAGCTGCAAATATTCTCCATTCAACTCTTCCTCTTTTGACATTGAAATCTGATTTTCTCAACGTTATTTAGCTCACACAACCTGGAAGAAACTATAAATTTCATTAAGTCACATTTCACCTTAACTCAAATACACACAACAACTTTGAACCGAAAATAAATAAAAGATGGAAAACCACAAAATTGAATACTTACATAACGTTAGTTTCACACCACTTATTCTATACACCTTGGAATCAAATTCTGAATGTTAGCGTCTTGAAATTAAACGCAAATAAACCTTCCTATACTATATCCTACACGGAGCAATCCCTATCTTTAACTCAATTGAAGGAATCCACAATCAAGGATCATAGCCTCCTTCAATAGATTCATCACATCAGCTGCATGATGGCTAACTTCGCGGATTACAAGATAAAGAAAATAACTCACTGAAATCCAGTTTCCTACCGTCTTTCTTCCCTCAGTCGTCCCAAAGATTCATCCAGATTATTTGGAGCGTTTCACGATTTTTTACGTGTCACCCTTTATATGAATTTCAACCTGCAACTAAACCGCATTTTAGCAAATTTTCCCTTATTTGGTTTCATCAAACCTTGAAACCATTTCCTCCGTTTTTATCCCGAAAACCACTCATTCCCCTTTTCACCAAAATTTTCCCAACTTGACGGCCCCAATTCTCTCACCACTGTCCCCTTTTGTCATATTTCTTTTCTAATCATATCGAGCTAAACTTTTGACAGTTCCTCTAAATAGTATTTTATGCATTTAAAAATTTTTAGGGTTCCGCAAGTGCACAGTACCAAATTTCAAGATTCTGAGTTCTCAGAAAGTACCCTGTAGGTTTTGATTCCCTTGCAAGTGACGAAAAACTCAAAAATTTGCGGCATAAACTGCTGTATCTTTTGATTGCGTTGGCTTAAAAGTTTGGTTTTTTCACAGCTCTAAGGTACAAAAGATTTGAGTATTTGATATGATATGACTTGATACCTCCACGCGTTCCTAAGAAAAAGGGTTTTGATAGACAGACGGACAATAAAGTGATGGTTCCGCTTTTTCCTTCTGAGGTACGGAACCCTAAAAAATATATAAAAAAAAACTTTTTTATTTTTTTAACTTTAATTGACCATGAAATTTGATTTTCCTTCGAATTATATAACAATAATTTATTGAAATGGATAAATAGTTGCTAGTTGAATGAGTTACTAATCAAATGTCTTCTCTACGCTGATGACTAAGTTATGATTGTAACAATGATGAATGTGGCTTTTTATAGGAAAGGAATGAAAGTAAATGTAAGCAAGACGAAAGTAATGGTACTTGAAAGAGAAGAGTGTATGACAGAGTGTACTATATTAATAGGTGGTGAACAAGTCGAACAAGTGAGGGAGTTTGTGTATCTGGGTTCTAACTTTACGAGAGATGGAAAGTGTGAAAGTGATATCGAAAGAAGAGTGAATGCTGGAAACATGGTGAATGGAGCTCTGCATGCTTTTATGAAGAGTCAGAAGGTGTCTCACAAGGCTCGTCTGGCTGTTCATAGGGGCGTTTTGGTACCAACACTGATGTACGGCAGTGAAAGCTGGGTATGGCAGAAAAAGCATGAAAGTAGAATTAATGCAGTGGAAATGAGAGCGTTAAGGAGTATGATTGGTGTGAAATTGAGTGACAGGATTAGAAATAGTGTGATAAGAGATCGTTGTGGCGTAAAAGAAGACGTAGTGACTAAAATTGAGAAAGGGATGCTGAGATGGTTTGGTCATGTAGAGAGGATGAATGAAGGAAGATTGACGAAAGAGATCTACAAGTCGAGAGTGAATGGAAACGTTGGAAGGGGAAGGCCTCGGAAAACGTACCAGGACCAAATTCAGGACGTTCTGAATAAAGGCCAGGTTAAAAGTACCCTAAACCGACGAGCATGTATGAAAGGATTGATGAAAATACAGGAAGCAAGGGAAGTATGTCAAGATCGTAGCAGGTGGAGAACTGTGGTCTCTGCCTACCCCGACGGGAACAAGGCGTGATATTATGTATGTAGTTGCTAGTGACTGGATATTATAACAAAAAATCTACATCATCTAGGTCATTTAACTAAAAATAATAATAAAATTTGCATAAGCAATAAAAACTACGGAACCCTGTACTGCGCGTGTCCCGACACGCACTTGGCTGGTTTTTTCTTTTTTCTAACGTTGCACGTTTTGCACTTTGTTTGTGAAGCGATGTAATTTGACTGACTTCATAAAGTGGCAAGTAAAGTGGTATCAAAAATATCCAATTTAATTATGTGAAGTGCACAGACTCGTTAAACTAGGTATACCTACGCCACGCAAACTAACTCTGTCCGTCAATGCACAGGCAGAATTCAAAAATTAGTCACGGTGGTCAGCGGGGCAGGTGCGGGGAGGCGTTTGAATCATTAAATGGCTCTCTGCTATGCGCAAGAAATAACTGTCAGCGTAGTTTGCACAGCGTATACATACATAGTACGCGACAGCTGAAGAAATGTATGGCGAGCCATGCCGCACTCATGAGCTGCCGCGTCTCTACTTGTTACATTAGCTGTGGATGTGGTTGCATAACTTAATTAAAATACGCCGAAAACAGTAATTTTCGGCATTTTGTGGCAGCACTAAAAAGTTCTACCATAGACCATATAACATTTTTTTAATAAAAATCGTCCGGCGAGTCGACTTACCAACCAACAAAGGGCCCAACATCTCGACAACGATTGTGTATGGGGAAGTTTTCGCTCTGTCAAATAATTTGTAAGTGTTTGTTTGTTTGTATGGTTATAGGCTTTTTGGCGGGAACTCGACATGGGCGTTTGCCTGCTTAGTTGAAATTTTGTTTTTTTGTGCTTTTAGTGATTTTGTGGATAATAAAGATAGTGTGTTATGCAGTACATTTACTACGGAGTGCGCAGCTGATGAAGATTTCAAGTGATCTCGTGTTTAAGCCCCGTTTGTGTTGTCCCAAAAAGTCACGAACATTTTCCTTCGTAAAGTTCTTTTTTTTTTTGGTTTCATTCTTCCTTTCGGAAAGGCAAAGAGTACAAAGCCCATACAGCCATGTCTGATGTCTTTAATCTGTCTTTCTTTTTGCTCCCCTCGTAAAGCGATAGTGAACTTTACGAAGGAAAATGTTCGTGACTTTTTGGGACAACACAAACAGGGCTTAAACACGAGATCACTTGAAATCTTCATCAGCTGCGCACTCCGTAGTAAATTTACTGCATAACACACTATCTTTATTATCCACTAAATCACTAAATGCACAAAAAACCAAAATTTCAATTAAGCAGGCAAACGCCCATGTCCAGTTCCCGCCAAAAAAAAAACCTCGTAAAGTTCACTATCGCTTTACGAGGGGAGCAAAAAGAAAGACATTAAAGACATCAGACATGGCTGTATGGGCTTTGTACTCTTTGCCTTTCCGAAAGGAAGAATGTAACCAAAAAAAAATTGTATGGTTATATTTTTTGGCGCCTAACATTTATTAGCGTTTTATATGAATTTATTGAAATATTTAATTAATTATGACTAATACAAACAATTATTTGTGTATATCAGATATTCTAGTAACGAATGAAAAAGTTCCCTGTAAATTCTTGCACGATTTGCCTAAAATGGGTAAGAAAAGTAAACCTAACCTTGCAATTTACTTTATTTTGCAGTTTTTTTATGTGATATTCAAATTTTCCAGGCTTCCTGGATCCGTCCTCGACTGAAGATGATCTTAAAGCAGGAACTAGTTTAGAAATACCGCTCTGGTTAGCAGAATCGCTATCATCGAGAAGACCCCTATTAGTTAATGTTGATTTGCCTCGCATATACAAAGAAGCCTATAGAGAAATACTGGATGCAGATGCTTGCACCGTAGACTTGCACAAACTAGGTCAACATTTTTATGAGCTTGGTTGTTATACTGCTAAACATGATATTAAAGGTGAAGTTGCCGCTACTTTAGTCAATGTAAGTTATAAATATTTTACTTATACATACTCTCTTTACTTATAGATACGCAGTTCAAAATAACTTGAAGTAAGAATTTCTGATATACTTTTACATAATATATTTTTCAGACTTTCAGACAAAGATTTCGTATGCTGCTTTCAGCGAGTGTATCGAGTGATTCAATAAGCTCCATGCAGCCCTTGTCATCCAGTGAGCGACATCGCGCGGCGGACGCAGCAGTTACAGAGAAAGCACTTTTAGGATGGCTGCAGAAGGGGGACAGTCCGCTACAGACTGCAAACATGGTGGCCAACCATAGGAAACGGAAAAGAGCTGAAATGGAAATGCTGTAATGATAAATATATTTATTTATATCCATTGGGCTTTGTTTCCTTTTGTTCATATTTACCCTATATTTATTATTACAAATAGCCAGTTCCATGAGACTTGTGCGTACCTTAGTATTCCCTATCTTCCTTTACGTTTCAGAATCTTGGATAATTCGAGAATCTGAGAGGAAAAAGATAAACAGTTTTGAGATGTGGTGTTGGCGGTGTATGTTGAGGATCCCGTGGACAGCTAAGAGAACCAATAAATCTATCCTAGAGCAACTGGGGGTCAAAATACGTCTGTCCACAACGTGCTACCAAAGGATTCTGAAATATTTTGGGCATATAACCAGAAGGGAGCCTGCTAACCTCGAAAAGCTGATTCTTCTGGGCAAAGTAGAGGGCAAAAGAGCGCGGGGAAGAGCACCACACCGTTGGTCTGACCAAATTAAAAACATTCTGGACCTCCCTATTACCAACGCCCTTCGATTGGCTGAAGACAGACAAAAATGGAAGAGACTGGTTGAAACATCCACGATGGCGTTCCAAGTCAGACACGACCTTCAGTAACTGAAGAAGAAGCCAGTTCCAGATAGTTGCTTTAAAATTAAAGCTTCTTGAATCTAGCTATGAAATTTTGTTAACAATACAAAGAGAGCTTCAATTTAAAGATATTTTGTCACGGAGCGGGGCTGCATGCCTCGCATGATGCCTCCTTTCGTAGTTCTGGCTCTATCGTCCTGGCCCAAAATTCCTATTTCAAATGTCTTCTATATCTGTCTTTCAGTGTCATTCGTGTCAAAAACTTTTAGTTCACCTTTGAATTCTGGACGTGCCCTCGCGCAGCACGTCCACCGCTTTCCCTTTCTTTATCGTATTTGTACCCGAGATTTGATTGTCACAAATTAATTTTTTTTCCTGTACGTTGGTTTTGCCTACCCCCTTCAACCACGACCCTGTAAGGACCCTCAACTTCTGTCTGCCGCTGAGTAGCTTCCGGTGGCAGTGGCGCCCCACCACCAGTTGGCCAGCCCCGCTCCGTGACAACTTTCTGCAACTGGCTATTAGACATACAGCTAGTAGCATAAAGCTTCTTTAAAACAATTTCCAATGCTTTCTTTGTCAGTTAAAAAGGAAGGGTCAGCAATATATTTAAAGGAGCTTTAACTTTAAAGACGCTTTGTGCAACTGGCCGATAAAGGTATTGACAGCTAGCAGCTATCGGCCAGTTGCACAGAGCACCTTTAAAATTAAAGCTTTTTTAAAACTATTTCTGACACTTTCTTTGTCAACAAAAAAGAAAGAGTCGGCATTAGATTTAAAGATGTTTTGTGCAAGTGGCCCTAAATGTCATCCATCATAAGAATGCAGTGAGTCATCGCTTTCCACTGCTGGAAGCCAAGCATAACCAATCGGGTCTTATAAATTATATAAAGTCAAATGCACTGACTAACTGAAGGCAAACCTTCCAAAGATATTTCCAAAGATGTTTCCTCTGTGTGTTACCTAAAAAACTAAAAAAAAGGAATACCGAAAACATAATGATTTTTTTTTTGCATGTTAACTCCATTGTGAATATACTACGCTATACATTAATGATTAACTGCATTCTTAAATAAAAGGCTTCCTGCAGTCCACTAGCGCCCCCATCAGTTTAAAAAATATTACTCGCTAAATACTAAACTTATCAAAAATCTGGAAAGACAGATTAAAGTTAAGGTACCCTATTTATTTAGAACCTGTAAATTCTTTAAAATATAGTTCACTGTAGTTACAGATACAAAAATTGCGAAAAACGGCCACTTTTAGCTTTTTTTGTATCTGTAACTACAGTGAACTCTATTTTACAGTTGATGGGTTCTAAATAAACAAGGGCACCTTATCTTTAATGTATTTCCGGATTTTCGATAAGTTTTGTCTTTAGCGAATAAATTGTTTTTCACTGATGGGGGCGCTAGTGGACTGCAGGTAGCCCCTTGACGCGGACGAAGTATAGTTAATGTATCTTCCGAAGCACGGAAATACATTTTTGCGCTAACGGTCACCCATCGCGTAGCCAACCATTCTGCACTTTCTTGATCGTACAAAAGAAAAACTCGGCCAAGTGCGAGTCGGACTCGCGCACTGAGGGTTCCGTACAAACCTGTACGTATATAAGTAAAATTTATTATTGCTAAAAAATTTTGTTATGAGATGTACGAGTAAGTAACTAAAATTTATATTTGAGTTCATTGAATGAAAGGTAAATACGGTAGGTATGCGGTTTACGGTTTATGACGTATTAAAAAAAACTACTTACTAGATCTCGTTCAAACCAATTATCGGTGGAAGTTTGCATGGTAATGTACATCACATATTTTTTTTAGTTTTATCATTCTCTTTTTTTAGAAGTTACAGAGGGGGGACACACATTTTACCACTTTGGAAGTGTCTCTTGCGCAAACTATTCAGTTTAGAAAAAAATTATATTAGAAACCTTAATATCATTTGCGAAGACCTATCCATAGATACCCCACACGCATGGGTTTGATGAAAAAAATTTTTTTGAGTTACAGTTCTAAGTATGGGGAACCCTAAAATTTATTACTTTTTCCCTATTTTTGTGTGAAAATTTTAATGCGGTTTACAGAATACATCTACTTACCAAGTTTCAACAGTATAGCTCTTATAGTTTCGGAAAAAAGTGGCTGTGACATACGGACGGACAGACATGACGAATCTATAAGGGTTCCGTTTTTTGCCATTTGGCTACGGAACCCTAGAAAGCAATCGCTATTCGGCCGGATCCTCAAGTGTTGTTGACAGTAACTGAACTTCACACATTGCTCTACTTAACAGTGGAACAAAATTTATTTATAAGGCGACACAACAAGAGTAATTCGATCATCCGCCAACCAAAATACTTCTCAAAATGCCAGCTATTTATACTGCTAGAAAGTGCAATCATCAATCGGCATCGATCTTATTTACGATCTCTAAGTAGGGTTGGTCCAACATCAGTCTTGCTTAGAATTTTCCTGAATAATTGGCTTTGGAATTTTTCTGAATAGTGAGTAAGTCTGTCTGCCTTCTACTACATTTGTGTAATGAACACAAGTGTTTGTTCTGTGACTGGGTGTTATTTATCTATTTACGTATGTATATCAGCCTATAAGTATAAGTAGGCTGCTTAGTTTGGGATGACTTATCTAAATATATAATATTTATATTTTTTTTTTATAAAAAAAGGAACCTTGTTTTCTACATCACAGATTCTTAAGTTTCTGTAGACACAAAAGCACAACTAGGCAACTTCGGTTCTCCCTGAAAACAAATAGGCCACCAGAACGTTTTGCGGGCCTCGGAAGGTACGCTTGCAGTCTTATAAAAGATTAATTATTAAGAAGGCGGCGCGTCTTTTTAAATTTGGCTCAATCATACAGGTACGTCTATTAACATTTACGGAAATCACACCTTTCGCCCTTTTAGGGTTCCGTACCCAAAGTGAGCCAACGAGCCCCTATCACTTACTACACCTACGTCATTGGTCTGTCTGTAAAGGGCTGTATCTTTTGAACAGAAGTAGCTACTCGTATATGGTTGAAATATTCACAGAATAAGTAGGTATGTATGTGTTATTATGACGGAAAAACAATGAAGTTAAAAATAAGGGGGAGGCAAAATTTTAAATTGTCGTTACTAGGTCGAGTGGAGTATCATATGAAAGGGCTTTACATTTACATTCCAAAATGGATTTTTATATTTCTTTAAAACTCCGTTTTCAAGTTATGATGAAAAATGTCTAAAATAATACCATCCCCCCTTATTTCCGAAGTTTGCGAAAGAAAAAATCTGAATTAATTATAGTCGATAGAGGTTTATGTATAAATAATACAAGAAAATTAAAACAACCTCTCTAAGTAGCACAGTTTTTTAGAAATCTGCAAAACACCTTTACAAACAAATTTAGTTTTGCGGTCCTGAAAATGAACTTTATTGCTTCTAAATATACTATAGGTATATCGGAAACCTCGGCGCGCGAGTCTGACTCGCACTTGACCGGTTTTTTTTGTTTCAGCTCTATCGTAAAACGGAAACGCTTACTAGCATCTTAAACCGGCTATCGCTCAGACGTACTCCGATTTTCCATGGTCCTTCTACGTAAAGGCCATCTAGTCTAGGCAACGAAGCGGATCGTTGTATGAAGACCTTAGACTGAGGATTTAGACGTTGTATAAATCCTCAGTCGATGTAACTTTGCTGGGGTATTACACTACATGAGACAAGCCTTCATTAAAAAAAAAATCGGTAATTTTAATTTTTCCATACCATAATTACAAAAAATGTATAAAACAATTTTTTTGTTTTATTTTATAATATTTTGAATTTACATTTAATTCATGATTATTTATCATCCTGTCAAATAAAATCTGCCTGAGAAATTTATGTTGGGGTCTACTGCTTTGTTGCCTACACTACTTAATCAATGCCTACAAGGGGACAATCTAGCCCACTGAGAGTCTGAACAGACGCACGATTTTGAATGAAATGGGTATGGATTGATTAGTGACAACCTTAACTACAAGAGTAAGTACCGAACAGGAAGCGCCCATCTATAAAAGCTTTCGGCCTAGACTTCCACCCTTCAGTGCTACTCCAACTTTCCTGGACACAACGCGTAAAAATGGACTGGCCTAAATTGTGTACCACGCGCCTTTTAGATCAGAACTTCGGCATGTCCATCTCCCCTCAAGACATCCTTGTGCCATTTTTCACTAATAACTCTACAAATTACTACAGACCGTGGAAACTTTGCGAAGAAATCGCAAAGAAAGACTTCGGATCGACAATTGATAACAGCAAGGATAAGTTCAAGATAACTTTGGACGTACAACATTTTCGACCAAACGAAGTCAGCGTAAAAGTTAACGATAAAGAAATTATTATAGAAGGTAAACATGAGGAAAAAGAGGATGAACATGGATTTATATCAAGAAAATTTATAAGAAGATACATCCTACCAAAGGATTGCCTTTCCGAATCCGTATCGTCTACTCTTTCAGCTGATGGCGTTTTAAGTGTTACAGCCAATAAGAAGAGCATTACAGAAATTAAACAAACTGAAACAATAATCCCAATTAAAATGGCAGGACCATGTAAGAGAACGGAAACAGCGGAAGAAAAACTTAAATCATGTGAGGTAAAAACTGATAAAAGTGAAACGAAAAAGGACCAATGTGATATCAAAGGTAAAAGCGAAATAAAGAAGGAATCTGAACTGAAAGCAGATAAATGTGAAATGAAGAAGAACACAGAACTGAAAACAGATAAATGCGAAATAAAGAAAGATGACAAAACTAAAAAAGAAACACAACTGATGCTAAAAGAAGAACACAGTAGACTGCTGAAACCTGAGCTCTTAGGAGAAGCTGTATCAGGCACTGAAAAACTTATATTTGAAAGCAGGAAAGAGACAGACGAACTTTTAAAACTAATGTCAAATGTGAGGACAATGCCTAATCCAACTGAAGAAAAATTAGATACAGCAATAGGGCAATGTAAGGCTGCAATGAAAGAGCTGATAAAAGAGAAAGGAGAAACTACTACGGCAACTCTATCGGAAATGGCTAGCATGGCTTCTGCAGAGGTCTCAAGCATGACGTCATCAGAAATCTCGAGTTCTAGTATGGCTTCTTCAGTAACGTCATCGACTTCTAGTAAATCGTCGGCTGAAATGTCAAGTATGAAAAGTAGCATGATGAGTGAGGCAATGGAAATGACTATGTCCTCTAGTACGAAAGCTACTACGGAGAAAACAAAAGACATCGTCAGTGAGATAATCTGTGCGGAACTAAAAGAGGCAGCTGCCGAAAATAACATAAACTAAACCCTTCAATAAAAAAAGTCACATTTATTACTAATTAAGTATACAAAAGCTTGCCTACTTACACTTATAAATATTCGTATCTTCGAAATATGTTACCAATTGATCTGTACTCTCTTACCTTCTACAATATAACCACAACAACATAAGCTATAAAAAAACAATAAATTAATGTAACAAGCCATTGAAATTATATTTCAAGAATGAGATCATTCAGAAATTTGGTGTAAATTATGTAAAAAATTTAAAATACTTAGACTAAGACTGAATTTGTAGAAATAAATATTTACCACCAGTTATAGAAAGTGTCAAGTCAAGGCTCCTTTAAATAAATTGCTGACTCTAGCTTTTAGGGCCTAAAAAGGCTAATTTAAAATTTTAATTCTGAGTATGTTAGGTACCCTTTTTAAACAATTCTTAAGCAGAGCAGAGACAATTTACAATAATTTATTCTATGACCTCTGCTTACAATATCAATCCGCTGACAATTGCGATCCATAATGAAAGAAGTATAAAATGTAGAAACCACCTAGCTCTTAAGACTTAAGTAACCTAGCCAAATAATAAGTCAAAGTGTCCAGTTGATTAAAGTTAACTTTAGTTTTCTTCCTCACAACACTCCTGCACCTCATCCTCATTGTCTTTTTCACAGTATAAAAGTTCAGAGGTGCATTTGTATGGGGTTATTGACTGTTAACACCTATCATTCTTCACTGATGGATTGAGGTCGTGGAAGTAGGCATGGGCCATTGCATCGTCAGCTGGCATCCGTAATGCAGGGTTACATGTTAGAAGCCGGGCCAACAAGTCCCGCCCTCTGGCTGGCAGTCGTGGTACTACTTGGGCTAGACCAAGGCTAGGCTGGTACATTGGAAGAGGTTTATAATCAGGAAGCTGGGTCACTCCTGGCCACGTGTCTTCATTTGGTGTTCCTGCAGACAAGCCAAAATTATAATTAATTATATAATTTAAGAAATTCTACCTATCTGCCTGTCTGTCTTTTATGCTTTCAGCTGCTTGAATATTTTTTTGTTTTGTTTGAACCCTAGGGAAGAACAGGCTATTTTTTCCTGCCCCTCTCAGCATGCCCTAAAAATTATATCTAAGCTCAAACATAATAAGAACAGAATAGAATAGATTAGACATTCCTTTTTCCAAATTGAAGATTTATCATACCGGGCCCTATGCAATGTCTGTAAAAATTTATAATAAGCTCCCTCAAACAATAAAAGATGAAAGTGATCCCCAGTTATTTAAAAGATCTCTAAAAACGTTTCTTACTCAGAAAAGTTACTACTCAATAGAAGATTTTTTATGTGAAAAGGCATAATACGCATGTAAATTAAAGAATATAAGTGGGTATACTCGTATTAGAATTAAAAGTAGTAGTTTTAGTTTAATTAAGCTTAGTTTATAATCTTTTTCTAGTTTTAGTTAAAATTGCGGTGCCCTGTCAGGGTTCATGTTATAGCTGTACCTTTTAAATAATATCTATTGTACAACATGGACGCAATAAAGATTTGAAACTTTGAAACTTTAATTTTTTGATGTTTGTTCCATTCATTAAGTCATAAAATGTCTTCTGTCACGCGCGGAAGTGTGCGGATGTAGCGAAAAGCGAGTGGTCCTTGTGACTCGGTGCAATGACCTCGAATGTTGTTAAGTGCGCAAGCTGCAATGTTGTTATCAACGAGCTCCTTGCTTATATTCAAAACAAAAGCAATCTTATGGACGATATTTCGCTTATTAGACTGTGCAGTGAAAGTTTTTCACATGAAGACATTGTGATAGCTAAACGGCTACTTTTTGACGCGGTTCCAAATTCCAAGTTAAAAGTGCGAAAAAATAAGGGCAAGGGTGTGCGAGACATTGATGACATTGTTGGACTTCTCAAATCAACAGATCCAGAAATCTTACCTACGTATGTAGCCCGGAACCTTGAGAAATTACCTCCATTGACCTTTGACCACATTGATGTCACAAAACTACTCAAGGATATCCTTGTACTAAAGTCAGATATAAAAGACCTTCAAAGGGATGCTGCTACGAGCGCTCAGTTGCAGGAACTTAAGTCGGAGATTGATAATTTAAAGTGCACATCCATTGTAAACAATCAATTTGACTATGTAAACAGAAAGCGGGGTGCATACTGTCCGGATAACAGTAGTTTTGACAGTGGGCCTATGGCCTTGAGGTTGTATCCAGATACCGAAAGCAACCCTGTATCCCGAGAAATAAGTATCCAGGTTAAAGACACAAAAAACATAGCCTCCGATCTTGACGGTAGTCTAGAAATTGACAGTATAAAAATAACGGAACAAAACACAACGCAACCGCCAAATACCTGCTTATTAAAAAACACAACGCCGGGTAGACGAGCGCATAGCGTCGGCTCCCTCCCACCTACCGGAATTAAAGAAGACGTGCGACATGAGTCATCACTACAGTCACCTGTTCTACGCAACGTCTGCTCCCCTACTAACGGCGACAAGTCAATTGAGAGCGACTGCGTGAATTCGTATCGAGATATATTACGCACTACTTCAAGTGCGTCGATAACTGCAACGGCGGCAGCGGCGCGTCCTCGTAACTCACGCGCTGAGAATTCAAATCAAGTAGTAGGGGCTGTGAATGACGATAGGTCTTGGAATTTAGTGTCCTACGGTAAAAAGAAGAAGCACAAGCCGTCTTACAGTATTCATACTGGCAAAGCGGAAAGTCAGATTGAGGGCAAATTTAAGGCGGCTGATACAAAAGTACCTATTTTTATATCTAATGTATCGAAAGATACGACCGAGAGTGACATTGCCGAGTATATTAGAAATAAAATGCAAGAAAATGTGACTCTTTTCAAAGTTAACAGAAAGATAGAAAAGGGCTATAACTCGTTCAAATTATACGTTTCGAAATCAAAATTAAGTTCATATCTTGATGACAAATTATGGCCTAACGGAGTAACTTTCAGGCGGTTCATGCATGAAAAGCCCGAATCACATACTGGCAATATTCAGCAAAAACGTTCTTAATTATGGATATTACACCCTATAAAAGTACATTTGCAAGCTATAATTGCCAATCTGTCAAGAGCTCTGTTAGTGATGTACGTCGACTATGTCAGTCAGCTGATATCGTGGCGCTCCAGGAAACATGGTTGTACCCACATGATTTGTCCTACCTTGGTGGTATTCATGAGGATTTTGCATACACCGGGAAGTCATCCATCGATACGTCGGTAGGGGTCATTAGAGGGAGACCTTATGGTGGTGTTGCGATCTTGTGGCGGAAGCAAGTGTTCCAGTCTGTTTCAATAATTAACTGTTCGAGTGTGCGTCTATCAGCTATAAAGGTGTCCGTAAGTAATAGGTCGTTTATTGTGTTTAGCATATATATGGCTACCGACTCTAGCGATAACTTAGTGGAATATACAGATTGTTTAAGTGAAATGAGCGCTATTGTAGAAAGCAGTGGAATTGAAACTGTGTACTTTCTAGGAGACTTTAATGCCCACCCTGGCGAGTCATTTGCTACAGAACTTTTAAGCTTCTGTGCTGAACAAACGTGGACTTGTGCGGACTTTGATAAGCTAGGCATAACCTCGGGTAATTACACTTATGTTAGCGCAGCACATGGATGTCGGCGCTGGCTCGACCATTGTGTTGTGACGCAGTCTGCCTTGCACACTATTACGAACGTAGCTATACTTAATGATGTATTCTGCTCGGACCATATACCTCTTACTATTGAGTGTCAACTAAATGTTGTTATACCTAAGTTAAACGTAACTGAGATAAATTGTAACATGGTCATTTGGGGAGATAGAGATAGTGAATAAGTAGAGAAGTATAGTGATTTATGTAATAGCCAATTAAGGCTCATTGACTTTCCGCAGGAGTTCTCTTCTTGTAGTGACAAGCATTGTATGAATCCTGAGCATAAACTAATCCTGGACAATATGTATGTAAACATCGTTAAAATATTGTCGGACGCTGCTGTTGTCACTTACAATAAACGCAAACCTAAAAAGAGTGGCCGTGTAGTCGGCTGGAATAAGCATGTGGGTGAAGCTTACAGGCAGGCCAGGCTTGCGCATCAGTTGTGGGTGTGGTATAATAAGCCATATTCTGGAGAGTATTATCACAAAATGTGCTTAACACGAAAAATCTTTAAGAGCCGATTAAAATGGTGTATCAAGAATGAAGAACAAATCAAGCTTGACATCATAGCATCTCATCGTGCCGCCAAAAACTTCAGAAAGTTCTGGAAGGCCACGAATAAGCTGGATGTGAGGCCTGGACTGCCTGTGAGTGTGGATGGTATTAGTCATCCAGAGGAGATTGCAAATTTATTCGTTGAGCACTTTAGCGTGCAGTCTCCCCTGTGTCCATCGGTGTCGCGGGTGTTCGATGGGGGGGTTTGTCGTGATGCTGACCTTGTCCGTTTTTCTGCCAAACAAGTGGCCAACGTTTTGAAAAAGATGACGAAAGGAAAGTCCCCGGGTCACGACGGCCTGAGCATCGAGCACCTGCAACATGCGGGTGTCCGTCTACCACGTATCTTAGGAATGTGTTATTCCTTGTGCATGTGTCACTCGCATCTCCCTGAAGATCTGATGCGTACTATTGTGGTACCTATTGTAAAAAATAAAACCGGCGATGCAGCAGACAAGAGTAATTATCGTCCCATCTCACTACCCACCATCTTGGCGAAAGTCCTTGACTGCTTGTTGGACCGTGTGCTGGAGGAACATCTACATCTGCACGACGCTCAGTTTGGGTTTCGACCAGGGCTCTCTACGGAAACCGCTATTCTTGGCCTAAAGCATACTGTCCAGTATTATACTGAGCGTCGAACGCCTATTTATGCTAGCTTTCTTGATCTGTCGAAGGCGTTCGACCTCGTATCATATGATATTCTTTGGGCCAAGATGCGCGAAAGGAGATTACCAGCGGAGCTTCTGGGCATTCTCCAGTACTGGTACGCAAACCAGGTGAACAATGTGAGATGGGCAGATAAGATCTCTAAGTCATACAGGTTGGAATGCTGGGTGAGGCAGGGGGGGGTTACCTCGCCCAAGCTCTTCAACCTGTATGTTAACGATCTGATCGTTGAGCTCAGCAGCAAAAGAGTGGGATGTCACATTGACGATGTGTGTATAAATAATATCAGCTATGCTGATGATATGGTGCTGCTGAGCCCATCGATCAGTGCCCTCAGATTGCTGCTGCAAACTTGTGAAGAATATGCGCGGATGCATGGCCTGGTATACAATGCCAAAAAGAGTGTATACATGGTATTTAAGGCTGTGGGAGGCAGGTGTCCGGATACGATACCAGCTATTAAACTGAATGGTGTACAGCTGGAGCGGGTATGGGAGTTCAAGTATCTTGGGCACCTTGTCACCGACGACCTTAAGGACCATGCTGATATTGAGAGGGAGCGCAGGGCGCTTGCGGTTAGATGCAACATGTTGGCCCGCAGGTTCGCACGCTGTAGTGAAGAAACCAAAATAACTTTATTTAAAGCTTATTGCCAGGTTTTCTACACGTGCAGCCTGTGGACCAACTTCACGCAAAAGACCATAAGTGCCTTGCGTGTCCAATACAACAATGGATTCAGAATATTGATGGGGCTGCCTCGGTACTGCAGTGCTTCAGGTATGTTCGCGGCTGCACGCACAGATGACTTTTATGCCATTTTGCGGAAGCGAGCAGCCTCGTTGCTCTGCAGGGTGAGGGCTAGTTCCAACTCTATTCTGAATACCTTTGCTGTACGATATGACTCTCCACTAATGCGCCATCTAACTAAATTATTGGTGGCGTATAGAGGCTGATTTTATGTAGATAGGTTACTAACATAGGTTAAGTACCGTTACTAACAATCCTGGACCATTGTAGTCTTTTTAATAAATGAATAATAATAAAATGACATTTGGCCTTAGATATAATTTTATCTAGGGTACTGTGCTGAGGGAGTAAATTCCAGGAAGTCAGGCAACAAAGTCATACAGGTTAGTATGACTTTGTTGCAAAATGAAATAATATTATTATCATAGGCTTCAATCTCGCTTATGCCATTGGTATTGACCTTCCATAAATAGGATTTAACTTTACTTGACTGCATTAAGAATACCTTCTTATGTTATAAAGAAGACATAATATTAAATAATCACCCAGCAATTTGAAAATCCTCTTCAGCTGATCATCAACATCAGATCCTGGGAAGAGTGGACGGCCTGAGTTAGCAAGTTCAGCAAATATGCAGCCCGCTGACCACATGTCTATGCTGGTGGTGTACAGTTTTGCACCAAACAGCACATCCGGCGGTCGGTACCACAGCGTCACGACTTCCGCAGAGTAACACTTCACTGGAATACCAAACGCCCGCGCCAATCCAAAATCAGCCAATTTCAACTCCCCATTCTTATTTATCAATAAGTTTTGAGGCTTCAAATCCCGATGTAGAACATTATGACTATGGCAGAATGCAAGGCCTCGTAACAGTTGGTACATAAAAGATTTCACCACATCCAGGTCTATCTCACCATTTAGACTATCAAAGTACTTCTTCAAATCTTGGTCACAATGTTCAAAAACTAGTGTCAACTTTTTCTCACTGTGAAGCACGTCGTAGAGACGAACGATGTTCTTATGTTTCAGCTCCTTGAGCAGACAAATTTCCCGCAATGCAGAAGATGGTACCCCTTCATCATCATCGTCTAACCTTACCCGCTTTAGAGCCACTATTTCATGAGTCTCTTTATTTTTAGCTTTGAATACTGTGCCATATGTACCTTCACCAATTTTTTCGAGCTTCTCATATTTCTGCATAATTAATTTTGTATTTATAATTTGTACGAAATGTGAAAATCGATTGTTTACTTCGGCAGAAACTGGGGCAGAAACCACAGATAGTATCATCTAACAGTACGGATTAAAACCTGCTCATGAGCTTTGTGTGCGGTTTTAGCGCGCTAATAGTCGGTTCAAAACTTGATCGTATTCACTCGTTTAAGCGACGTGACGTCATCAGTGACGTCACTTTAGCGCGCTATCATTGCATACGAAAATGAGGTAGTGCAGCGTGTGCGAAACGTCAAACTCATAAGACATTTGTCATCAATCTCGTTTTCGAGAGATTTTATTCAACTTTTTTTGGGGTTTTAGATTAAATTATCTTATCGAATAATCATTATCTCTCAATAATTTCTTAAAACGCAAAACAAAATCAAACTTTTAATTTTTCTCAGTGACATTGACATAAGCGCGCTCTAGTCTGGTTTAACAGTACGGATTAAAACCTGCTCATGAGCTTTGTGTGCGGTTTTAGCGCGCTAATAGTCGGTTCAAAACTTGATCGTATTCACTCGTTTAAGCGACGTGACGTCATCAGTGACGTCACTTTAGCGCGCTATCATTGCATACGAAAATGAGGTAGTGCAGCGTGTGCGAAACGTCAAACTCATAAGACATTTGTCATCAATCTCGTTTTCGAGAGATTTTATTCAACTTTTTTTGGGGTTTTAGATTAAATTATCTTATCGAATAATCATTATCTCTCAATAATTTCTTAAAACGCAAAACAAAATCAAACTTTTAATTTTTCTCAGTGACATTGACATAAGCGCGCTCTAGTCTGGTTTAAAACTGTATTCGATGATATTCGACGAATGCACGCATATATAGGTAGAAATAAACCGACTATATTCAGTGAATGTGATGTGTGCGTTGATTTCAAGAAACAATCCGTAGTGTAAAACTGTATTCGATGATATTCGACGAATGCACGCATATAGAAATAAACCGACTATATTCAGTGAATGTGATGTGTGCGTTGATTTCAAGAAACAATCCGTAGTGAAAGTAGTCTGTGCTGCCGGCTTAGCACGCTGCAGTTGTCAGTTTATCTAGGCCCATAGATTAAAGACTTTAACATGGTCACGTTATTTTGACAACCGAGCAGTGCGACACAAGGGCTGTGTTCCAAATTGTACAAACGCTGCTAAAAGCGTATACAGTACTGACGGACGGTCCAAATTGATTTTGCACGCTCACAAAGCTATCACTGCTTTAATGGCTCTAGTCAATTTGGAATGGATTTAAGCGCGCTCACGTGTTCATCTGTCAAAATGTCAGTTTTGTTTTTATTTTCTTTAACAAAGCCTAAGCTAATCGCTGAAAAATGTGCGCCAAATCCACTCTCATTTCCATTAGAGACAAACTCTTTAACATCAAAACTTAAGAGACATCAGCTGGCTGCAAATGTGTGGGATTTTATATGTGTCAAATCGATTTTGACATTAGCGCTTTCACTGCTCCACCTATTTAACTAAAGCACTGATAGCAGAAACGATGACGTCATCAATGACGTAAGGCGGTGAACGAGCGAGTGCTTTAGAGCACGCTTTTGGTCAATTTGGACCGACTTAAGCGCGCTCACAGTGCTCTAAAGCAGTCTGTTAGCGCAATATGGAACACACAGCAAGACGGCTACATGCTTAGACTATATATTACTAGCTACATGTATTAGTGTGTAAAGCTATCTCTGTCTAAAATATCAAAAACGTAATTTGCAGTTTTTTTTTTAATTTAATTGAAAATGGGCTTACTCTTGACTTCGATCTAGTCTTGACGACAGAGATGAGGTCGACGATAGAACGAGCTTACCCAGAAGAAGCGAACCTCCACTGACATTTCATCGCGCCGTGATAGATTAGATGACATAATAATAATAATAATAATAATAATAAAAATTATTTATTCAGATGACCAGGATCCATTATAGAGAAAAAATTACAAATTAAATTAAATTACAATTATGTCTACAAACTAAGAATTAAAATTACAGGTTGGTATTGTTAATCATTGTCGCAACATTCCGCTCGAAATGTTGCAACAACGATTAACATACACGCAGTCCAATCTGTCCGCTATCATTTTCAGGATGGTGTTGCTGCTGACCCGAACCCTGCGCACCAGGGACGCACATCTCTTTCGCATTGTAGAGTAGAAGCAGTCTACTCGCGCCTCCGCGAACATCCCTGATGCGCTACAGAATCGCGGCAGCCTCAACAACACCCTGAACGCATTGTTATATTGGACCCGAAGGGCGTTGTAAGCTTTTTGAGTATATCTAGCCCACAGGCTGCACGTATAGAAAGAGGTGCAGTAAGCTCTAAACAGACTTACTTTTACTTTGTTAGAGCAACGTGCAAACCTGCGAGCCAGCATGTTTGCTCTCACTGACAACGCCCTTCGTTCCCTTTCTATGTCAACATCATCTTTGAGGTCGGGAGTTAATATATGTCCGAGGTATTTAAATGTTATAACCCTTTCCAACTCACTTTTACAAAGAGTAATAGGTGGAAGACTATCCAGACGTCTACTCCCAGCCTCAAAGACCATGACTTGACTCTTCTTAACATTATATTGAAGCCCGTGATTCTTTGCATATTTTTCACATATAGCCATGAGTTTGCGCAGTCCGCAAACGGACGCGCTCAACAGCACCACGTCATCTGCATAACTAATATTGTTCACGCAAACGCCATCAACATGACATCCGACTCTGGTGCTGCTGAGCTCGCCTATTAGCTCATTCACATACAGGTTGAAAAGCGTTGGTGAGCTTAACCCCCCCTGCCTCACCCCGCATTCCAACCTGTATGGTTCAGATAGGTGTCCATCCCATCTTACATTGTTGACCTGGTTTCCGTACCAATATTTGAAGATGTTAATGATTTCTGAAGGTATTCGACTCTTTTCAAGCTTAAGCCATAATATATCGTAGGAAACCAGGTCAAACGCCTTCGATAGGTCAAGAAAAGAAGCAATTACTGGCGTATTTCTCTCCGTGTAGTAAGTGACAGCATGCTTAAGGCATAGAACAGCGCTTTCCGTAGATAATCCTGGCCTAAACCCAAATTGGTTATCGTGCGGCTTTATATACTTATTCAGAAGCGAGTTAAGCATGCTATCAAGAACCTTAGAAATGACAGTCGCCAACGAAATAGGCCTGTAGTTAGATTTATCCGCTAGATCGCCAGTCTTGTTTTTGACTACAGGCACTACCACCGTTCGCAACATGTCATTAGGCAAGTACCCATGTCCTATACATAGATTGAACAACATATATAATACTCGAGGAAGATGCGGACCAGCAAACTTAAGATGTTCAATACTAAGACCGTCATGGCCAGGGGATTTACCTCTTGACATTGACTTTACCGTATTACTAATATCTTTAACATTAAATGTAATAACCCTGTCCACGTCGGTCCTAGCATCCAGCGTAGATTGAGAAGGCCCTAACGGAGATTTAGCTAAGAAGTTTTCCATAAATATGTTTGCAATTTGTACAGGTTCCGTTGCACCACTGACACTCACTGGAAGGCTTGGCTTACACTGTAATTTGTTGGTTTGTTTCCAGAACGCACGAAAGTCATTTTTTTCATGATACGATGCTAGAATATCCATCTTTATTTGGTTTTCGTGATCCTGGCACCATTTTAAACGCGATTTGAATACTCTCCTAGCATCGCACATTTCTTTAAATACTCTGCCAGACAATGGTTTCCCATACCACACCCATACGAGAAATTTGTGCCTAGCCTCCCCGTGAGACTCAGATACGTGCTTATTCCAGCCCACAACCAGCCTCTTTAATCGCTTCTTGTTCTCCCTACTCACTATGGCGGACTCACTCATGGCCTCTACAATATCACTATACAGCTGGTCAATAACAGACCTGTGACTCGTATTATTACATCTGTGATCACTACATTTACTAAGTTCAGTGGGGAAATCAATCAGTCTCAGCCTATTATGACACTCTGTTCTATAATTTTCTAATTGTTCATGATTTCTTTCCCCCCAAGCTACATTGTTGTAAGAAATATTGCTTACAGTCTTTTTGGATATAACAATATCTAAGTTGCATTCAAGTACTAGCGGAAAATGGTCCGACCAAAACACGTCATAAACCACATATACATTTTGCACCGACTTATATGCAGCCTTAGTCACTAGGCAATGATCGAGCCACCGTTTGCATCCATGAGCTTCACTTATAAAGGTGTGTGTGCCAGATGATTCACCTAACAGCTTAGTATCAATGCACGACCATTCCTGCTCAGCGCAAAATAACAATAGCTCCCGATAGAACAGTTCCGACAGATGCGCATTAAAATCTCCCAAAATGTACACGTTATCAATATTACAGCTGTCTATAGTAGCACTTACCGAGCTTAATACGTCCGTAAAATGTGTTAAATTATCCGTTGAGTCCGTTGGCATGTATACACTCATTACTAAGAAGGATTTTTCTTTAAGCACTATTTTAATGGCACATATACGCGGATTGTCGCACTGTATTACCCTTACATCACGAAAAATGTTACGTCTCCATAGAAGAGCTACTCCACCATGAGGCCTGCCTTGTAGGATTCCTTTCGACGTGTCCACTGCAGAGACACCAGTGCAGCTGAAGTCTTCACTAATTGTATTCAGAAATGTAATCTCCCCCGGCAATAACCATGTTTCCTGCAGAGCTAGAATATCTGATGTCTTACATATATCACGGATATTGTCGATTGAACGCTTTACATTTTTGCAATTAAAAGATACAAATTTAAAGGTATTTGTCCCCATAATTAATATTTTGATACGCCGCTAACACCCGTCATAGATGCTACAACTGTATGCTTACTCTTAAAGTGCACAAACCTTCTAAAAATAATTCCTTCAGGCCACAATTTCTGATCTAAAAACAACGGCAATTTGTTTTCTGAAACAAAAAACTTGTATGCATTGTGGTCACATTGCCTTTTAATAGAAATTTTTTCCAACTTAACGTGTTCTTGAGTTTTCTTGTAAATATAGTTACTTATATCACATTCTGCTGTATTTTTATGGACGTTGGTAATAAACATGGGAATTTTTCTATCTGCCGCTCTAAATTTCTCGTCATTACTAATCAAAACAGTTCCAGTTTTACCAGCAATACGATTCCTCAAAGTACGTTTTTTCTTTCCAACAGTTGTCCATTCTCTAGTCGAATTTAAAACCGCTGCATAAGGCGGCTTTTCCTTTGCACTATCTACACTCAGCGTTTCACAGTGATTTTTGTTATTGTCGGGCGTACGTATAGCCCGCGTTTGTGCTACCGTTGATGAGTCATTGCCATTGTGCTCAGCCGGTTTGACGCTGCATGCGCTCGTCGACTCGCTGTACTCGGTCGTTTCAACCGTTTGAGATACACAACTACCCTGATTTATGTTTCTGTAATGCAAGCTATGATTTTCTTGCAAATAACTATCATTTAATGAGGTCGTAGGTAAAATTGCACTACTGAGCTGATCTTCTTGGCTGTTATTCAACGACTCTTGCAAGAATGATATGCCGATGGGCCCACTGTTTTTGAATGCACCTCTTTTCATGTTGATATTTGCCATAGAATACGGGGGCGATGAATGTTTACATTTGAGGCATTCTGACCTGAGATCTTCCAGCTGATCAACTGTTACATACGATGCTTTTATTGCCTTCAAATCTTCTTGCACTAGCACTAAATCTTTCAGAATCTTGCACACATCCAGGTGATCGAAAGTTATAGGCGGCAGTTTATCTAGTTCTCTTGCCACGAATATAGGAATCTTTTCCGGATCTGTACTTTTGAACAAACCAATCATGTCGTGTAACATACGCTGCTCTTTCCCTTGACCTTTACGAATTTGTTTTCGTAGCGATGTAGACACCGATTCCAACAATAAAGAATTCGATTTTTCAATTTGCTCACACGTAAACGATGAAGCACATATTTTTACCAAAGTATCTTCACTTGCTAACGACAATTTATTTTGTATGTACGATAGAAGTTCGTCAATCACGATATTACAATTATTACACTTTATTGTACTCGTCATTTTTGCGTACTGCTATAGTAGCTACGCAGCCGGTCAAAACACGTACGTCACGGGTGGATACGCACGAGTAATACCTCAAATAAAGTGACATTTCTCAGAGATATATTTTCTCTCGGGCAGTGTGCTAAGCCGGCTGATGATGTTTCTTTTTTTGGGTATTTTATGGCCTGGTTACAGAGACCTTAAGCAAAATGCCATGTGAATTTTATTATCCTCTTTTCCCAAAGATTTTGTAAGCTACGCGTAGCGTGGATTAAAACCTCCTTGGCTACAGGACTATACGCTACGCTTATGCGTTAAAGAGTGAGATAGTGCCAATGATCTTACATATACCATGATAGCGTACTCTTAACAATTTGTACAGAGGCAAAACGAGCAGAGCAAGACATCATAGTCGATGTACTTCGTCCCTTTCTAATTATTGCCATACTAATGAAGTTTGCACAATTTCCGTGCAAAAAGGTAAGTTTTATATCCACAAATTTTTATTTATACGTATTTTTAAATACTTATTTGAATAATTTTCAACGTGCAAAGTATAAACTTCTCTCTCAGTTTTCATTAAATATTGATAAATGCAGAAAATCATTTTCTTTTGATTTATCTGGATTAAAAACTCTTTGGTAAAATGATTTTTAACAAAGATTTTGCATGACATTTTGTTGATGTTGTCATGGCAACATGAACAAAATGTCATGCAAAATCTATTAGAAAGGGACAGCTTCCTCTCATCTTACGTTCTACTCTGCTCGCATAATTTTTGGAAGAGCGCAATCTGGTTAAAAGCGCCACGCGCGAAGTAATAAATCTATGGATAGTGCATTATAAAGTTTTATATTTTGACTGCTTTGAGAGCGTTGAGGAGTATGATTGGTGTGAAATTGAGTGACAGGATTAGAAATAGTGTGATAAGAGAACGTTGTGGCGTAAAAGAAGACGTAGTAACTAAAATTGAGAAAGGGATGCTGAGATGGTTTGGTCATGTAGAGAGGATGAATGACGTAGTGACTAAAATTGAGAAAGGGATGCTGAGATGGTTTGGTCATGTAGAGAGGATGAATGAAGGAAGATTGACGAAAGAGATCTACAAGGCGAGAGTGAATGGAAACGTTGGAAGGGGAAGGCCTCGGCGAACGTACCAGGACCAAATTCAGGACGTTCTGAATAAAGGCCAGGTTAAAAGTACCCTAAACCGACGAGCATGTATGAAAGGATTGATGAAAGTTCAGGAAGCAAGGGAAGTATGTCAAGATCGTAGCAGGTGGAGAACTGTGGTCTCTGCCTACCCCGACGGGAACAAGGCGTGATGTTATGTATGTGTATGCTTTTTTTCTCTACGATTAACACTACGGTTTGTTTCTTGAATTAAACGCACACATCACATTCACTGAATATAGTCGGTTTATTTCTATATGCGTGCATTCGTCGAATACGATCGAATACAGTTTTAAACCAGACTAGAGCGCGCTTATGTCAATGTCACTGAGAAAAATTAAAATTTTGATTTTGTTTTGCTTTTTAGGAAATTATTGAGCGATAATGATTATTCGATAAGATAATTAAATCTAAAAACTCCAAAAAAAGTTGAAAAAAATCTCTCCAAAACGAGATTGATGACAAATGTCTTATGAATTTGACGTATCGCACACGCTGCACTACCTCATTTTCGTATGCAATGATAGCGCGCTAAAGTGACGTCACTGATGACGTCACGTCGCTTAAACGAGTGAATAAGAGCAAGTTTTGAACCGACTATTAGCGCGCTAAAACCGCACACAAAGCTCATGAGCAGTGGGGCTAGAACCGAACTCAATCGTTATCGATTCTCTCTTTTTTTCTATACAAGAAGAAAAGAGAGAGTCGATAACGATTGAGTTCGGTTCTAGCGCCTCAGGTTTTAATCCGTAGTGTAAGTATGTTTCAATTTGTACGTATAGTACTTACAGCTTGACCAACTTATCTGGAGAATTTTGTGATGGCGCTACGATCGAAAAGGGTTGCCACCTATTACAAAAATAAACAAATTGAGACTTTTTTAATACTCTTAACTACATGATGAAATATGACATTACTTTTTACTGTTTGCCTCCTTGCTCGCTATCACAGATAAAAGATACCTATACAGGGTGTAAAAAAAGTACGATGATCCTTCCTAATAATTTAATAACTCTCCGGGCGCTTCACTTCTACTTGAGCTAAAACTACTTTTTTTAAGAAAAAGTGTTTTTAATATTTTTTGTACAATCTATTAATGATGTACAATCACGCCTTAGAAGGATCATCGTACTTTTTAGGGTTCCGTACCTCAAAATAAAAAAAACAGAACCCTTATGGGATCACTTTGTTGTCCGTCTGTCTGTTTGTCTTTCTGCCTGTCTGTCTGTCTGTGAAGACCCTTTTTCTCACGAACGAGAAAATGTATCAGGTTGAAATTGATAACGAATATTAAGGTCTATAAACCACACAATATCTGAAAATTTCAATTTTTACAACGACGCAATCAAAAGATATGACTCTTTATGTCCTCATCTCCATACATTAATGCAAAAAAGCAAAACCTACAGGGTACTTCCCGTTGACCTAAAATATGAAATTTGGCAAGAAGCTAGGTCTCACAGTACAAATAAAGGGAAAAGTCTAAAATCATTAAATATTTCAGTTTTTCTCACAACTAATAGTAACCAATTAAGGTGAGCTCCCGTTTCAAGAACTTTTCTTTAATTTATTTTATTTTATTTATTGTTTATTTGGGACAACAACAGCACTTATTATAAATAGGAAGGAAGTTCAAGTTGGATGGTCGCGGAGTTTTTTAATATCAAAGAGCAAAAGCTTTTAGCATAATAATATCATATGGTAGATAGGTACGGAACCCTTAGGGCGCGAGGCCGACTCGCACTTGGCCGGTTTTTCACACCCTGTATAAGTAAATACAAACATCGATGATAAAGACAACGGCCTTGCCTTAACGGTAAGGGTTTTTAGGCAAATTGGCCTCGGAATCATTTTTGAGGTTTTTGGCCCCCCACCAAATTTCCACAGGCTCCTCGAGGTCAACAACTTAGGTTCTATACCCCACACTATCCGAAAACAACATCACAAAATTACATTAAATTCGCAATTGATTCCAGGTAGAAAGTACCTGCCGAATGGATTAATGATTTCATTATGAGAATCATTTCTCGCACACCACTTTCCATCGTTTTTGGAACGATTTTCTCATAAAATACTTGGAAATATGCAGAAAAACAAGAACAACACAGACAACACTGACTGATACAAGGAGGTTTAAGTAGCAGGTCTTTAGGCTAAGGAGGGAGCCATAATCGTATCCATTTCTTGCGAGGGACCTCGATACTAAAATGTATGTACACTTGTTCACGTATGGACTGTTAGGTCGCCCACTATCCTCGTAAGTGTCAAATGCGGAAGAAGTGTCATACGGGTTTCTTTATTTCATATACAAAACAAAACCTGTAACTAAATCTGAGGCTCAGTCACTGTAGCTACTGAAAAAAGAGCGGTACAAAGGCCACCGTGTCAAGACACACTTTTTTTGAACACTTATTTCCCCCTTTAAAAGATGATTTCTAAAACATGAAGGTTCACATCTCTCTTTAGTTCTTAAAGTATTTTATTTATCTATTTTTTTTTACCAAAGTTTTCAAAACTCTAGAAGTTTCATACGTATATTTTTTTATGAGTTGCGTATCTTTTGTTCGAGTGAACCGATTACCGCTTCTATATTGCAAGAAAGAACGCCAAACACATTATTGAAAACCCCGTTTGTATCAGTTAAGTTGTTTCTTTTTGAGTGAACCGATTGCAATGATCTAAAGCTGAGTAAATGATCTAAAAATAAGTAAATGAGTTCAGTGGTTTTCGAGTTACTGGCGCCACCGCTTGAAACTTCACGTATCTTCTGTTTCAGTTGACCGTTCGCAATGAAACAAATCTGGGCAATGAAATAAAATTAAGCCTAATGTGTTATTGTTAACCTTATTTCAAGAGATTGAGGCACCAGTTAGTCTTCACGTGAGCTAAAATACATATTATCTCTTTCGTTCTTAACATGTCGTCCACAAATAAATAAAAACTTCTTGATAACCAATCAGTCTTTTATTAAGTACACCGTCTCCCGAACTATTCTCAAATTACAAATAATCTACACGTGCGTCTACAGGACCTCTTAACTATAAGGACACAAGATTGATTTTTGAATGCTCTAACAGCAACATGTAGAATTGCACAGAACGGCAACGTTGCACTTCATATCATGCATTCCAAATTTTCAGCGGGAAAATGATTTTTGTTTCTAGCATCGAAACCATAAGACCTAGGGACTCACTTTTCTTGGTGCTTATTGCATCAAATATGCACTCTCTATTGGTATATCGCTCAGCATTCTACGTGCAGTACTTTTTGAGTTACAGCATGGGCTTGCTGGCGAGACGTCTCCCCAGCAAGCCCATGAAAAAATACAAATATCTCAAAAGTTAGTGGAGCTAGGATTTTGAAATATTTGCTACCTACTGTTCCGAGTAGGTAGTAAATATTAAGCTTTGTTTCATCTTCCTACCTACTATATGTTCCGAGATATCACATGGGCTGGCTGGGAAAACGTCTCTCCAGCCACCCATAATTATTGATGAAGTGCTCCTACCATATGGACATTTTCGATTCGGCTTTTTTACAATCAATTGCACTAGACATGCAGTAAATGTGGAACTATTTTGCTTTTATGTAATCTTCGTAGTTTTCCCTGTATAGAATGGGCTGGCTGACGAGACGTCTCTACAGCCACCCAAAGTTTTCACCTCGTAGTGTCATCAGTTTTGATGCACTGAATCTGACACTTTACTGATGGAATGAACCAATTTCCACTAAATTTTGGTGTATGCCACTTGGCCATATCTCGCACGGGTTGCTGGGGAGACGGACACAAGTAGTTCCGCTTTTGGCCATTCTACAGAAAAGTTGGTCAAGCTGTATCTATTGTATTGTATATTTATTTAATGGCATCACATCTCATTACAAAACGTATTTCGCCAATGTCAAAGTAAAGGAATTGTTACAAAATTATGGCGACACGCCAATGTCCAGTGAAAGATTGATTTACACAGGAATCCACATCTCGAAGATCGACGACGAGGAAAGCCTGTGCACCATGATGACTCCAATAAGTTGATATGGAAAATTATTGTAGTCACGAAGTCCGCTTCTCTCCATCCAAAAATTTCGGAAAATGCACGTATTCCAATCTTCTAATAGATGTTCACTTTAAATGTTGTTTACTGCATAATTCCCAATCAAAATTATTCATTAAACACTTCAATAAACATATAAAACTAAAATTGAAATAAAAACACGACTGCTATCTTCAAATGTTGAAAAACGAAAAACCCATTGACGTAAGAAAAACGCTGCGCTTCTGGCGTAGTTTCCAAAATCTTTGGAAAAACCTAGTACAGCTTGACCAACTTATCTGTAGAATTTTACGATGGCGCTACGATCGAAAAGGATTGCCACCTATTACAAAAATAAACAAATTCTACCTTTTTTGTGTTCCGATATCGAAACGGTTAAAAAAGGAACCCTTTTCTATGGTGCGACTTTGTCTGTCTGTTTGTCCGTCTGTCACATTCACACCTGTATTAAAGCAACCACTCATGCTATCTTGAAATTTGGAATAGTTGTAGAATTATACTAAAAGCGGTCAAATGCCTAACTTTACGTTGAATAAAAATAGTTTTAACAAAAACTACACACCTTCTTCAAAGTTTTGCAAGGTTTCTTTTAGCAATAAAAAGTATAAAATAACTATAACAGTTAATAATCAGTAACTAAGTGAAGTAATATAAAATAACCAAGCCTGTTATTTGTTTCAATTATAAATTTATAAGTACATTACAACAGTTCATTTTGAAGTGCTGCCATCAGAAATTTAGATCTCATCGAGACTTATCATTTGACTCAGCACATGAGTAGTCTAGGGTAAGTAGTTTTCAAGTTATAGCGATTTTAAGTTTGACAGCTGTCATCCGAACGTAGATCACATCGAGACCTATCATTTGTCTCAGCACACGAATAGTCTAGGGTCAGTAGTTTTCGAGTTATAGCGATTTTTAGTTTGACAGCTGTCATCCGAAATGTAGATCACATCGAGACCTTTCATTTGTCTCAGCACACGAGTAGTCTAGGGTCAGTAGTTTTCGAATTATAGCGATTTTTAGTTTGACAGCTGTCATCCGAAATGTAGATCTTATTGAGACCTATCATTTGACTCAGCACATGAGTAGTCTAGGGTCAGTAGTTTTCGTGTTATAGCGATTGTTAGTTTGACAGCTGTCATCCGAAATGTAGATCTCATCGAGACCTATCATTTGTCTCAGCACATGAGTAGTCTAGGGTCAGTAGTTTTCAAGTTATAGCGATTTTTAGTTTGACAACTGTTTTTAGTTTGACTGCTAAAAAAAGAGCTGAGACAAAAAAAGATGTTTTGATCTTTATCACACTTTAGAACTTTTGTATGTATAAATTGAACCTGCTCTAACTTGGTACGCTTATTTGCAAATCCATTCCTATACTTCATCCGAGATCTGAAGATCTGACGCGACAAAGACAAAATAGATGTTTTGGTCTTTATCACACTTTAGAACTTTTGTATATATTGAGCCTGCTCTAACTTGGTATAAGATCTGACGTGACAAAGACGCTACATCTGATGCGAATTTATAATTTTTTCCCATCTTAAAAAGTGCTGGGCGCCGCTAAAAAAGTTTTCATTTCAAAAATCCCCAGCAGCACCTGTTTTCCTGATAATTTGCAAAATTTCTCCAAAACAAAAAAGAAAAGTTAAATCTTTTTGGAAATGTCTAAAAAGTGATGATGGTACCGTTCCTATCAAGTACAAGGTAAATTCTACGGAATTCACGGAATAGCAGCATGTTTTTACAATTGGCAAAATTTGAGATTTTCAAAATGCTCTTGTGGTTAGAGTTTTAAACCTAGGTTAATTAAACTTTACGCAGGTCTTTAACTAGTGCTTCTACTTGTTACTGCAATAATAATCTGGATCAATATTGGATTTGCGTTGACACTAAAAGAAGAAGATCTGGGTAACACTGACGTGTAGCGGCAGCAATGCGTTTGTATACATGAACAAATGGTGTTATTGGAGATTCTTGCTCCTTTTCTGCATCGATGCAGAAAAGGAGCAAATTCTGCATTCTGAATGATGTCATTATGAGAATCATTTCTCGCACACCACTTTCGATCGCTTTTGAATAAAAAAATACTTGGAAATATGCACGAAAAGAAGAACAGCACAGGCAACACTGACTGACACAAGGAGGTTTAAGTAGCAGCTCTTTATGCTAAGGAAGGAGCCATAACCGTATCCATTTCTAGCGAGAGACCTCCATACTAAAATGTATGAAAAAAATTTTATATCCCAAAAACGTAAAAGTTTTGTCTTTCTCTTTAAGAAATATATAACTTAAAAGTAATAATCTTGTTACTACAGTTTTTCTGGTAAGAATACTTACCATTCAAGAAAAAAACCGGTCAAATGCGAGTCGGACTCGCGCGGATTCCGATGGGTTCCGACGTGCCTATAGTATTTTTGGAAGCAATAAAGTCCATTTCTAAAAACTGCAACTTAGAAAGATCGTTTTATTTTTGCTGTAATATTTACATAAACTTCTATCGCCTGTAATTAATTCAAATTTTTCCTTCCACAAACTTCGGAGATGGTTTTTAGGGGAGGGGAATAGTATTTTTTTTTTATTTTTTTTATCATATTTGAAAACTAAGAGTTGTAAAAAAATATAAAAATGTATTCTAGAATGTACAAGAAGAGCCCTTTCTTATAATACCTCACTCGACCTAGTAATGACAATTTGAAATTTTGCCCCCCCACCCCTACTTGGGCCCCCTTGACATTAATAATCATAACTTTTTGTTGATTATCTCATGTGCAGTTAAGTTGGACAACCATATTCTAAAACTATTCCAAATTTCAAGTCTAAAGCATGAGTGGTTGCTGAGATATACAGGTGTGACAGACAGACAGATAAAGTCGCACCATAAGATAAGGGTTCCTTTTTTTACCATCTTGGTATCGGGACCCTAAAAAACGCTGTTAAAAATCACGCATTTTTGGCTATTACGGATCATTTACGCTTCAATTCACAAGTTAAAAAGATATATTTTTACTTTCGCATATTACAAGGTTTGGATGAAACATTAGATTTGTTTGAATTGTAAAACGTTACCTAGACCCTGGTTTTTTGACCGACTTGTCATAGTCGACTAGGAGACGCTTAACACGTCTAGTCCGTCATATAGGACTCTATACATTTTTACTCTGAGGTTGTCAAAATGACGTAAGTAGTTCCGCTTTTGGCCATTCTACAGAAAAGTTGGTCAAGTTGTACTTATTGTATCTAGTCCAAAGATTTTGGAAACTACGCCAGGGGGCAGCGTTTTTCTTACGTCAATGATCTAGTCCCTGGTTTCAATTTTCAAATATCGTCAACGTCGAAACGTCAACTTTGACCTTTTTTTTTTAAAATTTATTACGGCATTGGAAACAAGGCCATCTGCCGAACATAAGATCCACAGAATATAAGATCCACGTTTTGAAACTCAGTCATCGTATCTTACTTACTTTTAATATAATAAACATTATTTACAAAACTGAGCATCAAAAATCTAATGAATTTTACAAAAATTGATATAAATTACATATTTCTCAAAGAAAAACATTAAAAAAACATCGATTGAGTAAAATATTTCGATACTCTTGTACAAAGACTCCATCATGAGTTTACACTCTGAACGTATTATATTTTGACATTTCATTTCTTCCAAAAAAATCGAGTGCCCGGAATGCACGACCGCGGATTGTACGACCGCGGAATCGGAAGCCAACAATTTGGCTTCCGATTCCGAGGTCGTACAATCCGTGGTTGTACATTCTTGGTTGTGCATTCCGAGCTCGTACAAGGAATGTCCGGCCGCGGATTGCACGACCTCGGAATCGGGATCCATTTACATGAATTCTGAGGGCAATGACCGGCCTCGGAATCCGTGTACAAACAAAGAGCTGTCAAATTGAACTTCGCTCCTATTGGCCAATGAAACTTTACACCTATTGGTCAATTTGTTTTGCTGTTGTTTATGGTTAGAGCCTCGTTTTGTTGGCACACCGATTAAAGGCAGCTACGCATGATCCATTTTCACCTATACGAGAGAAAAAAATAGCCGCTTTCTTATCGCTAGCTTTCTCTTTCTTTCACACTGCTGTATCCTTCTTTGCTGAACTTGCAAGATGGATAGCGTGTAGCTGGCTAAAAACCGAATTGAAAGATCTTTTTAGGATAATGAGGTAAGTTTAGTGAACGTGCCTGTGGCTTTTTTTACTGCAGCAGGCAAAGAACTGCATGCACAGTGTATAGGTATATCTCAGAACAAAAACCTCCTTGCTTCGCTCGGAGAAGAAACCATGCTATTTTTTTTCAGTATGGGATGACAACTGCTAGCATGTCTCATGCCATGTCAAGTCGTCAGTGATCACATCCTACCAAATTAGATGAACGACGCGTTCATTGCATTTACAAAGTTTATAGGATTATTGTAACTTGTTGGGATTTTAACGGTTGAAAATATTTCCTAAATTATATGTTGTAAACATTGTGTAAATTATAAAAAACATGTAGTGAATAACATGAAAATATCGTGAATTTATTCTTAAGTTGCTCTCCATATTAGTGATTGTTCTTTTTAATAATAACGTGTGTAGTTGATGGCTGTACATCTTCAAAACAACAAAACGAAAATTGCAAAGAAATTTTGTCTTTTCATCTGTAAGTTTTATTCAGTATTTTTCATGTTTGTGGATTATTATCACAAATATTGCATAAAAAAATGTCAACTTATCATTTCTACAGTCAGATAATATGGGAATTGTTACGTATTTTACTGTAATTTATCGTTTTTTGTGGGATCATGTTGGAGTTTATGAGTGATGTATTTTTTATCGATAGTAGTATTTTTACTTTCGAGCTGAGCGAGAAAGGTATTGTATTCGTGAAAAAAGGTGCACAAACTTTCTCAAAAATGTGTTCTATATCACTTAAGCAAGTCCCCTAAAAATGTCCGTCTGTCGGTTGGTCGGTCTGTCCGTCACGCTGTGGCCTAGCGGCTAAACGAATGGTCCTATTAACACCATATTTTTAATTTAAGACTTTTATTTCCGAATGGTTTTTTACTAGCTCTCATTTTGAGGGTAGCTGTCATTCAACAAAAATGAAGAATTGAATTTTTTTTAAAAACGGTTCAAATTATTTTTATGAAACTTTGCTTGACTAAGCATCTCTATGCAAGGTATCTTGCGCCATCATCAGTTTGTCTGTGTGATTCCATATAAGGGGTGTTCCTGTACTACCAAAACGTAAACTTGTGATTTACTCATAGGGTCAGTGCACCACTAGATGACCAAGCACCAATAGCTGACCAAAACTTAAATTTGAACTGAAAGTAAGAAAATTTTAAAATACCGCGATTTTATATAGAATTTAACTATGTTGGCGTCTTACAATAAAGTTATGGGTTTGTCTAGCTAGTACTTTAGTATGTTTATTCGAAGTGGTCATGCAATGTAACATTTGAAAAAAAAAAACTTTAAGAGCATATTTTGTAAAGTCCTTAACACTTATTATATGACAAGCCTAACTAATTCATAGTCGAACTTTTAGAAGTGACTCTGAAAGTAGAACTAATAATTTAGTTTTTTTATGAATTTCGTCATAAAACCGCTTAAATGGTCAACTAGTGGTACCTACATTGACCCTAATTGACTACATTAAGTTTGTATTATTTTCTATAATTTTAATTTTGTTTTGGTTTTCTACCTGAATGGATATTCAATTTGATTGGATTTTGTGAAAATTTAGTACACAGGATGTACCAAAAACTTAAAGAGCTTTACAGTCGACAAAACTGAACAACTATTTATAAGAAACAGAGTTTTGAAATTTAAAAATCTGTGAAAATTCATATAAAAGGTGTTCCAGTACTACCAAAATTTGAACATGTGATTTGTTCGAAATCGTTTACGGTTGGTTTGTTTTAATATTTTACAATTCGAGTTCCGAATTCATGTGGTAGAACATTTTTCAGAACCTTAATAAACGTTTGTAATTCCATACTATGTGTAGGTATGGTATTACAAATTTAAGTTTGCGGTTGACAGTTCGAATTGCATATCGCGAGAAAGTAAGTGCAGTGCTGCTGTACCATTTATTATATTTTACAACATTCAACGCGTTTTGTTTTCATTCTGGGTTTGATTCCCGATGGGGACACAAATATAACTTTGTGTGTCTTCGCCAAATTAAAATGTCTCAATCAGCATGAATCATCCTGAATCAACAAATTGTAAGAAAATTAATAAAAATACTAAATTAATCTACATAAAATTCTCTACAAAAAAGGTTTGAAAGTTTTTCGCTACAAACAATACTGACAAGCAATTCTTGTGCTCATGCAACGCTTTGGCTCACAAGCGTATGAAGATTCTGGGTCAAGCTTATCCGAAACCAGAAGACTACAGGCTCCTTGTGCTCTAAGGTCCAATAAGGAACTCAGCTCCACGTTATAAGGCAAGATAAGATACACGAAATTTCGCTTGAAAATTTATTTGAGCTACTTAGAAGAAAAACACAAACCCGTATTTCAGCATTTTTGCAAAACCATCCCAAATGGATTGAATTGAGGGATAAAAGTTTGTTTTAAAATCGTGAAATGAAATAAAAAAAAAGAACCTTTACACCTCCTACCCCTCTTGCCTCCACCGCTACCGTCCATTACTTTTAGTAAGTAAGTAAGTAAGAAATTTGGTATCTTTAATATTAAAACACCTACGTAAGAAATCACCTGTAGTAAAAAATGCAAAAAGTATATTTTTTCAATGAATTTAATCACTGCTTTTAACAGATTTGCCTTTTATTAAAGTTTAGTACTTCAACTTTTTGGTCAGTTTCGACATCGATTTGTCCTTGTGTAACTTATCGACTATCGATAGATGAAAGCATGCCCACATCCCTACTTGTGACGAATTATTTCTTATATATTACTTCTATATGAGGTCAAATTTCTTTGAGGTATATGTTCCTTGCACAGTCAGAGATTCTTTAAAATATTACGTACCGCAATGGTCCTTTTCAAGAACTGACTACTTACGTATACCAATAGCTAATAAAACGTAGTGGTTAGGTAATATACTTGGTTCCTTGCTCAGTAGTTAGGTAGGTATATCCTCGAAAAGAGCTTTGATTATATTTGAGGGCTAAACCAATTCTAATGTTTTTACTTCATTCATTATCCACAACTGTTTATCTTATTGGGTATCATGTTTCAGTTTCCAAATGAAATGGACAGCTATATGGATGATAATATGATGGGTTCAGTGTCTTATTTCTGCAAGGTTTGAATTGAACAATGTGAAAAAGATATAGCACAATGAGACTTCATCTGGAAGTTCAGGTACTCATCTGTTTATTTATTATTACTATTGGAAATAGGACAGGTAGCAATTTTGCTATGATGCATTTAAATTTTCCTTTCAATAATACTTACATTTAACTTTTTTTCAGTTTTACCCATAGAAGAAGATAAACAAGAAGATAAAACATTGGAAAAACCAATACATGTACACAATACATCTGTTCCCGCTGATTCATTGATGGATATCGCTGAGAAACCATTGATGGAAAGCATTACCTCCCATTGAAAAACAATTCCATACCTAGTGATACTGATACTTCATACTTACCATACGTCACAAAAAGAATCATAACCAACAATAATATCTACTTCAGATTGCAGTGAGTTTAAAGATGGTAAAATACAAGAGATATTGAAAATTTTGAAATATTAAAATCCACTCAGTTACAATTGGTGTTCCTAAAAGCTGTTACAAACTAGTAGATTAGATATAATTGAAAAAGAAACAAGTATCTCTGCTATACTGCGTACAAAATAATTTTGTCCATGACCGTTAATGAGCAGAAGTCAAAAAATGAGTCACGGGGGTGAGCGCGGTTCCCCCCAGGAGGAGCGCGCTGTATATACCTACTTAAAAAAAATATTATTATTATTATAGGCAGGCAGCAATTTTGCTGATGAGTCCTTCAGTGTTGGTTCTTTTTAAATTATTATAATTTAGTTTATATAAATATTGATATTCATTATTATTATTTTATTATTATTATTGTTCATAAAAAGCACAGTTAACACACAGTCTAAATGTCTCCAAATTATTGAATTTTGAAGTATGCATCTCCTGTGGGTGATCTGTGTGGTGCTAGCAAAGAATAGCAGCAACCCATCTCTACCCATCGCACATAATCACCCGTCGCATCAAACTAATCTTCTTAGAGTCAATCGTCAAGAGCATGCTGCTGCTGTTTGGCTGCGAGACGTGTGGAGAGTGATGAAGGCACTGACGGACCAGCTCCAAGTGTTCGTCAACAAGTGCCTTAGGTTCAGACTCCGCATCTACTGTCCGGACACGGACAGTAATGAAGATTTGTGGACCCGATGCCAGCAAAGGCCTATTAAACAAGAAATTGCGCAGCGAAAGTGGCAGTGGGTTGGGCATACCCTCCGGCGTAACGACGGAAATGCGGCGTCAATAGCATTCGAGTGGCAGATGTAAACCTGGGCGAGCTCAAGGCTGCTGGACTGATGTGGGAAGAAGCAAGAAGGACGGCGCAAGACAAGGGGAAGTGGAAACAGCTCGTGAAGGCCCTAAGCTCGTGGGTTTCGTAAGAGGCGGCTAAGGGCTTATGAACCAGGGGATAGACAGCAGCATCTTTCTGTGTATCGTACCATCTTACAACTCGACCAAGCTAAGTTTGGACCTCGTGTCGATTACGTCACACTGACGCTTTGGTACGGTCTGCAAAAAAAGGATTCGGTATGACTTTAAAAAGTAAACAAGTGTTTGTTAGATTTTACTTTGCATTTATTGTTTTTAACATTATATTATACATAGGTATAATTTAATTCGCCGCATTCCGGCGAGGTGCAAACTTAGCTTGGTCGAGTTGTACATACTGCAGTCACCAACAAGGAGTTTGGAGGGAGCTCCGTCCTGCAGTGGACGTTGGGATGTTATGCTGAACCAAGTATGTGTGTGATTGCTGATAGAGGGTTCAATTAAATTTTTGATGAGTACTCCAGTAAAATTACGAGAGATTGTATGGCGAAACGGAAATAATTGATAATAGCCGTGATTCTTTTTCAGATCGATAGATTATATTTCTGTGTAAAGGTTTTTAATGGAATCCACCTAAATTTACTTCATTTATTTATTTATTTTGCCGTCCAAACATTAAAAAAATATGGAATTTCGGAAAAAAATTTTAATAGATTATTTTTTTTATTTACGGCTTGCTATATATTTAGAATTTCAAATTATACATGAATCCACCTAAAAATATAAGCTTTTTTGTATTGTTAAACTTTTATAGCACGAAATTTAAATACAGCTTATCTTCGCAACCAAAAATAGTAATAGATCCGTTTTGCTTTCTAATAATTTAAATAGTGCTATATAATCACATTTTTGCCAACATAAATGTTTACAAAATCATTGTAAACCAGCGATTACAAAAAACTTTTTTTTTATTTAGTATGGCATTTTTGTGAATATATATAAGAATCACTTACATTTAAAAAGGTTGAGTTTAGCTCAGTTTATTGCAATTATTTTACCTCGACTTTATTGGCCCTTATATGTAAAAATAAGTGGAGATTTTATATTTTGAAATAAATTGATATTTTTAAATATATTTATGGTGGATTTTGATGCCTATATGTAAAGTATACGTTTATCTACGATATAAAGTATATAATTGTCTATTACTATTTTTGCCTTAGCTGTTATTCGAAAAAAATATTAGAACAACATTTACACAAGGATCTATTAGCTAAAGGTTTAGGAAGCCAAAATCCTCTTTGGGTCCCTGAATCAGCGAAAGTATGTAATAGTGCAATTAGTCTGGCCTCCAAGTGTAAACTTAAACTATCAAGGAGTGCAACAAAATAAATTGTAGAGGATGAGTTCACATTATAGTATTTCCTTTACACCACAACGGGCACATTTTCCTTTGCTGATCATAATTTTTAATTTTGTTGTTTATTATAAGAGCCATAGGCGGCCCACACTCTAAGAATAATTATGTGAGAATTGTCTGTGTACCTGAATGCTTCTGTTAAAATTGTGCAATATAATTATTGTAGGTGTGTGGATTACCTTTAGTATTATATAACCACATGCATTATTTAAGGTACTAAATGATACTGGGTAAGGAACCACTTTGATGCCATATGATTTGTTCACATCTGTCTCTTTGGCAGATCAGATGGTCAGAGTCAACCTAAAATTAAAACCTTTGAGTTGAATAGGATTTTTTATTATTTTTAAAAATTTACAAATAAATTAAATAGGTAGTTACATTTTGTATTTTATTTTTCAAAGAGTACTATAATAAGACAGTTATTTTTCTACAATGTTCTTCAATATAGTAAATGGATATACAGTGTGCTAGTGTACAATAATGGAAAAGCTACAGAAAGTTATACAAAATAATTTAAAGACTTCCATTTCAGTTTTGTGATTCAGCCCATGAAAATGAACAACCAAGAAGCTTACACAATCTAAGGGTTACAGCGTTCAGCTCTCAATCCCGAGGTTCTGGGTTTGTGGTAGGAAGGAACAACACACACTGTCAAACAAAAACAGACTCCACTAGTTAGGTACCTAGGTAAGGACATTGCAGAATGAATAAGATGATTGTCCAAAAAGGAAGATGATTCTGAATTGGATCTGGGCCAATGGTTCTGCAGCCCTCTCAGCAGACCTTCGGCGGCTCAACAATTTTACACCAGGGAGTGTGAGATCGGTCCTGTACTATATGTACTAATCTGGGCATCAATTTTACAAGTAAATCCTTGATCCATCCATTGCCATTGTTTACTTTTGAAGTCTATACAAAAAAAAAGTCAAAAACACTATAGGGCACGTTTCAAAAACGTAAAAACTGATGCCTGAGAAATTACCATGACGGTAGGATAGATTTATCTGACATCCATAAGTGTGGTCGAGACAGACTGCTGTCAAAGGATAATTACCCGTTTTGGAACCCGACTTTTATTTTATGTTATTAGCAACACTAACTTCAAAGGCAAGGCAACCAATTACGAACCGGATAGTTTTAGCGCTGTTTTCAAACTAGCCAATAATAATATTACTTCGAAGGCAGATTCGTGATTGGTTCAGTCTAATCAAATTAAAAACCGGATTGTTTGCGCGCGGTTTTTAAATCTAGCCAATAGGTTCGGGCCTGGCTGAGTCAAAGAGGTTGAAGCAGCAGCACTTTCTGCTAAGGAGAGAGCCACAAGCGTTTCCATGTCTTTCAAGGGACCTCCATACTAAAATAAAACTGTTTTGTATTCCAACAAAACAGATATTATGTGCATGAAGAAACACACGGCATTCTTTAGAAACAGCCTAACTGTTTTAGCCATTTCTGTCTTAAATAATCGCAAAAACACCTGTTTTAAACTGCGGACCAAACAACTTGAACAATAATTGCGTGGTGTGCGCACGTCAATTTGTATGTAAAATCGACTCTGCGCCGCCAATGTCATCAAGTAGTTTGCCCACACCTATACACCCGGGAAACTCCTTACAAACGGACTCATTCCGCTAGCTAAGCTCACAAGAAAACACAATGCCATCAAAAACATAACTTCCAAAAACCAGTCAAGTGCGAGTCGGACTCGCGCACCGAGGGTTCCGATATACCTATAGTATTTTTGGAAGCAATAAAGTCCATTTTCAGGACCGCAAAACTAAATTTGTTTGTAAAGGTTTTTTGCAGATTTCTGAAAAACTGTGCAACATAGAAAGATCGTTTTATTTTTACTGTATAGTTTACATAAACTTCTGTCAACTGTAATTAATTCAGATTTTTCCTTACTCAAACTTCGGAGATAAGGGAGGGGTAATGGTGTTTTTTTTGACATTTTTCATCATAACTAGAAAACTAAGAAACTTTAAAAAATACAAAAATATACTTTAAAATATACAAGTAAAGCCCTCTCATATGATACCCCAATCGACCTAGTAGCGACAATTAGAAATTTGGCCCCCCCTATTTTGGCCCCCTTTACATTAATAATCATACTTTTTTTCAAAATTTTTTCATGTGCAATGAAGTTGGGCAACTATATTCTAAAACTATTCCAAATTTCAGGTCGATAGCATAAGTGGTTGCTGAGATATAGAGGTGTGACAGACAGACAGAGCGGCACCATAAGGGTTCCTTTTTTTACCATTTTGGTATCGGAACCCTAAAAACCAAGTCTCGCAACTCAGTTCTTCTACCGTAAAAAGTTTTAACATCCATCTAATACCAAGTCGGTTAATTTATTTTCAACACATTTGCTCATAAAACAGCTGTATTTGCACTGTATTGAGGTCCATAATCCAGCTTATTAAAAACGCGTGCTTTTCTCATTATATATTACAGCACTAGTTATTTAATTTTTGTTTTTTTTTTAAATATTAACAAAGAGCAAGGAGTTCTCTAAAATATTTATGATATTTTCGTAAATATATACGTAATGTTGATGAAAATATATTACATTAACAGTCTTTTGCATGAGATTAGTTAAATTTGACAACAAATTAACATTAATTGATTTTGTAAGCAATAAATTTAAAGTTTTTGTACTTTTTCAATGACTACGCTGTTTGGGGGCATTGCCACTGCTTCGTCACAGCACAGTTCCTCATTTGAAAAAATAAATGCGCGCGCAACAAGAATTCCGCGCGCCATTTTTCAGAAGTATTTTCATTTGCTTTGATTTTTGTGACTAACTAACAATGTCGTTCGTCGGTTTCAAGCAATGAAGAAGAACTTAGCTTTCTTTGTCGCTTTAGCTTCGCTCTATAATAGCCGCCTCAACATTGAAATATCATCGGGTGAGCAAGCTATACTACCCGACAACAGATGGCGCTGTATGTTTTTGTCTAAAAAGCAAATGCTTAAAAACACGGGGAAAACGAACTTTCCCAGAGATGAGACCTAGCTAGATCAATTTGTCGCCCCCGAAAACCCCTTTAAGGTAAATTTCATCGAAATCGTTAGAGCCGTTTTCGAGAAACCGATTGCAAATATATATATATTTATTTATAATATTATAAAGAGGAAGGATTTGATTGTTTGTTTGTTTGTTTGCATCGAATAGGCTCCGAAAGTACTGGACCGATTTGAAAAATTCTTTCACCATTAGAATTCTAAATTATCCCTGATGAACATATGCTATAAAATATTTTCAAAGAAGTTAGGGTTCCGTATGAAAACTTCGATAATGTAACCCAAGGTGTGAAAAGAATACCAAATAGCATCCTTATATCGCGTACGCTGCCGAAACTATTATTGTAGATATTAATGTCTTATAGAAGTCATTAATATCTACAAAAAAAGTCCGCGATACAATATGTTTAACTATTACAGTTATGTCACAATAACTACTTTTTCATGTTAAAACGCCGGTACAAACTATATAGGCCTCATTATTCATACCTTGGTATTAATCCTTCTATAAATAAATGATTTCGTATTCAAGGCTATACTAGTACCTATAAATAACTTTTGAGTTATTCAAATCAGACGTACCATTCAAAAGTTATCATGAGTGTAATAATTATCAAAATTGAAATTTAAGAAACGGCGCTGTAAGTGACTCTAATGGTTTTATACAATAGAGAATAGACACGTAAAATTTGGCTAATGGTTCTTGTATGTGGAAATGAGTGTATCATCACGCCTATATCCCTCACGGGGTAGGAGCATCTAAGAGTGTATGTGATGATGAGAAATGTAACTTTGTCTATTGCTTCAGGACCTAAACATTAAAATTAAAAATAATAACCAAATTTTCTTTACAATGTACTCTTTTTAGGGTTCCGTACTTCAAAAAAAAACGGAACCCTTATAGGATCACTTTGTTGTCCGTCTGTCTGTCTGTCTGTCAAGACCCTTTTTCTCACAAACGGGTAAAGGTATCAGGTTGAAATTGATAACAAATTATAAGGTCCATAAACCACACAAGATCTGAAAATTAAATTTTTTATAAGGACGCAATCAAAAGATATGGCTTTTTATGTTCTCATCTCCATACATTTATGCACTAAAGCAAAACCTAGAGGGTACTTCCCGTTGACCTAAAATTATGAAATTTGGCAAGAAGCTAGGTCTCACAGTACAAATAAAGAGAAAAGTCTAAAATCATTAAATATTATAATTTTTCTCACATCTAATAATAACCAATTAATTTGAGCTCCCGTTACAAGATGTTTTCTATAAAAAGAGGGGTCAAGTTGGATGGTCGCGGAGTTTTTACAGTCAAAGAGCAAAAGCTTTTAGTATATCATATGGTAGATTGGTACGGAACCCTTAGGACGCAAGTCCGACTCGCACTTGGCCAGTTTTTTTAATAAACTCCGACGCAAAAAGAACCTATATCTACCCGTGCGAAGCCGGGGCGGACCGCTAGCATTTATATATATACAAAAATTGCTCGTTTAATAGTATAGGATTTACGCTTCCTTTATTATTAATGATCAACACAGGTTAAAAAGATATATTTTCAATCTCGCAAATAATGTCAGCTGAAAAATTAGATTTTTAAAAGACTTTTTTATTTTTGTAAAACGTAATTGGGTTTTCGGTCAGCAATTGGATACGTTTTACACTTGAATACCTCATACAGACTGTATGTTCGGACTTTATATAACCTTTACTCTATGGGCCGAGTCAAACCGGATAGTTTGCGCGCGGTTTACAAACTAGCCAATGAAAAAAAATAGCGAATGAAGCGTCCCGGTAACGTTCATAAAATTCAAAATTTCTAATTCGCCAGAACAATATTATTTTAACATGTTATGTTCTTTTTGACCCTGTCGTAGTCGTATAATACAGAAGTAACACCGTATTTATACGACTCAAGAAATGTGTAATGGTGTTAACCAGGCTAGCTGGTCCAATGACATTTAGATCTAGGCTTAGGTGTTTATCCTAAGGGCTCTTTGGGGGAAGGTCAAAGTAAACGGCACTATCAGATAACAAACACAGTATATTTAGTTCAATTCTTATAGCTAGGTATGTCTTAGATGAGCGCAGCTTCAATAATGGACGGCAGGCGTTATGGTATATTTATACGGGGTGCGCGTTAGGGGCGGACACGGGTTATAGTGGCTCGCCCAGGGGTAAGGCTTTGCCCTTTGCGGGCTTCGGCGATGCGCTAATACCAGAGACACCGGGAGAGCACGAAGGCTGGTTCGCGGGTTTGCCCGCAACGGTATTCGTGCTTCGGAGTGCACGTTACAAGGGTCCGGGATTACGGGTGTTTCGCCTAGTGCTAAACACGTAAAGGGCGACGCGCAATGTAACTGCCAACGGAAGTCGGTACGGCTGCTCTATCTCGGGAGCTAGCCGCGTCGATGATTCAATAGGTTCTGAAGGAACGTCGGGGGTCTCCAATAAGGGCGCCACCCGCGGGAATGAACCACCTGGCAGTACAACGCACGTTGCGTCCGGACAGCAGGCAATGTAACTGCCAACGGAAGTCGGTACGGCTGCTCTATCTTGGGAGCTAGCCGCGTCGATGATTCAATAGGTTCTGAAGGAACGACGGGGGTCTCCAATAAGGGCGCCGCCCACGGGAATGAACCACCTGGCAGTACAACGCACGTTGCTTCCGGGCGGCCGTCACCAGGGGAATACCGTACCGGCTCCGGCGCTCAGAGATCGGCCACTTGCTAAGGGGTGCTGGGCACAGCGGGCGCCATGGCTTCCCCAAGGTCTGTTGGTTTATCTCTGTCGTCTCAGCGGAGGGTATGTACTCGACCCGATAACGATCGCATACAATAATTATGAATCGACCCACTACTTGGGACTGAGAAGTCCCAACGGTTTCTGCAACTACCGTGCCTTCCGGTGCTCGGAGAAGTTAATTCTAATTACACCGAATAATGAACGAGATGGTTACTCACGTTTACCCCTGGGTAGCCTCGTTCAGATCGGGATCGATAATTCGGGACGCGGCGCGGGACTCTATCGGTGATATCGGACTATCACAATGAGCGCGGCGCGTGCGGGTCGGCCGTCGTGCTCTACAAGGCGCGGGAGATAGATCGGACTTTACGAGTAAATTGTAGAGACTGCGAAACGGCGCGGACAGATGCGGACTGGTGCAGACTGGTGCGGACTGGTTCGGGGCGCGTGGCGATGCAGCTTATAAGCTCTCGTTCCCCCACCGCTGGACTTGGTCGCGCGTCGCGCCAGGGCCGTAGTGAGGCTGTTGTGCGCCCCGCCAGGGCCGGCGCTAGGAGGGGCGTCACAAATGTCTGCGTACGTTCTGGGCGACTTCCACGCTCACCCTTCTGCTCGTTTCAGTGAAGAGCTGAAGTATTTTTGTGAAGATCACCACCTATTTGTAGTGTGTGCTGATTCTGACATGCTGCCAGAAGACAAAGTTGATTACGATTCTTTCTGGTCCGATCACCTACCTTTGATAGTGTTTATGGCAAACAAGACTGTTAGTACAAACAAGGACTCCTTTAGTCAAAACAGGATGGGGACACAGATTGCCGGAACAAATTGATAACTATAACTAGAGCTGTGATATTCTTAGTAAAATAAGTTATTGTAGAAAATACAACGAATGTAATATAGGTATATGTATATTGCACTTTGCACTTTTAGGGCTCCCGCCCACGACCGAATCGTCATACAAGAAGTCGGCCGACAAAAATACGGTCGTGGGCGGGAGCCCTTAGACGAATTTTATACAAAAATCGTTAAGGTGGTTGAAGAGCAGAAGTGCTGCCACTTTGAGAAATAAATTTATTGCGTCATAAATACAAAACATTTAATAAGGATTGTTTGATTGGCGGCAATTTGGGGTAGTTCTATATTTTATTATCCATCACATCACACCTTAGCTTATCGTGAATAGCTTTGTATTGTAAAACTGCCAAAAACCGCCACTTTTAGCACTTTACCAATACAAAGCAATAAATGATAAGCTAAGCTATGATGTCATGGATTATAACATATATAACTACCATATATTGCCGCCAAACGAACAATACTACTGAAAAGTTTTGTATTTGCGAAGCAATAAATTTATTTCTAAACTAGCTGTTGCCCGCGACTCCGTCCGCGTGGGGTTCAGAAAAAGTAGCTAATGACTTTTCCCATGGTTCAAACTATCTTCGTACCAAGTTTTTATCACAATCGGTTTATCGGATTAGTCATAAAAGCGTAACAGACAGACAGACAGTGCAGTTCTCGCCTTTATATTATTAGGTATACAGAGTACCGATAATACGGATTTTTGAAAATTAAACACCTCTTGTTTACGTGTGGACTGTTAGGTCGCGCACTATCCTCGTAAGTGTAAAATCATAGTCGAATTCCACGCGCAGTAACTATGATACGGGTTTTGTTATTTATTGTACAAAACAAAGCCTAACTAAATCTGAGGCTCAGTCACTTTAGCTTCTGTGGCTACTGAAAAAAGAGCGGTACAAAGTCCAAGGTGTCTGCTTCATATGCTTTTAACTCCGCTTAAAATTTCGCAAACCTTCTGTCTGAGTGAACCGTTTGCAATGAAATAAAGCTTATATGTTGCACAGAAAGAAGCCCGACGCGTAATTGAAAACCTCGTTTGACTTTGAACCAGTTTAGTAGGTGAGCTTGAAACTTTGCGTATCTTCTGTCAGAGTGAACCTACCTATCGCAATGAAACTAAGCTTATTTATTGCACAGGAGTAAGCCAAACGCGTTATTGAAAGCCACGTTTGAATCTGCTCAAAAGTTTTCGAATTATTTGCACCTTCGCTTGAAACTTTGCGTAACTTCTATCTGAGTGAACCGTTTTCAACTAACCTAAGCTTATATGTTGCACGGAAGTACCTAATCCAAGCACGTCATGGAAATGCCAGTTCGAGTCGGTACAGTAGTTTGTTCGCTATTGGCGCCGCCTATTGAAACTTCCGGCATTTCCTGTCTGAGTGAACCGTTTTCAATGAAAGTAAGCTAAACACGTTATTGAAAACCCCGTTTGAATCCCTTTAGTAGTTTGTGAGTTATTGGTGGCCCCGCTTGAAACTTAGTGTATTTTATGTCTGAGTGAACCGTTTGCAATGAAACTTAGCATACATGTTGCATGGAGTAAGCCAAATACGTTACTGGAAACTTCGTTTTAATCGGTTCAGTTGTTTGTGAGATATTGGCGCCTCCGCTGGAAATTTCGCGCACCTGTCTGAGTGAGCCGTTTTCAATGAAAGTAAGCTAATATGCTGCAAAGAAGTAAGCTTGACAGTTTATTCAAAACCCCGTTTGAATCCGTTCAATAGTTTGTGAGTTATTTGCGCCGCCGCTTGAAACTTAGCGTAACTTCTGTCTGAGTGAACCGTTTGCAATGAAACTAAACTTTTATGTTGCACAAAAAAAGCCAAACTCTTAATTGAAAACTCTGTTTGAATCGGTTTGTGAGTTATTATCGTACAGGCAATTTAATACTTTACATTAGTGTAGCTTCTGATTGAGTGAACCGATTTGAATGAAACATAGCCTATATGTTGCTCAGAGCTACGCTTAATCTAATTGCGAAAACCGCGAGAAAATCCGTTCAGTAGTTTCGGAGTTTATCGAAAACATACAGACAGACAGACAGACAGACAGACAGACAAAAAGTTCAGAAAACATATTTTTGAGTTCTATTAGTCGTTTCTTATCGCCTACACTCGTTTTTTGATAAATTCATCAAAAGTACAGACACGCGGTTTTTACTCTTTTATTATATGTATAGAGTATAGAAGTAAGGTGCTGCCACCCAGCAACCGCCTTAAGGGTCTGCAAAAAGCAGCGACTTTGAGTGCAAGTTCCCGTCGTCGTGCGGAACAGAGATGGCGCCACATTAAAAAAAACTTTTACAGACCTAACAGGTGCACCGATTTCAATGATTTTGATGCCAATTGAAAGAAAATGACTTAAGTAAATATAAAAAAAAGTATATTTTTATTAAAACAAAGTTTTTACAGACAGTCTAGCTTTTTTACCCATGACCAGACGGAACGGAGAAGGTGTATGCGTTTAGGGTGAGAGGTTGTTAGGTTTGTTCGTTTGTGTGTTTGTGTGTGCAAAGTTATGTTCCCTTTTATCTTAAAAACCGCTTAACCGATTTAGATAAGGTTTTCGGTAATGGATTTATGATTTATAATGGTTTGTAGATTAGAGTTGTGGTACCAACTCACCAGGGGGCGCTGTAATAATACATTTTTTCAATTTATCTCCAAAATGATTTGATTGATTTGGATACAATTTTCTGTAAGGGATTATGATTTAATAGTGATGATTCTTAGACCAGAGTTGTGGCGCCAACTTACCAGGGGGCGCTGTAATCATATTTCTTATTTACGCAAATTTTCTCATTTATCCCCAAAACGGTTTGACCGATTTAGATACGGTTTTCAGTATAAGATTTATGATTTATCAGTGATAGTTCTTAGACTATAGTTGTGGCGTTCAAGTAAAAGAACAGCATACGCCCAGCTAAGTTTTAGCCAGATATCATCTGTAACTGCCTTCACCACGGGGAGGAACTCTCAGCTTATGTTGGTATGTATTTCTGAATCAGTCTTTATATGTGATGAAAATTAACAAAATATTTTGTAATGCATCACATAATTATACGGAAGGTCAATCGAATAAATAGATTGACACAGAGTAAAGTGGGAATTCCCTAAAAAGTTAAAAAAAAAGCAACAGCAAAATGCGTCACAGATCAGTGTTGTCTGCGTAGTGTAAGCGTATATATCCTCTTTGGTAGTGTCTGCAAAAATTATCAGTGCGACGCGGATGTCTGCATCGCACTAATTCGGGCCTTACTTTTCTTTCAGGTAATAATAATATGGCCTTTTCCTTTTACAGTTAACTCTGCCGCATGTCAAAATATACAGGGTGTAAGATACATGTTGGCAAAAACTTGAAGGGGCATGATTAGTCAATAAAACTGAACAACTTTTACCAAGAAACATACCAATGGAAACAATAAAATCAGGCCCATACAAACTGACCAATACAATTTGTAATTTTGTATCGAGTGGCCGAAATTTGTTCTTTTCCGGTGATATGTTCCAATTGTTTTCATCGAATGATCATGCCGTTTCAGTTTTTGCCAACCTGTCCCTTACATCCTGTTTACGAGTTCATATTTATAACTGCAATTTTTTTTTATAGTTTATGGAAAAATTTGACTAGCTTACTAATTACAGTAATAATAATAACGATGACAGTGATAATAACTCGATACAAGACATGTGCCGGTCCCAAGCCCGAGACGAGGCATATTACATTAAGGGCTCCCGCACACGACCGAGTTTTTGTAGGTCCGATTATCGGGCACATTTTTCCCCCGATTTTACGACCGATTTTGTGACCGACCCAACGCACACGGGCGATAATTGGTGACCGATTTTCTTGTATGACGAATGACGATAGGGAGGTGATCGATCAAAATAATATCGACACACGATGTCGATGATTTTATTTTTTGTTAGTGAGATAAGATTCCATGAACATATTTTTTTTAAGTATCGGTATTATCAAAAATGCTTCTAATGGTCATTATTTGTTAATATACAGGGTGTTAGGCTAGGATACCTATACAGGACGTAAGAGTAAGTATAAAAGGTGTAGGTTAGAATGACTAAGTACTATACGTACAGGGTGCTAGGGTAAGTATACAGGGTGCTAGGTTACGATTACTATACAGGATGTTAGGGTAAGTATACAGGGTGTTAGATTAGGATCACTATATGTACAGGGTCTTATGGTAAGTATACATGGTGTTAGGATAGGATAACTATACCGGGTGTTAGGTTAGGATCACTATATGTACAGGGTTTTAAAGTAAGTATACAGGGTGTTAGGTTAAGATTACTATACAGGGTGTTAGATTAGGATAACTATGTGTCCAGAGTCATCTATACCCGTGGGTGTCGTAAGAGGCGACTAAGGGCATATGAACCGGAGGATGGGCAGCAACAACTTTCTGTGTATCGTACGATCTTACATACTGCGGTCACCAACAACAGCGGTCGCCAGCCGCAACGCTTACAAGCGTGGTGACTATGGTAAATCCCCCTCAAAGTACCACGCGATTTTGCTGGAGATCTGGTTGGAGCTCCCTGTCGTGCAGTGGACGCTTTTATGGGATGTCATGATGATATTACGATGTGTACATCGTGTGGCCTGCAACAGCGGCAAATAAAATTAATGGACCGTCCATAGGGTATCACTGATCGATTGATAGATTCAGATTCAGATTATTTTATTCAATGTAGATTCTTTACAGAATACTTATTGAATGTCATGCAGAATACAATTCAAATAGAGCGAGTCTACGCCGTTTCGGATCGTGCTGTGGCAGCGTAAAAGAAACGGCAAGAAACCACTGCAGCACGGCCTACTTTAAGAGTCGGCTTTTTACAATGTGTTTCTTGTGTTTCGCTGGAATATCAGAGCACCATACCTCTTTGTCATTCATATAGTCATCTAATCTATAGTAAGCTTTTTAACATAACGTTTGCTTTACACATTCTTTAAACTTTCTCTCAGGTAATTGCACTATATTGTCAGGTATTTTGTTGTAGTATCGTAGTCGTACACACAGACCAACGAAAGATGTATTGAATTTAGTTAATCTAGTATATGGTTGATCAATTTTGTGCTTATTTCTAGTATAAAAATTATGCCTGTCACAAATTTTAGGTAATTGATGAATGTTCTTTCTAGCATACATAATATGTTCATAGATATACTGGCATGGCACTGTCATTATGTTGATTTCCTTGAACAGTTCTCTCAGGGAATCACGAGTCTTCAGGCAATAAATTGCTCTTATAGCTCTCTTTTGTAAAACGAATATTGAATGCATATCAGCTGCTCGGCCCCAAAGCAGTAAGCCATAAGACATAATGCTATGGAAGTAGCTAAAGTAAACCAACCTTGCGGTAGCTACATCAGTAAGTTGTCTGATTTTTCTGACAGCATATGCAGCCGAGCTCAATCGACCAGAAAGAGCCGTTATATGAGGGCCCCATTGAAGTTTAGAGTCTAGTATTAACCCTAAGAAAACTGTACTATTTACAAAATCTAATGGTTCATTATTCAATACTATGTTATGTGAAGTAGACCTTACATTTGGTAGTGCAAATTTAATACATTTAGTTTTTTGGCGTTTAGGACTAAATTGTTAACAGTAAACCATGCATGAATCTGTCCAAGTGCATCATTGACTTCGTTTTAATTTTGTGATTTTCTACTTACATTGAATATTAATGAAGTATCATCAGCAAATAACACAATCTTTGACAGATTCTTCACTACAGTAGGGAGGTCATTAATATAAATAAGGAATAAAAATGGCCCTAATATGGACCCTTGAGGTACGCCAATTTTGACAACAGATCCCAGTGATTTCGTTTTGTTTACTTGTACCTTTTGAATCCTGTTTTCCAAATATGACTTAAGTAGTTTAAGTGAATTATTCTTAACACCGTAATGTTCAAGTTTTAACAACAATGTGCTATGATCTACGCAATCAAATGCTTTGGATAGATCACAGAAGATACCAATAGCATCTTCAGATTTTTCCCACGCGCCAAAAATGTATTTTAAAAGTGCAGTTCCGGCATCCGTTGTACTGCGCCCTTTCGTAAAACCAAATTGATGGTCATGTAGTAAGTTATTTCTATTAAAGTGCGAAAGCATTTGATTGAGTATGACCTTCTCAAAAATTTTACTAAGTACAGGTAAGACTGTCTAAAATTACTGGGATCCTTTTTGTCACCAGCTTTGAATAATGGAACTACTTTACTTTTTTTCATTAAGTCAGGAAAAGTACCATGATCGACACAATCATTGAATATAACAGCTAAATATGGAGATATAGTATCAATGATCGCACTGCAGACTTTTACTGACATTCCCCATAGGTCCTCAGTAGTTTTCATTTTAATACTTTTAAAGGCTTTAACAATTTCGTTAGGGGTGACATGATTGAACCCAAATTCCATGCGTCTTGCTCCATGCGTCTTGCTCTACATCTAGAGACGAATTCTTTACGTCATTCAATACAAATCAGTGTCACCTTTTACTAAAACTAACACGTTTTCAGCATCCACACTACTAGCGTCATTTGAGTGCGATAAACAGTACCATTATCGCGAGAGAGTAAGATGCAAAAAACCAGTGACAGCGTCTCTATGGCAACGAATGTGTTTATGATGTGCATTCAAAATAAGCACCTACATAAATTGGAAAGTATACATATTCAATAAGGAACAAATGTTTTTTACTATATTCGCTTCTATGGGGGGGTGCGCGCGCAGGCATCACACCTGGCTGAATTCAAAGACTAATTCGGCACAGTATATCACGCCCCGTGTGGTGCCGGCAAAAAATAGTACCAACCTATCTCTACCCATGGGTGTCGTAAGAGGCGACTACAGGGCTAATGAACCAGAGGATGTGTATCGTATCATCTCTCTTATATTCTGCGGTCACCAACAAGTGTGGTGACTAAGGTACTTCTCCTGCACATTGTTTTAGCAAAAACTGGAATTTTGGAGAAAAGATAAAGATATTTATTTGCTATAGAAATTTAGGTAGGGAGTTTCCTGTCCTGTAGTGGACGTTTCATGGGATGTCATGATAATATTATGAACATCGTAATATACTAAAGGAGCTTTTATTTTTAAGAAGAAGCAACTGGCAGTAAGACGCATATTTATAGAAAAGTGCCTACGTAGAGTTGACCGCACTTCAGTGGTAACACTTTGTCCATTGCGGGTCTCTGGTTTCGGGCGTCCTGTTTATGTTCTGACTGACTTGCTGTTGACCGTACCTACCTAGCATAGCTATCCAAACCTGAAACGAAACTGAAAAAAAAAACAAATAAAACCGGTTGTTTCGGTTGTTCCAGTCCAAAAACCGACCCCACCCGTAAATAATCCGTTCTTGAACTTTTTTTCGTAGATCCCTCGGGGGGTTACTGGGAGTGTAAATTTAAAAAGGAGACTGAATTAGGCTCCCGTGTGTATTCGAAAAATGGTTTATTTTTTCAAAAAAAACGGTTTTTCTTGAATAACTCGGCCATTTTTGATTTCACAGTAAAACCGTAGGGATGAAAATTGTAGGAAATTTGAATTTCTACAAGTTTAGTCCTCACAATTTTTCTTCAAGGATCGATATTTTAGAAATTAAACCTGAAAAACACAACAAATTCAAAATATTACCATTATCTCCTGTTCCACGTTTTACGGCATGAATAAAAAGAAACAAAGTTGTAGAAAATCAAATTCTGAACAAGTTTGGTCCCTATCTTTTTTCCCCCAAAATCGATATTTTGGAAATTAAACCTGAAAAACGCGACACAAATTCTAATTATTATCATTATCTCCTGTTCCACGTTTTACGGCATTAATGAAGATAAACAAAGTTGTAGATAATCAAATTCTAAACAATTTTGGTTCCCACCTTTTTGCCCCCAAAATCGATGTTTTGGAAATTAAACTTAATTAACTAATTAATTACCCATTAATTAATGACAATTTAAATTGTTCAGAATTTGATTCTCTACAACTTTGTTTCTCTTCATTCATGCTGTAAAACGTGGAACATAGGAGATAATGATAATATTTTGAATTGGTCGTGTTTTTCAGGTTTCTTTCCCAAAATATCAATTTTGGGGGGAAAAAGGTAGGTACCAAAATTGTTCAGAATTTGATTCTCTACAACTTTGTTTCTTTTCATTCATGCCGTAAAACGTGGAACATAGGAGATAATGGTAATATTTTGAATTTGTCGCGCTTTTTCAGGTGTAATTTACAAAATATCGATTTTGGGGAAAAAAGGTAGAAACTAAAATTGTTCGAAATTTGACTCTACAACTTTGTTTCTTTTCATTCATGCCGTAAAACATGGAACATAGGAGATAATGATAATATTTTGAATTTGTCGCGTTTTTCAGGTTTTATTTCCAAAATATCGATCCTGGAAGAAAAATTTTTAAATACAAACTTGTGGAGAATCAAATTTTCTACAATTTTTGTCTTCATGGTTTTACTATAAATTCAAAAATGGTCGAGTTATTCAAGAAACCCATTTAAAATAAAAACATTTTCGAATAAACACAGGAGCCTGATTCAGTCTACTTTTTGAATTTACACTCCCAGTGACCCTCCCGAGGGCCTACGAAAAAAAAACCAAGAACTGATTATTCACGGGTCATAAATGTCATAATGATTGAACTATTTGTTATTATCTCCAAGCATACAAACATATTAGAATATGATATATCTACTAATTAAAAAATCCGGCAGTGCGCGAGTTTCATATTTTTTTACTAAAGTTTCTAGGACCTAGCCTAGGCACCTACCTAAGTACCTTTGTACCACAAAAGATGTAAAAACAGTATAATTACAACTACCTACAAGGTACGCACAGTAGCAAGTAAGTGTTAACAAAGCCAGTAGGTACCTATAACTTGAACCAGCGCTAAGCTACAAACCCCCGAAACCAAAGACCCGCTCAAGGTCAAAGTGTTACTACCTTACGTGCGGCTGACTGTACCTACCCACTAGGGCCGCGGCTGTTGGTCAAACGTACACAGTCACTCTGATGATGACTAGGTAGGTTTAGGTTACCAAGAAGGTATATTATTAGACAACTTGTAATTACCAATACGCAAAACCTCTCGGGTGGTAGTTTTACTCGTTCTACTCATGAAACTGAACAACTTTATTGGAAATTAGAATAAAAAAATTGAGAATCGGAATTTTGTATTTTATTTTTGTTGAACAAAAGTACCACTCGAGAGCTTTTGCATACATTGTATATCTCACGGAACTGTTTAATCTACAGGATGTAAAAAAAGTTCGACTATACTTCTAAGGAGTGATTCTACATCGTATAAAATATAAAAAAATATTTTGCTTAAAAAAAGTTGTTTTAGCTCAAGAAGAAGTGAAGCACAAGGGTTAAACGACGCAGACAAGGATGTTTATTGTTATTTAATATCCACTCACTAGCACATTTCAATAAATTACTGGAATGTAAATCGGAGGAAAAACTAATTTAATGATCAAACAAATCAGAGATTAAATATTAATTAAAGTATTTTTATTTTACAATCTGTTAGTAATGTACGTACAATCACCCCTTAGAAGGATCATCCTCCTTTTTTTTTACATCCTGTATTCACATTCGTCCACGGCTGGCAATGTTGATCGTAGTGGCACGACAATTTCTGTAGGTAGGACAAGAATTTCCAATTTCTATGAGGTAGATACTTACCAAGAGGTACTTATGTAAACCTACCTAGAAAACCAAACGTGAAGCAAATCTAGAATAAAATAGGTACATAATTTTACTTATTTATCGTCGTTCATTCGTCCTGCGGAAAACAGAAAAACGTTCGGTTTTTATTTTTGTCTGAGACTTGTCTTCATACGTTTATTACCTACACGTAATACAGGAATCAAAATCTCGATGTCAATATCCATCGTGCGTGATTCAACACGCACCCCTCCCTAGCGAGTGTACGGAGCTGACTGACGAGACCGCGACGGCCGGCGACGACGGTGAGTCGTGTGCGTTGAAGTATAGATTTACGTATGTTCCATTTCTCACCGACAAACGGATCGGCCGTGACGGCCGATTTTATTTCTCACCGAGTTTTTGTCGGTCGTGTGCGTTGAAGTATGGCAATCAGTACATTCCATTTTTGTCCTACAAAAAATCGGTCACCGATTCTCGGTCGTGTGCGGGAGCCCTAAGGTGGTCATTTTTGACGTTTTTGCTATACTTAATCTGTCAAAAATGTTTCGGCAACCACACGAACTCTGATAATGTAGTAAACCCCATAAAGAGAAGGGACTGTAAAAGTGGCCAATAAAATAAAACTTGTGCTATATAGACTAAAAGGCATATTTTAAAACTGTTTCAGATACAATGGCCACGACGACGTCGACAGCTGCACTGTTTTAAATATAAGTAGGGTTATTAATGATTTAATAAAAAATTACAAACATAGTACCTACGCTTATTTTTTTGTATCGTACACCGTTTGCCCACTTTAGTGAGGTCAAGAGTGAATCCCGATACGTCCCACCCAGTGCCTACGCACCAAGGTGGTTCATAATGGGGCATTCCAATTTCGTTGTCCCAATACATCCCATAACTTTTTAGGGTTCCGATACCAAAATAGTAAAAAAAAGGAACCCTTACTATGGCGCGACTTTGTCTGTCTGTCACACCTGTATACACACCTCAACAACCACTCTTGAGCTCCTCTAAGACTTGCTATGAAACTTGAAATCTTGGATTGAAATAGTTTTAGAATGTGGTTGCCTAAATTAATTGCATATGAAAAAAAAATAATATGATTATTAATTATAGGGGGCCCAAATAGGAGGAATTTTTTTTATGTATTTAACATTAATTATATAAAGATTATGGGAAGTTGAAAATTTGTTGTGCGTTCTTATTAATGTCGTAAAACAAAAGTTATCAGTGTGACACTGATAAGGGCCTTTAGTTGCAGTAGTTCGGTTGTTAGTCCGACGGTCTGCTAGGACCCTAAGACAGCAAAGTGCGTTGCCCATCCTAAGTGTTACGTCTACCATTTGGTTGTCGTTTAGGTGTAGGTTCCTTATGAGGCCTAGGGGTGCACTAAGAAAGGGTTTTACAAAATTCCACCCCTAAGGGGGTAAAATAGGGGATGAAATTTACCCGGCGAATCGAAAAGATTTTATGTGAACGAACATTTGACGGTTGACAACAAAATTCTTCATAAAAAATGTCGAGCGGTCGCGAAATCAAAACAATATCAGTACGTCTGGATAAAAAACTGTCGTATCTATATGAGGAAGGACGATTCATCACCCCATGTAGAAATCAAACAAGAATCGGACTTAAACAAAATCCGTTGAAGTCAGTGTCTCGAGTTTTTATTAACAATTTTCTCCATTTATATATTTTTTTTGTGGATCTTTATATCTATAAGTATGTTACTAAGCGTAAAACCTACGAACTGATCAGGCGTAACCAATCGGTAAGCTCTTTATTCATGCAAACAGTTGTAAACGTACCTTATCACACTTTATTTTGTGTCAAATACCTACCTGTATACTATTATACTCTCTCCCAGCGACCAACTGATTTATGCACATCACAAATATTTATCAGCCTGTCATTACTTATGTTTACTGTTTTTTCAATATGATTTCGTCAAATTTTAATATTTACTACCAAAACGTACTCAGCGAACGGCATTAGTGCACTGCGCTAAATGTTGTTCGATCCCAAGATATCAATCATCGTCGTAGGGCTGAATCCTAATAACTAACACATACACTAAACTCTTGTGCGTAGTTGGAGGTGTAGAGAGAGAATTTTTTTTTTTAATGGTTACAGTAGGTAAAAATTACAAGTAGTTACATGTAGCTATGTCTTTTAATTATAGTAGTAATTACTATTATCGATTGGCAATGCTTGATCAATCAAACAAATATAAATAAATTTGTAATTTGTTCATTCACCTAGTAATGTACGCAAACACAGTAGCTTTGTTTTTGTTTATATACTTAAAAGTATTAAGTACTCACTATTGTTATTTGTTTTAATTACATCTTCCATATCTTGAGTTGTACCTTATGATACTACCTTTAACACTGTTACAATAACTATCACATTCTTCTTACTTTAATAATGTATGTACCTGCAGTCGATTACCTATCATTTGCATACCAAAACCTACTGTCTTAGTCTAACTTAAGCAACAAAGCGCTACGTTTGAGTTGCAATTGACTGTATCGTACACTGCTCCCTGACAATACGGGGTAATCTATTATTGGCTCTGCAACTAGACTAAGTCACTTGGAAATGTTATTTAAGAAATGTGCTGTTGATTACCTTAATAAATAAATTTAAAAAATAAATTAAATTAATTTAAAAATAAAAAAAAAATAAAAATGAAAGTTTGTATGAAAGTCCGTCAGTTTTGAAGTTAGGATATTCAAATTTTGTATTTAGGCTGACGACAAAAAAATAATATTTACGCGTCTCAGGGTTTTTGAAAGTTTGACACCCTAAAGGGTGAAAAGGGGGATGAAGTTAAAAATCCTTTATTTTTAAAGTAAAATCCACATAATTTATTATTTAGCCATTAGGGTTGTAATTCAACGTGGCGGATGTGAAATACCATCCTCTCTTGGGGATGGAGTTGGGTTGCGATAGGGTTGAAATGTCTAAAAATCAATATGGGTGTCGTTTCTATGTTTATATGAGGATAGGGGAAGGGACAGGGAGTGGGAGAGGGACAGGGTGAGGGAAGGGGAGGAGGAGAGGGACAGGGATGGTTTGACGGACGGACGAAAGATAGACGGAAGGGTGGATGCATGGATGGTCAGATAGATAGATAGAATCCCTCGCGGACGAAGTCGCGGGCAACAGCTAGTTTAAAATAAAGAAAGGAGTCAGACAAGGGGATCCACTTTCACCCAAGCTGTTTTCGGCTGTGCTAGAACAGATATTTAGACTATGGATTAAACGTAAATGGTGAAAAACTAAATCATTTAAGATTTGCAGATGACCTCATAGTGCTAAGCGAGACATCAGTAAATCTTCAAATCATGATACAACAGCTGGCAGAGGCAAGTGAACAAGTGGGCCTCACAACACGGAAAAATCTAAATTAAGGACGAACAGAATACAAGAACCCAACCCATACAAATTAATAACAACCTAATAGAATATGTAGATCGCTACACATACCTAATTAGGTCAAATAATTTCACCAGAAGATCAAACCCAGAACGAAATCGAAACCAGGATAAGCAACTCATGGAAAAGATACTGGTCGCTCAAAGAAGTAATGAAGAACCCCCACTTCTCAATGAAAGATAAAAAGAAAGTGTTAATTAACACTTGTATACTACCATGCCGTATAGGTCCCGTGTGGTGCCGGCAAAGAATAGTACCTACCTATACATACCCGTGGGTGTCGTAAGAGGCGACTAAGGGTTAACAGAAGGATGGGCAGCAGAATCCTCCTTTGTATATTACATCTTACTTACTGCGGTCACCTACATCCGCGGTCCGTGGTGCCAGCCGTAACGCTAACAAGCGAGGTGACTATGGTACTTCCCCTCCACATTTTTTAGCAAAAGCTGGAATTCTGGAGGGAGCTCCCTGTCCTGTAGTGGACGTATCATGGGATGTTATGATGATACTACCATGCATGACTTATGGCTGCCCAACATGGGGCTTAACCACGGAGTAGAGAAAAAAGCTTTAAGAGTGTGCCAAAACAGGATGAAGAGAAGTATGTTGAACATCAAATTAAAAGACAGAGTTAAATTGACTGATGTGGCAGACAGGTGTGGCAGATGTCACATACAAATGGTCCAACTTGTGACACCACTGTGTGGTACCCTCGCGATGAAAAAAGATGGAAGGGGAGGCAAAGAAAAAGATAGGATGATATCAGAGAATTTGCTGGAACAACATGGAGGACGGTCATGGACAAATAATTGTGGCAAATTCTAAGGGAGGCCTTTGCCAAAGGGCAAACTGACAAAACTAACAACAGGGCTGTCAGAGAAGAATAAAATATACTATGTTTACTAGAATACAAAAAAAAAGGTAAGATAGAATATGGTAAATGTTAAAAAACCGGCCAAGTGCGAGTCGGACTCGCGCACTGAGGGTTCCGTACCACCACATAAACATAATTGTATTAGTTGAAATTTCAGTAAGTTAATGTGCTACATTTTTTGAGTCCGACACGCGCTTGACCAAATTTTATTATTTGTTATTATATTATAGCTTACGCACTATAAACATACCAATTTTCAAGTTTGTAAGTGTTCCCGTTTTTAAATAGAACTAAAACAAAAATCGCCTCAGCGACCATCCAACTTGACCCCTCTCTTATATAAATGTTCTAGAAACGGGAGCTCACCACAATTGGTTACCATTAGTTGTGAGAAAAGTTGTAATATTTAATGATTTCAGACTTTTCCCATTATTTGTACAGTGAGACCTAGCTTCTTGCCGAATTTCATAATTTTAGGTCAACGGGAAGTACCCTGTAGGTTTTGCATTTTTGAATAAATGTATGGAGATGAGGACATAAAATGCCATATCTTTTGATTGCGTTGTGGTAAAAATTGAAATTTTCAGATCTTGTGTGGTTCATAGATCCTAATATATGGTATTAATTTCAACCTGATCCCTTCACCCGTTCGTGAGATAAAGGGTCTTGACAGACAGACAGGCAGACAGACGGACAACAAAGTGATCCTATAAGGGTTCCGTTTTTTTCTTTTGAGGTACGGAACCCTAAAAACAGAGTGTAAAAAACAATGTCAGTACCTAGGTAATAAAGGCTTTATTTATTTATTAATTACGTAATTAATTTCCCATCTGTTCTTACTTACTATAATTATTATTTATTTAATTCAAGATGACAGAGATCCATAAAATGATTAGTATAAACTTATTCTATGTTAGTAAATTATGTCACAAAAATAAGGCACTAAATTATTCATCATTATTTAAAATCAGGGTTATGCAAGGTTGTTCATGACTTGTAGTAGTTGCAGCTATAATGCTCTCACAATGTTTTTTTCTTCCCATCTATTCGAAAAGAACGACTGGGTCCTCCTTTATAAGCAACCTAAGGTTGTGTTTTCTATGAAACTTGATAAGTGCGCCGGAAAGTACTTTGCGGCGCACTTATTTGGTACATCTTAGTGTTCAGCGCCAAAGAAATCGGACGCAAATATAGTAAGGTGACTAAGTGACTTAACCTTCCCTAGTGTCTTAAAAGGCGACTAAGTGTCTTAATCTGACATTGTCATAAAAGGCTATAAGTGACTTAACCTTCCCTCAGGTCATAAACGGCGACTAAGTGTCTTAATCTTCCACTAAGTGTTTTCATCTGTCATAGTGTCTAGAAAGGCGACTAGGTGTCTTAATCTTCCATTGTGTCATAAAAGGCGACTAAGTGACTTAACCTTCCCTTGTGTCATAAAAGGCGACTAAGTGACTTGACTTTCCCTTGTGCCATAAAAGGCGACTAAGGGTTTTAATCTGCCCTTGTGTGATAAAAGGTGACTAAGTGACATAACATTTTATACAAACCTGTCTGCTAAATTTAATTTGGTCTTGATTTTATCAGTTGCTTAGCAATTAATAAAATATGAGGCGACTTTTATTTTCTCATAGTGGGTGATGAAAAGTAGAGTGTATCACTCGGGCGGAAATATATTTAAGGCTCGGGCGACGTACTTTGAATCCCTCGCTACGTTCAGGATTCTACTAAAGAATAGAATCCCTCACTTCGCTCTGGATTCAAAAAAGCGCCCTCGCCGTAAAAATATTATTTTGCTCCCTTATGATACAATCTACTATTTGACCCTTGCATCCACAGATCTTTAGGTACAGTCAAGAGCACATCAAGCTTGACACTTTGGACTTTGTAAGGTTCTTATCTCAATAACGTATGGGCTAGACTCGCACTGCGAGTGTCAAGCTTGACCTGTCGTTGACTGTACTTAAATGTATTTTTATGTAGGTTAACTGAAAAATTTAAAATGAACACAATAAAACACTTATAATTGAAATGGATACTCTTATTTATTAATTATTAGTCTATTTAGGCTGCATTCCAATACAGTTAGAAATTACTCTAATAATAAAAACAGGGTTCGTTTACATAATTCCTACATAATGTGAATGAGACAGACTGCTGTTAAATGGCCCCTAAACAATTTTTTTTTATTTCACTGTCTATGGGATTACTCTTGACCTCGATCTAGCCCTGAAGACAGAGATGAGGTCGACAATGGAACAAGCTTGGCCAGAGAAGCCTTTTCCTTGCAACTTAAATATATTTGGGTAATAAGAGCTTGGGAACACAGACACTAGCAGAGCCATGCGCATTATAAAAGATGGATGTTTCCAAGCACTTTGTGCAGATGTGTGGAATATCAACAAAGTATGGGTGACATCCTGCGATGCGTCTGGATTACCATTGGTAGGGGGGGGCTCAAACTACACATGTCTTTAATTTTAAATATTTATTTTTTATACACAATGCACTCCTAATTTGCGAGCTTTTTGTTTGGCATGGTGAGATTAATTAGAACTTATTTAGACTTTTATCTCTTTGTTAGTTAGTAAATTAATGTTGTTAAGTCCGTTCTCGTTCTTTGTACCTTTTAATATTAATTCCTCATTTTTCTTTATAAGTACTCGCCCTTTTGTAAATATAACTTCTCCGTTCTTTTCTGTTATGGTATTTACTGATATGAGATTCTTCTTTAAATTAGGCACAAATAAAACATCTCTGAAATTTACATTTTCTGTTTTGAATAGTTCCAATAACAGTAGATTTTAATGTATTATTTTTCTTTGCCATTTGTATCTGAATACAGAAGAAGAAAATATTTTCTTTGTCATGTGTGATGGATGACGATCAAGTTTAAAGTTTTCTGTTTCAGTAGGTAGGTATACAATGTTGTCTCATCTATGTTTTCATTTTTAACTTCTGTAAGAAATTAAACTATACTTGTTATGTTTTCTCTCATTATTTTTGTACCAATAACAGTCTTTTTGTTTATGATTATTGCATTATTCTTAAAACAATTGTACACTTATTATAGTTTTTATTTTTCCTTGTAAGCCTTGAAAGCAATGGATTCTGGTGTATAGTTTGTTGATCGGAGGGCGTAGATTCCCATGTATTTTGGGCATGCAGTGTGCAGTACCTAATGAAGTTCTTGTAAGACTGGTAATGTCGAAAATAGTTTTGACATTAACATTTTTCATTAATTTTTTCAGTTGATGTCCATTTGTAATCTGGTAGGTCATATCTTTGGAGTTGGTTGTCAAAGTTACAAGTGAAAAATTGCTGTAACAACTGACACTTCTGTTGGTCTGATCTGTGTTCAAATAAAGATATTATCAAACTATTTTATCATACTTAGGAGATGATTATTATGCTTCCTGTCGATTGTACTTGTAATGTATTTCTGAGCCTGTGCATCCAGCTTCTGTTTAGACCTTCACTCTTGAATAATATGTTTAGCTGGAACTCCCACAAAGGAAAAGTCGTCTCATCTACGAGACACTTAATTTTTGCAACTTCGGTCGTCATTTTTATTTAGTATTTTTACTAGTTTTATCACATAAAATTTCATCAAATACATTGGTGGTGTTAGAGCAGTATTTTTTTATCTCTCTTCTTTATTATCAGGAATTTTATCGTTAACATGATCTACCTGTAGTAACAGGCTGTTCCGTAATGTATTTAACAACTGCAAATAAATAAACTTTTGTTTCTATGGAAAATGTCGATCTTTGACTTCGGTCCTAACCAAACCAAATACCCAATGCGTTCAAGTAAGGAGACGCTCTCCTTTATAAATCTGTGGTTCAAGTCAAGTGAATGGATTTCTTTATCACCTATCTCTGTTTCTTTCGTCATGCCGTGACAGCTGATATGAATTGTCAGTTATATTATCTGTGAACATCAGTGAAAACAAGGCTCGAAAACACGAGAGTTTTTGTCTATGGTGGTGGTCCGCCATATTGGTTTGGCTTCCGATTCCGCGGTCGTACATTCCGTGGTTGTACATTCTTGGTTGTGCATTCCGAGCTCGGACAAGGAATGTCCGGCCGCGGATTGCACGGCCAGGGAATTGCCAGCCAGGGTGTACACGGATTCCGAGGGCGGTCATTACTTGGCTTCGTATTCCGCGGTCGTACAATCCGCGGTCGTGCATTCCGATTTCCCAAAAAATCCAAAAAGTTGAAATCATTCCGAAAAGTACGTGTTATATTTAAATTTTGTGATAAACGTACAAGTGTAAGGTGAGTTAAACATGTGCTGGATATAATTTAATGCTGATGTCATTTGCAAGGTAGCGTAAACGCGTGTTGATAGGTAAGATCAACATCTACGTATTAGACGAAGGCGAAGGAACACAAGTCACGAGCATGTTTTCAGATGAGCGAAGGGCAGAGTATGGTGGACAAGTCGGAGAGCTCGTCGTTCGAGGACCTAGCCTCGGCGGCGGCGGCCGAGATTGAGGAGGCTAAGCTCGCGGAAGTAGCGGCCGCGGAAAAAGAAAAATCAACAGAAACTAAGACAGACGAGTGGCAAGACGTACTAGGATCAGGACACCTTCTAAAAAAGGTCTTAAAATATTTTTTATAACGTTTCTGACTAATATAGAATTATTATTAGAAGTACCTTGTTTATACCTTGCTAAATATATTTCGGACAGCATATCACTTCCTGTCTTTTGCAATGTTATCAACTCTATGTTGGTCATAACAGCTTCCTATAGTGTATTTATTTACCTAATCATAAACTTTTTAAACTGTTATTTTCAAAGTAAGTAATGGAACTGGTTAAATTAATTTTATATTCAAAGACAAGAAATTAATATGACTACTATTTTATATTACCCATTTTTATTAAATTATTACATACATATTATGCAAAAAACAATATATAAAACTTTGTATGAAAAGGTCAGCAGTACCAAGTCTTTGTTTACTTGCAGATATTAAAAGCAGGTGATGAGTCAGAAGGCATAAGGCCACAAAGAAGTGACATTTGTAAAATTAGCTATGAAGTTAAAATTAAGGATACTGACCATGTGGTGGAGAAGAGAGATCATGTCAAAATTTACTTGGGAGATAATGAAGTAAGTATGAAATGTTTTTGTTACCATATTTTACTATATTACCTACAGCGAACAACAATACTATAGAACGGTAACTACGCTTCAAACTTGACCCCACGAAATAGTTACCTAAGTAGGCAGAGCTAAAATAGTTACTTCTCAACTACCACTAGCTGACATTGCAGCATGCGCAAGAACCAATCCCTGCTCTCGTTCTGAATTTGAACCAATTGATTCGTATTTTGAATATATGTCGTTTTGGTTTCACGTAGGGCCACTTTTTGTGTGGAATTTGTTCTGAGTTAGAGTTCCTGTTATTATTTATTCGTAGATTACCTATAAATTAGGCTTTTTAGGTAGGTCTGCTCTATCATGAATTTATCACATTTAAACGAAGCCTTCTTTGATTTTTATCTAATAGGTAATTGGTACAATTTTTTTTATAATTATTTTAATAAAGTCAGACATACTAAAAAGAGAAATAAACTCTGTAATTTGCATTTGAAGTTTAAGCTTTTGTACAGGCCAAACATAGCTTGTAAACAAAGAATTCTTATTATATTAGTATTTGGCATAACCTATTAAATGATTAAGAAAATTTGCATGATGCCTGATAAGAATAGTACCACCCATCGCTTCCATGATACTGGGGTCACCAACCACTGTAGCCATTTTGCTAGGAGCTATGCTAATAAGCATTGTGACTGTAGTGCATCCCTCTCCATCCACAGGTTTTTGCTGTGATGTTCTGGGTGAGTTCTCTATCCAGCAGTGGACATATATGGGGAGATATGATGATGGTTACTATTTAAGAGCCATTTTAAATGTCTGCTTAAAGTATAAAGCAAATTGATTACATAATCACATGAATCCAATACCTGTGTGAAATTTCGTAAAGACGCGCGTGACGTCATGCAGTTTTAAAAGCAACTGTGTTTATAAGCAAATATCTAGATATGCATATTATTTGAGGAAAAATAAGTTTTCGTTTTCATATGAAACAATTTAAGAATTTCAATCACCTTTAAAAAGATGTTTGAATACAATCTAGCATTTTCAGTACTGATAATTATTTTGAATGCTGATGCATTGGATGTTACACAATTTTTAATTGGGCTTTACTTTAAATTCGCGTGTGTTAAAACAGGTTTTGTATAGATAGTTTAATCAAAGACTTTTACTTATTCACTAGCCCACAACTCAATTTGTTTGAAGTGTATTTTGTATGTCACAGCTCTGGTCACATGGTAATTTATCCAAGAACAACTCAAAGCTTTAATATGTATGTAATGAGAGCTCACCTGCCATATATAATGGTAACGACAAAGATATATCACTAGTTCCTGACATTGGAGATAAATAATTTTCAAGTCTTATCATAAGCTTTTGTATGTATTGTTTGTATGTTGCTTGCATAAAGAAACAGATTGATAAAACATTCATAATTCAATTATTTGGATTCAGAAACATCTAGATACCATATTGTGATCTTTTATTTATGGTATATGTACAGACAGTAAGCATTTACAGTTTTTTTTGGAATGAAATCCCTTATTTTAATATATTAGTCATAAGCCTATTAATCTATACTAAAAAACTGTGAATATCACTAGAGGAGCCCTATGGCCTTGATATGTTTGTCTTAATGAATATTTTATAGTTCAATAAAATTAGCATTCTCTCATATTATTCTGAAGTTAATAAATATAAATGTAGTCAACTGTAACAGTTTTGTCGAAATTTGTTTAATTTATAGGCTGTTGTTTAATAAGTTTGGCAATGAACAATTCGCTCGCCTAGTATTTTTGAAGTTCTTATTTTTTTAGTATGCATTTCGTTATTTTGTACGACGTATATTTATTATTGTGACTGTAGGCAATAGCACAGTAAATATATAAGCTAAAGCAGTATGGAAACTCGGGCCTTTTTTTGAAAAAAGAACTATTCTGCGTCGCGTCGGAGCGTCAGGGTTGTTAACCAGAATTTTTGAAATAAGAATAGTATGATGAACTCAAATATTGAGTGCTCTTTATTCCAGCATGTTTTCGGACCGTAAAACTAAACAACTTTCCGTAAGAAGTCGAAATACGAAATAATATTTTTTTATGTCCAATTGGCAATAGCATTAGAAACTGCGTCAGCCGATAGCTCGTTTTGTATGGGGGGCAATTTTTTTCGTCTTTCGACCTAGGTTCTTTACTTAGTATCACATAAGCTTAGATTAATATACTTAGTCGCCTTTTAGCACCCAAGGGAAGGTTAAGCCACTTAGTCACGAAACTCTTAGTCTCCTTTTACGACACAAGGAAAGGTTAAGTCACTTAGTCGCCTTTTAAGACACAAGTGCAGATAAAGACACTTAATCGCCTTTTAAGACAAGGGCAGATAAAGACACTTAGTCGCCTTTTATGACACAAGGGCAGATAAAGACACTTAGTCGCCTTTTATGACACAAGGGTAGATAAAGACACTAAGTCGCCTTTTATAACACAAGGGCAGATTAAGATACTTAGTCGCCTTTTATCGCACAAGGACAGGGACATACTTATAGGGACCCTATATGTACCTATTTGTTTGTATCATGGTTTTGGCACGCACGACTTACTTCAGCGCGAAAACTGCTTATTTTCCTGTAGCGGTGTGCGCATGTGTGAGTGCGCCAGTTTTGAACGTTTGTTAGGAGTTTCCATACTGCTTTAGCTTATATAGCGCGTGGGTTTTTTATTGTCGCTTCTTTTTTTTCCCACAATGGCGCCACATTGTTTGTGAAGCGATGTAGTTTAGCTGACGTCATTAAGAGATTTTAATATCCAACAATGAATAAACGATTTTGATTTGATTTGATTATATTTACTGTGGCAATAGGCATGCATGCGTTCATGTAAATGGCTGGATTCATACATAATACTGAAGAGCAATGAAGTGTGAATGTTGTTTTAGTTTACAGCTGGTTTTTATTCCTTACGAAGTTACAAGTGGGTGTCACCCTCAATTCACCTACCCTATACTATTAAATAAGCAATATTTGTAATTGGTTTCTCGAAAACAGCTCTAACAATTTCGATAAAATTTACTATATGGGAGTTTACGGGGGCAATAAGTCGATCTAGCTATTTCTCATGTCTTTTTCTCCATTTTTTTTTAATTTATTGAAAATAGCGCGTTTCAGACACCCTGATGAATGTCAGAGGTGGAATGAATGGCAAAATAGATGAAGTATGTCAGATGATGGATGAAAGGCGTATAGACGTACTGTGTGTGAATGAGACTAAACGGAAAGGTTGTGACACCACAGAACATGGCCCTTACACAGCGTACTGGTCTGGTGGTCCCAGTACCAGCAGAGGCTGTCAGGGAGTCGGTGTCATACTTTCCGAAAGAATGGTAGAGTGCGTGAAAGAAGTCGAGTGTGTGAGCCCAAGACTCATCTGGGTCAGGCTAAAAGTCGGACTGACTCGAATCTTCGTTCTGGGTGCATATGCACCTACGGATGTGGGTTCGCGAAGGTCTCCAAAAGCCCAAAAAGAGATAGATGAGTTTTGGGTAAATATGAGAGATACATTACGGAAATGTGAACAGAATGAACGAGTTATCATGCTAGGTGATTTTAATGGATGGGTAGGAAGAAAGCGTGACGGTTATGAAAGAGTTGTTGGTAAGTTTGGTGATGAACGTGTGAATGAAAATGGTGTAAGTCTGCTTGAGATATGTTTGGAATGGAATCTTTTTGTGGCAAACACTATGTTTGACCACAAAAGGATCCATATGTATACAAGAGAGGAGGGTGATGCGAGAAGTATGATCGATTTTGTAGTTGTGGATGAAAGATTGAGGAAAAGGGTTCTGGACGCTCGCGCATATCGCGGAGTCGGCATCGACACAGACCACCACCTGGTTGTAACTTGAATTGGTGGTCTATTTAATCGGTGGCGGCATAAAGCACAAGAGCAGACGAGCGTTTTGGAACGAATTAAAGTGGAGAGATTGCAAGAGGAGGATGTCAGAAGTGAATACTTGAAAGACTTGAGTGAAAGATTTGAGAACCTAGATAAAGAGAATGATATTGAATGCTTGTGGAATGAATTTAAAGATGGATTAGTAGGAGTAGCTGTCAATGTTTGGAGAAATGGTGGAAAGAAGAAGAATGTGTGGATGGATAAAAGTGTACAAGCAGCTGTTTGTGAAAAGAAAAAAGCATGGTTAGATTGGTTAGCTGTAAAAGCTAATCAAAGAATGCAGAAGGCCACAAGTGATGATGTTAGTGTAGCACGAAAGGAATATAAAAGAGTGAAAGGTATTGTAAAGGATGTTGTTGAGAGAAAGAAAGAGGAGTGTAAAGATGAGTTTGACAGAAGGCTTTCTGAAGATTTCCAGTCAAACCAAAAGTTTTTCTGGAAATCCATACGGACAGCCCGAGGAAAGTTTGGAACATCGAAGCTGAGTAAAATCAGAAGCCAGGATGGAAGTATTATAAAAGGTGAAGAATGTGTGCTGAAGAGATGGAAGGAATATTTTGAAAGTTTGTTTGAGAGAGAAGCAGAGGCTAGCGTACCGAGGTCTTCTGTGGAAGTGCATGAGAATGAATATGAGAGTAATGCAAGTGAGATAAGTATGGATGAGATCATGAAAGCAATGAAAAGTATGAAATCAGGCAGGTGGGTATGATAGAGTGTCGGTCGAAATGTTGAAGGCTGGGCGAGGCATTGTGGCTAGTCAGCTGTACCGCCTTTTCAACCTGTGTTGGACGAACGGCCAAGTACCAGGTGACTGGTGCAAGGCTGTGATTGTGCCGCTGTACAAGGGAAAAGGGTCACAACAGGACTGCAAAAATTACCGCGGGATAAGTCTTCTCAGTATCGTCGGCAAACTGTATGCAAAGGTTTTGATTGAAAGAGTGATGAAAGATACTGACGAAAAAATATGAGATGTACAAGCGGGATTTAGAAAGGGAATGGGATGTACTGATCAGGTCTTTTCTTTGCGGTGCATAGCTGAAAAGTTTTTGGCCAAAAACCAGAAAGTCTACTGCGCGTTCGTGGATTTGGAAAAGGCCTATGACCGAGTGGTGAGGAATGAATTGTGGTCGGCATTGTCTATGTATGGGGTGAACGGTCATCTGATTCAAGCACTGAAATCTCTCTATGAGGATTCCAGTGCTTGCGTCAGAATAAACGGGGCGTTCACTGAATGGTTTAGCATCGAAAAAGGTGTTAGGCACGGATGTGTAGCTGTTTAACCTATTCATGGATAATTGTTTGACTGATCTGAAAGAGAGTATGTGTGGACTGAGAATGAATGAGTTACTCATCAAATGTCTTCTCTACGCTGATGACCAAGTTATACTTGCGTCATCTGCTCACGAGTTACAGGAGATGGTAACAATAATGAATGTGGCTTTTGATAGGAAAGGAATGAAAGTTATTGTAAGCAAGACGAAAGTAATGGTACTTAAAAGAGAAGAGTGTATGACAGAGTGTACTATATTAATAGGTGGTGAACAAGTCGAACAAGTGAAGGAGTTTGTGTATCTGGGTTCTAAGTTTACGAGAGATGGAAAGTGTGAAAGTGATATCGTAAGAAGAGTGAATGCTGGAAACATGGTGAATGGTGCTCTGCATGCTTTTATGAAGAGTCAGAAGGTGTCTCACAAGGCTCGTCTGACTGTTCATAGAGGCGTTTTGGTACCAACACTGATGTACGGCAGTGAAAGCTGGGTATGGCAGAAGAAGCATGAAAGTAGAATTAATGCAGTAGAAATGAGAGCGTTGAGGAGTATGATTGGTGTGAAATTGAGTGACAGGATCAGAAATAGTGTGATAAGAGAACGTTGTGGCGTAAAAGAAGACGTTGTGACTAAAATTGAGAAAGGGATGCTGAGATGGTTTGGTCATGTAGAGAGGATGAATAAAGAAAGATTGACGAAAGAGATCCACAAGGCGAGAGTGAATGGAAACGTTGGAAGGGGAAAGCCTCGGCGAACGTACCAGGACCAAATTCAGGACGTTCTGAATAAAGGCCAGGTTAAAAGTACCCTAAACCAACGAGCATGTATGAAAGGATTGATGAAGGTTCAGGAAGCAAGGGAAGTATGTCAAGATTGTAGCAGGTGGAGAACTGTGGTCTCTGCCTACCCCGACGGGAACAAGGCGTGGTGTTATGTATATTTTATGTATGCAGACACCCTACAGCGCCATCTGTTGGTGAGCTTTGATTAAGATTATACAACAGAGTGGAGCTCTGTCACCCATGTACTAATTTATAATCAAAATTTTTTTTACTATACAAAAAAGGTGCCTTTTTGGGGTTCCTAAAAAAGGAACCCTAAGGGTGCCTGTCCATTGACGCGGAGCGAGCTGGCGGAGCGGAGAAACGAGGAAATACTAACCAATAGGATTGCAGAGCGATTGCGGAGCGGAGTTTTTATGCAATCTTATTGGTTATGGTGCGACTTTGTCTGTCTGTCCGTCTTTTTAGGGTTCCGTACCTCAAAGGAAAAAAACGGAACCCTTATAGGATCACTTTGTTGTCCGTCTGTCTGTCTGTCTGTCTGTCAAGACCCTTTATCTCACGAACGGGTAAAGGTATCAGGTTGAAATTAATAATATATATTAGGATCCATGAACCACACAAGATCTGAAAATTTCAATTTTTTACAACGACGCTATCAAAAGATATGGCATTTTATGTCCTTATCTCCATACATTTATGCAAAAATGAAAAACCTACAGGGTACTTCCCGTTGACCTAAAATTATGAAATTCGGCTCACAGTACAAATAATGAGAAAAGTCTGAAATCATTAAATATTACAACTTTTCTCACAACTAATAGTAACCAATTGTGGTGAGCTCCCGTTACAAGAACATTCATATAAGAGAGGGGTCAAGTTGGATGGTCGCTGAGGCGATTTTTGTTTTACTTTAATTTTAAAAACGGGAATACATGCAAACTTGAAAATTGGTATGTTAATAGCATAAGCTATAAAATAACAACAAATAATAAAATATAGTCAAGCGCGTGTCGGACTAAAAAAATCTAGCACATTAACTTACTGAAATTTCAACTAATACAATTATGATTATGTGGTGGTACGGAACCCTCTTTAAGCGAGTCCGACTCGCACTTGGCCGGTTTTTTTTTATGTGACAAGTGAGCAAACAAGCAGGTGGACCACCTGATGGAAAGTGGTCACCACCGTCCATGGAGCCCACTGTCTTATTAGTGGCATAACTTGACTAATAAGACAGCAAAGCACGTTACCCACCCCGAGAACTAAGATGGTGTGTCTCGTGTGCCAGTAATTTCGCTGGCTCCCTCACCCTTCAAACCGAAACACAGCAGGGCAACTGCTATTTCACGGCAGAAATAGGCAAGGGGGTGGTCGATAGAAGTTTATGTAAATATTACAACAAAAATAAAACGATCTTTCTAAGTTGAACAGCTTTTTAGTAATTTGCTAAAAACCTTTACAAACAAATTTAGTTTTGCGGTCCTAAAAATGGACTTTATTGCTTCCAAAAATACTAAAGATATATCGGAACCCTCGGCGCGCGATTCCGACTCGAACTTGAGCGTTTTTTTTAACAGAACAACTTGCGCTAAAATAATGTGTTTTTAGATAGGGTTTTCTCTAGTGAAATAGTTTTAGACACAGCATTTGATCACCTGTCTGCAGCACTGCAATTTCCTTCCAATGAAACCAAGAACTTTGGTTGTTTTCTTCGTCTATACGGGAAAGTACGGTGTGCGGGAGTGCCAGTGCCACTGGGGGATCGGAGGTGGTCAGTTGCGTGGCTTAGGATCGGTCTTGGTCTCTAGGCAAGTCTGTTCCGGGTAACTCATACTGGAGGGTAGCGGGATCCGAGGCACGGTCTCTGCCGTTGGCCGACCGCAGGTAGATGGGGGCCCAAGTACCACGAAAGCCGACGTGGGAAAGGCTGCCCCGCCAACTAGCGAAAAATCCTGGAATGCTCCGTCGTGCCAGCTGGCGACTGGACGGGAGGACCCGACGGCCATTTCAGGGGGGCTCGGGCGTCCCCGCAGTCTCCAGATGAGTTCCCCACTGGTCAGATGAGCCGAAGAGTCTCATTTGATAACCTAGCCACGTCTCGACCAGTTTCCGTTCCCCCACAACAACAAGCTCTCCATGTCAAAGTCCAAAAAGAAAAAGGTTTCTAAACGGCGGCACTTCCTCCCACTAAAAGTGCACCTCACTAACATCCGGGGGTTGCACTCCAATCTCGATCCGGTCCATTTCCACCTTGAGACCGAGAAGCCGCACCTATTCTTTTTAACGGAGACGCAGATAGCAACACCGTCAGACGTGGCGTACCTCAACTACCCGGGTTACTCGTTGGAACACAAGTTCAAAAACCGGTCAAGTGCGAGTCGGACTCGCGCGCCGAGGGTTCCGATATACCTATAGTATTTTTGGAAGCAATAAAGTCAATTTTCAGGACCGCAAAACTAAATTTGTTTGTAAACGTTTTTTGCAGATTTCTAAAAAACTGTGCAACTTAGAAAGGTCGTTTTATTTTTGCTGTAAAGTTTACATAAACCTCTTTCAACAGTAATTAATTCAGATTTTTCCTTACTCAAACTTCGGAGATAAGGGGGGGGGAATGGTATTTTTTTTGACATTTTTCATCATAACTTGAAAACTAAGAAACTTAAAAAAATACAAAAATATTTTTTAAAATGTAAAAGTAAAGCCCTTTTATATGATACCCCACTCAACCTAGTAGCGACAATTTGAAATTTGGCCCCCCCTATTTTGTCCCCCTTTACATTAATAATCATACTTTTTTCAAAAAAATTTCATGTGCAATTAAGTTGGGCAACTATATTCTAAAACTACTCCAAATTTCAGGTCGATAGCATAAGTGGTTGCTGAGATATAGAGGTGTGACAGACAGACGGACAGACAGAGCGGCACCATAAGGGTTCCTTTTTTTACCATTTTGGTATCGGAACCCTAAAAACGAGCCGGGGTCTGTGTGTACGTCCGCGATGACATTTGCTATCGGCGTCTCCGTTGCTTTGAAGATTCAGGGTCATCAACAATATGGATTCTGGTGGACACCGGCATAGAGAAATCTCTCTACGTCGGTGTCTACCGGTCGCACAGCGGTGACCAGGAGACGACCAGGCTCTTTGAGCACCTGTTAGAGAAGGCGGATTGTGCCGTACAACGGTACCCAACAGCGCAGCTTCATTTTCTGGGGGACTTTAATGCCCACCACAGCGAGTGGTTGTTCCCATACCAGAAAACTGACCATGCTGGGAGAGAGGCGCGCAGGTTTGCATTGTCGCTAGATCTCACCCAGCTGGTGAATGTAGCTACGCGGGTGCCTGATGTAGACGGACACACGCCCAATTGCTTGGACTTACTGCTGACTACAGATCCGGACAGGCACTCGGTGTCGGTATCAGCCCCGCTGGGAACATCCGACCACTGTCTGGTGAAGTCCGTGTCGATCAGCTCTCCTCCGGATGATAGCCCAAGAGGCACGAGGCGAGTTTGGCGATACGAGTCAGCAGATTGGGATGAGATGCGGCACTTCTTTGCGTCCTACCCATGGCAGCCAGTGTGTTTTTCTTCGGGCGATCCCTCCTGTTCAGCTGAAGCGGTTGCGGATGTGATACGGCAGGGGATGGAATACTATATTCCATTCTCCGACATACCGCTCGGTCACAAAGCCCGACCTTGGTTCAATGCGGACTGCGCTCGCGCTGCAGCTCGAATGCAGTCCGCATACCAAGCCTGGGTTTTAGCCCGTGATCGCAAAGTTCGAGCTCGACGGGTTCGCGCGAAGAAAAAGGCATTCAATTATGCTGCAAAGTTCTGCAAGAGGGTGATCCGAAAGGCACGTTACGACCATGTCAGTCGCATAGGGACCAAACTTGCATCCTACCCCTCTGGTAGCAAACAATTTTGGTCCCTATCCAAATCGGTCGAAACAAATTTCTGCCGTCTGACATTACCTCCCCTGCTGAAACCTGACGGGTCGCTGGCTCACTCTGCAACAGAGAAAGCAAATTTATTTGCGTCTCTATTTGCAAACAATTCTCGTTTAGATGCCGGCTCTTATCAACCACCAACGATACCTCGCTGTGACTCTTCGATGTCGGAGATCACAATACACGCAAAAGAGGTTCGTAGAGTACTCCGAAGCCTAGACGTGAACAAAGCAAGCGGTCCTGATGGAATACCAGCAAAAGTCTTGAGAAACTGTGCGCCTGAGTTGTCTCCTGTTCTAACACGTCTGTATCGCCTCTCTCTAAAAACAAGAACGGTGCCAAAATCTTGGAAGGTTGCCAACGTACAGCCAGTGCCCAAGAAGGGTAGTCGTGCCGACCCCAGCAACTATCGGCCAATCGCCATCACCTCCATACTCTGCAAAGTTATGGAAAGGGTACTTAATGGTAAACTGCTGACATACCTAGAAGCTAACGACCTACTCAGTGACAGTCAGTATGGCTTTCGCCGGGGACGATCAACTGGGGATCTTGTAGTGTATGTCACGCATTGCTGGGGGGAGGCCATCGAGAAATACGGCGAAGCCCTTGCCGTTTCACTGGACATCTCGAAGGCCTTCGACAGGGTGTGGCACGCAAGTCTGCTGAGCAAACTTCCTGCATACGGCATTCCCGCTGACTTTTGCTCTTGGATTTCTGACTTCCTGAGTGAACGGTCGATCCGAGTGGTCCTTGATGGCTGCTCCTCTGACCTCATGGCTATTGATGCTGGGGTTCCTCAGGGGTCTGTTCTCTCTGCGACTCTTTTCCTGCTGCACATCAACGACCTACTTGGTCCTAGTATTGTTGGGTATGCAGATGACAGTACTGTCGTCGAGAGATATATGTCAAGCGCAAAAGCCAGCAGTGACGAGATACGTTCTTCGAGAGAAGCCATGGTAGAGCGAATAAACTCAACCTTAAGTCGTGTCTCCGAGTGGGGTGACAAAAATCTGGTGAGTTTCAACGCCACCAAAACGCAGGCGTGTCTGTTCACCGCTAAAAGGAGTCCGTTCAATCTGGCTCCTACTTTTCGAGGTACAACTGTACCAGTTACCGACAGCCTCGAGCTACTTGGCATGAAGCTGTGTGCAAACCTGAACTTCGGCGCTAACATTGAGTCAAAAGCCCAAACTGCGGCAAAAAAGTTGGGTATCCTCAATAAGGTGAGGCGTTACTTCACTCCTGGACAGCTTCTAGTTTTATATAAAGCCCAAGTCCGATCGTGCATGGAGAATTGCTGTCACCTTTGGGATGGCTCAGCCAAATACCAACTAGCCGCACTTGACTCGATAGATCGCAGAGCCAAGAAGCTCGTTGGTGATGAGATGCTGGTGAAAACCAAGTTTCATAGTCTGACCCACCGTCGCAAAGTTGCATGTCTGTCGGTTTTCTACAGATTGTACTTCGGAGAGTGTGCTCTAGAGCTCCACGAGCTTATTCCACCATCTCCCTTCTACCGTCGGGAGTCCAGACGCACCGCAGGATATCACCCATACTTGGTTGATATTCCGCACATTCGCACAAAGCGCTTTGAAACATCTTTTATAATGCGCACGGCTAAAGAGTGGAATTCTCTGCCTGCGTCTGTGTTCCCGAGTTCATATAACCCGAATCTATTCAAGTCGCGAGTGAATAGGCTTCTTCTGGGCAAGCTCGCTCCATCGTAGACCTCATCTCTGTCTTCAAGACTAGCTCGAGGTCAAGAGTAAGCCCATTTTCTATAAAAAAAAAAAAAAAAAAAAAGTAAAAAGATAAAGAATAATTGTACTTCGCTTTGGGATAGGCTAGAATTTTTGTTCTGTTCTGAGTCTCCCCAGGTCTTCCCTTCAAAGAATCATCGTACTGTTTTTACAATCAGTATTTTGCAGTTGGTAGTTGATCTGTCTTTTCGATCAAGAAAGTTAAGCATCGTTGGCCGTGGTCATAACCTGGATGGGTGACCGTTATTGTTACAACAACTTGAGCGTTTCCGTGCTTCGTACGGCACGTTAAGCCGTTCACCCAAGTCGCAGGCCATTTGGCGGCCTGATAATTCAGAGAGACAGGTTGGCCACTAACCTTGCAAAGCCTAATCTAGGATTGTGTTTGGTTTGCCGTCTGCTTGGGTTGGGGAGGTCAGATGGCAATCGTTTTGTAAAAAACCAGTACCCTCTTCAAATCCCCTAGGTTAAGTAGCCGACTACGCAAAAACGGGTCTTGAGGACAGAGATGAGGTCGAAGATGGAACGAGCTTGCCCAGAAGAAGCCTATTCACTCGAGACTTGAATAGATTCGGGTTATATGAACTCGGGAACACAGACATAGGTTGAGAATTCCACTCTTTAGCCGTGCGCATTATAAAAGATCTTTCAAAGCGCTTAGCTAAGGCATGGATGATATCTGTTTATGTTGACTCCACAAACAACGAAGTTGAAATTGACTGATGTGATATGACTCAATCATTTTCTTATCTATTACGTATACATATCCACGAGAATAAACATGTAAATAATATTATCTTATCACCGCAACTCATCTTGATATTCGTGTTTCCTTTGTTCTATTCATCATACTTTTTCATTCATACGTTTTTTACATTCTACTGTTAGTTATGAGGATCCGAGAGCCCCAAGGGAAGTATCGAATGCATATTAATTGTGAACTCTTTTGGTGTCTCGCTTTCTGTAGTGTTCCTTAATTAAGTGTAAGAGATGGCAGTACTTCGGAGTTAAAATATTTTCAAAATAGGTAATCGAAAAGACATTTCATGTTTTGTTGTCGCTACCTATATATTTTTCGTTTACAAAAGGAATGACCCACAATCTAACTTCAAATAGATTTATTCAATTTAATATTGAATTTTAGGGTTCCGTACTCAAAAGGTGTAAAACGGGACCCTATTAATGTGCCTCCGATGTGTGTCTGTCTGTCAGCTGGCTGTATCTCATGAACCGTAGTTACCATGAGGTGGCCCAGCCCAACTGCTAGAAGGCTAAAATAAAGACATGGATTTATAAAATAATATACTTACTGCTCAAAAAAAATTGTTTGTTATGTCAGAAACGCTGCTTTCACAAGACAAAAACTAACAATAGTGATTTCAATTTCCATGTTATTGTCTCAATTCATGCGTACCTATACTAAAATTATAAAAAAATAATTTTTGTCGTGATATTTGTACTATTATTTATGAGCATTATTTTATTATGGTGAAGGCATAGTGCCCTCGAGCTCGCAAAAAAAAGTAAACAAAATACAATATCTATGATAACTTTAAGGCACTATCTATCCATAATATGTTCCATCTTAATTATCTGGGTATCCATATCCAGCATATTAATAAACTATTTACGTGAATAAGGTGTCAGTGAGGGTACATTAACGAGTAGTAGTGCCGTTCATAAGACCACGGATTAATATAATGGCCCGTGGTACTACCATTTCTTTTCGGTAGGACTACGAGTCCAGGAGGACACGCAAACCGAACTTGACAGTTCCTACGGCTATAGGAAGAAGAATGGTATAATGTCCAATGTCATGCTTCACTGCTTTTGGCTGTACCACGGCCAATACAAACTTTTCACCCATACATATTATTATTTCCTTTTCAGATTTTACAAGGACTGGACTTAGCCCTAACACTAATGTACAAAGGGGAAGAATGTATCCTGCAACTAGGCCCTCGTTTCGCGTTCGGCGAGACTGGTCTGAAGCCCGGCGAGAGTCTCGGATTGGTGGGTGAAGTTGACAGCCCCAAGTACAATGGGCCAGTGATAGGACCGGACACTTGGCTTGAAGTGAGGCTTGAGCTTCATGATTGGATGGAAGAGCCGGAGCATGAAACTTTGCCCATTGCAGAGAGGATGGAGATTGGGTTGGTATTTTAATAGTTAAAATTGAACGGAAATATAATGAATTTATAGCGCGTTCCGGTTAAATTTGGCTATATGACGGTTATTTTCTGCGCATGGGTGACAGGCGGAGAGCCATGTGACTCGTTTTTTGACTTCTGCGCATTAACGGTCACAGCCAGAGTTATTTTGTACGCCGGTGGAGTTACAGCCAAGAGCAGGTCAACCTTGACTCTAGTCCCAACGGTTTAAAAAAAAAAATAAGAATGGTACATAATCAAGCTTAGCAAATCTGACATGCTCTGTGCCTATATGCTGGGTGGCTACGTTCTGAGCCAATGTCCTGAGTCAAAATATATTTCATTTCGTAATTTATGTGCCATCGATACATCAAGAAACTCAATACGAAATAATCTAGCTTGATTAGAATGAAAGCAGGACAGCGCTACGCTTGAGAGTAGGATAGAGCTGTCCTACCAAATACCTGACAATATAGTGCAATTACCTGAGAGAAAGTTTAAAGAATGTGTAAAGCAAACGTTATGTAAAAAAGCTTACTATAGATTGGATGACTATATGAATGACAAAGAAGTGCTCTGATATTCCAGCGAAACACAAGAAACACATTGTAAAAAGCCGACTCATAAAGTAGGCCGTGCTGCAGTGGTTTCTTGCCGTTTCTTTTACGCTGCCATAGCACGATCCGAAACGGCGTAGACTCGCTCTATTTGCATTGTATTCTGCATGACATTCAATAAGTATTCTGTAAAGAATCTACATTGAATAAAATTATCTGAATCTGAATCTTGAGAGTAGGACAGAGTGATAAGTGTCTCCGTCGCTCCTATATCTTACGTAACGGGCTATCCTGCTGTTTAATGAGTTACTCTTTACGAGTATCTGTGCTCCTCAAAACGGAAAGCTGTGACTAGACTTTTTACGTCATCTATTTAAATAATATGAATAGTTTTTACATTAGTCTAATATGCACCTATAGTATTTTATTGAACAACAAAGTTTGAAGAACTTCCAAAGTTTTCCTTCTTGATTTAAAATCTTTATAAGAGATGCCGGCCAAATCAAATGTCTAAATCTTTGAGTTCTTAGCTGGCATCTTATAATACCGCCTTATGAGGCTTGGGCGCAAAATTATTGAGCATTTTCAGATTTTCTTCTATGTTTTAGGACCAGACAATAATTAACTTATAAGTAGTTATAGCCAAAAAGAATCGAATCTGTGTTAGTTCAGTAATATGTAAATTGAGATAGTGTAATAATGTCAAGGCTGTATACTTTATCTCTTCCATTGTGTGGTATTTAGCCATGACATATTTGACTGCATGAATCTTGAAATATAGGATGATATGAAAAAAAAACAGCTAACCCGAAAGAGTGTTAATTACTCTATTAAACTAAACAACTTTTTTCAAGAATCAAAGGTAAAGTATGAAATGGAGATATAGGAAAAAAAAATATTCGAACTCCCGTACTAACCTGACCAGTTTGTATGGATTAATTTTTCGTATTCTATATTATTGTGTTCTTTGAGAAGTTGTTCAGTTTGATGGACAGATTTAAAGCTACCTTATTGATTTAATAGCTTTGGTATTTTCTGAATTTCTGTATTATTCCCACATATTTTATCGGCCTATGGAAAAGTTTTGGATTTGGCAGATAATTTGATAATCGTATTACTGTACTTACTAGATAACTGTCCACTTTATTTAAATAAAGGTAAATGAACTTTAAAACTATGCAGCTAAACATAGAAGATAAAATTATTGTAGCTTATTAGTCTTATTACTAAGACAGTGTCATTGACCTTAAGTTTTTTTGGTAGAGTAGGTATGTATATTTTCTTATCCAATTTCATTTATTTTTGTGTTTCGGTAAAATAACACATTTTTGTCGATAGATTCTGTTTCACCTCCGTACGCATGAAAATGTCAAAAATACAATGAAATCATGAGAAAAAAATGTTTTCGTCTATATCTTTGCAGAACCCGACGTAGGGCTCGCGGTAACTGGTGGTACGGCCGCGGGGAATCCACACTTGCAGTCCAGTTGTACCGACGAGCTCTAGATGTCCTAGACGAAAGCGAAGGGGGCATTACCGACCCCACCCCTTCGGGGGACATAGCCCCCACTTCGGATGACCTCCAAACGCTATTAGAGGAGCGTCTGAGAGTGCACAACAATATGGCCGCCGCTCAGCTCAAAGCAGGGGCCTATGATGCTGCTTTACAGGTTGGCTATAATAGTAGTTTATGCAACTGTCATATAAAACAGGTTATTAAAACACGAGTTTGAGTTTATCACACGAGGCGCAGCCGAGTGTGATAATAGCATCAAACGAGTGTTTTAATACCATATTATATGCAGTTGCGTATACTACTTTATCTACACTCATTTCGTAATCTTTGAATTATGATTCAAAAAGTTGATACATAAGGCTGAATATTACGCAGAGTATGTATAAAAAATTAAAAAGTTACCATTACGTAACGATTTTTGTATGAAAATTTTGCAAAGGTGTTACGTAATTTAACTTTTTAATCATTACATAACACTTGGATAAAATTCTTTTTGAACCTAAACCTTTTTAAAGAAGACTGAATATAAGGTGCAAGGCTGTGATTGTGCCGCTGTACAAGGGAAAAGGGTCACAACAGGACTGCAAAAATTATCGCGGGATAAGCCTTCTCAGTGTCGTCGGCAAACTGTATGCAAAGGTTTTGATTGAAAGAGTGATGAAAGATACTGACGATAAAATATGGGATGTACAAGCAGGATTTAGAAAGGGAATGGGATGTACAGATCAGGTCTTTTCCTTGCGGTGCATAGCTGAAAAGTTTTTGGCTAAAAACCAAAAAGTCTACTGCGCGTTCGTGGATTTGGAAAAGGCCTATGACCGAGTGGTGAGGAATGAATTGTGGTCAGCATTGTCTATGTATGGGGTGAACGGTCATCTGATTCAAGCACTGAAATCTCTCTATGAGGATTCCAGTGCTTGTGTCAGAATAAACGGGGCGTACACTGAATGGTTTAGCATCGAAAAAGGTGTTAGGCAGGGATGTGTAGCGTCACCTTGGCTGTTTAACCTGTTCATGGATAATTGTTTGATTGATCTGAAAGAGAGTATGTGTGGACTAAGAATGAATGAGTTACTCATCAAATGTCTTCTCTACGCTGATGACCAAGTTGTACTTGCGTCATCTGCTGACGAGTTGCAGGAGATGGTAACAATGATGAATGTGGCTTTGGACAGGAAAGGAATGAAAGTAAATGTAAGCAAGACCAAAGTAATGGTACTTGAAAGAGAAGAATGTATGACAGAGTGTACTATATTAATAGATGGTGAACAAGTCGAACAAGTGAAGGAGTTTGTGTATCTGGGCTCAAAGTTTACGAGAGATGGAAAGTGTGAAAGTGATATTGAAAGAAGAGTGAATGCTGGAAACATGGTGAATGGTGCCCTGCACGCCTTTATGAGGAGTCAGAAGGTGTCTCACAAGGCTCGTTTGGCTGTTCATAGGGGTGTTTTGGTACCAACACTGATGTATGGCAGTGAAAGCTGGGTATGGCAGAAGAAGCATGAAAGTAGAATTAATGCAGTGGAAATGAGAGCCCTAAGGAGTATGATTGGCGTTAAATTAGTGACAGGATTAGAAATAGTGTTATAAGAGAACGGTGTGGCGTAAAAGAAGACGTAGTGACCAAAATCGAGAAAGGGATGCTGAGATGGTTTGGTCATGTAGAGAGGATGAATGAACGAAGATTGACGAAAGAGATCTACCAGGCGAGAGTGAATGGAAACGTTGGAAGGGGAAGGCCTAGGCGAACGTACCAGGACCAAATTCAGGACGTTCTGAATAAAGGCCAGGTTAAAAGTACCCTAAACCGACGAGCATGTATGAAAGGATTGATGAAAGTACAGGAAGCAAGGGAAGTATGTCAAGATCGTAGCAGGTGGAGGACTGTGGTCTCTGCCTACCCCAACGGGAAAGAGGCGTGATGTTATGTATGTATGTATAAGGTCTTTTAGAGAGCCGGTTATAAATTTAACAGTTTTTAGGGTTCCGATACCAAAATGGTAAAAAAAAGGAACCCTTATGGTGCCGCTCTGTCTGTCTGTCCGTCTGTCTGTCACACCTCTATATCTCAGCAACCACTTACGCTATCGAGCTGAAATTTGGAATAGTTTTAGAATATAGTTGCCCAACTTAATTGCACATGAAAATTTTTTGAAAAAAGTATGATTATTAATGTAAAGGGGGCCAAAATAGGGGGGGCCAAATTTCAAATTGTCGCTACTAGGTTGAGTGGGGTATCATATGAAAGGGCTTTACTTGTACATTTTAAAATATATTTTTGTATTTTTTTAAGTTTCTTAGTTTTCAAGTTATGATGAAAAATGTCAAAAAAAATACCATTCCCCCCCCCTTATCTCCGAAGTTTGAGTAAGGGAAAATCTGAATTAATTACAGTTGACAGAGGTTTATGTAAACTTTACAGCAAAAATAAAACGATCTTTCTAAGTTGCACAGTTTTTCAGAAATCTGCAAAAAACCTTTACAAACAAATTTAGTTTTGCGGTCCTGAAAATGGACTTTATTGCTTCCAAAAATACTATAGGTATATCGGAACCCTCGGCGCGCGAGTCCGACTCGCACTTGACCGGTTTTTTCTTAGTAGCTGTCAAATAGTAGCATATTTACGAAGTGTACCTTTTAAACAACCTATTAATTTGGAGCAGTTACAGTAACAGTTACTATAGTTACAATTATTTCATCTGTGGTGGACAGATGCGCGCGCAGCCTGGAATCATAGTAGGCCTTGGAGATAGGTATTAGATTTGCCGCCATTTCTAAATATTTACCTTTTTCAAGTAAATCGTGCTTGTAAAAATTTATTGTAAAAGTAGAAACAGCGGTACAGGCAGGGCACATGCAGTGACACCTAGAGATTCTCTTGAAGTGGCTACTAAAATAACTTAAGATCTTTTTCCATAGAAGTCCATAAAATTGAACGACAAAACCTACAGTGAATTGGGATATATCGAAAATCAAAAAGAAAACCACGTCACTTTAAGAAAATGTTTTGCTTGTTTATTTCAAAGAAGACCTAGCTAGTGGATATATTAAGGCGGCTTCTTCAGACTCATATCAGAACTGTAATATACAAAATATAAGTTACCTTTGTTGTTTACTTACTTTTGTTTAATTTTTATAAGTAAGTACCTACCTATTGCATGAGTGAAGATAATAAAGAAGGCATGGTTTTCTTTTCGATTTTCATTCTTTCCCAATTCATTGTAGGTTATGTCATACAATGTCTTAGACTAATATGGGAGAAGATCATAAGTTATTGAGTATCTTCTGTTGTAACTGCAGTATCCTGACTGCACCACTTTATCTACTTTTTCAATAAACTTTCACATTACTTTCACGGGCACAAAATACTTGAAAAACGTAAATATTTGAAAATGGCGGCAAATCTAATACTCGTATCTATTTCCAAGTCCTTCTAATTTCAGGCTGCGCGCGCATATTTTCCACTACAGATAAAATAATTGTAACTATAGTAACTGTTACTGTAACTGTTCCGAAATAATAGGTTGTTTATAAGGCACACTTTGTAAATATGCTACTGATATTTGACAGCTACTAAGAAAAACTGTTACATTTATAACCGGCTCTGTAAAAGACCTTATATTCAGTCTTCTTTAAAAAGGTTTAGGTTCAAGAAGAATTTTATCCAAGTGTTATGTTATGATTAAAAAGTTAAATTACGTAACACCTTTGCAAAATTTTCATACAAAAATCGTTACGTAATGGTAACTTTTTAATTTTTTATGCATTCTCTGCGTAATATTCAGCCTTATGTACCAACTTTTTGAATCATAATTCAAAGATTACGACATGAGTGTAGATAAAATATTTTACTCTTTGAACGAACTTTTTTAATTTTGAGAATCTACCATTCATTTACTACTTACCATAGTAGAAGGCATTACCGGATCCCGCCACTTTGGGGGACATGGCTCCCACTTCGGGGGACATAGCCCCCACTTCGGATGACCTCAAAACGCTTTTAGAGGAGCTTTTGAGAGTGCTCAACAATATGGCCAAGGCTGCTTTATAGATGATTTAGTTGATTGATGTCAGATTCTCAAAATGCCAAATGTTAATACTCGTACGTAATATAATTTTTTGAAGTGAAAACTTCTTTAGCGGCGCTTGGCACCTTTTTAGATGGGTACAAAAATTTTAACTCGCGTCAGATCCGTAGCCTGATCGAAAAAGCGTCAACTGTCAAGGGTATTGTTATTACAATACGTGTTTTTATTCAGTGACATCAAAGAAATACGCGAGCAATGGCGCGATTGATCCTTACAAAAAGCATAATATTCAAAAATTCAAGTTTTCAATTCTGCCGGCACTCCCGGAGTGCAACCCGTCCTTTTTTTCTGTGTACTTTTAATAATGTGTGCTTGTTTTTTGTTGCGCAATCTTGAATATTGTGTCGCATCTTTCAGTGATAGCCTTTTTAAAGCTCGAAAATTATTTAAGTCGAATGAATAGGCTTCTTCATTCCATCGTTGATCTCATCTCTGTTTACATGACTAGATCGTGGTCAAGAGCAAAAATGTCCTTAACTAAAACCTTTCTTAAGAGGATATGTCTGAAAATATTTAACGCTCAATGGGCGGAGTTTTCTCGCTCGACCCCCCCGCTCCCCGCACACAACACACGCACTGAGCACCCGCCGCACGCCGCACGCGGCACGCTGGCCGCAACAAGCATAGAAATGCAAGGAGTTGCGTTATATAAAATCTTTTTAAATAGAAACATTTAGCTTATTGTTATAAATAGTTTATTTAGATGCCGAATAGTATGATTAAGGGTTTTATAATCACCTAAAGTCGAAATTATGCAGTAAAATAAATTTTGTATTTTTTTACGACTCATTTTACAGTTCAACTAAAAAAGTCTATAAAAACGAAACGAAAAATCTGAATCGATTACAGTCGATAGAAGTTTATGTAAAAAATTAAAGAAAAATAAAAAGACCTCTCGAAGTAACACTGTTTTCAAAAAAAAACAATTTACGCTCTTATATTTAACTATACCTACGTTCAGTATAGGTAAGCAGACACTAGTACATATATGGTATTCTGTGACGCAGATGAACGAAGCTAACAAAAGCCGCGCGTTTTTAGGGTTCCGATACCAAAATGGTAAAAAAAAGGAACCCTTATGGCTCTGTCTGTCTGTCTGTCCGTCTGTCTGTCACACCTCTATATCTCAGCAACCACTTATGCTCATCATATCAGCCGAAAGACGTCCACTGCTGGACATAGGCCTCCCCTAAAGAACTCCATGACGGCCGGTCCTGCGCTGCTCGCATCCAGCGGCTTCCCGCGACCTTGACCAAATCGTCGGTCCACCTTGTGGGGGGCCTGCCAACGCTTCGTCTTCCGGTACGTGGTCGCCACTCTAGAACCCTAACGCCCCATCGGCCATCGGTTCTTCTTGCGATTTGCCCTGCCCACTGCCACTTCAGTTTAGCGATTCTCAGGGCTATGTCAGTTACTTTAGTTCTTCTGCGGATCTCCTCAATTCTGATTTGATCGCGCAGAGAGACTCCGAGCATAGCCCTTTCCATAGCCCTTTGGGTGACTTTGAGCTTTCTGATAAGGCCCATCGTGAGCGGCCACGTCTCGGTGCCATATGTCATCACTGGCAACACACACTGGTCAAAGACTTTCGTCTTGAGACACTGCGGTATTTTGGACGTGAAGATATTGCGGAGCTTCCCGAACGCTGCCCATCCGAGTCGGATTCGACGAGTAACCTCTTTCTCTAAATTGGATTTACCCAGCTGGACTGTTTGTCCCAGGTATACGTACTCATCAACAACTTCGAGCGTAGAGTCTCCAACTTTGAGTGGAGTGGGTACAACAAGGGCGTTAGACACAATTTTCGTTGTATCCATGTTCATTTTAAGACCCACTTGTTGTAAAACTCTACTGTGGTTATTGAGCATCGTGCCGAGATCTTCCAGGGTCTCAGCCATTACGACAATATCGTCGGCAAATCGAAGGTGGGTCATGTACTCGCCATTGATGTTGATGCCAAGTCCTTTCCAGTCCAGGAGTTTGAAAACGTCTTCCAATGCAGCGGTGAACAGTTTAGGAGATATGACGTCTCCCTGTCTCACTGCGCGCGTGACGGTTCGTAATGACTCTCGAGAACAGCTTATAGACATGGCTCAGAAGTGAGATGGGTCTGTAGTTCTTCAGCAGGGTCTTATCACCCTTTTTGAAGAAGAGTACCACCACACTTCTGTGCCATGCCTGTGGCGTTTTCCCTTCGAGTATGACAGAATTAAACAGCTTCTGAAGAGCTTTATGCACTGGCCTTCCGCCTGCTTTCAGAAGCTCAGCCGTAATTCCATCGTGCCCGGGTGCCTTGTTGTTTCTAAGCTGTCTGAGAGCCATTCTAATCTCGTACAAGCTGACGTCCGTTCCAGTGTAACCTGCTCAATTCTTCTTCGAGTTCTGCAACCTTCTCGTCGGTCCGCAATGTGCGCGTGTTATAAGTTGCCAGGGCCAGAGGTCGTCGTTGTTGGTAGCTCGACATCTGCCGGGGATTCTTCGCACCCCCTGCCCCACCGTTACCATGGCCGCTACCGGAGCCAGGAATAGCGGGGCCGCCGGGGACTAGGGGCCGGAGACTATTATTGTGATTCATGTTTATTCTTAGGGGGTTTTACCATAGTCGCCACGCTTGGCAGACGGGTTGGCGCCCGCAGTAAGATGAAATAATACACAGAAGGACGCTACTGTCCATCCTCTGGATTTCATTTCCCTTAGTCGCCTCTTACGACACCCACGGGAAGAGATGGGTCGGTACTATTCTTTTTAGGCCGGCACCGCACAGCTTACCACTTATGCTATCGACCTGAAATTTGGAGTAGTTTTAGAATATAGTTGCCCAACTTTGTTGCACATGAAAAAATTTTGAAAAAAGTATGATTATCAATGTAAAGGGGGCCAAAATAGGGGGGCCCAAATTTCAAATTATCGCTACTAGGTTGAGTGGGGTATCATATGAAAGGGCTTTACTTGTCCATTTTAAAATATATTTTTGTATTTTTTTAAGTTACTTAGTTTTCAAGTTATGATGAAAAATGTCAAAATAAATACCACTTCCCCCCCCCCCCCTTATCTCCGAAGTTTGAGTAAGGAAAAATCTGAATTAATTACAGTTGACAGAAGTTTATGTAAACTTTACAGCAAAAATAAAACGATCTTTCTAAGTTGCACAGTTTCTCAGAAATCTGCAAAAAACCTTTACAAACAAATTTAGTTTTGCGGTCCTGAAAATGGACTTTATTGCTTCCAAAAATACTATAGGTATATCGGAACCCTCGGCGCGCGAGTCCGACTCGCACTTGACTGGTTTTTTCGTATGTCCCTACATTCCGTCCGCCAGGTCTGTCAGTAATAGCGACTCCATTACTCTGTTCGATCAATGGATACGTACTTTTGTAGAATTCTAGCTTTTGCTGGAAAAATGCTGGAAGTACCATAGTCACCTCGCTTGTTAGCGTTTTACGGCTGGCACCATGGATCGCGGTTGTAGGTGACCGCAGTAAGTAAGATGTAACATACAAAAGAGGATGCTGCTGCCCATACTCCAGTTTATAACCCTTAGTCGCCTCTTACGACACCCACGGGTATGTATGGGTTGGTATTATTCTTTGCCGGTACTACACGGGACAGGTATTATTATTAGTAGTATTAGCAAGTAGTATGTTCAATAAAATATGTAATCAGGTTGGTATTTACTTTGATCACAAATAAAAATTCTCATCTAGGGCTACAATGACAATCTCTCAAAAATAATTATAAAATAGGTATATTTTTTGATGAAATAGTTTTTATTGCGCGTGAAAGGTTGGATTTGGGAACAACGAATACAGGTCTGTCGTCGACAGAAGGTCACGGGCAACTGATCGGTGAAAGAAAGGAATAAAATAATTACTTCCGCAACGTATTAGACTGCGACAGATGTAGTGCGCGTGCACCAAAACTAAATGACGTAAGCGCCCGATATAAAATATCGACTTTTTGTAAAAACTAAGAAATAAAATAAAATTTTAGCTTTAGTCAACCCTAGCAACTACGAATACCTTTCTTTATACTTAATTTCAATACTTAAAACACCTCAGATTACACAAAAAGAGGAAGAAACGAAAATTGAAGAGGCAACTTTGGATTTTAATTTTGTGTAGTCGATTTTCAGTAATCATGTTTTGGTTTTAGTGATGCCCTCACATGAATGGTCAAGAAACACATACCTGAAAATCACGGCAAGAAACTGAGTAAATAAAAAGATATTTGTCTCTAAAATACCCAAAAAAAAATGTACATATCGTCTTAACTGACCCCATTTAAGCAGCCTGTACACACGGCCGCACATCAGTAGAAACACTTTTGGACTTTATGGCGTGGTAATAGAGTTGAAAAAGTTTCTATCGACAAGCGGTTGACCGTACGTGAGTTCTTTTCTTGAGCAGTGTCACAACACACCCCGGACATTACATACAACGAGCGCGAATTTGTTTGAATTTAGAAGCATACTCATACAGGCTCCTTCTGAATACTGAAAGGGCAAATAAGTCAACGTATCTGAACAACTTTTGAGAAGCCGATTTTTTTGTCATTTCCTGAAAGTTCTATTCGCTGAAAGTTATTCAGTTATGTTGACTGATCATACCTTTTCAGTATTCGAAAGGCTGTCCCTTACACCCCATATACTCGTATTCAGTACACTGACCCACCCATCGATGCAGCATGTAAATCGCGCGGGCGGGGGGCGCGGGGGTAGTTGCAAGGGAGCGGAGAGTGTCCGTCCCTTTCTCAATGATATTACATTTACCATGATTGAGGACTCCTAACAATTTGTACAGAGACAAAACGAGCAGAGCAAGATAGCATGTTAGATGTACTTCGTCCCTTTCTAATTGTTGCCATACTAATGAAGTTTGCACAATTTCCGTGCAAAAAGTTATGTTTTATATCCACAAATTTTTATTTATACGTATTTTTAAATACTTATTTGAATAATTTTCAACGTGCAAAGTATAAACTTCTCTCATTTTTCATTAAATATTGATAAATGTAGGAAATCATTTTCTTTTGATTTATCTGAATTAAAAACTCTTTGGTAAAATGATTTTCAACAAAGATTTTGCATGACATTTTGTTGATGTTGTCATGGCAACATAAACGAATAGTCATGCAAAATCTATTAGAAAGGGACAGCTTCATCTCATCTTACGTCCTACTCTGCTGGCATAATTTTTGGAAGAGCACAATCTGGTTAAAAGCGCCGCGCGCGAAGTACTAAATCTATGCCCTTATGATAGTAGCAAAGAGAGATAGTACTATTAGTTGATTGTTTCCCCTCAGGCGGTGAGCCGCGTGCTGAGCTGCCAGCCTCAGAACGCGAAGGCCCTGTACCGCAAGGCGCGCATCCTGTCGGCCACGGGGCGCTCCGCGGAGGCGCTGGTGGCCGCCCGCGCCGCCGCCAGCCTCGCGCCCGCCGACGGCGCCGTCCAGAAGGAGCTGCACAAGTGCGAGCAGAAAGCCAACAGGGATAGGTAACTTGGAAGACATCTTTGACCTCTAATATGAGATGACCACTCACTCACTGAGTTTATTCAGCCAGCAGAAAGCCTCCCCCCTGGACATGACCTGCCCAGACCGATCTGGTAGTCTCTAAACAGACTACGGACACAGGTCGGTCGGTGCAAAGACAGCATGTGTAGGTGGGGTTTCACCGACAGCTCTAATAACAAATGTGAGTGCGGTACCTTCCCACAAACAATGGAACACCTAACCTCCTGTCCCGCATGTCCCGACACATGTACGCGTGATGACCTTTTTAAAGCCACAAATGACGCAGTAAATGTGGCAACGTTCTGGGCTACAAAAATATAAACATTTGTAATTGATCGACACGCTAAGAAGAAGAATATGAAATTTTGAATTAGGTACCTTAAATTTGTACAAGATCAAGTCTCACAATCGCCGCACCGGAAGACGTCGGCGTGAAGAAGGAGCTCCAGAAGTGCGAGCAGAAAGCCAACAGAGATAGGTAAGTTAAATAACCACTACAGACGCAACAATCTGACTTGATTAGAATGACAACAGGACAGAGCGATGCGTAAGATATTGGAGCGACAGAATCACCATTAGTTTCTACAAGCTCTAAACTTGTGATCGCCGCCCGCACCCAAAATATTGGCGTCAAAGAGCTACCGAACTGCGAGGAGAAAGTCAACAGGGATAGGTATTTGTTTATATACAGGCTGTTAATTTAATTGCGTGCCATAGCTTAGGGGGTGTTCCAGTAACGATGAAGGAACACAAAAAAAATATAAAAAAATCCTACTTATTTTTTTATCATCAATTTTTTTTCTATAATTTATCAGGCATTACATTTTGACGGTCCTAAGCCCGTTAAAGTATGAAGGGAAAATTGGAGTCACACAAAAAAAAAGAAAGGATTTCTTGATACTGTCGCGCTGGCTGGTTTAGTTTCAATGGAGTTTAATTTTTTTTAAGTAGGATTCTTTTTATATTTTTTTTGTGTTCCTTTATCGTTACTAAAACACCCCTTAAGCTATGGTACGCAATTAAATTAACACCTTGTATACTTTTAATTACCTTCAATTTCTTCAAGATCAAGTCCTATAATCGCCGCGCTTGAACACGCATGCTGTCATTCTAATCTAGCGTCATTATTTCGACTGCAGACATGTAAAACAGGACCAAATAACAGACCATAAGAGATCATCATCGTCATTCTTTAAAATGGTCTAAAACCCTCTGAACAAGAACTTTTCAAGGATCGTAGGAGTCAAGAAGGAACTGCAGAAATGCGAGCAGAAAGCCAACAGAGATAGGTAAATGAAATAACCACCAGAAGCTTCTCTTTTTAGAGTCTTCTGCTTTTCGAGGCAATGGCGAGAAGTATCTACAATAACTTACCCCAAAACGTGGATGTTGATTGGGTTAGCTGGTAGGATGGCTAAATCAATAGCTCTTTGGTTGGCTTAAAACAGATCCTAAATGTGAGTAACGAGAGGTAGGGCACGTAAGAAATAAGAGACAATCATCGTCATTGTAATAGCCTACAACCCATTAATATTAAAAATTCAAGGATCGCTGCTAAGTGGGCGTAAAGGAAATGCAGCAATGCGATTAGAAGGCTTACAGGATAGGTATATATTGTAGAAAAGGATAACTGCCAACCGTAGCGTTCTGAAACTATACAGGCTGTAAGGAAAAGTACCGATTTCCTTTTAACAACATAGTCAGTTTTGCCATTGACTCGAAAAGAAGAAGTAGAATAAAGTACATTAAAAAATATTGATAATAATAAAATAATTCCTATGAAAAAAAAGTTTAAGTTGCCAACCCTATTCTAAGAATCGCAACGCGCACCCTCCGCCATTCACTAACGAACGTCATTCACTAGCATGCAACAGAGATAGCAAATAGAAAACTACGTAAGGACGACACTTAGGAAAATACTCACGCTTATCGGTGCGAAACAATTAAATTAAATTTTAATATTAATTTTTAAAATTTGTTATTTTTTAAACATGCTTATTGTTATGGTTGTTGTTGTTTGACATGTTCTACTTATAGAACATGTCGTTAAAGGGAAATCGGTACTTTTCCTTACACCCTGTATAAAACAGACTCGTGCAATGCATTCTGTCGGCGCCGAGTTGCAACTTAGAAGCTCTATAACTGCTGCCAGAAACGCGGGTGGCAAGAAAGAACTGCATTGCACAAGTTCGAACAGAAAGCTACATTAAATATAGTCGATGTAATGTAAATCGATTAGATAGAATAAGCAGTATGAGAGCAGGACAGAGCGATGCGCTACACATTAAAGCGACAGAGACACGTATTGATTCAACTTACTCTCGGCACGGTTTACCACGTTGAACAGTGGTTAAGTGGGTATCGTCAAAAAGGAACTGCAGAAATGTGTTATCTACTTTTTTGTAGGTCTGTGGAGAGGAAATTAGCCAAGCGAATGTTGGGTACATCAGATACGAAGAAAGGTCCATCGTCACCTGACAAGAAGCCGTCTAGGACTAAAGTAAGCACTTCATATTTTCTCCTATGGTGAAATACTTCTGTATACGTTGTAGATCATCCATAGATCCATACAAGAAATAAACCCTATTGTCATTGGTTTTCAAGTCGCCAAATGAAACTAAGGGTGAATGTCCACCAGTTTGTTGTGCGAGGGAGCTAAGGGGCCATCCATAAATTACGTCACACGTTAAGGGGAAGGGAGGGGGTCGACGAAGTGTGACATTGTGTGACAAGGGGGTGGGAGGGGTTCTAAATTTCGTGATGTCACATTTCAAAACAGATACTAGACTAAATGTTCAACAGGCTAAAGAATTGAAAAGTGATGAGACTTGGTACGCAAATCATGTCCGTGAATTTCAATATTTATTACAAATAGTAAAATGCGAGGTTGTCCCATGTTGTAGTGTGCGACGATCCAGTCTTTGGCGACTATTGCGAGAGGGGTTCTTACCACCACCTGTTTTAATTAGTCAGACATCAAACAGGTACTTCAGTTAGCTTTGGATCTCCGAGCGTCATCACATTTGAAGCAACTTCCGTATGATAGCTATTGCCCTAGTGTCGTAGCATACTTGCTTAAGCGATCATGTGGCATCTGTGGTCTATATTTTGCATCAATCAAAGCCACTAATCAACTTCGTCCTCAAAGAATTGCTGCTAGACGTGCCAGATAACTTCTTTGTGTGGATGATGTCGATGATGCTGTATGGTTGGATGAAAAAGATGTTGACACAACTAATGTTCCTGACATTAACCACCCAAACGATTGGGTTCAAAGTCCATGAACTCAAGATTATTAAGTTTGTACCTTACATTAATATAATAAAAAAAAAAAAAAAAAAAAAATTATGTTAATTTTATTAAAAATAATTAAAATGAAAATAAAACTGATTTCGGGACTGCTGTTTCCATTCAATAATTTCTAAATATAAATTTGCAAAATATGTGACGTCACACTAGGGAGGGGGTCAAAAATGTGACCAGCTGTGACAAGGACGGGGGGAGGTGCAAAAACTCATGAAATTCGTGTGACGTAATTTATGGATGACCCCTAAGCTGTGAGCTGGGAAAATTCCAATCAATAGGATTGCGCCATTTTCGTAGCTTGTTAAATGCGCTGACAAATGGAGCAATCCTATTGGTTGAAATTTTCCAGCTCACAGCTTAGCTCCCTCGCACAACACTGGTGGAAATTCACCAGAGCTTTGTTGTGATTGGATTAATAGGATATGGATAGATTAGAGCTGCGCTCGAAAATAGAAATACAAATGCCAATCATTTATTCATAATATTAATTACTAACTGTGCCCGCGGCTTCGCCCGCGTGGAATTCAGACAATCCCTACTCCTACCGTCCTATATCCGTCTCCTGGTTCTAAGCTACCTCCCCACCAATTTTCAGTCAAATCGGTTTAGCCGTTCTTGAGTTGTAAATAGTGTAACTAACACGACTTTCTTTTATACAGGGTGTAACAAAAAGTTTATACCAACTATGTTAGATGTGAATCTGCCGATGAAACTGAACAACTTTTTTCAAGGAACATAGGTCGAAATACGAAAAAAATGTCTTATCTCCCAAACAAACTGCATTCGCTGATAGCGCATTTTGTATGGAAGGTCAAAAATTTGTATATAGGGTGACTTTTAATTAGTTCTTGATAGGAAAAGGTATGAATATACTCATGATACTTAACAACTTTCCCCAAGCAACATAGGTCGAAATACGAAAATCAAGTTTTGACCTCCCATAGAAACTACATCAGCTGATAGCGCATTTTGTATGGGAGGTCAAATTTGATTTTTCGTATATCGATCTATATTTCTCAGGGAAAGTTGTTCAGTTTCATGGGCAGAATCACATCCTTCAGGGTTGATATATCCTTTCTGTTACACCTTGTATAGATAAGTCAGTCAGGTACAGTCAAGTGCATAAATATGTTTCCTGAAATCCATTGCAATTACATGTATTTATGTAAAGATTCACGAATTCTGTCACACTTTTCTCATCGTTATTATGTCTTTGTTTTTGTTGCAAAAATATCTAAATAACTAAGTGAGCAATAATACGTCCATAAAAGGTTTGTATTGCTTGTTATAAAACAAATTGTCCTTTATAGTATACATATTATTGATCAGTTTCCGCAGACATATTTATATCAGTTAGATTGGATGCTCTAATAATAAACATTCAATGATACATACTTTTGAAACGATAGTTTAGATACATATTTATGCACTTGACTGTACATTAAATTAAACATTATAGTATTTCTTATACTTTAGTAAGTTATTTTAATTATTATTAAATAAACATTAATTGAAATAGAGCAATCCTATTAGTTGAAATTTTTTCAGCTTCCAGATTAGCTAACTAGTACAGCTCTGGCTACCACAGCTTAGCTCAATCGCACAGCATTGGTGGAAATTCATCCTTATACTTTTAAAATGGTTGTGTGTTTCGGCAGATGCTGGTTTGGAGTTCGCTACTGCTAAGTCTGCTGGTCGGCGTGTGTAGTGTCCTCGTCTACCGGTACAAGATGCAGGCGCACTGACCTACCAACAAGCAGACATACTTCCGTACATACTGATCACGTGAGTCTTCTTCTATCGTAGCAACACTCATACTCTTTTAGACTAGTATTCAGTATTGTACAGATCCTTTAGCGAGCATATTGTGGGGCTTGATGCGCATGCTGTGCGGTAGGACATGGTTTGTGGCATCACACCGCAGTCGCAGATGATTTTGCTAGCTTATACAACGCGGTCAATAGTAGATTGTATCACAAGGCTGTAAAATAATATTTTTAAAGCGAGGGCGCTATTTTGAATCCAGAGCGAAATGAAGGATTCTTGAGTAGAATCTCGAGAATGGCGAGGGATTCTAAAGTAGAATCCTGAACGTAGCGAGGGATTCAATAGGTCGCCCAAGGTAAAAATATTTTTGCAGCCGCGTAATACACTCTATTTTTCATCTCCCTCTATGAGAAAAGAATAAGAGGCTCATTGAGACACACACACTCGTCATTAATTTTAAATATTAAATACCATTACAATATTATTACTTTATGAAACAATACTAAAACTCATTTTAAGTATTATATGTAACAACTGAAAATGTTATTAACATTTTTGTATCAATTAGGAACAGAATCTCTTTTGGTTGGTAGTCTTGTTTACATTTCGAGCGTATTTCTTTTTTTATATTCATAATAATATTAAAAATGCAACCGGCCTGTATCATTCTTCATACAATATTTTTGTTCGACCTCTATGGTTGACCTAAAATATTGTACGGTCCCTATAGTGGACCTAAATTCATGTTCGAATTTTAAATCTCATTTTTACCCGCTACGAAAGTCTCTTGGAGAAAACAGCTATTTGTTCGCCTTTATTGGCGAACCGATCAGCGATTTTCGAATAGATCATGGGATGAAAATTAACTTGACGCTTCGCTGGAAAGCAATACCTTCGCCCGCATTCCCTTAACTCGTCCGGCAAATGCCAAAATGACGTCATCAAGCCAAGCGTCAAGTTAATGTGACCGCGTTGTATGTGGCCCCACCGTGTCACTTTTAAGAGAATCTACATGTAATTCCAAATACGCAACACCTCTCGGGTGGTAGTTATACCCATGTAACTGAACAACTTTTGTTCTACGACATTTGGAATTAAAATATAAAAAAATCGATTCTCCATACAAAGTGAAAATCTGATCCGGTCAAATTGTATGGAGTAAATTTTTTTTAATTTTAATTTCCAATAGTTGTAGAACAAAAGTGGTTCAGTTACATGGGTAGGACTACCATCCGTGAGGTTTTGCATATTTGGAATTACACGTTTATACGGGGTGTTTAATAACCGTCAGCATCACAGTTATGTGCTCATACGAGGCTCCGCAGGCGAAAGCAAAAAGTGCCGGCCAGGATTGTAATTTTTTTCGATAATATCTAGTTTAATGATGTTTGTACATATTTACTTAGTTTGGAGAGATATCAGATAGAATAGCTAACGTTCATTCCAAAAAAAAGTTGTAATTTTGAAAAATTTATAATTTATAGTCGAACTAATGTAGCTTGATTAGAATGACAGCAGAAGGAGCGATGCAAGAAATATTGGAGCAACAGAGACACGTATTGCTGCGTCCTGCTATAATTCTAATCAAATTACATTATTTTGTAATAAAGGATTTTATACAGATAACAATTTTCGCAACCCCGGCCACATTGGTGGACTTTTCTCTCGTCTGCGGAGCCTCTACTTATATCCGCGATGGTAACTGAGATATACTTTTTGCTCGGCAGGAAATCGAGATACTATCCGTGATTGGTTGGGACTTGGCGCAGCGCTACTTATATCATTCGATCAAGGAGCTTCATCTTACTACGGCGGCTTTAAGCGAATTTTACTCTAAAGACTAGTCTGACTTAGAACAACTAAGGCCGTCCACTGCGTTAGGCATGATATCGCGTTAGGCCGTTCTGTATAAAATTTCCTTTGTCAACATTGTGTCTCGAAGACACTTGGGCCGGTATTTCACTGGGACACCATGGCGGCGCAACCAGTCGCCGCTACCAACAAAATGTATACAGCTCTATAGAGAGTTACTCACCTGGGCCCTGAGTCAAGTCGCTTTCTATTATATTGCAAACGCTATAGAATAGAATAAAAATGTATGGGATTGACATTAGCTGTCACGCAACATTACGTTAGCTAATGTCAATCCCATATATTTTCATTCTATTCACCTAGCGTTTGCGATTGTAGAAAGCCACTTGACTCAGGGCCCTGGTGTCCGTTTGGTTGCGCAACCAGCTCGGATGCTGGTCGCGCAACCAGCTCGGATGCTGGTCGCGCTACCACTCCCAGTGAAATATAGCCCTTAATACTGTGGCCGCAGGGTGTGGCGACTCTGGTGTCTTTACTGGAGTCTAGTTACGGACACCAGTGGCGCAACCAGTCGCGCCACAGTGGTGTCCCAGTGAAATATCGGCCTTAATAGTATATAAAGCTATCCTACAGATCCTGCTGTCAGGGTAATATCTCACTATTCATGTCCCTCAACACAGAATCCTCAGAGAAAAAAACTGCATGAAAACTTATTTTGACGATGCCAAAAAATAGTCATGAAATAGTCATAAATAGTCACCATAAGGAAAAAAATAGTCGCGTTACAATTCTAGAGTTATAGCTATGGTTTGCTGAGGATTATGGCCATAGGCTATATACAGAATCCTCAGTTCTGATGCAAGCAAACCGTGGGGACTATCGACTTGGTTTTTATTTTAAAAAATAGTCATGAAATAGTCGTCGTGACTTCCAAATTCTCAAAAATAGTCGTTCAAGGATTTCAGAGTTACAGGGGTAGCTTGCTGAGGATTCTGTGCATAGCATTTCACGAACGCAGATTCCAGCAGAACGATTAGGTTTTTCTGTTTGATACTGATGTCAAAAAATAGTCAACAAATAGTCGTCTCAAACCATAATCACTTTGGTCAGGTTTACCTTGTAGAAGTATGTTAAAAATGCATGCTAACTTCGCCATACATTTTTCAACTCAAGTACAGTCGTGTTCAAAATGCATATCATCTTTGATGGTAACTATTTAGTTACTTTTTTTTCATGTATTTGGAACCCAATATGATTAATTCTGTAATAAAAAGCAAAGTTTATTTGTTTTCATGTTAAATAATATAGCTTAATAAACTACAATAATTGGTTTTAAACTAAAATAATAAAAAAAAACTTCTTTATGAATATATTCAGTAACTACAGATTATTTTTAAGTTAGTTTTTAGGGTTCCGTACCTCAAAAGAAAAAAAACGGAACCCTTATAGGATCACTTTGTTGTCCGTCTGTCTGTCTGTCTGTCAAGACCCTTTATCTCACGAACGGGTAAAGGCATAAGGTTGAAATTAATACCACATATTAGGATCCACAAACCACACAAGATCTGAAAATTTAAATTTTTGACAACGACGCAATCAAAAGATATGGCATTTTATGTCCTCATCTCCATACATTTATTCAAAAATGCAAAACCTACAGGGTACTTCCCGTTGACCTGAAATTATGAAATCTGGCAAGAAGCTAGGTCTCACAGTACAAATAATGGGAAAAGTCTGAAATCATTAAATATTACAACTTTTCTCACAACTAATGATAACCAGTTGTGGTGAGCTCCCGTTTCAAGAACATTCATATAAGAGAGGGGTCAAGTTGGATGGTCGCTGAGGCGATTTTTGTTTTAGTTCTATTTAAAAACGGGAAAACTTACAAACTTGAAAATTGGTATGTTTATAGTGCATAAGCTATAAAATAACAAAAAATAATAAAATTTGGTCAAGCGCGTGTCGGACTCAAAAAATCTAGCACATCAACTTACTGAAATTTCAACTAATACAATTATGTTTATGTGGTGGTACGGAACTCTCAGTGCGCGAGTCCGACTCGCACTTGGCCGGTTTTTTGTATAAATCACAGTCTTCGTACTTATGTCCGTTAAATGGTTAAATGAGTAATACAGGGTGATAATTTTATTGCGTGCCATAGCTTAGGGGGTGTTTCAGTAACGATAAAGTAACACAAAAAAAAATCTACTTTAAAAAAATTCTGAAAATTTTAAAATTAGCCCTACGCAGAGGGCAATAACCCGCAGCGCAATGACCCAACTGAGGCTGCGCTTTTTACGAGCTGTTGTTAGTTTTAGAATTTACATTCAATTTTTAAGTAGGATTATTGAAAAAATGGAAATCCTAACTTGGAATAACGCGTTGTGTATTTACTGCTTCCATAGGCTGTAGTGTAAGTTAACTTTACATTTCATATAATTACCGTAAAACACGGCAATTGTCGTTTTAATAGCAACACTGTAGGGCACTTCAATACGCGCCGGCGGCAGCGGCGAGCGCTAGCTCGGTCACACAATTCGGTCGAGCCGAACGCCGCCATGCTATTGGTTAAACATATCTCCTCTCAGAATATTGGTGCTTTTTCTATTATACGACCCACGTTAAACATTTCCAACTCTGTTACTATGCCATTAAGTCACTGATTTGTATTATTCTACTGATGTGCTATTGGGTAAAAGAAACACATATGCAGCGGCATTTTAATTATTAATGAATAGGTAAATGCGTAGGCAAACAACATTGATCAATCAAGAAATTAGTAAAGTTAGTATAGTTAATTTAGTAATATTTGCGAACCTACCAATTATTATTAAAGTATTTTTACTTACTGAATGCATCTGGGTTTAAGCCCGATATTCTAGTTTTACCTTTCCTTAAACGTGGAACCCACATTATAAGTTTTTAGACCAAAAGGTTGGGTCTGTGCACTGATATATCAGTCGGTTTATCCTCTTATTTACCTAATAAAAATAGATGACACAAAACTTGAAACTTGAAATCAATATCAAATAATTTTGTGTACGCGACTGTACAAAGGAAAAATGTATGGCGAAGTTCACATGCATTTTTAACATACTTCTACTAGGTAAAACAGACCGAAGTTATTATGGTTTGAGACGACTATTTGTTGACTATTTTTTGACATCAGTATCAAATAGAAAAACCTAACCGTTCTGCAGGAATCTGCGTCCGTGAAATGCTATGCACAGAATCCTCAGCAAGCTACCCCTGTAACTCTGAAATCCTTGAACGACTATTATTGAGAATTTGGAAGTCAAGACGACTATTTCATGACTATTTTTTAAAATAAAAACCAAGTCGATAGTCCCCACGGTTTGCTTGCATCAGAACTGAGGATTCTGTATATAGCCTATGGCCATAATCCTCAGCAAACCATAGCTATAACTCTAGAATTGTAACGCGACTATTTTTTTCCTTATGGTGACTATTTATGACTATTTCATGACTATTTTTTGGCATTCTGAGGATTCTGTGTTGAGGGACATCACTATTCTGCAACGCGGCTCAGATAACCATATTACCCTACGTTCCAAATTGTACAGTCAGGAGTACATCAAGCATGACACTAAGTGAGACTTTCAGCTCTACGCTTACTGAGATAGGGTACAGAGTCTATTGTGTCAAGCTTGACGTGCTCTTGACTGTACGAATAGTACTTATATACATACATACATACATAACATCACGCCTTGTTCCCGTCGGGGTAGGCAGAGACCACAGTTCTCCACCTGCTACGATCTTGACATACTTCCCTTGCTTCCTGAACCTTCATCAATCCTTTCATACATGTAGTGCGAATTAAACGATTTGCGAATAGTTTGCCAAAGTAGAAACGATTTGCGAATAGTGAACGGACTTTTAACATTTTCGATCAATGTGGAACGACTTAACCGCGTTCAGTGCTTTGAAGCACGCTATTTGAACAATTTGGAACGCAGGGTTACATAATACGCCGCGTAATCGTGCCTAAAACAGCGGACGTCCTAAATCTTAGCAGGGGCTTTCCATTGCATTTTTTTTACTGACTTTTTGATTAGAAATTAATAGTTCTTTAAATATATTTCATTCTCCAAACGCTGCTCCTTAGAAGCTCAAACTGAGCGTAAAATATTCAAGATTTTCCAGCACATATTGTTGTAGACAATACTTGTAAAGTACATAACTATTTTATTGTAAAAAGGGGGTAGGTAGGTTGTCTAGGAGTAATGGTATATATTTTTGTGATTGCAATACAATATCATTAGATATGCTTCTTCTTCAAAACATTGCAAAGTGCATTTAAATGAAAACCAGTTTTTTTTGTTATTGTTTTTTTTTGTTTGATATTTAGTGCCAAAATTATGGTGTATTGTATTTTGTCAGATTGTAAACTCTATATCAAGGCGGTATCAAAATATATTTTTAGATACTTTATTAGCATAAGAAAAATATAGCACTTTTTATGACTTGCATTCCAGAATGTTGTAGTCATAGAAAATATTTTTGTTATACATTCTCTCCAACAGTTTTAAAATTGTCCTCAAATGTACCGGTGTTATTTCTTTATTTTACTTTCCGGCAGTCGCAAGAAAGTCTTTAAAATTAAAGCTCAAATCTATTCATGACATTTTCTGTTTTGTTGACAAGGTGGCAGCAATAGATTTAATTAATTTTAAAGAAGCATACTGCAATTGGGTGTTTATCTGGTGCTTTTAGGAAAATATTTTAGTTTTCCAGAGAATTTTCTAGACACTACATATCAAAACTTTTGTTTTACGGAGTAAAATTTTAAAGTTTAGTTCGTCTAGATTTCGAGATTTTTGTAACTTTGTTTATAGAAATAACAATTCGTACGTAACAACTAGATTTATTTACAGTAGGACATTGGTTTGGTGTATAAAGGTGGTTTCAGTATAAACTTAATAAATAAAAATTTATAGAAATTTTTTTTTATTACATCTGGAATGTTTGTCTCACATTCGTTTCGAAAATCATGTAATAATTATATTCCAAAGTCTAAAATTCTTTTGATCCATATTTACAACAAATGCAAATGAACGATTTGCACTAATCGTGGCTTAATCTCAAAGCTAAAAATGGCAACAGCTTCTAACAAGACTCTTTCTTTTATACAGGGTGTAAGGGACCGGTGTACCGAAAACTGAAAGGGCGTGCGTAGTCAACGAAACTGAACAACTTTCCCTAAGAAACATATGTAGGGAAATGAAAAAAAAAATTCACCTCTCCATACAAACTGTTCGACCAGAGTGGGCAATTGGTATGGAGAGGTCAAAATTTCTTTTCATTTTCCAACATATGTTTCTTTGGGAAAGTTGTTCAGTTTCGTTGACTGAGCACGCCCTTTCAGTTTTCGGTACACCGTCCCTTACACCCTTTATATACAAAATAGTTTGCTAAAGACATAAACAAAGGTTGTTGCGATTAGCCACAAAGATACATTTGTTCGAATCCTATAAAATATAATATGATTTTTAATTAGTTCTTGATAGAAAAAGGTATAAATGTACTCATGATACTGAACAACTTTCTCCAAGGAATGTAGGTCGAAATACGAAAATCAAATTTTGACCTCCCATAGAAACTACATCAGCTGATAGCGCATATTGTGTGGAAGGTCAAATTTGGTCTTTCGTATTTCGACCTATGTTCCTTGGGAAAAGTTGTTCAGTATCATGAGTACATGCATATCTTGTGCTATCAAGAACTAATTAAAAGTCATCCTATATACACTTTGGTGACCGTACAAAATCATCGGTAAACAAGAATTAATTAAAAATCCTATCCTATCTAACATCTATATCACAGCCTCATTTTATATGTAACAATTTTAGCTATTCCACTAGTAATATGTGTTAGAGCAATGATCTGAGCGATAGTAAGTAGGGCCTGTAACGTGAACACCGTGGCGACGAAATCGTAGAGAAGTTTTGGTGAGAAGACTGTCCATACGTAGAGGTGATGGCGGAAAATAGCTGCGACTACGCAGTATACGATCACGCAGTAGATTCGATGAAATGCGAAAATGTTCGTTGCACGCCATATTGACTTCCGATATCTGGGAAAGATACAAAAATATATTGAGTTTCACCAGTTAAAGAAAAATTTATGATTAGCATGTGAAATATTTTTTTTGTCTCTTTCCGAGTGCGCCTTTATATACTAAAGCACAGAATAAAGTCATAGTAATACTACACAGAATGGACACACTCCGCCCCCCTTGAGATCCGCCGGCGAGGGCGGGACAGTACTCGCGCAGACCTACGTATCCGGCTGTTTAAGGTACCTTGTGAAACCTCTATTCACTGTGGCCACGTGTTGCCCTGTACTTATTGGGGCCGCGTCTTTCACTGTACTCCCTTTTGCCGTGATGCAATGACTTCCCGTGGCTGAGTGTTGCCCTGAAGTCACTTTGGCCCTGTGTTGACATATAAGTACTCACTGTGGCTCTGTGTTTTCCTGTCTGTACTATAATGGACCTGGAGATCTCCTGGGGGCGGAGCAGATCAGATGTTATATAAGTACAGAAATTGACTACCTGCGATGCATCTATCAGCTGTACCCTCAGCAATGAAATGTAGCACTTCAATTTAAAAGAATATCAATTTTAATCAATTAAAACCTCTCTGCCGAATGATCAGTGGCCTAAACTCAGTTCTCAACTACTCTTTTCACAGATTCATGGAGTCAAATTCTGAAAATCCTTACAGACTTTTGTATGTGTAATAAATAATGTTGTGAACAAGTCTAGTTGCATCTATTGACTTTTTTATTTTATTCACTTGTTTTTATAAGATTTGACGATTTGACTTTGTTATTAATTACTGTAATAGGCCAGCCCGTTGTAATTAAATTACACAGCTGAAAAAGAAACACGTATCAAACACACAGAGAGCCCTACAGGCTTTTCACTTTGGTTAGCGTATGAACTATAACGCAATTATTATACAAGAATCGATACACAACGCAGCGCGAACGCAATGAAAATGATCAAATGATGTTCCATCAGCCTCAATTCAAAAATAATTAATTTTTTCTTGATATATGGCGTTGAGGCAGGAAATATTACGTGGAGTTTTTATAGCTGTTGTAAGAAATCACTACAGCACTCACTGTGGCCCTATGCTGTCCTATCTGTAGTCACTGTGGTCCTGTGTTGCCCTGTACTATGTATTGTACTCACTGTGGCCCTATGTTGCCCTGTTTGTAGTCACTGTGGCCCTGTGTTGCCCTGTACGTACTCACTGTGGCTTCGTGTTGCCCTGTCTGTAGTCACTGTGGCCCTGTGTTGCCATGTCTGTACTCACTGTGGCCCTGACTATGCACTGTACTCACTGTGGCCACGTGTAGACACGCGCGAGGGTCGCGAAGAGCGCGGCGCCGGCGAGCGCGGGCCCGCTGTACGCGTGGAGCCCCATGCGCAGCGCCACGCGCACCGGACAGTACTCGCGCAGGCCCACGTACCCCGAACCCAGGTCTACTGATGCCAGGCTGTTCGAGTTGCCCTGGTAAACATTTATAACGGTAAGGCAATAAGGCTGAGATTCAGGGACAAAACTACAATCCAATAACGTAGCTTGATTGGAATGACAGCAGTTCAGAGCTGTGCCTGAGAGCAGGATGGAGCGATGGCTCTGTAGCTTTAATATCGTACACATCGCTATGTCCTGTCCACACTGCTGTTATTCTAAGCATTATTTTGACTTGAATCTTTAATTTCGACCAAAAAAGGCCAAGGCTTTAGGCTTTTTCCTTTCAGTAAAGGCTTTTCTCCAGTCACGGGAATTTGTGTCCGCGAGCGGACCTGGTTAGTGCGTGCCGTTCGCATTGATCATTTGATACATGCTAGATCCGCACGATCCGGAGAAAAGCCAGCCACGACGTCAGTCTTAAAAATGATAAAATCCTTTACAACTTTGACACTTTTGTGATTGTGCTCACGATTAGTTTCGCAAGGTGTTAAGAGACATATCCTAGAGATTTATAAATTAAAGATTTAAACCCATAGATTCGGTTGCTTTGGGTAGACCATGAAACCGGCAACTTTCAGTCATTTTTAGACTTCTAATCCAATACAGAATTTGCTATCACAGTATGCAGTTTCTATCGCAAGTCACAATTTTATTTCGTATAACTACCCACGTTTCTTAGAGAAAATTTTCTTTTGGCATTGTTGTCTTTCATACTATTCTAGGTCCATAAGACCACGTTGTTTTGGGTAAAACTAAACCAGACTTAATCTGCCAGTCACAAAAAAAAACGTAACTGAACGAGTTGTCATTTCATAAGCAATGATTATTATTATTGCACATTGATTACATAGGTTGCTTACAATTTACAAGAACAGGTGCCTCATCACTTATAGGAGAGCACAGCATGCACAAATATGTCCAACGAATGATATTTCATAAGTCCCACGATTGTACAGCAAAAGCAGGTAAGCACTTACTATAACAAAATTTTAGCATGAGAATTTTTTTTGTCACTGAGCAGCAGTGTACATTTTTTATGGGATGTGAAATAATACATTTTACATTAGCCTCTTACCTGATAAAAGAAGAAGACTGAACCGATCCACAGATGCACTAGAGTTCTACTCAACACATCGACAATTTCTGTCCTTCTTCCCGCCTTAGCATCCAACATCGTATGATCCATACATTGTGATGTAAACAAGCAAGTGATATACACACTAGGCACCATTATCACATTATGGGGTCTCATCAACAACACAATTATCAGCATCATATCATTCAACATCAAATGAGACAGTGAACGAGCTAAATGCAATTTCACATCATCCAAATTCCACGGCTCTTCGACTAAGTCATCATAAAAATAATCATCAGTTTTCTCCTTAGGTGTCTTATAAACAAATTTGTAGTTTCCTTGCAAATTCAGATGTATATTAAAAGCTTTGAAAATGCCTGTAAATGTTGCTATTTCGATGATAAATTGCGCGATTAATAGCACCCAAAATATTTCTACGATGGTGACTATATCCCATTTGGTCATTTCTTCGAAAGGTGCGTTGAGGTTTTGAGTTGCAACGCGATAGCACAGAATGCAGGCTGTAGCGGCTATTGTAAAAACTGTGTGTACGTGGAATACGTTGTTTAGGTAGCGCAGGTTATAAAGACATATTACGAGTGTGGCTATAGTCCCTGGAAACAAATAAAAAAGGAGTTTTATATATAGGGTGGCTTTATATTATTACGTCCTTGCGGCCTGAAAATGGGTGCTTTTAGCTGGAGCGGCACATAAATTCGTATACACATCACGGCTAGATTTAAAGAAGCCACCGATCATCCGTTTAATGTCAGAAAAATAGCAACCTGTACTTTTATAATAGATTGGGCCAATCATAAGAATGAAATGTTTCTAGCAAAGATTATATTAAAATTATGGCAGACCATGCAATCTGATATTTACTCCACTCACGTGCGCTTAGGTAAAATACGGTTGTTTTGGGCTTTCATTCTGATAAATAAAACTTGGAGCTAGGTTTCTTGAAGCGCTCGTGGATATTTCAATAGCTTGCTGGAGAGGTTGCTTAGCTGCTCTTGGGTACTACCGGTACCCAGACGCAAACTACTCAAAAACATTTTTTTTCGCGCGCACGTGAGTTGATAATTAACACAAATGCAGTAAATGTGACAGTAGTACCTACTCACCAATCAAAAGATGAAGTCTAAGATAGGTGGCGTTTTCCGGCGCATTTAGCCAGTCCGCCGTGTCGGGTAGGAACAACCATCGGTCTCCTGTCTGATTCATTGTTCGCAAATATCTGGAAAATGGAAATGTTAAAATGTATTATGCGATCAGTATCCAAACGTGGTGTTGAAAAATTTTGTTTTTCAAAGGTTGGTTCTGGATGCCAAACGCAACACTTGTTCTATGAATATTGATAAATTCGAAGGATGTATTTGACCTGACCCTTCAAAAAGATGACTTTTACGAGGTGTTTTTATTTGCTCATTTAAAAAAGTTGTTGCATTGAACTTCTAAAAGTGCTAAAGTTAAATATATATCTCTTTTTGACGCAATATGACTGATTTATGAACAAATGTATGCTTAAAAGTATATTTAAAGGAGTAAACATTTGGCCCCATTTTGTGTTTTGCTGCGAGCTCGCACGACGACAGTTTGATTTCAAATATCTTCTAGCAAGACGCAAAATCGCAAACCGTCGCGTCGCAGTTTTGGCCACACACACCTCAATGAATATTTGGTAAGAGCATGACATTTGTACAGCTAGGTGGGACATAAGATAAAATAAAAGAAAAAATATAGCTCACCTATGTAAAGCAATCAAACAAATCCACTTGGGCAACATTTTAACACCAACATACAGCATTTTGTTTTCCAACTCTGGCTTCTCTTGTACTTCTGTCGCCCCAACCACCTTCTTACTCAAATATACCACAAACACAACTATATTCTTTATTAACACGAAGAACATCAGCGTATTCCAAAAGAAATACCACGTCATATGCTCTTCTTCAATAAACGATGTTCCAAAGAATGACCAAGCGTGGAACAAAGTCCCTCCTATTAGTAAATAATCGATTGCGTTCAAATCTTTTAAAGGGGACAAATCTGTGGTTCTTTCTAAGCCCGTTTTGACAATAAAGTATGCCATGGTCAAGACACAGCATATTGCAGTGAAGGCTACACTCCATAGAGAAAAAGCAGTAGGGGGATGGCATAGTAAGCTTTTTGTTTCGCTGATATAACAGGCTGTGGTTAATATGAAGTATATGATGCTGAATGTGACTAGGAAAGCGAGGACTGAGCCCGCTTTTTGTAGGCGGTGGGGTGCGGTAGGTTTTTGTAAAACGTCTGGTTGGAGAGAGTATAACGTCAGACAGAGGAGAGCTGTAGATATCTGCAAAGGAGAAACATTTCATTTAGCCGTTTTAATTCGTTAACTTTATTAAATAAATGGTACAGCAGCACTGCACTTACTTTCTCGCGATATACGAGAGTCATCATTCGATAGTGTCCCCACGGGGAATCGAACCCAGAACTTCCGGATCAAGAGCCGAATGCTATAACTAACTACTAGATTATAAAGGGCTGCGGATAGCAAAGAGTAAATAAGGACCAAGTGCAAACTTAAGTTTGTAATTCCATACAAATAATATGGAAATACAAACTTACCTATACTAGATTTATGTAAACGTGTTTAAATGAAATATGCAGTCAGGTACATAACCAATTTAGAATTCCAATTTGAAGCGTTAAAATAAGCTCATTGAAACCGATTTTCAGTAAATCACATTTTAAAATTTTAGTAGTAAGGGAACACCCCTTATATGAACTTCCACAGACCAACGGATGCTGCCGCAAGATACCTTGCCTGGAGAGTCTTGGTCATCCAAAATTTCATCAAGATTGTTTGAGCCATTTTTGAGCAAATCGCAATTTTTCATTTCCATTGTATGACAGCTACCCTCAAAAAGAGAGCCAGCAAGAAACCACTCAGAACCCTTCGATGAATTTGTATAAAACTCCTAAATTCAAAATATGGTGTCAATCGGACCATTCGTTTAGCCGCTAGGCCAAAGCGTGACGGACAGACCGACCGACCGACCGACGGACGGACATTTTTGGGAGACTTGTTTTTTATGATGTGTAAGTGATATAGAACACATTTTTGAGAAAATTAGAAAAACTTTTTTTTTCACGAATACAATACCTTTCTCGCTCCGCTCGAAAGTAAAAAGATCTGATTCTATGGTTCATGAAATAACATTTTGTGATGAATGTAGGTAGGCACTTCTTGTATATTTATTGCATTGTCAAAATTGGACATCTGTGGATTATGGCCGGTTACACAAAGCATCTTTTAAGTTAAAGCTCTGTTAAACCTATTGTAGTCACTTTCTGTTTTTGGTGACAAAGAAAATGACAGCAATAGATCTAATGGAGCTTTAACATTAAAATGATTTGTGCAACTATGCGTCATTAGTAATAGATGCCGAAGATTAACTCGTTTTCGAGCAAGTTTGACCATTCTAGCAAGAGCGTGACAAGTATATCGATCTATGTCAAGTTGCTTAACGGAAACTACAGCTTGGATATGAATTTATTCCTGGTGTTTTTGATAATATAATTTTGTACAGAAAGAACTTTAGAGTTGAACCTCACTCCGAAAAGAACTTCATGGAGCACTTAAAAAGGTTGAATTTCGTTTGCAAGAGGCCGTTCTGTTTCGGGTAATATACACAGTCAGGGTAATTTCTACCCAATTTAAAACGCGCCCCTAATTACTTTTTTTATTTAGCCTGTGCTGTCCCACTGCTGGGCAAAGGCCTCCCCCCTACGTTTCCACTCTTCCTTATCGATCGCCATCGTCGGCCACTCCTCTTCGAAAGCAACCAGGTCATCCCTCCATCGCTTTTTTGGCCTTCCTCTGCCCCGGCGTCCGTTGTGTGGCACCCATTCTGTGGCGCGTTTGGCCCACCTGTCCGGGTGCATAATTACTATAACAAGATTTAACTGACTTACAAGAAACATGAGTAGTATAGCCGTCCCGATGGCAAACATGTCGAAATCCACCTTCGACTCGGACAGATACCTGGCCATGATGCCCAGGGACTCGTCGTAGAATACTTTAGCTATTTTAGCCGCGCTCTGTTGCCCGGTCGCGAGGTATTGGGCGAATTGCTTCTCAGCACGTTCGAATTGTTTGTAGAATTCTGGGGGATAATCAAAAGGTCACTTTTTTCATATTAGTTTACTTCAGATCACTTTTACAAACAAAGTGGCGCCATGTGACAATTGAACCTGAACCTCTAGGGCAGCAGGGAGATGATTTGACGGAGATAAAAGGCAGAAAAAAGGAAAATAAATAAACCGCATGTACATATGCCTCAAGAAGAACCAATGGCCGATGGGGCTTGAGGGTTCTAGAGTGGCGACCACGTACCGGAAGACGAAGCGTAGGCAGGCCCCCCACAAGATAGACCGACGATCTGGTGGCGGTCGCGGGAAGCCGCTGGATGCGAGCAGCGCAGGACCGCGAGTCATGGAGATCTTTAGGGGAGGCCTATGTCCAGCAGTGGACGTCTTTCGGCTGATATGATGATGATGATGACAGATGCCTCAATGAGCACATTCGAATCGGTAATTTTGCTGAGTGTTCCAACAAATTTTCTGCTATGCATATTAGAAGTGGAGCATAGAAAGCTAAAGGTAACTTAATAAGGAGTGTTGTGTTACATTCTTAGATTTTCTTACAAGTATTATACTTATTGTACTAAGTTAAATGTTCTTTATAACATCAAATAGAGTTGACAACGAAAGACATCCACAACTGGACGAAGGCCTCCACAAAAGACCTCCACAACGTCGGTCAAACTTGTTGGCTTGTCCACGCTACGACTTGTTTCGTAGTTGCCACTCTAGAAGCTTTCTACCTGCCGTCGGTTATTCGAGAGATGTGCTTCCACAATTTCAAAAAAAAAATAAAAAACTGCACGTACGTACGCACAGTCAAGAGCAGGTCTAGCTTGACACTTGCAGCGCGACTTTAGCTTCTACGGCTGCTAAAATGTAAACAGTACAAATTTCAATATGTCAAGCTTGACGTGCTCCTAACTGTACGTACGAACAGACAGTCGCGGGAATTATTTGTGGAGAATATTCAACTTAAAAATTTTCGTTATATTAAAATAAAACAGCCTATGCTATTTTATTACAGACAGGAGCTCTTGACCATTTCGATTTACAGATTGGCAGAAATTTAAATAAAGTTCAAAATCATGTTTTACGTGTCCTACTCTTTGCGGCGTTCGATGTCATATCTTTTTCTTTTACTACTACAAGACTAAAAACTTTCAATTCCTTACCTGCTCTACTATTAAACACGGCTACTATTTATTTATTTATTTATTAATTCAAATATACGGAACACCAACACTATACATAACAACACATTATTATAGTATCAAGACATTATAGAACATTTCAGTTATGTACAGAAATAATAGGTGAGCACATCATTCAACCATTTCAACCTATGAATGAGTGAAACAAATTATCATAAAATTTTCAATATAAGTTACAAAATAATAATAAAATAAGATAAGATAACATACTATAATACTATAACATACCTACCTCTATCGGTGGGTAAGTGAGTGAGCCGGGCGTTGTGTGATGCGATTATATGCAGCAAGTAGAGATGTTGTCTAGTGTCGCGAGGTAGTAAAGAAGGCAGTATCCGACCAGTACTATCACCAGGTATTGGTACGTTAAGTAACCATGCTACTGTAGGGGCTAAGTCCACTTGGGCCACTGTTGGGCCTGGCCCGGCTCTGAAAAAAAAAATTGTAGTGTAAAAATCTGTCGTCAAATGTCTCAAACCCTGATTAGAATTATCATAGCTTAGACTCTGATATCACTTATTGTAGAATCCCTCTCAAGTCTGAGATTTGAGACTTGTATGTATATAGTACATTTCGAAAACAATCACACACTATTTAAAACTAATCGATTACGTGCATTCATTGTAATAGAGACAAACTACAATACTTTTGTTTGTGTATGTAGTAGTTTTGTACTAAAAGCAATGTGGAGGGGCAGGCTATAATTATCGTAGTGTAAGTCTATGTAAAACAACATGCCAACTTAACAAAGAATGTTCATACTTACGGGTGTGGGCAGACGTAGTCCTGGCTTTTAACTACGACGAGTGGCACTAACACCTCGGCGGGCGTCGCGCCGCCATGGCCGCCCGCGTCGCGCATGCCGTGGTCACCACAGATAAATAATACTCCAGTTTTACTCTGAAACATTACGATCGTTTTATTAACATGCAATACAATCTTCAAACTAGAAACGTGTTAAAAGAACTAAATGACATTAACAGATCCTAAAAGCGATCAAAATTGTCAAGTCAATGCAATCGACGTTCAGTTTGAGTAAAACCGCCTCGCTTGCCTTATCATATAAGCTTGATACCAACTTACCCATTCCATCATAGCAGTATGGATCTTCTTCACAATATTATCCATTTCAACTAATTTGGGCTTAATTTTAGGACTTCTGGCGCCTTCTAAATGCCCTATATGATCTAAACCGAGGTAGTGTAGGACTAGAAAGTCAAAATTAGGTCTGCCTTTGTCATCTGGTGAGAGGGCTTTATTCAGGTGTCTTGTGACGTTATTATCTACCTAAAAATAAAAGAAATCTCAGTTGCATTAGTTTGAGCCTATCAAAACTACTAAGTTAATCTTCCTAAAGAAGCTTCAAGAACTGATGATTTTTTTTATTTCGATCATCTTTGTTTTTAGGGTTCCGATACCAAAATGGTAAAAAAAAGGACCCTTATGGTGCGACTTTTTCTGTCTGTCCGTCTGTCTGTCTGTCACACCTCTATATTTCCACAAGCTATCGACCTGAAATTTGGAAAACTTTTAGAATATAGTTGCCCAACTTCATTGCACATGAAAGAATTTTGAAAAAAATGTGATTATTAATGTAAAGGGGGCCTAAATAGGGGGGGCCAAATTTCAAATTGTCGCTACTAGGTCGAGTGGGGGTATCATATGAAAGGGCTTTACTTGTACATTCTGAAATATATTTTTGTATTTTTTTACGTCTCTTAGTTTTCAAGTTATGATGAAAAATGTCAAAAAAAATACCATTCCCCCCCTTATCTCCGAAGTTTGTGAAAGGAAAAATTTGAATTAATTACAGTTGACAGAAGTTATGTTAACATTACAGCAAAAATAAAAAGATCTTTTTAAGTTGCACAGTTTTTTATAAATCTGCAAATAACCTTTACAAACAAATTTAGTTTTGTGGTCCTAAAAATGGACTTTATTGCTTCTTAAAATACAAAAAGTATATCGGAACCCTCGGCGCGCGAGTCCAACTCGCACTTGGTCGGTTTTTTTGACGTGGATACGTTAGGGGGTCATTTCGTGCAAAGTGTATATAGGCCCTCTGGCGGCAATAATTGGTGCTTTGGATGACTCAGATGGTGAGGGGAAGGGGGTCAGAGGGTGAGGGGAGGTGGTAAATAGATAGATAGTACAACATTCATTCAGTTCCGAAAAATACGACAGAAAAAAACTGCTAATAGATCTAAACTGAACAGCAAAGAAAACGGGTCGGTATAGCTTTTCCGCCATACATTTTTACACAATGATGGGCTCAAAGTATTCGTCAATATCTTAACCAAATTAAATAAAAAGGCTGTGTATTAACGTGCCACCAAATTTAAGTAAATTTTTACCAAATAATATCCACCAAATTTTGTCTACCAAAATAGATGAATGTACACCAAATTTGCGTTGTGGTCGCAAGATAACCTAACACAACCTAACCGTACCGGTTACCCAAATTTGGTGTACGTTCAGCCAATTTGGTGTACGTTCAGCCAATTTGGTGTACATTCATCCATTTTGTCTGAAGTGTATTGGGGTATAAAAAATTATTTTGGGAATTATTTAATTTGTTGCCAAATAAAAATACGAAACTAGCCAAGTCAAAACTTGAACTTCAATTTTATCCTAATTTATCTGCCTTGTGTAAATATAACAAACATTGTTGTAGCAGGAAAAGTAAGAAATTGTGTTGTAAATTTATTTTAGAATGTTGTACGTTCTTATAAACCAATTTTAAGATTATTAACAGAACTTGGCACCCATTTAGATATCACTTCTTTTATCGGTGAAGTCAACAAACACGCATGTTCTTTATAATTGAACTTGGCTTCCATTTTTTTACATTTATGTTTTTGGTGGGATTATGATCACTATTTCATTTGGACCTTATATAATTGGTTGTTTACAAGGAAGGAAGGGAGAACGCCTGTATGGTTAACTAGTTAGTGGGTAATAAATGAGATCCTTCCTCCTTCTTAAGTCATTGTACACTTGTACAGCAATTTGTGATGGCCTTTATCTACACTACCGATCAGTTGGTTGGTTAAGTCGACATATCGCCGAATTAAATCGATATATCAATAAGTTTCATGATACGTATATTTTAAAGTCATTTTGCCTCAGCTTTCTAATGAATTTTAAACATATTTAGATCAACTTTTCACACAACTCTCGGCACAATTTCAGCCAAGTCTCAGCCACATAGCGTATCTGATCTTTACCTCAGAGTAATCTCAGACGTAGAAAGACGTAGTGCCTTCAGACTTAGCCCACATCCTTGGGAACAATCTCGGCAAAGTGTCGTCTCCGTACAACACAGATCTCTTTCTAGACGCATCTGCTCTAACTTACCTCAGTGTAATCTGAGACGTAGAAAGACGTAGTGCCTTCAGACTTAGCCCACATCCCTGGGAACAATCTCAGCCAAGTGTCATCTCCGTACAGCACAGATTTCTTCCCTTTAGACGCCACTGCTCTAACTTCATCATCATCATATCAGCCGAAAGACGTCCACTGCTGGACATGGGCCTCCCCTAAAGATCTCCATGACAACCGGCCCTTCCCGCAGCCTTGACCAGATCGTCGGTCCACCTAGTGGGGGGACTGCCAACGCTTCGTCTTCCGGTACGCGGTCGCCACTCTAGAACTCTTACGCCCCATCGGCCTTCGGTTCTTCTTGCGATGTGCCCTGCCCACTGCCACTTTAGTTTAGCGATTCTCAGGGCTATGTCAGTTACTTTAGTTCTTCTGCGGATCTCCTCATTTCTGATTCGATCGCGCAGAGAGACTCCTAGCATAGCCCTTTGGGTGACTTTGAGCTTCCTGATAAGGCCCATCGTGAGCGGCCACGTCTCGGTGCCATATGTCATCACTGGCAACACACACTGGTCAAAGACTTCCATCTTGAGACACTGCGGTATTTTGGACGTGAAGATATGATGCTCTAACTAACCTGAGTGTAATCTGTGACGAAAAAAGTCGTAGAACCATTAGACTCAGCCCACATTCCTGGGGAAAATCTTACTTAGTGTCGTCTCCGTACAGCACAGATCTCTTGCCTCTAGATGCCACAGCTGACAATATTTACCTCAGTATAATCCGTAACGTAGAAAGACGTAGTGCCATCTGACTCAGCCCACATCCCTGGGAACAATCTCAGCCAAGTATCATCTCCGTACAGCACAGATCTCTTCCCCCTAGAAGCCGCAGCCCTAAGCACGCTGTCGCCTCTAACTGCTGGGGCGCCGAAGTTTAGAGCAACGTCTGCGAAGGTAGATACGCTGCCTGTCATCATAGCCTGAGGGAACGGAAAACTGTCAGATAAGATTCATTTAATTAAATAGGCAAATCATGCTCGTTTTGAAAAGCGAAAAAGACAAAAAGAGAAAGATTCTTTTAGTACAATCAAACACGCACAAGTAAAAAATCACAGCCCTACTACTGTTATTGCTACGACTTGCGGTTGCTTGTGCGATATGTTAAATATGGAGATGGTATAGTCAAAAGTAGATCAAGCTTGACACTCGTAGAGTAGGCATGAATTTAGCTCCGATGGCTATCAAAGTAAAGACGGTGCAAAGTCCAATGTATCAAAACTTAACGTGCTCTTGACTACACATACTTTTGAAAGAGGTTTTAACCATTTATTAAACTTTGCAGTCGTTTAGGCCCTATTTACACCGATACAGTCGCGATGCAAACGCGATGCTCCATCGATACAGCGTTGTCAGTACGTTACTTTTGTAAGTCGAGTCGATACCTCATCCTCATTATCAACCTCATCACTATTATTATGAGGTTGAGGATAACGACTCGACTTACTAAAAAACTAACGTACTGGCAACGCTATATCGATGCAGCATCGCGACTGTATCCACGCAAAAAGTCAGTTCTCACGTATCGCTACTTATATTCTACGTATTCTCTCTACTTCTACTCTACGTTTTGCTAAAATACAAAGAATAAAAATACATGCAAGCACAAACTTACCAAGTAAATTACAACTACATTAACATGCAAATTAAAAACATCATAGTTTGGCAGACCGTTATTAGCTACTTGTAAAGTGTTTATAACTCAGTGGTCTTGAAATTGAAATCAGTTACAATGTTAGAGTGGTCGCGCTTGAATGAAGAACTGAAGTGAATAGTTACATGTGTCTGTCTCTTCTTTGCCAGGTTAATGTGAACCCTGACGTGGCATATATTATGTGGTGAAAGGGCTTTTTACAAAGGAGAAAGTGAGACGCTATGTGCGCAAGGAAGTGTTTTCACTGACGTGTGGCCGTGTGTACGATAGACCATGTTACATTTTGAGATCATAAATTTATCGGTGTGAAAAAAATGCACTATTTTAGCCTGTTACTTAGACCATGAAACAACTTTCCTTAAGGAAACAGGTCAAAATACGTAAAAAAAAACATTTCTTCCAGTGCAGTTTCTATGGGAAGTAGAATTTGTTTTTCGTATTTCAAACTGTGTTTCTTAGGAAAAGTTGTTCAGTTTCACGGTGTGAGTAACAGGCCAAAAATAGAGCCTTTTTTTACATCTTGTATAAAATAATTATACGAGCTACTTCGTTATAATTAGCCGAAAATCGTCCGCTGGATTAAGATCTCTCTCACGATCTCCACGAAGAGACGACGACTGTTCAGGTGCTGCCTAAATCCAGCGGCTCCCCGCGACTTCAAACATGTTCTGTCTTTTGGCCGCTCTAAATAATTGGAATTTAGAATTTTACCTGTCGAACATTATTTTTTTTTTTAATTATAAGCTTTTGCCCGCGCCTTCGTCGGCAAGTAAAAAGTATACCAGTGTTTAAGTCTAACTGTACCTATTAAAGAAAAAAGTTTCATTGAAATCTGTTCAGTACTTTTATATTGAGTCTCGAACAAATAAACAAACAGACAAAACGTCCAAAAATCATTGATTTGGATTCAGGGGCATTAAAATTGCAAAACGTTATAATTTTTTTTATAAATATCTTCGATGTACAGACCAAATAAACTATCAATTTTATAATAGTTGACATTTTTGCGCATGAATTTGATAATGAAGTCTGTACGAGCCAGAGTTAGCCCGTACTCCTTTTAGTTAGTTGGTAGTTTGAGTGCACAAGTAAAAGTCAAAAAGGCGTGTTGTCGCGTAAATGATTTATTGAACACTAATAATTTAATGCTACATTAGGCAAAAGTAGGGCGCCGCATCGGCTAAAAATTAATGTACGATCGGGCTCGTACAAAGTCATTAAAGTAAGAATGTGAAACGATCCGATAGCTCACGATAAAGCAGCCGAGCTGCGCAAGAGTGCAACGCGATAGGAAGATAGTTATTACTCTACGTTGGATCGGAAAACACGCAACACTATGCAATAAGGTTTGTGTTACCTATTGCCATAGTCTCTGTTTTGCTAGCCTGCATTTGGATGGAGTGAAGTATGTTTTGCTAGCTTATTGGAGCGGGAAAGGTGGGACTCGATCCGTGGTCATAATCTTGACTAATATGGTGAATGGACGATGAAAAACAATCATAGTATGAGAATCCTACATCATGATTTCCTTATAAAGCCTCATACCGTTTTTACCAATGGTTTAACGGAGTCGGCTACCTAACCTAGGGGATTTGACGAAGGCACTGGTTTTTACGCAAAGCGACTGCCATCTGACCTCCGATACGCAGAGGGAAAACCAGACCACACAATAAAATAATAGTACTATCAATACAGAAAGTATACTCTCCAATCTCTGCAATTCACCCCCGCAACCCCGCGCACACCGCCCGCGCAATTCGCGTCTAGTCTCAGTAGTTCGGTTGTTAGCGTGGTGCTCCTGCGGGTCAGTTGTACGGAACATGCAAGCTAACGTTTTTTCCAATAGGGAGTATGCATACATTTTTTAGTCGCATTTATTAACAAAATATGAAAAACCGTAGTAGAAATGACAAATAGTGAAATGAAAATTAAAATCGGCTAAGAAATACGGCTGATATAAGCATTTAAAACTATTAATTACGCGCCGATTGGACAGAGAGATCCGACATGGCATGTGACGTCAAATGCCACTACGGTCATATAAACTTCTTATTAAATTTCGTTTTGCTAGAAAGAGACAGAAACAATTCTTCGATGGCTTATATCTTTTTTAATTTCATAGTTATTCGAAAAATTATTTTATTAAACTGTTTATTACATGAATGAGGATATTTTTTTTTAATAAAAAAAACATCATGCATATTCCCAATTTCAAAATCACGCTCATTGTATGTAGTGTCCTGGCTGGGTCCAGGCCCAATCCTAGATTAGGCTTTGCCAGGTTAGTAGCCAACCGGTCTGTCAGAGATTTCAAGCCGCCATATGGTCTCTGACTTTGCTTAACGACTGCTATCATATTCATATTTATTCAGTTTTAGATATACATCATTAGATTAGATTATCATTAGATTAGATGTAGATATATATCATTCACAATAGCCGCGACTTACGGGTTAACGTGCCTTCCGAAGCACGGAAATGCTCTGGTTGTTGTGCCACTTGCAATCGCCCATGCGGGTTCTGACCACGGCAAACGTTGCTTCACTTTCGATATTGGAAAGAAAGACCCCCCGGCCACGAGCGCTTCATAGTATGAAAATCCTACAAGGTAATAGGGTACGTTGGACAGATCCAGAAACAGATATCTAGTAAATCAGCTGCATACCTGCCCTGCCGGAATCGAACCCACCAACCCCGGGATAGTAGGCGTAACAGGACTTCTGTCTGCCACTGCACGATAATTGATATAATATGCGAGTTTAGATATGCTTTTGACTAGCCCGTTGTCTTGCGGGCACACATTTGTGTAATTGTTCTTCTTTCGAGTCCATTCTGGCGTGATTTATACTGTACTAGCTGGTGCCCGCGACTTCGTCTGCGCAGGATTATGAATTGTAGCCTATGAGTTATTTTGATGTATAAGCTATATTATAGCAAAGTTTCATTAAAATCCATTCAGTAGTTTTTACGTGAAAGAGTAACAAACATCCATCCATACTTACAAACTTTCGCGTTTATAATATTAGTAAGATGGACCAATACTCGTTGGGTGTTAGTTGTATCATCCGATCCCTATAGGTAACGTCTGGCAAGCTTGGACACTCATACAACGAGCGCGAAACCACGACCACGATCAAAATTTGAAATTGGGAGAAGCGTAGGCCTGCATATTCAGTGCAACTGACCCACCGACATTGATGTGTTAAAAAAGCATTGCCCGCCGATACACCACGCGAATCACGCGGGCGAGAGCGCGCGGGGGTGGATTGCATGCAAGGTACACACACGGAGACGGAGTCCGTTCTGTATGACAGTACGGTCAACCGCTTGTCGGTAGAAACTTTTTCAACTCTATTACCACGCCATAAGGTCCAAAGTGTTTCTACTGATGTGCGGCCGTGTGTACTATTACTTTATTCTGTGCCTGTACTGTGTTGAGGCACAGGCTTTGTCTAGTTTGGGATTAGATGAAATGTCCTCATATTTATAAGATGGGTGCTTGTGAATTCAACGAGCGATTCAATAGTGTACCGATTACGCGAAATTATAACTTCAAGTCTAATAGAGCGTGTTTCATAGTCATTGAGTAAAATTACATCGGAATCGGAAATCGCATGTTTGATAATAATTACGAATTTTGATTTAATAAAAATATTGTTTTTCTATATGGAACCTTACTTAATATTTTGGTAGGTATGTAACTGATTAGAAATGACAAGACAAGCCAAAATCACCTTGGTTTTAATTTTGATGATTGGTAATTTTAATTTGATAAAAATGGCTTGTAGGTGGTGTAGCCATAGGTGTAGCGATATTTATGTTAATGCATAAGAAATATGTTAAGTTACTAGAAGCCAAACTAAATGGGAGCATGCTGTACCAGGCCACTCAGAAAGTATTGCGAAAAATAGTTTTTATATATGGGAGACTGGCCGGTCAGAATCTTTTTCGAAAATATGATTACTTGTAAGTAAAAATATGTGTGTTCCATTTTCAAAATTTCCCTCCACATTTTTTGCGAGCCAATTCAAAGTATCGTGTCTTACTGAAAAATGGATCTGCGCCGGGAACATTTTAGAGCTATGATTTTTTACGATTTCAAGTGTCGCCTGAAACCGGATGAATCGTTCGATAGACTTCAAATGGCATTTATGGATGAAGGCCCCTCCAAGGCAACCGTGTATCGTTGGTATAACGAATTTAGGCGCGGTCGACCAACCTTGGGGGATGAAGAAAGAAGCGGTCGCCCTTTGACGGCTATTACGGAAGAAAACGTGCTAGCAGTGAAAAATTTAATCCAAGATAATAGGCGAATTACATATCAGGAGATTCAGCACATATTAAAGATTGGATCGGGAAGCGTTCACGAGATTCTACACGGGCATCTTCGCGTGAGGAGGATAGTATCGCGCTGGGTGCCGCACTACCTCACCGACGCTCAGAAGCAGGCCCGGGTGGAATGGTGCCGTGATATGCTGAACAAATTTGAAGCAGGCTCGTCTCGGCGTGTTTACGACATCGTAACAGGTGATGAGTCCTGGATTTATCAATACGATCCAGAAACCAAGCGCCAGTCGACAGTTTGGGTGTTTCAAAATGAACCAACGCCTACCAAAGTGAAGCGATCTCGAAGCGGGGGGAAGATTTTGATCGCCAGCTTTTTTAATTTGACTGGCCACTTGGCCTCAATTCCCTTACGAGATCAAAGAAGCATCAACGCCGAATGGTATACTACCAAATGTTTCCCAGAAGTTTTTTCTGTTGTGAGCAACAAGCGACCAAACACAGGGCTCCGCGGACTACTGCTCCACCACGACAATGCGCCTGCACACACCGCGCTCAAAACGAGGGACTTCCTGGACAGCACACCAGTCAAACTCCTGGGTCACCCTCCTTACAGCCCTGATCTAGCACCGTGTGACTTCTTTTTATTTCCAAAAATAAAAAATCAGCTCAAGGGGATACAATTTTCGTCGCCGGAAGATGCGCTGGCTGCGTTCGAGCAGGCTGTAAACGAGGTGTCTACGGCGGACTGGAAAAAGTGTTTTGAAAACTGGTTCAGACGCATGAATCTTTGTATAGAGGCTGGTGGAGAGTACTTTGAAAAGATTTAATAAAAATATATGTACCTGTAGAACAATTTTTTTTAGTGTCGCAAATATTTCTGAGTGTCCCACGTATATAAATACAAAGCTGCAAAGATGAGATGATGATGGCAAATCAATATTAGTATCATCAACACATTCACACAAAGCAAAGACAAAATAAAATGTAAGTTTATTTTAAACTAATGATTTTGTTCACAGTACCAAAGAAAAACCTTTTAACTAAGTAGAACAATTTGCAATCCAAAGTTATCAAAATTTGAGTTAAGAATTTATACATATTTGGTTTTTTCTTTGGTCCAGTTAATTTGCATGCAACTACAATGTATATTTATTACAAACTTCAGGATGCTATTCCACACCTATACATTTTTATTTTTAACCCATAGGTGAAAATAACGACAAGAAATAACATGTTCTATTTAACATAAATTTTTCATACTTGATGAAGTTTGAATAGATGTTTTCGGGCAGATTCATATCCTGAAGTGTAATACCCTAATTTGGAAGGATGTCCATTAATTATGTGTACTCGAAATAGGGGGAAGGGGACCACTATATTCTCATCAAATGTCTCATAGTGGAACAGGAGGCTTAAAGACGAAAATCTCACACTTTTTTTTATTGAGAGAATAAACATATTCCTAGATTTACAACAAGCCATGTGCAAATGTCAGGTGTAAGGTAAGGTCCAATTTTTACAATAAAAAAATCGATTCAAGTCGCGAGTGAATAGGCTTCTTCTGGGCAAGCTCGTCCCATCATTGACCTCATCTCTATTGTTAAGAGTAGATGGAGGCCAAGAGTAAGTCCATTGACCAAACTAAATGAAATAAAAGCTCTCATAATAAATGGACACCTCTTTGCATAATAGTTTAAGTAAGTCACAAAATATAAATGTGACACTTGCAAATATGTCTCTCCAGAAGTTTATGGTGCGTCTCCACTGGGCCTTCTCCACTTTCCGTTCTGGTGACTATGCATAACATAAAAAAGAGTTTTCTTTGGGACTGTGACAATTACAAGTCAGTAAATGGGATGACAAAAACTTGTTTCATTTGTATTTCGCCATATTAAAACAAAGATTTTTACAAAGATTTGTGATGTCTGATGTGAACAGCACAAAAAAGAAAAGGACTGCTCGCAACAGAAGGATTCCGGCTCATTAGTTAGGTGGAATAAGGTTTGAAATTTAATAAATAAGAGAAAAGTTTAGTTCCATCTACGATTGTTTTTCTGATACTTGGTAAGTCACAAATTATGTCCAAAACATTATTTCAAACACTGAGAGATGAAACGCATAGATTTATAAAAATTAAAAGGTTGGTTCATATGCAAGAAAGAAAACAACTCCATTATGTTATCTGACTAGATCTTTTAAAAAATATCGAGTATTGTTTTATACTATGTAACTATAAGATTTCATTCATAAAAAATAATTTTTTAATTAGGTATCAAGCTCCAGATTAAGAAATAAATAAGTAACATGTTTATTTAATTCTCTAAATAAATTACCTTACTTTTATTGACCTTTCGGCTGAGTTGCAACAGCCATGGTCTCAGGTAGACTGAAAGAGGTGTACTACGGAGATATTATTGTGACGGTAGAACACATATACTTTTATGTATTTACTTTGTCTAATTGTAATTTCTGCGTTAAGACCCAGAATGAAACAAACATGTATGAAAAGTGTGAAAGTTTAAAACCAACAGAAATAAATAAATATCTAACTCACTTTAATCCTGGGCATAGTGACAGTGGGAGGTTCAGCAACAGACACATAGATGCAGGCAGATTTGTTCTTCATCAGCTGTCCAGTGTATGGCATGTACTCTTCTGTTACAAAGTCATATCGGAGACCGTCTATGATCATCAAGACTACAACATTCTCGCCAGAGTTGTATACTTCGTGACCATCAATGCTAGGTAAGACAACAAAATTTACTAAGAAGATTGGGTATTAGTTTCTGCCAATTTATTGTATACCATGGCAATTTATAAGAAAATACAATCCTGAATTATTTATATTAATGAACAACAAAAATCTGCCGCAGATAAATACTGATCTATATAATTCAATAAATTTTGTAAATAAGTTGCTAAGCTTTTTTCCTTAATCTTTTAAAGTTTAAAATTAATAATTAATTTATTATTACAAAATTTAAAATTAAATACAAATTACATCCTGAATTGAGTTATCATTCAAAACATTCTGGACATTAGTACTCTCACTCAAAGAGTCCCATTTGAAGCCCATTTTCAACAAGATGATAAAGACTAGACCGAATACTGAGAATCTAGATCAATGAGGATGGATGCTAATCCTTAGGTATTCTAATTGATAAATTATATTATTACTTACCTGACATCGTTAATAAAGTTAGGCAAGTCATCCATATGAGCTAGTTTTCCAGAATTGTATTTCAAAGGAAAGAATCCATACATAAACAATATCAATCCACCTAGGCCACAAATTAAGAGGCAGAGGCCTGTCCAACGATGCTGAAGCCATGACCGCATGGTGTTTGAGTGGGAGTTTCAGATATTTATTGATTTTTCAAACAATAAGCGTAAGAACAGCGGTTTCTTTTAGGAAACGCGTTTACGGCCGTACCATACTTTCGCGTGTAAGAAATAACTCCCTACACACGCGAGGCGCTTCCACCCAATACATTGTGCAATTAATTCTCAGGTTTCATTAGAACTTCCTCCACCGGCTTCTTGGTTGAATCCGCCGCTCATTAGCGCTATCACTTCGCTAACAACCCGTTGGTCGATTGATAAGATAACACAACTGAAGAAAATATATACTGCGTCAACTCCTTGATTCTTGAGATGGATAACATTGCATAGCAATAAATTAAAGTGATACAAGCATCAGGTTTTGGAGCATTTTTAAGAAGAAAAACCACAACAACAACAACACGGGAGCACGGAAAATCGGAAAAAAATGTCAATTGTCATTCGATTGCTTTTTTTTTTTTTTTCCATTCGCTCTTAAAGAAGAGCAGGCTAAGGTGCAAGACCATACCGCCTTGTCATTCGTCTATAAGTTTCTTGGATTAGTAAAATAAAGCGAGGTCTTCCGTAGAAAATTTCATTTTTAAAGTTATCAAATATATGTCTTTGGTGTTTTATCAATTTCTTTAGTCAAATCCAGTAATATAATTTCTTCAGTATTATCAATTTCTTTAGTCAAATCCAGTAATATAATTTCTTCAGTATTTTGTTTTTACGTTCCAATTCATGTTGTCATATCCATATTGTACGTTCCAATCCATGTTTGTTTAGTCATTAATTTACGTTCCATTCCAATCCAGTATTCATTCATAAAAAGACAATGCTATAACCTAACTTAAAATTGAAATAAAAAAATAGTTAAATAAACCTATTTTAAAACAATATTATACACTATTTACAGTAGAAATTATGAAGTTATATATATACACATAAGTGGAAACATTGAAAAGCAATTCCTGACTGCAAAGCGGGACCAAATCAGCAGACCCATAAATATGAATGAGCCCGTCCGTTAGCACAAGGCGCTGAATGCCAAAGGCCGAGCAATTAAAGATAATATGATCTAAGGTTTGTTCCTCATCCATATTGCAATGTTCACAAAACGGAGTGTCAACAATCTTTAAACGAAAAAGATGGTAATTAAGGCGACAATGGCCAAAACGAAGTCTGCACAAAGTAGAGTAGAACTTCCGATTTGCATACACAGGATCTTTACAAAACCATGGTGTAGAATTGACTTGAACATCCATTGAAGAAAACCAACGTCCCTTATTCTCTGTCTGAGTGAACTGATACCAGTGTTGACCCCATGTCTCGCACATACGTCGCTTTAAGATGGTTACAACGTCAGTGAAAGGAAGTAAAACTCCAGCATCAGTGCATCCAGAATTGGAATCAAAGTTAACTATAGTCTTTGCCAAATAGTCTGCCCTCTCATTCCCTACAACGCCGATATGGGCAGGAACCCATACAAAATCAACAAAAATATTTGATTCAGTCAATGCAACCCACTGCTTCTTAATTTCATAAATTATATAATTAGTGTCAGCTTGCAATTTATGGTTTGCCAAATTTTTTAAAACACTCATGCTGTCACTAGCCACAACCCAATTTAGAAAACCTTTATTATTATTTTTGATATATTGCAAAGCAAACAATATAGCAGTAGCTTCAGCAGAAAATATGGAAGCATTTTTATCCATTTTATGACCTAAACCAAAATTTTCAGTATAGTCAAAGAAAGCAAAAGACACTGCATTAGTATCCTTGGATCCATCAGTGTATATGAATCTATGAGCATCCCAATCCGATAATTTTGCATTAACTTGTTCCTTGGATGATAAACTGGGATCAATGACTATTTTAATAGCTGGGAATTTACAATGATAAGAACCTTCATAACAAGGTAACACCAGATCAGGTACATGAATTTTACAACTCTGTAGGAATTGCAAAAAGGAATGTAATCCTTGTAGAATGAAAATAGGCTTACGAATAGGAACTAGTTGCGAACTGGATAGATTTTGCAATAATTTGTTTTTAGATAAACTATATAATTTCAAGATGAATCTTTCTTTTAGATAATTTAATCGAATACTTAAAGGTGAAAGGTTGCATTCAACCTGTAATGCTCCAATAGAAGTACTCCTAAATGCCCCAGTTATTATACGCATACATTTGTTTTGGATTTTGTTTAATTTTTCTACAATATCTTTGTCAGCAGCGAAACAAAAGAATCCATACTCAAAGTGACTTCGAACAAGTGACTTGTATAGCATTAGTAAAATTTTTGGGTCAGCACCCCAATAGGTACCAGTTAGTGATTTAAGAATGTTATATGCTCTTATAGCCTTACCTGTAATCTGATCAATATAATCTTTCCAGGACAAGTTTGATGTGAATATTACACCCAAGAACCTAACATCTCTAGACAATGGTAAAGCAGTATTATTGTAAGACACAATGGGAACAGTGCCACATCTTCTTCCGAAGACTAGCACCTTTGATTTTGACGGATTAACATCCAGGTTTAGGTAAGAAAAGTAATTATTTAGACTTGCCAATGCGTCGCCAACAACTTCAGCCAGTTGAGCTAGATTTGTTCCCGACGCATAAACAAGTAAATCATCTGCAAATTGCAAATTTTTTACATTAGGGCCCAAAATAATATTAAGTCGTCTGATATAAAGCAAAAAAATCAATGGCGATAATATTCCTCCTTGACAAGTCCCTATAGAAGACTTTCTTGGACCATAAAGGTGTCTATTTAATTTAACAAAGACGTTCCTATCATGTAAAAAATCAAAAACCCATTGTACTACTTTTCCAGGAAAACCAATGCATAGCAACTCATCACAAAGAACGTTGATATTCACATTATTAAAAGCGCCAGAGATGTCAAAAAATACAGCAAGAAGAAAGTTATTTTGTGATGTAATATTCTGAACATCAAGATGGAATTGACAAAGGCTCTCTCTTGCTGATCTACTTCTACGAAATCCAAACTGATTAGAAGGTAAGATAAAATTATGTTCTACATAAAATTCTAGACGCTGTTTCAATAGTTGTTCGAATATTTTACCAACACAAGATGTCAAAGCAATAGGACGGTATGAGTTTGGATCTAATCTTGTTTTATTTGGTTTTAATACTGGAACCAGACAATCAGTTTTCCAGGACTCAGGAATTGTATCACTAGCCCAAAGCAGATTCAATATATTAAGAAAGACGCTTAGACTATCTTCACTCAGTTTCTTTAAGAAAATATATGGTATATCGTCTAGACCAAATGAAGTATCTTTTCTAGAAGAGATGGCTGATTTAAGTTCTTGTAATGTAAAGGGATTTACTATAAACATGTTTTCAGAATTAATATTAGAGCTAAATAATCTGTTTGATTCTTTTACAAAATCAGGTGTATATTTTTGCAAGAAATCCAAGACCCAAGTATCATCAACTGTACTAGAAACATAAGTTCTGTTAAATTTTCTCATATGTGTCCAAATTACAGATAGAGGGGTACAGCGATGAAAAGAACTGCAGAGATTAATCCAACTATTTCTCCTCTCAATTTTTAAGGTAAGTTTTTTAAGCGCCCGTAATCTTTTAAACTCTATATAATTAGCCTCAGTGGGGTTATATTTAAATTCAACATAAGCTTGTTTAAATCTCAAAACGGCCTCTGAACATTTTCCATTCCACCAGGGTAAATTGGGCCTTTTGCCAGACTTCCTAAGACATGATGTACTACTGTTAAAAGTATTTGCAGACATAAAATTTGGAATAGACTGTTCAATCGCTATATGTAACATTTTACAAAATAAATTGTATGCATCCAATGGAGAATACTGATTCAATTGAAGATTACCTAGCAAAGATTCAACATTTTGTTCATACACTTTCCAATCCACCCCCTTATAATTTGGGTAGATTGGCAAATGCATATTATTACAAGAGTTATTGTTGTTTGTTTCACAAGGATCAATAAACATTTTTATGATTACAGGGAAATGATAACTGCTACCAAGTGGAGAATCATGAACTGACCATTCGCATAAAGATGCCAATGATGGAGAAACTATAGACAAATCTAATGCATTTTGCCGCCACGTCAATGAACCAAGAGTTGTGACCTGACCATCATTTAGAAGAACAAGACCATTTTCATCGACAACATCCAACACATCCCTGCCACGAGCTTCATCTCTGTTGCATCCCCAAGAAGTATGGTGTGCATTGAAGTCACCAGCAAATAAAATCGGAGTTGGTATCGACTTTACTAAGGAATCCAATTTACTCCTATCAAATGATGGAGTTGAACTAGATGGACTATAAAAACTTACAATACTGACTTCTTTATTGCTTATTTTTAAACGAACACAAATGTTTTGTAAAGAACTATCAAAATAAGTATCTATTTTAGAATAAACGATACTGTTGTGAACCAGAATTGCTACGCCGTTATGTTTGTTTCCACAATCGTTTCTTTCAATGCTATATCCCCTTATAGAAAATCGTTTATTACATAACCAAGTTTCTGAAATTATAGCTATGTGAATATTTTGTTCATAAAGAAACTGAGTAAAAATATGCCTATTACTAATAAGACTTTGAGCATTCCACTGAAGAATGTTCACAGTACCCATTATTTATTTAAGTTGATGATTTTTTCTGTAAGGTAGCCATAATAGTATCTTTAATTGAATTTGAATTAATTGGCATTTCTTTTTGTTTCGCTATTATATGCAAAATTGATTCAACTAATAAATTAACAAATTTATCAGATTTCATTAAGTTTGTAATTTGTGATTCCATTGTCTTCGCTGTTAATTGAGGAAAAGCCTTTTCATTGAATAAATCTGAGTATTTAACCGCACGAGACTTTATTTTATTCTCTTCTATTTTGTTTTTTTTTATAGGACATGCAGCCGAAATAGCGACATGGTTACCCCCACAATTTGCGCATTTAGCATTTTCAGAGCTTACTTGACAAGTTTTAAAATTGTGACTCTCTGTACAAATAGAGCATACTTCACTGTTACGACAAAATTTCGCAATGTGCCCGTATCTGAGGCAACGAAGACACTGCTTCACAGGTGGAACGTATTCACTGACCTCATGTCTCCAGTGGTCTAAGTTTACATACTCAGGCAGCTGGGTCGAGGCGAACGTTATAGCGACAGTCTGTGTAGGAAGATATGAGACTGCGCCATTTAACCCTCTTACTCGCCGCATGAATCGACGGACTTGAATAACATTCCTGCAACTGTCAATTAATTTAAATATCTTTTTATTGGACATTTCTGTGGGTACGGAAGTTACAACACCAGTTATTTCAGTGTCGGAGGCAGGTATCGAAGCCTTCAACGACAATTCGTCCAACAATTTTGAATTCTGTAAAAAGACATTAGCATTGTTTGGAAGCTCAAATATGACGCCTATTTTGTATTTGTTGATAGGTTTCAGGTGCGTTATTCCTGAAACACAGTGCCTTCTAAGACCTCCTGATAGATTTAGCCGGTCTTTGTCAGAGAATGGTTTGTTATCTTCCTTGTGGCTAAGAAAAACGATGTACTCTGGCTTCTTGCAATTTGCATCATATTTCCGGGTATATCCAGGAACTTTGTATGGTTTGTACTTATCCACTGTGGGTTCTTTATCCTCGTGTTCTTCATGTCCAGTGTCGTCAGAATCCGATGATGACTCTGGCAAAGGTGGTTCACCAAGATCACCCTCAGGCTTTTTTTTCTTGCTGTCCTTTCTCCCACGCTTCCCCATATTGAATGGGGAAGCTAGTTTGTATTTACAACTACACTATAAGAACAATTATTTACACTAGAAATAAGAAGTAATAGTAGAGTATAATACAATTTTTTACAATTTTTCTATAGTTTTCGACAAAAAACGCGCCTTATTCGAACAAAGGTTTTCCCGCCTTTGTCATTCGATTGCTGTCACTGCTGTCAGTTGATCTTCGGTGCTGCCATTGTAAGGGTTCAAAAAGCTACCAAAAAGTGATTCTACTATTATTACAAAATAAAAGGAAGGAATGAGGATGTGAAGGAAATAAATCCTTTATAATATGTTCTAGCAATAGTTCTAGCGCAACCTTCTATAAGTACTGTAATTAATAATGGCGAGTTATCTTGTTAAGGCGCTGATAAGAGCTAAAATAATACGCTTCACTTGAGCAGTTTTTTAACGAAAAGTAATGAATATACATATGGCCGTATAGGTATTCTGAAACACGATTAAATATATTTTATACGCCATAAAAAATCCAAAGTTACTTCTGCTTTTTGCTTTAAAACTTATTTTCTTAAACTTATTTTCGACTTATTTTCTTTCTTTATCACTTCTTTTTTTGGTGGCGCCACCTTATTTGTGAATCGATATATACGTTAGTCTAAGATCGATATAGTTTAGCTGACGTCATTAAGAGATTTTAATCTCCAACAATGAATAAACTATATGATATTTTAGAATGTAGAAAGTTAAGCAACGTTGGCTGTACGGTAGAAACCAGACTGGTGAGTCTACAAGTAGGCCGAGGGTTCGGAAATGGTCATTGAGCCATAGCAGAGGCCATTTGGCGGTTTCGAAACTACGACAGGGTTATTTAGGGAAGTGCAAATCTTTTAATCTAACAAAGTAATTACCCAACGACGGCTATCTTAGTTAGGTAGGTAGTTGGAATCGGGACCTAATGCTTAACATCGCTTCCGAAGGAAGTAAACTTAGACCTAGAGTCCACCCATCCACGTTTTGATGCTGCTTTGCAGTGGAATCAAATATAGCAGCGAAACAAAGTTTGAAGTCTTATTTTTAACTCGTCAATATTAACTCTTCACGTTTTATATTTAGACTGAATGCTAATTTCGTCTCGTTTCGTATGATTCGTGTCACCTACGTAACAAGTAGGTAAGAGTAGGTATTATTATGACGATGTTTGAGGATGAGTGGACAACATAAGGTGGACAATATGTTTGCCACATAACTTCACTCGTGGTAATTAACAAACTCTAGAATGATCCGCCTACGATTTTCAGTTGTAACAATGATTGTTCATTGTATTATTTCAGAATCGTGATTTATTGTCAGGGTGACTATGATAACGCGGACTTATGGACATGGTCTCCTTGCTTGGAAGTTAACTAACAGAGATAAGTCTGCATGACCAATCGATTGGGATGACCTACGCAGGTGTTTATTTGGTCAGGCCTTTATTACTCGTATTTGACCTGTAGCTTCAAGCATCTTCAATAATTAAGATCATTAGGTACTGACTAATGGGACCCACGGAAGTTTAGTTCTTGTCCCTGCCACCAGCAAGTTCAAGGTGTGTCCTCGGCTTGATTTTGACTTACGGGAGAGGGCTACTATATTAGTCTTAGTAGTCTATCTTTCGTGAAATAGGAGTTGACTATAGAGATAGAAAAAATATTTACGAACTTTACAAAGGACAAGAAACAATCATAGAAGTCGGAGAGGAAAAGGGAAAGGCAAAGATAAGACAAGGTGTAAGACAGGGGTGTCCACTATCACCGTTAATATTTAATGTGTTTATAGAGCAGGCCATACAAGAAATAGTAGACTCAGACAGCGGAGGAATTAAAATTAATGGTCAAAAAATTCAGTTTATTAGGTTTGCAGATGATATAGCAGCAGTTGCTCAAAATAGTCAAGACCTGCAAGATCTTCTTACAAAAATGGATAAAACTTTCTTACAATTTGGTTTGAAAATAAACACTGGAAAGACCAAAACACTTATAGCATCTAAACTATGTAGTACTATTATGAATTCTGTGTCTAAACATACCCCAGATCACTGTCCAATCAAACTGAATAACGTTACAATAGAACAGGTTTATAAATTCAGATATTTAGGAAGCTTAATCACCAGTGACTCCAGATGTACACCAGATATCGTTCAAAGAATAGCTATGGCTAAAAAAGCGTTTAATAACAAGAAACACCTCCTGAAGGCCAAACTATCTAAGAAGGTAAAAAAGCGCTTAATCAAGGTGTACATATGGAGCATTGTATTGTACGGAAGTGAGACATCGACACTGACACAAAGAGATAGAGAAAGGCTGGAAGCATTTGAGATGTGGTGCTGGAGGAGAATGGAAAGAATTAGCTGGACGGAAAAGAAAAGAAACGAGGAGGTGCTAGAAATAGTCAAAGAGAAAAGAAGTTTACTAAAAACAATAGATAACCGAAGAGGGAAAATGATAGGTCACCTGATACGGCACGACAATTTCCTGCGAAACATAATGGAAGGAAAGATTGAAGGAAAGAGGGGACGAGGAAGACCTAGGCGAAGCTACTTTGACCAGATTAAAGAAAAGGTCAACGTCGTGTCGTTTCAGGAGGTAAAGCAGCTCGCGATACAACGTGAGGACTGGAAGTTACTCCATCGACAAGAGCCAAGCTCTTAAATTAAAGAAGAAGTCTATCTTTCAGGTTGGGTCACCTAATGGAGTGTCTGTACGTGCACATGTTTGTGTGTAGGCATCTGACTGACCCCCGTGATATAATATCTAAAATCTTATATTACAGGGTACCTACTATCTATTACCTACTATCGATCATATCAGCGTCAATTTCTGGGTGTGTCCTTGGCTCATTCACTTGCACGAATGGGCTGCACTAGTTCAATTTAAATCTGTTCGGATCTTTTCCAGTCAACTCTTTATCCTCTCTACCTCAGCAGCAACGTGTCGCCACCTTGCGCAGAGCTATCCTATCAGCTTCAAGATCAAGGTGTGTCCTCCGCTCATTGACTCACACGAATGAACTACACAAGTTTTATTTAAATCTGTTCGGGATTCGGATCTTTTCCAGTCAAGTCTTTATTCTCTCTACCTTAGCTGTAGCATGGCGATCTTATCAGCGTCAAGTTTAAGGTGTATCCTCGACTAGACTACCGAAGTCTTATTTAGGTAAATCTTCCGATCTCTTTAACTCCAGTCTTTATCATCTCTATCTACCTTAGCAGCAGCGTGGAGATCCTATCAGCGCCAAGTTCAAGGTGTAGGTATCCTCGGCTCATTGACTCACACGAGTGAACTACACAAGGCTTATTTAGGTAAATCTGTTCCGATCTCTTCAACTCCATTCATTATCATCTTTACCTCAGCAGCAGCGTGGTGGTCCTATCATCGTCAAGTTCAAGGTGTATCCTCGGCTCATTGACTCACGCGAGTGGGCTGCACCAGTTCTATTTAAATCTGTACATATCTCCTTCGCTTCAGTCTCTCGAGCACAGCGGCGCGCGCCTGCAACGAATATTAACGCAAAGGTGAGAAAAGTGCTAGTGCAGTGTTTTTATTTTTGTTTTTGATAGGTAATAAGTTTTAATAACACCGATTCATCTAATCAAGACCTATGTGAGTAAGATATGGCAATGATTTGGCTTTGATAATGTAAGTCCAGTGTTACCAAAAATAACATAATTACAGGGTACATAGCAAAATATAGCAACCTTAAACTTAAATTGTAACTAACCCTCACCGTATTCACACGTAAAGACCATATAAACATCAGGGAAAATTTGCGTTTGTAAATTGGAATTGACTGTCTGAAATGGTGTTGGATACGTTAACAACTATGGTTAACAACATGATATCAAATCTACACGTCTTCTGAGGACTGCTCAAAATATTGATTTAGCCTAAAATAGGATACTAATAAAATTAAGAACACATAAAACGGGAACAGAAATTAAAGAAAGAAAGAAGACAGAAAGAAGCAAGTGTTGTTTATTCCTGATGCAAATTTTCTACAAATATTTTTTAATAATTACGAATACTTTGGTCAAATATATAAAATTACAATTTTCAGTTCAATCGGCCAAAGATTCCAGAGCACTTATTTTCAGCTGCTCGATTCATAAACAAACAATCGGGTCATCTATTTCCATTCACATGATAATAATATCGTTTGTCGCAGTAAATTCGAAGTAAGTATTCATAGTCCGTTGCATCATGGGCTAAAATGGTTACCTGTGATTCACCCGTGGAATCGTTCCAGAAATCTTGTGTATATTTTGTTTAGAAGAACTCAATCGGTAATTTATTGTTGGAACGTGAATAATGAATGAATCTTGAGATTTACACGTTCCAGCTTTTCGTCTATTCATCACCCGTCACCATGTGGTAGTCAAGTGGGAGCGTTCCGCTCTCGATCCAGAGATTCTGGGTTCAACTTAAACAAAATTAAGTTTGTATGATTTCCCCAGTTTGGTCAAGACATAGAAAGAAGAACACCTGATTGACCGAAAAGTAAGGTAATTACGTGCTCCGGAAGGCAAATTAAGTCGTTGGGGTTTCCAAAATCTTTAGTCAAAAGATTTTGTCCGCCAAAAAATCTAGAATAGATTTATGCATTCGAACTAACATAACATTGTTCTGTTTATCACTGCTCGCTCGTGAAAAGTGACCATTGGCGATGATTAATTTAGCTCGTGTCTTAGATGTTTACGGGCTTGCCTGCAAATGTTTCGCACATTTGGCATGCATTTGTTGGCTCGTTTTATTTTAAACATTTATTTTAAAGTCCTACAAAAATACTGAACAAAATCAATACTGTCAATCTTCTTTCCTAAAAGGCGATTAGTTTGTAAAAGTACCTACCTAATAAATAGCGGTAGAGCCGAAATGGTTAAACTGAACAACTTTTTCAAAGTAACATAGGTCGAAATACGAAAAATAATACGTATTCGATCTTCTTTGATACAAACCTTTTGAAACCGTAACAAGTTTGTGTTTCGATGTATGTTATTTGGGAAAGCTTCGGGAAAAGTTGTTTTAGTTTGATGGGCAGATTAACAGCCTGAAAAAGCTTGAATTTATTTGGATTTGTACGTGTCTCGGGTAGGTGTATATTTTTTAATTTTAAGAAAATGTAAAATGGCATTTATAAGGGTTATTGTTGTTAACCGTACACCAAAGAATACTATACTCTCTCCGTACACCTTCGAGACCACCTCATTCAAAATATAATATTTTTTTTCGAGGATGGCAGCCAGCAAAGATTTCGGACCTCCTTGCTTCGCTCAGAATAGATACCTTGCTAATTTATTTTAGTAGAGGATGACATCTGCCAACATGTCACAACCCCATCATCGATGATCCATAGGAAATATTCAAAATAACCTGTCAAATCCATAGAACAACGCCTACACCACCTAGTGACAAATTATTTATTTAATCCTCCTTCTAAGTACCTTTATTTTTCAGTGGCAGCCAGTGCTTTTGTAAATTCAAAAGAAATTTTATTCAAGGATTTTTTTCCTACTTACAAAAAGGTTATTCGACATTTTGATTTTGTTTTGCAGATGTCGATAGTTCCGATGATGTTCCGCGACTGGTGGGAAGACTGGGACCGTCCCTCCCGTCTCCTCGACCAGCACTTCGGTATGGGGCTAACGAGGGATGATCTCCTTTCCTCTCTTTCCTCGTTCCCTTCTTCTTCTCTCCTGAGGAACAATTACTTCCGACCCTGGAGGACCAGCCTGGCTAGGCAGGAGTCTTCGTCCACGATTAACATGACCAAGGAAAAGTTTGAGGTGGGTTAATATGAAGCTTAGGCATCCTCGCTTTATTCTTCATGCTGTTATGTTGCAAGAGCCGATCTATAGAAAACGTGCTCAGTAAAAAAAAACCGTGTAAGTGCGAGTCAGACACGCGCGCCGAGGATTCCGATAGTATTTTTGGAAGCAATAAAGTCCATTTTTAAGACCGCAAAACTAAGTTTGTTTGTAAAGGATTTTCGCAGATTTCTAAAAAACTGTGCAACTTAGAAAAATTGTTTTATTTTTGCTGCAATATTTACATAAACTTCTATCGACTGTAATTAATTCAGATGTTTCCTTTCACAAACTTCGGAGATAAGGGGGTGGGGGAGAGAATGGTATTTTTAAGTCGAAAAAAAAAATACAAAAATATATTTTAGAATGTACAAGTAAAGCCCTTTAATATGATATCCTACTCGACCTAGTAACGACAATTTGATATTTTGGGGCTATTGGGGCCCCCTTTACATTAAAAAACATAACTTTTTTTCAATTCTTTCATGTGAAATTAAGTTAAGCAACCATATTCTGAAACTGTTCCAAATTTCAAGTCGATAGCATGAGTGGTTGCTGAGATATACAGGTGTGGCCGTGTGACAGACAGACGGACTGACAAAGTGGCATGGCACCATAAGGGTTCCTTTTTTTTACTATTTCGGTATAGGAACTCTAAAAACTGTGCTTGAGAAAATAAATACAAAAAGTGTTGATTTTTTTTAAAGTCCCAACTCCATAGTGCCCCAATGGACCAATCGGGAAAAGGCCAAACGGGAAGTGGAACGATCGGGAAAGTGGGCCGAACGGGAAATTAAACCCAACGGGAAAGTGGACCGAACGTGGAAGTGGACTATAAAATGAGCGTAGTTATTTTCTATTAAGGAAGATATTGATTTTTCATTTCCTTGATTATTATGTTTCCTTGAGCTGTTTTCGGTGGATCTTTGCGTACCTACAGTTCAAATCTACCTTTTTGTAAGGTAAATATCCCTTGAACCACAGATAATAAAGTCTCGTCTAAGGGCGAGGGCCTCAGCCTTCAGGAGTTATGCTGAAAGCGCTTTTTCGAGCTCATTTGATGACACTCTTCCCTATTGGATGGAAAAGGTCAGAAAACACGATATACTGTATAGTTCAAGGGTTTGTAATTAACTGTAGCTAGATGTTAATCTAATCAACTCACCCTACGAACTTAATATAGTGGCTCATTTTAAATTTGTGTTATCCCGCAAAAACACGTTTCGTTAAAAAAATTTGCCCATCAAACCAAAACCTGTCATAAAAAAATTCAGCATGACATTCTTACTCGTACAAAATATCAAGGACAGTATCGGCTGAATACCACTAAGCGCCCCACTGTGTTTGTTTACTTCAGACTAGATCCCCAAAATACGAGTACCTATCTATCATCATCATCATCATGGGGTGCCATCTTCGAAATGAAGTTTGGAGGTCAGCAATCGGTATTCGTCGCGGCGTCTATTCTATCTATGTCCTATGTTTACTCCATAGCAAGCAAAGCATCAAGACATTGAGCAAAAGTGAATGCGATAATCAATCGCATATCATTGGGAACACTTGCACTACGAGTATCATCAATACCGATAAGTAATATAATAAGGCGGTCTTAAAGTCAGTGTTTCTACCGTCACCGCTTGTTCGACAAAACATGAACTACTTACTCATTAACATCATATACCTACCGTGTGGGTTGTAAGCAATGATATTACAATTATATAAACCGACAGTTGTAAGATCAAGAACCGGCCCCCTTACAAACTATGGTGTTGGAGTTGTTGATTCATCAAGGGCCTCTGACATGGCCTCGACGTACTTTAGTAGACAGTAGATGGAACCATTTCAAAGCTCGGAATCCTCCTTATTTTCGAACAATCCGGTGATTTATCCTGCAGTTTCCTATAAAGTTATTTTCGTTTGATAGTGACCCACTGGAACTCGAATCCAGAGCCTGTGAACTGAGAGTCGAACGCTCCAACCACTAGACCACGGTTGATACTAAAGACAATGATTTGAATTTCCAAATTTAAAATTGCAGGTGATCCTTGATGTCCAGCAGTTCACGCCCGAAGAGATTACAGTGAAAGCCGCCAACAACAGCGTGGTTGTTGAGGGCAAGCACGAGGAGAAGCCCGATGAGCACGGGTTCATATCCCGGCAGTTCACCAGGAGATACGTCCTGCCAGGTGCGTCTATCAGATGAATAGCTCTTATTACTGAGACGTAATAAGGCCTGTAAACTAAGAGCGAACCTTAAGTTATAATTAGAATAATTGCCAGTTGCAAAAAGCGTCTTTACAATCAAAGCTCCTTTAAATCAATTGCTTTCATTTTTTCGTCATATAAATAGAAAATGACAGAAATAGATTTATCAGAGCTTTAACTTTAGAAGCTTCGTGTAGATGCCTGTGAAAGGATCACGAAACCTCGCTATCTGCAGATTTAAATAAATAAGTACCCAAGGCATAATACGCTCTAAACAAAAGTAAAAGAAAGCAACGGGTAAATCAATTTAATTTAATTCAATTCAATTATTTATTAATAAATATACATTTATACGTCATTAAAATATGTTTCTGTAAATTACTTACAATATTACATAAAGTAACTTAATAATAATATCAAAGTATGTCATTTACAATTGAGTACTAACGTACAGTCTTAAAACGTTGAGACAGTTTGTAGCAAAAATGTAAGGGTACTTACCAACAAATTCACTCATTGTCAACAAATGAAACAGAAAGACTTCATACAGATTGTATTTTTATTGATTGATTGTACGCTCTACTTGATGTGAAATGCTTTCTTTTCTTGCATCAGTTACTAATTTAAAAAAAAAACTATTGCAGGAGGTTACAACGTAGAAGACCTAGTCAGCACTCTGTCTTCCGATGGAGTCCTCACCATCACAGCTCCGAAACGCGCTCCCCCGGCTACCGGCGAGCGAGTAGTGCCTGTGACCAGGGTTGGACCTGCCAAGCAGCCCGAACAGCCGAAGGAACAAGAAAACAGGGAACACCCTAGAGAGCAGACTGTACCTATTGTGACATCTCCCTAAATTATCCCTTTAATTAAGAATAAGTCTAATTTCAGGATTACAAGATGAACTAAATTCGTTTGGGTGCTTTATTGAAGATGCTCTGTTCTGAACCCGGTATATGTAGTTTATTTTACAACAGTTTTTTGTAATCCTTAGACTAGGCTGTATACATCCAAACCTTGTGCTCCGAGAAACCGAAGAACGACCGAATCATAAATAGCATTTATTTTTAATCTCGTCCTTGGCCAATGACGAGACGAGATTCGAATTTCGAAATGATCTAGGCTTGAATTAAGAAGAGGAATGCGAACCACAGTATTTTGATTTTATTAACGTTGTAATATAAACGAGCTTTTTTTTAAATAGATTTGTTTTATTTTGAACCAACTAGAACGTCTAGAACTACCAGAAGATGTCGATCCAAATATCATAAAAATAGTTGGAGAGCATGCGGTAGGGCGTAGTCTCCATCATCCCTATCTTATAAGTTTAAGTATTACCAAAATAGTCAGCAAATCTGTGAGATGAGCCGAGATGTTATCATGCAACAATAAAATGTAAATAGCACTCCATATATTCGTTTTTAGGGTTTCGTAGTGCCAACGGAAACCTTTACTAAGCTTACGCTGTTTGCCTGTCTGTTAGACTGTCTGTCTGTCCAACCTTGAAAGCTGTTTATTTTGAAACCTAATAGGTAGCAGGTTAAATTTTCACAGAATATGTCGGTAATATGGCGGACATTTTTTTATAAAAAAAAAAAACCAGTCCAGTGCGAGTCGGACTCGCGTGCCGAGGGTTCCGATGTACCTATAGTATTTTTGGAAACAATAAAGTCAATTTATAGGACCGCAAAACTAAATTTGTAAAAGATTTTTGCAGATTTCAAAAAAACTGCAATTTAGAAAGATCGTTTTATTTTTGCTTTAATATTTCCATAAACTTCTATCGACTGTAATTAATTCAGATTTTTTCCTTTCACAAACTTCGGAGATAAGGGGGGGAATGAAGTTTTTTGACATTTTTCATCATAGCTTATATATACACTAAGAGTCGTAGGTAAAATATACGAAAATATATTTTAGAATGGAAAGCCGTTTGATATGATACCCCACTCGACCTAGTAACGACAATTTTAAATTTTGCCCCCCCTATTTGGGCCCCCTTTTCATTAATAATCATATTTTTTTTTATCTTTCATGCGCAATTAAGTTGGGCAACCATATTCTAAAACTGTAAATTTCAAGTCGATAGCATGAGTGGTTGCTGAGATATACAGGTGTGACAGACAGGCGGACAGACAGACAGACAAAGTCGCACTATAAGGGTTTCTTTATTTTACCATTTTGGTATCGGAACCCTAACAAAATAAGAAAATCTCTTGCAAGAAGCTATACGCTACGAACGCCCAAAGAGTCTTACTGAAGGTCAAAGTGTAGCGACTGAGATGCGGCCGACGTACGGAACTCTCACTCAATGCACGACACCAACCCCATTCAAGCTTAATTCTTTTTCTTTCTTTCTTTTTTTTTCTAACAGGACATACGACCAGTTGCAGGAAGAGTCATTCAAGTTAAAGCTTCTTTAAATCTAATGCAGTCACTTGTTGACAAAGATAGAGCAGAAATCGATTCAAAGAGCTAGCTCAAACTCTTAAGAAGCTTTCCGAATACGAGAGTTTTAGTTAGTTACGGAAAACAGAAACAAAACCAGCAAAAACTGAACCAGCGCTACGCTACAAAACCCCAAAACCAAAGACCCGCTTAAGGTCACGTTACCACTGACGTGCAGCCAACTGTACCTACTTATGACTCTGACGAATTACTAAGAAACATAACATTATGGCAAGGCATAGCTGGACGAACCGCGGCGTACTTTAATGGCGACGCCGCAGAAAGCAATAATACACGACACGGCCGAACTGCAAATAAGTAATGAACAATAATTCCTTCATAGTTAATGCTAAATCTTGGGTTAAGACAGGCTGACTGAGAGTTACCATTGTCAGAGAATACCAATTGTCACCCATTGCAAAGATTTAAGCTAACGTCAATATTGCTTAAAATGTAGTTGAAAAGTAAGGTAAAATTATTATTCATCATAAGCAGGCACGTAAATGGTGGTTTATTATAAGATAGAAACCTTGATTATTAGAGTTACCTATATGCAGGGTGTAAAGGACAGGTTTCTGAAAGTATAAAGGGCATAATCAATCAACGTAACTGAACTATTTATACTTAGCCAAGCGGCATCTGTTGGGAAATGGCTATTTTAAAATGAGATGGGATAGTGGCATTGCAGTGGTTTTTGGCGACATCTGTCTGCAACGAGACGAACTTTCAAGAATTCTAAAGAATGATCTATGGATCACTGGGGTTTAAATCTGCGAATCCATTGAATGAAGTAACCTTTTGTAATTTTTTGAGAAAGCTTTGCAGTCAAACTTTATATGTGGTCTTTCTTTTGGACGGGTGATATTGGTCAAAATCAATCATAACAAAGCAAAAAGACAAAAACAGCTTAGAATTAACTATAACAAGATGTATAAATAAATCACAACCACAGGCGGGAATGGAACCCGCTTTACGCCTCCATCAACTTTTACATGCACGTGTTCTGCGAATTAAATAAAAAACCGGCCAAGTACGAGTCGGACTCGCGCACTGAGGGTTTCGTACAAACCTGTACGTAGGTATATAAGTAAAAGTTATGGTATTTTTATTGCTAAAAAAACTTTATTATGTGATGTAAGTAACAACTTTTTTTTATTTGAGTTGATTGAATGAAAGGTAAATTGCGTTTTATGATTTGTGACGTATTAAAAAAAATGTCTTACTAGATCTCGTTCAAACCATTTTTCGTTGGAAGTTTGCATGGATTAATGCTAATGATGCATTAATGTACATCATATATTTTTTTTTTATCAGTTTTTTCTTTTAGAAGTTACAGGGGGGGACAAACACATAGGATTTTACCACTTTGGAAGTGTCTCTAGCGCAAACTGTTCAGTTTAGAAAAAAAATTATATTAGAAACCTTAATATCATTTTTGAAGACCTACCCATAGATCCCCACACGGGGTTTGATGAAAAAAAATATTTGGTTTCAGTTCTAGGTATGGGGAACCCTAAAATTTATTGTATTTTTCCTATTTTTTTGTGATAATCTTAATACGGTTCACAGAATACATCTACTTACCAAGTTTCAACAGTATAGCTCTTATAGTTTCGGAAAAAAGTGGCTGTGACATACGGACGGACAGACAGACAGACATGACGAATCTATAAGGGTTCCGTTTTTTGCCATTTGGCTACGGAACCCTAAAAAGAGACATTTTATTTAAAAGAACTTAAATGTTCGCGACAAGCTTCCAAACATACCGATATTATACTTCCAATAAAAAAGACATCACACACACTGCACAGTGTTGATTTATTTGAAACGCTCGCGACCGATTGATACTTGCTCATTCTTTCCGATCATGAACAACGTTGGCCTTGGTCAGAGCCCGGATGGGTGACCGCAAGTGGCACAACAACGAGAGTGGTTTCGTGAATCAAAAGGGACGTTAAGCCGCTGGTCCCGGCTTCTGTTAATGGTAGTAGTCGCTTAGCTAAGTCAGCGGCCATTTGGCGGCTTTAAAACTCTGAACAAGATAGCCAGGTTAGCCACTAATCTGGCAAAGCCTAATCCAGGATTGGGTCTTGTCCTCTGGGTTGCGGAGGTCAGATGCCAGTCACTCTATGTGAATACCAGTGTCCTCATCTTTCGTTCTCCGTACATAAAAATGGAATAAGGCTAGGGCAATGAATGAGTGTTGATTTATTTGTAAGATCGTCTCATCATCATAATTGCTTTTGTTCTCATCCAGCCAGGAACAAACAGAACTACAGAAAATCTACACACGTATACGTAGAGAAACAAACAAAAATGAAAAAGTAAACCGTTCGCTAAGCAGTGGTGGTAATGTACCGGGGGGTAATAGATCTCTGGCGGGAGGGGAGGATTCATCAATCAGCCTGGAGTGATTACTGCAGGGTAGGAGCAAGGAACAGGCGGCAGCGGGAAAGGCTCAACGATGAACATAAAAGCTCGTTGGTGAAAGGAAGCTGGGGCAAAACCAAACTTCACTGTCTGGTCAATCATCGCAAAGTTGCATGCCTGTCGGTGTTCTACAGAATTTATTTCGGAGAGTGTGCCCTAGAGAGATCCAAAAGCTTATTCCGCTATCCCCTTTTTACCATCGCGAGTCCATATATCACCAGTATCATCCACACTTGCTTGACATGCTAAAACGTTCGCACAAAGCGCTTCGCAACATTTATAATACACACAGCTAAGGAATCAAATTATCTACCTGCATTTGAATTACCGAGTTCATAAAACCTGAATATATTCAAGTCGCGAGTGACTAGGCTTCTCTAGGCTCTTTCCATCGTCGACCTCAGGACTAGATCGAAGTTAACAGCAAGTCAATAAATTATTAGCAGTTGAGTGATTAAATACTGAAGTAAATCTACTCGAAGTATTTTCGAAGCAACAGTGATGAATCATCACTGATTATTATGTAGAGTATAGTTTGTTTTTTATTAGGTTCACAAACCGAATGTTACACACCTACAACTAGAATTCTGATAAAACATAAGTTAATGATATTTGTGTACATTCTCAAATAGTGAACACAGCATTCACAAGGGATAAACAAAAATATCCGGTAGTTTTAATTTAAGTTACGTTAAATTAGGTTAGAAGTAGTTTGAGGAATGAATCAATTATGTTTAGAATCGTGGCTGTTTGACAACGTTTTTGTCGCAGCGCTTTCTGTTCCTGAGTTAGGCAGGATAAAAAAAATGTTGTATTGTATTCGTTTATACCGGTCAAAAATCATCATAATAGTTGTTTGTTATGCAAGGCAGCAAAAATTGTTACTTGGCGCGAGTGCCTTGTATTGAAACTTGAGCAAGAGAAAGATCCTAGGATTGAGCTACGCTGAGGTTTCAAGACGCGAGACCTTTGCTCCCGAGTATAACACACAATTTTCATGACTAGCCTCCTTATACCATAATTGGGGAACATTTCATACAAAGTCATCAGATCCCAAACTAGGCAATGCCTGTACTATGGGTATCAGATAATTCATCATCACATTCTTATTTCAGAAACATTTTACAAGCCAGCGGCCAAAAATGACTACTAGAATGACACGCAGACTTCGATAGATTAACGTTTCAAAAGCCTTTTTCAAGTTAGCGGCAAAAATTCACTTTTTCACGCAGATTTCGACCGATAAAGCAAAGTTTTCAGAAAATAATTTTTAGACTGTATAAAATCATCAACGCTTATTTTTGTAACTTGGGCCGCAGAGCAAATTGCTCTAGTGTACAGTTCGACAAGCGATTGATCGGCCCGTATTAATTGTTGCCGACTGTACACTCTGCTTAAACGTAGCGAAATTCACAACTATATTAAATGTGATGAAAATATAATGACGACGATATTCTCATTTATGACGATCTTAATGTTAGTTCCAAGATGCCTTTCCTGCCAGACTTTTAGTGACTTATGCTACTTTTATTGTTTTTAGGGTTCCGTATGCAACAAGGAACCCTTATAGTTTCGTCATGTCCGTATTTGATGCGTTGTTATCAGGAAATGCTCTGCTAAACATCTGAGGATTTAGGGGTCACTTTTACGAAATTTGTTTGGGAGGAAATAGATTTACGATTGTGAAGTCAAGACAACGCAACGTGCCTTTTGCCAAGCCTTTTGACTATGCTTTTGACGATAGCGAACGTCGTATTATTTGTAAGTATAGACAATCAAATCTAGATAGTTATGGAAATCAGTGATTTAGGGTCACTTTTATCAATGTTATGTTAGGATTTTGGTCGCCACCATGGTAAATTTTTAGTTTATGACATTTAAGAACGTACGTACACAATTGCATATGAATTAAGGGATGTAGCCACGTAAAGTCAAAGGCACATCGAACTTTGTTCCGTACATTGTTAGGGGTAGAGTAGCTCTGCGAACATAAGCTTGACCTGCTCTTGGTGGTACGGTCAACCGCACGTCGGTAGAAACTTTTTCAATTCTATTACCACGCCATAAGGTCCAAAAGTGTTTCTACTAACTTGCTGTTGAGTGTACCTTTACTTGATAGGTTTTATATTTTCTCAACCAGGAAAGAGACGCTCGAGATAGAGTACTTTGATCGTGGCGTGATGGTTTTAGCTGGGAGAGAATGCTATAGAGGTACTTATAGCTTCGTCTCCCACGATTAGTAGCACTAAGATGGTTGGGCACGTTGAATTTATTTCTGCAGATGGTGAACTGGTAGACCAACCAATATGAGTAAAGATCGCAAAACATAACGGGTCGTAAGTAAGATGACCCAGGTATTACTACTATTATTCTGAGCCTGTTATGTCCCACAGCAGGGTAAATCCTTGCAGGTAACCAAACCTTTTTGTTTCTATTCACTCTCTCTCGCAATCGATCACTCATTGTAGAGGATCGTGACCCCGATTTAAGCCTTGTCAATTGCTTCCACCGGCTTCGATCTTCTGGCAGGTGGAGAGCTACGCTGACAGGATTCTCCAGCTTTTTCTAAATCTGGTCAGACCACCGTTTTGCATCGCAACGTGCTCTTGGCCGTTTGTCTTCGATCTTCCCTGTCACCATTAGTTTTCTAAGTAATTGTTCGTGTGGTGCCGGCAAAGTATAGTAGAGGCGACTAAGGGCTTATGAAACGGAGGATGCGCAGCAGCATCTTTCTGTGTATCGTACCATTTTACATACTGCGGTCACCAACAACAGCGGTCGCCAGCCGCAATTCTAACAAGCGCGGTGTCTATGATTAATCCCGCGTTTTTACTGGAGTTCTGGAGGGAGCTCCCTGTCCTGTAGTGGACGTTTCATGGGATGTTATGAGGATCTGTGTCTCTTCGTGTAAAGTAACGTGGATTTCGAGACTCGCATGTGGTTGACAGTCTCGGAGCACTTTCTAGGCGTAGTTTTTCAATGATGGAGACTTTGGTGCAGAAAGCAGTCCAAGGTAGGCGTAACCTACCTATGTCGCCAACACCACATCTCAAAGGCGTCTCTTTTTTTATCAGCGGATGACTCGTACGCACAATTGCCCCCTTTAAATAGTCTTGTTACTAGACTCTTGTATTTTTTTAAAATTTATTGTATGTACTATTAGGAAATTACGAGATAATGTACATATTGTGATATAACTAAGTACATATTGTGATATAACTAAACTCAGTACCACCAAAACCCATCAGGTTTATCTGGGTAATGGAGAATCGTTAATTACAACTATTACAGTTTACACAGAAAGTACATAGGTAGGTGCTAGGTGCTATAATAATGTTTTTTTTATGTATTATAATTTAATTGTTATTCTTATACTCGTAAAACGCGTAACGACTTAACTAAAATATTTAATAAAGAAAAGAGCTATTGAGGTTAGCTACCAGCCTGCCGCTACCTACATTGCAGGCTCGATTGCAGGTAACTAGTTAAACAATGAAAGAAGGACTCTTTTGTTTTTTTTATAATAATATTTATGGTAAGATTTTGAAAGAAGAGTAGGGTAAACCGGTTACTACACTACGAAAATTGATTAAGTACTAGAATAAAAATAATGAAGCTAGACTAAAATGACAGCAGGAAAAACTATGCGTATGAGCCGGTCGGATGGATAATTCGATACTTGTCTCTGTCGCTCCAATGTGGAGCGTATCGCTCCGTCCTACTCTCACACTTCTGTCATTCTGATCAAGCTACATTATTTCGACTGTAATAGCATACACAAGCTGCATTAAATAAAAGCCGCGAGTTTACTTCCTATAGTCAATCGAGCTACTCTTTATTGAACGTCAAACAGAAATCTTCCATACATTTTGTATGAAGTTGTTGAACGATGACGTCATTATTTTGAGTGAGTGGTATATGCCCCCAGTGTTGTGTGCCCCCGGTCAGTTTTATTTATCAATTATCAATGATGAAATCGGACGACATTTAAGACGAACAATTTTCGAACCTTTAATTTTATATAATAGGTCTTTACCTATGAAATTGCCGTTTTGTATGGCGAATTTTAGGTAAACTCAATTTTCAGTACTAACATTTATGAATTTTTCTTAGTAATTATAAATCCAATTTTTTTTTTAAGCATGATTGGGAAGACATTAAGCTAACAGAAGCTTAAATTTAATTTTCGAAAAATATTATCTGTAAAAAAATATAACAAATCTAATGATGAAATCGGACGACCTTTAAGACGAACAGTTTTCAAACCTTTAATTTTATATATCAAACTAAAAATAAAAACTTTATTTTATGCGAAAATTGATACCTTTGAAGTCAACTTTCAAATATAAGACAAATGAAAAAAATAGCATTAGAATAGGAATTATGATCTCATTAATCTGTAAGAAAATTTCGGAAATTTCATAGGTAAAGACCTATTATTATATAATGTTATTATCATAATTATACCTACAAAGAGTGTGCTTTTATTTCTTTTATTTAAATCTTTATCTGAAGTAAAAATATAATGATTCGGCTACCGTTTTTGTTATAATCAACCAACAACCACTTGAGCTGGATCCGTAAACCGTGTTTTTTTTACTTTCAGGGCTGTGTTTCGGCTTTCGTCTTTTGACAATGTTGTAGACAGGAGTTTTTTCGAGCCAGCCAAAATTAATTGTAACTTCTTTTTTAATTAAGTCGTTCATAACAACTTTGATTTTGTTTTTGATAAAGTCTTTTTTGCATTTGGACATTGTCGCTGTCAATCGTCAATTAAACTGCACAACTACACTTGTCATGTCTTTTATTAAGACTGGCCACACACTAGAATCATTATTTTTTCTATGAAAATTGTACGCAAATCCAGCGTGTAACAATGTTTCTCCTCCATGTTGGTTTTTAACTGTTTGGTAATTTCGCACCAGCCCCTGTGAAGGACCTTCGCTCGTCATTGTAAAATGGCACACTAAACTTTCTTATCAGTTGCATATTGCAATAGTAATTTCACTGCTGTGTGAAAGAGGTACTAGACAATTTCAAATCGCACTTGTTGTTGTTTTCAATCTTGTGTGCAATAGAGACAGACTTATTTATTGTTGCCAAAGACCGGTTTGGCCCAGTTAGTTGAAGTTGAAGGATAAAATTTCCGCATAGTAACTTGTTACTTTATGAAAAAAAAACACTAACGTGCCTCATACTTATGTATGAAACGTTACGTATAATAATTTGGTTAAGAAATACATTTTTCGTTAACTGTACTTAGCGCAAAAGCACAACAAATATTGATATAAAATTTATTCGAATCGGGGGCACCTGCCACGGGGGCATACAACACTGGGGGCATATACCACTCACCCATTATTTTTGCCTTTGTTTGGTAACTTTTAACACTAAATTAAGTATAAAAGGTTTTAATAAAAAACAACATCTTTTTTATTTACATGTCAGTACCTGGGCGACCGAGCTTCGCTCTATAGGTAATAGCCGCGTCAACATGAAAATATCATCGGGTAAGCAAGCTATGCTACCCGCCAACAGATGGCGCTGTAGCTTTCTGTCTAAAGCGCAAATGCTTAAAAACACGGGGAAAAAGATTTTTCCCAGACATGACACCTAGCTAGAACGATTTTTCGCCCCCGAAAACCCCCGTATGATAAATTTAATCGGAATCGTTAGAACCGTTTTCGAGAAACCGATTGCAAATAGGTATATATAAATATTGCTCGTTTAATAGTGTAGGATATAATATTATAGGAAAAGTGTATAATTCAGGCGTCCTGTACAATGAACAACTTTCCCTAAGGAACATAGGTCGAAATACGAAAATCAAGTTTTATAGTTTAATAGTGTTTAATAGTATAGGATATAATAATGATGAAATTTTTACAGCCACCATCTGCCGATTACGTAACTTTGATACAAAAGACATCAACGCGCCTCATCAATTTAATTGGCCCCAATCGTTTTGATTAAACAAAAATATTTTCTTTTCTTATAAGTTCACGAGTAAGGTTGGTTTCAAATTGTAATTAATTTTGCCTTTTAGGGTATGTGATTAAACAATCTTCCATTCGATTTTTTTATTAAAGTACTAAAGCATTAAAGTGTGAAGACAAAAGCCCATAAAAAGCCATGAAACGATCTTTTCACTACAGAACTCGCCCTCTTACTTGAATTTAATTATTTGCATTAACCCAATGGCTGCTAACAGCATGCGATTACTTTATAGTTGGAATAAAAACAATGCGGCGCGTGGCGGGTCGGCGGGCGGGGTTATAGCGCAAATATCAGTTTGATATCGTCGTGTTTGATTCGCTGTGACGCGGGACGCCTTAAGGCGGGGCTTGCGAGAGAGGGGCGCGCGGCTCGCGTCACGCACCACACTTCGGCGAGCAGGCGAACTGTCGCGACGCCCGATGCACGACCAGTGACCACACTCCGCCGCGCCATATCGTGGTTCCCGTATTCTTAATTCAAAACTCGGTGTATGTTTCGTCGCGCGCGTGTGACCGAGTGAACTGCCCGTGTGGCGTGCCCGTTCGTTCCGTGGTCCGTGAAACCGCCAAGATTCGGGTGAAGAATCGTGAGCCGGTGCCGGCGTACGCCATGGCCGACGCCGACCGTGACTCGGACCTTGGCGACGACAGCCCCGTGGTGAGTGAACCTTTTGATTCATTAAGCTAGCTAGGTGTTAAGCCCCTTTAATTTAACCCCTTCTACCATCAACTGGACATTCATAGGTTAGATTTTTGCAAACGACGGACAATATAGAATAATCAGGTGCTGTTACTATAAACATTCTTATCAAGTGTTAATAAAATCACGTGTTTTGTATACCGTATGCAACTATAACAAGTTAATAATGATGGTGATTCGGAAAGTGGGTAGTTTTAAAGGAGATTAGATTTTGTTAACGCAATATTGTTCTGATAGAAAAATGTTGCCATAATGTTATTAATTAGTTGTACAGGTATAAGTGCCTAACACTAAAATTTAAGGAAGGAAATCAAAGTTTGATACCTTCATCATCCGGTTGTTTCAACACAAACGAGACGGTATCAATAAATTAATCTTCATCACATATTTAAAAATATTTTTTTAAATACCAATTTGAATCTTATAAGACAAATCGGCATTGCTACAATATTTGCAAAAATAGGCATGGCTCTAATATTCGAAACATCTGTTTGATAACATATGTACCTAAGAAATAGGTTGGTACTTGGAAAAACAACAATCTAACAATATCATCGAAGAATTAAGAAATTTTAATTTAAATTGAAATTTTTAACAAGAATATTGCAAATACTCACCTATAAAAGGATTGCAGTAGGTAGATTTGATGTTTGTTTTTACCATTATTGTTATTTATATATTTATTTATGTTCCCACGATACAAGGCCCTCAGAAATCTTCATGTTGGACTACGGTTATAAGTTGTATGTAAATTTTATGAATTCGAAATGTCTTTAGATATTATCTAGATTGTAGGTATTACAATAAATAACATGTCCATCAATGACATAAAAACTAACATGCGGCGCAAGTGTTTTGAAGCTTATTTTTATATTCACTATAACAAAATGCATACCGGGTGTAAAACAAGTATGATGATCCCTTTAAAGACTAATTTTCAACAGATTATATATATATAGCCCATATATTTTTATTATAAGAAATATTAAGGTTTTAAAATTATGCAGGTCTTAGTACAGTCTACAGCACATCAGTGGAAACATTTGCAACTCTGTTGCCATGCAATCAAGTACAGAGTGTTTCTATTGATGTGCTGTTGGGTGTACATAGGAAGAGGTCTATCTATAGGTACCCAGCAGTGGGTCGATCCGGGCTGAATTGATGATGATGTAAGTACATATTTATAAATAAATATTTAAATGAATGATCTTAAAGGCACATTAGACAATAATTAAACAAATAATCACTAAGTCTAAAGTCACTTAACGCACTCGCATAACTATAAAAATCTACACGTGTCGTGTATTTTTTGTAGATTGTGTAAATTTATGAAAACTAATTACTTTGAATTTATAAACAAAACAGCCGTGTTATGTAGGTAAGTACATATATTTCGTAATTAGGAAATTAGTAATTAAACATTATTTATGAAACCCACCCTTAAACTACAGAATTTTTTTACTGTGATGCATGTTATTACCAGAAACAGACAGAAATATCGACAAAAAATTACAAACTTTTATAGCAGGAAATAAAAATGTGGTCACAGTCACCATTCTAAAATACACTAAAAATGCAACGCCTTCCTGGTAAGACTTTAAAGTTGAAAGTAGCTTAAGATTATTGGCGAAATTATGAATATGAAATAAAAAGTTATCCAAACACATGTGTCGCGCATTAGGCGGCGGCTTTAAGAAATGGCGCCGTCGATATGATTATTAATAATAAATCCCTTTGCGGTTCGGTTTCAAATCTTAAAGACTTTTTGGAAAATTATACATCGGCGACGCAATGCAACTATTTTAACTACATTGCTTACATTGCATATTCTACAAAATCTGCAGTCTAACAAAATCATCAACGAAAGTTAAAATTTCTTAATGCGAGTTCGTTGGTGCAATAGCTGACCAACCTTTTTCAACAGTCTTAACATCTGGAGGATGCATGGAACGGCACAAAAATTTGCAATCGGGAATGTCTTTGTCGTTGTTATTGCTAAACAAAAACAGCCACCAATTTTGACATCACATGGCCGTTTAAAACTGTAATTTATTGTTATTCTAGTGATAGTTGCTTTCAAGTCTACATGTAAGTCTTCTTCTGGCTAAATCCAGGCCTTATTGCGAAAGTAGCCCCTTTGATCCCAGTAAAATTAATGATTTAATACTCCAGATTCTCATTACTGAAAGGAAACAGATCTGACGACTTCATCGTACCTGTATAAGACATCATTAGCCGTTTATTTCGGTCACAGATAATATTTGCGTTTGGCTCAATCATTTATTCAGCAGTGTCTAAGGCGACATCTCACGGGAGGGCAGGATTTATGGACTTACTACCACGGCCATAAGAAGAACCGTAGACGCAGTCTTTGCGTTGAATTAATTAATCAAACCTAGCTGTCACTCAGTGCACAATCACAGCTAAACTTAGCTCCCACCATTTGAATTTAGAATTCCCGTTTCCTTTTCCTGTCAACGTGCCGACCTGCCATTAATTGAAGTAATTGGCGGTTTCTGAATTTATTTTTTAGAGTTGACAACACTTTTCAACGGCCATATTAATTTTAATTAAAATTTGGTTTGTCAGTGACGGATTTCGCGTTAACATTCGCCCCTGAAAATCGACAACGGAGGTATTTCGTCTTAGGAATTTATTTATTTAGTATTCAAAACATATTGATTTGCAGGTACATACTATCGTAACAATTGTCTAAAAACCACAGAAAAAAAAGGGTAATGAAGCAAGGAGGTCAGAAATCTTTGCTAAAAACTTGTCACTTTGTAACTTAATTTTTTATAGTCAATGAAAAAACATCAAAAATTACCACGACCTCGTATACAAAAAACCATAATACTTACATAGCTTTGTACGACCTAATTCTCCTTGACGTTTTTGCGAGATAAACAGCCAAATAATAGGTGTGTGGCACACGAGATTTCGGCAGGTGGGTCAAATATCTACCTGGGCGCGTGCGGTCGCTGCGACCCACTGTGCGTCGCGGGGTTCTGTCGCGTAGCTCGACAGTGAACGTGTTAAAAATATTACCCCATATCACACTTTTTTGGGGTGTAGTTGATATGACATTGATAGATAGATAGGTTAGCTAGGCCACTGGTTATTCGTCTTCTTAAAATAAGATGGTGAATTTTAAAACTCATCATTTTAGTTGAGGTCTTTTATTACACCGATATTTTTCAAGCTTACAGCAGTAGTTTTAACGGAGCTTTTAAAGTCCGCTTTATATACGCTTTGTGAAAATGGCAGTTAGATTAAGATGCACATAATTTTATTCACACCCTTTTTTCCCATATTTATTCTGTAGGTTTTATGAATAACTTTCAATTAAATCAAACAGCTATTCATCACACATTCTGATCATCATATTTTTTCTGTTGATACCAGACAACAACACGATTTTGATCGGCCCAATCCTTTTCAAATTTGCATACAAATAAAACGGCTGACTCGACAAAAGCAGTTTGTCACAGATCTTTACAGGGGAATCGATGGTTTATCTCTCATCTGTATTCAATGTATCTGTCGTAAATAATCGTATTGACATTCAATATTTATAAACGAAAGGTGGCGTGGGTTATACTTTACCCCCGGGCGAGTATCACACCGTCTTGTTATGAAGCTTGATCAATTATTTTTTAAATTTTGTTAATTTATTGCCACTTTCATTGTGCGTCACGATCCTCAGAACTGAGGGAGCGACTAAGAAGAAGATTGCCACTTTCCTTTTTAATAGTTATAGAATATTTGTTTGTATACTGAAGTAGAAATTAATTTTCGCAAAATATTGAGACAATAAATAGGATGTTGTTCTGTTGTCCAGAAGATTACTTTTCTAAGCAGCAGTCTCCACACAGTCCAAACAGCTTAGATCATTGCCATACCAACCTTCGATAGGAAACAAAGTCAAAATTCATATTATGATATTATTACGCCATGTGAAAATAAGAAGCGAAAATAAACAAAAAAAAACCGGCCAAGTGCGAGTCGGACTCGCGCACTGAGGGTTCCGTACCAACACATAAACATAATTGTATTAGTTGAAATTTCAGTAAGTTAATGTGCTAGATTTTTTGAGTCCGACACGCGTTTGACCAAATTTTATTATTTGTTCTTATTTTATAGCTTATGCACTATAAACATACCAATTTACAAGTTTTTAAGTGTTCCCGTTTTTAAAATAGAACTAAAACAAAAATCGCCTCAACGACCATCCAACTTGACCCCTCTCTTATATGAATGTTCTTGAAACGGGAGCTCACTACAATTGGTTACCATTAGTTGTGAGTAAAGTTGTAATATTTAATGATTTCAGACTTTTCCCATTATTTGTACTGTGAGACCTAGCTTCTTGTCAAATTTCATAATTTTAGGTCAACGGGAAGTACCCTGTAGGTTTTGCTTTTTTGCATAAATGTATGGAGATGAGGATATAAAAAGCCATATCTTTTGATTGCGTCGTTGTAAAAAATTTTAATTTTCAGATCTTGTGTGGTTCATGGACCCTAACATAGGGTATTAATTTGAACCTGATACCTTTACCCGTTCGTGAGATAAAGGGTCTTGACAGACAGACAGACAGACAGACAACAAAGTGATCCTATAAGGGTTCCGTTTTTTTCTTTTGAGGTACGGAACCCTAAAAAAGTAGCAGAAGAATGGGTTATTGTTTTCGGACTATTTTATTTCAAATAAGTGCCACAGCCAGAGTAAATGACACCCAGACACATAGACACACTTCACCGTGGACGGCGATCGAACCCGCGATCTTCGGCGCGGCCACAGATGATAATAGTTAACTGAGCGCGTCTCACTACAGAAGGCTTCTACTGAAAGCGGGCCAGCCCATAGAATGAGCCCTACCATAAGCATCGCGCCAACTAGTTCAGAAAATTTACCAGTCTTTAAAATTCTCCTTTTCTGTAAACTCAGTTCAATGTACAGTCAAGAGCACGTCAAGCTTGACACATTGGACTTTGTACCGTTCTTATTTCAATAAACGTACGGGATAGAGTCGCACTGCGAGTGTCTAGCTTGACCTGTAGTTGACTGTACAATGTAAAATCCTATGAACATAATATTATTGCATTGCACAGCGCTAATACGCCACAGTGTAAACGCGGCCTGTAGCTTATTACACCTCGACAATGGCGTGTTATTCTATTAATAAATCCGTATCGTTATCAGATGGTGACGGTGTGGGCCAATCGCATTCACATCTCATTGCGATCACCATCACATTCATCCGACAATCAGCTGCGTGTGCGTCAATAGCCCTTTTCACCTAGGCGAACAATGTTGCTATAATCATTAGACATTCGTTGCTCGTTCACCTTTGTTATGCTGAGACAATCACTGCAGTACCCAGCAATGTAATGAGAAAGTTTAATAACCTATGCCTTTTAGGTGATGTGGTCCGATTAGCTGCTATCTCGATTTTGTATTGCATTTAGGTCAAGACTTGTAGTTGACGCGTTTGCAAATACAAACCTTGGTACGGTTGGTACGGTCAACTGCTTGTCGGTAGAAACTTTTTCAACTCTATTACCACGCCATAAGGTCCAAAAGTGTTTCTACCGATGTGCGGCCGTGTGTACTTACCATGTTTGTGTTTGAATTTTGTAATGGGTTTACGACATTTAGTTTATGTGATTTGTTTAAGTATTAAGTATTGTTTTATCACACAGACATACGATTAAGTATATACATACTTACTTAGGTACGTAATATAATTTAAGTTTGAAAGGAATGAAGATCTTTTTATTTTTTCACACAGTTTTTTTTCTTGTAAATGAAATTAACTTTATGAAAATTTATAAACATAAAAAAATAAATCTATGGTAAATTCTCTGTTACAAAATATTTACGTTCAATTGCGTTGCGCGATTTCAAATTATGTGAACCTTTTTCAATATTTTTATAAAATTTCGTTCTTGTTTGGGGACGGTTGAGTGGTCGATTTTGTTCGAATCGAGAGAAGTCGATTATATTATCGGTATATTGGGTAATTGTTTGATTGGAAACGATTCGATCAGCGGCCTTCGCTACGGTACACGAGTGGTGAGTTATTTACTTACCTTATACCTCCATTATACAGGGTGTTAATTGCGTGTCATACGGTTGGGTTCACAACTGAACAAGTTTTCCCAAGAACGATAATTTTTTTTACTACAAATAGGTACAAAATGCGCTATCAGCTGCTGCAATTTTTATGGAGGATGAGGAAGATTAAATATCCATCACACCAAGTCTTCAAGTCATAAAGCCCATGTTATCATCCGTTTTGATGTACATTGCTGCTGATTAAAAGCCAAGGGTGAGCGCTTTCAACTAAAGCGGAGCGGCAACGAGCTTTAGTGTCTTTCCACGAGAGCTATGCTAGGTAAGGTTTTTCGTTTTTAGGGTTCCGATACCAAAATGGTAAAAAAAAGGAACCCTTATGGTGCCGCTCTGTCTGTCTGTCCGTCTGTCTGTCACACCTCTATATCTCAGCAACCACTTACGCTATCGAGCTGAAATTTGGAATAGTTTTAGAATATAGTTGCCCAACTTAATTGCACATGAAAATTTTTTGAAAAAAGTATGATTATTAATGTAAAGGGGCCAAAATAGGGGGGGCCAAATTTCAAATTGTCGCTACTAGGTCGAGTGGGGTATCATATGAAAGGGCTTTACTTGTACATTTTAAAATATATTTTTGTATTTTTTTAAGTTTCTTAGTTTTCAAGTTATGATGAAAAATGTCAAAAAAAATACCATTCCCCCCCCTTATCTCCGAAGTTTGAGTAAGGGAAAATCTGAATTAATTACAGTTGACAGAGGTTTATGTAAAATTTACAGCAAAAATAAAACGATCTTTCTAAGTTGCACAGTTTTTCAGAAATCTGCAAAAAACCTTTACAAACAAATTTAGTTTTGCGGTCCTGAAAATGGACTTTATTGCTTCCAAAAATACTATAGGTATATCGGAACCCTCGGCGCGCGAGTCCGACTCGCACTTGACCGGTTTTTTTTTTAATAAAGGCCAGGTTAAAAGTACCCTAAACCGACGAGCATGTATGAATGGATTGATGAAAGTACAGGAAGCAAGGTAAGTATGTCAAGATCGTAGCAGGTGGAGGACTGTGGTCTCTGCCTGACGGGAGAGAGGCGTGATGTTATGTATGTATGTACTTTGCTTAAAGCTTACAACCAAATTCCCGTCAACCCCGCTGATATTCCGAAAACCGCCATTATCACTCCATTTAGCTTATTCGAGTTTCCATTCATGACATTTGGACTTAGAAATGCTGCTCAGACTTTTCAACGATTCATCGATGAAGTTCTCAAAGATCTAGATTTCTGTTTTGGGTATCTCGATGACATTCTTATCTTCTCATCTTCACTTCCTGAGCATCTCGATCATCTTCATCAACTCTTCAAGCGTCTACGAGAGTATGGCATCTTGGTAAACTCAGCCAAGTGCTCTTTCGGGCAGAAAGAAATCACTTTTCTTGGACACCATGTTTCTGAGTATGGTATTAAGCCCCTGGCAGAGAAGACAGAAGCTCTGGCTAACTACCCAATTCCGAAGACTGTGAAAGAACTTAGGCGTTTCCTTGGGATGATGAACTTTTATCGCCGTTTCGTTCCTCAAACCGCCATTTTGCAAGCTCCTCTCAACGAACTTCTATCTGGACCGAAGTTAAAGGGATCGCAGGCAATCATCCTCTCCCAAACTCAAATGGATGCCTTTCGAGAGTGCAAAGAAAGCCTCTCACAGGCCACCCTTCTCGCTCATCCAGATTTGCACGCAGAGCTAGCAATCTTTTCAGACGCTTCAGACACTGGCATTGGCACCGTTCTTCAACAACGCAAAAACAATATCTGGCAACCGCTCGCTTTCTTTTCCAAGAAGCTCAAACCATCGCAGCAGAAGTACAGTCCATACGACCGTGAACTGTTAGCGATCTATGAAGCGATCAAGCATTTTCGATATATGGTTGAAGCAAGACTCTTTACAATTTACACCGACCATAAACCATTGACATTCACCTTTGATCGCCAGAGAGAAAACTGTTCTCCACGCCAGTTTCGCTATCTCGACTTCATCTCTCAATTCACAACGGACATCAAATTCATTTCTGGCAAAGACAATACCGTTGCAGATTCATTATCACGCATCGAAGAAATCATTTCATCTATCGACTATCCTTCTCTAGCTGCAGCACAGGAGACTGATATCGAACTTCAAGACCTGCTACTTAGTGGAACAGCTTTAAGACTTGAGCGACTCAAGCTACCAGGCTCTTCAAGCGAACTTTACTGCGACACTTCTACGCAACAACCTCGTCCCTACGTACCTGTCAGTTACCGCAAACAAATTTTCGACAACATTCATCGTCTTAGCCACCCTGGTGCAGCAGCCTCTGTCAAAACCGTCTCTCAACGTTTTGTTTGGCCCGGCATACGCAAAGATTGCCGCCAATGGGCACGAGAATGTCTACACTGTCAGAGTAGTAAGATAACTAGACATGTCTCCGCTCCTTTATCGTCTTTCACCACTCCATCAGCCCGCTTCCAGAATGTTCATATAGATTTGATAGGCCCTCTGCCTTATTCTCACGGCTACAGATACTGCCTCACCGCAATCGATCGTTTCACCAGATGGCCTGAGGCATATCCCTTAGCTGACATTACTGCAGAAACATGCGCAGTGGCATTCATTTCAGGATGGGTCGCAAGGTTTGGATGCCCGACCCACATAACAACAGACAGAGGCCGACAGTTCGAATCACAGTTATTTAAGGCCATGACCTCTCTCTTAGGCACAACACATCACTCAACCACAGCTTATCACCCAGCAGCGAACGGATTAGTTGAGAGATTACACAGACAGCTTAAAGCCGCCATAATGTGCCACAACAGCTCAAGTTGGTCAGAAGTTTTGCCACTCGTACTTTTAGGCATACGCACAGCCTGGAAACAGGACCTACAAACGACAGCAGCCGAACTCGTTTATGGTGAGCCACTTACACTTCCTGGAGATTTCATCAATCCAAAGACTAGTTATTCGAACGCAGATGTCACAGATTTCGCACAAAGACTACGCAGTCATTTCGTCAAGTTGTCTCCACAACCCACTAGATGGCACCTTAGTAACGACAAAACTTTCTATATACCTAAAGATCTTCGCACTGCTACTCATGTATTTGTTCGGAAAGGACAACCTCTCAGAGCTCTCGAACCACCGTATCAAGGCCCATTCAAAGTCATTCGACACGGAGAAAAGACGTTTGATGTTGAAATCAAAGGCAAAATCGTCACTATTTCGATCGACCGCCTTAAGCCAATGTTCGCGGCTAGAGCCGAATTTAGTGCTTCAACTGCAATTGAGCACGAAGACCCTGAGCCGTCCAGATCCATAGCAACACGCAGTGGACGCCGCGTGAGTTTCTACCGTCCGTAGGATCGGTCTCAGCAGGGGGGTAGTGTGGCGGCGCGCAATGTATGCCGTCGCGCTCGCCCCGCAATGAACGTCTTACAGCCACGTTCCTATGGAGATTCGGTTGTTATTCTTCTGCATGTAAAAAGCTGAAAATATTGTAAAGTTTGTTTGAGCCTCAATAATATAATAGATACGTTAAAATCACTCCTGCGTATCATTTGGGGTTCGTCCCCACAACTTTGTTGTCCGTCTGTCTGTCTGTCAAGACCCTTTATCTCACGAACGGGTAAAGGTATCAGGGTGAAATTAATACCACATATTAGGATCCATGAACCACACAAGATCTGAAAATTTAAATTTTTTACAACGACGCAATCAAAAGATATGGCATTTTATGTCCTCATCTCCATACATTTATTAAAAAATGCAAAACCTACAGGGTACTTCCCGTTGACCTGAAATTATGAAATCTGGCAAGAAGCTAGGTCTCACAGTACAAATAATGGGAAAAGTCTGAAATCATTAAATATTACAACTTTTCTCACAACTAATATTAACCAGTTGTGGTGAGCTCCCGTTTCAAGAACATGGGGTCAAGTTGGATGGTCGCTGAGGCGATTTTTGTTTTAGTTCTATTTAATAACGGGAGAACTTACAAACTTGAAAATTGGTGTGTTTATAGTGCATAAGCTATAAAATAACAACAAATAATAAAATTTGGTAAAGCGCGTGTCGGACTCAAAAAATATAGCACATCAACTTACTGAAATTTCAACTTATACAATTATGTTTATGTGGTGGTACGGAACCCTCAGTGCGCGAGTCCGACTCGCACTTGGCCGGTTTTTTAGACCTGTGTCGCTTGAGCAAAAATTTACTAATATTGAAAACGCCCTGAGCTACTTAACACCTGCTGTAGAAGTAACCCTCACAATACGTACTATTTGCCTGTATTAGAGGTTGCTTATCACAATTCAATAAACATGTAGGTACAATGCGCGCAACGAAAGATGAGAGCTGTCAGTTGAAAGTAGAGGGGATTTTGCGCAGGTACAGTCTAGCGTCCCTCCCCGCTTGCCGCCAAAAATGGCCTACTGCAAAGATTAACCACGTGATCCCTCAAGTCTCATCTTCCGTTGCACGCATTGTAGTGTAGGCAATGAAGCAGTTGACCCCAACATTAATTTCTCAGGCAGATTTTATTTGACAGGATGATAAAGAATCAGGAATTAAATGTAAATTAAAAAAAATATATCAAAACCCAATTTTCATACATTTTTTGTAATTTTTGTATGGGAAAATTAAAAGTACCAATTTTTTTTTTTGGATTTTTTTATAGAAGGTTTGTCTCATGTAGTGTAATACCCCAGTAAAGTTTCATCGACTGAGATTTTAATGCGGGGGTCTTCATACAACGATCCGCTTCGTTGCCTAGACTATTGTAGTTATTCTTGAGCAACTATAAATTGTAATGGATCTATTGAAGATCAGTAGTTTTGGCTGTGCTTTGATAGGTCAGCAGTTAGAAATGTAGATTATTACTTTATTTATTTTTTATTTTATTTTATTTAAGAAACAAACAGTCACAAAGTTAGACTATGTAAATAACATATATAAATTAAACAGACCTGTAGTTCCCCTTATCATAATACAATTTGTTAATGTGAGAACTCTAATAACATTGGTCACTTTGAAGCAAGAAAAACGAAACAATCTCAAAAAAAAGTGCAATTGTTACTTATAAATTATATAAAAATATGAAATTAAGAAAAAAGATCAAGTCACTGCATTTGTAATTAATTAATAACAGTAGTATTGAAAGAAAATAATTTTAAAACAAGTTGTTTTTTATAGGAAGCCAAGGTAGAAGAAAAAATATCAATTTCAATTAATAAAGTGTTGTAAACACGCATCGCACGACGAAAGTATGAATTCTTCGCATAATTAGTATTAAAAGGTCTAATGGCAAAAATATGAGTAGAACGTGAAGAGGTACGCTTGACTCTGAAATCAACCTGTTGTAGAAGGTGAGGGGAATTAATTTGATTATTAATAATTTTGAAAAGGAACACGGAGTCGAGGTAGCTTCGGCGGCTTTCAAGGGTTGCAATTTTGTAATGATTTGCAATGTCAGTATAATTGTCAAAGTGGCTGCCAGTACGATAGTTAAGAGACTTTAAAAACTTGTTCTGTACTTTTTCTAATCTGTCTACATGAACTGCATATTGAGGATTCCAGACAACGCAGGCAAACTCAAGATGGCTACGAACGAAGGAATGATACAAGATTTTGAGAGTAGTTGCTTGTTTAAAAGGACGGGATAATCTAAGTAAAAAAAAAAAAAAAGCTTTTTCTATAATATTATCAATGTGTAAATTGAAATGTAATTTACTGTCCAAAACCACACCAAGATCCCTGATTTGATAGACCCTTTTTAGTAAAATACCAGACAGCTTGTAAGGATACTTCACAGGATTGCGTTTTCGCGAGAAGGTAATAATATTGCACTTATCAGGGTTTAGTATTAACTGATGATCAACACAATAAGAATTGAACTTATGCAAATCATTCTGAAGTGCAACACAATCATCTGGCGAAGAGATTATTTTAAAGATCTTAGTATCATCAGCGTACAGTAAGTGCTGGGAGCTAACAAATATGGAACCTATATCATTAACCACAAGTGTGAACAGCAAGGGTCCCAAATGGGATCCCTGTGGCACACCGGAGGGGATAGGAAGAAACCTGGACGTATAACCTTTTAGTGAGACTGCCTGACTCCTGTTGCTAATATAAGATTTGATCCAGCGCAGGAGATCACCGTGTATACCGATCTTCTTTAACTTTTCTAATAATACACTATGATTAATTTTATCAAATGCTTTAGAAAAATCGGTATACACGGCGTCTACCTGATGACCACTATCTAGGGCTTCGATTATAAAATCCGTGTAAGTGACCAGATTAGTGTCTACGCTGCGACCCCGGAAAAAGCCGTGCTGTTGCTGAGAGATATGCTGAGAGAGAAGTGCACCTAATTCAAGTGTGACAATTTTTTCAAAAATTTTACCGAATATGCAAAGCTTAGAAATAGGCCGATAATGCATAACATCATTCCGACAGCCACCCTTAAAAATTGGAGTGATAAGAGCTTTTTTCCATATTTCGGGAAAACAGCCTTCCTTTAAGGAAATTTGAAACAATATAAAAAGAGGTTTGGCTAATTCAGCGGCACAATTCTTTATAAAAAGAGGGTGAATTAAATCATTACCAGCACTCTTGTTGATATCGATCTTTTGCAAAATTTTAAATACTATGTCTTCGTTTAAATTCACAGAAAAAATATTCACATTATTACATGTGTATATTATCAAAATGGCGACAAAATACATATTATGATCAATATTTTTCGTTTATTCCAATAAATTTTGCATCAATCGGCTAAAGCTGTCAGAAAAAGAAGTTTGTAAAACAATATTATTCTTTTCGTCAAATATGGCTGCAAAATGTCTTGGTAAGCGTAGAAATAAACGAAAAAAATAAGTTCATCTAGGTAAAAATATCACTGAATGTTATTTAATTCAACACGAATGAGCAATTAAAATTAATCGCAATTGAGCCCGTAGCAATTTTGCCGATATCAATATCGCTACATTACTATTCACTATTAAATTATACGATTTTACCACCACATTATAATTCCTTTCCTATCTGCGCTCGAATGCTATTGGAATTTGAACTATAATAATAGGAGAATAAAGTCCTGTTTTAATTAAATGTATTATTAATTAGAACGTTTTAAAAATGTAAAATTGGTGTTAGATTGTGGTAAGACCCGCATTGTGGAAGTAGAAACAAATTGTAGAATATCTTCCCTATTGTAATAATAACAGTAACGAGGAATATCGCGTTCCTATTAATATCGTTATCGTTGATTAACAGTTACATGTTGGTTAACGGTTTTGTGGAAAAAAGGGAAGTAATAGAGAATAATAGAGCAAATTGACTTGTTAGGCTGTTTGTGTGTGAATGTGATGTTCGCGGAGGTTTCTTAATAAGGATACCTAGCTGTAAAGAGAATCAAGCTACGATTAACCTTTTTGATTGATACACGATTGTTTCTCAAAAATGGCACCGTAGAAAAAGGCATATGACTGTCTTTGTGCTCGCAGCCACTTGGCTCTGAAAACTTTTACTTTGAAATTTCAAATTGAGAACTTTTTTGTTCGAATCTTGAATGTGACAGAGTGTCTACCAAACTATACGATTGCAGGATTAAAGGGTAAAAATTGGGTTTGATAAGACATCTTCTTAAAGCTGGAACTGGGGTAGATCCCGATATGATCCAGACCAAGTATTTCCAATGCAAAATAACTGTCTTGACATTGCTTAGGGCAGATTAATTGAGTGTCTACGATATAATTTTCCTATGAGAAAATATAAAGGCACAAAAATAGAAAGAAAGGCAAGACCCAGATATCATAAGTTGGGACTAAATAAAATCAACTCAACTGCATTAAACCTATCAAGTTTGCAGTCGCAGTGCGGCTCATTTGCTTGTAGTCTAGTACTAATTGAAAATATCCTCATTCCGTGTTGCATACATAAGCAATGCGAGCTGTGTGTACTTACATACTGCCGACAGTACAGTCAGCCCTGTCATTAAGAGCCAGCCGTTGAATTTGCATGTTTATAATACATCTATTAGTACATTGTAATAAATAAGAGGGCGGCCGTTCTAAGATTTTATTCAAATCGCTGTAAGAGAAATTACAGTGAAATTCTCCGATTTACTGACTCATCTTGTCTCGTACTCAGCATACAAATAGTATGACAATGAAGGGACTTCAGCAATACCTGTTAGGTTGTAGTACATAGGGCGTCGAAAGCTGTTTCTAAGTGCCAACAGAATATACCTAAAGTCTCTTCAACTTATTGGTGTTTGTTTTATGGTTAGAGCTTTGTTTTGTTACTTTAAAGGAGTTAAGGTTCAAAGCTGCTTTTTTGGATTCCTAATCAAAATTATATAAAAAAGGGATCCTTATGGTGCGACTGGTGCCTGGTGACTGGTGCCCCGTGTAGTGCCGGCAAAGAATAGTACTATAACGAACACGAGGACCGGGGTTAATTTAAACGCAATGGATTCGCTTCGAACTTATGTTATTTTTTTTTTATCGTATTATAGAATATCAACGTCCGTACCCAGCCGTGGGCAGGAGTTGACAGGCGATTGTTTTTAGAACGTGACGTCATTCGAAATGAAATTCAATTTAGGAAATACTCGCCAGCCAGCTCTGCTAAAAGAAGGCTTTCAAGGAGGATCACTACATTACCAACCCTTACATACCCATGGGTGTCGTAAGAGGCGACTAAGGATTATAAACTGGAGGATGGGCAGCAGCATCCTCCTTTGTATCTAACATCTTACTTACTGCGGTCACCTACAACCGCGGTCCATGGTGCCAGCCGTAACGCTAACAAGCGACGTGACTAGAATTCTAGAGGGAGCTCCCTGTCCTGTAGTGGACGTTTCCTTGGATGTTATGATGATGATGCGACTTCGTCTGTCTGTCTGTCACACCTGTTTATATCAGCAAACTTCTCACGCTATCGACTTGAAGTTTGGAGCTGTTTTAGAATATGCTTGCCTTACCAAAGGCCTTACTTTATTGCAAACAAAAGAATAAAAAAAATATTTTCGAAAATAGTGGGGCCAAAGTTTCAAATTTCTAGTTACTAGGTCAAGTGGGGTGTCATATGAAAGGGCTTTTGTTTTACATTCAAAAATAGGTTCCTTTTCAAGTTAAGATGAAAAATGTTCAAAAACATAATTCCCGACCATCCCTCTTATCTCCGAAGTTTGCTGAATGAAAAATCAGATCTAAGCTTTGATAGAAGGTTTTTTGTAAGTATTACAGCAAAAATAAAACACTTTCATACAGTTTTTAAAATAATAATTAATCACCCTAAATAATAATAAAAAAGTTACATGAAAAGTTTCACTCATCATCATCATATCAGCCGAATGACGTCCACTGCTGGACATAGGCCTCCCCTAAAGTTTCATTATATTACCTATATTATTTAATAATCACCCCTTAGAAGATTACATACGTTCAGTTGCAGAAAATTAAGATTCGATTTTAATCATTCTTAGATCTGCCAAACAACAGGAAGTGTGTGTTTGAAGGTGGTAGGGTTGTTGTGCAAAGTCCTCCTGGGGAAGTACCACCCACTTGCCTTTTTCTGCCGTAAAGCAGCAGTGTTTGCATTGCTGGGTTTTGGTTCGAAGTATAACTGAGCCAGTGAAAATGACTGGCACACGAGACATACCATCTTAGATTTTAGAGTGGGAAGCGCGCTTTGGTATCTTATCAGTTTTAAATTATGCCACATATAATACAGTGGCGGCTAGGCGGTGGTGACCACTAACTACCAGGTGGCCCACCAGCTCGTTTGCCCACTTGTAACATAAAAAAGAGCTAATCATATTATGTCAGTGATTGATTAAAGGGAAGTTTAATTTTAAAGTTGCTTACTGCAACTAGCAAATAGACGTTAAGACCACAAGTTGTCTGTAGTTTCTTCTTATTCTACTTATTATACACTTTTTGAATCACACGCTTCTTAAGAAACTTATGAGTCACATCGTAATCAATTGTTCAGCTTCAATGTACCTAGACGATTTCAGGTGATTTTATCACAATGAAACGATATACTAGTCATCTCAATAATAACGGGTTAAAGCGTTATTTAAATTGACTCACCGATTACACTTGTACAATTGTACATTATTTGCTTTGGTTTAAGATTGCGAAATTATGACGAAATTTTGATGTTTTTTATATTACCTACATTACAAGTGAGCTAATGATCAGGTTGTCACCACTGGCCATAGAACCCACTGCCTAAAGTGAAAGAATTTGACACTAACAGCAAAGCGCGTTACCCACCTTTTGAACTAAGGCGGTATGTCTCACGTTTCGATAATTTCACTGACTCCCTTACCTTCAAACCGAAACACAGCTGAGTATAGTTTTGTAAATAATCACTTAATTTAATAAAGGGCCTTTAATATCATTTACAAATTTATCAATATCGTAATCGTCACGCCTCTTAGGCCTGATTTTATGTATGTATAGTCTGACCGCAACCGCTGTACCGCGCCTTGTTATGCGAGCGGCGAGACGGGGGGGCCATCGCACGTCATCGCTCACGGCGGCAACTAGTTTTATTGCTCTTTCCTTCCCACTCCCCCACCTCCCCGCGCATACCTAAGGCGCGGTACAGCAGCGGTTGCGGTCAGACTATAAGTATGGCTGAAATCGCACTGCATGTGATTTATTTAGCGCTTAGGGCCTGATTAGTCCAGACATCGATTCAACCAGGGTTCAACATACATACGTTCGGGAGTCCTAGATAAGTTTCGTGCCTGGCTATTCGCCTGGCTAGCTAGGTTAACAAGGAACTACAAGTGAGTGTCGGGTCCAAGCAAACTTATCTACAAGTATGGCCACCGTATAGTGTTATATTATAATCCTAGCGAAAATCCAGGCGGTTCACTTGGCTTCAACCTGCAGTGCGAACCTAGCCTTAAATTTCGGTCTTACGAGGTTTTCTCTGCCAGATAAAAGCCTCCTAAAGATCACAATTACTAACTTACTTATCCTGATCACCCGAAGAGGACCTTGGCCTCCGAAATAGTCCGAAACATCACCAATAAAACATAAAATCTTTACTCAAGGTAAACCAACTGTTGATATAAAAAATATAATGCCTATATTTCCAAAATAAAATACAATAGGTACTGTTTCCATCTAAGAAACAAGTGTGTAAAATTTATGAAAATGTAACTATTATGGTTAAGTAGGTACGCCCAGGTGGGCGACCGAGCTATGCTCTGTATGATTAAAATATCATCGGGTGAGCAAGCTTTGCTACTCGTCAACAGATGGCGCTGTAAGTTTCTTGAACACACTAAAACGCGCTAAGAAATATTAAAAAAGACGGTGAAAACGAATTTTCCCAGACATGAGACCTAGCTAGATCGATTTTTTGCCCCCAAAAATTTCATCGAAATCGTTAGAGCCGTTTTCGAGAAACCGATTACAAATATATATACAAATATTGCTCGTTTAATAGTATAGAATGATTCGTTTAAAACTTATGCCACGAATTTAGGATGACGAACCGGCGGCAAGAAATCATGACGTCATAGTTCGCGAACTTACTACAAAATCTAAAAAAGGTTATGTCGTCCAACTTTTCTTGCAAATACCATGTTTGAAACATTAGAAAAACCGCTACGAGCAACGAGCGTCCAATTCAAATTAAATACCAGTAGGTATTGTTTTTGGACAAAGGTTAAAAAAATAGAAATCCCAACCCTCATAAGAATATGATCGCACGTCAGGCAATGAGTTTATGTAAACCGATACCAAGATATTACTCGTATCACGGCGGCAGTGTGTAACGTGCCTTAACGTCTTCTTTATGGCTTCCGAAGACTATGAACATTATAATCGCGTTCCGATATTGCGATCAGTGCACCACCGCCCTTAATTAAACGTAGCTAGTGAACTGTATTGCCAAGAAAGATATATTTTTCTTCAATATTTACATATATACAGGATGTTATGAAAACACTGCCACTGCTATTATGTCTCGCAGTACAACTAAGGGGAAATATCTAGAATCATTAAATAAGTATTAAAAATTTTCTCACGACAAACCAAATAAGATGACCTCCCGTTTTAAGTAAAATCATACAAAAGAGGGGTCAGTCAGGTTTGAGTGGATGTGTAGTTTTTAAAATCAAAGGACAAATATAGCATAATGATTATGGTTGACAGGTACGGAACCTTAGCGCGCGAGTCCGTCTCGCACTTGGCCGATTTTTTAATTTTTTCTTAAATATTAATAACCAACACTTGCTGGGTTTAAAAGTTTAATACTTCGCATTTATCAGGTAATATTGATTACACAGCTCGAAAAAGAACTTTAGATTTAGAAGGTAATTAAAGAAAATCTTGGAAAAATACAAACTAAACAAGAACTAACCAAAAATAAAATAAACTTTAATATTTATTTAGGGCCATAAACTCATGCAACAGGAATATGTTTTTACAAACTTGATAAAACTCGCTCCAGCCAGGCTCGGCATTACTCGGCAACATTATGCGCGTACGCATATATCTCGCGAGCGAATCAATCATCCCCTCTCCCGCCCATCAGCTGTGTTATTCTGTAACGTAAAACTCACATTTCACGCGTAAATCTACTGGTAAAAGTCTCAACGATCGTTAAAATCACTTGTTTTTTTTAATTGTCATTGGGCTTACTCTTGACTTCGATCTAGTCTTGAGGACAGATATGAGGCCGACGATGGAACGAGCTTGCCCAGAAGAAGCCTATTCACTCGCGACTTTAATAGATTCGGGTTATATGAACTCGGGAACACAGAAGCAGGCAGAGAATTCCTCCCTTTAGCCGTGCGCATTATAAAAGATGTTTCAAAGCGCTTTGTGCGAATGTGCGAAATATCAACCAAGTATGGGTGATATCCTGCGGTGCGTCTGGACTCCTGATGGTAGAAGGGAGATGGTGGAATAAGCTCGTGGAGCTCTAGCTAGCTCGCTCGTGGTGGTAGATTAAAAGCTTACAGCAGCTTTAAATACAATTTCGAATAATATCATCTGTAAAAGAATATAAATCCAATGATTTGATGGAAATGGACGACATTTAAGACGAGCAACTTTAGATCCATTAATTTGAGATATTTATCTTAAAATAAAAACAACACTTCATGCGTAGATTGATAATGAAAATAGCTATAGTATTATAGCAAATTCGCCAATTTCATAGGTCAGGACCCATATACAGACTTGCTAAGTAGAAGCAAACTGTTATCTTTTAGGAACAAATACTCATACAAATGCGTTTTTGATGCTGTTACAGCACTGATAGTGCAATTTTAAATTTATACAAAGTTAACAGCACTTGTTGCTCCTTATACAACTCTTACCCCACTCTTACTGCACTTTGGTCTGCATAATTTGTGCCCATTTCACATTGTGTGAACTTTAAAATTTCTAAGTACAAGAGCATTTTTGCCACCTTTATAGCATTGAAAAGCAAAAATAGAAACGTGTTCGTTACGTTTATAACACAAAAAATTGCTAGTTAGGCAATATGTAAACATAACTAAGAATAAATACTAATAAACTAACTTGGAAAGAATCAAAATCGAAGCTTATCGTAACGTGATAGCGTAAGACAGTCACCCCATCGATTGCGGCCACCCGATACGGCTTAGCTGGATGTTTACTTGCTTACATTGATATCACGGATCAGCCGTCTTGATGTGACTTCTATGCCTTATTGGATTAATTTCGACTTTCCAACAAAGTTATAAACAGTCTTACGGAAAATTCAATTAAATTATATAGGGTCTTTTTATTGATTCTCTGAGAGCGTTAAATAAGAGTGAACCTTAAAACGAAATCTGATCCAAAATGCTCTGCAGCGCCAGCACGAGCAAACCAACCGCAAAGAACTATTTGATGTTTACCTATAACTCAAATTTGTTTTATTGAGAGAAGATTTTCAAATCAAGTTACAACCAGCTGTCCAAAACTGTTGAAATTTCGCGAAATGACTTCAGTCCTAGAGTAGCAAATCCACTCTGAATAAGACAAAAAAGGTAAAGCTTAAAAAATCATACCAAATATAAAACGGTTGTTCAAATAAGTCCTATTCTACGTCTTGATGACAATTTATTTTACTTTATATCTCATCAAAATAATTTAAAGATAATGATCTTATAACCATAGATAATGTAATTCAAATAAATTAAATTATGTGCCGGGCTACACAATATAGTAGTTTGTTTTGTTTGATATAACGTAGTCGCGCGCTAATGATTAGATCGCATTAACATTCGTATGGATTCCCACCTTGAGACAGTCCACCTACTGACTTGCTTGAAACACGACACTTTATACGATATCCTACTAAGAAATCGATTGTTTTTAATCACTGTTAGCATGAATCTTTTATTAGGGTTCCGATACCAAAATGGTAAAAAAAAGGAACCCTTATGGTGCCGCTCTGTCTGTCCGTCTGTCTGTCACACCTCTATATCTCAGCAACCACTTATGCTATCAACCTGAAATTTGGAATAGTTTTAGAATATAGTTGCCCAACTTAATTGCACAAGAAAAAATTATGAAAAAAGTATGATTATTAATATAAAGGGGGCCAAAATAGGGGGGGCCAAATTTCAAATTGTCGCTACTAGGTCGAGTGGGGTATCATATGAAAGGGCTTTACTTGTACATTTTAAAATATATTTTTGTATTTTTTTAAATTTCTTAGTTTTAAAGTTATGATGAAAAATGTCAAGAAAAATACCATTCCCCCCCCCTTATCTCCGAAGTTTGAGTAAGGAAAAATCTGAATTAATTACAGTTGACAGAAGTTTATATAAACTTTACAGCAAAAATAAAACGATCTTTCTAAGTTGCACAGTTTTTCAGAAATCTGCAAAAAACCTTTACAAACAAATTTAGTTTTGCGGTCCTGAAAATGGACTTTATTGCTTCCAAAAATACTATAGGTATATCGGAACCCTCGGCGCGCGAGTCCGACTCGCACTTGACCGGTTTTTTTTTTTCTCGAGTACCTACTCTCTAAGCTTTTGAAGCAAGCTACAAGCAAACCACTATTGCTATTGCTATGCAAGGCAGCGATATTGTTATTTGGTACGAGTGCCTTGTATTGAAACTCGAGCAAGCGAAGGATTCTAGGATTGAGCCACGAGCGAAGCGAGAAGAATCCTGAGCGTAGCGAGGGTTTCATGCTACAAGACGCGAAATAACTTATCTGCCCAGCGAAACATAAAATTTTTTCAGTGAGGAAATGCTAAAGAATATAGATCTAATTTCAAAAATCTAGTCAGCGGCCAAAAAATGACTATTGCACGCAGACTTCGAACGATTAATATTTCTAAAACCTTTTCCACACCAGCGGTCAAAAAGGACTTCCACGCAGATTTTCACGAATAAAGTAGTTTTCTGAGCTTGTGAGGTGAAAAATTATTGTAGGTTACTCTTTTTCCAGCAAATGGAATTTCTCTCAATTGCTTTTATCCTAACCAACCAGTGTCTATACGAAACTAAGCGTGCGCTCATTCTCACAAGTGTCAAAATTGTATGGGATTTTGACATTTGAGACACTGTGTTCACGCGTTTCATCTCTGAATCTCGGCCTATAATTCTTAAGTCTAGTCCCTCTGTGTTTATGTTTCCTCCGACATTTTCTTTTTATTTATACTGTTTCATACGAAAGTATTCGTATGAAGATGTACTTTTTGGATTTAACCTCTAGTGTAATTTTTTTTAAAGCTGGCTACTATGGCCTAAAATAATGTTAAAAAAACTAAATAAAAGGAAATTTATTTTGCTCTTAAGTCGAAAAGAAAGTAAACTCAATAAAAGAAAATCGATTTTGCTCTTGAGATACCAAATAGCATTACGTTAACGTTCTTTCATCGAATACAGCCAGTCTCTTTTTTTCTTTTAGATAATGATACTTAAATGTAGAACCTCTTTGGTCTGCAATTTCCTTAGACATTTTCTTTTTCTTGGTAGATAGTTGAGCCCTTGTTGTTTAATCGAGGGTGTGCCCATAAAGTGTTGTGCTGGGGATGTTTCTGCTCATCAAATTAGCCGGTATATTTATTTACGAGTACTAAAACACTACTCCGGTCGTAAACAAGGTAACGTGACCTACCCTTGCTCTTCTCTTACCTAATAAAACGTACGGAGACGGAGTTAGGGTCGCAACACACCGCGTTTTCATTCCGTTTGAACGTTTCCGAGGCCACGTTGCGTCTAAGGCTCTCGGTATCGACGGTAGTCTTTAACTTAATAAGGGCTTGTCAGATATTAATCTTACAACTCACACGATATGATGATGATTATTGTTGAAAGATTGTTCTTCTAAGACTGTGTCAACTGGAATGTACCAGCCGTGCGTGAGCGAAATTGAAATGTATTATTTCTTCGTAGATAGGTACCCTTTTTGCTATCCAGGTTTTAGCCAGCGCTATTAACCTGTAAAAATACCTTAACTTACTTCATTATAAAAAACCCTATCGATTAACAAGTACGGTCTAACTCATAACAAAACTATTTTCTTCTGAATTGACAGTCAAATCTCAATGACTCGCATCGTCCAGTAAAAAGAAATTGAAATGTATGCTACATTTACGTTCTCAGTGTATCGCCACCTTTGCCCTCAGGATCAAATGAGGGTAGTTGGTGCGAGCACTAAACAGCTGGACATAAAGCGATGCCAGTTCGTCTGCCGGTACCACGCAACTCGCGTACCAAGTAACATTTCAGGTGCCACTGCCACTACTCTGTATTCTTTTGGGTATTTTCGGCAATAGGTTGTAATAAAATGAGCAATTGTTCTGTACTGAGTATATGTAGTTCACAAAAGAGTCAGTCATTCTGTGCCAAGGATATTTCTTTTTCATTTAAATTTAAGTACAGCATGTTCTGATTTCTTTATTTAGTAATGATGATGATGATATTATCTAATTCTGAATTGTACATCTTTCCAGAAATGATTGTCACGATTTAAGAAAATATAAGTACACATTTAAAATAGTACATTAAGATGCACGTGCGCTATTTTGGATATTACGGCCGAGGCTCAGAAGTTGCAGCCCGAGCCGCAGGCGAGGGCGTAATGGAGCCGAGGGTGTAATCACCAAAGCGCACAAGCTTCTTACGACGTTTTTCAACACATTTGCGAATAAAAACGAATCAAATTCGCTTACCTGCAATTCCTGAGCCTCCATTTTTCGTTCTCACAATACTTTTCAACATGGAATAAATACACCACAAAGAGCTAGGTTTATACTTATTCGCCAGCTCATTGAAATAAGCCAAAAAGACATTCTCTGAAAACGAAATGGCATTTTTGCTGTTCTTCCATTCAATGAACTTTTCGTAGGCAAGAATGTACCTATTTTTCCTTTGATTATGCTGGAAGGAGACTCACTTGCATTTTGTGCCCCAGTAATTATTTCCTGTGGGGTTAAATTAAGTTCTTCTTCATTGCTTGAAACCGACGAACGACATTGTTAGTTAGTCACAAAAATCAAAGCAAATGAAAATACTTCTGCGCGCGGAATTCTTGTTGCGCGCGCATTTCTTTTTTCAAATGAGGAGCTGTGACGAAGCAGTGGCAATGCTCCCAAACAGCGTAGTCATTGAAAAAGTACAAAAACTTAAAATTTATTGCTTACAAAATCAATTAATGTTAATTTGTTGTCAAATTTAACTAATCTCATGCAACAAACTGTTTATATATTGTATTTTCATCAACATTAGGTTTATATTTACGAAAATGTTATAAATATTTTAGACATTAGAACTCCTTGCTCTTTGTTAATATAAAAAAAACTAAAATTATATAACTAGTGCTATAATATATAATGAGAAAAGCACGCGTTTTTAATAAGCTGGATTATGGCCTAAATACAGTGCAAATACAGCCGTTTTATGAGCAAATGTGTTGAAAAAGACTTTTTAAAATGCTTATTTATCGACTTTTGCAAAGATTTGCAAAGATTTTGCCAAAAATTGTGTCAACGTGTTTTTGCTCTTCAAATAAAGTCAGAAAGTCCATTCTCGCGCCCTTTAAGAAAACTAGTAGATATTGTCGAATTCGACTTTATGTCAGGGGCAAAAGTACACCCAACCGCACGACAGTAGTAACACTTTGGACCTTATGGCATAATAAGTGTTTCCACTGACGTTGACGCGTGACAAGCTTGACACATTGGACTTTGTATCATGCTTACTTTTACTTTTACTGCGAGTGTCAGGCTTGAACAAAATTCCTGTTAGAGATTGAAATGTCGAAGGACGCGCGAATAGTTCTCAGGTGGCCTAAGGATCCGAACGGAATATATATTTTTTATACTGATCCTTTACATTAAGATGGCAGTAGCTCTGTGTAAAAACCAGAACCCCCTTTAAATCCCCTACGTTAAGTAGTCGACTCCGTAAAAACCATTTAGCAAAAACGAATAAGGCTAGGGCAATGATGATGACTGATCCTTTACATAAATAAAGGATCAGACCGGAATAAAAAATAAATGATTCGGATCCTTTAAAGGATCCGTTAATAGAGGATCAGACTGGAATAACCCTCAATTTAAAAACAAACACATCCAAAACATCTTTCACTCGCAATAGTATTAGTCGGATAATTTGTCAAACTGACACGGGTTTTCTTTCACCATCCGATCTACTCTATTTGTCAAAAATTTTGATCGAATTTCGAAGTTTACATCGATGTCGTTTTCAATTTCATCGAGTAGACATAGAAGTAGACTACTTCCTACAAATTGTCTTATTGTGGGTACTATAATCACAGATATTCAGCAACATTCCTTTGCATTTACCTAACCTTACTAAAACTGCAAATAAACAAATCAACACAAATTCCTAATCCAACCTTAATCCAGTGTCAATACACATAGTATTAGGGGTCTTATTCAGAGTCAATTTGCGAATCCGGAATCCAAGTCATCCTGAATGGGTTAAGTTTAACTGGTTTGAAAAATGTTGATGAATGAAACAGACACGGCATGTGTTTGGAAGCCTATTGTCTAAAATGAGTAAACCTATTTTGGTGGACCCTTTAAGAATGAATACGGCTTCACCAGATGGCGTTTGCTAAACTTATATTTTATGAAGGATGGGTACAACAACACAACAACAACAACAACTTTTACCAAGGAACATAGGTCGAATTACGAAAAACTGAATTCCATACAAAATGCGCTATCAGCTGATGCAGTTTCTATGGGAGGTCAAAAATTGATTTAGTTCTGTGACCTATGTTCCTTGGGAAAAGTTGTTGAGTATCATGGTCAGATTCACACCCTTTAGTATTATTGCATCTTTCCGTTACACGCTGTATAAGAAAATCATGTCTTATTTTTTGACAACCGTATATATGTTATAGTCAAAGTCCGATACACAGTCTCTTCGCGGAAGGACTGGTTTATCCTAGGTTTGGCCAAAGCCATCAGGCAATCCCCGAAATACATTTCAATTTCGCCCTTTGCCTGAAGTATTTTTAGTCAAACCCAGGAGCTCCTAACTTTTCAGTCAAACGTCGAAAGTAAATTATTCTGTTTCGGTTTTGGCCTAGTCAATCCTAGAAGCGACTGCAAAACTCGGTCAAACGTTGATCTGAACATGTTTAAACAGGTTCATAATGTCTCTTTAGGTTAGGTTAGGTTATACTTTATTGCACATCGTACAAAAGGCGGGCCTAATGCCACACGGCATTCTCTCAAAGCATCTCAAATATAAAAGTGAAAATCACGTAAGCTGACCAATCAGGTGTCAGAACTGGCAGAGTTAAGCGGTTCTTAAGACTTGAAAGCTGCTTAAATGATAAAATGCTTCCAAATATACGAAGATAAGACACTTCATACCTATATCGGAGTTTGACTCGTCAAACCCCGATTTAATAAAATTGTGTTTTGACGTTTGCCTGAACAAATTAGTCTCTCCCAGGTTTGACGAAAATTGTTCAGTCAAAGGCCGAAAATTTACATTTGTTTGGGCTTTGACTAAGTCATTCAGTCTGACCTGAGGATTGACCAGTCCAACCTAGGAGCGCCGGAGCTTCGGAGTTTGCCTATAACATATATATATATAGGGTCATGAAGATGTAAGTGCTAGTGCAGCAGGAGCCCAAGGTTTCGTGTTAAATACAGTGCTTATTGATCTAAATGATTGAGTATTAGTTGAGGACCTATCTATACTATGAATGAGACCCTATATTTTAAGGTATTTTATTATCAAAGCGTGCCTATGTTTGCGTACATCGCTGCACTGGTTTGGACGTGTGAGTTAACGCGTCATAGTATTTGCTTGGTCTACAGTCAACTTTACTGAGATGTACAAAGGTGCCGCCTACATTGTTGGTATTGAGAAAATGGATATCGATTTTAATTTGTAATAGTGGGTACGTACTGTCACACAGTCTCCTTAAGATTAATTTATGAGAAAATTTTGATAGTTAGACCGAAATCTAGGTACTTAAACGGCATAAGGACTCTTCCGAAGATCGAAAGGGCATGTAATATAATGACGTTCATAAAAAACTATATTACCGAAGGTAAAAATAAATCTCTCATCCAAAAAAAAATATAAACTTGACTCGGCAGTTTTTGTTTCAGTGAAGTATTCCGTTTATTACACCTATTTAATTTGAAGCCTGATCAAATTCATATTAGCGGGGTTCTATTTATTGATTCAATAGAAACGTCAAATTACCTACTATTATTTCATCTATGTCTATAGCTACTTATCTTGCCTTATCTTCTGTTCTTGAAAACCTTTTGTTTAATTAATAAATTTTATGTAGCAATTACAAATTTCACACAAATGGAAGCAACATCACTAATACCGTTACTGTTTTAATTTTCATACATACACTAAGCTATTTGGAATATTTCATTTTCCCTATGGCTCCTACGAGTATTTCAAGCATATTGCCTAATAACTCTTCAGTAGCCGCAGTGGCTACCAGCAATAACTTTTCATAATAATGATCCTTAAAACCAATAATTATTGCCGGCATTTAAGGCTATTTACGCTGCATGTAATACTTGATACGGACGGACGTCTAGAATTCCAGTTTATAATGTCCATAATATTATAGAAATACAAGTTTATATAATATGCAATATTATTTTCTGTGGGATAATTAGAGGATAGCAGCGGGTCGCGCGATAACTAGTCTTAATACTCTTAATGACGTGAAATCGCGCGGCGGCCATCTTGGTTTAAGTCATGATGGCGGGAAAGCTCGCAATTAGAGTTAAGTGCTAACCAACGGCACGATGACACCTGGCCGCGGCCGCAGGGTAACAACAGGAGCATCCTGTACTCCCGAAATAAAATAGTCCTAAGGCAATAATTACATACTGGTCTATTTTAAACAGCCTGTGAAGATGACCCTGTTAGGTATTTACTATATTATTACGACCATTAAATGGTTATAAATTCAAGTTAGAATTAAAAATTTAAAAGTAATTTTAAGGTAATGGTGTCTATTTCTTTTAACATAATGGATAAAAGGGACATTTAACGCGCAGTGTGATTGAACGATTAATCACCTCAATTACGCATGACGCCACATCACTAGTGCCGCATTTATAAAGACAGCTACTTGAAACTTGAAAAGGCATTGGGCCATACAGCCTCTTTTGTTAATACAAAATACTCTTTATTATGCGCACTTAATTAATTATATTTAATGTGACCGCGGGTTTTTGTCGCCACTTATGAAGTGATGTCTTAATATTAATTTATTTAGCTGTTATTCGTTATGATGAGATGAAAGGCGTTTTTGCAGTGATTTATGAGGTGGAATTATCTATAAGGCATGTTGATTGTGCAAAGAAATTACTGTACTTTTTACCTCTTCAGAGTTTCAAGTGAGCACGATAAGCTTGACCTTAGTAGTGAAATTATAGTGCGTAGAGTGTTAGAAATAGGAGAGGTACAATCCAAGTCCAAGATACCACTAAATCTCATAGAACACCTTCTCGCACTCATTGCTAGAAGGCTGAAGTCTGCTGCGGCCAAGATAAGTTAGATGCTTCCATAATCTAAATAAGTCTATGGTTACAGTCAGCTCACGACTAGCCGGCTTAGCACGCTGCAGCTGTCAGTTTATCTAGGCCCATAGATTAAAGACTTTAAACATGGTGACTTTTACTGACATCCGAGCAGTGCGACACATTTTGAAAGACGAGGACGGCTACATGTATCAGTGTACAAAGCTATCTCTGTTTAAAATATCAAAAACGTAATCTGTGAATTTGCTAAACATTTTCCTCCACTGTCATTTCTTCACACTTAGAGGTGATAGATTAGAAGACATAATTCCTCAAATAAAGTGAAATTTCTCCGAGATATATTTTCTCTCGGGCAGCGTGCTAAGCCGGCAGACTTTTTACGGTAGCACACTTGTTTTGGGTGATATTAATAACAACCTGCTATACTTATTCAGAATGTCATAATCATAACATCAAAAAGTATCAAATCAAATAGCCATATCCACCATGGAGAGATGTAGGTATATGTTGGCGCCACGATGCGGAGACATCAAAGGTGACACGGCTTGATGTGTTTATAAACAACTTTGGAGAATGGGGACGCTATCTAACTGTGAAAGGTGAAGGGTATTAATTAAGAAAGATATTGTGGGATATGATGTAGTGGGCTGGGTGGCTATTAATTAGCTGTACATTCAGCATTTCAGTTAAATATATTGAAACACTTCATTCCTTATTTCCTTACTTCATAAATGTGATTGTTTATGGATTACGGCGATGGCAGGTAATTTTAACAATCTTAAGTCAGGTTATTAAACGTTACTTAAAGATTGCAAAAAAATACATACTAGATCCTTTACAGGCTTTAAATAATTTTCGAAATGATTGTGATGTATAGATGCAGGGTGTTAATTTAATTGCGTGTCATGGTTGGGTTCAGTAACAGTAACTGAACAAGTTTTCCAAGGATCGTAGTTTGAAAACGAAAAAACATTGACCTCCCATACAAAATGCATTATTAGCTGATGCAGAGTCTAGAGGTATGGGAAGTTGAAATATATTTTTATTTTTCGACCTAACCAACCACTCCGTTTCGTTCGTAAATGCAGTAACAGTATCCTAAGTTCATTGGTTAAATAAAAGTAAAGAACTTTAAGGGAGGTTTCCCTTCCCTGTCACATTTCATATCGTGTCTGTAACGATATGAGTTGTTGACGAATAAAAAAATTAAACAGACGGCCATATGAAAAACACTCTTTTTTTCTTAGTAATGTAATAGGTTCTGGTTCGTAGAGCAAGAACGAAGTATATATGAAGTACATCTAGCTAGTCTCTACGTAGTGGGATAATGACTGCAATTTGTCATTAGATCGCCGCTATTAAACAGTAGCCGTTCGATATCACTGTATATATTCTTTATTGTGCACAAATTACATAAAATTGTAGTTAACATAAAATTTGTTCACAAAGGTGAGCTTATCTCTATAAGAGATCTCTTCCAGCCAACCTAGCTGGTGTGAAAGAATGACATGAAAAGGGGCACAGGAATGTGCATTTAGAAGTGTGAAATGAGAATTAAACAAAAAAATACATATGTTTTTAATAAATAGCAAACTAGCATAAAATACGGAGAAAAAAATAATAATACTTACTTATACTACACACTAATATACTTAAAATTACAATATAAATAATAAGGCATATATAAAGAAGGATAAACATACTTTTAAAATACATATATACATAAATACTTACATAAACTAAAAATAATATTATAATGGTTGCGATAAGTAGTGCTCTTTTACTCGCATCTTAAACGATGTTATTGAAGGACTGCTTTGTATAGCCTTGGGAAGTTTGTTCCATAGTCGCACAGCTTGGGAAGAGAAGGAGTTGAAAAAGAATTTGGTGTTCGCTCTAGGACACTCCAACATCGCAGTGATGCAGTCGCGCCTAGAGCGGGGATCAGGAGGTAAAAGTTGGAAGCGGGAGCGAAGGTAGTCAGGGGTGGCAGGGTCATTCAGGATCTTATATAAGGTAGAAAGGATGTGCACATTACGACGAAGTTCGGAGATATGATCATATTTGCGAAGACCAAAGATGAAACGAATAGCCAGATTTTGTAGGCGCTCAAGTTTGTTCAGCAATTCTTCAGTCACATCCAAATAGCATACATCAGCGTAGTCAAGAATAGGAAGGAGTAGAGCCTGTGCAAGCAAGATTTTAGTCTGAAAGGGAAGGAAGTACTGGAGTCGCTTAAGGGAGTGAAAAGAGTAGTGCCTGCGCCTACTCACCTCACTAACTTGCGCTGACCATGACAGGTCACGGTCTATAATAATCCCTAGGTTCTTTGCTTTGTCCGTGTAGGAAATACAGACTCCGTTGTAAAATATTTTTGGCAACGCTAAGTCCCCTAACCTACCCCTTAGTCTGCTGCTACCAACTATTATTGCTTGAGATTTAGTTGGGTTTACAAGAAGCCCGAAATTTTCAGCCCATTGCTGAACAGCAGCAAGATCAGAGTTCACTGCACTCACAGCTTCGGTAACTTCAGATAAAGAGAAATGTCTATAAATTTGTAAGTCATCTGCATACAGGTGGAAGGGAGAAGAGATAACATGAGAAATATTGTTTATAAAAATTGAAAATAATAAAGGAGAGAGTACACCGCCTTGTGGCACGCCAGCGATTAGGTCCAACCAGTCCGAGGACAAGTCATCGGTCCTGACACATTGCTGGCGTCCATGAAGATAGGAACGGAACCACTCGACCACTGGAGGAGCAACGTTAAGAGAGCGGAGGGAACCGAGTAGGATATCAAAATCAACAGAGTTAAATGCGTTGCTGAAGTCCAGAAGAGTTATAATGGTAAATTTAGTATTATCCATACCGTAACGGATGTCCTCCGTAACATTCAGCAACGCACTGACCGTGCTATGAGAAGGACGGAAACCGGACTGAAAAGGACAGAGGAGATTGTTGGATATGAGATAGGAGTAGAGTTGCTTATGAACGACACTTTCGAGAACTTTCGAAAGTACCGGTAGGATGGAAATGGGACGATATTGAGACAGGGATGTTGGGGTTGAAACTTTAGGCAGTGGGATAACAAAAGCCTTTTTCCAAGTGGAAGGGAAGACATTAGCCTCCAGAGAAAAATTTATAATGTGTGTGATAGGAGGTGTAATAGCTTCCGGTATAGGTTTAAGCATGTCGAGACTCAGGTCATCGCTACCCACTGCCGTAGTTGATATTGAAAGGATACTCTTCTTGACGTCGTCCTCAGTGACCGGTTGAAACGAAAATGGAGTACAGTCAGGTAGAATAAGATTCGAAAGGTAAGAGAGAGAAGATAATTTAGTATTGTCACTAAGGATTACGGGGGGAGTTGAAAAATGTATATTTAAGTCATTGACATCCATGTAATATAGGGTGAAGTCATAGTAAATATATTTACTGTGGTGAAGTCGAGTAACAGCTAAAAATAGTACTGCAAAAGCTGAAACGATTTTAAGCTCCCTACGAGAATATCTTATCAAATGCGAAGGATAGGCAGTATTAGACAGCAGCAGAGTCGTTTTATCGTAACACTATTGTGATCGCCCTAATCGCAGACTCATTAAGTCGAGCGCAATTATAGAAAATTTGTATTTGTTGTGGAGATCCATAGACCTTCGTTTGTAAAGTAGTTTTAAATTTTTTATACAGGTTTGTTTATTGCTGATTGTTGTGTTTTAATTTGCTTCTGGATTGCTCAGCAGATTGAACGCTACTTTTACACCCTTAAAGAGTTTTTTTGATGTTTGATTGCCACCTGCTGCCTACATTGAGTAGGTATAAAAAGTATTAAAAGCAAATTATAGTCGAGTAATTCAGGTAGGTAGAAGAAGAATTAAAAAAAGCTATTAAAAATATTTTCAATCATCATTAGCGTGACAGCAATTCAATTTAATATTTCGTACGATATAAATACAGGTCGTCGACTGAATGAAAAATTGTTATCGATATGTAACAAGTACTATTAATGAGAAATGGTTGATTACTCAATGATCTACTTATAGTTACACAAGTTTTGATCGATTGCACGGTTTGCACGGCATACAAAAAATACGTGTTTGTATGTTACCGGAAAATAACACTGAATCGTAAGTTTATCAATTTGGTAGGAAGTTGATAAACTGTAGAAAAATAATGAACTGTGCCGAATTTGCTTCAGGCACTCGCTGGCTGCTGCCGCAGCATGCTCGCTTCGCTCGTATGGCTCGTGCGATTGGTCGAAACAGAACGTAACCGGACCTAAGGATTTATAAATTTCCTACGATTATGCTGAAGTGAAAATTGGTCAACTTACGATTCTTACTATTTTCCGGTGACATAAATACATACAGAGTATTTATTTCGCAAAAATTACTGTTGCACATTTTATTTAAGTATTTCGACATACCGTCACATAGAAAAATAAATAAATGGAAATATAACAGGAGTTTTTCCTTAAATACATGTAAGTTTTCCTCATATAATTGTGGAATTTGCAATAAGTATTTCTTTGAATCGATGCCCATATTTGCCTGATAATTTACTAGTTAGATAAAGTTACATTACCTGCAGTGCTGTGATTGTTGATGGGTTAAAAAGTTAAACATTTTGTAACTTTCAGCTACAAATGAATGAATTAATATGGAATTAATAAAGACCTCCTCGTAAAGAAATTTAAAGTTTAAAAGCTTTCCGCTTCAGTTAAATATATTATACGAAGAAGAAAAATATTCAGTTGAGTAGAGTAAGCGAGGGAAGTACGTCAAGATCGTAGCAGGTGGAGGGCTGTGGTCTCTGCCTACCCCGGTGGGAAGGATGTGATGTGTGTATGTATTTTATTAATGTGAGTTATCTAAATCTAACAACACCTGTTATTGCCTTAAAATCCTTCAAGTAGAGAATTAGACATACGCATACATTACAAAATACACTCGAAAAGAAATATACTTAACCATACTTCAAAGGTAGTCGTATATAAAACGAAAATATGAGACAACTACTCACTACAATACAAACGATTCACAGCTATATCGCCCTGTAAAGCCAGCTATTAAGCTACCTGTAGTTATGTTTTGATCCGCCATCTTGTAGATAGTTAAATAACAACTATCATTAACTTGAAGATCCACTGTGTACCGAGAATCCAGATCGGATAAGTGGAATCAACTGTTCTGCGTTATGGGTGGGCTAGAAACTGCGGTTACTATTTACAGCTAACACCAGATAGTTTGTGGAAAATTTACCTTTCCTTTTATTTTAAGTACCTTATACAGGGAAAGGATTCCTCACAGAAAAATATTTTTTAAATCTAGTTTTAAATATCCGCTGAACCAAGACTGAAATAAAGTTTTACGGTGGCTCATAAAAGTATTTATCACACAAAATCATTTCAGAATTTTAGTGCAAACACTCTCATCCAATAGATAAGAAGCACTTGTGGCAGATATTTCCTTTGATTACGAAAGTTAGCAACGTTATCTGTGTTTAGAACAAGGATGTGGTGACTGATTGCGAAGAATTCTAGCGTTTTACGGGCTTCTGGCGGCATAAAAATTTTGAAATTCAGGTTGCTACTGTGTTGGCTACCTGGCCAATCCTAATGTAGTATTGGGTCTGCGTTGGGACAGTCGCCAAATTCCCTAGGTAAAGTAGTCGACCCGAATAAGACTAATAGGGGCAGTCAGATCAGACTGGTAATGGAAAGGAGAGAATAAATCAATTTAATTTTTTTTGCGTAATATACATTCACCCCTTTTGATCAGTGCGTGCGTGCAAGGGGCGTGAGAATCCGTGCGATATCTCGACAGATTTCTCGCACAAAAACAATAATTTTATAACGAGCAATCCGAGATCAATCATGATTGACAAGCTTCTGATTTTAGGGTAACGTAAAATAATCTTACTAAGACAAAATATTAAATGATGTTTTCATAAGTTTACGCGGGTGTATGTAGGTACATTATTATTGATAAAAACTATTTTATCGGACAAAGCCTATGGACGATTGATTTCTGTATTCACTTACAATTAGCTCAGTAGGAGTTTTTCGGTTATCCAATAAAACCATATCTGTAATAGGATAGAGTTGCAGAAAATAAGGAGTATATTTCATGTGGCTCGGTGGCTGTATTTTGTCGTTTGAATGATATTGAAAAATAGCACGGAAAATATTGTGAATGTCAACGTGTAATCTCTACGACTAAAGGTGGAAGGGCGGGGGGACGTGTTTTGGCTGATAAGATGATTAATACACGATATATAAACCATGGAGTTCTTTAGGGGAGGCCTATGTCCAGCAGTGGACGTCTTTCGGCTGATATGATGATGATGATGATATAAACCAACGTGTTCAGAACCCATGCAGTATACTGTGCTGCCCGCTACTACCCACTTTTATCAACTTTTACAATAATTGGGGAAATCAAACCGCATTGAAACACTTCGTAATTATAACACTACGTTATTGCGACGTCGTCTATACGTTTTATTTCTTTTTTATGTGTTGACGCAGTAATGTAAACCGAGATTTAATTACGAACAAGCAAGTGTGTTATTTAGTCGGCACTTGGTGTCAACTGATTTAATATAAGGCCAGGAGGAAAAATATGACATAAATACTTCTAATGATCCACCCATTTCGTTCTACGTTTTCCATTTTATCAGACTATCAATATCTATGCAAAGAAAAAAGTAATAATAACGGAAAGCTTTGGCGCCAATTATTAATATTTTTTTAAATTGTCTTACTGATAAAGCTCCTAAAAACTTGCACAACCTTGCTACAACGATTAATTTCATTTCATTATAAACTTTATTTTCATTTAATATCAACCATTAACTAAAATATCAAGATCCTGTCAAACCACCGATCATTGAACGACTAAGCTTTTTTATTTTACAAGAAATCGATATGCAATTCGATCATTAAAGCGGCGGCAAATAATCGATTCCCACAATTACGAGTCGATGCGAGCTCTACATCGACATCGTTTGGCCTGACAGGGTACAATTTAACCCGGCTACTGTTTCCCCCCAAGCGCGGATTTAGACACGCAATCCGACTGTTGATATTATTTTAATTGTGAGTATACTACTGTTGTACTTACATTAAATATTATCTATATATTGGCATTGGCACACTTCTACAGTTACTGTTTACATTTTCCTACAAGCAACTAAGGTTGTCTGGAAGAGATCGCTTTAAGCGATAAGACCGCCTTTGTCCACCCTAGTTTTAAGAGTCTCCTGTGTATTTTTTTGTTTTTGTGTGACAATAAAGAATGTATCTATCTATCTATATTCTGTTACGACGGTAGAGAGATAAAAAGTTGATTGGTCGCGTAGGGTACAATTTGTTCCGTCAAATAATAGAAAAATAAAAATAAGAATATAATATAGAGTGAGATACATTAATAAGATATCGTATTTCTAACAATGATCATCGTCATATCAGTTGGAAGATTTTGACCGATGGACGATCTTCACGACGCACGACGACGACCTGTCCTGCGCTGCCAGCATCATTATTATATAGAGTAGGAGTGAAATGATAATAAGTTTTTCTCAGGAATTAAACGGGAGCAGCTTTGACATCAAAGGTGTTATGGGGTTTTAGACAACGCAAAATACATAAATCAATTTGAAATCTTATTTCTTAAAATCCATTTGGACTACTATTTGCTCAGAACCAGCGGCTTGGTGATCAGTTGTCACATCGAAATGATACAGGTGTCGACGGGTTGATAATTTTATAAAGAAACCTTCTGCCGTACTTTTGCCCTAGATTATTTCCTATGTTTACTGAGCTAGTAGGATTTCGAATTGAGAAAATTAATTTTTGAATTCTGCGCTGTCCAAAGTACCATAAAACGTTTGTTGTCAAAAGTGCTTCCGTTTAAGTTCTGACCCTGAACAGGAGAACCAAGTTTCATTTTTGACCGATTTATTGTTCGAACTTCATTCCTTTAATACTTGTCTGTAACGAATTATTTAAATAATTATGTAACGATTCTAAATTAGTATGCATAAATTACAATTATTTTATGCAGGACATCAAAAAAATCGGTGTAAATCCTTTAAAAAAAATCTACTTTTCAAAAGAAGGTTTCACACCAATTTTTTAAACATGACATTTTCCATTCTCACGCTGAGACCATCAAATGCTAATCAAGGAATGCGTTTGATAAAAAAGTAAACGGATGAATTAGCTACAGCGTCAGTGGGTGCGCAGTCGCAGAACTGAAGAACCCTCGCGTGCCGTCACGACCGCCCCGGGCCGCGATTCCTTGCGTTTCAAACTTACCAGTGTTGCCAGGTACATAGATTTCAACAAATGTGGATGTTTTCCTCCAAACGAATGGTGATTTTGCTTCTTCGGGGACGAATAGTTTGTACGGAGTCAGCTATTTTGACTTGGGTACTATTTTTTATAATATTGATCTTTTGCAAATATTAGAGATTTTCATTAACAATATTCTAATTTTATATCTAATTGAATACATGAAATCTTTAGGTACTTACGCCTCTTGGCCACCTTGCTTGGTTCGTCATACATTTTTTATAGTTTTTATCTGTTAGACAAAGTTTCATTCAATGTTACTTAATGTAAAAATTTAAAAACTTATAAACGATACGAGTACAAGTACGGGACCAGTGGCGGATTCTCGTCTCGGAGGTCAAGACTCATTTTGGGTCGTTGAGCCAGAGGAGTAAGTAGTAGTAAGTATAATATACATACATACACACATACATACATACATACATACATACATACATACATACATACATACATACATACATACATACATACATACATACATACATACATAACGTCTCCTTCCCGTCGGGGTAGACAGTCCTCCACCTGCTACGATCTTGACATAATTCCCTTGCTTCCTGTACTTTCATTAATCCTTTCATACAGTAAGTATAAACGATACAAAAGATGTCTGGCAATACTAACTTACCTGATTTGACATAATCATCATCATATTAATTTGCCGATGTTCAGTCTTGGACGTTTTGCTTCATCAGAATTGCCGTGGAATTGGTTCGATGAATGGACGAATTAGTTGTAAAAACTTACGAGTTACGTTTGCGTGTTGTCACGATCGCCTAGAGCTTTGATTTTATATGTGACTCTACATTCTACTGCCCATATAGGCAGCTGGCTTTAATATTAATTTAAACTGATAAGGTATTATGGATTATAGAGGTTTACCATGACAGTCTGGAACATTTCTAAATAAAAAATTGGCATGGCAAGTAAAATAAAATAAAAATGTAGCATTTATTGCACTCAAACGATTTTTTTATATTTAACCCTTTGGGCTCTACATGGGAGCCATCATCGACGAATGTGAATACAACAGGTTTTCCCGCACTTTCCGCATCGCGCTTTTATATACACAGCCAAGAGCTCATCAAGTTTGACATAATTGACTATGTACGTACCTACCGCTCTTTTTTCAATATCCGTACAATTCGTGCTGCATGTTTAGGCTTGACGAAAAATAAATCTTATGTTTGTTACGATTTATTTTATTCTGTTTAGGAAAGATGTTGACTCTTTCTTCGGCCCAACCTTGTTTAAAAACTTTAGTTCGTGTTATTACATTTATTAAATGTTGTTTTTCGTACAAATCCTACAAATATATTTGGTTGTTATTGTTACGACATTTTTTGCCTACGAAACCGCTATAAATAAACCATGGCTCACGCCAAACACTGCAATTTGAGTCATTAAAACTATTAACCCATGATGTATGGCGCGCCCTCTTCCCAACTGCTTCTCATGATATAATTTACCGAATCCAGTAGCTGACACTCTAAGCTATTATTACCTGCCTGATTTATACTTCCCAAGGAAGGATGATCTCTTAATGGCAGATATAATGAAATAAATTGACGTCCCTTAGTTTAAAGGATAAAATGATTGCAGAAAAGAAACAAGGCATGTCAACGTTTCGTGCGTACCGGCAAAAGTAGGCAAAAATATTGGAATGTTAATTTATTTAATTTAGAGCTGTTTGTGTTTGGCTAAAGCAACTTATTTTGGATGAGTGCTCCATACGCCCCAAACAAAGCTCCATAAATTATTTTCGATTCTATCGAGACAGGGAGCGTGCGCGCGCGCCTTAATAATATTTAAATATAGAACAGCCAAGGGATGGGACATGTGTGTCGTAACGCGTTTGGCGAAATGTGATTACAGTCAGTAATTAACGACGTGCTATATTTATGTCCCCGACACAAAATTTAAATATTTTCTTTTCAAAATCTAAACGCGGGATCTTGGGCTAGTATGGACGGTTTCGGAATCACACTCTTTTGAAATAATTATCTTTGTATTTCGTGAAAGTGTTTTACCGTTGGCCAACCATGTTGTGTCCTTATTGTCCAACTCTTGAAATAAAGCACGCTTTCAATTGCAGACTAATTATTCCAACACGAGAAACTCATTCGGAGTCGTCCGTTTTTACGTGTAAAGAGAGATTAGTCGAGTTTAACGACGCCGGACTCAAAGAGGCATTGTGTCCGCGAGCCGATAATGATGATACGTTAAGAAAAGTATTACATTCTGCCCATAATAGGCAGTTGAAAAGAAGCGTTTCTTATAAAATTCATTTAGATTCAGCGCTCGTCGCGCCAGTGTGTCACTGCTTCTCTGCTTATGAATAAATTACGGTTGTACATTAATTTATTGATTGTTATTCAAATTGGGTTTCTCAATCGGAGGTTGGAGGTGACGCGTCGCGTCTCAAGCTTTTTGTCCCCCCATGTTTTGAAGTTGACTAACGCATGTTTTCTACGAACGGAAAATAGTTTTCAAATTGCTCAATTACATTTGAATAACGTAATAATCCGTATCTGCGTTGATAATTTTCAATTCGGATAATGTTTTCATTGTTAACTATATGTACCTAATGATGAACGTGTGGAAAATTTTCTAAATCATGGTTTCATGGCTATCTGGCCCCGTTACTTGACAGCATATTTTGTGTTGTCTATATTATAATCTCGATGTTTGTGCGAGGTGTCTGAATGAGGTTGTTTGGTTCTAGGTCTTCTGAGATTAGATTTAATTGTGTTAATTGCTGGCAAAGCCTATGTTTTTCTGAGACATGTTCGTACGATTGTGCAACATCACAAATGGAGGTCACTTATTACGGTTGCATGTGCTGGGTTAGTGCTATAGTTAATGCTTCTCGAATTCGGAATCCGTGTCTAAAAAGCGTGTAGTCTCTAGCTAGTATCTATAGTTCATTATGTTATGATATCCGCCATGTTGCGGATTGCCAGCCGCGACGCGCGATTGGCCGAGCATCTGAAAACCGATTCATCGGCTATTACTAAGTTATTATTATTCTCAGCGTTATGGCGTTTCTAAGAACATGTAATACGTCGCCTCGACTGTTTGTAATGACAAAGGCACTTTTTATTATTTGATCGTTCGCTCGTTTCTGTTAATTGTTCCGGGGACGTGATTTTAATATATCATGCATGTTGACTGGTCTCTTTTATCGTGTATGCTAATGCATCGATTCTTGTTGAGGTATTTCTTAGCCGGCCGAGTGTGGTGCGAATGGGGCATAAAACAGTCGTTTAGCAGTTTTGTTTCGTCCACAGGTTCTTTTTTCAACAGAGTATTGAATGAAATGAATTTGTGATCGAGTTGAACGTTTGTTGATAGTTTTGAATCGAGTTGAGATAAGAAGACAATAATAATATCTTCCTGAGAGGCTTTTGTGTCGATCCAGTAGCTGACGGGGCAAGCGCCTCCGTTAGGATTGTGCTCCACAATGGAATAGCTCTTGTATTAATAAACACTTCCATCTCTTTTGTTGTGTTATGCACTCTTCTATCATTGAGCACATTAGGGACTCAGTCAACGGACTCTAAACAATAATAATGTTCATTCATGGTTCTTCGCCAATTTCCATATCTAAGAACTTAGCTACAAGCTCTTCAAGCAATATATGCGCTGGTACAATTTACTTCTATTGTTAATTGAATATTTCTTAGGCGTATCTAAAACAATTGATATTAACTTTGATGTAGGTACTGTTTGAGGTGTTTCCTTTTCCCAAAAGCGATGTAAAGCGATAGTTCCAATACCCCCATACCCAAGATGACTGGCATTTCCCGCTCCATTTGACTTGCTGATCTAACACCGGTGGTCCCTCGAGACTACCTCTTCTATTTGTTAATAAGCAGCCACCTCGGCTCACCAATACGCATTTCATTATGTTAATTATATCATATACTTCTTTTTATATTTTCTTTTTGTTTCTGTTTCTTTAACTTAATTGTATTCAGCCTATTGTTAAACTTTGATAGATTTTGTATTTTATTAAAATGTATGAATAAATTTATTATAAGCTAAATTGGTACATTTTTGTTTTCAGGTATGCTTTCAGCCTCCTATCTTCAAGTATCCTAATCTAACTTCAGTAAGTAAAAGTTGATAAGTGTTTCCAGTTTTATAGTTATGTAAAGTGTTAACAATATGATTAAGTAGATTCTATGTCACACTACAATTGTCTTCACAGATAGTCTAGTTCTGAGGAAATGTATCAAAATTAATTTTCTCTTACTAAAAACATTATACTATTATTGTCTTCAATGAAATAGCAGAGCTAAAGACATGTTCAAGTTCTATTAATTGGGAATCTAACTTGGTATAATCAGACATGTATCATAGTCGTTCATAACTTAACATAACACTTAGAATCTTTATAAGAAGTAGTACTGATCAGACCACACGTGGCAGGCAATTATGTGACAACATTAAACCTCTGTGGACAGAGGAGTATGGAGAGGACAAATATGTGGGGGCGTGATACCACGTAACTCGGTAGGCCTCTCCAGTTGAGGACTTCGAGGGGACAGTTTGGGAGGGCTACGTTTTGGGATAACGGAGGTTTTTTGGATAAAATAATTAGTTAAATGTTTTATTATAATATCTTTTCTACGAATATGAGTTGAATTTTCTTAGCCGAAAGAAATCTCTCTCAAACATCATAATACTTTATATAGTACCAACTTTGGAGCTTCACAATCTCAAAACAGTATAAAATCAACCAAGATCTGGTGGCAAGTGTTATGTTCGAGGAACCAAAGCGTGCTAATGTGTCCCGTCCCGCCCCTTCCTGTTGCCTCACCCCCGCACACCCCACCTCACCTCGCACTTGGACAAGTCGTAAAACTTTACTCACAGTAAAGAGCACCTGTAGTTGTAATTTCGTATTTTTATCTTTATTCCTCTTTTCAAAGGTAGCTTTGATTCCTAAAATAGCTAGTCTTGTATTCAGGTTTACTAGAATAAGATTACCATGCAAATCGTTGTAGGCAGGCATCCGTTTTGTATTTGTTGTGAACATATTTATATTTTCCATACAAAAGTGTCACCTTTTTCAACGTCATAATCTTTTTCAGTTTTGAAATGACATTTATGACGTTTTAATACAACACAAACGTAATAAAAATGTAAATTTAGGTGACTTATTGCTTTCGAGTGTCGTCGCCGTGAGCTACCGGTCCATTGTCGCCCACATCGGCATTGTTTACTAGTTTAATTCACTCTTATTCCTCAACAAATGCTTCCGCTCTATCTCAATTTACGATACAAACGTTTGTAATTATAGCCACTTCGTCGGTTATATAATTGTAATATCATTGCACTTCTCCACATTTGTTCAACCCTTCCTTCCCACCTGTAAAGCAATCTAGTCCATATCTTTAAATTAATCTTCCATCAAACATGCAGTTTCTTTTTTACGATCCCTGTTTGGATCATGCATTTAGTGTGAGTTTTATGTCATTTGTAATTGCATGTAGCATGAATAATAGTTGTCGATGTCCGTCAGGTAAAAGAAATATACTGTCGATAAAAAATATTCAGCTCGCTTGATCAATTATTTTATATATTTAAATATTTCAATCACTATTTCCATTTTTACGAAAATGAGTCTTATTTGTGCGAGTGTATATCAAACTATGTGACGTGTGTCTTCTAAAGCTACTAGTTTACCTGTAAAGTATACTAAGTGCTATAGTGTTGTTCTAAGGACCGATGTTGACGTGCGACCGTGTGTGGTCCGAACCCAGATAACTTGACACCAACCAAACGTTACAACTTCAACACACAAAAACTTGTTTTCGATCTTGCGCTTATCGGTGAAGGTTCAAAGTTTAAAAGCTTAGAGGATGCTTTAAAGGTCGGTGCTTCCGATTGTTTGGCTAAATAAGACAGCTTTGCCTTTGAAAAAGAAGGATAATAGCGAAAGTGTTAAGTCGGGTAGTTTGTTCCCCTTTTGTAAACACGGTAATAAATTTGATTTTTGTTTCTGGAATCAGTAGGATGCAAATTGGTTGAAATTGCAGAAGGATGTGCGGCGCAGACGTAAGGCAGACGTTGCGTGGGCGCACCATTGTATTCTGCAGCGCTCCACAATCCAGGCTATTACGCGCTCAGGGTGACACAGCTTTAATTAGATCATTGTTAGTTGCTTTATTCAACAAACCAGATTGCAGTGAACATAATTTATTCATGTCACGTCATGATTTAGATTGTGTAGCTCCAATGAAACTGGTACCTACTTGGCATTATTATCAACCCGTTAATAAAATTTGTCACGCATTTACATCTCGATGTCTGTCACTGTCACACGTATAATTAAAAATCTTGACAGATGTCTTATTGTTTTTAACGATACTGCTATCCTTTACAAAGTGTGTACGCAATGCTACTTATGTTTCTGTTTGTAATTAATTATTTTGGTCCATGCATTTGACACAGCATTGCATTTGCATTTGAAGAAAAAAATACCGAAGAACCAGTTGGAAGTACTCGTAATAAAATTCAAATAAGGTTTTAATCTATCAACATAGCGGCCGACGGTCATTAATAAGTTAATGACAGGTGAGTTTGACAGCTGGTTATCGCGCTATCTAGCGGGAACAGTTTAATATCGAGCATGTTACTCTATGTCAAAACGTTATGATAGACGCTCGCTTACTCTTTTTGATTTAGTGCCCCTCGTGTCGAGAACTGCATTGATTTATCAATTATTTTAGGCATGCGAGCATGGTATTTTCAAGCCACGATCTTACTTTCATGTCATATCATTTGAAATTAATCATTAATTATGTTGCTTGATGCGCATTTCATATTACATACTCGTATCTGATTGGGATGAGCAATTCTTTAATATCATTCGAATATTCAAATCGAAGAGATAGTGGTTGCCCTTAAAGACGTCAACGTCAACGTGTTTCTGAAGAATGTTTGCTTTTCTTTTATCGTACCTACTCATCTTTAATACAAAAATAAAGGCACGGTAAGCCGTTGGTACCGGCAAGTAGTTGTTAATGAGCCATATTAGAGGCCTTGTGCGGCTCGGCAACTTCGACATCAGAGTTTGTGAGTACGGTCATCGACCTTACGACCCACACGATATGATGATGATGATTTGCAATAATTTCATTTCCTAAGCAGATTTTTGTTATTTTCCGTCTTGCTTGTGATCTGTACTGTTATCAATTTCATCTTCTTTCTATGTTAAAAATCCTTGTTATAATATGTAGTTTTATTGAATCAATTTTTTGTAGTCATATCACCAGGGTGAAATTGATGCCAGTGCTTTAGGAGGCATTGTTTGTTAATTTACGCCTCGCGCTTGCGAAGTGGGATGCGATGAATTATATGAGACATCAAACCAACCAACTGATGTTACGACACTTATATTCTATCTTCTATCATCTTCTGTGATTAGTTATGATGCGTATAATTCCTGATCCTATTATTTTCCGATATGAAGGTCTTTGTCCTACCAGAGGAATTTCAAAATGTTCAAGTCTTACGTTATTTTAAGTCGTAAAGAGCTGACTTAATCTAATTTGAAATACGCATCATTTATAATATTATTAAATAACACATTTAATTTTATTGCATGATCTCGATTATGCTACGCTTTTGTTTTCTTTAGCTGTTTTTGTGAAGGACTTTTTGGTTGTGATCGTTTTTTATTCAAATCGATATTTGAACGCTATCGGAAAGGGTTCGTATTGATTTTGGAGACGAATGTTTAATGTTTATTTTGATGGGTGATGCTTTTGAGAAATTCTTATAAAAAGTGGTTATGTAGGTTCGGTTTTCTATAAAATGCCACCTTCACGAAACGTTATCTGTTTGAAGTATGTATATAAATTTCTTTATTTTACCAAAAATGAAAATTCTAGAGTCGAGCTTATCTGAGCTACCCCTTTAGTTGCAGTAGTTCGGTTGCTAGTCCGGTTAACCGAACTAATGCAACTTTTTAGTAGCAGTAGTCCGGTTTCTTTAAATCGCCGAACTGTTGTTATTTTACTAAATAAGAGAGCGAGAAAATGAAAACAGATTACTTATTTCACAATTTTTTATGTGAACATGTATAGAGAGCGACTTTGTATACAAATAATTCAGACGAGATATCTCCGTTAATTAAATTAACTGTGATTGTGCGTCTCTTATGAATTCATTCCCTTCAATAGATGTTTTATTGCGTTTGGGTAATGTCTTCTTTCCAAATCGCCTGAAATGATCGACTTTTAAACTGGCAAGAGTACTATCATCTTTTAATACTTGTAAAATTTGTATCATAGTTGGATTTTTCAATTTTTCGCCATCATAATAATCCGCTAGTAAAATGTCAAAAAAGAGCGTTGGAACTTGCAGCTCGGAAAGTGACGTTGAAGTTATTTTCTCCACTCCCGCATTATTTCGAATCTTGCGATAAAGTGGAATTTTTTTTGTTGGGAGAATGATGGGATTGGATTTGGAAATCCTATATCTAGACCCTTATCTCGTATTGCCAACAAACATTTGCGATATACTCTGGGTGCAGGTTCTTTCCCTTCAGCAGCCTCCGTTACGCTTCCATTTATCAATAGATCAATAGCATTTTGTGTTGTATCTGAACTACAAGTATGATCACCTATTTGATCTATTGTGTCCATTTCCTTCAAATAAATAACATTAACTAATTAATACAGATACTTAACTTCGTCTCACCCTTAGCTAGTAGCTACTAAATCCCCTTACTACAATATAAGGTCAAAGGTCATCATCATCTCTGCTGGATAAAGGCCAGATAACATGCATTTTGCCGATTACGCAGAATGCAAAGAAATACATTATGCCAGAAAATATATAATTTACGTCTGGCATTAGATAGAGCTAGGTATTTAGGTCATCATCATCATCATAACATCCATTACTGTAAGTTTTTCATTTTCTTTTCATTTCTAACCCTAACCGAACTACTGCTACACTACTGATTTAAAGAAACCGGACTACTGCTACTAAAAAGTTGCATTAGTTCGGTTAACCGGACTAGCAACCGAACTACTGCAACTAAAGGGAGCTACCCGTGTATACGTAGATTGCTAAGTAGTCATTTATAATGCAAAACCTGACAATGCTGATGAAGCCTTTGCAAAACAATGTGATATAATTGATATAATACCGGTAGGTAATAATGGTCGATTCCCGTGTGACTGTGTACTTCCTACTGATAAAACTTACGACGGGAGTTATAATACACAATGCTAGAAAATTTATGTCTGCTGGTAAAATTCTACTACTTCATACTTCTAACACTTACTTTTTCTGTAAAAAAAATATCCGCAAAGTTTTTCAATGTACCTCTTTGATTATATTCGGTTAAATTATACGGGATCTAGTTTCTGCAGATATAAAAATACAAACATACATAATATCACGCCTTGTTCCCATCGGGGTATGCAGAGACCACAGTTCTCCACCTGCTACTATCTTGACATACTTCCCTTGCTTCCTGTACTTTAATCAATCCTTTCATACATGCTTGTCGGTTAAGGGTACTTTTAACCTGGCCTTTATTCAGAACGTCCTGAATTTGGTCCTGGTACGTTCGCCGAGGCCTTCCCCTTCCAACGTTTCCATTCACTCTCGCCTTGTAGATCTCTTTTGTCAATCTTCTTTTATTCATCCTCTCTACATGACCAAACCATCTCAGCATCCCTTTCTCAATTTTAGTCACTACGTCTTCTTTTACGCCAAACCGTTCTCTTATCACACTATTTCTAATCCTGTAACTCAATTTCACCCCAATCATACTCCTCAACACTCTCATTTCTATTGCATTAATTCTTCTTTCATGCTTTTTATGCCATACCCAGCTTTCACTGCCGTAAATTAGTGTTGGTACCAAAACGCCTCTATGAACAGCCGGACGAGCCTTGTGAGACAACTTCTGACTCTTCATAAAAGCATGCAGAGCACCATTCACCATGTTTCCAGCATTCACTCTTCTTTCGATATCACTTTCACACTTTCCATCTCTCGTAAACTTAAAACCCAGATACAGAAAGTCCTTCACTTGTTCGACTTGTTCACCACCTATTATTATAGTACACTATATCATACACTCTTCTCTTTCAAGTACCATTATTTTCGTCTTGCTTACATTTACTTTCATTCCTTTCCTATCAAAAGCCACATTCATCATTGTTACCATCTCCTGTAACTCGTCAGCAGATGACGCAAGTATAACTTGGTCATCAGCGTAGAGAAGACATTTGATGAGTAACTCATTAATTCTCAGTCCTCACATACTCTCTTTCAGATCAGACAAACAGTTATCCATGAATAGGTTAAACAGCCAAGGTGACGCTACACATCCCTGCCTTACACCTTTTTCGATGCTAAACCATTCAGTATACGCCCCGTTTATTCTGACGCAAGCACTTTTAAGCAAAAAATTTGTTCTGAAAATCATCAAGCCATAGTTTTCTTTCCCGAAAAAAAAAAATTGCTAACAAAAACTACCGTTCATTTACAAAACCACAAAATAAAGACTATCATAAATATATGACTAATGTCAAATCGATCCACTAGACGCGTACTTTATATCTTATTAATGATGTCTTCGATAGTGACACTACCTGAACTCCTGCGCAGAGTACGTTGATTGATAAATGGGTGATGTGTATCGACGCTGGGATTGATTTATGTCGATGTACGGAGAACATTCAGATCGGGCTACTATTGTCAGGAGCATTCCTCAGATTATGTTTTGCGGGTGTATAAGATATCTGTCTCTAAGAGATGTCTTTAATCATGTAGATTTCATGATTTATACCTCCGTAGGTATATTGATGAATCTAAATATAATAAATGCAATAATAAATACAAGACCAGTCAAAAGTTTTGTCGGGTTTATTGCATTCTCTTACTGAGAGTCAAACGTTATACGTTGGTAGGGCTTCGCAAATAACTAAATGTGTGCATCAAGTGTGACTAGTTAGTAGTAGATTTAGTCTAGGTGCCCATAAAAATCCATCCGTTCTTCTGGGGTTTCTTAAGGTTAAAAATTATAATCTTAATTAAATATCTTCGTAGGAGTTCGTAGAAAGATATGATATGGCTTGAAACCTTCATCAATAGTTCATTTTGAGCACATGATCGCTTTTCCGAGTAAAGTCTAAGTTCGAATAATTATGAATGCAAACTTCCGATAAGTGGCTTCTCGGAAGATAGAAGAAGAAGTTTGATCAATCCATTCCGTACCGAATGCAGAAGCAGAAAGAAGTAGTAGAGATAGTACTGACAGTTTCTCACGTCCAGGAACGCTAAGCAATAGATGAAAATTCTTCAGCTTTGTCATTTCCCATAAACATTCTGACATATTTTCCATTACAAATCGCATAAAATCGATTACAAAGTCCGCGCCCGTTTTCCCATTCTGCGGTTAGTGCGTTAGTTTCCCAGTTAACTGCAAACCTCGAGTAATTAACCTGCGGTTTTAACCACGGTTTAACGATACTTTGACGGCGTGACGCTGCTATTGTCTTCTATCTGGACTTACGAAATAAACTACAAAGTTACTGATAATGTTGGCTATGAAATTGCTTATTCAGTCTTAAATGTACTAAGAGTAGAAATGGAATCGATGTTAGTTTTCTTGAATTTTTGTAGGGCTTCAATATATGTCTGGGGAAGTACCACCCCCTATTGGCTATTGCTTTCGGTTCAAAGGGTAAAGGAGCTTGTGAAATCACATCTTTGGTGTCAGGTTGGGTTGGGAAACGCGTTTTTCCTTTCTTATTAGTGTCAAAGTATGCCACTTTAATAAGAAGGTGTTGCCTATAGCCAAACGTAGCTTGGGCAGGCCCCCCACAAGTTGGACATACGATCTGGTCAGGATCGCCGGAAGCCGCGGTCGTCATGGAAATCTTTTGGGGAGGCCCATGCTTTGTAAGTACTATAGTCACCACGGTTGTTAGGGTAGCGGCTCGCACCATAGATTGGGTTTTTTGATGACCGCACTGTGTAAGATGGTACGATACACAGAAGGACGATCTTGCCCACCCTTCAGTTAATAATCCTTTAGTCGCCTCTTAAGACAACCACGGGTAGTGATGAGTTGGTACTACTATTTATTCTGTCTGAATAATATTATCCTCATGTAAATGCTCCATTTGAGTAAATCTTGAGTGACGCGACAATTCTACGCTTTCCATAAAGGAAATGACACAATCTTATATTCAAATACCAAGAGACCACATCCGTTTGGCGCCTCCATTGATCGAACATGGTCAACACATCTCCGTACATATACTTCATGCAGTACAGTTTCACCTACTATTCAGATTTAGACTTTACGCTCTAGGCAATTAGACACACATATTGATTGTGTTTATCTAATGAGCTGCTTACAAAGTTGGTGCTGAAGTGTGGACACCACATAATTTATGCATTTACAATCTTGCGACGCTTTGGAATTTCGACTCAACGCGTCTTCTACCTAATAGAATGTTCAAGCTTGTTAAAGGCTGTAATCTGCTGTATCCCTATGTTTGCTTAGGAGACATACAGATGGACATTGACGTTGCTGTTATTGACAACATTGGAATAATGTGATATTGTGTTAGCTATTTAAAATACATGTTTTAATTCTTCTATCAACCTATCTCTTCTCGTGGGTGTCGTAAAAGGCGACTAAGAGATTATGAACCGGAGGATGGGCAGCAACGTCCTTTTGTGTATCGTACCATCTTATATCTCTCGTCCATGGTGCCAGCCGCATCGCTAACAAGCGTGGTGACTATGATAATTCCCCTTCACATTGTTTCAGCAAAAGCTGGAATTCTGAAGGCAGCTTCCTGTCCTACAGTGAGCGTTTCATCAGATGTTTTCATGACGATTAATTTTGGATACTCATCCGTTATATATTGAATTTTATCTATACAAATCTGTTAATTTTACACAGTTTTGTAGGAGTTTTACGAGTACACATAATTACATAATTTTAGAATAGTAGAAAAAACCGAAACACCTCTATCATGACTAGAGTTTACACAGAAGTAAGGAACTGCTTTCGGAAAACTGAAAGGACATGATCATTTAACGAATCTGAACAACTTTCAACTAATGAAATTTTAGGAAATGAAAAACAACATTCCATACAAAATTGTAACTTGATTGTACAGTTTGATTGGAGAGCATGATTTTTTTTCATTTACTGAAAGTTTTTTAATTTCGTTGACTTCCCTTGCTGATGCTGATCCCTTGTTGATGCCCTTTAATTTTTCGGAAAGGTGTTCTGTACACTCCGTATATCGTGTGCTTAAGTGACCATCATGATAATTGGAGTCAATTGTTTGGAGTCCGATCTACAACGTTACATAGATAGGATTCAAAAAGTACGAAATATTTTTTCACAGGTAATTGGTTTACTGATTATGTAGCTGCTTCAAAGCGATATAAAATCCTTTCACTGGAAACAAGAAGAACGTTTAGTGATGCTGTTTTTCTTTAAAAACTAATGCATGGCTTTGTTGACTCCTCAGGCCTTATATCAAAGATTCATTTTAGGGTGCCTTCTCGATTTTCCTTGCGGTCTAAACATATATTCGTTGGTAAGGTGTGTAAGACCAATTATGCGAGAAATACTCGTAACTTCTTTCGGCGTGCGTTGGACGAATTTATTAGACGTATCTCAGAAATAAATATATTTGGGCTGTCGTTGGGTAAATTTAAATATCAAATCTGCGAGTGCCTAGTCTTGTAGTAAGACTTGTCTCAGTTAGGTGCTATGTATAGTTTTTCTCTCACATTTATCTTTTGATCTGTTAAGAATCACTTTTTAGGGTTCCGTACCTCAAAAGAAAAAAACGGAACCCTTATAGGATCACTTTGTTGTCCGTCTGTCTGTCTGTCTGTCTGTCTGTCTGTCTGTCAAGACCCATTATCTCACGAACGGGTAAAGGTATCAGGTTGAAATTAATATCATATATTAGGATCCATGAACCACACAAGATCTGAAAATTTCAATTTTTTACAACGACGCAATCAAAAGATATGGCATTTTATGTCCTCATCTCCATACATTTATTCAAAAATGAAAAACCTACAGGGTACTTCCCGTTGACCTAAAATTATGAAATTTGGCAAGAAGCTAGGTCTCACAGTACAAATAATGGGAAAAGTCTGAAATCATTAAATATTACAACTTTTCTCACAACTAATGGTAACAAATTGTGGTGAGCTCCCGTTTCAAGAACATTCATATAAGAGAGGGGTCAAGTTGGATGGTTGCTGAGGCGATTTTTGTTTTAGTTCTATTTAAAAACGGGAACACTTACAATCTTGAAAATTGGTATGTTTATAGGGCATAAGCTATAAAATAACAACAGATAATAAAACTTGGTCAAGCGCGTGTCGGACTCAAAAAATCTAGCACATTAACTTACTGAAATTTGAACTAATACAATTATGATTATGTGGTGGTACGGAACCCTCAGTGCGCGAGTCCGACTCGCACTTGGCCGGTTTTTTTATATTTATCCTTACAGTTAGCAGTACTACCGTTACTCTTATATCATTAAAGCTCTTTTTTGCATGTTTATGTTTTTTTTTTAAGTGGAGCTCTAGGTCTATGTATTTAGAAATTTATTGTAATAAGTACTTGAACATGACTGTATGCTTACCAAACTACATCGTGGTAAGATAGTACTTACCTGTATCTTCGTTATGTCAGTATTGTCAGTGTATGGCAATTCAATAGCAAATTGTAAATAGCTGACATGATGTAAAATGTAAAGTGTTTTATTATGTTCACAATTCAATGTGATGAAAGACTTCAAGGAATTTAAATAAACATCATGTGTGTATGCCAATGACGTTATTGGATTTTCTGTATGGCACATCTTGGCTTTATCGATTATAAAGGGTCCTATTATAGAAATATAATTCGATAAATTTAGTATATTATGCTGAGCAAAAACAACTTTCATTTTGATGAAAGTCATCCCGTCCATTTAAAGTTTGTCAAAAGCAAGACACGTTTGGCAGTATTTTAATACGCTGTATAAAAGTGCAGCTGGTTTAATGCGATCGCAAATATCCTTATGGGGACAACAAATATGACGTCACAGATGCGATATTCAGATGTTTCCCTTTAAATGAGTCAGTGCAAATAGAGAGCCACAAAGACTTTATACGTGATCATGACTGTTTGTTTGCGTGTTTGCTGTATAAGTTAATAGAGTAAATAAAAGAATATTGAAGTTTGCGCTCGAGTTTACTGGAATTCGCTGTTTAATTTCAGTGTTTCTTTAAAAGCTGTTAACAACTTGACTAACTTAATAATTAGGTAATTTTTGTTTTACATTTTCGCTGTTGCTATCAGTACTGCTAGTTCCAAAATATTAGCTGTCAAAATGTTAGTAAGGGTATTTTATCTACCTCTCTTTTTAGATTTGGCACAATTAATAGTCAACTGCAGAATAGTAGTAAGTGTAGGCACTACAGCGCTACTGCTACTCAGGAAAGGTGCTCTCAAGTTCGGGTTAGTTGCATTTGCCTCTATTCTCAAATGACCTCGGATCATGACCATTGCTACCGTATGATTCGTCCTTGAAAAAAATTATTTGGGTTGATATAATTTCACAACGGGACCTGTGCAGTCCTGAAAAACACCCTCAAAATTAAGCTTAACTGACCCCAAAATATCGATTCTAGATCGATCCTTTGATGCTTACCGAAGGGTCCCAAATGTTTTCACTCGCTCCAGTTTGTTGGTCCACTTAGCGTGGTAGATAGTTTGTTCGACAGGAACATTTTAAAAGATTCCCCGAAGTATCACCGACGGCGCGCCTACACTCGCCACGCTATAAAAGCGATCGATTATTACCTATTTGTGTGAAAAGCGGAAGGAATAGCCTTTAAGGCAAGTAAGGTGTGTATAAGCACGAGCCGCGTCCGCCATGTCGCGCGTGAGAAATGTCAATATTGACCCCGTTTGCTACGCTTCGAAATTGTCTCAACGATTTCGATATTTTCCAATCTCAAATATCTTCGTTTTTCGAATTTAAGAGCCTAACTGCAATCAAGTAAATTTTTCATTTGAATGTTTACGAATCGACTGAGAATTACATCACAAAACACGCGTCACTTTTAATGGGTACTAATCTTCGCCTGTAGTGTAAAAAATGTCAGTCAAGATGTTTTTTAGGAATGTAGTAACGACATTGTAAGCCTTTTAATTTGTTTCATCTTTAAGATTCCGGTGGAGTTAAAGAAAATCTGTTTAAGGCAGCATGAATTGGATCCCGAATATCCCGATAGAAAGTTTACGCCAGAGTTTCTCAATTCTTGTCCAATCGAAATTTCAAAAATGAAATCGACGAAAAGCTAAGAACCCAAACCTGCCCCAAACCTTTGAAATAAATGTTTGCGTGGACCAAATATCAAATTATAATTAAAGTATTTCAAAGGTCTTATACAGTTTAAAAACAAATTTTGCTGAGATTTCTGGATCGCCTGCCGGCTGGTAAAAAGCTTTATTTTTTTTTTTTTTACTATGTATGGGCTTACTCTTGACCTCGATCTAGCCTTGAGGACAGAGATGAGGTCGACGATGGAACGAGCTTGCCCAGAAGAAGCCTATTCACTCGCGACTTAAATAGATTCGGGTTATAAGAGCTCGGGAACACAGACGCAGGCAGAGAATTCCACTCCTTAGCTGTGCGCATTATAAAGGATGTTTCAAAGCGCTTTGTGCGAATGTGTGGAATATCAACCAGATATGGGTGATATCCTGCGGTGCGTCTGGATTCCCGATGGTAGAAGGGGGATGGCGGAATAAGCTCATGGAGCTCTTGGGCACACTCTCCGAAGTACAATCTGTAAAAGACCGACAGACATGCAATTTTGCGCCGGTGGGCTAGGCTGTGAAACTTGGTTTTCACTAGCATCTCATCACCAACGAGCTTCTTGGCTCTGCGATCGATCAAGTCTAGAGCGGCTAGTTGGTATTTGGCTGTTAAGCTTTACTGAAATAACTGCAATGACATTTTTTTTTTGTTGACGTTGCTTGCCTTCTAGCATTTTGGACGTCCGGGGCCGCGGACCAACGATTGGAAACCACTGGTGTACACGTTTCGTTGGTATCGGCATTAATCGATGTAAGTCCGTCTTGCATCACTCTCCGTAAACACCGATTCATTATCTTGATCGTAATGTTCAACTCGTCTTTATTTGCGCTTTCTACGCATAAATAAATATGTATAAAGGTATATTGACGACGCGGAATCTGGCACGCGTCAATCAAACGGAAAGTACATGAAACCAACGATTTGTCACTCCGCCATTTTAAGTCATTTACAATAACTGCCGCCATTTTGGTGACAATAATTAACAGATAGGCATCTTCGTCTGTCCGCTTTCTAGTTTTTGTTTTCTAAAATAATTATCATCACAATAAGCGACACGATCTCTTTTTACTTACCGCTGTTGCGGTATTTTGAATAAAATTAAGCGGCCGAATGATTTCAAATTCAAGAGGGACTGTACGGTTGAAATGGGCATCTATTAGAAACTAGTGGAACAAATGCTTATATATACGTTATTTTAAACAATTACACATAGCTTCGTTTGCGACATCATTGCATACATTAACGTCAAAGGTTTTCTTTACAAAATATCGGTTCAATTGTTGTCTTGTTTGATGAAGGTAGGTACTCTTGAAGTCTCGTCCTCGGTGCTAAACAAACAAAATTTGAATTGGCTATTAAATACATTATTCAGCGCTGAAGACGTTTCAGCGATATATTTGAAGCGTTAAGCAGGTGTTGAGCGAGTGAGTGGTTGCGCCGCCGCGCGACTTGTCCACGGCACGGCAATGGCTGTCATGAGCGGCAACGCGTCGTCGTCACGCCGTCAATGGGTCAGGTTATTTACCTCTCCTTATCACCTTTTGTTTTTCTCAAATACTTGGCTCATTTTGAACGGCAGTTATAGCTTCCTGACATGTTTGTAGTACTATTTTCGTCATGAAACAATTCACGAGTACTCACGGTCTGTTATGACTTACTTAATGACAAGGATTCTAATTTAAAGAGCCACGAGTCAATTGAAAAAGTCATAATATGGAACGGAATGTTTGCACAAGCTATCGCTGAAGATCGAAGTGAAATAGAAGAAGCCGGAGCTATTGGAAGGGCTAACAATAAACGCATCGGCAGGCGATCGGCGATACAGGTCCTTGTGTCCACATTAGCATCTCGAGGTAGGGAGTGTGTGCAAACAGCGAGGGTCATCTGATGAAATGTTCAAAGGCTTTTAGTTCCCGAGAATTATTAAATGAAGCCCCAGGATCGTAATGTAAACACGTCGTGTTTGCCGAGGCAAGAACCTGTTGCTTTGTCGAGGTTTGATGTGTGCTTCGGCTTATTGGCGGTTATTTTACGTGCGCTAATGTTAATGTTACTGCGGCAGTTAATGCGGCAACATTGTGACGTGCGAGCCTATCCGTCTCTTACAACGCAACTCACAGAGATAGTGCATTCACGACCTCTTTGTTTAATTTTATTCCACTCTTTGATGGCTACTTTTGTGGACTGTTGATTCATGACATTATAGTACCATCTATAAATCCCTACAAGTTTTACGACTCCGCAAAATGTCTTTATGGAGTGGGTGTAGTGTATTGACAGCTTTATGACTGATTAGTACAAATATTATAAAGCAGTCGCCGATGTTTTGATTACGCAAATGGCTAAGCAGATTTCCCTTCGACGTCAACAATGTGAGTGTGGTGTCGCAAGACTTGCCAGAGATCTGCGAGTGCGAGATGTGTGGATATCTAGGCAAATATGGTGGTGTATGCACCTAGGTAAACATGCAGGTAGCGAGCGCCCAGGGTGCTAACACTGCTAATGTGTGGACAAAGCTCGTGACGGATCCCGCTAATAAAATGTTCCAGGGAGCGTGGATGCGCGAACATTTTCATCACGTTGAGAAAGAACATCCTTTTTTGCTTTGTGAATTTTCACATACATCCAATACTACTTGTGAGTTGTCTATTGGAAGTAAGAAAACAGTGACAACTCAGATTTTTATATCAGTTTACTCTGAAGCAATCATAACCTTAAACATTTCTTGTAACACATCGTTCGCATTCACATCGGCATTAACGAATGTTCAATATTTTATTACCTCTCGTATTTGCTTTGAATACCAAACAACTTAAGTACACGACATCTTTCATTGCAAGTTTCTATTTGATTTCGCCTCATAAAATATACTCGCATGGACACGATTATGATTTCTATCACAAATATTACATTGTATGAAGCATGGACTTTTCTAAAGGACTGTGAAAACTTACACTTAAAAATGTGTAATATACCGGTTTGATAAGGTTTATTTTTGTTTGTGTCTATCAGTACAGCCGAGGCTACCGCTTCTGTGTCGTCTGTAATAAAGTCGTGATTCGTTTAAATAATCTTGTTGCTTATCTTCATTGATATCGACATTCACATTGTTGTCTTCTATTCTAAAATCGACTTCATCAGTGTTACGATAAGGTCTGATTTTGTTTTGTTTGTGTTATCGTGTTTTGGTTAAAGGCGTTAATCAATGGCGTGTCCTCCTGCTTGGATCGCAGTTGTTCGGGATTCTTCTCAGAACACCATCAAATTCATTTCGTGTTTGTCTAAATCATAAGCAGGTTGCCTGTTTAATGGTTCCGATGGATGGATTCTTTCACTTTTCCTTTCTTTGTTAGGCTAGTGTTTTAAAGTAGTTCGGTTGTGACTGTATTTGTGTTTGATTGACATATAAAAAAATATTCAAAAAAAAGACGCGGTTAATATTATTGGTCAGTCTAAAGTCAAATGTACAGATACCTACGTAGATGATGTGTTAACTGCTGGTGAAATTCCGGTCATATTTGTTGACTTATCTCATATTTACCACATCATGTGTACTTTACCTTTCATCGGTTCATATTTTACAGTTGTCATTATATTATAAAATCACGCGAGGGATTTCATAAAGTGATTCTGTTGACTTTACCGATTAGCGAGTACTAGCTTTATCCTACTTGTCAGTATACCTATACGCAAGTCGTAGCTCTCGACAGGTCACTTTTGTTTGTCATACTCATTATAGTATAAGATACACCACAACATCACAACATCTTTAGTATGTCACTCGTTTATTTTACAATCCCAATTAGGGTATTGATTTTAATGCAAGGTGTACGAACTCTACAGAACGCTAAAGTGTGGGTTAAGTGCCTCATTTTATTGATATAACGTTTAAATAAAAATTGTGGTTTAAAAAGTAATAAAAGGCAAACGGAATTCAGTAGCAGTCTGGAACCATGAGAAAGCAAAGTTGAATAAAATGACAGACCTATCAAGGGTAGAGTGAGTGTTACGTTTCAACCGGGTTCTGTATTACGAGTAACTCGCAGTCGATAATATTAAAACCGTCTATTATACACATATTACGTATACTGCGTGGTTTGTCACTAACCTGGCAAAGCCTAATCTAGGATTGGGTCTGGTTTGCTTGCCCTCTGGGTTGCGGAGGTCAGATGGCAGAAAGTCAGTACCTACGTCAAATCCCGTAGGTTAGGTAGCCGACGCCGTAAAAACCTTGGTTAAAACGGAATAAGGTTAGTGCAATGATGATATTATTATGGCATCATCAATATTTAACATCGTAGTGTATAATCAATGATTAGCTGAAAATAATTTTCCTTTTATTAGTAGTTTAGGTAAGTGAAAAATATCGTGAATTCATGTTGAAGGAACCCCGATTCGGAGGATCGCGTGTCGCTCAACAGCGAGCGTTTATCCGAACGAAACATTTCACCGATAATAACTCCACACAATATAATAATGCGAATAATAAATAAAAATCGAAATAAAATAATAATTTTAATGTCGTAATTGAGGGCCGCGGGGCTTGAGCTCGAGCCCTGCATCCGCGCAAAATGCATTTATTTATTTCGACTTCGGCTTTGAGTTCGACCAATGGTTCGATTCCGCCGAACCCAGTTTTGTTATTGATTCCAAAGGGACTTAAAAATTTCAATAGAGACCGGTTTTTCAGGCTTATTACGAGCTCATTACTCTACTGCGAACTACGTATTGTGATAGCCCAGTATTTAAATACTAAGTATAATGGCCGTGCGGTGGTAGGTAATGCAAACAAAATGTTGGTTTTCGATGGAAATTCTCGTCGTAGCGGTTGTGTAACATTTTTACTCACAAAAGAAAGATGAGTAATTTGACACACGAGTATTACTTTTCTTGGTTTTATATTGAAATACATTGTAGTGAGTGTCTAAATAAAGCATCGAAAATAAGTCTTCGTATTATGAAAGTCTTTTCAGCCCTACGAAAAAGAAAACATATTATTGTTTAGAAAAACGTCAGTGCGCAGTCATTTGTATGGATCGTTAAAGGCAATTCCATCACCAACATAATATTACCCTCAGGGTAAAGGCGAAAATTCATACCATATGGCAATGTATAATTGAATGTATAATGTATAATTGAATAGGTACCTGCTGCGGTAATAACTGCCAATAATATCGACCAAACCACTAAAGGAATTATATTTATTATATTACGTAGGAGAGTAGGTAAATTCAGATTCAGATTCAGATAATTTTATTCAATGTAGATTCTTTACAGAATACTTGTTGAATGTCATGCAGAATACAATGCAAATAGAGCGAGTCTACGCCGTTTCGGATCGTGCTATGGCAGCGTAAAAGAAACGGCAAGAAACCACTGCAGCACGGCCTACTTTAAGAGTCGGCTTTTTACAATGTGTTTCTTGTGTTTCGCTGGAATATCAGAGCACCATACCTCTTTGTCATTCATATAGTCATCCAATCTATAGTAAGCTTTTTTACATAACGTTTGCTTTACACATTCTTTAAACTTTCTCTCAGGTAATTGCACTATATTGTCAGGTATTTTGTTGTAGTATCGTATACACAGACCAACGAAAGATGTGTTGACTTTAGTTAATCTAGTATATGGTTGATAAATTTTATGCTTATTTCTAGTATTAAAATTATGCCTGTCACAAATTTTAGGTAATTGATGAATGTTCTTTCTAGCATACATTATATTTTCATAGATATACTGGCATGGCACTGTCATAATGTTGATTTCCTTGAACAGTTCTCTCAGGGAATCACGAGTCTTCAGGCAATAAATTGCTCTTATAGCCCTCTTTTGTAAAACGAATATTGAATGTATATCAGCTGCTAAATATTACAATGATCTAAGATAGCCTGTTATGTTCAGAGGTCGTAGCTATTGCTACTCTTTCGGAGGAAGGTACCTCTATCGCCAGCATGATGCCCTAGTAGATGAATGCTTTAAATCAGAGACTCCTAAGGCTGAGAGTAAGCAGAAACTTAAATAGAAAATACACGGAAAGATGTCGCTGCCCATCTTCCGGTTTGTAAACCCTTAGTCGCCTCTTACGACACCTACAGGTTGAGATGGGTTGGCACTATTCTTTGCCGCTACCACACGGAACGACACGCACTTGACCAGTCAAATTTTTCGTGTCTATTCTCTGTTGTAGATAAAACCATTACAGTCACTTAGGGCGCTGTTTCTTTAATTTCAATTTTGATAACGATTACACTCATGATAACTTTTGAATGGTATGTCCGATTTGAATAATTCAAAAAGTTATTTACAGGTACTGATATAGCCTTGAATACGAAATCATTTATTTGGATAAGGATTAATAGGTACGAATAATGTGGCCTATATAGTTTGTACCGGCGTTACTATTACATATTTTAACATGAAAAAGTAGTTATTGTGACATAACTGTAATAGTTAGACATATGGTATTGCGGACTTTTTTGTAGATATTGATGGCTTCTATAATTCTGTAGTACATTACTTTGCTCTATTGTTAATAGTTTTGGCAGCGTACTCGATATAAGGATGCTATTTAGTATTTTTTTCACACCTTGGGTTACATTATCGAAGTTTTCATACGGAACCCTAACTTTTTTTTAAATATTTTATAGCCTATGTTCATCCCGGATAATGCAGGTTTCTAATGGTGAAAGAATTTTTCAAATCGGTCCAGTAGTTTCGGAGCCTATTCATTACAAACATACAAAAATAGGTACAAATCTTTCCTCTTTATAATATTAGTGTAGATCATAGAATTCTGTTTCATTTATTCTATGGTGTAGATTAAATAAGCTCAATCAAATATTTTGAGTAAATCACATTTTACATTTTATTAGTAAGAACACCCCTTATATGAACTTTCACAGATCAATGGATGCCGCTGTAAGATACCTTGCTTGAAGATTCTTGGTCATGCAAAGTTTCATCAAGACTGTTTTAGTCGTTTTTGCGTAATTTTAAATTTTTCATTTTCGTTGTATGTCAGCTACCCTTAAAATTAGAGTCAGCAAGAAACCACTCAGAATCCGTCTATACATTTGCATAAAAGTATTAAGGGGCTGATAAGAGCTAAATAGCCTTCACTTGAGCAGCTTTTTAACGAAAACTGATGAAAATATGGCCGCGAAAAATAATATGTGATAACTAAGCATCTTTCCAAGAATATGGCCGACTCCGAAACACGATTAAATATATTTTGTACGCCATAAAAAAAATCCAAAGTTACCTCTGATTTTTGCTTTTAAACCGTTTTTCTTAAGTACCCATTAATCTATGATGCCAAAACTTTTACACATTATTCAATACATTATGCATAATAATATAGCTGTTTTATAATTAATATAATGGGTACAGATTTTGAGAAAAATGCAAAAATGAGCGAAAAACGTAAAATACCGCGAATCCGCTCCGTTCAAGTACGCTGATGATGATGATGATAGAATGCCTGCCTGTAATATTATAGTGCATTTCATAATTAATGCCAAGGCGTTGTACCTATAGAATTCCGGATGCCCGGATCACACACATAGCCGGTAACAGATATACAAATGAATATGAAAACTACAAAATTTTTTACTTGGACATAAAAGTACCCTAAACCAACGGGATGTATTAAAGAGTTGATGGGAGGAGAGGGAGCGAGGTTGTATGTCAAGATTGTAGCAGGTGGAGGGCTGTGGTCTCTGCCTACCCCGATGGGAAAGAGGCGCGATGATAATTATGTGTGTTTACTTAGACATTGCAAGTATTGAAACCCTGTCTACACTGCCTCGAATCATGTCAACAAAAAAATCATCTGATCCAAAAAAATCATGTGATCCCTAACAAGGCAAAGCCTGTACTATGGATATCAGAGACAGATAAACATATATATATTATTATAAGATGTTTAATACATGTTGTTTAATAAATAAATGTTTGCCCTAAGTGGGAATGGAACCCGCAATCTACGACGCAGAGAGCAGGGTAGCTATCATATCAACATCGCCAACGGGCCAGACAAATGAAAACAATGTATTGTATGCCATAGAACTAATAATGAGAACAATTTAAAAGTAGCTAATGCAATATCACGGATACCCATAAAACTCTTTTAGTAGGTTGGAATACTTTGTCGTTTTATTGTGCTCATTGTAAATCTCTTAATTACATTGTTTTCAATAATTAGTTTTTCCTAAATCACGTTTTTAAACACGTTATTCTAAGTAATTAATTTTATTCTTATCTTTGTTTACTTTGTATTATTTAACTAACAAAATCTAAGTACTTAGTGCTATACTCAGAGGCGTCACTTAAAGTTAATTATTCGTTCAAATCAAATTTAATTTATTTCTCCCACAAGCTTACAATAAAAATGACATATTAAATTATATCAGTTATATGAGTCAAAGCTGTGTTGGGAGACTGGTGTCCAAGCTAGGTAAGAACCTGTGTTATGGATCACCAGGCTTCCACTCCGCGGGTTAGATAAGTCTCATGCTGTCCTTTTCAATTTCATTGATTAAGAAAGTAACAACACGAGACTTAATCAACGATTAACTTTAAGTGACATCTCTCTTTAAGACTAACTATTGAACTTATCATAACATCCCATAAAACGTCCTCAGCAGGACAACGATTTGAAACATCTTTTATTATGCGCACGGCCAAAGAGCAGAATTCTCTGCCTACGTCTGTGTTCCCGAGTTCATATAACCCGCACGAATCTATTCAAGTCGCGAGTGCATAGGCTTCTTCTGGGCAAGCTCGTCTCATCGTCGACCTCATCTATGTCCTCAAAAGTAGATCGAGATCAATAGAAAAAGGGAACCCCCTAAAGACCTCCAGCTAAAACGCGTGGTACTTTGGAGGGAATTTACCATAGTCACCATGCTTGTAAGCGTAGCGGCTGGCGACCGCTGTTGTTGGTGACCGCAGTATGTGAGATGGTACGATACACAGAAAGATGTTGTTGCCTATACTCCAGTTCATAAGCCCTTAGTCGCCTCTTACGGCACCCAAAGGCAGAGATGGGTTGGTACTATTCTTTGCCGGCACCACACGGACAATGGACACGAAAACGGAGAATTGAACTAAATATTCGTAATTACCTACGATTTCAATAGAATAAAATAATATATAAAAATCTAAGTTTTATAACATCATAAAATCTAAGTTCTAAAAACTGTTGCCCGCCACTTCATAATAAGGAACCTCTATGCAAAATTTCAAACATTGGGCTGTGCGTCAATATGTTACTCATAATAAAATAGCGATTATCACAGCGAGCACCCCACCATTACTCGTAGAACGACCTATAAAAAATCCACTGAAATTTGTTTTACAGTTTCACTGATAAGATCTATTAGGATTTTTATAGGTCATTTAAATTGAATATTTCATTTAATAGATTACTAGACTTCTCAGACGTAATTATGTCTACATTTAGTTAGCTATTAGTCTCTTTTAAAATAATCGCTCGAGTTTTTCTATTTAGAAAAATAAAGGGCCTTTTTGCACGGTAAGATATAAAATAGCAAAGTGTTGATTGATGTCCTCGTCACAATTAAATTTTCATTTCCTGAAATTCCAAATAAAAAAAAATTATTGTCGAGCCTGAAACAGAAATTTTCACTACCGTTTTCGCTAAACTATGATAATATATTTTTGAAATACAATCGCTATCAAAAGCTTTATGAATGATCAAGTAACACTGGAATCTCTAAGATGAAACAGTAATGGCACAGTATATCTAGCGTTCGGCATGGTCAGGAATTGCTTACCCTCTCTAGTTTAAACCAAAAACTAGAAACAAAATATAATGAAATGTTATATATGTATATTTGGAAATTTTTATTTACCTCACCACCTCGCGCTCCCAGCTGGTTCTCGATAGTACTCGTATTATGGTAGAAGCTTTTAGTTAGCTTTAGCTGAATGTCCTATTTTTTTTACAGATACGAGTATCTAATCTATGCAATTTTCCGCGCGTTGAATGGAGCTTCCGGGTATGAAGTGTGGCGTTGGCCACACCAGCTTTAAGACCCGGTATAGTCAGTATATAGCGTTTATCTGTGATCCGACGCCTCGGCCCGACATTTACCTGTAATTGCGTGTTTGGTTCCAGTAGCTGGTCTCCATTCTCAAGCACCTGCCTTAGCTTATTTCAAAGGAATGCCGCTATCGTGAGCTTTTTATAGCAACTCGAGGGTTTTGAAGAAAATATATAAAAATTACATATACTTGGATTCGCACATCAATGAAAAATATGTGTTGCATTTGGAACATGTAGATTTGAAAATAGATATGTCGGTACAAACAAATACAAAACTTTCTATTGACAACTCAAGGTGTACAGAAAAGCCTTTTTTTCTTAAAAAAATTGTAGTTTGGTCTGAGTAACATAAAATATGTACCGTGTGGTGCCGGCAAAGAATAGTACCAACCCATACATACCCGTGGGTGTCGTAAGAGGCGACTAAGGGTTAACTGGAGGATAGGCAGCAGCATCCTCCTTTGTATCTTACTAACTGCGGTCACCTACAACCGCGGTCCATAGTGCCAGCCGTATATAACGCTAACAAGCGAGGTGACTATGGTACTTCCCCTCCACATTTTTCCAGCAAAAGCTAGAATTCTGGAGGGAGCTCCCTGTCCTGTAGTGGACGTTTCATGGGATGTTATGATGATGATGAACACCAAATATACTTCTTTTCTTTTATAATTATTACAATAGTTTGTACACCTTTATTATCATTTGTTGCAGTCCGCCCGGTCAGAAGGCGAGTCTTCTGGAGAACAATCTTGCGAGAGTTCCGACGAGGGTGTGGGTCGAGACGCCCCACATCAGCAGCATCAGTCCCATCACCAGCAACCTCATCAGCCACACCACCAGTCCCCACACAATATGACGCATCATCAGCCAAGTCACCAGCCGATAAACAATCACCAAATCAACCATCAGAGGAATTCGCCGCGTCCGCTTGAGAGAGAGATTAAAGTAGGTGTTTCTTCAAATCAATCTCGTTTCCAGCTACATCGCCAGCCGTAACACGAGTCCCCACACAATATGACGTATCAACAGCCAAGTCCACAACCGATAACCAATAACCAAATCAACCACCAGCGGAATTCGCTGCGTCCGCTTGAGCGAGAGATTAAAGTAGATGTTTCTTAAAATCAATCTCGTTATCAGCTACATTACCAGCCATAACACCAGTCCCCACACAGTATGACGCATCACTAGCCAAGTCACCAGCCCATAAACAATCGCCAAATCAACCATCAGAGGAATTCGCCGCGTCCGCTTGAGAGAGAGATTAAAGTAGTTGCTTCTTAAAATCGATTCCGTTATTATCTACATCACCAGCCGTAACACCAGTCCAGTCCACAATCACCAGATCAACCGTCAAATGGATTTGCTGCGTCCGCTTGCGAGAAAGATTAAAGTAAATTCTTTTTAAAGTCAATCCCACTATCAGGTACATCACTAGAGTCACCACCAGTCCCACATAGTACGACGCATCACCAGCCGTGTAAACATACCATAAAAACCACCAGATCAACCATCAAGGGATATCACTGCGTCTGCTTGAGAGAGAGAAAGTAGGTTCTTCATCTTGTAATCCCAGTATCAGCAACATCACCAGCTGCACTAACACAATATGACGCATTACTCGAAGATTAACCATAAAAATATCAACAAAAGAACGCACTGGCAGCCGACTTATTAGTCTCGCCTATATCGCCTCGTCTACTAACTGAGATACAAAAACATTTAAATAGGTTCATATTAATATGAATCCTACTATCAGCGACCATACTAGCCGCACCACTAGCCATCACACAATATTATGGTGATAAACAACTGCCAGATCAAGTATTACAGAAATTTGCCGCGTCCGCTTGCTAGATAAACTAAAGATATTCTAGTTTCCACGCTTATTCCACCACAAGAAACCTCAGCCGCACAACCAGCCAAGTCACTAGACGATAAATAGTCATTAATCGAAGGAATTTGCCTCGTCCGCTTGAGAGGGAAAATTAAATAGATAATTGTTTCCAGTTCCAGCTCTACCAATCCGTTTATAGCATTACTTGTACATCTCATAGCTGGTGAAGGTTCTATCAAGCTTCATCTGTTTGTTCAAGTGCCATCTTGTATCGAAGCTTAGCATCTTTTTAAAGCTATTTGAACTAACAAAGATCTGTTCACCCTACAGGTCCGAGACGACTTCGAATCCCTGAAATCGTCGCTCCACCCGCACCTTTCTTCGCTAGCTTCTTTGGCGCAAGGTGCACCTCTGTCTACCCCTAGCAGCGTGTTTGCGCTGGCGGGAGGGGGAGGTGGGGTGACGGGGGGGTTTCCTTACGCGCCCCCCGCGTTTCTCGCCCCAGCCCCTCCGCCGCCCGCGCAGCCAGCAGGGTCGGCGTCATCCTCCTCGTCTGAAGGCAGCGCTGCCGGGTGGAGCTTCGAAGAACAGTACAAGCAGGTCCGTCAGGTAAGGTCGTTTTTGTGTAGTTTTTAATTGGGATTTTTATGTGAAGTGGAGAGGGGAAAAAGCACCCTATGTGTAATTAAATGGAGGGAAACGGAAGATACAAATTACTGAGAAGACTACCCCTTATAAAGTGGCACAGCAACGATAAAGTCAAACATGACCCCATATACATTGTGAATTTTCATCCTTTTTAAAACTGAAGGCCAGTGATTCTCCTCATAAAAACAAGTAACTTTCTCTAACAAAAGATTTTGAACTCGAAAAAATTTTTCGACTTCCAATATTACAGTATATTCAAAGATTACAGTTGTTATCTGTACCATGCCTCTATATATATGAGGTATGTTATTTTGTTAAACTACACCCGAGACTGTTTCAGATAAATAAGGATATTTGTGGTTTTAATACAAGGTACCCTAACAGATTGGTGCTTCCAAGTCTTAGATATAATATATGTAGTTTAAACTGTTACGCAATGTCAGTTAGGATCTATAATCATTTACCACTGGAACTAAAAAACTTGCCGTTACGAGGATTTCAATCCCAGCTGAGACAATGGTTGATATCGAAATGCTTCTATTCGGTTAGAGAATACCTGGAACATGTTCAAAATCTTATTTTATAATTTTTATGACATAATAGTATTTGACAATTTACAACTTTTATGACATTATTGAGATTATTTCACGCTTAATTATTATATTTTTGACTGGTAGATTTAATGAATTTGTAATCTTATTTTGAATATAATTAATTTTAAAGAAATTTGCATGCCAAAATATAGGCTAGATATATGGCACTCTACATATTGTACCCTTCATCTACATGTTACCATATCTATAGCAAATAAAACCATTTCATTTCATTTCAAAATATAAAATGTCATGTAACCACTTTAGTGTGGGAAGTGGAAAAAAATTTCTCGAGTAAAAAATTGTTGTTTTTTACTCGAGAAAATTTGCTTGTTTTTCATAAGGAGAATCAATGAGCTTCAGGTTGAAAGGATGAAAATTCACAGTGTATATTGCATAGGACAAACTAAAAATAAAAATCAATTCGACCACGCTAGGTATCTAATTCCATATAATTTTTATCAACATAATTAAACGCTTCGGTATATCAGTTTATCAAATCATCGCATAGCAATAACCCGTCGTAAATATTTACCCTAACGACATAATCACAGTAAATCAACCCCCGACCCTCGGTCGATGAAGTATTCATGATTTGACTCCCTTGCAGCTCCCAATGAAAACATTTCCATAAAGGTAATCGCAAATGCTAGTCTAATACACATTTTTGTTATCCAATGCAATGCTTCAAAAAATATCACGTCTGCTAGGAAGGAAAGCAGCAACGAATTTGAAATGAAGTCCCTCTGCAATAATAATCTGCGTTCTTTCTTTATGACAGTTGCACAATTTGTCACCAACCAGTTTCTCTTTATTCCATATTTCATTGGTTTATGAAGGGATTGGAGCGAAGGGTCATTTCGCCCTAATAATCTACCTTCATATCTATAGACTGGTTTAGCGGGAAGAGTGACAATCAACTACCCTTACTCGGAGGGTTAGGTGGACTTACAGTTGTTGTTTGTTAGCAGTAGGTATACAAGGTGTAACAAAAAGGGTATATCAACCCTGAAGGATGTTATTCTGCCCATGAAACTGAACAACTTTCCCTAAGGAACATAGGTCGAAATACGTAAAAAAAATAAAATTTTTGTACTTCCCATAGAAACTGAATCAGCTGATCGCGCATTTTGTATATATGGGAGGTCAAAAATTTTTTTTCGTATTTCGACCTATGTTCCTTAGGGAAAGTTGTTTTGTTTCATGGGCAGAATCACATCCTTCAGGGTTGATATACCCTTTCTGTTACACCTTGCATAAAAACTTTTAATTTGGCTTTATTGTTTCTAACACTTCCTGTTATGTTAGGTCTTTAAAACTAATTATAAAGGACTTGTAATATCAAAGGTAAGTTCAATAGGCGGCAAGCAGACGTAACTCTTAGACCTTTAGCAAGTCTTTGGTTTTGTACGTTTGGAGTGTTCAGATTATACTGGTTTTGTTATTACTTATGTAAAGTCAACGACAGGTCAAGCTTGACACTCACAGTACGACTCTAGCCCGTATGTCTATGGAAATAAGAACGGTACAAAGTCCAATGTGTTAAGCTTGATGTGCTCTTGACTGTACTTGCTGCCTTGTGAACATATTTCAGCACGCTTCCATACAACAATGTTATTGACTTCGTAACAAGGTTGTGTTATTTTTCACAAAATTAATACAATCTGCTCTGCGGTTTGACTACTCACGCGCACTCACGACCTCTTCGAGTTAACATTTACACTTCCCCCGAATCATATGAAAGGACAAAGAAATAAAGAAACCGAAGATCACGCTCGTTACCTCGTTAACGTTTGTACAAAACAGTCAAGACGCGTGTTTTTGAATTAATGATACAATGAAACCATACGTTGCTATTCATATTCCGACTTTCTTTCGCTAAAGTAATATTTTGCGACTTTCACATTTTCTTCATTTTCGTTAGTATATTTGAAACTATAATCCAAAGAACTTTTAGTAATTATGTTGGATACACTTCAGTAGTTATTATATTTAATTTGAAGGAATTAAGTGCAGACTTAATCCTAATAATTTGCTCCTTTTATAGACACGTGCCTTCACAATTATACATGTATCGCCCACATGCTGTCGTTCGATGAATGCCTCTGTTCGAAGTAAAAGCTGCTTGCTTAATGATATCTGCACCTTTAGAGGAAGTCTTTTGTTCAAGTGTTAATTTTATTCCTTAATCCAAAAATATTATTGCATGTTCAATGTAAATTGACTATCAGCTCATAACTTATATTACTGCAGATTTGGTTGGTGTGAACATATTATATGTTAGTACCATTGTGAAAGTGAGCGACGACATTATAAGAAATAGTGGGTTAAAAGACTACTTGTGGAAGAAGAATTAAATAAACCGGCCAAGTCCGTGTCGGGTCGGGCTACACAAAATGTAGGGTTCAGTAGTTCAAGCTTAAGGAATTATTTTTTAAGCAGGTTTCGATTTTTTCATAAACTTTCTCCGTCCAAACGACCAGCAAAGCCCAGCGCCTGATTGCTATTATTTTAAATCTTTCGACTATAACTCCTTATCCTGTAAAGCCTAATTAGCTGTGATAGTTTTCATTTTAATTTGATCATGTATACTATTAGTTGTTATTAGCTGTTCTTCCACATTTACACTACAAATGTTTAGCTCTCAGGGGGCGGGGACACTTGTCTTGACTCTAGCAAAAATTTGCGCTTCTTAGCTAAATATTTCGCCAACGGACCCCAAAATCAAAAAGTAGTGTGTGCAAACTCACAATAAAAACTAAAAGACCTATCTATCCAACGAGATTTATTTTTATCCCCACAAAAATATATATATATATATATTAAAAAAATATATTTTTCAAAAATTTATTATACCACTTTGTCGGTGTGAGTAATATATGTATATCCATACCAAATTACAGCTTTCTAGTACTAAGGGTCACTGGGCTAAGCTGCGGACAGACAGACAGACCGTCAGACAAACAGACGAACATGACGAAACTGTACGGGTAGGAACCCTTACAATGTTGACTACAAAACCCTAAAAATGGAATACCGAAGTATGTATTCTGATCACGTGGAGAGAGTGAATAAATACGAGTATAAACTTGATATAAAATAAAGAAAATCATTATTTTAAGGGAAAGGATTCAGCGAACATTCTATGACCTGAATAAAGGCGTGGTCAAAAGTACCTACCCTAAACCAATAAGTGTGTATGATAGGGTTGACGTGAGTAGAATAAGCGAGTGATACATGTCCCGTGTGGTGCCGGCAAAGAATAGTACCAACCCATACATACCCTTGGATGTCGTAAGAGGCGACTAAGGGTTAACTGGAGGATGGGCAGCAGCATCCTCCTTTTTATATTACATCTTACTTACTGCGGTCACCTACAACCGCGGTGACTATGGTACTTCCCCTCCACATTTTTCCAGCAAAAGCTAGAATTCTTGAGGGAGCTCCCTGTCCTGTAGTGGACTTTTCATGGGATGTTATGATAATGATGATGATGACATGTTAAGAGTCCGTGTGGTGCCGGCAAAGAGTAGTACCAAACTATCTCCATCCGTAGGTGTCGCAAAAGGCGACTAAGGGATTATGAACCGGAGGATGGGCAGCGGCATCTAACTTTGTATCGTACCATCTTACATACTGCGGTCACCAACAATACCGGTCGCCAGCCGCAACGCTTACAAGCGTGATATGGTAAATCCCCTCCAAAGTGCCACCCGTTTTTGCTGAAGTTCTGGAGGGAGCTCCCTGTCCTGCAGTGGACGTTTCATGGGATGTTATGATGACATGTTAAGATAGTAGCAGGTGGAAGGCCTATGCGTGATGTTCATTTATGTACTGTATAGTAAATCATACACAAAAAAACCGGCCAAGTGCGAGTCAGACTCGCGCCCTAAGGGTTCCGTACCTATCTACCATATGATATACTAAAAGCTTTTGCTCTTAAATTTTAAAAACTCCGCGACTTGACCCCTCTTTTATAGAAAAGTTCTTGAAACGGGAGCTCATCTTAATTGGTTACTTTTAGTTGTGAGAAAAATTGAAATATTTAACGATTTTAGACTTTTCCCTTTTTTGTACTGTGAGACCTAGCTTCTTGCCAAATTTCATAATTTTAGGTCAACGGGAAGTACCCTGTAGGTTTTGCTTTTTTGCATAAATGTATGGAGATGAGGACATAAAAAGCCATATCTTTTGATTGCGTCCTTGTAAAAAATTGAAATTTTCAGATCTTTTGTGGTTTATGGACCTTAATATTCGTTATCAATTTCAACCTGATACCTCTTCTCGTTCGTGAGAAAAAGGGCCTTGACAGACAGACAGACGGACAACAAAGTGATCCTATAAGGGTTCCGTCTTTTTATTTTGAGGTTCGGAACCCTCAAAAGAATAAAAAATACAAGTTCTGGAGCTTGTAAGAAAATAAATAGTATAGATTAGATCAGCTGTAGTATTTTGGGAGGCCTTTATAGTCTGCGACTAGCGAATGCAGTAAACATAGGTACGTAAGTTTTGCATGTTAGAAAAGGCACACTGAACGAGGGTGAATTGTAGTAAACAACAATTTTCATATTAACAGATGGGGAGGGAAATATACCAACTAAGTAATTCTACTTTGGTTGGAAAATAGCAAAGTTTCCCTGTATGTGGTTTCATATTCAAATTGGAGCGATTTAAAATGGTGGCAAATGAATTACCCTCTTTCAGTCTGACTTTGCTTGCATATTTGCAGCAATTGTGTTGTTACTGCATGGTGAAAATTATTGTTATGGATATGATTTTCTAGATTTTACCTTATTTATTTCATTTATAAGGTAGCATGGTAGCAATTGCGGCTTTAAGACTTATTAATAATTGGGCCATTTGGTACCAACAAGCTCTGAAATTTCAAACAAAATATGAATCGAAAAACAAAAATTTAAATAAATCCCCTCGTGATCTGAAAATAGTTGCTCGAGTGCTATGGATGGCATATGTCACTATAAGCAATTATAATACATACATACATAACATTACGGCTCTTTCCCGTCGGGGTAGGCAGAGACCACAGGTCTCCACCTGCTACGACCTTGACATACTTTCCACGGAATCGGTAAGGGCGGGCTACGAGGAATTAACAGTACGACGTGTAATGACTTTCATCTAACCTATTTTTTATGGAATTTCATCTAAATATATAAAAGAGCATATCCTGACTGACTGGCTGACTGACTGATTCATCAACACCGAGCCGTAACCGCTATAGATACAGATCTGAAATTTTGTACACAGGGTTTATGCACGTTAAAACCACCCACTAAGAAAGGATTTTGAAAAATTCATCTCCCAAGGGGGTGAAATAAGGGATGAAAGTTTGTATGAAAGTCCTTTGTTTCTTGAGCTAGATTCACACAAATTTTAATTTAAGCTTCTGGTAAAAATTGAAGAAACAAGTATTTAAGCATTTCTTAAAAATCATCCTTCAAGGGGTTGAAAAAGGGGATGATTTTTTCCGTATATTGGTCTATAAGTTTTACTTTTTAAAGGTAGAATTATAGAAATTTGGTTCCGAGCTCATGGCAAAAAATAAAAAAGTACGTGTTACGAATTTCTTGACATTCATCCCCAAGGGGGTGAAATAAGGGATGAAAGTTTGTATGAAAGTCTTGGGTTGGATTCACACAAATTAAATTTTAAGCTTTTGGTAAAAAATAAAGAAAAACGGTTTAAGCATTTCTTAAAAATCACCGTAAAAGGGGGTGAAAAAGGGGATGATATTTTTTCCGTATGTTGGTCTATAAGTCTTTTATATTTAAAGGTAGGAAAAGAAATTTGTTTTTGAAATTTTGAAATTCATCTCCTAAGGGGGTGAAATAAGGGATGAAAGTTTGTATGAAATTCCGTCAGTTTTGAAGTTAGGATCTTCAAAATTTGTATCTAGCTTGACGACTAAAAATTAAGTTTTATGTGCCTCAGGGTTTTTGAAAATTTTACACTCTAAGGGGTGAAAAGGGGGATGAAGTTGAAATTCCTTCATTTTAAAGTAATATCCACTAAATTTATTATTTAGGCATTAGGGTTGTAATTCTGTGGAACATACATCACTGTTATTGAAATACCACCCCAAATTCTACCCCTCAAAGAGGGAAAGGGGGTGAAAAAGTCTTAAAACCAATATGGGTATAGTTTTTTATCGGGTCGCTGATTTCAAAAACTAAAACAATTTTGAAATCCAATGTGGTGGACGTGAAATACCATCATAATCAGAAATAATATCAGGATGGGGTTGGGGTGCGATAGGGTTGATATGTCTAAAAATCAATATGGGTGTCGTTTGTATGGTTTATCGGATCGCTGATTACGAAAACTACAACAATTTCGAAATCTAAGGTGGTGGACGTGAAATACCATCATCCCCTGGTTATAATGTCTAAAAATCAATATGGGTGTCGTTTCTATGTTTATATTAAGGATAGGGATAGCAATCAAGACGGCGTTAAGGATAGGGATAGGAGTAGGGGTAGGGTTAGGGGCAGGGATAGGGAGAAGGAGAGGGAGTTGGATGGAGGTAGAGAGAGAGGGAGTGGGAGAGGGTGAGGGAGGGGGAGGGGGAGAGGGAGAGACTGTCTGAATATTACGCGGGCGAAGCCGCGGGCACAGCTAGTACAAAAATAAAATTCATTCCTTTGAAAGCTGAAAAATCCAAATCCTCAAAAATGGATCTGATCTTTGGCTTCAACTCCTTTTTCTTGCATCGGGGTTTAATAATAGAACAAACAGCGCGATACAATGCGAGACCGGAACGAGAGTTCGTGATTGGTTGATCAAACGCGCCGGCGTGTAATCGGGCGAATCGCGTTTGTTTTATCGCAGCCCTGGCTGCGCGCGCGCCGCGTTTGCGTTGCGTTACCGTTAAAAATCGCTTAATTTCTCTTTTATTTGCCTTTAACTTTATATTTGTAGTATTAAACTATATTATAAACGCTGATAAACTTTAAGTCTAAATAAACACTAAAAAAACATCCTTCCTTTCAGACATAATTGTAACATTCACACATCATATAATGTCCAATAGGTACATAGTAAAGTTGTCCGCGCTTGCGTTGTTCGATGACATTGTTCAATGCTATTTATTTGCTGAATGGATTTAACACATTATAACTACATTTTAAGAGGAGGTGTATTATGTAAATAGTACATTAAGATGCTAGTGCGCTGTTTTGCTCATTACATAAGAGGCTCAGAAATTGCAGCCCGAGCCGTAGCCTTAAAAGACGAATTTGTTGTTACTATCTTGATTAAAATTAATATTTTCATGAAATGAATGTTTATTGGTCATATTATCGAACAAAGTTTATTTATTCATGAAAATATTATGAATTTTAAAGATATAAAAACTCCTTACTTCTTTCCCAAATAAAAAAAAAGACAATAATAAAACACTAGTGGGTAATATAATGGAAAAAGCACACGTGTTTAATAAGCTGGATTATGGACCTCAATACAGTGCAAAAAGAGCTGTTTTATGAGCAAATGTGTTGAAAAATCCATTATGTAGGGGCCATGTTCATCGGGAGTAGTTCTTAGATTGTTAGGTTGGGTTGAGTCAATGGACCTTATGGTACGGTGTATATTAAAAGGAGATAAGTGATAATTAAATTTTAAATAGCTTGATACCTAGTGCTATGTTTGACAACATTTAACGTAGGTTTGATTGTTCCTAACATATCTTTTCTTCTAGTTTTTAAACGTGTCATCTTTTCTTCTTCGGTTTCGAACGAATTTTTCACAAGGTCACACAATAATACTAAAATATACAAGCTTGGTAATGTCAAAATATTTAATGTTTTAAAATGAGGTCGACAAGATTCCCATTGTGGAATACGCATCATCGTGCGGATTGCTCTTTTTTGTAGAACGAAAGCCTTATTTAAATTATAATCATAACTTTTACCCCATAGCATAATGCTGTACCTGAGTCTGGACTCTATGAGGGCGTGATATACAGTTTTCAACTGTTTTAAGTTAAGCTAATCCCTCAAACTTCTAATCGCATAACACGCAGAACTAAGTGAGCCATCTAAAGCATTTAGTTCGTCTTTCCAATTTAAATAAGCATCAATGCGTACACCAAGAAACCGAACTACATTAACGGGAGTTACTGAATCTTCATTTAAGGTGACTGTCAACTGTTCGTGGTTTCTGGAAGTTGTTTTAAATAATAACACGCTTGTCTTATTAGAATTTAGAGCCAGATTGTTTGTTGAGAACCAATAATGAAAAAGCATCAGTGTCTGATTAACTTTAGCATTAAGTTCCGTAATATTTCCAGCAGAAACCACCGCATTTGTGTCATCTGCAAAGGTTACTAAGCTGATATCAGGAACCATGACAGTCAAATAATTGATAACATCATTTACGAAAAGAATAAAGAGGATTGGCCCTAGTACTGATCCTTGTGGTACGCCTCTTTTTATTTCAGTAAGCCCTGATTTGATGACTTTTTCTTCCCTACCTTCTATCGTTTTAACTTCAATATATTGGTATCTGTTACTAAGGTATGATTTAAGGAAGTTCCACGTAATTCACACAAGGTCATCTGATCCCAAAATAGGCAAAGCCTGTAGGTTATCAGAGACTGACACACATACATAAATAGTTAATACCTAGACACAGAACAAACACTTGTGTTCATCACACAAAAAATGTGTGCCCGGGCGGGGATCGAAACCACGACCCACGGCGTGAAGGGCAGGCTCAGAAACACATTAATGAGCTTGTCTAAGATTCTTTGTTAAGTTTACAGAAAGTATACCTGATTACGGAGTTAGCTATTTTAATTATAATTAATTGTACACCATCTTCGCCTTAAATGCTCGCCCCTATAGAGAGCTGAATCGTGGCCTACGCCTTATGGCATCATAATATTGTATGACATGTAATAGTAGGCTGTCCAGTCAACCTTCCCTTTGTACAGAACTTTACAAAGAAAAATTCTCTATTGTAAACCAGAACTCAGAAGACAGTATAAAAACACTACGGATGTTAATTAAGCAATCATTAGGGTTGGTTAGGCTTCGTTTTTGAGAATAGGTAAATTAAATATTTGGAAGATCGATTTAAATGCAAGTGTAGGTCTGCGATGTAGGTGCATTGTTAAAAATTAAATTTTGTTTCAGTTACAATTATGCACCCAACTTTCAATTTTAAATCTTAAAAATAAAAGTATAAGAAAAAATAAATTTACGTTAGACGTAGCGGATAGTTTTTTAGCGCTTTTCAAGCACACATCTCTTTGTAATCTCTTTGTAATCTTTAAAAGAGATCTCTTTTGATAAATATAATCACGTATTGGCGTCTTGATCACCGCACGGTGTTTCCATATTTGTCGTTTGTCAGATTGCAGCCACATTGCGATACTCTCGCCATGGGGGGCAGTTGTTTATAGAGCGCACGTTTGATTTTATACAATTTATCTCTATTTATCTTTATTTATCCTGGAGAACAATGACACGACAATATGGTCGCAGGTTGCGAAGTTACCATGCTACATTTTCGACCCCACTGTCACTTACTTTCTCAACACTTTATTTTGCATTCCAAAATGGTAAAACTAAGGTGTTACAATTTAAATTTGGAAACACATGTCATTATAGACCCTTCCGGGAACAAAGTGGAGATAAGAGAGCAGGTGACGACTTATGACCATAGATGAGATCGGGGTCAAATGCTAACCAAGTCATATGCAAAATGTAACAAATCAAATCCTGGTTAATGTTTGTGGTCATAAAAAATTGTAACTAGCCCCCTAAAGGTGTCTGCTACCTAACCCTAGGGGATTTGATGAGTGATGTCTGCATGGTTTTCGACAGCCACCCTGGCGTCAGCAGTCTACAACTCACAGGTCAAACCAGACCTATTTCTAGATTAGTTAGATGGCATATCATAAAAGGATACTGCCTGACCTATGACTATAAAGATTAGATTGGTTCAAACATAAACGCTTAACACCAAAATATTTGTCATCACTCTATTTTTCTTTTGAAAGTAAGAGTCTACCACACACCCGGTTCTAATCTCGAATGCACTCGTTTAAAATGCCTCAAATGCACGTGTCCTATTAGATTCGCCTCTGCCTTTTAAAGCAGTAGTTTAAAAAGTAAAAAGTATAGGTTTTTTTACTAATGGTTTTTTTCTTAACGATTAGCCAAGTGAGCCATCGAGCTGGCATTCGAGTGCTCGGATATTTATTCCGTCTAGACGCGTTATCTATAGCTTTCGATAGTTTTATCGTCAGGAGGAATGGTTTATACTTAATACACTTGAAATCCTCGTAATTTTGAAGGTTATTGAGTTATATGGGTTTGTAGGTCGCTTAAGCATTTTTATTTGGAAAGTATAGGAGCACAGAGCAGCATATGTTGTTGATGATATATTTTTTGGAGCTTTTTCCCGTGAATGGAAAGAAAAGCTGCCTATTTATTTATCCTACCGATAATGATTATGTATCTTCGGTAGCTTAGTTGTTAGAAGCGAAATAACTACTTATTCGTGATTTTAATGAGACTTTAGCGGTCACAAAACTGCCGCTGGAGCGTTTTGGCCACCCTTTAGTTACACGCGGCAATATGCAGTACAGCGTTTTGTGCAACAATTGTTGCACAAAAATGCGGCGTGAAGTGGTGCGATAAAAACGTCAATTTAGAAAAATATATTTTGCACTAGGCAACCCAAAAGTTTCGGCAGGCTGATGATTGGTAATGGTAACCTATACCAAAGCCTATACCTAGGTATATGGTTTACTTTCAGTAAAAAGAACAATCAATAGAAGTGCTACTAGCTACATTTACTTAAATAACAAATAGATGATTTTTAGGGTTCCGTACCTCAAAAGAAAAAAGCTTAACCCTTATAGGATCACTTTGTTGTCCGTTTGTCTGTCTGTCTGTCAAGACCCTTTATCTCACGAACGGGTAGAGATATCAGGTTGAAATTGATACCATATATTAAGGTTTGTGAACCACACAAGATCTAAAAGTTAAAATTTTTTACAACGACGCAATCAAAAGATATGGCATTTTATGTCCTCATCTCCATACATTTATGCACTAAAGCAAAACCTTTAGGGTACTTCCCGTTGACCTAAAATTATGAAATTTGGCAAGAAGCTAGGTCTCACAGTACAAATAAAGGGAAAAGTCTGAAATCATTAACTATTACAACTTTTCTCACAACTAATGGTAACCAACTGAGGTGAGCTCCCGTTTCAAGAACATTCATATAAGAGAGGGGTCAAGTTGAATGGTCGCGGAGGCGATTTTTGTTTGTTCTATTTTAAAATTGGGAACACTTTCAAACTTGAAAATTGGTATGTTTATAGTGCATAAGCTATAAAATAACAACAAATAATAAAATTTGGTCAAGCGCGTGTCGGACTCAAAATATCTAGCACATTAACTTACTGAAATTTCAACTAATACAATTATGATTATGTGGTGGCACGGAACCCTCAGTGCGCGAGTCCGACTCGCACTTGGCCGGTTTTTATGGTTGAGACTTATTGAATGATTTTACTAGGCAACGCTGGCGATACAGATGAGCATGATGGGTTCGTTGTCAGTTTGAATCTTGCCCTAGGTTAGTTTACTATTATTAGGTCTTTACCTATGAAATTGCCGTTTTGTATGGCGAATTTTAGTTAAACTCAATTTTCAGTACTAACATTTTTGCATTTTTCTTAGGAATTATAAATCCAATTTTTTTATTTTTTTTTTAGCATTATTGGGAAGACATTAAGCTAACAGAAGCTTAAATTTAATTTTCGAAAAATATTATCTGTAAAAAAATATAACAAATCTAATGATGAAATCGGACGACATTTAAGACGAACAATTTTCGAACCTTTAATTTTATATATCAAACTAAAAATAAAAACTTTATTTTATGCTTAAATTGATAACCTTGAAGTCAACTTTCAAATATAAGACAAATGAAAAAAATAGCATTAGAATTATGATCTCATTAATCTGTAAGAAAATTTCAGCAATTTCATAGGTAAATATTATTTAATCTGTGCCCTTGGGGTGAACTTTGTGATATTTTGTAAAATCTAGTTGGTATTTATATTTAGAAAGAATATCCTATATGGCTGTATCTTATTCAGTTCAGTTGCGTTACAAGCGTTTATCTGGCCAATTAGCTTTTTAAAGCGCGTCGAATTTAAGCTGCATACCAATCAGTGGCGAGTAGTTTTATGTCATTACCTGCTCGTTACGTATCGCTTGACAACGCTAACAAGACCTTTGGGTGTGTTTTGTGTTGGACGATGGGCGATCCAAAAGTTGTGAGAATGCACAACATTTTGTTAATAAAGTCTTTTGTTGTTTATGATTATTGATAGTTAATTTCAGTAAAAAAATGAAGACAAAAGCCTAGGCCATAATATTAAAAAACGTATATTAAATACCGAGGTAAAGGTCAATACAATCCAGAAAACAACTTGAAAATTGGGAAAAAATGCATAGTTGCAACAGATGCTCCTTAAAACGCTGAGTTTGAATAAGTTTACCACTGTCCCTACATACCAGATTTCACCTACATCCATCTAGTTAGAGTGCCTTCTATCTATTTGTTTCCACAATCGAAATAACACCGAAGGAGAAACAGATGAAGAAGCTAAATCGATGTCATGGATCCCCTACGGAGAGCTTTTTGCAGGACAAAATTAAAACTTTATTTTTCAAAGGGGACGAAGCTTCGGAAAATTTCGGGATTCGGAGTCTGACTTAAGAGACTTTGAAGCTACGTAGAATCTTTTCTAATTAATTATTAAATTATCAATAGTTTTTTTATTTTCTGGATCATTCTCACTACTTATTGATCGCCGTAGTACGTACGATTTTTTTTGTACACACGGCCGCACATCAGTAGAAACACTTTTGGACCTTATGGCGTTGTTATAGAGTTGAAAAAGTTTCTAACGACAAGCGGTTGACCGTACCCGGTTGCTTGAGGAAGTGGCTAGGTTATGTTATGTTAGTCAGAATCCTATTGAATAAAACTCCCTGGTGACGATTTTCAGAGCTTGTCGGGTACTCGTAGTGGCTCGGGGATCTGTCTAGGAACGCGACGCGAGCAGTGCTAACCTTGCACGGTGCTTGTGATTTTCTTCTAGTGTTCATCCCTCCTCACTGAGAAGCAGTAGCAATATAAGGCACAGGGTCACATCGTGTTGTTTTTTTCCGCTGGTAGCTTAGCTTGAACAGGGTGACCGGGGCTATGGGGCGGCCGTAGCTAAGGGCGAATTGGTGCTTATTAGAATGACAGTCAGTAGTCTACTCTCGCCCCCGCATTGCTCCATCGGCAGGGGAATCCTCTTGGAGCGGTCGTGGTAATAGCCCCCCGGGTGAGACTCCGTGAGGAGAGGCCCGGTGAACGACCAGCAGAGAGCAAGCGGCTGTTGGTGATCTCGATGGAAGTTGCGGTGCGGTAAGGGTAGGCAGATGGTGATGTGGTTGAGTGGTGGTGTGGTCAGGCAGATTAAGACCCTTCAGGGTTGTTATGGGTACTCTTTACATTATACTTTGGATATAGAATTCTAAGACTGTGTAGAAATTTTAATACAATACGTGCTCACACAGAAATTTTTGCTTGTAGCGTTCACACTTTTAAGAAACTAGTATATAAAAGTCAACCAACCCCTTAATAGCTTACATATGTAATAAATAAATTGGTACTGTTCAACTTTTTATTGATTTGTTAGCATATTTATGGTAAATGATGTGTACAGTTATAATCGGGCTTCAGGTTTACTAATGGTTCTCTATGAAATATTTAAGATTTATTTATTAACTTGTTGTCTGTTTTTGTGCCTAATTGAATAGAATAAAATAAATAAAAAAGTATTTTATGACGCAATAGTTCTCTCCACACTGGTCGTAACTCGAAAACAACAGTAATCTGAACAAACAAATTAGTAAATCATTAAAACACTCGTTGACTTCCGATCCTAATTAAGGTGTGTTCACACTTGTTATTTTCCTTCGATTTAGACGCGCCTATTAACATTAAGCACCCGATTTGTCCAGTCATTAGCTGTAAAATGGCTATTTCATAAAACTATACGATTATTATCATTCGGCTCATTACTAAGAATCACGTCTTGACAATGAAATGTCTTTGATGAACACAAAAGGTGGAATAATTATTAATATCCTGGTATTTGAATAAAAAAATAAGCTGTCGTTATTGCTTGTCACGTCGAAAAAACGTATTTTATTTTATAGTTCTTGTCAGAAACTCAATTTTGTGTTGATCATCGGTACCTAACTTATGTATAGTGGCGGGCAGACGCATAGGTAGGTTACCCGCTCAGATAGTAGGTATTAATATAGGGAGGTTTTTATATCTATTGAAGTAAAGGAAGTAACTCCTGTAATCTACTCTTAAATTGACATATTTTCGCGTATTGCTTTGAAGTCCAATATCGAAAATAAATTAAAGAAAACGAAATGTAAGGAACCTATTAATTGAGGGTCATTAAGTTCATATTGAAATTTAATTTTTATGGTAATCGTCAACCCAGTGTCGTGTTCTAGAACATTCTTCAGTTTTAGAATTTCTTCAGTTGTTAGAAGTTAAAAATTGGCGAACAGCCTGCGTCGAGAGAAAGAATTACACAATGCACCCCTAGTAAAGCGATAGTGGATTTTACAAAGGAAAATGTCCGTGACTTTTGAGACAACTCAAACGGTGCTTATACCCGAGATCACTCAAAATCTTCATCAGCTGCGCACTCCGTAGTGAATGGACTGGTTACCTAATACACTATCTTTATTATCCACTAAATACGCAAAAAAACAAAAATTTCAATTGAACAGGCAACAGTCTGCAGGCAATAGTCCCGCCAAAATAGGCAAGAGGGTGGAACTTCCCCAGACCGCTTTTGCACACGAGCCTTACCACCTTTGAAATAGTAGAACATTATTACCACTTTTGATCGATAAAGCGTGTTAGTTAAGAATCGATTTCCGAAAAATGTATCTACGTTTTTAACCAATACTAAAAAATAAAATAAAATCACCTTCGTGACGTTTAATTTGAGGGTATGGGAAATGGCACGCGCGATGCGCGTCGTTTATGAAATTCGGCGGCGCATCATGCTATGGCATCATCATTCGTGTTATAAACTACTTACTATTTCTTTCCGTAGACCACTCAAATGTGTCCACTCAAAATATACCCTTCGACAAAAAAATATTTTGAATTTTTTTAACACTACTGTTTGTGTAGAACTTATTTCGATATGGATCAGAATTATTAGGCATTAATTATGTTACAATAATTTAGTCATTTATCTTCTATCAGAAAAGTATAAATTTATTGCACAGGGTGGTGTAGCTTTTTACATTTTCACTTTTAATGTAATAAGGCGGGGATTTTCGTCAAGATCCTGACCTTCGGATGACAAATTTACTCCATATGAGTTACAAAACAACCCCCTTTCAGGAATACGTCGAATTTCCAATCACCCGTATATTAGGATGCCTACTAAACATACCTACCTAATCCTAAAATAGAATTAGCTCTATATGCGCATTTCCCTACAGAAGTGTACCCTGACAGAACTATATGTAATAGAATAAATACTTAGATACTTTAAACTTAAAGAACATTTATTCGACATGTCTTTGTTGTACGCGAGTAAGTTAGGAGTACTTTACGAGTAGGTATTTCGCGGAGTTCGCGGTATACGCCTAAATTTAATATGAAACTTACCAAAAACTTAATCCTTACTGAGGTTTGAAAGAAGGTACTTATATCATTGAAATTCCACATACTACATTATAGTGGGATAAAAATGTACGTGTAATTTTTTAAACAAATATCACTTTAATACTATGTACCTACCTATACTGCATAATGTCGTAGGCATAGTTCCTCCTACACATTAACAAATATCACAACTTCCTTTTAAAATAAGCTTGCGTCAAAATATGATTAAAATATTTGCACGTTAATAATTGGGTACGTTAAATATTAGAAAACCAAATACATTATGTTGTAGAATTCGGTCATTGCCGCAAAATTACTTATTATGATGTTTATTAAAGTCCAGCAGAAGGTGGACAAAGCTTTCTGAAGTATTCGTGGTCAAACAGTATAGTTACTATTTATTTCCAATCAAGTCACGTAGGCCGTGGTAAGAGTCCGGATGGATTTTTTTTTTATGTTACAAGGGAGCAAACGAGCAGGTGGGCCACCTGATGGTGAGTAGTCACTACCGCCCATAGCACCCACTGTCTTATTAATGGCATATTGTGAAACTAATAAGACAGCAAAGCGCGTTGCTCACTTTGAGACCTAAGATGGTATGTCTCATGTGCCTGTAATTTCACTGGCTCCCATGCCCTTCAAACTGAAACACAGCAGTGCAAAAACTGCTACTTCACGGCAGAAAAAAGCAAGGGGGTGGTACTTCCCCAGACGGACTTTCCACAAAAGCCCTACCACCTTCGAATGCTATGGCACTAGAACTAGAGCGTTTAAGTGCTTCGGAAGGGACGTTAAGCCGTTGCTCCCGGCTACAGAGACCATTTTCCGGCTTGAAAACTCTGACAGCCAGGTTGGCCACTAACCTGGCAAAGCCTAATCTAGATTGGGTGTGGTTTGCCCTCTGGGTTGCGTTGCGGAGGTCAGATGACAGTCGCTCTGTGTAAAAACCTGTACCCCCGTCATATTCAGGTAGCTGACTCCGTAAAAACCATTTGGCAAAAACATTACAATGGGTCAAGCTTCTTATAATTCGTTCAAGAAGTGTTGACGCAGAATGTCCTATTCGCAAAAAGTCCGATTCGAAAAATTTCATGTAATGGAACTCGCGTATCACACTTTTCTCGATTCAACCATGAGTAAAATAAAAAAATCTATTGTTTATTGATATAAGATAAGAACGACAACCTTCTTATACCGTAGCAGTTCGTAGGCCTAAAAGTTATAAAGAGTCCTACGGGTCCCACCTTGATAAAGTCCTTTCACCAAGGTGGAATTTCCATAAAATCAAATTTCACGTCAATTTAACAAAAACGTTTGTGCAATCTCTGATCGTCACTTTTAAATAGCCTGTATGATAACTTCTTACTTTCTTCAACGCCAAAATATGATCTCGCATCCCACAATATACGCGCCCGCAGCAAAAGCCTTCATAGAAAATTAAAACAAGGTATTAGAGATGTTTGTGCATAGTAAAACAGCACTCCATCCGATATGTTCGCCATGTGTATCGACTCACCACACATTACCGTCTCGGGTGACCCGCCGCTAGTGCTGTGCTTCGATTATCGATGATTTGGGACCATCCGGGATTGTGCTGTGGAATCTTATTTGAACTCTGAACAAACTTACAAAGAGCCAAGAGATACTCGTAAATGTGGTTGAGGAATCGCAGCGTAAGTGATCGCAGTAAATTATGGTAAAAATATTAAAAAGAAGGAAGCTCGGATTGCCCATCCTCTATGATTGATCCCCTCCTCTTTACGACCCCCTTAAGGTAGAGAAGAATGGCAATTGTTACTATTGAAAACTACTTCTCACTAACCGTTTGTATCGGCTTCGCAGATGATTTGATGCAGAACAGGACCGCAAAAAATGAATTAGCTTAGTTTTGCGTCTTATGGATGAGATAAATAATTTTCTTAATTATATTGTGTATGTTTTGTAAAATAATTTTTAAAACATTTTTTGTGTTTTTTTATTATTAGTGTTTATTTCACTACTTTTGTGTTTGCCTGTTTATAAATACTGAATAAATCCCGATAATAATATTTGACATCCCTATTGCGACTGTCACCGTCAACGCGGCGCACGTCTGCGCTCTGCGCACTCTATGCAACTCAGATGCAACTCTATTTATACAGCACGCATTTGGTGGCCGAATGAATGCTGTTCGCTAAATTATACGATTGTTATTTGATATTAATACGATGGTTGATGTTGGATTTGGCTTGGATTTAGGCTAAAATCATAAATGTAAAAGCTAAGACTGTTTTAACAAACATGCTGTTTGATAAATGCAGAATCCATAATAATATGCTTTTAAAGTTACTACACTGCAAGTTAAGTTGCTGTCTGTGGACTAATAGCTAAATCTTCTTTTAGTCCATCACTTTTAAGTTGGCATGGTTACCTTGCTCTTCTTTTTATTTACAATCCTTCCAACATCATTACTAATCTTTCATCGAGTAGGTATGTATCCCCAAAAGACCACCTTCGGTTGTTGGTCCCATAAAAAACGCTTAGTTTTGGACAGTCATGAATTTAGACTAAGGTTTATTTTCGTAACTCCAATTGATCTACAATTTAGAATTACTTGCTCAGTCTAAAGGAATATGATTCCTCATCTGCAGTCACAGAGCAGCTGCAACTAGCACATGTCTTGATATCTGCTGAATATAAATACCAATCTTAACCTCTGACACGCGACTCTACAAAAACAACCCTCGCCTCTCCCTATCGCAATATCCTCTTAGATTTCAGACATAATTTTATTCTTCACAAGTACCTAATGCAGTCCCTTCAGCTTGCTGTTCTCAAACCTTACATTAGTCAGCTCATGAATAGAACAAATCATAATTATCTGTGTTATTCGCTTGATAAAAATATGATATTATCAAGTTGATTGTAACGTCGATTGTTAACTTTGTCACTACTACAGAGTTTACATTACTTATGAAAAACAGTTATTATTACAGCTTATTTATAGCTTTACTTCGATATTTAAAACAACTAAAATTCGTTATTCATTGTAGAATATTACTATCTCTTAATGACGTCAGTTAAATTGCATCGCTTCACAAAGAAACATGTAAGTAAGTATCTCGCAACTTCTTTAGTACTTACATCCATAATGTCTGAGTATGAATTATTACCCAATTTTGATTTAACTTCTCCTCCTTATGCTTCTGCATCAATGAAACCTTCAGTATCTTCGTCGGCTTGATCTGACTTCCCCAAATCTTTGAGTTTGACGATAAGTGCTGAAGCATGATCTGACTCCTCATGGCGAAGAGCCACGCGTGGCTCTCCCCAAGCCCCGAGTCCTGAAATAGCAGGCACGGGCCCCGGCGCATCTGCCCACGCTATTAATAGCGCCCCCGATGTAGTATCAAGGCCGCCACTGTTTATGTCGTGATGCAAGCTTTTCGGCCTATTTGTCCTTTTTGGGAGCGGATTTGCTATGTTTACAATCATTTGTTTTAGTATATTTCTCTTGTAAATTTTGGCCTGAAAGATATTAACTATCGACCAGTTTTAGTCATGGTCCGTCTCAAGCTTATTTTTGCAGAAAAATTCAAATACCATTAGAATATAAGTTTCACTTCACATGTATTCAAAATGTCAGAAAGAAAACCTTATTTAATTTTTGCAGAAAGAAGGAATCATCTACGCTTTCCTGATCGTTCAGTGACACAAACTTTTCATTCGAATTTAAGTTACGTTCGTTAATTCTAGCATACTACACAAATATAACTGTATTTATCACGACTTCCTCTGCGCCCTCTAAATCAAAACCCACATTTGGCCATCAGTTTTTGCTCCAAACATTCCTATAAAATGTTTATCGCCGAACACATGTGCCAACAGCCCTCTTCATAGATTATTCCAAAATTTCCAGATTGCCACCCTGACACAAAAAATAAATAAATCCAACAAAAAACCTACCAATCCTTGAGATTAGGATCCCCTTGAAATCCCGATTTACAGTTATCGCAGATGAAAAATAACTGTTAGCTTTTTCAGTTGCAAGAAAGGGACAGATATACGACGCATTTTGAGTGCGTAATTAATTTCTGTGTGCATGTGTGGGTTATTTTAATTGCATCCGGGTTCGTGTGCGTGTTTGAGTCGCCCCATTTCACTGTTTGCTTGTGGGGTAGAAAGGGAGCGAGCAACTAGAACAAGTGTTTTTATGCGACTTCGAATACGACATTATTATTTAATTTGATTTTGGAAGGATGGGTGAGAAGGGACGACTTTCAGTTAGTAGTTATTTTAACCACAGATCCTACAGAGGACGAATAGTTCGTTTGGGAATATTTAGTTTCGCAATATTTTCTGAAACTACTCATATTTTGACGTCAAAATACCTGACCGTATTTTAGTGGATTCTAACAAACTACTAATACTTCATGACGTCGATGTTCTACGATTAAAAATTAATAATTGTGTAACACGCTTCTTTCTTTGTTCTTTCATTTCCTTCCCTAAATTATTTTTACAAAATAAATTGTTATTGTCTAAAAGCACCAAAACACGTTGTTCGCATGTGTGGCTGGCGTACTGCCGAAGGGCAAATAAAACGTGGGGGCGGGGGTAACAAGACAAGCTATAAGTACTGAACCAAAACTGGATTTTCGATACCAGCCAGCAAACCTCCCTAACTACTACCCAAAACTTGGTGTAACTTTATACCTTTATTGCATTTTTGTAATCGATGTTGTCGCCTTCTGTACCAAGCAAGCTGCGTCCGCGCCGACCCACGGGTTATCATTTCCTCTCCTCATTTTAAATTTACAACATAATATTTTTTTGCTCATCGCCGCACTGACTGAAGTTTTATATCTCCGAACTTTGGGGTGCGAGCTATTTTTGGCTACACTATGCGTCAGATATGTTATTGATGGTGTTTTTGTGCATCTTTCTATGCTTATAAGAGAAAATATTGATTGGCTAACTTACGAAGCTCAGTAGATTATTACTAAAAACACTTTTTTTTTCTTCATGGTGGCACACCTCGGGTCACGTTTAGTATAATGCGTCAGTAAATACTAGCGAGAATAAAAGACGCAATTTCGAATTGAAAATACGTTCATAATTTCGCTGCAATAACCGCAGGGAAACCTTTTGTAATTCTCACCTTGCGAATTTCTTGACTAAATAAAATAATAATTTACCTTTACAGCTTTGTTAATTTTTTTAAGCGGCGTGCACAATGTCGGCGCGATGCGGTCGATAAATTGTCGAACAACAATTTTACTGTTTATAAGTGTAATTGTTTATAGCTGCGCGGTCGCCGGTAGCGGCGGCTTTGACGCGACAGTATCGGTTTTATTGCTGCGATTCGATCCAGGTGGTGTGTATACGCCTTTAAAATCGTACGCTTCGCTTGCCTAAGAACGATAAGCGCCAAGATTTTCAAATATTGTGATTGAGTTGGTTAGTAATTTCTTCACAGAACAATTCGAGATCTAACATAATCTTCTTCTTGAAAACTTATATATAGGTGGTTAGGTTAGTAGTCAGGCTTGCAACTACAGTCGAATTCATAACTTCGTTCACTGAATTGAATTCGCATTTTTCGAATACTATCGTTTCGATATATCGGAAATTGAGAGAAGAGACCCTGACTACTGACAGTGCCTCCATACTAGCACTAGTTCGGTTGTTGAAGGGATCTGATAGGGCTCTGATACCCATAGTACAGGCACCGGCTCTGCCTAGTTTGAGATCAGGTGACCGTGTATTAATTCCTTATGTATGAAATTCTTAGAATGCCTCAATATCTTTTTTGTAAATAGGAATAAGGTCCCTTGTCTCCTTTGAGACAATTATATCTCAGAACAATTCTCAGATTTTTCAGCCCCCGCACATTTAAAATAAAAAATAACAAAGTAAATTCGCGCCAATAATAGGCTTTACAAACTCTGTACGCTAATGTTCTTTGCCATGCATTTTAAAATAAAAAAGTCTATAGTTAGTATAGTTGAAAAAATTATCGAAGACGAGGCTGAATGAACACTGATCGTTGCCTGCCTTTTAAGGCGAAATAAAATAAAAATAAAAGGAAATAGGGAATTGTCTCCCGTAATAGTTGTGGCAAAAAATTGTGGAAATAGATCAAGGAAGGTGCAAGGAAGGAACAGGACAACTTTCCCAAAGAGACATGAAGTTTTAAGATCCTTGTAGGCGCTGGCTAAGGAGTTTGTATATGTGATAAAAGATTTTGGAAACCCACGGAGCGGAGCGCGCGTTTTCTTACGTCAATGGTCAATACTTTACTGTACTTAAAAAGCTTACCGCTCGCTTGTTTAATTTTTGTAAAATAAATTCTTTGTTGCATTTACCTACCTATTATACGTAGAATATATTTTGTAACTTAAAACTTTTTTAAATAAAATGATTCATTGATATATACCTATAATCTTAAAACCAAAATAGTGTTTAATAACTCGGCTAAAGTTCGAGTTTTCGACCTTTCATTAAAGCTTAATTTTTCCCATTTTCGTCGTATTTTCACCGTTAAATTACACCTTCTACTTCCTAAATCCCAGTACCTGCCTATTATCATTGAGTTAATTTCATCATAAAATCACATTAAACGTCCACTGCTCCCTCCAGAACTCCAGCAAAAACGCGTGAAGCTTTGGAGGGGATTTACCATAGTTATCACGCTTGTAAGCGTTGTGGCTGGCGACCGCTGTTGTTGGTGACCGCAGTATGTAAGATGGCACGATACACAGAAAGATTCTGTTGCCCATCCTCCGGTTCATAATCCCTTCGTCGCCTCTTACGGCACCCACGGGTACAGATGGGTTTGTACGCACGGCAGCTAGCACGTTAAAACAACATACATAACATCACGCCTCTTTCCCGTCGGGGTAGGCAGAGACCACAGTCCTCCACCTGCTACGATCTTGACATACTTCCCTTGCTTCCTGTACTTTCATCAATCCTTTCACACATGCTCGTCGGTTTAGGGTACTTTTAACCTGGCCTTTATTCAGAACGTCCTGAATTTGGTCCTGGTACGTTCGCCTAGGCCTTCCCCTTCCAACGTTTCCATTCACTATAAGCTGAACCAGCATAAGCTGAACCAGCGCTACGCTACAAAAGCCCGTACCCAGAGACCCGCTCAAGGTCAAAGTGTTTCCATCGACGTGCTGTCATGTGCACTACTATTCTTTGCCGGTACCGTACCATACAGTTTAGCTGTTTACCCGTAACTCATTAAGTGATTTCCCCGTAGTTGTAATTAAGCTCTGATCAAAGGAGCTTCTCTGTTTTGACATTCGTTGTTAGGGTTCCGGCTAGTGTTGAGGATCTCCAAATTGGATGTAAGCACCTACTTGATCTTATGTCTATTTGTTTGATACTTCTGTGTGGAGCCGGCTAATAATACCTAGTATACCACCCCATCTCTGTCTGTGGGTGTCGTGAAAGGTGACTAAGAGATTTTTCTGAAAGGTAGTGAGTGCATCGTCATTTTGAGAACCTTTAAAATGACAATTTTCATTGGTTTTTCTCCCGAAGCGCAGTGATTCTACTCGTGATAACAAGCAACTTTCCCGAAGAAAAAAAAATTTTACTTCTAAAAAAAATTCCGACTTCTCATACAAAATAGGACGATCGCGTGACCACTTTAGTTTAGACAGTGTTTTCAATAATCACTGGGCATTGGGAGCAAGAGCAATAAAAAATCACCTTTAAGCTTAAGTCAGACAAGAGGACTTTTATAAAGAGGTAACGATGAAGACAGCAAGGCAGGGACACCTGTCAAAAATCTAAGGCTATAAAGCACGAATATGTACGCACGGCAGCGAGCACGTAGAAACAATACCAGTATAAGCTGAACCAGCACTAAGCTACGAACGCCCGAAACCAAAGAGCCTCTCAAGATCAAAGTGTTTCCACCGACATGCGGCCGTGTGTATGTACCTAGTAATCAGCTTTTCCTACGTTGGATTAGGAGATCGCAAGATAGGACGTTAAATTAGTCAGCCTTTTAATATATGTACGTACAAATGCGTACACTTTGCTGCCAGCTCAGCTACGAATTTTTTGTCTACGTCCTCCACTCTCAACTTGATATGTGTATTTTGTCTAAATCCTCCACTACACTACTAGTTCTCTATCACACTTTCCTACATGCAAAGGTTGTCTGGAAGAGATCGCTCCCAGCGATAAGACCGCCTTTGTCACCCTAGATTTAAGACTCTCTTTTGTAATTGTTAATGTGTTCTGTGTGTGACAATAAAGTGTTTATCTATATATCTATCTATCTACACGACCGAGAATCGGTGGGCGATTATCGGCCAGGACAAGGACGGAAGATTCAGGTGATAACACGTCAGAGCGAGATGCCGACAAAAATCGGTCACCGATTCTCGGTCGTTTGCGGGATCCCTAAATTAAATTTCCGCAAAGGATCCCTTCAACAACCGAACTAGTGCTAGTATGGAGGCACTGTCAGTAGTCAGGGTCTCTTCTCTCAATTTCCGATATATCGAAACGATAGTATTCGAAAAATGCGAATTCAATTCAGTGAACGAAGTTATGAATTCGACTGTAGTTGCAAGCCTGACTACTAACCTAACCACCTATATATAAGTTTTCAAGAAGAAGATTATGTTAGATCTCGAATTGTTCTGTGAAGAAATTACTAACCAACTCAATCACAATATTTGAAAATCTTGGCGCTTATCGTTCTTAGGCAAGCGAAGCGTACGATTTTAAAGGCGTATACACACCACCTGGATCGAATCGCAGCAATAAAACCGATACTGTCGCGTCAAAGCCACCGCTACCGGCGACCGCGCAGCTATAAACAATTACACTTATAAACAGTAAAATTGTTGTTCGACAATTTATCGACCGCATCGCGCCGACATTGTGCACGCCGCTTAAAAAAATTAACAAAGCTGTAAAGGTAAATTATTATTTTATTTAGTCAAGAAATTCTCACCTTGCGAATTTCTTGACTAAATAAAATAATAATTTACCTTTACAGCTTTGTTAATTTTTTTAAGCGGCGTGCACAATGTCGGCGCGATGCGGTCGATAAATTGTCGAACAACAATTTTACTGTTTATAAGTGTAATTGTTTATAGCTGCGCGGTCGCCGGTAGCGGCGGCTTTGACGCGACAGTATCGGTTTTATTGCTGCGATTCGATCCAGGTGGTGTGTATACGCCTTTAAAATCGTACGCTTCGCTTGCCTAAGAACGATAAGCGCCAAGATTTTCAAATATTGTGATTGAGTTGGTTAGTAATTTCTTCACAGAACAATTCGAGATCTAACATAATCTTCTTCTTGAAAACTTATATATAGGTGGTTAGGTTAGTAGTCAGGCTTGCAACTACAGTCGAATTCATAACTTCGTTCACTGAATTGAATTCGCATTTTTCGAATACTATCGTTTCGATATATCGGAAATTGAGAGAAGAGACCCTGACTACTGACAGTGCCTCCATACTAGCACTAGTTCGGTTGTTGAAGGGATCCTTTGCGGAAATTTAATTTAGGGATCCCGCAAACGACCGAGAATCGGTGACCGATTTTTGTCGGCATCTCGCTCTGACGTGTTATCACCTGAATCTTCCGTCCTTGTCCTGGCCGATAATCGCCCACCGATTCTCGGTCGTGTAGATAGATAGATATATAGATAAACACTTTATTGTCACACACAGAACACATTAACAATTACAAAAGAGAGTCTTAAATCTAGGGTGACAAAGGCGGTCTTATCGCTGGGAGCGATCTCTTCCAGACAACCTTTGCATGTAGGAAAGTGTGATAGAGAACTAGTAGTGTAGTGGAGGATTTAGACAAAATACACATATCAAGTTGAGAGTGGAGGACGTAGACAAAAAATTCGTAGCTGAGCTGGCAGCAAAGTGTACGCATTTGTACGTACATATATTAAAAGGCTGACTAATTTAACGTCCTATCTTGCGATCTCCTAATCCAACGTAGGAAAAGCTGATTACTAGGTACATACACACGGCCGCATGTCGGTGGAAACACTTTGATCTTGAGAGGCTCTTTGGTTTCGGGCGTTCGTAGCTTAGTGCTGGTTCAGCTTATACTGGTATTGTTTCTACGTGCTCGCTGCCGTGCGTACATATTCGTGCTTTATAGCCTTAGATTTTTGACAGGTGTCCCTGCCTTGCTGTCTTCATCGTTACCTCTTTATAAAAGTCCTCTTGTCTGACTTAAGCTTAAAGGTGATTTTTTATTGCTCTTGCTCCCAATGCCCAGTGATTATTGAAAACACTGTCTAAACTAAAGTGGTCACGCGATCGTCCTATTTTGTATGAGAAGTCGGAATTTTTTTTAGAAGTAAAATTTTTTTTTCTTCGGGAAAGTTGCTTGTTATCACGAGTAGAATCACTGCGCTTCGGGAGAAAAACCAATGAAAATTGTCATTTTAAAGGTTCTCAAAATGACGATGCACTCACTACCTTTCAGAAAAATCTCTTAGTCACCTTTCACGACACCCACAGACAGAGATGGGGTGGTATACTAGGTATTATTAGCCGGCTCCACACAGAAGTATCAAACAAATAGACATAAGATCAAGTAGGTGCTTACATCCAATTTGGAGATCCTCAACACTAGCCGGAACCCTAACAACGAATGTCAAAACAGAGAAGCTCCTTTGATCAGAGCTTAATTACAACTACGGGGAAATCACTTAATGAGTTACGGGTAAACAGCTAAACTGTATGGTACGGTACCGGCAAAGAATAGTAGTGCACATGACAGCACGTCGATGGAAACACTTTGACCTTGAGCGGGTCTCTGGGTACGGGCTTTTGTAGCGTAGCGCTGGTTCAGCTTATGCTGGTTCAGCTTATAGTGAATGGAAACGTTGGAAGGGGAAGGCCTAGGCGAACGTACCAGGACCAAATTCAGGACGTTCTGAATAAAGGCCAGGTTAAAAGTACCCTAAACCGACGAGCATGTGTGAAAGGATTGATGAAAGTACAGGAAGCAAGGGAAGTATGTCAAGATCGTAGCAGGTGGAGGACTGTGGTCTCTGCCTACCCCGACGGGAAAGAGGCGTGATGTTATGTATGTTGTTTTAACGTGCTAGCTGCCGTGCGTACAAACCCATCTGTACCCGTGGGTGCCGTAAGAGGCGACGAAGGGATTATGAACCGGAGGATGGGCAACAGAATCTTTCTGTGTATCGTGCCATCTTACATACTGCGGTCACCAACAACAGCGGTCGCCAGCCACAACGCTTACAAGCGTGATAACTATGGTAAATCCCCTCCAAAGCTTCACGCGTTTTTGCTGGAGTTCTGGAGGGAGCAGTGGACGTTTAATGTGATTTTATGATGAAATTAACTCAATGATAATAGGCAGGTACTGGGATTTAGGAAGTAGAAGGTGTAATTTAACGGTGAAAATACGACGAAAATGGGAAAAATTAAGCTTTAATGAAAGGTCGAAAACTCGAACTTTAGCCGAGTTATTAAACACTATTTTGGTTTTAAGATTATAGGTATATATCAATGAATCATTTTATTTAAAAAAGTTTTAAGTTACAAAATATATTCTACGTATAATAGGTAGGTAAATGCAACAAAGAATTTATTTTACAAAAATTAAACAAGCGAGCGGTAAGCTTTTTAAGTACAGTAAAGTATTGACCATTGACGTAAGAAAACGCGCGCTCCGCTCCGTGGGTTTCCAAAATCTTTTATCACATATACAAACTCCTTAGCCAGCGCCTACAAGGATCTTAAAACTTCATGTCTCTTTGGGAAAGTTGTCCTGTTCCTTCCTTGCACCTTCCTTGATCTATTTCCACAATTTTTTGCCACAACTATTACGGGAGACAATTCCCTATTTCCTTTTATTTTTATTTTATTTCGCCTTAAAAGGCAGGCAACGATCAGTGTTCATTCAGCCTCGTCTTCGATAATTTTTTCAACTATACTAACTATAGACTTTTTTATTTTAAAATGCATGGCAAAGAACATTAGCGTACAGAGTTTGTAAAGCCTATTATTGGCGCGAATTTACTTTGTTATTTTTTATTTTAAATGTGCGGGGGCTGAAAAATCTGAGAATTGTTCTGAGATATAATTGTCTCAAAGGAGACAAGGGACCTTATTCCTATTTACAAAAAAGATATTGAGGCATTCTAAGAATTTCATACATAAGGAATTAATACACGGTCACCTGATCTCAAACTAGGCAGAGCCGGTGCCTGTACTATGGGTATCAGAGCCTGGTTTTTGCCTTAAACTGAGATTTACCTGCACTATTTATTGTTCGTTCTCCCCCATCCGCTAGATGGCGTTAAAGTCGTTGAGTTACCACCGCGCATCTCTCGTGATTTGTTTACACAGCGGCTGATCACAAAGCCCGGCCTGCAACGTTTCCTCTTTACGACCTCCCCAACTGGCAACACCAACACTGACACACTTTGTATCATCCATTGTTTTATCAATTTCTATAATTTATCTCTTCGAACCATCAAACCGCAGGCGAGAACGGAACGCATCTTTCTTCACATTAAATGCTGTGTGATTCGGAAATTTTCTGAACAGCGTAAACAATTTTTTTTTCAGTTGCTTACCGGATCGGTTGTTTTATGCCTAAAGTGTAGGTTTCTTGTTTTTTTCCGTGTTTGCTTTCGGTTTGCGAAAATATACTTATATTTTTGCCCCAAGAATACAAGTTTTTGTTAGTTTTATACATAGAAGTAAGATAGCATGACCATTATTCCCTGGAGCGTTGCCTGTGTTTAAAAGAGAGAAGAAGGAACGTCAGATTATTGACATGTAAAAAAAATCTATAGGTACTAGGTATATCACCCGGTGCAGAATTTCAGTTTACAAACTGTAGTATTTCTACTCCATACTAGATGACGCTTAAGAATTTCCTGAAAATAACGCGTTTCAGGAATCGGGTGGGCTCACGGTAACATTATTAGTTGCATTTTAGAAAATTAATTATATTATCTTTGATAGAGCGAAGCTCGGTCGTCCAGGTATTAAGCCGTAATAAACGCAATGAAAACTTATGAAAGGGGTAAGACCCTGTCCAGAAAGGGCGAATTCGCCGCGATTTACTCGCGCATGTTTCGCGCGTTCAACTGGACGCAAACAAGGCGCTCCTAGTATCTCCACTCGCGCGAGCCGAGAAAATTCGCGCGATGCTTGTGGACGCAATGTATTGACTCGTAGATTGACGCCCAGTACCTCGTCGACGCGCGTAGAAACTCGCGCGTAACAATTCGAGGCGAATTCGCCCTTTCTGGACAGGGTCTAAGTCGAGCACTGGCTTGACTGACGACGCTTACATCATTGATAATGAACGGTATCAGTTCTGACAAATCTACCAATCGGTATTCTAATTAGATTTCTCATTCCAATCAGACAGTTAATCATTAACCCTAGTTTTATGCCTCGGAATCCCATTACACTTAGTATCACAGTCAATCAATCAAATTGAATCCAATGGTCGGACGATAAAAGCTGAGCGGGTGCGGCTGGGTCCACCTTGCGAAGGCGTGGCGCAATAATGAAGCGAACCCATTAAGGGTTTACTAGCAGTTTATAGGCGTTTTGCAGGCAGCTTTAATTATTGTAAAACGAAGGTAAAACGCATAAGGCAACAACGCATCAAGGTATATCTCTCACGCGGAAATATCAACACTACTGCTAGGAAATAAAGTCGTAGATAAACTTGTTGAAACTAAGCTCTCCGTACTTGAATAATGGTGAGGTATCACCTCCAGCCAGTTTTATTGTGATACTCTGAGATAATTGCTAATGTTGCAAATTCTTGCTGGTTCCTTTTTGCATTGCGTTTGTGCGTTCTCGCATCTAAGGTAAATGTATAATTATAGATCATAAGTACGGAATATGGAGAAAATAATAACTCTAGGGAAGAGGTGCAAAAATATGGCGGCTATGGCATAACGACAGGTGTTTAATGTAAAAACAGTTCTAGGACAATTTTTTTCCAAAAGAGTCATCAATATGATATCATATCATGCATGACATATCGTCACGCGTGGTGCCAGCAAAGGATAGTCAGCGTGCAAAATAACTCCGTCTGTGACCGTTAATGCGCAGAAGTCAACAAATGAGTCTCGGGGGTGATCGCGGCTCCCCCCAGGGAGCGAGCGAATCGTTCATTGGCTCTCTGCCTGTCTCCCATGCGCCGAAAATATCCGTCATAGACAGACTTGTCCTGAACGCGCTTTACCAGCAATCACCAGCCGCAACGCTTACAAGCGTGGTGACTATGGTAACTCCCCGTTCTGGAGGGGGTTCCCTGTCCTGTAGTGTACGTTTCATGTGTGCTCCATGGTTTCATGGGATGTTATGATGATATCATATTATGTTGCAGATACTAACCGCTCATTTTTTCAAGCTTTTCTATAGTCACTACTGTTTTTTTTTTCTTCGTTTGTGAAGCGACATTTCTGAGCGACATAATTTTACTGCTGACGTTATAAAGTAACATTAACATGGATAAAGAAATTTTGATTCTTTTCTTTGTACTGATAAGCAGGTAAATAATATTTTGTCTAACAACCTTAAGACCCGAGATTATAAAAACGTAAGCTCTATGCAATAATAGATTCACCTTATTATAATTTTATTTACTCTCTCTTGAGATGATCTTTAAGTTTCTGAGTGTATTCCCCTATTCATTTTCCAACCCTAAAACGATTTCAATAGACAGCAATCTAACCAAAAATAAAAATTGAGTTATCACAGTGTAATAACAGGGGTGTATTCTGGACACTCAAATCGGGGGTCTATTATCGAGTGTTAATTAAAACAGTCGATAAATCTTCGCCCCGTGCGAATTCACGTGTGGCGCTGGATATCAATAGACACCCTGGCCATGGGTAATTTGGAGCGAGTGATCTGTTTTCAATTTACACTTTGATGATGTCATCATGAGAACATGATTGGTCGAAGGTAGAGCTTTGTTCGGTGTGAGGTGTACTACATAGAGTACAAATATAAAAAAATGCTAGACGTGACAGATAAGAAGAAGAACTAAGAATAGAAAAGCGCTGTACTTTTATTTCGGAAGTAAGGACCATCTAATGAGGAAACGATAATTTTTCTTACTTTTAAAATAGATATCTGAAGTTTGTTGTTTAAAACTATACCATTGATTTTGTAATTTACGGGTTATTGTTATTTTCTATATGGCCAAGTGCGTGTTGGGCCACGCGCATTGGAGGTTCCGTAGTAAAGTTGCTTTATGAGTTATTATTGTTAAGCAGCAGGTATCGATTTTTTCATAACTTATTCCGTCCTAAGTTCTTTACGACAAGTGAATCCCATCGCCGGATTGCTATTTGTATTTCTATTATTTTCAGTTTTTCGACTATTCCTCCTTAACCTGTAAAGTGTACTTAGCTTCCTTTTAATTTTATTATATGCTACTATGAATTGTTCTACATTTCCAGTAACAAACGTTTAGCTGGTAGAGGGGGACACTAGACTCTAACAAAAATTTGTACTTCTAAACTAAATATTTCGCAAACGGATCCCTAAATCGAAAAGTAGTCTAAGGGATCCCGCACACGACCGAGAATCGGTGGGCGATTATCGGCCGGGACAAGGACGGAAGATTCAGGTGATAACACGTCAGAGCGGGATGCCGACAAAAAAATCGGTCACCGATTCTCGGTCGTGTGCGGGATCCCTACGCAAACTCACAACATTTTTAAAAGACCTATGTAACGACACCCCATGACCTTAGTGCTTGACACCGGGTCGTCTAGAAAAAAAATTTTCATCCCCACTTTACGTATAGGGGTAAACAAAAAAAACTTTTTTTTCAAGGTTTTGTCATACCACTTTATCGGTATATTCGTACCAAATTTTAGCTTTCTAGTACTAAGGGTCGCTGAGCTAAACCGCGGACAGACAGACAGACGGACATAACGAAACTATAAGGGTTCCTTGTTGACTACGTAACCCTTAAAAAGGTTTTGTGCATTTTAACAATAAGACAGATAAAAAAAGTTATTAAGGGGCTGATAAGACCTAAATACGCTTCACTTGAGCAGGTTTTTAACGAAAAGTGATGAATGTATAGCAGTGAAAAAAAATAATGTGATAATTAAGCTTCTTTACAAGAATATGGCCGACTCCGAAACACGATTAAATATATTTTGTACGCCATACAAAAAATCCAAAGTTACCTCTGCTTTTTGCTTTTAAACCGTTTTTCTTAAGTACCCATTAATCTATGATTCCAAAACTTTTACACATTATTCAATATATTATGCATAATAATATAGCTGTTTTATAATTAATATTATGGGTACAGATTTTGAGAAAAATGCAAAAATGAGCGAAAAACGTATAACAGCGCGAATCCGCTCCGTTCTAGCACGCGCATTCTGCCCTTTGTTAGAAAGGGAGGTAATTTAGCTCTTATCAGCCCCTCAATAATAACTATTATTTATTATAACCATATTAGTAACTGGCATATTTGTTTACGAAATCCCAAAGTTTTTATTCGTTTTTCAAAAACAAAAACCTACAAAAAAGTAAACATCTAAATACCTAATAGAAAATCCTAGTCACAGTCAGGTTAAATGCTTCATGTTAATTATGTTCCGTTCTTGCTGGTCAGCTGCGCCCTCACCGTTTTGTTTGATAGGGATTATTATAGAACTGGTTGCATATAATTGAGAAATTAATAATCTGGTATTTTTTATAGCTGAAAAGTGCAATTCGTCATTCTTCTAAAATCAAAGTACTACAAATGAATTCCTTCGATCCTCAAATCCTTCAGATAAGCCAAGTATTAGTACCTATTACTCACGGTTTAAAATAGAACATGTCCCCCATTATTTCGTCATTGCATCGTCCTGCTCACAATAATATCGACAATAGAATGTTAATTACTAAAGTCTTTAGAATAGCTCCGATAAAGCAATGTCACTACTGTAATACGAATGATTTTGTACATTTAAATTACTGAGTTACTTTTTACTTACAATTTAGAATATTCTAGAAGGAAAGTGTTTTTTTCCGCTATTTTAACATGTTAAATAAAAGCTAGTTGATACATGTTTCTCGTACACACGGGCGCTCGTCAGTGGAAGCACTTTGACCTTTATCGGGTCTCTGGTTGTGAGCGTTTGTAGCATAGCACTGGTTCAACTTGTACTGGTTTTGTGTCTATGTGCTCGCTAACTTGCGTAGTTACTTTATTATTCTTACACATAACATACTACTCTCACTCAACTATTAAAAATTTTGTTTTCAGTTTCTCTTGCTTCTTCATTGCCGTGCTTACTGAGCGTATTATATTACGAGTAAGTACTACCAAAGAGATTTGAACCTCGCTACGCTCGGTCAGCGAGGTTAAAATCTCTTTGAGTACTACCCTGTGGTACTCTCTTATTGTTGTTTTTGTGACATTTCTTTAATTGAAATTGATCCTACCGGTATTATTTTGTGCCATTATCTAACATCTCTACCAAGATCACCACCAATATATCATAAGTATCTATTATTCGAAAAATATTAAAATTGCCTACCTTTTTACTTACTTAATAGGGTAAACGTACCTGTTTCGGCCTTAACAATTCTAAACTTTACAATTCTCTTTATCTGTGCACATGTTGAATAAAAACTATAGTTCTATTTAGCTCGTTCTATTGTTTCATTATTTCGGAGAATCCCGACCAATAATGCTCCGTATCTTTTCACTTCCTTTCCGATAATAAAATCTTGCCTGCCCTATTGTTTGTAGCTACAAAAATAATATTATAATCGTCATCCGTAAAATATTTTTTGCCTGAATTGCTCGTCAAACCCTCGCTATTGTAAGTTTTATTGCAGTTTCATATTTTAAAATAATAACTGTTTGTCGGTGACCAGTCCTTCTTATAAATTATGGAGTTGTATATGGCGTTGGTTTATTTTATATAATAGCTTAGATGTTGATTTTATATAGAATTTTGATTGGAATTAGAATTAAATCAAGGTGGATACTGATTTTTTTTTGAAATACAAGAAAACAAGATTAATAACAGCCATTAGCCCATACTCATTCTTACTTATCACCAAACTTAATAAAATTGCAAATCATAGTTCTAAAATAAGGTTCCTTTTTGATACAAAAAGCTAAGCGATGACGTTATTCACATCACAAGCAGCGCGCGGTGTGAATTTGAAGGGATAGATGAGAGATGGCGCCGATTTTTAGGTTTCTTGGAATCAGCCCACCGGAACTGATTCTTACCATTATTGCCATATAGAGAAAAAGTGGGAATGTCCATCGAGATATTGACTTTTGTAGCGCAAATGTAAAAGATTGGATACATGTTTACTTTTATTAATATGGTTAAATTTAGGAGTAGAAATTGAACAACTTTTACCAAGAAACTAATGTCAAAATTAAATAGAAAAATAAATCTATTTCTCTGTAGAAACTGTATCAGTTGATTTGATAGCCCGTTGGTGTGGTTGGTAGTGAGCCACACGCCGTGGGCCGCGGGTTGGATCCCCGCCCAGGGCAAACATTTGTGTGATGAACACAAGTGTTTGTTCTGTGTCTGGGTGTTATTTATCTATTTATGTATGTATATCAGTCTCTGGCACCCATAGTACAGGCTTTGTCTAGTTTGGGGTCAGATGACCTTGTGTGAAATGTCCCCCAATATTTATTATTTATTTTATTATTTTATAGCGAGTTCATAGCGTGTAGCATAGCATATAATTTTTATTGTATATCGATCATAGATTTATATAGTCAAGATAGGATCTTGGGAACAAGCGGTTCAAAATTTCCCCATACAAGAAAAAATAGCGCCATCTGTGAAAGATCGCGTGAACTACGTTGTGTAGTACTTCAAGGAGGTCTTTGTTCTGAGGTCGGTGCTAAATACACGGAATGGAAATAATATGGCGGGAAAAACAAAACAAAGTTTTTACTGTTATATACGTGACTTAGGCCTGGTTTTTCAGTGTTATTCATTAGATTATAGCAAAAAAACAATAAGAGTAAGTAATTTTTTAACTAAGAAAATAAATCATCGTTTCATTTTTGTATGTACTCGTAGTCGCGCGTTTCGCGTGATCCGCTCCTCAAAACAAAGACCTCCTTGCTCGTCCGCTTAGTTAAAGTTGACAATTTGTGACTGACATTTGTTGGTCCACAATGTCAGATTGTGGACCAACGAATTGGAGACAGTGTAACGTGTCGATGGGCCGGTACTGATATATAAGTAAATGATATCAATCAAAAAACTGTTTCCGAAGAACAGGAAACAGTTGTTCAGTTTAATGGGCAAAGTCAAATTTTACTTTTTTCTGGGATGAATAAGAAGTAACGCAAAATTACATTTACAAATGCAGTAAATCCTTTCATTTATTTTGTAAATCCACCATAAAAATTACCCTTTTGACAATTCTATAGAGCTGTCAAAACATAACAGTAGCAAATCCAAAATCCACCCGTATCAATTCTGATGCCCGTATGGCGAGAATCGGCCACTTTACCCCATTTATAAAGATATCAATAACAAGATATTCGCCCCACGACATCAATAGACGGATTTTAATTGATTATTTGTGAAATAATTTCGTGCCGATCGAAATTTATTGCGCCCTACTCATTTTGAGCAAATTTCGAGGGTGTGTGGGATCGGTCACTTGCTTGGGGGTAGTTTCGTTTGTCATGGTTTAAATTGAGTTTTCTTTTACATGCTACTTTGCAAAGAAAATTACGACCCTATTTTCCATTGTTTAGGATATTTTACTGAACCACAGCTTTATTTGCCTCGTGTTTTCTTATGTTTTTTCAATGATACCAATATTTCAATCATCAGATTTTATAAAAACTCGCCGAATTTCTCAGAATAACCTTGCTCATTGTAACCACGCGTTTGCTATTTATAATTACTACTTGAAATGTCCCTTGTGAAAATGTTTTATCTCTCCACATTGTTTAGATAATTCAACTTTTATGTAGAAGATGATAAAGGCGAAGATCGAATGAAATCTTTTGGTAGTTAGGTTGTTAGTAAACAAGTCGAAATTTTTGAATTTCGTGGCGATCTCGTCTGGCGACAACCCCTACGCCGTCGGTGCCGATGGGGTGGAGCGGAGTCGTCTAGTCTATCGTACTGTCCTGCTCGCACTTGTACAATATCAATTCCTCCGTCTCTTGTATTATTGTCATATCAAGATTCGAACATTGCATTTTGTTTCCAATTTTCAATTTAGTTTATATCGGATGTTGGAAGGAGTAAGACGTCTGGCGTGTCGCCATCGTTCTCTCGCACGTGTTTGCGCGTTCGACTTCTCGATACTTTTGTATTGTCGCGTCGTGGTGATTTGTGTGCATTAGCCTTGAAGGTATTTAAATGGAATTTATGGAGTTCTTTAACAACCTAATGGAGGAACATCACCACCCGACGACTCACAGTGATCCTCCGAAGATGCCAAACTTTTTTGAAGTTGATAAGAAGAAGGTAGGTTTTTGGCGCTTTGCATGTATAATGATTTATGTTACAGGAAACACTTTGATTAATAGCTAGCCTTCTTGATTTCATGAAGGATTATATTGAAGCTTTGTTATGTTATGGTTTAACAAGGTTAAGCGTTTCGCGCACATGCTAACTTTGTTTGGTTTGATTAGTTGACTGACTGAATAGATGACTGTTCTTAAAGATTTGCTAGGTGTTAGGAAATATTAATTATTTTCGTAATTATGTTTTTATAGGTCACCTTTGCATAATTAGTCAATTTGCAAGAATATTAAGTAAACCTTTGGGATGTAGAGGATATTTGTAAAGTAAAGAGTAGGTGTCAAGAGTGCGTGACACATTTCACTTTCTTATTTAAATCCCCGTCCTATTAAGAATAGTACCATCCCATAGATACCCGTGAGTGTCGAAAGAGGCGACTGAGGGTTATAAACTGGAAGATGGGCAGCAGCATCCTCCTGTGTATCATACCATCTTACTTATTGCGGTCACCTACAACCGCGGTCCATGGTGCCATCCGTAACGCTGACAAGCGACGTGACTAGTATTTCTCCTCCACATTTTTCCAGCAAAAGTTAGAATTCTATGTCCTGTTGTGGACATTTCATAGGATGTTATGATGATGATGATTTAAATACCCGTAAGACCTTAAATCGCGTAGATGTAGTCATTCTTGACCTGTCCTTGACTGTAAGTAATTTAGACACAGTTTTTTTCTCCTTTTTACGGAAAGGCCCGTGCTGCCTTCTATTCTATAAGTAGTAGTAGCATTCATTTGTTGACAACTTGTTATATATTTTTTTTTTTTAGTGACTTTTCCTTTAGGTGCAATATTTTATTTGTTTGTCGTTTCGTTGATTCATTAGTAATTTGATGAAATTATGTTTATTCGAGAAGTGATTATTTGATTGTTTATGCAAATAAATGATTAGTTAATGATCTGATAAACTATTATTAATTACTATTGAACTTTATATTTTGATTATAATTTTAAACGTAACCTTTGTTAGCTATCTCGTACAGGGTGTATAAAAGTAATGTACCTACGTACATGTAAGCTTTTAGTACTGTGTAGCTACTGTTGGCCGAATAAAACAACTTTTTAATTAACAACTTTTCAAAATTTGTTCAATTCAATTTTATCGATTTAAAACGAAGTATTCCAATGCCTGGGCTTGGATGGAGAAGCGATTTTTTTCTGTCATTAGTTTCGAAATTAGAATTTCGAAAATTCCTAAATAATAAAGTTACTGTTTTCAGCTAACAGAACACGAAAGATCCACCTAACAGCACGCCAGTAGAAACGCTTTGGGCTTTATGGCATAGTGATAGAGTTTACAATGTTTCCACTGACATGCCGTTTTTAGGGTTCCGCTACCAAAATGGTAAAAAAAGGAAACTTCATGGTGCGACTTTGTCTGTCTGTCACACCTGTATATCTCGGCAACCACTCATGCTATCGACTTGTGGAATAGTTTTAGAATATGGTTGCCCGACCGGTCAAGTGCGAGCCGGACTCGCGCGCCAAGGGTTCCGATATACCTATAGTATTTTTGGAAGCAAACAAGTCGGTAATTTTTAGGATCCCAAATCTAAATTTGTTTGTACTTAAAGATTTTTTGCAGATTTCTAAAAATCTGTGCAACTTAGAAAGATGGTTTATTTTTGCTGTAATACAGGGTGTTAATTTGATTGCGTGCCATAGCTCAGGGGCGGGATCAGTATCAGTAACTGAACAACTTTTTCCAAGGAACATAGGTCGAAATACGAAAAACCAAATTTGACCTTCCATACAATATGCGCTATCAGCTGATGCAGTTTCTATGGGAGGTCAAAATTTTTTCTCAGCAATAAAAATACCATAACTTTTACTTATGTACCTACGGAACCCTCGGTCCGACTCCCACTTAGCCGTTTTTTTAATGTAACAAGTGAGCAAACGAGCTTGTGGGCCACCGGATGGTAAGTAGTCACAACCACCCATAGCGCGCACTGTGGTATTAGTAGCATAATTGACACTAACAAGGCAGCAAAGCGCGCTGCCCACCCTGAGAACTAAGATGCTGTGCCTCCCTTGACCTTCAAACCGAAACACAGCTGTGCAACCACTGCTGCTTTACGGCAGAAAAAAGCAAGGGGGTGGTACTTCCCCAGACGGACTTTGCACAAAGCCCTATCACCTTCAAAAATTGAGTGTACTTAAGTCTTATCCATAATTTCTTGGACATCAAGACTTCCAGACACAAATTAGATAGAACGGCTAGATAGAACGGCGCGCGGCGTATAGGCAGGCAATGGGCAGGCAGGTATCAACAATTTCTGCGAAATAACAACGCTGGGTAGATAATAAAATCTCAACCTAATCCTGGCTTATTCATAATAGTTTTAAACCAAATTATAAGAAACAATAAAGTATTAAAAAATGTAATAAAACAGATGAACGTCCGTAAAAGATATATGAATATTAAAATCGCTTAATATAATGCGCCGATCTGTTTAAGGGACGTTTTTTATGTTATTTTTAATTATAGTTTTAATATAAAACGAATTAATATTTAGGAGGGGATTAAAAAAAGCTGATTCGATATAAATTAGTATTATTTATGAGGCTTTTAATGGGTGTTTAATCTTTGTCGTTATGATTCAAGCGTAAAGTTGGAATCGGCCATTAATTATTTTGACTTATAAACAATTAACTATTAATGGATTAAGTTGATATTTAGATGTATCTAAAATTTATATTTGAGTTGATTGAATGAAAAGTAAATTGCGGTTTACAATTTATGACGTAAGTATAAAAAAAAACTACTTACTAGATCTTGTTCAAACCAATTTTCGGTTGAAGTTGGCTTGGTAATATAAATCATAAATTTTTTTTAGTTTTAAATTCTCTTATTTTAGAAGTTACATGGGGGGACACACATTTTACAACTATATAGTTCTTATAGTTACGGAAAAAAGTGGCTGTGACATACGGACGGACAGACAGACAGACATGACGGACGAATCCATAAGGGCTCCGTTTTTTGCCATTTGGCTAGGAACCCTAAAAAGCTAAGTGCGAGTTGAACTCGCACACTAAAGCTTCCTTGCCCGTCCACCATATGATAAATATCAAGCTGTTTGATTTTGAAATGACCCATCTTTTCAAAATTGTGTTTAAAAAATGTACTTTAAACAGGAGCTCATCTTAATACTGTACTATTAAACGAGCAATATTTGTATACATATTTTGTAATCGTTTTCTCGAAAACGGCTTTAACGATTAACGATTAACGACCATGTCTAGCTAGGTCGCAAATTCGTTTTCCGCATTTTTTGAAAATACCACGTTTTAGACAGAAACCTACAGCGCCATCTGTTGGCGGGTAGCATAGCTTGCTCACCCAATGATATTTTAATGTTGAGGCGGCTATTATAGAGCGAAGCTCGGTCGACCTGGGACTTAATTCTTAAATATCACCGGGTGATAGACTCCAAGAATTCAAATAAAAGGTGAATAATAATTACATGAAAATTAACAATGAAACACTACTTTATGTTCAAAGAATTTCAATCCTCACTTTTGAAAAGCAAAATCTGTGCTTTTGAATTTTGTGAGTGATATTTTATCACCCGGTGATATTCAAGAATTGGCTCCCTGGAATTTGTTGGGGAAAAGGTTGTCATAATTATTTAATGATTTTATTTATTTTCCTTTACTTGTGCTGTAAAATCTAGCTTATTGGAAAATTTCAGGATTCTAGGTCATAGCACAGAAAATATAATAGAAATGGTCATGGGAAGTACCCATCATTAGATTTTGGTTTGGCTCATACATGTATTGAGATGGGGACACAAGGGGTCGTATCTTTTGTTTGTGTTGTCGTAGAAGCTTGAAATTTTCACAATTTCAAGGTTTTTTCCTTTTGAAGTACGGAACCCCAAAAACTTATCGTCGTACCCATCGTCACTCAAAGTAAAAAGAATTATTCAGTTCTAGAATTGCAGAATTATTATTTAAAAAGAAAACCACTGTGGGCCGTTTGCACTAAACTTAAGGTGGTTGCTGAGCAGAAGTGCTGCCACTTGGAGAAATAAATTTATTGCGTCATAAATACAAAACATTTAATAAGGATTGTTTGATTGGCGGCAATTTGGGGTAGTTCTATATTTTATTATCCATCACATCACATCTTAGCTTATCGTGAATAGCTTTATATTGTAAAACTGCCAAAAACGGCCACTTTTAGCACTTTACCAATACAAAGCTATAAATGATAAGCTAAGCTATGATGTCATGAGTTATAAATTGCCTAGATAAACTAAATTTTCAGTACTAACTTTTTGCACTTTTCTTAGGAATTATAAATCTATTTTTTTTAAGCATTATTGGGAAGATATTAAGCTAACAGAAGCTTAAATTTAATTTTCGAAAAATATTATTTGAAAAAAAAAATATAACAAATCTAATGATGAAATCGGACGACATTTAAGACGAACAATTTTCAAACCTTTAATTTTATATATCAAACTAAAAATTAAAACTTTATTTTATGCGTAAATTGATAACCTTGAAGTCAACTTTCAAATATAAGACAAATGAAAAAAATAGCATTAGAATTATAGGATTTATGATCTCATTAATCTGTAAGAAAATTTCGGCAATTTCATAGGTAAAGACCTATTAACTACCCTATAATGCCGCAAAACCAACAATACTACTGAAAAGTTTTGTATTTGCGACGCAATAAATTTATTTCTAAAAGTAAGGTGCTGCCACCCAGCAACCGCCTTAAGAATCACCCAAGTTGTTGCTTAAGGGCCGTCAAACTATTGCTAGGAGTGTCCTAAACAAGTTAGGGGAGATTCTTAAGTTTAGTGCAAATGGCCCTGTATGTACGACAGCGAGCACGTCGAAACAAAACTAGTATAAGCTGAACCAGCGCTACGTTCAGCTAAGCTAGAAACGCCCGAAACCAGAGACCCGCTCTAGGTCAAAAAGTTTCCACTAACGAGCGGCGGCAGTGTTTACCTATGAGATATTATAACAGATTTAGGGCCGTTTGATCTAAACGCAAGAATTTGAGCGATTCTTTAGTTTAGTGCAAACGGCCATCGCCCCTAACTTATTTAGGACACTCCTAGTAAAAGTTTGACGGGACTTAAGCAAGAACTTGAGCGATTCTTAAGTTTAGTGCAAACGGCCCTGTTTGGAAGCTGACCAAGAAATAAAATATTTTGATTTTACAAGTAATATTATTTCAACTGACGTAATACCATGCATAATTCAGTAAAATACGAGCAAAACCTGTGACACCTTAATATCAAGCTCAAAACAAATAATTAACTTTTTTTTTACTTTCAAGGACACAACGGAGACACCGGTCAGGGGTGGTCATTGGTAATTTCCGATTATTTTATAACATTTTATTTTATAACCTTATAATGCGTGAAAAGGATGATTTTATAGCTCTTATAACACCCTTTAACGACTTGAAATCGTTATGATCGGATTATACCGCCTTTATACAAGTTTTATCCACATTGATTTATTTCTTGATCGCGACTACGGATCGTGACAGATTTTATGACAAGATTTTTTATAATGTCAATAAAGTATATCCTCATCTTAAAGTCTTTTTGGTTGTATGTGCTTTTATTTTTTTGTTGTTTCTTCTATTTAGGGTTATGTATCATGGAAAACATTTACTTATATATCAGTACTGGCCCATCGACACGTTACACTGTCTCCAATTCGTTGGTCCACAATCTGATATTGTGGACCAACAAATGTCAGTCACAAATTGTCAACTTTAACTGAGCGGACGAGCAAGGAGGTCTTTGTTTTGAGGAGCGGATCACGCGAAACGCGCGACTACATACAAAGAACTGGCCAAGTGCGAGTCGGACTCGCGCACTGAGGGTTCCGTACCACCACATAAACATAATTGTATTAGTTGAAATTTCAGTAAGTTAATGTGCTAGATTTTTTGAGTCCGACACGCGCTTGACCAAATTTTATTATTTGTTGTTATTTTATAGCTTATGCACTATAAACATACCAATTTTTAAGTTTGTAAGTGATCCCGTTTTTAAATAGAACTAAAACAAAAATCGCCTCAACGACCATCCAACTTGACCCCTCTCTTATATGAATGTTCTTGAAACGGGAGCTCACCACAATTGGTTACCATTAGTTGTGAGAAAAGTTGTAATATTTAATAATTTCAGACTTTTCCCTTCATTTGTACTGTGAGACCTAGCTTCTTGCCAAATTTCATAATTTTAGGTCAACGGGAAGTACCCTGCAGGTTTTGCATTTTTGAATAAATGTATGGAGATGAGGACATAAAATGCCATATCTTTTGATTGCGTCGTTGTAAAAAATTGAAATTTTCGGATCTTGTGTGGTCCATGGATCCTAATATATGGTATTAATTCCAACCTGATACCTTTACCCGTTCGTGAGATAAAGGGTCTAGACAGACAGACAGACGGACAACAAAGTGATCCTATAAGGGTTCCGTTTTTTTCTTTTGAGGTACGGAACCCTAAAAATGAAACGATGATTTATTTTCTTAGTTAAAAAATTACTTACTCTTATTGTTTTTTTGCTATAATCTAATGAATAACACTGAAAAACCAGGCCTAAGTCACGTATATAACAGTAAAAACTTTGTTTTGTTTTTCCCGCCATATTATTTCCATTCCGTGTATTTAGCACCGACCTCAGAACAAAGACCTCCTTGAAGTACTACACAACGTAGTTCACGCGATCTTTCACAGATGGCGCTATTTTTAGGGTTCCGTACCTCAAAAGAAAAAACGGAACCCTTATAGGATCACTTTGTTGTCCGTCTGTCTGTCTGTCTGTCTGTCTGTCTGTCTGTCTGTCTGTCTGTCTGTCTGTCTGTCTGTCTGTCTGTCTGTCTGTCTGTCAAGACCCTTTATCTCACGAACGGGTAAAGGTATCAGGTTGAAATTAATACCATATATTAGGATCCATGAACCACACAAGATCTGAAAATTTCAATTTTTTACAACTACGCAATCAAAAGATATGGCATTTTATGTCTTCATCTCCATACATTTATTCAAAAATGTAAAACCTACAGGGTACTTCCCGTTGACCAAAAATTATGAAATTCGGCAAGAAGCTAGGTCTCACAGTACAAATAATGGGAAAAGTCTGAAATCATTAAATATTACATTTTTTCTCACAACTAATGGTAACCAATTGTGGTGAGCTCCCGTTTCAAGAACATTCATATAAGAGAGGGGTCAAGTTGGATGGTTGCTGAGGCGATTTTTGTTTTAGTTCTATTTAAAAACGGGAACACTTACAAACTTAAAAATTGGTATGTTTATAGGGCATAGGCTATAAAATAACAACAAATAATAAAATTTGGTCAAGCGCGTGTCGGACTCAAAAAATCTAGCACATTAACTTACTGAAATTTCAACTACAATTATGTTTATGTGGTGGTACGGAACCCTCAGTGCGCGAGTCCGACTCGCACTTGGCCGGTTTTTTCTTGTATGGGGAAATTTTGAACCGCTTGTTCCCAAGACCCTATCTTGACTATATAAATCTATGATGGAAAACTAATATCAAAGTAAAAACTTTTGGTATAAAATTCCCATCTAGGTATTATCCTAAGAGATATAATCGTACGTAATCCCTAATCGTACGTAACCCTGACTGGGAGCCAACTCTTGAATATCACCGGATGATAAAATATCAAGACTTTGAAAATTCAGTCAACCTTCAAAAAAGACATATGAAAATTAACAATTGTACTGTTACTAACTAGTTGTTTATATTTACCAAATTTGATTCTTTACTTTAAAAAAAAAAAAAACTTTTTAATTTCTTCAAACCAAGGCTTCAAACGCTATTGAATAGAGTGAAAATGTATGGGATCGGCCCATTAACTGTCACGCAACATTCCGTCAATCCCGTACATTTTTACTCTAGCCGTTTATCTCTAGGCCCTGCTGATTTTGTCCTGTCTCTGAAAATTGGGTCCACCAAGCAAAAGTATTAGCACTCTTTGAATTAATTACGCAATATAAATAATATGTGTAGGCATATGCAAGCAATTCATTATTTATCCTGCCACTATAACAAAACGAAATTATACAGTCATGAGGGTATCATTTCTCTTTTTCAACGTCAAGAAAATAGAAAAACGTCAGTAATTTTTTTCTTGATTCCTTACATTTTTATCGCCCTTATATTACGGCTCATAGTATAACCCGTATGATTTTTAATAGCGTTCATAGCTATTAATCACTTTCATTAGAATTGTACAACTTAGAGCACGTCAAGGTTGACTGGTAGGGCGACTCTAGCACTGTGAAGAAAATAAGGTTCAAGTCCAATCTGCCAAGCTTGACCAAGTACGTAGGGCATATGTGAAAAGCATGGCTAATCTAACTCTAGATGACGTGTTGGAAGAGTAAGAAAAGAGTCAGGTGTTTTCTAAACAAAATTATTACCTAAATATAAAAAGTAGATATGCATTTAGTAGTAAAATGTAAATAGTAGGTATTTCTGATAGACTAAGCGTGTTTTAAGGGTTCCTTACCTCAAAAGAAAAAAACGGAACCCTTATAGGATCACTTTGTTGTCCGTCTGTCTGTCTGTCTGTCAAGACCCTTTATCTCACGAACGGGTAAAGGTATCAGGTTGAAATTGATACCATATATTAGGGTCCATGAACCACACAAGATCTGAAAATTTCAATTTTTTACAACGACGCAATCAAAAGATATGGCATTTTATGTCCTCATCTCCACACATTTATGCACTAAAGCAAAACCTATAGGGTATTTCCCGTTGACCTAAAATTATGAATTTTGGCAAGAAGCTAGGTCTCACAGTACAAATAAAGGGAAAAGTGTGAAATCATTAAATATTACAACTTTTCTCACAACTTATGGTAACCAATTGAGGTGAGCTCCCGTTTCAAGAACATTCATATAAGAGAGGGGTCAAGTTGAATTGTCGCGGAGGCGATTTTTGTTTTAGTTCTATTTTAAAAACGGGAACACTTACAAACTTGAAAATTGGTATGTTTATAGTGCATAAGCTATAAAATAACAACAAATAATAAAATTTGGTCAAGCGCGTGCCGGACTCAAGAAATCTAGCACATTAACTTACTGAAATTTCAATGTGGTGGTACGGAACCCTCTGTGCACGAGTCCGACTCGCACTTGGCCGGATTTTGTGTGTATTGTATATATCTTTTCTTAACTGAAAAATGTTTGTTTAACCTGACTCTTTCGTGAACACTATTCTATGTGCATATATATATGTCGTGGCCAGATCGTGGTATTGGCTATTTCATGATGTGGCCACTTTCACGTTGGTTACTTCATGAATTCATGTTAATGTTCGATCTGGCAGATCGTTAGAAATGATCACTTCATGATGTGGCTGACCACTTCATGAAAGGTTCGGTTATGTTAGGTTGCATTTCATGAAGTAACCAACATGAATTCATGAAGTAACCAACATGAAAGTGGCCACATCATGAAATAGCCAATACCACGATCTGGCCACGACATACATAATACGTAGATCCTACCGGCTTTGTATCACTTATATGTTGTCAATTTAAAGATGTATGTATGCTGAAAAGGACTTAGAAATTAGTACGATGCGATACGTCAGATGCGAAGTTGTACCTGTGTGGGACACATCACAGTACACTGTAAACACATCTTTGTTCGACACGACACGAGAGGGTACGTTTACACTTAGGGTTGCTTCGTACATCTATATCATAAAAAAAATAAACAAGGCTTTAAAAACTTGTTATAAAACCTTTTAATGGCTTATTCTGGAAGCTAAATACAACAACTTTTGCACAACGACTTTTTGATTTTCGGTAAAAAAAATTAGGAGGTATGTTACACAAACGATAAAACTGAACAACTTTTCCAAAGAAACATGGGTCGAAGAATGATAAGCTGTTGTCCCCTTCAAAGCGAGGCGCCACGAGGTTTGTACAGAAAAGCCAAAATTTTTTCACATTATTCAACATACATTTTTTAGATAAACTTTAGTCAACTCTGCATATATTTGGATGCTCGTCATCATCATATCGTGGAGGTGGTTGGTAGTCTGATAACCAACCCAACAAACTAAGGATACTTAGGATATCGACTAAGAATCACATAATGTTATCAAAGAAATGAATTCACTTCCGATAAGAAATAAAATACTATCCTTACATATATAGGGTTGACAACCCTCAGAAAGCGGCGAGCGTTGACCGTGCGTTTGCTACACCTGCAAATAAATGTCCTCTGCGCGACCAATAAACGCGAGTTTCCGCGTATAAGTGTGTGCACGCGCACCAGTGTTACTCCGCGCCATTCAGAACTATTTACACAAAAAAAGAGAGTTAGGGAAAATTTTGGGCGCTACTTTTGATAATATAATAGTTTTTTATGGCAATATTTATTAATTTTCTAATCGTGTTTTAATGCAGAAGTGTCATTATTACATCTAATCTAAAGATTTGTTTATTAGCAGAGAATAAATCCTACGAAAGCTTGAAACTACAATGATTCTTGAAGATAATAAACAAATATATCTACATAATAAATACAAAATATCATATCAATGAAAGTTGCAAATGAATGTTCGCTCATAATGATTTCATTAAAGAAAATTAACCATAACAATATGAGTGAGCATATATTAAGACTGTCAATGAGTTGCTTCATTAATAAGATTATTGTGATTATTATTTTATTAATAATTATCATAATAATCGAGATATTATAGTCTGAGAGTCACTAGGAAATTAATTCTAATGAATTCTTTTTGGTATAACCCTGAAACAATGGGAAGTATTTAAACATATCGAATGTTATTTGAACCTTATAATATAGACTTTATGAAGTTTACTTTAAAGTTCAAAATTCTTTGACAGTTTAGTTAAGACTTTAGGTCTAATGAATGGATGCGTGTGAGCATTTAGATATTTACATACATAAGAAAGTACACATAGCAGTTTGTGTTGTGCATCGTGCGGACATCGCGACCTCTCGCTAATGTTCTTAACACGTATTCACGTCTGTCGAATAAGTTTTATTTTGTAATACACTTTCAAGATAAAGGTACATTTTATTTACTTATATAGGGTGACTTTTAATAAGTTCTTGATAGAAAAAGGTATGAATGTACTCATGATACTGAAAAACTTTCCCCAAGAAACATAGGTCGAAATACGAAAATCAAATTTTGACCTCCCGTAAAAACTGAATCAGCTGATAGCGCATTTTCTATGGGAGGTCAAATTTGGTTTTTCGTATTTCGATCATACATTTTTCTATCAAGAACTAATTAAAAGTCATCCTATATACAAGCTGAATTTTTCGCATTCGTTTTAATTTTGAAGGCAAGTGATAAGAATAAACTTTCTAGAAGAACAAAAAATATATGAAAAAAAAAATCTACTTACACTAAAGTGGACGCGTGACCGATACCTTTTGGAAAGTCGGATTTTTTTTTCTTAAAATGCGATTTTTTTTAAGTTTCTAGTTTTCATTTGGAGATGCGTGAGGGCTTCAGGATTAAAATAAATTAAAATTTATCTTGTAGTTAATTAGTTTAGTTGTTTTTATTTGACAGCGTATAGTTTCACTTTGGCGCATGATAAAATTTTTATCTGTTTATAATTTCGTTGAATAAATGCTTTATGATTATTATTATTATTTATTAACTCAGATTTATAATTAAAAAAATTGTTCAACATAAAAATGAGCATACATATTTCAATGTATTAAATTCTAGAATATCCTTAACTTCCTAATTCTTGTGAGTGAATACCAGGATATTGTGGTGGATACGCACAAATCCTGAACCCGATTTTTCTCTTAATACTGTTTATATAGCGTTTGAAAGGAAATTCGTTGGTGAATAGAGCCTTTTCACCGCTCGTGATAGGTCTTTTCAAACTTAAAACTAGATCTCCCGCGCAAAATTACCAATTTATCGGTCAAACTGATTCTAACGAGTATTTGGAAAAAGACTTATATTATACACGGTATTTTTTTTATCTGGCATCCGTTTATTAGTCTTTTGTTCTACGAGTTTGATAAAATTCAACTTCCCATACAAAATAACGTAAGTGACCTGTGTATGGGAAGTTATTTTTTTTTAGTGCGAATGTCATAGAACAAAAGTTGTTGCTTTTGACCTGACTAATAAGTGGGTATTTGTATATACTTATATATTTGTAATCGGTTTTTCGAAAACGCCTCTAACGATTTCGATGAAATTTTGTATACAGGGGTTTTTGGGGGCAAAAAATCGATCTAGCTAGGTCTCATGGCTAAGAAAATTCGTTTTCACCGTCTTTTTTTAATATTTCTTAGCGTGTATTAGTGCGTTCAAGAAACTAACAGCGCCATTTGTTGTTGAGTAGCATAGCTTGCTCAGCCGATGATATTTTAATCATACAGAGCATAGCTCGGTCGCCCAGGTACTTATTATTAAAATAAATAAATATAAATGTTATATGTATTTTTTACTCCTTAATACAAAATCGTAAATTGATTTTGTCTGTACATTGAAGATATTTATAAAAAATATCATGTTTTGATGATATTATTTGAGATATTTATAAAAAATATCACGCATAAATTTTGATGCCCCTGAATCTAAATCACAGATTTTTGGATTTTTTGTTTGTTTGTTAATAAATAAATAAGTTTATTTGTTCGAGCGTCACGCAAAAACTGCTGAACCGATTTTAATTAAACTTTTTTATTTAATAGCTAACAGTTCGACTTAAAAACTAGTATATATTTTATTCTACATGCGGACGAAATCCAAAAGCTAGTTTTAAATATTATGTTTAAACAAGATCCAAGAGGTGGAAAAATTACTCACAAATGAAGAGGAACTTGTAGTTTCTTAAAGTATACAGGGAGTAAAAAGTCATCCCATGAAATCGATTTTTTTCACTTTCCAAACAGCATGCTCTACCACGTGATGCAAAAAAATGGTTTGAAGGCACGAGACGCGAAATAACTTTACAGCCAAGCTAAACTCACAATTTTCACCTCATTTATAGCGAGAAAATAATGAAAAAAAAAAATAGCAGCGGAGCCGAAAAATAATAAAATTCTAATTTCAAAAACGCTAGCGAATTTTTGCACGCAGATTTCGACCGGTAAAGTAAAGTTTTCTGTGCTAGTAAGGTGAAAAAAAAGTATGTCTCTCAAAACTGAACAACTTTTGTCATGAAATATCGGACAAAATACAAAGAGAAATATGATATTTTTGTGCGATATTCTTGCGCTTTTGTATGGGTCGCCAAAGTTTTTCCGAAGTTCACTGTGCGTAGTGGGGGACAAGTTTTCGCACGTAATTTTTTATCTAAATCTACGCTGCACAGGCACTGAAAGATCGTGGTCATTATTCAAGTACCTACTTTGTCCAGATTGAGAGGCACAGGTAACTAACTATAATTTGACCAGGAGCTCAAAAATAACCTGTGTATAAAGGAAAGTTTAAGAAACTGGTCTTGGTAAAAATAGAGAGAAACAAGAAACAATATATGTGACGAGACATTAAAAGCTCATCAATGCTGAATATTGTCAAACGGTGTCTTTGACATGTTGATTGATGGCATCTACAAGAATCCATTTTATTTGAAGTTTTCTAACGCTTTCTTAATTTTATGTTGTGGCTATGTTTCTATGTAAATTAGTAGAGAATTTTTATTTTCTAGACAGTTAAAGATATAAGTATCCCGATAGGATAACCTAATTTTGACATAACTTTTGACAAACTCTAGGTAGAGATTTCATCAAAGGGCGCGGGTACAACCTTCCTGAATGTATACCTGGTAATTTGTTTTAATTTTTACTGCCTTTGTACGAAATTATTCCCTAAAAGCTATTGTTTCAGTAATAAGTAGGTACAGTCAGGCCTACATCAGTGGTAATACTATGACCTCGAGCGGGTGTCTAGTTTGTTAGACTTGTAGCGTATCGCTCTTTCTTCTTATACTAGTTTGGTAAACACTTATCTGCGGCCGAGAGTACTATAAATACTATAATTCAGTTAGAGGTCAAAACATAACATTGTATAATTTTATATACTTATATACATTGTCCAAAACAAAGAGGGCTCGTTAGCAGAGTAGGTCAGTCAATCCCGAAACCGCATAGGGTTTGGTAGAGCCGGGCGGTAGGTTGTTCAATAGTGACCATTCCGGGCTTCCGGACAAGTAATCGCGTAATCGACAAAAACAATACAGAGCTGTGGTCATCAACGTACGAGGGCAAAGAGGTAGAGTCACTGGAAGTGAATTCTGGAAAATAAACTCATAAAGAGGAAATTCTTCGCAAGGAAGAGAACTTGTGACATACGGCGTGACGTCAGAAGTGCCATTATTTTAATCAACTAAGCTTTCCCATCTTTAAGTGACTCGTTCAAAAGTTTCAACTTGGCAATGGCGAAATTTTAAATAAAAAAAGAGTCGAGCTTAAAACCGACAACAAGATTAATGGACACTGGATTGGCATAAAACTAAAAAGTATTCGATAAGAAGAAAAAAAAAGATTGAATAAATAAATAAAAACTTTGAAATTAACATTTTATTTGGTGGGCTTGTAACTCAAAACCCTAAAAAAGTATTGGTATATCACTCATACAAGTGTTTAATTATCTACGTACAGGGGTGCCGATTTTTAGAAAATCCCGTGAGAGCTCGCGGTAACTCTTTTTAAAAAACTTTCAAAGAAATCTGAACCCATCACTCAATTTTTGTGGGCGCCCTAGAGCACGCATGGAGTGGGCCGGCACCCTTGGTTATAAATTTATTTTAAAATAATTTATTTCAGGCCAGTGACCCATAACTTTGCAATGAAAGACAAATACACAAACAAATAAAACATAAATTCAGTTAAAAATTTACTTTGTATAGCATTTAAAATTACATTCTCTTAATTTGCTCTATTCATTATATGTATAACATGTAGATGACTAACAGCAGCGGTGTCCGTAAAAACATAATCGAGGTTTATGAGACGATGTATCGTAAATAATTTATATTTTTTAAGACATTACTATTTAAAACAAAATATATAAAAAATGTAATCAAGTATAATTTTCCTGCCACATCCAGCACATCAACCTCCTTTCATTCCACTATCGTTCATACACAAAGTATACACGATTACACGCCCTCCTTTGATCTCCAATTAGATGAACATTTTGGGGTGATTATCTGCTCGAGAGGGGCGACCGGCGACGATTGCTCCGAATAAATATGTTCGGGGTTTGGTGTCGCGCGACTGTAGGGGAGTTAAGGGATGGGGATTGTTTTGGGTACTAGTTGATACCATAGTGTAAATTGAATATGGGCGTGATATTTAATGGTACTATAAAGTTGCTTACAACATATTTGGGTCTAAATTCGTTTTAGGTAGTCTAGTGCGGAACGGTTCATCCGGGTAGCGGATTAGGAGCTTGGAGGATAGTATTATTAGTACTTATTTATTATTCTCAGATATTCTTTGTTAAAATTCGTATAGTAAGTAAAGATCTGTCCGAAAAAGGGATAAGGCCGCCTTTGCTGATATTTAGTTAGGTTTTTTTTCTATGGTGTTGTTTCTGTTAATTTTGAGCAGTAAAGTGTTAATCTAACTAAAGAAAAACATAAATCATGTGTAAAACCCAACAATAAATTAAACAAAAACGAGTAAAACAGTCAGATTGAATCATTCACGCCCTAGATATCTCCCCCACCCACTTTTGCCAGCTGAAAGGGGGGTAATCCCCCTCAAAGCCTGTATTACACCCGGCAATTATCCGGAGGGCATTAAGCCGCCGCTTACCGACAGATCCGCTTACAACCGGATCGGACTAGTGTAAACTAGTGACAACGACAAATTTTCTACAGATTCCTCAAACATATCTTTCATAAATTATAGGGCCTCCTCACTTGACAATTTCCTTCCCAATTAGTTGTGACAATCTGTAGAATCTAGATTGGCTGTGCTCTACTCACGAAGCAATTTCACCACAATTTCATGCTGCGCAATTTCCAAAAACGGGACTAGTGCTTACCATCACTTCATATTTTACATACAATAAGTGTAGGAAAGAAGTGAAAAAGTGACTAAAATGTTGCTTTTATCTAAAAACAATAATTAATGATAGCCACGCATAGAGACGGGAAGATCGCGACCATAGAGCTAATAGTATGAAAATTTAATGCAACTACGCTCCACACGCTGTAATTTGGGGACAATTTGTATGACAGATTGCAGATTGCTAAGATTGGATTGTACAATTTGACGATTTTTTGGAAGTGAGTCCCAATCTGCCTACTTACGTTGCAACCTGATGGCAATCTGCAGATTGCCACAACTGATTGTGATTGAGATTCTAGCGTGAGAAGACACTTTAATAAGAACAATGAAAAGAACATCATACAATTTGGTGCCGTGACCAGGATTGTAATTTCAAACAGAAAGTCTTCAATTATCTACAGCACCTAACTGTGTCGTGCTCGTCTAGTGCTGGCCAAGAAAAGTTGGTATGGGATGAACTCCGTCTCTTCCCGTATAGTCGTAAACGGATCAGGATGATATTGAACTGAAGAATGGAAATCAACGTCCTTCTGCGTTCACCAAATAACACGGTCCATTATGCCAGCCACAACACTACCAAGTGATTATGGTACACCCTCCTCTGGAAGCTCCCTGCCCAGCTATGGACTTTTTACTGGAAATTATGATGATGAAGACTTAAATGAGCCAGGTACTCTTCATTTGTTAATAAAAAAATATATATATATATATATTGGGGACATTTCACACAAGATCATCTGATCCCAAACTAGGCAAAGCCTGTACTATGGGTACCAGAGACTGATATACATACATAAATAGATAAATAACACCCAGACACAGAACAAACACTTGTGTTCATCATACAAATGTTTGCCCTGGGCGGGGATCGAACCCGCAGCTCACGGCGTGTAAGGCAGGCTCACTACCAACCACACCAACGGGCTTGTCGGTCATGTTAATGGTCATAAATTAAGTTTCTTATACAAAAATAGAAAGTTATAAATTATTATTCCGATGCTTCTACTTTTCATGCTCGTGGCTCGTGATTGTCAAAACAGTCGAACTCGAGTTAACAAACAACATGCTTTGCAGATTTAATGGATATTTGGATAATAGACGTGAAGTAGGTTAAACCTTAAAGTATTCTTACTTAACAACGATACGCTTATTTAGTGTTGTGTTGGGCTAGGAAACTAATCGGGCGTCCATTAGTGGAATCCGCTGCACCTTATTTCGACACTGTGCTTCTTAACCGTTTGACTGTCGGCGTATCAATCGAGGCTTTGTCTCTCGGTCGACGCCCCCAAACACTTTGCCGTGTTTTACATACTGACATGTCGTGGTCCAAGGTGAAGGCAATTGCGGTGCAGGTAAAACCTTTTCAGACTTTGGAAATTGATTTGATCCTCCGTGAACTGGATTATACTGGGCGATGATAACATTTTTCTATACAAATGCATTTGTATAGAAAACTGCAAATTTTGCGATCCAATTTGAAAGGCGAGAGTGTTCCGTTAACTAATATTGACAGGTTTTAGTTCCAATTGAAGTATTTAGTATTGGTCCTATTTGTATGACAAGTCAAAACTTTTATTCCGACTTTATAAAAGTCGAATTTTTTTTAATTAAGCGCCCAGTATAAGCCCGTAGGTGCTTCAAAGCCTTGTATTTATGTAACTTTATACAGATACCCTGAGTAGTTTCCCGCTTACAACTTAACACTTAAACCACACCCGATCTGAGTATTTGTTTACCTCATTACACCGCCGGTTAAAACTATGTTACAAACTGTGAATCAAATGGGGACCAGCACCTGACGCTTTGCCCAGTTCACTTAATTTACTCGATAGAAACCATTGTTCTGATACTCGATGTTTGACTCTTAGCTAAATTAGCTAGAGCAAATAAGCAAAATTAAGTCGTCAAACAGCATTTTTTCATTATAAGGTTGCCTGGAAAAGATTGCTCTAAGCAATAAGGCCGCCTTTGCGCGTAATAAGATATTATGTTGTTTGTACTTAATTAATGTAAATTTGTGTGCAATAAAGAGTTTCTATCTATCTATCTATCATTTTCATGAACTTAAAAAATATATCTTTCACTGAGCCTCGGCGTACTATCCATCGGCACTTAAAAAAACGTAGGCAGTTGACAAACGTCACAGTGAAGCCCCTATTACACTAGGTACGGTCAACCGCTTGTCGGTAGAAACTTTTTCAACTCTATTACCACGCCATAAGGTCCAAAAGTGTTTCTACCGATGTGCGGTCGTGTGTACCACTATAGCATCCCATGAAACGTCTACTGCAGGACAGGGAGCTCCCTCCAGAATTCTAGTTTTTGCTGGAACAATGTGGAGGGGAAGAACCATAGTCACCACGCTGGTTTGCGATGCGGCTGGCACCATGGATCGCGGTTGCTGGTGACCGCAGTATATAAGATAGTACGATACACAGAACGACGCTGCTGCCCATCCTCCAGTACGTGTCCCTTAGTCGCCTCTTACGACACCCACGGGTAGGGATGGGTTGGCACTATTCTTTGCCGGGCACCACACGGGACTACGTAACTAAGGTTTTAATCACAAAAGTATTAAAAACATTTGCGGCAGTAAAATTTGTTAAAATGGCCTCAATGGCCTCAACTTAATTTAACACTATCAAACCTCCGGTTTCCTTTTTTTTCTCTGTTTTTGTACACAGGGGTTAGAAAACGCAACTCTTATAAACTTTGACAAGTTACCTTAAATTTTCGCTACAATAGTCAATGCTACTAGTGCATTAAATGTTTCTACATTACCAAATAGGCCAACTTATCTTTGCAACACCACGTTCAATGCCCGTTGATATTACGTGCGTTTTACGACTGATGGCTACAATGTGCACAGAATGACAGGAAACATTTGCAAAGTGTGCAAATGTGTACAAAATGCACAAATGTCTCTCATTCCCACCGCCTTCGGGCTTTATGCGTAAGGCAATTACAATTATTTAGCTTGATACATCTTTTACTTAAACGTGTTTTGGTAAATATACAGCTGTATAAGAATACGCATACGGAAAATCATCATCACAACACCCCATAAAACGTCCAATGCAGTATGCTCCCACCAGAAATCCAGCAAAAACGCTTGGTACAGTCAACGACTGGTCAAGCTTAACACTCGCAGTGCGAATGTAGCCCGTACGTCTATTGAATTAAGAACGGTACAAAGTCCATTGTATCAAGCTTGATGTGCTCTTGACTGTACTTGAGGGGTTTTACCACCACCACGCTTGTAAGCTTTGCGGCTGAAAAAAGATGCTGCTGCCCATCCTTTGGTTCATAATTAGTCGCCTCTAACGACACCCACGGGTAGAGATGGGTTGGTACTATTATTTGCCGGAACCACAAGGACTATATGGAAGATACAAAATAATAAATTTAAATGAAACAGAAGTGATAGGTACTAGCCATGGTACTAGTTTTTGTTCTTTCCGTAAATATTGAAATATTACATGAGGGGTTATTATCTGAGCATTACCTTTGCTGCTGCAAATATCAAGCTTAACCTACTTTTAGCTGTACCATAAAAAAAACATTTACTACACATAGTTACTCCTTTTCTTATTCTATTGTGACAAACGTACAAAACCAGGATAAATAAAATTTCTAGTTTTCATAAAACTAATTGAAACAAAAACGTACATGAATAAAATGATTTGCGATCCAATACATTAATTCCCTTCACAACATAATTCGAAGTGTGGACAAGTGTATTCTGACATTAAATAACATTTTAGACAGCTTCGAACGGGCTGAGGTACGAGAGTGCCCGAGCTTCGCCGCGAGACAATTTCAAATTGCTAGTAATAATTCTCCTGGCTGTAATATAAGGGATGGATTTATAAATAAACCTCCAAGGACTATCGGCAAAGTAACAGCGTTTATGGAAATGCCATAGATTTACACTTATTGAGTGCGGAGAAATTGTAATAGCGTTGGTGGGGAAGTTATTGGAACGTATTGCCGGTTACATTCATATTAGGACTACACACATAGTTAATACATTCTATGGACGGAATATTGCAAGGAAATAATGAGGAAATCCATTCATTAAAGCTGATTAGTACGTCAACTGCTGGACTAGGATCTCTAAGATATAAGAGACATCTTTCTGGAAACTCAAAGGGCATACCTACTTTGACCAGGTAACGAAACTGAAAAAAAAAATCTGCGAGTGAAACTTTCAGGTGATCTGTTGCGGCCAGCTTAGCCCCGAACGTCACTAGATGGAGCCACTGCTGCAAATATAAGGTTTTATTTTTTAATGCAATAAGTACCAACTATATATGTGCAAAAAGTTGATTCGCGTAAATTTCATCGTGCAACTTCAACGCCTAACAACAATTTCGATAAGAAAAATATCTCCATATGTCCACTAAAGTCAATTACTCTCGTCAGTCCGTGTTTACATGAGTACGATCACTGACACATGCACACAAAGCACAACCGTACAGTTTTGACCGCACGCCCACATTCGTAATATTGAACCAAAAATAGTACTTTCAGTACATTAACTGTATTTTTGTATTAAATAGCGAAAATTTTAACAATAAATAGCAGTATTCGTTCGTTTTTCAACAGAATTTTAAGTCCCGCGTAAGAATGCAAGTCATTTGAATTTTTGTATGGAAAACAGATCACCTTAAAAGAAAAATATTGGCAAAAAGGGTTATAATTTTGAATAGAGGAAGACGCTGATTTTTTAAACATTTTCCAGCTGTTTTATTTACTGAAAGTGGTTCAGTTTCTTTGAATAATCATGCCCTTTCTGTTTCGTTCCATTGAACCGCAGCATGATTGTACGATAGGCAGAAGAATTCTGCGGTCCATCTTCAGGTTCAAAATTCCTTGATCGCCTTTTACAACACTTACGGAAGGAGTGGCAGAGCTGATATCATATGATAAAAAAACCATAGTTATCAATGCTGATCGAATGAGACGATCTTAAAAAGAAATAGGTATATGTCCCACTTTATCATAGACTTCATTAAAAAAAGGGAGTTTAATCTTTAACTGCAAAGAAAAATATATATTTACGGGTCTAAAGGTATAAAATGAAAATGTATAACGTCAACGAACGCACATTTTATAACGTTTATGATTGCAGCACGACAAAGAGTTTAAAAACCCCATAATGTAAACTAAATAGTCTACCATTATTTACAAAGATAGTGCTGTAAATAACCACGTATATTTGTAACTATATTGGAAGCAAAAGGCAGGAAAACTTAATCTCTAAAAACAAAACTAACTATGAAGCTAAATCGGCATATTCTATTCTAGTGCGTCGTAGTCTCAATAAAATCGAATATGATTAATTTTATGAAACAGTATTAGCATTGACATAGTCATGATGTATGATTGAAGTTACAAATGACCTCACATAAAATTGCAGACAAGTATCCACAAATCCTGATCAAGTACTGTTAATATAATGACGTTTTAGGATACATTGATCTGCAAGAGGACTTCACAATGAAGACGCTTGTTGAGAAACCAATGTACATCATACTCATAAGCTTAAGTTACCAATTGTCGTATAAGCCTAAATCGATCTAAGTCGCGCACACAATAGTCTATCAGACTGGTCGCCTACATACCGTCAAATTTAATACGATTCAAACATTTATACAAACGGACGCCTTGTCCTATTTACCACTGATTCAATGTTGACGTGCAGATTTATTTATTAGTGATACATCAATATGAACTGTGGTTGAGATAACCTTGCCATGATGGTGAGCTTGTTAAAATTGTGACGAAACTTTGGTGAAAACTTGTAACAAATCTACTAAGTGGGCACTTACATTGTTACATATTACAGTCAAAATAATATAGCTTGATTAGAATGATAGCAGGAAAAACTATGCGGGAGATCAGGTCGGATCGATATGTGTCTCTGTCGCTCCAATGTGTAGCGCATCGCTCCGTCCTACTCTCACACAGCTGTCATTCTAATCGAGGTACATTATTTCGACTGCAGTATATCACTGATGCTTGTCTTTGATAAAATCATCTGTAGTTTATGGTCATCCTTCTTTCTACAGTAAATTTTTAAAAGGGGTTTTACGTTTACGCCGCTCCCTCACAATCACTAAAAATCGCTAAGCACTAACGAGATACTTCACCTTTACGTGTAAGTATTAATATTACGATCAAAGCGTATTTTTCAGAAAAGCTATTTGTTTATATCCACGGAGTACTCCGTGTTTATATCAGATCTCACAGTTCTTGTTTGAGTAAACGTCGTCATCATGTCATACAACCGTTTTCGGTCAAGGCGACCACTGTCAACTAGGGGTTATGGCGGCGGCGCGGCGTTGATTGGCTTTTATGTGACTTATCTTTTAATAATTCGTCGCAATCTGTCAGGGAGATCTAGTTCTGGTTTTTGCTCCGCTGGATCCTTTAATTGCGAGGATTCAATTTCACTTCTTGTCAAATGTCTTTTTAGAACGTCCTTGTATGTAATGATTTGCCCGCGATGGTTTTTTTCTTTGATCGATGGAAAGTTCATATATAGAAACTTACCAAGTAAAACACAAGTCACATGTAAAGGTTCAGTCGATAAAACGTGAATAATATGTACATTGCAATTTATAATGATGACATGCCTGCATCGATAGGCAGTAAAGTTAGCTATTTGGTCGTAAACATTATGTAAATGATAAAATTTTATATCTTGTAATCAAGTTTGATTGGTCGATTTCTATATTTGTTTCTCTATTATTATCAAAATGTGTTTACGACGTAAACTTTCAGAAATAATGTAATGCTTGTAAGGAAAAAACGGTTTTGGTACCTATTTTTTGCCTATCAAATTTTTAAGTGCGTACATTTCAACAGAAGCACCATTTTTATCCCAAGTCCAACTGACGACAGTTTCGAGATGTTGTGCTTTCAAAATATTATCGTTCATATTTGGACAATATTTATTTATTCGAGCGGAAGGGGAGAGTCAGTAATTGGCGTCATACAATGGAGATTAAGCGGCTTACCAGTTTTGTGATTCAAATATCGACGGCTCGGTGGGCGACAATCGCCCTTCTCGCCCTGTTATGATAATTCATTCACACAATATTTTGTACAATTACTTCTACGGGAATCGTAGACACAAAATGCGTCTCGTGAAAACTTCTTTGTAATAATTGGACTGCATAATTTTACGGTGATTTCTGAGTAACAATTTCGACGAGCTTAAGTGTCCAGTGTGAATAAAATTTAAGATTCTATTCTTATTTAAATCAGAGGTCAATTATGTGTAGAAGGAAGTAAATTTACTCGTCCAGTATTAACAACCAACTTTGACCGTTGCTTGAGAACCAAACTTCAACGACTTGACCACGATTCACAAAACCTTACATGTAAGATTTGAGTGACAAAAATCTGCATAAACAAATATGAGAGAGATATCATATCACACAAGGTCATCTAATCCCAACCTAAGCGAAGCCAGGGCATACATAGGCATACAAAGTAACAAATATATCTCATAAATATTTGTCTTGGGCGGGGATCGAACCCACGACTGATGGCGTAGAAGGCAGGATAACTATAAACCGCACCAAAACGCCAGTTGAAGGAAAGGCTATTCTCACCGTTGCTGCAGCAACAGATAGGACATCAATCTTCGCGATCGTCACTGTCGACCGGACGCGCCCCTCGCGATTAATCACAAGCGTTTTCGATTAGCGCCGGATCACATGCTTAAAACGAAAAAACGTTCTCCAATTATAAGCCATCAGCGCTCACCATTTGTTTAACATTGGTCACAACCGTCTGCCAGGTCAATAATTCTAACGTTACTACAAAAAAATTGTCTTTGCAAATTACATCACCAGTTCTGCAGTTGACGTGCTAAACACATGTGACGTTAAAACCATAATGGAATAACGGAAAATCTTACACAATTTGAAAGCTTTTGTTGGCCAATTTCTCTTGTCTGTTTGTTAAAGATACATTTCAATGAGACCGCTAATATATTAGAAGGAAACAGGAAGAGTCAAATGGTGTTTCGTTGTTCCACGGCCCAGTTCGTCCGCGCTAAGTGCCCGCTGTAATTGTCCGCCAATGCAAATAGCTCTTGTTTGATGGGTGTAGCGCCGCGCGCCTTGAGGCTCGCGTCCGACCTGACTGCAGCGACAGCGGTTCAAGGGTTAACTGCTTGACATTCATTGTTGTTTAGAATTTCGTCTGACGAAGCTTGGATTAAGCCATCACTTACACTAACTGCAATGGAGAGCGTTCTGCTTAACTTGATAAGCTTTTTGAACACCTGAATAGTATAGTTATTTGGCTCAACTTCAAAACCGGACGGTCAGTTTATTTAACGGTTTTCCTTTTTCCGACGTAGTGATGTCACACTATTGCACTTAAAATGTTGTAATGCTCTCGATTCTGAGTACAAGTTTTGGAATTTCATCTTTGAATACTTAATCATTGTTCAAACATCTTTAATCTTCGAATTTCCTACGGTTTGATGGCAACGAAATTAACTTGTCTAAACTCAAGTGCAAATAAGTATTTTAATTTATTTAGTTCTACCTACTAATTTCTAATAGCGGGTTAAGAATTATCTGAGACGAATGTGTTGTGACGTAAATTTTCAATATTATTTTGCAGGTGCTTAATCGTTGTCTGGAAAGTTGGTCAGTTTAAGAAGTTTATTGAATTCTTTATATTTTTTATGCCAATTTACTTATGCACAATTTGCTACTATTGTTTGCCATCCAAAGCAATGAAGCGTTTCTTCCACATAAGTGTCTATAGTGTCTCCGTCTATTACCGTAAATGGCGGAAATCGAGCAATTATTGCAATCGCTCCGTCCTCACTGGGGGGCGCAACATTTGCATCTTACATACGTACGCACTTATCGTTGTATCAAGAACAAAGACACCTACTGTACTTTGTATTAAGTCTAAGCTTAAATACAGTAAATTTAAGAGAAAGTTATACAACTACGATCTGAACTGGATGTTGAAGATGTAAATGCTGACCAATGGCTCTCTTATGGCTTAACTTCGGTTGCGGTCACCTTCAACCTTCTCCTTGTGTCAAATATAAAACTTTTTAAGTCCTGTTATTTTTTGTTGTAAATTATTTGTCATTCCAAAGTTCCAAGCTCAAACGCTTAATCGTTAATAAGACAGTGCCAGCGCTTGGTTTCAGCTACCGCAGAGACAGCTGCAGAGATAGTCAGAGACAACAATTACACGATAACTAAATATATATTAAGCAAACGTTGGTTTTCAACGGTTTTCTATAACTGTAATCCAACGAATTGTCACCCGGCATTGCGTATAAACGAATTCCTTGAGAATTTTATAATTAGGTTGTAATGCAGTAGCGATGTACCCGGACATGCGGGTAAGCACGTGGCCGCGTCGCACCGTTGCGCCTGCGCTTCCGACGAATATTAATACGCTCATTATTACTATTGTTACTGCTAGAGCTGTTTCATTTTATTTATCTAACTGCCAGTTGCACAGAGCTTTTTTAAAGATAAAGCTCTTTTAAATCTATTGTTGTCAATTTCTGTGTCATCAAAGCAGAAAGAGACAGCAACAGATTTAAACTAGTTTTAACTTTAACAACGCTTTATGCAACTACATCTAAGTTTGAACCTGTTCTCTAAGAATTTTTCCGCAAAAATATCTAAAATGGTGCTTGCAACGTTCTTTGGCTTATTTGATATTAGCGATAGACTTCAAAATCATTTATGCATCCTATAATATTCAAATAGAGCAAGTCTATTAAAGAGCAAGTCTATTACAGAGCACTTCAATAAGTTATATTCTATCTAAGACAGCTGCTAGACACTAAAGTCAAAGTCAAAATAGTTTATTCATTGTTGGATATTAAAATCTCTTAATGACGTCAGCTAACTTAAATTAAACACTTGCAGAGCAAGTCTTAAAAGAACAAAGGCCTAATGTCGAGCATACTTTGACTGCACGTTGCAAAAATGGTTTAAACTGATTTTAATACAATTTTTTTTCTATTGTTGCAGTTGTATGAAATCAGCGACGACCCTCAGAGGAAGGAGTTTTTGGATGATCTCTTCTCTTTCATGCAGAAGCGAGGTAAGTGCATTATTTTGTTCATGTGAAAGAGCAGACTTTTATTTTGTGTTGATTGTACAAGTTTGTTCTATTTTACTCTTCTGGGTAATTTGTACCTTGATATAAGCTTTGTCTTTAAGACGGGTCTTCATAGGTCTTCAAAATTTTTATATTTAATGATGACATTAATGATAATGACGTATGTCTTTATGTTGACCCTGTTTATTAATATTTTCGAGACCCCAACTAAGTTCTGGTTTGTGTCTTGGAACATAAAACTGAAGAATTTTCTAAACATCTAGGACGATAAATGATAAAACTTTTTGGATTTCCCATTGTTAAAATCGACGACCAAATTTCCTTTTTTCAATGATTCTTTGGAAAGTTGTTCGGATTTACATTTTGAAGAACTTTCTAGAAATTGACCGAGAGTCCAAGAATAAGGGCCATCACACATAGCTCCGGCACGGCGCCGTGCCGTGCTCCGGTGCGGCGCCGGACTACGGCACGGCGCCGTGCCGTAAAAACTCACGGCGCGCGCCGTGGAAATCTCCGGCACGGCGCCGTGCCGTGTTCCGGTGCGGCGCCGGACTCCGGCACGGCGCCGTGCCGTAAAAACTCACGGCGCGTGCCGTGGAAATCTACGGCACGGCGCCGTGCCGTACTCCGGTGCGGCGCCGTGCCGTAAAAGTACAGTGTTGTCAACTATGCGAAAATAATAAACAGAAATTGAGCCATAAAAGAGCAGAATCAGTGAACGGAAATCATTATTCGGCCAAAATTAAATACGATATATAATTTGTTTTTCATTGGTTTACCCACATTGTTAAGTTATACAATAATTTTAAAGTATTTATAAACATTCAAATTTTAAATGAGGTAATTTTTTTTATAAGTGAAAACTTCTTTAGCGGCGCTTAGAAAACTTTATAGAGGGAAAAAATGATAGATTCGCATCAGATGGCGCGTCAGAACTCAGATCAAGCATAGAAATGGATTTGCAACTAATCATACCAAGTTAGAGCAGGCTCATATATACGAAAGTTCTAAAGTGTGATAAAGACCAAAACATCTTTTTTGTCTTTGTCGCGTCTGATCTCAGATGAAGTATAGAAATGGATTTGCAACTAATCATACCAAGTTAGAGCAGGCTCAACATATACAAAAGTTCTAGTGTGATGAAGACCAAAACAACTTTTTTGTCTTTGTCATAGTCTCGGCTTTTTTAGTTGTGCACAAGCTGTCAAACTAAAAATCACTATAACTCGAAAACTACTGACCCTAGACTACTCGTGTGCTGAGACAAATGATAGATCTCGATGAGATATACATTTCGGATGACAGCTGTCAAACTAAAAATCGCTATAACTCGTAAACTACTGACCCTAGACTACTCGTGTGCTGAGACAAATGATAGGTCTCAATGAGATCTACATTTCAGATGATAGCTGTCAAACTTAAAATCGCTATAACTCGAAAACTACTGACCCTAGACTACGCGTGTCCTGAGACAAATGATAGGTCTCTATGAGATCTACATTTCGGATGGCTGCTGTCACACTAAAAAAAAATGTTTTTACTTCTGCCGGCACTCCCGGAGTGCAACCCGTCCTTTTTTTTAAATGATGTTCCATTTCTTTTTAGGGTTCCGTACCTCAAAAAGAAAAAATAAAAACTTATAGGGATACTTAGCTGTCTATCTATCTGGCAATGCAATGTCTGCCATTTTCTAGGGTCAGTAGTTTTCGAGTTATAGCGATTTTTAGTTTGACAGCTCTCATCCGAAATGTAGACCTCATCGAGACCTATCATTTGTCTCAGCACACGCGTAGTCTAGGGTCAGTAGTTTACGAGTTATAGCGATTTTTTGTTTGACAGCTGTCATCCGAAATGTAGATCTCATCGAGACCTATCATTTGTCTCAGCACACGAGTAGTCTAGGGTCAGTAGTTTTCGAGTTATAGCGATTTTTAGTTTGACAGCTGTCATCCGAAATATAGATCTCATCGAGACCTATCATTTTTCTTAGCACACGAGTAGTCTAGGGTCAGTAGTTTACGAGTTATAGCGATTTTTAGTTTGACAGCTTGTGCACAACTAAAAAAGCCGAGACTATGACAAAGACAAAAAAGATCTTTTGGTCTTTCATCATCAAATCAGCCGAAAGACGTCCACTGCTGGACATAGGCCTCCCCTAAAGAACTCCATGACGACCGGTCCTGCGCTGCTCGCATCCAGCGGCTTCCCGCGGTCTTTATCACACTAGAACTTTTGTATATATTGAGCCTGCTCTAACTTGGTATGATTAGTTGCAAATCCATTTCAATACTTCATCTGAGATCTGACGCGCCATCTGATGCGACATCTGATGCGAATCTATCATTTTTCCCCATATGAAATTTTCTAAGCGCCGCTAAAGAAGTTGAAATAATTCAATTCCAATAAAATTTTTATTCAGTTCTGATTTAGTTCCAATTTTGTTCCATTTCAATTCCAACACTGTTCCAATTAATTTTTCAATCATTTACATTTAATTCCGATCCAATTTAATTCTACTTCAATTGCAATTAGATTATATCCTATTCCAATTCAATCTCAATATAATTTTCATTTAATTTCCATTTCATTCCGATTCAATACAAGTTAGAAATTATTTCAGTTAAATTTATACTAGGTAAACTTGCAGCTGCAATTCATTCCATTCTAACATTCAGTCATTTTTATATATGTAAATCGTCAAAATAATCAGAGACCGAATCCTGCTAAAATCGCAGAAACTAGCATATGACTGGCCACACTGCTATTTCCACGGCACGGCGCCGCACCGGAGTACGGCACGGCGCCGTGCCGTAGATTTCCACGGCGCGCGCCGTGAGTTTTTACGGCACGGCGCCGTGCCGGAGTCCGGCGCCGCACCGGAGCACGGCACGGCGCCGTGCCGGAGATTTCCACGGCGCGCGCCGTGAGTTTTTACGGCACGGCGCCGTGCCGGAGTCCGGCGCCGCACCGGAGCACGGCACGGCGCCGTGCCGGAGCTATGTGTGATCGCCCTAACCCTGTTTTTCCCACATTAAGTCCACTCTATTAAACTTTGATTAATCCTCTGCTACGATTGATATTTCTCGTAATTCATCATAAGTCTAATGCTCCATTCACGATCACTTCGATCGAGATGATACTGAGCTACCAGTTTATAAAGACCTCTGGACTTTAATAAATTAGTCCACGAAGAAGGCTTAGAATAAACGGATGGCAGATACAAATCGAATATGGGTTAAATATCAGTCATTGGTCGTATAAACGGTTTTATATTGTGGAGATCGGTGGTGGTATGATAAGATCGCGAGTGATTGACGACTGCAGGTCAATGTTAGTGGATGTATTGCTATTAAAATTGTTGGATGATGGGATGATCATAAACCTTTTACGTTCGATCCTCGATGAATGTATTTAATTGTCACGTATACAGGGTATAAATAAATTCGTGTAAAGTATTTCAAGGCCTTATTCCTTTATTACGTTCTACGATTTTTTGAAATTCGTAATCAAAATATCAAATTTTTAACGTCCAAAAATCTAAGAAAAATATGGTCTCTTCAAACCAAATTAGTCCGGCCATCAAAATTATTTTTAACCCGCGACGCAAACAGAGGGGTGTTATAAGTTTAACTTGTGTACCTATCTGTCTGCGCCATCGTAGTTCATAAACGGATCGACCGATTTCAATGCGGTTTTTTATTAAAAGGTCATTCAATTGGGAAGGATCTTAGTTATTAAATTTGTCAAGGTTTTCAAAAGTCATGAGTTCTTTTCCTGATGAAGTCGTTAAAAATAATGATTTGCTGTCCAAGATAGACATAAAAAAATTAAATACAGAATTGGTAATCTTAAAAAGATATAAAAATAAAATATTTAAAACTTATGATGGTTTTTAAACCATCGCCCAAAAAAGGTAAAAATAATTTTAATATTATGATTAATCCTTAAATTCGTCAGGGGTAAAGTTGTAAAAAAAACAAACGATTAGTAATGTGCAACAAAGTTAACGTCGATACGTGGAATTCGTCGACGTGTTTCGGAGGTCCACTGACGAATTTAAGAATTAACCATAATATTTAATACATTTTTCCTTGCGTTAAAATATAAGACAAAAGTCTGCTTCGTTCATTTTCCCGGCAAGATCAATGTCCAAAATATAAATCGCCATATCTTTGATTGTAGCGATCTATGGCTGCGAGAGTAAACAGACTTGACGGTCTCTGCGGACTATGTCATCAGTACCTTATAGTGTCTTAAATCTCATCCAATGAATAATGCCAATGCAACAAAAAAATGTAAACCAACACCTTATAAACAAATCCCCTAACAAGCGCTGACCGAAACAAATATTCAACCACAAATCTCTTTCATACGGCACGATCTCTCATTTATAACTCCTTATTAATTGCTATAGAAGTGTTATACGCAACGAGTGTGGGAATTCGCCATGGATATTACATGAAGATAATCATTATATTTTAAATATCATAATAGAAATAATTAAGCGCGAGATGCTGGGTCGCTTGCGGCGTTCGGATCGTGCGCAGGTCGGTGATGGATAACTTATCTTCTGTCTCATTTTAACTTGATTTTTATAAAGGGTCATTGGAAAATATACATAATGGCAAATGATTTTGATCACCTATTACTTATTTATGGTTTAAATTTTTAAGCATTCATACTTTTTTTTCGTCATAGTTTTAGTTTAAGTAACGTCATAAAGTGATCAAAGAATCCGAATATGAATAAAGTATACTTTGACTTGGCATTGATCTAACTACATCCATAACCGAAAGGCTGGTATAACTTTTTACAGGATTGGATGTCCATGAACCTTAATTAATCTAGGTTTTGTTGTTCCAATATGAAGTTCCTGTAATTACGTTCTAGCTTCATCATCAGACCCTAGGGAAAAATGGTGCCTACAGAAATTCTTAAGACAATTTTATTTTTACAACGTATAATTAATTCCAAATACGCTAAACCTCTCGGGGGGTAGTTCTACCCATGTAACTTAACAACTTTTGTTCTATATTTTTTGGAAATTAAAATAAAGAAAAATTTTGTTCTCCATACAAATTGACCGGATCACATTTTCATTTTGTATGAAGATCAGAATTTTTTATATTCTTATTTGCAAAAGTTGTAGTACAAAAGTTGTTCAGTTACATGGGTGAAACTACCCCCCGAGAGGTTTTACGTATCTAGAATTACACGTTGTATCATAGCTAAATCTTACTGAACCTCGTCGTACTCTATATTTGTAACACCTGGTATATGTTCTATCTCTCTCCAACATTAATTGATCTCTGTTGTAAACGGCGCCTTGATTGTCGTTCGATAGATCGTGTTGATTTTCCGCCCCATTGGTAGTTATCACAATGGCTATTGTGCTTTTGTTTCTATCGGGAAACTAGGCCGGAGACACATTGAAGGATTACTTTGAATAGTCGGAACAGTCGCTCATCTCTTTTTAGGGTTCCGTAGTCAACAAGGTACCCTTATAGTTTTGTTGTCCGTCTGTCGGTCTTAATGACCGCGTCTCAGGCTCAGAGACCCTTAGTACTAGAAAGCTGTAATAGTACGAATGTACAATTCATCCACGCCGACAGTGGTAAAATGAAATCATGAAAAAAAAAATTTTTTTGAGCATCCTCCCACTACTACAAGTAAAGTGCGGGTGATTTTATTTTTCTTGTCTACCCCATCGTAAGGGGTGTCGTTTGATGTCTTTTTAAAATAATGTAAGTTTTCAAAAAAAAATGCAATGCAATGTTTTGTTGGAGTCCCCCCAATGCCAGCTAAACAGTTGTTATTGGAAATGAAAATAAAAAAATACAGTAATAGTATAATTGGAAAAAAAAAAAACAGTTATAGTGTACAGGGTGTAACCGAAAGGGTATATCAACCCTGAAGGATGTGATTCTGCCCATGAAACTGATCAACTTTTCCTAAGGAACATAATATCGAAATAGGTTGATTACTCTCTTTATTTTTTTATTAACCGACTTCAAAAAGGAGCAGGTTTACAATGCGACTGTTTGTTTTTCTTTTTGTATTTTATTCGTTATCTCCGCCGATAGTGATCCCAATTTAAATGAATCTTTTTTATTTAATAGCGTTTACTTTCGAGGTGATCCCATATTTTGGTCCAAATCTGCTGTTGAAAATTGATCTAATGTTAAAACTGGTAAACTCTTCGAAAACTTATATCGCAATTTGGTTCATATACAAAGTTTCACTCAAGTAGTGTAAATAATTATCGTTTTTTTCGCAAACCACAAAACTGAACAACTTCCCCAAAGAAACGAAGCTCAAAGAGAGATTTTTAGGCTTTTCCATACATATCAAGCGCCTTCAGAGGATTTTGTATGGGAAATCTGGATTATTCTACCTATAGATATTATTATTTGCGCATGAAACTGAACTGAACTACTTTTCTCATAATACATAGGTCAAAACACAAAAAAAGTTCGTCCATACAAAATGTACTTAGTGTCAGCTGATGCAGTTGGTATAGGAAATCGATATTTTTTTCGTACATCGAACTCCTTGGTAAAAGTTGTTCAGTTTCATTGGTCCACCACCACCTTATAAAATAAAAATAGGATAGTTGGCTATTAGCATTACGTTGATTGGTTTTACGACTTGGCTGGCACCGAATCCAAAATGAACTGTTTTTGTTGAATACATAATTGAAATAAAAAATGTAGGCTTGGTTATTGTTTCACTTTTGTTATTGTATACTTTCTAGTGATAATTGAAACCTTGCGTAATTTTGAAGGAGGTGTGTCATTTTTATGAAAAACATTTTTTATTTATAGTTATCTGCAGCTGTCAACATGACAGGTTTTTTTTATTTATTTGTAACTTTAGTTTGTGTGCACACTCCCTAAATAAAGTCCTAGTTATTTATAACTAGAAAATTAATTTGGTTTAAGACAAAGTAGAGATTATGTCGTGGAGGAGAACAGTTACAATTAGAATTGGTTTGGTTTGTAATCGCTGCGGGCTTTTATTAGAAACTTGTGGGTGTTAGAGATTGATTAAGAAAGTTTAAGAGGAATAATAGGGATACGATGCAGACAAAGATTACTCTTGAAAATAAGCTCGTAAGGAAGAGATTTTTCAAAATTTAAAATATAAGCTTTAATAATACAGTGTAAGGGTGTAAGGTACGGGGTACTGAAAACTGAAAGGGCGTGTTCAGTAAACAAAACTGAACAACTTTCCCATTCCCATAACGAAATTTTTTTGTGCGTTGTTAGCAAAGTCGTAGAACAAAAGTTGTTGCTTTTGACCTCTGTAATAAGGTGGGCATACGCAAATAACCTTGTATACCAGAGTTCAGGAAAGAACGCAATGTTTAGTAAACACACATTTTAAAAATCTCTCTTCAATTACATGAGGTACTACGTTGTATACACTGCACACACAAAAAAACATATACATACCTCTAGTCAGAAATATCCACATTTTAATATCCAACAATGAATAAACGATTTTGATTTGATTTGATTTGATTTAATGCATACTTTTTGCCTAAATTTGAGGTTCTTAACTTATTAGTTAACAAAACCCTAGTGAACTCTAGTAAAGATTTGGAATATATGAACTCGAGAACACAGACGCAGGCGGATAATCACACATTAAGTTCCACCTTCTTGTTTCAAGTTGCAGTTGCAGCCTAGTTCCTTCCAGTAGCTTCCAGTAGCTGCAGCCAAGGTTTCAAATAGCTTAATCGTCAATTGGCATCAGCAGAGGGCGTGGCGACCGCCCGCCTCCTGTAGTGTATGTGAAATTAAAACGGAAGGAATTAAATCATGACAGCTTATCACACCGCAATAATCATTAATGATAAACTTGTCCACAGTAAAGCACCAAAATTACAGTGCGACACATTTGCGCGTAGATGTCATTGACTTAAGGGTGTGTGAAACGTGTCTACTCCGAAGGCAGTTGCGTTAGTTCTGGTTTTAGCTACACGCCAATAGATCCACGTCTTACTAACACGAGACAAGTCTTCTTCAAATTTTGGGAAAAATGGTCGTCGGTATTCGCCGCTCAGCAACTTCGCGGTTAGTGACCATATTAAATAAGGAATAATAATTTGTGAACAGAAAAACGCTATCCTCCGGCTAGGTGATTACTACACAAGAAGAGATGGAATGGTATTTTTTTTCCGGCACGGGTTTGTAGCGTAACGCTGGTTTAGCTCATACTGGTTTGGTTACCACTTCCTTGCTGCCGTGCATACAAACGACAAAAATGTAAACAGTTAAACAAGGCGAGAATTCGAGAGAACGCGTTCAGACTAAAGAAAAACCATACAAATGTGAGCCATCCTTGTAAAACAATAAAGCACTTCACTGCCTAGTTATTACTATACGATTAATTTTCACTTAGTTTTCTATAGGCAAAACAATTACAAAAAATTGCCTTTTTATAACTCGTACCATTTAAATATATATTACTGATTATGCGAAAAAGTTTTAACTGTTTCTCTCTTGTTAGGAAAACGGATGGATATTTTAGGAAATCTGTTTTTCTCTTAGTTTTCAGTCCGAGAAAGGTGGTTCAGTTAGAGCAAAGGGGATATCTAGGTTTCCACTGTCATTACTCTAACCTGTCTACCCTCCCTCCCCTGTGCCGATCCCCTACCACAGGAACCGTCTCCGTTATGCGGTGTGTTTTTTTGTTGTTGTAGTGGTTGTTGTTATTACTAACAACGGTGCACTGTGAAGCTTTTTGTTACGCGTCGGTGTAACAAGCGGTCAACATGTTAAAAGATTCACTGCGCGCCAACTCGTTTCTTATCTTTTCGAATAAATTATTATTCAATTTATCAACGAGCGTGGTCAATAAACTTCTGGTCGTTATTACGCGCGCTGATAACAACTAATCGTTTAATTCCTTGATTTCGTGAGTGAAAGTGCAAGAGATATAGGTAATATAAAAATGCAATATATTTTGCTTCGTAGTTTTTAGGGTTCCGTACCTCAAAATAAAAAAACGGAACCCTTATAGGATCACTTTGTTGTCCGTCTGTCTGTCTGTCTGTCTGTCGAGACCCTTTTTCTCACGAACGAGAAAAGGTATCAGGTTGAAATTGATAACTAATATTGAGGTCTATAAACCACACAAGATCTGAAAATTTAAATTTTTTACAACGACGCAATCAAAAGATATGGCTGTTTATGTCCTCATCTCCATACATTTATGCAAAAAAGCAAAACCTACAGGGTACTTCCCGTTGACCTAAAATTATGAAATTTGGCAAGATGCTAGGTCTCACAGTACAAATAAAGGGAAAGGTCTAAAATCATTAAATATTTCAATTTTTCTCACAACTAATAGGAACTAATTAAGGTGAGCTCCCGTTTCAAGAACTTTTCTATAAAAGAGGGGTCAAGTTGGATGGACGCGGAGTTTTTAAAATCAAAGAGCAAAAAGCTTTTAGTATATCATATTATGGTAGATAGGTACGGAACCCTTAGGGCGCAAGTCCGAGTCGCACTTGGCCGGTTTTTTGTTTTGGCCCACATGCACCCTTAGCAATCATGCGTTCATAGAAACCGCATTATAGTCTAGGTAAGTTGCAGTACCAATTTAAACCAACATAGGCATAAAAAAAGTAATAAAAACATTATTCGGAATATTTACCACATTAATTCAACGCACTCTCATAAAATTAAGAAACCAAGTTTTATAGTCTGCTAATCCTTCTTCATGTTTTTATAGATCGAGTCAATTTAATGATAAACGCCCGAACGATGCCCCAAAATGTCAGAGAGCAAACATCAAAGTTTTTAATTATTAGAATTAATTTATTCTCGAGAGGTTAATCTTGGATGCGCTCGCCATCATTCCGAGTGATCTCCTCGTATTAATAATGTTTTATCATTTATTACGACTCATGAGTAATGAAAGTTACTGGCCACGCCCCGCGCTCTGCACACTCTGTCTTCGTCTTAAAAAGAAAAATAAATTAAAAAGTAAAGCGACGTTTTATACTTTTCTTTTTTTATCTTTAGAACGTTTAATTTAAAGCCAGCGACAAACGATTATGTAAATGTTGATCAAATCGTAATTTAGCTATGTGGGTGTTCCAAAATAAATGCGCTTTTTGCCGCGTTGATGTTGATCTATTAGGATTGCAAACCTGTCGATTGAGTTGAAATAAATTTGCATATTAATTTGAATAATCGTTGAAATATTGACTTTCTGTTTACTTTGACGTTTAGTGAGCATTACGATTATAATTACCACTTTTTAAAACATGACTAGAGTCACTTTGGACTTAAAATTACAAAAACCGAACTCATATATCCCGAAATTGCACGAGAAACTTACAAGCGTGCTGCTGCGTTCGAATACTTCCTCCCTACTTTTCTTTATTTATCTTATCCTTCATTTAATACCTTTTAAGAATATCTTAAGAGATGTTATCCTGCTTGATCGGATGGTTATCCCTGTGAATGAGCGTGTTGATGAGCTAGCTTGTTGCCACGTGAGCGCCTCGTTAGCGGCTGATTGATCGGCCATCGCTCGCCGGGACGTACAGCTTGATTCATATAATTTCTGGATAAATTTGGACTAATAGTTTTAACTTTCATACATACTCGTACACATAAACAGGGTCAGATTACTTGACCAAGCTAGATATACCGAGCTGAGCTCCCAGACCAAAATCAGAAGCCAGTAAATACGAAGTCTTTGGAGTGGGCCGATAATTTTGCGCATATTTATGTCCTCTGAGATGTGGACAAAGCTGTAATCACAAAATGGATCTCAAGAATAGAATAAGCCATCATAATCGACCCGGAAAGGAGGGCATGACAAGCTGCCCTTGTGGTGCCGGAAAAGAATAGTACCAACCCATCTCAATCCGTGGTGTGGGAAGAGGCGACTAAGGGTCCATGAACCGAAGGATGGCCAGCAGCGTCCTTCTGCGTATCGTATTATTTCTGCGGTCACCAACAACAGCGGTCGTCAGCCGCAACGCTTACACGCGTGGTGACAATGGTAATTCCCCTGCAAAGTACCACGCGATTGTTGGAATTTTGTAGGGAGCTCCCTGTCCTGTAGTGGACGTTACATGGGATGCTATGATGACAAGCTGGACGAGGACGCATGCACGGAAGGGAGGGTTTTGCCCTTCAGTGGGATAGCGTATTTTAGCGTAATGATAATGGCTTTCCAAATATTATATTGCTCTAATTTCCTGTTTGTACTTACAGTTTACTTGCGAGTCCGTTTGGTACTTAACACGTGTGTTCAGTACGTAAACCTACTGATTTTTAGTTAATATAATAACTACTCGTACGTACGTAGTTGTTATTTCATTTACCAATTAAGATCCTATAAATATTCTTAGGTACGAACGTACATAATCGAAATTAAATCTGTTACTGTCACTTTCTTACTCAACTACAACTTCAACTAGCGTTAGGCAACTGGCAGATATTTAGATAATTTTAATTTGAAGCTTATAAATCTCATCATCCTGTACGTCCACACCTATTGTTTCACTTGTTAATAGCGAGTGGTATAACTAATAACATCTCATTCGGATTCATTTCCCGTGATTAATTATCTGTTTAATCGATATAAGATGTTGTGCCAACAACCTTCTTGGGTTTCAACTTCAAACACAACCTCAAAATTGAGTTTAAAGCTACGGTGCTAAGGTCCGATTTTGAAAGTTTGTTCGTTCATGATAGATTGGGTTAAAGAGTTGATCTATCAAATTTTTTTCGTTTCATTGAAGATAGTCTTTGTTACAAGTTTAATTGGTGTCTTAAACATGCTCTTGGAAGGATAATTCGATTTCTTCTCGGGCTTGGTTCATTTGTTGTTCGTTCATTTAGTCGGACGAGTGTTAATCTAAAGTTGATTGATTAGAAACAACTCCGATATCTGTGGGCGTGGTTCTCATATTCCGTTGATATGTGGATTTAAGTGAATGTTCCACAAAATTGGGTTAAACCGTTGTTGTAATTAAAGCCAGATGAAGTGTTGTAATCAACCATGTCTTTAGCCAGTGTGTGTTGCCAGTGATGACATATGGCACCGAGACGTTGCCGCTTACGATGGGTCTTTTCAGGAAGCTCAAAGTCACCCAAAGGGCTATGCTCGGAGTCTCTCTGCGGGATCGTATCAGAAAAGAGAAGAGTGCAGGTCGCGGGAAGCCGCTGGATGCGAGCAGCGCAGGACCGGTCGTCATAGAGATCGTTAGGGGAGGCCTATATCCAGCAGTGGACGTCAATCAACCCATTTTCCATTTTATGCAAGGTGTCCATATTTAATTCGCTAAACGTTACGATGTACAGTCAAGAGCATATCAAGCTTGACACATAGGACGTTGTACCGTTCTTAATTAGATAGCTGTAGCTGTGTTAGTCGCGCTGCATTGTCAAGCTTGACCTGACCTTGACTGTACTAACTCAAACAGACCCTATAAAGGATCACCTCGGTGAAAGATATTTCCTGATTTATGTTATTTATATTTTCACATTTTACATTCTAAAGTTCAGCCTGTAATATCATCACATTTTTTTTAAACAAATATAGATTTTGGCTATTTGCATCGATAAAAAGTTACGCATTTATCAATAAAATTTTAATACATACAACACCGAGCATAGAAGTGGTTAGATGTTTACAAATTCATTAACATCTCGGTTATGGAGAGTTTCCGCTACGCTAACATTGTTTTTTATTTCTATTATTTCTTTGTTATTAGAAAGGTCTACCTGTGGTTTGGCGAAATCAATATGAACACTTTATATGAACTGATAATCTTAGGTTTTTAGATTTTGCCACTTTTCATAACCCATTATAATCTTCTCAAATAATATAACGCCGCTTCGGCGCTTCCGGCACCCACACAATGTTTATTTATTTTCACATTTAGTCAATGTTGGCACAATGACTTTCATTATAAAAACGAGAATTCCTGTATGTCTCGCGCTTTAAATAACCAAAGATTAATGGTGCGAACTGCGATTAGGACAAGGGTGGAGATTGATGGAGTTGCGTTTGCGTTGCGTGCGATTGTCACCAGTGCTATCATTGATATACATTAAAACATAGATAGTTGAGACATCTGTTTAATCTATTCCTGTCATCAGTCATATGACCAACGTATTAGTGAAAATAAACAATAAAATTGAACTCTTTTCCACAACAACCAATCAACTTTGATGCGCGGTTTTAACAGTTTGACTGATATCGTTACTCCAAGTCCGTTAGTTTCCATAACAACCATCTCGCACCGCTCTGTATGCTACACCGCAGGACCCTGCTCAGGAGAACATTTCTCGCGTCTTTCGACATAAACTGAAAAAAAAAGACTAGACTTTATGCTGAGGGTTGAATTATGTTGACAAAACTTTTGATTAACTCTCGACGCCCTTAGTAAAGCCTTTGATTAAATCTGTAGCTATCTATATTTTAATGCAATATCAATGGACACAATGCAATAACTCGTGCGATATGCTGAATACTTGATTAGCTCGTGTTAGTTTTGGCACAATACACAAACAAGACATGGGAGAGACAAATTAATGGTAGTGTCTATCACATATCAAGTCATTGCATGGCTTGACAAGTGTCTGATGATCATTTCGGTAACCTTTTCTGACAAGTATATTGTATACGGTGTTTTTAAAATGGTACTTACATTATTATTTAGTGTTTTACTTCATTCGACTGGCAGATACTCATTCGAAAACGGCAGGCTCTAAAATGTAAGGAGAAAAGAAAAGAAAAATCAATGTTTTAATGTTGATTAATATACTGCTATCGGTACTATAAACCTAAACTGTTATTCCTAAACTTTGCAGTGATATACTAGGTTATTTTTTTGGACCTGATTTGCGTATGCCCAAGTTATTACAGAGGTCAAAAGCAACAACTTTTGTTCTACGACTTTTCTAACAACGCACGAAAAATTTTCAACTTCCCATACAAAATGGGTCGGTCACGTGACCACTTTAGTATGGGGAGTCGAAATTTTTTTGTCAAAAGCAACAACTTTTGTTCTACGACTTTTCTAACAACGCACGAAAAATTTTCAACTTCCCATACAAAATGGGTCGGTCACGTGACCACTTTAGTATTGGGAGTCGAAAATTTTTTGTGCGTTGTTAGAAAAGTCGTAGAACAAAAGTTGTTGCTTTTGACCTCTGTAATAACGCGGGCATACGCAAATCAGGTCCAAAAAAATAACCTACTGATACTGTAACCTTTTGATATCTACTGTACATTGAGTACAGTAGATATCAAAACGACCGACACCAAACAACATTTTTATAAATCGGTTTTGCAACTCTTATGTTACTAAAATGTCACAAGTACTTCTTACCCTGTTGCCTGCCGTAATTTATTGTAATTGATAAAATACACTTATTTGCAAAATTTACCCTGTAATTTAGAATCCTGTGACGTGACAGTATGATTGTAGTGCGAGGAATCTTCCATTTATCACGCAATTCGCAAGATAGCTGTCACTGAAGTGACTTTTATTCGAGCTCACTCATCATTGCACCAGCCACTTTGAATGCCACCGATGCCCTTCTGGCTCCCTGGTACAAGTCAAGAGCGTTTATTTTGAAATTCAATTTATGCTACCACCGACGTAGATGGAGAGAGTCGCCGCTAATCTTTCTCTTTTGTGTGTGGCATCCCTTACCTAATCGCATACCAAATAGGGTGCTGCCTGCATATTGAATCTTTTTTTTAATTTATCAAAGAAGTTCACTGTACTTTAATAGAGCATATCAAGAAGTACCTAAATTAGCAGGGTTACCTTGCCCTAATCCTTTTACCTACTTTCGTAAGGCGCGATATAATTATATTCATATTCATATTATTTGGTTATAATGACTGTGCCATCTGTTCCTCATGCACTAGGCAGTGTGCCTGTTTATCTTAGATTTCTTTGAATTGTTCGCCAGCTGGTTATATTCATTGTGGTGCCTTATTAACCAGTACGAAAATAAAAGTTCGATAAAATAGAAATTAATACCGATATTCGAGTTTACGTCAAAAAAATACGGGAATGTCAAAGTCAAAGTATACTTCATATTAGGATTCTTTTATCGCTTTATGACGTCAATTAAACTAATAGTTACGTTCACAAACGAAGTGGCGCCATCCTCATCTCATCCAATTCTTTCAGTTGCCTCATACGAGTAGCTTTTTGCTGTACCTATAGATTAAACATACATCACACATCTAATCGCGTATCTCTCACAACTCGCGACGCATATCGAACGGGGTCGCCCCGCATGACTTGCGCTATTCAGACCGTTATTGGCGCGAGATGACCGTAACAAACTTTACTATGTCTAGTGACGTGTCGCAGACGATTTGTTTGCAAATGTCTCTCACATATTCAGTCTATCAGAGAACTAAATAACGGGTTATACCTCCAGTTACATATAGTTTTTTTTAGTTAAAATCCTATTGAAACAATTGCTGAAATTTTTAGTTTTAAACAAACAAAAATCTTGTGCAACTAATGGTTAAAGTTTTAAGACTAATATTACATCTGGAAAGCTTTTTAGGGTTCCGTACATCAAAATAAAAAACCGGCTAAGTGCGAGTCGGACTCGCGCACAGAGGGTTCCGTACCACCACATAACCATAATTGTATTAGTTGAAATTTCAGTAAGTTAATGTGCTAGATTTTTGAGTCCGACACGCGCTTGACCAAATTTTATTATGTGTTATTATTTTATAGCTTATGCACTATAAACATACCAATTTTCAAGTTTGCAAGTGCTCCCGTTTTTGAAATAGAACTAAAACAAAACCACCTCCGCGACCATTCAACTTGACCCCTCTCTTATATGAATGTTCTTGAAACGGGAGCTCACCTCAATTGGTTACCATTAGTTGTGAGAAAAGTTGTAATATTTAATGATTTCACACTTTTCCCTTCATTTGTACTGTGAGACCTAGCTTCTTGCCAAATTTCATAATTTTAGGTCAACGGGAAGTACCCTATAGGTTTTGCTTTAGTGCATAAATGTATGGAGATGAGGACATAAAATGCCATATCTTTTGATGGCGTCGTTGTAAAAAATTTAAATTTTCAGATCTTGTGTGGTTTATGGACCCTAATATATGGTATCAATTTCAACCTGATACCTGTGCCCGTTCGTGAGATAAAGGGTCTTGACAGACAGACAGACAGACGGACAACAAAGTGATGCTATAAGGGTTCCGTTTTTTTCTTTTGAGGTACGGAACCCTAAAAAACGGAACCCTTATAGGATCACTTTGTTGTCCGTCTGTCAAGACCCTTTTTCTCACGAACGAGAAGAGGTATCAGGTTGAAATTGATAACGAATATTAAGGTCCGTAAACCACACAAGATCTGAAAATTTAAGTTTTTTACGACGACGCAATCAAAAGATATGGCTTTTTATGTCCTCATCTCCATACATTTATGCAAAAAAGCAAAACCTACAGGGTACTTCCCGTTGACCTAAAATTACGAAATTTGGCAAGAAGCTAGGTCTCACAGTACAAATAAAGGGAAAAGTCTAAAATCATTAAATATTTAAATTTTTCTCACAACTAAAGTAACCAATTAAGGTGAGCTCCCGTTTCAAGAACTTTTCTATAAAAGAGAGGTCAAGTTGGATGGTCGCTGAGTTTTTAAAATCAAAGAGCAAAAGCTTTTAGTATATCATATGGTAAATAGGTACGGAACCCTTAGGGCGCGAGTCCGTCTCGCACTTGGCCGGTTTTTTTTATGGCACACATATTGTAAACCATGTTATACACACACTTAGGGTGAATAAAATTGTTTCATCTCACTATAAAAATAAAAACGAGCCGTCAAATAGTCTGTGAAGCAAAATATGGGTTATAACATTTAGCAACTGTAATAATGACGTCATAAGTAACGCAAACTTTAGCTGCTCGATTTTGGCCGAATTATTCTGATCAAATCAATTGTTAACTTTAATTTCAAGTGAAGCCAGTTTCACCGTGCATGACCGTTGAATTTACTAGCCATTTGGCCAATTCCTCAATTTATAAAATTTCAGAGTGTGATACCTAACCTACCTATCCATATTCATTGATTTTTCGTCATTGGTACTCAAAGCTAAAGTGATATTTTGATCAATATTTTATCCGTCAACATTTTCTGCATCATCTGAGTAATCCATCTATTCGATTTATATATTGACACACGCATGTCTTTGCATGTAAGTAATATTAGCCGACTTTCTAGAAGCGCATTAATTATGCAGGTTTACTTAAACAGTAGTCGCTACCGGTTATTTGTGTACGCAGCCTTACCTTTCATTCCCGTAGGTTGAGAATTTTGTTGACGTAGCTGACACGGAGATTGGAAATGAAAATATAAATCTCTCGTCAATCAAGAATTTTATTGTTTTTATTGTTTGAAATGGTAAACTATGCAAATTGAATCGTCAGCGTCTTTTGTATTGATATCGCGTAGGTATATGCCAGTTTAGGATTTTTTCCCACATAACTAAAATATCCACATTGTGCTTGCTTGAAAGCTAGACTCCTGGAGAAGAAAGATAAAATCCTGTCAACAATTTTAAACCAAAATAAAAGGGACAAAGTAAAGTTTATGCATATTCTATTAAAAATATTCTGTTGTCGAAAGTTAAAACGGTGGATTCAGACTATGAAACTGAAACCCTTTTCTCTAGAAACATAGTTTTCAATATAAAAAGTGTTGATGAAAATTTCTTAAGGTCAGTCAAACTTATTTTGAGGTAAATTGTTTAGTTTCATAGTCTGGATCCACAGTAAGTATCAGATTTCGGTAGATGTACTTTACACCTGTGTAGTATGTATAACACATCATTTATGCATTAATAAGAAATAAAAAAAATCAGGACAAGACATTGTCATCCTTTCCTAAAACACTACGTATGGCGACAGTCTCTATTAACCGCGACAGTAGGCGTGAACATTTCCCTCATAAAAGAAATATAATAAAGCTGTCTCGATTCGAGGAAATACCGAGATATGATCGATTATTTTCGTCGTGTCGTGAAAAATGTGGTAGTGTTTTGTCGTCGTCGGCGCGACCGTAACACGATCAAACGAAAGAAGCCAGCTGCTTGATTCTTATACAAATAAAAGTGGAATTAATCAACGAAATAGTGATGGAAGTCGTCATAAATATTGGCTAGGAATGTCGCTCGGATGTGGAGTATGCTAATGTCTTGTCACCGGTTGAGATTTGAGGCATATGTTTTGCAGAAAAAAGGGCTATTGTTTTATTAAAATTAAATTGTGACAAAAACGAAATTGAAAAATAGGATATAAGCTAATAATTTGTGAACTTTTTTGATTTTCAAACCACGAACAATGAAGAAAATACCAGCTACCGACTAACCTAGCAACATGTCAGAAGTGTCAAAACGGATATCATTAGATTTCGTATGAAATTACCTCTTACTTCATAATGTCACTGTGAACGCATTATACCATTGAAACAACATAATAATCATTTACTTATATATAAGTACTAGCCCATCGGCACGTTACAATGTCCCCAATTCGTTGGTCCGAAATCTGACGTTTAGGACCAACAAATGTCAGTCGTTGTCAGTCATATTGACAACATTGGATGCAAATAAACTTACCAACAAAATGGAATGTTCTTAGTTGAAGAAACAATATACTCTTATTATTATTATTGTTATTTCTTATTATTGTTTTGACTATAATCCAATTAATGAAACTGAAAAACCGGGTCTAAATTACATATTAACAGTAAAAAGTTTGTTTTGTTTTTTCCCGCCATATTATTTCCGTTCCGTGTATTTAGCACCGACCGAAGTACTACACAACGTAGTTCACGCGATTTCCCACAGATGGCGCTATTTTTTCTTGTATGGGGAAATTTTAAACCGCTTGTTCCCAAGATCTTATCTTGACTATATAAATCTATGATAATAATATAAATTTCAAACTATGCTCTCATTGAATGAAAGATATTTTCTTAAATTTTTTATCTAGATAAGCAGTTGGTAGACAGGCCATCAATGTTCTTGAAGTCGACAGAGCTAAAAAAAGGTATCTGAGTAACTGTTACGAGTAGTGTTACTAGGAGTCCCCTCACTAGCAGACAGAAAGTAACGCGGCGTGTCTTCCTGACCGTCGCACCACTACGCCCGGACCAGATCCGATGCTAATCTCGCGCCGAAATGTAAATTAATATATCAAAGTCACACAAGTATACACTTTTTAATGAAATCGTCTCGCAGACGACATTCACACCACTATTAATAACCTTTATCGTGGCTTAAACGCTTGTCTCGAATCGTACACACAAGCCTTTGTTCACGTCTTCAATAAAATTTAAATTATTTCACACATGCGACTATCATTCTTACTTTCAATCTCTTTGATGTTGGGACGTTTCTATCTACCGTTCTTATGCCACTCTTTATGTTAAACAGTATCATTAGTAACATTTTTATTGAGTACAAATTACGGATCGAAAGGGTGTTTAGTTAACATGAATTTTTATGATCCCTTAATGAGCGGAATTTCGAATAAATTATTCCTTAAGATGATACAAATTTTTTCAAAGTTCGGCCCCCGATCCGTCAAGTTTTTGGATTTATTTTGTGCGCTGCATATTTTAATGTTCATTAATAAAAATCAATGGTGGGTCAGTTCCACTGTGAGAGTAGTTTGTAAACAAGAGGATTAAAAACTTACGAAAATGCTATTACGAGTATGTATTATGAACTTTTTGACAATCTGTGCGACGGAAATTTTATTTATTTGGTCTCTTGTTTTGCGTAGCCATGCATACAGGTTATAATAATTTGAAGATGTAGTAAGGACGTGAGTAAATAAAGCTTTACAAGAAGCTTAATTTAAGTTTAATTAAAGAAAATGAGCGAATAACAGATACAGACATACTTTAACAGATTCTGACCGCAAGTTGCACAAAGAGTCTTCAAAGTTAAAGTTCATTTACTTGTATTGCTGCTACTTTCTGTTCTGTTGGCAAAAAGCCTCAGGATTATTAATTTTGATACTTGTGCAACTAAATTTGTTGTAATCAATACAGGGCAAAATCGCGCGACAGCTCAAAGGTAATACTCAGACTATGTAACGGAACAAATTTTCCAATAAAAAAACATGGGTCGAAACCGGAGAGATTTATTGGCTTCTCCATACAAAATGCACTGTCGACCGTCGAAGATTTGTATGGAAGGCCAAAAAAATTCTCCGATTTCGACCCATGTTTCTTTGGAAAAGTTGTTCAGTATGAGTACAAGTTTGAGCTGTCGCACGCTTTTGCATTTACACCATGTATACAGGATGTAAGAAAAAGGGTATTCCAACCCTTTCAGGGTACCGAATTTGATGAAACTGAACTGATGTGTTTCTTAGGGAAAATTGTTCAGTTTCATGGGCAGAATCACATCCCACAGGGTTGATATAACCTTTCTATTACACCTTGTATACTAACAAATTTATAATTTTAGTGAACCAGCCCTTTTATTTATTTTGGCTGTGGGTGGGAAGGAACTATAATTCATATCGCCAAATTAATTTTTCATCCCATCTATCCGAAAATCGCTGAACGGTTCGTCAATAAAGGCGAACAAAATAGCTGTTTTCTCCAAGAGACTTTTCGTAGCGGGTAAAAATGGGATTTAAAATAAGAATTTGAAATTAGGTCCACCATAGGAATATTTTAGGTCAACCATAGAGATCGAACCAAAATATTGTATGAAAAATGATACTGGCCGGTTGTACTACTAAAATTATTATGAATACTAAAAAGAAATATGCTTGAAATGTCAACAAGACTACCAACCAAAGAGGTTCTGTTCCTTATTAATACAAAAATGTCAATAACATTTTCAGTTGTTACAAATAATACTTAGATTTTTAGTATTGTTTCATCAAGTAATAATATTTATTTTATATTTAAAACTATTGACGAGTGTGTGTCTCAATGAGCCTCTTATTCTTTTCTCATAGAGGGAGATGAAAAGTAGAGTGTATTACGCGGCTGCAAAAATATTTTTACCTTGGGCGACCTATTGAATCCCTCGCTACGTTCAGGATTCTACTTTAGAATCCCTCGCCATGCTCGGGATTCTACTCAAGAATCCTTCACTTCGCTCTGGATTCAAAATAGCGCCCTCGCCTTAAAAATATTATTTTACAGCCTTGTGATACAATCTACTATTGCGAATACATCACATGAATAAAAGAAATATTTTTATTAAACGCGATAAATATCCGGTAAGATTGGAAAAGTGGAAACGTTTGTGAGAGCAGTGATCTTTATTAGCTACATGCAAAAAAAACTATTTAAGAATTTTTGTGAAACTGCTTCAACAGTTTAATAAATAAAACATAGTACCTATTATCGCACGCAGCGGGCTATCAATGCTCTCCGTGTACAATATAATAATGCATTCAGGGTGGTGTTGGGGCTCCCGCGCTACTGTAGTGCATCAGCGATGTTTGCACACGCTCACACAGACGGCTTTCACACCGTGCTGCGACGCCGCATAGCATAGCTGATGTACAGGGTGCGCGGGAGCACCAACACCATCCTGAGGGTCCTCGGTGACAAGCATGACTGCCCTCTGCAGCGGCACTGGGTTCGAGCGCACGTGCACGTGCCTGGCGTCGCACAGGGCGGTAGGTATTTAAATTAAATAAATGAATATTTTAAAATTTAAATTTATTTAACTTATTTTATTTAATTTTATTATTTTGACATGTTTTGATCTGTATTGTAATTGAAATTTGAATTGAATTGTTTTAATTGGATATGTATTTTCTAACATAGATTATAAGTTACTTACTAACAAAATATGGACAATTGTCTGAAATAAACTGATTTTTTTTTTTTTTTTTATTATTTAAAATATGTTGCTATTACATCGGAAATAGGAAATTTGGAAAATAATGTGAAACTTGGCCTACGTTTTCATGAAAAGTAAAAATATCTTCTGTTACTATGAATAACTTTCATCTTTCTATTGTTACTACCAATTTTATTTAGCACTTAAGTTTATATACAACGTGTAATTCTAAATACGCAAAACGTCTCGTGGGGTAGTTCTACCCATGTAACAGAATTTTTTTGTACAACTTTTGGAAACAAAAAAAAATTAAAATCGAATCTTCATACAAAACGGAAATCTAATCCGGTTATTTTTTATGGAGAACCAAATTCTTTTTCATTTTAAATTCCAAAAGTAGTAGAACAAAAGTTGTTCAGTTACATGGGTATAACTACCCCCCGAGAGGTTTTGCGTATTTGATATAATAAGATGCCTAAATACCGCTAAATATAAATTTCGTAGGTGCCGAAACTTCATCGTGCCCGATACCACGCGCGTGTTTAATCGATTATGTTTAGGTATCGAATTCGCTCGGGTTTCGATTCGATACCGGGTAGATTCGACGACGAAATTCGAACCCTTGACGTTGGATTCGATTGTGATTTTCGGAGGGTCATTACCCTGCTATAAATTAAGTGAATGCAGGTGAAAATAATTAGGTATGTTTTTTGCTCAGACAGTAGGTATACAGTTAGATCAGGTCATATTGAAATAGACACCTCATAACTGGTTTCGAAGAGGCATTATACCCAACCCATAAAAAAATTATTCAACTTAAGAAGAGAGGGCTGGGGGGAGAGTGTGACCGCATTATAATACTAAAACATGGCTCGCTCTTTCCTCAGTTTGTATGAGCCTATTGTTGTCCGTGTGTCCATCCGCATCAAATACGCCCATAAATCATATTCGTCGTAAATTCGATACGACTCACAACGATCCATCTGTTCTTATTTTGAATTTTTGAAATCGTGCGCGACACCAAAAAAATAATTATAATAAACGACGCGACATTTATACGGTTATTGAATTGATGAAAGGAACTTTTCAGAGTTCAAACTTTCGAAGACTTGGGGACATTCTCCCTGCGAACAATCGCGTGTAAAATGTAATAAATGTTGCATGTACATATTAAGATGTTTCGAGCATTTTGAGCTGTTCGGGTGGAGTAAATTAGTAAAATTGTTAAGGGTTTTTCATTTTGCGAGGTAATTGCGGCGCATTATAGAGTTGAATCACAAATTGCATACTAGCTATTGTTGCGTGCGGCCCCACACATCACCGCGTGTTTACGCGACAAGCACGTAGCTTTTACTTTGTCGCGCGACATCTGCTATTTGCTCTTTGCCCGCGACAGATGTCGCCACCTCTATCTTGAACACATAGAGTCGACATTGCTTCACTCCAAACGTCGCAGAATAGTGGCATTTCAATCGAAAGACGCGTTTAATTTTAAAATTCAACGTGTGAAGGGAATTTTATTGAAGGTTTATTTAGAGCTTTCCTTACAATGTCAAGGTTTGCTATTGAAATTACACGCTTTGTTCTTGTTTGTTGCTCATTGGCGGGTTCAGTATATTGCTTGCTATTCAACGCTGCTGTAGCTAAGTGTCAACAGTAAACTAGCATTCTATTTTCACATTCTTCACTATTTTGTAGGTTTGTAAGCACTTATTTTTATGTAAACTTTATTATTGTCCTGTCTGTTAATACTTCTTGTATTGATTGTTGTTTAGAAGAAGAATAGAGCCATCACACTTTGAGCTTAAGACAACTTATCCACTCTGTATTTTGTATTTGTTTTATATGTACCAACTGTAGGTACGAATAAGTTTGTGGTGTTAAAGAGGATATCTTTTGGCGACAACTTCATCGGAGGTCTAGTTTACCAATTTGTTATCTAAAGAAAACAAATACTTGACCACCAAGACTAATAATGACGCAACCGCATCCTAAAATGTACACTAAGTTAGTGATGCTTAGAGGTGGTTTTTCTATGAAACGTTGAATGGGTTGAAAAAAAATGATAAGTCCTTTGTAATCTTTCTGACGCCACGGAGGCTTACGCCGAGTTAATTGCTTTGAAACGTTTTTTTTTTCGTCGACTAAATGTTTTATTATTGTATCTTGTCTACCTGAATTGGAGACAGCATTGATAGGTACAGACATGGAAAAAAGGTTGATAAAATGTGAGTCAGTATTCAGCAATGTTATCGTATCGTAATGTCGGCGTGTTCTATCGATAAATGTTTGTTTTGGTGCGTGCCTGACATAATTGATATCGTGCTTATTAGGAAATTAGAGTTAAATCAACATATTGATTGATAAAAGTTGAAAAAGGTTCCAAGAACATTTCTAAAAGTAAACGTTGGTACCTCATAAACAATATTTCGATTAAGTAACGTGTATATATTTTTACTCTACTCCCCCAAAAAAAAAAGTTATTCAACAAAGTCCAGAAAACAACTCGTAAAGAGGTTGAAAGTATAGATGTATTTATGTTATTTTCGTCTGTATTATTTATTATAAAGGCTATAATAGCAATTCTGAAACAAGGTAGTTACCTAAACAAAGGCGTGCTGATGCTTTCATGACGAATATTATAAATAACATCAAACACTACTACAAATCGGGAACTTTCTAAATCACCAGTTCCCAGAATTGTAGCGACCAATAAAGCAACAATTTAAATTACCACCCTTATATTGACCATTCCGGGCGCCAATACCGTTACTGGTCCTATAGATTCTTCTATTGTAACTTTTTTCATCATTTTTTTCTTCCATTTGATTCTGTTTCTTTGCCGACCAGCCTGCCGCCAGTATTGTTTCCGACACGTTTTGGACAAACATCCTCTGTTCAATGAACATTGAACCCCTATAAAGTATTAGACAGATTTTTTGCAAGCGGGCCTTTCCAGATTGCTGTACCTACATTGTAGGTAGACGATATTATTTTTATTATCTTTGTAAAAGAATAATTGTTACCGAAGATAATGCATTATTTAAATATGTTAGCAAGAAAAACGCAATAAATAGAGATGAAGTCTAGTAAAATTACCTAAGATCAAAGAAAAGGTCTCAAATTCAGAGAAACATTATGAGTAAAGAACGGACCAAACAAAGGCCTATTCTGGCAATGTCAACACGCGTTTCCGTCTCATTAGTACTCGTATGAACAAGTAGGAATGAGGAAACACGGATCGAGCGAAACAAATGATTGGCAACATTGTTTCTTGCGGCTTGATTGCTTCGATTATGGAATGCGACAATTTACGTGACTGTGTTTGTAATACTGTGCATTGGTGAAAATTTTTATACACCATATTAAAACAGATGCCAAAAAATTCTGAAATAAAAGCTACACTAGCAATTTTAAATCGACGGGGTTGTTATATTGATCAGTATTGGATAGGTATTTTTAAAGAAATAGTATCTTTGGCGCGATTGCATTCATCCCACTTTCGTAGCTCTTAGAAGTGATGCCTTGTCATTAAGTTCCTCTCTCGGACCTTAGGTTACAGCTACTCCGGGATATCGATCGTGATCGGCTTGCAATTTGCTGCGATCGCTAGATGGCGTTTCTCAGAACTGGCGCGCTCCGTCACGCGGCGCCGCAGCTCAGCTCTCTATGTAATTTATTGCTTATTTCGATGTAATTGCACCCTCTACGCCCCCCGCTAAATGTTCCTGGTATCCTAGTACTAAGCGTGAACTGTACATACAATGTATCTAGACCGGTCTTTTATTTATTGTAGTGTAGTGAGATGAGGCACAATTAACATACTTGCTATTGTTTAAACGAGAATCCATTAGAAGCAAAACGTCAGTGCCAAAATTAAACAATAACGAAAAAAATCTTACCAATAGAAATAAGGCAAGAAGATGCAGACATTAAAGATAAAGACCCTCTCACTGCAGGGCAAAGGTCTCTCTTAAAAACAAACACTAAATGTAGGTTAAAATGAAAAGACCATTTTGCGGAAAAGTAACTAATTATTTATGATTAATTATGGTTTATGTTGATGTCCAAAAATAATTTGTAAGTCAAGTATCTTTATTTATTTCAATTTATAATTTAAAAGGATTGTAGTTGGCTTACCTTTACAACCTGGCAAGAGAATTTTCAATGCTTTGCGGACTCTCTCCTGCCCTTGATCTTGCTTGCACGCCTACAGTATTATATGTAATACCTACTATTTTCAGCATATTCCACCTGATACAAAAATGGCTGCCAGCTCCATTGTTTGACATTCCGACGGGAAGCAATTGCGATAATTGTAATTAGTCGTAATTGTCTAATTGTCTCAGTGATTGCGGCAAGTGACTAGCTTGATACGCGCGAATCTACGCGCAATCTTGATCACCTCTAATAACTGTCCTGCGCAGCCTACTTACGTATGTTCCTCTTATCTTTTGTCACTATCAGACTACGCCGCTGCTTCTTTAAAATTTTCAATTAATTACATTTTTCATTTTTTTTTTGGTTTTAAAGTTACATGTAACGTTACAACGAGATAACGTTCTAATATTATCATAACAACTTATGAAAAAACAACCACTTGTACCATATCATCTTTCCAAATGTTTTTGCCGCAAATATCTTTGTTGAAACTTCCAAGCCAATTTTGTTTTAGCACGCAATCAAGCTTATTATTTAAACCGGCTACGAATTTATAAACTGAGGGAAAAACTTTGCTCAGGAACAGGCGAGTGTTGTAACCGTCTAATTCCAGAGAATTAGAATAATATAGTTGGAGGTCATTCATTTGGCTCCGGGTTTCTATAATGTAGGTTTTGTGAAATACGACACTAATGTTTTGATTAATACTGATTTGCTTTATGTTTCAAGATCACAAGCCGAATCTGATTTCGTTATGACGTCGTACAACCCATATAGTTTGAACAGCTGTAATATTTTTAGATAAGTTTATTGCAAACAAATTTTGGTCTCTCTTATTGCTCTACGATAATATTAGTGAAAATTAGTATTTGTTTACTATATTTAATATTATGAATAGTGAATTGTGACACAAGAAAATATTACCACATAAATACAGGGTGTTAATTTAATTGCGTGCCATAGCTTAAGGGGTGTTTCAGTAACGATAAAGGAACACAAGAAAAATACTTAAAAAAATCTTATTGAAAAATAATAAACTCCATTGAAACCAAACTAACACAGAGGGCAATGACCCAGAGCACCCCGCTATCAAAAGCGCGCGAAAGAGTTTCAGTTATGTATGTATGTACCTTGAGTTTGGATTTTTGAGCTTCCGTCAATGACCATGTTTGCGCACCGTAGGTTAAGATGGGCAGGATACACATGTCGACTAGTTTTCGCTTTAGTGTCAATGGAAGGTTGCCCTTCATCAGTAACTCAAGGTTTGCCAACGTGCAATGGAGCTTAGCATTTTAGGTGTAAAAAGGATAGATCACATCCGGAACACCACCCTGCGTTCCAAAACCGGCATCGAAGACGTTGGAAAAAAAACCGGCCAAGTGCGAGTCGGACTCGCGCAATGAGGGTTCCGTACCACCACATAAACATAATTGTATTAGTTGAAATTTCAGTAAGTTAATGTGCTAGATTTTTTGAGTCCGACACGCGCTTGACCAAATTTTATTATTTGTTGTTATTTTATAGCCTATGCCCTATAAACATACCAATTTTCAAGTTTGTAAGTGTTCCCGTTTTTAAATAGAACTAAAACAAAAATCGCCTCAGCAACCATCCAACTTGACCCCTCTCTTATATGAATGTTCTTGAAACGGGAGCTCACCACAATTGGTTACCATTAGTTGTGAGAAAAGTTGTAATATTTAATGATTTCAGACTTTTCCCATTATTTGTACAGTGAGACCTAGCTTCTTGCCAAATTTCATAATTTTAGGTCAACGGGAAGTACCCTGTAGGTTTTTCATTTTTGAATAAATGTATGGAGATGAAGACAAAAAATGCCATATCTTTTGATTGCGTCGTTGTAAAAAATTGAAATTTTCAGATCTTGTGTGGTTCATGGATCCTAATATATGGTATTAATTTCAACCTGATAACTTTACCCGTTCGTGAGATAAAGGGTCTTGACAGACAGACAGACAGACAGACAGACAGACAGACGGACAACAAAGTGATCCTATAAGGGTTCCGTTTTTTTCTTTTGAGGTACGGAACCCTAAAAAGACAGCTATTCTGAAGTGGAGCTGGGCAGGACATGTCTCACGCATGCATCCAGATAGGTGGGCTAAGTTAGCTACGGACTGGATCACAGAAGACGGGCGGCGTCGCCAAGGTCGTCCTTTTTTTTTTACACGGGGAAATCCGTCATGGATACACTGCCGTCCGGGGGAACGACAGTGTTATGTCAGACTCTTACTGACTAAAACCCTGTGGTGGCCAACTCTGGCACATTTGAAGAGGTCCCGGGAATCGCCACAGGCATACGGCCGGTACAAGAAGAAGATGGCGCGACAACTTGGAGGCTTTTTTATCAGACTGGAGAACAGAGACTTAAGACCGCGATAACTGGCGAAAGAAAGGGGAGGCCTTTGCCCAGCAGTGGGACACATTAGAGGCTATATAATAATAATAATAAATAAATGTATGTACCTACCCACCTTATCCACTGATACTCGTTTCAATTGAGGTTTTGATTTTTTTGAGTAGGATTTTTTACATATTTATTTTGTGTTTCTTTATCGTCTGAAACACCCCCTAAGCTATGGCACGCAATTAAATTAACACCCTGTATATAACCCCATGCCCTGTCACAAATTTGGTTGTTCTTACACACCTGCGAATTTCATTAAAGTATTCTGTCACCTACTGGCCTATTTCAACGACAACAAACGCTTCCCTCTGTGTTGGTTAAAATAAAAACCTATGATAAGCGTCCAGTCATTAATCACTCGACATATATTGTCACAACACATCTACGGTCTCTCTGATCTTAGTAGGTACTTCCTATACAAAAATTTTACTATCTAAACCCTCTTGTTACTCTTTAAGCTAATTGCTTTCAAACTGTATTCCTCTCATTTCTTTATTCTTAACTTTTGAATAAAAAAGTCTAAAATGTCTTAATTGAATTTTTCATTGACATGCGTGACGATTCTCATTAATAATTTTTAGAAATACAGATCTTAATAGAAACGCGTATGACAGTTGGCACGTTAAAGTATAGTCATCATTGGTTGCGAAATACATACATCATTAATTTTATTGAGCGAAATATCCTGAATTTAATAGTTGATCGCTATATTTCATCAATGGGCTTTGCAACCGCAGTATTGTTTCAACATAATTTATGCTGGTCTTTGATCGCGACGAGGCTATTACATTTGTTTCGCGGGAATGATATTAATCAAACGCATTTATTGCGGTCGCATATGAAATTAACTGCTGTTGTAGATTAAACGTAGCTTCTCAGAATATTCGGCTATCAAATATTTCCTACAATAAACCAGTTTGGACTGTTATTGCATTTCCCTGGTTTCGGGTCCATCGTGCTTACTTTAATAACTGCGACATCATATTCCTGGATCGCGGCCAATGTTTAATGAATGTTTATTGTTGTAGCTAAGATACTAAATGCTGATATAATGAGTGTGATTCTGAAATTTCGGTACGCATTACAAACAAATCACACAAAACCCGTAAAATAAAATTATCATGCATCACACTGATCAAAACACATGTGGCGCGCGGCGAGTCGCGAGACCGTGATATAAAAGATTAAAAATAAATAACAAAGCAATCAAAGAATCCAGCCGAGAAACAAGAAGACATGAAATCTCCCGCGACGTCTGTCAAATTAGCATCACAAACCGAAAATAGCGTCATTCTAATTATTTTGATGACTCAACCGAAATACAATTAATCTTGCTGCTTCTGTGAACTGTCCAAGTGACGGACGGACGAAAATATCGTCGCATTTCGCGATAAATAAACTTGGGAGTCGAATATCGGATTTCGATTCCATTGGTGCTGCGTATCAAAGATTTTATACGCGTGTTAGATGGCGGGCAGCGGAGCGCAATGCCGGCCGACGCGCACCTTCTACGTATCCACTGGCTTCAGCTCCGACTACTGTCACTTGTACACTGTTTACAGTTTACATTGATGAAACTGGCTCAAGCTGCTGTGCACAATCAAATTTGTCTTGTCAATTGTCGGCTTCTATTATCTTCAATTAAATGCAATCTCCTTGCAATTCATAGTCATCGTGACTGGACCTGAACCATTCTGTAACTTGTCATATTAACAGCGAATAATCGTAGCAAACATAACGTATATCTAAAAGTCCCATTTGAGCACTTTACACTGTAGTAAAAGTTGCTTCATTCATACGTCCATATTGACAGGTTTAGGTAGTCTACACATAAAAGGTTGCTAATAAAAAGTCCTTGTCGCGTTCATTTTTATGATCGCCTTGTCTCTGGTTATTTACCTCTGTGAGTCACATTTGAAATTAAAGGCAGCTATCTAGTCTTTCTATTTCTAAGAGAGAACGGAAATCAGCTGTCGCACCCTGATTCCGTCTGGGAGATGGTCCAATGCGTCTGCTATTACATTAGATCGGGTTGGTTCCACAGTGATTGGTAAGACGAGACGTGATTTTCCTAGGAACACTGTCTTCTTTAATTACAACGCATTTTTTTAATTGTGTCGATTGTGGCTGAATTGCATTTTTTTAATCTATTTGATTTTTATTATAAACTCTTTTCTTTTAGATAATATCACTTTCATACTTTTTAATTGTTAATGTCTCATTAAGATCCTGCTGTCAATTTCTGTTTTGTTAACAAAAACCACATAAAAACAGTATCAAATGATTAAACCTTAATGAGGCTTTATGTAACCTGACGATTTATCTTGTAGCTTATGTAAGACGGAGTTATACGAGTATCAAGTTGGAGCAGTTTAAAAAGAGCGGCGGTTTTATTCGATATCGTTTGTTTTATAGTCTCGGTGACGTGTTTACCCCCCACATTGCCCTTGCCGAGAACTACACTCAAATGGTGATTGAGTTTTATTGCTATAGTCCTGTTGATACAGTAGTTCGTTGATTTGATCAGTCCTACGAGCCGTCTGCGCTGTGTCTAGCGTTCGAACTAACACTCATAAATCATCCTGCCCACAAATTGGAAACACACCGCTAAACAGCTCACCTCTATAAAAATCTCAAATAATAATCTCGGATCTAAATCCCATAAAAATATGATTTCGAGTGGGTTTAATACTTTAATCCCGGCGCGGTTTTACGACGGTATAAAAGTTGATTAATAACGTGAGTTGCGGTGGATATGAGTTATGCTATACGGGCATCGGGTACTATAAGGTGGTACATTGTTGCGTGACCCATTTAAAGTGCGATATTTTGGCGGGTGGGCCAGACGAAACAAGCCCTTTAATTGAAATCCGATGTGGTTCGTTTTGATCAAGGTCTTGGCTTTCGCTTATGTTCTTCTTGTTCATTCGAATTACATCATAATTTGGTTACGTTTACTTACTAGCCATGTGCTTTTAGTTGCAGACCTTGCAGCAATAGAATTTAGTTTTTTCTCATAGGCAATTTGACGAAAAGAAAACTATTTTTCTTTAAAATATTATAAAGCAATTTCCATGATAAGCCGCCAATTATCTCGACAATAACGTACGTCAATCTTTCAGTCAAGTTGACGTACGCCGACGTTTCGTCAGATGCGCCCGCGTCCGCAGACGGTACTCTCCGATCTGTCACATGATTTGAACAGTATCAAATTTAGTGCGTGACAATGCTAGTGACGCATATCTATCAGATTCCCAGAAAATCCTATTTTTATATGAATATTTATTGTAAAATTAAATAGAAAGTAAATCAAAATAAAATCATATTTTTAGGCTACTTTGTAATATCCTACATAGCTGACTTCGTTCCTAGTTTCGTAACGAGACAAATTAACAAGACAAAAAAGATGCCAATCAATATTTTTGTAAAATAAAAATATTCCTCTTAATGTGAATATGAGTAAGTGCACCTGCCAATACCAGTGTTAATTCACATTGTTAATCCTTATTAGACACTCGGACACCAACATCCTTCACCGATTGGAATGCCACACGTAATAACTCTGGTTAAGATCGAATTTATTCGATTCATCTGTACTGATGTAGAAAACTACAGACATGTTGGTTACTGGATGCAAGAAGCTTGACAAAATTGAAATCCGTGTAATAGTTTTAGACTAATGCATTATAGCCATGTCAGCCTTCTTCACCTTCTCTGACGCCAGGACTAATTCTCTAGTACTCTGACAGGGCTAAAAGCCTCAAGCAACAAGTCAAATGTAGCCAGAAGTCGACAATATTCCACCCAGGGATTAGGTCAAAGTTGCTTTGGACCCAAGCTATATTAAATTAGAGTCAAATTTGTTATATGATAAAGTTCACAAATTAGCATTGTAAAAATTATGAAGGAAACTATTTAGTACTCTCGCAAGGTATTGGTCTGTCACCCATCTTATTTTTTCTTTATATCAAATAACTAAGAATATTTTATTGTTGTGGCTGGCTCGCTGCTCGCCGCGGGGTCCAATAAAATTATACGAATAAATAAGGTTCAGATCAGGTCGTAATTAAAAACATAACTTATTAATAATCGTTTATTAACGCTGGCGGGTTTCGCGCCTGCGCAATCGAACGCCTTATAAACACTTGGCGTGTGCTTGGCCTTAAATCAAACGCGTCGGAAGGTATAAATTTTATCAATCACATTAAGTGTGGTTACGTGCGAAGAGATTTTGGTCTGTTTATCATATTTAATGGTATTGTCTCATGGAATTTATGTTAAGTTTGGTTGCAATTTATGTCGTTTATATTATTAAGCAGGAGTGAAAACGTATAGGCGAGACCGTGTCCAGTCAAAGAATAAGCGAGTGCGCTTAGCAGTGGAGCAGGGCAAGAAAAACTATTTATTTTTACTTTGATACCTATTCTATTACTCAGATTCAAATTAGTACATACATACATACATAACATCACGCCTCTTTCCCGTTGGGGTAGGCAGAGACCATAGTCCTCCACCTGCTACGATCTTGACATACTTCCCTTGCTTCCTGTACTTTCATCAATCCTTTCATACATGCTCGTCGGTTTAGGGTACTTTTAACCTGGCCTTTATTCAGAACGTCCTGAATTTGGTCCTGGTACGTTCGCCTAGGCCTTCCTTCCTTCCTTCATTAGTAAACCGATTATATCTTAAATGTTTCTTGATACTTTTCAAACTGAAGTAGTTTTGGACTGTAGCTGTAGTAGAGGCTTTAGTCGTGTTGCATTGTCAAGCTTGACCTGCTCTTGACTTTACAAGGCGATAGGGCTCCACATTGACTATATTTACGGCACCTACATCAATAATGGCTGAGTTACGAACTGGCGCGGGTTACCAAGGCTACGGAGGGTTAAGCTGGTTACTTGATAACATTTCTTTCAAGGTTCAGAGACATTTGAAGAAAATAATTAAGTTCACTGTAAGGACTCTACTTTTTACGACTAATTGCTAAAAGACGTCTAGACGTAATAAATTGATACAATATTACAGATAGACAACATGCAATGACTTTGCGGACACTTCAATGATCACGTGTCCACTAATCGGTATATACGTGAAAATATCGCGGACAGTTTTAGATCCCACACTGATGGATGTCGCTCCGTCAGTGACACAATCGGCGAGATGACTGCCACCACCGATTCACGAATTTTCGCGACGTTAAGCTTAAGGCCGCATCCCACAAGATATAAATTATTTTTCTTCACTATTTAAATAGACGGCGGTGAGTGATCTTCGGGCTAATTACCTTCTAACGACCGCCGATCTGTGACATCTCGTCTCTATATCTGATGGCCGTCACTTGATGAAAGATGCCCTTTATTTTATAGTGGTTGACTATTTTCGTCGAGGAAATGGATACGCGTCAATCGTCTAGGAAAATGGATGAGAAAACAATAGCAGGCTTCCGTGCGACTATCTTTGGATGGGTATCGGTTTCATTTAGGGATTTGGACGCATCGCCGCATGTTGTTTTGAGTGAAACTGCGGATGTTTTACTTCAGTCTATGCTGTTGTTGTTGCATAACACGCTACGCAATTTTTTGCGTGGTTTCGGGTGATTGTATCTTTTTCTTATTTTTCTAGTAAACGACTCGTAAGTGTTACCTACACATAATTAATATGTACCTACTAAAACGGATAAACTCACGGTTTTGTGCGTTCACGATCTGGAGAGGATCTCTCTGGATCTTTCTTCTTGGGGAAGGTCAGCAATCACGGACCGATTCAGCAATTTTACGAATTTCTTATTTGACTAGAACTATTAAATTCTTACCAATAGCCACTCATTATTTCATCTTTTAGCTGTACCATTATTGTGCGTCTTTGTTAGTTCCGTACTCGTATTAAAAACCATGCAAGTGACGTTCAATTGTTTTCCGATGTTCTTCGATTTCGGAAGCCCAATTTTCGTGCTGCATTCTCTCGCTGGCGGGTTCTTGTTAGCACCTCGACTCGACACTGGACACGATCGATTAGCCCGCGGCTTCACATTCAATTATTTATTTATTTATTCGTAATTAACCACGAGAGTTATGGTCGAGTATTTACGAGCGGGAGAGATGAGTTATCAGCGTAGTAAGGATTGCTTTATGACATCCCGATATCGGGAGATATTTTGGTAAGCGAATTTGTAATGTCGTGCAGGTTTGAGATTGTTTAAGGGTTGAAGGTTACAAGATGGGATCTTTTAATTTTAGATTAAAGGACTAATTTAATTTATCAGTCTCTAACTAGCTTGAGCGAGACGAAGAGTATTTAAAACCACAAAAGTTTGAGTCTCATTGTTTTAAAACTAATAAAATCTCAAATTTGCAACTATCCTGTTAACAATTTCCAATCAAACAATTACTATTGTAAATTCCGTACACGTGTTTTCTCATTAACATACACAATGAGTCAGCCATTAATAACGTTATATCGACATACTATGGACAAGATTTTATCGAGTGTCGATACTGGGCCGGCTCACGAGGCCAATTTGTTGGCCCATAAATTAGTTTATTAAAATAAATCAAGCGGGTTATTGTTGAGTTCTCGCCTTATCGGCTATTGTTGTTTTGGAGAGTGCAAGCAGTTTCGGCTTACTGGTTATTGAGTCAGAGTATTTGTAAGAAGTCGCTTACGCAATTTTTGCGACAAGTTTTGCGTGACGTACCGGGTCAGGGGTTTATTTTTAGAACAATTCAGTATCATAGCGGATATAATGGAGTTATGAATAGATGCGCCATTTTTGTTTCAAAACGGCGAGACTATTACGTAATACCAATATCGGAATAGGGTAAATGCTTCTCAACGGCAAGCGCTAGATGTATGTAAGGACGGAATGATTTTTGACGCGAACGGGTTCTAATTATAATAATAAATAAATAATAAGAATAAAGTTGGGTGCGTAAGAACTTCTTACTGTGTGAACTTCCTAATTTATGGCCGACTTATAGTAAAGGACAGTGAATACATACAAAATATTAGCTGAAATATTATTAGTACCTATATATCTGGAATATTTTATCAATGATATAATTCATAATCTAAATAATAACAATTTTAATAATTGTTAATGAAAATAAAATACAAATGATTTATACACACATTTAAGCGTATTGTATACCAGTACCAACAACCACTTTTAAACTGCGCTTAATTGAAATAAGAATTCAGGTCGGAGCTAAGGTGGACTTGATGGATGAGCGTCTAAATTACCACTCTCCGTCCACCCCCCATACTTCTCCCCTCTCATAACGACTGAGACCAAATTATTTCCTCCAACGCGATGACAACTCTTCCGACATCGCGGTCTATGATTTAGATAGTCTTGATTGAGAATCGGGATTTGGTAGATTATGTGGATGATACCTGGAAATGTCGACTACGTGTCGGGTTTTATTAATTTGGTGACGAAAAAATATTTTGGGCCGTTGGGTATGGTTGGGTAAATGAATCACATTGACAACAAATAACATAAATTTGTCATATTTTCACGAAAATCGATTTATCTATTTTCTCAAATATCTATGAAAGAACGTGTTATGTACATTATTTTATAGGTGGTTTGGCGTATTTCCGGCACTGGCCATCCACCGGAAACTGTTATCTTTGCTGTATACAGTTATATCTGTAGTCATGTCTCGTTTCCGCGACATATCTGCAATGTTTGCTTTTCCCACGACACGAATTAACGAGGAAATAATTTCCTTTTTCAACTTGAACAATTCTTCTTTTACTAAAAGAAATGTCCAAACAAACAGTTGCATTACATGTTGAATTCCAGTTGACACTGTTGAATTAATGAAAAAACCTTCCTCTAGAATTTATAAGCTCAGTTATTCATTAATAATAAAAAAGCATTGAAGAAGATGGGCGTTATTGTATCCGCCCTTGATCCCTGCCCGCCCTCCGTCTGGGCTGTTCTAAGAGGGGATATATTTTATACCGAACTAGCGCACACCCGCGACTGTCTGTAGTTGTATCTCTTTGAAGTAGAGTAGCCTATTCCTTAGATTAAAACTACCCAAATACCTACGCGCGTTTTTATAGCTGTAAACTTTTTAATGTCCCAGTACTACGTACCTACTACGGTATAGGGGCTACTTCTTCTTCAACAGAGCCTTGTCGGTGGAGTAATTTCAACTTCAAAATTGTACTTCTTGGGTACTGGAAGTTAATTGATCTAAATTACTTCAGCTGCTTTGCCGTGACAGATAGCAGGAAGCTCTGTCCCATTATTTGATAAATATTGATATTTAGTAGTAGCAAGCTACCATTTATACTATATTTTCCTTCTGATTCAGTTGAAAAAAAATACGAATAAAAATCTTGTGATTAGATTATACTCCTATACTTCTAGAAATACAGGCGTGGCAAGTGGCCGGAAGAAGTTGTATCCTGCGGTAAATGATAAGTTTGGTACTTGCAAAGCTTATCTTGAATATCGTTGAAATACAATCTAATGTCAAAAATACATTGTACTGACTTGTAAAACTTTCATTGCAACTTGTTACAAGGCTATCTACCATCGGATTACACAAAGCTATCTGGCTCAGAGCTATTGAACCTAATTCGATTATCTCAAATGCCAGAGTTCATTATAGATTGCTTTCGTAATATCGATCACTCTGATAATATTGAGCTGTAACACATTGATGAAAGTAATACGTATTGCTTTTGAGATAAATATGCTAATAGACATAGCGATATCTCTTGTTACTTTGGTGTCAATGTTTAACAAGTGATTTTGGTAAAATTTTCAGCTATGATGTAATTAAGTATAGTCGGCCCATCATCATGAATTCTAAAGTTCAACTACCTCAGTCTTACGATTTTCTCCTTCCAATCTATTACATAAATAATAGCCGGCCTGTCAATCGGTTCACCCTCTCCCACCTTTCTCTCACCTATATCACCCCTCGCCTGTTTATGTTAATTCAGCATTGTGACTTGTTCTACCGAGGATGCATTGTCATCCTCTGCCCTTTGACTCCATTGTGTATTTTTTGTCACTAAATCACGGATTATTTTATTTCCGTTATATGTTATAAGTCTTTGTTGTCTCATGGTCGTATTAAGTTATTTTTTTTGGTGCTTCAGTTTGGGGTTCGATTGTGTTTGTTTGGTGTTGATGTGCTCGCATGAATGAACTAGTTTTTCGATAGTCAGTTATATTCTGTATGTCCGGTTTGGTCCCAGTCCAGTTATTCGTATGTGTGGAGGGTGTCCTTATTTAAACATTGAATTGGTTTGGATTACTAATGTGATGGAATTATCACTTTTTCCTAATGACATACTCGTGTATCACGAATTTTGTTTAATAAACTACCTAATCAGTTTTATCTACAAGTATAATATTTTGCTTTGAATTCGGACAAGTTCTTTATTTCATTAATATTTACCCTTAATTACCTTTCATCTGTATAGGCTGTTAGTTTCTATCGTCTAATAGTGTGTCGGAACCTGCCTCGTCACGGTTGGGACGCCATGCATTGTAATTCAAATGCTCATTCAAACGTCCATTGGAACGTGTCTCAAACCCAGTGGCAGTTCCATTCTCGACACCTTCGCATTACCAAACGTTAAACTAATGCTTACTGCTATACCATTATTACAGAATGACAAAATTACTAATGTATGCTTTAATAATGTATGCGGTATGCGACATTTTGACCCAAACAATATGAATAATGTGGTATATTTGTTATAAATAACTGTAGTTTCCGTCCACGATAAAGAATCTGTATTTCAGAGTAATTTCCATGAACTATGTTTCTTGTTGTTAAATATTGATCGGTGTTTTATCATTTACTGTACATGATTGTAAGAAGTTATTGCATGATTTATTTCGTTACGAAGCATTATAAAAGGTAATAAAAGTTAAGTCTCTATATATTTGCATTTTAAGCGCGACGAGCGATGTTCAATAAGTCTGAAAATGGAATTGAATGCAAAAGGAAACGTTTATTACCTTAGCAGTTTCCCCTTTATCGTGCATTACTATTATGAAAAGACATAAATTATTTTCCATCATGTTCCTACAATGTAGGACGGCGATTACCAACATTGTATGCGCAAAAGGAATGATAAAGAAAATTAAAGGTTTCCAATGATATTTTACGATTCCCGTAAGCGACAAAACGATAGTCGTAAAAATAAGTATAGGCGAGACGTGAGCATATAAAGTATAACAATATGCGAGACCCAGACTAAGGCTCTTAGATAGAGAGGCGAAAGACGCAGCTTGGAAGAATACTATAATAAAACACGAAGTTTGATTTGGAACGCGTTATATAATAATCTTCGATATATAATTACAGAGAGGCAACATTGTAAACGGGCCAGCAGACTCATTTTGACGGTCAATTTTCTCCGCACCCATAAAAAGCACAAACATGACTACGTTAATAATAAATTACACACATCTCACCCAGACGATACTACCATTTGGAAACAAATGCCAATAATTACTTTTAAGAAATTAAATGTTGGAAAGGGACGAATGCTTGGCCGGTGAGCGAAACGAAACAATGCTTATCATCGATCATCGTAGAGACTTATTGAGGAATAAATCTGAGAAGCATCACTAGCAGCTTTCTCATCAAGCGTGCATGTAGAACGATAATAGTATCTGTTTATGGCGAAATTGTTTATTTTTATTGGTATTGTTCATAGTTTAGTAGTTTTGCTTGTACAATATTTTATTAATGTTTATGATGGATGAGATTATAGATGAGATGACTAATAAGTGTATTGCTGAAGAGTATTTTTTTATTGCAGTGACATATTATTATATTCGTATTCGCAAACTAACTTGACTAGGTTTTGTTAGTATTTTACGGTTTACGGCTGTCGATAGCTGCCACCATCGTTCGAGGATTCCATTGTTGCATTCATGGCAATGATCTGCCGTAGTTGCGTCGCCTTTCATTCGCATCCGACATTTCCATTGTTGCAATTTTATTGCTGGTGTTACCGTCTCAGCGGAGATCGTAAACTACGCTACGGCTTTCGATACTATCCACCACGATTCGCCGCCGAACAAATGGGATCTGCAACCGCAGGACTTGTATTATCGCGCCCGAAGCCACCGCAGCTGCGATTTTCATTCGTTTCTAATAAATTGATACGAGGCGAGGAGGTGCGACTGGTTCAAGCCACGCTATTGGTCGAGGCAATCCGCAGGGTTCGATCCCCGGGCCCCTGTTGTAAATCAACTTTACAGCCTTTAATTACAGATATTCGCCGTCTCATGTAAGCGTACGGGATATAAGAGGGTCGTGCTCGCGAAAATATCGCATAATAATGGGTACTGACCTGTAATGGCTCGCCTGTAGGTACCATCGGCTACCTTTGTCTTGATTGTTGGAGTGAGAGAATATTCTTCTCTGAATGATTGCCAATTACATCGAATGGCCTCCTGAATTCCACCAGCCGATATAATACTTAAATATTATTATTCTCTGATTTGATTTGCGTCAGGTTAAATGATTTATGTGTTATTAAATCTTAATGGTTTCACAATATTGTGACGGTCGACGTGATTTTATATTTTTGGTTTACTTTTTTAATGCAATGTGATCGAAGTATCATAAAGGTCTGATTTAATTGAAAAGTTATCTTTCTTTGTGTTGTAGGTATAAAAGTTTGGTTTGTAAGATCAATAACCGACCTCTCAAACCCGTGTCAGATTACACATACAAATTATTAAAATTATTGAAGTAAAAAGTCTAAAAAAAAAAATGATTCTAATAAGAAAGTTGTTGGAGTGTATTCGCCACAATGTTGCACCGGATAGGGCGGCGGCCGGCGTTTTAATGTCTCTCCGTCGGAATTACGCTGGATTGTTCTCGGGTTTACTGCTCCCCCTCATGATTGATCGTTGTATCCTCGGCCTTATGTCATTCTCGCGCCGTATCTCTCGGAATTTGTACTACAAGCAGTAAATACTTATTGAGTTATGGTAACTCCACGCTATTATTGCATTTGGCTCTTATACTCTGGAGTCTTCGCTATTAGCAAGCGCAAGCTACTTGGCACTGCATCGATGGTAGTAAGTAATAATTGAACACGATTTTAGATTTTTTTAAAGAAATTACTCTGCAAAAATATAAACAAATACAGCTCAACGTTGTTTCAGAACTTTATCTCATAGATGTACGAGTACATCCAAATAGATCTCACAGAACGAAATTAATTAAAATGTTTAATACAATTCTCGTAGGTGTTTATTAACACCACAGTGATCGTATTCCAAAATTAAAAGCTCGGGATGGTAAATTCTTCGACACACAAAATTTCTGACGAAACAGGATCTGCTTGTTGTTTTTTAATGTGAATTATTCAAATTATAATTTTTCACTTTTCAAACAGCACTATTGTACTTCTATTTACCTGCAATAAATTATCTAGAAGACGGAATTTACACCCTACTTATTTCGTTTGGTAGAGCTGCATCTGGTTGTACCTATATTTCAAATTCTCAAGATCAAAATAGTTTTCATTAGTGGTATTAGATGTGCGGTGTATTTGTCGCATTAACTTTAATTTATATCCGAAATCGTAAACATTTTACAGCCACATCTCTAGATTTGCTTCTGTTTCGAACTTTGCACATGTTCTTGAGTAGGACTTGTGTGTGACTTTACCTACTATAAGTAATGTTAGGTAGGTCATCATTCTATAATCTAATTAAAGATGATTTATAAGTACTGTAATATTTTTGCAAATTTTTTCAAAATTATCATTAAATGTCGATTTTTATTAAGTACTATTTTAAGTAAAGTGTTTGTTCTTTCATGCAACTAAATGACTAATAATAAATAGTAAAGTATTCTGTTTGTTGGCCGTAATTACACACACAAGTTTAAACGATACGGCGGCGTAGGCGAGCAATTGAGATTGATCGAGTCGTGAATCAAGAGGGGCGGCGCAATCAAAAGCGTATCAGACCAATGAGCGGTCGGCAGCGGCTAACGGCTGCCTCTTATTGGCCAGCCGCAGGGTTGAGGGGCATAAAGGGCCTTGATACAGCTCTCGATAAGCGGTAGGCGTCGAATGTCGATTCGATCGATTATCACCCGTGTCGTGGCGAATGCGACAGAATAAGGCGGTCACTTTTCTACGCTCTACTCACCTCGAGCAAAAGCTGCTCAACATTTCAATGGCCGTTTTTAATCACTTGTCATTATTTCTTGTCATCGTTTTTTAACGCGTCGTCAAATTAGTTTCCTTGACGTCGATAAAAATGCAATTTTTAATTTAATCATGCAAATGGGTCATAAATGTAGGATCTGCGGTTAAATGTGTCATAAAATACGCTTCCAAAATTAAAGTTGCAAACTGCAACACTTTTAGGAGATTAACCAGCTAATCGTGTGTTATTTACAATCCTTTATCAAGACTCGGGGGCGTTCAGCTCGCGATTTACGATACCCGCGATTTGCACAAAAGAATTAGCTCTTCTAAGCGACATCGAGTGGCAATAAATATCGAGGGAGGTGCGAATAATCGAACATTGTAGCTGCTGATCCTATACAAGCCCATAAAGCACCTCCATAAAGTGAAAATCGTAATACAAATTTAGCGTAAGGTTTCGTAGGAAAAGCAATAATTTGTCACAATTGGGCGCGATTAGATTGGCTCTGCGGCGATTTGACATACGTCGTAAATTACGAGAAAGGTTGTCGCGTGAGTGAGTCGTCGGTCGCGTGGAGAAAGGTTCGAATTTGTAGGCTCTTGAATCTGGCCGGGTAATGGAAACAGCGGCGCTGCACTCAGGCGCATCGAATCGCGCGTTTTCCGCCGCCGGGCGGGGAGGCGGTTTGTGGAAATCGTTATTGGGGTGATTGCTTTCATAAACAATAGCTTTTGTCGGTTTCTCGTAACCGTGGTGTTATTTAGTCGGATAACGGGCCTTTTAGCGCTAGGTTCGTGTGATAACAAGCTCCACGTCTGTACAATTTAGCTAAGAAGCCGCCGAGTGGCGTGTGCGTGCCTTATCATTTGTATTTTCGATCCGCACGATGTGTTCTCGCATTTATTTTGTAGTTTTCTCTATAATATTTCCCTTTCAAATATCTCATAATATGCGTTGAATTTTTTTCTACAAATGCTTGAAAGTTCCTGTATTCATCACCTACCTATATTCATCATCATATCAGCCGAAAGAAGTCCACTGCTGGACATAGGCCTCCCCTAAAGATCTCCATGACGACCGGTCCTGCGCTGCTCGCATCCAGCGGCTTCCTGCGACCTTAACCAGATCGTCGGTCCACCTTGTGGGGGGCCTGCCAACGCTTCGTCTTCCGGTACGTGGTCACCACTCCAGAACCCTCACGCCCCATCGGCCATCGGTTATTCTTGCGATGTGCCCTGCCCACTGCCACTTTAGTTTAGCGATTCTTAGGGCTATGTCAGTTACTTTAGTTCTTTTGCGGATCTCCTCATTTCTGATTCGATCGCGCAGAGAGACTTCGAGCATAGCCCTTTCCATAGCCCTTTGGGTGACTTTGAGCTTTCTGATAAGGCCCGTCGTGAGCGGCCACGTCTTAGTGCCATATGTCATCACTGGCAACACACACTGGTCAAAGACTTTCGTCTTGAGACACTGCGGTATTTTGGACGTGAATACCTACCTGCCATATTATATGGTAACAAACGTTTTTTTCATTATTTTTCCTCCAATAATGTTTGGTGTGCTAAGGTAAACAATCAATTGTCTAAGTAAGCAAATAGTTAAGCAGTTACTGCCATTCGCAACACGGCATTAAATATAGCAGTTGGTGTAAGGAGGTTCCGGGAAGCATTAATTTCGTGTGGCGTGGAATTGGCTGCGATCGCTTGGCTCACGTCGTGTGGACATCAAAGGTGCTGGTTATCAACCATCACACTCTTGCATCCACCTGGCAGGATGGAGCTTTAAGTATACTTTATTTTATTTGCTGGAGGAAGGTAGGGAGGAAGGGTCTTATCAACTGCCCTTAACCTTCTTTCTGACAAGGTGTCCCACCAGATCATACATAGAGGAAAACGTGCTATGTTTTGGGGTAAATTTTCCAAGCGTGTTGTTTGACGTATAGTCCCATTACGTCATGGTATTGATTAGGAACAACTCTAGCTCAGTCTGAGTTGCATAAAGCTAGTTACAAGGCGGTTTAAAGTTACTGATTTTTTTTTATTGACAAAGAAAGTGCAGTAATGTAGTAAATCTCCTTTATACATTTATTTGTACACCTAACAGCACGTCTGTACTAGAGTTTCAAATGTATGGTAATAGAGTAGCAAATATTTCCATTGACTTGCGGTTGACCGTACATTCTGTGACAACTAAACGGATAAGGGCCCTGAGTCAAGTGGCTTTCTACAATCGCAAACGCCAGTAGAATAGAATGAAAATGTATGGGACTGACATTAGCTAACGAAATGTCACGTGACAGCTTATGTCAAACCCATAGAGTTTTATTCTATTCTATAGCGTTTGCGATAGTAGAATGCCACTTGACTCAGGGCCCTGGTTTAAAAACGTAAGCTTTCTACGACAATCTACTAATAATAGCATGTTACTCAGACCATGAATCTGTAACATTTTTCCCAAAGAACATTCGAAATACGGAAACAAAATTTCAACTTCCCATAGAAACTGCACCAGTTGATAGCGCATTTTATATGGGAGGTTTTTTCGTATTTCGACCTATGTTCCCAAGGGAAAGCAGATAAGCACGCTAAAATAGGGCTTACTTATTTTTTTACACATTGTATTGCTCTTAGAAATTTAAACGTTTTTAACAAAAAATTTGGTAATGTATAAATATAAGATACTTTGAGATAAAATATGATAAAGGATAGCGCTTCATGTTGTAGCAATTACTCAACATTAGAAAGTGGAGAAGCAAAGAGGCGTTGGAAAGAGTGTCGCGGATCATTAAAGTTGGTTTCCTTCAAAGCAACTTTGTAGTATGGTGGCATAAAGGCTGCTAACATAGTGAAATGGCTGTGGGTGGGTTGCAACTTGAACGTGACATGAGTTCCGTTGCTATTTGAGATATCAAGGTTTTGCCAAATTATTGTTTATAGAAGTGAGTAAAATAATAGCCATTCAAATATTGCAATTCTATAAACAAACCGAAAATAGTTGACTATCGAAGCTACAATATATTAGGATGTATGAAGGGGCGATAACCAATTTTAAGCATTTCACAGCTACAAATGATCATTGTTCACGAATAAATACAGACGACGTAGTAAATGACCTCAGTTTATTTGCTCCAATTCCAGCTCATCACGTTCCGCCGTTTCTCTCGAAACATAAACGCGGCAATTAATCTCTGAACGGGTGACGTCACCCCACCCCCTCCCAGTGAACCTTACCTCACCCCCCGGACTGGATAACCAGGGGAGCAGAATGATTAACTGGCAGACAGGAAGACGGATTGACAAATAGTCGTTTAGGTATTCGCTAATGCCTCGCTCTCATCAATAAACGATCGAGGAGGGGTGGTGAAGGGGGTAGAGGGAGGCGACGACAGGCTTAACTCGATAGATACTCAGCTCAGTGGAAGTTCGTTCGAGGATAAATTGTTTGCAGCAATTAAGAGAGAGTTGATTGATGTCGTTCAGAATTCGCTTCGCTTGTATACCTACAGTCTATATCTACAGATGAGATGAGCTGTGAATGCAGATTCTGAACAGAATGATAAACGTAGTAATTTAAATCTTACAACGTAGGTACGTTTCGAACAAGACCGCACAAACAACACATCTGTTTCAGCAGCTACTAAACTTACGTTATTACGAATATTATGTACGTCAGCCCAATTCTCGTACTCTTCCTTCATCACATAACTTACAAGACTGCCGAATTGTAAATCTCCCGCACAATCTGCTAGGAACAAACAGCTCGTCTCTGGCCACACGGGCTGTGCGCTGTGCTAATTCTGGTGCGTCGTAAACGCGCGATCTGACGCGCTCGCGCACTCGTAAATCATCGATCGTGCGATGCGAATAGCCTTTCTTACACAAATTGACGAAGTCTTTGATATACACTGCTCCGTGGTCGTTGGAGCTTCAATCTTAAAGTCAAACCAACACTTTAACGTACTTTGTTTTATCGCCGTCATGCAGAAGATCGGTGAACCCATTGATCGTGAATCGTGATTCTACACGCTTGAAAGTTTACAGCCCTTACCAAGTACGCTGTAAAAGGTTTTACAACCGCAACTACTGAGCCAGTTTACGCGATATCTACTACGTGATTAATACGTTTCCTTATTATCGATTTAGGTGACTCACTTCCGTTTGCTACTCTATGATTTTAGTGCCTTCATTTACACTGGAAATAATAATTCATAGTCAAAATTTGTACATGCTTTTATGAATGTTGCCATTGAACTTCTTCAGTTAGTTACTTCAGAGTTGAGAAATATCTGGCTTTAGAACTGAAAACGAATGAAACATGCATCTATTTCCGTTTTGTTTAAGATATTTTATTGGCTACTGTAGCCACCGACATGATATTATTAAACAGTTTTGCTAAAACATTACTATTTAGGTATTTTCTTACTCATCTTTCTATTTCAAATTGGTATTTTTAACTTTTTCTAAACTTTCTGATACGTCAATCAGTACGTATCAGATTTTTATTTCGGAGATAAATTTCAAAAAAATATATAAATAATTTACATTAATCATTCAGTCAGCTACATTTGGATTTTCTGAAACTGCAAAACCTATTAACAAGAATCCGAACATCCTGTAGAGTTTTAACGTAAACAAATTTTTGCTTACCTACCCTTTTTATTTGTTGCAGGCACGCCGATAAATCGACTGCCGATAATGGCAAAGTCAGTGCTGGACTTGTACGAGCTGTACAATCTGGTGATCGCTCGAGGAGGTCTCGTAGAGGTGATCAACAAGAAGCTCTGGCAGGAGATCATCAAGGGGCTCAGGCTGCCGTCGTCGATCACGTCCGCTGCGTTCACGCTACGCACTCAGTAAGTGATCAGTGTTATTGTATGATAGTGATATAAATAAATAAGTGAAGAAAAATATATTTGAAACAGGAACTCCAGTTGTAAAGCTAACAATGTTATTATTAGATAATTTAGAAAAATGCAATTAATCATGTACTTCTAGTAATAGCGGTTTTGTTTGTACCAACGTTTTTGATATCATTATTGAATATTATTTTGGTGTAAGTAGCATTACCTAACAAATAATGGATTGTGTAAGGATTATTGTAAGTCCGGAAATGTATTGGATTTTGTCCTCTTTAATCTGGAACCGAACTGCATTTCAGATAGCTTATATGCCATGTGTGGTCGAGAGCCGGCCAGGAGCCACCGGGTCCATATTTTAAGCCTCTTCTTTGTAGAACTCTTTTTAAATTCTCACGAGGTGGAGACAAAGCGTCGTCCACAATGGCCCGTACGTGAGCGTCCAACGCGACAATATGACATCTTCATAATTAATAACCTCTAACTCATCTCAGCCGATATAATTTCCCATTTATCTTCCGAGAGTTCCTTCACCTCGTCGCCTTTTGTCGGCTGCATAAAGGTGGCTCACATTTCTAATTCAAACTGTGCACCGTTACGCACGAAGCGTTGATTTTGAACGCGACATCTGCATTATGATTACAATCTTCGTACTTGTTTATGCCTTGCGACAGTATTGCTCTGTTATTAGCTCCACTGGGAACTTTACCGTTCGAATACTGATTCGTAGCATCCATTTGGAGAGCGCGTGCTTATTTCAGTGTTATTTTGACGGTAGTTTCTAATGCACCGACATCGGGATGGCGCTGAACCTTCATAAAATTAGACTCGTAATGACAAATGTCGTATATTTAACTTTCGCATATGACAGTTTATGAAAAGGTAGCCCGAGTTTTTATGCCTAGTCGGCCCGTTCAAAGTATTTCATTGTGTTCAGTATTAAATATGTGAACGCTTAATATGACTGATGGTAACGAACGGTTGATAATATGCTCGAATAAAATTGACTCTTCATAAGAATAGGATTAAGAATGTAATGGGGCGTTCTTTTATGTGGTTGAAGGATAGGCTTTTGATAATAATTGGGCTTGAAATATGATTTATAAGGTTGTCATGTCTCGGCAAGTCGATGGTACGTTGACTTAACGACATTATTATATCGCTTTAGATACTTAAAGAGATTGAATGGTGACATATAATTATAGTAATCTTTTGATTTATTTCCATGAATTTATATTCAGCTTTTCTTGATTCTTCTGTTATGTGCTTGGGGTCACAAAACTTCGCCGGTTTTCAGTTCGGTTTTGATTGACTAATCGCCTTTTATCTGTGAATGTGTTCCATTCATGTACTTACTTATTATTGATATTCTTTACAGGTATATGAAGTACCTGTATGACTACGAATGTGAGAAGAAGAACCTTTCAACCCGCAGCGAGCTGGACGCGGCTATCGAGGGCAACAAGCGTGAGGGGCGGCGCGCATCTGGACAGTATGATGCGCAGGCGGCGCTAGCCATGGTAGAGATTATTTAATGTATAACATGAAAATCAAAACATCTGCTTTCTTAATACATTGACTGACTATTGTCTAGAGGCATGAAATCCCGCACAAAAGTTTCTTTTCTATATATATATAAGGCAGGCGAGCATTTAACGTATTTTTGGAAGCGAAACCGCAGTGTGAAACGCTATAGTCAATTAATATGAGAATGTATTTAGCAACTACAGTTACGATTGCCTTATTATACCGCTTACTTTATAAATTATATTTGTAGCTATGTATGCACAATGCACATAGCAAAACTAATATTCTGAATTATGAACATCCTAGTCTTTTATTTAAGTATTTAAACATAACCTTGGTTGGTTCCAGCCGCCGCTAAACAGAGTGCCAGCATCTCTAGCCCAGCTGTCACAACACATGCAGCCGCTGTCCCTGTCTCTGGGCGGCGGAGTGGCTGGAGTTCCTCGTCTGCCGCCCCTCCCGCCTCACGCGCCGCATCTCTCCCAGCATGACCTGGAGTACCGCGTGCGTGAATATATGAAGATGATCCAGCAGCAACGCGAAATTATGAGAAATGGTGAATAGAATTATCCATTATCTTTGCCATTCATTAAAAAAAATGATGTCTATTTATTGTCACAAAATTTGCGTAAGTGACCATAGAATTGGTAATTGGAACAGCGCCCATTAACTTTATTTAAATAAAGCCTTCATCTGCCACAATTTCCCATAATTAATGGATATTATTTTTAGATAGTACTTTTCTGATCAGTACTACATTGATTTATTGTGGTTTCTTGTACAGTAAATTCATTTTACTACTTGTTGATGATTTTCTTTAACCTGAATCTTCTAATTTTACTCGACTGCTAAATCTGGACAAATTAGATTCTATGTCTACTACAGCATAATTTTTCTTATAGTTAGAGTTATAATTAAGGAACAAATTATTTCCACACTATCATTGGTTTTCGTCACGATTTTATATCACTCGATCGAAACTGTCGTTGACCTGGGGGTCTAGAGCACTCAATTTAGAGATGACGAAAGCGAACGTTATTAAATGTGTGGGATGAAATTTATGTCATCTGTTTCATTTATGTCATCCCTTACATTTTATGATGTTCGCTTTCGTCATCTCTAAATTTCTAAATATAGTGGCGCGTTGTCTAGACCCCCTGATGGTGTCTACCGTGACAGTTATCGTGATACTATTGTGACTCCTAACAAAACATTTCCCTTGATTCCAGGTTCGGAATCTCCTCCAAGCGTCAACGGGCCGACGCCGATGATGTCTCCTCGCGATGCAGCCGCCCTCAGTGCCATCGACGTGTCCCGACTCACACTCTGGTCACTCTACAACAATAACAACAACAGTCCTCAACCAGACCTTGAACCTCAACGGTATGTATCATCTAAGTAATCAATGTAGAAAAAGTTCTTCTTAAACATATCATTAGGCTGAACAGGATCTACTAAGGCATCTCCGTTACTGATGGAGAAGACGCTAACTGAAGCCATAGACTCCAGTTTATGGTAGTGAAAATTTTCTACCCGTGAGACGTATCTTCCATTATTTCACATTACTTAGTCTTATTCTTTTCGGACTGTTTTATGGCCCGGGTTAACATCTGTAACATACAAAACCTGTGTTATTTATTATACTGTGTGGTGCCGACTAAAATTGTGACCATTCCATGTTTAATTGTGGATGTCGTAACAGGCGACTAAAGGATCTTAAAGAAGTAGATGGACAACAGCATCCTTTTGCTTATCTTACTGCCACATTTCTGTCATCAACCACCTCAGTCCATTATGCCAGCCGCAATACTAACGATTGTGGTGACTAAAATGCATCGTTATACAAGGCATTTTAGCTGCCGAATTCTGGGGAGCGCTCCTTGGCTAGCTATTTATGAAATACATGATGATGATTGCAATATCTAAGTATGTAAGGTATAGAAGCGGACGAACCAATACATAGAACATGTGATTCAGAGCATACATAGCATTAGGGTGCCTTTCCTCTAAAGCTGTGCGAGGTAGCGAACCTGTAAGCTGGCAAAATTCCAACCAATAGGATCGCTCCATTTCCATAGCTTAGCTTAGCGCAGCTGGAATTTTCAAAGCTCACAGCTTAACTACCTCGCACAGCTCTGCTGGTAAGGCATCCAATCCATAGACCAAACAAACTGGGAGAGATGATTGAGTTATGTCAAGAGTTAGGGCGGCTAAACTGAGGGCCACTTTGGCCTATGCATTCGTCGAATTAAGTGCAAAAACGTGAACTAACTTAGGGTCGTAACAAATCCATCACAAGTGTGAGATTGCTCTCAATACAACAACAAAAAACTTTCACTTACAAATTATACATCTTGAGTGCAATCTCAAACTCGAGAGGGATTTATCAAGACGACCCTAAGATGATTGTTGATTGTTACAGTGGCCTTCTCATTCTAACTCTAGCAGTCTGTTTCTCCACAGGGAGGCATTAAACCTGAGTGAGAGTCCGACCTCGAACGTGAGCGTGAAGCGCGAGGCGGTGTCGCGCTCCCCCCCGCCGCCCGCCAAGCGCCGCACCCCCCGCCCCGCCTCCCCGCGGCTGCCCTCCCCCCCGCGCCCGGCGTCCTTACCGACGCATCCGCAGCCGCAAGTCAACGGCGGGAACAGCAGCGTCAATGGAGCGGCGTTCAAAATCACTACCAGAGGTAAGATTTTTATTTACAAAAAATTATTGACGTGGATATTTCTATGCTTTCGTTTATAATAGGGTTCATTTTGTGAACAGGAGCTTATAAACGCTGCGGTCCATTTTTGTTGTGACATTCTGGAGGGAGCTACCTCTAACTAGACTTGTGAAAAGTATAATTGTCAATACAGGGTGTCAATCATAGACGTTTCGCTAGCACGGGGCCAGCAAAACCCAGTTCTAACCTAGGTTTAGCTCTGTCACCGGTCATAATTGGCTGTCACTCAACATACAAACTTTCTTGCCACTGGCACAGACCCAGAAAAAATGTATATTAGTGCTAACTTGTTACCTTGCTAGCGAAATTAGTTAGACCAAGTTTAGACTTGAGTTTTGCTGGCCCCGTGCTAGCAAAACGTTTCTGAATGACAGCCATATGGATTACTTTTATCACAATCGTCATTTCTCTAAATGCCTATTTTTGGTGCTTGGACATTCTCTGTTAACTTGTTAAACGGAATATATGTTTTTAAGGGTTTCTTTGGTGTTATTTTAATCTAATCTATTATTTTCTTTCCAGGAGATGCATCAACAGGCGATCAACAGCTGGTAGTCTCAATAGAACTTAACGGAGTGACGTACGAAGGAGTTTTATTCCCCTCTCAAAACGCAAACGGCCAAAATGGACACAGGCAGATGGTCTCTTAAACTACTTGGACATGTATTCTTAGGAATTTATTTTATTTTTAATGAAATTCTTCAGCCCCGAAGTGAAGAACTGTTTGTTAGTGATTCGTTGTTGCTGGGACAGTATACCAATCAGAGCAGAGCGAAGAAGAAGAGTGGTTAGAAACGTAATGAAGTTGGTCAATACCAATGAGATCGCTTCATTAAACGATGAAGTGATAATAAAGCGATCTTATTGGAAGTTTTTTCCTAAATGAATATGGAGCCTTAGAGGCTGCTCATAAAAGCCTACAAAAAGTAGAAGTGTTTTTTTAGACACGTGAAATTTGATGTGTATTTGCAAAGTAGGCATCTGTCTATAATATTTAGGAAGTTAATTAACATCTAGTGTTAGAACTTCTTAAACAGTTCTCTCTTTTTTTCACTAAACAAAGGAATAATAGAAGAAATTAACAAAAGAAGAAGGTTGTTCGAGAAGTTTTGATACGTGTATCGTATTTGATACAGAATATACGCTGAATAAACTTCCTTGATGCTAGCTTGACTGAAAATGCCGTAGAAGTATTTTAACTCAAATAATTTGAACTAAGTACAAAATTGTTTCATCACATTTTCATCACACACATTATTACTCGTAATTGATAAATTATTCATCTTACACATTATTTTTATTATTATGTCACTGCCCTGGAAGAACGCGGAATTATTTACTTCAAATAATTTCTTTGTTCGTTCTTTATCGGATGTTGTATTATAATTTAAAATTTTAATACTTTTTATATGTCGTCATAATGGAAATGACAATTTTGTAAATATTATGTGTTTATGTTATTTATATAAATAATTTTGAGAAGTTCGTGTGATAGTTGGATTGTACGTTTGTCTGGTTTTCTATATGTTGGTCCGTTGTATATTTTGTAAATATGTTCGCGTAGTATACAAGTTTGTAGCTCAGTTTTATACGTCATTATGTAGGAATGTTTGTGATTTAGGTAGCTTCCTTTTAGATGTAAATTTAACATCAGACAGTATTGGACTTAGACTGTAGGTATTTATAAATTAATTAATTTCGTAACTTGGGTTTATTAGTTTGAGAGTAGCACGGGGTATACTCTCGATTCTCGATATATATTCGATACTATTTTGAAACAGTCAAATACAAAACTTCGTTCACAGAGAATACAGTAAAAAATTGGTTAGATGAATTGTCAAATTGCAATTATTACCATTTAACTAATATCCTACTCTATTGAAGTTTTGAATTATAATGTTTCGAACAGTATCGTATCGATATCTCAAAAGTTGAGAGTAGACCACCACCAATCGATATATGGCCAAAACGCTACTTGCCGCCCGGCAAAGAAGGATGCAGAATAAAAAAGATTCACCACAGTTTCTATCTATCTCCGGACATAATTGTGAATAAGCATGTTCTGAAAATAATCACAAGGTAGATTTATAGACATACTACTTTTTTAAGCTAATTGTCACTTTTGTTGTTGCGAGAAAGTTGAGTGACATCTCTTAACTGCAAAATCCTAGCCTGAAAAACTGGTGATGCTGTTTTGGCACTAATGTGATGGTAACTGTGTTTTTAATTTGATCTTGATACTTTTATACACTTTCTTTTGATGGACTCAATTTAAATTTTCATTTTAAAAGCCGTAAGCATAGATACATTATTATAATTTGAGTTGGATCTCTAATTGATACAATTTCCCTATGAATGTATGAAGTAAGTATAGTAAGTACTTTTAGCTGCCGACTGATATGAATTTTGTATCATCATGTATGCGGTTTAGACACTACTTATGACCCTTTAGAAGTGTATGTATTAATTTCTCGAATGACCATCTTTTGAATCGATAATGATACAGATATTTTCAAACTAAGAAAACTTAAGTTTCGAAACTTTAAATTATTTAGAAGAAAACTTAGTGGCATGGAATAACTTTAAATAAAAATGTTGATCTGTTAACGGGTTAGTGATTTTCTCAAATATTTAAATTCAGTCACATGTCATAAGGTGTCTTTAAAGATAAAGCTCCTCCAAATCTAAAGCAGTACTTATGCTGTTTTTTTACATAGAAAGTGTCAGCTTTAGATTTAAGGCCGGTATTTCACTGGGACACCATGGCAGCGCAACCAGTCGCCGCTACCAACAAAATGTATAGAGCTCTATAGAGAGTTACTCACCTGGTGTCCGTTTGGTTGCCCAACCAATTTGGCGGCGCAACCAGTTCGGATGCTGGTCGCGCTACTACTTCCATTGAAATATAGCCCTTAATACTGTGGCCGCAGGGTGTGTCTTTACTGGTGTCTAGTTACGGGCACCAGTGGCGCAACCAGTCGTGTCCCAGTGAAATACCGGCCTAAAGAAACTGGCTTACAGACTGCCGATTAATGTCTGCTGTGCGGGATGACAAGTTAGATGAAATCTCATCCATTGGAGACATACAGTCTTTTGCGATGCTTGCGGGATGACAATGATGATGGATGATATAGATGGCAAATCTCTTGAGGACCATCCTTCAAGAGTTTTACATCTAACTTGCCATCCCGCACAACAGAGAGTGTATGAGCCGTTATAGTCTGTGGAAATATAAAAAATATCCAAAGTTAGCCAAACTACTTAAAATAGTAGAACCACAAATTGTGGGATAATGTATGCCATTTGCTTAGAAATAACTTAAAAGTAGGCTTAGAACTTAAGCTTTATAGTCCTCGTTATTGCAAATAATATCTGGACATTCAAAATTTTAAAGATGTTAACTACATTTTTCGGTCGTGAAATTCGAGTAGGAGTAAAGAAGATTAGTTTCACATATCAAGTTATAATCTTGGTTTTATAATTAAAATAGGAGTAAAATTATGCAACAAAGCATAATAACTAAATATGTAGTATTTCTTCCTTACTATAGGGTTAATATAAATTTTAATAACTAAGGAGCGAAGACTCCCAGTTCTATTTTTAGTTAGACGTGCAATAAGCCATAAACCCAAATTAATAAAAAATATCTTCGCTTAAACACATTTTTATTTTGTAGAGCTTATCTCGTAGTATTTTGTAAAAAAAATATGTTTAATGCTTTGTAAATGACTGATTTTAATTTTATAAATTTAGTTAATTTAATATTTAATTTTAAAGATTTTAACTTGTAAAATTGAATTTACGATTTTAAGGCTACATTAATCGAGCTAAATAAAAATAGTGGTAGAAATAGTACATTCCTGATGATGTACAATAATGTTTAAGAGCAATGATTTTTTTCTGGCCTACAATAACGATAAGGCCAGATGAACGCGCATATTATAGCGAAATTCGTATTACACCAAAAATTTTGATGTATTCAAATAATTATACAAGAATAAATAATAATTACTGTATCACGAGCCTTGCCTTTTTATTTACCTGACTTTACTGTAAAAATAATGTCTAAACTACAAAAATATTTTTTCGCCACCTAGTGAACAAGGTTTTAGAAGAAACATAAATCTCAATTCATTTTTTTTTATTTTTTTTTATCGTTTATTCATTGTTGGATATTAAAATCTCTTAATGACGTCAGCTAAACTACATCGCTTCACAAACAATGTGGCGCCATTGTGGGAAAAAAAAAATTGACTTATGCAATGAGATCAGTCATTCTTAAAGATTCAGTTCTTTTTCGTTTTTAAAGAAGTACTTAAGTACATTGTTTTGAACTGTGCTACTGGTACGTTGGGCAAGCATATTTTAGATTTAGAAGTAGGTACTTTTTCCAAATTTCAAGTTGATAGCGTAAGTAGCTGCTGTGATAAACAGGTGGGACAGACATTCGCACCGTAAACGTTTTTAGGGTTCCGTAGTCGACAAGGAACCCTTATAGTTTCGTCATGACCATCTGTCTGTCCGCGGCTTAGATCAGAGACCTTAGTATGGATACATTTTATCCACGCCCATAAAGTGGTAAAATAACATTTAAAAAAAAATTAGGTTAAAAGAATTACAGAAGTAGCATATGAGATGAAATTGAAAGGAAAACTATCACAGCTAAGTAGGCTTTACAGGTTATAGTGCTATAGCCGCTGAACTGGAAATAATGAAAATAGCAATAGAAATCAGGCGCTAGGTACTCGTAAGACCTCGCTTAGCACTAGGAGGTAATGAGTTTATGGAAGATATTAAAAAGAGCGCGTGGGTTCTCGCTTCTTTTTTTCCCACCATGGCGTCATTTTGTTTGTGAAGCGATGTAGTTTAGATAACGTCAATAAGAGATTTTAATATCCAACAATGATTAAATGATTTTGAGTTTGAAGGAACGTTATGAAATACTAAATCAAAACTGCTTTGCGATTAAATATTCTAAAAAACCCACGGGACCCTATAAAGCGCGTAGCCCGACACGCACTTGGACGGTCGTAACGTTACCAATGGTCATTCCAAGTCTCACTATGACACTTTGATCATAACTGGCTGGCTCAATTATAGAATCCTTCGCTTGCTCAGGTTTTAACACAAATACTCTCGAAAAATAAAAATTTTGCTGCTTTGCCTAGTAAATAACAATTTTCGATCCGCTTATGCTATCTGCGGTATGGCTATTGATATTTAAAAAAACCGGTCAAGTGCAAGTCGGACTCGCGCGCCAAGGATTCCGATATAGTACCTATAGTATTTTTGGAAGCAATAAAGTCGATTTTTTGGACCGCAAAACAAAATTTTTTTGTAAAGGTTTTTTTTGCAGATTTCTAAAAAACTGTGAAAAACTTACAACGATCGTTTTGTTTTTCCTGTAATATTTACATAAACTTCTAATGACTGTAATTAATTCATTTTTAGGGTTCCGTACCTCAAAAGAAAAAACGGAACCCTTATAGGATCACTTTGTTGTCCGTCTGTCTGTCAAGACCCTTTATATCACGAACGGGTAAAGTTATCAGGTTGAAATTAATACCACATATTAGGATACATGAACCACACAAGATCTGAAAATATAATTTTTTCACAACTGCAAGGGACAGTAAATTTAATATGAATTTCAGCTTGATACCTGCACGCGTTCCTGAGAAAAAGGTTGTGACAGACAGACAGACAGACAGACAACAAAGTGATCCTATAATGGTTCCGTTTTTAGGGTTCCGTATTTCAAAAGAAAAAAACGGAACCCTTATAGGATCACTTTGTTGTCCGTCTGTCTGTCTGTCTGTCTGTCAAGACCCTTTATCTCACGAACGGGTAAAGGTATCAGGTTGAAATTAATACCATATATTAGGATCCATGAACCACACAAGATCTGAAAATTTCTTGAACCTAACTCTGGCAAGTTTGTCCACTGCATACTAGGTGGCGCTATTACAAACAACATAACTACAAACTACTAATATTTCTCCAAATAAATAAAATATTCACGATATTCACGTAATTTTATATCAAACTATTGTCAAAACTAAGCCAGAAATGTAAATTGAGTCTGTGAAAGTAAAAAGAAGTGGTGATTTTCCATCGTCTACAAATATTCCCGAAACCATCTAGCGACATAAAGCAGAACTAATGTTACGGCCACATACCTACAGTACATGGATAGCAAATTTTATTGAAAAATCTTACATACAAGTGAAAAGACACTTTAAATGCAGTTTCTTTTTGCCTTTCTGACGAATTTAAACACAAAGGCACACAACACTTCATAGTGGGAGTTGTTTTTCCAACTATTTAAATAATTTTTTGCAGAGCGTGTTTCGATGTGATCACTGGTAAGTTCAAAGAGGAAATGGCGTATGCCCCGCCCCCTTTCGTGACGACATGGCTCAATTGATTGAATCACGGCTCGACTGATATCATCATCTCCTCTCCCCTTCTTTACTCCGTGTTAAAAGTCATCCTATATGAAAGGGCTTTACTTGTACGTACATTCTAAAATATATTTTTGTATTTTTTTACGACTCTTACTTTTCAAGTTATGGTGAAAAATGTCAAAAAAATACCCTTATCTCCGAAGTTTGTAAAAGGAAAAAAAACCGGCCAAGTGCGAGTCGGACTCGCGCACTGAGGGTTCCGTACCACCACATAAACATAATTGTATTAGTTGAAATTTCAGTAAGTTAATGTGCTAGATTTTTTGAGTCCGACACGCGCTTGACCAAATTTTATTATTTGTTGTTATTTTATAGCTTATGCACTATAAACATACCAATTTTCAAGTTTGTAAGTGTTCCCGTTTTTAAATAGAACTAAAACAAAAATCGCCTCAGCTTCCATCCAACTTGACCCCTCTCTTATATGAATGTTCTTGAAACGGGAGCTCACCACAATTGGTTACCATTAGTTGTGAGAAAAGTTGTAATATTTAATGATTTCAGACTTTTCCCATTATTTGTACTGTGAGACCTAGCTTCTTGCCCAATTTCATAATTTTAGGTCAACGGGAAGTACCCTGTAGGTTTTTCATTTTTTAATAAATGTATGGAGATGAGGACATAAAATGCCATATCTTTTGATTGCGTCGTTGTAAAAATTGAAATTTTCAGATCTTGTGTGGTTCATGGATCCTAATATATGGTATTAATTTCAACCTGATACCTTTACCCGTTCGTGAGATAAAGGGTCTTGACAGACAGACAGACAGACAGACGGACAACAAAGTGATCCTATAAGGGTTCCGTTTTTTTCTTTTGAAATACGGAACCCTAAAAACGGAACCATTATAGGATCACTTTGTTGTCTGTCTGTCTGTCTGTCACAACCTTTTTCTCAGGAACGCGTGCAGGTATCAAGCTGAAATTCATATTAAATTTACTGTCCCTTGCAGTTGTGAAAAAATCAAACTTCTAAGCCGACGCAATCAAAAGATACTCGTACAGTCGTTTATGCCGAAAAATTTCTAGTTTTTTTGACACTCGCAAGGGAATTAAAACCTACAGGGTACTTCCCGTGAGCTCAGAATCTAGAAATTTGGTACAAAGCAACGTCTTATAGCACAAATAAAGGAAAAAACCGGCCAAGTGCGAGTCGGACTCGCGCACTGAGGGTTCCGTACCACCACACAAACATAATTGTATTAGTTGAAATTTCAGTAAATTAATGTGCTAGATTTTTTGAGTCCGACACGCGCTTGACCAAATTTTATTATTTGTTGTTATTTTATGGCCTATGCCCTATAAACATACCAATTTTCAAGTTTGTAAGTGTTCCCGTTTTTAAATAGAACTAAAACAAAAATCGCCTCAGCAACCATCCAACTTGACCCCTCTCTTATATGAATGTTCTTGAAACGGGAGCTCACCACAATTGGTTACGATTAGTTGTGAGAAAAGTTGTAATATTTAATGATTTCAGACTTTTCCCATTATTTGTACTGTGAGACCTAGCTTCTTGCCAAATTTCATAATTTTAGGTCAACGGGAAGTACCCTGTAGGTTTTTCATTTTTGAATAAATGTATGGAGATGAGGACATAAAATGCCATATCTTTTGATTGCGTCGTTGTAAAAAATTGAAATTTTCAGATCTTGTGTGGTTCATGGATCCTATTATACGGTATTAATTTCAACCTGATACCTTTACCCGTTCGTGAGATAAAGGGTCTTGACAGACAGAAGGACAGACAGACAGACAGACAGACAGACAGACAGACAGACAGACGGACAACAAAGTGATCCTATAAGGGTTCCGTTTTTTTCTTTTGAGGTACGGAACCCTAAAAATGCGAAAAGCATAAATTTTTAGTTACACCATAAGATTAAAATATTTTTCAAAATTTTAAACTTACTACCCTTTTCCTCATGAAGGCATGGAGGAATTAAATTGAAATTCATTTCAATTACTCAAGTCTATAATACCTTTAAGCTGTATTAAAATCAAACTTCTATGTCAACCCAATCAAAAAGAACCAGCAATTTAAGCCGCATATTTTAAAACTCGCAACTGCTCGCAAGGGAATCAAAACCTTAAGGATACTTTCTGTCGACCTAGAATGTTGAAATTTGGCATGAAGTAACGTTTTATAGCACACATAAAGGAAAAATTCCGAAAACCTTAAATTTTTGGTTACATCACATAATACATTATTTTAGCAATAAAAATATCATAACTTTTACTTTTATACCTACAGGTTTGTACAGTCAAGAGCACATCAAGCTTGACACTTTGAACTTAGTACCGTTCTTATTTATTTCAAGCTTTACCTGTCGTTGACTGTACGGAACCCTCGATGCACGAGTACGACTCGCACTTGGCCGGTTTTTTTATTTCTCCCTTTCTGTTTTATAATATAAAACGCTTTTAAGTAAAATATTATGAAATATGTTCATGGCGGCGTGTCAATCAACTAACATACCAGCACAAAGCGATATAAATACCCTTCGATTATGAATAACGGCAGCTTCCAGTATCAGCAGCAGCATCTAAATTTCAAGTTGATTACTCTTAACAGCGCTATCTAGATAATACGCTCTGAACTTTTAACTCCGTCGGGACTAGGACGACTGGTAACCACGCGACCTGCTTGAGTTGAACTATACTCGAACGTACAGAGGTAGTGATTCCAACAATGCAACAAAGATGGCGCCAAACGCATGAGGGATTGTAAATTGCAAGATAAGTGTTAGTTTGCATGGTAAAAGAATTTTCGGAATTTATTCGATAGTTAAGAGTTTACCTCTATAAAACAAGATTTCTCTTAAACCTATTATGGTGCGACTTCGTCTGTCTGTCCGTCTGTTACACCTTTATATCTCAGCAACCAGTCATGGATTCGACTTTAAATTTGGAATAGAGAATATATTTGAAATTATTGTTATTAGGTCGAGTGGGGTATAAAATAGATTTTCCTATCTTTTTACAAGTTTTAGTTTTCAAGTTATATTAAGTATGTAAAATTTAACAAAAACTACCATTTCCCTTTAATATCATTCCCTCCTTATCTCCGAAGTTTGCGATAGGAAAAATCTGAATTAATTATAGTCGATGGAAATTTATGTAAATATTACAGGAAAAATAAAACGATCTAGAAACCTGCAAAAAACCTTTACAAACAAATTGAGTTTTGCTGTTCTCAATTGGGTGTATTCCACTTAGAGCATCCGCCCGAATAGCACCTGCGCGAATAGCACCGGATTTATTCCTCTTAGAGCACCTATCTATATTTCACTACTAGTGTTGGGGTATGAGTCGATTTTTAGGATGTTTTGAATAAAAGATATCGATCAAAATGTAAAGTTAAAAAATAAAGAAAAGATAGATTTTTTTGTAAATAAACGCTGTTAACAATATATTACGCCTATTTTGGCACAAACTAAACCGAAAGTAGCACAAAACGTCGTTTACTTTTTCAGGCGAAAGATTTATTTTTTCTTATCGATTCATGTGTTTATCACGAGCGTGCCCTTCAACCTGCTTGCGCGAGGACCTCTACAATGCCATCGATAGTGATGTCTCTGTGGCAGAGTGTTGGTCCAATAAAATATAGACATATCACGCCAGAATCGACTCGAGAGAAGAAGACGAGCGAACCCAAAAAAAAGTCAATATGTATTATTTTTAGGGTATGAGGAGATTAATTAGCATTTTAATCGATATCTCTTTTATTCAAAATTTCGACTAACACCACAACACTAGAAGCTACTTATCCGTAGGTGCTCTAAGTGAAATAGTTCAGGTGCTATTCGCATAGGTGCTATTCGGGCGGGTGATCTAGGAGGAATACACCCTAAAATGGACTTTATTGATCCTAAAAATACATTATGTAAATCGAAATCCTCGGCGCGCGAGTCCGACTCGCACTGGACCGGTTCTTTATTTTTTTCGCCTTCCTACAGACAGTTCCGTAGAACGATAAAGAGTGTTGGGTATATTTTGTTCCACTCGCACCAGAAAGGAATAAAAATAACTGCTATGCAAATGAAAAAAAAAAGAGACAGAGCTTTTGTCCCTCTCGGCCGAAGTCTAAAATGTTGTGCATCACTGGTCCAGAATATCTTTTTGTCTAAGGAAAATGAGTTTTAATTTACTCGTATCTCTATCTGTTATTTTTAGGGTCCCGGTACCAAAATGGTAAAAAAAGGAACCCTTATGGTGCGACTTTGTCAGTCTGTCTGTTTGTCACACCCTGTGGTCACACCATTATATCTCAGCAACCACTCATGCTATCGACTTGAAATTTGGAATAATTTTAGAATATGGTTGCCCAACTGAATTACATATAAAAAAAAATATGATCATTAAATTAAAGGGGGCCCAAATAAGGGGGGGGGGGGGGAGCAATGTTTTAAATTATCGTTACTAGGTAGAGAGGGGTATCATATGAAAGGGCTTTACTTGTACATTCTAATATATATTTTTGTATTTTTTTACAACTCTTAGTTTTCTATGATGAAAAATGTCAATAAAAAATACCATTCCCCCCTTATCTCCGAAGTTAGTAGAAGGAAAAATCTGATTTAATTACAGTCGATAGAAGTTTATGTAAGTATTACAGCAAACGTAAAACAATCTTTCTAAGTTGCAGAGATTTTTAAAAATCTGCGAAAAATCTTTACAAACAAATTTAGCTTTGCGGTCCTAAAATGGACTTTATTGCTCTCAAAAATACTATATAATACTATATCGGAAACTTCGGCGCGCAAGTCCAACTCGCACTTGACCGTTTTTTTATCTAAGTGTTCCCGCAACGTCTACCAGCAAAGCAATCCCACTATTATGTAGTTGAACTCGAATTAGCGTTTGAGCGTGGTTTGAGCGTTTCATTATAAGGGAGCTCTATCTAGTACTCAGCTTCTATATGCTGAATAATGATGAAACATGTCCTATCGGATAGGACAGACAGACAGACGGACAAAAATTCTAAAAATTGTGGATTTGGGGTTGGTATTGATAAAAAAGTGTAGATGATTTCATCGTTTTGTAAAATGTTCGATAAACTGTCGTTGCTACGCGGTTGCTACGGCGTAGCAAGTGCACAAGTTATCAAAGCTGTGTAAATGTAAAAAGTATTAAACATGTTCTTGTAAATGTAAAAAGTATTAAACATGTTCTTCAAAGTTGAACCTACCACAAAATTTATGGCTAATACCTCAGATTAAATATCGTTTCTAGATTACCTTTCAGCGGCTGAAAAACTGCTCGTGAAACTGCTCGTGAAATAGATCACACTGGCAGCGTGTGTTCATATTTCGAAATAGTTCGATTTTGATAACCACACTGGCAAAATTGTCCATGTTGACAGAAGCCATATTACAAATTTTTGATTGATTGAGACGAACCAAAGAGATTTGAACCTCGCTACGTGACGCGAGGTTTAAATCGCTTTGAGACGAACACACATCAATATACAAAAACCTGCCAAGTGCGAGTCGGACTCGCTCACTGAGGGTTCCGTACCCCACATAAACATAATTGTATTAGTTGAAATTTCAGTAAGTTAATGTGCTAGATTTTTTGAGTCCGACACGCGCTTGACCAAATTTTATTATTTGTTGTTATTTTATAGCCTATGCCCTATAAACATACCAATTTTCAAGTTTTTAAGTGTTCCCGTTTTTAAATAGAACTAAAACAAAAATCGCCTCAGCAACCATCCAACTTGACCCCTCTCTTATATGAATGTTCTTGAAACGGGAGCTCACCACAATTGGTTACCATTAGTTGTGAGAAAAGTTGTAATATTTAATGATTTCAGACTTTTCCCATTATTTGTACTGTGAGACCTAGCTTCTTGCCAAATTTCATAATTTTAGGTCAACGGGAAGTACCCTCTAGGTTTTTCATTTTTGAATAAATGTATGGAGATGAGGACATAAAATGCCATATCTTTTGATTGCGTCGTTGTAAAAAATTTAAATTTTCAGATCTTGTGTGGTTCATGGATCCTAATATATGGTATTAATTTCAACCTGATACCTTTACCCGTTCGTGAGATAAAGGGTCTTGACAGACAGACAGACAGACAGACGGACAACAAAGTGATCCTATAAGGGTTCCGTTTTTTTCTTTTGAGGTACGGAACCCTAAAAACGACATAAATTACAGATTTTCTTAGAGAGTTTCTTATTTAATACCTGAGTTTAAGATATTTTCATTAAATTTGTTTGTAAATAAATTTTATTTTAAATGCTACCCTTGTGTAACAATAACTCGACATATTTTCGACTATATAGTGGAACAATGGAAGTAAGGAGTAGTAGTAATGTTTAAATTTTAGTTTAATTTTTTAATAAGGGATACGGACAGTTGGGGCGAATGAGAACTAGTACATAAATTGTAACCAAAAAAGTTTATGCATTTACATTTTTATCGATTGCTTTTGAAATCGATATCTGAGGGTTTGTTTGGAGTCCGATAATGAATCAAACATTACATTTGAAAAAGTGGTCTCCATTTTGAACGTATAGTTACCGGACCGACCGATTTGATTTAAAATTTGATATAATTTGAATAGGTACATGTGGTCTCCGATGACGAATCTATCATTCATCATATTTGGAAAAGTACCTAGCCGTCATTTTGAACTTTTTAGTTACTGGACCGATTTCTTTAAAAAATAATATCTGGGGGTCCAAGTGGTTTCTGATGACGAATCAAACATCCTGTTCGTAAAAAAGGGCCGCTACTTCCAACTTTTTAGTAAAATCCAAAATCAGATTTGAAAAAATGGCCGTTATTTCAAACTTTTTAGTAATTGAACCTATTTCTTTCAAAATCTATATCTAGGGGTCAGTTTAGTCTGATGACGAATCAAACATCAGATTTAAAAAGTGGCCGCCATTTCTAACTTTCTGTCGTACAATACGATAACAGATATCTATTTTAAAACAGTCGGTCCAGTACATAAGAAGTTAAAAATGTCGGAAATTTTTCTTTCAAATTCTTTGTAGTCAGGATCCCCAGATATCGGTTTTATAATCACATAATTAGAAAAAGCTAAGGTCACCGTTGTAGGAAACGACAAGGAAGACTAAGTATTTACTTATGTACTCTAGTTCTCGTAGGGTTGGAATTAAGTACGGAACCCTAATAGCCATTTTTGGTGGTCCTTGACCACGATAAACCTGAATCTGAGTAGAATTATACCACAAGAAACAGTGAATTCAAAAACCTATCTACAAACCTACAACTTACATGCCTAACATAACATCCCATGAAATGTCCACGACAGGACAGAGAACTCCCTCCAGAATTCCAGCTTTTGTTGGAAAATTGTGGAGGGGAAGTACCATAGTCACCTCGCTTGTCAGCGTTACAGCTGGCACATCCACAAATTACCTTAAACAAAATCTTTGAAAAGTTGACTAAAAATGTGTTCAGGATAAGTTTGGCTATGACGGTTATTTTCTGCGCATGGGTGACAGGCGGAGAGCCAATGAACGATTCGCTCGCCTCACCCCCGAGACTCATTTTTTGACTTTTGCGATTTACGGTCACAGCCAGAGTTATTTTGTACGCCGTATATTACTCGCTGTTTCTATTAACACTAATTCTTCTGAGGCTGATACTTTCTGTTCAGTTGACAAAGAGAGAATGAGCAATCTAAACTAATATTATAAAAAGGAATGATTTTAGTAAAGGAATTTGATGATGGACTTTGCCCTTACATACGATAGCGTACAACTGACTGTATTCATAGAAATTACTTAAACATGTTAATTATTTTTGGTTGTACATGAATAAATGATTTATTTATTTTATTAGTAATTTAGAACAGTTTTACAAATGGTTGCTATTAATATTAAAGGTAAAAGCAGAGTTTGTACACAGTAGATTATATATTTGCCTTTTACACAGAGTGCAGTTTGTGACAGGTTGATGGACTGAGAATACTCATCAAAAATAATATTTAAATAACTGTCAAAATACGGCCAGGAAGTTCTCATTGTTACGAAGGAGTTTCATCAGTTGCCCAACTTAATTGCATATGAAAGAATAAAAAAAAAATATGATTATTAATGTAAAGGAGGCCTAATTGGGGGGCCTCCTTTTCAAATTGTAGTATCTAGGTCGAATGTGGTATCATATGAAAGGGCTTTACTTGTTCATTCTAAAATATACTTTCGTATTTTTTTACGACTCTTAGTTTTTAAGTTATAATGAAAAATTTTGAAAAAAATACCATTCCCCCCGAACTCCGAAGTTAGTAAAAGGAAAGATCTGAATTAATTGGAGTCGATAGAAGTTTATGTAAATGTTATAGCAAAAATAAAACGATTTTTCTAAGTTGCACAATTATTTAGAAATCTGCAAAAAACCTTTACAAACAAATTAAGTTTTGCGGTCCTAAAAATAAACTGTATTGCTTCCAAAAATACTATATGTTTATCGGCACCCTCGGCGCGCGAGTCCGACTCGCACTTGACCGGTTTTTTTATTAACTCCCGACGCAACAAGAACCTATATCTACCCGTGCGAAGCCGGGGCGGACCGCTAGTAGATTATAAAAGCTATTCAAAGTTTTTTTTTAAATTATAAATGGGCTTACTCTTGACCTCGTACTTTTCTTGAGGACAGAGATGAGGTCGACGTTGAGACGAGCTTATCCAGAAGAAGCCTATTCACTCGCGACTTGAATAGATTCGGGCTAGGTATATGAACTCGGGAACACAGACGCAGGCAGAGAATTCCACTCTTTAAACTGACCGTAAGTGTACATATTTTAATTAGTATAATAGCGTTACCTACCTCAATTTTGTTATTTCTACACAATTAATATAAGAGCGTTCTAAAAATAACATGTAACATTTACGTAATTGTAAGTAAATAACAACAAACTAGTGGACATATTATCGCAAGTATATCAGTGGATGTGTCACGTGACGAATCAGGTTATTAATGGAGTACTAGTCAAAATAAACTTAAAGAAATACAAAGTAGAGACGTATTTTCTGAAGATATTCTGCCTGAAATTTCATTGGTTTTGCTCCCGAAACCCATTGATTCAAATCATGATAACAAGCAACTTGCGTAAAGAAAAAAAAAATACTCGAAACTATTTTTTCGTCTCCCCATAGTAAAGTGGTCACGTGATCGAATCATTTTGTATGGGAAGGCGATAAATTTTTTCGAGTAAATAAATTTTTTCTTCGGGAAAGTGCATGTTTTCATGAGTAGAAAACCAATGAAAATCCACGCTGTAAAACCCTTGTTGCTTTGGTTTATACGTGGATACTGGTCAGTCATTCATGGTTACGAAAATATTTAGTTTTAAAAATTTTTTGCTTAGGCCTTGCTATGTTATATCGTGGTAAAACTTTAAAAATTGAAGGCCGCTCAGTTCTGGTACTAGTATTTCCAAGGTTACAACACTGCTACCTAAGGTTTTATATCTCAGATCATATTTTATGCCTTTGTTATGGATATGTGCTACGGGATGAAACAAGTAATTGAATGCAAATCAAAAAGTGATGTTTTAAAGGTTGTTGTAGGGCGGTGGGTTAGGGCGGGCGGGGAGAGGGATTTTTCAGCCAGAGAAGAGAACTTCAGTAGCCATGCAACCGCGGTGGAGAGAGGACGTCTCTCGCGCGCGTTCTACCGCTCGCGATAAAGCAGTCTCGGTAGACTGCCACTCCAACTGAAAGGGCCAATAAGAGCACAAACTCTCAGGTCAAGTGTTGTTTTGTTCCAAATTTGGACGGATTGTGATTGTGTTCTGTGCAGTGTTATTTTACGGATGTTTTGGTAAGTGAAACTTTTATTTCTACAGATTAGTAATGCTAGAAAACAGATCAATCTGTCATCATCATAATTAACGTTGAAGTTCTATCTCAGCTCGATTTATTCTTTCTACGATTAAAATGAGAAGTTAAAAGGAAATTTCTTTCGGCTGACTTCGCTACGTCGTCGCTACGTTCTACTTTGTTAATTAATTTCTTGACGGACACTTTACTGAAAGGGTCTTCAGTATTAAAAAAAGGTTTGTTGTATCTTTGATTACACCTTTTTCAAGCTCAGACGACTCTAGAATTTGTTTTTACCATTTTGTGCTACACTATCGTCCAAATAGTTTACGTGAAATTCTGATTATTGAACCCATATAGCTACACGGTGTAACAAAAAGGGCATATCCACCTGGAAATATGTGAATCTGTCCAAGAAAGTAAACATCTTTTCCGAAGAACAGAGGTCAAAATACGAAAAAAAAATTGAGCTCTCATTTAAAATGCGCCTTCAACTGATGCAGTTTCTATGGGAAGTTTAATTTTTTTCTTGTACAGTCAACGAAAGACCAAGCTTCACACTCACTGTGCGACTCTAGCCCGTACGTCTATTGAAATAAGAGCGGTACAAAGTCCAATGTGTCAATCTTTATGTGCTCTTGACTGTACCTATTTCGGTCTATGTTTCTTGCAAAAAATTGTTCAGTTTCATGTGCAATTCACATCCTTCAGGCTTAATACCTATACCTTTTTTGTTATACCGAGCACAATTAGTATAGGTTAACATCAGTTCAGTGCAAGACTGCAAGAACTTAGTAATGGAAGAAAAATCTCAGGTGGCAATAGTCGCTAATACAGTAAAAATATTTTGGTGATGAAATAACGTTGATGAAACTGATGAACAAATAATTCGCATAAATTTAACTCGAATATTATTTCGCATTTCGTTTATAGGTTTTTTAATTATGTTTATTCATGCATCGGAAATTATTGCTCTATTTTCGAGAAACATCTTTTTTATGTTAATAGGGAACATGTATACATTTTTTATGTCGCATATATTAACAAAATATAAAAATACCATAGTAGAGATGACAAAAAGTGAAATTTAAAGTGGGTAGGAAATACGGCCGATATAAGCATTTAAAACTACTAATTACGCGCCGATTAGACACAGAGATCTGACATGAATAGTGACGTCACAATGCACTACGGCCATATGAACTATAATTTTTTTTTGTAAATTTCGTTTTGCCAGAAAGAGATAGAAACAAATCTTCGATAGCTTATATCTTTTTTAATATTATATATAGATATTGTAAAAATAGTTTTACTAGACTTTTTATTACATGAATAAGAATAAATATTTTAAATAAAAAATAAAGATCGTGCATCCTATTTATATGAACTATATCATGGTGCCTGATTATAACAGGGTTTTAATAATTACGTGTAACCGTTTGAATGTCTTATACTGAAGGCTTTTTTGTTCCACAACTCTTCGAAATTCACGAAGAAAATTACTCTTCGCATACTCTGTTAAAAAAGATTTAAGATTGAAAGATTTATTTATTTTCTTTGGTTTCCAATTTAAAAAAATTGTTGACGACGCTGCCGTCGTAAACATAGTTACCTGCCTAGGTAACTTGCCGTCAGAAACACCTCGCTTCCTTGACTTAGTAGTTATTTCTCTTGTTATTTTCACTTGTCAAGAAAATATTTTATCGTTTTTATTTTTGGTGTCAGAAGTGGGATACGAACTTATGCCCACAAATGGACTGCGATATTACTCGAAATGTATCGTTTTTAATTTTGTACTTATATAAAAAAGTCGTAGAAAGAAGTTATTGTATCTGGATGCTCTAAATAAGCCATCAAAAGATTTAGCATGAATGATTCACAACCGCGTGTAGAGATAAATTAATAATAACCACAGATAAAATAAACAATCGCGTCCGGTTTTTAACCACCAGATATTTCCTGCCAGAATAAAAATTTCGTCTTCATTTCCATAGCTTCCTCTAACCTTCGCTTGAGAATCATAAAAATACTCTACTAAGTGTTAAAATGTATTTAGTGTTGGCAAGTGCTAATCAGTGTTGCCAACGTATTTTGACTATGTAAGGCACTCTACCGTTATGTATAACATGTGATTGAGAAACTGGCCTTTGTATGATTACTGACAGTTAAAAAATGTAGCTAAGTTATTAAATTTTCTACTCTTCTGATTAGGTATCGTATTCAAATTTGTAATAAAATAAGTAAGTTTCTTTAAAAAGTATTTTTGTGCAAGTGAGAAGTTTTAAAGAGGACTAAGTAACGATTAAAATAAAGTTCATTATGTAGTAGAATCTAAACTTGTATGCACACTCTCTCTATGCCCTTTGTAGATTTGGCTATAACAGATTCGTACAGGAACGTTATAGAAATACCTACGTCATTATTTCACTACTTCGTGCATTATTATTCCCTATTAAGACGCATACGTAATTTTGTTTATATCGATCTAACTTTTCGCCTGTTACATGGAGTGTATGGACCTTATCAGTATTACCATTTATTATGAAAGCTCTACATTTCCAATGGTGCAGTTTACATAACTCTATTAACAGCTGTTCATTTAACCGCATTGAACCAGTAATTTACTGTTCACACCACAGATCACACAATTGTTTCAAAGTCGGTGAAATCGGGCGTAAGTATGAAAGACGGAGTTAGATTTGGCGGTAGTAATCCAATTTGGCAACACAGTGCTAATCAAGCAGTAGCGCCGTTGACAACATTATAATTATTGTTAGGGTTGGGCCGAATATTCGTTTTATTTTATGTTCGGTATTCGGCAGGTAAGACGAATATTAGTTTTTGGCTGAATATTTGACAAAAACACCGGTACAGAAGCAGCTGGTTCTTGTGGGGGTAATTCTCTATGTTAGTAAACTGCTCTTACCTGACCAACAAGTCTTTCAAGACCGCTAAGATCCTCCGGTTTGTTTTAGTTTCATAATAATTACTCAAGCCATAAACACAATTAGTGTCGTATTTGTCGTATTCAATTAATGGTTTTAGGAGTACATAAAATAAGTATAAAGGTGTAGATAGGTTTCATTCAAAGCAACTGGTATTTTTAAGTGGCACAAAAAATATTAAATCAGTTTTATGACGGATAACATAGGGCTCAGGCCTTCTTTAAAGTGACAATTTTGGAGCACTTATATTAGAATAACCTATCTACACATTTACCTATTCATCTTTTACAACAAGGCTTCAAACCGATCAAATACGAAAAAAATTGAATTTCGCCGGAAGAACAGGTATTCAGTTTAGATGAAGTCAAGAGCACATCAAGCTTGATACATTGGACTTTGTACCGTTCTTAAAGCAATAGACTTACGGGCTACAGTCGCACTGCGAGGGCGTCAAGCTTGATCTGTCGTTGATTGTACGCTTGGAGTCGTCGAATATTCGGATTAGTAAAATTTTAATCGAACATTCGATGAAATCTATGTGCAGCCCATCACTAATAATTTTATTGTGTATGTGCCTATATATCTAAATATTGGATATCGATGTTGACAGTGAGCGACCTCGCTTCTTCAATGAACGGGTACAGCCAAGAACACATCAAGCTAGACACTTGCAGAGTAACTTTCATATCAATGGTAATAATATTAGCGAAGTACAAAGTGTGTCAAAAATTACATGCTCTTTACTGTACACCTTAATACACACATACGCATGTTCAGGCACTTGGTTTTGGATATGCCCTGGAGCGGCTTTCCCTTTGTAGTGTGGTTTAAACGTTAGTTAGTAGGTGTAGTTTGAATTGGGCCAGTGTTCCGAAATATGTCCTTTTAATAAAATCGCGATTATTTCCGCCTTCTACAGGAATGTATTACTGTTTCTTGAAAAAATAAAGATCGCGCTCGTTTACCTTTAATTTATATCTTATATTTATTCAGTATTTTTATCGGCACGGCGGCTCGCCGAAGGTCGAGGCATCAAACCCTTCAACTTCTTCTTTTTATACTGTATTTTTTTAACGAAGATATGACAACTTTATTTTATTAGATTCTTTATTTATTTTATTCTTTCATTTCCTTCTTTTCTCCTGTATTTTTTAACGATGACTTGACAACTTTTTATCAGATTTTCCATTCGTTTTATCAACTTTTATTATTTTATTAGCCTGCATGAGTCTTAATAGACAACCGAAGGAAATGATTTTTATTGTAAACATAGGTAATGTTGTTTTAATATCCGTGGCCACTGGAGCACTCGACGGCTCTCAATCTTGGAGGGTCTGGGCAAAAAATATACATATAATATAATATTACGCTAACGCGTAGTCTGGGTTAGATTACCGGTGGGGATAATGTCAAACAAATATCACTTTGTGCGACTTCCCCAGTTTGGTTAGGTTGGACATTGCAGGATGAACTATCTGATTGTCCAAAAAGTTAGATGATTCCTTGCTTCGGAAGGCACGTTAAGCCGTTGGTCCCAACTACTGTCTACGGATGTAATCGTTAATGAGCCATGTCAGGGGATTTTGGCGTCTCAACAACTCTGACACCAATATTTGTGAGTACAGTTATCGACGTTTTCCTATGGACCGATCGCACCGGAGGGAAAAAAAGATTTCTTGAATGAAAACAATATTGTTTCCTATGAAATTGGTGTTTTGTATGGAGAATTTTAGGTAAACTCAATTTTCAGTACAATTTTTTTTGCATTTTTTTAGGAATTAAAAGAATCCAATTTTTTTTAAGCTTGATTGGGTAGACATTGAGCTCACAGAAGCTTAAATTTATTTTTCGAAAACAAATATCTGTAAAAAATACAACAAATCTAATGATTAAATCGGACAACATTTAAGACGGATAATTTTCGAACCTTTAATTTTATATATCATACTAAGAATTAAAACAATATTTAATGCTTAGATTGATAACCTTGAAATCAACTTTCAAATATAAAACAAATAATGAAAATAGCCTTAGAATTATAGGAACTATGACCTCATTAATCCGAAATAAAAAATTCGCCAATTTCATAGATAAGAACATAATATGTCTTTATTAATTATTTTTTTAAGTGAAACCTTCTTTAGCGGCGGCGCTTGGCACTTTTTAGATGGGTAAAAAATGTTAAACTCATATCAGCTGTCACGTCAGATGTCGCGTCAGATTTCGCGTCAGATCTCGCGTCAGATGTTTAAGTTTTGTAGTGAAAACTTCTTTAGCGGCGCGTCAGATCTGACGAAGATTTTCTATATTAATATAAATTGCCATGTTTGTCTACGATAACGCAATAAATGAATATTGTTTGTACTTTTATACTGATAAATAAAACAATTCGTGCAAATTTATTCTCTAACCATTCCAAAATATTCAAAAATGCACAACGTTGATGTTTAAGTTTTCACTCCCGGAGTGCAACCCGGCCCTTATTTTTAAATAATTATGTTTTCATTTAAGAAACCTTTTTTTTGTGTGTATTTTTGTTGTGACACGGATATCTCTTCCAGTCAGCTAACATTTAGGAAAAAAAAACAATTTTTTAATGAATCATAACAAGTCCAATTTAAACTGTCCATTGCTGTTAAAGGCTGTCCATCACTATTTATCAAATAAATATCGCTAGTTAGTGTAATGAGCACCTACCGTGTTTATGCGTGGTGCAGGCTAAGAATTGTACAACTACGTCTCTACCCGTGGGTGCCGTGAAATGCGACTATAAGCAGCACTTAGATAGGTGACAAAACAAACAGTGAGTAAAGATGAGTAGTTATAGGGAGTATTTACTGCCCACAAACTGTTGCACAGTTTGGCAGGTGTATAATCTGATAAAGTTTTGTTCATCGAAAATACACGTATTTTTTTTTATACCAGCGTCCTCCTGTGTGTCATAGTATCTTACATAGTCGTCAATGTCGTCATTATCATATCAGCTGAAAGACGTACACTGCTGGACATAGGCCTCCCCTAAAGATCTCCATGACGACCGGTTATTTGTAATTTTCGTGCAATTAAGATTATACAACATCAACATGTAAGTAGAGAAAATTGTACAGAGAAAATAGTACCATTTTGGTATCGGAACCCTAATAAAACGATCTTTCTGCAAAAATCCTTTACAAACAAATTTAGTTTTACGGTCCTAAAATGGAATTTATCGCTTCCCAAAATACTATAAGTACATATCGGAACCCTCGGCGCGCGAGTCCGACTCGCACTTGACCGGTTTTTTAATACTCAATTTCTTTTTATTCTTATTATAGTTAGGGTGCTGGGTGCAATTTGGGTATATGATTTGCTCATGATTCATATTAATAGGGATGATAGATCAGCTCAATACGAATCGATTTGGTCCTTACAAGTTTTTCTGTGCGTCGCTGCGTTTTTGAGTTAAAGAAATAAAAAACCGGCCAAGTGCGAGTCGGACTCGCGCCTTAAGGGTTCCGTACCTACCTACCATATGATATACTAAAAGCTTTTGCTCTTTGATTTTAAAAACACCGCGACCATCCAACTTGACCCCTCTTTTATAGAAAAGTTCTTGAAACGGGAGCTCACCTTAATTGGTTATTATTAGTTGAGAGAAAAATTAAAATATTTAATGATTTTAGACTTTTCCCTTTATTTCTACTGTTAGACCTAGCTACTAGCCAAATTTCATAATTTTAGGTCAACGAGAAGTACCCTGTAGGTTTTGCATTTTTGCATAAATGTATGGAGATGAGGACATAAAAATCCATATCTTTTGATTACGTCGTTGTAAAAAATTGAAATTTTTAGATCTTGTGTGGTTTATAGACCTTAATATTCGTTATCAATTTCAACCTGATAGCTCTTCTCGTTCGTGAGAAAAAGGGTCTTGACATACAGAAAGACAGACAGACAGACGGACAACAAAGTGATCCTATAAGGGTTCCGTTTTTTATTTTGAGGTACGGAACCCTAAAAATTAAAATAAGATACTAAATAATGTTTTTTTGGTCTGCCTTTGTGGCTACTGTTTAAAATACTTCTGAAGATGTAGAAAATCGAAGAGGCAGACATGCAGGGCTCTGCATTATCACGGGACGAAGTAGTGAATTTTTGCATTTTGAAGAGCTATAACTTTACGACGCAGGGCTATTATGGTGGCAGACTATTTTTCTGGGGTTTTATACATTGTATTTAATCAGATAGTCATAGTCTGCCAGGTGTACGTTTCATTGTCAAATTTCAAAATAGTTAAAACTTAATTCCCCAAAAACGCAGGGGTGTGGATGTCCGCCAATATTTTTTGTATCTTCTAGAGGATCCTCCTTATCATCAGTCAAAGAGGCAGACATGAGCAAATCATACAGAAATTTGTCCTTCATCATCCTTACTATTAGTTTTCTATAAAAGACCAAACAAAGCCAATGTAACAGCTTCTTAAGAAAAGTTGATTACGTCTGTCATTGGCATTTTGCGTAATATCTGAACCCAGTTGTATAACATAAGTATAGGTATACCTCATGCCGATTTTATTAAATTAAACGGGATGAACGCGTGCGCAGTCGTACTAAATTCTTATCAAACCAAAACAAAACAAGGTGTTGATATAGCCGAACGTAAATGTCAACCTATCGGTTATCTCCTGTTATCTCCCACAGAGCATTCTTAACATTTGTTTGACGAACGCGAATATCATAAGCAAAAGTTAATTGCTTTTAGACGACAGTCGAAATTATGTACACATCAACAAAGTTGGCGCCTGACCACTTTTAAGTTTAGTTTCGTGTGCAGCAGGGGCTCGCGGGAACCTTTGCTGGCTCCACCTTGCTAGTTTTAATCCACTGAGTGCAAGTTGTAACTGACCAACATGTGACAGATGGTCAGGAAATGTCATAAAACTTATCGGCGCAGGAGGCCATAATATCATAATCCCAAGTCTCACAAGGATATAGTGGGTTCAGGTATAATTAACCAGGATCGAATTATTGTCACATCACGTTTCGTGCTCCGGGCTTATGATGAGGCACCCGGACCCTTCTGTTCCAGTCTGACCCTGGGTAGCTATTACAGCTGACTCCATGTTTGCACATCCTGTGCTGTGATACCACTAATCATTAATTCAGGAGTTGTTATTATGATTCGTTTTGGGTCCAGGACGATTGCAACTCTCCAACAAGATGGTTTGTTGTGACGTCCTTTCACCTTGACGCTTCATAAGATCGACAGCTAACTAAATACTCAGCTGCCAGTCTATTCCTGAAGCAAGGAGGCCTCACTCGGTGTCGCTAAGAAGGTGCTGCTAGTATGTGCCTACAAACTTATAAAACCAAAAGCGTTTTCGTCTCTCAATAGAAAACAAAATTAAGGGCGGGATGGGACATGCAAGCGACTAGGATTCGAAACTGGTCAGGCGCCAACTTTGCTGCAATAGTACTTTTAAGTATTATAATGAGAGCAGGACAGAGCTATGCGTGAGAGCAGGACGGAAGGATAAGTGTCTTTGTCGGACCCGGACCAATATTTCAATAATATACGCGGTGAATTCTCATCCGTAAATTCATACGGCAGCGATTCTTCCATTCCAATGAAAATAAGCAGATTTACTTTTCGACTTTGACCACTTCAGTATGGGGATTTGGGGAATTGATTTTGTTTTCTTCAAGAAAGTTGTTGGTCTTCATAGTAGAGTCACTAGGCTTCGGGAGCGAAAGCAATGAAAATTGTAGTTATAAATTTATAATACACTAACATTCATCTGACACTCATTCAAATCAATTACATTATTAGATGTAAGGGACAGGTCTCCGAAAATTGATAGGGCATGATCAGTCAACGTAACTGAACAACTTTCTGTGAATGAAACTTTCAGGAAATGAAAATAAAAATGGACTCCCCTACCAACTCTCTTATTACAAAGGTTTCAATTATGTAGGGGTGAATGGAGGGTAGTGAGGGGTGGGGGGCTGAGGGAAAGGGGTTGAGGGGATGGGTGGTGAGGGAGAGGGGGGTGAGTAGACTTGAGTGATAGCTTGACGTGCTCTTGACTGTACCTACATAGACTTATCCACGAAAAACTAACGACCGTATCGAGGATACAGCCAGCCAGGGATTTTGTTTATTGTCAGGGTGATTTCCTTCACTGACCAGACTCGAAGCGTTTATTATGTAAATAGTGGCCTAGTCACCACGTCATGTCTGTTTTGAATAAGTTTATTTGCTCCATATTGTCTGCTGTATTAAAGAAGAAGGTTGCTCTTTTAGAATATTTCTTTGATATATAAATATACGTCAGGGTATTTGTGTGGCGATGTCACTGTTCATATTTGGCTTATTAGCTAGAGTTAAGAAAAAGCTTCTAAACAATGTTTGTCAGGCAGATTTCTTTTAGGAAGTGTCTAGACAGCCACCAGCGGCTGATTACATAAAACAAATATCTTATATAAAAGGATAGCTCCATTTGACAGCGCATTAGACCTAGCTGAATTCAAAGACTAATTCGGCATACATTGCTGGGAGGCTTGGTTATGTTAATTGCAATATCCTTACTTCAACGAGCAATGTATGCCGACTTAGTGTGTGTATTCAGTCAGGTGTGATAATAGAGCAAACCTACTGGTTGGATTTTTTCACAGCTTGGCTCCCTTGCACAACACTGGTGGAAAACCACCCTATTGGTAAACAGAGAGGTACTAAAATTCTGTGAATTATCACTACGCTAATGTTTTTTTTTAAATTTTCATTGCGATAAATAAATAATGATAATTCATACGTAAAAAAAGCTAGATTTCTGGAGGGAGCTCCCTGTCCTATAGTGGACATTTCTTGGGATGTTATAAATACATAGGTTCACATACGTGTAGACGAAATGCAAGCTCATGCAAATGTAAATGAATAACTTTTATTACAACACGGCCATAGAGTAGGGTATTGATAAAGTGGTAAACACAACCATAGAGGAACGACACAACTAATGAAAGAGCCGAGAGAGGGAAATTACAGGGTTCCTGCTCCAGTCATTATACTAACAGATATCTAATTTTGGTCTGAGGCAATAATGGGATAGTAAAATACGCTGTACCTTCTAATCGTGTGGACCACACTGGTCAAGCTAACTTACCCTGGTATCAGAGTTTTCAAGCCGCCAATTATTGAGGCCTCTGACATGGTTAGGTGATTTAATTAGAAAGTAGCTCGGTCTGAAGACGGAAATGGTTCGATGACATGAGGGACTGGACCGCATTACAGTGCCACGAGTTGAAGAGGGTATCCTGTGTGGTGTCGGCAAAGAATAGTACCAACCCATACATACCCGTGGGTGTCGCAAGAGGCGACTAAGGGTTATAAGCTGGAGGATAGGCAGCAGCATCCTCCTTTGTTTCTTACATCTTACTTACTGCAGTAACCTACAACCGCGGTCCATGGTGCCAGCCGTAACGCTAACAAGCGAGGTGACTATGTTACTTCCCCTCTACATTTTTTCAGCAAAAGCTGAAGAATTCTGGAGGGAGCTCCCTGTCCTGTAGTGGACGTTTCATGGGATGTTATGATGAGTTGAAGAGGGTGCGGCTCAACGCTGCGACGAGTACCGACTGCTGACCTCCAAACTTCATTTTGAAGATGGCACTTCATGATGATGATAAAAGTAGCTCGAACTAACCGCTTAATGCACTCTCCAAGCAAAGAAACAAACTAGTTGTTATGCCACTAGTTCTCACCCATCTGAGATTTGACCACGGTCAAAGAAACTTAAGTGTTTTGTCCGTAAAAACGATCAATCCCCAAGCAAACACCGCCAGGAGAGTGGAAACGCTGATTAATCCTAATGTACCCTCTGAAGCGCGGAAAATGCTCTACTCATTATTCATCTAGCTGTTTACTGTGGTTTCTAGTCAGAACCGGTCGCTTTAGTTTTGTGATCAGCTGTGCTACTCAAATAAAAGCTATAAAAACAGCCCTCATCCTAAGCCTGCTCTAAGGCCTCATCGGAAAAGGATTGTTTCAAATAAAATTTATGATATAAATCATCATATAGCAGTGGGACAAACTTTACAGGCTACATAAAAAAATCTAAATGTAAACATACCCCAAGTAGGTTATCTATGTTACCTTTTGCTTATTTTGATTAGAAACTACTAATTTCCATAAACAAACGCATAAAAGAATTACGCGTCAAGCAAATAATATATCGGGTGTAAAAAACTTAGTAGGCAATATTTTAGCTTGATACATAGATCATGAAACTGAACAACTTTCCCATTTTACATTTTCGTTTTTTGTTTAGTTGCACGGTCTGAGTATTGCAATTTTTTTAACACCTTGTGTAATAGAACGCTCCATAAGAATGACCCCTTAAAAGATTTTACACTCATTTATTCAAACCCTTTATATACTCCCTCTGTATACGTTTATATACGTTTTTATTAATGTTCCTATCCTATATTAATCTCGGGGTCCCAAAGTAATCTGAAACAACTCCATTGCACAAGAGAAATAATTAAGATACTTAAGGAGTAAAAACATATCTCTCATCTAAGACTGTTCTTTTGGAAACTTAGGTCGATATACAAAAAAGAAATCTTCCCAGCTGGATCACGTGATAAAAAGTGCAATTTCTATGGAATATGTTATCGTATCATAAATGAGTGTAAGATTTTACACTCATTTATTCAAACCTTTTATATACTCCCTCTGTACGTTTTTATTAATGTTCCTATCCTATATTAAAACTCATATTACACATTAGGCTATACCGAAATGTATCTGCTTATGAAGTTGATGAATGGAGACATCCATCATTGTCATCGATTTCATGGCTGTATTTAGGAGTCTTAAAATACAAAATACAAAATACAAAATATTTTATTGCTTTAAAAAACAAACTTTTTACAATAAGTCGCTGGAACCTCCTTTTAAGCAAAGCATTGCCTGTGACAGGAGGCTCCGCTCTTCCGTAAAGTTACACTAAATATATATTTATTTATTACAAAGTAGCTGATGTGAAATTTAGAAACTTTTAATCAAATTAATATAACGTCTAATACTAGTTTAATAACTATGATATAATATTTAATACATATAAACATACATAATATATATTTATTTATATTTATATATATATATACACAATACATATATACACCTAAAAATAACAACAACACAATATAAATAAAGATGAAATAGGAAATAAACACTAAATGACATATTAATAATATCAATGTTTGTCAGTATGAGCGTAGGTGTTTTGTGAGTATAATTGTGTGTATGTGTGTGTGTTTGCGTGTGTGTGTGTGTGCGTGTGTGGGAGTGTGTGTGTGGGAATGTGTGTGTGGGAGTGTGTGTGTGAGTGAGTGTATGAGTGCCGCCAGTTACAATTTTTTTTTTTTTTTTTCTTTTTTTTAGACTACATTTTGTAAAAGTAACTCTGTCTCGTCATAGTTTTTTGTTTGTAACCAATTTACTAAAAGCTGTTTACATTTATGGTATAAGTTAGGGTATAAATTTATTTCTTTGTTAATTTTATTATATAAATAAGCGGAACGTTTGCTATATTGTATGCTTGCAAATGTAGTTTTTGTTTGGGGAACCTGAGCTACACAGTACTTCCTTCTGTTTTTGATTATACTAGGATCATACGGTAGTGTTTTATGTATTTTTAAAATTATGTGTAATACATACAATTTCCTGACGGAAAGGATGTTGCTTATTTGATAAAGGCTCTCTGTTGAGAAAGTCCTTTTCTTAAAATACATGGTTTTAATTAATGACCGCTGAGCTCGTTCGACGTCTAGAAAACGTGTTTTAGCAGCACCTCCCCAAGCAGGGATACAGTACACAATAATGGATTGGACCAGAGATACATATATTTGGTTTAAGAGGTTCTTGGAAAGGTTAGAATTTCCAGTAACGTTTCTTGGAGTCACGTGTCTCAGTGTCTTAAAGATCCACGTAAGCTTTCTCACTCTACTTATAACATGGTCAAGATGCGAATACCAAGAAAGACGCTGATCCACAAGTACACCTAAGTATTTGGTATGTGTAACCTTTTTAATGCACATACAACTACAGTTTTCCTTGTCCATTTCATCAGAGCACGTGTGAACTTTTATGTTAAAGTTGTCATCAGGTTGTGTGTTATTATACATACTAAAACAGATATAATTAGTTTTATTGGTGTTCAGAGTGAGGAGATTATGTCTTAACCATTTAGCAACCTGTAAGAGTCCTTTTTCAGCACTGGCTTTTACTTCATTCCAAGTTTTCCCAGTGAAGACGACAGCAGTGTCATCGGCATACGAAAAAATATTGGCATTATTAATGTTCATGCCACACAGGTCATTTATATAAATGAGGAAAAGCGTAGGACCCAAAACGCTTCCTTGGGGTACGCCAAAAGACACCACTGCATCCTCACTGGTGTAGCAATCCAACCTGACTTTTTGTTTTCTATCGCTAAGATAGTCGCTGAACAAAGAAAGTGGGGTTCCTCTAATTCCAATTTTTTCTAATTTCCTTACAAGGATGGGGAGAGAGACAGTATCGAACGCTTTTTTAAGATCCAAAAATACTGATAAACTTCTTTTGTTTTTATCCAACTGTCCCGCTACTAAAGAAGTTAACGCAATAACCGCATCTTCCGTGGATTTTCCTTTTCTAAAACCAAACTGGGAGGGTGATAATATATTGAATTTTGTTATGTAATTTAGCAGACGAACATTTAAGAGTTTCTCAAGTATTTTTGATATCGCTGGCAGAACCGAAATAGGTCTATAGTTACCGATATCATCTCTGTCCCCACCCTTGTATACAGGAGTAATGATAGATTGTTTTAATTGAAATGGAAATATTCCCTTATCAAAACAAAGGTTAGCTAAATGAGTAATTACAGGGATTACTTCACTTTTTACAAATTTTAAAAAGATTGTAGAGATACCGTCCCAGCCCGGGGCACTGTCAGATTTAAGGTTCATTAAGATATTGTTTACTTCGATTTGGTCCGTATGCAATAATACAAAAGAATTTGTTTGGGTTGGTAGTTTGTCCAAATAAATATTGTTTTCCTCATTGTTATTGTTAGGGCTAATTTGGTGTGCAAGATTTTTACCAATGGTTGCAAAATATTCATTAATAAAATTAACAGATTCAGTGGGAGATGATTTAATGTTAAATAGTTCATTGTTTGTTGCACGTGTTTTGCTACTGTAAGTAATACTTTTTATATTTTTCCATAACAATTTGTTATTTTTAATTGATTTACTTATTAGTTCCTTTTCATATTTACGCTTAAGTTTTTTTATTAAATTATTACAATAATTCCTATACCGGATATATGTTAATTTAGATATTTCATTGTGTGGGTCACTACGAACGTTTCTCTGTAGTTTGTTTCTGTTTTTAATGCACCGTAATATTCCTGTGGTGATCCAAGGTTTTATGATTCGTTTATTTTTAGGTATATTTATAATTTTAGTATTTATTTTTACAGTCTCAGTTATCTTGTCTATTAAAGAGCTGATCACAATATTTGGGTCATCACAGAAAAGTAATTCAGATAAGTTCTTATTTTGTAAGAACTTAAGAGCCTCTTCGAAGTTTATAGTTGTTTTGGTCTTCTTTACTACTGGTCGATTTTTTAACTTTGCTAAAGAGAGAAACGTTGTAAAGTGATCCGAGGTGGTTGTAGGTAGTATCGCAATAGATGCTGCCAGTTTTTGTTTATTAATCTTTAGCATGAAGTGGTCCAAACAGTTTTTCCCACGAGTCGGTATTGTGTGCCCGGGTAATATCCCATAGCACGATAACATATTTAAATAATTAAGCCTGTTTTTATTTTCATAGTATGATTCTAAAGGTTTAGTTTTAATGTTAATATTGATGTCACCCGAAATTATGATATTTCTTACTGAATTTAAAGTCTCTAAGTGTGTACTTAAAGAATCTATGAAGCTTTCTGCATTGGCCATAGAGGGAGAGCGATAGATACAAAGAACAACATGACTAAGAACTTCTAATTGGAGACACGATGCTTGGGCCAATTTTATTTCCTTTATTTTATGTTTAAGTGTATTTTTTATATATATTACTACCCCATCATTTTGGTTTATTTGGGATGTAGTGGTGTAAACATGGTAGTTTGTTAGTTGAGGAATAGGTTTGTTTTCATTAAGTCGGCATTCTGTTAAGATAATTATATCAGTTTCAAATGAAAAGCTAGACAAAGTTATCATAAAGTCATCAAAATTGCAGTATATGCTTCTGATGTTCTGAGAAATTATAGTCAGGTCATTCTTATTAATATTTAAATATTTCCCAAGCTCTGTACAGTCACATTCAATAGTATGCGCTACCTCTAAACTGTCTATTTCATTTAATGTTTGGATATCACACATTGTTACAGATAAGCAGGTGTAAACACTTCAATTTAGCAATGGTATGATATTTGTGCACCATCAGCAAAGGTCCGTTTATGAAAATGGATGATTTGACTTGTTTTAATGATAGTGGTTTAAGGTCGGTACTTTTGGTTTGTTTATAGAGTAGGTTACTGTGTGTGGGACAGAGATATGGGTGTAATTGTATTTGATTTTGTGTGGTGTTCTGATAGTAGAGTGTATGTGTGAACTGGCATAAAAGAAGTGAGTTGTTAATAATGTGTTTTGTACTTACATATATATATTTGTGGTTTACACAGATATGTATAGCCTTAAGCAGTTGCAGAAACATAAATTCTACATACAAAAGAGCTGATATCTTTATGAAATTCATACAATTAATGCAACCAGTAATATTATTTTTGTATAGTCAGCCTTCTGACTGAAGAAGATGGTGTACTTGTTCCTCGCACTTAATCGAGATGATTGGGGATCGTTCATCTTTTCTTACATAGATCCTGCCATAGGCTGACCAGCAGAACTTATAGCCCTTGGATTTGGCAAGGTCACGAGCGAGGAAGTGCAGACGGGATCCTTTCACAGTTAGATGCTCCGAAAGAAAGATTGGAGTGTCTACATTGTTCTTGAATCCCAGATGCTTCGCGCACAATTTAGTTTGGTTTTTTTTGTTGAAAGCTTTGGCCATTCTCATTAGGTCAGTCTTCAATATAGCAGAAATGGTCTCAACAATAATTGGTGTATTTTGGGTTGAACTTTTCCCGCGAACCCTATATATGTCCTTAATATCACACTTATTCATTGTGCAATCAACATTTTCAGACAACCTAAGAACCATTTCAATAAGATCTTGTTTTGTTTCCATGTCTTTCTTTGGGACGTTTTTTATTTCAAAGTTACTCTTACGAAGTCCAATTTGGGTGTCCTCTAACTTTTGCTCCAAAACCACAATGTACTCTCGATCTTCCTTTACTCGTTTCTCAAGCTGTTCAATACGTTTTTTAGATTCTTCATTTTGCGACGTTAACAGGGCATTTTGGCTCTCACTGGCTTCTTGCATTTTCTTCAAGGTAGAATTGACATTTTGAATTTCTTGCTGCTGTGAAGCTGTAAAGTATGTCATAAGTTTCCTCATTTCTTCTTTAAAATCGGAGAAATACGTAAACATTTTGCGATCATCTCGGGTGACGTATTCTGGAGACTGCTCGATTTCTTCCGGTTCGGATACTGACATATCAGGATCGGCATATTTATTCATTGTAGCGTCCATCATTGCCCAGTATCGGATCAATACCGATTATAACCGTTTTTTGCACTAGCAACACCGAGCAACAAACGTCAGCCACCGGAAGTTTATTATCTATTCTTCGGTCTAATAAATTCGTTTCGTTCACTGTCAGTCAAATGTCACTCACTCAATGTAAATAGCTGTAGATGTGTATGTATATATTTCGACACAATTTTATCAATTTTTCATCAAAATGCACGGCAAGTTTACGAATATTCACTATAATTCGGGCGACGCACTGTATTAGACGTAAGTTGTAACACGATTTGTTGTGAAATAGTACGAAAATGCACATAAATTTGATTTATTTGTCACGAGCACGTAAAGAGTGATCCTACTTTGACAGCTAGCAAAGCGGAAGAGGACTTACCTTCATATAAGGCACTCTATCACATCGTTGAATCTCGGCAACGTGGCTTGCAAGCGAAACAAACTCGTGTATTGTAGACAGAATAATAATATGCTCAATAACGGGAAGACCAAATACCAATCTTCAAAAATTTCGCCATGTACATTTAATAATAATGTTATATATATTGGTGAAGTGACTTGAAAGAAGGTGTTTCATCTCCGGCTATCTCTATGTAAAAAAGACGAAAAATTTATTTGTCTTACCCATCAATTTTTTCGTTCATTATCCGGTGGTTTTTACGAGAAAAATCTTCAAAATACGCTCATTTGTGCGATATGGCATGGCAATTTTCATGTTTCAGTAGTCCAACTAAGCAAAATACATCTTAAAAGTATGGCTGATGTATAGGCAAGTAAACTATGCCGAAATGCCGAATTTAACATCAAGTAAGGTATTAAAGCCCACGTCACACAGAGCGGTACAAGCGGTAAAGCGGTCCGGGGGCGGACCTGCGGGAAGCGAAAGCGTTCCGGGACCGGTCACACAGAGGTACCGCGCGGAAACCGCGGCGGGACAGCGGGGCGGTATAGTGGTCGGTGTGACATTATTTATCTGTGATTATTCAAAAGACGTAAATCCTTTGCTCTAAACAAAAAACCAAACTGATAACCTAAAAAAAAGTCTGCGCAAAGCCGCAAAATTCTTGTAAAAAAAAAATACAACGTCAAAGTCCACATCCGGACCGCACCGCACCGCACCGCACCGCACCGCACCGCGCCGCGCCGCGCCGCTGCCGCTCTGTGTGACGGGTTGCATTGAACGCAATGGAATACAGCGCCCGCTCCTGCCGAAAGTTCGGCCCCGCGCCGCGCCCGTTCCGCGGGGTTGTATTAGCGGCCCGGCCGCCCCCGTGCCGCACCGCGCCGCGCCGCGACCGCTTAATGTGACAGGATGCATAAGAACTCATACTTTACAAAAAATACCGGCCCCGGAACGCTTCCGCTACCGCCTCAGTGTGACTTGGGCTTAAGAGTCAACTGACAGTTGTAATCTGAAACACCTCCATTCCACAGAAGAAATAATTCATATACTTAAAGTGTAAAAACATATCTCTCATCTAACTGTTCTTTTGAAAACTTATGTCAAATTAAAAAAAAACAATATAAATGTTATCGTATTCCGACCTATGTTTTTTTTTTATATTTTAAGGCGCAGTAAGTAATAGTCCATTTTCAAACAATGTATGGTTTACTTTTATTTCATCTGTGGTATGCTAAAATCAAGACCACTTAGTATTTTTTAAGCACTGTACCGTTTTACGGATACTGCTACCAACTTAGTATTTTTTTAAATATCGGTGTTATATCTAGCGTTTTGTGTAGGTATCCGGGACGGGATTAGTTTATGGCTCTATTCCTGTCCTGTTTTTTCTCCATAAACATACAAGCGCTATTTATTTAACACTATCTCTGTTCTTCGTATACAAGATCTCTGATCTGCTCTTTGTCCGCGTCTGTATTTGCCTCGCTGGCTGAGCAAAATAGAGACACTGACTATTTTCGTCACGTTCTAACAAATTAGTCACCTTGAAACCGAGAAAAACACGACCGATATGTAGCTACCTACATGCATTAGAATAGCTTGCCACTAATACATTGGACGATAAGCGTTCATCAGTCGTTATCACGCGATAAACTGATAACAGCCAGCGAGCACTTAGCAGGCAAACGACTTATCGCCGCTCGCAGGTTGAGCGTACGCCACGGTACGACGTAAAGTGAGGTAACTCAAAAACATCTCACTCAATGACGACGATTGGTTTTGACGTAGGTAAGTGTTAAATAAGAGTGTGTGTATCGTGCAATTCGTGCACCAACTGGGCAGCACAGTGACTCAGTTGGTATTAATATTAAATGAGATCATATTATTAAATACATAATATCACGCCTTGTTCCCGTCGAGGTAGGTGACCTGACATCTCTGGTTTTTTATTGAAGGATGATGCGTAGCTGTGAACAAAACAGTTACGCATCATCCTTACGCATCGTTCTTTCTTTTTCTGCTGCTTAATTTTTTCCAATACTGCACGTTAAAATGTGAGTACACTGTTAATGTGGACAATAACCGACATCGTAATCGTGTAAGTCATAAATAATTCAAGTTCAATAAAACATAGGTACGACCTACATCATGTCACGGGTACGACACAAGTAAACATCACTAACGCATATGTACAGTCAAGCGCCGAAAAACATTTAGGTACGCTAGTACTCAACCATTTCTCGTACGTCATCTACTCGGCGTCAACAAGCGAGCAAAGCAGTAACAGACATCGACCATTTTATACGACAGATATCTGCTTAGTGCGAGTCGGACTCGCGTAACGAGGTTTTCGACACAATCTAAACACCTAGTTACTAGAATATTTAGAGAATGAAAAAATAAATTAAAATATAATTTAATTTCGATTCAATTTAGTACGTTAAACAGATAAACGGTCAGCGTAGCCTTAGTAGTTAGTGTGGTTAGGGTCTCGTTGGCACCCTTTTGGTCCGGAACCCTTAAAACACTTGATAAGAAAGAAACGTCAATTTAAGCATTAAAATCCGATTTGTGTCGATCGTATAATTTTCATTTACGTATCTTTTTGAAAGCATTGACCGTATTTCCAAATATTTTGAACATTCAATCTGTACAACGATAAAACCTGGTACTGTTTAATTAGTGGCCGCCCAATCGCCTGCTCAGTTTGTTTACAAATAGTCTGAAAGCTACTGAAACAAGTTGTTTTGCCTACATCAACGAGATTTTGTGTGTATTTATAACAAGTTGTAGCAGATTTCAAGAGAAAGCAAACAGTTTTTATGATTAAAATCTATGAGCTACTTATACGCTGGCTCAGCGACCCGAAGAGGATCTTGCCTCTGCCACAAAGAGACGCCATTCTTCTTTGATGTGTGCTTGAGCTTGTTGCCAATTAACTCACCATCATATCAGCCGAAAGACGTCCACTGCAGGAGATAGGCCTCCCCTAAAGATCCGGTCCGGTCCTGCCCTGATCGCATCCAGCGGCCAATTAACTATTGAAGCTCTAATAGGTCTCACTGAATTTGGTCTATCCAGCGATATCTTGGACTTCTGACGGAGCGTCTACCGGTCGGACGTCTAAGATATGCTCTTTTGACCGCACGATCCTCTCTCATCATTTCCACATGGTCGAGTTAGCGAAGTCGGGCTGATTTGGTCTCCCCAATGATGTTGGACTCGTATCACTTCTCTGACTTTTTCTATCCCTCCACGTTCCGTTTTCTCTTATTGTCAGTCCTAGGATTTATTTAATTTTATGAGTTACACAGTTATGTTGACTAACCAAAACATAATCTTTATAGTCATGCATCTTGAAATAGTTGGACAATTTGTGACGTAAACGGGTGACGCGTGGACCACAGGATGCTTTAGATGCCAGCTAACGTTCGTGCTGCTAGTGATACCTATACTGAGTCTTAACATCGTAATGTTAAATAGGTAATTCAAAGTCGAAGTAAGACAATTCCTTTGCAAGTACAGTCAAGATCACGTCAAGTTTGACACGTTGGACATTATACCGCGCTTATTTCAAAGAGCGTAGAGGCGAAAGTCGCACTGCGAGTGCCAAGCTTAACCTGCTACTTACTTTAAGACTATACACCTTAAGGCCCTTAATAGCGCTCAGCGTTACAGGATCAAATTAAAAATGCACTCTAATCGTATGTGCATGCTAAGATGTCACGCGCTTACAGTTTTTGATCGGGTTCGCGGCCGCACGCGCTCAAAAACTCTGTATTTTGCGCTTTTAATTAGTATTATGTGGAATAAAAAAAAAATTAAGTAAAAATATTGATATAATAGACACCTTTTTTGTGTGTAAAAACTAACTAATGAACTTTTGCGGTTTTGGAGAAATTTTGCAAACTATTACAAAAACAGGTACTGCTGGGGATTTTTTTCCTAAAACGTGGTTAGCAAAAATACAATTCTGTTCAAGTAAAAACCTTTTTAAAATCTTGATATATCACCCTGTATTTTTTTTTGTAATGGTTTTGATGGCCATTTATATTAATATTTCAACGTAAAGTTAGGCATTTGACCGCTATTAGTGCCTTAACTATAGTTTCTGTGCTAAGACTTCAGCTATGCTAAAATTTTAGTTATTTAGACTGATTTAAACTGGCAGTAGAAAACAACTCGTTTGAAAGTGTTTACTATTGCAAAGGAAATCTATAAAAGAATACATAAGTCGTCCATCTGTACGAAAAGATAATAATAAGAATGGAGTAGACTATAGTTAGTGAAGTTACATTGCTACCAGTTCATACATACAATTTCGTAATATACACATTTTTATACAGCGAGTATCGGAAAGGTGTGATAATATTATAGAGTGTAAATCTGACCATTAAACTGAACGACTTTTCCCAAGGAGCATAGGTCATAGAACAAAATAAAATTTTGACCTCCCATAGAAACTGTATCAGCTGATTTTTGTATCGGAGATCAAATTTAGTTTTTCGTATTTCACTCCCTTCAGTATTATCTCACCTTTCCGTTACACGTAAACTTACTTACCTAATTACTGAAATTGACAACTTAAATAAGAGCAATTTTTCACCACCAAAAAATGTATTGTATGTACTTTCCTGTTTCGGACGCGGTGTCCGAACGCGAGTGTCCGAATTACCCACTAAGCCAACGAGCCAGAAGAAAAATACTAAGATATGAAGACAACTTGTCAAAAAATCGTGCAAGAGAGTTTATGATACCACTGCTCTGACAATATCCCTGCGACGTAAATATCTTTACTGTACAGCCATCATCAATAACAAAGTTAATAGGTACAGTCATCGACAGGTCAAGCTTGACACTCGCAGTGTGATTCTAGCCCGTATGTCTATTGAAATAAGAACGGAGTAAAATCCAATGTGTCAAGCTTGATGTGCTCTTGACTGTACCAGCTGTTAAAACTTTAATGCGGCCACGAAGCAGATTGCGCCCGAGTTGAACATGGGTTATCTCAGTAGTAGCGTGCTCTTAAGTGTTATGCACGTGTATTGATGATAACTCATTCTTGTATTATGTATACAGACTTTTATTATAAACTATTTTAGTACGTCATAGGCAAATCATTTGTGAATGAGAAAGTACGTACGAATCACATATCCGTGATTGGTGCATTTACACTGAGATGGAGCGGAGACTTGCGAAATACTCGTAAGACCAAGCAGATGAGCAAAATGATTTTTATTTTAACACTTCCTGTGTTCGGATAAATCTACAAATCCTGCCTGTGGTTGTGAAATTTTGCGATTTTCTACTTTGCAGATGAGCAACGTTTGTAGCTTAGATTATGAATAACGGCAGCTTACTAGTTTGTAGTAATGTTATCGCCAACAGCTCGTTTTGACAGCTGTCAAACGTATGACAAATTATGATCAGCAAAAAAAATTTAATTCCTGTATGTTGACGTTAAAGAAATTTCATAACGAATTTCTTATAATGGCCTTACTAGGCTTTGGTGTCTCAAGTACTTGATACTCTCTGCTTGATACAATTTTTGTTACCACCTTTACACTTACTATTGACACGATATAAACATATATCTCAAGGACGTTTTTGGGTTGGATAGATGGATATTACAGAAAAGTTTTTGTGGTACTGGCAACATTTACTGCGATTGTACTCGTTAAAACATTAAAAAAACCGGCCAAGTGCGTGTCGGGCTACGCGCAGTAAAGGGTTCCGTAGTTCTTTTTATGGTTTTTTATCGCAAATCGGGTTTTGAGTAAGTATTTCATAACGTTTATTATCATAAACTTTTTACCTCCTAATACCCAGCGAGGTCCTTGCGCCTGATTGGTATTGATATTTTTATTATTTTTAGTTTTTCGGCTAAAGCTCATCAACCTGTGAAGCCTACTTAACTGTGATAGTTTTCCTTTTAATTTCATATATATGCTAGCTACTGCTGTAATTTTTTTCACATTTCCAATAACAACCGTTTAGCCGGCAGGGGGCAGACACTTGACTCCAAAAATAATTGCTCTTTCAAGCTAAATATTTTGCAAACGGATCCCTAAATCGAAAAATGATCTTAGCAAACTTGTTTATATTATTTTTAAAAGACCTATCCAACGACATACTTGTATTGGAGGTATCCTAAAAAAATATTTTATCTACTCCCGTACCGGAATATTCCGAATTCGAAACCAATGACAGATTCGAAATTGAGGTCATTGTCCGCTATCATTTTCATTTCCACATTGTTCCATACTACGAGCAGTACGGAAATGGAGTATGGATTTTCATTCCGCAACTGTTATAATACATAATTTTCAATCTGCATAGGCTAAGGCAATACTACCACAGTACTACATACAGCCTATTTTAAAGTAATTTTGTAAAAATACTTTTTACTGGGGTGACGACTGCCTATTTAAAAGAAAACGGAGAGTACCAGGCGTGACTAGGAGTACATAAATCGACAAGAAGCTGACAGTTGGCTCGCTTCTATATAAAGTGACATTGGCAACAAAAGAAGTGATTTGAACAAAATGGAAAGTATGTACCAGGAGAACATGATTCTACAAGAGGCTGTCAGTAACCATGTACATGAAATTAATGTTAAAGCAACGCCATCCACAAGCTCTGGATCTGGAATAACTTCGGGAATAACTTTAATTAACTGTACTAACTGTCCTCTTAGTTCAATAAAGTGATCACTACTCTTTTAAAAAAAAAATTATTTCGTCGGTCGTAGATAAAGTTTTGTATGCAACTATACGTAATTAGTCATTTTAACACTCGATCTATACTATTTTGATACTCGGCTGCGCCTCGTATCAAAAACCAGATCTCGTGTTAAAATTACTCTCATTACGCAACAGTTGCATAAATAACTATTTCAAAATTTTATTCTACCACTTTGTCGTCGTATAATGTACCTCCGTACAAATTTTCAGCTTTCTAGTATCAAGGGTCCCTGAGCTAAGCCGCAGACAGACAGACAGACGGATATGATGAAACTATAAGGTTTCCTTTTTTACTACGGAACCCTAAAAATGATCAATAATATCGTGTTGGAAGATAAAGAAACAATAAAAATTATGTTTGGGGTTCCGGAAATAAACTTTGTTGATTTCTGCATTAACACTTAAATCAAATGTTTTGTAAGAAACAGCTGAAATATTTCCCCCATCAGTCTATTTCAAAACTTTAAACAATGCTTGCGTTTACGCGCGAAACGATCGTGTGCGTTTGATAAACATTCTCCATCATATGTATTATGCGCGAACGACTTTAGTTAAACGTAGGGTTGCCTTAGATAAAATTAGATTTCCTTGTCTCACATTAAAACTGATTGTAATAGGTTTTTTTAACGGTGCAGTACTAAGAAAAATAAGACGCTCTCGTTGGTCAACTGTTGTGTAGTCGCAGCTTTCCCTTGGTGTTTTCAATTAATATTCGAGGACACTTTTGACACTCGCTTGTCTACTTGTGTACAGGAAATCACAAAAAACAGTGCGACAATATATGTAATGTATGAAATTCCATTATTGAACTTTTTGCTTCTGAGCAGAGACGACCTCCTTTCTCACCACTTTTTTATCAGTTATTGATCAATTTATTTGTACTGTAAGACCTAGCTTCTTGCCAAAGTACCCTATAGGTTTTGCTTTAGTACATAAATGTATGGAGATGAGGACATAAAATGCCATATCTTTTGATTGCGTCGTTGTAAAAAATTTAAATTTTCAGATCTTGTGTGGTTCATGAACCCTAATATATGGTATTAATTTAGACCTGATACCTCTACCCGTTGCAACGTAGTTAAAGTGATCACCTCGTTTGTAGTGACTACTTTATAGCGACCACGCCTATTATGTAGCGCGTTTTAACACCACGTCTATAGTAGTCACATATAATGACCATAAAATGATCACCACGTTTATATTCACACCGATCGAAATCGCCACTTTTTATACTAGCCAATATCAACAGCCTTTATGATGATTGATGTAAATAATACATTTGAAGAATACAACAAATATGAGTATAGAATGTCAAAATATTAATAAACGAATACGTCAAGCTTTAAAAGATAAAATGAATTAATAAGAGTCCATACAAAAAATTTGCACCATTCATTGCACCATCAACAATAATAACTCTAATATATCTTCCAGGACTTTACGTCGGACGGACGGTAAACACAGCATTTCGATTACGTATAGAGAAAAACGCATCGCGCATTTTGTTAATAGCTCTTTCTGTTGTCAGCCACAGTGAGAATCAAACAAAAGTAGAGTGGCCAGCCCACGTAATTCCAGCTTTTGTTTGTTAAATCGCAATTTTAGTGTCATCATCACAGTCTTACATCGTGCATAAATTAGTGCATACATTCGAGTACAATACAACGAATTAGTTTACAAGATAGCGCTACTTAAGTCATTTCCGTATTTATATAGTCGAAATTTTTTAAAGACGTGGAAATAAGAGGTCACGGGATCGTAATGTTACAACGGAACGCGATAATCAAATACGGTGACAGTCCCGTATAAACAGGGCGAATAGCAACCCTAGTTAAACGTGTAATGACGTCTGAAATAGTTGAGGCGGTCGTTATTTTGTGCTGAATTATAAATAACCTGCCCACTGTCTATCGCTATTGATATAACAGACGCTTTTGAGATCTGTTTTGTAATTTTTACGAGTATGGACTGCGAAGATAACAAATATGGAGATAGCAAACGGGAACTCTAGTTTTTAATGTTTACCTTACGGTCTTTTGTATAGTTAGAAGAACTGCTTGGACAAAAATATTAGTACCCCCTATTATTTGGAGAAAAAAATCATATCAGGCCAAATTTTTGTAAACGGCCTTTTAAGAGACTATATTTTTTATCCACCCAAATTTCAAACTAGAAGGTACAATTTCAATTTCTGGAGGTTTCAATTTGGATATTGTTTTATTGTTGGATTTATTTATAGTACACTATATGTAAAGGGACGTTAATGAAACAAAAACATAGAAGAACTGATCTGATAGGATTTTTATCATAGGTCTAATGCAAATTTGAGCGTAAATTTTTTTTTAGGTTTAATTGTTTTTCTTTTACAAATATAGGAGGATTATATACTTAAAAAAAGATATTAATGAAGGCAATCAAATGTAAAGTATATAATAGTTATAGCATTTTTGCCCTTTTTTGTGGAATTTATAATACCTTTATTATTATTATTTTTAAATCATCCGGTCGTAAATTTGGGTAGATTACTAATGAATTATTTTATAGACCAGCTAATCTAATTTTTGACGAAAAAAAAATGCTGATACGAATTTTTGTTGAATCTTCATACAGTGAAATAGTTTGGCTCTCAGGCTATAGGTATAAGTAGATTGATTTAAAGACGGAAGACAAAGACAAACTGATATTCGCATGATTTACTTATACGTTAGTCATCATCATATCGTGTGGGTTGCAAGGTCGATGACTGACCTCACAAACCCTGGTGTCAGAGTGGTTGAGCCGCCAAAGGCCTCTGACATGGCTCATTAACGACTACATCCGTAGATAGTAGTCGGGACCAACGGCTTAACGTGCCTTCCGAAGCACGGAATCATCTAACTTTTCGGACAATCAGGTGATTCATCCTGCAATGTCCTAACCAAACTGGGGAGGTCGCACAAAGGGATTTTTGTTTGACAGTGTCCCCACCGGGAATCGAACCCAGAACCTCCGGATCGAGAGCCGAGCCCTCTAACCACTAGACCACAGAGGCCGTTAGTATTATATAGTCTAAGTGATTTACAGAAATACAGTTACTTACATGTCATGTCAGGCCATATGAGTTATTTAGGTAATGACAGTATTTTATGGTGGTTTTCTCTTTTTTTTACCCACAATGGCGCCACATTGTTTGTGAAGCGATGTAGTTTAGCTGACGTCATTAAGAGATTTTAATATCCAACAATGAATAAACTATTTTGATTTGATTTGATTTGATTTTGACAGTAGTAATCGATTCCCAAACTAAGAACGTGCTACTGCTGAAGTTGCTGTCAAATAATTAGTGTGATACCAAAATGTCACGACGCCTGAACACCATCTCACGTTGAGCAGTCTCCAAAACGCATTCAGCGCCTAGCCAGCACCGCTACTACGCCAGTACTATTACTTATCCGCTACCATGAGTTTACAGTGACCGTACTCGATAGCGACGACGTAAAAAAATAGTGATTCCCATTACGTCCCATGTCCCAACGCACCATTTTGGTGCGTAATGGGAATTAAATATTTTATTTAATTTTTATTTCCATTACGTCCCACTCCGTTTTTTATGACGTTTTATAAGGAAAGTAATGCTAACAACAAAAGTGTTTTCAAAATATTTATTATTATTTGATGTTTGCAAGATAGCGAAACACAGAATACAACGTGTAAATTAAATAACGCAAAACCTATCGGGTGGTGGCTCTGGACATAAAACTGAACAACTTTTGTCCTACGACTTTTGAAAATTCGCAAAAAATATTTTTGCTTTTTCATATAAATTGGCTTGGTCGATTTGTATGAAGGAGCAATTTTTTCATGCGAATTTTCAAAAATTGTAGAACAAAAGTTGTTTAGTTTCATGTCTAGAGCCACAAACCGAGAGGTTTTGCGTTATTTAATTATCACTTTGTATACAAATATTGTGTAATTGTTCCTGTCATCAGACTAAAGGCCTATCTGATAGTCGACTTATGGTAGTCGACTCTACATCAAATATTTCAATGTAACATTATTTACTAAGAAGATATAACTTTAGTTATAACTCATCAATCGGGTTTTCAGAATTGTTTATAAATTAGAGAAGACCAATCAGTTAACAATACAGTTTATTTTATGGTGGTTTTTAGTGTTAAATTAGGGTAATATTTTAACAATAAGACTTATTTTTATTATTTTGTATTGTTGATTTTTTAATTATTTAAACTGTAAATTTTTATTTTCAATAAGAGTAAAATTAGGTTCAAAACATGATTATTATGCCAACTTTTAATGAAAACTGATTGATGATGCTGTGATTTTACTGTAAAAATTATACTAGAAAAATATACTATCTGACTTTTATTATGATAACTTAATAATTAATAAAAAAAATTGTGACAGTTTTGTTTCCGAATGTACTAAAGTTTCTATAAAAAAAGCGTTGGGCCGTACTGGGAATACAAAACTGAAATGTCCACGAACGCACCAACTTGGTGCGTAGGTATTGGGACGTAATGGGAATAGGTGGTCTACATTACGCGGCTCGGCTCGAGGTCACCTTTAGAACTTTTCTGGCCCATCGAACGTCGATTATGGAGCGATGTGCCTCGACTTGTGTTTCGCGATTTTCAGAACAATGTGGATTTCTTTGATTCTATTGGGGTTGTCTTTGGTTGCACGTGGTAATTTGAATATTATTACCGACTCAAAAATGTTTGCTTAACACTTTACTATTGCCTTGGAAGCGTTGTAGGTAAACGTTTTCGTTTTGGTAAATATATCGTTAAAATTAGTACGATGTAGCCCTTATTGCAATGAATGACGTGTATTATAAAGCAGCAATTCAAAAGGTACCAATATTTCGCTAGCCGCATATTGACTGAATTCACGCCCGAGGGACTCTACGGACGACAACGCGACGGTCGCAAAATTAAATTCCTTTGCTACTGTGGTCTATTATTAGCGAAGAATAAAAGGTACTTATCTATTCTGTGTTAGACGCCTTAACCTTAGATGAAAATATTTTTACAGTTTGTGATATTTGGCTACTATTTAGATCTTAACAAGTCGCAGTAGCTTTAACCCCCAAAGTTCATGCATAAAACATTAAACATGACAGGTTCAATGCTTATATTAAAATCTAAGGATAAGGCTCAGTAAGGAACTGAGCTGAGACGTGCTTTAGGCGGCATTCCAAATGTTAGTATCGTGGCCCTAGCCCAGGTGTTCGATCTGATTGGTGTACTATTGCGCGTCACCACAATGCATACCATTTCAGTATAAACGCAACTTTACAAACGCAATATAAGCATGGTACTGGCTCCTTCCTCGTAACTCGTAAAAGAGAAGGTAGTTGATTTTCCGATCTCGTCTAGGCAATAAAGTGGCCACGTATAAAACTAACTTGACCTTGTCACGACACTAGAGCTCTTAATAAATTCTTGAAAGTTGGTACTAGAGCAACGACATCAGAATTTGATTTCGAGTGCATTTAGGCCTTTGTACTTGTGATCCTTGGGCTTTTATCGAGTATAAGGATCTCCGAATTATGTTTAAGTTATAATCATTTCCAACAAAGGAATTAATATGTGTTTTTTTATTGCTCTTTTTTCAAAAATTTTATTATTATTTTTTTTATTTTTATAGATTTCATCCTCACCACCTGGACGTCTGATCTCGAACTAACGTACGTGGATAACGCTTTTACTGCTCACGTGTTTCGAGGTGTTTCCTTTGCACAACAATTTAGGGTCCTTCAAAAGGCAAGTCTACAGACATCTCAAAGGCCTGCACCGTATCTGCTCCCCTAAGTTGCAAGATGCCCTAGATGACAGTGACCACCTACTATCAGGTGGGCCGTCTATCCCTGTGCGTCTCTCGGTAGTTCGCTCACTCTAGAAAATAAAAGATATATTGCAAGTTGCAAATTGATCACCATTGTATATGAGAGGTTCGATAAATAAGTCCAGGAGCCATGTGATAACATGTAAGTAAATAATCGATAAATATACATCACATCACTATTTTCAAATTCAGCAACCATGAAGTTTCTTGTTTTTTACATGCCAAATGACATTGACGTAAGAAAAACGCTGCCTGGCGTAGTTTCCAAAATCTTTGCCAAATGAAGACAAATAAATGTCGTACTTTATTGATATTTTGTTTTTAATTGGGCATATCATAACATAAATGTCTCTATCTTTTTCTAACGTAACGTATTCAAAGATGTGTGATAGAGTTAAAAAACAAACCCCGTCTCCCGCTTCCACCTACCCTCCCACCCCTCTGAGCGGCCGCATAGGTTTCGATACAAAATGGGCATGATTACTACTCCATCTGGGCGCGTAATTTTTTTTTCCTTCATGATCACTTGTTTGTAGGTACTCAAATAGGAAAGTGCCCTAATTTCAAAACCAGAAATAGCCCAAACAAAGTGTAGTGATAGACCATTGACGTAAGAAAAACGCTGCGCTTCTAAAGGACCTGAAGCTATTGTCTATGGAAAACTTAACTGATAAAGTTAATGCTATTTCTTTCTAACTAATCTTTGTTTAGAAAGGTTGAAAAATTACAACAATATTTTATCAGTATCGAAACTTTTTTTTCCGAAAACACTTTGTCGCCAGTTCGCCATTTTGAAAAACGGTATACGACAGTACGTGGGCTGTCAAATTGGTGTACATGTTCGACAATTTTATTATTATTGTAAACAAACACATCAGTTTAGAAATGTTTTTATAAATTGATTTCTTTATTTAGGCTTCGGCAGGATGCCAGTGTTCTATTTTGTTGTGTAGTGCAAGGAAAATCAAGAACCATCCGCAATTATCTATGCACAAGTAAGTCGCTGGTTATTTGGCTTTTTGACGAATATTTCGCATATTTGTCTGATCGAATTTTTGATGTAGCGGTGTTCAACCATGAAGTAAACTAATTTCTATTTATTATATGTATTCAAGCTGCCATTGTCTTTATTTCATTACAAAACTTTTACATACAAACAATGTAAACACGTAGTGATGTAATCAAGCACAGCTGATATCGATATTACAATATTCTTACATTCTCATATAATGCTATGCTGTGCAATAAACCTTAACATTTAGAAAAATAATTAAGTGTACGGTTAAAGGATACAAAAGGGGTCATTTTGGAGTTGGAAATGAGCATTATTTTGAACTACTCACATCACTATTGTCTTGTATTGATCGTGTTTGACCAATGTAGGTTTTTAATTCAATAATTTATGAAGAACTGCTGCCGCCTCTGGGATGGGTCTGAAAAATACCAGCTGGCCAATCTTACAGCAATTTAAAAGCGTGCCATTTTAACAGATTAAAATAAAAGTAGGCTGTATAATGTCTTTGGTTATAACGGCCAGTTGCACACAGGGTCTACAACTCATTTTTTAATTTGTTTTGAAACTAAAACAGTATGAGACTGTAAAAGATTGAGAGACTTTGTGCAGCAGCTGCCCGACCAATATTATAGATTGAATGTAAAGGAATTTAATAATATGTTCTAACCTTTTCTTGTAGATTCCCAGGAAATGAAACTGCCTGAAAGAAGTGGACTGATATTTTTGATATAGAAAACATAAATACAAATTTTAAAACCAATTTCTCTATACGCTGCATTTTGAGGAATGTTGTTTTGACAGAACTGTGGATATCATACGTTTACATGTTGGGGCAGTACACTCACTGCTCTATGCGGTTCGTATTTGTGAAGTAGTAGACTATCAACCATTATAATAATGATGATGAAGATGTGCTTGGCCAATGGTTTTATTTTGTGTCAACTATACAGGTTGAAAAGTTGAGATGGGGCACACAGGGCAGCTACAACAGACCATAAGAACTCACCTCCTCAAAACTCATCTTGCCGGTACGGTGATTGTGATGCTATTAGTGTATCTAATTTGACTTATTTTATAGTAACCAAATGTTTTATTGGAAGGGGAAGTGTGACGTACTAAGAATGCGAAAAATGGCCTCGTTTTCGATAGATCGTGATAATTTTAGGGAATTATTATGGCAAACTTTTTGTATTTTATAGCCAAATAAATGTTCTATCCTCCGATTATTTTAACAATAGCCTAATAGATGTTTTATCCTCCGATGCACAAATTCTGTTTCTAACTTATATCACCTCTTAAATTAATTATTATAATAACACTGTATAATCACATTAATTATGAAACTCGAGTTACATAATAATACAGAGTATGTTTTATCATCGTCATAACATCCCATAAAACATCCACTGCAGGACAGGGAGCTCCCTTCAAAAAGACGCGTGGTTCTTTGGAGGGGATTTACCCTAGTCACCACGCTTGTTAGCGTTGTGGCTTGCCACTGCTGTTGTTGGTGACCGCAGTATGTAAGATGGTAAAATAAAGAGAAAGATGCTGCTGCCCATCCTTCGCATCATAAGCGCTTAGTCGCCTCTAATTCTAATTATGTAACTGTACAGTCAAGAGCACATCAAGCTTGACACATTGAACTTTGTACCGTTCTTATTTCAATACCCGAAAAGGCTAGAGTTACAGTACTAGGAGATAAAAGTACTGATGGCGCGGCGAGTAAGCTGTCTATCAGCAATCTATCTATCACTTAACGAAGTCTACTTGTACGTCTCCGACGTCGTCTGCCAGCCCGCATATCGATAAAATATCGATTACAAGTTAGACAGCACTACTAAACACCGCCATTTTCAAGTTCACTTTGTCTTTTACGTGGCACGCTTTTGCCGAGTATATGGCATATCTATAAACGCCCCCTGGCGTAGTTTCCAAAATCTTTGTGATAGACAAAAACACTTTGTTTCACGACGTACAGTGGTCGAAGATCGTCACTCAGTTGTTACCCAAGGACGGATAACGTCGCAGGGGACGACCCCGTAAAAGATAGTGACGATCTAAACGCCTTTCGCCGGGACTGGTGGGAGCTGGCACAGGGCCTTAATAAGTAGAAGAAGGCGGGTGAGTGGAAGAAGGCCTAGGAGTGGGACACAATAGGCTGGAAATAATATTCAGATTCAGATTATTTTATTCAATGTAGATTCTTTACAGAATACTTATTGAATGTCATGCAGAATACAATTCAAATAGAGCGAGTCTACGCCGTTTCGAATAATAATAAGTTGCTTGTTATCATGAATAAAATCACTGTGATTTGGGACCAAAGCCAATGAAAATTCGCGCTGTTTATGAAGTATAGTATCCCAGAAATATGACGTGAAGTGATGCTAGATTTGTGATAATGTGATACCTACTCGTCTTATGTAATATGTTACTTATTACTTATGCCCCATTAAGAATGAATACCTTATGCTATTATGTTACGCGATAGTTATTGAGCTCATTCATACTTTTATGAATCTTATTAAAAGGTATTGCAAATATTTTTATTAATTGTTCTACTCATAAGGAAAAAATTCAAATCATTCCTTGTTCTTGTTTACATATATATACATACATAACATTACGCCTCTTTCCCTGTGGGGTAGGTAGAGACCACAGCCCTCCACCTGCTACGATCTTGACATACTTCCCTCGCTCCCTCTTCTTTCATTAACCATTTCATGACGGTCTCGTCTCTATCATTCTACCAGCAACTTTTAATAATCCCATTTTTCATACACTTTGGAGCTTTCAGGTTGCTTCTACAAGATATTTTTGACCTTATATCCGTTTCCTCTCATTCGTAAGTTCAAAGCAATGATTTTTCCTACGACTTCTGGAACTTCACAAAAAAAATGTCTCTCCTGTTTTCATTTTATATGTATGGATGGTCCTATGAATAATTAAAAGTTGTTACTCTTGGTCACACTTATATGAGGGCAAACGGATAACAGGTAAAAAAACGTATAGACGTAAAATCGAACAAGTATATTATGCTTGATCAAGTCCCTTCGTGGACCACTATGAATACTAAATAGCTCCACGTAGGCCCTTATTTGCGGTCCCTTAGTTTGTATTCAGTCCACTTTGGGTAGTAAACAACACTTTCAGGCTTGACAGACTGGTGGCTTAATGCAGAACTGATAAGGTTGCTTTTGAGAACTCCCTGAAGAGAAGGTGCGTCTATTTTTAGAAGACGTAGACGATTGAGGATCATGACACAAAGGGCATTTCACTGAAGCTATAGTTATTAGTACGTAGGTAACTCATAAGGCTTTGTTGTTCTGTCTACTTACGTCTCCTCTGTCCACCATTATGAGTAATTAGTAGGGGCGTATTATCAAGTAGGGTTTGGGATATAAGAGTTACACGTGTTATACAGGGTGTTTGGTATACCTCTACCTCTTTGATGGTGGCTCTACCCTTGAAACTGAACAACTTTTGTCCTACAACTTTTAGAAGTAAGCAGAACTACACATAAACGCGTCACAAATAAACGCTTTATCTATCTATCTATCTAACTATTTTTGGTTCTGCATACAAATGGACCCGATCCACTTGTCAATGTATGGAGAACCAAAAAAGAAATTTGCGAATTCATAAAATTCGTAAAACATAAGTTGTTCAGTATAATGGGGAGAGTAAGATCCTGAGAATTTTGCAGATACTATAAACCAAACACCGTTTATAGACGACCTTAGTAAAATATAACCAAAGTAGTAAGTATTTTTAGGTATAATTCAAATACACCTAAACTAATAGAAAACTATTCATAATTTCTGAGTATTCAGTCAGAAGCCACATGATTAGTTCTCATTCATCAAACCACCCCTTTCTACGCGATTAAACTCGTATGTTATGAGTAAATATATGTTTCCTACAATATGAAACTTGTACTGAACTACAAATCTGCGGATATGTGATAGCTTGCATTTATTTCCATTTTATTGAATGAATTCTGAACTCATTAATTTATATACTAGGTTATTTTTTTGGACCTGATTTCCTTTCGCCCAGTTATAAGTGAGGTCAAAAGCAACAACTTTTGTTCTACGACTTTGCTAACAACGCACGAAAAATTTTCAACTTCTCATACAAAATGGGTCGGTCACGTGACCACTTTAGTATGGAGAGTCGAAAATTTTTTGTGCGTTGTTAGCAAAGTCGTAGAACAAAAGTTGTTGCTTTTGACCTCACTAATAAGTGGGCAAAAGGAAATCAGGTCCAAAAAAAATTACCTTGTATAATATCACAATTTTCAACAACGCACCCTTCACGAGAATTTAAAAATTCAAAACTCTGAACAACTTTGGCGAATATTTCCAACGTGGAGAATTACGCTCATTACGCTGGCAACGCTTTTTAGGTGTCCCATGCAAAGAGATTTGAACCTCGCTACGAGCGCAGCGAGGTTAAAATCTCTTTGCTCCCATGACACATCTGGCGGAATATCCGCTGATGTCATACTTGACAGATTATTCGATCGCGGAACTTTCGGCGTTGGATATTCCGCAGATGTGTCACACTTAAGGGGCATTGGTAACAGGTCGAAATATAACTTTTTAGGATTCTGTACCTACCTAAAGGGTGAAAACTGGACTTGCCTCCGATGTCTGTCTGTCTGTCAGCGGGGTGTATCTCATGCACGGTAACAGTTATTATTTTCACAGGTTATGTATTTCTGTTGCCGCTATAACAAAAAATAATAAAAATAAATAGAAAATCATAGGGAGCTTCCTATACTAAAAATGTCTTTTTCTCTTTCTCTTATTTTCGTAAAAACGGGAACACTTATTGGTATACTTTTAGGCATAAGCAAAAAAAATAACAACAAATAATGAAAACTGGTCAAGTGCGTGTCGGACTCGGGCAAATTTAAAATACTTCAGCGTGAAAAACGCGTCAGTAACTAAGACGGTATTTTTACCTTGGTGGTACGAAACCCTCGGGGAGCGAGTCTGACTTGGTCGGTTTTTAGGGTTCCGTACCTCAAAAGAAAAAAACGGAACGCTTATAGAATCACTTTGTTGTCCGTCTGTCTGTCTTTCTGTCTGTCTGTCAAGACCCTTTATTTCACGAACGGGTAAAGGTATCAGGTTGAAATTAATAACATATATTAGGATCCATGAACCACACAAGATCTGAAAATTCAAATTTTTTACAACGACGCAATCAAAAGATATGGCATGTTATGTCCTCATCTCCATACATTTATGCAAAAAAGCAAAACCTACAGGGTACTTCCCGTTGACCTAAAATTATGAAATTTGGCAAGAAGCTAGGTCTCACAGTACAAATAATGGGAAAAGTCTGAAATCATTAAATATTACAGCTTTTCTCACAACTAATGGTGAACAATTGTGGTGAGCTCCCGTTTCAAGAACATTGATAGAAGAGAGGGGTCAAGTTGGATGGTCGCTGAGGCGATTTTTGTTTTAGTTCTATTTTAAAAACAGGAACACTTACAAACTTGAAAATTGGTATGTTTATAGTGCATAAGCTATAAAATAACAACAAATAATAAAAATTGGTCAAGCGCGTGTCGGACTCAAAAAATCTTGCCCACTGAAATTTCAACTAATACAATTATGATTATGTGGTGGTACGGAACCCTCGGTGCACGAGTCCGACTCGCACTTGGCCGGTTTTTTTTTAAGTAAGTAGGGAAGCATTCTTAACTGATGGTAAATGATGGTGGAGTCGAAGATGTAGCATGCCTACCTCTCGCCTTGAAAACTTCAGCGTTGTTTGTTGTATAAATGTCCTTTTGTATATAACTTTCTGTTTGTAAAATTGTGCAATAAAGAAATTATTAGCGAATAGTGAGTAGACACTGCTGTACTGCTGTATTGTTTTGTTCGCTACTCCGTGCCATTTATGATTAAAATGTCATTCATATTATTATCATAAAAGCCCGCCTGATGTTAATAAACGTTTCAAAATATTTCAAAACATCTCGGGTGCGCAACATGACAACAAACTGAAACATATTTAAATAGTTTGGAACAAGGGTCGGAACACCACTCGACTAAAAAATAAACTTGGGAATTGGTTCGTTTGAGAGTAGTAAGTTGTTGAAGAAATTAAAAAATAAAACTCTTTATAAAAACGGTTAAGACCGATGTAGGGGCAACCCGATACAGCTTCTTACTATGTAACGTGATTAACTCTTTGTATGTAACTCTCTCGAAAACGGCTCTAACTATTTCGATGAAATTTAGTATACGGGGGGTTCAGGGGACAAAAAAAACGATTTAGCGCCCCCCCCCCGTCTCGCCGCTCGCATACTCGTACCTAAAGCGCGGTGCAGTGTTTGCGGTCAGACTATAATACACGGCCTTATAAGTTCAAAGACAATTCGCTGGCAATACCGATGACATTTCCAAGAGAACTTGACAGTTGTCCCTTCTCCCCGCTCCTCTCCTGCTTCCCCCTAGACGCTGTCCGTCCGCCATTACTGTTATTGTGTCGATCGAGTGAAATTTTCCTCTCCACTATAACCGTAATCTCAACCTTCCTGTGTTGTTGTTTTTTACAATATTCATGTATTGGTGATAACGCGAAATGGACGCTTTTTCTTGCTAGTGCGATAGGACGCTTGCAAAATGTATTTTAAGTGCTGTATTAGGAATTGTGCGAGTACGCGACAGGACGCTATCTTACACAAGTTTCCAGCAGATGAGAAAAGACTCAATAAGTGGTTACAGAGCATAAAAGATGATACCCTTGATAGGTCATCTCTTAAAAATCTTTTTGTGTGCCAAAAACATTTCGAAAAGAGATTCATTGGTGCAAGGTCGAAGCTCTCAGTCAGCGCATATCCAACGTTGTTTACGCCGGATGAAATAGGTAGTGGAAGCCCAACAGTATCCCATGGTAAGAGATCTATCAGCCCTGACCAGTCGATATTTTCCATTCTATCTTTGCCTGACCCATTTCATTAGTTCACGGGTTGACTATGTACTGTAGTAAGATAAAGTAGTAAAAGGACGGAATGAAATTTCTGCTATGGTTTTTTTTATATTTACCTACAGTCTAATTTTTGTTAAAAAAATATAACAAATGAAAGTTAAAAAAGTAGGTATGTGTATTAAATAAAAATCTGTCTTTCATATATGCAGAAGCGGCAGTTAAACTTGACCACAAGAAAAAGGCACTTATGACCATACATATTCTAAAGAAGGACCATTGTCATCAACTTCAAATACAAATCTGACTCGAACTAAAGTTTGCTCAGAGCCTCCTATAGGTTTGTTATTGTTATCTTTCTTTTTTACTCAAGATTCTACGGACTAAAGTATGTCACATTAGTAGCATAAATATTTTAATCATTTGTGTTCTATAAAGGTTTTTATAAATGTTTATTTCAGCTTCCACTAGTACAAGCATCCAACAAGACATGTCTCTGCCAGGTTGTAGTAGACAATCACCTAGACAAAGTAGTTTGTTGGAAGAGCAATCTCTTTCTGTACTCAGAATAGAAGTTCACTCAAAAGGTCCCACAGGTATGTTATTATTATTTTACTAACCTATTTTGTTAAAAAACAGAAACTGTAAAATGTCAGTAATAAGGGCTTTATTTATTTATTTATAAACCATTTTAGTTTTCACTAAAAAATTATACATACATACATAACATCACGCCTCTTTCCCGTTGGGGTAGGCAGAGTCCACAGTCCTCCACCTGCTACGATCTTGACATACTTCCCTTGCTTCCTGTACTTTCATCAATCCTTTCATATAATAATTATATATTCTTGATAAACAGATTTTCACACCCGTGATAAATAATTATCAAAGAAACCTTTGCAATATGCTACATACATCAGACAGATATAGATCGAAAATAAATCTTAACACTTTCACATTTGTGGTGAATGTGTTAATTGTATATAATCTTTTTTTATTGGATTGAATCAATTTTTTTGTAATGATCGCAAGTGTTTAAAAAATCAAACAATTTTCTATTTTAAACAATTCATAATAAAACATTTCCATAGCTTGCAAGTCTTGCACATATTTTAAAATAAAAAAAAATGTGTGATTTTCAAAAATAATACTTTCACCTAAGCAAGCGTCATATTTTATTTTCTATAAGATAAAAAAATATTTTGTACATTACAGGTGACAAAATAGCTCCTATTGAGGGGGCTATCATTTCAACACCAACTGTTCCAACTGCAAAAAAGTCTTCTCGGAGAAGAATTATTCACACACTGAACAAACTTACTCCGAAATGCAAATTAATGTATAAAGAATTTTCAAAGGCAAAGAAACAAGCAGATTTTCACCGCCGAGCGAAACAAGCAACAAAATTTACAAAAAGAAACTGCTTTGAAGATATGATCAAAAATATGAACCCATACGCGAAAAAGTTCATAAAAATGCAATTAAATCTTTTTACGAAAAAGAAGAAGGGACGCAGATTTACCCTTGAAGAGAAACTCATTGCTTTGGCAATAATGAAGCAAAGCCCAAAGTGTTACAGATTCCTGCACAAAATTTTTATTTTACCTTCAACATCCACTTTGAATAATATGGTATCAAACCTAAACGTGGAAGCTGGCATCAACAAACAATTCTTCGCACTTATAAAAAAAGAGGTAAATATTTAGGTAACATGCCTGCCTAATAGCAAGGTTACACACTCAGTTTTAAGTCAGTGCAGTCTATCAGTCCGTTCAGAATGATCACAGAATGATGAAATACCTACTGATGGTCCGTACTAATAAAAATTAAATATTTTCGTATTTTTCGTTACTCCATTGTTAATGATGAAATACTGATAGTAAACATATCGTATTACTTCTTGTGTCATTCTAGCGTCAATCATCTCACATTCTGGTGTTAGTCAAAATTTGACCAGACTGATGGATTGATTTGATGAAATACTGGGTAACCATGCTCTTAGAGTTAAAAAGACCAAATTTTATCAACTGTTTATGAGTCATCATATTATATTATTATATATTATATAAAGGATGCTGCTGCCCATCCTCTGGTTTATTAACCCTTAGTCGCCTCTAACGACACCCATGGGTAGAGATGGGTTGGTACTATTCTTTGCCGGCACCACACGGGACATACAATATGAGTAGCAAAATAATATTTTCTTTATTTTTAGGTTGACACTTGGTCAGATACAAAAAAACACTGCTCAATTACATTTGATGAGATGGCATTGGGTTTGGGTCTGTCCTATGATGCAAAAAAGGACCAAATCAATGGTTTTATTCATTTGAATGAGAGAAAACCAAGGTTTTCCGACCATGTTTTGGTATTCATGGCAAGAGGAGCTGTCCATAAATGGCAACAGCCCATCGCCTACTATTTTTGTGAAGGAGCGACATCAGGCCCAGAATTAAAATCAATTATAAAAGAGATTGTTGGAGCTGTAGCTGAAACAGGATTAAATCCCTTGGTGCTTGGCTGTGACCAAGGTACTGCCTTTCAGTCAGCGATAAACAGTCTGCAACAGGATACAAGGCGAGAACAATTGCTCCAAAACCAAGAACCAGGTTTGTATTTTTTTTGTTTTAAAAATTATTATGTTAGTTTTATTAATTAAGTACCTGGGCGACCGAGCTGTGCTCTGTATAAATTAAAATATTAAGCTATGCTACTCAACAACAGATGGCGCCGTAAGCTTCTTAAACGCACTAAAACGCGCAAAGCAATTTAAAAAAAACCGGCCAAGTGCAAGTCAGACTCGCGCACTGAGGGTTCCGTACCACCACATAAACATAATTGTATTAGTTGAAATTTCAGTGAGTTAATGTGCTAGATTTTTTGAGTCCGACACGCGCTTGACCAAATTTTATTATTTGTTGTTATAGTAAATTTATTTATATAGTAAATTTCATCAAAATCGTTAGAGCCGTTTTCGAGAAACCGATTACAAATATTGATAAAAATATTGCTTGTTTAATAGTATAGGATATATAATTTTTTTATAAAAAAAAATATATTTGATTATTTTTATTTCAGATGACACAATCATCATTGGACAAAGCAAAATGAATGTGATATATGATCCATCTCACCTGATAAAAGGTATTAGGAACAATTTCCTTACAAAGGATATTATATATAAAGGAAAAATTAACCGGGTTTACTAAAATAGCCCTTGAGAAATATAATAAAAGATTAAAAAATAAATCTTTAAACAAATAATTCCTTGGTTTTATTTTTTATTTCTCTTCATAATTTTTCATAATAAAATTGGTAAGTGGGTGAGTATGGTATGGCATTAGAGGCTGTATGGTGGTATTGCCTTAGCCAAACAATATATGTTTAGTAAAATAAAATACATGTCATGTGAGGTTGGAAATGTCACTTCTACGGCGAGTATTTTTGTTTGAATGTTGGTAGTCTGATACGTCAGTATCATCTAAGTAGTCTGTATCATCTAAGTAGTCTGTGCTATAATACGAATAGGTACGTTACGTCGAATCTATCATTTCAGTCCTTTTACTCCTGGATATCTGATTAATATAGACTCTATATTAATCAGACATCCAAGAGTATAGAGCTTCAATCAGCTTCATATAGAACCACATAAACTACAATAGCAGACAACGGCATAACACGTCTCCTAATCTCTTGATCTAGCTGGCTGTTCGTAATCAGCAGAAGTTTCCGTGCCGACTGACTACAATAAGCAGGGATTGCCATTGTGGCCTTTACACGGCCAGGGGCTCCCATTGTGCTGAGCTGAAAATATGTTCTTGGATAAATAAGGTGAATGAATTATGTGTAATTTGACCAAGTCTTGTAAAAAGGAGATCTGAAGGAATTACTTTAATATTGTACCGGTGAAGTCTATGAAACCTCGAAAAGTTTAAAGTATATAAAGGTTCCGAACCAAAATGGTAAAAAATTAAGGGTTCCTTCCTTGGTGCAACTTCGTCTGTCTCTCTGTTAGTTTACTACAGGTTTACTATTATTTAATCTGTGTCTCTGTCACACCTGTTTATCTCAGCAACTACTCATGCTATCGACTTGAAATTTAAAATAGTTTTAGAATATGCTTGCTCAACTTTATGAAAGAATAAAAAAATGTATTTACATTATTGCAAATGGGGTCCAAATAGGGCATAATTTTAAATGATCGTGACTAGATCGAGTGGGATATCATATGAAAGAACTTTACTTGCAGATTTTAAAATAGGTCTTTTTACAACTCTTTGTTCTCAATTTATTATGAAAAATGCCTTAAAATATCTTACCCTCCACTCAGTTTGCTGAATGAAAAATCTAAATTAACTATAGTAACAGCAAAAATAAAACAATTTCTTTAAGTAGCACAGTTTTGTAGAAATGTGCAACAAAGCTTTACAAACGAACATAATTTTGCGGTCCTAAAAATTTATTTTATTGCTTCTTAAAATATTAGGTACAGGATAATTGTAATATCATTGGGTACAGGTGCATTGGAACTCTTGGCGCGCTCTATAGTTACCATTGCCTTGTAGGACCTGACATTAGAAGAACCATAGATAATCGTTTCTCTCTGGTAGAACCAAGTTATTGTACGTTATATATACGAGTACTATATATACGCTATAACGTAAAATAAATGAGACGTAAATAAAAAAAAGAGATGGGGGAACCCGGAAATAAGTTTATAGCGTCTTTTTGTTTCAAACTAACTCCTTGGTTTCAAATTATTATAGAATTTTTTAACTTTACCAATGGCATAGATTATTTTTTTTTTGGTTTCATTCTTCCTTTCGGAATGGCATAGAGTACAAAGCCCATACAGCCATGTCTGATGTCTTTAATCTGTCTTTATTTTTGCTCCCCTCGTAAAGCGATAGTGAACTTTACGAAGGAAAATGTTCGTGACTTTTTGGGTCAACACAAACGGGGCTTAAACACGAGATCACTTGAAATCTTCATCAGCTGCACACTCCGTAGTAAATTTACTGCATAACACACTATCTTTATTATCCACTAAATCACTAAATGCACAAAAAACCAAAATTTCAACTAAGCAGGCAAACGCCCATGTCGAGTTCCCGCCAAAAACCTCATGGCATAGAGAATATGCCAATGGCCATTCCACATCTCATTATTGTACAGGTTCTTTTTGACACTTTGATCAGAACCTTACATAGAAAAAGTATACCGTCATATAGTCTGTATGAGGTAGTGAAGTGTAAAACGTCTCTTAATTTTACAAATATAAAAAGAAATATTTAAAAATAGAAAGATTCATCCAAACTTTAATTGTGAAAGTGAAAACATACCCTTTTTACCTGTGTGTTGATCATTAATAGTAAGAAAGGAAACGTCAATGATTCGTAATAATTACACCATTATTTTTTTAAATCGTTTGTATTTTTACTTGAAAAATATATCTCTCAAAGAGAAAGACAAAATTTTTTAAATTTTCGGAATTGATAAAATTCATACATTTTAGTATGGAGGTCCCACGCAAGAAATGGAAGCGCTTATGGCTCTCTCCTTAGCAAAAAGTGCTGCTAATTAAACCTCCTTGATCCAATATGATCTTTGTGAAGGGTTAGTAGTTATACGTTAGTATTATATAGTCTAAGGTTAGTAGTCTTCAATCCCGGTCACATATTGTCAAGACGTCATAACAACTTCCTGCGGAAAGTTCGAGCCCCCTTTTATGTTCACAATCATAAACTCACTGAAACATTTCTCTCGTTTGTGATGTGGCACAAACTTTGTTATTCTCGGTCTAATATCTCTGTTGAATCGTAAAGCTGTCCTATAAATCCTCCCATATAAAACAAAACTGGCGTTTTATCAGCCTGCTATGATTCTCGCGATCTTTTTTTAGCTAATATTTTATAGAAGTGTGATCTGAAATTACTTTTTTTTACTTATTTTATATGGCGATCATCCACATATGGTTGATAATCCACATTTTCGAACAAAGCACTTCGCTATATCTTTTTTAATGCTGGATTGTAATTCTGTGCCTGCTTGTTCCTGAGTTCATATAACCCGAATCTATTGCTGTCGCGAGTGATTCGGCTTCTTCTGGGCAAGTACGTTCCATCATCGACTTCATCTCTGTTTTCAGGCCTAGATCCAGGTCAGAAGCAAGCCCATAGATGGTGAAATGAGCCAAGATAAAGATAAGACCAATAATATAGTGTGAATTTTCATTGGTTTTGCTCCCAAAGCCCATGCAGTGATTCTACTCGGTTATATAATTGTAATATCATTGATTATAACAAGCAAAATTCCCGAAAAAAAAATTACTCTTAAACATTTTTCGCCTCCTCATCGTAAAATAGACACGTGATCGGCTCACTGGGAATGCGAAAAGTATTTTCTTTGGGAAAGTATGTTTTTATGAGTAAAGTATAGCTTCGGGAGCAAAAACAATAAAAATTCACACTGTATAAATTAATTTTCGATGATGATCGATTCGAAGCAGATAGGCAAGACAATTTTATTTTAGTTGAAAACTTCCGAAACCGAGTAAATAAGCGTAGGGTTCTTATAAAAATACAACAAAGATCCGCTGCCGTATTCCGAAGTGAAACTACGATAATATCGCGCCGATAATTGGGTATGCTTAAAATTTACAAAGTGCTAAAATTCGAAATCCATTTCGAGGTTATCGTATTTCTTGTATACTCGGCAAGTTTTGAGGTTTAAAAGTGTAAGATTGTAATTATTAGTCTATGGTTTGGCCTTTGACAAGGAAATTCCCATACAAAGTAAATTTCCGAACCTAATTGTTGTTGTCAATCCGATAATATCGGAGCTCCGATAAAACTTCGGAGAACAGGCTCTAAAATAGCCTAGACTGGGACTTAATGTACGACAGAAAACTTTAGTATTTATAAACACCCTTTCGACTGATATCGTGCGTGTAATCTAGCGTGGATAAAGATGCTGTGCTAGTTAACCTTTATTATTATTGTGAATATTCATATAGGGTGACTTTTAATCAGTTCTTGATAGGAAAAGGTATGTGTATTTCGTATTTCGACCTATGTTCCTTGGGGAAAGTTGTTCAGTATCATGAGTACATTCATACCTTCTCAGAGCGTAGCGTGGGTTAAAACCTCCTTGTCTAAACAAATGCCAAGGAGGTCCAAAATGATTTTTTTAGAAGAATATTCAATCGACACTTAACGACACCCACGGGAATACTTAGCCGTTTTCTTTTAATCATCTTACAATCCACACAATAAAATGATGATATAGTACTAAAACAAGAAGCGCCAGTAAATAATACTGGGAAATACCTGCATACCAACAAATATATTTGATTTGTTTAAAAATCGTATAGAAAAAATATGCCTAGACTGACTGGCTGGTCTTTTTGGCGTAGTGAAGACCTTCCGTAAAGGTTCGGTCCTCACTCAGGACAAATATTTGATTAACGAACATAAGTGTTTGTTCCATGTCTGAGTGTTATTCATCTTTGTATGTTGATCTCTCATAGAACATACCTACGAGTATACACTGAAAAAAAAAATTTGCTGATTCAATCAAAATTTTGATAGTTTCAAACAAGCATCTTGACTCTATTTGAGCTTGCAAAGACCTTATTGGATTGTATCAATTTGATTATAGCATTAAAGCCCGCGTCACACAGAGGCGGTAGCGGAAGCGTTCCGGGGCCGGTATTTTTTGTAAAGTATGAGTTCTTATGCACCCTGTCACATTGAAAAGCGGTCGCGGCGCGGTATTTTGTTCCCGCCAAACCGCCCCGGACCGCTTTCGCAATCATACCGCCTCTGTGTGACTTGAGCTTAAAGATCACAAATTTAAATTGACTAAGACGCTTTATTGAATCTTTCAATATCTTTTTCGATGTAATCACAAAATGCCAAACAAGAGAAAATTGATCTTGGTTGGCTCTCCGTTTTTTTGCAGGATTTTTGTAGTTTGGGATCCTTGAGTCCTCTGTGTACAATTTTCCGTATATATTTTATTCTCATTCGACCACGCGAGCGAAGGCAAACATTATGAACGCGGGTCGCGAACTTTTTAACAATACTCGGGCCTCACGCACGGCCAAATGCAATTCGATCTTTGGTCTCATCGAACCGCTGATCGAAGAGTCGCAATTTGATGTTTCATTCGAATCACTTTAAAGAGCAACCAAAATTGGCACTTGTATAAAATCGGAACTAAAGACCGCTCTCTTGGAAGCTTGATATTTTACCAGCAAATGTCATCCACACAGAACAAATTACACTACGGCGAGTCAATCATTCGCCAATAAATATTGTTTTCAGAACAAATTACTATGGTGTTATATATGTGTAGAGGTATTGTATTACACCGTAAGAAATGAAAACTTTACAGCACACCACGCTGGAAGTTTTCATAAAATAAAATCTGCATACAAATAAAACCTCATCAGTCCTTTGGATGCCTTTGATGCCATTCTGCCACCTGAGGACCTCGTAACGCTTGATGCTATCATACATTTATTTCGTTGTATTCTAGGTGACAGTTGTGGTTTAAGTGATAAGAAGTTGCGATGATGTTGTGATTTTATAACCTTTAATCAGGTTCAAAAATATTTATTAGTAAACTATTTAACTCTTGCAAACTTGACCAGAATAAAGGGTGTAATGGACAGTGTACCAAAACTGAAAGGGCTTGCTCAGGTAGACTAAACTGAACAAGTTTCTCTAAGAAACATGAATAGGGAAACGAAAAACAAATCGACCTTTCCGTATAAAATTACTGCCTCTTTCTGGCAGTTTGTATAGAAAAGTAGTTTTTTTTTATTTCCCGCGGTACACCATTTTTTACATAGGACGTATAGGACCTAGCTGCAGATGTACGTGAAAGTGAATGATTGAAAAGGTATGTCATACGTATCGTTAGAACCATATTATTATATGGGGTGTAAGGGACAGCTCTCCAAAAACTAAAGGGGCATTATTAGTCAACGTAACTAAACAACTTTCAGAAAATAATATATATATATATAGGAAATTAAAAAATCAGCCTCTCCGTACAATATGTGGACATCAAGTTTACAATTTAGTATGGAGTTTTCATTTTCTGAAAGTTGTTTTAACTGATCATTAAATTTTCGGAAAACAGTCCCTTACACCCGGTATATATATTTCGTACTAATAATATATTTACAAGGGTCGATTGTGGCCTCCCGAAAATTGTTTCCAATCTGAGAGCGTCACTCCTTTGACTCTCGTGCCGGTTCAGGCTTAAGCCACTATCACTCACACCTTCCCTAATTCAAAAACTTATTCGGCTTACATTGCTCGTTGAAGTAAGGATATAGCAATTAACATAACCAAGCCTCCCAGCAATGTATGCCGAATTAGTCCTTGAATTCAGTTAGGTGTGATCAAGGAGGTTTTAGTAGCAGCTCTTTCTGCTAAGGAGGGAGCCATAAGCGTAGCACTTTCTTGCGAGGGACCTCCATACTAAAATGTATGGAACTTTTTTCAAATCCTAAAAACGTAAAATTTTTATCTTTCTCTCTGAGAAATATGTGACATGGGACTAATAAATGCAACTACCTTAGTTTTTCTGGTGAAAACACTTACCATTCAGGAAAAAAACAATGTTAAAAATCACGCATAAAATGGCTATTACGGATTATTTACGCTTCCGTTCTTAGTATTAATGATCAATTCACAAGTAAAAAACGATATATTTTCACTTTCGCAAACAAAGTTTATACTAAAACATTAGATTTTTAAAAATATCTTGATTTTTGTAAAACTTAACTGAGTTTTTTGACCGACTAGCATGGGCGACAGTGAGACGCTTCACGCTTCACTAGCTCATACAGAATATGTATATGGCGGACTCTATAGTTTTTTACTCTGAGGGTGTGATAGTGGCTTTACTCCTGGATGGATGAATGAAGCGCATTGCAAAGAGTACAATACCTAATACTTACCTACTTATTCTTGAAAACCTACTCCTCGTTTTCATTATCTTGTAACTTAAGTCCCTAAGGTGTCCCATTAACTATTCCGCTTCGCTTTCTCGACGCGATGTCTTGTCAGATCTTATCACTGCCTACTCGTATAAAATATTCTGCCGAGTAAATGCACGATGCAAATAAATATTTATACTCAAGGGAAAATCGTTACAACTGTTCGAAGATGGCCGTGGGAGATATGATACATTGTAGGAATCTTTTATTATTTAATATAAAGAAGAAGCTGATTGTGTAGAATCGACAAAAAAAATTAACAATATTTTTCTTTCTAAAACTTGTCCTAAAACTAATTCAATTTGAATTTGTTTAATGTTATGGATTTATTAAACCCACGTGATTAATTGTGTGCTAATTATATTTGCCTTAATTAAAAGATTCGATGGCGTTACATCCAATGTTACGGACCAACTAAGCATTCCATTTGTCAAGACAGTATTACCCATTTTGGTCTCTATTCGAGATAATTATGATTTCAGATAAAAAAAAACCTTTAATGGACTAGTTGGATCGAATGGAATATTACCCAAAAATGACGCTTTAAGCTTTTAAACAAACAGTTACGAAGTTCCCTTTCAACTAATAAACAAACTAGCGAAGATTAACCGTACATGGCGACTGAATCAAATTGTCTCAACACGTATTCCTAGCACTTACACGTTGACTTCTAGCACAAAACACTTCATAAATCCTAATTGCTCCTGTCAACGGTAACTGATTGCTTAATTTATCTCTACAACTGCGCAAATGGCCTACACGGACCAAATCACCGCGCATCATGTCTTGATTCAAACGAGAAAATATAAACAACTCGATACAGATTATAACTCAAAACAATCTGCTTCCATTTACTCTGAAACACTTTTAAGTGCTTCGTCGTTTGATTTTCGTTGATAAATTTGGTTGTATTCCACCGTTAGAAGAAACAGAAGGCATTTCACCCGTGAGTGTCGATGACCTATTATATGGCATCCATATTTACACCGAGAAATCTGGCGCGAACATAAAAGCCTGAGACAAAACGGAAAAGGAGTTGGCGAAAACATTTACATTCCTGTCTCGGCCTTCTCGGGTTTCTCGCTCGTAAGTGTGGATGGCCAATTAGACTGCATACATTTTCGTGGGTCTAGATATTTATTATTTTTATTTGTTTGTGCATCAGTTTCCTTCTAGGTATTCAAACATCAATACAAAACTTTCCAAACGCTCATTGAAATCTTTCAATAACCTTAGGCTAAGTTCGCAATGCAATTAGCTTCCGTAGCTCCTGGAGCCTTGTGAGTCACCTGTGGATTCTCACTAGAATATAACGGTGGCTGCACTGAAAGTGAGTCGCTTGGAGGTACAACTGAGTCACACTCATGTGTGGTCATTTGCAACTCGCCTGACGACGTGTCAGACGCCATACCTGCAGTGCAGACAGTTCCAAGTATCCCGAAAGTCTGTATATTAAACCAATATCCACGCTATTCACTGGGCTCTACTTAAGCCGCTATTACACTTTCCTGAATTCAGAAACTAATTCGGCAATGCTTGTTGAAGTAAGGATACTGGAATTAACAAAACCAAGTCTATCAGAAATGTATGCCGGATTAATCTTTGATTAGGTGTGATTGCAGCCTTAGTAAATTGTATAGTCTTTGGCTATACCTATGTATGCCAGCTGAAATTTTCAGCCCTATTTTCAGGAACCTTTCCTTGGTTATTTTCTTTCCATGGCAGCTCTTAAACTAAAAGGTATTAGAAATGAGTAAATACAAAAGTAAAACGACCTTTGCAACATTTTCATCTAAAGAAAAGTCTCGACAATGTCTACCTATTGTATTGCAAATGCTCGCCTTTTGAACAGTATTTCTAAAGAATAAACGATATTCCTGTCTCGGCCGTGTAAGGGGGTTGCCTTAGATTATGAATAACGGCAGCTTTGGGGGTTGCTACATTATCAGAGAACTTGGATGATGTATCATATTTAGTATCCAAGGAATATGACAGTTTTAACCAATAATCAAAAATCTCAAAAGAGAAGGGTTCTATCTTCAAAGAATATCTTGGTGAGCGACAAAGGGCAAAGGTTTGTTGGCCGGTGGATGAAATCGGAGCTGTCGCGCTGCCCTAAACATTTGATATTTTACAAGCAAAATTATGAGACAACAGCGCCCTCTTGCCACTGACCCTTCTTCCTCTTTCTTCAAGTTTTTTGTTATTTTTGCTTACAGTCTATCTGTCAAAAATATATCATTCAAGAAGATCTGTGATCTTATGTAAAAACCTTGTTGTACATACCTGTAGAAAATGAATGTTTTGACAAGTTTTGAATCATAATTGCTCATCTTGACATGCGTGTTAAATCGCTTAAAATGCGTGTAATCGTGTGTACACATTTTGTACAAAGTAAATATCATGGCTGCGGATATTTATTATGTAAATTTAATATTTTTCAATAGTTTTCGTTGGCAGTACATACAACGTGTTAATGAATGAAGAAACACAAAGATCCGACCATGAAACTGTATTACATTTGTTGCGATTGGTAGTGATTTTTTATTTTTTATTTTATTTATTAAGGACTGCCAGTGAACGATACATTGAAACATTCATAGTGTTTTAAGATTATTGAAAAAAGATGTAAATGTACATTCTATTTAAGGCAATCACAGCATGCACATTTGAAGACATGTTTCCCTAAACTCAAAGAAACGTACAATATTAAAATTAACTAAAATTCCTAAATTTAAATTTTAAACAATAACAAAACCTAACGAAAGAATTACTAAGCATCCCTAAAAAAATCCAAAACTTTTTTCTTAAAAGAAGAGAGAGACTCACTGAAAATGTCAACCAACTGTCCAAGGGTATTGTATAAGTTTGATAGACGGCATACGGCGTGATGGCTGCGTAGGTTTGTTCGAGCAATAGGAACACTAAATAAGGTAGAAGGGTAGCGCGGAGGTCTACGTGGAACACGTATTTGAAATAGACTGAGAAGTTGAGGGCAGTCAATCCAATTTCTAAATAATTTGAAGAGGAAAGACATATCCAGGAGTTGTCTTCTAGCCTTCAAGGTGTACATGTGAAAGTATTCTAATTTATCACTGTATCTGGGAAGGGTTCTCAATTTGCCGCAGGTGTAAGCCAAATGCCTTAAAAAACGTTTCTGGATACGCTCAATACGCAAATCGTGAACGTTATACAGAGGACACCAAGCCACACTTCCGTATTCCAGAATGCTACGGACGAATGAATTAAATAATTGGATCTTGGTCCGTGGGTTTTGAAAAACTTTTCCATTTCTAATTATAAATCCGAGCATTCTTGAAGCTCTTGACATGATGTCATCCATATGTGGAACAAAAGTTAGCTTAGAGTCAATTAGTATTCCCAGATCGCGCAACTTATTAACTTCCTCTAAACATTTCCCATTAACGTAATAAAGAGTCCGAAGGATATTTTGTTTGCGTGTGAATTTAATATGATAGCATTTGTCCACATTTAATGGCATTTTATTTTGTGCGCTCCACTCGGCCAGGTTATCTAAATCCATTTGAAGATTAACGGAGTCTTGATCTTTTTCGATAACCTTAACTAGCTTAAGATCATCAGCGTAAAGGTATACTTTACTATACTTTACAACATCAATTATGTCATTAACGAAGATGTTAAAGAGCAAAGGTCCCAAGTGTGAACCTTGTGGCACACCAGAAAACACACGAAAAGAGCTAGATTGAAAACCTCTGATCACCACGTATTGAGATCTGTCTGCGAGATAGGACTCAAGCCAAAGTAGCATTGGACCACCAAACCCGTACCTCGAAAGTTTAGAGATCAACGTGGAATGGCAGACTCTGTCGAATGCCTTTGAAAAATCTGTGTAAATGGCGTCGACTTCTTTATGATTATCCACTGCTTCAACCACGGAATCGATAAAAGTTACTAAGTTCGTATTGGTTGATCTCGCCTGTACAAAACCATGTTGGTAATCAGTTAGCATTTGCTTCATATGACTTTGCATATAAGGACAAATCAGGGCTTCAAAAACTTTTGCGAATGTGGACAGCAATGAAATTGGTCTATAGTTTATGACTTGGTCCATATCGCCTTTTTTGTGTATTGGAACGATCTTAGCTCTTTTCCATTCATGTGGGAAGATGCCAGAGGATAGGGATTTGTTATAAATAAGCATCAGTGGAAGGCGGAGCGAATAGGCACAGTTGACAATAAATACTGGAGGTACACCATCAGGGCCAGCTCCTTTGTTGACGTCAAGTCTTTTTAAGCGTCTAAGTATCTCGAACGGTAGTAAACTGATATTATTGAAACTACACTCGCCAGAGAAGCCCTTATTAGCACGTCGATTAAAGTTATTAGCAACAGGCTTCGAAAAAACAGAGGTAAAATGCTCACCGAACATATTACAAATTTCCTTTCCATCGGTTGACACTGTATTGGAGTAAGTCATCTTAGCAGGATAGTAGGAGTCAGATTTTTTTTTCGATTTCATATATGCCCAAAAATATTTTGGGTTTTTAGAGATGCTTTGTTCAATCTTATTTACATAAATTTTATAACATCTAGTTGTGAGAGCAGAACAATGGTTGCTTATTATTAACAAAGATATTTCATCACGTGGATTTTTATGAATTTTGTACTTTTGCAATAGCTTATGCTTCTCTTTTAGTCTTCTTATCAGATTTTTTGTAAACCAAATGGGATATTTTTTGTTGCGAAGTTTAGATTTAGGGACAATTTTCTCTATTATGCGATTCAAGTGAATGTAAAAAACTCCAACCATATCATTGACATCTTGGCATTTCAGGAACTCACCAAGCCAGTCGATTTTATCCAACTCAGCATTAACTAACGCATAATCTACCTTATGAAAGTTGTATCTAGTTGTTTTGTCATTCGGTTTGAATTCATCAGTTCCAGAATCCTCCAACGAGATAAGCAATGGTGGATGGTAGCCATCCACTTTACATAAGCTTTGAAAGGATTTGGTTACCTTGGTCTCGGAAATGTTACTTAATACTAAATCCAATATTTTGTTTTGCTTATTGGAAATACTATTAAATTGGGTTAAGTTATTTAAAGACACAAAGTCAATGAATAACTGAGCGGTGGATGAACCATTATGATCGGGTATTAGGTTATTGTTAGAACATTTACAAGGCCAGTCGATGCAGCTCAAATTAAAGTCCCCAAGCAAGCATAACCTATCAAAGCTCTCGGAAACTCCATTGAAGTGGTCTGTGAAGGAACCAAGTGTATTTTTATTTATCGGCGGTGGTAAGTAAATGGCACACAGGGTAACAATGTGCCTATTGTTCAAGTCTATTTGAACCCAAAGGTCTTCATGATCTACACTTTCAGCAGATAACAAACGAGTTGAGTTGAGGTTTTGATCTCGCCTTTTACGTCGTGGATCGCGGTTTTGATCCTCGCCTTGCACATACGAGTACATTTGTGTGTGCAAGGCGAGGATTGGTCACGACTACTATCTACAGATGTACACGTCAATGAGTCATTTCAGGCCTTGATGAACTCTAAGTCTAGAATTCGTCTGTTTTATTAAACGCGCGGGGCATTCAAAGTGTTTTTAAATAAAACCCGCTGCCGATCCTCTCAATGGCAATAATTACATTGATGGCTGCCATTAGGGTAAATTACGAGATTTATATTAGGGTGGCAAGTGCAAAAATAGGCTTTATTGAATTAGAAATACGTTAGTAATAATTTATAGCAGTGAAATTATATTCGTATTTATTTCAAAATTTTCTCATACAAACCGGGGCGGACTAAAATTATGTGTTATTCAACACCTAAAATATTTTGTAGTTTTTGTTTGTCCCCGCCTGCAATACCTATCATACATAATACGTATACGTACGGTATATGACACTCCTACAATAAATACAAATCTAACGACACCTCACATGTTGAAATCTATCAAGCCATTTAGGCTGCAGAGCGCGACAAAGAAATCGGCATACATACATACACTCGAAAAACACTATATACCCTCTTCTTTTGGGGCAGTCAGGTCTATTATAGTATTATATTATCTGTGGTCAGGTGTAATAAATAGGTTACTAGTTTCTAAACGTCCCTATTTGAACCTTATTTGTTCTTACTTCAGTAAAAGTAGCAACTCGTAAACCACTGGCAAATAGAGATAGCACAGCATGTAAACAGAAGATCAAAGACGAAATGCACATATTATTGTCGGCAAGATAATACACATTGCAAACATGAAATGTCGGTCAAACGCGCGGGCGTTGTAAGAGTAAGAATAGTTCAATTTGCTTGTGTGATTCCGTTTTTTACCCGACTGCCCCAAACATAACCCTAAAGCCATGATCACACCTAGCTGAATTCAAAGACTAATTCGGCATACATTGCTGGGAGGCTTGGTTATGTTAATTGCAATATCCTCACTTCAACGAGCAATGTATGCCGAATTAGTCTTTGAATTCAGCTGTATAAGTGTGATCATGGCATAATAATGCTCAGTGCAACTGGTAGATAGAGTTGCAAAATATTAATAGTTAAACCCGTGTGGTACCGGAAAAGAATAGTACCAACCCATAAATACCCGTGGGTGTCGTAAGAGGCGACTAAGGGTTATAAACTGGAGGATGGGCAGCAGCATCTTTCTTTGTATCTTACATCTTTCTTACTGCGGTCACCTACAACCGCGGTCCATGGTGCCAGCCGTAACGCTAACAAGCGAGGTGACTATGGTACTTCCCCTCTACATTTTTCCAGCAAAAGCTAGAATTCTGGAGGGACTCCCTGTCCTATAGTGGACGTTTCATGGGATGTTATGATGAATAGCTAAACAGTAGTAGTTGCTCTTTCTTTCACGAAAGTTAAGCAACGTTGGCCGTGGTCAGAACCCGGATAGATGACCGCTAGTGGCACAACAACTAGAGCGTTTCCGTGCTTCGGAAGGCACGTTAAGCTGTTGGCCCCGGCTACTGTCAATGATAGTAGTCCTCAAGCCAAGTGAGAGGCCATTTGGCGGCTTGAAAACTCTGACAGCCAGGGTGGGCACTAACCTGGCAAAGCCTAATCTATCTAGGATTGGGTCTGGTTTGCCCTTCTTCTTCTTCTTTTCGAGTCAATGGTGACTAAAAACGCTTAGCCCAAAAAGTAGCTACATCAATAGCCTTTTGGTTGCCTTCAAAAAGGTCCCTCCGAGTGCAGGAAACTGGAGAAGTAGGGCACGACAGCAAGTGTGTCATGGTTTGCAAAATACCGCATTCACACTTGTCGTTATCAGAGAAGCCCCACCTCTTCATGAGTTCCCCGCACCTGCCAACGCCCGACCGCAGTCTGTTTAGTGACTTCCATTTGGACCAAGGAAGATCGTGACCTGGTGGCAGCTTTTCGGCAGTTGGGATATGAATGTTGTCAGGAGGGTACCTTTTTGACCACAGTTCTACCCTAGCCTTGGATGGATCTAAATCGAGCGGCATGGTGTCTTTGATAAAACTGTGACGGCTCTTAAGACGTGAGGGTGGTGGGTTATGGCCGTAAAGTAGGTGACTGCTGGCACAGGCTACCCGACGCCTGACGTCCGGAGGAGCTATTCCAGCAAAGGAGTATAAGTGGCCCAGCGGTGTTGGCTTCAGGGTGCCCGTAACTATTCGGCAGGTTTCGTTGAGAGCAGTGTCCACATCCCTCGAATGAGCCGATCGCCCCCACACGGCGCATGCGTGCGCACCTGCTGAGTAGCATAGCGCTAGGCTACTAGTACGGAGGACATGAGGCACTGCTCCCCAACGGGTGGTTGTAAGACGGCGGATGATATTATTTCGGGCGCTAACTTTGCTTTTCAAATTTTTACAGTTAGCTTTGAATGTTAAAGACCTGTCCAGAGTAACACCCAGGTATTTGTGATTGTGGTTATGGGTGCGGAGGTTAGATGGCAGTCGCTCTGTGTAAAAACCAGTGCCCCCGTCAAATCCCCAAGGTTTGGTAGCCGACTCCGTAAAAATCATTTGGTATATACGGAACAAGGCCAGGGCAATGATAATCCTATACTATTAAACGAGCAATATTTGTGTATAAATATATATATTTGTAATCGGTTTCTCGAAAACGGCTCTAACGATTTCGATGAAATTTAGTAACCGGGGGATTTTGGGGGCAAAAAATCGATCTAGCTAGGTCTCATGACTGGGAAAATTCGTTTTCTATGTCTTTTTTAATATTTCTTAGCGCGTTTTAGTGCGTTCAAGAAACTTACAGCGCCATCTGTTTTCGAGTAGCATAGCTTGATCACCCGATGATATTTTAATCATACAGAGCATAGCTCGGCCGCCCAGGTACTGATGATGAAACGTGCAAAGGGGGGGGGGGGGAGATTAGGGAGGGGATGTTGATAAGGGATATGTGTGTGTGTGTGTGAAGTCTTACCTCTGCTCTCTCATAACATGTATTTAAAATAGTGGATACCTGGAATTGGCTATTGATTGTTATTTAAGAAATTAATTATAAGATATACTATAAAAACGCTGTTGGTATCCTAAATAAATAAAATAAAAATAAAAATGTGTGTGTAAATGTGAGAATGTGTGACTTTAGATTAGGGCTTTGAGACTTTGAGTAAATCCTCAGTCTGTCAGAACCAGAAGTAATCAATTCTAATGTCTTATTTAAGCAAAACATGTTATTTTACCACCCTCCGCGGCAATAAAAACGAATGATCAATATTAATTTGGTTGTTTATGGAAAATTTACGGGATCTTATTTTTATTTCAGAATTTCAGCTACGGAACCCTGAAAGCTGGCAGATTTCAGGACGCTTGCCAAAAGTTAGATACATTGCATTTGGTTTGTTTTAATGGTTTATTTGTAAACTAATGTTTCATGCCGTTACTTTGACCCTGTGGCTATTGTTTTCCTGTTTATCTTAGTAGTAAAAGTCAGTCAGTCTCACTGTTTTAATGTGTTTTAACTTTTTATGTCCACAGTTGAATAGGCGGATAATTTCTCTACCCGTCTGTTAAGTTATTAGAACAGAAGAGATTGCCTCGGGCTATTCTTTTAAGGTAAATTAAAGTACTGAACACGACAATTACTCATAGCAAATTCCCAGAAGTTTGTAAAAGTATTATAAACTAGTGGCCTGCGCCAGCTTCGTACGGGTTGTAATGCTTTTTGTATTTTTTTGTTTATTTATTGCGAAAAATATACAGGAACATTTACGCGTTTCTTTCAAATCATTTTCCACTGGGAACAAAATACAAATATATCCCACATTCTTCTTTCTTCACATTTTCTTCATGTCCAAAAGCGTCCAACTCGTAACGGTACAAAAGAAGGATGCCCTTGACCAGAGCGTCCCTAAATTACTGAATTTATTAATTTTTTTAAGGCGCACAGGGCATTCCTCCATAGATATGGAAGTACAGATGTACCGCTGTCCTCATCTTATAACTTCTTATCTTTCTTTTTGTCCTATAATTCTCTCCTTCATTTTACAAGTATTCATGTCTGACGGCTCTTTATATGCCAGTACATGCCTGAAAAAGCCGAGAAGGACATAATCAAGAGGGCCCCATCATTATGAGATACTAGCTTTGCACCTGCGGTTTCACCCGCATTAAATGCGTTTTCCCGTGGGAATTAAGTTTTTTCCCGCGATAAAAAGTAGCCTATGTGCTATTCCAGGACCTTACCTATATGTGTGCCAAGTTTAATTAAAATCCATTCAGTAGTTTTTGCGTGAAAGAGTAACAAACATTCATCCATCCAACCATCCATACTTACAAACTTTCGCGTTTATAATAGTAGGAAGGATAGGATAAGATGGCCTTACATGTTCGAATACTCCAAGACACGAATTAATATTAAGGAAAATACATCACAACAGAAAGCGTATATCTCACTGATAAATAACAATAATCTTTATTAACTACACTAACTTGTTTGTTTAACAAGTTTAGTATTCGAGGGTATAATAACAATTATTGTAAATGTAAATTGTTCAACAAAACCGGCCGTAAATCAGACAAGTGTTTCAGTACATTCAATTATTCAGGTTTACAACTTACGGCCGCCGCATGCGTCTGACTTTTACAGCTCGATACAATTCATGCGGATATACGGTTACACTATATATATATATCTACCTACGTTTACAATATCGATCCAGGTACATTATTTCTTTAATATATTATTAACATCCTACAGGCTACATAAAAAAATGTTTTTAACAATTGTTTTCATGTGCTTTGTTGTTCCTAATAAGCTGTCTTAGAGTCATACTAATCTCGGAGTTATAAGCTAACTTCCTGGATATCTTCGGTATGGTGTCGGGTTAGTCTAGCTGCTGGATGCAAGCAGTGCAGAACCGGTCGTCAATGAGATTTTTTGGGGAAGCCTATGTCCAGCAGTGAACTTCTTTCGGCTGATACGATAATGAACAATTTTTTTACGAAAGAGCGTATAAGCTAACAACATGTGATGACTTAAAAACATTAAGTTTACTTTTGGATTGAGTCGTTTTAATGTGATCGGTGATGGTTACGTTGGTTGGTGTGGTGTTTGTACTTGGCCTGGAGTGTAGTTTCGTAGTATGGTTGGTGGAAAGTTTTGCAATACCTAATGGTTCCGTAACACTTGTATTTTGGCTGACAGCGACAGGCGCCTGATGGCAAAGTTCCCAAAACGATTCCAGTCCGTCGCAACCTTTATCATTTTAATTACTCACGTCGCGTCGCCACTCGCCGCTAGGAAATCTGCTCCGTGAAAATTACCCTTAAATTTATATTTGCCTGGTTGCCAGGATGCTGGCAATAATTATTTTGGTGTGGGTGGGGCCAACGCCTTTTATTATTGAAATAAATTTAATTGACGTAAATCTTTCGGCGAATTTTAAATAATATTATCTGTCCCGTGTGGTGCCGGCAAAGAATGTCCCGTGTGGTGCCGGCAAAGAATAGTACCAACCCATACATACCCGTGGGTGTCGTAAGAGGCGACTAAGGGTTAACTGGAGGATGGGCAGCAGCATCCTCCTATGTATCTTACATCTTACTTACTGCGGTCACTTACAACCGCGGTCCATGGTGCCAGCCGTAACGCTAACAAGCGAGGTGACTATGGTACTTCCCCTCCACATTATTTCAGCAAAAGCTAGAATTCTGGAGGGAGCTCCCTGTCCTGTAGTGGAAGTTTCATGGGATGTTATGATGATGATGATGATGATGACTTAAGTTTGTGAATGCCGTCGTCACCTATAATTAGAATGACATTTAAATTGTTGACTTTAATGTTCATTTTTAAGAATTTGTTGATGTACATTCTGTTGGTGACCTAATAAATAAAATAAATAAATAAATAAATTTTTGGCTGAGGTTATAGACACTTGGCAATCGTGAAACGGAATGGGCCTGAAACGTGCCATAAATGAATTTAATTAAAAACAATTTAAAGGGTGTTATTTTAATTGCGTGCCATAGCTTAGGAGGTGTTTCAGTAACGATAAAGGAACACAAGATTTTTTTTTATCATCAATGATATTTTTTTTAAATAATTAATTTTTAACCTTTTGACGGTCCTAATTCCGTTAAAGTATGAAGGGAAAATTGGAGTCACACACAAAAAAAGAAAGAATTGCTTGATACTCGTGCGCTGGCTCGGTGATAGCGCGGTGCCCCGTCCGGGTCATTGCCCTCCGCGTTAGTTTAGTTTCAATGGAGTTATAAATTTTTTAAGTAGGATTTTTTTTGTGTTCCTTTATCGTTTCTTAAACACTCCCTAAGCTATGACACGCAATTAAATTAACACTCTGTATAAAAACACCGGCTAGCATCAAAGACCTAAGTAAAGGTAGTACATACCTATTAGATCCCTGTGAAACCCTAATACATGAGTGCAATATGCTAAATATTGACACAGAATCGATAGCCGATAACAGAAGTGGATATTGTAAAACTCTCGATAGTCTGACTTTTATGTTTATGATCTTTCACATCATCATCGTAGTTCATCATAAGTAAGTATGGTTCAACAGTGTTCGAGACTTCGAGCGGGAGACCGTGTTGCTCGATAAAGTGAAGTAAGTAACGGGGTGACTTTAGTTGTTCACTTGCGAATGCAAAACTACTGCAGTCAAGGAGTAAGACTACAACTTTTTTAGTGTAGCATCACACCTGCCAAAATTCCGGCACGGAAAGATCCGCGGCCGAAAAATCTGTCAAGTATAACACCAACGGAAATTACGCCAGATGTGTCATCAAAAAGCATTGCGAGCCTAATGAGCAGAACTCTCCGCGTCGGAAAGATCCGCAGGTGTGTCACTACACTTATTGAGAAAAATAAAGTTTAATATAAAGATCACATATATCAGACGTAATAGACTGTCTTACATTTTTAGAAACCTAGACCAGACTAGTGTGTAACCAGACTGTCAGATTTTAACAAGGATAGCGCTAAAGATAAGGGCAACGAATAACACGAGAAAAAGCAGCACACAAGCTGTACGTAATGTGATTTCTTTCACTATCTCTCTCTTCACGTATGAAAAGCTAAGCAAGACGCAATTTTGATTAAGTTAATTTACATTGATGGGAATTGTTTGAACACAGGAAGGACATGGACTTGACATCGTTATTACAATGAAAAGTCGTCATGATCTCATGAAAAGTCCACTGCTGGGTAGAAATTAAGCTCTCCCCAAAATGGGGGTTGTACCATAGTCACCACACTTCTTTATTTTGCGGCTGGCACAGACCGCGGTGTTTAGCAGCCCATTCTCCGGTTCAAGATCCAAGACGTTGCCAAGAGGTAAGGTCTCAGTTGAGGTAATAAGTAATTCGTAAAACTTTTGAGCCTGTAATTATTAATTCGACCTACATTGAAAAAAAAAAATACAAAGAGGGATCACATCAACTACATTTCTACTTTCTCCAATCAAATCTCCATCAAAATGGTTCGTTAACCCAATTTCGTCGCAGCTGAATTTCCTCTCCAAACCGAGTTCACTACGATTCATGAACACAATGTTTACAAAACGTCTACTGCTTTCAAAACATCTGATTTATTCGAATTTGTGTTCAAACATGACGGATGAAGGTCGATAGTCGGTTAGATAGCAGTACCCGGTGACGTAGTTTGTTTCGCCTCTCCGGTGTACAAACAGTGCCGTAATCCGTGTTAATCTTTGTGGTAACGCATCTACAGAGCTCTGCCTGATCCTGTTCAGGTAATATTCTTTAGGTTCCTCCTATTCTCTTTGTGAGAGGATTGCGTATTGATATGTCGAGGTTCAAGAAAGGATGAGCAACATGCAACAAAGCAAGTGACGAGTATGAAATGTGTATGGACTTAGTTGTCAACGAAGACCAAAGAAAACATCACAGCCCATCAACTGAGAGAACTAAGATGATGGCTGATAGGAAGAAATAAACGGCGTGTTGCGCCGACCCCAAATAAATTGGGACAAAATAAAAGACAGGTGAATAGGCGAATGATGTCGATGCCATGTGCAGCTTTGTTCTAAATTCTTGATACTGTATCAGAATTTATTTCAAATATGAGGAGAGATGAGTACAGGAATGGACCGGTAGATAGGAATTCATTCGATCTATTTCCAAATACATACTACCAAACCCATAACGGACAGTGACATGATAAAATCTCGAGTTTGAATTAGTCTGAATTTGTGTTTCTCTATGAAAATATATGTTGTGTAAGATATGGGCTTTGAAATCTTTCCGAAAACTGAAAGCGCATGATAAGGCAATGAAACTGAACAACTTACAGTGTATAAAACTTTCAGGAAATGAAAAAATCGGACTACCCATGCAATATCCAATCAAGTTTCCAATTTTGTATGCAGGTAAAATGGAGATGCTGATTTATTGTTTTCCTGAAAGTTTTATTCACTAAAAGTTGTTCAGTTTCGTTGACTGATCATGCCCCATCAGTAATACTTAGTAATATCCATTTTTTCGTTTGTTCCAACGGTTACCAATCTATTTTGTAGACGTGTCACTAAAACCAAGTATATTTTACGGAAAGAGTAACTTTGTTTTACAAACTTATTTTTTCTGACAGCTTTAGTCGATTGCTTTTGATATAGCTGCAAAATGTGTTGGTAAGCGTAAAAACGAAAAAAATGGATCATAGTTAGTTATCGTACTTCTTTTTTATTTTCGAGTGGAGCGAGACAGGTATTCTTTAAATCCGTATCACTCAGGAAATAATCAGATAGAGCCCTGTTGTCAAGAGCGTTTTCAAGCTACCAAATATTTTCTATGATCGTGCTCGCTCTGTTGAGTTAAAATTATTGCTTTCTTTTACAGACCGATTAATTTAACTTTATTTTCGTCTATCTTTTTCACTTGAAGCTATAATCGTGTGAAGCTTTGGCCTCCTTTTTAACATACACTTAGAAGTAATACTCGTAGTAATCATAGACAGACATATAAGTTTTAAGTATACAATCGGTCTGCACTCGGTAAATCATCCACTGCTGGACAGAAAAGTTCCTCTTGTATCCTGTTACATGATAAAATTGAAACACCTAAGTTATCAAACAGTCGAAGACAATAGGGTGTTTTCAACCAGCTTTTGGAAGTTCAACTAGATAGCGCTACTACGAGTAGTTAGCACTAGGAAAATAGAAACACTGATACTGAACGTTCAACCAGTATGAAAATTATTGTCAGTTTGATTACTGCTGTCAAAGTCCTTGATATATTTTGTTCTAAAAAGATTAAATTCATTTTACTGAGCCTTAAAAAACTAAATTACCAACATGTGATTAGTGTACTACCCATCGACACTTAATTTTTTTTTGTTGACAAACATCAAGAAAAACTCCGTATTCGTTCAAAACCAGAACTCTTTAATGTGTTGTTTTACACAGAACTTGTTATCTTCATCGAATCGTTGTATACGTCAATAACATCTTTACAGTTGAGCGCTAATATGCTCTTTCTTTGATCGTTTCTGTACTCTTGACGTCACAATCAGCTGTTTTCCACTGAACGGTGTCGATGCGTTTCAGAATACGTTCCAGTTTTACCTTGGCAGAATAATGTACAGTGATGAAGGAAAGATTGGTAGTTTCGAGGGAAGTGTTATTAGGTGTTTCGGAAAGTTTTGGGAATAGTATTTTATCCAAGTTAAAAAGTATTTACCATCAACATCGATTAACTCTCTGACATGTAAAAGTCGGCTAGCTGTCACTTTGTGTAAATATCTGTTCCTTCATAGAATACATTGTTCCTTCGTCAAATCCTCAGGGCTAGGCAGCTAACTCCCTAAAGGTTTAACTACCTAAAACAATAATGTAAAGGTAGGGATAAAAAGGTAAGCCTTTTCATAAATTTCCTGCTTTGATTAAAGACGCGAATTTTTCGACAGCAAAAGTAGGTTATCTGGGACATGAAAGTTCTTTTTAGTTTTCTAGTTCTTTGAGCTGGTCTCTGGTTTCTAAGGTTTGTAGCGTAGCGCCGGTTCTGCTTATACTGGTTTTATTACCACAAATCATAATCATCTAGAAGAAATAAGATTGTTTATGCCTTTTAAAATTTTAATTTTACAACATCCCCTGATGCAAAAACGACCCCTGCAGAAAGTTAAAAATAATTTTTTTAAATTATGGTTGACCTTTAAGGTGATCTGTGTCGGCCATCTTAGACCCAAACGCAACTAGATGGAGCCACTACTGCTGCAAATATTATTATTAATATAAGGTTTAATTTTTTAATGCAATAAGTACCAACTATATATGTGCAAAAAGTTGATTCGCGTAAATTTCATCGTGCAACTTCAACGCCTAATAACAATTTCGATAAGAAAAATATCTCCATATGTCCACTAAAGTCAATTACTCTCGTCAGTCCGTGTTTACATGAGTACGATTACTCACACATGCACACAAAGCACAACCGTACAGTTTTGACCGCACGCCCACAATCGTAATATTGAACCAAAAATTGCTAACAAAAATAGTGCTTTCAGTACATTAACTGTATTTTTGTATTAATTAGCGAAAAATTTAACTAAAAATAGCAGTATTCGTTCGTTTTTCAACAGAATTTTATGTCCCGCGTAAGAATGCAAGTCATTTGAATTTTTGTATGGAAAACGTATCACCTTAATTGCGTTAGGGGACCGCCATATTAATATTTTTTTGTTGCACATACTTATTACTATTTTGTTTCTAAGTAACGAATATTTTTTTACTTAGCGGTCCCCCGACGCACTTAAAGGTCATCCATAATTTAAAAATATTATATTTTACTTTTTGCATCCGGGTCGTTTTTGCGTCGGGAGTGGTTAAAATTTTTATATTTAATTTTAATTTGCAGCTTTTTAAACTTAAAAACGTAAATTTAACTGGATTAGTTACTGATACTTTAAAGCTAAATATTTCTTAAACGGATCCCTAAATCGGAAAATGGTGATTCACACTCACAGTATTTTTAAAGTCATGTTTAAATACACCCCACATGAAAGGGTAGACAGGAGAATAAAATTTCATCACCATCCTTTCTGGCTGCTGCAGCGCCTAGATTCAGATTCAGATAATTTTTATTCAATGTAGATTCTTTACAGAATACTTATTGAATGTCATGCAGAATACAATGCAAATAGATGATGCTATGGGTCTAAAACCTTAAAACATATCTAAGAACCTAAGAACCGCTCTTAAATTATGGCTATGTAATGCAAAAAACTGCATCGAAATCGGTCCAGTAGTTTTCCAGGGAAATGGTAACAGACATACATAAACACACACACACACAAACAACCTCGAACCCCAAACGCATATACCGCCTCCGTTTCGTCTTGGGTAAAAATAATGTAAATTTATAAATTGCAGGGACTTTATCTGCGCCATACTTGCTGTAATCTAATAATAATGGCAAAGAAAATAAATAATGGAGGACTCAAAAACATCCTATTTAAATGGGATGGGATTTTTATTAATAAAATAGTACCTGGGCGACCGAGCTTTGCTTTGTATAAGCCCAGCCCATCATAAACATACATCGCCATATAATATGAAGTAGAAACACTAACCGCAATTCTTGAACGTCCTATTTTCGTGTTTTAATATTAAATAATTAAAAAGTAGGTAAAAAAATTAGTATTAATAACAATAAGAAATATTCTTATAAAACCTGTTACATTAAAATATTACCGGTGAGCAACAACAGATGGTGCTGTAGGGTTTTTGAAACACGCTATTTTCAAGAAATGGTCAAAAATACGGATAAAAATTAAATTAAAACTGAAATTTTCCCAGACATGAGAACTGAGCCTTCGGGAAACCGACTACAAATATACAACGTGATTTTGTAATGTCTGACTATACTTGAGTATGTTACTTAGTACATGAAACTGAACAACTTTTCCCAAGAAACATAGGAAGGAAAAAAAATTTGGCTTCCCCATACAAACCTTGCGCCGTCAATACTGGAATTTGTATGGGCCGACCAAAAACAACTCATTTTTCAACCTTTGTTTCTTGGGGAAAGTTGTTCCAGTTTCACGTAGTTTCAAGTATAGTCAGACATTACAAAATCACGTTGTATATATGAATACACAAATATTGCTTGTTAGGTTAGTTCCTCGAAAATTTATTAGTAGCTCCATAGAGCTATAGTTCCGAACGTTTTATAAAGTCCTTTGCTCCAGCCAGACACGTAAATCACTCTTGTCTTAAAACTGATCTTACTAAACCATGTGTTTGTTAAAGAAATCTTCGTAGTCTAGAGAGTTTCGTAGAAATCAATTATGGATTTATGGTATTTTTGAGGAAATGGTTTTTGCTCATTTCCATATACCTATTTTATAGTTTTTTGGTTGATGGTCGCGATTTCCTCTAATATCTTAAATTATAGTACCTGAGCGACTGAGCTTTGATAAAATAACTAAAATCCATCTATAGATGGCGCTGTAAGGTAAAAATGCGCAAAAAAGCAGAGTGAACGAATTTTTCCAGACACGAGACCTGGCTAGATAAATTTCTCGCCCCCAAAAACACCCTTGTAGTAACTTCGATCAAAAGCGTTATAGCCCTTTTCGAGAAACCGATTCCGAATATATTATTTATACAGCGTGAATTTGTAGTGGTTTCGCACCCGAAGCCCAGTGATTCTACTCATGATAACAAGCAACTTTCCCGAAGAAAAAAATTTTTTACTTGAAAAATTTTATTCGCCTTTCCATAGTAAATTGGTCACGTGATCGACTCATTTTGTATGGGGAGGCGAAAAAGTTTTTCGAGTAAAAAATTTTTTTCTTCGGTAAAGATACTTGTTTTCATGAGCAGAATCACTGGGCTTCGGGTGCGAAACCACTACAAATTCACGCTGTATACAAATATTGTTCGTTTAATAGTATAGGCACAGTAAAGAGATGCCACCCTGTATAACAGATGTGATGATATTCGTTTGTAACATCCATCAGATGAGAAAGCTGTGTCTAATTTATTTCCGTGAATTCAATTACCTCGCTTGTGGTGTTTTCGCTTCGGGCTGGGAGAGAAAATTAATTTAACATTTTGTTACGCTTTTAATTTCATTAACACTGACAAACTGAACAAATAATATAAAAATTGTGGGTCCTTGGGCTTTCGTGCAAAGTCCGCCTAGGGACTTGCCTATTTCTGCCGTAAAGCAGCAGTGTTTGCAATGCTGTAACGGTTTGAATGATAAAGGAGACAGTGAAAACACTGGCACATGAGACATAGTTCAATCTTAGTTCTTAGGGTGGGCAACGCGCTTTGCTGTCTTATTATAGTCAAAGCATGTCGCTAATAAAACAGTAGGTGTGCTTCTGCACAGGCTGCGCGACAGTTTGATAACCCGCTTGTGTGGACACTGATTAAACGTACCAAATCCTGTTTAGAAATTAAGTACTAACATAGGTTAAGAAGACTGTTACTAACAAGATGGACCTCATTATAGTCTGATTAATAAATGATTATTATTATTATTGACGGTGGGCACCATTTACCATAAGGTAGCTCACCTACTCGTTTGCTTACATGTAAAAAAAATCCGGCCAAGTGCTGTTATAGTTTTCCTTTTAATTTCATCATATTAACTGCTACTGTGATTTTTTTCACATTTCCAATAACTACCGTTTAGCTGGCAGGGAGGGGGTACACTCGACTCTAACAAAAACTTGCGCTTTTAAGCTTAGTATTTCGCAAAAGCTTAATATTCACACATATTCAAGAATTGATCCCCAGATTGATATTTAAAATCCCACCATTGTATCAAAATGGTATGAAAATACATGCTCAGAAACCGATCAACCCAATTTCTATGCAGCTGAGTATAATATTTTTATTTTATTTAAATAGGTACACCAACGACACATTCATACATAAATTTTACAAAAATAATATAAATAATGTTTGCAGAAACTAGAACAATTCCTTCGTTTCTCAGAGTAATTCCATGTTGAACATCCATTTCCCGTAAATTCTAGCAATAGAAATTTTAACTGGCGTCCACAAATTGCAGCTCTTGCAGATTTCGGGAAATAAATTAGACCAGACAAATGAAAACTCTTTCTTAGTTAGACACACCAAAACCAAGTGATTCTCTATTATTTCATCATGATTACTTGTGAGGAAAGTTGTGTTAGTTAAAAATTCTAGGTCAACGGGAAGTACCCTTGAGGTTTTGGTTTGGGTGTGGAGATAGAGACATAAATGGCCGTATCTTGTGATTGTGTTGTCGTAGAATCTTGAAATTTTCACAGCTTCATGGGTTCATTACTTTCAACTTGTTACCTTTACCCGTCCGGGAGAAAACGGGTTTTGACAGATAGACAGATGGACAACAAAGTGATCCTACAAGTCTTCCGTTCTTTTTTTGAGGTACGGAACCCTAAAAATTAATAATGAAAAAAATATTAATAAATTGTATGATACATTTAAATCAATTTTTTCTTCGATTTTATTCACAATGCGTTCCATTCCGCGCTAGTGTGTCAATCTTGACGGAAAGAACGGACGGAATTTCCGCAGGTGTGTCCATGATTGGGCAGGCAGCTTTCCTCAGAATTCCACAGTAAAATACGTAGTATAGTTTGCGGGAGTTGTAAAAGAGTCACCACGCTGTCACTGTTGCGGCTGTCTGTTGGCATAATGGACCGTGGTGGCAACATGGTAGTACAGTCAATAGTAAATCAAGCTTAACACATTAGACTTTGTACCGTTGTTATTTCAATGGACGTACGTACTAGAGTCGCACTACGAGTGTCAAGCTTGACCTGTCGTTGACTGTACGATACTCAGAAGGACGCTGGCCTATCCTTTGATTGTCGATCTCTTGGTCGCCTTTTACGACACAAAATCATCGCCGATTTTCCTTTGAAGCAAAAGTTGATTGGTCGGTCGATTTACTTTATGGGTAAGTGGCAAACGAGCAGGTGGGTAACCTGATGGTAAGTGGTCACTGCCGCCTATAATAACCGGCGGTGACCTAACTACCACTCAAAACATCACAAGACCCTGAGAAATAAGACAGTATGCCTCAGTTGCCGGTTATTTAACACGATAGTGCTGTATTACGGCAGAAATATCAAGGAGTGGGTCTTTCTAGATGGACTTTGAACAAAAGCTCTGCCACCTTGTAGGTAACAGTCAAGATTTCATCTCAAGTTAACAAAAAATAAAACAGATCCAATAACCAGCTATTCCTTACTCATAGCGACGCTGAACTTATTATTTACGAACAATTTTTGTGATGGGATCATCCTACGAGCAGCCACTATAAAATTACAACAACATTTTAATAACCATCTTGATAAAACTGTGAGTACAGAAAAGGGTTATTTAAAAATCCACCTAAAGTTGATTGAAAACAAAACTTAAAGCTTACATTAAGTAGGTTGAAATACTTACCTTAAGCCCCCTTGTAAAGAGTAAAATACCTTGGAGTTCAAATACGCCCATTAATTTTTAAAAGAAGAAAATATTTTTTTTCACAAATACTGAAACGTAAGTATTGCCTTTGAACAGAGCGTATACAGCGTGAATTTGTATTGGTTTCGCTCCCGAAGCTACTCATGAAAACAAGCAACTTTCCAGAAGAAAAAAAATTGTACTCGAAAAAATTTTTGCCTTTCCATACAAAATGAGTCGATCACGTGACCACTTTACTATGGGGAGACGAAAATGTTTTTTCGGGTAAAAAACTTTTTTTCGAGAAAGTTGCTTGTTTTCATGAGTAGAATCACTGGGCTTAGGGAGCGAAACTAATACTAATTCACGCTGTATAAGAACTTTTGTAAATGCGTATTTTTAAATATCATAACATCCCATGAAACGTTTACTGCAGAACAGGGAGCTTCCTCCAGAACTCCGACAAAAACGCGTAGTAATTTGAAGGGGATCTACCGTAATCACCACGCTTATAAGCGTTGCGGCTGGCGACCGCTGTTGTTAATGACCGCAGTATATAAGATAGTAAGATACACAGAAAGATGCTACTGCCCATCCTCAAGTTCATAAGCCCTTAGTCGCCTCTTACAACACCCACGGCAAGAGATGGGTTGGTACTATTCTTTGCCGGCACCACACGTACATTTTTCAATAATACAGGGAGGAATACAGGTAAAAAGAAATCTCGCGTGTGGTGCCGGCAAAGAATAGTAGCAACCCATCTCTACCCGTGGGTGTCGTAAGAGGCAAGTAAGGGATTATGAACTGTTAGATTGGCAGCAGCGTCTTTCTGTGTATCATTATACAAGCGTGGTCACTATAGTACTTACCCTCCTTACATGTACCACGCGTTTTGAGTTGATTCACTGGAGGGAGCTCCCTGTCCTGTAGTGGACGTTTCATGGGGTTGTCTTGATAAAAAATAAACATCCCAAAAAAAAATACCGTGGATTCAGTGCCTTTTCACCAGAGCTGTGCAAGTTAGTTAACCTATGAGCTAGAAAAATTCAACCAATAGAATTGCTCCATTTCCCCGATCAGAGCTGCGCTCGAAAATATGGAGCAATCCTATTGGTAGGATTTTTCCAGCTCACTGGTTGGTTAGCTACCTAAGCTCTGGTGGTCTAAATAACTATCTAACGTAAGTCGAAACAACAAAAAAAATGGACTTTGTTTTAATAATTAAAGTAGAATTAATGCAGAGGAAATGAGAGCGTTGAGGTGGTGTGAAATTGAGTGACACGATAAGAAAAAGTGTGTTAAGAGAAGATTCGAAAAAGTGTGATAAGAGAATGTTGTGGCGTAAAAGAAGACGTAGTGACTAAAATTGAGAAAAGAATGCTGAGATGGTTTGGTCATGTATATAGGATGAATGAACGAAGATTGCCGAAAAAGATCTTCAAGGCGAGAGGGAATGGAAATGTAGGAAAGGGAAGGCCTCGGCGAACGTACTAGGACCAAATTCAGGACGTTCTAAATAAAGGGCAGGTTTAAAGTACCCAAAACGACGAGCATGTATGTATAGATTGATGAAAGTACAGGAAGCAAGGGAAGTATGTCAGATCGTAGCAGGTGGAGGACAGCGGTCTCTGCCTACCCCGAAGGGAAAGAGGCGAATGTATGTTGTTTTTTTTTTCTTTTTATGTAACAAGTGAACAAGCGAGCTTGTGGGCCTCCTGATGGTAAGTGATCACCCCCGCCCATAACCCACTGTCTTATTAGCAGCATAATTGACACTAACTAGACAGCAGAGCGCGTTGCCCACCCAGAGACCTTCGATGATCTGTCTCATGTGCCAGTAATTTCACTGGCTCCCCTTGTCCTTCAAACGGAAACCAAGAAACACACTGCTGCAAACACTGCAGCTGCTTCACTGCGGAAAAAACAAAGGGCTTAGCGCAAAAGTCCTACCACCTTCAAAATGTTTTGTCATGTGATATAATAGTATATTTTGTATAGAAAGTAAAATAAAATCTTCGCATTACGATCTATAAATCTATAACTACGATCTATCTATTTATAATGCGCACGGGCTAAAGAGTGGAATTTTCTACCTGCGTCTGTGTTCCCATCTATTCAAGTCGCGAGTGAATAGGCTTCTTCTGGGCAAGCTCGTTCTATCGTCGACCTCAGCACTGTCTTCAAAACTTGATCGAGGTCAAGAGTAAGTCCATTGACAATAATATTTTTTTTATCTTGGTCTGAATTCACGGTTTCAGTTTTCTTAAGATGCAATTTTACGAGTACGCTCTGTATTTAAAAGAATAATGCCAAAGAATATTATAATATTACGCTAACGCGTATAATGCGATGGCGCTTCGCATGAGGCAGGATCAGGATGCAGGATGCAGCTAAAGAAAAGAAATAAATGTCGGATAATTTTGTCTTCTCTTTTTGTTTAATCCATGAAGGAAAAAAAATACGCGCCCAATATGGTTTAATCCCATTACACATTCTTAAATGCGTCCATTTGATCTATGAATTCGGTTAGATAAACAAAATATACGAAGGGCTTTTTGCCTGAATATTTGGCCGCTGTTGAGAAATTTGGACACATGCCAGCAAGCAACAGGTACCCTCCTGGGGATTTCATTAATATTGAGTTTTGTTTGAAACTACGAATAATATAACTGGCTTTTAGTTTGAATCAGTACCATTTGATTCAGATGTTTGAACAGACAAAATAGTTGGAGTGTAGTGTAGATTTTGAAAACTAAACTTTTCTTGAAGTTTAAAGTTAGTTACATTCTAAATAAAAGTACCCTAAACCGACAAGCATGTATGAAATGATTGATGCAAGTAGAGGAAGCAAGGAAAGTATGTCAAAATCGTAGCATAGGTGGAGGACTGTGGTCTCGACGGAAAAGAGGCGTGATATTATGTATTACAAGCTGGTGCCCGCGACTGCGTCTGCGCAGGTTTATAAATTGTTGCCTATGTGTTATTCTGATGTATAAGCTATATTAATGTGTAGTTTCATGATAATCCATGATGTTTGAGAGTTTCGCGGTCACTAACACTATTCAAAACAGTTTGACGGGTTCGTACCACGATATGGATTCCATATCGTGGTAAGAACCCGTCAAACTGTTTTTATAATAATCCATGATGGTTTAAAAAAATTATAATAAATAATAATTCCACAAACAAAGGGCAAAAATGCTATAAATATTATTTACTTTACATTTGATTACCTTTTTTTAGTATATATTTGTAAAAGAAAAACAATTAAACCTAAAAAAAAATTACGTCAATCTCAAAGTTGCATTAGACCTATATGATAAAAATCTTATCAGATCAGTTTTTCTATGCTTTTGTTTCATTAACGTCCCTTAAAATCCAACAAAAAAAAACAATATCGAAATTGAAACCCGCAGAAATTGAAGTTGTACTAATCCAGTTTGAAATTTGGGTGGATTCAAAAATATAGTCTCTTAAAATTGCATTTAAAGGCCGTTTACAAAAAAAATTCCCCAAATAATAGGATAGCTTAAGAGCTTTTTTTTTTTTTTTTTTAATTTATTTTTCGTAAGCATACAATTCTAAACAAAAATTACTGATTTCTCCCAAACTTCGTAGAAGTTTATCGGGAGAGTTGCTGCGCACAGTTTTTCATGTATACTTAATCCTTAAGTGCATATAGAATTAATTAAAATAAATATTTAACAGCTTACATTACTGGTTTTTATACAATATATGTAGCAGATCTAGAAGATTGATAAGGAGAGAAGCTAACCTGACTATAAGTTATCATTATCTAACAAATACTATACTTATAGATCCTACGATGTTTCTTAATTCTAGTGGTAATTTATTAAATATATTAGGAATTATGTAATGTTTTGTCCTTCTACCATATACGTTATTTGTTCTACACACTTCTAACAGCTGCAGCGTTGCAGATCTTACAGTATGACTGCATTGCCTAGGTACTTTAAATTCATCACTAGAGTATTCCTGGATCGCATGGTAAAACACATATTTTTTCTCTATGGGCAAAATATTAAATTTTTTGAACAATGCTTCATAGTTGTTAGCAAGTTTACATTCCCGTCGCAATTTTTTATCAGCTAATATTTTTAAGAAACGTATCTGTAAATTTTTAATGTTCTGCAAATATGTAGCATATGTTGTACCATACGTACCCACTCCATAGTTGATAATGGATTCTATCAGTGCATGATAAACTAATAACAAAATCCCTCTAGGCGTCCTGTAGGATAATAATTTAAACATGGCCAGCGCTTGTCTTAGTCTAGTGCATAAGACATCTATGTGTGTCGACCAACTAAAGCGCTCATCTACTGTCAGTCCCACATACCTGTAAGTATTAACCTGCTCTATAGCAGGGCAGGCACACACAGAAGTCCCATGCAGGCAATCGAACGAGTGACCTTTTATAATTAGTGGATCCGTTATTTTCGCTTTATTGTGACTAGACCTTAAATACATAAATTTTGTTTTGGTAATATTTAGTATGATGCCATTATCATGTGCCCATCTACTCAGGTTGTTGAAATCTTCTTGGATGTTTCCTATCAAATTGTGAATATCTTTACCAGCAGTCATTATACATGTGTCATCCGCAAACATATAACAATTACACTTCTTTATAACGTTTGGCATACTATTGACATGTAAGATATAGCACATTGGACCAGTCACTGAGCCTTGGGCCACCCCAAATTTTACATTTTTAGGTGTACTATAGGTGTTATTTACCTTAACCGTAAATGTCCGATTCTGTAGGTAATTTTTGAACCAGTTCAAAAGTTTACCAGGTAACCCATTGCTTTGCATAGATTTCAGAAGGGTATAATGATCCAACGTATCAAACGCTTTACGAAAATCAATAAATAAAACAATAACATGATTTCTACTATCTAAACTTTTATTAATATCATTACAAAACTTTGACAATAACGTATCCGTTCCTATACCCTTCTGAAATCCATACTGAGCTTTATTAATAATATTATTTTTACCCAAGTACTCGGTCACCTGCCCTACGACAGCTCGCTCAACTATTTTATTAATTGATGGCAAAATGGCAATAGGCCTATAATTCCCTGGGTCATTAACCCTTCCGCTTTTAAAGATTGGACGAACTATCGATACTTTTAGGCTATTAGGGTATATTCCCTGCTCTACAGATAAATTTATAAATTTTGCTAGAACAGGACTTATTTCCTTTCTTATATATTTAAGGTCACTCATTCGAATGCCATCAAACCCAGGTGACTTGCTACTATTTAATGAGTTAATTATTTTTTCGACTGAATTAGATTTAATTCGTTTAAATAGCATAGTCCTGTCCTGTTTATTAGTATAGCTGTCGCGCTGAATTAAGCTTATATTACAATGGTGCTTAATTGTCTCTATTTCTTCAGAGAAAGTACAAGCGAATTCGTCACATATTTGCTGACAGCTAATGCTTGTGCCCATGTTTCGCATTATACTATCGTCCAAACTTAAGTAATTTTTTCCGATCCATCCATTCATAGTTTTCCAAATTTTTCTAGAATCTGTACCAGCTTGCATTATTTCATCTTTTTTATTACTATTTATGGCTTTATTTATACATTTATGGGTTTTATTTCTCCATCTAGTATAATCCAATCTAAATATTTTATTATTTGGATTTTCCTTCCATCGTTTAAATAATCTATCTTTATGTATTATCATATCTGTAAGTTTTTTATCTATCCAAGGGCAATTAGATCTTTTGTTTACTTTTACTTTTATTTTTTTCGTATTCTTAAAATAGATGTCTCGAAAAATCTGGACAATACTATCATGCATTTTTATGGGGCAGTTTAGTTCGAGTAATTTACTCCAATCTATTCCTAGAAGCATCTCACAGATTAGCTTATTGTCTAAAATAGTAATAGTTTTATATATAGTACAATTCCTACTAAATCGTTCCATCACTAAACCTATAGGGTAATGATCTGCAAGTTTGTTTGTTATTATGCCGGATTTTATGTTACACTTGTTACTTTTAACGTAGAAATGATCAATACAGGTTTGTGACAAAACGTCGTTACGTATCTCTTCACGCGTATAACCATAAATATAACGCTCGAACCCGTAATCGCCTAGAAGCGTCTCGTATTCTATTACAAACTTATTGCTTCGTTTCATTAAGTCAAGATTCATATCTCCGACTAGAATAGACTCAGTGCGGGCGCTTTCTGTCGGCTGACGAAGTATATCCATGAGATCTGATAAGAACAGCTGCATGTCGGTGCTTGGTGACCTACCAGGCCACTCAGAAAGTATTGCGAAAAATAGTTTTTATATATGGGAGACTGGCCGGTCAGAATCTTTTTCGAAAATATGATTACTTGTAAGTAAAAATATGTGTGTTCCATTTTCAAAATTTCCCTCCACATTTTTTGCGAGCCAATTCAAAGTATCGTGTCTTACTGAAAAATGGATCTGCGCCGGGAACATTTTAGAGCTATTAGTCCAGGGTATTTAGAAACTTTTATATGAGTGGGTTTGAAGTAAATATAAAGGTTACTTTTTTATTATTATTGTCAAAATTAAGTTTAAATACATATATGAAAAATAGTATTAAAAAATAAATGTAAAGGGAAGATGACGAAAAATACATTTTAAACAAAAAAAAATCGTATTATACGAGCCAAAAATACTTATGGGCCAATTCTTATTTATAATAATTGTAAATATTAGATAACAATATTTGGCATCATTATTAAACACTTTATAATTTTGCTTTATAATTTAAATTTATAAATATATATATTATTATTTTTCTAAGGAGCTATAAATATTTATGCCAATTTTAAAATGATTTATGACTCCTGATGAAATGCATTATTAGGTTTCACAATAATTAAAAATGTAAGTTGTAGGGAAAAGCCCCCTATGATATATATGCATTTATCTAATCAGCTATAAATGCTAATGGGCGTATTTCTTTTTAATTAATCATATCTTAGGTCTACTGATTACCCTACATTCGAATGTTTGACGTCGCAGATTGGGAATGTTGGAAAAATATATAATTATTATATTACTTACGTAAAAATAGGTAAGAATGCTCTAGCGTACCGCGGTGGTGGGCGAACGCGGCGGAGAAATCGAGGTAAGGGGAGACGGCAGCCGCCACGGAGCCAAAACGCCGCCGACCGAATGTACCTATTCTATTTTTTTAATTTGCAAGTTTGCGCTAGCGGGAATACCTACCTGCGTTGTAGACATCTTCGCGTTGTTAAACTGTCGGTACTATAGACTAATCTGTGGTATGGGACTATTAAATTTTTCTTTCTAACTAGGTACCTTAGATAAAACGTTCATAATTACTACCTACTTAAAAACTAAACTTGTGACCACGATCACACCAGCTTAATTCAAAGACTAATTTGGCATACATTGCTGAGAGGCTTGGTTATGTTAATTGCAATATCCTTACATCAACGAGCAATGTATGCCGAATTAGTCTTTGAATTCAGCTAGGTGTGATCGTGGCTTAATGTAAATTTTGGATTATTTCCGCAGTCCCCCAGTCCCGCTGGCACCCGAATTCCATAAATTTGATTACATTTTACATTGTTATCGTTTTATAGTTTTCAACTAGTACCGTCGGCATAAAAAGTGTTTCAAGGTAAGAAAATGAACTTTTAGGGCACCGAACCAAAATGATAAACACCGATACACGAAAACTATAGTAGATAGAGGTTATGTAAATATTACAGGAAAACTAAAACGATCACTCTAAGTAGCAGTTTTTTGAAATCTGCTAAACACTCATCATAATGAACTTTATTGCCTATAAACATATTAAACCCTTGCACCCTCGGCGCCCGAGTCCGACTCACATTTGACTTGTATTTTCAGTAGCTGTCGAGACTTAATACTAATTTGGTTCTAGATATGAGAAATACGCGGGTGACGAAAGTAATTTAACTTAAAAATAATCAGAATGAAAGGTGATGTTTCATAAATGTATGGAGCCTGGGCTATCACTTTGTACCTGAAACTGCTTCACAGGTACTTATATACCAACCAAACTGATAGGATGTTACTTCGTCTCGATTTTCGCTCTGTATGCGTGGCTTGGTCACTTTCCTCATTGACATATTCAGTTATAGGGATCCTGTTTCCGCTTTAATTTGGTCCTTTTTGCGTGCAGTATTGACATATTTACGAATGTATTTGATAGAGGCGACGCTTGCACATGACTCAACTTTGATGTGTGTCTCAAAAGCCCAAGAATGCACTGGTGAGTACGAAACTACTCATCTGTTATCAACAACAATAGGGAACGTGCATAAATTTTATTAGTCGCATTTATTAATAAAATATGAAAATACCGTACTAGAGATGACAAAAAGTGAAATTAAAATTTAAATCGGCTAAGAAATACGGCCGATATAAGCATTTAAAACTACTAATTAGACAGAGAGATCCGACATGAATAGTGACGTCACAATTCACTACAGCTCTATAATCTCCATATTAAATTTCGTTTTGCTAGAAAGGGACAGAAACAAATCTTCGATGGCTTATATCTTTTTTAATATTATAGTTATTCGAAAAATAGTTTTACAAGTCTGTTTATTACATGAATGAGAATAAATTTCTTATTCATTCATTCTTTTTGGCTCAGTGAACCAAAGTGGTTCTTGGCCTCCGACATTAAAGTACGCCACGCTTCCCTGTTCTGTGCCAATTCCGTCCAGTCGGGCACTCCCAGCTCTTTAAGATCCTTGGCGACTTCATCCTTCCAACGGTATCTTGGCCTGCCAACAGGCCGGCGTCCCGATGGTTTGCCTTGATACGCCCTCTTTGCGGCTCGATCCCCTGCCATTCTCTCAACGTGGCCCAGCCAGCGGAGCCGTGAAGATTTTATTTCACCAACTATGTTTGGTTCAGAAATCAGCTCTTCCATTTCCCTATTATATCTCCTTCTCCAGCTCCCATCTTCATTTCTTGTTGGACCCAAAATCTTTCGCATTATTTTCCTTTCGGCGACTAATAGTTTTTCTTCTTCCTTTAACGTCAGCGTCCAAGCTTCACACCCATACATTAAAATCGGTCTGATCACTGTTTTATAGACACGGATTTTCAAAATTTCTTATAAAAAAAAAATTCGTGCATGTTCCCTATTGGCCACGCGAGTTCATCTCAGTGCTCAGTTCTCCTACCTGGGCGACCGGCGCCGATAACTGGGATATCCATTCTCACCAGTGACTGTTTCACTGACGAATACTTTCGAAAATCTTTTTAAGCAACGCCCGTTTTTCATACATGGTGAATTTAGATTCAAATCATATGAGCCTTAATATTATTCTGGGTACAGAAGCTCTGCACTAATCACTTGGTTAAGATCGTTGGGCCTGATCTTATCTTAAAGCCACAAAAGGTTATGTGAGTGTGGCAGGCCATGCTTTTGCCATTCAATGGAGTACATAAAGCAGTGGACATTGCCAGTTTTCATAAGAATTTTTATAATCACATAAGTATTATTATTCATAGCCATTTCATAGCCAACTTGTTTTAAGTAACCATTGGTAACCATAGTAACAAAATGATGAGCAAATAAACCATGAAACGTGCTTCCCTTAAAAAAAAAAACAAATCAAAAATGGATTCTCGATATTTGTATTTGGACCAAAGACTTGAACACAAAGTATAAACCTACAGTGTATTGTTATCAGTTCCGGATAAAATCCACAATCAAAGTTGACTTCTGAAATGTACTGACTTTGTACTATGCCGAAGTTTTTTTTTGTGGTTTACTATTTCTCGACAATTTTTCGAGTTTTTTTTTATATGAGGTTATTCTGGGACATACACTATCAATATTTAAAGTTTTGTCAAAATCCGTTCAGTAGTTTTTGCGTGATGCTCGGTCAAACAGACAGACAAACTAACAAACAAAAGGTTTGTTTTAGACTTTCGCACTTTTCAATCATGTTTATTTTGTTTCGGGTCTTAGCGCGATAATAGTTATTAGGCAAAATAAATTACCTTATTATTCCCGACGTTTCGGCTGCGTTGCAACAGCCGTGGTCACGGGTAGACTAATCGCGCTAAGACCCGAAACAAAATAAACATAAACAAACAAAAATTTTAAAAACTATACGAAAATGTTCAGTTAATCATTTTAAGTCAGCCTGGTTGGTTTTTTTCTCAATATGTTCAATTTACAGACTTTTTTTGCCTTTACGATTTTTTATTATATTAATAGATTTATAACTGCTTTAAAGCGAAGATGGACTAAGTGCGTATAGCTTAAAGGAGACAATGTCGAAAAATAAAAACCTCTTCGTAACGTTAAACTTTGTAATCCTTTCCTAGGCGAGGTATCATCCCGCCCTCGTATAACAACATCAAAATCACTCGTTTCATTATGGCGAATAGGATGGAGAGAGCAAAACGCATATATCCAGTTATTTCTTCTTTCAATCTGTTCTTAACATAAGTAATAATACCATGGACAGCTATTATTGACTTATGATGTAATAAGATCATGTAAAAATTTTATATAATAAGTGCTGATGTTGTCTCAAACAAAAATAAATAAATCGTTAAGTGAAGCAACCAATCTTTCATGTTCAGTTTTTTGATATCCCAAGTTGGTAAACGAGCAGGTGGGCTTCCTGTTGGTAAGTGTTCACCAACGCCCATGACACCCACTGTCTTATTAGTGAAATAATATGACACTAACAAGACAGCAAAGCACGTTACCCACCCTGAGAACTAAGATGGTATATCTCATGTGCCAGTAATTTCACTGGCTCCCTTACTCTTCAAACCGTAACATAGCAGTACCACTGCTGCTTTACGGCAGAAAAAGGCAAGGGGGTGGTAATTTCCCAGAAGGACTTTGCACAAAAGCCCTACCGCCTGCCAAAAATACTCAGCGAAGTATTTGGAATAAAACTTTTCCAGCTGACGGTACTTCTAAGCAAAATTAACTTTTAATCGGCTTTATAAATAAAATTTTAATTCGGGTACCAGCGGGACGGGTGTCTTCGGGACTGGGGGACTGTGAGACGAACCCTAAATTTTTGATTGACGTACTTGCTTACATCTTGCGAGTTTTACGTTAGCGATTTGACGAACGACTCCTAAACAGAAGGTACTGATAATTACTTGCAGGGTGTAAGGGACAGCCTTCCGAATAGGTACGGAAAGGGCATGATCAACGTAATGAACAACTTTCAGCGAATAAAACTTTCAGGAAATGAAGTGAATGAATAAAGTTGCTTGTACGGATAGGATGAAATTTTTTTTTTCATTTCCTGAAAGTTTTATTCGCTGAAAGTTGTTCAGTTACGTTGACTGATCATGCCCTTTCAGTATTCGGAAGGCTGTCTCTAACAACCTGTAAGTATATTATTTTTATTTAAAAGATAACACTTACAAGTTGAAATTAAAAGTATCTTAACTGATAGGTGAAACGTTAGTTTAGGCATCGACGCAGTTTTATGGACAGTAATAATAGATAGGTAGGTACAGTAGAAGTAATAAGTCATCCAAAGCCTACAATAGGTATTGGTACAAATATTCTAAAACGGAAAAATGACACTAGGACTTGCTATTTTGGCTGTACCACTAATTTGTAGATTTGCTACATTGCGTTGCGCACGAGCCGTTCTACCGCTTTAGACTCTAATGCTGCGCGGGTAGAGGATAGTATTGTATGCGAAGAGTGACCGATGCCTCATATTATAATATCCTGTAAGTATTTCTTTTTAATTTTTTTACAGAAGTATGTGTTTTTGTGTTATTTGTATAATTAAAAATATAATTTCTCATTTTCATTTATTCTTGATATATAAAACCGAAAAATTTAGAAATAGAGTTTATCATTACAGTTGACATTTTAATTTTGTATAAAATGTATTTAAAATAATATTTAAGAAGTAAAACATTAAACTTACTTCCATTACATATTATCCTATAAGTGCAATTTCGAGTTAACTTATTACGTTACTGAAACTCCGAATTTCAGCAATTCCAATGGGAAAACTTTTTAATTTTTAGGTTAACTACTTAGAATTAAAGTTCTATTAACAATGCTAATCGATTGAATGCATTAGCATTTTTGTGTAGGAAATTTTTTAATTTAATTTAAAACTATTAAATTTAAATATGTTCCGGAGGTCATACGATTTTAATAATTACACATTTATAGGAGAGATTAGTTGTTTAACAAGAATCCAAGAAAAAACAGCCATACTTAATTACTTCCAGGTCAAATACTAATTTCTCTGGCCTATATGATTTTTTACGATTTCAAGTGTCGCCTGAAACCGGATGAATCGTTCGATAGACTTCAAATGGCATTTATGGATGAAGGCCCCTCCAAGGCAACCGTGTATCGTTGGTATAACGAATTTAGGCGCGGTCGACCAACCTTGGGGGATGAAGAAAGAAGCGGTCGCCCTTTGACGGCTATTACGGAAGAAAACGTGCTAGCAGTGAAAAATTTAATCCAAGATAATAGGCGAATTACATATCAGGAGATTCAGCACATATTAAAGATTGGATCGGGAAGCGTTCACGAGATTCTACACGGGCATCTTCGCGTGAGGAGGATAGTATCGCGCTGGGTGCCGCACTACCTCACCGACGCTCAGAAGCAGGCCCGGGTGGAATGGTGCCGTGATATGCTGAACAAATTTGAAGCAGGCTCGTCTCGGCGTGTTTACGACATCGTAACAGGTGATGAGTCCTGGATTTATCAATACGATCCAGAAACCAAGCGCCAGTCGACAGTTTGGGTGTTTCAAAATGAACCAACGCCTACCAAAGTGAAGCGATCTCGAAGCGGGGGGAAGATTTTGATCGCCAGCTTTTTTAATTTGACTGGCCACTTGGCCTCAATTCCCTTACGAGATCAAAGAAGCATCAACGCCGAATGGTATACTACCAAATGTTTACCAGAAGTTTTTTCTGTTGTGAGCAACAAGCGACCAAACACAGGGCACGGCGGACTACTGCTCCACCACGACAATGCGCCTGCACACACCGCGCTCAAAACGAGGGACTTCCTGGACAGCACACCAGTCAAACTCCTGGGTCACCCTCCTTACAGCCCTGATCTAGCACCGTGTGACTTCTTTTTATTTCCAAAAATAAAAAATCAGCTCAAGGGGATACAATTTTCGTCGCCGGAAGATGCGCTGGCTGCGTTCGAGCAGGCTGTAAACGAGGTGTCTACGGCGGACTGGAAAAAGTGTTTTGAAAACTGGTTCAGACGCATGAATCTTTGTATAGAGGCTGGTGGAGAGTACTTTGAAAATATTTAATAAAAATATATGTACCTGTAGAACAATTTTTTTTAGTGTCGCAAATATTTCTGAGTGTCCCACGTATATACAACATGTAGGTATATCTCTCGCGTTGATGTTTTTATAATGCCGGACATAGATTCCGTTGTTCTAGTCGGTGTATTCGGCAGACGGCTAAAGAGACATGTTTTTGAAATATAGGTTATTATTCCTCCGCATCTTTTGTAACTTCGTAGGTTTGTGTACATCTCAAAATTAGGTATTTGGAAACAGTTTATAAGGTCATCTTGAATATCTACATCTGTCAAGATCAGCACGTCAAGTTTGCTCGTATCAGTTAAAAACATTAATTCAGCAAAATATTTTCGTAGCGATCTAATGTTAATGTTAGCTATCCTATTATTTGGGGATTTTTTTTTGTAAACGGTATAAACGGTATAACGGGTATTAAGAGTGGAATAGGTTTAATTTTTCTTCGAGTAAGACGTGGCGACGATAATTTTTCGCTGGAAATTTTTTTCTTGAAATGTATTTTTTCTGTTTTCTTCTTTCTTGACTAGAACAGATATAAAATGTAGAATCAAACATTAAAAGTTTTATTTTAGTGTGACAGTTCGTATTTATTTGTTAAAAACGAACTTATTAAATTATTATTACCCAGAATGTTTTTTCTTCTATGTCAATGCAAGAGAGCAAAAATCAAACTGAATTTTAAATAAACTACGATTTTATATAAGGGGGTGGCCATCCAGCACACACCCTCAAAGGCCGCGCCAGGTTAAGCTACTTACATACATACATAACATCACGTTTCTTTCCCGTCGGGGTAGGCAGAGACCACAGCTCTCCTACGTTCTTGACATCGTACCTTAATGAGATTAATTTTAATTTTTTTATGGATAGTGTACTTGCACATAAATCTCTAACATGCATAATTATAGTTCCGAATTCCTTTTTTGAGAAATCAAAACATATACAAACAATAATCATTTGAGAAATTGAATAAAAGCCGTAATCGATTTCGCACATTAGTTTCCTATGTGGAGATCCATCATCCATAATTTCAAACAGAAATTCGATTAAGGCAGGATTAAGTGGCTTAACCAAGTATAACCTTTTTTATCCTGTACTCGTAATCTGTACCGTAATTGTATAAAAAAAATGTATCTCTATGTGCTATGATATAAATTGCCAATTACTATTTATCGTATAGGTTCCATCAGGTAAATTCATTCGTACCTTCTCATCTCAAAGTTTATTATGAGTAGTACTTGTAGATCTTTTACTTTGCGCGCCTTATTACCAAAAGGTTATGTACTTACACCTGAATATACGGTTTCCTCGCTAGCTTTCTTACTCGATTAAGCTTCCACACACGAATCTTCTCCATGCTGTACTATAACACTAACCATAACCATATCACTAGGTCACGTCAAAAAGTTTGCCGTGCAGGTGGATAGGACAGGGTGGCAGGGAGGTGGAAAGGAGAGGGGAGACACCCCTACCCACCACCCCTCAGCAACAGGTCAGTAAGGAGGCCGAAATAAAGTGAAATGTATTGAATTTGCCAGTTTGGGACTATGTGTGGTGTGACTGGCGTAAAATCTGATAAGTTTGGCTTTTGTGAATGTAGAAAGGAAATGTTGCAGCTGAACGTTTGCTATTAGTTACTTAAAATCTTTGGGAAGACACGTCTATTTTGAAACGAATGGGATGCAATCGAATACAAATTGGGTTCAGAACAAGTACAATGAGACTTCGTATAAATTCAGCGCAGCGTTACATACATGGGGTATTCGAGGGCGAAAAATCGATCTAGCTAGGTCTCATGTCTGGGAAAACTCATTTTCCCCGTGTTTTTATATTTAAAAATACCGCGTTTTAGACAAAAACCTACAGCGCCATCAGTTTTTGAAGTGAAAACTTCTTTAGCGGCGCTTATAAAATTTTATATGGGGAAAAAACATAGAGTAACACGATTTTCGCGCGCAACTTGCGCGGTTTGACGCGTTGCTCTAAGGGAAAAAATGATAGATTCGCATCAGATGTCGCATCAGATGGCGCTTCAGAACTCAGATCAAGTATAAAATGGATTTGCAACTAATCATACCAAGTTAGAGCAGGCTCAATATATACAAAAGTTCTAAAGTGTGATAAAGACCAAAACATCTTTTCTGTCTTTGTCGCGTCAGATCTCAGATGATGTATAGAAATGGATTTGCAACTAATCATACCAAGTTAGAGCAGGCTCATTATATACAAAAGTTCTAGTGTGATAAAGGCCAAAAATCTTTTTTGTCATAGTCTCGGCTTTTTTAGTTGTGCACAAGCTGTCAAACTAAAAATCGCTATAATTCGAAAACTACTGACCCTAGACGACTCGTGTGCTGAGACAAATGATAGGTCTCGATGAGATCTACATTTCGGATGACAGCTGTCAAACTAAAAATCGCTATAACTCGAAAACTACTGACCCTAGACTACTCGTGTGCTGAGACAAATGATAGGTCTCGATGAGATCTACATTTCAGATGATAGCTGTCAAACTAAAAATCGCTATAACTCAAAAACTACTGACCCTAGACTACTCGTGTGCTGAGACAAATGATAGGTCTCGATGAGATCTACATTTCGAATGACAGCTGTCAAACTAAAAATCGCTATAACTCGAAAACTACTGACCCTACACTACTCGTGTACCGAGTCAAATGATAGGTCTCGATGAGATCTACATTTCGGATGGCAGCTGTCAAACAAACATTTTTGCCGGCACTCCCGGAGTGCAACCCGTCCTTTTTAGGGTTCCGATACCAAAATGGTAAAAAAAAGGAACCCTTATGGTGCCGCTCTGTCTGTCTGTCTGTCTGTCTGTCCGTCTGTCTGTCACACCTCTATATCTCAGCAACCACTTACGCTATCGAGCTGAAATTTGGAATAGTTTTAGAATATAGTTGCCCAACTTAATTGCACATGAAAATTTTTTGAAAAAAGTATGATTATTAATGTAAAGGGGGCCAAAATAGGGGGGGCCAAATTTCAAATTGTCGCTACTAGGTCGAGTGGGGTATCATATGAAAGGGCTTTACTTGTACATTTTAAAATATATTTTTGTATTTTTTTAAGTTTCTTAGTTTTCAAGTTATGATTAAAAATGTCAAAAAAATACCATTCCCCCCCCCTTATCTCCGAAGTTTGAGTAAGGGAAAATCTGAATTAATTACAGTTGACAGAGGTTTATGTAAACTTTACAGCAAAAATAAAACGATCTTTCTAAGTTGCACAGTTTTTCAGAAATCTGCAAAAAACCTTTACAAACAAATTTAGTTTTGCGGTCCTGAAAATGGACTTTATTGCTTCCAAAAATACTATAGGTATATCGGAACCCTCGGCGCGCGAGTCCGACTCGCACTTGACCGGTTTTTTTTTATTTATATGAGGGGTCATTTTACACAAGGTCATCTGATCCCAAACTAAGCACAGCCTGTACTGATCTGTACTATCAGAGACTGATATACATACATAAATAGATAAATAATATCCAGACACAGAATACTCGTAAACCCTCGTGTTCATCACACAAATGTTTGCCCTGGGCGGGGATCGAACCCGCAGCCTACGGCGTGAAAGGCAGGCTCACCATCAACCACACCAACGAGCTTGTCATGTTGGCGGGTAGCATAGCTTGTTCACCCGATAATATTTTAATGTTGAGGCGGCTATTAAAGTGCTATTAGACGATCGGATCGGACTGTTCTGAATTTAGCTCCGTACCACGATTTTGCCCAATAGCAAGATTGTCGTTTGGGTCAATCTGCAACGCTATTGGACAAAATCGTGGTCCAGAGCTAAATTCGGAGCAGTCCGATCGGATCGTCTGTTAGTACTCTTATAGAGCGAAGCTCGGCCGCCCAGGTACTGAAATACAAAACACATACTTTCTTGATGTTATTTAAGTAGTTTTGCTAAAAGTAGCGACAGTGATATAGTTGCGGAGGCTGGAGACCACATGGAGACATTCAGTCAATCGGTCCCATAGGTACCTATAATCCGAGATAATATAATTTTATTCCCACGTGTGTCTACAATGACAACAACCCATTTCTCTATCTTGAAGTTATTTATTTAGATAACAAACTTACCTTTCAGAATGTTTCAAGCATGTGTACCTATACCTTTTGTACGCGTATTCTTACCCACAAAGCCTTTCTTCGTTCACAGTCGACCTCATCGATCAAACAACCCCGCCCGGCAAAGTACCTTCCCTCAAAATGCCGAAATTCCTTCAGCGATCCGGGTCACTACATCTGTATGAATATTCATAATTAATCAGTTATTCCGAAAAATATGCTAATTGGAGGCCACCTTATTATAGGCAGTCTCGCAAAAGTGACAACTTGTTCGTTTGGTACACCAGAGTGGACGTCAAAAAATTACATCGTCCAAAAATTTTTACGCTCCGAAAAGTTGACACGTGTGTACTAGAAGTTTGTTAGATTAATGCGTGAATTTTTAACTGTACCAGTTAAATTTTTCAGAACCTGCTCTTTTTAACAGGTATCGGGTAGGGTACACCTCTGTGCGTCCGTCTGTGTGAGACGAACTTAGTTTTTACAACCCTTAAAACTCCACCGGTTCTTAAATTTGTGGATATCATCAACACACAAGTCCAAGAGAAACCTCGGCCAAAATGACTAAACGAACTGGACTCCTTTCGTTACTGTACTATAATGAGTGAAAAATTTCCAAAAAGTGTAAGGGCATGATCAGTCAATGTAAATAAACAACTTTCATTGAATAAAACTTTCAGGAAATGAAAAAGAAATAATGGTATAAAATAATTATAAAACAAGCTTTTATTAGACGTAGAAAAATAACTAAAACGTTACCACACTAAGTCTAAGGTTTGAAATAAAAGTGTTTTACACCCTCTTTTTATTTCTTTCTTGCCATTTTATAATGTAACACGCTTTTATTTCAAACCTAATGATATGATAACGTTTTAGTTCTTTTTCCACGTCTAATAAAAGCTAGTTTTAAAAATATTTTTTTACCATTATTTTAATTTTAATTTGTTAGTATATAAGGAAAACCGACATAGGTGGGGGTTCACTGAAGAGACGAACATTTCATGCGAGTGCGGTTATTCCCCGCAGAGTATGGCCCACCTTACATCCTGCCCCGCGTGCCCTAACACCTGCACGCGGGATGAACTGATGCAAGCTACACAAAATGCCGTTCTCGTAGCTGAGTACTGGGCAAAATTCATTTAATTTTATTGGATTTGCGTCGACACGAAAAGAAGAAGAAGTATATATATATATATGATGTCACATACTAAAAAACAATTTTCTACACACCCTACAATCAGATGAGCCCAAACCTAAGATAGTTTTCTACGTTCACCCAACAGCACGTCAGTAAAAACACTTTAGACTTTATGGCATAGTAATGGGGTAAGGTATGGTTAAATTAGGTAGTCGACATAAAAAACAGCGCCTCTGGTATGGAGTAGAAAAACTACAATTTAATACATAAGTAATTGCTGCATCTTGCATGGGAAAAGTCATTGCTTTGTATGTTAAAATTTGGAGAATTTTTTTCAAAAGGCCTACGAGTAGTCCTAAATCCAAATATTTTATAAAGAAACCTCTCGGAGTTGTTTTATTAATAAAATATTACCAGGTGAGCAAGCGACGCTGCCCAGTAACAGATGGCGCTGTAGGACTTCTGAAACACGGTATTATCTCACTTTCATCATCAGATCAGCTCCAAGTTACAATAACATCGCATTGTCATCCGATTCACATATAGGTATAACTTGCAAGATTTTGTTACAGACAGACACCGCGACAGCTGAAACTAAATAGAAGCTTTTTTAAAAAAGACGGCCTCTCCATAAGTACTCACTAATTGATAAGACAGTTTGTATGGAGAGGCCGATTTTATTTTTCATTTCCTTCTAGTTTTATTCTATGAAAGTTGTTCAGTTACAACTGATCAGTCAGTCAATACTGATCATGATGCCCTTTCAGTTTTTGGAAACCTGTCCCTTACACCCTGTATACTTATACCAGGATGGATACCTTTTGTTTAGAAAGGGGTTCAATAATAGTAATTTAAGATACAAGTTCCGTAAGTAGGGTTATTACAAACGAGTTGACGTTTTGTAAGCCCGAGACGAAGTCAAGGGTTTACCATCGGCACGTGTTTGTCATAACCCTTACGGACGTGTGTGTGTGTATCTTACGATGTTTTTCAATCCATTTGTGAGAAAACAGGTATAAGTAATACACTTGTTAAAGGAACCAACCATGGGTACTGTCAGCCTCTTGTCGATTTATGTTCTCCTGGTACTCTCCATTTTGTTTTAAATATAGGTAGGCATTCGCCACCCAAGTAAAAAGTCACCGATATATATACCTATAGTATTTTTACAAAATAATTTTATGATCAGAGTGTAAAAACTCCTTGGTATTATACTTTTTTTACTTACCGCACTAGTTCGGTAAGTAACTACTTACGAGCAATTTTTACGTCCTTGTAAGTACGTTTTTCGAGCAAATGTATTGAAAAAAATTTAGTGGTACCCTTATCTGGAGCTCCTAGTGGTACGAGATAAGGGTTTGAACAAGGAACACCCTAAAACTTGCCAGTAGAAACACGAGGTAGGCTCAGGTAGACCAGCAGAGAACCGTTTTTGACCAATAAATAAAATAACCTCAGTGCTTGTATTGTCTAAAACCATGAAGGAAAAAAAAATTACGCATTGGGCGCGTAATTTTTTTTTCCTTCATGTCTAAAACATTTTCCGTTAGCAAAAAAGCCCGTATTTACAAGGAGTAAATAGAATCTTCTACATATCTACCTATTTACTTCCTGCTTACACCCACGAAATTCACTCACATGGATTGAAGCAAATTATGTTCCCAGAGGAAGCAACTCAGTTGGGAACGGAATGAAAATTAGACATTTGCGTACCTAAGTACCTATCCCGGCCTACTTTTAAAGGAAATTCATGGAAATCTTTTTATTGAGTTTATTCATATTTTTTCAGCGAACTACAGTACTAGTTCGCTGTACTTTTCTCGCTTATTTAAAGTGCTATAGTAATAAAGATAGGTAGAGTAGAAGGTAGGTAAGGATAAATTTTTCTTACAAACTTAGGTTCTTGTTGAAAGAAAGAGACCGATTCCGTAAAGATTTTCTCAGTTTAAAAAAGTAGTTTTTGCGTCATTTTTATTTTTGAATAAGTGATATGAAAGGGGTTTGTATTTCATATAATTTTTACATAAATCTAAAATAGGTAAGTTTGTATTTACTTATTATTTGTATGGAATTACAAACTTACGTTTGCAGTTGTTACCTACTTATTCACTCTCTGCAGCCTCTGTGATCTCGTTGTTAGAGCGTTCGGCTCTTGATCCGGAGGGTCTGCGTTCGATTCCTGGTCGACACTGTCAAAAAATATCACTTTGTGTTACTTCATCATTTTGGTTAAGGCATTGTTTTAATAAATAAAATAAATAAATAAATTGCAGCATGAATCTTGATTTTTCTGAAAAACTATATTAATAAGATAATTCTGTGCTTTGGAAGGCACGTTAAGTTGTTGGTCCTGTCTACGGTAGAAGTCGTTACATGAGACCTATAAGACGCCTTGGGCGGCTTAAAAACTCTGACGTTTGTGAGGTTGGTCATCGACCTTACCACCCATACGATATAATGATGATGACTCTCGCATATCGCGATAAAATAAGCGCAGTGTTGATGTACCAATAGGGAATATGCATGACAATTTTTTTTTAAATTATCCTCATTCATGTAAAAAACAGTTAAGTAAAATTGTTTTTCAAATAACTCTGAAATTAAAAAAGATATAAGCTATCGAAGATTTGTTTCTGTCACTTTCTAGCAAAACAAAATTTAACACGGAGTTCATATGGCCGTAGTGGCCTGTGACGTCACTGTCCATGTCGGATCTCTCTGTCTAATCGGTTTAAATGCTTATATGGGCCGTAAAAAATTCTGAGCCAATTTAAATTTTAATTGCACTTTTTGCCATCTCAACTACGATATTTGCATATTTTGTCAATAAATGCGACAAAAAGAAAATATGCATATTCCCTATTATTTACCTATATATGCAACTTACAGCCAGTTTCAAACACTGCAAACTTAAGTGGGTTAATAAGCTGGCTTTTGACCATCGCCAGCCAGCTTGAACGAATGCCTGTTCTTCATAATGCTTGTTCTATTTGATAGCAACTTCATTTCCTTTTTCATTCAATACTGCGATTATACAGGGTGTTAATTTGATTGCGTGCCATAGCTTAGGGGGTGTTTGAGTAACGATAAAGGAACACAAAAAAATATTTAAAAAATTCTAATTAAAAAAAAACTAAAACTCCATTGAAACTTAACGAACGCGGAGGACAATGACCCGAACGGAGCATCAGTGGTACGCAGTATCAGTGGATAAGGTAGGCATATTCATAACTGAAACTCTTTCGCGCACTTTTGATAGCGCGGTGCTCCGGGTCATTGCCCTCCGCGTTAGTTTAGTTTCAATGGAGTTAAAAAAAATTAAGTAGGATTTTTTAAATATTTTTTTTTAGTTCCTTTATCGTTACTGAACCACCCCCTAAGCTATGGCACGCAATCAAATTAACACCCTGTATAAAGGCGATCTATTATTATAGATGGTGGTAGGGCTTTTGTGCAAAGTCCGTCTGGGGAAGTGCCGGGTGGCACTTGCCTTTTTCAGAGTTTGCATTGCTGTGTTTCAGTTCGAAGGGTGAGGGAGCCAATGACATTACCGGCACCTGAGACATACCATCTTAATTCTCAGGGTTGGTAACGCGCTTTGCCGTATTATTAGTGTCAAATTATTTCACTAATAAGACAGTGGGTGGTGGTGACCACTTACCACCAAGTGACCAACCTGCTCGTTTGCCCAATTGTGACATAAAAAAATATATAAATACGTCTCATATTAATACAGTCACTGTTAAAGTTGCTAACGTAACTTATTAGGAAACAAATTATGATAAAGTTGCTGATTAACTACTAACCTTACTAACTAAAATTTGACTAGGTTTGACCTGTCTGAATCGCGTGGCGAATCTTGACATTTTTGTACATTTTATGTTTTTGAATGTTAAAAGTCGTTAGCACAGAATAAATAAGTTTTTAACAAAATTTGATTGTTTATTCGAATAGAACCTTTTGACTCAAATAAATATCTTGTTTCTTTTTTTTTAGATATCAATTTTCATCTATACGTTTTAAATTGAGAGTGAAGACGAAGTGAGATGACACAGGCCCAAGGAATTTGGAATTAGCTTCTTGGATACAGCCCGCGACTGACAGACAGGCATACAGACAGATATCGGAGGGTCCTGTTTTTCACCCTTTGGTACGGAACCATAAAAAGGGTTAATTTTATGAAATAGGACTGATGTTTGAAATTTCCTTTTTCACACTTTTCCAGATTCTTTAAATAAATTGCTATTTAAGTCAGACAAATACAAACCTTTACAGCAATCTCCGAAACTCTGAAAAAGATAAAACCTACTCGTAAAAAATAAAGTAAAAGACACCCACCGCCTTAATGGTATCGTTATGAATTTCGGTACCGCACCGGATTATACCTTGTACCGAAATTATGTAAGCGCCTCGGGTATTTTTGCGTCTTACTCGCATAACCGTAAAATTAAAGACAAACAAAAAATAATAATCAGATTTGTTTGAAAACAACCGTGCACATTTGCTCATGTTTGTATATCATTTTTGTAGATATTGAAGAAAGGAGAAACACAGTAGGTTAGTACAAAACGCGAACTCATATCGATCGATCTGAATTGATGTGCTGGAAATATAGGCACCATTGTGTCTGCACGTACATTTATACAAAAAAAACAGTTGATAAGGCATTTTGTATGGGGGCAATGGGGGTAATTTTTTTTTATATTTCGATCTACGTTCTTTTGAAGCTTATGGTCTGAGTAACCTATACTGTGAATATACTTACTTCAGTAAAATCGGGCTAGTTTTTAGTCAGAGCTCTTAATTTTAGTTTGTTACACAGACCAAAAAAAACCGGTCAAGTGCGAGTCGGACTCGCGCGCCGAGGGTTCCGATATACCTATAGTATTTTTGGAAGCAATAAAGTCCATTTTCAGGACCGCAAAACTAAATTTGTTTGTAAAGGTTTTTTGCAGATTTCTGAAAAACTATGCAACTTAGAAAGATCGTTTTATTTTTGCTGTAAAGTTTATATAAACTTCTGTCAACTGTAATTAATTCAGATTTTTCCTTACTCAAACTTCGGAGATAAGGGGGGGGGAATGGTATTTTTCTTGACATTTTTCATCATAACTTTAAAACTAAGAAATTTAAAAAAATACAAAAATAAATTTTAAAATGTACAAGTAAAGCCCTTTCATATGATACCCCACTCGACCTAGTAGCGACAATTTGAAATTTGGCCCCCCCTATTTTGGCCCCCTTTATATTAATAATCATACTTTTTTCAAAATTTTTTCTTGTGCAATTAAGTTGGGCAACTATATTCTAAAACTATTCCAAATTTCAGGTTGATAGCATAAGTGGTTGCTGAGATATAGAGGTGTGACAGACAGACAGACAGACAGACAGAGCGGCACCATAAGGGTTCCTTTTTTTTACCATTTTGGTATCGGAACCCTAAAAACTAAGCAACTTTTTCAGGAAGCAAAATAGGTCAAAATACGAATAAAATCTTTAACAGCTGATAAGACTTTTTGTGTTGGCATCAGTGGAAAAGGCACTTTTTAGGGTTTCGTAGTCAACAGGGAACCCTTATAGTTTCGTCACTTCCGTCTGTCTGTCTGTCTGTCTGTCCGCGGCTTAGCTCAGAGACCCTTACTACTAGAAAGCGGTTTCGCATGTACTTACATATCCTAAATTTAAAATATTGAGTCCATCGGACTATTTGTTTAGCCGCTAGGCTAAAGCGTGACGGACAGACCGACCGACTGACGGACGGAAATTTTTAGTACATTTTCAGAAATATTTTCACATTTTTGAGAAAATTTGAAAACCGTTATTTCTCGCTCCCCTCGAACCTGTCAAGTGCGAGTCGTCCTCGTGCACCGATGATTCCGATATACCTTTAGTATTTAAGAAGCCATAGAGTAAATTTTTTTGTAAAGGTTTTCTGCAGATTAAAAAAAAACTGTCTACTAAGAGAGATCGTTTTATTTTTCCTGAAATATTTACATAAATCTCTACCTACTATAATTAATTAAGCTTGTTCCATCGTCGACCTCATCTCGGTCCTCAGGGCTAGATCGAAGTCAAGAATAAGCCCATACACTTACTACTACTGTGAATTTTTTCACATTTCTAATAACTACCATTTAACTGGCAGGGGCCACCAATACAAAATTTTCAAGCTAAATATTTCACAAACGGATCCCTAAATCGAAAAATGATAAGTGCTTGCAAACACACATTAATTTAAAAGACGTATCCAACAACACCCCACACTATGGGTGAACGAAGAAAAAAAATTTCACTCTCACTTTATATTTGTAGTAGAGGTACCCTAAAAAAATATTTTTTTCAAGATTTTATTTTGCCACTTTGTCAGCGTGAATGTAATGTATATCCGTACTAAATTTCAGCTTTCTAGTACTAAGGGTCTCTAACCTGAGCCGCGGACAGACAGACAGATAGACGGACATGACGAAACTATAAGGGTTCCTTTTTGACAACAGAAACCTTAAAAGTATGGTTCTAAACCTACAGTATCCGTTTCTTTACCGCACAGAGCATTTTCCACTACTGCTATCCACTTTTCTCACCATATTGAGTTGTTCAGGAGGTTTACAAAGGCCTCCCGACGGCCGTGTGTATTTTTCCTCGCTTTTAACAAAGGCCACAAATTGGGTTGGCTAGCGAACTTTCATAATAGTTGATATTCACAGACGGAGACTTAGCAATGCAAAATAACGAAACTGTTCTAACAGATACAGGTGGATTATTTGGGCAAATCTTCACTGGAGCGTAATTACCTGATATTGCAAGCAAAGTAAATTTTTACTGCAGTTTTACTTGATTGTCTGGAAAGTAAGACGATTCTGTGCTTCAGAAGGCACGTTAAGACGTTTATTCCGGCTAATACCTACAGAAGTAGTCGTCGTTAATGCGCCATGTCAGAGGCCTTTACCTGATTAACATCTCTCACACCATAAGGGTTTGTAAAATCAGTCATCCATGCATCTTACAATCGACACGATGATGTTGTGATAGTTGCAAATCCCCTAAGTCAAAATGATCCAGAATATCCAGCTACATCAGCCAGAAACGCCCCCGTCGAGATTTATCCCTTTCAGTGTGACCACAATTTTAGGTATAATGAAAGTACAGATAGTACAAAAGTCCTGTAGAAATAAAAGTTGGATCAAAAACTCATTCCTTGTTCATTCTTTGTCCATTTAGTTCTCCCAATACTTACTCAACAAGCTCTACACGCAAGTTACCCATATTTCTTCTTGTGATTCTTTGTAACCCTAAAATACCCATCTACCTGGCTTTTTTAATCAGATTTTGGAAAAATTTAAGTGCATGGTCAGTCAACGATACTGAACAACTTCCAGTGAATGAAACTTTCAGGAAAAGGAAAAACAAAATCGGCCTCTCCATATTATCTGTCGAGATGTTGGCTTTTCTTTCATTCCCTGAAATTTTCATTACTTTACAGTTGTGCAGTCTCTGTTTCATTTACTCTATAATCTAACTAATCAATTTTGCATTGCAATTAGATAAAGCAATGATATTCTAAAACTGTACCAAATTTCAAGTGGATAGCGTGACTGGTTGAAGAAATATACAGGTGTGGCAGACAGACAGACAGACGAAGTCGCACCATAAGTGTTCCGTTTTTACCATTTTTGTTCTGAACCCTAAAAAGCGCCTCATTTTCCCATACTTTCTTTTATCACACACATTGTATGACGTTCGCTTTCGTCACACATAAATGAAAAAAAAATATATATACGTTTATTTATGAGATCAAAATATATTATTATTAAAACAAATTCTACAACTTTAAATACCTGCCAAACTGCACAGCAGTTTGTTGGGAGGGAATACTCCCTTGGACTTCATACTTTGTTACATTTTCACCGGTGTGGGTTTGTTTGTTTGTTTGTTGATGTAACGAAATACTAATGCTAAATTTTTTTATGGAATTTAAATGGCACGTTTTGTCTAGACCTCCCTCGTTGTCCAAAATTATAGTATCTGTTTCAAAGCATTTCTAGTCGTCTAGCTAGATTAACGAGTACTTGTTTTAATTAGAGAACTTTGCCTTACAACCCAGCTATGCTTATTACGGTTAAAGATTGCAGCAAAGTTTGGAATAAGCCTGAAATATACCGTCCAGTAACAAGTCGCTTTACGAGAAAACTCTTAGGTTATCTTTTTTATCAGTTTTTTCATTACCTGAGGATTATTGCCAATAACTTTCTTAGTTTTCCAGTTTCTAGGGATTTTGTTTGAGTTGAGCTTAAAATGAAATATTCAGGGGCGCCAAAAGATCAAACGAAAAAGATCTGCTATAGGTTATTCCAAAAAAAAAAAAAATTGTACTTACCAAGGAAACTACGCGCAGAGCGTTTTGTTTTTTTACGTCAATAAATTGTACTTATTTTACTGAAAATTTTGGACAGAGAATCATTTAGTAGTACTAAAGCGCGTTTCGCCACTGCTATTATTTAATCCTTATCTTTCCTATTGCAATGAATGTAAAATAAACAAACCAGGTAGCTGATGCCCGCGACTTCGTCTGCGTAGAAAAAAAATATAACTAGCCTATTTACGTGCTGATTTTAATTAAAATCGGTAGAGCGCAGCGGTTTAACAGTGATAGACCAACAAAGAGACAGGAGTCCAATTATTGAAGATTGAACAGTAACTATCAAGTAATTTTTGAAATTTTTGAAACTAAAACTAAAAATGTAAATCAATACAGATTTAAGATGAATTGTGAAATTTTTCCCCATATTTGAAAATTAAGAATCAAACACTGGTTTACTTCTAGTAGTAAGCAAATACCGTTTATCATTTCTGAAAGAAATATCTCGGAAATTGTAACGACATGGCGCTGATTATAAATAGGATAATAATTCGTAGGGATAATATCTAGTAATTAACTATACCAATTATTATGATCTGGGACCCAAGATCTTCATTTACCTCTACACTGTGACAGAAATTGGACATTCGAGATCTTGGATAATAATAGAAATAACGTTATTCAATGCTTGTCTATGTCAATGTTTTACCCAGAGTGACTGTGCTAGCAGGTTCAACACGTTGTTGTAACATACTTTAACGTCATAATTACTTTGTTACAGATATAACCATGGTGATCTCAAGCTCTAGTGAAAGTGCCAAAGTGTAGTGCCAATGTGACAGCATGGGGTGCACGCCTAGCATGCTCTTGGACCACAAGAGTCGGCGGCGAGGCAGCAGCGGGTCCCAGGAGGCAGCTCTAGCGAAGATTGCACCAACCCCCGTCTGCCAGAACAAGGCTGTACAGGCTGCCAGAGCTCCCAGAGCTTCCTTAGAGTCTGACGGCTTTAGCATACAGCTCTCCAGCAAAAAAGATAGCTATGTCTCGCAGATGGGGAACAACTTCGCGACGCAGCTGCATATTAAGAGGATATCTGGTAAGTTTTTGTTTGCAAGTATGCCATCTGGTCTTTTGGCAATGCGTCTGGACTTTGTCGACGTGTCGCGGCGGCAACTGGGAAGTAAGCGTTCTTTTCTTCCACGTGTACTTCCCATACCTAAAACACATATTACCTACATAAACTGTGACACAGTCCGTCAACTTTGAGTCCATGGCAATGAACTCTATAGATCATGCATAACCAATAAAGTTCTGAATTGGTTATAATTAAAATACATTCGGAGGACAGTCACGGATTAGATAATAGTAAATATCGTACAGAAAGCCACTATATTAAAACAAGAAAACCAGGAATGAAAGGACAATGACTAACAACACTTTAGCTGAAAGTGCTGAAACACGAAGCAGCCCACCCGCTTGATCATTCTGAAACAAACCAGGAAATCAACTTTGCTTTCGGTACCTAGTAGGGATTTCGCCCCGGGAGTCTCGATTCTCGAAATCCCGGGAGTCTCGGCACTTTTATCATCGAGACTGAGACCGAGACTTTGATAAAAATTCCCGAGAATATCGAGACCAAATGTTTCGGTAGAAAACATGAAAATATTCTTAACACCAGAAACTGAAGACGCACAAATGCCAAGTTTGGAAACACCTATATTATCTCCGGAAATAGAGTTAAATAGAGAAATAGAAATGGTTATAACTAACACTCAAAATCCTGTTTCTGCAACTCTAAATCTCTGCAGAGATGAATTTCAGATGATGATAAACGTTGAAAAGGTATTACACGAAAATGGTGGTGAGAAGGGGGGTTTGTTACAAGTATCTTCTTTCTATAACTCCTACTAGTGTAGAAGCAGAACGTGCTTTCTCGATAGCAGGATACTTTTGTAACCGCCTGAGATCCCGCTTGTCAGATGATATGATATCTGCACTAAGTGTTTTACGATCATACTATCTATCTGGAAAGCGACTTAACTGAGTGATTATGACAGTAATGTAAAAAAAGATATTTAACACTTTTCAATTGGTTGATTTTTATTAGAAGATTTGTTTTAATTTGAATTTTGTTTTGTTTAAACAGACTAATTAATATTAATAAGTCGAAAGAACTGATTTTAAATTTTCGTTTTGTTTTGTTTGAATGTAACTTTTCGATTGGTTGATTTTTTTGAGAGATTTTGTTTTAATTTGAATTTTGTTTTGTATAAACAGAGTAACTATAATTATTAATAAGTCATAAGATTCTAGTGCAAGAATTAAAGAGTTTTCGTTTTGTTTTGTTTAAAAGTTTGGTCAGGTCAACCGACATATATAAGTTTATTTATACCTAAATTACCGAAACTTAAAGAAAGGGTACATTTTTAATATTTTACTAGATAAAACGACTACTTAGATATAAGCTTTTTTTACCAAAGTTCCTAATTAAAGAAGACTAAACCACACTAAACATTAAAATTAATAACCTGAAAGTCTGAATTACTTCAAATATTGCTATCTTATTTTTTTCCTATTTGTTATATTCTATTGTAATGTTTGGTTTGGTCAGAACGATCAAAGAGTTAATTTGTAATAAATGTGATTATAAACAGTTATAATCGTAATTATAATTTACTTCACTTACACCACCACTCACTTCACTACTACCCTCACCCTCTTATAGTATATCATACTAAGTCATTACTAAGTCAAACTATGTCATTGCCATTTCTTTTATTTTTACCAAAATAAGTCTAGTTTACCTTCCAAAACAATATTAAAATCACCATTTTCTTGCACACCTGCAATACCTCCATCCGTAACGTAAAAAGCCATTCAAATATAAAAAAAAACACGTGGGTCTCGAATTTCCCGAGAGTCCCGGGACTAGCTTCAGAGATTCGAGACTGGTCCCGGGACTGAAAATGCTTCCGAGACCGAAATCCCTAGTACCTAGTAGCGTTACAGATCGCTCCTTTTTCTTGTTTAGTACTCTTTTCTCTATCCTCGATGAATTGACTGGCTATTTGTTAATATTGACAGTGATTTCAAAATTTAAAGTTTCCATTTTTTCCTAATAAAATATTATTATTATGATCAGATCTGAAAGCTAAATACGATATTTTATGTGTTTTTTTTTAATCAAGAAAAAGCTGTTTCAGTAATGGTTATGTGATATAATCAATTCCCAATTGTTGCCGTTTATGTGATGTAATTAATTCCCAATCGTTATTTTGTTTTTCTGGTAAGCACTTTTGTCTATTTTATTTTTACTTGTTTTATTCTATGCCTTTGGCGTCCCCCATTCTGATTGCTCTCTTCTTTCGTGCAGCTTGTGCTGCCCGTTGTTTAAAACGGGCAGCAAGTTTACTCCTCTAATTCGAGGGTCAACTTAGTGCCATAGCCCGCGTCTGCGACTGGCGTAGCTCATGCCTGCGGCAGCTTTACTGCGCTCCGGTGAGCGGCGAGAGCGCATCGGCGGCGCGGAGGCCTGCAGCATCAGATCGTCTTTTGCCACATGAGGAGCTAAATTATACAATAAAATACTATTTTGGCAAAAATTAATTTAATAAGGAACACATTTCTAATTTTTTTACTTATTAATTGCCGTATTAAGAAGAATACAAAGCAAATCTTTTAAACTGTACCGTTTTTCTTTATTGAAGTTTCCTTGTTTTCCTTCGTTGTATATTATGTTTGTTTTATCACATTCATTAATTTTGTCATTATGATACTTTTCTTCTTTTCCGTGTTTGTTGACTTTTTTATTATTTTTTGGGTATATATGCGTTGGTTTTCGCGTTTTAGAATATTCTTTAATGTTAGGCCTTTTTGCTTTTTTGTCTTTATTTGTCGTGTTGTCAGGTTCTTTTGCAGATTTTTTGTTGATGTTTCTATTATATGGCTTAGATTTTTGTTTCCCATATATAAATTTGTTTTTGCCTTTATGTTTTTTCGTTATTTGTATGCTATCATTGTGTTCAAATTTAGATAAAAATTCATCTTCAGTTGAGATTAATACTATTTCTTTTTTTAAATTCGGGTTTAGTTTTTCATGATACGAGTATTCTTTGTTGCTGTGATAAGGGTATTCATTTTCTCCGTTATAAAATGTACTTTCAGTATTGTTACGGTAATCGTTATAATTTTTTCCATTTTCTTTGTCTAATGCTTGACTGTCTGTTTCTTTTGAGGGTAGTTTTTGCCTTTCGTCATCTGGTTTAAGGTTTTTATGATTTGCTTTATTGCTGTAATTGGGATATTTATTTCCTTCGTCATAAAATATTATTCTGTGATGTTCAGTACTATCATGATCATACTTATCAGGATTTTGTTCTGTTGCTACGTTTTGGTTGTTTGTTTCATTTTTCGACTTTGATTTTTGTTTACCATTTTCTTCTTCATAACCGTCATTGTAATTGTTATTATCATCGTGCAATTTTCCCGTTTCCATGGAATTATTATAATTTTCACTGTGCGGTTCAGCTGCATTTTTATTTGTAGCTATGAGTTTATCACCTTCTATACTATTTGATTCTGGTTTTTGTATGTCATCATTCATATCTTCCATTTTTTCAGGTTTACCTGTTGTTATATCATAGTCTTTTATATTGTTCACATTTGTTTTGTGAGTCTTATTATGTTCTTCATTAAAATTGAGTTCATGATGTAGTTTAAATTCTTTTTTATGTGTTGTCAAAATTTCATTTGTCGATTTAGATGTTTGTTTTTCATCATGTTTCTCAATAACATATTTTTTATTTTGAGGTGTTGCTTTTTTTTCGTTGGAAGTTGTGTTTACATTAGTTACGGCAATTTCTTTGACATGATTTTTTTCTGATTCACTAGTTGACTTTACCTTTTGAGAAGAAAGAACATCAGCGACAATTTTATTCCAAGCTGCGGTAGCTGATCCCGTGGACGTTTCTTTGCATATGTCATTATTATCAAAAGGGCAGTATTCCTGTCTTCTGTATAAAGCATATTTCTCAAAAATTTCTCGTACTTGTGACTCTGTGGCTCCACGGGGCCACTTTAAACTTGGCCGTCGTAGCCCTCCTGGGATATCATGTAAGTCTGCTAACTCACAATCTTCCATAAAAAAAAATAAAGAGAACTAAAAATAAACCATGGAAAGGATAAATATACAGATGTTCTTAGGGATTTTCTTCTCACAAAATCTATATGTATGATCCAGTAACCTTACGCCTGACAGCCTTTATCTACCTTGCGTCAAATATGATTGTTAAATTTTTTTGTTGACTTGTGTATGATATTGGCACAATGAATAATTAAAGTTTTAGGACTCAATCGCCGAACGCAACCTTATCATAAGTCGAAAAAAAAAACCGCAAAACGTTGGACTTCATTTCGGTTTTTGGTGGGATTAGTTTTTCGGTAAAACCTTTCAGTACGTTTTAATGTACGTTAGTACGTTTTAACCTTTCAGTATGTAGACTAACTTCACTACAACTAAAAACGGTGACTGTAGACCTAATCGTTTCTGAGATAAAGATTTTTAAAAGTTTTATTTTTTCTAACTTTGCAATTTTTTGCAATATTTAGACTTCACTCGAGCAGCATTGCGAATTCTATCAAAGGTTCTTGCAGCGCCAGCAAGAGCTCTAGTTAAACGCTTCTATCACGTAACGTCGGCAGGGACGATACGGAAGCCTAGAAATGTTTCTTGTGTTTCGCTGGAATATCAGAGCACCATACCTCTTTGTCATTCATATAGTCATCCAATCTATAGTAAGCTTTTTTACATAACGTTTGCTTTACACATTCTTTAAACTTTCTCTCAGGTAATTGCACTATATTGTCAGGTATTTTGTTGTAGTACCGCATACACAGACCAACTTACATACTGCGGTCACCAACAACAGCGGTCGCCAGCCGCAACACTTACAATCGTGGTGACTATGGAAAATACAGGGGTGGAAATGTGAAAATTTAAAGGAGGGAGAGACAAGGAATCTGCGGGCCCTTCAAACCTCTTTTTTTTAAGCTTTAAAATTGACTCAGAACAACCAAATGTTGCAAGAAATTGCAAAACTCGAAAAGGTATATATAAAAAAAAAAAAAAAAAAAAAAAAAAAAAGAAAGGAAAGAGAGGAGGAGGAGGAGGAGGAGGAGGGTATTTAGAAAATCTTTATCTCGGAAACTATTGGGACAACAGAGAAAATTCTAATTTCATATTGTAGCTAATTTAATTTACTTACAAATGTGTTAGCACGTGTTATCAAAAAACTAGTCCTTTAGGGTTAAAAATGCCAAAAACCAAAAAGAAGTCGAAAATTTTGCGGTATTTTAGATTTATGACAAGGTTTCGTTCGGCGTTCGAGTCATAAAACTAAGATAAGTCACTGTGCCAACACAAAGATTTTGGAAACTACGCGCAGGCGCAGTTTTTCTTACGACAATGTGCCAACATCATAAACAAGTCAGTAAAAAAAATTTAACAAACATATTTGATGCCATAATCTGTTTAAACATATTTGACACAAGGTCTGTAAGTCAAGGTTACTGGACAAATATCTGTATTCGTAAAAGAATCGCGACATCGATTCAATCTCGGGAAGAAAATAGGTTTGTCTGAATGTGCACGCTATCTTAACTATTTTCATATTTTAGTTATATTATACAGGGCAAAGGTTGTTAGATTGGCAAAAATTTAAAAGGAATTTTCAATCAACAAAGCTGGAAAACTTTTTCAAAAGTAACATATATCACAAAATGTATAAAGGTGCTGATTTTTTAATGTTTTTTTTTATTGAAAATGGGCTTACTCTTGTTTCTTAGATAAAGTTGTTCAGGTTCAATTACTGAGCACACACTTTTCATGCGTATCTTCAGATCATGCAGTTTTTGCAAGCCCGTTCCTTTGCATCAAGTATTATAGGTGCCTATACAAGTTTTGTCATTAGCATACGTAGGTACTTACAAGAAAATAAATTGTCCTCATCACCAAGTTGATCAATCTCAGCCGTACCCTAACATAAAATGGCTCGTATTCAATTATTCACTTCTCAAATTTACAACACTTAACAAATTGATTTCATAAATTAATTATCGATTAGGTTAATACACTGTAATATTATGTTTACTCTTAAAGTTGTCGTTGTTGTTGTTGTATTGTAGTTGTCCGTGTAGTGACGGCAAAAATAGTACCAACGAACCTCTACCCGTGGGTGTCGTAAGAGGCAACTAAGGGCTTATGAACCGGAGGATGGGCAGCAGTATCTTTCTTTCTGTGTATCGTATTACCTTACATACTGCAGTTTCCATCAACAGCGGTCCCCAGCAGGAGTAAATCCCCTCTAAAGTTCCACGCATATTAGAGTTCTGGAGGGAGCGTCCCTGTCCTGCAGTGGACATTTCATGGGATGTTATGAATATTAAAGTTTGGTGGTGGCCTCACAATGCCTATGCGATATTATCAATTACCTACATTCTTTGTCAATAAAATCAATTAGAACGGCATGAGACTGATAGTGAATGTAAACTTTAAGTGACGCCTATGAAGGTGGTAGGGTTTTTGTGCAAAGTCCGTCAGGGGAAGTACCACCCCCTTGTTTTTTCTGCCGTGAAGCAGCAGTGTTTGCACTGTTGTGTTTCGGTTTGTAGGGCAAGGGAGTTAGGGAAATTATTGGCACATGAGACTCACCATATTAGTTCTCAGGTTGAACAACGCTCTTTGCTGTCTTGTTAAAGCAAATGAAGCACGATTCCAACTTGTATTGCTATCTATTCAGATCTCATTTCTTTCATTGGCGAAGCCATTGCATTAAATTGTTGTCAAGAATAAGCAACTTCTTTGCCTACACAGACGGGAAAGAGGCGTGATGATATCCCAGCCCAGTGTACATACGAGTACACACATGATGTATGTACTCGTATGTACACTGGGCTGTGATATCGATTTGATTTTCTTTATTAGTGGGAATATTCTTTTCTGTGTTTTAGGCTATAAACGTATAGTTCGAATTGGTTTAATAATAATAATATAAGCCTTTATTCCGAATATATACATCAATTACATTATTACATTTCCATCATCATTAAATTAATTACAATTAACATTAAATTTATATTAAATTAAATTAAAATAATAATAGTTATAGATAATAATAATAAATATTTTAAAATCACAAAAAGTCTCTTAATTCGGAGTGCCTGTTGGCAAAGGCCTCTTCCAGGTTTCTTTATTGCGCTCTGTCTTCTGCGACCCTTCTCCAGTAAGCCCCAGCGGTAAGCTTAATTTCATCTTCCCATCTTCTAGTAGGCCTCCCTCTGTTCTTTTTTTCCGTTCTTGGGTACCAATTTGTTACCTCTTTACACCACTTTTCCCTACCTTCCCTGATCATGTGCCCCGTCCACCTCCATTTCAGCGAGTCTATCCTTTCCATAACATCTGTAACCTTGGTTTTTTTCCCTTATGTCTGAGCATCTAACTTTATCCATTTTCTTAATACCCAGCATACTTCTTTCCATGGCGCGTTGACATCTTATCAGCTGATTTCTTTGGGATGAGTTTAATGCCCAAGTCTCACAACCATATGTTAGTCAAGGGAGGATGCAAGTGTTATAAACTTTGCGCTTCAGGTGTAGACCAAGGCATTTACTTTTTATTATTTCCTTTAGGGACCAATATTTTTTCCACCCAATTGCTACTCTTCTATTTATTTCTTTTGTTGTCAGGTCTTTTGGAGAGATGAGTTGTCCCAGGTATATATTCATATATCAGGGGTTGGGCATGCACCTTAATCTCAACTTTTTTGGAGATTGTCATGATTCTTGTTTTTCCGGCATCCATTGTTAGTCCAACTCTCTCACTTTCCTCAGCCAGTGTTTGGATCATATATTCAAGTTTCTTCAAAGAGCACTATGTCGTCAGCAAAGCGTAGGTGATTAAGGAGCGAACCATTTATGTTAAGACCGACTTTTACCCAGTTCAGGTTTCGGAATATGCTTTCGAGGACAGCTGCGAACATTTTTGGGGATAAGGGATCTCCTTGCCTTACGCCTTTTCTGATCGGGAGCTCATCACCAAGTGTTTCTAGTTGGATCTTTGCTTTGCTGTTTGCATAAATGTTTTTTAGACAGTTAATATATACCATGCTTATACCTTGTTGCTCCAAACTTTCCCATAGGGACCTGTGTTTCAAGCTGTCAAATGCCTTAGAGTAGTCAATGAATGCTATATATAAGCTGTTGTTGTATTCATTATATTTTTCATTTATCTGTTTCACCGTATACATATGATCTATGGTGGAAATTTTTTTCCTGAAGCCCGCTTGTTGTTTCGGTTGGTTTTCATCTAGTTGTTTTGTTATGCGGTCAAGCAGTATTTTTGCAAATACTTTATAAATATTCGATGTTAGGCTTATTGGTCTGTAGTTGCTCACATCCTCCTTTGGCCCTTTCTTATGTAGGAGAGTTTTATGGGATTCGCACCACTGCTTTGGAATATTGTTGCTGAATAGGATTTCGTTAAACATCTTTGTAAGAATAGGACTAATTTCCTCTATTGTTCCCCTAAGAATCTCATTTCTTATTTTATCTGGTCCGGGAGCTTTTTCTATCTTTTGAGATTTAATTGCTTTCTATACTTCTGAGATAATAATTTCTGGTTCGCTGATATCAATTTGGCTAGATGTGTTTCCATTTATTGTTTCTTTATCGGTGTCGTCATGGTAAAGATCTTTATAAAATGAAGTGGCATGTTTGTTAAAAAAATTCTGTTAGCTTTTGTCAATTTTGGTATCCGCTCGTTGCCTACCTCCCTTAGTTCTTTTAAAGCTTTTTTTGTGCCTCCTGTTTTTTCAATGTGTTGCTTGATCGTCGTTGTTCTTATAATTTTTCTATCCTGTCTTATATTTGTTCGTATGCTCTTACTTATTTCTGCAATCTTTTTGATATTATCCTTTTTTGAGGGGCTACTGATTAGAGCTTTTCTCTTTTCCAGAAGTTTCAACGTTTCATCGCTTGGGGTTCTGTTTTGTGACGAGGTTTTTTTAGTAGACGTTGTTATAGCTCGACAGCACATCCGTTTTGCCTTCCATAAGTGATTTGAGGTCTTCAGTCATTTTCTTTCCTTCTTTCCTGATATCTTCCTCAGATAGCCTGTTTAGGGTTCTGTTACCATATAAATTTCTTGGTTTTTTACGTGGGACTATGCTGAGTGTGCTGCGGACCATGCAGTGGTTTGTATTAAAATTGAAATTTTGTACCACCCCCGTGTCGAGGAATGCTTTGGGGTAGTTGCTGGTCATGTAGTCTATCTCATTCCTATACAAACCACCGGGTGAAACCCATGTCCACTTCGTTTTCTTGTTTTTCTTAAAGAGTGTATTGAGAATCGATAGGTTGTTTTCAAGTGAAAATTCGATTAGCTTCTCCCCATTGCAGCTTCTCATTCCATATCCAAATTCTCCGAGTATGTATTCTACTTTATTTTTGGCTCCTATTTGCGCATTAAAATCTCTCATAACGATCACATGATACTGTGTTTGTCTTTGCAGTGTTTCGTATAGGTCATTGTAGAATGCATCTCGGACGCTCTTTTCTGCTTGTTCGGTCGGTGCATAAATTTGGATTATAGTCCAATTTTTCCTGTAGCCGGGTAGAGTGATATTGAGAACGGCTATTCTCTCTGATACACCTTCAAATTGTATGATTTGTTTCTTCAAATAGCGCTTAATCAGGAATCCTACCCCTTTTTGACCCGGAGTTTCACCTTTATGATACATAATATAATCTGTTCTTTCTTCTATTGCTTCTACTGTCCTTCTCATCTCACTAATTCCCAGAATGTCCCATTTTAGATTAGCTATGGCAAGTTCAAGCTCTTGAAGGCTTTCTTCGGTTCTCAGGGTTCTCGTGTTCAATGTAGCTATTGTAAGTGTTCTGTCACTTTTGCTCTCTTTTCGGGTTTCTTGTTTTGGCCGTTGTGGTACTGAGGTATTCTTTAGTGGGTTAAAGTTTTCAATATTTTGTATTTGTTTCAATGTATGTTGTTTTGGATTTTGTTGCTTCTGAATTTGCTTCTTTTGGTTTTGTTGTTTATGGTTTCTTTGTTTTTTAGTATTTTTGTTCCCTGGAGGGTTTTGGGCTACTACCCCCGCGGAGACCTGCCGTAAATTTCTTTTGAAGAGAAATTTCTTTTTGTATTGAGAAATTCCGAGAAATTTCTTTTTGTATTATTTATATATCTTTGTTCTTATCTTTATTTTTATACTTTCCGGTCTTTTTGTTGTGTATGCTTTGGCATAGGTCCTTTCACTCCAAAAAAAATGTGTTTTAAAACTTTTGGTGTCGGCGCAAGGTTGTCACTTTCGGCATCAATATCACTATTTTCCTTATCACTGTCTTCATTCGAGTTTAATTTCCTTTTATTTTCTCCACGACTGTGATATTTCTTGTGAGTATTCTCATTTTTACCGGGAGATTTTACTACTAACTTGTTGCACTTTATATAAGCTATGTTTCCTTTGGCTCTTTCACTCTCTAGTTGAGCTTTCCTTTTATTCCGTGAAAAATTAGGTTTTGGCTTCTATTTCTTCTGTCTAAGACACAAATTTTTGATTGGTTTAAATTGTTTTAAATGGTTTTGAATTGGTTTAAATTGAAATATTTTCATGGCCTCACGTTGTAAGTAGGTATAGATGGAACAGAAAGTAACCAGGAGATAATAAAATCACTTTTGGAAGAAGGTGATATGGTTTATCATCATCATAAGAATAAAGACGGCCTTTTCTGAACACGGGCTTCCCCTCCCTGATCATTTTCCTAATTAAAACAGTTTCAAAAATATTCGTAAAAGTGTACCTGTTAAACAATTTTCTTATTTAACGTACAATTAATACTAAACTCGTTATAAAATATTTGCATATTCGTGTAAACTAAAATATGCATTAAATCTTTTGTTGTTGCATGTCTGTCGGTCGTCTACAGATTGTACTTCGGAGAGTGTGCTCATGTAACTAACTATATCTACAACATTTAGAAAAGTGTCAAATAACTGCCTCCGATGTTTAATAGTAGATTAGTAGCCAAGGGCTGTAAATAATATAGCTAGAAAAGCCCTAGGGCGGTAAGCAATAAAAAAAAAACACTTCATTCTTTCAAAATTTAATTACTTAACGCCCTAGGGCTTTTCTAGCTACATTATTACCCTAGAGCGCTAATTGGTCACCTACAAGCCCCATTTGGTGGTAATAAGGACTTACTTACCGAATATGACAGATGTAAAAAAATTTAGTTCTTTATTTTTCATCACATTTGCTCGCAATGAGTCGCAATCTATACAGGCATAGCGGTCGGAAAGTTTGAAAATGCGCCCTAGGGCTTTTTTACCTGTCATCTTGACTTTTCGATGACATTCTGTGACAGCTGGCTGTCAGACGTTTTGTTCCGAAATAAGACTTTGATGTACAGAGCTAAGCAAAAGTTAAGTTTTAATAATCTTTAGCCTTTAATTACTGATATTGTTTTTAATCTGTTCCTAAAACAAGAAATTAATTCAAAACTAATTACCAACAATTAGTTTCACATTTTACAATAGTTCTTATAAAAGTTCAAAATTTTTGCAATATAGACTGGTATATGTTATGAAATACTATAAATATTATAAAGAGTTAAATTTCTGCGTGAATTCCTTGTTTTGTCTATTTGTCGCAAATGTGATGAAAAACATAGTGTATAGCATGGGCGGAAGTGTAATTTCGACGCTCGGGGCATTAAAGCACTTGCTGACGCTCGTGCTTTGAATGTCCCCTCTGTCGAAATTGCTTACTTTCCTAGATACACAATGTACTATTATTTGTGCTGTATTAAAAGCTGTAGTCAGGTTTTTATTTTTTATTTATGAATTGATTATTATTTAATGCAACTTAAAATTTAAAATTGCCATACAGCGAGGGAATGCTCAACCGGGGCGGTCTTTAGACTAAATGAGACACACACACATTTTTGAGACATTATTTATTTATAATTAAAATTGTTACATAAAATAAATAAATAATAATTAAAAATAAATAAAAGTTTCATAAAAAAAATACTTATAGTAAACGTTTTTATAACAATAAATGGATATGATTATAATTTTTTATTGACTGAATCTGTTGACTTGTAATAATAAAGTTACCATTAAAAATGTCTTGAACTGAAATACGAGTACTGAGTAAATTAAAAATGAAGTTTATTGCTATTAAGTTCTAGGTTCTTCTGGGTTAGTTATTTACATGGATGATCATCAATAGATATTACCTAATGAAAGGAACGATATAATACACAAAATATTATATTTTTAGATAACTTTCAATCCGGAAATGAATTTCTAAAACTCGTATTAGTATTCAGACTGGTCATAGTCGCCTGAATATGACTGGCTTTTATCACTTATCAACTTTATCGCCGTCTTGAGAAGAATAGCAAGCAAATCTTTTAAACTGTATCTTTTCTTATTTTCGAAGTTTTCCAGTTCTTTTTCATTTGTGACATCACAATTATTGTGTTCGTTATAATAAGCTTTTCCTTCTTTTTCGTGTTTGATGCTTTTTTTATTTTTAGGTTTTATGTGCTTTGGTTTACGATTTTTAGAATATTTTTTTATAGTTGGTTTCTTTGTTGTTTTATCTTCATTTGTCTTGTTGTGAGGCTTTTTTGTTATATTTTCGGTGTTATTTTTATTATATGATTTTGGTTTATCATAGAAATATTTGTAACTGTCACTAAATTTTTTTTTAATATGTTGTACTGGTGTAGGCGAATTGTTTTCATTTTTTTTATTTGGCTTTATTTTAGAATATTCTATATTGCTGTAATCAAAATTTTTATTGTGTTCGTCATAAAGTGTCATGTTAGTGTTTTCAGTATCAGAATAGTAATCGTTATCAGGTTTTTGTTCTTCTTTGTCTATTGCTATGTTTTTATTGTAAGTTTCTTTTTTTGTTATAAGTTTATTTCTTTCATCGTCTGGCTTTGATTTCTCATTATATGTTTTATTGCTCTTATAAAGATATCCAGTTTTTTCATCAAAGAACCATCTTCCATTATCTTCAGTAACATCAATGTTGTCGTTATCATGCTTTTGTTCTTTTCTGTCTAATGCTGCTTTTTTATTATCGGTTTCATTTTTTACCTTTGGTTTGTCATTATGTTCTTTGTTGCTGTTATTCGTATATTCATTTTCATCGTAATAAAATGTTGTGTTCGTATTTTCGGTATTATAATGATAATCGTTATCAGGTTTCTGTTTTTCATTGTCTATTGCTGTGTTTTGATTTTCGGTTTCCTTTTTTGTTATTGGTTTTTGTCTTTCGTCATTTGGCTTTAGTTTTTCATTATATTCTTTATGGATGTCATTAGGATATTCATATGCTTCGTCATAAAAAATCATGTTTGTATTTTCAGTATTATACTGGTCATCGTTATCAGGTTTTTGTTCTTCTTTGTCTATTGCTGTGTTTTTGTTGCTGGTTTCTTGTTTCGTTATTGGTTTTGGTCTATAATTATATGGCTTTAATTGTTCATTTTCAAGCCATTTTTCTGTTCCTATAGGAATATTAACTTCTTTTTCGTCTGTATTTATAACGCCTTCTATATTTTTATTATGAGTAGTTGCTTGTTTTTTGTCGAAAATTTTGTTTTCATAGTCTTTGCTTTCTTTCTTGTACACATTAATTGCAGTAATGTCTTTGTCCTGTTTTTTTCCCTTTTTACTAGTTAATTTTGTATTTTGGGAAAAAAGCACATCATCAACAATTTTATTCCAAACTGCCATAGCTGATTCTACGGAATCTTTATTACATATATCAGTATTAGCAAAAGGGCAGTATTCCTTTTTTTTATATAAAGCTTCTTTCTCAAAAATTTCTTTAAGTTGTGAACTTGTAGCCCTATGAGGCCAAGTAAAAGTTGGCCATGCTCGCCTATTCGGGAGATCATGTAAGTCTGCTAACTCACAATCATCCATAATGAAAAATAGTGAGAACTGAAAAGTAAAATAGCAAATAGTTTAAATCGCCGTTTACAAGCGGCGGGCAAAATTTACACAGTAGGAAAACTGTAAAATGGCGCCACGCTGGCAGGCTGTGAATGGGCTTAGATCACAGGTGCCGTTCAGATTCGTCCAACCAACCTAATCGATGCCGCCGTCGGGATCAAAACGCTCAAGCCGAGCAAGCGTGCCGCGGGAGCGGCCGGGGAGTGCCAGAAACGAATTTCGCGCCGTTTTTTACAATGCCTAGTTATTTTGTAAAATAGCGAATATCACAATCACTCGGCATTATGTAAAATGCCTTGGTGTCATGAAAAGCGGCGAATTATTAAATTTTCATACGACATTAAGTTTATCTAGGTCTTCTGCTGTAACTTTTTTTATCGTTCAATAAATCACGCCATCTATGGTAATTTTTATTTTTTTTGATAGTATATGCATTTACTCATGACACTAAACAAAATATTTTCCTAAGGAACACATAGGTCGAAATACGGACGAGACAAGTAACTGGCACCCCCATACTATGCCGACCAGCTGATTGTTGTAGAAGTATCAAAAATATGTTCATATTTTGATCTAGATGTTTCTTGGACAACAGTATCATGAGAAACTGCTCATGCATATTATCTTTTCCTGTCACCAAAATATATTAAAGAGTGTAAAAAAGTACGATGATGCTTCTAAGGGGTAATTCAACATCACTTATACCACAGATACACTGTAAAAAAAAATATAAAAAACATATTTCTCTTTTTTCTAGGTCATCATGAAATTTTATTTTCTTCGAATTCCATTACAGTAATTTATTGAAATAAATAGGTACTTGCTAATGACTGAATATAATATCAAAAAACATCATCTGGATCACCACCTGATCATAGAGGTCATTGAACCCTCCACGCGCTTTACTTCTTCTTGAGCTAAAACTACTTTTTTAGAAATAAGTATTTTTTTAAATATTTTTTATATAATCATACAGTGATATAGAATCACCCTTTTAGAAGGATCATCATACTTTTTACACCCTGTGTATAACCTTGCAAACTTATTTTTAAGTGAAACACTACCGCTTTCTTAATGTAAAATTATTTTCTTGATTTTTTAATTTTTTGTTGTAGTACCTAGGCGCCAAAGCTTTGCTCTGTCATACAGCGCCATCTACTATGGAGTAGAAAAACTAACAGTAATTCTTGACAGCCGATATTCGGTGCTGTAAAAATTTTAATTACCCCCAAAAATTCTTAATTTATCACCTGGTAAGCAATCTATGCTACTCACCTACAGATGGCGCTGTAGGATTTCTGAATAGCGCTATTTTTAAGGAATGACCAAAACACGGAGAAAACGAACTTTTCCAGACATACGACTTAGCTAGATCGGTTTTTCGGCCCCGAAAACCTCCGCATAGCCAATTAAATCGAAATCGTTTGAGCCGTTTTTGCGAAACCTCTTACAAATAGGGTATAAGGGACAGCCTTCCGAAAGTGGTCGATTTTTTTTTATGATCATGTCCTCTCAACTTGATCATAAAAAAAAATCGACCTCTTCATACAAACTGTTCAATCAAGTTTCCAATTTAGGCCGATTTTTATCATTACCTGATAGTTTTGTTTGCTGAAAGTTGCTCAGATACGTTGACTGATCATGCCCTTCCAGTATTCGGAAGGCTGTCCCTTACACCTTGCTCGTTTAATAGTAAAGGATTAATTTGCGAGGGAGAACGGTGGCGCTGGTGATTACCTAACTGACACAAAATTTAAAGGCATGATAACTTATTTAAAAAAAAGTAGATTATAATTCTTAGTGATAGAAGAGCGGTGCCTCCAAACACAGGCGCTAAGCTTACTTGGAGACACCTGCGTAATAGATTCTTAGTACGCATTGTTAAAAGAAATAAAGAAATTTTATTTTATTTTTTTATTTTTATGATCAATATCGCTCGAAACTGGACAACTTTTCAAAAGAATCATTGCACAAGATAGCTACGAAAAATAGGCTGATCTTCGATCGGGTTAGTTATAGAGATGTTGAATTTATTTAATTAAATTTTTGGAAACTCAGCGTCCGTAAGGGCCGAGCAACACGGTGCGTTACTGCGCCGCACCCGCACCGCAACGCAGCAGGTCTGTGCCACACCGGGTTCACTCCTCCCCGCTTCGTCTCGTGGCTTATCTTGGATATTTCTATAGTATGGCGCCACAGCGGCACCGCGTCGTGTAGTTCGGCCCTAGTGCCTGTCCATTGACGCGGAGCGAGCTGGCGGAGCGGAGAAACGAGGAAATATTAACCAATAGGATTACGGAGCGATTGCGGAGCGGAGTTTTTATGCAATCCTATTAGTTAATATTTCGCTCCGCCAGCTCGCTCCGCGTCCATGGACAGGTCCCCTAACTATACCCTTTCAGATTTGCCCACACGTCCGACTGCAAGTTTTTTTGTAATAGGTACTTACAAGAAAATATATTGTCTTCATCACCAACTTGATCAAACCTAGCCGTACCCTAACATAAAATGACTCTTATTCAATTATTTCCTTCTCAAATTAGATATATTTTACAAACTGATTTAATTATGAAAGCGTGTTGCTATTAGATTTCAATTATCGATCATGTTTGAAAACTATGTTTAATAATAGTTTAGTCATGGCCTATGCGATAATTGTTAATACCTAGTTTATTTTCAATTATTTTTCTAGTCTTAATTCGACTCAAAACGCCGCCGCCCTAATTATTAGTAACAACCTAACTTTTATTAACCTACCTTTTAACAACTTGCTTGAATTTTATTAGATATCAAAAAGCCTACCTAAACGCAATTTGTCCCCCCCCTCCCCCCCCCCCTCCCCCCCCCCCTCTCTGCCAGCTTAAACAGTTGATATTAGAAACATGAAAAATTTTAAAAATAAAACTCACAGTTAAGTAGACTTAACAGGTTAACTATCAATAGTCAAAATACTGAAAATAATAGAAACAGCAATCAGGCAGTGGACCTCGCTGTTCGTTAGAAGGAAAAATATTTATGAAATAATCAAAACTTGCTTAACAATAATGATTTCTGAGGCAACTAGGGAACTCTGCACTGCGCGTGGCGTATCTGATGATAATGAAACAGCTATTTATCCCAACCATTTGTTTTTTATTACTCGACTGCGTCAAAGCTCAGAATGAGAGTTACGTGGTTGATCAGGCAGGATGTGAGTATGAATCTAAACTCGTTTCTACTAAACGGCTGAACCGATGTTGATATACGTCCTTTTTAGGGTTCCGATTTTCCGAACCAATATGGTAAAAAAGGAACCCTTATGGTGCGAATTCGTCTGTTTGTCTGGCGGCGAAGATAAGCGCACTTTGTAGAGACAGAGGACCTTTAGTAGAGCTTCAAAATCATCTGGTCGGCCGCGGCCCAACTTGGCAGGTATTCTGCAGTTAGCGCCCAAAGTGACCGGTTAAAATACCTCATCGAAATTCTGCTTTTCGCTTTTTTAATTTTCGATGAGGTATTTTAACCGGTCGGATGGGTCACTTTGGGCGCTCCTGCAGAATGCCTGCTAAGTTGCGCCGCGGCCGGCCAGATGTTTTTGAAGCTACTAAAGGTCCTCTGTCTCTACAAAGGGCGTTTGTAATTTTTTTTTGTATTTACGCAACTTTCTTTTTGGCCCCCGGGTGCAGACAAAAGTGGTCGGACTGGAAAAACTGCCAAGGTGATCTCTGGCCGGCCAAGGCAAACGTTTTTAACTTTAATTTAGCTACAATTTGGCGTTTGCACCATTCTGGTTTTCGATGAGGTAAAACGTACCATTTTTACTGGACCATAAAAGTGTTCGGATACGAGAACCTGCCAGGTTTGAAGTAGGCCTACAAAGTTTTTTGAGCTTTGCTAAATTGTTAGAAGCCCCACAGAGGCACAGACTAGTTTTTTCAATGAGGTATTTTAACTGGTCGGACGAGTCAGTTTGAGTGCGTACTGCGGAAAACGTGCCAAGTTGCGCCACAGCCGTCCAGTCGCTTATGAATCTACTAAATGTCCTCTATATCTACAAAGTGCGTTTGTTCTGCTTTTTTGTAAGATAGGCCTCTCTTTTGTGGGCCGACGGTCTATTATTTTGTTCGCAAAATTCATGTATTCAAATCCTACAGATCCTAGAGCTTGTTTTTAATTTTTTTGTTGCGCAGTCAGGTTTTTCGTTTTATATTTTGTTTTATTTATTTGTATAATGCGTCTTTCTTGCTTGTTCCCTAACACGCTGGGCAGCCTATCCCCTTTTTTACATTAGTACTTATCTAATACTTACGTAGTTGAAACTGTTGCATGAAGTATCATCTCTTATCTCATCTCTGGAATTCACACAGAAGTGCTCACAGGGAAAGAAGTTATGAGAATAAGTCAGTATAAAAATCATTTATTCAGTTTCTCTTTGATTTATATTTTATGCTTTATTACAAGAAAATTAATGATTGAAATCTAATTTCAACCATTCGTCAGTTGTAGTCATATAATAAAAGTTTTGTCATCAATTTTATAGCCTTTCTAACAAGATTTGCTTTGCTGATTTTAGCTCTGTCATTATAATTTTCAACTTCATTGTAATCGTTGTCCTCATTATAATCGTTGTCTTCACTGCTATATTCTTCACTATCGTAATAAAATTCTTTTTCCTCTTTTTCGTTTACTTTCGTTTTTTGATTGTATTCTTTAGATTCGTGATTATAGCTTTTTGCTTTATCACGATCATTTAATTTTTCTATATAAGTTCTCCAATCAGTTTTTCTTTGTATACTGTCTGCTTGTGGATGTTTATTTTCTATTGTTATGTTTTGTGTTTTATTGGCCGAAACCACATCATGAATTATTTTGTTAATAACTTTTTCAAACTTGTTGGTTTTAACATCAGCAATATCCTTATCAAACCCACATGTTACATTGTTCGGAAAAGGACAATATTCTCTTCTTTTAAAACGAGCCACATTCATTAAAATCGTTTGCAGATCTCCTAAGGTGATATTCTTAGGTAACTTATAAGGCAACCATGTTATCTCAGGATCTTTTTTTGTAGGTTGGGGTGTGGTTGATGCATTTCGATGTCTTTTTCTTGTTTTTATTAAACACATACATTGTTTCATGACGAATATTAGTAATATCTGAAAAAGGGTAAAGCGTGTAGTATATTATTTACATGCAAGGAAAATTTTCCTATCCTGTGATCTATGATCAAACACTCTTAGAGAGCCTAAAACATTCGTAGTTGTCATTATCACCTGACACACGAACCGTTGCGTTGTTGCAAGATAAAATTCGCCATTAATGCGAAAAGAAACAACCGGTACGCCTGACAGCTGGTTTATTACTAATGAAGGGTGGGGATGCGGAGTGTATGCGCCACACCAATAATTATACTTCATAGTGGCGTAAGATTTTTGAAATTTAAATACCTTCACAAAGGTATGGTGATTCTTTTTTCTCCGGTCACGAAAGTGAAGCAACATCTCACGTAGCCAGAATCTGTATGTGTAAACAATATAGTGGTCTATTTTAGCTTTTGTCTTTAGTGGCATATCAGTTGTTTCGCGTAGCACAGTGACAGGAGTCATTGAGCCAAGTAAGAGGCCATTCGGAAGCTTATAAATTTTGTTAACTAGGTTGGTCTCAACCTGGCAAGCCTAAATCTACTATTGGGTCTGGTTTGCCCTCTGGATTGTGGAGGTCCGATTGCAGGTCGCTTTGTGTATTAACTAGTTCTTTAAATCCTTTCGGGGTTAGTTAACAAAAAAAAAGCCGAAATAAGGCTAAAGTAATGATGACAACGAACAAATAATTTTATCGTAGGATGAAAATGAGACCTTTAAACAAGAAAGTCAACATTGCACGCGGCGCTATAAGGGAGTTGTCCACCGCACACAATCAACGAGATGCGTATACATACAGCGTGTAACGAAAAGGTGTGACAATACTCAAGGGTCTCCCCATCTACCCATGAAACTGAACAGCTTTTACCACGGGATATAGGTCATGAAACAATATATATTTTTGACCTCTCACAGAAACTGCATCAGCTGATAGCGATTTTGTATGGGAGGTCAAATTTGGTTTTTCGTGTTTCGACTTAATGTTCCTTTGGAAAAGTTGTTCAGTATCATGGGCAGATTTACGCACTTCAGTATTATCACACCTTTCCGTTACACATCATAGAGCTACAAACTAGATACGAGTTGTCGAGCAGCGAGAAGATAATTTTGTCGCTAAGATATACGCGAGTGTGCGAGTGCGACGGGCGATAGTCGCACTGTAGATTTTGAATGCTGGTTGGTCTCTCCGCGAGTGTTTTGATCGCCAAGCGAGCACCGGTATAGCGAATAGAGGCTGTATCTTTAATAGCTCTTGTCGCCGCGACAAAATAGTGGAGAGAGAGTTCTCGTCGTCAGTGTGAACGAACAATCAGCGATAAACATGGGATCTACATCTTATTGTACGTTTCTTGAGCCTAGACATAGTCAATAGTCGATTTATTGTCGGTGGTAGGACAATTCCTTCTGTAAGATAATGATAACGTGATTGTTCCCATGAAAATAAAAATGGTTTTAAATCACGCCTCTTTCCCGAAAATACAGCCATGCAGGCCCATAGGCACAGACCCATATTTATACCTGCCACGATCTTCTACTATATACCTTCACTAAACAACCCTTTCATAAACGATCATCGGTTAAAGGTCGATCTATCTCAGAAATACGTTTAAGTGAAGAATAAAAGATTAGATGAATATTATGAAAGCTCCCGGAGGTATCTAGGTTTGCATAAGCATCATATAATAGTCTTTTCTATGGTTTGCATCGATCCCTGTTTAGGATCGCAATTATGTTCTACCCCCTAACATCAATACTTAGACAATTTTTTTATTACATGAAATCTTCTACAACGCAAATTGTAGGCTAAAATTCGGTTTATACACAACAGAAAAGTAACTTTTTAAGGGAAGTCTTAGAAATGGTCTTTTCCGGGAAAATTGGTTGTTTTAGTTTGTAGAGCTTCAGGAGCGACAAAAAATCTAATTTTTTACCCGACTACGGAAAAAACCAAAAAGAAGGGTTATGTGTTTGACCAGTATGTATGTAAGTATCTATGTATAAAGTATATCCGCTTCTATGTCCCCTCGCAACTACTAAACGACTGAACGGATTTTCGTTTGTTTATGTCTTATTAGCGCGAGTGACACTGGGTGTATTAAAGTTATAAAAATTGGATATGGTGGATTTAAAAGCTAAAGTAAACATCATGGTATTTTTTTTTCCTCCTTATCTGATGAAGTGAACCACCACAAAACGTTTTCCGTCCCGCTTGCAATATCTTATATAATTCAAGTTAAATTTTTCCCAGCATACAAGTCATCTATCATTTGTCACGCGGACGGACAGACAGGCAGATGGACATGACAGAATTGTAAGGGTTCCTTTATGGGTACGGAACCCTAAAAAGCTTAAATAGCTTGAGATGGTGTTTTACTAAAATTAAAGTTGGTGTTACGCACGCGTAGTTGGTATTTGGCGTAAGTGGTATTTTGCGAGGTTACTGTTTGGCGTATAAGTGCTGTTTTGCATACTATGTGGTTTTATGCATGTAAATGCACAAACAAGGAAAGCTTATTTTTCTCTTTTCTGTTACGCTGTCGGGTTTTTTGTGTTTACATAATTTTTATTTTATACGTACTTTTTATTTTTAGATTTTAGTCATCAAATTATTCTTAAAAGATGTATGTATACTGATCGCTTCTTACATTTTTATACCCCTCTTTGTATAAGTTTAGGAAAAAAATTACGAAAAAATTAAAATTATGAAAAATCAATATAGGGAATTTTAAGGGCCAAGTTGAGCCCCTTAAAATCCACTATATTGATTTTTCATAATTTTAATATACGTAAGTATCCAGTGTCACTCACGCTACACAAAAACTAGGTGGTACTAGGTACAAATTAAACATGGCTGCACGTCTGTGGAAACACTTTAATCATGAGCAGGTCTCTGACTAAGGGGGTTTGTAGCTATGCTCTGGTTCAGATTACACTGGTTTTTTTTCTACGTGCTTGCTACCGGGCGTACTTTTAACTCATCAAAATCCGTTTATGAGCGAACAAAGAAACGGACATACTTGAAACATACTTACATACATACATTTCAAACATATAGCTTCAGCATCAGCAACATAGTAGAAAGCGTTGCGAGCATAATGAGCGGGACTCTCAGCGCCGGAAAGATCCGCAGGAGTGTTGCTCCACTTAATCGCCTTTTACAACACCTACGGAAAATGGAGCTGCTCTATTAGCCGACACCGCCAGGTCACGTACATATACTTACAACAACCAAAATGGTCTTCATCACCGAGTTTCTTGATTCTTAATATTAATTTTTATTTCATAAATCGCAATTTCACGTCAATTATCAATTTTAATTGGACACTTTCTTTCAATTATGTACGTTCTACAGTTTGTGTTAACAGTAATTTGGTTGATCGATAATTCATGTAAGCATTAGGTAATAAATACGTCACATGACGATGTGAGCATTACGGCGATCAATAAGTAGTGAGAACTATCCTGAAAATTTATAATGATTGACAAATTAATAATTCACTTTTCTCCGCTCCTTCAAAATCTCTTCAGACCCTAAATCCCGCAGTTTTCAGAAGCTTCAATCCCTTTGAAAAAGAAAGCTTTCATTTGGTCCTGCAAAAAGCTCTTCGTAGGGGATCCGTGACTTCGAATTTGCTTCCGTATATCTGCTTCTCCTTCCGTGTTATTTTGATTGTGGGAACAGATAGAATACACTATAAATTCAGATTTTTAAGTGGCATCTGTCGCAACTTTGGTTTTTTCTAATTTTCATGTTGTTTGCTAAATTGTTTTGAATTGTACCTCATCATTTAAACGTTCCTAAATATTATGGCCTGGGTTTTGGTTGGCCCCCGGGTGCAGAAAAAGTGGTATAACTAGAAAAACTGCCACTGCCAAGGTGAGGTCAGAGCGACCAAGACCAATGATTTCAACATTAATTTAGCTATAATTATGATTTGGATTTATCACCATTCTGCTTTTTGATTACAATTTGTACTGCATCTTAAAAGTGGTTGGACACGAGAACCTGCCAGGTTTAAAGTAGGCCGACAAAAAATTTTCACAGACTAGTTTTATACTACCTTTAGATGAGGTATTTTAACCGGTCAGACGGGTCACTTTGGAAGCTAACTGCAGAATACCTGTCAAGTTGCGCCGCGGCCGACCAGATGTTTTTGAAGCTACTAAAGGTCCTCTGTCTCTACAAAGTGCGTTCGTTATTTTTGTTTGTATATGCGCAATTTTCTTTTTGGACCCCGGGTGCTGTTAAAAGTGGTCGGACTAGAAAAACTACCAAGGTGAGGTCAGGCTGACCAGGGCAAATATTTTTAACATTAATTTAGCTACAATTTGGCGTTGTCACCATTCTGCTTTTCGATGAGGTAAAATGTACCATTTTTACTGCACCATAAAACTGGTCGGACACGAGAACTTGCCAGGCTTGAAGAAGACAGACAAAGTTTTTTAAACTTTGCTAAGTGGTTAGAAGCCCTAAAGACTAGTTTTATTCTGCTTTTCGATGAGGTATTTTAACCATTTAAGCGCTTACTGCGGAAAACGTGTTAAGTTGCGCCGCGGCCGACCAGTCGTTTATGAATCTAATAAGTGTCCTCTGTCTCTACAAAGTGCGTTTGTTCTGCTTTTTTGTAAAGTTGGCCCCTTTTTTGCTGTGGGCCGACGGTCTATGTATTTTAACCGTCACTCATGCAATAAGTATGAAATTCATATTTTGCACAACTTTGTGACTGTATCAAATATAGTTAGAATTTTAATCAATACAGTTAGTCAGAAAACATTATATCGATTATCATGAACCGTTATCAAATATACTTACATGATAAAAAGTCTACTACAATTTCAGCATTCAACAACAAATATGTTCGTGTGATTAATGATTATACTTCTCCAAAGCAAAAAGCGAAAGCAAATAATACTTTTTTAGATTTACAACTTAAAATAAGAAAATTCGGCCAAGTGCAAGTTGGACTCGCGCAATGAGAGTTCCGAACCTATCCACCATATGATACTACACTTTTCAAATGAGAATCACAGTGGTTTGTAGCTAACTTCACAGTTGTTAACCAGTGTGTGTACAAAACTAAATCGAAACAGAGTGAAGTTAGTTTGACAGCTACTAACTCATACGATTGCGGCCGCAAATCTAGTAGGCTCATTCTTATTTAAAATGCATAGTAAACCAAAAACTTTTGTCCTTTGATTTTAAAAACTCCGCGGCCAATGGAACCTGGCCCCTCTTCAATACGAAAGTAACAATAAATAAGAGGTCACGTTAATTGGTTATAACTGGTTGTGAGTAAAGTTGTAATATTTTATGATTTTAGACTTTTTCCGTTGCTTGTGCTATGAGACCTAGCTTCTCGCCAAATTTAATGATTCTAGGTCAACGGGAAGCAGCCTAAAGCAGCCTTTGAGTTTGGTTCATTAATGACCTCAATAGATCGGGACTCAAATCGCCATATCTTTTCATTGTGATGTCGTAGAAGCTTGAAATTTTTACACCTTTACCTTTACTCCACGGACCTAATATTTGATATTAATTTCAATCTCATACCTTTTACCATTCGTGAAAAAAAGGGCCTTGACAGACAGACAACAAAGTGATCCTGTAAGGGCTCCGTCTTTTTTTTCTTTTTGAGGTACGGTACCCTAAACATTAAAGAAAATTGTAAACACATTCAACTACTGGTATTTTATTTTATTAAAAAGTTCCTGTCACTTTCTTGTAATAATTCAGTTGTATTTGAACATAAAACATTGTGATGGTAAAAGGATAATTTATATTACAGGCAATCTGTGAAATTCCTAATAAGTAGGTAATGTATGAAATATATTGACGTAAGAAAAACGCGCGTAGTTTCCAAAATCTATTAGGGGCTGATAAGAGCTAAATACGCTTCACTTGAGCAGTTTTTTAACGAAAAGTGGTGAATATGTGGCCGTGAAAAAAATTTATCATTAAGCATCTTTACAAGACGATGGCTGACTCTGAAACACGATTAAATATATTTTACACGCCATAAAAAAATTCAAAGTTACCTCTGCTTTTTGCTTTTAAACCTTTTTTCTTAAGTACCCATTTATCTATGATGCTTATTCAGTATATTATGCATTATCATATAGCTGTTTTATAATTAATATTATGGGTGCAGATTTTAAGAAATAAACAAAAATGAGCGAAAAACGTAAAACAGCGCGAATCCGCTCCGTTCTAGCACGCGCATTCTGCCTTTTGTTATAAAGGGAGGTAATTTAGCTCTTATCAACCCTTAATCAAATATTATTTTCCGTTACTACATACTTTACCCAGGGAATGAATACAATTCCTATGCAGGGTGTAACAAAAAGGGTGTTCTAACCCTGAAGGTTGTTAATCTGCCTATGAAACTGAACAACTTTCACCAAGGAACATTACATAGGTTGACATAATACTGGCATAGGTCGACATAATACATAATAGGCAGACTCCGCAGCATTTGATTTTCGACGACCGGTTCCATGGGAAAATTTGCTCCATAAAATATGAGTTGCAGAACAACCCCTTTTCAGGAATAGGTCGAATTTCCAATCTTCCTGTATGTAGAATACCGATTTATACACGCTTACTTCTTATCTTATCACCCCAGATATTTTAAGAGGTTGTTCAGTCCAACTGCATCAGCTGACATTTTGTATTGGAGGTCGAATTTTTTTTATGTATGTCGAACTGTGTTCCTTTTAAAAAGTTGTTCAGTTTCTGGCAGAACCACCGCTTAAAATATCCGGAGTGATAAAAAAATAACGCTATATAAATTACCGAAAAAATATGTAAGTAATTCAATTTAACTATGTTTATTTCATACTATCCCTGTTGAATGTAGTCATACAGGTCACCAGGGTCGTCATCAGATCTGCGCGCCTTAGTCCCTTCCTCCTTGTTTATTTCTATCATCTTCAAAACTTCCAAATCCACAACTTGCTTCTGATTTGCAATTCTTTTTCTTTTTTCTTTTATTGCGCGGGTATTTCGATCAATCAGTATTTTCAATATATCTTCTGGTTCTTTGTTATAGCAGTTTTCAGGTTCATCCAAGGGGCATTTGTCGCCTCTTTTGTATAAAGCCATCTTCTCCATGATATGTTTGATTTGAGGATCCCCTAACTCGGGAGGGATCTCATGTTTGCCCCACATGAACGGTCTTTTAAGTTTTTGTTTTGATTCCCTTTCTTCTTTCGAGGAATAGGAAGGTACGATAGAAAAAGTGCATAACTGAAATCAAATAAAATAATACAGGGTGTAAGGGACCGTGTACCGGAAACTGAGAGGGCGTGCTCAGTCAACGAAACTGAACAACTTTCCCAAAGAAACATTTTTGACCTGTCTATACAAGCTATTCGATCAGACTGAGCAATTTGTAGGGAAAGGTCAAAAGTAGTTTTTATTTCCTAAAAATGTTTCTTTGTGAAAGTTATTCAGTTTCGTTGACTGAGCACGTTCATTCAACGAAATATCCATACACCGTCCCTTACACCCTGTATAACGGGCCGGGTTCGACTCCCGCGCAGGTAAAACATACGTATAGTAAGGGACAGCTTTTCGAAAACTGTCAAAGCTTTCTTAGACTGTCTGTTCAGTGAATGAAACTTGCAGGAGTTGAAAAAAATCGGCTTGTCCATACAAACTGTTCAGTCAAGTTAAAAATGAAATAAAAAAACTTTTGACTTTTGTATTCAAACTGTTTGATCAGAGTGAGCAATCTGTATGGAAAGGTAATTTTTTTTTTCATTTTGTATAATTGATTCTTTTTAGGAAAGTTGACTGAGCACGCCCTTTCAGTTTTCTGTACACTGTCCCTTACAGCGGAGTATTCAGAGACGTAAACACGGCCGCTTGTCGGTAGAAACACTTTTGGACCCTATGGCGAGGTAATAGAGCTGAAAAAGTTTCTACCGATGTGCGGTTGACCGTACACCACCACTACGTACCAACCACCACGACACAACTTTCTATCGTATAATTTATAAAACTATTTACCAGCACGATTATCTTCAACATGCTAAAAAGAAAAACTGGTTTATCTCTGCTTATTCAACTTCTAGTCATATTGGAGATAAGTTAGACACTAGTTATTAACGTTTCGTCACAGTGACGACTTGACGTAAATAGATTGTTTTTAGGCAAGCAATTTATTTCTAAGCTAATAAATGGTAAACAATTGAAGAGTGGCTTTTTGTTACAATATTTTACATTATAAGGCTTTTCTAGTGTCCTTAGAACTTCCTGTATTAGATAGATTCGCTATTTTATTTATATATTCGTATTAGACACCCAGCACCATTTTGTCTGTAGGTGACGTAATATCCTATCTATCCTACTTTGTCCTGTTTTTAGGGTTCCATACCCAAAGGGAAAAAACCGGACCCTATTAATATGCCTTCGATGTGTGTCTGTAAGCGGGCTGTATCCTACGAATGATTTGGTATCTCATCAAGAACCGTAATAGGCAAACAGTTGACATTATGTATTTCATGTACTAGGGGGCTTTCCTACTAAAATCATGTTTCTTTTGGCGATTTTTGCTCGTTTTTCGTAAACAGGGGAACACTTACATACAAGCATGAAAATTTCAATGGTTATAGTGCGCTAGAATGACAAAAAATAATAAAAACTGTTCAAGTGCGTGTCGGACTCGCGCGCGTTTAATACACTTCTGCGTGACTGCGTGTCCATAACCAGAACGGTATTAGCTTAGTGGTATGGAACCCTCGGTGCGCGAGTCCGACTCGCACTTGGCCGTATTTTTATATTATTTTATAATCGTTTCAATTATTGCTGGACCCATGACAAGGATAGAGTCCAGAGTTGAACGTTTCTGCCAGGAATAAAACGATTCTGTCCCACAGTTAAAAGTAACCTATGGCATTCGGTTCATTTTGCAACTGTACAAGACCCCTGGTGTGTTCTAACTAGCAGAACCATAACCGCGATCTGATGTAATGGCTTTTTTGATCCTTTCAGGCGTTATTTGAGCTTTTTCCAGACCATTTATGTATTGCGCTTTCAGAATAAGTTTGGCTATGACGGTTATTTTCTGCGCATGGGTGACAGGCGGAGAGCCAATGAACGATTCGCTCGCTCACCCCCGCGCTCACCCCCGCGAGACTTACTTTGTACGCCGTATAGAAACAAAGTAAAATATCCGAGCTTCTTTTTGCGGTTAATTTGGAAGTGATTTCCAAATAAATGACTTATTTTAATCACATGTTGTAGCTACAGTTCCTGCTTTATTTTATTTTTAAAGGTGGACAATAACATGTTTGTCAGTAATTATTAGTACCTAATAAACTCTTTTAAATATCAGGAGATAGCACGATAGTTTATCTGAGTTATGACAGCTTTTTGAGCATCGAAAACATCAATTTTATTTTTCATTATACAGGCGACACTTTCTAACAATGGGATTATAGTGAGATGTTTTGCTTGTGTAGGTTTATAGTAGAAACGTCTTTGGTTTTCTAAGGTTATATTATTATATATATTAGTGTTAATAATTTAATTGTGAGAGCAACAGACTTGTCCTTGAGTCAAGCTTGACACATTGGCCTTTGTGCCATTCCCATTTCAATCAATGTTGTGGCTACAGTCAAGTAGTGTGCTGTCAAGCTTTACTTGTTCTTAACTGTCATCATATCATCATCTTCATAACATCCCATGAAACGTCCAATAAAGGACAGAGAGCTCCCACCAGAACTTCAGCAAAAATGCGTGGTACTTTAGATTTACCATAGTCACCACGCTTGTTAGAGTTGCGGCTGGCCACCACTGTTGTTGGTGGTACGATACACAGAAAGAACCTGCTGCCCATCCTCTGGTTCATAAGCCTTTAGTCATCTCTTACGAAACCCATGGGTAGAGATGGGTTGGTACTATTCTTCGTCGGCACCACATGTTTCTAAACTGTACATCTCTTTAAAAAAATTATACGCATTTTAGTGTGAATATCTGGAGGGTGCTCTCTATCCAGCAGTAAACTTACTATTGTGATGACTACTTCATTAGGCCCAAGTGTCTTGAGTATAAGCTTAACATCGTTTATCAAGCTTCGGAACTTTATCCAGGTATATCTTCGTCCTACGTGTAACTTGTAATTCGGTAGATAGTATCAATAGTCACGGGGGACCGTTGAAAGGTCTCCTAATGGAGTCCGCAATAATTTATGAATCAACTTTGCTCTGCGATCGACGATCGTTCCCGAAAACATTTTAGGAGAGTTATTTGCTTTCGGATGTTAGAGAAATTTTGTTTCGTCTTGTTTGGATCTTTTATCCTGGATCAGTGCGACATGGACGTCCAAAGCGGATGTCCGCGACGGACCATAAAATGTATGAAGCTACACAAAATAAGCGCGAATTTGAAATTGTAAGCCCGCGTTGGTAACGCGAGTCGCGCGGGCGGATGCACGCGTGGGTGCGGGGGTGGATTGCAAGGGGGGCGGAGACTGTCCGTTCGGTATGATAATCATCATAACATCCCATGAAACGTCCACTATAGGACAGGGAGCTTTCTCCAGAATTCTAGCTTTTGCTGGAAAAATGTAGAGGGGAAGTACCATAGTCACCTCGCTTGTTAGCGTTACGGCTGGCACCATGGACCGCGGTTGTAGGTGACCGCAGTAAGTAAGATGTAAGATACAAAGGAGGATGCTGTTGCCTATCCTACAGTTTTAACCCTTAGTCGCCTTTTACGACACCCATGGGTATGTATGGGTTGGTACTATTCTTTGCCGGCACCACACGGGACAATAATTATAGTACTACTACTTTATTCTGTGCCAATACATTCCTCTCAGAGCGTTGGGGACAGCTCCGCATAGGACTGAACGTTCTGTACCTTATAGGCTACATAAATTGTACATTCATTCATACATCCACGCCACGTCGCACTTATCCAGGCCTTAGTCTTTCATTAAAAACAGCATGGAAGTGGTATTTTCGTTGATCGTTTGACATAATGAGATGAGATAATGAATAAGGAAGGTAACCAATCAAATATTTTATTTTTAATTTACGTAAAAGATATAATAAGATAACTACGGAATAGATTTTGAACTAAATTTCAGAATAAGATCCTTATTTTTTTTGTGAACACTGAATATATTCACCATTGAAGTCATGAAATAATGAAACCGCTGATATTTTTTCTATGGAGAGCCAATTTTTTTTGTGCAAAGTTCCAAGTGTCCTAGACCAAAAGTCATTGCTTTTGACCTAACAAGAGAGCAAACGAATATCACATAAAGAAAATGACCTTGTATAGTAACATAAAGGTGTAACAGTACCTGAGGATATGATTCTGCCCATGAAACTGAACAACTTTTTCCATGAATGGGTCGAAATACGAAAAAGGTTTTTAACTTCCCTTAGTAAATGCATCTACTGATAACGCATTTTGCATGAGTAGGTATCCAAATTCTCTTTCGTTTTTCGACGTATGTTCCCAAATGAAAGTAGTTTTTGTTTGATGAGCAGAACCACATCTTATCACATCTTTCTGATACACTTACCCAAGACATGGGTCTTACTAAAAAAAAGTTAGACATCTGTTGAACACTTTATAAAAAAAACGCACAAAACTGGCTATGTCAGTTAATGCGCAGAAGTCAAGTCATAAGAAAATACTACGCATCAATGACATAGCCAGAGTATTTTGTACGATTTTTTTTATCAAGTGGTTTACAGATATAGTTATTTCTTTATCACTCCGGATATTTTAATAGGTATGCCCAGGAAACTGAACAACTATTCCCAAGGAACATAAGTCGATATACGAAAAAGAAAATTTGTTCCCGTACAAAATGCATCAGCTATTAACTTTTTTTCCCATTCGTTCTTCCTTCTGTTAAGAAGAGCAGGCTATGGTGCAAGACCATACCGCCTTGCATTTTTTATGGGATGTAAATTTTTTTTTTTTTCGTTTCTATAGAAAAGTTATTCAGTGTCATGAGCACAATCACATCCTTCAGTACTAACACACCTTTCTATTAAACTCTGTATATGGACAACTCTACTCCAATACGGTTTCTTTCATCCCTGTCGTATTCCCGCAGGTAACAAGGGACCAATTGGATAAGTTCTCCGTTCTAATGAGTTGATCCCGAATCTCGTCCACGTTACGAGTATGTGTGGCGTCCCCTGTAAGGGTACAAAAAGCCTATTACTTATTGCCCGACGTTGGAATCCCTGAAAGCCTTGAAACACGAGTATTTTTAAGCTTTATGCCTAGAGGGACATACCATGTCCAATTATTATTAGGTATAATTTTTAGGGTTCCATAGTCAACAAGGAACCCTTATAGTTTCGTCATGTCCGTCTGTCTGTCTGTTCGCGGCTTAGCTCAGAGATCCTCTGTACTAGAAATCTGTAATTTAGTATGAATACGTATTTTATTTACGCCGACAAAGTGGTATAAAAAAAAATAAAAGTAAAAAAAAATAAAAGTAAAAAAAAAAAATTTAGGGGACCCCCCCTGCAAGTAAAGTGAGAGTGAAATTTTTTTTTCATGTCTACCCCATCGTGTCGTTTAGGTCTTTTAAAAATAATGTGAGTCTGCAAATATCACTTTTCGATTTAGGGATCCGTTTGCGAAATATTTAGCTTGAAAGCGCAAGTTTTTCATGGAGTCAAGTGCCCGGCTCTGCAAGCTAAACGGTTGTTTTTGAAACGTGAAAAAATTCACAGTAGTGGTATATAGATGAAATCAAAAGGAAAACTATCACAGCTAAGTAGCCTTCATAGGTTAATGGACAATAGCAATAGAAATTAATATTGGAGCCCCAATTTGGGGGACATTTCACATAAGGTAATTAGATCTCAAACTAGGCAAAGCCTGTACCTACTATGGGTATCAGAGACTGATATAAATACTTAAATAGATAAATAACACTCAGACACATGTTTGTCCTGGACGGGCAACCACACCAACGGGCTTGTCAATAGCAATCAAGCGCCAAGACCTCGCTGAGCGTTAGGGGGTATAAAGTATAATGGTATAAACGTAATAAAATACTTAATCAAAACCTGCTTTGCGATAAAAAAATCTATAGAACTAGGAACCCTACGCACTTGGTCGGTTTCTTGGTTAGATTACTTAAAACTGTGCATTCATACAATTAAGTTTGGCAAAATGTAATTATGTATACGTAATTGCTAAAATATCAAATAAAACTATTTTTCATTTTCATTGTTTGTTTTCATTTACTATGAAATTGAACAACTTTCCCAAAGTAATATGGGTCGAAATACTTACGACAAAAAAAAATTCATCTCCTATACAAAATTCACAATCAGGTAGTGGAGTTTCTATGGAATGTAAAAAAATTATTCGTATTTCGCGAATGTTTCAACGGTCACAATGTTTACCCTAACACACTGTATAATGTTTTTGTAAAATCTGAATCTGGTCATAAACTGTACTGTAAAATTGTTCCTGATTGTAAGTGTGATAGGTATAAATACAAACAGTAAAGCACCTACACCGTTTTAAAAATCTTTTATTTGACAAAGAAAAATCTAAAAAACTGCAGCATTCATTTTTCATAATATTTCTTTCTTTGCAAACTAGCTCAAATTTACTGAAACTCCAATCTTTTCAAGTTTGTTTCTTTTGAAGCTCGTCATTATACATCTCTCGTGGCTTGTTTATCTTTTGTAATAGAATGAAAGTATCCCTCGTAATAGGGAGTCCATTATTAATGGCCCTTTTGGGATTAAAGTACAACCTGTCTATAAGGAAAATGTATTCACAGTACAAATTAGTAAGATTCGTATATTTTCTTTTAATTTTTAAGCGATTACAAATAATACTGTCACTTTATGAGCTGAACAAAAACTTTATGAGCTGCTTATCCATTATAATTTTTACTCTGTGACTGAATTTTTGGCTTGTAAATTAGAGAACATTGAATAAAAATAATATATTGACATAAGATTTTTTGTTTTGTAATTATTATTTAAGATTCTAATATTTGCATGATATTGTGTATAGCTAAATATGGAGAAATTTGTAATATGTAACATCTTAACTTGTACCCTATTCAAGCAAAAAAATATTATATTATATTCTTTATTAACCATAATTGTTTTTAATTGGTCTGAAGTTTATAAAAAGCTTGTAAAATATCAAGTAACAGTCTCCTTCAATACAGTCTCCTTCGATACTACACTGGGCGTGAAAATTAAGTAGTACACTTTTCAAATTGCAATCACTCCAAGACTATAGAAGTTAGAGCTTTGAAATAAAAATCATTTTATAGCACATTTAAGTAGCTTTCCTAAAAATTATATTTTTTTAGCAATAGTCAAGTTTTACACTTAAAATTAAGAAAAAACTAAAAAGTTATTCATTTTGAACGTAGAGAACTTCGTTTTTATGTTTTGGACCTGATTAACACTTTAGTAACTTGTGTTACCGCCTCGGGCTCTGATAACAGCTTGGAGCAGGTTTGGCATGCTGAACATTAAGTTTCGGAGGCGGTGTTGGGGAATATTTTCCCATTCTCAAGTTTGGGGCCATTTGCTGGCCTATGGGACTTCAGGTTAACTTCAGCAAGTCTTCTTCTCACTGTACTCTCACTAATGTAATCAGCTCGGGTCTGAAGAAGTTGTTGCTGGACCTCAACTGCATTAAGGTGACGATTTCTTAAAACAGTAGAAACAATAAAGCGGTCTTCTTGGGTACTAGTGCGCCTGGGTCTGTCATTACCTGGTCTCCTTAGATGGTTTCCAGTCTCTTCGTACCTTTGCTTTACTTGCTGGACCGTTCGTAGAGTTACACCTACCGTTCTTGCAGTACGGTAGGTGTAACTGCCTACTTCGAGAAAAGCTACACACAAGCACATTCTTCAGGTGAAAGAGGCATGATTAATAAAGTTTACTCGCTGAGACGCCTTTGCTTTTGAATTGCAATTGATTTATCAGCAATAAATGTAAAAACAAAAGTAAGACAACAGTTTAAATAAACAGTGTTTTTGTTTATTCAGTTTTTTACAGTCAATCTGTTACAGATGACATTATGCATGAAGTTTTTATAATATGAAATTAAATTCTCTTTTTAACTTTTTTTATTTCAAAGTTTTAGCTTCCATAGTTTAGGAGATATTCATATTTTAAAACCGTACTACTTATTTTTGACGCCCAGTGTATTTAATCAATAAAAAACTGGTCAAGTATATCTTAGCAATAAAGTCCATTTGAGGACCGCGATGATAAGTGTGTTTATGAAGGTTTGTTGCAGATTTCAAAACAACTGTTCTACTTAGGGAGAGGACCTTTTTGAAGGCAACAAAAGAGCTATTACTGTAGCCACATTTTGGGCTAAGTTACTATAAAATCATTTGCCATTGATACGAAAAGAAGAAGAAGACTTAGGGAGATCGTTTTGTTCTTCCTGTAATACATACATATCGACTATAATTAATTCAGATTTCTCGTTAGGCAAAATGGTACTTTTACAATTTTTTTTATAATAACTTGAAAAAAAAATATAAAACTGTATTTTGAAGTTTACAAGTAAAGGCTTTTTATTTAATACCCCATTTAACCTAGCAACGATTATTTCAAATTTAATACCCCATTTAAATAATAATAAAAATATTTTTTTTTATTGAATAAAGTCGGGCAGGCATATTTTAAAAGTACTTGCTCCAAAGTTCAAATCGATAGCGTGAGTAGTTCCTGAGATAAACGGGTGTGACAGACAGATGAAGTCGCACCATACCATAAGGGTGCCGTTTTTACCATTTCAGTTCAGAACCCTGAAAATCACTTAAACGAGTAAAAAAATTTGTTAACGCCGTAAAGCGCTAGCAAACACGCTTCAACGTCCAAACGGGATTATACTGGAGACAGGATCCACATCAGTCCTGTTTATTCCTATATTTCACTAAAAAGATGCTCATTCTATCCGGTAGCCAAGTTTTCCTTTTTTTCGGAACTCGTTATAAGTAAATTGTTATTTGCTCGACGGATCGCGACTGCCTCGATGTTTTCAATTTTTGCGTTAATTTTGTTGGCTTTCCAAGACACTAGGTAGGTTTTCACGAAAACTTGCAAACAATTTTAATATTATACTTACTTTAGCTTTCTCCTAATTTATCTTTCATAAATTAGGAAAAGGGACGCAGTGAGGTGGGTTCTAATTAATTTCAAGCGTTCTGGACCTTTTTATAACCGAATAATTTTTTATCGATGTAAATCATTCATCTAACTTTGTATGAGATACCAAATCACACCATTATTTTTAGGGTTTTCTTATGGTGCGACTTCGTCTGTCTGTCTGTCACACCTGTATATCTCAGCAACCACTCATGCTATCGACTTGGAGTTTGAAATAGTTTTAGAACATGATTGCCCAACTTAATTGCAGACAAAAGAATTTAAAAAATATTATTATTGTAAAGGGGGCCTACATTAGAGGGGCCTAATTTTAAATTGTCACTAGGACGAGTGGGGTATCGTATGAAAGGGCTTTACTTGTAGATTTCAAAAATATTTTTGTATTTTATTATTTCTTCATAAATTGAAAAATGTCTAAAAAATATCATTCCACCTTTATCTCCGAAGTTTGCAAAAGGAAAAATCTGAATTAGTTATACTTAGTCGATCGACGTTTACGTAATTATTACAGGAAAAATAAAATGGTCTCTCTAAGTAGTACAGTTTTTTAAAAATCTGATAAAAAGCTTTACAAGCAAATTTAGTTTAGCGGTTCTAAAAATGGACTTTGCTTCAAAAAATACTATAGTTATATAGGAACACTCGGCGTACGAATCCGACTCGCACTTGACTAGTTTGTTTAAGTGTAGGAAGGTGGCACGCTCATCACCGTTAGTCATTTCTATATTAGGTACTACGAGTAATCCATTCGGCGGGTACTTTCTACTCGTACCTGGAATCAATTGCGAATTTTATGTAATTTTGTGATGTTGTTTTAGAACAGTGTGGGGTATAGAACCTAAGTTGTTGACCTCGAGGAGGCTGTGGAAACTTGGTGGGGGGCCAAAAACCTCCAAAATGTCGGACTTTTTTCAGATTTTCGCTTATATCTTCTACTCGTAAACCATGCGCTTCTCTAGAAAAATGTAAATAACAAAGTTGAAGGACATTAAATTTCTTTTAATTTTGGCTGGTAAAGAATATATTTTGACCTTATAATTACTGCGATACAGAGGTTCAAATATTTACAAATTTCTTAAAAATTTACTAGGCGACAATTGCGTTTTTTTGCCTCGTAACTTTTAATATTCAACATGTCTATGTATACTATACACACTTTGTATACCCACTGATACCCCGACACCATGACTCCTCGACTCCCTGTCCTGCAGCCTTATGCAAAAATTATAAAACTCCAGGCATTAATGTGTCTCGTAATTTTTTGTTCTATGTACGACAGGTACGACTTTTACTCTTTAAGGAGTGATCACACCTGGCTAAATTCAAAGAGTAATTCGGCATACATTGCTCGTTGTAGTAAGGATATTGCAATTAACATAACCAAGCCTCCCACTCCTCCTAGCAATGTATGCCGAATTAGTCTTTGAATTCAGCTGTGTGATCACTCCTTTATCTAAAAGCAACATTCAACATTACCGGAAAATACAATTTAATAAATAAGGTTCCAAACTTTTCGACCTTAGGCAAGATTAATTAGTCATCGTGAAGAATGACGTCCAACCCTCAGTTAAGTAATAAAACAATACGGTAGCTAATAATTATGTATTTGTGAAAATATTAAATTTTACAATTAACTCTATGTACATTGAACTTGATTTATATTTTAACACTTCCTGTGTTCGGATAAATCTACAAAGTAGAAAATCGCAAAATTTCACAACCACAGGCAGGATTCGAACCTGCGTCTTCTGCGTAAGTACCAGGTTCGAATCCTGCCTGTGGTTGTGAAATTTTGCGATTTTCTACTTTGTACATTGAACTTGATTTAAAAATACTCTGTCTGCCTTGTTCTTTTTTTTTTTGGAGCAATTGGTAAATTGTTATCGTTCTTGTCATCATTATTTCTTTCCCCCTGGCCACTAATTTCGTCAAATAGGATGAGCTGACCGTCACTTTCTTCGTCTGTGTCGTTTTCTTTGAAGTCAGTCAGTGCTTTTTTGCAGCTGCAAGCCCCCGTACAGCACCCTGTTGTGCACTTGCATCCTCGCCATCTCGCAATAAGGTTTTGGACAATACAAAGGAAAATAATAAAAATAAACAATCTAATTATGTTCGGAGGGACAAACCTCTGCCTCGAGGGGAACGTACCTCAGAGGCAAAGGCTCTGTTCCTCGTCGAAGAGGTTTAAAGAAAAGAAACAAGTTCGATGAGGAGAGGGCACCCACAGCTTTGGAGGGACGTATCTCAGAGGAGAGGGCACTCACCTCCTGGGAGGGACGTATCTCGGAGGAGAGGGCACCCACCACCTAGGAGGGACGTATCTCGGAGGAGAGAGCAAAAATCTGCATTTCTGACTAAAAAAAAATCAACATACATACATACATAACATCACGCCTCTTACCCGTCGGGGTAGGCAGAGACCACAGTCCTCCACCTGCTACGATCTTGACATACTTCCCTTGCTTCCTGCACTTTCATCAATCCTTTCATACATGCTCGTCAGTTTAGGGTACTTTTAACCTGGCCTTTATTCAGAACGTCCTGAATTTGGTCCTGGTACGTTCGCCTAGGCCTTCCCCTTCCAACGTTTCCATTCACTCTCGCCTGGTAGATCCAAATTTTTTAAATATTTCATCTTCTGTATCGCAGTAAGTATTAAGTCAAAAAAATATTTTTATGAACCAAAATTAAAGGGAATTTAATGCACTACAACTTTGTCTTCAACACTTTTCTATAAAAGCGCATGTTTTAGAAGATATAAGCGAAAATCTAAAAAAAGTCCGACATTTTTGAGGTTTTTGGCGCCCATCCCAAGTTTCCACAGGCTCCTCGAGGTCAACAACTTAGGTTCTATAGAACATCACAAAATTACTTTAAATTCGCAATTGAATCCTATTAACCACACTGTCCTAAAGCAACATCACAAAATTACTTTAAATTCGCAATTGAATCCTATTAACCTTCCTTTGTCCCGTGTGGTGCCGGCAAAGAATAGTACCAACTCTTACATACCCGTGGGTGTCGTAGGAGGTGACTAAGGGTTATAAGCTGGAGGATGGGCAGCAGCATCCTCCTTTGTATCTAACATCTTACTTACTGCGGTCACCTAAAACAGCGGTCCATGGTGCCAGCCGTAACGCTAACAAGCGAGGTGACTATGGTACTTCCCCTCTACATTTTTCCAGCAAAAGCTAGAATTCTAGAGGGAGCTCCCTCCCTGTCCTGTAGTGGATGTTTTATGGGAAGTTATGATGAACCTTCCTTTATTTTTACTTGCCGGCTGGTTTATACAGACATTTGACAAAAGCAATCAAATTGAATTAATCATTTTCATACTGGCTAACCGTTTAGTATAAGTGTTTCCATTTTTCATTTTCCTAACGATGATCAGCAGCGCCATCAAGTTAAACTTTTAAAAAGCGCTGAAAAGCACCCTAAATTTTTTTCCAATATGAGTTTTTTTTTTCTTTTTATATGATGTGAGCATTCGTTTCTTCTTCATTTCAGTGATAAACAAAATCAAAATTATTTAAAACAATGAAGCCCGTCTGAAGTAAGGTAAAAACGTGTGCACTTTCCTGCTCTACATACCAGGACCCTTACTATATGCGGCATAGAGTCGATGTTTCGATGTCACAATCTAATACGTCATAAGCCCAGTTATCTGGAGTGCTATTCCCAATTTATCAAATGTCGCCCATAACCTCCCGAACGAATACGCCCTCACGTCCCGCACGCATCCGATCACGCACGCAAAATTTTTGGTATTCTGTCGCATTAGCACAAGCGGGTCGAGATGACATAGGGATGACCACCCATTTGCGTACATAAGAATCGAGAAATCGATTGAACATTATCAGCGTAATAATAAGTTTTTAACTATGTTATTGTTAGTATTTCACTTATTAATATAAGAGTCGAATCTTTTGCGTATATAATCATTGCTTGAAAAATCCTTCGTTTTCAAGAAAGAGTACAAATAATAAAGTGGCATTGATGTTTTAAAAAAACACCGCTTTGGCGTTTTTATCGTGATTGAACTCTGCCAAAAGTAATGCGAGCCGAGTAGGATGTGAAATGGGATGTAGGAAATTTTCTAATAGGGTAACCACAATATTATGTTTGTTGAGTGGGACAAGTATTGTGACGATTTGTTTAAAAACAGAAATAAGGGAAACTACCTGGAAAGACAGCTTCATACAACGCGTTTTTCTAAGTTTGTGAGACACCAGAGCAACATTCAATCGCTTTTTTTTTCGTTCTTCTGAAAACTGTTACCTACATGAATATTACTATGTTAGAATTAAGCATATATTAGAACATTACAATTTGCAGACTTAACAAATGAAAAACCGATTGCACTGGAAAACCTTTCAAAATGAACAGTCATTCCAAATGCAATCTTTCATTTTATAACCACTTTCACTTTAAACGAGTTTTCAATAACACATTTGGCTTATTGCCATACAACATATTAACTTTGTTTTATTGCAATTGGTTTACTCAAACAACAGCAAAGCCGCTTGAAATTTGGACTACTTTTGTGAAAAATATAACGAGTTCTGAAAAAGACTGGCGCTGCGAGGGCGGCGTGGGGAGGTACAAAAACTACAGCTGTGGTTTTAGTACTTTGTTATGATTAGATTTTTTACCTACAGCTTTGAAATATTGTGCGATGCCTAGGACATTAAAGAATGTATAACACAGTGAATAACTTATATCTTCGTATGCAGCGTCAAATATAGTTATGGTCAAAAATCATTTTTTACGGCAAACATGCAGATAAATGAACGAAGAAGAACAACTTTCATGTTAAATAATCTTTCAAAGTGAAAAAGATTTATACAGGGTTTAAAGAAAAGTACCGATTTCCTTTTAACCACATGTTCAATAAGTATAATATAGAACAATAAGCATGTTTAAACAACAAAAAACCGGCCAAGTGTGAGTCGGACTCGCGCACCGAGGCTTCCTTACCACCACATAATCATAATTGTATTAGTTGAAATTTTAGTAAGTTAATGTGCTAGATTTTTGAGTCCGACACGCGCTTGACCAAATTTTGTTCATCATAACATCCCAAGAAACGTCCACTACAGGACAGGGAGCTCCCTCCAGTATTCTAGCTTTTGCTGGAAAAATGTGGAGGGGAAGTACCATAGTCACCTCGATTGTTAGCGTTACGGCTGGCACCATGGACCGCGGTTGTAGGTGACCGCAGTAAGTAAGATGTAATATACAAAAGAGGATGCTGCTGCCCATCCTCCAGTAACCCTTAGTCGCCTCTTACGACACCCGCGGGTATGTATGGGTTGGTACTATTCTTTGCCGGCACCACACGGGACGAAATTTTATTATTTGTTGTTATTTTATAGCTTATGCACTATAAACACACTAATTTTCAAGTTTGTAAGTGTTCCCGTTTTAAAAATAGAACTAAAACAAAAATCGCCTCCGCGACCATCCAACTTGACCCCTCTCTTATATGAATGTTCTTGGAAAGGGAGCTATTGGTTACCATTAGTTGTGAGAAAAGTTGTAATATTTAATGATTTCAGACTTTTCCCATTATTTGTACTGTGAGACCTAGTTTCTTGCCAAATTTCAAAATTATAGGTCAACGGGAAGTACCCTGTAGGTTTTGCTTTTTTGCATAAATGTATAGAGATAAGGACATAAAATGCCATATCTTTTGATTGCGTCGTTTTAAAAATTGAAATATTCAGATCTTGTGTGGTTCATATGTAGATCCTAACATATGGTATTAATTTCAACCTGATACCTTTACCCGTTCGTGAGATAAAGGGTCTTGACAGACAGACAGACAGACGGACAACAAAGTGATCTTTTAAGGGTTCCGTTTTTTTCTTTTGAGGTACGGAACCCTAAAAAAGAATAAAAAAACAGAAATAAAAAACTTATATTAAAATTTAAAAGTGTCAACCCTCGCCAGAGTCGCAGCGCGCATGAAGGTAACTAATAGGTCTTTACCTATGAAATTGCCGTTTTCTATGGCGAATTTTAGGTAAACTCAATTTTCAGTACTAAAATTTTTGCATTTTTCTTAGGAATTATAAATACAATTTATTTTATTTTTTTAAGCAATATTGGGAAGACATTAAGGTAACAGAAGCTTAAACTTAATTCTCGAAAAATATTATCTGTAAAAAAATATAACAAATCTAATGATGAAATCGGACGACATTTAAGACGAACAATTTTCGAACCTTTAATTTTATATATCAAACTAAAAATAAAAACTTTATTTTATGCGTAAATTGATAACCTTGAAGTCAACTTTCAAATATAAGGCAGATGAAAAAAATTGCATGAGAATTATAGGAATTATGATCTCATTAATCTGTAAGAAAATTTTGGCAATTTCATAGGTAAAGACCTATTATTTTTAGGGTTCCGTACCTCAAAAGAAAAAAACGGAACCCTTATAGGATCACTTTGTTGTCCGTCTGTCTGTCTGTCTGTCAAGACCCTTTATCTCACGAACGGGTAAAGGTATCAGGTTGAAATTAATACCATATATTAGGATCCATGAACCACACAAGATCTGAAAATTTCAATTTTATGTTATGTCCTCATCTCCATACATTTATTCAAAAATGAAAAACCTACAGGGTACTTCCCGTTGACCTAAAATTATGAAATTTGGCAAGAAGGTAGGTCTCACGGTACAATTAATGGGAAAAGTCTGAAATCATTAAATATTACAACTTTTCTCACAACTAATGGTAACCAATTGTGATGAGCTCCCGTTTCAAGAACATTCATATAAGAGAGGGGTCAAGTTGGATGGTTGCTGAGGCGATATTTGTTTTAGTTCTATTTAAAAACGGGAACACTTACAAACTTGAAAATTGGTATGTTTATAGGGCATAGGCTATAAAATTACAACAAATAATAAAATTTGGTCAAGCGCGTGTCGGACTTAAAAAATCTAGCACATTAACTTAATGAAATTTCAACTAATACAATTATGTTTATGTGGTGGTACGGAACCCTCAGTGCGCGAGTCCGACTCGCACTTGGCCGGTTTTTTTTTCGTTTACAATAGGTGCGCCGAGTGCGCGTTGTGATTTTTAGAGCAGGGTCAGCGATTTGAATTTTTTTAAGGTAGGTAGGTATTTTATTTAATTTTATTATAGCTAGTAATTGTTACAGTTTATTTTTTACTAAGATGAGTATGTATTTACGTTTCTTTTTTTCATATAAATTAGTCTTATTTTCTTTCATGGTTTTCTCTGTTTGCACGCTTGCATCCTGCATCATTATACTTTATCCTTTAGTCACTCTAAGATTGACTGGTAGAGATCTCACGTAGGGATGAGTGCGCCTTTGCATGTCGTCTTTCCGAGAATAGTATTTTTGTTATTTTCGTGCAATAAAGATTAAACAACAACAACATAGAATGGTCTAGATCACACGTGTATTCTAGCATTCTTTCATCTGACCATTCTTTATTTTCTCCCGTGGTCAGTATGCGAGTTTTCGTCTGTGGAGAGGAAAGGGAACCTTTGTCCCCGTAGGCACTAAAACATTATTTTCACGACACGGCGCCGTTACTTTCAAACCCGCTAGGTGGTAGTTGTTCTAGTTTTGTTCCGATAAATAATAAATACATGGTGATGGCTGCGCCGCAAGTAATTTGTTTCTACAGATGTAATGGCATGGTCACCCTTGTTCATAAGCAACACTTTTTTATGTTTAATGGTTAACCTGTGAATGTTTATACCGCAACGACCAAATAATCCACTTTTCCTAAAACAGACACAACATTTTATACTAACATAAATACAAAATTAAAATAAAACATCCACAAGATCTCAAGATTAAGAAACGAATTGGTGATGACGAGTGACATCAACAACATGGCATGCAAAGGGATACCAGAAAATTATTTTAGCAAATGTTTTAGATATAGATAAAACTAAATAAAAAAGTCTTCCGCAGCTACTAAACTTGTATAAGAAAAAGACTGCTTTTAATTTAAAAATCAATAACTTTTTATTTTGCGGGCTTAATAATGCACAACTTATTTTAAAATAAAGTATAAATAAAAACACGTGGATGCAAAACTTAACTTTTTGCACGGAAATTGTGCAAAATTTGATAGTACTCGTAGGTATGGCAAGAATTAGAAAGGGATAAACCGCTCTGATCTTGCTCTACTCGTTTTGCCTTTGTAAGTTTAGGTTGCAGTCTACAATCACGATACTTGTTATAACATCATTGTAAAGTGGTTGGTTGTTGTGGCAAAACATTTTTTATGGCCATCAGGCCATCACATCAGGAGTTTTTTGCCAATTTCAGAGCTTGGAGGAACTACTGTTTATGGATGGATTTCAATGTACCTACATGGTGGATTTTTGAGATGGGACAGCAAGAGCAGGTAGGCACGACAGCAAGCACGTAGAAACAAAGCAGTAAAAGCAACGCGTCGGGCGTGCGTGACGCTACAACCAGAGACCTGCTCTACTAGCGTTTGTGCCAACGAGCGGCCGTGTGTACCATAACCGTTACAGCTTCACGAATATGGTCTTAGGAGACTATCCATAATTTATTGTGAAATTTGGATTTCCATTCATAGATAAAAAAAAATACAAAAATTGCTATTCTACGCAAAACAAATATTCCACTCATCAAAAACTTCAATGAGAAGTAGGCTACGAATAGGCCTTGGGTCATAGGTTGTAGTAGGTACTAATAAAAAAGTCGGAAATTGTAAAAAAAACTTTTATCTACACTTATGTCTTTGAAATATGATTCTTGAATCATTTACTCATATCAGCAGATGAAGGGGCGGGCTTACGCGGGCATGGCTTTTTGTCCTGATAGCTCGCCAGTGTGGCCGGTACTGCAATTATTTTCGTATTATTATAGTCATTGACATGGGATAAACGCTCCGTTTCTATGCGCGTATTTTCCAAAACCTTTGGTTTTGAAGGAAAACGCTTGAATAGTTGTTGAATTCAAATAGTTATTCTGTAGAAAAGGTTGTTCAGATTAATTTTTATTTAGTTTAAAACGTAGAGCAATTTAGGAAAATTATAAGTTTGAATTTTATGCAGATAAAAACTATAATTTTCGCATACTGGCCACACTGGAGGACAATGTCCGTGACTGCCCGCGTCTGCACGCCCCTTCATCTGCTGAGCGCTATAAAGTTGAATATTATGCAGAGTAGGTATCTATACAAATACCAGAATATATTTATTTTAGTATCTATTATATATTGGAAGCTTTTCTGAACAGTTCTTTTTGTCCATTTTTTTTCCTCTTGCTGTCTGGCAGCAAAGATTTTGTTTTTCTTACGTCGATGTCTGGCAGTCATATAACAAAAAAAAAACACAAAGAGATTTGAGGCGCTCGCCCATTGGGAGGAGCCAAATATTTTGAAAACTACGCGAGTGCAGTGTTTTTCTTATCTCAATGGGAGGAGCGCACGCATCGCGCGCATTTTGGTTATTTAGGTGCCGACACCCTCGCACACCATCCGCGCCGCATCGGACAATGTGACTAGTTTCTACCAATTTGGCTATTTGATATTTATTTTGGAACATTATGTTTACGAAACACACATACAAAATATACCTATGTCGATACTGGAAAGGAAATATCGCTTAAACGCCATTTTGAAGACGAAAAGGATTGATGAAAGTACAGGAAGCAAGGGAAGTATGTCAAGATCGTAGCAGGTGGAGGACTGTGGTCTCTGCCTACCCCAACGGGAAAGAGGCGTGATGTTATGTATGTATGAATGAAGACGAGACGAGGACGGGTCGGTAGTTAGCATCATTGTGGTACCTAGTTTAGTGTCTCAATGGTCAGTCGGTCAAATCTAACGTCAGATCAATGACATCTGGGAGATAAACAAGGTTGTCACTAGCTACAATCAGTAAAACAGTTTTGATACTTCTTATTACAGTATACTTATAAAATACACAGTGTAAAAAGACATAGGTACTATAAACTAAATCTGAAATCCAGAACAAACTATCAAACAAAACAACTTTCCCCAAAGAACCAAGACAAAATAAGAAAAACGCCAGCCAAGTGTGAGTCAGAATCGCGCACCGAGGGTTCCGTACCTACCACTTGGTAGTAGTCAGGGACGCGCAGTTGCGCAGAAGTGTATTAAATGCGCGCGACTGACTTCGCAAATCTGACTCTCACTAGACCAGTTTTTATTATTTCTAGTAACTCTACAGGGTAAATTTTAAAACATTCGAAAAATTTTGAGTTCGAGTTCAGACCACGAAACTGAACAACTTTCCTCAAGGAACATAGGTCGTTCGACGTAAAAGAAAATTCGATCTCCCATACAAAATGTATGGTCAGCTGACTGACTACTATGTAAGGGTAATAATTTTTTTTCGTCCGTTGACCTATGTTCCTAGGCGAAAATTGTTCAGTTTCGCGGTCTGAAAGTCTGAACTCAATCTCAAAATTTGTCGAATGTTTTCAATTTCACCCTGTATGTATAGCTTATGCTTTACGAATGTCACCGGAAAATGATAGAATCGTAAAATTCCTAGTAAGCTGATCAACTTTCGAAAGATTATAAAGAGTAGTTGTTAACCTTAGAAAGGGCTCAGCGTGCATTACTCAATGTGATGCTCAGAAAAGACCCTCTTTACGAAACAGCCCAGCTTTATGCTGATGCCAAGGTTCTGTCGGTGCGTCAGCTCTATATTTTACGCGTCTCACTTAAACAGCATCACGCAGTGCTGGCCTCAAGTGAGTACAAAGTTTTACTCAAGAAACGAGTATTCAAAGTCCCACTGCCCGAAACTAAAACATCCTTCGCCAGAAGATTGTTTCCTTATTTGTCCTTATACCAGGCCACTCAGAAAGTATTGCGAAAAATAGTTTTTATATATGGGAGACTGGCCGGTCAGAATCTTTTTCGAAAATATGATTACTTGTAAGTAAAAACATGTGTGTTCCATTTTCAAAATTTCCCTCCACATTTTTTGCGAGCCAATTCAAAGTATCGTGTCTTACTGAAAAATGGATCTGCGCCGGGAACATTTTAGAGCTATGATTTTTTACGATTTCAAGTGTCGCCTGAAACCGGATGAATCGTTCGATAGACTTCAAATGGCATTTATGGATGAAGGCCCCTCCAAGGCAACCGTGTATCGTTGGTATAACGAATTTAGGCGCGGTCGACCAACCTTGGGGGATGAAGAAAGAAGCGGTCGCCCTTTGACGGCTATTACGGAAGAAAACGTGCTAGCAGTGAAAAATTTAATCCAAGATAACAGGCGAATTACATATCAGGAGATTCAGCACATATTAAAGATTGGATCGGGAAGCGTTCACGAGATTCTACACGGGCATCTTCGCGTGAGGAGGATAGTATCGCGCTGGGTGCCGCACTACCTCACCGACGCTCAGAAGCAGGCCCGGGTGGAATGGTGCCGTGATATGCTGAACAAATTTGAAGCAGGCTCGTCTCGGCGTGTTTACGACATCGTAACAGGTGATGAGTCCTGGATTTATCAATACGATCCAGAAACCAAGCGCCAGTCGACAGTTTGGGTGTTTCAAAATGAACCAACGCCTACCAAAGTGAAGCGATCTCGAAGGGGGGGGAAGATTTTGATCGCCAGCTTTTTTAATTTGACTGGCCACTTGGCCTCAATTCCCTTACGAGATCAAAGAAGCATCAACGCCGAATGGTATACTACCAAATGTTTACCAGAAGTTTTTTCTGTTGTGAGCAACAAGCGACCAAACACAGGGCTCCGCGGACTACTGCTCCACCACGACAATGCGCCTGCACACACCGCGCTCAAAACGAGGGACTTCCTGGACAGCACACCAGTCAAACTCCTGGGTCACCCTCCTTACAGCCCTGATCTAGCACCGTGTGACTTATTTTTATTTCCAAAAATAAAAAAATCAGCTCAAGGGGATACAATTTTCGTCGCCGGAAGATGCGCTGGCTGCGTTCGAGCAGGCTGTAAACGAGGTGTCTACGGCGGACTGGAAAAAGTGTTTTGAAAACTGGTTCAGACGCATGAATCTTTGTATAGAGGCTGGTGGAGAGTACTTTGAAAAGATTTAATAAAAATATATGTACCTGTAGAACAATTTTTTTTAGTGTCGCAAATATTTCTGAGTGTCCCACGTATGTTTATAACAAAGCTATGAAAGCCTGCGATTTTAGACACTCTTCGGTAACAGAAGCAAAGTCAAAAATTAAATCCTGGCTCTTGGCATTATCGTATGCAGAAACAGAAAAGGTTCTCGAGGTTGTGACATAAACCAGGTTTTTTTGGGTCAAACTCAGTTGTGTGCAGTTAAGCAAGTCGTAGTTTGTTGTATTTTATTATTATTATTTTGTTTATATTTTTATTTATCTATATTATATACTCTTATATAGGTACATACTATAAATTTTATTTTGTATTAATAAATATGGTTTTGTATTTAAATATTCCACTGCACAATTTTTTAAATTTTATTAGCATCAATTTTAAAATACGTTAGTCTAAGTGATCTGTTAAGTGTTTTTCGATAAATTTGTAGCCTGGCTAAAACGATCTCCACGATACAGGCTTGCCTAGTGTGGAGTTCATTTGTAAATCTACTTTTGTAAATTTTGAACTTTCAAAAATAAAGAAATTTGTATTTGACTCCAAAAAAAAAGATATATGCTAATCCAAAACCTTTTTGCAGTAACTATGCAGAAATACAATGTAATTTACTTAATTATTAACTATTTGTCAATGTGTCATATAAATTGCTTTTTTATTTGTATCTGTCTGAATCTGTTCGTGTTACTGTAAATAAATTGATTCTATTCTTATACAGTATTTTAGAGTATGAATGATTTCACATGCTATGTCCAAAAAGATAAAATAATGTCTTACATTTTCACCTAAAATGACACGGTTAATATCCCGTACATTTACTGAAAATGTCACTTTTGATTGTAGTTTTTTTGAATGATTTTTTACCTTAATAGAGTTTTTTTTAAACCAAAAACTAAACAGTATCCTGAATTTTTGAATGGTAATTTTTATTTTGTAGCATTTGATCCTACATAAATCTCGCATCTGCGTAGACGGTCAAGCGCTAAGTTAAAAACGGACGTGTTAAAAAACTGTTCTATTTGGAAAAACATCCCAATATTTTTGAGATGTTTTTAAACCAAAAAGCAGATCGTGAAAGTATATCTAATATGATAACTCTAAAAACTAATGAAAGCTGTTTTTCGCTTTCATGTTTAGATTCAGATATCTTCATCGTAATGTTATTTCATCATAAAGTTCTTTGGGACAAGTTGTTCAGTTTTATGGGCTGATTCTGCAGATTCACATCCCACAATACTGATGTGGTTGTACCTTTTTTGTTTCCTTTGTGTTCAAATATCGTACATTACAGCCACCCTACTTCATACGTAAAACAGTTCGGCTTTTTCATAGAAAAAGTAAAGGAATAATGGATACCCATAGAAGAATATTCCGCAAATAGCATTCCTATCAATTTTGCAGCCATTTACTCTAAAATATTTTACTGTTTTTGCAGAAAATATACTCGATTTAAAAAAACATTTAGCATGACATAAAAATGTGTCAAAGACGGGGATACCAGTAATGTATTAAAAAATATTACCAAAAAGGTTGATGACCAATGAAGAAGTACATAACCTGCTTGACCTTAAACAACACAATTAGATCAAAAATATTTATATATATATATAGGATGACTTTTAATTAGTTCTTGATAGCAAAAGATATGCATGTACTCATGATACTGAACAACTTTTCCCAAGGAACATAGGTCGAAATACGAAAAACCAAGTTTGACCTCCCATACATAATGCGCTATCAGCTGATGCAGTTTTTATGGGAGGTCAAAACTAGATTTTCGTATTTCGACCTATGTTCCTTTGGGAAAGTTGTTCAGTACATTCATACCTTTTTCTATCAAGAACTAATTAAAAGTCACCCTATATATTTATATACCTATATAGGGTGACTTTTAATTAGTTCTTGATAGAAAAAGGTATGAATGTACTCATGATCCTGAACAACTTTCCCCAAGGAACATAGGTCGAAATACGAAAATCAAGTTTTGACCTCCCACAGAAACCGCATCAACTGATAGCGCATTTTGTATGGGAGGTCAAATTTGGTTTTTCGTATTTCGACCTATGTGCCTTAGGGAAAGTTGTTCAGTATCATGACTACATGCATATCTTTTGCTATCAAGAACTAATTAAAAGTCACCCTATATACAAACATTGCTCGTTTAATAGTATCGGGTTAGTATTTATTGTATTGAAGAATGCACCGGAGAGAAAATCTGAAATCTACGATTACTTGTACATAGTGACTCAGTAAGCCGTATACGATTTTTTTTGTCTCGATTTTGCAAAAAAATATCCAAAAAAGACCAAATCGACCGATGCTGGCTGCTGGTCTATCTCGACTTACAAGCCCGCAGACACGCTCCACCAGGGACTAGATAAGTACTATACGTAGGGAGCAGGGGGCAGAGTGAATCAGGGGGCACAGTGGTTATTCATTAATATCTCGCTCGCTATTCATTAAAAACACACACTCACTTCGAACGATTGCATGATCTATCCAATACCCCTCCCTCCCACCGGTCACCGTCACGTTCTCACTGCCAGAGGTCAAGCTGCAGCCGCTCCGCGAAACGTAAGCCACCACTTTTTTTTCTTGATGTTATTTTGTGAATCTTTTTGACAAACTTAGCCATTCAAATTGTATATTTGTTTGTTTTTTTACTAATAACCATTTAATGAGCTACGTAAGTCGTGGTTATTCTATTGCGTCACGATTAATTTTAATAGTAGTTTCAGTTATTGTTTCTAATTTGACCATAAGGGGTACAATGAACTAATTTCATGTGGGGCACTGTGGACTGTGATCCATAGTGCCCCATAAATGTATTATTTAACTTAACCTTTCTGTTTAATTGATTCAGGTAAAAATGATAGGTACACAATCGTATGCACCAATGTTAGGTATTGGTGCATACGGAAAAAAATTAAAAAAATGCTGTTTTATGTTTTTCTTAAAATAAATTTTAATTATGATACCTACTAAATGTAAGTATATAATGACTGAAATGCAACAAAAGAGACTAATTTATGCCAATTAAGCACTAAAAAGCTTTAATATGTGATTACCAAGCGAATTGTGTTTTATTTTAATAACACATCAATTAAGTTCAATGTACCCCATATCAATTTTGAAGTAAAATTAAGGTAAATATTCACTGTGCCCCATGGAGATTCACAGTACCCCAAGCCTAAGTCCATAGTGCCCCATAGCTGGGGCACAGTGGACCATTATCCACTTTAAGAAAAATATTCAATTTCTCAGAAACTGTTGCGTTTATTTTTATGTTTTTTTGTATACCTTTAACACCAAGTTACCTCTTGTAAGTAAAATATAAGAACCAGCGTTAAAGATAAATGCAGTAGAGAGCACAAATAAAAAAGTGGTTCACTGTGCCCCCCGCTCCCCTACAACTGGACTGAGTGCCATGTAGAAAAATTGTGCTGACAGCAAGTAACATAAGATACCGCGGCGGTGTCTCTTTCTAAAAAGGGTGACAATGCTATTCTGAAGATTGTGGGAAACCAAACAGGGTATCGTATCCAAATAGAGCCAATTAAAAGCATACTACATTATAAACAGTGTTTTATTATTTACAGGTAATTATTAAAAAACGTCACGTCAAAACAGAAAAAATATACAATATTTACATACCTACAAATAAGAAAAAAAAGCATTCGCCCATCAAAAACAAGTTATTCCCCAGGTATCCCCAGGGTTCCCATCTCGGACCTTGTTTTTTCACGCTTTTTATTAACGATATAAGTCAATGTTTTCATAATTCGAATCATTACTTGTTTGCCGATGACCTCAAAGTATTTAAAAGCATTAAAAATTTGAACGACTCTAGGTTACTTCAAGATGACCTAGACAGGCTTAGAGATTGGTGTCAGAAAAATAGGCTAAAATTAAATGTTGGCAAATGCCAGCACATTAAATTTACTCGTAATAAAAACATAGTATGTACAAACTACAGTTTAAATGGGGAAACGCTAGAGGAAGTAAGTCACATCCGTGATCTAGGCGTTCAACTTGACTCCAAACTTAATTTTATCAGGCATATAGATACAGTCATTGTCAAGTCTACTAAAATGCTTGGTTTTATTCTAAGAGAGTGTAAGAATTTTAAAAACCCAGTCACAAAAAAAAACATGTTTTACTCCTTAGTCAGAAGTCAACTAGAGTATTGTAGTGTGGCTTGGGCACCATCTTATAAAGTTCATATAAATCGGCTTGAGAAATTACAAAGAGTATTCCTTCGGCATATGACTTACCATTGCAAACTGGCTAAAAAACTTAAGTCGTACGAAGAACGTTTGATACACTTTAAAATGTCTTCATTGGAGAAACGTCGTCGTCAAATGCTGGATTTGGTCTTTCTCAAAAGACTAGTTACTAGTTCCATTAATTGTCCTAGTCTTCTTCGTAAAATCAAATTCAATGTGCCTCGAACCTTACCACGTTCATCCAACATTAAACTTTTTCAACAACCTATCAGTCGTACCAACTTAAAAAAGCATCCATCACTTTATAGATTTTTTTCCCTGTATAACGTATTCCAAGAATCTATAGACTTAAATGTAACACCAATTAGTAGGATAAAAAGTATTTGTACTCACTAGTTGAGAGCATAAAACTTACTGCTAATTCTGAAATTTTAAGTAGTTTCTCTTTTTTTCTTTTTCTCTTATAGATTTTTTGTATCAGCATCTAGCACCATTTTTCAAAGCTAGCTTGTTTTTGTTTTCTCATTTAATGCTTATGAGTATAGTGTTGGTGTATTAATGTTTCTAATTAGTATTAAATATAAAGTAATTTAAGGTCCTTAATTAAATTATTCAGAGCATTCTTTAAGTGATATGACACTTAGATTTAAGTAATGTTTGTCTTCTTGTATTTATACAGTGTACATATTGTTGAAGAGCCAAATAAATAAATAAAAAATGAATAAAAATAAAAAGTTATGATGGACATGAACATTTAAAAATGAAACTGATTTTACTGTGAGAAAAATACCACATATTGTGGAAATTTGCGGTTTATCATAGTAGATTTTAACATACAAGTGGACGTCGACTGTCAGAGCTACTAAAAAACAGACGAACAACAGCCAACTATTTAAACCAACAAAGCACAAGTGCAAAAACCCTTACTTTTGTTTTAAATTTGTATGTAAAATCATTGTATTATCTAATGCTTCTTTCTAAATTTCTATTATTATTTACTATTATTATATAGGTCCCTCTCTTCTTGACTCTGGGTGGGCTTAAAATCAGCCACTAGCTGTGCCCATGCCATTTTCTCAAATGTTTTGTTTTCTTGACATACTGATGTTATTTGGAATTGAGAAATAAATGTATTTGTATTTATATTTGCAAAAACCCACTAAAAACCAGCTACACTTGCTACAAAAAATACAAAGAATAAATAAAGGAATAAAAAGATATAAATATAACATCAGTAGGTACAGAAATATTTAACACCATAGAAAAAAACCGGTCAAGTGCGAGTCGGACTCGCGCGCCGAGGGTTCCGATATACCTATAGTATTTTTGGAAGCAATAAAGTCCATTTTCAGGACCGCAAAACTAAATTTTATTGTAAAGGTTTTTTGCAGATTTCTGAAAAACTGTGCAACTTAGAAAGATCGTTTTATTTTTGCTGTAAAGTTTACATAAACCTCTGTCAACTGTAATTAATTCAGATTTTCCCTTACTCAAACTTCGCAGATAAGGGGGGGGGAATGGTATTTTTTTTGACATTTTTCATCATAACTTGAAAACTAAGAAACTTAAAAAAATACAAAAATATATTTTAAAATGTACAAGTAAAGCCCTTTCATATGATACCCCACTCGACCTAGTAGCGACAATTTGAAATTTGGCCCCCCCTATTTTGGCCCCCTTTACATTAATAATCATACTTTTTTCAAAAAAAATTCATGTGCAATTAAGTTGGGCAACTATATTCTAAAACTATTCCAAATTTCAGCTCGATAGCGTAAGTGGTTGCTGAGATATAGAGGTGTGACAGACAGACGGACAGACAGAGCGGCACCATAAGGGTTCCTTTTTTTTACCATTTTGGTATCGGAACCCTAAAAATATAAATAAGTATGCTAAAACTTTGAAAATAAAATAAAGATAAATAATAATACTGAAGATACCTAAAAATTAAAATACTGAAATACAGAAATTAAGACAAAAAAAAACTAAAAGCTGAAGGGGAATTCATACATATCATGCAATTTGTGCCAAGTTTTTTTTTTCGGAATTCAGTATGTTATAAAGGTTTTAGAAAACCAACGCAAGCAAGGAAAATAAACAGCAATCAACAAAATTCATTAACGCTGAGCCGTATCTGCTGGAGCTACAGATGTGAAATTTTATACAGAGATTTTTTGCACGTCAAAACAACCCACTAAGAAAGGACTTTTAGAAATTTGTCCCCAAGGAAGTGTAAAAGGGATGAAACTTTGTATAAAAGGCCACAGTACAGTTAAGGGTACAGTTTTAACACGACTTACCTACTCATAGTAAAAAAAAAATTTGAACCAGAGAAGGTACAGCACTCTGTTTCAAAACTGCTCGATCTTTATTTGGCACAAAGTCTTCTTTTTTAAAATGTTTTCTACATACAGATGTATGTTTCGTGATTTTTCTCGAAAATTTTGGTATCACAAGGTTTTCGGAATCTGAAAAGTTTAAAAACCACGCGAGTGAAGTCGACACTACACAAAACGTCTAGAATCCATCCCATCTCTACCCGTGGGTGTCGTAGAGGCGACTAAGGGCTCATGAACCGGAGGATATGGGCAGTAGCGTCCTTCCGTCTACCTACTACGGTCACCAACAACCGTGGTCTATGATCAGCTGTAACGCTCCCAAGCGTGGTGACTAAGGTAGGTACAATGATTTATTAATTATTATTTTACTAGCATGGTAAGTACTTCCCCTCCATATCGTTCCAGCAAGAGCTGGAGTTCTAAAGGGAGCTCCGTGTCCTGCAGTGGACGTATTACGGGATGTTATTGAAGTATTATGAAACTTTGCAACGCTAAAAAAGTATAAGCTTCTGCCCAGAGCGGCTTCCGAGAAAAATCTTCCCATCGCAACGACGGGTCGAGACGTCCAACCTAAATTTATGTCACCCTAACTTCTAAACTTATCTAAACAAGCAAATCGTAGTAAAAACACATACTTATGGTAAGAAAATCCACAATCCGGAAAATATTCGCTCTTGCAGGCTTCAACAATGCAATTTTGCATTTTAAATTTTTCCAAAATTTAGTATTTTCAAAAAATCCGCGTCGTTCCATATTTTGGTAAAATGACATTTAGAGTTGACACATACTTATTTGTTTTCTACCACTTATCAGCGGATGCAATTTTTATGGTAAGTCAAATTTATGTTCCTTGGGAAAAGTTGTCAGTTACATGGGTAGGCTACCACCCGAGAGGTTTTGCGTATTTGAAATTACACGTTGTATTTTATCTCGGGCGTCGTGCTGAGGGGGCGGTAGCTCTGAACATGAAACTAAAAAACTTTTGTACTGCAACTTTTGTAACACTGCAAAAAAAATTGCTTTTTCATACAAATTGGCTTGGTCTTGTTCAGTTTTATTTTCAGTGCTACCACCCGAGAGATTTTTCGTTATTTACTCAATACGTTGTCTACGCCTAGAGACCATACAAGTATATCGAATTTCATACATTGCACAAAACGCCTGCAATAGATTGCCGTTGACATTTAAATGAATTTGGCATACCGCTGCTCACCAATAAAATCCAGCAGCCAGCTAGGCATTTTACTAAAAAATGCGTTAGCATACGCATGTATTTTATTGCAAAATGTTCACTACTTAATTTACTTTAAGTATCGTACACTTTTTTTCTGTTAAATTGTTTATAAAATAATTCAAATTCCTACCAAAAATTTAATAATCAGAAAAAGTATGAACGGCAACACCGCTGTTTTGACCACTTTTTTGCGTACGAAGTATATCGACCTTCGAATAACTTGGCGGAAAAAGTAAATTTGTACGTTCAGGGGCTCGCTCCACTTACAGCTTTGACAGAATTTTTTTTGGTATTCTGTAAATTTTTACAACACAAGCGCAGTGGAGTGAACTAGGGATGGGCAACAAATCGCTTATATGAAAATCGACAAATCGACTGTACATTATCAGCTCATTTCGACGTTAATTAATTATTCATTTAGTGTTTCTAAAAACAAAACGTAATAGTCAATCCTTTTACTTAATTTGAAGTTTAAAATATTAGTTCTGTACAAAATTTTATAATAGATTCAGCGCGCAATGCCTTTGCGGGCGAGCTATACATAAAAAAAATATGAAGCATATCAACATCTGTCAAACAAGTCACAAATCACAACAACAAATTTAATTATTTTGCTAGATTTTCAACTAGATTTAAATTCGCTTCATAATAGCACAAAGTAGAAGAGCATTTGATGCCACAAGTTATTATATAAGGTGTAATTTAATTAGACCCAAATATTTCTAGGGGTGGTGTAACTTTGATAAAGAAACAGGTTTTTCAAAGTTTTAGCGAAATCGACTCGCTGGTTTTTTTTTTGTAATTTTCAAACAAAAAAATAATAAATCTTTGCAATCATCCTGTAGTATTGATTTCCACCGTACTACAAGTATGGCACCTGCACACTCACACACACAAGATCGGCCGCCTTGCGCGCGATTGGCTTACGACTATTCATTCAATTAATTCAAAGGGCGGCAGCGCGGGGGGGCAAGCACCACGACGTCTGCGGCCGCGGGACGCTCTGTGTGGATCGCGCATGCCACGCACGCACCGACCGAGTCCCTACGAAATAAGCTAGAAACCTAGCATTCGCGCCTCGTGCTAATCCTTGCAGGATCGGATGAGCGACGCCAGGCCGGACCTTTACCTACCATCGCCTACATAGGTACCTACCTCCGCCATACCTACCTAGGCAGCTACTTGCCTGAGGAGTAGGTAGTTAGGTACCTACATAACAAATTCATTCATTTATTCATATCGTGTGGGTTGCAAGGTTGATGACCGTACTCACAAACCCTGGTACCGCCAGATGCCAAAGGCCTCTGACATGGCTCATTAACGACTACATCCGTAGATAGGTAATAAGTAGGGACCATCGGGTTGACGTGCCCTCCGAAGCAATCATGTAACATTTCGGACAATCGGGTGATTCATCCTGCAATATCCTAACCAAACTGGGCTGGTCGCACAAAAATATTTTTGTTTGACAGTGTCCCCATCGGGAAACGAACCCAGAACCTCCTGATCGAGAGCCAAGCACTCTAACACTAGACCACGGAGGCTGTAGGTACATAACAAATTTACAAGCACCTATTGCTATAATACGTACGTAAAGTACAGTCAAGAGCACATCACGCCTGACACATTGGACTTTGTACCGTTTTTATTTCAATAGACGTACGAGCTAGAGTCGCACTGCAAGTGTCAAGCTTGACCTGTCGTTGACTGTACCTACTTGCGGGCGAAATGTATGGCACGTCATACCTACCTACTTTTCGCCCGCAATCCCGAGCTGTTGCGTCCTATACCTCTTCTTACGTGCGCACGTACAGTCAAGAGCACATCAAGCTTGACACATTGGACTTCGTACCGTTCTTATTTCGATAGACATTCGGGCTAGTCACACTGCGAGTGTCAAGGTTGACCTGTCGTTGACTGTACATGATTAAGGACCATAGTTAAGGACCTTAGGTACAGTCAAGAACAAGTCAAGCTTCATAGTTTCATCATGATTAGCCCGTACAAAGTGTCAAGCTTGACTTGCTCCTGGCTGTACCTAGATATAAGATAATAGGTTCTTGCTATTTTTCAATTCAATCCAATTTAGGGCTCCCGCACACGACCGAGTTTTTGTAGGTCCGATTATCGGGCACATTTTTCCTCCGATTTTACGACCGATTTTGTGACCGACCCAACGCACACGAGCGATAATCGGTGACCGATTTTCTTGTATGACGAATGACGATAGGGAGGTGATCGATCAAAATAATATCGACACACGATGTCGATGATTTTATTTTTTGTTAGTGAGATAAGATTCCATGAAAATATTTTTTTATAAGTCTCGGTATTATCAAAAATGCTTCTAATGGTCATTATTTGTTAATATACAGGGTGTTAGGCTAGGATACCTATACAGGATGTAAGAGTAAGTATAAAAGGTTTTAGGTTAGAACGACTAAGTACTATACATACAGGGTGCTAGGGTAAGTATACTGGGTGTTAGGTTAGGATTATTATACAGGATGTTAGGGTAAGTATACAGGATGTTAGGGTAAGTATACAGGATGTTAGGGTAAGTATACAGGGTGTTAGGTTAGGATAAATACACACGGTTTTAGGGTAAGTATACAGGGTGTTAGATTAGGATCACTATATGTATAGGGTCTTATGGTAAGTATACATGGTGTTAGGATAGGATAACTATACAGGGTGTTAGGTTAGGATCACTATATGTACAGGGTTTTAAAGTAAGTATACAGGGTGTTAGGTTAGGATTACTATACAGGGTGTTAGGGTAAGTATACAGGGTGTTAGATTAGGATCACTATATGTACAGAGTCATCTATACCCGTGGGTGTCGTAAGAGGTGACTAAGGGCTTATGAACCGGAGGATGGGCAGCAACAACTTTCTGTGAATCGTACGATCTTACATACTGCGGTCACCAACAACAGCGGTCGCCAGCCGCAACGCTTACATGCGTGGTGACTATGGTAAATCCCCCTCAAAGTACCACGCGATTTTACTGGAGATCTGGTGGGAGCTCCCTGTCGTGCAGTGGACGCGTTTATGGGATGTTATGATGATATTACGATATGTACATCGTGTGGCCTGGATTAATGGATTAATGGACCGTCCATAGGGTATCACTGATCGATTGACAGTACTTGCAGGTATCCTTAACCAATAAATTCTGCACAATAAATACAATAATGAATTGAAAAATTCACTACCCGACTACGGCAAAGAGGAGGGTTATGATTTTGAACGGTATGTATGTATACTGGTCCTTCATAACTTCTAAACTAGTTATCGTAATTTGACAAATGAGGTACCGTTAGGAGCGTCTTGATCAACCGCTGGGTATAGTAGGTAGGACTAAGCCCGCCCCGGCTTCGCACGGGTAGATATAGTGTTTTTTTGTGTCACGGGTTACTAAAAAAGAGTAAAAACGATTTGGATTTATTTTTAATTTGGATTTATTTTTAAATTACTTAGTGGTAGGGATTTTGTGCAAAGTCCTTCTGGTGAAGTACCACCCCCTTGCCTATTTCTGCCGTGAAGCAGCAATTCGAAGGGTAAGGGAGCCAGTAAAACTACCGGCACATGAGACATACCATCTTAGTTCTCAAAGTAAGCAACGCGCTTTGCTATCTTATTAGTTTCCAAATATCCTATACTATTAAACGTGCAATATTTGTACAGTACCTGGTCGACCGAGCTTCGCTCTATAATAGCTGCCTGAACATTAAAATATCATCGGGTGAGCAAGCTATTCTACTCGCCAACAGGTGGCGCTGTAGGTTTCTGTCTTAAAGGCGGCCCCCGAACGCTCTCATATAGTAAATTTCATCGAAATCGTTAGAGCCGTTTTCGAGAAACAGATTGCAAACATATAGGTATATTTGTATACAAATATTGCTCGTTAAATAGTATTTTCCCAAGGAACATAGTTCGAAATACGAAAAACCAAATTTGACCTTCCATACAAAATGCGCTATCAGCTGATGCAGTTTCTATGGGAGGTCAAAAATTGATTTTCGTGGGAAAAGTTGTTCCGTTACTGATTTTGATCCCTGATCTATGTCACGCATTCAAATTACCCGGTATATATATATTTGTAAACGGTTTCTCGAAAACGGCTCTAACGATTTCGATGAAATTTACAATTTCTCCGCGATTTAGACGGAAATCTACAGTGCTATCTGTTGGCGGGTAGAATAGCTTGCTTATCCAATGATATTTTAATGTTGTGGCGGCTATTATAGAGCGAAGCTCGGTCGACCAACTACTGCCACTAATATGGGTGCTATGGGCGGTAGTGAACACTTATCAGGTGGCCCACCTGCGCGTTTGCTCACTTGTAACATAAAAAAAATGGTTTAGGTTCATAAGTAATAGACAAAGCTAGATTTCTCATCATCGCATACACTCTTTGATGCTCTACCTATGGGATAAAGGCGTAATGATGCGTTTGATTAATATTAAAATAACTTTAAACATCATTAAACCAATTCCTCATAATATCTAAGAGAGCCTATACTTTAATTATTTGCCCCTGTTATGTACAGGACTAACGTGCCATACGTTGTAGGTACGAGTATATACCTAATCCGTTTCAAGCTATGGTTTCAAGAGTCAATGCCAACACTTACCAACACATTTTGCAGCCATAGAACCAGACAAACCACCAAGAACCAGACGAACTAGAGTATATTTGACGAAAAAAATAACATTATGTTACAAACTTGTTTTTTTTCTGACAGCTTTAGCTGATTACTATTGATCATGGTGCACAATAGCCTTGATATAGTTAGCTGCAAAATGTGTTGCTAAACTTTGGCATTGACTCGTGAAACAGATTATATTATATTCACTAGTACCTACTCTAGCGCACCTAATGTACTTACGCAGAGCAACAGATGGGTACTTGCGGTGAAGCGGGGGGAGGGGGGCGGGCATCGTAAATACGGATACGGAGCACCTTGTTTTAAAGGTTGATAACTAAACACTGGCTCTACACGTTGGCTGCGTGACCGCGCCGGCGTAGCCAACGTCTACTAGGCCCGTTTGCGTGAGTTTGCCGTTTGCGACCAACGCTCGCCGGCGTGCCGTCGGTTATCGGTTTTGCCACAAGCCGCAAACGGCGGTCACACGTTGGCCGTGTCCTCATTTCCAATAAGTGGAGTAGATGGACGTTTTAATTTTTTTTTAATAAGTAAAAATTATTTCATCTTATTTTTCAAATATGGTGCAGCTGGTAATAAAAATTAAAAGCACTGTAAAAGTACATTGCAGCGGCAGTAATAGTCTCCGCGTCTACGTCCATCTTGCTTGACAGACCTACACGCTACACCTACACACACCAACGTGTGAACGCTGTCATCAAGCTTGCCGAGCCGGCGCGGCCAACGGTTGGCCCAAAGTCTACTGGGGGCTAAAGGCTCATCCACATATTCGGCCATGAACGCCAAATATAAGCCAACACGCATGTGTAGGTATAAGGCATATACAGCGAACAAAATAACTCTTACTGTGGCGCAGAAGTCAAGAAAAGAGTCGCGGGAGTGAGCGCGGTAGTGGGAGAGGATGCGAGTGAATCGTTCATTGGCTCTCCGCCTGTCACCCATGCGCAGAAAATAAGAACCACAGAGCTCTGAAGTCCATCTACTTCTAGAGACGAATTCTTTATGTCATTCAATACAAATCAGTGTCACCATTTACTAAAACTAACACGTTTTCCTTTGAGTGCGATAAACATAGTACCATTATCGCGAGAGAGTAATATGCAAAAAACCAGTGACAGCGTCTCTATGGCAACGAATGTGTTTATGATGTGCATTCAAAATAAGCACCTAGGAACATAAATTGGAAAGTATACCTATTCAATAAGGAACCAATGTTTTTTACTATATTCGCTTCTATGGGGGGGTGCGCGCGCAGGCGGAGTGGCCCTATCGTAGTTCTGTGGTCAGAACCAAACTTAAGGAGAGATCACACCTGGCTGAATTCAAAGACTAATTCGGCACAGTATATCACGCCCCGTGTGGTGCCGGCAAAAAATTGTACCAACCTATCTCTACCCATGGGTGTCGTAAGAGGCGACTACAGGGCTAATGAACCAGAGGATGTGTATCGTATCATCTCTCTTATATTCTGCGGTCACCAACAACCGCGGTCCATGGTGCCAGCCGTAACGCTAACAAGCGTGGTGACTATGATACTTCTCCTGCACATTGTTTTAGAAAAACTGGAATTTTGGAGATAAGATAAAGATATTTATTTGCTAAAGAAATTTAGGGAGGGAGTTTCCTGTCCTGTAGTGGACGTTTCATGGGATGTCATGATAATATTACGATATACATCGTAATATAGTAAAGGAGCTTTTATTTTTAAGAAGATTTCTGCAACTGGCAGTAAGACGCATATTTATAGAAAAGTGCCTACGTACAGTTGACCGCACTTCAGTGGTAACACTTTGTCCATTGCGGGTCTCTGGTTTCGGGCGTCCTGTTTATGTTTTGACTGACGTGCTGTTGACCGTACCTACCTAGCATAGCTATCCAAACCTGAAACGAAACTGGAAAAAAAAACAATGAAAACCGGTTGTTTCGGTTGTTCCAGTCCAAAAACCGACCCTACCCGTAAATAATCCGTTCTTGAATTTTTTTTTCGTAGGTCCCTCGGGGGGTACTGGGAGTGTAAATTTAAAAAGGAGACTGAATTAGGCTCCCGTGTGTATTCGAAAAATGGTTTATTTTTTCAAAAAAATGGTTTTTCTTGAATAACTCGGCCATTTTTGATTTCACAGTAAAACCGTACGGACAAAAATTGTAGGAAATTTGAATTTCTACAAGTTTAGTCCTTACAATTTTTCTTCAAGGATCGATATTTTTTTAAAATTAAACCTGAAAAACGCAACAAATTCAAAATATTACCATTATCTCCTATGTTCCACGTTTTACGGCATGAATAAAAAGAAACAAAGTTGTAGAAAATCAAATTCTGAACAATTTTGGTCCCTACCTTTTTTCTCCCAAAATCGATATTTTGGAAATTAAACCTGAAAAACGCGACAAATTGAAAATATTATCATTATCTCCTATGTTCCACGTTTTACGGCATGAATGAAAATAAACAAAGTTGTAGAGAATCAAATTTTGGACAATTTTGGTTTCTACCTTTTTCCCCCCGAAATCGATATTATGGAAATTAAACCTGAAAAACACGACACAAATTCTAAATATTATCATTATCTCCTATCTTCCACGTTTTACGGCAAGAATGAAGAGAAATAAAGTTGTAGAGAATCAAATTCTGAACAATTTTGGCTCCTACCTTTTTTCCCCCAAAATTGATATTTTGGAAATGGAACCTGGAAAACGCGACCGATTCAAAATATTATCATTATCTCCTATGTTCCACGTTTTACGGCATGAATGAAGATAAACAAAGTTGTAGAGAATCAAATTTTGAACAATTTTGGTTCTTACCTTTTTTCCCCCAAAATCGATATTTTGGAAATTAAACCTGAAGAACGCGACAAAAATTCTAAATAGTATCATTATCTCCTATGTTCTACGTTTTACGGCAAGAATGAAGAGAAACAAAGTTGTAGAGAATCAAATTTTGAACAATTTTGGTTCTTACCTTTTTTCCCCCAAAATCGATATTTTGGAAATTAAACCTGAAAAACGCGACACAAATTCTAAATATTGTCATTATCTCCCATTTTCCACGTTTTACGGCAAGAATGAAGAGAAACAAAGTTGCAGAAAATCAAATTTTGAACAATTTTGGTCCCTACCTTTTTTCCCCCAAAATTGATATTTTGGGAATTAAACCTGAAAAACGCGACACAAATTCTAAATATTATCATTATCTCCTATGTTCCACGTTTTACGGCATAAATGAAGAGAAACAAAGTTGTAGAGAATCAAATTTTGAACAATTTTGGTTCCTACCTTTTCCCCCAAAATCGATATTTTGGAAATTAAACCTGAAAAACGCGACACAAATTCTAAATATTATCATTATCTCCTATGTTCCACGTTTTACGGCATGAATGAAGATAAACAAAGTTGTAGAGAATACAATTCTGAACAATTTTGGTTCTTTTCTTTTTCCCCCCAAAATCGATATTTTGGAAATTAAACCTGAAAAACGCGACACAAATTCTAAATATTATCATTATCTCCTATGTTCCACGTTTTACGGCAAGAATGAAGAGGAACAAAGTTGCAGAAAATCAAATTTTGAACAATTTTGGTTCCTACCTTTTTTCCCCCAAAATCAATATTTTGGAAATTAAACCTGAAAAACCCGACACAAATTCTAAATATTATCATTTTCTCCTATGTTCCACGTTTTACGGCAAGAATGAAGAGAAACAAAGTTGCAGAAAATCAAATTTTGAACAATTTTGGTTCCTACCTTTTTTCCCCCAAAATCGATATTTTGGAAATTAAACCTGAAAAACGCGACACAAATTCTAAATATTATCATTATCTCCTATGTTCCACGTTTTACGGCAAGAATGAAGAGGAACAAAGTTGCAGAAAATCAAATTTTGAACAATTTTGGTTCTTACCTTTTTTCCCCCAAAATCGATATTTTGGGAATTAATCCTGAAAAACGCGACACAAATTCTAAATATTATCATTATCTCCTATGTTCCACGTTTTACGCCATAAATGAAGAGAAACAAAGTTATAGAGAATCAAATTTTGAACAATTTTGGTTCCTACCTTTTTCCCCCAAAATTGATATTTTGGAAATTAAACCTGAAAAACGCGACACAAATTCTAAATATTATCATTATCTCCTATGTTCCACGTTTTACGGCATGAATGAAGATAAACAAAGTTGTAGAGAATCAAATTCTGAACAATTTTGGATCCAACCTTTTTTCCCCCAAAATCGATATTTTGGAAATTAAACCTGAAAAACCCGACACAAATTCTAAATATTATCATTATCTCCTAAGTTCCACGTTTTACGGCATGAATGAAGAGAAACAAAGTTGTAGAGAATCAAATTTTGAACAATTTTGGTTCCTACCTTTTTCCCCCCAAAATCGATATTTTGGAAATTAAACCTGAAAAACGCGACACAAATTCTAAATATTATCATTATCTCCTATGTTCCACGTTTTACGGCATGAATGAAGAGAAACAAAGTTGCAGAAAATCAAATTTTGAACAATTTTGGTTCCTACCTTTTTTCCCCCAAAATCGATATTTTGGAAATTAAACCTGAAAAACGCGACACAAATTCTAAATATTATCATTATCTCCTATGTTCCACGTTTTACGGCAAGAATGAAGAGGAACAAAGTTGCAGAAAATCAAATTTTGAACAATTTTGGTTCTTACCTTTTTTCCCCCAAAATCGATATTTTGGGAATTAATCCTGAAAAACGCGACACAAATTCTAAATATTATCATTATCTCCTATGTTCCACGTTTTACGCCATAAATGAAGAGAAACAAAGTTATAGAGAATCAAATTTTGAACAATTTTGGTTCCTACCTTTTTCCCCCAAAATTGATATTTTGGAAATTAAACCTGAAAAACGCGACACAAATTCTAAATATTATCATTATCTCCTATGTTCCACGTTTTACGGCATGAATGAAGATAAACAAAGTTGTAGAGAATCAAATTCTGAACAATTTTGGATCCAACCTTTTTTCCCCCAAAATCGATATTTTGGAAATTAAACCTGAAAAACCCGACACAAATTCTAAATATTATCATTATCTCCTAAGTTCCACGTTTTACGGCATGAATGAAGAGAAACAAAGTTGTAGAGAATCAAATTTTGAACAATTTTGGTTCCTACCTTTTTCCCCCCAAAATCGATATTTTGGAAATTAAACCTGAAAAACGCGACACAAATTCTAAATATTATCATTATCTCCTATGTTCCACGTTTTACGGCATGAATGAAGAGAAACAAAGTTGTAGAGAATCAAATTCTGAACAATTTTGGCTCCTACCTTTTTCCCCCCAAAATCGATATTTTGGAAATTAAACCTGAAAAACGCGACACAAATTCTAAATATTATCATTATCTCCTATGTTCCACGTTTTACGGCATGAATGAAGAGAAACAAAGTTGTAGAGAATCAAATTTTGAACAATTTTGGTTTCTACCTTTTTTACCCCCAAAATCGATATTTTGGAAATTGAACCTGAAAAATGCGACACAAATTCTAAATATTATCATTTTCTCCTATGTTCCACGTTTTACGGCAAGAATGAAGAGAAACAAAGTTGCAGAAAATCAAATTTTGAACAATTTTGGGTCCTACCTTTTTTCCCCCAAAATCGATATTTTGGAACTTAAACCTGAAAAACGCGACACAAATTCTAAATATTATCATTATCTCCTATGTTCCACGTTTTACGGCAAGAATGAAGAGAAACAAAGTTGCAGAAAATCAAATTTTGAACAATTTTGGTTCCTACCTTTTTTCCCCCAAAATCGATATTTTATAAATTAAACCTGAAAAACGCGACACAAATTCTAAATATTATCATTATCTCCTATGTTCCACGTTTTACGGCATTAATGAAGATAAACAAAGTTGTAGATAATCAAATTCTGAACAATTTTGGTTCCCACCTTTTTGCCTCCAAAATCGATATTTTGGAAATTAAACTTAATTAATTACCTATTAATTAATGAAAACTTAATTTGTTCAGAATTTGATTCTCTACAACTTTGTTTCTCTTCATTCATGCTGTAAAACGTGGAACATAGGAGATAATTATAATATTTTGAATTGGTCGCGTTTTTCAGGTTTCTTTCCCAAAATATCAATTTTGGAGGGGAAAAGGTAGGTACCAAAATTGTTCAGAATTTGATTCCCTACAACTTTGTTTCTTTTCATTCATGCCGTAAAACGTGGAACATAGGAGATAATGATAATATTTCCAAAATATCGATCCTGGAAGAAAAATTTTAAAATACAAACTTGTAGAGAATCAAATTTTCTAAAATTTTTGTCTTCATGGTTTTACTATAAATTCAAAAATGATTGAGTTATTCAAGAAAACCCATTAAAAAAAAACATTTTTCGAATAAACAGGAGCCTGATTCAGTCTACTTTTTGAATTTACACTCCCAGTCCACTCCCCCCCGAGGGCTTACGAAAAAAAACCAAGAACTGATTATTCACGGGTCATAAATGTCATAATGATTGAACTATTTGTTATTATCTCCAAGCATACAAACATATTAGAATATGATATATCTACTAATTAAAAAATCCGGCAGTGCGAGTTTAATATTTTTTTACTAAAGTTTCTAGGACCTAGCCTAGGCACCTACCTCAGTACCTTTGTACCACAAAAGATGTAAAAACAGTATAATTACAACTACCTACAAGGTACGCACAGTAGCAAGTAAGTGTTAACAAAGCCAGTAGGTACCTATAACTTGAACCAGCGCTAAGCTACAAACCCCCGAAACCAAAGACCCGCTCAAGGTCAAAGTGTTACTACCTAACGTGCGGCTGACTGTACCTACCCACTAGCGCCGCGGTTGTTGGTCAAAGAAACACAATCACTCTGATGATGACTAGGTAGGTTTAGGTTACCAAGAAGGTATATTATTATACAACTTGTAATTACCAATACGCAAAACCTCTCGGGTGGTAGTTTTACTCGTTCTACTCATGAAACTGAACAACTTTATTGGAAATTAGAATAAAAAAATTGAGAATCGGAATTTTGTATTTTATTTTTGTTGAACAAAAGTACCACTCGAGAGCTTTTGCATACATTGTATTTCTCACAGAACTGTTTAATCTACAGGGTGTAAAAAAAGTTCGACTGTACTTCTAAGGAGTGATTCTACATCGTATAAAATATAAAAAAATATTTTCTTTAAAAAAAGTTGTTTTAGCTCAAGAAGAAGTGAAGCACAAGGGTTAAACGACGCAGACAAGGATGTTTATTGTTATTTAATATCCACTCACTAGCACATTTCAATAAATTACTGGAATGTAATTCGGAGGAAAAACTAATTTAATGATCAAACAAATCAGAAATTAAATATTAATTAAAGTATTTTTATTTTACAATCTGTTAGTAATTACAATCACCCCTTAGAAGGATCATCCTACTTTTTTTTTACATCCTGTAGGTATTCACATTCGTCCACGGCTGGCAATGTTGATCGTAGTGGCACGACAATTTCTGTAGGTAGGACAAGGATTTCCAATTTCTATGAGGTAGATACTTACCAAGAGGTACTTATGTAAACCTACCTAGAAAACCAAACGTGAAGCAAATCTAGAATAAAATAGGTACATAATTTTACTTATTTATCGTCGTTCATTCGTTCGGCGGAAAACAGAAAAACGTTCGGTTTTTATTTTTGTCTGAGACTTGTCTTCATACGTTGTTTATTACCTACACGTAATACAGGAATCAAAATCTCGATGTCAATATCCATCGTGCGTGATTCAACACGCACCCCTCCCTAGCGAGTGTACGGAGCTGACTGACGAGACCGCGACGGCCGGCGACGGTGAGTCGTGTGCGTTGAAGTATAGATTTACGTATGTTCCATTTCTCACCGACAAACGGATCGGCCGTGACGGCCGATTTTATTTCTCACCGAGTTTTTGTCGGTCGTGTGCGTTGAAGTATGGCAATCAGTACATTCCATTTTTGTCCTACAAAAAATCGGTCACCGATTCTCGGTCGTGTGCGGGAGCCCTAAAACTAGAAAAGTTCGTAGGTTCCTACTTCTCTCAATTAAGCTCTTACGACGGTATCAGAGTAGGTAATCTTTACCTACCTACTTACCACCGTTTTTGCTACGTCCATCAGTTTACTTAACCTACCATACTTATGAGAAGGAACTAGGATATCATTATCATAAGATCCCATAAAAAGTTATTGGTCAACTCGTCCGATCCGAACTAGGACCATCTGGGACGAGTTGATAAAATTCAAAATACACCCCCCTTAGTTGCTCTACAATTAATTTTACATCGACAACAAAAGTCACCACGCTTATTAGCGTTGCAGCTGGCACACTTCCTGGACAGGTACCTTCTCGTACCGTTCGCGTTCGAGACGGCGGCTAGCTGGAGTACGGAGGCCAGGGAGATCGGGCGTCGACTTAGGGCGCAAGGTAGTGACGCCCGTTCTGGGTCGTTCCTGGTGCCATGGGCACCTTTGCACCAGAATCGACCAGGGGCAGCTTGCCTCACTTCTTATCAAAAGTACAATTATGATGAGTTTTATGTTACCACGCTTATTAGCGTTGCAGCTGGCACAACGGACAGCTGTTATTTATTAGTGACCGCAGCAGCAAGGTGGTAGCACGCTCCTGCCCGCCCTCTGGTTGATACCGCCGGCGACTAAGTCGCCTTTTACGACATGCATGGGGAGAAAGGGTTGGTGCTATTCTTGCGCCGGCACACGCATGGACGAACAGAACAGAGGATAAACAACATCAGCTCTTGGACAGGTACCGTCTCGTACCGTTCCAGGTCAAGACGGCGGCTAGCTACAGTACGGAGGCCAGGGTAATCTTGCCTCACTTCTTATCAAAAGTACAATTATGATGAGTTTTATATCACTTACTTGAGAAATAATTTCCCATACAAACATCCACACCCCTTTTTACTCCCATAGAAGATTTCCGGGATAGATAGGTACTATGTACCCAGATATGTCCTTCCCAGGGTAAAGGCAAATTTTATCTAAATCGGTTCAGCGGAACAAGCATGAGGAGGTATTGATTGTCTTTGGTTACCTAAGCTTTCTTTTAAACTTTACCTGAAGAGTAGAAAAACAAATTGTGGGACGACACGGGAACAGAAACATTGTCTTTTATCAACTCGTCCTAGCTGGACCAAGATCGGATCGAACAAGTTGACGAAAAAATCCACGCAGATATTCACATAAAAGAATGCTTAGCTGGTATCTACCTATCTAAATACATTTGGAAATAACTACCTACAACATTCACCACGCCGCCGCCGCGCCGTGCGTTGCGACTGGCACAATGGTCGGCAGAGGTTGGTGACCGTAGTATGGTGTGGTAGGTACGATAAGCCCCCGTAGTTGGATATCCCTTAGTCGCTTTTTACGACTCCCAGTTGTTGTGTATCATTAATTTTACATTGCATTTCCATTTTTAATTAGACAATCAATAGTAGGTGTAAAGTACTTACAGGCCGCGCGACGGGTTACTTAAGGCCTCTGGGCGGAGTGGAGGGGGTATGCGCAGTTGCAATATTTGCAAGCAAAATAGGTACTACTGCACATACCCCCTCCACTCCCGTCCAGACTCCGACCAGCTTTTACTCGTCGCGCGGACTGTACCTAACGTGTCAGTAGGTACCTAATTTAATTATCTAGATTTTTGTGGAAGGCAGGTATTGTCAAGAGCAGTGTCAAGCTTGACACTTGCAGCGCGACTCTAGCTCCTCCGGCGATTGAAATAAGAACGGTACAAAGTCCAATGTGTCAAGCTTGAAGTGCTCTTGACTGTACCGTAGTAAAACAATTTTGTAGTAGGTACCTATTTATTTATTGACAAGCTCTGGTAGGTAGGTTAGTTTTTAGCGTCGGTTGATTGATTAATATTTATTCGAAACAAGTAAAGTCAAATAGGGGACCGCGGCTCGGCGGCTCTGTCGGCATGCTTTGACCGCGGTAGCACACGTGCGGGCGGCATTTGTCAAAGGTGAAGCTATGAAATCGACATAACTTTAACTTCCCATCACACTTTCAGGCTTTGGACTGTCAAATTAATACAACTTGATTTCCGTAAGTAACAAAAGCAGGTAATTGTAGTTAATTTGAAATCCTATACCTACCTACGTGTTACTTACTGTAGTGTAACCTACTAAATCAGTTTTACAAGATTATTTACAAAATTATTTACACGAGTCACTTTAGTTTTCACCACATCAAATGTTGAACTTGACCACCTCCTTGTCGGATACATTGTCTTGCACGGTCAATGCCGTGTCTGCGCACTTAAAACATCAGTTTCACTGGCCATGAAGTTAAAAGCCCTGGTAATGCGGGCGCGCAGTTCCTCCTCGGTGCGAATAGTATGGCCGTCATTGCCATACACAAGGTCCTTGGCCTTACCCCAGACGTGGAAATCTAGCGGCGTGAGATCCGGCGAACGTGCTGGCCAGGCGATTGGACCACCGCGCCCGATCCAACGCCCCTGGAACTCCTGCGTCAGGTAATTCCGCACCGTCCGGTCGTAGTGCGCCGGCGCGCCGTCGTGCTGGAAATACAACCAGCGGCGGTTCCACACCGGAACTTTCAGCAGCAGCTCAGGGGCTGCAGCGTGTCCTCTGCAGGAAGTCCAGGTACGTCGCCCCGTTTAGTCTTGGGAGGAACCAGGGTCCTAATAGCACCCCGTTCAGCACACCAGCCCACACATTGACACTTATCCGGTATTGGAAGTGGTCCGGACGAATCACTCGCGGGTTGTGGTCACATCAGTAATGGGCGTTATGGATGTTGAACATCCCTACACGAGTGAACGTGCATTCATCGGTACAAATTTACAGCACTTGTCACTATTTCTCCGACTTCATGGTAACATATTGCCATGTTTTGGTATTCTTGGTTCGTAAAACCGTAAGGCATTTTGCCAAATATCAATCGCGGCCATAAGACGTATGCGTAATGCACAAGGTAAGTAGAGCAACTGAAGGCGGGCGGGCGCACGCGGCGGCGGCGGCGGCACGATGCACCGGGCCGGTCGCGCGTGCGCATGCGTGTGTTGGCGGTTGGACAAAAAGAGGGCGGGGTTTACGCACCGCTCACAGCATTTCATTCATATTTTTTATTAGTGTGAATGTATCGATGGTGCCACGTGACACTACAGAGTGTTCATTTTACGAATTTTAGTGGTATTGTTTTTGGGATTTTTCTCGAAAACTAGCGAATAGAAATCAATAAAAATAACACCAATGGTATTCATTTAGATGCTTGAGGTAACCCTAACAATATTTGGGTCTAATTAAATTACACCTTATATAATTACAAAATACAAGGTAATTGACTATGAAATCTGTCACCAAAGCCTTTGCACAAATAAGCACATAACTTACTAACAATTTTTTTATAATTTCAGATAAAAGTGGCGGTATCTTCCATGTCTCGCTTCTTGAGCTATATCTTGGGATCGCAAACCAAAGAAAAGGTCGCTCACGCGTCGGATTCATGGAAATTTGCCTGGTAGAGCCTGCATTCAGATAACTATTTTGAATGCTATGGATGACTTCTTTCCAGCAGATTACCGCACAATAATATTGCATTTTCATCAAGATGTGTACGAACATCTGATTTTTCATTTTACAGTGGCTTTGATTGTGTTTTAAATGTTATTTTAAAGTGACTATTTCTATAAATAATGTGTCTATCCATACTAATATTATAAATGCGAAAGTAACTCTGTCTGTCTGTCTGTCTGTTTGTTTGTTGCTCTTTCACGCCTAAACGGCTGAACGGATTTTGATGAAATTTGGTATGGTGATAGATGGTAACTTGGAGACGGACATAGGCTACTTTTTACCCCGGGAAAATATCTCATTCCCGTGGGAATCTACACATACAATAATACTCTAGCGGGGTTGTATCTGCTACAGCACACCGAAACTACTTAACCGATTTTGATGGGACTTTTTTTATTCAACTAAGTATCGCTGATTACGAAAACTACTACAATTTTGAAATCCAACGTGGTAGACGTAAACTACCATTATCCCCTGGGGATAAGGTTGGGGTGCGATAGAGTTGATATGTCTAAAAATCAATATGGGTGTCGTTCGTATGGTTTATCGGGTCGCTGATTACGAAAACTACAATGATTTTGAAATCCAACGTGGTGGACGTGAAATACCACCACCCCTGGGATGGGATTGGGATTCGATAGGTTTGAAATGTCTAAAAATCAATATGAGTGTCAGTTGTATGTTTATATAAGGATAGGGATAGCGGTTAAGATGGCGTTAGGGGCAGAAGCAGGGATAGGGGTAGGGTCAGGGATAGGGAGAGGGAGAGGGGGAGGGATAGGGAGAGAGTGTAAGGGAGGGGAAAATGAGGGGAGAGAAAGGGGGAGGGAGGGGTAGAGGGCGTGGGAGGGGGTAGAGGGAGGGGGGGTAGAGGGAGGGAGAGGGGGAAGGGGAGGATGAGTGAGGGGAAGGGGAAAAGGGAGGGGAATGGGAGGAGGGCGAGGGGGGAAAGGGAGGGTGATGGGGAGAGGGGAAGGGGGGAAATGGAGGGGGAAGGAAGGGTGAGGGGGGAAGAGGGAGGGGCGAGGGAGAGGAAGAGAGAGTGAGGGAGGGGGAGTGGGAATGTAGGGGGGGGATACAAAAGGATAGATAGGGAGGAATAGGGACCTTTTTTACTTTTATGAATACCTCCTCGCTACCCATTCACTTCACTCCCTTTATTGCCTTCTTTTTTAAGTTCGCCTGTAACAGTTGACAATGAAAATTCCGCACTACCTACCAGTTAAATAAAATCAAAAGATAATTAAGTTTGTAGTAAGATGCATTTATTCAACTTGGATAAGTACAAATGCATCTTTTACGTAGGGATCAAGAAGGATAAGCGCTCCGTAAAATATGTTTCAATTAAGTTCGAGTTCTGTTTTTTTATAAAATCTACGCGGACGAAGTCGCGGGTAACAGCTAGTTGTTTATAAACGTTTATTTACTTTAGTACGTACGGTCAACCGCTTGTCGGTAGAAACTTTTTCAACTCTATTACCACGCCATAAGGTCCAAAAGTGTTTCGACTAATGTGCGGCCGTGTGTACCTAAATATTTTATTAACATTCAATACTGTGTATTAGATAAAATAGATGTAGCGTGCTTATAAATTATAACAGTATCAAAGTAAGGTAGGCTAAAAATATCTCTGGTGGAGACCTTTTATATTTTGTTTATAAATTCCTGTACTATTAAACAAGCAATATTTGTTTGTGTATATATTTCTACAAGCGAGGTGACTATGGTACTTCCGCTCCACATTTTTCCAGCAAAAGCTAGAATTCTGGAGGGAGCTCCCTGTCCTGTAGTGGACTTTTTATGGGATGTTATGATGATGATGATGTATATATTTCTAATCGGTTTCTCGAAAACCACATGTACTATTTTCTTATGTCTCTAAAAATTAAAATTAACCAATTGAACTAATGAACTGAATTTTACTTTAACAGAGAAGATAATTATGTTATTACAACGGGAAAAACATTAAACCCCAGAGCTATCCCTTATTAATGGAAACGGGTTATTCCCACGGGAAAGCCACTTACTTATTCCTACGAAAAAACCGTTCAATTCTTGAACTAATGAACCAATTCTAAAGGTTTTTCTGTTGCGGTAAGATATGTTAACGGGAAAACTTCTCATTCCTTCAGTAAAAATGTCCTACAGATTTTCTTCTGTGGAATGCTACAGTATCCCTGATTGACGTAAGTTACATATAACCGCGGGAAAAACGAACCAGTGCTATTTATTTTTGTCATATGTACAGCTAAATGTAAACGTATTCAGAAGTTTCTTTTCTTGTGGAATGCTACATTGTGCTAATTTTAGCTACTCATTACCGCGGAAAAACGTCCATTTAACACGGGAAAAACGTTTGACTTTTGAACTATATATATTCTTTATTGCACACATATTGAAAAAAAGCAGAATTCAAGGACATATACAAGGGCGGGCTTATCTCTAAAAGGTATTTCTTCCAGCCAACCTATGGCAGTTAGATAAATTCTTTTAAAGTTTTCACTAATAGGAAATTGCATAATCTCTGACTTACAAAAGCTCCTTTTACCGTAGTTTTATATCCAAAAAATCTCAAAAATTAACTGCTCACTTACAGATCCGCAGGTAGGTTGTAACTTTTGTGTTGTTCGAGGTTTGCCTTCTTAGTGAGCGCTGGAGTGAACGCGGGCTATGCACAGGAATACCAATTCAAATGTCAAACCATACAATAATGTCAAATGTTAATTTTAGGTAGTTCTCTTCACCACCAACTTTACCCAGTAGTGGCGCTAGCATCTTCATGCTGGTTTAAGTCATCCCAATTTTGTATTTTATCTGCAAATTTACGCATGTTCTGAGGGTTTCTCATCATATAGTAGCATTTAAAATATTTCACAACTCAAAATATAGTAAAAAACACAAAAATAGTAATCGTAAAGGTTAACATCAAAATTCGAGAGTGAGCGCGGAATGCGTTACGGAATACCAATTTAAACGTCAACCCATACAAAAATGTCAAAAAGTCCGCTCAGCGGTTCACGCAGTGATCTCACCGTCGTGATAACTTGGTTGCAGAATACCAATTTGACACACACCTGCGGATCACCTGCGGATCCGTGTGCGGACGTCAAAATTGTTGTTTTGGGAATAGCACTCGGACTATAATCGTTATCAGGTATGACGCACACATACTTATATTACATGTACAGTAAGCAAAGTAGGGCATAGGACCGCGGTCGCTTACAAACATGGTAGATAAAGTCATAACTTATCTACTACATGAGCTAACTCCTAGGTTAGTCGCATGAATATCGTATGGTGCTGGGTGCCACCTAAAAACAGGGAGCGTGCGTTTACTTACGTCAATAGTACGGCAGCAAGTGAGAAAAAACCAGTATAAGCTGAACCAAGCACTACTACTATACAGCCGCCCGAAACCAGAGACCCACTCGGGCCAAAGTGTTAACACTTATTTGCGTCCCATTGTACCTACAACCCTATCTCTCCTCGAAGTAAATAAAACCCGAGAATATATGCGTCTTTCTGTGCTGTCACCAATCGCTGACTGACTACAGTACAGTTTAGAAAGCATCAAGCTTAAAACTGTACCGTTCTTATTCTCTACAATACATTAGGAGCTAGAGCAGCGCTGCAAATGTAAAACTGGACTTGCTCTTAATGTGCCCCACAAAAGTATATATCACACTTTATACCGTGAACAATTTGGCGGAAATTACGATAACTACGGGTAGAGATGGGTTAGTACTATTCTTTGCCGGCACCACATGGACGTTCAATAAATTACTATAGGTAATGTAATTGCAGAGAGAACCAAATTTCATAGTTATTAAAAATAAATTAAAATCTATTAGTGATTTAGAATCACCCCTTCGAAGGATCATCGCACTTTTTTTACACTCTGTATGAAACTTTATCGTATTTTACGTTTAGCAAACTTCAAAGATAAGAGGTGGAAGGTTTATAAAAGGTTCAATAAGACGCATTTTCACGAGAGCTGGAATTATTCGAGAAAGTCAAAAACTAAAAAAGTTATGGCCGATATAGTGAAAAATAAAATATATTTTTTTCCGTATTTTTGATTTTGGCGCTCGATATTTTGGAAACGAAGAATCATATAAGAAAATTGAGAAAATTTCCTCTGGACAATTTAGTCAGCTACAATTTGAGCCTGAAACAAAGATGATCGGGTTAAAGGTTTCCCCTGTAGCCTAACCTTTTTGAAAAAAGTAAAGTCAAAACGATATCTTTTGCAAGCAAGCATATTCTAAAACTATTCCTTTCAAGTCGATAGAGCGTTGGCGCGCTTTTGCTAGGTCTGTGGTCGATAGCGTGAATAGTTGATGAGATGACAGATGTCACAGAGAGAAAGATACACGAAGTCGCACCATAAGGGTTTCGTTTGAACAGTTTTGGTTCGGAACCCCAAAAAGAGTGTTGTAAAATTGCTTGGTTAGTTTCATGCTTTATTTACAGCAAGCCATTGACCTTTCCAAACTAGCTTCCAACCTACATTCATAATCCCAGCTTAATCGGTGAAGTGATTATACCACGGCACGGTATTAATTATTAGACAGCTTAAATACAGGAATACGTATTCTATGGATGGATCATCTGCAAAACAGTGGAAATTCTAGCAGCTAGATCAACGAATACGAGTATCATAACGCTACAGCGCGTTCAAAACAAGTTTGTCCATGACGTTTATTTTCCGCGCATGGATGACAGGCGAAGAGCCAATGAACGATTCGCTTGCCTCCTGGGGGGAGCCGCGCTCACCCCCGCGACTCATTTTTTGACTTCTGCGCATTAACGGTCATGGACAAAGTTATTTTGTACGAAGTATACTGCTGCTTAACAAGTATGTATGAAAGGACTAGCTGGTGCCCGCGACTTCGTCTGCACAGGTTTATAAATTGTAGCCTATGTGTTATTCTGATGTATGAGCTATATTATTGTAAAAATAATAAAGTTTCATTAAAATCCATTCAGAAGTTTTTACGTGAAAGAGTAACAAACATCCATACTTACAAACTTTCGCGTTTATAATATTAGTAAACGTTAGTTTACTATTATTTAATCTGTGATATTAGTAGGATTGATGAAAGTACAGGAAGCGAGGGAAGTATGTCAATATCGTAGCAGGTGGAGGACTGTGGTGTCTGCCTACCCCGACGGGAAGGAGGCGTGAAGTTATGAATGTATTAAAGATTAAGTAAACAAAATTGTTAAGGGTTGAATGCTTGGATATATCTGACTTGTTAAACGAGAGTCTCAAGTGTGATTCAGTGCGTTTGCAGTGGTTACAAACGAGTGCCCTTTTTTTAGGGTTCCGTAGCCAAATGGAAAAAAATGGAACCCTTATGGATTTTTTCCGAAACTCTGTTGAAACTTAGTAAGTAGATGTATTCTGTGAACCGCATTTAGATTTTCACACAAAAATAGAAAAAAAAACAATAAATTTTTGGGGGTTCCCCATACTTAGAACGGAAACTCAATTTTTTTTTCATCAAACCCATACGTGTCCACCATTACCAATCCAATCCAGAATTAAAGTTATAGAAAATTAAAGTAAACTCAATCGAAACAATTATGAGTAAATCACATGTTTACGTTTTAGTAGTACTGGAACACCCCTTATGAAAATACACAGACCAATTGATACTGGTGCAAAATAATACCTTGAGTGGAGATGCTTGGTCATGCAAAGTTTCATCAAGATTTTATGAGCCGTTTTTGTGAAAATTAAAATTTTTCATTTTCGTTATATGACAGCTACCCTCAAAATGAGAGCCAGCAGAAAACCACTCAGAACCAAATGGATTTGCATAAAACTCATAAATGCAAAATATGGTGTCAATCTGACCATTCGTTTAGCCGCTAGGCCAAGCGTGACGGACAGACCGACGACCGACGGACCGACCGACCGACGGACGGACATTTTTGGGAGACTTGTTTTTTATGAAACTCACATTATTTCCTTGGAAAGAGCTCAGCGGGCTATCTTAAAGGTTATGCTTAAAAAACCTTATAGATATCCTACTACTCAACTGTACAGGGAGTCACAGGTGCTAAGTGTAAGAAAACTGTACATATCAAGGGCAATCGTATGCACACACAGAGCGGTACTAAATCTTGAAAGTTATGATATTCTGTTAAAACGAAGGATTTTTCAAATACCGATAAAAAGTGTAAAAACAAAGTTCGCTACTCGATTTCCTCCCTATATGTTTCCTTTTCTATACAACAAAATTCAAAAACTACACGATATGGGACTCTTATCGGTACAGGAAATAAAAAGAGAAATCAAAGAAATACTGTTGACTGTAACTTATGATGAAACTGAGAACTTGCTGTTACCTATGGAATAGAGACCCCTTTTAAAAGCTAAGCACACACAAACACACACACACTCATACACGCACTTACTCTTACACAAAAACTCACACACTCACTTTGCATGCTATTTAAAATGCTAATGTTAATGTTAATTAATAGTTTAATTTTTCTTTTGTTACGAACCTAACTTTTGTTAAAATGTTAGTCCCTTTTGAAAACCTATTGGTCGTAATAACCACGACACAGGCCTAGCCTAGTGTGGTTGTTAGAGTTTAATTTGTTTTTGTAGGAAGGACAGTATAATAAACGATTTTGTATTTGTATTTTTTTTGTATGATGTATAAGTGATATAGAACAAATTTTTGAGAAAATTAGAAAAAAAAAATTTTTCACGAATTCTCGGTACCTGTCTCGCTCCGCTCGAAAGTGAAAATGAGTCACGGGGGTGTGCGTGGCAGGTGAGGGGAGGAGTGCGAATCGTTCATTGGCTCTGTGGAAAATAACCGTCAGAGCTAAACTTATCCCACACACGCTAAAGCTAGAATCCTAAAACGAGCTTTCTTTTATGCAATACAATTTTCATGGGATGTTATAAATGATGACCATGATGAATATTCTGATAAAAATCATTACTTTCATCCACATAAGTATACTACGTAAGCCAACCCGGAAATCATTTGTATGGAATCTACAAGAGTAACGTTTCGATTATAAAATGACATGACATTAAGTCATTTTTGTGATATCACTTGATAAAGTAATCGCTTGAGCTCAATGATGAGACTAAAATAGTTGTTTGTAGCTGTTCACTTTGTTAGTATCATACAAGGTAAAATAAAACAGATGTGACTGAACTCTCTGCCAGGAAAAGGAAAAAGGGATTGAATTGAATTACAAATTTATGGCTAGAATTTATAAATGGTCTGTACAGTTTGTATTTCTTTTTTTGAAATTTGGAATCGTTTTAGAATGTGATCGCCGATCATATTACAAAATGAAAGAATTATAAAAATATTATTATTATTTTATATTTTTAGAAAATATAGTTTATTCATAAAAGTTAATTACAATATAAATAAAACCAATGTCAAAAATTTATTATTATTATTGCAAAGGGGGCCCAAATGGGGATCAACATTTTTAATTTTCGTTACTAGGTCGAGAGGGGAATCTTATGAAAGGGCTTTACTTGTACTACATTCCAAATAATTTTTTTTTTATCTTTTTGTTTTCAAGTTATGATGAGAATTGTCTAAAAAAATACTATTCCCCCCATTAAGACATCCGCAAAAAACCTTTACAATCCAAATTGAGTTTTGCGGCCCTAAAAATGGACTTTAAATTGCTTTTATTTTATTTCTTGTTTATTTATTTTTAAATAATTTTGTAAAAGTCAACTAATTTTTGGGGACATTTCTGCCAGTGTTCTAGAATATTCTTCAGTTTTTAGAAACTTAAAGTTAAAAATATGGTAAACCACCAGTGTGGAGTGAGAGAATTACACAATGCTTTCCTTGTAAAGCAATAGTGGACTTTACAAAGGAAAATGTCCGTGACTTGAAATCACTTGAAATCTTCATCACTTGCGCACTCTGTAGTCAATTCACTGGTTAAGACACTATCCTTATTATCCACTAAATCACTAAATACCCAAAAAACAATCGAGCAGGCAACAGTTCCTACAAAAAGTCAATTTTCAAACGGCGGACAAACTGTAAACGCCGGCAGATTTTAAACGGGTTTTTATCACTGGTGCATTTTATGTTCGTTAGCCACGTAAGTAGGGATCGGTTCGGTTGGGTTCGGTTATCTTACGACCATAACGCACGAGCCGAGCAAGCGAAGCGAGCGTGCCGAAGCAGCGGAAACCGAGTGCCAGAAACGAATTACGCGACGTTTTTTGAAATGCCGCGCCATTATGTAAAACAATGAAATCATAATTTCTCGGCATTGTGTAGAATGCCAAAAGACATAATGTAAAACGACGAATTATACAATTTGCCTACGATAGATACATCATGCTGAAATCATACAATAGAAAAAGTTTTTAAATTATAATAAAGTTTTTTAGAACTTAAACTTCTTTAATTTTGACGCGTTTTTATAGGGACGCAACTACGGAAATAAATTGAACGTCGATGTTGTTCCGAAATTACGTTTACATACTATAAGGAAGCCGAAAACAATTTACGACCGATTATGTTAAACAGCTTCTAGTGATGTCACTTGCTATCTAATCGGCTTAGTCGAGTTGTAAACAGCGTGTAAATCTAGTTTTCACTTCATTACTGCTGCAAAGACCCGCATTGTTATATAGTTGACTCGACTTGTTAGGAAAATTTATTAGAAGAGCAAAACTTTGTTTGGAATTTAGAAGGCGAGGCGGTTATTTAGAACCCGAAAATATTTAGTTCCAGTGATATTTCAACGGGTATTCAATTTAGAATTTCTGTCTTTATTTGCTAAGCGAGTTTTAATCAGAATTTTTTATGGTATAACATTGTTATCCAGATCAAACAATGCTCATTTCGTTAGTACAAAGTTTAATTCTTAAAGTTATTATAGAGGATGGATTAAGCAATTTATTAAACGTCAAGGAAAACTGATGTTGCTAATGGCTGTTCTGAGTGTACTTTATAAACAATTTACTAGTATATAGAACGAGCGTCATTAGTAGGTAAGACAAATGTCAATTGGTATATTATATTTAGTTACAACCACAAAAGCCGCACTAGGCCGAGGACGCATCTGAACGCAATCAGCTCTTGTGTAAGTCACAAGCCACAATAATAAAACAATCTGAATATGTGTATTTAACTAATTTAATTTGCGTCTGTGTACTACGTCTGCCTCAGCGCTTATCAGTCGACCTCCAGCGTGCATTTGTTTCGCACAGCACTAGCTCACGCACTGAGCATAAAAATATTGAATTCCAATTTCAAATTGATTTAAAATTAAAAGTGAATCGGTGCAGTTATTTTAAACGTGAATTTAGTGCCTTGTGAACTTTGTGAGTGCAAAATGATGGAGGAGTTAAGTGAAATTAGTTTACAAATGGTTTGTCAGTTAATCTATAAATTTGAATGGAGGGAGACAACAACGGAACACAGTACATGAGTAAAATTAGTGAAAGATCTTCACTCTAGTCAAAATAAAAAAATAACATTTCGAAGTTTTCTACAGGAATATTTACAGACTCGTAACATATTGGTCTACTCTTAATTGACGACATTGAAAACGAGATTGATATTTGCAATAGAGCAGTATATTGTTGGGATGATTTTTCAAATCGACCTTTCTTTTGGGAGTCTAATCATTACACAAATACCTATTCTAATTTATTATCATAATCATCCATCATCATCATAATTATCATCGATGATCAACCTCACATACTCTAGTGTCAGAGTTTTTGAGTCGCCAAAAACATCTGACATGGTACAGTCAACGACAGGTAAAACTTGACACTCACCGTTCTCATTTCAATAGACGTAAGGGCTAGCCCTTATGTCTATTGAAATGAGAACGGTTCAAAATCCAATGTGTCAAGCTTGATGTGCTCTTGACTGTACATTAATGACTACAAGTATGGAACGAACAGCTTGACGTGCGTTTGTTCAATCAGATTTACAATAATTTATTTAATGTAGAATCTAGAGGCTGTTAATATGAAGTAACTCTATGGTACAAACGAAGGTTTAATTTGGCTGTATCGAGGTAATAGCTTAGAGAGAAATAAAGAAAATACTATTATCGCAACGTTTTATAATTCACAAAGTTTACATTTCTAGACCTGTCATCGCAGTTAAAACCTTTGCAGTAAAAGAAGGCTTACATAATTTAAACATCATGAAATAGAATCTCCTCTATCGACTACATAAGAATGTCAAGGACTAATGAACGGAAATGTAGTATTATATGTCGCGATACAGAAGATACAAACTAAGCAAATTGTAAGCGTAGGAAAGACTTGTAGCGCAAACGAAATTTGATAAACGTGAGCACATGCGCTCGATGAATGTATGTAATCATAGCCAAATGATACAGATTAACTGGAAATGCTGACATAATGTACGTAGATATATGAAAAGTATTGGTAATAAGGTGGACCGACGATCTGGTCAAGGTCGCGGGAAGCCGCTGGATGCGAGCAGCTCAGGACTGGTCGTCATGGAGATCTTTAGGGGAGGCCTATGTCCAGCAGTGGACGTCTTTTGGCTGATATGATGATGATTGGTAATGATAACTCTATGCATTTCTTAAAATGTTAGGAAAAAATTGCAATCTTTCACGAAATATTGTAGTTAATAAAACTAAATAACTTATAAGATTACACAAAAATCTTAAAATTTTGACAAATATTTTTAGCACAAAGTTTCAGGCAATGAAGAAAACAGAAATGTCTTTTTATTCGCTAGTTATTACCTACTTATTACTTATTTAAAATACAGAGTTAAAGAGCCAGGAACACAAACTTTTACACTGGCGATATTTGTTCATGCTCGGCTACTATATTATAACTACACTTTGCTACCTTTTTAGTTTACCAGTGCTGCGTATCATATGACAGGCAAGCGATAACGTGTTGGGTTACCGACTCGCTACTACTACCTACAACTCTGATAACTATACAACTATTGAACGTAAGCTACCGTTGCTACAGTCACTATCAAGCCTGAGTTCCCTACGGAGCTGCCAATCGGAACTTCCGCCATTTTTTGCCGCCATTCTTTGCGTAGAACAAGTTTTATATACTTTCACAAAAAACTGATATAATATCTTCTACTGAAATGGTAGCGCTAGGAACTATTACTTATTTTGATTGTATTGACCCACTACAAAATCAGATAAGAGTGAAGATCTAAATAATCTAAATTCAAACTTATCGATAACACTACTGATAAGTTACCCATCTCTTAAAATTACATTGAAGATGTCGAAGAATAGTGAAACAGATATAAGTAAAATTAAATAAAGAACTAATTTCGCTATTTGATTTTTTTTTAAACAAGTGGTGTTTAGTGAGCCATGTACAAGGAAACAATTTCTTTTGTGTAATTGTATTTTGTATTTGTATTTTTGTATTTGTATTTGTAAAACTGTGAAAAGTGTCAAGTAATTATGTGACTCTTAGTTTTTGTATGTGCGCTCGTAAAAACTATGCATAAAATAATGGAAGTGGACACAGAAGAATTCTTCGTGGACAAAGTTACAGGTAAATACTAACTTGTTATTATTACATTATTACTTGATTATTGTGTAGCTAGCCTATCTGCCAACTCAAGAAGTCACTTGAAGTTAATTTTTCTGTTTTGAGATGGTTTTGAGCTTATTGACAAAGAAAGTGACAACACAATACTTAATGACAGATTGACTTTAAGTGACGTCTCTGAGTACGGCAATAATAATTCCTTTTGTCAGAGTTTTCAAGCCACCAAATGGGCTCTGACATGACTTAACGACACTATATATAATGTAATATGTAATAATATAATTAATGTAATTTTAAGATCTGTGGTATAAGCTCAAGAACATCAAAATTTGGATTGTTGCATGTTTGCCTACGGCTCAATCCAATTGTAAGAAAATCCTGTAAACCTGCTGTTATTCATAATCTAAGATCCTCCTAATGCGGTCCGCGAGCGTGTTTCAATAATATTTTTCAATTTAAATCTGTCACTGAACATTGGCGATCTCGCCATAGTTTTGTAACAATTTCTTTAATTTGACACTGGCGAAATACCACTTGTAATGAGATGTGATACCATTAAATAAATATCTAATTTCAAATACCGCGCGATTGATGCACGCCCGGCGGCTGAGCAACTGAACACGTGTAAACAATTATTTTTACTAAGACTAAAAAATCTCCCACGAGTCATCCGACTTGGATGCAGTTTTAAAATTAATGAGCGCGGATAGAATTACCCCTGAGAAATAAAAATTTGTAGAAGACCAAAGATGTCAAATATCTGGGAATAGAATGTAATTAATTTCCCTAAATTTTTACTTTTTATTATTTACAAAATTAACTTTTACCGCCCGCTCTGGTATTACTCTATCTATAGTATTCTTATGGTTGGGTTTTACGGCCCATTGATTCTACGATTTATATGTATTTTTCCAGTAGAATTTATTTCTTTTATTCTATGATTTGGACCACTTATTATTTTGCTTTTAATATGGCTGGTATAGCTGGAACCAACAAACGCTCTAGTTCGTCACTAGAGGTGCCACATCTGAGTTCTGACCACGCTCAAAATTGCTTAACTAGAAGGAGGATTAAAGAAATAAGTTGTCACAAGGTAGTGAAGGCGTCGTTCTATGGATTTGACAGGTTTTTTGAATATTTCCTAGTGATCACTGATGATTTGACATAAAAATTTGGGACACGTTGGCAGATGTCATCCCATAGTAAATTAAATTAGTAAGGTATCTATTCCGAGCGAAGCAAGGAGGTCCGAAATCTTTGCTCTATCCGATCGAATAAAAAAAAGAACAATCACCACATGGGCACAGATTAAATAATAGTAAAGACATGGACAAACCCCGGACACTACATGCGCGCGAATTTGAAATTGGAAAGTCGCATATAGACTTGCATATTCAGTACAAAAGATCCTCAGAAGGACCACTAGAATCTCGCGGGCGATTGCGCGCGGGGGTGCGGGGTGCTTGCGGGCGGGGGGCGGAGAGTGTCCGTTCCGTATGATACTACTACTTTCTTCTGTGACAATGGTCTCTCTTCCAATCGGTCCCATCGTTCATTGCCGAGGATTGTGACCTCGATTTTCGCGTAGTCTTGTCAATTGCTTCCACTGGCTTCGATCCTCTGCCTGGTGGAGAGCTGTGCCTACAGGCATCTCCTGCTTTTCAGAAAACCGTTTTGTACATCGTCCTGTTGGCCGTTTACCTCAATGAGTATAGTTTGCCTTCGATCTTTTCTGTCACCGTCACTGAAGGGGCCGGTCCTAGTCGTCAGACGGGCGCCTTCTCGTAAAAGGATAGACGGTTGAAAGTTAACTCGTTTATTAGAGGGAGGTACACAGGATTCGGGGCTGTGTATCTCTGATGTTGTTTGAGTGGTTGATGTTAAAACACTAAATTAATACGACGCAAAGCGAGCGTCGCCGTCGACCAAAACTAGGTCACAACGCAAGCAATATTTTGTGCGGTTGTAAACGTACAGTCACCATAAGTGTTTCTAAATTATCAGGGGCTCCAGTTAGCTACGAACTTTCATTTATGAAACTTTTTACAATGTGAATCATTGTAAGTGACATGAGATGTAATTGTAAGTGACATGTTTTTATTTCCAACCATGTTTGAGTAAAATACAAGTACTATAAGGAAAAAAAATGTGAATCATAAAAAGGTTTTTACTGACCTATGTTCGAATAAAAAGTTTTTCAATTTCATGTGCAGATTCACGCATCTTTAAGGGATGTAATATTTCTGTTACACATTGTATGCTATATGGTGGACAGCTCGACAAAGAATCGCGATGTCATTGTAATTCATTCGCTAGTAAACGTGCTCAGAAATATCTCCGTGTACAGTCAAGGGCAGGTCAACCTTGACATTTGCAGTTTTACTCTAGCTCCAACGGTGATGGAAATAAGAGCGGTACAAAGTTCAATTAGTCAAGCTTGACATGTTATTGACTGTACCTCGTTTACAGCTTATCTTGAACTTTGCTTATATTCTATAAAGCGAGAAAACATGAAAATCTCTTAAACAACAATACATCATTCATCAGACATTTAATTAAGCGAGGCCATCTATAAATAGTTTTTTTTAATGAAATAGAGAGTTATACAATAATTTTATTGTTTTTTAATTATAGTTTAAAAATATCCTTGTATCTAATCTCAAAACCAGAATATTTGGAATGGGTCAATATTAACTCAGTCATTGATAGCTCAATAGAGGAAAATTTATAAAAAAAATATTGTTTGATGACGTATTGGCTTTAACTAATAACAAAATTACTGTCGAACGAGCTATAATATTCCTTATTAAAACAACAACTTATGTTTTAAGCACTACTCAATTTACAAACTAGAAAATTGCAAAATTTACTATCATAGGCAGGGTTTGCGTCTTTGTATTTATATATGTGGTGTCCCGTGTGGTGCCGGCAAAGAATAGTACCAACCCATACATACCCGTGGGTGTCGTAGGAGGCGACTAAGGGTTAACTGGAGGATGGGCAGCAGCATCCTCCTTTGTATCTTACATCTTACTTACTGCGGTCACCTACAACCGCGGTCCATGGTGCCAGCCGTAACGCTAACAAGCGAGGTGACTATGGTACTTCCCCTCCACATTTTTCCAGCAAAAGCTAGAATTCTGGAGGGAGCTCCCTGTCCTGTAGTGGACGTTTCATGGGATGTTATGATGATTTATATATGTTCTTGCCAGATTTTTTAAATCCTTCCATATAAAGTCTAAGGGTGTCATCCAGAGATGTTTCGCTAGCACGCGGGGCCAGGAAACCTAGGTCTAACTTTGGTCTAAGTAATTTCGCTAGCATGGTAATATAATAAATTAGCACTACATTTATTCTTGACCTATGCCCGTGATAAAAAAAATCATTTCGAGTGACAGGTAGTTATAATCGGTGACAATGCTAGACCGAGGTTAGACCTTGGTTTTTCTGGCCTCGTGCTAGCGAAACGATTAAACACCCTAAAAGTTCAAAGTATATGTATCAACGCTGTCTATCCCGGCCGCTGGTGGTCAAAGCTCATTTTTCCATGCAATCGAAAAAAAATGAGACCGCTCCCTTGTTCTTTTAGACCATAAAATATAGTTTGCCAACAATTAAAGAACACTAACATGAAGGAAAAAAAATTACGCGCCCAGATGGAGTAGTAATCAAAACGTACTATGGGTGCCGGCTATGATACAATTTTGTAACTCACACACACATTCACACTTTTCTTCCAAATAGTCGTTCACGGCATGTGACATGGACAACATCTCTGTCATAAAATATCAGAAATAAAATAAATAACTCAAAACGTAAATAATTGTGCGGTGAAATTGTGCCGAAACCATGCCGCAAGCAAAACTACAAAGCTTGCTGGTATCACATTTTTCTGGTGAGTAGTAAACCGCTTGGTTTTTACAATTTTCGTGGTCAAATTTTTTGTAGAAAATTGTGTTGCTGATTTTTAGTGATGTGAAGTAGTCGATAAAAAATAATATAGAATCGAGTCGTCGTTATAATTTTATTTCATTTATTTATCGCAGTTTTCTAAAAGATCCGGCGCAAAAACGTCAATGGGTGCCAACATGCGGGTGAGACCAAACCAAATATAGTAGAATCTGCTCAGCTCATTTTAATAACAGTAATTACGAATTAACTGAAGCCCGCAGAAAAAGACTTCATAAAGATGCCATTCCAACCGAGGACCTATGTCACAAGGTAAATGAAAAACTAGTTTTTTACCATCCTCAGAAATCCATAATCCCTACCAGCTATCCCATCTGAAAAACAGCTGTATGTACGTTTATAACTCTGTGCAGTGTCTTATTAATATTATTAACTAGCCCCATACAAACTTTGGACCCCCGTTTCACCCCTTCAGGAGGTGAATTTTGAAAAATTCTTTCTTAGTCAGCGCTAGATCTCACAAGGAAGCTAAGTGCCAAATTGCCTGTGCGTCTCTCGGTAGTTCGCTCACTCTAGGAAATAAAAGATATATTTGTATGGAGAAGCAAAAAGACAAAATACCAAATGCCCAAAGAAGTAAGCAGTTCCCAATATTATTGCAAGTTGCAAATTGATCACCATTGTATATGAGAGGTACGATAAATAAGTCCAGGAGCCATGTGATAAAATGTAAGTAAATAATCGATAAATATACATCACATCACTATTTTCAAATTCAGCAACCATGAAGTTTCTTGTTTTTTACATGCCAAATAAAGACAAATAAATGTCGTACTTTATTGATATTTTGTTTTTAATCGGGCATATCATAACATAAATGTCTCTATCTTTTTCTAACGTAACGTATTCAAAGATGTGTGATAGAGTTAAAAGACAAACCCCGTCTCCCGCTTCCACCTACCCTCCCACCCCTCTGAGCGGCCGCATAGGTTTCGATACAAAATGGGCATGATTACTACTCCATCTGGGCGCGTAATTTTTTTTTCCTTCATGAACACTAATGACATTTTCTTAGAAAAAAACTTCAAGTTACCTACGCAAGAGTGGAAAAATTTCTAACTTAGCAGGCGGCAAAGATTGCGATATGTACCCATCTTTTTTATGCAAATGTCAAAAAGTCAAGTAGTTTTTTGTATTTCACCGAAAAATAACACCGAATCGTAAGTTGATCAACTTCCAAAAAATATTATAATGTACCGAACTCGCTTCTGGCGAAAAGTACCTAACATAGGTTGTGTTTGCCTTATTACCTAACCGACATAAATGGATCTACGTATTTCGTACGAGTTTATTATTTTTCGAAAGTTTATCTAATTGCTAAGAAAAAAAAATATCAATTAATTATTTTCCGGTGACAAATACGTTTCTTTTTTCCTCCGTCTATTCAGTTTAGTAGTAGCAGTAGTAAGTATAGATATAATAGATAGTATTTGGTGTTGTTTTTGTTATCAGCCAGAGTAAGCAGAAAATCAATAATATCCTACGATAACAACGCAAGCAAAATACAAAATTGTACGTATTTCGATAGTTATAGATTATGGGCTGTACTTTCTGTAATAAAACGAGTGATACGCAAGCAACCTATTCAAGTTTATATTTGAATGGATTTCTGCTCTCCAACATTCGTTCTTCTAACCACTAATTTAATTGCTCTAACATGAATATATTCTATAGATACGATCTTATTTCCAACCATATAATACCAGAAAAAACATACCAGAACAAATCGATTTTTGACTTCCCAAACAAATTGTCTCGGTCACGTGACAACAGTTTAGAATGTAAAAAAACGTCGAACATATAGAAAAACATATAGAAAGTAAAAGAAAAACATATAAACAATCGAATAAGCTGCTTTCATTAGGACTTCGCCATTGATACGAATGAAAATTCATGTTTTATTATAAAACTAGATAGTGCCTTAGTAATTATGTGCCATTAGCTGTTGCCCGCGACTTCGTCCGCGAGGGATTCTATCTATCTGACCATCCATCCATCCACCCTTCCGTCTATTTGTCGTCCGTCCGTCCGTCCGTCCAACCGTCTGTCAAACCATACCTGTCCCTGCCCCTCTCCCTCTCCCCCTCCCCCCTCCCTCTCCTCCTCCCTTTTCCTCTCCCTCTCCCTACCCCTATTCCTATCCCTTCCCCTATCCCTACCCCTAACGCCATCTTAACCGCTATCCCTATCTTCATATAAACATAGAAACGACACCCATATTGATTTTTAGACATTTCAACCCTATCGCACCCCGATTTCACGTCCACCACGTTGAAATCAGCGACTCGATAAACCATTCAAATGACACCCATATTGATTTAGACATTTCAATCCTATCGCATCCCAACCCCATCCACCACACGTCCACCACGTTGAATTTCAAAATTGTTGTAGTTTTCGTAATCAGCGACCCAATAAACCATACAAACGATACCCATATTGGTTTTTAGACATTTTCACCCCATTTCCCTTTTTTAGGGGTTGAATTTGGGGTGGAATTTCAATAACAGTGATGAACGTTGCATAGAATTACAAACCTAATGACTTAATAATAAATTATGTGGATTTTATTTTAAAAATAAAGGATTTTCAACTTCATCCCCCGTTTCACCCTTTAGGGTGTCGAATTTTCAAAAACCCTGAGATACGTAAATAATAATTTTTATTCGTAAGCCTAAATACAAAATTTGAAGATCCTAACTTTTAAACTGACGGACTTTCATACAAACTTTCATCCCCTATTTTGCCCCCTTAGGGGTGGAATTTTGTAAAACCCTTTCTTAGTGCACCGTTAAACCTCATAAAGAACCTACATACTCGTACCGAATTTGGGCTGTGCGTTGATATGTCAGTCAGTCACCATCTTTATTAACATTAAATGCGTTTTTCCGTGGGAATGAAGTGTTTTCCCGCGGTAAAAAGTAGCTTATGTGTTATTCCTGGACCTAATCTATATGTATACCAAGTTTCATTAAAATCCATACAGTGGTTTTTACGTGAAAAAGTAACAAACATCCATCCATCCATACTTACAAACTTTCGCCTTTATAATATTAAGTAGGATACATCAGAATAACACATAGGCTACAATTTATAAACCTGAGCAGACGAAGTCGCGAGCACCAGCTTATAATACATAATATCGCCTTGTAATACATAATATCGCCATACCTTTAAATAGGCAGCCGTTAAGGAAATTGCGCTTCGTTTTGTCAAATAAACGACACTCAATAATTGACATGACATAATAATATGACACCACTGAGCACATTACTACTTATAGAAACGAAATGTGAACAAGGAAAAATAATGTGCATCGCGGACAAAATTTGAAAAAAAAATATTTGGTATTTTTTTATGTTCGGGCAAGAGGTATAATATGAGCTTGTTTACTATTATCTATTATATATTCTGTGATGAGGTGTAATGTTAATTTGAAGACAAATAGAAAGTCGAAACGAAATTTTAGTATGGTGTAATAATTTTGTAACCATTTATATAAAATAACCGGCCAAGTCCGAGATGTACTCGCGCTCCGAGGGTTCCTTACCACTACATAATCATAATTGTATTAGTTGAAATTTCAGAAATTTACTGTGCTAGATTTTTGAGTCCGACACGCGCTTGCCCAGATTTTATTATTTGTTGTTATTTTATAGCTTAAGCACTATAAACTTACCAATTTTCACATTTGTAAGGGTTCCCGTTTTTATGATAGAGCTAAAACAAAAATCACCTAAAAAATTGGTCTTTAGTATGGAAGTACTTTTTTTATTTTTAGTATTTGTTGTTATAGCGGCACCAGAAATACATAATCTGTGAAAATTTTAATTGCCTAGCTATTACTGTTCATGACATACAGCTCAAACAAAATTTTGTAAAAACAGCTGACTTTGGTGGCATCTTATTCCTTTGTCTTCAAATATTTTTTAAAATAAAAAATACAATATTTATCTACTCAATGAGCTCTAAACAACGATATCCAAATAAAAAGTTAAGGGGGGCTCCCAAACAGCTAAAGGGGGGAGCGCAAAAAAAGTTTGACCTACCCCATCGAGTGGGATATCATATCCCACTTTTTATTTTTTATTTTTTTTATTTTTAGTATTTGTTGTTGTAGCGGCAACAGATATACACAATTTGTAAAAATTTCAAATTTCTACCTATTACGGTTCATGAGATACAGCCCGCTGACAGACAGACAGATATCGGAGGCAAATCAATAGGGTCCCGTTTTTTACCCTTTGGGTACGGAACCCTAAAAAGAATAAACTGACTAACATACAATGCAAAGCTCAAACCTCTCTGCCTACCCTCCACGAATGCAAAAGGCGTAATGTTATGCATATAATATGTACATCTGATTATTTACCATTACCATTAGCCATTATGCGCCATTAAACTCTTTTTACAACGGGGTGTCAGGAGTGCCTTACATATGCGTTACAGCCATCTTTCACCCTTTTGTCTCTACCAGTGTTCTCAAAGTAGACAATACTCCTGGATTGACATTGTCAAGTATAGTAATACGAGTAGTACCTATATGGTTACGCCATTCTTGGCGCTGTACGCTATCGGTGTGTCGAAGTCATGTCCATGCAACTAAAACCATAAATACAAGGTATTACAGAAAGAGTATATCAACCCTGAAAGATGTGAGTCTGCCCATAGATCTGAACAACCTTTCTCAAGGAACATAAGTCCAAAAAAATTGACCTCCTATAGATACTGAATCAGCTGATCACACCTTTTGTATGGGAGGTCAAAAAATTACTTCGTATTTCGACCAATCTTCCTTGGGGAAAGTTGTTCAGTTTCATGGGCAGAATCACATCCTTCAGGGTTGATATACCCTTTCTGTTACACCTTCTATAATGTCTTCAAGTGATGTGTGACAGTATTGTATGGTATACCGCTATACGCCATAAATTCATACTGCACGCTGTTGTAGAGAAGCTAAGCGTAGCTAGGTAAGAGCTGGGGGGTGATCGTGGTAATTTCAACGACATTACCAAAACAAAAACGTTTGCCTCAAAAGTTATGTTACGTCTTTTCGAAGCGTTTTAGGCAAACGTTTTTGATTTGGTAATATCGTTGAAATTACCACGATCACCCCCCTGGTGACTCCTACGACATTATCAAACTGAATTTCACCACAGCTCGATAATTGCGACATACTGACAAATGCAACTCGGCAAAATATTGCCTTAATACACACAAAGTTTTCTGCCATTTTTATAGAAAAATCAACATTACTTATTAAAATCAATGATTTCTACGTAATATTACAATACAATACAATACAATACTCTTTATTGCACACAGAAATACAAAATTTACAAAAGAAAAAAAATACAAAATGAAATACGGAGCACAATAGGCGGCCTTATTGCTAAAAAGCAATTTCTTCCAGGCAACCTTTGGGTGCAGGAAACAAAATAATTGTAATACGGGGACGGTGCACAAAGAAACCATAAACTGAATAAATATTGGGTACATACATAGTATTATAATAGACATACATACATATACCTAATATTAATATACTACATACATATATACTACATACAATATACATGCATAAAAAATAAAACACATAAACAAGCAAGTGGAAACAAAGAACAACAACCAATATCAGATCACGGGACGTGAAAGAGAGAAAAAAATAAGAAAATAAAATAAGGTTAGCCAGAGAGTGAGAGGAAGTGAGCTTTAACATTGTTTTTGAATGTGTCGAGTGAGGGAGCTTGCCTCAACGTGGTGGGAAGTGCGTTCCAGAGTCTTATAGCTCTTACTGTGAAAGAGTCGTGATAGAAGTTTGTGGAATGGGAAGGTAAAGAGAGGGATAGGTCAAGAGAGGAACGGAGTGTACGGTCGACGTGAGAGGGATGGAACTGAAATCTTTCTTTGAGATAGGAGGGGGTAGTGGGTATGAATAAGACAGAATACAGAAGGGAAAGGATATGACAATCTCTTCGATGGCGAATGGGCAGCCATTTTAACTGCGCTCTAAAAGATGACACATGGTCATATTTCCGCAGCCCAAAGATAAACCTGATGCAAAGGTTCTGAAGACGATCTAGTTTATTGAGCAACTCTTCCGTGAGGTCGGGGTAGGAAGTGTCAGCGTAATCTAGGATAGGCAGCAGTAAGGATTGCGCCAGAGCAATTTTCGTACTGGTCGGTAAGAAATTTCGTAACCTTTTTAGTGACCCGTATGCCGCAAAAATTTTCCGACTGACATCTGATACTTGTGGCCTCCATGAAAGAGTATTGTCAAAAGTGATCCCAAGGTTTTTGACAGTTTGGCTATATGGGACACAGACACCTTCAAATACAACGGGAGGGAGTAGCCCAAAGTCGACTCTTGTGACAAACCATCGACTGCCAATAACTGTGACTTGCGTCTTATTAGGATTCACTCGTAATCCGTGAGAGTGACTCCAAGCGGAAATGTGAGCTAGGTCAGAATTTATGACAGATATAGCGTCGTTAAGCTCATTGATTCCCGCTTGAGAGTAGATCTGAAGGTCGTCTGCGTACAGGTGATACGAAGATTGAATAGGGAGGGTAATCGAGTTGATGAAGATTGAAAACAGGAGTGGGGACAAGACGCCACCCTGAGGTACACCGGCGGAAGTTTCACACCACGAGGAGAAGGATTCTTCAACCCGGATGCGTTGCCGGCGACCAAAAAGGTAACTACGAAACCAGTCAATTGCCGTTGGAGATATGTTAAGAGAGTGCAGCTGGCCCAGTAGGATGTCAAAGTCAACGGTGTTAAAGGCGTTACTAAAGTCAAGTAGGGTCAGTACTGTCAGCTGCTGTCGCTCCATCCCCATGCGAATATCATCAGAGATCTTGACAAGGGCAGTAGTCGTACTATGACCAGGACGAAAACCGGATTGGAGTGGATTGAGTAGGTTATTGCGATTTAGGAATTGGCTCAGCTGGTTATAGACCAACCGTTCCAGTACCTTAGAAAGGAATGGGAGAATGGATATAGGACGATAATCGGAGAAAGATGCAGGGTTACATTTTTTGGGAATAGGCGTAATTTGAGCTTCTTTCCACGCTGTTGGAAATACGCCGGAGGTAATGGAGTTGTTAAGGATTTTGGTAAGGATTGGAGTAAGGATGTCAATAAGGGGTATGATCATATTACGGCTAATGCTGTCACTGCCAACAGCATTCGAGGTGATGGAGAGAATACTCTTCTTAACATCACAATCGGAGAACTGACGAAAATTGAAAGAGGGAAACGTAGGAATTGGCTTTGAGAGTAGTGAACTAAGTGTACTGTTTTTAATACCAGCAGCAATATGAGAAGAAGAGGAAAAGTGGTCATTTAGTGTGTCGAGATTTGTATCCTTTGGTATATTACCATTTCGTGACTTGCCAATTCCTAAAGTATAGAGGAACCGCCAGACTTTGGCGGGGTCTCCGTTTTCTACAGCTTTATGAATATTGCGTCTTTGAGCGTCCCGTATCACCATGTTGCAGTGATTTCGTACAGCATTATATTTACGTTTGTTTTTGTCACAGGAGTCGACCTTGAACTTTGATTTTGCTCGAATCTTCCTTTCCATCAGAACCTTCATGTCATCAGTCAGCCAAGGAGCCGGTAGGTGTTTAATTGTGACAGGGCGTACAGGAGCGTGAATATCATATAGTTCTGTTAGGAGTTGAATAAACAGGTGAACTTGCTCATCAACAGTACCAGCACGATCAATTACCGACCAGTCGATATTCTCTGCATCTTCGCGAAGACGCGCAAGATCAATGTCTTTAAAATTACGCTGCAATAAGGTGCGGGGTTTGAGTTTAGGGGGACGAATTTTATATGAGAGATATATGAGGTGGTGGTATGAGAAGGCATCTGCCTCAATCTGACCATGTTTTGCAACATGGTCAGTTGAGGAGACAATCATAAGGTCAAGGAGAGAAGGAGAGCAATTTGGGAAGAAATGAGTGGCGTTAAGTGGGAGAATATTTAGATTACTGGAAGAGACAAGTGACTGTAATTTTTGTGTTCGCAAATCATTTTTAAGGAGGCAGGTGTTAAAGTCGCCCATTATTATGGAATGACTGTATGAAGGAACAAACTCTTCAAGAAGGTTTTCAAAAGAAGGAAAGTAATTTATTTTAAGAGATGGGCTGTAATATACACCAAGAAGAATTTTAGAATGGGATAGGTTGACCTCTAGAAAGAGATGCTCAGCGGTGTTGGGAGGTGGGGGCTGAGGAGATTGACTAATGATCGAAAAAGGAATATGGCTGCGAAGGTATATAGCGACACCACCATGTGAGGAGCTCACTCGATCATTTCGGACAAGCTTAAAGCCCGGTAAGGAATAGGAAGTAGACAGAAGACAAGGATTGAGAAAAGTTTCGGAAACAAGAATAGCTTGGATATTTTTGTTATCAAATGACGCAAGCATATCCACATAGTGTGCAGGAATGCTTTGAGCATTGATATGCACCACGTTAAAGTTTTTTGAGACATCACTGAAAACAGTAGTTAATGTCTCATTGAGAGTAGGTGGAAGGCTATGGAAGCTTGCGTCATCTGATTCGGACAAGTTGGAGGAAGAGAAGGAATAGAAGTGATCTGAGTGGTTGTCATTGTCTGCACCATCGGAATTGCTCATGTATATAATATATGATACCTATAAAATATATATATATATATATAATAAGATATAAATATGAAAATAATAATAATTAAATAGATATATAAATAAATATAACAATAACTCGCATTTCACCTGCCAGTATGCCATGGAAGAATCAATTTCAAAACAAACAAAAACAAATAAATAAATTAAAAAAAAAAGAAGAAAAGGTTACACAAATCCACAGAATTAATAATAGTACTACAAAACTTTACATAAGTACTAAATAGTTCTTGGTGCAACTTATGTTTGCGTGGAACGGAACATACGAATAAGACGTTTAAGAAAAATTTACAAGGAACTAATCATTAAGAAAAAAAGAGACGGAACAATACATAGCCGCACCGCTCGGCAGAACAAAACGCGCTCAGTCTGTGCATGCAAAGCACATGTGACAAATTGATTGAAGGTAAACATTTAAATAAAATGTTTATCAAATAAAACGAAAAGCTAGACTACCTAACCAAAAACACGGTGTTAAATTATGATTAATAAATGCAGCAATAAGTGCAGTGACAGGAATAAACATTGCACCGCATATAAAAGCTATAAAACTTGCACGATGAGCACACTCCATCACTTCTTTGCCGGCTTCCTGTTTTATACTCGATGTATGCCACTAAACTCCATTAATAGGTATGTCGCGGTAACGTTAATATCAGTTTGCACTGACGATGACAATGTTCTAAAATTCCATTATTTGGATGTTCAATGTTAGTGACCCAGTTTTTAAATGCCTTTACTTTAAAGTTCCGTGTAATTTTTTTGTCATTTTTAAAACTGAAACTTTAATCGATCTACAATCTTTTGTTTTGATAAAGCTATTGTTGTTTAGATATTATTGGTAGGTATTGTAGTTTATTAAAAGTACTCTAACTGTACTCTATAACTAGTCTAACTTATTGTTTTACTATCGCAATGGGTCTAAGTTGAAATTCTTACGTTATTGTTTAATTCTCTGCAGCAGTAATTTGAGTCTAGAAGTTTTACAACAGAGGTACATCAAATTTTGTATAAAACGACACAACAACGGTCTGTGTATACTCAAATTCTGTCATGTTTTAGGTTTTTACCTATAACACCAAAATAAATTAAATTGCCCATATTTTTCTTACAGATCCATGAAATCATAATTCCTATAATTCTAAAGCTATTTCTTTTTCATTATTTGTTTTATATTTGAAAGTTATTTCAAGATTAAGTTATTATCTACGTATTAAATATTGTTTTATTTTTAGTTTGATTAAAGATGAAATTAATCTAAAATTAAAGGTTCAAAAATTGTTCGTCTTATAATTTTGTCCGTTTACGTCATTAGATTTATTATATTTTCTTACAAAAGAATTAAAGCTGCTATAAGCTCTTACTTAAAAAAAAATATAAAATTTGGATTTGTAATTCCTAAAAAAGGCAATTAATACTGAAAATTTAGAATACCTAACATTCTTTTTACAAAACGCCAGTTTCTTAGGTAATTAGGTAAGGATAATATGACAAAAACATAAAGGTGTTGCTTTTACATCTGCTGGTATAAAGCTGTACTCTTTGTTTTACATAATGTCTTCGTTGTATGGAGAGGGTTGCATTAAATGCACTTTAGGGGAAAAATTAATCACAGTAATCCATGACATAATGTTGATATTCTTAAAACCAGTATAAGGTGAACTCAACCTACTTTTACAAAAAATGTGTTTTAGCAAAATTACCAGATTTAATTATTTACAGCTTCAAATAGCCTATATTACTATTTAAAATTAATTTATCTAAACGTGCATTTAACGCAACCTCATATCGTAGATTCACTGGACTAATTAAGCATTTCGCAATCTTTGTGTTTCGCTCACTGTACATACATAATTTTGCAAAGAAACATTGTGAAGAAAATTTAAGTTTAGAAACGTGGAAGGTTTACTAATTGGACAGAACAGATGTGCAGACGTCTGGACAGCTGCCCATTAGACTAATATAAGTAAACTAATAAAAACAGACAGAATTGTAAAACTGCTAATTCAAAACATGGCATGTGACAAAACAACTTTTTTTTATTTTGCTGAATTGGAGTGAAAGGTAATCACTAAATGTTGTGAACGCAAAGCGTTTTGAAACATCTTTTTAGGGTTCCGAACCAAGATGGTACAAACGGAACCCTTATGGTGCGACTTCGTCTGTCTGTCTGTCTGTCACACCTTTATATCTAAGTAACCTCTCATGCTATCGTCTTGAAATTTAGAATAGTTTAAAAATATGATTGCCCAACTTTATTGCAAACGAAAGAGTTAATTCTTTATTATTATTATTGTATTAGGGGCATTTACTTATTTATAAGTACTAGCCCATCGGCACGTTACAATGTCCCCAATTCGTTGGTCCGAAATCTGACGTTTAGGATCAGTCGTTGTCAGTCATATTGTCAACACTGGATGCAAATAAACTTACCAACAAAATGGACTGTTCTTAAATGAAGAAACAATTTACATTATTATTATTATTTCTTATTATTGTTTTTGACTATAATCAAATTATTGAAACTGAAAAACCAGGCCTAAATCACATATAAACGGTCAATTTTTTTTTTGTATTTTCCCGCCATATTATTTCCGTTCCGTGTATTTAGCACCGACCGAAGTACTACACAACGTAGTTCACGCGATTTTTCACAGATGGCGCAATTTTTTCCTGTATGGGGAAATTTTTAACCGCTTGTTCCGAAGACCCTATCTTGACTATATAAATCTATGATTAGGGGGCACAAATCATCATCATAACATCCCATGAAACGTCCACTACAGGACAGGGAGCTCCCTCCAGAATTCTAGCTTTTGCTGGAAAAATGTGGAGGGGAAGGACCATAGTCACCTCGCTTGTTAGAGTTACGGCTGGCACCATGGACCGCGATTGTAGGTGACCGCAGTAAGTAAGATGGTATGATACACATGAAGATGCTGCTGCCCATCCTCCAGTTAACCCTTAGTCGCCTCTTATGACACCCACGGGTATGTATGGGTTGGTACTATTCTTTGCCGGCACCACACGGGATTATTGTTGTTACAATTTTGTGTGGGGCATCATATGAAAGGGTTAAACTTGTACATTCCAAAATATATTTTTGTATTTTTTTTACAACTTTGAGTTTTCAATTTATGAAAAAAAAAATACTTTTACTGCAAACTGTGCGGAAGGAAAAAAATCTGAATTAATTACAGTCGATAGAGGTAAAAGTAAATATTACAGGAAAAATAAAACGATGTTTCTAAGTAGTACAGTATTTTGGAAATCTGAAAGAAACCTTTACAAACCAATTTATTTTTGCGGTCCTAAAAATTGACTTTATTATTTCTTAAAACAAAAAAGGTATATCGGAACTTTTGGCGAGCGAGTCCGACTCGCAACTGGCCGGATTTGTTATTCAGAGTTCGCTATTCCAGGAATGAGTGAAATAACTTTTTAGGTGAGCTACTTCCATCATCGACCTAATCTCATATTAGTGTAGTGGCACACCTGCTGAAATTCCGCGTCGGAACGATCCGCAAAAACAAAGCAAATGTCACAAGTAACAAAAACTTGCGGTAAGTTCTAACGCGGAATTTCCGCTCTAGTACGTCAGAATTGACGGAAAGATCCGTCGCGGATCGTTCCGATGCGGAATTTCCGCGGGTGTCGTTAAACTTAGGGTCAGATTGAGCACACACTGCGTTTTAGCCTCCCACGCACACTAACAACGGAACCAGTTAGTATGAGTATTAAAATTAAGAACACCTAGCTACTTACAAAGAATAAATTCCACCCACCCAGACATAGAACACATACACAAATCTTTGCCCTAAACGGGGATAGAACCCCGCGAGCAAAGGCATAAAAGGCAGGTAATTTTGAAATATAAGTTACTACTTAGCTGTTGCCCGCGACTTCGTCGATGCAGAATTGGACAATTCACACAATAGCTTATGTGTTATTCTGATGTATAAGCTATATCCTATACTCTTAAACGAGCAATATTTGTATATATATATATATATATTTATTTTGGAGAAAAAACAGACAATAGCGTATATTAGGTCTAAATGAAATAGAGTTAAATTAATGTGCTTAACACTACCTCCATGTACATTTCTCGCTTAGAGTTAGAAAGTAGGGATTAAGAAGCATACAAAAAACTTTTACTTTAGTAACAAATAGTGCTTAGTGCGCGCAAAAAAACATTAATCCATATGTTGGTGAAACCATATCAATTATTTTGTAAGATCAGAACTGGGAAGGTCGACAAAGTTAAATACAGTAGAGGGAAGGAAGACGCAGACACATTCAAATGTCAGTATTAGAAACCAATATATTGCGGATTTTTCTATTAAAACTTGCTTTAGATTCATGAAAGATATCAACGTCAGTGAAGAAACCATTATATGTCCTGCCAAGACGGTACAGGGGGGCACGTGCCCCATAGTTAGTTGCAATACCAGCTAAATTGAATAAACAAGGATATCTTAGCTTTCTATGTGTAGAGTAGTGAATTTTACTAGTCAAGATGTTGCAATTATAAGTACTTATACAAATGTTACGGAAAATATTTAGGTCGGACGTGATCCGTCTCTTATACAGGGGAAGAAATACGTACTCCTGTAACAGATCTTGGTAGGACATATATTTAGAAGTTAAACGCCTATGCATAGCCCTTAAAAATTTCTTTTGAACCATTTCTAATTTGTTTTTGTATACTGCATAGTGCGGGTTCCATACACAGGTGGAATATTCCAACTGTGGACGGATTAAAGATCTGTATAGAGTAAGATACGCGTTACGGCTACTAAACTTTTTGGTGTTTCGCAGTACGAAACCTAGCATCCTCATCGCTTTACCATGGATATAATCCACGTGACTATCAAACCTCAATTTTGAGTCGAACAAGACAACGAGATCCTTCACGACGTCTACTTTTTTTAATATTTTTCCTCCAAGATTATAAACTGAAGCAAATGTGTTACGTTTATTAGTAATAGATCATGGTACATTTCCTGACTTAATGAAAAAAAGTAAAGTAGTTCCATTATTCAAAGCTGGTGACAAAAAGGATCCCAGTAATTTTAGACCAATATCAGTCTTACCTGTACTTAGTAAAATTTTTGAGAAGGTCATACTCAATCAAATGCTTTCACACTTCAATAGAAATAACTTACTACATGACCATCAATTTGGTTTCACGAAAGGGCGCAGTACAACGGATGCCGGGACTGCACTTTTAAAATACATCTTTTGCGCGTGGGAAAAATCTGAAGATGCTATTGGTATCTTCTGTGATTTATCCAAAGCATTTGATTGCGTAGATCATAGCACATTGTTGCTAAAACTTGAACATTACGGTGTTAAGAATAATTCACTTAAACTACTTAGGTCATATTTGGAAAACAGGATTCAAAAGGTACAAGTAAACAGGACGAAATCACTGGGATCTGTTGTCAAAATTGGCGTACCTCAAGGGTCCATATTAGGGCCATTTTTATTCCTTATTTATATTAATGACCTTCCTTCTGTGGTGAAGAATCTGTCAAAGATTGTGTTATTTGCTGATGATACTTCATTAATATTCAATGTAAGTAGGAAATCACAAAATTATAACGAAGTCAATGATGCACTTCGACAGATTCATGCATGGTTTACTGTTAACAATCTAGTCCTAAACGCCAAAAAAACTAAATGTATTAAATTTGCACTACCAAATGTAAGGTCTACTTCACATAACATAGTATTGAATAATGAACCATTAGATTTTGTAAATAGTACAGTTTTCTTAGGGTTAACACTAGACTCTAAACTTCAATGGGGCCCTCATATCACGGCTCTTTCTGGTCGATTGAGCTCGGCTGCATATGCTGTTAGAAAAATCAGACAACTTACTGATGTAGCTACTGCAAGGCTGGTTTACTTTAGCTACTTCCATAGCATTATGTCTTATGGCATACTGCTTTGGGGCCGAGCAGCTGATATACATTCAATATTCGTTTTACAAAAAAGGGCTATAAGAGCAATTTATTGCCTGAAGACTCGTGATTCCCTAAGAGAACTGTTCAAGGAAATCAACATTATGACAGTGCCATGCCAGTATATCTATGAAAATATAATGTATGCTAGAAAGAACATTCATCAATTACCTAAAATTTGTGACAGGCATAATTTTAATACTAGAAATAAGCATAAAATTGATCAACCATATACTAGATTAACTAAAGTCAATACATCTTTCGTTGGTCTGTGTATACGATACTACAACAAAATACCTGACAATATAGTGCAATTACCTGAGAGAAAGTTTAAAGAATGTGTAAAGCAAACGTTATGTAAAAAAGCTTACTACAGATTGGATGACTATATGAATGACAAAGAGGTATGGTGCTCTGATATTCCAACGAAACACAAGAAACACATTGTAAAAAGCCGACTCTTAAAGTAGGCCGTGCTGCAGTGGTTTCTTGCCGTTTCTTTTACGCTGCCATAGCACGATCCGAAACGGCGTAGACTCGCTCTATTTGCATTGTATTCTGCATGACATTCAATAAGTATTCTGTAAAGAATCTACATTGAATAAAATTATCTGAATCTGAATCTGAAATGTAATATGTTGACACTTGTCGTAAGCGAGGTATATAATTTATTTGTAATACAATATTCCTGCAGTCTATCTAAATCTTGCTGGACTTTCTGACAGTCCATGGCATTACTAACAGTGCTATATATTTTTAGATCATCGGCATATAACAAAAAGTTGCAATGTTTAAAACATGTATGAATGTCATTAATAAAAATCACATAGAGTAACGGCCCCAGAATGGAACCCTGGGGAACACCCGAGGTGATATGGACAGGATTGGAGCTGAAACCGTTGACTACAACCACTTGAGATCTGCCAGAAAGATATGACTTAAAAAAATGAAGTAGAGAGCCCTTTATACCTAACTGAGCCAGTTTTGTTAGAAGAATTTTGTGATCTACTTTATCAAACGCCTTTCGAAAGTCTGTATAGACAGCATCAATTTGAGTCCGTCTATCCAGACCTTCGAAAAGGTAGTTGGAATATAAAAGCAAGTTAGTTATAGTAGAGCGGTTTTTAATAAAACCGTGCTGTTCTTGGAGCAAACAGTTTTCTAAAAGAGGATAAATATGGCTATGAACTAAGCGTTCAAGGACTATTGGGAAACAAGAAAGAATGGATACCGGCCGATAATTTTCAACCATTTTCCGTGATCCGGACTTATGAATGGGTGTGATAAAGGCGAGTTTCCATCTAGAAGGAATCGTTCCAGTGCTAAGGCACTTGTTAAAGAGTAATGTAAGTGGCGTAGATAGATGTTCACAAGTGCGTTTAGCAAACAGGGGACTAATTTTATCTGGACCAGGGCCCTTATTAACATCCAGCGACTTTAGGCTGCAATATACCTCCGATTCTTCAAGTTTTAATTCAGTGATTAGCGGTGAAGAAGGTAAGGGATCTATTTTAAGGAGGTCATCATCTATAATTAAAGAGGAAGGTTCGAACACCGAGCTTAGGAAAGAGGAAAACATGTTGCAAATAGTAGAAGGATTTTTCGTAGTGCTATTTCCATAAGTCATGATATCAGGGTACCCACTTGAATTACTTTTAAGGCTTGATATATATTGAAAGAAGATTTTTGGGTTATCTTTTAAGGAAATTTGGACATTGATCAAATAGTGTCGGAAGCACATCGCTAATAAACTTTTACAACGGGCACGTAGAAAAGAAAATTCACTATAGTGTTTTAAATCATTATAGATTTTCCATTTGACCCAAATTTTATGTTTACGCTTTAAGGTCGCTATTAGAGGTCGAGAAAACCATATGGGGTATTTATTTGATTTATTCTTTTTTAAGGGTATATGGGCGGCGTACCGCTTGTATTTATTTGATTATTGCTTTTTGTAAATAACTCAAAATAATTTTAAGACCATATTTTTGTTACATTTCCGCAATTTTGAGAACTTCCGGTCCAATATTATTTAAGAAATAACATGAAATGTATTTTAAAAATCATCAATTATATTTAGACGAATTATCAAGCACTTTCCAATATTGTTTTATAAGTTATTGAATTACTAGTAACTAAATCTATTGTTAATTACGTCACTTGCTTTGCTTATGCAGAGTGGTGTGAGGAACGGTGGAAGGGTTGTTTGTCACTTAGTATTTAAGTCGGTGTAGTAGAATAGATGATTCATTATTGTTCGAACTCTTGTGTAAGCTGTTACTATGTCCGAACGAGTAAAAGTGATTTACCTACATTAGTTGTTTTCTTCCTACTTCTAATTACGGATAATTGGGACGCTCGTGAGTCCCCCAGTAGAGTCTCGCCGACAGGTACATGCCTGTCTACAATGTCATAAAGTATTTTATAAAACTTGTCCAAAGCCTCCACTGGGAGAAGAGAGTCTAATTCGGCATGCCAATCTATTTTAGATAGCTCATCACATATCGCCACAAAGTCGCCTTTGGGGAAGTTATATTTTTTTATAGCGTTTTGAGCAAGCTTGGATTCCTTTTTTAGATTCATGGAGATTTCCATGGGGGGGTGGTGCCTATCCGGGGGAGCTAGTATGGTGCAAGGAGCACTAAGGCTACATTCGGTACTAGAAAGCACGAGATCTAGAAAGTGGTCGTTAATATTCTTAAGATGGTTGTACTGTTGTATATTTAATAAAGCCATTGTGCTACTTAATGTAGATAAAGATGTTGACATCACTGCATCCATGGTCCCATGCTTACTGCCACTGCCAAAAATCCAATTGATGTCCGGTAAGTTAAAATCACCAACTGCGAAGAAAACAGATTCCGGGTGTGATAAAAAAATTTCCTGAATGTTAGAAAAGTATGTAAGGTATGTGTTAGAGGGAGAAGATGGAGGAATATAAATAGCGCTAATAATCATAATTTTATTTTGTAAAGTAAGAGTGAGGAAAATTTCCTCTAAATCCTTGTTTTCCTAATCAAGTTTCCGTGAGACTGATAATGCTTTAGAGACCGCAACTAAGACTCCATCCCCTTTTTTTGTTTCAATTAAGTTCCTATCACGCCGGAACACTGAGTACCTGCCATCGAATAGTTCAGAATCGCATATATAAGGTTGTAACCACGTTTCAGATAAAATTATTAAGTCGTAATTTTGAGTTAGTATATTTAAACGCACGTCTGTTAACTTAGTTTTCAGACCACCGCAGTTCTGATAATATATGCTTAGTTGGCCGCTATGTACCATCAAAAAAATTTATAAATAAATTATTAAATTGGGTTTTAATTGTTCGAAAAAAGGGTAATATTATAAAATATGTTAACCAATAGCAATGAGAGCATAATTGAAACACATAGAAACAGATATATAACTAGTCAGGTAGCGTTCAGGAGCTTAGCAACATCAGCTTCAGAGCGGATGTGTATGATCGGGGTTGCATCACCTTTTCGGACCATAATGCTGCCATCCTTAGCCCATACCCATTTGTAGCCTTTATCTTTCAGTGCCCGCGCCTTGGCGTAAAGAATCTTGTTGTCCAGTGTAAGATGTTGATTAACATAAATTGGGTGAGCTGGACTGCCCTTGAGCTCGGGCAGGCAATCTGACTGTAGGCCACTGCGAGCGCGCGCCGCTGCCAACACCTCATCCCGCAGGCGGCGTGTGGTGAACTGCACGACGATAGCTCTGGGACGTCCTGCACTCGTGCTCTTGCTGTTATGAGCGATACGGAGGACAGCCCTTATGCAGGCTAAGTCGATTGGCACGCCGACCACTGTGCCTAGCTCGGTAACAATATTTTCAAGATTCTCTTTTTTGGACTCTGGTACATTCTGAATCTCTATATTGCAAGAGCGGGCCTGTTGCTTCAATCTGGCAGATTTGGTTGTAAGTGACGTTAAATCCTTTTTTAAACCTTCGTTTTCCACACGGAGTTCATCATAAGACTTCCCCAAGTTCGAGACATCTGACTCAAGCGAGGTAACTCTGGCCACGCACTGAGTGACAGAAGAATTTAATTCGAGCATTTGTCCCTCAATCTTAGATTCCAAATTTGTGATACAGGTTTGGAGTGAGTTTAATTCTTTTTTAATGTCTAGTTGAAAGGCATTACGTTGCTCGCCGAACTTAGAATCCATATAAGCAATAAGGTTTTCCATGTCCTGTACCGGCGTTTTGTTGTTGACTTTTTTACAAGTAGGGCATTTCCATTTCGCTTTATTCATAGGTAGTATCCGCTTAAAATCCTCTTCCGTTAAAGATACACAAGCATAGTGATAATGTGATTGACAGGCAGTGCATTTAATTGTTTCTGTATCCTTCAAAGAAGTATCGCATTTTACACACTGCATTTCGAAAACAGCACCGAGTAGCGACCTCTATACGCACGAAGATAAATAAGTAAGTTCCTTCAATGTTACTTAGGTACTTAGAAAAGTTAGGTTATATCCACGATCACGTCATAAATCCGACAGTGATTCACAAAAGATTAGTGCTGCAGTGTAGATCTTGATCTCCTGACCGTAATTTATCGTATCAATCGGCGATTCACAAGCGAAAACTGCACAAACAAAAGCTCGTTCGAGCCGCCGGTTTTTGATGAAATCACAGTCACAATCGGCAAGAAACCTCGGAATAACACTTTCAGTCACAGTTGGTGATATCACTAATGAGAATAAGTCCCTTTAAACTGTATTTATAACTGTTTACACGGGAAAAATACATTTATATACGGAAAGCAAAAGAATGACGTATAGACTTCTCAAGCGCCCTCTGGCGAAAAAAAGTATATATATATTTATATATTTGTAATTGGTTTCTCGAAAACGGCTCTAACAATTTCGATGAAATTTAGTATACAGGGATTTTTGGGGGCAAAAAATCGATCTAGCTAGGTCTCATGTCTGGGAAAATTCGTTTTCACCGTCTTTTTTAATATTTCTTAGCGCGTTTTAGTGCGTTCAAGAAACTTACAGCGCCATCTGTTGTTGAGTAGCATAGCTTGCTCACCCGATGATATTAATCATACAGAGCATAGCTCGGCCGCCCAGGTACTTATTATAAAGTTTCATTTAAATCCATTCAGTAGTTTTTACGTGAAAACAAACATCCATCCATACTTACAAATTTTCACGTTTATAATATTAGTAGGATAGGATCACAGGATAGGATCTATTCTAATAGCGCTTCCTACTGATATAAAATACCTATATACTATACACAAGCAGAGAAATACTAAAAGATTCCACCAACTGCATCAGCAAATTAAGTTACCTTTACGTTAAGGATGCAAATTGCATGCAATTCTGAATAGGTATGGAAAGGAAGTGCTGTGAAGAACTTTGCTCTCTGCCTAAGCATAGCGGAAAATGTAATTTGGCGTGCTAACTGAAGCAGAATAAAGTAGACATGGTATTCGTTCCTACTAGGTAAATATACGAAAATACCCTAAGAGCTATCCTATATTTTGGAGAAAAAATTCATATCAGACCAAATTTTTGTGAACGGCTTTTAAATGCAATTTTAAGAGACTGTATTTTTTAATCTAACCAAATTTCAAACTGGAAGGTACAATTTCAGTTTCTGTAGGTTTCAATTTCCATATTTTTTTTTTTTGTTGGATTTAGTATACTATATGTTAAGAGACGTTAATGAAACAAAAGAATTGAAGAACTGATCTGATAGCATTTTTATCATAGGTCTAATGCAACTTTGAGATTTACGTAAATTTGTTTTTTTAGATTTAATTGTGTTTCTTTTACAAATATAGGAGGATTATTTACTTAAAAAAATATAAAAATAAAGGTAATTAAATGTAAAGTCAAGTCAAGTGTCCCGTGTGGTGCCGGCAAAGAATAGTACCAACCCATACTTACCCGTGGGTGTCGTAAGAGGCGACTAAGGGTTAACTGTAGGATGGGCAGCAGCATCCTCCTTTGTATCTTACATCTTACTTACTGCGGTCACCAACAACCGCGGTCCATGGTGCCAGCCGTAACGCTAACAAGCGAGGTAACTATGGTACTTCCCCTCCACATTTTTCCAGCAAAAGCTAGAATTCTGGAGGGAGCTCCCTGTCCTGTAGTTGACGTTTCATGGGATGTTATCATGAAATGTAAAGTAAATAATATTTATAGCATTTTTGCCCTTCTTTTGTACAATTTATAATACCTTCATTATTATTTTTTTAAGTCATGCGGTCGTAAATTTGGGTGGATTACTAATGAATTATTTTATAGACCAGCTAATCTAATTATTGACAAAAAAAATGCTGATATGAATTTTTGTTGAATCTTCATATAGTGAAATCGTTTGGCTCTTAGGTTAAAATGTTTATGGAAGAAATTTAGCTTCGCGTCTTTTTCTTCCTCTTAAGTGAAAACTGTTTAGCGGGGTATTTAAACTTTGAAAACGCTGCAAAATTGCGTAGCTGTTTTTAGGGTTCCGTACCTCAAAAGAAAAAAACGGAACCCTTATAGGATCACTTTGTTGTCCGTCTGTCTGTCTGTCTGTCTGTCTGTCTGTCTGTCAAGACCCTTTATCTCACGAACGGGTAAAGGTATCAGGTTGAAATTAATACCATATATTAGGATCCATGAACCACACAAGATCTGAAAATTTAAATTTTTTACAACGACGCAATCAAAAGATATGGCATTTTATGTCCTCATCTCTATACATTTATTCAAAAATGAAAAACCTACAGGGTACTTCCCGTTGACCTAAAATTATGAAATTTGGCAAGAAGCTAGGTCTCACAATACAAATAATGGGAAAAGTCTGAAATCATTAAATATTACAACTTTTCTCACAACTAATGGTAACCAATTGTGGTGAGCTCCCGTTTCAAGAACATTCATATAAGAGAGGGGTCAAGTTGGATGGTTGCTGAGGCGATTTTTGTTTTAGTTCTATTTAAAAACGGGAACACTTACAAACTTGAAAATTGGTGTTTATAGGGCATAGGCTATAAAATAACAACAAATAATAAAATTTGGTCAAGCGCGTGTCGGACTCAAAAAATCTAGCACATTAACTTACTGAAATTTCAACTAATACAATTATGTTTATGTGGTGGTACGGAACCCTCAGTGCGCGAGTCCGACTCGCACTTGGTCGGTTTTTTTACAGTCCTAGTAGCTTAATTTTTTTCTGTGTTCTTATACTACATCTTTTTACTATTAGTGCGGTCAGTTAGCTGTTTCACGTAGACACGATTTACAATTTCACCAAATTTTTTCCAGGTACTAGTTAGGTTAGGGCCAATTCTATGGAATTTTTTTGAAATTCAGGAATTGGCTCCTATCAAAAATTGAGAGCTATGTACCTAACTAACTAGTACCTGCAAAAAAATTGGTACAATTTGGTGAATTTGGCGATATAAGACTAAGGGACCATTGTTATTTAGATATTGTTGGTAGGTATGGAGGGCTAACATGCAGACTAAAGCTAACTGTTCACCTGAAGGTGTAATTCCCGTTGCCGCCCAAGAACACCCGCAACACGACAAGTGTTGCTTATCAGTTGGCGTGGTTGGTAGTGAGCCTGTCTTCTACGCCGTGGGTCGCGGGTTCGATCCCCACCCAGGGCATACATTTGTGTGATTTGTCCTGTGTCTGGATGCTCTTTTTGTATGTATAATATTAATTTCTGATATCCATAGCTTAATTAATGTACTTGATATTGACAATATGGACTTTTTTGTCTGAAATATTTTCTTTTTATTATAGCAGACTTGGGCTTTGCCTAGTTCCGTTCCCGAAGGGTCCAAACGCAGTCCTATTACTAACCCTACGTCGTCTTGTTAGTTATAGGACTGGGTTTTCGAGGACTGTATCTTTTGAAAAGTAATACCTACATGGTTGAAATATTTACATAATATGTAAATATTTCAACCTATTGGAAATCTAGTTATATAAGACTTTAATCGTATAATGATGGACATATAATAAATTTTCAATCAGAATTAATTTAATTTTCTTATGATAAATATTATTGTAATAATTTAATGTGAACTGTAATTTTTTTTTTCTTTTATGTTTAATATTAATAAATTAAATTATTTGTATATCATGTATTGTGATAGGAAATGGCTGTGCTTGATAAAAAAATGTGACCTTTTTTTAACCTGTTTCCAACGAATAAACTATCTTTATCTTTTATCTTTATCTGCTTTATTATGACGAATTACCTAACATAGTCCCCTGTCAAGTGTATATCCGTGTGCTCCTTGATGATACAAGTGTGAAAGTAGTCTCAATCTCTTCGTTTGATCTTGAAGAAACAATATTTTGATGGTGAACGTCCCAAAAGTTGTACGTACTAATGCTGCGGACAAAAACAAAAATAAAAACAAAAAAAAAACGGTAACCGTTGGGAGTACGTAAAGATGTTCAATGCAAAAAATGTAGCTACATAAATTTTGTACAGGAAAGATTATTACAACTTTTTATGTATGATCAACCGTTTTCTCATAAAACGCACTTTTATCTTAGTAGGAAAAGAAGAAGGTGACTGACTTGAAATAAAGGATTTTTATTTCACCCCCCTTTTTACCCCTTCGGGGATGAAAATTTCAAAAACCCTGTGTCACGTATAAATTAAATTGTAGTCGTTAACCTAACAACAAAATATGAAGATGATAACTTTTAATCTGACGGATTTTTTTACAAAATTTCATCTCCCATTTCACCCCTTAGGGGTAGAATTTCAATAACAGTGATGTTCGTTGCGTAAAATTACAACCCTAATGCCTAAATAATAAACAGTGGTTTTACTTTAAAAAGTAGGCTTTACTAATTCATCCCCCTTTTCACCCCTTCAGAGGTGAAATTTTAAAAAAACCCTGAGACACATGTTAATTAATTTTTAGTATTCAGCCTAAATACAAAATTTGAAGATCCTCACTTCTAAACTGACGGACTTTCATACAAATTTTCACCCCCTTTTTTATCCTCTTAGGGGTGAAATTTCCAAAAATCCTTTCGTAAAGCACCCTTAGATCTTATAAGGAACCTACACGCCAAATTTGGAATCTCTACACCCAGCGGTTTGGGCTGTGCGTTTTGGGTTGTGCGATGGCAGTCAGTCAGTCAGTCACCTTCTTCTTTTCCTACTAAGATAAAAGTGCGTTTTATGAGAAAACGGTTGATCATACATAAACAGTTGTAATAATCTTTCCGGTACAAAATTTATGTAGCTAAATTTTTTGCATTGAACATCTTTACGTACTCCCAACGGTTACCGTTATTTTTTTGTTTTTATTTTTGTTTTTGTCCGCAGCATTAGTACGTACAACTTTTGGGACGTCCACCATCAAAAAATTGTTTTTTCAAGATCAAACGAAGAGATTGAGACTACTTCCACACTTGCATCATCAAGGAGCACACGGTAATATTCTTTTGTACATTTGAAAGGGGACTGACAAGTAATAAAAACAATGAAAATCCAGTTCCTATACAATAAACAGGTTTTTTTTTGTTTTAGCTCTATCGCTATAACTGGAAAACTTACAAGCGTATTAATAGGTCTGCTTAGTGCATAAGTTATAGAATAACAACAAGTACTTAATAAAAACTGGTCAAGTGCGAGTCGGACTCTCGCGTCGTCTTCACGACTGCGCGTCCCTGACTAACACGATATTTTTACCTTAGTAGTACGGAATCCGCCCTGATGTCATAACTATATAGTAGGGAAAACCACCGAGGAAAGTTTGCTCAACATTTTACATGTGCACTGTACCAAGGACGATAATCTGTACTGACAATTTTCCGCCCATACCGCGACGTTTAGGAATGCCAAGCGCCTAAATGGTGACGTGGATGAAACTTCCTTACGGCGCGCGTGGTTGCGGTAGTGATATGTGCCGTACGTAGGCACCAAACATATCTTCCATGTAAGGTAATAAATAACGTCAAAACGCACAAGGAGGCTAGAAGTTTCCGTATAGACTAAGTGGTAGGATGCCGTTTGTGCTATCTGACCTTAACCGACTAATTTGCTTACGAAGGGGGTAGGGCTTTTGTGCAAAGTACGTCTGGGGAAGTATCACCCCCTTGCCTATTTCTGCCGTAAAGTAGTAGTGTTTGCACTGCTGTGTTTCTTTTCGAAAGGTAAGAGAGCAAGTGAAATTATCGGCATACGAGACACAGCATCTTATGGGCGAAGTGCTTTGCTCGTCCAGTTATGCCACTAATAAGACAGTTGGCCCTATAGATGGTAGTGACCACTTACCATCAGGTGGCCCGCCTGCTCGTTTGTTCACATGTCAGAAAAAAAAACCACTAATTTGTAATTTGAATTTATATTCTATCTCTTACCATGTCTGTGCTGTATTTGAATGTTCACGTCCATGAGCTTTCCGCACTCTAAAGGCAGCAGTTTTCAGTTCATAGTTGTTTCAGTTCATTTCAAGTAGGTATTTGCAAAAGCTCTCGTTTCTTGAGGCTGCTTCTCTTTATCATAGAGATAGTATTAGCATATTAGGCAGGTGACAAAACAATTATACTTTTATCAAGGATAGTGAGTTGACATAGTTTGTGTTAAGTTTTCAGACTGTTGGTACGAATAGACAAATTTGTCCCTCTGGTACCACTATATTTACTATATGTTTAAAAATGTTTATCCCAGGATTTGCCAGCCGCCGATCCTACCTGTCTTTGGATGAATGTATTGTTTTTGGGTGGTAAATAGCACTGTTTAATTTACGTATCGTTTGCACTATCAATTGAAATACAACTCTTTCACACCACTTTCCTCGTCATGTTGGAAGTTGACAACATAGTAAACAAATATAAAGAAAGAAATAAGTAAGATATTGTTTTCTGATTACCTTTTCGTTCAATATTTTAACAAATTACAACAGTACATTTCGTTTGCCGCGATTAATGTTGTATGTCGGTAGATATTTATTTTATATTTTTTGAAACCCGGTCGAGATTTTAAATGCAATGCACGCTGATATCACGCATTATCAGCCTTAGAACAGCTGAATCACCTCCAAATTCTCTCAAAATCAATCCATTGATTCTAAAAAAATAACTGTGACATGTTAAGAGACCGATTTACCCGATAAGGATTATTGAGAAACACAAAATTACTTTTTTTACTGCTATCACGTTTGCATATCCCATTAGTACCACCAGTGGTACAATTGGGACGCAGCATTTGGTCAGTAGTACAAAACAGTAGTACAGTCAAGAGCACAACAAGTTTGACACATTGGACTTTGTATCGTTCTTATGTCGATTGACGTATGGGCTAGAGTCATACTGCGAGTGTCAAGCTTTACCTGTCGTTGACTGTGACGGTCCTGAGCGAAAATTTGCTATACATACGAGTATACACACACACGGATGGATGCATGACTATTTTTAACCGACGAAAAAAAAAACGGAGGAGGTTCTCAAGTCGACGCGTATATATATATATATTTTTTATGTATGACCACGCATAACTTTTTACAGAGTAGTCCGATTTACCCTAAGGGTGGGAAAATAAAATTTATAGTCACAAAAAATTGTAAAATAAAAGCTTTTTAACAAAAAAATTAAACCGCCGAAAAAACTGAAAAGCAAGAAATAATAAAACTGTTTTATTTAACCTTAATAACAAAGTTCTTAAACTAATGTAAGTATACCCGAGTAATTTTGAGTCGGCGCCGCCGCCGTGCATCACGCTATACGTAATTAATTAATTTGCTTGTTTGGCGCCGACTTTTATGCCTGAAAAACTACAAAAAATAAAAATGAGTTAAGGTAAAGACAGATTAAGGGTTCAGAAATGGTTTCAGACTATCATGGATAATGAAAAATCATTGGAAACGAAAGTTATATTTTACTTACGAAAAGTTTTGAAAACAATTTTTTATTAGGAATGTTGCTTGTTTTCATGAGCAGATTCATTTGGCTTCGGCGAAACCAAAGAAAATTCAAATTGTTTTTGTATGAAATCACATAATATCTGTGACGACACAGCTCAGTTTAAGTACTAAAGTAGTACTAAATTAATTAAATAAATCTAAAACTGCACGCTAAATTAGAAATAGTTAGTTTTTCCGATATTTTTCAGGTATCGTCTTCAGATGGAAACTGTTTTATTTAGTTTTTGACCCAGGCATCATCATCCCTATTGTCTTTCTGTAAAAATACCTTTTACTAAGCAATGAATTCTTAACGGTACGAACACATTAAAAACACGTAGAACATTTAAAACAAAGAAAAACATCTAACACATGTTTCACTGTTTCAGGTCTAATTTGAAAACAATTAAATTCCTTTCTTGTTTAATTCATTATGATGTGTGACTTTATTACCTACGCGATGATAAATGATGTTATTACGGCACATAATTTCAACAATTTCATACCATTATCAATGTTATGTTACTCTGGCAAAATGCCAATCAAATCATTGAAAGTCGAAAATAACTTTCATGCTTCACATAATTGACTGAATTAAATTAGACTGTTGAGTGTTGACTTTCATAATTTATAATTTAAATTAATAAATAACTTATTTCATGTCGCTGGGAAAGGCGCGGTGTGCGTGCGCGCTTTTCTTTTTTCATATTATATTACTTTACTTAGTAATCTGTGCCGATACTTTGGATTTTGGGCATTACATAGATGACTCAAAATGTCAGTCTTCAATCGGTGTAAACTTTGTTTGTAGCATCTTGGCCCTTAGATGAGTACTAAATTAAATTCAGTTCTATCATCTCAAGATTACAGTTGTAATTAGAAATGTACATAAATCCTAAATGTATGTAGATAGAGGTATCATAGAAGGTTATGTACATGGGCAGAAATTTTCCATTCACACGACGCAATAATAAAAACCATAGAAATCTCAGATAAAGCGCAGCGAGGTTCAAATCTCTTTAATAGAAATAGTACGTAACTCTTCACGGACAAAAATCCACTAAGATCATATTACCTTAAAGTCCTAAAACCGATTATCGTATTCAATGGAGTCTCACAACTTCATCGTAATTAAATACTGTCACAAAAGAATGATCTTCATTGAATTTTTGATTTGTTCATTGAAACCACGAGCGTTAATAGCTGCTAATGACTAAAGTTGCCTTCATTATTACCTACAAGCGTAAATCAGAGGAAAATGCTCTTTAATTTCTTTAAATAAATACAGTCAAAGGCAGGTTAACCTTGATACTTACAGCGCGACCTAGCTCCTACAGCTATTGAAATAATAAAGGTACAAAGTCGAATATGTCAAATTTGATGTGCTCTTGAATGTATCCACTGTTGTATTTAACGGATAAATTATCACTCATTATATTGTATTTTATGAGAATAGTAGTAGTATTTAAGTAAGTAGACGTAGCTTGTTTTGTAGTTAAGTATTTTCATTAGCTTTACATTTTAACAACTTAATGTTTCACTCATTCTGAAGACTGCCAGAATAATATGTATCGGCGACTTTTTACCCGACTGCCCCAAAACAGGAGGGTTATGTTTTCAAGTGTTTTTCATTACTACTCCAAAATATGATAGATTGGCTATGGCGCCACTTTGTTAGTGAGGTGAATTAATTTCATTAAGACGTAGGTATCCCAATACGAATAATGTTTTTATTTTACGTTTTATTCTGGATTAGGTTGCCAACCTTCATTTACAAATATTGCTAAACTCAAAGTCAAAAAGCTGATCCCCCTGGGCGTACAAGTACTTGAATACAGCGTGTAACGGAAGAAAAAGTGTGATAATACTAAAGGGAATGAATCCGACTCAGAGTAAAAAACTATAGAGTCCTTCATATACATATTCTGTATGAGCTAGTGAAGCGTGAAGCGTCTCACTGTCGCCCATTCTAGTCGGTCAAAAAACTCAGTTAAGTTTTAAAAAAATCAAGATATCTTTAAAAATCGAATGTTTTAGTATAAACTTTGTTTGCGAAAGTGAAAGTATATAGTTTTTTACTTGTGAATTGATCATTAATACTAAGAACGGAAGCGTAAATAATCCGTAATAGCCATTTTATGCGTGATTTTTAACACCGTTTTTTTCCTGAATGGTAAGTGTTTTCAGTTTTTAACCAGAAAAACTGTGGTAGTAGCATTTATTAGTCCCATGTCACATATTTCTCAGAGAGAAAGATTAAAAATATACGTTTTTAGGATTTGAAAAAAATTCCATACATTTTAGTATGGAGGTCCCTCGCAAGAAAGTGCTACGCTTATGGCTCCCTCCTTAGCAGTAAGAGCTGCTACTAAAACCTCCTTGGAATCTGACCATGAACCTGATCAACTTTTCCCAAGGAACATAGGTCATAGAACGAAATAAGTTTTTGACCTCCTATAGAAACTCAGCTGATAGCGCATTTTCTACGGGAGTTCAAATTAGATTTTTCATATTTCGAAATATGTTCGTTGCAAAAAGTTGTTCAGTTTCATGGGTAGATTCACACCCTTCAGTATATCACAACACGTTGTACACACGGCCGCACATCGGTAGAAACACTTTTGGACCTTATGGCGTGGTAATAGATTTGAAAAAGTTTCTACCGACAAGCGGTTGCCCGTACAGTTACAACAATAAAGAGGTACACGGTCGATACCTGCACAAAGTTTTCGTTTGGCAAGAATGAACAGAGGAGAGTAGACTATTGCAAAATATTATAATAATATTATATAATCTAGATACTCGTAAGAATGTATGTAGGACCAAATTCAGGACGTTCTGAATAAAGGCCAGGTTAAAAGTACCCTAAGCGGACGAGCATGTATGAAAGGATTGATGAAAGTTCAGGAAGCAAGGGAAGTAAGTCAAGATCGTAGCAGGTGGAGAACTGTGGTCTCTGCCTACCCCGACGGGAGCAAGGCGTGATGTTATGTATGTATGTATGTATGTTCTGATAAATGTGGTCTGGTTTGACTTTTTAAATAGATTGTCAATATTTCAAAGCTGTAGGTAGGTGCCTATCTACATAAATAAACCCATTTCTCAGTATAGTCGAGCTCTATAAATAATATGCTTGATAAGGTTTCAACGCACAAGAAAAGGTCCTATTTAAAAAAAAACCTTTTTGTTTTTCGTTCTAAAAATAAGTGATTAATATAAATTTTAACAGAAGCCACAAAAATATTTGAAGAAGAAAGGTTATTTATAAAAGCATTTTTTTGTTTTCTGTTAGACTATGGGGGCGCTGCTAGTTATCGTACGTCATCGAGTACAAAAAATTTGCAACGTTGTTGAGAGTAGTGGCCTATTAGATCTATAGTACGTTGGTCTGCCAATGCACTACCTGGCAGTTACCAGGAAACTAGGCGGTAAAGACGTAGAGAAATGTGGTTGTAGAAATAGAAGGTGTACTTACAACGTATAACAGAATTAGGTGTGATAATACTGAAGGGTGCGAATCTTCCCATGAAACTGAACAACTTTTCCCAAGGAACATAGGTCGAAATGCAAAAAACTAAATTTGACCTCCATACAAAATGCGCTATCAGCTGATGCAGTTTCTATGGGAGGATAAAAAATTATTTTGTTCTATGACCTAAGCTCCTTGGGAAAAGTTGTTCAGCTTCATGGGCAGATTCACACCTTTTAGTATATTCACACCTTTCCGTTACATGCTGTAAATCAGTAAAAAAAACGCAGGTCTGCCTTACATCCTCTTGGCAGTTTCGATAGTCTGACCATAGTACTGCGATCCGCCCCACATCCGACCACATTTGTGGTGACTACTCTCTCAACAAAGTTGCAAATTTCTTGTACTCGATTACGTAGGATAACTTACAGCGCCCTAAGAGTCTATTAAGATAAAAGTGCGAGTATAGTTCCTATACGTTGATTGAAATAAGAACTCTTGACTGTACCTACCATGTTTCTTAGGTATTCTTTTCCTTTCATATCAGGAAATTACGTGCGTTTTGGTGAAATTAATATACCCACTTTGAAGAACATTTTGTGAATGATATAAGGCGTGCCTTAAATACCAATTGGACTTTGTCCACTGAGCGTAGCAACCTACCTATAACTAAACACTATTGAGCATCACAATTAGCACATTTAATTATCATAATGATCTTTTGACGTTGCCAGCTAAGCCGACGTGTTGACGTAGTCTGTGACGTGAGGCTCGTGCCAATAACGTGCAAAGATCGTGCATTTATGGTTTCTACTCATGGGTTTTGTATCGTGGGTAAAGTCCAGGGGTGTCATTCAGGGACATTTCGCTAGCACGGGGCCAGCAAACCCCGGGTCTAACCTTGGTCTAACTACTTTCGCTAACACGTTTATAGCTAGCACTCGGAGCTAGCACTACATTATTCTTGACATATGCCCGTGATAAGAAAAATGTCATGTGGAGTGACAGGTAATTATATCCGATGGCAGAGCTAAACCAAGTTTCGACCTGGGTTTTGTTGGCCTCGTAGATACTAGCGAAACGTCTCTGAATGACACCCTAGAAATATAGGGTGATTAATAGCAAAGTGCAGGCTCGTTCCATCGTTGACCTCATCTCAATTCTCAGGGCTAGATGAAGGTCAAGAGTAAGCCCACTGTGTGTCAAAAATATATGCATGTACTGAAGTGATATCAAACAGCTTTCCCAAAAAAACATGCATCGATAAAAAAAAAAACATTTTTTGGTCTTCCCATACAAACCATACGCCAGCACAGTAAGTACTTTTATTTGGCATGTCCATGGTTTTCTCTCGTTTTTCAAGTAACTAAACTATTTAAAAGACAGCCTATATTAAGTACCTCTAACGTCGTCTTGCACTTAGTACTACACCTCACCTCCCCAACGTGTATCGTCTTATTGGAAGTTGACATACAAACTTGTGGCAGTGGATGTTTTCAGACCATTCCGACTACAATGATGACTCCAAGAAACTCTCATCCGAAAATTTTTACAATTCAAAGATGACCAGCTCTCCTGAAGGCAAAATCTTATGATTCTTATCTATGAAAACGAGACTCAATGCAATAAAACAAGTTATCACCTTATCTAACGTCACGTCTCCGATAACAACAATAGGTTTGTTTTTCACAGTTTTCGTGGCAGAGCGTTACAAGTACATCGCAACAATGTACTTAGTTTCGGTCGCATCTTGGCAATAGTACAGTTGTCAATTCTAATTTGAATACATGAGAAAAGTGACGTGTGTTTAGTCATATCCTCTTGAATGTGGAGGATATAGACAAGAGTTATATGTGAAATTATGTGGATTTTGTGGTTTTGAAGACATGCATGGAAGCAAAAGACGTTTTTTACGGAGTAAGTTTGTTACTTAGAATATTTAAAATCGATGGAGATACTGTACTTCGTTCTTATGCATGATGAAAATAACTTGGTCTTTTTCCCTGCTGAGTAGATTCTCAAGTGATATTTCGTGAAAATCAGTAAACACTTTTTCGTTGAGCATGATGAAAACGCACAGGGAAAATTTGATAAGCAAGAATTTGATTAAAGTTTTGCAAACCAATAAAAAATTATTCAGCAAGCATAAGGTACCTTTTAGCATTCGTTTCCAAATTCGTCGTCCAAATTAGGACACGGTATCTCTAACTGATATTTAAATTCATTTCTTTGTCAACAAAAGATAAAGTGTCAGCAAACAAGAAAGATATTATTTTTCGTTTGTGATTTTAACAAGATTTGAACTAAATAAAACTGGAGAACATGGTAATTAGGAATGGTGACTGGTGATCGTGGTAAATTAACGACATTACCAAAATAAAAACGTTTGCCTCAAAAGTTATGTTAAGTCTTAACTAAGTGTTTTAGGCAAACGTTTTTGTTTTGATAATATCGTTGAAATTACCACGATCACCCCACTGGAGGATATTGGTATAGGGCATGAAGATATTTCCACAATAAAAATAAAACCTACAGAACTATAAGCAAACGATACGTAATGCGATGCGACCTTAGTGACAATATTTTATTACTGCAATTTTAATACGATTACGAACATGATTGTACGTTACAGACAGACAATAATAAAGTGCAGTAGAGTGCAAGGTCTTTACTATCTAAGTTGTTGGGGTCACGCGATATACAGTTGGGTGCACATCATTGGTAGCACTTTCACCTTTAGGCTCTCGCGGCATCAAAAATATTCAAGTTGAAAATTTAGTACCTATCTTACAATTTATTTCATCTGGCTTAGCTTGTATTGTCTGAAGGTAGAGAATAGGTACAAAATTATTCAAACTTCTATATGTAGCAACTTATCCAGAATCGGAGTACACCCGTCATCCTGACGTCAGGCTGGCAACTTCAACCAAGTAACCCTACTTGGTTTTTAAGATGTTTGGAATATTAAAAAGTTTTTAAAAATGTTGGATTCTGAAAGATAGAGAATACGAGAATCGTATGTATAAAATTTTCATACAAACTAACCAAAACATACGCCATCCTAACGTACTCACATATTTTGTGTTTCAACCAGCTGCCTATTACGGTTCAAAAGTTACAGACAGACAACGTAAGCTTAGTATTATAGGGTTCTGTCGGCACCCTTTGGGTTGATTGGGAACCCTAAAAACTTCATTTATTATTAAATTTAGTCTAGGCAACGAAGCGGATAGTTGTATGAAAACCCCCGCATTAATTCCTCCGTCGATGAAACTTTGCTGGATTATTACAATATATTATGAGACAAACCTTCTAAAATCCAAAAAAATCGGTACTTTTAAATTTTCCGTACAAAAAATGTACGAAAAAAAATTATTGTAAATTATTTTTGGATATTTTGAATTTACATTTAATTCATGATACTTTATCATCCTGTTAAGATAAAATCTCCCTGAGAAATTTATGTTGAGGTCAACTGCTTCGTTGCCTACACTAATTCCATTTAAAGTCTACTGCCGGACAGGGAGCTCCTTAAAGAGAGGTAGGCAACTATTTTCGGCCCGCACCACCTACTCATGGGAAACCATTCACGCTTTATTAAAACCTTTTATAAATAAATATTTTTCCTTTCACTCACAAGCAACTACTTACATTACAGAAAAGGGTTTCTTGTGAGAAAATCCCGTTTTTCTATTTATAACATAATAGCGTGTTGTGTGGAGGCTGTTCGGAGCCTGTCGCAATATTTGTTAGCCATTTACGTGATTTATTCAATGTGTGCTGATCGTAAATCTGTCCTCGTATCTGGGGCTCGAAACTTGCATTTTAGCGTACCTAAGATGTAGTAAAGATACATTACGTCAATAAGATTATAAGAAGGAAACTACTAGTTATCTTGAGTTACTGCTGCTAGAGCCCGGCCGGAGCCGATATGAATATGATTGCAGGGTTGATTGCATATTGTCATGGGTGTTGAGCTCCTGGTTTCTATAAAATTAAATAGAATTGAGATCTTTTGCGGATTAAAAATTCTTTGGTTGTTCGCGGGCTTGGCACTTGCTGGCGATGCCCACTGCCCACACTATAACTATAAGGTTTTTTGTGGAATTCTATTATAAATTATCTGCCTGCGGCTGTGTTTCCGAGTTTATATACCCTTGTTTTTTTATCACCCCGGATATTTTAAGATGTAGTTCTGTCCATTAAACTGAACAACTTTTTTCAAGGAATAAAGGTCTTCAAATATTTTTTTGATTTCCCATAATGCATCAGCTGACAGTACATTTTGTATAGGAACTCGATATTTTTTTGTATTTAGACCCATTTTCCTTGGGAAAAGTTGTTCAGTTTCATAGGCAGAAACACAGATAAAAAAATACGCTGTATAACTCTAAATTGTTCAAGTCGCGAGTGAATAAGCTTCTTCTGAGCAAGCTCGTTTCATCGTCGACGTTGATCTCTGACTCTCTGTCATCATACTAGTTCGTGGTCAAGCGCAATCCAATAATACAAAATGTTTCATAGAATAAATAGCAAGTTCTGAAATTGTCGTCCCAAATCAGTCGTGCAGTAACATCTAAAAGTAGCGTTCTAGAAACAATGAAAATTGCAGGTGATTATTTAATCTAGATTCTAGACGGTCGTGAAGTATGGGCACGAACCATTAGGGCGGCCACACGTGACAACTCGCATGAGTAATCTGATGAATTACTCAGTCAAAACAACTTTATTAAAGTAGGACTTTGCCTCTTGGAATGGTAATCAAATCTTTATCATATAGAGAAATAAAATTATAAGCGTATCGGCCTTAAACCTTCGACCTACAAGGTACCTTACTAAAGAGATACCATTGAAATTGCAAGAAAAACATCAGCTGTTTCATAGATTGTCAATGCCTAACTTAACTGAAATAAATGGAAAACTTATTTTTTTATGAATTAGATACCTACCTATTATCTGTGCCATAGTAGCACATGGTAGCATTACAAAAACTTTTTGAACAAAATATCTACATTACTCAATTCACGAAGAGGTTCAAACTTTATTAAGGGCCAACGCAAGCTGAGGTGCAGGCCGCAGGACGCAGGCCGCAGATTTTGCAGGCCGCAGACGTAGGTGACCAACGCAAGCTGGGACGCAGTTACTAAACACATGCGGGCACAGAATACTATTACACACCTACGGAAGGAAGAATGACAACTTATAGTGAAAAAAATTAGACTTTTTTTTTAATATAATAGAAAGAAGGTTTGAATTCTCCCTGCTCATAAACTGTAATTCTATCTAGTACTGTATCTAATATCTACATAGGGATTTTAAAAATATCTGTAAAATCTGTTAGGAGGCTAAATGCAACAACTTTTTAGGGTTCCGTAGTTAACAAGGAACCCTTATAGTTTCGTCATATCCGTCTGCCTTTCTGTCCGTCTGTCTGTCTGTCCGCGGCTTAGCCCAGAGACCCTTAGTACTAGAAAGTTAAAATTTAGTGTAGATATGTATTTCATCCACGCCGAGAAAGTGGTCATATAAAAAATTTTAAAAAAAAATTTTGGGAACTTCCCATAAAAGTAAAGTGGGAGTGATTTTTTTTTCTTGTTAACCCCATCGTGTGGGATATCGTTGGTAAGGTCTTTTAAAAATAATGTACAGTCAAGAGCAGGTCAAGCTTTTCATTCAGCTAATTTAATTGTCAATTGTTTAAGCTGTCATCCGAAATGTAGATCTCATCGAGACCTATCATTTGTCTCAGCACACGAATAGTTTAGGGTCAGTAGTTTTCGAGTTATAGAATTTTTTAGTTTGAAAGCTGTCATCCGAAATGTAGATCTCATCGAGACCTATCATTGTCTCAGCACACGAATAGTCTAGGGTCAGTAGTTTTCGAGTTATAGCGATTTTTAGTTTGACAGCTGTCATCCGACATGTAGATCTCATCGAGACCTATTATTTTTCCAAACTCAATAGTAGTCTAGGGTCAGTAGCTTTCGAGTTATCGTGATTATAAATTTGACAGCTGTCAACCAAAATGAAGATCGCGACGGTATCTATCATTACAAAAAAAAATTAGAAAGATTTTAGCCATAGACAATAGGTGCACCACGGGCGATATAGACTTTAAGGGCACTGCATGTTATATAACATGCAGTGCCCTTACGGTCTAATAGTTTTGAATTAGTTTTATTTCAAAAGTGATCAGGTGTTCCACGGGAGAAAAAAATCTTCCGTGGTACTCCCAGGTGAACCACGCGGGTGTACCACGGGCAAAGCCTGCGCTAAAGTACTAACCCATCGCTACCGGTGTTGTAAGAGACGATTATGGAATTATGAACCGGAGGATAGGCAGCAGTGTCCTTTTGTGTATCATACCACCTTACTTTCTGCGGTCACCAGCAATCGCAGTCCTTGGTGCTAGCCGCAACGCTAACAAGCGTGGTGACAATGGTACTTCTCATCCACATTTGAGCAATTAACCACAAATTTATTTCATCTGTGGCATAACTTTTTGTTGTTTCTAGTTGCGAGAGTCTGCTTTCACACGCAATAGTGTGTTATTTATTCTGTGGCATGCAGAAACAATTGCCGGCAGAAACAAGGCGCAGACATGTGTCTGCGTACACATGTCTGCATTCCAGCTTGCGTTGCTCTATGAAGGTTCATACATTACAAAAATCTGCTCTGCTCTGCTCTGCCCTGCCCTGCGCCATCTGCGTGGCAATATACGCTAAGCCCAATTGTGGAATTGTTGTTCAGTTTTGTTTATTTTTCCTGCCTGTCAATTAGGTACCGTGGACCGGGGTTACCTTGATATTTGTGGGGCGACTTTGAGGGGCCAATTGAGCGTCTATCTGCAGGTTTATGAGGTATGTAATCCTGGCAGAGACAGGATGACTAATGTATTATTGGCCAATTTCATTATTGACGATGCTTGTTGATACAGGCGTGATCAAAGTTACCCCTACGTTACATAGTAACCCCACCCCAAAATAAATTTATTCCAGCTAACCAGCGCTTTGCCGGCTTTAAACTTTTAAATTTTTATTATCTGATCAGGACTTATGGTGAGATGCTTTTCTTTTTGGTAAACATTCATTTTAGTTTAAGATTGTTTATGATAATTTTATGACCTGACTTTTATTTTGTCTAAGGAGGTAGCGTCTCATATTTTTGGGAAAATTCAGAACCGTACAAATAAAACAAAATCATTTATTTCCATACAAAAGTATAATAAAAAAACAATTAGAAAAGAGGTATTTGCACAGCATAGGGCTGACTTTGACACTACAATAGTATTTAACGCAGTCTTATCTTATCAACTTATTGATGCACAGGCCGTTTGATACTTTGCATCCGTGTAGTTTCTGTTAGAGTGAACCGATTGCATTGCAAAAAATAAAAGCTTAAATGTTGCAAGAAAATAAGCCTAATACATTGTTGAAAACCCCGTTTCAATCGGTTCAGTGGTTTGCGAGTTATCGCGAACACACAAACAGACAAACAGTAAAAAAATCCAAAAATTACCGAAATGGGTTCTAACCTATTTTCGCGAAAAGTTTTAATGTAAAAAATCGAAAAGTTCACGACTTTATTATATGAATACAAAGATTTTTAAATTCGGAACTCGCCTTGCTTTTACTGTTTTAAAACACAACGTGGCGCCCTGATTCAATTTATTTATTTTCTCTTAGCTCACGTGGAATGGAGCTTTATTCCAATATCGGATGTATTGTGTTGTGACGTGTCTTCCGATGGAAAAGTGGAAAATGTAAGACAGATAATATAGCAGAAAGGAAAATACGTATTACTTATCTACTAGTTTTATATCTGAGCAAGAAGCAGACGTTAATGTGGAGAGAGAAATATGTTTGTTTTATCCGTTATTGTACAGATGAGTCTGTCATTACCCTTAACCCTTTATTGGGTAAAAGGAATATATTTCCCATCCAGCATTTGAAATTTGGCGGGCCTTTGTGAAAAATATAACATGTCCCCAAATTTTTTATATGGTGTGGGCAATAGGAATAGAGCTCCCACATTGCCTTAGTTTATAAATGTGGGAAATATGTTCCTTCTGTCCATTTCGCACAATAAGTTTGCATAAACGTCTACCCAATTAAGGGTTAATAAATACGTGCACGTTTTCATAATCATATCATCCCATTAAACGTCCACTTCAGGACAGGGAGCTCCCTCTAGAATTCCAGCAAAAACGCTCGGACACACAATTTGGAGGAGAAGTACTATAGTCACCACGCTTGTTAGCGCTGCGGCTGGAACCATGGATCGCGTTTGTTGGTGATCGCAGTAAGTAAGATGGTACGGTACACAGAAAGACACTGCTGCCAAACCTCCGGTTGATAATTCATTAGTCGCCTCTCACGACACCGAGGAGTAGAGATGAGTTAGTACTATTCTTTGCCAGGTAGTAAAGATAGACAGTTACCTAGACGAATTTGGGTACCTACAGCACCCTATAAAATCCTACTTAGGTATATATATTATATTTAATATTATAAACGCAAAAGTTTGTAAGTATGGATGGATGACTGTTTGTTACACTTTTACGCAAAAACTACTGAATTGATTTTAATGAAACTTGGCACACATATAGATTAGGTCCTGGAATGGCACATAGGCTACTTTTTACCGTGGGAAAACACTTCATTCCCACGGGAAAACGCATTTAATGCGGGTGAAACCGCAGGCGGAAAGCTAGTACTCCAATATTTTTAGTGTAGACGATATGTACAAAATATGGACACGTCACGCTTCACGCTCGTTAAATTGATCGATGCGACGACTACAGAGCTGCCCTGAATACGCGCAGATTGATCGCAATGGACAATTTATTGAGCCGACTGTAACGAACTTGGGCAAACAGGTGGGAGAATTTTTATCTGGCTTATACACAGTTATTATATTAGCTATCACAAATATGAAATAAAAAGTATAATGTTATCATGATGTTATGCAAGCTAAATGTCTCAAGTTTTCAAAAAGCGTGTTACATCCTCTTTTTTTCATTTCTTTCTTGTTATTTTATAATGTAAGTACCTGGGCGACCGAGCTATCAGGTGAGCATTCTGTGCTACTCAACAACAGATGGCGCTGTAAGTTTCTTGAACGCACTAAAACGCGCTAAGAAATATTTAAACAGACGGTGAAAATGAATTTTCCCAGACATGAACCCTAGCTAGATCGATTTTTTACCCCCGAAAACCCCTGTATACTAAATTTCATCGAAATCGTTAGAGCCGTTTTCGAGAAACCGATTACAAATATATATATATATATACAAATATTGCTCTTTTAATAGTACGTTAAACTTGAGACAGTAATAAAACTTGTTTAACAGAAATAATATTTAATAATAAAATAAAGTAATATTTAATAATTTACACGGCGCCTCCTGACAACCACCAAATATTCCCGAGCTCATCAAAGAACACAAAATTATCTAGAACCATTGTCTTTGTTAAGACGATTCAGACGACCCCAAACTCGATGGTGTGTCGTCGTTCCTATGGGCACGGAGTTCTTATTTAGCGCGCTTTTGCTAGGTCTGTGGTTCTTATACAGGTTGTTAGGAAAAGTACCGATTTCCTGTTAAACACATGTTGTATAAGTAGAATAAAGTAGGTACATTAAACATATTGATCATAAAAAAATAACACAAAAATAAAATACTTCACATGACAAAAAAAGCCAACCATTTCAAGAATCACACACAACGCGCACCCGGTGCACCAATAGTAAGCAAGTAAAATAGGTATCTACATGCGCGCCGCGAGTCTGGCTAGGTGTATTCCTTTTAGAGCACCCGCCCGAATAGCACCTGTGCGGATAACACCTGAACTATTCCACTTAGAGCACCTACGGATAAGTAGCTGCTAGTGTTGTGGTGTGAGTCGAAATTTTGATTAAAAGAGATATCGATTAAAATGCTAATCAATCACCTCATACCATAATACTTCTTTTTTGGGTATGCTTGTCTTCTCTCGAGTCGATTCTGGCGTGATATGTCTATATTTTTTTGGACCAATACTCCGCCTAAGAGACGGCACTATCGGTGGCATTGTAGAGGTCCTCGCGCAAGCAGGTGGAGGGGCACACTCATGATAAAATAAACATAAATATTTCGCCCGAAAAGGTAAACGACGTTTTGTTACTTTCAGTTTATTTTGAACCAAAATTTGCGTAACATGTTGTAAACAGCATTTATTACAAAATTTATCTTCTTACCGCAAACAGACAAAAAAAAATCTTTTTTTAACGTAAAATTTTGATCGATATCTTTCATTTAAAACATCCTAAAAATCGACTCATACCCCATCACTAGTAGTGAAATATTGATAGGTGCTCTAAGAGGAATAGTTCGGGTGCTATTCGCGCAGGTGCAATTCGGGCAGGTGCTCTAAGAGGAATACACCCTGGCTAGGGTCAACACAATTATATTTTAATAATTATAAATTTTTAACTTCTGTTATTTTTATTTATTTTTTTATTGTTTAAACATGCTTATTGTTCTTTATTCTACTTATATAACATGTGGTTTATAGGAAAACGGTACTTTTCCTAGCAGCCTGTTTAATAATATAATAATAGGTAGGTCATTTGCTGATAGTCGAAAGAGTAAAATGATGGACATGGGCTTGAGTACTATAATAATATGGCATTTTCATACTTACTTAATTTGAAACCGGGAACTGGGTCAAATTGAGTTGTCAATTTTTTTTTATAAAACCTTCTAATAACTGCGAACAGGTTTCACTGTACGTCGTGACAGACAAACGTAATTAAATGTGGATCTAATAGGGCACTACTCTCGCTGCAAAGTTGCAAATTTCTTGTACTCGATGACGTAGGATAACTTGCGGTGCCCTCAAAGTCTATGACATAATTCATCATTACGTACAGCGAGGAAATTTTTAACAAAAAGCACCAGTACCTTATACCATAATTATAGCACGCTCTAATTTCAAAAACCTTTTCCACGCTAGTGGCTAAAAACTACGTTTGCTCGCAGATTTCGACTGATTAATATTTCAAGAACCTTTACCACGCTAGCTGCCAAAAATGTCTTTTGCAGGCAGATTTCGACCGATAGAGAACTTTAGAAAATTTAATACTTCATAAACATAATACACTCCCACAGGTAAAAAATTGCTGCTAAGCTGCTGCTAAGAGTGTTTTTAGGCACAGATTGACAATTTGAAGTACCAATTTCTGTACGTATTATTGATGATTTAGGATATGAGAGTAGATAAATAGTTTAATTCACTTTAACTAAAAATAGTTTCTTCCTCTTAGTTTCCTACCACGTTTCCTACTTATTTATACCCTAAATATTATGACGCAATTATTGACGTCACGTACATTTCTCGACGCTCTTCATTCAAAATGTCAAAGATTTCTTACGTCGCGTGTAGGTGTTCACGTGATAAGGGTACATTTTGTTTATATTACCGCTAGCTGTAATTGTGTCGTTAACATGAATGTCTTAGTGCCCACTAAATGCTGTACTTTACGATGCTTTAATTTTTCGCTTTGGTTTACGAGGATAGTAGTAATGATTAATTATTAGGCAGTGCAGAAATATTTTATTTTTGTTCTGAGACTATAAGACTGAACGAAGTTCCCGTATAACTCGGTCAGTAGAGGATTACTATATCTATGGGACGACCACTTTTTTATTCGTTTCCGTCCATCTTGGGATGACTTGTTCAGTTTTATAATTTGAACTGGTAATATACTCAAATATTAATGAAGTAATATACTAAAACACAATCTAAATCCGAACCACAAAGCAAATGTCACAAGTGTCGAACTTACAGTACGTTCCAGTAAGTTATAGGTAGAACTGCTAGAGCAAGTCAGACTTGACGGAAAGATCCGTCGTGGATCGTTCCGACGCGGAATACCGGCAGGTATTGCTACACTAAAACCGGGTAAAATTAGGTAGGTACTTACCTAAGTTTCACAAAATTAGGTTATAAGATTAATCCGTTGCAGGAACCGCTTAACTAAAATAGCAGCAGATTACAGTGCACTTTACATATAACTTACAGCACGGAATTAAGCCACTCTATTATTAAGGGGCTGATAAGAGCTGAATTACCTCCCTTTATAACAAAGGGCAGTATGCGCGTGCTAGAACAGAGCGGATTCGCGCTGTTTTACGTTTTTCGCTCATTTTTGCATTTTCCTCAAATCTGTACCCATAATATTAATTATAAATCAGCTATATTATTATGCATAATATATTGAATAATGTGTAAAAGTTTTGACATCATAGATTAATGGGGACTTAAGAAAAACGGTTTAAAAGCAAAAAGCAGAGGTAACTTTGGATTTTTTTTATGGCATACAAAATATATTTAATCATGTTTCAGAGTCAGCCATATTATTGTAAAGATGCCTAATTATCACATTTTTTTTTCACGGCCATATATTCATCACTTTTCGTTAAAAACCTGCTCAAGTGAAGCGTATTAAGCTCTTATCAGCCCCTTAACGCTGCTCAGAACTAGTTGGATTAGAATAATTTACTGCAGTTCCAGGTCCCGTTTCATATCCGATTCGTGACGATTGTGAAAATATGTTGCACTAAAGGTAGTATGTCACCCTTTGCAAAAGCTACCAAGGCACATACCACCCCTAATAAGGTGACAACCGCTCAATTTCGGTAACCAAGTATAATAAAAAAACCATTTCGAGATTTTGTCGAAAATCTCGAAAATCTTCTTTTTTTGATGTTTTGGTCGACAATTTTGAAGAAATTAAAGAAAATATAAAATTTTAATAACATTAATATTAACATTTTAGAAGAATCCAGTATGTGAAAAAGTTTTAAATCTTAAGAGTTTTAGGGCATTGTCCGCCACCCTCTCAAGTAAATTTTTGTGCAAAGAATAAACCATACGGCGACCTAAGGAGTCCGGATAACCGGAGTTCGGATAATCAGGGTTCTACTTGGGGTTCTACGGTACAGTCAAATATGGAAATCTCGGATAATTTTTCACTGACTTGCAACTCAACCTTGTAAGATACGTCAGCTTGAGACTTGAGATATGTCAATCAGAAAACATTTTTTTTTTCGGAAGAAAGGATAGAGGAAAATTATTTATGGAGCCTGAGCTGTGACGTCATTTCCGCAAAAATAAAACGGATTTTTAAACACAAAAAAATATAATAAAGGATTTTAAAAATTAAAAACTAAAGAAAATATGTCTTTAATTATTCTACAATCATCCAGAAAATCTTATAAAATGGGCTGCATGCTATGAGGAGCACTTATCAATTTGAAATGTTAAGACCCATCTTTTTAAGGTTCCGTACTCAACCGATCAGATTTCTGAGCCCACGCCGCGCCCCGTCCGTTGTCTGTCAAGCTCGTGCTTAATTTGCTAATAATATACTCAAAGGTTTTATCAAAGGGCTGCAGCTACTGTCGAAATAATGTAACTTGATTAGAATGACAGCAGTGCGATAGTGACATGAATATGACATAAGTGTAGCGACACCCCTGCAAAACTTCCGACGCGGTAAGTTACACAACCGAAAAATCTGTCAAGTATGACCCCAGCGAATTCCGCCAGATGACCTAAAAAGCATTGTGAGCGCTATGAGCGGAACTCAGCGCGTCGAAATTTCCGCACGTGCACGGAAAAAAAAATCTAGTATCTGGAACGAGAATCCGGTAACCCGTACTTTTATTTTTGTAGTATATGTGACAACTACAATTTATGACTACAAATTATTAGGGCGACCAAAGAAATTGTAAGTGCAGAAGAGCCACAGTCGCTCCTTCTTATTCTCATGCATACAAACTACATCCTTTTGACTGTAACGGACATCTTAACAAATAACTAAAATAGGTATAACAAGAAAATTTGATTTACAAAACATTGTTATTTGCACTATCATTAATGTTAAACTCTCGTCATCAAATCTTAAGACCGCAACATAAATTCTATAACAATAAATGCACTGAACTCATGCATTTTAATTTATGACTGCTCTCTCATTTCTGAGCTTACTCAACAATGGCTTTAGGTAAGAATGTGGACCAGAAAAGAGAAGGGTCGGGTTTAGAAGCCAGTCACCTCCTTTTCTTTTTTAATTTTAGATTTTTGGCTTGGCTACCGAGACTTTTCATCATGTTCATACAGCCTTGTTTCATTGCATTTGTCAAATGTTTGTTCACAGTTTACCCAAATATTTTTTTATCGATATTGCTTTCTCTTTCTTTCACATCATTGCATCTCTCTCTGGAAGAATTATATGTTATGGCAATACCAAGAAAATTGTGTTCTACCCAAGTGTTTTACCCATAAATTGGTAATAGAACCGAATTGATCAACCCCGATTCCAAGCGGCCGACTTCAATGGATGGAGTTTGTTTTTATAAAGCCGGAGGAGCGGAGGGAGAGCAGCCCTCGCCCGCCGTAACAAGAGCCAGGCACCACGCGAGCCGCAGCGGCTGAGGCTGGTCGCCGTAGGCGACCAAAAAGCCGAAGCTGCGGAGGCGAACGTGGGTGCCTGGCTCTTGTTACGCAAGGGCGAAGGGGCTGCACTTCTCGCAGCTCCGGAGCTGTGAAAATTCAAAATTTCTACTTTTTTCTTGTTTTTCTAAACGAATGAACTAGGCTGTATGTCATTATTCTTAGTCCACATCCTTAAAAAATAAAATTAAACTATCTATAGTAGCCAAATAAAAAAAAATAAAAAAAGTTGGTGGCTGCCTTCTAAAATTTTCCCAAAGAGAATGCGAACGTTCCTTAAAGTTTAACAATAAATTTTTACGAGTTTTGAAAACATTAAAGATTTTTTATACAACAACGTGTAAAAAGGCGTAACAATCCGTGATATGGATTTAGCCATGAAAATAGTCGAAAATGAAAAACATAATTTCAATATGCATTTTGAAGGGGGGGTCAAATATTTTATTTCAGATTGGACGGTCTATGGGAAAACATGTTTAGTTTCATGATTCAAATTCTTTTGGGCCGAATTTTAAATTCTAATGGCATATCTAAATATTTATAAAATATTACTTTATGTTGTGACTACGAATAGAAACACGAAACTCTTTAATTAATCAATTTGTTTCCAAATGATGCCTATTACGGCTAATGCTCGATAATGCCAGCTATAGTGGCTGGCTATCCATCAATCAATACCAGATAATACTGCCTTCAGGGGTAATGTGAGCTTTCGACTGGAACTAAAACACTTCTAAACAGTGCCTTTCACGACCTTAAACAAAGATCTTGTACAGTCAACACCAGGTCAAGCTTGACACTCGCAGTGTAACTTTAGCTCCTGTGGCAATTGAAATAAGAATGGTACAGTCAAGAGCACATCAAGCTTGACACGTTGGACTTTGTTTTATTCTTATTTAATTAGGCGTACGGGTCGCAATGCGAGTGTGAAATTTGACCTGTCATTGACTGTACAAAGTCAAGCATAACGTCAAACTTTGTACTCGCGTATCTTCTGTTCAAGATGAAATAGCTTATACAGCGTGATAATAAAATTAAAGTAAAACACCAAGCTATGCTCTAGTATGGCACTCAGCACATGAAAGTGAACAACTTTCCCGAAGCAAAATAGGACGAAAAATGAAAAAAAAAAAAAAAATGGCTCCCCCATACAAACCTTGCGCCGCGCCGTAAATACAGATTTTTTGTGGGACTACCAAAATTTTACTGACTTTTTGAACTTTAAGTTTTTTTTGGGAAAGTTGTTCAGTTTCACATTAAAAGTATCATCATGTCCTGAGTACTCACGGCAACACAGCACTGCGTCATTAAAACACTTTCAGGCATTTGAAGCGTAACGCTGGTTCAGCTTTTACTGGTTTTGTTTATATGTGCTTGCTGCCTTTCGTATATCTAGAATCTAGATATAATAAATAATATAGGTTCACACAGTGTTCATACATCTAGATTCTAGGTGTATGAACACCGTGTGAACCGATTGCGATGCAACAAAGCTGAAGTTATGCACCTAAGTAACACTAATTAATACATTCAAACTTCTTTTTAATCGTTCCATTCAATTGCGAGTTATTGACATACAAACAAACGGACCAACATAACTTAATCCTACTACAAATTTTAAAACATTGACACAGAAAGTTTAGTTTTCAGGAGATTCTTTTACAGGTCTTTTGTATCCATACTAATATTATAAATGCGAAAGTAACTCTGTCTGTCTGTTTGTTTGTTGCTCTTTCACGCCTAAACGGCTGAACGGATTTTGATGAAATTTGGTATGGTGATAGATGGTAACTTGGAGACGGACATAGGCTACTTTTTACCCCGGGAAAATATCTCATTCCCGTGGGAATCTACACATACAATAATACTCTAGCGGGCTCTTTCACGCCTAAACGGCTGAACGGATTTTGATGAAATTTGGTATGGTGATAGATGGTAACTTGGAGACGGACATAGGCTACTTTTTACCCCGGGAAAATATCTCATTCCCGTGGGAATCTACACATACAATAATACTCTAGCGGGGTTGTATCTGCTACAGCACACCGAAACTACTTAACCGATTTTGATGGGACTTCTTTTTTTACTCAACTAAGTATCGCTGATTACGAAAACTACTACAATTTTGAAATCCAACGTGGTAGACGTAAACTACCATTATCCCCTGGGGATAAGGTTGAGGTGCGATAGGGTTGAAATGTCTAAAAATCAATATGGGTGTCGTTTGTAAGGTTTATCGAGCCGCTGATTACAAAAACTACAACAATTTTGAAATCCAACATGGTGGACGTGAAATGCTATCATCCCTTGGGGATGAGGTTGGGGTGCGATAGAGTTGATATGTCTAAAAATCAATATGGGTGTCGTTCGTATGGTTTATCGGGTCGTTGATTACGAAAACTACAATGATTTTGAAATCCAACGTGGTGGACGTGAAATACCACCACCCCTGGGATGGGGTTGGGATTCGATAGGTTTGAAATGTCTAAAAATCAATATGAGTGTCAGTTGTATGTTTATATAAGGATAGGGATAGCGGTTAAGATGGCGTTAGGGGTAGAAGCAGGGATAGGGGTAGGGTCAGGGATAGGGAGAGGGGGAGGGATAGGGAGAGAGTGTAAGGGAGGGGAAAATGAGGGGAGAGGGAGGGGTAGGGGGTAGAGGGAGGGGGGGTAGAGGGCGGGAGAGGGGGAAGGGGAGGATGAGTGAGGGGAAGGGGGAAAGGGAGGGGAATGGGAGGAGGGCGAGGGGGGAAAGGGAGGGTGATGGGGAGAGGGGAAGGGGGGAAATGGAGGGGGAAGGAAGGGTGGGGGGGGAAGAGGGAGGGGCGAGGGAGAGGAAGAGAGAGTGGGAGAGGGTGAGGGAGGGGGAGTGGGAGAGGGTGAGGGAGGGGGAGTGGGAATGTAGGGGGGGGGATACAAAAGGATAGATAGGGAGGAATAGGGACCTTTTTTACTTTTATGAATACCTCCTCGCTACCCATTCACTTCACTCCCTTTATTGCCTTCTTTTTTAAGTTCGCCTGTAACGGTTGACAATGAAAATTCCGCACTACCTACCAGTTAAATAAAATCAAAAGATAATTAAGTTTGTAGTAAGATGCATTTATTCAACTTGGATAAGTACAAATGCATCTTTTACGTAGGGATCAAGAAGGATAAGCGCTCCGTAAAATATGTTTCAATTAAGTTCGAGTTCTGTTTTTTTATAAAATCTACGCGGACGAAGTCGCGGGTAACAGCTAGTGTCAAAAATAAATTTGATTTGAATGAAATTTACTGCAATAAATAATTTATTATCTTCTCGAATTTTCTATAACCTGTTGGACAGGACTAATAGATACAGTCAGTAGCACAACACTGGTAACACTATGGTCTCAAGCCGGTCTTTGGTGCCTTAGGATTCTAGCAAAGCACTGATTTGTTTAAACTGGTTTTGTAACCACTTATCTAAGCGTAGCGTACCAAAAATTTAAGATACTAATTGATTAATTACAAATTAGATAAGCATTCTCAACGATTTACAACTTGAGAAATCGGATCAATTCTATCGTGGCCTTGCGAATGGCTTGCTTTTCAATCAAAATCTTGTTATACAAGAAGATTTGATATCTCATTTCTCATTTAAAAGAACTATGTCTTTTTGCTAAATGAAGTGCAAAAGACGTTATCTACTGCATTTTTCAATGTTGATAGTTTGATGTTTGATAGTTTTAATTCTTTTAACCTTGAAGGATGTGAATCTGCCCATGAAACTGAACAACTGAAATACGAAGATCCCAATTTGACCTCCTATACAAAATGCGCTATCAGCTGATGCAGTTTCTAGGGGAAGTCAAAAATAGTCTGGAGGATTCAGGCGGAAGCGTGTTTTGGCGTCCGCAATATATTTTAATTCATTTTCATGATGTTTTAACACTATTGAACAAGATTAGACAGGGTGTCGCCCTGACATCCTTGAGGATTTTGTATAAACTCCATGATTAGATAAAAGGTGGGGAACGAAATAAAAATTTTGACCTACCCCATCGAGTGGGGTATCGTTGTTTAGAGCTCGTTTAGAAGATAAATGTTGTACTTTTTGTTTTAAAAAATATTAAAAATTAAAGGAATTAGATGCCACCAAAGTCAGTTTTTTTTTACAAAATTTTGTTTGGGCTGTATCTTATGAACAGTAAAAGGCAGACAGTTGAAATATTCACAGATTTTGTATTTCTGTTGCCGCTAAAACAAGAAATACTAAAAATTTAAAAAGTAATAAATAAAGGGGGACTCCCAAAATAAAAACCTGTCTTTTTTGGCGATTTTTGCTCTATTTTTGTTTTAGCTCTATTTCAAAAACGGGAACACTTGTGCATGAGCTGTAAAATAAAATATTTAAATATCAAGAAAATGCAAAAAAATGTATTGCGGACGCTAAATCACGCTTCCGACAAAATGTATGTCGGTGTCGGTATCAGCCCCGCTGGGAACATCCAACCACTGTCTGGTGAAGTCCGTGTCGATCAGCTCTCCTCCGGATGATAGCCCAAGAGGCACGAGGCGAGTTTGGCGATACGAGTCAGCAGATTGGGATGAGATGCAGCACTTCTTTGCATCCTACCCATGGCAGCCAGTGTGTTTTTCTTCGAGCGATCCCTCTTGTTCAGCTGAAGCGGTTGCGGATGTGATACGGCAGGGGATGGAATACTATATTCCGTTCTCCGACATACCGCTCGGTCACAAAGCCCGACCTTGGTTCAATGCGGACTGCGCTCGCGCTGAAGCTCGAATGCAGTCCGCATACCAAGCCTGGGTTCAAGCCCGTGATCGCAAAGTTCGAGCTCGACGGGTTCGCGCGAAGAAAAAGGCATTCAATTATGCTGCAAGGTTCTGCAAGAGGGTGATCCGAAAGGCACGTTACGACCATGTCAGTCGTATAGGGACCAAACTTGCATCCTACCCCTCTGGTAGCAAACAATTTTGGTCCCTATCCAAATCGGTCGAAACAAACTTCTGTCGTCCTACATTACCTCCCCTGCTAAAACCTGACGGGTCGCTAGCTCACTCTGCAACAGAGAAAGCAAATTTATTTGCGTCTCTATTTGCAAGCAATTCTCGTTTAGATGCCGGCTCTTATCAACCACCAACGATTCCTCGCTGTGACTCTTCGATGTCGGAGGTCACAATACACGCAAAAGAGGTTCGTAGAGTACTCCGAAGCCTAGACGTGAACAAAGCAAGCGGTCCTGATGGAATACCAGCAAAAGTCTTGAGAAACTGTGCGCCTGAGTTGTCTCCTGTGCTAACACGTTTGTACCGCCTCTCTCTAAAAACAAGAATGGTGCCAAAATCTTGGAAGATTGCCAACGTACAGCCAGTGCCCAAGAAGGGTAGTCGTGCCGACCCCAGCAACTATCGGCCAATCGCCATCACCTCCATACTCTGCAAAGTTATGGAAAGGGTACTCAATGGAAAACTGCTGACATACCTAGAAGCTAACGACCTACTCAGTGACAGTCAGTATGGCTTTCGCCGGGGACGATCAACTGGGGATCTTCTAGTGTATGTCACGCATTGCTAGGGGGAGGCCATCGAGAAATACGGCGAAGCCCTTGCCGTGTCACTAGACATCTCGAAAGCCTTCGACAGGGTGTGGCACGCAAGTCTGCTGAGCAAACTTCCTGCATACGGCATTCCCGCTGACTTTTGCTCTTGGATTTCTGACTTCCTGAGCGAACGGTCGATCCGAGTAGTCCTTGATGGCTGCCCCTCTGACATCGTGGCTATTGATGCCGGGGTTCCTCAGGGGTCGGTTCTCTCTGCGACTCTTTTCCTGCTGCACATCAACGACCTACTTGGTCCTAGTATTGTTGGGTACGCAGATGACAGTACTGTCGTCGAGAGATATATGTCAAGCGCAAAAGCCAGCAGTGACGAAATACGTTCTTTGAGAGAGGCCATGGTAGAGCGTATAAACTCAACCTTAAGTCTTGTCTCCGACTGGGGTGACAAAAATCTGGTAAGTTTCAACGCCACCAAAACGCAGGCGTGTCTGTTCACCGCCAAAAGGAGTCCGTTCAATCTGGCTCCTACTTTTCGAGGTACAACTGTACCAGTTACCGACAGCCTCGAGCTACTTGGCATGAAGTTGTGTGCAAATCTGAACTTCGGCGCTAACATTGAGTCAAAAGCCCAAACTGCGGCAAAAAAGCTGGGCATCCTCAATAAGGTTAAGCGTTACTTCACTCCTGGTCAGCTTCTAGTTTTATATAAAGCCCAAGTCCGATCGTGCATGGAGAATTGCTGTCACCTTTGGGATGGCTCAGCCAAATACCAGCTAGCCGCACTTGACTCGATAGATCGCAGAGCCAAGAAGCTCGTTGGTGATGAGATGCTGGTGAAAACCAAGTTTCACAGTCTAGCTCACCGTCGCAAAGTTGCATGTCTGTCGGTCTTCTACAGATTGTACTTCGGAGAGTGTGCTCTAGAGCTCCACGAGCTTATTCCACTATCTCCCTTCTTCCATCGGGTGTCCAGACGCACCGCAGGATATCACCCATACTTGGTTGATATTCCGCACATTCGTACAAAGCGCTTTGAAACATCTTTTATAATGCGCACGGGTAAAGAGTGGAATTCTCTGCCTGCGTCTGTGTTCCCGAGTTCATATAACCCGAATCTATTCAAGTCGCGAGTGAATAGGCTTCTTCTGGGTAAGCTCGTTCCATCGTCGACCTCATCTCTGTCTTCAAGACTAGATCGAGGTCAAGAGTAAGCCCATTTTCAATAAAATAAAAAAAAATAAAAAAAAGGAGCCCGTCTGCAGGACTGAAATTTATTTTGTTTAAAGACCTATGTGCATGTCTTCGGAAAAGTTGTTCAGTTTCATAGGCAGATTCACATCCTTAAAACCTCGACTTTCGACTACCTTGGGCTCTATTAGGCTAGCTGGAACGTGCCTATCATATTCAAACCTTTGAGAATAGGCAATAATTACAATCTTGTAAAGTGTTTAAAAAGCACAGACCTAGCAAAAGCGCGCGCTAACGCTGTAAAAAGTACCTACTCTAGTCCTTCCTCCAGTAGTAGTAATTAACATAGATCTATACTTAACATAACCTTTTATAGTCACAACTTTCAACTGTATGGAAACAGCAATATTATTTACTAAAACCAGTGTGTAATAACTAACGTTCACTTGACGCATTACATACATATTATACCACCACTTACCGTAACTGGTCCTGTCATTTCAAATCAAGTGTGTAGTTAGTTAGAAATTTAAATTTAAGTTTATAGTACATACTATCAAATTCAACATTCACTGTAAAAGTCGTGTCGGGTATTATATTGAGACGCTCCTTTTTACATACATTCCCCTTCAAATTATTCCAGCAAAAGCTGGAATTCTGGAGGGAGCTCCCTTTTCTGCAGCGGACGTTTCATGGGATAATATTGTGTAATAATGTTAACGATGATTTTTTAATATGTTGAAATCTAGATAATTTACCTATATTTAATAATGTCTCTCGTTTGATACTAGTGTTAAATAATAGCACCTAATCGAAAATGTTATACAGTGTGAAAATTAGACTGTAAAATCTGTGTGAGTGTTGTAACACTATCATTACTGTTAAAAAAAACATTATACATTCATATAATTGGGTCGTTTTAAGCACGTTCACGCTTTTTGTAGATGTAACTTATTGAACTCCAATTTAATGATGTAGACGTAAAAAATAATTGTATCAAAATTATAAAGAACACAGCTTTTGTTTTTAGGGTTCCGTTACCAAAATGGTAAAAAAAGAAACCCTTATAGTGCGACAAAAGTCCGTGGTGTGCCACTAGACTAAATGGAGGCAGTTAGTACTTATGTGGTGATTAATATTGCCCACCTGGTGTACCGGTCCCTGCCTTATATGAAACCTGAGTCTGGGTCTGGCCAATTGAAAGCGTTCAGTTAGGATTGAGGTGTTGGATTTAATGAGTCTTTGACACTGTAAGGCTTTTTATTCGTTCCCGTGGAATGTTTTTAAAAGTGTGAGCAGTTTTAAATATGTCACCTCCCAATATTGCCTTATGATCGACTAAAATAAATCCCTATGTTTATTATTATCTATCGATAGGTTACCTACTATTCTGTGGATTAATTAACTCAAGAAGAACGAAATTCTTGGTTCATTCAATGTGCTAACTGAAAATATGATTAGTATGAAAATAGATAACAAAAATAAAAAATTAAAACAGAAAAATATTAACACTTAGTTTACACAAATCGTAGGCTACCATAGAGATATAAGATAGATATAATATTGACTGTACCTATGTATACTCGGAGATAGTATCGGTCGTGAAGTCGTGACAGAATCATTAGGCAGGTATCGAACTAGTCGTCGTTGATAAGTTGAGGCCTTGTGCCTATTGCGCTTGTTTCATAGCATTCATCCATTCGTGCCTGCCACCACTCCGTTTACTGCAAGGCTTTAACGAATTCGCGTAAAAATTTTAACTAGCTGGCGCGGATCTCTCCGTCAGATTTAGAAAAAGACTCATTTTAAAGTCACACCACGAAAATTTTGTTGTATAATTGATTTTTGTTAATACCTCGTTACAAATCTTTATGACATTACTTTAATACGGATCAACTCACGTTTTCTGTAGACAGTTTCAACCCGATTGGGAAAAACAAGGATCGGGTTGATACTGATGGTCTGACGAAGTAGATAATTCTAGAGGTTAGGAGCAATCTCACACTTGAGAGGAATTCACAAAAAATGTTTACCAATGTATTAAATTATTAGATAAAAGAAAATTGTTACTACGTTGGCAAAAATATTGCTGAGATAAAAATATTAAATGATGCAAAATAATCCCTCAAAATTAACAATTCTGTTAACTACGAAGACTTAAGAATTTTTAATTATTAAGGAGCAATCTGTGCAACTCTATATCTCGAAGGTATTCTACAATTTCCTTCTCAGAAACGGCGTGAAACTTCTTAATGAACACACACAGAGAGAGTTTCTAATTATTCCCATATCTAGACTAGTGTATATTAGCAGTCGGTGTATTGCGAATAGATATTCACATTGTTTGTTACCTAGGACTTAGCGATTCGGAATTTGAGACTAATTAATACAATTATAGTGAAGAGAGGACAGAAATTCAAGGATAGCTACAGACAGATATTATTAGGTAGTTACTAGAATTTATTAATAGAAGAAATAAATGGCGTACCTTCACCGGTGAAGTCAAGAAAACCTTAGTAGTCGTTTATTTTGGTTGGACATAAGGCCGCATACTCGTAAACGCGTAAAACATAAATATGAAATTTTGTAGTATCTGATGTTTGCAATAGTTTATTGTCCATAAGAAAACTAAGTTTTCTAACAGGAATTTTTAATTCCCTGTAACATACTGGTTATCTAACTTGGTTATTTACGAGGAATAAAGTTTTCCATTAGAAAACCAGGTTATTTAACAGGAATATTTTTTCCTTTTAGAATACTGGTTATCTAATATAGTTATGTAACATGATCAAGCCTGTTTTATAGCGAAAGCTTTTTTGGGATATACATATTTTTTTTTATAATTGTCCGTTTACCACAAATATTTTTGATGTTGAGATGGCCATCTCATCAGAAGCACGATTTATCCATCTTTTACACACAGAATTCTCGTTGGTTCTACAAACAATTAAAAAACTTTAGCTGACCGTAGAACAATTTTTAAAGTTTTAAGTAAATTTTTAAGTTGACATTAAATTATTTATAAAGAAAGATCCTAAACTTTTACGCAACTTTGTAAACTCATTCAAACTTTCCAATAAATATGAAATATTCATTTATTAAACTTTTCAGCAACCGACTGAAAAATAACATCAATCCCAAGTTCATTACGTCTATCGGCTGAAACTCTAAACTTTGGAAGTTTCAAAAGCTCATCTGAGGTAAAAGCTTCATCATTTAGATGTACAAAGCCAAACTTTTAGGGGAACTTTTAAGATAGGTTCTTTACCTTAACTAATAATTAGCATCTCTGTTTGCTGATAAGTTTTAATAATTCTCTCTAACAATATTGGCCTACCATGGTCAATGTATGGTGTGGTAGGACTCGTAAATAGGTGTGGTGGTAGGTACGTTGGTGATATGCTGGTACGGTAGGTATGGTGTGGTGGCATAGTTTGTGGTTGTCCTTTGGTTGTGGTTGGTGGTTGTCCTTTGTTGGTGGTGGTTAAGACGATGTTTAAAATTATCGTCATTCGAAAGTAAATCTAATTTTGTCACGAAGTATAGGTAATTAAAATGGGTTACCCATACCAATTATTTTTTAATTATTATTAACTTTTTTATTGTTTTGGACATTCATCATTACAAATTGTTCAAAATTTCGAGAGCGAGATAATATACATATATGGCTGCGCCAAAGTAGTGATACACACATGTACTTGGACGCCTGTCCATCTAAAATTGTTATTCTCGTTTCTTTGGTCTTTTTTACCGTGTGGTAAAAATAACCTTACTAGCCGTTTTCTTAGTTTGCTGGCCGCCAAATGGTTTGACGATCGATTAAGTTGGCAAGCATTATTTCAGAAACCATACAACTTTTCCTAATGAACATAGGTCAAAAAATAAAAAAGAAACCTTTTCGCATACAAAGTGCTGCATCAGCTGATGTAATTGATTTTTTTTCGTAAAGGTTTCTGACTGGCTGGGAAAAGTTGTTCAATTACATGCTTTAAGTAACATGCTAAAATCATCATCATATCAGCCGAAAAACGTCCACCGGTGGACATAGGTTTCCCCTAAAGTAGGACATGCTAAAAATAGTAAGTACTTCCATATCTTTACACCTGTAAACATATTAAATATCATAGTAGATGGGACCTACTATTTTTTATTTTATAGGCACACAAAACAAGTAACAGCCATTGAAAGTAACAAACACAGATAGTTCTTAAACTAGACCATATCTCTAAACATGTATGCACAAACAGCATAGGAATGAAACATTATTAGGGGTTAATTATGCAAACAACTATTTGGGCTAAGGAACATAAAATTTGTTAGTAGTGTACTAATTTTAAAACAAGACTTAAAAGTATTAGTAAGCAAAAATAAGGGAAGAGGTGCCAAAACCTAATTAAACTTGTTACTCTAATATTAGTCCTGAATTTGGAAAATTTTGGGTTGAATATGTCTAAGGACGAGCTTTCAGTGACGAGTTAATTTCAGGTAGGCACATTCTAATAATGGGGTTATAAAAACATGTGTTATTGATATATACCTGAAGACAAAACAACCGGGATGTTAGTTTGCGTGACCTTAAAATTAAGAAGAGAAAGAAGATACGGGATCAATATTTTAGTGGACAATTTTGTAGAGTGTGATTAAGTCAATACATTTATGACGGGAATCTAAAGAAACTATGTGAAATCTTTGTAAGCGATTCCAAAATGATTCTATTGAGCAATAGAGATACAGATAGGTTCGCTGATCTCTGAGTCCTTTAGTGCTGCGAGCTATGAAACCAATCAACTAGTAAATGTTCCCATTTACTACTTAATTATAAAATCATAATGAGACCTAAATGTAAGCTAATCATCAAAAAATACTCCAAGGTCTTTAATGACTGTTTTACGGTAAAGAACTTGATTAATCAGTGAATAATCGTAACAATATTTAGTGAACCTTGCAGTAAAGCTGACCACATAACACTTATTAATGTTAATAAACATAAAATCAGAAACCCACCACTTAGCTACTTTGTTTAAGTTTTCTTGTAAGAGTTAATCATTGATACTGTTGATAGTCATGTATATTTTAAGGTCATCAGTATAGAGAAGGCTAGGACAAGTAAGATTGTTGACAAGGTCATTAATAAAGGCAACAAAAAGCATCGAGCCCAAATGAGACCCCTGGGGAGGGGAACCCCCGATGTCATGTCAATATTCAATGTAAGTAGGAAATCACAAAATTATAACGAAGTCAATGATGCACTTCGACAGATTCATGCATGGTTTACTGTTAACAATCTGGTCCTAAACGCCAAAAAAACTAAATGTATTAAATTTGCACTACCAAATGTAAGGTCTACTTCACATAACATAGTATTTGTTAAGGATCTCTTTGCTGGTTTCGATGTATATATTTTTTATGACGTGGCCGTGTCTCCGTTCCTTCGTCTGTCATTGTTGGTCGAATACAATATTTTCAGAAACTTTATATTTTCTCTTATTTCTCGAAGTCTTTAACAAGTGGCGACCGTAATGGATAAAATTAAAAAGGAACGAACCGTGTGCCGTATGATTTTCACAAAAGCAAAGAGTAATATCGATGCAAAATTGTCAAACCTAGAATCACAACAAAAAACTGACCTGATAGCAGCGTACAAATTTCTGCAGTCAAAGGCGGAGTCATTGTTCGCTGTGGATGAACGTGTTAAGGAGTTGTGGCTTGATGACCCGGATTTTGATGTGGATCGGTATGTGGAAGATGCGGAATCGATGGATAAATACTGCCTTGAGTGGGAAACAATGAAAGCACGTTACGATGAGGTGATGTTGAAAACTGCAAAGGAGGATGACGAAATTTCTGACTGTAGTGACCTACCAAGTACCGTCATGAAAACACCTGAGGAAGGTAAGGGTAGAGCTAAGAAAGGCTGTAGTTCAAAATGCAAGTCGTGCAACTCCCCGAAAAAAAGTTATCGTCTGCCAAAGATTGAACTTAGAAAATTTGATGGTAACTTAAAGGAATGGCTTGGTTTTTGGGGTCAATTTAAGAAAATTGACAGTGACGTGTGCATAGATGATGATGACAAGTTTCACTATCTTTATCAATCCACTGTCCCAGGATCTCCAGCCCGTGACCTCATTGATAGTTTTCCCCCTTCTGGTGCCAACTATAAGAAAGCCATAGAGCAGCTCAAAGCTAGATTTGCCCGTGATGATCTATTAGTTGAAATCTACGTCCGTGAACTTTTAAATTTAGTTCTTGCACAAACGAAGCAATCCATTTCTTACACGTTATCTCAGCTATATGACAAATTGAAAACGCAGTTACAAGCCCTTGAGACGTTAGGAGTAACAACTGATAAGTATGCCGCCATGCTTTTTCCTCTCGTGGAATCGGCTCTTCCTGAAGATACTCTGCGCGCATGGCAACGTTCAAAAACTCAGCCAACTAACGATAATCTTGAAAATCTTCTGGAATTTGTTAAGACTGAAGTTGAATCCGAAGAACGCATAAAGCTTGCTCGCAGTGGTTTACAAGCGGATGAAGTTGAGTCTGAAGCCAATACACCGACGGCTGCTTGTCTGTCAACAACGGATAAAGAGGCTAAAAAAGGAGACATTTGTGTTTGGTGTGACAAATCAGGACATAGCAGTTTCGAATGTTATAAAGGTAACAAAATGGGCTACGAGAAGAGAAAAGAATTCCTGACAAAAAAAAGAATTTGTTTCAATTGTTTGCGACCCGGTCACCCTACGAAATCATGCCGTAATAAGAATCGTTGCATTGCATGTTCTAAACGTCATAATGTATGGTTGTGTCCAAATTTCGTCAAACCGAAGCAAAATTCGACCGATGACGAGGAACCAAAAGCACAAGCCAATGCTTCACAGAAAGTTGGCAATACAACTTTGCTACAAACAATGATAATAAATATTAGCAGTGGACATAATGTAGCAAATGTTCGTGCTTTCATCGACACTGGAGCACAGAAATCTTATATTCGCAGTGACGTCGCAAAGCGACTTAAAATGAAGCCCGTAAGACAAGAGTCGCTAGGACATTGCCTGTTTGGTGGGGTAATTACCAGCAAGAAGATTCATGATGTCTACGAGTTCACAGTCTCAAGCTTGGACGGCGAACATAAACTCCAAATGTCGGCATTAGCAAAAGATACTATTTGTGGTTCAATTCCAAGGCTTCATAATACTCACAAATTAAAAATTCAGTTGGATGCAAAGCAAATTGTTTTGAGCGACTGCGGATCCGGAACGCCCGAGGTTGACTTATTGATTGGTGCGGATTATATCGGAGCCCTACTAACATCAACTTTGATGCCCCTTGATGACAACGTAATAGCCATCAAGACGAAACTTGGGTGGACGTTACATGGACGAGTTGATGAGGTGAACGTAGCTGCATCTTCATTTACACTTGCAAATAATATTCAACTATCTGATATGTGGGATCTGGAAAGCATCGGAATAAAAGACCCAGCCGGTGTTACGTCACAAGCCGATGAAGAACGTAACGCTATGGAAAACTTTTTAGCGACTGTTCAAATAAATAAAGTGGGTCGTTACGAAGTTGATTTTCCATGGAAGGCAACAAGTGTGGCTCTTCTAAGCAATAAAGATATGGCAGAAAAGAGGCTTATGTCAACCACTAACAAACTTTTGAAAGTGAATTGAATGGGATGCTTACGATAATGTGTTCCAAGAGTGGCTATCCTTAGGAATAATCGAAGAAGCTAACCAAGGTGACAAACAGTCTATATCTGGACATTATATGCCACATCATGCTGTTATTAAAGAAAGTTGCCTAAGAGGTCGCGTAAGAGAGTTATATTCAGATAACGAAACGAATTTCGTTGGAGCTAATAATATGATGAATGCCATTGACTGGAACCAGATAACCTTGTTTTCCAATGCAAATAAAATAACTTGGATATTTTCGCCTCCGAGTCCTCCGTGGTGGGGAGGATGGTGGGAGCGGTTAATCCGTTCAGTCAAGGATCTATTGAAAAAGAATCTTGGCAGAGCTTTAGTAACGTACGAAGAATTGGAGACACTTTTATGCGACTGTGAAGCAGTGATCAATTCGAGGCCATTGACTTTTATAGTGGATGATACCGAAAATTTAAAGCCTCTCACCCCAGCTTGCTTTATGCAAAGTTTGTACTCTAGCGAAGTACCAGATTTAGATAAGATTGATCATGTTAACTTGAACAAACGCTTTCAATATTTGCAGAAACTCCGCGATGGTTTAAGATCACGTTTCCGTGTCGAGTATTTGGGATTGTTGGTTCAAAGAGGCAAGGAAACGAAAAACTTTTGTAAATTACACGAAGGTGATGTCGTCTTAATCAAAACTTCTGATAAGAGGGTGAACTGGCCATTAGGCATGATTATGAAGCTTTATGAAGGGAGAGACGGAAATGCAAGAGTGGCCGATGTAAAAACGTGTACAGGCGTTTACACAAGGGCCGTCCAGAACTTATATCTCATGGAAGTGTCCAGGGATGGTTTCCCTCGCCCCGGAGGATGTTAAGGATCTCTTTGCTGGTTTCGATGTATATATTTTTTATGACGTGGCCGTGTCTCCGGTCCTTCGTCTGTCATTGTTGGTCGAATACAATATTTTCAGAAACTTTATATTTTCTCTTATTTCTCGAAGTCTTTCACAGTATTGAATAATGAACGATTAGATTTTGTAAATAGTACAGTTTTCTTAGGGTTAACACTAGACTCTAAACTTCAATGGGGCCCTCATATAACGGCTCTTTCTGGTCGATTGAGCTCGGCTGCATATGCTGTTAGAAAAATCAGACAACTTACTGATGTAGCTACTGCAAGGCTGGTTTACTTTAGCTACTTCCATAGCATTATGTCTTATGGCATACTGCTTTGGGGCCGAGCAGCTGATATACATTCAATATTCGTTTTACAAAAGAGGGCTATAAGAGCAATTTATTGCCTGAAGACTCGTGATTCCCTGAGAGAACTGTTCAAGGAAATCAACATTATGACAGTGCCATGCCAGTATATCTATGAAAATATAATGTATGCTAGAAAGAACATTCATCAATTACCTAAAATTTGTGACAGGCATAATTTTAATACTAGAAATAAGCATAAAATTGATCAACCATATACTAGATTAACTAAAGTCAATACATCTTTCGTTGGTCTGTGTATACGATACTACAACAAAATACCTGACAATATAGTGCAATTACCTGAGAGAAAGTTTAAAGAATGTGTAAAGCAAACGTTATGTAAAAAAGCTTACTACAGATTGGATGACTATATGAATGACAAAGAGGTATGGTGCTCTGATATTCCAGCGAAACACAAGAAACACATTGTAAAAAGCCGACTCTTAAAGTAGGCCGTGCTGCAGTGGTTTCTTGCCGTTTCTTTTACGCTGCCATAGCACGATCCGAAACGGCGTACACTCGCTCTATTTGCATTGTATTCTGCATGACATTCAATAAGTATTCTGTAAAGAATCTACATTGAATAAATTATCTGAATCTGAATCTGAATCATGGTAACAGAGGTTGATAGATGTCCCTTTATACTAATATTCCAAGAGGCGGCAACGGATTGACTAAACTATCGTTAGGATGGCTGTATCAATAGCGTGTAGATCACTTATGTAAATGGGATAGAGCCGGTCTGCCTGCATGATGACGTTGGTGCGTTCGGTAGGTACAGGCGTTGAAACACGTGTCATGGTGTAGGTATATAATACGTTATATCTGTCATTAACTTAAGTTAATTTATTAATTAATTAATTAACTTAAGTAAATAAGTACTCTAACAACGAAAATAATCTACAACATTATTTTTTAAATATGTAGATGAATGCTGACTTAAACAGAAATTATAGGTACTTAAACAGAATGCTGTAGTTCATTACTCTGTGCTAATTTATTATTTCTCAACAGACTGATCGATGTCAGTATCGTATCAACGTAGCTCACGTAGCGTTTTGTCATTAATCACTGACGCATGCGCAGTTCGATTCAATAGACGGAAATATCAGGTCCTACTGAAATAGAGAACATAATTTAGCATTTACTCGGACCAGAAAACTGTACAAATTCCCCCAAGAAACTTAGATAAAAAAAAAAATCAATTTCCCATAGACACAACGTTAGGAGATAGCGCATTTTTTACAGGAGGTCAAAAATTACTTTTCTTATTTCGACCTATGCTTCTTGAGAAAGTGGTTACTTAGATGTTACTTAACCATAAGCGAATATACGCCTCTCGTTCCGTCCACTTTAAAGAGAACAAGACGCGTATATTCGGTTATGGTTAAGTTAGATGGTGCAACGGACCCTTAATTACTCATTGAGGGACGGGCAGTTTACAAGGTGTAACTGAAAGGTATAAGGAGAATATCAATTTCAGTGCAGAAAGGGTATATTATCAACCCTAAAGGATGAACCATAAGGAACATAGGACGAAACCTCAAAAAATGCGCTATCAGCTAATGTAGTTTCTATAGGCAGTTTTAGTTTTTGATAGAGGGAGGCAGACGAGCAGACGGGTCACCTAATAGTAAGTGTTTACCGACGCCCATAGACACCCGCAACACCAGGGGTGTCACAGGTGCGCTGCCGGCCTTTAACATATTTGCAGGCTCGTTTCTTTAAGGCTGCCTTAAGAAAATACCTATGAAAATACGTCCGGAAATACCTGCGCAGGGAGCTGATTCCACAGTGCGGTCGTACGTGGTAAGAAGTTTCTTGTAAAAAGTGCGGTGGAAGATTGACATGCAGTTATCAGTTTTCATATTTAAACCTATGTTCAATGAGAAAAGTTACATCCTTCAGGATGGATATGTCCTTTCTGTTGCATAGCGCAGAAATTGATAATTCCGCATTGACTAATAAAAACAATATCAAGAAACATCGTTTAGTTTTTGGTAGCGCCTGACACTCTGTATCGGTAGGTACTAAATTGAGTTACGAAAGGCAAAGTGATTAGCCTATTATGGAACAACAAGTAGATATATACTAGATAGACACTCTAATGCTTCTAAAAATGGCAAAGAAAGTTGCCGAGAAGTTGTCGAGAATGATATCGAGTTGGATTTGGAAAGTTGTTTGATTAGAAAGGTGTTTGCTCAGCTCAGGATCCATGTTATGTTAAGCCACGATCACACCTAGCTGGATTCAAATACTAATTTGGCATACATTACTCGTTGAAGTAAGGATATTGCAATTAACATAACCAAACCTCCCAGCAATACATGCCGAATTAGTCTTTGAATACAGCTAGGTGTAATCGTGGCTTAAATCACTGTGGGATTTCTCACGGTTTGTTTACGGCAATACAGGCAGTATAATCTGTGAAGAAATATGACTATGTCTTAGAAGATACGCTCCCGGTCTTTATCGGTTAAGTCGTTACATAAATAGTAGAGAAAGATGGTGGAATATCTCTGATACCAAGGCTTGTTGGTTCGGGCCTAGGCATAAAAGTAAACCCATCCGTTAACATAGAGCCTTAAAGAACATCAGCGCAGTGCATAATAAATGCCACCTAAGTTATGTGGTTGACTATACTAGCTGGTGCCCGCGACTTCGTCTGCGCAGGTTTAGAAATTGTAGCCTATGTATTATTCTGATGTATAAGCTATATTATTGTAAAGTTTCATTAAAATCTATTCAGTAGTTTTTACGTGAAAGATCTATCCATACTTACAAACTTTCGCGTTTATATATTAGTAGGATATTTCCACCGAAAAATTGTACTAAAAACTTAACATACCTAGTTTTTAAAAGACTACATGTATCTTTTGAACCGTATAAGGTAGTTATTCGAAAATTTCGCAGAATACGTGTTAAATTATAGCCCATTTCCTAAACAATCTGAAAAATATATAATAGTAAACAAATTTCGAATACACATATGTTTTCTCAGCAAAATTCGATCCAGTAGTTTCAACCTATCACAAAAAAAATCTCTATCACATGTGTTGCTTAGTGGGTCGACACTGTAGGTGCGCAAATCCGACACGTACACCCAACAGCAAGTTAGTTGAAGCACTTTGGACTTTATGGCATAGTAATAAACTTGCAAATGTTTTCACTACGACATTTACTGTACTGGTTTTATTTTTGTAATGAGAGTTACTTCATACCGATTAATCGAATTAAAAAGATAACCAACAGAACCACTTCTACAAATGGCAAAATATTTTAAACAGGATTTTTAAAGCTATTCTAATTATGGATGCGGTATTGAATTTAAGGTCAGGTTAACAATTATATCCATCAGCTGCGGACAGCGCCATTCAGTGATGAATACAAAAGGAGAATGCCAATGAAAGAACTCAAATCGAAACGATTTTATTAAAAACCTGTTGAGCTTTATTTAAATGCGAGTATAAAAATCCGGCCAAGTGCGAGTCGGACTTGCGCACCCAGGGTTCCGTAACACTAAGTTAAAATACCGTCTCAGTCAAGGACGCGCAATCGCGCTAAAGTGTATTAAATGCGCGAGAGTCCGATTCGCACTTAACCAGTTTTGTTGTTATTGTTATCAGTTTTATTGTTTGTTGTTATTTACGTGGGACACTCAGAAATATTTGCGACACAAAAAAAAATTGTTCTACAGGTACATATATTTTTATTAAATCTTTTCAAAGTACTCTCCACCAGCCTCTATACAAAGATTCATGCGTCTGAACCAGTTTTCAAAACACTTTTTCCAGTCCGCCGTAGACACCTCGTTTACAGCCTGCTCGAACGCAGCCAGCGCATCTTCCGGCGACGAAAATGGTATCCCCTTGAGCTGATTTTTTATTTTTGGAAATAAAAAGAAGTCACACGGTGCTAGATCAGGGCTGTAAGGAGGGTGACCCAGGAGTTTGACTGGTGTGCTGTCCAGGAAGTCCCTCGTTTTGAGCGCGGTGTGTGCAGGCGCATTGTCGTGGTGGAGCAGTAGTCCGCGGAGCCCTGTGTTTGGTCGCTTGTTGCTCACAACAGAAAAAACTTCTGGTAAACATTTGGTAGTATACCATTCGGCGTTGATGCTTCTTTGATCTCGTAAGGGAATTGAGGCCAAGTGGCCAGTCAAATTAAAAAAGCTGGCGATCAAAATCTTCCCCCCGCTTCGAGATCGCTTCACTTTGGTAGGCGTTGGTTCATTTTGAAACACCCAAACTGTCGACTGGCGCTTGGTTTCTGGATCGTATTGATAAATCCAGGACTCATCACCTGTTACGATGTCGTAAACACGCCGAGACGAGCCTGCTTCAAATTTGTTCAGCATATCACGGCACCATTCCACCCGGGCCTGCTTCTGAGCGTCGGTGAGGTAGTGCGGCACCCAACGCGATACTATCCTCCTCACGCGAAGATGCCCGTGTAGAATCTCGTGAACGCTTCCCGATCCAATCTTTAATATGTGCTGAATCTCCTGATATGTAATTCGCCTATTATCTTGGATTAAATTTTTCACTGCTAGCACGTTTTCTTCCGTAATAGCCGTCAAAGGGCGACCGCTTCTTTCTTCATCCCCCAAGGTTGGTCGACCGCGCCTAAATTCGTTATACCAACGATACACGGTTGCCTTGGAGGGGCCTTCATCCATAAATGCCATTTGAAGTCTATCGAACGATTCATCCGGTTTCAGGCGACACTTGAAATCGTAAAAAATCATAGCTCTAAAATGTTCCCGGCGCAGATCCATTTTTCAGTAAGACACGATACTTTGAATTGGCTCGCAAAAAATGTGGAGGGAAATTTTGAAAATGGAACACACATATTTTTACTTACAAGTAATCATATTTTCGAAAAAGATTCTGACCGGCCAGTCTCCCATATATAAAAACTATTTTTCGCAATACTTTCTGAGTGGCCTGGTATTAGATTATGCACTATAAACATACCCATTCTCGCGCTTGTAAGCTTTCCCGTTTGTACGAGAGCGCGAAAACAAAAAAACACCATAGCACGTTTTTATTATTGATTAAGTAAATCCGGCATATTTACACATATTCTGCGAAAACAACCATATAGCTACTACGTTTCAAAAGACACAGCCAAGGAGGTTTTAACCCACGCTACAAAGCGTAGTAAAATCTCCTTGGATACTGCCCACAGATTTTGTTACAGCTCTAAATCTGTAATACGGCCAAGGAGGTTTTAGCCCACGCATCGTTTTGATAAAGCTTTTTGAAGATCGGACTGACAGACGACGTAGGCCTAGTTATAGAGTTCCGTTTGAACTCTTTGGGTACGGAACCCTATAAATGAAAAAATATACCTACCTACATAGTCTTCTTGCTTTATCATTGAAAATCGACAGTCTTATAGATTCAAAACATAGACAAGCAATTTCCTAGGTCTATGACTCGTACACGTGTGAGATTTAATACAATACAATACACCACAGACAATACTCTTTATTGGACAAAGATATAAAGAAATACAAAAACATAGGTCAACATAAAATAATGTAGGTAGAGTTTGGGTAGAGTCAATTTTAAGAACGTCACTGGTGTCGATTCTGGCAGGCCTAAACTAAAACTAAACTAAATTTGACAGGTCTAAAAGTGTTGCTCGCTTTGTTACTCCCTACAGACTATTAAAAGACAGCAATATTTTTAGACCTGTCAAATTTGTTTTAGTTTGGGTCTACCTTCTGGTAGACCCAGAGTCTGGTTTTAGGAAAAACAATATGACCATATCACCACAAAAAAAAGTTTGTATCCAGCCAATCGTAAGAAATAAAAAAAAATATTGTTTAGTTACCAACACCAGGAGGTCCGAAATCTTTGGTTACCAACAATGCAAGTATATCTAAAGACAATAAATAAAAATTGGCAGAAACGTGATACCTATTAGTCATAAATCAAAAGCATAATAAACCATCAACGTTATGCCAAATAACTCGTTGATCTGTTACGTAACTTTCTGACACTACATACGTGATACCGAGCCTTCGGGTCGTCGACCTTCCTCAGATTAAGCTATCTTTTTGGCTATCCCTTCCATTCGGCCAGGCTCATGGCAATATCGTGATCGTCCTACATTCACTCCACTCCCCTTCGATCAACTGTCGCGACATTACCTAACCGGCCGCGAACCGACTCGCAGACAACTCTACAATCTTGTAACGCGTTATCAAGGCCACACATTCCCGCCAAAAGTTTTTATACTACCGCAAAAAGTTTTTTTTCTATCGAGAGTCATTATGCCAGTGCTAATTTATAACGTAAATTAGTTATAAAAACTTTTTGGAGTGCGACCCTCAACTCGTTAATTCGGTATTCAAACGCAGCTGTCACTTCGTGGTTTGTTTTTTATACGTGTTTACTTTTATTTTCCGGCCAGTGTTGTGGTGAGGTGACACACTCGGCGTCCCAGTTGTTTGTTTGTGGTTTTTAATTTTTATAATGGAAGTGAAAGAAAATAAATTGCGGCCTTGTTAATGAATTAAAACGTTCCGGTTATCTTAATAAGTGCATCGTAGTGTTGACTGGTTTTCCTGTGTAATAATTCGTATTCGTAAAGTGGAAATAGCAAAAGGATGCAGTGCTAATGGAAAATGTTGGCTGGTGAAGAAACCAGCATAGATTTGGTGCAAAGATGGCTTCAAAGACGTAGCAGCGATGAAACAGATACAGGTAGGACCGACCTTATAAAAAAAGACGCAAAACGCAAGTAGTCAGTCTTTATTACTGACTGACAGTTAAATGTCGAAATCGTCAAGTTTTATTTGCTTACTTACATGTATTTATGTTAAACTCTTTGGTCTGCATTATGGTCTGTAATTTTCTTAATTTAATCACCGTTAAATACTGTTTAAGGCATTTAAAAAGCTTCGAAAAAATGTGATATTTGCGACTTTCGTGTAAACTGCGCAATAAGTGCGTATTTTTGCGCGTTTTGATAATGAGCGTCCGATCAGTAAGAAGAGTCATAACATAACCATGATGTTTGAGACTTTCGTATAAATAAGTAGGTATAGGTAGGCACACGGAATTGAAAAGTGAAGTGAATATCTACCTGGTGTAAATAAATATAATGCACTAATTGTGAAATATTCATCTTGCTCCGGAACACAATGTTTGTCTAGAAGTTAATGGTCTCTATCGTTGAAACGTTTGTAGATTTGAATAAATATAACACAAGACCGCAAAATAAGATTTTTAAGTCAGGGCGCTATTTTGAATCCAGAGGTGAAGAACTTTGGAGTAGAATCGAAAAGAATCCTGAACCTAATAAGGCATTCGATATTGTACCTATGTCGCCCGAGGTAAAAAAATGTTTTGCAGCCGTGTGATATACTTAGTCTACTTTTCGATAGTATATTCAGCCAAAAATATGGACAACCATCTTACGGTCGAAGTTAACTTGCACGTCATAAGACAATAATGTTGATATTACCTTCAGACAGTTTTTATTACCTTAGTCATGAGAGGCAAATTTTCATATATTCTTTATTGCACAAATTTACAAACAGAAAGTTACATACAAAAGGACATTAACAAAGGCGGGCTTATCTCTAAAACAGATTTCTTCCAGCCAACCCATGGTAGTTAGAGAGAGTGTTCACTAGCGGGACGCAATAGTGCATTGTGAAAATCCACAAAAACAAGATGTCACAATATAATATAAATAAATCGTATAAAATAAACAAGTGAATAAAATATATTGATAATATATATAATGTATAAACATACATAAATATAATATATTAATAATATAACTATATACAGATGATACATACATATAACAATACCTACACATAAATAAATACCTGCATAGATATATTCATATAAATACAGAAAGTTATGATGAACACAATGATGTTCAATTTTCGTCCGTTTTAAAACCATTTTCCTAACGCTGCTTTCAGGAGTAAAATTAATTTCTCCTCGAAAAAAAATTTCGATTTCTCAAATGTATCGGTTACGTGACTCCTTTAGTACGGTATGTCGAATAAATATTTTCAAGACATAGTTATTTATGGTGGATTTTTTGAGGCCAAATTGAGAATCATGAAAATTTTTTACTCCTTAATTAACCTATGAAGTAGAGTATCAAAATGAAAGGTTTTTGACGTAACAAACCTGAAACTAAAAAGATGGATTTTTTTTAAACAACAAAGCTGACTGCGTAACAGAAAAGAGGAAAATAAGCTCTATTAACAAAGTAGAAAATCGCAAAATTTCACAACCACAGGCAGGATTCGAACCTGCGTCTTCTGCGTAAGTAACTCGAAATCTGTCTGCAATGATGGACTAGTTGAGCTAGTACAGCAAAAATGCTTGCTAGGTGGCAGCACAAACGCAACGTTGGAATGCGTATAGAGGTCGCTAAATTTCACAACATCGGGCAGGACCACAGTAGCCTAGTTGGTAAAGCGTCTGCGGTACTTACGCAGAAGACGCAGGTTCGAATCCTGCCTGTGGTTGTGAAATTTTGCGATTTTCTACTTTGTAGATTTATCCGAACACAGGAAGTGTTAAAATAAAATCATTTTTAAGCTCTATTAGTATGTAAACATGAATTTTACAAGATACTAGAGGCCCGCTCCGGCTTCGCACGGGTAGCACTTAGTTTTGGGGGTATATTTAGTGATGTTTATCAAGAAATGCTTGAGTATTTTGTTTAGATTGTCGTTTTTGAATTCGTAATATCTTTTGAATGGAATGTCTGATTTGAATAATTAAAAAAGTAGTCTACAGGTATTGAAACAGTCTTGAATATGAAATGATTAATTTGGATAAGGATTAATACAAAAAAGTATCAATCATATAGTCTGATTTTATTCGGCATTTCTATCAACTATTAAAATGTAAAAAGGTAATTATAGTGACATTACTAGGTGGACTGATATGTTCTATCATCTTTAGGTTTCCGTACCCAAAAGGTGAAAACGGGACCCTATTGATATGCCTCCGATGTCTATCTGCCTGTCTATCAGCGTATTTCATGAACTGTAATAGGTAGACTTTTGAAATTTTCGAAAATTGTGTATATCTGTAGCCGCTACATCAACAAATAATAATAAAAAAATTAAGCGCGCCCAAACAGCTAAAGGGGGGCGCGAAAAAAAATTTTTACCTTCGAGTGGGGTACCTTTGTTTAGAATTCGTTGAGTAGATAAATATTGTATTTTTCGTTTTAAAAAATATTTACTAACAAAGGAATAAGATGCCACCAAAGTCTACTTTTTTTACAAAATTTTGTTTGTGATCTCATGAACATATGTATAGGTACGAGTAGATAGTGGAAATTTTCACAAGTTTTGACTTTCTGTTGCTACTATAACAACAAATACTAAAAATAAAAAAAGGAATAAATTAAGGGGGGCTCCCATACTAAAAACCTGTTTTTTAAACGATTTTTGCTTGATTTTTGTTTTAGCTTTATCTTTGAAGCGGGAACACTTACAAACGTCAAAATTGGTTTGTTTATAATAAATAAGCTATGGAATAACAAAATATAATAAAAACTGGTCAAGTGCGAGTCGGACTCAAAAGATATAGCACAGTAAATTACTGAAATTTCAACTAATACAATTAATATTCTGTGGTGGTACGGAACCCTCGGTGCGCGAGTCCGACTCACACTTGGCCCTGTGGTGGTACGGAACCCTCGGTGCGCGAGTCCGTCTCACACTTGGCCCTGTGGTGGTACGGAACCCTCGGTGCGCAAAGTCCGACTCACACTTGGCAAAAATTTTAAAATATTTTTATTATTATTGGAAATGGGGCCCAAATAGGCGAAAGGCGAAATTTCAAATTGTCGTGATTAGGTCGAGTGGGGTAGGTATCATTTGAACATTCCAAAAAAATTTCTTGTAATTTTTTACGGCTCTTTGTTTTCAAGTTGTGATGAATAATACCAAAAAAATTACCATTCCTTATCTACGAAGTTTGCGAAGCAAAAAATCTGATATTACAGCAAAAATAAAACGATCTCTGTAAGCAGCACAGTTTTTCAGAAATCTGCAAAAACCTTAATAAAAAAACTTAGTTTTGTCCTAAAAATAGACTTTATTGCTTCCAAAAATACTATAGGTAGGGTAAACAATACTATTGTTGGGACCACACCAATGATTGGCACTTGGTGTTGTAAACACGAATATTAAGAATCGTGGTATGAATAAGGCATTTTGGTATTTTTTTTCTGTTTTGGGCAACATTTTAAATGGTAAAGTTAGTAGTTTCGACATCTTCCGACCTGGCAACACAGTACGAAAAAAAAAACTGGCGGCATCCAGAGGTGAAGTGATTTTTATGGCGTTTCTTGTAAATTCAACAAGGACAAGGTATGTTTAAAGCACTCTTATTTATGTTTTGGATCGAATATCATACATAAAAATGACTTTCTGCATTTAGTTTTAGAATTGACACGCGTTTTTATTGCTTTTTAAGAATATTAAATGAACATAACCTCAATTTAAGTGGGTGCCAATAAATGATTTTTTTCTTGTACTAAGTCTAATTCTTTGGCACCTATGCCAATGATTGAACGTAAGATTTTTATTGATGCTTCATGTTTCAATGATTTGGGAAGTCGTAAATACAATGTTATTAAACGCTAATTGTTTAAAAATAATACAACTTTGGCGCTATCAGTTTTTGACACTGCCAATCATTGTACTAAGAAGGGTGCCAATCACTGTATACTGACTTTGTGCCAATCATTGCACTTTTTGGCACTGCCAACTCTTGTACTAAGAAGGGTGCCAATCACTGTATACTAACTTTGTGCCAATCATTATAGTTATTGTCAGGATATCAATTAGTGTACTTTTGGTAATGCCTATGACTAATATTTTTCAAACATACGTAACAATTTACCTTAATTTGTATATTTGAGATGCCAAAAGTTACAACTAGTGGTAAATATTCAAAAAAATATACTGAAGAAGACTTAAAACAGGCAATTCAAGCTGTCTTAAAAGGCATGCCTAAGAAAACTGCAGCAACAAAATTCGGAGTGCCTAGGCCTACTTTACAATTTAGGCTAACCCAACAAGATTCCTCACATCTATTTGAAATAAATTTATTACAGCAAGAAGAAACTCCTCAAAAAAAAACGCTGAAGGACCATGTTTTACATTTACCCAAATTTACGAAGGAATCATGTTTTGACACACTATTTATCCCAATTTCGGCTGACACATCTAGGAAGTCAGAACCTAAAGATGAAAATCCTGAAAAAATAACGCTCGAGAATACTTTACTCTGGCCGAAGACACCTGTTCGCAAGGGTAAACATACTAACGACAAACCAATATATGTTTTGACTAGTGCAGACTGGCTTGTAAAGGAAAAAAATAAACTAGCCGAAAAAGAAAAAAAAGAAAATATGAAACAAGAACGAAAACGTAAAAGGGAGGAAAATAAAACAAAAAATAAAGGCAAGTCTGAAGTGAAATTGGAAAAAAAGGCTGTAAGGCAAAAAAATAACAATGACAGTGATGATGATTCACATTTAATCAAACACTATAAGATGGACAAAAAAACATTAAGAAAGGGTAAATCTAAAGCAAAATCTAAGATAGAGAGAGTAAACGAAAATAACGACAAAAGTGATGATGATATGCCCTTAAGTGTTTTTAAAACACCAACAAAACACATAAGTCAAGACTTTGGAGAGAAAAATAAAAATAGAATTGTATTAAAAGAAAGTGGCGATTTAAAAGAACCAGTCGATACTTTAAAAACTAAACAGGAAGTAATTAAAACCAACAAACCAAATATTAAGATACCATCCGAAAAAACTTCCGGTTCGCAACTGTCAAGTAAACACCGTATTTGTTACGTCTCCCAGTTTTTTCGAAAATTTTCGCTAATTATCAAGTAATTAAGTGTCGTAGTGAAAAATTACGGTGAATCATAAGCTGGGACACCAAAGTTATAATGTGATTAGTGCTAATTCACTGTATGTATTCGGAAAATCAATGAAATATCGTTGAAGAAACATATTTATATACAAAAAACATATCTGTGTATACATCTCGTATAACCTCAAAATACTACTAAACGAGTGAGTGAACTGAACGATATCCGGCCATCTGTCAAGAATAACTGTCAACAGTGGGGTTGCCATCTCAAAAAGTATACCAGCCGAAAAAGATAAATACCAGATTGGCAGAAAATAAGATGGATCCAGCGACACAAATAATACTTAAAAAAATGAATGAAATGAGGTTGGATTTCAAAATACAAACAGAAGAGCTGGCTGAAAAGTTTACAAATACCATCTCTTTGGCTATAGAAGAGAAGTTAACACCGATTATCCAGGAAAACGCTGCACTCAAAAAGGAAATCGAAACATTACAATCGAAAGTGCAAAGCCTAGAGAGGGAGATACGGAAAAACAACATCCTAATCCACGGCCTAAAAGAATCTGAAACCAATAGTGTGGATCTTAAGGAAAAAATACTAGAGATTTTGAACAAAGTAAGCCAGAAGTCTGGAATCCGAGAATATGATGAACGGGAAATAAGCGATCTACGAAGAATAGGGAAGAAAGACAACCAAAAAACAAGGCCAATACTAGTAACGTTCACCTTATCCTGGCGTAAATACGAACTTTTGAAGAACAACAAAAGCTTTCCTGCAGGCATGTACGCAACCCAAGATTACCCAAAGGATGTAATGATGAAGAGAAAGGAACTGAAAGAGAAGAAAGACCTTGAGATAAAGAAAGGAAACAAAGCAATCTTTCGCTACGACAAGTTAATAATAATAAGAGAAAAGGACAAAGAAGCAAAGAGGAAGAGGAACCAATCAAATTCCCCTACAAAATCGCCACAAGGCGATGTATCAGGTGAAGCAGCACCTAACAAAATCAACAAAGTCCATAACTTCTTTCGCTCCAGAACAAACTCCACGAATGCTATGGGAAAAGGAAACACAACTAATTGCAACAACGTTCGCCCAAAGTCAAGCAGCATTGCTACCTCTGATGAAACCAACAACTAGTAAAAAACCTGTAAATACCGGAAGCACACTACAATTAAACAATGAAAACACAACCATACAAAAACATACTCTCCCATCACGGCTGGTCCCCGAGGGAGAGGTAGACCACCACCCTCCAAGCCCCCAAGGTAGAAACAGAAACAAAAAAAACACTGAAATTAAGAGCAACAAAGTAAAACGAGAAAAAGTTATCTACATATCCACTCTAAATGTACTTACACTCCGAACCGAAGATAGCTATACAGAACTGTTAAAAGCATTAGACTATATCAAGTGGGATATATTGGGCATGTCTGAAGTCAGAAGATTTGGTGATAAAATTGAGGAACACACAGATCATATTTTTTACTATAAAGGCGAAACAGCCGGACAGTACGGCGTTGGATTTTTGATCAAGAAGGAGTGGAAAGAATTTGTAACGCAAATAGCAGGAATTTCAGAACGATTGGCAGTACTGAGTATTAAGCTACCAAACTATGAAAAGGAATGGTCAATCCAAACATATGCACCTACAGAAGCAGCACCGAAAGAAGTCACTGACAAATTTTACGAGGACTTAAATGCCACGATATATGAACATTCACATAACCATCTCATTGTAATGGGAGATTTTAATGCTCAAATAGGCAAGAGAAGAGAAGGCGAGGATATCATAATGGGACCTCACAGCAGAGGCCCAAGAAGCAAAAATGGAAGCCGTTTGGTCAGCACAGCTTTAGAACACAAATTGAACTTTCTCAGCACCAACTTCAAGAAAAAATATTCAAGAAGATGGACATGGATATCTCCAGATGGAAACTATAAAAACGAAATTGATCATATCCTAACAAACCAACCTAAAGCGTTTGTAGATAACGACATAGTAAATCAGTTCAACTTCAACACCAATCACAGAATGGTACGAGCAAAATTGAAAGCATTAGCTCCCCGGAAACAAAGACCAAAGATGCAGCCTAAGATTCCTTTTTTAAACAGCAATATAAAAAAGGAGATTGTAAAAGAGCTAAAAGAAACAAAAATAGACCCACAATTGAAAGTCCAAGAAAAATACAACTGGCTAGAAAACAATATAAAACAAGTTATTTCAAGACTAAGGAAACAGGAATCCACTGAAAGAGGTAATCTTGTATCTGAGCATATAAAGCAACTCATGGAAGAAAGAGGAATGCTAATAGCTGACATTTCAGGGAGGAAAAAGAACAGAAAACGAATTGCAACTTTAAGCAAAGAAATAAGATTGAAAATAAGAAGGAAAGGAAAAAAAAGCGATTCGATACTATAGAAAAACACCTAAGAAACACGGGAGGAATCAAGAAGGCCTTCAAAGAGTTGAATATCAAAAAAGAATGGATTCCAACCTTAAAAAAGAAAACGGGAGAAGTAACAACCAAAAGAGGGGACATCCTAAGTGTAGCCACAAACTTCTACAGAGAGCTATTCAGGAGCCCTCAAAGCAACGATGGCTATATTACATTAGACAACAAAGAACCTGTCCCACCAATTCTTAAATGTGAAGTCGAAGCATCTATCAAGCAACTAAAGAAGGACAAATCCCCAGGGCCAGACGGCATTACAAATGAGTTCCTAATTGCCGCTTGTGAAGTAATAACACCAACCTTAACCGTGATCTTCAATGATGTTCTACAACAGGAAGAAATACCAACTCAATGGACTGTATCTAATATAATACTTTTGTACAAAAAAGGAGACTGCAACAATATTAACAACTACAGACCGATAAGTCTAATGTCAAATTTATATAAGATATTTGCAAAAATTTTATTGAACAGAATTACAAAAGTGTTAGACGAAAATCAACCTAAAGAACAAGCCGGCTTTAGAGCAGGTTATTCAGTATTAGACCACATACACACAGTACGACAAGTCTCAGAAAAATACAAAGAATACCAAATGCCTCTATACTGCGCATATGTGGATTACAGCAAGGCTTTCGACTCACTCATACACCCCAAAATGTGGGAAGCACTTAGAGAGCAAGGGGTCACCCATAAATACATAAGGGTTATAAAAGCTATCTATGCTAACAGCACTGCCCGGATACAACTAGAGGGTATAGGAGAGGAGATAAAGGTGGAACGAGGAGTGCGGCAGGGGGATCCCTTATCCCCTAAGATCTTTACGGCTGTACTAGAAAATATTTTCCGAGACTTAGAATGGGAAAACAATCCTAGGTATGGGATCAAGATAGACGGAGACATTCTAACCCACCTCAGGTTCGCAGATGACTTGATCCTATTCGCAAACCAAGCTTCAGACCTGGAAGGCATGCTGCAAGAGCTAGCAAAACAGAGCGCAAAAATGGGATTACATATGAATACCGACAAAACTAAAGTCATGACAAACTGGGATAGAGTACCAATACATATTAACAAGGACACAGTAGAATATGTAGAAGAATATATTTACTTGGGCCAGTCCATTACACAACAAAATGAAATGAAAGCTGAAATTGAGAGAAGGGTGACAAATGCGTGGAAAAGATACTGGTCACTGAGAGAAGTGCTGAAAAACAAAGTCATGAACCAGACATTGAAAAGCAAATTGTTTAACACATCAGTGCTACCAGTACTGACCTACGGATGTCAAACATGGCCCCTGAACAAAGGACATACTCAGAAAATTGAAGTATGCCAGAGAGCTATGGAACGCAGTATATTACATATAAAACGCAAAGACAAGGTAAGAAATAAGCTCATCAGGGAAAAGATCAAAGTAGAAGATGCAGCAGTAAAAATTCGACGGCTAAAATGGAAATGGACTGGTCATGTAATAAGAGGAGCAGACAAGTGGAGCAAAACAGTTTCTATCTGGTACCCTAGAGGTCATAAAAGGAAGAGAGGGAGACAGTACACTAGATGGGAAGATGACATAGTTAGAGTAGCAGGAAAGAAATGGACAAGGCTCGCCAAGGACAGGGACACATGGAGACAGCTGGAGGAGGCCTTTGCCAAAGGGCAAACAGAGGAGAAAGACGAATAGAGGACTAAATGCATGCTAATGGAAATTATGAATTAAAATTATTAGAAATTAGTGATATTATGATTATTATAAAAATTAATTAATTATGAAGTATAAATATTCTCAAATTTGTAACATAAATTTATTAAGTGAAGTCTCTGAATAAAAGGCTATTTTATTTATTTTATTTTATTTTATTTATGACTAATATTTTTCAAACATACGTAACAATTTACCTTAATTTGTATATTTGAGATGCCAAAAGTTACAACTAGTGGTAAATATTCAAAAAAATATACTGAAGAAGACTTAAAACAGGCAATTCAAGCTGTCTTAAAAGGCATGCCTAAGAAAACTGCAGCAACAAAATTCGGAGTGCCTAGGCCTACTTTACAATTTAGGCTAACCCAACAAGATTCCTCACATCTATTTGAAATAAATTTATTACAGCAAGAAGAAACTCCTCAAAAAAAAACGCTGAAGGACCATGTTTTTCATTTACCCAAATTTACGAAGGAATCATGTTTTGACACACTATTTATCCCAATTTCGGCTGACACATCTAGGAAGTCAGAACCTAAAGATGAAACTCCTGAAAAAATAACGCTCGAGAATACTTTACTCTGGCCGAAGACACCTGTTCGCAAGGGTAAACATACTAACGACAAACCAATATATGTTTTGACTAGTGCAGACTGGCTTGTAAAGGAAAAAAATAAACTAGCCGAAAAAGAAAAAAAAGAAAATATGAAACAAGAACGAAAACGTAAAAGGGAGGAAAATAAAACAAAAAATAAAGGCAAGTCTGAAGTGAAATTGGAAAAAAAGGCTGTAAGGCAAAAAAATAACAATGACAGTGATGATGATTCACATTTAATCAAACACTATAAGATGGACAAAAAAACATTAAGAAAGGGTAAATCTAAAGCAAAATCTAAGATAGAGAGAGTAAACGAAAATAACGACAAAAGTGATGATGATATGCCCTTAAGTGTTTTTAAAACACCAACAAAACACATAAGTCAAGACTTTGGAGAGAAAAATAAAAATAGAATTGTATTAAAAGAAAGTGGCGATTTAAAAGAACCAGTCGATACTTTAAAAACTAAACAGGAAGTAATTAAAACCAACAAACCAAATATTAAGATACCATCCGAAAAAAAAGTACAAATAGTGAACAATAAACTACTAAAAATACCTATAAAAAAAGAGATTTCCGAATTTGTTCATGTGGTAAATTCACCAAAAGATTTTGTATTGTCTTTAGATAAAAAGAAGGTATTTCAAAGAAAAGAAACATTTCGCAATGAAGGAGAGCTATCAGAGTTTTTAAATAGGGAATCACAATGATACTGTTTTTTTACCTGCTTTTTAACATTTAAGCTCAAAATATTAGACTGATTAAAAGATCTCATGTTTCTTACATACTTATATAGTAATATTGTAACTGATATTTATTGTTGATACTGTTGAAAATTTGATTATATGTTTAAAATGCGAATTTAAAAACATTTTGTCTTTAGTGCCAATGACTGATTCATATGTGCCAATATTTGTACCTCATATGCCAATGACTATACTTTTAGGCAAATTTTGATTAAAGTATGAAAATTTCTATTAAAAAGTAAGAGTATAAGCCGAAAAGTTTTTTAATTTACTGACAATGATCCCAAAGATGGTCTTAGAAATGCTTAATTTTATCTAAAGAGGGTAATAAAGTAATGGAGAACAACCAAAGTAAGAATCTTTCTTAAAGTGCCAATCATTGTATAATTTACCCTATATCGGAACCCTCGGCGCGCAAGTCCGACTTGCACTTGACCGGTTTTTAATAAATGAAGTAGATAATTTTTATGCAGAGCAGAGTGAAATATTCCATTGTTATTGGCACCGCATGATACGCTAAGAATTAGGACAAAAAACAGGTTTTAGAAAAATACTTGTCACTAGCAGTTTTCCGTGACTTTAGAAAAAAGTAGTCTATGTCCTTCCCAAGGGTTGCCTAGGGTTCTACCAAAATAACTTTCATATTCATAATCCTATACTATTAAACGTGCAATATTTGTATATATATATATATATAAATATATTTTTATATATATTTGTAATCGGTTTCTCGAAAACGGCTCTACCAATTTTAATGAGTATCCGGGGGTTTTTGGGGACGACAAATCGATCTAGCTAGGTGTCATGTCTGGGAAAAATCGTTTTGCCCGTGTTTTTAGGCATTCAAAAAAAATACAGCGTTTTAGAAATAAACCTATAGCGCCATCTGTTGGCGAGTAGCATAGCTTGCTCATCCGATGATATTTTAATGTTGAGGCGGCTATTATAGAGCGAAGCTCGGCTGACCAGGTACTATTAGTTAAGTAGTAAAGGTCAGGTTAAAAGTGCCCTAAACCAACGAACGTGTATGAAAGGGTTGATAAAAGTATAGGAAGGGAGGAAAATGCAGTCAACATCAAGCTTGACACATTGGACTTAGTACCGTTCTTATTTCAACAGACGTACGGACTAGAGTCGCACTGCGAGTGTCAGGCTTGACCTGTCGTTGACTGTACCTATGTCAAGATCGTAGCAGGTGGAGGTCTGTGGTCTCTGCCTACCCTAATGGGAAGGAGGCGAGATTTAGTATGGACGATTAATATGAAGAGACTGTGTGGAGGCACAATGTATGTTGGTATAACTTAATTTAATGAAAATATTGATATTGCCACTATTAGTCATCATCATCATAACATCCCATGAAAACGTCCACTACAGGACAGGGAGCTCCCTCTAGAATACTAATTGTAAAATTAGTAAAATAGTAAAATACTAATTGGATAAAACTTACTATCCAAATGGCGTATAGTCATCATGCAAACAATCACGTTTCATCGTAAGTTCTTTGCCCTTATCCGTATTTATTTGGGTTGGCACAATATACCAATCTCTTTCATTTCTAAGAATAATTTTAACTAAAACCAGACCCCGGACACCACTTATAGTCCGGTCCCTTATAGTCTTATATCGCCAAATTCACCAAATTGCACCAATTTTTTCCAGGTACTAGTTAGGTACGTAGCTCTCAATTTTTGATAGGAGCCAATTCTTGAATTTTCTATGGAAATTTTTTTAAATTCAAAAATTGGGTGTAATCAAAAATTGAGAGCTATGTACCTAACTAATACCTGGAAAAAATTAAGTGAAATTGTAAGACGTGTCTACGTGAAACAGCTAACTGACCGCACTTATACATCGAAGGCGAATTTGAAATTTAAAATTGGAAGGTCGCGTAGGCTCGCATATTCAGTACAAAAGACCCTTATAAACAAGAATTTTGCGGGTGGGTGCGCTTGGGGGTGCGGGGTAGATTTGAAGGGAGGCGGAGAGTTTCCGTTCTGTATGATAGTCATCATAACATCCCATGAAACATCCACTACAGGACAGGGAGCTCCCTCCAGAATTCTAGCTTTTGCTGGAAAAATGTAGAGGGGAAGTACCATAGTCACCTCGCTTGTTAGCGTTACGGCTGGCACCATGGACCGCGGTTGTAGGTGACCGCAGTAAGTAAGATGTTAGATACAAAGGAGGATGCTGCTGCCCATCCTCCAGTTAACCCTTAGTCGCCTCTTACGACACCCACGGGTATGTAAGGGTAAGGCGCAGGCCAGACAGAAGAGGTGCGCCGCACGGCACGCCTTCAGCGCACCTCTTCTGTCTGGCTTGCACCGCGTCGTTCTCCTACATTTTGTATGCATGTGATTTGAACAGGCGACGAGACGGCATGCCTAAGGCGCACTGTCGGTGCACCACCGGCGCACCGCCGGCACGCCGCCGCACAGCACAGTCCGCTGCCATCGATTGCGCCATCGATTGAAAAGTGTACCACGGGGGCGCTCGAAGCGCGCCTCGGGCGCACCCGAAGCGCGCCGCGCCCGTTCTGTCTGGCTTGCACCTACCACGGGGGCGCTCGAAGCGCGCCTCGGGCGCACCCGAAGCGCGCCGCGCCCGTTCTGTCTGGCTTGCAGCTAAGGGGATTAGTATTAGTATTTATTCATTAAAGTTTACATAGCACATAAAAATTCAAACAGAACATAAAATAAAGAATTACCTAGCTCAGATATACGCTCATTTTATGTATCCTAATGTTTGTTTATACTATAGTATGTTTTGGATTCATACTATCGAAGCATTTAATTGTCGATTAGATGTATATAGATTAAAAGCTTAAAGAGCTTCATAGTTTTTTAAACTAATACGACTATTAAATTTGATCTCTTAGGTTAAAGACCCTGTTCCTCTGAATTTGTTTTACGAAAGAGGACTTCGAGATGCATTATTTGTTAATGCCATACACAGAACTGTTTTATCCATAATGTGCAACATAATAATGTACATTACCTACTGCAACTACTCACAAAATTAAGTTACAAATGTTTAAATTTTTCATAGGTAAGTTATCGACCCTCCCAGGCTCTATCCATTGCATAGCGTGAAAAAGTTTTTTCCTTGTTCGTTCCATCTTCAGGCAGTCTTTGTCATGGAACACCTAAACGTCTTTTACCAGACTTTAGATTCAATACGTATCAATAAATGGTATCAATAAAGACTACTTGTCCTGATGGGGTTTGTCGGTGATTTGTACCTGGGTTGCATGTGATTTGCAGTGAAAACAATGTCGCACTTAAAATCATGTCCAAAAATTACCATGACGTGTAAATTCATAGACGCCACAAAAAATGTTTGAAGTGGCCAATTTTTGACGATTGTAATCGAAGCGCTAAGAAAAAGAAGTGCCACGCCGCCATCGTCAATTTCATACATACATACATAACATCACGCCTCTTTCACGTCGGGGTAGGCAGAGACCACAGTCCTCCACCTGCTACGATCTTGACATACTTCCCGTGCTTCCTGTACTTTCATCAATCCTTTCACGTCGGTCTAGGGTACTTTTAACCTGGCCTTTATTCAGAACGTCCTGAATTTCGTCCTGGTACGTTTGCGTAGGCCTTCCCCTTCCAACGTTTATATTTATTCGTCAATTTCGGGCTTTATTTATCGCACCAGACTTCACCAAAGCGATTTATAGCCTTGCATTGCGCCTGCTAAAGACGCAATATGTCAGTCCAAATTAGTTTATTGGTCTGACGTTTTACTAATTCAGGTCTTGCCCTCGAACGATCGATACTGCAATTTTAGATAAACTGTCATTTCCGTTTAAACGAGTCGTTCTTTTTCTGTGCATAAAACATGATACTCATTCGATATACATCCAGTTTGAAACAGTTTCAATTTTTTGTAAACTCTGGTGTGGGGTGGACACCTCATTGCCAACAGAATTCAAAAGAAACTACAATTTTGATCAGTTTGATGTTGCATTACGAGTCGTATCATTTTCAAATGTTCTATACTTGGTCCTTAAAATACTTACAGATAAAGACTGGCAAACTTGCAATATACTTTTAAGTGTACCCATGTTTGTCCCTCCTAGAGCGTCACAATAAAATACTATCTTGATTAAAAGTAATAAATAAATGAAGATTCTTTATTACACAAGCTAGACAATGTATAACCTTTAGTCTGTGGGAAGTCCCATGACAGGACTTCTACAACTTAGCCGCATCTGTGGCGAGTCCTGTCGTGGGACTCCATGACAACTGTCATTCAATACACATTTACTTAAAAAGCAAGAAATTATACCAGTCTGTGAAAAGTCCTGTGATGGGATCCACAGATAAGGGTGTGCTAGCTTTTTGACATCATAAGGGATAAAAAAAACCCTGCGGCCTCCCACACTAGAATTAACTGTCTTGGGAGTCATTGGTCTAAAGACAACGAAAAATATTTGGGATTGACATTGTATTTTATTAGCGCTTACGATTATAGAAAGCCGCTTGTGTACCGCCCAGTGAGCACCAATAATCCTACAGCCCTATTTCTAACTGCTACTCGTTGGTTGTCCCCAGGCAGTTCGAGTGGATCCCCAGGCGCCCGCGCCGGTCGCCGCTCGTCGCTGGCGCTCACGCCTGAAGACGAGCCCTTAGTCGACGTCGCCGTAAGTACACGTTCACCAATTATAAAATAGTTCATATAAAAAAAATACACAATAAATGTAACACCTTATCGACCTTATAGCTGTTTTAGTACGTCAGAGTATTTAGACTATGATTTAAACAATATTCTGCCCAAAGCAATATTTCATCTGCGTAAAAGCAGCGGCAAATACCGTTTTGCCTCACGCTCTGCAGGTAAATTCATCAGCAGGTTCAGTAACATAAGATGTATTGACAAGGCACCATATAAAATTGCCTGTCGAGGCAAATGTTCTGTCGCGCCTATTTGCTTTAAAATTCTGTGAGCGTACATACAAACGGCCGCTCGTCGGTGGAAGCATTTTGACCTTGAGCGGGCCTCGGAACTCGGGCGTTTGTAACTCAATACTAAATGCATATGCAGCCAACCTCAATCGAGCAGAATAAGCCGTTATATGAGGGCCCTATTGACAGCTGTCACAACGTCTCTATACTTCAATAGGGCCCTCATATAACGGCTTATTCTGCTCGATTGAGCTCGGCTGCATATGCATTCAGAAAAATCAGACAACTTACTGATGTAGCTACCGCAAGGCTGGTTTACTTAAGCTACTTCCATAGCATTATGTCTTATTTATAGCATACTCGTACTACTTTTGGGGCCGGACAGCTGATATCCATTCAAACGTCAAAATGTACTTCGTACTTTAGTTTTGTTTCTACATGCTTGCTGCCGTGCGTACTTACAGTAAATCATAATGGTGTGTATCGCACAATGTTTGTTTATGATGATATGTAATTTTGTGATCAATATTGTTGTATATTGATTCTTCTTCTTTTCGTGTCGACGCAAATCCAATAAAATTAAATGAATTTTGCCCAGTACTCAGCTACGAGAACGGCTTTTTGTGTAGCTTGCATCAGTTCATATTCATTACCTATTAACAAAAAAATTTATTAAGTAGTATTGTTCGTAAAATTCTTAATCAAAAACGAGTTACCTATCATGTCTATCTAACTAGCCCAACTCAAATTCTACTTTAATAAAATACCATATAAGTAACTTCATTAAAACTTTCCTGAGTTCTGGAAACCCGATTCATATTTGATGAAAGGAAGACTTCTTTTTTGATAAAAAGGATGAAGTATAAAGTAACTTAGCAAGGGCCTTGGTGAAGGTAAAGTGACTCGGAAAAGCCTAAATGAGATAAAAGGTTTTATCGGCTTTGTGGAGTTAACACCTTATTGTTATAGCCAGTTGAATGCCCACCAAATCTACTCGGGTCAACCCACAGACCAGCAGCGCCAGCGCAAGACCCTAGATAAAAACTATATCTAAGGCCAAATGTATTTGTATTTCCTTAATGTATGGATCAAACTTCAAAAATGACGTTTGACTTAGATATAGTTTGCATCTAGGACATCATGCTGAAGCTGCTGAAAATGAGCTAGTCTCACCGCTAAAATTCCCGACAGTAAGGTGATAGATAAAAATATCTGCCAGGTAGATATTTTTGTTTTTTGCCTGTATTTATTTAAAGCAATCAGACACTGCTGAAACAAAACATTTCCACTGTCTCACAGAAAAATCAGGCTATCTGGAATTTAGCAGTAAGACGGGACCTGAGATTATTTATAGATGATAGGCCTTAAGAGCGGACAAGCAGCAACCCTACCTCATCGCACATCAAATAGCGAGCAATCTAGGGTACTGCATCTTTAAAAGGTGCGTCTAAAATACATTATTTTCTGAACATAATATAATAATAATAATAACAATAAGTTCCATCTCACAATTTAGATTAGTGTCTCAAACGGCCTCTACGTGTTGGACCGATGTCCCCACGCAAGCCTAAGGCCCGGGCTTCGGCCCGTGAACTCCAGCCAGAGACTACAATAACAATAAAAGTAATGATACAGTTGGTGTGGTGGTGAGAGACAGGAGCCCCTTGGATGTAAGGAACAACTTTTTTTTAATTTAAAGACAGAGTTAGCCATAAACGTGAAACTTACACTTGGATAATCTGGCACGTTTTGTATACAGTTGGCAAAAAACTTTGAGCTTATCGAATACCAATTAAGCCTAAGTTTCGCTCAGGCCACTCTGTTTTTAGATGCACCATTTTATTCCACAACTAGTTAATTGATTTTTGGTATGCGACGAGGCAAGGTTGCCAACGATCTATCTACAAACTGGAAAAAATTGCTTAGAATGCTGCATCTCCAATTCCAACTTCAATTAACATAAAGGAATACCAAATATACGCTCTGAATTGAGAACCTTCTATACTTTTTTCGCCCGTTAAAATTCAAGAAAATTAAATAAAATATAGCGAGCACATTCACCAATAAGATCGCTTCATTTTTACGGTATCATCAATAAATGTAGCTGATGTTGCCATTTTGGTGAGTTTTATTTGAGCTACTATGCTGTGCTAACTCAGCGGATCTCGGCTACGAGTATAAGCCAATTTGCATTAGGATCTTTCTTCGCTTCGTCACCACTTCAAAATCAACGTCAGCTGTATTTGCAAATGATATCAGTGTTTTTGCCCTCGTAATTGCTTCAATTTTTTCCCTAACAAACTGTCTAGTCTTTATCTAGTCTATGGACAAATTCTAAACACACAGTCTAATTAATCTATACATATAATAAAAGAGTAAAAACCGCGTGTCTGTACTTTTGATAAATTTATAAAAAAATTGTGTGGGCGATAAGAAACGACTAATAGAACTCAAAAATAAGTTTTCTAAACTTTTTGTCTGTCTGTCTGTATGTTTTCGATTAACTCCGAAACTACTGAACGGATTTTCTCGCAATTTTCGCAGATAGATTAAACTTAGCTCTGAGCAACATATAGGCTATGTTTCATTCAAATCGGTTCACTCAATCAGAAGCGACACTAATGTAAAGTATCAAATTGCCTGTACGATAATAACTCACAAACCGATTCAAACTGAGTTTTCAATTACGAGTTTGGCTTACTTTTGTGCAACATAAAAGTTTAGTTTCATTACAAACGGTTCACTCAGACAGAAGGTACGCTAAGTTTCATGCAGCGGCGCTCAAAATAACTCACAAACTATTGAACGGATTCAAACGAGGTTTTCAATAAACTGTCACGCTTACTTCTCTGCAACATATTAGCTTACTTTCATTGAAAACGCCTCACTTAGACAGGTGCGTGAAATTTCCAGCGGAGGCGCCAATATCTCACAAACAACTGAACCGATTAAAACGAGGTTTTCAGTAACGTATTTGGCTTACTCCATGCTACATGTATGCTTAGTTTCATTGCAAACGGTTCACTCAGACATAAAATACACTAAGTTTCAAGCGGGGGCACCAATAACTCACAAACTACTAAACGGGGTTTTCAATAACGTGTTTAGCTTAATTCTTTGCAATTTATTAGCTTACTTTCATTGAAAACGGTTCACTCAGACAGAAAATGCCCGAAGTTTCAATAGGCGACGCCAAAAGCGAACAAACTACTGTACCGACTCCAACTGGCATTTCCATGACGTGCTTCGATTAGGTACTTCCGTGCAACATATAAGCTTAGGTTAGTTGAAAACGGTTCACTCAGATAGAAGTTATGCAAAGGTTCAAGCGAAGGCGCGAATAATTCAAAAACTTTTGAGCAGATTCAAACGTGGCTTTCAATAACGCGTTTGGCTTACTCCTGAGCAATAAATAAGCTTAGTTTCATTGCGATAGGTAGGTTCACTCTGACAGAAGATACGCAAAGTTTCAAGCTGCAGAACCAAGAACTCACCTACTGAACTGATTCAAAGTCAAACGAGGTTTTCAATGACGCATCGGGCTTTTTTCTGTGCAACATATAAGCTTTATTTCATTGCGAACGGTTCACTCAGACAGAAGGTTCGCGAAATTTTAAGCGGCCGCACTAATACCTCACAAACTACTTGAATGACTCAAACGGGGTTTTCAATAACGTATTTGGGTTGCTTTCGTGCAATATTTGAACTTTTTAGGGTTCCGTACCTCAAAATAAAAAAAACGGAACCCTTATAGGATCACTTTGTTGTCCGTCTGTCTGTCTGTCAAGACCTTTTTTCTCACGAACAAGAAGAGGTATCAGGTTGAAATTGATAACGAATATTAAGGTCCATAAACCACACAAGATCTGAAAATTTCAATTTTTTACAACGAGCAATCAAAAGATATGCCTTTTTATGTCCTCATCTCCATAGATTTATGTAAAAAAGTAAAACCTACAGGGTACTTCCCGTTGACCTAAAATTATGAAATTTGGTATGAAGCTAGGTCTCACAGTACAAATAAAGGGAAAAGTCTAAAATCATTAAATATTTCAATTTTTCTCACAACTAATAGTAACCAATTAAGTGAGCTCCCGTTTCAAGAACTTTTCTGTAAATGAGGGGTCAAGTTGGATGGTGGCGGAGTTTTTAAAATCATAGAGCAAAAGCTGTTAGTATAACATATGGTAGATAGGTACGGAACCCTTAGGGCGCGAATCCGACTCGCACTTGGCTGGTTTTTTTTATGACCATCGGTTCATTCAAACACATAATAGGCGAGTTCAAAGTTTCAAGCTGTGAAACCGAGTTGAAATCAAACAAAGCTTATAATTTTGTACAGAAGAAAGCCAAATACGTTGTTGAAAATTCCGTTTGATCCGGTCCAGTTGTTTGTGTAAAAGTCGTGGGTACAGCTAAAGGTTGGGAAAATCTAGATTTAGTTTTATTGTAAAAATAAAAATAAAAAAATTCCTGTTTCGGCATGGCGGTGCAACAAATGTAAAAAAATTATGAAAGTTCTAAAGTTTTGAAAACTTAGGAAGAAGGTACTTATAAACGAAATACTTCAAATAATAAAGAGAGAAGTGAATCATTGTTTTTTTAGGAATTGTCTTTTAAGGGGAGAGATAAGTTACAAAGATTGTACGGAAGTGAAGTCCAACAGTTTTGTATGTAAGTACATGTAGAGTTAAAAGCATGTGAAGCTAGACACGTTGGACTTTGTAACGCTCTTTTTTCAGTTGCCACAGAAGCTAAAGTGACTGACCCTCAGATTTAGTTAGGCTTTGTTTTATATAAGAAATAACGAAACCCGTATCATAGTTACTCCGCGTGGAATTCGACTATGATTTTACACTTACGAGGATAGTGGGCAACCTAACATTCCACACGTAAACAAGAGGTGTTTAATTTACAAAAATCCGTATTATCGGTACTCTGTATATACCTAATAATATTAAGGTGAGAACTGCACTGTCTGTCTGTCTGTTACGCTTTTATGACTAATCCGATAAACCGATTGTGATAAAAACTTGGTACGAAGATAGTTTGAACCATGGGAAAAGTCATTAGCTACTTTTTCTAAACCCCACGCGGACGGAGTCGCGGGCAACAGCTAGTCTATATATATATATATATATATAAAATAAAGTCGTGTTGTTACACTATATATAACTCAAGAACGCCTGAACCAATTTGGGTGAAAATTGGTGGGGAGGTAGCTTAGAACCAGGAAACGGATATAGAATGGTTTTTTTTTTAGAAGTACATAGGCAGATTTTTTTTTTGTTAATTTGTTACACTATAATATAACTCAAGAACGGCTGAACGGATTTGGTAGAAAATTGGTAGGGAGGTAGCTTCGAACCAGGAGAAGGATATAGGATGGTAGGGGTAGGGGCAGGAATAGTGGTAGGAGAACGACTGATAAAGTCGTGTTAGTTACATTATTTATAACTCAAGAACGGCCGAACCGATTTGGTTGAAAATTGGTGGGGAGGTTGCTTAGAACCAGGAGAAGGACATAGGATGGTATCGGTAGGGGTAGGAGAACGGTTAACTCAAGAACTGCTGAACCGACTTGGAGTTACACTATTTATAACTCAAGAACGGCTGAACAGATTTGGTTGAAAATTGGTGAGGAGGTAGCTTAGAACTAGGAGAAGGACATAGGATAGAAGGGGTAGGGGTAGGAGAACGGTATAACTCAAGAACGGCTGAACCGATTTGGTAGCATAGAACCAGGAGAAGGATATAGGATGGTAGGGGTTGGGGTAGGGGCAGAGGTAGGGGTAGGGCAATAAAATTGTACTAAATAAAAAATAAAATCTGCTTATAAGAACGGGGTAGGGGTAGGGGCAGGGGTAGGAGTAGGGATTGTCTGAATTTAACTCGGGCGAACCCATACATACCCGTGCGAAGCCGGGGCGGTCCGCTAGTATTAGATAAACCACGGAGATGAACCCTTTCGTACAAAGGAACAAAGACGAAGAGTTTCTAATGTATACAACATGTAACAAAAAGGGCATTACAAGCCTGAGGGATGGGAATCTGTCCATGAAACTAAACAAAACAACTTTTGGAATATAGCTTGTAAAAATCGCTGAAGTGCGAGTCGGACTCGCGCGCCGAGGGTTTCGATATACGTATAGTATTTTTAGAACCAAGAAAATCAATTTTTAGGACCACTAACCTAAGTTCGTTTGAAAAGGTTTTTTGCAGATTTCTAAAAAACTATGCTACTTAGAGAGATCGTTGTATTTTTGTTGTAATGCAATGATCGGTGTATCGTCGATCATTCATTAAAATTTTTCGTTTAGCAAACTTCGGAGATAAGGCAGGGGAATGGTCTTTTTTTAGGGTATTTTTCATTATAACTTGAAAACTGAGAGTCATAGAAAATACAAAAATCTTTTTTGGTATGTACAAGTAAGGCCCCTTTTATTTAACTTATTACGACCATTTAAAATTTTGGGCCCCCTATTATCAAAATATTTTTATTTTATCGTTTGCAATAAAGTTTGGCAAGCATATTATAAAACTATTCCAAAACTTCAAGTCAATAGTGTGAGCAGATGCTGTGTGTGTGTGACAGAGAGACAGATTAAGTCGCACCATAAGGGTTCCGTTTTTGCAATTTTGGTTCGAAACCCTAAAAATATGAAACGTGCTAATGGTAACCCTAATATTTAGACAAAGATAGCGCTATACGTAGCGAGCGGTGTTGGCGCTTTGCTTCTTCATTCTTAGTGCGCACAGTCTTTCTGCCAACTAAATCCCCAAACACTATAATCTGCATCTTTTCAATGCTAGAGTGAACAGGCTTCATCTTCAACCCCATCGTAACTTACCACCGGGTAAGATCGGGGTCAAATGCTAACCTATTTTGCATAAAAAACCGGCCAAGTGCGAGTCGGACTTACGCATCAATGGTATAGCTTCTTGCCAAATTTCATTATTCTAGGTCAACGGGAAGTACCCTATTTGGTTTTTGGTTAGGTTCGTAAATGGAGAAGCTGATATAAATATTTGTATCTTTTGCTTGTTTTATTGTAGAAGCTTGAAATTCTCACAACTTAAAGGTTCTATAGATTTTGATATTTGATATTAACTTCAACCAAATATCTTTACCCGTTGTTCATGAGAAAAAGGAGTCTTGACAGACAGACAGACGGACAAAAAAGTGATCCCTAAAAACATGTGTTTTTGTCACAAGCGGTCACCCGTGTGGTTCCCAGTCAGAACTGGCTTTGCTTTACTTTTTTATTACAACGAGGCGCAAGGGCTTTCTCAGTGATCACACTGTAATTAGATTTCATTTCTACCTAAGTATTTTAACAAGTAACTTGTAATCCTAATATACACCACTTATCAATCAACATTCAGAGTTTAATAAACGTCATACGAAAATACAGAAAGCCTCATCTTTTAAAACAAAATACCTATTAATATTACTAGACATCCTAAATAATGACACATAAGAACATATTACCTTTCTTTACAAATTCCGGGGTGTAAGGGAGAGCTTTCCGAAAACTGAAAGGGTATGAAAGAAACAGTGAAAGAAACTTTCAGAAAATGAAAAAGAAGTCGGCGTCTCTATACATACAAACTGTTCAATTCAATCAAATTTCGAATTTGAAGGTGCAGATTTTTTGCTTCAGTTCCTAAAAGTTTCATTCCCTGAAACTTTAGTTTTGTCAAAGAATATCTAAGCGCACGGCAGTGCGCAGGCCAAGTTCCCGCAACAGGCTACGCGCATGCCGTGCACTATTTACACGAACCGTTTCGACCCACTTTTGAACCCCCTGTAGCTCAGTGCCTATTGCAAGTAAAGAGATAAAACTGTACCTACATTATCATATACTAATACTGAAGCAATTTGCCAAATTTCATAGATATAGCTACAGTAGATCCTGAAATATGACCCCGTGAAAAAAGCTAATTTTGGCAGTGAAATACTTTTGAATTTGAACTAGGCAGGTTAATTTAATTATATAAATAATAAATCTAATTACACAATTAATCAAGTGTTACTTACAGCACAAAAACCTGCCAAGTTCAAATTTAGAAGTATTTCATTTTAGATATTATTTTCAACGTACCTGTGTATTTTCACAGCTATACCATATTTTAAGTTGGGTGTATGGTAATGTGAATTTCGGCCAGATGAACCGTTGACGTGAATAAGGTGGCGGATAGTGGCTGGATGCGGAAGGCGGAGGACTGGATGCGATGGCGAGTCTTGGGAATGGCAAATGTTTACTAGTGGATCAGGCTGCTGATGAAGACGATTATGATCGATATTAAAGTGCATCTAAACTTGGCATTGGATTGGATTTCAACCATTTCTTAGGCAAACAATTAGCCGATAGGAACTTGGCCCCCTTTTTAACAGATGTTTTTGGTGGGATATAATATTATGTGGACTTATCATGCCCTTTCAGGTATCTTTAATATGTCCCTTGCACCCTGTATAGTGGTATGAAACGAAATTTAGATTGAAACGCAATCTAGTGAGATATATGTGCTGAAATGTGCTCTGAATTTATTACCAAGTCTAATCGAACTTGAGCCGACTCTTCGATCGCATATCAGCAAATTCCAGTATAGATATACAGGGTGTCCTCTTGGAGTTGATATGGATAATTATACCGACTATACGTGTGTAGGGTTATTACTGTGGTGGACAATTTTCTTCCTAAATAAGTTCTACACAATTTTTACAATTTTAGATTCATTTATTTATGATGTAGATAAGAATGCTCATTAAAGGTCATAACTTGCAGAATGCAATGCAAATAGAGCGGAATAGCGCAAAAAAAGAAAAAAACACCAGTTTTCGACCCATATTTTTTTTATACTCTTCAAATATCCTATTACCCAAAATTTGCCAAGATGTACAAAAATAACCCATACTTATTGTAGATGCTGACAAGCGGTACTTGACAACTGCCCCCGTCACCTTTGAAAAACATTAAAAAAAAAATTGGTCATCTCTCCTCATTTTGAAGTAAATAAGCCCCCTAAGTTTTTATTTGTATCTAACTTCACTAACTCAAGCTCTGTCGTATAACTAGGCTAACTTTAAGTCACCTGCCCAGCAACTTGTTGAAAACTTGCCTAATGCAACCTACATAAAAAATTACGCAACTAATTCGTTCTTCGTGAATACAGAAAACTTTATGCTGAGTAACCAAGTTAATATTTTAAAATAAGTAATTCTAAATTATTACCAAACTAATATGTTATGTTATTAAACATTATCTACCTAAAATTTTTACTTACTTTAGGTATTACAATGCTGTTTGAGACCGAAATCTTTCTTAATTTTTATATTTTGTACATAAAGGGTAAGTGATATGTAATATTATATTTCATCTTATCTTTATAATTATGATTTACGAAGAACAAAAAATCTGCTATCAGGAGTATTCAGCAGTCATAGGCTGGTTCATGACTTCTTTGTCACCCTGTATAATAAAGGCACGAGGCACAAGTCATTTCGTTTTGATTTGAATGGAAATTAGTAGACGCACATTCGATATTGGCAATTTATGAAACCGAATACCCCTGACGATGTGCTGACGTTTTTACCTACCTAGTCTTAAATCCTTAAATTTTACTTTCTTTTTATATAGGGTTCGAATGAAATAGTGAACATAATTATAGCATGTCATGATCATGAAATTGAACAACTTTCTCAAACATAGGTCGAAACACAAAAATACAACATTGACTTTCCCATGCAAAATGCGCATTCAGCTGATGCAGTTTTTATGGGACCTCAAAAATTTCTCTTCGTATTTCGACCTACGAGTATGTTAGATGAAAGTTGTTCAGTCTGAGTATCGTGCTAAAATCATGTTTACTATTTCATTAGGACCTTATAAACTAGTGTCCACAAATTCGTTCGCCTTGGACGATTTTCGATGATGATCTGGGCCATATGTATGATAATAGAAAGCAATTTGTCTGTAGGTACGACATAAAATGTCACGCAACATTTCATCAGTTTATTTCAATCCCATATGTTTTTATCCTACTCTATTAGCGTTTACAGTTATAGAAAACCGCTTGTCTGAGGCCCATTATTGCCCAAACAAAATTCACTGTTGGCGGCGCAAGATTTGTATGGACATTAATGACAAGCCGAAAACAAACCTCGTTTTTCGACCCGTCTTTATTTTGGAAAGTTATTCAGATTCATGTTCTGACTAACATACAAATTTAGCCAGGGGTACAAAATTATCTATCTATACTACTTATTATAAAACTGTAAATTGTTTTTTTCTGTAAGTTGGAGATATTTAAAAAATATCACGTTATGCTATTTTGATGCACATGAGTTAAAATCCTGAGTTCGTTTGTTTGTTTATTTATTCGAGCAAAAACAAAAACTACTGAACCAATTTTAATGAACGTCAAAAGACGCGGGCACAAGAAAGTCCAGTATAAAAATGTGTTATGCTCGAGCTATTTTCTTGTAAATTCAAAAATACGATTGATAAATTTTTACATTGACATTTGCCTACAGATAATTCTTGATAAAAATCTGTTGTTCCAATTTTAAACGAGGAGGCAAAAGTAAGTCTTGAATTCTTGATTGTTGTTGCGGAGTGATAATGACTTCCGTTGGCTTGTGACGACAATTTTATGGCTCTTCCAATTTATTTTATTGACTCCTGCTCTAAATGAATTACAGTGGATTTGTTTATTTTGTTCATATTGAAGCCTTCTTCTTCATTCAGTTTTTTTCTTTAAAATAAACCACATATCTGTGTATAGTACAACAATATGAACTCCGTTATGTAATAGGCAAAAAGGTTTCTGGGCATCTCATCATGATTAACAATCCAAATGGTCTAACGCTAGGCCCTAATTCAAAAATCACTACAACAATTAGTGACGTTTGTTTAGGTACCTATATCAAAGGCACCACACGGCAACACGCGGTAATTACGTAGTGTTTATCCAGACGAATAAATTGATTACAATATACATCCAAATCACTGTTGAAATCAGATCAGTCGGCTTGGTGTTTTGGCGATTGTAATATCGCAAATCATGACGATAGATAAAGGAAAGAGTTTTCTGTCTTGTTACAAACGAAAGTAAAAACTGAAGTAATAGTACATTACGTACCTAGGCCAGAAAAGCAAAGAAAGCCCTGCAATGTCGGCGATTAACGGATGATCTGACGTCGCTGTCAGGAAGCGGTTGATTTAGTCAACAGACCGGCCAGTAAGTTCGACAGGCATATAAAAAGAAATGAAAGTACTATATCCACTGACCTCTATACAAGTTGTATATATAGAGGTCAGTGACTATAACCCTTTGCGCAGCTTTCAAATAAAAAAAACACTGTTACAAAAGACTCAATGGATGTTTGCATAATAAATGAGCACCATAATCCGATTAGACAAAACCAAAACTTTTTGTGTAGGAGCTTTGTAATTTTCAAGTGATATCTTTTTACGTCTTGATTTTCTTTTGTGTCGCGAATCAAATGTTCCATTCACATTGAAACTAAAATTAAGCGACTCGAGGAATCCGTAATCAGTTCAGATTGATAACGTGAAAATAACATCCTTATCGCACCTAAGTTACCCACCACAATTATAAATGAAATAGTTTCAGTTCAACCGTCGTTCTGATACCGTCGAACTGTGTCGTCGAGGTAGATAGATACGTCATACTTCAATAAAAATATTCCGTTGCCAAAAACAAAGCAGCATCGACGGAAAAAGTGCCGTCGTGTGTGAAATTGGTTTTTATGGAGACGTCGTTCAGTGTAAAAGTGTTTCCTTGTGACTTGCTTTTCGAAACGTGTGAACAATACCTAAGTAGCTACCTAACGTGTAGTGCTAGCTGTAGGCTGGTAAAAATAGCTTTTGAAGAGTACTTGAAAACGTCATCGTTATAAAACAATAAGAGCGTGATTTATTACTATCGATCAATCCGAACAGCAGGAACAAGTATTGTTATCAAATAATATAATCATTGTTCGCCGAGGACAATAACAGTTGATTAATTCGCCTTGATTCCGAGTGATCAACTCTGATTTACCAGCAACTAAAGATATAAAATGTAATAATCGCGGCATATTAGTTTTTTTATCGGATTATGAAGAGGCTTAGTAAATCGTCCTCCAAAATAATCATTAACATCTTATACTAAAGTGTGAAGGAATATTTTTTTGAAAATGAATTCAAAAAGTGGTTACCCGGTACTAGATAATAATAGAGAGGACCCTAAGAAAAATAACTTGAGTTGTTGGGCAAAGTTCAAGAGTTTATTTGAGGATCGAGGCTTCGACTTGGAATACGAATATAACAATAGGCCATCAACGGACATCCTTGAAAATCAAGCGGACTTTGAAGGCTATAGACGCATTGAGGATAGGAAACTTTCCGTGGACAAATCTAATGCCAATTCTAATAATCCAATTACGAATTCAGTTAGCTCGGAAAACTTGGATGGTGAATTGTCAGGGGTGATAAACTTTTATGAGCAGTTCGCAAGTTTGGGGGATGATTTTAAGGAAGATGACTTGTGGAAAAAACCTTCGGTTGTGCGTCATCGAGTCTCTATGAGACCGAGCATGTATTTGACGAACATTGCTGAGGAGACTTCTAGTATCGCGGATGAGGAGCTTGAAGTGGTAAGTTTAAAAAACTGATGCCCGTCTAAAATATATTCTCATCATCATAACATTTATTATATAAAACGTTCACTGCAGGACAGGGAGCTCCCTCCAGAACTCCAGTAAAAATGCGTGGTAGGTACATTGGAGGGGATTTACCGTAGTCACCACGCTTGTATGCGTTGCGGCTGGCGACCGCTGTTGTTCGTGACGGCAGTATGTAAGATGGTACGATCCACAGAAAAATGCTGCTGCCCATCCTCCGATTCATAAACCGTTAGTCGCCTCTTACGACATCCAAGATATGGGTTGGTATATACTATTCTTTTCCGGCACAAAATATTCTATGTTATTTAAAACATTGTTACATATAAGTAACCTTTCCTTCGTCCACAAACCAATAAGTCGCAGAATAAACTTGTTAAATTCATTGATTGAAAATGTCAACCTTAAGCTTAAGCCTCAATCAATCAATGGTTAAGGTATGGCAAAACCAGATACTTTCTATATTTGGCCATCGGTAGCGATAAAACGAAACTTATAGACAATCTATGTTTAAAAGATATCTAAAATACCTAATCGAGATTTCTGTATCGCTGATAGAGTTATCAGAAACGGTAGTATGTTTGTAACAACGTGTACAAATAATAACCCGGCTAAAAATTTATAACTTAATTTCATTAGATTCCATACTCTAAAGGAGATTCATTTTAAATGAACACTCCAATTTTTTTTTATCTTATAATTGCTAAAAAAATCACTCGACTTTGTTTAGTTTTTAGAAGAAAGCACTTTGTGTATGGAAAATTATTCAAATGAATGGACCAATTTTATTTTGTTTTTTTTTTTATTGCCAATTGGTATTTCCATATTTAAACATTTGAAATAATAGTAACAGTAACACATCTCTCGATTCATATAATCGATGTCTCTCAATTTACTTTTCATCACGAGTGTATCAATCGAAGTCTGGGCTTTATATAGGCAGAAGGAGGAAATAAAAGGACATAACAACACTTTAGGATTATATACTCCTCAATAAAATTCGTAAGTGTTGATTGCATTTAGTTAGCTGCTCATTCTTAAGTCTATAAACATATAACTCAATATTTTAATTTTAGAAAGATAGAATCAAAATTGAAGTCAGTTAGAAAGTTTTCGTTACAGAATAACACCTTAGTATAAATCATGGGTTTAAATATAGTAATTATTAAATTGAATCAAAATCAATTATTTCGCAATTTAAATCATCAAAAGTCAAATTACATAAATTAAATTACATGTCAATTATTAACCTACTGATCGAATAAGCCGCCTCTGATCGATCCCGGTGCAAAGGTGCCCATGACACTTGCTGCGTTTCCGGATTGGATGGCTATGGACACTATTTGCACCAGGAACGACCCGGAGCGGCAGTCACCGCCTTGTGCCCTAAGTCGACGCCCGATCTCCAGCAACCTGATGTCTCAACCGCAAGCGGCACGAAAAGGTACCGGTCCAGAAGTGCTGCATACTTGCCTCGCTTGGTCGCCGCCGCCAACTGAGCTGCTGCACCGGCTGTCTGCGTAGTGCGGCTAAGGTGACTAGAGGAAAAAGTGCTGATGCATGTGGCGTCCCACAAGAGGCACTTCCCCTTATTCCATGGCACCAAATCAAGCCATCGGGCCTCTTACCATCAGAGCGGCTGAGCCCCGACGACTCCAACCTGCACGTGATGTTAGCAGACACAAGAGCTATCTGGACGATTTCGTTGAGAGCATGATGACGTGAAAATCTTCCTGAACACCGACAGCAACCCAACACGTGATGGGCATTGGCCTCCACCAAAGAGCCGCAAATGCATCTATTTGGTTCACATACAACGATGCCAAGGCGGAGAGCCACTGCCACACGCAAAGAGTCGCCGTCGAGAAACGTTCCCAGCTGAGCAGAAGGAAGCGCGTGCAACCATGCTCCGTATTCTGACCTCGACACCGCTTTGAGTCTTGCGAGATCAGCTTCTGTGGCAGCGCCCAGAATCCGGTCGAGCATAGCTTTTGATCCCACCTCATCCCAAGACTGTTGCTCGTACGGGTTCGAGGGAGCAAGCGCCCCCGAGTTGAGAGCCGACCACTTTGTCAAAGCATCGGACACATAGGGGATGATTGCCCTGTCACCATCCGCAGAAAGTAAGTTAGCGACAAGGTCCGCAACCCCATGTGCCGCTGCCAAGAAAGCCGGCAAGCCCACATCCCGAGCACGCCGCACTCCCAAGCCCCCTTACCGAATCGGCAGGCTCGCCTGGCACCATTGCGCTTCGTCTATTGAGTCGATCTCAGCCGGAAACAACCTAGTTGGTGCCGTTCGAAGCAGTTAGGTAATGCGAAGGACAGCAAAGCACATACGCAACGGAATCAGGGCGGCGTGGGCTGAGAGACCACTCAACCGTTTCTGAGCTGTAAGGAGAAGCTGTGTTCGTGCATCAATTGCCTCAGGGACAGCAGGAAGGAAAATAGGAGCTCCTGAAAGAGAAAAACAAGATGAATTTAGTTCTCTAAGACCTGGAAGTAATGTGTTAAAAATTTAAAAAGAAGAACGAGATTCCGGGCTGCAGGGGAAAAACTCACATTTAGACCCATTTATTAAATTAGATTTAATTTAATTAATTTGTTTAATACATTTTTTTATACTAATATTAACATTATGTTCCTCTTGCGATCGCACAATTCTCTATGGAAGATTTTTCTTTGGAAAAGTGTTACAGGTGAATGGGGCTCTCACCATTTGGTATTGTTTAATAGACTCTTTATGTAACTCCTTGTATTTGTATCTTCAAAGATTTACTCAAAGTAACAGTATGCTTTATTCATAGTACCTGGGCGACCGAGCTTCGCTCTGTAATAGCCGCCTCAACATTAAAATATCATCGGGTGAGCAAGTTTAATGCTACCCGCCAACAGATGGCGCTGTAGGTTTTTGTCTAAAACGCAAATGCTTAAAAACACGGAAAAAACGAATTTACCAGACATGAAACCTAGCTAGATCGATTTTTCGCCCCTGAAAACCCCCGTATGGTAAATTTCATCGAAATCGTTAGAGCCATTTTCGAGAAACCGATTACAAATATATATATATAAATATTGCTCGTTTAATAGTATAGGATTAGGATTCTTTGATCACTTTATTAATTTAGTTAAACTAAAACTACGTGGCTTCACAAACCATGTGGAAAAAAAGAACCGACAAGAAAAAACTCACGCGCTCGAAACATGTCTGATTATTGTATACAATGTGAAGGGCTAAAACTATTATGTTCTGAGGCCCAGAGCTCTATTTACAAAAATTCAATCCGTACAAGATGAATGTTTTATCAACTTTTCCTTACAGAATAGTTTGAAGATACTTACATGATCTTGTAACTAATAGGGTCCCAAAGTACGGTCAACCGCTTGTCGGTAAAAACTTTTTCAACTCTATTACCACGCCATAAGGTCCAAAAGTGTTTCTACCGATGTGCGGCCGTGTGTACCATTCCTTCGCTCTTACAAATTGGACATTGGTAAGGTAATACCTGACATGGCCCTACTAATTGCTCCATCACGTAGGCGAGTGTATATTACGTTGTTCTGTTATTTAATACTCAACCCCTTAAAGATTGTTAGAATAAATAGTATATATTTATTTTAACTTAGGTCTTCTTCTTCTTCTTCTTGTTTCGTGTCGGCAAGAACACAGGCTAAATCTTACTTGCCCAGAAAGCGGCTACCGTGGTAGCCCTCTGGTTACCGTCAAGTAAGTAAAGTAAGAACTGGCAAGCAAAAAATACGGCACACGTGCCATTGACGATTTGGAAATATGGTTAGGGGGAATCAGGGAAATATTATTGGCAATAGCAGTAGATGTGGTGAAAAACTGGTGAAACGGTTTTCAGAATGCTGCTGCCAATTCCTTGGTCACCTTAGTCACCTTTTACAACACCCACTAAAAGTTGGGGAAATATCATCTGCATTTGCTGCATGTGTCTCTTAACCTAATGATCGGCCAAACATGATTTTAGGACACTTGTTACAAATACCCGTGTATTAATCGAATCTGCCAATTGAACTGAACACCTTTTTCAATGAACATAGGACAAAATAGGAAAAAAAAAATCTTTACTAAACTGGCCACCTGATGGAAAGTGAAGGCAGCATAGCACGTTACCCACCCCGAGAATAAGATGGTGTGTCTCGTGTGCCAGTAATTTCGCTGGCCGCCTCACCGTTCAAACCGAAACACAGCAGTGCAAACACTGCTATTTCACGGCAGAAATAGGCAAGGGGGTGGTACTTCCCCAGACAGACTTTGCACAAAAGCCCTACCATCTTCAGAAGTTTGTAAGGAAGATCGAATATTTTTTTCGTATTTCGATATAATATGTTCTGTGTGAAAAAAAAAATGAAAAATAGTTTTATTTGATATTCGTAACACTTTCGTATACATTAATACATTTTGCTAAACTTTTTTAAAGTTTGTCAGCAAGTGTGTATCCTCCTTAAAGTTGTTATTTTAATCGGCAGACTTTCCCTTGCCATAAAAAACCCTCACGAGTACGATAGGTTATCTAAGGTTTTAACTCGCCTTATAACTACTAAAATCGGATTCAGTATTCACCTAAAGTACATTTTCTCTAGCACATATGATCACGAATTAAGCCGAACTTCAAACGCGAACAATTAATCCTCTGAACTGGCAAGCACGCAACCTGTCAGGCTTCGCAAGCCCGCAGAGCATTTTAGACTAAGAGTGAGCAGACAGTTGGCTATCCTTTCTAATTGTATGCCAAAAAGCGACCTGTCTAGGTGGTGCACAATAAAAAGATGAGTCTGAAAAGCAGGGTTGCTTAGGCGCAACATGTCACGTTTTAGACAGTCAGAATTAAACAGATTTTTGTTATAATTACCTAAATCGACAGAAAACCTCGCCTAACCCTGGTACTTTGCGAGTTGGCATAACCCTAAAAATTACGTCGAGATTCGCGACTCACTCATCATCAAATCGTGCGGGTGTAAGATCGATGACCGACCTCACAAATGTTACCAAAACGTTGAGCAGCCAAAGGCCTCTAACATGGCTCACGAGCCTTCCGAAGCACGGATCTCTCATCATTTTTTTTGGACAATTGTGTGATACATCTTGCAATGTCCTAATCAAAGTGACTTTTGTCTGACTGTGTCCCCACAGGAAATCGAACCCGGAACGTTCCGAATAGCGAGCCGAACGATCTAACCACTCGACCACAGTCTGCTAGCTGCTACTCACTAAAATACCAGGATAAGACAAGGCAACCCTGTTTGTTTTTTAGTTCTTTTGCATTTACTATGTACTTTACTCAGTACTCAATTTGATAACAAAAAAAACCGGCCAAGTGCGAGTGGGACTCGCGCACCGAGGGTTCCGTACCACCACATAATCATAATTGTATTAGTTGAAATTTCAGTAAGTTAATGTGCTAGATTTTTTGAGTCTGACACGCGCTTGACCAAATTTTATTATTTGTTGTTATTTTATAGCTTATGAACTATAAACATACCAATTTTCAAGTTTGTAAGTGTTCTCGTTTTTGAAATAGAACTAAAACAAAAATCGCCTCCGCGACCATCCAACTTGACCTCTCTCTTGACAGACAGACAGACGGACAACAAAGTGATCCTATAAGGGTTCCGTTTTTTTATTTTGAGATACGGAAGCCTAAAAATACAGTTTTTTGCTGACTGCTCAATATGTGCTATGTTGTGCCCAGGCAACCCTGTTTTTAAACTCACCTATTTATTGTGCACCAGCCTAGGCAGGTCGCTTTTTGGTATATGATAAGGTAGGATTGACGACGATCAGCTCTTCACCTATTTTGAGCTTTATTCATTTAAATTGTAGTGCTTCCCATTTCGAACGGGTACTGCCTTTTCAACATTTTCATAGAATAGAATGGATGGATCGAACAATACGGCTGGGATAAAGTGACTGGTGATTAGGTGACAGATAAAGCCTACGCAACGTGGTCAAGGATAATTTTAAACGGATCCATCGTTGTTTAGCGAAAGGTTAAAGGTGCTTTGGGAATATCTAGAATCCGTTCACCATATAGCATTACTAATTGCATATTTTTCTGTCAGATGACGGGCCCGTTGGCGTGGTTGGTAGTGAGTGAGCCTGCCTACTGAGCCTTGGGCTTCCTATACTAAACCTTTGTGTGATGAACATGAATGTTTGTGTTTGTTCTATGTCTAGGTGCTATGTATCCACAGATGTATAGGTATGTATATCAGTCCATCAGATGACTGTCGGAAGTTAACCTTAATATTTTATGATGGATTTTATGATGAATGGATGCCTTTTTGTGACCTCCTACACTGTGTAACAAAATAGGTAGGTACATCTACCAATTTTAAGGATGTAATTGATTTTGCCCTTGAAACTTAACACTTTTCCCGCATCATAATCACCATATTTTGTGGGTTGTAAAATTGATCTCACATACCCTATAGTGTCGGGTGGAATATTGTAAGGTTTCATATGGCTCTTTAACGACTATGAATAAATAAAGGACGTAATACAAAAGGGTCCGCAAGCAAAGTCCGAATGACACAATTCCGAATTGACTTAGTGCGAAAGTATTTAACCCGAACAATCATAGCACCGATTCACCTTTGCAGCAACGGACGATGCATCGACGGTCGTTTCTCCGAAAATATTTTCCGTCGAACAGTCATTGTCCGATCACTAAAACTCGAAAGGACGTACTTCCGAATTAACTTTGCAATGAAATAATGCGCATCGACCACTGTCATTTTCCGATCAGTCTATTTATCGAATCTTTCTTCTTTTATATTATAAAAAAAGAAGCTGACTGACTAACTGATATATCAACGCAGAGCCCAAACCACTGGATCTAGAGATTCCTTGGCATGTAGGTTCCTTATAAGGTTTAGCGGACGGACGGACGGGGACAGGGACGGGAACGGGGACAAGTAAAGAGACACGAACAGGGACAGGGACACGTACGGGACACGGACACGCACACGGACAAGGACACGGACAGGGACACGGACAGGGACACGGACAGGGACACGGACAGGGACACGGACAGGGACACGGACAGGGAAACGGACAGGGACACGGACAGGGACACGGACAGGGACACGGACAGGGACACGGACAGGGACACGGACAGAGACACGGACACGGACACGGACACGGACAGGGACACGGACACGGACACGGATACGGACACGGACAGGGACACGGACAGGGACAGGGACACGGACACGGACACGGACACGGACACGGACAGGGACACGGACAGGGACAGGGACACGGACACGGACACGGACAGGGACACGGACACGGACAGGGACACGGAATTGTACGACTTTTTTAATGAGAAGTGTATTTTGTAGAATAGAGAGTTAAAAGAAAACGTCGTAGATAGATACTTAAACTTTGTTTTATTGTAAAAAACTAGCAAAACAAAGAAAATACCTAGAATCACGCAAAAATAACCCCATTACTATGATAATGTTGTGAATGAAAATTTGTTGCTACCTCTCGTCCACTAGCGCTCTCATTACGAAAATAATGAATGATTATTTACTAAATATGAAATGTATTCAAAATCCAGTCTGACAGATTGAAGTACCTAAACGGGTACCTAAAGGTATCGTAGTTTATTTAGAACCTATTTACTGGAAAAAATATATCGTACCAAACTGTAGTTAAAGATACAAAAAGTGCAAAAACGGTCACTTAGCAGTTTTTGTATCTATAACTACAGATCAATATATTATACAGATTTGATAGTTTCCACATAAACTAAGGTACCTTCAGTTCAATCTGTCTATTGAATGCTTACTTTTTTTTAACAACTAATAAAAAATTAAGGCGTTTCTATAATAGTTGATTCCATAAATGACTGATCGGAAAATTACTGTATGGTCGGTGCGCATTATTTCATTGCAAAGTTAATTTGGTGGTACGTCCTTTCGATTTTTAGTGATCGTACAATGGCTGTTCGACGGAAAATATTTTCGGAGAAACGACCGTCGAGGCATCGTACTTCGCTGCAAAGGTGCTATGATTGTTCGGGTTATAATATTTCGATTAAAAATACTTTCGTACTAAGTCTATTCGGAATTATGTAATTCGGACTTTGCTTGCGGACCCAATACAAAAAACATGGCCTCCTATACAATATTGACACACTTGAAATTAAAAATCTTTCATTGACTCGATCTGACCAGCAGAAATTATAACCTGATAATTCATCTTGATTTAGCATTCAAATCAATTCATAAAGTTTTTCGAAATTAATGCCGAGAAACAGAAATTAAATTGACAACATAATTAAAATGTTTCCAAGTTGTAAGGAAGTAAGGCTTCCAAATTCTGATGATAACAAAAGACGTCCTTTGTTATTGATAGACTTCATTCAGTATCATTAATACCTTTTGTTGGGAATATTATATCATTTTTGTTCCTTAGATGTATTATAGTACATTACTGCAATGGCCGAGAAAAAAGGTATTGAAAGACGAACGCCACATGCGTAAGTCCTTCAATACCTAACATATGTAGTACTTTTCTCAATAAATGCGTGGAAATTCAAACTAAGTTTAATCCAAACAATCATTAAAAACTTTCTACTTACCAATATATTCCTTTGTTTACATCGTAAATCTTCATTTTCATATTCTATTCGATCTGTGTTAGTTAATTTTATTTTAAAGATTTATAACTTTCTGTTTGCAAGCCAGTTTGAACTTTAAACAAAATCTTCGGTTATATGCATGTTGGTACATACCACTTTTAAATAACTAGACAGATATGTAATCATTTATATATAGACAGTTTATATTAGTATATATTTATTTATGGGTTTGTACAATTATATACAATTACAAGTACAATTATATATTATGATTTTCATACTGATGGGAATAACAAGATTTATCTCGAAGAAGATTGTCAAATAATGATCGAATTTCCAAGCACATTCGAGAAAGAACTTCTATTCTTATTGTTTCCACCAAAGAAGAAGCAACCTAAAGACATTACCACAGTGTGCAGACACCACATCGTTTCACCTGGGGGTCTAGTCAACGTGCAACAAACTAGAACGACATAAAATGTATGGGATGACATAATATGCCATGCCATAATATATCATAATATGTCATCCCATCTTTCGTCATCTCTAAATTTAAAGGCATGTTTCATCGAGGTGCACAGGCTCTCCTCGTCGACGATCTTCGAGATGTCGATTAAATAAAATAATAAAAAAATAAATTAAAAAGCCTATCAAAAAACAGCATATGCATATAAAAGTACTTAAAACTAAGGCTATAAAATACGTTACTTACTACAAAATCCTCTGCCACCCAAACTAGAATCCTCTGTAATATGGGAGGCAGTGATTCTAGACCACATTCATAATTATAGCTTAGTATGACTTAAAAGAAATGTTAAATAAACACTAATATATTTGGCTTTTTGTTTTGATATGAACCATAAAATTAAATATTTAGGAAAATAATGATTGAAGATTGAGTTCCTAATTATTTTAAGTATCTATGAGCGAAAATGAATACTTATTGTGTGTCGTAGCGAAACTGTACTTCACTTCTTTCTAATAAAAACTCAGTTTGGTAATAATCTAGCTTTGTTAACCAGTTATTTACACGTTGTTAGTTCGAATTTATTCAGTGCTACAATTTGAAGAATCCTATCAACCTTATTATACAAATATAAACTAAGGCATCCGTATTGGCGACTTGCGAACGCTGTTCTAGCATTTTCGATAGGGCAAGCTTGAGGTCTGCGACGTTGGTTAGTACTTATGTTAGGTTGAGGAAAAACTATTCCTGTGTAAATAAATCTTTCACTGGACATTGGCGATCTCGCCATAATTTTGTAACAATTTCTTACCTGTGACACTGACAAAATACGACTTGTAATGAGATGTGATGCCATTAAATAAATATCTGAATCTGACTATACCTCAGAACAAAGAACTCCTTGTTTCCAAATTTCTTTGAACTAGACCCTCTATTACGATATTTCACTTGCTTCTTCTACTCTCTTACGACGTTTTAGAGTACTTTTGGCCCAAATATCAAAAAAGAAAACGACTAAATCATTTAATATCATTAAATAATTTTAACTAAATAGCTAAAATATTGTAAATATATATTTTTGATTCTTTGAAAACATGTAATGTAAAAGAAAAGTGGGGTCATTCAGTCTTATAAGTCTTAGAATGAGCCTTATGTCAATCCCATTCATTTTCATTTTATTCTACTACCATCTCTAGGCTATAGTCTACTGTCTATAGGCCTTGGCCTTTATACGGAACGTCTTACTTTAAATAATACTAGCTGACCCGGCGAACTTTGTTCCGCCTTACAGGCCTTACGCCTACCCCACGGAGTAAAAAAGGTGGCCTACCCCTACCCCTGCCCCTACCCCTACCCCTGCCCCTACCCCTACCCCTACCCCTGCCCCTGCCCCTGCCCCTGCCCCTGCCCCTGCCCCTGCCCCTGCCCCTGCCCCTGCCCCTGCCCCTGCCCCTCCCCCTGGCCTCCCCTAACAAGACTTTATTTTATTTATTTTTTTATCGTCTATGGGCTAACTCTTGACCTCTATAATATAGATTATAGTACTTCAATATTCAAGCCAAACAATCCGCTTCCCGATTGCGGTCATGAATAGAATCCAACGAAAACGGTCGAACGGTCGATGAATCCCTTCATCGAGTCAAGTTATGGAAGCAGGCTTTCAAGTCAAAACACATCGTAGAGTTTTCATAGCGATTTCATAGCTTGAAACCTCTACAGTACCTACCACAGAACTATATATAAGCTAACGGTACCTACCTACATACACGTTTAATAATGTAGTACCTAGGTGACCGAGCTTCGCTCTATAAAAGCCGCTTTAACATTAGAATATCAGATGGCGCTTTAAGTTTTTGTCTAAAACGCGTTTTTTTTTTAAATGCTTGAGACACAGAAAAAATGAATTTTTCCAGATATGAGACCTAGCTAGATCGATTCTTTGCCCCTGAAAACCCCCGTATGGTAAATTTCATCGATATCCTAAGAGCCGTCTTCGATAAACCGATTCGTTTAATAGGTACCATAGGATGTATCAGGTTAGTGTTGCATTGGACCACTAGAAGCGAAGTCCTAGTGTATCCTAGTTGTTGTCCTAAATCGCTCCGTGGTCGCACGACCGACTCTCATTTAATCTACATTTAAATATTAGCCTATCTTTACGAAGATTTATTGGTGTTAATTTCGTAGCGCTCCGTGATCCGCCTGCTTCCCAAACAAATCCACGCGTTATGTGCTTATGTACCGAATTGAAATTTATTAGCCTTCTATTCGGTCTCCAAATTCTGTTTCTGAGGAATTGAGGGTGTTCTAGAATTTATAGGAAGTAAAACAATTGTAACTTGCTCAGCGCAACAAGTAATTCCATTAGTAATTGTTTAATTACCTTTTTGGTGCTTTATGTAGGCCACCCACGAATATTATATAATCAACATAAAAAAATCGATAAAACAATTAATTCAAAAGTAGCGCTGTGTTTTCAAACAACAAAAAAGAAAATACAAGAGAGTAGAGTAAAAAATCCATCAGTTGATTTTAAACAGAAGGATTTTTCGAGATTTACAGGTAAGTACCTGTTTATTGAATCTTGACCTGTTCCAAAGCTATGCTTTGTATTACGAGGGATGGTTCCGTACGAGGTCCCATTATTCTCATTTTTAGGGTTCCGATACCAAAATGGTAAAAAAAAGGAACCCTTATGGTGCGATTTTGTCTGTCACACCTGTATATCTCAGCAACCACTCATGCTATCGACTTGAAGTTTGGAATAGTTTTAGAATATGGTTGTCCAACCTAATTGCACATAAAAGAGTAAAAAAAATTATGATTATTAATGTAAAGGGGGCCCAAATAGGGGGGGCAAAATTTCAAATTGTCGTTACTAGGTCGAGTGGGGTTTCATACAACGTGTTAATGGAACAAGCGAAACCCTCATACACCCCAACTGATTTTTATTAAAATAAATCCATTCCCGTAAAAAAATCTTACCAAAAGATTTTATTTTTCCAGATAAACTATTTTCTCAGTATTGCTTATTCCGGTAACACGTTTTATAAAAGGACTTTACTTTTACATTCTAAAATATATTTTTGTATTATTTTACAACTCTTAGAAAAAACATTTACAAACAAATTCTTCTCACAAACTCTTCTTACTTGTAAACTGTGTTTGTAGTTGTTATAAGGTAAATTTTCAATTAGATTATGAGGCTTGTACTATAATGTAACGATTTTGTTTTGGGACCCCACGATACAGGCTTGCCTAGTGTGGGGACCATGGTCAATTCAACTATTGTAAAACTAAATCTTGAAATAAATATATTTGTATTGTAAATTTAGTTTTGCGGTCCTATAAATGGACTTTGTTGCTTCCAAAAATACTATAGGTATATCGGAACCCTCGGCTCGCGAGTTCGACTCGAACTTGACCGGTTTTTTTATCTATGGCGCTCTAATTGCTCTGGAGGGCGGTCCAAGAAGGATGTATCCTTTTAGACCTTCGATCGCTGATTTACGGGTGTAGCCCTGGCTTACACATGGACGAATTTATTGGACAACAAAGTGGACTCGACGTAAATAACCAGCGCTTTTAGGTCCACAAGCATGTATGTACGTGCGAAGTTGGTTAAGGCTTTTAAAGGGTTTCGTACTCAAGCGTCTTCATTAGAACCTATATTCCATGCTGTGTGTCAGGCCGTCTGCCCTACCTTTGAAGGTTTCTAATAAATAGTTGTAGTATTTTCAACTGTTTTTGTATTATAACCCACACAACATATTCTCATGATGGCATCGTCAGCATTACCCTAATTTTATTTATTGTAAGTAAAGTCAAGATATATTGGATTTTGTACCATTCTTACAGTATTAGCTGTAGGAGCTACTTAGCTCGAAGAGCACAGTTAAAGAAATTGGGTTTTAGCTACATCATCAGCTAACTACACCAGTTTCGAAAGCCTGAATAAACTGTATGGGTTAGTCGCTGAGAGCCCATTCCCGTATCCATAAATAAATATGTCTATAATGATCTAACTGCTTTATGAATAATCTTGCTACTTATAATTTGTATTTCATTTACAAATCAGATCGAAAATTAAATAATGTTAACAACGAAACCAAATAATCCTCAAACTTGTTGTTTTGAATGTTTTCAAAATGTTGGCCAAGACATTAACTAATTTAGAAACTAGATCGAACTTCACATAATTTGAAAGGATTTAAGTACCAAATTATCCAGAAACTTGTAAAATTGTTTTGGGCGAAATGTTGACCAAGACGTAGTAAACGGCTATCCCATAAACATTGATTTACAATTCTGGACTGTTTCCATTCATTACTTGTTTATACGCATGTCCACATTCGTGTTCGTTTTATTGCGGATATAAAACTTGTCTTCATAATTTAGACGATAAATTACTGATACAATACAAGCTGATGCTCTGTAAAATGTTCCCGGTAAACTAAACTAACTAAAGATCAAATAATATCATTGCTAAAGATGCATGAAATGGTTAAATTGCTGGTTGTATTCTTTCCGAGGGCAAACTACGTTCTCATTTTCTTTATCCAATCTAGACTAGTTTCTATCAACAAAACCAGTGTTTAATAGACTTGTTGTATTGATCATCTTCTTAATAGCTTGTAAATGTGTATGGTCTTGGTCTGGATGTTATTTATCTATTTATGTATGTAACAGTCTCTGGTACCCATAGTGCAGGCTATGCCTAGTTTGGGAACAGATGGCTTGGTGTGAACTGTCCCTCATTATTTGTTCCTCATTAATATCTAAAATTGTGCTAATGAACCCATCACTAAGTAACGATAGGTACTTCACAGAGACAAACCTTTCTTCAAAAAGACAGACGCGCCCTTGTTAAACATAAGCCAATTAACTAATTGATAATTTAAGAATGAAGAGGCAGTCGAAACTCATCTGGTAACGTCTAAAATATTAGAGACTCGTCCGAAAAGTTGAAACATTTTGGGAACTGCCTTCAACTTTTGTCATAGCAAATACACAGAGGCTCTCCTTTATATGTGGTCCACCCCCATTTAATTCAATTCTATCTAATGACCGGATGTCATTTAAAGCTAGCAACAGCGGAAAGTGCGGAAAGTTACTTTATGAGAGGCCGTTTCGTGGAGAAATGTCCGTTTTCGAAGGAGGATTGACGTAGGGCGGAGCAAAAGAGAAAAATATATATTACTTCCTCTTCCCACCCAGACAATTTTCAGGTGCTGAGAGGTTTGGAATTTTCATTAAGTTGGATCAAGGAGATATCATTAATAAGGTGATTAGAAGCGATTGTAGGGCAAGTACAAAAATCTGCTAATCTCGATTGATCCTAATTGGATATTCCACAGTATTAACGAGCGGATTTTCAATTTATCGGATTGCTAAGATATAAAAGCCTTAGGGATTATATCGAAAACAAAACAATTTGTCTTGATAAAAATTTTCAAGGCATGTGATTGACTGTGATCTTATGCAAAAACATAAATAATATTATTAACTTAGACATAAAGTTTTCTTATTTGGATCATTACTGCCGAGTGCCGACCGTATAGTAAGGGTGATGAAGGACAAATTTCTATATAATTTGCTCATGTCTGCCTCTTTGACTCATGATAAGGAGCATCCTCAAGAAGATACAAAAAATATTGGCGGACATCCACACCCCTGCGTTTTTCAGGAATTAAGTTTTAACTATTTTGAAATTTGACAATGAAACGTACACCTGGCAGACTATGACTATCTGATTAAATACAATGTATAAAGCCCCAAAAAAATAGTCTGCCACCATAATAGCCCTGCGTCGTAAAGTTACAGCTCTTCAAAATGCAAAAATTCACTACTTCGTGCCGTGATAATGCAGAGCCCTGCATGTCTGCCTCTTCGATTTTCTACATCTTCATTAGTATTTTAAACAGGATCCACAAAGGCAGACCAAAAAAACATTATTTAGTATCTTATTTTAATTTTTTTTGCTTTAACTCAAAAACGCAGCGACGCACAGAAAAACTTGTAAAGACCAAATTGATTCGTATTGAGCTGATCTATCATCCCTATTAATATGAATCATGAGCAAATCATATACCAAATTGCAGACAGCACCGTAACTAGTACGTATGTGCATTCTGACTATTGTGATGACATACAATAAAATTGGTTCGTCAATTTGAAAATCTGTGTGAATTAAGCAAATAACTAAAAGGGGGATATTGAAGTCTATGAGGGTGAGCGAAAGCAGAATCTCATCTGCGTTCCACCTAGCGTAGGGCAGGGCAGAAAACATCTTCAAGCAAATAAAAGTAAGATATTGAAGTCTATGAGGTTGAGCGAAAGCAGAAACTCATCTGCATTGCAGAAGCAGAAGGCAGGGCAGAAGGCGTCTTCCCTCTCGCGTTCTTACAAAGAAAACTGAAAGATTGAATTGGCGTTCTGTACTCTATCTACATTCGTAGTTTGTGCTGCCATGCCCCGTTAGCGTCTCATAATTCATTGTTATACAAAACATTTCATAATTATTGGCCTAGGTACATCATAAAACCTTAGGCAGGTACCCACCCAGCCCGTTGGCGTGGTTGGTAGTGAGCTTATCCTTTACTAAGCCGTAGGCCGCGGGTTCGATCCCCGCCCAGGGCAAACATTTATGTGATGAACATGAGTGTTTGTTCTAAGTCCGGCTGTTATTTATCTATTTATGTATGTATAGGTATATCAGTGTCTGGTACCCATAGTACAGGCTTTGCCTAATTTGGGATCAGATAAGTTTGTGTGAATCTTGCTGCGATAATAACCTAAGTTATCCACCAAATAGCCTTTTATTATTAATAAATAACAATAATAATAAATTTCTTCGTCGAACCATATTATTCAGCTATACTCTTGTTACATCCGTGATTATTGTTACATTTTATGAGTAGGTCGGAATATTTTTTCTGATGCTACTATAATAATGAGATTATGTCCGGCGGGCGTGCAGGGATTCTGTTGATTAACTCCAGTAATGGCTCTGACTCACACCCGACCCCTTCAATTAATAGGAAACACATTTCCAGAGTATATGTACATGTGTACATATACACGTATATAAGTTTATCATAGCAAAAGATATGCATGTACTCGTGAGTGCTCCAAAAAAACATGGGTCGAAAAACAAGAGAGAATGTTGGTCGTGCCGTAATACTATTGCTGGCGCAATGTTTGGGCAAAAGGAAAAATCTTGCTTTTTGCCCGACTGTGGCGAAGCCCAAAAGGAGGGTTATATGTTCGACCTGTGTATATGTAAGTACGTATGTCCGATTTTTGGTTCCCTCGTAACGTGACTACTAAACGGCTGAACCAATTTTTATGAGTTATACAGCGTGATTATGTAATGTCTGACTATACTTGAGTATGGTACTTAGGACATGAAATTGAACAACTTTCCCCATGAAACATAGATAGAAAAATGTGATTTTTTTTTTGGGTCGTCCCATTCAAATTTCAGTATTGACGGCGCAAGATTTGTATGGGGAAGCCAAAAATTTTTCTTATTTATCAACCTATGTTTCTTGGGGAAAGTTGTTCAGTTTCATGTCCTAAGTACCATACTCAAGTATAGTCAGACATTACATAATCACTCTGTATACATCGTTAAATAATTAAATATGACTTTCTCGCACGAGTTACACTGGGAATATATAAATTATGATGATTTTTCATATTTTTGGCAGAATATAGCGGATTTTTGGAGGCAAATTGAGCATCTTGAAATTTTTTACTACCTTTCGTTTCAGTTTCCTCCGTTTTAACATTCGAGAGATGCCTCATTGGTTTATAAACATGTGCATACATACCTATATGCGCAGTTAAAACTAGAGACAACAAACGGAAAAAACGGGAAAAACTTAGAATTATTTACTTTTTGATAGTTTTTTTGTTAAGTTACGACTACTTAAAAATTGGAACGATAAATATTCTAGAGGCACAGTCAAGTCTTGCGTATTTCAAAAAGAGTTCCAAGTAGTATTAAATCATAAGCGGTACTTAATGAATGAAGGACGCACTCAGAAAATTTATCCAATAATGTTCTACTTTTTGCAAATTTTCGACAGAGACGGTTTTATTATTGTGACGAGCTAGCGGTTCGGGATTCGAGTGAAACGCTAATGTAGGTTTTTTCGTTTATTAGGACTTATAAACAACCCGAGCTTTTGATACAATCCTAACAGAGTACCGCTCCTGGCCTCCTCGAAGAGTCTTCTACTCCGAGACCTCTTAAGCTGAGTCTTCCCTCCGAGCACTCGTCCCTCTGGAACCTCGTCTAGGGGGTCTTCCCTCCGAGCACACTTGCCTTCGGGTCCTCTTCTACGAAATCTTCCCTCCGGGGCCTTTTCTACGGAGTATTCCCTCCGAGCTCTCTTACCTCCTGAACCTCTTCCATACAGAATCTCCTTCTGTTCTCTTCGATTACCTCTGTGGCTTCCTTTTCCTTAGCAATTCTTCTTCTTTTCCTTGTTCCTCTCTTTAAATCGCTTTCCACTGAACTACCGCATAGCCCCGCTTGTTCCCAAACATTCTGGTTCAATTTTTGAATTTAGGTTTTTGTTAGATTTTTCTAGAATTTTACTCTGGTGTTTCAGCTATCTCTTTATTTTCTTTCCAGCATGTTCTAAACAAAAATGATAAATGAAAAAATGGGTGGGACCGGCTGGATTTGATCCGACGACCATCGGGTTTCATCCATTGGACCACTGGGCTATTAGCTTTGTTGACGAAATTTTCAAACACTTGTTGCCATGCTCGTGACTACAAGCATGATATGTTGACAACTTTTTCGATGCTGTTTGAAGCGTAGAGTATGTTGATTTGCTTAGTTTTATAAACAAGATGAAAAAAAAAATTAAGCACTATTTTGGTGTGTTACTCCAGACCGTGAAACTGAACGACTATTCCCAAAGAACATAGGTCAAAATGCGAAAAAAAAAATCTACTTCCCTTAAAAACTGCACCAGCTGACTGTGCATTTTGTATGAGAGGTCAGTATTTTTTTTCGAATTTCGTCCGTCGTTCGAAAGTTGCTCAGTTTAATAGTCTAAGTAACAGGCTAAAATAGTAAGTACTTTTTTTACACCCAATGATATGGTAAACTGGTTGCTTAAATGTTCGTGTCGGTGCGTTTAATCTAAGGAAAAATCATTGATTTTCCTGTCCGTCCGTTGTTATAATCTGTGGCATGTAATGAACGCCATAACTTCAACGCGCCACGTTCGCTAAATAGTCCGCATTAGCATACAGCGCAAAGAAGTTACTGTAAGGAAGTTATTACACTTGCACGAACCGATCCGTGGATTTTATTACATACATACGGAGTAGGCAGAGACCACAGTTCTCCACCTGCTACGATCTTGACATACTTCCCTCGCTTCGTTTACTTTTAATCTGACCTTTATTTACAACTATGCAATGATGATTGACGGACGATCTTCAGTGATGATTGACGAACGATTCACGTAATGATGATTGACGAACGATCTTCACAAACGCAATAAATAAATTAAATAAACAGATATCGGGGGAATTCCACTCAAGATCATCTGATCTCAAACTAGGAAAAGCCTGTAATATACAAATAAGACCCAGAAACAGAACAAACACTGGTTTTTATCACACAAATGTCTGCCTCGGGCACGGTGCGAACCCACGACCCACGGCGTAGAAGACAGTCTTATTACTTATTTATTTAGTTACCATTAATTCAGACCCATATTAATAAAGTACCTGGGCGACCGAGATTCGCTCTATAATAGCCGCCTCAACATTAAAATATCATCGGGTGAGCAAGCTATGCTTCTCGCCAACGGATGGTGCTGTTTCTGTCTTAAGCATGGAATTTAAAAAAATGCTTTATAACACGGAGAAAACGAATTTTCCCAGACATGAGACTGGATCGATTTATCGTCCCCGAAAACCCCAGTATAGTAAATTTCATCAAAATCGTTAGAGCCGTTTTCGAGAAGAAAATTCGATATTTAAAAATGGATGTCACGTGACTTGTAGTTTTTGTTTTGTTTTCTTTATGAAACCGAATTTCATAAGTCCTTGTAATAACGACGTTGCGGCCGTTACTTGTTACTTGTAGACTTTGATGAAATATGATAGTTTGCTCCTGTAATAGTATAGGATAAGACATTCTTAAATAATAAGCCTAAAACATTTTTTTTTTACTTTACGACTACGCCCAAATAAGCCAAAGACGGCCTAAATGCAGTGTTTAGAAACGCGCTCTCATAGGACATGGAGTAGACGACGAACGAACGATATTGTCGCCGACGCCTTCTACAAGCCGCGATAGAAGCCTCTTCACAATCAACGCTGATCCATTTTTAAGATCGATCGTGTTTTGATCGTACAAGTGTAATACAGCCCTAAGAAATACGCTTTGCTTAAATCAAGGGTTAAATGCAAATGCAAATAAGTTTTCCGTGTGAGAATGCTATAATTACTTTTTCATTTTATAACTGCAGTGATTTCAGTATTTAGAAAACTTTATATAACCAATATAACTTATGTTAATTTTACTTGTTTTTTATTCGAGCATAATTACTTTCATGAGTAATATGAAAACGTTAAAACTCAACCTTCGTGCTCTGTGGTTAGAGCTTTCGTCTTGATCCGGGTTCTGAGTTCGATTCCCCGATTTGAGTGTCTCCATCAAAAGCAAGGAGGTTTTTGTTCTGAGGTCTCCATACTGTCAAACAAACATTACTTTTTGAGACTTCCCCAGTTTGGTTAGGATATAGCAGGATGAATCACCTGATTGTCCGGAAAGTAAGATTTTGTGCTTCGGAAGGCACTTTAAGCTATGGTCCCGGCACCTGTCTACGGAAGTACTCGTTAAGAGGATATGTGAAAAGATAGATATTTGACAGCGCACGCAGTCTTTTCGCTTGAAAGAAAGGGATTAAGTGCGCAATTCGCAACGCATTAGATTGCGACAGGTATACTGTGCGTGTTACCAAAACTAAATGACGTAAGCGCCTGATATAAAATATCGACTTTTTGTAAAAACTAAGTAATAAATTAAAATTTTAGGCTAGGCAAACCCTAGCAACTACAAATACTATTCTGTATACTTAATTTTACTACTTAAAACACCTTCGATTCCACAAAAAGAGGAATAAATGAAAATGAAAATTAAATGAAAATTGAAAAAGCAACTTTGGATTTTTATTTTGTCGAGTCGATTTTCACTAATTATGTTTTGGTCTTGGTGATTCCCTCACTTGAATGGTCAAGAAACACATGTACCCGAAAATCACGGCAAGATACTGAGTAAATAAAAAGATGTTTGTCTCCAAAGTACCCAAAAAAAATTACATATCGCCTTAATGAGCCATGTGAGGGCTTTGACTCAGCAAGTCTGGCAACAGGATTTGTGACTTTGGTCAACGATATGACAACCCACACGATATGATGATGAATAAAATATCAGGCTTTGTCTGTCTCCCTGCAAAAGGGTCGTACCAAGATTTTCCAAGCAAATTCTTATTCTCGAGTGATCACGTAACCCTAAAACTGTCTTCTCAGCACTCGAGCAGCTATAGCTATACGTACTGCCGTAAAGTCACAGTCGTGAGTGGCGTGGCGCGGCGACCTAAAAACCGGGCGGTGGTAATCGGATCAAGTTGCCGACGGATCCGGGGTAGAGCCCGCGGCCGGATCGTCGTCAACAACTCAGTTTTCCCGCCCCTAGAGATTTGCGACACCATCATTAGTAAAGTGAGAAAATCAGCTATACCTACCTCGTGTAAAATTAAAGGTTTAATAACCTTTCAAGGGCTTATCGGGCTTTGTAATACAGAAAAAATCGCTTTGTATTGAGAGTCCGCATTATTTTTGAGAATTTCAAATAGTAGGGTAGGGTTCCTGAAGGGTTATAATATTCATTAAAACGCCGTACTACATGTTGTCGGATACACTTTAATTACGATAGGGTCACGCGCAAAATATGTTGTCAATATATCCTGGACACCATATGTACCTGGGCGACCGAGCTTCGCCGCCTCAACATAAAAATATCATCGGGTGAGCAAGCTATGCTACCCGCCAACAGGGCACTGTAGGTTTCTGTCTTAAACGCGGTATTTAAAAAATTGCTTAAATACTCGGGGAAAACGAATTTTCCCAGACATGAGACCTAGCTAGATCGACTTTTCGCCGAAATCATCGAAATCGTTAGAGCCAGACAAAAATTTCTAAAAATATATTTTTGTATTTTGTTAGTCCTTTCTTGTCGCCTACATTTTTCGATAAATTTATCAAAAGTATACAGATACACGGTTTCTACTGTTTTATTATATGTATAGATATTTCTCGTTTAATAGTATAGGATATTTAAAACTCGTTTAATAGTGATTCAGTAAGTCAATACGATTTATTTCTTTACTTACTTTTTTATCTTTTCAGTTTTGTAAACTTTCCATTTAACTGACTTGGCAATCTAAAAATACAAAGCACCACCTTGCCTGAAACGCGAGGAAAACCTGAGAAAATGCGAGGGCCATAATCGCTGGAAAACTTAAGCTTGACTAAGCTGGCAGTATGAAGTAAGACTAGAATAAATTCTACTTATAACACGAGATCGTAACTAGCAGCTTAGACGCTGACAGTTGTTTAGAATGGTAGACAGACATGACATGAGGCACGAAAGACGTATATCAGTGTCAACTCGTCTATGAAGTTGTTGAAGCCAAATGCTCTAACCCCTTTAGTTGAGGTGAGGCATTATCTAGTGGCTCTAGTGCGTTTTTAGGGTTCCGTAGGCAAGAAGGAACACTTATAGTCCGTCTGTCTGTCTGTCCGCGACTTAGCTCAGCGGCCCTTAGTACTAGAAAGCTATAATAGGGAACATGCATAAGTTTTTTTTTGGTCTCATTTGTTAACAAAATATAAAAATACCGTAGTAGAGATGACAAAATTTGAAATTTAAATTTAAATCGGCTATGAAATATGGCCGATATAAGCATTTAAAACGCGCCGATTAGACAGAGAGATCCGACATGAATAGTGACGTCACAATGCACTACGGCCATATAAACTCCATATTAAATTTCGTTTTGCTAGAGAGACAAAAAGAAATCTTCGATGGCTTATATCTTTTTTAATATTATAGTTATTCGGAAAATAGTTTTACAAGACTGTTTATTACATAAATAAGAATAAATTTTTTTAATTAAAAATATCGTGCATGTTCCCTATTTGGTAAGGATATTACATATTATTAGTCACGTCGACAAAGTGTAATAATAAAATCTAGATTTTTTTATGGTACCTGGTACTTCCCCTACACGTAACGTGGGGATGAATTTTTGTTGCTTTTTGACCCCATAGTGTGGGGTGTTGTTAGATAGGTCTTTATAAAATATTGTAAGTTTGCTAAGACTACTTTTTGATTTGGGGATCCGTTTGCGAAATATTAACTTAGAAGAGCAAATTTTTGTTAACTAATAATGTGGAAAAAATCATAGGTATCGTAGCATGTATGATGAAATAAAATAAAAAACCTATCATCTCATCAATCTAGGTTATGGAGTAACAGTTGATAAACTGAAAATAATAGTACGAGTAATCATAGCTAAATTTTGTTTCACAAGGGTAGTTACTTTTTCTCTCCATAATAAAAATTATAAAAGCTTTGGAAAAGCTCTTCAAATGAGATGGTATTACTTACATGATTACATGTCGATAAAAATTGCACTTTCAAAATATTGTTTCGATCCATCAAATGTCTTTCCAAGTAAGTGTTCATTTAAGTAATATTCTTAAGAGACTCAGAAAAATATTATTTCTCGTGGTTCATAATGTAACATATATTTTTTTTTCTTTAGAGTAAAAGACGAAATTACCTGTATAGACTATTTTGTAATGTTTGTCAAGAGGGACAATATTATGTCATAGGATTATGAATTATCAAGAAGTAGGTCCTTGGGCGACCGAGCTTCGCTCTATATAGCTGCTTCAACATTAAAATATAATCGGGTGAGCAAGCTATGCTACCCGCCAACAGATGGCGCTGTAGGTTTTTGTCTAAAACGCAAATCCTTAAAAACATGGGAAAACGAATTTTCCCAGACATGAGACCTAGTTAGATCGACTTTTCGCCCCTGAAAACCCCCGTATGGTAAATTTCGTCGAAATCATTAGAGCCGTTTTCGAGAAACCGATTACAAATATATATATATATTATATATATTACAAATATATATGTGATGTAGGATGATATCCAGTGAATGCATGACTTGATGACCTTAACAAATTATCTTTATTCATATTAGGATGTTTTAATTCACTTTATGATGTTAATAAAATTTACGTCATAGATTATATCAACATTAACCATAATGAGGTGTTACCAAAGAAGCGTCTCAAGGGGATACTGAAAACCAGCAGCATGCTGAGTGTCTTTCCTTTTCACCAATCACATATTGTATAACTTAGAGTAAGCATAATTATTTACCACTATATTTATGTTGTGCATTTGGTGAATAAAGTTCTTTTTATTTATTTTATATACAAATATTGCTCGTTTAATAGTATAGGATATGATGAAATCGGGTCTCCATTATATCATATAGGTACTTGTAGACAACGTGCCATTTGAGGAAAGCGAACGTTCTGAAATGTATGGGACGACATTTCACATAATAGGGAAATTGAAATTGCCGATATTTTCTTACACATTAATGAGATCATAATTCTAATAGTTCCAAACCAAGTTTTTTCATTTGTCTTATATTTGAAAGTGGATTTCAAGGTTATCAATTTACGCATAAAATAAAGTTTATATTTTTAGTTTGATGTATAACATTAAAAGTTCGAAAATTGTTCGTCTTGAATGCCGTCCGATTTCATGAGGCTGATTTTTTTTTCATTTTCTGAAAGTTTTATTTGCTGGCAGTTGTTCAGTTACCCTTTCAGCATTCAGAGGGCTGTCTCTCATACCCTGTATGAATGATTTTTTAATGCAATGGCAATTGTGAAAAATGTATCATTCATAACATCCGTTGAAACATCCACTGCAGGACAGGGAGCTCCCTCCACAACTCCAGCAAAAACGCGTGGAACTATGGAGAGGATTTACCATAGTCACCACGCTTGTAAACGTTGCGGGTAACGACCGCTGTTGTTGGCGATGATGGTACGATACATAGAAAGATGCTGGTGCCTATCCTCCTGTTCATAAGCCCTTAGTCGCCTCTTACGACACCCGCGGGCAGAGATGGACTGGTACTATTCTCTGCCGGCACCACACGGAAGGTGAACAATGTAATGCATTAAAAATTTAACATATTTTAATTTTGGTTTACAAGAGTGTAGCTGCACGTAATCGAGCTGCGTTTTATGAATCAAAACGTGAAACAACACGTTGAATTTTCCTCGGCGTTTGCATAATGCTATTAGTATGCTTCTCTGTCTACTGTAACATTTCCACGGAATGTAGGTTGATGCGGTTGACACGCATTCACATGGTGCATAACAAGGCCCAGCGGCTTGCATCTCACTTAGACCGGCACTTTGACTACTCCATTCAATCTACGATATGAGGTTACATTAAATGCACATTTATAAAAAATAATTTTAAACAGTAATATACTATTAATCGATATTTGTAATTGGTTTCCCGAAAATCCCTGGATGGTAAATTTTGATGAAATTTGCAATCCGGGGGTTTTCGGGGGCGATTTCCCATGTCTGTAAAAATTTGTTTTCCCCAAAGTCTTTAAGCATTATTCTAAAATACCTGCTTTAGACAGAAACCTGCAGCGCCATCTATTGGCGGGTAGCAAACCTTGCTCACCCGATGATATTTTAATGTTGGGTCGGCTATTATAGAGCCAGGCTCGGTCGCCCAGACACTTTAGTGCTGATAGTGAGTGACGCGTGAAAGGGCCAGTCTCAATGAAAAGCAAGCCTTATGCTACGTGTCTAGCATAAGGATGACTAAAGGCAAACAAATATAAAATCTCGATGCAGAGCTAAACATACTTCTGCGGGATTTACACAAATCGCGTTCTACGTTTTCATTTTATGCGGTCTGTTCTTTGGAAATGGCATTGTTGTTTCTACAGAAAAAGCTTGGATTAGTAATAAAATAACTGGAACATGTTTAAGAGAATCTTTTTTAATGTTACTTGTAATCCCACCAAAAACATAACTTTTAAACAGGGGGCCAAGTTCCTATCGGCTAATTGTTTGCCTAAAAGAGGGTTGAAATCCGATCCAATGCCAAGTTTTGATGCACTTTAATATCGATCATAATCGTCTTCATCAGCAGCCTGATCCACTAGTAAACATTTGCCATTCCCAAGACTCGCCACCACATCCAGTCCTCCGCCTTCCGCATCCAGCCACTATCCGCCACCTTATTCACGTCAACGGTTCATCTGGCCGAAATCCACTTTACCATACACCCAACTTAAAATATGGTATAGCTGTGAAAATACGCAGGTACGTTGAAAATAATATCTAAAATGAAATACTTCTAAATTTGAACTTGGCAGGTTTTTGTGCTATAAGTAACACTTGATTTACTGTGTATTTTTTTTTTTTTTAATCATTTATTCATTACATTTTTTTACATAAATTTTATAGCTAAGACGCGCTACAGAAACCTATCAAGGTTTATACGTTGCGCGAACGAGTCGCTTCACTCACACAGACTTAAAAAGTATGAATATAAAATAACACTAACTTAAAATTAGGAACAGTCAACGACAGGTCAAGCCTGACATTCGCAGTTCAATTTTAGCCCTTACGTCTATTGAAATAAGGTCGGCACAAATTCCAATGTATCAAGCTTGATGTGCCCTTGACTGTACAAGAAGCAGCATCATTCATCACCCAAATAATATTTTTTAAGTAATGTTTTACATTTTTTCTCGCTAACTTGTAGCTCTGCCAGCAGTTTCTGTGGGAGTTCATTTAATATGTTAGGTAGCATGTATTCCCACGTCCTCCCACCATACTCATTTACACATTTTGGCAAGTCGTATTTAGGTTGCTTAGGTAGGTTTATTAGGTAGGCTTAGGTAGATTTATTATTTATATAAATAAATTAACCTGCCAAGTTCAAATTCAAAAGTATTTCAGTTTAGATATTATTTTCAACGTACCTGCGTATTTACACAGCTATACCATATTTTAAGTTGGGTGTATGGTAAAGTGAATTTCGGCCAGATGAACCGTTGACGTGAATAAGGTGGCGGATAGTGGCTGGATGCGGAAGGCGGAGGACTGGATGTGGTGGCGAGTCTTGGGAATGGCAAATGTTTACTAGTGGATCAGGCTGCTGATGAAGACGATTATGATCGATATTAAAGTGCATCTAAACTTGGCATTGGATACGATATCAACCCTTTTTTAGGCAAACAATTAGCCGATAGGAACTTGGCCCCCTTTTTAACAGTTATGTTTTTTGTGGGATTTCATTTCTTTTTGTTCAGTTTGCCATATTATATTTAAAGTAACTATCGCAACGTTGTTTGTATATTCATAGTTTCGTTAAAACATAGGTATTTGTTTTCATTCATGACTAAGTCTGACCTTCTAGAAATACTACCTTTTTAATATTTGGTACATTAATTTTAGTCTAACTCGCACTTGACCATTTTCCATTTTCCAAATTTTTCGTTTACTTTAATGCTAACGACTACCCCGATGCCAAATTTCAGATTTGTAGGTCTCACAGAAGTTTGACCAACAATTTTATGCATAGTAATGACTAAGTATATCCTGACTCGCACTTGACCAATTTTCAAATTTTTGCTATACTTTTTGTAATGCTAACGACTATCCCCATGCCATATTTCAGATTTTCAGGTCTTAGAGAAGTATTACCAACATTTTATACATAATTTTGACTAAAACCCGACTCGCACTTGACCAATTTATAATTTTTGAATTTGTCCATTATTTTTATCCTAACGACTACCTAAATGCCAAAAGTGGCCTAGAGGTTTTGATTACCGGTCAGTGAGTGAGTCAGTCAGTCATTAAGTGCCAAAATTAGCTATTTTCACGGGGTCATATTTCAGGATCTACAGTAGCTATATCTATGAAATTTGGCAAATTGCTTCAGTATTAGTATATGATTATGTAGGTACAGTTTTATCTCTGTACTTGCAATAGGCACTGAGCTACAGGGGGTTCAAAAGTGGGTCGAAACGGTTCGTGTAAATAGTGCACGGCATGCGAGTGGCCTGTTGCGGGAGCCTGCGCACTGCCTTGCGCTTAGATAAGACTCTCTCAGATAAAATCGCACTTCACTTTAAGTATGAGAAAAAGACGAAGCAAAGAAATTCACAGATTTCGAATAAAAATTCGAAAAAATATCGTTCTGACTCGTAGCTCCTCCAAGTTCTGACTTTTGACTTTTTTCAAAAAGGTTAGGCTACAGGGTAAACCCTTAACCCGATCGTCTTTCTTTTAGGCTCAAATTGTAGCCGACTTAATTGTCCAGGCGAAATTTTCCCAATTTTTTGATATCATTCTTCGTTTTCAAAATATCGAGCACCAAAATCAAAAATTCGGATTTTTTTTTTTACTATTTTGCCATAATTTTTTTCATTTTTGACTTTCTCGAATAATTCTTTTTGCACCTTACAACTCTAGTAAATACGCATCTTTTGAGAATTTTTTTAATATCATATCTTCACAACTCTCCGAGAAATCATCATCATCATATAAGGGGATAAATAAATAAAAAAAAAAGAAAAAAAAAAGAAAAAAAAAAAGAAAAAAAAAAGAAAAATAAGAAAAAAAAATAAAGAAAATAGAGAAATAAGGGGATCGCACTTTTTCGTGAAATCGGAGCCTACACTAGAGCCAACGAAAAGACATTTCCAATGTCAAAAGACAGCAAGAGGCCTAATTTTGTATTTCAACGGATAAACTCACGTTGTATATTGTCGGCATAGGACCGAACCGTGGAAGTATACAAGATGTAACAGAAAGGGTATATCAACCCAGAAGGATGTGATTCTGCCCATGAAACTGAACAACTTTGCCTCAGGAACATAGGTCGAAATACGAAAAAAAATTTTTTACTCCCATACAAAATGTGCAATCAGCTGATTCAGTTTTAGAGGAAGGTCAAAAAAATTTTTTCGTATTTCGACCTATGTTGCTTAGGGAAAGTTGTTCAGTTTCATGGGCAGATTCACATACTTCAGGGTCGATATACCCTTTCTGTTATACCTTGTATATTTATGCGTAACACACGAGTCGTTTAGTGATAAAATTGCAACAGGCTTAAACAAAGTTAACTGGATCAAAAACTTTGTTAGAATCACATAATGGCGATCACTCTACCAGCAAGAGCTTAAAGATAAATGAAAGAATGCAAGTCGCCTGCCGAGAATCAAAAAAAATTTTCGGATTTCGATGTTCCGCGTTGTTATGGAGAGTTAAACAAAATTTTACAAAGAAAATACTAGTATTTACGGTACAGCAAACAATACGAAAGTATTTCAAATTCGAACGACATTGAAAAGTAGCTCGTTCATTGTGAAAATGGTTTTAAACTACACGAGAATTTCTAAGCCGACAAGCAACAGTTTTTGAATAGAGAAATTCTTGCTTTGAAATTTTAATGTGTTGTTTCATAAAAAGGATATTTTTTTGTGCGAAACACTTTTGTTTACTAAAAATAGATACAATAAAACGGAACAAACTTCGATCTGCAACTTTCCATTATTATTTTTTTTTGTTTCATACAATTTGGCCCCGTTCGCTTGTCACATAAAGAAATTTTGTGAATTCTTTCTTTTGCTGAATCGAAATTTGCTTAAATTTGCTTAATTGAAAAACTTAATCATTATTATTGTGCTCGTTTTTGGCTGCACAAACTTGAATGTCGTGCTGCTTCTTTTATAATAGCCATTCATTAATTGCCCAATCTATGACGTCTTTCCTAAGAATACTACCAATAAATTATTCAATCGATTATTCAATAAAATTGCATAGTGTATTCGTATTAGACAGACAAGCATCAGCCGCGCTCGTAAACCCTCATTTTCCGCCATAAAAAAAACTTCATGAATAAAGAAATTGCTGTTTAAGTTCTGTAATTTCATATTCTGTTTGGCATTTACTAGATAGGCTATCAGAACTGACGATGCGTAGTGCTGAGAAGATTTAAAAGCCAGTATTTACGAGTACATAATGTCTCTTGTCAACCTTCTGTCGTAATAAACTTATTTTGGTGGAAATATATTCGTATATTTGGTGCGCCTGGGTACCTAGACGTGGGTTTCTGTAATCGTAAGTGCCAGTAGAATATAATAATATAATATTAGCTGTCAATCTCATAATCTTTGAAGTGAAAACCTCTATAGCGATGCTTGGCACTTTTTTAGATGGTTTTTTTTTAATATTACAAGTGAGCAAACGAGCAGGCGGGCCACCTGATGGTAAGTGGTCACCACCGCCCATAGCACCCACTGTCTTATTAATGGCATATTTTGACACTAATAAGACAGCAAAGCGCGTTGCTCACTTTGAGAACTACGATGGTATCTCTCATGTGCCAGTAATTTCACTGGCTCCCTTGCCCTTCAAACCGAAATACAGCAGTGCAAACACTGCTGCTTCACGGCAGAAAAAAGCAAGGGGGTGGTACTTCCCCAGACGGACTTTCCACAAAAGCCGTACCACCTTCAAAAAAAAAAAAAAAAAAGGTAAAAAATGTTAAACTCGCGTCAGATGTCGTTTTATACCATTTTGGTATCGGAACCCTAAAAAACGTCCACTGCTGGACATAGGCCTCCCCCAAGATCTCCATGACGACGGATCCTGCGCTGCTCGCATCCAGCGGCTTCCCGCGATTGACTAGATCGTCGGTCTGACTAGATCGTCGGTCTGACTAGATGGTCGGTCTGACTAGATCGTCGGTCCACCTTGAACAACAATACTATAGTATTTACCTCTTCCTAAGGGAATCGTAAAAAGCGACTAAGGCATCTTGAACCAGAGAATGTACAGAGCATTTTCCTTCTTCGTATAGTCACAGATTAGATAATAGTAAACTGGTATAGTATAGTCAGGAGCTCGTCAAGTTTGACACATTGGACTTTGAGCTTGAGTCGCACTGTAAATGTCGTGCTTGATGTGCTCTTGGCTGTACCATAAAAGCTAACACTCACTACTGCTGCAGTATCCTCTGTGAAAAAATCCCTGGTTGGATGTATCCTTGATATACGGCCGTAAGTTTTATGTGGATAGGTTTAAGTAGGTGGGTACAGTCAAGAGCACGTCAAGCGTCCACTCACCCCCCCACTCCTCCCCCCTCACTCTCTGACTCATCCAAAGGTTGATGTTGTACCAATTGCCGCCAGAGGGCAAAATAAATGGATTGTATGATGAAAAATCTTCTGTCTTAGGTCCTCATAAAATAATTCTACTTCTACAACTAAAACCGCTTCTCGAACTCTCTTGGTTTATTTACTTGACGCCCACTTGTAATTATGACACAAGTCCTCGTTCAACACAAAGTTATTAAGTCCAATAACTGAGGCAACACTCAATTTAAGTCCGTCCGTGTCGGAGAAACTTTGAAGCCAACTAACTTACTTCTCAATAAATACGCTTTAATCAAGTAACTTGGTGAACCTGTACCCATAACAGCCAACAGAACTCTCGTAGCTACTTCTTTACATTATAATAAAATTGCAAATATCTGTACTTACATCATTTTGACACTAATTGCACTCAATATAAAGATGCTTAATTTTACTTCGGTTTTACTTCGTTAAAATTGTTATCATCTAACGATCTCACTATTCAATAACGTGTATGGAAATGTGGCCCTTTCTGTCTGGATTACGAGTATACGTATGAAATTGTATGGCGTAAAGGCACCAGTATCCCCGTTTGTGTTTTATGACAAACACATTTCCTTGGCCTCTTAAGTTTTACGTTATTCACCCTTATTTTATTATTACCCTGCATATTTTAAGAGGTGGTTCTGTCCATGAAACTGACCAACTTTTCCTATAGAACAAAGGTCTCGCCTTCCAAACAAACTGCATCAGCTGACAGCAAATTTTGTATGGCAGGCCGAATTGTTTTTCGTATATCAACCTAGTATGTTCCTATCCTTGGGAAAAGTTGATCAGTATCATGGGCAGAACAATGTCTTAAAATATCCGGGGCGATAAAAAAACAACGCTGTATTTATATAAATATATTTAACAGTACTTATGTCTCTCTGCAGAACAGGTCGCCGCCGCCCGCATCAGTCCCCTCAACTCTTCTCTACTCACCGCCGGAACCCTTAGAGGTAAATATATCTTTATATTTATGTATAACTAACGGTCTGCTCTGCGAATTCGCACACATAGAACCCGTACCCGTCATATAAAAACCTCACACAAAAAAAGCACTTTCAGTGTTACCAAATTTTGTAATTTTCTGGGAAATCTTTCAGTACCTACTTGAAATCAAGAATACACCAAAACAAGAATGAATCAAATCGGTCAGGTCAATCTCAAGTGATACCATTGTACATGGATTTAGAAATAGTTACGCCATAATGCCAAGTGCCAAGCCTAACAAGAGTTTTCAAGCCGCCAATCGTTACGTAGTTACGCCATAGTGCCAAGCCTAACAAGAGCTTTCAAGCCGCCAAACGTTACGTAGTTACGCCATAGTGCCAAGCCTAACAAGGGCTTTTAAGCTTTCTTAAGGCAAGTCATTCAGAAACATTCTGCCTATTTTTGAGGACATTTCTGTCAATGTGTTGTTCTAGAATATGCATAAGTTTTTAAAATATTAGCATTAACTTGAAGCCTAAAACATGACGAAATTGCCAGGGAGATTTACACTGTGCTCCCCCCTGTAAAGCGAAAGTGAACCAGAAAGAAAACGTTGGCGACTGTTTGAGACAACACAAACGGGATTTAAACACGAGATCGCTTGAAGCCTTCATCAGCTGCTGCATTGACTACGGAGTGTCAATTCACTAAATAATGGTTCAGCATGGAATATTTTTTTATAATTTATTTTATTATAAATAATATAGTTTTATTTTTAGAGTGGGAATTAATTAGATCAAATTCAACAGGAATTGTTATATGTATTTTATTAGATTGAATATCTTTGTTATTTATAATGTTTGTATTTTTAATTTCTTCAGTTGCACAAAAACAAAAATTTCAATTGAGCAGGCAAACACCCACGCCAAGTTTCCACCAAAAAGTCCCAAACATTCCTTTTAAATTTTCAAGAAAAAGTGCATAGCTTGGCTCATGGCTGGCGCAGCTTGGCTCATGGCTCTATTTAGTAATGAAGCTTGATTTGAGTGACAGCAGAACAGAACTAAAGGCAAGAGCAGGCCGGACCGCTATTAGTCTCTGTCACTTCGACATCGTACGCATCGCTCCGTCCTGCATATATATAAATATAATAAAAAATGTTCCACGGGAGAAAAAAATCTCCCGTGGTACACCCAGGTGAACCACGCGGGTGTTCCACGGGCAATGCCTGCTGCCTGATGTCTTACTGAAGTCATTCTACTCATCATATCAGCCGAAAGACGTCCACTGCTGGACATAGGCCTCCCCTAAGGAACTCCATGACGACCGGTCCTGCGCTGCTCGCATCCAGCGGCTTCCCGCGACCTTGACCAGATCGTCGGTCCACCTTGTGGGGGGCCTGCCAACGCTTCGTCTTCCGGTACGTGGTCGCCACTCTAGAACCCTCACGCCCCATCGGCCATCAGTTCTGCTTGCGATGTGCCCTGCCCACTGCCACTTCAGTTTAGCAATTCTCAGGGCTATGTCAGTTACTTTAGTTCTTCTGCGGATCTCCTCATGTCTGATTCGATCGCGCAGAGACTCCGAGCATAGCCCTTTCCATAGCCCTTTGGGTGACTTTGAGTTTTCTGATAAGGCCCATCGTGAGCGGCCACGTCTCGGTGCCATATGTCATCACTGGTAACACACACTGGTCAAAGACATTTGTCTTGAGACACTGCGGTATTTTGGACGTGAAGATATTGCGGAGCTTCCCGAACGCTGCCCATCCGAGTCGGATTCGACGAGTAACCTCTTTCTCTAAGTTGGATTTACCCAGCTGGACTGTTTGTCCCAGGTATACGTACTCATCAACAACTTCGAGCGTAGAGTCTCCAACTTTGAGTGGAGTGGGTACAACAAGGGCGTTAGACATAATTTTCGTCTTATCCATGTTAATTTTAAGACCCACTTGTTGTGAAACTCTACTGAGGTTATATAGCATCGTGCCGAGATCTTCCAGGGTCTCAGCCATTACGACAATATTGTCGGCAAATCGAAGGTCATGTACTCGCCATTGATGTTGATGCCAAGTCCTTTCCAGTCCAGGAGTTTGAAGACGTCTTCCAATGCAGCGGTGAACAGTTTAGGAGATATGACGTCTCCCTGTCTCACTCCTCGCTGCAATTGGATAGGTTTCGAGTCCTGGTCCTGAAGACGAACTGACATAGTGGCGTTTTTGTACAGATCCTTCAACACTTCAATGTACCGATAGTCGACTTGGCACCTCTGGAAAGATCGTAGCACGGCCCACGTCTCGATCGAATCGAAGGCCTTCTCATAGTCCACAAACGCTAGGCAAAGTGGCTGGTTATACTCTTCGGTCTTCTGTATAACTTGCCGTAGCGTATGTATGTGGTCTATGGTACTGAAGCCTTTACGAAAACCGGCTTGTTCGGGAGGCTGGAAGTCGTCGAGCCTGCGCGCGAGACGGTTCGTAATGACTCACGAGAACAGCTTATAGACATGGCTCAGAAGTGAGATGGGTCTGTAATTCTTCAGCAGGGTCTTATCACCCTTTTTGAAGAAGAGTACCACCACACTTCTGTGCCATGCCTGTGGCGTTTTCCCTTCGAGTATGACAGAATTAAACAGCTTCTGAAGAGCTTTAAGCGCTGGCCTTCCGCCTGCTTTCAGAAGCTCAGCCGTAATTCCAACGTGCCCGGGTGCCTTGTTGTTCCTAAGCTGTCTGAGAGCCATTCTAATCTCGTACAAGCTGACGTCCGGGATATCTTCGGTATGGTGTCGGGTAAGTCTAGCTCTTGGATCGTTGGCCAGACTGCTAACGGGTGGGCCGGTTGACGTGTATAACTGCCCATAGAACTTCTCGACTTCCCTCAGTAGCTCATTCTTGGACGATACGGTTCTGCCATCCTCGGTCTTCAGCCTCGTCAACTGGCTCTGTCCAATAGACAGATCTCTTGCGAACACTTTGGAGCCTTTGTTCCGCTCAATCGCTTCTTTAATATGGTTAGTATTAAATAGCCGAACTTAGAGATCTGTTTATTGAGCCGCCGATATTGAGAAGCATCTTTCGGAGACTGCAGAACCATTTCGCGCCTTTCTTCCATTAGCTTGAGGGTATGGTCAGAGATCTTTTTGGTTCTTTTAGTACGGTGGGGTCTAAAGTACTTTGACCCAATTGTATGGACAGTTTCCACGATTCCGTTATTGTAGTCGTCCACATCTACGCATTCACCAAGGCATTCAAAGTGGTTTTGCAGTTCGAGCTGAAAGCCGTCGGGGTTTTGGATATTGGTGGGTACTGGTCGGAGGTAGACTTCATCAGTCGAGTTCTTTCCAGCTTTACGTTGATATTCAATGTGCCTCTTACCAACCGGTGATCGCTTCCGGTTTTAACCGCATTGATCACAGAGACATCATTGAATATTTGCTTTTTCGTCGACATGATAAAGTCAATCTCATTTTTTGTAGCACCATCGGGACTGATCCAGGTCCATTTTCGGTTTTCCGACTTTTTGAAGAAGGAATTCATCATAAAGAGTCCTTCTTTCTCCAAAAAGTCGGCTAACATGTGGCCTCTGGAATTCCGATATCCAACACCAAATTCTACTTAGGCTACATGATTTAATTCTAGACTCTAGGTGACAGGTGCATGCACTTTCTGATTACAAAACAAAGAAAGTGGATGATTTAGTATCGTAGTAGTACCTAAATAGTATCGTAAGAGTATCAATGTCGTTTTCGCTGTTAAAAATTTTGAATAGACCTCATAATAGTTAAGTTTCCGAAATCATCTACAAACAAGAATTTCAAAAGCTTGTCATAACGAAATACCTTTGTTTTGAAGCGAAACAATAATTGGTTCATTAATTATATACATTCATACGTACTTACGAAGATACTCAATTTGCTACGTTTGTAATTAAACTATCATTTACCTCATAGTTCGACTTGATAGTATTAATTTGCAGGTAATTAACCGGTGGCGTCGTGTTTCAGCATGGTTTCAGTTACTAGATAACAGGCAGTATTACGTAGGCATAGTACCTACGTAATTAAAGCCACAGTCGAATGTAGAGTTTTGTTAGAGTTATAAGATCTCATACTTCAGTAGCAAATCTGCGGATATTCCGCAACGCGAAGGATCTTTCCGTCAAGTCTGACTTCATCATAACATCCCATGACACGTCCACTGCAGGACAGGAAGTCCTTCCAGGACTCCAGCAAAAACGAGTGGCACTTTGGAGGGGATTTACCATAGTCACCACGCTTGTAAGCATTGCGGCTGGTGACCGCAGTATGTAAGGTGGTACGATACATAGAAAGATGCTGCTGCCCATCCTCCGGTTCGTAAGCATTTAGTCGCCTCTTACGACACCCACGGGTAGAGACGGTTGGTACTATTCTTTGCGGGCATCACACGAACGAAGTCTAAGTTACTAGAGCCGAATTTCCGCGTCGGAACTTACAGCAAGGTCTTAGCATTTGTGACATTTGCTATGTCGTTCCGTGTGGTGCCGGCAAAGAATAGAACCAACCCATACATACCCAGGGGTGTCGTAAGAGGCGACTAAGGGTTAACTGGAGGATGGGCAGCAGCATCCTCCTTTGTATCTTACTGCGTTCACCTACAACCGTGGTCCATGGTGCCAGCCGTAACGCTGACAAGCGAGGTGACTATGGTACTTCCCCTCCACATTTTTCCAGCAAAAGCTAGAATTCTGGAGGGAGCTCCCTGTCCTGTAGTGGACGTTTCATGGGATGTTATGATGCTATGTGGTTGCGGATCGTTCCGACGCAGAAACTCCTCTCTGGTGTGTCATTCTTCACGGGAATACCTATCCGTCGCGGAATTTCCGCAAGAAAAAACAATAATATCTGTGTCGCTACACTAATATTTAAATCCGCTTGTTTTCAACCTAGTTATGTCAGCTACTCTTTCCTGAACGTCAAAAAAGAAATTTTATACAATCGCGAACTATGACTTCATGATTTCTTGAAATCGTATATGAAATCTCTAACTCTAAATCATTAGGTACATAAATTTAAAATTACTTTACATCTAGTAAAGTAAGTAGGTCCTTCTTACCCCCAAATGGGGCTTGTAGTTGACCAATTGGCGCTCTAGAGTAATAATGTAGCTAGAAAAGCCCTAGGGCGGTAAGTAATTTAAAAAATGTTTTATTCTTGTAATTCCGGTTTTTTTTCTACTTACCTTACAATCGAGATGTAAAGCAGAGTAGTTAGCTCGGGTGTAAGCATCAATTGCACCCGCGAACTATATCTCGGGCTGCAATTGATGCCTTACAGCCCTTGGCTACTAATCTACTTCTTATATGAATTTAATTTTCTACCTAGAAACCATCCTTATGTAGGCGATAAATCATTGACGAGCCACGTTGCGTAGTGTATCACGTGATGTGCCCAAGCACAACACGCCAACGTGTTTTTACCCGACTACGGCAAAGCAAAAGGAGGGTTATGATTTTGACAGGCTATGTATGTATGTATGTATGTATGTATGTATGTATGTATGTATGTATGTATGTATGTATGTATGTTCATCTGTTCCATCATAACTTCTAAACTACTTCTCATATTTTGACAAATGAGGTGTCGTTAGAAGCGTCTTAATTATCCGCTGGTTATAGAATACGAGAAATTTCGTTTAATTGTATGTGGCGCCCTCTAGAGCAGATTAAGTCAAGGACTATTAAAAAAAAAATTTTTACCGTACCGTGTTGGGTATCAAATGAAAGTGCTTAACGAGCACATTTCAAAAATATATACCAGGCCACTCAGAAAGTATTGCGAAAAATAGTTTTTATATATGGGAGACTGGCCGGTCAGAATCTTTTTCGAAAATATGATTACTTGTAAGTAAAAATATGTGTGTTCCATTTTCAAAATTTCCCTCCACATTTTTTGCGAGCCAATTCAAAGTATCGTGTCTTACTGAAAAATGGATCTGCGCCGGGAACATTTTAGAGCTATGATTTTTTACGATTTCAAGTGTCGCCTGAAACCGGATGAATCGTTCGATAGACTTCAAATGGCATTTATGGATGAAGGCCCCTCCAAGGCAACCGTGTATCGTTGGTATAACGAATTTAGGCGCGGTCGACCAACCTTGGGGGATGAAGAAAGAAGCGGTCGCCCTTTGACGGCTATTACGGAAGAAAACGTGCTAGCAGTGAAAAATTTAATCCAAGATAATAGGCGAATTACATATCAGGAGATTCAGCACATATTAAAGATTGGATCGGGAAGCGTTCACGAGATTCTACATGGGCATCTTCGCGTGAGGAGGATAGTATCGCGCTGGGTGCCGCACTACCTCACCGACGCTCAGAAGCAGGCCCGGGTGGAATGGTGCCGTGATATGCTGAACAAATTTGAAGCAGGCTCGTCTCGGCGTGTTTACGACATCGTAACAGGTGATGAGTCCTGGATTTATCAATACGATCCAGAAACCAAGCGCCAGTCGACAGTTTGGGTGTTTCAAAATGAACCAACGCCTACCAAAGTGAAGCGATCTCGAAGCGGGGGGAAGATTTTGATCGCCAGCTTTTTTAATTTGACTGACCACTTGGCCTCAATTCCCTTACGAGATCAAAGAAGCATCAACGCCGAATGGTATACTACCAAATGTTTACCAGAAGTTTTTTCTGTTGTGAGCAACAAGCGACCAAACACAGGGCTCCGCGGACTACTGCTCCACCACGACAATGCGCCTGCACACACCGCGCTCAAAACGAGGGACTTCCTGGACAGCACACCAGTCAAACTCCTGGGTCACCCTCCTTACAGCCCTGATCTAGCACCGTGTGACTTCTTTTTATTTCCAAAAATAAAAAATCAGCTCAAGGGGATACAATTTTCGTCGCCGGAAGATGCGCTGGCTGCGTTCGAGCAGGCTGTAAACGAGGTGTCTACGGCGGACTGGAAAAAGTGTTTTGAAAACTGGTTCAGACGCATGAATCTTTGTATAGAGGCTGGTGGAGAGTACTTTGAAAAGATTTAATAAAAATATATGTACCTGTAGAACAATTTTTTTTAGTGTCGCAAATATTTCTGAGTGTCCCACGTATGTTGTTAGCTTTTTTATGTATTTACAACCCCAAAATAATTGAAATAAAAAATCAGTTCAAAAACTAGAACCCGACTACTGGCAAATCTTGCTCTAAAAAGTATGTAACAAGAAAATATTGTCATCGGAAATTGTTATGTACAAACTATGGTATTAAATAAATATTCATAGCGATGTTCAGATAATAGCCGTGGTCATGTTATGCCACCTATCCGAAAAAAGCGATCATAAACTTCAGGGCAAAGAGGCATAACAATATGACCACGGCTATTATCTGAACATCGCTATGAATATTTATTTTATACCATAGTTTGTACATAACAATTTCCGATGACAATATTTTCTTGTTACATACTTTTTAAAGCAAGATTTGCCAGTAGTCGGGTTCTAGTTTTTGAACTGATTTTTTTACTCACAAAACGCGCTAGGGTTTGTAGCGGTTCGGAGCGTCTGTAGTCGCAACTTACAATTAGGCGGACTACGAACCCCAGCGCGTTACAATATGTTTCCCGCTTAAGTTGTTACATGAACTGTCTCAAATATTGAAAGATCCAATATAGAGAAAATATGAGAGCAAAGTTATTGCCAATTAGGGTAGGTAAATGGTATTTATTTTTCTAATATCTACGACGGAGAAATTTTATTACCTTGGCGTAATTATGTTAAAAGAGCTCGGCGAGGCCATAGAGGCTGGTATACTAATTTGTTATGGCTTCGCATCTTTTGAAGAAAATTTACGGATAAAATATTGTTCTTTCTTCATATACTTACACTCTTATTTTTTTAATCACCCTGGATATTATAAGAGGTGATATTATAAGGAACATAGGTCGAAATACGAAAAAAAATACTCGACCTCCCATACAAAATGAGCTATCAGCGGGATTGTATGGGAAATCAAACTATTTTTTTTCGTATTTCGACCTATGTTCCTTGGGAAAATTTGCTCAGTTTTATGGGCAGAACCACCTTCTAAAATATCCGGCGTGATAGAAAAATAACGCTGTATATAAATAAGTTTGTTAGAAAAAGAGAAGCATAATACTGTTCAGTTTGTTTTGTATTCAAGTCATTGACGTAGGAAAAACCATAGAATATATGAAACAAAGTTGTCCAATATTTTTTTTTTCGTCAATGTGCTTACTCTTGACCTCGATCTAGTCTTGAAGACAGAGATGAGGTCGACGATGAAACGAGCTTACCCAGAAGAAGCCTATTCACTCGCGACTTGAATATATTCGGGTTATATGAACTCGGAAACACAGACGCAAGAAGAAAATTCCACTCTTTAGCCGTTTGATTTGATTTCTTTGATTAAAGCCTACTCACACTGTAGTATCAAACGTTCGATGTACAATAAATATTTATTTTTTCTAACCTATACTGTCTCACTGCTGGGCAAAGGCCTCCCCCTCGTTCCTCCAACTATCGCGGTCTTGAGCAAATTACCACCAACCGCATCGGTAGGATTCTAAGTCGTCACGCCATCTTTTCATGGTCCACCCTGGACGGAGGCCATCATTTTATGTTTTTCCTTAAACAATGGTTTTCCTTATAGTATAAGCACAGAATAAAGTAGGTAATAGTACTATCATACAGATTGTCCGCCCGCGTGATTCTCGTGGTCCATCTGAGTGGCTTTTGTACTGAATACGCAGGCCTACGCGACCTTCCAATTTCAAATTCGCGCTCGATGTAAGTATGTAGTGTAGATGTGGTACGAGTATAAGTAAATCCAACTAGCTGTTCTTTGCGACTTCGTTCGCACGTTCGCTTCAAACCTTTTTACCTGTGGTATAAGTTTTCATAAATTTAACTAGTCAGAGATAGATACTGTCAGAGATAGAATTCAAAAGCGCGACAATTTTAATAATGCTTGGGTTGTAAACACTGGTTTATGTGGAAAGGTGGACTTGATACTTCTACACTAATGTTATAAATAAGTAAAAAAACAAAATTTCAACTGTTTATTTCATGCAAAAAACTTAATTACGTAAAGTTTGAAATAGTAGTCCAGTCAATCTACGAAAGTTTTTATGGAGAGGGTTGCGTTAATTATATTACCAGTAAAAACATTCAAAAAATTAAAACCACAGTAATCCCCGACATAACGTTGATATTCTCAACCTGTATAATATTTACCATGTAGCAAAGGTCAGCTTAAATTGGTACTTTAACAAAAATGTGTTTTAACAAAATTGCCGGATTTAATTATTAACAGCTTCAAATAGCCTATATTACCTACCGTTTAAAATTAATTTCTATAAATGTGCATTTAATGTAACTTCATATCATAGATTGACTGGACTATAGGTGTTAAGGTAGTTATATGTGCCTGTAATCTGCAAATATCCACTATAAGAATTTTTCGAATCGGTTTAGTAATTCTAAAGCGTTCTTATTAATTATTGTTAATTTACTAAACAGTCACGTACTCGTAGTTACCATGTAAATAAGAAATGCATAAAACATATTAAAGTAAGAAAAATTTTGCATGCCAAGTATAGGTATTTGGTGAACCATGAGATACTTACTGTAATTGTTTTGACATTTTTCTACCATGAGTTCTAGCGAATAATTTTCATTTCATTTCGTTCCACTAAAGTCCTGTCTTGAGGAGAGTAACTAGAATATTCCGACAATCTACTGTCTGCCAATTAAGGAAGACTCCGAACTTCCGCACATGATTGTGCTCATTTTATTTTTCCAATAGGAATTTTCCTCTGACAGACGATAATGTTTTCTTCCTCTCTGTATCGTTGTGTAAAAAGCAATCGTTGATACATTCGCAATCGTAATGAAAAAGGAGAGAATTTTTATTTGAGGATGCTTTGTTATATTCATCTCTCTCTCAGCTACGATGGTGAAAAAATTAAGACAATCGTTCTTCAATTAGGCATGTCTTCGAATGATTTTTCTTCGATTAAATTCATTTATTTGTTTAAAAACATAGTTTTTTTTTTCTTAATAATATTATCCGAATTTAAATGTTTTACCACTAATTGGCGTGAAAATTCCATTATACTAAGTACAAAAATATTTTTTCCTATTTCATAAAAAAAAAGTTAGAAGCCGATTTTTTGTTCCTTTCCTGAAAGTTTTGTTCACTGAAAGGTGTTCAGTGTCGTTGACTGATCATGCCCCTTCAGTATTCGGAAGGCTGTCCCTAACACCCTTTATACTCGCACTTTGCCGGTTTTGTTTTAATATTTTCCCTATCACTCTATTTTGCAAACATGTTTCAATATTGATAAGTTTGAATTTAGTTCTTAAGGTTGAATGTTTTGTAAGATTTTCTTTTTCCCCTGTTTCGAGTACTTGCAAACAAAATACATATGTATTCGGTAATCCCTTGGGAGCCGGAAAATTGGTCGGCTCGGTGGAGGGAACTGCCTAAGGACATGTTGCGAGTTGTTCACACGATTTCCAATATCGATCTGTGACTTGTTAAGGACAGGCTGGAATATTTACTTTTTGTTAGTACACGAAGGTTTTTCACACAAGATTATCTGAGTCCAAGCTGGACAAATACGCTGTCTGATTTATTTATAAGAGGGAGGTAGGAATGTCAAGATCATAGCAAGTGGAGGGCTCTGCCTACCCGAAAGAGAAAGAGACGCAATGTATGAAGAAAACCTAATAGTAGGAGATCCAACAAGGTGTATCTTGCACAAAACTTGCTGGGATGAAACTTGGCCCAATTCAAGAAGTGGTGCTCCCTGGCAGGACGCGACAGAGACGCACAGTGGGGCTTACATAATGTCGAAAATGCGTCGTGTTTTACTAGGTCGATAGTTGTATCTTTTGAACCGACATAGGTAAAAGAATGAAAATATCTTATTATATGTGTTTTTAAGACAAATATAATTACCTAATAATAAAAATAAAAAAATAATAAAAATAAGGGAGGTCACCATACAAGAAATGTATTTTGTTTGTTTTTGCTCTGAACTTTGTCGTCAGAAAGGTTATTAATTCGAGCGTCAAACTTGGTATGAAATATAGTTCACTAAAAAGTCAACAAAATGACAATGTCCTGACTGACTGACTAACTGACTGATTGACTGACTGACTGACGCCGACCTGTAACCGCTTTAGCTACACATTTGAAATAGTGTGTGCTAATTTAATGCATACCACAAACACCATATCAGAAAAGATTTTCCAAAAACCACGCGAACCGCGTGGGAGAATGCATGCGGCATGCGGGTGTGGATCGCAAGGGAGGCGGAGATTTTCCGTTCTGTATGATAGTTTGATAGTACTTGCACTAGAACTACGAATGCCCTATAATCGGGTAAAATTATTTACATTTTGTATTTTTGACAAATCGAACGATTTGATTGTTTTGTATTAGTTCAAAGCCGACCGGTGAGGCTGTAGCATCTTTGATCTGGTCTTCTACCAGCATACGCCGCTTCTCGGCAAAGTCTTATTTGAAGTAGTGGCATCGAGCCCTTGTAACCGCGAATATTGTTTTAAGTGCTCAATAAACAGTTTATTTTCAGATTTTAAAATATTTTTATTTCAGATAGGGCTCTCTCTGAGGGTCTTTACGGTACTGTAGTACTTTATTCTGTGCTAAACCATGTTTTTTTTGCAGCTGCTATGCGTGTTCCCGGAGCGGGCGTCCCGCGTGTGTGCATCCGCATGCGGGGCGGCGGCGCGCGCAGGCGGGGAGGCGCATTCGGTGCGGTCTGCGCGCGAGGCGCTAGACTTCCTGCGGCGAGACACCGACAACCGCGTCCCGCATGTCATCGTCATCGACGCACGGCAGCCGCAGTCGCTTGATGCTGCTCTGCTGGCCAGGTAACTAACAAACATCTTCTACTATTTTTAGGGTTCCGTAGCCAAATGGCAAAAAACGGAACCCTTATGGATTCGTCATGTCTGTCTGTCTGTCCGTCCGTATGTCACAGCAACTTTTTTCCAAAATTATAATAACTATACTGTTGAAACTTGGTAGGTAGTTAAAATTTTCACACAAAAATAGAAAAAAAGCAATAAATTTTGGGGGTTCCCCATACTTAGAACTGAAACTCAAAAACATTTTTTTCATCAAACTCATACGTGTAGGGTATCTATGGATAGGTCTTCTAAAATGATATTGAGGTTTCTAATATATTTTTTTTTCTAAATTGAATAGTTTGCGCGAGAGACACTTCCAAAGTGGTAAAATGTGTGTCCCCCCCTGAAACTTCTAAAATAAGAGAATGATAAAACTAAAAAAATATATGATGTACATTACCATGCAAACTTCCACCGAAAATTAGTTAATCAAGATCTAGTAAGTAGTTTTTTTTAATACGTCATAAATCGTAAACCGCAATTTACCTTTCATTCAATCAACTCAAATCAGCTATTAATATAATATAATCGATAACCTTATCGATGGGAAAGTTGATCTATTTTTTTGTACTTTGAGTGAATTCACTAGGGCGGCATTATTTGTCATTTCTTATATTGTTAAGTAAATATACTGATAAACTGCACTATCGCATTAGGTTTATCCTGTAATGATAGATGTAAGTTATGTGAATTAAATAAATAAATAAATAAATAAATAATGTGGTGGTACGGAACCCTCAGTGTGCGAGTCCGACTCGCACTTGGACAGTTTTTTTAAATTAGGTCCAATCTATGAGTTTGGCGAATTTGAATGGAGAATTTTAGGTATAAGTACTTACTCAATTTTCGGCACTAACATATTTGCATTGCAAATCCAAGTATTACAAACTTTTTAAGTATGAATGAGAAGACATAAAGTTTACAGCAGCTTAAATTTTCGAAAAAGATCATCCGTGACAAAATATACGAATGTAATGATGAAAACAGATGACATGTAAGACGAACAATTTTCGAACCTTTATTTTAATTACAAAACAAATATCAAAAATTAGAAGCTTAGCGAAAATAAGTTGTCTGAGTGGATGGGAACAATAAGAGAATCAAGAAAAACCATGTGAGAACTAAAAAGTGAAAGTAAAAAAAAGGTAAGGTGGCGCGAGACTCGACCAAGTCACCGTGCGTATCTTACAATACTCGTAGCCCGGCAGTAGGCCTTTTTCAGATTTTCAGGCTGTTCCGTCTTGGTTAAAGCCCCAGCTTTCTTGTCCAGCCAATGTTTTTAGTATCAGTATAAGCTACTCTATTATGGACAATCACTTTAGCTGTAACATTCATTAGAGAAGCCTTACGTAACGAGCTGCAAGCCTATTAGGAGTCATGATGATGATTTTTTGCTGTCAGTAGGTATAACTACTCTATTACTCTAGTAGATATAACTATTATGTGTTTACCAATCGTAAAACGTAGTTATTTACGCAATAAGGCATATTTTGCATAATGCATAAATTGCAATACATATTTCATAAATTTTCCATTTTCTGAAGTCTATGGAATCGTTATAGAGATCAAATGTAAAAAAAATCCGAGTTCACATTGACATAAAAGATAGTCCTTTTTGGTTTATTCCTCTTCCAACTTTACATCGCTTAGAATTGAGGATCATTTTTGCAAAGTAATAAATCAAACACTTAGATACACTGTACATCAATCTCAGTAAGTAAACTTGCCGGGGGCAGTAGCAAGCTGCCCCATTATCGTATCGCTTGCACTTGCAGCGATGCAGATACCTAATACATCAGAAACTAGCAAGTTCACTTAGCTGAGTGACTTAGCTAGTTTGGTATCATGCTATGATACTGCACGTATTTGAATTAGTTGGGAAGGTTTAGTTATCTACTCCCGTCATAGAATGTTTAGTTTTTGAACAGATTCACGATCTTCCTTCTTCTTTCTTCCTTGATTCAGAAACTAATTCGGCATACATTGCTAGTTAATTGTCAGCCATGTTGTGGATCATACGTCTCGGACTATGAGAAAAATATTTTACTTTTTTAAATTTTTACGTGCCCGCGACTTGGGTCTGCGCAGGTTTATAAATTGTAGCCTATGTGCTATTCTGATGTATAAGCTATATTATTGTAAAGTTTCATTAAAATCCAGTCAGTAGTTTTTACGTGAAAGAGTAACAAATATACATCCATCCATACATACATGTTTACAAACTTTCGCGTTTATAATATTATAGTAGGATAGTAGGATAGGATGTTTCTTATACATACCCGTGGGTGTCGTAAGAGGCGACTAAGGGTTAAAAACTGGAGGATGGGCAGCAGCATCCTCCTATGTATCATACCATCTTACTTACTGCGGTCACCTACAACCGCGGTCCATGGTGCCAGCCGTAACGCTAACAAGAGAGGTGACTATGGTACTTCCCCTCTACATTTTTCCAGCAAAAGCTAGAATTCTGGAGGGAGCTCCCTGTCCTGTAGTGGACCTTTCATGGGATGTTGTGATGATGATGATGATGAGGATGTTTCTTAGGGAAAGTTGTTCAGTTTCATGGGCATATTCACATCCTTCAGAGGTGACCCCTTCTGTTACACCTTGTCACGAGCAATGAGGGAATGTATATATGTATTCATTGTGCAAATTGATTCTAAATACATTTACTATTTTCCCAAAGCGGGTACAGTCAAGAGCGAGTCAATCTTGACACATTAGACTTTGTATGGTTCTTATTACAGTAGCCGCAGAAGCTAAAGTCGCGCTGCGAGTGTCAAGCTTAAATTGCTCTTGGCTGTACCATACCAGTAAAGAACTCCTTTTTAAAACAAAATCAGACTTTATTTACAAGAAGTATTCAAGTGACGAATGAAAGAAGCATTGACCGAAAAAAAAATAACTCAGTTCCGAGTAAATATGAATAATATAACTCCATAGAAAATGCTGTTAAGGACCGGAAAAAAAGGTCCTACCCCGGGCGGATGAAATACGAAAAAAGTCCTCGCGCCACTTACTCTTTATAGGTATCTCATTTCCTTATAAATTTTTATTTTCCCGTGAAAGACGGGGACAGATAGAGCTTTTTGGTTTCGACAAAGGTTTTAGTCTCCTTTATTTGTATCTCTGAAGAACATCTTAATAATTTTATCCGATTTGTAAAGCAGTATCAAAGAGAAATTTCCTGTTTATTATAAGACGGTTTATATTTATATTTATTTTGGAGAAAAAACAGACAATAGCGTATATTAGGTCTAAATGAAATAGAGTTAAATTAATGTGCTTAACACTACCTCCATGTACATTTCTCGCTTAGAGTTAGAAAGTAGGGATTCAGAAGTATACAAAAAACTTTTACTTTAGTAACAAATAGTGCTTAGTGCGCGCAAACAAACATTAATCCAAATGTTGGTGAAACCATATCAATTATTTTGTAAGATCAGAACTGGGAAGGTCGACAAAGTTAAATACAGTAGAGGGAAGGAAGACGCAGACACATTCAGATGTCAGTATTAGAAACCAATATTTTGCGGATTTTTCTATTAAAACTTGCTTTAGATTCATGAAAGATATCAACGTCAGTGAAGAAACCATTACATGTCCTGCCAAGACGGTACATGAATATACTACGTTTGTAACGTCGTAATTTAATATTTTCACACGAATTTATTAAACCCTTTCAACAGAACCGTACCAGCGTAATAATATAGTACCTGGGCGACCGAGCTTCGCTCTACAAATAGCCGCCTTAACATTAAAATATAATCGGATGAGCAGTCTATGCTATCCGCCAACAGATGGCACTGTAGGTTTCTGTCTAAAACACGGTATTTTAAAAATGCTTAAAACACGGGGGTAACGTTTTTTTGCGGACATGAGACCTAGCTAGATCGATTTATCGTCCCCAAAAACTCCAGTAGAGTAAATTTCATCGACATCGAAACCGATTACAAATATGCTCGTTTAATAGTAGTACCTGGGCGACCGAGCTTCGCTCTATTAACAGCCGAGCTTCGCTCTACTACCCGCCAACAGATGGCGCTGTAGGTTTTTGTCTAAAACGTGAAATTTTAAAATTGCTTGAAAACACGGGAAAAACGAATTTTCCCAGACATGAGACCCAGCTAGATCGATTATTCGCCCCTGAAAACCCCCGTATGGTAAATTTCATCGAAATATTGAATAGTGTAGGATGTAGAGATAATTTTCAATTCATCAGAACATCGTAAAAAGTCAATTGCTGAACAGGGCTCCCCCCAGCATTTCACAGGAAAACCTGTTAGTTTTGCGGCTGGTACCTTGAACCGCGGTTGTCTGGTGACCGCAGCATGTACGAGTAAGATGACAGACGCTGCTGCCTATACTCCTGTTCATAGTCCCTCAGTCGCCTCTTACGACACGGACAGGTAGAGATGTGATGGTACTGTAGTGATACACCACTTCTGCTATACTTTCTCCGCGGTGATTTTTTGTCGAACGGACATATGTCCAGAAATATAAATAAAGATTTGAATTCCCTTCATCGAACACGTCACGTTTCATTAGTTTTCTGTCTACGAGCGTGGTTGCACGTTTTCGTGTACTCGCGTTACTCTTTAGCGTCCTAGTTGTTAATAGTAGATTAGTAGCCAAGGACTGTAAGGCATCAATTGCAGCCCGAGATATTTAAGCGCACGAGTGCAGCGCCTATAGTTCGAGGGTGCAATTGATACTTACACCCGAGCTAACTACTCTGCTTCACATCTCGATTGTGAGGTAAGTGGGTCCTTATTACCACCAAATTGTAGGTGACCAATTAGCGCTATAGGGTAACAATTTAGCTAAAAAAATCCTAGGGCGGTAAGTAATTAAAACGCCCGCCGCCCCGCTGCTGGAGGCGGCCATCAAGGCGGACGTTACAATTACTTACCGCCCTAGGGCTTTTCTAGCTACATTATTACCCTAGAGCGCTAATTGGTCACCTACAAGCCCCATTTGGGGGTAATAAAGACCTACTTACCGAATATGAGAGATGTAAAGTGTATTGTCGTTTGGCTGATGAAGCCTAGTGAGTATTTTTACCTTTTCAGCAGTGTACACCTAATGTTTTCTGGATATTAAAACTGATATTCTTTTAAATTGAAGCGCCGCATTTCATTGTTGAGGGTACAGCTGATAGGAGCTTTGCAGGTAGCCAATTTTAATATTGCCATCTGAGCAATACTACCCCCACAAGTCTTATAGGTTCGTTATAGTACCATTCTGTGCCGGCACCTTACGGGCATGTAGTGGATGTCGGTGAAACTGTCCACAGGTCACTAGACAAGAGAGGTCTCATTAAAATTAACTATTTATCCCTACTAAAAAAACCGGCCAAGTGCGAGTAAGACTCGCGCGCCGAGCGTTCCGAAATACCTATAGTATTTTTGGAAGCAATAAAGTCCATTTTTAGGACCGCAAAACGATATTTGTTTGTGAAGGCTTAGAAAGATCGTTTTATATTTTCTGTAATATTTACATTTATTTCTATTGACTGCAATTAATTCAGAATTTCCTTTCATAAACTTCGGAGATAAGAGGGTGGGGGAATGGTACTTTTTGTGACATTTTTCATCACAACTTGAAAACTAAGAGTCGTAAAAAGATACAAAAACATATTTTAAAATGTACAAGTAAAGCCCTTTTATATAGGGTGACTTTTAATTAGTTCTTGGTAGAAAAAGGTAGGAATGTACTCATGATACTGAACAACTTTCCCCAAGGAACATAGGTAGAATTACGAAAATCAAGTTTTGACCTCCTATAGAAACTGCATCAGCTGATAGCGCATTTTATATGGGAGGTCAAATTTGGTTTTTTGTATTTCGACCTATGTTCCTTGGGAAAAGTTGTTCAGTATCACGAGTGCATGCATACCTTTTGCTATCAAGAACTAATTAAAAGTCACCCTATATGTTACTCCACTCAAGCTAGAAATGACAATTTTAAATTTTGCCCCCTCTATTTGGGCCCCCTTTATATTAATAATCATAGTTTTATTTAAGTAATTTCTTTTATATGCAATTAAGTAAGATAACCATATTCTAAAACATTCCAAATTTCAAGTCAATAGCATGAGTGGTTGCTGAGATATACAGGTGTGACAGACAGACAGACAGACAGACAAAGTCGCACCATAAGGGTTACTTTTTTTACCATTTTGGTATCGGAACCCTAATTAGTGCTGAGTACACCGGCCCAATTGGTTGCTTCTAAAGGAAAATGAGTGGCATGTTTATCTTACACCCTTCGCTTTGAAGACAGTTTTATAACTAAGGTTTAATTCACACGGCATTGTACAGTACTTTTTTTATCGTATGTCTTCTTAAGTACTAGGCGACTGCTAGCTACTTAAGCGCATGACTTATCTTCTTATCTTATCTAGCCTGTAATGTCCCACAGCTGGGCAAAGGCCTCTCTCTCTTTCCTCCATTGGTCCCTATCTAAAGCCCGCTCTTGCCAGGCCTTGCTAAAGGCGTCAAGTGGGTCGGCTTCGACGCCTTTTGTCAGTTTGCGGCTGCCAGGTGATGGTGGTCTTGGCCCATAGGTCAGGCGGCATACGGGACACGTGGCCTGCCCAGTCCCATTTGAGCTTGGCGGCGGTATAGGTTACGTCGGCTATTTGTGTTGTAGAGCGCAGTATGGTGTTTCGCGCATGACAGATAAGAAAATTAGGAAATGTATAGGTATAAGCTGATTTCGCCTTGATTATAACTAAAAGTGTATTAATTTTTAATATTATGGGAATGTAAAATTTTTAACCAATTAAGAATATTATGTTTTCTAGTGAGAATTCATTTTTTTTCCCTTACTTTCTTAACTGCTGCTATGCTGTACTTTGCAAAATAAAGTGAATATGAACATGATATGAATATATATATGAATACTGGCATGAGCCTAATTGTGGCTGTCGCCTAGTAAATAGGAACTAGCTTGTGGCGCACACATCATTACCTACATACATTCTGTAATGTCTACTTTTATAGAATTGACAATTAATTTTGTCTGTTCATTGAAGGCATTTATAAAAAAATATCACGTTATGCTTATGCAAATCACTGATTTTCGGACGTTTTGTCTGTTTTTCGGTTGTATTATATTCAATTCGAGCATCATGCAAAAACTGCTGAACCGATTTCAATGAAACTTTTTAGTGTTTTATTTATTTAGGTACCTACTTAAAATCAGACAAATAAAACCAAAACAATAACTATATGTTTTTTGTGGTTTACTACTTTTATATTTAAATAAAATAAAATCTCCATACAAAATTATAATCTATGTTAGAACATCGTCCACTTAAGAAAAGAATAAAGAACCTAATTAAATAACCCACCCCTAGTCATCCCTGGTGCAAAGGAGCCCATGACACTGGCAGCATTGCCTCGTTGTATGGCAATAGACAACCTTTGCACCAGATATGATCCGGAGCGAGGGTCACAACCCTTATTTCTAAGGCGCCGTCCGACTTCGGCGACAGAATGTTTGGCCTTACTGCCCCAACAGCCTGCGGTTTCGACTCCAAATGGTACGAAGACTTGCCTCCAACGCAGCGTACTTGTCCCGCTTCCTAACCGCCGCGCTCTCAGCAGCAGCTCCAGCTTGTCTGATAGTACGACCAAGGTGCGAGGCGGCAAAGGTGCTGACGCACGTGGCGTCCCATAGTAAGCACCTTCTCTTTTCCCTCGGAACCAAAGTCATACCGTCAGGTCTCTTCCCATCCGATCTACTCAGACCCGAGGGCTCTAGTACGCAAGGGATGTTAGCTGAGATAAGAGCCCTGCGAATAGTATCGTTTAGGGCATGGTGCTGTGGGAACCACCCAGAACAACGACAGCAACTCAATGCGTAGTGCCCATTGCTCTCCTCCAGCCGCAGATGCATAGATGTCTTTCACAAACATCAAAGCCCAGGCGGAGAGCCACAGCTACCCGCAGCGAGTCGCTATCGAGGAATGTACCCATAAGGCGCGGAGAAGGCAGCGCATGCAGCCAAGCTCCCGACTCAGCTTGCGATACGGCCCTAAGTCTGGCCTTGTCAACCCCCACCGCCTTATCCAGTAGATAGCTGAAAATTTTCTTGGCTCCGACTTCATCCCACGCGCGCTGGCGTCCCAAGAGTGTTGGAGTTAGAGCGTCTGGGTTGAGGGACCTCCAAACTGACAGGGCATCGGCAGCATAAGGGATAACCACCCTGCCCCCATCTATTGATAATATACAGGCCCTCAACCTTATGAGTCGACGCCATGAAAGCCGAAAGGCCCACATCCCCCAACCCATCGTGCCGAATGGGAAGAGTGGCCTGAAACTTTTTTTTTGTTTGATAGCTAATAGTTTTACTTAAACACTTTTACTTAAACCTATACCTATATTTTAATTTTTACCTTTCGGACGAAGTCGCAGGCAAAAGAGATCATTAAACAATTTTGGCTCTCCCCCTTATATACGGTTAACTGCACGTCACCCATGCGCAAGTACCTAATGCAAAATAACCGTCAGAGCCAAACTTATCTTGCACAAGCTATACGAGTACCTACTCATAAAATCGTGCAGGGCGATGTCTTGTGAACTAAGCTTTAGAGGCGAGGTGTCGGGAGAGAAGCCCGCACGTTATTGATTATTTAATGGAGTCAGTCCTTGTTAAATGTGTACACAGGGTGAAGGGACGGTTCGCTGGAAACTGAAACAAAATTCAATCAAATAAACTAAGTTACCTACTTAAAGGTATTTGGACAGTAGGTACACCCAACAACACGTCAGGCGGAACGCTTTGGATTTTTTGGCATCGTAATTGAGTGGCAAATGTACCCACGGACGTGCGATTGACAAAATGTTCTAAAATTACTTTTTTCAGAGCACTGAATTTTATTTCTTTTTAAATGTAGTAACAGATATTTGCGCCATGAAAAGACAGGGATATAAGATGTGGTTCATGACATATAAATATAGGGTGACTTTTAATTAGATCTTGATAGACGAAGGAAGATATGAATGTCCTCATGATAATGAACAACTTTCTTCAAGGAAGATAAGTCGAAATACGAAAATCAAGTTTTGACCTCCCATAGAAACAGCATCAGCTGATAGCGCATTTAGTATGGGAGGTCAATTTTGGTTTTTCGTATTTCGACCTACGAGTATGTTCCTTGGGAAAAGTTGTTCAGTATCACGAGTACATGCATATCTTTTGCTATCAAGAACTAATTAAAAGTCACCCTATATATTATCGACAGTCATCAAAAGTAAAACTTATCGAGGCTTACTTTACTCGCATGCACAGCAACTTATTTGTCGTAGAGCGACTCTCATTTCGAATTTCCCGCGGTATTTTCAAAGACAAACGTTTGTGCCAGCAGCACCCATGCAGTGGCCCAAGCACGGCGAAGCTACGCCAAACGTCAAATTAGTACTGAATTTCCGTACCAGTGTAGATTGTCGATGTTGGACGATGATGTTGGCAATGATGGCTTTATTTAGATCGTGAGGTTGGTACTACTACAACGAATGGCGCGTGAAGGGGCGTGGTTTGTGTCAGTTTAGCCAACACGTAGCAAAGTGAAGACGAGGCCGCCATTTTCAACAGCTCATTCTTGTTCGAGATTTTACCACGTTAAGTTCTAAAGTGATAGTTGGCCGCGAGATGAAGCCTGCAGCCGCTGGCGGGTGTGCCGTGGCAATTCTGCGATGACAAGAGCGACCCTTTACTGACAGCTAAGTGTTTATAGTCTTTTCTGCCCTAAAACTGTGTGATTTTAGGTTATGATACGCGAATACCTTTTGTGATAGTAAAACACGGTGCACTGTGAGTTTGCTGTAGTAGAACCTGTAAATAGAATCTTAGAATAAGCCTCCAACGTTTGGGGTTGACAGGATTGTGGCACTTAGTTAATCTTCTTAAAATAAAACAACAGGTGGGACGACGAAACCTGCATACCGCTGTGGTTACCGACGACGTGGTAGAAGAGAATACCGTATGAAAGGTCAATGGTAAGTCAGGATGAATGATCGTTATGCAAGTAAGTTACACTCGATTGAATTAGGCTATTGTCAAAGATGTTATCGATGTCTACTACTAATAGTTCGGCCAATACCGTGTTCTCTGCTATTCCGATGTCTATCCCTTGCCCACATAGTTCCGTCCCTCTTCCGCCCCAGTTCGTGTCTTCGACATATAGAAAACTCGGCTAATCGGCTAATGCAAGCAACACAAAATATTACGCAACTACTTCGTTCATAGTGAATACCTATAGTTTTTGTTTATTTTTTGATGATTATTTCCAACTTTATTTACTTATTTTTAAGGCTTTTAGATCATCATAACATCCCACGAAACGTTCACTACAGGACAGGGAGCTCCCTCCAGAATTCTAGCTTTAGCTGAGAAAATGTAGAGGGGAAGTACCATAGTCACGTCGCTTGTTAGCGTTACGGCTGGCACCATGGACCGCGGTTGTAGGTGACCGCAGTAAGTAAGATGTAAGATACAAAGGGGGATGCTGCTACCCATCCTCCAGTTAACCCTTAGTCGCCTCTTACGACACCCACGGGTATGTATGGGTTGGTACTATTCTTTGCCGGCACCACACGGGACGCTATTAGATACTACCTATAAAAGCTTAAAATTCTTACTTATCTGCCTTTTGTCAATGCCCAAAATACAAGTAAGATTTTACTTAGTTTAGGCATAACATAAATATACAATGTAGTTTGAGACCGAAATCTTTCCAATATTGTGATATCTTGTATTTTTAACTTATGTAAAATAAAATAAATTTGATCTTATCTTAACTACATTAAAAAGCGGGATTTCAACAACATAGTATGAACTTTTTTTTATATTAAAATGTATCTATGTAGATTGTAGGTATTTTTTCATAAAAACGCAAAAATAAATCTTCAATATTAATGGACCAGTCAGTAATAAATAAAATTTTGTGTGGAGAATGAAATGTTTTTTACGAATTCCCAAAAGTCATAAAACCAAACTTAAGCCCCACCAATCACCCCCAGAACATGCCCTCAAAAGGATTTACGCCTATTTCTTAAAACTGTATACAATATTAGTGTATGATTAATTATTCAGTAACATGAACACCTAGACTGTCAAATATCAAGTGAAACTGACTAACTGACAAATATCAAGTGAAACTATAGGCAGGAGTAGATGAGTTCGAACATACTTAAGAGTTCCATAGACATTGTTTATACAAGCGTGAACTAACTTACTTAGTGATGGGCTGCGGCTTGCTACAAGTTATTGGTACGGTAACACCTTTACTGATAAAGTTTAATAGGTGCTTAACTATCAAAACTTACCCATAACCGTCTGTGTACTGAACTGAACATTTTTAATGTAGCCTTCTCTTATTTCTTGCACACAATATATAAGGTCCTAATGAAATAGTGAACATAATTTAAGTATGTTATTCAGACCATGAAACTGAACAACTTTCCCCAAGGAACCTAAGCCAAAATACGAAAATCAATTTTTGACCTCCCATAGAAACTGCATCAGCTGATAGCGCATTTTGTATGGGAGGTCAAATTTGGTTTTTCGTATTTCGACCTATGTTCCTTGGGGAAAGTTGTTCAGTTTTATGGTCTGAGTCACATGCTAAAATTATGTTCACTATTTCATTTCCGAAAAAATACCTAGGTCGAAATGCGAAACACTATATTTACGTTTATGATTTTTTTATCGAATTTCGACCTATGTTTGTTGAGCTGTTCAGTTTCATGGGCAGATTGATATCCTTTCATAACTTATTTAATCTCTTTGCAGAATGAGTTCTAGAAAATCCTTTCTGAGATGGTGTGTGACATGGAATAAAAAAAATATATATTTAAAATATTGGGGGACAATAAACAGAAAGTCATCCAATCCCAAACTAGGTAAAGCCTGTACTATAGGTACCAGGGACTGATATTAATAAATAAATTAATTAATAACACCCAGACACAGAACAAACAAATGTATGCCCTGGGCGGGGATCGCACCCGCGGCCCACGGGGTAGATTGCAGGCTTACTGCCAACCACACCAACAAGCCAGTCAATAAATTGGCATACATTTTTATATTATGTCGTAGGCCGATCGTTGAATTGGGCCGATCGAGATCTGCCTGGGCACATCACGATACGCCGGCATTTCTCGATTTGCCTATCTCATACCCGCCATATCGTTCAATGCATAACGTTTGACGATTTGCTCGGCCATGCTTGGGCAAATCGATTCTGTAGGGTGACCAAAGTAGAAGCAAATAAAATGAAGTCTAGATAATAATTATTTTACGAGATAATAAAGCCTAACCTCACTAACCTAATCTAATACACAGCTAACAGAGCGCAAATAGCGCCTTAATTTTACTAGATAATAAAACCTAACCTAACTAACTTAACCTAACACAGCTAACAGCGCAAACAGCGCCACTAGCGTCGCTAAACGGAACTACATTACGATCCGCCCAGCCATATCTCGATGTGGCCAAGTGACTAGTAGGACAAATCGACAAATAGGTTGCTCTCATCGAATCGCCCAATTTTCATGTAATAATAATAAATATAATAATTATAATATAATCATGAAATAATTGGCCAGATCACGAAATGCCGGCACATCGTGATTTGCCCAGGCAAATCTCGATCGGCCCAGTTCAACGATTGGCCCACGACATATACAGTACCTCTCAACCGAGTTTTGCCGGACACTACATACCTACTTCGAGCGCGAATTTGAAATTGGAAGGTCGCGTAGTCTTGCATATTCAGTAGGTACAAAAATCCCCTAGATGGACCACGAAAATCTCGCGGGTGGGTGCGCGAGGGGGTGCGGGATGGTTTGCAAGGGGGCGGCGAGTGTCAGTTCTGTATGATAGTACTATAACTTTGTTTTGTGTCTTAACCGAAGCCCATGCAATAACAGTTATCGCTGTAGGGTTTATGAATTAATCTATTTTGAAGGAAACGGAGAAAACGAATTTTCCCACATGAGACCTAGATAGATCGATTTTCGCCCCCCATATCCCCCGTTTAATAAATTTCATAGAAATCGTTATGAACCGTTTTCGAAAAATCTATTACGAAACGATATGTCTTGTACTGGCTTTTATAAGACTTAGAAATATATAGTGAAAAACTATAGTACTACAGTTTCTTAGCCGCCAGTACTTAACAGAAATAAAATGAATGCTGGAAAATGTTTTGCTCGAGTTACTATTTTGTAGTCTAAATAGCTTTTCAGTTCACTGCAAAACAAATAGACTTAGCGAATGCCTCGCTAAGCAATATGAACTGCCAGCCAGTGCAATAAATTTTTCTGAAGCTGCAGTCGGTCTGACTCGTAACAATATCTTCTGACTACTAGAGATAAGCAAAGTGTGTTGTACAGTACTTCTATTTTGCTTAACCAGTTTGAACTTTGAACCTCGTTCTCCTGTTTTTTCTTCTGTTTTAGTGAACTGATTGCGATGAAATAAAGCTTATTTGTTACACCAATATAATTACATAACCGAAAACCCTGTTTTAATTGTTCTACTAATTTGTGACTAGGTAAACTGTGGACAGGGCCTTGAAACTTTACATTCGTGGTCTTGGGTTTGAGTGATCCAATTGGAATCTAATTAAATGGTGAATTTTATTGAATTTGCTTCCGAAGTCTTGTGATTCTACTCACCATAACAAGCAACTTTCCCAGAAGAAAAAAATTCTCCTTTCCATACAAAATGAGTCAATCACATGACCACATTACTATGGAGAGTCGAAAGAAGTTTTTCGAGTATTTTTAGGGTTCCGTACCTCAAAAGAAAAAAACGGAACCCTTATAGGATCACTTTGTTGTCCGTCTGTCTGTCTGTCTGTCTGTCTGTCTGTCTGTCAAGACCCTTTATCTCACGAACGGGTAAATGTATCAGGTTGGAACTAATACCATATATTAGGATCCATGAACCACACAAGATCTGAAAATTTCAATTTTTTACAACGACGCAATCAAAAGATATGGCATTTTATGTCCTCATCTCCATACATTTATTCAAAAATGCAAAACCTACAGGGTACTTCCCGTTGACCTAAAATTATGAAATTTAGCAAGAAGCTAGGTCTCATAATACAAATAATGGGAAAAGTCTGAAATCATTAAATATTTCAACTTTTCTCCCAACTAATGGTAACCAATTGTGGTGAGCTCCCGTTTCAAGAACTTTCATATAAGAGAGGGGTCAAGTTGGATGGTCGCTGAGGCGATTTTTGTTTTAGTTCTATTTTAAAAACGGGAACACTTACAAACTTGAAAATTGGTATGTTTATAGTGCATAAGCTATAAAATAACAACAAATAATAAAATTTGGTCAAGCGCGTGTCGGACTCAAAAAATCTAGCACATTAACTTACTGAAATTTCAACTAATACAATTATGTTTATGTGGTGGTACGGAACCCTCAGTGCGCGAGTCCGACTCGCACTTGGCCGGTTTTTTTTTCTTTGGGAAAGTTGCTTGTTATCATGAGACATAGCAACATAGCACTAAAATAAAACTAATACATTTTTGAAAACTGGAAGATTTTTTTTGTAGTTTTGGAAATTTGTTCTGTGCTCTGAAGAATTGTTCGAGCTAATACCTGCTGCAGAATTTCACCACCGCACCCTTACCACTTAGATAACTGGCAATCTTCCACCGTACGTTTTACAAGAAACTTCTTACCACGTACGACCGCACTGTGGAATCAGCTTCCTGCGCAGGTATTTCCGGACGGGTACAACAAGGCAGCCTTCAAGAAACGAGCCTGCAAATATCTTAAAGGCCGGCAGCGCACCTGTGATCCCCCTGGTGTTGCAGGTGTCTATGGGCGTCGGTGATCACTTACCATCAGGTGACCCGCCTGCTCGTCTGCCTCCCTCTTCTATAAAAAAAAAAAAAAAACTCTTTTTACTTTCGAGCGGAGCGAGAAAGGTATTGTATTCGTGAAAAAAAAATGTTTTTCTAATTTTCAAGTCTCCCAAAAATGTCCGTCCGTGGGTCGGTCGGTCGGTCGGTCGGGCGGTCGGTCGGTCCGTCGGTCGGTCGGTCTGTCCGTCACGCTCTGGCCTAGCGGCTAAACGAATAGTCCGATTGACACCATATTTTGAATTTAGGAGTTTTATGCAAATCCATCGAAGGGTTCTAAGTGGTTTCTGGCTGGCTCTCATTTTGAGGGTAGCTGTCATACAACTAAAATGAAAAATTGAAATTTTCTCAAAAACGGCTCATAGAATCTTGATGAAACTTTGCATGACCAAGCATCTCCATGTAAGATATCTTGCGCCAGTATCAAATGATCTGTGTAATTTCATATAAGGGGTGTTCCTGTACCACCAAATCGTAAATATGTGATTTACCCAAAATTGGTTCCATTGAGTTTATTAAAATTTTCTATAATATTACTCCTGGATTGGTTAGCAACCTGACTGGATATTCTTTATGATTATTCGTATATATTATTTAGAATAGGTATGTTTACATCTTTTTAGGGTTCCGATACCAAAATGGTAAAAAAAAGGAACCCTTATGGTGCCGCTCTGTCTGTCCGTCTGTCTGTCACACCTCTATATCTCAGCAACCACTTATGCTATCAACCTGAAATTTGGAATAGTTTTAGAATATAGTTGCCCAACTTAATTGCACAAGAAAAATTATTGAAAAAAGTATGATTATTAATATAAAGGGGGCCAAAATAGGGGGGGCCAAATTTCAAATTGTCGCTACTAGGTCGAGTGGGGTATCATATGAAAGGGCTTTACTTGTACATTTTAAAATATATTTTTGTATTTTTTTAAATTTCTTAGTTTTAAAGTTATGATGAAAAATGTCAAGAAAAATACCATTCCCCCCCCCTTATCTCCGAAGTTTGAGTAAGGAAAAATCTGAATTAATTACAGTTGACAGAAGTTTATATAAACTTTACAGCAAAAATAAAACGATCTTTCTAAGTTGCACAGTTTTTCAGAAATCTGCAAAAAACCTTTACAAACAAATTTAGTTTTGCGGTCCTGAAAATGGACTTTATTGCTTCCAAAAATACTATAGGTATATCGGAACCCTCGGCGCGCGAGTCCGACTCGCACTTGACCGATTTTTTTTTCTATTTGAGAGATACTCGCTACAAATAGCTCGAAGAGGGTGGTAACAGTAGACTGCGGGAGAATGGAATATGTCCATGAGTACATTTACCTCGGCCAAATGGTGTCTTTCCAGGCACGACAAGACAAAGAAGTTGCTCGACGCACCGAAAATGCCTGGAGGAGCTATTGGTCGATGAAAGAACACATGAAAGGTGACCTACCATTGTCATTAAAACGTAAACTCGTGGACATGTGTATTCTCCCAACACTCACCTACGGAGCCCAGACTTGGTCTTTGATGGAAGCTCAAAGGTCCAGACTCGCAGTTTGCCAGCGAGCAATGGAGCGTAGTATGTCGGGCCTGAAACTGACCGATAGGGTCAGGAACAGCACAATACGCTCAAAAACACAAATTGCCGATGTGACCCACGCAACCGCCAAGCTAAAGTGGGACTGGGCTGGCCACGTAAGTCGCATGCCGCTGGAGCTCTGGGCCAAGACCTCAACTATCTGGCAACCGCCAAGTAACAGATAGCGTCGAGGCCGACCACGGCGCAGATGGCGCGATGAACTCGACGCTTTCTGTAAAGACTGGCAACAAGAGGCTCAGAGTAGAGACCAGTGGAAGGAACGGAGGGAGGCCTTTGCCCAGCAGTGGGACAGAAATGGCTAACAAGATAAGAAGAGGGATACTCTAAAATAAGATTTTTACATTTAACTTCTACGGAAAAATCACTGCGGTAATAATTATTTTTTAATATGGTTGTTTTTCTTGAAATAAGCAGCTGTATACAGTTATCCAAAAGGTTTTCCTTTAGAACAAGTTTGTTTTATTTTTAGGGTTCCGTACCTCAAAGGAAAAAAACGGAACCCTTATAGGATCACTTTGTTGTCCGTCTGTCTGTCTGTCTGTCAAGACCCTTTATCTCACGAACGGGTAGAGGTATCAGCTTGAAATTAATACCATATGGTAGGGACCATGAACCACACAAGATCTAAAAATTTAAATTTTCTACAACGACGCAATCAAAAGATATGGCTTTTTATGTCCTCATCTCCATACATTATGCATCAAAGCAAAACCTACAGGGTACTTCCCGTTGACCTAAAATTATGAAATTTGGCAAGAAGCTAGGTCTCACAGTACAAATAAAGGGAAAAGTCTGTAATTATTAAATATTACAACTTTACTCACAACTAATGGTAACCAATTGTGGTGAGCTCCCGTTTCAAGAACATTCATATTATAAGAGAGGGGTCAAGTTGGATGGTCTCGGAGGTGATTTTTGTTTTAGTTCTATTTTAAAAACGGTAACACTTACAAACTTGAAAATTGGTATGTTTATAGTTCATAAGCTATAAAATAACAACAAATACTAAAATTTGGTCAAGCGCGTGTCGGACTCAAAAAATCTAGCACATTAACCTACTGAAATTTCAACGAATACAATTATGATTATGTGGTGGTACGGAACCCTCAGTGCGCGAGTCCGACTCGCACTTGGCCGGTTTTTTTATAACGTCTTGTGGAAAATTTCTCTGTCCATTTTTTTATCATATTTATTAATCATCACATTAAAACATATTTATCAAGTATATAACATAATTTGCCAATTAATCATCGATCTTATCCTTAAAAATTTTATATGACTAATAACGACATAAAATTGATGGAGCAAGTTTTCAGATGACGTAATAAAGGAAAAATTAAAACAAAGATTTTCTAAAGGATAATCTTTTGGATAACTGAATACAGCTGCTTAATTAAAGAAAGAAAACCATTTAAAAAAACTAACGGAACAATTTTTCCGTAGAGTTATAGCGCGAAAGGTTAAAAGCTTAATTTGGAGTATCCGTCAAATAAAAAATGTTGAATAGTGTATTCAGAAAATATTTTAGCCTCAGGAGTTTTCCATAGAGAGTTATAAGCTATTTTCATGTTTAGGTAAAAATACCTAACTTCTGGTAACAAAATATGTTTTTTGTATTACCTAACTTCATCACATGCCAAATTTCATAGGCAGAGGAATAGTAAGATTGTTTTTGTATCTAAGATTTATTTTTGTGAACCTCTAGTAGATACTGTAATTGTTTTTTTTTTTCATTTAAACAGCCTCAAAGGCCTTCCTAAAAACTTCTCACATCAAAACAAAAGCGTAGTTTGGTTTGGTGTGGAAAAGTTTCATTCATTCGCTGCAAACTCTTTTTGTAATTACATTCAAATCCGTTAGTGGCGCTCGCACTCGCTTCTGGATATCGTATATCCGGAACCAACGTAAAAGCTGTATTTCCGGAAACCTTTAGAAATAGACGAGTAAAAATATAAGGACTAAATGAAATAGTAAACTTAATCTCAGACCATGAAACAAACTATACAAAAAAAAAATATTTGAACTCCCACAGAATCTGTATTAGCTGATAGCTGATTTTGTATGAAAGGCAATTTTTTTTCAAATTTTGACATATGTTCCTCAGGGATAGTTGTCCAGTTTCATAGCCTAAGTGACATGCTAAAACAATATTTACTATTTTATTACGAGTAGGTCCCTATTTACTATATGATAGGTACAGAATACAAGGTTATTTGTTTGATCGTACAACCCCTTAACATGATGATGAACTTTGAAAAAGTTGTTCAGTTTAAGGAATAAACTCTAAAAATATTCCATAAAAAAAAAATATTCCACGGCGATAAAAAATAACCCTGTATAGCTCGATGAAATTATAGAAGGCTTCATACGAAACCAAAAGAGTACACTGGTTATATATTCTTTGATATTGGTAACAGATACCTATTTTACGTTCATTCCATTATGGTGAGGTTTCAGTTTCTGGAAGCCAGAAATTGGAAAAGTAGAGAGAGACTTTTTGAATTATATGAGCTAAGAAATTATTCAAATGACGACAATTTCATTGAATATGTCAAAAAATATTCAAAATTGTTTAAATTAGTTTGTTCAAAAGCAAAGTCATTTTTTCTTCGGAAAAAAATACAGTCTGCTGATAACAAAATTAAGGCTGTATGGAATGTTATAAACAGTGAAACTGGAAAAGTGAAACCGCGTGACAATCAAATCACACTTCATACAAATCGCGGAACTATTAGTTCAAACGTAGAAGTGGCTCAAGAATTCGAAACCTTTTTTACTAATATTCCTTTGAAAACAACAGAGTCACTCAATTCTTCATCTTCACTGTCTAGCGATTTACTTCAAAAGAATGTGGACGCCTGCGAAACTGAATTTGGGTTCAACCATGTCACCCCTAACGAAATTATTAAAGCCTTTAAAAGTATTAAAATGAAAACTACTGAGGACCTATGGGGAATGTCAGTAAAAGTCTGTAGTGCGATCATTGATACTATATCTCCATATTTAGCTGTTATATTCAATGATTGTGTCGATCATGGTACATTTCCTGACTTAATGAAAAAAAGTAAAGTAGTTCCATTATTCAAAGCTGGTGACAAAAAGGATCCCAGTAATTTTAGACCAATATCAGTCTTACCTGTACTTAGTAAAATTTTTGAGAAGGTCATACTCAATCAAATGCTTTCACACTTCAATAGAAATAACTTACTACATGACCATCAATTTGGTTTCACGAAAGGGCGCAGTACAACGGATGCCGGGACTGCACTTTTAAAATACATCTTTTGCGCGTGGGAAAAATCTGAAGATGCTATTGGTATCTTCTGTGATCTATCCAAGGCATTTGATTGCGTAGATCATAGCACATTGTTGCTAAAACTTGAACATTACGGTGTTAAGAATAATTCACTTAAACTACTTAGGTCATATTTGGAAAACAGGATTCAAAAGGTACAAGTAAACAGGACGAAATCACTGGGATCTGTTGTCAAAATTGGCGTACCTCAAGGGTCCATATTAGGGCCATTTTTATTCCTTATTTATATTAATGACCTTCCTTCTGTGGTGAAGAATCTGTCAAAGATTGTGTTATTTGCTGATGATACTTCATTAATATTCAATGTAAGTAGGAAATCACAAAATTATAACGAAGTCAACGATGCACTTGGACAGATTCATGCATGGTTTACTGTTAACAATCTAGTCCTAAACGCCAAAAAAACTAAATGTATTAAATTTGCACTACCAAATGTAAGGTCTACTTCACATAACATAGTATTGAATAATGAGCCATTAGATTTTGTAAATAGTACAGTTTTCTTAGGGTTAACACTAGACTCTAAACTTCAATGGGGCCCTCATATAACGGCTCTTTCTGGTCGATTGAGCTCGGCTGCATATGCTGTTAGAAAAATCAGACAACTTACTGATGTAGCTACTGCAAGGCTGGTTTACTTTAGCTACTTCCATAGCATTATGTCTTATGGCATACTGCTTTGGGGCCGAGCAGCTGATATACATTCAATATTCGTTTTACAAAAGAGGGCTATAAGAGCAATTTATTGCCTGAAGACTCGTGATTCCCTGAGAGAACTGTTCAAGGAAATCAACATTATGACAGTGCCATGCCAGTATATCTATGAAAATATAATGTATGCTAGAAAGAACATTCATCAATTACCAAAAATTTGTGACAGGCATAATTTTAATACTAGAAATAAGCATAAAATTGATCAACCATATACTAGATTAACTAAAGTCAATACATCTTTCGTTGGTCTGTGTATACGATACTACAACAAAATACCTGACAATATAGTGCAATTACCTGAGAGAAAGTTTAAAGAATGTGTAAAGCAAACGTTATGTAAAAATGCTTACTATAGATTGGATGACTATATGAATGACAAAGAGGTATGGTGCTCTGATATTCCAGCGAAACACAAGAAACACATTGTAAAAAGCCGACTCTTAAAGTAGGCCGTGCTGCAGTGGTTTCTTGCCGTTTCTTTTACGCTGCCATAGCACGATCCGAAACGGCGTAGACTCGCTCTATTTGCATTGTATTCTGCATGACATTCAATAAGTATTCTGTAAAGAATCTACATTGAATAAAATTATCTGTATCTGTATCTGGAAGTGTTTTTAGAAGCACAAAGAGTTATTCCCAAAGACCTTTTATTTAGGTACTTGTTTTGAGATCCAATTTTATTTTACTTTTTACTATATTAAACCTCTGTAGCACTGTGTCAAAATGGAAGGAATATAAAAGGTTTGGCAAGTCCCAAAGGTCTTAGCAAGGCTTCAAAAGTTAAGTTTATTCAAAAAATGCAGTATAAGAAATGTAAGCAAATTTTTAGTTTATGTTGCTTCGATTTTTTTTAATGGGTTTATCATCGAAACATAATCCCATGAAACGTCAAACGTGTGGATCTGAGTGTCTGATGAGGGGTGGATTTCCAACAATGTGGTTTATAAATAATTTTCACTCATACATTTTTGAGAGGCCTAGCTAGTGTATCAAGGGAAATCTTCCTAGCGTTTGTGTCTACTGTTAACACCACAACGTGCACTACATTCAATGTTAGTTGATTTACCATGTGATGAAGATTAACATACCATACCAGTAATCTGTTGGACAGATACCCCCAGAATTTCACAGCAAAAAAAGAATGGTAAAATTGTTTTGTTACGACCTAGTAGTTTGGTTTGGGACTGGAGTAATGTAGGTTCTCAGTTTATTAGGACTTAAATAAAAGCCGAGTTCTTTATACACCCCACACAGAGTTCTTCCTCCGAGCTTCTTCGACAGAGTCTTCCCTCCGTGCTCTTTTGTAGGGAGTCTTCCCTCCGAGCACTCTTGGCTTCTGAGGTTTCCTCTTCCTTGAGACTTCTTTTTCTTCTTATTTTCCTTCCTCTTCTTTCCTCCGTTTCTTCTTCCTAGAGACTTTTTTTTATTCTTATTTTCCTTGTTCGTATCTTAAGATCGCTTTCCACCACGGAATATAAAACAGTAGCTTTCCACTGAGCTACGGCGTAGCCGCTCGGTGGCCCGCCTTATATACCTATGGTATATATGCTACTCGATCCCGAATATAGTTGATTTCAGATTTTTGTATAATTTTCTAGAATTAAGCTCTTTTTCTTCAGCTGTCTCTTTCTTTTATTTCTAGAATGTTCTAAACAAATGATAAATCACAAAACATACCGGCTGGATTCGAACCGTCGGCTATCGACTCTATAAACCCATCGCCCTATCCACTGGACCACGGGGCTCTTATCTGAGCTGTAGGAATTTGGAACAGTCGTATCACAGCTGACGATCTGACGTCACGCTCGTGACAATATCATACAGACCTCTCTTTTTAGCTGATACGCACAACAGCAAGCACATAGAAACGAAACCAGTACAAGCTGAACCAGCGCTATGCTACAAACTGTAGAAACCATCAGAGATCTACTCAAAGTTATAGTGGATGGACCACAGTGGTGGGTGCAAAACACAGAAGGGTGCTGTTTTTATTACGATATTCATAGGCAGAAATGGAGTGCTACCATCCCATCTCTACCCGTGGGTGTCGCAAGAGGCGACTAAGGGATTGCAAACCGGAGGCCCTTCTATGTAACGTACCATCTTACATACTACGGTCACCAACAACCGCGGTCCATGGTGCCAGCCGCAATGCTAACAAACGTGGTGACTATGGTATTTCCCCTTCACATTGTTGCTATAAAAGCTGGAATTCTGAAGGGAGCTCCCTGTCCTACTGTGGACGTTTAATGGGAGAAAGAAGCCAGCCAGCTAAAAAGAAGCCAGCCGGCTAACAAGAAGCCAGCCGGCTAGAAAGAAGCCAGCCGGCTAAATAGAAGCCAGCCGGCTAGAAAGAAGCCAGCCAGCCGGCCATTTCGTAGTACTTCTACCACATTTGTCACTGTTTGAATCACAAAGAGGAATGGTGATATTTTTAAAGAAGTAAATTACTAATGTTCCTTTGGAGTTATAAAGTAGCAGTTAAATTGTTAGATCTACCTATCTTGTCACTAATACGATTTTAATCCCACTTGTAATCTCGCTGTCTGCAAACTTGTCAACTTCACTAATTACTCGACCGGGTATTCACCGTAAGCCCTTAATTTAATGAGGATCCTTTACGGCCTGGCACTCTATTTTTGATTCGTTTGTCACATGTTGAGCGAACTTGTGATGTTTTCGTTCGAGGTTCAAAGTTAGGCATTTTGAATCAATTTACTCGTTACAGTTGCATGGGAAAATAATGCGCAACATAATTATCAATATGACGAAGTTTCACGGAGCGCCGTCTGCCGCCGTGTCCCGCCGGCCGCCAAGCACTGCGTAGGATTGCGCGTTGAGCTCGGGCCGTGGCTCGGGCGGAGAGTTCTGGAGGACACGGGGCGGGAGAAGTTGAAGGATTTTGTTGCTCCTTGTTCTCCTGCGGGAAGGTGGAACACCAGACACTGACGACATCATCACTTTTTAAGTTCGTAGGTGAAATTGCAGGGGTCACCGTACGTAGCACTGGTTTCCAGGCCTGCGACAACGACCACCCACTGTCACGGTTGAAATTCGGACGGCGGCTTATTTCTATCGCTTCGTGTATTTTTCGCGGAATGAAAAACTTTTCCCTTGCCAATACGGTTCTCTATTCTCATCAAAATGGAGCACTTAGACAGATTTTCAGCGTAAAAAAGAGCTTTGATTACCCAAACTTCCGTGGCTTTGATCAACTGCCTGTAACTACGGGTGGGCGTAAGCTGAGACGCCGTTTGCGCAGCGCAGAACGCGTCTTCCTTCTCGCTTTGTTACGAAGAAAACATCTCAGTTTTCTTCAAAATAAAGCGGCCCGGTGTCAAAGTTGTTGAGCCGCCAAAGACCTTGACAAAGTTGTGGCGTATGTCACTATCAGAGATGACGCTATTATACGCCATTGTACCGAAAACTGACGATTTCCTTAAGAGACATAACTTTCCTAAAGAAGCATGGTTTGGGAAACTATCGTCAATTTCGACTTTTTCATACAAGCTGCCTAAACGAAGCAATATTTTTTTTACGGGGAGAGGAGGATTTTCTATAATTTTTGTACTCTTTTTGTGGCGAAAAGAGGTTCTTTTCTGTCTATTGAGCAAGCCCTATCGGTTTTTACTAAACAATTCCTAAGTAGCGTCACCTGTGATAGTGTTATATACATCCAAATAAGTTTACGAGAGACGGGAGATCAAGGGGGAGACCACGTTTCAAATTGTCACGCAAAATTAGCAGTCATTTGTAAACTCAAAAGAGTGGTAAAATGTACCACATTCCTTTTTCTTTGTAAGATCTAGAGCTAGAGAGATCAAGAGAGATATAAATATAAATCTAGAGAAATCAGAGGCCAGAATACAAATTAACTAAGTAAAATTTATTTTTATTGCTTTATTTGAATTTTTTTTTATTACTTATTCCATGGCTACAAGCAACAAAAGATTAATTATACGTGAGTAGGGTGAGTGGATCGTTTGGAGCCCACTGCATGATTAAATATGCTTATTATAATCCGTAGAGTAAACACCCAGTTTTGGCCGCAGCCAGTGGCTTTACCCTAATCCAGCATCCTTGTTAGTATAATATTACTTTAGAATACATTATTAAGTATTATAAAATGCTCAAAATGTTGTGAAATCTACCAAGTTTTGTAATTATATCAATCATTCAACTCAAAGTTTTTCAAGACGAAATTTGGAGGAGTCTCTACAAAATTAACCAGGACTTTTTCTACCGAGTTAGTTAAAGGTATGGTAGGTAATAAAATGTAAAACCTGGGTATTGCTGGCCCCGTGCTAGCGATGCTTTTTTTTATTATAAATGGGCGTACTCTTGACCTCGATCTAGTCTTGAAGACAGAGATGAGGTCGACGATGGAACAAGCTTGCCCAGAAGAAGCCTATTCACTCGCGACTTGAATATATTCGGGTTATATGAACTCGGGAACACAGACGCAGGCAGAGAATTCCACTCTTTAGCCGTGCGCATTATAAAAGATGTTTCAAAGCGCTTTGTGCGAATGTGTGGAATATAAATGCGTCTCTGACTGACACTAAGAGAGTAAAAAGTCGTAGCTTCAATCCCTACGGTTGCATATACAGCTTATTGTAAAGAATGTCCCAGTTAGAAATAAAACATAACGGCTTGTGATAAAAAGGTAAACCCCAAAGTGTTGTTGACTGTACGTCCCAGTTCAAACCTACCTCTAACGCCGTCGGTAACGGCGTCTAACTTCATCAAAGTGAAATCAAGACTTTATCGAAATACTTTTAGTTTTTAATGCCAAACCCCAACGAATACAAGCCGAACTTTTACCACAAACGAGTAAACCACTGAAAAATTTGTTTTGCGCTTGAAGTTTTTGCTTAATTTTTGAGGAATTTTCATTTGGAGGTTTCAAGTTTGAATCAAAAAGTGTATAGGGACAAAAATAAAAATTGGCTAGTTCCCTTTTGCGACGAAATTTAACAAAGCAAACTGAAATATCCCTCAATTGCTTTTTAATATTTTTTAAATGGGAGGATTATATGACAGAGCTTATTCGTACCTCACTTGGGTTTGTTTTAAACAGGACCGCTTTATTTCCGATCACACATGATTGATTTTTACTCACTTGTGCACAAAAGTAAATGAAACAAGTGGCTAAAATTATGTGCACTTACAAAAATTTGTTCTTAATCAGAATAAAGATGCTGTTCGAATCGTGGAAAATTCCTTACAAGGAAGAAATACAAACGCACCCTCTTGCTTGTAATTTTAAACAATTGATGCACCTCCCAAATACACACGGTCTTGTCATAACATCCCATGAAAATGTCCACTACAGGACAGAGAGCTCCCTCCAGAATTCTTGTTTTTGCTAGAACAATGTGGAGGGGGCACGGCTTACCTCTTTATAAATCTAGATAATTTCGTCTAATAAACACTTGTATTGTAAGTAGTATCTTTTTTAACCTAACTGCAGCGAAGCCCCAAAAGTAAGGTTGTGTGTGTCTTTTATACTTAAATTTTACGATGCTTACTTTTACGTTATTGTTACAGGGCCATCAGAGGAACGAAGAACACTCAACACATAATCCTCATAGCAGTTGTGAAGAAAAGGTAAGATTTTATACCCGGTACCTACCTATTAGTACTTATGTCACTGGTGGAAACGAACAGTGGAGGTATTACTGACTACAATAAAAATAATAATTCTTCTAAGAGAGTGCGTTATTCTACTATAATATTTTAGTCCGTAACGCATTTTTTCCTGTAGATCTTTCGCTGCCATGTCTGCGCGCTGGATAAAGTATCGCTTCGACATATAAAAACTTGTTCGATAGTACCACATATACTCACGACTAGGCTGGATTCTATTCAATTCGCATATACATACATACGCCCAAACCTCAGCTCGCCTTGTCTGGATCACTAATGTGGTTTTGCGTTGTTCCACTAACACCTAGTATTGATTACTGATTTGACTCGAGTGATTCAGTGTCCTCGTAGCCATTGTCTAAGTGTGTGTATATGTACGTGAATGTGTTCGAGCTTCCGTCATCATTACAACTCAATTGTTCAAATGAGGGGATGTCATTGTCGAAATCTGCATAGTAATAGAGGGTTGCAAAAAGCTTTATTACAGTTCATTAAACAAGACGGAAAAGACAGCACGGGTTTTGATGTGATATTAACATTAATAAGCCTGCCTGCAACACTTTCACTTCCTTACCTTTGCGATGGCTCAGGGAACCTTCGAGTATCTTGGCTACTGATACTCGTACCAAAATCTGCCAGTCATTTCTTCGTAGCACCAGTTGGGTCTATAAAGGGCGTGCAAGACTTCACAGATAGCTATAATTACTAATATACGATTTTCCTATTATAAAGTGAAGTTGTGACACGTTTGCTATATTACAATGTCAGTGACAGACTTCATATTCAAAGAGCTTTGATTTGACTCTCATGGTATCGCCGTAGCACAGCGCCGTAGTCATTTGCTACGCGTGTGCTACGTCGTAGTATGAATCGCCATGTTGGGTCTATAATATCTATATCTATTTTATAGACCATTTAAAATCCAAAGAGATTTTTTTTTAATCTCTGGGGCCGTGGACTGACGGACTGGTCAAGGTCGCAGGAAGCCGCAGTATGCGGGTAGCACAGTACCGGTCGTCGGGAAGATCTATAATGGTGGCTTTTGTTCAGGTGTGGACGTTTTTCGGCTGATATTACGATGATGATAATTTGGGGCCACATTTTAAGTGGTAACTCATTTTACAATAACAAAATTATATACCTTAACCCTACTATGCCAATTTGTCCGTTGACAATAGCACCGCCAAATTCAATGGCGTTTTTCATCATAAGTCAGACAATACAAACTCTTACAGCAATCTCCGAAACTCTGAAAAAGATAAAACCTACTCGTAAAATAAAGTAAATGACACCCACCGCCTTAATGGTATCTTTATGAATTTCGGTACCGCACCGGATTATACCTTGTACCGAAATTATGTAAGCGCCTCGGGTATTTTTGCGTCTTACTCGCATAACCGTAAAATTAAAGATAAACATTCATGTTTGTTTGTTTGTTCATGTTCATTTTTTTTATACTTCGATCTACGTTCTTTTGAAGCTTATTTTCTAAGAATGTACTTACTTCAGTAAAATCGGGCTAGTTTTTGGTCAGAGCTCTTAATTTTAGTTTGTTACTCAGCACTAAGACAGAGAAAAGTGAAGACGAGCTGGACTGAAAGGTCTTATAATAACGAAATAGCCTAAAAGTTGTCAAAGGTGGAAATGTCTTACTCTTCTCACATTTTCGTTCCTCTACGCTCTGCTGCTCAGCAACATCCTAAACTAGCAAGAAGCAATATAGTGACCACACGGAGGAAATGAATAGAATAGAATAATATTTATTTGTGAAAGCAGGTGTTTACAAGGTGTTACAAAAAGGACATTGTTCTCTGCAATCTACCATAAGAGGTGTACAAATTTTTTGAGGATCTTAAAAATAATAAACTCTAAATAAACTAAGGAAACCAACTAAACAAAATAAAAACTTACGGGTCTATACCTTACAGATCTCTTAATGCGTACTATAAACCTAAAATACAAACCAAAACTATACAATAATTTAACACTTACTAGGTACTTTATAAAGTTCTGATACCTCGTTTCCGCACCGACCGGTCTACTTCCGCAGAAAAATTGTCTTTTATTTCTATTGCTTATCCATTGCGAAAATAAATGGACTATAAAGCTAGGCACTATTCATGAAAGTGCGTATGAAATACAGCTACCGTTATCCACGATTTTAACATTAACATAAAAAAAGTACATTTTTTTTTTCAAAACAAATCGTCTTTGGTTAAGGAAATAGTCGTATTTTTATTAGAGTTAAGTAAATGGAATTGAAAAACTTGCTTTAGCCGTTTTTAGGGTTCCGAACCGAAATAGTACAAACGGAACCCTTATGGTGCGACTTCGGCTGTCTGTCGGTCACACCTGTATCACAGCAACCACTTATACTATCGACTTGAAATTTGAATAAGATTTAGAATATGATTGCCCAACTTAATTCCAAACAAAAGAATCGAAAATAAATTATTATCATTATCGTAAAGTGGCGCCGAATAGGAAGGCAAAATTTTGAAATGTCGTAGCCAGGTCGAACGGGGTATCATGTGAAAGGGCTTTTTGTATTTTCTTACAACTCTTAAGTTTTCAAGTTATGATGAAAAATGTCAAACAAAATATCATTCCCTCGCTTATCTCCGAAGTTTGCGAAAGAAAAAATCTAATTTTATTATCGTCAATAGAGGTCTATGTACATATTACAGCAAAAATAAAACAATCTTTTTAAAATACACAGTTTTGTAGAAATCTTCAAAAAACCTTTACAAACAAATTTTGTTTTGCAGTCCTAAAATGAACTTTATTGCTTTCAAAAATACTCTAGGTATATTCAGAACCCTCGGCGCACGAGTCGACTCGCACTTGACCGGTTTTTTTAGGGTTCCGTACCTCAAAAGAAAAAAACGGAACCCTTATAGGATCACTTTGTTGTCCGTCTGTCTGTCTGTCTGTCTGTCTGTCTGTCTGTCAAGACCCTTTATCTCACGAACGGGTAAAGGTATCAGGTTGAAATTAATACCATATATTAGGATCCATGGACCACACAAGATCATTATATTACTGGTCTTATACTATTACATAATACAAAGGTGAAGGGAAATAATTTTAAGTATATCACAAAAATAGACAAAGATAAGCTAGAAACAGAACTGCGCAAAATTAACTGGAAATCAGCCTTAGATTCAAAAAGTCCTAATGAAGTGTTAAAATTCATAACGAAAAATTATAGTGAAATATATAACAAATGTAAAATAAATTGTAAAATCAAACTAGGTAAAAGGCATGAGTGTGCATGGGTAAATAATAGAATGAGAAATATGTGTGATAAAAAGATAGAATTATACAAGATATGGAAACAAGACGAAAATAATTTGCAAAATAGAAAATTATTCAATAGCTACAGAAATAAAACCAATAAATATATATCTAAAATTAGAAATAAGCATATTAGAAATAAGATCTCTATAAATTTTAAAAATAGCAGAAAGGTATGGCAAATAATTAACAATATTTGTGGTAATGTTTGTAATGCAATTGAAGACATAATTAAAAAGCATTTTAAATTAGATTTTAATACCTTATGCAACAAGTTCGCTTACGGATTTGAAGCAAATGTTAAAAATATTTGTCAAACCTGTGACGTGCCACTTTTACCTAATTCTAGTTACCAAAGAATGCCCACGGTATCTATGAGACTAAAAAAAGCTACTGATAATGTTATTTCTACTATAATTAAGCATTTAAATAAAAGAAAGAGTCCTGGTATAGATGGAATTAGAGTCAGCGACTTACAGTGTATAAGCACTGAAATAACACCTGTTATCACTCACCTTATAAATCTATCTATCTCCACGTCCTCATACCCTGAACTGTTGAAGACCGGCATAATTAGACCCATTTATAAGAAAGGTTCCCATGACGACATTAATAACTACAGACCGATAACAATATTGTCATCTATTGATAAAATCATTGAAAGATATCTAGGGAATGAAATTAATAGATTTTTATCTAATAACGATGTCATTAATAATAAGCAATATGGGTTTCAGAAGGGTCGAAGTACCTCCCAATTACTGTCAACCTTTACCGATGAGGTCAACAGGCACCTGGACGCTCGTGAACATGTGCTTGTTGCCCTCATCGACTTTAGCAAAGCATTTGACACTTTAAAATATGACACACTTTTTTGCAAACTCGAGCAAAACGGTATACAGGGTCCTCTACTAGAATGGTTCAAAAACTATCATAAGGATCGTCATACTGTTGTCCGCTTAGATAAATGTTTTAGCGACGAAATTCCGACCTTAATGGGAACGGCCCAGGGCTCGATAGTCGGCCCAACTGAGTACTTGTTGTACGTCAACGACATGACTAACATTCTAGGGGAGGACTCTGTATATCAGTTTGCCGATGACACATGTCTGTGTACTCACAATAAAAATGTCTCTGTGGCCCAAAACTCAATGCAATGTAACTTTGATAATTTATGTAAATGGGCTCACGATGTAGGTCTGGTGATAAATGCAAGTAAAACCAAAATTATATATATTCACTCACCGTACATGAAAAATGATAACGTCCCTACGATAATTGCACATGATCACCAGTGCCTGCATCGCGGGACCACTCCCTACGTGTGTGCGTGCCCGAAGTTACATATTGTAGACCAACATACCTACCTTGGCCTCATCATAGACAAACACTTCACTTGGGGACCCCATATCGAAAGTGTGGTCAGCAAGCTTAGGTCTATTAACGCCAGGTTAGCCGTTCTAAAATATAAACTGCCCTACCATACGTTACGCATGCTGTATCTGGCTTTGGCAGACTCAGTTATTGGCTACGGGCTATCTAGTTATGGACGTACCTATAAAACGTACCTAGATAAAATATACAAACTCCAAATAAGCATCCTGAAAAATATAGTACCTAAACATGTAAGACTACGATACAAAGACGACGAATTCGGACTGTTTAGATACTGTAAGGTTATGTCGGTCTTCGATAAAGTAAAAATGTCAATTATTCTAGATAAGTATGAAAATATTGCCTCTCTGACTAAAACCAGTAGATATGAACGATTGCGGAATCTTGATAATAAGATACCAATTTATCAAAGACCAAAAACAACTAACGTCTATGGCATGAGGACGTGGGAATATTCACTGCCAGATGTACTTAATGGCTTACCAAAAGAGTTACATTCTAATCTTTTAAAGGATAAAAAAGCGTGTAAAGCTGCACTAAAAAATTTTTATGTATCGTAGCACTAAGCATTTAATGAACTAATCTAATTAGCAGTGAGCCTGAGATCTCATTCGCTTCTCGTATAAACCTTAAATAGGTTTTTAGATAAGCGTTTATTATTGTAAGATGTTTGAATTTAATGTATCTTGATCAATAAATTAAAAAAAAAAAAAAAAATCTGAAAATTTCAATTTTTTACAACGACGCAATCAAAAGATATGGCATTTTATGTCCTCATCTCCATACATTTATTCAAAAACTAGCTGTTGCCCGCGACTCCGTCCGCGTGGGGTTCAGAAAAAGTAGCTAATGACTTTTCCCATGGTTCAAACTATCTTCGTACCAAGTTTTTATCACAATCGGTTTATCGGATTAGTTATAAAAGCGTAACAGACAGACAGACAGACAGTGCAATTCTCGCCTTTATATTATTAGGTATACAGAGTACCGATAATATGGATTTTTGTAAATCAAACACCTCTTGTTTACGTGTGGAATGTTAGGTCGCCCACTATCCTCGTAAGTGTAAAATCTAACTATGATACGGGTTTCGTTATTTCTTATACAAAACAAAGCCTAACTAAATCTGAGGCTCAGTCACTTTAGCTTCTGTGGCTACTGAAAAAAGAGCGGTACAAAGTCCAACGTGTCTACCTTTACATGCTTTTAACTCTACATGTACCTACATACAAAACTGTCGGACTTCACTTCCGTACAATCTTTGTAACTTATCTCATCTCTCCCCTTAAAAGACAATTCCTAAAAAACAATGATTCACTTCTCTCTTTATTTTTTGAAGTATTTCGTTTATAAGTACCTACTTCCTAAGTTTTCAAAACTTTAGAACTTTCATAAATCTAGATTTTAACAATCTTTAGCTGTACCCACGACTTTTGCACAAACTACTGGACCGGATCAAACGGAATTTTCAACAACGCTTTTTTCCTTCCAGAATTATAAGCTTTGTTTGATTTCAGCTCGGTTTCACAGCTTGAAACTTTGAACTCGCCTATTATCTGTTTGAATGAACCGATGGCAATAAAAAAAAGTATATATAAAAGTAAAGTAAATATTGCACGAAAGCAACCCAAATACGTTATTGAAAACCCCGTTTAAGTCGTTCAAGTTTTGTGAGGTATTGGTGCGGCCGCTTAAAATTTCGCGAACCTTCTGTCTGAGTGAACCGTTTGCAATGAAACAAACCTTATCAGAAAGAAGCCCGACGCGTCATTGAAAACCTCGTTTGACTTTTAACCAGTTCAGTAGGTGAGTTCTTGGTTCTGCAGCTTGAAGCTTTGCGTATCTTCTGTCAGATTAAACCTACCTATCGCAATGAAACTAAGCTTATTTATTGCACAGGAGTAAGCCAAACGCGTTATTGAAAGCCACGTTTGAATCTGCTCAAAAATTTTTGAATTATTCGCGCCTTCGCTTGAAACTTTGCGTAACTTCTGAGTGAACCGTTTTCAACTAACCTAAGCTTATATGTTGCACGGAAGTACCTAATCCAAGCACGTCATGGAAACGCCAGTTTAGAGTCGGTACAGTAGTTTGTTCGCTATTGGCGCCGCCTATTGAAACTTCGGGCATTTTCTGTCTGAGTGAACCGTTTTCAATGAAAGTAAGCTAATACATTGCAAAGAATCAAGCTAAACACGTTATTGAAAACCCCGTTTAAATACGTTTAGTAGTGTGTGAGTTATTGGTGCCGCCGCTTGAAAATTAGTGTATTTTATGTCTGAGTGAACCGTTTGCAATGAAACTAAGCATACCTGTTGCATAGAGTAAGCTAAATAAGTTACTGAAAACCTCGTTTTAATCGGTTCAGTTGTTTGTGAGATATTGGCGCCTCCGCTGGAAATTTCGCGCACCTGTCTGAGTGAGCCGTTTTCAATGAAAGTAAGCTAATATGTTGCAAGAAAGTAAGCTTAACAGTTTATTGAAAACCCCGTTTGAATCCGTTCAATAGTTAGTGAGTTATTTGCGCCGCCGCATGAAACTTAGCGTACCTTCTGTCTGAGTGAACCGTTTGCAATGAAACTAAACTTTTATGTTGCACAAAAGTAAGCCAAACTCGTAATTGAAAACTCAGTTTGAATCGATTTGTGAGTTATTATCGTACAGGCAATTTGATACTTTACATTAGTGTAGCTTCTGATTGAGTGAACCGATTTGAATGAAACATAGCCTATATGTTGCTCAGACCTAAGCTTAATCTATCTGCGAAAACCGCGAGAAAATCCGTTCAGTAGTTTCGGAGTTTATCGAAAACATACAGACAGACAGACAGACAGACAAAAAGTTCAGAAAACATATTTTTGTGTTCTATTAGTCGTTTCTTATCGCCCACACTATTTTTTTTATAAATTTATCAAAAGTACAGACACGCGGTTTCTACTCTTTTATTATATGTATAGATGAAAAACCTACAGGGTACTTCCCGTTGACCTAAAATTATGAAATTTGGCAAGAAGCTAGGTCTCACAGTACAAATAATGGGAAAAGTCTGAAATCATTAAATTTTACAAATTTTCTCACAACTAATGGTAACCAATTGTGGTGAGCTCCCGTTTCAAGAACATTCATATAAGAGAGGGGTCAAGTTGGATGGCTGCTGAGGCGATTTTTGTTTTAGTTCTATTTAAAAACGGGAACACTTACAAACTTGAAAATTGGTATGTTTATAGGGCATAGGCTATAAAATAACAACAAATAATAAAATTTGGTCAAGCGCGTGTCGGACTCAAAAAATCTAGCACATTAACTTACTGAAATTTCAACGAATACAATTATGTTTATGTGGTGGTACGGAACCCTCAGTCGCGCACTGAGGGTTCCGTACCACCACATAAACATAATTGTATCCGACTCGCACTTGGCCGGTTTTTTTATTTATACACCTACGAGTTATTTCTTGGTTTATCGTAAACATAAAAGAAACATATAGCTCATTCCAACTAGGAAATGTTTCCAGTACACTACTGCCTGCCTACGTTTACTATTCAAACCGTGCATGAAAACTTTCAAAATCATTTTTCTAACTCCTTCAGTTTGTCGGCAGAAGCTGAACTCGAACATTTTATATTAAGTTAGAATATATTTACTTACCCGAAAAATTGTCATCGTTTGGAAATGCATTAAGGTGACACCAAACACATGGTGAATTTTCATCCATTTTTAATCCTGAAGCGCAGTGATTCTCCAAATGAAAAAATTACCAGCACTAAAGTGGTCACGTAACTGACAAATATGTGGGAAGTAATTTTTTTTTTGTCAATGGGCTTACTCTTGACTTCGATCTAGTCTTGAGGACAAAGAAAAGGTCGACGATGGGACGAGCTTGCCCAGAAGAAGCCTATTCACTCGTGACTTGAATAGAACTTATATGAACTCAGGAACGCAGACGCAGGCAGAGAATTCCACTATTTAGCCTTGAGCACAAGTGTGGAATATCAAACAAACTAAGTGTGGGTGATATCCTGCGGCGCGTGATATCACCCATGTTATCACGCGCCCCGTGATATGATGAAATAAACTCATGGAGCTATTGAGCACACTCTCCAAAGTACAATCTATAAAATACTGTTTCGGGAAAACTGTTTCCTGCTACTTTCTGCAGTCTATACTGGTTTTGTTTCCACTTGCTTGCTACCGTGCCTAGTACGAGCATTTACAAATAAAATAAGAACTTCAGAGAAAACACACTATTTCGGTTAAACCACTTTTTAAGCCATGTCTTGTAACTTTGTAGTACATACAATTTTTAAGCAGCTGTGTTGAAATCGATTTCACCGATTGAATGAACAAACGAACGATCAATAAATCGGTACGACTGATATTGGATGGGTCTGGTAGCTCCCTAAACGATTCTCCGAACTTTAAAAGCTACGAAACATTTTGCTCAGAAAATCAATGTGCGGACGAGTTTCGAATAAAACTTTCGCAATATTGTGCAAAAGTCGTCGACGGGAATAACTAGATTACCGGAAGTAAACCCATTACTTTTTTGTAATTCTCCCACACTGATTTGACAAGTGTTGAAAAAAGTCACAAAAAGCGAGCACATGTTTTTTTATGGTTGTGCAGTTTATGGTTGTGCAGTTTATACAGCGTGAATTTTCATTCGTTTTAAACCAGAACCTCAGTAATTCTACTCATGAAAACAATTTTTTCGTCTCACCATAGTAAAGTGGTCACGTGATTGACTCATTTTGTATGGGGAGGTGAACATTTTTTTTCGAGTAAAAATGTTTTTTCTTCGGTAAAGTTGCTTGTTTTCATGAATAGAATCACTGGACTTCGGGTTTAAAACGAATAAAAATTCAATTCTTATGTTCTAATTTATTTAAATTCTTATGTTTAGTCATCATCATTACGTGCGGGTTGCAAGGTCGACCGACCTCACAATTGCTGGTGTGAGAGTTGTTGAGCTGCCAAAGGCCTCTGACATGGCTAATTAAGGATAACATCTGTAGATAGGTTGTAATCGGGACCAACGGCTTAACGTGCCTTCCGAAGCACGGATTTAGTACAGTTAATTGATCTGTGAATTGTAATTTATTTATTTTTATTTATTTATTTGTATGGATAGCCAACATAATACATATTAGTTTAAAGATTTAAAAATACATGTCTATAGGTTACAAGCGAATATGCATCACACTTAAAGGCTACCACATCATGCTAGAAGTTAAAAATTACATAATAATTATAATGATATAATATTATAATTATTATGTAATTTAAAAAAAAAAATGTAAAAGCAGACGATGTCTTGACTACGGATATATCTTGAAGAAATGTAGTTAATGTAGATTTTACATATACATACATAACAACACGCTTTTTTTGGTAGGGGTAAGCAGAGACCACAGCATGCCACCTGCAACGACCTACATTTTGGAAAGAAACACATTGTAAAAAGCCGACTCTTAAAGTAGGCCGTGCTGCAGTGGTTTATTGCCGTTTCTTTTACGCTGCCATAGCACGGTCCGAAACGGCGTACTCGTAGAACCGCTCTGTTTGCATTGTATTCTGCATGACTTTCAATAAGTATTCTGTAAAATTATTTGAATCTGTAATTAATAATTATTTCAATAAAAACGGAAAATTTTATTTTGTTAAACCTTTCTTATGGTGTCTTTTTTTCTTTGTTTTAATGACTGAAAAATAACATAAACAACAGATAAACAAAACATTCCAAATTACTTATAGAGAAATGTTCTTAATATAATCTCCTTTTCCCTTCACAATAACATACAATTAGGAGAATACAAAGGGCAATTTCAAAAAGAAAAGATTACCGTGATAAGGTAAGAATGTCGCGAAATAAAACAACATTATGAAGGAAATTGTACGTTTTTTCCCTTCTAGCTTAGAGAGAGGTATTATAATGCAAGAAGAAGGGTTACATCCTATACTATTAAACGAGCAATATTTGTATATATATATTTATATATTTGTAATCGGTTTATCGAAAGCTGCTCTAACGATTTCGATGAAATTTAGTATACAGGGGTTTTCGGGGGCTAAAAATCGATCTAGCTCGGTGTCATGTCTGGGAAAATTCGTTTTCACCGTCTTTTTAGGGTTCCGATACCAAAATGGTAAAAAAAAGGAACCCTTATGGTGCCGCTCTGTCTGTCTGTCTGTCTGTCCGTCTGTCTGTCACACCTCTATATCTCAGCAACCACTTATGCTATCAACCTGAAATTTGGAATAGTTTTAGAATATAGTTGCCCAACTTAATTGCACAAGAAAAAATTTTGAAAAAAGTATGATTATTAATATAAAGGGGGCCAAAATAGGGGGGCCAAATTTCAAATTGTCGCTACTAGGTCGAGTGGGATATCATATGAAAGGGCTTTACTTGTACATTTTAAAATATATTTTTGTAATTTTTAAATTTCTTAGTTTTAAAGTTATGATGAAAAATGTCAAGAAAAATACCATTCCCCCCCCCCTTATCTCCGAAGTTTGAGTAAGGAAAAATCTGAATTAATTACAGTTGACAGAAGTTTATATAAACTTTACAGCAAAAATAAAACGATCTTTCTAAGTTGCACAGTTTTTCAGAAATCTGCAAAAAACCTTTACAAACAAATTTAGTTTTGCGGTCCTGAAAATGGACTTTATTGCTTCCAAAAATACTATAGGTATATCGGAACCCTCGGCGCGCGAGTCCGACTCGCACTTGACCGGTTTTTTAATACAGTAAATATAGGTTTAAGTATATATTACAGAAAAAATATAACGATCTCTCTAAGAAGCACGGTTTTTTAGAAATCTGCAAAAAACCTTTCTAAACAAATTTAGTTTTTCGGTCCTAAAAATGGACTTTATTGCTTGTAAAAATAGTATTGGTATATTGGAACCCTCGGCGCGCGAGTCCGACTCGCACTTGACCGGTTTTTTGAAACCTTATCTACGTCATCATTATCATATTCATACTGCAGTCTACGGCTGCAGTTATATAAAGCGTGGTGACTATTGCAAATAAGCTCGTCCTGAAAATCCGTGGAAGCTGCCTGTATCATTGCATATTTATGGGGTTTTAATAATTAATTTACTTTAATACTCCAATTAATCTTTGCGGAACCCTGTCCGCGATAAATGAGCCAACATGGAACTAATAACTTACTTCATTGTTCCGCAATAATAACCAAAGTTTGTTAATATTTGTTACAGAGTTACTTGTGGGAGCTAGTCTAGTACATGTCGAGTTGTTGGCCAACGGTTCTGGACTTTAATAACACTGCTTTAAGTTTTATTTTCCTATGGTATGTGGTGAAAGTTTAGCATATTTAGCTAACTTCACGCTTTATCGCAGCGTCAGCTTAAGAAAGATTACAAGTATAGGCACGTGACCAACATTAAAAAATGGCTAAAGGGCTCTGAATTTCAAAGTTTTTAGGATTTGTTTATTTTATTTTTTCGAATAATTTTGTTTGGCCCTTTTTTTTTTCATTTTTTGTCAAAGATTTGTTGGCTCATTTAAAGAAGTTTACTAAGCTAATAGAGGAAATGTATTTTTCTAAACCAGTAAGAAAAAACACTGATAGCTTGTGCTGATAGCGGACTATGGGAGATAACAAACTTTAGTCAGTGTCGCGATATACTTGGATTGCAAGAGCTCTATACTGTGTAATTTTAGAATGGAAACAATCTGTAATGCAAGTAATCATAGGTTATGGATATGGGATCTCTCAGTCAAGCTAGCTTGAGATAGAGCCATTAGACTAAATCTTAAAATTTAAAGTAAATTAGATTTATCTTTTCTTACTCAGTTCCGCTACTCCGAAACTTTTTTCTACACAGTGGTGCATTTCAGCACGCCACTGTAGAAAAGTATATTCCACTTAGAGCACCCGCCCGAATAGCACTTGCCCGAATAACACCTGTGCGAATAGTACCTGTGCGAATAGTACCTGTGCGAATAGTACCTGCACTGAAAAAAAAACTTGTTAACATTCATTAAAAAAAATATCATGGCAATCATGTAACTTGTTTATATACGAGCGCATAAAGTTAAATGATGGCGGCAATAAATGTATCTTGATTAAAAATCAGAACAACTTGTCTCAGTAGATTCAAAGAAGTAATTGTTAACTTTAATCAAGTCTAATAATTACTATGATAAATGCAGGTTTGTACACGGTAGTAAGAGATGATGATATGAAACAAGTGATTTGTTGATGTAATATTGTAACATGTTGGGTTTTATAAAACAAATGATAACTTATAACAAGTAACTTGAATGATTTAAGTATTTAACATTGTTTAAATAAATTTAATTTATTTAATGTGATCAAGTGATCTTATTTGAATTGACAAAGGATATGTTACATCCAAACATTGTACTTATTTGCTTTATGCAGGTGCTTTATAGGAAATTTATGGCAGATTTATGGGAGATGCAGGCAAAATTTTGGCGGCTCTGAGGGATGCAGCTATAGGAAAAAAAGAAAATGTTGAATAGCTTTCTCTTTCTTTCTTATATCTACATCCCTCAGAGGCGCCAATATTTTGCCTTTGTCTAGGTAAATGAGCCATTGGGATCTGATAAGAATGAGATTGCCAATTTCTTCATCTTCATTTCCCATGCTCACTGTACCTTCAACAGAAAATGCACAAAGTTTCAGTTAGATATTTAATAGCAGTAAAAAATACAAAGTATTAAAAATCTGTAGTTTGAATGTAAGTTACAAAAGCTTTGCGGCTTTTAGCTTTCGTTGACGTCCACATTTTTTCTTCTTATTTCTTTTGCATGATGAAAGAGCAGCGTTTCATTGGGAACTTGAAGATGCAGTCTGAGCAGGCAATCATATCACGTTGATCAGCTCATTATTTTCGGTAAAATCTGAAATTATAAACATATTTTATAGGAACAACTCACATTTATAATACTTATAAGTACGGATAGATGAAGGTTGCAATTGTATCACTGAAATGTTATAATGTCAAATAAAACATATATTGAAATGTGAGTTTACATTGCATTAGTGAGTGATTCCCGACTCAATCATTGACACCAATTTTGTCTACCGCTGTTTATTTATATAAATTTCGTTATTTTGTGAGTCATCACAACAACCAATGATCCTATAGTAGAAACTTTGATAACAATGCGATCGTCCACTGCTGGACAGAGTTCCCACAGGATCTTGAATATCGCGAATACCTATTTATTTGCTTTTCTGTAATATGCGTCGGTCGGTAACAAAGGTTAGGTACTTACGTTTGAAAATAGGTCTCAGCTATGAAAATCCATGAAGCCACGCTGCAAGAAGATGGACCTTCTTCTTCTTTATCAATCCAGGAAATAAAATTGTTTAGAACTGTGACATTGTTAACACTATTATTTTAAACCATTCTTAATTTTCACACGCGTCCACACAAACGGACGCAATGAACACGACTGAACACGTTTAGGCCGCGACGCGGGCGTTTGGTTTCATCGATCAATTTACCTTTATCGAATAATAAAGTGCGTGTTCGTTTTGAACAAGTTAACTTGATAGAAATTCAATCATTTTAGCTTGTTTGTGACAAGAAACTATCATTTGTTATTTCTTACATGTTCTTGAATGATATGATCATATTTTTTTTAATCAAGCAAAATTTCAACTTGATTAGACATGATTTTTTTGAGTGTGAACTATTCAACTTAGAGCACCTACGGATAAGCAGGTGCTAGTGTTGTGGTGTGAGTCGCGATTAGAATGCTATATATTTTTTTGGGCTTGCTCGTCTTCTTCTCTCGAGTCGATTTTGGCGTGATATGTCTATATTTTATTGGACCAATACTCCGCCACAGAGACAGCACTATCGGTGGCATTGTAGAGGTCCTTGCGCGAGCAGGTGGAGGGAAACGCTCAATAAGAAAAAATAAATCTTTAAATTTTGATCGCTATCTCTTATCTTAAAAAATATGTTAATTTTTAATCGATATCTTTTATTCAAAACATGGTCAAAATCGACTTATACCCCAACACTAGTAGTAAAATATTGATAGGTGCTCTAAGAGGAATAGTTAAGGAGCTATTCGCGCAGGTTCTATTCGGGCAGGTGCTCTAAAAGGAATACACCTGTAGAAAAAGATATTAGTGCTACGCTTTATAACTCGTGAGCCAAGTTGCTTGATTTTTTTGTAAAATAAAATGACTTTCCTCATCAGGTGCAAATTTATTAATTTAATCAATGGTTAATTTTTGATAACATTATTAACACACCTAAAGTATGTTGCTTTTCCGCCAATGAGTTGAAAAGTTTACCGGAGCTTTTCAATATCGGTGAAATTAAGCCTCTGTTGAAAGCTTAAATTTATACACCAATCGATTCCGAAAAGCGCCCGAAAAGTTTTAGAGGACGACATTACTCGGGTTATTTACTTTTTCGTACTTTTAAGTACCTTTGGAAATGGATATTTCAAAGGCTTCGTGTGAAAGAAATCTTTTTTTTTGTTAACTTAATATGAGGTCAATCTCAATCTAGCTCGAGGACTGAGACAAGGTCCATGATGATACCAGCTCATCCAGAAGCCATTAGAAAATGAAACTGCTAAAAAGCCCGTTACGGAATGTACACGAAGATTTTTTTTTTTTTAAAGGACCTCTAACAACTTTTGTTCTACGACTTTTAAGAATTCAAAAATATTTGTTTGCTTCTCCTTACAAAATGACAAGTGGATCGAGAAAACTTGTATGAAAAACCAACAAATAAATTGATCTCCTTTTGAACCAAAAAAAGTTGAAGAACTAAAGTTGTTCAGTTTTATAGTTAGAGAAACCATCAGAGAGGTTTGCTGAAATACACGAACGACCCTGTACTGTATAGCTGCAGCAAGACATTTTCTGCTACGCCGTGGCAAGGATAATTCTGTAATTAGGTTTTAAGGACAGGTTTCCCAAAAACTGAATGGGCATGATCAGTCAAAGTTACTGAACAACTTTCAGTGAATAAAACTTTCAGGAAATGAGAAAAAAATTCGCCTCTCCAAACTGTACAATCAAGTTTGCAATTTTGTATAAAAGGCAATTTTTTTTTCCTGGAAGATTTATTGTCTAAAAATTGTTTAGTTGCTTTAACTTTCAGTTTTCGGAGACTTGTCCCTTACACCCTTAAAACTGGCACAAAAGCAAAGACATCAAATCCTTGAGACAAAATCATCATTCCATACGATTCAGACTTTATGCCCGGGTCCAGTCGAGACATACGAAATAATTTACAATTCGCTATAAGTATAAAAAACTTTAACCCACACTGTGTTTATCCAAAGTTGTAATCGTATTTACAAGACGGTAGGGAGAGGAGAGATGAGGGCGTTTACCCGATAAACGGCTTATCGCCTGGTCTGCTCTTTGGACGGATTTCAGAGAAAGCGCTGTTCCAAGAATTTCATCTCTGTGGGTTTAAGTGCATTGAGCGAATAAAGAAACCATATGTTTTATATACAGGATGTAAAGAACAGCTTTCCGAAAACTGAAAGTACATGATCAGTCAACAAAACTGATCAATTTTTATAGGAAATAAAAGTAATCTGCCTCTCCATACGAACTTTTTAATCAAGTTTACAGTTTGTTGAGGGTGATTTTGATATTTTTTCAATGCACTTTCAGTTTTCGAAAAGCTGTCGGTTGCATTATAACTTCTGATAGTGAAAATGAAATTGATACGATACTAGCTCAGGTGAATGAAGAATCAAATTCAAAACTTCCTTCTTGGTAGCACAAGCTCCAGCTAATTCTTCTTCCATTAGACACTTAAACTTAAAAAAAAACCTAGTGTTAATGAAGACGATCCCAAGGCGCAGTGTAGTAAATAGATGAGGAAATTAGGTGCACTACACCACATTATCGTCCTCAAAGGACGCCAGTCGTTTACCAGGGTAAACTCAATTTACCCCTTTTCTTGGCAAATGAGGTTGTAATATGAAGCAAGATCTCATTAAAAATTTATACGCTTGTAATGTACTTGAGTGAAATAAGAGTAAGCTCCAGGGACTGTCTTTAACTAGATATATAAAGTTAAATAAGTTATAGTAAAGTTATGTACGAGTCTTACCTATTCCATTGCAAACAGTTATTTAATAAAAATACAGATTTACGTACTAAACGGTGCAACAAAAACCTAAAAAATTAACCTAGTTCAGTACTGTTTTACCATAAGTTCAGTACTAGATTACCATGAAACACAGAAACGTCCCAAAACATAGAAATAGAGGATTATGCCTGTATGAGATGACCACAAGATGACGAGACGACTATTGTCGTCTATCTCTTCGACTCATCTTCTTCGGAACAGGTGTTCAGTTTCAAAGGTCCGAGTAATAAACAAAAACTTTTGTAGTGATACAATTAATAGTAGGTAACTAGATTAGGAGGTATTCAAGTCTACTCTCGTTTTTCGATTCATGATTTTATGGGAAAGTTGTTTGTAAACACAAGTACATGCATATTAATACTCGTATGCTCTGAGTAACACGAAAAGATAAGCTAGGAGTAAAAAAAAATTATGTAAATATGATTTCGATGGGATTATATTTTACTGACATGCCCCTTGGAGGAGTTAAGGTCATGCCCTATAGGATATATCCTCACACGCGGAAAACCCTTGTGTATGTAGACATTTTAATTTATCTCAAATGGACTTCCTTCAGAAAATGTTAACCTATAAGAACAGGATTTGTTTAGAGGGAGCAAAAATTTACGTATAAAATCTGTTGATGACCTCTCAATTGGAAACCAAAGACAGGAATTTTTGGCTACATATAATGCGAAAGGCCGCAAGTAATGCAGTGGAAACAACAAACCATTCGGCTACTAGAAAAGGCAACTTCCTTACAATCGTTCAGCCTGGTTATACCACCTATTTCTTACAATTCCTGTAGCAATTTTTTAAATGAAATCAATTAAAAATATCAACCTCGCTGAGTATTAGGAGGTAAAATGTTTGTGTTATGCAATAAAGTGTTCAATCTATCTATGTATCTATTTAATCAAAATCTGCATTGCGATAAAAAATGTTAAAAAATTACGGAACCGTATACTGCGCGTGGCCCGACACGCACTTGGCTGGTTTTTTTTACGACATGAACCTTTCAAGTTATTAAAAAAATACCATTCCTTTAAAACAATTTATCCATACACGACTTTTTAATGCATAAATTTTACAACCTGATATCACAACGAAATTGTGCATGAAAAAGCGTCTGTTATTATTTTATTATAACAGTTATTGAGCTGAAATGTTATATCGGTGCTCTGCTCCATCATAAAGAGCTTTACTTTTATAGCACGTAATATAGCAAAGCTCTTTGTGGCATATTTATAACGCGAATATGACCAGGATATCATTATGAGCTAACTGTGTTTTCATGTGTTAAGGCGCTAATAGCGGTCAAATGCCTAACTTTACGTTGAAATATTAAAATAAATGGCCATCAAAGCCATTGAAAAAAAATACAGGGTGATAAATCAAGATTTTAAAAAGGTTTTTACTTGAACAGAATTGTATTTTTGCTAACCACGTTTTATGAAAAAAAATCCCCAGCAGCACCTGTTTTTGTGATAATTTGCAAAATTTCTCCAAAACCGCAAAAGTTCACTAGTTAGTTTTATTTTTATTCCGCATAATACTAATGAAAAGTGCAAAAAACCGAGTTTTTAAGCGCGTGCGGTCGCGAACCCAACCAAAAACTGAAGCGCGTGACATCTTAGCGTGCACATACGATTAGAGTGCATTTTTAATTTGATCAAGTAACGCTGAGCGCTATTAAGGCCTTAAAACAAGTTATGTACCTACTTAGAAGACTTTCCAATGGGTTGCCCATACAAATAGTTTAGTTTGCATTTTAATAGTTTACCAACTATAATTATCAGGATTTTATTAATTAGGCTTTTATATAACTTACTGCCGTTCTCAAAGAATACATCAAATTTTTCATTAAGTCTTGTGCTGTCATTGAAATCGAAATGCTTTCTTCGTCAATTAAATCGAAAAGGACGCCATGACAATTATAATAAATGATTAACTTTGAGTGACGTCTCTGAGTACGGCAGTTAATCGCTTTACTGAATTTTGTAAATGAACTATTCAGTCGACTGAATTAAGAAAGGTGTAATAAGCTCTTTATTAGTCATTTCATAAGTGTAACGTGTTTTGTGTGTAAGTATTCTGCAAAACTAGTCTCTCTTAGTGGTGGGGCTTTTGTGGGAAATCCGTCTGGGCAAGTACCACCCCCTTATCTAATTCTGCCGTAAAATTGCAGTGTTTCGGTTTGAAGGGTAAGGGAGACAGCGAAAATACCGGCACACGAGACATACCATCTTAGTTCTCAACGTGCTTTGCCGTCTTATTAGTGTCAAGTTATGCCACTAATAACATAGCGGGTTCTATGAGCGGTGGTGACCACTTTCCATCAGGTGGCCCACCTGTTCGTTTACTTACTTGTCACTTAAAAAAAAATATCGTTACCAGTTTTGTCAGACTGTTAACTATGACCATCAACAATGTTTGAAGGTAGTAAATTAAAAAGCTAATTTTGTACTATTCACCAGCATGAAAGAGCTTCACTATCTCCACTCGTTATTGTGATGTGAATAACTTGAATCTTTGGTTGACAGGAACGAGTGAATTCCATATGAATTCACCTGCACTAGCTTCATTGTCCGCAGCTTGCTTCTGACAAGGGACCCACTTGACGTAAAATATGAAGTGAGATCAGTACGGCTTTTGAATATTTTCAGCTTTTCGGGGTCTGAATCGGATGTTTGACATCTGGGACCGATTGCCACAATAACCTACTTATGTATGTTTATACGGGTTTTATACCCATGGCATTTTATTATGTTATATACTCAGAATACAGACCACTCACTAACAAGACTTGGTTGTTACTCATAAGACAGTGGACGCTATGGGCGGTCTAGACCACTTACCATCAGAAGGCCCACATGCTCGTTTGCTCACTTTTTACATAAAAAAACAAATCTGAACAACTTTCTTAAAGAAACATGTATCGAAATATTACGATTTGGTTTCCCACACCTACATTGCGCCGGGAATAGTGGAATTTTTATAGGATGTTTTTTTTGGCCAATGCATCTTTGAGATAGTTGTTGAGTTTGATGATATATGTAACATACAAAAATTTGATCAGAGTTCCAGAAACTACCCACTACCCACCGTTAAAATATAATTCTAACTGTATTTATAACCGAGATCAAGACATGCTTGAAAATTTTATTGTATAAGATAACATTTGCTTATGCATTTGCAAATCAGAGGCCCTTTGAAAGAAATGTTTGGTGACTTGAAAACTCTGACAGACAGGTTGGCCACTAACCTCATCATAACATCCCATGAAACGTCTACTGCAGGACACGTAGCTCCCCCCTCCAGAACTCCAACAAAAACGCAGGGTACTTTGGAGGGGGATTTACCATATTCACGACGCTTGTAAGCGTTGCGGCTGGCGACAGCTGTTGTTGGTGACCGCAGTATGTAAGATGGTACGATACCCAGAAAGATAATGCTGCCCATCCTCCTGTTCATAAGCCCTTAGTCGCCTCTTACGACACCCGCGGATAGAGATGGGTTGGTCCTATTCCTTGCCGGCACTACACGGACGAAACCGAGCAAAGTCTAATCTAAAATTGGATCTGGTTTGCCCTCTGTATTACGGAGGTCAGATCGCATTCGCTCTGTGTCAAAGGCCAGTGCCCTCGTCAAATCCCCATAGGTTAGGTGGCCGACTCCGTAAAACGGAACAAGGCTAGGGTAATGATGATACAAAGGTTTTAAAAACCTGGCAGGTAGGTTACCTAAGTACATAAAACTCTACTCGTAATAAACAAGTTGGCGAATAACTTTCATTCATTGCCTTTTCAACCGTGTTAAAGGCGGTTCGGTCGACCACTAATGCAATATGGGTTGAGGGACACTGTGAATTTGTGACCCTTGAATTTCTCGACCCCTGGCGTAACCACAACAAGGGTTAAGATGAAAGACCGGCATAAAAATATACTGCCTGTAAAACTGTTTGGTTCATAACTGGAACTCGAATAAAAAACCGGTTTTACTTTTACAAACATTACAAAATACTGGTGCTGGTGATAAGTGGTTGGCAAAAGATGTCATATAATGCGTATTCATACACAACTAGATGACTCACGTGTAGAAATGGCGAGTTCTTTTAGTTAACTAGTTTCGTAGGTACGTGAGTGGACGCAGGCAACGCATACGTGTTGAAAAAGTGTGTCTCTATGTCTCTTCTCCATGTGGTGCAACACATTTGCTGGCGTACCGCAGGGTGACGGCCTGTCTCCTCTCTTGTTTTCTATATTTATAAACTCCATCCCAAATTAAAACAGCCAATATACTCTTTAAAGCACATAAAAATACAATAAAACGAAAAGAATCATAAACTTTAAAGAAAAGTAAACTGTAATGTACAGGTCATCCCTATACATTTTATAGGATACACACTATACATCCCTTTAACCAAAGCTTTAACGGAGCTAGCTTTTACGACCCATAACAGTCTGGCCCGCGGCCGAGGTCAATGTACTGATTCAACATTAAGTTTATTTAAATGTACAGAACATATTCAAACATAAAATGCGGCATATAAAAATACGTATCTGTAGAAATTTTTAAGCTCGCATAATTTTCGGTACAATAACTAAATTAAATTAAATTTCCGCTCTCTCTGACTCTTATGAGTTTCTGCATTGCATATCTATGTTACGGATAAAGTCAGCTAGGTTTAGGGTAATCTTAGAATTACTTAAGTCAATAAAGAACGATAATCAGATGGGATTCGATCGGTGTTTTTAGAGCTAGAAACGCTGCTTAAGCGAGAGGTTTAAACTGTCTAGACCATATATTAACGAAATCCAAGCTTCCTTTGAAAACGCTTAGGTATAATAAATACTACTCTCACTGATCACGACACGATGCTACTATGCTTACAAAATAGCTACAAAAGGACTTTTACCAAACGCTCATATGCTATACTAAATAAGGAGGGCGTGTCCCGTGACCTTGAGTGCCTTGACGTGTCAGCAATTTATAACGCAGTAAACGCTTACGAAGCAATCTTCTGATTTGCTCTCTCAAAAATGTCATACAAACCAATACAATAACCAAGATTTTGTCTAAGCGCCATAAAATAATTAAACCTTAGATTACTCCGGGAATCCTACGCTGTATCAGAAACCGTGATAAACTCCATAAAAAACTAGCAAAGTCGCCTGACAACCCAGTTCTAAAAACAACTTACAATCGGTACCGGAACTTTTGTAACAAATTATTAAAGATGCATGCTTTTATGAAGAGTCAGAAGGTGTCTCACAAGGCTCGTCTGGCTGTTCATAGAGGCGTTTTAGTACCAACACTGATGCACGGCAGTGAAAGCTGGGTATGGCAGAAAAAGCATGAAAGTAGAATTAATGCAGTAGAAATGAGAGCGTTGAGGAGTATGATTGGTGTGAAATTGAGTGACAGGATTAGAAATAGTGTGATAAGAGAACGTTGTGGCGTAAAAGAAGACGTAGTGACTAAAATTGAGAAAGGGATGCTGAGATGGTTTGGTCATGTAGAGAGGATGAATGAAGGAAGATTGACGAAAGAGATCCACAAGGCGAGAGTGAATGGAAACGTTGGAAGGGGAAGGCCTCGGCGAACGGACCAGGACCAAATTCAGGACGTTCTGAATAAAGGCCAGGTTAAAAGTACCCTAAACCGAGGAGCATGTATGAAAGGATTGATGAAGGTTCAGGAAGCAAGGGAAGTATGTCAAGATCGTAGCAGGTGGAGAACTGTGGTCTCTGCCTACCCCGACGGGAACAAGGCGTGATGTTATGTATGTATGTATGTATTAAAGAAATTAAAACGTGACTATGAAAGATTCAATTTAGTAACTTGAAAAGATGTTGTAAGTGAAATAAAGTAAGTGAGGCTGATCAGTTAGATCTATTTAACCACGGATAAACTAGCCCTATACTATACGAGAAAACGCCGACTTTCATTTAATTTTCAATGCAGCGTTTTAATAATAAATTAATAAATTGGTTTGATTCCCGAAGCCCAGAGATTTTACTCATGAAAAGAAGCATCTTTCCCGAAGAAAAAAAAATACTCGCATAAAAAATTTTGGCCTTCCCGTACAAAATGAGGCGATCACTATTGGAGTCGAAAAAATATTTTCGAGTAAAAAATTTATTGCTTCTGGAAAATTGCTCGAGCAAAGAACTGAAAATTGAAGCTCTATACATACATAGTACTTAATACCATACTAGAGTGGATGAATAAGCTTTTGGTTTCGAACCAAAATGGTAAAAACGGAATCCTTAGGTATAGTGCGACTTCGTCTGTCTGTCTGTCACACCTGATTACCTCAGCAACTACTTGTACTCACGCTATCGACTTGCAATTTGGAATAGTTTTATTTTAGAAAATGCTTGCCCATCGACAAGGTGTAACAAAAAGGGTATATCAACCCTTAAGGATGTGATTCTGCCCATGAAACTGAATAACTTTCCCGGAACATAGGTCGAAATACGAAAAAAAAATTTTGACCTCCCATAGAAACTGAATCAGCTGATCGCGCATTTTGTATGGGAGGTCAAATTTTTTTTTTTCGTATTTTGATCTATGTTCCTTGGGGAAAGTTGTTCAGTTTCATGGGCAGAATCACATCCTTCAGGGTTGATATACCTTTTCTGTTACACCTTGCAAATTGCAAATAAAAGAATTTAAAAAATATATTTATTATTATTGGAAATGGGGCCCAAAATTACAAACTGTCATGACTACGTCGAGTGGGGTATCATTATGAAAGGGCTTTATTTAAACATTCGAAAATAGATTTTTATTTTCTTATATGATGAGAAATACCAAAAAATAGCATTCCCCCCCGAAGTTTTCAAAGCGAAAAATAGTCGATAAAAGTTTATGTAAACATTACCTACAGCAAAAATAAAACGATCTCTGCATGTGAATAGCACACCACAGTAGCACACTTTTTCAGAAATCTACAAAAAATCTTTACAGACAAACTTAGTTTTGCGATCCTAAGGATAGACTTTAAAGATTCCAAAAAACACTTTAGGTATATTGGAACCCTCAGCGCGTGAGTCCGACTCGCACTTGACCGGATATTTTCGTTCAGTGCAAATATTGAATACTCTCATCTGGCAAAACACCCAAATGGTCGAAAAATTGCTAACGTAATGATTTCGAAAAGCCATTTCCTATACAGGGTTGTATTAAACTTTATGAAGATCTAGAATGAAAATTAGTATAAATAACTGCCTAAAGGAAAAGTTCAATAAGAGCTTTCATAGATTTTTGATAAAAAGGATTAAACATCATAGGTATACTGTATGTTACTGTAATACGAGGTTATTTTTTTTGGACCTGATATGAGTATTCCTGCGTTGCTAGTGAGGTCAAAATCAACAACTTTTGTTGTACGACTTTGCTAACAACGGTAAAAAAAAATCAACTTCCCATACAAAGTAACGTAAGCGACCAACACATTTTGTATGGGAAGTCGAAATTTTTATGTGTGTTGTTAGCAAAGTCGTAGAACAAAAGTTGTAGCTTTTGACCTCACTAACAAGGTAGGCATACTCATATCAAGTCCAAAAAAATAACCTCTTAAAGATAGAAAACTTAAGAAAGACCGACTATGCCTAATTCAATCAAATTAAATAAATACTAACAAATTTAGCTTTCAGCTTTAAAATAATGTCACTTACCTTTTAAAGTTTAGCAGTGAAACCTGAAATGTAAGCTCATAGCCTGTCATGAACACGCCTTGTCACCCTAGCCGGTCGTACAGTCAAAAGCACGTCGAGCTTGACACAATGGAGTTTGTACCGCATTTATCTAGTCAGCAGCGTAGCGGAAGTCGCACTGCAAGTGTCAAGCTTGATCTTTCTTTGACCGTACCTAAGTAATCAAAAACATTGATCGGTAAACAAGATCTAAGTTACTTTACTTTTTTGATCCTAAATAGAGTAGTCCGTACTTTTCTAGGATAATTTCTTGGTTACACCATGTATTGATTTTTATGTATTGAAGGTATTGTATTCGTGAAAAAAAAAGTTTTTCTAATTTTCTCAAAAATGTATTCTATATCACTTATACATCATAAAAAACAAGTCTCCCAAAAATGTCCGTCCGTCTGTCGGTCGGTCGGTCGGTCCGTCGGTCGGTCGGTCGGTCTGTCCGTCACGCTTTGGCCTAGCAGCTAAACGAATGGTCCGATTGACACCATATTTGGAATTTAAGAGTTTTATGCAAATCCATCGAAGGGTTTTGAGTGGTTTCTTGCTGGCTCTCATTTTGAGGGTAGCTGTCATACAACGAAAATGAAAAATTTTAATTTTCGCAAAAACGGCTCATAAAATCTTGATGAAACTTTGCATGACTAAGCATCTCCATGTAAGATATCATGCACCAGTATCAATTGATCTGTGTAATTTCATATAAGGGGTGTTCCTGTACCCCCAAAACGTAAATATGTGATTTACCCAAAATTGGTTCCATTGAGTTTATTAAAATTCTCTATAATATTAATCCTGGATTGGTTGTCTACCTGACTGGATATTATTTATGATTTTTTTCAATAAAATTTAGTACACAAGGTGTACCAAAAACTGAAAGGGCTTGCTCAGTAGACCAAACTGAACAATTATCTATAAGGAACATGTGTAGAGAAATTAAAAAAATCTGCATGTAAGTATCCTACGGTAGTATCCATTGATCTGTGAAAATTCATATAAAGGGTGTTCGAGTACTACCAAAAGTTAAACATGTGATTTACTCGAAATCGTTTGAAGTTTGTTTGTTTTAATGTTTGACAATTTGAATTCTGAATTGATCTGTATATTTCATTCGAACATTTTTTTGGAAAAACGTAAATAAAAGTTTTTATTTCGATACTATGTGTATGGCATTACAAATTTAAGTTTGCGGTTGATAGTTTTTCTTGAGTATTGCGAGAAAGTAAGTGCAGTGCTGCTGTACCATTTATTTCCCACCAAGGCGCCACTTTGTTTGTGAAGCGATGTAGTTTAGCTGACGTCATTTTAGAGTTTGATTGAAAGACGAAAATCAAAGCAAATCATTGCCCTAGTCTTACGCCGCTTTACGAATTCGACTACCTAACCAAGGGGAGTTGACGAGGGCACTGGTTTTCACACAGAACTTTGACCTCCGTAACCCAGAGGGAAAACCAGACCCACCCAATCCTATATAAGGATTTGCCAGGTTAGCGGGCAACCTGGCTGTCAGAGTTTTTTTAGCTGCTAGATAGTCCCTGACTTGTACCATCACTACTATCAGTGACAGTAACCGGGACCAATGGTTTAACGTGCCTTCCGGAGCACGAAAACACTATAGTTGTTGTGCCGCTAGTGGTCACCCATCCGGGTTCTGACCTAGCGAAGTTTAACTTTCGCAATCGGAAATAAAGAGGAATCACCACTTGGTCAGGAGCTAGTAACATATATAACACTTGTCAGGAGCATTTCTCGGTTTTACCATGATAAAAAAAAAAACAAAAGAAAAGTACGCCTGCTTTAAAAACGTTTCAACGGACCACTCGCCAGTTAAAAGTGGTCATTTCCTTCTACACTAGCGTCACTTGCCTTTATACGCGCATTCCATTAGCCGAGCTCTCGGCGGGACTTCGAATGACATTAAGCTCTTTACTTTGTTATGGTAATGTGCTAACTGATCACTATGATCACAACACAGTTGTCCCCAAAATTAAAACCCTATTTTTAGTAAGAACTTGCGTCATTTTAATTCTAATTTAGTTTATTTTTTATATAGGATAAGTAAGCGAAAAAGCGAAATTACTGGCACATGAGATATATCATCTTAGTTCTCAAAGTAAACCTATCAATCCTGAAAAATACAGTTCACTGTAGTTACAGATACAAAAACTGCTAAAAGTAGCCGTTTTTCACACTTTTTGTAACTGTATCTACAGTGAACTATATTTTTCATGATGTTGAATGCTCATAATTTTGAATGAGGATGTTGATCTGTTTCATTTCTTTAAAAATTTCATCCACTGAAAGTTGTTCAATTTGGTTGAATTGTTGGAAATTCATAGTTACCTATTCGAAAAATAGTTTTACGAAGTTGTTTACTAGATAATGGAGGATAAATTTTATAAATAAAAAGTATCATGCATAATCCCTATTCAAATGAATTTGCACAACTAAGATACACTTACCTAAGGTATTTATATAAAACCGTAATTCTGTTACCTTTGGGTTTCATTTAATTGCAAAGCTCTTGTTCGCCAAATCACAGATTTCCCTCGGGCACGCTTACTCTGAAACAGATACAGAATCGGGCCTAAACGAAATCGCTATCCACCATTACCATTACACATCGTATGTTCAGAGGATTGGTATCCTTGTAATTATTGTGATCTTGTTGAAATATTTTACGTGGTTGTAAGGCCATATTTGAGGTCTTGAAAACTAACGTAAACTAACCATGATCAACAACTAAGTATTAGTACCTGCGGCTTCGCTCTATAATAGCCGCCTCAACCTCAAAATATCATCTATGCTACTCGCCAACAGATGGCGCTGTAAGTTTCTGTCAAAAACGCAGAATTTACATAAACACGGGGAAAACAAATTTTCCCAGACATGAGACCTATCTAGATCGAGTTTTTGCCCCCAAAACCCCCGTATAGTAAATTTCATCGAAATTGTTAGAAAAGTTTTACCGAAAACTGAAAGGGCGTGCTAAGTCAACGAAATTGAACAACTTTCCTAAAGAAACATATGTTGGGAAATGAAAAAAAAAATTGACTTTTCCATACAAAGTGCCCACTCTGTTCGAACAGTTTGTATGGAGAAGTCAATTTTTTTTTCATTTCCCAACATACGTTTCTTTGGGAAAGTTGTTCAGTTTCGTTGACTGAGCACGCCCTTTCAGTTTTCGGTACACCGTCCCTTACACCCTGTACATAATACTCGTATATAGGGTGACTTTTAATTAGTTCTTGATAGCAAAAGATATGCATGTACTCATGATATTGAACAACTTTTCCCAAGGAACATATGTCCAAATATGAAAAACCAAATTTGACCTCCCACACAAAATGCGCTATCAGCTGATGCAGTTTCTATGGGAGGTCAAAACTTAATTTTCGTATTTCGACGTATGTTCCTTGGGGAAAGTTGTTCAGTATCATGAGTACATTCATAACTTTTTCTATCAAGAACTAATTAAAAGTCACCCTATATAAAAATATTGCTCGTTTAATAGTATAGGATTTACATGGACAGTTTAAATAAAAAGACCGATTTTTTTTCATTTCCTTAAAGTTTTATTCGCTGAAAGTTGTTCAGTTACGTTGACTGGTCGTGCCCTTTCAGTGTTTGGAAGGCTGCTGTATTCGTCCATCTGGGGAAGGGCCACCCCATGTCTATTTCTGCAAACAATAATGCTTCATTGGTTTCGTCCCCGAAACCCATCCATACTTGTGAAAACAAGCAACTTGCCCGAAGCTAAAATATTTTTGTACTCCATACCGTATGTAGACGAAATTTTTTTATCAGGTAAAATTTTTTCTTGTTGAAAGTTGCTTGTTATCATAAGTACCACCCCCTTGCTTTTTTCTGCCATGAAGCAGTAGTGTTTGCACTGCTGTGTTTCGGTTTGGAGGGCAAGGGAGCCAGTGAAATTACTGGCACATGAGACATACCATCTTTGGTCTCAAAGTGAGCAACGCGCCTTGCTGTCTTATTAGTGTCAAATGATGCCATTAATAAGACAGTGGGGGCTATTGGTGGTGGTGACCACTTACCATCAGGTGGCCCACCTGCTCGTTTGTTCATTTGGAACATTAAAAAAAAAATATAGGTAATTCTTGGGGGCGATTCTAGCGTGGCCGCTAAATTGATGATTAAAATTTGACAGGTCTAAAAGTGATGCTATCTTTTTTCAGCCTATAGGCGGTAACAAAGATAGCAACATTTTTAGAACTGTCAAATTATAGCCTTAAATTTAGCGGCCACGCTAGAATCGCCCCAAATGAGCTTCGGAAGCAAAACCAATGAAAATTCACATTGTATTTCGTTCCAAAGGGTCGGTCAGACTTACCAGCTATTGAAATCACCATCAAATGATACATTGCTTCTTAGTTTCTCGCAAATTATTTTTGCAATTTCAGAGTTGTTTTGTTCCGATAATAAAAGTTACTTGGTTATCATAGCAGAACACTTGATTTTTAAGAAAGTAAGTACCTACTCTTATTATTAAAAATGGCCAAGCTTACATTTTAGTTATTAATGGCATAGGCGATCTTTGCCTCAACATTGGCGTTGTCCGGGCAAAAGTTAGTCGTGCCAGTGAGCTGGAAACCGATTAGTGTCACTTGACAGAACTTTTAGTCGTTCAGTCAAAGAACTACACCTGAATTATACAGTGTTTTTTATCACCCCAAATATATTAAGAGGCGATTCTGCCCATGAAACTGAACTATTTTTCCCAAGGAACTTAGGTCGAAAACTAAAAAAACAGTTTCGACCTCCGGTACAAAATGTGCTGTCAGCTGATGAGTTTGTATGGGAAGTCGAAAATAATTTTTGATTTTGACCTAAGTTACTTGGGAAATAGTTGAAAAGTTGTTTAGAGGACAGAACCACGTCGTAAGATATCCAATTTGATAAAAAATCGGTCAAGAGCGAGTCGGACTCGCTCACCGAGGGTTCCGTACCTACCACTAAGGCAAAAATACTGTCTTAGTTATGGACGCGCAGTCACGCAGAAGTGTATTAAGCACGCGAGCCCGACACATACTTGACCAGTTTTTACTATTTGTTTTTATCTACTTTCATATATCGTAAATCCTCAATAATGCGGTTAGAAATTGTAGGTTACCCCTTATTCATAATGTTAATCTGTGCCTACAAACACTCTTAGAAGTTTTCTAATGAAATACCTAAGTGATAAAAACGTTTATGATTCGCCTTCGGTTGTTTTTAAAGCAGCTAGGAACTTCACTTAGCATTATCAGAGAAAAACATTAAGAAAAGTTTTGTTTTTGAACACATCATTTATTACAGGATTCACGATTTGAGAGAAGATAAAGTTGTGAGAGTGAGAGTGTAAAGCTACCGCAAAGCAAGTCTGGTTTACTTTAGCTACTTCCATAAAAAGTTCGAAAATTGTTCGCCTTAAACGTCGTCCGATTTCATCATCAGATTTTTTATACTTTTTACAGATAATATGTTTCGATAATATGTTTCGGTAATACGAGTATATGTTTAATATTTTACGGGTATAAACTTAAATATTAACTTAAGTTAAATCTAGCTTCGCCAGCTATTATGACATTTTGGTATTGAGTAAATGTTGTACCTATAGTACTTATCTAGTCCCTGGAGTAAATACCAAAATAAAATATGCCATCTATTCTGCCTCATATCGCACTGAAAGAAGGTTTGATTTTTATCTCGACTAGTGATGGGAATAAATGAAAGTTGCATTTATGATATTATTTTTAATGAAAGAGGAAGAATGAAAAATTTATCGAAATGTTTTTCATTAAAACATGGCAAACAAAGGGCTTTGTCACATAGGGCACTAAAAGTAATATTTTTATTTTTGTTTTAACTTAACGTAACGGTAGTGGTAGCGATAGGGATATAGAATAGGGGTAGAGATATAGGTAGGGATAGGGATAGGGGTAAGGAAAGGGGTAGGGATAGGGGTAGGGATAGGGGTAGGGATAGGGGTAGGGATAGGGGTAGGGATAGGGGTAGGGATAGGGGTAGGGATAGGGGTAGGGATAGGGGTAGGGATAGGGGTAGGGATAGGGGTAGGGATAGGGGTAGGGATAGGGGTAGGGATAGGGGTAGGGATAGGGGTAGGGATAGGGGTAGGGATAGGGGTAGGGATAGGGGTAGGGATAGGGGTAGGGATAGGGGTAGGGATAGGGGTAGGGATAGGGTAGGGATAGGGGTAGGGATAGGGGTAGGGATAGGGGTAGGGATAGGGGTAGGGATAGGGGTAGGGGTAGGGGTAGGGGTAGGGGTAGGGATAGGGGTAGGGATAGGGGTAGGGATAGGGGTAGGGATAGGGGTAGGGATAGGGGTAGGGATAGGGGTAGGGATAGGGGTAGGGATAGGGGTAGGGATAGGGGTAGGGATAGGGGTAGGGATAGGGGTAGGGATAGGGGTAGGGATAGGGGTAGGGATAGGGGTAGGGATAGGGGTAGGGGTAGGGATAGGGGTAGGGATAGGGGTAGGGATAGGGGTAGGGATAGGGGTAGGGATAGGGGTAGGGATAGGGATAGGGATAGGGGTAGGGGTAGGGATAGGGGTAGGGATAGGGGTAGGGATAGGGGTAGGAATAGGGGTAGGGATAGGGATAGGGGTAGGGATAGGGATAGGGGTAGGGATAGGGATAGGGGTAGGGGTAGGGATAGGGTTAGGGGTAGGGATAGGGGTAGGGGTAGGGATAGGGGTAGGATAGGGGTAGGGATATGGGTAGGGATAGGGGTAGGGATAGGGGTAGGGATAGGGTTAGGGATAGGGGTAGGGGTAGGGATAGGGGTAGGGATAGGGGTAGGGATAGGGGTAGGGATAGGGGTAGGGATAGGGGTAGGGATAGGGGTAGGGATATGGGTAGGGATAGGGGTAGGGATAGGGGTAGGGATAGGGGTAGGGATAGCGGTAGGGATAGGGGTAGGGATAGGGGTAGGGATAGGGGTAGGGATAGGGGTAGGGATAGGGGTAGGGATAGGGGTAGGGATAGGGGTAGGGATAGGGGTAGGGATAGGGGTAGGGATAGGGGTAGGGATAGGGGTAGGGATAGGGGTAGGGATAGGGGTAGGGGTAGGGATAGGGGTAGGGATAGGGGTAGGGATAGGGGTAGGGATAGGGGTAGGGATAGGGGTAGGGATAGGGGTAGGGATAGGGGTAGGGATAGGGGTAGGGATAGGGGTAGGGATAGGGGTAGGGATAGGGGTAGGGATAGGGGTAGGGATAGGGGTAGGGATAGGGGTAGGGATAGGGGTAGGGATAGGGGTAGGGGTAGGGATAGGGGTAGGGATAGGGTTAGGGATAGTGGTAGGGATAGGGGTAGGGATAGGGGTAGGGATAGGGGTAGGGGTAGGGGTAGGGGTAGGGGTAGGGGTAGGGGTAGGGATAGGGGTAGGGATAGGGGTAGGGATAGGGGTAGGGATAGGGGTAGGGATCAGGGTAGGGATAGGGGTAGGGGTAGGGATAGGGATATGGGTAGGGGTAGGGATGGTTAGGGGTAGGCACGGAGTAAAGAAGGGTAGAGGAGATGATGATATCAGTCGAGCCGTGATTCAATCAATTGAGCCATGACGTCACGAAAGGGGGCGGGGCATACGCCATTTCCTCTTTGAACTTACCAGTGATCACATCGAAACACGCTCTGCAAAAAATTGTTTAAATAGTTGGAAAAACAACTCCCACTATGAAGTGTTGTGTGCCTTTGTGTTTAAATTCGTCAGAAAGGCAAAAAGAAACTGCATTTAATGTGTCTTTTCACTTGTAAGTAAGATTTTTCAATAAAATTTGCTATCGATATACTGAAGGCATGAGGCCGTTACATTAGTTCTGCTTTATGTCGCTAGATGGTTTTGGGAATATTTGTAGACGATCGAAATTCTCCCCTTCTTTTTACTTCCACAGACTCAATTTACATTTCTGGCGTTAGCTTTAACAATAGTTTGATAAAAATTACGTGAATATCGTCAATATTTTATTTATTTGGAGAAATATTTGTAGTTTGTAGTTATGTTGTTTGTAGTAGCGCCACCTAGTATGCAGTGGACAAACTCGCCAGAGTTAGGTTCAAGAACCGTCTTCCAGATTTCAGCAGTAAGTAGTATATAGGGTCTTAATTTAATAACGTGCCATAGCTAAGTGGATGTTCAGTATCGATAAAAGAACACAATAAGATATGAAAAAAAAAACCTACTTAAAAAAATTTAAACTTCATAGAAACTAAACTAACGCGGAGCGCAATGACCCAGATCATCAAACCTTAGGATTAGGTAGGCACATACATAACTGAAACTGTTTCTTTTTTGCTTTAGTTTAGTTTCAATTTCAAGTTTTAGTTAGTCAAGGAGATTTCGTTTTTTTATGTAGGATTTTTTAAATATTTTTTTGTGTTCCATTATCGTTACCGAACCATCTTCTAAACTTTGGCAATAAACACCCAGTAGTTAGAGAGAGGGAAGTCAGCAACCTTACCTCATCGCAAACAAAATCGTGAACAACATACCTACTTCTCATAGTAGGAATAGCGGAATGCCTCTTATTTTTAATTTGATTACTAAGTAGGTATACAAATGAATACCTATTGTTATTTTTGAATTTTCAAATCAATATAGTTGGCTCTATTTTCATATTATTATAGATAGAGGGAGCATAACGTGTTAAGTTGCCACCACTTTTATCTTTTTAATCTACTTCAAAAAGAAGAGGTTATCAATTCGACCCGACCTGTCAAAAATACACAGTTTTTGTAGCTTAGCTTACAGATTCGCCGAGTTCGCGATTTTATTATACGTATAGATTGGTCGCTATTTTCATAAGCAACGAGGAAGGGTTACCGACTGGCCGCTCTTAGTCTCAGGTTATAATTTAATTGCGAGCCATAGCTCTGGAGCAAGATCCGTATCAGTGACTGAATAACTTTTTCCAAGGAACATAGGTCGAAAAACAAAAAATAATTTTGGATTTTCCATACCTACTGAGTGACCAACACAATTGTATGGGAAGTCTAAAATTTATGTCCTTTATCGAACTAAGTTCCTTTGGCTAAGTCGTTCAGATACTGATACTGAACCGGCGATTAAATTAACACCCTGTATAAACAATTTATTTTTGTAGTATAGTGTCTTTATAGTGTCTTTTACGCCATCTAGTAGAGTATAGCAGTACCACCAAAAAGTGCGTAAGGACAAAAAGTGCTAGTAGTTTCACTATTTGCCACTAGATGGATTTTACATAAGTAGGTGGAGTCTAGTTATGTCCCGCCAACCCGTGACTCGATCTTCACCCCCGCGCACTGTCACGCTTCGTGTCGTACAAAAATTTCGTAGGGGCAGCTCCTCTCCCCTTTCTTACTCCGTGGGGGTAGGGATGGAGAAGGCTTTTCACGCAATAATCAGGGCGAAAAAGGAATGTCTTAGTAGATGGAGCTTTATGAGAGGATCACGAAAAATATACATATATAAGTTCCAGACCGGAGCTCGGTGTTCAGAAGGACATTTTCTGGCAGCAAAAAAGGACAAAAAAACGTAAGCTTCAGCAAAAACAGTTCTTGTGCCAAAAGATGAGGGCTGAGGGACAAAAAATCTTTGGCCAGACAAGAAAAAGCTCTAGTCAAAGTGTGGTTAAAGCCTGAAAATTTGAGAAGGGAGATTTTTTACGTGATATTCAGGGCGAACAAAAATTATTACCCGTAATAGAGGAGCGCTTATACTCATACAAAAAAGCACTGGCTAGACAAGAAAACCGGGGGCTTTAGTAAAAACAGACAAGTCTGGAAATCACAAACTTTTTACAAAGTTTTATCGTGGTATTCTGGGCGAACAAAAGTGATTGCCCGTAAGCTTATACTGATAACAAATAATACAAAAACCATACAAAAATCTGAAGTCTTTTGGCAATGCAGACAATACAATTGTTTAGCCCCCATCTTTTGGCATAATATTTTTTTTTCGGAAGATCGCGTTCTTTTTTCCTTTTTCGCTGCCAGAAAATGGCCTCCTGTACACCGGGTTTAGTCTGGAACATCTTACAAACTTTTTCGTGATCCTCCTATAAAACCCCATCTACTGAGACTGAAACAGCTCTTTTTCGCCCTGATTATCATGTAAAAAATCCTTTGCGGCTCCCAGTCCATAAGCTCTTTAAATAAAGATTATTAAAAAAAACATCGGTTAAAAGTCCTTCGGTCTGATAAACTCAAATAGGTATTTAATAGGTACCTATACATATAGGACCCTGTATGTCTCGCCTACGTTTCATTGAATAAAATGCTTTTTCGTATCACCGGTATATAGGCGTTGACAAAAACACGCCATTAAAGCCCGCTAATTAATCCATAACAAAGGATGTTTTTGTACGAAGCGATCTATACCTACCTATGTAAACATAGGGAATCCTGTTACCATACCAACACGCAACACTTTGTTAGGGTGTTAAACTTACAAGGGGTTTACAAAATTATTGTATTACTAGCTGGTACCCGCGACTTCGTCTGCGCAGGTTTATAAATTGTAGCCTATGTGTTATTCTGATGGCTATATTATTGTAAAGTTTTATTAAAATCCATTCAGTAGTTTTTACGTGAAAGACTAACAAACATCCATTCATACTTACAAACTTTCGTGTTTATAATATTAATTAGGATAATAATTAGTATAAGATAATACTTTAGGAGCTTCTTTAAAGACTAAATATAAATAAAATTAAACTTAGCAACTTTTGTTATACAATTTTTTTGAATAAAGATTTCTTAATAAATTAGACCCTTCTAATTTGCGAGTTTAAAAAGTTAAAGACAAATAGTTGTTTTCTGTACGGTTCCGGCCGGTCTCTACGGTAAGCCATGATGGGTGTCGTAAATGGCAACTACGGGATCTTGTACCGGAGGAATGGCGCAGCGTCTTTCTGCGTATCGTACCACCATACCGCGGTCACAACCACCGTTAATTGTGCCACCAGCAACGCTAACAAGCGTGGTGACTACGGTACATCCCCAAAATATTGTTACCACGTATTTTTGAATTTCTGCGGAGCTTCTTATTCAGCAGTGATCTTTTTGATAATGATAAATGATACTGAAAAGTTGTTTTATTAGCCAGTAGAGGTATTCGGACATTTGGTGGTGTTATATCCTTACTCTGAAATATTCTCCGTCCAATAGTTTTCCGGTACCGACGTAACAAAATTTACGCACGGGTGACTTCAGCAGAGAACACTAATTGAAGGGCAGGTACAATCTCATGTGTCGCGAGATATCCTCTCTGTTACATTTCTCGCGACAGTATCTCGCAAGATGGTTTCAACCACGTTTCAACCATCGTTTTTGAGTCAAAAGTAACCCAAGGCACTTTTGGGTTACCTGATGTGTTCCGGGCCTTAAGACATTTATAGTGGGTAGGTAAGCAGAGCGAAGGTTCCAATAGATTCATAACCCAGATATAATCTTATATAACGTATTGTACTTAGGCTTCTAGAGTGAGACAAAGGGTGATGTGATATTGTTTAGTACCGTCCAGAGGGACATTCTGTCAGACGAGATAACTTTGGGTCCTCGAGGTCGAACCTCATTCAGAGAAGGATTTGTAAACTGGAACTATTGCGAGTAGAAATGGGTCTCTGAGACGGATGCCATGTAATAACACAAACTTCTCGTAACAATATGAATTGTAAACTGTAGTTACGAATTCGTACACGTGTTCCATCTATACATTATTTTGGAATAATGTTTGTTTGTTGTACAAAGGGTAAATGTCAGTTTACTAGTATTTAATCTGTACAAAGGGCAAATAAACGAATTATACAGGGTTAGTTTTCACCCTTAGCCAAATTAAAGTAAGTATAAGTTAATCATAACAAAAACTTGAAACAACTTTCCTAACGAAAGAAAGGTTGAAATATGAGATATTTTTGCCTTTCCAACAAGAGTTCAGAAAGCTTTTTCTATATTTTCAGGTTGGTCTGTTTTAGCTAAAGCCCCCAACTTTCTTGTGTGGCAAATGTTTTTTAGTATCAGCTAATGCTACTCTATGTGGGCAATCACTTTTGAATATCAACAATATATCCTAATAGACTAGCCAAAAAATCTGAAATAGACAATTTATGATATTGATATTCAGGGCGAATAAAAGTAATTGCCGGTAATAGAGTAGCTTATGGTGACACTAAAAAACATTTGCCAGACAAGAAAATCGGGGGCTTTAGATAAAACAGACCAGCTTCAAAATCTGTTAAAGGCCTCTTGAACACCGGGCTCTGGTCTGGATCATCTCACATGGTTTTTGTGATCCTCTAAACATCTACTATGAGATCTCTCATAGTAGATGTCTAGTAGAAATCTAGTTTTCGCCATGTTTATGACGAGAAAAAAAACCTCTCGGCTCCTGGTTCATTACTAATAATGAAATAAATCTGTATCTTAATCTTTACAGCACCAGCAAAATTCGAATTTTTATGTTAAGACCAAAATTTTTTCTTGTTTTCCGACCCATGTTCCTTTCGGAAAGTTGTTCTAGACTTTAAGGCTTGCTTTAAGGGCACTGCATGTTATCCTACGTCATCGAGTACAAGAAATTTGTAACTTTGTAGCGATAGTAGTGGCCTACTAGGTCCACAAAACGTTGGTCTGCCAATCCGCAACCTGGCAGTTTCGCTAGTCGGACCACAAATGTTGTCGGATGTGATCGGACCACAAAATGGTTTTTTTATTTTAATTCTCTAACTTCTATATTTAGAAAAAAAATATTAGAAGTGTAGCACTTAGTTTTGCAGCCCAGTATAGACTAAGAGTGCAGGAGAACAGTGAAATAGTATTTTACCTAAGAACATCATTTTACAACGCTAGCTAATTTGAATCTAAGTAGGTACTATATTTTACTTTTCTCTTAGATCCTTTTAGCTAGACAAAATGAATTTACGAGGTTTTAACTTTTAATTTTCTTTGTTTCAGCGCGTATCTCAAAGACGACTTCGCTGTGCTACCCTATCTCGAAGCTGGCTTCAACAGGGTTAGTTTATTTTAATTATTAATAAAGGGTAGAACTTTATTAGTTTTAAATGAAAAGAAAAGATCAGTGGCTTTTTATAAAAACACAGTTATACACTTTTATTTCAAATGGTTGACAGCATTTTTTAATAATTCTGGGATTCAACATAGAATAGAATTAAAGTACTATAATAAGCCACAGAATGCTCTGAAACCTGGAATTTGATCAAAATCCTAAGAATTTGACCAAAAGCTCGAATTCTGAACAGTATCAAGAATTTTGTGGAGGATCGTAATGAATCTATACTTTGTTTGGCTTCAGTGTGCTAATACAAATTGGCTTCAACTGCTCGTACTCACAAAATTTTCTATGCTCTGATTGAGAGTAGTGGTAATTTTATCAGGTTCTTGGATTTGATTTACAGTGTCTCCAATTTGCTGATTTCGTTTTTTTTTTTCAAAATTCCTATTTTGATCACATTTCTGCGACCGTGTACCTAAAACTGAAAGGTTTTGCTCAGTAGACGGAAGAACTTAGTAAAATAATTAAACGTAAAATAGTAAAAATAAAAAATATATAAAAATAATAAAAGTGGAAAATCGCAAAATTTTACAACCACAGGCAGGATTCGAACCTGCGTCTTCTGAGTCAGTACTGCAGACGCTTTACCAATTAGGCTACCGTATGGTCCTGCCTGTGATTGTGAAATTTTGCGATTTTCTACTTTGTAGATTTATTCATCCGGACACAGGAAAATGTTAAAATAAAAATCATTTTTAATAAAAGTATTTTTCTTTTTACGTTTTGTCTACTGAGTAAGCTCTTTTATTTTCGGTACACCGTCGTCCCTTACACTCTGTATAGCCCCGTGTGATCCACATCGCTGTAACGAAGGTTATCTCCATAAAATATTCTTTCCGTCGTTAAGTGACATTAAGGGCCGAATTATAGCGCTATACTGGCGCTAATAGTAATATAAAGGCTGTATAACTGTCCGTTTGTTACTATAATGTAGCTTTTAGATCGCAAATGAGAAACGAGTTGCCCGTAGTTAAGAAAATGGAGCTAATAAAATTTGAGAAGAATCCTTTAGTTTTATGCACTAACTAGCTTATCCATAAAGTTTAATAAAAAAATATTTTCATCTCTCCTTTCTAATAGCTCAAAGAATTTCGTACAACAGGGAGAGAATTCAAATTAATAAAAGAAAATAAAGACAGATATTCCACTCAAAGCTCGGAACTCTCGAGGCGAGGTGGTATTGTACCTACCTGTAAAGATATTGCAGCCGCTCCACAAACGCGTTATTCGGTTTGGTAAATGTTATAAGCCTATCGCGATTAGATTATTTTAAAAAGCTTTAAAAATGTTTGGAATGTGATTGCTTAAATTCTGCTCCAATCAATTGTCTCTAATACATTACTACAGACAATAGGTACTTACTCGTACCAAAAAAGTTTAAGGTTTTAGGATGTTAATCTGCACATCAAACGGAACAACTTTTTTCTAAAGAACTGTATAAGTACTAGGAATTGACTAACTTTATACTAATAAAACTGGTCCACTTTGTATAGGAGGCCAAAATTCCGATTCCGAAAAGCCGATTTTTTCTCGTATTTCGTTTAAAAAGTGATTTGAATGGGTAGGGCTTACGGTTTTATTTTGTAATATCTTGTCTGGTTGTTTGTAAAATTTAAATGAAATGTGCGTAGGGTTTCTACTTTTTCTTCACGCTTTTGATGAATTAGAAAATACATACCTAAAACGATCAAAGGCAGGATTCGAACAAGCGTCTTTTCTGTCAGTACACCGTGGTCCTGCGTGATGTTGTGAAAATTGCAATCTCGCTTAAATGCCTACCCCTATTTTCTTATTAATCGATGTACAATCTGAATACAGACACTTTTTAATCAACCAAACACAAGGAGAGTTAAAGCGCTTTCACATTAGGCGTTTTAGCAGCGCGTCAGCTGCGGTGCAACCGCAGACGCCTTCACATTACGGGTTTCAGCGCTGCTAAGTTGCGAAGTGATTACGCGTCAGGTGTTCACTTGCAATAGCGTGATTCCGCGCTGTTGTCGCGCGATTGTTGCGTGGTAGCCGCGCTTCTAATGTTCGTATGGTCCCGAGTCGTGGTACTCGCGCTTTTTAGCCGCGCGGCTAAATTGCCTAATGTGAAAGCTTGTTTCTTTTTTCAAAGTGAAGTTATTCAAACGGTTGTTTGAGCTTTATTTCACTTTTTGAACGACAATTTTTGATACACTCATAAACTTCTTCTCAACTTTATGACTTTAACTTGTACCATAGCAGACTCGCGCCAGTGGGCACAAGTTATACCTGATCTTTTGTACTGTGATCTGATCGCGCAGCGTGGCGATATTGCACGTGTTATTGCTATCTACTGTTCTAGCGCACTCTATCACAAATTAGATAATAGTAAATAGTTGTCTTAAAAGGCAGGTAATTACTTGTATTTAGGTATGTATCACGCACAAACGCCCGGAACCAGAGACTCGCTCAAGATCAAAGAGCTGTTCTTAAAGTTGTGCACTCAAAACATTTCAGGTTTCCAACCAAAGATCTATATTCAATTTCCAAAGTTCTTACTGTAAGGCAGCTCTTTGTGCTCCGTGCCATTTTACGTAAACACCCTCATGTGCCATTACCTGACCCCTCTAAAAGAAAAACTCACAGATTCGGCCTGCCAATCCCTCATCTGTAGTTCTATTATTTACAACTCTATTAATAACGCTTTAAATATTAGTAATTTAAATAAGTTCGAGGTTAAAAAGAATTTGTCTACTAATTATTAAGTGTTTCAACCGACGTGTAACCGTGTGTTCCTAAACTCAAGTACCTTGGGTAAAAACCGAAATTTAAAATAAATCTAGACCCAAAGCTAATGAGTAAACCTATCAAAACCCAATTTAATTGGACATTTCATGCAAAATCTCACGGCCAAAAAAAATCGTATTTTTATGGGAATCCTGTTTAGTACCTTTTTCATACCTTTATACAGGGTGTAAAAAACTACGATGTTTATTTTTGGGTGATGGTATAAAAATATTTTATGAAATACTTTTTCTTGATAAAGTTATTTTTGACGAAATTAAAGATGAGCGAGGAAAGTTCTATAAGTAGCTGGTTATGTAGATGTATAATAGGTATGTAGGTATCATAGTTTGTACCTAAGTTAATTTTGTTATAATATCCCGCTAAACTAAAGTGGGATTGGGCTGGACATGTCTGTCGAATGTGCCCTAAAAGGTGGGCAAAGAAAGTCACCCATTGGATACCTCATGACGGGTCCAGACACCGAGGTAGACCCAGAAAGCGATGGCGTGACGACCTTAATGCCTTCTTAAATAATTGGGAAGAGGTTACAAAAGATCGTGACCAATGGAAAGCCGCGGGGAGGCCTTTGCGAAGCAGTGGGATCTATTAGGCTAAGAAAAAAAATCCCTTTACTATTACCTAATTACTCAAAGAATTATCGTCCTAAAAAAAAAACATAATAGTCTTTTTTTCATACAATTTAATTTAAAAAATGTAAAATCATCCCAAAATTTTTGGAGATTTCCTATCCAGCTTTGAACTTTAATGGGATGATTTGACCACACCAACGAGCCAGTCATTTCGTCCCTTACCAGGAATTATTTTGTCTCTCCCAGGTGATGGTAGAAACAGTGGGCGCGACGGCATGGTGCGCGGAGATCCTTCAAGCGCGGGCGGCGGGCGCGACGGCGCGGGCGCACATCGGAGCCGTCGCCGCACTGGCTGCTGCTGTCGACCGCTGTCGAGACATCGTCGCTATCACCGATGACCAGCAGAGGATACTTGTGAGTATATGAGACGAAAGCGTAGCGAACTTTATAGGTCTGTGGACGACGATAAAGGTTTCTTTTTTGTCTCAACATAAGCATAGAATAAATTACACTCTACAAGGTGTAACAAAAAGAGTATACCAACCCTGAAGAACATTCCCTAAGGAACATAGGTTGAAATATGAAAAAAAATATATATCCCAAAGAAACTGAATCAGCTGATAGCGCATTTTCTATGGGAGGTCAAAACCTTTTTTTCGTATTTCGACCTATGTTCCTTGGGGAAAGTTGTTTAGTTTCATGGACAGAATCACATCCTTCAGGGTTGATATACCCTTTTTGTTACACCTTGTATAACTACGCGCAACGAAACCAGATTCTCCACTCCCCGTTAGCAATAAGCGCCACCGCAACCGCCCGCACGCTGTTATCCCTTCTGTAGCTGAATCAAGGAATGTAGGTACGCTCGGCTGCAAGCACGTCGACACAAAACCAGTATATGCTCAACCAGACCTACGCTACCTACTCTCTAACCTTCCTTCTCCTTCATTGCAAACAATTTTTTTACTTTAGAGTGTGGTTAGCGAAATCAGTCTGCTCCTAGAAACTTTCATGAGCAAACAAGCAGATGGAACAATGCAGAACTCACCTACTGTCTTATTTGTATCTATGGTTAAATAATGTGCTGCTTTTTCTTATCGTGATAAACTTGGTTGCGTAACTTGCCGAAGACTACGTCATCAACTTTTAATTGATCGAAACTCACAGCAACATCTCACGCCGCGTAGTCAAGATGAAGTCTTTGGCAATGAGTAAACTGCGTAAGCAATGCAACGCCTGATATTTTGTTTTGTTTTTGTTTGTTTGGGATTGTAATCATGAGTGACATAGTTCGGTTCCGTAATATTTCGGCTATAATAGGAAGAGACTACCACCGGCGTAAAGTTGTTAAAATGGGTATGAGGTTTATGACGGGTACTGACGTAAAGCGCATTGCCGGTTCCTACCTTGAAATATCTTGGATAGAAGTTATATCACTTACAAATGTTTAGATTCACATTGCAGGTTTCTAAATTATCACGTTGATAGCCAGCCAATATAATACGAGAGTTAATACGTAACCAAATATTTACGAAAAATACTGACGCTCACGGAATTATAATCATAAATTTTAGAAAGATTAGTTTACCAAATATTTTCCCCAACCATCGCTTGGTAACAAATCTATCAGACCATTTTCATATCGTGATGCACGCTGGAAAACAGATTGCGTAGCATTGACGTAGCGAGTCGATAACCCTTATCTAAAATCACGTCATGCACAGCTGAATGAAACAATGAGAGGTAGTAGCAGCACGTTTTTAAAGAACACATGTTTTTCTTGAGTTTACACTTAGCAGTATATCTTTTTCAGTTGACGAATAAGTCGTGGTGCCGCGTGCTTGGCTGGCGGGCTGAGGAAGGCCCTCGGCCGCTGACGGAGACCGCTGGGGGCGAAGCCCTACGGCTGGCCACCAGTGGGGCAAGAGACTGGGAGGCTCCGATAACGCTCCGCCGGAGAGCTGCCCCTGATCCGCTTTTGCTTCCATGCCGAGGAGCGGCCATTGCTTTGACCAGGTAACATATATTTTGTAGTCATGTTAATAAAGTAGGCTAGGAAGAAATGTATGTTTTTTATCTTGGAGTGCTACAAAAATTTTGACTTTTCTTTTGACCTGACTTTCTTTTAATTTTGTTGTCGCCAAAATGCTTGTTCACATATATAACACGCAGGTGCGGTGGCGGAAATGGTCTGGGCGAGCTCGTGTTCGGTTCGCGCTAGGCGTTTGCGCGAGTGTGACGCGAATAAAACGTTCAAACTGGTTGATTTTGTCTGAAGCTGCGTGTCAATCGCGCGATCCGCCGCAAGTTAGACGTGAACACACCCAACACAAACATCTTCACACGTGTGTGCAAGCGCCATTAGCTTAACCACTTCCACCGCATCTTTGTTTTGTACGTGAACACTTGCATAGCATATTAAGCCACCGCACACAGTCTTCCAACTTTGGTTACACCGTTCGCATACGTTGTTGACTTCATACAATACAAAAATTTAAGACGTGTCTCTCCTATGCTGTTTAGTAAATATCTTCACCTCCTCCGTTGTTCCCAGGAGCACATCTCACATAGTGCTGGTGTGCGAGCCAGCAAACGTGGTGGATACGGAGCGCGGGCGAGGCTCTCTTCACTCCATTCGACGAGGCTCGCTTGACGTCCGTTCTGTGGCTTCCGATGGCTTGCGACGCACTTCACTCGCTAAGCTGCAGGGCTTGCCCCTCGAAGCACCAATCACTAAGGTACTTCAAATCAAATATTATCTATTCATAATAGGATAATTTGATATCACTTATGAGTTCAGTTAAGTTAAACATTACTTCACAAACGAAATGGCACCATGTAGGAAAATCCCACGCGCTCTTCGGGAGACATGACTGATGCGGACACATTTTCCTGTACATAGTCTTGCGGCCAGTTTGAATTTATTTAGGCAAAGCTCCGCATGTGCCCGCGTCCGTCATGTCTCCTGCGTGTGTGCGCAGCCTTTTAAAGGAGCGACTTCGTCTTCCTCTTACATTCTTTAAATGGTTCTTCATTTATTCCTTATTGCGTTACTAATGAGAGGAAGTCGGCATGATGGTGGATAGGAGAAAATGGAATCGATTATCATGTTTTATAGTTAGCCACGCATCAGCCCTAAATGAGTGAGAAGAGGCCTGGCGAATTTTCGCTTATAACCTTGAATTAATGGACGCCACACGAAATGCAGTTCATATGCCCGAATACTGGGCTAAAAAAAATATGAAGTCGAAAAATTACGTTGCCATTGACACGCATAGAAGAACCAAAACCGCTCCAACTTCAATTTTACCCAAGCTTTTTACGAAGAGGTTCATTTTATAAGGAGTATAAAAAGGTAGCTTTATAGAGCTTTGTTAAGTCGTGTCACCCTGTTAGTATGTGTCCTGTGTTTCAACAACTTTGTATATTTTCCAGGTCATCTCCCTTCTGTCGACGGCGACTGAAGGCGCTCCGCCCTCGACCGTAGCGTGCATAGAGCGCGCAGTGGACATGCTCCGGACTTCGGAACTATATTCGCCACAGATGAGAGATGACCCCAAACTCAGAGTGGAAGATCCGATCGCTACTGATCTGATTGGTGCGCTGCTGTCGGTGAGTTTCATATAAGAACACCTACTTTTAAGTACTGTTGGAAATAATTAAATTACGAACTCCGCACACGACAGATTGTCGGTTAAAAAAAGAACGAAAAAAACTTACGCACGGGTATGCGTCATTTGGTGTGGCATCAGAATCGGTGCATACGGCGATTTGGCTTTGTATTTTGTCGTACGCAAATCGTATAATTCGCCGCTTACAGACGGCCGGCAAACTGTAAAACGGCGTCGGTAGATTGTAAATCTGGTGCATTTTAGGTTCGTTAGCCAAGGCAAACCCAACCAAACCGAGCTTGGGTTAGGTTATCTTGCAACCACAACGCACGAGCCAAGCGAGCGAATCGAGCATGTCACCAATACCCGGCGAGTGCCAGGAACCAGTGCCTATTCTATGCTTTATGACAGAGGTCGGAATCTGCCGGTCATTCCAGGTGTGATATGATTGGGGCCCTCTTATTAAATTGATAGTGTTAGTGGGAGCTACTTAGCTAGCGCTAAGTGGGCGTTGGCTTTGTTTAGAATCTCATAATAACAAGGAATTCATTATTATGAATATTACAACTTCTTGCTAAGTCAATATAGTATAAGTAGTCATTAAAAAGAGGGCCCCAATCTTATCACTTAAGTACGGACCTGGAATCACCGGCAGATTCCGACCTCTGTTTGTAACATAACAATTTCAAAAAGTGCTCGGCATTTTGTAAAATGCCTAGGCGTTATGTAAAGCGGTGAAATATTGATGACTGCAATGTCCTGATAACTAAACTGCGTCCCTTTCAAACGTCAATGTACCGATTCGTACGATGCTTCTAACTTATCATATGTATGACATAAAAGGTAGTTTCTAAAAGCATACGGTTTTACTACCACAATAACTTGTAAAATAAGGGTATAATATCCCTGAAATATATGAATCTGGCCAAGAAACTAAAACACATGAAAAAGACCTCTCATACAAAATGCGCTATCAGCCTCCTCCATACAAACTGTACAAGCTGATAATAGGCCTGAGGCGTTATTTTGTTGAAGTTGTTCATGTTTTATGAGAGTAATCACATTCCTCAGTCAGAGTCATTGTATCCTTTTTATTACACGTTGTACAGTCAAGAGCAGGTCGAACGTGACACTCGCAGTGCAACTTTCGTCAGGCTAAGTTGAATAAGACCTGTTTTACTTGCGGTGCAAAGTTTAAGCTCGACGTGCCCTTGATTGTACCAGACGCCGGTAGCCGACGCCAAACAGCGCTTATCGGCGCCGGAGACGCCTGTTTTCAGATTAAGACACATTATTTGTACCGTGTGCGGAGGTCGTAATACAATAAGCAACTGTTTTATTAGAATGCAGTAGTGCATGACTGATGGGGCTAATCGGGTTATGGTTACAGTAAATTTTGTTTATTTATAAATATTTGGTTTATTTAATAATAAAACCATACTAATTACTATGGATTTGTGTTTTGGAAATAATTTGGTATGATATATTATTCTGTTTAAGTATGTACATATTTTGAACTTATGGTAGTTAGATTACTAAAATGGTACAAAAAGTGCTGTTTGACTGAGTGTGCAATACTAACATTGACTATTTATTTTTTTATGATCCGGTTCGGCTGGGGAAGCGAGATCAAGGGAACTCGAACCTTATATTCCTGGTAGGAGGTTTGGTATTACCACCTGTCTCTTCCTGTTTCCAATTTGTTCTGTATAGCTGCTACTAGAATAGTTTCTCAGCTTTAGGCACTGTCAGGGCCGGATTAAGCCATGTAGAGAATTGTAGAGGCCCCTAGAGTAGCCTAGACAATGTAAATTAAAGGGCCATTAGTTGCACTTGTACGAGAGATTATACAGCTAGTCGTAAACGAAAAATTTCTTTTGGTAGGATTGGTCCAACGGATTTATTATTTTAGAAGAATATTTTTTTTTATATAATTTAAGTTACTTATAATATGAATTTATTTTTACATCAAGTGAAAAATGTATTTTTCTTATTTTACTTTACGAAAATGATAACAGACTTGGCATTGTAGCTTAACTGATGAATATATCAATTTATTTATTTTTTCATTACTTGGTGGACCTAAGGATCCCCCTCCATCCTGCCAAAGGAAATCTTTGGTTCACGACGAGCCATATTCTTCATTTAAATGTCGCGTAAAGATGCAACTACCCCTCCCTTTAAGTAAATATCTTAGGTAGAAAACTTCTGTGATTTGAATCTACGAGAGAACGAATCGTTTTGAAAAGACACGTTACCTCGACAAGACATTTTTCTCCAATTACCACACGTTTTTACCCAAAATACACGCACAAAAACCTTGAGTACCGTTTATCATAAAAAATTATCAGAAATCCCCGAATTTTATTAAATAACACTTTAAAAACGATTTCATCTCTGGTGTAGGTACTATAATAGCATTCATTGTTCCCAAGAGCCTCGGGGCCCGGGGCCCATCTCTATGGATAATCCGGTACTGGGCAATGTTCATGTTTCAATAACGTTGGGCTTGGGTCTTCTAATCTAAGTACTGAAAAAAACAGCTTGGGTTTTCTAAAAATGCGGTCTGGGGGCGTCATTTTGGGTTTTAGTCGGTTAAAGACATGAGTGTTCTTTCTTTCTGATTTTTTTTATTCTTACCTACCATTTTTTATACTTTATTTGGAAACTTTATCCTCTAACTGTACTTTATGGTGTACAGTTATTTCTCACTTCAAGTACCTACTTACCTAATCCTACTCGTCACCCTTTCATCTGTTTAGAGACAGTGTCAATTAAATATTAGCTGTTCAATTAATAATACTAATATTTACGAATTAACAATCACTTTGCAATACTAACAATTAATGTTACTTCTAACAATTTCTGAAATATGCATGTGCTAGGATCTTTAAATAACAACATAACACACTAATAGGCAGTTGCATAAAGCTTATTTAAAGTTAAAGCTCTGTTAAACTTATTGCTGTCACTTTCTATTTTAATGATAAAGAAAGGGACAGCAATATATTTAAAGGAGCTTTAAAGTTAAAGACGATTTGTGCAACTCGTAGTAAACCAATAATATGACATTTAAATAGCATATAGTTTAAATTTGTAGCTCATCACAAAAATTCTAAACCAAAACAAAATTGAAAACACTATGAAATACTGAAATTAATACCTTGTAAATGTTTCAGCAAGGACCTACTAATGTGCTATCGTCTCGTCGTAGCAGTAACGATTCCACAGTCGTCCGCTCTCAAAACAACAGATCAAATATTAAACATAAGGTAAGCGATAGGTATCACTGTCATGGGTCATTCAATGAATATTCTGTAAAGAATCTACATTGAATAAAAATAATCTTAATCTGGGACCTACAGTAAATTGTAGGTGCCGATCTACGCAGGTTTTATATAAACAACCCACCCAATGATCCAATGTGCGTGAGCACGCAGAGTTTTCTAAAAGTCAGCACTCCTGATAACTCTTGTAGGTCTATCGAATCAAGTAGAAATTGCCTTCAAAATGGGCAAAGAATGACATGGTTGCATGTCTGCCTCTTTGACTGATAGCCAGATTCGTCCTCTTACCAAACAATGAAGATCGAAGGGGCAGACTTCCGCACCTCTAAGTTTTGTTGGATGTTTCTTGTATTATTATAAAAAAAAAACTACTACTACGGCCCATGAGCATGTAGAGTCCTTCAAATCTGCCTCTTCGATTTCCTACATCTTCAGAAGTATTCTGAACAGCAGCTACAGGGTGAGACGGATATGGCAAAGCGCAGGGCATAACAGGTCTTCCCTCTCGCTTTATGACAAAGAGAACTGAAGGACAGAAATACTGAAATGCGGTTCTGCCCGGCGCTGCGCGCGTCTCAGCATACGCCTACCTACGTAGGCGACATGAAAAACATTATTTAGTATCCTTCTTTTTTTTATTACTCAAAAACGCAGCGACAAACGACAAAAAAATGCCAGAACCAAATTCGTAACAATCTGAACTATCATCCCTATCGATATGAATCATTAACAAATAATATACCGAAATGGCCGCCAGCACCCTAACTATGAGTACCAGGAAGCGCTGGCGTGACGATCTTCATAACTATCTAACTAAAGGGTTCGAATGGGTTAAAGATGATCGTGAGCAATGGGAGCTGCAGGGTGGGCTTTTGCTTAGCAGTGGAATCCGATAGGCTAAGAAAAAAAAGTATCGCTCCATAAGCCAACAAAGGGGGCGATTCTAGCGTGGCCGCTAAATTTATGATTGTCTAAAAGTGATGCTGTCTTTTTTCAGCCTATAGGCGGCGGTAACAAAGATAGCAACATTTTTAGACCTGTCAAATTATAGCCCTAAATTTAGCGAGAATCGCCCCCATACTGATAATACATGATGGGTGTGCTTGACATACAAAGAAATTTGTTCCCTGCTACTTATTTACGTTTTGCTTCCATATATTTGTTAATCTTTATATTTATTTACCGGTTTACCCCAACTCTTTCCGTGGCTTTCATAGAAGCCGAAAAAGGGACCCTAAACCGTACGACTTGCGTATGACTTTACAAACAGGCAGATCAAAGTAGCTATATTAAACATTTCAGGTGTCCATATCGTGTGGGTTACAAGAACGATGACCGACCTCACTAACCCCGGTGTCAGAGTTGTTGAGCCGCCAAAGGCCTCTGACATGGCTCATTGACGACCACATCAGTAGATAGTAGTCGGGATCAACGGTTTAACGTGCCTTCCGAAGCACGGAATCATCTAACCTTTTGGACGATCAGATGATTCATCCTGCTATGTCCTAACCAAACTGGGAAGGTCGCACAAAGGGATTTTTGTTTGACAGTGTCCCCACCGGGAAAACCCAGAACCTCCGGATCGAAAGCCGAGCCCTCTAACCACTAGACCGCAGAGGCTGTTTAAGTGACCATAATAACCATACAGCAAGAGTTTTCAAAGTGTGTTTTACAGGAAGCCAACTATAATTTGAATATTAGTGTTGTACCCGTTGTACCTATAGATAATTATTGTCACTTTGAATGTGTGGAGTGGAACTATATGAACATCTGAAATGCTTAGCTTTTGATGCTGCACCATTCTGTGGTTGTCAGAGCCAACGCTTACAAGCGTGGTGTCCACATGGCTCTGCTATCTCATAAATAAGCTGTTTTACCAAAGTTCGTTGAAATAACCTGGTCTCTATTCTTTTGACTGCATCCATTCTTCCAGACACCTGGTCAACTCCGCGACCTTCTAGACACGGCTTTGAACTGGGACTTTGAGATCTTCAGACTGGAAGATATCACTCGAGGGCGACCGTTGGTCCACCTGGGGCTGGCGCTAATGGGGGGCAGGTTCGACATCTGTTCCGCGCTCGAGTGTGACGAGAGGACACTGCTGCACTGGCTGACCATCATCGAAACCAACTACCACGCTGTCAATACTTACCACAACTCTACTCATGCCGCTGATGTGCTTCAGGTAGGCATAGTCCGCGCGACGAGTTAAGGCCTCTGGGCGGGAGTGGAGGGGGTATGTGCAGTAGTATTTTTTTTGCAAATATTGCAACTGCGCATACATTCCACTCCGCCCAGAGGCCTTAACTCGTCTCGCGGCCTGTAATTGAGGACAAAAGTCACCAGAATCCGGCTTCCGTTCGATGATTGATGAATTGTGACAGAAGAACCTCTGCTACACTAGCTGATCATCATCAAGAGAAACTACGACGCTATGAATAAGTACTTGCCACAACTCTAGATACTCATTCCGCTGATATGATGATGTGCTTCGGGTTATTAAAGTCTAAAGGTCATATTGTAACGGAGGTCCGGCGTTTGATGATTAATTAATTGCGGCGGAAGAATTTTTGAAACAAACTTAGTTGTGCCTTAGCTCACAAATTTGGCCAAGTGCTACTATTTGTACTCACGTCAAGTACTGAGTGTTCCGAAAACACCTATGCTTCATTTTAAGAATGGTCATTTTAAGTACTATGTTTGTTATATAATTTAAGTCAGGTCTTCAATGAATAAGTGCATCTGTGCTTACTTCATCTCTTCTTTCAGGCAGTAGCATACTTCCTGGAGAAAGACCGCCTAAAGAACCTCCTGGAGCCGCTGGAAGCCGCAGCATCCCTCATCTCGGCCGCGGCGCACGACATCGACCACCCGGGCACTTCCTCCGCCTTCCTCTGCAACTCGCGACACCCGCTCTCGATACTCTACAATGATATCTGTGTACTGGAGTCTCATCACGCGGCGTTGACGTTCAAACTTACGCTTAGTGAGTATACGGCGTACAGTCAAGTGCATAAATATGTTTCTTGAAATCCATTGCAATTACATGTATTTATGTAAAGATTCACGAATTATGTCACACTTTTCTCATCGTTATTATGTCTTCGTTTTTGTTGCAAAAATATCTAAATAATTAATTGAGCAATAATATGTCCCTAAAAAGATTTGTATTGCTCGTTATAAAACAAATTGTCCATTATACTCGTAGTATACATATTATTGATCAGTTTCCGCAGACATATTTATATCAGTTAGATTGGATGCTAATATTAATAGACATTTAATGATACGTACTTTTGAAACGATAGTTTAGATACATATTTATGCACTTGACTATACAAAATAACTCGGGCTGTGACCGTTAACCCTTTATAGGGCAGACACCCAGGTAAAGAGTTTGGAAATTGAACTCTATTTACAATTTTTAGAGGTTGTGAGCACACAATAGAACCATAAAAGCTCAGTAGTGGTGAGTCAGTACCTACATTGTAAAATTAACAACTAGGTAAGTCCATTTTACAAACTTTTTAGTGGTCTCATATGCGACCACTGGCCTATGCGCAGAAGTCGAAAATGAGTCGCGGGGGTGAGCGCGGCAGGTGGAGGGCAGGCGAGCGAATCGTTCATTGGCTCTCCGCCTGTCACCCATGCGCAGAAAATAACCGTCTTAGCCCAAATTATCCTGAATGCGCTATATTTGGTACAATCCAATATACAAGTAGGCTAGAAAGAGATAGATAAACATGATCTTAGTCTCGGAAATGCTTAAGCACTTTAAGCATAATTCCAAGTTCGTCAACGTGTTTTACGCCAAGACCACAGGGACGCTGAAGCAAGTAACCTAGGAAAAGTTAGATAGACATGACCCTGGCCATAAAAATGGTCAAGAACATTGAGTATCTTGCCAAGTTCGTCAACGTGTTTAGTCATTGTTCCGAGAGTTATACGCCATGACCAAAGAACGGCATGCAAGCTTAAATAAGTAGGTTAGTAAGAGGTAGGTAGCAGAAATTATTCTGCAGCTGAAGTAGGTAAGTAGTCTATAGATAGGTAGCAGACATTATCCTGCCTGCTCAGCAAGTTCAAACTTACGCTAAGTGAGTATGGACTTTGATTAACTCTGGATTTCATAATTTTTCAAGTCTACAAGTTAACAGAGAATGTTCATCGGTGATTTTGTCTGTAAAATACTAGTAGCTAAATATTTCTTATAGTCATAATATTGTATTTTAAGAACTACTTACCTATCCCTATCACTTAAATCCAAGCTTTTTGATTCTGCTTTATACCTACGTTCTTGTAGAAAACGGTGTTTTACTGCTGGGTAAAAGGTTCTTTTTATACCACTCAAGTGCGTCTGGGAACCAATCCTACCCAAACACTTTTTGCAGTAAATTGCGCCCGTTTTTCGCCAAAATATGCATTTATAGCACTCCGAGCCGTCCCCAGTCGGAATCCCGGATGCCGTAAACAAAGGTTATTTAGGACTTGCGTTCTGAGAAATAACACCTGGAGCTACTAGGTATCTGGTAGAGCTCGTGAATTTTTCGATAGGTTGCTCGTTAAGGTCCCTAAGGTGCATAAGACTTTGGCATACTATAGGTCCCTGCCTATAGATATCTACGGCAAAAAACTTGAACAATAATCGCGTACTGCGAAAAGGTCACGGTTAGAAACGGCGCGGCAATTTGTATGTTAATCGACTCCGCGCAATCTAAGTCATTGTTCAAGTCGTAATTTGCCAGTTTTATACCTACCTTTATTAATCTTGTTACAACGTTAATATAATTTTCAGATGACGACCGCGTCAATATATTCAAGAATCTCGACCGCGACACTTACAAACAGGTGCGGCACGACGTGATCGACATGATCCTGGCCACGGAGATGACCAAGCACTTTGAACATCTCGCCAAGTTCGTCAACGTATTCTACGCCAAGACTATGGGGAGCAAGGAGGACGGCATGCAAGCTGAAGTAAGTAGGCTAGAAAGAGATACATAGACATGACTTTGTCCACTGAGATGGCCAAGCACTTTGAACATCTCGCCAAGTTCGTCAACGTATTCTACGCCAAGACTATGGGGAGCAAGGAGGACGGCATGCAAGCTGAAGTAAGTAGGCTAGAAAGAGATACATAGACATGACTTTGTCCACTGAGATGGCCAAGCACTTTGAACATCTCGCCAAGTTCGTCAACGTATTCTACGCCAAGACTATGGGGAGCAAAGAGGACGGCATGCAAGCTGAAGTAAGTAGGCTAGAAAGAGATATAAAGACATGACGAAGATCTATGTCAGAGGTCTTTGGCTGTTCAACAAATCTTGTTAGTAGAGTTTATGAGATCGATCGGTCATTGAAATCACGGATTAAATTTTCAGGAGCCTCTGATGGCGGTGGACACAACAGCGCTGTCGCTACCAGAGAACGTGATCCTGATCAAGCGGATGATGATCAAGTGTGCTGACGTCTCCAATGCATCAAGGCCGCAGAAATTCGCCTTCGAATGGGCGAGGAGGTATGATTTTTTAGGGTGCCGTACACGTAGGGTCTAAATAGAGCCCTATCACTAGCCTACGTCGTCTGTCTGTCTGAGAGATGTATATTTGAACTGTAGTAGCTAAATAGGTATATACTTAGTTGAAACTTTCACAGAATATTCTGTTATTATGGCGGATTACTTAACAAAATAATGAAAACATTGAAAAGTTAAAAAATAAGGTGATATCCATTCAAGAAACGTGTTTTTTAGTGTTTTATTGTTTTAGCTCTATCGTAAAAATGGGAACACTTACAAGCGTGGAAATTTGTATATGCAAGTGGCATAAAAACTGGTCAAGTGCGAGTTAAGACTCGCGCGCATTTAATTAAACTTCTGCGCTACTGTGCAACCCTGACTACCGTATTTTTACCTTAGTGGTACGGAACCCTCGGTGCACGAGTCGCACTTGGCCGGTCGCTAAACTCAAAACCACTATAATATCCTACACTATGAAACGAGCAATTTGTAATCGGTTTCTCGAAAACTATTTCGATGAAATTTACGATATGGAGTTTTCCGGGGCGAAAAATCGACCTAGCTAAGTCTCATGTCTAGGAAAATTCGTTTTCTTGAAAATAGCGCGTTTCAGAAACCCTACAGCGCCATCTGTTAGTGGCTTTCATTTAAGATTATACTAATCTCGGTCGCCCAGGTAGGTACTACACCATTTATGGCGGCGGCGTTGTGATTTTGAAAATCTGCGTTTGTTCAGCGACTCGATGCTGAGTACTGTATTTATCCTTTACAATGTCGCTTTTTACCTGGCGGCGTATTTTCTCGATTTCTGATTAAGGACGTTCTAATAAAGAGCCAGCGAGGTAAGTATATGTAAAGATCGTAGCAGTCAAAATGGCGTGATTTTATGTATGTAGGTATGTATGTACGTATGTATGAAACTCCGCACCGTTTCCTACAGGATCGCCGAAGAGTATTTCCTGCAAACAGACGAGGAGAAGGCCAAGGATCTGCCCGTGGTGATGCCGATGTTCGACCGCGCGACCTGCTCCATCCCGCGCTCGCAGATTGGCTTCATTGATTACATCATCATCGACATGATGGAGGCTTGGTCTGGTGAGTCTCCTTAAATATTGCGTGGCCTTTTTGTACTGGAAGCTCATAAAGCTTACGCATAAATAATTCTAGGTGATATAATCGTGAATTACTTTATAAGCAGTCGCGGGCTAAAATCAGAAATTTGATCAGATTCCTAAAATATGAACAATTAAATGTTGGAAAATGACAAATGGAGGCTCGAATCAATTTTAGGTAATAATCCTGTATGAGCACCACATTCAGCACTGATTTTGATTAAAGAAACTTAATTTGAGTTGATGATGAATTTAACTGTAGTTGAGCACATTTAAATCGATTATAACGATTGAATTGAGTCTAGATAGAATGAGCTAAAAAGTAATAGGTATCTAAGTGAAGCCAACTCTTTCAGAAATTGCTCATAATATCTATTATTTTCCTGTCTCATCATGTCAACCTTGTAATAAAAGTCATAAGTATATTGATAAACTATTGCCCTTACTTTCCGATCACGAAAGTTAAGCAACTGGGTGGGTACCTACCTGCTAGTGGCGCAACAACTAGAGCAGTTCCGTGCTTCGGAAGGTACGTTAAGCCGTTGGTCCTGGCTACCAAAGCCTAATCTAGGATTGTGTCTGGATAGCAGTCGCTCTGTGCAAAAACCAGTACCCTCGTCAAATCCAATAAACGAAGTAGCGCCGATTCCGTAAAATCAGAATCAGAACAACAATGATTTTATTTTAACACTTCCTGTGTTGGGATAAATCTACAAAGTAGAAAATCGCTAAATTTCACAACCATAGGCAGGATTCGAACCTGCGTCTTCTCCATCAGTACCGCAGACTCTTTACCAATTAGGCTAATGTGGTCCTACCTGATGTTGTGAAATTTGCAACCTCTATACGCATTTCAACGTTGCGTTTGTGCTGCCATCTAATAAGCATTTGCTGTTTGCATTTGCAGGTTCGAATCCTGCCTGTGGTTGCGAAATTTTGCGATTTTCTACTTTGTAGAATCAGAACAGCCTATTTCCCTATATGATATCAATAATGTCACACGATGAGTCTTATATCGATAAACTTCTTCAACTTTCCAGCATTCATCGACATGCCAGAGCTAGTTTCCCACGCGAAGAACAACCACGCGCGCTGGAAGGAACTCGACGAAGCCGGCGTGACCACCCTCGCGGACGTGAAGCGAGCGCAGATGGCAGCGCACCGCCAGCAGAGCGCCATACAGGCGCCTCCCGCGCCCGCCTCCCACACGCCGCCGCGCGCGGGTGACGAGTGAGGGCGGGGGTGAAGCAGCACAAAGGACGTAGGCAATGATAGCTCATTTTCATTGGTGGATAGGGGGGGGAAGATGTTTTTACAACGCATTTCATAACGACCCGGCCATACATACATACAGAAAGGCTACTCCAACCCTCGTCATTTCCGATACTTTACCTCACCCAGCCTAGCGTCGATTACTGGGGTCCGTTATCACGTCGGGCCATCGGCGCGGCGCTGTCTAAACAGTCAGAAGGGGCGAATTCGCGGCGATTTTAGGCGCCATTTCACGTACAATCCCGCTTTGTTTAGCCGTGCAAGCGAAAAAATTGTTAACGTTTAAACAATGTACGACAAAATGCGGCAAACTCACGCGTACATCTGAACAGGGTCTCAGGCACATTTAACAGGTGGTTGATTCACGCGCGTCAGTGGAGTATCCAAGGTGTGTCCATGATTGCGGAGAGGCGAGTTTTGACTTTTTCAGGGTTCCATGTAATAAGCTTTTGTTTTCAACATGAAAGTAACCCATTATAATTTCCCCTGCTACAAACCACTGCGTGCGTATCTACGTAAAAGTTGGAACTCCAGTTCGAAAATTGCCGCCGCTCCACAAATCGCACGTAGCCTTGGCGAAGGTCAGCCGTTCCTCGTCTCCAGCCAGGCCGCAAAGCCCGTATTCGGGAACCATTTTCATTACTGATTAAGTGCGGGGTATTCTAAAATAGAGCAAACTTTTAAAAAACCAATGAAATGTGCTATGTAAAGAAACAACGCACAAATTTGAAAGATCATGAATAAAGCTTCGTCCTTCACAATAAAATAAAGAAATCAGTAGTAACTTTGCGGGTCTAGATGTGCTTCGCTAAGTAAGTGAGTGACTAATAATTAAAGCACAAGTCTCTCGACAACATCCGGAGCAAAAATTATATCCGAATGTGTGATTTGGGTTTAAAAGTATCAGAATTGTACTGTTATCCCGTATCAGCAAGTTTTCCGGATATGTAGAGAATTTATCCGGTTTGGTAACAATGCGAAGGAAGTCCAAGTTCTGGGTTGCATTTGGAATGTCAACGTTAAAAGTCTGAAACGGATCACTGGCATAAACAATGCCGGACGGATATGTCCGAAAATACGCTTATTTTATACTTATTATATCCGTGTTAGTGTGGATATCATTGAAATTGTAATTGTTGATATCTACTTTTTTACGTAGTGGTATTTATTAGGATATTGGATCAAATATTTACTATATTGAATGTATTAAAATCGAACCTTGGAATTCTTCAATATTTAATAGTTATACTATCCTTCGATAAAACGTATTTATAGTTGTCATTTACACGGGTATCTTAGTTCGTTTTGTAGGTACGTTTATTGTAATATTTACAAGATCCGTGATAGAAGTGCCATAATTAAAATTGGCGAATTCGTTCACTTATATTATAAATCACTGAAATGGACCTGGGAGCCAATTCTTGAGTATCACCGGGTGATAAAAATATCGATTTCGTTTTTTTTTATTTTCATCTTTAAAAAAATCAAATTCACCCTGATATATTAATAAAAAGTAATTTAAAAAAATCAAATTAACCATTAAGTATGTCTATACTCAGTATATCTTCACTTCTGAAAAGAAAAGTCAGTGATTTTAAATTTTTTGTGTGATATTTACGAATTGACTCCCTGAGCTCATGATCATGTCATGATAGTAGGTATTATCATCCATTGACCCCATGACAGTTTCTACACTGAGTTTCTGAGTATATGCATTAACTTCACTCAATGAAACTAAACAAATCTCATAATAACATGTGGTGGGAAATTTTTGAAGATTTTTTTATGCCAATATGACTGAATTTCTTTTTTCTGGTTTTTATTAGAAATTTGTTCAGTTTAATTGACTGAGAACATCCTCAGTAACACGGTTTATTACTTGACCACTTAGTTTACGTGTGACTTCTATTGGCCAAACTATCCTAAAAATTGGTCCATGTATACACTTGAGCTTTCAGAGGATTCCTATTTTTATATATAACTTTTTAGTAGTGTATACCGAGCCTTCGGTCTCAGCACCTTATCATATCAATTTAAATCCTATTGAAACCTAACATTTAAAATTTTTTACTTCTTTTATAATTTTCATTTTATTCCGTAATTTTTAACAGTGCATAGTAAATGTTACATAATTTACAAATTTTGTATAGAATTACACTTGAATGTTTCATATTGTAATTTATATATCGGAGTAAGGTCTAACATATTTGTAATGATGATAATGTTTATTCGTCATACGACGCTGGTATAATTAACAATGTATTTTGTCTAGTAAGTATGGAATATAATAAACTTAATAAAAATGAGGTCATAAGATACGCTTCCTTATGCTCAATGTCAATACATTACGGTCTAAAAATATATCTACATCGTGTACTTCAATTGCAAAGTTTATAATTAGGTATTTATACCTATATTGTATTTAAACTAGGGTCTTACTACAAAAAAGTTAGACATCTGTTGAACACTTGATCAAAAAAATCGCACAAAATAACTAGGCAGTCAGTTGATGCACAGAAGTAAAGTCATAAGAAAATAAGTAATTTTTGACTTCTGCGCATCAATGACATAGCCAGAGTTATTTTGTACGATTTTTTTAATCAAGTGTTTAACAGATGTCTAACTATTTTGTAGTAAGACGGGTATGTTTTACTTCACGCTTAGATTCGTGGTGTTAAATCTCATATTTTGTATGAAAGGAAATAGGTACATAACTATATTTTTCACCTTCTAACAAGTTGTATTAGTCCCAAATTAAGGATTAAATTAGTTAAATTTAACATATTTTGCTAGTTAGCTCAATTTTATAGTTAGTTTTAATTAAATAAACTAATACATGTGTATTGCATATGTTGATTTCTGAAATTCGAAGAGGTTTTCTAATAAATAATTATTGTGAAACCAATATCAGACTCCTAATTATCAGTTCAGATTAAACCAAATAACAGCCTTACGACTTGACATTTTAAAAGTTTGTATTTTCTTCGATTTAACATACTTACAGTTTTTCTGTTAATCTAAGCTAACTCTTCATAAGAGATGATTGAAATGTATGTTTTAAAAGAAATGCATGGAAATATAAAAGTTATAGGTGTTTTATTGATAAAATATATTGTATGAAGTTTGTGGATTAAGTTTTAGTTATAACGATAAGAATATAAGGGGGCTGGTCCCCACTTTGGAGTTATTGTTGTGAATTTTATATGCGAGAGGAAATTTGTTCCAACTAGTTAGTGTTACGTAATCAAATTAACATACATGGATACTATAGTACAACACCGCAGTAAAAGGCTATTTACTCCAGAAAACTGAAGATGAAGACCGTTTGATTGAACAGCTTTTAACTAGGTAGGCCTCAGACAGACTGATGTGCGGCCGGCTGCAATACGACGAAATAAAAAAAAATGATTTCAATACAAAATGCGTTAATACGTGCTGCTGAGTCAAATAGATTTCTCTGTTGTCGGCATATATTCCTTGGAAAAAGTTGTTCGGTGTCATGGTAGGTCTGATTCCAGTTCCAGTTTTATTGAGTAGTGTTTAACACTTTAGGGACAATGCCCTGTTTATAATTCAAATGTGACAATATTCCTTTTTTATTCCAGAAAATATTGAAAAAGCAATAGTTAAAATTGGCTTAGTTATCTTATAAGAAATTTGCTCTTACAACAGATTTTTGTGTTAACCACTCAGATATATTTACTAAATTTTATATCAAAGTGTCACAATAAGTTTGAAATTTATATGATACTGTTGATCTGTTATACGTTTTAGATAAACAGTGCTTAATCGTAGATATCTTTTGTTTATCACAGTTAAAGAAATTGTCATAATCGTACAATTGAACTTAGACAATGATCCCACTTTTTTGTGTGTATGTTTAAAATATTTATTATGAATGAAATTGTTAAGTGTTGTAAATAAAGGAATAATTCAAATTTTAAAGTATTTTATTTACACCTACCATGAAAAGCTTATTCTGGAGCTTATTCTCAATAGTAAACGAATTATTGTGGATGGAAAGTTGGAAAGCAAAAAGTTTCAATTCGGATTTTTGTTTGGACTAGTTAGGAGGTACAAAACATACTTAAAGTCCTAGACCCTTGGAGACGCGGCCTAGGAGAGGGGCAGAATTCCCGTTTTTTTTAGGTTTTCGTGAATATCTCGGTAACTGCGACTCATAGCATCCTAGGCAACGCCTCCAAGGGTCCAGGACGCTTAGTAGGTATGTTTACCTCCTAACTATGCCTCCTAACTACAGTCGTAATAATAAAGGGTGTAAGGGACGGTGTACCGAAAAGTGAAAGGGCGTGCTCAATCAACGAAACTGAACAACTTTCCCAAAGTAAAGTATGTTGGGAAGTGAAAAATAATTTTGACCTCTCCATACAAACTGTTCGACCAGAGTGGGCAATTTGTATGAAGAGGTCAATTTTTTTTTCATTTCCCATTATATGTTTATTTGGGGAAATTGTTCAGTTTCGTTGACTGAGCACGCCCTTTCAGTTTTCGGTACACCGTCCCTTACACCCTGTATAGCTTGATTAGAATGACAGCAGGAAAAACTATGAATAAGAACAGGTCGGATATACAGGGTGTTAGTGTAAACACTGATCCTTGAAACTGTGCATTGAGACCATGAAACTGAACAACTTTCCCTAAGGAACATAGGTCGAAATACGAAAAAAAAAATTTCATCTCCCATACAAAATACGCAATCAACTGGTGCAGTTTCTATGGGAAGTCAAAAATTTTTTTTATTATTTCGACCTATGTTCCTTAGGGAAAGTCGTTCAGTTTCATGGTCTCAATGCTCAGTTTCAAGGATCACAGCGTTTACAGTAACACCCGGTATGTCTTTATCGCTCCAATGTGTAGCGCATCGCTCCGTCTTGCTCTGACACGACTGTCATTGCAATCAAGCTACATTACTTCGACTGTAGTCCAAGCAAAGTTCCCTTGTCAAACTTTCTACCTTCGAAATTTCCATCCACACTTCACATTAGAGCGTTTATTTCCCAAAATGGGGAAAACTAGGGACTAGACCAAAAAAAATTTGGCAAAAATTTAAATATCTGTGCACCTGAGACTCAATTCTTGGAAATCACCGGGTGATAACATACCACTTTTGTGACTTTAAAAATTCACATTAGCCCTGATAAACTGTTGAATGGTAAATCAAAATACATAAAAAATACCAATCAAGGACTGCTTTATATTTAACGAATATCAATCTTCACTTTTGAAAAGAAACATCTGTGATTTTGAATTTTTTGAGTAATATTTTCCTCTATGGTGATATTTTATCACCCGATGATATTCAAGAATAAAGTCCCAGATCCGACCAAATAACGTCGTTAAAATTGTTGTGAAAAAAAAATGCATAAAATCCATGATAAAACATTTTATTATAAACAATAATTATTAAAAAAAAACATATTTTACATTAACATTACAATTCCAACATTGCGTTATAAATGCAGTTTATATACTTCAATATATTATAATACAATATTTATTTTATTTTAGAGGCGATAGGATTATAAAATCATTGAGAAATATTTTTTTCTCTTTCATTTGTTTGAATTTAAGATAAAGTTAAAGTTGACGAAATATATTTTGAGCCGATGAATGTGATCACTAAACGACTCCCGTACAAAGAGGTAATAAAAGTATCGACACCTCTCTTAGCAGAAATATAAAGGAAGCAAAGGCACGCGCCTCGACCGAATTACTCATCTTTTGTTCTCTGGTAGATAAGACGTTAAGCCAAATCGGCCCAAATAATATTTCATCAACTATACTTACTTACACATTATAAGGTTTCGTAGTTAATTATATTCTTCGAAATCCCCTGCATGCACTTTAAATTGTTCACGTATAAAATAGGAATGAATACGTTTAGAATAAAATATTCCGGGGTTTTCCATGAGAGCTACAAGGGAGCGAACTCCACAGGTCAACTTATGACCATTCTGGAAGTGAGGACACAGGCAACTCGCGGCTAAATAGTCAAAGATAGGTTCATGGCATTTAATAACGAAAATAACTTCATAGAATGGAAAGGGATAGTTATAAATAAAGTTAGGGAATAAAAGGGGTTCAAAATAGCAGCGACCTTATTTTCCAACATACAAGAAAATTATAAATAAGCGGAAAATCTTTTTTACTGCGTTATACCTTCTCATGATTTTGATATCAATCTAAAGGAATTCGGGAGAAAAAATAAGAACAGGTCATCAGATCAAAATACCCAGACGACTTTCCTTTACATTTCTGATATTTTTCCAGAACGAGGTCAATCGATCATGAATGAACCTTACAACGATCTGGTGTAAGGGGCAGCCTTCCGAATACTGAAAGGGCAAATAAAAAAAGAAATCGGCCTCTCCATACAAAATTGCAAATTTGATTGGACAGTTTGTATGGAGGGGCAAATTTTTTTTTATTTCCTGAAACTTTTATTCGCTGTAAGTTTTTCAGTTACGTTGACTGATCATGCCCTTTCAGTATTCGGAAGGCTGCCCCTTACACCCTGTTATTATTCGTCCGTGACCCTGTATAGTTCTTTTTAACCAGTGTCCATGCCAGTGTCTACATACTATGCAATCTACTGTAACAGAATGAGACAAACCAACACAGCCCCTCTTTTTATCAAGTTAGTCATACTTCAATGTACAACAGATTGCAAAGTGAGTAGCCTACTTAAAAACTTCTTAAGTACACATAGTCAATCACTGCATGTCGCAAAATACAGATTTCTTTTGCTTTTAATAAACATGAATAAATCAGACTTTAAGTTAACTTTAAATCTTATTCATTGCTGTACAGTCCATAGCAAAACTTTTGCTACCCAAAGGTAAAACCCAAAAGTAAAAAAAAATTATATATATGCAGTGTTTAGAAAATGTATATCTTTTGGTAGGTTTGGTAATTGAGTAAGGATTTTGGTCACATTTTTCAATTATTTCTTGGGAAAAGGTTTTCAGTTGCGTTGAATGTTCACACTATTCAGTTAAATTATGCCCTGTACAGGCAAAACAAAGCACCTCTCACATTTACATCGGGTTTATACATTTAAGTATCATAATTTACATTTTACCATGACTATACAGCTAAATTTAAGTTTAAGCTAGGATTTGGATTTAATATCAATTTTATTAAATTACATATTTTGTATCTAATTTTGTGATCTTCGAACTGAAGTCGAAATAATGTAGCTTGATTATAACGACAACATGACAGAACTACGCGTGAGAGCAGGACAGAGCGATACGTGTCTCTGTAGCCTGGGTGTCTACTCTCAAAGTCCGAAATATAGAAACGATACTACTCGAAACATGCAAATGCAAAACGTCGTCCCTTGACAATAGAGTAGAATATTGGTTGGATGAATTTTCAAACTGCATCCAATCAATATTGTACTCTATTGTCAAGGGACGAAGTTTTGCATTTGCATGTTTCGAGTTGTATCGTTTCGATATATCGGACTTTGAGAGTAGACACCCAGGCCTGTCTCACTCCGCGTCTAGGCATGAATTAAGTACCTACCGCGCGGCGCGCCCTACGGGCGCTATGTTTCTCGGGCTATCACGCTTTGGTATTGGTATCGTTTATAAAACATACTTACTCTAAATATAGATAAGTCGGCACTCAGAAAACATGAGGTTATTTGTTGATATAGTGTCAAGCTTGGCGTGCTTTTGACTGTACAAGTCCAGCAACATATAATAAATTTTAGTTTGACGAATAAATGAAATAAAATAGGTATTACAGCAATTGTAGCCGACACTGGAGTCAACCCTGGCAATCGACAGCGTCGACTTATCAAGCTGCATTGCAAACAGGGCCCTGACGCACGCGTCAGTCCACGTCCACGCGCGTCGTCCACGGAGTTAAGGTGCAATTTAGCTTTGACGCACTATGTTTAGGTATATAAAAAGGCGGCTTTTTCCAAGATCAAAGAAGTGCGACTTGTGTAAACTTGTTTACTATTATATATTCTGTGCTGTAGCTCCAATATCTTAGACATCGCTCCGTCCTGCTGTCACACTATTGTCATTTTAAAACTACATTATTTTGACTGAAGTGAAATATACCTCGAAAGGTAGTGCAAGAGACGAACCTAACTAACTGAACACATGACCATCAGTCCCTTTCTAACACACAACTATCTAGTAATTTCATCCCTTTCATCAACAGGGACAAAATTCGAGCTTTAACTCCTCCACAGCCCAAGTAAAAAATGTAGTGGCCAAACCAATTTTATTATTTTTTTTTTTTAAGTTTATGGGCATTTAGGGTACAATCAAACCCTTTTTTTGTTTGACGAATCGCGGTACATTTCAGTTTTATTATTTTTTAAAAGGCATCAGAAAAAAAACACGACCGCCTTTCAAAATTACTTAGCTCGTTCTTAGATCGAATTTTGAACACAACTAAAATTGCGTTCGGAACGCTATTTCAGTTGCGTTCAAAATTCTAAAACCAAACCGCATCCATTTTTTCGAGTCACACAATAATGTTTACATTTTGAAATTAGGTACACGATTATGTACATAAATAGTTTTGCATATTTGCAATAAGGTGGACAGTTTATTATTATGGAAATGATACATAAATAACAACTATACAATACGTGCATTAATATTTTATATTCTAATACAAAATAGGATAGGAAATCCCGTCGCGAACTTTAGCGACTTTACTTACCTTAAATTTCGGGTGTTGAATTACATAGACCTAAGAAAAAGGGTAAAATGCGAAAAAAACTTAATTCCCACGGAAATTGCATTAAATAGCGCAAGGGAGCCACTGAAATTCCATGGCACACGAGACACACCATTTTAGTTCTCAGGATGGGCAACATGCTTTGCTGTCTTATTAGTGTCAAGTTATGCCACTAGGCTATAGGGGCGGTGGTGACCACTTTCCACCATGTGGCCCACCTGCTCGTTTGCTCACTTGTCACATAAAAAGACTGCATCATGTGATTAGTGCATTTTGAATAGGAAGTTAATATTTTCGTATATTGACCTGTCTTCTAGGAAAAGTATTTAATTTAATTGTCTGAATCCACAGAGTTGTCCTTATACACCCTGTATTTTTTCCTCGGTGAAAAAAAGAGTGAACGATTGGTAATGTCTACATCAGGGCACGAATTATGCCAGTTGGTTGGTTCGTCGCTATTTCTTATAGGAAATAAGAATTGCACCCTCAACATTTACCAGATACTTCACGGCACCGAATACAAAAGGTGGAAATGAAACCAGTACAAAAACTATGTTGTTTGAGAGTGCCTCAGTTACTACAATAACATTTTGACACATTTGTATTTGGATTTGCCCAGTTCATATCGAGAAATCACAAAACCAAAATCTCGCGTGTACAGGCCGTAAACATTTACAATATTTCTGTTCGACCATCAAAGACCATCTGACTCGTATATTGCATTAATATTGTTAACAAAATTTATCTATGAAATATTTCGTGTCCACAGTTTTCATGTTCAATACACCGGTAGTTCAATACAGCAATATAACCTCAAAAAACACATTAGTAACAATTACAACGCGAACAGGAAATTCGCAGTATCAACTACCCGAAATACTTTTACGACTTACTTCGACCGTTTACGACGAATTCCGAGTGTAAAGTCTCTATTTCAGTTAAAGTAATTTTAGACTAAATAATAATAACAGAACCGCCTTAACATTGTTCTTTTCGGTAGTTTTTACTTATTTTATTGTTGTATAATGAATGCCTAATTTGCTGTAATAAGTCTAAACATTTATAAAAATTGTAGTCGAACTTATATTAGGTTTTCATTACGTCCTCACTTTGAAGTGTTCCCATTCTTAGCAGGATTTTGTCGAATAATGATGTCGATTGTAGTAACAACAAAACGCAGAAGAGTTTATTTTTGTTATTTTGGAGATTATCAAGAATAAACAAAAGCCATTTCCTTGACTCCAAACTACCAAAGATAAAAAAAAATGTGGAATGATTTAACTTTTATGAGAACAAGTGTTTGAAAAGTATTTTTTAAGCGTTTTAGAAATCGATATCATAACACTTCATAGCCCGGAAGAATAACATGAAAGAACGGACATTTCCTTTCGAGAAATGGTTACCCAAAAGATCACTCACTATACCTAGATGGCGCTGACTCATAATCAGAAAAGTTGTGATATTCCATTGAGTATCCTGCTAAAAAATTACAAAATCTCAACATATTTCAAACAAAAGGAAAACACGACTAAAATTCGCTGTTTTGTTAAACGCTCTGATAGACCGCCATTCATCACTATTCTTATATTTTTGCGCCATCTAGTTTCGGCGAGTTTACGCTCTTTGAAGTTTCGATTTCTAGTAGGGAATTGTATGTCCTGTCTTATTATTGGTCCATGCTTCTTTTTAAATTTTCGTAACAACAACCAGCTTATAAACGCAGTATCACCTAGAAACGACATAATACTAGATATAAAGATAGAAACACAGTTGGTAGTGGGCCCGTGCGGGTGGAGTGGTGCGCTAGATGGCGAGCGGCTTCCCGCGGCACTGCTGCACCACGTAGCCGGTGAAACGTTTCAGGAATTTGGGGTACTCGCGCTTATACACCGCGCGAAGAACGCCCGCTGGAGCCCAGCCGCCGGGGTTCACTGTACAGGGGAATATCTTACATTATTTAATAACTCAAAAACGTTTAGTTGTTTTATTTTTAACTAGCATTTGCCAGTGTTTAAGTCAAACAATTAGCTATCAAACAAAAATCTTCGTTAAAATAGGTTTAGTAGTTTTTGTGTGATGCTCGAATAAATAAACAAACAAACAGACAAAATGACAAAAAAATCTGTGATTTGCATCAAAATAGCATAACGTGATATTTTTTTATAAATATCTTCAATGTACATACAAGAAAATACTAACTTTGAAAAAGAACGAAAAAAATTTGGGATTCGTGCTATCGGCGGAAAAGACGTGTTTTTTTAATGTATCAAATTTAGTCGTATCTTAATCGAAATACAGGAAGTTGGATTCGATTATAGCCGTAAGCTGGCGACCATAATAATTAATAAAGCTATCAAATCAGAGATAAATAATTATATCTGTGCTGCAATAGGCGAAGATGATAGTACGGTTGTCTCGAGCGGAGGGCTTATAGGAAGCTGCAGTTGAGAAGTAGTGTTTGTTTGTGTTTGTATATGTAGCATCGACGAGATCTATAATTCGTCCGATCATACAATAGTTTAGGGTGAGCAGTTTATGAGTTATGGTGATTTTAGATTTGATAGCTGTCAATCGAAATGAAGATCTCAACGAGATCTATTATTTGTCCGAACGCCCGTTTCTTTTAAAGTAATTTTGTATGGAAAATATATTTTACTTGTATTTATTAGAAAAAAAAATCGATACATGAAAACTTGTTTGTTTCGAACACTAGTGCAGTAGGACGAGGGGGATACGCGAATTCCCCTTCGACCTACCAGTGGAACACTCCAGTAGGACGACGGGGCATGCCCCGTACTGAAGTAGGCGGTAGTTATGTTGTAATGAGTGGGTGCATCTAGGAAGCTGCTGTTGCGAAGTATAATGTTACAAACAGCCGCATACACGCGCCCGCATTTGTTTTGTGTTATTGTATATACAGGGTGTTAATTTGATTGCGCGCCATAGCTTAGGGGGTGGTTCAGTAACGATAAAGGAACTCAAAAAAAAATATATAAAAAAACCTACTAAAAAAAAATGTAACTCCATTGAAATTAAACTAACGCGGAGGGCAATGACCCGGAGCACCGCGCTATCAAAAGCGCGCAAAAGAGTTTCGGTTATGTATGTGTCCACCTTATCCACTGATTCTCGCGCCGCGCGCTGGCTCGGTAATAGCGCGACGGTGCTCCGCGTTAGTTAAGTTTCAATGGAGTTTTAGTTTTTTTTTTTGCAGTAGGATTTTTTTTGATATTTTTTTTGTGTTCCTTTATCGTAGCTGAAGCACCCCTTAAGCTATGGCACGCAATTAAATTAACACCCTGTATTGTATGTAGTATGGTACCTGTGCTGCAGTAGGCGATGCTGGTAGTGATGTTGTCGCGAGTGGGGGTCTCGCCGGGAGGGAAGCTGCTGCGACACGCAAGACACACCGTCACGAACAGCCGGATACACGCACCCGCGTTTGCCTGCACAAATATAAAATAATACTGCATAATGATACATTTGTCCGAAGCCTTTGGCGGCTCAACAACTCTAACACCAGGATTTGTGAGGTCAGATTCAGATTTATTTATTCAATATGGATTCTTTACAGAATACTTATTTGATGACGTAACATGCAGAATACAATGCACATATAGCGAGTCACGTTTCAGATCGTGCTACGGCAGCGTTAAAGAAAGGGCAAGAAACCACGGCAGCACAGCCTCCTTTAAGAGACGGCTTTGTAAAGTCGGTCATCGACCTTACAACCCACACGATATGATGATTCCTGATAAATAAGCTTTAACCTCTCTGATCCCATCATACAAAAAATTCGCAATAATCTATGCAATTAAAAACAGGGATGCGAATTTTTACGGTCGTATAATATGGCCTTGAACCCTGGCCGCCATTGACCGACTCAAATCGGTCGGATGTTGCCACGTGACCAGGATTTCCAAAAATTTTGAACTTTGGCGCGTCATCCGTCCGATTGCCGCCAACTTTAATCTATGGTTTATACGTCATTCGAAAGGTAATTTCAATAGGTCATTACTCCCTATACACACCAAACCAAAATAAACCATAGCTTCGACGCAATAAGGCAGAATATCGAGCGCGGGAGCTTGATCCTATTCTGTATCCTTCGGGATACACCGGGGCTCTACAGGTAGTCCAGTTAGAATGCTTGTGATTGATTACCTCACGTGGTTGATCTGGTGGTACATCTATAAAAGGTGTAAAGGACGGTTTACCGAAAACTGAAATGGCGTCTTCAGTCAACGGACAACTTTCCCAAAGAAAATTGTTTGGGAAATGAAAAAAAAATGTCTCCTCTATACAAACTGTTCAACTCACACTTAGCGACATTTTGTACACTCACGGGATTTACCAATCTTGATCTTGTCGCAATGTATCTTGCATACTGAATTGCTTCGTGGCTTGCGCATTGTTCTAATGAATTTTAATCTGACGTGTCATTCAAGGAGCTGTACTCATTTGTATACAAAGAGGAAGTATTTGTCAATCTCTGGTTTATAGGTCACCGTGTGAAGAACATTTCTACAGTACATTTCATTAAAGTTGTAATGCACAAGCAAGCTAAGTTCCACAAAGTAGATTAGTTTAAAGACATTTACACAATTGAGTAAATAAAATTTTGAAGCAACTTTATGGACCATAATCTGATAACGTATTCATTCTTGCCACATACGATTTGTACAGTATGTGGCAAGTACTATTTTCTGAGATGGTACAGAATTATAGATTTAGTTATTAGCTGAAGTTCTAACAGAATAAAGCGAATTGAACTAATTTGTAAGATAAAAAGGTAGACTATTTGGAAACTACAATTCAGGTTTAATTTTTGGTGTGAGTGAACTCACCGGGTAGTCGGGTGAGGTGGTAGAATGGTTGGTGACGGCGTAAGTACTGTTGTCGGCAGCTCGCACGTGCGACCAGAAGAGGGCGTCTCGTTGCGACGCGGGCCAGATCCGCTTGAAGGTCTGGTGGAACACTAACGCGTCTGATGATATCTCTTCCACTATTGTCATGTTCTCCAGCGTCGCTGTAAATGAGCAACATGCTCAATGTAGTTATACAAATTTCTGATAAATAAATATTCTTAAACCGTAAAGTGATATCCATTGCGTTTAAATAAATCAATCGACTAGAAGCAACAATTTTCATTGTATTGTACGATTTTTCAAAATTCGTCAGTGGGTGCTATGGGCGGTGGTGACCACTTACCATCAGGTGACCCTCCTGCTTGTTTGGTCACTTGTAACATTAGCACCGATCAACTGGAGAGCTCCGTAAAAGTTTTAATTGTTTAGAGTAATTTTTCGGAACATGCTCCGTCTTTCTATTTGGTACAAAATTGTTTTGACTTTTGGAGCGCAGTGTAGTGTTTTTGATTGGGTTAGTCGCATTTGCCCCCATTGTCAAATGCCCCCGTGTCAAACGCCCCCAGTGTCATTTGCCCCCGAAAAATTTTATTCAGAGAAATACCTACCTGCCTGTACAATCACAAGCACAAGTGTTTGTAATTTTAAATACTTTTCACTTATTTGGACTTATTTTTGTGTAGGTAATTTATAAATAACCACAAAGTGTAATATTTTTATCAATATCACAATGGAACAAGGCATAATAATACGACATAAATGTACATATTTTTATATTTATAACATAAATCAACATTTAATCAGTATTGTGGACGGTAAGTAACAAAATAATAAGTTTTTTTTCTAGAAGTTACGGTTAAATACACAGTAACTTTCAAATCAACATAAAAATAAACATGCAAAATCAACAAAACAAAGTAAAAAAAAAAATATTTCTTAATGCTACCCTTAAATGTACAAAAGCTTTATCTAAGCTCCATTTAGCTAATTGACATAAATTAGAACAAACATGCAAAATCAATAACAGTGCAGTGGTTTCTTGCCGTTTCTTTTACGCTGCCATAGCACGATCCGAAACGGCGTAGACTCGCTCTATTTGCATTGTATTCTGCATGACATTCAATAAGTATTCTGTAAAGAATCTACATTGAATAAAATTATCTGAATCTGAATCTAACACGCATCATTAAAATGATGTAGCTTGTAAAACAACAGCAGGATAGAGCTACGAGTATGCGTAAGAGCAAGTTGGAGCGATACGTGTCTCTGTCGCTCCAATATCTTACGCATCGCTCCGTCTTTTTGTCACACTGCTGTCATTCTAAGAAATAACATAATGTAGCTTTTTACATTATTTCTACTGTAGTAACAAAATGGGGGCGATTCTAGCGTGGCCGCTAAATTTAAGGCTAAAATTTTACAGGTCTAAAAATTTTTCTTTCTTTGTTACCGTCTATAGGCTGGAAAAAGACAGCATCACTTTAAGACCTGTCAAATTTTAATCATAAATTTAGCGGCCACGCTAGAATCGCCCCCAGTATTACTTATAATTTTCTTTATTAAACACCTAAATGTATAAAAACCTTTAAAATAAACATTTATATAAATAAACATGCAAAATCAACAACTGTAGGTAAATTAATGTTTTTAGGATATCGTTATGATACCAATTCAACATGCCGTAGTAAAACTATTTTCCAATATAACAATGGCCCAAGTAAGCGCATATTTTACAAAGTTGTTGATGTACCTACTCAGGCTCGTTGTGGTATGAGAGAATAGCTTTATAGTTGCATATTAGGTTAGTACTCTTACTAAACCCTTAAAGGTCCCCTGGAGCTTTTACTTCCCATACAAATTAACTTTTGTCATAACTTATAAAATACAAAACACATTTCGACTAAATTTTGTGCACATAACTGGAAAAGATGTGTCAAGGTTTAAAACACACTGACGAGTGTTTATTATTTCTGTGAAAATTATAGGTATGCCCAGCATGTAGCAATATAATTTTTTTTACCATTTAATATAATTTTAAAATTATCTACCACTTGACCCTGAGAGGGTTACTTTACCCCTTGTCTTATGGCAACGTGCATTGAAGTCAAGGTACTCACCACCTGACCAAAACAAGTAGACTAATGACTGATAAGAGCGTCCATACAGACCGACGTCGGATTGGTCGAAGTATGCAGAGTCATTCGTGAGAAAAAGAGATTGAACTACTGATAACCCTCTGGACAGGATTTGGCTATTGTTATCAATAACCCGTTTTTGTTCAGGAACTTACTCTCATTGAAATTGAAGCTAACAAACTACTCAAGTATTGACAAAATAATATTAAAATTATACGTCCAGTGAATTTACTTTTTTATACGCCACGTAAATGTATCACACTCTAATAATACATAAATTATTAAACGCAGAAGACTGATTAATAAAAAAAAATCTGTTAGCGCTTTAGTCCTCGACTGTAAAGCAAATATTTTTTAGGTATTTCTCTCAATAAAATTTATCGGGGGCAAATGATACTGGGGGCGTTTGACACGGGGGCATTTGAAAATGGGGGCAAATGCTACTAACCCTTTTGATTTTGGATAGTCAGGTAAATTTTGATAACCATTTTTTCGCATATATTAATTACCTACTAAATGCTTGGGACCCAATTATTCACAAGACCATCTCTCAACAGACATCAAATCTCAAAAAACTGAGTTTGCTTTGTTTAACCTGTGACCACCCATCCCCCGTCTACCCATCTCTACCCGCAGGTTTCGTAAGATGCGGGTAAGGGCCATCACACATAGCTCCGGCACGGCGCCGTGCCGTGCTCCGGTGCGGCGCCGGACTACGGCACGGCGCCGTGCCGTAAAAACTCACGGCGCGCGCCGTGGAAATCTTCGGCACGGCGCCGTGCCGTACTCCGGTGCGGCGCCGTGCCGTGGAAATAGCAGTGTGGCCAGTCATATGCTAGTTTCTGCGATTTTAGCAGGATTCGGTCTCTGATTATTTTGACGATTTACATATGAAAATGACTGAATGTTAGAATAGAATGAATTGCAGCTGCAAGTTTACCTAGTATAAATTTAACTGAAATAATTTCTAACTTGTATTGAATCGGAATCAAATGGAAATTAAATGACAATTATATTGAGATTGAATTGGAATATCGGAATTAAATGTAAATGATTGAAAATTTAATTGGAACAGTGTTGGACTTGAAATGGAACAAAATTGGAACTAAATCAAACTTCTTTAGCGGCGCTTAGAAAATTTCATATGGGGAAAAATGATAGATTCGCATCAGATGGCGCGTCAGAACTCAGATCAAGTATAGAAATGGATTTGCAACTAATCATACCAAGTTAGAGCAGGCTCAATATATACAAAAGTTCTAGTGTGATAAACACCAAAAGATCTTTTTTGTCGTTGTCATAGTCTCGGCTTTTTTAGTTGTGCACAAGCTGTCAAACTAAAAATCGCTATAACTCGTAAACTACTGACCCTAGACTACTCGGGTGCTGAGACAAATGATAGGTCTCGATGAGATCTACATTTCGAATGACAGCTGTCAAACTAAAATCGCTATAACTCGAAAACTACTGACCCTAAACTACTCGTGTGCTAAAACAAATGATAGGTCTCGATGAGATCTACATTTCGGATGACAGCTGTCAAAATAAAAATCGCTATAACTCGAAAACTACTGACCCTAGACTAATCCTGTGCTGAGAAAAATGATAGGTCTCGATGAGACCTACATTTCGGATGACAGCTGTCAAACTAAAAATCGCTATAACTCGTAAACTACTGACCCTAGACTACTCGTGTGCTGAGACAAATGATAGGTCTCGATGAGGTTTACATTTCGGATGAGAGCTATCAAACTAAAAATCGCTATAACTCGAAAACTACTGACCCTAGAAAATGGCAGACATTGCATTGCCAGATAGATAGACAGCTAAGTATCCCTATAAGTTTTCATTTTTTCTTTTTGGGGTACGGAACCCTAAAAAGAAATGGAACTTAATCATATAAATAGAATTACTTGATAACACAAGCATTTAAAAAAAGGACGGGTTGCACTCCGGGAGTGCCGGCAGAAGTAAAAACAATTTTTTTTAGTAAGACCGCAGCCATCTTAAATGTAGATCTCATCGAGACCTATCATTTGTCTCAGCACACGAGTAGTCTAGGGTCAGTAGTTTTCGAGTTATAGCGATTTTTAATTTGACAGCTGTCATCCGAAATGTAGATCTCATCGAGACCTATCATTTTTCTCAGGACACGAGTAGTCTAGGGTCAGTAGTTTTCGAGTTATAGCGATTTTAAGTTTGACAGCTGTCATCTGAAATGTAGATCTCTTCGAGACCTATCATTAGTCTCAGCACACGAGTAGTCTAGGGTCAGAAATTTACGAGTTATAGCGATTTTTATTTTGACAGCTGTCATCCGAAATGAAGATCTCATCGAGACCTATCATTTATCTAAGCACATGAGTAGTCTAGGGTCAGTAGTTTTCGAGTTATAGTGGTTTTTAGTTTGACAGCTGTCATCCGAAATGTAGATCTCATCGAGATCTATCATTTGTCTCAGCACACGAGTAGTGTAGGGTCAGTAGTTTTCGAGTTATAGCGATTTTTAGTTTGACAGCTTGTGCACAACTAAAAAAGCCGAGACTGACAAAGACTAAAAAGTTGTTTTGGTCTTCATCACACTAGAACTTTTGTATATGTTGAGCCTGCTCTAACTTGGTATGATAAGTTGCAAATCCATTTCTATACTTCATCTGAGATCTGACGCGACAAAAACAAAAAATATGTTTTGGTCTTTAGCACACTTAAGAACTTTCGTATATATGAGCCTGCTTTAACTTGGTATAATTAGTTGCAAATCCATTTCTATACTTGATCTGAGTTCTGACGCGCCATCTGATGCGAATCTATAATTTTTTCCCTATATAAAATTTTCTAAGCGCCGCTAAAGAAGTTTTTACTTCACTAAAAAAAATTACCTCATTTAAAATTTGAATGTATAAATTCTTCAAAATTATTGTATAACTTAACAATGTAGGTAAACCAATGAAAAACAAATTATCGTATTTAATTTTGGCCGAATAATGATTTCCGTTCACTGATTCTGCTCTTTTATGGTTCAATTTCTGTTTATTATTTTCGCATAGTTGACAACACTGTACTTCTACGGCACGGCGCCGTGCCGTAGATTTTCACGGCGCGCGCCGTGAGTTTTTACGGCGCGGCGCCGTGCCGGAGCTATGTGTGTTGGCCCTAAGGGCTTATGAACCGGAGGATGGGCAGCAGCATCTTTCTGTGTATCGTATCACCTTGCATACTGCGGTCACCAAAAACAATCACCATAGTCACAACGCTTACAAGCGTTGATAAGCGTAGTGACTATGGTTATTCCAAAGTATGATAATGACCCTGCCACCTCGGGCCTAAAGGTGAGGTTTTAAATAATTAAGTTTCACACTCCAGTGAAAAATAAGTGTAACTATGGTGATTCCACTACAAAGTATGATGATGAGCCTGCGGCCTCGGGCCTAAAGGTGAGGTTTTAAGTAATTAAGTTTCACACTCCAGTGAAAAATAAGTGTAACTATGGTGATTCCACTCCACAGTATGATGATGACCCTGCGACCTCGGGCCTAAAGGTGAGGTTTTAAGTAATTAAGTTTCACACTCCATTGAAAAATAAGTGTAACTATGGTGATTCCACTACAAAGTATGATGATGAGCCTGCGACCTCGGGCCTAAAGGTGAGGTTTTAAGTAATTTAGTTTCACACTCCAGTGAAAAATAAGTGTAACTATGGTGATTCCACTACAAAGTATGATGATGAGACTGCGACCTCGGGCCTTAAGGTGAGGTTTTAAGTAATTAAGTTTCACACTCCAGTGAAAAATAAGTGTAACTATGGTGATTCCACTAAAAAGTATGATGATGAGCCTGCGACCTCGGGCCTAAAGGTGAGGTTTTAAGTAATTTAGTTTCAAACTCTAGTGAACAATAAGTGTTGCATGAACTCACTCTCCCACTCGTATCTGTATCTGGGGTTGAAGAAGTAGTGGCACATCTCCCGCGCCGACACGCCGCGGACTTTGTGCATCGCCTTCAGAGGGTCCATAACCATGCCGTCCACTTCCATTTCTCTGCAGATAAAAAATCTCGGATCAAACCCTCATTATCATATCATATGCACAAATGGGGATGGTGGCTTAGAAGACCAAACCGTTCACCACATTGTAGAGAGCTGTCCAAAGCGACGATATATAACTATAACAACTTGACACTTCAGGCTATTGACTGGTTGCGTAGCCTGGATGACTTGTAATATCGACGATGAAGTACTATAACCTCCTTACTACTACTACTAAAACTTACATTTAGACTATTTTTACTTTTTGATGTAAATCTACCTAAATTCAGATTCTACGTGTCCCTAGTAAAATACTGCAGGTGATATCTCAATATTTGGCGCCAAAATACAACTTGCTAAAAGCTTCTATATCAATAAGACGCGAATGCTGCTTCAAATTTCTTCTATCTTAACATAGGAGAAGTTACTTTGCGTAAGTTTTGTTGACAAAATCTCCTATCGTCAGCGGGAGACGTGTTTACTCCGTCGCTGTTCGCGGTAGTCTAAGCTCCGAGCGCGCCGCAAGCGTCGCAAACCTGGCGGCGATGTACAAGTCGGTACTTGATCTTACGCGTGAAAGAGACAATCGTTCGGAAGTCAATCGGGAGTAATCGCACCGAGTAATCTGATTTCGGGGGATGCCTGGGTCGGCGTCCATTGTTTTGGTTCACTCGTCGGATATCAAACGGTGTTGCGAAGTTTTTATTTGGAAAAGAAGTGAGAAAGTGTCTGTTTTTGTGTCTTTTACAATTTTTGTGTTTAAATAATCATTGGCAGATTTTTGTAAAAAAAGTAAATTCAGAGGCTGTGAACGTTTTACAGAAAACAGCCGTAAAAGTATCCACAACTACTTCTGGAAAAACCTGAATTGGGATCAGCGTAAGGTCTATGTATCAACATTGGTGTCACGCTCAGATACTGCTCGAAAAACTTCATCAAATTCTAGACGTGAAGGAACATTCTTATACTTTCTACCCATCACAAAAGATGGATCCGAAAAGGTCCAAGTGTGTAGGGAAATGTTTCTTAGCACACTTTCTTTAAGACCATTTACTGTACAATCGTGGGTAAAAAGAAGCGAGTATGGAATGTCTCCAAATCAAGCAGTACAAAACTCATTGTATCCTAAACCACAAAAACCTAATGATTGCAGAAAAATGCTGACTGTGGACAATTTTTTGAACTTGCTTCCAAAATTACCTTCGCATTATGCGCGAAAGGACACCACTAAGTTATTTATAGAACCAGTTTATCACAGTATGGCAGATTTGTTTAATGCTTATAAGACTTATTGTGTTGAAAATGAGGAACCTCAAGTGAGCAGATTTACATTTGAAAAAGAGTTTTCAAAAAAAACTTGTCACTTTATACTTTAAAAAAAGATATGTGTGATGTCTGCTCTAGCTTCAAAGCAGGCAATTTAGACGAAGAAGATTATCAAATACATCTTATAAAAAAGAATAGAGCACGAAAAGAAAAAGAAGATGACAAAAAAAAGCTGATGCTGGTGAAATAATATTACTGACAATGGATTTACAAGCCGTTAAACTGTGCCCTTACCTAACTGCAAGCGCTCTTTATTTTAAGACAAAACTAACTTGCCATAACTTCACAATGTATAATTTAACAACACACCACTGCACTTGCTACTGGTTTGACGAGACAGCGGCAGATCTGACATCCAGTACTTTTGCTACATTCGTGATTGATTATTTAGAGAGGCATTGCATACAGCAAAATCTTCCTATAGTTATTTATTCAGATGGATGTACATACCAAAACCGAAATTCTGTCCTCGCAAATGCCCTACTACAGTTAAGTAAGGCGAAAAATATAACCATTACTCAAAAGTATCTAGAACCAGGTCATACTCAAATGGAGTGTGACTCGGTCCATAGTGCTATTGAGAGAAAATTGAAAAACAGGGAAATTCACTTGCCTAGTGACTATATTACAATAACCAAAGAAGCACGCAGGTCGCCCCCATATGAGACTATTGAAGTCGATTACAAATTCATTAAAGATTATATGCTGCCTCAAAATATACTGTACAAAAGCATTCGTCCAGGCCGTAGAGCTGGAGATCCACAAGTTGTTGATATCAGAGCTATGAGATATAATACTATGACAATTGAAGTTAAACTGAGTTACGACGCTGACTGGATTCCCCTGCCTCAAAGACCCAAAGTTGTGAATTCTACCGTGGCATATCCACAGCTTCATTCCAGCAGAATTCCATAATCACCTCCAGCAATTAAAATCAGTGATTCCCAGAGACTGCCACAGTTTTATGATTCTCTACCATTTCAATGAATAATTAAAATTTAAAATACATTCATTATTTTTCAAAATCTGCGTTTTTATTTAAGTGCATTACCTCCTATCATCACAAAAAAAAATATAATTGAAAAACATCTAAAGCATTCCCTCTTATCTTCATTTGCATTACCTCCTATCTTCACTAAAAAAATAAAAATTAAAACACATTTAAAGCATTTCCTTCTAACTACACTTATTTACAATATTTGAATAGTTACACTAAATTTGCACTTTCCATCGAATTCGTCATCCCATAATATCTTAAAGTACACATAAAAATATTTAGTTTATTGTACTATAAAATAATAAACAGTTTTTTTCGTTTCCTGTAAAATCACGTTTTTTAAGTTAGGAGGTTATAGTACTTCATCGTCGATATACTACAATTAATTGAATTCGCCATACGATTAAATAAATAAATATCATGTGTGTGAGATAGATAATCGACCTCAAAAGCCTTGATTATGATATGACTCAGGTATTTACAATCGACATAATGCATGCTTGAATGACAGCTGAAAAGAGCTATGCGTGAGAGCGAGACGGAGCTATACGTGTTTCTGTCGCTCTAATAATAGGTCTTTACCTATGAAATTGCCGAAATTTTCTTACAGATTAATGACATCATAATTCCTAGGTTCAAGGTTATCAATTTACGCATAAAATAAAGTTTTTATTTTTAGTTTTGTATATAAAATTGAAGGTTCGACAATTGTTCGTCTTAAATGTCGTCCGATTTCATCATTAGATTTGTTATATTTTTTTAACAGATAATATTTTTTGAAAATTAAATTTAAGCTTCTGTTAGCTTAATGTCTTCCCAATAAAGCTAAAAAAAAAATTAAAAAATTGGATTTATGATTCCTAAGAAAACTGCAAAAATTTTAGTACTGAAAATTGAGTTTACCTAAAATTCGCCATACAAAACGGCAATTTCATAGGTAAAGACCTATTATCTAACGCATAGCTGCGTCCTGCTTTCACACTGCTGTCATTCTAATCAAGTTACATTATTTCGACTTAACAACTTCTTTCGTAAAAGGAGCATGGACCACCACCAGCTTATCATGCATTCCCAATCATCTTATTTTTCGGACAATCTCATGGTTTATCCTGCAATCTTCGATGTGAACGTTACCAATAGTACCACGCCAACGGGCCAGTCAATAGCTGCAAGAGCTAGAGTCGCGCTAAGAGTGTATAGCTAGACCTGTTCCTGACTGATTTCATATCTCGGATATAATAGTGACAAAAATAAATAGTAAATACAGTGAAGAAGTTATGCAACCATTAAATTTTTTATTTCTCGGACCTTCACCACTCTTTTACTTATCAATTACTTTGCACTCCAGAATGACGTGTTCAATGTTTTTTTTCGCTTCCATACAGGACCATTTATTTTATTTTTATTATATAAGTGAGCAAACGAGCTTGTGGGCCACCTGATGGTAAGTGATCACCACCGCCCATAGCGCCCACTGTCTTATTAATGGCATATGTCAAAATATTTTGACGCTAATAAGACAGCAAAGCGCGTTGCTCACTTTGAGAACTAAGGTAGTATGTCTCATGTGCCGGTAATTGCACTGGGTCCCTTGCCCTTCAAACCGAAACACAGTAGTGCAAACACTAACTTTCCACAAAAGCCCTACCACCTGCATAGAAGGCTGTCTGTTATGTCTAAGGCGTAGTAGTATTTGTTAAGAGCAATATGTCCTGTAATTGTGCCTACTGCATTACCAAGGTTTGTCCTCAATCCCGGCTTTATATTTATTTAAAATTATATCACGTGCATTAAGTGCAGTCTGAGAGCAAATTTCGCTGCAATCTTTCTGCAGGGTGAGAGACGTTGGCGGGGTGAGGTAATCAGACGTCAGCGGGAGCGGGCGGGGTAGCGGGGAGAGGAAACTCGTGCAACAACGAAGCAGAGAATGGAGAGAAGGCGCCTCTCAAAAATTTTTGTACATAAATAAGCGTGTCGCCGCGCTCCATACATAAATATCGAGTCAGTGGGACCAGACAGACTGTAAAGTTTATAGAGGCAATGACTTGACCTCTTTCGTGACGTCATGGCCCGATTGATTGATTGGCCCTAACTTGAATAAACCATATTTATTTTTTATTGTCACACGGCCCGACTCATAACATAACAACATTTCCTCTCCCTTCTATGTTTCGTGCGTGCAACTGACGTCTGTTACCCCGCAGAAGGGTCGCGTACGAAGTTGTTTAAATATAAGACTTATTTAATCTCGTTCTCTACATACCTTCTGTACATTTTCATGTCTCCCTCCTCGGCAAATAATTGCCAACCAATGTCACCGCCGACGCCTTCAAAGGCGGCTTGAATCTGTTCCGTAGATATCCTGTCGATCTGAAAAAGATATTTAAGAAAATATTATTATTACATAGACCTTTTAAGAGGCAGAACATCACATACTCGTAATAAGCAGTAGACTTTTGATGTCTTTAAAAAAAAATCTTAAATCGACGATATAGTGAAATAACCCCTTAGTAATAAGTCGTTGTTACCCAGTCAAGAATACCACCATAAATTCTATTCCCTATCGTATCTTCTTGTAGGTGTTGTCAAAAGCAAAAAATCCTTTAAAAACAGTTTCTATGGCAATTTCGACCAAATTAAACTAACCACACTATTTATTGACCTTTGTGTAAAGTGTCAGCAATGGTCATTTGAAGCTATTAATAAAGTAAACGAACTTCCGGAAATGGCCACACGAGCTACGGGGACTAGGCGCTCAACTCTTTATTGCACACAAACTTACAATAATAGCGAACGAAAAGCTTAAATTTAAATGCGCAGAAAGGCAGCCTCATTGCTTCACTTCCTGAGATGCGCGGCTACGGCGGTTGCTGCATCTACTTCATCCCGCGTGTGCTCAGTTGGAGACACCACACTGTCCACATCGTTTGTCCTCCATCTTGTCTACACACTGACCTCTGTCCAGAGCGGGTGCACAGTGAGCCGGTTGTCGATGTGCGGCGGTGACAGCTCCACTTGATACCGCGTGTGCTCAGTTGGGGACACCACTCTGTCCACATCGCTTCTCCTCCATCTTGTCTACACACTGACCTCTGTCCAGAGCGGGTGCACAGTAAGCCGGTTGTCGATGTGCGGCAGTGGCAGCTCCACTTGATCCCGCGTGTGCTCAGTCGGGGACACCACACTGTCCACACTGCTCCTCCTCCATCTTGTATACACACTGACCTCTGTCCAGAGCGTGTGCACAGTAAGCCGGTTGTCGATGTGCGGCGGTGGCAGCTCCACTTGATCCCACGTGTGCTCAGTCGGGGACACCACACTGTCCACACCGCTCCTCCTCCATCTTGTATACACACTGACCTCTGTCCAGAGCGTGTGCACAGTAAGCCGGTTGTCGATGTGCGGCAGTGGCAGCTCCACTTGATCCCACGTGTGCTCAGTCGGGGACACCACTCGCGCACACCGCTCCTCCTTCATCTTGTATACACACTGACCTCTGTCCAGAGCGGGTGCACAGTGAGCCAGTTGTCGATGTGCGGCGGTGGCAGCTCCACTTGGTCCCGCGTGTGCTCAGTCGGGGACACCACTCGCGCACACCGCTCCTCCTCCAAATTGTCTACACACTGACCTCTGTCCAGAGAGGGTGCACTGTGAGCCGGTTGTCGATGTGCGGCGGTGGCAGCTCCACTTGGTCCCGCGTGTGCTCAGTCGGGGACACCACTCGCGCACACCGCTCCTCCTGCATCTTGTATACACACTGACCTCTGTCCAGAGCGGGTGCACAGTGAGCCGGTTGTCGATGTGCGGCGGTGGCAGCTCCACTTGGTCCCGCGTGTGCTCAGTCGGGGACACCACTCGCGCACACCGCTCCTCCTCCATCTTGTCGAAGCCGGTCTCCACAGCATCGTAGAACTCATCGTCCGGTAACGTCGAGTGCGGGCCCTCCTGCGAGAAAACGGTAGAAATAAAGTTAGAAACTTGATTGAGTTAGTTTACTGTTATCTAATCTGAGATTGAGTTACTTAAAAGGCAGTGTTTGTTTCATTTAGATAAAGTCTGACAATCGAACCCAGGCTCAGACCGAATCTGGGGATCGGATAATCAAATAAAACAACGATAGAAATAAGTCCGCTGACACGATATGAAGCAGAATATAAGCTAAAATTTTAATATCGTACTCGTAGAGCAGGTATGCGATATGCTTAGCCTATAATTGCAATAGAAGGCCTTCTAGCACACTGCAGTACCCAGGCCGGCGATATTATAATATTCACGTGAGAAAATGAAAGTCTGCATATGGGACCAAATAATAACAAAAAAAAAACTTTAGCTTTCAGTAATTAGGTAGGACAAAGAAACTTTTGTTATGGTATGTTGTCAATGAGTGATAATTAAAAGGTTTACTACAAATTCGATGATACCACCTACACGTTATCGCAAGTTGCAAACTTGAACATCACGCCGATAGATAATGAATAATACTCGTATGTAATACAGTATCATAGTGAAGCTCATGAAACTGTTTCGGTTCCTTATGAAGCATCGTCACACAAACCGAAACCTTGACCACTCACCATCAGGAGACAGCCCTTGAACGCTAAGCAACTTTTAATTGGTGATCGAATGATCGATTAATTACTATAGAATATGTATAGAGCCAAATTTTTAAACGCTATATATTTCGCTAGATCAGTAAATTTTAACGATAGGTGTTAGAATAGGGTATGCGGAGAGATGACCAGCATGTTCTTACGGTATGGCCTCGGCATCGCATGACCGGTGCGGCGGCGGCGTAGCGACGAGCGAAATTTCAATACAGCGCCTACACGACGTTGCGTGCGTCCGGAATAGTTAGTACTCAACGCAACGTGTATTTCAAAATCGCAGGACGCGCCGCCGCCGCCGCGGTCTCGTGACCCTGCAGTAAGCGAGGAATGGTTATGAATGTGAATGGATTTAGAGCAGGAGAAAGACCGAAGAAGAGTTGGATGGTTTGTTTAAAAGATGATAATGTGAATGAAGGAAGAGAAAAAAAATATTATTTTCAATGCATTTGCTCGAAAAACGTACTTACAAGGACGTAAGTAAAAAAAGTATAATACCAAGGAGTTTTTACACTCTGATCATAAAATTATTTTGTTAAAAATACTACAGTGGTGACTTTATACTTGGGTGACGACTGCCTACCTATATTTGAAATAAAATTGAGAGTACCAGGAGAACATAAATCGACAAGAGGCTGACAGTACTCATGACTGGTTCCTTTACCAAGTGTATTACTTATACCTGTTTTCTCACAAATGTATTGAAAAACGTCGTAAGATACACGTCCGTAAGGGTTATGACAAACTCGTGCCGATGGTAAACCCTCGACTTCGTCTCGGGCTTACAAAACGTCAACTCGTTTGTAATAACCCTACTTACGGAACTTGTATCTTAATCTACTATTACGAGTATCTTTCTTTCGGACACTTAAGGCCAGTTAAAAATTAGTTATCAAAGTTATATATCCTTTAACTATTGTTGTCACTTTCATTGTCAAAAAAACAAAGTGACACTCACTAGAGACTTAGAACAGTTTTAATTTTAAAGTAGCTTTGTGCAGCTGCCTGTTATAGTCTATAAAAAATCGTATTACAAAAGTTAAATGTCATTTAAATTCAAAAGGAATTATCAAATAATACAGATCTGAATTAAATTGAATAAAATAAAAATCTATATCGAATGATAAGATGACGCCTGATAGGGAGAAATGGATTCGATTGACATGTTGGCACGCAGACCTTAAAGGACAGGGTGGAAAATGTATGGAGCTCGGTCTTTTATTCAAAAATATTCCAAAGCAACCTAACCACTATGTAGAAAAAAAACATAGATTCTAGACTTAAAACTGAGCCTACATGCCCAGTTGTGGGACTTAAGCACCCACCATTTAGGATGAATTAATTTTCTAAAATCAGCTAACTAGTCCACTCAAAAAGTCTATAAAACGCATCTGCCACTATCTATCTCTTTCTAACGCCTACTTAGCAGTTCTATTGTCTTCTCTTTTTAACAGGGTTATTTATTATTATAGCAACAAAACCGCAAAAACGACTGTCAGTGACATATTTCGAAACATTTACAGAGCATACTTAGTCTAATTAGATATATAGACTAATTTCTCCTAAATGGTGGGCGTTTAAGTCCCACAACTGGGCATGTAGGCTCAGTTTTAAGTCTAGAATCTATGTTTTTTTTTCTACATAGTGGTTAGATTTTTTCGGAATTTGATTAAAAGACCGAAAAAATCCATCTCCTTTGCATAAGGACAGGTGAATAATTTTGAGAGTTAGGTACGATCAAGAAGTCTTATGAAAATAACAAAAAATGCCTCTACTTAGCTGAAATGAAAAACGTTCTGAAATGACCGTTTCTAACATTCTTTCACGTGAATTCCATTTCAATCGCGATGCCGTGAAAGACGTAATCGTTTTATTATGAGTGGGCAGGCATTTACAAAACGTTTTCAACAGCGTAAAGATTGTTAGGCTTCAATAACAAACCATGAAGGCCGGTTGGAATGATCGACTTTGACCAATTAAATAGCTTTTACATCTCTCATATTCGGTAAGTAGGTCCTTATTACCCCCAAATGGGGCTTGAAGGTGACCAATTAGCGCTCTAGGGTAATAATGTAGCTAGAAAAGCCCTAGGGCGGTAAGTAATTGTAACTTCCGCCTTGATGGCCGCCTCCAGCAGCGGAGCGGCAGGCGTTTTAATTACATACCGCCCTAGGGCTTTTCTAGCTACATTATTACCCTATAGCGCTAATTGGACACCCACAATTTGGTGGTAATAAGGACCTACTTACCTCACAACCGAGGTGTAAAGCAGAGTAGTTAGCTCGGGTGTAAGCATCAATTGCACCCTCGAACTAAAGGTGCCCTCGCTGCGCTCGTGCGCCTAAATATCTCGGACTGCAATTGATGCCTTACAGCCCTTGGCTACTAATCTACTATAACTTGATGTGATAGCATAGATAAGGTGTAGATCGACTTCATCATAACATCCCATAAAACGTCCACTGCCTCCAGAACTCCAGCAAAAACGCGTGGTACTTTGGAGGGAATTTACCACAGACACTATTAGACACCACGCTTTTAAGCGTTGCGGCTGGCGATCGCTGTTGTTGGTGACCGCAGTTTATAAGATGGTACTCCAGTTCTCCTTATTCGCCTCTTATGACACCCACGGGTAGAGATGGGTTGGTGCTATTCTTTGTCGGCACCACACGGAATGTAGATTGACTTACTCTTATAACCCGAATCTATTTAAGTCGCGAGTGAATAGGCTTCTTCTGGGCAAGCTCGTTCCATCGTCGACCTCATCTCTATCCTCAGGGCTAGATCGAGGTCAAGAATAAGCCCATACAAAGTAAAAAAAAAACTTGTTTATTATTAACTAGGTTCTGCCCGCAACGTCGTCCGCACGTTAAAAAGTATACCAATGAATATACCAGTGTTTAAATCAAACAAAACTTTATACTTTTTTCTTTAACAAGTAGCTATCAAACAAGAAAGTGTTATTAAAATAGGTTCAGTAGTATTTGCGTGATGCTTGAACTAATAAACAAAAGGTCCAAAAATCTGTGATTTGGGTTCAAGGCCATCAAAATATTTTTATAAATGTAGGGTGATTCAACCGGTGCTGTGCGAGCTGGAAAATTTCAACAAACAGGATTGCTCCATTTGACAGCTTGTCAATAGCTAGGAAAATGGCTTATTCCTATCGGTTGGAATTTTCCCAGCTTACAGCTTAGCTCCCTCGCACAGCACCGGTGGAAAGCAGCCTTATCCTAACCGTGAAGACAGAGAAGAGGTCGAGAATGGAACGAGCTCAGCTCACCCAGGAGATTTCTTCCCAATAGAGACCCGGGTTCTTCGTATTTCATTTATAGTGTAAAAAAGTTTAACTGAAGATTGGAGGGCTCTTTGCAAAAAACTTATACAGTACTGTACTGTTTTAAGGGATTTTAGTGGAATTCTAGATCTTAAAAGATAGATGCTTTTGTATGCAATGTTGTGGATCGAATTATGCGGCTGTTTTGGATTAGATTTGACTCGCCATTCAATACCCCCAAATCAGTAGGTAACCTAAAGTCGCAATACAATAATAGAAGAAAATAACAAATAATTCAATCGACGCGTACACACACACATGCTCGTATAAGGTATGTTAAGGACACGTTGCGAAGAAATTTTGTTGATTGCTTGCGTGAACTCGAGTACGTAGGTAATGCTCCTTGCATCGCGATAACACTGGTGATGGCCTAGTTGCGTGCAATTCAAGGGCAGAATGTCATTAATGTCACATACAAGGTACAACAAGCAATGGGTAATTTGTGTGTCATTTTTATCTATGCTAATGAGTTTACTACGTTAAAAAATAAAATAATTATCATCTGAGTATACAAAGCGAAAAGGGCACTGATATTATAAAAAAAACATCTTTGGCTTTAAAGGGGTCCCAATTAAGCTATCATCTGGAGGCACCAATAGCCTATCACTCACTAACTGTCGCACTCAGAGACGAAACTTAAAGTTAATCTTTTATTTTAGCAGTTAAACTCTTTATCTCAGGAGTTAAGTTTAAATTAAATGTAAGAGGCTAACAAAGGACAAAATGCCTTATTTTTGCATTTGTCTCAAAATCTGTACCCATAATATTAATTATAGCTATATTAGAGCATAATGAATAATGTGTAAAAGTTTTGGCATAATAGGTAATGGGGTACTTAAGAAAAACTGTTTAAAAGCAAAAAGCAGAGGTAACTTTGGATTTTTTTATCGCGTACAAAATATATTTTAATCGTGTTTCAGAGTCGGCCATATTCTTGGAAAGATGCTTAATTATCACTTTTTTTTTTCACGACCATATATTCATCACTTTTCGTTAAAAACCTGCTCAAGTGAAGCGTATTTAGCTCTTATCAGCCCGTTAAGTAATGCTTAAATTAAGTGTAAATAAACTTTTAATATTATGTTAATTAATAACAGGGTAAATGAGAAGGACATTGTATCATAAATTATTTTTCAATACATTTGCTCGAAAAACGTACTTACAAGGACGTAAACATTGCTCGTAAGTAGTTACTTACCGAACTAGTGCGGTAAGTAAAAAAAGTATAACACCAAGGAGTTTTTACACTCTGATCATAAAATTATTTTGTAAAAATACTACGGTGGTGACTTTTTTCTTGGGTGACAACTGCCTACCTATATTTAAAATAAAATGGAGAGTACCAGGAGAACATAAATCGACAAGAGGCTGACAGTACCCATGGTTGGTTCCTTTACCAAGTGTATTACTTATACCTGTTTTCTCACAAATGTATTGAAAAACGTCGTAAGATACACGTCCGTAAGGGTTATGACAAACTCGTGCCGATGGTAAACCCTCGACTTCGTCTCGGGCTTACAAAACGTCTACTCGTTTGTAATAACCCTATACTTACGGAACTTGTATCTTAAACTACTATCATCACATAGTGTAGAACTCGAAAGCGAAATTATTCAAACGTTCAATGTTACAATGATAAAGGGTTATTTTTCTAACCGTACAACTTAGGCCCTGCATCTGCACAACTTTTAGGAAAAACATGGATGGAAAACGAGAAAAAAAAATTGTTGTCCCATTCAAAACGCTCCAAAAAGGTTTGTATAGGTAAGAGAAAAGTTTTTCTTGTTTTGTTTCGACTTTTGTTTCTTAGCGAAAGTTTTTCAGCGTTGGTGATTAAAAAAAACATCATTACATCATTAGTGCCCAAGTACATCATTAGTGCCCAAGGACATACTCGTACCTAATGTTTTCGGTCGCATTAAAAATACTCTTATCGTATATTATTATGTATGTAATCAAATCACACACCCACAGCTGCTGTGTTGTGTGCCTAATTATATTAAGTATTATACACATTTCAAACCAACCAAATGTATATTTAACTAGATGTCCCCGCGGCTTCGCCCGCGTGGAATTCAGACAATGTACAGTAGTGTGCAGTCTCTGCCTCTCGCCCTCCCTCTCTCCCTCCCTCTCCCCCTCCCTTGGGCGGGATCTCCCTCTCTTGGGGGATGATTTTTCAAATACGCTGAAACACATGTTTATTTCTTTCTTTTTATTACCCTAAATCCTAATTTTAATCCCTTATTTCATCCCTTTGGGGGATGAATCTCAAAATTGCTGAAACACGTGTTTATTTATTTACTTCTTATTATTAGCTAAAATTCAAACTGCTGCAAAATGTGTTGGTAAGCGTTGAAATAAACGAAAAAATGCATCATACAGAACATATATTTAACAAAACACGATACAAATACTCTACCGTCTATCGATTTTGTGTACTAATTAAGGTGACTTACCTAAGAAGTAATGACCGCGTGGCGAATTACGTTGTTTCTTATGGGGCTTCTCTAACAAGACTTGGTTAACTACTAAAACTACACCTTCATACGATAATCATCGTATTAAATTGTAGTACCAGGAATCCGAATGGCGCGTATTTTTGCCTTTGTTGATGTGAACCAACAATTATAGTATAAAAAGGTATTTTTGATTGAATCAATCTTCACACTTGTACTTCTAGCTACACAGGGTGTTAATTTGATTGCGTTCCATAGCTCAGGGGCGGGATGAGTATCAGTAACTGAACAACTTTTCCCAAGGAACCTAGGTCGAAATACGAAAAATCAAATTTGACCTTCCATACAAAATGCGCTATCAGCTGATGCAGTTTCTATGGGAGGTCAAAAATTGATTTTCGTATTTCGACCTATGTTCCTTGAGAACAGTTGTTCAGTTACTGATACTGATCCCGCCCCTGAGCTATAGCACGCAATCAAATTAACACCCTGTATAGCAGGGGCCGTAGACCGCGGCTTTCTGTTATCGTAAATGCTAGTAGAATTAAATTAAAATTAATGAAATTGACATAATCTAAAGAAACGTTGTATGACGGTTAATGACAATCCCATACAATTTTATTCTATTCTACTACATTTACGACTGCAAAAGCGTTGGAATAAACCAAAGATTTTAGAAACTACGCATACCTTTTTCTCACATCAATGGAATGAAAGAAAAAAACCGGCCAAGTGCGAGTCGGACTCGCGCACTGAGGGTTCCCTACCACCACATAATCATAATGGTATTAGTTGAAATTTCAGTAAGTTAATGTGCCAGATTTTTTGCGTCCGACACGCATCAATGGAATAAAAGAGAAAATGGATCATGATGTCGTTTCACCATAGGGCAATACAATAACAAATTGGCGCCATTTAGAAAAATAAGAAGCTACAAGAAGTACAATCAAGATCTCAAGTCTCCATCTGATTGAACAAAATACTAACGCAAATAATAGAGAGAACTTAACCCAGATAAAAAGAAGGTTCGGAAAAAAAGTAGGTTACGTGCAATAGTGACCTAAATCAACCCTGTGCAAGAGACAATAGCAACGCGACCTCGATAAACGGATAGCTCAGGAATGAGGTAAGAGTTTTGGCCTTAATTTGATCCAACGTAAATAAAAACCTATGTAAGAGAGGCGAAAGTATGCACAATCAAGCTTGACACATTGGACTTTGTAACGTACTTATTTCAGTAGCCGTAGTGGCTAAAATCGCGCTGTGAGTTACGTTTGATCTGCTTTTGACTGTGTTTACACAACAAACAATAAATCGCGACAATTTCGTAAGTATAAACAAAATTGAAAATTATAAAAATCTTCTATTACCTACGACAGTTCATAACACCCCATGAAATGTCCACTGAAGGACAAGGAGCTCCCTCCAGAACACCAACAAAAACGTGTGGTACTTTGGAAGGGAATAACCATACACCCACCGCTTGTAAGCGTTGCGGCTGGCGACCGTTGTTGCTGATGACCGCAGTATGTAAGATGGTACGACACACAGAAAGATGTTGCTGCCCATCCTCCTCCGGTTCATAAGCCCTTAGTCGACGAGTAGACGACGAGTTGGACGAGTAGAGATGGGTTGGTACAGTCAAGAGCACATCAAGCTTGACACATTTGACTTTGTACCGTTCCTATTTCAATAGACGTACGGGCTTGAGTCGCACTACGAGTGTAAAGCTTGACCTGTTGTTGACTGTACTATTCTTTACCGGTACCGTATGGACCGATAGTATACATAAGTGAATATTGGACATTTTCAAAGAGCAATACCTATTTCTTCACTTGAATACAACTCATTTAGTTTTATTAGTTTTCAAACGAACACATTACTTTGCCTAAGAACAATATTCGAACAAGCACTGCGTCGTGCCTGCAATAAAATTTTATCGGTTTGTTTGTTATTTACTTACACCTGAACGATAGTGTATAACATAGAACGTCGCTCAAAATAACTTTGGCCATGTCATTGATGCGCATTAGTCAAAAATGACTTATTTTCTTATGACTTATTTTCTGCGCATCAACTGACATGGCCAAAGTTGTTTTGTGCGACGCGGCGCTTTGCGACGTCTACCTACCTTCTCTGTTTAAAGTAAATGTCAAAATTACAAATGCCCAATCACTTATAAAGACTCGGGTTAGTCAGGCACTGGAGCGGAGTCTAATTCTTGAACATGACCTTAATTTCTAAGAAAGTTATTCAGATTCGTGTCCTAAGTAACATACTAAAATTTCACCAGGGGTTCTAAAATAACCCTCTATGAACAATCGGCTTTTGCAGTTTTAGCCTTTAGGTCGCTCGCCTCTCAGGCTATTTGGTTATAAGTATTATTCGTGTAAAACGTCCTATAGTTTGGCTGCGTTAAGAAAGTAGTAAGTCATAAATGCAAATACAGGGTAAAGGTGTATTCACAATGGAGTTAAAATGCAAAATTGCAAAAGAAATATTTTTTTAAAATTTTATTATATTTTTTTGGTTTTTTAGGTAACACACAATGGAAACAACCGCTTCTTAAGAAGGTTTGCCTTCGATTAGTCATTGTGCATTTGACTTTATAATTTTAAGCGACGTGATTGGTTACGGGGCTTGGCTACCAGCGGCGGAAAGCGACGACTCACTGCATTCTTAAGATGGACGAACTAAAGTTTATACTACTTTCATTTATGGACCGATAAGAACAGGTGATAACAGAATAATGCAATGTACATTGTATGGAAATTAGTGACGTGTGCTGACAACAAAATGAAATTACGCGATGAAAATTCTTGTGTAAATTGGACATTGGTGACATTGTGAGAATCGGATATTTTGGGCAGTGGACATGGTAGTGGTTCAAAAAACCTGCTAAGTTAGAAGGATTAAGCTAAATTAAAAGGATCCCATATGTTAAATATTAGCAACATTAAAAAGTCTACATTATGTTCATGATTTAAGTGAAATTGACTTGTCACTTGATACATAATATAGTCCGTCTTGTTTTAACTAACATTTCTTTAGCTTCCATATAATATGGTACGCAATGTTAGAGAGTAATCAGAAGGACACACCCAGCCTTAGCGTAACAGCACATCAAATCATACCACTGTGCTGTGACGTCACTAAAACCGTGCCCGTGGAAATAAAACTACCTACAACTCAATATAACAGTGACTTTAGAATTTATGTAAAAGCTATGGGATTTGTTGTAGCCATATCTCGGACGGTTTTTATCTAGCTGTTTACTAAAGTAAATAAAACACAATTCAAGACTGCGATTATTATTGAATTAAATGGAAACTACGTTAAGGGTACAGTCAATAGCACGTCACGCTTCACAAATTGGGCTTTGTAACGTTCTTATTTCAATGACCGTTGGGGTTAGAGTCGCGACCCAAGTATCAAGCTTGATCTGCTTTTGACTTTCCAAACAAAATAAAAAAAGGTATGGTAGGTATATACGTGACAGCTCAGATGGTGCGCCATTTATTTCGCCCGCACTGATGAGCTGGCGCGTACTTTAATTTGGTAGCGCATTTCTAATACTTCCTGTATAATCTTATAGCTAGGAGTATCTACTCCTAGCGATATAAATAAAAACCCCACGTTATAATTTCCCTGTTGACATTTTGGGGTCGTCGTTAGGCTGCTAGGCATCAAAAGGGTAATAGGCTGACACACCCCGAAATGGCGTGGACCGACAGGCTATTCTATTTCGTGACGTCAACACCGCTCCCCATGCAATCAGAACTGATGTACGAAGATGTACGTATTTATAGGAAAACGTAAACGGAAATAGCTTTGGCTCTCTAAGTTTTCACATTGATAGATAAAACACTGAACGACAAGACACACGAGTGTCGCAATGGGAATAAAGGATAAGATAAAAACATAAATTCAATAAATGTTAAAAATTCAAATAAAAGCTTTGTTTTTCGCACAAGACAACACAGTTTGAGTACCCACTTCCACTGAAAAGTTGAAAAAAAGAATCCATACTAGGTAAACAAAACATCGCTTTTTGGATTTTTCCTCGTCGTTCCTTTTTCCACATGGCGCCACTTTGTTTGTGAAGCGTTTGGTGCAGAATGACATCATAATATTATCACGTATATGACAGAATCTTTACATTTTGTATGGATTATTCGTACTTTATTTTTCCCCCTATCTGTCAACTAAATATCATTCATGTTTAGACAAACAAATCTGCGCAGTCATAGGCCAAAGAAAACTTGCTAGGTAATGCGGCTATTTATAATATTACACAATATTATTATAAATGATAGCGGCATCACCTTGATACTGTGGAAAACGGAAAACTAATGGCATGTTATTTTTGGAACTGGATAGTCCCATAATAACTTGATTCATATCTGCCTGCGCGGTTTACAGGGTGTCCGTCCAACCAAGTCCCAATTCAGATTAACAAAATGTTTTAGAACAGAAGTTGTAGTTTATTCATTTGGCCTCTAGGAAACGTATTCCTTGATAACAAAATGTACGATATTAAAAAATATTCTCAAAACTCTTTAATGCCTTGTATGATCTACAAATTAGTAGTAGTAGTGCCTTGTATGATGTTTAGACATTTGAAATTTTGTACTAAAATGAGTATAATTAAGTGATTACGAGCGCAGTTCATTGTTTATGGTCCATGAAATGAGCAAGACTATTCAGGAGGATGCATAACATTTCAGCAAAGGCTGAAAGTAAGAATTTGAAAGTACAAGGATATTAACGTCTTCACAAAACATGTAGAGCATCATCATCATCATAACATCCCATGAAACGTCCACTACAGGACAGGGAGCTCCCTCCAGAATTCTAGCTTTTGCTGGAAAAATGTATAAAGCACACTTATTATATGATTCATACAAAGTTATTTTTTGCAAATCTTTTAAGATTTACGTACATAATATCTTTAATATTCATAAACGCATCTTCAAGTTCATCTACATGGTGTTAGGAAAAGTAGTACGGTTCTTTAATAGGTGTACATGTACGCAAGCAAGGTTAAAGTTAGGTAGGAACTATATAGCCAATCAGAAGTGTCGGAGGACAATAGGGGCTTTGTTCTGGGACGTACTGCAGCAATGCAGGAATTAGCACGGAAATATCTGATGTCAAACTATAGTGAACTTTGACGTTTTTACGTCATTATTTCAACCGACGGCATATAAAATATTTTGACATACTATTGTGTAGATGAATATAAAAACAAAGAATTCCTTTAAAAATCTGACTGACCGTTCAACTGATCATATTTTGCAAGTATGTATGCAGAGTTAAACATTTTACTTGCAATGTTTGAACCATCTTTGAAATTAAGCTGTCGCTATAGGTAATTTGTAAGGGATACTAAATTTAGTGCAATATAAACTAAATTGTCTATTACCATCAGATAAAGAAAAACAAGTATAATAATAAAAGTTAAACCCCTAATTGAGGTGAAACACGTTTATTCGGAATGTTGTTTACGTTTTCGAATTCGAAAGATAGGTACTAAATTGTTTGTAATAAGCGCCCTTGCGTGTTTGATTTTAGGTGCATGCAAATTGTAAGAAGTAAACACAAGTGAAATCAGATAAACATATCATTTTACTATTACTACAAATCAATGACCTTGCGAACACTAGGATCTTATCAACACTGGGAATATCAAAAACATACAAAAGAAATGTATACGCACCAAGGCTACAGAAGAGGTAAACACGATTCACCACATCACGAGACAATGGCGCAAAAAGCTCTGGGATTAAATGAGCTGGGAGGGATCGCATTCAAAGGGTGACGTCACGGTCGCGTCATCAGAGGGGCTGTTGCTGGCTAGATTCTAGCGTTTATGTCTCCCTGGTATTTTCGTTTCAGGTGATGACGTCAAACTAAGGGTTCTGGGTAGGCTTCCATCAATCTTTATAGATGTACTACTGTCTGCGGCATCATTATGTAATCCAACCGGATGAAATGATGCAATTTCACTCGCATATGCCGTACAGTGCCCTTCAGAAGTCATGGTTTGACCCAGACATAGTTTGTGTACCGTAATTCAGGTTTCGCAATGTGGGCTTGGCTGTGATTAATAGTCTGCGCGGGTTTTAAGGAGGTGAACAGGAGATGGCATCTTTAGACTAGTGTTGCTAAAAATCTTCTTAAGATGGTAAACAGGAATTAATAGAGATTATAATGCACTTTTATCTAAATATTGCCTATGCCCTTCTTCCAAATAGACATACAAAGATTAGCAATCACATTTTGATGGAAGAATAAAGCTCCAGTCCAATAACTCCATTAATCTCTCCACTCTATTCAAAATAAATAGTCAATGACCGCGAAAATCTTCCAGGTACCAATACAATTTCAAAATGATATTGATGCATTGACCAATGACTAAAATATACGGAAGGAAAGGTGTGGGTTTAATTATAGGACACAAACAAACCACAGCTTAGTCTGCGACGGGGAAAGTATGGGTCGTCGAATCAATAGGCAGCTCGTAATGATCGGCAGGTATCATGTACTAAATGAATAGTTTCAGGAACTAATTCGATGTTTTAAGGACGGCTATCCGACCAAATAAAAAAAGTTAAACAACCAGAAAGTAAACAAACCATATCTTGGCGGGTTAGGTAATGTTCAGTTCTTAAACGAGTCAGACCAATCAGAGTAGGTGCAGTACAAAATTTTAAAAAACAAAGATGTGCGTATTGGGGGACATACGCTCAAGAACATCTGGTCCCAAACTAGGCAAACTATGGGTATCAGAAACTAATATACATGAATAAAAAGGTAAATAACACCCAGACCCAGACCAAACACTTGTATTCATCACACAATTTTTTTGCCCTGGGTGGGTATCGAATCCGCGACCCACTGCGTCAAGGTAGGCTCGCTGCAACCACGCCACCGTCCAGTCTAAATTAAAGTTAAATGCTTATCAATCACACTTACTTATCAGTTACTTCTTAGACTCCGATAGTAATAGCCAATCGATGTCTAAGCATGTCAAAAAAGGTTGCTAAAAAGGAAAGATTAAAAAGAAAATTTTGACACTAAAACTCGCTTGACAATAAAGCCGCTTCGATAATAGAGGGTGCAATCCTCAAAATACAAACAAACCGTAGGTATTACGAACACCGCTTGAAAAATCCTATTGGTTTTATTAAAAAGGTTCGAGTGGAGTTCGATACATGGAAGGACAGAGACAGGTTCTAATTTAATTTTAGAACTAACCAGTCTGGCGTGTAGAAGGGACAATATGCGCGTGGGTGTCAACAAAGAACATATCGATGCAGCATTTACTGTCATATCCAGACTGTCCTGTTTTTTGTACTGTCACAGATTAAATAAGGACCTAAACGAGGCGAATCAAGTGCGATTTATTGTTTAACAAGTTACAGGACTGGTTCGATGTAGTTAAAACGAAAAGAAAGAGAAGAGAACAATATCTTATTAATAACCTAAATAACTGAACAAGCATTTGTACACACGGCCGCACATCAGTAGAAACACTTTTGGACCATATGGCGTGTAATGGAGTTGAAAAAGTTTCTACCGACAAGCGGTTGACCGTACCATTCAAATTTAGAAATAATCAATGTCTAAGAATACGAGTGCTATAGTTTAGTATAGTTTGTACCATTGCAACTTTATATAATGCACTTAAAAGTGAATGTTTGTGACACATCCTCAGTCTGGTTAGGGTATTGCCGGATGAATCATCTGACAGTTTGACAGTGAGATGATTCCGTGCTTCCAGGATACTATCTACGGTCGACGTTAATGAGCGATGTCAGGGACCTTTGGCGGTTCTCCAACTCGTGAGGGTTTGTGAGGTCGGTCATCGACCTTACAGCCAACACGATATGATGATGAATACAAAAAGGTTTTGAGTAGACAGGTCTAGTCAACCGAAAAACAATTCAGACACGTAGATGTCTAGACGTTTCAAGCGCTTACAAAATTGCTTTCATTATCATAACAATTAGATTATTCAGAACTCCTTTAATCCACCCGCAGCTAAAAGCAACCTCCAATGCAAATAAATATTATATGAGAAAACAATTTTATTTCTTTTAACTTTGGAAAACTTAAAACAGAGTCCAGCCATCATAAGGTGAACAGACTGAACGGAGTGAAAATCTTGAAAATACTTAATTAACTACACTGGATGTACAAAAGTACGACGATCCTTCTAAAGGGTGATTCGGAATTATAAGATTATGAAGAGAATTATGTGGAGAGTTCAATAAACTCGAAGCAGGTAGTGACGTAGACTATTTTAGGATAATATCCAGTCACTATTGTTAGGAAAAGTGTTGCGATTTTTTAAACAATATGTTTTATCTATGAAACAGAACAACGTTCGCCAAGCAACATAGTTTTACCCCGGACAAAGCGCAAATTGAAAAAGTTGTTCATTCTGCGGGCACTCAGTACGTACAGTCAACCTCAGGTCAAACTTGACACTCGCAGCGCGACTCTAGCCCATACGTCTATTGAAATAAGAACGGTAAAAAGTCCAATGTGTCAAGCTTGATATGCTCTTGACTGTACAACTGCAAATCCAGTGCGTTTCTTTGATATTTCGATATTTGTGTCTCCGATAACGGCTGTTTTTTTCTTTGATAAAAATTTCATGATCTGAATCCGTAGTTTCAGTTTTTGGGAACACTTCACAGAACTTTTCACACCCAATAAACGTTAGTTTACTATTATTTAATCTGTGCCAATATTATCTACGTACTTGGTCATTTCATGGACCAAATCGTCTACTAGACTTAACAAAGGCTTGTATGAATATGTTTACCATCAGTTTGACATATCCATACATAACAATGGTTCAAACCGCGCGTCTAACTTATGTAATGTAGTCGTAGTCAAGTAAATAGGAAGTAAATATTTCTCATAGGTTGACTATAATAATAAAATTGTGTAAATATCACTAGCTTATTCTGGATGATTTGCTACCATAGTGAAATTTATTTACAATATGTAACAGAAAGGGCGCACTAAATGCGCTATTGTATGCAGTTTCTATGTGAAGTTGAAATTGTATTCTCGTGTTGCGACCTGTGATCCATAGGTAAAGTTGTTTAGATTATGGGCAGAGTGGGCATTATACCCTTTTTGTTAGATGTCGTATACAAAGTTCAATAACACCCTTACACAAACAGATCAAATACACTCACCGGCACGGAATTAAACCACGCCAAAAAAATGCAGCCGCAAATATACCCTCAGCACATAACTGTAACCTATCAATGTTGGTAAACACGGCTGCTCGCCGGTGGAAACACTTTGACCTTGAGCAAATCTCTGGTTTCCGGTGCTAGTAGCGTAGCGCTGGTTCGCTTACACTGGTTTTGTTTCTACGTGCTTCCTGCCGTGCGCACCTGTCTAAAGTTTAATGACTTCTTTATTGACAGTTATTCCATTCCACAACAAGCAGCAAGATGTACTAAGTACGAGATGTCAGAAGAATGGTCCGTTTTTGCGGAATGGTACAGCGTTGTTCCCCAAGAAACGATTGAGACCTTCTATAAGAGACGGCATAGGAGCCTCTTTTAAGGCAATGGAAGGTAACACTACATGTTGGTTAATTTTTAATTTCTACAGTAAAGAAAAATTTCAAACTTTTTTACTTTCACGAATATTTTTATGAGATACCCTGGGTGAAGTGTAAAATACAGCACAGTGAATTTGACTACATTCCTTTTATATCTTATCACTGATTGAGTAGAAAAAAATTCAACTGGTGTAAATTCCGTGCCAGTGAGTGTAGTATACATAAACAACATACTTATACATAAACTTAATGTTTTATTGGAGCCATACCACGATTCGAGTTATTTATCTAGTAAATTAAATAATATAGCACCAACGATATTCGATCGCTATTCAATATGAAACACCAATAGATATACGTACAATGACCTTCCATTGACTTGCAAGCCTTTGTTTATTTATGCAATAGTGCAATGTACGTACACGGCATAAATATTTTTACCAATATTACAAAATCGGATATTACATTGCTCCAGAATGCAATTCCATCCACGCACATGAACGAATTTTTCCAAGGGTCGTTTAACAGCCTATACAGTGTGAATTTTCATTGGTTTTGCTCCCACAGCTCATTCTACTCATGAAAACAAGCAATTTTCCCGAAAAAAAAAATTTTTTACTCGAATAAATGCTTTCGATTCCATAGTAAAGTGGTCACGTGATCGACTCATTTTGAATGAGAAAGCGAAAATTTGTTTTCGAGTAAATTTTTTTTCTAAAACGTCAGTAGAAACACTTTTGGACCTTACAGCGTGGTCTTCTTCTTCTTCTTAGCGTGTCGATCAATTACAAATGTTTAAATTTTTGTAGCCCAGAACGTTGCCACATTTACTGCGTCATTTGTGGCTTTAAAAAGGTCATCACGCGTGGTAATATAGTTGAAAATGTTTCTAGAGACGTGCGGTTGACCGTACGTACCAACTAACATCTTGTTAAAACTACTGTACTTACAGCAATAAAGAAATTTTTAATTAGCTTTTTTGCTACGCATTGTATAGGAATGACTTACGTGTTACATCGTACGATCGCAAGTGTCTAATGAACGAAAAAAACCGGCCAAGTGCGAGTCGGACTCGCGCACCGAGGGTTCCGTACCACCACATAATCATAATTGTATTAATTGAAATTTCAGTAAGTTAATGTGCTAGATTTTTTGAGTCCGACACGCGCTTGACCAAATTTTATTATTTGTTGTTATTTTATAGCTTATGCACTATAAACATACCAATTTTGAAGTTTATAAGTGTTCCCGTTTTTAAAATAGAACTAAAACAAAAATCGCCTCCACGACCATCCAACTTGACCCCTCTCTTATATGAATGTTCTTGAAACGGGAGCTCACCACAATTGGTTATCATTAGTTGTGAGAAAAGTTGTAATATTTAATGATTTCAGACTTTTCCCATTATTTGTACTGTGAGACCTAGCTTCTTGCCAAATTTCATAATTTTAGGTCAAGGGGAAGTACCCTGTAGGTTTTGCTTTTTTGCATAAATGTATGGAAATGAGGACATAAAATGCCATATCTTTTGATTGCGTCGTTGTAAAAAATTGAAATTTTCAGATCTTGTGTAATTCATGGATCCTAATATGTGGTATTAATTTCAACCTGATACCTTTACCCGTTCATGAGATAAAGGGTCTTGACAGACAGACAGACCTATAAGATCCTATAAGGGTTCCGTTTTTTTCTTTTAAGGTACGGAACCCTAAAAACGAACTAATTCCCAAAAATAACATAATACCGTAGATTGAGCTGCTAAATCGAACTGTTTAGCACTGTTCTAACAGGCACTGCTGTCAGTCTTATGTGGCTTGATGGATCATTTAATTAACGCTTTCGGTAAACAAAGAGAACCAACATTTGCACTGTTATCGTATGTTACGTCGAGCTACAGATAAAACAATACTTACATATTGTGCCTCATATTATAAAATTACATTGTTCGCACACACAGTACACATACGTTACGTGTAGGGGTACAGACGAGTTAGTTTCAATTTGCCACAGCTTAATTTTGCCACGATCGTAAAATGCCTACCAAAAGGTAAAGGTAGAAACAATACCGTATCCCTTCACCTACTAAGATCTTGACACACCTCCACCTTTCCATACACGCTCGTCAGTTATGGCTACTCTTAACTTGGCCTTTATTTAGAGCATCCTGAAATTTGTACCACAAAAAATCGATATAAAATAAAAGGGCCGTTTCAATCTTTTTAAAGCACTTGTACTTTATGAGCAATATAAATAAATTGGAACCCTGAAAACAAAACAAACTCGACTACAACATTCTCAAGTTAATAATTCTACCTTTTTATACATAGTAGAAAATTAACATTTTTGTATGGAGTCAACATTTTTGTTAACTTCGTAGAAACGAAGTAGTGCACTTAGCGCTAAGAATGGTTAAAAAGTTGACTTGTTTTAGAAAAACTGGTATTTCCCAAAACTTTTCTATTGTTACATTCATGAATAAAATTCACAATAAATAAACTAGAAAAAGCTTTTAAAATATCCGTCCGTCACAACATTATAAAATAAACTTAAACTACTTGCAACTCCATTAGACTATGTAAAATTGATGTGGCATTGACTGGCATCTGTCTGTTCAGGCGTCGTTCATAGACATGGAAAATTGATGCTTCTCTTGCATACTTTATAATCAAGTCAAGCTTTGCGTTTCTGTATTCAATAAACACGTAAGTAGCTACGCTGTAATAGCAGCTACGCGTAGTAGCATGCTTCTTCTTCTAAAGCCACGATCATACCTAGCTGAATTCAAAGACTAATTCGGCATACATTACTCGTTAAAGTAAGGATATTGGAATTGACAGAACCAAGCCTTCCAGCAATGTATGCCGAATTAGTCTTTGCATTTAGGTAGGTGTGTGATTGAGGCTTTACGCACACATCAGTATTTGTTATTTCTTTGAATTGAACTCAAAATTTAAAAAAAATCTACGACGGACCAGTTGTTTATATTATTGTAACGATGATAAAATTCATATCTGAATTTATATATTTTAAAGGTTTTATAGTCACAATACCACACTTAATCAATTTCTGGTACCACCTCAGTTAAACTATGTTATCTGTAACCACCTTAACTTCCGTATTTTCTACACTTAATTTTGTAATTTATTTACAAAATTAATAACAGGGCTCAACAATTGTGTAATGACACGGAATAATAAGGAATTATAGGTAAATGGATAAAAATAATTTTATCAAGTGAGAAATGTATGACAGGTTTAGCTCGTAGCTCCTCCAAGGTTTAGCTAGATTGTTAAATAAAAAGTATCATACAAAACATTTAGTTCAATTATAGCAGACTAGACGAAATAGAGGGCAGAAGAGGAATAGGAAGACCAAGACGCACTTATTTTGACCAAATAAAAGAGAGTGTCAACGTCGAGTCTTATCATTGGCAGAGGACAGAGAGAAATGGAGATTGCTCCACCGACAAGAAGAGAAGAAGACGAAATAGAGGCCTTTGTCCTGCAGTGGGAAACTAAAGGCTAATTATAATAGCAGACATAAGGAGAAAACTGTATACCAAACCAACAAACGGTTAGCCGTAGACCTTAACGATACTTATAAGATACAATAAACAAAACTTACAGTTTTAAATAATTATTTTAACTGCAATAATCTTCGGTATTACTCTTTTAAATATTGCAAATACATATAAAACAGGTAACTCGAATAAAGCAAAACCACTTCCATCCGAAAACTGAACTTCCGTTCCACTAATATAACTGAACAACTTTTGGAAATAAAGAAACAGAATTGATCCTCCATACAAAATTTACATCTGATCTTGTTAGAATATTACTTTTTCCCCAAATTTGTTCGATTACATGAGTGTAACCTCCACCCGAGAGGTTTTGTTGATTCAAGTTTTAATTTCGACAATGATAATACCTCGGTTTCCTACTCTACAAATAAATATGGCAAATAACATAACAGAAATCTTTCCTACATAAACAAAACAAGTCGGTAAATATTCGTCATCAATTTGTCATAGAAATCGTATATCGGATCACTAAATAGTTCGTCATCGATTCGTCATACGCCTACTGTGGAACGCGTTGACAGTTGTCTTGAATGAATCAGGAAGTACGCGATACGGTCGCTTATTTGAATGTTACTGATATTTATAAATAAATCATGAACTGTAAACAATCACAGACCACCGTGTCGAATTATGATAATGATGTAAACAAAGTCAGTTGTTGACACAGTATTCTTTTGTGAAGTAAACAATAATGTTTTCTTTTGGTTTACGAAAACTAGTTATTATAGCAGTATTGGCAACGTCAAGTCCTAAGGCGATCCGTTTTCCATACTAAATTCAAATGAGTTGCATTCTTATGCGGGACATAAAATGCTGTTGAAAAACGAGTGTATACTGCTATTTTTAGTTAAAATTTTCGCTGATTAATACAAAGATACAGCTAATGCACCGAAAGTACTAGTTTTTGTTAATAATTTTTGGTTCAATATTACCATTGTGGATGTGCGATCTATACTGTAGTACTTTCGGTGCTTTAGCTGAATCTTTGTATTAATTAGCGAAAAATTTAACTAAAAATAGCAGTATACCTCGTTTTTCAACAGCATTTTATGTCCCGCATAAGAATGCAAGTCATTGGAATTTAGTATGGAAAACGGATCGGTGCCTTGTCTTTTCACCAGAGCTGTATAGCTAACATGTGAGCTGGAAAAAATCTAGCCAATAGGATTGCTCCATTTACCTAGCCTAGAGCTGCGCTCCAAAATGGAGCAATCGTATTGGTCGAAATTTTCCTAGCTCACAGGTAAGTTACATGGCACAGGTTTGGTGAAAAGGCATTTTAAAGGTGAAAATATAATCAGCCAGATTAACAGTCAAATTCGGTACCGGTAGATCTCTGGTTTCGGGTGTTTGTAGCGTAGCGCTGGTTCAGCTTATACTGGTATTGTTTCTACGTACTTGCTGCCGTGCGTACCTAACTATTCATAAAGATAGACGAACTAAGTAATAATAAACTTTGAATTACAACCACATGCGAGTCCACGCATGAGTCAACATACGATACCGATCAAATTGAATTAAATACAAAGAAACACACAAACGTACAAACACTCACACATACCGGGTGTAAGGGACAGCCTTCCGAATACTGAAAGGGCATGATCAGTCAACGTAACTGAACAACTTTCAGCGGACAAAACTTTCAGGCAATGAAAAAAAAATTCGGCTTCTCCATACAAACTGTCCAATCAAGTTTGCAATTTTGTATGGAGTGGCCGATTTTCTTTTAATTTTCTGAAAGTTTTGTTCGCTGAAAGTTGTTCAGTTACGTTGAATGATCATACCCTTTCAGTATTCGGAAGGCTGTCCCCTACACCCGGTATACACAAATGAACGCACTTTTCTTACACCCTGTATAAAGATCGTTCTGTAACCTAACCAACACAACCCCTATACCACTTAGGGTCAATGAAACCTTACAATTGAACGAACAGATTGATTGATTGAATCAAAGAGCAATAACGTGCCCTGAGCCCTCGCACAGAATAAAAGTTGTAACTCACATTTGGATTGAACCAACATTTGCTGGCAACATTTCTGAACGAATAATTGAGCTGTTGAGCGTCTAAAAAGAAAAGAGGTGGGTGCATCCACAAAAACCGGTCAAGTGCGAGTCGGACTCGCGCGCCGAGGGTTCCCATATACCTATAGTATTTTTGGAAGCAATAAAGTCCATTTTCAGGACCGCAAAATTAAATTTGTTTGTAAAGGTTTTTTGCAGATTTCTGAAAAACTGTGCAACTTAGAAAGATCGTTTTATTTTTGCTGTAAAGTTTATATAAACTTCTGTCAACTGTAATTAATTCAGATTTTTCCTTACTCAAACTTCGGAGATAAGGGGGGGGGAATGGTATTTTTCTTGACATTTTTCATCATAACTTTAAAACTAAGAAATTTAAAAAAATACAAAAATATATTTTAAAATGTACAAGTAAAGCCCTTTCATATGATACCCCACTCGACCTAGTAGCGACAATTTGAAATTTGGCCCCCCCTATTTTGGCCCCCTTTATATTAATAATCATACTTTTTTCAAATTTTTTTCTTGTGCAATTAAGTTGGGCAACTATATTCTAAAACTATTCCAAATTTCAGGTTGATAGCATAAGTGGTTGCTGAGATATAGAGGTGTGACAGACAGACGGACAGACAGACAGACAGACAGAGCGGCACCATAAGGGTTCCTTTTTTTTACCATTTTGGTATCGGAACCCTAAAAACACAGTAAAATGAGTTTAAAGGAGCAGAGATGTTCTTAAGATATAACGAACTAACTGTTGCCTGCGACTTCGTACGCGCGGAATTCAAAAAAACCGGTCAAGTGCGAGTCGGACTCGCGCGCCGAGGGTTCCGATAAACCTATAGTATTTTTGGAAGCAATAAAGTCCATTTTCAGGACCGCAAAACTAAATTTGTTTGTAAAGGTTTTTTGCAGATTTCTGAAAAACTGTGCAACTTAGAAAGATCGTTTTATTTTTGCTGTAAAGTTTACATAAACCTCTGTCAACTGTAATTAATTCAGATTTTCCCTTACTCAAACTTCGGAGATAAGGGGGGGGGAATGGTATTTTTTTTGACATTTTTCATCATAACTTGAAAACTAAGAAACTTAAAAAAATACAAAAATATATTTTAAAATGTACAAGTAAAGCCCTTTCATATGATACCCCACTCGACCTAGTAGCGACAATTTGAAATTTGGCCCCCCCTATTTTGGCCCCCTTTACATTAATAATCATACTTTTTTCAAAAAATTTTCATGTGCAATTAAGTTGGGCAACTATATTCTAAAACTATTCCAAATTTCAGCTCGATAGCGTAAGTGGTTGCTGAGATATAGAGGTGTGACAGACAGACGGACAGACAGAGCGGCACCATAAGGGTTCCTTTTTTTTACCATTTTGGTATCGGAACCCTAAAAAGAGCCAGGGACTCAATTCTTGAAAATCACCGGGTGATAAAATATCACGTTTGATACTTTAAAAATTCACATTTGCCCTGATAAACTGTTGAAAGGTAAATTAGAATACACGAAAATTAACAATCAATGACTACTTTATATTTTACGAATATCAATCTTCAATTTTAAAAAGAAAAATCTGTGATTTAGTATTTTTTGAGTGATATTTTATCACCCGGTGATATTCAAGAATTGACTCCCTGAAGCGAATTTGGTACAGTTTACAACGCAGACCTACTCACTCGAAAATTTAACCTAATCAATTTTTAAACTACAAATTTAATCAGCTAATTACTTGTGGTCGAATAACATTATTTCTTAACCTACCGCTAACGGCAAGAATTTTTTTTGTGTAAACAGCCGCTGGTGCCAAGCTACCTAGCACACTTCCTAATAAAAATAAAAAGTTTATTCCCAAGACAACATATGATTACAATTTTTGCCAAACCACACAATAGTAGCCTTACTTGTGGTCGAATAACATTATTTCTTAACCTACCGCTAACGGCAAGAATTTTTTTTTGTGTAAACAGCCGCTGGTGCCAAGCTACCTAGCACACTTCCTAATAAAAATAAAAAGTTTATTCCCAAGACAACATATGATTACAATTTTTGCCAAACCACACAATAGCCTATGTACTTCCCATGGTTCAAACTATTTACTTTCCAAACACCAGAACGAATCGTTACCCTACCAATTCGCATGGGAAAAGTATTTGTAAGGTACCTCGAAACTTGGCTCATAGACAGGGATAAGGTCAATAAGTAAAAATAAAAAATGCGAATTTTTTTCGGTTGCAAATAATAAAGTTATAAAATAATTTTGTTTCTGTCAAATATCGATAGGTCTTATGGCAGAATGAAAAGTAGCCATGGCCAGTCTTAAAAAAAAACTGACAACTGCTCTAAGTAGTCTGTGGTCAGTTTATACAGCTGTTAGTTTTTTTTATGATAGGCAAAGACTACTCATCACATTCTGCCATACGACCTATCGATATTTGACGAAAACGATTTTTTTTAAACCTCGTCATTTATGGCCGAAAAAAATTGGTATTTTTTATTTATCTTTAATGATCGTATTCCTGTTTATGAGCCAAGTTTCAAGGTACCTTACATATAAGTTTCCTTTGCGAATTCCGTTTCTTCAGACAGAGTGAAATAGGAAATTGAACAAGGACCAGGTCTTTACCCACAGCGACCACTGTCCTCGGCAGGGCAATAGGGTGTTTTCAACTACCTTTTGAAAGTGCTACTGGATGGCACTGCATATCAGCATAAGTAAAAACCATCATAGTGTCACCATATAATCAGTATGAAAATGTTTAAGTCAGTTTGATTGCTGTTTTCAAGTACCTGTAGCATTTTTTCTTGTAAAAAGTTTTCGTACGTTTTACTGATTCTAAAAAAAAATTATAGTAGAAACCTCAATATCATTTTTGAGTATCCATAGATACCCCACGGGTTTGATGAAAAAATATATTTTTGGTTTCAGTTTTAAGTATGGGAAACCCTAAAATTTATTGTTTTTTTTTTACTTTTGTGTGAAAATCTTAATGCGGTTCACAGAATACATCTACTTAACAAGTTTCAACAGTATAACTCTTATAGTTTCGGAAAAAAGTGGCAGTGACATACGGACGGACAGACAGACAGACATGACGAATCTATAAGGGTTCCGTTTTTTGCCATTTGGCTACGGAACCCTAAAAAGGAAATTACCAATAGTGATCAGCGTGCCACCCATCGACACTTATAAAAACGTAGTTGACAGACGTCAAGGAAAACTCCCTATTCAGACTTAATATTTAATATTCCGTATTTTTATTATAATAAGCAAACATTAAATAACTCTAGATAAAGAACATCGAGTATCGACGTTCGTTTGGGTAACAGTAAAGCTTTTTATTGATAATGATAATCAACATTAAGTCCATCGAACTCGCCAGCGACCTAGGCTCTGTGCCAGATGGAACAATCTCACAGAACATCCATTTTACAACGAGCCCTAACACTTCAAACTCTTTCTACTAACACGGTCTTTACAGGGTTCATATTATAGCGGTGGATTTGTAGAATGCCTTGGAAAAAGATATAATATTTCATGCGCGTAGTAAGCTGACCGCAAGCCTTGTTAACGCAAGGTGTACGTAATAGTCGAATTGTTATATATGGTTCTCATAGTTAGTTATCATGTTGGTACTGTTAGGCCAAGTGGCGATAAGACCGCCTTTGTCTGTCTAGATTTAAGTCTCATTTTTATTGTTAATGTCTGTGTGTGACAATAAAGTATTTATCTATCTATCTAGTCATACTAACCCTGTTGTCAAACTTTTCAAGCCACTAAATGATCTCTGACTTCACTACCACTATCTGGTGAGAGCGTAGCAACGTCCCAGGTCTTATAAGAACTAACATAAAAAATAACAACATTAAAAAACATTTTTCGCAAAAAACTTTGCATTTACGGGGGGAAATATTTATAACATAGTAGGATCTATGTAGGATCGCTCGTCCGAAGTATGGCGCTATTGGATTGGCCCAGATAAAAATTGGTTAAAAAGGTTATTATTAATAGTAGCCATGTGTAAGGCCGTACCCGTGTGTCCACACTGCTGGTTTTCGTCGCGGCGGCGCCCGCGCCCGGTCGTCGATAAGTATTGGATCAAAGCTCTAGGAGGTGCCAGCGTAAGCGCCGACCCTGTTTGCAACCGGGGACTTACGTCTGGCGCACTGTCTAGTATAACAGTCTGTGAGAGCTTGTGCACTTAGCCAACCCTACGCACGGCACGTGCCGTCTGCCTACAATCGAAATAGATTCAAAAATATAGCCGGGCGCCGTGCACGTGGACACGTAAGCCGGCGACGGCGGCGCCGCGACGGCCCTACACAAACTGGGAGTGTGGACATGCGCCCTAAGGATGATGGCACGATCCCCTTAAAAACGCCGCGCCTATTGTTTGAATTACTTTTCCTTGAACGCCTTTTACAACACACGGAAAGAAATTGAGTGATACTGTTCAGAGTCGGTATCGGTACCTTCTTTAAAGCCCAAACTGTCATGTATCCTAAGATATGTTTATCTTTGAATTTACCACTGATCGGGCCTATACAGTAAGTTTTATACTTCACCCTTTTTTCTTTTAAACTTGAGATATTTAAAGAAATTTATAATCTAAAAGCAAAAAAGACGATAAATGTATTCGGAAAATCAATTACGCGTTCGAAACATCGAGCGAACATGGCTTCACAGCTTCATCGTATTGAATGAAAAGGAAGCTTCATCGGTTCGATTCTACGAAAGCTGGCAAATTGAAGGAAAGATACGTACAGTCAAGAGTAAGTCAAAGTTGACACCCGCAGTTAGACTTTCGCCCATAGATTTCTTTCGCCTCTACCAAAGAATAAACTTACAATATTTAATTCTAAATACTCATAACCTCTGGGTGGTAGTTCCACCCACGTAACTGAAAGAATTTTGTACAACAACTTTAGGAAATTAAAACAAAAAATGTCAATTCTCCATACAATATGAAAATCTGATCCGGTCAATTTGTATGGAGAAGCAAAATTTTTTTATTTTCATTTCCAAATGTTGTAGAAGAAAAGTTGTTCAGTTACATGGGTAGAACTACCCCGCGTCAGGCTTTGCGTATTTAGAATTACACAATGTAGGTATCTACATTTATTGAGATAAGCGCGGTACAAAGTCCATTGTTTCAAGCTTGACGTGCTTTTGACTGTACGTATAGTAAGTAAGTACTTATTTCAAAGTGTGCAAAATCAACCAACAGTTAAATTAAAAAATATAGGGTAGGAATTCATCATAAAACGGTCCTTAAAAAAAAAAACTCGAAGGTCTGAAGACTAACACGCATGTTTTAAAGACCTTAAACCGCTAGAAGCGCTTTTATAACGCTTCATAATGTAGACTAGATCATCAATAAATCTAGATCACATATCGTATATGACGCCTCTATGACGTGAGAACTAAACTGAGAACTGTATCAAACGACTAAATTCATAGACAATGATGCAATGCAAGAACTCCAGAGATAACCTACATCTACGATCATTACCACTTACTGCCTTTTATGTTACGTTATGTCAGATCTTTGCAATGTAAGTAACGTTCATTACGTAAGCTTTCAACACGCGAAAAGATAATTTTATTCTTTGTTGTCAGGAAACAAAAATGTGGAACAGACTAAAGAGGTATGTAGTAAGATAGGGTAAAGCCAGGTGAAATGAGGAAAATCATACTTAAAATATGGTGATAAGATAGCTAAGGCACAGAATAGTTAAAGTAATAGTTCTATCATACAGAAGGGACACTCTCCGCCCCCCCTTGCACTCCGCACCCCCGCGAGCACTCTCTAGCGAGATTCTCGTGGTTCTGAGGGTTTGTACTGAAAATGCGAGCCTATACAATTGTTGGTTGCTTGTACTGTAGGTACCTCTAAAATTCTTTGACTGTACCTAACTGAAAGCTACGACACAATCTGTTTTTTTTTTTAATTTGATAACCTTATTTTAGTAAAACAATCATTTTTGCTGAAATCTATCCTTATCGTGGACCACACGAGCCAAACCTGGTACAGTGCACTATTTGAACTACATTTGAACGTACAAGATAAGTGGCTGCCAGAGCACATACCTACGCGTACATTCCTGGACTACATTAATACTTATACTGTGCAAGAGTATGGTTTGGTTCACTAGTACGAATGGCTTCCGTTTGGATTGGCAACATTGATTTCGCATTACCCTGTTACCCATAAATAGAACTGGTTGGAAATGGTTGATTGTTTCACACAATACGAAGTTTGGCAGAATCCTTTTTTTATTGTCAATGGGCTTACTGTTGACCACGATCTAGTCTTGAAGACAGAGATGAGGACGACGATGGGACGAGCTTGCTCAGAAGAAGTCTATTCACTCGCGGCTTCAATAGATTCGGTTACATGAACTCGGGAACACAGCCGCAGGTAGAGAATTCCACTCTTCAGCCGTGCGCATAATAAAAGATGTTTCAAAGCGCTTTGTACGAATGTGTGGAATATCAACCAAGTGTGGGTGATATCCTGCGGTGCGTCTGGACTCCCAATGGTAGAAGGGGGATGATGGAATAAGCTCATGGAGCTCTTGAGCACACTCTCCGAAGTACAATATATAAAAGACCGACAGACATGCAACCTTGCGACGGTGGCACAGACTGTGAAACTTGGTTTTCACCAGCATCTCATCACCAACGAGCTTCTTGGCTCTACGATCTATCCTATTCTATGAAGAATTTCAAGAGATATCCTATACAGAAAATAACACTCCTTTTTGCCATAGTGGGGTAATTAAATTATGTATGACAGATATCCATGTAGGGATGGAAAAGGATCGTGCGTTCAAGAGCATATCTTGGAAATCGCTGGAACGACCAAGGCCAGAAAAACCTGTTGGAGCTTCAAATAGCATCGAACTGCATATCAGAGATAGCTGCTCTTATACAAGGTGTAACATAAAGGCCATACCAAATCCTGAAGGATCTGAATCTGGTCATGATACTGAATATCTTTCCCTAAGGAACAAAGGTCGAAACATAAAAAATCAGCTGATGCAATTTCTATGATAAGTTTTTTTTTCCTTTTTCTACCTATGTTTCATGCGAAAAGTTGTTCAATTTTGTTCAGTTGTTCACGTCCTTCGGGACTGTGAAAACCTTGTATCGAGCCGGGGGCCAAGATCCTCTTCGATAAGTAGGTAGAAATAATATCGATGTTTTATAATCAAGTCGTAAAAGACGCTTTTAGGTCGTTTACTTTGAAACCCGTAAGCCGGGGCGGGCCGCCACTAGTTCAGTATACAACAACATTACAGTGATGAATGATTCATGGTATAAATACAACTGAAGGTTTCGGATAAATAAATGAGTCAAACAGATACAAGCGGTCGTTGTTGTATTGTATCGAGGGGAAACAACAAAATTGTATCAATATAAGAATCAAAGCGGAAAATTACATTTAACTAAATTATCTATACAGGCTGTTAATTTGATTGCGTGCCATAGCGTAACTAAACAACTTTTCCCAAGGAACATAGGTCGAAAAACGAAATAATTTTTTTTACCTCCCATAGAAACTGCATCAGCTGATAGCGCATTTTGTATGTTTTACGACCTATGTTCCTTCGGAAAAGTTGATCAGTTACTGATACTGATCCTGCCCCTGCGCTATGGCACGCAATCAAATTAACACCCGTAAATGTGTGTATTAAACACACTTCTATCTTTCCGTGGGTTTCGTGAAAGGCAACTAAGGAATCGCGAAACAGAGGTTGAGCAGCAACGTCCTCCTATGTACCGTACCACCCACCACAATGCGGTCGCCAAACAAAACGGGCCATTAGACTGACTACACTTTTAAGTTTACGAGCGAAGCTATAGATTTGTACACCCTGTATATAGATGGAGTATAATGATAATTTAAAGTTTAACACGTTTTATTAAATGCAACAACTTTTGATCTACAATTTCTGAATTTCGCAAGAAATTTTTTTTTTTACTTCAAACCACTTCATACAAATTGGACCGATTAGCTAATAATCTTGCACGTACGAAGAGTGGACTTTTTGTTTAATTTTCAAAAGTAGAAGAATAAAGATTTTGCGTTTCACCCCCAAGCACAGTCCTTTAAATGTAAGAAAATGTTAGTTGCGTACGAGATGTCAACCCGTGTTTATCAATATGCACGGAGAATTTTTTTTAAGGGAAAAGTTCTTTAGCGGCGTTTGGCGCTTTTTTTTAGATGGGTAAAAATGTTAAACTCGCGTCAGATGTCGCGTCAGATCTGTAGCATGATCGAAAAAGCGTCAACTGTCAACTAACTGTCAACTGTATTCAGTGACATCAAGAAGTACGCGAGCAATGGCGCGATTGACCCTTACAAAAAGCATAATATTCAAAAATGCAAGTTTTCACTTCTGCCGGCACTCCCGGAGTGCAAGCCGTTTTTTATTTTTATTGCTGAGTGTTTAACATAGCAAAGAAGGAGACTCAACAGTCAGGGATGTGTTGCGGCCATGAAAACAGGCAACTATGCTTAGAAACATGTTCAGAAACTAGAAAAAAAACTCAACCAATAGACCGATTTACATAGAGGCCACTGTACGATACATGTCCGTACACAACATGATATTTTCTCATATTTCAAGAAAAAATTTATACTAAAGTTTCAATATAATTCTAAAACAATAATTCTAAAATAATTTTAAAGACTAAGTACCTACTTTTTTGTCCCCCTTATGCCAGTATTATTTTAAAAATACTTGCATAAGGGGAAAATAAGCAATAATATAATTTTATTGTTATATATCCATTCAAGAAAGTTGAGTACTGCCAACTGTTCAAAAATATTTAAAATATGTTGAAAAAGGATAAAACCCGAACCAGATTATATGATAAGTGTACCGAGCGGTTATGTTTAACCTTCATTAAACAACAACTGAATAAATATTACCTGACGTAAACTCTTCTTGAAAATTCTGAACTTCATATCTGCTTCGAAACCAAACTTGTAATAAACAAAAATAATATAACATAAGCCACTGTCAAACAATAAACGTTCACTTGCACATCACTGAAATCGGTTAATCGGAACTAATTTCAACAGTTCAACTCAAGGTTACGGACAAAACACGAAAATAAGCTGAATAGCGCGCAAGGAAATCGCTTGAAAAAAGAAAATAAACAAAAGCGCGGGAAACCTCGTGTGGGCGAGATACGCGCGTGGCGGCCGCGGCCGGTGTGAGGCGAGCGGTTTATTCAATGTTGCCGCCTCACTTTTTTAAAAGGGGCTACACTTTCTACTAACGTAATCCTGTTCAGTTTTCAAACTGTCAAATGGCTTTTTAAATCGCTTAACGACCACTATCTAAATATGATATAAGTAGAACATGAATGATTTTAGTGCAGGTACTACCAAGCTAAAATGGATAAAGAATGAGAAAACCAGACAGTTTAAGTAGCTAGAAGTGCTAGAAAAATTAACTATGTACGTGGGACACTCAGAAATATTTGCGACACTAAAAAAAATTGTTCTACAGGTACATATATTTTTATTAAATATTTTCAAAGTACTCTCCACCAGCCTCTATACAAAGATTCATGCGTCTGAACCAGTTTTCAAAACACTTTTTCCAGTCCGCCGTAGACACCTCGTTTACAGCCTGCTCGAACGCAGCCAGCGCATCTTCCGGCGACGAAAATTGTATCCCCTTGAGCTGATTTTTTATTTTTGGAAATAAAAAGAAGTCACACGGTGCTAGATCAGGGCTGTAAGGAGGGTGACCCAGGAGTTTGACTGGTGTGCTGTCCAGGAAGTCCCTCGTTTTGAGCGCGGTGTGTGCAGGCGCATTGTCGTGGTGGAGCAGTAGTCCGCGGAGCCCTGTGTTTGGTCGCTTGTTGCTCACAACAGAAAAAACTTCTGGTAAACATTTGGTAGTATACCATTCGGCGTTGATGCTTCTTTGATCTCGTAAGGGAATTGAGGCCAAGTGGCCAGTCAAATTAAAAAAGCTGGCGATCAAAATCTTCCCCCCGCTTCGAGATCGCTTCACTTTGGTAGGCGTTGGTTCATTTTGAAACACCCAAACTGTCGACTGGCGCTTGGTTTCTGGATCGTATTGATAAATCCAGGACTCATCACCTGTTACGATGTCGTAAACACGCCGAGACGAGCCTGCTTCAAATTTGTTCAGCATATCACGGCACCATTCCACCCGGGCCTGCTTCTGAGCGTCGGTGAGGTAGTGCGGCACCCAGCGCGATACTATCCTCCTCACGCGAAGATGCCCGTGTAGAATCTCGTGAACGCTTCCCGATCCAATCTTTAATATGTGCTGAATCTCCTGATATGTAATTCGCCTATTATCTTGGATTAAATTTTTCACTGCTAGCACGTTTTCTTCCGTAATAGCCGTCAAAGGGCGACCGCTTCTTTCTTCATCCCTCAAGGTTGGTCGACCGCGCCTAAATTCGTTATACCAACGATACACGGTTGCCTTGGAGGGGCCTTCATCCATAAATGCCATTTGAAGTCTATCGAACGATTCATCCGGTTTCAGGCGACACTTGAAATCGTAAAAAATCATAGCTCTAAAATGTTCCCGGCGCAGATCCATTTTTCAGTAAGACACGATACTTTGAATTGGCTCGCAAAAAATGTGGAGGGAAATTTTGAAAATGGAACACATATTTTTACTTACAAGTAATCATATTTTCGAAAAAGATTCTGACCGGCCAGTCTCCCATATATAAAAACTATTTTTCGCAATACTTTCTGAGTGGCCTGGTATGTATGAAGAAGACCTACTTAATAATTTTACAAAAAAAACATATATCCAGGACACCTTGTATAAAGCTTATATTAAGTTGGAATATTCGAAATTCTCATTTGAGAACATGGGGATATCTCGTTAACTGTTCGAGAAAAGAGTTTAAAATATCTACTATTATCTTTGCCAAAACAATAACTCTTTTTCATTACGTAACCTAGTGTTTCTCATATTTCGTTGTGAATTGTTTTTATCAACTCATTAAGTAGAATAAATTGATTAAGACTAAATCAGTGAAAAACGAGTTCAACCACTGTGGAAACTGCTACACTTAGCTCCAAAAAGGATTGAGGTGGCAACACTGGCTTTAATACAGACAGACAGCGAAGTAGAAATGAAAGCGACGAGTGTTGTGTTGACGCTGCGGTTGACTCATACCAGGGATACATAATCGTAAACTATAGTGCGCATACTCGTATTACAGATACTTTCAAGATCATCATCTGTGTTGCTGTCTTGCGATAACACTGAGATAAAGGAGAAAGGAATATTTCTTTTGTTTCTTGATTTAAATCCTATGGTGTGGGTACCAGCAAAACGGTACCCACCCATTTAAGTTAATGTTACATTATGCCTTGTGGTGTCTTTTTTCGTTTTATTGATAAAGACTTAAATAATTAAGACTTAAATTGCACCTAAGCGAAGCCGGTCCAGGTCACTGGTCAGTAAGATACTAGAAGAATAACAAACCTATCCTCAATATTTTTACCGCAACTTAAGGGATTTCCTGCAGCCAACTAGCGCTCCCATCAGTTAAAAAATAATGGTCTTTACCTATGAAATTGACGTTTTGTATAACGAATTTTAGGTAAACTCAATTTTCAGTACTAACATTTTTGCATTTTACTTAGAAATTAAATATGCAACTTTTTATTTTTTTTATAGCATGATTGGGAAGACATTGAGCTAACAGAAGCTTAAATTTAATTTTCGAAAAATATTATCTGTAAAAAAGTATAACAAATCTAATGATGAAATCGGACGACATTTAAGACGAACAATTTTCGAATCTTTTGTTTTGTATGTCAAATTAAAAATAAAAACTTTATTTTGTGCGTAAATTATGTATCCCCCCCCCCTGTAACTTCTAAAATAAGAGAAAAATAAAAATAAAAAAAAATATATGATGTACATTACCATGCAAACTTTCACCGAAAATTGATTTGAACGAGATCTAGTAAGAAGTTTTTTTTAATACGTCATAAATCGTAAGCCGCAATTTACCTTTCATTCAATCAACTCAAATATAAATTTTTGTTACTTACATCACATAATAAAGTTTTTTAGTAATAAAAATACCATAACTTTTACTTATATACGTACAGGTTTGTACGGAACCCTCAGTGCGCGAGTCCGACTCGTACTTGGCCGGTTTTTTTAAGTTTCGATGAGTGGTACGCTAATCACTGTTGGTAATAAACAACAAATAACAAAACAACAATACAAATAACAAAACTTTTTTGGAAAATAAATGAAAAAAAAAAAATTCTTTTTTTAGCCATAGTAAAATATATTAAACTTCAACTTCAACTTTTAATAAGATGGCAATCGGCCGTTTCAAGATACAGCCATTACTGCCAATGTCTAGTTGACAAGAGCACAAACAGATTGATCAGTTTTATGTTTTATGAAATAGGCCAAAACATCAATTTATTTCTGTTAAACAAAAACAAAAAAAAATCATAACTTAATATTATTAATATAAATATATTTAGAAAGAAAGGAAAGAAGATAAGGGTCAAAGGAAGAAAGGTAAAGGAGAGACTTCATATTGATAGGTCTAGGAATTATAGGAGGAAGAATATCATATAAGGAGACCCGATACATAGAACAGTTGAAAAATATATGATCAGTAGAGCCTACTTCCAGACCACAATCACAAATCGGAGAATGAATAATACCTAGCTTGTGTAAATGTATTTTTACGGGGCAAAAATGTTAAAGGCATTTGACAGAAGCAATCAAACTGACTTAATCAATTTTCATACTGACTACATCGTGGCACTATGATGGTTTTTCTTGTGTTGATTTATCCAGTGGACATTTCACAAGATGGTTGGAAACACTCTATTGGTGAGGACATTTTTTTTTTACATATAATAATTTCATCATTTGGAATTGATGGGAAACAATCCACTTTACATTCACTTTAATAAGTCGTAAACGATGGAAAGAAATAATTAAGATGAAGTCCATAAAAACAGGGTTGCAAAAACTTCGACCAATATCAAGAGTTATGAACGGGCCTTATCCGTACAAAACGCTAAGCCGCGCTACAACTATATGTAAACGCACACCCACAGTTACAGTTTTCCTAAACACATTTTCACACACACGCGAAATAAGCGAAATAGCGAATGATCGTCGGGAGCGACTCGGGTTATGCCGCCGTTTCAATCATGCGTCGCTATTTTACCGGCGAATATTTTGTATCTAGAAAATTATCAAATAATTAGATTTCACTAAGAAAATAATTACTAACGAGTGAAATATGACGCCTAAATATTCGTTCATATTTCTTGAGTTATTTGAATACTCTGGAAAAGCACAGGACACCTTTGTTTTATTAGAAAGGCGGGAACATTTTTTTTTTTACATGTGTTACTTGTTGAGCATCCGAAGACCGACTAAATCAAGTTGAGTGAACTCACTCACTCACTTGATCGGCTTTCAAACGATGTTCCTTATGGCTCGTCCATCACTCTTTATATTGGTCGACGTAGGGAAGTACCAGGGTTGGGCGAAGCAATCCTGTTGGTTTTGATATTTCTTAATTAGTACTTTTGCATGCACTTTGTACTTTCTTGGTACACGATTTGGTAAAAAATAATCAATTTTTTGTTGACCGTACAAAACGTGGCACGTTGCGCCCAGGCAACCCTGTTTTTTAGACTAACCTTTTCATAGGTCACTTTTTGGTGTGCGGAGGTAGGGTTACCAACCGCCAGCTCTTAGTCTAAAAACTTCGTAGAATTATTGGGCAGTTGAGGAAAACCTCTGGGAGTCTCTAACCTTCAGAGAATGTACAGGTCTAAAGGTATCAACTTATTGGTTTCCGTCTACTTTCTACCTGGCGATTCCTCGATGAGTGCTAAAAATGGAAGAGAAGGGATGGACAAGGAAAATGCACTCATACGATGGAGACGACTGGTCTAACTGCGACCCACAAACACTTTTTTACATTTATATATAAATGGATATAAGAGTAATCTAAACAAAATAAGGTTTCAGAATTATGAATACTCTTACTAAGATCATTTATGTAAAGACAAAACAACAACGGACCAAGGTGGGAACCTTGAGGAACTCCAGAACTTATGTACTTGTATTCAGAACAAAATCCACCTAAAACAACTGCTTGGGATCTATTTTCAACGTAGGATTTTATCCACCTGAAAACGTCGCCATGAATTCCAAGTCGCCATGAATTCCAAGTCGCCAAAGCTTTGTCAAAAGGGTATAGTGACAAATTTTGTCGAAAGCTTTGGCAAAATCTGTATATATTGCGTCTACTTGATATTTATTATTCATCGCTTTCAAAATAAATTCTGTAAAACTAAGCAAATTGGAATCCACACTACGTCCTTTATAAAAACCATACTGCGTTTCTAAAATATGGCGACGAACGACGGCAGTAAGTTGAGAGGTGGCGATTTTATTAAAAATTTTACTAAATATGCATAATTTTGAAATAGGTCGGTATTTCTCTACGTCCTGCCTAACAATACCCTTAGGAATCGGTGTTATCCAAGCTCGCTTCCAGACATTAGGAACACAACCACTTTTAATCGACGTGATATAAATTATGCTCTTCTCAATGACTAACTGCACGTTCCATACAAAAACACGGCCGGGCTTCAAAACCCGTGATCGGAAGTGGTCAAAAGCCCCTTTTTCAATACGCGAACAACACTACAATTTCCCTAAACGTAAGACAGAGGGAAGATCCACAAATCCTGGCTGCATAAGGCATGTCAAAAGGGTCTTTTTCAAACAAAATATTAAATATAAATTTTTCACAATATTTCACAGCTTTTAGCTTCTGCTCTCAAAACGGAACCCGGACCGTTTTCGGGTGGTCGACCATCACAAACTTGGCCTCAAAAACACAATTTTGATAACTATTTAACCATTTTCAATAGCGAACCACATGCCCGGCTTCAAGACAAAGTGACAAGTCCAAAAGGTTGCCAGTCTAAAAATTACTGTTGCTGAGGTTCGGGTAAACGATCATACAGCCTAGTTCTTGGTACAAAACGGAACAAGTGTGTTACTTAGACCATTAAACTGAACAACTTTCCCTATGGAACGTAGGTCGAAATACAAAAAAGATTTTTACCTACCATAGAATATGCGCAGTCACTCGGTACAGTTTCTATGGGAAGTTGAAAGTGTTTTTCGTATTGCAACCTATGTTCCTTGGGAAAAAATGTTCAATTTCACTGAAATATTGCTTACGAATTTTTTTACACCTTATATTTCCGCATCTCACACTTTTTCCAGGTTACGGAATATTCGAGCCTTTGCGAAGAGTGTTACTAATTATCACTACAAAAATAGTTTCGATTACGTATCTTATGAGGTAGTTGGTTCAGCGGCGGGACCCCAGACTATAAAGTGTCATTTGACTAGGCCATTTACTCCCGGATGGTTCAAAAGTGACCTAGTTACGACAGGTTCTAGGCGCTGATCAGGTCACCTGTAACTACTTAAGCCTTAAAAAAGTAAAATAAATAAAATAGCACGACTTACCTCATGATCTGGTCCGGGTTTGGAGGCTATCCTTACTTCTGTCAACTGGTTCTTCAGTGCCCTAAAAATAAGACATACTTTATTAATATTTTCATACTTTATTAATATTATTTTAGTATGGCAACACCAACACATATAGTTTTAAGATTTTTAGAAAACACCGTTCATTTCCTCCTCTAGCTTCATTGTGTACGTACGAGCTTAATAAAACCGAACAATATTCCCTAAAAAACATAGAACTAACTACTACCACTTAGAAAAAACTTTGAGCTTTCATTCAAAATGCTCTGGGGCATTCCACGCTAAGTGTGACTCCACAAGTAAAAAATAAAAGCAATGTCTCCTAGCTGATTCCATGCTCACAATGTAGTTTAATGTCTCTCATTTATAAATCCACATTTTTTTTGCAGTAGAATACATTTAAGTTAATGTTTTTCAACAATATACACATGCATGAGCTAATAGATGATTATGTAAATTAATAAATTTGACAATTTTGCTTCAGTTTTTTCTTCTATTTTGTTTTGTCTAGCAGACAGTCTTTCGGCGTCACTAAATAAAACAATTTAACAAGTCTTATTTACATTATCCATCTTTTGAAACAATAAGCTTTATATATTACTAGCTGTTGCCCGCGGCTTCGCTCGCAAGGATTTTGTATTTTATATTATAACGTGTTTTCCCATTAAAAGAGATATTTTCCCGCTGTAAAAAAAAGTAACCTATTGCACTCCAATCCGTTGCTCTAAACTTTTACCCTATCGGGTCACCCTTCCCCACCCCTGCCCCAATCCTACCCCTATCCCTGCCCCTACCCTTACCCCTACCACTATTCCTACCCCTATCTATACCCCCACCCATATCCCTACCCCTATCCATACCCCTATCCATACCCCTATCCCTACCGCTAGCCTTACCCCTATCCCTACCCTTACCCATACCTCTATCCCTACCCCAATCCCTAACCTTGTCCCTACCCCTATCCCTTCCCCTACCTATACCCCATCCCCGGCCCCGTCCACATCTTTGTTCCCGTCCCCGCCCCCGCCGCTATCCCTACCCGTATTCCTATCCGTGTCCTTATCCCTACCCCTTCCCCTACCCCTATCCCTTCCCCTACCCCTATCTTAACCGCTATCCCTATCCTTATAAAGACATAGAAACGACACCCATATAGATATTTCAAACCCATCGCACCCTAACCTCATCCCCAGGCGATGATGGTATTTCATGCGTTCACCTCGTTGGATTTCAAAATCGTTGTTGTTTTCGTAATCAGCGACCCGAAAAACCATACAAACGATACCCATGTTAGTTTTTAGACATTTTCACCCCATTTCCCCCTTTTATGGGGTTGAATTTTGAAATAAACTGAAACACGTATTTACTCAGTTCTTGATAGGAGCCTTCCTGTGAAGTTACGAATAAAACGGTCTTACTTATATCTTGTTTCCCCCTACAAACATTCAACCCCCGTAGCCTTGGCACACATGCTTTCAAGAAAAGTCAAGTGAGCAAACCTAGCTTTCAAAATAAATCTTAACTATAACAATATTGTGTAGAAAAGTCAAGCGCACTCGACTTTACACGACCATAAAAAGCACGCGTCCGACCGGTTTTTTAGGGTTCCGTAGCCAAATGGAAAAAAACGGAACCCTTATGGATTCCTCATGTCTGTCTGTCTGTCTGTCCGTATGACACAGCCACTTTTTTCCGAAACTTTAAGAACTACACTTTTGAAACTTGGTAAGTACCTAGATGTATTCTGTGAATCGCATTAAGATTTTCATACAAAAAAAAAACAATAAATTTTAGGGTTCCCCATACTTAGAACTGAAACTACCATACAAACGATACCCATATTTGTTTTTAGACTTTTTCACCCCATTTCCCCCTTTCAAGGGTTAAATTCCGAAAAAACCTTAAACACGTGCTTACTTATCTATTAATAGGAGTACTCCTGTGAAGTTTCGAATAAAATAGTTTATCTAATCTTTCCCATACAAACTTTCAACCCCCTTTTCACCCCCTTAGGGGTTGAATTTACAAAAACCCTAGGATATGTGAGTGTTTATCTCTAATTATTAACCTAAAAACAAAGTTTCAAGTTTCTAGCTCATAAAATGACGGACTTCCATACAAACTTTTAACCCCTTTTTGACCCTCTTAGGGGGCTAAGAAAGGATTTTCAAAAATCCTTTCTTAGCGGATGCCTAAGTCATTACACCTATTTGTATGCCAAATTTCAACGAAATCTGTTCAGTAGTTTCGGCTGTGCGTTGATAGATGAGTCAGTCACCTTTGCCTTTTATCTAAACCTAAAAACAAAGTTTCAGGTTTCTAGCTCATAGAATGACGGACTTCCATACAAACTTTTAACCCCTTTTTGACCCTCTTAGGGGGCGAATTTTCAAAAATCCTTTCTTAGCGGATGCTTATGTCATTACACCTATCTGTATGCCAAATTTCAGCGAAATCTGTGTAGTAGTTACGGCTGTGCGTTGATAGATGAGTCAGTCACCTTTGCCTTTTATATACAGTGTGTTAATTTGATTGCGTGCCATAGCTCAGGGGCGGGATACCTACCTACACAAAATAACTGAACAACTTTTCCGAAGGAGCATAGGTCGAAACACGAAAATCAATTTTCGACCTCCCGTAGAAACTGCATCAGCTGATAGCGCATTTTGTATGGAAGGTCAAATTTGGTTTTTCATATTTCGACCTATGTTCCTTGGGAAAAGTGATTCCGCCCCTGAACTATGGCACGCAATCAAATTAACACCCTGTATATAGATATCACTTCAAACAACTACAAGTTCAGTGCAAAACAGTGATTAGTTTAACCCAAACTCAAACTATGAAAGTTAACAAAAAAATGTTTTGAAAAGAAAGAAATTGAATGAAACTTTTCTTTGTATATTTTTAATTCATAAATTGGCGTACATTTATAAAATCTGTGCTGTGTTAAATGCTGTCCCGACAGGGCGATTATTTAAAGGGTAGTTTTTCATCATTATTTTTCTTGAAAAACTTACTTTTGACTAAGGAAGTTTTGTATATGGAGAAGTCAATGCCTCCTACGATCAGCTGGTGAGTTGAGTGTAAGTTATTTTTGTGACATTTTTGAGTAACCAGTAAAAATAATGTAGCTTGATTAGAATGACAGCAGCAAAAACTATTCGCGAGAGCAGATCGGATTGATACTTGTCTCTGTCTCTGTCGCTCCAATATAGCGTATCGCTCTGTCCTGCTCTCAAAATTCACTTTCACAATTTAAAGAAAATTGAAGATTCATGATCGTCTCAAATACAAAAATATATGTGAGGGAAAGTATAATTTTTCATACGACTATTTGTTTACAATCACTTAATCATGCAGAATCAGTCCTAGAAATACTATAAATAGCTTTATGTATAACTGGCACTCAGCCTTGTAAACAGTTAGGTAAAGTTAAATTTTATTAGAATACTTCTTATCATTTTGTTGTATCAGAGCAAAGATTGCAATATAGTAATTCGTGGATTGCGTTGCTGGTTGCATGATCATTAGACACAATTTTTAAGACTTAGTTAGTAAGATACATCATGTAATTGTTGGCATTCCCAAATAAATAAAATAGAAAGGGTCTTGGTACTTTCATCGTCCCTTTATACCATAAAACAAGTTGCTCACATGTAAAGTTCCTCCGCCTGCCTCGCCTGTTTCTCTCTGCGACGTAACAGCTCTACGCAGTGTTGTAATGTGGATAACGTCGCGCTACAAGTGGCTTTGAACGACGCGCTTGTAGCTCGCACCTCGCCCGCGTGCAGTCTTAAGTCGTTGCCTGAAAAAAGATAACTTGTTAAGTATGTTGCTATATTTAAAATATTGTATCAGGACAGACAGTGCCCTCCCGGGTCCACATGTGATACTAAATTAATGTTGCCATCTTCCTACCATGTGGTTGCAATAAATATCTTGAATTAGAACCAAAACCTGAAGCTTGGAAATCGATTACTCCACAGACAAGACCCGTGTTCCTAAATTTGAAGAAGATATACTTTCCTGAATGAACTTAAGAAAGAATAACTTCGTAAACACTGTTTACATTAAATATCCTATACTATTAAACGAGCAATATTTGTATGTATATATTTGCAATCGGTTTCTCGAAAACAGCTCTAACGATTTCGATGAAAATTACCATACAAGGGTTTTCGGGAACAACAAATCGATCTAGCTAGATCTTTTGTCTGGGAAAATTCGTTTACCTCGTGTAATTAAGTATTTTTTTTAAACACCGCGTTTTAGACAGAAACCTACAGCGCCATCTGTTGGCGGGTAGCATAGCTTGCTCACTCGATAATATTGTTGAGGCAGCTATTATAGAGCGAAGCTCGGTCGCCCAGGTACTAAATATATATATTTGTAATCGGTTTCTCAAAAACGGCTCTAACGATTTCGATGAAATTGAGTATACAGGGGTTTTAGAGGGCAAAAAATCGATCTAGCTGGGTCTAATGTCTGGGAAAATTCGTTTTCACCGTCTTTTTAAATATTTCTTAGCGCTTTTTAGTGCGTTCAAGAAACTTACAGCGCCATCTGTTGTTGAGTAGCATAGCTTGCTCACCCAATAATAATATATTTAAATCATATAGGTATAGAGCATAGCTCGGTCATCCAGGTACTAGCATTTATCTTAACAGAAAAAAGAACGTTGTCGTCATCATAATATCGTATGGGTTGCAAGGTCGATGACCGACCTCACAAATCCTAGTTGAGCAAACGTAGAAATAAACAAGATAGTGATGTAGTCTAGATAGAATTTTAATTTAATTTTTATAACTAAAGAAAAAAAAAATCTAAAATGACCTTTATTTTGTACATTTTTTCCCATTTGTAACCATTTTCCATTTTTTATCAAAAATATATAAATTTAATAATGTGGTCGTTTTACATTTTTGATATTTTTCAATCAACAAAGAAAAGCAATACTTTTCTCTCATTTTTGTGAATTTCGGGTTCACCGTTGGTCGTAACAGCCACGTTGCAAGGCACGCTTATGTGAACGTTATTGACGTGTTTCCCTTTGAAGGAACTGTCAAAGGGACTAGTGGGGATAAACGCCGGCAATTTGCCAGTACCTGGGCGACCGAGCTTTGCTCTGTATATCCTAACCAAAGCCCACCAACAGATGGCGTTGTAGGGTGCGCATCATTTCGTATAAATATTTTTCGTATATCAACGTTTCAATAACATTCAATTGATATAATAAACGTTTCATATAACAACTATTAGTATAATTTTGTTTGACATAATGAACGTTTACTATAATGAACGTTTTCTATACTAACATTTGGCATAACTATCATTTCACCTAAATATCTTCCATATAAAATTCATTTGATATATTAATATTTATTATTTTTTTTATTATTTATTTAATTTATAATAATAACAAAAATATAAATAATAAATATATATATAATCAATTAATTTATAACTATTTTGTATAGGTTGTTATAAGTAGGGGGGTTAGGCCGGTTCTGGACCAGCTAGAGGTGATGTGGTCGAAAGTCGGTCACCGGGATTCGACCTGGTTCGGTAGCTAATGTGGTCGAGGAACGGCCCCCGTTTGTGGACCATTTTTTTGACCAGTCTCTAAAAAAAAGCTCATCAAATAAAATTCAGACCTAAAATTTTTGCTAAAATCGCGTTTTGACTATAGTAGGGGGGTTAGGCCGGTTCTGGACCAGCTAGAGGTGATGTGGTCGAAAGTCGGTCACCGGGATTCGACCTGGTTCGGTAGCTAATGTGGTCGAGGAACGGCCCCCGTTTGTGGACCATTTTTTTGACCAGTCTCTAAAAAAAAGCTCATCAAATAAAATTCAGACCTAAAATTTTTGCTAAAATCGCGTTTTGACTATAGTAGGGGGGTTAGGCCGGTTCTGGACCAGCTAGAGGTGATGTGGTCGAAAGTCGGTCACCGGGATTCGACCTGGTTCGGTAGCTAATGTGGTCGAGGAACGGCCCCCGTTTGTGGACCATTTTTTTGACCAGTCTCTAAAAAAAAGCTCATCAAATAAAATTCAGACCTAAAATTTTTGCTAAAATCGCGTTTTGACTATAGTAGGGGGGTTAGGCCGGTTCTGGACCAGCTAGAGGTGATGTGGTCGAAAGTCGGTCACCGGGATTCGACCTGGTTCGGTAGCTAATGTGGTCGAGGAACGGCTGCCGATTGTGGGCCACTTTTTTGACCAGTTTCTAAAAAAAAGCTCATCAAATAAAATTCAGACCTAAAATTTTTGTTAAAATCGCGTTTTGACTATAGTAGGGGGGATAGGCCGGTTCTGGACCAGCTAGAGGTGATGTGGTCGAAAGTCGGTCTGGGACGGGGCGGGCAGGGACGGGCTGGGTACGGAGACGGGGGCAGGGACGGGGACGGGGGAGCGGATGGGGACATGGACGGTGACGGGGATGGGTACGGGGACGGGTAGGGTACGGAGACGGGGTCTGGGACGGGGCGGGCAGGGACGGGCTTAGTACGGAGACGGGGGCAGGGACGGGGGACGGGGGGAGCGGATGGGGACAGGGACGGTGACGGGGATGGGTACGGGGACGGGTAGGGTACGGAGACGGGGACTGGGAAGGCGCGGGCAGGGACGGGCTGGGTACGGAGACGGGGACAGGGACGGGGGTGGTGATATGGGGGGCAAGGAAGCGGATGGAGTACAATACGACTGATTACGGTTTCGTTAGCAGTTTTAATTTGCAGCCTTTGTTTCTGGTTCATTTGCATTGCAATATGTGATGTATTTAACTAGCTGAGAACTTTTTTGGGGGCACCTTCAGTAGAGTCAGGTACAGATGCCGACTCATTGTGTTCAAATTTTTACCTGACGGAATCTTTTTTGTAAGGGCTGTGGGGTGCTTTTATTGCTTGCCCTTATGGAAAGATTAAGTCCGCATAAGATAAAAAGCTTACATAAAAACATTTCAACTCAACGTGTCGGCAATGGATTTCCTTTTATTAATATCAGGTACGCTAAGGACATTAATTTAAAAGCTGATAGTTTACAAGTTATGATATGATGCTAAAAGCAATTAACGGTTGCCAAATTTCATTTAGCACGTCGCTGCAGTCCGTAGGAAAAACATTCAACATGTCAAAGTATAAAAATCAGGTACAAATAGATATGTAGGTACAAATAACATAACCTAACCTAACCTAAATACCTATAACTTAAAGGGTGCACTACTCCAAATTAATTTACATAAATACGTAACACTACCTATAACCACAATAAAATCATGGAAGAGCAGCTTGTATTTAAAAATATAGAATAAAGATGTCAACAAATAAATTATTCAAGTTCAATATCGCAATTATTCGTAAAAACCATGTCAGAAAAATAAAAAACTGCTGCAGGAAAATAAAATTATTGAATTACTTAAACAAAAAAAAGGCATTTAAAACTATGTTTATCGCTTTTCGCGCAGAAATAAAAAAAAAAGAAAACCCTATAATCTTGGTGAACTTGCAGACAGATTTATTTAATATTTATGTATGCTACAACTAACGCCAACCGACGAGGATCTGTCGAACTAAATGGCACTCCGCTATCTAAAATAGATTACTCCGTTGATCGAAATATTTCGTACAATGCTTGAAGGTGATATGTATGCTCAAAGGATGGCTAGTTCTGGAGATAATTCAAAGATGGTGCTATTTGAAGCTTCTAGTTTTTATTTCAAAAGTTTTCAAAATCGAATTGTTCGTAAAGGTATTCCTTGGATTATCTTTACAAAATCTGAAAAGAGAAAAACAGTTTTTGATGCGTTTAATTTTTACTGCTTTTTTATTTGAGACTAGGTTTTTTATAAACATTTCACAACTTATTTTCAAATTGCACTGTTATTTTTAATAAAAGCAATCCTTGATAGATAGATAGATAAATGCTTTATTGTGCACATAACAAAAATATAACTAGTTTGATATAACTAGTTTGTTTTGTTTGTTTCTAGCTTGATATTATTGTTTTAAAAATCATAAGCATCACAAGTTATTTTCAGTAGACTTCAAAACGATAATTTCTATAAAGTTTATTTTGATTTCGTTTTTATTCGATGTATTATAAATTAATTTTCAAAGCTTCATTATAAAATTATTTTTCTTAAAAAGTATTCAATGAAATTTATATTATTACATTCGATCAAGGTTTAATTAACAGTCGAACTCGTACGTTTTATTAATGGTTGATTTGACCGGCAAAGATTTTTTTTAGGGTCGAGGCCAATCAATGAAATGGCGGGGTGCTACCTGTCCAACTGAGTTCGGTCCATCTAGTCACAATCTAGTCACGATTAAAAAATACCTATCAAAAAGTGTCATCTGATCATGAATTCCTTAGTTGTAGATAAACAATAGAAATACATTTGGAAAGAAAGGTTTTTCTTACTTTGGTATGATATCATTTTGGTCGAAATAATTCTTAAGATGAAATAGTAAATGAGTTTTAAAAACTGCTTTGTTTTAAAACTGCTTTGTTTCTAAATAAAATTTCAATTGCTAAAAATGCGAAAAAAAATATATCAGCATGTATAATATCTTAAGAAAAGAATCTAAGTTACAGTTCTGATTATATTAAACAACAACACAACAAATGTAAATAGCGAAATATGCAAAATCAACACTACAAATACCTATAATAAATTATTCACAATGTGTAATTTCAAATACGCGAAACCTCTAGGGTTTTATCCATGTAACTGAATAACTTATTCCAAAGAACATAGTTCGAATTAAGAAAAAAAAAAAAAATCCCACAGAAACTGCATCCGCTGATAGCGCATTTTGTATGGGAGTCTAACATATTAAAGCTAGATTTCCTCACTTGACTTTTTAAATTAATACATAAACCGTAACACTTTTCGATGCAACGCGTAAAATTTATTACTTCACATTATGGAAAGAATTATTGATTGTTATAAATAACGGCGAAGTCACGGGTATTTAATAGTTTCCATTCGTATGAAATGACGCTGAGATACATACCTGTTTTTCGAGATTCCCATGCATTGAAGTGATTATTTAACGTATTAACAAGTTAGTGAATCTTTGTGTTCGTGTATAAAATGGATGTAATTTATAACATCACGAAGCAGGTAGTTTCAAGCCCAGACTAACCTAACCTAACCACGAAATCAATCACTTTAAGCATTTTTCCTCTCAACATTTACTGCTCACCTAAAACCGAGACGGAAAATTTATCTGTAGCTCATAAGTTATCACAATTTACCTCAAACATTTTTCTTTCTACAATTACCTACTGCTAACTTCAAACTCTGAAAGCAAAGATGAGATGGACGAATGAACATTTGGTTGCTTTTTGCATGCCAGGCACTAACTTTCAGAAGATTTGTGAGTAATCACACCGAAGTGTTGTTAGTCTTAAACTGTAAACGAACTTTTGACGGTACGCACTATATTACCCAGTTGCTCTTAACTTCAATCTAGCATAGAACAAAGATGGGGCTAACGATGAACAGAGGTCACTCAGAAGAAGTCTAACACCTCTTGATTATCAACATGCGATTATTACTTCTGAAGTTATTGGAGTCAGGAACTGGCATTTAATGTTAAAATTATTTTAATATACATATAACGACATATCTTATGAAAAAGAACTAAATAATGAGTAAAAGCAAAACTTTACTAAATCACGCGTTTCTGCACGAACAATAGGGTACGTTTCAGAACATTATTCGTAACTTTCAGAACATTATTTCTCCCACATGCAATTTCAAACCACGACGAAGACATTTCTTGAGTCATACCTGTTTGAACTCATCACACGTACGTATTTAACAAGTTAACAGTTTTGTAATTACGAAACATGGCGGTACTGACCACGACAGGTTTAGAATTCTAAAGGACGGTTTAAGATTAAAGTATTGAAAGCTCTAATAATAATAGCAACTTTTTGAAAAATTACTAAATTAAAATATAAAACTAACAATCTCGACTGAATCAAAATATTTGAATTAGTCGTTACAACCAAAACTTTTATGTAAAAGAAAAATTATAACAAAACTTATTCAACCAAAAACTACAAACGAAATTACAAATAAAAATATTTGAATGAACTATTACAACACAACGTTTATGAAAAAATAAATAAAAAAAATGTTAAAAAAAAAAACACTCAAATCAAAATCTCAATTACAATTTCTAAATAAAATGTTTAAAGTAAACGTCTCGAAAACTCGTTTTTAAAAATACTTACAGATTCTTCTTCATATAAATTATCAATTTGAAACTTAAATCAAAATTGTACTATAGTATTGAAAGTTAAGATTTTTTTTTTATTGTATGAACAGTATGAATCAAAAATAGTTTATTAAAACTTTTTAAATGAAAATCTTAAAATCAAAAACACTTTATTGACAATTACTAAGCTAAGACTTAAACCAATAATATTTAAAGGAATACTTTTATAAAAAAGAATTGCAAAAAAAATGTTGCTGGAAAGATAACTTGACATAAAAATAAATTTTTATAATCTCAAGTTGAATATGTTAAAAAAAAATACGAAATGAAATCTTTATTGACAATTTCTTAGCTAAAATTTAAAAAAATATAAATTTCATTGAATACTTTTAAGGAAAAAGAATTTTATTTTTGAATAAAAAAACGAAATCGGAAAACTTGTATGGTCATAGAAATTATCGTTTTGAAGTCTATTAAAAATAACTATGATTTTCAAAACAATAATATCAAGGATAGCTTTTGTGATGAAGAATAATGCAACTTCAAAAAATAATATGTGAAACGCTTTTGGGAAGGAAACCAAAAAAAAACTAAAACTTAAAAATCTCAAATCAAAAAGATGTAAAAATTTTACGTATCGACATCTATTTTTATTTTCAGATTTTATAAAGATAATTCAAGGAATACCTTTACGAACAATTAAATTTTGAAAACTTTCGGAATAAAAACAAAAAGCTTTAAAACTAAATAATCTTTTAAAATCTCAAATAAAAAAGTTTAAAAATTAAATTTGTCGAAAACTCGTTTAGCAATTTACTAAGATATTTAAAACTATAATGTTTCGAAGAAAATTTTATGACAAAAGAAAATATTGCTATAAAAATGTAACAAGCAAGACTTACAAACATAGCAAAAAAAAAATTATTCAAATATAAAATCGATGAATCTCGTTGCTAAAAATACTTTTTCAGTGACGAGTCATTATATTCTACGTGGCAACCACCTACCAATTTAAGAAATAAAATCATTACGAGTTGTTTGTTACCGTTTAAGTTAAATCAAATATCGTTTATGGATATCCAATAAACTCAGTACATAATGGAATTGCATATAAAAATAATGCAAATTTAACACTTTAAATTACAAATAAAATAAAAACAAACCATAATCACAAATTATAGTTTCAGATTAAAACCAACGAAGAGGTTTGATACGTATTCGTGGCGTTTTTTTTTTCTGCGTTAAGGTTAAGTTAGGTTATATTAGAAAAGGCTCGAGCGAAGAGGTATTTTAAAAATGTTGAATATTAACTAAAGATTTGATAAAGATGTAAGTTAGGTGTTCAACCCGCTAAATATTTTTTGTACTTAAGAAAAAATATAGATGGCACTACTGGCATCCACTTAGTTTGCTGAAACGCGGTATCGAGGTGTCAACTGTGAAACTATTAGCAGTGTGTGATCTCTTTTCCTCACGGTACCCCGACCACCATTGCATATTTGAATATACATTTCTATAGTAGTGGAGAATTTTGTTTTATTTCTCACACGTAGAAGTTTGTTGGTGTGTAGTGTAGCATGTAGATGATGGAATTGAATATTAAAATAATGCAAATTTAACGCTTTAAATTACAAATAAAATAAAAATAAACCATAACATAACCACAAATTATAGTTTCAGATTAAAACGAACGAAGAGGTTTGATATTTCTGATATTCTTTTTGTTCCATCATATTCAAATGATACTTAGCAAACAAGACGGCTAAGTTTATAAACTACCTCTCAGCCGAATTATTTTCTCTCGATTATCAGTGTGCGCAAGATTCTCCAGCAGATTCTTAACCAAACTTATCCTGAGTACAAAGAGCAAATACTAACGATGTGATAATGTAGTGGATGAAATCTCTTATACGAAAAATTACTTATTTATTACACAGACTGTGCCAGATCACCTACCTGCTTACTACCTATTTGTTGTTCAAAAGACAGTCTTGCGTCCACCTATCGGTATTCAGTATTCTCCGTTAAGCTACGATCACACATAGCTGAATTCAAAGACTAATAAATTCAGCATACATTGCTCGTTGAAGTAATGATATTGCAATTAACATAACCAAGCCTCCCAGCAATGTATGTCTTATTAGTCTTTGAATTTAGCTGGGTGTGATCGTGGCTTTAGCGTTACTAGGTACGTCACACAAAATTTATTTCTTGAAATAATTACCAATCGAATCAGAACAATAAATAATTCTCATACTTGCACATTCAAGATCATAAAAATTTGCCACGCTATCTCAGAAAAAAATAGCTGAAAACAAACAAAACATGCCTTCATTTCTATTTGCCCGCCCATTGACCATTTCTAAAAATAAAAAATAAACTGCAAAAAATATGGTACAATACAATGCATCTATAGGTACAATAAAAAAAAACGTGTCTGTTCTCTCGCGCTCTATCGGTCGCATCATCTGAACGAAGTGAACCCGTGCGCTAAATATCACACCGTACTATTTCATTACCTGCTAGCACCATTTTTTAGGCCGGCCACATTATTGAATGCTGGTGTGAATCGATGCGTAATTTTTGACTTTCTCGGGTAATAAGTAAGAATATGGAACAAATAGAATATAAGAAATATCAAACCTCTTCGTTCGTTTTAATCTGAAACTATAATTTGTGATTATGGTTTGTTTTTATTTTATTTGTAATTTAAAGTGTTAAATTTGCATTATTTTTATATGCAATTCCATTATGTACTGAGTTTATTGGATATCCATAAACGATATTTGATTTAACTTAAACGGTAACAAACAACTCGTAATGATTTTATTTCTTAAATTGGTAGGTGGTTGCCACGTAGAATATAATGACTCGTCACTGAAAAAGTATTTTTAGCAACGAGATTCATCGATTTTATATTTGAATAATTTTTTTTTTGCTATGTTTGTAAGTCTTGCTTGTTACATTTTTATAGCAATATTTTCTTTTGTCATAAAATTTTCTTCGAAACATTATAGTTTTAAATATCTTAGTAAATTGCTAAACGAGTTTTCGACAAATTTAATTTTTAAACTTTTTTATTTGAGATTTTAAAAGATTATTTAGTTTTAAAGCTTTTTGTTTTTATTCCGAAAGTTTTCAAAATTTAATTGTTCGTAAAGGTATTCCTTGAATTATCTTTATAAAATCTGAAAATAAAAATAGATGTCGATACGTAAAATTTTTACATCTTTTTGATTTGAGATTTTTAAGTTTTAGTTTTTTTTTGGTTTCCTTCCCAAAAGCGTTTCACATATTATTTTTTGAAGTTGCATTATTCTTCATCACAAAAGCTATCCTTGATATTATTGTTTTGAAAATCATAGTTATTTTTAATAGACTTCAAAACGATAATTTCTATGACCATACAAGTTTTCCGATTTCGTTTTTTTATTCAAAAATAAAATTCTTTTTCCTAAAAAGTATTCAATGAAATTTATATTTTTTTAAATTTTAGCTAAGAAATTGTCAATAAAGATTTCATTTCGTATTTTTTTTTAACATATTCAACTTGAGATTATAAAAATTTATTTTTATGTCAAGTTATCTTTCCAGCAACATTTTTTTTGCAATTCTTTTTTATAAAAGTATTCCTTTAAATATTATTGGTTTAAGTCTTAGCTTAGTAATTGTCAATAAAGTGTTTTTGATTTTAAGATTTTCATTTAAAAAGTTTTAATAAACTATTTTTGATTCATACTGTTCATACAATAAAAAAAAATCTTAACTTTCAATACTATATTTTTTAGAAATTATTAGGAATTAATTGGAAAAATCAAGGCATTAATACATTCTTAGGAATTTTCAAGAATTTGTTTTGCAAATGTTTCAAAAAAGTAAAAAAGAAAATAAATCTAAGGAGGTACAAAAAGCTTAAATGGGTAACTAAAGGCATTAAAGTATCGAGTCAAATGAAGAGGGTACTGTGTAATGTTGATAAAATGAATACTCATCAAACTATTTTTAATTACCGAACCAATTACATACGATTATATAGAAAAATCATGAGACATGCTAGAAAGTTACAGGTGCAATCTGAAGTAAACGATGTTCAGAACCCTACTAAAGGAATTTGGCAAGTTGTTAGTAAACTTACAAACAAAAAAAACATTACTGAAAAAGACAACATTTTGCTTAAAGTGAATAATAAATTAGAAAATGACCCGCAACAGATTGTAGAAATTTTTAGTAAAATTTTTGATCATAGCAGTAATGAAGTTAGCGGTAGTCTGGTAGAGACTACGATTTTACTAAGAAAAACGACTCCAAGAATCATGAATGATATGACTTGTCAGAAAACCAACGCAATAGAGATTGCAAGATTGGTAAAAAATATGCAAAACAAAAATTCTGTTGGTTATGACGATGTACCCATTTCAATTATTAAAGAAAATATTGAAATTCTAGCAGGACCTCTTGCCTCCTTCTACAATAACTGCATTGAGTTAAATACTTTTCCAGATCAACTTAAAATCGCAAAAATTATTCCGATACACAAAAAAAATTCGAAGTTGGATCCTAAAAACTACAGACCAATTTCCTTACTACCGGTGCTGTCAAAAATTTTCGAAAAATTGTTAAAAAATAGACTACTTTCACATCTTAACCTAAATAAAATCCTAAACAGTAGACAATTTGGCTATCAAATTGGTGTTGGAACACAAAATGCTATTGAAGAATTAATTAACGATGTTACTGAGAAATTAAACGAAAAACAAAAAGTTGCTGGAGTTTTCTTGGATCTGAGCTCGGCCTTTGACACGATAGATCATAAAATCCTTATCAATAAACTAGAGCATTATGGTGTCAGGAACGGAGAGCTGGCTCTTTTTAAATCTTACTTGATTAACAGAATACAGTATGTGGAATTAAGAAGCGTGGGGGGTGAAGATTTATTTGAAAATGTATATACCTCAAAAATGCGACAAATCAACAGAGGAGTACCACAAGGTTCTATTTTAGGCCCTTTATTATTCCTTATTTTTATTAATGATGTTGTTAACTATATGCATTACAAAATTCCTGACATTAAGCTCGTATTATTTGCAGATGACACAAATGCCATATTAAGCGCACGGAGTATGGACGAACTAAATGCAAAGGCTAATATTGCCTTAAAGGAATTTGACTTTTGGTGTGCCATTAATAATTTACAGCTTAATGCTGACAAAAGTAATGCTCTTCTTTTCAAGACTACATCTCGTAAAAAGGTGTCTCTGTCTATACAATTGAACGGAAACGAGATTCAATGTGTCCAAGAGGTAAAATTTTTAGGTATTCGAATTGACGAAAAACTAAATTGGAAATCAGAGCTTAATGCCATTGAAAATTCCATCAGTTCATCCTGTTATGCGTTACGCAGTCTTAGAGACGAATTAACTACTAAACAGTTAAAGTCAGTTTATTTCGCCTTAGTTGAGTCTAGACTGCGTTACAGTATTCAGCTCTGGGGTAACAGCCACAAATATAATATTAATAGAGCTTTTGTTGTGCAGAAGAGGGCAATTCGCACTATGGTCCGTATTCCACCTTGGCAGTCCTGCAGACCACACTTTAAAGAACTGGCTATATTGACGGTGCCTAGTCCGTACATACTGGTTTTGTTAACAAATCTTGTGAAGCAAAGACACATTTATGAGACTGAAGAGGAGATGGAAAAAAGACTGATTACTAGAAGAAAGGACCTAAATATTAAAATTCATCCCACGCTTAAGGTCGTTCAGCATAGCGTTCGAAACCAAGCGGTGAAGTTGTTTAACAGGTTGCCTATAGAGCTAAAATCAATAAGATGCTTAAGGAGTTTTAGGATCAAACTTAAGGCGCTTCTTGTGGAGAAATGTATATATTCCATTGACGATTTTTAAATAATTATATTGGTAAATTATATGGTAGTTGAAAAGAATTATGTAATTTTTATTAAAATGAATAATATAATACAGGGTTTAGTAATTTATTAAAATTTTAAATTTTAAGTTGAGCTCGTATTTATTTAGATTTTAATGTACGTACTGTTCTTTGACATTGTAATCTTTCTTTTTATAATTTTAACGATGATGTATTGATTGTTAGCTTTAAGTCAAATTTCGAACACAATCTAACAATTGTTATCGAATAAATAATAATAATAATATAGTACAATTTTGATTTAAGTTTCAAATTGATAATTTATATGAAGAAAAATCTGTAAGTATTTTTAAAAACGAGTTTTCGAGACGTTTACTTTAAACATTTTATTTAGAAATTGTAATTGAGATTTTGATTTGAGTGTTTTTTTTTTAACATTTTTTTTATTTATTTTTTCATAAACGTTGTGTTGTAATAGTTCATTCAAATATTTTTATTTGTAATTTCGTTTGTAGTTTTTGGTTGAATAAGTTTTGTTATAATTTTCTTTTACATAAAAGTTTTGGTTGTAACGACTAATTCAAATATTTTGATTCAGTCGAGATTGTTAGTTTTATATTTTAATTTAGTAATTTTTCAAAAAGTTGCTATTATTATTAGAGCTTTCAATACTTTAATCTTAAACCGTCCTTTAGAATTCTAAACCTGTCGTGGTCAGTACCGCCATGTTTCGTAATTACAAAACTGTTAACTTGTTAAATACGTACGTGTGATGAGTTCAAACAGGTATGACTCAAGAAATGTCTTCGTCGTGGTTTGAAATTGCATGTGGGAGAAATAATGTTCTGAAAGTTACGAATAATGTTCTGAAACGTACCATATTGTTCGTGCAGAAACGCGTGATTTAGTAAAGTTTTGCTTTTACTCATTATTTAGTTCTTTTTCATAAGATATGTCGTTATATGTATATTAAAATAATTTTAACATTAAATGCCAGTTCCTGACTCCAATAACTTCAGAAGTAATAATCGCATGTTGATAATCAAGAGGTGTTAGACTTCTTCTGAGTGACCTCTGTTCATCGTTAGCCCCATCTTTGTTCTATGCTAGATTGAAGTTAAGAGCAACTGGGTAATATAGTGCGTACCGTCAAAAGTTCGTTTACAGTTTAAGACTAACAACACTTCGGTGTGATTACTCACAAATCTTCTGAAAGTTAGTGCCTGGCATGCAAAAAGCAACCAAATGTTCATTCGTCCATCTCATCTTTGCTTTCAGAGTTTGAAGTTAGCAGTAGGTAATTGTAGAAAGAAAAATGTTTGAGGTAAATTGTGATAACTTATGAGCTACAGATAAATTTTCCGTCTCGGTTTTAGGTGAGCAGTAAATGTTGAGAGGAAAAATGCTTAAAGTGATTGATTTCGTGGTTAGGTTAGGTTAGTCTGGGCTTGAAACTACCTGCTTCGTGATGTTATAAATTACATCCATTTTATACACGAACACAAAGATTCACTAACTTGTTAATACGTTAAATAATCACTTCAATGCATGGGAATCTCGAAAAACAGGTATGTATCTCAGCGTCATTTCATACGAATGGAAACTATTAAATACCCGTGACTTCGCCGTTATTTATAACAATCAATAATTCTTTCCATAATGTGAAGTAATAAATTTTACGCGTTGCATCGAAAAGTGTTACGGTTTATGTATTAATTTAAAAAGTCAAGTGAGGAAATCTAGCTTTAATATGTTAGACTCCCATACAAAATGCGCTATCAGCGGATGCAGTTTCTGTGGGATTTTTTTTTTTTCTTAATTCGAACTATGTTCTTTGGAATAAGTTATTCAGTTACATGGATAAAACCCTAGAGGTTTCGCGTATTTGAAATTACACATTGTGAATAATTTATTATAGGTATTTGTAGTGTTGATTTTGCATATTTCGCTATTTACATTTGTTGTGTTGTTGTTTAATATAATCAGAACTGTAACTTAGATTCTTTTCTTAAGATATTATACATGCTGATATATTTTTTTTCGCATTTTTAGCAATTGAAATTTTATTTAGAAACAAAGCAGTTTTAAAACAAAGCAGTTTTTAAAACTCATTTACTATTTCATCTTAAGAATTATTTCGACCAAAATGATATCATACCAAAGTAAGAAAAACCTTTCTTTCCAAATGTATTTCTATTGTTTATCTACAACTAAGGAATTCATGATCAGATGACACTTTTTGATAGGTATTTTTTAATCGTGACTAGATTGTGACTAGATGGACCGAACTCAGTTGGACAGGTAGCACCCCGCCATTTCATTGATTGGCCTCGACCCTAAAAAAAATCTTTGCCGGTCAAATCAACCATTAATAAAACGTACGAGTTCGACTGTTAATTAAACCTTGATCGAATGTAATAATATAAATTTCATTGAATACTTTTTAAGAAAAATAATTTTATAATGAAGCTTTGAAAATTAATTTATAATACATCGAATAAAAACGAAATCAAAATAAACTTTATAGAAATTATCGTTTTGAAGTCTACTGAAAATAACTTGTGATGCTTATGATTTTTAAAACAATAATATCAAGCTAGAAACAAACAAAACAAACTAGTTATATCAAACTAGTTATATTTTTGTTATGTGCACAATAAAGCATTTATCTATCTATCTATCAAGGATTGCTTTTATTAAAAATAACAGTGCAATTTGAAAATAAGTTGTGAAATGTTTATAAAAAACCTAGTCTCAAATAAAAAAGCAGTAAAAATTAAACGCATCAAAAACTGTTTTTCTCTTTTCAGATTTTGTAAAGATAATCCAAGGAATACCTTTACGAACAATTCGATTTTGAAAACTTTTGAAATAAAAACTAGAAGCTTCAAATAGCACCATCTTTGAATTATCTCCAGAACTAGCCATCCTTTGAGCATACATATCACCTTCAAGCATTGTACGAAATATTTCGATCAACGGAGTAATCTATTTTAGATAGCGGAGTGCCATTTAGTTCGACAGATCCTCGTCGGTTGGCGTTAGTTGTAGCATACATAAATATTAAATAAATCTGTCTGCAAGTTCACCAAGATTATAGGGTTTTCTTTTTTTTTTATTTCTGCGCGAAAAGCGACAAACATAGTTTTAAATGCCTTTTTTTTGTTTAAGTAATTCAATAATTTTATTTTCCTGCAGCAGTTTTTTATTTTTCTGACATGGTTTTTACGAATAATTGCGATATTGAACTTGAATAATTTATTTGTTGACATCTTTATTCTATATTTTTAAATACAAGCTGCTCTTCCATGATTTTATTGTGGTTATAGGTAGTGTTACGTATTTATGTAAATTAATTTGGAGTAGTGCACCCTTTAAGTTATAGGTATTTAGGTTAGGTTAAATAATCACTTCAATGCATGGGAATCTCGAAAAACAGGTATGTATCTCAGCGTCATTTCATACGAATGGAAACTATTAAATACCCGTGACTTCGCCGTTATTTATAACAATCAATAATTCTTTCCATAATGTGAAGTAATAAATTTTACGCGTTGCATCGAAAAGTGTTACGGTTTATGTATTAATTTAAAAAGTCAAGTGAGGAAATCTAGCTTTAATATGTTAGACTCCCATACAAAATGCGCTATCAGCGGATGCAGTTTCTGTGGGATTTTTTTTTTTTTTCTTAATTCGAACTATGTTCTTTGGAATAAGTTATTCAGTTACATGGATAAAACCCTAGAGGTTTCGCGTATTTGAAATTACACATTGTGAATAATTTATTATAGGTATTTGTAGTGTTGATTTTGCATATTTCGCTATTTACATTTGTTGTGTTGTTGTTTAATATAATCAGAACTGTAACTTAGATTCTTTTCTTAAGATATTATACATGCTGATATATTTTTTTTCGCATTTTTAGCAATTGAAATTTTATTTAGAAACAAAGCAGTTTTAAAACAAAGCAGTTTTTAAAACTCATTTACTATTTCATCTTAAGAATTATTTCGACCAAAATGATATCATACCAAAGTAAGAAAAACCTTTCTTTCCAAATGTATTTCTATTGTTTATCTACAACTAAGGAATTCATGATCAGATGACACTTTTTGATAGGTATTTTTTAATCGTGACTAGATTGTGACTAGATGGACCGAACTCAGTTGGACAGGTAGCACCCCGCCATTTCATTGATTGGCCTCGACCCTAAAAAAAATCTTTGCCGGTCAAATCAACCATTAATAAAACGTACGAGTTCGACTGTTAATTAAACCTTGATCGAATGTAATAATATAAATTTCATTGAATACTTTTTAAGAAAAATAATTTTATAATGAAGCTTTGAAAATTAATTTATAATACATCGAATAAAAACGAAATCAAAATAAACTTTATAGAAATTATCGTTTTGAAGTCTACTGAAAATAACTTGTGATGCTTATGATTTTTAAAACAATAATATCAAGCTAGAAACAAACAAAACAAACTAGTTATATCAAACTAGTTATATTTTTGTTATGTGCACAATAAAGCATTTATCTATCTATCTATCAAGGATTGCTTTTATTAAAAATAACAGTGCAATTTGAAAATAAGTTGTGAAATGTTTATAAAAAACCTAGTCTCAAATAAAAAAGCAGTAAAAATTAAACGCATCAAAAACTGTTTTTCTCTTTTCAGATTTTGTAAAGATAATCCAAGGAATACCTTTACGAACAATTCGATTTTGAAAACTTTTGAAATAAAAACTAGAAGCTTCAAATAGCACCATCTTTGAATTATCTCCAGAACTAGCCATCCTTTGAGCATACATATCACCTTCAAGCATTGTACGAAATATTTCGATCAACGGAGTAATCTATTTTAGATAGCGGAGTGCCATTTAGTTCGACAGATCCTCGTCGGTTGGCGTTAGTTGTAGCATACATAAATATTAAATAAATCTGTCTGCAAGTTCACCAAGATTATAGGGTTTTCTTTTTTTTTTATTTCTGCGCGAAAAGCGATAAACATAGTTTTAAATGCCTTTTTTTTGTTTAAGTAATTCAATAATTTTATTTTCCTGAAGCAGTTTTTTATTTTTCTGACATGGTTTTTACGAAGAATTGCGATATTGAACTTGAATAATTTATTTGTTGACATCTTTATTCTATATTTTTAAATACAAGCTGCTCTTCCATGATTTTATTGTGGTTATAGGTAGTGTTACGTATTTATGTAAATTAATTTGGAGTAGTGCACCCTTTAAGTTATAGGTATTTAGGTTAGGTTAGGTTATGTTATTTGTACCTACATATCTATTTGTACCTGATTTTTATACTTTGACATGTTGAATGTTTTTCCTACGGACTGCAGCGACGTGCTAAATGAAATTTGGCAACCGTTAATTGCTTTTAGCATCATATCATAACTTGTAAACTATCAGCTTTTAAATTAATGTCCTTAGCGTACCTGATATTAATAAAAGGAAATCCATTGCCGACACGTTGAGTTGAAATGTTTTTATGTAAGCTTTTTATCTTATGCGGACTTAATCTTTCCATAAGGGCAAGCAATAAAAGCACCCCACAGCCCTTACAAAAAAGATTCCGTCAGGTAAAAATTTGAACACAATGAGTCGGCATCTGTACCTGACTCTACTGAAGGTGCCCCCAAAAAAGTTCTCAGCTAGTTAAATACATCACATATTGCAATGCAAATGAACCAGAAATAAAGGCTGTAAATTAAAACTGCTAACGAAACCGTAATCAGTCGTATTGTACTCCATCCGCTTCCTTGCCCCCCATATCACCACCCCCGTCCCTGTCCCCGTCTCCGTACCCAGCCCGTCCCTGCCCGCGCCTTCCCAGTCCCCGTCTCCGTACCCTACCCGTCCCCGTACCCATCCCCGTCACCGTCCCTGTCCCCATCCGCTCCCCCCGTCCCCCGTCCCTGCCCCCGTCTCCGTACTAAGCCCGTCCCTGCCCGCCCCGTCCCAGACCCCGTCTCCGTACCCTACCCGTCCCCGTACCCATCCCCGTCACCGTCCATGTCCCCATCCGCTCCCCCGTCCCCGTCCCTGCCCCCGTCTCCGTACCCAGCCCGTCCCTGCCCGCCCCGTCCCAGACCGACTTTCGACCACATCACCTCTAGCTGGTCCAGAACCGGCCTATCCCCCCTACTATAGTCAAAACGCGATTTTAACAAAAATTTTAGGTCTGAATTTTATTTGATGAGCTTTTTTTTAGAAACTGGTCAAAAAAGTGGCCCACAATCGGCAGCCGTTCCTCGACCACATTAGCTACCGAACCAGGTCGAATCCCGGTGACCGACTTTCGACCACATCACCTCTAGCTGGTCCAGAACCGGCCTATCCCCCCTACTATAGTCAAAACGCGATTTTAACAAAAATTTTAGGTCTGAATTTTATTTGATGAGCTTTTTTTTAGAAACTGGTCAAAAAAGTGGCCCACAATCGGCAGCCGTTCCTCGACCACATTAGCTACCGAACCAGGTCGAATCCCGGTGACCGACTTTCGACCACATCACCTCTAGCTGGTCCAGAACCGGCCTATCCCCCCTACTATAGTCAAAACGCGATTTTAACAAAAATTTTAGGTCTGAATTTTATTTGATGAGCTTTTTTTTAGAAACTGGTCAAAAAAGTGGCCCACAATCGGCAGCCGTTCCTCGACCACATTAGCTACCGAACCAGGTCGAATCCCGGTGACCGACTTTCGACCACATCACCTCTAGCTGGTCCAGAACCGGCCTAACCCCCCTACTATAGTCAAAACGCGATTTTAGCAAAAATTTTAGGTCTGAATTTTATTTGATGAGCTTTTTTTTAGAGACTGGTCAAAAAAATGGTCCACAAACGGGGGCCGTTCCTCGACCACATTAGCTACCGAACCAGGTCGAATCCCGGTGACCGACTTTCGACCACATCACCTCTAGCTGGTCCAGAACCGGCCTAACCCCCCTACTATAGTCAAAACGCGATTTTAGCAAAAATTTTAGGTCTGAATTTTATTTGATGAGCTTTTTTTTAGAGACTGGTCAAAAAAATGGTCCACAAACGGGGGCCGTTCCTCGACCACATTAGCTACCGAACCAGGTCGAATCCCGGTGACCGACTTTCGACCACATCACCTCTAGCTGGTCCAGAACCGGCCTAACCCCCCTACTATAGTCAAAACGCGATTTTAGCAAAAATTTTAGGTCTGAATTTTATTTGATGAGCTTTTTTTTAGAGACTGGTCAAAAAAATGGTCCACAAACGGGGGCCGTTCCTCGACCACATTAGCTACCGAACCAGGTCGAATCCCGGTGACCGACTTTCGACCACATCACCTCTAGCTGGTCCAGAACCGGCCTAACCCCCCTACTATAGTCAAAACGCGATTTTAGCAAAAATTTTAGGTCTGAATTTTATTTGATGAGCTTTTTTTTAGAGACTGGTCAAAAAAATGGTCCACAAACGGGGGCCGTTCCTCGACCACATTAGCTACCGAACCAGGTCGAATCCCGGTGACCGACTTTCGACCACATCACCTCTAGCTGGTCCAGAACCGGCCTAACCCTTTTACTATAGTCAAAACGCGATTTTAACAAAAATTTTAGGTCTGAATTTTATTTGATAAGCTTTTTTTTAGAAACTGGTCAAAAAAGTGGCCCACAATCGGCAGCCGTTCCTCGACCACATTAGCTACCGAACCAGGTCGAATCCCGGTGACCGACTTTCGACCACATCACCTCTAGCTGGTCCAGAACCGGCCTATCCCCCCTACTGTTATATGCTTATTTGATTAAAATTGTTGCAAAAGAGATACGATAGTAAATAAAATATTACAGGTAAAGGCTCAATAAAATTGATCATAGGCGAGCGAAGCGAGCAAAAGAGTTCTGGGCACCCCGACACAGTGGGTTAGGTTCGAAGCCCTTCAGGTTAGGTTGACATGAATGCATGCGCATGCGTGCTTGCTTGTATGCATGCGTGTTGTATGCATGCTTGCTTGCAAGGGCTTAGTAGAATCGATAATAGGCGAGCGAAGCGAGCAAAAGAGTTCGGGGCACCCCAAGGGTATGGCGGAATTGAGCGGAGGCGAGCGGAGCGAGCTCCGCTTCATTCCGCCATACCCTTCAGGTTAGGTTGACATGAATGCATGCGCATGCCTGCTTGTTTGCATGCATGCATGCTTGCTTGTATGCATGCTTGCTGTATGCATGCTTGCTTACTTGTTTGTTAAAGGCAAGGGCTTAGTAGAACTGATAATGGGCGAGCGAAGCGAGCAAAGAGTTCTAGGCACTCAGACACAGTGGGTTAGGTTGACATGAATGTATGGGCATGTCTGCTTGCCTGCATGCATGCATGCTTGCTTGCTTGTTTTGTTGCTTGCTTGCATACATGCCTGAATGCCTTTGCTTGCTTTTTTTGCATAATGCATGCTTGCTTGTTCATTTACTTAATAATTAATGTGGAAAGACTTGGACTTAAGAAATATTAAATCAACAGCTCATATTTTATATTGCTTTTCTTAAATAGTCAGGCGTTTTAGTTGCAATTTAATGAATTGAATTTATTTTTCAGGTTTGTTAATTTTACATTTGAATTTTATATGAAGTGATTATTATACGAAATGATATTATATAAAATGGGTATTATACGAAATGATGATTATATGAATTTTTTTATAGGAAATGTTTATTATACGTTTTGAAATTATACGAAATGAAAATATGGGAAATGTCGATTATATGAAATAATTATTATATGAAACAAAATTATATGAAACGTTGTTATATCAATTAAATGTTATATTAAAAGTTGTTATATGATCTATTACACACCCAGATCGGTTTTTCGCGCCCAAAATCCCCATATTGTAATTATAAATTTCATTGAAGTCATAAGAGTCATTTTCGAGAAACCGTTTACATATCGGTGATTCTCTATTAACTCGCAAATGGCTGACCCAACTGATTTTCTTTTTAAACATAAAAGTTTTATGAATACTATTCCTAATTTAAATAAAACATTGAAACCTTATACCGCAATCGCATTTAGAACCATAACAATAATTTTACTAATTCTTTTTCTAGAAATTATTGACGCCCCAAAAACAAAGTCCGCTGGCTGTCGCATTCTTAGGCTACCTATTTAAAGGAATTATACTAGTTAACTAAAATATTAGTACTATTTACATTAATTTGGTTCTAATATCTAAAAACAGAATAATTCATTTTTTTTTTACAAAACAATCTCTCGTTACGTATTATTAAATTGAATAATGTAATGTAAATATTGGAGTTTTTTCAAACAGTCCCCTGCCAAACGTTATAAGCTTCAATAAAAAAATAACTGCTTTTGTGAAAGTGCTTTTTTGTGCAGGATATAGGCTGTATACAAAATCGAATTATGTGCACTAGGGCAAAAAGTAGTAAGTGTAATCGCGGTGGTGTACGCCCTGCGCGCGTCGACATATTGTTCACTAAAGCAGAACAACTCATTCTTTACATTTAGAAAGTACTTTTACGTTTTATTTCCTCGCAATCAAAGTGAAAAGCAGAGTTTATAACTCGTCCACAAATCCATTTTATCCTCGACATTACTATCAGTCAGCCCTCGCCTTCGGCTCGGGCTGCTAAAAGTCTCGGAAAAATGGTTCGTTTTGTGCACTTGTTGTAAAATCTACTATTATTTTATAAACGATGTTTTAATGTGAAATGATCCACAATCAGCGTGTAGGTCGTAACACTGACAAAAACGACAGCGGGACTCCTTTTTGTAGTGTCAGGACGTCATTTGTGGCGGGAGTACGCGTCTCGGTCGCACAGTCCCCTGATTCCCTTGTTGTACCTGACAGTCCCTTGTCATATTTGTAGTACAGAAACTCAAAAACTCGAAAATTTTTTGAAAACTAAATTAGCCCTTGTATGTACCAAAATTTTTAGTTTTTGGTACTAAGTAATTGTTTTTATTTTCGAAAATGCTGAAAAATTATGTTACGATAGAGACTGTATGGGTTGTAGCGAGATAACAGAGAATCACCCAAATATATGTATACAAATATTGCTCGTTTAATAGTATAGAATCTACGAGGCGTAATCAAAATTGTATTAAAAAGGACTTGCCTTAAGTTACTGCATAGTGCTGTTTTTTCTGAATTTATATGAAAAGACTATTCCTGACACCACAGGGCATTTTTTATCCAAAAAATGAATTACAGTTTATACATGCTTACACATCCGCACTGATTAGATTAGTAAGCACACATAGAAATACAATCAGCGGTCATAAACAGGTCCGTTGAATTTAATTACCGTTGTGCTTAATAGCCTCACAAGCATTTATCATTAAAATTTTCTGATAAACATGAATGGCTCTAATTTAATTTTAATAATATTTTAAAATCTGAATTTGATCGATGTATGAACGCACAGCAAAAGGGTTTCACCTTATTCACGTCCCATGGATCCCTGATTTCCCAAAGAATGATTTAAAAAAAATTCTGGTCGGCTGAACGGCCGTAAGTTTTAATTTTAACGTAAATACGTCTATAATATGTAGGTAGGTACAGTTAAGAGTAGGTCATGATCTCACTCAGGTCCAGTCACCCCCACTCTCACTCAACGACCCCCCTCACCCTCCATCCCCCTTCACCTCCTCTCCTCATCCACCTCTCCCACCCGTCACCCTCTCACTCGTTCACAGGGGGACCATATCCACTTTACAAGTAATGACCCCCCCAAACGAAAGAAGAGACATATCCACGTCAAAAACCAAGGAGCATGTATGAAAGGTTTCATAAGAGTAAAAGAAAGGGAAGTGTGTCAACATTTGTTTGTTTCCTATTTGTTTTCCTGAATAAATATTTTATTTTTATGTCACAAGTGGGCAACCAAGCAGGTGGGGCCACCTGGTGATAAGTGGTCGCCACCGCCCATAACACCCACTGTCACTTCATTTTTTTTTTGGCAATCGATCGTAGTAAGGGACACCCACTGTCTTATTAGTGACATAATTTGACTCTAATAAGTCAGCAAAGCACGTTACCCACCCTAAGAACTAAGATGATGATGGATGGATTATGCCGGTAATTTTACTGGCTTCCTTACCCTTCAAACTGAAATACAGCAATGCAAACACTGCTGCTTTACGGCAGAAAAAGGCAAGGGGGTGGTACTTCCCCAAACGGACTTTGCACAGAAGCCCTAATTTCCGAATAGGAAATATACATGATTTATTTTTTATTTTAAAAAAGCAAAACGAAATTCAACACAAATTTTATAAGGCCGTAGTGACATATATGACGTCACAGTCCATATCGTATCTATCTGTCTAATCGGCGCGCAATAAATAGTTTTAAAGGCTTATATCGGCCGTATTTCTTAGCCGATTTTAATTTTAATTTCACTTTTTTTCATTTCTACTACGGTATTTTCATATTTAGTTGATAAATGCGACTTAAAAAAATTATGCATATGTAGGGATACAAATCCATTGTGCCAATAGAAAAAAAACATCATACCATCAGCCAAGGTGACAGCATCTATAGCTTCAGTCCCCTCATCTATCTGCGGTAAGGCACGGATGCACATATCGAAGTACTGCTGCAATTGCACCGCTTGCTTCCCCAACAGTTCGCCATATGTGTCCATTTCCGCGATCTTCTCAGCCAAACGCCGGGACGTCCGACCTTAAATGAGAAAAAATTTATGAAAACAAACAATATCATCATCATCATAGCATCCCATAATCAGATGATCAGACATAGGTGGGGGTTCAGTGAGGAGACGAACATTTTATGCGAGTGCGGTTATTCCCCGCAGAGTATGGCCCACCTTACATTCTGCCCCTCGTGCCCTAACACCTGCACGCGGGATGAACTGATGCAAACTACACAAAATGCCTTTCTCGTAGCTGAGTACTGGGCAAAATTCATTTGATTTTATTGGATTTGCGTCGACACGAAAAGAAGAAGAAGCATGCATCCCTTGAAAAAAAAATACGTTTACTACAGGACAGGGAGTTCCCTGCAGACGTCCGGATGAACTGATGCAAGCTACACAAAATGCCGTTCTCGTAGCTGATTACTGGACAAAAGTAATTTTATTTTATTGGATTTGCATCGACACGAAAAGAAGAAGCATCCCTTGAAAAAAAAAACGTCCACTACAGGACAGGGAGTTCCCTCCAGACGTCCAGCAAAAACGCGTGGTACTTATAGGAGCCATAGTCACCACGCTTGTAAGCGTTGCGGCTGTTGTTGGTGACCGCACTATTAAAATGATACGATACTAAGACGCTGCTGCCCATCCTCCGGTTCATGAGCCCTTAGTCGCCTCTTACGACACCCACGGGTAGAGATGGGTTGGTACTATTCTTTGCCGGCACCACACGGGACTAACAATATGAATGTAAACAAATAAATATATTGAGCTACATGGGCATCATCTGTATTGCTTATAGACTAATTCGAACCTGAAAATAAGTGTCTTCGCGTAGGAATGTAAATATTTGTTTATGATGATTATGTAGTGTCGGGTACAAACTAACTTTAAACTTTGAAATCAATACAGGATGTAAGACAGGTTGGCAAAAACTGATAGGGCATGATAAGTCAATGTAACTGAACAACTTTTAGTTAGTAAAACTTACAGCAAATGAAAAAGAAATCGGCCTCTTCATAAAAACTGTCCAATCAAGTTTGTAATTTTATATGGAGAGGCCGATTTTTGTTTGTATTTGGATAAAAATTAAAAATTCATTTCTTGTGCGTGCGAGTAGAAATTTCAATAAACTGTGCAGGGAATTTGACTTTGATCTTTTCAACACTAGCACCGTGTCAGCAAGACGTCAGTTGAGCATTAAGTTCTTCGAGATAACGCAGCGTTCATAGTATACCTATCTGCTTTTTTCTGATGTCGTGTTTTGCATCGTCGTAATATTTACAACTTAACTATATTCATTTAAGAATTATATTATTGGATATTTTAGTTGTTCGCATCATGCATCACTAGCTCTTAATTTAGTCACACCAAAATGTTGTAATTCTATTTTCTTGTGCTAGTTATATTGTATATTTTGCTTTTTCAACTGTGTCAGTATGCGCACAAACAACTCTGTGCAGCTTTGTTTGTTTTTGTGATTTTTTACTCAATTGTTAGTAGTGTAAGCCTGTAATTGGCACTCTGATGTTATTATTGTTTCTATTGTTTTTTTTAAATAGCTGTTGGCTTACCGAACAATAAATAAATAAAAACAAATCTATTTTCTTTGTATGTTTTAATGGCCTTGATCTTGACCTCAATCTAGCCCTGGGGATCAAGATCTGGTCAAAGATGGCTCACCCAGAAGCCTATACACTCGCGCTTTAAATAGATTCGTGCTATATGAACTTCACTCCTTGGCTTTGCGTGCGCATTATAAAAGACGTTGCAACGCGTTTCGTGCAAATTTGTGGAATATCAATCAGTGAAGTTACCCTGGAGTGCATCTGGACTCCTGGTGTAAGAAGAAATTATTGTAAACTACCACAAACATAATTGATCCGGTGACAGAATCACCTCAATTGAAGAAATACATTAGAGTCGATGTCAACATTGGCCATCATCCGAAAGATCCATTGTCCACTGGTGGATTAATAAGTAAATCTTCCTCATAATCTAATTACCAACAACATTAAATAAATTATCGCATTAATGACCATTGATATCTCTCTATGATGTAACTGAGTCAGTGAGTAATCAATATGGGAATCCCCCTGGCTGTTAACATCCATCCATTTACAAATAAATGCGCTTTGCCTTGAATAGAAACAACGAATGACTGACATTTACCCGTGAAAATGATCCTACTAATATTATAAATGCGAAAGTTTGTAAACATGTATGTATGGATGTATGTTTGTTACTCTTTCACGTAAAAACTACTGGATGGATTTTAATGAAACTTTACAATAATATAGCTTATACATCAGAATAACACATAGGCTATAATTTATAAACCTGCGCAGACGAAGTCGCGGGCACCAGCTAGTATAAATAAATTGATATGAGATATAAAAAAAAAAATTGAGATGAGATATATATATTTTTCCACCATAAAAATCAGCACATGTTACCCAAAAAAAAATTGCATCATTTTTTTATTGAATTATTATTTAAATTTTTATAATCTGTTTTCCGTTAAGAGAAAATATTATCAGATATTATCCCCTTCAAACATACAATCAAATTTTATTCCTTTATCAAACTCGATGTAAATAAAGCAGTCAGGGGGCAATTCTTGAATATCACTGGGTGATAAAACATCATTCTTGAGAATTGAATAATTCAAATTTACTCAGGAAACCCTTAAAACGTTATTCATAATGCATGAAAATTAACAATCAAACATTCCATTAAATAACTTTTGAAAAGAAAAATCTGTGGTTTTGAATTTATGAGCGATATTTTAGGAATTGGATTCCTGATAGTCTTTCCTGCTTATTTTGGTGGCACGTTCGCAAAATATCACGTTTGCAGAATGTCACGATCGCAAAATGTCACGTTTTTTGGGACTTAATAATTTAATTTTTGAATTATTTTACTATAGATTTGGGTCTTTTTTAGAGTTCCGTACCTCAAAAGAAAAAAACGGAACCCTTATAGGATCACTTTGTTGTCCGTCTGTCTGTCTGTCCGTCTGTCTGTTTGTCCGTCTGTCTGTCAAGACCCTTTATCTCACGAACGGGTAAAGGTATCAGGTTGAAATTAATACCATATATTAGGGTCCATGAACCACACAAAATCTGAAAATATAATTTTTTTACAAAGACGCAATCAAAAGATATGGCATTTTATGTCCTCATCTCCATACATTTATGCATTTATGCAAAATTGGTATGTTTATAGTGCATAAGCTATAAAATAACAACAAATAATAAAATTTGGTCAAGCGCGTGTTGGACTCAAAAAATCTAGCACATTAACTTAGTGAAATTTGAACTAATACAATTATGATTATGTGGTGGTACGGAACCCTCGGTGCGCGAGTCCGACTCGCACTTGGCCGGTTTTTTGTATGGATTTGTCCTTCCTCTGGTGGCTATATAACGCCTACTCTCGGGTGCTAAAGGTGTCGAGTCCATCGTGCCACCGACGCGACGCCTTGATAGACCTCAACTGATGTATTATAATTTTGTGTTTACTGACCATGTGACCCTGTGGATTGAAGAGAAGTGACTGATCCATGCCTTCGAAGCCCACCTCCATTAGAGCTGCTGTCTGAACTGGTCCCATACCCTGATTCCACCTGCAAAGCAATGAAGTTTTAACTTGCTGCAGTTTTAGTCTAGTATTCTCTCTGGATGGGACTCAAAAAAAGCTGCCAATGTTTGCTTAGCAGTGATCAAAGAAAAATCAACAAATACTAAGTAGCCCCTGCCCCCTCAACACGAAGCCCTAGATAACAATTATATCCAAGGGCAAACACCGTTTTTTGATGTTTGCTCCATACGTCAAGTTATAAAATGACATTTAGCCTTACATATAATTTTATCTAAAGTATCGTGCTGAGGGGCCTGGGGTGTTCCACGGCTGGACAAAGGATATTCCTAAATGCTTGATTTTCACGAGGACAACAACAAAGAGAAACCTATTCAACTATTTCTTTCTTTATAGCTGCATCTCTTAGTGGCGCCAAAATAAATAATATAATCGTATAAATCGGCCAAAAGGCCACGAACTATTTTCATTACTATTAATACTATAGACAGATTAGATAATAGTATAGTACTATTTTTTTTTCTAAAGTCCGTGAATTTAATATCCTCGCATGCTGACTGAGTTACCAACTAATAAAAATCGTACTAAAGTTCTAATTTCAATCTGATAAGAATTGTTAACCAGTCTCTGTACTCTTATCAATATAGTTTCATTATTATCAACTAATCTATACGTCATTGTGCAAAACTGTGTACTGATAAATCATTGATAAGACGATAACGGGCATAGTTGAACTGCAAGGAGATTGTATGCAAGTGACTCATGGAACCAACTTCAAATAAGTTTATGTTTATCACTTACTAGTACGGTCAAAAGCACGTCAGTACAAACATTTGCAACTCTATAACATGCCATATGTGGTGCCGCGCAAAGAATAGTACCTACCCATCTCTACCCGTGTGTGTAGTAAGAGGCGACTAAGGGTCCATGAACCGGAGGATCAGCAGCAGCATCTTTCTGTGTATCGTACCACCTTACAATTTACATCAATCACAGCGGTGGCCAGCCGCAATACTTACAAGCGTGGTGACTATGGTAATACACCTCCAAAGTACCTACCACGCGTTTTAGCTGTATTCTAGAGGAAGTTCCCTCCCTGTCCTGCTGTGGACGTTTTATGGGGTTTATAGTGTTTTGGCGGCTGTTAGCTATATTGTGACTGATAATAATAATGGGATGTTACTTTACGATGATGATTATATATATATATATATATATATATATAGAACCAACCCATACATACCCGTGGGTGTCGTAAGAGGCGACTAAGGGTTAACTGGAGGATGGGCAGCAGCATCCTCCTCTGTATCTTACATCTTACTAACTGCGGTCACCTACAACCGCGGTCCATAGTGCCAGCCGTAACGCTAACAAGCGAGGTGACTATGGTACTTCTCCTCCACATATTTCCAGCAAATGCTAGAACTCTGGAGGGAGCTCCCTCCCTGTCCTGTAGTGGACGTTGCATGGGATGTTATGATGATGATATATATATTCTTTATTGTGCACAATAAAACAAAACAGTTGTGATAGAAAAGGTTCACAATGGCGAGCTTATCTCTATGACGAGATCTCTTCCAGCCAACCAGAGTTTAATAATGAAAGTTCAAAGTGTTTCTACTGTCGTGCTGCAGGGAGTACTTGTGCAAGCATCGTCAGGCCAGTGGCACTGATCATAATGACACCCCTCCCCCCCACTATATGCACTATTACTACGCAGAGGACTACTGTGATCAGGCTCATATTCAGTAATTTTAGAGGCGTCAATCAAGTGTCTAGGGGTCGGACTAACTCCCTTGAAAGATAGCAAACTTTATGATAGCAACCAAGACCGACAGCTTAACATGCTTTTCGCAACAGAGATACCTAGTTTTCAATCACCACTTTCCCTTGAGCTATATTTGAGGAAGTCAAAGAATAATAATATTCCAACCAACCCATTATGTTAACATACTCGTATTAGTGGATGTTTGAATATTATTTCTATAAAAAGTTTGATTGAAACAATGTTTTATGTTGAACATAGGAAACACACTTGTTTAGAAATATTTGTAACTGACAACAATGTGTTTCTATTTGAGCAACACTAGGGATCATAATATCCTATGAAACATCCACTGCAGGACAGGAAGCTCCCTCCAGAACTCCAGCAAAACATGTTGGGGAATCACCATAGTCAACACGTTTGTAAGCGTCGCGGCTGGCAACCGCTGTTGTTGGTGAACGCAGTATGTAAGATGGTACACAGAAAGATGCTGCTGCCCATCCTCCGGTTCATAAGCCATTAGTCGCCACTTACGACACGTACGGTAGTTATAGATTGGTGCTATTACCACACGGGAAACACTTGGGATACTTGGCATAAATAAGGATTAATACTCTTAAAATTTAAAAGGCTTATTATTTTCGAGGCTACTAACAGTTTGCATCTTATAAATTAATCTGGCAGCAATTAAATATTTTAGCAATAATTATATTAGATGAGCTTCAAAATGCAAGGATTTATAAAAACTAAATAATGGCTCATACTTTAAGGTAGCAAACATATTAAACAGGGACAATGAGAAGTCATAGGCGAGGTACTATAAATGATGATGATGATGACACACATATATATTGGCAACAATAGGCTCCCATATAAAATACACTTTCGAGCTGCGATTAGCAAGCAGCTGTAAACATTAAAACTGGTATTATAATTAAGTACTTGGATTTCAGTACTTTTCTTTTTGTAGAATCATAATTTAATGAAAACGGTGACAAGCTCACTCATCGCATGGAAGCAGAGTGCGGGTCGAATAAATTTAAAGATTTTATATTTTTTATCTGCTGTGAGGGTCCCATATTTCTGTTTGCGAGGGATCACAAGGGAACCTAGCATAACCTTGGAGCTTTAATGACAAATTCGCTTTTCTTTGTAATTATACTTCCGCTTGCTTCAGAACCTTTTTATAATGACTATACTGCTTTACTCAAAATGTTAAATACACGCCAATTTAAAATACCTAATATTTACATAATAACCATACATTCAAGATCTTATATCAAATGTTTTCTTTAAATAAACAGAAAACTTCAATGATAATGGAGGACTACAGAATATAATATTAAGGTGTAAAGCTTTAAAGACTGAAGTAGATGTGTCTTGGGATACTTGGCATATATTAGGATTAATGCTTGTAAAACCTAAAATACCTAATATTTCCCTTAATCTATACATTCAAGATCTTATATCAAAATTTTTGTTTAAATAAACAGAAAAGTTTAAAGCTCAAGTCACACAGAGGCGGTATGATTGCGAAAGCGGTCCGGGGCGGTTTGGCGGGAACAAAATACCGCGCCGCGACCGCTTTTCAATGTGACAGGGTGCATATGAACTCATACTTTACAAAAAATACCGGCCCCCGAACGCTTCCGCTACCGCCTTTGTGTGACGCGGGCTTAATGATAACAGAAGACTATAATATTAAGGTGTAAAGCACAGAATATAATAATAAGGTGTAAAGATATGTAGACAGCTCAATCAAAACTGATTCATTATGAACCAATTTATCAAGTCAATAAGGATGTTTCAATTCAATTATCACTTTGTTTGCAATTTCCAGTCTGTTGCGCAATTCATGAAACAGACAGCTATTTTATGTAAACATCCTTTTTGTGTTATTTCTTGGCATATTGGTTGTGGAGTAAAAATGTGGTGTTAATTTTTAGGTCTGCGAGGCAGAGGTGGGGAAAACCTATTCGAAAAGGGGGGGGGGGGGGGGGTATACACATGTGCAAAGCAGCCCCATCAGTTTTACGGAGTGGCCTTAAATCATCATGCAAGCTACAACTAGTCTCACTCATGTTTGCTTCCTATCCTATCCTACTAATCCTACTAATATTATAAACGCGAAAGTTTGTAAGTATGTATGGATGTTTGTTCCTCTTTCATGTAAGAACTACTGAATGGATTTTAATGAATCTTGGCACACATATAGGTTAGGTCCTGGAATAACACATAGGCTACTTTTTACCGCGGGAAAACACTTCATTCCCACGGGAAAACGCATTTAATGTTAATGAAGAAGGATGGATTTTAATGAAACTTGGCACACATATAGGTTAGGTCCTGGAATAACACATAGGCTACTTTTTACCGCGGGAAAACGCATTTAATGTTAATGAAGAAGGTGACTGAATCACTGACTGACATATCAACGCACAGCCCAAACCGCTGGGTCTAGAAATTCCAAATTTGGCATGTAGGTTTTTTGTGAGGTTTTAGGGTGCACTAAGAAAGGGTTTTACAAAATTCCACCCCTAAGGGGGTAAAATAGGGGATGAAAAGTTTGTATGAAAGTCCGTCAGTTTTGTAGTTAGGAACTTCAAATTTTGTATTTAGGCTAACAACTAAAAATTAATATTTACATATCTCAGGGTTTTTGAAAATTCGACAACATAAAGGGTGAAAAGGGGGATGAAGTTGAAAATCCTTTATTTTTAAAGTAAAGTCCACATAATTTATTATTTAGGCATAAGGGTTGTAATTCTATGCAACATGGTTGTTATTGAAATTCCACGCCAAATTCAACCCCTAAAAAAGGGAAAAGGGTGAAAAAGTCTAAAAACCAATATGGGTATCGTTTGTATGGTTTATTGGGTTGCTGATTACGATAACTACAACAATTTTGAAATACAACATAGTGAACGTGAAATACCATCATTCCCTGGGGATGGAGTTCAGTTGGGTAGGGTCTAAAAATCAATATAGTTGTGTAGTGTTGTTTCTATGATTATATGAGGATAGGGATAGCGGTTAAGATGGCGTTAGGGGTAGGGATAGGGAGAGGGACAGGGAGAGGGAAGGGGAGGAGGGAGGAGAGGGAGGGGGAAATGGAGAGGGAGGGGGAGAGGGGCAGGGACAGGGATGGTGTGAGTGACGGACGGTTGGACGGACGGACAGACGACAGATAGACGGAAGGGTGGATGGATGGATGGTCAGATAGATAGAATCCCACGCAGACGAAGTCGCGGGTAACAGCTAGTAGTATATATATTTGTTACCGATAATGTGAGGTAATCAAATTAATCTGCAGATTACCTGGCTCAGTCCGTTAAAGTGCGAAAAATTGAGCCAGTTTGCACATTAACTAAGTAATCTGTAGATGGGTCGGGTTTAAAAAGCTGTCGCAATTCTTATTTTTTATTTTAGATTTTCGGTTTAGCTACCATGACTGAAGTAGGTCTGTTAGGTAAGGCTAACACAACCTAACCGATCCCTTTCGGGATTGGTTAGAGGGGTCGGTTAGGTTGTGTTCGGTACTCTTACGACCACAACGCATGAGCCGAGCGAGCAAAGCGAGCGGTCCGCGGCTGCGGCCGGCGAGTGCCAGAAGCTAATTTGCACGATAAATTTTAATAGTATCAGCCAGAAGCCAGGCCAAAAACCAAAAAATAAAAAGCAAAACGTGGGACAGCATTCTTAAATTTACCCAGGTTCGGTTAGGTTATACAAGTTTATTTAGATTTGCGTTTCGCTTACTGATTTCCGCGACTTAACGGTCCACCATCCTTAAGTGTGCAGACTCGTACAGTGTATTAGGTAAAGTGCGCAATTCGGCTTAACTAAGTAAAATTTCGCACTTTACCGTATCAAATCAGGTAATCTGCAGATTACTTAGTTAATGTGCACATTAACATATTCTGCACTTTAACGATAACATATCTACTAACTTTAGGCATCAGTTTTTAGCTATTTCCTTCCCTATACTATATTTAATTCAAGAAAATCATAATCATATATTTAAATCCTAAGGCCTATATGAACATAATCAATCACATAAAGTCTTCTATGTGTTTGTCCGTTTTCATTTAAGAAACTACTGTTTGGATTGTCCATAATTTATAAATACTTAAAGCAAATTGACTGAACTGTAAGCATGTTTGTTGATTCAATTGTTCCCTGTTATTTCACACACATGTTTACAAGGCGAGGCCACAACCAGCAGCACAGTCTGAGGCATGCAAATCACTTAAACAGTTAGCCATCACTTCCTAAGCAAGGCTATAAAAACTATAGATGCCATGGCCCCTGACATGTACAATGAACTACCAGACACCCAGAGCTTAGCTGTATTTAAAAACAATTGAAAAAATGGCTTTTCAAGCAGGCGTTCAATAGCTACAAAGATTTTATAAATTTAATAACAAAATTGATTTTCTGTTTAAGTATTTGATACTTAGTTTTATATTTTATGACTTCTTATGTGTCTCTTGGGAGCTTTTGGAACCCATAAGTGAAGCCAGGGTGAGCTGTTACTTTACTCATAAGAATTAATTATACAAGACATAAAAAAAATTGTAAATCTCAAAGTGTTAATCTTTCCATTTAAGAGATGTAGTCAGAGACCTTTGGCAGCTCAACAACTCTGAGAACAAGGTTTTTGAGATTGGTCATCGATCTTGCAGCCTACATAACAACAGACAGACATCTTTTAAAGAAACATAGCTGGAAAAAAATCTACCTACCATACAAACCTAACCAGTTGTATGGATGTTTTTGTATTTTGTTAATGTTCTTTGCAGTTTAAGATGTTTGATACCTGTTCAGTATAATATAATAAATAAATGAAAAAAAAAAAAAAACTTTAACCCTGGGTCAGTCAGTCTAGCCAGCGGCAAGTCTGACTTAACCTGTTTTTAGAGAATACTAACCTTAAATGACTCCAAAACATCAATCCACTGTTGTTTCTCTTCTGGGTTTGAAGCACGCAAGTACCAAACACAATCATTCACGGAGACATCAAATCGGCAGTCATCAAATTCATGTGGCTGAAAATTTGAGCCATTAAGTGGACATTATGAAGAGAGATAAATAATAATGCACATAGTGATTATTGTAACAAACTACTTATACCCAGCCAATACAATACTAAAAAGAACCAATGAAAAAAGATAATATATAAGTAAACTTATCAGTAAGGCCGCCTTTGCCCACATTAGGTTAAGTTTTCCATGTATATCTGTGTTTTCTCTGTTATGTGAGCAATAAAGTGTTCATCTATCTATCTAAACTTAGACCTCAGCATGAAATGTAATTTACCAAGTAATAAGCAATAAATAAAATAATGTCTCAAGACAAAAGAATTGGTCTTTAGTTGGAGGCCCCATCAAGTCAACAATGTTATTAATTGCATAAATATTGCATTAGGAAGAACTCTTGGTCGCTACAAGGGCAAACTAATTTTTCCTCAGACTTTGTAGTATGACAAAAAAAAACAAGTTTGTTTACCTTGACTTTGGCTCTTTTCAAACATAAGGCACCTCGGCAGCCTAGATTGCTCTCTAACTCGCTTTTATAGTACGAGAGCGTAGAATCCTTCAAAACAATAAACCTATCCTGCCATCCGTGAATGTAATTTGTCCATTTGCTCAAATATCCGCGGAGTTCTGGAGTTCCGCCCTCATCTAAATCTGAATTATCGCTCACTGTTATGTTTTCTTCCGTCATTTTTGTACACGCCTGTTCTACTTTGAACTCTTTACATTAAAATTCTTGATGAAATGAAAAGATAAAATTTATTTACGAGATTTTTTTCAACAACAATCGTGAACTCGACCGAAAACGGATTGACGTTCGTTAAAATAACCATAGACATTTTTTTTTTTTTCGGAAAGGCAAAGAGTACAAAGCCCATACAGCCATGTCTGATGTCTTTAATCTGTCTTTCTTTTTGCTCCCCTCGTAAAGCGATAGTGAACTTTACGAGGGAAAATGTTTGTGACTTTTTGGGACAACACAAACGGGGCTTAAACACGAGATCACTTGAAATCTTCATCAGCTGCGCACTCCGTAGTAAATTTACTGCATAACACACTATCTTTATTATCCACTAAATCACTAAATGCACAAAAAAACAAATTTTCAATCAAGCAGGCAAACGCCCATGTCGAGTTCCCGCCAAAAAGCCCATAACCATAGACAACTGTTTTTTTTTATGTCATGTGGACAGTTCAGTTTCTCCAATGGAACGCGCTCACCTTTCGATCGATAAGAGCAGCAGCAATTTTTTTGAACGCATCCTATCCATCCATCGCGATGTGGCTTTCCGGAAGTCATGTTTTATAAATCGATAATATTTGGTCTGTTTTGCGATTGGTTGAAATGAACCTGCCGCCAAAATTTTCTATCATTGACCAATAAGAGGCCGCCATTCCACTAATAACGCGCAATTTCCGTTCAAAATGGCTGACAAAACTATGCCTATTTCTGTTCCATCAGAAAAACCTATAAAACTCGTCAAATGGAAAGTAAAACAAGGTGCATTTGTGTCGCAAGGTCAAATTTTATTTTTGTACAGTGATTCGTCAGGCAATAGTGCAGAAATAAAGAAATTTAAAGCTATACGCGCAGGTACCATTTTGTGCATCAAGGTGAAGGAAGGAGATGTAGTAGAGCCTGGGTAAGTGACGTCACGCTTTATTTACGCACAATTAAATTTAATGTTCTTATTTACTTTACGTATTTTATGTTTTTATACTCATAAAACTGCTTACAAATTTAAGGTATTCATATTTTGTGCTATATGCTCTTGCGTTGGTTATACGTATGTTGTATTGTTAATTTGCGCGGCAAAACGCAAATTCCATTATTTCTAGCTTTCCCGCCTGAAAAGTTTCAGACTTCTTTTATGATATTTGAATTATTTTACTGAAAGATTATATTTTGGTTGTTTTTAGCACACCAATAGCGGAGCTGGAAGAATGTCGGCACCCGACTGTGATGAAAGACATGTGCGCGGAGTGCGGCGCCGATCTCCGCACAGATGAGCCGGCCAAGCTGGACGTGGCCATCGTCCCCATGGTTCACTCCGTACCTGAACTCAAGGTAAACACTCACTCAACACATTCATAAACATAACCTAATTTTTTCTTCGCCTATTATTTACAGTTGTTTTGATTATTTTATACCACCTGTTCTTTGTAAACTGAGGTGCATGAGTAAAAAAATTATAGTCTCTAACCAATCTTGACAATATTAGGTACTTTTGATTGGGTACAAAAACCAGAGCCATCTTATTTTTCTTCCCTGCTTCAGTACCTGCCTGATTGTAAATTTCAGTACATTACCTACCTAATTTTATTTTCTATAAAATTATAATCACGTACCTAGGTAATTCACCCTTTGTTGCTTGGACAGAGATAGATAGATAAATTCTAGATAGATTCCTTCCCTAGAAATTACGCTGCCTATTGTATTATTTTGTTATGTCTCAATCTCTTTTTTGTTATGTATTTTCTGAAGGCTTGTTACAAATTTATTAAAAGTTGAAGCTTTTATAACTATTTTGTGTGAGTACAGTATCTATATAACTATTGTTGTATTGAAGTTCTTGCTTGTTATATGATTGCAGGTATCTGAAGAGCTGGCGCAGAAGTTGGGCAGAGAGGATGCTGAGCGGCTCCTCAAAGACAGAAAGCTGGTGTTACTGGTGGATTTAGATCAGACCCTAGTGCACACCACCAATGATAATGTCCCACCTAATTTAAAGGTATAAAAATATTTATTCAACTAATTGCTCTAGGCCTATCAAAATCTTTTTGTAAAAAGAGCTTTTATCAGAAAGATTTTTTCAAGTCCAGGGAACCATTTCTTAAATATCACCAGGTGATAAAACTTTTGAGACTTTAATCATTTAAATTAACCCTTATAAACTGTTAAAAAGTATATTAAAACATGAAAATTAACCAATAGGTATGAAATCTGTGATTTTGAGTGATATTATATTAAGTGGTGAAATTCAAGAATTGGCTCGCAGGTTATAAAAGTTGTTTTTTTTTATAAGCAGATGGATATGATTCTGCACATGAAATTGAACAACTTTCCCTAAAGAACATAAAAATACAAAAGAAAAATTGTGACTCCCATACAAAATGCGTCAGTTTCTAAGCGAGGTGATTTTTTTTATTTTTCGAATTTCGACCTAGTTCCTTGGGGAAAGTTGTTCAGTTTCATACGCAGAATCACATCCTTCAGGGTTGATATACCCTTTCTGTTACACATTGTGGAGTACATTGAATAGATTCATGTCTTCATCATGACATCCCATGAAACATCCACTACAGGACAGGGAGGGAGCTAGAATTCTAGCAATTCATTATGATAATTTCAAAAATATTATTATCCTTTAGAAAGTTGATACCAACATAAGTACCAGTGAAATAGATTTAATCAGAGCTTAACGTGCTTAGATTTGATATCATTGTATAAATTATAAGGATGATTCATTATTTTATTGACATCTGATTTGTGTGACGAAGCAAAATTTTTCTTTTGCGAATTTTCAAAAGTCTTAGTACAAAAGTTGTTCATTTTCATGTCCAGCACTTCCACCCGAGAGGTTTTACGCAACTTACTTAACACGTTGTATGTTTGGTTTACAGGACGTGCTGCATTTCTTCCTGCGCAGCCCCGGCTGCCCGGGCCGCTGGTGCCACACGAGGCTCCGCCCCCACACCAAACGGTTCCTCTCCTCCGCAGCCACCCACTATGAGCTACACGTCTGCACATTCGGGGTCAGGCAATACGCTCATGCTATAGCTGACTTACTAGATCCTGAAAAGAAGTATTTCTCGCATAGGATACTGTCAAGGGATGAGTGCTTTGATCCGAGGACAAAATCTGCTAATTTAAAGTGAGTTTCATTTTATTCTTTGAAAAATATTACATTATGGTAAGAGCCAGGCTGTTAGACCATGCTATAGCAGACTTACATCCAAGGACTAACACTGCTGCGATTTCAAGAGGAACTTCTCATAAATCATTTTATTTCATTTATTCATTGCATAGGTCTTATAAATAATAAAACCGGTCAAGTGCGAGTCGGACTCGCGCGCCGAGTGTTCCGATATACCTATAGTATTTTTGGAAGCAATAAAGTCCATTTTCAGGACCGCAAAACTAAATTTGTTTGTAAAGGTTTTTTGCAGATTTCTGAAAAACTGTGCAACTTAGAAAGATCGTTTTATTTTTGCTGTAAAGTTTACATAAACCTCTGTCAACTGTAATTAATTCAGATTTTCCCTTACTCAAACTTCGGAGATAAGGGGGGGGGAATGGTATTTTTTTTGACATTTTTCATCATAACTTGAAAACTAAGAAACTTAAAAAAATACAAAAATATATTTTAAAATGTACAAGTAAAGCCCTTTCATATGATACCCCACTCGACCTAGTAGCGACAATTTGAAATTTGGCCCCCCCTATTTTGGCCCCCTTTACATTAATAATCATACTTTTTTCAAAAAAATTTCATGTGCAATTAAGTTGGGCAACTATATTCTAAAACTATTCCAAATTTCAGCTCGATAGCGTAAGTGGTTGCTGAGATATAGAGGTGTGACAGACAGACGGACAGACAGACAGACAGACAGAGCGGCACCATAAGGGTTCGTTTTTTTTACCATTTTGGTATCGGAACCCTAAAAATGATCAGTGCATGCACCCTGTTATGGCATATCAAATTCGGTGCCAGGCAATATGCTCATCTTATAGCAGACTTACTAGATCCTGAAAAGAAGTTCTTCTCGCAAAGGATGAGTGCGTTGATCCGAGGACAAAGTCTACTAATTTAAAGAGAGTTTTAATTTATTTGTGTATTGAAAAGAAAAACATAATAAAATTCTCATATATCATGTCAAGTTCATTTACACTTCATATAACAACAAAGTTGCCAGCAAGCATGTCACATCTCCTTTGCTATGCAATGTTCACATTATCATCGATGATTATGAAATATTCAAAATAACCCTATTAAATTAATAGAACGTCGCCTTCATTGCATTTACAAAGATAATACCTTCATTGCATTTACAAAGATAATGCCTTCATTGCATTTACAAAGAATAGATATGTTGTAACTTTACATCGCGAATTGTATCTTTAATCCAACTTCTATAACCCTTGTTTTTCTGAGGGGTAAACATTGTGATCCTTGGAACTGTTCGTTCAGACCATGAAACTGAACAACTTTCCCAACAGGGAAACAAGAACAGGTTGAAATACGAAAAAAACTAATTTCATCCCAACATGCGCAATTAGCTAGTGCAGTTTTTATGGAAAGTTAAAATATTTTATCTTATTTCGACCTATGACCCTTAGAGAAAGTTGTCAGTTTCATGGTCTGAATATCAGTTTCAAAGATCACTGTTTACCCTAACATCTGTATATTTTACGCGCAGTTGAAGGAAGGAAGAAACTGGAAGCATTGTTCAGTAGTGTATAGTTGACGAAATATAATTTGAGGTAATTCGGCTTAACATCTATGTATGTATGTAGGTGGTTGGTACTATTCTTTGCCGGCATCTCACGGGCATTATTTTTTTATTGTCAATGGGCTTAATCCTGACCTCTTATTATACTTTATCCTGTGTTTCGTGAGCTCACCAATAGACGGTATATTGTGTGTGTCGCAGAGCGCTGTTCCCGTGTGGAGACAACATGGTGTGTATCATCGACGACCGCGAGGACGTGTGGCGCCACGCAAGGAACCTCATCCACGTGCGCCCCTACTCCTTCTTCCAGTCCACCGGCGATATTAACGCGCCGCCGCCACGTAAGACGCCATATTTTATTTGAATATTATTATTATAAAAACACATGTCTTGACTGACTGATTCATCAACGCTGAGCCGCAACCGCTATAGATATAGATGTGAAATTTTCTACGGAGGTTTCTTGCACGTTGAAACTACCCACTAAGGAAAGGATTATTCAAAATTCATCCCCCAAGGCGGTGAAATAAGAGATGAAAGTTGAACACAAAATGCATATATAATTGCATAAATATTTGCATTTGAGCTAATGAAAAGAAAAAATTAACATGTTTTTCAGAATTATTGGGGGGGGGGGGGGTAAATAAGGGATGAAAGTTTGCATAAAAATCTTGTAGTTTAAACATCAGATGCTTAAAAAATTGAATTTGACCTAATGGAAAGAAAATTACCCTTCTGTATATCAGCATTTTTGAGAAATCATCCCCCAAGGTGGTGAAATAAGGGAAGAAAATTTGTATAAAAATACTTCAGTTTTAACATGAGATGCTTTCAAGTTTGAATTTAAAGTAATGGAAAGAAAAAAATCACGTGTTTCAGCATTTTCGAAAAATCATCATGTAAATCATCATCATTTCAATCAATCATCATTATTTTTTTTACACTTGAAAATTCGGATTTGGGATAAGTACAAAAAATAAAAAAACATGTGTTTCAGCATTTTAGGAAAATCATCTCCCAAGGGGGTGAAATGAGGTATCTTATCATCCCTACATAAAATACGAAATTTTATGTAGGGATGATAAGATACCGCGAGCAAAGCCGTGGGCAACAGTTAGTTCTATATATTTTAAGTAATATTATTAATCCGAAAGTAACTACATCTATCTCCCTGCCTGTTATGCTTTAACGATAAATACGCTGCACCAATTCAGATAAAAATTGATGTAAGAACCTTTTTTCTGAATTCCACGCGTACGAAGTCGCAAGCAACAACTAGTCTGAAATATATCTAGGGAACCTAAAGTACGCAAAAGCTCAGGAGTAGGCCAGGATATTTAGAAACTTTTATATGAGTGGGTTTGAAGTAAATATAAATGGGACTTTTTTATTCTTATTGACAAAATTAAGTTTAAATACATATATGTAAAATTAAAGAAAAAAAAACCGGCCAAGTGCGAGTCGGACTCGCGCACTGAGGGTTCCGTACCACCACATAAACATAATTGTATTAGTTGAAATTTCAGTAAGTTAATGTGCTAGATTTTTTGAGTCCGACACGCGCTTGACCAAATTTTATTATTTGTTGTTATTTTATAGCCTATGCCCTATAAACATACCAATTTTCAAGTTTTTAAGTGTACCCGTTTTTAAATAGAACTAAAACAAAAATCGCCTCAGCAACCATCCAACTTGACCCCTCTCTTATATGAATGTTCTTGAAACGGGAGCTCACCACAATTGGTTACCATTAGTTGTGAGAAAAGTTGTAATATTTAATGATTTCAGACTTTTCCCATTATTTGTACTGTGAGACCTAGCTTCTTGCCAAATTTCATAATTTTAGGTCAACGGGAAGTACCCTGTAGGTTTTTCATTTTTGAATAAATGTATGGAGATGAGGACATAAAATGCCATATCTTTTGATTGCGTCGTTGTAAAAAATTTAAATTTTCAGATCTTGTGTGGTTCATGGATCCTAATATATGGTATTAATTTCAACCTGATACCTTTACCCGTTCGTGAGATAAAGGGTCTTGACAGACAGACAGACAGACAGACAGACGGACAACAAAGTGATCCTATAAGGGTTCCGTTTTTTTCTTTTGAGGTACGGAACCCTAAAAATATATAGGGAAGATGACGAAAAATACATTTTAAACCGAAAAATTCAAAAATAAAGTTTATCATTACAGTTGACATTTAAAATTTTGTATTTAAAATAATATTTAAGAAGTAAAACATTAAACTTCCATTACATATTATCCTTTAAGTGCAATTTCGACTTAACCTTACTGAAACTCCGAATTTCAGCAATTCCAATGGAAAAACATTTTAATGTTTAGGTAAACTACCTATGATTATAGTTCTAATGTGACCTAATTAGAACGACAGCGTAAGGGAGCGATGCGTAAAACATTGGAGCGACAGACACTTATCGCTGTGTCCAGCTCTCGCGCCTAGCTCTGTCCTGCCCCCTCAGCACAATGCCCTTATATGTATGTATATTTATTTAATGGCATCACATCTCATTACAAAACGTATTTCGCCAATGTCAAAGTAAAGGAATTGTTACAAAAATATGGCGACACCATGGCGACACGCCAATGTCCAGTGAAAGAATAATTTACACAGGAATCCGCATCTCGAAGATCGACGACTAGGAAAGCCTGTGCACCACGATGACTCCAATAAGTTGATAGGGGAAATTATTGAAGTCACGAAGAAAGCCGCTTCTCACCATCCAAAAACTTTAGTATAAGAATATATTTCCATTTTCTATTAAATGTTCACTTTGTAAGACATTTATCTTAGGTCAAACGTAATTTTTTGACGTTTGCTCCATCAATAAAAGTCAACAAATGACATTTGGCCTTAGACATGTAATTCTAAATACGCAAAACCTCTCGGGGGGTAGTTCCACCCATGTAACTGAACAACTTTTGGAAATTGAAATAAAAAAATCGAATCTTAATTCAAAATTAAAATCTGATCCGGTCAATTTGTATGGAGAAACATTTTTCTTTTTATTTCTAAAAGTTGTCCAGTTGCATGGGTAGGTAGAACTACCCCCCGAGAGGTTTTGCGTATTTGGTGTTACACATTGTAGTTTTTATTTAGGGTATCGTGCTGAGAGGGCAACTGTCATTCTAAACAAGCTTCATTATTTCAACTGTAATATTAGAAATTTCCCGTGTGATGCCGGCAAAGAATAGTACCAACCCATACATACCCTTGGGTGTCGTAAGAGGCGACTAAGGGTTAACTGGAGGACGGGCAGCAGCATTCTCCTTTGTATCTTACATCTTACTTATTGCGGTCACCTACAACCGCGGTACAGTGCCAGCCGTAACGCTAACAAACGAGGTGACTATGGTACTTCCCCTCCACATTTTTTCCAGCAAAAGCTATAATTCTGGAGGGAGCTCCCTGTCCTGTAGTGGACGTTTCATGGGATGTTATGATGATGATGATTAGTAAGGCATAATACTAGGCACAGACGAGTACCCTACGAGAGCCTCGGAGTCCAGTCGTCGCACAGTGGGGCCAAAGCTCCAAAAATGACAAATTTGAAAGTCGATAAACTTACGGAGTTTTTATTGATTTGCAGTATTTGTAGCGTATTGTGAGAGCCACCATTTATACGTATGTGAGATAAGTGAAAATATAGTCTTTTTTTTCTTCGAGAAAGTTGATTGTTTTCATTAGTACACACGGCCGCACATCAGTAGAAACACTTTTGGACCTTATGGCGTGGTAATAGAGTTGAAAAAGTTTCTACCGACAAGCGGTTGACCGTACAATGACTGGGATTTCGGGAGCGAAACCAATAAAAATTCACTATGTATATTCATAGGTCTATTATACAGGGGGTAGATAAACATCAACCGAAAACAGGAACTGTAGTTCTAGAATCTCACGAACATAGGTTGAAAGAAGAAAATGTTTGATGTATTAATTGGATTGAGATACAAGTTACATATTTGAATCTTTATGTAACTTCACTAAACAATCCTAAAGCACTAGTCTCTCTGAAGACTTTCTTTGTTCAAGTCTTTAAAGAAGGACAGATACGGAGACAACATACAAAAACTGGACAAGTGCGAGCAAGCAATAGTCCATTTTTAGGACCGCAAAACTTAATTTGTTTGCAAAGGTTTTTTCAGATTTCTAAAAAACTGTGCTACTTAGAAAGATCGTTTTATCATATTTTTCCTTTCGGAGACAAGGGGGGGAATGGTATTTAATTTTGTCATTTTTCATCATAACTTGAAAATTTGTAAAAAAAATAAAAGTCCATTTTGGAATGTACAAGTAAAGCCCTTTCATATGATACCACACTCGACCTAGTTACGACAATGAAAAATTTTGCCCCTCCTATTTGGGCTCTCTACAATAATAACAATAATATTTTTTTTATTTTTTCGTTTGCATTAAAATTGGGCAATCATATTCTAATACTATTCCAAAACCGCAAATTTCAAGTCGATAGCATGAGTGGTTGCTGAGATAAACATGTGTGACAGACAGTCGGACGAAGTCGCACCATAAAGGTTCCATTATTATTATCATTTATTTATTACAAAATTATATAACTTATAAAATAACAAAAAGTCCCGCAAAACTGCTACTTTGGCTCGAAACCCTATAAGGCTAAAACTACCTACCGATTCTGGTAATGATCACTGTTTCGCCCGTTATCGAACACAGGAATTTCATAATAAATATGTAGGCAGTACGTCAAACAGGCCGTCTCGTCTTGTTATTAACCTGTGTTGTAAATTTTATCGTAATGGTTAGAGCGATTCATCATATCATCCAATGAAACGTCCACTGCAGGACAGGGAGCTCCCTCCCAAATTCCAGAGTATGCGCCTGAGACGTTATGCAGAGCATAGCAGCTGGCACCGTGGATCGCGGTTATTGTTGACCTCAGTATGTAAGATGGTATGATACACAGAAAGACGCCGCTGCTGCCCAATCCGGTTCATAATCCCTTAGTCCGCCTACAAATTATTTATTACAAATGTTTATATTAATTTAAACAGAACTAGCCTATTGGCATGGTTGGTAGCGAAACATGGATGCTTGTTTTGTGTCTGGGTGTTATTTATTTAAGTATTCCAGTCTTAAATAGTCTTCTTTGGCTTTGCCTAACTAGGAATCGATGTGTAAAAAAATAAGATCAGTTGCAGTTGCGGAAAAATTATCTTGTTTTAAGCCTACCACGTAGTTGATAGACTCCGACGAGATTTTCTCTTCAAAACTAATAAGAAAATAACCAATGTTTTATTTTTAAAACAGCTGAAGAAAAACCAGCAAAGCTTCCCAGCGGTAAGAACGGCACGCAAACACAAGCGGTGATACACCAGATGCCCACACTCGACGACGAGCCAGAACAAAAGAAGGAACAAGCAGGAGACAATGGCAAGATACACGCCAGGGAGGAAAAGAAGGAGGAAAAAGAAAAGGAGAAGAAGGCGGAAGATGTTGCTGAGAAAGAAAAGGGTGCGTAAAGTTGCATTACTTTCTGGGCCAGCCGTCTGCTAAAGCAAAGTCTATAATGTAGTTATGTTTTGGGGGTGACTCCGTTTTCCCAACGACCACTGCAACCTGTGATGATCTGTTTTAGACAAGACTACATATCTATACATTCATAACTTCACGCCTCCTTCCCGTCGGGGTAGACAAGTCCTCCACCTGCTACGATCTTGACATACTTCCCTCGCTTCCTCTACTTTCATCAATCCTTTCATACATGCTCCCGGTTTAGGGTATTTTTAACCTGGCCTATAGAATGTCCTGATAAAAAACGTTGTTACTGATGCATTTAGCGATTGCTTATTCATTTCTGTAAAACATACACTCTCGCGCGTGTTCAAGCAGAGGGCTTTGCACTGTTGTCGAAAGTGGCCTCTGAAATAGCTTTTATGACCGCTATCTAATATTAATACCTACCTAGGCGCTTGGAATGGTGTATCGTGTTTTCTATCATGTTACTAAAGTGGATGTATAGCGAGGTGACGCCTGTTATCTCGAAAATTGATCCCGCAAGAAGTTGTATTACAACAGGACAGAGTGCGTGTGAGCAGGACAGCGATATGTCTCTGTCGCTCCGATATCTTATGCATTACTCCGTCCTGTTATCATACTCATCATTATCATATCGGCCGAAAGACGTCTACCACTGGACATAGGCCTCCCCTAAGAATCTCCTTGACGACCGGTCTTACTGCTGTCATTCTAATCAAACTAAATTATTGACAAAATTACGACTGTGAGAGCGTGCGCAGGCTAAGTCTGGCTCTGGCCGTTATTGCGCAGAATTTAAAACATGGGTCGCGGGGGTGAGTGTGGCAGGTGGAGGGCAGGCGATCGAATCGTTCATTGGCTCTCCGCCTGTCACCCATGCGCAGAAAATAACCGTTGTCAGAACCAAACTATCTCTTTCTTTCTTTTTGACGCTATACGACAGCTCCAGAATTCTTGAAGTTGTTTTAATTTGATAATTTGAATTCATAGTAACGTTTTTTATTTGTAGTAGAACACGCTGAAGGTGAAGAAAGTCAAGACCCAGTGGAGCCCAAATGGGTAGAGACTGCCGACGGACAGATAGAGGTCGAAGACCCGGATGACTACCTCATATACTTAGAAGATATACTCAAGAGGATACACCAGTAAGGCAATAATTTACGTTATCAGCTTTTACCATGTCAAAAATTCGTAATATTCAGGCTAGCACAGACTTCAAAAAATTTTATTTCTCCTTTTGTCTTGAAGTCAGTATTTTTTTTTCTTTTTATTTATTCTATAAATGTGCAATAGAAAATATCCCAACTAGCTAGAAAAAAAGTAGCCTATTGGTAGAGGAGCCGAGAAGGATTTTTCACGTGATAATCAGGGCGACTAAGAGATGTCTCAGTAGATGGGGCTTTATGAGAGGACCAGTAAAAACTATGTAAGTTCCAGACCGGAGCCCGGTTTTCAGGAGGCCATTGTCTGATGTTCAGCAAAAACAATTCTGATGCCAAAAGATGGGGACTGATAAGCAGTGATATAAAAACTTTGACCAGACACTGGATTGGCAAAAATCTGAAGACTGTTGGCAAACCAGACCATTAAATTGTTTTCTATTGAGAACCTGATAAAATTTAACGCGATAATCAAGGCGAAAAAGAGATGTCTCAACAGAAGATGCTTTATGAGAGGATCACGAAAAACTATGTAAGAAGTTCCATACCGTAGCCCGGTGTTCAGGAGGCCATTGTCTGGAAATGAAAAGTATTTTTTTTACGTGATATTTAAGGCGAACAATAGTGATTGCTTGTAATAGAGAAGCTAATACTGATAACAAATAAAAAAAAACAGACAATGATCTGAAGACTTGGCAAACCGGACCAAAAAAAATTCCCTTTTCAGATTTTCAGGCTTGTCTAGAATGACTTTAGCCCCCGGTTTTCTTGTCTGGTCAAGGTTTTTATATCACTACTCATCAGCCCCCATCTTTTGGCATGAGAATTGTTTTTGCTGAAGATCACGTTTTTTGTTCCTTTTCATTTCCAGACAATGGCCTCCTGAACACCGGGCTCCGGTCTGGAACTTCTTACATAGTTTTTCGTGATCCTCTCATAAAGCCGCATCTACTGAGACATCTCTTAGTCGCCCTGATTATCACGTGAAAAATCCTTGTCGGCTCCTGTACCATATGTGCTTTCCCATGGTTTAAAGTGTCAGCGTACCAATTTTCATCAATATCGGTTTAGTGGTTCAGCTGTGAAAGCCTAACAGATAGAGTTACATTCGCAATTTGTAATATTAGTTGGGATATATTGGACAGGATGTATTATTATGCCTATAGTTCGTCCATCTTAAGAATGCAGTGACCCCTCCGATGCAGTGATTCCCCCGACCCCCCCCCGAAGTCCCTTACTAACAATTCCGAAAATAAATAACGAGTCTGTAGTGAATGGGATACCTTACCATTTCACCACCACCACATTAAAGAGTAATGACAAAAAAAAAGTGTCGTCGTAGTCAATGTCTGGCTGGAAAATATCTCCGACCATCATGTCGAAGGATACCCGCTGAACATACAAAAAAAAAAATGCAGTGAGTCATCGCTTTTGCCGCTGGTAGCTAAGCCCCGTAACCAATAAGGTTGCTAACGAAAAGAAAATGAAAAAAAAATTTTTTTTGTATTTTAACTCCACTGTTAATACGCCTGTAACCTGGATTTGAACTAATAACTTGCTGCATTCGTAACGCGGACGAACTATACCTGCAGATACATAATGATGCAACATTTTCCGATTAAATTTTTCCAATTAAAGTAAACATTATCTTTTGCAGACACTTCTACGAGCTGTACGACAAAACGGAAGGCAAGCATATTCCGGACCTGAAGCAAGTGATACCGGCAGTGAAGAGCCAGGTGCTGGCGGGCTGCAGCCTCGTGTTCAGCGGGCTCGTGCCCACGCACCAGAAGCTGCACACGGCGCGCGCCTGCCTGCTCGCGCTCGCTCTCGGGGCCACGGTCACGCAGGACTTTACCGACAGTACCACGCATCTAGTGGCCGTCAGATCAGGTCAGTTGCAAGCCATATCTGCAGGGCAGGGCACATCGAACAACGCATCATCATTATGGTGTTCAGTGTCTCCTATTCAGGGCCGGTTAATGGTGATATATTTGCATGACCGCTTAAAAACAGCTTTATTTGCATGACCGTCGCCCGCACACGTCGGGCTACCCTTGTCTCCCCGTCATCCGTGTGGCCAGCCCGTGTGCGCAAGATCGGAAAAATTTATTTCAATACATTACACCCATCATATCAGCCGAAAGACGTCCACTGCTGGACATAGGCCTCCTCTAAAGATCTCCATGACGACCGATCCTGCGCTGCTCGTATCCAGCGGCTTCCCGCGACCTTGACTAGATCGTCGGTCCACCTTTGGTGGCCTGCCAACGCTTCGTCTTCCGGTACGTGGTCGCCAACCAAACGTCGTCGAAGAACCAATGGCCGGAGGCAACTACGAACTCCGTGTGCAGACACTGCAGACCCTTTACAAGATAAACCGACGATCTGGTCTAAATCGTAGGAAGTCGCTTGATGTGGAGATCTTTAGTGGAGGCCTATGTCAGCTGTAGACGTCTTTAGGCTGATATGATGATGATATCTGAAGCAAGTAATTATCCTTAAAACATCCTTAAACTTGAAACCGTTCTGTACTACACTAAGTCTTCAGGCCATATTATAACAATGTGATATTTTGGAAAAAAAACATCAAAAATGTAAATTTGATTTATATAGATAGAAAAAACACTACTGTTCATACTTTGGTTTAGTCACCCAAAGAAAGGTGGGGTGGTACTTTCCATAGCTAATAGGACACGGGATGCAAGTGTCGTCTGCAGACATCATCATAATTGTAGTGTGGGTTTTAAGATCTATGACCAACCTCACAAATGCAGAAGTATAGAGCTGGTGTTTATGACGTCAGTTGGCTGCAGCATGGTGCAGAAAATGGAGACAGCAAGAGCCTACATTCTCGCCTGCAGCCTCGGGGCTAAGCTCATGCAGGCCGACGGATCAAGTTATTTGCAAGTAATATACCTTGAAGGCAGTTCTGGAAGAACCCATTAGATAGAGTGGCGACCACGAATTGGAAGACTGATCTGATACCGATCGCGAGAAGCCGCTAAAAGCGGTCGAAATAGGACCCATCGTCGTTGATGGGGTTCGTTGATCGTAGAGATCTTTAAGAGAGGCCTGTGTCCAGCTGTCACAGATCTTTATACTGGACAAAGCTTCCCAAAAAGCCATCACGAAAAGTGTTACGTTGGGAAGAATCATCATTTAGCTAGTAGTTATTAATGTATTGTTATTTAATTCTCGTTTGCAGGGACAGCAAAAGTGAACGCAGGCCGCAAGATGAGCGAGGGTAGGAACAAACTTCACGTGGTGACGGCGGAGTGGCTGTGGACTTGTGCCGAGCGCTGGGAGAGAGTCGACGAGCGGCTGTTTCCTCTGCAGCGCACGGGGCAGGTACTGTGACAAGTTGACAACATCCAGCAAACAAAAATACAGAGTGTAAGGAACGGTGTACCGAAAATTCTAAGAGCGTGTTCAGTTAAAAAAACTGAATAACATTCCCAAAGAAACATTTATGGGAAACGAAATAATTTTTACCACAAATTATTCACTCTGATCGAACAATTCGTATAGAAATCAATTTCTTTTTCCCAAAAATGTTTGTTTGGGAAAGTTGTTCAGTTTCGTTGATCGATCACGCGCGATCAGTTTTCGGTACACCGCCCCTTATACCCTGTGTACAGCGCGTTCAGAACTAGTCTGTCTATGTCGGTTATTTTCCGCGCATTGGTGATAGGCGGAGAGCCAATGAACGATTCGCTCGCCTCCTGGAGCCGCGCCCACCCCTGCGACTCATTTTTCGACTTCTGCGCATTAACGGTCACAGACAAATTTATTTTGTACACAGTATACTACCAAATACATCTACCGGCCCACTTTGCATGTTAAAGTTTGATTGCCCTGGTTAAAAATCAATTTAATGTAAGGTTTAGCAAAAATATTTGATGTAGTTTCGAAGCTGGCTGGCTTTGAAATTCGTCAATTTTTGTTACTCTTTACATTAATTTTTTAGCTAGGTATCGTCAATAATAAATTGCAAGGTGGGCCGATAGATGTGTCTGGAAGTATACAGGGTGGATTTTTGAGATGGGATAGCAAGGGCTGGTACGGTCAACCGCTTGTCGGTAGAAACTTTTTCAACTCTATTACCACGCCATAAGGTACGAAAGTGTTTCTACTGATGTGCGGCCGTGTGTACCATAATCGTTACGACTTCACGAAAATGGTCTCAGGAGACTATTCATAACTCTATGTAACTCTAAGAAATATTTTTTCATTACATTTGCTCGAAAAACGTACTTACGAGTACTAGGACGTAAACATTGCTCGTAAGTAGTTACTTACCGAACTAGTGCGGTAAGTAAAAAAAAGTAAACTACCAAGGAGTTTTTACACTCTGACCATAAAATTATTTTGTAAAAATACTACAGTGGTGATTTTTTACTTGGGTGACGACTGCCTACCTATATTTAAAATAAAATGGAGAGTACCAGGAGAACATAAATCGACAAGAGGTTGACAGTACCCATGGTTGGTTCCTTTACCAAGTGTATTACTTATACCTGTTTTCTCGCAAATGTATTGAAAAACGTCGTAAGATACACGTCCGTAAGGTTGTTCACACACTACGTCCGATCCGATTTCGTGAAAATAAGAATCAATAGTAAAATCGGATGACGGAAGCCGGATCTAGTGCGTAAACTAACATAGAAATAGTTCTACGACTACTTCGGACCGGGTTCGGATCGGATACGGATCGGACGTAGTGCGTAAACACCCTAAGGGTTATGACACTTATGACAAACTCGTGTCGATAGTACGCCCTCGACTTCGTCTCGGGTTTACAAAACGTTGACTCGTTTGTAATAACCCTACTTACGGCTATTGTGTCCGGGGTGTGACACTAAAAGAGGTTAACCAATAGCGCGTGTCCCCACAGAGCAGCTCGCGCCGCCCCCCCGCGCACTGCAGCTCGCCGCCCCCCGCGCCCGCGCCCGCGCCCGCCGGCGCCCCCCCCGCCGCGGCCCGCAAGCGCACCCCGTCGGGCCGCTTCATGGACACCCTCAACCCGCTGCTCTCCTTCTCCAGCGACGACATCGCCGACATGGACCGGGAGGTCAGTAACTAACTGGTATCACTATAAAGTACTAGCACACAGAACAGACACTCTCCGACCCCCGCCCGCAATCCACCCCGCACCCCTGCGCACAATGTCCAGTGCTCCTGTGGGTCAGTTGTATTGAATATGCAGAGGCCTACGCGCGCTTCCAAATTCAAATTCTCGCTCGTTGTACGTAGTGCCCGGGGTGTGATATTATCTTACTGCCTGATGGCTGTATCTTGAAACGGCCGATTGCCATCTTATTAAAAGTTGAAGTTGACCTCAGAGCACTTCGACAAAGGAGGTTGCAGTAGCAACCCTTTCAGCCATACCATAAGATTATCCATTTCTTGCAGGGGACTTCTATACTAAAATGTAAAAAAAAATCTAACTCCCAAAAATAATATCTATTTATCTATCTTTTTGAGAAATATATGACTTAATACTAATAAAATATACTTAACAATTAGGAAAAAAATTGTGCAAATCACGCATAAAATGACTATTACGTTACTGTTATCTCCACACAGGAAAAACGACTCAAAAGTAATACAAAAAAATGTCTACTGCGCCGTAGATTCAGAGTTCAATTTCCGGCCGAAGCATATACAAAGTGTAACTGAAAGGTGTGATAATACTGAAAGATGTGAATCTGCCCATGAAACTGAACAACTTTTCTCAAGGAACGTAGATCAAAATACGAAAAAACAAATTTAATCCCCCATACAAAATGCGTGAACAAGGCGTGATATTATGTATGTATGTACAAAATGCGCTAATGCTACTGCAGTTTCTATGGGAGGTCAAAAATTTATTTTGTTCTATAACGCGTGCAGAATAATTTCGGCTCTAACGTCTATTTTCTACGCATGGGTTACAGGCGGAGAGCCAATGAACAATTTGCACGCTTCTCCCCTTCTGCCGCGCTCACCTCCGCGACTTATGTTTTGACTTCTGCACATTAACGGTCACAGCCAGAGTTATTTTGAACGACGTATATGACCTAGATTTTCTTACTGGTTAGTTGTGATCATTGTAAAAAAAACTCCGACTATTGATTTCAGGTGGAAGATATCTTCAACGAGTCAGACGAGAGTACGTCAGACTCGGAGAAGGCAGCCCCGGAAGACGACCTGGATGACGAGGAGAACCCGCCGGAAGACAGGCTGCTGACCCTCGAGACGGAGGACAGCTCGCAAGACCGGTTGCAGGGCACGCTCGACGACGATGATGATAGCGACACTAATCTAGGTAAGTCATACATACATTGTGTATTTTTGTCGTTTTGTTTCCGTAGCTCTGCGATTCTACTAATAGTAAGGGTGCTGGCTGCATTTTGGGTATGTGATTTGCTCATGATTCATAGGGATGATAGATCAGCTCAATACGAATCGATTTGGTCCTTACAAGTTTTTCTGTGCGTCGCTGCGTTTTTGAGTTAAAGCAAAAAAAATGAAAATAAGATACTAAATAATGTTTTTTTGTCTGCCTTTGTGGCTCCTGTTGAAAATACTTCTGAAGATGTAGACAATCGAAGAGGCAGACATGCAGGTGGTTTATTGCATTTTAAAGCGCTGTAACTTTACAACGCAGGGCTATTATGGTGGCAGACCATTTTTCTGGGATTTTATACATTGTATTCAATAAGATAGTCATAGTCTGCCAGGTGCACGTTTCAGTGTCAAATTTCAAAACAGTTCAAAAACGCAGGGGTGTGGATGTCCGCCAATATTTTTTGTATCTTTTAGAGGATGCTCCTTATCATCAGTCAAAGAGGCAGACATGAGCAAATCATGAAGAAATTTGTCCTTCATCACCCTTACTGTAAAAGGAAGCGATTTTTGTCTCAACATTTAAGACCCTGTTCATGCTAGGGTTTGGTTTGGTTCAATAATGTATGGGCAATAATGGACATGAGGAAATAAATGGCCTTATCTTTTAATTGTGTAGTAATAGAAGCTTGAAATTTTCACAACTTCAAGGGTCCTTAGAGCTCAATTAGTAGATTAGTAGCCAAGGGCTGTAAGGCATCAATTGCAGCCCGAGATTTATTCAGGCGCACGAGCGCAGCAAGGGCGCCTATAGTTCGAGGGTGCAATTGATGCTTACACCCGAGCTAACTACTCTGCTTTACATCTCGATTGTGAGGTAAGTAGGTCTTTATTACCACCAATTGTAGGTGACCAATTAGCGCTATAGGGTAATAATGTAGCTAGAAAAGCCCTAGGGCGGTAAGTAATTAAAACGCCCGCCGCCCCGCTGCTGGAGGCGGCCATCAAGGCGGAGCCGCGCGTGGAGGTGGAGGTGCTGCCGGGCGGGGGCGTTACAATTACTTATCGCCCTAGGGCTTTTCTAGCTACATTATTACCCTAGAGCGCTAATTGGTCACCTACTTTTTCCAAGTAACATAGATTTTTCGTTCTCTCATACAGAATGTGCTGTCAGCTGAAGTAGTTAGTATGGGAATTTTTTTTTGTGTTTCGACCTATGTTCCTCGGGAAAAGTTGTTCAGTTTCATAGACAGAACCACCTCTTAAAATATTCGGGGTTATAAAAAATAAGTGTAGCGATAGTTTAAAGCTGTGAAGGACCTGCGCGAGCTTCAATCTGTTATAGGTGTGGGCAAACTACTTGAACAATGAACTTGGTTGCGCAGAGTTGATTTTACATACAAATTGACGTGCGCAATTATTATTCAAGTTTTGTTTTAATTTCTTATTAAAACTTTGTTGTTATATTTAATTACTTTTGTTAGGAGAGCAAACTACCAAATTGTTATTATGGCAAAATTATATTGCTAAGTTGACAACTCTGTAAAAACAACATTCAGTTAGCTATTCCAACAAACCAGCTATTGCTACCCTAACAATAGTCGCTCCCCCTTCAGGCCATACATACAATGTGTTAATTAAATAACGTAATATCTCTTGGGTGGTGGCTCTAGACATGAAACTGAACAACTTTTGTTCTACGACTTTTGAAAATTCGCAAATAAAAAAAATTGCTCCTTCATACAAATCGATAAGCTGACCAAGCCAATTTGTATGAAAAAGCAAAAATATTTTTTGCGAATTTTCAAAAGTCGTAGAACAAAAGTTGTTCAGTTTCATAGCCAGAGCCACCACCCGAGAGGTTTTGCGTTATTTAATTAACACGTTGTATATCACTTAAATAATACAAATACGTACATCGTACGTTCAACTACGTGACGGTACACATGGCATGAAAGGTGAACCACATTTGTCGACAGGATAGTAACAACTGGTTTGTTGGAACAACTTAATGCTGTGTTTACAGAGTGGAAACTTATAAATAATTTTACCATATCAAAATACCCACCACACGATTATTGTTCAAGTTGTTTATCCTGCAGTATACCTGGCGCCAAACAGCACTAAATCGAGACAGCTTGCGCCTACTTGTGTCGGAAGGATTATCTTTAGGTCGCTGTGCCAAGTAGTAAGTGATAGTTTATAAAATATGGATTGTGTTTGCAGAGGAGTCCCTGCCCCGGCGCAAGCGCGCGCGGCCTCGCAGCCCGCCCTCAGACGAGGACGAGCCGCCCGACGACGACGACAGCTCCTGGCGACTCATGGGCGCCGCGCTCGAGCGGGAGTTCCTCGCGCAGGACTGATGTTAGCGTCAGCCGGGACACTGCTACTCACCAACATACAACGTGGCCAATAATAGGACTGACAATCCATTAGAAAACGAGTGTAAAACTCATTGAAACTAGATGGCGCTTTCAAATAATCTGGAAAGTTAACTAACTAAAGTTAACATTCCATCGAGTATTGTGTCACGGGTTAAAAAAAGTTTACAAAATTTCAATATTCGTTTCTTTTATTGACACTATATTGAAATATTGTATGTTTTTTGCAGGAAAATTTGTAGAAATTATAACCATATTATTTGTTGGCGCCATCTAGTTTTAGTGAGTTTTATGCTTTTCCGGGTTACGATTTCTAGTAGGGATTGTCAATCCTTTCGTATTATTTGTCCATGCTAAGACATACCCCACCCTCGTACCATGATCACGTTATTACACAATGCAGTTCACGGGAAGCTATTGCAAATTGGCACCTCAAATCTATTTAACCAGTGCCTTCGTCAAATCCCCTAGTTAGGTAGTGGTGCATAACTGATGCTACATGCCACATCACAGCGTACTGTTGTCACCATACCCTACCCCCGTACCAAGACACGACCATGTTAACATTTGTGTAGATTTATGTCTTTGAATCGCGATTTCGTTGGAATTTACAGGAGTTTTCGGGGGCGACTAAATCGATCTAAGCCATATATGTGTGATAAAATTAGCTTTGTCCGTTTTTTAAGTTGTTCTTCTGGCTCAGGAAATCCTACAGAGCAGTGAGTTAACCTCGTTTTTTATATGGTTTAAATGTAGGGTTATACTTTGGGTATGAATAAAAATCTGCAAATAGAGGTTGAAATACGAAAAAAAAAAGAAACTATATCAGCTACGCATATTGAATGGGAGGTAAAAATTTTTTTTTCGTATTTCATCCTCAGAAAAAGTTGTTTAGTTTCATGGGCAGATTCACACCCTTCAGGCTTACCTATCAGGGTTGTCTATCAAAATCTTGCCGCAAGAACCTACAAAAAACTTACCCCTAAACTTAATTAAATGCCATCAGAACGACGCCAATAAATTAGAAATACATAAATTATTGTAATTGTCACTTCGGTGTGCTGTATTTCTTGGACTGAGGAATGACAATCCTTGTACTCGTATTTTTCAGTTATTTAAGTCTTCAAGTCCAGATGGCTCTTGATTAACTTTATGAACAAATGTATGTTTTTTTTTTTTTTTTTTCGCTCAGGGCAAGATTTTGATTGGCAATCCTGCGGCGATTACTTATAGTGGATTGGGTAAACTATTTTCAACTCTTGCTGTGGGACCTGGGATTTCGCATTGGTTTTTATTTTTAATAGACTAGGCTTTGTCAGTTGAACTGACTGGGATGCTGTACCGACAAGAGCCTAGCTCTTAAATTAAAGAAGAAGAAGGCTTTGTCGGCTCAATCTGGGCTCAATGTTATTAGATTTTACACTGCCTTGATTATTTCCTAGGCACCCATGGTATTTATTTCGTCCTTTTTGACAGACAGTCGTGTATGCAAATATGGCAATTACAAATCAGACTGTTCAAATTGTACCAAAGTTGTATGTACATACAAAGGTTAGTTTTGATAATCAGTCAATCTGTGGTAACCTTATTCTTCCCACAAACAATATTAAATGCTAAAAATAAATGGTTAATGTGATCATGGTAAGGGGGCTAATCATAGTATACTAGTTTACTAGTATTATATGATCTGCGTCATAGTTGAGCTCTATGGGCTCTCCTTTCAAGCCCGCAGTGTGAATGTTCCATGCTACAGTGAATCAATAAAATTGTGCGGTAATCCAAGGTTTTTTCTTTTTATAGCTTCTAAAATCAACATAAAAAGGATTCCACAAAAGTATATGACATTTAGGAGGTAAACAATATGACCTAAACATTAAAAAAAATCATAAAACAAAATACCCGACTGTGTAGAAAAATATGAACTAAAAAGAGAAAAAACAAGTTCTAAAAATTTCTTGAGGAAGCGGGGACAAAAAAAACTACATCATATATTTGAAGTTGAAAAACCACCTCCAACCAAACACATAATTTTAGTCCGTTTCTCCCGCCTGCAGTACCACATGAAATTTTTAGAACTTGTTTTTCTATTTTCAGTTTATTCAGTGTTCTAAACATTCGGGTAATTATTTCTTGTTTTTTTTTTTATGAAAAATGTCTGTTTTTTTGAGGGCGTCGTCCGCTTAAAGTCGCGCGGGCTTAGATTATGAATAACGGCAATGCGCGCGGGCGCCCGCTCACTTGTGAAATAGTATGAACATGTCCGTCACACGCACGCGCGCCGGGTACGCTGTTCAGTATTTAATTCACACGCGTGCGGGCGCCCGCGCGACTTGCCCTTATTATTATTTTTTATGACACTCCCACAACACAGAGTAACTACCACTCGGCCATCAATTAGTACCTATTATTTTAAAGAATTATCCCCCAACTCCTAACCGTGGACCTTCCGCCATTAGATCATTAACATTAAAAGATGACTACTATACGCAGATACTTGTTTAGTTTTGAAAAATATATGAAACATGGTTTATAACTGACAGTGGACATACATAAAAAAATACAGTAGAACATAGGACCTCTTCCTTTTTAGGGTTCCGATACCAAAATGGTAAAAAAAGGGACCCTTTTGGTGCATCACACCTCTATATCTCAAAACATGATTATTACTGTAAAGGGGGGCAAAATTTCAAATTGTCGTTACTAGGTCGAGTGGGGTATCATATGAAAGGGCTTTACTTGTACATTCTAAAAAGTATTTTTTCACTTCTCATGCTCTGAAAGTGCTTTTTTGTGCAGGATATAGGCTGCACAAAATCGATTTTTTGCACTAGGGCAAAAAAGTAATCGCGGTGGTGTACGCCCTGCGCGCGGGCCTGCTGCACCCCTCATTCTTCAATTACATTTAGAGAGTACTTTTACGTTTTGTTTCCTCGCAATCAAAGTGAAAAGCAGAGTTTATAACTCGTCCACAAAACCATTTTATCCTCGACATTACTATCAGCCCTCGCCTTCGGCTTGGGCTGCTAAAAGTCTCGGGAAAATGGTTCATTTTGTGCACTTGTTGTAAAATCTACTATTGTATATTTTTTTACCTCTTTGTTTTCAAGTTGTGATGAAAAAAAAACCGGCTAAGTGCGAGTCGGACTCGCGCACTGAGGGTTCCGGACCACCACATAAACATAATTGTATTAGCTGAAATTTCAGTAAGTTAATGTGCTAGATTTTTTGAGTCCGACACGCGCTTGACCAAATTTAATTATTTGTTGTTATTTTATAGCTTATGCACTATAAACATACCAAATTTCAAGTTTGTAAGTGTTCCCGTTTTTAAATAGAACTAAAACAAAAATCGCCTCAGCGACCATCCAACTTGACCCCTCTCTTATATGAATGTTCTTGAAACGGGAGCTCACCACAATTGGTTATCATTAGTTGTGAGAAAAGTTGTAATATTTAATGATTTTAGACTTTTCCCATTATTTGTACTGTGAGACCTAGCTTCTTGCCAAATTTCATAATTTTAGGTCTACGGGAAGTACCCTGTAGGTTTTGCATTTTTGAATAAATGTATGGAGATGAGGACATAAAACGCCATATCCTTTGATTGCGTCGTTGTAAAAAATTGAAATTTTCAGATCTTGTGTGGTTCATAGATCCTAATATGTGGTATTAATTTCAACCTGATACCTTTACCCGTTCGTGAGATAAAGGGTCTTGACAGACAGATAGACGGACAACAAAGTGATCCTATAAGGGTTCCGTTTTTTTCTTTTGAGGTACGGAACCCTAAAAATGACAAAAATATACCATTTCCCTCCTTATCTCCGAAGTTTGCGAAAGGAAAAATCTGAATTAATTCCAGTCGATAGAAGTTTATGTAAATATTACAGCAAAAATAAAAAGATCTGCACAGTTTTTTAGAAATCTGCAAAAAAACCTTTACAAACAAATTTAGTTTAGCGGTCCTAAAAATAGACTTTATTCCTTCCAAATTTACTATAGATATATCGGAACCCTTGGCGCGCGAGTTCGACTCGCACTTGACCGGTTTTTTTTTAATTCAGTTCTATCGTCCTTTCAATGCTGGTAAGTCAGATTAATGTAAAAATAATTAGCTATTATCATTTTATTTACACTATAATTACTCTACATGATTTCTAATCTAAATAGCATAAGGATCATTTTCATCAAAAACATGAAATTTGGTGTAGGTTGGCTTCTCAGTGAAGTCCTTCTTTCCCTGTTGCCAGCCTCTGGCAGGTGCTTTTTTGTAATTAAATCCGGACTCCAATTTTCCATACAACTCTGTTTCACGTTCGATATCCTCCCTGTACCTCTCTTTAGCAACTTTCTTGCCTGTTACTGGATCTGTAACGTCGCCAAATGGGTGAACAACCTCTTTGACTTCATGTGAGATCAGTTTGGTCAATTTCTGAGGAAGTGCTTGTATCAAAACAATGTCCCCAGACTTGCATTTCTTCTCAGGATCATGGCAGTAGTAGAACTCATCCTTTCGGAAGTACTGAAACAATACAAAATTTAGGCTTTTTAAATTTTAATATGTATTGGATAGTAGTGGTAACATACTATGGAAAAAATACCAACCATCAGCAAGTTTTCATCTAATTCTAACCTCTTCACTCTAATTTTAGCAGCGTTTTGTTTTACCGACGGAACACATTGTCCTAACAAAAGTAACTTCCGTGCACCTTCAGCTACATTTCGAGCCATTGTTTAACTTATTGTTAGTCTACTATGCAAATCAATAACTAAGTTTTGAAAGAAATAATATTATGTTGATTTTTTTTTTGGTTTCATTCTTCCTTTCGGAAAGGCAAAGAGTACAAAGCCCATACAGCCATTTCTGATGTGTATTTCTATCTTTCTTTTTGCTCCCCTCGTAAAGCGATAGTGAACTTTACGAAGGATAAAGTTCGTGACTTTTTGGGACAACACAAACGGGGCTTAAACACGAGATCACTTGAAATCTTCATCAGCTGCGCACTCCGTAGTAAATTTACTGCATAACACACTATCTTTATTATCCACTAAATCACTAAATGCACAAAAAAACAAAATTTCAATTAAGCAGGCAAACGCCCATGTCGAGTTCCCGCCAAAAAGCTAATATTGTTGAATTAATTTTTTTTTTGGTTTCATTCTTCCTTTCGGAAAGGCAAAGAGTACAAAGCCCATACAGCCATGTCTGATGTGTTTTTTTTTTTTTTTTTTTTTTTGGGCCCACGCGACAAGCGTATTTGCCACAAACATATACATTTTATTTTATACATTTATTTGGATGATGTAAAAACGGGGAAATGGAAAATCAAGAAAATAAAATAATTTGGGACGAATTTGGAATATTTCGGAGGGAAAGGATCGGGTCAGTGTTACAGCTTTATATTATTATAATATATAAATATTGATAAATACTTATATACATCAGGATTGTTATAGGAAAGGAGAACAGGAATAGAAGTCGGCATAGGAACATGTAGGGACAAAAGGGAATCATATAGACAAGAATTATCATTTAATAGACAGGAAAGAAACAGATGATTTACATCAGCAATATCCAGGCCACATTCGCAAGTCCCACTTTCTATGATGCCAATACGAGCGAGATGGGCAGGTGAACAAACGTGACCCAATCTCATTCGAATAAGAGTGTTTGTTACGCGTTTATCAAATTTTATTTTAAAAAACCACGGTTTTGAAGGAATCTGAGGTTGGATTTGAAAGTAAAATTTGCCCTTGGTTCTACCACTTTCCGACCACAATCCATTCCAGGAATCCTGAAGATGGACTGCGGGCAGCGCTACCAAATCATGACAGTAATTAGTGTACGGGTAGGTATAAATCTCCACATTGTATAGCATCGTTCGCTAGATGATCCGCAAATTCATTTCCTGGTATGTCAGAATGACCTGGTATCCAAGCAAGACACACCTGTAAGCCTTGGTGGCAGCATTTGACCAATAGTTCCCTAATCTTCAAAACAACTGGAAATGCATTACCTCTGCTAAAAGGAAACCTAGCTAGAGCCTGCAAAGCACTATTTGAGTCCGTAAAGATAATTGTTTTTCTGAGATTACAAATGGATGCGTATTCAATAGCTTTTAAAATACCATAGCATTCTCCAGTGAAAACTGACGTTTCCGGGGGAAATTTTATTTTTTGAACTATCTTAAACCTTTCATGATAAACACCCACTCCCAGGTTACCCGAGCGAGAATGCTTTGAAGCATCAGTATATATACAGTCCCATTCAATCCAATCTCGATTTTTAATGGACTTAAAGTTAAATTTAGCTACAACATCATTCTTGGCAACACCAATATCTAAACGAATGTCTGGTGAATAAACTAGGGAATCATAATCATTATGATACAACGGGAAAACAGGAAGCTGATAAGTTGGTGCTTGCAGAGAAACGAACTTTTGAAAACTTTTTACAATGGGAGGGGCAGATTTGTTAGTCCAATAAGAACATGATGAAATGAGATCTGTAAGTTTCTGTAATTTAGAATGGAGGGGATGGTCAGAAACTTGAAGAGCACGGAATGTAAACTTGTCTGATAAGAACTGACGTCGTAAATGTAGTGGAGCATCACGGCATTCGACCTGTAAGGCGTTAATCGGACTTGACTTCATAGCTCCCGTAACAATTCTTAAAGCTTTAGATTGAACTTTATCTAATTTCGATAGCGCAGTGACGTTGCAAGGTTCCAACAAAAAAGAGCCATAATCAATTCTGCTCCTAATAAAGGCATTGTACAACAATTTCATACAGAACGGATGAGCGCCCCACCAAACTCCTGACAGGCATCGCAGCATATTTAGCGCCTGTTCACATTTACCCGTTACATACTCACAATGATTAATTCCAGTAAGTTTCCTATCCAATATGATACCCAAAAATTTTGCGTGGTTCTTAACAGGAATATCGCAATCGTCATAGGTAACAGATATAGGGGGAGGCAAACGTTTCCTTGAAAAAAGCACCACTGAACTTTTACTTGGGGATAAATCTAAACCATTTGCATCCAACCAACCCTTCAGTCTAGACAATGAATTAATTAAAGTTTCCTGACACCTTTCAATATTTCGATCAATACAATATAAGACAACATCATCTGCAAATTGAAGTTTATTGATTCCACAGTTTAAGTAGGCATCTAAGTCAAAAGTGTATATATTGAACAGAAATGGACTCAGAACTGATCCCTGAGGCAGACCCTTCCATACGACTCTTGTCTCAGTGGACTTTTCCAAGTGAAGTTTGAGATACCTTTCAGATAAGGAATTTATAATAAAGTTTATTAATATGGAAGGGACTTTAAGAATTTTTAATTTATTAATAAGATCACAACATTATCGTAAGCGGAGCTTATATCGAGAAATGCGGCAATAACAGACTGATCTACTGAGAAAGCTATGCGAATATCTGTGGTGAAGATACTGATACTATCCATTGTACTCCTTCCTCGCCTAAAACCATATTGGTTGTCACTTAAAAGTTTGTTTGACTCAACAAACCATTCCAAGCGGATTTTCACTAAGTGTTCAGCTATTTTCATTAAGACAGATGAAAGAGCTATTGGTCTATATGATGTACAATCTAATGGGGATTTGTTGGGTTTTAAAATTGGTATTATCTCCTGAGTTCTCCACGAAAGAGGAATATTGCCTGTAATCATAATTGAATTTATAAGTTTTAAATAATATAGCAGAGTATCATCACTGGCATGGGAGAGAAAAGAATATGGAATTCCATCCAAACCAGGAGCAGAATCCCTTACAGATGATAAAATTCCTTTAAGTTCCACCAAAGAGAAAGGAGAATTGAGGCTTGAACAGTCATGATCATGATTGACGGCGTCATAAAGTTGGAACAGGGTTAAGTTTTCTGGAACTGAAGGTGGAGCTAATCTATCCAAGAAAGAGCTTGCAAGGGATTCTGGGAGGAATGATGTGGCCGTGTCATTAAAAGAACATCTAAATCTCCTTATATTGCGCCAAACCAAAGAAGGGTGAACGTTTGGCGAAATAGAAAGACAAAAAGATTTCCAGCTATCAAATCTTTTTTGTTTGAATAACTTACGTGTTTCAGATAAAATATCAAGTAATCTACTAAAATTTTCATTGCTACCACATAAAGAGTATTCCAGTTCAACTTGCTTTCTACGTTTGATTGCTGCAGAACACTCACTATCCCACCAAGGCGGGGAAGGTAAAAAGCCCCGAGAAGAGCTTTTCAAAGGAAAAATCTCATCAGCAGCTGCTATAAATATCTTTGCTAAGGCCTCTGAATATTCATACTCCGAACCAACTACAAACGGAGGAAGGGCAGCAAGCTTACGATTTAAACATTGTTTGAAAGTGTACCATTCAGCCTTACTCAAATTATATTTTAAACGGGGCTTACGTTTAAATAAAGGTGTATTAAGAAATGGAAATGAAATAAGTAATGGAAAATGATCACTCCCAAACGTAGATTCCAATAATGCAGTCCAAGTAAGTGATGTTGCCAAATTAGGTGTACAAACTGTGAGATCAGGAGCACTTCTTCCTTGACTTGGAGAAGTACGACGGGTGATAGAACCATTATTTAATATACATAAATTATGTTTGTCTACGAGGTCTGCCATAACTAGTCCTCTATCATTAGTCAGAGAACTACCCCATGACTGGTGCTGAGCATTAAAATCACCAAGTACTATAAAAGGTCTAGGAAGGATTGCCAAAATATTATCAACTTCAGTCATTATCGAGGAAGAAGGACGAGGGATATAAATAGATACAAAACAGATATTGTGAACACTAACTGCAATTACTGAAAAATCGTTACTATGAGGGGGAATACTAAACAAAGAAAAAGGGAAAGAGTGTTTAATCAGTAAAGCTACGCCAGCATATTCGTCGAATCTATCTTCTCTTACACTAGCATAACCAGGAATTCTGAATCGGATTTCCGGGCTAAGCCATGTTTCTTGTAGGGCAACTATAAAAGGATCGAATTTATTAATTAAATAAATTAACTCTGACTTTCTGGCAACTGCACTACGGCAGTTCCACTGTAGAACTCTTGCTTGATTGTTGTTGTCCATATTGTATTGATGAAAGAAACTGAGCGATGGTATCGGTCAGGGAGGCGGCGTTGGACGGTGACTTTGAATCATTCTTCAACAAACAATTGAGTAACTGCAAGATAATCTCAATTACCGTTGGATTGTTATCTCCCATAGATGAGAGAGCACAACCGTTAGCAGATTGAGATACAGGGTCATTTACAATATTTCTGTGTGCCTCATGGTCATACCCTTTTGACTTTACTTGAGGAGTGCGGGGAGACTTTACAAATGTTTTTTTATAGGAAACAGACTGAGCATATGAAGGGGAACGTGGTGTTTGATTTGTAACGATAGGCGCTACATGCTCCTCATTAAGGGGCTCTGAAGATGATAACAAAGCGTCAACGTACGAGGCTCTAGAGATCGGAGGGTGTGATTTGCTCGCCTCTGCATAAGAGACACAACTGTTTGCCATCGTATCTTTTATAGCTTTTTGCCTACCAAATTCCAAACAAGACTTACTCGTAGCCAGATGATTACCCTTACAAAGGCAACAGAAATATTCTTCTTCAGGTACAGTGCACTGTTCACCTTCATGGCCTTTACCGCATTTGAAGCACCTTGAGCCCCACTTGTATCTGCATAGGGATTTAACGTGTCCATATCGGCAGCACTTATAACATTGTATGGTCGGGAATATGTATAAATCAACAGGTAAAGAGGTAAAACAGCAAAACACTCTTTTAGGTAGAATTTGCCCATCGAATGTCAAAACAACGGTTCCTGTAGCTTTGAGTGTTGCATTTCCATTTACGTTTTCTCTTCGTTTTAGTCGCCTCGCCTTTAGAACTTTGCCGCAGCCTATCGGAACAGATATACTTTCCAGAATTTCTTCCTCTGACCATTCAATCGGAACACCCCTTACTATACCCATGCGAATGACAACAAAGGAGGGAACAAATGCTTTGTATTTTTCAGCAGCAAGAATAGGGTTGTTTAAGAAAACATTTGCATCTTTATAATTTGCGAATGATATGGACATCTTATTTCTGCCTATGCGCTTCAAACTACCATTTACAATGTTATTAACATTGTTTCTTTTTAGGAAGCGACCGAAAGTCATTGGATGCAGTATGGCTGTGCTGTCATCAGAAGCAGATTCTTTTTGAATGTGGACTACGTAAGGTCCAGCATCTTCAGGTAAGTACTCGTTTCTGGCTATGCGTTGGAATGATGTGGAGTTATTTCCAGTGGTTTCAACATTCTCTACAATGTTATTATTTGTGAAAGTGTCGTGATTTGGTGTGGTAAGTGAGCTATTGGGAGTCTGGCGAGTCTGTTCCCTCGATCGAGAATGCGTAAGGGTTTTACGGGTTTTTTCCAAAATCGTATTATGTGTCGCGTTGGAGTCAGGTAACGTTGTCGGCTGGCATTGACAGTCATGTTCAGTGGGTTCTTGCCCATCAGAATGATGTTTGCGTCTTTTATGGCAAGTTTTGCAAATACGAATTTCACTTCGTCGTTTACGTTCGCGCCTACCATTTTCCTGTCCACGTAATGAAGAGTCTGTGTCCATACTGGATTCTCCAAAGGAAACAGAAACTTGAGCCAAAATTTCAAGACCAGATTGTCCACGTGGTGGAACCGGAGGAGGCATGGAGTTAGTTGAATTCCCAGGAAGGTTCTGCGACCCTCCTGGGTCATCAGGGTCGCCCGGGCGACCCTCCATGAGGGAAAAAAGTATAATCACTTACCAATATAATACAGCTTACTATTTACACTAAAACTAAGATAAATATATACAAAATCACTAAATACAAATAATACACTGACTAACTGACCAATTCACACCGAAAAATAACTAAAATTTCAATAATAAAAGTAAGAGCAAAAATTTCGCGTCCGCCAAAGCCGATTTCCCGCGCTTTTTCTCTGATGTGTTTAATCTTTCTTTTTGCTCCCCTCGTAAAGCGATAGTGAACTTTACGAAGGAAGATGTTCGTGACTTTTTGGGACAACACAAACGGGGCTTAAACACGAGACCACTTGAAATCTTCATCAGCTGCGCACTCCGTAGTAAATTTACTGCATAACACACTATCTTTATTATCCACTAAATCACTAAATGCACAAAAAAACTAAATTTCAATTAAGCAGGCAAACGCCCATGTCGAGTTCCCGCCAAAAAGCCCTATGTTGAATTAATAAATACTTTCCCAAAACATCAAATTTGACGTTTCTGGCTTGTTCCATTTTCAGCAAAAGTTTTTTGGCTTGGCTACAAGATTTTTTACTTATTAGGGTTCCGTTCCCAAAGTTCCAATTTCCAATCAATAATGTCTGATATAGTTAAAATTCAATATAAAACCTATCGATCGCGATCCGATCTGGTGGAAATGCAGCTATAGGGAAGAAAGAAATAGTCTTATCCATGGATACGACTATTTCGAGTCTATGGTCCTATGGCTTCTTTCGTATAGCTGCATCCTTATCTGATCATACCTAACAGATATGTTTGACCGTACGCGGACCCATTGGGTGCCCGCACACGTTAAATCTGCGATCTAGTAGAGATGCAGCTATAAGAAAGAAAGAGAAAGATATAGGACCATAGACTAGGTGTATACTGCTATTTCTTTCTTTCCTATAGCTTCATCTCTTGCGGGCGGGCACCCATTGTGTTCTACGACTTATGCAAACACGCAGGATTAAGCCTATAGCTCGAGCTTATCTTTCTGTAAAACTGCAAACAACAGGCAGAAAGACAGACTTTTAAAAATAACGCATTTGAGGTCTATATTAATAAAAAGTTGAGATCATTTCGAACGATTTTTCTATAGTTTTTATGTACATACTTACAGATTACAGTAAAAATAAAACGATCTCTCTTAGTAGCATAGTTTTTCAGATATCTACAAAAAACCACCACAAACAAACTTCGTTTTGCGGTCCTAAAAATAGACTTTATTGCTTCCAAAAATATCGGAACCCACGGCGCGCGAGCCCGATTCGCACTTGACCGGTTTTCTTTTTACATGTACCTACAGTCAACAGCACACTTCACTTGGCGGAGCTATATGTTTTTATTTTTATCCAGATTATGCTAATTGACCGTCCATTTATCTGGTCATTGTAGTGCCGTGTATTCTCCAACTTCGACACTGGCAAAATTGTCCATGTTGACAGAAGCCATATTACAAATATTTGATTTGATTTGAGCTCAAAGAGGAGAAGCTCCTCCAAGACAGCACACGAATATGGTACAGTCAATCCAATCAACAGCACTGGAAATAATAGGTCTTTACCTATGAAATTGCCGTTCTTACAGATTAATCATAATTCCTATAATTCTAATTTTAAAATTAATTCAAATTTTTTTCATTTCTTTTTTTTTATTATAGAAAATGGGCTTACTCTTGACCTCGATCTAGTTTTGAACACAGAGATGAGCGCTGTGTTCCAAAATGTACAAACGCTGCTAAAAGCGTATACAGTACTGACGGACACGGTCCAAATTGATTTTGCACGCTCACAAAGCTATCACTGCTTTAGAAGCTCTAATCAATTTGGAACGGATTAAAACGCGCTCACGTGTCAAAATGTCAGTTTTGGTTTTATTTTCTTTAACAAACTGTGCGTTCCAATATGCACTAACAGACTGCTTTAGAGCACTGTGAGCGCGCTTAAGTCGGTCCAAATTGACCTAAAGCGTGCTCTAAAGCACTCGCTCTTTCACCGCCTTACGTCATTGATGACGTCATCGTTTCTGCTATCAGTGCTTTAGTCAAATAGGTGGAGCAGTGAAAGCGCTAATGTCAAAATCGATTTGACACATATAAAATCCCACACGTTTGCAGCCAGCTGATGTTTCTCAAGTTTTGATTTTAATGAGTTTGTCTCTAATGGAAATGAGAGTGGATTTGGCGCACATTTTTCAGGGATTAGCTTAGGCTTTGTTAAAGAAAATAAAAACAAAACTGACATTTACAGATGAACACGTGAGCGCGCTTAAATCCATTCCAAATTGACTAGAGCCATTAAAGCAGTGATAGCTTTGTGAGCGTGCTAAATGAATTTGGACCGTCCGTGAGTACTGTATACGCTTTTAGCAGCGTTTGTACAATTTGGAACACAGCGAAAGCCTTAGCTAATCCTTCAAAAATGGGCTCCAAATCCACTCTCATTTCCATTGGGTCAAAACAAAAACCTGAGAAACGTCAGCTGGCTGCAAATGTGTGGGATTTTATATTTGTCAAATCGATTTTGACATTAGCGCTTTCACTGCTCCACCTATTTGACTAAAGCACTGATAGCAGAAACGATGACGTCATCAATGACGTAAGGCGGTGAACGAGCGAGTGCTTTAGAGCACGCTTTTGGTCAATTTGGACCGACTTAAGCGCGCTCACAGTGCTCTAAAGCAGTCTGTTAGCGCAAAATGGAACGCACAGGAGGTCTACGATATGCTGTGCGTTCCAATATGCACTAACAGACTGCTTGAGAGCACTGTGAGCGCGCTTAAGTCGGTCCAAATTGACCTACAGTACGGATTAAAACCTGCTCATGAGCTTTGTGTGCGGTTTTAGCGCGCTAATAGTCGGTTCAAAACTTGATCGTATTCACTCGTTTAAGCGACGTGACGTCATCAGTGACGTCACTTTAGCGCGCTATCATTGCATACGAAAATGAGGTAGTGCAGCGTGTGCGAAACGTCAAACTCATAAGACATTTGTCATCAATCTCGTTTTCGAGAGATTTTATTCAACTTTTTTTGGGGTTTTAGATTAAATTATCTTATCGAATAATCATTATCTCTCAATAATTTCTTAAAACGCAAAACAAAATCAAACTTTTAATTTTTCTCAGTGACATTGACATAAGCGCGCTCTAGTCTGGTTTAAAACTGTATTCGATGATATTCGACGAATGCACGCATATAGAAATAAACCGACTATATTCAGTGAATGTGATGTGTGCGTTGATTTCAAGAAACAATCCGTAGTGCTAAAGCGTGCTCTAAAGCACTCGCTCTTTCACCGCCTTACGTCATTGATGACGTCATCGGCTGTGTTCCAAATTGTACAAACGCTGCTAAAAGCGTATACAGTACTGACGGACGGTCCAAATTGATTTTGCACGCTCACAAAGCTATCACTGCTTTAATGACTCTAGTCAATTTGGAATGGATTTAAGCGCGCTCACGTGTTCATCTGTCAAAATGTCAGTTTCGTTTTTATTTTCTTTAACAAAGCCTAAGCTAATCGCTGAAAAATGTGCGCCAAATCCACTCTCATTTCCATTAGAGACAAACTCATTAAAATCAAAACTTAAAAGACATCAGCTGGCTGCAAATGTGTGGGATTGTATGTGTCAAATCGATTTTGACATTAGCGCTTTCACTGCTCCACCTATTTGACTAAAGCACTGATAGCAGAAACGATGACGTCATCAATGACGTAAGGCGGTGAACGAGCGAGTGCTTTAGAGCACGCTTTTGGTCAATTTGGACCGACTTAAGCGCGCTCACAGTGCTCTAAAGCAGTCTGTTAGTGCAATATGGAACGCACAGATCGTTTCTGCTATCAGTGCTTTAGTCAAATAGGTGGAGCAGTGAAAGCGCTAATGTCAAAATCGATTTGACACATATAAAATCCCACACGTTTGCAGCCAGCTGATGTTTCTCAAGTTTTGATTTTAATGAGTTTGTCTCTAATGGAAATGAGAGTGGATTTGGCGCACATTTTTCAGGGATTAGCTTAGGCTTTGTTAAAGAAAATAAAAACAAAACTGACATTTTGACAGATGAACACGTGAGCGCGCTTAAATCCATTCCAAATTGACTAGAGCCATTAAAGCAGTGATAGCTTTGTGAGCGTGCTAAATCAATTTGGACCGTCCGTGAGTACTGTATACGCTTTTAGCAGCGTTTGTACAATTTGGAACACAGCGATGGACGAGCTTGTTCTTATAGTTGAAAGTTGACTTCAAGGTTATCAATTTACGCATAAAATAAAGTTTTTATTTTTAGTTTGATATATAAAATTAAAGGTTCGAAAATTGTTCGTCTTAAATGTCGTCCGATTTCATCATTAGATTTGTTATATTTCTTTACAGATATTTTTCGAAAATAAAATTTAAGCTTCTGTTAGCTTAATGTCTTCCCAATATTGCTTAAAAAAAATTAAAAAATTGGATGTATAATTCCTAAGAAAAATGCAAAAATGTTAGTACTGAAAATTGAGTTTACCTAAAATTCGCCATACAAAACGGCAATTTCATAGGTAAAGACCTATTACTTTCCCGGGTAAAAAGGATGCAAACCACCTTTGCGGTCGAATAATTTTTCGTAATACGAAAGACCTAAAAAATTTCAATTACGAATATGAATTTACGATTTTTTAACCCGTCTCAACAATTTACAAATTAGCCCTTTTAAAGTTAATTAAATTTGTAATGACTTGTGTCCGTGGCGCGCGGCTGCTCGAGCAGTTTTTATACCTGTCAGAAAATTTTGCATTTTTTATATTATATATTTTTATTTTTTTTACAATGTTATCAAAACTGCTCTTCTCTGCTCACCGTGTGGTGTGCGCGGACCCTTAGTATTGTAAATGAACAAGGAATAGTGTAGGCAACGAAGCAGTTGACCCCAACATTAAGCAGGTTTTGATAACATTGCAAAATGGACTTTATATCTTAAGAAATAAATGTAAAATTGCTTGAGAGGCACGAAAACTGCTCGCGGCTCTGTCTCTCAGGCAATTTTGTATTTAATGTTTTAGATATAAAGTCCATTTTGTAATGTTATGAAAAACTGCTCTTGTCTGCTCTGCCTATTGGTGTGCGCGGGCCCTAATACCCCAGCAAAGTTTCATCGACTGTGGATTTAATGCAGGGGTCTTCTTACAAAGATCCGCTTCGTTGCCTAGACTAGAACCAAAAAAAACTTACATAATACCCAAATTTAATATGTAACAGTGTAAAAGTTTTTATTATATATACTTACATTGATTATTGTACTTAAATAAAAGTTAAAATCAAGTTTAATTTGATCAACCACCTACAAAGTAGACCCTTGCACCAATTAAAATTACAAAATCTCTATGCTGGTACTAATTTTGTTATAGGCTTAACAATAGTAACAAGAGCAACAATGGAAGACACGGCACCAAGTGTGCCCACAGCACTTGGACTTAATTTTGTGAAACCTAATGCAGTCAATGGAATAAGTAAATCACAGGAATTCTTTAGAGTATCTATGAAAACATCCTTATGACAATTCATAAGCATGTATATATGCCTTACAGTTTGTGACAAATTCAGACCTCTTGCTGGGCTGTTTAGTAGTTCAGATGGCTTTAAAAGTGCATTGTGTAACTTTAACAAGTGGCATATTTCATATAAATCTCTTACTAAGTTAGCTATTATAGATAATAACCAAAATTTGTTAGCAGTGCGATTCCATTTTTCTGAATCCGTCTTTAAAAATCCACTTTTAGTCAGCCACACAATGTGATCTGCATAGAGAAATAGTGCATGTGATAGTTTGCTGGTAGTCAAACAGAACCTGAGAAGTGGATCTTCAATGTGCAAAGTATTTAATGCTGTGTAACAAATGTCTATACATCTTCCCATTCTCAGAACTGAAACAAAATCATACATTAATTAGGTTTTTTTAAGATTGTGAGGACATTCCCACTTTTTGAACCTGAAGCCAGTTAAAATTCGATTAGCTTTTATACTCAAGCATGTACAGTGTGGTCTCTTACTTTTTCTGAATGAACTGAGTGTAAGTTCAAGGTTCTTAATACGGTCTACGGAATATTTGTTTGCATTTCTGGTCTCAAGCTGATGCCAAACTAGACGGCTTGTGTATTGTACTAACCTGAAACATTGTACACAAATTGATATACACAATTTCTAACAAAAAGAATGATTTTCATCAAATATGAAGATTATCTGTTTCAGGCATTTTAGTGCTTTCTTGCCAGTCTGACAGGAGCAAGCAGTTATCATAAGTGGAAGGATTCATACCTAGCCAGCTTATCTCTTCCATTTGATTGGTTGTTTACTTTTATAATAATATCCATTTTACCGGACTTTGGTCTTCAACAACTATTGGTTATACCAGGAAACTCATTGATGTAATTCTGTTACAATAACCCTTCATTAAATTTCACTTATTTATAAATAAAGAAAACAGCACTGAATATGGTGAGCACATAGATTTATATAGTCAAGATAGGGTCTTGGGAACAAGCGGTTCAAAATATCCCCATACAAGAAAAAATAGCGCCATCTGTGAAAAATCGCGTGAACTACGTTGTGTAGTACTTCGGTCGGTACTAAATACACGGAACGGAAATAATATGGCGGGAAAAAACAAAACAAACTTTTAACTGTTTATATGTGATTTAGGCCTGGTTTTTCAGTTTCATTAATTGGATTATAGCCAAAAAAACTAATAAGAAATAACAATAATAATAATAAGAGTATATTGTTTCTTCAACTAAGAACATTCCATTTTGTTGGTAAGTGTATTTGCATCCAATGTTGACAATATGACTGACAACGACTGACGTTTGTTGGTCCTAAACGTCAAATTTCGGACCAACGAATTGGGGACATTGTAACGTGCCGATGGGCTAGTACTTATATATAAGTAAATGGGTGAGCACAAATAAATAGTATAATAATCCGTAAGTAAAGTAGGTATTCAAGTTCCAAATGAGCAAGTTTTTAGCCAACCAATCAACCCAACCAAACAAACAATTTGTCGCGTTTCAAAACAAGAAGTCTAGAACATCTTTGATCCTTTAACAGTAGTCTGTCTCGATCACGATCACACATTTAGACGTTATATAAAGCTATCCTGCTGTCAAGATAATTTCTCACTGTTTTGGAACGCGGCTAAAGTAACCATAGAGCAGATAAAACACTTTTAACAGAATATAAAAGACAAGGATAGGATAGCGAATATTCGACTTGAAAGAAAAAGACGGCGCATTGCAATGGAACGCGCAATATCCATAGATGTGACGAGCCGGAAAGACGCTAGATCCCGGAAGTCGCCATTACAATGCTGCCAATGTAGAGCTTTTGTTCCATTTTTGGAACTTTCAGGTCCTTGGGTAACTCTAACCTCAACTATTTAATGTGAACTCTTGATTTATTGTATCTACTGACAATTCCTGGGTATACTTGATGGGCAACTGTCAAGTATTTTGGTCATTTGATTTGAAATGATGAAAGTACAGGAAGCAAGGGAAGTATGTCAAGATCGTAGCAGGTGGAGGACTGTGGTCTCTGCCTACCCCGACGGGAAAAAGGCGTTATATTATGTATGTATGTATGATGATTTAAGCCATTTTGACATAGGTGGATGCTAACTGATTATTTTTTTATATTCGCCGCTGGTAGCGGTTAAAAAAAAAATCGTATTTCGATCTATGTTATGAAAAGCTGCTGCAGCAGCTGTTTAGTGGCATGGGCAGATTCACAGCTTTCAGTGTTGGTATACCCTTTTTGTAAAATAAAACTTTGAGCGGTATTTACTCGAAGAGAGGGAAGATGGTCTATGATACTCATTTATGGACAGTATCCATAAGCAGCGTGCGGTCCACACATCACACAATCGCAGTCTGTCAAAGAAAACCATATGTGATCCGCGATCCTTATCAGTGAGGGACCGAGGAAGAAGAAGAAATACCTACTCAATCGGAACTTTTAGGTAAGATAGCGGAAAAAACGGAATTCAGCGTCAGGCTGTCAGGTGTGCAAGATAGCAATTTTTACAAAAATATAATTTAAATATTTTATTAGCTGCTCACTTTTGCTTGCTTTTTCTCTTCTTTGTTTTTAATAAGTTTTTTTCTTATTTTCTCTTATCTTATGGTATATTCCGTTACCCCATCGGGGGATGATCCCGGCGGGGGGTCTTTTTGTGTGCCAAAGAGTCCAGGAGCATATGTTGTGATCTCCCAGTCCGATGATACTCCTTTTACTCCTAATCTGGATGCAGCTGAAAAAGAGAGACACAGTCGTTCGAGGAAAAAGTGCCGCAAAAAAAAAATCTGGAAGAGGCGTTTCTGTCTCCAGTTTGCGATCTGGCTCTCGGTCTCGGGATTCTAGGTCTCGATCTCGGCATTCCAGTTCACATTCTCAGAGGTCCGTGGTGGCCAAATCAACACCTGACTCTATTTTAAATTTGGGCCAAGGTATTCAAAACTCCTCTACTGTTATTAACCCCTTATTAGTTCTATCTTCCGAGACTACCTCTACCCATCAAGAGTCGCAGTCTCAGTTGTCTTTGAGTGGTGTGGGCAGACAATTATTTTATTTTATTTATTAAGGACTGCCAGTGAACGATACATTGAAACATTCATAGTGTTTTAAGATTATTGAAAAAAGATGTAAATGTACATTCTATTTAAGGCAATCACAGCATGCACATTTGAAGACATGTTTCCCTAAACTAAAAGAAACGTACAATATTAAAATTAACTAAAATTCCTAAATTTAAATTTTAAACAATAACGAAACCTAACGAAAGAATTACTAAGCATCTCTAAAAAAATCCAAAACTTTTTTCTTAAAAGAAGAGACAGACACTGAAAATGTCAACCAACTGTCCAAGGGTATTGTATAAGTTTGATAGACGGCATACGGCGTGATGGCTGCGTAGGTTTGTTCGAGCAATAGGAACACTAAATAAGGTAGAAGGGTAGCGCCGAGGTCTACGTGGAACACGTATTTGAAATAGACTGAGAAGTTGAGGGCAGTCAATCCAATTTCTAAATAATTTGAAGAGGAAAGACATATCCAGGAGTTGTCTTCTAGCCTTCAAGGTGTACATGTGAAAGTATTCTAATTTATCACTGTATCTGGGAAGGGTTCTCAATTTGCTGCAGGTGTAAGCCAAATGCCTTAAAAAACGTTTCTGGATACGCTCAATGCGCAAATCGTGAACGTTATACAGAGGACACCAAGCCACACTTCCGTATTCCAGAATGCTACGGACGAAAGAATTAAATAATTGGGTCTTGGTCCGTGGGTTTTGAAAAAGTTTTCCATTTCTAATTATAAATCCGAGCATTCTTGAAGCTCTTGACATTATGTCATCCATATGTGGGACAAAAGTTAGCTTAGAGTCAATTAGTATTCCCAGATCGCGCAACTTATTAACTTCCTCTAAACATTTCCCAGTAACGTAATAAAGAGTCCGAAGGATATTTTGTTAATTATATAATGATAATGATAAAGGTCCGTTTTTAATTCTACCCTCCATCCCATTTCATTCGGGAAATTTCTGCACAGTAGGATTAGGGAGTTTCCAGATGTTATTGATGGTTCATTAAAGAAAATTGGCCGCAACCGGATTTCTTTACTATTTCATTCAGCAATTGCGGCGAATGCTTTTTTGAAATCCCCTACCTTGACGTTACAAAAATATAAGGCTTTTATACATCCCACAATGTTACTCGGCTTGGATTGGTTCGTGGAGTTCTAACCGATTTATCTGAAGAAGTTGTTTCCTCTTTGGTTACTCTTCCAGTTAGTTGTGGTCGAGTCCTCAAAGTCCGTCGGCTTAATTTTAAACGGCTTTCTACTGATGGCTCTTATGTATGGTCTCCTTCTCAGACGGTTTTGATCACTTTCGATGGTCAAGTTCTGCCGCAGAGAATTTTTCTTTTGCACAACTCCCTCCCCGTGGAAATGTATTCTTACCCTATAGTACAGTGCTATAAGTGTTGTAGGTTCGGTCACACACAGAATAAATGTCGTGCACGGGAGTTACGCTGTTTTCGATGCCGTAAAGATCATTCTGGTTCTAGCTGTTCTAATGAGGAAGTTATTTGTGTCGATTGCCCTGAAGGTTCAGGTTCTAATCATCCAGCTAATAGCAAGAATTGTCCTGAATACAACAGGCAATGCAATATCAAAAAGATAATGGCGGATCAAAATATCTCTTATTTTGAGGCAGCCCAGTTGCATGCCCTAAAAAGTTATTCTCTTCTGTTGCTGCTTCTCTAGTCTCCTATAAAAAGACTGTTTTTATAAATCGTCGACCCTCGGATCCCTAACTTATCTTCTGAAAATGGGTTCAGCTGTTCAGTGGCATGGGCAGATTCACAGCTTTCAGTTTTGGTATACCTTTTTTGTAAAATAAAACTTTGAGCGGTATTTACTCGAAGAGAGGGAAGACGGTCTATGATACTCATTTATGATACTGCACTTTTCAGGGACAGTATCCATAAGCAGCGTGTGGTCCACACATCACACAATCGCAGTCTGTCGAAGAAAACCATATGTGATCCGCGATCCTTATCAGTGAGGGACCGAGGAAGCTTTAACAAATATATCGTTTTATGAAATAAACTATTTTTAAGGATCGAATATGTGTTTTAATACATTTTAGCGAAATAATATTTTACAAACGTTGTTTACTTGACTGCACATAAATATGAAAGAAAACTGACAAATAACAAAACGTTCGTTGCTGGTTGACGCATAGACTAGGCTTATTCTATGCTGCCATTATTTCCACCACCAGAATTAGAGTTAGAGTTTCCATTATTATTATTTTCATTTTCATTCGACATTGTATAATAAAGTTATAAAAACAAAAGATGCCGGAAAGAGAGTCAAGTGCAAGGTGTATGAAAGTGTTAGAATGATGGGGGTGTGAATATTTAAATAGTACTAGTAAGAAGGTATGCTAATTATGCTATTAAGCTAGAACAAGGTAAGTGGGCACACACAGATGAGCAGTAAAAATTAAAAGTAAGTTAATTATTTACAACAGAATTACATGGAATGCAAATGTCAATAATTTTAGTATGAGGCAGTCCTTAAAGCTAAAACACCCTTTATTTATTTGTTAGTTGTATAGAAATTAGGCACTTGCACTTGGTTATATTATTTTGGTATTTTGCAGCGACACACACATAGGTTAGTCCAATCCCGTTCACACAGAAGGTTAATATTGAGAAAGTTTGGTACCTGATTACACTTATGATCACCTGGTGGTGTCTTGACATGCAGTGGCTAGTCTTGTACTGCTGAGTGCTGCTGCGCTCGTGTAGGAGACGATCCGGTGCCACGCCAGGCAGGTGGATTGAAAGCTGCGTTGGTTGCGTACTCGCAACCACTGGGCGTCTCTGGAGGGCACCGCGGCAGTCGTGGGGGCAGGGCTGGCTCCCGTCCGGGTGTTCGACAAGTCCACAGTGTCTGTGGTAGCAGTTTGGGTTGCGGCGTGGATGACAGCGAGATTCGGACGATTCGGTGTTGCGGCGTAACAGCGCCGCGTCAATCACCTCCTTGGCGTCTCGATGCAGATACCTGTTGCTTGTTTGAGCGTCGGGGTCACCAATTTGGAGACGGAACGAAGCTGGTGCTAGAGCAGCGTCGTCTCCAAGTCACCGAAGTGAATAAAAGACAGTTCGGTCTGGTAATATCGTGTTACTCTACTCTCAACTATTACAACTATATTTAAGAGCACAAAGGCTAGATTGTTCTTAAATCTAGCTATTCTAGATACAGATTTTTGTGTCCTAGCTTCTGACTCTACACACCCCGGTAATATAGATAATCCAATCCGCGCTGTCACCATGACAGCTGTCAAAACAAAGGGGCGCACAGACGAGCATTTGCTGTGACGCCACAAGATCATACTCTTAACACTCACTCTCCTTCTTAAAACAAGCCAACTTGTTTTATTAGTTTGTTCAGCCGTAGTCCGAAGAGTGGCTTTGTTAGGAAATCAGCCAACTGATCTTTCGCTTCTATCTTCTCAACAATCAATTCCTTTGATAGGACGCACTCACAGACGAAGAAGTGTCTGAGCTGAATGTGTTTTGTCCGATTATGTCGTTCATAGGGAGGATCATACGAGAGTCTTTTGGCTGCTTCGTTATCTAAAAACAGTTTGGGTGTGTTCTGTTTTCGGTGTCCTTCCATGAAAACAACTATTCTGTTTAGCCACAATATTTCTCTTGCAGCTTCACTGGCAGCTACAATTTCTGCCTCAGTTGACGATAATGCTACAGTTAACTGTCCCTTGCTTTGCCATGCAATAGCACTTCCAGCATTTTTACAAATCATGCCACTTGTCAACCTTCCAGTAGATTCATCACCTCCATGGTCGGCGTCACTGTAGCAAATCAATCCTTCACTGTTGTGAGAGTCTTTATAAATGATTCCAAAATCTGCAGTGCCCTTTACGTAGCGCAAGATACGTTTCACTTGTATGACATCATCTGGAGTTGGGTTGTCCAATTTTCGTGACACCACTCCAACGGCATAGGCAATATCGGGTCGTGTCCCAACCATCAAGTAAGACAGTGTGCCAACTGCTTGCCGGTAAGGAAAGCTTCCAGTGGAATCCTTCTTAGATTGCGCTTCGGTGTAACTATCTTTAAGAATTGGAGTAACAGCTGCTTTGCAGTCCAGCATTCCGAATCGTTCCAATAGTCTCTTCGCATAACCTTTCTGGTTAATCAGAATTGAACCATCTGGCTTCCTTTCGATTTCTATACCAAGAAAGTATGAACCACTTTTGGTAATAATCTTAAAACGTTCTCTTATTTCGTTTAAGAACTTTTCAGCCTCTTTGCTGTCGGTGGCTGCTAGAAGTCCATCATCGACATATAACGCTAGCAACAGCTTGCTTTTCCCTTGCTCTCGCCTTTTTTAAACAAACAGGGATCACTATCACATTGTTTAAATCCAATCTTTAAGATGTACTCTGTAATCGTAGAGTTCCAGCAACGGGGTGCTTGTTTCAATCCGTATAAACATCGTTTAAGTCGGCAAACTTTACCATTACTGGGATATCCTTCAGGTGGCTTCATGTAAATCTCTTCTTTCAAGGTTCCGTACAAGAATGCAGTTGAAACATTGAATTGAGAAAGTACGAGGTTTTCCCGAGCAGCAATACTGAGTAAAGCTCTGATAGTGCTTAACTTTGCAACAGGGCTGAAAGTTTTATAAAAGTCTATTCCTTCCCACTAAGCATTGTAACTTACATGAAGTTACGATAACTTTCTTTATCACCCATTTGAAAGTTCCAAAAGCAATGTTGCAGCAAGCCTGTCGCGAGTTTTGTCATACAGCTTGTTTGTAAGTTTTGTTATATTAACATGTTGATTTTCCAGCAACATTGCAAATTAAAGTTATAATTCGAAGCTTACACCAACTTAATTTTAGGAACTTATAATAGCTTAGAAAAGAAACGTTACAGCTAGCTGAAATATGCAATGATACAAGTAAATAATTGCAGCAACGTTTTATTTAGAACATTCAGATGAAATATTGCAGAGACTTAACAAAATTAATTTGCTGGTAAGTTTTGACGGTCGTGTTGCAAGAATATTACTAATATAATATCTAATTTCAAAATTGATAGCAAATTGCAAAAGAAACCTTCACAAAGTTAAGTTAAGGTAAAGCATCAAAATACTATACAGGGTGTTAGGAAAAGTACCGATTTCCTTTAAACCACATGTTATATAAGTAGAACAAAGTACATTTAGCGTGTTTAAAAAATAAATAAGAAGTTAATTTTTTTTAAACCAAAGAGAAAAAAAAGTCTGGACCAATGAGGCGATGTAATACGTGTAAGTAGGTATATTGTATTGCTACAATGAACACTGTTTGGGGTATATCGGTGCGATTCAATTGAGTTAGTAGGGTTGAACAACTAAATATTTTTTTTCAAATTTACACTTATAGAACTGGTGGTTCAAAGGAAATCGGTACTTTTCCTAACACCCTGTATAGTATCAAAATACAATGTACAAATAAAATTGATTTTCGATTTTAGATATAGGGCCGAGTTCCAAAACGGATAACATCCGTCTTATTACATACCTTTATATTAACGTCATACATCGCTATTCTGCTGTCAGTCGGGGTAATTTCTGAACGAAATCTTTTTTATTTCAGAAAAAATTCGTATCTTAAAATAATAATGTCACGAACATGTCGGCTTGCATACGAGAGAACTGTTTCAAAATTTTGACAAGTCAGCTAAGAGCCCCGTGGTCCAATGGATAGGGCATTGGACTTACAAACCGTTGGGTTCTGGTTCGAGTCCGGCTTCCCACCGTTGGATATTCTATTTATCATTTGTTTAGAACATTATATAAAGAAAAAATAAAGATAGCTGAAAAAAAAAGCTGAACTTCCAGAAAAAGTAAAAAAAACGATTTTTAATTATTTTTATTTCGTTTTTTTAATGTTTCCACAAACATTCAAAAATTAGGTTGTGGCGTTATCAGTTATTTAAATTACAAAAACTTAGCTTTGTGACGTTTTTGCAATGTTCTGTTCACCCGATTGTAGAAACATTCATTATAACGTTGCAAGTATGTTACATTTGTAATGTTTTTGTAATGTTACAACTGAAACATTTAGTAACATTCAAATGATCACTGAAAGTAACATTGCACTGTATAAATATAGCGTGGCCGTTTCAAGGTTGCTGCAATGTCCCTGAGAGGTTGCTGTAACGTTACAAGCTTTCTTTTGAAACTTACAACCTTTCAAATGTGTGGTTCTGCAATATTGCTGAAACTTTAGCTTGCTTAGTGGGTTCTTTCTGCGAATAGCCTTTGATCACAAGACGTGCTTTTTATTTATCTATTGATCCATCAGCATTCGTCTTGATTTTAAAAATCCATTTGCAGGAAATGGCTTTTCTTCCTTTGGGTAGTTCTACCATCTCCCAGGTCTCATTATCTTTGAGTGAATCAATCTCGCTGTCTATTGCTTCACGCCATTTATCAGATTCTTTAGCATTAATAGCTTGTTTGAAAGTTGTAGGCTCTGTGAGATGTTCACCTGTTACAGAAATCACACTGTAGCAGACGTTGCATACGAAGTCTTTGTATCGAGCGGGAGGCTTCAGATTCGATCGATCTCGAAGTGTCCTGTAACCTTCAGCTTCAATTCCAGCTTCTGACATGTGAGAGCCAGAGATATCTGCTTCTAATTCCGCTGGAACAGCGTCAGAACTCGATGTATCGATTCTGTTCTCATGTTCGTCTGTATCTGGTGCTTCAACCTGATTTTCTATCTCATTGTAAGGCTCCTCAATGATATGTTCCACATGAGGTGTTTATACGGTTTATACCGTCTCTTCAATCTGGCTAGACGATGGTTCGACTGCTTGTTCAGTAAATGACGTGTCACTCGATTGACCAGTCTGGCTAGTTGATGGTGGATGGTTTTCACTGGATTTGCTTGGTTCAATGTAAGGTAATCTGAGATTAAATGGGCTTCGAGGCTTCATCTGATCATCATTGCTTACGGGAGTAGGACTGTCACTGATCTCTGCAAAGTGACCTGATAGGGGAGTTTCATCGAACGTTACATCTCTCGATCGTGTCAATTCAAAATTGTACGGGTTCCAAACACGGTAACCATCGTCAGAGTCGTAGCCGATAAGTATTCCCTTATTCGCCTTCTTATCCAGTTTCTTCCTTCGCTGTTTCGGAACATGAGGATAGCAAGTGGATCCGATTATTCTCAAATGGTGAATCCTTGGCTTCTTGTTATGCCAAAGTTCGTACGGCGATTTTCCTTCGACAGTTGTAGGTCCTGTTCTATTAAGGATATAAACCGAGGTATTAACCATTTCCGCCCATAAAGCAGCAGGTATATTGGCATGTGCATGCATCAATGATCTCGCCATTTCCACAACGGTACGATTGTCTCGTTCAGTGGGGTTTTGCTGTGGAGTATAGGGCATAGTCAGACGTTGCTTAATGCCTTCTTTGCTGAGAATGGCACGTACTTTGCCATTGTCGAATTCGCCGCCATAATCGCTTAGTAACTGTTCAATTTTGATCCCAGCAACCTTCACTTCAGCAAGCATTATTGACAATTTTGAGTATACTTCTGCCTTTTCTCGCAAAAAATAAACAAATCTGTATCGGGTGTAATCATCTTTGAAGAGAACAAAGTATCTAAGCTTCGTGATCGAGTAAGGAAATGGTCCACAGACGTCAGTGTAAAACAGTTCTCCCGGTCTAGTTGCTTTTTCTCTGGTTCCAAATTTCAATCGATGAGATTTACCATAGATACAACCTTCACAAAGTTCTTTGTTTGCTTCTGTCTTGATGTTAAATTCTCTCTCAATCAGTTTCTTTACATGAGTTTTATTTTGATGCCCGAACCTTTCATGATACAGCTGTAACGTTCACAGCTGGTTTACCAGGGCAGGCTTGATGCATTTTAGTTTGAGCTTGTATAGTCCTCCAGATTTTTCCCGATTTCCGATAAGTTTGATCTTTCCATCCATTTTCAGGACGCATTTTAGTGCAGTAGATTCGAAAATAATATTGTCTGATAGATCATGGGTAACAAGGACTGAGAATAGGTTTCTACTGATCGATGGAACAAACCAGACATCTTTGAGCAGAATATTTTCCGTTCTTCCATTTACGTCAGCCTCGGCGAGTATGTTGCCGATCCCTATAGCTTCAATGCACTGTCCGTTGGTTCCGGTGACCGTGTGTCTGCTGTTAAAATAGGTGAAGCTTTGGAAAATATCCCCACGATTGGTGATGTGAGACGTTGCTCCGTGTCCACAATTCCACATACCAATTTTCATGGTCGGTTCCGCCAAACCCTCCAGCGATGTTCACAGTCATTGCTGTAATGTTAATGTCTGCTGAGGTAGATTCCATTTGAGGTCTTCCGTCTGCAATCCATTTTCTACAGTCAACTTTTCGGTGGCCTTGTTTCTTACAGTAAGAGCATTTGATATCCTTGCGTTTGTTATTCTTTTTAGAATGATTTCCCTTTTTCTTATCAGATTTTGCATATAATACTTCCGCTTGTGAAGAACCATCTTCTGGGACTCGTTCATTGTTCCGCAGAATTTGTTCGTGGGCGCATAGCTGGCTTGTGAGATTTTCTACGGTGCGCATGCTCTTAGAAATCATTAACCAACTTGATTTGAAGTTCATAAATTCCGAAGGTAATGTGTCCAAAATTTTACAAATGAGTAGAATCTCAGGGAGTTTCGCTTCTGATTGTAGCTCTTGGCACAACTCGCTCCAAATGTTCTTCAGAATGGAGATGTGGGTAACGATGTCGTGACCAGACTATTTTTATATCCGAAAAACTTCAGGCAAAGATCGTACGTCTTATCAACACAACTTTCTCCGAAAAGACGTTCAAGTTCATCCCACATAAGTTTGGCATCTTCAAATCGTAGTACTTTTTGCAAAATTTCGTCAGACATATTCGTAGCAAACAACAATAGCATAGCAGCATTTAAATTATTGAAGCCTTGTAAATCCTTCTCATATTTCGCCTTCGCGGTGGCATCTGTCGAAGTTGGCTGGATTGGTGCGATCTTTTTGCCGTTTAAAACATCCATCCAACCTGGCATTGTCCTCAGGGCGATCAGGATTTTAAATCTCCATACCTTATAATTATTGCTGTCTAGCAATCCAACTTGGACTTTGGCCGCATTGACAACCATTTGATCCATGTTAAATTTTGTGAAAAAATATAGATTTCGCGAACCGAACTCTGCTACCACTTTAACAAATGTATCGTTTTAAGAAATAAACTATTTTTAAGGATCGAATATGTGTTTCAATATATTTTAGCGAAATAATATTTTACAAACGCTGTTTACTTGACTGCACATAAATATGAAAGAAAACTAACAAGTAACAAATTTTTGTTGCTGGGTGACGCATAGACTAGGCTTATTCTATGCTTCGTCCAAAGAGATCATACTCTTAACAGGAAGAAGAAGAAATACCTACTCAATCGGAACTTTTAGGTAAGATAGCGGAAAAAACGGAATTCAGCGTCTGACAACACTGCGCCGTTCGCCAAACAGGCAATCACATCACGGCAAGGCGACGCTGCCATATCCGTCCGCCCACCGTCCGTCATGTCATCCCGCTTGCATCCGTGACCGCTGCTGAGTTTGGTTGTTTTGAGTGCGTCATACTGCGGTGTGTGTGAATTTGTGAAGGATTGTGGTGTTTATTACGTGCTGTGGCGTTGTTTTGTGATTTGATCAGTGACAAATAGTCGCTAAACTATTTGTGGTAAGACTGAAAACAATTTATAGCGGGGAGTTTACTGCGGTGATAATTGCCTTCTGGAACAAAAGCGACATTTTGAAGTGACGTGTAATGTTGTGCATTTCAGATAGTGGTTCGTCGAACTGAGCTTTCATGATTGGATTACCGCGTAGCGATAGAGATAGAGATCGAATAACGGTGAAAATTCGTAACATGAAGAGGAGTTCATCGAGGGATAGCCTCCCGCGGTCAAAGCGTCGGGGCAGCATCGGCAGGTATGACGATAGCTCGGACGAGCGCGTGACGCCGGATCGGGTGCGGCGCCGGGTGCGCTCGCCCAGTCCCCGGGGGCGCTACGTCTCGCCGCATCGTGACGACTATGTCCGGTCCCGCGAATCAAGGGAAGGTTCCGTACGCCCCTTCTACAAAGTACTTTGCGTCAGTGCTTTACACCCCAAGGCGTCGGATGAAATTGTTAAGGATACTCTGTACAGAGAGTTCAAGAAGTTCGGGGACTTTAGTATCAAGATTTCCCATGAGCTGGACGAGCGAGTTGCCTATGTATGCTTTAGGAGTGCAGAGGATGCGAGAGAAGCAAAACATGCAAAGCCAAGGATAATTTTGTATGATAAAGTGGCCATTGTTGACCCAGTTTATGAGCCTGTGAGGGCGGAGTATAGAAGTAGACCCAGAAGTATCACTCCCCCTGACTATGATCGCCCATATTCTTATGCTTGGTCCCCCGCGCCTGAGAGACGCCGTCCACCACCTGACGAAAGGGCTTATGGAATTCCTCCAACAGGGCCCCCACACCATAGGGAGTTTCGTCCCCCCATGCACGAGTACCCTATGGCAGGACCCCATGGGCCGCCGATGCATCACCGACCACCAATGCATCACCCTCCACATCCCCACTACATGCCGCGACCGTACATGCCGCGTCCGCATCATCCGCCTTTTGAGAAGGTTGAAAATAAAAAAGATAAGTTTCCCAACTACTTACACCATGTTCAGCCAGAAGATGATCCACTGGCTACCAGAACTCTTTTTGCTGGTAACTTAGAAATAAACATATCAGATGAAGAGCTTCGTCGAATTTTTGGACGTTATGGCATAGTTGAAGATATTGACATAAAACGTCCTCCCCCCGGTACTGGTAATGCTTTTGCTTTTGTGCGATACCAAACACTTGACATGGCTCACCGAGCAAAAGTGGAGCTGTCTGGTCAATATATTGGTAAATTCCAATGTAAAATTGGATATGGTAAAGCAACACCTACCACTCGTGTATGGGTTGGTGGTTTGGGCCCTTGGACATCTGTAGCTCAACTGGAGAGGGAATTTGATAGATTTGGAGCAATAAAGAAAATTGAATATGCAAAAGGGGAAGCACATGCTTACATTTTGTATGATTCAATTGATGCAGCTCAAGCTGCTGTGAAAGAAATGAGAGGTTTCGCTCTAGGTGGGCCTGATCGTCGCCTTCGTATCGACTTTGCAGATGTCGGGAATGGTGGCCCTTACAGGCCTAAGCCATATGCACCACCTGTCGGTGAAGATGGGCGTCCAGTGGAAGGTTATGAAGGGTATGAGGGTGGTTGGGAAGAAGGAGGAGGGTATGGTGGATATGGTGGCTATCGAGGTAGGGGTGGTCACCGGGGGCGCGGACGGGGCATGTACCGCGGAGTGTATCATGGCTCAGGGGACTATCGTGATGATGAGTGGAGGCGGCCACCTATAGATGGAGAATACGATGCGCGCATACGTCGCTCAGGATCCCGCGAACCAGGTGTAGATCGCTCTCGATCTCGGTCACCACGCCGCCGATCTCCAGATAGTGATTCCGATGGATCACCACGTCGTAGTGGTGGTATGCTTGCTTCAGCTAGAACACTTCCGGAGGTAGTACGAAAGGCCACCACGATTTGGAATGGTGCCCTTATTCTTAAAAACTCTTTATTCCCAACCAAGCTACATTTAACTGATGGAGATTCTGAAATAATTGACTGCCTCATGAAAGATGAAGATGGTAAAAATCAGCTGAGGATCACACAGAGACTTCGCTTGGATCAGCCAAAACTTGATGACGTACAAAAGCGTATCGCGACATCCAGCTCACATGCTATCTTCTTAGGAGTAGCAGGATCTACAGCCTCGATTACTAATGAGGACTCGAGTATTCAGACAAGACCAATGAGGAATCTGGTGTCCTATTTAAAGCAAAAGGAAGCAGCTGGTGTAATATCACTGTTGAATAAAGAAACAGAAGCCACTGGTGTGCTATATTCATTCCCACCTTGTGAATTCTCCACAGAACTTCTGAAAAGGACTTGCCACAATTTGACAGAGGAAAGCTTGAAAGAGGATCATTTGGTTATAGTTGTAGTTCGAGGTGGATCTGCTTAATCATCACACCAATCAGTCTTAATTATCATCTTAAATAGAATAAGTTTTCTAAAAGTTTCCTAATGTTTAAATATTTTTTAGTTAACATTTTTATTGTATACTTGTGATGTGTAGTGTTATTGTGAGGTGTTTGTAAACAATTATGTGAGCAGTTACTTACTGCTGATCATTTGTGCAAGTGCAGTGTTAGTGCACAATGTAATTACGAGCAATATTGTTATAAAACATGTAGACAAGTTAGTTGCTAGTTATCTGCAATAATGAAAGTGTATTAACAACTTGACAAAAGCATTACTTTGTTCTAAAATAGTGCATAATTTATTCAGTGTATTCTATGTGATGTGTAGTGTGTGACCATTTAAATAGAATATATCTACTCATCATGTTGTAGTTTTTTTATACCTTGTGCTGTTAGTGATCGATCATAAAAGTGCAGTTGAAAATTGTTGCAGTGTCTGGTTTGTGAATTGAATCCTGTGTTTATTGGGAAAAGTTAGCAGAGCTCATATTCCAAAAGTGCTGGGTGCACCTAAAGATGTTTTTACAGTCAATTGGTGTTTGTGAAGTTACAAAAGTAAATATGGGAGTGACATATAAAGTGATTGGCTGAAGTTAAGTGGTAAAATTATAAGAATGCTAAAGACAAATATTAGTGAAAATATTGGGATAACAGGCTTGTGCAGTGATATGCTTATCTATCTCACAAAATCAACACTGTAATAACTAGGTAATAGAAAGATATAAATATATAGAACTGTTAATGATTCAGAAACCTATAATCTGAAGTGGAAGTTAACATCGAGAATTCGCGTAAGTATAAAAGACTTTTATGGACTGGTAAGTCTACTTGAGTATTTTCTACAAACCATTTAAATGAGATTGCAAATTCATTAAATTGACTTATTTTTATTATCATTGACAAATAGGGGAAACTGGGGATACTTGATCCTTGCGGGACACATGGTACACAAGTATTTCACAATATTTAGGAAGTTTTTTAAAGTTTGAGTTAGCAACACTAAAGCCCAAGTCACACTGAGGCGGTAGCGGAAGCGTTCCGGTGCCGGTATTTTTTGTAAAGTATGAGTTCTTATGCACCCTGTCACATTGAAAGCGGTCGCGGCGCGGGGGCGGCCGGGCCGCTAGTACAACCCCGCGGACCGGGCGCGGCGCGGGGCCGAACTTTCGGCGGGAGCGGGCGCTGTATTCCATTGCGTTCAATGCAACCCGTCACACAGAGCGGCAGCGGCGCGGCGCGGTGCGGTGCGGTCCGGGCGCGGACTTTGACGTTGGTTTTTTTTCCCAAGAATTTTGCGGCTTTGCGCAGACTTTTTTAGGTTATCAGTTTGGTTTTATGTTTAAAGCAAAGGATTTACGTCTTTTGAATAATCACAGATAAATAATGTCACACCGACCACTACCGCCCCGCTGTCCCGCCGCGGTTTCCGCGCGGTACCTCTGTGTGACCGGTCCCGGAACGCTTTCGCTTCCCACAGGTCCGCCTCCGGACCGCTTTACCGCTTGTACCGCTCTGTGTGACGTGGGCTTAATTGTTTATGGTCAGTCGTAACTTTTATTAAAACTTCAGCTGTTATTTTTACGTTGTTAACTGGATGGCGGATAAATCGGTGTTTACGTCGAGCCGGACTTTTTTTTTCATAATGGGCACTTTTAGGCGAACGGCGGCCAGTAATTAAAGTAGTACCAAATGAAAGAACAATTTTTCTAAACATTTATTATTATGGACATATCTCTGTATTTCTTTTAGAAAAGTAAATATATGTAGTACTAAAATATACCTATATGTGAGTATTGCGCAAATATTTTGCGCAATATGCATATAATATAAGTATTAGTAAGTATCTCTCTATCTATCCAATTATCCATCTATCTATCCATATATCTATCTTTCCATCTGTGCAGCTGTCCATATCTATCTATCCAATTATCCATCTATATAATATCAAAAATATCCATCTTTCCACCTGTGCAGCTGTCCATCTGTGCACCTGTCCACCTGTCCACATGTGCACCTGTCCACCTGTGCTACTGTCCACCTGTGCACCTGTGCTACTGTCCACCTGCTACCTGTCCCCATGTCCACCTGTCCTCCTGTCCACCTGTCCCCCTATTAATAAGTATCTCTATCTATCCAATTATCCATCTATTTGTCCAATTATCCATCTATCTATCCAAATATCCATCTTTCCACCTGTGCAGCTGTCCATATCCATCTATCCAATTATCCATCTATCTATCCAAATATCCATCTTTCCACCTGTGCAGCTGTCCATCTGTCCACATGTCCACCTGTCCGTCCATCCATCCATCTGTCCAACCGTCCATCAAAAAATCAACCTGAAGAGATTCTATCACCAGCGGCGGAATTAAGTGCCATAATAAACCTTGAGTAACTAATAAATCCGAAATAAAAAATATGCAACCACATTTTTTTTATATTATTTGTGTTTTATTTCACTTGCTGTCCCTTTTTTTGTACTAAATGAAAACAAAAAAACTATAAATCTAAATTCTAATAGTAACTAACATGTTTGACTGCAAAAAAAATGGACAAAAACAAAAATTGTTTTTTATTATTTCCAAGTACGTCGCGGCGATAAAACTTCTCTCGAGAATTCACAGGACTATAATAAAAAAAAACAAAATCATTCTTGGCCGCGATTCGCCCACGCTCCATACAATTTTGCCCATTCTCCTTTTCTTGGTATTGTTGTGGTTAACTACAAACAAATAATTGCAACTCTAAACATTCCATCTCGCAGCTTACTTATTTAACTAGGAATTACTAACGAAGTGGCTATTTTAGTTAAGACACGTTTGCTCTTATGCCACATTTTATAACTTGAACACGAATGGGGAGACATGATACCAACAATTAAGGGAGATTTGATCCTTCCTGATCAAGTCTCCCTTAGACGGATTAAATGTGCAAAAAGTTGATAATTTAGTTTGAATGATTGTTACTTGTTTTTATAATTGATTAAAATAGCGATTAAAAATGGGAAAGTTACGTTTAGTCCAAAAATTTCAAAATTACTGTTAATTTACATAACAATTATGTTTAGGTTTGTTTTAGTAAGAGCATTCAAAATAAAGTTGTCTGTTGAGATGCAGAAACAAAGTGTTATAAAAATAAAATTGATTTTCATGATATTTTCGACTTTTGTCATAAAACCTAATATGTATGGCAAATGTATGAAAATATCAAGTCTCCCATATATGGGTGACTTGATTCCCCCCCGAATCAAGTCATCCTTATGGAGTGAATCAAGTCATCCTAATATAGGGGACATATGGTACAAAACCCATTTTTAAATTTTACTAAAATAACTGGACGTCTATCGGCTGATATGATGATGATGATGAACTGGGAAAGTAAACATCTGGCTTATTAAACCTTTTCACATGTTATATTAGGTTAAATTTTGTATCATCTGTTTCAATAATGATTGAAATCAGACTTATAGTTTTAAAACTAGGTCCGAAAAACGAAGGGGGTGATCAAGTGTCCCCAGTTTCCCCTAATAATAGGACTGACAATCCCTATACTAGAAAATGTAACCCAGAAAAGCATAAAACCAATGAAACTAGACAGCAGCTCTTTCAAATAATTTAGATAATATGGTCTACCAAGCATTCCACTGAAATGAGCGCCATTTAGTTTTTTACTTACTGGACTGTCCTACTTATTATTCGTCCATGTTATTACTAACTACTGACTCGGCATGATACATAGATGCTAACTAGTAAGGGTTACATATTGAATAGCATGTCCATACAGACATAATTAACAATATTTTTTAGGAATTTGTTTATATGATAATAACCAATTCAGTTTCGGTCTGTTGGAACACCAATTTTGCAAATAACATTCCAGCTCGTCCAACAAAGCAAATTATTTGTGGGTGAGCCAATTTCGGCACCGTTTAGAAAAAAGTGTCCTGAACAACGTGTCATGCTACTTACTACTTACTGGGGGTCCCTTTAAACCAAGGTGGCGCGGCTGGAGAGCACTGCTCTTCGGCCGGAACACATTCGTTGTTCATTATTTCATAATCCTTTGAGGTACTATTAATTTTGACCTGTGCTTAGGAAAGTACTGTACATGTAGCTATTATTTCGCACTGAGGCATCTGGGTACTAAATGGTGGTCCGGCCACAGAGCACTGAACAACATAATAAAAGTACTGGACGGTAGAGGCAAGGGGGGTGGGGGAGTGTAAATCAGTCAGAATGTTCTTAAGCAGGGAGTGTAAATCAGTCAGAAATGTTCTTAAGCAGTTGGATTTTTCTTAACTGCCCATTTTCCTTTTTCATTCCAGTGAAAAACTTATAATAGGTCTTTACCTATGAAATTGCCGAAATTTTCTTACAGATTAATGAGATCATAATTCCTGTAATTCTAATGCAATTTTTTTCATTTGTGTTATATATATGAAAGTTCCCAGTACCAGCAGAGGCTGTCAGGGAGTCGGTGTCATACTTTCCGGAAGAATGGTAGAGTGCGTGAAAGAAGTCGAGTGTGTGAGCCCAAGACTCATCTGGGTCAGACTGAAAGTCGGACTGACCCGAATTTTTGTTCTAGGTGCATATGCACCAACGAATATTGGTTCGCGAAAGTCCCTGAAAGCCCAGAAAGAAACAGATGAGTTTTGGGAAAATATGAGAGATACGTTAGAGAAATGTGATCAGAATGAAAGAGTTATCATGCTAGGTGATTTTAATGGATGGGTAGGAAGAAAGCGTGACGGTTATGAAAGAGTTGTTGGTAAGTTTGGTGATGAACGTGTGAATGATAATGGAATAAGTTTGCTTGAGATATGTTTGGAATGGAGTCTTTTTGTGGCAAACACTATGTTTGACCACAAAAGGATCCATATGTATACAAGAGAGGAGGGTGATGCGAGAAGTATGATCGATTTTGTAGTTGTGGATGAAAGATTGAGAAAAAGAGTTCTGGACGCTCGCGCATATCGTGGAGCCGCCATCGACACAGACCACCACCTGGTTGTGACCCGAATTGGTGGTCTATTTAACCGGTGGCGGCATAGACCACAAGAGCAGACGAGCGTTCTAGAACGTATCAAAGTAGAGAGATTGCAAGAGGAGGATGTCAGAAAAGAATACTTGAAAGACTTGAGTGAAAGATTTGAGAACCTGGATGAAGTAAATGATATTGAATGTTTGTGGAATGAATTTAAAGATGGAGTAGTAGGTATAGCTGTCAATGTTTGTGGGGTGTCAAAAAGGAAAAAGGGTGGAAAGAAGAAGAATATGTGGATGGATAAAAGTGTACAGGCAGCTGTTTGTGAGAAGAAGAAAGCATGGTCAGATTGGTTAGCAGTAAAAGCTAACCAAAGAATGCAGAGGGCAACAAGTGATGACGTAAGTGTAGCAAGAAAGGTATATAAAAGAGCGAAAGGTATTGTTAAGGAAGTTGTTGAGAGAAAGAAAGAGGAGTGTAAGGATGAGTTTGACAGAAGGCTTACTGAAGATTTCCAGTCCAACCAAAAGTTTTTCTGGAAATCCATACGGACAGCCCGAGGAAAGTTTGGAACATCGGAGCTGAGTAAAATCAGAAGCCAGGATGGAAGTATTATAAAAGGTGAAGAATGTGTTCTGAGGAGGTGGAAGGAATATTTTGAAAGTCTGTTTGAGAGAGAAAAAGCAGAGGCCAGCGAACCTAGGTCTTCTGTGGAAATGAATGAGAATGAAGAGGAGAATTGTGTAAGTGAGATAAGTATGGATGAGATTATGAAAGCGATGAAAAGTATGAAATCAGGTAAAGCAGCTGGGTATGATAGAGTGTCGGTCGAGATGTTGAAGGCTGGGCGAGGCATTGTGGCTAGTCAGTTGTACCGCCTTTTCAACTTGTGTTGGACGAACGGCCAAGTACCAGGTGACTGGTGCAAGGCTGTGATTGTGCCGCTGTACAAGGGAAAAGGGTCACAACAGGACTGCAAAAATTATCGCGGGATAAGCCTTCTCAGTGTCGTCGGCAAACTGTATGCAAAGGTTTTGATTGAAAGAGTGATGAAAGATACTGACGATAAAATATGGGATGTACAAGCGGGATTTAGAAAGGGAATGGGATGTACAGATCAGGTCTTTTCCTTGCGGTGCATAGCTGAAAAGTTTTTGGCTAAAAACCAAAAAGTCTACTGCGCGTTCGTGGATTTGGAAAAGGCCTATGACCGAGTGGTGAGGAATGAATTGTGGTCAGCATTGTCTATGTATGGGGTAAACGGTCATCTGATTCAAGCACTGAAATCTCTCTATGAGGATTCCAGTGCTTGTGTCAGAATAAACGGGGCGTACACTGAATGGTTTAGCATCGAAAAAGGTGTTAGGCAGGGATGTGTAGCGTCACCTTGGCTGTTTAACCTGTTCATGGATAATTGTTTGATTGATCTGAAAGAGAGTATGTGTGGACTGAGAATGAATGAGTTACTCATCAAATGTCTTCTATACGCTGATGACCAAGTTGTACTTGCGTCATCTGCTGACGAGTTGCAGGAGATGGTAACAATAATGAATGTGGCTTTGGACAAGAAAGGAATGAAAGTAAATGTAAGCAAGACTAAAGTAATGGTACTTGAAAGAGAAGAATGTATGACAGAGTGTACTATATTAATAGATGGTGAACAAGTCGAACAAGTGAAGGAGTTTGTGTATCTGGGCTCAAAGTTTACGAGAGATGGAAAGTGTGAAAGTGATATTGAAAGAAGAGTGAATGCTGGAAACATGGTGAATGGTGCCCTGCACGCCTTTATGAAGAGTCAGAAGGTGTCTCACAAGGCTCGTTTGGCTGTTCATGGGGGAGTTTTGGTACCAACACTGATGTATGGAAGTGAAAGCTGGGTATGGCAGAAGAAGCATGAAAGTAGAATTAATGCAGTGGAAATGAGAGCGCTAAGGAGTATGATTGGTGTTAAATTGAGTGACAGGGTTAGAAATAGTGTGATAAGAGAACGGTGTGGCGTAAAAGAAGACGTAGTGACCAAAATCGAGAAAGGGATGCTGAGATGGTTTGGTCATGTAGAGAGGATGAATGAACGAAGATTGACGAAAGAGATCTACCAGGCGAGAGTGAATGGAAACGTTGGAAGGGGAAGGCCTAGGCGAACGTACCAGGACCAAATTCAGGACGTTCTGAATAAAGGCCAGGTTAAAAGTACCCTAAACGGACGAGCATGTATGAAAGGATTGATGAAAGTACAGGAAGCAAGGGAAGTGTGTCAAGATCGTAGCAGGTGGAGGACTGTGGTCTCTGCCTACCCCAACGGGAAAGAGGCGTGATGTTATGTATGTATGTATGTATATGAAAGTTGACTCAAGGTTATCAATTAACGCATAAAATAAAGTTTTTAGTTTCATATATAAAATTAAAGGTTCGAAAATTGTTCGTCTTAAATGTCATCCGATTTCGTCATTAGATATGTTATATTTTTTTACAGATAATATTTTTCGAAAATTTAATTTAAGCTTCTGTTAGCTTAATGTCTTCCCAACAATACACAAAAAAAAATTGGATTTATAATTCCTACGAAAAATGCTAGTACTGAAAATTGAGTTTACCTAAAATTCGCCATACAAAACGGCAATTTCATAGGTAAAGACCTATTATATTAGGTACCTACATGTTTTAATTTTATGCAGTTTGAGCTAGGACTTTTGCTGCTGTGTGTTTTCAAGAGCACAAAAAAATAAAAATAACCCGGCCAAGTGCAAGTCGGACTCGCACACCGAGGGTTCCGTACCACTAAGGTAAAAATATGTACCGATTTGTTATGGACGCACAGTCACGCAGAATTATATTAAAAAAGAATGAGTCCGACACGCACTATGTCGTGTCAACAAACACAACAACAATAAATTGTTATTCTATAGCTTACGAACTACACCCCACCGTCCAGTAGTTGTATGTTGTTGAGGACACTTTCTTCTACAACTGTGCCAAAAGTGGCTCACCCACGAATGCCCATGAACAGGGAACGGAAAACCCATTCATAATGTTAACCGTTTTAAAAGGTTAATTAACCCTTATGTCTGTTAACAGGAATAAATGGTTATGGTGAACAGAAACAACATTTCGGTAAATCTGGGATTGCGTCAGCGGTGGCGGTTTATCTTTTCTTTAGGTAACAGATTTTGAATAAGTAGGTTTATAACAGATTCATTCGGTTGGGTTAACCATAACCGTCCGTTCCCTGCCCACGAATATTTCCCTTAATCGGCGTTTTCCGGTCTTGTTCTTCTTTCTTTCTTCCTATTAATCAAGCTTAGAACAGTTGTGGTAAGTTTTTATTTAAAATGCATTGGTTAAAGACAAAGATTTTAAGACCTAGTACAGTGAGGAAGGGATGTCTAACTACGTAACTAATCCACATCTTTTTATCAATAGGTACCTACTGCTTGGTCGTCTTTTCGACAGTTCGAGATATTGACTTTTACCTATTCTGTGATATTGGTTCTAGTGATTGATAGTGAGTGATTCAAATAGTACTAGATGAATAATTCAGTGTCATAATCTTCCACCCAAGTAAAACATTGATAAAAAACAATAAAGAATGAAAGTGGTATTTTGTATTTTTTTTCTTATTCTTATCATTGATTTCTTTCTGGATGAGTGGTAGGATCCGTCTGGTATTAGGTAGCTTTTGAGGGGCTACCTGCCGTCCACTAGCGGCCCCATCAATTAAATTAAAATATTACTCGCTCAATACAAAACTTATCGGAAATCCTGAAAGACATTAAAAGAAAAGGTGCCTTTGTTTATTTAGAACCAAGGAGGTTTTACTACGCTTAGCGTGGGTTAAAACCTCCTTGTTTAGAACCTATCAAATCTGTAAAATAAAGTTCACTGTAGATACAGATACAAAATCTCAAGGAGGTTTAAGTAGCAGCTCTGCTCTTCTTGGTTTCGTAACAATGTCTTTTTTCCGTGGGAGGGCCGTTAACCCGCCGCACATCCCCCGTAATGCTGGAGGACCACACCCATCGTTGGTCAGCGAGTCCATAGCCGGTTAGCGTAGCTAGGCTGTACTACCGACCGCTAATCAGGCGAATTTAAGGTGCACAGACTGCGCTGGCTTGGCCACCTTATTACGATGGATGACGATCGTGGTGCCAAAAGAGCCTGGGTGTCTACTCTCAAAGTCCGAAATATCGAAACGATACTACTCGAAACATGCAAATGCAAAACTTCGTGCCTTGACAATAGAGTAGAATATTGGTTGGATGAATTTTCAAACTGCATCCAATCAATATTCTACTCTATTGTTAAGGGACGAAGTTTTGCATTTGCATGTTTCGAGTTGTATCGTTTCGATATATCGGACTTTGAGAGTAGACACCCTGTCTAGGATGTCCAACAGGCAAAAGACCGGTTGGGCGCCCCCGGTATCGCTGGCAAGATGCGGTGGAAGCAGACCTACGCGAGCTCCAAGCTAACGACTGGCAAGAGACCGCACGAGACCGGGAGAAGTGGCGACATCTCGTATTGGAGGCCAAGACTCACTTTGGGTCGCTGAGCCAGCGTAGTAAGTTACTAAGTCTTTCTGCTAAGGAGGGGAGCCATAAGCGTATCACTTTCTTGCGAGGGACCTCATACTAAAAGTATGGATTTTTTTTTTGAAATCTAAAAACTTAATTTTTTTATCTTTCTCTCTAAGAAATATGTGACATGGGACTAATAAATGCTACTACCTTAGTCTTTCTGGTGAAAATCAGAAAAAAAACGGTGTTAAAAATCACGCATAAAATGGCTATTACGGATTATTTACGCTTCCGTTCTTAGTATCTGTCTTCCGGATTTTCGATGTTTTGTACTTCTTTAGCGAGTAATTATGGGGGCGCTAGTGGATGGCGCCTTAAGGTGGTTGCTGAGCAGAGGTGCTGCCACTTTAAGAAATAAATTTATTGCGTCTTAAAATACAAAACATTTAATAAGGATTGTTTGTTTGGCGGCAATTAGGGGTAGTTCTATATTTTATTATCTATCACCTCACACCTTAGCTTATCGTAAATAGCTTTGTATTGCAAAAGTGCCAAAAACTGCCACTTTTAGCACTTTACCAATACAAAGCTATAAATGATAAGCTAAGCTATGATGTTATGAGTTATAACATATATAACTACCCCATATTGCCGCCAAAGGAACAATACCTACTAATGAAAGGTTTTGTGTTTGCGACGCAATAAATTTATTTCTAAAAGTCTTCTTCTTCTTTCTAAAAGTAAGGTGCTGCCACTCAGAAACCACCTTAAGAGGCTACCTCCCGTCCACTAGCGCCCCCATCAGTTTAAAAAATATTACTTACTAAATACAAAACTTATCGAAAATCCGGAAAGACAGATTGAAGTAAAGGTATCCTAGTTTATTAAGAACCTATCAATTCTGAAAAATATAATACACTGTAGTTACAGATACAAAAAGTGCGTAAAACGGCCACTAGCAGTTTTTGTATCTAGATAGAGCTAGATAGATAGATAGATAAAAATGTTTATTCATACACATATTCGACACAATATACGAGGGACAGTAAACTATGAAAGACAAAAACAAAAGATACAAATTTCAAAATTTTTTAAAACTGGCGCGAGTACATGTGTGCCGCAGCGGTACAAAAAGGCCGTAGCTCAGTGTATTATATCGCCCGGAAGGGCAAAACACCGTTTTTCAGCTACTACCTATAACCTAACCTATGAGGAAACGCGAGTGCCGCGAGTACGCAAGAAAAAAAAATAAAGTTGGTAAATTTGTGTGTGTGTGTGTGTGCGAGTTTAAAAATGACAAAAAGTACTTTGTGACTGGTTAATGTTATGTATAAGGATAAATAGTGTGTAATGTATATATGTATTTATTATAGAAGTAGGTATACCTAAGATTTGTGAAAGAAAGGAATAGTAATAAGTACTAATAAATAAAACAGATATGCCCCAGGGATTCGATTCTTGAAAATCACCGGGTGATAAAATATCACCGGTGAAAATTTTTGTCACCGATGATTTCGAAATCAGCATTCACCAAAAGTCGTATTCTTGAATATCATACCCTGAGTACCAACATGCAGAAACTATGCGGATTTTGACGTTTAGTTGTGTTCCATTTCATGCAGAAAATATTTTTTATCGGTAATTACCGGTTTTTGTTTTCATACAAACTGCTGAAAAATATGATGTGACAGCAGTAGAGCGTGTAATGAAACGCATGTTTGTAAAAATTAAAAAAATAATAACCTAAGTAACCTAACCTCACCAACATTGTTTTGAAAATGGTTTGATTATAAATTATAGGAGCAATTAAGATTGAATTAAGATAAAAAAGCAAGCTGAAAGCTACAAGAGGAGGCACTTTTTAAAGATGGATATATGACAGGAGACACCTTGATTAAGTAAACCAAATAATTATAGATACCAAACCTTATTTATCATGTAAGTATATTTTGGAGGAATAAGTAATATTTATAGTAATATTTGCTATAAAATTAAGTTGCTGTTAAGTAGCAAGTATCTAAGTAAAGTATCTCTTGTGATTAATGAAGAGAGAGTAAGTAATAAGTAAATCTATTATTTACAGATACAAGAACAACTTGCTACCTGTTGCGTTTACCTACATGAAGAGAAGACTAAAAAGTTGCTATTCCCATGGATTAGCTGGGGCTCAAAGCACAGGAGTTGCCGTCTGTTCCTGGGATAAAGTGTGAAATAGTTCCGTACATGTGATTTGATCACCTGCCTGCGTGCGTCGCAGTGTCCCCAATAGAAATAATATTATAATTATGTAATGAGATTTTGTGATGTTCTGTAAAAATATGGCACAAAACTTTCTGCTCGTTGCAAAAACTGCTTGCACTGCCTGTTCATAACGCTGCAGTTTTTCCATGCAATAGCTATCTTTACCACAATCTTAGGTTAAAATACCCAACACTGTTTGTAATGGGATTGGATGGCTACGATAGGGTAGAAGTTAGAAGAAAGTTGACCCTAGTTATGTACTTGTATGTATTCAAGGTATTCTGTGGAAAACTAAGTAACGCGCAGATTTTAGAGCATATGGGGTTAGCTGTACCAAATCTGAGGTTGAGACGGGGACTTAGAGATGTGGTTTTTGTTCTCCCTGACTGTAGGACAAATATTTTGAGACATTTCCCGCTTACTACTGTACTTAGAATCTTAAATGCCACATCGGGTAAGTTGGACTTATTTAAATGTAGATTGATGAAATTCTCAGAAGTAGCTTTCATATACATTAGTAATTCAAATATTAACTAGTTTTACTCTTTTAATTGATTCTATTTCAATTATATTTAATTGTTACAGAATGAATGAAATGTTATGTAATTAATAATTTTCTTATGTCTAATGACGGAATGGATGTACGCATAATATATTTTAATGCTTTTTAATAATTTAAATTTTGAGCTTGTTTATGCATCGTTGCCTTGGGTTGACCTGTTAACTAGGGTGATGCACTTGTGTGTAATTAGATTTAAATAAATAAAATATTGTAAAGTGATATTGTTAAGTGTAGGAATGTTTTAAAAATAAATAAAAGATATTGATGATCCAAATAAAGAGTTTTACTCCAATATATTACACTGGTTACTAATAAGTCTATACTTTATTAGCTTATACAAAGCATTGTCCAGCGGACAAATCGCTAGTTGCCGGAGTTTTCAAGTTGCCGAAGGGCTTCTGACTTGGCTCTACATCTAGAACATGTTGAAAGTTGTTGTAGAACATTTTGGAATCATTCTATCACTAGCCGTCTTCTTCTAGGTTCTGACTACAGCCAATTATAGGAAAGAAAGACCCACCACCACTTGCTTCACAACATCATTGATCGGTCAAACTATCAAGCTGCTTCTATCTCATAAACTAATGAAGGCTCCGCTTATTACCTGCATCTTGATTACAAGTATAGATATGGCATTGTACCCAACCTTTAGGTATATTATCTTTCCTGCAGTTAGGTACTTGCTTGCTGTTTTTGCAGGAGAAATAAAAGAATGTCACTTTCTGAATAAAGTTTCAAGGTAGGTATGGTCCTTGATGTTTAGGTTTGCCGAGATGCTTCCGACGTTATCTGAAGGTCTTCTCTTCATAACTATCGCCAAACAAGCAATCTTAACAAACAAACATGTTCTCAATATTATTTCTTGGGCCTTGCCTGCAATGCCGCGTCTACTGCTGAGGCTACCGCAAACGGTTTCAAACAATCTAAAACACCTAGGTACCTATTCTTGTACTCATCAAGACTTATTTAACACAGAACACACAATATTAATACCTTTTATTTTTTTAATGTCAAAACCACCGGTGACTTGAAATCGACTGGGGGGGGGCACTCGATTTCAAATATCATAGGTATGATATTTTATCACCGGGTGATATTCAAGAATGCGACTTTCGGGAAATGTATGATTTTCTCGTTTTTGAGTGATATTTTATCACCCGGTGATTTTCAAGAATCGAATCCCAGAAGTCGAATCAGCGTGCAACACAAGCGACAAAGTGATCTGGAATACCTAGTTTTTGGTTTTGTAATAAATAAGATTTAAATTTACTTTTAAAACTGAATTTAGACAATGAATTTCTTATTGGTGGTGGTATGTTATTCCAGCACTTTGTCGCATGGTAACGGAAACTGCCCCTAAATGCAACAGTTTTATGATTGTGAACTGCAAGAGGCAATCGCATATATCTATCGTTATACCTATTTAGGAACGTTGAGACTTTTATCTTTGAGTAAAGATATTCAGGCTCTTTAAAATGGATGACATCGAACATCAAGCAAGCAAGATAAAGGTGACACCTTGATTGCATATTAAGCATACCTGCTTGGTTTAAATATGGTGAGATATCTGTAACTACAGTGATATTTATTTTACAGAGTAAATAGTTTCTAAATAAACAAATGTACCTTTACTTCAATCTGTCTTTCCGGATTTTTGGTAAGATTCGTATTTAGCGAGTAATATATTTTTAACTGATGGGGGCGCTAGTGGACCGGAGGTAAGGTAGCTCCTTAAAGTCGTCGGTTCGTGCCTCCGCGTCCGCGAACATTGGCGATGTGCTGCAGAACCTTGGAAGCCGCAGCGTGATCCTGAATGCGTTGGTGTATTGAATATGAGCTGATACAGTTTCTTTGGGAAGTAACAATTATTTTTAGGGTTCCGTACCTCAAAAGAAAAAAACGGAACCCTTATAGGATCACTTTGTTGTCTGTCTGTCAAGACCCTTTATCTCACGAACGGGTAAAGGTATCAGGTTGAAATTAATACCATATATTAGGATCCATGAACCACACAAGATCTGAAAATTTCAATTTTTTAAAACGACGCAATCAAAAGATATGGCATTTTATGTCCTCATCTCCATACATTTATTCAAAAATGCAAAACCTACAGGGTACTTCCCGTTGAACTAAAATTATGAAATTTGGTAAGAAGCTAGGTTTCACAGTACAAATAATGGGAAAAGTCTGAAATCATTAAATATTACAACTTTTCTCACAACTAATGATAACCAATTGTGGTGAGCTCCCGTTTCAAGAACATTCATATAAGAGGGGTCAAGTTGGATGGTCGCTGAGGCGATTTTTGTTTTAGTTCTATTTAAAAACGGGAACACTTACAAACTTGAAAATTAGTATGTTTATAGTGCATAAGCTATAAAATAACAACAAATAATAAAATTTGGTCAAGCGCGTGTCTGACTCAAAAAATCTAGCACATTAACTTACTGAAATTTCAACTAATACAATTATGTTTAAGTGGTGGTACGGAACCCTCAGTGCGCGAGTCCGACTCGCACTTGGCCGGTTTTTTCGTTTGACCTGTCTTACGAAAAGTTATTTAGTTACTGATACGGACCCGCCCCTGGGGGCCTATTATTGAAAGTCACCGGGTGAAGTAATTTTAAAACAACTTTAAAATTAACAAATATTGATCCTTGCTTTTGAGGAGTTTAACAGAGGGCTTATTACAACCCGGTGAGTTTCAAGAATTGGCCCCCTGGGAAATGTACACTTAGCACAGGGTAGCCCCTTAGGCCCTGTCCAGAAAGGGCGAATTCGCCGCGATTTACTCGCGCGTGTTTCGCGCGTTCATCTGGACGCAAACAAGGCGCTCCTAGTATCTCGACTCGCGCGAGCCGAGAAAATTCGCGCGATGCTTGTGGATGCAATGTATTAACACCCAGTACCTCGCCGACGCGCGTAGAAACTCGCGCGTAGCAATTCGCGGCGAATTCGCCCTTTCTGGACAGGGTCTTAATATGTCCTCATCTCCATACATTTACGCAAAAAAGCAAAACCTACAGGGTACTTCCCGTTGACATGAAATTTGGCAAGAAGCTAGGTCTCACAGTACAATAAAGGAAAAAGTCTAAAATCATTAAATATTAAAAAAATTCTCACAACTAATCCCGTTTCAAGAACTTTTGAAGTTGGATGGTCGCGGAGTTTTTAACCCTTAATAAGGCATAGGGAGAATGCTTCCCACCACACTGTATCCGACTGATTCACATAAAAAAAAAACCGGCCAAGTGCGAGTCGGACTCGCGCACTGAGGGTTCCGTACCACCACATAAACATAATTGTATTAGTTGAAATTTCAGTAAGTTAATGTGCTAGATTTTTTAAGCCCGACACGCGCTTGACCAAATTTTATTATATGTTATTATTTTATAGCCTATGCACTATAAACATACCAATTTTCAAGTTTGTAAGTGTTCCCGTTTTTAAATAGAACTAAAACAAAAATCGCCTCAGCGACCATCCAACTTGACCCCTCTCTTATATGAATGTTCTTGAAACGGGAGCTCACCACAATTGGTTACCATTAGTTGTGAGAAAAGTTGTAATATTTAATAATTTCAGACTTTTCCCATTATTTGTACTGTTAGACCTAGCTTCTTGCCAAATTTCATAATTTTAGGTCAACGGGAAGTACCCTGTAGGTTTTGCATTTTTGAATAAATGTATGGAGATGAGGACATAAAATGCCATATCTTTTGATTGCGTTGTTGTAAAAAATTTAAATTTTCAGATCTTGTGTGGTTCATGGATCCTAATATGTGGTATTAATTTCAACCTGATACCTTTACCCGTTCGTGAGATAAAGGGTCTTGACAGACAGACAGACGGACAACAAAGTGATCCTATAAGGGTTCCGTTTTTTTCATTTGAGGTACGGAACCCTAAAAACCATAAAGATAGATAAAATCAATATAACCTTAGTGTATCCAAACACAGATATATTGGTTATTTTTTAATGGGAACATTTTCTTCAAATGTCATCTGTCAATGGCAATTTGACTTCAAAGCTGAAGTTGTCATTTCGAGTGCGATTTTTGCCGCGATTTCCGTAAGTTCTGAAGATTTTTACTGCTCCTAATCACAAAAATTCTTGTTTGTACATTTTGGTCCTTATTTCATAAACTTTATCTTATTCTCGAGGTCTTGGTATGAACAAATTATGTTATCATTTAAGATTTGTATTCATTTTAGCTGATCAAATATGGTGGGAAACTATTTACCTATGCCCGTTTAAAAATTGTTTATGTGGGAAACTATTAGCCTATAACCGTACAGAAAATGTATTTTTAAATGTATAGTACTAAGACAAAATGTTTTCTGTCTGTTTGGAGGAAATCTTTATAACTTGTTTTTAGGATTCCTTATCCAAAGTATTCCAACGGGACTCTACAACCAAGTCATCGTCTTCTGTCTGTCTGTCTGTCCGACTTATATGTGTTATTATGGCTATAGGTATGTGTTTTTTCTTTGTTTTATGATCATAATCCTTGGGGATAGTTGTTTGGTTTCATTGTCTGAATACATGGTTTTAGTTTCCGGTTAATGCCTTTTTACACCCTGTAGGTATAAAAATAAAGTGATGTCTAAGAACACTTCTTGCCTTATTTTATTTTAAACCAATTATGTATATAATAATTTCCCACCTAAAAAAACCACTTCGCATATATATTTTTTTTACTTTTTGGCAAGATTTATAAATTCTGTGTATCATTCTGAACAGAAATTCATTTTTACTTTGTTAGATATGCTAACAGAGCCTCGTGCCCGATTAAGGATTAAAATCAAAGAGCAAAAGCTTTTAGTATATGATATGGTAGATAGGTACGGAACCCTTAGGGCGCGAGTCCGACTCGTACTTGGCTGGTATTTTTTTTTTGCCCATAGCCAGATCTCATATTTATACAAGGTGTAACAGAAAGGGTATATCAACCCTGAAAGCCATGAAACCTAAGGAACATAGGTCGAAATACGAAAAAAAAAATTTGACCTCCCATACAAAATGCGCGATCAGCTGATTCAGTTTCTATGCGAGGTCAATTTTTTTTTTTCGTATTTCGACCTATGTTCCTTAGGGAAAGTTGTTCAGTTTCATGGCCAGAATCACATCCTTCAGGGTTGATATACCCTTTTTGTTACACCTTGTATACTACTACTATGATTTTTTTCACTTTTCCATTAACTACCGTTTAGCTGGCAGGGGGGGGGGGGGGGCACTTGACTCCAATAAAAAAATGCGCTTCCAAGCTGAATATTTTGCAAACGGATCCCTAAATCGAAAAATGATCTTCGCGAACTCACATTATTTTAAAGACCTATCCAACGATACCCCACGCAATGGGGTGAACAAGGAAAAACAAATCACCCCCACTTTACTTGTAGGGGCGTTACCCTAAAAACATATTTTCATAGATTTAACTTTACCACTTTCTCGGCGTGAATAAAATGTACATATCCATACTAAATTTCAGCTTTCTTGTATGAAGGGTCTTTGAGCTAAGCCGCGGACAGACAGACGGACATGACGAAACTATAAGGGTTCCTTGTTGAATACGGAACCCTAAAAAGTTTGTGTTATAAACGCATAGAGTAACACGATTTTCGCGCGCAAGGGCTTGCGCGGTTTGACGCGTTGCTCTAAGTATAAACGTTATGAAATACTTATTCAAAACCGCGTTGCTATAAAAAATCGTTAAAAAAACTACGGAACCCTATACTGCGCGCGGCCCGACACGAACTTGGCCGGTTTTTACCTTTTTATCCTGTGCTTTTACCATTGACGTAAGAAAAACGCTGCGTAGTTTCCAAAATCTTTGGCTTTTACCCCAGCTTTTTACTACGCTGTTGTTGACAGAAAAAAATAAAATTTTTACGATAACAGCTTGTCAAATCACTACATATTATAAAAAAACGTCCCCCGAAACGTTTTTCTGTCGTCGTCCATCATGTCTGTCTGTGATCGCTAAACTCAGGAAGTACTGTATCGATTTCGATCCTGTTTTCACTAATAGATTAATTCAATAGGAAGGTTAAAAGCTATAATTTATAAATATTGAGTGCAAATTAACTGAACTGTGAAGATGTCTGTCGATCGAGTCGGAAAAACACGTGCCTCTCTCTACAGAGCTTTCTAGGCGTGCGCTGCGTAAATCACAATATTAAAATCATTCTAATTAAAATCCTAGAATGAGCTTCAAACTCGATGCGTATTTCCGTTGATAGCCGAACGTTGTTCCGAAGTTAAGTACCGGATACACGGTCGCCAACAAGGTCCCGACAGAGGTCACCTTGGTCCGTTCCGACCGTGTAGTTCGTGGTTTACAACCAATTCTCCATACAACTCGAATGTTTGCCGACCAAGGTGACCTCTGTCGGGACCCATGTTGCCGACCGTGTATCCGGTACTTGAATATCAGCGAGCCAGGAACCCGACGGGGCCCACACAGAGGGCACACGTCGTTGCGACTGATCGTCCGAAGCCTGATTTTTTAAATTTTAGGTGTATTCTTTTGTGTCCTGAGGTACAACGAAATATTACTTATAGAATGTTTAATAAATTGTGTAGAAAGTTGAAGGCTACGTCATATATCGCAATAAAAGACACCACCTCTACCCGTAGATTAATGTCCCTCAACACAGAATCCTCAGAGAAAAAAACTGCATAAACACTTATTTTGACGATGCCAAAAAATAGTCATGAAATAGTCATAAATAGTCACCATAAGGAAAAAAATAGTCGCGTTACCATTCTAGAGTTATAGCTATGGTTTGCTGAGGATTATGGGCATAGGCTATATACAGAATCCTCAGTTCTGATGCAAGCAAACCGTGGGGACTATCGACTTGGTTTTTATTTTAAAAAATAGTCATGAAATAGTCGTCTTGACTTCCAAATTCTCAAAAATAGTCGTTCAAGGATTTCAGACTTACAGGGGTAGCTTGCTGAGGATTCTGTGCATAGCATTTCACGGACGCAGATTCCAGCAGAACGTTTAGGTTTTTCTGTTTGATACTGATGTCAAAAAATAGTCAACAAATAGTCGTCTCAAACCATAATCACTTTGGTCTGGTTTACCTTGTAGAAGTATGTTAAAAATGCATGTTAACTTCGCCATACATTTTTCAACTCAAGTACAGTCGTGTTCAAAATGCATATCATCTTTGATGGTAACTATTTAGTTACTTTTTTTATGTATTAGGAACCCAATATAATTAATTCTGTAATAAAAAGCAAAGTTTATTTGTTTTCATGTTAAATAATATAGCTTAATAAACTACAATAATTGGTTTTAAACTAAAATAATAAAAAAATCTTGTTTATGAATATATTCAGTACCTACAGATTATTTTTAAGTTTTCGTACTTATGTCCGTTAAATGGTTAAATGAGTAATACAGGGTGATAATTTTATTGCGTGCCATAGCTTAGGGGGTGTTTCAGTAACGATAAAGGAACACAACAAAAATTCTACTTTTAAAAAATTCTGAAAATTTTAAAATTAGCCCTACGCAGAGGGCAATAACCCGCAGCGCAATGACCCGACCGAGGCTGCGCTTTTAACGAGCTGCTGTTAGTTTTAGAATTTACATTCAATTTTTAAGTAGGATTATTGAAAAAATGTAAATCCTAATTTGGAATAACGCGTTGTGTATTTACTGCTTCCATAGGCTGTAGTGTAAGTTAACTTTACATTTCATATAATTACCGTAGAACACGGCAATTGTCGTTGTAATAGCAACACTGTAGGGCACTTCAATACGCGCCGGCGGCGGCGGCGAGCGCTAGCTCGGTCACACAATTCGGTCGAGCCGAACGCTGCCATGCTATTGGTTAAACATATCTCGTCTCAGAATATTGGTGCTTTTTCTATTATACGACCCACGTTAAACATTTCCAACTCTGTTACTATGCCATTATTTAACTGATTTGTATTATTCTACTGATGTTCTATTGGGTAAAAGAAACACATATGCAGCGACATTTTAATTTTTAATGAATATTTAAATGCGTAGGCAAACAACATTGATCAATCAAGAAATTAGTAAAGTTAGTATAGTTAATTTAGTAATATTTGCAAACCTTCCAATTATTATTAAAGTATTTTTTTTACTGAATGCATCTGGGTTTAAGCCCGATATTCTTGGAACCTACATTATAAGTTTTTAGACCAAAAGGTTGGGGCTGTGCACTGATATATCAGTCGGTTTATCCTCGCATTTACCTAATAAAAATAGATAACACGAAAATAAGGTCTGCAACAATATATAAAAATAAAAGCCTCTAACAATATCAAAATCCATCTTTTTTGACAACTTGAAATCAATATCAAATAATTTTGTGTACGCGACTGTACAAAGGAAAAATGTATGGCGAAGTTAACATACATTTTTAACATACTTCTACTAGGTAAACCAGACTGAAGTTATGATGGTTTGAGACGACTATTTGTTGACTATTTTTTGACATCAGTATCAAATAGAAAAACCTAACCGTTCTGCAGGAATCTGCGTCCGTGAAATGCTATGCACAGAATCCTCAGCAAGCTACCCCTGTAACTCTGAAATCCTTGAAGGACTATTTTTGAGAATTTGGAAGTCAAGACGACTATTTCATGACTATTTTTCTAAATAAAAACCAAGTCGATAGTCCCCACGGTTTGCTTGCATCAGAACTGAGGATTCTGTCTATAGCCTATGCCCATAATCCTCAGCAAACCATAGCTATAACTCTAGAATTGTAACGCGACTATTTTTTTCCTTATGGTGACTATTTATGACTATTTCATGACTATTTTTTGGCATCGTCAAAATAAGTTTTTATGCAGTTTTTTTCTCTGAGGATTCTGTGTTGAGGGACATGTAGATTAGTACCCGTGCGAAGCCGGGGCGGGCCGCTAGTAAATTATAAGATAGAATAATTATATATCTATCTCTCAGACGAAGATCTATCTATTATTTGTTTGTTAGATGTAAACTTTGTTTGTTGAGGAAATAAATACTTTAATTATTATATTCTATGACGAAAATTATAGGAAAATTATGCTAAAAAGAGAAAATACATTATAAAATGGTTGACAATAGGGACAGTACTACAAAAGAAAGCTTAGAATCATGGAGTAAGTACGATTGCAACTACTTACCTTTCCACGTGTAGGTAACGGAGAGGTGTGATAATACCTACTCAAGGATGTGATTCGGCCCATGAAACTGAACAACTTTTCCCGAGGATCATACGAAAAACCAAATTTGAACTCCCATACAAAATGCGCTATCGACTAATGCAGTTTATATGGGAGGTCAAAAATTGACTTTGTTCTATGACCTTTGTGTCTTGGGAAAAGATGTTCGGTTTCGTGGCCAGGGACTCGATTCTTGAAAATCACCGGGTAATAAAATATCACTTTTGAGACTTTAAAAATTCACATTTACCCTGATTAACTGTTAAAAGGTAAATCAGAATACATGAAAATTAACAATCAAGGACTTCTTTATATTTTACGAAATTCAATCTTAACTTTTAAAAAGAAAAATATGTGATTTTGAATTTTTTGAGTGATATTTTATCACCGGTGATATTCAAGAATTGGTCCCCTGATCCACATTATCACACTTTTCCGTTACACGCTGTATACAGGGTCTTTCGTAGGTACATTTCTGCAAACCTCTCGGGTGGTTGCTCTACCTATGAAACTGAACAACTTTCCAATTCAAACCTTTTTAGTAACTATCAATATTATTAACTGGCCATATGTAAAGGACATAAATCTGTGATAGTATTTTTTATTTCGCCAAATATATTACTACTGTGAATATTTGCTAGATGACGTCAGTTCTACGCGCTTCCTCTCCCAGCGTCCCTGACGTCAGGTTAAATTCAAAAGTCAGGCTGCGAGGATTTAAGTTTCCTCGTGTCCGTACTATTTAAGACAGTACCTACACACGGCCGCACGTCGGTGGAAATTTGTTAACCTTGAGTATTTTTCTGGTAAAGTGGTCACCACCGCCCATAGCACCCACTGTCTTGTTAGTGACATATTTTGATATTCAGATTCAGATGATTTTATTCAATGTAGATTCTTTACAGAATACTTATTGAATGTCATGCAGAATACAATGCAAATAGAGCGAGTCTACGCCGTTTCGGATCGTGCTATGGCAGCGTAAAAGAAACGGCAAGAAACCACTGCAGCACGGCCTACTTTAAGATATATATTAATAAGATAGCAAAGCGCGTTGCTCACTTTGAGAACTAAGGTGGTATGTCTCATGTGCCGGTAGTTTCACTGGCTCCCTTGTTTACCCTTCGAACCGAAACACAGCAGTGAAAGCCCTGCTGCTTCACGCGGCAGAGATAGGCAAGGGGGTGGTACTTCCCCAGACGGACTTTGCACATAAGGCCTACCACTTCGAGTAGGTCTCTGGTTTCAGGCGTTAGTAGTAGCTTAGTACTGGCTGGAACTTGTCGGTCTATAGCACTAATGGAATGCTACAGTGGCTCGTCGTTCGACCCCTCGCAAGAGCACAGAGGAGAGTTACGACGAGTACCTCGTGGCGATGAAGAGAGCTCATCACCCTACAACGGACCAGCTGTCTCCTCGAGCGAGGCACAGACTCAAGCAGGATCAGAAGAAAGATACGTGAGGATTAGTTTTCATTCTTCTTTATTAGGGTCGTGTCGTGATGATCAATAGATTGCGTTACCTACAATACTGGTTACGGCTCTCTGGATAAGTCAAGGTGGATATAGCCGCCTGGGTATTGCAATTGACAGTAGACTAGAAATTCTAGAATGGCATGTGCATCGGCTGGGTACTCTTCCTCTTGTCCTTCTAAAGGTGTCGTACCCAAAAAGTGCCAACGGGGGAGCCTATACTATAAAGCCTGTGTTGTCTATCCGTTAAAGGGGCTGTATCTTTTGAACCGTAATGCCTAGGAAGCTGATTGAAATTTTTACATTTCGTACCCAAAAGGTGCCAACGGGGGAGCCTATACTATGAAGCCTGTGAAGGGGCTGTATCTTTTGAACCGTATAATGCCTAGATAGCCGATTAAAATTTTTACAGAATGTCTTGTACTTTATGGGTGTAGTTACCCCATACAAGAAACGTTCTTCTTTTTACCTTTTTGGTCCGTAATTAGCATAAAAAGTAGCTAACCAACTAGAACTAAACAACGCGATGATGCAAATTACCTAAGTCTAGGTCTCCTATCTTGTCGTGTCTGTTGTCAACGTTCACGAGAAATTATTATATCACCAGCAGGAGAGCTGAGCGAAACAGTCGCGATTATCAGGACGCGATGCAGATCAGCACGATAGCCTCCATGGTGCCCGATGAGATAATCTACAACCAATCGGAGTACGCCATACGGAGCTACGAAACTGCGCTTATGTTCATTGACGTCTCCGGTACCTACTATGTGTAGCGACACCCACGGAAATTGCGTCGCCGAAGGTTGGGCTCATTACGCTCGCAAATACTCGCAATGCTAAACGTCAGTTTACTATTATCTAAGCTGTGGCAATGCATTGCTTTATAATACGTCACCTGACGTTTGTGTCGGCGCAGCGCGGAAATTCGGTCGCCGAACGTTCGGTCTACATTTCCGTAGGTGTGTCGCTACACTAATGGTTAATACAGGGTGCTAGGAAAAGAGCTGTGATACTCTAAATCTAAACCGCACGTTCTACCCACGTAACTGGATGACTTTCCCCAAGAAACATAAATCGAAATACAAAAATAAATGGTACAGCAGCACTGCACCTACTTTCTCGCGATAGGCAATTAAAAAGTTTCAACTGCTCACTTTTTGTAATGCTATACATACAGGGTGTTAGGGACAGTCTTCCGAATACTGAATCATCACTCAACGACCAACTTTGAACAAAAAAAAATCCGCATCTCCATACAAAATTGTAAACTTGGTCGGGTAGTTTGTATGGAGAAGCCGATTTTTTTTCTTCGTTTCCTGAAAGTTTTGTTCACTGAAAGTTTCTCAGTGTCGTTGACTGATCATGCCTCTTCAGTATTCGGAAGGCTGTCCCTAACAACCTGTATAGTATGAAAATTCAAACTTAAATTAGGGTTTTTCCAAAAAATGTTCTCATGGCATAAGCAGATCAATTCAGAATTCAAATTTATTGTTAAACTAAAAACACTAACCGTATACGATTTCGAGTAAATCACATGTTTAAATTTTGCAGTAGGTACTGGAACAGCCTTTATATGAATTTTCATATATCAATGGATTTCTTTTTTCATTTCCTAATTCCTATCACATGCTTCTTAGAGAAAATCGTTCAGTTTAGTCTACTTACCTTTTCAGTTTTGGTACACCCAATATACAAAAAAAATAGAATATTCAGTCAGGTGGATAACAATTCAGAATCCAACTTACAGGTCGATTTTGAGTAATTCACATTTTTACATTTTGGTAGTACTGGAAAACCCTCTATGCATTTTCACAGATCAATGGACTGCTTGCTACAAAACTGGAGTGGAGTTATTTTTTTTTCATTTCTCAACACGTGTTTCTCAGGGAAAGTTGTTCAGTTTAGTTTACTGAGCGAGCCCTTTTAGTTTTTTGGTACATTCTGTACATAGATTTTTGTAAAAAAAGTTCAAAACCAGTCTGGTAGATAACCTATCCAGAATTAAAATCAATGGAACCAATTATGAGTAAATCACCTGTTTACGTTTTGGTAGTACTGGAACACCCCTTATATGTAATTACACAGACCACCTGATACTGCTGCACGATACCTTACATGGAGACGCTTGGTCATGCAAAGTTTCTTAAACCCTATGAAGCCGATTTTCAGAAAATTTCAATTCTTAATTTTGTTGTATAACAGCTACCTTCAAAATGAGAGCCAGCAAGAAACCACTCAGAATCCTTTGATGGATTTGCATAAAACCCTTAAATTTAAAGTTTGGTGTCAATCGGACTATTGGTTTAGCCGCTAGGCCAAAGCGTGACGGACAGACCGACCGACCGACGGACGGACATTTTTGGGGGACTTGCTTTTTATGATGTACACATTTTTGAGTAACGTAGAAATACTTTTGTTTTCACGAATACAATACAATACCTTTCTCGCTCCGCTCGAAAAAGTAAAAAATCGCAAAAACGCCATCGTAGGTATACTAACATCAACACAGCAGGGTTACTTTTTATTTGCCGATCATAATTTTTCATACTTACATTTGACAGCTTTTAAAACTACAGGTCAAAACGGAGTGCTCACGATGGCCTTACTTTAATTAAGTGATCACACATTTGTACGGGAAATGGGAAGTTAAATTTTCCCATACAAATGTGTTAATCACTTAGAAGTTAAATTCGACAAGCCCGTTGGTGTGGTTGGTAGTGAGTCTGCCTTTCACGCCGTGGGCCGCGGGTTCGATCCCCGCCCAGGGCAAACATTTGTGTTGTGAACACAAGTGTTTGATCTGTGTTTGGGTGTTATTTATATATTTATGAAGGCTTTGCCTAGTTTGGGATCAGATGACCTTGTGGAAAATGTCCCCCATTTATTTTATTTTCGTATTTTGACCTATGGCAACCTTTGACTGTGGGCAAATCGTTTCCTACGTAGAACATGTGATTTAAAGAATTGCAGTACTTTTTCTTACACACTGTATAGTACAGTCAAGAGCACGTCGAGCTTGACACATCGGACTTAGTACCGTTCTTATTTCGTATACCGTTGGGGCTTCAGCCACACTAGAAGGCTTCAGTTACACTTCACCTGTTCTCGACTGTACCTAACTTCTTAGTAGATGATTGGCCTAGTGGGCCTAAGGTTTGATTATGGTGTCAGAAATGTAAAACCGCCCCTATACTATGTTTTGGAAACGGCCTCAAGACGGAACCATCGCCTTAGTAGTCACACCCAAAGAGGATATAAAACTAAGGTCACACCTAACACTGTTGTTCAAAATTGTTCATAAGGCGTTTGCTAAAACTCAAGAAACAATCTATCCCAAAAGGTTTTACGGATCTTTGCGAATGGTATACGAAATCTGGTCGAGGTGGACCGTCAAAACTGACTCATGTCCTGAACTCGTACATCGGAGCGATGGTTCAGGAGATCCTGACACACAACGGAGACGTCCTCAAGTTCGCAGGAGATGCTTTCCTCTCGATGTGGAAGAAGACTGCCAAGTTTACTATGCAAGATGTGGTGCATACAGCTATCGACTGCGGCTTGACCATACAGAAGAACTACGGCAATCATACGACAGATTTTGGTATAACCTTAAAGGGTTAGTAGATCTTTCATACTTTTAAGAAAAGAGAGCAGGATAAACAATTACCTAGTACTTAGGATATGTATTTCTACAATACATGGGTATTCAATATAAGAGCCTAACATCCGGTCATGCAGACTGCGTAGGTGAGTTAAATACATTGGTACGCACCACGGAGTAAGGAAGGGGAGAGGAGCTGCCCTTTTTTACTCCGTGGTACGCACGGTATCAAGCAAATTGTAACAAAACGAGTATAAACTGAACCAGCTTAACACTAAAGATCCCCGAAACCAGAAACCCGCTCAAGGCACCACTGACATGAGGCTGACTGCAGGTACACTACACACCACAGCTCCCCATAAACCTGATAATTCTGTGTCCCCATTTAAAGAATAGTGCCTTGGGTACCCCGCTCGGTAATGGCTCGGATTCACTGGTAGGTATAGCGTGTGCAGGATAAGTCTGGCTATGACCGTTAGGCCCTTATTACGTTATTACACTGCGACTTTTTGCATCGACTCAGCCGCGATACTGCATCGATACAGCGTTGTTGCCAGTACGTTACTTTTGTAAATTGAGTCGAGTCGTTATCCTCATCCTACCAACAACAACAACCTTATCACTATGATGAGTTCATGGGCTTTCCGCCTGGCGCAGAAAATAACCGTCAGAGCCAGAGTTACCCTGCGCTCGCTTCTTACGAAAAGTAATATGCGACGTCGCCGTCGATGCTGCGCACATAGAATACTTACAACGATATCGAATTGCTGAAATTGTCTCGTCGCACAATTACAATTTAGGGGGCGGAAGATCAGTATAGTTTTATCACATGCGGGAAAACTACTGGTTTTTATTGGTTGTTATTGGCCCGGTCTGCGGGGGCTGATATCGACCAAATAAAGTGCCTTTACGCAATTTAGGTTCCCTTACTAAACTACTGACTGTAATCTGTTTAGTAAAAGTGGCGATATCGGCGGGCGTGTCCCACTTCGCGATCATCGGTAGCGAGTCCCAGTCAACCTACGTGATAGTGGGACAGCCGGTCTGGGACGTGAAGGCTGCGGAGTACATAAGCACTGCAGGGGATGTGCTGACCTCTGCCAGTGCCTGGACTTATGTAAACGAGACAGAATATTGTACTCAGCCCTGCGGTGACGGTCGCCATACGAAGGTAATGTTGAACCAAAGATCTCCGTTCCACTCTATGCCACACAGTTTTCTAAAGCGCTATTTCTGTGGGACAATGTTATTCTGCTACACGCATAACATGAGGCTAGGGCTTCACCACGACCACGCACGTTTTGTCTACAATCATCGTCATCATAACATCCCTTGAAAATGTCCACTACAGGACAGGGAGCTCCCTCCAGAATTCTAGCTTTTGCTGGAAAAGTGGAGGGGAAGTACCATAGTCACCTCGCTTGTCAGCGTTATACGGCTGGCAGCATGGACCGCGGTTGTTGGTGACCGCAGTAAGTAAGATGGTACGATACGCAGAAGGACGCAGCTGCCCATACTGCAGTTGATATACCCTTAGTTAGACGCCTCTTACAGGTTAATTGGTACTATTATTTGCCGGCAAAACTTCGGAAAAAGTAATTTCGAATTAAATACATATAGGGTCCTAATGAAACAATTTTATCGTGATACTTAGACCATGAAACCGAACGAAACTTTCCCAAAGGAATGTAGGTCGAAATACGAATACAAAATTTGACCTCCCATACAAAATGCACTATCAGCTGATGCATTTTCTATGGGAGGTCAAGGAGGTTTTTTTTTCATATTTCCACCTATGTTTCTAGGGGAAAGTTGTTCAGTTTAGTCATGGTCTGAGTAACATGCTTAAATTATTTCATCAGGATCATAGAATTTAAAATGATTTGAAGTGGGGATGTATTTATCTCGTAGGTCTTTTAAAAATATACATAACTTGTACTTGTAGCTTGACACATTGACCTTTGTACCGCACTATCATAGTCAGTGAAGAGGCGGAAATTGCACTGCATTGTCAAGCTTGACTTGCTCTTGACTTTACGTACACCTACTACTTAGGTTCTGGGAGTCGGTGTAACCTGGAAGAGGGTTGACAAAATCGACTACGCATCGATGTTCATCAAGTTTCAAAGCCGAAACGAAGGCCAAGGGGAAAATAGCCGAGGTAAGTTACCAAAAACCGGTCAAGTGCGAGTTGGACTCGCGCGCCGAGGGTTCCAATATACTTTTTGTATTTTTGAAAGCAATAAAGTCCATTTTTAGGACCGCAAAACTAAATTTGTTTGTAAAGGTTGTGACGCCCCTCCTAGCGCCGGCCCTGGCGGGGCGCACAACAGCCTCACTACGGCCCTGGCGTGACGCGCGACCAAGTCCAGCGGTGGGGGAACGAGAGCTTATAAGCGGCATCGCCACGCGCCCCGACCCAGTCCGCACCAGTCCGCATCTGTCCGCGCCGTTTCGCAGTCTCTACAATTTACTCGTAAAGTCCGATCTATCTCCCGCGCCTTGTAGAGCACGACGGCCGACCCGCACCCGCCGCGCTCATTGTGATAGTCCGATATCGCCGATAGAGTCCCGCGCCGCGTCCCGAAATATCGATCCCGATCTGAACGAGGCTACCCAGGGGTAAACGTGAGTAACCATCTCGTTCATTATTCAGTGTAATTAGAATTAACTTCTCCGAGCACCGGAAGGCACGGTAGTTGCAGAAACCGTTGGGACTTCTCAGTCCCAAGTAGTGGGTCGATTCATAATTATTGTATGCGATCGTTATCGGGTCGAGTACATACCCTCCGCTGAGACGACAGAGATAAACCAACAGATCTTGGGGAAGCCATGGCGCCCGCTGTGCCCAGCACCCCTTAGCAAGTGGCCGATCTCTGAGCGCCGGAGCCGGTACGGTATTCCCCTGGTGACGGCCGCCCGGAAGCAACGTGCGTTGTACTGCCAGGTGGTTCATTCCCGTGGGTGGCGCCCTTATTGGAGACCCCCGCCGTTCCTTCAGAACCTATTGAATCATCGACGCGGCTAGCTCCCAAGATAGAGCAGCCGTACCGACTTCCGTTGGCAGTTACATTGCCTGCTGTCCGGACGCAACGTGCGTTGTACTGCCAGGTGGTTCATTCCCGCGGGTGGCGCCCTTATTGGAGACCCCCGACGTTCCTTCAGAACCTATTGAATCATCGACGCGGCTAGCTCCCGAGATAGAGCAGCCGTACCGACTTCCGTTGGCAGTTACATTGCGCGTCGCCCTTTACGTGTTTAGCACTAGGCGAAACACCCGTAATCCCGGACCCTTGTAACGTGCACTCCGAAGCACGAATACCGTTGCGGGCAAACCCGCGAACCAGCCTTCGTGCCATCCCGGTGTCTCTGGTATTAGCGCATCGCCGAAGCCCGCAAAGGGCAAAGCCTTACCCCTGGGCGAGCCACTATAACCCATGTCCGCCCCTAACGCGCACCCCGTATAAATATACCATAACGCCTGCCGTACATTATTGAAGCTGCGCTCATCTAAGACATACCTATCTATAAGAATTGAACTAAATATACTGTGTTTGTTATCTGATGGTGCCGTTTACTTTGACCTTCCCCTAAAGAGCCCTTAGGATAAACACCTAAGCCTAGATCTAAATGTCATTGGACCAGCTAGCCTGGGTAACACCACTACATTTTGGCGCCCAACTTTGGAGGTGTAGCAATTATATTTTGGCACCTTCTTACATCGAATCCACTCTAGGAAGGCTCTGGAAGGTCAAGGAGCAGCTTACTCCCTGACGCGTAGGACGAAATAAATTACACCGTAAATACTTATGTCGAAACAGCCGCAAATCTCAAAACTAAGAAAAAACGAGTTAATACAATTAGCTACGGAGAGAGGGATACCCGTAAAGGATCCCACAACCAACAAGGACCTCACTGTAGTACAATTAAAGGCTAAAATCCTTAGGAATATAGCCGACGAACGCGATCCGTTATTAGACGAGAACAGGAGCACTTTAATCCAGTCTGTTTTATCCGCGGATTCAGAATCCGAATCCGAACCCGAAGTACCCGAACCTGGAACGCAGGATTCACCAACCCAAACCATGGTGAACGAGGACAAGCCAGTAACAGGCAAGGACCTGTACAGCATCATTAAAAATTGGGACATCAGTTTCGACACGACGAACGACCCAGTAGAGTTTCTCGAACGCCTGCAAGAACACGTAACTACGTGCGCGGTACAGAAAGAGCAAATTATTCCTTTGCTATCAAGATTTTTGAAGGGGAAAGCGAGTCTATGGCATAGAAATAATCATTCAGAATGGAAGACCTGGGATAAGTTTGAGGCAGATTTTAAGCTGTATTTTTATCCGAAGAATTACGAGGCCAAGCTATTAGATAGAATTTTGGCCAGGAAGCAGAGATATAGAGAAAAATTCATTGATTATTTAACCGATATACAAACACTAATAAGAAGGTACGGGAAGCTAGAAAAGGACGAAATATTGGAACGAGTTTACGAAAACATGCATGCAGATTATAGGTTGTATGTAAAAAGGCAGGATGTGGATACATTGCCAGAACTTATTTCCTTGTGCGGGGACTACGAATTAGTCAGCCAAGAGAAATACCCGAAGACACAGTCGTGGACTGATAACCAACCAGGAGCGAGTTACACGAACAGTGGAGCAGGGACCAGTAATACCAGCAACACGTACAGAACCGGATATAGATATCAAGAAAAAAATCAGGATGAATTCAGAAACAATAGACAACGTTCGTCGAACCAGCAAAATAACCAAGCTAAGTTTATACCCAACTATAACCGAGATAGGTGTTGTTGGAGTTGCGGCAAACCAGGTCACTCGCACGCCGCATGCCGAAGTGAGAAATTATTTTTTTGTAGCCAGTGCGGGAAAATAGGTGTTTTAAGCAAAAACTGCTGCAAATCCGGCGGTACGCGAAGAGGGCCGGGCAACACTTGCACAGCCAGTATGGGTGAAAGGCAAGACAACAGAATGTTCATAGAGGTAAAAACGTTAAAAACGACGTTCGACGCCTTAGTAGATACAGGATCCACCGCATCTTACATCAGTGAGGAAGTGTACAAGAGATGCCAAGAGAAAGGCGTACACGGAGCCACCGCCAGTGAGAGAATAGTCCTCGCAAACAATACCGTAGTCTATGTGACCACCAGGATATTGCTACGGATGGACATTTGCGGCAAGATTATACAGCATCAGCTATATGTGTTACCACAAGCAACACTTAGTATAATCGGCATGGATCTAATAAAGCTAATAGGCTTGAAAAATATATGGGAGTACCTGGAAGACAAGAAAAGCACGCCGGAACGAAAACCGCCGAAACACAAAATACAATTAATAAATACCGAACCCATCAAACAAAAATATTACCCGCGGTACCCTAGATTTCAAACAATGATAAACGAACACGCCAACCAGCTGTCCCGCCAGCCCGTATGTGCAACAGAGATTAAAACAGATAATAAACTAGATCGGTACGAAAAGAGAAAGTTAGAAGTCCAAAAATCACCAGAAAAATATGACGATTATTGCCTAATGCAAGGAAAACTTTATAAGAAAATTATAAACGCTTCATACGGCACGAAAATACAACCTGAATCCCAGTGGAAGCTATGCGTACCGCTTAGTGACAGACGAAACTTGTTACACGATAACCATAATGTACCAAACGCCGGCCATGTAGGTACAGCGAAAACATTATCAAGGATTGCACAGCGATACTACTGGCCCGGCATGTACCGTGACGTGTCTACGTACGTACGCGAGTGTAGGGAGTGTCAAGTTCAAAAGCCCTCGCAACAGGCAAAAGCAGGGTTAGTGCACATAAACAATGCTACGAAACCACGGGAGGTTATAATGACCGACCTGATAGTGCCGTCACTCCAGTCATCACAGGGGGAGACGAACCGGCCGCCGGAGGCTTCGGGCCACCGGAATGGCCGACAGCGCCGCCGCCAGCCTCGTCATTCAAAGTCATTCACAAAGCCACCGCCGACACGCATGCAGCCACCCGTGACTTGGGAGAACTGGCAGCAGCCCGCGGTGGACGAGCCCCGGCGGCGCAGAAGGCGCCACCGGGGGAGGAAACCCAAGTTAAGTTCCCCTTATTAATTGAGTTAATACGTAAGGCCCCGCAAAATTTTTTTACATACCCATACAACATACCGTGTTAAAACTTTTTTAGAGGACCGTCTTTTCCCCTACCGTAAAATCATAATAAATAAATTTTGGATTTCAACAAAATCTCTGTAAGATTTCCGACAAGCCGGGCCTTACGAAATAACATTGCTTTAACATGTATCTTGTTCCTATTACTTAGATAGTTCGATAATTACCTCTAAGAGTTAGGTAAGTAGGATTCGAGAATATTCATTAAAGTTCCATAGTTCAGATACGATTGAACTAAGAACGACAAGATTTTAGCTAAAAATCACCAAAAAGAATAACTATCAAAGTTATACGACAACAAAGATTGTTAATTTGGAGAAGTTTATTAATTTAGGAAAAAGTAAAGTTACGTTGAAGCAGCCAGCTGACCGGCATACGGAGCGATAACAGCTGAGTTGCGTACAGTCGCGAGCGCATCAAGTAAAGTACACTTATATTGTACCGTACTATGTCTTGTACATGTACTCGTATCATTTGTGAAATAACAAAAATCGCGTAATAAGTATCAAGCTAAACCAGCTTTCAACTGTACAAGAAATACAGTCAGGTAAACAAAGATTTAAGTGACTGACTAGTATAGGAAGTTATGTGAAAAATAATAAAGTAAGTCAATCTGCACGACAGTGCACTACCGCCGGCAATAGGCAGACCGTATAAGCTTTAAGGTTAGATACCTACCTCATAGTAAAGTGAGATAAGAAATAAATTTTGTAACCAGGGTAGGAACGAATAGTGTGATACAATCTTTAGGTAAAATACTTAATTGCTTCCGGTTAAAATCTAGTCCGAAATTTAATTATTTTTTAAGAAAGAAAGTACAAAATAAGTTAGAATCACCAGATTATGAGTAAGTTAATAAAATAAAATAAATTACCCGCGTAGTCCGTAGGTAGATAGGTAGGGAAAATACGTAACATAACCAGATACTGTCCAGAGGTATTTTCAAAACATTCCAGGAAGATGACATGAGCGCACGCTGAGAACAAGCACGTCCTCCGTGCATCGCACAGACAGCACGGGTGAGACGACGCGGCTGCGACAGTGCCCGCGACGAAGCATCGAGCACACAGCGCAGCGGCCGCAGAGCGAGCGCGCACGGCAACCCATACAGGAAACCCAGGCGTTGTTTACACAAGATATGAAAAGCTGAGTATAACGCGTTCAGTAATGAGGGTTTCTGAAAGAACTGAATTAATGAAGAGAGCAACGGGGAATAATGTACAATGTTACACACGAAAGAACGACACCAGAATCCGTCACAAAAAGAAATAAAATTGAATAAAGTAGCGGCATTGTTGTAACCAGATAAATGAATGTAAATGACGCTATCCCGATATCCAGCTACTAGAGTCAGCCGTAACTTGCTCAACAGTGGACAAGGGGAGTTACGAGCGAAGCAGACTCGTAGTATTACGCCTAAGTGCGTACATTAGCACAGTACAGCACTTAGCGGTGATTTTTCCCTCTTTACAGGAAAAAATCTCCTATTTGGGGGGGGGTAATGTGACGCCCCTCCTAGCGCCGGCCCTGGCGGGGCGCACAACAGCCTCACTACGGCCCTGGCGTGACGCGCGACCAAGTCCAGCGGTGGGGGAACGAGAGCTTATAAGCGGCATCGCCACGCGCCCCGACCCAGTCCGCACCAGTCCGCATCTGTCCGCGCCGTTTCGCAGTCTCTACAATTTACTCGTAAAGTCCGATCTATCTCCCGCGCCTTGTAGAGCACGACGGCCGACCCGCACCCGCCGCGCTCATTGTGATAGTCCGATATCGCCGATAGAGTCCCGCGCCGCGTCCCGAAATATCGATCCCGATCTGAACGAGGCTACCCAGGGGTAAACGTGAGTAACCATCTCGTTCATTATTCAGTGTAATTAGAATTAACTTCTCCGAGCACCGGAAGGCACGGTAGTTGCAGAAACCGTTGGGACTTCTCAGTCCCAAGTAGTGGGTCGATTCATAATTATTGTATGCGATCGTTATCGGGTCGAGTACATACCCTCCGCTGAGACGACAGAGATAAACCAACAGATCTTGGGGAAGCCATGGCGCCCGCTGTGCCCAGCACCCCTTAGCAAGTGGCCGATCTCTGAGCGCCGGAGCCGGTACGGTATTCCCCTGGTGACGGCCGCCCGGAAGCAACGTGCGTTGTACTGCCAGGTGGTTCATTCCCGTGGGTGGCGCCCTTATTGGAGACCCCCGCCGTTCCTTCAGAACCTATTGAATCATCGACGCGGCTAGCTCCCAAGATAGAGCAGCCGTACCGACTTCCGTTGGCAGTTACATTGCCTGCTGTCCGGACGCAACGTGCGTTGTACTGCCAGGTGGTTCATTCCCGCGGGTGGCGCCCTTATTGGAGACCCCCGACGTTCCTTCAGAACCTATTGAATCATCGACGCGGCTAGCTCCCGAGATAGAGCAGCCGTACCGACTTCCGTTGGCAGTTACATTGCGCGTCGCCCTTTACGTGTTTAGCACTAGGCGAAACACCCGTAATCCCGGACCCTTGTAACGTGCACTCCGAAGCACGAATACCGTTGCGGGCAAACCCGCGAACCAGCCTTCGTGCCATCCCGGTGTCTCTGGTATTAGCGCATCGCCGAAGCCCGCAAAGGGCAAAGCCTTACCCCTGGGCGAGCCACTATAACCCATGTCCGCCCCTAACGCGCACCCCGTATAAATATACCATAACGCCTGCCGTACATTATTGAAGCTGCGCTCATCTAAGACATACCTATCTATAAGAATTGAACTAAATATACTGTGTTTGTTATCTGATGGTGCCGTTTACTTTGACCTTCCCCTAAAGAGCCCTTAGGATAAACACCTAAGCCTAGATCTAAATGTCATTGGACCAGCTAGCCTGGGTAACACCATTACAAGGTTATTAGCAGATTTCTAAAAAACTGTGCAACTTAGAAAGATCGTTTCATTTTTGCTGTAATGTTTGCTTATACTTCTGTCAACTGGTAATTTGCCCCCCCTCCCTATTTTGCCCCCTTTACAGTAATCATTATAATTTTTTCAAAATCTTTTCATGTTCAATTAAGTTAGGCAACCATATTTTAAAACTATTCCAAATTTCAAGTCGATAGCATGAGTGGTTGCTGACATATAGAGGTGTGACAGACAGACAAAGTCGCATCTTACCATTTCGGTATCGGAACCCTAAAAACCGTGTACCTACAGCTATCCTTAGGCTTCCCGCACACGACCGAGAATCGGTGACCGATTTTTTGTCGGCATCACGCTCTGACGTGTTATCACCTGAATCTTCCGTCCTTGTCCTGGCCGATAATCGCCCACCGATTCTCGGTCGTGTGCGGGAGCCCTTACCTATGAAAGGCGTAATTTTCTAACAGAGTGAGATAATTCCTATAATTCTATAGCTTTTTAGGGTTTCGTAGTCGACAAGGTACGCTTATAGTTTCGTCATGTCCGTCTGTCTGTTCGCGGCTTAGCGCAGGGAGGGACCCTTAGCACTAGAAAAACTTAATTTAGCATGGACATACATTTCATTGACGCCGACAAAGTAAAAAAAAAAAAAAAAGTAAAAATAAAATGTCGAAAAAAAATTGTTTTAGTGTACCTCCCCTACAACTACTACAAGTAAACTGATTAGGTGACTTTTTTTTCTTCTCTACCCCATTATGTAGTAGGTATGTCGTTAATTAGCTCTTTTAAAAACAATGAGTCTTAATATATAATTTTTCGATTGAGGCCAGATTAAATAAATATTTATCCTTAATCCTCAGATATTATTTGATCTGAGGATTGAGGGACCCTTTGCGAAATATTTAGCTTGAAAGCACAATGTTTTGTAGGAGTCCCCCCCCCCAGCCAGCTATACGGTTGTCAATGGAAATGCTGTGTATTTTTTTTGTCGATGTCACAAAATTTTTGATTAGCTGTATCCCATCCTACTTCCTACTATCCTACTAATATTATAAACGCGAAAGTTTGTAAGTATGGATGGATGTTTGTTCCTCTTTCACGTAAAAACTACAGAATGGATTTTAATGAAACTTGGCACATACCTATAGGTTAAGTTAGTGACTCACATACATACATAACATCACGCCTTGTTCCCGTCGGGGTAGGCAGAGACCACAGTTCTCCACCTGCTACGATCTTGACATACTTCCCTTGCTTCCAGAACTTTCATCAATCCTTTCATACATCCTTTCATACATACATAGTGACTCACTGACTGACATACTCGTATCAACGCACAGCCCAAACCGCTGGGTCTAGAAATTCCAAATTTGGCATGTAGGTTCCTTATGAGATCAAGGGGTGTGTTAAGAAAGGGTTTTACAAAATTCCACCCCTAAGGGGGTAAAATAGGGGATGAAAATTTGTATGAAAGTCCATCAGTTTTGAAGTTAGGATAATAATTAGCTAGGTTAATAATTACGTGTCTCAGGGTTTTAGAAAATTCTATGCCCTAATACGCCAGTAATATTAATTTTTGAGGGTAAAATAATTACACTAAAGCTAATTTTTGCGCAGAATCGTTCTTTAGGACCATAAAAGTATATCCTTAGAGTTCCTTGCCCCTAGGGTGTCGGCTTCCCCTCCCCCCCCAAATGAGTCCCTTTTTTTAGTTTTTAATTTTTTTTTTCAAAACCTGTGGAGATTAGGTCAAAACCGTCAAAGAAACAAATGATATAAAATTACCTATCAAATGGTATTAGTATCATACTAATTAGATTGCAGATTTTTGAGATATGTTCATCAACATAACGCAATAAATAAAAATACACATAACTCCTCGCATTATTTAACCTACTGAAGTAATTTTGAAAGTATTGATAAAACCTTGTAGTTATTTATCGTTAAATTGAGACTAAAAATTCTGAAATTGACAAAATCGTAATAAAGATGTAGTACTGTACATCTAAGCTAAAGTTGATCAATACGTCATGATGTACCAAAACATGTACATACACAGTTCGCAAAGTTCTTGTATGAATTATCCATTTATTTTAGGAGAAAAATAAATACGTAAATTATAAAAAAATGTACGTTGCTATACTTTGAAATTTAGAATTTTAATTAATATTTTTTAATCATCGTTGTTATAATTAACGTCATTTTTAGGGTTCCGATACCAAAATGGTAAAAAAAAGGAACCCTTATGGTGCCGCGCTCTGTCTGTCTGTCTGTCTGTCTGTCCGTCTGTCTGTCACACCTCTATATCTCAGCAACCACTTACGCTATCGAGCTGAAATTTGGAATAGTTTTAGAATATAGTTGCCCAACTTAATTGCACATGAAAATTTTTTGAAAAAAGTATGATTATTAATGTAAAGGGGGCCAAAATAGGGGGGGCCAAATTTCAAATTGTCGCTACTAGGTCGAGTGGGGTATCATATGAAAGGGCTTTACTTGTACATTTTAAAATATATTTTTGTATTTTTTTAAGTTTCTTAGTTTTCAAGTTATGATGAAAAATGTCAAAAAAAATACCATTCCCCCCCCCTTATCTCCGAAGTTTGAGTAAGGGAAAATCTGAATTAATTACAGTTGACAGAGGTTTATGTAAACTTTACAGCAAAAATAAAACGATCTTTCTAAGTTGCACAGTTTTTCAGAAATCTGCAAAAAACCTTTACAAACAAATTTAGTTTTGCGGTCCTGAAAATGGACTTTATTGCTTCCAAAAATACTATAGGTATATCGGAACCCTGGGCGCGCGAGTCCGACTCGCACTTGACCGGTTTTTATCATCATATGTTACATGGGGAGGGGGAGGGCGAGCGAGGGAGAGGGGGAGGAGGGGAGGAACAGGGATGGTTTGACGGACGGTTTGGGCAGATGGTTGGACGGACGGACGGATGACAGATAGACGGAAGGGTGGATGGATGGACGGTCAGATACCTACATAGATAGAAGTCGCGGGCAACAGCTAGTATATATATTTTGTAATCGGTTTCTCGAAAACGGCTCTAACGATTTGGATAAAATTTACAGTACGGGGGTTTTAGGGGGCAAAGAATCAATCTAGCTAGGTCTCATGTCTGGGAAAATTCGTTTTCCGCGCGTTTTTGAGCATTTTGTAAATTCCTTGTTTTAGTCAGAAACTTACAGCGCCATCTGTTGGCGAGTAGCAAAGCTTGCTCATCCGATTACATTTTGAGGTTGAGCGACATAGTAACCAATTTGGCGTGAATCGTAAGGTAGAGGTTGATGGGCAAGTGATACAATATGTCGATGAGTATGTGTACTTAGGCCAGATTGTTTCTTTTGTAAACAAGCAAGAGAAAGAAATCGACCGCAGGATTGATAATGCTTGGAAAAGCTTCTGGTCCTTAAAACAGTTCTTAAAGGGAGATCTTCCCCTTTCGCTGAAACGCAAACTCATCGATATTTGTATCCCTCCCGTCCTAACTTATGGTGCCCAATCATGGTCTTTGACGGAGCACCTTAAGTCCAAACTCAAGGTTTGCCAGAGAGCGATGGAACGCAGTATTCTTGAAATAAAACGAACCGACCGAGTCAGAAACATCATACTGCGTTCCAAAACTCGTATTGCCGACGTGGGGAGGAAGAACGCTAAACTTAAGTGGGATTGGGCTGGCCACGTCTGTCGAATGTGCCCTAAAAGTAAAAGGTGGGCAAAGAAAGTCAGCCATTGGGTACCTCATGACGGGTCCAGACGCCGAGGTAGACCAAGAAAGCGATGTCTTGACGACCTTGATGCATTCTTAAAGAATTGGGAAAAGGTTAGTAAAAATCGTAACCAATGGAAAGCCGCGGGGGATGCCTTTGCCCAGCACTGGGATCTAGTAGGCTAGAAAAAAAAATTTTTTACTTTAAATTATCATCATTGTTCTAGTTCCATGGTTGTTCTTGTCCGCGCCCTTCGCGCACGCCACGCGCACTTCTCTCCCCTCCTCACCGCTCATTTACCGATCGACGACCGGCCGCCAGCCCGCGTATCCACAGAAATATTTAGAATAGAAGCGGCAAGAATTATACAGGGTGTTGTATAGGGTCAGTTGTCATTTGTGGCTAAACTTATTTTTGAGATTTAAAAAAAAATGGGTTTTACGACATCAAAGTAAAAAAAAAAGATTTTTCTTACCAAGATGTAAACAATATTTTTTCTGTGAAAGTGAGTTCATGTAGTGATAAAGTACCTGGGTGACTGAGCTTCGCTCCATAATAGCAAAACGCCTCTAGCCCAAATGGTGATTGAAATAAGAACGTTATGTACGAAGTCCTATGTGTCAAGCTTGACTCTACGTGTTTCTGTATAACTAAGGGTGGTAATAATAATTTCCTCTAATCTAAAGTGTGATATTGCTCTCAAGAGGTACTCTACACATCACATACAAATTATACATCTTGAGTGCAATTTGTTTATCAATTCGACCCTTAATCATCATAACATCCCATGAAACGTCCACGGTACTTTGGAGGGGATTTACCATAGTCACAACGCTTGTAAGCGTTGCGGCTGGCGACCGCTGTTGTTGGTGACCGCATTATGTAAGATGGTACGATACACAGATGGTACCGTTCATAAGCCCTTACTCGTCTCTTACGACACCCACGGGTAGAGATAGGTACGACCCTTAAAGCTGTAAAATTACCAAATTTTCAACTATAAAAAATTCATTAACTTCGCAGATTACAGCGTGTCCCCACAGGCTATACCGAGCGGCATCCCTAGAGCTAAGAGCGTCGATTTCGAAATTCCCTTTGAAATGGCAGACTCTTCTGCTGAACCCTATAAAGAATACTCTCGTTAGTAAAATCTGATTTTTATTTATATAGGTATCTTCTTTTATGCACAATTTTAAAGGACGGCTTTCTCTTCAAGAGGTTTTGACTTATGGTGTACTTACGGATGATCTGAATATGCTTTTAAAACAACGACTGGCTGACAGTAGCAAATGACGCAATAAATGGGGAGTAATGGAAACGTATGGGTAAGGCCTTTGCCCCGCAGTGGGACACTAGGCAAGTGAAAACCATAAAAAAAATTACCAATGCTCCTGGGTAAAAGTTTTCGGGATCATGAATTGAAGGTGGTAGGGCTTTTGTGGAAAGTCTGTCTGGGGAAGTACCACCCCCTTGCTTTTTACTGCCGTCAAGCAGCAGTGTTTGCACTGCTGTGTTTCGGTTTGAAGGGCAAGGGAGCCAGTGAAATTACCGACACAAGACACATAATTGTCAAACTGAGCAACGCGCTTTGCTGTTTTATAAGTTCAAAATATGTCATTAATAAGACGGAGGGTGCTATGGGCGGTGGTAACCACTTACGAATCTTACCATCAGGTCACCTGCTCGTTTGCTCACTTGTAACATAAAAAAAAAATGAATAGATGCAGATTCTTCAGGACTGTTATAGCCTTTTTGTTGCACTCTGTATTTACAGCATGTGGAGATACTATGAGTGCCCCACGTTACTTTAACCTATACAGAGTCTCTGAGTCTAAAGGATGGGTTTCCGAAAACTAAAAGGGCATAATCAGTCAACGTACCTAACTGAACAACTTTCAGCAAATAAAATGTTTAGGAAATGAATAAAAAAACTGTTCAATCAAGTGTACAATTTTGTATGCAGAGGTCGATAATTTTCTGGCCATACCCTTCAGTTTTCGGAACTTACACTCTTTAGGTATAAATATCAACCTACCCACAAACTTGTCAGCGTTGGCCATAATGAAGTTACCGAGTACTACCGACCGCGAATTCTTTGCCATCTTAGATCGTTTGCAAAAAGCCCGGCCTAGTTAAAGAAACGTATAAAAGTAGTTCTATGTGAAGCTGTATGTACTTTTATTCATATTTGCAGTACGTCCAGCAGTTATATCAGCTCTGTGTAGTTCCTGGTGGCCATCTTTGCGCCGGTTCATGCTCACACCAGTACTTCGAGCTGTGGACTACGATGAACCGATGGACTTCCTTACCGAAGTCAGACATGTGGTGGTCGTTTTTATAAACATCATCACCAAAACCGTCACGGAAAACGTCTTGATTGGTGTCGTTGATTTTTCGTATAAGCAAGTTTGCAGGTCTGTAAATCCAAAATTTATTAGGGTTCCGTAAAAAACCAGTCAAGTGCGAGTCGAACTCTTGCACCGAGGGTTCAGATATACCTATACTATTTTTGAAAGCAATATAGTTAATTTTTAGGACCGCAAAATTAAATTTGTTGGTAAAGGTTTTTTGCAGATTTCTAAAAAACTGTGCAATTTAGAAAGATTGTTTCATTTTTGCTGTAATGTTTACATAAACTTCTATCGACTGTAATTAATTCAGATTTTTCCTCTCACAAACTTAGGAGATAAGGGGGGGAATGGTATTTTTTTTGACATTTTTCATCATAACTTCAAAACTAAGAGTTGTGAAAAAATACAAAAATATATTTTAGAATGTGCAAGTAAAGCCTTTTCATATGATATCCCACTCGACCTAGCAACTACAGTTTGATACTACGATTTGGGCCCCCTTTACATTAGTAATCATATTTTTTTTCTAATTCTTTCATTTGCAATTAAGTTGGACAACCATATTCTAAAACCATTCCAAATTTCAAGTTGATAGCTAGAGTGGTTGCTGAGATATACAGGTATGACAGACAGACAGACAGACGGACAGACAGACAAAGTCGCACCATAAGGGTTCCTTTTTTTTACCATTTTGGTATCGGAACTTTAAAAATGGAACTGTTATAGGATCACTTTGGTGTCCGTCTGTCTATCAGTCAAGACCCTTCTTCTCCCGAACGGGTAAGAGTATCAAGTTGAAATTACTACCCAATATTAGGTAAGATTAAGCTTCTACAACAACATCCACAATCAAAGTATGTCATATATGTCTCCATCTCCATACATTTACCAAACCAAACCAAAACCTATAGGGTAGTTGCCGTTGACCGAGAATAATGAAATTCGGCATTCTAGTTCTCAAGCATAAGCAAAGCAAAAAGTCTGAAATTAGGTACTACATAGGTAGGTACTTATTAGAAGTTTTTTCGCAAGTAATCATAACCAATTAAGGTGAGCTCCTGAACAGTAAGTACATTCATATAAAAGAGAGGTGAGGTTAGAGTGGGCAAGAAGATTTTAAAATCGATGGGCAAAAGCTTGAAGAATATGATATGGTAAATAGGTGCCGACTCGCACCTGGCTGGCTGGTTTTTTTTTTTGTGAAATAGGTGAGCATTTGACTGGTAGGTAAGTGACGTGGATTCGAGATGTAGCATGCTTATATATTCCACTCTAGCTAGTACAGTCAAAGACAGGTCAAGCTTGACACTCGCAGTGCCACTCTAGCCCGTACGTCTATTGAAATAAGAACGGTACAAAGTCTAATGTGTCAAGCTTGATGTGCTCTTGACTGTACCTTTTATAATAATCTTAGACTCTAGCCTTAAAAAGATCCAGATTATAGACCTTCACTCACCAGGTGGCGCACCTGCTCGTTTGCTCACTTGTGAATAAAAAAAAAATTGTTCGGAGAAAAGATCAGCAGGGAGAGAGTTCTACTCCTTAGCTTCTCAAATAAAAAGGAAAACTTTTGCAGCGTCACCATGGAATCCGGGGGCCTAGTGAACAAAGTGTCCATGTTTGATAAGGATATGATGTTCCTGGTGGTGTTTGGACTGCGAGGGTTGAAACATGAGGATGAGGCTCAGAAAGCATTGCTCTGTGCTCACCAAATCAAGGAAAGGCTGCAAGATGACAACATCTTAACGGCATCCATTGGAGTTACATCAGGCAGGTTTACATGCAAGGTTATTTTTTAAATGAAACTCGGAGCACAAAATTGATACGGTTTTCCATAAAAACCTCAAAACTGGGATTTTTTTGACGTGCGACTACGTCATCCACACTACCACATCACTAATAGGTTATATAAAAAAATACTATATTTTTTTATTTTGACCCATGTTTCTTAGGAAAAGTTCAGTTTTGTGGTGGTTTACGCCCTTATACTGTCGCACGTTTTTGCATTTACACCCGGTATGTAATGTAATATTTACAGGATGTAAAAAAAGTACAATGAACCATCTAAGGGGTGATTCTAGATCATTAAAAGATTGTATAAACTAGAAGTACGTTACGCCATCTGTCTCGGCTACTATCGATAAAAATAGTCGTTAAGCGAAGTAAAGAGCATTGGACGGCCTAAAAACTCTGACTGACAGCAAAGCCTAATCTAGGACTGAGTCTGGTTTCCAGAAAATCCAGGTTTTTAGGTGGACGCGTCTATGTAGGTAGGTAGGTACAGTCAAGACAAGAGCACGTCAAGCTCCCAACAACGTCCACTTACCCCCTCCCATCACCCTCTGACTCATCCAAAGCTCGATGTAGCATACTAATGCTCTTGCTAAAGTGGATATAGGCCCTCTGGCGTCAATAATGAGCCAGAGGGTGAGGCGAGGGGGATGAGTTGATGTGGGTGGGAGCTTTACGTGCTTTTGACTTTACCTACCTGACTACATTGACATATCCGCGTAAGACTCCCGGCCGTATCAAGGATACCGCTAACAGGGACTTTTTTTTACCCTTTTCTACGTGACGACAGTAGTGGAATTAATATGGGGATACTAAATTGTTTTGTAGTTTATCCATTCATAATATCATTGCGGTTGGTGGGCTGACCGCTGTGATATACCGACTGTGGAAGTCATGCGTTTAATTTACGACAAAAAAAGTTGCAAGTTCATCATCGCAAGCATATAACACTAATGTTTTCTAATTACAGGTAGAACTTACTGTGGCGTCGTAGGTCACGTTCTTCGTCGAGAATACACTGTAATAGGATCTTCTGTAAATAAGGCATGTTCCTAGTAGTGTTCTTAGTATATTCAAGAGCAAGTCAAGCTCCGTAGGCTAATGAAATAAGAACGGCACAAAGTTGAATGTCTAGCTGAAATGTCTAGTTGAAATCTAGCTAGACGTGCTGTTGACTGTACGAAATCACAGAGTACAGAGACCATAGTCGTCCACCTGCTATGATCTTGACATTCATAATTATGTTCAGTGGTATAATGCTGCGACAAAACTTCTACTACCTACACAAAAGCCATAGGTAAATCAAAAATTTTATTGAAATAGCTCATGAGCAGGTAATTTCACTCCTTCCGGCCGCATCTGAGACTGTGTTTAGCCAGTGGCCGTGGAAGAAAATCGACTCCCTTACCTACCCTAAAATTTACTCCCGTACCTGTCCTTGGACAACGCGCCTTGGAGCTAAAACATAGGAGTGCAAGTACTGCTTCTTTACGGCAGACATAAATAGGTAGGTAAGGAGGTAGCACTTCGTCAGGACTTCGCACAAAAGCTCTACCACCTTACAAACTCAAAAAGAGGTTTTACGATCTATACAGGGTGTAAAGGACAGCTTTTCGAAAATTCAAAGGGCATGTTAACGAGAAACTGAACAACTTTCGGTGAATGAAACTCTCAGGAGATTCAAGAAAATATCAGCATCTCGAATTTTTTTTTTTTACTTTTTATCACAATGTAACAAAAACTAAGGCGTTTATCTGCACATTGCATATTTCGTCGACGATAGTCCGCGCGTAGAATAGTTACTTATCTCCATCAAAGAATTGAATACTTGATTGGATAGTTTGTAAAGGAGAAACCGATTTTTTCATTGTCTTAATGTTTCATTGAAACTTGTATGGACAGTTTGTTAGGAGAGACCGATTCATTTTTATTTCCTTGAAGTTTCACTGAAAGTTGTTCAGTTTTGTTGACTGATCATGCCCTTAAAGTTTCCGGAAAGCTATCCCTTACACCCCATATACTCTCGCCTACAACCTAGTGTGTATTTAGGCGGCGCGCCTCATGATGGCCTATCCGGACAAAGTGACCTGTGACAAGGAGACCTTCGTGCGCAGTAAGCTGGATCTGGACCTCTTCAGGCTGATGGAGCCTAAACAACTGAAGGGGATCCAGAAACCTGGACCCATTTACGAATTTAATAGGGATGGGTTAGTACTACCTAGTAAAACTTGCCATGTTCTACAAATCTCCTTTCCTCAACTTGATACCTACTCACTTAAGTCGTTCTCCTTTTAATTTTGACACAGATGCGTCGAACTTGTTCCCATTTTGATATTTACATATATGTTTTTGGTTGATACTTAGTAGGTCTAAAATGTGCATATACGTGGTTCCTTACTCAGTGAGTAGGTCTATATGCTCGTATGATCAACGTTTGTGTGACATAAAATAAAACGCGTCGACCAACAATGATTAGGAACTTAGCCATCGATCAGCAAAAGTTTGATGAGTAGTCAGAAATTGACCAACACTCGATCGACCAATATGCCAAGCGGAGGCCTATGATAATAATAATTTATTAATCAGACAACAAAAAGGTCCATCTTTTTAGTAACAGTCATGTTAGTACTTAATTCCTAAACAGTGTTTAACCGTCCTGCGCAGAAGCGATAGAAGATCACTTTGGTTTAACGCCTTCACAGAGACAGAGAGAGAGACATACCTAAGATGTTAGCTTGTCTCAATAAAATAACGAAAGATCACTAGTACAGTCAGGAGCAGGTCAAGCTTGACACTCGCAGCACGACTTTAGCTTCTGTGGTTACTGAAATAAGAGCGGTACAAACTCCAATATGTCAAGCTTGACGTGCGATACCTCGCTACGCCAGGTGGCCGGAACGCATGATGTTCATCCGTCACCCGATCCTCGGTCGCAACGAGGAGCTCCGGACGTACCGCAGGGTCCTCCAGAATGCCATCGATCATCAACATGAAGACTTCACCAAGTACCAGGACTTAAGATATGGGATCATTCTGTTGGTACGTATACTTACCTAACTATTTTGATGAAAGACTTGCCTTGTGTGAGTTGTGTTTCCGTCTAGTTAAAATATTTGAAACGGCTTACTTCACATTGCAGGGTCAATGAAGCCCGCGTCACACAGAGGCGGTAGCGTTAGCGTAGCGTTCCGGGGCCGGTATTTTTTGTAAAGTATGAGTTCTTATGCACCCTGTCACATTGAAAAGCGGTCGCGGCGCGGTATTTTGTTCCCGCCAAACCGCCCCGGACCGCTTTCGCAATCATACCGCCTCTGTGTGACTTGAGCTTGATTGTCCGAAAAGTTAGATGATTCTAAACACGATGATGAGCCTAAAGTCTATAGGTTTACAATTAGGAATCTAGGAATTCCAGATTTTGAAGTTTCTAGATTCCAGACCTTTACCTTCTATAGATAAACCGCCTAAATGGGTCCTAGCCCGCGGGGTACAGGGACACGGGGGTAAGACGGCAAAGGGGGAACGATAGAGGTGCGGGTGGCGGGGCATTCTCATTCTCTACGCGCATCCGCTCCCGGACCTGCCCTTGTACCCCGCGGGCGAGGACTCATTTAGGCGGTACTACTATAGACACCATATTAACAGCATAGAGACACCATTTAACAGCCTCCGTGGTTTGGTGGTTAGAGCCGCTCGGCTCTCGATCCGGAGGTTCTGGGTTCGATTCTCGGTGGGGACACTGTAAAAAAAAAATCCCTTTGTGCGACCTCCCCAATTTCGTTAGGACATTGAAGGATGAATCAACTGATTGGCTGAAAAGTTCGATGATTCCGTGCTTCGGAAGACACGTTAAGCCGTTGGTCCCGACTACTATCTACGGATGTAGTCGTTAATGAGCCATGTCAGAGGCCTTTGGCGGCTCAAGAACTCTGACACCAGGTTTTGTCTGGTCGGTCAGCGACCTTGCAAGTTTGCAACCCACACGATGTGATGATGACCTGCTGATGTTTTTTTTAGATATACAGGGTATAAATGCAAGCGTGCGCAGCTCGAGGGTGTGCTGAGACCACGAAACTAAACAACTTTTTCAAAGATACATACATACATACATAACATCACGCCTCTTTCCCGTTGGGGTAGGCAGAGACCACAGTCCTCCACCTGCTACGATCTTGACATACTTCCCTTGCTTCCTTTACTTTCATCAATCCTTTCATACATGCTCGTCGGTTTAGGGTACTTTTAACCTGGCCTTTATTCAGAACGTCCTTTTTTCAAAGATACATGGCTCGAAACCGGAGGATTTCATTTGGCTTCTCCGTACAAACCTTCACCAGTCACCGTTACCTACTCTGACTGGTGAAGGTTTGTACGGAGAAGCCAAACGGTGTTTGCATGGAGAAAACAAAAGAATTCTTCGATTTCAATCCATGTTTCTTTGGAAAAGTTCTTCACTTCTGTGGTCTGAGGACACACTGGAGCTAACGAAACCTTTTGTATTTACTTTACACCTAGGATTTGCAAACGCATAGCCTCCGAGCGAAGCAAGGAGGTTTTTGTTCTGAGCGCATAGCACATTTCTTTACCAAGAGACCTTTTGTATCCAAATTAAAGTGATTAAAAACTGTTACATATTCCATCCCGAAGGGCCCACGGCTAGTTGGAAAGAAACGCTTGGTGGACGAATTCATTGACATCACGCCAAGTAGGAATAGAATCTTGAAGGTCGTTATGACGCCGGAAGAATCTGTAAGCATGTTTTATTTTGAATGTGCAATTCAGAATTCATAGGTATCGGAATAGGTTTTAATCAAATCATTTTTGTTTAGCAACAGTACTATTTCATAAGGATACTGCTCCGCGAAATATATGGAGTCAGCTTTATCTCCAAAGGGAAAACGACACGTAAAAACTTTGAGGATATAATCATGTACAGGTACGCTTTTATAGGTACAGCGTGAATTTTTATTGGCTCTGCTCCCGAAGTCCAGTGATTTTACTCATGAGCACCAGCAACTTTCGCCAAGAAAAGTTCATGCTGTATTAACAAAAACTTATGACACAAATTCAAGTAAAGTTTTGCTCGATCTATCTATTAGAATCCATTCATGACTCCAAAATTAACTGTTGTAATTACCTATAAATTTATAATTGAAATAAAAAACTGGTTTGGTTATTTTCTATTACCTACTTCACCAAGTCACTGCTTATTAACTGCTATGGTTATTTTATACAGAACGAGGTGTGTAGTTTTTGTTACAATTATGTTTATATTTATTATGTTCGGATCGGTTAGCATTTGACGATAATGTTTACCGATCCGAAAATAATAAATGAAAATGAAAAAAATGAAAAATGTTTATTGGTAACCGAATTAACATAGAATACACACTATTTAGTTACTAAAATTAGGTTCATTAATTACGGAAACACCAGAGGCCTTCAAACTAGGCAAAGCCTGTATCTTGAAGGACCAGTATTCAAATTACAATACAGACTTTGATTGAACTAACAAATATATATAAAAACTAATAAAAATAAAATTGGAGGAATGAGTAGGTATGAACTAAAGCTAACACAGAAGCAAAATGGGATTGAAAAGAAGAGAGAGTGGAAAGAAAGAGTGTAAAGAATGAAGTTTAAGAAGGGATTAAACTTTCGGTCGTCATGTGATCTAATCTGTATAAAAATGTGTGAAGTACAGCTTGACCAACTTTTCTGTAGAATGGCCAAAAGCGGAACTACTTACGTCATTTTGACAACCTCAGAGAAAAAATGTATAGAGTCCGTCATATACATAGTCGTGTTAAGCGTCTCCTAGTCGACTATGACAAGTCGGTCAAAAAACTAGGGTCTAGGTTACGTTTAACAAATCAAAAAAATCTAATGTTTCATCCAAACCTTATAATATGCGAAAGTAAAGATATATCTTTTTAACTTGTGAATTGATCATTAATAATAAGAAAGGAAGCGTAAGTGATCCGTAATACCAAATCCGTCCCGATACCAAAATGGTAAAAAAAGGAACCCTTATGGTGCGACTTTATCTGTCTATCACACCTGTATATCTCAGCAACCACTCATACTTTAGACTTGAAATTTGGAATAGTTTTAGAATATGGTTGTCCAACTTAACTGCACATTCTCATGTTATGATTATTAATGCAAAGGGGGCCCAAATAGGGGTGGGGGGGGCAAAATTTCAAATTGTCATTACTAGTTCGAGTGGGGTATTATATATATGGGGTATAATATATATGAAAGGGCTTTTCTTGTACATTCTAAAATATATTTTATATTTTTTTACAACTCTTTGTTTTCAAATTATGATGACAAATGTCAAAAAAAAATACCATTCCCGTCCCCTTATCTCCGAAGTTGGTGAAAGGAAAAATTAGAATTAATTACAGGCGATAGAAGTTTATGTAAATACACTCACCGGCAGAAATAACCGGCCGGTCTGTTTTCTTTCATATATTTTCATACATATATGAGGGCAAACGAAGCGTCAATATCTTACCTAAATTGAATAAAATACAAATCTGAGGGGCATTAGCCAAAGATTAGGTATATTTAAAATTTTGAAGAAACTCACATTTTAATTCGCTAAATGTAAGAGATTTCTGACAAAATGACGTATATTTTTTTCTGAACGATGCACGGAATTTCCTGGATACCGTGCACAGGTCTAATCTTCAAGAATCGGTAGTCAGACACCTTATTTAATGATCTCACTGTTTATTCACGGATATTTATTTCGTTTAGGAAATATATTGACGCTTCATTTGATCCCTTACTTGTATGAAAATGTACGAAAGAAAATAGATCGGCCGGTTATTTTTGCTGGTGACTGTAATACAGCAAAAATAAAACAATTTTTCTAAGTTGCAGTTTTTTAGGAATGTACTTTATTGCTTCCAAAAATACTATAGGCACATCGGAACCCATCGGAATCCACGCGAGTCCGACTCGCATTTGACCGGCTTTTTCTTGAATGGTAAGTATTCTTAAAACTGTAGTAACAAGATTTATTGGTTCTAAGCTATATATTTCTTAAAGAGATAGACAAAACTTTTACGTTTTTGGGATTTAAAAAAAAATTCATACATTTTAGTATGGAGGTCCCTCACAAGAAATGGATACGGTTATGGCTCCCTCCTTAGCATAAAGAGCTGCTACTTAAACCTCCTTGTGTCAGTCAGTGTTGCCTGTGCTATTCTTGTTTTCCTGCATATTTCCAAGTATTTTATGAGAAAGTCATACCAAAAGCGTTCGAAAGTGGTGTGCGAGAAATGATTCTCATAATGATATCGTTCTTTGATGCAGAAAAGGAGCAAGAATCTCCAATAACACCATTTGTTCATGTATACAAACGCATTGCTGCCGCTACAGGTCAGTGTTACACAGATCTTCTTCTTTTCGTGTCGACGCAAATCCAATATTGACCCAGATTATTATTGCAGTAACAAGTAGAAGCACTAATTAAAGACCTGTGTAAAGTTTCATTAACCTAGGTTTAAAACTCTAAGCACTAGAGCATTTCGAAAATCTCAAATTTTTCCAATTGTAAAAACATGCCGTAACTTCCGGTTGATAGGAACGGTGCCATAATCACTTTCTAGACGTTTCCAATAAGATTTAAGTTTTCTTTTCTTGTTTTGGAGAAATTTTGCAAATTATTACAAGAACAGGTGCTGCTGGAGATTTTTGAAGAGAAAACTTTTTTAGAGGCGCCTAGCACTTTTTTAGATGGGGAAAAAATGATTAATTCGCTTCAGATGTCGCATCTTTGTCGCGTCAGATCTTATACCAAGTTAGAGCAGGCTCAAAATATACAAAAGTTCTAAAGTGTGATAAAGACCAAAACATCTATTTTGTCTTTGTCGCATCAGATCTTCAGATCTCGGATGAAGTATAGAAATGGATTTGCAAATAATCATACCAAATTAGAGCAGGCTATACATACAAAAGTTCTAAAGTGTGATAAAGACCAAAACATCTTTTTTGTCTTTGTCATAGTCTCGGCCTTTTTTTAGCAGTCAAACTAAATACAGCTGTCAAACTAAAAATCGCTATACCTTGAAAACTACTGACCCTAGACTAGGTACTCATGTGCTGAGGCAAATGATAGGTCTCAATGAGATCTACATTTCGGATGACAGCTGTCAAACTAAATATCGCTATAACTCGAAAACTACTGACCCTAGACTATTCGTGTGCTGAGACAAATGATAGGTCTCGATGAGATCTACATTTCGGATGACAGCTGTCAAACTAAAAATCGCTATAACTCGAAAACTACTGACCCTAGACTATTCGTGTGCTGAGACAAATGATAGGTCTCGATGAGATCTACATTTCGGATGACAGCTGTCAAACTAACTAACTAAACTCCCAGTGAAATATAGCCCTTAATACTGTGGCCGCAGGGTGTGGCGACTCTGGTGTCTTTACTGGTGTCTAGTTACGGACACCACGGTGGCCCAACTGGTTGCGCCACCATGGTGTCCCAGTGAAATATAAGAAGGGATCATAGGTTATGGAAAACCATAAAAAAATTACGACAAGTTTATATTTTCCATCTCGTGCCTACTTTTCATCAAATCTTAACCATCGACAATTTAATATGGGATCCCCTCAAAGGTAAAATTAAATAAAAAAGCAGTTCAAAGTCTTCTGTAATAAAAGACACCAGATTAGATACTGTCACCAGCAATGCAATTTCTTGGCTTCAAAATGAACTGTTGTAATGTACCTATAAATTTATAATTGAAACAAATAACAGGCTTGGTTATTTTCTATTACTTCACTTAGTTACTGATTATTAACTGTTATAGTCATTTTATACTTTTTATTGCTAATAGAAACCTTGCACAACTTTGAAGGAGGTGTGTAGTTTTTGTTAAAACAATTTTTATTCAACGTAAAGTTAGGCATTTGACCGCTATTAGCGCCTTAAGTTGGGCAACCATAATTTTAAAACTATTCCAAATTTCAAGTCGATAGCATGAGTGGTTGATTTAATACAGGTGTGAGTGTGACAGACAGACAGACAAAGTCGCAACATAGAAAAGGGTTCCTTTTTTTACCGTTTTAATATCGGAACACTAAAAAGGCAGAAGTTGATTATTTTTGTAAAAGATGGCAATCCTTTTCGATCGTAGCGCCATCGTAAAATTCTACAGATAAGTTGGTCAAGCTGTATCTTTTTTAATTCAACGGCTGAGCAAAATTTTATGTCATTGTGTTTTAGGATATTGTTATAGATGGCAGGGAATGAGTGATTTGAAAACCTTTTCGCAAAAGAGGTTCTAACAGGCTGAATATTAACGCGGTATACTCGTTTTTTGAGCAGATCTGGGTAGTCATTCGAATTAACCACTTGTCTGTGGGTGTTGAGACATGCTTTTAAGATAAATAGCTGACGGACACGAAGAATCTTAGCTTCTATGTATAACTGGTTTGTAGGGTGTCTAAAGGGTCTTTTTAACATGGTTTTTAAGACGGCACGTTGAGCTCTCTCTAAACCTATCATGAACGATTTAGCAGCACATCCCCAAACTCCATTACAATAGTTTAAAAGAGACTGACAAATAGCGAAGTATACAGATTTTAGAATGGGGAGGCTAACTACATTACGTAATTTTTTAATAATACCAATTGTTTTACGAATTCTGGCTGAGAGAGCACTAATTTGCGATTGGAAGTTAAGTTTCTCGTCAAGAATGATTCCAAGGTACTTTATTTCTTTGGTTTGAAGAATGCGTTCACAGGAGCAGGTATCTGGAGAAGCATTAGAGCTACAGTTATTTTTGGACAAACAGGCATGGACTTTAATACCAGAAGATGCAGGAGGACCAGATGATTTGGAAATGTGAAACGAGATAAATTTGGTTTTCTTTGTGTTAAGAGTTAATAGATTATTCTGAAGCCAGTCAGATATCACGGACATGCCTCTCTCCGCTAGCTGAAAAGTGGAATCCCAGCTATTACCACAAAACAAGACCGCAGTGTCATCCGCATAGCAAATGACCTCAGCTGAACTTAGGTGCAATTTGTGAATGTCATTCATGTATCCTATAAATAGCGTGGGTCCCAGTATACTGCCCTGAGGCACGCCAAAACTGACTGACTGAACGGAACTGCTAACTGAATCTACCTTAACTAGTTGACCTCTACCAGTTAAGTAGCTCTGAAACCAGGCCAAGGCCATGCCACGAATTCCCATACCCTCCAGCTTGCGGAGTAGGATAGGGACGGAAACCGTGTCAAAAGCCTTGGCCAAGTCCAGGAAGACACCAACGCAATGCAGACCGTTGTCGAGGTAAGCTGACACTAAATCAGTCAAGAGCTTAATAGCATCCTCGGTAGATTTCCCTCTCCGAAACCCGAACTGTCTTGGGGAAAGAAGACCAAGTTCCTCGAAATAATCCATGAGTCTGGTATTAACAATCTTCTCCAAAAGCTTAGAGAACACACTGAGTAGAGAGATCGGACGATAATTGTTTGGGGAATTTTTAGCACCATCTTTGTAAATCGGAGTTATAGCCGCCACTTTCCAGACAGAGGGGAAGTAGCCCGAATTAATACTTAAGTTAAAGATGTGACTTAGTGGAAGGGTAATATAGGTACTAACGGCTTTGATTAATTGGTTATGAAATCCATCAAGACCAGGGGCACTTTCATTTTTAAGTTTTTTAATTAATCTCTCCACTTCAGACGGATCAGTAGGCGATATGAAAAACGAAGAGACCGGTCCAGAGGTGGTATCGATTTTTGAGGCTAGGTTTTCTTCTGTAGTGTTCAATTTATTTAAAATATCTTTAGCTAGGTCTTCTCCTACGCTAGAGAAAAAGTCGTTACAGATGCGTAGAGAATCGATGAGATTTTCGGTGATTGAAAGGAGATCGTCTGCATGTGTGGATTTTCTTTTTAGGTTACAAATATTTAGTAGACTAGACCATAAGTTCTTTGGATTATTTTTGTGTGATTCTATTTCTGAGCTGTCGTGTTGATTTTTTATTTTACGAACTAGGTCGATGTAGAAGTTCCTGTATCTGCGGTATGAAAGTTTAAGGATATCATCATTAGGGTACAGTCTAATAAGGGAATGGAGATGGTCTCGATGTCGGGCACAGCGAAGCAAACCAGGCGTCATCCATTGCGCTAAAGTAAAATTACGTCTACTAACTCGGACCACACGTGAATGTTTTTTTACTGCCGTTGATAATATATTTAATAATGTGTCTACAGCACTGTCCACGTTAGTCTGAACCAAAACGCAGTTCCAGTCAGTGCTAGTTAATTCTTTGCAGACTTCTTCAAAGTCGATAACATTTTTAAACCGACTTAAAGGTTTCTTTGACATTTTTAGCGATAAACCCAGTATAACAGGCTTGTGGTCAGTAAACTCTGTATCACATACTATGCCACGAGCAGACAAAGCAGAATTAATAAAAATATGATCTATACACGCGTTTTGTCTTGTAGGCATGGAAATTGCTGGACGAAGTGAGTGCTCTGCCATGAAACAAAGGTATTCTGAGGGGCCGAGTACACCATTTTCAGAACTTAAAATGTCGATATTTAAATCACCTGAAATAATGATGTTGGATCGATTGTTTAGTGAGGACAAAATTTCGTCAAGTGAGTTAATAAATTTGGCGGAACATCTAAATGAAGGAGATCTATAAAGACCATAGACTGATAAAAGACCAGGTATTTCGACTAACAGCCCACACGCCTCTTCCACTTGCGGTTCAGAGACACAAACTTTTAATGAATCTTTAATGTATACCACTACGCCACCGTTTTGATTGAGGTTACGTTTAGTCGCGAATGAAGAATAGCCCGGAATATTATTTATCAACGTCGTTTCGTTCAGCCAACACTCAGTGAGCAAAATCAAGTCGAATTGCGTATCAAGCCGATGTAGTAATACTAGCAAAGAATCAAAGTTTTTTTGAATACTGCGTATGTTTACATTCAGTAATTTAAAGTTATAAATAGGTTCAAGAATACTCCTGCAGTTCTCCGCTTTCACAAGTTCGCAGGTGATATCAAGAGAGTTATCTAAACTTGAGACTAAGTCAAAACTACCCATAATAAAAAAGGAAAGAGTAAGTAGACAGAGTTGAAAGTTGTGAGTTTGAGTAAGGATTGGAAGCGAAGTATGAAAACATCAACCTTATGGAGAAACAGTTAAAAAAAGAATTCCGAAAGTAACACACTGAGTGACCATTATAAATGTTAACACTTTGCGCAAAACAGTTTAGTACACAATAACAAAATATAAAAATAGATTTGATAACTTTGACCACACATTTGACACAGAAGAAAGTTAATAATTCGTTATACAAAGCTAGGGTACTATCTAAGGGATACCACTGAGATAAGAGTAATACATCCAAATGAAGTATATGAAAAGTTAAAATAGTAGAAATACTATAAAAACATGAACTTCAAGCGTTCTGATTAGAGATATGAGAGTCCAACGGTTGGCCTCCATTCGGGTTGTTGGATGAATTGTTATTCTGAAGCTTATCAAGGATTGACTCAGTCGTTACACGCAATATAGAGCTGGTCTCAGATCGGCGCATAAATATATTTCCGTTGTTTGTCCAGACAAATTTGAACTTGAGTTTGGCACCTACATCTCGGGCCTTGCTGAAAAGCACTCTATTCTCCTTAGTAAGATGTTCGTTGATGAAAACTTTGCGTGGGTTCCCTGGCACCTCGAGCTGGTCAGTAGTGAGTCCGCGGCGGGACCTGGCAGCACGGAGCAGCTGGTCGCGGGGGGCGCGCCGGGTGAGAGTGACGATCACGGGGCGGGGACGACCGTCGCCTCCGTTTCTACCGCCTTTAACTCCGACACGTTTGACATCGTCGACATCACGTGGGTCCAGCTCGACACCTAGCTTGGTAGAGAGAATTGCGACGATTTGTGGAAGATTTTCGTTGGGATTTTCAGTCAAGCCGGTTAGTTCAACGTCCTTACGAAACTGTTGTTGATCCTTGTAGGAAATTTCAGAACGCAGCTCGGCGACCTCAGCGCGCAACATTTTCACTTCAGCCTTGTATTGGTCGAGCTCCTTAAGTTGCTCCTTCATGCCGCTTATTTCCTGTCTAAAGGAATTAATATCTGCTGCAGAAGAGTTGAGTGCATCAGTGAAAGAGTTCATTTCTGATTTCATTCGGTTGAAGGCAGATTGAAGCTGACTTAAAATATCAGAGAAAGAAGCTAAAGAAGCCGTATTAAATGGCGAATTCTCTGAGGCTGGCCGAGGCTCTGTCATCTTTCCTTTGGACGTAGCGTTTTCGTCCAGAATCGGGCCACCACCGGTCTGCTGTTCTTCGTTGAGTTTACATTTTGGACAAACAAAAGAATTATTTGAATTGCGAAACTGCCTTTGATCTTTCATGGATAATTCAAGACAAGATAGATGGAATTTGTTGCGGCAGGAAGAACACTGCGTGTTAGCCGTCTCTTTGATTTTTCCATCGCCTCTTGCCACCGTTTTACAGATTCCACATTCACTGCTCATTATGATTGAAATTGAATAAAAAATTTATCAAAAGTCCTCTATTGGAGAAAGCAGGCACTAGTGGAAACAGAGACAGAGTGAGCAATGGTTCGAATATGAATGGATACTGATACATCGATCAAAACTTATTTATTTCCCCTTTTCCAATCCATTCTTCGGAACTTGGCCAAGGAGTCCGAAGTAGCGGTGTGAAGTTAGCTGAATTTGATAACCCGACCAAATTGAGGAGGTCATTTTCGGAAAATGGTTTGAAAGCCCCAAAACGGGTGGAAAATGATCAAAAACCGAATAAAACTAAAAGAAAATTGCTTTTCCAGCTAGGACGAGAGCCCACAAACACTAAAACTCGTAAAAACCAAGGTGGTTCCAAAAACATCACGAATCGCTGTTTCGAGGCTAAATATGATTTTCTAAGTCGAATAAAGTATAAATTTAGTAAAATAACACAAAACCCACTATTACACATGCTAAATAAACTTCCTACTTATATACAGAAAACCGAAAATAAATTAGCATGAAAACAATGTAATAGTGTTTTATTTCATTCAAAAATATACAGTTTTTCAGAGGCTTGTAGCGACTACCACAGACCAGGTGCATCCACAAATCTGATACCATTAGAAAGAAGGTTTCAATAGCTGTCCAAAAATATAGGTTTAACCCAACTGGATATCGTCAGATTGCTGCAAAGTCTACCACAAAAGTATACTCGTCCATCTAAAATCCGCTAACGTGAAGTCAATGTTAAGTGGCTTGTGGCGCCTACCACAGACCAAGTACATTATCAAATCTGTTACCATTAGAAAGAAGGTTTCAATAGCTGTCCAAAAATATAGGTTTCAACCAACTGGATATCGTCAGATTGCTGAAAAGCTAACACACAAGCATACTCGTCCATCTTAAATCCGCTAACGTGATGTCAATGTTCAGAGGCTTGTGGCGCCTACCACAGACCAGGTACATCCACAAATCTGTTACCATTAGGAAGAAGGTTTCAATAGCTGTCCAAAAATATAGGTTTGACCCAACTGGATATCGTCAGATTGCTGCAAAGTCTACCACAAAAGTATACTCGTCCATCTAAAATCCACTAACGTGATGTCAATGTTCAGTGGCTTGTGGCGCCTACCACAGACAAGGTACATCCACAAATCTGATACCATTAAAAAGAAGGTTTCAATAGCTGTTCAAAAATATAGGTTTGACCCAACTGGATATCGTCAGATTGCTGCAAAGTCTACCACAAAAGTATACTCGTCCATCTAAAATCCACTAACGTGATGTCAATGTTCAGTGGCTTGTGGCGCCTACCACAGACAAGGTACATCCACAAATCTGATACCATTAAAAAGAAGGTTTCAATAGCTGTTCAAAAATATAGGTTTCAACCAACTGGATATCGTCAGATTGCTGAAAAGCCAACACACAAGCATACTCGTCCATCTTAAATCCGCTAACGTGATGTCAATGTTCAGAGGCTTGTGGCGCCTACCACAGACCAGGTACATCCACAAATCTGATACCATTAGAAAGAAGGTTTCAATAGCTGTCCAAAAATATAGGTGTGACCCAACTGGATATCGTCAGATTGCTGCAAAGTCTACCACAAAAGTATACTCGTCCATCTAAAATCCACTAACGTGATGTCAATGTTCAGCGGCTTGTGGCGCCTACCACAGACCAGGTACATCCACAAATCTGATACCATTAGAAAGAAGGTTTCAATAGCTGTCCAAAAATATAGGTTTCAACCAACTGGATATCGTCAGATTGCTGAAAAGCCTACTACACAAGCATACTCGTCTATCTTAAATCCGCTAACGTGATGTCAATGTTCAGAGGCTTGTGGCGCCTACCACAGACAAGGTACATTTTTTTTTTTTGTTTCATTCTTCCTTTCGGAAAGGCAAAGAGTACAAAGCCCATACAGCCATGTCTGATATATTTAACTGTCTTTCTTTTTGCTCCCCTCGTAAAGCGATAGTGAACTTTACGAAGGAAAATGTTCGTGACTTTTTGGGACAACACAAACGGGGCTTAAACACGAGATCACTTGAAATCTTCATCAGCTGCGCACTCCGTAGTAAATTTACTGCATAACACACTATCTTTATTATCCACTAAATCACTAAATGCACAAAAAACCAAAATTCCAATTAAGCAGGCAAACGCCCATGTGGAGTTCCCGCCAAAAAACCCAGTCAAGGTACATCAACAAATCTGTTACCATTAAAAAGAAGGTTTCAATAGCTGTCCAAAAATATAGGTTTTAACCAACTGGATATCGTCAGATTGCTGAAAAGCCTACTACACAAGCATACTCGTCTATCTTAAATCCGCTAACGTGATGTCAATGTTCAGAGGCTTGTGGCGCCTACCACAGACCAGGTACATCCACAAATCTGTTACCATTAGAAAGAAGGTTTCAAAAGCTGTCCAAAAATATAGGCTTCAACCAACTGGATATCGTCAGATTGCTGAAAAGCCAACACACAAGCGTACTCGTCCATCTTAAATCCGCTAACGTGATGTCAATGTTCAAAGGCTTGTGGCGCCTACCACAGACCAGGTACATCCACAAATCTGTTACCATTAGAAAGAAGGTTTCAATAGCTGTCCAAAAATATAGGTTTGACCCAACTGGATATCGTCAGATTGCTGCAAAGTCTACCACAAAAGTATACTCGTCCATCTAAAATCCACTAACGTGATGTCAATGTTCAGTGGCTTGTGGCGCCTACCACAGACCAGGTACATCCACAAATCTGATACCATTAAAAAGAAGGTTTCAATAGCTGTCCAAAAATATAGGTTTCAACCAACTGGATATCGTCAGATTGCTGAAAAGCCAACACACAAGCATACTCGTCCATCTTAAATCCGCTAACGTGATGTCAATGTTCAAAGGCTTGTGGCGCCTACCACAGACCAGTTACATCCACAAATCTAATACCATTAGAAAGGAGGTTTCAATAGCTGTCCAAAAATATAGGTTTGACCCAACTGGATATCGTCAGATTGCTGTAAAGTCTACCACAAAAGTATACTCGTCCATCTAAAATCCACTAACGTGATGTCAATGTTTAGTGGCTTGTGGCGCCTACCACAGACCAGGTACATCCACAAATCTGTTACCATTAGAAAGAAGGTTTCAATTGCTGTCCAAAAATATAGGTTTCAACCAACTGGATATCGTCAGATTGCTGAAAAGCCAACACACAAGCATACTCGTCCATCTTAAATCCGCTAACGTGATGTCAATGTTCAAAGGCTTGTGGCGCCTACCACAGACCAGGTACATCCACAAATCTGTTACCATTAGAAAGAAGGCTTCAATACCTGTCCAAAAATATAGGCTTTAACCAACTGGATATCGTCAGATTGCTGAAAAGCCTACTACACAAGCATACTCGTCCATCTTAAATCTGCTCACGTGATGTCAATGTTCAGTGGCTTGTGGCGCCTACCACAGACAAGGTACATCCACAAATCTGTTACCATTAAAAAGAAGGTTTCAATAGCTGTCCAAAAATATAGGTTTAAACCAACTGGATATCGTCAGATTGCTGCAAAGTCTACCACAAAAGTATACTCGTCCATCTAAAATCCACTAACGTGATGTCAATGTTCAGTGGCTTGTGGCGCCTACCACAGACCAGGTACATCCACAAATCTGCTACCATTAGAAAGAAGATTTCAATAGCTGTCCAAAAATATAGGTTTAACCCAACTGGATATCGTCAGATTGCTGCAAAGTCTACCACAAAAGTATACTCGTCCATCTAAAATCCGCTAACGTGAAGTCAATGTTAAGTGGCTTGTGGCGCCTACCACAGATCAGGTTCATCCACAAATCTGATAGCATTAGAAAGGAGGCTTCAATAGCTGTCTAAAAGTGAAAATTTCAACCAGATGGTTACAGTCAGATCGCCGTAAGAGCTTACCAAACAAACATACTCACCCATCTAGTTACGGCTAACGAGACCACAATTTGCGGTGGCTCGTTACATCTTACCACAGAAATAGAGAGCGGTGTGAAGTTAGCAGAAAAAGTTAGCTGAATTTAATAACCCGACCAAATTGAGGAAGTCATTTTCGGAAAATGGTTTGAAAGCCCCAAAACGGGTGGAAAATGATCAAAAACCGAATAAAACTAAAAGAAAATTGCTTTTCCAGCTAGGACGAGAGCCCACAAACACTAAAACTCGTAAAAAACTAAGGTGGTTCTAAAAACATCACGAATCGCTGTTTCGAGGCTAAATATGATTTTCTAAGTCGAATAAAGTATAAATTTAGTAAAATAACACAAAACCCACTATTACACATGCTAAATAAACTTCCTATATACAAAAAACCAAAAATAAATGAGCATGAAAACAATGTAAAAGTGTTTTATTTCATTCAGAAATATACAGTTTTTCAGAGGCTTGTAGCGACTACCACAGACCAGGTACATCCATAAATCTGGTATCAGGAGAAAGGAGGCTTCAATAGCTGTTCAAAAATATAGGTTTAAACTAACTGGATATGAACAGATTGTCGCAAAAGCCTACCATACAAGCATACTCGCCCATCTAGAATCCGCTAACGCGATGTCATTGTTCAGTGGCTTGGAGTTTCTACCACGGACCACTAACAGTCTTAAAACTGGCAGTATTAGAAAGAATTTATCAAAAGCTTTTAGAAAATAAGCAAAACAATCAAATTTTTACAATCTGATTGCACGAAAACTATAATTTTCAAATGACACACCTAACTTCTAATACGCTTGACTTATATTAAGAGGCTTGTAGCATCTACGACAGACCAGGTACATCCACAAATTTAGTACCAATATAAAAGAGGCTTCAATAACTTTCCAAAAATGTAGGTTTCAACGAGCTGGTTATGGTCAGATTGCCGCAAGAGCCTACCACACGAACATAATCGCCCATCTAAAATCCGTTAAAGTGATGTCAATGTTCAGTGCCTTGAAGCGCCTACCATAGACCAGGTACATCCACAAATCTGGAACCATTAGACAGAAGGCTTCAATAGCTATCTAAAAATATAGGTTCAAACCAACTGGATATGGTCAGACTGCCGCAAAAGCCTACCACACAAGCATACTCGTCCATCTAAAATCCGCTAACGTGATGTCAATGTTCAGAGGCTTGTGGCGCCTACCACAGACCAGGTACATCCACAAATCTGTTACCATTAGAAAGAAGGTTTCAATAGCTGTCCAAAAATATAGGTTTAAACCAACTGGATATCGTCAGATTGCTGAAAAGCCTACTACACAAGCATACTCGTCCATCTTGAATCCGCTAACGTGATGCCAATGTTCAGTGGCTTGTAGCGCCTACCACAGACCAGGTACATGCACAAATCTGATTCCATTAGAAAGAAGGTTTCAATAGCTGTCCAAAAATATAGGTTTCAACCCACTGGATATCGTCAGATTGCTGAAAAGCCAACACACAAGCATACTCGTCCATCTTAAATCCGCTAACGTGATGTCAATGTTCAGAGGCTTGTGGCGCCTACCACAGACCAGGTACATCCACAAATCTGATACCATTAGAAAGAAGGTTTCAATAGCTGTCCAAAAATATAGGTTTGACCCAACTCAATATCGTCAGATTGCTGCAAAGTCTACCACAAAAGTATACTCGTCCATCTAAAATCCACTAACGTGATGTCAATGTTCAGTGGCTTGTGGCGCCTACCACAGACCAGGTACATCCACAAATCTGATACCATTAGAAAGAAGGTTTCAATAGCTGTTCAAAAATATAGGTTTAACCCAACTGGATATCGTCAGATTGCTGCAAAGTCTACCACAAAAGTATACTCGTCCATCTAAAATCCGCTAACGTGAAGTCAATGTTAAGTGGCTTGTGGCGCCTACCACAGACCAAGTACATTATCAAATCTGTTACCATTAGAAAGAAGATTTCAATAGCTGTCCAAAAATATAGGCTGTAACCAACTGGATATCGTCAGATTGCTGAAAAGCCTACCACAAAAGTATACTCGTCCATCTTAAATCCGCTAACGTGATGTCAATGTTCAGTGGCTTGTAACGCCTACCACAGACTAGGTACATCCACAAATCTGATTTCATTAGTAAGACGGTTTCAATAGCTGTCCAAAAATATAGGTTTCATACAGCTTAATATCGTCAGATTGCCGAAAAAGCCTACCACACAAGCATACTCGTCCATCTAAAATCCACTAACGTGATGTCAATGTTCAGTGGCTTGTGGCGCCTGCCACAGACCAGGTACATTCACAAATCTGATACCATTAGAAAAAAGATTTTAATAGCTTTTCAAAAATATAGGTTTCAACCAACTGGATATCGTCAGATTGCTGAAAAGCCTACCACACAAGCATACTCGTCCATTTTAAATACGCTAACGTGATGACAATGTTCAGTGGCTTGTGGCGCCCACCACAGACCAGGTACATCCACAAATCTGATACCGTTAGAAAGAAAGTTTCAATAGCGGTTCAAAAATATAGGTTTCAACTAGCTGGTTATAGTCAGATTGCCGTAAGAGCTTATCATACAAACATACTTACCACTCTAGTGACGGCTAACGAGACCACAATTTGCGGTGGCTCGTTACATCTTACCACAGAAATAGTGAACGCATGAGAAAAAGGCAAATAAAAAGGCATGAAAACAAAACAAACAATGTCTTTTATTTCAAACCCAATTTACCAAATTTTCAGAAGCTCATAGAACCTACCACCGACTAGGTGCATCCACAAATCTGGTAGCATTAGAAAGGAGGCTTTAATAGCTGCCCAAAAATGAAGGTTTCAACCAGCTGGTTATGGTCAGATTGCCGCAAGAGCCTACCACACAAGCATAGTCATCCTTTGAAAATCCGCTAACGTGATGTCAATGTTCAGTGGCTTGTGGCGCCTACCACAGACCAGGTAAATCCACAAGTCTGATACCATTATAAAGTAGGTTTTAATAGTTGTCTAAAAATATAGGTTTCAACCAACTGGATATCGTCAGATTGCTGAAAAGCCTACCACACTACTCGTCCATGTGAAATATGCTAACGTGATGTCAATGTTTAGTGGCATGTGGCGCCTATCACCAACTAGGTACATCCACAAATATGGCAGAATTAGAAAGGAGGCTTCAATAGCTGTCCAAAAATGCAGGTTTCAACCAACTGGATATCGTCAGATTGCCGCAAAAGCCTACCACACAAGCATAGTCGTCCTTTAAAAATCCGCTAACGTGATGTCAATGTTCAGTGGCTTGTGGCGCCTACCACAGAGACGATGACGGACGGATTTAAGATGGACGAGTATGCTTGTGTGGTAGGCTTTTGCAGCAATCTGACGATATCCAGTTGGTTAAAACCTATATTTTTGGACAGTTATTGAAGCCTTCTTTTTAATCCTTCCAGATTTGTGGATGTACCTAGTCGGTGGTAGGCGCCACAAGCCACTGAACATTGACATCACGTTAGCGGATTTAAGATGGACGAGTATGCTTGCGTGGTAGGCTTTTGCGGCAATCTGACGATATCCAGTTGGTTAAAACTTATATTTTTGGACAGTTATTGAAGCCTTCTTTCTAATCCTACCAGATTTGTGGATGTACCTAGTCGGTGGTAGGCGCCACAAGCCACTGAACATTGACATCACGTTAGCGGATTCTAGATGGGCGAGTATGCTTGTATGGTAGGCTTTTGCGACAATCTGATCATATCCAGTTAGTTTAAACCTATATTTTTGAACAGCTATTGAAGCCTCCTTTCTCCTGATACCAGATTTATGGATGTACCTGGTCTGTGGTAGTCGCTACAAGCCTCTGAAAAACTGTATATTTTTGAATGAAATAAAACACTTTTACATTGTTTTCATGCTCATTTATTTTCGGTTTTCTGTATATAGGAAGTTTATTTAGCATGTGTATTAGTGGGTTTTGTGTTATTTTACTAAATTTATACTTTATTCGACTTAGAAAATCATATTTAGCCTCGAAACAGCGATTCGTGATGTTTTTAGAACCACCTTAGTTTTTACGAGTTTTAGTGTTTGTGGGCTCTCGTCCTAGCTGGAAAAGCAATTTTCTTTTAGTTTTTTTCGGTTTTTGATCATTTTCCACACGTTTTGGGTTTTCAAACCATTTTCCAAAAATGACCTCCTCAATTTGGTCGGGTTATCAAATTCAGCTAACTTTTTCAGCTAACTTCACACCGCTGAAATAGAGAACGCATTAGAATAAGGCAAATAAAAAGGCATCAAAACAATTTAATTTCTTTTATTTCAAACCCAATTCACCAAATTTTCAGAAGCTCATAGCGCCTACCACCGACTAGGTACATCCACAAATCTGGTAGCATTAGAAAGGAGGCTTCAATAGCTGTCCAAAAATGAAGGTTTTAACCAGCTGGTTGTAGTCAGATCGCCGTACGAGCTTACCATACAAAAATACTGACCCATCTATTTACGGCTAACGAGACCACAATTTGCGGTGGCTCGTTACATCTTACCACAGAAATAGAGAACGCATTAGAATAAGGCAAATAAAAAGGCATCAAAACAATTTTATCTCATTTATTTCAATTCCAATTTACCAAATTTACAGAAGCTCATAGCGCCTACCACCGACTAGGTACATCCACAAATCTGGTAGCATTAGTAAGGAGGCTTCAATAGCTGTCCAAAAATGAAGGGATCAACCAGCTGGTTATAGTCAGATCGCCGTAAGAGCTTACCATACAAAAATACTGACCCATCTAGTTACGGCTAACGAGACCACAATTTGCGGTGGCTCGTTACATCTTACCACAGAAATAGAGAACGCATTAGAATAAGGCAAATAAAAAGGCATCAAAACAATTTAATCTCTTTTTATTTCAAACCCAATTTACCAAATTTTCAGAAGCTCATAGCGCCTACCACCGACTAGGTACATCCACAAATCTGGTAGCATTAGAAAGGAGGCTTCAATAGCTGTCCAAAAATGAAGGTTTTAACCAGCTGGTTGTAGTCAGATCGCCGTACGAGCTTACCATACAAAAATACTGACCCATCTAGTTACGGCTAACGAGACCACAATTTGCGGTGGCTCGTTACATCTTACCACAGAAATAGAGAACGCATTAGAATTAGACATATAAAAAGGCATCAAAACAATTTAATCTCTTTTATTTCAAACCCAATTTACCAAATTTTCAGAAGCTCATAGCGCCTTCCACCGACTAGGTACATCTACAAATCTGGTAGCATTAGAAAGGAGAATTCAATAGCTGTCCAAAAATGAAGGTTTCAACCATCTGGCTATAGTCAGATCGCCGCAAGAGCCGACCATACAAACATACTCACCCATGTAGTAGCCGCTTATATGAGCTAAGTAAGCGTGAGTGAGACAAGTATCGTCTTGTATGGTAGGTTTTTGCGGCAATGTAAACATAACCAGCTATTTACGTTGTATATTTTTAGAAAGGTTATCTTTATCTTACGCATCTGACAAATTGTCTTTTCATATGGGACGGATCTAGGATTTTTTGCGGGGGGCATTAAAAGGAGTCGCAAGTTCAACGTGGAACACGAATATGGAAGAATATTTTGTGCTGTTTCTTTTTTAGTAAGATCATAGAGTAATATAATACTGATTCAATTTTAACAAGCACGAATATATCTAGGAACCTGCTTGGATACCTATATCTACCGCTACGGGTGCTGCAGCCCTGATATTTGTTGACGACTGTAGATCTGAAAAAAAAAAACAGTTTTAATTAGATGTACGTTAAGTAGTAAATAATGCGTTTCCATTTCTTACCATTGTTTTTTAAACTGAAGATTTTGCCCATGATGATGACGTCGCTCAGTAGCGTAGATCGATCGAGCTTAGTTTCATGTCTGGGAAAATTTATTGTAAATCGCGCGACTCTGAAACCCTACAGCGCCATCTGTTTGCGGGCTTTGGTTAAGATTATGCCGAGCAAACCTCGGTCGCCCAGTTAGGGACGATAAAAGTATTTTTGTGAGTTACACAATTTTTCCTAAAATGCTATTTAGTAAGATTAAATTTTAGCAAGCACGAAATATATTTAGAAATCTAAATTGATAACCTTGAAGTCAACTTTCAAATATAAGACAAATGAAATAGCATTAGAATTATAGGAATTATGATCTCATTAATCTGTAAGAAAATTTCGGCAATTTCATAGGTAAAGACCTATTAATATAGCTTGATGAATTTGACAGGTGGACCGAGCTATGAGTGAGAGCAGGACGGAGCGATCCTTGTCTGTCATTCTCCAGTACGTATAGATCCGTCCTGCTCTCACACCATCTGTCAAATTCATCATGCTATATTATTGAAACTGTATTGATTTATTTTATTATTATATGTAAAGTTGATTATATATGTACCTACTCAATTTACCATAAGTTTTAATGACTGCGATAATTAAACTCCTATAGTCAGATTAATAAAACTTTTGATTATACTACACCAGAATGTAAATTATTTTACTCCATACATATATTTCAACCATAATCTGGAACTTAGACTTAGCAATAAATTCTTGATCCTTAATGTTAAGTATGTGATGTATAATAATTTAATTTGGAATAAATTTTTTCCTGCTGATGGCACTTCAAAGCAAGATTGACTTTTAATCGACATCATCAATAAAATTTGAAATCGGGTGAAAACGGGACGGGTGAAAATGGGAATGGGGTAAAACGAGACTAACCCGATTATTCAGGTCCCGCACGTCTGATATTTGATATTACGTCATATTTGTTTAAATTAATTTGTAACTGTTTAAATAAGATGTACGTTAAGTAGTAAATAATTCGTTTTAATATGATGAAAACTACAAATTAGAACAATCATCTTAGATATTCAGCAAATGTTACTTAAAAAAATACAATGTAGATACAAAAGCCAATCTTAAAAATTACAATGTTGCTTATTCATGAAAGGATAAAAATTATATTGCAGATCCTTCTCTACCAAATATTTACTAAAAATTAATATTTATGTGTCTAAGGGTTTTTGAAAATTCGACACCCTAAAGGGTGGAAAGGGGGATGAAGTTGAAAATCCTTTATTTTTAAAGTAAAATCCACATAATTTATTATTTTGGCATTAAGGTTGCAATTCTATGCAACGTTCATCACTGTTATTGGGTGCGATAGGGTTGAAATGTGAATATGGGTGTCGTTTGTATGGTTTATTGGGTCGCTGATTATGAAAACTACAACAATTTTGAAATCCAACGTGGTGGACGTGAAATACCATCATCCCCTGGGGATAAGGTTGGGGTGCGATAGGGTTGAAATGTCTAAAAATCAATATGGATGTCGTTTCTATGGTTTATCGGGTCGCTGATTACGAAAACTACAACAACTTTGAAATCCAATGTGGTGGACGTAAAATACCATCATCCCCTGGGGATGGGGTAGGGGTGCGATAGGGTTGAAATGTCTAAAAATCAATATGGGTGTCGTTTCTATGTTTATATGAAAATAGGGATAGCGGTTAAGATGGCGTTAGTGGTAGGGATAGGGGAAGGGTTCAAAACTAAAAGCAGAAGGAACTTGATTTTTTTACATACATAAATAAGTCTACAATGTCTAAATCACTAAGTAATAGATAAAACTATGTTTACTGATCAGATGATACGCAATGTCAGAGCCTTTCTTCAGTCGTCCGGATCAAATGCAGTTAGCGCCTTGTTCCGATATCTGAAAGAAAAATTATGTGGTTTAGGTAAGTATAAAAGTATAAGCTATTGTCTAGTAGTGGATGCTATGGTAACTTTAGGATGCCTTACAATTGAAGCGAGTATTATTCGATAATAAGAAAAACAATAAAGACTCATGTCAGATATATCCACATTTTTAATTCTATCTGTTTCTCTTTCCATATTGAACATTTCACAAACAGCAAACACGTGTCAAACACCCAACACAAACAGGCATACCCACGCTTGGAGGTCGTGTCAGTATATTCCGGATTGGCAAACATGGCAGGCGACGAGCTCGTAGTGGCAGCGATTACTTTCAGATTGAACTATTTTTATTTTTAAAAAAGCAAAATGATATGAGACGATATGATGACGATATGTTATGAAAGTTACATTATTTAGAACTTATTTATTTTCAAATCACTATCATATTTATTTATGGTACCTACATACAAAAAATAAAAGAGTAAAATAAAATTCCAAATCGCCATCTTTCAATGGCATAAACGAAATTTACTAATTGTTAAAATAATAATTGGCACTCAAAACGAAAAAACACCATTACTAAGCTTGCACGAACTACTGATACATCGCAAGCGTCTGGATACACCGCAAACACGTTTGTCGAATATCCTTTGATTTGTGCAGAAAAACCGACACCGACGCCGATCACTGGCACAAACAGCGAACACCAAACAAAACCAGGCAAACACCTATCCACATGTTCGTGTTTGTTGTTTGGTGTTCGCTGTTTGCCGTTGTTTGCCAAGCGTGTGTAGCCGGCTTTGTATGTTGATTTTTGAGGCGCATAACTATATAGAGTAATTAAAACAGTAGATTTAACATAAATATTTAACATGAGTAAGTATGCTTGTGTGTTGGCTTTTCAGCAATCTGACGATATCCAGTTGGTTGAAACCTATATTTTTGGACAGCTATTGAAACCTTCTTTCTAATGTTAACAGATTTGTGGATGTACCTGGTCTGTGGTAGGCGCCACAAGCCTTTGAACATTGACATCACGTTAGCGGATTTAAGATAGACGAGTATGCTTGTGTAGTAAGCTTTTCAGCAATCTGACGATATCCAGTTGGTTGAAACCTATATTTTTGGACAGCTATTGAAACCTTCTTTTTAAAGGTAACAGATTTGTGGATGTACCTTGTCTGTGGTAGGCGCCACAAGCCACTGAACATTGACATCACGTGAGCGGATTTAAGATGGACGAGTATGCTTGTGTAGTAGGCTTTTCAGCAATCTGACGATATCCAGTTGGTTGAAGTCTATATTTTTGGACAGCTATTGAAGCCTTCTTTCTAATGGTAACAGATTTGATAATGTACTTGGTCTGTGGTAGGCGCCACAAGCCACTTAACATTGACTTCACGTTAGCGGATTTTAGATGGACGAGTATACTTTTGTGGTAGACTTTACAGCAATCTGACGATATCCAGTTGGGTTAAACCTATATTTTTGGACAGCTATTGAAACCTTCTTTTTAAAGGTAACAGATTTGTGGATGTACCTTGTCTGTGGTAGGCGCCACAAGCCACTGAACATTGACATCACGTTAGTGGATTTTAGATGGACGAGTATACTTTTGTGGTAGACTTTGCAGCAATCTGACGATATCCAGTTGGGTCAAACCTATATTTTTGGACAGTTATTGAAACTTTCTTTCTAATGAAGTCAGATTTGTGGATGTACCTGGTCTGTGGTAGGCGCCACAAGCCTTTGAACATTGACATCACGTTAGCGGATTTAAGATGGACGAGTATGCTTGTGTGTTGGATTTTCAGCAATCTGACGATATCCAGTTGGTTGAAACCTATATTTTTGGACAGCTATTGAAACCTTCTTTCTAATGGTAACAGATTTGTGGATGTACCTAGTCTGTGGTAGGCGCCACAAGCCTCTGAACATTGACATCACGTTAGCGGATTTAAGATGGAAGAGTATGCTTGTGTGTTGGCTTTTCAGCAATCTGACGATATCCAGTTGGTTAAAACCTATATTTTTGGACAGCTATTGAAACTTTCTTTATAATGAAGTCAGATTTGTGGATGTACCTGGTCTGTGGTAGGCGCCACAAGGCACTGAACATTGACATCACGTTAGCGGATTTTAGATGGACGAGTATGCTTGTGTGGTAGGCTTTTCAGCAATCTGACGATATCCAGTTGGTTGAAGCCTATATTTTTGGACAGCTATTGAAACCTTCTTTCTAATGGTAACAGATTTGTGGATGTACCTGGTCTGTGGTAGGCGCCACAAGCCTCTGAACATTGACATCACGTTAGCGGATTTAAGATGGACGAGTATGCTTGTGTGTTGGCTTTTCAGCAATCTGACGATATTCAGTTGGTTGAAACCTATATTTTTGGACAGCTATTGAAACCTTTTTTCTAATGGTAACAGATTTGATAATGTACTTGGTCTGTGGTAGGCGCCACAAGCCACTTAACATTGACTTCACGTTAGCGGATTTTAGATGGACGAGTATACTTTTGTGGTAGACTTTGCAGCAATCTGACGATATCCAGTTGGGTTAAACCTATATTTTTGGACAGCTATTGGAACCTTCTTCCTAATGGTATCAGATTTGTGGATGTACCTGGTCTGTGGTAGGCGCCACAAGCCACTGAACATTGACATCACGTTAGTGGATTTTAGATGGACGAGTATACGTTTGTGGTAGACTTTGCAGCAATCTGACGATATCCAGTTGGTTAAAACCTATATTTTTGGACAGCTATTGAAACCTTCTTTCTAATGGTAACAGATTTGTGGATGTACCTGGTCTGTGGTAGGCGCCACAAGCCTTTGAACATTGACATCACGTTAGCGGATTTAAGATGGACGAGTATGCTTGTGTGTTGGCTTTTCAGCAATCTGACGATATCCAGTTGGTTGAAACCTATATTTTTGGACAGCTATTGAAACCTTCTTTCTAATGGTAACAGATTTGTGGATGTACCTGGTCTTTGGTAGGCGCCACAAGCCTCTGAACATTGACATCACGTTAGCGGATTTAAGATGGACGAGTATGCTTGTGTGTTAGCTTTTCAGCAATCTGACGATATCCAGTTGGTTGAAACCTATATTTTTGGACAGCTATTGAAACCTTCTTTCTAATGGTAACAGATTTGATAATGTACTTGGTCTGTGGTAGGCGCCACAAGCCACTTAACATTGACTTCACGTTAGCGGATTTTAGATGGACGAGTATACTTTTGTGGTAGACTTTGCAGCAATCTGACGATATCCAGTTGGGTTAAACCTATATTTTTGGACAGCTATTGAAACCTTCTTTCTAATGGTATCAGATTTGTGGATGTAACTGGTCTGTGGTAGTCGCTACAAGCCTCTGAAAAACTGTATATTTTTGAATGAAATAAAACACTATTACATTGTTTTCATGCTAATTTATTTTCGGTTTTCTGTATATAAGTAGGAAGTTTATTTAGCATGTGTAATAGTGGGTTTTGTGTTATTTTACTAAATTTATACTTTATTCGACTTAGAAAATCATATTTAGCCTCGAAACAGCGATTCGTGATGTTTTTGGAACCACCTTAGTTTTTACGAGTTTTAGTGTTTGTGGGCTCTCGTCCTAGCTGGAAAAGCAATTTTCTTTTAGTTTTATTCGGTTTTTGATCATTTTCCACCCGTTTTGGGGCTTTCAAACCATTTTCCGAAAATGACCTCCTCAATTTGGTCGGGTTATCAAATTCAGCTAACTTTTTCAGCTAACTTCACACCGCTGTCCGAAGTTCCGAACCAATGTGGGTGTTGCGGCGGGCAAACTGTAAACAGTGGCAGATTTTAAACGGGTTTAGATCACTGGGTACATCTTAGGTTCGTTAGCCACGGTAAATCCAGGTTATCTGTCCACTACCACGCACGAGCCAAGCGAGCGAAGCGAGCGTGCCGCGGCAGCTGCCACCGAGTGTCAGAAACGAATTATTTAGTTACGTGCTGTTTTGTGAAATGCCGCGGCATTATGTATTATGACGAATTAAAAATTTCTCGGCGGAATACTAAGGCACAATGGCGTTTTCTTGTCGTTTCTTTTATCCCCACATGGCGCCACTAAGCTGTGTAATTTAACTGACTTCATTAAGAGATATTTTAATCCTAACATGAATAAGATATAAAAAAAAAATAAGGATAACTTTCGTAAAATGCAAAAATGTTCCGTGATTTTAGCGTGAGCCGGACGGAGCTGACGCCTCTGCAAGTGTTTGCGCTGAATACGATCTTCAACCTGCGTTTCCCACTGCCAGAGAACTTTGATTATTTTGGTGATTTACTCTCCGAACGCAGTGTGAGGCTACTCCTTCAGGAAATATTTAGATTTGTAAGTTCAGACCAGGGAGCCAATTCTTGAATATCACCGGGTGATAAGATATCACTCAAAAATTCAATATCACATATTTTTCTTTTAAAAAGTGAAGATTGATATTTTTTTACATATACTCGTAGTGTAGGTAGGTATAGTTGTTAATTTTCATATTTTATTATTTTCTTTTTAACAGTTTAACAACAGGGTGAATTTGAATTTTTAAAAATCTATAAAAATCACTTAAGTTATCACTTTTGAGACTAAAAAATATTTATTTTTCTCAAATTCAAAATGATATTCAAGAAGTGGCTCCCAGATAGGTAATAGATTTTCCGTATGTGTCTCGGCCGTTTTGGTGTAGTGGTAGTGCGGCTGCCTATTGTTTCAATGGTTCTGAGTTCGATCCTGCTATCAAGCAAAAATTGTACCTATAAGAAAGGTTATCATAAAATATCATATTAGAAGAGAAAAATCCACGGGATTATTGCTACGGTTCTAAAAGGCTAATTCAAAATTAAAATTGAATGATGTTTATTGTATCAACCCTGTACATTCAAACATATTTAAAAGAGCACGTGGGTTTTTATTGTCGTTTTTTTTCCACCATAGCGCTACTTTGTGAAGCGATGTAGTTTAGCTGACGTCATTACCTAAGAGGTTTGAATATCCAACAATGAACAAACTACATTTTGATTGTGATTTTTGAGCCCCACGAATTCGATATCCACGATTGATATATCTATGGATGTTTAGATCTGGGTGTGTTCTTGTTTGTATGCACGATATCAAAGAGTCAGGATGTTGTTACCAATATATGGGGAGTAAGGGATAGTTTTCCGAACTGAAAGGGCATGAGCATGACCATTCAACGTACCTAAAAATATTTCAGTGAATAAAACTTTAAAAAAAATCAGCTTCCATACAAAATTGCAAACTTGAATGGACATTTTGTATGGATAGACCGATTTTTTTTTTATTTCGCTGAAAGTTGTTCAGTAACGTTGACTGATCATGCCCTTTCAGTATTCGGAAGGCTGTCCCTTACACCCATTTAACCCAATAACGGCCAAAAGAACATTTTCGCTAAAGCAGGCACTCTAGTAGCACAGAATAAGGTAATAGTACTATCATACAGAACGGACACTCTCCGCCCCCCTTGAAATCTACCCCGCACCCCCGCGCGCACCCACCCGTGAAATTCTCGTGGTTCTGCTGAGGGTCTTTTGTACTGAATATGCGAGCCTACGCGACCTTCCAATTTCAAATTCGCGTTCGATGTGCTAGTAGTAAGTAGGTACTACGAGTTTTATCCATTCTGTGGCAGGCTCGGCTTCGCTGCTACCCTCTGCTGTGTTTTTGCTTATACGTCAAATATGTCGTCTACATAAGAAAACACACTTGGAACAGACATAACCCTTGATCAAATACCCAACAGACTGGACAAACTGACTGAGTTCTGGCAACAGTTAGGGTGGCTAACTTGATGGCCACATAGGCCCACGCACAATGGTCCTTACAGGACTAAGTGCGAAATCCACACACTTAACTTAGAACTTATGTCGTCTACATAAACGTAGAGTTGCGTGATACTTATTTTCTTAGTTCTTATTAAGTAATTTGTTTGGTTTTCAGAGGTCAAAGTTCCTGTTAATAGTCGCGGTGTACGACGGACAGTACATCGACGACATTTCCTGGCGAATCCTGATTCTGGTGCTCGAGGTGAAGGGTATCTTCTTAATCATGACCATCAACGACCAGGATCAACTCAGCAGTAAGTTAATTAACTCAACAGCATCCGTGGTCTAGTGGTTAGAGCGCTCGACTTTCGATCCCGAGGTTCTGGGTTCGATTCCCAGTGGGGACACGGTGAAACAAAAATCCCTTTGTGCGACCTCCCCAGTTTGGTTGGTGTATTCCTCTTAGAGCACCTGTGCGAATAGCAACTGAACTATTCCACTTGGAGCACCTATGGATAAGTAGCTGCTAGTGTTGTGCTGTGAGTCGAAATTTTGGTTAAAAGAGATATCGATTAAAATGCTAATCAATCACCTCATACCCTAAAAATAAGGGTTAGTCTCGTTTTACCCCATTCCCAGTTTCACCCGTCCCGTTTTCACCCGATTTCAAATTTTATTAATGATGTCCATTAAAAGTCAATCTTGCTTTGAAGTACCATCAGCAAGAAACTGGAAAAGTTATATTCCAAATTAAATTATTATACTTCACATACTTAACATTAAGGATCAAGAATTTAATGCTAAGTCTAAGTTCTAGATTATTGCTGAAATATATGTATGGAGTAAAATAATTTACATTCTGGTGTAGTATAATCACAAGTTTTATTAATCTGACTATAGGAGTTTAATTATCACAGTCATTAAAACTTATGGTAAATTGAGTACATATATAATCAACTTCACATATAATAATAAAATAAATCAATATACAGTTTAAATTATATAGCTTGATGAATTTGACAGATGGTGTGAGAGCAGGACGGAGCTATACGTACTGGAGAATGACAGACATGGATCGCTCCGTCCTGCCCTCACCCATAGCTGTGTCCACCTGTCAAATTAATCAAGCTAGATTATTTCCACTTTGAGACTCTAAACGGAGAATATGCAATGTGAGAACTGTTCAAGGAAATCAACATTTTGACAGTGCCATGCCAGTATATCTATGAAAATATAATGTATGCTAGAAAGAACATTCATCAATTACCTAAAATTTGTGACAGGCATAATTTTAATACTAGAAATAAGCATAAAATTGATCAACCATATACTAGATTAACTAAAGTCAATACATCTTTCGTTGGTCTGTGTATACGATACTACAACAAAATACCTGACAATATAGTGCAATTACCTGAGAGAAAGTTTAAAGAATGTGTAAAGCAAACGTTATGTAAAAAAGCTTACTATAGATTGGATGACTATATGAATGACAAAGAGGTATGGTGCTCTGATATTCAAGCGAAACACAAGAAACACATTGTAAAAAGCTGACTCTTAAAGTAGGCCGTGCTGCAGTGGTTTCTTGCCGTTTCTTTTACGCTGCCATAGCACGATCCGAAACGGCGTAGACTCGCTCTATTTGCATTGTATTCTGCATGACATTCAATAAGTATTCTGTAAAGAATCTACATTGAATAAAATTATCTGAATCTGAACCTTTAAAGGATGCAAAATCAGTCTTATTGTCAAATTTTTTTCTCGATATAGTCTAGCAATAATCAAGAATAAACAAAATAATTTTCAATAATCAAATCTGATTAAATACTAAAATTTTGAATATTTCAATTAGTTTTTTTCCCTAATTAAACTCTAATAAAACTCTATTTTCAATGATTTTTCTCGTTATAATCTAGCAATACAAATAATCAACAGTAATCAAAATAATTTTCAATAATCAAATTTAACTAAACTCTAAAATACACAATATTTCAGTTAGTTTGTTGTTCAATTACACTCTAATTAAAACCTTAAAAGCCTGCAGAAAGAAAAATAAATGCATTATTTTACCTTTAAACACTTTTTATGTTGACGATACCTACCAGTTGAAAACGATAGAAAAAATAACGATATAAAATTTAATCTAATTTATCAACATCGGGTGAAAACAGGACGGGTGATACTGGGAATGGGTAAAACGATTGATTTTTTTGGGTTTGCTCGTCTTCTTCTCTCGAGTCGATTCTGGCGTGATATGTCTATATTTTATTGGACCAATACTCCGCCACAGAGAGAGCACTATAGAGGCATTGTAGAGGTCCTCGCGCAAGCAGGTGGAAGGGCACGCTCGTGAGAAACACTTTGGCCTAAAAAGTAAACGAGGTTTTGTGCTACTTTTGATTTATTTTATGCCAAAATAGCGGACAAACTAAGTATATATGGTAGAGGAGCCGACAATAATTTTTCACGTAATAATCAGGGCGACAAAGAGATGTCTCAGTAGATGGGGCTTTATGAGAGGATCACGAAAAACTATGTAAGAAGTTTCAGACCGGAGCCCGGTTTTCAGGAGGCCATTGTCTGGAAATTAAAAGTATATTTTTTACGTGATATTCAAGGCGAACAAAAGTGATTGCTTGTAATAGAGAAGCTTATACTGATGACAAATACACAAAAACCAGACCAGGTTTTCTTGTCTGGTCAAAGTTTTTATATCACTACTCATCAGCCCCCATCTTTTGGCATTAGAATTTTATTTGCTGAACATCACGTTTTTTTGTCCTTTTTCATTTCCAGACAATGGCCTCCAGAACACTGGGTGGGATCCGTTCTGGAACTTCTTACATAGTTTTTCGTGATCCTCTCATGAAGCAGCTTCTATCGAGACATAATCTCTTTTTCGCCTTAATTATCGCGTAAAATTTTATCAGGTACTCAATAGAAAACAATTTAATGGTCTGGTTTGCCAAAAGTCTTCAGATTTTAGTCTTGTTTTTGTGTATTTGTTATCAGCTTAAGCTTCTCTATTACAAGCAATCACTTTTGTTCGCTTTTAATATCACGTAAAAAAATACTTTTCATTTCCAGACAATGGCCTCCTGAACACCGGGCTCCGGTCTGGAACTTCTTACATAGTTTTTCGTGATCCTCTCATAAAGCCCCATCTACTGAGATCTCTTTTTCGCCCTGATTATCACGTGAAAAATTTTTGTCGGCTCCTCTACCAATAGTGGGCATTTCTCGTTCCTTTTTTTTCAATTTCTTCTTTATCTACTTCACACAGGCGTGGCGAAATCGAGCATCGAAAACAACGTTTTTGTGAAGATGCCCTTGAGGGGTATTGACCGCTGGTACCACGCTGCTCTCGCGTGCCAACTGCTCGATGTGCAGGCCATTCCTGCAGATTTGGAAAAGTTAGTTCTAGTCTAGCATTTAATCTTTAATCTCACGATGTTTAAGTCACAATGTTTATGACTAGGGCTAGGCAGCCAAAGAAAAAATGGCTGCAGAAATAAAATTATTGACAGCAATTTTAAGAAGCCTTTTTGAATGAAAAAGTGAATTGATGAATCTCCTCTAAACCATAAAATCACAGCAGCAGTCTGGAGAAGAGAATACCGTCTTGCACTATCGAAAGGTAAAGGTGTTATTTATGATTTGTATTTGAAAAGGCAATCCAGGATAGGTACTGTACTGATCTGAGAATCCTTCCTTTAGAATCCTCAAGTCAGATACTTTAAGATTTGGCCAATTATTTCGTCTAGCAACATAATTCCAATAAAATTATGTTAGTTTTAACCCATTTGTTGTGTTTAATCAATTATGTAATAATATTGATTCGTAGTTCCTGATTCTACTTGGTGGAGAGGTTGACTAATGAATGAAAAACATTTGGTAGTTTTCTTGTTTATTCTATTAAATATTATCTTTACAAAACTAATAACTTGGTTTTATTTAATATCATGAAAGAGCTTTTATTATAGATCTTGATTTTGTTTAAGGTTCCATTCTATCCACTTGTTTAACAATTTTATGTATATTATAATTTCAAGTTTTAATTTTACGTAATGACCATTGGATTTTCTGAAAAGAGACCTTTGTTAGAGGAAGGAATTAATAAAAAAAAATGTGGGGACAATCCCCAAGTTTGGAGCACCTCCGTCGCCCCAAACAGGTCGTCCTAGGCTTCCTCTACCCTAAGTCCTAGGTCCGAGGCATACCACCACCCAGAGCACAGTGATATGACGCTAACTACACTAACAATCCAACTGGATCGTCAGGACTCTGGTCATCCTCGCGAAGCAGGATATCCCATCAAACTATTTAAACTACAGTAAAGACTAGGGTTAGTGTATGTGGAGAGTGGAACTAACTAACCACAGTTCAACCCAGAACGGTGATGATGTCTCCCCCCGGTATGTTCATGCCCCGCGATAAACCCAATTCCTGTGTGTTCCACATCGAAGAAACATCACATACTCGTCCAGGGTTTACAGGGTATTGGACTATTGCTACGAGTATAGCCACCCATACCAGAGTTGGTCGTCGAGCCCGCCAGGCACATGAAGCATACAGTCTTCCTTTGGGAAACAAGGCACTCCTACAAAATGAGCTCTTCCTGTATTCCCTCCGGGCAGACAGTGTTGGGCATCATCAAATCCCTAATTGTATTTTGAAATAAGTTAAACTGAAAATAATTAGCCAGCCCCACACGTCCAGGTGTGGAGTCTGTACTAGATACGGGTATAGTATTATTGCTTGCATGGCCAGCCTAGATCAATAACGGTTTTATAACGAGAGATATAAAGAGTTTGAAGGGCAATTTCCCTCCCCCCAGTCACTGAGTGACTTTATTGCACCAACAAGGTCTCCGTATATCCTTCATAGCTCTCACTTGTGTTGCGTAGCTAAATCTCTTTTCCGCTACCAACCCACGCGAGACAAGAATTATGTAGAGTAACCCCAGTCTACACACTCATTTAAAAATGAATAGAATCTAAACTATAATGGGATTACCCAGCATATTTCGAAGAAGAACATATTAGTAGTAGGTATGACGAAAAGATTATTTGCTATACAATGCTATACAATGTAGCCAATAAAAAATTTAATATATATACCCATTGAACAAATTTGAGGTTAAAAGCAAACTACAGAATTGGTTAATGACCTTGACGTATGACGAAACTGAAAAATTGTTAACCCGAATTGTATAACTTCCCCCTTCATACCATTCTCACACTTGCACGCACGTTTTATTTCTCACCTGCAGTCTCATACACACAACACACACAATTTACACACAATCAACACAAATTCTTCACACTTGTCTCCTTCAACAGAACCAATACACAAAAAAAATAACAACTTCTATCGCGGGCTATGAAAGTAATATATCACTTACTGAGGTCCAACGTTTATAGCCTAGTAGTAAGCGGATTTGGCTTTCAACTCAAAGGTTCTGGGCTCAATTCCAGATTTATGTTTCTGACTGATTTCAATCTCCGACATCAAAGATAGAATACATGTTCCAGTCTTGACTAGAAAATACTATTAAGGATCTGAAATAAACTTTTATTAGGCCCCGTGGAAAAACCATCACACCTCACCCTGACGTCTCATCAATGCTTTCCACACATTTTTCAAATACAAATACAAATAATTTATTAATAATATACATTATAAGTCAAATTAAATTATACATTATAGCATAATGTAATACATTATAGTATAATAGGAACGCTATTTTAATTATTATTAAATAAACGTTAATTTAAAACAAAAAAAAAAGGGTTTAAGTCAATCTTACTATAACAATAAAATTACAGCATCTTCTAGGAAAGAATTTTAAGGAAGTCGTACGTGTAGTACGCTTGCTCGACAAGCCAGCTTTTAAGTTTACGTTTGTAAATCGAGATGGAGTTGACTTCGACAACATGCTTTGGTAGTCGGTTGTACACATAAGGTGCCAACACGTGTGACACCCTGTCGGACTTGGCCAGCCTGTGAGGGACAGACTTAAGTTTACTAGCTCCACGTAAATTATAGGTGTTGTTCTCTCCACACTGTTCATAAGCTTGTAGATTTTCCCTAGCGTACATAGCTATCGCAAATGCCTAGTTTCCTAAAGTGTGCCTGAGCTGGCTCGTCAGTGGGGACCCGAGCGACGATTCTGACCGCGCGCTTTTGTAGTACAAATGCGCGCTGCCAGTCCGCCGCCCGGCCCCACAGCTCGATGCCATACTGTAACAACGATTGAACTGTAGCGAAATAACAATTTCGAACTACATCCCTTGGTAAAATTGACGATATTCGTCCTAAGGCAAAACATGCTTGTCCCAGCTTACCACACAACTTGTCAATGTGATCGCTCCATGTCAAGCCGCAATCCAGATGAAAGCCCAAAAATGATGTGGTAACCGTTTGGTTCATCTTTACGTTATCAACTCGAATATCTAGAGGGCGCTGTTGACGTCCTGATAAATTAATTTGCAGGAATTGAGTTTTCGTCAAGTTTAAGACTAGGCCATTAACACTAAACCATTGTTTCCCTCTGACACACTAATATTTACGAGACGGTCAAGCCAATATTCTTCTCGTCAAATCCAAAATTATCCAAAATAGGCAATCCATAATTTTTCTAAAAACTTTTCCTTCTTCCTTTTCCATTCCCAGCCCCAATGTCTCTTGTTGTCATCTCTTTCCTTTTTCATATCTGGCTAAGCTCGTTGACATTTCATAACCGCTCTCCAACCGCTAACTCCACATCAACAAAATAGGCTTTTATATATATATAAAAAAAAAAAAATTTGGATTCCTCAAGTGCACAGTACCTATGACCCAGAAAATGGAACTACCTAACCAACTATGAAAAATATTTGATTCAAAAAAATTACAACAATATTTGGACTCGCTTGCAGTCTTTGATAAAGTTGACAAGAAAGTTGTCAAATCTTCTAAGTCACCTTTTAAAAGTTCCTTTAGTTTACATACTACTTACTGATTAATAAAAAAAATAAAGCTTCAATGTTATCATAGAGTTCTGGAAGGTGCAAGCGGTGGCTTACCAGGTTGGATCCAAAACTTCGTGATTTCCCTGGTCCAGCGTGGACGGCTGACGGTGGTGACCGTTCCTATGATTGAGGCCATCGAGGCCGGTGCAGTGATTCCCTCAGGAGCTATGCTGCTAAGAGCTGAAGATGAAGCTAGTCGTGATGTGGACATCGTTTCTACAAATACTATGGTATAATATAATATCTTAAGTCGTAGCTAGGTATAAGTCACTGACTTGTTCAGCGTGCCTTGACACTTATCTGCACGCAAGAGGCAAAACATCTATCAACATTGTACGAAAACTGAGGGCGGCGGCGCTTTTAGTAACCCTACGTCATCGAGTAACAGAAATTTGCAACTTTGTTGAGAGAAAAGTGGCCTATTAGATCCACGAAACGTTCGTTTGCCAATGCGCAACCAGCCAGGTTAGGTAAAGTCGGAGAGAAATGTGGATACGTCATGGAGTACACGAATGAAACCTGTTCGTAGAAAGCGCCTATGTAAGAAAAAAAACCGGTCAAGTGCGAGTCGGACTCGCGCGCCGAGGGTTCCGATATACCTATAGTATTTTTGGAAGCAATAAAGTCCATTTTCAGGACCGCAAAACTAAATTTGTTTGTAAAGGTTTTTTGCAGATTTCTGAAAAACTGTGCCACTTAGAAAGATCGTTTTATTTTTGCTGTAAAGTTTACATAAACCTCTGTCAACTGTAATTAATTCAGATTTTCCCTTACTCAAACTTCGGAGATAAGGGGGGGGGAATGGTATTTTTTTTGACATTTTTCATCATAACTTGAAAACTAAGAAACTTAAAAAAATACAAAAATATATTTTAAAATGTACAAGTAAAGCCCTTTCATATGATACCCCACTCGACCTAGTAGCGACAATTTGAAATTTGGCCCCCCCTATTTTGGCCCCCTTTACATTAATAATCATACTTTTTTCAAAAAAATTTCATGTGCAATTAAGTTGGGCAACTATATTCTAAAACTATTCCAAATTTCAGCTCGATAGCGTAAGTGGTTGCTGAGATATAGAGGTGTGACAGACAGACAGACAGACAGAGCGGCACCATAAGGGTTCCTTTTTTTTACCATTTTGGTATCGGAACCCTAAAAAAAGGTGAAGGATGGAAGGAGGATGGATGGAGGTAATGACTGCCTTACATCCTCTTGGCAGTTTCGCTAGTCGGACCACAAATGTAGTCTGACCACAAATAGAGAAGTAAATATTTGTACCTACAGCAATAGAGTCACACTGTGCAGCAAAATATGTTTTTTACCAGCAATAAAATAAAATATAAATAAAATAAATATTTGAGCAGCAGGATTAATACTCAAATGACTCAAAATGTGCTTCATTTTAGGACTGAAACTGGGTGGAAAATAAGGAAAGTATCAGGTGAACATGAATTTGCAAGAGGAGAGAAGCGATGGGGGCATGAATGGGCAAAATAAAAATACAAAAGTACTAGGAGAGTATAAATATAAAAGAGGTGGTCAGACTATCGAAACTGCCAAGGCATTCGCTGTCTAAGATAATTCTTCGTTGATTGCAGAACAATGGAACTGAAGCATTGTCCACTGAAAATAATAGGACAATACAGATGGCAGTTCTTGCAGAAAATTACAACTTTGACGATATGAAAGTTGATATGACAATGGATGGTAAGAATCATAGACCGTGAAATAAATTTATTCATGTAAAGTTTGTGAAAAGTTTATATTATTTGAATATCTAGGTACATCCTATACTATTAAACGAACAATATTTGTTATCCGTTTCTCGTCAACGGCTCTAATGATTTCGATGTAATTTACTAAAGGTACGGAGGATTCCAAGGGCGAATAAAATCGATCCAGCTAAGTTTGTCTGGGAAAATCAGTTTTCTTAGTTTTTTGGGATTCCTTGAAAATAGCGCGTTTCAGAAACCCTACAGCGCCATCTGTTAGTGGGCTTTGGTTAAGATTACATAGAGCAAAGCTCGGTCGCCCAGGTACTAACTACATAATAATGTATTTACAGTTATAATTCTGAAAACTTACGACTCTTTGAATTCGTTCGAAAAGATGTTACTGAAGTGTGGTTCCGTTCTTGGGGACGTGTTCTCTCGACGAATGCTTTTACATCTGCTACAAAGTGACTCTCAAAGAAAGGTCGCTCTAGGTAAGGTTCGAGAACAATAAAATCCTTGCATGTAAAAATCTTCAACCTCTCAGTAGTTTATACATAGACAGAATTTACTTTTACTTAGATTCATTGAAAATTTTAAACTGGAAAACTTTATCTAGCAACGGGCCTTTTGATGGTAAATAAATATGGTGTTGATGATCAACAGATTAAACATTTCACAAAAAAATCCCTGGTCCCTGGAGGTGATGGGAGCTTCAAGCTCCCTTTCCACATCCATCCACCCCCCTTCCCTAACCCCCCGACCCTTCGCCCCTTCCCCTCACACCCCCCTTCCCGCATCCTCTGTCTGACTCATCTTTGCACGAAATGACCCCCCAAACGAAAGCATAGACATTATTAGACATACCTATCCACGTCAAAATGTATGTAAATGGCGAGTACGATACTAACTAACGTCATGATTCCCTTGAAGCCGTAGCCAAGTTATTCGAGATTCGCGTGCTAGAGTGCGAGGGTGGTGACTTCAGCCGTGATATATCATTGGTGCTGATACAACCCGCGCCCGCTCCGAATCCTGCCGCCAAGCCGCCTTACTGTGCGTGTTTGGGAACAACTGCCCCGCGTAAGTTTAAACACACCTACACACACGTTTTTCCCAACGGGGTACACACACAGGCATAGAACGAAGTCTTCCATCAGCTTCGATCTTGGCAGACTTCAATTCCTCATCAACCCCTTTATACGCACTCGTCAGGGGTAGCTACCTACTTTTGAGCTGGCCTTTAATCTTAGAATTTTTGTCAAAGTCTTCCCTATACAACATTGCCATTCGTCTTTCAATTCAAAGCCGTACTAAAGCGTACTAAACATATTATTATTGTGTACTTTCTGACCGGGCCAGAAAACCTTTTGATAACGCTTTATCTAGAAGTGAACGATTTGAACTATGACAGCGATGATCGTCCAAGATGATTCAGTGTTCAGTTCTTTCGGGCCACAATATGTTTCGAGACTTTAAAGAAATGTTGGGAGATAGGTACAGGTAGCCTGGAAAGCTTATCATCACTGGGCCACTGGCCGAATGGAGGGTAAAAGGAGCAGAGGACGTATGCCAAAGCGATGGGCCGTCGTTATTAAGGAAATTACTTGAGCAACACTACAGGCCAATTTTTACTGTGCACAAGATCGGGCGGTCTGGAGAAGAGTGGTGGCACGAGTAACAACCTACAATCGTATCGCCCCTCAGTCATGAGGTCACGACCAAGAAGAAGAAGATGGTCTATTAGGATTAGGTTTGCACGGTTCACACGTACAAATACAACCAGTATAAGCTGAACCAAACGCTACAAACGCCCTAAACCAGGGACTCGCTCAAAGACCGTGTGTCTAATGGAAGAGATGTTCCACATACCTACAAAGTACCTAATTTGAGCAAGGCCTATGACGCAAATGGAATCTTGCAAATTCGCTGCATCCTCTTCTTCAATCTTTTTTCAGCTAACTGCCGAGATCTCCCAATGTATTCATTTTGTGGTTACATGAAGTTTAGACATTCACTGTTTAGGACTACAACGTATGAGCTTCTGACAGAAAATCAAAAGGTAAGCAAATAAATTAATGAGTCCATAATATCTGCCTAGCTATTTAGAGAACAATTTAACACCTCTGACACCTCTTAAGCAAAAGCATTTTCATGACGATAATTCCTCAAAACTTAGAACTAAGCTCATAAAAGAACAGAAATCTCTGGAACAGGATGGAGTGGAGATTGTCATGTTTATACTTTTCAGCATGAGATGCATGAACGAGCTTTGATGTATTTGGAAAGATATACAAGACGGTGCACCAATTGCGGCGCAGGGTGCTTCATCAGGCTCTTTGGAGTTAGAAGCGATGATGTAAGTATACCTACCTCAATTACCGACTTAACTGGAAAGCCAGCTACGCACCACACCGTCCGTCATGCACGACGAACAAAAAGGATGCAGCTATGGGAGAGAAACAATTAGAAGTGTAAGTATAATAGGTATCTATGCTATACTACTATTTCTTTCTTTCACACTGCTGCATCTCTCTCTGTTGGACGTGCAAACGATAGTGTTTAGCTGGCTTTAGGATTCTTACATACCAGTGACAGGGTGGAGTGACGACCGCCGGCGACTGCCGACGACAATCGCGCGCGAGCCTCAACGACCACCAACAACTGCCGACGACAGTCGCACGCGAGCCTCAACGACCACCGACAACTGCCGACGACAGTCGCGCGCGAGCTTCAACGACCATCAACAGCTGCCAACGACAGTCGCGCGCCAGCCTCAATGACCACCGACAACTGCCAAAGACAGTCGCTCGCGAGCTTCAACGACCATCGACAACTGCCGACGACAGTCACGCTCGAGCCTCAACAACCACCGACAACTGCCGACGACAGTCGCGCGCGAGCTTCAACGACCATCGACAGCTGCCAACGACAGTCGCGCGCGAGCCTCAAGGACCACCGACAGACAACTACCGACGACAGTCGCGCGCGAGCTTCAATGACCACCGACAGACAACTACCGACGACAGTCGCGCGCGAGCTTCAATGACCACCGACAAGAGCGTTATGGCACAGGAGAGATTGTGGGAGAAAATTAGGTGGTAAGTCAAACCCTTTATAGGTGATGGATTGGCATTGGCAGACAAATATTATTACGCCTTAAGGAATTTACGTGTTGTATCTTGTAAGAGCTTGTTGTGTTATGTGGGTGAGATGACTAGCCCTTGCAGAACCGTGAAAGTATTTGTCATGTCATGATGGATGGCAATGTTATGACACAAGCAGACTTTGCAACAGATTGCTTCGTCAGATGCCATTCATCCGGCACAACATTGAATTGATTGTCTTAGAAAAAGAGGTGTCTGCCAAGAAAGAGAACCCAACCCACTAAAACATTCGTAATCCTTAACTGTTGTTCCCAGGGTATGATTCCTGAGAGCCAGAACGTGCGTCGTGTGCGGGAACAAATAGCCGCCCTGAGCGCTGAAACTCGAATGGTCAGCGATAACACCCGCGATCGCGCTTGCATAACAACGGTAAACAATAATATCATCATCAAAACTAAAGCCAAGTGCGAGTCGGACTCTTAAGTGTTCCGTATCCATCCACCATATCCTATTCTTCAAGCTTTTGTCCTTTGATTTAAAAAACTCCGCGTCAACACTAACCTGACTTCTCTTTTAAATGAATGTAGTTGAAACGGGAGCTTACCTTAATTGGTTATAATTACTTGTAATTTTTTTTTATATTTAATTGTTTTAGACGTTTTCCTTTGTTTGTGCTATGAGACCTAGCTTCTTGCCAAATTCCATTATTCTAGGTCAATGGGAAGTACCCTATTGGTTTTGGTTTGGTTCATAAATCTATGGAGAGGGAGACATAAATGGCTGTATCTTTTGATTGCGTTGTTGACGTTGCAGAGGCCTGTAATTTTCACAGCGTCAATGGTCCATGGATGGACCTTAATATTTCAACTTGATACCTTTAGGTAAACGTCCGTGAAAAAAAGGGTCTTGACAGACAGACAAACGGAGGACAAAGTGATTCTATAAGGGTTCGGTTTTTTTAACTTTTGAGGTACGGAACTCTATGATGCTCCTCTGCATCATTAATCCTATCCTATACTATTAAACGAGCAATATTTGTATATATATAAATATATATGTTTGTAATCGGTTTCTCGAAAACGACTCTAACGTTTTCGATGAAATTCACCATACGGGGGTTTTCGGCTGCGAAAAATCGATCTAGCTAGGTCTCATGTCTGGGAAAATTCGTTTTCTCCGTGTTTTTAAGCATTTGCGTTTTAGACAAAAACCTACAGCGCCATCTGTTGTCGAGTAGCATAGCTTGCTGACCCGATGATATTTTAATGTTGAGGCGGCTATTATAGAGCGAAGCTCGGTCGACCAGGTACTAGTTATTGATAAAAAATTACATTCAAAATTAATTACTAAAGATCTTGACCAATGGAAAGCCGCGGGGGAGGCCTATGTCAGCAATGGGATCTAGTAGGCTAAAAAAATTTAAACCTGTCCCCAGCTTTGTCGGGTGGGACATCGTCGGTTGAATCACTTGAGTGTGTGTTTGAAAAGTCGGTGACTCCGTGCATCGTAAGGGCTACTTAGGTACTATCTTTTAACAAGTGAGCAAGCAAGCTAGTGGGCCACCTGATGGTAAGTGGTCGCCACCGCCCATAGCGCCCACTGTCTTATTAGTGCACAATTGACACTAACAAGACAGCAAAGCGCGTTGCCCACCCTGAGAACTAAGATGATGTGTCTCATGTGCCAGTAATTTCCCTTGCTCCCGGCAGAAAAAAGCAAAGGGGTGGTACTTTACTCACAAACAAAAATTCCAGTTTTTCTGCACACATAAATTACACCTATTATTTAATATTTATATTCGATAATTTAATAAATGATGTTGACAATTTAACAATTTGTGACTCATTGGCCTGCGATCTTGATCAATGCATTAATAAGGTAGATTATTCTATTCACAACCTTAAGCTTCTTACCCAAAATATTCGCAGTGTAAATTGTAACTTCTTGGGCCTCCAGATCATCTTACAACGAACTAAAATCGATTGGGATTTCATCGTTTTGACTGAATGCTGGTTGCCATGCACTCAAAATATTCCTATCATAGATGGTTATCAACAATTTGCCACATCTAAAAATTTTACTCAAAACGAAGGAGTTATAGTCTATTCAAAATGTACTCAAATTGCTATTGTTTCAGAACCGTCTTTCATGGATGCAAACTGTCTAACTATAAAAATAAAAAACGACACATTAATCATCTGCATCTACCGTTCCCCTGCACAAAAAAATCTATCCAACTTTTTCCAATCTCTAAATGATTTACTAACTTCATCATCGTCGTTCAAAAATATTATCTTATGTGGCGACATAAATATTAACATACTGGAAGATGACTATGACTCTAATTCTGAATATTATCTTAATCTCCTAGCTTTTCATGGACTCTTGCCAGGTCATAGGTTACCCACTCATAATAAAACATGTTTAGATCATATAAATATTAAAACAAAACAAAGAGGGAAAATATTTGTTGCTCAGTCTACCCTAACTGACCACTACACCGTCATGCTCTCCCTCCCAGTTAAACTTAAAAACACACATATATTACAAACCCTTACAAAAGTGGACACTGTTGGTCTGGCGAAAGCCATGAAAAATATAGATTTCTCACTTATTTATAAAGAAACAGACGCAAATATAGCAGCCTCACTTTTCATTCAGGAAATAAGACAAGCAATTGAGTCAAATACCCAAACAGTAAAATTGTCAAAACGTAAAAATATATTGAAACCCTGGATCACTCCAGGGCTTTTAAAGTGCATGAAAAACAGGGATAACCTACATAAAAAATGCAAAAAATATCCAAATAATGAAACCCTAAAACTAACATATAAAAGATACAGGAATTTTTGCAATAATATACTTAAAAAGTTAAAACAACAATATGATAGAGATGAAATAAAGAAAGCAGGTAGAAATAATAAGAAAGTATGGAAAGTTATAAATACAGTAACAAACAGAACAAAGCCCAAAAACACAGCCACAGATCTAATCACTCCAGACCAATCCCTAAATGATGTTAACAGGTTTTTTGCAAATATAGGACAATCTCTCGCAGAAAAAAATAGTGTTGATCCAAACGTTTCGCATGGTGAATTTTGTGCACAGAGTGCCAGTGATGGTCAATCTATGGTAATGATACCTACGGATGAAAACGAAATAGAATCACTTATTCTAAACCTCAAACGCGACTGTGCCATCGGCTGGGACAGCATATCATCAAAGTTTATTATTGAACATAAAGATATCCTCATCCCACCCATTGCATTCATATGTAATCTCTCTCTGTCCACTGGAATCTTTCCGTTAGCCTTTAAAAAATCTTTGATCACCCCAGTTCACAAGAGTGGAGATAAATCTATAGTAAACAATTATAGACCCATATCAGTACTTCCTTCCGTGTCAAAGATTCTTGAAAGGCTAATGAATAAAAGATTGATTAACTATTTAGAGGCTAAAAACCTACTTTCACCTGTGCAGTACGGTTTTAGAGAAGGCAAATCCACATCAGATGCGGTGCACGCGCTTACAAATTATATTGCTGACAATTTAGATAATAAAAACAAGGTAATTGCTATTTTCCTAGATTTAAGAAAAGCATTTGATACCGTTTCTATCTCACTGCTCGTAAAAAAACTGTTCAGCCTTGGAGTCAGAAATACTCAACTACGACTTTTTCAGGACTACCTATCTAACCGTACACAGTGTGTAAAAATCAACAATTTACTTAGCGATGACCTACCAGTGGCTTATGGTGTACCCCAGGGAAGTATTTTGGGGCCTACACTTTTCCTGGTTTACATAAACAATCTGTGTCAACTTCCATTGCAAAATGGACGTCTCATTGCTTTTGCTGATGACACCGCTTTACTATTCAGCGCTAAAACATGGCATGAAGTTTTTAGTTACGCTCAGAGGGGATTAGACCAAGTTACGCACTGGCTCTGTAACAACTACCTAACATTAAATGCTGATAAAACGAAATACATAACGTTTACCATAAGAAACTCGCATGGTACTTCTTTATCATCAAACCACATAATAGCTCACCACTGCTCACATACAGCTTCAAATTGCGATTGTCCTATATTACAAAAAACCGAATCCTATAAGTATCTAGGGATATTAATTGATTATAGACTTAATTTTCAACAACATTTGGACATGGTTAGTGGAAGGATAAGGAAGCTTATATATGTTTTCAAAACTCTCCGAAATGTTGTTGATTATAATATGCTCAAATCTGTGTATGTTTCACTATGCCAGTCAATAATTATCTATTGTATTTCTTCATGGGGCGGTGCACATAAAACTAAATTCATAAATATCGAAAGAGCACAAAGGGCAATTCTGAAGGTTATGTCTTTCCTTCCGTTTAGATTTCCTACTGTTGAACTATATCGAAAAAGCGAGGTACTTACCGTGAGACAACTTTTTATACTTTACACGGTCTTAAAACAACATTCTAACCTATCATTTGACGCTAAACTAGTTAACTCGAAAAGGAAAAATTTATGCCCTACAAATTCTGTCCGCACGGAATTTGCTCATAGGTTCTATTTGTTTCTTGGCCCTTTCTTATATAATAGAGTTAACAATAAATTGCACATTTACACCAACACTAAATATGAATGCAAAAAGAAAATTACTATGTGGCTGCAAAAGATGACTTATGACGAAACCGAGACTTTACTTGCTGTTATATCCTGAAAATAAAAACAACTAATATAAAAATATATAAGATCACACATGTATAATCTGACACTAAACACTCATATAGTGACACTCAAACACACACTCACTCATACAAACACACAAACATTAACACACTCGTTTCTCTCTCTCACACACAAACACACACACACACACACACAGATACTCACATATTCATTTTTATATTTCTCATATTCTCCTTTTTAATATTTTATTGATTATATGTATATTCCACTCAGTTATTTTTAAACTAACCTCATTCAAATCAAAACATACCTTTTAAATAGTTTTTCAGTGTTTTGAAATTTTTAAATACTAAGTAGTATTATATTACCTAATGTAGTCCCTATGGGGTGGGTCCTGGAGACCTGTAATACAGGGATGACCTAGCTCAGGCTCCAGTCTCCCACAACATTTGAATTTTAAGTTTTACCTCTAGCATTGTACTTACCTAGTATGAAAAAATGTTATGTGGAGAAATAAATAAATTATTTATTATTATTTATACTTTCCTCAGTCGGACTTCGCACAAAAGCCCTACCACCTTCAAACTAATCTCGAAAGAAGTCTTAGATTGAGCGGTCTCAGAGGCGTTTGGCGCCACACTAACTATAGTAGTACCGCCTAAATGAGTCCTCGTCCGCGGGGTACAAGGGCAGGTGCGGGGTGCGGATGCGCTTATACGTTAGTATTATATAGTCTAAGGGATGCGCGTAGAGAATGAGAATACCCCGCCGCCCGCACCTCTTTCGGTCCCTCTTTGTCGTCTTACCCCCGCGCCCCTGTACCCCGCGGGCGAGGACTCATCAAGGCGGTATATCTATAGACACTATAGGGTTTGTAAGGTCAGAATGAGGTGGATGACATTATAATAATTGCCAACTTTACAGCTCGGACACGATTTCGGAAACTTCGAAGTCAATCAAGATTCTATATATTTGAAAGGCAAGTTCTACGCCTTATATTTGAATATTTTAGTTGTATAAATAATTATTCAGACATTTTATATCTCATTACTTTAATGCCCACAATAAAGTCCCTGAAGGCTCGTGGGTAGGAGGCCCTCAAGGATCTTAAGCAGTTGATTACTAATGATTGATTAGACCTTTATGAAGTAAAAAAATCATACAACGTGTAGTACAGTCCGCGCGACGAGTTAAGGCCGCTGGGCGGAGTGGAAGGGGGTATGCACAGTTGCAAGAAAAATACTACTGCACATACCACTTCCACTCCCGCCCAGCGGCCTAAACTCGTCGCGCAGGGTGTGCCGTGTACGTACGATGCTGAAGAATACATGTGACGGCGACAGTATTCCTTGTGCGGTCAGTTCGCTTCTTACGAAAAGTGTTTTTTTTTTCGTTTCGACGTATTATGCGAAAAATCATTTTCACCTCACAAGCTCTGAAAACTGCTCTCTCGGTCGAGATCTGCGTTCAAAAGATTTTTGCCCGCTAGCGTGGAAAAAGTTTTCGAAATTTTAATCGGTCTTAGTCTGCGTGCTAAAGTTATTTTTGCCCGGTAGGTAGCGTGGTAAAGGTTTTTGAAATTAGAATGTGATGATACTGATGATGAATTTTATCATGGTATAGAGTACTGGTGCTAATTGTTAGCATTTTCCTCGCTGTAGTGAGGTGAAATATTGTGTTTCGCTTGGCACCAAAGTTATTTGGCGTCTCGTGCCTTGACACACTCGCTACGCTTAAGATTCTTCTTTTGCACTATTCGCTTCGCTCGTGACTCAATCCTAGAATCTTCCGTATGCTAGAGTTTCAATACAAGGCACTCGCGCCAAATAAAAATGTTGCTGCATTGCATAACAAAAAACAAAAATACAAATTATCTACTAATTTCTTTGAAGACCTAAAATTTAATTTATGTTCAGACTCTGATGAAGACACTGACTTGAGAGAGAAATCTCGAGGTAAACGAGTGAGGTCATTTTCGTCCCTGCAACTGGAAAACTGCGTCTGCCTTCCTATTTTGCTCTCCGTGTACAACCAAGTCTTGGATCATTGCCTGGTTGTTGGTAAATCATAATCTTATAAGTACCTGATAAAGTGTAAAAAGTGATCTTTTGGAAAATTTGTTTTCTCCTTTCTTTCGAGCATGGTGTCTATCTGACAAAAAATATAATCGCAATTCAGAAAACGCACCTAGTGTCCGCATTGTTATTCAAGATTTCGGGGCTGGTACTTTCATTGCAAGAGTGTGATCACATCGCGATATACCTCACTTATACTTTCTGCCTTTACCTTCTAATTCGTTAAAGATAGTAAGTAAATGTTTTAGGCTATAATTGTGAGAACCAAAGAAAATAAGTAACTAAATGAGGGAGGGAGGATCAGGAGAACAGGGACTCAATTCTTGAATATCACCGGTGATAAAATATCACTTAAAAAATTCAAAATCACAGATTTTTCTTTTCAAAATTGAAGATTGAAATTCGTAAAATATGAAGCAGTCCTTGGGTAATTTTCATTTATTCTGATTTACCTTTCAACAGTTTATCACGGCAAATGGGAATTTTTAAAGTCTCAAAAGTGATATTTTAGCACTCGGTGATTTTCAAGAATTGAGTGCCTGGTCGTTCGGTAGGTACTCCCTGGAGCTGCTTGTTACGTCAGCTAACATACCGTTCCACTTTTTCAGGAGATTGTCAGAAAAGTTTCGAAACATACATGGAGTACGTGGATTTGAGCCTGCTTACATTGAATATACCTCAAGCTCTCCGTCTTTTGATGGAAATCGAAAAAATTGTTACGGTGGGTAAAAGAGGCCTATTACATTTTGAGCGTGTTTTTGCGCAAAATAGCTAATTTCGGCGTCCTTAATCTGAGAAACGGAACGATTTTGACAACTTTAACTTATAAATTGTTGAAGAATAGTTATTATTTAAGTTCGTAGCGGCCTCGCTTGTTAAATTTTTTTCTTATATTGGTAGATATGGCCAATATTCCGAAGCAAGTTTGCATAAAATGCGCGAAGGCACTTTTTTGAGCTCGTGGATTGAACTATTAGGCTAAGCAAACAAAATTAAAATAATATAATAAAATCTCTTATATAATAGTGTAGTTCGTAGCGGCTTCGGAATTTTGAAAAATATATTCGAAAATCTAGAAAAAAAATCAATTCCAAACGAAAAAAACTACAAAAAACACTCAGGTTTAACTGCAAATTGCTCTTTACTATATCAATATTATTTCGTATAACTTATACCATACTAAACTTTGGTATAAAGAAAATGAAAATCGCCTACGTTTGTTTAAAAACAATTTGTTTTAATACCTTAATTGAACGTACTTAAAACTGCCAAATTTCTCCATAATCCGATGCACTGGCCTTTCAAACGCAATAATAGTATCAAATAACTTGAAAATACAAAAAGTATTTATATCGTTTAGTTTCAGCTACAAAACAGTGTCGAAAAATCTGGACGCCGAGTGAGATTTTCCACTTTTCATTTTTTTGAACGAAATTTTGTGATGTGATATTCATAGAGCTTTAGAAAGGTGCTTTAAAAAATTATCTCTCGCTCTCGCTATCACTATTTGATAGGCACCTAAATCTTTCGGTAGGAAGTATAGTATTGTGTGACCTTCATAACTGAACCTTCTTTGAGTTGAGTTCTGTGCCACAGAATTCTACCTTCTTATATTATAAGACTTAGAATAGAATAGAATAGAAACGTTTATTTGCAGAGATACTTACAAAATACAAATTCCAGATCTTATAGAAAAATAGTCTTAGTATCTAGTCTGCGAAACAGGCATGCAAATATTTATATAAATGAGCAATAGTCGTGCCTATCACTAATTATTCGTGGCTTTATACTCTCTATACTCCTTTAGGCTATAAAAACAATGTTCCATTAACCATTTAGTCACTCGTGTCTTAAACATGTTTCCATCTAATTGTTTTATTTCATCTGGTAGTTTATTATATATCTCTATACACATATTGAAAACATTTTTCGTATAAATATATTTATTACATGCTGGCTTAGCTTACACTGGGTTAACGGCGACGCGTCTCCTTTATTTTACGAACTTGGCTGTCCTTTGCTGTAGGTGTGTATAGAGGATAATTTGTAAAAATTTGATTGATATGCACTGATTCTTGCCGAGTAATTGATATCGGGTGTAAAAATGTAGTACATAAGGTCTATTAGGTATAATCTGTTACTTAGATCATGAAACTGAACAACTTTCCCCAAGGAACATAGTTCGAAAACCAAAAGATTTTTTTTTAACTCCCATACAAAACGCGCAATCAAACTAGTGCAGTTTCTATGGGAAGTTGTTAGGGTTCCGATACCAAAATGGTAAAAAAAGGAACCCTTATGGTGCCGCTCTGTCTGTCTGTCTGTCTGTCCGTCTGTCTGTCACACCTCTATATCTCAGCAACCACTTATGCTATCAACCTGAAATTTGGAATAGTTTTAGAATATAGTTGCCCAACTTAATTGCACAAGAAAAAATTTTGAAAAAAGTATGATTATTAATATAAAGGGGGCCAAAATAGGGGGGGCCAAATTTCAAATTGTCGCTACTAGGTCGAGTGGGGTATCATATGAAAGGGCTTTACTTGTACATTTTAAAATATATTTTTGTATTTTTTTAAATTTCTTAGTTTTAAAGTTATGATGAAAAATGTCAAGAAAAATACCATTCCCCCCCCCTTATCTCCGAAGTTTGAGTAAGGAAAAATCTGAATTAATTACAGTTGACAGAAGTTTATATAAACTTTACAGCAAAAATAAAACGATCTTTCTAAGTTGCACAGTTTTTCAGAAATCTGCAAAAAACCTTTACAAACAAATTTAGTTTTGCGGTCCTGAAAATGGACTTTATTGCTTCCAAAAATACTATAGGTATATCGGAACCCTCGGCGCGCGAGTCCGACTCGCACTTGACCGGTTTTTTTTTTTTGTTTTCGACCAATGTTTCTTAGGAAAAGTTATTCAGTTACACGGTCTGAGTAACACGCTCACTAATTCCTTACATATATCCTATTATATATATATATATATATATTTTTTTTAATTTCTTCCGTATATGTTAAGGAAAACGTTGCGTGCAGCAGTGAGTTATGCAAGCTCGCTTGGATCCACGACTACAGAAAAGGTTGCATCCTGACGATGCGCGGTTGGTGCATGCTTGAATCTGGGGAACTTGGTGAGGCCAGAAACCATTTGCTGAAGGCAATGGATCTGTTTGGCTGTCCATTTCCCACTTCCAAGTAAGTACAGCCCGCGTCAAACGACTAGAAGAAATATATTGACTGACCCGTTGGTGTGGTTGGTAGTGTGCTTGCCTTCTATGCCGTGGACCGCGGGATCGATCCTCGCCCAGGACATACATTAATTGTGTGATGATCACGAGTGTTTTTTCTATGTCTGGGTGTTATTTATCTATTTATGTATGTATGTATATCCACCTCTGGTACCCATAGTACAGGCTTTGCTTAGTTTGGGATCAGAAGACTTGTGAATTGTCCCCCAATATTTATTTATTTATTATTTACTGGCTGGTGCCCGCGACTTCGTCTGCTTAGGTTTGTATTTTATAAATTGTAGCCTATGTGTAATTCTGATGTATAAGCTATATTATTGTAAAGTTTCATTAAAATCCATTCAGTAGTTTTTACGTGAAAGAGTAACAAACATCCATCCATACTTACAAACTTTCGCGTTTATAATATGAGTAGGATTAGTAGGATAGGATAGGATAGGATAGGATAGGAAGTAGGATAGGATAGTAGGATTTATATGGGATTGACTGAATTTTCGCCCATTTCTTTTTTTATATTTGTTACAAGTGGGCAAACGAGCAAATGGGCCACCTGATGATAAGTGGACCCATTACACCCACTGTCTTAATAGTGGCATACTTGGACACTAATAAGACAGCAAAGCGCGTTGCCCAACGTGAGAACTAAAATGGTATGTCTCATGTGAAGGTACCCAGCAAACATTTTAAGTAAGTTTTACTAAGCTTCTGACACTGTTACCTATTAAGGTAATTATTACGTAACATGCCCCATTTTTTTTTCACTTAGTGCACGCATTTACCAATGAGTCAATATTTAGGTGAATAATAACGTAAAATTTCCTTATTTGGTACACTTTAAAGTAAAGGGTCTTCATAGTTGAAAATGAGTCGAAAAAGATGGTGGACTTGTCGTAAAATATGAACCAATAAGTCGCAAATACTTTAAAGCTATTTCTTGGTGTTTGCGACGTAATAATTACCAAATTTAGGCCTATGCGTCACAAACTTGAAGGTGAATTTCTCGACCAATTCTGAAGTAAATGTTACCTCCAGAAAACACCTGTATTCAACTATATAGTAAAAATTACTTTCAAAGCAATAACGCTACTAGTGGGTCACATTCAAAGGACTTCAAATTCAGATTTACTTAAGATTTCAACTATAAGGTCGCAGCTGCTGGTGGTAACTTTAAAGTTGGCTCGTTTTAGTCACAATCAAGTCGTATCTTGGTAAAGTAGGTGGTGTCGTCTTCAAAGTTTATACTAGATCCTCGTTCAGGGGCGTTCCTGATGCAAAGGTTGTCCATCGCTATTCAACGCTGCTAGCTTATTGGGCACCTTTGCACCAGGAACGTCCAGGGGGGGACTTTTTGATTAACGAAGCCACGAGCGGATTTTTGAGCTAATTTTATTTTATTACTGATGTTTAGTTTAGGTATGACATATTGTGTATTCTGTTATGAATAAAAATTTTAACTAGGTATATGTTTTACAGGGTGTTAGGAAAAGTACCGATTTCCTTTTGACCACATGTTGTATAAGTAAAATAAAGTACATTAAACTGATAATAAAAAATAACATAGAAATAAAACACTTCCTATGAAAAAAAAGTTGAAGTTGCCAACCCTATTCTAAGAATCACAACGCATTCCCGCCGGCGCACCAATAGGTACCTACGTGCGCGCCGCGAGTCTGGCTAGGGTTGACACAATTCAATTTTAATATGAAATTTTTATTTGTTTTTTTTTATCATTTTTCTATTGTTTAAACATGCTTATTGTTCTTTATTCTACTTATAGAACATGTGGTTTAAAGGAAATCGGTACTTTTCCTAACACCCTGTATAGGTACGTAAATCAAATATCTTGAACTAAACTTAACGCGGATGCCGTCAGTGAGCATAGTCAAGCTCTGGAATACTTATGCCTCACTGCAGAATTAGGACTAAAGCCGGTAATTAGCACTCCAACAAGAGGCAGCTCTTGTATTGATCATATTTTCGTTTCTTCAAGTATGCAGGCTGTAGGTGTGGTATGTAAAACTGACATTACCGATCACGACTTTGTTTTAGCTGGAATCACAACAAATGTCCTAACTGTTCGACAGCTGTACTTACTAAAAGCTTGCCTAAGTCAACACCGGGCTATCAAAAACTCACCGGACCTCGTAGCTCTGTCCAATAAGCGAGTTTACGTCACAAATCCTACATACATACATACATAACATCACGCCTCTTTCCCGTTGGGGTAGGCAGAGACCACAGTCCTCCACCTGCTACGATCTTGACATACTTCCCTTGCTTCCTGTACTTTCATCAATCCTTTCATACATGCTCGTCGGTTTAGGGTACTTTTAACCTGGCCTTTATTCAGAACGTCCTGAATTTGGTCCTGGTACGTTCGCCTAGGCCTTCCCTTCCAACGTTTCCATTCACTCTCGCCTGGTAGATCTCTTTCGTCAATCTTCGTTGTTAAAACCAAATTCGCGCAGCGCTTCAAATATTTCGCCTTTCCATACATTTATAAAACTGTTAACAAGCACTGTTCGGTGAAAAATTATACTTTTTATGAAGCAAAAGAAAAGTTATCAGTATGGCTCAAAACACTTAACTACAACGAGACCGAATCTATTTTGTACATAACCACCTAAAACCGTATTTAGAAAACTTACTTTTTTATGTTATCTTACGTCTAAGTTTAGATTGTATTCTATAAATAGATCTTTGCTCTGTGTATATATATGAACTTCATTATAAATTGTAACAGCGACATGGATTGCCGCGATACAGGTTTTACTCTATCAGGAATCTATCAGGAATCCTTTATAATTGTAATTTTTTTTCTGGCATTAAAAGATTTGTTTGTTTGTTCGTTCGTTCGTTCGTCTGTTTGTTTGTTTGTTTATTTATTTGTAGCCTGGGCATAAAGTGGACATGTAAAATCTATTTTAACAACGGGACACAAATTAACCAAATGAAACACTGCACGCCTTATCGGCGGCAACGGCTAACTGGCAGCGACGGTCCTAGTGACTTCACACACTCTGCGCCGCGGCAACTTGACGATGTGCACATTAATTTGATTGCTTCTAGATCATTTTTGGTCGTATGACAAAAATAATTATACCAATGTTTTGGATTTTTTATGAACTTTAGTACTTCTATTAAAACTAAAATCCTGATTGATTGTCGATTCCTGGTTGCGCTTGAATTACGTTATCGCTTTCCTAACAGGCGACAATTTAAAAAAAGATGATCAGGCGCTAAAGCCCGCAAGAGTACATGAACCGCAGCGTTCGACCCGGACGACGAACTTAACTAATCTGACCGCAGCGCATCAGGCAGGCGACACTGGGGCCCGGGCGAATGACAACCGCGCCAGACGACCCGCGTCATGTTGCGCTTACCATAGAAACATGCACTGACCGCGTAGCGGGAGACACAAGCGGTAAAGACCTGCACCGGAAGATTCGCGCAAACGCTGTCCATAGAGTCACAAACGCGAGGCTACAACCGCGCGCGGAGCAGACCCTCATAAGTATCAAAACTAGTCAGCCCTACGTACCAGTCAAAAGTTCGTGGCGCTTTAAAATCGAAAATATTGTTTGATGTATAATTGTATCCTCACGGATTTTACGATAGACATTATAAAAAAAAATCCTACCACTAATCGTACCAGTTTTTCCGACATTCTTACGAAATATTTTAGTTTTTTAAGTAAACAAAGTAAATTCTCAGTATTTTTGAAATAACACTTACTTTGGCTAGACATCTGACAGCTCAACATTGCCACATGAAGATCTTTTTTTAGGGTTCCGTAGTCGACAAAGAACCCTTATAGTTTCGTCATATCCGTATAGCTCAGAGACCCTTAATACTAGAAAGCTGAAATTTGGTATAGATTCGCCGACAGTGGTAAAAGAAAATCTTGGAAAAAAAATTTTTAGGGTACCTCCCCCACAAGTAAAGTGGGGGTGAAAATTTTTTTTCTCGTCGATCCCATCATGTTGGGTATCGTAAGATAGGTATTTTAAAAATAATGTGAGTCTGCTCATGTAATTTTTTAATTTAGGGATCCGTTTGCGAAATATTTAGCTTGAAAGCGCAATTTTTTGTTGGAGTCGAGTGTTTCTTTTTATGTCACAGGTGGGCAAACGAGCAGGTAGGCCACCTGGTGGTAAGTGGTCACCACCTCCCTTGACACCCACTATCTTATTAGTGAAATAATTTGACACTAAAAAGACAGCAAAGCGCGTTACCAACCCTGAGAACTAAGATGGTATGTCTCGTGTGCCGGTAATTTCACTAGCTCCCTTGCCCTTCAAACCGAAACACAGCAGTGCAAACACTGCTGCTATACCCCAGGAAAAGGCAAGGGGATGGTACTTCCCCAGACGGACTTTGCACAAAAGCCCCCCGCCCAACCAGCTAAAAGGTTGTTATTGGAAATGTGAAAAAATTCACAGTAGTAAAATATATGATGAAATTAAAAGGAAAACTATCACAGCAAAGTAGGCTTCACAGGTTAATGAGTCGAAGCCGAAAAACTGGAAATAATAAAAAATAGCAATCAGGCGCTAGGACCTCGCTGAGCATTAGAAGGTAAACAGTTTATGTTATTAACGTTATGAAATACTTAATCAAAACCGGCTTTGCGATAAAAAAATCCTAAAAAACTACGGAACCCTTTACTGCGCGTGGCCCGACACGCACTTGGTGTTCTTTTTATTTTTTTTTATTCAGGAGTTTTTGGTCTACCTATACCTAGTGGTGAAAGATTCGTACCTCAAAATTAATTGGAAATATAAGGTATTGTATCATGTCACTTACCGTTTTAATCCAGTTGCATAAAATCTTTTTCACAATTTTATTGCACGCACACACAAAACACCACGGCCGATGCGAGATCATTACTGAAGGATTTATTACGTCGCGTTGACCTAATTAAACACCTATTATCGACATGGCAGATTTTATTACTTATAAGTAGCAAAAATTACCTTAAAGACGCGTAACTCCAAAGAAAATATAATCAAAATTGGCAATTGTAACTACTGAGTCTTAAAATTTATGTCAGTCTGACCTATTATATTTACCAATTACTGATAAGTCGATTCATAAGTAAATCTATCTTTCAAGGCGTATCGCCATTTTGTAAGCCTAAAATGTAGAAATATTTTATAAATTAAAAATTTCATTTGCTGTTTTCTAACGAATACAACTAGTTCAATATATTTCAAACAATACCTACCTTAAATCAAAAGTTAGAAGTCACAAATGAAAATTAATATTAGCTCCTGTTCTTTTCAATATTTTTATTATTGAGTATTTCTAAAGCCCATCACTAGTTTTTAACGTAAAATAAGCATGTTACACGAAAAAATTTACATTCCACACGATTTCATCGCATTTAAGAGCTAATTATCAATTAGTTTGTTCACAGTTAATATTCGTCGCCATGATTGTAGAGTAAGTTATCATTTGTCGTTAGTCAAACATTTTATTTGCGAGTACAAAAAGAAATATATTTTTGTTTCACTCACTCAACTGCAGATGAAAATATATGACCTAGAAAAGTAAATTAAACCACATAATTACGTCGAGGGAACGTAAAAATTTAGTAAAATTACCCTAATTGGTAAAAGCGATTATAAAGTCAACAAAACAAGTCGTATTGACGTCAAAATTACGTCGATAAGGTGACTTGAGCGTTGACTTCATGGTTATTGTGACTAGTTTTACATCGAATTTACGTGCCATGGCACGTGTCATTCATTCCCCAAACTAGTGAAACATTACGTCGATTCGACGTAATTTTACACCAACGTAGAAACAACGACGTAACAATTGACACTTAAAATTGGTCATATAACCGTAATTTCAACCAAAAATGTTTGCTGGGTATGTGGTAAATCCACTGGCACCTAATGCCGTTGGTCCCGCCGCGCCGGCTACTATCAACGGTACCTAGTGGTCGTGACCCATGTCAGAGGCTTCGGGCGGCTCTGCTAGAGCTGTTGTTACTCTGACACTACCGTTTGTGACTAATGGTAGTAAGTCAGGTCGGTCATCGATCCTAAAACTTGCACGATAGATATGATGATGATCTTTTCATCCCGCCAACTGCTTAAATTATTAGTATGACCACAGAATATATAATAGTAAACAAGTTTACAGAAGTCGCCCTCCTTTGATCTTGGAAAAAGCCGCCTTTTTATATACCTAAACATAGCGCGTCAAAGCTAAATTGCACCTTAACTCCACGCGTCACGGCCCTGTTTGCAATGCAGCTTGATATACCGAGTCGACGCTGTCGATTAGGGTATGACTGAGTATGACACGACTTTCAGTGAAGGTCTCTTAGCCTGCGACTGAATCTCTCTTAATGGAACTGTTCTTTCAGATACGGTGTAATAGTGCATGATATGCAGGCATCTTTACAGCAATATATTAGTCTTACGTTTCCCAATCGTCACAGATCCCGTGGATGGATCGGACAGTTCTACGATCAAGTAGCGAGGACACTTAACAAACTTTTCATATTATTCACGGTAAGAATTATTTTCTTTCTACCCGACTACGGCAAAAAGGAGAGTTATGATTTTGACCGGTATGTGTAAGTATGTATACCTACGTATGAACAGATGAACATAGTGATAGTAATAGGTAGTGCCTATTTGCCTAAACTTCGAAGAACAGAGACAAGAAACGGAGACTTCCTTAGGACAAAATTTTATCCGGGACATCTGTTCCGAAATTCGGGACAACACTTAAATACATCTACACTAATATTATAAAGAGGAAAGATTTGTACCTATTTTTGTATGTTTGTAATGAATAGGCTCCGAAAATACTGGACCAATTTGAAAAATTCTTTCACCATTAGAAACCTGCATTATCCGGGATGAACATAGGCTATAAATTATTTAAAAAAAAGTTAGGGTTCCGTATGAAAACTTCGATAATGTAACCCAAGGTGTGAAAAAAATACTAAATAGCATCCTTATATCGAGTACGCTGCCGAAACTATTAACAATAGAGCAAAGTAATGTACTACAGAATTATAGAAGCCATCAATATCTACAAAAAAGTCCGCAACACCATATGTCTAACTATTACAGTTATGTCACAATAACTACTTTTTCATGTTAAAATATGTAATAGTAACGCCGGTACAAACTATATAGGCCACATTATTCGTACCTATTAATCCTTATCCAAATAAATGATTTCGTATTCAAGGCTATATCAGTACCTGTAAATAACTTTTTAAATCATTCAAATCGGACATACCATTCAAAAGTTATCATGAGTGTAATCGTTATCAAAATTGAAATTAAAGAAACAGCGCCCTAAGTGACTGTAATGATGGTTTTATCTACAACAGAGAATAGACACGAAAAATTTGACTGGTCAAGTGCGTGTCGTTCCGTGTGGTAGCGGCAAAGAATAGTGCCAACCCATCTCAACCTGTAGGTGTCGTAATCGGCGACTAAGGGTTTACAAACCGGAAGATGGGCAGCGACATCTTTCCGTGTATTGCACCATCTTACATACTGCGGTCACCAACAACCGCGGTCCATGGTGCCAGCCTTAATGCTAACAAGCGTGGTGACTAAGATACTTCCCCTCCACATTCTTCTAGCAAGGGCTCGAATTCTGGAGGGAGCTCCCTGTCCTGTAGTGGACGTATTATGGGATGTTATGATGGTTTTGATGAAGTGCGTGTCGGCTCGAGCGAATTTAATGCACTTCTGCGTGACTAAGATGGTATGACTGCCCATAACTAGGACAGTATTTTTACCTTAGTGGTACGGTTTCTTTAGTAACCCCCGATGCAACAAGAACCTATATCTGCCCGTGCGAAGCCGGGGCGAACCGCTAGTTAAATATATGTTAGAGTATAAGGTAGGTCTGTCGAATTACGCCTACCTCAGGTTCGAGTTAAATATCTCTGGTATTTTAAATGAGGAAATATAAAAAGGTATCTGTACCAAAGGGTCATTTATTAATTATTTAGATTAATCAAAAACAATAATAATATTATCAAAAAACAAAGAAAAAGAATTAAAATTTCAAACGGAGTGGTTTTGGCGGAATTAAACTACTAAGGTTTAATTTCGCCTGCAATCGTTTTCTTATAATAACTTTCTCCTCGGAAGTTATTATCATTTTATTCATTTAGAAACATTATCAGTCTTAGCAATACTAACTTAATCAGCAGTATTAATATTGTTTTAACGTATTTTCACAGTTACAGAATCAGGTAACAATAATCTTATATTGCAAAGTAACAACAATAATTATTCAAAAATTTTTAATGGCACATAGTATAAACTCAAGCAAGCCATCATAAGACATATTTTTTAACAGAAAAAAATTTCTAAATCAAGATTTTCCACTAGGCGTTATTATACTAAGGTTCAGGTAATGACGCCTTCTTAAACGAAGTTTAACATTTTGCGACCAATTTAAAACTTTAAAAATAACAACAATTCTTATCAAAAAGCTAAAATTGATACAAAAAATAAATAATATTTATTACTATTATTGATATGAGGACACCTATAACATGAGATTATTTCATAGGGATAATTACGCCTACATGATAGTTAATAGCGCCTAAGATACCATATCGTGCGTGTGGTATCGCCTAGGCGTAATTACCCGTCCAGAACAATTCTAGGAAATTTAATAAATAAATTAACACCGATCGCCTTACGATTAAGAAAAACTACGGGTAGGGAGAATATTAGCGAACTGGGCTCACATCTTTGTACAAAACCCTTAAAAAGTATATAAACTTATCGCGAACTTCTTGATTTGTGTTAGTAAAATTCCTCGCAGCGTGTGCTTTTGGGTATATCGGTCAACTACTACTCGTAGCTTGCGGCGCGGGAAAAGAGCACCACGCGCATGGTTAGCGATGCGGGGCACATTAACCGTAGTGCGTAAATATTAAGTTTTATTTTATCGATACTGTAAATTGGATTTTTGGAGCATAGGCGTAATTATCGTCTACGAGTAGGCGTATTTCGACAGACCTACCTTATATGTTTAAAGTTTTTTGATATTTGTAATAGTTACGGAAAAATCGCCTGGACACATTAGTCGCCGACTAGTAACCGACTAGAAAATATGCCAAATAGGCCCATCTCTAGTAGTAACTTATTTAAATAGGTTCTTGATAAAATAACGCCACACATTATAAAGTGCTTAAAATTTTCTAGGAATGCAAAGAAGTGCCCAAAGCAACTTTAGCTGCAAAATGGTCATTAAAGTTTGCAAGAAAAAGCCACCGCACCTTTCGACTGCTCTGCATAGCGTATGGAAACATGATTACCGTATATCGACAAAAACAAAAAGTATGTTCATTTTCATTACCTATATACTTAATTATTTACAAAAATAGAAATGTTACACAGTAGACAGGTGCAGAACCCTTAGTGCGCGAATCCGACTCGCATTTAGCCGGTTTTTTATTTGCCTATTTCAGTTCTCTAAATGCCTGAAGTTGGAGAAAATGGCAATGGAAGTCTGCCATGGCAAACGTGGACAGTTGGACGTTACAGAAATCTACGCTGTCTGCACTCTGTACACCAGCTTATTCTTGTTCCAGTTAGTTTCAAACATTTCTTTGGAAAATAAGTAAGGCGAAGGCCAGAAAAGAGAGGCGGGGCACGCCGTGCGACTTGTCGCATGGTGCACCGTATGGCGCGCCGGTAGGTGCACCACATCGTCTCTCTACTCCTCTTCATACATTTTGTATGCAAATGCGTGCGCTAGCTGGCACTAGAGGTGCGACGCTCCGCGCGCACTTGCATACAAAATCTATGAAAGGGATGCGGCGCAAACCAAGATTACCAACACATGGACCAGCACTTGCTTAAATGTAGGTACGGTCAACCGCACGATAGTGGATAAATTTTCAACTCTATTACCTTGCCATAAAGTCCAGTGTTTCTACTGACATGCTCTACGATGCACCTTACTTCTTACTTACGTACTAGTGCAAGGGGTATCTACTGATACTTGATTGCACGTGGGCAAATACCTTCTTATTTTGTAGAGACTGCGACAAGACAATTTTTTGGTTGGGTTCTGTAGATCCTGGGGTTCTGGGTAAAGTCAAGATACAGGGATGAATAAGAATTGCAATAATAAACTAGTCTATGACTACCTATTATTAGTGTTATTATTATTATGCTTCCAGGGCGCTGCTAGTTACAGTGCAAGATGTTTTATTATTTAAATATTGCAGATATGAACACTCCTGTTCTAAAGGTGCCGGGTTTGGTTTCCGGCCGAGACGATGTTTAAATGATGAATTAACATACGTATATTTTTATGATTTCCACAACACAAGACTCTTTACGGCTGTGTCTTCCTCTTCGAGTCGATTGTGCAGCGTTACATTTTTCTTTGAATCAATACTTCGCTACACAGACAGCATTAGGTATGTGTGTGAGAGCAGCAAGGTATGACAAAAGCTGTTTGTCTGGGGAGAAAAACCAAACAGACATAAGTGCAAAATCCGTACAGTTAGTTACCCTACCGGCGACTTGGGTCCATTATAACGTGGTGTTTCTTTCTTGTTACTGTTCTAGTAGTGAAAATGGCAAGAAGGTAGAGAGTCTGCAGTTCGGTCTCTCAGTGATCCCGATGTTGTCCGGTCATCCGAACGTCACCGTCAACCAGCTGCTGGTGCTCTGGATGCTCAAACTACTGCTCTCTGACCTTCGCATCCACGAGATGGTCATCATCATGCGGGAGTTCTTTTACATGAATGACCATTATGATTTGAGTTGTAAGTTTGATCATACAAAACCTTTTCAGCCACGCTAAGGGTGCCTTTCAACCAGAGCGTGTTCGATAGATAAATGTGTGAGCTGAAAAAAAAAACAGCCAATATGATTGCTCCATTTTACTAGCTGCTCTCGAAAATGGAGCAATCATATTGGTTGGAATTTTTCCAGCTCACAGGTTAGCTACCATAAACTCAGTCCACTAAATTAGAATTTCTTATTAGGCTTTTAAATGTTTAAAGTAATATCTTAAGGTGATCCGTTTTCCATACAAAAATTCAAATGACTTGCATGCTTACGCGGTACTTAAAATTCTGTTGAAAAACGAACGAATATACTGCTATTTTTAGTTAAATTTTTCGCTAATTAATACAAAAATACAGTTAGTGTTAAAGTACTATTTTTGTTAGCAATTTTTGGTTCAATAATACGATTGTGGGCGTGCGGTCAAAACTGTACGGTTGTGCTTTGTGTGCATGTGTGAGTGATCGTACTCATGTAAAGACGGACTGAAGAGAGTAATTGACTTTAGTGGACAACTGGAGATATTTTTCGTATCGAAATTGTTGTTAGGCGTTGAAGTTGCACGATGAAATTTACGCGAATCAACTTTTTGCACATATATAGTTGGTACTTATTGCATTAAAAAATAAAACCTTATATTTGCAGCAGTGGCTCCATCTAGTTGCGTTCGGGGCTAAGCTGGCCGTCACAGATCACCTTAACTGATCGAGCTTCTATAAGGGCTGGTTGATGTATTTTGAAGGAAACTCGAAGATTTTAACAAATATTGTCTTTAATATAGCAATAGGATGTTACATAAAAGTGAGTCGTGCGCAAGATGATTCGAATGACAGATACGAATGGAGTGCCTGTAGCGCCGCTCGTGGAAGGAAGCCGCAACAATAACTGACTATAGTACGGCCAGTCGGCCACCACGGGCAGTGGTAGCTGCCAGAAATTCTCTAGTTATCTGAGTTATATATCATCATCGTCACACCAGCAATGTTAGCCTTGAGTATTGTTTCTAACTATTCCAGCTGAAGCGTGGTATTACTACTATGCTATTGTGATTTTACTTGATACCGGCTACTGCGTAGAGACCTACAGTGCTTGTGAGAAGTTCTTCATCAAGACAGGAGACGCCATCCTGAGATCCAGGACTCCGGAAGCTGCGTGGAACTTCTTTGTTTGCATGTGGCTTGTGTATGAAATTTTTATTTTTAATTTATTCTCGAAAATGTACTAACTAATGTAACGTAATTTTTAGAACTATTGTAACGTAACGTAATTTTCAGAACTATTCGCATCGGAGCATGGGAGAGATCTATTTTATGGGAGGATAAGATAAATCAAACATTTAAGCTTCAGTTCCAGAGCACAGAGTTCAGTACAATGCTGCTTCTGCGGCTTGTGGAAGGGTTTTTGATTTCGCTCGTCTATGAGGTGGGTTTCTGTAAGGATTTTCATTTACTTATTGGTAAAATACTTTTTTCACTTAAATATAGGGTCCTAGTGAAATAGTGAACATACTTAATTCTAGCATTTTACTAAGACCATGAAAGAGAACAACTTTTCCAATGAAACAGGTCGATATACGAAAAAAACATTTGACCTCGGATACGAAATCCGCTATTAGCTTATGCAATTTGTTTGGGAGTTTTAATTTCTTTTTCCTTATTTCGACCTATGATTCTTGGGGAAAGTTGTTTAATTTCATGGTCTGAGTAACATGTTAAAATTGTTCACTATTTCATATACATTTCTCACAAATCTGAAAAAAATCATAGGAAAATGTTATTATTTCATATGGACACGAAGTCATCAGTTTATCGCCGGTTGTGAAAACCGAGCTGACAATTCTTAACTTTTCCGACCTAGGTGCGTAAAACAAACGTGCTGATCGATTTGACTGTGATAGTTTGCTCATTGTTCTATGTGAGAGGATTTACTCGTAGATAAGTACACAGAAAACAGAGAAAACTCTCTAAAAAGTCCATGGAAATAACTGTTGTCATAGATCCAAAAGAAGATTACCTAACCTATTCTATACTATTAAACGAGCAATCGGTTTCTCGAAAACGGCTGTAACGATTTCGATGAAATTTAGTATACAGGGGTTTTTGGGGGCAAAAATCGATCTAGCTAGGTCTCATGTCTGGGAAAATTCGTTTTCACCGTCTTTTTAAATATTTCTTCGCGCGTTTCGGTGCGTTCATGAAACTTACAGCGCCATCTGTTGTTGAGTAGCATAGCTTGCTCACCCAATGATATTTTAATCATACAGAGCATAGCTCGGTCGCCCAGGTACTAACTAATAAAAGATGCGACCATAAGCTGTGTCTTACTTCGGGTCATCAACATTGCATCCCTTAAGGTGGTTGAAGAGCAGAAGTGCTGCCACTTTGAGAAATAAATTTATTGCGTCATAAATACAAAACATTTAATAAGGATTGTTTGATTGGCGGCAATTTGGGGTAGTTCTATATTTTATTATCCATCACATCACACCTTAGCTTATCGTGAATAGCTTTGTATTGTAAAACTGCCAAAAGCGGCCACTTTTAGCACTTTACCAATACAAAGCTATAAATGATAAGCTAAGCTATGATGTCATGGATTATAACATATATAACTACCATATATTGCCGCCAAACGAACAATACTACTGAAAAGTTTTGTATTTGCGACACAATAAATTTATTTCTAAAAGTAAAGTGCTGCCACCCAGCAACCGCCTTATGTTTGGATTTAGAGAAGGACCTATGCCCAGAAATTTCACTCAATTCTATTCTATTCACAGATTAACAACAGAAACTTAAAGCAAATACTGATGCTGGAGAAGAAAATCCTTAACATTTTCAAATGCATCAAGATTTCTGGTCGGAACGCCGTTAGTATGTTCAAACCGAGGTAATTTCTTTTTTCTAATATTTTTAAAATCCATTTTTCTAATATTTTTAAAATCCATTTTTGAGACACTCCGAGAAGACTTCACGAATAGAACACGAACGAGCACGTATAGTCCAGTCAATCTACGAAAGTTTGTATAGAGAGGGTTGCATTAAATGCACTTTAGGCGATAATTTATAAAATACATACATAACATCACGCCTTGTTCCCGTCGGGGTAGGCAGAGACCACAGTTCTCCACCTGCTACGATCTTGACATGATTTGACATGACAAAATTACCAGTAAAAACATTCAAAAAATTTAAACCACAGTAATCCCCGACATTTAAAACCAGTATAAGGGCTCCCGCACACGAACGAGAATCGGTGACCGATTTTTTGTCGGCATCCCGCTCTGACGTGTTATCACCTTAATCTTCCGTCCTTGTCCTGGCCGATAATCGCCCACCGATTCTCGGTCGACTCAACCTGAATAAAATTTACTATGTAGCACAGGTCAGCTAACAGCTTACATTTACAAAAAAAGGTGTTTATACAAAATTGGCGGATTTTATTATTTAGGTACAGCTTCAAATAAACTACCTATATTACTATTTAAAATTTATTTCTCTAAATGTGCATTTAATGCAACCTCACATCGTAGATTGACTGGACTAGTATCCACACTAGGGTGATTGCCCACCCTAGATATAAAGGGTGTAAGGGAAGGTGTACTGAAAACTGAAAGGGCGTGTTCAGTCTGTGAACGAAACTGAACAAAATTCCCAAAGAAACATTTACAAAATGAAAAAAAAAATATGGCTTCTCCACACAAACTATTCGATTAAAGTGAGCAATTTGTATGGAGGGGAGGTCAAATTTCTTTCTTTTCCAAAAAATATTTCTTTGGGAAAGTGGGAAAGAATGAGCACGCCCCTTTAGTTTTCGGTACATCGTCCCTTTCATTCTGTATTCCCAGCTACGTCAATGAACATACATAAGTTACGATACCAATGTGCTCCTAGCCTAATTGTTAATTACCTACTGCAGATTCTTAATGCTAAATTCGTACTACCACTACGTGCGAGGCAAGAAGTCTCTTGCGCAGAGGAATCTCTCTGAAGCACACGCCCTGAGTAAACAATTTGGTCACCATACGTGCTTAATTTGGGCCGAGCATACAATGAAAGTAAGTTAAGGGGGTAACTATGTACTATTACTAACTGCTCTTATTTAACTGTACACGGCTGAATTCAGTTAACTAAGTTTAATAAGTACCTAAGAGTACTACACTTCTTAGACTTAGGCGATTGTCTAAATCTGGGTGGGGAAAAATAAGGCATTCTCCTTTTGCGATTTTCTACTTCAAAGTTAAACAAATTCAATGTAAGCAATTTTGATGATCATGATTGTAACAGAATTTGTATATTGAAAAATTATACCTACCTACGTTTTTTTTTTGTTTTCAGCACTGGTCAGGCACGTTAAATCCTAAAGATGTTAACTACTGGACTGAGCACATTGAAAATGATAATTATTTGGACTACAGAGATTTTGATTTAAAAAATTGTGTAATCGTACCTTACACACTACCTCTACCCAAAGATATTTCATATTGCGGGCATTAGAAAACCTTGCCAGATTGCAGAAGATCGGTAGAAAAAACAAAAAAGTAGCCTTAAGTTTCTTCCCCCCATTCCTATAAGGTGCTGCCATCTGGTGAACTTAAATGTATGTTAATTTAAAAGTAAGACGTTATTAGAAGATTTAAGTTACTTTATGTTGAAGAATAATGTTTAATTTTTTTTTATATATTTAAATAAAAGACTGAAATTAATAGGCAAAATAAATTTTATTCAATAAAATAAAATTTGGTAGTTGTGTCTAATAATAATTATAAAATGACATCCTCATACAGATCAACTAGATTTCTGTGGTTAAATTCTAGTATTGCCAACCCTGGTATTGATGTCGCAGGCAAATTATACAATTCGCCGCTTTTCGTAATGCCTAGTTAGGCATTTAACAAAGTAGCACGGAATTCGTTTCTGGCACTCGCCGGTTGCATTTATGTGCCGGGTGCTCCCGCAGCACTCTCGCTTGGCTCGTGGCTTCGTGCGTTGTAGTCTCTAGTGCCTTGGCTAACGTACCTACCACTGCACCACTGATCTAAGCCATAACCTGCCGACGCCGTGTTACAATTTGCCGACCGTTTTTAAAGCGGCGAATTATGATTTCCCTGCGACAGTGATATCTTACACGTTGATAACGACAAACAACCCTTAGATCAGGCATCATATTTTTGGAATGAGAATCTAAATATGCACATATAGGTATCATTCAAACCATACAAAATTAACATAACTATATCAGATAGATAATAATGCAACCGATTTTTTTTTATAGTAAGTCACTATACTTTGATAACAGTTTTGATAACAGAACTGGAAAGCTTTCATATATTACATTTACTTGCCCAAACCATTTTATACGAGTAGTACCTATGTTTTTTTTACTTCAAATTAAGTTTCTACCCAGTTGTACTTTATAGTTTTTTGACAATCACACTCACAGTGATCAAATAACACCATACTACTTAGGGTCATTGTCCACAACGGCGAAATTTGTCGAATGCATGCAAGTTACAAATATTTTTTGCATTTTACTTCTGTCCACGCAATAGATATGCAAACTACTTAATAGTGACCTAACAATCTATGGACTCCAGGTTACGTTAAAATTCACGGAAACAGTGGCATAAGTCAACGTATTTTCTTTTAATAAACAGTCCGGATATAATAGGTCAATGGCAGCGATGATGCAAGCAAGTGCTTAATGTCGCTTGGTCACTAACTTGCGTAGCTTCGTTTGTATGAAGGATATATGCAAAATGCAAGCAAGTGATTAATATCGCTATCATGCAGATGTCGTGCGGCGTATGAGGACAGTGACCCTTGGCAGGTACTTTTAGCAATTGCTTCAAGCCTTGATTTGAAATGGTCTACGCTGCATGACTTTTAATAAGGGGATATTTTAGTCTTTTTCTTAGGTCTTTAATTAAAAATAACTTCAAATGTTTATTTAAGGGGCTACCTGCGGTCAACTAGCGCCCCCATCAGTTAAAAAAATATGACTCGCTAAATATAAAACTTATCGACAATCCGGAAATACAGATTGCAGTAAAGGTACCATTGTTTATGTAGAACCTATTTACTCTGTAAAATAACTTTACTGTAACTACAGCAAACTGGCCGTTTTCGGCACTTTTTGTATCTGTAACTAGTCAACATTTTTCAGAATTGATAGGTTCTAAATAAACTAGGGTACCTTTACTTCAATATGTCTTTCCGGATTTTCGATAAATTTTGTGTTTAGCGAGCAAAATTTTTTTAACTGATGGGGCGCTAGTTGACTGCAGAAATCCCCTTAAGAGAATCAGTGTTGCCTTGGCATAAAACTTTTATAGAAGTTTTTAAAATACGTACCTAACTTATATAGGTTACCTTTAAGTACAGTCAAGAGCAGGTCAAGCTTGACAATGCAGCGCGTAAAGCACCTACAAGCAAGTAGAGACAAAACTAGTATAAGCTTATCCAGCGCTGCGCTACAAACGCACAAAACCAGGGGCACGCTTAAGGTCAGTGTTTCCACCGACGAGCGCCGCCACTGTGGGCTGAAATTAGCGTTTCATAGACATTCAATATTTTTTTTTGAGTGACGTTTTTTATGCTTGGAAACGATTGAGGATACCTACTTTATGCTTTATATAATGAACTTTCAGGTTTAAAATTGTAAACAGCGCACTCAGAATTTTTTTCGAAAAAAATTGTATGGAGTCGGCGTAATAAATGATGATATCTCCATTATCGCACAATTGCGCCTAATATCCTCTTAGGTTATTAATATATAAATTATTTTGGATTTTTTGACATACTACATTCTAAGGCCAAACTTGCGCCTTTTTTTTACAAAACTTAAAAAATTACCAGTTTTTTTTGTTTATTATACAGCTAATGAGAAGCGAATTTCACATTCTAATATTTTAGACAATAATTTTGCGTAAAGGTCCAATCTATTTAAATCTATTTTAAGCTTAATATTAGTTAAAAACGAAAAAAATAACAAAATCAGATTTAAAAAAAGGCGCAAGTTTGGCCTTAGTTTGGAGTATGTCAAAAAATCCAAAATAATTCATATATTAATAACCTAAGAGGATATTAGGCGCAATTGTGCGATAAGGGAGATATCATCATTTATTACGCCGACTCCATACAAACTTTTTCATTAAAAAAATTCTGAGTGCACTGTTTACAATTATAAACATGAAAGTTCATTATATAAGGCATATGGTAGGTATCCTTAACCGTTTCCAAGCAAAAAAAGCGCCACTCAAAAATAAAATTTGAATGTCTATGAAACGCTAGTTTCAGCCCACTGTGCCGGTGTGAATAAATTCCTGTGTCAAACTTGATGTGCTCTTAACTGTACCTATCGAAAAACAAGACTATAAAGAAAATTATCTATTAGCAATATTCAGATTTCAGTTCCTACAATATTTTCACTATATATACATGTTTGATAGAACTAAAATTATTACATATTTGTGCTTTTTACCAGTGCATTCAGCAGAAAATTACTTTCACATAGCAGTAAAATGTTACACTTTAAATTGTCAGTACATTATAATAAAATTGTTAACTTAAAATTCAATCGTGATTCAGAATAAAAGGTAGTAAATATGAAATTTAATTTACTTATGGTATACAAGGTGTAACAAAAAGGGACCAACCCTGAAGGATGTGAATCTGCCCACGAAACTGAACAACTTACCCTAAGGAACATGTGTCAAAATATGAAAAAAAAATTGATCTCCCATAGAAACTAAATCAGCTGATAGCGTATTTTGTATGGGAGGTCAAAGTTTTTATTTTCGTATTTAGACCTATGTTCCTTAGAGAAAGTTGTTCAGTTTCATGGGCAGAATCATATTCTTCAGGGTTGATATACCCTTCCTGTTACACCTTGTATAGTTATGATTTAAAATCACCAAGGTGGTAAATTTGCTTCAGAAGCATTTAAATCATTCAATTTATTAATTTTCATAAACATCATCAGAAAATTTTGTTAGAATTTTTAAAATTTATTTATACATTAATAGATTTTTTTAAATTATCATTGGTTTGCTTCCGAACCCCAGTGATTCTACTCATGATAAGAAGCAACTTTCGCGAAGAAAAATTTTTTCAATCTAAACATTTTTTTATTGAAAAATATATTATGTCTCCCCATAGTTAAGTGGCCACGTGATCGATTCATTTTATAAGGGAAGGTTAAAAATTATACGATTATAATTTTCTTTTCTTAGGTAAAGTTGCTTCGTTTCATGAGTAAATCACTGGGCTTCAGGAGCAAAACCAATAAAAATTCATGTTTTAAAGTGTTTTTTTATGAAATACCCCCAAAAAGTCATTCCAGGAACGCGTCCTTAATCCACGCACAAAAATAGCTATAACAAGAGAAAATATTTTCCGTCTTACTACAAAAAACCGGCCAAGTGCGAGTCGGACTCGCTAAGGGTTATCTACCAGGACCTATCTACCATATGATATACTAAAAGCTTTTGCTCTTTGATTTTAAAACTCCGCGACCATCCAACTTGACCCCTCTTTTATAGAAAAGTTTTTGAAACGGGAGCTCACCTTAATTGGTTACTATTAGTTGTGAGAAAAATTGAAATATTTAATGATTTTAGACTTTTCCCTTTATTTGTCCTGTGAGACCTAGCTTCTTGCCAAATTTCATAATTTTAGGTCAACGTGAAGTACCCTGTAGGTTTTGCTTTTTTGCATAAATGTATGGAGATGAGGACATAAAAAGCCATATCTTTTGATTGCGTCGTTGTAAAAAATTGAAATTTTCAGATCTTGTGTGGTTTATGGACCTTAATATTCGTTATCAATTTCAACCTGATACCTCTTCTTGTTCGTGAGAAAAAGGGTCTTGACAGACAGACGGACAACAAAGTGATCCTATAAGAGTTCCGTTTTTTTATTTTGAGGTACGGAACCCTAAAAAGTGAGACATCTGTTGAACACTTGATTAAAAAAATCGTACCAAATAACTCTGTCTATATCATTGATTCGCAGAAGTCAAAAATGACTTATTTTCTTATGACTTGACTTCTGCGCATCAACTGACATAGCCAGTTATTTAGTGCGCATTAACTTTTTTTAGACCGTAAGGGCACTGCATGTTATCCTACGTCATCTAGTACACGAAATTTGCAACTTTGTAGCGATAGTAGTGGCCTAATAGGTCCACAAAACGTTGGTCTGCCTATCCGAAACCGGGCAGGTTTTGTACAGTTGGAGAGAATAGTGGTTAAATGACAGATTACACGAATGAAATCTATTCGTAGAAATAGAAGGTACCTATACAAGTAAAAAACAACAGGTCTGCCTTGCATCCTCTTGGCAGTTTCGCCAGTCCGACCAAATTTGTGGTCCAATCACATCCGACCACATTTGTGGTCCGACTTTATTCAGAACGTCCTGAATTTGGTCCTGGTACGTTCGCCTAGGCCTTTCCCTTCCAACGTTTCCATTCACTCTCGCCTAGTAGATCTCTTTCGTCCATCTTCATTCATTCATCCTCTCTACATGACCAAACCATCTCAGCAACCCTTTCTCGATTTTGGTCACTACGTCTTCTTTTACGCCACACCGTTCTCTTATCACACTATTTCTAATCCTGTCACTCAATTTAACACCAATCATACTCCTTAGCGCTCTCATTTCCACTGCATTAATTCTACTTTCATGCTTCTTCTGCCATACCCAGCTTTCACTGCCATACATCAGTGTTGGTACCAAAACACCCCTATGAACAGTTTTTATAGTTAATTGAATGCTATAAATCATATAAATATCATAAAACTAATTATAAAAATGTTACTTATGACTTTTTTGAAACTCCATGTACACTTAAAACCATTTTTAAGGGTTGAGGATATATCTTGACTAAGTATCTACTTTTATAATCATTTTCCGTATTTAATGTTTTCTGTATTTAAAGTAATTAATTTGTTAAAAAAGTAATCCTAAAATTACAGTATCATATATGACTTGTTCTCTCATAAATCATTTCATTTATTTATGAAAACATACAAGATACAATTTTTGTTCTCTAGCATTTAAACTAGGCCGAGCCTGTGTCTTAAATACTAGACTCTTCCTCAATATCTTTAGATCACATATTTTTTATTTCGAGCTTGCCCCATTTAGATATGAATCACAGATTAGTTGGTCAATGATTTAAACAAACTGGTTTTTGGTACGAAAAATAAAAATAAAAAAAATATTCAAGAAATTTCATAATATTTTGTATTTATAAAGACGTTTTATGAATTTAAAGGGGCATCTCTAAATATTACTGTATGATTGGGCTTTGCGGCTAAATTACCACAATACAAAAAGACAATAATAAATAAAACAGAAACATGTAGCATTCCACTCTCCATAATAATAAAAAAAGATCCCTCATTTCTATACAATATTATTTTACAAATTAGGTATTAAATGCTATTTAACAGTTCAGAAAATAAGAATTTGAAAATAACACTATTGGTAGTATTACCCTAGAGAGTATAGCATCTAGTAGAACCACAACACAATATAAATGGGACTTATCTTCTACCCGAGTTACTTTGAGTTTTATTGCTATTTGTTCCTATACAAAACACATATGGCGCACACTAGTTGTGTATTGCAAACCTGCCTGTGCTTTAAATTAATCCTCATAAGACATATTGTCCTGAGACCCAAAAGTAACTCGAGTTCCACTTTAACTGCTATGGTCTAAGTAGAAAGTAACTTTTCATTACGCTGAGCATTGAGTCTCCAAAATTATGCATTTATTTCAAATTGCTGCCACTAAACCCACAGTGCAGTTGTGGCCAGACCTCTGAGAGTATTTTATTTTTACCCTAGGTCAAGTTACATAATCGGTTGATAAAAGATTCACCTGTATCCCCAGACATGTAAGGACTAAACTCCTAGTTAAGTGATATTTGAAAAAGACTTTGTGTTATATGTATGGGGATTGAAGTTGCCATTACAGCGACCAATGTTGCAACTTTTCTAAATTTGTCCTAAAAAAGGGTTAAAAGATGCTTAACAAGCTAAACTGCAAAATTCAAGTTCGTAATACCCTATAATTATAATCCAAAGTGTAAAACAGTAACAGTTTATTTCAACAGCCTTATTGTCATATCTAGCTTTGCTGCCATAGTGCTTTATGAAAGTAGGAATTCTTTTAGACATTTTGGCAAAGGTAAGGATTTCACAGAGCCATTATTCACATACTGAAGAATTGCATCTCTGCAGACATTCTGAAGAGTTTTAACTGAAAACAATAATAAAAATTTAATTATTACATTGAAATTTATATGACTATTTACAGGGAAATTGTAAAATGTTGACAGGTAGTGAATAACTGTATATCAAAAATAACTGGTGTATTTTAGGCTTTTTAGCCAAAACAAACCCAACCTAGGTTGGCTTACATTATCTTATGACCAAAAACAAATTCATAATCTCTCATCTTTTTGCAAAATGCCTAGGCATTATGTAAATTGGCGAATTTCGCAATTTACCTGCGACAATAACAATAATATTAATTTGTTGACTTACCTCCATACAACTGAACAATTTTCACTTGCTTTGTTGTTCCATACACATCAACAACTGCATGTAAAGGTCCTCTGGTGTATGGAATAGCTTTAGTACATGGACCTTGGTCAACACCATTGATTATGAAATGCATCTCCGCTAAATCAGGATCATCCTTATTCACTTTTTGACATGGAACAAACATAACTCCTATACGACTGCCTGCATCCATGGGTAATATACCCTGTGGAGTTCCATTCTGTGATAATGTTTGTGGTCGAAGGACCATTTTGGATATGTATCCGCGCGGTGTTCGCACGCTGTGGCCCTCTCCGAGAACGGAGACTCGAGGCTCACACTCGCGCCTGCCACTCGCCCCTTGATTTACCAGTTCAATCCAAACATTGTTCTGAGATTTTGATATAGGAAATATCCATGACATACCAGTGTTCGCCAAGTCGGGGAGTGCGTATTGCGGCAGGCCCTTGTCTCCGAGAGCAGCGGTTTGAGGATCCAGCAGCGTCAACCCTAGCCGCATATGCCCGCTCCAACCGCGCTCCGTTTTCTCAATTTCTACCAAAAATATTTCCCCTGGTAGCAAAGGCTTCTCGCTAAACGTCAGTCCATGAGAAAAGCTTGCTTTTCTGTATGCTACTGTATTTTCTTCAAATAAGATAATGTTCGAACCATGATAATGGTGAAACCTGGACAACATGTTTACAGACACCATGTATCACTCACATTGACATATTTAAAACTAAACAATATGTATACACAAACAAAACAACTACCACAATATTTAGTACAAATAACAGGAGAAACTGCTACATTTGGGAAGGAAATATTTGTTATTATTTGCGATTTGCGGATTGCAAGCAAAGATTTACTTTTTTTTTTGAGAGAACTTCAACTTCAACTTTTAATAAGATGGCAATCGGGGAAGAGCAAAGCAAAATGTCAAAAATAAAACGTCAAATATTGCGTTTTGATTTATACTGAACCCTACACTACGGATTGTTTCTTGAAATCAACGCACACATCACATTCACTGAATATAGTCGGTTTATTTCTATATGCGTGCATTCGTCGAATATCATCGAATACAGTTTTAAACCAGACTAGAGCGCGCTTATGTCAATGTCACTGAGAAAAATTAAAAGTTTGATTTTGTTTTGCGTTTTAAGAAATTATTGAGAGATAATGATTATTCGATAAGATAATTTAATCTAAAACCCCAAAAAAAGTTGAATAAAATCTCTCGAAAACGAGATTGATGACAAATGTCTTATGAGTTTGACGTTTCGCACACGCTGCACTACCTCATTTTCGTATGCAATGATAGCGCGCTAAAGTGACGTCACTGATGACGTCACGTCGCTTAAACGAGTGAATACGATCAAGTTTTGAACCGACTATTAGCGCGCTAAAACCGCACACAAAGCTCATGAGCAGGTTTTAATCCGTACTGCTACTGTATCAGTGCGGTTCATTAAGGAAATATTTTACCAACGCTGCAATCGGCGCATTCGAGTCGGATCGTTTTCATTAGCGTGCAAACGTCGAACACAATCGAATATCTAAACGATCCGATATGACTGCTCTTATGTCAATGTCACTGTTCGAATCAAAGTACTTTTTAGCCACAAAGTATTTGGACCCTGTAAATTGTATCCATTTCTTTAGTTTGCTTTCGAACTCCAAGCAAACCGAAAAAAATCCCACGAAACTCAAACAAAATTAATTTTGACGTTTAATTTGACGTATCGCACACACTGCACTACCTCATTTTCGTATGCAATGATAGCGCGCTAATGTGACGTCACTGATGACGTCACGTTGCTTGAACGAGTGAATACGAGCAAGTTTTGATCCGACTTTGAGCGCGCACACACCGCACACAGTGCTCATATGCGGGTGACGAACCGTAGTGATAGTCTTAAGGTTTTGATCTTAGACTGTGTTCCAAATTGTACAAACGCGTATAAAGTGTATACAGTACTGACGGACACGGTCCAAATTGATTTTGCACGCTCACAAAGCTATCACTGCTTTAATGGCTCTAGTCAATTTGGAATGGATTTAAGCGCGCTCACGTGTTCATCTGTCAAAATGTCAGTTTTGTTTTTATTTTCTTTAACAAAGCCTAAGCTAATCCCTCAAAAATGTGCGCCAAATCCACTGTCACGTCCATTAGAGACAAACTCATTAAAATTAAAACTTGAGAAACGTCAGCTGGCTGCAAATGTGTGGGATTTTATATGTGTGTGTCAAATCGATTTTGACATTAGCGCTTTCACTGCTCCACCTATTTCACTACGGTTTAAAACCTGCTCATGAGCTTTGTGTGCGGTTTTAGCGCGCTAATAGTCGGTTCAAAACTTGCTCGTATTCACTCGTTTAGGCGACGTGACGTCATCAGTGACGTCACTTTAGCGCGCTATCATTGCATACGAAAATGAGGTAGTGCAGCGTGTGCGAAACGTCAAATTCATAAGACATTTGTCATCAATCTCGTTTTAGAGAGGTTTTTTCAACTTTTTTTGGGGTTTTTAGATTTACTTATCTTATTGAATAATCATTATCTCTCAATAATTTCTTAAATCGCAAAACAAAATCATAATTTTAATTTTTCTCAGTGACATTAACATAAGCGCGGTTTAAAACTGTGTTCGATCGTATTCGACGAATGCACGCATATAGAAATAAACCGACTATATTCAGTGAATGTGATGTGTGCGTTGAATTCAAGAAACAAACCGTAGTGTTTGACTACAGTGCGGTTCATTAAGGAAATATTTTACCAACGCTGCAATCGGCGCATTCCAGTCGGATCGTTTTCATTAGCGTGCAAACGTCGAACACAATCGAATATCTAAACGATCCGATATGACTGCTCTTATGTCAATGTCACTGTTCGAATCAAAGTACTTTTTAGCTACAAAGTATTTGGACCCTGTAAATTGTATCCATTTCTTCAGTTTGCTTTCAAACTCCAAGCAAGCCGAAAAAAATCCCACGAAACTCAAACAAAATTAATTTTGACGTTTAATTTGACGTATCGCACACACTGCACTACCTCATTTTCGTTATGCAATGATTGCGCGCTAATGTGACGTCACTGATGACGTCACGTTGCTTGAACGAGTGAATACGAGCAAGGTTTGATCCGACTTTGAGCGCGCACACACCGCACACAGTGCTCATATGCGGGTGACGAACCGTAGTGAAAGCACTGATAGCAGAAACGATGACGTTATCAATCAGTGCGGTTCAATAAGGAAATATTTTACCAACGCTGCAATCGGCGCATTCGAGTCGGATCGTTTTCATTAGCATGCAAACGTCGAACACAATCGAATATCTAAACGATCCGATATGACTGCGCTTATGTCAATGTCACTGTTCGAATCAAAGTACTTTTTAGCCACAAAGTATTTGGACCCTGTGAATTGTATCCATTTTTTTAGTTTGCTTTCGAACTCCAAACAAACCGAAAAAAATCCTAAACTCAACCAAAATTAATTATGACGTTTAATTTGACGTATCGCACACGCTGCACTACCTCATTTTCGTATGCAATGATAGCGCGCTAATGCGACGTCACTGATGACGTCACGTTGCTTGAACGAGTGAATACGAGCAAGGTTTGATCCGACTTTGAGCGCGCACACACCGCACACAGTGCTCATATGCGGGTGATGAACCGTAGTGAATGACGTAAGGCGGTGAACAGTCTGTTAGCGCAAAATGGAACGCACAGAATGACATTTTTTTTTCTTAGAAAACGAAACGCGATTTCGACGAAGCAATTTCGTTCTAAGCAAAAATTTACACATTTTAGAAAAAATAATTTAATTTCTTTGATTGCTTGGCAAAAACAAAATCAACAAAATAGGTTATTGTCAACAAATTAATTGACCAAACCAAGACAAAACTGTTTTCAGTTAAATAAAGCTCTTAGTTTACAGGGAGTTTACATATTAACGTTCACAAAAAGAAACGTAAAAAACAAAATAATTAAAAATAAAAATGTCAAATCCAGCAGCTGTGTTAACTCGAGTTTTTCGTTTTGGATTGCGATTTTCAGTAATTAAAAGCAATAGATCTTGCTGTGCCGTTCAAACAAAGGCACTTTACCACAGTTTTATTGTTAAGAACTTTAATTCTTACAATTACAACCTTCCCCGTAACCTCGTCAAAGACTTCACTCGAAGAAAGTAAGTAAAATGTTTTAGCTCTTATGAATTCCTCTCATATAATTCTCGTATTCTAAGATTATTTTTATTGAAATTATTTTTCCGTAATATTTAGTAACGATACAACATTGAGTTTGGCCATTTTTCTATTTGAAACATTGGGCTTGACTTTGTCAACGCCGACTTTTTTGCTTTGTTTGCAAAGTTATCTTTCTTTGAACAACAATTCAGAGGTATAAATACAAATCTCTCGCACCCAGTTAAGTATATGTAACTAGTACAGACTGAGACTGAGTTTATTTTTGTATTAAAAATTACATTTTTGCTGCAACTTTGATTTGTTTTTCTTTGTCGCACAAATAGTCAGGTAGTAACCTTTACTATATATTAAACTAGTAGGAAAGAGTCCGTAGGAGACATTATATTAACCCAAGAGTAGTCGCACCTTTCCACAAAATGTGAGTGATTGCGTGGGGAGCATTTCGCCGCCCATACTTAAAATTGTTTATTTTTGGCAAATAAGTTTAAATAAATTTTAAAAGGATTGATTTAATTATTCCATTTAGGGATAAGTCCGCCTTTGCATAGGTACTATTCTCGTTTGTAATTTGTCTCCTTTTATTTGTGATGCAATAAAGAATATATACATACATGAATATATACATACATATAATCTTTCAGAAAAAGTGTTATTCAGCAATATTTTATACTTATGCAATGTTTTATACTTATTCTTATACAAAAATGCTTTAGGACATTTTAACATCTTTGCAACAATTAGACTTTTCAAAGCGCCTTGAGTTTGGTCTAATTCATCGTTCATTTATTTCTTCATAATCTTATTTCTTCATAATATTACAATTATAAGTCATTATTATTCAACAAGCGATAAACAGTTAATAAATAATTAAATTGATATTGAAATAAATTCAATTACTACGTCAAATAAATAATGAAATTTACATTATATTCAAAGTCGACAAACAAATTCTTACTAATCGATAAATAATATTATTATTACAATGACAGCAACAAAAGTATTATAGGCTATACAAAAAATGTTAGCCTGGGTCAGCACGTCCATGGATTTTGGAGAAAATCCTCAAGCGTATAAAGGCTTTAGTGACAAGTAACTGTTTTAAACCAGCAATAAATTTACCGAGTGTATCAGTTTGTATAATTTCTTTCGGTATCCTGTTGTATACTTTAACACCCATTACATGGACAAATTTGGCAGATTTTTCAAGTCTGTGAGAAGGTATAGCAATATTATTGACATCAAAAATTATGTTTTTAAGGTTCCGAACCAAACTGTAAGCGATATTGTCTGTCTGTCACACCTGGTTATGTCAGCAACTGCACTATGGACTTTAAATTTGGAATAGTTTTAGAGTAGCTTTCCCTGCAATGGTACTAGGATTAAACAAGATAAATTCTATGCTTTAAAAGTAGCTCATTCTGTGATTTGAGACTTCTTGAGCTTAAATTAATATTTCATATAAAATCCATTGCACCAAAGTATAGAATGTTTGGTAAACAAATATTTCACTACTAACCAAGATTTCTCTTTAATTACACAAGACACACATTTATAGCTACAAAACACTACCGGAACTTTCCATTGCACAAAAGTATAGAATGTTTGGTAAACAAATATTTCACTACTAACCAAGATTTCTCTTTAATTACACAAGGCACACATTTATAGCTACAAAACACTACCAGAAATATACTGATTATTGTTCTATCTAAAATTAGTTAGAAATATGCACATTTTAACACCTTTACATATAAAAATTGGAGTTCTTTTATTTTATTTGGGTAGCTGTGTTTACAATATAATAAAATTAATAAATATCTATAGGCCAATTACAAGCTTCCACAATTAAGAAGAAATAAAAAAACTTAAGTAAGTATTTGAATTAGAAGGTAAGCAATGTTATTCCTTAAAATGATTGTGTGCTGTGATTGAGATACAGCATCCAGTGATACCAGACAGTGACCGTCTTTAACGCCTATGACGCCACTTGTATCTTAGAATGGGCATTTCTCTGTAAGCTCATAATCGGCTGTCCCGACCGACTTTTTCAAAAAGTATTTTTTTTTAAATCACTTCTAATGAAACTTTAACCCCAAAACTTTGCGGGCCCATTGTTTTTAGAACCATACCTATTTATTTTTCTAGACGTGATAGAAGCTCTAAAAATACAGTCCCCTGGCTGTCCCCATCACTGTATTCCCACAGAATCAAGATTTACGAAGAAATTATTGAAACTACTAATATTAAAGTGTATTATTTTCGTAAAACAAGGTCTCATTACGTATTTTATTTATTTAGTAAAGTCCTGTGAACTTTGTCCCCAGAAATTCGATCCAGTTCCCTGCCAAAAAATTATTTATTTATTTAAAGATAAGGTCACCTACAGATTACACACCAATACAATTATAACCGAGTAACATACGAGTATATGAGCTTAAAAATGATTTTATTTTAACACTTCCTGTGTTCGGATAAATCTACAAAGTAGAAAATCGCAAAATTTCACAACCACAGGCAGGATTCGAACCTGCGTCTTCTGCGTAAGTACCGCAGACGCTGTACCAACTAGGCTACTGTGGTCCTGCCCGATGTTGTGAAATTTAGCGACCTCTATACGCATTCCAACGTTGCGTTTGTGCTGCCACCTAGCAAGCATTTTTGCTGTACTAGCTCAACTAGTCCATCATTGCAGACAGATTTCGAGTTGAAAATTGGTAACACTACGTATAATTGAAAATGATTTTATTTTAACACTTCCTGTGTTCGGATAAATCTACAAAGTAGAAAATCGCAGCGCAGCAAAAATGCTTGCTAGGTGGCAGCACAAACGCAACGTTGGAATGCGTATAGAGGTCGCTAAATTTCACAACATCGGGCAGGACCACAGTAGCCTAGTTGGTAAAGCGTCTGCGGTACTAACGCAGAAGACGCAGGTTCGAATCCTGCCTGTGGTTGTGAAATTTTGCGATTTTCTACTTTGTAGATTTATCCGAACACAGGAAGTGTTAAAATAAAATCATTTTCAATTATACGTAGTGTTACCAATTTTCAACTCGAAATCTGTCTGCAATGATGGACTAGTTGAGCTAGTACAGCAAAAATGCTTGCTAGGTGGCAGCACAAACGCAACGTTGGAATGCGTATAGAGGTCGCTAAATTTCACAACATCGGGCAGGACCACAGTAGCCTAGTTGGTAAAGCGTCTGCGGCACTTACGCAGAAGACGCAGGTTCGAATCCTGCCTGTGGTTGTGAAATTTTGCGATTTTCTACTTTATATGAGCTTAACACTAAATGGTAACCCAATTACAGGTGACAACTGCTTTCTAAAGGAGACGGTTCAAACAGATTTATACAAATAAGCTAAAAATCAATAAAATTTTCCAAACAAGTTAAACATCCACAAAAATAAAATCAAACATAAATCAAAATAAAATGAAACGGGAAAATAATCAATTGAACATAAAATTATTAACAGATTTTTTAAAAGTATAAGAGTTATCCGCCAAAATGTCACTCTGTAAAGCAAACTTATTACACTCACAGGCCATTCTATTAAGAGGTGAGTGGAACCCCAGATTAGTTCTGGCTGATCTCCTACTAAAAGGTCTGTATTTATTAGGGCGTGGTACCCTAGCTGGTACATTGATATTAACCTGAGAGAGCAGCTCAGGACAATTCAGGGAGCCCTTCACCAACTTATAGAAAAACATAATGTCCAGGTAGCGTGTACGATCAGAAAGCGAACCCATCTTAAAAAGCCATAATAAAAAACTGTTATGTTCACAAACGTTTTTTTGGAGTGAAACGAAACGAAACTCGATGTGAAGTTAACAACCTTGCCGAATGCGGCGGCGAGACGCCATTTTGTTTAGTGTCAGGACGTCATTTCTGGCGGGAGTATGGGTCTGGATCGCACAGTCCCCTGATTCCCTTGCTACATCTGACAGTCCCCTGTCATATTTGTACTACAGAAACTCACAAACTCAAATAACTCGAAAAGTAGATGAAAACTCAATTGGCCATCTTATTTATTATTATTAATTATTTATTTCGGGCGTAAAAAACCAAAAATGTACCAAAATTATTATTTAGGTACTTTCCTAAGTATTTTTTTTTTCGAAAATTCTAATATTTGTTGGGACAGAGTCTCTATGGGCTGTTACGAGCTTACAGAGAATCGCCCGTATAAAATATTGAAATTTACTATTGGCTAAATAAATAAATAAAAATTTAAATTTAGATTCCAAATATTCTTGAAAAACACTAACCATAACGCCTTTAGTTGCATCTATACTGCCAGCAAACAAATCTAAGGAACTGTCGTGATTTAATGTATAAAAGAAAATCATGGTTCTGGGAAAGAAACTATTCAGTCTGTAACGATTGGTACATGATGGGACATGAAGCAATAAAGGGTTTCATAATGTTTTAAATGGAGTTAGCAGTTTAATATTGGATAAGACTTCTGGACTATCAATTTTGCCCTGGCTATTTTCATAAGCAGCACTGTATTTGAAATTTGTCGCCATAATTTCAACGGTAAGCGATGAAATTTTAAACACCGTTGAGGATAATGTAATCCAAACTTATAAGTCAAGAATCTGGTAAATTTCTTTTGATTTGTTGTCATGAACAACTCCCAGATCATTAGAGGATGAAACAGAGGTTAAAATTTGATTGTTAATTTTATAATCAAAGTAAAAATATTACTTTTACGGGTGAACTGAATAGAGAAACATCTATAAGTGAGAACTTGTAATTGGCTTTTTGTTCTATCCTTACTTCTATGACTGTTTTAATGTTGCTGTTAGTTCTCCAAATAAATAAAAATTAATAAATAAAATAACATTGAGATCCATTTTATTTGACCAGCAGAATTTTTGGAGTCTGAAGAGATCCTCTTGTATAAGAAGCGCGTCTTCCATCCTACTAATATTATAACCGCGAAAGTTTGCAAGTATGTATGGGTGGATGGATGTTTGTTACTCGTTCACGTATAAACTACTGAATGGATTTTAATGAAACTTTACAATAATATAGCTTATACATCAGAATAACACATAGGCTACAATTTATTAACCTGCGCAGACGAAGTCGCGGGCACCAGCTAGTTATTAATAACTCTAAACATCTTCAAAACATCAGCAAACAGTACAAATTATAAATGAAGGAAGCAGGTGTGGATATCGTTTATAAACAAAACGAAAAAAAGTGGCCCTAACAAAGAACCTTGAGGAACACCGGAGGGAACTTCTGTCTAAGATGAAGTGAAACCGTTTAAAACTACGGCCTGAGACCTATTCTTAACATAAGAGAAGAACCAACGATATAAATCTCCACGTATACCCAATACAAAAAAATTTGATAGCAATATGTTATGATCAATGCGGTCAACGCTTTACTGAAATCAGTGAAAATAGCGTCGACCTGATTACCTTGTTCCATTTTATCAGTAAGATAGTCATTAAAGATACGAGTAAGTAGATTTGTTGTGGTAGATCTATTCTTCAGAAAACCATGTTGCTGCGGTATGAAAACTGATTTAATGCTGTCATATAATTGGTTGTAAACTAAGCGCTCAAGAACTTTCGCAAATACACAAAGTTTAGAGATAGGCCTATAGTTTTCAACTATATTCTTAGGACCTTTTTTATCTATGGGGGTGATACAGGGTGCCTTCTAGATGGTTGGCATAACCCCTTCCCTCAAAGATCTTGCAAATAAAAACGATACAGGCACCAATAGCTGATCACCACAGTTAATGAGAAATATTGCTGGGAAAGGGCCAGCTGATTTACTCAAATCTAGTCGCTTAAGTAAAGTGCATACTGTACTAACTTAAACTTCAACTGAAAATATATCACAGATGGATGAGAAATCTAAGTTTAACGTGTTTTGAGGACTGAAGGTGATACGAGTATAAGAAATGTTGATTGAAAGTAAGAGGCAAAAAACACGGCAATACCGGGCCCTGTGTTGCACTGCACGATTAGTCGGAGTAATTCATAGAAGCTGAATATGAACTGTTCCCTCTTTTACTTTTGTAAGTCCAAAACAATTTCGAGTTAGTACTAATGAGCGATTCAGTTCTGCGTATACATTTTTCTACAACATTTTTTAATCGGTCGCGTAGTACTCGTAATACAAAAGCTTTGTTATCTTACTTATTACCATACGTTTTCAATTTAGATAGGTATTTAAACTTTTCTTTAAGGATTTTAATTAATGAAGCACTGTAGCATGGCGGATACCTGCATACTTTAACAGATTAATCATGTTAACTCGACGCGTGGGAATAAATTCCTCTCTGAGTTTTGAAAGAATCGCTTGAAAACCTACATTTAGAATGGTCTTCTAATCCACATCTGACAAATGCTCTCAGTTTTTATCAAAATCCCCACGGCTTATGCTATTCGCTTAGGTGTCTCAAAGGCATTTAATTCAACAAGCAACGGCGTAATAACTAAGCTCGGATGATATGAATCCTCCGGTACCAATGATTCAAACAAAACATACAAAATAATAATTTTGTGCGAGCCTGCAATGTCAAGTGGTTGAAGACCAATGTTCGAGTCGGAGGGAGTCCAAACGATATCACTCATATTAAAATCTCCAACTACAGTAAATTTGTCAAGCGAATAATCATTTACTTTGTCTTTATGATTATTGGAGAAATTTATGAGTTGATCATGAAAAGAGTTATCAAATTTTTGATTATATAAGTGTGGAACGCATATGTGGAGGGTTATGATCTTTTTTTAAAATTACGTCATTTAAGAGGATATGATTCGGGTGTTTCTGCCATACATACGTATTCCGCTGTTTTCTTCGCGAGTTTCACTACTAAAGAAATGATTTTGAAGTATGTTATATTTATCTATGCCAAGCATGTCTCCATGTTTTAATTTTTTTTAATTAGTCTTCAGATATGAGAGTTAGGTATGCCCAGCTAAAACTAGAAAAAAATTACCCGTTGTTTATCTACCGAGCTATGCTCATTGTAACAAATACTAGAAATATTTTAAACAAATCAAAACTCAGACACATACATTATTCCTTTCTCAAACCAATAACGAAAATATCATCAAAATCAGTTAAGATTTGGATGAGAAAACAGCGGATTACAAAGCGTAATTTTTTGGAATTATTTCGGATGCATTTTCGTTTTGCGCTGCAATTGTACCTTTCGCTCGAACGAGGGGAGGGCAAGAGTGCGGGGAGAGCATGGCATGTAAATACCTATATGACAATAGTCGATTCGTAATATCGGTACATTAGTGATGTCCACGAGTATCGATGGTATATGTGTAGAACTGGATTAAAAATATACTATTGACCACATGGCTTTTTATTAATAATACAGGTAAATTTCATAACACACTAATAAACCTAAAATTTTAATATAAATAATTTTATAGATTACAAAATTTTTGTACGTATTTATAATAATAACATGCAAGCACAAAATAAAATAAAAAAATACTATAGGTACTTATACCTCTACCTACGCTGTCTTTGGTCAAAATTTTTGGTCACCGATATCATTGAACTAGATGGGTGATGTTGGTGGTTTTTAGGCTTTAGGTGGTAGAACTAGCACGACGTCAGCGAGACAAACCGGCCAAGTGTAGTGTCGAACTCGCGCACCGAGTGTAACTTAAAGTTAAAGTGATAGATTTTTTCAGTCCGACTCGCACTTGGCCGGTTTTATGTAATGTTTCAACAGATCAAATCTGATTTCAACTCAAAAACTGGACCCTTTTTGTTTGGACGCCCACGCCCGCATGCGTGCGACGAAGTCAACAATGCATCACTTGAGCGACTAAATATTGCTTTTTTCCACAATTCAACACAATTTCAACACAATTCACAAATACCCGCACTTGCTGAAACCGATCATGGAGATCAAACACGCACACACGAGTCGACTGCTGCACACATCGACAGCGCGCGCGGGAAGGCACTTGACTAGTTAGCGAGACGGCAACATAGTTCGGAAATATCTATTTTTGAATTCCGTTACGCGACTCTGATCCTCTTAACAGAGATCCAAATATCTTCTGCACTAGATTGTCAAGTAATGTTATGCGATGCCTGGATCTCACTTCTTACAGATATTGCTACGTCTCCACGTCTCTTTTGACGAGTAAGTGCATAATTACGATCAGCTCTATAAACAATATACCACGGAGCAGAGAAGCCGTGCAATATACCTATCATATACCTATCGTCAAATAACTCACTATCTAAAATACGATCCGGCAACCAAGTCTCTGTTAGCAAGATTTATTTTGTGTAAACAAACATCCGATTCTGTTGTGGAGTGGACACTATAGCACAGACTATAGTTTATATCTGATAGTAGTGTAGTGGCATAACCTCAGAGAGATTACCATATCTTTCGCCTGTTTATGTAAATCTTTATCTTTTATGTGACCACAGTTGGACCACCACAATATTTTACTTAAACATGTGTTGTAGTGCGAGTCAGAACTTATTGTTAGTTAGTCACAATGGTTATAAATAATTATAGTTCAGTGATACTTGTAGTCACTTTACATTTTTTCACTTTCAGCCAAGCTACAGCCATGAGTGCACTCAGCCCAAAAGACCCCGCTTCCTATTCAAGGCCTGGTAATTATATACTTAAACATATATTTTTGTATCAACCTCAATACCTTTTGCCTGCGACTTCGCCTGCACGTACTTTAGGTAGTGCTCCACCTGCGTAGAATTTTGTGCAAGTATGACTTAAAGCTGACCTCCCTATACTGTGAATGTTCTACTTGAATAAAATTTATAGAGGCTGTATTTTAGTCAAGAGGTTGGAAGGAAGTGTTGTGGAACCGCCCTGTGCTACCCCATCTGAGCCAACTTGACCTTGGGCGGAAATAGGGGAGGGAGATGAAAAACAAAATTGTCACGAGGCAGCCGATTAAAAAAACGGTTGCCTGAAAGTGTGTACGTTGTTTAAATAATGAAATTTTGATGCCATCCCTCCTGGTACGACCGGCGCCCTGTACGCGAGCGAAGAAAAAAACAAAAATAAAGTTCAGCCGTTCGTAGGTATCTCAAATTGGCATGCTTGTTCTTCTTCACATACAGACGCTGTAAACAAATTGCCATCCGCCTCGGCCGGTCAGTTATCGATCCGTCAGAGTTGGAATGAGACATCCTGTATAGTGTTACCCTAGGAATTATATCTCTATATAATTCCTGAATTTCACATTTCCGATGGCATATACAACGTGTTAATTAAATAACGCAAAACCTCTCGGTGGCTCTGGACATGAAACTGAACAACTTTTATTTTACGACTTTTGAAAATTCGAAAAATAAAGAAATTGCTCCTTCATACAAATCGATAAGCTGACCAAGCCAATTTGTATGAAAAAGCAAAATATTTTATTTGCGAATTTTCAAAAGTCGTAGAACAAAAGTTGTTCAGTTTCATGTCCAGAGCCACCACCCGAGAAGTTTTGCGTTATTTAATTAACACGCTGTAGATATAGAAGCAAGATGGTCACTAAAAACTTGGAATTAATTTACAGAAATAGCGACAATCAAGCATGTAGGGTTGAATCTGAATGTAGATTTTGACAAGAAAGTGTTGTCAGGGGCAGCCCTGCTCCAGTTTAACGCCTTGCAAGATGTCGACGAAGTGGTAAGTTGTATTTGTTAATCATACCTGCCTAGTTAATAAGTAAAGTAGATCTACAAAAGAGCATTTTGCAGGCAACAAAAATTTCAATTACACGACGTACATGTTTATTTGAAACTGTAATTAACCTATAAAATATCATTTAGCAGTTCCTTGGCCACCGAGCCTGTATAATCTTAGTCAAAGCCCACCGACAGATGGCGATGTAGGGTTTCTGAATTTCGCTTTTTTCAACAAATGCTAGAAAAAACGAAAAATACGAATTTTCGCAACATGTGACCTAGCTAGATCGATTTTTCGCCCATGAAAACTCCCGTACTGTTTCGAGAAACCAACATACTTGTTTAATGTATAAAATGATGTTCGTTCAATATTTTGCAATATCAGAGTCAGTCACTTCAATAGAGTCATTACCTCTATTAAGATCCTATATTATTTTATCTGTATGTGGCCTCTAGTATCTCATCTATAATATCTTAGCAACAATACTATCTTACCTGTCACCAAGTCTTATAAATGAATAGGTATTCATATGCCACTATATTTATTTGCCACTTGAGCTGAATAAGATGATTACTGTCATATGACTGGCCTATTTGCGCGGTTGGTACAGTCATGAGCAAGTCAAGTTTGACACTCGTTGTGCGACTTTAGTAACTACGGTTATCGAATAACGGTAAAAAGGCCAATGTGTCAAGCATGACGCGCAATCCGCGAGTTTACTGGGTCAAAAATAAAATGAAATTCTGTTTCCATCTATGGAAGAATCATTTAAAATTGATGAAAACCACGTAATTTAGTTTTTCATATGTAGCTTAAATTATTATAAGTAATTAATTTAGTTACTAAAAGACTGCAAAAAAACTATGACTTCATAGTTCAAAAACTGCATACAAAATCTATAGAAGATTCCTGTTTTGTCTTTCAATGAAGAGTAGGTCAATTGACGAGGTTGTAATTGTAAATTCGCGGATTGTACGAACCTGTGATCCTACCCCAAAATTTTGCACCTTTCTGTTATAGATCGAAACTTTAGCTGCTACGGTAATTAAAAATAAGAATGATACAAATTCCAATGACTGTACTTCATTATTCAATCGTGTACTATCAAACGAGCAATATTTGTATATAATATATATATTTGTAATCGGTTTCTCGAAAATACTCTAACAATTTCGATGACATTTACTATACGGGGATTTTCGGGGGCGAGAAATTTATCTAGCTAGGTCTAATGTCTGGCAAAATTCGTTTTCCCCGTGTTTTTAAGCATTTTTTTTAAATACCGCGTTTTAGACAGAAACATACAGTGCCATCTGTTGGCGGGTAGCATAGCTTGCTCAACCGATGATATTTTAATGTTGAGGCGGCTATTATATAGAGCGAAACTCGGTCGACCAAGTACTGTTTTTTAAATAGCTAAGTACTCTTGTTTTAGATACTGGATATGAGTACTCAGACGATACAATCAGTGGAAATGGAAAATGGTACTGCCCTTAAATACAAAATAGACGGACATATCGCTAACTTTGGTTCCAAGCTCACCATAACATTGCCTCGACTTGTGCCTGCTTCAGGAAAGTAAGTATGTTTTAGAATGTATTACAGAGCAGCCTCTGTCAATCACACGTCGGTAGAAACATCTAGAGACCGCCTTTATTATGCACCAGTCGCGCTGGTATTCGCTATGCAGATGCTTCCAATGTCTGTGTGGGTGTCGTCTAAGAATAACTATTAGCCTCTGTGGCTAGTGGTTATAGCATTGGGCTCTTGATTCTGAGGTTGTGGGTTCGATTCCCGATGGGGACACTATCAAAAAATCACCTTTTGAGACTGTCCCCAGTTTGGCTAAGATAATGTAGTTGTAGGTTGAATCACCTGATTGTCTAAAAAGTAAGATTATTTCGTGCTTCAAAAGGGAAGTTAAGCCGTTCATCTCGATTACTGTCTGCGGAAGTAGGTAGTTGATGAGCAATATCAGACTATACAACTCTGGCGCCAGGGTTTGTGACGTCAGTTATCGACCTTACATTATGCTGATTAATTACGCGTGGCCTAAGGTTACAAACAAAAAAAGTGTTATGTAAGTAAATAGTGTCTGAATAAGCTATTGGATGTGAGATATGATTGACGATTGTATGGTCATTACATTAGTCGTCGTTCTCTTGTAATGAGAAAAAAATTATGAAAGATTGATAGGTGAATGTATTGTCATTTGTCTGGTTTATACGACTATTTTTAATAAGGCTAGTTAGTTATAGGCTATTAGGATAGAATAAGTATCTTTAATACAGGAACCAAGAAAAAGAATACCTTATGGACAGGGGAGGGGGCCCGAGAAGGTTCTTTTCACGTGATAATCAGGGCGAAAACAAAATGTCTTAGTAGATAGGGGATTATAAGAGGATAAATCTAGTTTTATTTTGTACAAATAATACATACACGCGCAATTGTAAATGTTACATATAATATTTGACAGTTTTACTTTTCAGTCTTTAAGCACCTCCAATTTGTTAGAACCAAGCATTTTTCTTTTATATTATTACAATTTATTAATTTTTTTCGCTGCTTAAATAACTTTTTAGTCTTTCGCAAAAGCAAGAAACCAAGCCTGCCTCTAGTCGCAGCGCTAGTGAACCTAAGACTTCTCCGTTGATGCCTAGACAATCGAAAACTTTGTCAAAGCACTCCACAATCATTGAAGGCGACGATTTTTTGTATAAATTAGCACCCAGCACACATCAAACGATAAATAAAAGAACTTTCGTACTTATTCCTGTCGACGAAGGCGAAAGCGATAGTTGCATTTGCTTTGAATGTGAAAGTGAGGATAGTGATGAAGAAATCGCTGTTAAGAAAGAAAAAAAATCAAAGGACTCTGTCCGTGTGCCTAGCTTTTCTAAAGGTACAGACGTACATGACGCCGACGAAGTAATCAACACCTCTCGAAGAAGCACTCGTGAACGACCAGAAAACGCTCCAAGTAATACAGAGTTAAAAGAGCGACCAAGCAATTCTGGAACAAGTACCATGAATAATGTGACTGTCGAACAACGAGAAAATACTGTGAAAATTACTTTGAGTCTTGGACCTGAACCAGAAAATGACCCGAATAAATGTTCTAAAAATTGTGTTAATTATCGTTCGGAGAATACTGGGAATGATTCTAAGGATATGACACCAAGACCAGAAAATGTTGAAGAAGAACAAGTTTCAGAAAGTTTTCGTAAAGATTCTAAGAGTCAGACATTACATGATAGGAGGTAGGCAGTATCGACAAATCTCATTATTCGTAGAAGCAGCGTATTTGTCATCATTATAACAAATATGATTGTGCTATCATGTATTTATATGGAATAGGGTCTCATCAGACGGGATGAAAAGTATTGCCGGTGTTGCAAAAGTTATAAAATGAAACAAAAATATGTAATCAAACAAATATTTTAGCTACATTGTCGATTTGAGATGATATTGAACCCATTCCGGAGTAGACATTCGTCATATCTAAAACAGAAATTCGAATCAACTGATTCACAACTCTGGATTAAAATTCAGAATGAATACCCTGCTGTCGTTGAGAAGGCTATCACATAATCTACTGAATATAGGGTGACTTTTAATTAGTTCTTGATAGAAAAAGGTATGTATGTACTCATGATACTGAACAACTTTCCCCAAGGAACACAGGTCGAAATACGAAAATCAAGTTTTGACCTCCCATAGAAACTGCATCAGCTGATAGCGCATTTTGTATGGGAGGTCAAATTTGGGTTTTCGTATTTCGACCTATGTTCCTTGGGAAAAGTTGTTAAGTATCGTGAGTACGTATGCATATCTTTTGCTATCAAGAACTAATTAAAAGTCACCCTATATAGGGGGGTTACCTTAAAAACTGTCTGGTAACTCAAAATTTAACGTTAGGCAAGTTACGTTTTAAATTTTATTTATAGTTCATGTTATTCTTTCACACCAGCTAGGTTGGCTGGAAGAGATCTCTTATAGAGATAAGCTCACCTTTGTAAACAATTTTAATGTTAAACTTTATGAAATTTGTGCACAATAAAGAATATATATAGTACTAGTAGTTACGGTAATATGCACTTTAAAAAAAAAAAATCACATTTTTCGGAAATTTCTCAATTTTCTAATGCTGTAATCTATATAATATAAAAGAAGAAGGTGACTGACTGACTGACATATCAACGCACAGCCCAAACCGCTGGGTCTAGAGATTCCAAATTTGGCATGTAGGTTCTTTATGAGGCCTAGGGGTGCACTAAGAAAGGGTTTTACAAAATTCCACCCCTAAGGGGGTAAAATAGGGGATGAAAGTTTGTATGAAAGTCCGTCAGGAAGTTAGGATCTTCAAAATTTGTATATAGGCTGACGACTAAAAATAAAGTTTCACTTGTCTCAGGGTTTTTGAAAATTCTAAACCATAAGGGGTGAAAAGAGGGATGAAATTGAAAATCCTTGATTTTCAAAGTAAAATCCACAAAATTTATTGTTTAGGTATTAGGGTTGTAAATCTCTGGAAAGTATATCACTGTTATTGAAATTACACCCCAAATTCAACCCCTAAAAAAGGAAAATGGGGTGAAAAAGTCTAAAAACCAATATGGGTATCGTTTGTATGGTTTATCGGGTCGCTGATTACGAAAGCTACAACAATATTAAAATCCAACGTGGTGAACGTGAAATATCATCATCCCCTGGGGATGGGGTTGAGGTGCGATAGGGTTGGAATGTCTAAAAATCAATATGGGTGTCGTTTGTATGGTTTATCGGGTCGCTGATTACAAAAACTACAAAATTTTTGAAATCCAACGTGGTGGACGTGAAATACCATCATCCTTAGGGATGGGGTTGAGGTGCGATAAGGATGAAATGTCTAAAAATCAATATGGGTGTCGTTTGTATGGTTTATCGGGTCGCTGATTACGCAAACCACAACAATTTTGAAATCCAACGTGATGGACGTGAAATACCATCATCCCCTGGGGTTGGGGTTGGGGTGCGATAGGTTTGAAATGTCTAAAAATCAATATGGGTGTCATTTCTATGTAAGGGATAGCGGTTAAATTGGCGTTCGGGGTAGGGATAGGGTAGAGGTAGAGAGATAGAGACGTAGAGAGGTAGATATGTAGAGAGGATAGGTAGAGAGGTAGAGGTAGCGGTTTAGGTAGAGGAAAAGGGAGGGGAAGAGGGAGAGGGAGGTAGAGAGGTAGAGGTAGAGAGGTAGATATGTAGAGAAGATAGGTCGAGAGGTAGCGGTTCAGGTAGAGGGAAAGGGAGGGGAAGAGGGAGAGAGTTTTAGTTTTTCCCAATTACTTCTGCGAATTGGCTCTGTTTTGCAACATTACATAAAGGTGGCTCTCATCTCTCTTTCTACATTTATTAGGTTAAGTGACAACTTTAAGGCATAATACTGCTGCTAAGTTCTTCTGTTCAGCTGGATCTTGAATTGTACTCATTGATTTGCGCAGGGTTAGTTTCCTTAGTTTAAAATTACCCCGAAATGACGGGAAAATATCTCATTGCTTCGGAAAACCGGTAACAACATAAATACGAAAACCACGCGAGCGAAGCCGCGGGCAACAGCTAGTACATTATATAGTATTCTGTGGTCTAAACTAACAACAAGTTTTTTATTATAAGTATTATTTATTTCTCCATTTCAGAATGTAGTATATGTTTTCAAGTTAAACATTACAACATGTAAAGATTGTAAAAAATAAGGTATTATGGTCAAGGTTAAATAAAAATAGCATAAATAACATAATTATCAATTTACTTCTTTATTGTCGAGCTAGAGATCCGACAAAAAGGGGGATCAATAAGGGTTCCGTACGTATAAAAAAAATGGGATCCGCTGCTGTTCGTTATTATAAAGAAATGTAAATACTTAAATAAAATAATTTAAACTTGCAACAATGTTTAAACTGAATAAACCCTTCGATTTGATATATTTTTTAAACTGCCTAATTTCCAAACTAAGCATATGAAAAACATTCAACTAGATATGATGGAAAAAAATTGCAATACCGTATAACTAGTAACACTGCATTGGCGTACTTTTTGTTTCCGTCTGCTGAGCCCCTTATAGTTCAGCGACTTCGTTGGCGACCCTTCTGCGGGGAGACAGAGACTGGGGGGTGAAGTAATGTGTGGAGAAGTGACGTCAGTTGCACGAGCACATGTTTCCTCTCCCTGCCACAACCCGCCCCCGCTGACGTCTGTCACAGGAAGATCGCGCACAAAGCTGACAGGCTCTAAATGTGCAGTACTTAAAGTCGAAATAGTGTATGTATGTATGTATATTTATTTAATGGCATCACATCTCATTACAAAACGTATTTCGCCAATGTCAAAATATTATAGCTTGATTAGAATGACAGCAGGAAATACTATGCGTGAGCGCAGGAAGAACCGATACGTGTCACTGTCGCTCCAGTGTGTAGCGCATCGCTCCATCCTGCTCTAACACTGCTGCCATTCTAATATAGCTACATTACATTACTTCAACTGTAGACATTTTTAGGGTTCCGATACCAAAATGGTAAAAAAAGGAACCCTTATGGTGCGACTATGTCTGTCTGTCACACCTGTATATCTCAGCAGCCACTCATGCTATCGACTTGAAATTTGGAATAGTTTTAAAATATCGTTGCCCAACTTAATAAAGAATAAAAAAAAAGATTATTAATGTAAAAGGGGCCCAAATAGGGGGGGCAAAATTTCAAATTGTCGTTACTAGGTCGAGTGGGGTATCACATAAAAGGGCTTTATTTTTAAATTCTAAAATATATTTTTGTATTTTTTCACAACTCTCAGTTTTCAAGTTATGATAAAAAATTACAAAAAAAGTACCATTCCCCCCCTTATCTCCGAAGTTTGTGAAAGCTGAATTAATTACAGTCGATAGGAGTTTATGTAAATATTACAGCAAAAATAAAACGATCTTTCTGAGTTACTCAGTTTTTTTGAAATCTGCAAAAAACCTGTACAAACGAATTTAGTTTTGCGGTCCTAAAAATGGATCTTATTGCCAAAAATACTATAGGTATATGGAACCCTCGGCGCGCGAGTCCGACTCGCACTTGACCGGTTTTTTTTTCGATGACCGAAGTTATGGGTGAAAAATAGAAACACCGATTGAGGTCGGTCATGCTCTTCTTAATTTTATCTTTTCCATTTTTCTGTCTAGTTTATTAATATTCTTTTATTTTAACGTTTTTATTTGAATATTGTTTATCAAATAAAGATTTTTATGAAGAATTACATTTGACGTATTTTATTACCTATCTACGCACAGTACCTACCAACCAGTCTCCGTCGGTTGACCAGTCGCGTGGTTTTGAGTTTCACCCATAACATTGATCCTAGGATTGGACTATAGTATAGTCGACAAAATATTATTTGGGCCGATTTGCCTTAACGTCTTATCTACCAGAGAACAAATGATGAGTAATTCGGTCGATGCGCGTGCCAGTCGTAAACGGTAATTGTTTTCTATATTTTTGCTGAGATAGGTGTCGGCTGTTTTATTACAATATAATAATACTCTTTATTGCACACAGAAAAGAAAAAAAATTAAATAATGCGCTTCCTTATTACTATTTTTAACCGACTTCCAAAAAGGAGGTTATCAATACGACCCGCATGGTCAATTGCAATGGTCAAAAGTACACAAATTATGCGTATGTTAGTCTATATGAGCTTCTAAACATATGTACCAAATTTCATAAGTGTATGTATGTTTGTATACTTGTATGCTTGTATGTATGTTTTTCCACGAATATCTCTTGCAATAATTCTTTTTTGGTTGGATTGGGTATAATTTAACTTAGGGTACAGTGAAAGTTTCATTAAAATCGGTTCAGTAAAACTACAAAAGACAAATAATTGAGTAAGGTACTCGAACGAAAAAATATTACATAGAAATTGCTTCAATTACAACTGAAATAAAAAAAAAAGCAGAAATAAAAAGTAATTAAAAAAATTAAACCCACTTCAAAACTCAAAAGCGAGAACTAAAAGTTTTTGAGGTCGGTGCCAACCTAAATATTAGGAATAAAACACAGATGCATACCACGACTACCACAGTGGCAAGTTAACGTGTTTTACCTATTCCTAATATTCTGGCTGGCAACGACCTCAAAAACTATTATTTCTCGCTTTTCAGTCTTGAAGTCGGTTGAATTTTTTAAATTACTTTTTGTATGGGAGTCGTTTCGTGATAACATTCATCGGCTCAAATTATATTTCGTCAACGATAATGCTTGGTTGTATCAAATTATAAGTATTGACGCTATATGTAGTGTAGTATGCGTAATGTTACGTACTTATTTTGAATCATTTATTCACACTTTCAACAGTCTAACCGAAGAGCGGTTTTTCAATACCCTTGTCCTCGGGGCTAGATCGAGGTCAGGAGTAAGCCAATTGACAATACAAAAAAAACATGAGTTGAGGCTCAACTATTATGCGGCGGCTGTGTATAGTGTATTGAAAAATCGCTTGCCGTTTAGACCGTAGGCCATTCAGGTTTATCTGAAATTAAATTAAACTGATTCATAACATGTTTGATCTCTTGTCAACAGCTTTACAATAAAGATAAAATACACTACCGATCCGGCAGCTTCAGCATTGCAATGGCTGGAACCAAGTCAAACGTCCGGCAAGAAACATCCCTACTTGTTTAGCCAGTGTCAGGTTGGTCTTCTTCTTTTCTAGTCAAAGGCAAAACAGACTAAAAAAGCTTCGCCCAAAAAGTAGCCTTTTGGTTGCCTTCAAAAAGGTCCCTCCTAGTGCAGGAAACTGGAGAAGTAGGGCACGACAGCAAGTGTGTCATGGTTTGCAAAATACCGAACTCACGCCCCACCTCTTCATGAGTTCCCTGCACCTGCCAACGCCCGACCGCAGTCAGTTCAGTGACTTCCATATGGACCAGGGAAGGGGATTTTTTTTAATTAAAAACGTGTTACGCTTTTATCAGTGCGGTGATCGTTACCGTTGTGTGTTTATATACAGGGTGTAAGGGACGGTGTACCGAAAACTGGAAGGGCGTGCTCAGTCAAATAAACTGAACAACTTTCCCAAAGAAACATTTCTGGAAAATGAAAAAAAATTTTGACCTCTCCATACAAAATGCTCAGTCGGGTCGACAAATTTGTATGGTTAGGTCAAATTTTTTTTTCATTTTCCAGAAATGTTTCTTTGGGAAAGTTGTTCAGTTTGGTTGACTGAGCACGCCCTTTCAGTTTTCGATAGACCGTCCCTTACACCCTGTATATATTCTTTATTGTGCACAATTAAACAAAACAGTAGTGATAAAGGAGGTTCACAATGGCGAGCTTATCTCTATGAAGAGATCTCTTCCAGCCAATCAGAGTTTAGTGTAAAAAGTATATGACTGGGACAAGAATAAGTACACATCAAATAATAATAAGAAATAAGTAATAAGTAGTTTTCTGAAATTTGAGATCTCTATATGTATTCAATGTTGTGTTTGCTGCCATCTATCAAAGTTCCCTTCCCTATCCCAACTAACACTATATAATATGTATATACATTTAAATATAAATATAATATACTAACTACTCCAACTACTGTTATACCTATTATAGATATTTAACTTATTATTAATTAATTAGTATCACTGGTATGGCAAGATGAGATAAGGATTTTCATGTGTTACTTTTGTTTTCACCTTTACATAAAATTTTTGTTTATATCTAATTTTTACCAAAATCGTACGATCTAATCTCGCCCTTATGTAAACGTTATATTGTAAAAAGCCGGTTAAGGCCACCCACGGCACAGGTGTTTTCCTAGTGTGGGGACCGCTGATAAAACTTTTGTAACCATTCGAACTTTGGTAAATAAATGAATTTATTATTATTATTGTCTAATAAGAATTTCGAAAGAGAAATTGCTTTTTCTCTAACTTTAAGTGTGCTTTTTTTATCTCTCTGCTATTACATTAGTTTGGATATTTTTTGTCTATGCTATCATTTTATGCCTTTTGGACTTTCAAGAATTAATTATACAGCATGCATTTTTATTGGTTTTGCTCTCGAAGCACAGTAATTCTATTCAACAAGAAATTTTTCCAAAGAATATTTATTAAAAAAAATTAATTAAAGAATTTTTTTCACCTTTTCATGCTGGCTGCAATTTGGGTATATGATTTGCTCATAAATCATATTAATAGGGATGATAGATCAGCTCAATACGAATCGATTTGGTCCTTACAAGTTTTCCTGTGCGTCGCTGCGTTTTTGAGTTAAAGCAAAAAAAAAAATTAAAATAAGATACTAAATAATGTTTTTTTTGTCTGCCTTTGTGGTTCCTGTTTAATACTTCTGAAGATGTAGAAAATCGAAGAGGCAGACATGCAGGGCTCTGAATTATCACGGGACGAAGTAGTGAAATTTTGCATTTTGAAGCGCTGTAACTTTACGACGCAGGGCTATTATGGTGGCAGACCATTTTTCTGGGGTTTTATACATTGTATTTAATCAGATAGTCATAGTCTGCCAGGTGTAAGTTTCATTATCAAATTTCAAAACAGTTAAAACTTAATTCCTCAAAAACGCAGGGGTGTGGATTTCCGCTAATATTTTTTGTATATTTTAGAGGATGCTCCTTATCATCAGTCAAGGAGGCAGACAGAGCAAATCATATAGACATTTGTCCTTCATCACCCTTACTAGAAATTAAGTCGATCATGTACTATAAAGTCGAAAAATTATTTCGCGTAAAAAAAATTCTTCGGAAAAGTTGCTTGTTATCATAAGTAAAAGCACTGGGACTTCGAAGAAAACCAATGAATTCACGCTGTATGTAATTTCGTTAACAGCCGATACACGCTCGCTCGATCCTGCCCTGCCAAGACACGCCCGCAGTCAAATTTACATACGACGCGGAGATCACAGCTCCCGAACCTTTCACCGTCCTCATGAGCGCTTTGACTAAGGACCGACAAGCAACCAAAGCCATCTTCCACCAACCAGTGCCATTACCTTCGTACTTAATAGCTTTGGCCGTCGGTGTGCTCGAAAAACGGTCTATTGGACCTAGGTGAGTAGACTTGGACCTTAAGTCTTCCAACATCCGCATAAGCGTTTTGCCTAAGGAGGGAAAAGCAATCAAAACCGCCTTCCACCATCCAATGCCATTACCTTCTTACTTAATAAGTTTGGTGTGGCTGTCGATGTGCTTGAAAAGAGGTCTTAAGTATTGGACCTAGATGAGTAAATTTTAAACAAGATCCTCCCCGATCTCTTTACCGTCCATAATATAAGTGTCTAGTCTACATAACTCCATCAAACTAAGGCCATCTCCACCAGCCGGTGTCATTAACTTCGTCTTAATAGCTTTTTCTGGCTATCGGTGTGCTTGAAAAACACAATTTCACTCATTTAAATATTTATGTATATATATATTCTTTATTGCACACAAACTTAAAATAAAATTACAAAATTAAAGGACATATACAAGGGCGGAATATTATTTCGCGGGAAAATATAAGTACCTACTCGAAAACCCCACGGGCTCTTTTAACCATCCTAAATGTATAATTAACGTCCACGTTTTGAGTTATAGGTACTGACACTATTCCATTTTTCAAAACCAAAATAAACTCTTTCCAGGACGACAGTATGGACAGAAAAGGAAGAGATAGATCGTAGCGCTTGGGAGTTCGCAGACACTGAGAAATATCTCCAGGCTGCGGAGAGACTGTGCGGACCTTACGTGTGGACCCAGTACGACTTACTGGTGCTACCCCCATCCTTCCCGTACGGGGGAATGGAGAACCCGTGCCTTACTTTTGTTACTCCTACTTTGTTGGTAAGTGTGAAGTCACTCCATAAAACGCGCGCAAAATCACTACTCTTTCCATAAATTATGTGATTGACTGATAGTTGCATCTTATGCAATACTAGCAGTGCCCACGACTTCGTTCGAGTATAGTTTGGGATTTTACAGTCCACACAAATCAACTGGACCTGTTCAAACTGGGTTCTGAATTTGTGATTTTGGCTTATTTTCGAGCTACATATTAAAAAAAAAACAATGATCCAGCTTCGCCGTTTGAAACTTTACACGTCTTGCCTCTTCAGTTTGAGTGAAACGATTGCGATGAAATAAAGCATATGAGCTCGAAAATAAGCCAAAACCATTATCGAAAATCCCGTTTGAATCGGTCTAGTAGGTTGCGAGTTATTGAGGGGAGACGCAGAGCGCAGCACAATATTTCTATCCTTCAGATTTCTTCTTAATAAAGCGAGAGGGAAGACGTGTTCTGCTCTGCGCTGCGCCACCTGCGTTTCAGCATATGTCGACCTTGACGCACAGCCAAACAGACAAAAAAAATTAAAATATCTAAATGTGTCCTCCTATTACCTCTTCTGCGACCCTACTATGATTAGGCGATATATACTGAGACTTAATTGTTCCGAGTACAGAGAGAGATTGTTTTTCAATTTATTACAGGCTTAGCTACTACACTATCAGCCTAAACAGTACACTTTTTTTTTCTTTCTTTTTGCTCCCCTCGTAAAGCGATAGTGAACGAAGGAAAATTTCCGCGACTTTTAGAGACATCACAAATGGGGCTTACACATGAGATCACTTGAAATATTCAGCAGCTGCGCACTCCGTAGTCAATTTACTGTATAATAAACTATCTCTATTATCCACTAAATCACTAAATGCATAAAAAACTAAAATTACACAGAGAGCCTCACCAGTTTTGCCACAGTTTTGATACAGTGTTTCTATTGTTCAGGCGGGCGACCGCAGCCAAGCGGACGTGATAGTCCACGAGATAATGCACAGCTGGACCGGCAATCTGGTCACCAACCGGAACTTCGAACACTTCTGGCTCAACGAGGGTTTCACCGTGTTCTTGGAACGCAAAGTCGCTTCGTCCCTTATCGCGGACCCGGTCGAGGCTAAGAAGAGTAGGGATTTCCATAGTCTACTCGGGTTGCAGGAGTTGAGTGAAGCGGTGAGGATTTTTCTAATACTGATTTTGTTTCTATGTGTTTTATAAGGCTAGGCGCGTAAGGGTGGCATTCTCTTTTGATCTTTTTGAAGATTCTCTTTAGAATTGCAACTATCGCATACGAGAAGTCACCCGTGCATGCCTCTTATTTTTTTTATTGCGCTTCTAAGTTCTACCGCATTATTGAAAATGTTTAATTCCAATCATGCAATACGCAATTTTTTTTATTGCGCTTCTAAGTTCTACCGCATTATTGAAAATGTTTAATTCCAATCATGCAATACGCTTAATAGAAGAATCCATACCGGTAAAAAAAACTTTGAATTCGTTTTGTTGAAAATGTCGAAATCTGTATTGTATAAAACTTCCTTGCTTCTCAAAATGATCTTGCTCTTCCTTTCCACTTCGTGTAATCGACCTGTGTCCGTGATTCTGGCTCACAGGTCAACGGGCAATTCACCCCCAACGACCCATTAACCAGGCTGGTTCCCAACCTATCGGGCATTCACCCCGATGACGCCTTCTCACGCGTCCCTTACGAGAAGGGCTCTCTCTTTCTACGCTACCTCGAGGACTTAGTTGGAGGCCCTGGTAAGTCACAAAATAACACTCTTGCTTCTAGGTTAAGGATGAATTGGGCGTCGACAATCCACTCACGCAAATGGTCGTCAATCTAACTGGCGTCCATCCAGACGACGCCTTCTCTACCGTGCCTTACGAGAAGGGATCCCTCTTCTTGAGATATCTGGAAGATCTTATTGGAATCGGTTCGTATTCACGATTAGACAGCCCATGAGTATCTTCCCTTCATATAGCAATTTTTATTCTCAACGTAATTTCTTTCATCACAGATGCAGATAATCTACAGATTTTTATTTTAAATTATTTGTTTCTTTGTATTGCTCAGCGTTGGAAACGCACTGTAATTCAAAAGAAATCATGATCAATTGTTTTAATGTTGGTTTTGCCATGATGCAGGTAAGCAAGTATTAACCTTATTTTAATTAATAGAATTTTTGATTTGTGGTCTAGGTGGGAATGTTTTAATACCTAAGAATTCTAAGGAAAGTCAAGAGTAGTTTTATGGTATACTTTGTTTAACTATTGACCCCATAAGTACTAAGTAATGATTTTCGACCTATGTTCTTTGGAAAAAGTTGTTCAGATTCAAGGTCTAAATAAGTAACATGCTACAATGTGCTTACAATTTTTTTTAAACCCTATAAATAGTAATCCTGAAAAAGAGTTGCAATTCGCTTAGGAAACGTATGTTTAAGGTACCTCGAAACTTGGCTCATAGGCAGGAATAAGGTCAATAAGTAAAAATAAAAAATACGATTTTTTTTCGGTTGCAAATAATAAAGTTAAAAAATAATTTTGTTTTTGTCAAATATCGATAGGTCGTATGGCAGAATGAAACGTAGCCATGGCCAGTCTTAAAAAAAATTTACTGACAACTGTTCTAAGTAGTCTGTGGTCGGTTTATACAGCTGTTAGTTTTGTTTTTTATGTTAGGCAATGACTACTCATCACATTCTGCCATACGACCTATGGATATTGGACGAAAACGATTTTTTTTAAAAACCTCGTCATTTATGGCCGAAAAAAATTAGTAATTTTTATTTATCTTTAATGATCCTATTCCTGTTTATGAGCCAAGTTTCAAGGTACCTTACATTTATGTTTCCCTTGCGAAATAAATAAATTAATAGTAGCCTTTTTTAGAGATCGGAACCAAAACGGTAAAATTTATCTCAGCAACCACTGAAAGGGAGGCCTATGTCCAGCAGTGGACGTCTTTCGGCTGATATGATGATGAACCACTCATGATATCGTGCCAACGAACAAATTATAAAAATATCATTATTGTTGTAAGGGTGCCCAAATGGGGGGTAAAAAATTTAAATTGTCGTTACTAGCTCGAGTGGGGTATCATATAAAAGGGCTTTATTTTTAAATTCTAAAATATATTTATATTTTTTCACATTTTTTTATATTTTTTCACAACTCATAGTTTTCAAGTTATGATGAAAAATGTCTAATACCATTCCCCCTCCCTTATCTCCGAATTTTGCTGTGGGAAAAAAATCTGAATTAATTACAGTCAATAAACGTTTATGTAAATATTACAGGAAATATAAAACGATCTCCATAAGTAGCCCAGTTTTTTAGAAATCTGCAAAAAAACCTTTACGGTCTTAAAAATGGAATATATTGCCTCTAGAAAAACTAAAGGTATATCGGAACCCTCGCGCGCGAATCCGACTTGCAATTGACCGGTCTTTTTCCCATGAACAAAAAAAACAAAATACGAGTAAAGTCGAAAAAAGTAGCTTATTTATAATGACAGTAGTGTGACAGCAGGACGTCGGTGATGCGTAAGATATTGGAGCGACAAAGACCAGAAACATTGTTCCGTCCCACTCTCACACATAGATCTGTGCTGCTGTGATTCTAATCTAAAGTAAGCCCATCGTAAAAGGTCCGTTTTGACAGCTGTCAAACGTATGAAAAATTACGATCTGTAAAGAAAAATGAACCTTGTGCGTTTGTGCTATGGAAACGTCAAAACGGACTTCTTACGCTGGCCCTACTTTTGCTACATTATCTCCACTGCAGTGGGGAAAGGTTTGCGATGGTTAATTTGTATGTAACATCGACTGCAATAACGTCACTGTTCAACTTGTGATACTTGTATGTTGGCAGAGGTATTCGACGAGTTCCTCCGTTCGTACCTGGCCACGTTCCAGAAGCAATCGCTGGATACTGACGAGTTCAAGGCGTACCTCCTCGGCTATTTCAACGGGAAGCCGGCCGCGGACAAGCTCGCACACGTCAACTGGACTGCCTGGCTCTACACGCCCGGGATGCCACCGATCATTCCTAAGTAAGTCAATTCCAGGGATACTACCGGTCATTCCTAAGTAAGTTTAGTCTGGAGATGTTACCGATCATTCTCAAGTAATTTCACGCCGGTGATGCCACCGGTCATACCCTAAGTAAGTTTGCGCCAGGGATACCACCGATTATTTCTAAGTAATTTCACGCCGGTGATGCCACCGATCATACCTAATTAAGTAAGCCGGGGATGTCACCGATCATTCCTAAGTAAGTTTACTTCAGGGATATTACCGATCATTTACAAGTAATTTCACGCCGGTGATGCCACTGATCATTCCTAAGTAAGTTTACGCAGGGGATGTCACCGATCATTACCTAAGAATTTTACCCCAGAGATGTTACCGATCACTCTCAAGTAATTTAACGCCGGAGATGTCACCAATCTGATTATTTCTACAGGAAATAAGTCAGCTTCAGGGATGCCACCGATCGTATTTAAGCAAGTTTACGCCGGGGACGCCACCTGTAATATCCAAGTAATTTCACGCCGGTGATGCCACCGATCATACCTAATCAATTTTAAGCCGGGGATGCAACCGATCATTCCTAAGTAATTTAACGCCAGGTCAACTCCAGGGATGTCTCCCATTATTCCTAAGCAACTCTACTCCAGGGATGCCCCTATTATTCCTAAGTATGTCAACTCCTGGGATGCCATCGATTGTTCCCACCATACAAACCACATTTCAATCAATAAACAGATATATGCAGCATCTTGTGGTAGGTTTTTGCTCTAATCCATCTGCTTATAATGGAATAACGACTTTTCTTTTTTGATTAACAACTAAGAGCTTTTTCGTTATTCCATTATCAGCTTATAAGTTTTTTTTGTAATGTAGAAGATTAAGAATAAATAAACTTTACCAGAGTATAGATTTATATTTACGATAACGATAATACTGTCGCGTTTGCCCTATTAATAAATAATATAAAGTACGCGATGATTAGTCACAAAGGTCACAAAGCCATCACAGTTCAACGGTCAATATCTCCAAAAACTATATCAACAGTTGCAATAAGGATGGCGATGTCTGCGAGGTACAAACGTTTCGCCGTCTCCCGCATTCCCATTAAATGCGGACATGACGCGGATCGCAAGTGTACACGATATGGCTTCGAAGTCCCATCAGCCACCATGTAAATACCCAGTTCCCCTTTAGGAGTCTCCGTTGATGTATAAGTCGCCCCAGGTGGCACGGGATAACCTTCAGTACAAAGTTTAAAATGATGTATAAGAGCCTCCATTGAAGTCTTCATCTCAAGTCTAGAAGAGCGGCTTATTTTACTGTCATCTGTTCTTACTTCTCCTGCAGGCATAGTATCGAATACTTGGTTAAGTATTCTCAAAGATTGTCTCATTTCTTGCAATCGGAGAAGGTGACGGTCGTACGAGTCGCCGAAAGTTCCGACAACACACTCAAAATCGTACTTATCGTAACCGTCGTATGGAAACGCGATGCGCAAGTCCCATTTAACGCCTGTGCTTCTCAACATCGGACCAGAAAATCCGAGGCTTATCGCATCGTGAGCACTTACTGCTCCTATTCCAGCAGTCCTCGCGTAATAAAGTCTGTTACCAGTGGAAATGTCTTCAGTCTCATCGAATCTTTCGCCTAGTTTACGACAGAAATCGTACGCATCGTCAAGGAATCCAATAGGAATGTCTTGACTTACGCCGCCGACGCATATGTAGCAATTGTGAACGCGGGAACCGCACAGTCTTTCGAATAACTCGTAGATTTTCTCACGTTCTTCGCACATCCAAAAGAAAGGAGTGATGCCGCCGGCGTCTAAAATGGTTCCGGACACGTTTAGCATGTGGTTAGCTAACCTGCTTAATTCTGTGCACATGACTCGAATGGCCTGGGCTCTCGGTGGAGCCTGAATGTTTAGAAGTTTTTCCACGGCTAAAGCGAAGGTCTGCTCGTTAGCCATGGTTGAAACGTAATCAAGACGGTCCATGAAAGGGAGACTTTGGTTGTAATGCTTGTTTTCCATTAGTTTTTCTGTAGCTCTGTGCAAGTAGCCAATGTGCGGGTCTGCGCTAACCACTGTTTCACCATCAAGCTCGAGTATCAATCTAAGCACCCCGTGTGCTGCAGGATGTTGCGGACCAAAGTTTATCCACATGTTCTTGAGTTTTCTTTCGACGGGTGGTAAACGACCGTGGTAGACTATACGCAGGGCTTTCTCTTGCCCGGGAGGAACCCACATTACCGGCCCGCTAAATTGTTTTACGTATTCGGCGTCGGGAAACCATTTATGACCAAATAAAGTAGCGTCTAATGTAAATTTGCGAACTTTGAGTGTTCTACTTAGGAATGATAGATATTTGAAATTCTGCATGATTGCGATTCAATTAAGTTGTTACGTATAAAACTGATTCAAAATGACTCATCCTGCCATAAACCAGTGGCCAACTCGATTTGCAATCAAAAGTAATCGACAGTTTAACACAAACTGCTTATAGACGGAGAGCTAACTGTCGGCCACCCCACCTCATCACATACCAAAACAAAACCGATCTAGGGGTGCTGCATTTAAGATGCATTTGTTAAGGTGACGTCAGGTCAGAAAGCCTTTCGAATCAATTTTTGAAATAGTAAATAATTAAATTTATGTCTAAGAAAAATATATGATATTAAGAAAAATACCTATATGATTGGGGACACACACACACACACTAGTGCAATATTATTCGATAACACTAAGCTATAGAAAAAAGTCGCAAAATTACCTCTTTTCGAGACATTTTTTAAAATAATTTGGTTCATAATAAATTATTTGGTTAATTTGGTTATTGACCAAAATAAAGTGCTAATCTGATTAGAGTAGGTATATTTAATATTTAGATTAATAATAATAATAAAAAACATTGACAATATGCAAAAGTGTGGTTATTTGTCGTACTCCTTATAAATTAATAAAAAGTTAGACATAATTTTTGTGGACCACCTCGCCTTAAGACAAAGTTACTTACTTACTTTGTATTTTATTATTTTCAGTTACGACACTTCAATGACGAAAGCGGTTACCAATCTCCTCGCGATGATCGACCAGAACGGGGAACTTTCGCCCAATGATGTTAAAGACTTCAATCCTCATCAGCTCATCAACTTTTTACAAGAGATGATCGACAGGAAACCACTTCCAGCTGAAAAATTGGAAAATTTGGGCGCTCTTTACAAAGTAGCCGACAGCCACAACTCAGAAATTAGGTACAGGTGGCTCCGCCTATGCGTAAGAAGCAAGATACTTAGAAGGTTGCCTGAAGTATTTGAATTCGTGAACAGTCAAGGAAGAATGAAGTATGTCCGTCCTTTGTACAGAGACATGTATGCTTGGGAGGAGGTCAGAGACCAAGCTATAACCAACTTCAGGGAGAATGAACGTTATATGATGCACGTTTCTGCATACACGATTCGAAAGGACCTCCATCTCAGTGAAAATATGATACAGCAGCAATAGTTTTTTCTGTTTTACTTTATGTAAATACCTATTATTATTGCATACTATTTTAAATCGTTATTAAAACTATTATATTATAATGCATTTATACATTAATAAAATGTTATTATTATAATTAGTTGTTTTGTTTTGCTAAGTTGATGGGTTACAGACATCCATCCAAATAAACCTACCCTAGTACGCACGGCAGCAAGGAAGTGGAAGCTAAACCAGTATAAGCTGAACTAGGGTACGCTACAAACGCCCGGAACCGGGAAAATTCTTGCCATACAGGAAAAAAAAGCCGTTAAGTCTAGCATAATATGACTGTGATGATTCAGTTTTATTTTTAGTTATTTTTTTAAATTATGGCAACACTTTGAGCTGTCAAATTCAAACTGGCCAATCACAAAATTCCGCCAACCGAAAGTTTGCACTTGGTGGTGGCTCATGGAGGGGGATAACAGCCTTCGAGGTCTTGCGACAGTCAGTCGGACGTAGAGGTGGGTCGTTTTCGTTTTTCGGAATACCGAAACTAGCTATCGTTATAGTAGCCGATAGCGGCTTTTGAAACTATTTATTTTAATAACTATTTATTTTTGAATATCGCTTGACGTTCGGAAAACGAGTATCAGAATAACCGAAATGCGTGTTGGTTATTTTTATGAAATACGTGATTTAGTTAGATTAGGGATATTTTCGGATTTTTGATTGTAGATTTAAACAAATAATTAATAATAATTAACTTCGCGCTGTAATCAAGCTTCGTTCGTTCACGCGTTGAGTCGCGCGATCTCAATGGTTTTCGGTTTTCAGAAATAACTAGTTTCGCTCGATAGATAGTTTTCGCAATAGCCAATAACGTAATGAAGCTATTGCACCAATAAATAGTTATCAAAACTATTTACGTTATTTAACGCCCACCTCTAGTCGGACGACGCTTTTCGAACCGTCGTAGAAGTAAGATCTCTTGCTTATACTTAATAGTGTGTAATTTTATAAGAACGTGTTACAGTGAAAATATACTAGTTAAAAGTGAACGTTGTTTGGCTTTTCCTAAAATGACTATTATAGATCATTTACGCTTCCGTTCTTGATATTAATGATCCATATAAATATACATTTGCACTTTCGCATATAAAGTATAGCTAAAACATTAGATTTTTTTATTTTTGTAAATTTTTACCGGGCTTTTGACCGACTAGTCCGATCGTCTTGTATTTAAGGTGCATTGGGGTACGAGCGGATGGATTTTAGACGAATTGAAAAGATGTAAAAAATTCATTTTCTCGAAATCCGTTTAAGATAAATTACTAAAATACGGTGCAAAGGTTAATTTGGCTTTGGCTTTACATTTCGTTTATTCTTGTAAACCCAACAGTTTATATTTTTTATGCGTGTAAAAAAAGACATAATTTTTTTATGGCCATGGTGAAAAAAAATGCCCTTAGTGGTAAGTTAGGACGTACCTACCTTTGAACTCGCTTTTATATTGCTTTGAGAATACGGTCTATAAAAGTAAAATATCTGATCTTTAACGCTTTACAATTTATGGAAAACTGAGTTTTGTACAACTTGGCATATTAATGTTCTAATCGTGTTTATTTTTTCTTATTGATATGCTATATTTTTTTTTTACATTTTGTGATTCAAGCTTTGTCTGGGCAAAAGATGAACTATGCAGATTGGAGATAAGACTGTGTGGATTCGAATTTTGCTAGAGTCAATGACGTGGAAGTAGGTATTCTCGGTAGGTTCTTAAAAATTCTTTGGGTATTCTATATAATATCGATATACTTATTCGTTTTGTACTGGTAAAGACCGGATGGTCGTGCCCGATCTTTACCCTTGTGGGGGAACATCGGATACCAGCTAATAGCGATCCTAGGCGTGTTTTCTTCAGATCAATATGGCTTATTGTACTTAAAACCAAGAATCCAGAGGAAACAATACTTAAACAAGCTGTATTTTTGCAAAAAATACGGATAGAATTGAGAAAGGAGATCGGATTGATGGACAAGCCATAAAAATCATCACGGTTTTTGGAATCCAACATGGCAATGGCAAAGGTTTGGTTCGTTCGTCGGAGCGGCTGGTAGCTCAATATTTTTATCCAAATGTTCTTTGACGACCCAGGACAAATTACGACCGACAATTTTTTTTTATGGAAGTGTTCCTTAGGTCCATCCAAACATATCTAGAATGTTCCCTGCTGATCCTATTTTCGCTCCCCCCTCCCCCCCTCATTTTAGATTTTTCTATATATCTCTAAAACGGTTGAAGTTAGGGGAAAGTTATCAATTTAAGACTTGATTGTTATAAAATTACCAATTCATAGACACCTATTTTATTTTGATGTGACCTACAGTACCTGAAATATAGCTACAAACGGTTCACCAAAAATTAAAAATTATCTTCAAATCATTTTTTGTACTAACTTTTAACAAAAACTACTGGAGTTGTGGCAAAATTATCTAAGAGCATGTGAATCTTGATACATTTAGAAATAAAACGAGACATAATTCATCATTATTGTCTCCGGAAAATTGTTTGAAGCCCTGATTAACACATCTTTGAAGAGACAGATCAACAGAACTTTGGATGATAGTCAGCACGGCTTTAGAGAGGCTAGGTATACTGTGCGTTCCAATATGCGCTAACAGACTGCTTTAGAGCACTGTGAGCGCGCTTAAGTCGGTCCAAATTGACCAAAAGCGTGCTCTAAAGCACTCGCTCGTTCACCGCCTTACGTCATTGATGACGTCATCGTTTCTGCTATCAGTGCTTTAGTCAAATAGGTGGAGCAGTGAAAGCGCTAATGTCAAAATCGATTTAACACATATAAAATCCCACACGTTTGCAGCCAGCTGATGTTTCTCAAGTTTTGATTTAATGAGTTTGTCTCTAATGGAAATGAGAGTGGATTTGGCGCACATTTTTCAGGGATTAGCTTAGGCTTTGTTAAAGAAAATAAAAACAAAACTGACATTTTGACAGATGAACACGTGAGCGCGCTTAAATCCATTCCAAATTGACTTGAGACATTAAAGCAGTGATAGCTTTGTGAGCGTGCTAAATCAATTTGGACCGTCCGTGAGTACTATATACGTTTTTAGCAGCGTTTGTACAATTTGGAACACAGCGATAATTCATCATTATTGCAGCACTGGTTCTCGATTTACAGCGAGTTACATCAAACACCCTAAGATAATTTTATAGGACAAATGAAGTAGGAACAGTGTAGTTTTTTGGGCGAAATAGTTTATTTTTATTCCATTCAATTAAATTGGAAGTGCCATAATTTAATCCTAGAAGACAACGTGAGTTTTACTGTTCCTACTTCTTTCGTCCTTTAAAATTATCATAGGGTGTTTGATGTAACTCGCTGTAAATCGAGAACCAGTGCTGCAATAATGACGAATTATGTCTCGTTTTATTCCTAAATGTATCAAGATTCACATGTTCTTACATAATTTTGCCGCAACTCCAGTAGTTTTTGTTAAAAGTTAGTACAAAAAATGATTTAAAGATAATTTAAAATTTTTGGTGAACTGTCTGTAGCTATAATTCAGGTAATACAAGTAAGGCCTGCACCAAACAGCTTTCAACATTAAAAGGAATTTTATGAGAGTCTTCTCAATTCATTTTACTCCTGAGTCATAAGCTGCAAATGTGATTTATGGTGAAAAATAGTTCAAGCGGAAACCTCGAGCGAAACTTAATAATTTTAACGAACAAATAACATTCGAAAAAATGTTTTATATATATATTTTAATAGAATATGACAAGAGCTATCGTCTGACATCTCATGTTTCAAAATAGAAGCAACCCATTTGTTATTATATTTTATTTCTTATTTTATTATACAAGTGACGCCATCTAGTTACTTAAAGCTTAAATCTTTTCGATTTTCAGGGGAAATTGGTTATTTTTATTTGATGTATTTAAATTTTAAGTGCCATTATTTAATCCTGAAAGACAACGTCAGTTTCACTGTTCCTACTTCTTTTGTCCTATAAAATTATCTCAGGGTGTTTGATGTAACTCGCTGTAAATCGAGAACCAGTGCTGCAATAATTATTATTATTATTATTATTTTATTTAAAATTTACAAATATAGTTGACAGCAAAATGCCAAAGCACTATATGTATAGTCGTACATAACATGATATCATATAAAATTTATATAAAATATAAATTAAATTAAATAAATCTATCATTTGAACTATTACAAATCGGATAGTTTACATTAAGAAACTTGATACAGTCTTTTACAAATACATTTGAACTGGATCCGTACAGGTCGGCCTCTGGGAGAGCCTTAAGAAGTAAATTAAGGGAAGTAATAGCTCGTATTGTAGGAGCGGTAGTCGCGCGCACTGTGCGCGTGCTCGGTACTGCCAGCAGAGGCCGGCGCACGCGTGGATTTGCAGGTCCTCCACCACGTATGTACCCAATCGGGACACTAAGTCCTATACGTTCTACTACTCCAGGATGGTCACGCTTGTGAATTAGGACAAGATGGAAATACGTCAGAACTGCCAGTTTGCGCCTTAGATTCAGCGTATCTAGATCCACCATGGCTGTCACAAAGAGGGACGGGTAAAGATATGGGTAATACCCGAATTTTCTTTTGTACATAGATCTTGCAAACTTCTTATGCACCTTTTCAACCATATCAGAATATTTGGTTTCATGAGGATCCCAGACGATAGAATTGTACTCCAACCGGCTTCTGACGTACGACTTGTAAAGCGTTAAGGCGACTCGATGGTCCCTAAACTGCTGGGCAGTACGCATAACAAAACCTAGCATTTTGTTCGCGTTTTTACATACCTCAATCGTGTGAGCTCGGAAATTAAGTTGCTTGTCTAAAATAAGTCCTAAATCCCTATTTTCGTTTACTTGATTCAAGGTGCACCCTAACAGTTCGTATTTTGTGACAAGAGGAGTGGAGGAGTTTGTGAAACTCATTACATTGCATTTTGAAACGTTCAGTGGCAAGCGATTCATGACACTCCATTCAGCCACAGCATCAATATCCTCTTGCAAAGCCTCGCTGTCCGAGTTATTTCTAATGGCCAGAAAGAGCTTTAAGTCGTCGGCAAAAAGCAAGCACTTTGCAGCTCTGACAACCTTCGGTAAGTCGTCCACCATTATCAGAAACTGAGTGGGACCTAGGGTGCTACCCTGACTTACACCTGACCTTGTATAGTAGGCCTTGGATTGGTAGCCCGAAAATTGAACATATTGTTTGCGATTACGGAGATAATCAGCTAGAAAGGAAAGAAGTTTGGGAGCAACTATAGCGGCCAATTTTCTTAGTAGAATGTCGTTATCTACCAAGTCAAATGCCTTTCTAAAATCGAAAAACGCAGTATCGACTTGATGTTTTGCATCTAACTCAGCTAGTACATAGTCATTAAATTCAATTTGATTTGACGCCGTAGACCTAGCCTCTCTAAAGCCGTGCTGACTATCATCCAAAGTTCTGTTGATCTGTCTCTTCAAAGATGTGTTAATCAGGGCTTCAAACAATTTTCCGGAGACAATAATGATGAATTATGTCTCGTTTTATTCCTAAATGTATCAAGATTCACATGCTCTTAGATAATTTTGCCACAACTCCAGTAGTTTTTGTTAAAAGTTAGTACAAAAAATGATTTGAAGATAATTTTTAATTTTTGGTGAACTGTTTGTAGCTATATTTCAGGTACTGTAGGTCACATTGAAATAAAATAGGTGTCTATGGGTTGGTAATTTTATAACCATCAAGTCTTAGATAGACGACTTTCCCCTAACTTCAACTGTTTTAGAGATAAATAGAAAAATCTAAAATTAGGGACCTTCTTGAGGGGGGGGGGGAGGGGGGGAGCGAAAATGGGATCGGCAGGGGACTTTCTAGATATGTTTGGATGGACCTAAGGAACACTTTCATAAAAAAAAATTGACGGCCGTAATTTTTCCTGGGTACCATTTCTAAAAATATTGAACTATGGTGGGAATCAGCGGGAATCAGATCGATGCAAAATAAAATGACGTTGTGCACAATGTTGCCAGTACCTACTAAAAATATGGCCAAATTCGCGAAATATACGACTTGTACACGTCGCACAAAATAACTTTGGCCCTGTCATTGATGCGCAGAAGAAAAAAATGGCCCATTTTTTACTACTGCGCATCAATGACAGGGCCAAAGTTATTTTGTGCGTCGTATACGCGGTCTTATACCTCCTCTTTGTAGAACTATTAATAATTCTGTGCCTCCTCCAGTCTTTCCCCAACGCACCTTATAGGTAGTCGACCAACTGTGCGTTCCATTTTGCGCTAACAGACTGCTTTAGAGCACTGTGAGCGCGCTTAAGTCGGTCCAAATTGACCTAAAGCGTGCTCTAAAGCACTCGCTCATTCACCACCTTACGTCATTGATGACGTCATCGTTTCTGCTATCAGTGCTTTAGTCAAATAGGTGGAGCAGTGAAAGCGCTAATGTCAAAATCGATTTGACACATATAAAATCCCACACATTTGCAGCCAGCTGACGTTTCTCAAGTTTAAATTTTAATGAGTTTGTCTCTAATGGAAATGAGAGTGGATTTGGCGCACATTTTTGAGGGATTAGCTTAGGCTTTGTGAAATAAAATCAAAACAAAACTGACATTTTGACATATGAACACGTGAGCGCGCTTAAATCCATTCCAAATTGACTAGAGCCATTAAAGCAGTGATAGCTTTGTGAGCGTGCTAAATCAATTTGGACCGTCCGTGAGTACTGTATACGCTTTTAGCAGCGTTTGTACAATTTGGAACACAGCGTAAAGCACTGATAGCAAAAACCGCACAGTAGCTGTGCGTTCCAATATGCACTAACAGACTGCTTTAGAGCACTGTGAGCGCGCTTAAGTCGGTCCAAATTGACCTAAAGCGTGCTCTAAAGCACTCGCTCTTTCACCGCCTTACGTCATTGATGACGTCATCGTTTCTGCTATCAGTGCTTTAGTCAAATAGGTGGAGCAGTGAAAGCGCTAATGTCAAAATCGATTTGACACATATAAAATCCCACACGTTTGCAGCCAGCTGATGTTTCTCAAGTTTTGATTTTAATGAGTTTGTCTCTAATGGAAATGAGAGTGGATTTGGCGCACATTTTTCAGGGATTAGCTTAGGCTTTGTTAAAGAAAATAAAAACAAAACTGACATTTTGACAGATGAACACGTGAGCGCGCTTAAATCCATTCCAAATTGACTAGAGCCATTAAAGCAGTGATAGCTTTGTGAGCGTGCTAAATCAATTTGGACCGTCCGTGAGTACTGTATACGCTTTTAGCAGCGTTTGTACAATTTGGAACACAGCCTAGGTGGAGCAGTGAAAGCGCTTATGTCAAAATCGATTTGACACATAAAATCCCACACATTTGCAACCAGCTGACGTTACTCAAGTTTTAATTTTAATGAGTTTGTCTCTAAAGGAAATGAGAGTGGATTTGGTGCACATTTTTGAGGGATTAGCTTAGGCTTTGTTAAAGAAAATAAAAACAAAACTGACATTTTGACAGATGAACACGTGAGCGCGCTTAAATCCATTCCAAATTGACTATAGCTACAAAAGCAGTGATAGCTTTGTGAGCGTGCAAAATCAATTTGGACCGGCCGTCAGTACTGTATACGCTTTTAGCAGCGTTTGTACAATTTGGAACACAGCGATTTTTGAACGAAAGTACGTAATGTCACACTACGGTTTAAAACCTGCTCATGAGCTTTGTGTGCGGTTTTAGCGCGCTAATAGTCGGTTCAAAACTTGCTCGTATTCACTCGTTTAAGCGACGTGACGTCATCAGTGACGTCACTTTAGCGCGCTATCATTGCATACGAAAATGAGGTAGTGCAGCGTGTGCGAAACGTCAAATTCATAAGACATTTGTCATCAATGTCGTTTTCGAGAGGTTGTTTTCAACTTTTTTTGGGGTTTTTAGATTTAATTATCTTATCGAATAATCATTATCTCTCAATAATTTCTTAAAACGCAAAACAAAATCAAAATTTAATTTTTCTCAGTGACATTGACATAAGCGCGCTCTAGTCTGGTTTAAAACTGTATTCGATCGTATTCGACGAATGCACGCATATAGAAATAAACCGACTATATTCAGTGAATGTGATGTGTGCGTTGAATTCAACAGTACGGATTAAAACCTGCTCATGAGCTTTGTGTGCGGTTTTAGCGCGCTAATAGTCGGTTCAAAACTTGCTCGTATTCACTCGTTTAAGCGACGTGACGTCATCAGTGACGTCACTTTAGCGCGCTATCATTGCATACGAAAATGAGGTAGTGCAGCGTGTGCGAAACGTCAAATTCATAAGACATTTGTCATCAATCTCGTTTTCGAGAGATTTTTTTCAACTTTTTTTGGGGTTTAAGATTAAATTATCTTATCGAATAATCATTATCTCTCAATAATATCTTAAAACGCAAAATAAAATCAAACTTTTAATTTTTCTCAGTGACATTGACATAAGCGCGCTCTAGTCTGGTTTAAAACTGTATTCGATGATATTCGACGAATGCACGCATATAGAAATAAACCGACTATATTCAGTGAATGTGATGTGTGCGTTGATTTCAAGAAACAATCCGTAGTGCAAGAAACAATCCGTAGTGTCAGTCGTAGGTAACTGTCAAAATTATTTTTCAACATTTGAAGATGGCGGTCGTGTTTATATTTCAATTTTAGTTTTATTTGTTTATTGAAGAGTTTAATGAATAATTTGATTGGGTGTTATGCAGTAAACGTCTTTGAAAATGAACATCTATTAGAAGATTGGAATACATGCATTTATCAAGATTTTTGGATGGAGAGAAGCGGCCCATCGACACTTCAATAATTTTCCCCATCAACTTATCGGAGTCATCATAGTACACAGGCCCTCGTCTTCGTGATGTGGATTCCTGTGTAAATCTTTCACTTGACATTGGCGAACTCGCCATAATTTTATAATAATTTGTTAACTTGACATTGTGCAAAATACATCTGAGATGTGACGCCATTAAATAAATATCTATCTATCTAACCTCTTGGGGTAAAGTTAACAACCTCGATATTCTTCATTTCTTTTGAAAAGGTAATAAATAAAACAACCAAACAAAGGAAAACTTCTGTTCCTTAGCACAATTGAAACCGTCAACTAAGTAAGATATGTCTGCTGCCAAACGAGTGCAGGTTAGATTTTTCAACTATTTCTACATCACGTATTTTTATAACTTGCGTCGATCCAGTTTTCCAATAAACTTCATCATAATTTCAGCAATGGGCGACCTTCGCTCGTACATGGCATATATTCGACTGCAAGTGGCAAGACCCCTATGAATCGGCTAATGTTATCAAGAAGTATTTGATGGGGCTACATAAGCCCATCTATCACCCTATGAACGACTGCGGAGACGTCGTTGTTTGTATTAACAGCAAACAGATAGCTTTAAGAGGAGATGAATGGAGGCAAAGAGCATATTTCCATCACACGGGATACCCTGGAGGTGCTTCGTGGACTCTCGCCTGGGAAGTCCATAATAAGGACCCGACAATGGTTTGTAATAAGTTTTGAAACAATTCGTTATCTTAAAATATGAAGTACCTACTATAACGTAACTACAGTACGTAATTGTTAATCCTAGCTTGGTAGAAATATAGACTGCATATGAATTACTTCAAAACATCCCATGAAATTTTCACTGCAGGACAGAGAGCTCTCTCCAGAACTCCGGCAAAAATTTGTGGTTCTTTGGAGGGGTTTTACCATAATCACCATGTTTGTAACCATTGTGGCTGGCAACCGCTGCTGTTGGTGACCGCAGTATGTAAGATGGTACAATACACAAAGATGGGTTGGTTTTCTATCAAAATAATAACTATGAAAATAAAATTATTAAATACACTGGCATAACTTTTTGGCAGGTTGTTTTTTAGACTGGACAATAACAACAATTTTTTTAAACCAGTGGCAGCAGGTAAATATTATGGTTGATGGGCTTACTCTTGCCCTCAATCTAGCCCCGCGTTTTAATTAGTAGTCTAATGTTGTTATACCTCACTCAAAAATGTTATCTTATCAGTTAATATTACTGATAGTTAAATCTAGTCTTTGTCTACATTTCAAGTAGGTCATTTAATGCAGTTTATCAAAAATGAACACTTTCACTCATGTTTACTGTCTGAGACTTTAAACATATATAAAATAAATAGATAAATATTAAGAATATTTTAAGTATTAAGAATATATTAAGTATATCATACTATTTTACTGTTACTGTCAGTTGCAGAAAATGTCTTTAAAGTTAAAGCTACTTAAAAGCTAATGCTGACACTGTTTTGTTGACAAAGAATGTGTCAACAATAGATTTAATGGAGCTATCTGTTACTAGAATTTTTTCTCGTTTGTAATTTATTATTATTAATACTATTTTTTTTAATTGGTTGGTGTCAACATTGTCTGAAATTATGTAGATGATGGATATACTTAAATGAAGATGAAATAGTAGATTATTATCAAAAGTTGCAAAAATAATGTGTTCTTTTCAACTGTATACCATTCTAATTTAATATTACTTTTAGAATCATTGTTGACACCAGTTACTCGAAAAAAATTATCATCCCGAGTTAAATGATAACCTCAAATTCATGTAAAAAAGAGGATATTTCTGACTAGCTTTGTGTAAAACAATTGTGTGTACTGTGGTTACCAAAGAGAAATATTTTCTTAACTGCAAAAAGTTTGTTTACAAAAACAACGTAGCATTCTTTCGTGAGCTCTATTTATAGATATAACAAAAAATAAGTAGATACTTAAATTTCTGCTTCAGATAATCAAGAAGGCAGTCTACAGAGCAATGAGGGGCATACTTCAAAGGCGCCATACGATGGAGCGCCTGTTCATCTACCCTAATGAAAATATCCCTGAAGATGTCATGTCCAATGTTACCAACCAGATCAGACAAATCAGATTAGTTCCACAAAGACTCGATCACATACCTAAAGAAGAGTTTGAGAAATACCCTAAGGTAATGGAGTATCCTCAAGATTATGTGCTCAAATGAAGTACTCTAAATATTGTGTGGCTATCTATTTAGTTAGTGTAATCATTAGATTGTATTATAATAAATTGTTAATTACAGAATCTAATGTTTTTATTTTATACAAAGCGCACTTGACAAGCTAGGAAAATGACGTAATCCTGTTGGTTGAAATTTTCCTTGGAGGTGCCACGAATTTCCCTAGTTCACAGGCTTAGCTCCCTTGTATAGCACTAGTGGAAAAGCAGGATTAGGTAAGTACGAGGGCCAAACCGAAAAGATCGGGAATAGAATACTCAGGAATAAATTAGATTAAAACCTTTTTGGTTTATGACATGTAGTATTATTTCAAACACAATTCCATTTTTGAATTTTAAAAAAAGTAAAAAAGAAAAGAGTAGTAGCCATTTGAATTTGACAAGTCAGTGGGGAAAATGGAGCTTACGCGGGAACATTTCCGTGCCATAATTTTTCACAACTTTTGTCGAGGTTTATCTCAAGAACAATGTCTCGCCGAGCTTGTTTCTGTTTATGAACTTGAAGCACCCAGTAAAACGACTATATATCGTTGGTATTCTGAGTTTAGTCGTGGACGTTCCTCTCTCACGACAGTTCCTTCTACTGGTCGACCAAAAACAGCGGTAACACAAGATAACATCGATCGATCAATTAATAAAAGAAGATAGACATGTGACATACGATTCGACAATTCGGGCTTCTCTCAGCATTGGTATGACAGCGATTCAAACTATTTTACATGATGAACTGGGTGTCAAGAAGTTAGTTTCCCGCTGGGTGCCCCATCGTTTGACCGAGGAACAAAAGTCGGCTCGTGTTAATTGGTGTCGGTCTACTCTGCAACGGTTCAATAGAGGGAGCTGAAATGCAGTTTACAATATCGTCTCTGGTGATGAATCGTGGATTTATTCATATGAGCCCGAAAGAAAACATCAATCGGCTGTTTGGGTCTTCGAAGGCGAGGTCAAACCAACAAAAGTTGTCCGCTCTCGTAGCGTGTCGAAAAAAATGGTCGCTTCGTTTGTATCGAAAACTGGTCATGTGGCTGCGATTCCTTTACAAGAACGCAGAACGGTTACTGCTGATTGGTACACAATAGTTTGTTTGCCGGAAGTCATAAGAGAACTTCGTAAAATTAATCCGAATCGTCGCATCATTCTTCACCAGGATAATGCGAGCTCACATACCGCTCGCAAAACGATCGCGTTTTTAAATCAGGAAAACGTGGAGTTAATGGACCATCCACCGTATAGCCCTGACTTGAGCCCCAATGATTATTTTACATTCCCAAGAATTAAAGATATGCTACGTGGTCAACGATTTCAAGGCCCAGAAGAGGCAGTCGAAGCTTACAAATCGGCCGTTTCGACTATATCCACTTCAGACTGGAATTACTGTTATAATAATTGGTTTGATAGAATGCAAAAGTGCATCGATTGTCACGGAGAATACTTCGAAAAACAATGAAAGTAAATATTGTTGTATTATTTTTGTACTTTTTTCTATTCCCGATCATTTCGATGTGGCCCTCGTATTTACACTCATTGTTTATGATCAAAATAAGTTGTAAGGTTTTATGTAAACTAAGATAAAGACATTTATATTTAAGTAAACATATAAATCAATTTAGCGCATGATGGGTAGGTACATGGTAGCGCGAATGGTAAGGAGTTTGGAGCACGTCGTTTGGAGCGTCACGGAAATACTTTGGCATGGCACTGTAGTGACCCTGGGGTGGACCCCTCCAGTATTCTTTAGGCACCGGCTGGGGCACCATCGGGACATTTTGGAGATCCAAGTCTACAATTTTAATACTCTCCGGATTTTTCGGCATATCAACATAAAGAGACTGCTCCCCAGAGGAACTTTCAACCACCATTACAGGGTGCATCTCGGCATTCAGCTCGTTCTTAGGGCCATCAACTACAATGACCGGATCGATGTTGTGTTCTGCGCTGTTATAGGAAAACGCATTTGTCTCGTCCATCTCTGCTATCTTCTGCATTACATCTTCAGGCACGTACATCGGGCTGATGTCTATAAAATTCATTTCAGGGTAGAACTTCCGCATGGATTCGGGGTCCTCGAAAGGAACGTCGACGATATGTACTTCGCCAATGCCTGCTTGGAAATGCTTGGAGTGTGAGACTTTCACGGGAACTGGTAAAACATCTTCGAGAACATCGGAGCGAGCATCTTCCGCGACTTTGACAGCAGTGGGACTAGTTTCATCGTTTGTCGGGATTGTGTCTTCGAGTTGTATCGGGGAAAGATCTACATGCGCGACACCAGCATTGGTCTCATCCGTGTCACGCTTCGTAAGGGACGATAGAATGAGGCTTTCGGGCAACGCCGAAGCTACAGCGAGTAGCGCTAGTGTTACGAATAATCTCATGTCTGAAAAGATAAATAATATATATTTTTAAAATCTAACAGATAGTTGCACAATGCTTCTAAATTAAGAGTCTGTTAAATCTATTGCTAGAAAGAGCTTTAAAAACGCTTTCTGCTAATGCAATAAGACTATATTACGTATTTGAACATTTTACAAACTTTTTGTGACTTAGTGTATCCAATGGATAAAGAGCGTGTACGAGCGTACGTGCACTTGCGGCTAAAGGTTTAATAATTTTACAATCAATTTTTATTTGATGAAGCTCTGACCAAAATATTTCATTGATTTAGAACAATAAGGAAAATTTCAAAAGAAGATTTACATCATAGGATATAGTTGAACGCATTACTCATAAGTATTTAAGATGACGAACAAGCTAACAATGAAATCGCGAAAAAACTCACTGTTTCATACTTTTCAATACATAAATCGATAAAATATGATATGGCCTAACTTTGTTTCTTATCATTAGTCTCAATTGCAATATTTGAAGTAACTTTTATCACTAACAAAACAAAAACACACCATAAAACAAGAATCTAGACTTACCTGATTGTAAAATTGTCGAGCAATAACGGCAGATATCCTCGCTCCAATATATAATAATCAATGCTGCATCTTATCTCCCAGCTTTACTGATAACCGTTCATTGGTCCACGTAAAATGAATTTAGATATATGCATTGTTTGTCAATACATGAGTAAGTTACCCATTTTATGAAATAACACTTTTTTTTTTGAGAGATTTTCCGGTAATATTTCTGATTCAAGCCTAATCTTGTGATAAACTGATAAAAAGCTTAGGTACTAATTAGTCATATCACAATCGATTACGAATCAGCAATAATATAACACATACGATTTTAGTTTACCTTTAACACTGACTAGGAAGGAATAACAAAAAAAGGATGTTATTTAAAAGAATTATAATATTTTCATATTTAAACAATAACTAAATGGAATATAGGTAAATAGTACGCATAACAATTTCAACGTATCGAACGCAACCATTCAGCGATTTGAATGTTTCACTTAATAAATAATCTGTTTGCATAACAGAGCAGATTTACATTTTAACAAAGATTGTTATGTGGGAAAAATCTTATTAATATACATTGTGAGCAAAATATTTTGTATAAATAAAACATTGCTCTGGCGAATGTTGTATAGATTACACGTATGGTCAGTGTTGTAGCCAAGACGCAAACATGGGTAATTTTTGCCTAAACAACTTATCGTTTTATTTCCTTGATCAAATTGTATACCTACAGTTTTATTTATATGTATAATTTCTTCACTTCATTTGAATGCCAGTTAAGTTATGAAAGGAAAAATATGATTTACATCGTAATTTTTAGTATTCTTTTTCCAGTAGTGCGCTAACGCCGCTACTTGATAACGAACAAATTTTCTATAAACAAGAATAATCCCATATCAGCGTTTCTGTAATAAATCATATTAAATACAAATGAGATATTTTTTTCACAGAGATGCACACATATCCATTGCACTCCTGGCTACAACCCATGTATTATTATTAGACTTTGCTCTATTTATTTACATATTATTATGAGTTATACAATACGCCGTATTTATAATTTTAACCTATAAAGGCTTATTTTATTATCAGTGCATTTTTTTATTTATTACTTAGACATTAAAACTGAACTTCTTTTGAAAAGAAATATCGGTCCAATGAGAAATAAAAATTTTGTTGTCCTATACAGGGTGTAAGGGACGGTATACCGAAAAGACGTGCTCAGTCAACGAAACTGAACAACTTTTGAAAATGAAAAAAAAAATTGCCCTCTCTATACAATCTGTTCGATCAGAGTGAGCAATTTTTATGGAGATCAAAATTTTTTTTCACATCGCAAAAATATTTCTTTGGGAAAGTTGTTCAGTTTCGTTGACTGAGCACGCCAATCTTAACAAAACGGTCTGTAGATGGCGTTTTTAGTTTATCGACCTATGTTTATACAGGTAAGTTGTTCAGTTTTACGGTCAGAGTAAAAACAAAAAAATTATGAACTGATAAATAAATGAGTCTGTATTTCACTTACGAATTCAGTACAATGAGCTAGGGGGTTATTTCACTCCAACAACTTAAGAAGATACATTCGAAGTTCCTTGTTATTTCGAAGCAGACATTAATCACACTTGAACTTACAAAAAACAAGGTTTTTTTTAAAGGAAGACTGGGGAAAGTTCTGATTGTTTTGTGTTGTTCTGAAATATTGATTGACAACTGTCAAGAAATTTTGAGCTCCCCACACAAACTTGTCATGACATACATACATACAATCGATCACGCATGTTTCCCGTCGGGATAGGCACAGACCACCGCCCTCCACTTTCTACGATCTTCACATACTTCCGTCTTGAAGGCTTTGAGATTTTTTTATCTAAAAAGTCGTCATCCGACCTATATTTCTCTGAAAAAGGATTTGCGTAATTTTTGTCCCCAAGTCGTTTTATTTTGAAAAATAAGAGGACGATTGCCTGAACACATGAACCAAGTGAAGTAGACTGAGTGAAATAATTATCCTCTACCTACGCACATACAGCACTAACTATACAATATTCTTCCTATATACCGAGATACATACAGCTAAATATATTTGGCAATATAAAAAATAAGGAATAGATTACACTCGAGATTTTTATCAATCACATTGCCTGCCTATAGCTGCGGTCGAATGTACAAATATGGAGGTACGAATGACAGTAAAAAACATATCAAATTTTACGATCGATAGTATATTACGGAACAACTTGTAAAGTTCTGATTCTTTACAATTTACAACTTAAAAAAATATGGTACCATCCAAACCAAACCATTTTGTACACACGACAACAGCAAATCTCATACATATTTTTATTAATAAAATCTTTTGGAATACGTTACCTTATGTGGTACCTAATATTCTTACAGTTAATGTAAAACGAATGACTATAAAATATACACCATAAATGATATAACAGAAAAAATGTTCTTACATTAGCATAAGACACAAAATCTTACAAAAATCTCATACAAGCCATAAAGCCCGCGATTGTATAGCGTGCCCAGGATAAGTTTGGCTCTGATGGTTATTTTCTGCGCATGAGTGACAGGCGGAGAGCCAATGAACGATTCTCTCGCCTGCCCCCACCTGCCGCGCTCACCCCCGCGATTATTTTCATAGCCAGAGTAATTTTGTACGATGTATAGTTTTTATGTACAGTCGAACCAACTGATTCGTGACCCATGTTGGCAAGAATTAGTTTGAAACTGTCAAGACAATAAGATTTTGTTCTGTCATTTTGAAAGCATGTTTTTTCAATCTACTTGTAGTTGACTGTATGCACGAAAATAAGCCGGGTCATGATACAAATTGGTCGATAGTACCTACATTAAGCCCGCGTCACACAGAGGCGGTAGCGGAAGCGTTCCAGGGCCAGTATTTTTTGTAAAGTATGAGTTCTTATGAATTAATGACGTTTATTTGCAAGAATACATTAACAAGAACATAATTGCACCCTGTCACATTAAAAAGCGGTCGCGGCGCGGTTTTTTGTTCCCGCCAAACCGCCCCGGACCGCTTTTGCAATCATACCGCCTCTGTGTGACTTGAGCTGTAATGTCATTTATATGTTTTATATGGGCGAGTACATATAGAGTCAAGAGCACATCAAGCTAGATATAGTGCGGGGCAAAAAACTTGAACAATAATCGCGTCGTCGCGTAGCTTTGCGCACGTCAATTTCTACGTAAAATCGACTCGCGCAGCCAAGGTCATTGTTCAAGTAATTTGCCCACACCTATACGCTGTTTTGAGGATAAATGGGGCTGGGTTCCAAGTTCCCAACGGCCACTGCGACCTGAGAAGATCTATTGTAGCCAAAGATGGACACGTTGGACTCAAGGTATTCAGCGTTGGTATAACCTTTAGGCCGGTATTTCACTGGGACACCACTGTGGCGCCACTGGTGTCCGTAACTAGACACCAGTAAAGACACACCCTGCGGCCACAGTATTAAGGGCTATATTTCACTGGGAGTGGTAGCGCGACCAGTATCCGAACTGGTTGCGCAACCAAACGGACACCAGGTGAGTAACTCTCTATAGAGCTGTATACATTTTGTTGGTAGCGGCGACTGGTTGCGCTGCCATGGTGTCCCAGTGAAATACCGGCCTTAGGGTGGTAGTAACTTAACTATAACCGAATATACGTCTTGTTCTCTCCATCATACTCACCAGAGAGAGTTTTTGTTATGATTAGATGATACAATTGATACTTTATGTAACAGACTGATATTGCATTCTACGTAAAGGGCTTTATAGCGAGTGTATGTAAAATTAAATAGCCTAGTAGCTTTAATAAAAACCTAGTTTGACGACGTCTTCCTTTTACCATGGAGGAATATGACTGGAGGGTTGACAACCGCCTATTGGATATCTTAACCTCTTTAATCTCGGGTAACAAGCTGAGCCGTGGTCGGAGTCCCGCAAAGCGACCTTATGGCTTGTTAGCGAACTATACTTTTTCTGGATTAAGCCTTCCCCTCTCCACGCGTAGGGTGATGTAAAGTATTAAATTTAGGCTAACAACAGAGGCAACATAAGTCTACGCCATAATTTTTTTCGTACAAAATGGTCCAAGTTGGTGGTTTAGTTTAGTCCATAAACGTCAGATTCTCAAAACAATTGTGCAAATGTCAAATTCTACAGCTGTTTAAGTATCTATGAGACGTTAAATTTTTATTCGTATTTCGACCTATGTTCCTTAAGGAAAGTTGTTCAGTTTCAAACACGCTGTATAAACGCAAGTCTAGGCATGAAAGGTTCAGATTCTTGCAGATTCAACCGTCAAAGAAAGGGGTTAACTGCTGGTTTCCAGATTTAGTTGGCATTTCATAGAATAAGTTGTTTCTGGAATGTGGTATTTTTTATATAGATATTTTTTGGTGAAAACGCTGAAATTTTCTACTTGATTTAAAGGAACAAACTAGTGTAGGCAACGAAGCAGTTGACCCCAACATAAATGTCTCAGGCAGATTTTATTTGACAGGATGATAAAAAATCATGAATTAAATGTAAATTCAAAATATCCAAAAAAAAATTTTACAAAAAAAAATTTTCATACTTTTTTTGTAATTTTTGTATGGTTAAATAAAAAAAAAAACGATTTTTTTTTTGGATTTTTTATAGAAGGTTTGTCTCATGTAGTGTAATACCCCAGCAAAGTTTCATCGACTGAGGATTTTATGTGGGGGTCTTCATACAACGATCCGCTTCGTTGCCTAGACTAAACTCTTTCTTTGAAAACAATGCAAAAAGTTGTAGCTACACATGTAACGGACTTTTAAAAGAAAAGTTTTTGTACCACTGTCTGTTAGTAAGGCAACTTTTCTGGCTGTAAGTGTTCTTTTAGGTTTCGTTTTCCAGTAGGCGTTTTGCAGTCCTCTATAACATGATGCATCCATAATTTTACTAACAAATAGTTGTCATGGTTTGTGGTGTATTTTCGCGAGATCATTGAAACATAAAGCTGTAGAAAAAAACTCATTTTACGAAAAAGAACTATTCAGTACATACCATCAGTTTGCCAAACTAAGTGTTATTTTATAATGCTACTAGGTGTAAATATTTTTTTTTATTATGTTACAATTTTACTTACAAATCGTCACATAAGTTTGACACCGAAATATCTTAAAAAATAACATTAAATATATGAAATATTTGCTCTAGCTATCGGACTATTTAAATGTGCAGTAATGTATAGAGGAGAGTGGTAGGAAATAAATCAGTTCAGTCAGAAAAGTACTATACTTTTCCATATACTATAATGTTCCAATTCTGATACAGTGAAGTCACTTTTCATCTGAGAAAAATATATTTTTTCTCCATAAGACGACGTTTATTTCCTACCACCTTACAGCCTTTCCAAATACGTGGAAAATCCTATTGTTGTACACTCTGTAAGTCAAACAAAGTTTTCATAGCGATTTATTTGTGAACGAACGAGAAGGTTTACTTATTATATTAGATTCTCAAAATGCAACATAAGCAAAACTCGTTAACATTCAACAAATGGCAAATAAAACCGTTTTATATCAACAAGTGAATGTGACATTTCATAGAATCTCACATTCGTGGAAAAAGGCATTTGTAGAATATGACAATTATGGAATTATAATTTTGAGAAACTGACATTTGCCGAAAAATAAAGCCAGAACCAGCCTTTTTTTTAACAGTGTGTTATTATTAAAATATGTCATTCGACTTTACCAAAAAGACGTATTTATTCATAAAGGATGTAAGGGACAGGTTTCCGGAAACTGAAAGGGCATGATCAGCCAACGAAACTGAACAACTTTAAGTAAATAAAACTTTCAGAAAATGACGATAGAAATCGACCTCTCCATTCATACGACCCGTGTGGTGCCGGCAAAGAATTGTACCAACCCATATATACCCGTGGGTGTCGTAAGAGGCGACTAAGGGTTAACTGGAGGATGGGCAGCAGCATCCTCCTGAGTCTTACATCTTACTTACTGCGGTCACCTACAACCGCGGTCCATGGTGCCAGCCGTAACGCTAACAAGCGAGGTGACTATGGTACTTCCCCTCCACATTTTTCCAGCAAAAGCTAAAATTCTGGAGGGAGCTCCCTGTCCTGTAGTGGACGTTTCATGGGATGTTATGATGATTCATACGTGTACTGTACAATCGAGTTTACAATTTTGTATGAACAGGCCGATTTTTGTTTTCATTTTTTGAAAGTTGTTAAGTTACGTAGACTGATCATGTCTTTTCAGTTTCCGGAAACCTGTCCATACACCCTGTATATACAAGGTTATTTTTTTGGACCTGATTTCCTTTTGCCAACTTATTAGTGAGGTCAAAAGCAACAACTTTTGTTCTACGACTTTGCTAAAAAAATTTCGACTTTCCATACTAAACTGGTCACGTGACCGACCCATTTTGTATGGGAAGTTGAAAATTTTTCGTGCGTTGTTAGCTAAGTCATAGAACAAAAGTTGTTTGATTTTGACCTCACTAATAAGTGGGCAAAAGGATATCAGGTCCAAAAAAATAACCTAGTGTACCCTTCTAACATTCTCCAATGATTCTCCACTAATTAAGAAAGTCTGTATACTTTGGACGTGTGTGTGTGTGAAGTTAGGGTGTGTGGTCGCTACACGAGTGTGTTCCGGGCGGGAGGTGCCGCCGCTTCCCCACTCATTTGATTGCGCGCGCTTCGGGCAGAAACGCGTCCCAGTAGCGGATTGCCTGGAAACGTAACTTAATTAATAAAACGTTCTGCTAAATGCATGTTTAATGTCTAAACTGCTTTACAAAAGCTGCGTTCCGAATCAACAATAATATCGCGCGCTCAAAAGCGTCCCGAATCACTTTTGGCATTCTTTTGACAGCACTGTGAGCGGTATTATCGTTGATTCGGAACGCAGCTTAAGTAGGCGAAATACGTACAGTCAACGACAGGTCACGCTTGACACTCGCAACGCGACTCTAGCTCATACGTCTATTGAAATAAGAACGGTACAAAGTCCAATGTGTCAAGCTTGATGTGCTCTTGACTGTACACGATGCGAATTAGTTGGAATAAATATGCATATCCTGTTGTTGATTGTTGCACTTCAGAATTTCTTAAAAATATTTAATTTTATGAAAATAATCAAGAAATCGCCTGTCTTTAACATGGTGTACGTTCATTTACTTATATGTAAGTACTAGCCCATCGGCACGTTACAATGTCCCCAATTCGTTGGTCCGAAATCTGACGTTTAGGACCAACAAATGTCAGTCGTTGTCAGTCATATTGTCAACATTGGATGCAAATAAACTTCCCAACAAAATGGAATGTTCTTAGTTTAAGAAACAATATACTCTTATTATTATTATTGTTATTTCTTATTATTAATTTTGACTATAATCCAATTAATGAAACTGAAAAACCAGACCTAAATCACATATAAACAGTAAAAAGTTGGTTTTGTTTTTTCCCGCCATATTATTTCCGTTCCGTGTATTTAGCACCGACCGAAGTACTACACAACGTAGTTCACGCGATTTTTCACAGATGACGCTATTTTTTCTTGTATGGGGAAATTTTGAACCGCTTGTTCCCAAGACCCTATCTTGACTATATAAATCTATGTGTACGTTTCATTTTCCATATATTGTATACTATAGGAATACACATTGTACAGTCAACAGCATGCCAAGCTTGACACATTGGACTTTGTACGGACGGCAGCAAGCAGGTGGAACCAGCGCTACGGTACAAACGCCCGAAACCAGGGACCCGCTGAAGGTCAAAGTGTATCCATCAAAGTGCGGCCGTGTGTACCGTTTTGATTTCAATTCTATTTTACATTGCATAAACAAAGAATCGTTGAATAATGTTAACAGCCTCCGTGGTTTATTGGTTAGAGCGTTTGGCTTTCGAACGGAGGTTTTGGATTCGATTCTCGGTGGGTACAAAGTCAAACAAAACTGTGTAACCTCCCCACTTTGGTTCGAAAATTACAGACTGAATTACCAGATTAAGATAAATCTATGTTTCGGAAGGCACGTGACGCCGTTGCTCTCTGTAAAGACCAATGAAGTGCGAGCGATATAGCAATCTCTAATGGTAATACTGCAAGATAGGAAAGTGGGTGTCGTAACGTAAGAGGCGACTCAGGGTTAATGAACCAGAGGATGGGCAGCAGCATCCTTCTTTTTACTATCGTAACGTCTTACATTCTGCTGTCACCAACAACCGCAGTCCATGGTGCCAGCTGTAACGCTAACAAGCGTGGTGACTATGGTACTTCCCCTCTACATTGTTTCAGCTAAAGCTGGAATTTTGGAGAGAGGTCCCTGTCCTGTAGTGGATGTTTCATTGGATGTCATAATGAATCAGACTCTTTGTTCATCTAGACCTTAAAAAAGACGTAAATGCTAAATCAATGTCTCTAGCTATGTTATAAATATACTAGCTCTATAACAGCCTGTTGCACAAACCATCTTTAAAGTTAAATCCCATTGTTGTCACTTTCTTTGTCACCAAAACAGAAAGGAGTCGGCAATAGACTTAAAAGAGCTTTAAAGACGGTTTGTGCAACTGGCGGTGAGAGTGTTGTAAGCAGCGAACTACAATACTATAGAACGATAACTACGCTTCAAACTTGACCCCAGGAAATAGTTACCTAAGTAGGCGGAGCTAAAATAGTTACCTCTCAACTACCACTAGCTGACATTGCAGCACGCGTGCGAACCAATCCCTGCTCTCGTTCTGAATTTGAACCAATTGATTCGTATTTTGAATAAACGTCCTTTTGGTTTCACGTAGGGCCACTTTTTGTGTGGAATTTGTTCTGAGTTAGAGTTCCATAGTATTGTCACAGTAAAGAGAAGGGCTTATCAGCAGTATGGAAGCTTCATACTAAACGTCCAAAATGGCGCACTCACACAGACGCACGTTTCTACAGGCCGCTAAGCAAAGTTCGCTCTGAATTAGATCGCGGTTGTCGCGTGAAGGGAAGCGGTGGGTTAGTTTGCTGTCGGTTGTTTCATGTCATATTGTGCGGCATATTGATATATATAAATTTTCATTTCTGCCCTGCCCTTGTGTGATAAATGGCGGCTAAGTGACGTTTTGCGATTAAAGGCGACTTAGAGACTTACCCTATCCGGGTGTGATAAAAGGCGACTAAGTGTCTTAATCTGTCCTTGTGTCATAAAAGGCGACTAAGTGTCCTAATCTTTGTTTGAAATTGAATTTGTTTTGTTTTGAATTTGTTTAAAAAAATTTTTTTTCGTTTTTCATTTATTATTTAATGTATGTATTTATTGTTTGGTTATGCAATGTATGAGTCTTCGTTGCTCGAAAAATAAAATTTTGATTTGATGTTTGATTTGTTACCAAAGATTTCGGACCTCTCCTTTATTTTTCTGTGTTTGTTACAACCCTGACGTTCCAATGATGCAAGATTCGATTTTCAAAAAAATAATCCGAGTTTCCATACTGTTGATAAGCCCATCTCTTTACTGTGGTATTGTAGTTCGCTGGTTGTAGGTACCTGTGCCTGGTGTGTGACGTGCTCGTCGAGGTATCTCAGTACGGTGGCTTTCAGTTCGTCGAGCCGCACCTCCTCCCAGCGCTCCAACTCCTTCTTGATCACGCGCGAGATTTGGTCGAACTCTTGCTGACCGCGTTCTACTTTTGATTCCCACTGTACATGAAATATTATAGATAAACTACCTGGGCGACCGAAGTTCGCTCTATAATAGCCGCCATTAAAATATCATCGGATGAGCAAGTTATGCTACAACAGATGGCGCTTTAAGTTGCGGTATTTTAAAAAATGCTTAAAAACTCGGGGAAAACGATTTTTCCCAGACATGAGACCTAGCTAGATCGATTTTTGCCCCCGAAAACCCCGTTATGGCAAATTTCATCGATATTATTAGAGCCGTTTTCGAGAAACCGATTACAAATATATATACAAATATTGCTCGTTTAATAGGATAGGATAAACACTCTTTTGCACAGAATTTGTGAACAAAAACATGGACAAAGGCAGCCTTATCGGTGTAAGCCACGGTATACAAGACACTAGGTGTAAGCAAACTCTTCCAGACAACCTTTGGGAAGAGGAATCCATTATAATTAAATGAGTGTAACAAAGTAAAGAGCATTTAAAACATACATTTCAAAATATCTGATACAAACTTCGCAATGGAAGAAGTCGCACTGTTGCTTTCTGACAAAATACGAGTAATTTAGGAGATACGAGAGAACAACGTATGCTGACTGTACCTCTATGATCTCCTGGCTGGCTTGTTCGATCTTGTCGGGCCGGTTGGCGAGTTCGGCCTTCGCCTTGTTTTCGCGCCGTTTTGTAAGCTGCATCTGGGCGTGTTGCCAGTTTTGGAACACCTACAAACAAAATGCAGTGTGAATATGATTAGAATAGTGAAAAGGCTTAGAATAGTGAAATGGCTTAGAATAGGGAATAGGCTTGGAATAGTGAATAGGCTTAGAATAGTGAATAGGCTTAGAATACTGAATAGGATTAGAATAGTGAATAGGCTTAGAATACTGAATAGGATTAGAATAGGGAATAGGCTTCGAATAGTGAATATGCTTAGAATAGTGAATAGGCTTAGAATACTGAATAGGATTAGAATAGGGAATAGGCGTCGAATAGTGAATATGCTTAGAATAGTGAATAGGCTTAGAATACTGAATAGGATTAGAATAGGGAATAGGCTTCGAATAGTGAATATGCTCTGAATAGTGAATATGCTCTGAATAGTGAATAGGCTTAGAATTGTGAATATGCTCTGAATAGTGAATATGCTCTGAATAGTGAATAGGCTTAGAATTGTGAATAGGCTTGGGTAAATAGGTTTAGAATAGTGAACAGGCTAAAAATAGTGAATAGGCTTAAGTAAATAGGTTTAGAATAGTGAACAGGCTAAAAATAGTGAATAGGCTTAGAATAGTGAATAGGCTTAGGTAAATAGGTTTAGAATAGTGAACAGGCTAAAAATAGTGAATAGGCTTATAATAGTGAATAGGCTTAGGTAAATAGGTTTAGAATAGTGAACAGGCTAAAAATAGTGAATAGGCTTAGAATAGTAAATAGGCTTCTTCTGGGCAGGCGCGTTCCATCGTCGACATCATCTCTGTCCTCAGGGCTAGATCATATACTAACCACGACCAGATACAACCAGGAATTTAATCATTGAGTGTGAAAAATCTGGTGATATTTGATTGATAATAATTTATATATGATTTACCTTATGATCAATTTTCTTAGCTTATTTATTCCAACGCTTACCAACACATTTTGCAGCTATGTCAAAAGCAATCGGCTAAAGCTGTCAGAAAAAACAAATTTGTAAAACCATGTTATTCTTTCCTTCAAATACTTTGGTTTTAGTGCCATGGCTGCAAAATAGATTGGTAAGCGTTGAAATAAACGAAAAAAAAAATGGATCACATATAAGAGTTTTTCAGGACATACATTAACTGCCCATGAACTGGAACGTTGCGCAGTGAACGTTTCATGGGATGTTATGGTGAACTGGAACATTATATTTACCTTAACTCTTTCATGGAAAACGTCCTTAATGGCGCCGATGAGCCCGAGGTAGTCTTTGATGTGTTCTGTTAGTACGTAGAAGTCTGTGTTCGATTGCTCGTTCCTAAGATGCTCTATCTGTAAACAAATAATAAAACTGTAGAAAAAGTCAGGTCTGTACATTATTTTAGCAAATTTTGATCTAAACTACTTATTTTATCGATGCGCTAAAAATCCCACAAATCCGAGATTTTGGAAGATGTGCGCACGGGCGCAGAAACACATTTACATACAAATACAAAATAATTTATTAAAAAGGCCCCAGAGAATACAAAAGTAGATTAGTAGCCAAGGGCTGTAAGGCGAGGGCGCCTATAGTTCGAGGGAGCAATTGATGCTTACACCCGAGCTAACTACTCTGCTTTACATCTCGATTGTAAGGTAAGTAGGTCCTTATTACCACCAAATTGTAGGTGACCAATTAGCGCTATAGGGTAATAATGTAGCTAGAAAAGCCCTAGGGCGGTAAGTAATTAAAACGCCCGCCGCCCTGCTGCTGGAGGCGGCCATCAAGGCGGAGCCGCGCGTGGAGGTGCTTACAATTACTTACCGCCCTAGGGCTTTTCTAGCTACATTATTAACCTAGAGCGCTACTTGGTCACCTACAGGCCCCATTTGGGGGTAATAAGGACCTACTTACCGAATATGAGAGATGTAAAAGGATTTTTTTGGTACCCTCACTAGGCTAAGCCTGTGTCGTGGGTATCAAAACAGGTTGTTACTAACAGGACTGCTCACCTTGAGCAGGTCTCTGGCTCCGGGCGTTTGTATCGTAGCGCTGGTTCAGCTTATACTGGTTTTGTTTCTACGTGCTTGCTGCCGCACGTACGAGGCTACGAGCACGAGCATCACCAAAAACCACTCATCATCATCTCGTGTGGGTTGCAAGGTCGATGAACGACCTCACAAACCATGGTCTCAGAGTTGTTGAGCCGCTAAAGACCTCAGACATAACTAATTAACAACTACAACCGTAGATAGTAGTCGGGACCGACAGCTTAACGTGCCTTCCGAAGCACGGAATCATCTAACTTTTTAGACAATCAGGTGATTCATCCTGCAATGTCCTAACCAAACTGGGGAGTTCGCACAAAGAGATTTTTGTTTGACAGTGTCCCCACCGGGAATTGGATCCAGAACCTCCGGATCGAGAGCAGAGCGTACTAACCACGGAGGCTGTTACTAAATTATTTTTTATAGATTTTCACATAAATCTAAAGCTTAGCTTGGGGTATTATACAAGATGCGACAGAAACGGTTTATAGAAACTGAACAGAGCCCATGAGACTGAACCACTTTTCCAAAGAAACAGGTCGAAACACGAAAATTTTTTTTGGCAGTCCTAACAAAATGCGCTTTCAAAAAAATTCTCATGCTTAGTTGGTGCCGTTTCTATGGGAAGTTAAAAGTTTTAATTCGACCATGGGAAAAGTTTTACAGTTTCATGTTAAGATTCACATTATTCATGAGTTTTATACCATTTACGTTACTTGTTGTATAGGCTATAAATCATCACAATCAGTCTACGAAGAAAATATTTCTTGAAAGTTAAGATTCATATTTTGTTGACAGTCATTTGTTTCGGAAAATAGGACAATCTGAACACTATCAACTGTACCAGCAATTACCAGTTAGAACCAGTTACAACCAACCAAAGTACTAACCGCCAGTTGCTTACAGCATCTTTAATGTTAAAGCTACCTAAAATCTAAAGGTTTTCTTCTCCAAAACTGAGCTGATTCAATTACGTTATCTTGAAAACATTTAATTTTTTTCCGGTAGTCGTCTAAATATGGCTGAAAAACGACGCATTTTTCTCAGGTTTTTGGGTAGTCATATTTCTTTTGGTATTTATTTTTCGTAAATAAAGAATTGACAGGCGCATGCCTACAGTAGACCTTGATTTAAGGCGAGGGTATCCAACTTTTGGTCATCTTCCGACGGATTTATTCACAAAACTAAACAAGTTATTAAATTTTAAAAAATACTGTTATAATATTTGATCTTTTATCTAATGTCTCGTTGTAATCAAAACACGATAATAATGATTTGGCTTGATAGAAAAAAATTATTAAAGTAGTTCGTTTTATGATTTTTAGACCGATTTTCTGATAAGATTTTATATGATACAAGAATATAAAAATTAAACAGTTTATTAGAGATCTACATTTTCTAGTGTCTCGGTGCTTAAAAAATTCAAATTTTATATGTCAAAATTAAAAAACCTCTAAAATCATGCAAAAAAAGGCAAGCCGCTCCGCCAGTGTCCACAGCCTAGCGAAACTCCTTTATAAAGAAAAATACTATGGAATTTGAGCAAAAAATTATGGCAGCGTTTTTTGTTTCTTTCTTCCGGATATTCTTTCCTTGTCACGTACTGTCATTAGCTTACAATATGGCGACTGTTTATTTACGATGTGATCACTGGTGTTTATTTTCATAACTTTCCGTTAATTTGTTGTATTTCTTAATCAAATTGTTGTGAAAACTTTGGTTATTTCACGAACAACTGTTTCGGCATCAAAATGCATTATAAAAAATGTGAAATATGTGGATTAAGATCGGGACGGCTATCAGGAGAAAAACGTATATTTATGGCTAGATTTCCGACGGATGAGACGCGGTAAGTAATTTATTTTACTAATTTCATGGTTTACTACGATTTCTAGACATTTCCAATGTTTTTCCCAATAGTATTACTTGAAAACCAAAGTTGAAATCTTATAACCTAAAAAGTTCTAGAGATGTGGTGGAACATTATCGATAAATTAATATGAACCAAAAATTCGTACGAGAATTTATAACCTTTATACATTGTTTTATTATATTTTCGTTTGCAGATGCAGACAATGGGTAAAAGCTGCTGGGAATGAGGAATTGGCTTATGTACCCATCGAGAAATTACATCAGTTGAAGTTCGTATGTGGAAAGCATTTAAGAAGAAACGATGAAGTGTTGCAAGATTTTCCTTTACATCTTGCTAAAAGTTCAGGTACCATACTTACATTACTTAAGTTCTTAATATTTTTGATTTGGAATTCTGGGGGAGCTTCCTGTCCAGCAGTGGACCCTGCATGGGATGATAGAATTATGATCTTCTTTGGGGACTTTCATATGCTTATGTACCTATTATTTACGGTGTGACCAGAGGTGTATCAAATACTTTTACTGTAGATCTATCAAATAACAACTTATAGCAACGTCAGCCCCTGCAGCTGTCCTCACCAATAATAAATTCTGATGTGTCTTTGTACAGGGGGTCATGCTTTTGGCGCTGGATGGCTAGGTGTCTGGATATTCAATACTAATAAGTTATTTTTTTATACAGAAACCATTGCACAAGAAGATGCTAGCTCAGCGGTTGATAAAGACTATGTGCACGGAATATTAGTAGGTCTACAGAAAATAAAAGTTGGTTTGGAAAATTTAGGTAAGTGCATTTTTTTTTGATAAATAAATACATAGGTGATACATGAATTAAATATTTTATTCATTAAAAGCTTAAAAGCTTTAATATGATGATAAGCTAGTATTACTATATATCTGTGTTTTGTTTATGATAATGAATTTTATTTTAAAACAGAAACCATTGCACAAGAAGACGCAAGTTCAGCGGTTGTTACAGACCATGTGCACAAAATTCATAATTTGCCGAGTACAAGCAGGTCTACAGAAAATCTAGTTGGTTTGGAAAATTTAGGTAAGTGCTTCTTTTTTTTTGATAAATACAAAACATAGGTAATACTTAAATAAATTAAATATTTTATTTATGAAAAACTTAAAAACTTTAATATGATGATAAACTAGTATTACTATCTACTCGTATCTGTGATTTGTTTATGGTAAGGAAATTTATTTTTATACAGAAACCATTGCACGAGAAGACGCAAACTCAGCGGTTGTTACAGACCATGTGCACGAAATTCATACTTTGCCAAGTACAACAACAGGTGTTAAAAGCTTTAATTTTGTAATTTGAAATTAAAAATAAAAACACTAAAAAGATAACTAGCTGTTAACAAATTCAAATGTTTAATTTTTATCTTTTATCTTTTATTTCAGAATACAGCATTTTGAAACCAGTGATACAAGTACGAGTAAAAAGACCAGGAGGAGATGGAGAGGCGTTGAAAGTGATCTTTTAGTGATTTGAGATGATTTGAGATGAAGCTGGTAAAAAATTAAAATGAAAATTTTTAATTTTCATCTTTGTGAATTCAAATTATATGTAACGTTTCTTTTTGAATTTTAGGATACAGCATTTTGAAACTAGTGATACATGAACAAAGACCAGGAGGAGATAGAGGTATTGAAAGCTTTCATCTAATTATTTGAAAAGAAAAATAAAAACACCTTAAAGATAACAAGCTGGTAACAAATTAAAATAAAAATGGTTATTTTTTATTTTTGTGAATCCAAAATATTGGTAACGTTTATTTTTAAATTTCAGGATACAGCATTTTAAAACCAGTGATACATGCACAAAGACCGGGAGGAGATAGAGAGTTGTTGGAAGCGTTCCTCATGTAATTAAAAAAAACGCTATGAACATAACCGGCTGTTGCGGATACTTTATCAATATATATTAAATTGTTTAATTAAATAAATGTTTTTTTATTTATACGTACTTTTTCCCAAATAAAAAATGAGACCCCATCCACCTGCATTTTTTTAAAAATATCGTTATCGATAAATTCAGCAGGCTACCACAGGGCGCAGCTCTGACTTCCGTAGTAACTCCGTAATATTGGCACTATTGCTTTTTTTAAATCTATGTTGGCCATATATTTTAGGGCAAATTGAAGCAAAAGTGACATAAGAAAGTCCCGCCTCTTAAAACGGAGTGATTTATTTCCTCTATGAGTGTCCAGCCGGACGTCATCGAGGTAGGACCTGTGTTGTGTTGCGCTCCGACTCCCCCCCACCGTCGCGATAGCTCCGAAATTTAATTCATTAAATATTTCAATTATTTTAGGTCGAGTTTAAGGTGTTTGTAATATAGTATTTATGTAAAGGTCGCTCACCTCGTCAAAAGCTATCGATTTACACTAATACCATTTTTATTGGTCTCAGTACTTGGTTCCATACGGGTCATTTTCAGAAAAGCCTAAAATCATGTAGGTAACACCTTAAAAATTTCCAAACTTCGTTATATTCCTAGGACTTAATGAGGTTATACCGTTAAAAAGTCTTCTTCCATACAGGTTCACTGAGTTTAGTTTCCCTAATAACTATATTTTTTCCACAAATAAAGATTGTGTCACTAATCACCGATGAAAACGAGTGTAACCAAATGCATTTTAGCACTTCGAAGCCGTATAATGAAAAAACTGCTAGGCAAATCGTGATACATATACCTTTATCTGAATAAGTATGTATTCAAGATTCTAAAAAATATAATTTATTTATACCAACACATTAGAACTACGTTATTTGGGCTGTAACACTTTTTAAGACAAAAATATTGTCCCTACCAAAACGCACACATTTTTCATATAATTATTATACTAAAATTATTTGGGTATGGTCGCGAAAAATTGTACAAATATAATTTTCCGTTTGTCCCGATTTTATTTTTGTCATATTTTGAAAATTATTTGACAAATTAGATTTGTTGTGCATTGTTGTGAATGACCAGCTTCTGTCCTCTAGATAATAGTATCGCAGTCTAATCTATCTGTCAGAGATGCATTTTTAAATAAATATTTTCTACTATTACTGCTTTCATTCCTATACAAAAACTTTTGGTCCGCCTTTGTATCAAAAACTGCTATCACTTCCGAAACAGATAAGTTTTTGGGTATTTTTTTCATTTTACTTAAGCTGAACAATACTTTTTCAACATGTTTCTGAACGTGCTTATGAAAATACCGTTTCAATTAGCGTTTAAAAAAGTGTCCACTTTTTCTATGAAAATGTAACGTCATGAATGTAACAATGGTTTCAACCATTTCCCTTTGAGCAATTTGTATATTTTTGCTATTAGCATAATTGGAAACACTATCGAGCAAGACGCCAACATTCAGAAACAAAAGTCGGCCATATTTGCCCGATGAAAATTGTGATTTGTATCGATTACGGATCTATGCGGAATAGTGAAGGAGGAAGCGAAAAGGAAATTAGGAGAAGAACTCAGATGGGCAAAGACGCTATGAGCAAACTTAAAAAGATATGGCAAGACAGAAACATATCCAACTCTACCAAAATGAGACTTGTGCGTACCTTAGTACCCTATCTTCCTTTACGGTTCAGAATCTTGGATAATTCGAGAATCTGAGAAAAAAACCGGAAACTTGAAATGTCAGCTGAAGATTCGCATCGTTTTACTACTGATGATAGCGATGATGATTTTGGTGCTTTGAGTGAAGAAAAACAGAGTTTTAGCATCAAAAATCCGTCGAAATTTTCACAAGTTAATTTTGAGTGGCCTCCCCAAATTTCTCGAGTAAAATAAAATCATTACTCGCTGAATAAATCGGGTATGTTCACAGAATTCGGCGTAGATGGTTTTAACGCGATAATATGCAAACGAGTGGCATCTCTGATGACCAGGGTGCGGGGCAGCTCCAACACTCTCTTGAGGGTGATAGCGGAACGCATGGACGGCCCAGTTCTGAGACATTGGAACTTATTACATGTGTACCCCAATGACAATTATAAGTTTTACTAACACTAGGTTAAGATATCTTACTAACACAATATGGACTTGTAATTTAATTTATTGTAATTATTATTATTAAGTCTGAAATAAACATTTTCAATTCAATTCAATTAAAAAAAAATCTGGTCGACACGATCCGTTTTTACCATTTTTTCTATCTAAAACTACAGGCAGTTAAATAAGTAAGTTCTAAATAAACTACAGGTCCAGTACATCAATCGTGTCGACCAGATTTTCAGCGAGTAATGATTTTTTATCGAAGTGGCGCTAGTGTACACTCAAGATATTCGGGGAGCGCCTTTAGGGCCCTTTTCTTTCTTGTGTTACACCTACTTTAGCAAGCTCGTAATACATGCAGAAATCCTTATCAGTCATTATTTTGTCGATAGCTCAGCTTTTTTTTCGATATCAATAAATTGGGGATTTCTGATAATGACCCATACGTTTTTGCCCATCTCCCTTTTTTGGAATAATCACATTTTACCTTTTGTGGAAGAAAAATATTACGAATACGAAAGTGTGTATTGTGTGCATTTCTTCAAACTACATATGTTCACTATTTGTCTACACTGACTGGCTAAATTGATTTCGATTTATTTTATTTAATTTTATGTTTTGAAGCCGATTGAGTTTCGAAAAACTGTCATTATATTGAAATTTTGTCATAAATCTTCGTGGGTGGAACAGGATATAGTTTATACTTTTATCTAAAAAGTAAAGATTACGATACAATAATACAAAATCCACTTCCGAGCTTTTTAAGCTATAATTGTAAAAAATTCCGAAGCTTAATTCAAATTTGGCGCGTAGTTGCTTACGCGCCCGACCGCGCGAGCGGCCCCCCGCGGTAGGCGGAGTCTCCCACCCCCGCAATTTGGGTGAATCGTTGAATACGCTCGCCTTAAAAACAAAATACTATCACTCAGCGGGCATTATACAGGGAGGAAATAGGGGAATACATTAGTATCAATTTCTATGGCAGAATTGCATCTCGTAGATGCAATTCGTCCCCTCTTAATCAGGATGTTCAAAGGGTGGTGATTTCGCGCGCGTCAATATAGTAATCTAGACGTCATCATCATCGGGACGTCTGCGGCCTCATGAGGCGGCCGCAGGTGCGGGTGTGAGGTAGCCCACGTGACCCGAGCCGAATCTCACCGGGCATTAGGCCCGGCGGTCATGGTGGGCTAAGCCCTATAGGTTGGTACTTTCTGGCTGAACCTTGTGTGGGGACTGGAATTGGTTTTTTTTTTTTGGTACCTTACGTCAGCCATCTTTTGATTGCACAATTACACAAGGCCCAGCCAGGGTACCGGACATGACTTAAACCCGACTCACATCACGAGGGGCACCCGGGCGCGTCGCGCGAACAATGCGCACTCTCAGGCGCGGTATCGGGGTGGAGTCGTTGGTCTGTCTGTCGGTATGTTGTGTACTATTACTAGGCGTCTGTCTGTCAGTCTGTATTGTGTCATTCTGTGCTCCAGGGACTGGAGGGTTGTTTGGGATGCGGGTGGGATGTGAGGGTGAAGGAGGACTCAGGAGGTCTCTGGGAAGTGCCCTGCGTTCATCTGGTGGACGAGCGTGCAGAGGAGCAATCCCTCTGAGGTGGGTGTGGGCCGCGTTGTCGGCCCTGTAAAATAGGCGTTTCGCCAGGGCTTTTACGAAGTCGTTTATTGTTTCGACTTTGAGGTCGTTCCTTATGACGTCATTGCGGACGTATCGGCCCGCTCCCGATATCGTCCGCAACGCGACATTTTGGACGACCTCAAGTCTTTTTCTTTGTGCCCGCGAGCACAGACTGTACCACGCGGGGGCAGCATATGTCAGGCGTGAACGAACGTACATTTTGTACAGACGCAGTTTTGTTCGGAGCGGTAGCCTCGACGCTAATACGGGTCGTAGTTGTGCGCGTGCGGATTTGGCCTGGTTGGTGACGTGCGTCACCATAGGCTTCATCCGCAGCGATCGGTCGATCATGCAGCCGAGGTACCACACCGTGGGTACCCACTCTATTGGCTGCCCTCTCAATTGGAGTGGAGGGGGAGGGTATATTAGCGAGGTTAGTAGCGCCTGCGTTTTGTTGACGTTGACTGCCATGCGCCATTGGTCCAGTCAATGGGGCAGCAAGTCAAGCAGGCGCTGCATCCTAGCGGTGGCGATCTTTGCACTCCTGGAGGAGGCAAAGTAGGCGCTGTCGTCCGCAAAGAGTGCGAGCTCTACGCCCCTTTCACCCTCTCGAAGGTGGTCGCCTTCGAGAGTTGGGATATCATTGGTGTAGAGGGCGTAGAGCGTCGAATCTAGACGTGATATTACCTTCTCATGCAGGTCCGCTAGGTGCGAGAGAGCGCGCGATAGAGGCGCGTGGGGGTCGGCCCCGGATAGCGCCGCGCACGCCCGCGCCGCCTCGTGGCTCCGAGCCGCTAGCTCCCTCCTCTCGCTCGCTAGAGTCACACACGTTACTAGGGCTCATGTCACCATATTACCTTCTCATGCAGGTCCGCTAGGTGCGAGAGAGCGCGCGATAGAGGCGCGTGGGGGTCGGCCCCGGATAGCGCCGCGCACGCCCGCGCCGCCTCGTGGCTCCGAGCCGCTAGCTCCCTCCTCTCGCTAGCTAGAGATTCACACGCGCCGTACAGTCTTCTTAGACAGGCTTCTAGGGCTTCTATTCTGGAGGAACGGTCTTCGAACCACTGAAAAATTAAATTAAAATCCCGAGTCCTTCCACATTTTACATCAAACACATTATATTATACATATTCACTTCATTTATATTATATTCTTTCATTTACAACGTTTATCAGCTTTTATAAGTTGAACCAGCGCTACGCTACAAAGTAACGAAACCAGAGAGCCTCTAAATTATTTTTATTTTATTTTATTTGGAAAATTTACAGCCAATAATGTTTTATATAATAATTTTGAAAAGAACTACGCCAATTACAAATTTTCACCAGTATAAAATTCATTGAGTCATTAAGTTACTCAATCAATAAACTTAGAAAGTATCTAAAAGTTGGATTTAACAAAAAAAGCTGGATTCCACTAAAGTAAAATAACCTATTGGTAAATTTACAGGTTATCAATGAGTACCTTGGTAAGCTGTCGTTTGATACTTGAGTTGCTAAAGGTCAAAATATTACCAACGACGAGCGTCCGTGTGTACGAAATGATCTATGACGTCACAGTGCTTAGTTTTGTCTTTTACAATCTTTTTAGTACAAAATTGAATAAAAAGTGCACACTACACTTGAAATGGTTACTTTTTCACAATTTTTTAGGACTCTTTTTAAGTTGGAAACTTTATTTTATTTGACGTTCACCAGGCCTCATCTTTGTTACTCCCTACAGACTAATAAAAGACAGCATCATTTTTAGACCTGTCAAATTTAGTTTAGTTTTAGTTTGGGTCTACCAGAATCGACACCAATGTAGTGCTAATGTTTTATGATCCAATATTCAATAAAACGGTTCAAAAGGGCCATACTTTGTATCATATCTTACTTTTCATGACACTAAAACTTAACAACATAATGTATCACAACAAGCTATAACATTTTCCAGAAATAACTACATACATGTAATAAAATAAAAATTTTCAAAGTGATAAATGATAAACAACTAAGTTGCGTGACTAAATTCGAACTCATTTGGCTTTATTAAAAGAACAGTGTGACAGCAGGATGGAGCGATGCGTAAGATATTGGAGCGACAGAGACACGTATCGCTCCGTCCTGCTCTCACGCGTAGCTCTGGTCTGCTGTCAACCTAATCAAGCTTTGACTGTAAAGTAGAAATAATGTAGCTAGAATGACAGCAGTGTGACAGCAGGATGGAGCGATGCGTAAGACATTGGAGCGACAGAGACACGTATCGCTCCGTTCTGCTCTCACGCGTAGCTCTGGTCTGCTGTCAATCTAATCAAGCTTTGACTGTAAAGTAGAAATAATGTAGCTTTATTAGAATGACAGCAGTGTGACAGCAGGATGGAGCGATGCGTAAGATATTGGAGCGACAGAGACACGTATCGCTCCGTCCTGCTCTCACGCGTAGCTCTGGTCTGCTGTCAACCTAATCAAGCTTTGACTGTAAAGTAGAAATAATGTAGCTTTATTAGAATGACAGCAGTGTGACAGCAGGATGGAGCGATGCGTAAGACATTGGAGCGACAGGGACACGTATCGCTCCGTTCTGCTCTTACGCGTAGCTCTGGTCTGCTGTCAATCTAATCAAGCTTTGACTGTAAAGTAGAAATAATGTAGCTTTATTAGAATGACAGCAGTGTGACAGCAGGATGGAGCGATGCGTAAGATATTGGAGGGACAGAGACACGTATCGCTCCGTTCTGCTCTCACGCGTAGCTCTGGTCTGCTGTCAATCTAATCAAGCTTTGACTGTAAAGTAGAAATAATGTAGCTTTATTAGAATGACAGCAGTGTGACAGCAGGATGGAGCGATGCGTAAGATATTGGAGCGACAGAGACACGTATCGCTCCGTTCTGCTCTCACGCGTAGCTCTGGTCTGCTGTCAACCTAATCAAGCTTTGACTGTAAAGTAGAAATAATGTAGCTTTATTAGAATGACAGCAGTGTGACAGCAGGATGGAGCGATGCGTAAGATATTGGAGCGACAGAGACACGTATCGCTCCGTTCTGCTCTCACGCGTAGCTCTGGTCTGCTGTCAATCTAATCAAGCTTTGACTGTAAAGTAGAAATAATGTAGCTTTATTAGAATGACAGCAGTGTGACAGCAGGATGGAGCGATGCGTAAGATATTGGAGCGACAGAGACACGTATCGCTCCGTTCTGCTCTCACGCGTAGCTCTGGTCTGCTGTCAATCTAATCAAGCTTTGACTGTAAAGTAGAAATAATGTAGCTTTATTAGAATGACAGCAGTGTGACAGCAGGATGGAGCGATGCGTAAGATATTGGAGCGACAGAGACACGTATCGCTCCGTTCTGCTCTCACGCGTAGCTCTGGTCTGCTGTCAATCTAATCAAGCTTTGACTGTAAAGTAGAAATAATGTAGCTTTATTAGAATGACAGCAGTGTGACAGCAGGATGGAGCGATGCGTAAGATATTGGAGCGACAGAGACACGTATCGCTCCGTTCTGCTCTCACGCGTAGCTCTGGTCTGCTGTCAATCTAATCAAGCTTTGACTGTAAAGTAGAAATAATGTAGCTTCATTAGAATGACAGCAGTGTGACAGCAGGATGGAGCGATGCGTAAGATATTGGAGCGACAGAGACACGTATCGCTCCGTTCTGCTCTCACGCGTAGCTCTGGTCTGCTGTCAACCTAATCAAGCTTTGACTGTAAAGTAGAAATAATGTAGCTTTATTAGAATGACAGCAGTGTGACAGCAGGATGGAGCGATGCGTAAGATATTGGAGCGACAGAGACACGCATCGCTCCGTTCTGCTCTCACGCGTAGCTCTGGTCTGCTGTCAATCTAATCAAGCTTTGACTGTAAAGTAGAAATAATGTAGCTTTATTAGAATGACAGCAGTGTGACAGCAGGATGGAGCGATGCGTAAGATATTGGAGCGACAGAGACACGTATCGCTCCGTTCTGCTCTCACGCGTAGCTCTGGTCTGCTGTCAATCTAATCAAGCTTTGACTGTAAAGTAGAAATAATGTAGCTTTATTAGAATGACAGCAGTGTGACAGCAGGACGGAGCGATGCGTAAGATATTGGAGCGACAGAGACACGTATCGCTCCGTTCTGCTCTCACGCGTAGCTCTGGTCTGCTGTCAATCTAATCAAGCTTTGACTGTAAAGTAGAAATAATGTAGCTTTATTAGAATGACAGCAGTGTGACAGCAGGATGGAGCGATGCGTAAGATATTGGAGCGACAGAGACACGTATCGCTCCGTTCTGCTCTCACGCGTAGCTCTGGTCTGCTGTCAATCTAATCAAGCTTTGACTGTAAAGTAGAAATAATGTAGCTTTATTAGAATGACAGCAGTGTGACAGCAGGATGGAGCGATGCGTAAGATATTGGAGCGACAGAGACACGTATCGCTCCGTTCTGCTCTCACGCGTAGCTCTGGTCTGCTGTCAATCTAATCAAGCTTTGACTGTAAAGTAGAAATAATGTAGCTTTATTAGAATGAGAGCAGTGTGACAGCAGGACGGAGCGATGCGTAAGATATTGGAGCGACAGAGACACGTATCGCTCCGTTCTGCACTCACGCGTAGCTCTGGTCTGCTGTCAATCTAATCAAGCTTTGACTGTAAAGTAGAAATAATGTAGCTTTATTAGAATGACAGCAGTGTGACAGCAGGATGGAGCGATGCGTAAGATATTGGAGCGACAGAAACACGTATCGCTCCGTTCTGCTCTCACGCCTAGCTCTGGTCTGCTGTCAACCTAATCAAGCTTTGACTGTAAAGTAGAAATAATGTAGCTTGATTAGAATGACAACAGTGTGACAGCAGGACGGAGCGATGCGTAATATATTGGAGCGACAGAGACACGCATCGCTCCATCTTGCTCTATTTTGACTTTAGTACTCACCGGATCGGACTCGTCCATTTTGTATGTGATTTTGTTGACAGTCTCTCCAACTTTGTTGAACAAGCGGAGGACTCCCGCACCGCTAAGCGCTGACGTGCTTGTCGCTTTAGGGAGCTCTGTGTCTGTACAAACAATAGTATATTACGCAATTAGTGAATAAAAGACGGATTTAAAGCGAGGGCCAGAGATGAATCACGAGCAAGTGAAGGATTCTAACGACTGAATCACGACCGCAGGAAGTATACTTTATACCATGATTACGAGAAAAAGAAACAAAAAAGGAGTTATTTGCACAAGGAGTTTGTATGTCGAGTATTCTTTGCACTAGGAGTTTGTATCGATAATTTTTGCGCAAGGAGGTTGTATAACATTGAGATGGAGATCAAATATATTGGTGTGTTCTAAATTCAAACACCAAAATAGTGATAAAAAGTGCTTTTTATTCACTGTTTTCAGTGAATAAAATAATCTTTCTAGATATAATGGTATTAAACAATTAATTTCGATCACGATACTGTGAAACTACTTGTAGAACGAAAAAGAAAAATATGACATTTCAGTTAAACGAAAAAAGAAATCTTCGTAAGGAAAACTCTTCCTGAAGATCGCATTTGGAGCCTTTCGAAGACATTTCTTTCTTTCGTGTTCTTCCACTTCTTTATTACTTATTATTATGTATAATTTAAAGTCTGGATCAATTATGTTGCGTGATACGACTGAAAAAGTTCTAATGCTGCTGTCGAATTTAAATAAATCGAGATTGGACGCTCAAGTCAAAGTCAAAATAGTTTATTCATTGTTGGATATTAAAATCTCTTAATGACGTCAGCTAAACTACATCGCTTCACAAACAATTTGGCGCCATGGTGTGAAAAAAGAAGCGACAATAAAAACCCACGCGCTCTTTTAAATATGTTTGAATGTACAAGGTTGATGTACAACAAACATTAAGATTGTTTTAATTTTGAATTAGCCTGTTAGAACCGTAGCCTAATCCCATGGATTTTTTTCTTCTAGATAATCTGATATGTTATAATAACCCTTCTTATACAATTTCTGCTTGATAACAGTTTTGAATTTATCTAACGGTAAACTTTCAATATCAGTGGGTACCTTATTATAGAAGCCTATACATTGACCTTTATATGTTTTACTAATTTTGTGAATACGGCTGACATGAGAAACAAGTTGATTCTTGTTTCTTATGTTGACACTGCCTGTCACTATTTTTCTCAAAAATATGTATATTTCGTTTAACATATATTAAATTCTCATAAATGTATTGCGACACAAAAGTCAAAATGTTGATTTCTTTAAATTTATTGATTGTGTGGTATTGTTGCACTCGCCAGATAATATCGCTAGAAAATATGGACTGGCCTGCCGGCTTAGCACGAGGCCTAGGTAAAAATATATCTAAGGCCAAATGTCACTTTCAATGTATAAAGCAAACATCAATTTAAATTAAACGTGAGCGAATAAAATGCGTTTATCTAGGGGTTGTAACATTCTCTTCTGCGCCGTAAGTCGCGGGTTCGATCCCCGCCCAGGTTGGAATTATTATCTGAGTGTTATTTATCTATATATGACAGCAAATCATTCACTGTTACTGGCTTTGTTTGGTTTGGGATCATATTCATATATACATACATACTTACATACATAACATCACGCCTCTTTCCCGTTGGGGTAGGCAGAGACCACAGTCCTCCACCTGCTACGATCTTGACATACTTCCCTTGCTTCCTGTACTTTCATCAATCCTTTCATACATGCACGTCGGTTTAGGGTACTTTTAACCTGGCCTTTATTCAGAACGTCCTGAATTTGGTCCTGGTACGTTCGCCTAGGCCTTCCCCTTCCAACGTTTCCATTCACTCTCGCCTGGTAGATCTCTTTCGTCAATCTTCGTTCATTCATCCTCTCTACATGACCAAACCATCTCAGCATCCCTTTCTCGATTTTGGTCACTACGTCTTCTTTTACGCCACACCGTTCTCTTATCACACTATTTCTTATCCTGTCACTCAATTTAACACCAATCATACTCCTTAGCGCTCTCATTTCCACTGCATTAATTCGACTTTCATGCTTCTTCTGCCATACCCAGCTTTCACTGCCATACATCAGTGTTGGTACCAAAACTCCCCCATGAACAGCCAAACGAGCCTTGTGAGACACCTTCTGACTCTTCATAAAGGCGTGCAGGGCACCATTCACCATGTTTCCAGCATTCACTCTTCTTTCAATATCACTTTCACACTTTCCATCTCTCGTAAACTTTGAGCCCAGATACACAAACTCCTTCACTTGTTCGACTTGTTCACCATCTATTAATATAGTACACTCTGTCATACATTCTTCTCTTTCAAGTACCATTACTTTAGTCTTGCTTACATTTACTTTCATTCCTTTCTTGTCCAAAGCCACATTCACCATTGTTACCATCTCCTGTAACTCGTCAGCAGATGACGCAAGTACAACTTGGTCATCAGCGTAGAGAAGACATTTGATGAGTAACTCATTCATTCTCAGTCCACACATACTCTCTTTCAGATCAATCAAACAATTATCCATGAACAGGTTAAACAGCCAAGGTGACGATACACATCCCTGCCTAACACCTTTTTCGATGCTAAACCATTCAGTGTACGCCCCGTTTATTCTGACACAAGCACTGGAATCCTCATAGAGAGATTTCAGTGCCTGAATCAGATGACCGTTTACCCCATACATAGACAATGCTGACCACAATTCATTCCTCACCACTCGGTCATAGGCCTTTTCCAAATCCACGAACGCGCAGTAGACTTTTTGGTTTTTAGCCAAAAACTTTTCAGCTATGCACCGCAAGGAAAAGACCTGATCTGTACATCCCATTCCCTTTCTAAATCCCGCTTGTACATCCCATATTTTATCGTCAGTATCTTTCATCACTCTTTCAATCAAAACCTTTGCATACAGTTTGCCGACGACACTGAGAAGGCTTATCCCGCGATAATTTTTGCAGTCCTGTTGTGACCCTTTTCCCTTGTACAGCGGCACAATCACAGCCTTGCACCAGTCACCTGGTACTTGGCCGTTCGTCCAACACAAGTTGAAACAACACATATTCATATATTTGGTAGTAAATTTGTTATTACATGTCAATAGTACATTAATTCAATTAGTTTATTTAAAAAAAAATAAGATGCAAGTGCGCTAGTTTGTTGATTACAATTGAGGGCGTAATGGATACGAGGGTGTAATGACCAAAGCGCACGCGCTTCTTACGACGTTTTTCAACACATTTGCGAATAAAAACAAGTAAAATTTGCTTTTCTCTTTTCCCGAAGGAAAATTCGTATACAACAAGCTACGTTTTTTTCCTTAGAATTCTACGTACACCCGATTCTAGAGACTTGTGTTTCGTGGAATTACATTAATTACTATTTTTATTGTTTGCAGGAGCTGATACTTTTGAAAATAATTACAATAAATACGATGTAAATCAGCGAATGTAAACACCACAAAATATTTGTAAAAATGGCGCGTGCTGTTTTAGAGGATCAGATTACTTTCTGCCAAATGCCTCCCATATTTACTAATTGTTCTTACCTGATTCTAGAAATTGTCTAAAGTCTGGGTCTATGCACAAGACAGGATGTTGGGCTACACGATTGAGGAATCTCTCCAAGGCTGCGCGTCGTCTTTCAACAAACTGGGATTGGACGCTCGAGGGTGTTGTGCTGCCGTTTGCGCTTTCAGTAGATGGTGTTGATGTCATCTTTAGTTTTGTTGTACCTGAAGTAAAATGGTTATTATTTAAATTATATACAGGGTGTAAGGGACAGTGTACAGAAAACTGAACGGACGAACGAAACTGAAAAACTTTCTCAAAGAAACATTTTTGGGAAATTACAAAAAAATTTGACATCTTAAAAATTGCTAATTCTGATCGAACGGTTTGTATGGAGAGGTCAATTTTTTTTCATTTCCCAAAATGTTTCTTTGGAAAGTTGTTCAGTTTCGTTGACTGAGCACGCCCGTTCAGTTTTCGGGGTGTAGGGGGACACGACGGTGTACCGAAAAATAAAAAGACTTGCTCAATACTGATAAATTCATCATAGACTATAGTCTTATTTCAAAGTGTGGTTGCGAGTCGATGTGATGGGTGTACGATTCTGAAGTTATATCTTGAAAATAGTAATAATAACTTACCAACAATACTCTTTTCGGGCGCCGGAGGAATCACCCTCCCCGACCTCAGATACTTTTCCGTCAGCTTCTCATGCAGACCCAAGAAGTCGCTAAAACGCCTGAGCACAGCGAAATCGTGTTTGCTAAATATTGGCATATTGGTTTTTGTGAGCACTCTATACGCGACGTACGAAGACATGCCTTCTCCAATTTTTTGTGGCTCTGTGACTGTTATAATGATGTTGTTTGCACGCTCTGTTGCTATCTGTAATTAATGATAGGAATTTTTATTAATACTAAAGAGTTAAAATTCTTTAGACGATGCAAAAAGCTCCAAAGTGGATTCCACGAAAGAATAAGACGTTTAGTAAATAAACCGTCATTTTGCAGACAAGAAAAGATTTCTCTTCAGTTACACGAGGCGCACGTTTGTAAACTCTTTATACACGCAAAGGAAAACGCAACAGCTACAGGCCTACGGTCGAAATAACGTTGCTTGTTTAGATTGACAGCAGTCTGAGAGCAGGTTGGAGCGATGCGCTACACATTGGAGCGACAAATTTATTATTATTTATTATTACAATCTTTAATTTAGTGCATTTACTTTTAACTAGTCAAATTTTTAATTTTTAGAAGCGTAATTTTAATTTCTTAATTTCTGATTATTGTTATGTTGTTTTTTATTTTTTATTATTGCTAGTAATGAGTTTTTTTAATTTTATTATCATTTTTTTTTTAATGAACTAGGAAATAATATTTTTTTAGTTTTAAGTTATTGGAAATTTGCATGCCAATTAGTGGTAGAACATTTTAGGACGGTAAATATTATTTTAAGATCTTTTAAACTATGTTTTAAGCAAATAAATGAATTGAATTGAAAGACTCATAGCGCTCCGACCGCTCTGACGCATAGTTTTTTCTGCTCTCATTCTTATTTTGACTGTAGTCAAAAATTTGTCATTCAACTAGCTAAAGTCAGAAATATGTACTCGTATTTTTGCAATCTTTTTGGTTTTATTCTTTCTTCACTTATAAATATTTTTTTTTAGTTGTACACTCAACAGCACGTCAATAGAAACACTTTTGGACCTTATGGCGTGGTAATAGAATTGAAAAAGTTTCTACCGACGTGCGGTTGACCGTACTAAATAGGTATTTGTCACAAGAAGGAAGCTGTGCAACTACACAATTAGTTTCTTTTGTGTGAGTTTTGTAGTCATGCATTCAAAAAAAACTGCATAATATGAATAAAAAAAGTAACTTAGCTTGTTGAAATGGACTTTCACAAAGTAACACCTGATTCTATTGACTAATAAAAACTATCTAAACAGTTTTATTGCATTTTTGATCAAAATAATACTGTTTTTCATCTATCTAATCTATCATCTATCTAAATGCTATTCATCATCATCATAACATCTCATGAAACGTCCACTACAGGACAGGGAGTTCCCTCCAAAATTTCAGCTTTTGCTGGAGCAATGTGCATTAGTGGAAATACCAGTCACCATACATGTTAGAGTTACAGCTGGTACCATGCACCATGGTTGTTGGTGACCGCAGAATGTAAGATGATACAGTACACAGAAGGATGCTGCGCCCACCCTCTGGTTCATTAGCCCTTACTCGCCTCTTACGACACCCACAGGTAGCCCCATGGGTTGGTACTATTCTTTGCCGGCTTCACATGGGCATAAATTATATTAGGTACTCATTTTTCCAAATTAACAATTGTTGGTTAATAATACACAAATGAGTCAATTACCCAACACATTGGTAATACCTTGTTGTATCAAAATACCTGGATTAGTCATTATAATTTATCTTTCTTGTAACTGTTATCTACTGGTTGTATAATGTGACATGAACATAACTGAACTTCTTTGTGTTGATTCAAATATCATCTTACAAAAACCTGATTTCTTATAATTAGGGAGTGGCTCTTACAAGTTTAAATAAAAATAGAAGGTTGTTGAAATATGTAAAATCATTAGAGCTTTCTAAAAACTCTAATAGAACAAAAAGGGCATAACAACTTTGAAAATGTGAACCTGACGATTAAACAGAACAAGTTTTCTTGTGGAAGAGGTTGAAAAATTTCACATAGATATATAAAAAGCTATTATAAAAATGCAAATTTTGCATTTCAACCTGAGGTCCTCAGGAAAAGCAGTTTCTTGGGTTTTAAGAGATCCAAGGCCAAGAATGTATGGGAAGCTCTGACCATAATGTGCTAGAATGAAACTTGGCATGATTTCAAGTATATAACTAAGTACATATCCTAGCAGGTTTAGCACAAGGTTCGCCTGATTGGATCTACTACTTTGTTTTTGTGTTATACCCAATTCTGTTATTGGTAATACTAGTCTTCTTCTTACTAATATGAAAAACAAAAAGGAACAGATTTTGTTTTGGTCTCCTTAGTTAATCAAAATGGTCAAAAGAACTCACCTCCTCCATAATAGGGCTGCTGATGGCTGGTGTGATGGATGGAGGATCAGTAATGGAAGCCTTCTCCAGACCTTCTCTCGCACCATTCACTTCTGGGTCAAGACTCACCTCCTACACAAATATAAAGCATACTGTCTTATCCTGTACCACAGAATAGAGTAATAGTACTATCATACAGAATAGACATCCTCTTGCAATCTACCCCGCGCGCACCCGCCCGCGAGATTCTCGTGGTCCTTCTGAGGGTCATTTGTACTGAATACGCAGGTTTATGCAACCATCCAATTTCAAACTCACGCTCGATGTATGGAGTGTCTGCGGTGTGCCTGTACAGTATTAAGCCCAATCAGGAAGAAAATCTGAAGTACCATTTGGCATTTTTATATAGCCAGATGATTGACTTTTATGAGTGATTGTTACGCCTGAAAACACATACTTTTATGCTCATAGTTGACACATACAACCCGTTTATTTAAATGATACCATATTTTAAAGGAAAAATGGTGTAAAAGAAAATCAACAAAGAGTAATTTAGGGCAAAAGTGTTATTATGCTTCAATGTTTGCAACAGTCCCTTTGAGCTGTGTGTGTAGCCCTGCATTCCGAATTGTATATCTAGTGTGATTTAAAGCACTGAGTGCGCCATGCGCCGTGTGGGGGCGATCGGCTCATTCGAGGGATGTGGACACTGCTCTCAACGAAACCTGCCGAATAGTTACGGGCACCCTGAAGCCAACACCACTGGGCCACTTATACTCCTTTGCTGGAATAGCTCTTCCAGCACTTCTCCAGTTTCCTGCACTCGGAGGGACCTTTTTGAAGGCAACCAAAAGGCTATTGATGTGGCTACTTTTTGGGCTAAGCGTTTATAGTCAGTTTTGCCATTGACTCGAAAAGAAGAAGAAGAAGTGCATTTAAAGCACACTTTTAGTAAAATAAATCTATCCAAAATTGCCAATCTATACGACACTCAACAAATGAAAATCATATTAAATCATTTGTACACAAGTCCACAGGTTGGTTGAAACACTTTGGGCTTGAATATCTCTGGTTCTGGAGGTTTGTAGCACAACTTAGGACCTTTAAAAATTAGGAAAATACTTATACCGAACCAGCCTATTAATAAAATTTTTATTTAAGTTTCTTATTTTATAGTTCTAAAATTGTAAGTACCTATACCTTATTTAGAAATAAAATTGAGAAATTATTAATAATTATAAATTTTACCTTTATAATCATCTTATTGTAGCTTACAATTTGGCAACATTCCATGGAGTAGAAAGATAAAACTGCAGGTTGAACTGCCCCCATACTGTTTAATTGATAGGTTAAATGCTGTTATACAATATCCTTCCATTAAAAACAAAATAATTTATAGGTAAACATCATATTTATAAAATAGTATCTGCTAATACTTCCTCATATAACGCAGGAAATTACTCATTGATATGTGAGCTTCGGTTTGCGTTAGTAAAAAAATTGTGAAAATATTATTCTTATTAAGAGCACTTTATGATGTCAGTTAAACTACATTGCTTCACAAAAGAGTAGCACTATGTGGAATAAAAAATAAATTACAAAAAGGAACCAAAGTTTATGTGTCAGTGTGGCTTTCTTATAAGCACAAAAAAAGTACTTACAATTAAAATGTAGGTACAAGAATAGCTAGTTAAGCACCGAGGGGTGAGGGGCGCTCTTGAATAAAACGTAGAAGTTAAAGTTTAAAGAACTACTTTTAATTCAAAAGAAAGGAGTGTTCTCCACACGGAGTTTTGCTTAGGACTAAAATCTTAATTCTAATTACGTGCTACCGATGCATCCCGAGGCACCTGGTTATCGCTCGCCGCGCGGACATGAGCTTGCACAAATGCTACGCGTGGGCGCTCGGTCCGCATAACTCCTCCCTCTCTAAGTTCGACGGAATCATCAGGGGGTGGAATCTCCGGCTGATGATTTCGGCGATATAAAACTATCATAATGTACGCTACGACACAAAAGAGTATAATATATAAGATTAGGGTTCCTAGACTAATACTTCTTACGTTAACCGCACTTTCACTATTGCTCATAAAGCTCACTGTATCACTATCACTTCTTTTCAGGATGTACGATAGAGTTTGAAGATTGCGTAGATCGATTTCGTCTAAATCAATGGGTTTCCAAGGAGATGGTGCGGACGAGCTTGGAGTTTCAGGAAAATGTATCTCCGGTAACCTAGGGTACAGGATCTTGGAAGCGTTCACGCTGTGGTATCTTAGCGTCACATCATCTATCTCCACTTCGCAGGTGTCTTGAACGGTAATGATGTAGGTTCCTTGAATATAGGTTCTAGTTATCTCATTTTCACAACGTGTTGTAAGCATGGTATTCATTTTGCAGTAAAGTATCCATCTGTTGGGATGTATGGGTTCTATCTTTAATTTCTTTATATTCACAGGAACAGGAAAACAGGAAGTGATGTTTGCTGAAAACTTCATCAGGTCTGCCACACATGTATCTTCCATGGATTTCGGAACAATGGCTTCTTCAGAGCACATATAAGAACCCTTTTCTAGTTCTTTACAGGGTTTGGAGAGCGAAAATGTTTTCGATCCATTTGCTAAAAGATAGGGCTGTTTAGGAATAATTAGGACAGTTTTATTAAGGTTATTTGTTACAGGTAGAGGAAGGATTTCGTAGTAGCTGTAAATTTCGCTTCTCACCAAAGGTAGTTCAATAATGAAGATTATCTGATTTTCTTTTGAATATGCTTTTAGCTCTAAACACTGCTCAATTTTGATTAAGTTTTTGTAATTAACAACATATGCTAAAGTTTCTTTTTGCTCAATTTTCTTCAAAATAGCCACGAATTCATCTATATCTAAAATTGATTGGTGTAACATTTTCAATTTGCCAAATGCTACAGCAGTTTCTATTTCATCCAATCTTATATAGAGCATCTGAAAGTTATGTAAGAATAAATTGTAAATATGAATTAATCTGTTACTAGTCTGGTTGGTTAAGGTTTCATTTAACAGCTTTCTGATTTCCCAAATCTCTTTATCTAATTGAATGAAATTGTTTTTAGTTGCATTTGTATTGTTAACAAAAGACCCTATAATTTCGGTGATTAAGCTTGTTTTCTTGGAATCTGTAACCTGTCGAGTTTTTATGTCATTAATAAGTTTATCATATTTTACAGCGTCCTCATTATCCAAATTACCCGTCAGTGCTTTGATGAGAGATCCCAGGGGATTCAAAATACCTCGTTTTTGACGCTTTGTTGGAATTAATTGTCTAATTTTATCAAGCAATAAATCTTTTAGGTGATCAGATTGAATTTTGACATCAGCAAGTTCGTAACTGAGTATGTTTTTGTGATAACGGTTCGTAACATGTTTGTTGAGGTTCGTGTAGCGGTTAATATTTAACTCTACTTCTTCGTAAACTAATCTTATATCTAAGGTTTTAATAATAGTCCACTTATCGTAACTAATAATGCAACTTCCTTTCTTCACAGGTAGTATTCCGGGATTTCGCTCAATCCTTTGCAGTTGAAGGCCCTGGCTCCGGCTCAACTGGACGACCAGCAGGAGCACGAATCTGTGGAGGACGTTTAATATCCTTAATGGGTATTCTTGTCTCACGATTCCTAACTTTGACAGGGACCACGTTCCTAACAATTTCTCCAGTTATTTCAGCTTTCTCAAACCGCGGTTTGTCCTTACTGCGTCTTGTATTTACTCCTTTCATAAATACCGTATCCCCTTCTGCAATATTAAACTCTCTTTCCCCAGCACGCTTTTCTTTTACCTTCTCTTTTCTTTCTAGCATTCTTTCTGTCAGGTATTGATATAAGTGTTTGGTTCGTCTGGCATGATCATTTACTAACTTTTGGGTGTAAAATTTATCAAAGGTTACGTTGAAAGCAGTATTAGAGTCAGTGTGGCCAAAAACGACTTCGAACGGCGTAAGGCCAGTAGCTGAATGTATTGTATGGTTATAAGCCATAATGGCGTAGGTCATTATGGATGCCGCATCAGTTAATTTTTGTTCATATTTAGCGAGACGATATATTTCTAGTATGGTGGAATGGAACCTTTCGATCATGCCCATAGAGCTGGGATTATGTGGTGTGCCGATATGCAGTTCAACCTTATAAAAGCTCAAAGTCTCTTTCATTAGGGTGTTATTAAACTCCGAACCCGGGTCCGAACTTATCTTTTCAGGTATTCCATAAATAGAGAAGTATTTTATTAATGCTCTTACGACTTCTGGAGTAGAGCGGTTCGGGATTGCAAAGGCCTGGCCAAGTTTGCTGAAGGCATCTATGATAGTCAAGAAATATTGGCTTTCTATGGAAAATAAATCAATAAAGAGTTCTTGAAAGGGTTTTGTTTGCGTCTGTGTTAGTTGTATACCAGGTTTGTGGGGTTTTCGGTCATATTTCATTTTTCTGCACGTTTCGCACGCATTAATAACGCTTGCTACGGTTAGATCCATGTTGCTCCAGTAATACACTCGTTTTAATTTTAGTAAGGTCTCGTTCATTCCTCTGTGACATGTATTGCTGTTATGGTATTTCAATACAATTTGTCTTTGTTCTTCTTCATCTTCAATGCACATCACTCGTTTCGTACACTCATATAATTTCACCGTGCCTTTTCTAAAAAGTTCTATAGCTGCGTGTACAAACTGTTTTCGGTGTGTTTCTTCTTCAAAGTAAAGAAAGTGTTTTGTTTTTTGATTTATATATTCTTTCAGGAACTGCTTCACCAAATCAGGTCTATTTACAGGTAAGTGTACTTCTAGAATTTTCTGTTTTTTATTTGAAAGGTCTTTCACGGTTATAGCATCTCTGTTCCAGGAGAATATCAGAATTTGGTTGGGTTTTGTATCGATAGCTTCGCTGAGTATGGGAATTCCTTCCGTGTCTATGTCATGCGCTGAATGAGCTGTTTGGTTTTCTTCTCTTTCACATTCTTCCGGAATTGTTACAGTACTTGAAGATGGCGAAATCATTGGATATTGGGTCTCTATTTCTTCTCTATTTTCTATCGTTTCAGTTTCATATTGTAATTTTTCAGGTGTTTCTTCAGCTTTTTTCTCTTTCTTGCGTTGTTTGGTCTTTTGTAGTCTTTTATTTTCAGCTTCGACGTCTTCGGGATAGGATTCCAGTCGTTCTTCAGATTCATCCACGTTAACTTTCATGGATTCGGTGTCTTCTTTTCCTGTAACATTAAGTCTGATACGGGACAGAGCGTCTGCGTTGCTGTTTTGTTTCCCGTTCTTATAAACGATATCAAAATCAAATTCGGCTAAACGCAGCTTCCATCTCGTCAGTTTGCTGTTCGGGTCTTTCATCGAGTTTAACCACGCAAGTGGTCGATGGTCTGTAAATATGGTAAATTTTCTCCCATAAAGGTAGGGGCGGAAGTGCTTCACAGCCCACACGATTGCTAACAGCTCTTTTTCCACGGTGCTATATCTGGTTTCTGCGTCGTTCAGTGTTCTGCTGGCATAAGCTATAGGTCTTTCGCTTCCAATAGGCCCTTGTGAGAGGACAGCACCTAAAGCATAATTGGAGGCGTCCGTGGTGAGTACAAACGGTTTATTAAAATCGGGGAACTGCAGTAACGGAGCGCTAATCAAAAGTTCCTTGCATCTTTCAAATGCCGCCTTGAATTCTTCTGTTATTTCTATCTTGTGTTTCTTTTTCAGGCAAATAGTTAATGGTCGCGTGATCTTAGCGAAGTCCTTTATAAATTTTCGGTAGTATCCGACTAGGCCGAGAAAACTCTTGATTTCGGTTGTGGTTTTAGGAAGCGGAAAGCTTACTACTGCTTTTATTTTGTCGTTATTTGGTTTGAGTCCTTCCTTTGTTATAACATGGCCCAAGTAGAGAACTTCTTTCCTAAGAAATTCACTCTTGTCCAGAGTCACCTTCAGGTTTGTTGCTCTAAGCCGTTCAAATACTTTTCTGAGTTTTTCAAGGTGTTCTTGCAGACTGCAGGAATACACGATTATATCATCGAGGTAAACCAGGCAGTGTATCCCTTGTAACCCTCGCAATACGCTGTCCATGGCCCGCTGGAACGTGGCGGGTGCCGTTTTGAGCCCGAATGGCATCCGTGTAAACTCGTAGTGTCCTGATTGTGTTGAAAATGCTGTTTTGGGTCTGTCTTTCTCTGCAACCTCTATTTGGTGGTACCCACTAGCAAGGTCAATCGTGCTGAAATATGTGCACTTACCCAATTTATCGAATAAGTCGGTTATGTTCGGGAGTGGATATTTGTCGTCCGTTGTAATTTCATTTAGGCGCCTATAGTCTATGACCATTCTGTACTTAATTTCTCCTGACGCGTCTGGTTTTTTGGGTACAAGGTGTACAGGAGCGCTCCAAGGTGAATGTGATTCCTGAATAACATTATCTTTTAGCATTTTATTAACTTGTCTTTCTATTTCAGCATACTGCGCTGGTGGTTGTCTGAATGGCTTTATGTATATTGGGTCCTCATGTTTTGTGCGAATCTGGTGCTTTACCTCATTGGTGAAAGAAAGGGGGAGTTCTTCACAATAAAATATATCGCGAAATTCATGACAAAGTTTGAATATACTGTTACGCTCTTCTTCGTTCATGTGTTCTAGACGTAAACGTTTCAGGTTTTCTTTTAGTAGTTCATCAATTTCAATGTTACTGGTTGTCATATTAAGTTCACAGTCATTATGTTCGAATTTTTCTACTTTGAGAGGTTGTGAAAAAGTAAGAGTCACCCTATCATGTGAGGCGTTTTGAATTACAGTCGTTGCATAGAAATTTGTGCACATTACGATTGCACTGGGCATGCGAACACCTTTACCAAAATCCACGAAATTAATTATTGCTTCTCCATCTTTTAAATCGGTTGGAATTTTCACACGTGTCTCTGTGCGCGGTGCCAAATGCACTTCATAAGGTGGGTTATAAATTATAGGTATTGTTGTGTCTCGTGTGCGAAGAACTTGGTTCTTCATATCGACGGTCGCTTCAAGTTGTTTCAGGAGGTCAGAACCAATCAAACCATCGTAACGGTTATCGACATCGTAAACGTAAAATTTGTGCTGTAAAGTGCTCTTAAAGGTCTTTAAGAGAGGAATAACGATGACGTCATTGTGCTTACTGCGGGCATGTGTACTTACGACCTCAAATGGTTCGCAAAATTTGTAATTTTTGAAGAACTCATCTACCTTTCTAGGACTAATAAATGAGCGTGTGCTACCTGTGTCGATCATAAATCGCGAGCCTATCTCAGGTAGTTCAATGTGAGGTAATTTTAGCAGGCTGTCGCAATTAATATTTACTATTTCAGGTGATCGTTTGGCGAGGCTAGTTTCCGAAAATTTTCTTCTGCAGGAGTTGATTCGTTTTCATAAGCAATCGGCTGTTCGTATGGTGCATCTGCGATCTGAGGCAGCCCTGTGGGCTCTGTGTACATTGGTGAGTCATACTGTTCCGTATAATATGATTCTTCTGGAGAAAGCTCATAGTTATAAAACAAATTGTCATTTTCAGGGGTCTCGAGCATGTATTGTCTTGCAGTCCTCATAGAAACATCAGCATCCGGCTGAGGATTAGCGTTTTGTGACCTGAAAGGGGGGCGATATCCTTGGGGTTGTGGCTGAATACCGAATTTAAACCCTTGTTGATTATTCAGGAATGGTCTGAAACCTTGTGCCTGAGGAATTCCGAATCTGAAGTTCGAATTTTGATTTCCAAATCCGTTATACCTCTGATTTAAGTTTGGTCTGTACCCTTGCTGCATTTGTGGAGGAATACCAAATTTAAACTGTGTAAACGCAGGTGAAGGCATACGAAATTGCTGCTGCGTATTTGGGCGAAAAGCAGAATTAAATTGAGGAGAGCCGAATTTATTATTATAAGCAAAAGAATTTTGTGTCGTTGTGGGTGTTTGCTTGTGCTTGGAAGAGTATTGAGTTTGAAAATTAACTTCTTCAGTTACTACACTTAAAGCATTCTCAAGAGTACTACAACCCTTAAGACGCACCATTCTTATCAGGTTTTCAGGCAAATTATACATAAAAACGTTTAGGGCACTGTTATTGTAGATAATCATTTTAGCCGCTTTGACACCCTCATCTTGAAGACGGTTCACTTTGGAAAATAAGGCGCTACGCACTTGCTGGATACGGTTACAGAAACCATTAAAAGACTCTCCGGATTTAATTTTCATTGTTTCCAGTTCTATGGCAATACATTCCTCTGAACGCGGGTCACCGAAATGCTGAAGCAATAACTCCTTAAGTACATGCCAAGTTGTTACATCCTGTCTTTCACTAAGCAGAGCAGCTGCTTTATCTACAAGCCTACTCGTAATTGAATGAAATAAGTATGTTGTTTGCGCAGCATTTCCTTCTATTGCATAGCTGCGTTGAATGTATTCGGCTTTAGAAATGAACAAATTTAATTGCTCTGGTTGGCCACCAAATTTGGGTACTAAACATAACATTTCTTTTGGAACTAACGTCACCTGCTCTGCCATTTTTACAAATCCGTAATTAAATTCGCAAAAGAAAATTAACTATTCTTTAAATTTAACACTTATCTAAAAAGAACACTTATCGCCTATGCAGTGCGATTCGTGAAAATCAAATAATCTTATTTAATTTCAGCGATTGAAACTGAAATATTAATTTAAAACTACACACTTAACTAATTTTGAGTCTGCAACCAACAGGAATAGATAAGGATGGAAAAGGAATGCAAATAGATCTACTCACAAGCCGCTGAATCCCATATCCTCCACGCTATAGTTGCTCGCTTAACTCCAAAATTGTAGTAGAAACACTCCAGTTGAAGAAGACAATTTTGACTCCACTCACTCCCAGACGGCGGAACACATTTCTTTGGTCCGTGTAATATTCACAGCACTTTAAGTTCGAAAACCGAAGTTATGGCCCTCAAACTCGGCTTAGGTGAATATCCTACCGGCTGCGCCAGTTAAGCACCGAGGGGTGAGGGGCGCTCTTGAATAAAACGTAGAAGTTAAAGTTTAAAGAACTACTTTTAATTCAAAAGAAAGGAGTGTTCTCCACACGGAGTTTTGCTTAGGACTAAAATCTTAATTCTAATTACGTGCTACCGATGCATCCCGAGGCACCTGGTTATCGCTCGCCGCGCGGACATGAGCTTGCACAAATGCTACGCGTGGGCGCTCGGTCCGCATAACTAGCTTTTGAAAATTGTGTTTGTGTTGTTAAAATTTAAGTTACAAACATGAAATGCATTAGCTTATAATTGTGTTGTATACATGACTACTTCATATACAAGTATAATGATAATATGCAGCCTTGGTTAGGTAAGTACCTACTGAAACTAACAATTTTCTAACACTCCAAGCTCATTTGGTTAACCCAATTACCGAAAAATTACCTTGACCGTGAAATAAAAAACTGTGAAGAAAGTCGGCAATACTTGCCGCAATAAGACAGAAAAACTTAGTTGTAAAAAGGTTTTTTTATCATAGCTAGTCATTCAATTTGTTAAGTATTATTAACCGTAATTCAGATAGAGGGGCGTTAACACCGGCGCTGACGGATCGCTGGGGGCGGACGCGCCACAACAAGTTGACAAAACAGGATTCCAATAAGATACCTGGACCGCAGAAGCGAAGAGATCTTCTTCCTCCCTGCTATCATTGTTGATGTCCACCGTGCTAAAGGGCGGAGTTTCAGGCCCTTCCGACATGTTCAATACGCGCAATTTATCACTGCCGCGACCAATAAACCGAAACAATGCACAAAGTTGTAATCAAATTCCTGAAAAACAGCGAGATAAAACTTGCCGATACGAGAGATGGCTTGACAGAAACGTCAAATGACATGACAGAATTTTGTGACGTCTTCAATTTCGCTTGATTTTTCACGCTAATTGCACTACAACATAAACCGAGAGAGTAAGTTGTAGAGCGATGTTTCTTTTACTCAAATTGTTATGAGCAAAAAAAAACACAAAAAAACCAGCCAAGTGCGAGTATGACTCGCGCATTGAGGGTTCCGTACCACTAAGATAAAAATACCATTTTAGTTATAGATGCGCAGTCACTCAGATACTTGACCACTCTTTGAGATATTTGTTGTTATTCTTGACCTTATGCACTATAAACATACCAATTTTCACGCTTGTAACTGTTCCCGTTTTTAGCTACTTATATGTAAGTACTAGCCCATCGGCACGTTAATTACCCTACTCTATGCACGTTACAATGTCCCCAATTCGTTGGTCCGAAATTTGACGTTTAGGACCAACAAATGTCAGTCGTTGTCAGTCATATTGTCAGCATTGGATGCAACAAAATGGAATGTTCTTAGTTGAAGAAACAATATACTCTTATTATTATTTCTTATTGTCTTTGACTATAATCCAATTCATGAAACTGAAAAACCAGGCCTAAATCACATATAAACAATTAAAAGTTTGTTTTGTTTTTTCCCGCCATATTATTTCCGATCCGTGATTTAGCACCGGCCGAAGTACAACACAACGTAGTTCACGCCATTTTTCACAGATGGCGCTATTTTTTCTTGTATGGGGAAATTTTGAACCGCTTGTTCCCTAGACCCTATCTTGACTATATAAATCTATGGCTAAAACAAAAATCGAGCAAAACTCGTCTAAAAAAACACGTTTTTAGCAGTAATAGATATAACAAGTAAATGAATAATTTGTTATTTTATTTTTAGCATTCGTTGTTATAGCGACAAGAGATACACATTGTAATTTGTGAAAATTTTAACTGTCATGAGGTACAGCCCGCTGACAGACAGACATTTACTTGGCTTATAAAATATATGAATAGATAGGTGAAAATATTTATTTTTAGTCGGGGGAATTTCCTAAGTTTTATTTAATATTTTTTGAATGACAGCCGTCGTTGGTTTGTCTCAAAATTTTCAATTTTGCTTTTTATTTTTAACTTTTTAGAGAATTCCCACTTTACTAGAGCGATTAAGAAGGACGTTGCGCGAGTAAAGAATAATTATTACTACACAGCGCCACCTGGTGAGTTGACTCCACAACTATAGTCTTAAAACTGTCACTGATAAATATGATACTGATAGATAAATCTTATACTGAAAAACCGTATCTAAATCGGTCAAACCGTTTTGGAGATAAATGGGAACATTTGCGTAAATAATAATTTATTATTACAGTGCCCCCTGGTGAGTTGGCGCCACAACTCTGGTCTAAGAACCATAACTGATAAATCATAAATATTTTACTGAAAACCGTACCTAAATCGGTCAAACCGTTTTGGAAATAAATGGCAACATTTGCTTAGATAAAATTTATTATTACAGCGCCCCCTGGTGAGTTGGCGCCATAACTCTAGTCTAAGAACCATCACTGATAAATATTAACTTATATGATTTAGAGGTCGTGATCTCTGGAAATCTATATAAATGAAAGACTTTGTAAGAAAACAATAACGTAGAAAATATAATAATATACACAAGATTACTCAAAAAACAAATACGACGACACGAATGACACGAATGATGTACAAGACAATGTCATAGAGGAATACAGCTAAATCTAATCAGCCAAGTGCAAGTTATGATGTACAACCTCTTTCAACACCCCTCCTTAACTTTCACTCTGCAGCCAATCCCTCTCAGACAAGCTTCATGCTTCAACCCAAAGACTTCGGACCTCCTTGCTTCGCTCGGAATAGATACCTTACTAATTTAATTTACTATGGGATGACATCTGCCAACGTGTCCCAAATTTTTATGTCAAATCATCAGTGATCACTAGGAAATATTCAAAATAACCTGTCAAATCCATAGAACGACGCCTTCACTACCTTGTGACAACTTATTTCTTTAATCCTCCTTCTAGTTACCCTTATTTTTCTATGCTTCAACCTTCCAACTCCTTTCGTCAGCAGGTCAGCCATCATTCTTTCAGTCGACACATACTCTATAGACACAGTCTTAGCCCTCACCAAGTCTCTGATGAAGTGATGTCTCACGTCTATATGTTTTGTCCTCTGATGATGAACTGGATTCTCAGCAATATGTATTGCTGATTGACTGTCACTAAGTAGCTTCAAGGAAGAAACAACACTCTCAGTAAGTTCAGTGTACAGTCTCCTCAAAAATACAGACTCTACATGCTTCAGATAGTGCCACATATTTAGCTTCGGCACTCGACAAAGCAACTGTTTTTTGTTTCTACTTTCCCAAGATACAGGACCATCTGCAAATAAAAATACAAAACCACTGTATGATCTTCGATCAACATTATCTCTAGCATGGTCTGCATCCACATATCCATAAAGAGTCTTACCTGACTTTTTGAAAGTTATTTCAAAGTCTTTAGTACCATTTAGATATCTTAATACTCTTTTGCTGCAAGCCAATGTGTATTATTGTAGCAATTGTTAAATTGACTTAAAAAAACTCGTTGCAAAAGCAATATCCGGTCTTGAACATACAGACAGATAAATAAGCGAACCAATCAGCTCTCTGTATGGTAATTCGCTTGGTGGAACATAATTTTCCTCCTTTGGTTTCATCAGCTTCGTCTTTGGATCCAATGGCGTAGTTACACTCTTGCAATTTGCCATTCCAAAAGTCTCTAGTATCTTCTGTGTATATTCTTTTTGGTTCAAGCTTATTACTCCGTTCTCCTGTTTGATCTTGATTCCCAAGAAAACATCAACTTTTCCCAGATCCTTCATATCAAACTTATTTTGCAACTGACGTTTAATGAGCTTTTTCTCGTTCTCATTATTCCAAAAAATAAGAAGATCGTCCACGTAAACAGCAATGATCATTAAACTGTTCTTCCTCTTCCTGAAATAAACACACGGTTCATTGTCTGACCTCTCAAAGTCTAACTCTAACAGAGAATTGTTGAGTTTATCGTTCCAAGCTCTTGGTGCTTGTTTTAAATCATAAAGAGCCTTCTTCAACAAGCAAACATGATCCTCTTTTCCTTTTTCTTCAAAAACTTTAGGTTGTTTCATGTAAACCCTTTCGGTTAGATCTCCATTCAAGAATGCGGTTACTACATCCATGTGATCTATTTTAAAGTTATTTTCAGCAGCTATTGCTAAAAGCAATCTTAATGTGCTATGACGCACTACAGGCGAGAATGTCTCATTGTAGTCAACACCCTTCACTTGTGTAAAGCCTCTTGCTACTAGACGTGCTTTATACCTAATTCTCCTCGGTTCTTTTTTGATTCTAAAAATCCATTTTGAATCAACAAAATTTCCTTTTGCATTAGCACTTTCTACTAGTTCCCATGTTTTATTCTTCTTCAAAGAATTCAATTCAGATGCAATAGCTTCTCTCCATTGTTCTTTATCATCTCTTGATAAGGCATCTTCTAGAGTAACAGGATCACTTCTAGTCTCTTCAGCTGCTTGATACAAGATACAGTCTTTAAACTCTTTTGGTTTCCTATCTCTCAATGGATATCTCCTCTCTGGAATTTCCACTGGTTCAGCTTCACTATCTCTGGAAGTAGAGGGAAAATTTTCAACAATGTTTCTTGCTGGACTCTCTAGACTAGTATCTCTTACGGACACATCGTCAGTAATTGTATCAATGTCCGAGACATGTTCTTCTCTATTGGACGGTATCTCTTGTGTAATGGGTGGCATCACTAGATTTCTCTCACCAAACGACGGATCATGGCTATTCCCTAAAGGTGGCACTTCTTCTTTAACTTCTTTGGGTACTTCTCGTTTAACAACTTATTTATTTATTTATTTACAGTTTATTGTACACATGAAAATACATTAAGAAAATACAGAATTAAGAACTTCTTCGTTAACACCTTCTATGTCTCTCTTCTGGTTCTCGAAAAATACTACATCTCTTGCTTTATAACCTTGTGTGTTTGAGGATGTATGAGACGATACCCTTTAGTCGTTTCGCAATAGCCAATGAGTACCAGTTCCATGCCCTTTGGATTCAGTTTCTTCCTTTTAACATTTGGAATATGCATGAACGCACGACACCCAAATACTCGTAAAAAACTCAAATTCACTTTTTTACCTGTCCATGCCTCTTCTGGGGTCATGCCCTTTACAGCTATAGTAGGCGATCTGTTTTTCAAAAATACTTCTGTATGTACTGCTTCTGCCCAGTAGATCTTCGGTAAGTTTGCTTCTTCCAACATACTTCTTACTCGTTCTACAATAGTTCTATTTGCTCGTTCAGCTACACCATTTAGAGCTGGAGTATAGTCCACAGTTAATTGATGAACAATACCATTTTCTTTTAAAAAATCATTAACCTTTTTATTAACATACTCGGTACCGTTGTCACTTCGGATAGTTTTTAACCGTTTACCCGTTAGAGCTTCTACTAAAGTTTTAAATTCAACTAATTTCGAATAAACCTCACTCTTTTCGCGTAAAGTGTAAACAAAAGTTTCCTAGTTTTATCATCAATAAAGGTTAAGAAATATCTTTGACCTGAGAACGATTTAGTTTCCATTGGACCACACACATCACTATGGATTAACTCAAGAATATCAGTAGCTCGTGTTGCTCCTGTTTTTGGAAAAGTTTGCTTACCTTTCAAGCACGAAATACAATCCAGTTTGTCATTAGTGTTTAGAAAATTTATACCTTCTGCATACTTTTCCTTTAATAATTTAATGTTGTACACTCCTAGATGACCAAGGCGCTTGTGCCATAAGTTAAGATCAGCATTGCTCTTCACAGCTGAAACTAATGAAATATTAGTATTGGCAGAATCGGGTTTTAGTTTATAAATTCCTTTCTCTACCTTACATACTGCTTTCACCTCGCCTTTCACTTTACAGTCATCTTCTAAATAAATTTCACAACCTCTTTTTGAAAACACTAATACTCTATTCCGTTCAACTAACGTACTTACACTCATCAAGTTCGCAGCTAAATCCGGAACATACAACGCTCCATTGACTGTGAAATCTAATTCTCAAGAACACACGTCACCTCGTCCTTTTCCTTTCATTCTACTTCCATTCGCACACATAACTTGCGTTGGCTCTTCTAGCTTTACGAAGTTCTGTAACCAATCCTTCCTTGGAGTCATATGGGAAGATGCCCCTGAATCCAGAATCCAGTCAACAGATTTATGCGAATTATCAATTGTAGAATAGGCTGTGGGAGCGTTAGCATAATTGCTTTTCTTGTTGTTCGGGTTTTTGGACAAACAAGTGATTTATGTTCTCCATTACATATAAAACATCGAATTTTCTTTTGATTCGGCTTCTGTTGCTTCCATCCTTGATTTCTGTTCTTCTTTTGTTTAACAGAAACCATAGCACTCGTAGAGGGTTCCTCTGACTCTCTCTGTCCAAGCTCTCTCGGCTTATCATCAATTTGCATCAATTTCGTTTTTACATAGTCCGTCGTTAATACTACATTGCTGTTTTAAATTGCCATTCTCAAAGGCGTATACTCCTCTCCTAGACCTTGTAGCATCAGAGCAGCTAGTAGCTCATCATCTACTTCCTTGCCTATGTCATCTAGTTCACCAGCGATCCTCATAATCTCTGTAACATACTGACGTGGAGATTCATACATTGAAAATCTCTGACTAACGAGACGTCCTAGCAGGCGACACCTATGGTTAACTCCTTTATCTTCAAAAGCAGCAGCCAAGGCTTGTCAACTCTTTTTTGCTGTCTTTGCTTTACGTGCGTGTACCAGGCAGTGGGGTTTTATCATCAATATTGTCTCTTCGTAGACCTGCAACGTCGCTCTCTAGTGGTGTGCTCTTAGTATAATGCCACAGATCCTCAGTTATAAGGAACAGTTCCATCTGAACCTTCCATGTCGAATAATTTGACATTCCGTCTAATTTCTCAAATGACGAGAAATGTCCACTACCACTACTACTGCCTGCCTGTAAATTATTCATTCTTACGTTATTCCCGTCTTCTGAGGGTATTTCTCTAGTTTCACTTACTTCAGGTTCCATTTAACTTCAATGAATTTCCGAAAAAAAAATCGTAGCTCACCAATGGCAGGTACGTCACTACGAGCACAATTTTCTTGTTTCACACACGAAAGTTAACTACGCTCTGCTACCATATTACCTTATATGATTTAGAGGTCGTGATCTCTGGAAATCTATATAAATGAAAGACTTTGTAAGAAAACAATAACGTAGAAAATATAATAATATACACAAGATTACTCAAAAAACAAATACGATGACACGAATGACACGAATGATGTACAAGACAATGTCATAGAGGAATACAGCTAAATTTAATCAGTAAGTGCAAGTTATGATGTACAGCCTCTTTCAACAATAAATCATAAATCTTTTACTGAAAACCGTACCTAAATCGGTCACACCGTTTTGGAGATAAATGGCAACATTTGCTTAGATACAAATTATCATTACAGCGCCCCCTGGTGACTTGGCGCCACAACTCTCATCTACAAACCATCATTAATAAATTATAAATCCATTACTGAAAACCGTATCTAAATCGGTTAAGCCGTTTTTAAGATAAAAGGCAACATAACTTTGCACACACAAACGAACAAACACACAACATCTCACCCTAAACGCATACACCTTCTCCGTTCCGTCGTGGGTAAAAAAAACACGTTTTTAGCAGTAATAGATATAACAAGTAAATGAATAATTTGTTATTTTATTTTTAGCATTCGTTGTTATAGCGACAACAGTATGTCATGAGGTACAGCCCGCTGACAGACAGACATCGGAGGCATATTGGGGTGAGTTCCAAAGCGCAGTAGTCTGTCTCCTCCACACTGATGGACGTTATAACGATATCGTATCCTGCTGTCAGGGTAATTTTTACCCGATTCGGAACGGACTCTTCCAAAGGTCTCTTCCAATGGTCACGTTTTTCACCCTTTGGGTACGGAACCCTAAGAATATGCTTAAGTTTTTAAGCCTTGGGCAACTTCAGGTAAGCAGGCTATGCAGCCTACATTACAGTTGTAAAATGAATAAAAATAATTTAAATCAATTTATTCACATTAAGTGTTATTTGAATTTGGTTTAAAGACATTTCAAAATAAATATTTGTTAAGTTAGTTTTGTACTTTTGTTACGGTTACCTACGTGGCAATTTTATTTTTCTTATTTCTGAAATAGCAAAATCTGAACGCTACACCCTAAAATCAGCTGTCAAACCGTTGTTTATCAGTCAAATTCTAAATTGTCATCAATTTTGTTTTGTTTTGCAAAGGTAAATAAATACAAAGTCTAAAAATCAAAATATTATTGCCTTAATTTCACGCTGCGTATAATAAGTTTCTTAACATCATGAGCTTTCAGTCATCTATATCTTTAAACTCAAATAGGTAACTGTACTTTCAGGGCATCTGTTTCTGTGAACTACGTAGCAGTTACGGGTGAAGAATGAGTAATTCGGATAGGAAAAGGGAGATTCCAGACGCGCCGACGCGAGCAGCCGTTCCCGGGAACCTGCTTTCCAGCGTAGCGCCACCCCTGGAGCTGCCCAATTTCATCACCACTAACAGCGCCCCTGCTGAAATAGTAGGTGTAAAATACTACAACACGCTTACATTACGTTTACCAATGATCGTTGGCGTTTATGGAGTAAGCGGAACCCTCATATATTCCAATTAGTTTTATCATCGTTATCATAACATGTCTGCTCTGTCCAGAATTTTAACTTTTGCTGGAATAATGTGGAAAAGTGCCATAGTCACCACACTTGTTAACTTTGCTGCTGGCACCATGGACAACAGTGTGTAAGATGGTACAATACACAGGAGGCTGCTGCCCATCACAGCCTTACAATCCTTTAGCCACCTCTTACAACACCCACAGGTAGAGATGGCTTTTCTTTGCCAGTGGAAATTAAGTCTCATCAATTTTGTTGAAATAGGTACCTAAAAATCAAGTTGATGCCTAGGAGGTAGACTGAGGAACGGCTAAGAAGCTTTCTTGAAGAATTGGGGAAAGGTTATTATTATTTCTGGTGAAGACGCCGCGCCGCACGCAGACGTGTGATCAGATAGATTATACATTATTCCATACAATTTGGTAAAAAATTGTTACAGATTTTATGGTCTATCACACATTTAACAAAAATCTATTGGTATGCAACAAAGAGAGAGACTTCACTTAATTATAATTACAATTTCATAAAATATCAATTACCTAGGAGAAGCTTTTCCACCCAAAAGAATAGGATAAAGAATATTGAGACCTATGGAAAGCTGTGGGAGAGGTTTTTACCAAGTAGTAGGTTCTGGTAACCTAAGATAAATCAAGTCCCAATGCTCTTCCTAAAAAGACTAAGTAATGTTATTTGGGTGCAATCACGCTTGTGCGTGAAATTGATTGCATTTGTTTGCAATTTCTGTTTTCCCTACTCAACTTCCTAAACAATTACAATCTGTATATTATATTATGTGCCCACTGCTGATTGGACAGTTTAGTATTTGCACAATTTGTTAATATGGCATTGTATTGTTATTGATGCAGACACCTGTTCCACAATCAATTGGAGAGCCTGTGCCTATAACACCTATCATTGTGCAGCAAAGACCTCCAATAGATCAACAGAATGAGAATTTCAGGTAACTAATTGAATTCATTCCACAATAAGCTAAACATGCATAAGACATGCATAAGCATAAGACAAGTCATAAGCCAAGCATAAGCAAAAGCAGGGCATAAGTCTTCTTAGGTCGCAGTAGTGGTTGAGAACTACAAATCTGGCCCCTTTATTTTAAAAAATAATAAAAAATAAAAAGTTTTTTATTTCTCTACACAACCAAATTAAATTATTAAATAACGTCACAAAAAGTATTTTTAACAATTTCATTACATTAAACGTTCCATGTCAGAGGACGACATTTTGCAAATAAACATTTTGCAGTAAGACCGTTCGTCCACCCCGACGACATAAAGCAGATACGAGGGCCACACCCAAATGATCGGGAATAGAATAAAGTACAAAAATAATACAACAATATTTACTTTCATTGTTTTTCGAAGTATTCTCCGTGACAATCGATGCACTTTTGCATTCTATCAAACCAATTAATATAACAGTAATTCCAGTCTGAAGTGGATATAGTCGAAACGGCCGATTTGTAAGCTTCGACTGCCTCTTCTGGGCCTTGAAATCGTTGACCACGTAGCATATCTTTAATTCTTGGGAATGTAAAATAATCATTGGGGCTCAAGTCAGGGCTATACGGTGGATGGTCCATTAACTCCACGTTTTCCTGATTTAAAAACGCGATCGTTTTGCGAGCGGTATGTGAGCTCGCATTATCCTGGTGAAGAATGATGCGACGATTCGGATTAATTTTACGAAGTTCTCTTATGACTTCCGGCAAACAAATTATTGTGTACCAATCAGCAGTAACCGTTCTGCGTTCTTGTAAAGGAATCGTAGCCACATGACCAGTTTTCGATACAAACGAAGCGACCATTTTTTTCGACACGCTACGAGAGCGGACAACTTTTGTTGGCTTGACCTCGCCTTCGAAGACCCAAACAGCCGATTGATGTTTTCTTTCGGGCTCATATGAATAAATCCACGATTCATCACCAGAGACGATATTGTAAACTGCATTTCAGCTCCCTCTATTGAACCGTTGCAGAGTAGACCGACACCAATTAACACGAGCCGACTTTTGTTCCTCGGTCAAACGATGGGGCACCCAGCGGGAAACTAACTTCTTGACAACCAGTTCATCATGTAAAATAGTTTGAATCGCTGTCATACCAATGCTGAGAGAAGCCCGAATCTGCTCGTATGTCACATGTTTATCTTCTTTTATTAATTGGCGCACAGCATCGATGTTATCTTGTGTTACCGCTGTTTTTGGTCGACCAGTAGAAGGAACTGTCGTGAGAGAGGAACGTCCACGACGAAACTCAGAATACCAACGATATATAGTCGTTTTACTGGGTGCTTCAAGTTCATAAACAGAAACAAGCTTGGCGAGACATTGTTCTTGAGATAAACCTCGACGAAAGTTGTGAAAAATTATGGCACGGAAATGTTCCCGCGTAAGCTCCATTTTCCCCACTGACTTGTCAAATTCAAATGGCTACTACTCTTTTCTTTTTTACTTTTTTTTAAATTTTAAAATGGAATTTTATTGTGTTTGAAATAATACTACATGTCATAAACCAAAAAGGTTTTAATCTAATTTATTCCTGAGTATTCTATTCCCGATCTTTTCGGTTTGGCCCTCGTACCAACATTAAGAGGAAAGCCCCGATATCACTCATATTGACACAGTAACGAGCAAAAACAGTACTTACTTATAGTGTCACCGCTGATATTGGCGCTGTTCTTTTTTGTTTTCGGTATCGTCTGGGTGACGTCTCTGTGGACAAACCGCATAAGGAAGTGATTTCTCTTTCGTCATTTCTCTCTCAATGCTTTGACTATTGTAGTTGGAAATTTCTACACTTTGACGCTTGTTACATTCAAAATTGAGTAGGGATAGAAAGACTTGAATATGTGTGAATGTGGCAAAGAGGATCGAACTATGGAGTACATAAAAAACGGTACTGATCGAGAAGACGCAGGTTCGAATCCTGCCTGTGGTTGTGAAATTTTGTGGATGTACGAGTATACGAGGGCCACACCGAAATGATCGGGAATAGAAAAAAGTACAAAAATAATACAACAATATTTACTTTCATTGTTTTTCGAAGTATTCTCCGTGACAATCGATGCACTTTTGCATTCTATCAAACCAATTGTTATAACAGTAATTCCAGTCTGAAGTGGATATAGTCGGAACGGCCGATTTGTAAGCTTCGACTGCCTCTTCTGGGCCTTGAAATCGTTGACCACGTAGCATATCTTTAATTCTTGGGAATGTAAAATAATCATTGGGGCTCAAGTCAGGGCTATACGGTGGATGGTCCATTAACTCCACGTTTTCCTGATTTAAAAACGCGATCGTTTTTCGAGCGGTATGTGAGCTCGCATTATCCTGTTGAAGAATGATGCGACGATTCGGATTAATTTTACGAAGTTCTCTTATGACTTTCGGCAAACAAACTATTGTGTACCAATCAGCAGTAACCGTTCTGCGTTCTTGTAAAGGAATCGTAGCCACATGACCAGTTTTCGATACAAACGAAGCGACCATTTTTTTCGACACGCTACGAGAGCGGACAACTTTTGTTGGCTTGACCTCGCCTTCGAAGACCCAAACAGCCGATTGATGTTTTCTTTCGGGCTCATATGAATAAATCCACGATTCATCACCAGAGACGATATTGTAAACTGCATTTCAGCTCCCTCTATTGAACCGTTGCAGAGTAGACCGACACCAATTAACACGAGCCGACTTTTGTTCCTCGGTCAAACGATGGGGCACCCAGCGGGAAACTAACTTCTTGACACCCAGTTCATCATGTAAAATAGTTTGAATCGCTGTCATACCAATGCTGAGAGAAGCCCGAATCTGCTCGTATGTCACATGTCTATCTTCTTTTATTAATTGGCGCACAGCATTGATGTTATCTTGTGTTACCGCTGTTTTTGGTCGACCAGTAGAAGAAACTGTCGTGAGAGAGGAACGTTCACGACGAAACTCAGAATACCAACGATATATAGTCGTTTTACTGGGTGCTTCAAGTTCATAAACAGAAACAAGCTCGGCGAGACATTGTTCTTGAGATAAACCTCGACGAAAGTTGTGAAAAATTATGGCACGGAAATGTTCCCGCGTAAGCTCCATTTTCCCCACTGACTTGTCAAATTCAAATGGCTACTACTCTTTTCTTTTTTACTTTTTTAAAAATTCAAAAATGGAATTGTGTTTGAAATAATAATACATGTCATAAACCAAAAAGGTTTTAATCTAATTTATTCCTGAGTATTCTATTCCCGATCTTTTCGGTTTGGCCCTCGTACGAACACAGGAAGTGTTAAAGTAAAATCATGTTTAAGTTCTATCTTGTCATAATTTATATCTGCTGCACTATCTTCCTCTTCTTCTTCTTCTTCTTATCTTATTTAGCCGTTACTGTCCCACTGCTGGGCAAAGGCCTCTCTCTTTTTTCTCCATTCGTCCCTATTGAGAGCCTGCTCTTGCCAATTTGTACAAAAGACGTCAAGTTCATCGCGCCATCGGCGCCTTGGTCGGCCTCGACGCTTCCTGTCGCTCTGCGGCTGCCAGGCGGTGGTGATTTTGGCCCATATATCATGCGGCATGCGGGAAACGTGACCTGCCCTATCCCATTTAAGCTTGGCGGCTGTGTAGGCTGCGTCAGCTATTTGTGTTTTTGTATAAAATGTTTTTTTTTTAAATTTTTTTAGTCCAGCTATCCCTCTCAGCAAAGGGGAGCCGATGCTTGCAATAAGATCACCTGAAGACTCTCAGACCACACAATCGCCGGACTCCCTACCAGCCTCCACGCCAGAAATGGATAAAATTGGTCAGTTATAAAAATACTTTAATTTTAACCTTTATATAGATCCATAGTGTATTTTTTTTGCAAAACCTTTTGAGAAAAGGAAAAAGATGTGTCTGTGCACTTAGTAGATCTTGCGCCAAAGCCGCTGAAGAATAAGCGATAACAATATTACTTACTTAATTTTGTCTAGCATTATTTTTATTTTTTGTTTCTACTCAACTTCAACTGCGTATTTTCTTTTCTTATTTTAGATTTACAGCAAAATCCACAAGAAATTGACACCAATGAGGGCATTAGTGGTATTTATGAAATTGTTTTAGTGTGGGATGTTTCTATTCATCTGTGCATGTTTTCATGTCAATCAATTTCTGAAATTGGGAGTTTTAAGTGCGAACATACATATTTTTTGTCAGATTTTTGCTGTTGCCTTTTTATCCATTGCTTATCTTTTATTTCAAAAACTACCAGTTGCACAGAGTGTCTTTAAAGTTAAAGCTCCTTTTAAGCTATCTCTTTCTGTTTCGTTTAGAAGGAAAAGGACAGCAATAGATTTGAAGGTGCTAGAAAGCTTTGTGCAACTGGCAGAAATATTTTAATTTAACAGAAATTACTATCTTAAATCTATAAACCATTGATAAATCCAGCATGGCATTGTTGTATTGTTTTGTTTTCATTTGTGCATGGTTTCATGTTTTTTGTATATTGTATATGGCGCAGGCATATCGTATAATTCGTCATATCACAGTTTGCCTAGGCATTCTATAAAATGCGAAAAAATTTTAATTCGGCATTTTACATAATGCCGCGGTATTTCACAAAACGGCGCGTAATTCGTTTCTGGCACTCGCCGGACGCTACCGCGGCACGCTCGCTTCGCTCGCTCGGCTCGTGCGTCGTGGTCGCAAGATAACCTAACCCAACCTAACCGATCCCGAGTAGAGACAGTGGCTAACAAACCCTAAAATGCACCAGTGGTCTAAACCAGTTCACAATCTGCGGACCGTTTACAGTTAATTTAACGTTAATTATACGATTTGCCTGCGACATATACATCATGTTCCATGGATATGCATTAACTTTAAGAGCACGTTCAGTGAACGAAACTGAACAACTTTCCCTAAAAAACAGGTTGAAATACGTTTTTTTTTGTTATACCCTATATTTTTTAAAAGAAATATTTTCTGCTACTGCAAATGAGTTTAAATCATAAATTTCGAAATAAAAAATAAATTGAAAAGTATGACAAATAACTGTGAGGCAAATCCAGGGAGCCAATTATTGAATATCATTGGGTGATAAAATAAAATATCACTCAAAAATTCAAAATCACAGATTTGGAGATTATAAAGTATTACGAGTATATAATTTTCAAAATTTTTATAAAATTGATCAGGGTGAACTTGAATTTATGTTATGTTCAAGAATCGGTTCCTAGCCCTGTTTCGATTTGAAGACACTACCAAACACCAAAGGGTGTTTACAGATACTAGTTTCGCTTATCTATGCAACAATGAGCCAACTTTTTTTTTAGGTGACATAATGCCAGGGACCGCGTTATTTACGTGGGTGAAAGGAGCGGTCTCCACTGGTGGAATCTTTCACCGAGTTGCTGAAAAAGCCAAGAGTTCTGTGGATTCCATGATCACCACACTTGATCCTCAGATGAAGGAGTACTTAAGTAAGATTCTTTTTGGATCAACTGAAATCGCAAAAACTTCTGTTTTTATATGCAATGGTTAAATTCAACTTTATCGAAATTAATATACCTACAGGTTGTAAGGGACGGTGAACCGAAAACTGAAAGGGCGTGCTCAATCAACGAAATTGAACAACTTTTCCAAAGAAACATATTTGGTGAATGAAAAAAAAATTTACCTCTCAAACTATTCGATCAGAGTGAGCAATTTGTATGGAGGGGTATTTTCTTTTCCCAAAAAAATTTTTCTTTGGGTTTCGTTTCAGTCAGTTTCTTTGACCGAGTACAATCTTTCAGTATTCGGTACACCGTCGCTTACACCGTTTATTTTGTTATTTTGCGATTTCGAGGTTAGTCTCGTAAACGTTATGTATTCATAGTGGAAATATTACTTATATGATTTTGTGTTCGTAAGAAAATAATTACGATTATTAGAATGCATATTGAAGGCCAGTTCTGTACTCTAACAATAAGAAAGGATCTGGGATGGACCCCTGGGCAACCCCTTATAACTTACTTATTCAATTTGTGTGGAAGTTATTCATTTATTCTTTTTCGATTGTACTTTATGAAATAAGAGCCACTTCAATTCGCAAGGGAAACTTATATGTCCTGACATACCTGTACCTTGAAACTTGGCTCATAAACAGGAATAGGATCATTAAAGATAAATAAAAAATACCAATATTTTTCGGCCATAAATGACGAGGTTTTAAAAAAAATCGTTTTCGTCAATATCGATAGGTCGTATGGAAGAATGTGATGACTAGTCATTGCCTATCATAAAAAAACTAACAGCTGTATAAACCGACCACAGACTACTTAGAACAGTTGTCAGTTTTTTTTTAAGAATGGCCATGGCTACGTTTCATTCTGCCATACGACCTATCGATATTTGACAAAAACAAAATTATTTTTTAACTTAATTATTTGCAACCGGAAAAAAATCGTATTTTTTATTTTTACTTAATGACCTTATCCCTGTCTATGAGCCAAGTTTTGAGGTACCTTACAAATACGTTTCCTATGCGAATTGCTTGGTAAACACTTTTATTCCATAACTCTCAGATATAGCGGTAGTCTATGGTATGAATACCATTTAATAGCCTTTGCAAATTCATTTACCACATGCCCGTGTGGTGCCGGCATAGAATAGTACCAACCCGTCTCTACCCGTGGGTGTCGTAAGAGGCGAATAAGAGTTAATGAGCTAGAGGATGGGTAGCAGCATCCTTCTGGTATCGCATCATCTTATATTCTGCGGCCACCAACAACCGCGGTCCATAGTGCCAGCCGTAACGCTAACAAGCGTGGTGGTGGTATGGTACTTCCCCTCCACAGTATTCCAGCTTAAGCTAGAAAAATGGAGGGAGCTCCTTGTCCTGTAGTGGACGTTTTATGGGATCTAATGATGTTTAAAGTATATTTGTTTGTTTACAGAAAGCGGCGGTGATATTTACCTAGTAGTCGCATCAGATAAAGATGTCAAAATATCTCCAATAAGAGAGGCGTTCCAGACTGTTTTCGGAAAAGCAACAGTTGTGTTAGTATTTTAAAGGTTTTTTTTTTAGTTCACGATATCGGAGTTCAGTAATCAGTTTCGAAAGAAGACTAATTCTTCTTTTTATTTTACGATACTGGTTCCGATGAATTGCTTTTTTAACTTGTCTGTTTGTTACGAAATCAAGTTACGGTACAAACATTAATTCTTAAGCAATAAAATCCTTAGTATTAAACGAGCTATATTATATATATACATATATATAGGTATATTTGTAATAGGTTTCTCATGCAAAAACGGCTCTAACGATTTGGATGAAATTTACTATACCAGGATTTTCGGGGGCGTAAAATTGATCTAGCTATGTCTGGGAAGATACGTTTTCTCCGTGTTTTTGACTATTTATGGAAAATAGCGCGATTCGGAAACCCTACAGCGCCATCTATTTGTAAGCTTTGGTCAACATTATACAGAGCAAAGCTCGGTCGCCCAGGTACTGTTATCTTATTAGCGCAAGGTCTTTAACCTTGTGTTATATGTCCACCATATATTATTTATTGTTTTGTGTGATGATTTTTCTAGTGGTTTCCCAGCACAAAGCGACGTAACGGCCGACCAGCCGGTTGGTTACGCGGCTGCCTTCGCCGCCGCCAAACAACGCATAGCGCACCTCCGCTCGCTCAATGGAGATATTAACAACAACGTGCCCATAGTAGCCGTCGAGAGCTTTCTGCAGGAAGTTGTCAGTGAAAGGTAAGTAACAAGTACTAGCTACAGCCACTGATCTCAAATATACTGTTCTCCTCATAGTACACTGGATGAACAACTGTTGAGTAAATCACAATTTACAATTCAGGATGGACTTTCGAGATGGGACAGCAAGGACAGGTACGGTCAACCGCTTGTCGGTAGAAACTTTTTCAACTCTATTACCACGCCATAAGGTCCAAAAGTGTTTCTACTGATGTGCGGTCGTGTGTACCTTAACCTTTACAGCTACACGAAAATGATCTTGGGAGGCTTACCACAACATTTTATAAAATTTTGATCCAATCCAGGTAGGAGTACTAAAAAAGTCAGAAATTGACAAAAAACTTTTTCGATACATTTTGTAAACAATTTTTTTTATTCGGTCCTGTTTCTAAAACTATTCAAAAACTTCTATGGGACCAACTCAAAAACTTCAACGGTGTTGATGTAGTACAAAAAAAACGGAAATTGTAAAAATGTATAAGAAAAGCTTTTTACAATCTCTAGCTTTTTAGTACTAACACCTGGGATAGTCCCATTGACATTTTTGATCAGCATAAGAAACAGGATCAACTGACACAAAAAAAAGTTTTATGTAAAATTTTCATACAGAATGTATCTAGGAAAAGATTTTTCAATTTCTGACTGTTTTAGTACTCTAACCTAGGTTGGTCCCATAGAAATTTTGATCAGTATTAGAAACAGGATCCATTGGCATCAAAAAACTTTTTGTGTACAATGGCAATTTCCTTCGAAAATTTGTGAATGGGGAGTTTAATTAAAAGTTGTGGAAGACCATTTTTGTGTTCCTGTAACGGTTAAGGTCCTGCCCTTGCTATCCCATCTCATAAATCCACCCTGTATAGCGACAGTACAAAGCATCGTAACGGCCTATCACTACGCCGCCGCAAAACAATGCATAGCGCACCTCCGGTCGCAACACGGAGATATCAACAACAATTTGCCTATCATCATGGGGTGCCATCTTCGAAATGAAGTTTGGAGGTCAGCAATGTGCCTATAACACCTATAATTGCGACGTAATGGTTTCGAAACATGTCTCATACGAGAATCGAACGTGCGTCAATAGTTGTAAAAAGCGCGTTATCTGCGCGTATAAAGAACGTCGTGGCCTATTGGGCATAAGCACAGATTAAATAATAGTAAACTAACGTTTACAGATCCGACACTTCCAGGCGGGGTGCCGACAAATTTCAACCTTACGGTCTAAGCATAAAGTCGATAGTTGCAGTGCACTGCTTAGGACAGGTTTTTAAATCGCGGGTGATCGCGGACAGGTGGGCTAAAGCGATGATTTTGTCACTTTATGAGATACTGAGCGAGATGCAAGTGTAATATTGTTCAATCAAACATGCAAATACTTACTTATTTTGCCGCCATAAGCTTCAGATGACATAAAGAAAAGTTAAATCGACTGCCTCACCCAGTCGACTTCTAGCGCCGCGTTGCATACCTACAGTGCGGAGTGTCACAGGCCTGGCATAGGTTCTAAATCTAAAGTAAGGCCATCGTTATAGGTCCATTCTGACAGCTGTCAAAGTATGAAATATTACGACCTGCAAAGAAAAATGAACCCTGTGTGTTGGTGATAAGAAATCGTCAAAACTTTCTTCTTACGTTGGCCCTACTTTAGTAACACAGGCTCGCGGCTTATGTAGTGAATGGTAAACTTTATAAATAACCTATAAAAAGGAATTCCACCCATAAATACAATCTGTACCTAAGTTTTTATGCAGGTGGTACGACATAGCGCTCCTAGTCCTATCTCAGCCCTCCCTGGGAATCGAACTGCAGATGCAGTCTCAAGGCACGCCGGTCCCCGCACCCGCCATAGCCGCTCTGAAGGCGCAGACGGCGCCGGACTATCCACACTCGCAGACCGGATTCAGTGCGACCATAGGATCTGTTATGACTGCCAGTTTACAGGTGGGATATCTGAATAAATATTTATTTTTACAACGTGAATTTTTCATTGGTTTCGCTTCCGAAGCCCATTGATTCTACTAATAAAAACACGCAACTTTCCCGAAGAAAAAAATATTTAACTAGCAAATTTCTTTTGTCCATATACTAAAGTGGCCACGTGATCCACTCATTTTGTAAAGGAAGTAGATTTTTTTTTCCGAGTCATATGTTTTTTGAGAAAGTTATTTGGTTTTATGAGTATAATTAGGGCTTTATATTTAAAACCAATGAAATTTCACGTTGTTGTAGAAATAGTATAATTGAGCTAGTATCTTCTTCTAGCTATAATAGTCGCCAACAACCGCGGTCCTTTGTGCCAACCGCAACTCTAACAAGCGTGGGCCCTTTAAGCTATAGCATATATTTTAGCTGTCACGTAATGCAGTCAGTTCGGGAAAAGTTGTTCGGGCAGATACACATTCTTCTTCTTTTCGTATCAATGGCAAATGATTTTATAGTAAGTTAGCCCAAAATGTGGCTACAGCAATAGCTCTTTGGTTGCCTTCAAAAAGGTCCTCCCTGGTGCAAGAAACTGAGGAGGTAGGGCACGAAAGCAAGTGTGTCATGGATTGCAAAATGCCGCATTCACACTCGTCATTATCAGAGAAGCCCCACCACTTCTTCAGTTCTCCGCACCTGCCTGCGCCCGATCGCAGTCTATTAAGTGACTTCCATATGGGCCAGGGAAGATCATGTCCTGGTGGAAGATTTTCGGCAATGGGGATATATGGGCTATCAGGGGGTACCTTTTTGACCACAGTTCTATCCTAGCCTTTGATGGATCTGATTCGAGGGGTACGGTGTTTCTTATAAAACTGTGACGGCTTTTGAGGCGTACGGGAGGTGGAGTATGTCCGTGTAGTGGGTGTCTGCTATCTAGTTCCTGTTTATGTTTTTCAATGGAGCAGGCCACCCGACGCCGAACGTCTGGAGGGGCTATCCCAGCAAGATAGTACAGATAGCTCAATGGTGTACACATTATTTAGTGTCGTTACTTGTTTGTAACACGTTGTATCAAACTCAAACTCTAAATTGAGAATGATTGAACATTACGCCTCTTTCCCGTCTTGAACGCCACAGTCCTCCATCTGCTACCTGCTATGATCTTGACATGCTTCCCTCGCTCCCTATACTTTCATCAATTCTTTCATACATGCTCGTCGGTTTAGGGTCCGTGCATACCAAGAAGAGCAGAGCAAAACAGAGCATTTTCTGGTACCAAATGCAAAATTGCCTGACACGCACAAGAACTGCTCGCAGCTACTCCAGCATGCGCTAACAGCGGCGCAGACGCAAGGTCGCGGTGTTGCCTGCTTGACTGTTTTTGGGCTCAATCTAGCATTTTAATTAGCTCGAAAAGAGCTTATTTGTAAATTGTTAAGACCGAGTCACCCTTTTTCATAAATTCGTATTCGATATTTTTCGTATTTTTTAGTTCTTTTTCGTATTAGGAAAAAAATCAAAATAAAGTTCTTCTGGATGGTTAATTATGAGAAAATTCTCCAAAAAATCTCCTGTCAAGTCTCCTCTACCAATATTGAAAGTTCAGATATTTTTATATTTTTGCCCCCTGCAGAAGCTATCTTTGCAGTTACTGACCTGGATCCGTAATTTATTCGAAGACATTCAGAAAGACAAATCAAGGCTCGAATACTCTAGCCACTAACAAAAACAGAATATAAATTTAACCAATTGGTATAGTTCCGATCACGTTACAGGAACTTTTCTGTTTTTTTAGCAAACATAGCGCAACCAACCAAAATAAGCTTCTGGCAGCACTGATTCACCTCCCCCCGGCCCCCGCAAAAAATGCCAGAACTATTTGAATGAAAATATAATGATATGCGTACTCTTTTCCGGGCTTTGCGCGCGAAAATCGTGTTACTCTATGTCTCTACGTGACCAAACCATCTCAGCATCCAGTTCAAAATTTTATATTTACCACATTAATGGTTTTATTTTCACAGGTACCCAACACGCAATGGCAAGAGGCGACCACAGGCGTGTCTAGAAGGGAATTGCTCCTTTTAGCGGCGCGGTCGCTCGCCGGCTCGTATAAAAGAATGCTGGCACTCTCCGCTGCTGAAATTTAGACTTATATATAAGCAAAGAACTGAAGATTTAAATGTGTAAAGTTAGTATTATTTTGTATTTTTTATTATTTTTAAATAAATAAACAGAACATTGTTTTCACGCGATCCGGGATTGAACCAGCGAAGTTCAGCGTACCGTACCAACGGTCTTCCAACGGAGCTATCGCGTCTTCAATCGACTCGATCATATCTCCTTTGTATGTTTTAATACTTGATCGTCAATTGGCGACTTTAGCGCCATCTACCCTAGGCCTCAGTGAAGCACTGTAGGAGATATTTTGGAAATAGAATAATGGACGCATTGATAAGTATATAGACGATATGGACGATAGGCTGGAAATCGAATAATGGACGCATTTTCAGGCTGCTTTGAACTATTTCGGATATATTTATCACCGTCAATATTTAAATGAAAAGGAGAATATGCAGGTTGTAAGAAGTTTGTTGAAGTTGAAGTTTGTTCCCTGTCCTGTAGTGGACGTTTCATGGGATGTTATGAAAGAGACAGGTCTCCCAAAACTGAAAGGGCATGATCAGTCAACGAAACTGAACAACTTTCAGTGAACACGACAGTTAAGATAAGCCATATATAACCTTACTAGCTGGTGCCCGCGACTTCGTCAGCGCAGGTTTATAAATTGTAGCCTATGTGTTATTCTGATGTATTAACTATATTATTGTAAAGTTTCATTAAAATTCATTGAGTAGTTTTTGCGTGAAAGAGGAACAAACATCCATCCATCCATACTTACAAACTTTCGCGTTTATAATATTAGTAGGACGTAGGATTAGTTTTATAGTGATAAATTATAATAAAGATAAAATAATTTTTCCTTTTTTGTTTCAGGGACTTATGAAGGCCACCGAAAATATCCTACATATTATATTCTGATTGTATATAAGATTAAAAGAAATTGTATCATAGATAAGAAAATTATATTTATTGGGGCCAAAATGTTTTTATAACCTGACTCTTTTAAACTGTTATTTTAGCTTGTTTTAAAATACTTGTCATAATTTTAAAAATTCCCATATTGTTTTTATCCATACCTATCTCTTATGTCCGGAGTCAGAAAATCCGGCCTTTTTACCTATCGATATCTTATATCCGTAGTCATATGCCCGGAATCAGAAAACCCGGCCTGATTACCTATCGACGTCTTATGTCCGTAGTCAGAAAACCCGGAGTCAGAAAATCCGGTCTTTTTACCTAACAATGTATTACATCCCAGTGAAACAAAATGGTATCAACCCTGAAGCATACCCATGAAACTTTCAAATGTTCACGCAAATCCAGACGCCAGCAAAAAACAAAGCAAAAGTAATTTTGATGCGATCGTAACAGATAAGCTTTGAATTATCAATAATAAATAACGTATGGCAAATAAAAACGCATGTCAATTTGGTGACATTTTATCGATCACGATCGAAAGGTAATAAAACTGCTGGATTTACGCCAATAAATGATACAGATGAATATAAAGTGTATTATCTGAGAACGACTATTGTGAAAGAAGGACACGTTATGGAATGTGTAAAAAAAGGGATATATCAACCTTGTAGGTTGTGAATCTGCCCATAAACTGAACAAATTTCTATAAAAACGAAAATGAAATTGAAATTCCCATAGACATTGCATTTGCAAACGACGCATTTTGTACAAGAGGCATTTTTTTTAAATATTTCGTTTTAATCCTATATTCCTTACGGAAAATGGTCCAGATTCATGGGCACAGATCCTTCAGGGTTGATAAACCTTTTCTGTTTCACCCCTCCAACGTCTGTTACGCTGTAGGAGGGTCGCGCACAAAGGGAGCAACGGGTCGCAGTGATATGATAAAATTAGGGAATTGGTCGAATCCCTAAGAGATTTGACTAGGAAATGGTAAAATAATAATATACATACATATCCGTTAGATATCCGTAAACTAATCTAGAGATTTGACCGAATTCCTCAACAGAGTTAAATGACGAAAATTAAGTTGTATTTTATTTCAAATGTATATGTCGTTAGTTTTTGCTGTAATGTCTCAGATTTTCTCATAATCATAGTCACAAGTGAACCTAACTAGGTTCACTAAAACCGACCAAAACCGCCGATCGGTCCACCATCGTTTAGGTTGAACTCAACCTAACCGATAATAGGCCCGTTAGGTTGCCTTGCGACCAGTGGCGGCGCTAGACCAAATGTACCTAGACGTCGGCAACAACAGCAATGCGAGGCCCTTTTTTTCCCAGTCCATTAGTACATAAACAATGGCAAAGCCACAGATTTATAAAGGAGAGCGTCTCCTTGGGCAAAGCACTGAACTTTAGCATTGTCATTATTGGAAGGAGAGAGAGAAGGCCATTGCCCTGCAGTGGAACATTTCAGGCTAATAAAAAAAAATGTCATTATGAACACCAGCCGCTTTTTCCGCTTTATTTGTCAGAACTGATTCGTGAGCTCACGAATCAATACTTGTTTTGATTCCAGACAGTGTGTTCTGAACATTACTTTTAACGTGTCCCTTCCAGAATCCGTAGTCTTTTCACTTTCATCCCTTATGCAGGGTTTGCTTTGACTGTTGATAGGCCACGGGAGACTTATACCTCTCAGGTAGAGATTCTATGACGTCACAGTGCCCCCCTCCACTCGTGCCTTTTTGGATGGCCAGATTATAGCTTGTTAACCTCTTGGTGTAGGTACGTTAAGAAGTCTATCTTAACTTTCGCTTCGATGAATGCCTGTCGTGTCATATATGTCTCCCGGCGTAGCTTTTAAAGCTCTGGGGTCCACCAGGAATTCTTTATGCCTACCTGTTTATTTTCTGAACAGTTGTTTGTCCAGGCTAAAAATAGCGCCTTTGTGATTTCGTCCGCTTCAAATTTTAATATAGAAAGTTTACCTAATAGGTTTCCTAATTGTGTTTTTAGGTCCCTTCTAAATGAGACCCAGTCGGTGTGTCTGGGATTCCTGCGCCGCAAGACCTCGTTGAACTTACGTGTTTCGTACATAAAGCATGTGTGTGGTCTGATCCATGTCTGATCCACTGACCTCGTTCCACACGTCCCAGTTTGAGATTTTAGAACTAGTCTTATTTGAGGCCAAGGTGACGTCAATAACCTCAGATCTTGAGTTTATTGACAAAAGTTGGCCTACTTCCCTTATTGAGATTTTACATGGATGTGCTTGCCACAAAGTCCAGTACTTTCTCTCCTCGCCTGTTGTTGTTTGAACTTCCCCAGGCGACGTTGTGCACGTTGGGGCGTCGCAGCCAATGGTAACCTCAGTGTTTTCACGGCTGCCATAATCAACCAGGTTCGTAAGTTGTGGTGTCGCTGGTTCCTCCGATTCATATAGGAGGTAGGCAGGTATTTTTACGTTTTTAATGTATCTCTAGTGTTATTTGTGGTGCAATAATGAATATTCTGTATACAAACATACATGTAATCGGCTAAAGCTATCAGAAAAATCAAGTTTGTAAAGCAATGTTATTCTTTCCGTCAAATGTTCTCTAGTTTTAGTGTCATGGCTGCAGAATAGATTGGTAAGCGTTGGAATGAACGAAAAAAATGGATCATACTTATTTAATTAAGTACAATCTTTATTTTGAAGTATTCTTCGCCAAACGACCTTTCGGCCTTGCGCGGGCAGCCCTCAAATGCATTTTGATATTATTTTATACTTTTTATCTGGATTTGGTAAACGATGTGTGATTTACGGTGTTTTGTTTCGATATTGAAGATGATAAAAGTTTTATAAGGAGACCCTTGTTAAGAAAATCCAAGTTGTAAAGATGAAGATAATGCAATTTGGTATAAATAATGCACAATTTTGGAGAATTATCAAACCTGTCGGCGGGAAGGTGAGTAAAACACAGTCACTAATTTGTTTTCCAAGCTATACATATATTCTGTAGTCGTTACTTAATTTTACTTATAACCTAACCTACCCAATGTATACATTTACTCCCTCAGCAAAAATCTACAAGATGAAATTCTTCACTGTTTTCGCCGCCGTTCTGGCTGTCGCCGTAAGCGCTTACAGCCCGGTCCAGGTGTGGTCTCTGTCAGAGATCGAGGCTGCCCTGAATGATCCTAGCACCGACCCTGCTCAAGTCCCTTACCTCATCGAAGGCCTTAACACCATCGTGGCTAATCTGCAATCCGGAGTAGACCAAGTAAGTAATCTTTGAAACATTACCTACACCCATAGAAAATAAAAAGAGGCTCCTTTTTATTTTCTATGCCTACAGCCCAGTCCAGGCGTGGTGTCTATTCGAAATATCTTAGCTGATCATGGGTAGACATTTCGAGATTACAGGATCTTGGGACGGAATTAGATCATCTAAAAAATCAGAAAGAATAACGTAGATCTGAGAAAGAATAAATATTTACTATTATTGTTATTATTTACCTTACCTCATCACCACTGTGGCAATCCTGTACTCCGAAGTAGACCAAGCCACAGCCTAGTCCAGGTGTGGTCTCTATTGAAGATTGAGACTACCCTGAAGGACCGTAGCACCGACCCAGCTACGTTCCACTGCCACATTGAAGATCTCAATACTTCTGTGGATAATAAATAATAAAATAATTCCAGATTACACCCTTTAAAATACTAGCTACAAATGCGGATTTTATTGTAGCCCCGGATCTGATACACTGCCTTACCTTGCATTGCACATGTTCTGTCCAACCGTCCGTCAAACCATCCCTGTCCCTACCCCTCTCCCCCTTTATCGTGTTTATCCTTCGTTTGATCTCTTTTGCGAGTAGAACAAATAAGCAGATTTCAAAAAGCTCGGTCCAGGTGTGGTCTCAAAGACTTCATATAAACATGTCTTAGTTTAAAGGTTACGTTAATAAATAATAGGTACTTGTTCATTCTTAGATTTTTACACAAGCAGTCTTGAAAGGCCATGGAAATATATACAATGAGTGACTTACTTTATTAAAATTAACGTATCTCTAAAGAATATTTCCTAGAACAAGTGTGTTTTCAGGACCATGTGACCCTCTCCATGCCCGTCACAGTCACCATGACTCTGGAAGAACTTATTGCTGCCATAAGTGACCCCAAGACCGAGCTTGCTGTCCTGCCCTACTATGAGGAGGCTCTTAATAACCTCATGTCCGCTATATTCGCCGGACAGGAGCAGGTAACATCTTATGACTCCTATCAATCAGTTCAATGACGTTCATTGCTGGACAAAAATCTGCTGCGTTTTTGGCTTTTAAAAAGGAATGATAGATAGATAGATAGATAGAAACTCTTTATTGCACACAAATTAAAAGTAATTGCGTAAGAAACCTTATATCTAATTGCGCGCAAAGGCGGCCTTATTGCTAATGATGTTTACCACATTTTCTGTTAAACCTAGGCCTCAATCACCCTGACTATCCCCGCCATGAACGTACAAATTTGGACGCTGAACGAGCTGTCGACTGCCCTCCAGAACCCTGAGCTCGAACCAGAAGCCGCCATCTATTTGGAACACGCCCTCAACCAGATGATGGAGCAGCTCCATACCGGAAACTTCGTTGTAAGTTCAAAGTAATCAGTAGGTACCATATTTTTACGCTGGACCACTTGCTTGCGGCTATAGTATGGGCGGGACCCGTATAGTATAAGACCTAGGTCAAGGTCATTATATACTCAGAACAGGCAAATTCAAACTAACCAGAATTATCTATGAGCCTGGGTACTTCTAACAGCCTAGTCACGAACACGCGTGACCTGCGGAGTGACGAGCGATTGTGTAAAAATACGAGTGCGAATAATCTTTTAATTCTGGACCAGTTGACAGCTGTTAGACGCCTCGAATAAACCTGTCGTCGTAGTGCCTTGCTCAGGTGCCAGAGATGGCCTACGAAAATAATACCACAAAACCACCATTTCTTGCGACGATAAAGCCAGCGAAGACAGTTTGCTAATGTAATTGGGTCTCTCAGGGTACCATTGCCGTGGTGACTCCCCCTGGCGTGATCGCCCCTATTCCCGCTCCCGTGACTCCCGTGGTCGTCAAGCCTGAGCCGGTCAAGCCCGTCAAGCCTGTTAAGCCTGAGGCAGTCGTCGAGCCTTCTCCCGTGACTCCCGTCGTTCCCGCTACCTCCGCTCCTCTTGTCCAGCTTATCGTCAACGTCAACGCTGCTCAGCAGGTAATATAACAGTTTTTTAAGTTTTGCAGAAGTGCCACCTGATCTTAAGTTTCACCATAGTTTAGCATATTCTATCTTATTTGTGTCGTACTAAATTCTAACTAGAGCAAATACACGTTTTCTACCCTATAGAGAACTATGTTGCAGTCGTATGTGCCGTGTTATTTCACTGGCGCCTTAACCCTTCGAACTGTAACACTGCAGTGCAAGTAAAATAAAAATAAGCAAGAGGGTGGTAGTTTCCCAAACCAACATTAAAAGCCTTGCTACTTTCAAGGACGAAACGCATTTATAATTACATTTATTTATATTTGTGCACTATATTAATTATGTAATTTTCAGTCCGATGTCGTCGTCCCCAGCCCCATCGGCGGTCCTAGCCCCATCGTCGCTGTTGGCCCATGGGCCCGATAAAAACTTACATTATTACTAAACCGTCTTGTCTACATGCATATCATATACCATGTCTCACATACAAGGATAGAACACAGTTGAAACAATATTTATGTGTAAATAAAGAATTTCGTTGCTTATCTATCATATGTTTGATTCATTGTTTCTGAGTAAAAGTAACATACGATGAAATCCTTACATAAAGGGTGTAAAAGACGGTGTACCGAAAACTGAAAGGGTGTGCTTAGACAACGAAACTGAACAAACTTTTCCAAAAAAACATTTTTGGGAAATGAAAAGAAATTTTGACCTTTCCATACAAATTGCTCACTCTGATTGAACTGTTTGTATGGAATTTTTTTTTTTCATTTCCCTAAAATGTTTCTTTGGGAAAGTTGATCAGTTTCGTTGACTGAGCACGTCCGTTAAATTTTCGGTACACCATTCCTTACACCCTAGTGAGAAGACCAACGAGCCCAAACACGACTTGCAAAAAACCATCAGTTCTGTCATGCATGAGATCACTACCTAGGATAGGATTGTGCATGCAACAAGGTCTGGCCTTTGGTTGGACAAAGAAAATATAAATACAATTAATATAATTAATAATAAAAAAATAAATAAATAATTAATTTAAATACTTAACGATGTTTAATTAATGGATAAAAGTGAATGAGCGCAAAGCGCCAACAAACTGCATGTACAGTTTGGCGCAAGATAAATATGTAATCTGTACTATAATTTCTATGAATAAATGCTTTTTTTAGGGTTCCGTACCTCAAAATAAAAAAACGGAACCCTTATAGGATCACTTTGTTGTCCGTCTGTCTGTCTGTCTGTCTGTCTGTCTGTCTGTCAAGACCCTTTATCTCACGAACGGGTAAAGGTATCAGGTTGAAATTAATACCATATATTAGGATCCATGAACCACACAAGATCTGAAAATTTCAATTTTTTACAACGACGAAATCAAAAGATATGGCATTTTATGTCCTCATCTCCATACATTTATTCAAAAATGAAAAACCTACAGGGTACTTCCCGTTGACCTAAAATTATGAAATTTGGCAAGAAGCTAGGTCTCACAGTACAAATAATGGGAAAAGTCTGAAATCATTAAATATTACAACTTTTCTCACAACTAATGGTAACCAATTGTGGTGAGCTCCCGTTTCAAGAACATTCATATAAGAGAGGGGTCAAGTTGGATGGTTGCTGAGGCGATTTTTGTTTTAGTTCTATTTAAAAACGGGAACACTTACAAACTTGAAAATTGGTATGTTTATAGGGCATAGGCTATAAAATAACAACAAATAATAAAATTTGGTCAAGCGCGTGTCGGACTCAAAAAATCTAGCACATTAACTTACTGAAATTTCAACTAATACAATTATGTTTATCTGGTGGTACGGAACCCTCAGTGCGCGAGTCCGACTCGCACTTGGCCGGTTTTTTTTTTTTTTAAATTGTAATATCATAATATATTAGGGTTCCGTACCCAAATGGCAAAAAACAGAACCCTTATAGTCGTCATGTCTGTCTATGTCTGTCCGTCCGTATGTCACAGCCACTTCTTTCCGAAACTTAGAACTATACTGTTGAAACTTGGTAATTAGGAACCGCATTAAGATTTTCACACAAAAATAGAAAAAAAAAATATTTTAGGGGTCCCCATACATAGAACTGAAACTCAATTTTTTTTCCTCCAACCCGTACGTGTGGGGTATCTATGGATAGTTAGGTCTTCAAAAATGATATTGAGGTTTCTAATATAATTTTTTTCTAAACTAGAATAGTTTGCTTTTGCTCGAGAGACACTTCCAAAGTGGTAAAATGTGTGTCTGGGGAGACGGGGGGTATAACTTCCCCGTAACTTCTAAAATAAGAGAATGATAAAACTAAAAAAATATATTTGATGTACATTACCATGCAAACTTCCACCGAAAATTGGTTTGAACGAGATCGAGTAAGTAGTTTTTATTAATACTTACGTCATAAATCGTAATCGATTAAGGTGAGCTCCCGTTTCAAGAACTTTTCTATAAAAGAGGGGTCAAATTGGATGGTCGCGGAGTTTTTAAAGTCAAAGAGCAAAAGATTTTAATAAGTATATCATATGGTAAATAGGTACAGAACCCTCGGTGCGCGAGTCCGACTCGCACTTGGCCGGTTTTTTTTTATCTAGATTTGATTAGTTATGTGTGATTTATGTTGTTTTGTTGGTTTCAAAGCAATAGATAAAAATTTTAGGAGGGTTATTGCTAATAATGTCATTAAGGAAATCCAAGTTGTAAAGATCAAGATAAAGTTATTTAGTATAAATATTGAAGCATTTTGAGTAACTATCAAACCTATCAACGGGAAGGTGAGTAAAACAAGGACTGTTATAAAGTAGTTTCTACTTATTTTCTACTAGAAATTATACCTATTCCAGTAGTCATCGTACCTTTTACATCTTCAAGGATTATACAGGGTGTTAGAGACAGGTTGGCAAACACGGAGAGGGCATAATCAGCCTATGAAACTGAACAACTTTCTCCAAGAAACATCACCGGAAATGAAAAAAAAAAAATTGTCCGCTCCATAAAAAACTAAAAATTTTAATGGACTGTTTGTATGGAGGGGCTGATTTTTATATTTATTGGTAAAAGTTGTTCGGTTTTATAGACTGATCCATTCCCTTTCCGTTTTTGCCAACCTGTGCCATACACACTGAACTATAGGGATTTAAATGAACAGTCTGTGTAAAATAGCGCTTGCAACATAAAAAAGTGTTCAGTTTATGAAATTTTCACAGATTTTAGTCTGGACGCCTTAGGGCCGACCATTTTAATATTTTCGACATATAAATTTCATGCAGAAAAGAAAATCGCTTAAATTTTCAGTTTGTTTCTACTATACTGACTGGGTAATTTTTGCATAGTTTGGAGTTGGAGTGCGATAGGTTTAAAATGTCTAAAAATCAATATGGGTGTGGTTTGTATGGTTTTTCGGGTCGCTGATTACGAAAGCTACAACAACTTTGAAATCCAACGTGGTGGAAGTGAAATACCATCACCCCCTGGGGATGGGGTTGGGGTGCGATAGGTTTGAAATGTCTAAAAATAAATATGGGTGTCGTTTCTATGTTAGGGATGGCGGTTAAATTGGCGTTAGGGGTAGGGATAGTGGCAGGGATAGGTAGAGGTAGAGAGGTAGAGGTAGAGAGGTAGAGAGTTAGAGACGTAGAGACGTAGAGACGTAGAGACGTTGAGAGGAAGAGAGGTAGAGAGGTAGAGAGGTAGAGAGGTAGAGAGGTAGATAGGTAGAGAGGTAGAGACGTAGAGACGTAGAGACGTAGAGACGTAGAGACGTAGAGACGTAGAGAGGTTGAGAGGTAGAGAGGAAGAGAGTAGAGAGGTAGAGAGGTAGAGAGGTAGAGCGGTAGAGCGGTAGAGAGGTAGAGAGGCAGAGAGGTAGAGACGTAGAGAGGAAGAGAGGTAGAGGTAGAAGGAGGGGAAGGGGGAGAGGGAGGGGGTGAGGGGGAGGGGCAGGGGGAGAGGGAAAAGGGGGAAGGGGAGAGACAGAGGGACGGGGAGGGGGAGAGGAAGGGGGGAGTGGGAAAGAGAGGGAGAGGGTTTCAGTTTTTCTCAATTACTTTTGCGAATTGGTTCTGTTTTGAAATATTACATGAAGGTGTCTCTCATCTCTCTCTTTACATTTGTTAAGATACTGCTGCTTAGTTCCTCTGTTCTGAGTAGGGGAGACCGGGGCAAGATGAGACCCTTAAGAGAAAAAGCGTCATAACTTGAAAAACAAACTGTTTATTAAAAGTGTCTTGTAACTAAATCAACACTTATAGTTTTAATTACCATAACTGTCATCTTTTACGGCTCTAAATCTCATATTTTTTTGGCAAATAGGACTTAAATGGCACAAGTCAAAAATCCCGTCTTGTCCCATGACCGGGGCAAAACGGGAAACACTACGGGGCAAAATGAGTACACATTTAAATCAGGTTGACAACGTTCACAAATATTGCCTCTTCATCGTCATCGTCTACACCTGCGCAGGAATTATGGGCCCAGCCATGGAACACGCTACAACTAACCTATCCTTCAGTGGACTGTGAATATAAGTACCCACAATATATGCAAGCACAATCATTTTCATCGTCTTCAGATGAACTAATGTCCGTGTCACTCTCTTTTTTGCGTTTTTTGTTTGTTTTCTTTTTTTCCGGCTTATTTTTTTCAGTTTTTTTCTTTTTAGATTTCTTTTTTTCAGTCTTTTTCTGGTCAGGTTTCTTTTTTTCAGTCTTTGTAGTCTTACCGTCTTAAAAGCCGTGCTTCCATAGATTTCACATACTCCGCCAGCTCATTTTCTTGCTCGGCTGTGAAAACTGTTTTGAATCGTCCCAAATGTTTTTTCCCCCAGTCGTTATCAGAATCAGTGTCGGCATTAACAGTTTCACGAGCTTTTCTTACTCGTCGTTCTAAGGTCGACTTCGGAACATCGTAAGTAGCCGAGGCTCGAAGAAATCCCATTCTATCAGTAAGAACAGCATTTACTGCTCTTCTCATGTCTTCTTCGTTCCATTTGCCACGATCTGTTTTTCGTTTATAGTTGCGAACCATTTTATCTGTAGACAAATAAATAAATAGGTAAATACTTTTGATCCTGATTTAAGTAGAATTTAAAAATATTATCAGTAGGTACCTACATAGAAAATGTTATTTTAATCACTAGGGCGGGGCAAAACGGGATAGTATCCCATTATGCCCCGATCATCTTGCCCCGATCCACACGTAGTTAAAAAAGATGACGCAATTCTAACCTGAAACTTAACCGGCGAAAAAATCTGGTTTAAATTTAATGTTTTGGACTCCTATAATAAGCTCGGGATAGAAATAATACATTAACACAGGTACTTACATGTCTGTACATCAGTTTTCGAATCAAATTTCGCGTAAAAAAACTTGCAATATCACTTTTTTCTCTCTGCAACGCAAAAACGAGTTCTAACCTGTCCGCTCTGCATGGACGCACTGGCGGAGAGTGAAGTTCGTGCAAATGGCGCTGTTGCCGCTCAGAACACAATAACAATTCACGCACACAAGCTTACTTCCCGTGCTGCCCCGAACTTCATCTTGCCCCGGTCTCCCCTACTCGTAATTTATGAGTAACGTCTGTATATTATATAAAATTCAACTGGATCTTGAATTATACTCATTGATTTGCGCAGGGTTAGTCCTGTTTTTCCTTAGTTTAAAATTAACCCGAAATGACGGGAAAATATCTCATTGCTTCGGAAAACCGGTAACAACATAAATACGAAATCCACGCGGGCGAATCCGCGGGCAACAGCTAGTTTCTTATAAAAGTTGTACCTACAGTGTCGTCAAATTATTATTTGTTCACATTTCTTTCGTTCTTTTACCAACTTATGCCATCAGTTAAACTACATCGATTCACAAACAAAGTGACGCTATATGAAAAAAAAAGAGAAGCGACAAAAAAAAAACATGTGTGACGTGTTCTGAGTAACATAATTTGGCCAGCAGTCCAAAAATAAACCTCTAGTATTTATTTTTAATGGTACCTACTAGTGATTACTAAACTGTGTCACTTGTACTATCAATGGTACAAATCGATGGTACTACTACTACAAGCCCTACCTTTTTTTTACGATTTTTTTGTTTAGTCTTCAAAATGCCATATTTTCTTCCCACCAGCAAAAAATCTACCAAGATGAAATTCTTCACCGTTTTCGCCGCCGTGGTGGCTGTCGCCGCAAGCGCTTACAGCCCGGTCCAGGTGTGGTCTCTGTCAGAGATCGAGGCTGCCTTGAACGACCCTAGCACCGACCCTGCTCAAGTCCCTTACCTCATCGAAGGCCTCAACACTATTGTGTCCAACCTGTTCTCCGGAGTAGACCAAGTGAGTAAACACTAGATACAGCTTACTCCAGGATTGTTCTCTGTCCGAGATCAAGGCTGACCTGAATGACACTTGCACAAACCCTTCTCAAGTCGCTTACGTCATCGAAGGCCTCACCATCACCGTGAGTACCCTTGAAACGCTAGCAGCAGCTCAGTCCAGGTGTGGTCCCTGTTCAAGATAAAATCAGCCATGCAGGAAACCTGACACCGGATCTGATGAACTACCTTCCTTCGTCGAATTATGGCTAATCTGTACTCTGAGTAGAAGTAACTACACTTTGAAACAGCCAATCCAGGTGTAGTCTCAAAGACCCAAGTCTACATACAGGGTGTGTGGGACAGATTTCCGAAAACTGAAAGGGCATGATCAGTCAACGTAACTGAACAACTTTCAGTGAATAATACTTTCTGGAAATGAAAAAAAAAATCGAACTCCATACAAAATGTCCAATCAAGTTCGCAATTTTTAATAGAGATGCCGATAATCTTTTTCATTTTTTGAAAGTTTTATTCATTGAAAGTTGTTTAGTTACGTTGACTGATCATGCCCTTTCAGTTTTCGGAAAACTGTCCCTGTACCCTTTATACGCCATATAGAGCTTAAAATCGCTATAGGTACTTTGAAGTAAAAGAAAAATAGGTACTGGTGAGGATACTGATTCTTCTTCTTCTTCTTTTCGTATCAATGGCAAATGATTTTATAGTAAGTTAGCCCAAAATGTGGCTACAGCGATAGCTCTTTGGTTGCCTTCAAAAAGGTCCTCCCTGGTGCAAGAAACTGAGGAGGTAGGGCACGAAAGCAAGTGTGTCATGGATTGCAAAATGCCGCATTCACACTTGTCATTATCAGAGAAGCCCCACCTCTTCTTCAGTTCTCCGCACCTGCCTGCGCCCGATCGCAGTCTATTAAGTGACTTCCATATGGGCCAAGGAAGATCATGTCCTGGTGGAAGATTTTCGGCAATGGGGATATATGGGCTATCAGGGGGGTACCTTTTTGACCACAGTTCTATCCTAGCCTTTGATGGATCTGATTCGAGGGGTACGGTTTTTCTTATAAAACTGTGGCGGCTTTTGAGGCGTACGGGAGGTGGAGTATGTCCGTGTAGTGGGTGTCTGATATGTACACTATACGTGCAGTCTTAAGAGCGGCCATGAAAGCGCTGCTAAGTGACTAACTTAATTTTAAGCAATAGCTATTACCCACAATTTCTTTTTTTCAAATCTTATCTTTAAAGAATATTTTCTAGAACAAATGTGTTTTTAGGATCATGTGGCTCTTTCCATGCCCATCACAGTCACCATGACTCTGGAAGAGCTGATCGCTGCCATCAACGACCCCAGAACTGAGCTCGCTGTGCAGCCCTTCTACGAGGGGGCTCTTAATGACCTCATGGCCGCTATATTTGCCGGACAGGAGCAGGTATTTTATTACTTTAATCAAGACCACACCACTACAAGACCGTTTCAGAGACTACTTAACTGGACAATGGTCTTCATTTCCACTATGCCGATCTAGTGCTGCCCGCACCCAGTAGCTTTTCGCGACCTAAACCAGTTCGTCGGCCCACCTTATGACGGCATGTCTACGCTATGTCTTTCGGGGCGTGGTTGCTACTCTAGAATTGCTCTCAAACGCGACATTATTGACTTAAGTACATAGGTCACTACTAAACCTCGAAGACTTCCTTTTATATAATACCCTCTGTGTTTTTGAAGTTTAGCAAGTGTTCACTGCTTTTTCTGTTGAATCTAGGCGTCAATCACCCTGACTATCCCCGCCATGCACGTACAAATGTGGACGCTGAACGAGCTGTCTGCTGCCCTCCAGAACCCTGAGCTCGAACCAGAAACCGCCATCTACCTGGTACATGCTCTCAACCAGCTGATGTCAGAGCTCCATTCAGGCAACGATGTTGTAAGTTCAAACCAATTTAACTCTGAAGCTAATGGTACTTTTGGCCCAATAACGCGTAAGACCTAACCCGAGGCCTAATTCACCGGAACATGCTGCAACCAGATAATGAAACAGTTCATGTTCGGCAACCACGTAATAAGTTTAAGGCATCTAAGTGTCCTATTGATAAATTTCTCTCGAGTGTGAGATTAGTCTCAATCAAGATGTACCTTACTCAAACAAGTTACACATTTTCAGTGCTGTCTCATACTTGAGAGGGATTTATCAAACCCTAGATGTTCGGTCACCGCCGTCGAGGCCGACCTCGGAGACCATGGCGCGACGATATAAACAACTTTTTAGAAAACTGGCCATCAGAGGCTCAGAACAGAGACGAATGTGGGACAGTGGGACACCATACAGGCTACATAAAAAAAAAGATGTTCGATACCATTGTCACTTACCACCAGGTGAGATCGGGGTCAAATGCTCCATAACATGATGAAACGTCCACTGCAGGACAGGGAGCTCCCTCCAAAACTCCAGCAAAGACGCGTGATCTGGAGGGGAAGTACTATAGTCACCACCCTCGTTCATTCATTCATTCGTTTCTTGTTGGGGACGCCGCGATGCACGCAGACGGGTGATCGGATCGCGATAGTGGAGCCATTTCACCCTTTATCCCAGAAAACGGACAGCCTGCCCATGCTTTGTTGGGAGTTCTAGCCCCGAGAAGGCCATGTATTTGTGATGAATAGCAGGTCAGGAATTGTTTTATTTACCAGTATAAAAGTACATACAATATTCATTTATTGCGCTATCGTAGACAAATATGACAATTTATATTACACTAGGTGTTACCCGCGACTTCGTCCGCGTGGATTTTATAAAAATACAGAACTCGAACTTAACTGAAACATATTTTGCGGAACGTTTTTCTTCTTGATTCCTATGTTAAAGATGCATTTGTACTTCTCCAAGTTGAATACTATCTTACTACAAATTTAATTATCTTTTGATTTCATACAACTGGTAGGTAGTGCGGAATTTTCATTGTCAATCGTTACAGGCGTTACTTAATAAAGAAGTCAATAAAGGGAGTGAATGGGTAGCGAAGAGGTTTTCATAAAAGTCAATAAAGTCCCTTTTCCTTCCTATCTATCCTTTTCTATCCCCCCCTCCACATCCCCCCTTCCCCCTCCTTCTTCCCCTCCCCCTCCCTCTCTCTCTCCCTCACCCTCGCCCCTTCCTGATCCCCCTCACCCTCCCTCTCCCTCTTCCCCTCCCTCTCCCTCCCCATCCCTCTCCATCTCCCTTCCCCTCCCTTCCCCTCCCTCCCCTCCCCCTCTCCCCTCCCTTTCCCCCTCCCCCCCCTATCATGCCCTTCCCCCTCCCTCCCTCTCCCTTCCCCACTCCCCCTCCCTCTTCACCCTTTCCTCTTCCCCCCTCCTTCTACCCCTCCCTCCCCCTCTCCCTCACTCTATCCCTGCCCCTGACCCTAACCCTGCCCCTACCCCTATTCCTATCCTTTCCCCTATCCCTACCTCTAACGCCATCATAACCGCTATCCCTATCCTTATATAAACATACAACCAACACACATATTGATTTTTAGACATTTCAAACCGATCGCACCCCAACCCCATCCCCAGGGGATGATGGTATTTCATGTCCACCACGTTGGATTTCAAAATTGTTGTAGTTTCCGTAATCAGCGACCCGATAAACTATAAAAACGACAACCATATTGATTTTAGACATTTCAACCCTATCGCACCCCAACCCCATCCCGAGAGATGATGGTATTTCACGTCCACCACATTGGATTTCAAAATTGTTGTAGTTTTTGTAATCAGCGACTCGATTAAACCATACAAACGACACCCATATTGATTTTTAGACATTTAAACCCTATCGCACCTCAACCCCATCCCCAGGGGATGATGGTATTTTACGTCTACCACGTTGGATTTCAAAATTGTTGTAGTTTTCGTAATCAGCGACACGATAAACCATACAAACGATATTAGTTTCTGGACTTTTTCACCCCATTTCCCTCTTTTAGGGGTTGAATTTGGGGTGGAATTTAAATAACAGTGATGTACGTTCCACAGAATTACAACCTTAATGCCTAAACAATAAATTTAGTGGATTTTACTTTCAAAATGAAGGATTTTCAACTTCATCCCCCTATTCACCCCTTAGGGTGTGGAATTTTCAAAAACCCAGAGACACGTGAAACTTAATTTTTAGTCGTCAGCCTAAATACAAAATTTGAAGATTCTAACTTCAAAACTGTCAAATTTTCATCCCCAATTTTACCTCCTTAGGGGTGGAATTTCGCAAAATCCTTCCTTAGTGGATGCCTACACTGTATAAGGTACGAGTATCTACATGCAAAATTTCAAGTCTCTAGGTCCAGCCGTTTGGGCTGTGCGTTGATATATCAGTCAGTCAGTCAGTCATTCAGTTTATCCTTTTATATATTAAGATATCTTCGTCAGATCTGACGCGCCGCTAGAGAAGTTTTCCGACATATTGAAAGTGCCAAGCGCCGCCGCTAAAGAAGTTTTCACTTCAAAAAAATATGAATAAATAATATTAGTGACAGATGTCGATGTTTTCATGTAATTTGTTCTTCCAGACTTCCATCGCCGTGGTCACTCCCCCTGGTGTGATTGCCCCCGAACCTGTCAAGCCTGTCGAGCCTGTGGTGGTCGAGCCTATCAATCCTGTGGTGGTCGAGCCTATCAATCCTGTGGTGGTCGAGCCTATAAATCCTGTGGTGGTCGAGCCTGTCAATCCAGTGGTGGTCGAGCCTGTCAATCCTGTGGCGGTCAAGCCTGAGGAGGTCGTCGAGTCTTCCCCCGTCGCCGCTCCTCTGGTCCAACTCATCATCAACATCAACACTGCTCAGCTGGTAATTGAGCTTATTAAATTTTGAAGTCTTGTGTCAGTACCTAAAAATATCATTAGTTTAGAGAAACTCTTTCCAAAAGTAAATGCCACATCACTGCGTATTTTTCTTACTTCAATGCACATCAGCCATATCAATAATACACATTGACGTAAGAAAAACGGTGGGTTTTCAAAATATTTTGTCGTACATCATAAAAAGCTAGTTCCCCTAAAACGACCATCTGTCGATCAGTCGGTCGATCGGTCGCTTTGTTCGTCTCATTTTGTCTATTGTAGCAGCTAAACATCATATTGATATCATTTTTAAATTATTGGGTTTGAGGCAAAATCATCGAAGGATTCTGAGTGGTTTTTTTCTGGTTCTCTTTTTGGAGTAACTGTCATACAACAAAATTGAAAAATTGCATATTCCAAAGGCTCTATAACCATTACATTCTCTACCAACAGCAGACCGTCGACCCCATCGCCGAAGATACCGTTGAGCCTACCGAAGAGGTCAGCCCGGTCGTTGACCCCGTGACCGTGGTTGAGGCTCCCGAGAACTACAACCCCATTGACATCATCAGCCCCGTACCTATCGTAGCTGGCGGCGAAGACACTGGAATTATCGTTTAAACGACGTCCTACTAGGCATGCATCTCCGTAAAACGTCTGATTAAATTGGAGTATAAGCATGTTTATGCTAAAGTTCAAAATAATAGACAGACAAGAAAATTAACTTATAATAAACGTTAAGATTTGAAAATATTTTTTATTATCTTATACCTGCTACCTAATATTAAGTTGAATGCTAAAGCGCTTCTGCCTTAAAGTAACATTTTTGACATTAAAGTAACAATTGAATGTAGTATTATCAAATGTTGATCGTACCACAATGGCTTCCGAAGAAAAGCTAAATCGCTTATGTTCAAAATTAAATCATCGTAACGTTTTTGGCATGGCCCAAATATGTTCTCGTTTTTCGAGCCATCTTCGGGAAATTATTCAAATTATTCTGTTGTAAATACTGAAATAATTTTGTCTTTATTATGATTTTATAAATAGAACAGTTTAGTTAATAGTAACGCTATTGATAATCTAAATAAACGTTCTTTTTACTGTTTCCACACGATACAGGATTAGTTTTTGAGTTCTGAAAAATTTTTAGTGTTCCGTACCCAAAGGGTTAAAAACGGGACCCTATTAATATGCATCCGATGTCTGTCTGTCAGCGGGCTTTATCTCATAAACAGGTAGACAGTTGACATTTTCACAGATTATGAATGATTTAGCATCGAAAAAGGTGTTAGGCAGGGATGTGTAGCGTCACCTTGGCTGTTTAACCTGTTCATGGATAATTGTTTGATTGATCTGAAAGAGAGTATGTATGGACTGAGAATGAATGAGTTACTCATCAAATGTCTTCTCTACGCTGATAACCAAGTTGTACTTGCGTCATCTGCTGACGAGTAGCAGGAGATGGTAACAATGATGAATGTGGCTTTGGACAGGAAAGGAATGAAAGTAAATGTAAGCAAGACGAAAGTAATGGTACTTGAAAGAGAAGAATGTATGACAGAGTGTACTATATTAATAGGTGGTGAACAAGTCGAACAAGTGAAGGAGTTTTTGTATCTGGGCTCAAAGTTTACGAGAGATGGAAAGTGTGAAAGTGATATTGAGAGAAGAGTGAATGCTGGAAACATGGTGAATGGTGCCCTGCACGCCTTTATGAGGAGTCAGAAGGTGTCTCACAAGGCTCGTTTGGCTGTTCATAGGGGTGTTTTAGTACCAACACTGATGTATGGCAGTGAAAGCTGGGTATGGCAGAAGAAGCATGAAAGTAGAATTAATGCAGTGGAAATGAGAGCGCTAAGGAGTATGATTGGTGTTAAATTGAGTGACAGGATTAGAAATAGTGTGATAAGAGAACGGTGTGGCGTAAAAGAAGACGTAGTGACCAAAATCGAGAATGGGATGCTGAGATGGTTTGGTCATGTAGAGAGGATTAATGGACGAAGACTGACGAAAGAGATCTACCAGGCGAGAGTGAATGGAAACGTTGGAAGGGAAGGCCTAGGCGAACGTACCAGGACCAAATTCAGGACGTTCTGAATAAAGGCCAGGTTAAAAGTACCCTAAACCGACGAGCATGTATGAAAGGATTGATTAAAGTACAGGAAGCAAGGGAAGTATGTCAAGATCGTAGCAGGTGGAGGACTGTGGTCTCTGCCTACCCCGACGGGAAAAAGGCGTGATGTTATGTATGTATGTATTATGAATTTTTGTTGCCGCTATAACAACAAATAATAAAAATAAAATAAATAAATAAGGGAGCTCCCCTACTAAAAACGTGTATTTTTAGGCGATTATTGTTTTAGTTCTATCGTAAAAACGGGAACACTTCCAAGCGTTAATTGGTATGTTTATAGTGCATAAGCTATAGAAAAAAACAAATAATAAAAATTTGTCAAGTGCAGCGAGTCCGACTTGCACTACGTAGGCCGGTTTTATTTCGGTATGTAATTCGAACACGTATCTGAACATCTTTCTCAAACATAAACGGGTCGAAAAACAAGAAGAAGGTGCACTATTGGAAACGCAAGGTTTGTATGGGAACGCCTAAAAAAACTACTACGAACAACTTTTCTTGAAATGCGATCCAAATTGTGTTCAGATTAATAAACATACTAAAATTAGGCTAGGGTCCAAAAATAATCCAATTAATTTAATCTTATTATTAAATTTATAACTCATGTAATCTTATTATATTATTAAATTTATTTTGAATTTTATGTACCTATCTATTATGGGTTAAAATGACCTGAAAGAAAACACTTTTATTAATTTACATTTCTGGGCACCAGTGGAGCAACAATGGTGCATTTTTAGTACAGTCAAGAGCACATCAAGCTTGATACATTGGACTTTGTACCGTTCTTATTTCAATGGATGTATGGGCTAGAGTCGTGCTGCGAGTGTCAAGTTTGACCTGTCGTTGACTGTACTTTGTTAATAAGCCTGGCCGGCCATGGCCATGCAGTAATGCAATGACTAAATTTCATTTATCAAAACTTTGACATTATCATTGAGTCAGTCGTCGCTTCGCTTCACCCACTATCATATCAGTAATTTTGGATGTTTTATCGAAACAAACTGATTAGTGTACGAGGACCTACCTATTAAGTATTACGAATTCGTGTCGCAAAAACTTCGATATAACTGAGTGTGTCATGAATTCGCGTCCCAAGGCGTCTTGCTTGCGGCTGTAGTAAGGTTTGCCAACCATTCAACAACCAGGGGCTTGTATGTATGAACAAAAATTTATGGGATTGGCATTAGCTGTCACGCAGCATTTTGATAGTCATTTTCATCCTGTTTACATTTCAATTTTTCTGCCTGCGTCTGTGTTCCCGAGTTCATATAACCCGAATCTGTTCAAATCGCGAGTGGATAGGCTTCTTCTGGGCAAGCTCGTCCCATCGTCGACCTCATCTCTGTCCTCAAGACTAGATCGAGGTCAAGCAAGAGTCCATTAACAATAAAAACTAACTAACATTTAACTCTGTTTTATAATTTCTAGCCATACGAATAAATAAATAAACAATAAAAAAAAAATCATTCTACTAGCGTTTGCGATTGTAGAAAGCCTCTTACTTATGTCTAGGCCCAGGTTTATAACAAAAAAATGTCGTTTAGTTTATTGTTAACGAGTACAGTTTTCGAGCAACTGTATGGAAATAGTTTATATTAAAAAAAAATTAGTTGTTTGTGGTACATGGGTCGTAAAAGATGTAAAGTTAGGTAGTCCGTAGACGAGGACAAGTTCACTAGGCACTGTGCGCACTGCACTAGTAACATCTGTTTTCGGTGCGGTGACAATTTTGATCGATTGCAACGTTGGATGGCAACAAGAGTTTTGTCTCTGTTCCGTTGAGTCAGGTCTGTGGTCAGGTTGCCGTGTTGTCAGCAGCAAATTTTACCACAAACAATACCGACCACAAAGATAAGACGGAGATACGATATCTGCCTACGACAGAACAAAACGTTTTTGCTGCGTCACTAGAGTAGGTAGAGCGCGCGCACAGTCACGAGTTTCTAAGCGGTAGGAATTGAAAAAATTGTCAGCTGTAAGTAGACACTTTTCTAGCAACTGTATTGAAAAAAGTTTTATCGTTTTTATAGGTTGTCTATCATCTATCAATAAAAATTTTATTGTTTATGATATTTATAAAAATATATCAATTTACCTAATCTTATAAGAATTTAATGACCTTTTGAGAATTACAAGCATTAACTTTATTTGGTTGGTAGATACTAGTACCAAATTATGTTTAAGTTATTGTCTTAATAAACAGTAAAAAACATGCCAAGTGTGAGTCGGACTCGCGCACCGAGGGTTCCGTACCAGTAACGTAAAGATACCGTCTTAGTTAGGACGTGGTTAGGACTCACTCATTATTTTTTATATATTTTATGTATATTCTATAGAAAATTATGCACTATAAACATACCAATTTTCACGCTTGTAAGTGTCCCCGTTTTTACGGTAGAGCTATAAAATAAAAAAAAAACACGTTTTAGTAAGAAAGCCTCTAGTCCGTAGTCAACAAGGAACCCTTATAGTTTTGTCGCATTCGTCTGTCTGTCTGTCTGACTGTCTGTCTGTCCGCGGCTTAGCTCAGAGACCTTTAGTAATAGAAAGTTTTAGTTTGGTATGGGTATATCACGCCGACAAAGTGGTATAATAAAATATTAAAAGATTTTTTTTTGGAGTAACGTGAAGACGACGTAAAGTAGGGACGAAAATTTACTTACTCGTCTACCCGATGGTGTCGTTAGATAGGGCTATTTTTAATATTTTCAGTGTTTTGAAAAACTTTTTAATGCTATGATTTGTTACGTTAAATTATTTTTAAACTTATAAGTAAATAATATATCCAATTTTTGTGATCGCTTCTTAAAACCCTTTATTTTGATACCCCGTACTTCCCAAAAATCTGCCAAGTTGATTTTATCAAGTTTAATATAGGGTCTTTCCTGATCGACTGCGTTCCTTCGAATATGTTATTTGGACCTCAGAACTGAACAACTTTCCCTAAGAAACAAGTCGAAATACGAAAAAAATTTTTAGACCTCCCTTCCCTTCAGTTTCTATGGGAGTTATTTTTTTTTATATTTCTCTAAGGGGTGGTTGTTCAGTTTTATGGTCTGAGTAACATATACTGAAAGGAACGCATTTGATTAGGACCCACCCTATATACCCACCTACCCAGTGTCACTCACGCTATTTAACGACATATAATAAAAAAAATCGGTTCAGCCGTTTTGTAGTTTAACTACGAGGGAACATAGAAATGGACATTCATACAGGTCAAACACATAACCCTTCTTTTGGCTTTCACCGCAGTCGGGTAAATCGATTGTATAGCCAATTTTAGTTACTTATATAGGAATTATGATCTCATCTCATTAATCTGTAAGAAAATTTCGGCAATTTCATAGACTTATTATGTATCAAAATATTAGGTCTTTACCTATGAAATTGCCGTTTTGTATGGAGAATTTTAGGTAAACTCAATTTTCAGTACTAACATTTTTGCATTTTTCTTAGGAATTATAAATCTAATTTTTCTTTTTTTTTTATGCGTTATTGTGAAGACATTAAGCTAACAAAAGCTTAAATTTAATTTTCGAAAAATATTATCTGTAAAAAAATATAGGTAACAAATCTAATGATGAAATCGGACGACATTTAAGACGAACAATTTTCGAACCTTTAATTTTATATATCAAACTAAAAATAAGAACTTTATTTTATGCGCAAATTAATGACCTTGAAGTCAACTTTTACATATAAGACAAATGAAAAAAATAACATTAGAATTATAGGAATTATGATCTCATTAATCTGTAAGAAAATTTCGGCAATTTCATAGGTAAAGACCTATTACTTTATTGATATTACTCAAATTATGTGTGAGATAAGTACTTTTTATTGACTGAATATTATTACAAAAATAATATTCGTCTGCACAACTTTTGTACCACATATTTTTAAAGAAAAAGTTCTCATTGGTACCTACCGTTGTCAACAAGGAACCCATACTTTCGTCATGTTTGTCTGTCTGTCCGCGGCTTAGCTCAGAGACCCTTAGAACTAGAAAGCTGATTTTTAGTGCGGATATACATTTTTATCTACGCCAAAAAAGTGGTAAAAATCTACCCTACAAGTCAAAGGGGGAAGAATTTTTTTCTTGTCTCCCCCGTCGTGTGGTGTGTCGTGTGTGTTTTGAAAATATTGTTAGTTTGCGAGTATCATTTTTAGGGTTTCGATACCAAAATGGCAAAAAAAAGGAACCCTAATGGTGCGACTTTGTCTGTATGTCTGTGTGTCACACCTCTATATCTCAGCAACCACTCATGCTATCGACTTGAAATTTGAAATAGTTTTAGAATATGGTTTCCCAACTTAAATTCACATGAAAGAACTTTGAAAAAATTATGATTAATAATGTGAAGGGGGCCAAAATAGGGGGGCCAAATTTCAAATTGTCGCTGCTAGGTCGAGTGGGGTATCATATAAAAGGACTTTACTTGTAGATTCTTTAATATATTTTTTTGTTTTTTTACGTCTCTTAGTTTTCAAGTTATGATGAAAAATGTCAAAAAAAATACCATTCCCCCTTATCTCCGAAGTTTGTGAATGGCAAAATCTGAATTAATTACAGTCGATAGAAGTTTATTAAAATATTACAGCGAAAATAAAACGATCTTTCTAAGTTGCACAGTTTTTTAGAAATCTGCAAATAACCTTTACAAACAAATTTAGTTTTGCGGTCCTAAAAATGGACTTTATAGCTTCCAAAACTACAAAAATTATATCGGATTATACCGGTATTTTTTCAATCAAGGGATCCGCATGCAAAATATTTAGGTCGAAAGCTCAAATTTTTGTTAGAGTCAAATGTTCTCCCCCCCCTTCACTACCAGCTGAACGGTTGTTATTGAAAATGTCAAAAATTGATAGTAGTAAAATACATGATGAAATTAAAAGGATAACTATCACAACTAAGTGCCTAGGCTTTACAGGTTAAGGAGTTATTGTCAAAAGATTGAAAATAATATAAATATCGCTTACCAATCAGGCGCTAGACCTCGCTGTTCGTTATAAGAGAAAAAGATAATGAAAAAAATTAAAACCTGCTTAACAATAATAATCCTCAGAGCAACTTTACTACGGAACCCTACACTGAGCGTGGCCCGACACGCACTTGGCAGGTTCCTTTTTTACTTAAAGTGATGACATACTTTCTCTCTGGTAGCTGCTCTCGTCTAAGGAGTATGAGAGTAGTATGATGTTCTTGATGCTATATCTATCTACATGCACGGCACTACGGTTACTCTATGTTAGCAAAGAAGTATCGGACTTTAGCCTTAACGATTTTTTCAAATAAATTAAATCCTGCTGATTAAATACTGGTCATCATAATCTCAATCAATATTGTAAATAAGTTGCTTACTGTTATTTAAATACCTCATTTATTATCTCATAAAAACATAACTTAAGAGCCCTTTCTCATTAGGCGATTTAGTCGCATGGCTAAGAAGCGCGGCAGTCGCGCTGCTTCATCGCGCGTCTGGGGACCATGCTGGGCTCAGCGCGGCTGTTAATTACGCCACCTACAAGGTGAAACAGAAAGGGTATATCAACCCAGAACTATCATATATTGTATATAAATCTGCCCATGAAACTAACTATACAAATGCGCTATCAGCTGATTCAGTTTTTATGGGAGGTAATTTTTTTTATTTTTATTTTTCCTATGTTCCTTAGGGAAAGTTGTTCAGTTTCATGAGCAGATTCACATCCTTCAAGGTTGATATCCCTTTCTGTTATACCTTGTATAGCGAGTATGTGACGCATAACGCTTCGCGACTTATCAGCGCAAAGACCGCCGTAAGGGTTTGCGGTTGCAGCGCTGCTGCTTCGCTGCTAAACCGCCCAATGTAAAAGGGCTCAAAAATTAAATTAAAAATAAAATAAATTTAATCACCTATATTAAACTACTATTATTATCATCTACAGGAAAACCACAACATGGCCGTCCCGAAAGTTACACTGAAAGAACTTGAGAAGGGCATCAGATCTACTGCAAATGAAACAGTTAAAAAATGCCTCATCGGGATATTGAACGATTTCATGGACCTACAGTACGCGAGATCTACTCCATACACTACTGGCAAAACTGTTCTGCCTAGTGAAACTACTATTCAACATATAGACGCTGCAGCAGCTGATCCAGGAACTGACGATATATATAAAGCTATCTTCAGAAAAATATCGGAAGTTCATAAAAGTGGAAACCTTACGCCGCAGTCGAAGAACGGCGAAAATGGAATTCCCTGGGACCCAAAACTGAATCCCGTGTTAGTCTTAATCGGGATTCGACTCGGGCCTAATCCTTAAAGATATGTTACGGGCCAAGTCTGGTTTCAGGGTAAGCTAATTTTGCCTGGGCCAAACTAATTGTAAAGTGTGCAGAGCTGTGGCCAATTCGAAAGAGGACCTCTCTACAGGGAGTAACAAAAAGGGCTTACAAAAAGGGTAAGACTAAAGGATGTGAATCTGCCTATAAAACTGAACATCTTTCCCCAAGGAACATAGGTCGAAATATGAAAAAGAAAATTGACCTCTCATAGAAACTGCCACAGAAAAGCACATTTTGTATGGGAGGTCAAATTTTATTTTCGTATTTCGACCTTTGACCCTGGGGGAAAGTTGTTCAGTTTCATGTGCAGAATCACATCCTTCAGGGTTGATATACCCTTTCTGTTACACCTTGTAGTAGGTCGTAGCACTTAGCGTAGCCGCGTAGCATCGTCAAAGGCAACCTGCGCGTAGGTTGTACCGTGGTTGTACCGCATTAATCTTCCAAGATATACTTTTGCACTATTTTGTCTTTCATTTGACATCCGGGTTGACACAATCTTTCTGTTAACCCTTGGTTAACCCTGTATAGCGGCTAGCCTGGTTTGAACTATTCAAGGTCTAGGCAAAACTAGTTTATACTAAAATCGGATTCGATCGGCCACTTTTCGCTGAAGTAGATTATACCTACTACACATAACAAAAATGTCTTGTTTAGTGTTTAAAAAAACACACACATACGTTGTTTTGTATAAATTTTTCTTGTTACTGAATCATAAGCACAGAATTAATAATAGTACTACATATCATAAGTAATTATTATATTTTTTCTTATTCTTGCATAAAACTATCGTATTATTTTAACCGCCTAACAAAATCGAACAACTTTCAGTGAATAAAAGTAAGAAAATGTAAAAAAATCTGCATCTCCATACAAAATTGTTACCTTTATTGAAAAGTTTGTATGGAGAGGCTGATTTTTAGGGTTCCGTTGTAAAAAAAGAACCCTTATAGTTTCATCATGTCTGTCTGTCCGCGGCTTACTCAGAGACCCTTAGTATTAGAAAGCTGAAATTTTGTACGGATATACTTTTTATCCACGCTGACAAAGTGGTGAAATAATATTCTTCAAAATATTTTTTTAGGGTACCTCCCCTACAAGTAAAGTGGGATGATTGTTTTTCTTGTCTTCCCCATAGTGTGGGGTGTCGTTGGATAGGTCTTTTAAAAGTAAAGAAACTTTGCTAAGATAATATTTTTTTTTTATTTAGGGATACGTTTGTGAAATATAAAACTTGAAAGCGCAATTTTTTGTTGGAGACGAGTGTCCCCCCCTGCCGGCTAAACGGTTGTATTAGAAATGTGAAAAAATTCACAGTAGTAGCAAATATGATGAATTTAAAAGAAAAACTAAGTTAGTTAAGTAGGCTTTTCATGTTAATGAACTATATCCAAAAAACTAAAAATAATAAAAATAACAATAACAATTAGACGCAAAAGGACCTCGCTGAGCATTAGGATGTATAAAGTTTATGTTATAAACGTTATGAAATATATTTACTCAAAACCCGCTTTGCGACAAAAAATCGTAAAAGAACTAAGGAATCCTATACTGCGCGTGGCCCGACACGCAATTGACCGGTTTTTTTTTATTGAAAATCATTCACTGAAACTCTGATCATGTAATTTTCGTTTTCGGAAAGCTGACGAACCCTTTTAGTTTCATCATGTCCGACCGATTGCTGTCTCTCCCCCTTATGGACGCTTCCAGTCACGTGGATTTGCATCCGGATCTGAAAAGCATGCGTGCCGATCGCATTTGATCGTCCGCGTGACTGGAGTAGCGCCCTTCATTCTTGCTACTCCTGTATTGCGTACCATCCGTGTGTGTGATTCGGGCCAGCAGCGCGGATGGCACGCAAGACAGGAGAAGCAGGTATGAAATGACCAAATGCGGGCGGCACGTATGAGAACCAGATTCGCACCCGCACGTAAATCCGCGTGACTGGAGGGAGAAGCGGCCTAAAAGGGGGAGGGGCAGTGGCGTGCACTCCATACATGTAAAAAAGCTCTGCATACCCTGTGGTCCCAGACGATCAATACAAACGTGCCCCTAAATATAATGTGAACTTTACTATAACTCCCGTAAAATGAAAAATCCTAGTCAAAATGTCTGAGTTGGCTTCCCGTATATATTTAGTTACGCGCCATCTATGCTTAGCGGTGAACACTCGCGTAAAGCACCGCAGCGCTCTGCAACTACGGCGTCCCGTGCGCAAAAGCAGTACTAAGCCTTGCTTATTTTTCATACAAAGCATCTCGTGAAGTCTCGTGTAGTACACAGCAAAAGTTTGTCTGTGTGCGTGAAAATGTATGCGTGTGAAGCGCTTGCAGAAGCTCAGCTTATAGTGCGACCCGTCCGAATTGAGAAGCGTTCAAAGTATCGCTTAGTTGTTGAATAGAGAGAGTCGACTTGTTTAGTCGAATTGACCATCATTGTTTCGAATGTAAAACCGATGTAGCAGTTTTACGACGAAGTTTTGTAGCACGAACAAAATCTGAAGAAATATAGGCGCGTTGATTCGATTTAAAAAAATGTAATCAGTAAACATACGTAAAGAATACAATATGAAATAATACGTAAATTAAATTTATTTGAATATTTTATTAATTTATCATCATATTAATTATTAGCGCAAAGTAATCAATCTTTGGATATCATGGAGCTATTAGGGTCGCGTTCCAAAACAGTGAGCATTTTTCTGACAGCAGGATATCTTTATATAACATCCATATAAATTGGAAAAAAATGTGCATACCCTGCCTAAAAGCTCTGTGTACGCTACTGGGGAGGGAGGACAGCAACCGGTCGGACATGATGAAACTATAAGGGTGTTTACGCACTATATCCATTCCGAATCCGATCCGAACCCGTGAAAATAAGAATCAATAGTGAAATTGGCTTCCGTCATTCAATTTCATTATTGATTCTTATTTTCACGGAATCGGATCGGATGTATTGGATATGTGAAAAAAACCGGTCAAGTGCGAGTCGGACTCGCGCGCCGAGGGTTCCGATATACCTATAGTATTTTTGGAAGCAATAAAGTCCATTTTCAGGACCGCAAAACTAAATTTGTTTGTAAAGGTTTTTTGCAGATTTCTGAAAAACTGTGCAACTTAGAAAGATCGTTTTATTTTTGCTGTAAAGTTTATATAAACTTCTGTCAACTGTAATTAATTCAGATTTTTCCTTACTCAAACTTCGGAGATAAGGGGGGGGGAATGGTATTTTTCTTGACATTTTTCATCATAACTTTAAAACTAAGAAATTTAAAAAAATACAAAAATATATTTTAAAATGTACAAGTAAAGCCCTTTCATATGATACCCCACTCGACCTAGTAGCGACAATTTGAAATTTGGCCCCCCCTATTTTGGCCCCCTTTATATTAATAATCATACTTTTTTCAAAATTTTTTCTTGTGCAATAAGGTTGGGCAACTATATTCTAAAACTATTCCAAATTTCAGGTTGATAGCATAAGTGGTTGCTGAGATATAGAGGTGTGACAGACAGACGGACAGACAGACAGAGCGGCACCATAAGGGTTCCTTTTTTTTACCATTTTGGTATCGGAACCCTAAAAAAGGGAGGACAGAAACTCTCCCTGTCCAGCAGTAGACTCTTTATGGGATGTTATGATGATACAGCACAGTAGGTACACAGAGCAGCAAGCACGTAGAAACAAAACCAGTATAAGCTGAACCAGCGCTACGCTACAAACGCCCGAAATCAGAGACCCGCTCAAGGTCAAAGTGTTTATGTGCGGCCGTGTGTACAAGACTTATCGTAAATAAATATTATACACTGTCTAGTCGATATCTGGTACAGAGATCTGTTCACAAATTTACCTACAGTTGATGTAGGTAGGTATGATACCTACATGTAAGTAGCTAAAATATTACATGTTGATGATGAGATATTTATTTTAGATCTAATCTAAGTTAATCTAAGGCAATCATATCAGTAGTAAATTGCTAAGAAATTATTACATACTTACCTACCTAGGAAGTTTACGAAAACATATCTTTACAATCGAACCAATAAATTAATAAATAGTTTATAGGTAGTTATTTAATGGTTATATAGTTCGTATTAACTAAATCCAAATTTACGACGTGTGGAACTTAACTTTTCGAGAATAAATAAATATTTTCATAACGCAATTGGATTTTGCTGACAGTACAGGTGTGTATACTTTAATGTACCTTTTAGGATTAATTAATTATATATTTTTTTTATTTGTATGTACACAAGGTGTAACAAAAAGGGTATACCAACCCTGAAGGATGTGATTCTGCCCATAAAACTGAACAATTTTCCCTAAGGAACATAGGTCGAAATACGATAAAAAATTTTGACCTCCCATAGAAACTGAATCAGCTGATCGCGCATTTTGTATGGGAGGTAAAATTTTTTTTTTCGTATTTCGACCTATGTTCCATAGGGAAAGTTGTTCAGTTTCATGGGCAGATTCACATCCTTCAGGGTTGATATACCCTTTCTGTTACACCTTGTATATATTTTTTAATTATTTGTGTAAAAAATGCTAGCACTATTTTATCATAATTACTAAGACGGTGAAACTGAAAAACTTTTCCCAAAATACATAGGTCAAACATGAAAAAAAAAAAAAAACTTATAGAAACTGCTCCAGCTGATAGCGCATTTCGTATGGGAGAGAAAAAATTGTTCAGGAGCGCTATGCGGTAGCTGGAAAGTGTCTGCTATATGCGTACCATTTCCTTTGCAACACGAATTCCTTCGCAAAGCCCGGAAGAAGTAGCTTACGCCAAAGATTTCGGACCTCCTTGCTTCGCTCGGAATGCTCGGAATAGATACCTTGCTAATTTATTTTATTAGGGGATAAACATCTGCCAACATATCCCAAATTTTAATGTCACCATCATCGATGATCCCTAGGAAATATTCAAAATAACCCGTCAAATCCATAGAACGACGCCTTCACTACCTTGTAACGAATTATTTCTTTATAGTCCAGTAAAAATACGGTTTTGCAAAACATTAAATGCTAATAGCTACTTTTTTGTGTATATCGTATTTAAATATGATGTTAAGACGCAATATTTACGAATCCACCTAAAATTTAAAGCGGAATATTTTTTTCGAATAACAGCTAAGGCAAAAATAGTAATAGACAATTATATACTTTATATCATAGATAAACGTATACTTTACATATAGGCATCAAAATCCACCATAAATATATTTAAAAATATCAATTTATTTTAAAATATAAAATCTCCACTTATTTTTACATATAAGGGCCAATAAAGTCGAGGTAAAATAATAGCAATAAACTGAGCTAAACTCAACCTTTTTAAATGTAAGTGATTCTTATATATATTCACAAAAATGCCATACTACATTTTTTTTTTTTAATGTTTGGACGGCAAAATAAATAAATAAATGAAGTAAATTTAGGTGGATTCCATTAAAAAGCTTTACACAGAAATATAATCTATCGATCTGAAAAAGAATCACGGCTATTATCAATTATTTCCGTTTCGCCATACAATCTCTCGTAATTTTACTGGAGTATTAATCCTCCTTCTAATTACCCTTATTTTTATGTGCCTTACGCAGCATTTCTCTCTGCCAAAGTCAAAGATGTCAGAACTATTACGGGCTCAGCGCAGTAAGCTGCCGTTATTCATAATCTAAGGGCTCAGCAGACGAGAGCCGGGCAGACACGGGCAGTCACGGACTTTGTCCGCCAGTGTAGCCGGTACTGCGAAAATTTTAGTTAATTCAAACTTATCATTTTTCTAAATTGCTCAACGTTTTAAACTAAATAACAATAAATCTAAACAACCTTTTCGACTAAATAACTTTTTGAACTGAACAACTATTCAAGCTGTGTTCCTTCCAAACCAAAAATTTTGTAAAATACGCGCATAGAATTGGAGCGTTTTTCTCATGTCAATGACTATAATAATATCGAAAATAATGAGCCGGTTTTTAAAAAAGAAAAACTAGTTTTAATTTTCTTGATAGATAGCGTTGTTGTAGGAAAATTTAACTGTCAACTTTTCTTGGAGGTTTATTTACTTCACGCTTCATCTATGACAGATTTATTTTATGTTCTTTAGCAACTGTCTTCAGAGCCATCTATCGACACCTTTGAATACTCAGTTGACGCTTAGCTGCGAAACCGGCTCATTGCAGTATCCGTCACACTGGCGGACTGTCTTGACATAAAAGTCTGCCGTCTGCTGTGCCTCATATTTGCACATCCTACCGGGCTTTGCGCGGAAATTCATGTTGTAAAGGAAATGGTTCGCAAATAGCAGACACGTTCCTACTGCCGTAATAGCGCCGCAGTTTCGCGGTGTTTTGTGTTTGGTGGTTAGTAAGTAACAGGCTAAAATGGTGCTTATTTTTTTACACCCTTGTGTCTCTATAATTTAAGAGTAAGAAGCGAAGTTTCTTTCAACTTTATCTGAATCTCGTTTAACTTGGTCACAAATAAAACCTTCTTTGTGTTTTGACATTCAGCCAGTTGCAGAACGCGTCTTTAGTAACGCTACATTAATTCATGAATCATGAATAAATCAATTGCTGATAGGTACGTTTTGTTTTCTTAGCAAAGAAACTTTGTAGATGATTTGATCTGTTCGTTATCACAGATATATGAGCATACCTGTTACTACTGATATTTTACTGTTATTTTATGTGTTCTGTTTACGAGTATACTTTGGAAAGAGTAGAAATATACAGGGTGTAAGGGACAGGTTGGCAAAAACTGTAAGGGAATCAGTCAATCAATCAGGATAAAACTGTACAACTTTCTACAAGAAACCTAATTATTTATTAGGAAAAATTAAGTCTGTCGCTCCATACAAAATTACTAATATTGGACAGTGTGTATGTAGAGGTACCTATAAATCCTGATTTTTTTTACGTTTCCGGTGATATGTTTCTCGGTTAAAAGTTGTACAGTTCTCATCACACCCTTTTAGTTTTAGTCAACCTGCCCCTAACACCGTGTATATGTCGCGGGCAAATAGTATAATTCGTCATTTTACATTATGACTTGCGCGCGCGTAATTCGTTGTGGTCGTAAGTTAACCTATCCCAACCTAATCGATCCCTGCTCGGGTTTGGTTAGGTTAGGTTTACCGTGGCTAACGAACCTAAAATGCACCATTGATCTAAACCCGTTTACAATCTGCCGGTGCCGTTTTACAATCTGCCAGCGCCGTTTTACAATTTGCCGACCGTTTACAGTTTGCCCGCCATTTGTAAACGGCGAATTATACGATTTGCCGGCAACCATCCGGCAACATATACAACGTGAACTTTCATTAGTTTCGCTCCCGAAGCCCAGTGGTTCTACTAATACAAACAAGTAACATTCCGAAAGAAAAAAAATACCCAAATAAATCCTAAATTGATCACGTCGAGTCGAGTTATTTTGCATGGGAAGTCGAAAGTGTTTTTTGCTGATTTTTATAGGTAAAATCACTGGCCTTGGTGAGCAAAACAAATGAAAATTCTTTAAAATTGAAGTCCCTTTAAATCTATTCCAGAAACTTTCCATGTCAACAAAACAGAAAGAATAGATTTAATGGAGCTTTAACTTTAAAGACGCTTTGTGCAACTGGCGGAAAGAATCAATTACCAGAGTCAAGGAGTCAATCTTATACAGGGTTCCACAGATACCTTTGAATACTTATACACGATGATAGCAGGCATGTCCCCGTGGAACATACAAATGCACTATTAGCTGATACAGTATAATAGTAGGTCAATATACCTATACGCTTCTATAATAAGGTACCCACTGATATTGAAAGTTTACCGTTAGATAAATTCAAAACTGTTATCAAGCAGAAATTATTTAAGAAGGTTTATTATAAAATAATTATCAGATTATCTAGAAGAGCGAACCAGTTTAATCCATGGGATTAGGCTACGGTTCTAACAGGCTACTTCAAAATTAAAACTGACTTATGTATATCAAAACATATTTAAAAGAGCGCGTGTGTTTTTATTGTTGCTTCTTTTTTTCCCACTATGGCGCCACATTGTTTGTGACGTCATTAAGAGATTTTAATATCCAACAATGAATAAACGATTTTGACTTTTGACTTTGAATAATCATATTTTTTTATGATTTGGCTCAATGCACAATAGTTCCCCTTAAGTGGGATCGTCAAACATGGGGTAGGATATTATGATACGATTGGGATTCAAATAACACAAGTTTTCTTCGCCTCTGAGGAACCTGTGAGAAGAACCTACTCCAAGGAGTAAAATAAAATTCGTACTTAACTCTATGGTAATTGTAATTGTCATTTGATTCATTTTATTCGAAAACATACAAAAAAAATACGAAAATTTCAAGTAATTATTAATTTCAGGAAAGTAAAACAGAATGAAGTTCTTGTTATTGGCATTATTCGTGACAGCGGCTGTAGCCAGTCCTGTTCCTGACGATGAATCTGGGAACATCGACGTGGTCGTCAACGGAGTCCCAGAAGGCCAGGCTTTGGAGATCAGCCACCTCCTCGAAATCCGCACACAAGAGAAGCAGAACGGAAATGTAGTAGCTGCGTCTGACGTTCTGGAACCATTCACTGCTCAAGGGATGGCAGCGATGGCCGCAGATGAACCAGTCGACCCTGTGCAAGTTGCCACCGATCCGGTGAGCCCTGTGCAAGTTGTCGAGGAGTCGGTGAGCCCTGTGCAAGTTGTCGAGGAGTCGGTGAGCCCTGTGCAAGTCGTCGAAGAGTCAGTGAGCCCTGTGCAAGACGTCGAGGGGTCGGTAGTCCCTGTGCTAATTGGCGCAGAGCCAGTAAGCCCTGTTGTCGAGGAATCAGTAAGGCCTGTGCAAGTTGTAGAAGAGTCAGTGAGCCCTGTGCTAGTTGTCGAGGAGTCAGTAAGTCCTGTGCATGTTGTCGCGGAACCAGTGAGCCCAGTACAAGTTGTCGAGGAGCCCGTTGAAGTTGTAGACGTTAGCCCAGTACAAGTTGCAGAGGTAGGCCCTGCATTGCCCGCGCCGGCCGCTCAAACCGGCGAAGTTTACAACGACGGTACCGTCTCCATGATTGTAAACACTCCGAGCTCTGGTGTCCTGGACACCCTGCAGAGCTGGTTGAGTATGGCCATCAATTATATCACCAGTAGCGGAAACGTCGCTCAGACCTCTCAGATCGTGTAAAAGAAAGTACTTGTGTTTGAACATCTTACCTAATTACCATTCATAACAGTTTTTGTGCTTCTTATTAGGAGTCTCATTAAAATGAGTATTATGTATTAACTCTGGTATTTTTTATTACTTACCTGTAGCTTTAATATAACGGTTCAAAAGACTTCAATTACCTTTCAAAGGTCGTTGGTCAAACATACTAGGTACCTACTGGGTTCCCTACGTTAGTTCGAAAAATCTTTCATCGAAATACCAAACGATTTCGATGTACGAGGCCTAGTATGTATAGATACATCGAATGATTGATAGTGCAACGAATTATTATTTCGATGCCTTATTTGTTCGGTGCTTCGTTAGTGCGATTAAGTTTGACCGGTGCCTCCAACTACTTTGGCTTAGTAATAGGTCCTGTTGGACACTTTGACTACGGAACTCTAAAGATTCCTTCCGTTCAATGAGCCTGGTTACTTTTTGAATTAAATGAGCCGGCGTTGAACCAATACCAACAGTGATCGATTGCCGAGAATCAGTCGGGAATCGTGAACATTCCAATACAGATACCCCATTGAGCGTAAATTGTCGGTCACTAAAATGTTTAGTTTTGTTCGTTTGAACGAATTTACTATACAAATAGGGCGTTTTATATTCAAAGTCTTTATAATAGGTATTTACCTATGAAATTGCCGTTTTGTATGGCGAATTTTAGGTAAACTCAATTTTCAGTACTAACATTTTTGCATTTTTCTTAGGAATTATAAATCCAATTTCTTTTACTTTTTTAAGCATTATTGGGAAGACATTAAGCTAACAGAAGCTTAAATTTAATTTTCGAAAAATATTATCTGTAAAAAAAATATAACAAATCTAATGATGAAATCGGACGATATTTAAGACGAACAATTTTCAAACCTTTAATTTTATATATAAAACTAAAAATAAAAACTTTATTTTATGCGTAAATTGATAACGTTGAAATGAACATTCTAATATAAGACAAATGAAAAAAATTGCATTAGAATTATAGGAATTATGAACTCATTAATCTGTAAGAAAATTTCGGCAATTTCATAGGTAATTGCCTCCAAAAAACTTTCACTAAGAAACATGAAGTGGTGAAGAATAAAAATAAAATTCGATCTATCTATTCAAAATCACCGCTTTGTTCAGGCAGCTTCTACAAAAAAGCCAAATTTTCATTTCCTAACAAATATTAGGGAAAGTTGTTTAGTTTTGTCTACTGACCCACGTCCTTTCAGTTTTCGGTACAGCCTGTATACACCATTATTTTTTTATCACCCCGAGGTGATCCTGCCCATGAAACTTAACAACTTTTCGCAAGGAACATAGCCCCCCCCCTGAAGACTAAAATTTCCCTTGCCCAATCTCTCCTCTTACCTATCCTTGACTACGCCGACTCATACTATTTGGACGTCACTGAGGAGCGATTAAACAAGCTTGAACGCCTCCAAAACTTGTGCATTCGATTTGTTTTCGGATTGCGCAAGTACGACCATGTGTCTCACTTTCGCTGGCAGCTCAAGTGGCTCCCAATTCGTTTTCGCAGGAATACTCATATCCTTTCTCTCCTCTTTAACATTTTGTATAATCCCTCTTCCCCGTCTTATTTACGTGAGCAATTCTGTTTCTCTCGGTCACAAGTTAAGCCTTGCCGCCCCAGCGTCAAGACTAACTTGTGTATCCCCTCCCACCACTCTGATTTCTATTCCTACTCCTTCACTGTTCATGCGGCTAGGCTGTGGAACTCCCTCCCACACACTGTTCGCGATAGTCCCTCTATCACTATCTTTAAAAAGCGAGACAAAGAACACTATCTTTCCCTGTCTTAGTTATCAATATATTTATTAATTAGGTATTATTTATGTATAGTATGCATATATATTTTATATATACAAATATATATCATATATTTATTTATTTTATATGTGTAGTAGGTTTACATATTTTAATTAGATACCGCTATGTGTAATTTCTTGTTGATACTTTTATATAAGTTTCGAGTTGCGCACGCTCTATCTGCCTTCTCCAATAGCATTCACACTAGCCTAGGTCTGCTGGAAGACATTTCTATATCGAAATAAGTAGTACCTGTTGTGTCGTCTTTCTATATGTATTGTCAATTGTATTTTTCTTGTGTGCAATAAACAATAATAATAATAATAGGTCAAAATACGAAAAAAATATCTACTTCCCATACAGACAGCATCAGCTGATAGCACATTCAGTAAGGGTGATCGAAATTTTTTCGTATTTCTACCTATGTTCCATAGGAAAAGTTGTTCAGTTTTATGGGTAGAAACACCTCTTAAAATATCCGGGATGATAAAAAATAACGCTTTACACAGAACCTCAATCAACATTAATATTGCCCCGGCGCGGCACTAGTTTCTTCCGTCAAATTACTGCCGTATATGAATCAGCGAGTTTATTTTGTGAGTGAGTTTACAAGTACAATTTTGTTTCAAAACACTTGTACATTGGTTCACGAATTTTATTTTTCTCGGCCGGTTTCATTAACTATTTATCATCTTCAGGAGAATACAAAGAAATTAAAATTAAACACACTTAATTTGTAAAGTCTGCCGCCCAGATTAGTAAGTATAGTAGTCTGCCGTTTGCTGTGAGTAAAAGGGAATTTAGGTAAAACTCGTAAAAGGTAACTTAGGAACAGTGAAACGGAGGATAGGCAGTGAAAGGAGGTCCAAAATCATTGCATGCCACCATATTGCGTCTAATAATACCATGTGCCCGATGAGCGACCGCACAAACTAAAACGGTAGATTCTAACTACGAAACTGTACAATTTTTCCCAAGAGGGAACATAGGTCGAAATACAAAAAAGAATTTGACCTGCCATACAAAATGTGCTATGCAATAATGCAGTTTGTATGAGAAACCGATTTTTTTTTCGTATTTCGACCTATGTTCCTTGGGAAAAGTTGTTCAGTTTCATGGTTAGAATCTACAGTTTCAGTTTGTGCAGTCGGTCAACAGACACATTATATACAAACACATAACTCTGATGTATTGCATGTGCCATTACAATATCTACAGCGTGAATTTTCACTAAAGTGGTCACTTGATCGACACATGTTGTATGGGAAGATAAATATTTTTTTGTGTAAGAATTGAAACGTTGCTTTTTATCATAAGTAGAATCACCGGGCTTCGGAGAAAACTTACTTACTTACTCCTCAGGCGCAACGAACCAAAATGAGTCTTGGCCACCGAAACAAGAATCCGCCACTGGTCCTGGTCTTATGCGGTGGTTTGCCAGTCGCCTGCCTAGATAGCCGTCGATCCACCGATATCTGGGGCGGAGAACCGGACGTCGACTTGTCGGTTGATCCCCGAAAGCTTTCTTGACGTGGCGATGCATTTCTAAGTGGAGCAAAACCTATGACATTCGTATAGTTGAAGAATTAGGATCCAGGATCAATGTTCTTCTTCTTCTTTGTTTATTTCCTCCCTTATTTTTCTCATCACGTGGGTTCACTCAACAGCTCACGCAGTAACTTATGAAAAGCAACTTAACAATACAATTACACCCTCAGAAAGAGCCTCACAACTCCTTAGGCTCGTAAACTTTGTTAGCAAAATCGAATACGCATCAGGAAGTTTCTCGGACTGACGTGTTTTGAGAGATCGACAAAGGGATGTCAATTTCTGAAACGCTTTCTATACGAAAGATTTTGACTGCAAGCTTAAAAGGAATCGCACTTGCGCACCTAAAACTCCGTACCACCGCACACAATACATGTGACAGACAAATTTCAGTGATAGGCTCATAACTACTGTGCGTGCTAAGTAATGAGTCCGAGTCGCAATTGGTCAATTTTTTTTTTGTAAATCACACCAAGAATGACGCTTGTATGATAGAGCCAAAACGAGAAAACATACTCTTTTTATATGGGCTTTTTACCCGACTACAGCGAAGCCCAAAAGGAAGGTTTTGTGTTTAGATATTTTCATTATTTTTTGTCAAGATATGCTACGTATAAAAAATCAAACAGCTATTACGGTTCAAAAAATAAAACATACTTTTTTAAAAGTAGGACAGACGGACGAACAACGTAGGCTTAAGTTGCTCATGTGTCCGGTTGGCACCTTTTGGGTATGAAACCCTAAAAAGTCCGAAAACAGTCGTTTTATTTAGAAACTAGCTGTTGCCCGCGAATGCGTTCGCATGTTAAATAAAATGTATAGGAATAAAATGTATAGTAATAAAATGTATGTATGTGCTTAAGTACGCTAGACGCTCGATCAAATAAACAAACAAACAAACAGACAAAATGAAATGACAAAATGTCAAAAAATCTGTGATTTTGATTCCGGGGAATCAAAATAGCATAATGTGATAACTGTTTTATAAATATCTTTGTGTAGAGAAGAAAAGCTACAAGACATTCGTATGAAAGCCGCTTTTCAAACAATAACCATAAGCCGAAGAACTTTATTCAAAGGAAGGATTGTTTACACATTATTCTTGGTTCAACATATTGTGCTGAACGGGTTTATGGTTATGTTATTTGGTTAGGTGTAGACGAAGACTGCAGAAACTTCGTTTTCCTTGAAGTCAATAAGTAAAAGGTTCACAAAGTTATTCAGTATTTTCTTGAATCTGCGATCATATATTTTTGTAAGTGCATGATTTCTGCTCATTAAATGGCACCGTAAAAAGAAGGCTTATGTCTCTTTTTACCTGATTGCCCCAAAACAGGAGGGTTATGTTTTTCGAGTGTATGTATGTAAGTATGTATGTACGAGTATGTCGATTTCTTTGTCGCGCTCTGCAGCCTAAACGGCGTGATATGTGAGGTGTCGTTAGATTTGTATTCATTATGGGCGTGTACAAAAAAATGAGAAAAAAAAGTGAAAAAAAAATAGAAGTAATAAAAAAAAATCATTTTCATACATTCAATTCAAAGGCCATGGCCTATTGTCCTATCTACCAGAATGTAAGTTAATTATTCTGACATCCGAATAAAAAGTCAACCGCTCTGCGCTCCTCTCACAAATTCATAGCAAAATGTAAAATGTACCTATGTAGCAAAATGTATATTGGGGGAGGGAGTTTACCCCCAATAGTCAACACGCTTCATAGCGTTACGACTTGCACAATCAACCGCGGTAGTCCTTTATTTAGAACATCTTGAATTTGGTCTTGAAACGCTGAGGCCTTCTTCCGACGTTCCCATTTAGTCTTGCGTGGCAGATCCCTTTCATCAATCTTCGTTTATTCATCCTCTCTACAAGACCAAACCATCTCTACTGTCACTCAATTGTAGTATGTACATCTTCTTTTACGCACCACAACGTCCTTTTACAATACAGACATATGGAAAGACACAAGAAAAACTAAAAAACCCTGCAAGTATATATAGTTTTTTACTAGTTCGTTGTAAGTATTTATATTTTATGGGCACATTCACCTTAGCCGCTGTGTATATGAGTAGTGGGTAGCAAACTAGCAAACAATGCGGCAGGGGCGTCACGCGAACGTTGGGGGTCGATTCCGCCGCAATGCCCACATCTCAGGCACGATCTAATGTCTTGAACTGGGGGGTGACCGCCGTTGTGATCGTTATAGTATTCGCCAAAATGTAACACATTGACATTGTCGCACGTAGCCCAGAGACCATTAGTACTAGAAAGTTAAAATTTAGTGTAGATATGTATTTCATCCACGCCGAGAAAGTGGTCAAATAAAAACTTAAAAAATATTTTTTTTAGGGTAAGTACCTCCCATACAAGTAAAGTGGGAGTGATTTTTTTTTCTTGTTAACCCCATCGTTGGGTAGGTCTTTTAAAAATAATTTACATTAGGTCAAGCTTTTCATTCGCAGCGTGACTTTAGCTCCTACAGCTAATTTAATTGTCAATTGTTTAAGTTGTCATCCGAAATGTAGATCTCATCAAGACCTATCATTTGTCTCAGCACACGAATAGTTTAGGGTTAGTAGTTTTCGAGTTGTAGCGATTTTTAGTTTGACAGCTGTCATCCGAAATGTAGATCTCATCGAGACCTATCATTTGTCTCAGCATACGAATAGTCTAGGGTCAGTAGTTTTCGAGTTATAGCGATTTTTAGTTTGACAGCTGTCATCCAAAATGTAGATCTCATCGAGACCTATTATTTTTTCCAGCATAATAGTAGTCTAGGGTCAGTAGTTTTCGAGTTATAGTGATTATAAATTTGACAGCTGTCAACAAAAATGAAGATCGCGACGGGATCTATCATTACAAAAAAAATAGAAAGATTTTGGCCATAGACAATAGGTGGACCACGGGCGATAGTTTTGAATTAGTTTTATTTCAAAAGTCATCATTTATTTATATCAAAAAATCTTCCGTGGTACACCCAGGTGAACCACGCGGTTGTACAACGGGCAATGCCTGCGCTAAAGTACTAACCCATCGCTACCGGTGTCGTAAGAGACGATTATGGAATTATGAACCGGAGGATAGGCAGCAGCGTCCTTTTGTGTATCATACCACCTTACTTTCTGCGGTCAGCAGCAATCGCGGTCCTTGGTGCTAGCCGCAACGCTAACAAGCGTGGTAACAATGGTACTTCTCATCCACATTTGAGCAATTAACCACAAATTTATTTTATCTGTGGCATAACTTTTTGTTGTTTCTAGTTGCGAGAGTCTGCTTTCACACGCAATAGTGTGTTATTTATTCTGTGGCATGCAGAAACAATTGCCGGCAGAAACAAGGCGCAGACATGTGTCTGCGTAAACATGTCTGCATCCCAGCTTGCGTTGCTCTATGAAGGTTCATACATTACAAAAATCTGCTCTGCTCTGCTCTGTCCTGCCCTGCGCCATCTGCGTGGCAATATACGCTAAGCCTAAGGAAGCCTCTCAGGTTAGGCGACGCGCTTTGCTGTCTTATTAGTGTCAAGTTATGCCACTATACTAATAAGACAGTGGGAGCTATGGGCGTTGGTGGTGACCACTTACCATCAGGTTGCCCACTTGGACACGCAGTCACGCAAAAGTGTATTAAATGCGCGCAGTTTTTTTATATTTTTTGTTATTTTGTAGCTTAATCATTATAAACTTACCAATTTGTACGCTTGTAAGTCTTTCCGTTTTTACGACACAGCTAAAACAAAAATCAAGCGACAATCGCCTAAAAACATGTTTTTTTTTATTTTTATTATTTTTTGATATAGCGGCAACAGAAATAAATAATCTGTAAAAATTTCAACTTTCTATTACGGTTTATGAGATACAACCCGCTGACACTAACATCGCAGGCATATTAATAGGGTCCCTTTTTTTACCCTTTGCTTACGGAACCCTAAAAAAAAGAAGCTGAATGTTGCGTTTTAAATAGACAGGGTATAAGGTTACTTATCCAAGTACTTTAGAGTCTGAAGAATGTGAAGATAATCCTTTAATCTACAAACTAAACAATTTTTCACAGGGGACTTTGGTCGTAATGAGAGAAAAAGTATTTAAAAAATTTCTACTTAGTCCGTGGAAAAAGTTGTTCAGTTTCATGAGCAGATTCATATCCTTTAGGCTATCCTAACACCTTGTATTATGTGCAAAAAAGAAAAGGGTACCATCCCTTTTTTCATTCATTCCTACGCTTGCCAACTTATTTTGCAGCTATTGGCAAAAGCTGTCAGAAAAAACAAGTTTGTAAAACAATCTTAGTCTTTCCGTCAAATATACTCTGGTTTTAGTATCATGGCTGCAAAATAGATTGGTAAGATTTTATAACAACCTTGAAGGATGTGTTATGTTATGAAACTCAATAATATATGTTACTCAAAGAACATACAAAGAAATACGAAAAAAATCCATCTATAAAACTACATCATCTGATAGCGCATTTTGTACGGGAGGTACTTTTTCGTTATTTGCCTTGTGGGAAAAGTTCTTTCTTTAGTTTTATGTACAGATTCATTCCATTCAAGGTTGTATTCCCATTTTGTTACACCTTGAATACCTTTACTACCTCGATTGCTTCATTTTGCGCAAAACTTTTAGGATACAAAACAGTTCAAACGTAGCAAGTTTCGTAGCTCGTAGCACTTGGCGTAGCCGCGTAGCATCGTCTAAGGCAGCCTACGCGTACTGCATCAACCTACCAAGATTCTTTCTTTAATATTATTTCATTTATTTATAAAACTTACTTTATCAAGAGAATACGAGATCATTAGCTAAATTAGAAATTGAAAGGCGATATCTTTCCTTATTTCCTTTTCTTTTCTTTCCTTGTTTTTTGTAGAGGAAATAAAATTATTTTACTTTACTTTACTTTTACTTTTATTTACACGTCATTACTCTTCGCAAACAAATATTGAATATACAGATCAATAACAACATGGAATGCTATTAGGTGGTTAAGACTACGACTGAAAGGTTGGTTATGTATATAGGGTGTAAGTAAAGCGATATACTTGTGAAAATTCCGACGCGGAAAAATCCGCTCGTTACGCTCGCAATTCTTTTTAGGCTTCCGTACCCAAAGGATGAAAAACTGGTACCTATCAATATGCCTCCGATGTCTGTCTGTCTGTCAGCAGGCAGTATCTCATGAACCGTAGTAGGTAGACAGTTGGAATTTTCATAGATAGTATTTCTGTATTTCTGTTTCCGCTATAACAACAGATAATAATGATAGGTTACCTATGTTTGACACCTCTGACGGGATTTCCGTTGGTGTCATACGTGACCGATTTTTTGGTCGCGGAACTCTTCACGCCGGAATTTCTGCAGCTGTGTCGCTACTCAGTAGGGGGGTTAGGCCGTTTCTAGACCACCTAGAGGTGATGTGGTCGAGAGTCGGTCACCGGGATTCGACCAGGTTCGGTAGCTAATGTGGTCGAGGAACGGTCCCCGTTTGTGGACCATTTTTTTGACCAGTCTCTAAAAGAAAGCTCATCAAATAAAATTCAGACCTAAAATTTTTGCTAAAATCGCGTTTTGACTATAGTAGGTTAGGGTATAGTAGTATAGGGGGTTAGGCCGGTCGATTAAGGTTTAATTAGCGGATGAATGCGTACGTTTTATTCGTGGTTGATTTGACTTGCAAAGTATTTTTTTTGTGTCGAGACCACCCTAGATGAATGATAGACAGGTGCAAATCTATTCTACCGATCCAGCTCTGCAAGTTGTTACGTGTCGAATTTGTTTTTGTGAAGGTTTCGTAAAGTTTATTACTTCACATTATGGGAAGAATTATTGATTGCTATAAATAACATCGAAGTCACAGGTGCTTAATAGTTTCCATTCTTATGAAATTGCGTCGGGATTTTGTATTGAGACCCCCCTCGATGAATGGCCGGCAGATACAAATCTATTCAATAGTTCACATTCTTTCCTGTTTTTTTTTTTGGAGATTCCTAATGCAATTTATCCTGATTTTTTGTTCCATTATTGGTGGAAGATTTATTAATTTTCATAGATAACATCTGGGTGGTTGAGCGATAGCGTGTGATCCGTTTTTTTGTGACTTCGATGCAGGTTTGATCATGTTAAGTAGACGCGTCCCCTCCATATTAAAGCTCTATAAAAGACAACTTCCTAGGAATCGACATCATTATGTTCAGTGCGCGCTTACCAGAGAACTAGATCTCGTAATATTTCCAGATCAATTGAAGTGATTATTTAACGTATTGACAAGTTAGTGAATCTGTGTGTTCGTGTATAGCAAAAAAATGGATGTAAGTATGACTTATTTTATACGTGATTCAGTTATTGTGCTATAACGTTTTACCTCACTGAAATTTTTTCATTGTTTCAGCTCACTGAAAATACTTTTAAAAATTATTATTTCCCCGCAAGCAGTGACGATGAAACCATTCGTTCCACAAAATTGAAAAAGTCGTCGAAAAGAAACTGCATTGATAGTTTTTTTGAAAAACCCAAGAAAATACTGAAAACTGTAAAGAAACCTTCGACAGTTGGACGAGCTTTGGAGGATGGCATAGCTTATTTGGCTTCCAATGAAGATGATGGGGCCTCCGCATCTCATCTGATTAAGATTGAGATTTATGATTTGCATAAAATCAAAGACGTCGCACCAGCAGAACTATGGAAACACGCAGATGTGCGTGTGAAATATTACGTACCGCCTCAGGAAGATAAACATCTGCAAAGTGCAAGAGATGTAATTTATAACATCACAAAGCAGGTGGCTTCAAGCCCAGACTGCGTCCAATTTTTTATTAAGAAGCAATGAGTGTGTGGGTGGTTCAAGCTGTGACAATGAACTTTTTTTTAGTTAAGTGTTTGCATGGACTCTGTAATATTTTTTGTGAGATTTTTGTCCTTTTCCCATAGCTGCAGAGCTATATAAAGACGTAAGATCCAACTTAGAGGATCGCATTCGTTTACCACACACAGACCATGAATCCTCCTGAATTAAGTGCCGGAGAAATCCACCGATTGGAGCAGCAGTTATTTCAACTCTGCGAAGAAATTGAGAAGCAATATTCTAACACGTGAGTAGTCTAGCATTACACTTATTTCACTTGCTGTAACATATTTTCCGGTAGTGGGCTTAAAGGTACTTAAAGTGAGATCTTTCCATATTTTATTCATTTGTGATTCTTTCGTTTCTGTTCAACGTTTTTTTTTTTGGCTTTACATCGATTCAATATGTTTTATAATTTGGATAACAGTTTATCTGAGCAAGAGATTTCGTTGTTTAGTAAATCTCTCATTCTAAGTAAATTTCATAGAAACATACGAATGTGGTTTGTACAAAAAGTTCTACCTGTGTCACTTTTGCGAGACCCAGACATTTCACCTTACTATACGCCTTGTACTGGTCACTTGAAGTACAATCCAAAGAAGCTGCATTATGACGAAATCGATGGGGTGTTAACGATGCAAGCGTATTGTACACATTGTCAGCAGTAACATAGGTTAGGTGGATCATATAAATTATTATTTTTTTTTTTTGTTTTTACAGTTCAACGCAAGGAGGTGAAAACCGAAACAAGAAAAGATCGGCGACAACGGCGGTAGAAGATGAACCCATGACTAAAAAATCATACAATATTTCAAAATCATCCAACCAACCATCAACGTCATCAGTTCAAAATGTAAGTACAGAAAGTAACGTAGAGTCGAGAGAATGTGAAATTTGTAAATGTTTTGTACAAAAAAAAATATTATGCCAATCACCTTAAAAGTAACTCACACAAAAATAGAATTTTGGCCGCTGACTCCGAACTAGAAAATGTCCATGTGATAGAAAGTGCTTTCGGGAATAGAATCATGACTTACAGAATGATCGCGATAACACCAAATCAGGCTTTTGAAACACCTGAAATATTTTTACAAAATATTAAAAATAAAGTTTTTAAATTATTAGAAAGATCAATTTCAGAACACTTTGTTGTAAAAGTTAACTTTATTTTAAACGCTAACTTTACTCAAGAAACAAAACAGCAAAAAAACACATTCGACTTTCAAACAAATAATTATGTCGTTTGTACTGGAGATGATAAAAACATTATTTATTCAATGCTTGAATCAGAAATTAAAAACAAAATTACGAATTTTGAAAAAAAAGACAGCGGATGGAGTTTTCTTAATATAAACCACTTGGACATGAATGTCAACAAGTTTAACCCATTGCGCGGTTCGTCATATATAGATCTGCCATTAGACATCAAACATAAAAAAGCTGTAATTAATGTACAGAACAAGGATTTCGAATGTTTTCGTTGGGCCATTTTATCGGCCCTGTATCCAGTAAATCTCCACTCAAACAGAGTAACATCATATATGGCACATAAGAACGAATTAAAATTTGACAATCTTCCCTTTCCGATGAAAATTAAAGATATTCACAAATTCGAACAATTGAACGATATTAGTATTAATGTCTTCGGATTAAACTCTGATTCGGAAAATAAAACAAAGATTGTAGGTCCACTACACTTTACAAAAAACAGAAGAACAAAACATGTAAACTTGCTATACATCACACAGGGTAGCAAAGGACATTATTGCTATATAAAAAATCTCTCGCGATTAGTATCAAAGCAGATATCAGCATCAGAGCATACAGCATATATCTGTGACGGCTGCCTTCTACACTTCAAATCGTTAGATAATTTAAAAAAACACCAAGAAAAAGACTGTTTTCATGTTTGTACGAGATTACCTTCTGGACTTGACACAAAGAAAAACTGGTTTAATGATAAAATACCAACAAACCAACTTAGTTTCAATAATTATGAACGTAAATTAAAAGTCCCCTTTGTTATTTACGCTGATTTTGAAGCATTTTTAAATCCAATTCAAACTTGCTCCAATGATCCAAGTAAATCTTCCACGAATAATATCCACAAACACGAAGTATACAGTTTTGGCTATTACGTCAAATGTTCCTATAATGATAGTTTGTCGCAATATAGAACTTACAGAGGTGAAAATTGCGCTGAAACTTTCATGAAATTCATCAAACAAGATTTAGAAAAAATCTGTAAAACTAAAACTTATAATAAATCACCATTACCCCTAACACAGGAAGATAAAATCAAAATAGATCAGGCCACCTCCTGTTATATTTGTGATCACGATCTGAACGGAGAATCCACAGTTTCTTTCAATTGGCACACTGGTGTTTTTGAAGGTGTTGCCCACAAATTATGTGCAGAAAAATACCAGTTACCGGATTTTGTACCCATATTCTTCCATAATTTAAGTAATTACGATGCTCATTTTATAGTGCACGGATTAAGTGTGGATGAGGGTGATATTGAGCTTATACCAGAGAACAAAGAGAAATACATATCTTTTTCTAAGGTCTTACGACTAAATAAAAAATTAGTGAAATTAAGATTTCTTGATTCTCTAAGATTTATGCCAAGTAGTCTTGAAAAATTGACTAAGATTTTATCACCAGAACAATTCCATGAACTTAAATTAAATTTTCCAAATGACGAAGACTTCAGTCTTTTAATACGTAAGGGAGTGTATCCATATGAATATATGACATCATTTGAATCATTAAAAATGAGAACTCTACCTAATCGTGATGATTTTTTTAATTCTTTAACTGACAGTCATTTATCAGAAGCTGATTATACACAGGCTCAGGAAGTGTGGAATCATTTTAGGTGTCAGAATATGGGGGATTATTCGGATCTATACTTAAAAACAGATGTCTTGTTATTAGCTGATGTATTTGAAAATTTTAGAAATGTTTGCCTCAAGACATACCAGTTAGACCCCTGTCATTACTTCACCCTTCCAGGGCTTTCCTGGGATTCTATGTTAAATCATGCTAAAATTAATTTGGAACTTCTAACTGATATCGATCAAGTCAGTTTTATAGCAAATAATATCAGGGGTGGGATTTCTCAATGCAGTCACAGACATGCAAAAGCAAACAATATTTACATGCCAGATTATGATTCAAACATCCCATCTTCATATCTCATGTATTTAGATGCGAATAATCTTTATGGCTGGGCTATGTCGCAATATCTCCCAACAGGAAAGTTTGAATGGGTAGATGTGAATACTGATTTCAATGTGTCTGATGAGGCAAGTCACGGATACATTTTAGAAGTCGATTTGGAGTATCCATCCAACTTGCATGATTTTCACTCAGATTTACCCTTTTGTCCTGAAAATATTTGCTCGGGAAAAAGTAAACAAAAAAAATTAATTCCGAATTTGTACAACAAAAGCAATTACGTCATCCATTATAGAAATCTCAAGCAATGCTTAAAACAAGGTTTACGGTTATTAAAAATACACAGAATACTTAAATTTGAACAATCACCGTGGCTCAAAAGTTACATAGATTTAAATACACACATGCGATCCCTAGCCTCTTCGGATTTTGAAAAGGATTTTTATAAACTCATGAATAATTCAGTTTTCGGTAAGACGATGGAGAATGTAACAAAACGAGTAAATGTCAAGTTACTTAATCACTGGATAAATCACGGAAGTAAACAGGGCGCAGAAACTTTGATTGCAAATCCAGCATTTCACAGTTTATCAATTTTTTCTGAAAATTTAGTTGCAGTACAACTGAAAAAAACTCAAGTTTTGTATAACAAACCGACTTATCTAGGTTTCTGTATATTGGATTTATCAAAGACATTAATGTACAATTTTCACTATGATTTCATGAAAAACAAATATCAAGACAATATTAAATTGCTATACACAGACACTGACAGTTTAGTCTATCAAATATATACTGAAAATTTTTATGTCGATATGCGATCTGATTTAAATTCATTCTTTGACACATCTGACTATCACCCTGACAATCAATACGGTTTGCCATTAGTAAATAAAAAGCGTTTAGGATTTTTCAAAGATGAAAATAATGGTAAAATTTTTGAGGAATTTGTCGGTCTTCGTGCAAAATTGTACGCTATGAGTGTGCAGAATAATTTTATTGCCAAAGCCAAAGGTGTAAATAAATCAGTCACCAATCAATTTAATATTCAAAATTATAAAACATGTTTATTTGATAAAAAAAATATATCGCGTGAAATGTTACGATTCAAATCTATAAAACACGTAATTTATACTCAAAAAATCAACAAAATATCATTATCATACAGTGACACTAAGCGCTACTTATTAGAAAACTCTACCGATACTCTTGCTTGGGGGCACTTTAAAATAAATAAAGATAACTCCTAACGTTACTTTCTGTATTTAGTACATAAGAATTATAAAGTCGTTATTGAGATTTTCTTTTAGATTAAATTATATGAGTACCGCCGAAAGACGTCCACTGCTGGACATAGACCTAATTTTATTACCGCATAATATTTTCTTGTAATTGTTTTTGCGAATGTTCTGATGTAATGCATGCGATAAGTAGTGTAAATAGATAGAAAAACTTACCTAGACTAAGTGTAATAGTTTAACCATGCATAAAATAATAAGTGATTATTTTAATGATCCATAATTTAGTAATTCCTATTATTTTATGGCAAGTACTCAATGTAAATATACTGATTTAGGGAAGGTGTTCCTTTGACCATTCATAGCATCAAAACAGGTACCAAGTTTATGTTCGCCGTTGTCCGCTTTTTTCATCTCTAACTTTAAAATATACTGTATGTTACACAGCTTAAGGTCTGTTTTTCAATAACTTAGTAGCGAGGTAAGGTGGCGCTTGCTGAATAGACGCCGCCCATTATAAATAGTTCTGTATAGTGTAATTAGCCGGCTCTTAAAATCGGCCGGGCTGGGGAGTTTTCTTGCGCCATTTCTTTTTCTCTGCAATAGCCCGACTCCGAATTGGTGGTAGACTCGCTCTTTTGAATTGTATAAATTATTGCATGATAGTGAAATAAGTTACATTTTTTGTAATGAATATAATACGGAAAGAAATAATAAAATATACAAAAAATTATTCGAGTTTTAGTTTTTATTTAATTTTCACATTATATCCTAAATAATTAGAATTATGTGTCATTCTATATTGTGCACCATCTTAGTTGACACGTGTTTTCTACAACAATATGATTCATTTTAATCATCCTTTTACAGCGATAGTCGCTGGTCCCAGTGGATGTGGAAAATCAAATTTTGTTACAAATTTTTTAAGTCATTCCAAAGCTCTTTGTAATGAAGATTTTTCTGAAGTGATATGGTGCTATGATGAAATGCAGCCACTATATAATTTAGATAATGTATTAACAGTCAAGGCATCCCAGATTTAAATATGTTTGATGGAAAGTATCCCAAACTCTTAATAATTGATGATCTCATGAGAGAATCAGATGGTCGCATTGTAGATATTTTTACTAAAGGCAGTCATCACAGGAATTTGAGTGTGTTTTACATTACTCAAAACTTATTTCATCAGGGTAAAGGTCAACGAGATATTTCATTGAATTCCAGCTATATAATTTATTTTAAAAACCCTCGAGATAGAACGCAAATACGTCATTTCGCTCGTCAGGTATATCCAGACAATACTAAATTTGTAGAAGAAGCGTATAAGGATGCAACCATAGAAGCTCACGGATATCTTTTGATTGATCTCAAGCAAAACACTAACGACATGTATCGCTTCAAAAGTAAAATATTTCCTTCTGATAATTATTGTGTAGTTTACGTTCCAAAGAAGGGGTATAAATATGATACACAACAATAGAATTCATTTAGTTCCAAATGATGAGTCAAGAAGAAACATCTAGAGATCATTTGCTAATAGCATTAAATACAATTAAACCACACTATCGAGACGCTTTGTTACAATTTTGTACCGACAGTGAGATAAAACAACTTTGCGAGTGTATTTTAACAATATTCAAAGACAAAATACCTATAAAAGAAGTGGTAGAGTCTACTTTCAATATTTGCAAGTTAATATGTTTCATTTCTGCTGATAAATAAATCGTAATCGAAAATATGTTTCATTTCTGCTGATAAATAAATCGTAGACTGAGATTATCTAGCACTGCAGAATATTGCCTCAGTTTTGGATAATGAGTGGAAGAGTAACATCTCATAAGCATTTCCTTAAAGCATTACTAACATTAAAACCAAAACAACGAACAGCTTTACTGAAAACTTGTGGCAATGATGAAATAAATTGTATAAGTGAATGTATTTTTAACGTTTTAAAAGGTAAAATACCATTAAAAGATAAAGATAAGTGTAAATTAAAAAAACATAGAATTATTTTGAGACAGTTAGTTACGAAGGGTAAAATTAAACAAAGGAAGAAAATAATTGTGCAAAAAGGTGGTGCATTTCTACCTATTATTTTAGGTGCCGTTTTAAGTGGGCTGCTAAATTCAGTTTTTCGATCGTAATATTAATTCATCAATATGCAAAATACAAAAAAAATGGTCCTGGTTGATCCTAATGTTATTGAAAGATTTAAACAAAGTGAGAGAGAGAGTTCATCTGAGGACGCAATTTCTCGTTTGGATGGTGAGATGCATAAAATATTAAAAAGCAAACTAAATGATCGTGAAAAGTGGATATTGTATCTTCAAACACTGCAAAGATACTTGCATTTCAATGATGAAAAAAAGAATTCTTTGAAAATAGTCCCACTAAATCAGGAGAGAGTAATTACAGCTGATGCGCAGATTCAGACTGACCCCATTAAGAAGGAAAATGATGTAGATAAAACGAACGTTGAGACCCAGACAGATTCAGTAATACAAAACTTTACGTCCTCTAAAGACGCTTATACTGTTATAGGTGTTGTAAACTCGCTACCTAAAACATACAGAAAAAAAGGAGAAATACTGTTAAGTTATTTGGTGCGAAATAGAGATAAAATACGCTGGAATGACAATGGAACCGTTTTTGTAAGTGACAAAGATATTCCTTTCAGTAATATAACTGAATTAGTACACTTTGTCATAAGAAAAGTAAAACGTCCCAACCCGCTAGGGTATGAGCAGTTTGTCAAAGTTTTATCTGATATTAAAATCCCCATTAATTGTCTCGGTAATCCAAACGCACAATTTTCCTTGATAGAACTTGACGATAAAAATAAGAACAGTCCAAGAATACAAAATACACCAATACAAGGTAGATCCAGATCAGAACGGCTTAGAGCTCGCAAGGTAATTAATTGGGAAAGATGGAATCCGTATTAGATGTCAATCAGATTTATTATGATGTTACTAATCCCGCTGGTTATAGCAGCGTCAATAAACTCACAGAAGCAATGAAAGGGCGAATGAATAAAAAGCAGGTGCAAGAGTGGCTGCAAGGTCAAGAAACGTATACTCTACATAAACCAGTTCAAAAAAGGTTTCCGAGAAATAAGTATGTTTTGTCTAATTTTAATGTACTATGGCAAGCAGATCTTAGCGATATGCGATCTTATAGTCAATATAATGATGGTTACAAATATATACTTTCTGTTATAGATGTATTCAGTAAATATGCTTTTGCTAGAGCTATTAAAAAAAAGAATTCAGAGACCATAAAAAGTAGTTTTCAAAGCATATTTAGTGAAGCCGAAGATACCCCTACTCATATTCAATCTGATAAAGGCTACTTGGAATAGGCGGATAAAGGTACTGAATTTGCTTCAAAAGATGTTAAATCATTTTTAAAAAGTAGAAATGTAAATTACTATACAACAAACAATCCAGATATAAAAGCTAGTATTGTGGAAAGATTTCAAAGAACTTTGAAAATGAAAATGTGGCGATATTTCACTCATAAAAACACATACAGGTATGTAGATATTTTGCAAGATTTGCTTAAATCATATAACTATAGCTATCACTCAAGCATTAAAATGCGACCATGTGATGTAAATTCGAATAATATTATGACTGTCTGGAATAATTTATACGAAAGACCAAAATTAAAACGAAGCAATATGAACAGAACTACACCCATATTTGAAGTAGGTGATTTTGTAAGAATAACCAAATACAAACATATATTTCAAAAAGGCTATGAAACCAATTGGAGTGATGAAGTGTTCGTTATAACCTCCATTATCAAAAGAAAGCCATTTATAGTATATACCCTCAAGGATTTGCAAAATGAGTCAATTGTAGGAACTTTTTATGGTAAAGAATTACAAAAGGTTGAGTATAACCCCCACGATACATATAAAATAGATAAAATAATACAGTCTCGCTACTCAGGTAACAGAAAGCAAGTGCTCGTTAAGTGGAAAGGTTATCCCAACAAATTTAATACTTGGATATTAGCTTCAAATTTAGAAAAAATATAATGGAGGATAGTTTTTATTTAACACTTTTGAGTAATAGTTCAATGTTGTATTTCCCTAACAATGCAACCACAAATTTTTTTACCAAACTACCAAAAACGCTTAAGTTAGAAGGAGAATGGGTTGTTGGATTAGTGGAATTTAACTACCCCTGTACAATGTTCAACGTGCAGGAACATGAAAACATATTTTCTGTAACTAAAAAAGAAGGGGGACATGAAAATGGCGTACAGTACATATCTAACATACCTACCACAAACTATGATGATGTCACTCACTTTTTACAATCTTTTAATGAAAATGATCTGTTAAAAGGGAAAGTCACCTTTAAATACAATAAAATATCAAAGCTTGTCACAGTATCTACTTCAGATGATATATTAGCTATGAATCTCGCACCTAAGCTATGTTTGCAGCTTGGATTTGAACCTAATACAAATATTGCTGTTCATAAATCAGGCAAATACCCAGTCAACCTGAATTTGGGGTTACCATCTCAACTTTTTATATATTCAGACATAGTGCAACCGCAGATAGTGGGAGATGTCATGACATCATTATTAAGAGTTGCAACACTAGACCCCATGAAATATACATACGGTGCATTTAAAATGAATGTTTTTTCACCAGCACACTACTTACCAGTTATGCGTAGAGAGTTTGATGTTATTGAAATAGATATAAGAACAAGTATTGGTGATAAAGTACCATTCCAGTTTGGAACTGCATGTATTAAACTACATTTTAAGCGAATAAAATGATTAATAAACAAACTCAAATATGTCCTTACCACCATTATTATTCACATCAGGCTGGAACGGGAGTAGGCATTGTATATAGAGGCGTTCCTCATCAGCGGGGGCATGGTATTGGTAGTTTTCTTGGAGGTTTATTCAGATCTGTGTTTCCTCTTTTAAAAAGTGGGGCGAGAGCAATTGGTTCCGAAGCCGTAAATGCAGGTATGGGGTTGTTGACTGATGTGATTAATGCGCACCCACTCGCTGATTCTGTCAAAACACAGCTAAAAAATGTAAGTGCAAACTTAAAACGAAGAGCGGATAATAAAATTGATTCCTTGATGTCTGGATCAGGGTATAAAACTCGAAGACAATCGAAGAAGGTATCTATTCGTAGGAAACCACCGAAGCGAAGAGGTGCCACGAAAAAAACAAACAGCGACATATTTACATCTTAAAAATCATGGCATTCTTACATAACAACTCTTGTGAATGTGTAAAATCAGAATTAGATTTGTTTGCCCTCCCATCAACACAAACCAGTATAGAGAGTGGGCAGTGGATTAACTACAGCCCAGTGTCATCATTAACTGACGATGGACCCATTGAATTTTTAATACCTGGCTCTGGAGATGATTATATCGACTTATCGCACACAATACTCATTGTGAAAGCAAAAATTGTTAATCGTGATGGCACGCCAATTCCTGAGACTGTTAAAGTTGCACCAGTAAACAATTGGTTACATTCCCTTTTCAGCCAGTTAGATATATATTTAAATCAAAAGCTCATCTCACCTCCCAATAACACCTACGCTTATCGAGCATACATCGAAACTTTACTTAATTATGACAGGGGAGCTAAAAAGTCTCATCTCACTTGTGGATTATGGTATGACGATACAGCTAATCAAATGGATACATGTGACATTACTAACCTAGGATTTAATATGAGACATAGCTTGACACACGGCAAGGAAGTGGAAATGATGGGGCATTTGCATGGTGATATATTCAATCAAGAAAAATTTTTGATTAACGGTGTAGAAATGCGCATAAAATTAGTACGTACAAAAGAAACTTTCAATCTCTTATGCTCCAATGTAGATTCAAAATTTAAAGTTAATATTACTAGTGCATCTCTCTTAATGCGTAAAGCTAGAATTAATCCATCCGTTCTTCTTGCTCATCAAAAAGTTTTATCTACTACTACTGCAAAATATCCTATCACTCGCGCGGAAGTCAAAGTGTTAACTATACCAGCAGGGGTGCAAGGAAAAGCTCTTGATAATATATTTCTTGGACAAATACCTAAAAGATGTGTGATTGGATTCGTAGATAATGCTGCATTGAATGGAACTCTAAATAAAAATCCATTTAATTTTGTACATTATAATATGAATTTGTTTAGTTTATATGTCGATGGTCAACAAATTCCACCTTGTACATTACAACCATCTTTTCCGAATGATATGTTTGTAAGCGCATACAACACATTGTTTTCTGGTACCGGTATTCATTTTGCGAATGAAGGTAATTTTTTATGTATGAGCGATTACTCAGGTGGATACTGTTTAATGGCTTTTGACATGACCCCTGATTTGTGTGCTAATTCACTAACACACTGGAATTTAATTAAACATGGTAGCGTGATGATGGAAGTTCGATTTGATAGCGCTCTACCAACAACAATTAATTGTATAATTTTTGCTGAGTTCGATAATATTCTTGAAATAAATAAAAATCGTGAAGTTACTTTCGACTACAACAGCTAAAAATTTAATGAATGTTTTGAGTTAAGATATTTATATAAAATATGATACATTTTGATTTATAACATAAGTTACTACGCAGTTCTAACAATCAGATGTGTGAAAGCAAAAATGGATACTTGTGATATACAGAGATTCATGAAAAAAATTGACTCCAAGTTAGAATACAATGTATATGCTGCAAATCGTTTACCAATTCATGTTTCTCTACCATGCTTCTTAATAAGTAATTTAGATCCTGATACGAAAATTGGGTCGCATTGGATAGCTATTTACATAAGTGAGGATGGTGTTGCGGATTATTTTGATTCGTTTGCTCGTAAACCAACCATGTATCATGAAAAATTTTTGAAACGAAATTCTAGAATATATTTTCATAATAGTATAATTCTTCAAAACTATCTTACTTCCGTATGTGGAATGTATTGTTTATTATATATTTACTTTAGATATAATGGAGTGTCAATGTTTAATTTTACGAGTTTGTTTACTAAGGATACTTTATGTAATGATTTAATTTTAAGACAACTATTTCAGTCTATTTTGGTCCAATTGAAATAAATTTTAAAATAATGTATTTTGTGTTTTATTTACTTTATAGGTGACATCAATTAAACAAAAGTTCTATTAATTAAATTTATTGTCAAGTAAACATAAAATTACACATGAATAAATTAATGTTGTTTAAATGCTAAATATTTTTTCGGAGAATATAAGGATAGAGGTAGGTTTGCTGGACTCTCTGCTCTTAATTCTTCTTCTTCCTCATAGCTCCAGTCAAAAATATTTTTTTTCGGAGAATATAAGGATAGCGGAAGGTTTGCTGGACTCTCTGCTCTTAATTCTTCTTCCTCCTCATAGCTCCAGTCAATTTGAAGTGGATTAATTGGACGCCATTGGCGGGACCAACCTGCGGCTAAAGTCCAAGGTGCCAGTGATCTTGAATAATTAGATATTTTTTGCAGTTCTCCTTTTACCACGGCTACGGGTTTGTTTCTGTATTGCGTTGAACTGTAAAAACAAAAAAAAAAAATGTAAACACAACTTAATTGGTAGTAATTTTCGATAAACTAGAACCTAATTTATATGATCCACCTAACCTATATTACTGCTGACAATGTGTACAATACGCTTGCATCGTTAACACCCCATCGATTTCGTCATAATGCAGCTTCTTTGGATTGTACTTCAAGTGACCAGTACAAGGCGTATAGTAAGGTGAAATGTCTGGGTCTCGCAAAAGTGACACAGGTAGAACTTTTTGTACAAACCACATTCGTATGTTTCTATGAAATTTACTTAGAATGAGAGATTTACTAAACAACGAAATCTCTTGCTCAGATAAACTGTTATCCAAATTATAAAACATATTGAATCGATGTAAAGCCAAAAAAAAAAACGTTGAACAGAAACGAAAGAATCACAAATGAATAAAATATGGAAAGATCTCACTTTAAGTACCTTTAAGCCCACTACCGGAAAATATGTTACAGCAAGTGAAATAAGTGTAATGCTAGACTACTCACGTGTTAGAATATTGCTTCTCAATTTCTTCGCAGAGTTGAAATAACTGCTGCTCCAATCGGTGGATTTCTCCGGCACTTAATTCAGGAGGATTCATGGTCTGTGTGTGGTAAACGAATGCGATCCTCTAAGTTGGATCTTACGTCTTTATATAGCTCTGCAGCTATGGGAAAAGGACAAAAATCTCACAAAAAATATTACAGAGTCCATGCAAACACTTAACTAAAAAAAAGTTCATTGTCACAGCTTGAACCACCCACACACTCATTGCTTCTTAATAAAAAATTGGACGCAGTCTGGGCTTGAAGCCACCTGCTTTGTGATGTTATAAATTACATCTCTTGCACTTTGCAGATGTTTATCTTCCTGAGGCGGTACGTAATATTTCACACGCACATCTGCGTGTTTCCATAGTTCTGCTGGTGCGACGTCTTTGATTTTATGCAAATCATAAATCTCAATCTTAATCAGATGAGATGCGGAGGCCCCATCATCTTCATTGGAAGCCAAATAAGCTATGCCATCCTCCAAAGCTCGTCCAACTGTCGAAGGTTTCTTTACAGTTTTCAGTATTTTCTTGGGTTTTTCAAAAAAACTATCAATGCAGTTTCTTTTCGACGACTTTTTCAATTTTGTGGAACGAATGGTTTCATCGTCACTGCTTGCGGGGAAATAATAATTTTTAAAAGTATTTTCAGTGAGCTGAAACAATGAAAAAATTTCAGTGAGGTAAAACGTTATAGCACAATAACTGAATCACGTATAAAATAAGTCATACTTACATCCATTTTTTTGCTATACACGAACACACAGATTCACTAACTTGTCAATACGTTAAATAATCACTTCAATTGATCTGGAAATATTACGAGATCTAGTTCTCTGGTAAGCGCGCACTGAACATAATGATGTCGATTCCTAGGAAGTTGTCTTTTATAGAGCTTTAATATGGAGGGGACGCGTCTACTTAACATGATCAAACCTGCATCGAAGTCACAAAAAAACGGATCACACGCTATCGCTCAACCACCCAGATGTTATCTATGAAAATTAATAAATCTTCCACCAATAATGGAACAAAAAATCAGGATAAATTGCATTAGGAATCTCCAAAAAAAAAAACAGGAAAGAATGTGAACTATTGAATAGATTTGTATCTGCCGGCCATTCATCGAGGGGGGTCTCAATACAAAATCCCGACGCAATTTCATAAGAATGGAAACTATTAAGCACCTGTGACTTCGATGTTATTTATAGCAATCAATAATTCTTCCCATAATGTGAAGTAATAAACTTTACGAAACCTTCACAAAAACAAATTCGACACGTAACAACTTGCAGAGCTGGATCGGTAGAATAGATTTGCACCTGTCTATCATTCATCTAGGGTGGTCTCGACACAAAAAAAATACTTTGCAAGTCAAATCAACCACGAATAAAACGTACGCATTCATCCGCTAATTAAACCTTAATCGACCGGCCTAACCCCCCTACTATAGTCAAAACGCGATTTTAGCAAAAATTTTAGGTCTGAATTTTATTTGATGAGCTTTTTTTTAGAGACTGGTCAAAAAAATGGTCCACAAACGGGGACCGTTCCTCGACCACATTAGCTACCGAACCTGGTCGAATCCCGGTGACCGACTCTCGACCACATCACCTCTAGGTGGTCTAGAAACGGCCTAACCCCCCTACTCTACTCTTAGGGACGGTAGTGTACCGAAAACTAAAAGATAGGGTTTACATACATACATATACAACGTGTAACGGATAGGTGTTATTATACTGAAGGGTGTGAATCTGCCCATGAAACTGAACAACTTTTCCCAAGGTACATAGATGGAAATACGAAACACTAAATTTGACCTCCTATACAAAATGCGCTATCAGCTGATGCAGTTTCTATGGGAGTTCAAAAATAGATTTTGTTCTATAACCTATGTTCCTTGGGAAAAGTTGTTCAGTATTATCACACCTTCCCATAACGCGCTGTATAAACATCACGCACGCCTCTCTCCCGTCGGGGTAGGCAGATACCAACAAAGGGTTTACTCAGGAGACAAAACTAAGCACATGTTTCAGTTGTTCAGTTTAGTTTACTGAGCGATCCCTTTTAGTTTTTGGTACACACTTACATCCTACTTCCATCCTAGGAATACTACCATCCTATCTGTATTCACCACGGGTGTCTTAAAAGGCAACTAAGGGATTTTAAACTGCAGGATGGGCAACAGCAGCCTTCTGCGTAGCATATATTGTAACATATCATGTTACATACTGCGGTCACGAACAAGAGTCTCATGCTCTACCGACTGAGCTACCCAGGTTTGACGAAAGACATCTACCAGACGAGAGTGAATGGAAACGTTGGAAGGGGAAGGACTTGGCGAACGTATCAGCACGTTCTAAATACAGGCCAGGTTAAAAGTACCACAAACCGACGAGCATGTATGAAAGCATTGATGAAAGTACAGGAAGCTAGGGAAGTATGTCTAGATCGTAGCAGGTGGAGGACTGTGGTCTCTGCCTACCCCGACGGAAAAGCGGTGTGATGTTATGTATGTATGTTACCAACAACTGCAGTCCTTGGTGCCAGCCGCAACGCGCACAAGCTTTACTTCTCTTACAATAACATTTAATTCAGTGTGAATTTTATTAGATTTTCTCCCGACGCCCAGTGGTTCTACTCGTAAAAATGTTTTTCTTCGGGAAAGTTGCTTCTTATCAATGGGCTTCGAGAGCAAAACCAATTAAAGTTCATGCTGTATATCACGAATTTTCATTATCATCATTCATTTTCATCATTAATTTTCATCATTGTGAAATCCTGGATTAAATTGCCTGTTCGGAAGTGGACTCTTTAATGGAATGTTATGATGTTGATGATTTATGTCTAGGCAACGAAGCGGATCGTTGTATGAAGACCCCCCGCATTAAATTCTCAGTCGATGAAACTTTGCTGGGGTAGTACACTACATGAGTCAAACCGTCTATAAAAAAATCCAAAAAACATCGGTACTTTTAATTTTTCCATACAAAAATTACAAATAATGTATGAAAATTTTTTTGTATTTTTTTTTTGATATTTTGAATTTACATTTAATTCATGATTCTTTATTATCCTGTCAAATAAAATCTGCCTGAGAAATTTATGTTGGGGTCAACTGCTTCGTTGCCTACACTAGTAGTCATTGTTGGTCTAACTGTTAGAGTATTGTTTGATGATCTGTGTTACATAGTTCCAAGTTCAATTCCCAGCCGAGGCACATATCTGAATGTTGAGAGAATTTGTTATCAGGTCTGGTATTGGGGTATTTGTGCACGTGCGTCGTCGAATTTCGTAGTGTGTGGCTGCAAGTGTGATAATTGTCTTTTGTTTTAACTTTTTAAGCCGCAAACAAATGAACTTCGCTTGTTGATAACTAAAGTAGTTGGTATCAACGGCTATAACCTTCCGTTTTACGGGATTTTTCTACTTCTGGTTTCCCATCCCGGTTCTGACCACGGTCGAAGATGTCCAACTTTCATGAAAAGAAGGAACCATCACCACTTGGCTACGATTATATGGATTGAATCTTGTCAAGTTGCGAGTGAATCGGCTTCTAGTCTCAGCTTCTTCTGGGTAAGTAGTAGCACACTGCGTACACTATACAGGCTGTTAATTTAATTGCGTGCCATAGCTTAGGGGGTGGTTCAGTAACGATAAAGGAAAACAAACGAAATACAAAAAAAAATCTAGGTATTTTTTTTTTTTAAACTCCATTGAAACTAAACTAACGCGGAGGGCAATGACCCGGAGCACCGCGCTATCAAAAGCGCGCTAGAGAGTTTCAGTTATGTATGTATGAACCTTATCCCATGATACTCGCACGATGGCTTGGTTATAGCGCGGTGCTCCGTCCGGGTTATTGCCCTCCACTTTAGTTTAGCTTCAATGGAGTTTAGTTTTTTTAGCAGGATTTTTTTTATATTTTTTTGTATTCCTTTATCGTTACTGAAACACCCCCTAAGCTAAGGCACGCAATTAAATTAACACCCTGTAAATAACGAGAGCGAAAGCACAACCTGTAAAATTTTTAAATTGACAGAAGCATAGGACTGCATATTTAGTACAACTGACCCGGCTGCGAACCACGAGAATCGCGCAAAGGGTCGCGGGGAGGGGTGAGGGCGTGGATTCCAAGGGGGGCGGAAAGTGTCCGTTCTGTGTGACTAGTAGGTACTTAGTACTATATATTTATTACCAGCGTCGAGCTCTTCTCTGTCCTCAGATGGTAAAAAAGTAAGCATCGACAGTCCAGTGTTTCCAATCCAACTATTACCGATTGTGCTGGTTAAGTTACGAAATAGGAAAACGCGACTCCTCAGGTAATAAAAGTCTTTGATAAAAATATAAAATGTCACACCATAGAAATAGTACATTAAAATGCAAGTGCGCTATTTTGGATATTACAGCCGAGGGTGTAATTACCAACGCGCACGAGCTTTTTACGACGTTTTTCAACACATTTGCGAATAAAAACAAATCAAATTGGTTACCTTTAAAATACTAAACTTTGCTAACCTTACGTCCACCGCACGTCCACCGGAACATTTTTCCGGCTGCATATGTTCATGCTTCCCTTTAATTTTACCAAATTTCAAAATTGTATTTCGTATATGAGTATTTTAGACGGTTCAGGATCAGTTTTTTATTTGTAGAAGTCGATACTATTAGAAATAATTACAATGATAAACACGACAAATATTTGTAAAATGGCGCGCATTCTTTCTTTTTCAGCGGTCAAAGATTATACGTCGCGTGAGGAGCCCCCAAAACATTACCATGTTATCTTACACCATCAATCATTTATCAATTATTAGTCAATCTAGTAACCAAGCTATAAAAAAAAGCAATTGTCACTCGGTACCCAAACATTCTATTCCATTTACCTTGAAATAAATTATCAAAAATTGAATATCTTTTTACTTAAATGACAAATTTATTGTTAATTAGTTAATTACTATAATTAATTTCATAAAATCAACATTCATTTATGATATTTTCTCGAAGTCAGCTTGAAAATTTTAGTAACATAATAAGCATAAAAACTCCTTGCTCTTGGCCGATAAAAAAAAAAACAAAAATAAAACACTAGTTAAGTAATATTATGACAAAAACACCCGTGTTTAATGAGCTGGATTATGGACCTTAATACAGTGCAAATAGAGCTGTTTTATGAGCAAATGTGTTGAAAAATACTTTAAAACCGAGCAAACTGAAACAAGACTGCCAAAACTAATCAATGTCGTAATTTCGAATTTGCTTACGTCTAAGTTCAAATATACATATTTAAAGATGCCTGCCAGTATCAAATTAGCAGGCAACCTCCGTCGTTGACCCCAACTTTTCCTGTTTTTGTTCATTCTAAACGTTTGTCTGCTCGACTCGAACACGTGTCTTTTGAAGTAAGCACGTGTCTTTTAAAAAAACCTGAATCACGCGTTCGTGCGAATTTCACAAGTTAAGTGCGTTAAACTTTTCAATTTGGTACAATTATGAAAAACATAAATCGAGCTCGATGGGGTTACAACGACAGTCGTGGTTGTTAGCTTTACAGTGCTTACCCTCCTGTTTGTATATAATATCATTGGTGCTTACAGTCGAAATGTTGCTGCTTGATTGGAATTACAGCAATGTGAGAGAAAGACGGAACGATGCGTAAGATATATTAGTGCATCAAGACACGTATTGCTCCGTCCAGCTCTCATCTGTCACACTACTCAAGATACTTTATTTGCATCTTGTTTCATACAAATTAGGACAGAAATATTTTTTCATTACCTGGTGTTGCTGGTGACTCTGTTGTTCAAGTTGAGTGCATTTCCTATTGAAGTAACTTTTAAAGGAGAATGAAATCGATAGGCCTATCGCTACCGATAGAGGCCGTGGTGTTAATGTGGCTGTTATTGTTTGCCGAACGTTGAACGCAGCTATGATCTATCAGTGTCTTACTTGACGGTCCTACAACCCATTAAATAACCCGTTCTTGGACCTGGAAAATTTTTAGTACGTTTCTCAAAGCAAAGTTCTGAAAATTTTCTCATACAAACGAAGCGCCAGAAATAGTTGAAATTTGTGTGAGACAAAAATTTTATTTCTCGTTTTTTGATCCATCTCTTCTTTAGGAAAGGTTTTCAGATTTACGTATTGAGTAGGATTTTGGCCAGGGGTCTAGACAACGTACTATTAAATTTAGAGATGTAAAAAGCAAACGTCATAAAATGTATTGAATGACATAATCTGTCAAATATGAGTATGAGATGCATACTTTTCGTGACGCTGGCACGTTGCGTAGACCTCCACGGGTCTAAAAATAACCCTAACCATAAAAAACCCTGTATAGCCTTAAAAATTCTTACATTATAAGCGTCACTTACTTCGGGGTGAACTATTATAGTCGCCACACTTGTTTTCACCATGGCTGACACTGCTTTGATTGGTGAAATTTTAGATGGCAATAATATACAAAAGGAACTACTGCCCATCTTTTGTTAAGTGTCTCAGTTGCCTTCGTCAAAGAATATATAATACCCACGTTAGGGAAAGCACCCCATCTCCTACCAACTATATTACCACAATCGGTGCCTAGGACAAAATATTTATATTGCCTTTCCAAGCTTAGGGCCGCTGGTGCGTGGTTTCCCTGCGCCAGTTATTTATTACACATTATGACAAAAATTATTAATATATATAAAACTTAACGTTCTAATCTCACTATCATCGCGTGACCTATCCTGTCGTTTTTTCTGAGCAACTTTAGGACTGGAGACTTGGCTACTTGTGACGGTCAATCAGACTGCTGGCTGCTTGTATGAGCATTTTCGATCGAGAAGTTTTTAAAGGAAAAAACAATCGATAGGCCGACTGCCTCGTGGTGCCACTGCGACAGTTATTGTGCCGCTCCGGCGCGGGGCGAACAAATTTAGGGCAGATCGGCGGGCGGGGGTTAACGCGGGCTCGGGGGCAGGCGGCTTTCAGGGTTGCCTGCCTCTACTGGTGGGGAAATCTGCAGATTTTCTGCTTTATTGTAAATTATGACGTCATGATGTTGGTTGGTCGGAGAAAGAGAACGCTATAATAGTGACATGCGCGTACACCTGTTTTAGCAGTTAGCTTCGTACAAGTTAAAGCTTCTTTCTATCTATTGCTCTCACTTCCTTTGTCAACTTTAGCTTGAAGACGCTTTGTACAACTTCAGTATTAAGTGCCGTATTAAGTTGGGAACGACAGAAAAAAAAGGAAAATTTTAAAGTAAGTCAAAACCAATAAAGGAGATTCTGATTAAGTAAATATATTGTATTCGCCTTTTGCTCATACGTTAAACTGTTTTACTCATTTTTACAAGATTATTGCTAGTGGAGTTGGTAATAATTTAAAGATACTTAGAGGGGGGGGGGGGGATAGAGAGGTTCAGGCACCACTGATCGATATCAACATGAAATCAATATCAAATCAAATATTATTGTCCATGGACATATGAATAAGCTGTCATAATTTCAAGCTTCTTCAATAACACAATTAAAAGACACGGCCATTTATGACCTCGCCTCCATACATAGTTATAATAATTACTGGTTATTTATGGTTGCCTAGTTACCAGGCGACTTACTAGGCTCTAAGTACGAAGCAAACTACTTGCAGACGGTGCGATTTTAAGGCTTATTTATACTTCAGTTAGTAAAGTAGCTACTTAACTTGCGTTTTTCGCGAGTTATGAAAATTCTTGGAACTGATGGTGCAAGCGTCGCGCCCAGCGAGTAGCTAGGCTGACAAGCGGATGACCACAAATAGAGCGTAAGCTTTGGAGCTTACGCTCTACTTGTGGTCATCCGCTTGGGCAACTCGGCACGCAATAATTTCAACTGTAGCGATAGAGGCACCCCTAGCCCTATCACAGAGCAGCTCTGCAGCCTTGTTTACTTTTTATCACAGCGAACTTCCAAGCTAGGTTCTTGAAATTTTTCCAGCTCACTGGTTAGCTACCCAGCACAGCTTTCATAAACTAATGATTAGGGTAACTTTAACCCGGTGTCATTGTGGTGGGAAATTGTTACACAGGCGTTGAAGTGGGTCAATATTACCCACATATATAATACATGACATTTCCATCGATGTTTCACATAACTTTAATTTGTGTTATTATAATAAATAATTGGAGTCGTATCTTGGGAATTGAAAAAAATAATAATGATTAAAGAACATTTAATCATGCTAAACAAGATTTTACATAAACGCATAAAAAAATGTGGGAAAAATTAGATCCCTTAGGTTTTCATCAGTTTTCTGTAATAATGAACAGTTTTTTTAGTTCCAAATGGTACGGTTATATATCTGAATAATATATCTATGAAAAAAAGTTTGATACAGCTAATTAGGATCTAGTTTGTAAATGCAATAACTGCGGTAAGATATGATATATTCAGGGCAAATTTATTTGTTGTACTCTCGGCATGTGTGTTTCGTTTTACGTTCTTTTTGTGCAGAACATGCTTTGAATTCTCACATAGTGCAATTTACGTTAAATTTGGATATTTGTGTGTCAAAATTTTTGTAACATAACATTACTAGCTTATGTTGAATCAGACTCCTAAAAAAATTACAAAATGCGTTAGTCATATCGATTGATGTTTTTACTATTAGGTACTTTAAATTAGGACAAAAATAAACATTAAAATGCAAAAATCACTTAAATAAAGGTCAAAAAACTATGTTCAGCAATAAAAAGCCATATGTGAAAAACGGCGCAAAACAGTTACGTCGGCAGTGTGGTTGGGTCATATTTACCTTTTTGAGAATTAGGCACGTTTAGCTCCTAGAATTTCCCTTGCCTGACTGGTTTTTGTCCAAAATCGTTTAGATGACTGTCCTGGCTCCAGCTACTGAGAAGAACAGCAACGTCGGACGCGTATTTAAAAAAATATTGCAATTTGTAAAAACGCCGGGTCAGTTTGACCCAACCCCAATGACGCCGGGTTAAAAATATACCCTAATCCTAGAAAGAAAAGCGACCCAAAAGGCTTTAGGTGCAGAACAATGCGAATTTAGCCTTGCCATCGAGTCCATCACAACAGTTTCCTTCGTCGTAGGGCGGAGGTGGCAGCCCCACGCTTGCGGCCGAGCCCGGCCAGTCCGCCGAGCGCGCTGCCACGGCCGCCCGTCTATCGCGCGCAAACCGGAGCATGCGCATTGCCCACCCCGCGACTAACTCGCACGCCTAACATGAAAGTTCTGAACCGCGATCTCAGGTGAGCACATTTTCACGTGAAACAAACGCTGTAATGTGAAATCGATTGGACTCCTGCGTCATGAGATCGATATTTGACGGTAAGTACCGACTAGCGACTACCTAGCACGTGCTATTACATTATTAACGTATTGTATTTGGACAACAAAAGTATGGCTAATAATAGACTGTAGTTGAAATGTCGGTGCGCGGAAGTAATGTGGCGAGGAATCGACCGGAACTCGCTGGCAATCAGACGCGGCCACGCGCCATTCTACCTGTTACCGCCTTTAATTGAATAGTGAATTTGCATTTTTTCAAACTACCGTCGAAACATATACTTTAAGTTTCAACTTTTCTTAACATACATTTCCGGATGTTAGTTGGCAGGTAGTGTCATTCTAAGTAGTGACCTATTTATACAGATCGATTTGAGTACAGCAACTAAACACGCCGGCATATCTAGCTCTCATCTCGCGGTGGGCTCTAGTGTCGGCGTGCTAAAGGTAAAAGGTCACAGATAGCTGCCAACACAAACTGAAACCAAGGCGCACTTTATTTTGATGATTTTTTCTCTACAACATAACAAGAAATGTTACAATGATACAGGTTTCTCAAACCTTTCGTATAGATTTTTTTTTGAAAATGGAATAATCTAAAAAGGGGTTACTAAATAGTTACTTTATATTTAACTCCCGATTTAGATGATACCAGTTATTTTTACATATTTTTACCCGTTTTACAATGCTACTTTTTTAGTGTGATTTATTCACAAAATACTCGTGTTGCTGAATACTTTTTGTACACTTTCATGATATGGGAAAAGACCTACTTTACTAACATGGCTCGTAAAATTGTTTTCTATAATCTTAAACGCCAGTAGAATGAAATAAAAATGTATGGGATTGACATAAGCTAACGAAACTTTGCGTGACAACTAATGTCAATCCCATACATTTTCATTATATTCTACTAGCATTTGCGATTATACTAGGTAGCCACTTTTCTAGGTACGGTCAACCGCACGTCGTCGGTAGAAATGTTTTCAACTCTATTAACACGCCATAAGGTCCAAAAGTGTTTCCACTGACGTGCTGTTGAGTAAACCTAAGTCGTATAGAGTGTAGCGGTTAAATTGGATGAACAAAAGTGAACAACTATCTTCTTCCTAGTGTTTTCCCGGCTATTCCCAGGGTCCGCTAAAACTGAACATCCAATTTATGAAAAAAATTATAAAGACAGGAATAAACGAATCCGTAAAAAGATAGAGCTTTCACCCACTAAGCCACAAAAATGGATAAAAACTTAGCAAAGTAATTTTAGTCACATAAATAATGTATGAACGTTTCTTGCGAGTGTATCTGAGACAGCTTTGTTTCTTCGATCCCGTTGGGAAAACAGATCTGTGTTTGTTACACTTTGATTGTGAGAAAATACTCTTCTTCAGAATTTATTTGTTAAAGTATCGTATCGCAAGGTTGGCAGTTACTCAGTTAGCAGTTTACGGGATACGAATGTAGCTCTTCAATTTCGACAAAATACCACCTAAACCACCACCTGACGTGTGGAGATGGCAAAGAATAGTACCAACCCATCTCTAACCGTAGGTGTCGTAAAAGGCGACTAAGGGCTTATGAACCGGAAGATAGGTAGCAGCATCTTTTTGTGTATCGTACAATCTTACATACTGCTGCGGTCACTAACAACTTTGGTAAACCCCCTACCACGCGCTTTTGCTGGACTTCTGGAGGAAGCTCCTGTCCTGCAGTTGACGTTTTATGGGATGTTATGTATGTATGTGTATCACCTAAAAACTCACAAAACCACTATAATCACACAGAGACATACTGTGAATTGCGGTAACCTCTGCATTACTGACATTTTCTCGACAATCTTTGAATATGTGTCAGCAATAGATCAATGCAGCTTTAACTGAGACTAGACGTTATTTCTTAACCAGAAGCTTTCTTCAACTGACTGTTAATCTATAGTAATATACTAGTGACTATAGTCACATTTAGTTTATGCATGCATTTGACCAAATTGACCACTATCCTGGCCACGCCTAGTTTTAGGTCTGGTTTACCCTGTGGATTGCGGAGAACAGATGACAGTCGTTCTGTGTAAAAGCAGTTAGACTAAGTAGCTGACTTCGTAGAAACGGAATGCAACTTTGCTGCCAACTGATGTATTGTACCAAGCAAAAAACGCAAAACTGTTAATTAGAGAATAAAAATTCAAACGGAAAATTAATAGGTCAGCTGGGGGGCTAATTAAAACGACACTACCAAACAAAAAAAAATTGTCTGAAACGCTCAGTTAAGGTTTAACGTAACGTTTTTGTTTTGGTAATATCGTTTAAATTACCCCTTTTAACCTAAAATCTTTCAGTAATAGTACTTAAAGCGTTACATTCATTTGTCCTACTCAATGAATAAACAAAGTGACGCAATAATCTAATCTAATTTTTTAAGTTTTTTACCTTGTGAATTTAAATAAAAAATATTATTTTCATTTTACACTTTTACAAACGCTTCCGTAGCAGATGGTGTGGGGCGTAGCGCGGCTACGGGCTACGGCGCTTGACGTAGCTCTCGTAGCAATATTGGCTTTCCAGTTCAGAGGTTTGATCATAGACGTATAAAGTAGGTTTGATGCGGGTTTTGATATACATAATCACACTGAACAGTTAAATGAAGAACTAACTAACTATATCAGTATCCAACAATTTCCAAATATTCCGTCTGAGCTAAATAAAATATTTGTGGTAGTGTCGAAATTTACAATGTGTACAAAATTTTGTTTTGAGCCCAAATCAAATTCCAATTTTTATTATTTGTTGTGCTATGTGTACTATAAACCAAATAAAAAAATCTGAATCAAAATGTTCTCAATTAATAATAGGATATTATCAATCCCTTAATGAAGTCAGTTACATTTACGTCGCTTCACAAACAAAGTGGCACCATGTGAGAAAAAAAAGAAACGACAATAAAAAATCTACAAAACTGTAGACCAAGTTAGCTGGATTTATTGTTTTATAGAGCTAAAACAAAAAGTGGGTTGTTTTTTTCATAAACTGTGGTATACATAGATATATCAATTAATTATTACACCATTCAGTTATGGTAATGGAACGAGACTTCCATTCAGTATTAAAGTATAGTTTTTGCAAATAGATACTGTCAGTCGGCTGAGCGTGCATTTCCGACGATTTCCCGCTGTCTTTCAACTGAAACTCCTTTACAAGTCACGCTATTCGTTCCACCTACTCTATTTTTTTTATTTATTCACGAATACAGCTATGTATCCGGAACATAAAATTGAAAAATCTTCGTAAGAAAAATACGTTGAGTAAGTAGTAGAATATAAAATGAATTTAGTTCGTCAATCAGGCTAAGATTCCACTCTTGTCAGCGTTATAATAAAAAACAAAACTAAGTATTACACTTTTAAAATTATCTATATAATAATAATATATACTTACAGTAATATTTTCATTAATCTTCCTTTTATTTATTACCATATCATAAGTTAATTTCCAACACAAATGTATTTGTTAAGGAATAAATAATATGAATATGAATTACCCTTTTATTTTTATGGAAGTGGACTCATTTTTGAAAGACTGTCAAGAACGGGCGAAGGATAGAGAGCAGTGGAAGAAAGAAAGGGAGGTTTTGCCCTGCAGTGGGACTGAATAGGCTAATTAATAGGCTAAAGCTCTTAAACTGAGTGTCTCATTCTACTTGTTTGCTGCCGGTGAACTATTCAGACACATCAATTTATAAACAGAGTTCCAAGAGGCACGTTGTAGTTTTTTAAACAGACGTATTATACAGTTAATAGAGGCGATAATAAGCCACACTTGTTTCCTTTACTTTCCGCGTGTCTTTCCATTCTTACCACAAAATTGTTTTACTTTTTTCTGTTCTATACTATTTCTATGCCGAGCTGTTTTCCATTAGCCGAGGCATGGCGTGATAGTACACTCAAAGTACACTAGTATTATATAATCTGTGGTACTGTAGAGTCCAAGGAGGTTTAAGTAGCAGCACTTTCTCCTAAGGAAGGAGCCATAAGCGTATCCATTTCTTGCGAGGGACCTCCATACTAAAATGTATTTATTAATTAATTTATTTATCAAATCCCAAGAACGTTATTTTTTTATCTTTTTCTTTATAAATATATGAGTTAGGACTAATGAATGTTATTATCACAGTTTTCAAAGTAAAAATACAAACAGTTTAAGAAACAAATTATGTTAAAAACACACATAAAATGGCTATTACGAAGTTTGAAAGATTTTTTAAAGATTTTTTTTTATATGTGTAAAAAGTAGACTAGGAGACGCTTTGCACTTCACTACTTCATACAGAATTTAGTATGTTTATGACGTGTTTATGACGGTCTCTATCATAGATTTATTACTTCGCAGCGCTTTGTCTCTATACAATTATTACTCTGTGGTGGAGTCAGTTAACGTGACATGGAGGTTTTATATTCGAACCAAGAATGCTGACGCTCGTGCCATCTAGCGGGGATGTGATTCAAAACGTGACTTCAATACTTGCTCAATGCAATGCTATTCGAACTTAAGCTTTTGAAATTGGATAAAATATTTTATTATTGTTTATTTATTGAAACAACAAAGTAACACACATTAATTAGTATCAACATTAGCAGTACATAGGCAGTTTGTTGGCGAAACCTCATGGTTTCCTTCCTGTGGTTTCCTTCCTACGTTGAGCTTTTACTGTAGCCTTTTTTATAAGGCAACAAATTAAATGATTCCCAAAATATTTTTTTATACCCCAATACACTTCAGACAAAATGGATGACTGTGCACCAAATTGGCTGAACGTACACCAAATTTGGGTAAGCGGTTCAGTTAGGTTGTGTTAGGTTATCTTGCGACCACAACGCACGACGGCCAACGGCGAAGTGCCAGAAGCAAATTTGGTGTACATTCATTTATTTTGGTAGACAAAATTTGGTGGATATTATTTGGTAAAAATTTACTCAAATTTGGTGGCACGTTAATACACAGCCGTATTTTCCGGGATTAAATTCTTTTATCCCTCAGTGGCCTACAAAATAATATGTTTCTATACAAAAAAAACTGGCCAAGTGCGAGTCGGACTCGCGCACTGAAGGTTCCGTACCACCACATAAACATAATTGTATTAGTTGAAATTTCAGTAAGTTAATGTGCTAGATTTTTTGAGTCCGACACGCGCTTGACCAAATTTTATTATTTGTTGTTATTTTATAGCTTATGCACTATAAACATACCAATTTTCAAGTTTGTAAGTGTTCCCGTTTTTAAAAAGAACTAAAACAAAAATCGCCTCAGCGACCATCCAACTTGACCCCTCTCTTATATGAATGTTCTTGAAACGGGAGCTCACCACAATTGGTTACCATTAGTTGTGAGAAAAGTTGTAATATTTAATTATTTCAGACTTTTCCCATTATTTGTACTGTGAGGCCTAGCTTCTTGCCAAATTTCATAATTTTAGGTCAACGGAAAGTACCCTGTAGGTTTTGCATTTTTGAATAAATGTATGGAGATGAGGACATAAAATGCCATATCTTTTGATTGCGTCGTTGTAAAAAATTTAAGTTTTCAGATCTTGTGTGATTCGTGGATCCTAATATATGGTATTAATTTCAACCTGATACCTTTACCCGTTCGTGAGATAAAGGGTCTTGACAGACAGACAGACAGACAGACGGGCAACAAAGTGATCCTATAAGGGTTCTGTTTTTTTCTTTTGAGGTACGGAACCCTAAAAATCACGCCGATTCTATGCTCCGCCTTAAAAGAAACACAAAATAGTTGTCGGGATAAGTTGAATTCCGGTTGTGTTTACACCACGCGATTTTTATAGAACTAGTTTGACACCTCCTTCTCAGGAAAAGAAATTATGCGTCATCATCATAACAACTCATAAAAAGTCCACTGGGAGCTCCAACATGGAAATTCACAGTATATTAATTTAAGGCATGTCACCAGTATTCGTAATACATACGAGTATTATTGGAAAAAATTTAATAGAGGATTATCCATAAGTAGATATTTAGTATAATTTAGTTATTTTTCACATGGTATAATCCTATAGCTAAACCCTTATTTAGTTCGTAAACGCAAAAGTTAAAACACTGTAGACCAATTGAATCCATTTATGAGCCAGATCACGTACTGCGCGAATTTCCATTGGTTCGAACGACGCGCAATAAAATGTGCCTGAAAAGTTTACAACATACTTCCAAGGAAGTTGTTTCCTCGAAAAATAAAATCAGCGACATCGAGCGTATAAAAAAAGTAAAACGTCAACATTAAGTTTTTACAACATACATACATACATAACAACACGCTTCTTTCCCGTCGGGGTAGGCAGAGACCACAGTCCTCCACCTGCTACGATCTTTACATACTTCTCTCGCTTCCTGTACTTTCATCAATCCTTTCATACATGCTCGCCGGTTTTGGGTACTTTAAACCTGGCCTTTATTTAGAACGTCTTGAATTTGGTCCTGGTACGTTCACAGAGGCATTCCCTTTGCTACGTTTCTATCTTCTTTAATTAATCGTCCTGACCAAACTCAACATTCCTTTCCCTTAGAGCAACGCGTCAAACCGCGGGCTTTGCGCGCGAAAATCGTGTTACTATATGTTCCTTTCCCAATTTACTCACTACGTCTCCTTTTTCATGCTTCTTCCGCCACACCCAGCTTTCACTACCGTACATCGAACGCCTCTATGAATTGCCAGACGAACCTTATGAGGTCAAATCGAAGCAAGGAGGTCTTTCTTCTGAGCTTATGAGACACCTTGTGACACCTCATAAAAGCGTGCAGAGCACCATTCACCATATTACAGCATTTATCTCTTTCACACTTTAGAATTCTGACACACAAACTCTTTCACTTGTTCGAGTTGTTTACCACTTATTAATATAAAGGTACTTTGTAATGCATTCTTCTCTTTCAAGTAACATTACTTTCGTCTTGCTTAAATTTACTTTCATTTATTTCCTGTCCAAACCCATATTCATCACTATCACCATCTCCTGCAACTCGTCAGCAGATCACGCAAGTATACCTTGGTCATCAGCGTAGAGACGACATTTGATGAGTAACTCATTTTAGGTTACACTCACTGAGAATAAAGAAGAATATTGGTCCGATGACTGAATCACTGAGAATTTGAAAAAATATTGAATTTGACGGTTTAAAGTAGTTTTCATTGATGTAAGTATGTCTTAAATCAACAATTTTACAAAAAAATTACTATAGGTGATTAATTTAAATTATTAAATGTTTGTGAGAGAAAATAAAGATTTTTATTATTATTATTATTTAGAAACACACATAAATTTGAGTGTATGAATTCGTTGAAATAGTCAATTTGTTTAATACATAACGGTAGCTTTTTATAAAGTTGCGTTATCATAAGTAAACATGAGTTGATTGATGAATGAATTTTAAATCATTGGTTTTACATCATATTATAATGTTTTTTGGGGAAAGATGTTCAGGTATGAATCTATGGTTTCTTTTAACTGACGATGTCGTTTTAAACTCTGTATAATTAGCAAGCAAAGAAAAATATAATCGCAACACACTTAAACGCTCTTAAACCCAATTTATAACGACGCATATTTTGCTAAAAGGTCTGCCAGCTAGTTTTATACCAACTCTCGTATTTTCTTTTACAATCACACGTCCAGCTAAAGCCATTATTCTTAGATCTAAAACGTGTTTAATACTTCATAACATTTTATTGGTTTCGTTCGTAACAACATTGTAATAAAGACATGCGGATCAAAGCTTTCAACCTCACATTGCTGACACAAGTCGACATTGTCATTGTTAGGCAATCTAACTTTCATACATGTATACTGCTACCGACTTATCTTATTATTAACAAAAGTTCACTTCATTTCTCGGTCCTTCAATTCCAAATTCAAAATAGATATTCTTAATTGTATTGACATAGAGCACAAAATTTTGAATTTGGAGGGATCCACCTTCGATGGTTCAGTCACGTCAGCCGCAGGTCGACAGACTATGTCGGGAACTGATGCCTTGTACTTTCTGTACAAGGTCCTTGAAAATGCGGCAGGCCCAAGAATCACAGGCTGGATGTCGTGAAGGCTGACATGAGGGAGAAATAATCTCACCACGGAGGATGCTAAAGACCTGTCAAAGTGGAGAAGATCAAACCGGAAAGCGGACCCTAGCAATAGGCTGGGATAACGCCAAGCAGAAGAAGAAGAGAAGGAAGGATCGATTCGATAAGTGAAGAGAACTTTTGTTACGGAATAGCACCCCTGTTTTCAGGTGGCACTTCTGAAAGGGATGCTATTTCGTAACAAAAGTTTTCTTCACTTATCGCGCCGCTGCTGTCATCCATCGCATTGTGTCAGTTTGGTGTCAGTTGTACTAGTAGCATCGTTTTGATTTTTCCACGCGTTTTTTCCGCTTGAACAGAAAAGTCGGTGGAACTGTAAAGTGAAATTATTGTAGAGCTATAAGCCAACTGTTGCAGTATTTGAATATAAACCGAGGCGTTGTGGCTCATACGAACACACGTATTTGAGGTCACACGTTTACACAGTACTTTAGTATGCTTTCAGCTGTGTAAATTGTACATATTATTTATTGAAACTAGAAAGTACTCGTAGCAGACTTGTAGTTCTGAAATCCTTAAAGATGCTGGAAGACATTTCTTTATTGAAATAAGTATTACCTGTTGTGTCGTCTTTTAAGTCTTTTTATATGTATTGTCCATTGTGTTTTCTTGTGTGCAATAAACTAAAAATTATTGAATGAATGAAAGATGCTTTGAATTCCTATGGCATAGATTATTATCGCTCTTTTGTACAAAAAGACACCTTTTGTGTGAAGTAATAAAAGTTCAGTTGACGTTATAAAAGGAATAAGGGACATGCTTTTGAAAACTGAAAGGTGTACAACTTTCAGTAATACTTGCAGGAAATGAAAAAACAGATCGGCCTCTCCACACAAAATAGCAGAGTTGATTGGTAAGTCTTTATTAGTTTTTATTACTTGAAAGTTTTATTTATTAAAAGTTGTTCAGTTAGGTTTACTGATCACGCCTTTTCAGTTGTCAGGAACCTGGTGTGCTAGGTGTGCTAGAATTGAAACTTAATGGGAATCGTTTTGAAGCCGATTGAAAGCTGTCAAACGCAAATAGTACGAGGCTGGATCCTTTGTATGGTAAAGATGGGATCCAGCTTCATACTTTTTTTACTGTGTATGAGCTGCGTTCGACAGCTTTTGATCGGCTTCAAAATAAATTCCCACTGTCCCTTACACCCTGTATAATGGTACGCAGATATTGTACGCAGAAAAAAGACCTCCAGAGTCTTTGTTCTGCGTACAATGCTGCGGACCTCCAGAGTTTGATTGTAACAATTCGGGTGGTTTTGAAACTTTTAGATACATTTTCCTGCTATAACCGCTTCTCCGATGCATTTTTTTTTTCATATTTCTTTTTCGTTTTCGGTCTCACCATGGAGGCGAAAAATCTCAAACGACAGAATTCCCATGATGAGGGTTGATGTCTGGCAGGAGGACATTCGTAAAATATTGTTACTGAAACCTTTGCAACACTTGTAAAATATTTTTTTTTGTTGACCCCAAACAAATTAGGCTGACAGTATACTATTATACACTGTTTCTATAAACAGTGTTCTTGTTAGGGTTCCGTACCTCAAAAAAAAAAACGGAACCCTTATACTCGTAGGATCACTTTGTTGTCCGTCTGTCTGTCTGTCTGTCAAGACCCTTTATCTCACGAACGGGTAAAGGTATCAGGTTGAAATTGATACCATATATTAGGGTTCATAAACCACACAAGATCTGAAAATTTAAATTTTTTACAACGACGCAATCAAAAGATATGGCATTTTATGTCCCCATCTCCATACATTTATGCAAAAAAGCAAAACCTACAGGGTACTTCCCGTTGACCTAAAATTATGAAATTTGGCAAGAAGCTAGGTCTCACAGTATAAATAATGGGAAAGTTTGAAATAATTAAATATTACAACTTTTCTCACAACTAATGGTAACCAATTGTGGTGAGCTCCCGTTTCAAGAACATTCATATAAGAGGGGTCAAGTTGGATGGTCGCGGAGGCGATTTTTGTTTTAGTTCTATTTTAAAAACGGGAACACATACAAACTTGAAAATTGGTATGTTTTAGTGCATAAGCTATAGAATAACAACAAATAAAAAATTTGGTCAAGCGCGTGTCGGACTCAAAAAATCTAGCACATTAACTTACTGAAATTTCAACTAATACAATTATGATTATGGTACGGAACCCTCGGTGCGCGAGTCCGACTCGCACTTGGCCGGTTTTTTTTTCCATATTACCTTCTTGTCGGACTATAACTACCTACGTGTTAAAAAAAAATGGTCAAGTGCGAGTCGTACTCGCACGGCGAGGGTTTCGTTAAAGGTACCTATAGTATTTTTTAGAAGCAATAAATTCAATTTTTTGGAACTAAGTTAACAAACTTAGTATTGCGGTAAAGGTTTTTTGCAGATTTAAAAAAAAAACTATGCTACTTAGATAGATCGTTGTATTTTTGCTGTAATATTTACATAAACCTTTATCGACTATAATTCAGATTTTTCGTTTTGCTAATTTTATAGATTAACTTCATTTATGCTTATTTTATATTTTTTACGTAAGTACGTTTGTGTATCAGTTTCAAGAATATTTAACTCAATACCTACGAAAAAAAATTTCGACAAATGCAAATTTCCTTAGTTCATACAAAATTGATCTATATGCATAACAGAACTTACCCTTAAAATTTGTTAAATGTATTCAAAATCACCCTGTAGAGTCTAAATAGTCACAGGCACCTGACAATGCCCCAAATAATACAAAAGTAACCCTTGTTTACGGAACTTCAAAATTTCGTTGGTACCTTCCACAAAAATGACTATGTTTTTGGTTAACCTAATTAATAATGCTCCAGTGAAGACATTTTAAACTTTGTGAAAGTTTCAAGAGAGTTATTTGAGACGAGTTGTCAGAACCAGATAGCATTTTCAACGGTGCGAAGCTTGGAGAGGAGATAATAAATGAAAGACATTCTTTAACAATTTTCACGAAATTGAAATGAATGAATCTAGTAAAGTAGATTAATCGTGAACGTTATTTGTCAGTTTATACAGCGTGAATCTTTTATTCACCAGAAAAAAATTAAGGGATGATTCTGCCCATGAAACTGAACAAATTTTCCCAAGGAACAGAGGTTGAAATACGAAAATCAATTTTTGACCTCCCATAGAAAGATACAATAGATAAAACAAATAGCTGTAGATCATTTTTTTTTTCATTTATTCCAACGCTTACCAACACAATTTGCAGATATGACAAAAGCAATCGGCTAAAGCTCTCATAAAAAACTAGTTTATTGTTTCTGTCAAATATACTCTGGTTTTAGTGTCATGGCTGCAGAAAAGATTGGTAAGCGTTGGAATTAACGAAAAAAAATATAGATTATACCTATAGTCATAAGGGTGGGCGTATGGATGTCACCTGTCCCTGATATTCCATACATGCGCACAAAGCGTTTGGAACATATTTTATCCTTTAGTCTGTGGAAAGTCCCATGACAGGACTTTTACAACTTAGCCGCATCTGTGGCGAGTTCTGTCGTGGGACTCCATGACAACTGTCATTCAATACAAATTTATTTAAAAAGCTAGAAATTATACCAGTCTGTGAAAAGTCCTGTGATGGGATCCACAGATAAGGGTGTGCTAGGCTAGCTTTTTGACATCCACTGAATAAGGGTTATAATGCTCACAGTTATACAGATTCCCGAAAATTATGTACACCAGATCGAAAAAAAAGACTAAAATATACTTAGATTTACCCAGTAACTCTTTTTATTTATTATCTTATAGTTTTAATAATAATTGAGTTTAAAAATAATTTTCATATCACTAATAGCTATACACCCATTTGTGTGATGAGGCATGGCAACGTTCATAGCTCAGTGGTCCAACCATAGAATACATGAAACATGGGTCCAACTAAATTAAAATAAAAACATTTTGAAAATGTATTGTCCTTTTGACACACAAACGTCACATCAAGTAACATTTCTCACCATATTTTATGCTGGTTGCCAATCAATGAAAAAAATATCAGGATGTTATAAGTCAACTATGCCGAATTAAACAAAAATAATAACATAAAGACGTTCTAGTAATGAAAATAAAGTCAAAACAACTGTACAAAGACATGGCCGGAGTCCCATAGTAATCTGAAACGTCTCCTTTATGTAAAAATATGTTTGATGAAAATAACTACATTTTCTAGATATAATAAACCGTGTGGTGCCGGCAAAGTCCCGTGTGGTGCCGGCAAAGAATAGTACCAACCCATACATACCTATGGGTGTCGTAAGAGGCGACTAAGGGTTAACTGGAGGATGGGCAGCAGCATCCTCCTTTAGATCTTACATCTTACTTACTGCGGTCACCTACAACCGCGGTCCATGGTGCCAGCCGTAACGCTAACAAGCGAGGTGACTATGGTACTTCCCCTCCACATTTTTCCAGCAAAAGCTAGAATTCTGGAGGGAGTTCCCTGTCCTGTAGTGGACGTTTCAAGTGATTTTATGATGAAGTAAAGTCAAAACAACTGTACAAAGACATGGTCGGACTCCCATAGTAATCTGGGTCGCTATTCTCCTAAATTTCTTAACATTGAGTTAATGTTAAGAGTCCGGTATTTGCTATCGGCGAAAGCGCGTGTACATTGCATGCTTTCTAAAAGAACTAGAAATTTATTCTATACACAACGAGCAGCGTAAAAATTAGAAAAGAAAATATCTGTCAACTCAACTCGAGGATAAATTTTATACTTAAGAAAGGAGAGAAAGATATGCAAGATAAACGACGCTATGAAACTGAAAGAGATGGATACATTTATCTAAAATACGTCACGCACTCTCACGCATCCACAATGGCGGCCATTATTTACCTAGTTACAAAAATTATTTAGAAATTATAAAAAAGGAGACGCTCTCCTTTTTAAATCTGTGATATATTATATATAAACAAAACCTTTTAACAGTAAGTAACTAACCTACGGATAAAATAAAACTGAATGTTTACTTTAACCCAATCAAAATTTTGGTAAAACATTGTTGTTTTCTTTTACAGGGTGAAAATCTTTCAGGGCTATAAATAAACCTACCTAATATGGGCACAAAGGTATTGTTATACCTAATGTATGAGTAGTCTCTCTTACCACCTATAAGTGAACAGAAGTGAAGATTGGAATAGAATTAGTGCAACTGACTGGACCATTCAAATCACACAATACTAGTGAAGTGAATGATAGTGAATGCATACAAAGCTAATCAAACTACCACACTACACATATTATATTGCACGAGCAAAATCTCTGAAGCTTAGTTGCACAAAGCTGCTCGTTGGTGAAATAATTTTAACCTTGAGCGGGTCTCTGGATGAGTTCAAAAAATGTACTACCCAATGATCTGATTCCAAACTGTGGCTTAGCGTCCACCAGGGAAAAATCACAGGATCTAAGATCCTCAGATCAATGTCTTCGACAGTCAAACCGCTGATGGTTCACTGGTCGAATAAATATTAATTATTATTATTATAACAAATATGAAACAAAAGCAATGAAAAGAGTAAATATTCTCGAGAAATCTGTAATTCTTCTTCTTCCGAGCCTTGTCCCTTTATTCGGGGTCGGCCCTCCTCGTTTTGCGGCGCCAAGCAAGTCTGTCTTGGGTTGTCTTTTCATCCACCTGTGCCCGTTCTGCATCCTTAGCAACTTTGCAACGCCCCAGTACCAAAAGCCCATTAAAAAACTACTTGGATGCTAATGTAAGTAATAAAGTAAAAATTGTAGGGTATATTTGGGAACTGAATAAGCTAACAAATTATTAGATAAGGTATAGCACGTTCAGGATAAGTCGGGCTATGATGGTTATTTTCTGAGCATTGGTGAGAGGCGGAGAGCCGATGAATGATTCGTTAGCCTTCCCCCACATGCAGCGCTCACCCCCGCGACTCATTTTTCAACTTCTGCACATTAATGGTCACAGCCCGAGTTATTTTGTAAGCTGTAAAGAGCTTTTTTGAAAAACAAATATCTATACAAAAATATTACAAAGAGTCTTAAGATTTTTTATGACTACTGGTCAGATTTACCAAATATGCCACTTCTAATTTCTTACTTATTGGGGAGAAATGAAAATATCTTATTATCTTAAACTAATAAATATTTTAAAAGCATATTCTGTACTTTTTGTCATTCCCAGCATATACCAGAGATCAGGAAATAGGTGTATTGTAAACAAAATAAAAACATCAAGTTCATGTGTTAAAAATGTAGATATTTCTGACTTTCTGTATGTAAAACGATAGACTAAGTGTTCCTCTGTGTATTGTGGTTACAAACGTGTGCCTCGTATAATTGGAAATAAATCTTTTTTTATAAGAAAAAAGTTTCTTTACAAAACACTGACTCTTTTGTGAACTCTATAATAGGTATTTATAAATTAATATTTTAGGTATTAACAGATATTTTATCTGTCAGCTTCAGTCAGATGGGCTAGCTTTGCGTATTAATAGGTAAAGTCAAGTGCAGGTCAAGCTTAACACTCGCAAAGCAATTCTAGCCTTAGTAATCAAATTAAGAACGGTACAAAGCTCAAAACAATCAATTTATTGATAAAGTTAAGATTTTACAAGTCACAGTAATTTGATTAAATTATATTATACATTGTGTCTAGCTTGACCTGCTCTTGACTGTTCAAATGCAGTAAATATATAATAATTAGCGCCATTTAGCGCAAATTGACTAAATTAAGTACTATGTTAGAAACGAACCTGTAGGGCTAATGAAGCGGTGTGAAGTTAGCTGAAAAAGTTAGCTGAATTTGATAACCCGACCAAAATGAGGAGGTCATTTTTGGAAAGTGGTTTGAAAGCCCCAAAACGTGTGGAAAATGATCAAAAACAGAATAAAACTAAAAGAAAATTGCTTTTCCAGCTAGGACGAGAGCCCACAAACACTAAAAGTCGTAAAAACTAAGGTGGTTCTAAAAACATCACGAATCGCTGTTTCGAGGCTAAATATGACTTTCTAAGTCAAATTAAGTATACATTTAGTAAAATAACACAAAACTCACTATAACACATGCTAAATAAAGTTCCTATATACAGAAAACCGGAAATAAATGAGCATGAAAACAATGTAAAAGTGTTTTATTTCATTCAAAAATATACAGTTTTTCAGAGGCTTGTAGCGACTCCCACAGACCAGGTACATCCAAAAATCTGGTAACAGGAGAAAGAAGGCTTCAATAGCTGTCCAAAAATATAGGTTTCAACTAACTGGATATGATCAGATTGTCGCAAAAGCTTACCATACAAGCATACTCGCCCATCTAGAATCCGCTAACGCGATGTCATTGTTCAGTGGCTTGGAGTTTCTACCACGGACCACTTACGGTCTTAAATTTGGCAGCATTAGAAAGAATTTATCAAAAGCTTTCAGAAAATGTACAAAACAATCAAATTTTTACAATCCGATTGCACGAAAACTATAATTTTCAAATGACACACCTAACTTCTAATACGCTTGACTTATATTAAGAGGCTTGTAGCATCTATGACAGACCAGGTACATCCACAAATTTAAAACCATTATTAAAGAAGTTTCAATAGCATTCCAAAAATGTAGGTTTCAACGAGCTGGTAATGGTCAGATTGCCGCAAGAGCCTACCACACGAGCAAAATCGCCCATCTAAAATCCGCTAAGGTGATGTCAATGTTCAGTGGCTTGAAGTGCCTACCATAGACCAGGTACATCCACAAATCTGGAACCATTAGAAAAAAAGCTTCAATAGCTATCTAAAAATATAGGTTCAAACCAACTCGATATGGTCAGATTGCCGCAAAAGCCTACCACACAAGCATACTCGTCCATCTAAAATCCGCTAACGTGATGTCAATGTTTAGTGGCTTGTGGCGCCTACCACAGACCAGGTACATCCACAAATCTGATTCCATTAGAAAGAAAATTTCAAGAGCTGTCCAAAAATATAGGTTTCAACCAACTGGATATCGTCAGATTGCTGAAAAGCCTACTACACAAGCATACTTGTCCATCTGAAATCCACTATTGTGATGTCAATGTTCAGTGGCTTGTGGCGCCTACCACAGGCCAGGTACATCCACAAATCTGATTCCATTAGGAAAAACCTTTCAATAGCTGTCCAAAAATATAGGTTTAAACCAACTGGATATCGACAGATTGCTGAAAAGCCTACCACACAAGCATACTCGTCCATCTAAAATCCGCTTACGTGATGTCAATGTTCAGTGGCTTGTGGCGCCTACCACAGACCAGGTATATCCACAAATCTGTTACCATTAGAAAGAACGTTTCAATAGCTGTCCAAAAATATAGGTTAAAATCAACTGGATATCGTCAGATTGCTGAAAAGCCTACCTACCACACAAGCATACTCGTCCATCTAAAATCCGCTTACGTGATGTCAATGTTCAGTGGCTTGTTTCGCCTACCACAGACCAGGTACATCCACAAATCTGATTCCATTAGAAAGAAAGTTTCAATATCTGTCCAAAAATATAGGTTTAAACCAACTGGATATCGTCAGATTCCTGAAAAGCCTACCACACAAGCATACTCGTCCATCTAAAATCCACTAACGTGATGTCAATGTTCAGTGGCTTGTGGCGCCTGCCACAGACCAGGTACATTCACAAATCTGATACCATTAGAAAAAAGATTTTGATAGCTTTTCAAAAATATAGATTTCAACCAACTGGATATCGTCAGATTGCTGAAAAGCCTACCACACAAGCATACTCGTCCATTTTAAATACGCTAACGTGATGTCAATGTTCAGTGGCTTGTGGCGCCTACCACAGACCAGGTACATCCACAAATCTGATACCGTTAGAAAGAAAGTTTCAATAGCGGTTCAAAAATAGAGGTTTCAACTAGCTGGTTATAGTCAGATTGCCGTAAGAGCTTATCATACAAACATACTTACCACTCTAGTGACGGCTAACGAGACCACAATTTGCAGTGGCTCGTTACATCTTACCACAGAAATAGTGAACGCATGAGAAAAAGGCAAATAAAAAGGCATGAAAAAAAAACAAACAACCTCTTTTATTTCAAACCCAATTTACCAAATTTTTAGAAGCTCATAGAGCCTACCACACTACAATCTGACTATATCCAGCTGGTTGAAACCTTCATTTTTGGACAGCTATTGAAGCCTCCTTTCTAATGCTACCAGATTTGTGGATGTACCTAGTTGGTGATAGGCGCCACAAGCCACTAAACATTGACATCACGTTAGCATATTTCAGATGGACGAGTAGTGTGGTAGGCTTTTCAGCAATCTGACGATATCCAGCTGGTTGAAACCTTCATTTTTGGACAGCTATTGAAGCCTCCTTTCTAATGCTACCAGATTTGTGGATGTACCTAGTTGGTGATAGGCGCCACATGCCACTAAACATTGACATCACGTTAGCATATTTCAGATGGACGAGTAGTGTGGTAGGCTTTTCAGCAATCTGTCGATATCCAGTTGGTTGAAACCTATATTTTTAGACAAATATTAAAACTTACTTTATAATGGTATCAGACTTGTGGATTTACCTGGTCTGTGGTAGGCGCCACAAGCCACTGAACATTGACATCACGTTAGCGGATTTTTAAAGGACGACTATGCTTGTGTGGTAGGCTTTTGCGGCAATCTGACGATATCCAGTTGGTTGAAACCTATATTTTAAGATAGCCATTGAAACCTTCTTTCTAATGATTTCAGATTTGTGGAGGTACCTGGTCTGTGGTAGGCGCCACAAGCCACTGAACATTGACATCACGTTAGCGGATTTTAGATGGGCGATTATGCTTGTGTGGTGTGGTAGGCTCTTGCGGCAATCTGACCATAACCAGCTGGTTGAAACCTTCATTTTTGGGCAGCTATTGAAGCCTCCTTTCTAATGCTACCAGATTTGTGGATGCACCTATTCGGTGGTAGGCTCTATGAGCTTCTGAAAATTTGGTAAATTGGGTTTGAAATAAAAGAGATTGTTTGTTTTGTTTTAATGCCTTTTTACTCGTATTTGCCTTTTTCTCATGCAATCACTATTTCTGTGGTAAGATGTAACGAGCCACCGCAAATTGTGGTCTCGTTAGCCGTCACTAAAGTGGTAAGTATGTTTGTATGATAAGCTCTTACGGCGATCTGACTATAACCAGCTAGTTGAAACCTATATTTTTGAACCGCTATTGAAACTTTCTTTCTAACGGTATCAGATTTGTGGATGTACCTGGTCTGTGGTGGGCGCCACAAGCCACTGAACATTGACATCACGTTAGCGTATTTAAAATGGACGAGTATGCTTGTGTGGTAGGCTTTTTCGGCAATCTGACGATATTAAGCTGGTTGAAACCTATATTTTTGGACAGTTATTGAAACCGTCTTTCTAATGGAATCAGATTTGTGGATGTACCTAGTCTGTGGTAGGCGCCACAAGCCACTGAACATTGACATCACGTTAGCGGATTTTAGATGGGCGAGTATGCTTGTATGGTAGGCTTTTGCGGTAATCTGACTATATTCAGTTGGTTGAAACCTAAATTTTTGGACAGCTATTGAAACCTTCTTTCTAATGGTAATAGATTTGTGGATGTACCTGGTCTGTGGTAGGCGCCACAAGCCACTGAACAATTACATCACGTTAGCGGATTTAAGATGGACGAGTATGCTTGTGTGTAGGCTTTTCAGCAATCTGACGATATCCAGTTGGTTGAAACCTATATTGTTGGACATCTATTGAAACCTTCTTTCTAATACTACCAGATTTGTGGATGTACCTAGTCGGTGGTAGGCGCCACAAACCACTGAACATTGACATCACGTTAGCGGATTTAAGATGGACGTATGCTTGTGTAGTAGGCTTTTCAGCAATCTGACGATATCCAGTTGGTTAAAACCTATATTTTTGGACAGCTATTAAAACCTTCTTTCTAATGGTAATAGATTTATGGATGTACCTGGTCTGTGGTAGGCGCCACAAGCCACTGAACATTGACATCACGTTAGCGGATTTAAGATGGACTAGTATGCTTGTGTGGTAGGCTTGTTAGCAGTCTGACGATATGCAGTTGGTTGAAACCTATATTTTTGGACAGCTATTGAAACCTTCTTTCTAATGGAATCAGATTTGTGGATGTACCTGGTCTGTGGTAGGCACCACAAGCCACTGAACATTGACATCACGTTAGTGGATTTTAGATGGACGAGTATGCTTGTGTGGTAGGCTTTTGCGGCAATCTGACGATATCCAGTTGGTTAAAACCTATATTTTTGGACAGCTATTGAAACCTTCTTTCTAATGGTAATAGATTTGTGGATGTACCTGGTCTGTGGTAGGCGCCACAAGCCACTGAACAATTACATCACGTTAGCGGATTTAAGATGGACGAGTATGCTTGTGTGTAGGCTTTTCAGCAATCTGACGATATCCAGTTGGTTGAAACCTATATTGTTGGACAGCTATTGAAACCTTCTTTCTAATACTACCAGATTTGTGGATGTACCTAGTCGGTGGTAGGCGCCACAAACCACTGAACATTGACATCACGTTAGCGGATTTAAGATGGACGAGTATGCTTGTGTAGTAGGCTTTTCAGCAATCTGACGATATCCAGTTGGTTAAAACCTATATTTTTGGACAGCTATTAAAACCTTCTTTCTAATGGTAATAGATTTATGGATGTACCTGGTCTGTGGTAGGCGCCACAAGCCACTGAACATTGACATCACGTTAGCGGATTTAAGATGGACTAGTATGCTTGTGTGGTAGGCTTGTTAGCAGTCTGACGATATGCAGTTGGTTGAAACCTATATTTTTGGACAGCTATTGAAACCTTCTTTCTAATGGAATCAGATTTGTGGATGTACCTGGTCTGTGGTAGGCGCCACAAGCCACTGAACATTGACATCACGTTAGTGGATTTTAGATGGACGAGTATGCTTGTGTGGTAGGCTTTTGCGGCAATCTGACGATATCCAGTTGGTTAAAACCTATATTTTTGGACAGCTATTGAAACCTTCTTTCTAATGGTAATAGATTTGTGGATGTACCTGGTCTGTGGTAGGCGCCACAAGCCACTGAACAATTACATCACGTTAGCGGATTTAAGATGGACGAGTATGCTTGTGTGTAGGCTTTTCAGCAATCTGACGATATCCAGTTGGTTGAAACCTATATTGTTGGACAGCTATTGAAACCTTCTTTCTAATACTACCAGATTTGTGGATGTACCTCGTCGGTGGTAGGCGCCACAAGCCACTGAACATTGACATCACGTTAGCGGATTTAAGATGGACTAGTATGCTTGTGTGGTAGGCTTGTTAGCAGTCTGACGATATGCAGTTGGTTGAAACCTATATTTTTGGACAGCTATTGAAACCTTCTTTCTAATGGAATCAGATTTGTGGATGTACCTGGTCTGTGGTAGGCGCCACAAGCCACTGAACATTGACATCACGTTAGTGGATTTTAGATGGACGAGTATGCTTTTGTGGTAGGCTTTTGCGGCAATCTGACGATATCCAGTTGGTTAAAACCTATATTTTTGGACAGCTATTGAAGCCTTCTTTCTAATACTACCAGATTTGTGGATGGACCTAGTCGGTGGTAGGCGCCACAAGCCACTGAACATTGACATCACGTTAGCGGATTTAAGATGGACGAGTATGCTTGTGTGGTAGGCTTGTTAGCAGTCTGACGATATCCAGTTGGTTAAAACCTATATTTTTGGACAGCTATTAAAACCTTCTTTCTAATGGTAATAGATTTATGGATGTACCTGGTCTGTGGTAGGCGCCACAAGCCACTGAACATTGACATCACGTTAGTGGATTTTAGATGGACGAGTATGCTTGTGTGGTAGGCTTTTGCGGCAATCTGACGATATCTAGTTGGTTAAAACCTATATTTTTGGACAGTTTTTGAAGCCTTCTTTCTAATCCTACCAGATTTGTGGATGTACCTAGTCGGTGGTAGGCGCCACAAGCCACTGAACATTGACATCACGTTAGCGGATTTTAGATGGACGAGTATGCTTGTGTGGTAGGCTTGTTAGCAGTCTGACGATATCCAGTTGGTTGAAACCTATATTTTTGGACAGCTATTGAAACCTTCTTTCTAATGGAATCAGATTTGTGGATGTACCTGGTCTGTGGTAGGCGCCACAAGCCACTGAACATTGACATCACGTTAGTGGATTTTAGATGGACGAGTATGCTTGTGTGGTAGGCTTTTGCGGCAATCTGACGATATCCAGTTGGTTAAAACCTATATTTTTGGACAGCTATTGAAGCCTTTTTTCTAATACTACCAGATTTGTGGATGTACCTGGTCTGTGGTAGGCGCCACAAGCCTCTGAACATTGACATCACGTTAGCGGATTTAAGATGGACTAGTATGCTTGTGTGTAGGCTTTTCAGCAATCTGACGATATCCAGTTGGTTGAAACCTATATTTTTGGACAGCTATTGAAGCCTTCTTTCTAATACTACCAGATTTGTGGATGTACCTAGTCGGTGGTAGGCGCCACAAGCCACTGAACATTGACATCACGTTAGCGGATTTAAGATGGACGAGTATGCTTGTGTAGTAGGCTTTTCAGCAATCTGACGATATCCAGTTGGTTAAAACCTATATTTTTGGACAGCTATTGAAACCTTCTTTCTAATGGTAACAGATTTGTGGATTTACCTGGTCTGTGTTAGGCGCCACAAGCCACTGAACATTGACATCACGTTAGCGGATTTAAGATGGACGAGTATGTCTGTGTGTAGGCTTTTCAGCAATCTGACGATATCCAGTTGGTTGAAACCTATATTTTTTAAAAGCTATTGAAACCATCTTTCTAATGGTATCAGATTTATGGATGTACCTGGTCTGTGGTAGGCGCCACAAGCCACTGAACTTTGTGGATGTACCTGGTCTGTGGTAGGCGCCACAAGCCTCTGAACATTGACATCACGTTAGCGGATTTTAGATGGACGAGTATGCTTGTGTGGTAGGCTTTTGCGGCAATCTGACTATATCCAGTTGGTTTGAACCTATATTTTTAGATAGCTATTGAAGCCTTCTTTCTAATGGTTCCAGATTTGTGGATGTACCTGGTCTATGGTAGGCGCTTCAAGCCACTGAACATTGACATCACCTTAACGGATTTTAGATGGGCGATTATGTTCGTGTGGTAGGCTCTTGCGGCAATCTGACCATAACCAGCTCGTTGAAACCTACATTTTTGGAAAGTTATTGAAGCCTCTTTTATAATGGTACTAAATTTGTGGATGTACCTGGTCTGTCGTAGATGCTACAAGCCTCTTAATATAAGTCAAGCGTATTAGAGGTTAGGTGTGTCATTTGACAATTATAGTTTTTGTGCAATCAGATTGCAAAAATTTGATTGTTTTGCTTATTTTCTAAAAGCTTTTGATAAATTCTTTCTAATGCTGCCAGTTTTAAGACTGTTAGTGGTCCGTGGTAGAAACTCCAAGCCAATGAACAATGACATCGCGTTAGCGGATTCTAGATGGGCGAGTATGCTTGTATGGTAGGCTTTTGCGACAATCTGATCATATCCAGTTAGTTTAAACCTATATTTTTGAACAGCTATTGAAGCCTCCTTTCTCCTGATACCAGTTTTATGGATGTACCTGGTCTGTTGTAGTCGCTACAAGCCTCTGAAAAACTGTATATTTTTGAATGAAATAAAACACTTTTACATTGTTTTCATGCTCATTTATTTTCAGTTTTCTGTATATAGGAAGTTTATTTACCATGTGTAATAGTGGGTTTTGTGTTATTTTACTAAATTTATACTTTATACGACTTAGAAAATCATATTTAGCCTCGAAACAGCGATTCGTGATGTTTTTAGAACCACCTTAGTTTTTACGAGTTTTAGTGTTTGTGGGCTCACGTCCTAGCTGGAAAAGCAATTTTCTTTTAGTTTTTTTCGGTTTTTGATCATTTTCCACACGTTTTGGGTTTACAAACCATTTTCCAAAAATTACCTCCTCAATTTGGTCGGGTTATCAAATTCAGCTAACTTTTTCAGCTAACTTCACACCGCTGGCTAATGAATCATCCAAATTTATGAATAAATACCCAGTTGATGGTGATAAAATGTAAATTATCTGCATCAGAGCAGATGAAGATAAAATTACATTTACCTACATCTCTCATATTCGGTAAGTAGGTCCTTATTACCACCTTAATGGGGCTTGTAGGTGACCAATTAGCGCTCTAGGGTAATAATGTAGCTAGAAAAGCCCTAGAGCGGTAAGTAAGAAAGTACTTACCTAAAAGCCCTAGGGCGGTAAGTAAGTAAGTACCTACTTACCTCACAATCGAGATGTAAAGCAGAGTAGTTAGCTCGGGTGTAAGCATCAATTGCACCCTCGAACTATAGGCGCCCTCGCTGCGCTCGTGCGCCTAAATATATCGGGCTGCAATTGATGCCTTACTGCCCTTGGCTACTAATCTACTATTATCAGCATCAACTGGAACTGCAGAATAAAATGTGGATAAAATAGTAATTAAAACACGAGCCTTATTTTTCATACGTTTATTTCTTTTTCTTATAATGGGTGTAAGAGACAGCCCTCCGAATACTGAAAATACCGAATACTGAAAGGGCATGCATGATCAGTCAACGTAATTGAACAACCTTCAGTGAACAAAACTTTCAGGAAAGGAAAAAAAATATCGGCTTCTCAATACAAACTGTCCAATCAAGTTTGCAATTTTGTATGGAGAGGCCGATTTTTTCTTTCTTTTCCTGAAAGTTTTATTCGCTAAAATATGTTCAGTTACGTTGACTGCTCATGCTCTTTCAGTATTCGGAGGGCTGTACCTTACACCCTGAATAATTAAGAGCAAGCATTTTCATTTCATCATCATTATCAGATCGGCAGCGTGTCATTAAAATATTATTTATATCTTTACACCAGTTAAAAATAAAAAAATCTACACGCTAAATCGAATATAAATCAACATTTTTTTCTTTATGCTCAATGCAGTTAATAAAGTTAGTATTTACCTCAATACTTAAAATAGTTTTTGCGTACAATTTTATATTTTCTGATTTGGTGTGGGTTTTAGTTACCCAAACTAATACATCCTGAATGGTCGAAAATATTTCCTGTGAATCTTTGTTAAGGTAAAACAACTTTTCATTTTTTTTATTGTATTCTCTACTTTTCAAAAACTCACTGTTTTTATTTTTATCATAAAAGTTGTTTTTGCATGTAACACAGTCTTTGAAGATGTGAGTTTTTGTTTTTTTCAATAAATAACCAGTTACATACTGCTTGTGTGCCTTTCTTTTTGGGTTATCGCACTTAACTTCATAAGGTATAAATATATCTTTTTCTAAATAGCTTAAATCTATCTCAAGAGATGTATTATTTGCTTCATTTTGCTTGAAAAGTTCTTTCATAGATTGAAACATATTTTTACATGTATCTTTTTCACAATTAGACACCCGGGTCTAATTGTGAATGCGCCCCTGTCTAATTGTTTAATAACAGGGTAAGAAAACGCGATCTCAAAAGCTTGTGGAGATGGGTTTGTGTTCCTAAAACCGTGGCTTCTTATGGCTCCAAAAAAGTTTTCGAACGGGTCTTGGTTAAAATGTCGCATTAATATTGATTTAATATTGTAATTTTCAAAAAGTACATCCCTTAAATACTCGATATTGTTAACAGTATGTAAAAAGTTTTTTATTGTTGGTACTGTTTTCTTTTTTATTCACTAGGAATGTCATGGAATTTAGTACTACTTTTGCTTTCGACCATACCGTACTATGCTGAGATCTTGGCGTTAATGCGGCTAGAAGAGGTTTTCCGCTTCGTTTTTTTGAATTTTCAAAACTCCCATTAAGGGAGTCAAAGAATAGGTCAAAAAATAAAATGACGTCTGCTGTTTCCTGACACTTTAGGTAAAATATCTTTTTCTTCTTTCTTTCTCCTGGCTTTTATCCCAATTTATTTGGGGTCAGCCCTCCTAGTATTTCTGCGCCACACCGTGCGGTTGCGGGTTGTCTCTTCGCTAGTGTTTGTGCTTCTCAGGTCATTTTTTATAGTTTGTAGCCAGGTCATTGGTGGTCGTCCACGGCCTCTTCTTTTCTCCTCTATATTCATAACACTTTTGGTTATATGGTCATCATCTCGTCTCATCACGTGTCCGTACCAGCGCAGTCGGTTTTCTCTGAGTTTTTCTTGTATTTGGGCAACTTTGAAAGTACCACGGATATATTCGTTTCTAATTTTATCCTTTCTAGAGACTCCTCCTGACCAACGGAGCATATTCATTTCAGTGACGTGAATTTTTTGTTCATCTGACTTTTTCATCGGCCAGCATTCGGACCCATATAGTAGAGCTGGTCTTACTGCCCTTTTGTATACATTGCCTTTGATTTTAATAGGCATGCGCGGATCACACAGGACGCCCGACAGAGATCTTCACTTCAACCATGCTGTCTGGATTCTGTTCCTTATGTCTTTTTCTGTACACACCCTAGGTGCTACGATGGATCCGAGATATTTAAATTCTTCGACTCTTTTGAGAGGTTGGTCTTCGATAGATGGACAGGAAATAGTGCCTGTACTGGCTTCTGAAAAGTCGCAGAGCATATACTCGGTCTTCTGTCTACTGACCCTCAAACCTCTCCTCTCCAAGGACTCCTGCCATAATGTCAAGTCTGCTTGTACTTCTACCAAAGATTCGGCTATAAGAACAACATCGTCGGCATACAGTAGTGACCACGGTGCTGGTTTCTGTATGTCTGCAGTAATATAGTCCATTACCAGGTTGAACAGAAGAGGGCTAAGGGTAGAGCCCTGGTGAACACCTACTTTGACCTCGAAAGATTCACTTGTTCCGGCTGGGCTGACCACTTTTGTGATTATATTGTTGTACAAATCTTTGACAAGTTCAATATACTGTTGCGGCACTAGCTGCGCTCTCAATGCTTGCCATATCAGCTGTCGCGGGATACGGTCAAAAGCCTTTTCGAGGTCAATGAAAACCAGGTGAAGATCTTGTTTACGGGTCTTGTATTTTTCCATGAGTATTTTCACTGAGTGAATGGCATCAGTGGTGCCTACGCCGCTGGTAAATCCGCACTGGTTAGGTGTAATTTTTGTTAACCTTTTTACGAGGACACACTCCCATATCTTAAGGCTGTGAGAAGTTAGTTTGATTCCTCTGTAGTTACCACAGTCCGCAACATCTCCTTTATTCTTGTAGAATGGTATCAGATTACTGGATCTCCACATGTCCGGTACTATGGTGGTTATAAGGATTTCGTTGAACAGTTTAGTCAACCATGCCACACCGGTGTCTCCTAGGTTTTTCCACAGCTCGGCTGGAATTTCATCCGGTCCGGCAGCCTTCCTATTTTTCATTTTTTGGATAGCTATTTTGACTTAAAATATCTTGGTGAAATTTAAAATATCTTTTTCTGAAACAAAAAAAAAATAAATGTTAGAAAAATCACAAACAACTAACCGATACAAACTGTGTAAGAGACGGTGTATCGAAAACTGTAAGGGCGTACTCAGTCAACATAACTGAATAAATTTTCCACAGATACATTTTTCGGATATAAAAAAACTTTCGACTTCTACATTCAAACTTTAAGGTCAAAATATTTTATCATTTGCCAAAAATGTTTCTTTTGAAAAGTTGTTTGTCTAGAAAGAATATTCTAAATTACCTAAAAATTGTGACAGGCATAACTTATAAGAGAAATAAGTACTTATTAACTTGATCAACCACATAGTAAATGAACAAAAGTCAAAACATCTTTATTAGTCTTTTTGTACAATTTACAGCAAAATAACGGAAAATGTAGCTCAATTTCCTGAGAAAAAATTAAAGAATTTATAAAGCAAATGTTATGTAAATAAATGGTACAGCAGCACTGCACTTACTTTCTCGCAATACTCAAGGAAAAACTATCAACCGCAAACTTAAATTTGTAATACCATACACATAGTATGGAATTACTAACTTTTATTTATGTTTTTCAAACACAAATGTTTGAATGAAATATACAGATCAATTCAGAATTCAAATTGTCAAACATTAAAACAAACAAACCTCAAACGATTTCAAGTAAATCACATGTTTAACTTTTGGTAGTACTGGAACACCCTTTATATGAATTTCTACAGATCCATGGATACTACCGTAGGATTCTTGTATGGAGATTTTTTAAATTTCCCAACACCTGTTCCTTATGGATAATTGTTCAGTTTAGTCTACTGGGCAAGCCCTTCCAGTTTTTGGTACACCCTGTGTACTAAATTTTATTCAAAAAAATCATAAAGAATATCCAGTCAGGTAGACAAACAATCCAGGATTAATATTATACAAAATTTTAATAAATCAATTGAACCAATTTTGGGTAAATCACATATTTAGTATTTGGTCGTACAGGAACACCCCTTATATGAAATTACACAGATCAATTGATACTGGCGCAAGATATCTTATATGGAGATGCTTGGTCATGCAAAGTTTCATCAAGATTCTATGAGCCGTTTATGAGAAAAATTCAATTTTTCATTTTCGTTGCATGACAACTACCCTCAAAATGAGAGCCAGCAAGAAACTACTTCGAACCCTTCGATGGATTTGCATACAACTCCTAAATTCAAAATATGGTGTCAATCGGAACTGTCGTTTAGCCGCTAGGCCAAAGCGTGACGGACAGACCGACCGACGGACGGACATTTTTGGGAGACTTGTTTTTTATGATGTATAAAAGATATAGAACACATTTTTGAGAAAATTAGAAAAACTTTTTTTCACAAATACAATCTCTCGCTCCGCTCGAAAGTAAAAAGTATATTATAGACAAGATGACTACATCAAGAATGTTGCCGTATGATTCAGACTGATATTCTACACACATCATACAAAAGTAGACCATGATGTTCTGCAGAGGATTGATTGACACAGCTCCACCCCATCTTGTCTCATAGGTTTTGTAAAAGGTGGCTGAGAATGGGCGGACTGGGCATTCTGTACTACCATCGTACTACCATACTGCAGTCAACATCCACTGCAGTTCATTGTGTCAGCCATAATGCAAAAAAGTGGTGTCTTGTGCAACCCCCAAATATTCCAAACAAACACAGAAATATCTTAGCATAATTTGTTTACCTTTTAAAGATTTTTCTGCACTGACAAATTCTGACTTGAAGTTTTTTGGAGGAGGAGCAGATGATGTAGAGGCCACACCAGATGTACCGCATGCATTCTTTCTATCACAATATTTGTTGCATCTCTCAAAATTTTGAAGCCTGAAAAGTAGATAATCACTAATGTTAAAACAGTTTTAGTTCAGAAATATTGAAAACTGAAAGAATAACAAAAGTTAAAGTCATTTAAAAATTACCAGGCATGCTAGCTAGATGCTAGGAACAGCTCCATAAGATAATCTTGTTGTCCAAGTTGAATACTTTTTTCAAGGTGATTATGCCATATTTTTTGCAACAGCATTTACCCAAGTAATGAATCGCTCCTTTTCTGTCGTTGGATCAAGGAATGCATGGAGAATAACAATGTCTGCACCTGGAAAAATTAAAATGTACATTGTTGAATTTGCCTGGGTGACCTAGTGATGTTATGTTATATCCTTATATAGGGGGGATGGATGATGAAAGCAATGAGCAGCTCGCCACCTAGACTGGCCGTCTCATGGCTGAAGATCAAAGCAAAGACTGCCATGCCGTCCGTTTTCCTGGGTTAATGGGTGATACCAATCTAAGAGATCCGATCACTCGTCTGCGTGCAACGCGGCGTTCCCAACAGAAATAAAGATAATGGTAAACAAGAGCTAAAGGGTAGGTACAATTGAATGTCAATTCAATCTTTGATGAGTGGCTTTTGTGTGTTCACAATTCCGCCAATGTCACGTAGTGATCAGCATATGAGTGATACCTACAATGCTTAGTTACCATACTGATGTCAGCTTGCTTTAGGAGTGTCAAATTAAATTTCAATTCAATTATAATTTTAGATTACTCACGGCTTTTTCCACATTTCGGGACACAACAACTTGTGACTACAACTCCTTACAGAGCCAGCCATGTTCCAAATCGTCAGGTAAAACAAGGTCCGGTAGGATGAACAGGGGTCAAACATTAGAAGAGCAGTTGTTGGTGTCCAGGGGCGAGCAGTTTAGAGTTAGGTACCACGAAAACAACATTCAACAACAACAGAATTTTTTTTTGTTCGATTGATTTGACATTAACAGTGTTGCCATAAGCTCATTTCAGTTTGTTTCGTTATGTAACGTGAAAAGTTCCGGAATAGAAAAGAATTATGAAAAAATTAAAATTGTTGCACAAATCTGTTAGCATCTGTGTATTTCCAAAAAGTGCGTTATTGTATTTGGGTAGGTTTTCTAAACAACACCAATCACGGAAAGGAGCGTCCAAGGTCCTTTTTAGAGTACCGTAACTAAAAATGAAAATAAAATAACCCTTATACAGCGTAAATTTTTATTCGTTTTAATCCCGAAGCCCAGTGATTCTATTCATGATAACAAGCAAGTTCACCGAAGAAAAAAATTTTTAGTTGAAAAGAATTTTTCACCTTCCCATACAAAATGAGTCGATCACGTGACCACTTTAGTATCTCTTCTTCCTCGGTCCCTCACTGATGAAGATCGTGACCACATATATTTTCCTTCCATAGACTGCGATAATATGATGTGTGAACCGACCGCTGCATGTTGCCGCCCACTGCCTTCTTTATTGTTTCTGACCATCTCGTAGGTGCCCTACCTTAAGCACGTCTGTTTCAACGTCTGTCACAACAGGCAATAAAGATTATTTGTTTACAGGACCACAAAAAGCAAAAATCCTTCCGCTGTTCCATGCCTCCACGGGATGTGATACCGTTTCCAATTTCAATGGGAAAGGTAAAAAAAGTGCGACGGAAACATGGATCACTTTCCCCAATGCCACAGAAGGTTTTTTGGCAGCCTATGAAGGCAGAGAAACAGCGATGCATTTTTCATAATTGAAAAGTTTGTGTTAATTTTATATGACAGTCAGATATTATAAACTTCATGAAACTAGGTAATCAAACAACTAATATTATAACCGTAAATATTTATTTTAGATCCTGTTCATTTTCTACGGTAAACGAAGCCCGAAAGTATATACTTTAATTAGAGACCTTTAAGTGACTCGAAACTGTCACTATGTTTAGCTCAGCTATAAGTTTAAATATGTCAGTATAACTTTAGGTGCACAGGGTTCATACAAGGGTGTTCAAGGTTCTTTTTATATAAAAAAATTGGAATTGCCCTCTATTATTTAAAAACAAAATTCTATTCTTACTAGATACTGGTCTTTACCAACATATAAATTCGTTTTTGTTGTCCTGTATTTTTCTAAGAATTTGTACGTCACTGCTGCTTTGAGTTAAATATTTTTTTTTTACATTTTCTTTTACAAAAGTTTTCTACAAAGCTTATATTTTTGAGATCTGTATGAATGCGGGATTTCAAAAATATATATTTTTAAACGGATACCGATACACGTTAAAACTTTATGGCCATTAACAAAAACATATTGTACTTATTTTTTTATATTTTTAACTGTAATTATATTTTTTTGTATGGAAATGCTTCTTTTTTGTTTCAGAAAACAATCTACCATCTTTTATTTAGCTAAAAACGATATCAAACTTGCCCTAGTAGCTATAAATTTGCAGTTATGACAAGCCACAGTCTCGGGGATAAGGAAAACTTTACCCCCTCCCCCCAGTGGCGGCCCTAGGGCGGTGCGAGCGGTGCGACCGCACCGGGCGCCGAAATAGGGGGGGCGCAGAATTGAGTAAAAAAAAATATAGGTGACCTAGGGCGTACGCGACGGGGAAGAGTGGCCTTGTAATTTTTAATGTTAATCAGGTTAACCATCACTTCATTTTTAACAGGCGTACCCACCCATAATATGTTGTTCTCATCGTTAAGTTATTCAGTCTACTCTAGGGCGCTTGGCACTTTTTAAGATGGGTAAAAAATGTTAAACTCGCGTCAGATCTCGCGTCAGATCCGTAGCCTGATCGAAAATGCGTCAACTTTCAACCGTATTGTTATTACAATACAGGTTTTTATTTAGTGACATCAAAGGAGTACGCGAGCAATGGCGCGATTGACCCTTACAAAAAGCATAATATTAAAAAATGCAAGTTTTCACTTCTGCCGGCACTCCCGGAGTGCAACCCGTCCTTTTTTCTTTACTTAGTATCTTGTCGTGATTTTCAGGGATGTTTTTTGACCATTCAAGAAACAAGTGACCATATCACTAAGACCAAAACACGATAAGTGAAAATCGGCTCGACAAAATAAAAATCCAAAGTTGTTTCTTCAATTTTCATTATTTCCGCTTTTTGTGGAATATGAGGTGTTTTAAGTAGTGAAATTAAGTATACAGAAAGGTATTCGTAGTTGCTATCATATGACTCACCTAAAATTTTATTTTATAGTTTTTACAAAAAGTCGGGCGCTTACGTCATTTAGTTTTGGTAACACGCACAGTATATCTGTTGCAATCTAATGCGTTGCGGATTGCACACTTTATCCCTTTCTTTCAAGCGACAAGACTGCGCCCCCTGTCTAATATCTATCTTTTTTTGCATATCCTTTTAACTAATGTATTCATTCATTCATTCATTCATATGGATCTACCAAACGAATAGTGATTGCTAAAAATTTCTCAGAATTTTCAAATATCCGCCTTAAACAAAGTTGCAAAAGAAAAAAAGCAGAAGAACGAAGATGAAGTTGAACTTGTTGTTGCCTTGGTTTGCAAATCAGTTGAGTAACGAAAGTGGAAAAATGAGACGTGTAATTTTCAGTCAGCAGAGCCTATAAAAGTTAATTGACTCGACTTAAACTCAAAATAATTTGCAGGCATCTGCCCAAATTTGTGGGCAACGCCCTTCGTATCTTGCTAGATGTATGTCTAATGATCGTTTTGGAAAAATCTGGTATGATTTCGGAATTTCATTTTTTGAAAATAGTTGAAATTAGATTATCCCGCCCAAACATAAATGAGTAAGAGCGAAAATCCAAATTCTTTGATTCCGACTTACGAAAACTATATGTAGGCGCATAAGCTGGGAAGTTGGTCATCTAGGTCGGAATAATCCAATTGCTGGCCGATAACATAATCGTCACATCAGCCGAAAGACGTCCACTGCACGGCAGGACCATAATAGTCCATGACGACTAGTTCCTTTTTCGCAGAGTACCTACACTGCCCACTGCCGCTTTAGTTTAACTATATTCTCAGAGCTAAATATGTCAGTTACCTTAGTTCTTCTGCGGATATCCTTTAATCTGACTCGATCTCACAGAGGCCTCGAGCATTGCTCTTTCTATAGCCCGTTGGGTTACCTCGTGTTTTCTAGTAAGACTTTATGGACATCGTGAACTACCACGTTTCGGTCCTATGTCATCACTAGCAACATTTACTGTACAGAGACTGTCGTCTTGAGACACTGCAGTATTTTGGACAAGAAGGTATCGCGAAACTTCCCGAGTTACTACTACTATACTATAATATTGTCGGCAAATCGAAGATAATGGCGATACTGACTTCTTCCCCGTCAATTAGCTTAAAAACATTTACTTAAAAACGTCTTCCAATCCAATGAAACGGTTCAGGAGAGATGAATTTTCCCTGTCTCACTCCTCGCTGCATTGCTGGCCCATACTGCTCAGTTAGAACTTGTAATCAACTATTAGGTATCCAGGGCGTAATCAATCACAGGTAGGTAAGCAAGCAACAAGCGTCAGTAGAAAGAGCACCAATTTTTTTTTCTAGGGGGCGCCATTATGAGATCTCGCCCCACCTAAAAATTTTTCTAGGGCCGCCACTGCCTCCCCCTACCCCATACCTGGCTTTTAGCCACATACTCCCGGGCGTTATTAACACTAGTCTACCTAACTAACAAGTGTGCCAAGGCTCAACCTTTAATCCGGAAAATATTGGTGTTGGCGTATAACAAACGGACTAATGCGAAGTAATCTCCGCCAACACCACACACACACATACCCTCACACACGCACACCCATACACACACATCCATACACACATATACTCAACAACCCACACACATATAGAAACACGCTCACAGTCTGTAGCTCCCATTCACAATTGCTTACAATTGAATTGTGTTTCTTAGTCATAACCTAAATTTATACTTAGTATAGTATATAGATAGATAATCTTTCTTTTCTTACGGGCTGTTGCACAAGGCTTCTTTACAGTCATTTTCCCATAAATTAATAACAGCCCCTCGCTATTTTTGTTTTGCTGAGAGATTAATGACAAAATAATTTGAATTTTCAGGTGCTATGGCTGGACGCTTTGTGAAACTGACTGACAGACAAAATAGTACTTACTCTCGCTATGTTACTCTGTTTTGTACAGTGAATACACTCACTGAATAAGACAATTTTATTGGCGTTGTATTCAAACCGTGATGCTTTATTACCCGGAAAAGTGGCTGGCATCTACATATAACACAGGTTTATGACCTAGCATGGATGTCAGCTGTTTTTAGCTGATACCAGCCTTTAGTAATACAACATAAGCCTTAGGTGATAATGTAAAAGTCAATAACATACTGATGTTGCACTTACTTAAAACTTAATAAAGATATTATTATTATATTATTATCTCAAACGCGTCGATCTTACTGCTATCGCGGCTTTTAACGCATCAAGTTTCGGCATCGTACAAAAATGTGGAGAATACCAGAGCTCAAACCAAGCTAACTTTAAGCCAGGTACTCATTAGCGAGCCGTAACCGTAACATGCGTGATACAGTAACGAGGTTCTAGTGCGTACGCGTGTTACAGTTTAGGCTCACGACGTCGCCGGAACGCTTTCACCGAGCGTACTCATTTTGAGAGCTGTAACTGTAATACTGTAACGAGGTTCTAGTGAGTACGAGAGGCCACTGATAAGCCGGATCTATCCGCAGTTTTGGTTTGTATAGAATGTATCGGGAAAGAAGTGATCTACTTTTTATGTTAAAAAATCATGAAATTAGTGGTCATTACATCACGAGAATGAATGTAACTGATTTTGAATATCTAATGATTTTTTTGTAATAATCTTTGTCCTCAGGGTTCAATAGTACACACGGCCGCACTTCGGTAGAAACACTTTTGGACCTTATGGCGTGGTAATAGAGTTGAAAAAGTTTCTACCCACAAGCGGTTGACCGTACACTATTAACCCTGTTGGCATCTATCAGCAAAAGACATTTATCCTCTGACCATTCACTTATGATGAAGAAAAACTCGAATATACAGGGTGCAAACAAAAGTATCGATTTCCTTTTAACCACATGTTGTGTAACTAGAATAAAGTACATAGAACATATTAATTATAAAAAAATAACATAAAAATAAAATACTTCCTATGAAAAAAAAAGTTCAAGTTGCCAACCCTGTTCTAAGAATCACAACACGCTCCTCCCACCCGGCGGTGCGCACCAATTGTAAACAAGAAAAATAGGTACCTTCATGCGCGCTGTGCCCTCGCGAGGGTTGACACAAATTAAAAAAAAATACAAATACAAATTTTTTATTTCTGTTTTTTTTATTCTTTTTTTGTTGTTTAAACATGCTTATTTTTCTATATTCTACTTATAGAACATGTGGTTAAAAGGAAATCGGTACTTTTATTTACACCGTGTATAGCTGGTTCGCAGCGGCTAGGAACAACCTCTCTTATGACATCCACGAACGCACTGCGAGCGCCCTTTGATTCGCACCAAAAACCGACAATCGTCGGCTCGCTGCGAGCCGCTCGTGTAGTGTTCGTTGCAGGCTCGCGAACCACGTACACACTACGTTTTAGGTTACAGTAACGGTTACAGTTACGTGCAACGTTACGGGTTCAGAAATGAGTACCTATGTTGTAAGCGTCGGCTCGCTGTGAGCCGCAAGCGTACCGCTTGCAGCAGGTTTGCGAACAACGTACACACTATTTTTTTTGGTTACAATACATGCAACGGTTACGGTTACGGCTCGCTAATGAGTACCCAGCTTTAGTCGTACGTCGAATAACTCTGTTCTTCCAAATCATTTTTGGCCCTACCAGCTCTACGACGAATTTCAGCGGTGCAGCTCCCATCACAGGTTATCATCGATCAAAGATACATAAATTCACCGACTTTTTCATAACCATCGAGTGCGGCGGTGCTTGGATCGGCACAATTGAAAATGAAGCTGTGCTGTTGGGTACTGCTGTTGAGCCCAATCCGCCTTCTCCATCAGGTGCTCAAAGAGCCTGGTCGTCTGCTGGTCACCGCTGTGCGACCGGTAAACACCGACGTGGAGAGATTTCTCAATGCCGGTGTCCACCAGAATCCACAACGTTGACAACCCTGAATCCTTAAAGCAACGGAGATTCCGATAGCAAATGTCATCGCGGATTTACATACAGACCCCTGCCCATTTTCTTAACTTGTGTGCCAACGAGTAACCCGGGTAGTTGAAGTACGCCACGTCTGACGGTGTTGCTATCTGCTTCTCTGTTACAAAGAATAGGTGCGGCTTCTCGGTCTCGAGGTGATGATGGACCGGATCGAGATTGGAGTGCAACCCGCGGATGTTAATGAGGTGCACTTTTAGCTAGAGGAAGTGCCGCCGTTTGAAAACCTTTTTCTTTTTTAGCTTTGCCATGAGGAGTTTTTTGTTGTGGGGAACGGAAAGTGGTCGAGACGCGGCGCGGTTATCAAATGGAACCTTTCGACTTACCAATAGACCAATACATCAAAAGCATGAATTTGCTAGATGGGGATAATCATAAAGAAAACTTATCTAATTTATGTAATAGGTACTTTTAAAAATTTTTCCTTTTATGATTACCTTTTCACGTAACAGTGATAGCTATTATTTTTCTGCTAAAGTTCCCCATCAAAGACTCAAAAGTTCCCAAATTAAAACTAAAGTTTCGAACCGACGTCACATCACATCCATGTTATTTTTTTATTCTGTACGTAGTGTTACCACCTATGAACATGCTTATGCTACTACTTGCTTTTTGTAATTGTAATTTTTTAAATGCATTTCAGTAGAGTATGAGTATTTTTTTATTGTATGAAGCATATTTTTAATTTTAAAGTTTTAAACTTAGAATGGATAATTATACTGTGAACTTTTTTGCATCAGATTGCAGTTATTTAACTTACCAATTACGAATCGTTTGCAGAAAGTGAACACCCGGCGAACTACGTTTCGTTCTGAGCCAGTTGCGCCGACTGGTATTTTCTTTGATTGTAGCCGATTTTGCAAAACACCAATTTTACCAACTTCAGACCTCTAATACACAAAGTTTTAATGTAGTATATAGTATTTCTTGACTGCTTGTGTTTATTTGTTTCATATTGCGATGTTTCGAAGCAATTGTATTTTTTTTAGAAAGATAAGAAGATAAATTAAGAAACTAAGTGAAAAGAACCATAGCCTTCTTACCTTCTTACTGACGTGTTACTGGTGTGTGTGTGAGTTTTGTGTCTGTGTGCGTGAACCCTTTTAATAACTCTATACATCGATTCTTCTGCAATATACAACAACGTGTTTTCTAATAAATCAGTCAATGTATCACGATAAAATGTCGTAATTTTTAATAATTTCGCCGGATAGTCGACAGGAACTCTTAACTTGCTTAAGATTTAGGAGAATTGCAACCCTGGAACGTCTCCTTTATGTAAAAATATGTTTGATGAAAATAACTACATTTTCTAGATATAATAAAACTCATGGCAGGGAATTCTCGTAGTCAGCATTTCCTTCCGTCTCGCAATTCAACAATAATTCAGAGGAACAATCAAGCTGCAGAGTTATGTCTGAAGTTCGTGTTTGCCTGAATCCCAACTATGCCGCTATTTTGGTTTAATAGTTGTAGCCGTGGTTTAGAGGGTGCTCACTCATTGTTGAGGTGCCGAGGCGCTTTGTTTGAGGATTATCTTAAGATAGAACTAGCAGCCCCTCTATACTTTGTTATTTTTATTAGTTTTTTTTAAATAATATGTGAGCAAACGAGCATGTGGTGGTAAGTGGTCACCACCGCCCATAGCGCCCACCGCCTTATTAGTAGCATATTTGACAGCAAAACGCGTTGCCCACCCTGAGAACTAAGATGGTTTGTCTCATGTGCCAGTAATTACAATGGCTCCCTTGCCCTTCAAACCGAAAGCACAGCGCAAACACTGCTGCTTAAGATAGAAAAAGTAAGGTCGGTTCATTCCTAGACGGACTTTCCACAAAAGCCCTAGTAAAGTTCCTTGCAAAGTTTCATTTACCACATATAGCATGACTTCGAAGGTTAGGTGAACTAGCTCAATTAATTCGGAATCTGGACCTAAATTATCAATGTTTAATAACTGAGTCTAAAGTAAACTGAATATTTTTGGAATAGTTCATGTTGAAAAATTGCTGATTTGTTTTTTAAATAAACATGAAGACAAAAGTGGTTTTTCAGAAATGTTCTATAGCGCAAACAATGAAAATGATGCATTTTCCTATAAAAAACGAATTTCATCTCTTATTCCACTCTCTTATACGAAGGCAAGCCAAAGAAAAAAAAACTGCTTGCTTAGAGTTCAGGTGCCTTAGTTTTGCCGTCTTAAAAATCTGCCGTAAGGTTAAGATATCAACATGTAATATTTCACAATCCCACCTTAAAATTTTGCACCTTATCTGTTATTTGAAAGAAATGTGATTTTCCGATATACCTATAGTATTATTGGAAGCAATAAAGTCCCACTTTAGGACCGCAAAACTAAATTTGTCCACCTCGGGAGCAACACTATTTTAAAGCTCGAGCGACGTTATAACGTAACGTCGCTACGCTCTGGATTCAAAAAACACTCTCGCCCTTAATATAGTTCTTTGCTCCCTTGGTAAACAATCTACTATTCTAAATACATGTTAAGGGAGCGTAAACCTTTAAAAATTGAGATTGTGGACCGTTAGATAGGTTTCTTAGTAGAAAAACTAGTGTTTGACCACTAATCGGTCTATTAAAATAACAGATAAACTGGCAACGGAGCGTTTTATGCAAAGTTGAATAAAAGCAGACTCACAGCTTACCCCAACCCCCAGATAATTCTTCACGGAGGAGGCTAAATAAGTAAATAAAAATGTACAAACTTTTATTTGCCTACAAATCTCTTGGGAAGACTGATGCAGGTCATATTTTACACGGAGTGTCAGTCACCGGCACTATCTCTAAATGAAATCGCATTTTCGGTGAATCGAGCTACCAGTTAAAAATGCACTGGATCGCTGGATTCGGGTTAGCGAAATATTTTTTTATAACTTTATGGTTTTACCGTTTATCGGGAATGTTGTTTTTCTTGTGAGATTCCGTCAGTAGTCTTAAACAAAGACAAATAAAAATTTAAACAAAGATGATGTTGACATAATGTATAATTGCATTGGTTTCGCTTCCGTTGCCCAGTTAGTCTGCTTATGAAAACAATCAACTTTACCAAAGAAAACAAATACTCCAAAAAAATTAAGAGAAGAGAGTAGAGAGAGTATAGAGTCTCAACTCATTTTGTATGGGAAGATGAAATTTTTTTTTCGTGTAAGATGCTTGTTTTAATTAATATAATCACTGGGCTTCGGGAGCGTAACCATTTCAAATTCACGTTGTATATTGAGATACGCGTCAACAATGGGTTTCTAGTGTTAATAAAAAAAGTGCATTAAATACGACATTGTGTCTCCTCTTTCTAACTACAGGGATTCTAGCATGTTTACACAATACGGAGTTGTCAACCAACTTTTGAAAGTTCAACTGGATGGCACTGTAGATCAGCTTAAATAAAAACCATCATGTAATCAGTATGAAAATGATTAAGTCAGTTTGATTGCTGCTGTCAAATGCCTGTTACATTTTTTCTTGTGAAAATATTTCTTTACTAAGCTTCAAGAAATAAATTACCAGAACTGATCAGCTTACCATTAATAAACACTTAAAAGGACTTAGTTGATCTACGTCATAGAAAAGCCCTTACTGGTTTCGGTGTTGCTCATCAAAAAGTGTCAAACGCAAATACTATGAAACTGGATCCGATGGATCCCATTTGTGCCATAAATAGGATCCACCTGAATATTATTTGCGTTTAACACCTTTTAATCTGCTTCAAACCGATTTCAATTCAGTTTTCATGCTAGCGAGTGTCGATTTTTTTTTTCAGAAGTATGTCAATAGCAAGGAGGTTTTATTACGCTTCACTACGCTTCGTAGCGTGGGTTAAAACCTCCTTGGCCCATACATAGTAAAAATATAAACCGACATTTGGCAGTAGCAATCAAACTGACTTAATCATTTTCATACTGGGTGACCGTTTTGTATCAGTGTTTCCATTTTCCTAATGATGATCAGCAGAGCCATCCAGATGAACTTTCAAAAAGTGCTGGAAAATACCCTATTTAAATTTGTCGCTTGGGTATTGTTTACTCTGATGTAAAAATTCATATCTTTCAGTCTTGTTATGTCTGCCCTGTGTGGTGACAGCAAAGAATAGTTCCAACCCGTCTCTACCCGTGGGTGTCGTAAGAGGCGACTAAGTGTCGATGAACCAGAGGATGGGCAGCAGCATCCTTCTGTGTAGGTATTGTATCATCTTACATTCTGCGGCCCATGGTGCTAGCCTTAACGCTAACAAGCGTGGTGACTATGGTACTTCCCTTTCACATTGTTTCAGCTCCTCCCGTCCTGAAAATATTTGTCGAAGGTGAATTGTCAGAGCCGTAAAATTATAATTTACCTGAATTTACATTATTATTATTCGATAACAATAGTTAGATTGTGTTCGAAATTTAACTTAAAGCTAACAATCAATACATTATCGTTAAAATTATAAAAAGAATGATTACAATGTCAAAGAACAGTACGTACCTAGTTTTATAACTACACAATATACCTACGACACATCCAACTAACATGTTATTCTTGTAACACGTTGTTACTTCATTCGCAGCAAATAAGTCTATGTTTGCAGGCTATCCCACACGATTTGAAGATTTTCCGCTTGACGTCTCAGCTTGTTACCGCCAGGGTAAGGTTCGAATAGCCGGGGCACAATACGTCACTCCCGACCTCTGACCTTTTACCTCGGAACATAAAAAGATAAATATTGCTCCATTATACACTAAATTGAAAACATTCCCATTGTGGCTGGCGTTTTTCCGACTTGCCCTATTATGCGTGGAAAATTGGTTGCGGAAAAGGGCTGGGTTTGTTTTTGTGACTAGTGTAGTTGTAACAATGTATTACATTACTGCCATGGCCGACAAAAAAGGTATTGAAGAACGAACGTGATAGTTTGGGCAGAGGAGAAGCCGAGGCCCACATGCGTAAATCCTTCAATACCCGGTTGCGGCCAAGGCTTGTATAGTACTTTTCTCAATAAATGCGAGGAAATTCAAACTAAGTTTAATCCAAACAAACATTAAAAACTTTCTACATATCAATAAGAATATTCCTTTGTTTACATCGCAGTTTTTCATTATATTTTTAGCTTTCTTTATAGTTTTCTGTATAAAAGTCAGTTCGAAATATAAACAAAATCTTTAAAGCAATGAAAACAAGTATAATAATCATAATCATAATCATAATCATTTATTGCGTTCGAGTGGTTGTACAGATATTAAATTATAACAAGTATCACACACGAAACCCTGTACATAGGGCACTGCAAATTATACCTAGGTACATACAATAATACACTTTACATTAACATTATTACTTTTCTAGATATGACATATAAGCATCACATTTAAAATGCCTCTTCTAAAAATTCTTGCAATGTGTAAAAACATTTAATAGTTAACAGTCTCTTTAACTTGTTTATAAATACTGTCTGTTTGCTTTCGTTTTTTATTTCTTGAGGAACTTTATTATAAATCCTTATAGCCATAACATAAGTACTTAAGTTGAACATTTCTAAATTGATTGTAGGTAAGGCAAGTCTATTTTGATGACGTAGATTAAGAGGTCGACTGTGATGGTCCTTTCGCTAAGATTTTTTTTACTCGAAACTAATTTCCAACTTCCTAACTTTGTACACATTTTGTATGGGAAGTAAAACAATTTTTTCGTGTTAAAAATTTCGTTGATTCGTTAGTTGTCTTAAAAAATTCCCTTAGTTGAGCTTTTTGGAACATCACAAAATTCTTGTTTTTTCTGCTTCCTTGATGATACGATAAATAAGGAAAACATAAGACAAAATTCGACCTTCGAGTGGTAGTAACCTAACCAGTGGAAACGAATGAAATTTGTGCATATTTAACCAAGTCAAAGAAACGTACGTGCCGAACGAGCGCCTTACGGCAAATCAACAAGAGATTTAGCGAGTAAATAATGTATGGGCGGGGGAAAGTACTGCTAAAGTACTGCGGAATGCGGGTAATCGGATCAAGTTAGGACTGGGCGAATATGACCTGGGAAAACCAAAAAAAATTTGTACTATAAGTAGATATACTTAGGTTGTTTCTTAGTCATTTACTTCGCATGACATTCAATAAGTATTCTGTAAAGAATCTACATTGAATAAAATTATCTGAATCTGAATTTGTTTAGTAACTCTGACTACTGGAATGGTGGGCTTGGAAAGGTTCTAGGTTCGAATCCTAAGGACAAACGTTAGCATGAGGAATAATTAATCTGTACCTACTATTTACCTTTTTGTTAGTTATGTTGAACGTGCTTGTTTAAGATCCCAAAAGGTCCCGGTAGCAAAACGTCCCTGAGCTCAAAAAGAGTTCCTTTCTCAAAAGGTCCCTTTAGTAAATGGTCCCTTTCGCAAAAGGTCCCGTTTGCAAAAGGTTTCAAGCCGTACTATATTTAACTTGCTTATCATATTACCTTCATCATGCCGAAAATTGTGTTTTTTTAATAAAATCAGTTGGTTTTTAATTAAAAACTGAAATAAAACAAAATTATTACTGCATATAAATTGAAGATATTTCCAAATAACCGGCCAAGTGTGAGTCGGACTCGCGCACCAAGGGTTCCGTACCACCACATAATCATTATTGTATTAGTTGAAATTTCAGTAAGTATAAAAAAAACTAGCACACAAACTAGTACTCAAAAAATCTAGCACATTAGTACTAGATTTATTATTTGTTGTTATTTTATAGCTTATGCACTATAAACATACCAATTTACAAGTTTGTAAGTGTTCCCGTTTTTAAAATAGAACTAAAACAATAATCGCCTCCGCGACCATCCAACTTGACCCCTCTCTTATATGAATGTTCTTGAAACGGGAGCTCACCATATATTTTTTTTTTAATTCATTGTTCAAAACAATTTACATAAAAAACATAGGAAGTTTTTAATCACACCTCTAAAAAACCTGTAAGGGTTTATCTAAGAGATGAGTGGTTGCTTAATTGGTTACCATTAGTTGTGAGAAAAGTTGTAATATTTAATGATTTCAGATTTTTCCCTTTATTTGTACTGTGAGACCTAGCTTCTTGCCAAATTTCATAATTTTAGGACAACGGGAAGTACCCTGTAGGTTTTGCTCTTTTGCATAAATGTATGGAGATGAGGCCATAAAAATCCATATCTTTTGATTGCGTAGTTGTAAAAAATTTAAATTTTCAGATCTTGTGTGCTTCATAGACCCTAATATATGGTATTAATTTCAACCTGATACCTTTACCCGTTCGTGAGATAAAGGGTCTTGACAGACAGACAGACAGACGGACAACAAAGTGATCCTATAAGGGTTCCGTTTTTTTCTTTTGAGGTACGGAACCCTAAAAAGTACGTGATTTTGATGCTTCCGAATCAAAATCACAATTTTTACCTTTTGTCTGTTACGTTCCTTCGAGTAGGTGTCACACATAAACTACTAAACCGATTTCAATGAAACTTTCTTTGTATGAAAGCTTATAACTTAAGTCCAACTTTTGGTTAATTACATCTTACTACAATAATGGGATCCGGAGATATAATATTTTTTTCACAACCGTGACATCATCATCATAACATCCCATGAAACCAGGACAGGGAGCTCCCTCCAAAATTCCAGCTTTTGCTGAAACAATATGGAGGGGAAGTACCATAGTCACCTCGCTTGTTAGCGTTACGGCTGGCACCATGGACCGCGATTGTAGGTGACCGCAGTAAGTAAGATGTAAGATACAAAGGAGGATGCTGCTGCCAAAACCTCCAGTTTTTAACCCTTAGTCGCGTCTTACGACACCCACGGGTATGTATGGTTGGTACTATTCTTTGCCGGCACCACCGGGGTGATTGGTAATTATTAAGTCGTTCTTGCCCAAGATTCGTAGACAGAGCTTGGATAATCAAAATACTATTTACAGTACGTGTGAATGAAGTCGCGGGCAAAATCAAGTTTTATCATAAACCTAAGAAAAAAAAAAATATTTCAAAACAAAAAATACCCGACTGTGTAGAAAAATATGAACTGAAAAGAGCAAAAACAAGTTCTAAAAATTTATGAGGTATTCTAGGCGTGGTAAACAAAAACTACAAAATATATCTGTTGCTGAAAAACCACCTCCAAAAACATAATTTTAATAATTTTACCTCATGAAGTTTTGAACCTATTTTTTCTATTTTCAGTTTATATTTTTCTACACAGTCGGGTAGTTTGTTTTCTGAAAAAATTTTTTATTTAGTACTTTTTAGTTTTATTAATGAAAGCTTTTTTTATTTTTTCATTACATTTTCTTAGGAGTGTCAATCCCACAATGAATACAAATCTAACGATACCTCACATATACGCGACAAATAAATCGACATACACACTCGAAAAACATAACCCTCCTGTTTCGGGGCGGTCGGGTAAAAAGAGATGGTAGTAATGAAAGTATTCAGGCTACTAAGGTATATAGTGCGGTCAGTTAGCTGTTTTACGTAGACACGATTTACAATTTCACTAAATTTTTTCCAGGTACTAGTTAGGTACATAGCTCTCAATTTTTGATAGGAGCCAATTCTTGAATTTCAAAAAATTTCCATAAAAAATTCAACAATTGGCTCCTATAAAAAATTGAGAGCTATGTGCCTAACTAGTAACTGGAAAAACTTTGGTGCAATTTGTTGAATTTGGCGATATAACACTATAGACGGCGATATAAGACGATAAGAGACCGGACTAATAAAACTAAAGGTACAAATGGAAGCAAAAGAGAGTTGCCTTTGCAGATAAGGTACAAAACGGCAAGAACTTTGTTCTGTTCTTTGACTCGTCTCTCGTATTTCGCAACTAACCCAAAAATACAGTGTTTGTAGGGACATAAGTGTTTTTGTTTGAAAGTTTGCGGCTATAAACCACTATAAAAACTTGGTTACTGTACTTTCCGTAACTAATTCTTTTGGCCCACTATCCTCTATCGGTCTTGAGGGACCAATCTTTGCAAGTTTTCTCAGCCGGGAGTATTTTTAATGAAAATGTTCGGGTTACGGGTAGCTTCAACTTTTAGTTGTCGTTTTGTAGTTTTGCTAGTCATTATTTGGTTAGTTTTGGGGTCGTGGAGTTTTTAATATGATATTATTATCGTGGATGTTTAAAAAAACGGGAATTTGAATCTCCTTCGTGAAATAAGTTTGTTTAGATCGTACAGCCTTTGCAATATTTGCTCTTTCGCCCTCATTTCATTTGGCTGATTATTATTGAAATAAAATTAATTAGCCTATACATTTCTAAAAATGTTATGAGCTTTTTCATTTCTATGAAAATCAATGTTTGCAATAACTCTCAATAACCAAAAATAGTGAAATAGGACATTGAACTGTCAAGGACACGTCAACGCTAACTTCTTCCTTAAAATATGTAATGTGTCTAGCTTGACGTGATTTTCATTATACCAATAGCTGACATCTTTATTTGGCTACGGCTGAAGCTTTTTTTATGACACTAGCGGCCAAATGAGCAGATGGGCCACCTGATGGTTAGTGATCAGCAGCGCCCATAGCACCCACTGACTTATTACTTAGTGAGGTAATTTGACACTCCTTTGGCTGTGTGGCTGGCTCCTTTACCCTTCGAACCGAAACACAACAGTGCAAACACTGCTGCTTTACGACAGACACAGACAAGGGGTTGCTTCCCGTAAACGGACTTTGCACTAAAGCCTTACTATGTTAAAAAAAAATTATACCAATAGCCGACATCTTATTAATTTCGCTTTGTCAGGAACTCTGTAAACTGACCTCTTAAAAGCTATAAAACGTATGTTACATAAAGTTTAAAGGTTAAAACGAGATACTAAAAGCAGAAACAGAGGTTGGTTCGTAAAATGAAATGGGATTGTGAAACTGTTTGTGCTATCATGTTTATCGGCCAGCTTCGTTACAAAGGTGATGGTTCTGAAGGTGGCTTTTGTGCCAAGTCCGTCTGGGGAAGTACCAAACCCTTGCATTTTTCTGTCGTAAAGCAACATTGTTTGCACTCATAGAATACATTGCACTGCTGTGTTTCAGTTCAAGGGCAAGGGAGCCAGTGAAATTATTGGCACATGAGACACACCATCTTATCTCTCAGGATGGGCAACGCGCTTTGCTGTCTTATTAGTGTCAATTGTGCTACTAATAAGTCAGTGGGTGCTATGGGTGGTGGTGACCACTTACCATCAGGTGGCCCACCAGCTCGCTAACTCTCTTGATACATAAGAAAAAGTGAGGCTGCGCGTAAGCTGATACGCAGGTCGTGCATTATAGCACAGTAGTTACAGATTTTGCAGGGCAGGGCAGTTGAGGCAGACATAGGCCGCGAGCGCATGTTGCGACGCAGCTGCCAAACATATTCGCGAACATAAATAGTTTTCGAGTTTTGAGTTTTGACCAATTCACAACGAACTTATTCTATTAAAATGATGCGTCACTGCGAAACAAGAAAAATATTGTTAAAATAAGCTACAACATGTACGCGTCACGCAGAAACTGTGCCGGTAATGAGGCGCAGAGCAGAACAGACACATGTCTGCGTTGTCTGCGCTGCAGCGTACGCAGCTGTCGGTACGTTCATGCAAAAATCTGCTCTGCTCTGCCCTGCCCTGCGCCAAAGAAGGATGTAAGGCACGGTGTACCGAAAACTGAAAGTGCGTGCTCAGTCAACGAAACTGAACAACTTTCCCAAAGAAACATATGTTGGGAAATGAAAAACAATTATGACCTCTCCATACGACTTGCCCACCACCAAATTTTTTCCAGGTACTAGTTAGGGTACAAAGCTCTCAAAAATTGAGAGCTATGTACCTAACTAGTACCTGGAAAAAATTTGGCTGGTCGAACAGTTTGTATGAAGAGGTAAAAATTTTTATTCATTTCCCAACGTATGTTTCTTTGGGAAAGTTGTTCAGTTTCGTTGACTAAGCACGCCCTTTCAGTTTTCGGTACACCGTGCCTTACACCCTGTATATTATATAACGCTCACGCCCTGCGGCAAATTCATGCAAAAAGACAAAAATCGTGTAAAATACCATTGTACTTTGCATTGCTTTGAGCTACGCGCTCAGTCCGTAGCCCGTAGCAATTCCGTAGCTAAGTGACGTCACAATAGTTTTTATTTTACTATGTAGGCATAGGCAGTGGGCGATCGCGTGAAAGGATGAATACCATCCGAGTGAATAGCGCTCTTTGTGGGAGTCTGACGTCACAGTCACACCAACCGGAAATTAAAACTGCAGGCTTGAATCTGATAGTCATACTTGTATATTTGTTTCTTTCTTTGTAATAAAGAGTTTTAGTATGAAAAGGTGTTTGAGAGAGCGGGACTATGTCGACCAAAATGTATAATATTGAAATTTTAGGGATGTTCCTATAGTAAAATGTATCAATATTTACTAGCGATTTACTAAGAAAATTGAAAAACTCCTAAAACTTGTGAGTTTTTTCTTGTCGTTTTTAGGGTTCCGTACCTCAAAACAAAAAAACGGAACCCTTATAGGATCAATTTGTAGTCCGTCTGTCTGTCTGTCAAGACCGTTTTTCTCACGAACGAGAAGAGGTATCAAGTTGAAATTGATAACGAATATTAAGATCAATAAACCACATAAGATCTGAAAATTTAAATTTTTTGCTACGACGCAATCAAAAGATATGGCTTTTTATGTCCTCATCTCCATACATTTATGCAAAAAAGTAAAACCTACAGGGTACTTCCCGTTGACCTAAAATTATGAAATTTGGCAAGAAGCTAGGACTCATAGTACAAATAAAGGGAAAAGTCTAAAATCATTAAATATTTAACTAATAGTAACCAATTAAAGTGAGCTCCCGTTTCAAGAACTTTTCTATAAAGGAGGGGTCAAGTTGGATGGTCGCGCAGTTATTTAATTTAATTTTTATTATTTATTGGGAATAGTTAACAATTGTGTACATAGCTTAAAATTAACAGTTCATACTTGAAAACAGATTAAAATTTATACACAATCCACAGCACTATTCACAGATTATTTTTCATAATGTTGGTAGTAGCGATACATATAAACTAATAGAAAAATCTTACGTTTTGTGCATGTGGCTTCGTTTAAATTAAATTATAAGTTAGGTGGCGCAAACTACCCTTAATTTACATAGAGAAGCCTTAGTTCTAAAAAAGAAAAAAAAAAATATAAAATCTATTGTTGTTTTAGTTCTTTTATAAGCAAACTCCTAAATCGGTGATAAGAATGCGCGTAAATGTCCAAATGAGCGAAGTTATCATTGTAAGTTGCAATTAAGCGCCTCAAAGGAGAGCGTACTCCGGCATTAGTATTGCAAAAAATTGTGCTAAACAGCTTGTGCGGGTTTTACGTAGTGGTCGAAAGGGGACACGATAAGCTAGTTGTGCAGCAAGATTAGGACAGTCTACCATATTATTGCAAATTTTGTAGAAAAACATAGTATCTAACTGGGTTCGTCTTGATTGAAGTGAAGTAATAGAATATTTAGTTTTCAGACAATTATATGACAGCTTTTTACGGTAACATCTATAATACGTGGAGCGAAAGATCTTTCTTTGAACGAGATCGATTTTGTCAACATATTTATTATACAAAGGATTACAAATCTGACATGCATGTTCAAGATGAGGACGGATTAGAGAATTATAAAGATATATATAAGTTGTAGGACGTTTAAAATCACGGCATGTCCTCATAACGAAGCCGAACATTCTGTAGGCTTTATTTACAATCATATCGATATGGGTATCAAGATGGAGCTGACTATCCAAAAGTACACCCAGGTCTCGTATAACCGGTACAGTAGACAGAACTGTGTTGGAGAGTTTGTATGGAAAGCTAATAATATTGTTTTTTTTTGTAAAGGTTATTTTGTTACATTTAGGGAGACTTAAACTTAGTTTATTTTGATCGCAGTTATTAAAATCAAAGAGCAAAAGCTTTTAATATATCATATGGTAGATAGGTACGGAACCTTTAGGGCGCGAGTCCGACTCTCACTTGGCCGGTTTTTTAATTCTCACAAGGTGCCACTTTGTTTGTGAAGCGATGTAGTTTAACTGACTTGATAAAGAATACTCGTATTCTAACATGTTAAGAATATTATAATAAAGTCGGATGCGGGTGAAACCGCATGTCCAAAGATCGTAAAACGAAAAATAAATTTGTCACCATGTGTGATCATCAAATTTTATTTATTATTTAGCTCCCATCTGAGTAAGTTGGTTATATCGATAAATTTTAATATATGCAATAAAAATCCCCAAATTTAATGTAGGCACGTGATTCAGATCAAAAGAATTGGAATAAAATGTTGTTCGAGTCGTGGCCCCTCCAATATGAATATCAAACAGAATCGAGGAAAAGTGTTTTCCTCTAATAACATTTATGGGGCGTAAGGAGGATTTTAAATAATGTAACCTTTAATGTGCGAATTTTATTTATATAAAATAGCCTCCGTGGTTACGTTTGGCTCTCGATCAGGTAGTTCTGGGTTCAAATCCAGATGGGACCCCGCCAAACAAAAAATACTTTGTTAGACATTCCCAATTTAAGTGCAATGTCTATTGCTCAGAGTAAAAAAACTATAGAGTCCGCCATATACATATTGAGCTTGTGAAGTGTAAAGTGTCTCACTGTCGCCCATGCTAGTGTCTCACTGTCGCCCATGCTAGTCGATCAAAAACTCAGTTAAGTTTTACAAAAATCAAGATATCTTTAAAAATCTAATGTTTAAGTATGAACTTTGTTTGCGAAAGTGAAAATATATCGTTTTTTACTTGTGAATTGATCATTAATACTAAGAACGGAAGCGTAAATAATCCATAATAGCCATTTTATGCGTGATTTTTAACACCGTTTTTTTCCTGAATGGTAAGTGTTTTCACCAGAAAAACTGTGGTAGTAGCATTTATTAGTCCCATGTCACATATTTCTCAGAGAGAAAAATAAAAAATTTACGTTTTTAGGATTTGAAAAAATCCATACATTTTAGTATGGAGGTCCCTCGCAAAAGTGATACGCTTATGGCTCCCTCCTTAGCAGAAAGAGCTGCTACTTAAACCTCCTTGGTCAATTGCAGGATAAATGACCAAATTGTCCGAAAGTGAGAAGATTCCGTGCTTCGGAAGGTATGATGTAGCTTGATTAAAATGACATCAGCGTGACAGAGTGATGGAGCCATGCGCATGCGTAAGATATTGGAGTGACAGCTAGCACAGATTTATACAACGTGAATTTAAGCAATTTTGTAAATTTTGAAAACAAGCAACCTTTCCGAAGAATAAATTTTATTACTCAAAAAAATTTTCGCCTCCCTATACATAATGGAGCGCTTTACTATGGAGTGGCAAAAAACTATTCTTCGGGAAAGTTGCTTGTTTTCATGAGTAGAATCACAGGACTTCGAGAGTCAATCAATCAATCAAGAGTAAAACCAATGAAATTCACGGTGTATAGTGTAGGCAACGAAGCAGTTGACCCCAACATAATTTTTTTAGGCAGATTTTATTTGACAGGATGATAAAGAATAATGAATTAAATGTAAATTCAAAATATCAAAAAAAAATTTTGTAATTTTTGTATGGAAAAATTAAAAGTATCGATTGTTTTTTGGATTTTTTTTTATAGAAGGTTTGTCTCATGTAGAATAATACCCCAGCAAAGTTTCATCGACTGAGGATTTAATGCTGGGGTCTTCATACAACGATCCGCTTCGTTGCCTAGACTAGTATGGCTCCTTCCAGCTTTCACGCATAGCTCTTACCGTCATTCTAATAAAGTTACATAATTTCGACTGTAAACCGTCAGTCCCGGCTGCTATGTTGAATAGGCCACGACAGAGGCTTTTGGCGGCTCAATTACTCTGACACGGGTTTGTGATGTCGATCATCAACCTTCCAGCGTAATCAATCACAACATCCCATGAAAAGCCCGCTACAGGACGGACAGGAAGCTCCCTTCAGAACTCCAGCAAAAAGACGTGGCATTTTGGAGGGAATTTACCATAGTCATACCACACTTGTAAGCGTTGCGGCTGGGGACCGCTGTTGTTGAGACCTTAGCGTGAAAGATAGTACGATACACAGAAAGATGATGCTGCCCATCCTCCTGTTCATAAGCCCATAGTCGATGACAACCACGGGTAGAGATGGGTTGGTACTTATCTCTTCCGGCACCACACGGGCCAATAATTAGTACACTCAACAGCACGTCAGTAGAAACACTTTTGGACCTTATGGCGTGGTAATAGAGTTGAAAAAGTTTCTACCGACGTGCGGTTGACCGTACATAGCCCACACGATATGTACCTTCTTATTAACCTGCCAATTTTACCGGTCAAAAATTTCTTCGAATTTAGACTCCACTAGTACAACTAAAACAAACATATTTAGTGTAGTTTCTAGGTTAATCATATTTCTTAGCATTTCCCTCCTTTCTTATCCCTTGGTAAGAAACTTAAATTTTAAATTAAAGTCGATCGTTTTGTCGAGTGTAAGCATCCGGTTTTCCCTGTAATAACATTTTGTTTGTACGAGTGGTACACCCAAAAGCACGTCAGTAGAATTACTTTGGACTTTATGGCATGGCGTTAAAGTTGTAAATGTTTCCACTGACGTGCAGTTGACCGTACGAGGCTGTCGAGAATGGCGGCTTCATCCGGTGCCCGTTTCCATTTGTAATTAAGTTTTTTGTTCCAATGAAACGTGAACCAAGCGTTCGAGGACAAATTAAGTGATACATGATTTCCGTTGTTTTTGGAGTTTTATCGGTAAAGTGTTATGTTAAATGTAATCTTCATGACCAACTCATGTGGTGACAGCTAAATATAGCAGCAGTCTATGGGTAGGGCATACCACGTCTTTCCTTTTGCTTTATTACGAAGAAGACTAAAGGATGGAGAACAGTTCTGTACTGTGCCATCAGCGTCTCAGCTGCTTCTCAGCATACGCCCATCCTTTCTCCTCCCATGGGTTTTGTACAAGGTTACTTAACTTAAAAAGATAGACTGGAAAAATATTTGAGAAAAGCCTTGCGTTGTGGATCTAAAAGCAACGAAAACGGTGGTGTTTTTTTAAGCAACTTGACCTCGCTGAATCAGTTAACACTGCGGTCCCTATATACTTTTAGGGTTCCGTACCTCAAAATAAAAAAACGGAACCCTTATAGGATCACTTTGTTGTCCGTCTGTCTGTCTGTCAAGACCCTTTTTCTCACGAACGGGTAGAGATATCAGGTTGAAATTGATAACGAATATTAAGGTCCGTGGACCACACAAGATCTGAAAATTTAAATTTTTTACAACGACGCAATCAAAAGATATGGCTTTTTATGTCCACATCTCCATACATTTATGCACCAAAGCAAAACCTAGAGGGTACTTCCCGTTGACCTAAAATTATGAAATTTAGCAAGAAGCTTGTAGTATATCATATGGTAGATAGGAACGAAACCCTTAGGGCGCGAGTCCGACCCGCGCTTGGCCGGTTTTTTATAACTTTTTGAAAATATTTGGTCAACCCTCACGATATGATGATGTTTTCCTTATGTTAATTATTCCGTTCTGATCACCATTTTTCTGGTCTCCCCCTACTCGGATAAATGGGCAGATACTTCATACGGTGGATTGATAAAGGTAGTGCTACAGCTAGTGCTAATTGCGGAAAAAATTAGTTTTAGAGTTAATTAAGATAGACTAAGATAGAAGTTACTAGGTTTTTAAATGTGAAATTTTAAAGGCTCATTTTATCATTACGGTGACTTGTCCGGATCACCAGATCACATTTCTGATCAATAAATAATTCCTTGTCGCGCAAATAATATTTAACTTTATTTAATAATACTACCTACAATAATTAACATTAATCAAATGCATCAATAACAATAATTTGCGAGATCAGATAGGTACGAACGAACACATTTATGTGTCTATTGTTTCACTGAACTGGCCTTTGAAGGTCCGGTTTCGAGAAACCGATTACAAATTATATATTTACAAATTTTGCTCGCTTAATAGTATAGGATTAAATAAATAAATTTTTGTTATAAGTTGTTTTTGAGTTAAATATTACGTTAAAAATGTGAACAATAACCCACTCTTAAAAATCGCACTAAAATGGAACAAGTGAAGGAATTTGTGTATCTGGGTTCTAAGTTTACGAGAGATGGAAAGTGTGAAAGTGATATCGAAAGAAGAGTGAATGCTGGAAACATGGTGAATGGTGCTCTGCATGCTTTTATGAAGTGTCAGAAGGTGTCTCACAAGGCTCGTCTGGCTGTTTATAGAGGCGTTTTGGTACCAACACTGATGTACGGCAGTGAAAGCTGGGTATGGCAGAAAAAGCATGAAAGTAGAATTAATGCAGTAGAAATGAGAGCGTTGAGGAGTATGATTGGTGTGAAATTGAGTGACAGGATTAGAAATAATGTGATAAGAGAACGTTGTGGCGTAAAAGAAGACGTAGTGACTAAAATTGAGAAAGGGATGCTGAGATGGTTTGGTCATGTAGAGAGGATGAATGAAGGAAGATTGACGAAAGAGATCTACAAGGCGAGAGTGAATGGAAACGTTGGAAGGGGAAGGCCTCGGCGAACGTACCAGGACCAAATTCAGGACGTTCTGAATAAAGGCCAGGTTAAAAGTATAGGGTAACCGACGAGCATGTATGAAAGGATTGATGAAAGTTCAGGAAGCAAGGGAAGTATGTCAAGATCGTAGCAGGTGGAGAACTGTGGTCTCTGCCTACCCCGACGGGAACAAGGCGTGATGTTATGTATGTATTCAGATTCAGATTCAGATTATTTTATTCAATGTAGATTCTTTACAGAATACTTATTGAATGTCATGCAGAATACAATTCAAATAGAGCGAGTCTACGCCGTTTCGGATCGTGCTGTGGCAGCGTAAAAGAAACGGCAAGAAACCACTGCAGCACGGCCTACTTTAAGAGTCGGCTTTTTACAATGTGTTTCTTGTGTTTCGCTGGAATATCAGAGCACCATACCTCTTTGTCATTCATATAGTCATCTAATCTATAGTAAGCTTTTTTACATAACGTTTGCTTTACACATTCTTTAAACTTTCTCTCAGGTAATTGCACTATATTGTCAGGTATCTTGTTGTAGTATCGTACACACAGACCAACGAAAGATGTATTGACTTTAGTTAATCTAGTATATGGTTGATCAATTTTGTGCTTATTTCTAGTATTAAAATTATGCCTGTCACAAATTTTAGGTAATTGATGAATGTTCTTTCTAGCATACATAATATTTTCATAGATATACTGGCATGGCACTGTCATTATGTTGATTTCCTTGAACAGTTCTCTCAGGGAATCACGAGTCTTCAGGCAATAAATTGCTCTTATAGCTCTCTTTTGTAAAACGAATATTGAATGTATATCAGCTGCTCGGCCCCAAAGCAGTAAGCCATAAGAAATAATGCTATGGAAGTAGCTAAAGTAAACCAGCCTTGCGGTAGCTACATCAGTAAGTTGTCTGATTTTTCTGACAGCATATGCAGCCGAGCTCAATCGACCAGAAAGAGCCGTTATATGAGGGCCCCATTGAAGTTTAGAGTCTAGTATTAACCCTAAGAAAACTGTACTATTTACAAAATCTAATGGTTCATTATTCAATACTATGTTATGTGAAGTAGACCTTACATTTGGTAGTGCAAATTTAATACATTTAGTTTTTTTGGCGTTTAGGACTAAATTGTTAACAGTAAACCATGCATGAATCTGTCCAAGTGCATCATTGACTTCGTTATAATTTTGTGATTTTCTACTTACATTGAATATTAATGAAGTATCATCAGCAAATAACACAATCTTTGACAGATTCTTCACTACAGTAGGGAGGTCATTAATATAAATAAGAAATAAAAATGGCCCTAATATGGACCCTTGAGGTACGCCAATTTTGACAACAGATCCCAGTGATTTCGTTTTGTTTACTTGTACCTTTTGAATCCTGTTTTCCAAATATGACTTAAGTAGTTTAAGTGAATTATTCTTAACACCGTAATGTTCAAGTTTTAACAACAATGTGCTATGATCTACGCAATCAAATGCTTTGGATAGATCACAGAAGATACCAATAGCATCTTCAGATTTTTCCCACGCGCCAAAAATGTATTTTAAAAGTGCAGTTCCGGCATCCGTTGTACTGCGCCCTTTCGTAAAACCAAATTGATGGTCATGTAGTAAGTTATTTCTATTAAAGTGCGAAAGCATTTGATTGAGTATGACCTTCTCAAAAATTTTACTAAGTACAGGTAAGACTGATATTGGTCTAAAATTACTGGGATCCTTTTTGTCACCAGCTTTGAATAATGGAACTACTTTACTTTTTTTCATTAAGTCAGGAAAAGTACCATGATCGACACAATCATTGAATATAACAGCTAAATATGGAGATATAGTATCAATGATCGCACTGCAGACTTTTACTGACATTCCCCATAGGTCCTCAGTAGTTTTCATTTTAATACTTTTAAAGGCTGTAACAATTTAGTTAGGGGTGACATGATTGAACCCAAATTCAGTTTCGCAGGCGTCCACATTCTTTTGAAGTAAACCGCTAGCAAGTGAAGATGATGAATTGAGTGACTCTGTTGTTTTCAAAGGAATATTAGTAAAAAGGTTTCGAATTCTTGAGCCACTTCTACGTTTGAACTAATGGTTCCGCGATTTGTATGAAGTGTGAGTGTATGTAAGTAAAATGGAAAAAAAATCGTCAATAATCAGATTCACCCAAATGTAAACCTAAAACTTAAGTTTAAAAAACAAGGGCCAAAGCGTTACACACACATGTGTACGTGTGTTAATGTATGTGCGAGAGAGTGCCTGTATGGGCGAGTAAAATGAACGTACAAAAAAAAAAACAAATACTCTCTAATGTATTGGTTTTCAAAGGAATGTATACGTTAATGTCGCAACACGCCTTACACCGTTTGCGACATACATGGAAATGTGTCAATTTCCATGCAAATTAATAACATGAAGTCGATAGAAGTTAGTTAGAGAGTAATTTAAAACAGAATTAGGTTAGGAATTCACTTTGAGTTTAATGAAGGGGTTAAATGTGCGGTTTGATGATATACATCTTTTGGAAATATTAATGTTATGTATAAAGAATGTTTCATTTGCAGCTACAGGAAAACGCGTTTGAATCGGGCCAGCTGTTTATATTTTTTGTGAAGCCCAAACAGTACGTGAACGATGTCGTATGCTCAGCATTGTTCAGTTACTTTTGGTTATTGTATGACTTGATTATGTAAGCATCAATAGGACAGAGTAAGCTCAAAGTTGGGCGTACGTGAACAAAGCCTATAATCCAACATGATCCAGGCTTAAGGAGCAATGAGTCGGAGGATTGACTTGGAGCTATCTAGTCAGGAGATCTATTCTCTAAGCCACGATCACACCTAGCTGAATTCAACGACTAATTCGGCATACATTGCTTGTTGTAGTAAGGATATTGCAATTAACATAACCAAGCCTCCCAGCAATGTATGTCGAATTAGTCTTTGAATTCAGCTAGGTGTGATCGTGGCTTTAGCTGACGCGACACACCGGCCTAGTTCCACTATATTAACCTAGTGTTCCACGTCGATTGGCTAAAGCCGGTTATAAATTGACTACATCAATTTTGTCACGTGAGTTGGATCCGCTTCTACCGTTAAAAGTGTTATTTTATCACTCTTTTGTTTCGTTTCCCTGCGTGGATTTTCATTAAAATAGGTTTTATTTAACTAACTAACAATTGCCCACGGCATTACTCAAAGGAGTCGTTTAAGATTACACACCTGTCGTTGACTCTAAATACATTACTAGAACGTCAATATGTTATGATTTTTGTTTAATTCGGCATAGTCAACTAGTAATATCCGTTTATACTGGCAACACAGAATATAGTGGAAAATGTCACTTGATGTGACGGTTGTGTGTATTGCAATGTATTTTATTTTGCTTAGTTGGATCACTGAGACATAAACATTACCGTGTCATATCGCATGAATGAGTATATTTTTGACGATTTTTCACGTTTAAACTACTGGATAATAAACGGAAACAGTAGTTGCGTCAAACTAAGTACATTTTTGTCTCTTTTCAGCAGGTGTACATGGTGATGGCCGGAGATGAAATGTCTCCTATACTATATCTTTTTTTTACCCCACCGGGACCTTATTTAGTAATAAGCTTAGCTTAGTAGCTATGTATATCCAAAATTTATGGGGCTGTTCTTTTAAACCGAAGGTAAAAATAAGAAACTTGCACAAATTAAAATACCTTCATGTGGTACATAATGTGGTAGTACGGAACCCTCGACTGATTTTTTATAAGACAGCGTTATCTGTGCAAAAGTGTCAGATTATCTTGGACTCATATATTCAAATCTCTTTGATCTTGGACAAAAAGGAGAATTTCGCTAATCCAAAAATATCTTTTGATGAATAATTTCTTGGAGCGAGTCCAAAATAGTGATTTTACCTGTTTCGTGATTAATCTTATCATTAATAAAACCGGCCAAGTGGGAGTCGCGCCCTAAGCGTTCCGTACCTATCTACCACATGATATACTAAAAGCTACAAACAAAAACACATAATTAATCATTAAAAGTCAAGTGATTCAAAATTGATCTAAAAACACGTGCCTAATATCACATAAAACCTAATCAAAATAATAAACATACATTACACTAGAAACTAAAAAACTTAAGATTTTCTTATACTTATGCTGTCTCGCTGCTTTCTATCGAATATTTTAACTGGGCCAACCTGCATTATTAAAACACGCAACTACTAATACACTAACTAAACAAGTCGACTTGACACAATTAAACTCAATTAAATACTTTTGCTCCGGCGAAGGATCGATAAATTCCCTTGAACTTCTAACTCAAAGTAGTTTTAAATTAAAAAAGACCGACCAAGTGCAAGTCGGACTCGCGCACCGAGGGTTCCGTACCACTTAGGTAAAAATACCATTAGTTATGGACGCGCAGTCACGTATTATTAAAAGCGCGCGAATCCGACACGCACTTTATCAGTTTTTTTATTTGTTGTTATTCTATAGGTTCTCTTTCACTCTTGTAAGTGTTCCCGTTTTTACGATAGAGCTAAAATAAAAATTGAGCAAAAATAGCCAAAAACTAAACTCGTTTTTAGTAGGGGAGGCCCCCCTTACTTTATAATTTTTACTTATTTTTATTATTAGTTGTTATAGCGGCAACAGATAAAGCCCGCTGACAGACAAACAGACATCGGAGGCATATAATTAGGGTCCCGTTTTATACTGTTTGGGTACGGAACCCTAAAAATATTGGAATTAGAATAGCTGTTTTCTAAAACCCGATCGTTAAACTATGTTTTTAGTTTTGAATACTTTGAAAAAGGATACTAAGTTTAGCAAATATTTGTTGACCTCCTGCACATTTTACTAAAAATAAATGACGAAGGGATGGACCCAAACACTGCAAGAAAAGCTTTTGTTCTTTGATTTTAAAAACTCCTCGACCAGCCAACTTGACCCCTCTTTTATAGAAAAGTTCTTGAAACGGGAGCTCACCTTAATTGGGAACTATTAGTTGTGAGAAAAATGTAAATATTTAATGATTTTAGACTTTTCCCTTTATTTGTACTGTGAGACCTAGCTTCTTGCCAAATTTCATAATTTTAGGTCAACAGGAAGTACCCTGTAGGTTTTGCTATTTTGCATAAATGTATGGAGATGAGGACATAAAAAGCCATATCTTTTGATTGCGTCGTTGTTAAAAATTGAATTTTTCAGATCTTGTGTGGTTCATGGACTTTAATATTCGTTATCAATTTCAACCTGATACCTTTTCTCGTTCGTGAGAAAAAGGGTCTCGACAGACAGACAGACAGACGGACAACAAAGTGATCCTATAAGGGTTCCGTTTTTTATATTTTGAGTTACGGAACCCTAAAAAATATAAAAATTACATAATTTATTATTAGTTACATAAGTTAAAGAAAAAATCTTCCATTAAATCTTTTACAAATAAAAAAATATCTTCATTTCAGAAAACAACGTAGTCCATATTGTTAAAATTAAACTAAGAAGAGTTTTAACTCTCCATAACTACATTAAATTATATTAAATTATTATTACTTGAATTTGAGTTCCTGGGCGACCGAGCTTCGCTCTCTATGATCTTTACTTAAACCCAACACAGATGGCGCTGTAGAGTTTCTGAAACGCGCTATTTAAAGAAAGTGCTCTAAAAACAGAAAAAAAGATTTTTTTCATGTATGAGACCTGGCTAGATCGTTTATTCGCTCCTGAAAACGTCAATGTTGTAAATTTCTTAAAAATCGTTAGAGCCGAGAGAAAAACCGATTACAAATGTACAAATATTGCTCATTTATTATTTTATTAAAATAGGATGAAATCAAATTATTATTACTTACATTTTATATTATAAGTGAGCTTACATTTGCCTTAAGAAACATATTGTATGAAGCCATTTATGAAAATCCATTAGTGATATAATACAATGGATGTAATTAGGATCACCTAGTTACCAATGGAGGCAATCGTTCACTCGTGTTTTCTTCAATGGAGGGCTGATGAAAGGCCTTACCCTACGGGTATACAATGAACCTTTTCAGGGCAGTATTGATTTGTCATAAGACATAATGTATTCAGCTATTAGTCTACGTATTATTAAAACCCTTAGTATTACGTACAGTCAACGACAGGTCCAGCTTGACACTCGCAGTGCGACTCTAGCCCGTATATCTATTACAATAAGAACGGTACAAAGTCCAATGTGTCGAGATTGATGTGCTCTTGACTGTACCTCTGAATAACGTAGGTAACCATTCAGTTCACTTCAACTTATACATTGCCTCTAGGCCTTGATTGATTTTCCTACCGAAACTTTACTTAAGTATCTCTATTCCATTTTGTGTTTGGCAGCTAAGAATATAGTAATCTTCTAGTATAGAGGTCGTAAAAGTGTAGTTGGAAACTTTCCGCAAGGTCTTGTCACTAGAGACATTTGCTTTGTGGTTGCGGATCGTTCCGACGCGGAAATTCCACTCTAATGAGTCATACTTGACGGAAAAATACGTAAATCGTTTCGACGTGGAATTTCTGCTGGTGTGTCGCTACACTAAAGGAACATTTTCGTCTTTCTATCTTTGTTCTTTTGCGAAAGTTGTAACGCACAAAAATTTTTAAACTTTGATCCTTATTAAATTTTATTCCACATAGACAACTTTCGAAAACTTTGTTTGTAAGGTTGAGCAGGTAAAAGTGTCGGTCATCTCATTATATCGGGACGTGACCGCGCAGCTCTCACTAAACTTTATGTTCATTGGTTTCGCTCCTGCTTTTACCCCTAACCAGTATCTATCCCTTGAATGTGTGTACCGTATCTTATTTCACTTATTCGTAGAAAAAGGAAGAAAAGCAGCTCAAATGAGCTTTTTACAGCTTTGGAAAAGCTTAATGCTGGCTGAAGGTAATCGGTTAAATGGCGACTATATAAATTATATTTTTCTAAATAAAATAAATCATTTTTAGCCTTAATTTTGGGAAAATAAGACTGACTCAGTTGATATAATATTTTACTCAGGATTTATAAAATAACCTGGGTAATAAAGATAAAATTGTTTGAAGTAACATTGCAGAGGTAACTTTGGTATTTTTTAGTGTAAAAAACATAAGTAATCGTATTTCAGAGTCAGCCATCTCCTTTGGAAGATGCTTACTCGTAATAATCACATAATAATTTTAAGGCAATATATTCAACACATTTTGTTATAAAACTGCTCAAATGAAGCTCTATTTAACCCCTTAAAAATCCTTGTTGGTGGTCGACTACATAATCTATTAGCTATTTATTTAAATTTAAAAAGTCTGTGGGTATTTATTAGTTACCCAAATAAACTTAATGAGCTGAGATATGTCTGTCTGTAGGTACATATTTAGAGATTAATTTAAGCATTCCTGGTTCGGTTTCTTTTGTATGTCAAAGTCAAAATCGTTTATTCATTGTTGGATATTAAGCTAAACTTCATCGCTTCACAAACAATATGGCGCCATAGTGGGAAAAAAAAGCGACAATAAAAACCCACGCGCTCTTTTTTATGTGAATTGGCTTCTGGGTAAGCTCGTTCCATCGTCGACCTCATCTCTGTCTTCAAGACTAGATCGAGTTCAAGAATAAGCCCGTTTTCAATAAAAAAAAAATATACATATATATTTATGTATATTGTATGTATAGAAGAATATGTTTTCATCGACCTCCGTTGAAGCTAAATAAGACGATATAACCGGGGGCAAACACAGCCAACAAGTTGCAGTCTATATGTTCAATATACTTACTGCTGCTTCGAAGAATTCTAAACGTAAAAAGAAAATTCGTAGTAAGTTCTAAGCTAATGTTACCAAATTCTTGCTTGTAGTTTTGTTTTGTAGTGAATTATACGGGTTAAGGATTAATACGAGTAAATAAGGCCTTTTTCGAAGTTTTTAATGTGTAAAGACAGGCAAATATGATTCCAAGGAAGTATACTTTGCTTATATGCTAGCTTCAAAGAACTTCAAAAATTCGAGTATGTTACTAAAGAAAAGCACATTCAGTAAAAGCCAATCTTAATTTTTTTCTTAAATCCAGAATATTAAAGTGAATATTATTGCTGATCTGGAACTAATTAATAATAGTAGCTATCCATTTCTTCACGAAGTTGTCGTTAAAGGTGACAATGTTCCTATTTGAAACCGAAGGAGTAGCGACCTTCAGGGTGTCGTACTACCATGCTGCTGACAAGTCAAAAAGTTTGGTGACTATTAATGCACCTCAATTTACAATTTTATCATGAAAAATTCTATGAGGAAAGCCCTGTTTAGCATATTTAACAGAGTATACTCGTATGTAATACACCGCTACTGCTTAGGCAAGGTGTATTTCCAACGATCTCTGTCTTGGGCTGGCTACTACCAACTTTAGGAAATGTATGGATACTCGATACCATGTTGCCGTTTTCCTTGAAACCTATTTATTTTCAATTAGCTCAGACTAAAATCAAAGAAAATATAATAACAGCAGCATGTACCAAAAACTTCGCTCACAAAAATGTCTCAAAGCATTCTAGATGGGTACAGGAAAAAGGTTTAACTTTGCATGAATTATGCAAAGAATTTCGTCAGGGCTGGATATTAACCGGCCTCATGGGCGGCGTCGAGTAGGCACGCCCAGTAGAGATACTCGTACGTACATCATCGTGTTCAAAAATCACGTACTTTAGTAGTGGTTAAAATTTTCTTTCTAAATCAAAATTCTGGACTTCTAAGTGTGGTGACATAAAATCTAATTGATGATTGTCAAAAATCTCTTCAAAAATTGAACACCGCCTCAGATGGTATGAACATGTAAAAAGACGCAGCGAAGATCACGTAGTGAAATTAGCCCTGAAAATCCCAGAACAAAAGAGAGGCAGAGGCCGCCCGCCATCGACCTGGTGGTCCAATATCGAAAGAGACCTCAAGAAAGCCCAATTGCCAGAACCGACAACTCAATACCGATTTTCTTGGCGCAGAAGGGTGAGGAGATCCGACCCCAAATAATGGGAACAGGGAAGGAAGAAGAAGATTGTCAAAAATCTCTCTTGAGGGCAAATATACTTAATCTCAGAGAGCGATAAGTTATCTACATACCTTATGTGAGGACTAACTATCGAATGAACTCCTTTTTTGTTCGAGCTGTTAAAGAAATCAAGAATATGGTGGTTGACAGCAACATTGATACCTACAGCGTGATTTTTTATTCACCAGTAAAAAATTAAGGAATGATTCTGCCCATGACACTGAACAACTTTTCCCAAGGAACATAGGTCGAAATAAGAAAATCAATTTTTGACCTCCCATAGAAACTGCATCAGCTGATAGCGCATTTTGTATGGGAGGTCAAATTTGGTTTTACGTATTTCAACTATGTTCCTCAGTTTCATTGGCAGAATCATCCCTTAATTTTGTTCTAGTGAATAAAAAATCACGCTGTATAGACCAACATTGATACCTATAGACAACTTAACTAACTTCACAAATAGTAAGATTGTTGATCAAACAGAGACTTGCTAATGTGTATTTTGAGGATACTAATGTCTGGTCAGAGAAGTAGATGTTTCCTTTTTTCCTGTAATTTTAATTTGCTATGCTTGTACTTAGCTTAGTTAAACGCATTTATAAACTCATGTCTATTATTGACCGTAAGCATCTTAAATAAAATACATAAAATACCTGCGGAAATTCCACGTCGGAACGATCTTCATGGACCTACCGCCAAGTATGACACACTAGAGCGTAGTTTCCGCATTGGAACGATCCGCAACCACAAAGCTCACGAGTGACAAGACCTTGCGGTAAGTTCCAACGAAGATTTCCGCAGGCATGTCACTAAGAGACTCCCAAAAAAAACCTTTTTAGGGTTCCGTACCTCAAAAGAAAAAAAACGGAACCCTTATAGGATCACTTTGTTGTCCGTTTGTCTGTCTGTCTGTCTGTCAAGACCCTTTTTCTCACGAACGAGAAGAGGTATCAGGTTGAAATTGATAATGAATATTAAGGTCTATAAAACACACAAGATCTGAAAATTTAAATTTTCTACAACGACGCAATCAAAAGATATGGCTTTTTATCTCCTCATCTCCATACATTTATGCAAAAAAGCAAAACCTACAGGGTACTTCCCGTTGACCTAAAATTATGAAATTTGGCAAAAGCTAGGTCTCACAGTACAAATAAAGGGAAAAGTCTAAAATCATTAAATTTTACAATTTTTCTAACAACTAATAGTAACTAATTAAGGTGAGCTCCCGTTTCAAGAATCCATATCCATACTATCCATACTTACTTAATATTATAAATGCGAAAGTAACTCTGTCTGTCTGTCTGTTTGTTTGTTGCTCTTTCACGCCTAAACTGCTGAACGGATTTTGATGAAATTTGGTATGGTGATAGATGGTAACTTGGAGACGGACATAGGCTACTTTTTACCCCGGGAAAATATCTCATTCCCGTGGGAATCTACACATACAATAATACTCTAGCGGGGTTGTATCTGCTACAGCACACCGAAACTACTTAACCGATTTTGATGGGACTTTTTTTATTCAACTAAGTATCGCTGATTACGAAAACTACTACAATTTTGAAATCCAACGTGGTAGACGTAAACTACCATTATCCCCTGGGGATAAGGTTGAGGTGCGATAGGGTTGAAATGTCTAAAAATCAATATGGGTGTCGTTTGTAAGGTTTATCGAGCCGCTGATTACAAAAACTACAACAATTTTGAAATCCAACATGGTGGACGTGAAATGCTATCATCCCTTGGGGATGAGGTTGGGGTGCGATAGAGTTGATATGTCTAAAAATCAATATGGGTGTCGTTCGTATGGTTTATCGGGTCGCTGATTACGAAAACTACAATGATTTTGAAATCCAACGTGGTGGACGTGAAATACCACCACCCCTGGGATGGGGTTGGGATTCGATAGGTTTGAAATGTCTTAAAATCAATATGAGTGTCAGTTGTATGTTTATATAAGGATAGGGATAGCGGTTAAGATGGCGTTAGGGGTAGAAGCAGGGATAGGGGTAGGGTCAGGGATAGGGAGAGGGAGAGGGGGAGGGATAGGGAGAGAGTGTAAGGGAGGGGAAAATGAGGGGAGAGAAAGGGGGAGGGAGGGGTAGAGGGCGTGGGAGGGGGTAGAGGGAGGGGGGGTAGGGGGAGGGAGAGGGGGAAGGGGAGGATGAGTGAGGGGAAGGGGGAAAGGGAGGGGAATGGGAGGAGGGCGAGGGGGGAAAGGGAGGGTGATGGGGAGAGGGGAAGGGGGAAATGGAGGGGGAAGGAAGGGTGAGGGGGGGAAGAGGGAGGGGCGAGGGAGAGGAAGAGAGAGTGGGAGAGGGTGAGGGAGGGGGAGTGGGAATGTAGGGGGGGGATACAAAAGGATAGATAGGGAGGAATAGGGACCTTTTTTACTTTTATGAATACCTCCTCGCTACCCATTCACTTCACTCCCTTTATTGCCTTCTTTTTTAAGTTCGCCTGTAACGGTTGACAATGAAAATTCCGCACTACCTACCAGTTAAATAAAATCAAAAGATAATTAAGTTTGTAGTAAGATGCATTTATTCAACTTGGATAAGTACAAATGCATCTTTTAAGCGCTCCGTAAAATATGTTTCAATTAAGTTCGAGTTCTGTTTTTTTATAAAATCTACGCGGACGAAGTCGCGGGTAACAGCTAGTTTTTCTATAAAAGAGGGGTCAAGTTGGATGGTCACGGAGTTTTTAAAATCAAAGAGCAAAAGCTTTTAGTATATCATATGGTAAATAAGTACGGAACCCTTAGGGCGCGAGTCCGACTCGCACTCGGCCGGTTTTTTTAAAGAATAAATCTGACGTTTCATACATCACATCTCACTCTATGCCAACGGTTGTCAAAAAAGCATAGAAAGAAATCGTAGATTTTCAGTATTATATAGTCTAAGTAGATTTTTTTTTTATATTTTTTTTTTCCATACGGTTTGGGTCTATTTCTTTTGTTCTATCTTATGGTTCTATGAAACATTTGAAGGAAATGATAGGAAACGTAGTTGTTTACGCAATAAGGCATAATTTTGCATACGAGTATATCATGAATTTTCCTTTTTACGGTAAATATATGGAAAATTGATATAAGGATCATATGTCAAAATTTCCCTTTGTCCAATCGGCATCACCGGGCCGGGGCTTTAGAGGTAGATATGAATTCGGGAGTCGTACTACCGCTACATAATACTATCTCCTCTAAATAGGTAATTATTCTCTTGTGAATAAAATTATTTTTTCAATTACTAATATTTTTGTACAAAAATTTCTAATAGCCATTTAAAGAGCATTTTTTTGGTAAATTGCCAATATTCGGTGATTAAGGCAATAATGCTATCTGGCGGTCACGTTAGGGCAGTTTCGCATGTTATCAATGTAATTAATCAATTGGTTAATAGCCAATGTAGTGGTTTTGGTTATTATATTGCCGTCGCAAGGACAACATTTAGGAAGTCCCTTAGGGATCCCTTGAGCTAATTTCATTGTAACATCCTAAGATACGTCCACTGCTGGACAAGGAGCTCTCTCCAGAATTCCAACAAAAAAGGTGGTACATTTTGGAGGGGAAGTATAAACATTAGTCGCTTGTTGGCGTTGCTGCTGGCTAAATGGACCGCGGTTGTTGGTGATCGCAGTAAGATGACACGACGATGACGATAATCTTATCTTTATCTTATACGCAAAAGATCGTGGCTGCTCTTTCAGTTCATAATAGCTTAGTCGCCTATTATGGCACCCAGAGATGGGTTGGTACTAGTTATTCTTTACCGGAACTACAAGGACGTAAGGTAACTTAAGATAACCAAATCCAATACAAACATAAACTATAAAATAAAAAAAAATAAAAATCTAACACCAATGTAATTGTAACTATGAACTATGGGAACAAGAGAAAATGTTAAAAAACACCATTAAGGAGAAAATTATTCAGTAAAGTAAACGTCAGTTTGCTATTATCTAATCTGTGGTTAAGTTGATAAAACTACATCCTTTTTGTGTGAAATGTCCTCAATATTTATTTATGAAAATCCTGATGATAAAGTAACATTACTATGATATAACATAACACAAATGTATTTTTATATATCCATCCATTCATTGCATTAGACAGTTTCTAAGCATATTGGTTTAGCTGTACACTACTTTGAGGAAAACGGGTGGTGTGTTGCGGCATGCATGCAAACTACATATTACGAGCCTTTGCGCCACAAAGCTAGCCCACCAAATACGCGATATTAATGGATGAGATCCAGATTGTACAGGCGGCAACACAAAATGTTTAGAGTTTTAGTGAATTAATAATAAAGCGTAAGGACGATAGGGTGTTTTTGTTTAATTGTTTTTTATTGTCAATGGGCTTACTCTTGACCTTACTCTAGTCTTGAGGACAGAGATGAGGTCGACGATGGGACGAGCTTGCCCAGAAGAAGCCTATTCACTCGCGACTTGAATAGATTCGGGTTAAATGAACTCGGGAATACAGACGCAGGCAGAGAATTCCACTCTTTGGCCGTGCGAATCATAAAAACATTTTGAAACATGCGCTTTGTGCGAATGTGTGGAAAATCAACCAAGTGTGGGTGATATCCTGTGGTGCGTCTGGACTTCCGATGGTAAATGGGGGATGGTGAATTCAGCTCACGGAGCCTACATTTATTGATAATAAATAATGGGGGACAATTCCCACGAAGTCATCTGATCCCAAACTAGGCAAAGCCTGTACTATGAATGCCAGAGAAAATTATAAAGAAATAAAAATATAAACAAATAATAAATATAAACAAATAAATAGATAAATAACACCCAATCACAGAACAAACACTCGTGTTCATTACACAAATGTTTGCCCTGGGCGGGGATCGATCGAACCCACTGCGTAGAAGGCAGGTTAACTATCAACCAATCAATTTAAAGAAATCAACATTTTAACTTTTGTGTCGCAATACATTTATGAGAATTTAATATATGTTAAACGGAATATACAGGCACAGTGTCAATATTAGAAACAAGAATCAACTTGCTTCTTATGTCAGCCGTGTTCACAAAATTAGTAAAACATATAAAGGTCAATGTATACGCTTCTATAATAAGGTACCCACTGATATTGAAAGTTAACCGTTAGATAAATTCAAAACTGTTATCAAGCAGAAATTGTATAAGAAGGGTTATTATAAAATATCAGATTATCTAGAAGAGAATAATCCATGGGATTAGGCTACGGTTCTAACAGGCTAATTCAAAATTAAAACTGACTTATGTTGTTGTATATCAAAACATATTTAAAAGAGCGCGTGGGTTTTTATTGTCGCTTTTTTTTCCCACTATGGCGCCACATTGTTTATGAAGCGATGTAGTTTAGCTGACGTCATTAAGAGATTTTAATATCCAACAATGAATAAACGATTTTGACTTTGACTTTGAACCACGACTACGGGCTTTCTAAGGGCTAAATACAAACAACTTTTATTCAACGACTTCTAAAGTTCAGAATGTTTTCTTTTACACTCCGAGTTCTTGTATGGACAGTCAAACAATTTTTTTTTGTTAATTTATAAAAGTTGTTGAATTTAGCTCTCTGAATAAATTAAACCGTTAAAGGGTTTAGATTTGTAAGATTCTTGTGTAAATCCATCAAGTAGTACACCTACTAGTTTAGTTATATAGAAGAGAAAGAATTCGCATAATTAATTGCAAATTATACTGCATGAAAATTGATTAAATGATGCGATGCGATGTGGTAATTATTGTAGTGTGACAACAATTTAAATATACAGGTGGATATTTGAATTTATTTTATATTTATTTACTTATTAGTTTAATTGATTACGCTTTATGTCCTGTTTGTTTTGTAAATAAGTACTTACATCTTATACAAGAATTTGTTTCAGCGATTTTCTCACTCTGGATTTATTTACATCGAAAAACTTTTTAAGTAGTCAAGGACATATTTTGTCCATTAACTTTGAATATTTTACTATGTGACATGGTAATATCAGTCAGAGAGTGACTGACTGATTAATTTTGTCATAGTAGTTGTGTTATATTTATAATTTAAATAATCTAAATATGCAAGGCAAACGAAACTTCTCTTTCATAAGAAAAAACAAGAAAAAGTATTTTCAGAGAAAGATTATAATTTCTTTAAAAGCTTTACGTTTTTCGTTTTCAAGTATAAAAAATATACGCGTATTTTATTTAGCTCTATTTTTAAGATCCAGGTATACCGCGTCCATTCTGTAGAAGCATTATTTTACAATGCAATCTGCTATAAAATGGCTTCGAGCGCTCGTGTCGACTACTATTGAAACCGGGCTATAAAAATTCAATAAAAACATAACAATTTGAACAGAAACTAATATTTGTAGTTGCTTTACTGCGGTTTACTATACAGGTGTAACGGAAAGATGTGATAATACTAAAGGGTGTGAAACTGCCCACGAAACTGAATAATTTTTCTCAATTTTTGACCTCCCATAGAAACTGCATCAGCTAATAGCGCATTTTGTATGCGAGGTCAAATTTAGTTTTTCGTATTTCGACCTATGTTCCTTGAGAAAAGTTGTTCAGTTTCATGGGCAGATTCACACCCTTCAGTATTATCACACCTTTCCGTTACACGTTGTATATACAGTAGACACAAAACACAACGAAATAGGACTAAACGTATATAAATTTACTTAGATTGGTATACTTTTAGACCTGATACAATGAAAAAAAAAAAAAAGCCTTTACCTACATGATTTATTTCGGATCGTTTTGCTTAAATAACAATATAAGTCGCGTTTACAAATAAAATGTGACTTTTTTTTTATATTTTTAAACATATAAATTTCGCATATTACACTTATAATACAGCCGGAATTATTCTGTTTGGAACTTTTACATTTTTATCTCTCTTTGTGATACAACATAGTTGAAATAAAAAGTTAAATTGAAACTAAAAAAATTAAAAGCTTTTTTCATCCTTTTTAAATATGTTATGCTGGAACCAAACGCGTTTTAGATAAAAATACGTGCATGAAATTATCACTCAATTAGGAATAGTGTGATCCAGTCAAGTATTCGCTTACGCTACGTCCAGATTGTGGCTAGCTCAAATCAATAATCAGAGTTATCTAACCGTCAAAAAGGTCTCTGTCGTTATCGCCTAAATAGTAACTGTCATCTAAGATGGTATCCAGGATCAAAGGCTTAATGTGCCTCCAAAGGAGCAAGCCCATTTAATTAAAATATCAAACTATATAATTCAGGACGTTCTGAATAAAGGCCAGGTTAAAAGTACCCTAAACCGACGAGCATGTGTGAAAGGATTGATGAAAGTACAGGAAGCAAGGGAAGTACGTCAGGATCGTAGCAGGTGGAGGACTGTGGTCTCTGCTTACCCCGACGGGAAAGAGGCGTGATGTTATGTATGTGTGTATAATTTTAACAACATTTAACCGAATACGGAAAATCTTTCACTTTATTACAGCTTTATGGGAACCTAAAAACTTTTCTAATAGTTGTGTCTCAGAATGTAGGAAGGAAGTTTTATACCCTTTTTCATTAAAAGTTGTTACAACTTTTACGAGACTCATGACACTTCTTATCGAAAGTACAAGTGCCTCTAAATGAAGTCAAGACATTTCTTATCTGGTGTTACACACACACGTAGTAGCATATACAAAAACCAGTATTGTTGTTTTTTAGCACAAATCATTATAAATCAACTCACTCCTTTTTAAATATTTATGTTTTTTCTTGTAATTTTTTTTTAAAGATGACACAAAACATAAGAAGACTACCGTCTTTGAGTGATTCAATCACTGTTTGATTCTGACATATCTCTGTCTATCTGACACACTGTCTCAATAGGGAGTTTTGTTTGACGCTTGTCAACTACGTTTTTTTAAGGGTCTATGGGTGATTCGCTGATCTGTTGGTGATTTCTTTTTTCAGACTGAGTAAAACATATAAATCTTTTTACACGAAAAAATGTCACAGGAATTTGACAGCAGTAATCAAACTGACTTAATCATTATCATAATGAATACAAGGTGCTACTATGATGGTTTTTCTTAATACTCATCTGCAGCACCATCCATTTGAACTTTCAAAATGTATTTGAAAACTCCTCATTGTGCGGAGTATATCCTAAAATTCCTTAAAAATGTGAGCTGAGCTATCATCGAAACTTAAATTCTATTGTAACCGTGAAAATCATCTGAACCTCTTCCCTTTTGCTTTTAATTCCCATACACAATGTATATTTTTAATAAAAAAGAAATCATCTAAAAATATTATGGTCACCCTAATTTTACCTTAATGTGTTTGACCGGACGCCAGTTACCCACACGGTCGATAATTCCCACGGCTGTGACGTCACCTTCGATTTAACTGTATAGGTAGTGTTGGTATTTTTTATGTTCTTAATGATTAAAGAACTAAGTTACGTTAAAATTTTCTCTTTCGAAGTTAGGCTTATAAGTGACTAAATTTATTAATGTAGTTTGTATGGAAATCATATTTTATTTGGAGTTCGTTTCTCGAATAAAGATGTTCTTTCCTCAATCCTCAGTTTTAGTGTGCAGGAGATACTTTTAGGTATTGACCAATAAAATCATTCCCTAATATCAAGTGTTGTATACTAAATTATAATGTAAATCAAGTTTTTCGTATATGATGCTGCAAGGGAAGTGCAATTAAGGCCGTAGTCGGTGAAAGGAGACATATCTACCTGATAGTACTTGCAATTAATTAACTACGTGCTGTAATTTGTCTTGCTGATTGCGAAAACAGAAACTGTGTCTTTCTACGCTAGTGCCACAAAAAGATATTTATTATTACTGGTTTCTGCACTGTCAAATAACGAAGCTTTGTTTTAACTATTTTTGATTATGAAGAATCGTATGAATATTTTATACTTTTTACGTTGCATTCGAATTTGTATTGGGAATAGCAATGATTTTAAATCTATCGTAGAAGCTGCGTAGTATGTGCTACGACGTAGCTTATTTGTAGCACAGTGCTACACCCAATGCTACACCACAAAGAAGTACCTATTATGTCAAAGGTCAAAGGTTTATCTACAACTTTGACATCATTTTACATAGAAGTTTGTACTCGTATTCTAAACTAATGTACACCAATAAAAAGAGATATTTGTTTCTTGATACGTTTGGGGTATTCTTTGAAACTACTTAACAAATTACAAAAAATCTTTTACTAGCAATGGAAGAGTCCCGTGTGGTGCCGGCAAAGAATAGCACCAACCCATACATACCCGTGGGTGTCGTAAGAGGCGACTAAGGGTTATAAACTGGAGGATGGGCAGCAGCATCATCCTGTGTATAATACCATCTTACTTACTGCGGTCATCTACAACCGCGGTCCATGGTGCCAGCCGTAACGCTGACAAGCGAGGTGACTATGGTACTTCCCCTCCACATTTTTCCAGCAAAAGCTAGGATTCTGGAGGGAGCTCCCTGACCTATAGTGGACGTTTCATGGGATGTTATTATGAATGGGAGACTGACTTATTAACACGATAAAAATCTTTGAAATGAACGAAATTGCGGGTGAAAGCTAATAGAAAATAATACTACTTATCAAATTTAAGAAAGCTTCCAATAAAGCTTTCTTTAACGAGATCATATTTCCAAATTGTAATTTTTAGTAATATATCTAAAACATATCTTCTTTCACCAAAAAATAACCCTTTCAAAATGTTTCTCGCGCGTCCAATTCTCGTATACTCTCCGTTTAAAATAGAGTTCTCAAATGGATACATTTTATAGTCGCCTCACATTTTCAGTAAAAATTTTCACTTTATACTGTTGTAATATTATGTAGACAGCCTAGCATACAATGCTGACGGTTATTTCTGTGAAATATATTTGACTTTTGAGATTGTAATACGTATGCAATTTTTGTTGATATGGAAATGAGGGAATTTTTAACTACGAGAGCTTTTACCTATCTCTTTCCATTGGTGTAGTACACACGGCCGCACATCAGTAGAAACACTTTTGTACCTTATGGCGTGGTAATAGAGTTGAAAAAGTTTCTACCGACAAGCGGTTGACGGTACAAAAGTGTTTAAATCAAAGGATGAAAAGCAGTGTCCTTTGTTAATTTCTCTTCTAAACTATAGATAATTGTGTAGCCACCTCCACACTGGATACTTTGCATTCATTGTGCTCCGTCGGCTCGCCCGAAATTAAATGCGCATGAACAGGCAATGGCAACACAACAAATCCAGTCCACTCTACACCGCACAAGGCGTCATCAGCAGCTTTGACTGTTTGTGCCAGCGCAGGCAAACGAAAAACGTATAGTACGGAACAGCTTGGGAGTGCGGGCGAAACGTACGGCGCGCAATATATTAGCCCGCACGCTGGATCTGTCGCGTACTTTATATAGGATCACACTCGTTTCCCTTTTGGGATCAACAGAGTCATTTAATAAAGTACCTAATGGTACTGTACAGATCTGAAGTCCCTTCCAATAGGATCCTCAAATCAGATACGTGAAAGTTTTGGCCAAGGTTGATCGTCTAGAATAATATCCATTAAGAATATTATATTTTTTCTGAATCCTACGTCATTCCGTTTTATATATTTATAATATCTTGTAATTTACAGATTCTGCTCGGTGGAGAGTGGCAATAGAAGAATGAAAAAGAAACACACTTGTTATTTTAATACTTATATTTGAATATAAACCTAATCTTTACATGTCTAATTTGAGTTATTTATTTTATTTTATATCACTATTTATTTAAATTTAGTCTCATATTGTTTGGTGTAGTTCAACTGAATTCATGTAGATTCATCAATTTAGGAGAGGTTTCATCTCTTTTACAATGCAATATTATTATAGCCGTTAAGTTTCTGAAAAGAAACCTATGTTATATAAACGAAGTAATAAAAAATAATGTGGGGACAATCCCCAAGTTTGGGGCACCACCTTCGCCCCAAACAGCTCGTCCTAGGCTTCCTCTACCCTAAGTCCTAGGTCCGAGGCATATCATCACCCAGCTCACGATGACATGACGCTAAACTACCCTAACAATCCAACTGGATCGTCAGGATTCTGATCATCCTCGCGAAGCTGGATATCCCATCGAAAACTTAAACTACAGTAAAGACTAGGGTTAATGTATGTGGAGAGCGGAACTAACTAACCACAGTACAACCCAGACGGTGATGATGTCTCCCCCCGGTATGTTCATGCCCCGCGTTTAAACCCGACTTCCACGTGGCCCACCTTTAAGGGACGATCACTGACTCATCCAGGGTTCACAGGGTATTGACTATTTCTTTTAGTCACCCATACCAGAGCTGGTCACCGAGCCCGCCAGGCACACGAAGCATACAGTCTTCCTTTAGGAAAACAAGGCACTCCTACAAAATGAGCTCTTCCTGTAATCCCTCCGGGCAGACAATGATCGACATCATCGAATCCCTTAGTTTGTTTTGAAATAAGTTAAACTGAAAATAATTAGCCAGCTCCACACGTCCAAGTGTGAAGTCTGTACTAGATACGGGTATAGTATTATTGCTTGCATGGCCAGCCTAGATCAATAACGGTTTTATAACGAGAGACATAAAGAGTTTGAAGGGCAATTTCCCTCCCCCCAGTCACTGAGTGACTTTATTGCACCAACAAGGTCTCCGTATATCCTTCATAGCTCTCACTTGTGATGCGTAGCTAAATCTCTTTTCCGTTACCAACCCACGCAGGACAAGGATTATGTAGAGTAACCCCAGTCTAAACACTCATTTAAATAAAATGAATTGCATCTAAACTATAATGGGATTACCCAGCATATTTCGAAGAAGAACATAAAAGAAGTAAGTAAGACAAAAGATTACTGAAGGTAATCCTTAAATAAAAGTGAAGTTTGATGACCAGAACCGTGAAGATACGGGATAGTAGTATCTAAGCTAGGTTGGGCCAAACATTTATGATTTAAGATCTTAAGGGAAAAATCAAAAGCATCGAGTATTCAAAACCAAGAACACTGGGAGAATTTAGCGTAAACAACACTAGCTAAAACTCGATGTTCTTTAAGAGGACTCAAAAGAAGTATAAAAATGGGATTATTGTATATACTTAAATATTCGAAACATATCTATAATGAAAGAAACTAAACATTATAACGTTTCCGTTCCCGTTCCATTATTGTTTTAAAGAATCTATTTAATAATGTTAAAGGTGGTTTCACACTGAGTCAAAGAATAATTTTAAGTATAATAAATTATGACAAGTTTTATTAAGCAAAATAAAATATAGAATCTTATAAGGTTTAGATTCCTGTATGATTCAATGAAGATTAAGTAGATTATTTAACTACTTTAGGATGACACACATAAAGTTCAGAGGTCCCCCAAGGTCAGAGTGTCGTACAGCCGTCGCAGCCTTACGGGCGAACGTCGTCAAACACACTTTACAAGAAGCAACCCACGAACGAACGTAATGTCTCCATCAAGAATATTCTTCCTTTTGATTCTAGACAATTCTAATTTATTCCTTATAAACAATTTAATGTCATTAGACTAAACTAGAATGTCCCTACACAAAAGAAGAAGGTTTTAAATTATCTAACTACTCTACTTTTGGTAGACCAACGCTAAGATCAGGAGGTCCTCCCGTGGTATATGCCACTCAAACGACGCATCCAATAATGGGCGAGCGTTGTCAGCACATAACACAAGAAACACCAATTCCAAAATCCAACGTTAAAACACCTTGCTAATATTCCTCCATTTGTACTGGAATAACACCAATTCATCCCACACATATAAATGGGAGGAAATCAGGATGAATCAGCGAAATCTCATACAAATAGAACGAGAAGAACTCTAGTGTCATACTCTTTTAGACTTGAAGGCTCCGGCCCAAGAATGATTAAAATAAATAAATCCGAAGGTTGATATTATCAGATAGACTTAGACAGATACTCCAGTGACACGCGACAAACATTTGCCACAACCAATATAGCGGACATCGGGGACACATGTCACAAAGGCATCCTTCCATGCTTGGTTGAACTAAATAAACCTGAGAGCAGATATTTCTTAATCTCAAAACTGGGACTCCTATAGACTGATAATAAAAGAAAAGATAAGCACCTTCTATGAACATGAGTACTGAAATGTAGTAATGTTCTCAGCATGTTCCAATTTTGGGAAATTGAGGCAAAAGATTCAAAATCACTATCAAAACAATTTATTATTGTTTGAAATAGTATTATTTATAATATTCACTCAACTTAAACTTACCCTTTATTTCACAATAAAATGTCACAAACCATATCCAAGTTTTAGTTTTCAGACATACTATTTTAAGATTTTGAATTGACGTTCTAATTCTTTTGAACTGACGGAATATTTTTAAATTTTATCATATGATGACACTAGTATATTTAAAACTGGAATTTTGATTTAGGGCCAAAGATTTTATATTATTTTCTAAAAAAAGTAATTATTTAATGTATTAATATTCTCTTCCATTTTGATTTTGGGTTTTGATTTATTTTTTGTTAAAGAGATAAAAATTTATAAAGATTTCAAAAATAGCATCTAGCTTTGAGTAATACTAAATCAAAAATGATTTATTTGTTGACTATTTGACAATAATGTCAAATAGACAATTCTACCTAAAAAAAGTATAAAAAATATACATCGTCTAAAGTCTCTTTGAAATGATGATAAAATTATACATCGTCTAAAGTCACTTTGAAATGTTGACAAAATATACAACATCTAAAGCCACCCTGAAACGATGACAATATATATACATCAGAGTCCAGTTTCTATGATTTCACCAAGGACTATTTTAATCAATTTCTCTGTAAAGGAAAAAAAATTAATCACAATGAAATTTACATTACCTTTACAATCCAAGCAATACCTTTTTTAGCCTTCACGTTTTATCATTTGTGGTTTGCTTTTCCATGGCTATAATGTTCCTTGTAATTCCTGTACCTGTTTAGAAATAGAACATTATCCTGCCTAGCTATACGCGAACAAAGACATTTGCAGAACTAGTTTATACTTAATTATGGGAAAAGGAAATCTTTATTACTATCTACAAATAACGACTCAGTTTAGAAACACAGCATGTTATAATTTCCGCAGAGTTATTAATGTTTACAAAAGAAAATCATTAAGAGGGAATATCAATTTACTTAAAGTATCACACAGTACAAGCCTCTTATAACCCCGCAGGTAGATCTGTAAAGCTGCAAATATTCTCCATTCAACTCTTCCTCTTTTGACATTGAAATCTGATTTTCTCAACGTTATTTAGCTCACACAACCTGGAAGAAACTATAAATTTCATTAAGTCACATTACACCTTATCTCAAATACACACAACAACTTTGAACCGAAAATAAATAAAAGATGGAAAACCACAAAATTGAATACTTACATAACGTTAGTTTCACTCCACTTATTCTATACACTTTGGAATAAAACCCTGAATGTTAGCATCTTGAAATTATACGCAAATAAACCTTCCTATACTATATCCTACACGGAGCAATGCCTATCTATGTCTCAATTGAAGGGATCCGAAATCAAGGATCTCGGTCTCCTTCAAAGATTCATCACATCAGCTATTTGATAGCTTCCTCCACGAGCTACAAAAAATATATAAAAATGACTTACTGATGTCTGGAATTAAACCTTCCTTTTTTTACCAAGACTATTAGATGGTCCTAAGATTCTTCCAAAAATTTACACAGCAGCAGAACAATTCGTTTCACGATTTTGCTTGTTAGGCTTTTGCCCAGCAGTGGACCTTTGTCTTTCGGGATTTCCTGAAACTAAGTATTCACGTTAAAATTCTATTTCAGCTCCATTGCCCTCACTATTCAACAAAACCTGATTCTTAGTTTTCTTCTGTTGCTTTTGTCCATAACATTTGCAAAAATGCCTTTTTTCTTTATTCCCTTTTTTCGACCCCGTCCCGACTCTGTTCCCCTGTCACGCCTTGTCATATTTTTCTACTCCCCGTTTCTCGTTACCCTTCTTGACAGTTCCTCTAAATAGTATTTTATGCATTTAAAAATTTTTAGGGTTCCGCAAGTGCACAGCCTCCCCCAAAATTTTATTATTTCGAAAAATCTAAGAAAACATTTTTTTTTTTTTTTTCGAGAATTCTAAAATTTTCAATTTTAAATTAATTTTAATTTTTTTTTTTATTATTATTATTATTATTTTATTATTATATTATTATTTTTTTATTATTATTATTATTATTATTTTTTAAATAAAAACACCTATATTGGCCCTTTTTTTTTTTATTCACAAATACAATAAACAAAACAAGTAACTAAACTACTAATATTATAAATCATTAAACTAAATTAATTTTTATTCAAAATTATTAAAATTATTTAACATGTTTATCTAAATTTAGATTTATTTAGTTCAACTTTAATTATATAATCAAATTTAATTTGTATTCAATTATAAATTATTATAGTTCATTATATTTTTTTTTTAAAACGAAGTCAATTTAATAATGCCAGTCAATTCACTAACAAATTGGCTCATTATATACTATAATCAAAATAGTCTTCTAATATTAATTATTAAATTAAAACTATTAGAATTATATTAATTAGGTTGTGACCAGGAATATCTCAATTCCTCTAAAGTTAAAATTTATGAAACAGTCCCGTGAAAATCTCAGTATCTAACATCCTAAGTATAATATTTAGCCAAATGGACTGCATTATAAACTCCTTTGACACTTTGAGTTTCAGGGTCAACAAGAATATACACATTAGCATATTTTATTCCTCCAATTCGATATGGTCCATCATATAATAAATCAAATTTCTTAGTTTTATTTCGACTAGAATCCGATTTATTAAGCCTCCTTAATTTTACCAAATCACCAACTTGAAAATCTATCAACTTATGAGTTCTATTGAATCTATCCTGCCGCTTCTGACTCGAAAGTCTAAGGTTTTCTCTAACTTCCTCTCTAATTTGATCTAATGTTTTATTCGTGAGTGCCCGTGGTAGAAAACGATCTACTTTAAGTTTCTCTGAATTTCCAAATAATATTTCATTAGGAGAAAATTTCGTACTCTCGTGGAACGTATTATTATACAATTCCTCAATCTCCAACAAATAATGATCCCATCTAGTATGGTCATCATGACAATAAATTCTAAAGAATTTGTTTAATTCTTTATTCACTCGTTCTGTAGTGTTAGGTCGAGGATTACGAATAGTAGTATACAAAGTCTTAATTCTCAAAGCTCTGAGTCCATTTTTCCACTTGTGACTAATAAATTGTTTTCCGTTATCTGTCATAACAGCCTTAGGTTGTATTATTTCAGTGAACACTCTCATACAGTAAAGCACCGAGTCTGCTGAAGCTCCACGAAGTCCGAAAAGTTTAATAAATTTACTAAAAGAATCCTGTATTACAAAAATGTAAATATAACCAGCCTCAGTTTTAGGTAGTGGTCCGAAGATATCAGCCATTACTAATTCACCCGGGTTTTCAGTTAAAATCGATTTACATTTCCCTACCCCTTTTATATAGTCAGGTCTAGAAAGCTGACAAACATGACACTTCTGAATACAAGACTTCACTGTCTTACCCATATTTATCCAATAACACCTTAATTGTAAATATTTCAAAGTTTTATATGCGCCAAGATGACCCATCTGTATATGTCCTGTTTACAAATCTCTTCCTGTAGAACCTTGGGCATAAACAAAACGTAATCTCCACGTACAGTTTTAAAATAAAGTAGATCATTATTGACAATACAGCGCAAAGTTATACGTGTAAATCTATCTGTTCTTTCGGGAACTCTAGAAACATTTATTTTCTCCCTAATCCCACATATGACGTTGTCAAGCCGTTGGTATTCCATCATACGTTGTAATTTATTTTTCAAGTCACGGTCAGTAGAAACACCTACATACATAACAGTTGGATACCACACCTTCTCTTCTTGCAAAACTCCCCCTGGCGGATATCTAGATAAAATATCTACCCCAATATTTTCTACACCTTTTACATGTTCGACTTCGAAGTCAAATTGTTCAAGAAATAAAATCCAACGTGTGACTCTACTGTTGTATAATTTCATTTGTTTCATGAAAGTTAATGCCTTATGATCTGTACGAATAACAAATTTCGCTCCTCTTAAATAAGTCTCAAACTTTTTCACAGAATAAATAATAGCCCACAACTCTTGTTCAGTTACAGTCCAACGTAATTCAGAACCCCGTAGTGCACGACTACAGAATCCCAAAATTTTAACCTCACCATTATTTCCAATCTGAAACAATGATCCGGCTATTCCGATCCCTGAACTGTCGGTCTGTAAATAATATAATTTATCCTGATCAGGATGGCTCAATAGAATCGTTGTAATAAATTCTTCCTTTATATTATTGAAAGCTCGATCTAATTCTTCATCCCAAAACCATGTTTGGTTTTTCTTTAATAACCTAGTTAACGGAACAGTCAAAATACTATAGTTCTTAATAAAACGTCTATAATAATTACAAAGTCTCAAAAATCCTCTTAACTGTTTTTTGTTTCTTTGGAATAGGGAATTCCTTTATAGTTTTTATTTTATCCGGGTTAGGTTTAATTCCCGAAGTTGTAACTATATGCCCTAACATTTTTACTTCACTGCAGAAAAAGTTGCACTTTGCAAAATTACAAGTCATTCCAGCTAATTCTAAACGATCCAAAACTATATCAATAGGATCCAAATGGTCTTGCCAAATCCCACTCGTTAGGATTGCAAGATCATCCAAATAATTGACACAAAACTCTCTAACACCAGGACCCAATATAACGTCCATTGCGCGACAAAAGGACCCTACTGACGTCTTAAGTCCTTGCGGAAGCACGTTGTATACGTAAGACTTTCCATTAGCTGTAAATCCAGTATATTTTTTTACTATCCTCAGTCAACGGTATTTGAAAATAAGCGTTATTTAAATCAATCAGTGTTATAAATTTTACACCAAGAAAAGCATTAAGTATGTCAATCTGTAAAGGCGGTGCTTCTACTTCTGGAACCATATATTTATTGATTTCCCTAGCATCAAGTAGTATTCTAACAGATCCATCGGGTTTTCCAGTGAAAGTTAGAGGACTACAAAAATTTGTAGTTTTTCTCGATATAATCCCTAATTCCTCCATCTCCCTCAACTTTTCTTCTACTTTTGCCCTATGTGCATATGGTATAGGATAGGTTCGTTGTATCCTTGGAGTACCCTCAATCATTTTAATGTCATGAGTATAACAATTTGCCCTTCCAAGTTTCTTTATAAAAACTTGCATATGGGATCTCAAAACATTAAAAATTTGTTCCTTCTCTACATCAGACAAATCCATTCCCAACCGAATACTTTTAAACAAATTTAATAATTGCTTTTCTTCTCCGCCTTCCTTTTCGTTTTGTTCCTCTACTCCAGATATTAGATTTATTCGATTCTCTTCTAAAGACCCACTAGAAAGATTTCGAAACGGAATAGTAATTTCTCCTTGCCCAACGATACCCAATTCTAATGTTTGTGGTTCTTTTAAATGCAAAACAGCGTTATGCGCAACTAACCAATCTACCCCAAGGATAGCAGAACAAGTTAACTTAGCAATCACTAAAAATCCCGTATCAATATCAAATGAACCACACGTCAAAGGTATAGAGACTAGTTTTTTTATTTGGAGACTCCTTTGTCCAACGGCTCCCCTCACACATATTGGTCTAACTGGTAACGCAGGGAATTCTAACTTTAATTCTCCTTGTAAACTCTCTAAGAATTCTTCCGAAATACAAGTTACTTCACTTCCAGTGTCTACCAAGAGAACTATAGATTGCCCCAAAATTTGTAACTCTATTTCTGATTTAAATTTGGGCCCCTCATTCTCAAAGCAAACCTCTTCATCATATAAAGAATTACCTTCATATTCTTTAATGAACTGGTTATACATTGGTTGATTTTGTTTAATCACGGAAACATCAAAAACTTTAATTAAATCTAAGACTGTTTGTTTATTATTATATTCTTCTGAAGAATATCCTAAACCTTCTCTATTATATTTCGTTCTAGTATTATTCGGGGAAACAGGATATAAGATCCCTTCTTGGTCACAACCCAATCCTACCCCTGGCTTCCAACCTTGTTTTATTAAATATTTTACAGGAAAAAGATAATTTTGTTTTTTGTTAATTGCAGCTACCTCCTGCTTATTGGAGATGGCCCCAACTAGTTTAAATCTTCTTCTTGAATTATTTCATCAGTGATCCTTCCCCTTGAAGTCTCCCCCTCGATGTGAGCCACCACTTTTGGTTTTTTATAAAATGGCTTGTCTTTATTCGAAACGAATGGACTTTGACGCTTTGTTCCCCTATCAGCTCCAGTAGAAGAGTCAAAGGAAGAAGATCCACATTGTTTATTCACGTCATCCAATTCACGAAGAAACTCTGTTGCCTCAATCAAAGTATTTCCTTTCTTCATCCGCCAAGCATATTGTACATCCTTCGGAAAGTGTCTCATCAAATCCTCCACTATTTGCCATTCAGGAATTGGTCTAGACATCATCTTTGCTTGCCCTGCTAAACTAACGAAATGTTCTAGCATTGTTCCATTTTCCTTAGACCAAGTGCCATTTACAATCATTCTTCTCAAGGTGTTTTGTTCGGCTTCACCCCAATAAGCATCCAAAAAATCTCTTTTGAAATCCGACTGTGTAAACCATCTCTGTCTATAAATTCTGGCCCATTTTCGAACATCACCTTCTAAACAACTGATTATAGTTTCAATTGTAGCATCTTCATTAGGCATTCTCCGTAAATAATTCTGAAGATCCTCCAAAAACGACACTGGATGTACCCCAAATCTTCCAGGAAAACGTGGTTTTTCGACTCTTGTATCAATCACCGGGCAAATATTAATCGGTGCTTCATGTCTTCCAGACGAAGTTGATGCAGCGTTAGTTTCCCGTGCTTGCGACAGCTGATTCTCTAAGTTCGACACCTTCTGTGTCAGAATTCCCATGTTTCTTCGAAGTTGGCGAAACATAGTGGAGTTGCGTAAAGAAGGTCGTGGACGTTCTTCTTGCTGACCTGTCCTTTCTAATTCATCTTGTCCCTGAGATGTTCTAAGATTATAACGAGGAGGCATTTTCTTTTCTTTGGATACTGAAAGTTTATTACAAATTATAGGTTGGAATTTTGTTTAAATTAAAGAATAGAAAGCTTATCTAATATTCTTTCCTTAACTTCCCAAAACTGTTGTTTTATGGAGTTAATATTTTGATCTCCATCGATAATCTCTATCCTGTCAAAATCTTCCTTTATATTAGGGTTCAATAACCATTCCTCATGAATGTTGTGAATCCTCTCTATATAATCTAACGTTATCCCTGTCTCTTCAGGTCGACCACGACTTAGGGCTCTCTGATAAGAAACCATAGGGGAAGTCCTAAGTTAAACTACTAAATTAATTCGAGTAACAAATTGTTCCTTGAAATAAGAATAAGTTTCATCTAAAACTGCAAACTCAGCCGGGTGCAACAATTCACTCTCTTGCAATTCCCTAATAAAACAGTTTTTGGCTGAATAGATGGAACGTTCCATAACTTTAATCTTAGCGCTAGATTCTTTCGTATGATTCTCTAACATTGTTAGAAGAACATAATTTTGAAAACAGAAACCCCACTTCTTAGAATTTTCCTTAAATAACTGGTAGAGATTAACGCCAGATAAATTAGTCCATTTATCAATTGGTTCTGGTATTATCTAAAAATCAGAGTTGTCTCCCAAAGCTGCCAATAAACTAGACTTCCCTGACCCTATGTTTCCTTCTATTGAGACTGTAAAATTTCCCATCTTTATTCTGAAACAAGGAATGCATCATATTTTCTATGGTCTCCAAAACAAATAACCCTAAGCTAAAACCAATTCTAACGTCCCGCTTAACAACTTTAACTTAGGTAGACTTTACTCTCAAGTTTCTTCAGTTCAAAAACTCGAAATTAGTGTATTTTCATTTTGTTTCTTTTTTTTCACTCTTCAATACCTCTCTCGCTTGAAACCAGCATATCCTGGTCACGGCACCAGCTGTACAGATCTGAAGTCCCTTCCAATAGGATCCTCAAATCAGATACGTGAAAGTTTTGGCCAAGGTTGATCGTCTAGAATAATATCCTTTAAGAATATTATAATTTTTCTGAATCCTACGTCATTCCGTTTTATATTCTTATTATATTTTGTAATTTACAGATTCTGCTCGGTGGAGAGTGGCAATAGAAGAATGAAAAGAAACACACTTGTTATTTTAATACTTATATTTGAATATAAACCTAATCTTTACATGTCTAATTTGAGTTATTTATTTTATTTTATATCACTATTTATTTAAATTTAGTCTCATATTGTTTGGTGTAGTTCATCTGAATTCATGTAGATTCATCAGTTTAGAAGAGGTGTCATCTCTTTTACAATGCAATATTATTATAGCCGTTAAGTTTCTGAAAAGAAACCTATGTTAATATAAACGAAGTAATAAAAAAAATGTGGGGACAATCCCCAAGTTTGGGGCACCACCTTCGCCCCAAACAGCTCGTCCTAGGCTTCCTCTACCCTAAGTCCTAGGTCCGAGGCATATCATCACCCAGCTCACGATGACATGACGCTAATCTACCCTAACAATCCAACTGGATCGTCAGGATTCTGATCATCCTCGCGGAGCTGGAAATCCCATCGAAAACTTAAACTACAGTAAAGACTAGGGTTAATGTATGTGGAGAGCGGAACTAACTAACTACAGTACAACCCAGACGGTGATGATGTCTCCCCCCGGTATGTTCATGCCCCGCGTTTAAACCCGACTTCCACGTGGCCCACCTTTAAGGGACGATCACTGACTCATCCAGGGTTCACAGGGTATTGACTATTTCTTTTAGTCACCCATACCAGAGCTGGTCACCGAGCCCGCCAGGCACACGAAGCATACAGTCTTCCTTTAGGAAAACAAGGCACTCCTACAAAATGAGCTCTTCCTGTAATCCCTCCGGGCAGACAATGATCGACATCATCGAATCCCTTAGTTTGTTTTGAAAAAAGTTAAACTGAAAATAATTAGCCAGCTCCACACGTCCAAGTGTGAAGTCTGTACTAGATACGGGTATAGTATTATTGCTTGCATGGCCAGCCTAGATCAATAACGGTTTTATAACGAGAGACATAAAGAGTTTGAAGGGCAATTTCCCTCCCCCCAGTCACTGAGTGACTTTATTGCACCAACAAGGTCTCCGTATATCCTTCATAGCTCTCACTTGTGATGCGTAGCTAAATCTCTTTTCCGTTACCAACCCACGCAGGACAAGGATTATGTAGAGTAACCCCAGTCTAAACACTCATTTAAATAAAATGAATTGCATCTAAACTATAATGGGATTACCCAGCATATTTCGAAGAAGAACATAAAAGAAGTAAGTAAGACAAAAGATTACTGAAGGTAATCCTTAAATAAAAGTGAAGTTTGATGACCAGAACCGTGAAGATACGGGATAGTAGTATCTAAGCTAGGTTGGGCCAAACATTTATGATTTAAGATCTTAAGGGAAAAATCAAAAGCATCGAGTATTCAAAACCAAGAACACTGGGAGAATTTAGCGTAAACAACACTAGCTAAAACTCGATGTTCTTTAAGAGGACTCAAAAGAAGTATAAAAATGGGATTATTGTATATACTTAAATATTCGAAACATATCTATAATGAAAGAAACTAAACATTATAATTTCCGTTCCATTATTGTTTTAAAGAATCTATTTAATAATGTTAAAGGTGGTTTCACACTGAGTCAAAGAATAATTTTAAGTATAATAAATTATGACAAGTTTTATTAAGCAAAATAAAATATAGAATCTTATAAGGTTTAGATTCCTGTATGATTCAATGAAGATTAAGTAGATTATTTAACTACTTTAGGATGACACACATAAAGTTCAGAGGTCCCCCAAGGTCAGAGTGTCGTACAGCCGTCGCAGCCTTACGGGCGAACGTCGTCAAACACACTTTACAAGAAGCAACCCACGAACGAACGTAATGTCTCCATCAAGAATATTCTTCCTTTTGATTCTAGACAATTCTAATTTATTCCTTATAAACAATTTAATGTCATTAGACTAAACTAGAATGTCCCTACACAAAAGAAGAAGGTTTTAAATTATCTAACTACTCTACTTTTGGTAGACCAACGCTAAGATCAGGAGGTCCTCCCGTGGTATATGCCACTCAAACGACGCATCCAATAATGGGCGAGCGTTGTCAGCACATAACACAAGAAACACCAATTCCAAAATCCAACGTTAAAACACCTTGCTAATATTCCTCCATTTGTACTGGAATAACACCAATTCATCCCACACATATAAATGGGAGGAAATCAGGATGAATCAGCGAAATCTCATACAAATAGAACGAGAAGAACTCTAGTGTCATACTCTTTTAGACTTGAAGGCTCCGGCCCAAGAATGATTAAAATAAATAAATCCGAAGGTTGATATTATCAGATAGACTTAGACAGATACTCCAGTGACACGCGACAAACATTTGCCACAACCAATATAGCGGACATCGGGGACACATGTCACAAAGGCATCCTTCCATGCTTGGTTGAACTAAATAAACCTGAGAGCAGATATTTCTTAATCTCAAAACTGGGACTCCTATAGACTGATAATAAAAGAAAAGATAAGCACCTTCTATGAACATGAGTACTGAAATGTAGTAATGTTCTCAGCATGTTCCAATTTTGGGAAATTGAGGCAAAAGATTCAAAATCACTATCAAAACAATTTATTATTGTTTGAAATAGTATTATTTATAATATTCACTCAACTTAAACTTACCCTTTATTTCACAATAAAATGTCACAAACCATATCCAAGTTTTAGTTTTCAGACATACTATTTTAAGATTTTGAATTGACGTTCTAATTCTTTTGAACTGACGGAATATTTTTAAATTTTATCATATGATGACACTAGTATATTTAAAACTGGAATTTTGATTTAGGGCCAAAGATTTTATATTATTTTCTAAAAAAAGTAATTATTTAATGTATTAATATTCTCTTCCATTTTGATTTTGGGTTTTGATTTATTTTTTGTTAAAGAGATAAAAATTTATAAAGATTTCAAAAATAGCATCTAGCTTTGAGTAATACTAAATCAAAAATGATTTATTTGTTGACTATTTGACAATAATGTCAAATAGACAATTCTACCTAAAAAAAGTATAAAAAATATACATCGTCTAAAGTCTCTTTGAAATGATGATAAAATTATACATCGTCTAAAGTCACTTTGAAATGTTGACAAAATATACAACATCTAAAGCCACCCTGAAACGATGACAATATATATACATCAGAGTCCAGTTTCTATGATTTCACCAAGGACTATTTTAATCAATTTCTCTGTAAAGGAAAAAAAATTAATCACAATGAAATTTACATTACCTTTACAATCCAAGCAATACCTTTTTTAGCCTTCACGTTTTATCATTTGTGGTTTGCTTTTCCATGGCTATAATGTTCCTTGTAATTCCTGTACCTGTTTAGAAATAGAACATTATCCTGCCTAGCTATACGCGAACAAAGACATTTGCAGAACTAGTTTATACTTAATTATGGGAAAAGGAAATCTTTATTACTATCTACAAATAACGACTCAGTTTAGAAACACAGCATGTTATAATTTCCGCAGAGTTATTAATGTTTACAAAAGAAAATCATTAAGAGGGAATATCAATTTACTTAAAGTATCACACAGTACAAGCCTCTTATAACCCCGCAGGTAGATCTGTAAAGCTGCAAATATTCTCCATTCAACTCTTCCTCTTTTGACATTGAAATCTGATTTTCTCAACGTTATTTAGCTCACACAACCTGGAAGAAACTATAAATTTCATTAAGTCACATTACACCTTATCTCAAATACACACAACAACTTTGAACCGAAAATAAATAAAAGATGGAAAACCACAAAATTGAATACTTACATAACGTTAGTTTCACTCCACTTATTCTATACACTTTGGAATAAAACCCTGAATGTTAGCATCTTGAAATTATACGCAAATAAACCTTCCTATACTATATCCTACACGGAGCAATGCCTATCTATGTCTCAATTGAAGGGATCCGAAATCAAGGATCTCGGTCTCCTTCAAAGATTCATCACATCAGCTATTTGATAGCTTCCTCCACGAGCTACAAAAAATATATAAAAATGACTTACTGATGTCTGGAATTAAACCTTCCTTTTTTTTACCAAGACTATTAGATGGTCCTAAGATTCTTCCAAAAATTTACACAGCAGCAGAACAATTCGTTTCACGATTTTGCTTGTTAGGCTTTTGCCCAGCAGTGGACCTTTGTCTTTCGGGATTTCCTGAAACTAAGTATTCACGTTAAAATTCTATTTCAGCTCCATTGCCCTCACTATTCAACAAAACCTGATTCTTAGTTTTCTTCTGTTGCTTTTGTCCATAACATTTGCAAAAATGCCTTTTTTCTTTATTCCCTTTTTTCGACCCCGTCCCGACTCTGTTCCCCTGTCACGCCTTGTCATATTTTTCTACTCCCCGTTTCTCGTTACCCTTCTTGACAGTTCCTCTAAATAGTATTTTATGCATTTAAAAATTTTTAGGGTTCCGCAAGTGCACAGTACTTATTCTCTAGTACCCATAGTACAGGCTTTGCCTAGTTTGGGACAGAATATGTCCCCCCAATACTACATGCAGAACGGACACTCTCCGCCCCCTTGGATTCCACGTCCTCACACCCCCGCGACCCGAGCTCTCACAATTCCCGGGTTCTTTGCCTGGTCTATTTGTACCCGAGTGGAACGAGGTTCAAAATTCTTTGAGTTGTACTGCGTGCACGTGCGTATGCGTCTGTCAATTTAAAAGTTTGATAATTAGTGGTTCCGCGCTCGTTGTATAAAGTGTCCGGACCCTCCGGACTAGCTTCTTGACGGAGTTGAGAAGACAGAGCCTTAGTTGAGTAATGAAAAACGTTCTATACCACTATCACCTCTCATATCCCACCAAATGATAAGAGTAATACTCGTACAAAGAAATTATTCGTCACAAGGTAGTAAAGGCGTCGTTTTATTAATTTGGTAGGGTTATTTTGAATATTTTATAATAATCGATGATGATGTGACATATGCTGTCATGCATGCATGCATAGTAAAATAATTTAGCACGGTTTAATCTTAGGTCCAATATCCTTGCTAAATTCCTAGAAACTTTTAAAATAACCAAACTACTTTATTTTATAAGCCAGGCTGATATTTCACTGGGACACCATGGCGTTGCAACCAGTCGCGCCACCGTGGTTTCCGTAACAAGACACCAATGAAGACACCAGAGTCGCCACACCCTGCGGCCACAGTATTAAGGGCTATATTGGTTGCGCAACCAAACGGACACCAGGTGAGTAACTTTCTATAGAGCTGTATACATTTTGTTGGTAGCGGCGACTGGTTGCGCCGCCATGGTGTCCCAGTGAAATATCGTCCTAAATGTGGCCTACATACATATTTGAGATGGGGACTGTCCTTCAAAATTTTTGAATCGATGAAACCTTTTTCCATTGAAATATTCGCCACGTACACGTTGCTTGTTCAGCACATAAAGGTTAACAAAGAAAATAATAGGAATTTGGAGGAAGAGGTGAGGAATTACGCCTTTTTTCGCTTGCAAAATATAAATGGGCGGGATACGCGGTGCGTATGATGGCTTTACTCGCGCTACAAACGCCAGATTTTTTGTTAAAACGGGACTGTATTAGTCACGGCATCTGCCGTGGAAACAAAATGTAAACCATATTCAGTCTAATACCGCCGTACTACAGATATACAATATTGATAAAATAGGCTATATTATACCTGAAATTAGGGCGATTTAAGTACATATGGGAAAGAAACGTTGGTTAGAATTGTGTCCGACTATATAAGTAAATAAAAATATAGACAATTAAAAATACATAAATAATTATTTATAATATTTTAACTTCATGCAGAAAGCTGATATTTCTTTAGTTGTATTCTAACACCTCATAAAATACGGTTATAAAGGCTGTCCAAAAGTGAACACGCTTTAAAAGTTGCCGTGACCAAGGAATAGTTAAACTCCTCGACACGTAAGTACACTTGCTCGATTTAATCAATACTACCTGCTTGTTTTCATAATATAAACACTCAGAGGCCAACTTTGCATTTCTTTTTTTTACATCACTTTAAACGACGTCTGTCCTGTCTGTAATCTGGCCCAAGCGCCCCAACTGATAATGGCAAAACCTTACAAACATAACCTCTTAGACTTAAAAAACTGGTAAATACCAAGTCGCGTGCAAAAGCTAGTTTATTTTAGATATTTTCTTTTGCTTGTATATATATGTATCGAGAAGGGTACATAAATGAACGTGTTGCATAAAGCTTGAAATTTTCATATCTTTAAGGGTTCATAGACCTTAATATTCGATATTAATTTCAATTCAATACCTCAGCGGAAAACAAAGTAATTCTATAACGGTTCCGTTTTTTTTTTGAGGTACGGAACTCTAAAAATGAACCTATTCTGTCAAAATGGCCGTCTTACGATTGCCTTACTTTAGTGAGTGATCGCGGAGACATCGTCAAGCCAAAGGCTAGGCAAACCGAAGCGTCTTTTGGCTAGCCTAACTTGAGCCTAACGATTCCTGTTGTCAAAGTCTTCCCATAAATGTTTCTTTGGGAAAGTGTTTCAGTTTCGTTAACTGAGTATACCCTTTCAGTTTTCAGTATTCTGAAAACGTTTTGTTTTCTTCTAGTAGGCGTACTTTTACCCGCATTCTGTCAGCATAGTGGTGCGTGCCCCTCGCATCGATCCGTGCGACCTTGTGTCCCATGAATGGTACCCGGTGTGGTGTTTACCCCACCGATGTCACTGTGGACCTGTTTGTTGATTACCGAACGTTATAATATAATATTCAGCTTTAATGACGCACCGACATATTCCATGTATTAATTTGTTTGTAAGCGTAGAGCTCCTCCAAGTTTGTAAGTATTGTTCATTAAGGCCATTTACAATGCACTATTGTGTTCCCCTATGAACAACTCTCTCACAACCATGGCATAAGGGTTGGCTAGAAGAAATGTCTTGTAGAGATAAATAAATTCCTTTATTAATTCCATTTTGTTTATAACTTTCTGTTAGTTTTGCTATAAAGAATAGTATATTTAAGTACACACGGCCACACGTTTATAGAAACACTTTGACCTTGAGTGGGTCTCTGGTTTAGGGAGTTTGTAGCGTAGCGCTAGTTCCGTTCATATTGGTTTTAACTTGCTTGCTGCCGTGCGCACGAGGCAAGATTTTTATATGAAAAATAATTTGTTAGTTCTTGTATTGGATGAAAAAAAGACATCTTCCAAAAACTTAAACGGTGGATTCAGACCATGAAAATGAACAACTTTTTTCAAGGAACGTCGATGTAGAAGCAGAAAACCAACGAATAAAACAAAGTACCCAGTTAGTTTAGGAATAAAACCGTATTATTTATTTACTAGCTGTTGCCCACGACTCCGTCCGCGTGGGGTTCAGAAAAAGTAGCTAACGACTTTTCCCATGGTTCAAACTATCTTCGTACCAAGTTTTTATCACAATCGGTTTATCGGATTAGTCATAAAAGCGTTCAGACAGACAGACAGACAGTGCAGTTCTCGCCTTTATATTATTAGGTATACAGAGTACTGATAATACGGATTTTTGTAAATGAAACACCTCTTGTTTACGTTTGAACTGTTAGGTCGCCCACTATCCTCGTAAGTGTAAAATCATAGTCGAATTCCACGCGGAGTAACTATGATACGGGTTTCGTTATTTCTCATACAAAACAAAGCCTAAATCTAAGGCTCGCAGTCACTTTAGCTTCTGTGGCTACTGAAAAAAGAGCGGTACAAAGTCCAACGTGTTTGGCTTCACATGCTTTTAACTCTACATGTACCTACATACAAAACTGTTGGACTTCACTTCTGTACAATCTTTGTAACTTATCTTATCTCTCCCCTTAAAAGACAATTCCCAAGAAACAATAATTCACTTCTCTCTTTATTTTTTGAAGTATTTCGTTTATAAGTACCTACCTACTTCCTAAGTTTTCAAAACTTTAGAACTTTCATAATTTTTTTTACATTTGTTGCACCGCCATGCCGAAACAGGATTTTTTTTATTATTATTTTTACAATAAAACTAAATCTAGATTTTACCAATCTTTAGCTGTACCCACGACTTTTACACAAACAACTGGACCGGATCAAACGGAATTTTCAACAACGTATTTGACTTTCTTCCGTACAAAATTATAAGCTTTGTTTGATTTTAGCTCGGTTTCACAGCTTGAAACTTTGAACTCTCCCATTATCGGTTTGAATGAACCGATGGCATTAAAAAAAAGTTCAAATATTGCACGAAAGCAACCCAAATACGTTATTCAAAACCCCGTTTGAGTCGTTCAAGTACTTTGTGAGGTATTAGTGTGGCCGTTTAAAATTTCGCGAACCTTCTGTGTGAATGAACCGTTTGCAATGGAATAAAGCTTATATGTTGCACAGAAAGAAGCCCAAAGCGTCATTGAAAACCTCGTTTGAACCAGTTACTGAACTGTGAGTTCTTGGTTCTGCAGCTTGAAATTTTGCGTGTCTTCTGTCAGAGTGAATCTTTCGCAATGAAACTAAGCTTGTTTATTGCACAGGAGTAAGCCAAACGCGTTCCTGAAAGGCATGTTTCAATCTGCTCAAAAGTTTTTGAGTTATTCGCGCCTTTGCTTGAAACTTTGCGTAACTTCTATCTGAGTGAACCGTTTTCAACTAACCTAAGCTTATATGTTGCACGAAAGTACCTAATCCAAGCACGTCATAGAAATGCCAGTTGGAATCGGTACAGTAGTTTGTGAGCTATTGGCGCCGTCTATTAAAACTTCGGGCATTTCCTGTCTGAGTGAACCGTTTTCAATGAAACTAAGCATACATGTTGCATGGAGTAGTAAATACGTTACTGAAAACCTCGTTTTAATCGGTTCAGTTGTTTGTGAAATATAGGTGCCTCCGCTGGAAATATCGCGCACCTGTCTGAGTGAGCCGTTTTCAATGAAAGTAAGCTAATTTGTTGCAAATAAGTAAGCTTGACAGTTTATTGAAAACCCTGTTTGAATCCGTTCAGTAGTTTGTGAGCTATTTGCGCCGCCGCATGAAACTTAGCGTACCTTCTGTCTGAGTGAACCGTTTGCAATGAAACTAAACTTTTACGAGTATGTTGCACAAAAGTAAGCCAAACTCGTAATTAAAAACTCAGTTTGAATCGGTTTGTGAGTTATTGTCGTACAGGCAATTTTATATTTTACATTGGTGTAGCTTCTGATTGAGTGAACCGATTTGAATGAAACATAGCCTATATGTTGCTCAGACCTAAGCTTAATCTATCTGCGAAAACCGCGAGAAAATCCGTTCAGTAGTTTCGGAGTTTATCGAAAACATACAGACAAACAGACAGACAGACAGACAGACAGACAAAAAGTTCAGAAAACATATTTTTGAGTTTTATTAGTCGTTTCTTATCGCTCACACTAATTTTTTTATAAATTTATCAAAAGTACAGACACGCGGTTTCTACTCTTTTATTATATGTATAGATATATTATTGAATAAAGGCCAGGTTAAAAGTACCCTAAACCGACGAGCATGTATGAAAGGATTGATGAAAGTACAGGAAGCAAGGGAAGTATGTCAAGATCGTAGCAGGTGGAGAACTGTGGTCTCTGCCTACCCCGACGGGAACAAGGCGTGATATTATGTATGTATGTATTATTTATTCGTAGAATAAAACAGAAATAGACATACATTTTTTGCAGCTATGTCAAAAGCAATCGGCTAAAGCAGTCAGAATAATAATAAAAATAATATATAATAAAAATGTTTATTTTTCACCACAACCATTACAAAATTCAAGTAACACTGTTGTGTAACAAACTTGGTTGTGGATCGCTGGTGCCTGTGGTAGGTAAAAAAACCTGTGATACAGGTCGCCAGGTCTCCACCACTCTAATCAGGATACAAATTAGTGAATACTTAATAATATAATAATAATAATAAGTCGACACAGTACACAAAGTAAGTAAGACATAGAAATATTTTAGAAATAACTAATGCAAGAAAGTACCCAAAAAACAACCATATGTATAAGAGTGTATGTATGTGTGTGTGTGTGAGAGAGAGAGAGAGACAGAGAGTGTGTGTGTGTGTAGAATAAAACAAGTTTGTAAAACAATGTTATTCTTTCCGTCAAATATACTCTGGTTTTAGTGTCATGGCTGCAAAATGTGTTGATAAGTGTCGGAATAAACGAAAAACATGGATTATACATACATAATATAAACTTTAAAACATAACCCTCTTTCTGGCTCGGGTAAAATGCGCCACGCGTAGTAACGCGCCATAGTACGGTCAACCGCTTGTCGGTAGAAACTTTTTCAACTCTATTACCACGGCCTAAGGTCCAAAAGTGTTTCTACTGATGTGCGGTCATGTGTACGTTTCTCGCGAAAGACAAATGTTTCACGACAAACCTCTTTTTTTCCCGGAAATAAACATTCCCTCACGATTTTCCCTGACTGTCACTAGGCAGCAGCGCCTGCTAATTATAGAGCTGCAGTTCAAAGCGTGGAGCTTCCATTTGTAGCGCTGCGAAACAAAGAAACAATTATGGGCTCAGCAACATTATAAATAAGCCAGGGTTCTTAAAAGGGGTTTTCAAGACGATACAAAAAAATACAACCAATCTAAAGGGTTAGTTTTTGACCCAGAATTTATGTCTTATGAAATTTCATAAAACTTAACAACTTTTCCGGATAAATAGTAAAAAACAAGAGAAAAAGCATACAAAATATTCTTAGTTGCAAACTATAGGTATATCTTAGAGAAAGTTGTTAAGGGTTTATGGTAAAAAAAAGACTAGCTAGCCCTGAAAATAGAGTTTCATGATTTTCCTGTATCTAAAATCATCAGAGATGAGGTCGACGATGTAGCGAGCTTGCCCAGAAGAAGCCTATTCACGCCAGAATTCATTCAGTATTGTACCATGTTGAAATCTTGCAGTAACATTATTATATTTTACTTTATCATCTTGTGGGCTATAAAGTTAACGAACTACCCTGAAAACCCAGTAAGAGTCGTTCCACTTGTCTGTATAAAAAATAAATACTTAACCCAATGTGGTACCGTATTCCAAATGTACAATATAACACAAACTGCCTGAATAAAAATGTTTTCACATATTTCCATACAACCCAAAATAGACGATAATAACAGCCCTATGCCACAATTACACCAACCGCGGACATATTGGCGACAATGTTTACCATTGCCGGTTTCACTGCAAAAACAATATAATCGCCTATTAGCAATCAGCAATGGTTGCAAAAGTTACGTTTTTGTGTTACGCTAGTGTATGTATAGTAACACATAACGCGGCAGTGCGTGTCCTACGCAGTATTAACATTAAAATGAATAATGACTGTTGCAAACTGATTGAGTTACCTATAGCCAAACTGCAGACGAATAGCTATTAAAGCTGGTTCACAAAATTTATTGAAATTTAGTTTTGAGTCATATTTAGATTACACTCTTAAAAACTTGTTTGTAGAAATTATATAACTACATAATCTATAAAACTACATAATCTTTCTGTTTTGTCGACTGGCGTGTGTGCTTGCTTATAAGTTCGTTTTTGGTTGGTTCGAACCTAACAGCAACTCAAACTCGGTTGCTCTAATGTTTGAACCCAGGTAGCGGCATACAATTGTATGATGAATGGATGTTTATACCCAAATCATGGCCATTTATAATATATAATACGTATATATTCCGTTGCTTTAAGTATCCACAAAACGCAGGATTCTTAGTATAGGGCTAAAATTGGATGTAATGTGTTTCAATCTTTATTTACATTTAAATTGTTCTACCTATATTGTTTTTCCGTTTCTCCTTCAGGATTGACAACCGCTCAATTTAGGTAGCCACATAACATAAAATCACAAAACCACTTCGAGACTTAGTTTCATGCTTCTCGAATATTTAACTTTTTTAACGCATAAAATTGCAAAATTCGTACGATGACGTCAAAACTGACGCTCCAGTATACTTTTGATATAAAATTCTTAAGGAGCCTCAGCTGTGATGGCATTTCCAGAAAAAATGTTCGACATTTTAAATAAGAAATATATATAATATGAGATAAAAAATTAAAAAAATATCAAATTATTCTATAATCTTGCGAAGAATCTAATAAAATGGGCTGCATGTTATAATGAGTTAGTTATCAATCACATTGAATTGATTGGTAATCTTCACAGGTACCTAATCTTCTTCCCGACAGAATACAGCAAAGTTGGTCTGTCTCTTTGGCAAAGTTGGAGTGGTTTTATCGTAACTGGGCTAAATGGGAACGGGACTCGGTCGGTGAAAGCCGTTTGCTCTTTGCATTAGGCAGACAGGTAGACTTTAGCTCAAGTTTAACTACTTTAATAAATTAAGTCTTTTATTTATCTCGGAAAAATGCGAAGTTTCATTAACAAAATGATCTCAATTTGCGAAGTAAGAATTGTTACAAATGTGGATTTTAAAATTTCAACATACAGCTAATATCTGATTTGCTATATTTTGAACGATATTTTAAGCGTTTTTCTGTGTGTGTGTGTTGAAAACTTCTTTTGATTCGGTATGATTCGGTCCAGTTGTTTGTGTATACTGTAAAAGTCTTAACTCCGGGCACAGCTAGTAGCTCAATAAGAATTATTTGTAGGATGTTTTATTTCTAGACAATACGGAATATTCCGTAAAACAGAGCATCAAAACAAAGAAATTCACCTCACCAAAACTTTGATCCTAATTTATAAACTTAGTAAACCCCCAAAAACATTGGATAAGTATATTGTATTATATCGACTAAGGTACTAAGCCAAAGAGGACAAATTGTAAACAAGAGACATTATGTAAACCAGAAAATATTGCAGAACTACACTAAATTATCTCTCTTGCACGAACATGAATTACGTAAACTTTGAGTTTAATTATAAATACTGCAATTTGTATAACCGATTTCCTAGAATGCTTAACAAGGCCCTCTGTGAATACGAAATTAACATTGGCGCTAAAAATTAAAATGTAATTACTGTTGGCGCATGCATAGTTAAATGGGTATGGATCTAATTCGGCCGCCCTTATAGCGGCCACCGACAAAATATTAGAAATGCAGATGGATATTGCCTTGAGCTTTGCCTTGAGCCAAGAGTTCCAAATCACGACAGAATATTTATTTGGAATCTTGCTAAAGAAATGGCGTTTGATCAATTTTTGGTAGATATTCAAGCATTCAAGATTTTAACATAAAAGTTGCTCAATTTTCTTGTGTTCTAAATTTGAAATTTTAAAGTTTAAGTTTCTTTAAAGAGCACAGAGGCATTATGCCTTCGTTTTAGGTGCTATTTTTTGACCGGCAACCGTTAATCCATCATAATGTACTATAATTAATATATCAGTCGTATGTTAGTATTTAACAGTCCGTAAAAAAAGAAGCATAATTTTTGCGCACACTACTTAGCATCTTATATTTTTATCATGATTCATACTAAGTAATTTTTTTTATTCACAATTAAGTTTTTCTGCTTAATTTCCAAAAATAATTTCATATCAAACGATACATTCGCGTGATCAACAAGCAACACCCTTGGTTGACCATTGAAAAAATATAAAATCAGAGATAGGTAGGTAGTAGTAGATAGGTTCGATTTCATTATATTATGTCATACATAATCTTGCTACATAGCATACTTTAAACAATTATAATTTATCTGTTTTTAATGGGCAGTTAGGAATATTGACATTATAATCCAACTGTGTTTTTGGTTTTAGCAACAAGTCGGTGCTTAAACTTGGCATTAATCCAGATACAAATACGAGTAATCTACAGGTTTTGCACCTCATACCATTTCTACAACATTGTGTGCTTCTGTGCCGTTTGTTCAAATAAAGCCAAGAGAAGTCGGGCGCCTTGTTGATTTCCTTTGTTTACCTAGCTGAAGTTCAGCTTCGGTTCCACTGGGTTTCAGTATTCAGACACGGTTTTGCAAATCAAATGAATATATACTGCCGCTGCGGGTAGTTCTACTAAAAGTTATATTTTATGCTACCTGATATTTTTATTTGGTACTTTAGTTTTTGTCGCGAATATAATTTTACATTTAGTTTCTATAGCTTTTTGTTGATTGATATTTTCGTATCATGCCATTCTCATGCCATGTGCCACAGAAAAGGTATACAGGGTGTAAAGAAGAGTACGATGATTCTTCTAAAGCTCAAGTCAGACAGAGGCGGTATGATTGCGAAAGCGGTCCGGGGCGGTTTGGCGGGAACAAAATACCGCGCCGCGACCGCTTTTCAATGTGACAGGGTGCATAAGAAAGAACTCATAGTTTACAAAAAATACCGGCCCCGGAACGCTTCCGCTACCGCCTCTGTGTGACGCGGGCTTAAGGGGTGATTCTACATGACTAATAGATTTTATAAAATATCATCACTACATATTATGAATTCAGAATTCAAATAGTCAAACATTAAAACAAACAAACGTCAAACGATTTCGAGTAAATCACATGTTTAACTTTTGGTAGTACTGGAACACCCTTTATATGAATTGTCACAGATCATTGGATACTAGCGTAGGATACTTGGATGGAGATTTTTTAATTTCCCAACACATGTTCCTTATGGATAATTAATTGTTCAGTTTAGTCTACTGAGCAAGCCCTTTCAGTTTTTGGTACACCTGTAAACTAAATTTTATTCAAAAAAATCATGAAGCATATCCAATCAGGTAGACAACCAAATTTTAATAAACTCAATGAACCAATTTTGGGTAAATCACATATTTACGATTTAGTGGTACAGGAACACCCCTTATATGAAATTACACAGATCAGTTGATACTGGTGCAAGATATCTTACATGGAGATGCTTGGTCATGCAAAGTTTCATCAAGATTCTATGAGCCGTCTTTGAGAAAATTTAAATTTTTAATTTGGTTGCATGACAGCTACCCTCAAAATGAGAGCCAGCAAGAAACCACATAGAACCCTTCGATGGATTTGCATAAAACTCTTAAATTCAAAATATAGTGTCAATCTGACCGTTCGTTTAGCCGCTAGGCCAAAGCGTGACGGATAGACCGACCGACGGACCGACCGACCGACCGACCGACGGACAGACATTTTTGGGAGAGTCGTTTTTTATGATGTATAAGTGATATAGAACACATTTTTGAGAAAATTAGAAAAACTTTTTTTCACGAGTACAATACCTTTCTCGCTCAGCTCGAAAGTACCAATGCATAAAAAGAGTAGTTCTAGCTCAATACGAGTAAGAAGTTGAAGCGCCTGGAGAGTTAAATGACCTCTATGATCAGCTGGTGATGCAGACAAAGATGTTTTTTGTTATAATATCCAGTCAATAGCAAGTACATATCAATTTCAATAAATTACTGTAATAAAAGGAAAATCGAATTTCATGAAATCCCAAAAGTAAAAAATTAATAAATATGTAATGAAAAGTATTTTTTCTTTATATATATTTTTAAAACTATTAGTCATGTGGAATCACCCCTTAGAACATAGAGTAACACGATTTTCGCGGGGTTTGCGCGGTTTGACGCATTGCTCTAACTAAGCCTTAGAAGGATCATCAATTTTAGGCGAGTCTATGGAGAAACGATTGCTATCAAACACTCATATACTTACTAATTTTTAACCGACTTCAAAAAAGGAGGAGGTTCTATGTTCCACTACATGTATTTTTTTTATTCGTCACTATTGATTACACTCTCCTCACTTAGTATAATAATAATGCAGCGTTATTTTTTATCACCCCGGATATTTTAAGAGGTGGTTCTTCTCATAAAACTGAACAACTTTTCCCAAGGAACATAGGTCGAAACAAAAAAAAATCGACCCTCCATACAAAATGTTCTGTCAGCTGATGCAGTTTGTACGGGATGTTGAAAAACTTTCTTCGTATTTCGACCTAAGTTCCCTGGGAGTAGTTGTTCAGTTTTATAAACCGAAACACCTCGTAAAATATTACGGTGGTGTGATAAAAAAATAAGGGTGTATAAGGGCTGCACTGCGCGCCAATTATTTCTCTAACTTTACTAAAAGTTTAGGAAAATTAGGCCCGTTTGCACTAAACTTAAGAATCGCCCAAGTTCTTGCTTAAGGGCCGTCAAACTACTGCTAGGAGTATCCTAAACAAGTTAGGGGCGATTCTTAAGCTTAGTGCAAACGGCCCTTAAGGCTTTAAGAGTACATTAAGATGCAAGTGCGCTATTTTGTGATTACGCTCGAGGCTCGAGAATTGGAAGCGAGGGCGTAATGGAGCCGAGAGTTTATTGACCAAAGCACACGCACTTCTTACGACGTTTTTCAACACATTTGCGAATAAAAACAAGTAAAATTTGCTTACCCTTTTCTGAAATTCGTATGGAGAGTATTTTTCTTTACATATCTACGTACACCCGATACTACTTGTGTTTTGTGTCTAAGCATTTTCGACGCTGAGAAACTACTATTTGTAGAAGTCGATATTTTGAAAAAAAATTACATCCTATATTTATAAAAATGGCGCGCAAATTACTTTTTAGCAAAGACAGATTATACATGCGCGCGCAGGAGGCACGTTGACTAAACTGTCAAACAGCCTAATCCTTGAATTATTTAACATGAAATTTTTTCTTACATAAAAGACGAATTTATTGTTAGTTAGTTGAATTATTTAAATATTTCGAACAGAACAGAATCGAACAGTGTATTTATTCATGAAAATATTATGAATGTTATAGACACTATAGACATTGCTCCTTGCCAAAAAAAATAAAAATAAAACACTAGTGCGGTAATATAATGGAAAAAGCACGTGTGTTTAATAAGCCGGATTATAGACCTTAATATAGTGGAGTTTTAAGAGCAAATGTGTTGAAAAACCATATAAAATGCCGTCTAATGGAAGGAAACGTGAGGACACGCCAAGGGTTACTCCAATGGTTGGACGAATGAGAAAAAGGTCGTGCGTCAAGAACTAGATGACCGTTGCTGGCGTGACGTAGCGTAGGCGCACGCGCAGTTGAATCGCCGTTCCGTTTTTACTACTTAAAACTAAACTATAATGTGCAACGTCACACGCTATAGAACAATAAAAAATTATAAAAGCTGGTCAAGTGCGAGTTGAACTGCGCGGTCAAGTGCGAGTTGAAGCTTGACTAAGACGGTATTTTTACATTAGTGGTACGGAACCCTCGGTGCGCGAGTCCAACTTGCTCTTGACCGGTTTTTACTATCTACGATTGTCCAAATACAATAGCAAATTAAGGTGCTAGTGCGCTGTTTTGCTCATTACACACGAGGCTCAGAAATTGCAGCCCGAGCCGCAGGCGAGGGCGTAATGGAGCCGAAAGGGTAATGACAATGCGCACGTGCGTCTTACGACGTTTTTCAACACATTTGCGAACAGTTTTCGTAAAAATCATAAATCAACAAGAGGGAAAACAACAATAACATACTACAAGAGGGAGAAAAATATTTTGGCCATTGTAGAGGAATAAATCGTGTCTTAAAAAAGGTAATAATATTCTTTAAAGTATTTTTATTTCCATGAACAGTGAAATCATTGCTCTAAGTGCATGGGATTCTTCAATTTTTTTTCTAAAACCCTGGATCTAATTTCTGGTCTACGTTCGTTACTTTCACAGTGTCTTCCAAGCCTTTGCTGAAGAATGGATAAAAATTAGATAGTACTTCTAGAGTTTTAGCTGCATTCCCTGGTAAAGTATTGAAAATTGATTGGATTTGCTTAAGATCCTTCTCCTCCACTTTAATTACCATGCCTGATGCAGCAACAACGGCGGAAAGGAACACTGCAATAAAAAAAATAGACAACTTCGGTCCTGCTTTGCTTAAAATCTATTGATGTCACTTCGTATTTTGTTATATTTTATATTGCACAGCCTAACAGCCTCCGCGGTCTAGTCCGGGTTCGATTCCCGGTGGGGAAACTTTCCAAACAAAAATCCCTTTGTGCGACCTCCCCAGTTTGGTGATTGTTCGAAAAGTTAGATGATTCCGTGCCTTGGATGGCACGTTAAGCTGTTGGTTCCGTCTACTATCTACGGATGTGGTCGTTATGAGCCATGTTACAGGCCTTTGGCGGCTGAAAAACTCTGACACCAGGGTGTGTGAGGTCGGTCACCGACCTTGCAACCAACACGATATGATAATGATGATGATTGCACAATTGACATGCAGAGACTCACATATAAGACAACATTATAATTTTTTTTATAACAAAGAAAAAGATAGCAATAAATAAGACAGGGTTTAATATAAAATAAAAATGTTGTACGCAACGACTTGTTAGATACTTACAAATCAGTTTCAATAAATCACCCATTGTAACTGTATGGCTCAAAATATACTAATAGTTCGTTGATATGCTTTTAGATCCACACAGTAACCAAAATTAACTAATTTGCACGTAAAAGCGTGAAATTGGTAATTTACAGCGGCACCTCATTAAAACTTTATTAGCACTTATGCAACTAACCCGTTTTACAATGAACGAATTTTTTTAAACCTACCTAAGTCTTTAGGACAAATTAACGAACTGTTAAAATCTTTAATCAAAGATCTCGAATCATTCTGCATTATTGTAAGGTGGATTTTTGAGATGGGAAAGCAAGGGCCTGTATACGACATACAAAATAACTCGGACTATGCTCAGAAGTAAAAAAAATTGTCGCGGGGGTGAGCGCGGTATGTGGGGGAGGCGAGCGAATCTTTCATTGGCTTTCCACCTGTCACCCATGCGTAGAAAATAATAGTCAGAGCCTAACTTAACCTGTGCACGCTATACGAGTACCTTAACCGTTACAGCTACACGAAAATTAGAGACCACAACTTTTCGTAAAATTTTGATCCCCATTCACAGATTAAAAAAAGAATACAGTTAGAAAAAAACAAAGATTTTTTTTTGAAAAATCGAACAAAAATCGCATAAAAACGGGTTTTATATCCCCTTATAGTGGCAAAAGAAATACATAATCTGTAAAAATTTTAACTTTCATGAGACACAGCCCTCTGACTGATACACAAACAGACATCGCAGGCATATTAATTGGGTCTCGTTTGTCACCCTTTGGATACGGAACCCTAAGAATGTATGACCAATATTTTGTTAAAAGTTTTATAAGGATTATTTTTTCCTTAGAAATTTTTTTCGTATCTATATCAGTTTTCGCAAAAAAGTGAAGAAACCGGTAAACGGTACATATATCACGGTGAGGGGGGGTGAAGCTTACTGTACTATAACAAAAGGCCGGAAATTGCAAAAATCTTTTCATTTACATTTTTGTACTTTCAGACATTTTTAGTACTCCATCGACGTCGCTTGTAGTTTTTGAGTTGGTGCCATAAAAGTTTTTGATGATGAAAGTTGTGTGAAATTTTCAAACAAAAGATTTTTTAAATTTCTGACTATTTTAGTACCCCAACCTGGGATGATCAGTATCAGAAACTGGATCGATGGGCATCAAAAAACTTTTTGTGTAAAATTGTTATTTCCTTGCTAACTGTAAATTATTTTGAAAATCTGAATAAGAAACAAAATTTTTCAAAAAGGAGTGGTTAGTCTCCTAAGACCATTTTCGGGTCGCTGTAACGGTTAAGGTCTGTTTTATCCGAGTATTTTAGGGAAAATCTCTCAGAAAAACGCCCCTTGTTATCAAGCCATTTATTAACTGACAATTGACAGTTGTCACACATTTTCGAATCTACCTACATATACTACATCCTTCCACGACTAAATATAAAACACCTTTGAATAGAAAGAAAACACTAATACATAACTCAACAAAATCTTAGAATGAGAATGTTAATATTAATACAATTCCCTTCCACGACTAAAACAATGCTACACATTTTTTCCCATTCATCCCATCCTCGTCGCCAGTGTTTTATCCGAGTATTTTAGGGAAAATCTCTCAGAAAAACGCCCCTTGTTATCAAGCCATTTATTAACTGACAATTGACAGTTGTCACACATTTTCGAATCTACCTACATATACTACAAGGTCCTTGTATACAGGGTGTATAAAAGTTCGATTGTCCCTGGGGTGATTCTACATCACTAATAGCTTGTATAAAAATATAAAAAAAAAAATACTTTTAATTATCAGCTGGTGGCGCAGACAAAGATGGTTTTTGTTATAATATCCAGTCATTAGCAAGTACCTATCCATTTCAATAAATTACTGTAATATTCATCATTCGAAAGAAAATCAAATTCTAAATCACCTAAAGTAAAAATAAAATTTATATAAAAAAAAATATGGATTTTTTTTTTACAAACTAATAGTGAGGTAGAATCACCCCTTTTTTTACACCCTGTACAAGGTCCTAGTGAAATAATGAACAAAATTTTAGCGTGTTACTCAGACCATGAAACTGAACAACTTTCCCCAAGGAACATAGGTCAAAATATGAAAATCAATTTTTGATATCCCATAGAAACTGCATCAGCTGTCATTTTGTATGGGAGGTCAATTTTTGTTTTTCGTGTTTCGACGTTACTTGGGAAAAGTTGTTCAGTTTCATGGTCAAAGTAAGTAAAGTCCCGTGTGGTGCCGGCAAAGAATAGTACCAACCCATACATACCCGTGGATTTCGTAAGAAGCGACTAAGGGTTAACTGGAGGATGGGCAGCAGCATCCTCCTTTGTATCTAACATCTTACTTACTGCGGTTACCTACAACCGCGGTCCATGGTGCCAGCCGTAACGCTAACAAGCGAGGTGACTATGGTACTTCCCCTCCACATTTTTCTAGCAAAAGCTAGAATTCCGAATCTATTCAAGTCGCGAGTGAATAGGCTTCTTCTGGGTAAGCTCGTTCCATCGTCGACCTCATCTCTGTCTTCAAGACTAGATCGAGGTCAAGAGTAAGCCCATTTTCAATAAAAAAAACAAAAAAAAAATCTGGAGGGAGCTCCCTGTCCTGTAGTGGACGTTCATGGGATGTTATGATGATGGTTAAAGTAACATGCTAAAATTATGTTGACTATTTCTATAGAACCCTATAGTATACATTGTTTAAAGAAACTTCTCCGTTTCACCTACGACATACCTACTTCGTCTTTAATTATTAAATAAAGTTCAACAAAGTTGTTTTTGTTCCTGTACACCGAATTTTACGGTCATATTATCTGAATATTTTGAGAATATAATTACATTGTTTTGAATATCATTATTGTACCTGTAGCGAAGTTTGTGTTTTGCTTATCACCCAGGTACTTTATTATTTTATACTATTAAACGAGCAATATTTGTATATATATTTGTAATCGGTTTCTTGAAAACGGCTATAACGATTTCGATTAAATTAATCATACGGGATTTTAGGGGGCGAAAAATCGACCTAGCTAGGTCTCATGTCTGGGAAAATTGGTAATACCGCGTTTTAGACATACAACCTACAGCGCCATCTGTTGGTGGGTAGCATAGCTTGCTCACCCGATTATATTTTCTCATGTTAAGGCGACTATTATAGAGCGAAATGATTATGTTTCCGAAACCGGTTTCGAACGTTCAGTTTCGAAAGTGGCCGAAGCGGAGCGAAGCTCGGTCGTCCAACTACTTATAGGTAATAATAGTCCGACCTATTACGGTTCATGAGATAGAGCCCGCAGACAGATAGTCAGACAGATATCGGAGGCATATTAATAGGGTTATGTTTTTCACCCTTTGGGTACGAACCCTAAAAGGCACACTTTTAAAATGGTTAGTTTTCCAGCAACAGGTCTCTTTTTTAGATCTTATTAGTATTTTATTTAGTTTTCGACTCGGGAATTATCCCTATTGTGTGTGCGAGGCCGATTCTTGGTGACTTTATTTCTTCGGTTCCGGTTAAATTGTTCGTATAGTTACATCCTATTATGCTTTGATAGCCAAATTGCCCTTTGCCCGTCAAGGTTGAGTAAGCAAAGCTATAACTATTAGACGCGCCACCGCATCAACTGTAATAATATTAGGATAGGCTAAAGGCGTCATAAAGAGGTACTATCGCGATGCTTTACTATCCTGTAAAGTTAACTTGGTTCTTTGTTCGGTGAGGTAGGAAATCCGTTGTTTTTCAACCTAGGTACTAAAATAAACTTATTTTCATTGCATATTGTAGTGATTACTGTCGCATGACGTCGTCAGTATGTCTTTTCGTCGTATAAAATTTATTTAAATTTTCCACAAATACCTTTTTTTTAAACGAATAAGTATTTTGTTATTGAAATTGAAAATATCTTTTCGATTGTATCCATCTGTCTACGCTGTCCATACAAAACATGAGTTTATCTATAAAGCACATTATCTTGCTCTTAGAGGTTTATGGCCGACAGAATCTTCTGTTTCTTCTAAATATATTGTAAAAGCTTTGGCACAAAGTACGTGTGCGGGAACCAAACATAGTTTAAAAAAAAAAATGTTACAAAGTAGTTTCTGGAAAATGTATCTAAAGGTTGTTACATATAAATCTGCTTTATATGTACGTATGATTGTGCCTCTGTGTAGGAAAGCTCTCTAGAACCGTGTTTTTGCGCCCAATTTGTCCTCTCGCCCGTATTCCCCGAGTGGGAGTAGAAACGTTACTGACAAGTGTCGACTCGTAAATTACTAACGTTCTAATTTTACGCATAGTGAATATCAGTGTGAATTATTATTGTCTATTATGTATGTCTGACTCATTGTCAGCTATTGTGATGATGCCAGTGGGAGGAGGGCAAGCCTGACTGTGAAGTCCTGACAATCGGGCCAACAGTTAACGATACCAAAAAACCTTCGGGTTATAGCTGTTGAATTACGTCATACAGGGTGTAAGGGACGGTATACCGAAATCTGAAAGGGCGTGCTCAGTCAATGAAACGAAATAACTTTCCCTAAGAAACATTTCTGGCAAATAAAAAAAAAATAATTGACTTTTGAATCCGAGCGTATCGAACGCTCTGGAATTAAAAAAAAATACTTTGTCACCCTTAAAATAATTCTTTGCTCCCTTGGTAAACAATCTACTATTTTCATTTTCCAAAAATGTTTCTTTGGGACAGTTGTTCAGTTTCGTTGACTGAGCACGCCCTTTTAGTTTTCGGTACACCGTCCCTTACACCTTGTTTATCTAGTTAACTGAAGGTGCCTCATGAACGGAATTTGATTTCATTATACCCCCCCCCCCTTATGAATAACAATACTTTACGTTTCTGTCCTTTTTGGACTAATTATTCATTCTTCTTGCTTTCTTATGTAAAAACTTTTAAAAATTTATATTTTAAAACTAAGTTTAAATTTATTTGATATAAATTACAAAATTTAAATTGAAATTTGAATTCCTATGTTTTGTATAGATTGTAAACAAAACTATGGGTCCTATTGGCCAGAAATAAAATAGTTTTATTTATTTTATTGAAAGTACTTACTTCCTATACTCTTTTTACTGTCTCTATTTCTTCCTCTCTCTCTCTCTCGTGAAACTGAACAATGTTAACTATTAAGAACTCTATACCTTGACTTTGCTTAATATCTACATACACATATACATTACGCCTCTTTCCCGTCGGGGTAGGCAGAGACCACAGTCCTCTACCTGCTACGATCTTGACATACTTCCCTTGCTTCCTGTGCTTTCATCATCTGTGTTAAAATATCTCCCTTCAGTCTAATATTTTTTGCCTTTCATTTCGTACACATTTCCTCCCAAATCCGCCTACGTAGAATAAGTTTGTAGGAGAAAACTTCCGAGAAGGCTGCACTTACGGGGAATCTGATAAACCCCAATTTGTTCCACGTCCCCAATCACAAATCATAATAGGTAAAGGTGGAGGCAATCACATACCCTTTTTCAACTTATCGCATTGATTCAGATTTAGTATTGTAAAGGATGGGATAGAGAAAAGAATATTAGTAAACAAAAAACCCGACTGCCTAACAGAAAAGCTTGAATTTTGCGGCGGGGATGAAAGTGGGGTAAATAGAGAATACTCGTAAGACTCAGTGTAACAACACACCAACCAATCTATGCTTTTGACCACGATACTCAGATTCATGTAATAAATACATATTACATATACATGTAAGGGACAGGCTGGCAAATACTGAAAGGGCATGATCAGTCTATGTAACTGAACAACTTTCAGTGAATAAAACTATCAGAAAATGAAAAAAGAATCAGCATTTCCGTACAAAGTTGCAAACTTGATTGGACAGTTTGTATGGAGGCCAGTTTATTTTTCATTTCCTCAGGTTAACTCATTGAAAGTTGTTCAGTTACGTTGACTGATCATGCCCTTTAAGTAGGTCCCTTACACCTTGTATATACTTTTAGATAGTTTATTTTAAGATTTAGATTTTAGATACAGATACTTAATAAACGTTATACTTACCGTGTTTACATACGTAAACCCCACAGCATGTCAGTCATCATCATCATCATATCGTGTGGGTTCAGTAAAAACACTTTCGTTTAATTTTGTGTTAAGTATGTATTTTTTTAAATGTCCAGTTTTTCTTGGTTTTCTGATCCTATCTACTTCCACACCGAATATGTTGACAGATGTTGCTTGACACATTTCTACTTACGTATTTTTATCCTTCAAACATTATACAACATATAACGCAACAACATAATTATGCAACAACAACATATGCTTAGCTAACCGGAAAAGTGCCATTTACTCACACAACTGCCACCCCTCACATACAAACTGCAAATTAGTTGGTAGATTTGTTGACTCTCTCTCGTTCCGATTGTGTAGTTAATATGTAGTTCTAATCTAACCTTTCTTAAGCTAACTGGAAAAGTGCCATGCCATTTACTCATACAACGGGTTATGTCCCGATCAAAAACGTATAATACGTTGTTACTGCCACCCCTCACACTGCAGATTAGTTGGTAGATTAGTTGACTCTCTCGTTCTGATTGTGTAGTTATTATGTAGTTCTTGGGGAATCGACCCTCCATTGTTCATCTTACAGACGGATTTTTTTCTGAGAATAAGATTTACAGAAGGTTTTTGTGATGTCATTGTTCTCTAATGGTTTCTTTTCCTGAATGTGTTTGGAAAGATTACCTCTTTTGAGATTTTATCGTGTTTCCGATATACAGGGTGTAAGGGACGGTGTACCGAAAACTGAAAGGGCGTGCTCAGTCAACGAAACTGAACAACTTTCCCAAAGAAACGTTTCTGGGAAATGAATTTTTTTTTGACCTCGCCATACAAACTGTTCGATCAGATTGAGCAATTTGTATGGAGAGATCAAAATTTTTTTTCATTTCCCAGAAATGTTTCTTTGGGAAAGTTGTTCAGTTTCGATGACTGAGCACGCCCTTTCAGTTTTCGGTACACCGTCCCTTACAACCTTTATGTATTAATGTACTTGAACGGATATTAAATCGAAAGATAGATTTGCTACTAGGTTGTGGATGAAATCAGCCAAGACATACAATTTTCGTCCTTATTAACTAAATTAAAATGAAATTATAGATACTGTTTAAAATTAAGACAAAAATTTGCAAATTTCTGAAAAACTGTTTTGCATAAACTTACAAACTTCTTATTACTTCATCATAACATCCCATAAGACGTCCACTACAGGACAGGGAGCTCCCTCTAGAATTCTAGCTTTAGCTGGAAAAAATGTGGAGGGGAAGTACCATAGTCACCTCGCTTGTTAGCGTTACGGCTGGCACCATGGACCGCGGTTGTAGGTGACCGCAGTAAGTAAGATGTAAGATACAAAGGAGGACGCTGCTGCCCATCCTCCAGTTAACCCTTAGTCGCCTCTTACGACACCCACGGGTATGTATGGGTTGGTACTATTCTTTGCCGGCACCACACGGGAGCTTATTACTTGTGAGTTCTGAAATATTTTTTTTCTTTTTCCAGGTGAGTGGTGCAGGAAGTTACCTTCATAACATAATGTAAGTGAAAGTTGTATATTAAATCCGTATTAAACACAAAAGATAAAACCGTATCAAAGCCCTTTAGTACTACATTTTGAGATTAGCCGTCAATACAAAGACAAGAACGTGGTGGGGCACTTTAATTCTATGTATTGATTGATACGCTCTAATTAGTGTGATATATTCCCTTGTGTTAGTAAATAGATTAACAATCTCACTGTCACTACACGTCATTGCGATACAAGCAAACAAACAAGCTCTCGACAGCTCTGTGTTTGTTGAGTTTAATGAGCCAGTGAGACATACATTCATATATCTACGATTAGAAAACTGAGTCATTGTGCTATCTATACATACATAACATCGCGCCGCTATACAGGGTGTAAATAATTACGTAGATCCTTTTTTTGTGTGATTGAGGGGGTATAGCGTGTAGAGGATAAGTTTGGCTCCGACGGTTATGTTCTGCGCGTGGGTGACAGGCGGAGAGCCAATGAACGATTCGCACGCCTCCCCCCACCTGCCACGGTCACCCTTGCGACTTATTTTTGACTTCTGCGCATTCATGGTCACAGCCAGAGTAATTTTGTACGCCGTATATGTTTCTCGGAACAGCTCTACAAGTTCACAAATCAATACAGTTGTCATTGTAATACTTTATTGCACGCAAGAATACAGAAAAAAAATATATTTTATTACAGACTTATCCCTCCCAGACGTAATCTCTCACAAACCAGGCATGAAGGGGACCCAACTCAGTACCTTCGAGTATAAGCAAAAGATATAGAGCCTCTTTGATTTATTCGAAAACAAAGAAGTTGCGAAGAAGAGCCAGAATTTCGAGTGACAAATACTTGAAAAATTTACAACATAAGATGGTGGCTGCAAAAATTAAGAGCAGTACTTGAGGGGCGTCCTTGGCTTCTTGATATGGATTTGTGTCCTTTTGATTTTACATTTTCGTTATGCCCTGCAACTTCACGTGCATATCTAATTTCTTCCAACATTATAAATGCGTACAAGGAGTGGCAAAGTCGCTTTTGCGTATAATCAAGCGTTTGTCATGGCTGACATTGTTTCGCAATTTTCTATACAGGAGGCAATACATACGTATGACGTACTCTTTACGTGAACAGTAGGCCTCACTCCTAAAATATTACGCTCAAAATTAATTTAATAATATAAATATTACAGCTTCACAAAATATCGCAACGCTTCAGCCATTCTTCCGTCAAAAACTCTTAAATTACACTCATCATCATCATATCGTGTGGGTTTGCAAGGTCGATGATCGACCTCACAAACCCTGGTGTCAGAGTTGTCAAGCCGCCAAAGGCCTCTGACATGGCTCATTAACGACTACATCCGTAGATAGTAATCGGGACCAACGGCTTTACGTGCCTTCCGAAGCACGGAATCATCTAACTTTTCGGACAATCAGGTGATTCATCCTGTAATGTCCTAACCAAACTGGGGAGGTTGCACAAAGAGATTATTGGTTTGACAGTTTCCCCACCGGGAATTGAACCCAGAACCTCCGGATCGAGAGCCGAGCGCTCTAACCACTAGACCACGGAGGCTGTTTTTTAGGCTGTTTGGTTACACTTAGATGGAATAAAATGAGTAGCGATTTATACTAGTCGCGATTGTGTTTATTGAAGGCATAAAACACCGTCTGTTTTCGACCTGCCACCTCAGCACGACGACATTTTGACTTAATCACGCGAGATAATTTAAAAATGGTACAAATTTTAAGCATGGTCACACTCTCATTTCGTTTTCTTGACAGCTAAACAGTGCAACACATTTTGGAAAAAAAAAATAGGACCGCTACATGTATTCACGTTTAAAGCTATCTTTGTTTGCTAAATGTTTACTTTAAATTGCTACTTCCGGTGAAGATGACGTCATTCCCCAAATAAAGTGGCATTTCTCCGAGATATAATTTTATCTCGGGCATCGTGTTGAGCCAGCCAGCTCGGTAATCCTACAAAAATTTAAAGCACTACTCGTGAAGTAGTAATCATTATTTCGATTTTATTTTCTGAACTGTGTACTTTAATTTGCATTATTATTCATGGTATACCCACGCACCATTTATTGTTTGTAGGTTAGTAACGTAGTTTTTACGTATTCGGTCCACCCATCGACATTTAAGGTAGTCCTCTATTTTCAGGACACTCGTTTATCTGCTAAAGATAAAATTACGACATTTAATGTTATTTGTATCAAACAGACCGGTAAAAATCCTTTGTGAGCATTACCCTTTGTTCATCCACACACAAATTAAGCTGACTTTACCTTTGGCTTCTAACCGCTCTAAATTTTTGCCTAATTGTTACCAATTATCTTTGCTAGCCTACCTTTACTTTGAGGGGAAGTTTATCAACACATTCTATTTTCGACTCTACCTGGGTTTATCTAAGGTTGAATTTTCAGGGATCTTGTTTGTGATTTGTAAGGGATTAGGCTTGATTTGGGCTGTTTACGTTAATACGTACGATATATTCAGCAGGCAACTGACTGTAAGTATTTTATTTGTTTCTTGGACTTATGTTATTTGAGAAGAGAAGTTGTAGTAATACGAGCAGTTGTATCTAAGTGATTGGAAGATGAATCTTGTACGTCAACCTTACACAGAATATCTAATGGTCTGAAGCCTATTGCTTTACGTCAGTTTCTCTATACCGTGTTTAAAAAGACATCTCACGAAATCTAGAACCGAACCAAAACTTAAATTCGGGCCATGACACTGAACAAATATCAAGGAGAACAAAAGTTTAAAAACGGTAAAAAACCGGCTAAGTGTAAGTTGAAATTGCGCACCGAGGGTTCCGTACCACTAAGGTAAAAGTACCTTCTCAGTAAGGGACGCGCAGTCGCGCAGAAGTGTATTAAATGCGCGTGAGTTCAACTCGCACTTGACCAGTTTTTATTATTAGTTGTTATTAAAATAACAACAATAATGTAGGTACGGAACCCTAAAAATTGAGTTCTACATTCGTATGATAGTACCTACAGTTTCTATGAGAATCGATTTTATTTGTCTTTGCTCCTTGAAAAAAGTAGTTCAGATGGTGTTTATCCACCATGTCAGCTTCTTTCTTACAACGAGTAACAAAAAGGTAGAAAAACCTTAAAGGACCCATGGACGCCCATGAAAAAGGACGACTTTGTCAACTTCCCATAGAGACTGGATCAGCTATAGTGCATATCGTATCGGCGGTCAAATTGTTTACGTTTTTCGACTTATTTTATGGGCCGATCCACATTGTTCAGAGTTGTGATACAATTTTTGTTATAGTTTGTAAAATTAACAATAAAATAAGTAAATAAGCGAAATGTGTACCAATAAAATATCATCGAGTGAGGCTGTCATATGCTACCTACATCGTAGTAAAAGTGCTACGAGATTAAATTTCATAAAAATCTTTCAGAACAAATTTACCCTTAAAGATTTTCTATCTACATAGTGTTTATTGAAATCATACACATTAATTTATCCTAAACTATTAAACGAACTATGTTGGTTCGTTTGTACAATAAATTCGTAAACTCGCCGACTCTGTGCATTGAAAATTTTCGCGAAAATATGATCTGGGGGAACATAAAAAAGGTAATAGAACTCATTATGGTAATTTCTTGAATTTTTGTCCGCACGCAAACGCACTTGACCGATTTTTTTAAAGCATTCTTTATTTAAGATCAGTCATATATTACGTTTCATTTTTAACCTGTTCATATTCTTACATTCTAACGTTCTTATATTTCACTTTTATCAGCGGACTAATAGCCGGATTAATCACTGCATGCATTTGTGGAAATACAGGGTGTGATGTTATCACTTTAAGACAATTTAAGCTTTTATGAACTGTAACTGACATAGCCCTGAGAATCGCTAAACTGAAGTGGCAGTGGGCAGGGCACATCGCAAGAAGAACCGATGGCCGATGGGGCGTGAGGGTTCTGGAGTGGCGACCACGTACCGGAAGACGAAGCGTTGGCAGGCCCCCCCACAAGGTGGACCGACGATCTGGTCAAGATCGCGGGAAGCCGCTGGATGCGAGCAGCGCAGGACCGGTCGTCATGGAGATCTTTAGTGGAGGCCTATGTCCAGCAGTGGACGTCTTTCGGCTGATATGATGAAGCTTTTATGAAATATTGTACTGAATACAGTTTCCTTGTTTAAAGGAAACTATTCCAATTCGGTTTGAGCATAATGAAACATTTTTATATGTCATGCCTTTCTCTAACACCATGTATATCAGATTGATGCCGTTCGTGACGGCAGCCATTCCTAAAAACTGATTTTATTGCCTTCTTTGCATCCTAATGTAAGCTCTAAACACCTAATGTTTGGGTTCAAATTACAGTGTATTAGTAAAAATGGTGTCATGTTCCACCGGTGTAACCCTGAAATTAGGAATGGCCAAACTAATCAAAAGATCGTTATTAGCTGGTTTGCAGTATTTCTAGTTACAACCTTTTTTGTTCAAGCCACCGCAGTAGAGTAGTAGCTCTATTCTGTACTAGACTTCGGGCCCATGATCTCAACCCCTTAGAGTACTGGATCAAATTGTAAACGGCAGACAAATTGTAAAACGGCGTCAGTAGGTTGTAGCTGGGTTTAGATCACTGTTGGCAAACTCTACCTAAACGATCCCAAATGAGATCGTATAGATGGTTTTTTTGTTTTCAAAGGTCTTTATTTGATCATAATACTCTGTGATAATACTATAACTTCTTCTTCTTCTTTTCGGGTCAATGGCAAAACTGACTATAAACGCTTAGCCCAAAAAGTAGCCACATCAATAGCCTTTTGGTTGCCTTCAAAACGGTCCCTCCGAGTAACTAACAGAATATAATAGGTTAAAACACAACTATATCTACAAATAGAATAAGGTACTTACAGGCTAGGAATTGCCTCTTAAAGTTAACAGCATCAATGTCGGTATTTTATGACATAACACATATTTAAGCACTACACTTTAACCACAATTGATTTACACGTAAAATACAATAGTTCAGTTTTACTTTTCGCTGAAAATGAAAAAAAAAATCCTGCCTGATTAAGTGTTCACATTCCCCACGAAATCTTAGATAGATAGATACAGACTCTTTATTCTACACTTTACAATAATTCCGTACGAGCAACATATTTTATTGCGCGCAAAGGCGGCCTTATCTTCTTATACTTCAAAATGTTCGTGTGGCGATATTTAGCTATTCTACTATTTCATTAGTAATTCTTACATTTAAATTTTCCTTTAAATCTTTATTGTGAGAGAGACTTAAAAACATTTCCGAAGTTAAAATGGTCTTCGCAAATTGAATTTCTTACAAAATGTGAGTGAAAATGTTGCTGAAGCACAGAAAGGAAGCGAAGCAAGGAGGTCCGAAATCTTTGTGCTGAAGTATCCTTTACATTATTCAATATTGGTGGGTGGGTGCAAAAACTACTGAAATGTGTTCAGCTGCTTGAATTGTGTTCAGAACGCTGTGTCATCGCTTAGGAAACACTCAAACGGTCGATTGCACTAACGCTTGCAAAACACTAATTGACAACGGTTTTTGTAGTTGTTGTTGCTCTTCTAGTTGTTACCTTGAAACTAAAATGGTTTTAATTAAAAAAGGGAGGTTCCTTGAATTTAAAATACAAGTGTGTACCTACTAAACTGGCACACTTGTATTTTAAATGCAAGGATTTTTTTTATAAATGAGAAAACGAGCAGGTGGGCCACCTGATGGGAAGTAGTCACCACCACCCATAGCACCTACGGTCTTATTATTAGTTGCAGAATTTCACATTAATAAGACAGCACAGCGCGTTGCCCACATTGAGGATTAAGATGGTAAGTCTCATGTGCCGGTAATTTCACTGATTCCCTCCTTTGCCCTTCAAACCGAAACACACAAAAAAAATCATTTAGTGTCTTTCCTAGTTCGGTTCGAATATTGCAAGATTGATTGTCCAAAAAGTAAAATAATTTCTTGCTTCGGAAGGCACGTTAAGCCGTTGTTTCTAGTCCCGTGTACTATATCCGGTAGTAGTCATTAAATGAGCCATGTCAGATAGACCTTGGGCGGCTCCACAACTTAGAAACCAGGTTTTGTGAGGTCAGTTATCAATATCACAACCCACGATATGAATGAAGGACCGCAGATAACGTAGCTTAAAAACTACGCCAATAGTTCAACATACAGATTATCAGCTCGCTTTTCTGAGCAGTAGTCTCCTTCCTTCCTACCGAGTCTGCGCTTAAAAAAGAAGTATTTTAAAGTTTAAAATATAGTATGGTTTTAAATTGAATTTTCTCAAGGATTCAAATTCATTGCATTAGTGCCACACCGGTCAAAACGTCAAATGAAACGCGGCGCGTCAGATGCAAAAGTCATTTAATTTTCTCATTTCAAAAATAATGAAGAATTCCCTTATTCGTGTCGCTGAAGGTAGCAATTTCACGAGCTGGCAAATCCGTCAGAACCCTCAACTCTGCTGAATAAAAATGAACGTTATTGTTCTGGAAATAAGAATAGAAATCATTTGTGAAAATATTTATTACCATAAAAGACATTTTGTTTTGTAACTTTTAATTTCAAGATTTTCTTATTAAGGATATTCTTTTGTATAAGTGAAATAGAAAAAAAGCAACAAATTATCATTAAAGATCTGTATGATTAAAAAAGCCGGCTAAGTACGAGTCGGGCCAGGCGCAGTGTAGGGTTCCATAGTTGCCTTAGGAATCATTATTTTGAAGCAAGTTTTGATTATTATTTCATAAAAATAACGAACAGCGAGGTCTAGCGTATGATTGCTATTTCTATGATTTTCAGAATTACGACTTATTTACTCGTGAACCTGCAAAGTTTACTTAGCTGTGATGGTTCTCCTTTTAAATTTATCATATATACTACCACTGATTTTTTTCACGTTTAAGATATCAACCGTTTAGCTGGCCAAGGGGCACTTGACTCCAACAAAAAAAATCACTTTTAAGCTTAAATAACAGGTCTTTACCTATGAAATTGCCGAAATTTTCTTACAGATTAATGAGATCATAATTCCTATAATACTAATGCAATTTTTTTCATTGGTCTTCTATTTGAAAGTTGACTTCAAGGTTATTAATTTACGCATAAAATAAAGTTTTTATTTTTAGTTTGATATATAAAATTTAAGGTTCGAAAATTGTTCGTCTTAATTGTCGTCCGATTTCATCATTAGATTTGAAATATTTTTTTACAGATAATATTTTTCGAAAATCAAATTTAAGCTTCTGTTAGCTTAATGTCTTCCCAATAATGCTTAAAAAAATAAAAAAGATTGGATTTATAATTCCTAAGAAAAATACAAAAATGTTAGTACTGAAAATTGAGTTTACCTAAAATTCGCCATACAAAACGGCAATTTCATAGGTAAAGACCTAATATGTCGCAAACGGATCCCTAAATCAATTTTTTTTCTAGAATACTCGCAATATTTTTAAAATATCTAACGATACCCCACAAGATGGGGTTGACGAAAAAAAATCCACCCCTAAAAGGAAAAAGCGAAAAAAACCCAATTTTGTTTTACCTCTTTGTCGGCGTGACTAATATGTGTACTCATACCAAATAACAACTTTCTAGTCTTAAACGTCTCCGAGAAAGTCGAAACTATAAGGGTTTCTTGTTGACTACGGAACCCTAAAAAAAGGTGATATGGTTGACTAACTGACTAACGTATCAACGTACAGCCCAGGCTGCCAGAACCTAGAAACCTAAATCTTTGCCCATTAGGTCCTTTGGTAATGGAGGCGCTTACTAATGAAAAAGGATTTTGCGAAGTTCCCACGGGAAATGGTAAAATATTAACAAAAAAAAACCGGCCAAGTGCGAGTCGGACTCGTGCCCTAAGGGTTTCGTACCTATCTACCATAAGATATACTAAAAGCTTTTGTTCTTTGATTTTAAAAACTCAGCGTCCATCCAACTTGACCCCTCTTTTATAGAAAAGTTCTTGAAACGGGAGCTTACCTTAATTGGTTACTATTAGTTGTGAGAAAAATTGAAATATTTGATGATTTTAGACTTTTCCCTTTATTTGTACTTTGAGACCTAGCTTCTTGCCAAATTTCATGATTTTAGGTCATCGGGAAGTACCCTGTAGGTTTTGCTTTTTTGCATAAATGTATGGAGATGAGGACATAAACAGCCATATCTTTAGATTGCGTCGTTGTAAAAGTTGAAATTTTCAGATCTTGTGTGGTTTATGGACCTTAATATTCGTTATCAATTTCATTTTGATACCTCTTCTCGTTCGTGAGAAAAAGGGTCGAAAAGGACAGACAGACAGACAGACGGACAACAAAGTGATCCTATAAGGGTTCCGTTTTTTTATTTTGAGGTACGGAACCCTAAAAAGGATTCGTGTGTCACATTACTATTATAATTTATTTCAAAAAATTCTCGTAGCATTGAGAAACCCCTATAAAATGTAGCCTACCTCCAGCAAGTGCAAAACCGAAATGTTGGTGTGAAGATATAGTTTTAGAGACCTTACACAAACTTGACCTCTATACAGTGTATAAGGTCGTACATAAATAGTGAACATAATTTTAAGATGTTCCTTATACCATAAAACTGAACAACTATTCCCAAGAAACATAGGTCGAACGAAAAACCAAAGACCTCCCATACAAAATGCGCTATCGCCTGATGCAGTTTCTATGGGAGGTCAAAATTTGGTTTTCATAATTCAGCCTACGTTCCTTGGGAAAAGTTGTTTAGTTTTATGAGCAAATTCACACCCTTTAGTATTATCACACCTTTCAGTTACACGTTGTATATGAATGTAGAGTGAAGAAAACCATCAATCGTATTAATATAGAACTTTGATCATTATATGGTGCGATTACGCTAAGCCCTCCTACGAGTCACTTGCTTCCTACTTTGTGCCAGCTCAGCGCCACACAGCTCAGCGCCACACAGTTCAGCGCTAAGAATTGTTTGACTTTCACTTGACTGAAAGCCTGGATTAAGTTTCATCGAAGATAAAACTTATAGATAGAAACCTAGGGGTCGATTTAGTTGCTATCTTAAGCCACAATCACACTTTCCTAAATTCAAAGACTAATTCAGCATATATTCCCGGGAGGTTTGGTTCTGTTAATTCCAATATTCTTATTTTGACGAGCGCTGTATGCCGATTTAGTTTCTGAATTAAGGAAGGTTTGATAGCGGTCTTATCTTATACGTGGGGTTGAGTTCCAAGGGATCTAAGAGCACTTCGAGCTATGGGATCTTTTGTGCTTACTATTCACAAAGTTGCAAAATTATTCAGTTTCTAATATACCGAAGTTTCTAGCCTAGATGTCGATTGACCATCTCAACTCGGAAATAAGCGAACCTACCAAGTAAGAAAATAAATAAACAAGAAGAGTAGGTAGACTTATGTACGATCAACCGCACGTCAGTGGAAGCATTTGCAATTCTCTTACCATGCAATAAAGTCAAAAGTGTTTCTACCGACGACGTGCTCTTGGGTGTACTATTGGGACCTCATTCCTAGTCAAGAATTATTTCGTCTGAGTTTAAATCCTTCGTAGGCACTCTAAATTAAAGTTTTCGTAAACTATTTGTCAAAGCCTAGTCTGGGAATGAGACGAATATTCGTTACATTCGGCAGGTTTACCGAGTATTCGTATTCAGCCGAATACGAGTATTCGGCTAAAACACCGAATTATCGGTACAGTGACACTTGTAGGCATTGTAGGTTCTTGTGGTGGTAATTTATTATTTTGGAAAGCTGCTCTTAGGTCTTTCAAAACTTGAAAATTCTTCATTACGTTTTAATTTCAAACGTGGCAAGGACTATTGAGTTAAAGCTCACTTCTGACCTGATTCAACTAAGTGAATGGATTCAAACTGAGGATTCAAATATTTGTTTTTAAACATTTTGTAGGCTTAAAATCGATAAAAAAAACATAGTAAAAAACGAAATTAATTGAGTTTTGTCGGTGTAGCAGCTGTTTAGTTTTTGTATACTGGGACTCACCGAATATTCGTATTCACTGAAACCCATGTTCGGCCCATCACTAACTAAACTGGTCTATTTATGTACGTAGTTAGTACATGCTTGTTCGGGGTCACCTGAACTTGTAATAGTATATTTGTCGGTTATAGTATATATCTTCTATTGATTTGATGTTCTATGTCATTGTTCGCCAACTCGACTCTTTTGTCTTTCCAATCTAACGAGGGCGGGGCTAGAGCGCTTTTATTTTTAGAGTATAGTTAGGAGTAGCTGCAAAAACAGCTGATCAAAAATCTTTTTTTGACTATATAAATATTCCTAATACATTTCACAAACTTCCCATTTCTTGTAAATAATTGCGACTCTCTGGAGAGTATCGACAAAATACGAAAGAAATGCAAATTCGACACCCCGCTGATTTAATAAAAACAAAAGCTCATCAGCCGTCTTTTCCTTTTTCGAATTTCAAATTTGAACTTTTTCATAATTTGAACCTCGTCCAAATTTTATACCTTTTCTCATAATTCAAATCTCATCAAAGGAGGTTAGAGAGGTGTAGATATCTATCTACCTGCCAGTCTTTAGCCGAGGTCGCGTGGAGTGTTGATACTCGAGGCTCGGTGTCAAGAGGCGCTACGTGCCATAGCACCACTATCAAAGGCTGGACCCTGAAGCCCGAGGCGACTTGAAAGCTGGCCCGTCTCATAGTATTATGTCGAAAGGTACCTGCATAATGGATGTGATGGAAAATGATCGAAGTTAAAATCAAAAACCCATTAGAAATTGTTCTAACATAAAAATGGTAACTTAGAAATAATAAATTAATAGATAGAAAAGTCGACTTTGTTTCTTAGCAGATGTTTTGTTTGAGAAAATCCTTTAAGAGTGTTCCTGTAAAGGTGTGTTCATAAAAAAGTGTCGCACATTAGTAGAAACACTTTTGGACCTTATGGCGTAGTAATAGAGTTGAAAAAGTTTCTACCGATAAGCGGTTGACCTACACAGCTATTGTCAGTGAAAATCTTCTTTCTTCTTTTGAGAGAGTGTTCCTTCAAAGGTATGTTAATAAAAAAGTGTCTACGTACTACACAGCTATCGTCAGTGAAAATCTTCTTTCTTCTTTTGAGAGAGTGTTCCTTTAAAGGTGTGTTCATAAAAAGTGTCTACGTACTACACAGCTTTTGTTAGTGAAAATCTTCTTTCTTCTTTTGAGAGAGTGTTCCTTTAAAGGTGTGTTCATAAAAAAGTGTCTACCTACTATACTGCTATTGTCACTGAAAATCTTCTTTCTTCTTTTGAGAGGGTGTTCCTGTAAAGGTGTGTTCACGAAAAAGTGTCTAACTACTACACTGTTATTGTCATTGAAAATCTTCTTTCTGTTTTTAAGAGGGTGTTCCTGTAAAGGTGTGTTAATTAAAAAGTGTCTACGCACTACACTGCTATTGTCAGCGAATGAAGTTTTGAATTTAACTTCCGAAAAATAAAATGTCATCGAAAAATCGTATTTCAATCGTCCGACCAATATTCTACTCTAGTGACCAGAGTTTTTTATTTGATTGTTTCAAAGTAGTATGGTTTCGACGTCGTTTTCGTTCTCGAAAGCGTAAAGTAGACCACTTGTTACGTTTGTTGGTAGACGGAAGTTGTAAAACAAAACAACAGCGCCGATAGGAATTAGCTCCGATATCGGCATGATATCGGCGGTAACACTATGAGCAGGTAAGTAATAAATAAGTACCGTTTTTGCTCGTAACTCTGTGATTATATTAAATAATTAAATTTGCGAGAAAACAGTGTGCAGTGTTTTGAGCTTAGAATACACACATTCAAATTTTTAAAATTTTATACAAAGTAAAAGAATTTTAAATTAATAATGAATGTCAAAGCTAAATGTCAGTAAGAAATTAAAGTTAAAATTAAAAGTCCCATATAATGAAATGGTTAGAAACTATAAACTATCAGTCTTATGGTCGAGAAATTTAGAGGTACTATAAAAACAGAGCTCCAGCTAAAATTTAATTTGAGTGAACCTTATTCATTGTTTTAATATTCTCTGGAAGTTTATTAAATAGCAAAATTCACGACACAACATCGGCGTGATATCGGCGCTTTTATCTTGTTATCGGTGTCGACTCGGTATTGTCGCGGTGGACAAGAAGACCAGTGTTTTGCATGCGCGGTGTAATCTCATTATTAGTACTCGAAAAAAATAGTTAAGACGAAAAACATCCTAGTCTATTAATACAAGCAACAAAAAACCGGCCAAGTGCGTGTCGGGCCACGCGCAATGTAGAGTTCCGTAGTAAAGTTGCTTTAGGAATTAAGCAAGTCTCGATTTTTTTATAACTTTTTCAGTCCTAACGACCAGCGAAGCCCAGCGCCTTATTTTCAGTTTTTCGACTACTACTCCTTAACCAGTAAAGCCTACTTAGCGGTGATAGTTTTCCTTTAATTTTTTTTCATCTAAGCTACTACTGTAACAGTTTTCATATCTCCAGTAACTAAACTACCGCTTAGCTAGCATGGGGACACTAGACTCTAACAAAAAATTGTGCTTCTAAGCTGAATGTTTCACATACGGATTCCTAAACTAAAAAGTTGTCTTTGCAAACTCACAATATTTTTAAAGGACCTATCTAGATTTAATAAAGGTTCGTCCACAATATTATACGCGGCTCGTCCAGATCGCAGTTGGTCAATTAAAGACATCCCACACTATGGGATCGACGAGAAAAACATTTTCCATGCCCAATTTACGTATAGGGGAGGTACCCCAAAAAAAAGATTTTTCACTTAGTCGGCGTAACAGCTTTCTAGTACTAAGGGTCGCTGATCTAAGCCGCGGACAGACAGACCGACAAACAGATGGACATGACGAAACTATAAGGGTTCCTTGTTGACTACGGAACCCTGAAAATACAGTTTTATCGTAAAATTAATATTAACTAATTTTTTCTCTTTCAAGTTTATAGATGTTTAGCTTGAGCTTGAAGTGTGGTCTCTCGGACTACGTGAAGGACCCTTCACATAAGGGTCCACTTGAAATAGCTATAGTTCCAACACTCAATAAATATTGTTACTTAGATACTTTTATCCATGCTTTTATACAGTAAGATGTCTGGATTTCTTTTAAAATTGTGAGAGAATTTGTATGAATACTTCAGACGGGGGCCCAGGACTGTCCAATTAGCGATATCTTCTACAAAAAAAAACAACCAAGTGCGAGTGTACTTGTACCACTGGACCGACTCACTTACCCCTAATGGTACTAATGGGACATACACAAACGTTATAACAGTAAAAGTTTTTTATTTTTTTTGACAGTAAAATGGTAGATTGTTTACCAACAGAGCAAAAAACTATTTTAAGGGCGAGAGCGTTTTTTTAATCCAGAGAGGAGCGAAAGTACGTCGCTCGAACTTTTTTATTTTATCACCCTCTGTGAGAAAATATTTTTTTTTTTACTATCATCCGTTACTAACAATATCCTCATATTATTCAAAATCACTTTTAGTATGTACTTCAGAGATTAAAACCAATTGTAGTCCCTGGTAACATAGAACTTTTACTAACCCTTACTGAACTTACCCCACATTCTTAAGATTGGATTAAGACGCGATTTCAGTCCCTGTTAACGTAGAACGAATTAGCTCTTTTAGAATAAATAGAATACTTAGCAAGAAGAACCGATGGCTGATGGGGCGTGAGGGTTCTAGAGTGGCGACCACGTACCGGAAGACGAAGCGTTGGCAGGTGGACCCCCGCAAGGTGGACCGACGATTTGGTCAAGGTCGCGGGAAGCCGCTGGATGCGAGCAGCGCAGGACCGCGAGTCATGGAGTTCTTTAGGGGAGGCCTATGTCCAGCAGTGGACGTCTTTCGGCTGATATGATGATGATGATGAGAATACTTAGATGTGATAAAAAATAATTTTCTAAGTCTGTCTTGATAATCCTTCTTAAGTCAGGTAAATTAGTCTTTTTATTTGATAAGCGCTGTTCACTTAATTTATTAAATTCAATAATACCAATGTCACCATATTTTCGGCGCAATCTAGTTAAACGACTCTTGATCCTTTGTTGTTCAGGGTGCGTACTCCGAAGTTTTATCGGAGCTCCGATATTATCAGATTGACAACAACAATTACGTTCGGAAATTTACTTTGTCAAAGACCGAACCATAGACTAATTATCGGCGCGATATTATCGGAGTATCACTTCCAGTTTTTGTTCAGAAGAAAGTTGTTTAGTTTTTGTTCAGAAGAACATACTAAGTTTTGGATAGGAACCAATAATAGATTGGTGTACCAATATAAGTTCTTAACATTTAATTAAGCAAATGAATCATTCTAAAGTTTACAACAGGCAGGTATTGCGAAATCTCTTGAGCGAAATTCCCTTTAAGCCTTATCTCCGAACTGTGCAAGTTTCGACGACTGTTGCCGTACTTGGCGAAATGATAATCCGACCCGATGACGTCAGAGCGCCGGTGTGACGTCACAGCTAAGTTGTTCAATCTAGATAGGTATAGTTCGCGACAGCTCGAGATTTTCAGCATTTTGTCCTCACTCCCGACCTGTGGCGTACTTTATTTGCAAGGTAAATTTTTGGCATACTATTTTTTTTTACTCAGACCAAAAAAACAAGAACTTTTGAAAAACGAGAATGGTCGTCCAATATATAATCCTCCAAAGACATCGATAGGTTTGTATGGGAAACCCAAACTTTTTATAATTTTTGGGTGTGTATTTTCTAGAAATTATATGGACGAAGTGACAAAATAAGCTCCTTGTAGCGATAAAAATAACCCTGTTTAAGTTAGGTGCGACTTTCATCTGTAGTTTAAAATTTTCCAAGGGCCTGGATTCCAGAAGTACCGTGCCAGTTCATTTCTTTTCACCTATTACCTATTTTCACCTATTACCTATGTATGGCAGACTAAATACGTACCTATGGGTTTACTTAAAGGTGAATTAATGGTTAATTAATTAGTTTAAGTTTAATAAATAAATAATAATAATGAAACTTGAAATTCTGCACCGAAGTTTCATATACAACTTTTATAGGTGAACACTTTAGAAGCGTTTTTTTGCGTTATCCCCCTCATGAATCCACGCTGACAATGTTCAGACAAGGGCCACAGGTCGCATTTTTCGCTTCATTCGCTCTTATATAAATTTGAAGAACTATTGAAGTAAAACAGGCAGACGTTCTTATTGCTCAGAAAAGCTGTCCATTCGCACATGCCAGAGCTATGATAAAATCATGACCATTATAGATGTGGTGACCACTTATTTACCACCAAGTTGCCCTCTTGTAACTTAAAAATATCATGTGACATAATATGCAAGGATTTTTTTTTGTACCTGACATCTGTTTGCCCACTTATGAGGTTAAAAGCAAAAACTTTTGTTCTACGAGTTTGCTAACAACGCACAAAAAAAAATCATCTTCCGTCACACCGTTCCTTACACCCTTTGTTTTCATTCTATTCTATAGCGTTTGCGATAGTACAAAGCCTGCCTGGAAGAAATTGCTGTTTAGCAATAAGGCCGCCTCATTGTACACCTATTTCTAATATTGTACTTTTCACAAAATTTCGTGTGCAATAAAGAATATTGTATTGTATTGTATTGTATTGTATTGTATTGTATTGTATTGTATTGTATTGTATTGTATTGTATTGTATTGTATTGTATTGTATTGTATTGTATTGTATTGTATTGTATTGTATTGTATTGTATTGTATTGTATTGTATTGTATTGTATTGTATTGTATTGTATTGTATTGTATTGTATTGTAGTGTATTGTATAAAGCAGCTTGTCTCTAGGCCCTCGTCAACACTATGTTGTCCGTACTATCGTCAATTCAGGGTATCTTCTCTTGACCTTGTCTTTTGTTCAGCTTCATAACTATCCAAAATAGTTCACAACAAAGCAGTTAATCACCCCAAGACGTACAATTTCAGCACAGTATACACATATAGATAAACTCTACAAATAGGCAGTCGGGAATGATGGATGGGGCAATGCCGACCCAGTTCTAACTATTTTATGAAGCAGAAGGTATTGTTCTTGTTATTCAGAGCTTCGTAACACGTCCAAACAGAAGTTATCTATGGATTTTGATAATATCATTTTGTATACAATCCAATAAAATTAACAAAATAAAGAATTTTACAGTTACTTGAGCAGTGAATAATTTTTTTTTTTTTTTTTTAATAATTTTTAGCCGTCGTTTGTTTTTTGGCACAAAATTGGTCACATTTTATTTTAATCATAACATCCCATGTAACGTCCACAGCAGGACAGTGAGCTTCCTCTAGAATTCCAGCAAAAACACGTACTACCTTCGTCACCCATCCCCCTTGTTAGCATTGCGGCTGGCACCATGGACCGCGATTGTTGGTAACCGCAGTATGCAGTATGATAGGGGGTGTGGGGCATAGCAGGGAAGCGTTTTGTGAGCGAAATTGGAAGGCGCTTGAGGGAGCGCGGTAATGACCCCCGTGCCGGCTCGTTCCTGGTCCAACAGTTGTCGCTGGCCATTCAACGCAGTAACGCGGCCAGCGTCATGGGTACGTTTGGACCAGGTGCGAACAGGGACGGGGTACTAGACTAAAGATTTTTATCTGTATGACTATATTTTATGTTCAAATTGTAATCATGTGTTTAATCCTTACGTTAAATAAGTGAAAAAAAAATATGATAGGTAAGATGCACAGAGGGATGCTGTTGCCTGATCAAAATAGATGGCACCACATGGGCGATCTGGTGTCAGAACTACAAGCGAAATATTCTATGATCCATTTTTTTTTTCGTTTATTAATACATTTTGCAGCTGTTTCAAAAGCAATCGGCTAAAGCTGTCAGTTGAAACAAGTTTGTAAAACAATGTTTTTCTTTCCGTCAAATATACCTACTATGATTTTAGTGTCATGTCTGCAAAATACTTAGGTTAGTTATCGCAATCACGGGCTTTTTGACATAACTCTAAATTCAGTCTCTCCTTCTTCATCTCAATATCCCAATTAAGGCGGAGTGTTTTACTGATTCGAGGGAGGATTCATTAAATTTTATCGAATAAATATCCTTCAAAAGGAATATCTTAATGGACATTTTATAACTGAAAAGAAAATTAATTTCGCTTGTGGTGAAGCTATTAAAATTGTCGTAAAGATTTCTTAGTGATTATGAGAAACTACTGTAATAAAATAACTTACGTTTGTGATAAGTACTTACCTAACAATATTTTATATGAATAAATATTAAAAGTATGTTATCTTAGATGAGTATTATTAGTTATCTTAGTCTTATGTATCATCATCATAACATCCCATGAAACGTCCACTACAGGACAGGGAGCTCCCTCCAGAATTCTAGCTTTTGCTGGAAAAAATGTGGAGGGGAAGTACCATAGTCACCTCGCTTGTTAGCGTTACGGCTGGCACCATGGACCGCGGTTGTAGGTGACCGCAGTAAGTAAGAGTTAAGATACAAAGGAGGATGCTGCTGCCTATCCTCCAGTTTATAACCCTTAGTCGCCTCTTACGACACCCACGGGTATGTATGGGTTGGTCTCGTATTTTTTGCCGGCACCACACGGAACACAATTTTGGGTGGTTACATAGAAATTGGACTTTCTTGCTTCGCTGGGAGGGTAGTTATCTTTGAGCGAAGTGTCTTATGTATAGTATGAGCAAACATACAACGTCGATTTTTTATTACCCCGGATTTTTTAACAGATGGTTCTGCCCATGAAACTGAACAACTTTTCATAAGAAAAATAGTTTGAAATACGAAAAAAAAATTCCATTTCCCATAATATGTACAAACTGATAGCACATTTTGTATGGAAGGTTGATTTTTTTTTCGTATTTCGAATTTCTTTCTTTGAGAAAATATTTTCAGTTTTTAAAATATCTGGGGTGATAAATAATAAGGATGTATGACAGAAATAACTCCAGCCTTCTTTTTTGGAAAATTTTGGACATATGAGGGGTAATCAAAAAGTAGTGACCATCTTCTGGCTTGTTATGTAAATGTTTTGGAGTTTATGGTTATTATAATCGGTTCGTTTTTATCAAAAAAGGCAATAAAGAACTGGTCATAGTAATTTGGAATTTCAATGCACACAGGGAAAAATAAAAATTCCTTGATAAAATACCTTTAATTGCAAACTGTTAGCAACAGTTGGCCACATAAGGAGAGTCTTCGCAACAAAGTTCCACTGATAAGAATTGCGAACGCAGAACTAAGACAATGCCCGGAAATTGACGTCAGAAGCTCCTGAAAATTTTGGGAAATTCGATATTTTATAAGCTTTGAAAGTTTAACCCTGTGATTTAGTTCAAGTTACAGGTATTTGTATTTCAAGTAAGAGGTTGAAGCCATATACTTATTACGAAAACAGGAGAGAAAGAGAGAAAGTTTCGTCAAACAGAACCAACAAACACCTCGCAGTTGCGATAACTATAAACTGAGTTTTAATAACCCTTCCCATTTTTACTAGGTCTGACTCCCATTGACTTCATCAATGCCTAATTGAAATAACACAAAAGTAACAACAGATAAGGGGACAAAACTATTTATATCAATTTCATCCAAATTTTTAGTAATCTTTATAATAATTTGACATTCAGGAATATTTGTGAAAGTGACTTTTTTATTGTTAATATTATAACTTTGCTTGACCTCTATTTGCACACCTGAATACAGGTTGAATATATCTACTGTACTAAACTTAAGATCTTTGACAATGTATATTCACGCAAATAAATGAATGATTATGATTAAAAAAAGTCATAGATGCCGCGGAAAGCTTTTTATAGGAAGAAAAAAAAGCTTCTTTTTTCGAACTGCGGGTTTCCATGTGTAAAGAGACTTGGTAACTATTACTAGTAGTTATTTCCTTTTTTTTTTTGAGCATTTCTTGAATTTAGCAAATTTCAGAAACCCTACAGTGCCATCTGTTATTGTGCTTTGGTTAAGACCATACAGAGCACTCGGTCGCGCAGGTACCTACTTAATATTTTTGCTCGATTTAATTTTACTTTTAATTATAATTTCAACACTAAATGTATTTTGTCATGAAATAAATCAACTACTTTTTGAACACCGAACCACACTTGTGCGTCATTTTATTGTTTTTACTTTTTTAAAAGATTATCATAGAATATGAATTATATTGTTAAATGGACTTACAACATCCAGCTCCATTAAAAAACCTTTTCATTTATTGGGCCAAACTCTAATTGAAACAAAACACATGCCCTGAGATTTTATCCGACCCGACTTCAGCGTTACAGATTTATTGGCGCCCAATTTGCTTCCGATTATTGATGAGCATCTGCAATTTGTTCCATTTCCACGGAGAGACAAAGGCACAGAATATATTTTTTTCGGGAAAACATCTTATTTCTGCATAACTTTATTTGATGTCAAAATGTACTTATTTTGATTCTATTCAATGAAGGAAGACTGACGAAAGAGATCTACCAGGCGAGAGTGAATGGAAACGTTGGAACGGGAAGGCCTAGGCGAACGTACCAGGACCAAATTCAAGACTTTCTGAATAAAAGCCAGGTTAAAAGTACCCTAAACCGACGAGCATGTATGAAAGGATTGATGAAAGTACAGGAAGCAAGGGAAGTATGTCAAGATTGTAGCAGGTGGAGGACTGTGGTCTCTGCCTACCCCGACGGGAAAGAGGCGTGATGTTATGTATGTATGTATCAAATTGTTAGGGCCGAAAACTTGACAAACGATTTTATTTTAACACTTCCTGTGTTTGGATGACTCATTTTGATGGTGGTAGGGTTTTTATCCAAAATCCGTCTGGGGAAGCACCTCCTCCTTCCTTTTTCTGCCGTAAAGCAGCTGTGTTTGCATTGTTGTGTTTCGGTTTGACAACATACCATCGTAGTTCTCAGGTGAGTAACGCGCTTTGCTGTCCTATTAGTGTCAAATTATTTCACTAATAAGACAGTGGGTGTCATGGGCGGTGGTGACCGCTTACCACCAGGTGGCCCACCTGCTCGTTTACCCACTTGTGATATAAAAAAAATCTACTCAGTAGAAAACCACAAAATTTTACAACCACGGACAGACAGGATTTGAACCTGCGTTTTCTCCGTCAGTATCGGAGACGCTTTAACCAACTAGGCTACCGTGGTCTTGTTGTGAAATTTTGCGAACTCCTTCTTTTGTAGATTTATTTGGCCGGAAACATATCCTGATTCATCGTTTGGATATCCGACTCGGCTGGTAATCGAATATGGAACTAATCAGGCAGCTGCACAACCTGCACCATACAAGTCGTCTCGTACTACATACAGGGTGTAAGGGACAGCCTTCCGAATACTGAAAGGGATCAGTCAATGTAACTGAACAACTTGCAGTGTATAAAACTTTCAGGAAATGAAAAAAAATTTCGGCCTCTCCATACAAACTGTCCAATCAAGTTTGCAATTTTATATGGAGAGGCCTATTTTATTTTCATTTCCTGAAAGTTTTATTCGCGGAAAGTTGTTCAGTTACGTTGAATGATCATGTCCTTTCAGTATTCGGAAGGCTGTCCCATACACCTTTTATATTTTGGGTCATCATAACATCCCATGAAACGTCCACTACAGGACAGGGAGCTCCCTCCAGAATTCTAGCTTTTGCTGGAAAAATGTAGAGGGGAAGTACCATAGTCACTTCGCTTGTTAGCGTTACGGCTGGCACCATGGACCGCGGTTGTAGGTGACCGCAGTAAGTAAGATGTAAGATACAAAGAAGGATGCTGCTGCCCATCCTCCAGTTTATAACCATTAGTCACCTCTTACGACACCCACGGGTATGTATGGGTTGGTACTATTTTTTGCCGGCACCACACGGAACACTTTTTTGGGTGGTTACATAGAAATTGGACTTTCTTGCTTTGCTGGGCATGTAGTTATCTTTGATCGGAAGTTGTCAAAGTAGTTTCTCGGTCACTCCGAACTACTAAATGCTTTTATCAGCGTTAACCAGTCGACGCTGTTTGCCAGACATCTTGTTAATAGCTTTACTTAGGGTTAACTAAATATAATATTAAATTTGAGTGACCTACGTAGTAGGTTCAAAGAATAGGCTGTTTGGAAGTTTAGTCCGTGCCTCTCCATGCGCTAAGAAGAAAAGTATAGTTACAAATATTATTCATCCTATTTATTTTCAAATATGTCGAGTTATACCAAGGAAATTGAATCTGCTTGGATTGGATCGCTTGGAATAGAAACCGAACGAAATTATTTTACTATGGGATGACATCTGCCAGCATGTCCCAAACTGAAATTTTACGACATCATCGATCATTATGAAATATTTAAAACGACCGACGTTCGACTTTCCAGAACGATGCCTTCACTACCTTGTGAAAAAATATTTCTTTAACTCGCCTTCTATTACTCTTATTATTCTGTGACTTGTACTGTGCTTCTTCAAATTAAAAGCAGATACAAATATAATTTCAAAGCCGCCAAAATAACTTACAATACTAGCATATACTCAAAATACTAGCATACTGAAATCAAAGAAAAAATACTTAGGACATTCCTCTGAAGAGTAAGGTAAATAAATTTTTTTTTTTTGTATTTTTAATTCGCTAATGTGTTGAAAAACGTTGTAAGAAGCACATGCGCTTTAGTCATTTCACTCTCGGCTCCACTAAAGCAAAAACCAAAATAGAACACTTGCATCTGAACTATTATTATATTTTTAAATAGAGCCCAAATAGGGGACCAAACATTTATTTGCTGTCACTACGTTAAATGGGGTAAGTATCCCATATCATATAAAAGAGCTTTACTTGTACGTTATATGTATTATATAGGATTTTATATTTTTCACAACTCTTCGTTTTCAAGTTATGATGAAAAATGAGAGTCCCCCTTTATCTCCGAAGTTTTCTAAACGAAATTATTGAGGTTTATACATATATATATAATACAGAAAAATAATTATAACGATTTCTCTAAGTATTGCAAACTCCACGGCGCGCGAGTCCTGCTCGCACATGACGTCTTTTTTACATGTTGACAAAGTGCGAAGCCATACTTTGTATTGATTCAGGCCTTTTAAGTTATCGCCGTCCCGTTCTCTGGAAACTGTTAACTTATGGACCGTGCGAAGATAAATTGTTCGCAGTCCACGCAACGACTTAAAAGAAAATAAGGGTCAGATTTGTTTTGTTGGGAATTTGCGAGTCTGTCGATCTTGCCGAACGGTTTGGAAAGAAAAGTGGTTCTCATAAATCCGAGTCAGGAACTGCCAACTTTGGAAATGCTCTAAAAATACCATGAATTCTTAATGGACATGTTCTAGATTACTATGTGACCTCGGCCATGTGTTTATAAATTACTCAGTAGACTTCATAAAATCCCATAAAACATCTACTGCAGGACATGGAGCTTCCACCAGAACGCGTGGTACATTGGAGATTTACCACATCTATTCACCACGCTTGTAAGCGTTGCGGCTTGCGACCGCTGTTGTTGGTGACCGCAGTATGTAAGATGGTACGATACACAGAAAGATCCTGCTGCCCATACTCCGGTTCTTAAACCCTCTTACGACATCGATGGATAGAGAGGGGTTGGTACCAAAGAATTTAGACTCCTTGCTCCTTCCCATAAATTTCTGTAGTTGGTACTATTCTTTGCTGGCACATCACGGGTGCAGTTGACATATTAAAAATAAATAGAATAGGTAGTTTTATGTTATAATTTTTTTTGTTAATTAACTTATCATACCTTACTTATACCTTACGCTCACCCTTAATCCGCTGCACCGGAAACATACAATATGGCGGATAGTGTCCCTGGATGTAATATTTGTTTTTAAGAAGGCTGATAACGACGTTTTCTTTTATATTCAGGGTATCTTCTAAGAATTTCTGATACATCGATACTTTTCGAAACATGCAAATTCAAAACTTCGTACCTTGACGATAGAGTAGCATATTGATTGGGTGCTAATCACCGCCAATTTTACAATTCATCCAACCAATATTCTATTCTATTGTAAGTGAGCGAAGTTATGAATTCGACTGTATCGTAGTAGTATCGTTGAGAGTAGACGCCCTGCTTAGACGGACTATTTAGAAAAAGACGTGGCCGCGCCATTATTGCACAAGTAAGAGTATTTTTGTGAAATCTGATTGATTTGTACTAAACTAAAATACAATAAACAAAAAGAGTTACTGAGTAAAACTAAAAGGATTTTTTTATTTTTTTCTAGCAGGTGTACATAGAAATGGCCGGATATAAAACACTTCCTATCTTAAATCACTGAAGTGTTTTATCCCTTTATTTGTTTTTCTGTGTTTTTTATTTAAAACCTTACCCACCTTAGTTGATAAAATACAATGTGATATTTCCACCAGTCATAATATGTTAGTGATGACGTCATCACTTTTGCTGCCAGTTTACTTACTTTCTTGCTAGCTATATATTTTGTATTGTTACCTCCTCCTTGCAATCATAATCTCCTTATCTAAGAGCAACACATTGAAGGCATTAAGTCTTTTTTATGTATGCGAAAAAGGTCTATTAAGTGTGAAATATATTAATAATTATTACTGTATAGATTGGAAATGGTTGTGGAGTTTACAATCATTAATAAAAAAGTCACAATGTGATTTTAAATAACTTTGTGAGTTTTTAATCTTGGGACTAGATCAAGACCTCTACTTTTCCATGACAGTATGTATGGTAATAGCTGTTTAATAAATAAATATATACATATAACATAACATCACGCCTCTTTCCCATCGGGGTAGGTAGAGAGAGACCACAGCCCTCCACCTGCTCTCCCTTAGTAAATAAATAGATTACAAACAAAAATATAGTTTTAAAGCTCTTTTGGAAAGTATTTGATGAAGCTACAGATTTCATTTACCGTGTGATGCTGGCTGAGAATAATACCTACCACCTATTCCTCCCCGTTGATGTCATAAAAGGTAATTAAGGTAACTTTATTCAAAGGATGGCCAAGAACGTACTTTTGTCCAGCAGTGGACGTTCTTCTTGGTTGTAATACTTGGTTTGCCACATAACCATAGAATACTTAGATAATATACATGACACCAACCAAAAAATGTCCTTTTTTGGTCGTGGCCCCTACCCTTGGTACTCAACAACAACAAAGTCCATCAAAAATTGTACCATTTGCTACCAACCAGCCTACAATTAAACTATGTAGTTCGTTGAGTGTTTTTGTACCGACAAGATGAAAGATCTAACTTTAGCAATAAAAGTCAAAAAGAGGATGATATAGCTCTTGAGAACTTATGAGAACTGTTGTTTTATTATTGCTTTCACTTATAGCGATCATCACTTGTTTAGTAAACGACTTACAGAGGCCTTAAAATAATAAAGCAACATTAAAAGTTTTACGTGCCTGCGGTTGGAAAGTCGATTCTTCGTATCCAGTACGCGGGCCGGATCATTTGCTTTTTGGTCGGAGTGGTGTATAACATCGATGTCAAGAAGCTTCAGATCGTCCATTTGACACCTTAAGTTTCTTGTTGGAAGATATAAAAGCATGCGACAGCTCTAGGGTGTGCTCAGACCACGAAACTGAACAACTTTTCCAAAAAAACATGGGCCGAAATCGGAGAGATTTTTTGGCTTCTCCAATTCTTCATACAAAATGCACTGTCGACTATTGAAGGTTTGTTCTTAACTTTTCTGACCTAGGTACGAAATGTACTATTATTCGCTAAGCTTGGTATTGAGACGACATGCGTAAAGATAACGTTTACTATATATATAAAAATAACATGATTTCCAATAGAACAAAGCATCACAACTCTAAAAAGACTTCAAATTATTAAGACACTAGCTGTTGCCCGCGACTCCGTCCGCGTAGGGTTCAGAAAAAGTGGCTAATGACTTTTCCCATGGTTCAAACTATCTTCGTACCAAGTTTTTATCACAATCGGTTTATCGGATTAGTCATAAAAGCGTAACAGACAGACAAACAGACAGTGCAGTTCTCGCCTTTATATTATTATAGGTATACAGAGTACCGATAATACGGATTTTTGTAAATTAAACACCTCTTGTTTACGTGTGGACTGTTAGGTCGCGCACTATCCTCGTAAGTGTAAACTCATAGTCGAATTCCACGCGGAGTAACTATGATACGGGTTTCGTTATTTCTTATACAAAACAAAGCCTTACTAAATTTGAGGCTCAGTCACTTTAGATTCTGTGGCTACTGAAAAAAGAGCGGTACAAATTCCAACGTGTCTAGCTTCACATGCTTTTAACTCTACATGTACCTATATACAAAACTGTTGGACTTCACTTCCGTAAAATCTTTGTAACTTATCTCTCCCCTTAAAAGACAATTCCTAAAAAACAATGATTCACTTCTCTCTTTTTTTTTTAAGTATTTCGTTTATAAGTACATACTTCATAAGTTTTCAAAACTTTAGAACTTTCATATTTTTTTTTACATTTGTTGCACCGCCATGCCGAAACAGGATTTTTTAATTTATTATTTTTACAATAAACTAAATCAAACTGGGCAACTAAATCTAGATTATACCAATCTTTAGCTGTACCCACGACTTTTACACAAAAAAACTGGACCGGATCAAACGGAATTTTCAACAACGTATTTGGCTTTCTTCCGTACAAAATTATAAGCTGTGTTTGATTTCAGCTCGGTTTCACAGCTTGAAACTTTGAACCCTCCTATTATCGGTTTGAATGAACCGATGGCAATAAAAAATAGTTCAAATATTGCACGAAAGCAACCCAAATACGTTATTGAGAACCCCGTTTAAGTCGTTCAAGTATAGGTAGTTTGTGAGGTATTGGTGCGGCCGCTTATAATTTCGCCAACCTTCTGTCTGAGTGAACCGTTTGCAATTAAATAAAGCTTATATGTTGTACAGAAAGAAGCCCGACGCATCATTGAAAACCTCGCTTGACTTTGAACCAGTTCAGTAGGTGAGTTCTTGGTTCTGCAGCTTGAAACTTTGCGTATCTTCTGTCAGAGTGAACCTACCTATCGCAATGAAACTAAGCTTATTTATTGCACAGGAGTAAGCCAAACGCGTTATTGAAAGCCACGTTTGAATCTGCTCAAAAATTTTCAATTATTCGCGCCTTTGCTTGAAACTTTGCGTAACTTCTATCTGAGTGAACCGTTTTCAACTAACCTAAGCTTATATGTTACACGGAAGTACCTAATCCAAGCACGTCATGGAAATGCCAGTTGGAGTGGGTACAGTAGTTTGTTCGCTATTGGCGCCGCCTATTGGAACTTCGGGCATTTTCTGTCTGAGTGAACCGTTTTTAATGAAAGTAAGCTAATACATTGCAAAGATATAAGCTAAACACGTTATTGAAAACCCCGTTTAAATCCGTTTTGTAATTTGTGAGTTATTGGAGCCGCCGCTTGAAACTTAGTGTATTTTATGTCTGAGTGAACCGTTTGCAATGAAACTAAGCATACATGTTGCATGGAGTAAGCCAAATACGTTACTGAAAACTTCGTTTTAATCGGTTCAGTTTTTTGTTAGATATTGGCGCCTCCGCTGGAAATTTCGCGCACCTGTCTGAGTGAGCCGTTTTCAATGAAAGTAAGCTAATATGTTGCAAAGAAGTAAGCTTGACAGTTTATTGAAAACCCCGTTTGAATCCGTTCAATAGTTTGTGAGTTATTTGCGCCGCCGCATGAAACTTAGCGTACCTTCTGTCTGGGTGAACCGTTTGCAATGAAACTAAACTTTTATGTTGCACAAAAGTAAGCCAAACTCGTTATTTAAAATTTAGTTTGAATCGGTTTGTGAGTTATTATCTTACAGGCAATTTGATACTTTACATTAGTGTAGCTTCTGATTGAGTGAACCGATTTGAATGAAACATAGCCTATATGTTGCTCAGAGCTAAGCTTAATCTATCTGCGAAAACCGCGAGAAAATCCGTTCAGTAGTTTCGGAGTTTATCGAAAACATACAGACAGACAGACAGACAAAAAGTTCAGAAAACATATTTTTGAGTTCTATTAGTCGTTTCTTATCGCCCACACAATTTTTTTTATAAATTTATCAAAAGTACAGACACGCCATTTCTACTCTTTTATTATACATATGTATAGATGTATAGATTCTCCAACTATTATGGCAATGCGAAACAGAGGCCTCCCAACGGGTCTCCAATTCCAATAAGTACTTCAGAAAATTTTACGCAACAATAACTTCACTCAGTGTTGTGTAATAAATTCACCAATCAACAAGTACGGGCCTATATTTGCGGGTTTAAATAAACGGCTGCCAGCAGCAGCCAATTTAAGCCGCGTATTGTTCGGTGCCTGATTAAAAAAGTTCAGCAATAACTTTGCGGTGGTGAGTGTTGCATTGCATACAGAATCTGGGCTACCTACTGCAGCCATAGATACTGCAGCTGAATGCCGGTTGATTTATTTAAAATAGGAAGAGGGGTGCTATTCTGAAACGAAAGTTCATCATTCCAAATTCAAAATTTTGTGCTCTATGTCTATAGACTTAAGAATACCGATTTTGAATTTGAAAGGATCGAGGCGACAAGTAAAGTGAGCTTCCGGGAATAGCATAGCTAAAACAGATTGAGATTTATTCCAGCTTTGCCAATGATACGGTTTAAGCCGCGACTGAGTTGGGTACACAAAATTCAGCGTATTGAAAAATTTAATCACTTTAGATCATGGCGTCGTGGCCATGTCGTTTGGTACACCTGACCACACGTCGGTGGAAACACTTTGGACCTTGTGCGGTTCTCTGGTTTCGAGCGTTTGTAGCGTAGCGCTGGTTCAGCTTATACTGGTTTTGTTTCGAGTTGTTTGCTGCCGTGCGTACCTTATTACCGCTCGGTACAACATCTCGGCCCAGGGAAGAGTTTAATGCTATGTGGCTATACTACTAAAGAAAGACGTTCATTATTCACCTGTCAATTCGTGGAAGTAATGTAATGACGTATTTAACTAGTATTATATCTAGTTTAAAATTGTAGATTATTTGCTACTTCTAACAGGATACACAGAATTCACAATGGACTCTGGTTATCGCACATTCATCACCAACATTATAAAATTTATTAAAATTTTTTCAGTCGAACTTTAAATTTTGTAAGTAAACTTAATAAAAATCAGTTGCGTTAATTAATTAAACAGTCGTTTCAAATGTATGGGATGGAAAACATCCATCTTTTTTGCGTTGAAACGCGTATTATAATTTTTTAATAAATCTTGAATTATATTCCGATAGTTAAAATAAAGAAGGAACTCGTAACAATTTTTTGGCCTCGGAAAATACTTCCTTGATTAAAAAGTATCCAAAAATGTATTTACTTGCGTTTCCCAAAATCCTCATAGCTCATTAATTACCGTTAAATCCCTACCAATCGTCATGTTTTTACTCTTAATGAGTTTCCTGGAATTGGGCTTTCCAAAGGTTGGTAAGGCCAATAATTTAGCAGGGTAATGTTTAGTATAGTATTATATTATATTATCTGTGGTTTGGGTAACCATTGAATTCTTTGAAATATCCTTTATTATGAAAATATCCGAGATGTACGCGAATGAAATGGAAATTGATTTTTTGGTAGTAGAGTAGGAAATAAATGATAATAATATTTTCTCAGAATTAAAACGGGCCCATTTTTGACAACAAAGGTTTTATGGGGTTTTGGACATCACAGAATCCAGAAATCAATGTTGTCAAGCCGAAATCCTACTAGTTCAAAAAAGTAAAAAACTAACCTAGGCTAATTTACGGTGTGAGGTTTTTTGTTTTAAAACTGTTTCTTAGGTCCCCCTGCACATATCTGGAAAATTCTCCGTTGATCCCATGTACGCTCCCCCCTCCCCACCCTCAAACAGGTCCCTGATTTTAGATATTTTCATTTATCTCAGAAACGGTTAAAGATAGATGTGAATCGTTAAGGTTATTTTAATCTTTATAAAATTACCAACCCGTTGACACCTGTTTTATTTCAATGTGTCCTATAGTAGCTGAAATATAGGGTTAAGTTTGCACATAAATGTTCGAAATCCTACTCATTTAGACAACTATTACGAGTACCAGAAGCCAATACCAGAAGCTTGCTATGAGGTATTCAGTTGTAAGTGCAAACTTAACCCTATATTTTGTAATTTTATAACGTTTAAATTAACGTTAACGATTTTCATCTATCTTTAACCGTTTCTGAAATAAATGACAATGATGACAATGACAATGACAATGACATGGGATCAACGGAGAATTTTCCAGATATGTTCAGGGGGACCCTTAGAGCAACGCGTCAAACCGCGCAAGCCTTGCGCGCGAAAATCGTGTTACTCTATGGGGGGACTCTGTTTCATGTATTCTATGGGGGGACCTAAGGAATACTTTTAAAACAAGAAACCTCTTACAGTAATTTAGCCTAGGTTATTGTTTGACTTTTTTGGACTAGTAAGATTTCGACTTGACAACATTGATTTTTGAATTCTGCGGTGTTCAAAACCCCAGAAAAACTTGACTGTCAGATCTGGTCCCATTTAAGTTCTGTCAGAGAACCAAATTACGAATATCATCCCAGTCTATAGGGTGAAAACCACTTTCATTGCTAATATTTAGAGTCTCGCTTTGTCCTAAACAAAGCGAGACTCTAAAGAAAGAGGAAAGCAACAAAATACTGAACACGCAGGCAGACTGTCTTTCCTAAAGAAAGCAAATGATATACTAACACGTAAAACATCACACCTTTTTCCCGTCGGGGTAGGCAGAGACCACAGCCCTCCTGCTACGGTCTTGACATACCTACTTCCCTTGCTCCCCTCCCGTTTTGTCAACCCTTTCATACACGTAACACCATTTCTCGTCCGGCCAAAACATATCTAAAAGTTTTGATCATAATATTTTATACATTTGTTTTCAGTTTTAACGTACCTACTCGTATTATATTTGAAGCTTCAAACAAAGTTGTCTTTCATGAAAAAATAAAAAAATAATTCATACAGTAAAATGAAACATACGTTATTGTTATTACGAAAAGTCTTTAGTATTCCACGCTGAAAAAATTGTTTAGCACTCTCATCTTCTTGCTAAATAATAATCGTTTCATAGGCGTTAAAGAACAATAAACATTTATGCATACAAACTTTCATTGTCATAAAAAAATCAACCCATACATTTACGAACAAAAGTTGTCTGATTCTTTAAGCGCTATCTTTATTATCTGTGGCCGGGGATCTTTAATCACCGCCGGGGTTTAAATCTCTGCGTAATTCAGAGCCAATATTTATCTTGCCTCGATTAATTCCGCCGATAAAGTGAAGGTGTCTGTTTCAATATAATCAGCGGTCGTTTGATTAAGCCATTACCAATTACCATACGTTTAAAATATGTTTTTACAATTTTTTTAAACCCTTTTTAAGGGTTCATGGAGCCTCCAAAACATGTTAACGACTACAACTTTGCTACTTTTCATTCTACGATTTTGTTTTAAAGTATTTACCCAATCATTGATATGAAATACCGGACAAAACTGTGCACTTATGTCCGCAGAGGCGCAATTTCCACAGCATAGCACTCGGACAAACACGGACGTAAGCAGATATTTTAGTCCACCCTTTTCCATGTCCACTGTATGCATTCAACAAGAATGGATCAATTGCACCTTTTTCATGGAAGTTAAAAAAAGAAGATTTTTGAATTTCGGCAATCCAAATAATAGGGACTAAACGAGAATAGTTCGCAAAAGCTGATAATTATCAACCTTCGCAAAAACAATCATCATGACATCCCATGAAACGTCCACTATAGGACAGGGAACTCCCTCCAAAATTACAACTTTTGCTGAATCAATGTGGAGAGGAATTACCATAGTCACTACACTTGTTAGCGTTACGACTGGCACCATGGGCCGCGTTTGTTGGTGACCGCAGAATGTAAGATGACACGATACACAGAAGGATGCTGCTGCCCATCCTCTGGTTAATTATCCCTTAGTCGCATCTTACGACACCTACGGGTAGAGAGGGTTTGGTACGCCGGCAACAAAACTAATCAGTGATTCTTTAAACATTTGATTAGGTATGGCGACGAAGATTCAAATCGATTTATCTTAATATATCACTAAACGAAATGCAAGTTAGCTAGCAAATGTTGTTGATTCACTTAGCAGGGCTTTCCTTGTGTGTGTACAATCGCACACAAAACATTAATTATGTTTCCTTTATTAATAACATCACGCCTTGTTCCCGTCGGGGTAGGCAGAGACCACAGTTCTCCACCTGCTACGATCTTGACATACTTCCCTTGCTTCCTGAACCTTCATCAATCCTTTCATACATGCTCGTCGGTTTAGGGCACTTTTAACCTGGCCTTTATTCAGAACGTCCTGAATTTGGTCCTGGTACGTTCGCCGAGGCCTTCCCCTTCCAACGTTTCCATTCACTCTCGCCTTGTGGATCTCTTTCGTCAATATATTAATCGTTAGCCAGGAATCCCATTCAAATAGAAGTAAACTTTGCGATTTCAACTTTTATTTAATCACCATCATAACTTCCCATGAAACCTCCCACTACAGGACAGGGATGTCCCTCTAGAACTTCGCAAAAACGTGTGGTACTGAGGGGATTTACCAAAGTTACCACACTTCAGTAAGCATTGTGGCTGGCGATTGATGTTGCTTCTGGTGACCGCATTATGTAAGATGGTACGGTACACACAAAGATTCTTGCAGTTTATAAGTCCTTAGTGATCTCTTACGACACACATGGGTGGTACTAGTATGGTTGGGATGGTGATTCGCCTTAATTAATTTCTAGCATCATTACGAATATTTGAGGACCTTAAATATTCGTAATGATGATAACCAGCCACAACTAATATTGAAATACTTTCCGGATTTCTACATTAAAAATGTGTTTAGTGTTTGCTTGCAATGGACTTAATAAACTAGGTGCCAGCTAAGAAAATTCTGATGTGAACGAATATAGTAAGTAAATAATAATCGGTAACTCGCACTTTTGAACGCGAGTGTACGTTAGAATGAACTGCTTAGAATTGATTGTACCGCTGTCGCTGGGATGCGAATCCGATTTGCAATCTGTCGAGCTCGGCTAATGTAAATCGATGGTTTGTGTCTAGGTGAAGCGAACGGAAGGTAAACGTAATATGGTTATTTGGATTAGGGTTGCCGTGTGGCACCGGGAAAGAATAGTACAAACCATCTCTATACGTGGGTGTCGTAAGAGGCGACTAATGAACCGGAGGAATAGGCAGCAGCGTCCTTCTGGGTATCGTACGGTCAACCGCACGTCGTCGGTAGAAACTTTTTCAACTCTATTACCACTCCATAAGGTCCAAAAGTGTTTCTACTGACGTGCTGTTGAGTGTACCATTTACGTACTGCGGTCACCAACAACCGCGGTTCACAGTGCCGGCCGAGCGAGCATTATCTTGCATGAACACAAAATCTTCGCCCTTTGTATTCAATGCAGAACAAAAATAGGTTCCACTACCTCGTTGCGGTATTTTTGGGCTTTCATTATTGGTCCACCTAGGTAAGGATGAATTTCCTAAGGACAACAAAATCGTTTACGACTTCCAGAATAACGCCAAACGCGTATTCTTCTCGAATCAGGCTGGAAACCGAACCTCGACTCATCAAAAAAGAGGAAATTACCCTATTTTTCTGTGCATTACCCCATTGATTGAAATGAGAACGGGCTCACAGTGCTGGCATCCGCAATGGCCTGCGAGAATGTAATCCGATCTCATGCAATCTCCTTCTGGTAGTTTGGGTGCTATTAATCAACTGCTGCCGTATTCCGAAGTGAAACTACGATAATATCGCGCCGATATTTAGTCTATGGTTCGGCCTTTGACAAAGAAATTCCCATACAAAGTAAATTTCCGAACGTATTGTCAATTTGATATTATCGGAGCTCCGATAAAACTTCGGAATACGTACCCTGGTGTTGAGATCGCAGACTTTCCACGAGTTGCCAAGCAGTAGTTTTAGACTATCGTATAGCAATTTTCTGTAAAAAACGGTCTTTCGTTGAGTTGTTTTTCGATATCTGCCAGGATGCCGTTCAGCCGCGTCTCCTGTGAGCCAAGAGTGTTCCTATAATCTTAGGATAACAGATTGCTTTTAAATAATGGCGGCTGCAACTTCACGTTGTAAACGCCAGGCTTCGAACATCCAACAGCACATAACATGACTGTCTTCTTGATTTAATTGGTGGCGTTACATAATGAAGATCTTAAAATTTTGAACGCTATTTTATCACGTTTTTATTTACTCCCTACAAATTAATTAGTAGCCAGTATTAGGTCTTTACATGGTCTTTACCTATGAAATTGCCGTTTTGTATGGCGAATTTTAGGTAAACTCAATTTTCAGTACTAACATTTTTGCATTTTTCTTAGGAATTATAAATCCAATCTCTTTAATTTTTTCAGGCATTGTTGTGAAGACATTAAGCTAACAGAAGCTTAAATTTAATTTTCGAAAAATATTATCTGTAAAAAAATATAACCAATCTAATGATGAAATCGGACGACATTGAAGACGAACAATTTTCGAACCTTTAATTTTATATATCAAACTAAAAATAAAAACTTTATTTTATGCGTAAATTGATAACGTTGAAGTCAACTTTAAAATATAAGACAAATAAAGAAAATAGCATTAGAATTATAGGAATTATGATCTCATTAATCTGTAAGAAAATTTCGGCAATTTCATAGGTAAAGACCTATTATTTTTTTCTAAGAGGTTATACGAAAAATTCACTTTAGTGTCTGAGTCTTAGACTTTGGTGATTAGTGTACTTCTAAAACTGCAACGTGTCGTCCCAGATTGTTTTCCGCCTGTGTTTAAAATAAGAACTTTTCTTGTAGATTCAGTATTAAATATTTTTGTTTATATTTTTATAACTGTATATGATGTGCCGACACATGCAAGGCACGTTAAGGTTACAATCTACGGAAGAAGTCGTAAATGAGCCATATTCTTCTTATAGTGTGGAGGATTAGCTTTAGGTACAAAATAGTTGCCCTTTGCCACTAGTACTTTGCCACTTGCATTGTATTTTCAGTGGTATAAAATGAATCATACAGGAAATCTAGACCACGTGCCACTTGTTGAAAGCGAACGTCATGAAGAGTATGTGTATTTGAAATACTACGTATATTAACTTTCGTCATCTCAAAATTATATATTTATAGAAGGTAGTTTTTGTGCAAAGTCCGTCTGGAGAAGTACCACCCCTTGCCTTTTTCTGCCGTAAAGCAGCAGTGTTTGCACTGCTGTGTTTCGGTTTGAAGGATAAGGGAGCCAGTGATATTACCGGCACATGAGACATGTCATTTTAGTTCTCAAGGTTGGTAACGCGATTTGGTGTCTTCATCATAACATCCCATGAAACGTCCAATTACGGTGTCTTATTAGTGTCAAATTATTTCACTAATAAGACAGTGGGTGCTATGGGCGGTGGTGACCACTTACCACTAGGTGGCCCACCTGCTCGTTTGCCTACTTGTGACATGAATAAAAAAAGCACGTTTTCTAGCTCATGAGAAGCATGGGCTAAAACCTGCTTGGTCTATCTGTAGGTAGGTACCCCCAGGCTTCGTCGGGACCTGCAGGGTAGGCCGCAGGGGGTAAAATGTTCTACTGTTTGACAGGAGGACAGAACAAAAACTCTGAGACCAGGTATTGTGAGGTCAGTCATCGATCTTACGACCCACACGATACGATGGTCGATGATGATATTGATTTTACAAAACATTCCACATAACTCCTAAGTTTTTACTTTACATTAGTCTAGCTGTCACCTCTCTTTCTCACAAAACAAAAAACAAGATGTTTCGAAGAACGGGAAATACTGACAGCCATTTTGAATAGGACTGTACAAAACTCTACGTTTTTTACGTCTGTGCTATAAACGTAGCGGAAAAAGTTTTCCGGTGCAAAAATACTTCCGCCATCATTGTATTGTAGTTGCTATTCGCGAACAACCAAAAGACTTTACTTGTGGAGTGTCCTTTAAATGAAAAAGCTGACTGTAGGTTGTCTTTAGGTACAGTCAATAGCACATCATACTTGACACATTGGACTTTGTACCGTCCTTATAACAAAAGACGTACGGGCTAGAGTCGCACTGTGAGTGTCAAGCTTGACCTGTCATTGACTGCATCTATAGATAAAAATCAACAATACCACGGGATCTGAATTCACACATGAAACTGAACAGTTTTAAGAAACGGCGGGTGCAAAATACTTTGACCTTCCATACACATTTTATCTCGGTTAAGGCTTTTTTAAATAGACAGATCCCTATATTCAAAGTCAAAGTATCATTTATTCATAGATATTCTTTTATCTTTTTATGAAGTCAGTTAAACTCACAGAACAACGATAGGGCCACTCCGCCTGCGCGCGCACCCCCACATAGAAGCGAAGAGAGTAAAAAAAATGGTTCCTTATTGACTAGGTAATACCTAGTAGGTATACTATCCAATTTATGTAAGCGCTTATTTTGAATGCACCTCATAAACACATTCGTTGCCATAGAGACGTTGTCACTGGTTTTTTGCATCTCACTCTCTCGCAATAATGGTACTATATTTTATCACACTCAAATGACGCTAGTAGTGTTGATGCGGAGAGCGTGTTAGTTTTAGTAAATGGTGACACTGATTTGTATTGAATGAAATAAAGAATTCGTCTTTACGAGTAGATGCAGAGCAAGACGCATGGACTTCAGAGCTCTGTGGTTAAACTATATCGCTTCACAAACGAAGTGGCGCCATATAGGAAAAAAATATATTTATTTATTAGTGGAAAGCAATCTCAAGAGAGGAACAAGGAAAATAAAAAGTAAAACGTTCCAGAGGGAAGAGTGCTCGGAGGAAAGACTCCGTAGAAAAATTCCCAGAGGGAAAGGTACTCAGAGGGAAGACTTCGTCAAGAGGTCTCAAAGGGAACACAAGGGAGTAAATCGAAAAGCTTGGGTTGTAAATAAGTCCCAATAAACTAAGCATAGATAAATGATAATAATTCACATAAAAGATATATTCATTAACGTTAATATTTACCTAACCCTATCCCTGTGTATTTTTATTCTTTGGTTTTAAGAAGGTAAAAAAAAATCGTAATTCTGGAAAAACGCTCGTACCTACCTCATACAGGACGTACCAGGCCACTCAGAAAGTATTGCGAAAAATAGTTTTTATATATGGGAGACTGGCCGGTCAGAATCTTTTTCGAAAATATGATTACTTGTAAGTAAAAATATGTGTGTTCCATTTTCAAAATTTCCCTCCACATTTTTTGCGAGCCAATTCAAAGTATCGTGTCTTACTGAAAAATGGATCTGCGCCGGGAACATTTTAGAGCTATGATTTTTTACGATTTCAAGTGTCGCCTGAAACCGGATGAATCGTTCGATAGACTTCAAATGGCATTTATGGATGAAGGCCCCTCCAAGGCAACCGTGTATCGTTGGTATAACGAATTTAGGCGCGGTCGACCAACCTTGGGGGATGAAGAAAGAAGCGGTCGCCCTTTGACGGCTATTACGGAAGAAAACGTGCTAGCAGTGAAAAATTTAATCCAAGATAATAGGCGAATTACATATCAGGAGATTCAGCACATATTAAAGATTGGATCGGGAAGCGTTCACGAGATTCTACACGGGCATCTTCGCGTGAGGAGGATAGTATCGCGCTGGGTGCCGCACTACCTCACCGACGCTCAGAAGCAGGCCCGGGTGGAATGGTGCCGTGATATGCTGAACAAATTTGAAGCAGGCTCGTCTCGGCGTGTTTACGACATCGTAACAGGTGATGAGTCCTGGATTTATCAATACGATCCAGAAACCAAGCGCCAGTCGACAGTTTGGGTGTTTCAAAATGAACCAACGTCTACCAAAGTGAAGCGATCTCGAAGCGGGGGGAAGATTTTGATCGCCAGCTTTTTTAATTTGACTGGCCACTTGGCCTCAATTCCCTTACGAGATCAAAGAAGCATCAACGCCGAATGGTATACTACCAAATGTTTACCAGAAGTTTTTTTCTGTTGTGAGCAACAAGCGACCAAACACAGGGCTCCGCGGACTACTGCTCCACCACGACAATGCGCCTGCACACACCGCGCTCAAAACGAGGGACTTCCTGGACAGCACACCAGTCAAACTCCTGGGTCACCCTCCTTACAGCCCTGATCTAGCACCGTGTGACTTCTTTTTATTTCCAAAAATAAAAAATCAGCTCAAGGGGATACAATTTTCGTCGCCGGAAGATGCGCTGGCTGCGTTCGAGCAGGCTGTAAACGAGGTGTCTACGGCGGACTGGAAAAAGTGTTTTGAAAACTGGTTCAGACGCATGAATCTTTGTATAGAGGCTGGTGGAGAGTACTTTGAAAAGATTTAATAAAAATATATGTACCTGTAGAACAATTTTTTTTAGTGTCGCAAATATTTCTGAGTGTCCACGTATGTTTAGTCTAAGAAAGGAGCATGCCAGCTTGTTTAATGGTTCGCGCGCGTGTTTGCAATGAAATTACGCGTGTAAATCAATGAGTGAATCACAATACGTCGCAATTCGAACAGAATGTAGAAACGAGATTTTCTTATGTATTTTGTAATTATTTATAGATTACATTACGCGCTATATTTGCGTGTTGATCGAAAAGCTTGGTGAAAAAATGCGTCAACGTCTTTCAAACCCATGCCTAAACTGAATAAAAATGTTAATTAATGCTGAGATCGCAAGATGACATCCTTTTCAACAATTTGGTCAAAACTAACGTAATTCCAAATTTTGGCAGATTTCTCTCATTATTATTATTATCATTAGCCCTCAGTGTCCCACTGCTGGGCAAAGACTTGCCTTTTTTTTCTCCTTTCATTTCTCTCATATTAATTGTTTTTTTTATTGATGCACTTTTTGATGAATGAAAAAATATGTGGTATTTGTCAAAAAAATTAACAAGCAGGTATCTCACTTTCAATGAATATGAAGAATATTGAACCATCATCGTTTAAATATGTATGGCGGAAAACCTACAGTATGTAGTTTCTTTACCGCCCATTGCAGTAAAGTTGTACAAATATCTTATTTACTTCGTAATAACATTCCTATTTGCCATCCAATGCCAATATACCTAGTAGAATTCTGATATTCCCAACACTACGCTTGATAAAAAGGTTTCTTGTATTGGCTTGAGGCACCTCTAAATATTTTAGTAGAGGGTTTACGATCACACGTCAATATGTACACAGCCTTAGGCGCCGTACGTAAATACCTGTACAAATATAGTCTGCATCTGTCTTCATCATCCACTGCTGCACATAACTTTTTAGGGTTCCGTACCCAAAGGGTGAAAAACGGGACCCTATTGATATGCCTCCGATGTCTGTGTGTCTGTCTGTCAGCGGGCTGTATCTCATGCACCTTAATAGGTAGAAATTTGAAATTTTCACAAATTGTGTATATCTGTTGCCGCTACAACAACAAATACCTAAAATAATAAAAAGTAAAAAATTAAGGTGGGCTCCGAAACAGCTAAAGGAGGGAGCGTAAAACAATGTTTGACCTATCCCATCAAGTGGGGTATCGTTGTTTGGAGCTCGTTGAGTAGATAAATACTGTATTTTTGTTAAAAAAAATATAAAAACAAAGGAATAAGATGCCACCAAAGTCAGCTGCTTTTACAAAATGTTGTTTGAGCTATATCTCATGAACAGTAATAGCTAGACAGTTTAATTTTTCACAGATTATGTATTTTTGTTGCCGCTATAACAACAAATACTAAAAATAAGAAAAAGTAATAAATTAAGGGGGGCTCCCATACAAAGAAAGACCTATTTTTTAGGCAATTTTTGTTTTAACTCTATCTTAAAAACGGGAACACTAACAAACGTAAAAATTGGTATGTTTATAGTGCTTAAGCTATAAAATAACAAAAAATAATAAAATATGGTCAAGCGCGTGTCGGACTCAAAAAATCTAGCACAGTAACTGACTGAAATTTCAATCAATACAATTATGATTATGTGGTGGTACGGAACCCTCGGAGCGAGAGTCCGACTCGCACTTGGCCGGTTTTTTTTCATTAAGCAGTGTGCGATGCCGAAGTAACATTATTCTTCTAAAAATATTACTATATTTTCTTCATAAGTATTCTTAAAAGATTTTACTTGAAATACACGAATCTGAAATAATTTCTGGGTCTTTAATAGTATCTGCAATAGCTCATACTATCGTACCTCTCAGGTGGTGGCTCTACCCAATAAATTGAACAACTTTCCCTGAGAAACATGGGTCGAAATACGTATTTTTTTAGCCTCCCATACAAAATGCGTTATCAGGTGATGCAGTTTCTTTGGGACGTAGAAGTAATTTTTTTCGTATTTTACCTATGTTCCTTTGGGAAAAATGTTCAGTTTCATGGGTAGAGCGGTTGAACCTCTCAGGTGGTTACCTGAAAGGTTTGCATACATTTACCAAACACCCTGTATAAAATCCTATAGCATAACATCATATGAAACGTCCACTGCAAGACAGGGAGCTCCCTCCAGGTTTCCAGCAAAAAAATTACAAATACAAATATCTTTTTTTTTTAAAGTTCAAAATTTTCAAAAGTAGATTTACAAATGAACTCCACACCAGGCAAGCCTGTATCGTGGAGATCGTTTTAACCAGGCTACAAATTTATCGAAAAACACTTAACAGATCACTTAGACTTAAGTATTTTAAAATTAATGCTAATACAATAAAAAATTGTGCAGTGGAATATTTAAATACAAAGCCATATTTATTAATACAAAATAAAATTTATAGTATGTACCTATATAAGATTATATAATATAGATAAATAAAAATATGTACAAAAAATAATAATAAAATACAACAAACTACGACTTGCTTAACTGCACACAACTGAGTTTGACCCGAAAAAAACCTGGTTTATGTCACAACCTCGAGAACCTTTTCTGTTTCTACATACGATAATGCCAAGAGCCAGGATTTAATATTTGACTTTGCTTATGTTACCGAAGAGTGTCTAAAATCGCAGGCTTTCATAGCTTTGTTATAAACATTTAAGGACAAATAAGGAAACAAGCTTCTGGCGAAGGATGTTTTGGTTTCGGGCAGTGGGACTTTGAAAACTCGTTTCTTGAGTAAAACTTTGTACTCACTTGAGGCCAGCACAGCGTATTAGAATAAGAATTACGCGCCTTAGAATTACGCGGGGTATTTTGGAGGGAATTTACTATATAAATTTTCGTTTTTATGATGATAGCTGATATGACGATAACTGCATCATCTGATAGCGCATTTTGTATGGGAGGTCAAATTTGGTTTTTTGTATTTCGACCTAGGTTCCTTGGGAAAAGTTGTTTAGTTTCATGGGCAGATTCACACCCTTCAGTATTATTACACCTTTCCGTTTCACTTTGTAAACTCTCCGCCAAGCGTCAAGATAATCTTGATCTTGACCGCCTTTTGTTTGATTAAGTTCCGCTGTACTAGTTCATCATTCAGCGTAGTCCGCTAAAACAACAGCATTAAAATAACCTCTAGAACTATTTAAAGCGCAGTTTACGTTACGTATCGTCAAGCAAACACGAAAACATACACAAGGTAAACATGCTGCTTTTTATGTGCCTCTGAATCATATGCAGCGTCAATATAACATGAAAGAAGTAATGAAAGTGTAAATGATCAATAAGAACATGAGTTCCTTGCCTTGTTCCATAGTTGGGCAATGCTTTCTAGCCTGAATAAAATTTGGGAATAAACAAAACTGGTGAAGTGCGAGTCGGAATCGCTTAGAGGGTTCATTACCACAAAGATAAAAATGCCGTTTTAGTTATGGAGAAGTCAGTCACGTAGAAATGCATTAAAAACGCGCGAGTCCGATATGCACTTGACCGGTTTTTATTATTTGTTGTTATTCTATAGCCATAAACGCCAATTTTTACGCTCGTTAGTGATCCCGTTCGTAAGAATATATAGAGCTAAAACAAAAATCGAGCAAAAATCGCCTATAAAACACGTTTTCGAGCCCTCCTCCATTGATATATATTTTTTTTTAATTTTTAGTATTTTTTTGTTAAAGCGGCAACAGAAATACCATAATCTGTGAAAATTCCAATTGTCTACCTGTTACGGTTCATGAGAGACAGACAAACATTGGGCGCATATTAATAGTAGGGTCCCGTTTTTTGCCCTTTGGGTATGGAACCTTAAAAATTAAAAATATAATAATAACTACTTATTTACAACGGGAAAACCGTGGGTTTGATTTGGAGTGAGAGCCTGATATTTTCTCGTAGTTGGATGTAAAGCGTGATTACGATATCTGTGCAGCTGACAGCGTCGCTAGATAGTGAAGATTTTATACAACCAACCTCTTTGACAAGTCACTATGAAAATTTTTAGTTCCAATTTTGACCACCTAAACAGATATCACGGTCACACTATAAAACGTTGGGATTACCTTGTACCATGCATGATGTTTAAACAACTTTTTTTAAGGAAAGCAGCAAGAAGTTATTTCTTATTTTCTCTTTAGTTTACTACTAAGTTAGCACGTGGGCAACCGAGCTTTGCTCTATAATAGCCGCCTGAACATGAAAATATCATCGGGTGAGCAAGCTGTGCTACCCGTCAACAGATGGCACTGAGGTTTTAAACTAAAACGCGGTACTTAAAAACACGGGGAAAACGAATTTTCCCAGACATGAGACCTAGCTAGATCGATGTTTCGCCCCCAAAAACCCCCGTAAGGTCAATTTCATCGAAATCGTTAGAGCTGTTTTCGAGAAACCGATTACAAATATATATATATACTAGCTGTTGCCCGCGGCTTCGCTCGCGTGGATTTCGTATTTATGTTGTTACCGGTTTTCCGAAGCAATGAGATATTTTCCCGTCATTTCGGGGTAATTTTAAACTAAGGAAAAACAGGACTAACCCTGCGCAAATCAATGAGTATAATTTAAGATCCAGCTGAATTTTATATAATATACAGACGTTACTCATAAATTACCCAGAACAGAGGAACTTAGCAGCAGTATCCTAACAAATGTAAAGAGAGAGATGAGAGACACCTTTATGTAATATTTCAAAACAGAGCCCATTCGCAGAAGTAATTGAGAAAAACTAAAACCCTCTCCCTCTCTCTCCCTCTCCCCCCTTCCTCTCCCCTTCCCTCTGTCTCTCCCTCTGTCTCTCCCCCTCCCCCTCCTCCCTCTCCCCCTGCCCCTCCCTCTCCCCCTCCCTCTCCCTTTTCATCACCCCCTCCCCCTTCCTCACTCCCTCCCTCTCCCCCTTCCCCTCCTTCTCCCTCTCCCTCTACCTCTACCTGTACCCATCTACCTCTCTACCTCTCTACCTCTCTACCTCTCTACCTCTCTACCTCTCTACCTCTCTACCTCTCGACCTCTCTACATCTCTACCTCTCTACCTATCTACCTCTCTACCTCTCTACCTCTCTACCTCTCTACCTCTCTACCTCTCTACCTCTCTACCTCTCTACCTCTCTACCTCTCTACCTCTCTACCTCTCTACCTCTCTACCTCTCTACCTATCTACCTCTCTACCTCTCTACCTCTCTACCTCTCTACCTCTCGACCTCTCTACGTCTCTACGTCTCTACGTCTCTACCTCTCTACGTCTCTACGTCTCTACGTCTCTACCTCTCTACCTCTCTACCTCTCTACCCCTCTACCCCTCTACCTCTCTACCTCTCTACCTCTCTACCTCTCTACCTCTCTACCTCTCTACCTCTCTACCTCTCTACCTCTCTACCTCTCTACCTCTCTACCTCTCTACCTCTCTACCTCTCTACCTCTCTACCTCTCTACCTCTCTACCTCTCCACCTCTCCACCTCTCCACCTCTCCACCTCTCCACCTCTCCACCTCTCCACCTCTCTACCTCTCTACCTCTCTACCTCTCTACCTCTCTACCTCTCTACCTCTCGACGTCTCTACGTCTCTACGTCTCTACGTCTCTACCTCTCTACCTCTCTACGTCTCTACGTCTCTACCTCTCTACGTCTCTACGTCTCTACGTCTCTACGTCTCTACCTCTCTACCTCTCTACCTCTCTACCTCTCTACCTCTCTACCTCTCTACCTCTCTACCTCTCTACCTCTCTACCTCTCTACCTCTCTACCTCTCTACCTCTCTACCTCTCTACCTCTCTACCTCTCTACCTCTCTACCTCTCTACCTCTCTACCTCTCTACCTCTCTACCTCTCTACCTCTCTACCTCTCTACCTCTCTACCTCTCTACCTCTCTACCTCTCTACCTCTCTACCTCTCTACCTCTCTACCTCTCTACATCTCTACCTCTCTACATCTACCTCTACCTGTCCCTATCCCTACCCCTTACGCCAATTTAACCGCTATCCCTAACATAGAAATGACACCCATATTTATTTTTAGACATTTCAAACCTATCGCACCCCAACTCCATCCCCAGGGGGATGATGGTATTTCACGTCCACCACGTTGGATTTCAAAATTGTTGTAGTTTTCGTAATCAGCGACCCGATAAACCATACAAACGACACCCATATTGATTTTTAGACATTTCAAACCTATCGCACCCCAACTCCATCCCCAGAAGGATGATGGTATTTCACGTCCACCACGTTGGATTTCAAAATTGTTGTAGTTTTCGTAATCAGCGACCCGATAAACCATACAAACGACACCCATATTGATTTTTAGACATTTCAAACCTATCGCACCCCAACTCCATCCCCAGAAGGATGATGGTATTTCACGTCCACCACGTTGGATTTCAAAATTGTTGTAGTTTTCGTAATCAGCGACCCGATAAACCATACAAACGATACCCATATTGGTTTTTAGACTTTTTCACCCCATTTCCCTTTTTTAGGGGTTGAATTTGGGGTGGAATTTCAATAACAGTGATGAACGTTGCATAAAATTACATAATTAATGCCTAAATAATAAATTATGTGGATTTTACTTTAAGAATAAAGAATTTTCAACTTCATCCCCCTTTTCACCCTTAAGGGTGTCAAATTTTCAAAAACCCTGAGACACGTAATTATTAATTTTTAGTCGTCAGCCTAAATACAAATTTTGAAGATCCTAACTTCAAAACTGACGGACTTTCATACAAACTTTCATCCCCTATTTCACCCTCTTAGGGGTGGAATTTTGTAAAACCCTTTCTTAGTGCACCCCTAAGCCTCATAAGGAACCTACATGCCAAATTTGGACTCTCTAGACCCAGTGGTTTGGGCTGTGCGTTGATATGTCAGTCAGTCAGTCAGTCAGTCAGTCAGTCAGTCAGTCAGTCAGTCAGTCACCTTCTTCTTTTATATATATAGATTAAAATATACAAATATTGCTGGTTAATAGTATAGGATTTAACAATGTTGATTTCAGTAAACTACATTAAAAATTAACATTTCATTAAACCTTTAAATTTTTGGAGTGTTAAGCGGTAGGTCTTGTGGCTTCAATAATTTTCCTGTCGAAATTTTATCGATTTTTTTTATCGAAATCGTCATACTATCTACGCAGGCTCTATGATTAGAATTTATTTATAAATCTTTTGCCAGACAAAATTGAATTTTGTCTAGCGATCTTGACTTAATATGGCTAATGAGTAATTTAAATTTTAATGCTAAGATACAGGAAAATGTGTCCATTAACACTTTACGTATTGCCTCTATAAAGGGAAATCACAGAGATATGAACGCCATTTTAACAACGTAACCTTAGAGTGGTAAATGTAACTAATAAAATTATCTCCTATCCTAACTCCTATTATCGTGCCACTTCACTCTTTCCAACCCGACTTTGCGTAATAACATTACCCGATAAGGCAACGTATAAACAGTTTTGGGTGTGTCATAAAGCTGTATCATAATAAATTTCTCGGCTCTCGCCTTAGGCTGGATCAATGTTTTCATACGTAAAAGGGAAGAGCCTTGTAATGTTCCTGTGAGTGAAAGTCCAAGCTTTCTTAGAGGTTACTAGAGGCTACGTGTACATCTTACTTGTACACTTGTTTCAAGACAACGTGCCTACAACGTGTCATAAAATTTTGAGATGACGAAAGCAAACAACATGAAATTTATGGGATGACATAATATGTCAAATGTGATGAGGAAAGCGAATGCCATAAAATGTTTGGGATGACATAATATGTCAAATGTGATGAGGAAAGCGAATGCCATAAAATGTTTGGGATGACATAATATGTCAAATGTGATGAGGAAAGCGAACGTCATAAAATATATGGGATGACATAATATGACTTTTTGTATTAGGCATGGTCGGCTACTACAAACTTGAAGTGAGGAGGAAGGTAGCTCTCGCCACATATGTTTTTAAAGTGTTCCGAGGGCAAGTGTATAACCCTGATGTGTTGGGAGCTTAGAGCAACGCGTCAAACCGCGCTTGCGCGCGAAAATCGTGTTACTCTATGGTTGGGAGGCATTAAACTTTACGTCCCGAATACGCGATTGCGAAAGAGCCCGAGAGATTTAACATTTGCATTACCGGTTTGTAGAACAAATATTCTTAAATATGCTCCGCTGCCATCCGCTCTTCGGATATTGAATGCAGTCGCTACAGATATTGATATATTTCATTGTTCCTTGACTAAGTTCACAGAAGCAACTATCAAATATTTGTCTCAAGAAAAGTAATTCTTATTTTTAAATTAAATCGTGGTGATATTATCTAGTCATAAAATAGGGTATTATTATTTATAAGTGATTTTAAATGTTTTTAATATTATTTAGTTTGTCATGCTTGAGATATACCTATGAGTATTTTATGGATTTTATATTTTACAAATTAATTCAATTGCATGTTAGTAAGTAATAAGAGTATCTGTTATTGTATGAGTTTATGTCAAAGAAATTAATCATGTTGACTTTATCGAATTGGGATTTGTACCTGTAAATGATAATGTCTTGTTGGATGCCAAATAAATAATAAATAATGTCAAATGTCATCCCATACATTACGTTCGCTTATGTCAAATGGCACGTTGTCTAGCCCCCCTGGCTAGAAAAAAAATAGCCTCGGTAAGCTTTTGATATGTGGTTCCTTGCTCAGTGAGCTTCTGTTAAGCGGAAATGACGTGACCTAGAGTTGCAAATGAACTTCAATTTAATCATAGGATTTCTTGTGCTAGACCACAATTTTTGGTCAATTTTACGTCTGGTGATCTGTATAGGTAAAATACCTAGGCAATGTGACATAAAAAGTGTATAAAATTAATATTACCGGTTTATACATAATGCTGGCCAGTAAAAGATGCACAAGACCATTTAATAAGCTGTTTAGTATCGTCATAAATTGAATGTGAAGCAGCATGTACGTAGGTCGTATAGTAACGCGTCCGTAGAAAAACTTTAGCCTTGAGTGGGACAGAATCGCTTTTATTACGAAGCATATAAGCTGATATTTGAAGTGTTTTTTTTTTAAATTATATACAGGGTGTAAGGGACAGGTTGGCAAATACTGAAAGGGCATGTTCAGTCAACGTAACTGAATAAAAAAAATCGGCTTCTCCATACAAACTGTCCAATCAAGTTCGCAATTTTGTATGGAGATGCCGATTTTATTTTTTTTCATTTCCTGAAAGTTTTGTTCGCTGAAAGTTGTTCAGTTACGTTGACTGGTCATGCCCTTTCAGTATTTGCCAACCTGTCCCTTACACCCTGTATATGAATTAATAAATAAGTAATGAGGACATTTCACACAAGGTAGTCTGATCCAAAACTAGGCTAGAGTTAGTCCCGCTGACTCCTAGCCTGTGCTTTGAGTATCAGAGACTGATACACATGCATAGATAAATAACACCCAGACACATAACAAACACTCGTGTTCAATACATAAATCTTTGCCCTGGGCGGGGATCGAACCCGCGACCCACGACGCAGAAGGTAGGCTCACTACCAACCACACCAACGGGCCAGTCCAATTGGTACCACTGATGGGCAGTTGACTGTACTTACAAAACTATAAATTGAATAGATTGTTAGCTTTGGTCAGTTTAGTGGCAGTCGAATGGTTGAAGTAGAAGTCATAAAAAATCTATATTAGTGGCTTTAAGTTCGTTTGCCACAACTGTACTATTTTCACAAAAATATTATGAATAACTAGGTGATCTTGAATGGGTTTAATAATTGTTCCAACGAAGAAAAAAACCGGAGCTTATATTGTACTACAATCATCTTATACTGAAATAGTTAAAATGATTTTAGCAAATACAAAAATACAAAATACAAATAGTTTATTAATCAAATAAAGTTACAATTTATAGCATCTAAAAATAAAACAATGAGATTGGTAACTTTCCATAAGGCAAAACATTGACTCCCACACTAGGTCAAGCCTGTATCGTGGGCAGCCTAAAACAAACTTTAACGAAAAAGACAGTTTACAATTTAATAGCCTAGATGCTCCAGATCTTGTAGTATTACATAATTTATATTGCATAAAAATACAGAAAAAGACAAAGAGAATAATAATACCAAAAAAAACTATGAGATGACATGTGTGTGAGTGAGTGAGTGAGTATAAGTGTGATGTGTGTGTGTCAGCGAAATACTGGCACTACGGGATTAGATCAACGGCTTGATAATATATTCTGTTTGGGAGAAAGAAAGGGTCAATAAATATTTGGTTACCAGCTTCTTTGCTTGTGGGACTGTGCAATGTTTAACCTCGCATAATTTTGCAACTTTATTATAAACAAAAACAGACATGAACTCAAAGAAACGTTGGGCAAAACGAGATCTAACAGAGACCGACCCAAGTTTAAAAACTCTTTGTTTTAGCATCATAGAGTATTGAATAGAGTTTAAGACACTACGATGGGTGTATTCCACTAATTTTGTGATGTACAGTTGACGGACATTCAGGACTTGTGCCTCCTGGTAAAGCTCAACCGTGGGGTGTCGAAACGGTCTCCCATACATGACTTTTAGCACTGCTCTTTGAGCTCGCTCCAATATCAACATATAAGAGGCCGCAGCTCCACCCCACGCTGCAATACAGTAGCTGAGAATGGATTCTACCAGAGCTGTATAAACAAGCCTCAAGACTTGATTATCTGCGGCGCTCCGTAACGATTTCATCACGTGCATAAGCTTCCTAACTCTTAGAGCTGTAGTGTTAATATGAGCCTCAAATGTTAGATGCTCATCTATAGTAACACCTAGATATTTTATCGAGCAGACTCTATCAATAGTTGGACAAGCACATTGAAGAGAATTGCACGATGAATGTACCTTTATCGGTGTTTGTATATCTGGGCGGGAAGCACAAGTTTTATGGAAGCACAAATTTAGTTTTGGAAGCGTTCAACGTTAAAAGGTTACTGTTAAGCCACGATTTTATTCGAGTTATACCTTGTTCAGCTTTTTCGTAAGCAGTTTTCCAGGAGCACGTTAGTTAGACCATGCAATTGAACAACTTTTCCTAAAGAGTATATAGGTCAAAATACGAAAAACCGAATTTGACCTCCCATATCAAATGCGCTATCTATAATTTTTATAGGAGGTCAAAAATTGATTTTCGTATTTCGACTTATGTTGCTTGGGGAAAGTTGTTCAGTTTCATGATTTGTGTAACATACTAAAATGATGTTCACTCTTTCATTAGGACCTTAATAGATTTTCGATGCTTCATGGATCAATGTTGAAAAAACTGCCTATACATCAGAGGTAGGCCTTGTGACTTGGATTGACTGTCGATGACATCTGATAACTTTTATCAGTGAAACCGTTATTTGTTTGCGAGACTTGGCAGAAATGTTTTTGGTAAAATTATACTGTTTCGACGTAATATCAATCCATATCGTTTTGTATATAGGAAATCGAGAGTAGACCATCAGACGACAGAGGTTCAGACAAGTTTTTTAAAGTAGGAATAAATAAATACAGTAGGTAAGTAGAGAAAATGTGCTGAACAAAGGCACAGATTGCGACGTGGAGTAGGTACGATATATTCGAATTCCAAACTATGATACTATAAATAATTTTCAAATCTCTCTGTTGGTTGCTCTATACATGAATCTGAACAACTTTTGTTCTATTACTTTTAAAGGAGAAAAGTTTTTTTTTGTTTTTCATAGGTACATTTGATCCGATCCACTTAAATTGTCATTTTGTATGGAGACACAAAAACAAATGTACTTCAGTTTCATGGGTAGAGTAAGATCCCGATAAAAAAGTTTTTATAATAAATTTGTTTCGTTTAATCCAACACTTACCAACACATTTTGCAGTCATGACACTAAAACCAGAGTATATTTGACGGAAAGAATAACATTGTTTTACAAACTTATTTTTTCTGACAGATTTGGCCGATTGCTTTTGACATAGCTGCAAAATGTGTTGTAGTTGGAATAAACGAAAAAATTGATCATATTTGTTTGTTGCAGGTGGCAGTAAGACAAACAATGGAGCTCGGCCGGTGAACAGTGTGTGTGAGTGTTGGGGGATGCGGCGTTCGTAGCAGGCATGGAGGAGGAGGACCGACGCCTGTCGTTCCCCCCCCCAGCGCCGCTGAGCTCCCCCGGCGAGGAGATCGACGGCTCCCGGCTCCTCGGGGAGATCGTAAGAACCCTCGAGGCGACCAACCCGGAAGCCGCGGCGCCGCTGGTCGCTTCACAGTCGAGGGACGCTCTCGACGAAGCCGCGGACGAGCCAGCTGACAAACCCCGCCGCGACGAGCTACGCATCCCCCTTGAAGGCGTCACCTTCTCCAGCGAGACGAGAGATGGCGGGGGAGGTACGAGTACGGAAACCCCTCCCCCTTCCCCTGGTAGTGGTCTTTGATTAGTGTTTCCGCTGTGTCGCTTTCGTGATCTGCTTCTGCTTGTCTTGATCTTTCTCTCAACTGTTTTAGAAAATGGGGTGTAACACAACTGCCTGCTGAACGGTGTACACCCTGCCTGATTGATCGCCCTGAAAACTGTTTGACCTTAGTTGGACCTAACTTTATAATTATACAATAACAATCTTGAACTTTAAATTGGAACATCTTGTCCTCTTATCCTTTTGTCTAACATTCTACATACCAACATTCTCCCAAAATTACGTACCTAGCTAAACAGGACTTAGGTAGTCAATTAGTCCTGTGATAAAGTACGGTAAATTACAGACGTCGCATTATATCAAAATTTTAGGTGCGACTATAATTTTACCAGGATGTGTGTGATTATTCCTAGACAGTAAAGGCAAGCATCGTACAGAAACGAATCGCCTGCCTCAATGTGCGCGAAGCTATGTACGCTGCTGCTCAATTATATCCCACATTAAGACGTCTTTCTAATAGGTTACTCCCGCGCCCACAGGTGGGGGTAAAGACGAGCCGCGCGCCGCGGTTACCCCGTTCACGCGCGAGTCGGCTAAGCGCGCGGGGTCGCGCGGCGCTCAACTCGTGCGCGAGTTTGGGTTCATGCCGCGCAGGCGTCTCTCAGTCGAAGATGGCGCGCGACTCCCGCGCAAGTACGAGCCCTTCCCGCCAAAACTTTACGGCCGCCCGCTTGAGGAGATCGACAACTTTATTTATGATGAGGTCAGTTTAGATTTAGTCCATTATTTTAATTGTGCGTAACGATTAAATATGGTGGCTTATGTAGACAACGATAAACAATTTTGACAATATTTATTAGTGCTATTGTGAGGTAAACTGAAACTTTTGGAGCTACTGGTGATATTTTCAGGATTTGGAGTTTTAAGAGTACTTTATGAATAACAATTGTTAACGTAAAAAAATATATTTAGGAGCCGGTCGTGTAGGGCAAAGCTCCCTTTCATAAAAATAACAGCAAATAATTGATTCAAAAGCAAAACTGGGACGAATTACTTCTATCGCGTGTGTGTATCTAAACAAAAAGTGAAGCAATTTTTTAAAAACTTCCAGAATTCGTGGAATTGCAGTGTTGATCTAAATCTACTGACTTAATGACGTAGGTAATATTGCATCATAAAACTGAAGTTTGCTTTAATTCTCGTTTCGTATGAACATTGCAGCAACTAGCCTTGTTTCTATAGTAAACTCGAGACCTCAGAGCTTTGAAGAGGCGGAGTAGTCCTATCATTGTTCCGTGCTCGAGACTAAGGAAGCAAGTACTAAAGCTAGATCTCATGTCAAGAGAATGTTTATGGACGCGGTGCGGTTCTATGTATGCCTATCTTCTGGTTTTGTGAACCAAATACTACTCCTCCTATTCCTACTACTCCTAGATGTTCCTCTCCTTCTTGGAGACTCCTACTTGGACCCCAAAGATGAGAGACTTGGAAACTTGAAGGCTCAAAAAAATTGCCATTGTTTTATTTCCACTAAAGCAGAGCGGAGATTTCGAGCACTGTGATTCGTCAAACAAACTGTTTGTCCTAGACGGGGATCGAACCCGCGATCCACGTCACTATAATGATCACTATACTAACAACGCCTACAATCATTATCATCATCATCATTCATTTATTTATTTAACAGTTAAACTGTGTGCGAATATTTAAAATTTGTCATTTACAAAAAATTGCACGAACAAAAAATAAAAAAGATTAGGTATATTGGGAACATCTAAGTTAATTTAAAATATCAATTTAAAACTAAAATACAATTTAAAAATGAATTCAATATTAAATTGTCAACAAAAATACATAAAAAAAGTTAAAAATGTCAAGTAATGAATAAAAATAAAAAGTTTATGTCACAAATCAATAATCAAAAACATTAAACATGTCAAGTACAAATAGCAAGTATATTGCTACCAAAACACTATTACTATTATAATATAATCACTCTTAGTAAAGTCTTTACAGTCTTGATTACAAGTTGCCAACAATCGATCTGCAGATGCGTATGGTTTTAGTATTGAAGATACTATAAAGTCATCTCCTAACAGTGTTTGTAATGAATTTCTCAGCCGTCTTCCATTCTCATCCGCATAGATCATAATTTTGTGTCTTTTATTTTTATCTCTACCTTCATTATTACTTTTCATTGCTGTATTAATCACACTCGGTTTTGAGTTAGGCAGATGTTGATTTTCCTTTCGTTTTTAGGGTTCCGTACCTCAAAAGAAAAAAACGGAACCCTTATAGGATCACTTTGTTGTCCGTCTGTCTGTCTGTCTGTCTGTCTGTCTGTCTGTCTGTCTGTCTGTCAAGACCCTTTATCTCACGAACGGGTAAAGGTATCAGGTTGAAATTAATACCATATATTAGGATCCATGGACCACACAAGGTCTGAAAATTTCAATTTTGTACAACGACGCAATAAAAAGATATGGCATTTTATGTTCTCATCTCCATACATTTATTCAAAAATGCAAAACCTACAGGGTAGTTCCCGTTGACCTAAAATTATGAAATTTGGCAAGAAGCTAGGTCATACAGTACAAATAATGGGAAAAGTCTGAAATCATTAAATATTACAACTTTTCTCACAACTAATGGTAACCAATTGTGGTGAGCTCCCGTTTCAAGAACATTCATATAAGAGAGGGGTCAAATTGGATGGTCACTGAGTTTTTAAAGTCAAAGTATGGTAAGTATGGTAAAGTATGGTAGGTAGTACTGGGTAGTATGGGTCATACTGTGCCTGGACGGTGGTGGTATTGCTTATTAAATTTTTAAAAATTTTTGCTTTTTTACTTTTGAAATGTTTTTGATATTTTTAGACGCTTACCTTACAGGTTTCGCCGTCAATATTTAAATAAAATAAAGATAAGAAAATTGTTATTGTTTTTTTTACTTTTATAATATAATTATACTTACTAAACAAAGTTTATTTAATACGTGACAAAGTGTGGAACCATAATCTGATATCAGCGCCATCTTTAGGTACACGGTACAGACTTTTTAACCTAACTTCCTCTGAGACATCCAAAGCTCAAGATAATACCAATTATGGCCGCTAGGATTGCCACTAGGACGACACAGGTAAAAAATAATTAGAACCGTTTGATTGTATGCTATAGGTACTCAAAAAATTTTTCCTGCTTATAATAAATAAATTATATCACGGATTGCTTTGAAAATTAGAAATATGCAACATAAGCGTAAATTGGGTTAGGATGGAGGTAGGATACGCCATCTATACCGTTTAATATAGCTGGTAGGTAGGTATACTGCGTGCAAAATAACTTTGTCTGTGACCGTTAATGAGCAGAAGTCAAAAAATTAGTCGCGGGGGTGAGCACGGCTCCCCCCAGGGGGCGAGCGAATCGCTCATTGGCTCTCCGCCTGTCACCCATACGCGGAAAATAAAGACTTGTTCTGAACGCGCTGTACCTATTCCAACCTATAGCGTGAGCTGAGGTTGGTCTTAGGTACACTTAACAGCACATCAGGAGAAACACTTTTGCACCTTATGGCATGGTAATAGAGTTGAAAAAGTTTCTACCGACGTGCGGTTGACCGTACGTACACACGGCCGCACATCGGTAGAAACACTTTTGGACCTTATGGCGTGGTAATAGAGTTGAAAAAGTTTCTACCGACAAGCGGTTGACCGTACGTTGACCGACCGTACGTAGCCATGATCACACCTAGCTGTATTCAAAGACTAATTCAGCGTACATTGCTCGTTGAAGTAAGGATATTACAATTAACATAACCAAGCCTCCCAGCAATGTATGCCGAATTAAGTCTTGGAATTTAGGTAGGTGTGATCGTGGCTTAAACTGTCAAGCTTGATGTGCTAAGCAGGTAATTTAGTTTTATACTATGGTTTTATTGTACACCTTTTGAGATGTACCTACGTCAGCAATCAACTGTAACAAAACGTAAGATGAACATGTTATCTTCAATTATAGGTATAGGTTATATCAATGAAAAACCTACAGGGTACTTCCCGGTGACCTAAAAATATGAAATTTGGCAAGAAGCTAGGTCTCACGGTACAAATAATGGGAAAAGTCTGAAATCATTAAATATTACAACTTTTCTCACAACTAATGGTAACCAATTGTGGTGAGCTCCCGTTTCAAGAACATTCATATAAGAGAGGGGTCAAGTTGGATGGTTGTAGAGGCGATTTTTGTTTTAGTTCTATTTAAAAACGGGAACACTTACAAACTTGAAAATTGGTATGTTTATAGGGCATAGGCTATAAAATAATAACAAATAATAAAATTTGGTCAAGCGCGTGTCGGACTCAAAAAATCTAGCACATTAACTTACTGAAATTTCAACTAATACAATTATGTTTATGTGGTGGTACGGAACCCTCAGTGCGCGAGTCCGACTCGCACTTGGCCGGTTTTTTTGATGTCAGAAAGAATATTTTTCTCTGATGAATCTATGTAGTTTGCAACTGGAATGCAGGTTTTCAGTGGAGAAGTAATGCCAGATTTTGGTGATGATGCAACTAGGTTGTTTACGTCAAAGCTATTATTATTATCTATATTATCCTGGACCAGCAATATAGTAACAATATTTTTATTTCAGGTACTACTTTTCACTATTAGCTTGTAAAACTAGAATCTGGTAGTTCAGGCATTAGTTCATTTTACAGCCAATACGCTGCTCTCATAATAACCGGGGATCTTGTCGCTCCATAATCGTAAAATTCTTTGTGTGAAACCTTTTTTATGGGGCTTGGGAAATATTATTCTGGGAGGGGAAATTTTCATATGCCATCTTATATCTGTTCCTTTATGCGTTCTGCCGCTTTGTGACGTGAATTTAGTCTAGGGATGGCCAAGGCCCTGAGACAAGTGGCTTTCTATTATCGCAAACGCTATAGAATAGAATAATAAATGGTACAGCAGCACTGCACTTACTTTCTCTCAATACTCAAGGAAAAACTATCAACTGCAAACTTAAATTTGTAATGCCATACACATAGTATGGAAATACAATCTTTTATTTACGTTTTTCCAAAAAATGTTCGAATTAAATATACAGATCAATTCAGAATTCAAATTGTCAAACATAAAAACAAACAAACCTCAAACGATTTCGAGTAAATCACATGTTTAACTTTTGGTAGTACTTGAACACCCTTTATATTAATTTTCACAGATTAATGGATACTACCGTAGGATACTTGCATGGAGATTTTTTAAATTTCCCAACACATGTTCCTTATGGATAATTGTTCAGTTTAGTCTACTGAGCAAGCCCTTTCAGATTTTGGTACACCCTGTGTACAAAATTTTATTCAAAAAAATCATAAAGAATTCAAAAATATCCAGTCAGGTAGACAACCAATCCAGGATTAATATTATAGAAAATTTTAATAATATCAGTGGAACCAATTTTGGGTAAATCACATATTTACTCGTACGATTTGGTGGTACAGGAACACCCCTTATATGAAATTACACAGATCAATTGATACTGGCGCAAGATATTTTACATAGAGATGCTTGGTCATGCAAAGTTTTATCAAGATTCTATAACCCGTTTTTGAGAAAAAAATTATTTTTAATTTTCGTTGTATGACAGCTACCCTAAAAATGAGAGCCAGCAAGAAACCACTTAGAACCCTTCGATGGATTTGCTTAAAACTCCAAAATTCAAAATATGGTGTCAATCGGACCATTTGTTTAGCCGCTAGGCCAAACGTTACGGACCGACTGACCGACCGACGGACGGACATTTTTGGGAGACTTGTTTTTTATGGTGTATAAGTGATAGATTTCACGAATACAATACCTTTCTCGCTCCGCTCGAAAGTAAAAATGAAGTGGATTGACATTAGCTGTCACGCAACATTTCATTTTCTTCTATTCTACTAGTAGTCCGCTCCCTTATAGTCTTATATCGCCAAATTGCACCAATTTTTTTCCAGGAACTGGTTAGGTACATAGCTCTCAATTTTTGATAGGAGCCGATTATTAAATTTTCTATGGAAATTTTTTTAAATTCAAGAATTGGCTAAAATAAAAAATTGAGAGCTATGTACCTAACTAGTACCTGGAAAAAAAAATGGTGAAATTGTAAGGCGTGTCTACGTGAAACAGCTAACTGACGGCACTATAGCGTTTGCGATTTTAGAAAGCCACTAGACTCAGGGCCCAGCAGTACCTAAATATTTTATTTTTATTTGGGATGCTTACGGGCAATAATAAACATGAGTTAATAAATGCGTTGAACTAAGCTAATTACAAGCATTCACCGATAGCCAATAAAAAATACATTGCTAATACTAAAATATTAAAGGTAAAAAGGAAACATCTACTTCTCCGACCATACATTAGTATCCTTAAAATGCACATTGGCAAGTCTCTGTTATATGTATCTATACTAGTGATCCAGCCCCGTAAGGAAAAAAACCGGCCAAGTGCGAGTCGGACTCGCGCACCGAGGGTTCCGTACCACCACATAATCATAATTGTATTAGTTGAAATTTCAGTAAGTTAATGTGCTAGATTTTTTGAGTACGACACGCGCTTGACCAAATTTTATTATTTGTTATTTATTATTTGTTGTTATTTTCTAGCTTATGCACTATAAACATACCCATTTTCAAGTTTGTAAGTGTTCCCGTTTTTAAAATAGAACTAAAACAAAAATCGCCTCCGCGACCAATCAACTAGACCCCTCTCTTATATGAATGTTCTTAAAACGAGAGCTCACCTCAATTGGTTACCATTAGTTGTGAGAAAAGTTGTAATATTCAATGATTTCAGACTTTCACCTTTATTTGTACTGTGAGACCTAGCTTCTAGCCAAATTTCATAATTTTAGGTCAACGGGAAGTACCCTATAGGTTTTGCTTTAGTGCATAAATGTATGGAGATGAGGACATAAAATGTCATATCTTTTGATTGCGTCGTTGTACAAAAATTGAAATTTTCCGATCTTGTGTGTTTCATGGACCCTAATATATGATATCAATTTCAACCTGATACCTTTAGCCGTTCGTGAGATAAAGGGTCTTGACAGACAGACAGACAGACGGACAGACAGACAGACAGACGGACAACAAAGTGATCCTATAAGGGTTCCGTTTTTAGGGTTCCGATACCAAAATGGTAAAAAAAAGGAACCCTTATGGTGCCGCTCTGTCTGTCTGTCTGTCTGTCCGTCTGTCTGTCACACCTCTATATCTCAGCAACCACTTACGCTATCGAGCTGAAATTTGGAATAGTTTTAGAATATAGTTGCCCAACTTAATTGCACATGAAAATTTTTTGAAAAAAGTATGATTATTAATGTAAAGGGGGCCAAAATAGGGGGGGCCAAATTTCAAATTGTCGCTACTAGGTCGAGTGGGGTATCATATGAAAGGGCTTTACTTGTACATTTTAAAATATATTTTTGTATTTTTTTAAGTTTCTTAGTTTTCAAGTTATGATGAAAAATGTCAAAAAAAATACCATTCCCCCCCCTTATCTCCGAAGTTTGAGTAAGGGAAAATCTGAATTAATTACAGTTGACAGAGGTTTATGTAAACTTTACAGCAAAAATAAAACGATCTTTCTAAGTTGCACAGTTTTTCAGAAATCTGCAAAAAACCTTTACAAACAAATTTAGTTTTGCGGTCCTGAAAATGGACTTTATTGCTTCCAAAAATACTATAGGTATATCGGAACCCTCGGCGCGCGAGTCCGACTCGCACTTGACCGGTTTTTTTTTCTTTTGAGGTACGGAACCCTAAAAAAGGGGTCAACTTCGGAATTCGAGCTAACAAGCTGTAAATTCTTGTACACCTTCATTTTGGTGTTCCAAAAGTCGTCTCAAAAGTCTCATAAAATCTCGTGTCCGCGTCGTAAGTTATTCAATGTATTCAGTGTAATTATAAACTCATTAGATGAAATACTTTTTGTAAGTTTATTTTAAATCTATTGTAATTAATCTATAGTAAACTCGCTTAAGTGTGAGATTTTCCTTAAGGGGAATCTTGAGGTATTGCATTAATTAATAAACAGAAATTGAGTAGCTGTCATCGGAGCAATTATCACTTGAGTGTTAAAAACACACTCACTAATTTATAAACGAAACTTAACTCAAAATTGTTGATGCTGTCAAATAGTGACTGAGTGAGTATTATTTTGTTCAGGCCAAGGAATTTGGAATTTGCTGTTGGTGTAGTTCAGGCTGTATATTATTTGTATTAAAACAAAACGCAGACATAAATTCTTTTTGCTCTTTTGACGTTTGACTCAAAGACAGATACTTGAGATTGATATTTGGATAGTAGTTTATTAATTAGCAAGATCTTGAGACGCTCATTGCATCTTGAGAATTAAGTCAGCTGACATGGTCTTGGAGAAGATTTCTAGAGGGATTTATCAGTACGGGACTAATTTATTTAAAGTAAGTTTTAAGTAAAAAGAAAACGAGTAAATATATTGTATTTTTATCTTTATTCAGTAGCAATATATTTAAAACAACCAGAATAGAAATGAAGTGAAAATATATGTAAATTTGTTGCAAATTTTATGCTCTACAATTCTTACATCAATGTTAACATCACTGGAGCTATAGAAACCGAGATAATAGCGATAAACTGATTTTTGTGACCTTTGACCTTGAATTACTTACGACGCGGACACGAGATTTTATGAGACTTTTGAGGCAACTTCTAGAGCACCAAAATGAAGGTGTACACGAGTGTACAGCTTGTTAGCTTTTATTCCGAGGTGAATTCCTTATATGACTGGACCATAGCTGTAACCACCAATTTGAGAACGACAATTACACCCGTGAAGGCATCCAAAGAATTAGGAATACGAGAGAACTGAATTTTCTTTTTTCTGCTCGTGGCTGACACACACTTGGCCGGTTTTTTATTAAAATGATTTTATGTTTAGGTCTTATTACCAAGTAGTTTTGCATCTTCACATACCATGTACACATGTCCAAGAAAGTCCCTCCATTGACTCCTTCAAAAAAAGGGTGAAGGAGCATTTCCTCTCGCAAGTCACTTCATAGTCATTATCATTGTTAATTTATCTATTTAACTTTCATATATCTATGTATATATTCTATTATAAGTACATATATGTATATGTGTAATTATTATGTAAGTAGTATATTCTTATCTGTATTTGTCTTAGTTTATTATAAGTTATTTATATATAATTGTAGGTATATTTATGGACTTTTATTTTAATTATACTTTCTGCACTATTGTGTCCCGCTGCTATTCACATTCTCACTGCCTTAGGTTGGCTGAAAGAAATCTCTTTTAGAGATATTCCCGCCCTTGTATATGTCCTTTAATTTTGTAATTTTATTTTAAGTTTGTGTGCAATAAAGAATATATATATATATACAAAATACTAAGTGCGATCTCAGGAAAAGGTACCCAAGACCGCCTTATGTTGTCTTGAAATGCCAAATGCTATAGATGCCTACATTACATCGATCTATGCACAGGAACAAACCACTCACTTCCGCCTCCGGGGATGTTCCGGAAACAGGCGTCGGTTACAGGGCCGCCACTAGGCTGCGGTTAGCGCCCCTTGTATTTATCGCCCTTGGGCACCAAGATTTTAAACAATTTACACCATTGTTTAATATTGTAAAGGTCAGTAGAGCTTATTCTCTCCAAGAAGAATGGTGGCCGTTTGCTGTATATGTAGAGTGTGGCAAAAGGTGATTTGTCATGTATGTTTCTGTGTGATTAAGGTTAAATAATACCTATACTGAAACATGTTCACTTAGACTCTCGTCATATAAAATCTGTCTTGCTTGGAATTCGAACCTAAAACCTTCGGAATGGTAAGCAGCTGCATCTACCACTGCAGAATCAAGTGATTTTTTCTTCTTATTTTCGTGTCAAGTGATGTACTGGCTGACAATTTTCTTTCAAGCTATTGTTGTCTGTAATAATTTGGCTTAGCAATTTTCTCTTATTTCTTTCTTTTAAGACTCATAGAAAAACAATGGTATTCACCGTGTTTTCACATTTAAATTAATTACCCTTCACTAGGAGCGACCCTTGCTATCTGAAGAATTGCCTTTGACATTTACATCCTCCCATCCATTTTCATATTCGCATGTAAGGAAAATTACAAGGAAAAAATATGGTACATGATATTGGCAGGATATTAAGTAAAATGTTCACAAAGTAATTTGTGGAATAAAGAGACAAAAAGGGTTACGGAGGTCGAAATACGAAAGTAATAGTATATTATGTAATTAGTGAATAAAAGACGGATTTAAAGCGAAGGCTAGAGATGAATCACGAGCAAGTAAAGGATCCTAACTACTGAATCACGACCGCAGGGAGTGATTCATGACGATTGAATTACGAGCGTAGCGAGTGATTCAAGTGTTAGAATCCTGAGCGACGCGAGTGATTCATGGCACTCGATTTAAATCCCTTTTATTCAAGAGTTGCATACTATACTTTATACCATGACTACGAGAAAAAGAAATATTTAAGCGAAAATATACATTTAAGGAGGTTGTATAGCATTGAGATGGAAGTCGAATATAATAATATTCATGTAACAAATATTTGTTAATAAGGCGCGCAAGGTACTGAGTACAGACTAAACTTCCAAACAGCCATCAAAAATTTATATCTTGTTACTTAAATGACAAATTTATTGTTGATTAGTTAATTAAATATCATAAAATGAATATACATTCATCCTATTTCCTCAAATACAGCTTAATTTGCTGACCACCCCGTTTGCTGACCACCTCTTTTATATTTATGCTCTCCTGGTAGTATGCCCGTCCAAGCCTCCACTTGCTGACCTCCTCTTGAAAATTCATGTTCTCCTGGCATTTCGTATTAAGTCGCTGCTCTTAAGGTTGTGAGATGGAGGTCGGATAAATTGATGTGTTCTAAATTTAAACACCAAAATCGTGATTAAAAGGGCTTTTTATTCACTGTTTTCAGTGAATAAAATAATCTTTTTAGAGAAGGAATGGTATAATAGTATATTATGCAATTAGTGAATAAAAGACGGATTTAAAGCGAGGGCCAGAGATGAATCAGGAGCAAGTGAAGGATTCTAACGACTGAATCACGAGCGCAGCGAGTGATTCAAGTGTTAGAATCCTGAGCGACGCGAGTGATTCATGAGCCTCGATTTAAATCCGTTTTATTCAAGAGGTGCATACTATACTTTATACCATGACTACGAGAAAAAGAAAGATTTAAGCGAAAATATACATTTAAGGATTGAGATGGAGTCGAATATATTCATGTAACAAATATTTGTTAATAAGGCGCGCATCGCATTCTAGCGGGCACAGATTATATGCGTATTTGAGAGGTACAGACTTAACTTCCAAACAGCCATCAAAAATTTATTTCTTGTCAGTCACCCCGTAGTAAGTCTTATAAGTATTTAATTACTAACTGATTTTCCCTACAAATTGAATCATTAAAAGTTCCAAACCGGCTAACCATTCCATTAGCTTCTATCAAAAGCGTTCTCAATTGACAACCTCAACTTACAACTAACTTGTTCCTCCCTAACAACTACAATTTCCAATCGAACCTTCGATTTTTCTCCCAATCCTTCATGTTTTCAGTAACGAGCTCTTCAAAACTACCGCTCATTTAGAGGGTAACTTTCGGGATTCAGGATAAATTCTACTCTGTTATGTAACTACTAATTTTTGCCCGCAACTTCGTTCGCATATCGAGAAAAATATACCAGTCTTTCAGTCGAGCTATTAACTTTTTTTATTGCAATGGATTCACTCAAACAGAAGATATGCGATGACACAATTTCAAGTGGCTTCGCCTTGATGACCCTGTTTGAATCAGTCCGGTTGTTTGTGTGTACTCTAAAAGTCCAAACTCCACGCGAACGAAGTCGTTCGTGGGCACAGCTAGTTTTTTAATATCTTCAATTTACAGAAAAAATCAATTTACAATTTTTTTGTAGACAAATATGATGAACAATCTTCTCAAAAAACCATGTATTCAAGTGTCTACTTTCAAAATTAGATCAAATCAACAATACGAGTACTCTCAGAGAGGAGGCAAATCACTTACGTTATAAATACTTGTTTTATCGGAAAAGAAACAGTGGCTTTTCTTTAAACGCTAGTAGAATTTGGAAGAAATTAGTATTGTTAGAATCCAGGGACTAGATAATTACTAGTAGAATCAAATGAAAATGTATGGAACTGGCATTAGCTATCAAGTGACATTTTGTTAGCAAAATATGGCAATTCCATACATTTTCATTCTATTCTGCTACTAGCATTTACGATCATAGGATACACTTGTCCAGGCTTTTTGATGTGCTTTGAATGACAACTAGTCTGTAGGTAGTACAAAAAATCGACCAAGTGCGAGTCGGACTCGCGCACCGAGGGTTCCGTACCACTAAGGTAAAAATATCGTCTTAATAATTGTTTTTAATGCGCGTGGGTTCGACTCGCCCTTGAACAGCATTTATTATTTTTTTTACAGCTTATGCACAATAAGTATACCAATTTACATGCTTGTACTCGTAAGTGTTCCCGTTTTTATGATAGAGCTCAAAAAATCTAGAAAAAATCGCATAAAAAACACGTTTGTAGTGATCGAGTAATCTGTGAAATTTTCAACTGTTCTGTACCTATTACGGTTCATGAGATACAGCCCGCTGACAGACAGACAGACGGACATCGAAAGCATATTATTAGGGTTCCGTTTTTTATTCTTTGGGTACGGAACCCTAAAAAGCCCAAACGAATTGAAAGATTTCGTACCTATGTTGTGTTGTTTATTTATAAACTGTATCAGAGGTCGGTTCAAAATGGCCGCGTTTGATGACTGCGTAACAAGTGTAAGGAACGGCATCGTAAAGAATAATGACAGCCATGAACGAACCACGTGGGCACGTAATGAACTTTTTATTGCATTCAGAATACGGCAGTCACATAATTTAATCATTACCGACCGTTTAGAGTTTTTGGTGAACGCTTTTTTGAAGAAATAATAATGAAATGCAGCTTTCTGAAAAATATTTAAGATACTACAGCTTTTTAAAATTTGAGAACTATTTTCGACAAAGATATCGTGCCTGTTAAAATTATGTCACCAAATCAAGCGACACCTCTTGACTTCTTGATAATTTTTCGTTTTAACAGTGGATTGACTTTTTGACTATTGAACTTGACAATCGCAATAATACTGTAATTGTGACTAACAACAGTTGTATCGACCATATTGGGCGACGTAAATTAATAAATTAAATTAAGCTATTGCAAACGTCACAGTGTCTCGAGTGGTGCCGGCAAAGAATAGTACCGACCCTCTCTACCCGTGGGTGTCGTAAGAGGCGACTAAGGGCTTATGAACCGGAGGATGGGCAGCAGCATCTTTCTGTGTATCTTACATACTGCAGTCACCAACAACAGCGGTCGCCAGCCGCAACGCTTACAAGCGTGGTGACTATGGTAAATCCTCTCCTAAGTACCACGCATTTTTTCAAGTTCTGGAGGGAGTTCCCTGTCCTGCAGTGCACGTGTTATGGGATTATATGATGATGATATGATTGCAAACTTGGCGAGTATGGCAGTTCCTCTCAAAATTCAACATCGTGGCCAAAACTACAAATGGGTGGCCTTGTCCTGCCCTGAGCCTGTACTTGAGCAGTAAACATTTTACCCAATCGAAGATTTATTTTTAAATTAACATGCTCTTAACCTTAATCTAGACTTACATGAAGTCGAAGATGGTACGAGCCTATAAAAGAAACTGACCAATTTCGAGTCGGACTCGCGCACCGGGGGTTCCGTACCACTTAGGTAAATATACCGTCTTAGTTATGGACGCGCAGTCATGCAGAAGTGTCCGACACACACTTGACCAGTTTTTAGTATTTGTTGTTATTATATAGTTATGCACTATAAACGTAACAATTTTCTTGATGAATAGAGCTAAAACAAAAATCTAGCAAAAATCTCATAAATAACACCTTTTTAGTCGAGGAGCCACCTTTATTTTATTTTTTAGTATTTGTTGTTATAGCGGCAACAGAAATATATAATCTGTGGAAATTTCAACTGTCTACCCATTACGGTTCATGAGATACAGCCCGCTGACAGACAAAAAGACAGACATCGGAGGCATATTAATAGGTGCCCGTTTTTCACCCTTTGGGTACCCTAAAAAGTCTATTCATTCACAAGTTAAGAGAGGTAGTAGTAATTTAAAAAGTAAAGTAAAAAGTTTAGCTTGGCGTAGTGACGAGTTAAATATTCCATAGATCTCATTAGCATTAGTATGCATAAAAGCCAAAATTGTAAACGCGTAATCCCCGCCGAAATATTTCAGCCATTTCAAATACCAGTGGTAATTACTACAAACGTAGCGTTTTGTAAAATCTTAATTACTACGCGCTACGCCGTAGCAGGCTTATAAACTGTAGCAAGCGGTTTAGTCCGCTTATATCGCCAAATTCACCCAATTGCACCAAATTTTTTCCAGGTACTAGTTAGGTACATAGCTCTCAATTTTTGATAGGAGCCAATTCTTGAATTTTCTATGGATTTTTTTTGAAATTCAAGAATTGGCTCCATTCAAAAATTGTAAGCTATGTACCTAACTTAGTACCTGGAACAAATTTGGTGAAATTGTAAGCCGTGTCTACGTGAAACAGCTAACTGACCGAACTAGTTATCAAGTGTAGACAGAATGCTTTACTGACAAATTTACTAAAAACTGTAAGAATAGGTAGGCAATCGACACTGATCAATTTTTGCGAAAGTAATAAGCTTGTTGAAGATAAGAAGAATATTTATTTACTCTTTAGAAACTGTCTATGAAGGAAAACTAACTAATTGTTTAGAATGGACTTAGTCTAACTCAATCTAGTCAAGTATACGAGCTTCCCTATGATATAAAATATGGAAAAGACTGGAAAAGATTCGAGTTATTTGATATTGAGAACTTGAATTGTGGATAAAAATGACGAAATATTTTTTTTCTAAGAAATATTTAATTTCTTTACATGTACGCCTTTTTCATTTTGGGTGCGTCTATCATAAAGTACACAGCAGGTCAGGAGAGCAGGCAAATGTATGGCACGTTCTATACAAAATTCATGAAGCACAGCTGTGAAGTATAGAACGGATTGAGCATATTTACATGAATTTCGCTCTGTAACTGTGAGAGTCATATCGAAGTCTGCGTCAGCGATTGCGTGGAATTCATTTAAGAAGGGTCCAAAGAGGTACTTAGTGAAATCGACGGAGCCGATTTCATTGAATATATGAAAAGTTTTCTTTTCTATGTAATATCATGTGCGTCTCCGTCGCGTTCTGTCGGTATTCACCACAACAAATCTGTTACCTACTGGAATTTACTTGTAGCGTGCCAAGTTTCATGCCAGTAGAATGCGAGAAGAGCAGCTCCCCAAGCAACCTATGAATTGGATCATTACCATAATTTTTGAACTCTTAGAGTCACTGTCCTCGTACCTACGCGATATTAATCACCCAAGCGATATATAAATCACTCAGGCGATATTTAATATTTAATTTTATTTATATTAATCTCTTGCTCTTGCAACTGCTTATGCATCCTGCCTTTGACCTATTACATCAGGACTGTTTTTACGTCTTACCTTACTTCTTCTTGTCAGTGATTTCGACCCGTTTAAGTCGCAACACTTAATTCCCTACTTAAATAGGCTTCAGCCTACAAAAGTCTGCATTGATTTAATGGAGACGTTTTACAGCAACAAGTCGGTTGAACAGGGCGGATAAGATCGCTAAGCCAAGCGACACCTCTTATCAGCTGTCTGGTTGCCATCCTATCGGCAGAATGGTAATAACGTTCAGGATTTAGATCATGGAGTTAATTTTTCAAAGGCCATTTGACAGTATAAAGTGATGTGAGTTCGGAAAAGCCAGGTTTTGATTTAATAAACAATTCAATTTAAACATAAGAAAACATATATGATATTATTGGGGATACATACTAGTGTTGTAGGTAGGTATTCAATAACATGATTGGACAAAGATGGCTAAATAGAAAAGAAACTTAAAGTTACCTCTATTTGAGACATTTAATCACATTTTTACAACTTTACTTTTTAAATCAATAATTTGGAAGTAAGTAAGTCATTCACCAAATGTGGTTCACATCTGGGGGTCAAGACAACTTGCGATTTGACTAAATTGAGCGTCATGAAATGTATGGGATGACATTTGACATATTATGTCATTCCATACATTTTACGACGATAGCTTTCGTCATGTAAGATCCCCTGATTGGAGTATATTCTTTAGATTTTATTCAAACTTTTCTTAATAATAACCCGCAACCAATCAACGGGTACATACAAGTGCACTAGTGACATGGGCCAGCGCTTACACTAAGTACTATAAAATGACCCATCAAAGCGGTTTAAAAACTACGAAAGTCTATGAGTTAACCTGTCGCCTGTACCTATTTACTTCTACAATGGCCTTTACACTCTACCTATTTGTAATCCTGAAAGTAGCAGAAGACAATAAATCGCTAAAATAAATCCGTTTACAGCAACAAGTAGGACAGGTTGGATTAGATTGATGGGCTGGGTCGCATCTATCTTATCAATCGACTTGCTGTTTTGTTGAAGCTCAAACTACACCTATATATTCTTCTTATTTTAAACGAAATAAAACAGTATTAAGCATGACTTGGTAACTATATCTAACGTGACATATCGGTGTCTAATCGATATGTGGTAATAAATTAAGAATAGATATTTTTGTTCATTGAAAACATTTAATACTACAACTTTGTAAGCTTCGTAGCATTAATTCCTGTGACTTTATATGACGAAAAACTTCCATGGAACAATACAGTCTAGTCTAGGCAACGAAGCGGATCGTTGTATGAAGACCCCCGCATTAAATCCTCAGTCGATGAAACTTTGCTGGGGTACTACACTACATGAGACAAACTTTCTATAAAAAAATCCAATAAAAATCGGTACTTTTAATTTTTCCATACAAAAATTTAAAAAAATGTATGAAAAAATTTTTTTGTACATTTTTTTTGGATATTTTGAATTTACATTTTATTCATGATTCTTTATCATCCTGTCAAATAAAATCTGCCTGAGAGAATTATGTTGAGGTCAACTGCTTCGTTGCCTACACTAGTCGCAGTTTTGCCGAATTCCTTTTTTTTACATGCAATTTCTTCTTTCTTAGCGCGCTTAATTGGGCAGACGTTTATGTAAAGTTATTTTCGTAATTGGAACATATGTTGGAACTCTTTTCCTTGTGTCCATACCGTATAAAAACTTGGGGTCATATTATATTTTAACCAAGGCGAGGCCCGCAAAAATATTCCTTTTATCCCAATAAGAGTTAATGACATTATTCGGACTATTACATACATACATATAACACCACGCCTCTTTCCCGTCGGGGTAGGCAGAGACCACAGTCCTCCACCTGCTACGATCTTGACATACTTCCCTTGCTTCCTGTACTTTCATCAATCCTTTCATACATGCTCGTCGGTTTAGGGTACTTTTAACCTGGCCTTTATTCAGAACGTCCTGAATTTGGTCCTGGTACGTTGCAAATACAAATTAGAAATACTTACATGTATGTTAAACTCATAACTCAGTTGCAGGCGGGTAAAAGAAGAATTCGTCAAATATGTCCATTGGTTCTCAAGGTATACCGTAAGTTGTACTGTAACGAACAGCATTTAATTTTTATTTATTTATCTGTTCGTTTACCACGAGCACGTTTTGCAAGAAGAATAATTTTGTCTCTTTATTAGGTTATTATCTTTTGAGCTGAACAATTTGTTTGTTCAAAATATCACGTACATTCGAAATACGAGTATAAGGCTCCAAGTATGCGACAAAATTACTTTAATGTTTTATGTTAATGCATAAACCGCCTGATTTGTTCACACATTGTCCTTTTCTGAGACTGTTCCTACCATTACAATGATATGTTTGGATAAAAGACTAGGATGAAATTCAGAATTCGGCTCTCCTTCTTAGAGTTAGAACTTAAACTGGACCAGATTTGACAACAAAGTTTTTCTGAGGTTTTGAACACCGCAGAATTCAAACATCAATGTTGTCAAGCCGAAATCCTACTAGTTCAAAAAAGACATAAAATATAGGCTAAATTACGGCGGGAGGCTTCATGTTTTACTCCCACTCTATAAGGATTTTAGACTGAAACAATTCTGACTTTAAAATTAACAATAAAATTTAAGCGACATTCAACGTACCGGTACTTGAAATTGAATTTATGCTCGAAAATAAGCGCCAGGTCATGATTCAAATTGGTCTATCGTACACACAGCCACACGTCGGTGAAAACACTTTGACCTTGGGCGGGTCTGTGGGTTCGGGCGTTTGTAGAATAGCGCTGGCTCAGCTTATACTGGTGTTGTTTCCACTTGCTTGGTGCCGTGAGTATATAATATAACGACGGGAACAAAGACCAAAAATAACTTGCGGAAACAAGCGGTTTCTAGCCACTGCTTTCAGCACCTGCTGTCTTATTTAGTAAGACAGCAGGTTGCCTATTCTGAGAACCATAAGATAATTGGAACACAGTTCTGGGTTTACGACAGAAATAGGCTAGAAGTGGTAGGTACTACTCTGACCTTTTGCATAAAATCCTAACCACCTTGAACTCTACCTATTCGCTACAGAACACCAAAACTAACACAATAAAGACCCATTTTAGGAAGTAACTGGACTTAGTAGCAGATTTACCGGCAATATTGCAAATTTATGCGCGCTCAGTGCATAATGGAAGTCGGTAGTCAACAAATGACTTTGGGACAGTGCCAACTATCCACCTGAATAGCTTTTACAGATAAAATGCTGAGCTGTGGTTCTTAACACCTTTTGTAAGTGATAGATATTGCGTTAACCTTTGTTTTAAGTGCTGGATTTCTTTTTTTTATGATGTGGTATAGCTATCGTTAAAATGTAGATTTCCTGATACGGTATGTTAAAGTGCGAAATTTTTCGCTTTACCTTCTTAATTCGTACTTTACCGTTTTAGGGAACGAAAAATCGATCTAACTAGATCTCATGTTTGGAAAAATTCGTGTTCTCCGTTTCTTGAGTATTTCTTGAAAATAGCGCGTTTCAGAAACCCTACAGCGCCATCTGTTAGTGGGCTTTGGTTAAGATTATACAGAGCAAAGCTTGGTCGCTTAAGTACTAGATTTTTATAAATGTTTCAGAATTTGTCGCCTATAGAAAACAAATATTGAATACTGAGGCGTTAAAACTTTGGATGAAAGTGGTTGTATAAAATGTAGGTATCAACCCAGTTCTGTAATTTTGCCTCTCAATTAAAATAAGAGGAAGGATAATTTGTAAAATTCAGCAATACGAAACAAAATTAACCAAGTACCTATTATGAGGAGTTTCTCTCACAACTTTCGTCCACTGGGAAGTCAGAGTTCGTTATAGGGAAATATTTAATAGGGTTCTGCAAACTCCCAGTGGCCGTGCGACCGTTTATCACTACGGAACCCTGGCGGAATAATAACGAACACTGCTGCCAACTTGAGAGAAAAACAAAAGACAATCTGCTGCTTATTATGGGAGCTTAGACGGGCTTGGACGGATATTTTTTTATATTTTTTCGTTGTAGCTTTTGAACAGTTTTTAATTATGACGGGGGCGGAGGTAGGTATTAAGTCTAAATATTGATAGACTGCTAACAACAACGCAGTATGATTCTTTTTTCTTTGTTGTATCTTTATGACCCAGAGTGGCTACGACGGTTATGACGGCTATGATGGTTGGCGTCTGAAGTCTCGTACTTGATTCAAGAACGCTTCGATTTTGGATAAATCGTTCTTCTTCTTAGCGTGTTGATCAATTACAAATATTTAAATTTTTGTAGCCCATAACGTTGGAACATTTACTGCATAATTTGTGGCTTCACGCGTACACGTGGATGTACATGGATATTCAATTCAATTAATTTATTCAATACATTTACAACTTACAGCAAAATGCCAAATCGTCATAAAGTTAAATAACAATCAGTACATACTTAGTACAAACGCAATTTATGAACTATAATATGATATGTCAGGGAACTAAACTACCTAAATCTAGAAACCTGTGAGCACTACCAAGAAGGCACCTGAACGAATCAGCGAATAGGTCAATATTATCGCACTGAGCAAGCATGTCACCGATAAGAGTTAATGCCTTCACTGTGGGCGCGTGCGCTGAACGCACCGTACGTGTCGCGGGAAGTTGCAACAGTCGCGGTCGGCGACGTGGCGCTATTGCCCCATTCGCGTCCCGAGGATGGATATGCGGGACAGGAGGTTAGGTGTTCCATTCTTTGTAGGGAGGTACCACACTCACATTTGTTATAGGAGTTGTCGGTGAGACCCCTGCTGTCTTTGCATCGACCGATCGATAAATCGTTGAATAATTGCTATTGCGGTTTCGTCCTCTACAGGAGCATAAAGATAGAGACCGGGACGAAGCCCTTGTCGAAGACGCTTTGCTCATAGTAATTCAACAAAAGCGGATGGACTTTCTTTTGGAAAAAACGTTGGTGAATAAACGCAGAAGATGATGAGGTATGAATAACACGACTCAGTTTGGGCGCTAAGGAGTGGAATTTTCTGCCTGACTCGGTGATCTTAAGTTCGTGTAAACTGAATCTGAACTGAAGGCTAAGGCACTTTCCCTGAGAAACATAGGTCGAAATAAAAATTTAAAAAATTGATCTCCCATACAAAATGCACTATTAGCTGATTTTTAATTATTTTTTATTTAATTTATTAGGTGAGCACAACAGGATGTAGACTTTCTCTTTAAACATCTAAACAGGCTCACTAGTACGGTTCAAAAATACAGTTCTTTAAAGGTCGGATGAATAATAGGGTCCCATTAGCACCCTTTGGGTACGGAACCCTAACAAAGCAAGAATCATTAATATCAAACCCGAGACAACTTCAACTTTTTGCGAGTTCCTTATAGAAAGTCTGCGCGGAAATATCTCCTAATCTCTGAAGCGCGAAGTATTTTGATAAGGATTATTGTGGAGATTTATTTGAGCAGCAATTTGAGATTTATGTTTACTTAGTTGAATAATAAATAAAAATAACAAAGTGCTTAAGATACGAGAGGAGCGACAATGGGATGGTCTATTATTATTAATGTAGGGTTTGTCTAGTTTAGTTTAAAACTATAAGTAGAGTTAGGTACCTAGTAATTTATTAGAACGTAAAAATTAAAGAAACAATTATTTTTTGATACGACTTTTTCGAAGTAATAAATGCATCGAAAAAAATACGAGACTTTAAGATGTATTTCTAACGATCAGATAATTTTTGCCTTGCTCCATGCGTTAAAAAAAATGTTTAATTTTACTTGTTCTCTGTACATATTTCTGCATCTTTGCCCTGCTCAATGCGTTAAAGAAAATTGTTTAATTTTACTTGTTCTCTCTACATATTGCTGCATCTTTAATACCAATTTTAACTCCACCTTGAACAGTACAGTGCCACAAACTTATATGTTCCGGTAAAGCTACGAATGGATTAGACGGAGGTAGAGACATCCAAGGCTCGTCTAGTTGCTCAAATTTGACGGCGCTTTTTCTCGAGACTCAGTTCATGCGATGTCGGTTTTCTGACCATGTCCAAAGGCATGTTTGCCTCACATAGTTTGGAGCAACTGTCTAGCTGGGCGTTATTTGTCATGGCGTTCGTTCCTTACATCATCATAACATCCCACACAACGTCCACTACAGAACAGTGAGCTCCCTCCATAATTCTAGCTTTTGGTGGAAAAATGTGGAGTGGAATTACTATAGTCACCTCGCTTATCAGCGTTACGGCTGGCACCATGGACCGCGGTTGTAGGTGACCACAGTAAGTAAGTTGGTATGATGCATAGGAGGATTCTGCTGCCCATCGTCCAGTTTATAACCCTTAGTCGCCTCTTACGACACCCACGGGTATGTATGGCATGGTACTATTCTTTGCCGGCACCACACGTTTCTTGCATACGAGAGCTTTATGGACTAAAAGGTTATCAAAAAATATTTGTTTTGACTAAATATTTATTCAACATCGATGGCTGATATACAGGGTGTTTAAACCTCCTCAGGCTTTTCGAGCTCTTGTTTTATTGAACAACTTTAGTTTTTCGACTTTTGAGAATTCGCAAAGTGCTTCTGCAATGGGTCAATTTGCATGGAAATGCCAATAAAAATTATATTAATTTTGAAACAAGTTGTTTAGTTGTTACCCGAGAGGTTTGTAGAAGAATGTATACCTAACGCCTTGTATATATTTTTATCTTTCCATATTCGTCAAGACGTAAAAATTCAGACTCAAACGAAGTTTATCGCACTGTACAGCAAAGAGCACGTCAAGCTAGACACATTTGACGTTGTACTGTTCTTACTACAATAGCCGTAAGGACTAGAGTCGCACTGCGCTTGACCAACTCTTGATTGCAGCTGTTGTGTCCGGTTTCTGGCTAAAACGTTGCTCCATATATTGTTTTTCGGTTTTTATTGATTTTGTACGATAAAATACGATATAGTAAATCAAAAAAATTCCACAACAAGTCGCTAGATGGTAATAAACTTTCCTCGCCAAATGAACTGAAAACTAGTTTGGATTTGTTCCAAAGCGCTCTTATTCTAGTACAATGCTTCACAATTCAATTGGATATTTACCCAATAACCGATACTAGTCATTTTGTGCTGTGCTCAGAAACTAGGTGAATTCGTGAGTTTTCTTTTTATAAGGTTACTTACTGTTAGGTAATGATTAGGAAGTTTGTTTTATAGGTGTGTTCCAGAATTTGCATGCATACTTTCAGTGAACGGATTTTTGAGACCTCTTCCTCATTGCTCACCGACCTTCAAGAACATCTGTGAAAAAAAATGCTTATACTTACATTGTCTTTCAATCATCAGTCTAAGTTTTATTGCTTCAATGAGTTAGTTTTACATAGGATGGGGTAAAGCAGCTGTGTTTCGTTTTGAAGGTAAAGGGAGCCAGTGAAGTTACTGACACACGAGATGTACCATCTTAGTTCTCAGGGTCGGCATCGCACTTTTATGTGTTATTCCTGTCAAATTATGGCACTAATTATAACATTGCGGGTGATACCTACTCGTTTGAATACTAGTGACATAAAAAATGCCTTACCCATTTTAACCCTATTAGTGCGAAGGCCATGCCCATGGCTGAACAGGGAGCTGCAGAGAAAAACGGGCCAGCTATCTTTTGAACAGGCCATGTTTACGGCTACTGATCTTTTTTTGACCGCATTTGACCATGTCGTGAGAGACGTTGTGGTCGAAGATGGAGCATGCTTACCTAGATAATGCCTGTTGACTCTAGCCTTGAAAAGATCCAGATTAATATTGTTCAGTGAAATGATCAATCGAAAGATCACTTAAGGTGATCTGTGACGGACAGCTTAGACCCGAACGCAACTAAATGGAGCCTCTGCTGCAAATATAAGGTTTTATTTTTTTAATGCAATAAGTACCAACTATATATGTGCAAAACGTTGATCAGCGTAAATTTCATGGTGCAAATTCAACGCCTAAGAACAATTTCGATAAGAAAAATATCTCCATATGTCCAGTAAAGTCAATTACTCTCGTCAATCCGTGATTTACGTGAGTACGATCACTCACACATGCACACAAAGCACAAGCCGTACAGTTTTGACCGCATGCCCACAATCGTAATATTAAACCAAAAATTGCTAACAAAAACTAGTACTTTCAGTACATTAGCAGTATTTTAGTATTAATCAGCAAAAAATTTAACTAAAAATAGCAGTATTCGTTCTTTTTTCAACAGAATTTAATGTCCCGCGTAAGAATACAAGTCATTTGAATTTTTGAATGGAAAACGGATCACTTTAAGAAACTCATCGTCATTCATTACCCATGAAAAGTATGCGCTACATTTTTAAATTCAAATATTGATCCCACTTATCCGTGCAGGAAATAAACTTTCCACGAAAGAGTCAATTTCACTCGGCAAGCATGAATTTCCGATAATACTTATAGGGATATGTGAAAAATGCTGCCGCTCATATTTACAGCAGGTTGTGACACAGAAGAATGAAATAAAAATATCGTGGCGTAAATTTTTGGAAACAACACTGCTAAACAATACTGTTGACTGGGTCAGATTTGATATGCACAGGTGAATTTGAACAGGTCTGTGAAATCTAAAATCAGAGAATGTTCACTGGTACACTTTATCACACATGTGGCAACAACAATCATACATACATAACGTCCACTGCAGGACAGGGAGCTTCTTCCAGACTCCAGCATAAAACGTGTGGTACTTTGGGGGAAATTTAGAAATTTTGTTGAAATTCAAATTGGACAAGGTACCTATTTCTACAACTAACAGTTTCTGTTGTGCGGTTGTATTAGATTTTTTGTATTTTTTGCATACAACCTCAGCTCTCTACAGAATTACAGCTGAAGCCGACGGTTCAAGATGGACTGGTACTATTCTTATTGCATGTTCTTACTACTACCTAATAGCAAAGCTAATATTTAACGCTCGTCTAGGTTTTTCATGAATAAAAGTAGAATCTTAACTTTTAGCTCCACACTTGTCTTTAGATTTTTCAAACAAACCAACAAGACTATTTCAAGTGAATCTCGAGCTGCAAAGGCTTTTAAAACGAGATTTATTGCATCGCTCTCGGGAGCTAGAGCTAGCGTGTGTGAACGAGTAATGCAATCTTTACATTGCACTGGGACACTACCGCATAAAGTATTCCATTACCGGTGTTTTGAAAAGTGGAGGCATTTTTAATGGACTGAAATTATTCCGGTTTTATTGATACCACCTGTGTTGAGTATAATCTAGAAGATAAAAAATATTTGTAGATTTTTTATAAAAGAACAGAAGTTCTCTCTAAGCTTAACTATTTCCTATTAGAAGTATTGTTACAGATACCAAAACTGCTAAAAGAAGCCGATTTTCGCATTTTTTGTATCTGTAACTACTTTTTGAACTATATTTTTCAGGATTGATAGGTTCTAAATAAACTAGGGTATCTTTACTTCAATTTTGTAAGACAGATTTTCGATAAGTTTTGTATTTAGCTAGTAATATTTTTTTTAACTGATGGGGGCGCTAGTTGGCTGGGGTTAAGCCCTTAAAGGCATACAAACAGTAAATTTTGAAGGAAAAAAAAGAAAGGCTTTGACGAATTTGCTGAAGTCGTTAGAAACGTTTCAAAAGGTTCGTAAAGGCCATGTCAAAAATATCATTAACCTACGAGCGTTTCTGGGTTAATAAGAGTAGAAAAAGCGGATGATAGTAGAAAAGAGGTATGCCAAGATAGCAGGTAGGAGGATATGGTTTCTGCATACTCCTGAAAAAAGGGCGTGATTTCATGTATGTACGTGTTCTGGCAATACCTATTTTTATTTTTTAGTAGCACAATTTGTACCTATATACATGGAGTATGTTTCAAGCTTTCATCCATTACTTTTACCAACATTCAAATAGTAGAAACGAGTATGCATTAGGCTTCTACATTATGGATACTCTACCTACACGCGCGCATAAAAAATCTTTACGAGTCTAAACATATGAGATTTTTAAATCAGTTTTATGAGATAGTGACGTCGCGTCACATGACTGACTGCAGTCGTAAACTTTTACAATTGTAGTCAATGGTCATAAGCTTGCTACGAGTATGTTTGTGTAGGCAAACATTTTAGTAAAATAAATCTAGACTGACTGACGGAAAATGATAATGACTGACCGAAAATTTACAGCCTAAAAGACCGGTATGCTCTTGGATTCATTAAGTGTGTTTAAGATGCATCTTCAACAAACATACCTACAAAGTGTAACGGAAATGTGTGATAATACTGAAGGGTGTGCATCTGCCCATGAAACTGAACAACTTTTCCCAAGGAACATAGGTCGAAATACGAAAAACCAAATTTGAGCTCCAATACAAAATGCACTATCCTTAGAGTAATTAAATACTCTAAGGCACTATCTGATGCACTTTCTCTTGGAGGTCAAAAATTGATTTTGTTCTATGACCTTCTTGGGAAAAGTTCAGTTTCATGGGCAGATTCTATACCTTTCCGTGTAAGTATGCTAGAATCATTTAATTTTGGATAATTTTTATTTTTAATTATGGATTTTTCTCTTGGATACAACGTAAGTGAGTATAAGATGCATCTTCAATATACAGACATATACACTCACCGGCAGAAATAACCGGCCGGTCTGTTTTCTTTCATATATTTTTATACAAATATGGGGGAAAACGAAGCGTCAATATTTTACTTAAATTGAATAAAAATACAAATCTGATTGATGAGGTCTTTAGATAAGAACCTTATTAACAATATTGTCAAAGATTAGGTATATCTAAAATGTTGAAGAAAACCCGTGCGACTCTTAAAACATTTTAATTCGCTAAATGTTAGAGATTTTTAACAAAATGACGTATATTTTTTTCTGAACGATGCACGGAATTTCCTGGATACCGTGCACAGGTCTAATCTTCAAGAATCGGTAGTCAGACACCTTATTTAATGATCTCATTGTTTATTCACGGATATTTATTTCGTTTAGGAAATGTGTTGACGCTTCATTTGATCTCTTACTTGTATGAAAATGTAAGACAGAAAATAGACCGGCCTATAGGTATGCTGGAAAAATAAAATTTTATTCATAGGCTCCTTACAATTACAGTAAGTTAGGGAAACGTTGGAAAAAACTTTGTGACCGAAAGTGAACTAAACTCTAAAACAAATTGATTAAGTGATTTTGTTACTTTATCAACGGAAATGTGGCAGGGATTTTGTGCAAAGTCCGTCTGGAGAAGTACCACCCAATGTCCTATTTCTGCCGTAAAGCAGCAGTGTTTGCACTGTTGTGTTTCAGTTCAAAACGAAAAGGAGCAAGTGAAAATATCGACACATGAGACATACCATCTTAGTTCTCTTATTAGTGTCACATTCAGTGACTAATAATAGAGTGGGCAATATGGGTGGTGGTGACCACTTACCGCCATGTGGCCCACCTCCTCGTCTACTCACTATACATAATAAAAAAAAAAAAATCCATCCCTTCACACAAACTTTCCTGTAAAGAGAGATAGAACTGATCACAAAATATATAGGTACGCTAAACGAAATTTGATCAGTTTTTACCAACATGTCTCTCACACTACACCACCGACTATAATACCACGTTGAAGAGCTACAACAGCAAAAAAAACAAAGGCTGATGGATGAATTTGGTTTTTAAGGTTCCGTAGCCAACAAGGAACCCTTATAATTTCGTCATGTCTGTCTGTCTGTCTGTCTGCAGCTTAGCTCAGAGACCTTTAGTACTAGAAAGCTGGGTATGGATATTTGCCGGCAAAGTGGTAAAACAAAATGTTGGAAAATCATTTTTTTAGGATAGGTATCGCCCCTACAAATAAAGTGGGGGTGAAAATTATTTTTAGGTCTTTTACGAATAATTTGAGTCTGCATAAATAATTTTTAGATTTAGGGATCCGTTTGTAAAATGTGAGTCTCCCCTCCCTGCCAGCTAAACGGTTATTATAGGAAATGTGATGAAAATTTCCTAATTTTCTTTACTGATATGCGCCTAAATGTTGCGGTCAGCTAGTACATATAAATAGTATCAGTGCCAAGAGAATGTGAGAAACTATAGCCCTACCTACACTAATAGAATAGATTACAAATGTATAATATGAGATTGATTTATGCTAACGAAATGTTGCGTGATAGCTAATATCAATCCCATACGTTTTTATATATTCTATTAGCTTTTACGATTATAAGTAGAAAGCTATTTGTCTAGGTACACTAGACCTAGACACAAGTGGCTATCTATTAACTTAAACGCTAATAGAATAGAATAAAAATATATGGGACACAGTATGGGATTGACATAAGCTGTCACACAACATTTTGTTGGTCCCTTATTTTCATTCTATTACGTTAATAATAGTAGAAAACCGCTGGTCTATGTCTCCAGATTTCAAGTTCAAGGTTTGGATTCTATATTGGTAACACGTTTTAAGTTAGAACGAGTACGTAATCGATATGACCTTATTTATCGATTCGAAGCGTCATTATTCATATGTAGAATACTTGAATCTTTTTTAACGTCGAAATTAAAATTGGAACAATGATTTATTTTAAAATAAATTGCTCCAGAGTGTGACTGGCAGTTTATGTATGATTTATTGTGCACTTGTTTTAAAGTACTTTAACGTTTAAATTTTATTCTCTTGTAGCTATTGTCTGCAGCGTGTAATATTACAGAGATTGTAGGTTGAAATATATTGAGGAGAACACGTGATGATTTAAATATACGTCCTAATACTGCGGCTACCACAGTCCATTGTGCCAGCCGCAAACGTGGTAACTACGGCGCCTCGAAATATAACCACGCGTTCTTAAGGTTTAATACAAATAAACGTTTGCAAACGTTTATGTTTCGATAATATCGTTGAAATTACCTCGATCCCTAGTAGTGGTATTTTGCCTATATCATGACGATCTTGATAACTGCCTGAAAAGTAACATATTCTTACAGCACGAACTAATACTACATAATTATGAAATTATGCTTTTCACGAATTTTTAACAAAGCCTAGTCTGGATCTGATTTCTCTGATCTGAGGTCAGATGGCAGTCGTTCTGTGTAAAGACTGTCGTCAAATCCCCTAGGTTAGGTAGCCGACGTCGAAAATACTATTGGCAAAAAACTGAATAACGCAACTACTACTTTTTTTCGGCTTCTACTTTTGAAATAACGGTAAAAAAGGCCTACCGTATATAAATTATTTTTGCCAGTGATTTTATCACTTTTCAAAATTAAAATGGGTTTTTCGAAAAAATCGTCCAACTTTGTGAAGTTTAAAACCAAACTAGTCAAGTGAAAGTCGCGCCTGGAAATCCAATTTCCGTGCGTCTGGGATTTCAGATGTAGTGCTGAACTTTCCACCTGCCTTACAATTGGGTCTGGCTTGCATCCGACTCTTATTCGCAACTGGATTCTGCATACGAAAATTCTCCATAAATTTCAGTACCTATACAACCCCATAAGGATAGCGTAAGCAGAGACATAGATGGCGCAGGGCGGGGCAGAACGCGTCTTCCCTCTCGCTTTATTACGAAGACAACTGAAAGATAGAAATACCGTTATGGTGGTTAAAAAAAATAATTTAATAAATAAATAAATAAACGTTAAATAAACAAAGAGAGTCACGATCGTAGCAAGTGGAAGCAATGTGGAAAAATTTGATAAAGATATGAGTATGACGTTTAGGATATGATAAGATAAAAATATATCAGATTTATCGAATCTCGTGGTGCTTTTTAACGTATCAATGTATGTAAATAAGTATACTAACAGAATTTTCATGTCATCGTTTTGATAGATCGCTTGAAAGAGAATGCGATGTTATTTTTTGGACCTGACATCCGCATGGGCACTTATTAGTGAAGACAAGAGCAACAACTTTTGTTCTTCGACTTTGTCAAAGTGACGTAATTGACCTACTCATTTTAAATGTGAAGTTGAATCAAAATTATTTTTCACCTCCAAAGCTCGGAAACATTTGTTTTGTCGGTTAAATTCTGCGGCCAAAAGCGATTTTTGGCCCCTAGCGGGCAAAAGGTTTTTCTGCGGCCAAAAGCGATTTTTGGCCGCTAGCGGGCAAAAGGTTTTTGAAATTCGAACGTGATGCAGTATGGCAGACCTCCACGCTGCGGTACTGGCTGCTTCCTCGCTTTAGTGAGGTGAAAAATTTTGTGTTTCGCTCGGCAGCAAAGTTATTTTGCGTTTCGTGCCTTGAAACCTTCGCTACGCTCAGGATTCTTCTTTTGAACCACTCGCTTCGCTCGTGGTTCAATTCTAGAATCCTTCGCTTGCTCAGGTTTCAATACAAGGCACTCACGCCAAATAACGCTTTTGCTGCCTTGCATAACAAATAACTATTGTGCGTTGTTCACAAAGTCGTAGAACAAATGTTGTTGCTTAGGTGGGTAAACGGATGTCAAGTCCAAAAAATATCCTTGTGTAATAGGTTTTGATTGTAACCGTTATTTTAAAAAAACCGGTCAAGTGCGAGTAAGACTTGTGAGCCGAGGATTTCGATATACCTATAGTATTTTTAGAAGTTATGAAGTACATTTTTGAGACCGCAAAAATAAATTTGTTTGTAAAGGTTTTTTGAAGATTTCTAAAAAACGAAGCTACTTCGATAGATCATTTTATGTTACCTGTAATATTTACGTAAACTTCTATATAATTAATTCCGATTTTTTCTTTTGCAAGCTTTGGAGATAAGGGGTAATGGTATTGTTTCAGACATTTTTCATCATAAAAGTCGTACAAAAAATTAAAATCTATTTGGGATATCCCACTTGACCCAGTAACGTCAATTTTAAATTTAGTCCCCCTATTTGGAGCCCCTCAACAAAAATATTAATAATATTTTTATATTTCTTTTGTTTGCAATAAAGTTGGGCAATCATATTCTAAAACTATTCCAAATTTCAAGCCGATACCATGAATGGTTGCTGAGATATACAGGTGTGACAGACAGACGGACAGACGAAGTCACACAATGAGGGTTAAGTTTTTACCATTTTGGTTCGGATCCCTAAGAACGTGTGATTGATTACAACTACAGTAAGTAAATTAGGGTGCAAAATACCTTTTAGAACCCTACCAGATGTTTAAGACAGTCACGAAAAGTGAGTAAATAGCTTAGGCGTGTTGGTGACGGTAGGCAGTGATTTGTACAGCTTACCGACTTTTAGGCGCGATGCCAAAGCGAAAACCCAGGTTGGTTTTATAAAGTGGAAATATAGGAAACGGCTTTGTAATATTTTGCTTTCCAACCATGTGTTGGAATCCCATGTGTCATTACTTATACCGTAATGAAAAGTAAAATCACGTCACCTGGAATATTTTTCAAGAAAATTTAATTTATTTTATTGAAATGTGCAAGAAACCTTTAATGACAAATTCAGTTTTGAGGTCCTAAAAATTTAAAGAAAATTATAGCTTCTAAAAATACGGTCTATCGGAACCCTCAGCGCGCGAGTCCGACTCGCACTTGACTGGTTTTATTTTTTATTTATTCCAACGCTGACCAATTAATTTTGCAGCCATGACACTAAAACCAGTACACAGGTTGTAAGGGACAGTGTACCGAAAACTATAAAGGCGTGTTTAGTCAATGAAACTGAACAACTTTCCCAAGAACTAAAAAATTTGGACCTTTCCATGCAAATTGCTCACTCTGGTCTAACAAACAGTTTGTTTCTTTGGGAAAGTTGTTCAGTTTCGTTGGCTTAGCACGCCCTTTCAGTTTTTGGTACACCGTCCCTTACACCCTGTATATATGAACGAAAAAAAAAACCTTATTTTATTAGGATAGGATCTGGTCTGGTCCCTTTTAGTTCTGGTAGCAGTATTTCTGTGAAAAACCAATTTTCTTCTCAAATCCTACGCAGGTTACGTAGCCGACTACGATCTCGTAGAAATGAAATTAGGCTAGATCAATAATGTAGGACCTACAGTCTGTCGCAGTATTTAAGTTTAGTCGCTACCATTCAACTAATTCCGTTAAGTTCAGTAAGAAACAGTTAGAAACAAACATGCACACACATGTTTTCTACCAACTTTCCTTAACAAGGCCAAACTACTATTAAACTACAGTTGAATAGTTGTTTCCTGAACGATTTAATCAAGGCAATGGAAACAAACTGAAAGTAGGTTATGGTGGAAAATATCAGAGTTTTTCTTGAGCATGCGAGCGGCGACCCGTGTCCCATTGGAATCAAATACTTTCCGTCACAGTAATAAATGTACGGTCAACCGCTTGTCGGTGGAAACTTTTTCAACTCTATTAAGATTTCAAGTTCTGTCAAGATTTGATTGGATGACATCAATCAAAGACATAGCAGTTGCAGTCTCAGGAGACGCATTTTTGAAGCGTTCGTATTGGCAAGATTCGTATACGAATCAGTGATATCGCTATTTTTGAATATTTATACCTGTGAATTCTGTCTGACCAAAGATTTTGGAAATTACGCCAGGGGGCGTTAGAAGCGCAGCGTTTTTCTTACGTCAATGGGTCTGACCCAGTCGTTTTGAGCACCCAGTAGACGTTTGCCCAACCGTTGGCCGCGCCGGCTCGGCAAGCTTGTTGACAGCTTTCACACGTTGTTGGTGCGGCTCATTCCGTGTAGGTCTGTCAAGCAAGCAAGATGGACGTATACGCGGAGACTATCGCTGCCGCTGAAATATACTTATACAGTGCTTTTAAGTTTTGTTTCCAGCTGCACCATATTTGAAAAAAAATAAAAAAATTTTTTTACTTATTTAGAATAAAATAAAACGTCCCTCTGCTCCTACGCACTTATTTGAAATAAAGGCACGGCCAACGTGTGAACGCCGTTTGCGGCTCGTCGTGTAGAGCCCGTGTTGGATTTCTACCCTTGAACATTTCTACCACTCGAAAGTATATTTAATCTGTGATAAGAACGATATTGGGTCCCCCGCACATGGTCAAACAGTTTCGCGATCAGACTTCGCGATCATTATTATTTCTCTTTCTTTCTTATGGCTGCATCTCTACCGGATCGCAGCATCGCGGATTTAACGTGTGCGGACACTCGACGTTTCCTTCACACATTGGGTGCGCGCACACGTAACATCCGCGATCCTGCGATCCGGTAGAGATGCAGCTATAAGAAAGAAAGAGAAAGCTATAGGACCATAGAGACACCATAGATACACCTAGTCTATGGTCCTATAGCTTTCTCTTTCTTATAGCTGCATCTCAGCGGATCGCAGGATCGCGGATTTAACGTGTGCGGGGACCCATTGAGATATCAACTTTTTAATTAGCGTTCCATTCCTACGCAATTTATTACCGGTTTTTAAAATCAATGAATAATTTCTTTCCGGTGTTTATTCTTTTCTAAGTGAAACGAAATTATCTATGTACAAGTGCGACAAGGCTTATTATGAACGTGGCAAAAAAAGGAACTAACACCGCCACCTTGTGAAACGTCACTTTTGAGTGTTCTCCTTATACAAGCTAGCGCCCCCACCCGCGTTCATTATAAGCCTTGTCTACTTGAAAGAAGAAAGTGAATTAGGACGCACCCTATATTGGGGATATGATTGATTTAGTACGAATTTATAAAAATTAATATTTCTTAAAATCAGTGAGTAAATCGTCTGCCAATTTTTTGTTGTCTTCAGTGAAACCAAATGAAGCGAATAAAAGCAACTAGAATGATGAGCAAATGGTTTAGTAGAGCCTTTTTTTTCTACATATTTACTAGTACTTCCCGTGATAATGCAGAGCCCTATACGTCTGCCTCTTCGATTTCTTTAATTTTTAGTATGTTTCTGACCAGCAGCTCCATTGGCAGACATGAGCAAATGATTTAGTACCCTTCTTTTTTTTACATTTTTGAAAATCTGAAACTCAAAAACGCAGCGACGGACAGAAAAACTTTACTGAACCAAATCAATTTATAATAATCTAAACTATCATCTCTAGCGATATGAAATACGTGCAAATCATATAGCGAAATATTTTTCATCTCCCTTACTATAAGGAACCCGCGCTATTCACTTGTTGACTCACTGCACTCGTTACGTTCACACTGCGTTCTCAACCTTATACGCGTCTAGCGATAAGTCTAAAATCGCTTGGTGTTATTTATATTTTCGCGATGCAGTGCAAGTTGTGTAACGATGATGTTACGGATGGTGTAACCTGTGGAAATTGCCAAGGGATTCTGCATTTTCACTGTGCTGGGGTTTTGGAAACTACTTATCGGACGATGGGTTCGAAACGGAAGCAGAACTGGCGGTGCGCAACTTGCCGCGCCGGTAGTTCCATTCCTACCGCCTCGACCGCATCTGATGATATTACGCTGCTAACTGTTTTGGAGGAAATTAAAGGAGTTCGATCAGACATCTACACGATGCAGGGAAGCCTCGATCAAGTGAAGACTGACGTTCACAATACCTCCCAATCGGTCGCCGAGCTAAAACAGAAAATAGTGCATATTGAAAAACAAATTGAACCTATTCCGGTCATCCAGACTGACTTACAATCTACGAAGCAGAATCTAGCTGATGCGAACGCTTGTATCACTGAGTTGAAAGACAAAATAAACTCTTATGATCAATTTTCTCGATTGAACAATATTGAGATCTCGGGCGTTCCTGTGTCTAAAGGTGAAAACCTCAATAAAATTCTTCGTGATATTTGCACTAAGGTGGGCTTCGATCTGTCCGACACGGATTTAGATTCAACCCACAGGGTGCGTCGATTCGCTTCCAAAAATTCGAGCACGGCAGACACTCGGGCGCCGGCTATTATTATTCGTTTCACCCAGCGTCGGCGCAAAGATCAGCTGTTGTCCGCCGCGCGTGTACGGCGATCCCTCACCACCCAGGACATAGGATTCAACGGAGCTCCATCGAACATTTACTTAAATGACCACCTCACCCCTAACAACAAAATATTACTGAAACGTGCCCGCGAAATGAAGTCTACGTTGAACTATTCGTATTTATGGGTCCGCGATTGTAAAATTATGATGAGGAAGAATGATACTTCCAAATTTATTCAAATATCTAGCGAATCCGACTTGCAAAATCTAAAGTGACTGTTTATGAATACTGTTCTGTGTGTTTTTATGATTTTATTAACCTGTCGTCAGGGTAAACATGTAATTTCCACTCTTTTTGTTGACGTTACACCCTGTAGGTATTTTTGTTTTTGCATGGCGATACTTCGTTCATACTGTGTTGTTGTAAACTCGATCGCACTCGTAACTATTGTTCATTCTTATGTGACATTCAAATTTTTTTTCTTTATTTTGAAATGGCTAACAGTAATTCCCTTCAAATTTATTACCAGAACGTAAGAGGTTTACGCACGAAATCCCATGCTTTTTTATCAAGTGTACTAAAATGCGATTATGACATCATTTGTTTGAGTGAATCTTGGCTCACACCGGATTTCAGTGATAATGAGTTTTTTTATAACGATTATGTAGTATTTCGGCGTGACAGACCCAGATCGCGAGCTTCGCTGGGCGGTGGAGTGCTGATAGCGGTGCGGCGGGGGCTGCGCGCGCGCCGGCGCGCAGACTGGTGCTCGAACCCGGACTCCGAGGAGCTGTGGGTGACCGTGGAGCTACCTATGCCTGCGCGCCGCCGCCGTGTGCGTGCCGGCCGGCCCTCTAGCGGCACTTCTGTGTCTGTCCCCCCAGAGAATAGTAATAGTCATAATTTTAATATCATGTGCGCTTACTTTCCCCACAATTACAATCATTTTGTGTATCTCGATACTTTCTTTGATTATAGCTCTGATTTATTTTTAAACAATCCTGAGGATACTTTTCTATTAGTTGGCGATTTTAATATTACAAACGCATCTTGGACTAATGTAAACGGTATTAATCAGTTATGTTTGGATAATTCTAGCGACAGTAAAGTATTCCTCTTGAAGGATTTTGTTAATTTAACTAATTTTAATCAGTTTAATTGGTGTCAGAATGAAAATGGTAACATCTTGGATCTTGCATTTAGTAACACAACATGCTCTGTCGTTCCATGTTCTGAGCCTCTAACACCCGAAGACAAGCACCATAGGTCGTTGGAGATAACCTTAGATCTACCATAGTTTAATTTCTTAAGAGACCGAGTACGCAGGACGCTTAACTTCCGTAATGCAAATTATACAGAAATCTGCAATATACTCAAAGCAACTGATTGGACGGTTTTATTCAATATGAACACAGAGCAGGCAACATCCTTTTTTTACTCTATACTTTGAATAGTATAATTACCGAATTTGTCCCAGTAATTGTTATAAATGGCTGTAACGGATTTTACCCCCCCTGGTACTCTAGGGCCCTTATTAAAATTATAAACGAGAAGCGCAAGTATCATAGATTGTGGAAGCAATATGATAATGGCCTGGACCGACTAACCTTTTGTTTGCTACGGGAGCGTGAAAGCAAAGTAGAACAAACTTGCTATGATTCTTATATTTCAAAAGCCGAAAATCGGATTCATGTCACTCCAAAATATTTTTGGAGTTTTATTAAGTCAAAGTCTCCTTCTAACTCTATTCCAGACAGGATGTGTTATGGTGGTCATTCATCATCTGATTATAATACTATAAGTAATTACTTTAATGATTATTTTAATTCTGTGTTTGTCGAGCCTCCTCAGGGTATTTTGTCCGATGTTAGTGATGATGATGATCACGATAGCACCCCTGTGAATATTTTTTCTGTGAATTTAAACGAAGACATAGTATTTAAAATGTTGCAAAAGATCGATATCAACAAGAGTGCTGGTAATGATTTAATTCACCCTCTTTTTATAAAGAATTGTGCCGCTGAATTAGCTAAACCTCTTTTTATATTGTTTCAAATTTCCTTAAAGGAAGGCTGTTTTCCCGAAATATGGAAAAAAGCTCTTATCACTCCAATTTTTAAGGGTGGCTGTCGGAATGATGTTATGCATTATCGGCCTATTTCTAAGCTTTGCATATTCGGTAAAATTTTTGAAAAAATTGTCACACTTGAATTAGGTGCACTTCTCTCTCAGCATATCTCTCAGCAACAGCACGGCTTTTTCCGGGGTCGCAGCGTAGACACTAATCTGGTCACTTACACGGATTTTATAATCGAAGCCCTAGATAGTGGTCATCAGGTAGACGCCGTGTATACCGATTTTTCTAAAGCATTTGATAAAATTAATCATAGTGTATTATTAGAAAAGTTAAAGAAGATCGGTATACACGGTGACCTCCTGCGCTGGATCAAATCTTATATTAGCAACAGGAGTCAGGCAGTCTCACTAAAAGGTTATACGTCCAGGTTTCTTCCTATCCCCTCCGGTGTGCCACAGGGATCCCATTTGGGACCCTTGCTGTTCACACTTGTGGTTAATGATATAGGTTCCATATTTGTTAGCTCCCAGCACTTACTGTACGCTGATGATACTAAGATCTTTAAAATAATCTCTTCGCCAGATGATTGTGTTGCACTTCAGAATGATTTGGATAAGTTCAATTCTTATTGTGTTGATCATCAGTTAATACTAAACCCTGATAAGTGCAATATTATTACCTTCTCGCGAAAACGCAATCCTGTGAAGTATCCTTACAAGCTGTCTGGTATTTTACTAAAAAGGGTCTATCAAATCAGGGACTTGGTGTGGTTTTGGACAGTAAATTACATTTCAATTTACACATTGATAATATTATAGAAAAAGCTTTTAGACAATTAGGCATGATACTTAGATTATCCCGTCCTTTTAAACAAGCAACTACTCTCAAAATCTTGTATCATTCCTTCGTTCGTAGCCATCTTGAGTTTGCCTGCGTTGTCTGGAATCCTCAATATGCAGTTCACATAGACAGATTAGAAAAGGTACAGAACAAGTTTTTAAAGTCTCTGAACTATCGTACTGGCAGCCACTTTGACAATTATACTGACATAGCAAATCATTACAAAATTGCAACCCTTGAAAGCCGCCGAAGCTACCTCGACTCCGTGTTCCTTTTTAAAATTATTAATAATCAAATTGATTCCCCTCACCTTCTACAACAGGTTGATTTCAGAGTCAAGCGTACCTCTTCACGTTCTACTCATATTTTTGCCATTAGACCTTTTAATACTAATTATGCGAAGAATTCATACTTTCGTCGTGCGATGCGTGTTTACAACACTTTATTAATTGAAATTGATATTTTTTCTTCTACCTTGGCTTCCTATAAAAAACAACTTGCTTTAAAATTATTTTCTTTCAATACTACTGTTATTAATTAATTACAAATGCAGTGACTTGATCTTTTTTCTTAATTTCATATTTTTATATAATTTATAAGTAACAATTGCACGTTTTGTTTTGAGATTGTTTCGTTTTTCTTGCTTCAAAGTGACCAATGTTATTAGAGTTCTCACATTAACAAATTGTATTATGATAAGGGGAACTACAGGTCTGTTTATTTTATATATGTTATTTACATAGTCTAACTTTGCGACTGTTTGTTTCTTAAATAAAAAAAAATAAAAAAAATAAGAGTAACCTCTACTCTGGAGCTGACTGATAATCAGTGGCATAAGTATTTGAACTCAAGTACTCATGGCAAATGCTGAGTTCAGTTCCATTTCTCTGCGCGATATTTAATTGAATAGATCGTTGAATAGATAATTTTATCACTGCTCTTCTGAAGGAATCGAACTCAAAACCAGAAGCACAGGTGCGGATCTAGAGTTTTCTCCATAACCAATTGGCACATAATGTTAGAGACAGAGAAGACCTGTGGACAAGACGTTATATTCTGGGGTCCCGCCGCTGAATCCACTACATAAATCCAGTATATCTTATGTAAAATATTTATTGGTGCCGGCAAAGAATAGTACCAACCCATACATACCCATGGGTTTCGTAAGAGGCGACTAAGGGTTTTAAACTGGAGGCTGGGCAGCCGCATCCTCCTTTGTATCTTACATCGTACTTACTGCGTTCACCTACAACCGCGGTCCATGGTACCAGCCGTAACGCTAACAAGCGAGGTGGTTCCAGCAAAAGCTAGAATTCTGAAGGGAGCTCCCTGTCCTGTAGTGGACGTTTCATGGGATGTTATGATAAGATATACGATATATGTGAGTGTGTGTTATGTGATTAAAAAAATGATTTTCCTGCGAATTACAAGACAGTAATTTATTTAAATGGGTACTTGCGGTATTTGATTGTGACTGGATATTATAACAAAAAACATCTTTGTTTGAGTCACCAACTGATCAAAGAGGTAGGTAATTTAACCCTCCAGGCGCTGCACTTCTTCTTGAGCTAAAACTACATTAAAAAAAAAAATTGTACCATCTATTAGTGATGTAGTTAAATTACCCTCTAGAAGGATTATCGTAGGTACTTTTTTACAATGTGTACCTAGTGATAATAGACCCAAAGTCAGTGATATATATTAACGGATCTCTCATCCCTCTTCCAGTTTATGGAATTCAAGCCGTAAAAAAAGTATGTACGTTACTAAGCTTTGACTGGCCCGTGTTAGTGTGGTTGGTACTAAGCCTACCTTCTACGTCGAGGGCTGCGGGTTCAATTCAGTTGACAAAAAAAAGAATCTACTATCACTAGAAAACTGTTAAATATCTAAAACTATGAAAAGACTTCCCCGTGTGGTGCCGTCAAAGAATAGTACCAACCCTTACATACCCGTGGGTGTCGTAAGAGGCGAAGCATCCTCCTTTTTATCTAACATCTTACTTACTGCGGTCACCTACAACCGCGGCTCATGGTGCCAGCCGTAACGCTAACAAGCGAGGTGACTATGGTGCTTCCCCTCTACATTTTTCCAGCAAAAGCTAGAATTCTAGAGGAAGCTCCCTGTCCTTTAGTGGACGTTCCATGGGATGATTTGATGATGATGATGAAAAAACTATCAGCCTCGTCATACGAACTGTCCAATAAAGCTTACCATTTTGTACGGTCTTTTTAATTTCCTTAAAAGTTTTATTCACTGAAAGTTGTTCAGTCACGTTGTCTGATCATGCCCTTTCAGTTTTTGGAAACCTGTCCCTTAGGCCGGTATTTCACTGGGACACTGGTAGAGCGACTGGTAGCGCGACTGGTTACGCCACTGGTGTCCGTAACTAGACACCAACCAATTTGGCGGCACAACCAGTCCGGCTGTTGGTCGCGCTACCACTCCCAGTGAAATATAGCCCTTAATACCGGCCTTACACCCATCATGAGGTAGTTGATTTAGCGACGCGACCCCAGACCATTAAGCAACGAAACTAAATATACCACAGATAAACAGTGGAAAAAATGTTACCAAGTAACAATCTGATGCATAAATTGATCATGATATAAAAGTGAAAACCAGGAAGGTTTAGAAGAAAGTTGGGTAGTACAAGTTTTGTGACTTCAAACACTCATTAATTAAGAAACAAACATAATATAAAATTTGAGGATCGAAAGTTAAGATGAGAAAAGCAAAACTAATTACCAAGCCACATCGAACTTTGAACAAACAGGTGTTCCGATATTTTGGTTTCATAACTTTACTTGTATTTATGAAAGTAGGAACTCCATAATCATGAACATATTCTAGTCGTAGTTTATTATAAAGGTTAAAAAAATGCTCGGTTCTCGACCTATGTTCCTTATGGAAAGTTGTAGTTACTTAAGAAGCAACCTATTTTGCTTCGCCAAGTTGGATCTCTATCTTTGAAAGTTATAAACAAAGATTATGAAAACCCACGCGTCAAAAAGATTCGGGAGTATCAAAATTCAAAACTAGAGATTAAAATACCGCGTGTAAGGGTACTGCTTTCCGTATTCTGAAAGGGCATGATCAGTCAACGTAACTGAACAACTTTCATCGAATATAACATTCAGGAAAAGAAAATCGGCCTCCATACAAACTGTTTAATCAAGTTTGCAATTTGGTATGGAGAGGCCGGTTTTTATTCATATCCTAAAAGTTTTATTCGCTGAAAGTTGTTGTTACGTTGACTGATCATGCCCTTTCAGTATTCGGAAGGCTGTGCCTTACACCCTGTATAAAAGCGTGCGTATACCAGTGGTCACAAAAGAGCGTCATGAAAAAAAGTAAGCTCAAATAAGATTTGTAAAAAAAACGTAGCGTTCTTTCGTAAGCTTTATAGGTCAGTCTTATAATAAGCATTCAAACCGCATTATCTTTTCATTCTTCTACAATTTCTTTTCACAAACCCTAAGAAACAATACCTATTTAACACGCAATCAATACGAGTACCTTACTCACCAAAGTACCTTACTGTAGGTATTGATTTTCCTACTAGTACGTAGAAATTGAATGATAAAATTTTAGTCATTGTGCCGAGTAAAACACTTACCAGTTTATTCGATACTCTACAATACAAATACTAAATATGTCGTAAAAAATATCTCTTACAAAGGGTGTAAAAAAACATCCCTCTAAAACTGAAATTGTTGATTCTAATGAAATTGAACAACCAAGAAACATAAGTATGAGAAAACATTGACTTCCCAAATAAAACAAAACAAAATACAAACCGTTTCTTCGGAAAGTTGCTTTGTTTTTCAGTGTTTAGACCTATATTCCTGGGGGAAAGTGTTTCATCTTCTGGATTCGATTAATTTTTCAGTATTCACTTTTTCATAAATATTTCTGATTTATAACCTGTATACCAAGATTCGCATTGTCAGTGATGCTATTTTAGTCGAAAAATGTACGCACGGTAGCAAGCACGTAGAACAAAACCAGTATACGCTGAACCAGCGCTACCCCACAAACGCCCGAACCCAGAGACCCGCTCAAGGTCAAAGTGTTTCCACCGAAGTGCTGCCGTGTGTACCTTGATTAGATAGCTCCCTCGCTCGACTCATTCAAAAGGAATATTAAAGCTCATTTCCTTTCTCTCTCTGGCTAACCTTTTTCTCTCGTCCTGTGTGTGATCTGATGTTGGTTGTTGTTCGTTGTATCCTGTTGCTTGTTTATATGTATTTTATGTATGTTTAGTTTATGAAGTATATACGTATGTAATATGTATGTAGTATATTATTGTGTAGGTTTATGTATGTTTATTAATAATATTAGTTAAAAATACAATATTCACTTAGTTCATCTTTGTGCACCGCCACCGCATTATTGTAACTTTATTTTTCCTTGCACCCAAAGGTTGCCTGGAAGAAATTGCTTTTTAGCAATAAGGCCGCCTTATTGTGCTCCAATTTTATGTCCAGTTTTATGTTTTTTGTACTGTTTGTTATCTGTGTGCAATAAAAGAGTATTGTATTGTAGATAGACATCAGGATGGAGCGATACGTAAGATAATAGAGCGGTACAGACACGTAAAGTTCCGTCCTGCTCTCTCGCATAAATCTGTCATGCTCTCATTCCAATCAAGATACATTATATTCTCTAAAGTGATGATGTATTCTGTAAACAAACAGCTAGGAAATTAAGTCTATTTTCAACACACTTCCACCTTTACACATTAAACTTCAACAACTCGATAAAGACATTGGAACGAATGTAAAGTCTTGCAAGCAGGTAATTACGCTGTCTTTTGGGCTCGCGGCAGGGAACGTACAACGCGATAGCATCTAACAGTCGCCGGCTTCCGCCGCCGTATCTTTCGTGTTAAATCCAGCACTTCCTCACCTCTGTTCACGCGAACACTCGTAATTGAATTACAGATATCTTTTGAATAAAGAAGACTTTTAAAGAGTTTAAAGCTAAATTCTCCTTTCTGTTAGATACTCGATGAAGTATTCTTTCATAGTAAAGAGATGGGCTTATCAGCAGTATGGAAACTCAGCCTTTTTTTTGAAAATCGAATCTTGCATCATTGGAGCGTCAGGGTTGTAACAAACACAGAAAAATAAAGGAAAGGTCCGAAATCATTGGTAACAAATCAAACATCAAATAAAAACAATATATTTCGAGTGACAAAGACCCATACATTGCAGAACCAAACAATAAATAAATACAAAATAAGAAATAAAAACGAAAACAAATTCAAAACAAAACAAATTCAATTTGAAACAAAGATTAAGACACTTAGTCGCCTTTTATCACACAAGGGCAAGGCAGAAATAAAATAATGATAATATATCCATATGCCGCACAATATGACATGATGAAACGACCGACAGCAAATTGACCCACCGCTTCCCTTCACGCGACAACCGCGATTGAATTCAGGGCGAACTTTGCTTAGCGGCCTGTAGAGAAGTGCGTCTGTGTGAGTGCGCCATTTTGGACGTTTGTATGAAGCTTCCATACTGCTGATAAGCCCATCTCTTTACTGTGATTCTGTGATTTGGCGCCCAAAGTAGGTTTAAGGTGAGTTTTACGAATTGAAATGTTGTCACGACTTTGATATTAAAGGTACGTGGGATCAGGACTCGGACGAAGGATCAGGTAGAAGAAATAATACGTCAATTTTAAACTGCTTTTTATTGAATACTAGCTGTTGCCCGCGGCTTCGCTCGCGTGGATTTCGTATTTAGGTTGTTACCGGTTTTCCGAAGCAATGAGATATTTTAGTCCAGGGAAATTATTATTTATCCCATCATTTCGGGGTAATTTTAAACTAAGGAAAAACAGGACTAACCCTGCGCAAATCAATGAGTATAATTCAAGATCCAGCTGAATTTTATATAATATACAGACGTTACTCATAAATTACTCAGAACAGAGGAACTTAGCAGCAGTATCCTAACAAACGTAAAGAGAGAGATGAGAGACACCTTTATGTCATATTTCAAAACAGAGCCAATTCGCAGAAGTAGTTGAGGAAAACTGAAACCCTCTCCCTCTCTCTCCCTCTCCCCCTTCCCCTCCCTCTGTCTCTCCCCCTCCCCCTCCTCCCTCTCCCACTGCCCCTCCCTTTCCCCCTCCCTCTCCCTCTCTCTTACCCCCTCTCCCTCCCTCACTCCCTCCCTCTCCCCCTTCCCCTCCTTCTCCCTCTCCCTCTACCTGTACCTGTTTCTGTACCTCTCTATCTCTCTACGTCTCTACGTCTCTACCTCTCTACCCCTCTACCCCTCTACCCCTCTACCCCTCTACCCCTCTACCCCTCTACCCCTCTACCCCTCTACCCCTCTACCCCTCTACCCCTCTACCCCTCTACCCCTCTACCCCTCTACCCCTCTACCCCTCTACCCCTCTACCCCTCTACCCCTCTACCCCTCTACCCCTCTACCCCTCTACCCCTCTACCCCTCTACCCCTCTACCCCTCTACCCCTCTACCCCTCTACCCCTCTACCCCTCTACCCCTCTACCCCTCTACCCCTCTACCCCTCTACCCCTCTACCCCTCTACCCCTCTACCCCTCTACCCCTCTACCCCTCTACCCCTCTACCCCTCTACCCCTCTACCCCTCTACCCCTCTACCCCTCTACCTCTCTACCTCTCTACCCCTCTACCCCTCTACCCCTCTACCTCTCTACATCTCGAACTCTCTACCCCTCTACCTCTCTACCCCTCTACCTCTCTACCTCTCTACCCCTCTACCCCTCTACCTCTCTACCTCTCTACCTCTCTACCTCTCTACCTCTCTACCTCTCTACCTCTCTACCTCTCTACCTCTCTACCTCTCTACCTCTCTACCTCTCTACCTCTCTACCTCTCTACCTCTCTACCTCTCTACCTCTCTACCTCTCTACCTCTCTACCTCTCTACCTCTCTACCTCTCTACCTCCCTACATCCCTACCTCCCTACCTCTCTACCTCTCTACCTCTCTACCTCTCTACCTCTCTACCTCTCTACCTCTCTACCTCTCTACCTCTCTACCTCTCTACCTCTCTACCTCTCTACCTCTCTGCCTCTCTGCCTCTCTGCCTCTCTGCCTCCCTGCCTCTCTACCTCTCTACCTCTCTACCTCTCTTCCTCTCTACCTCTCTACCTCTCTACCTCTCTACCTCTCTACCTCTCTACCTCTCTACCTCTCTACCTCTCTACCTCTCTACCTCTCTACCTCTCTACCTCTCTACCTCTCTACCTCTCTACCTCTCTACCTCTCTACCTCTCTACCTCTCTACCTCTCTACCTCTCTACCTCTCTACCTCTCTACCTCTCTACCTCTCTACCTCCCTACCTCCCTACCTCCCTACCTCTCTACCTCTCTACCTCTCTACCTCTCTACCTCTCTACCTCTCTACCTCTCTACCTCTCTACCTCTCTGCCTCTCTGCCTCTCTACCTATCTACCTCTCTACCTCTCTACCTCTCTATCTCTCTACCTCTCTACCTCTCTACCTCTCTACCTCTCTACCTCTCTACCTCTCTACCTCTCTACCTCTCTACCTCTCTACCTCTCTACCTCTCTACCTCTCTACCTCTCTACCTCTCTACCTCTCTACCTCTCTACCTCTCTACCTCTCTACCTCTACTTCTACCTCTACCTCTACCTCTACCTCTACCTCTACCTCTACCTCTACCTCTACCTCTACCTCTACCTCTACCTCTCCCTATCCCTACCCCTACCCCTATCCCTACCCCTAACGTTAATTTAACCGCCATCCCTAACATAGAAACGACACCCATATTTATTTTTAGCTATTTCGATGGGATGATGGTATTTCACGTCCACCACGTTGGATTTCAAAGTAGTTGTAGCTTTCGTAATCAGCGACCCGATAAACCATACAAACGACACCCATATTGATTTTTACACATTTTAAACCTATCGCACCCCAACTCCATCCCCAGAGGGATGATGGTATTTCACGTCCACCACGTTGGATTTCAAAATTGTTGTAGTTTTCGTAATCAACGACCCGATAAACCATACAAACGACACCCATATTCACATTTCAACCCTATCGCACCCCAACCCCATCGCACCCCAACCCCATCCCAAGGGAATGACGGTATTTAACGTCCACCACGTTGGATTTCAAAATTGTTGTAGTTTACGTAATCAGCGACCCGATAAACCATACAAACGATACCCATATTGGTTTTTAGACTCTTTCACCCCATTTCCCTTTTTTAGGGGTTGAATTTGGGGTGTAATTTCAATAACAGTGATGAACGTTGCATAGAATTACATCATTAATGCCTAAATAATAAATTATGTGGATTTCACTTTAAAAATAAAGGATTTTCAACTTCATCCCCCTTTTCACCCTTAAGGGTGTCAAATTTTCAAAAACCCTGAGACATGTAACTATTAATTTTTAGTTGTCAGCTTAAATACAAATTTTGAAGATCCTAACTTCAAAACTGACGGACTTTCATACAAACTTTCATTCCCTATTTTACCCCCTTAGGGGTGGAATTTTTTAAAACCCTTTCTTAGTGCACCCCTAGGTCTCATAAGGAACCTACATGCCAAATTTGGAATCTCTAGAGCCAGCAGTTTGGGTTGTGCGTTGATATGTCAGTCAGTCAGTCAGTCAGTCAGTCAGTCAGTCAGTCACCTTCTTCTTTTATATATATAGATTAAAAAGACAGAAAGAAACTATACTTGGTCCGAGGAAAGAAATCTACAGTGAATGGTGAACGAACGTCAGAACGACGAATGAAATTTACTGACTTAGGTATTTGCAAATGAAGTCTGAGGCTAAATTCGAAACCCGTCTGTTGTTGTGAATTTTTTGATAGTCTGATTTTTTTGCAATGCGACTAACATGTTTATTCATTTTGGTCAACTTAGGGATGAAAAATGTATGAGCTAATTATTTTTGGTATTTTAGAATTTATAAATCTTAACTAAAACACTTGTTTTAAATATATGCAGTTATTTTAAAGGGGGCACTTTCTTGCACATTACATTACGATGCTCAATGCTCATGTACCAAGCTTTTCTGTACAGTTTCTCTGTTTGGTCAAAATGAAACATGCAAAATATCGAAATACTGCACGCTTGCACACCCATATTTTGCCGTATCAGTTAGCCGTACCGAAAATAAACTGGGACTGAAAATTGTTACCACAACTCACGGTGGACAGCAACAAAAACTATCGCACATTCGTTTAAACTAAAATTGAATTCTAGACGGAAATACGAACTCTTGATTCTGCTGAGAGCGATAAATTGCGGATTATTGCAGTGCAAATTGCGAGAAACTCGTACATGTCAGAGGCACAAAGGGACGTATACCACCCCGGCGGTTATTGGACACCGAAATGTAATGTTTCGGAGCTTCCAAATGTTGAGGTTTCCGAATCTAATATTCTAACGCTGACATTGACAATCCATTCATTAAATTAGGTATCTCCGTATTTTAAAAGCCCAAAATTTTATATTTAACGTGATTTTGGACATAGCTTTGTTCCCGAAGCAGTGATTCTGCTTCTCAAAACGAGCAACTTTCTCGAACCAAAAAATTATAACTTAAAGTTGAAAAAACCGGTCAAGTGCGAGTTGGACTCGCGCGCCGAGGGTTCCGATATACCTTTAGTATTTTTGGAAGCAATAAAGTCCTTTTTTAGGACCGCAAAACTGAATTTGTTTGTAAAGGTTTTTTGTAAAATTCTAAAAAACAGTTTAACTTAGAAAGATCGTTTTATTTTTGCTGTAATATTTATATAAATTTCTATCGACTGTAATTAATTCAGATTTTTTCATTCACAAACTTCGGAGATAAGGGGGGACCGGTATTTTTTGGCATTTTTTATCATAACTTAAAAATGTACAAGTAAAGCCCAAAGTGAAATTAAGTTGGACAACCATATTTTAAAACTATTCCAAATTTCAAGTCCATAGCATGAGTGGTTGCTGAGATATACAGGTGTGACAGACAGACAAAGCGGCACCATAAGGCGCTCAGCAGATGAAGGGGCGGACATACGCGGGCAGTCACGGACATTGTCGCCAGTGTGGCCGGTATTGCGAAAATTATAGTTTTTATCAGAATAAAATTCAAATATAACAAGTTTAAAAGTTGCTCTATTTTTTAAACTAAATGAAAATCAATCGGAACAACATTTTCGAGTGATTAATTCTTTGAATTCAAGCTGTTTTTCTTTCCAAAGTAAAGATTTTGGAAAATACGCGCATAGAAACGGAGCGTTTTTTTCATGTCAATGACTATAGTACTACCACAGAAAAATAAGGGTACTTAGAAGGAGGATTAAAGAAATAATTCGTCACAAGGTAGCGAAGGCGTCGTTCTATGGATTTGACGGGTTATTTTGAATATTTCCTAGTGATCACTGATAGTTTGACATAAAATATTGGGACATGTTGGCAGATGTCATCCCATAGTAAAATAAATTAGCAAGTTATCTATTCCGAGCGAAGCAAGGAGGTCCGAAATCTTTGAGTACTACAATAGTACATTGTTCATCGAGAGGAGAAAGTGACCGATTCCCAACAAGGGTGTCGTTTACAATACACCCGAGTTGGGAATCGCACTTTCTTTCGAGTGATAAATAGTGCTTTATACTTCACCTACGAGGAAAATATTTCAGATTTCCTTTTCAGATATGATGTAAGTTTTCTGTATTCCATTATATTGATATCATGTCTTGCCAATATGGTACTTTTCAACATGGAATACAAAGACTTGGCTTATATTTATACGCTTTTTCACTATAATAAGCAAGCAAAACAGTTTCCGAAAATCAGTGCGCTTTTTTCTCGCTTTTTCAACGTATAAAACTATCACATACCTACATTGTTGTATTTTTTCGAGATTTTTCAGGCAATCAATAACCGCTTGCGCACTTTCTTGTAGTTCTAGCGGCGTCAAAAACTCTTCATCACTGTCACTATTTGACGACATTTTTTGTAAAAAGCACGCACCAACAAAACTACAATTAAAACTTCCAACAACTTTGAAAAGAAAACAGGGGTCCAAATTTGAAAATCACTGGGTGATAAAATATCGCTTGGAGGTTTAAACTTTTTAATTTTACCCAAAGCAAACAAACATAATAAAATAAAAATTGGCTCAAAAATCCGCTCGTGGCTTCGTTAGTCAAAAAGTCCCCCCCTGGATATTCCTGGTGCAAAGGTGCCCATTACGCTGGCGGCGTTCCCACGCTGAATAGCGATGGACAACCTTTGCATCAGGAATGCCCCTGAACGAGGATCTCCACCCTTCTGTCTTATGCGACGACCAATTTCTCGCACAAAGTCCATGCCCTTGTAACCAAAAATTTTCCTACCTAAATGGATCTTGAGACTGGAATTTAATTATTTTAATTCTGTAATAATTTTGGCCATGAATGCGTGATCGTCTAACTTCAACATCTAAAAGACCCGTACATTGTGGATTAGTAATTAGATTTATTAAAGAAAAATAAGTTGATTTCTCGTTATATAGAAGAAACTAAAATAAAAAGTGAAAATAATTATAATATAATAAAATTATTTAAAATAAAACATACCAATTCAGCCCGCTAGCTTGTGTGTGATGTCGAACCGAGCGCTACAGATTCGTCTCGATCGCGCGTCACTTTCAACTTCTAGGTGACCTAGGTTTCTTAGTTCTAGACCTAATAGTTAGAAGTAAAATTAAATTAAGTACGTGGTTTACTCGTCTCGCACTGCTGGAATTAAAGTGACTCAAAACCAGGGATAGGGTTTGGATGCAGACTTTAAAGTCTAGATTTAGGTTTCCTATAGATTTTTAGAATATCTGGGACTCCCAACCAACCTAGCATCCCAGGCCTACCTACAAAACCTAGAACAATCCTACGCCACAAAGTTTAAAATAGGTTACCTTGCAAACCATCACACACATTATTCCGATCATCTCAAAATAACATCCATCTCCACTTGCCTAAAATTTATCTACGATTAGTAAATTGTTTTATATCCATTTGATCCAAACGAAACAAGATTCGACACTCAATTTTAACGTGTAAGAGTGCTGAATATTGTCCCTTTATAATACAGGCTAGGCGACTTAGGTAATCTAACCAGTACTATATTCGTGGAAAATTAGACAAAACCAATTTACTAAAGTAATATTGTCTTATAAATGCATGTGTTGTACCGATTAATTTTATTGTGTATTCATCGATATAACATTATAATACCTACATCACATTTTAGTGTTAAACATCCATCACCACCTAAGTGCCCTAATAACCTAGCATCAAATGAACTCAACCTAATTCTCACGCTGGCTCCATAAAACACAGGATTCAGCTGCACCTAGATTTAACTCAGAAAACTCGTCGTTGATCACCCCAGCACCTTCTCAGATGACCTATCATTTCAAGAGACCTAGCTAGCACTTTTAAATGAATAGTAGGAAATCTGAAATAAACTCACCAACAACGAAGCCATAAATTCCCGTCGGGAAAGACACAAACACGAAGCCCTCTCGTACTACATGTATCACGTTCACAGCACTAAATTAAAATATAATTAAAAATTTACATTACAAAATTTATACTTGTTTTAAAAAAAAGTATTTGTTCCCTATTACAACGCCTGACGCTCTATTTTCTAATCAAAACCCAACTTTTTATCAGTAGTGTGCTATAATTGGGCGGCCGCCGCAAAATTAATTCGTGCACGTAATTACTATAGTAAAGCCAGGCGTTGTCTGCCTCAAATCCTAATGTTTAACACTAAAGTACTAGGTATAATTTGGCACTCGCCGAAAAAAAAAATAGAAAATAAATTATTAATTTGTGCACGTTATCCCTATTGTAATGCCAGGCGTTGACTGCCCCCTGCATCTCCCTCTTTCAATATCTTGTGTTTGTTCCTTACAATTTTATACCTGCTGCATCTCTCCTAAAATGAACCTTAAATCAAAACAGTAAAAAGTACCACATGTGCAATGCATTAGGCTGCAGTGTGTTACGTCACTGTTCCGCTATGCCCCTTTTAATGTCTAAGAAGTATTGTTTTTACAATCATACGTCCACTGGGTCTATTTACCAAAATCAATCTAATTACAAGGCATCACAGTCCACTACGAGTGCAATGCTATTTTGTAAGTAAGAGGTCTGTTCTCATGTACAGTCAAGAGGGCGTTCAGCTTAACATGTTGAATTTCGTACCATATCTATTTCAATCTCCGCAAGAGCTAAAGACAAACTGCGAGTGTCAATCTTGACCTGCCGTTGAACGTACCTGTTGTAAATTGAAATATCATAGTGGCTTATTTTTTTCAACTAGTAATTCTTAATTTTAAAGTAAGTAATACTCATTTTATACGTTTATTATTAAATTCCTAAAACTGTGACGAATATGATCGTTACACCCTCCGACCCCCAGCACCCCATCGTTTCGACAGCCACCGGCACAAACAAATAGGATTGCTCCAGAAGTGCGTACTTAGCGTGCTTCATTTTTTTTTTTTTAATTTTACCCTGATAGTGTTAAAACGTTAGTAATACTTTATAAAATTTAACAATTAAACACTAATTTATATTTATGCAATATAATTTTTCCCTGTTGATAAGAAAAAAACTTAAATTTTGATTTTATTGAGTAAGATTTTATCACACGGTGATTTTCAAGAATAGGTACCTAATTCGCGCGCGCGCTTTCGTTCCACAGTTTGGTTTCGTTCCTTTTTCAAATTAATGGTTTTTTCAGAAAAGTGTAGGTGGCCAGCATCATTTCGTGGACTTAGAGATAAAAACTTTTTCTTTTTTTGGCATTATGATGTTAAAATAGGTTATCGACAGATTTTGATCTAAATTTAAGAAAAAAAAACAAGTTAACAATGGATTTTCATACAAAATTCCATCCCGCTAAAACATGTTAACAATGGATTTCCATATAACTTTTCCCCCCGCATATTTATACCATAGAAATGACGTGTCTTCTCCTTAGTTTTTAAAACAGGACTGAGGTACTTTCCGAGAAGGTGAAGTATAAAAATAATTGCAGTACCGGTCACACTGGCGGACTGTCAGAACAAAAAGTCTGTCGTCTGCTGTGCCACTAAGGGTTCCTTTTTACCATTTTGTTATCGGAACACTAAAAATTATTTCCCAGTGGTCACATGATAAACAAATACTGTAGAAGTTGAATATTTTTCGAGTAAGAATTTATTTTGTTCAGAAAATATGCTTGATTTTCTGGGAGTGCGGTAACCATACAAATAGAACTTAAGTTATAACTTCGGGGTTCACGTCAACCTGGCAAGACTCTACTCGAACTACGGACGAAAGAGAAAAGAAAACTTATAATTCGGTTTTTTTTTCTCTAGCCTATATTGTCCCATTACCTAGCAAAGGCTAAACCAAATATAAGGTCATGTTAAGTTATTAAATCCTTAATTTTTGTGTGAAAGAATAATTTATAATCTAGTACTTCAATATTTGGAATGGATTCGGTTTCAGAATCGTCATACTTTCAGTAAAGCATAAATCAAACTAAAACTACATTTGAAATTTTAAACAGAGTTCCTATGCCTCTGGAATACAGATTTAATACGTCCCAAGCACCGTCGTCCGAGCGTCAATAGTTCTTTTATTTGACAGCGCAAACATTAATCAGTTGTAACCCAACCCAAGTCACGTGCAGCCTTACTCGCTGCCAAATGCCAACAATAAATTCCTAGGAGCTCCTATCAAAAGGTTTTACAAAATGCTATATTATAGGCACTGATATAGTTCTTTTTTCCATGAATTCAAACTTTCATCCTCTATTTGACTCCCTATAAGGGATAACTACGAGTATTCAGAAAACATGTTAAGTGCCTATAAGTAACTCGACCCACTAGTTTAAGTTCGTAGGGGCTTTGTCTATCAATCATTATTAGCAAGTAAGTGTTAGAGATTTATTGGAAAGCTCGCTTGCTTGACTGGTCAATCGGTATTTGTTAAGATGGCGCATTAAAACCTTCAATATAGCAATATTTTATTTATAAAAAATATCACCATCGCGTCACAACAAAAAGAACACACTCAAAATAGGTAATCATAATGCCGCGTTTTATTAGTGGCCCCACGTTGGGCGCCACTTTCACAACGAATTAAAATTCGAGTACCCTCGTTTTATTACGCTGAAATTTTCCGAACTTTAACTGCATTTATTTACCCTAAAATTTTACGAAACATATGTTGTTTGAAACTGGCTACGAAAAAGAATTTCTTTTTAGTTTCGAAGAGATTGCAAAATTCACAACCACAGGTGGAACTATTGCTTCTTATGACTTTGATTCGATTTGCTCTTTTTTCGATATGTAAGTAGGTACTCTAAGCGAAAAAGAATAAAGTAAAAATTATATTGCAACGGGTAAGACCACTGTAACCTAATTGGTAAGGCATCTAAGTATAAGCGAAAAAGATTTTTTCTTTTTTTTTGTAATTATTAGAATTTGAACCACCAGTAGGTGTGAAAAAATCACGAAGGCTTGCTTTCGTGCCCTCCTATGTATTTTGTTACTTACTACTTACTTACTACGCTGGCTCAGCGACCCCAAGAGGATCTTGGCCTCCGACACGAGAGTTCTCCATTCTTTCCTGTTCTGTGCCGCTTCTTGCCAATCGGCTCTCTGGAGGGCATCCAGGTCTTTCCGCACTTCGTCACCCCATCTGTACCTAGGACGACCGACTGGTCGTTTTCCAATCGGTCGTCCCACGTAAGCTCTTCGGGCGGCCCGATCCTCTCCCATTCTCTCCACGTGGCCGAGCCAGCGAAGCCTTGCAGCCTTGGTCTCGCCCATGATGTTGGGTTCGGGCACTAGGTCTACGATCTCTCTATTTTTTCTTCGCCTCCATCTGCCATCCGCCTCCTTGACCGCATACCGCATATCGGTACCGGTATTTTGTTACAGCTAAAAGTATATAAAGGGGCTAAGCGAAAGCACCATTAATCAAAAGCAATAAAGTCCATTAGGATTCGTTATCAGATCGACTCAGAAGGATAACATTGACGTTATATTACTGGCAGGGACGATAACAAATGTAATTTTTGTGATCTAACGTATTTTTTTTATGAAATATTATTTCATTTACAACAAAACTCATATCTTACTTTAAATTAGTTCTTGATTGCAAAATATACGCATGTACTCGTGATACCCAACAAATTTTCCGCTAAGAAATTGGCATCCATACTAAATTGCCGATCAGCTGGTTGTTTTACTATGAAGAGTTATATTAAATATATTTTTTCATTTTTCGATCTATGATCGTTGGGGAAAGCTGTTCAGTATCATGAATGAGTACATGCATATCTTTTTCTTATTAACAGTCACCCCATATACGTTTTAAGAACATGTATTTGTGGTGAGAAAAAAACTCTTCTTATCAACACACAACAAGACAGGTCCCCTATGCCAGTTTGAGTATGGTAACCTACTCTGGCACTGCACCATACAGAGCAATATCAAAATTATACTTAGAGATATTTCCGAAATTGAAATGCTCCCCGTTATGTATAGTCAAGAGCAAGTCAAGATTCATACATTGGACTTTGTTCCATAGACGTAGAAGCTAAAGTCGCGCTGCGGGTGTCAAGCTTGACGGGGGTCAAGAGGGGTCTTAACAGTACCTACGTAATACCGACTTCCACCGGGACTTGAAAATAGAGTTCGTTACCAAAGTAGTTCAGGAACACGCTGAAGCTTATTAACATAGACTTCTCCATCACGTGAATTTTAAGGAAATCCAGCTTCTTGACAAGGCAGGCATAGAGCGAAAATTTAAAAGGACCAAACCTTTCAATTTTGTGTAATTAGTGTTGTGGTAAACTCATTCAGTGCATATGTAATTTAGACCATAAGGAAAGTGTGATGAGAAGCATCCTTTAGCTTTATTGTTTAAGTTGTAGTTTAACAAATTAAAATATGACAAAACGGTTATCTACGTAAAATTGTGAAAAGAAGTATAATCACTTACGGTAACACCAAAGTTGATCATAAATATTCACGCTGCTAAAAGTAGATTATTGCAAAATGTTCAAGTTAAATACAGAAGATCCGGTCGTAAAAGGAACAGACAATCCAGTAAGTCGTTAAAACAACATAAACACTTTAAAAGCTTAACGGGAAAGTCAATAAACCAATGGCTTGAGCCGTCGGCCCAAAAATGTCGGCTTGCGTGACCGCTGCGTATAAACTCGCTTCCAATGTGAGGTTCAAAAAATCTCTCTAAATACCGTCAATTATTTCTGGCCTCTATTGCTGACCTCCTTTTACTGTTATCAGTAAATTGACCAAGTTTGAAAGTAATTTTGTATAAATTTACCTTATAGGGGAAGATGAATGGACTGTGTAAATAAAAAAAAATATGAAAGAAAGTAGTGAATGTTAGGCTGTTTTTCCACTGCAACGATTCCGAGCCGATACCGACAAAAAGAGAAAAGCGCAGACAAAGTTACGAGCAAAAACAGTACGGGTTACTTAATCATAGTGCCGATTCTATCGGAGCTGAGTGTCTACTCTCAAAGTCCGATATATCGAAACGATGCTATTCGAAACATGCAAATTCAAAACTTCTTCCCTTGACAATAGAGTAGAATATTGGTTGGATGCTAACTACTGGCAGTTTGAAAATTCATCCAACCAATATTCTACTCTATTGTCAAGGGACGAAGTTTTGCATTTGCATGTTTCGAGTAGTATCGTTTCGATATATCGGACTTTGAGAGTAGACACCCTGTTCTTTAGTTTTATCGGTATCGGCTCGGCATCGTCGCGGTGGACAAAAAGCTTTACGATGGCGGCCGATAGAGTTGAACCCAAATAAACCGGAATAAGGACAGGTAAATTATGACAGAGTACCTAGCCAAAAAAAACCGGTCAAGTGCGAGTTGGACTCGCGCGCCGAGGGTTCCGATATATCTATAGTATTTTTGGAAGCAATAAAGTCCATTTTCAGGGCCGCAAAACTAAATTTGTTTGTAAAGGTTTTTTGCAGATTTCTTTTTTTTTGCTGCAAAGTTTACATAAACTTCTGTCAACTGTAATTAATTCAGATTTTTCCTTACACAAATTTCGGAGATAAGGGGGGGAATGGTATTTGGTATCATAACTTGAAAACTAAGAAACGTAAAAAAATACAAAAATATATTTTAGAATGTACAAGTAAAGCCGTTTCATATGATACGACAATTTGAAATTTGCCCCTCCCCCCCCATTTTGGCCCCCTTTACATTAATAATCATAATTTTTTCAAAATTCTTACATGTGCAATTAAGTTGGGCAACTATACTCTAAAACCATTCCAAATTTCAAGTCGATAGCATGAGTGGTTGCTGAGATATAGAGGTGTGACAGACAGACGGACAGACAGACACACAAAGTCGCACCATAAGGGTTCCTTTTTTTATCATTTTGGTATCGGAACCCAAAAAAAACATTAAAAAAATTGTCGAAGTAGCTTAAACTAGGTACTTTTGGCTAGGTCAACAAGTTGTGGGGCTTTTGTGCAAAGTCCGTCTGGGGAAGTACCTCACCCTTGCCTATTTCTGCCGTAAAGTAGCAGTACGCCGCACAACCAAAGAACTATAACCGTTCACTACTGTTTTAGGCTCAAATAAGCCAGAGATGGCTTTTTGATAAACTTTTTTAGCCTTATAGAAAAAGGTCAGGCTAATGCCGTATCAAGACTTTAGTCATCTAGCGAACGTATGATTGGAAGTTACTCTACCGACTGCTACTAAATTCGAGAAACAGATTTTGTGAAACGGCATGTGACTAAGGCCATGTCCCCACTAGGCTCACAGTGAGCCTCTCACTGTGAGCCGGCTGACTCTGAGCGGCGTATCGGTCGCTCACTCAAATCAACTGAGCCGCCAACCAGGAGTATAGTTCGCGGCGACTCAGCTGCTAACTGAATGAATCCGCAATCGTAATGCCGCGCGCAACGCCGCGAACTGCTAACAGTAAGCACTGAATGGACACTCCGTTTAAAATATATAGGGAGGCGTACTGGAGGCAGACAGTGAGCGGCTCACTGTGAGCCTAGTGGGGACATGGCCTAATTTGTGACCATCCGAGCATGAAAGATCAACGGCTTGCCTCCTCATTAATTACATCAAGTGAGGCAGTGCTCATCGCATCGTAATGCGATATAAACCCTATGGAGCTTTCGTGATTTATAGGTACTTTCACGTGCTTTCGATTGTTCGGCTAATCGCCAGAAAGACCATTAGCTACCGTGTGTTTGGTATATGTTTGCAACCCTCTTTGCTCTGCCTGTGAAACTAAACAACGTTCTCTAAGAAACATAGGTCGCAATATGAAAAATAAATTGTTGACCTCAAATATAAAATACTCTATCAGCTGATGCAGTTTCTATGGGACGTAATTTTTTTTTGTACTTTGACCTATATTCTTTAGGTAAAGTTATTCAGTTTTATAGGTGAAGCAACCACATGAGAGGTTTGCAGACATATACCAAACAATCTGTACCTATACAGCCTTATGTTTTTATCACTCCGGATATTTTAAGAGGTGGTTCTGCCCATGAAACTGAACAACTTTTCCCAAGGAACAAAAAAAATGTTCGACTTTCCATACAAACAGCTGCAACAGATGACAACACATCTTATATGCAAAAATTGATCATTTTTATGGGCAGTACTACCTCTTAAAATATTTGAGGTAATAAAAAAAAACGCTGTATATGTATGTCGAACTGTCTCTGATACACATTGCCTAGTTTAGGAACAGTATATTTAATTCCGACACTAACAGAAAGCTACATAAAGCTTTGTTAAAGTTAAAGTTCCTTTAAATCTATTGCTGACACTTTTTTGTCAGCCAAAACAGAAAATATCAATAGGAGCTTTAATTTTAAGACGCCTTAGGCTCTACCCAAAAGAATAAGATTTTAAAAAACTGAAAAGGCATGATCAGTCAACGTAACTGAACAACTTTTAGTGGATAAAACTGTCAGGAAATGAAAGATATCAGCGTCTCTATACAAAATTGTTAACTTTATTGATCAATTTGCAAGGTGACGCCATTTATTTTTAAGTTTTATTCACGGAAAGTTTGTCCTTTAAATTTTCGGAAACTCTATCTAGTCTCCATCAAGTCAAGACAAAACGTACAACAGCTTTTTGTCATCAATATCAGATACATGCATGAGAAACCAATCTAGCAAAGTATGTGTGGCCAGCTGCATTACGTAAAGTGTGGTACTCGTAATAAAAGCGCTCCATTGTTTGTCAGCCATTGTACTTACACTTTTGCTTAGCCAACCAGTACTACGTATTTTCACGTTAAATGTACCCTATTTTTCTTCCTTTTTTACGAATGAGTTAATTAACAGGGTTTTTAGAACCCTTCGTATAAAATATTTCTGCGTATAATGAAATTAATTAAGTAGAAATTAAACCGCAGTGCTAAGCAAAGAAAGGCCTTATAAAATTTAATATTTGTAGAAAAGTACACAAAGATGCAAACGTGCGTTATTTTGTTAACTACACTCGAGGCTCAGGAATTGTAGCCCGAGCCGCAGGCGAGGTCGTAATGAAGCCGAGAGTGTAATGACAAAACGCACGAAAAACGTCGTGTAATGAGCAAAACAGCGCACTTGCATCTAACTGTACTATTACAAACTTGTTTTGTCTCATAGCTTTGGCCGATTGCTTTTGACATAGCTGCAAAATGTATTGGTAAGCATTGGCAATAACAAAAAAGAAAAATAATATAGGATATTTTGTGTGAGGCAGCCCTGTGGATTATATTTTGTTCTAAAACTTAGTATGTGATGGTTATAAATATGGCTTAACTCAACCCTCAACGCCACAAACGCAGCCCCAACATTAATCGGCTACCTAACCCAGGGTGTATTTGACGAGGGCGTGAAAAACCATTTCACAAAGTAACTGCCATCGCCCCTCGCAACCCTGAGTGCAAAGCAGACCCAATCCAATATTAGGCCTTGCCAGGCTGGCTGATTACTGCCAACCTAGCTGTCTGAGTTTTCAAGCCGCCAAATGGGCTTGACTTGGCCTAACGAATACTATCAGCGACAATAGCCGGAACCGACGGCTTACGAGTAAGAGCTTTCCCCCACTCAACTAGCGCCCCCATCAGTAAAAAAATATTACTCGCTATATAAGGTGTTTTTTAATTAGACCCAAATATTGTTAGGGTTACCTCAAGGACCTAAATGAATACTATTGGTGTTATTTTTTTACATTTCTATTCGCTAGTTTTCGAGAAAAATCCTAAAAACTATACCGTTAAATATCGTAAAATGAACACTCCGTATCAGCACAGGCGGCAACGCGGAGTCGTGAGCCAATCACGCGCAAGCCGACGTCTTACAAAATTCAAGTAAAGGTACCCTAGTTTATTTAGAACCTACTCGTATCAATTCTGCAAAAATATAGTTCACTGTATATACAGATTTAAAAACTGCTAAAAGTGGCCGTTTTTCGCACTTTTTGTATCTGTATCTATAGTGAACTATATTTTTCAGGATTGATAGGTTCTAAATAAACTAGGGTGTACCTTTACTTCAATTTTGTAAGACAGATTTCCGATAAGTTTTGTATTTGGCGAGTAATATTTTTTTACTGATTGGGGAGCTAGTTGGCTGGGGGAAAGCCCTTAAGTATGAATTTGCAACACAGATTTATAAAGGAGAGCGTTTCCTTGATTTGCACCAATGCTGTGAGCTGAGCTTTGAGCTTGAAAATTCCAGCCAATAAGATTGCTCCATTTGACAGCGCATTTGACTAGGTAGGGAAATGGCGCAATCCTATTGGTTAGAATTTTCCCAGCTCACAGCTTAGCTTCCTCGCGCAAAACTGGTAAACACGTAAAATATTCGAGCTGTCTTACGGTCATCGGTTACCCGTTTAGGGTTTGGTTTGGTTTGGTTTGGTCCCGTGTGGTGCCAGCAAAGAATAGTACCAACCCATACATACCGGTGGGTGTCGTAAGAGGCGACTGAGGGTTAACTGGAGGATGGGGAGCAGCATCCTCCTTTGTATCTCACAACTTACTTACTGCGGTCACAGATAATATAATACTATACTAGTACAGATGCCTCACGTCATAGAACAAATTTGTGCCGAAAATTGTTCGAGCTATTTTTTCCATAAGGTATTTTCTTAGAATAAATTGATATCTGGATGTTAAAATTGAATTAATGTCATAGTTTACACCTTTATCTACCAACCTAGTAGTAACATTTTGTTTAATTATTAGAAACAAAAGTTCCAAATGAATTCGGGCTATTTACTCCGTAGAAAAAACCGTAGTACGGAATGGGACCCCATGCTGCGGTCACCTACAACCGCGGTCCATGGTGCCAGCCGTAACGTTAACAAGCGAGGTGTCTATGGTACTTCCCTTCTACATTTTTCCAGCAAAAGCTAGAATTCTAGAGGGAGCTCCCTGTCCTGTAGTGGACGTTTCATGGGATGTTATGATGATATTTTCGTGAGCGGAAAGAATGAGAAACTACCACTCGCCCACGAGAGCTTCTGCCACAAACTCAGCCCCATAATAAAGTAATGCGACACAAAGACATAGTTTCTCAAGAACACAACGGCCACAGCGTACCGCTAACTAAGTACATGTACTTGCTAAAATTAATTACGGCCTGAGAAATGCCGGCCCCGAGGTGAGCTGAACATGTTTGCGGTTGACCATCAGGGCTGCCACACTGCTCTATTTATAGAAATGACTATGCATTCTATAATATTAAACATTGAAAAATTTACAACAGGCACGAATTTAACCTGCGTTAGTACATCCGACAGCACGTCAGTAGAAACACTTTGGATTTTATAGCTTGGTAATACTCGTAGAGTTGCAAATGTTTCTACTGACGTGCGGTTGACCGTATCAAAGACGCTTTAACAAACAATAATGCTCTGCGATTGCTGGTTATTACTTTTCCCACACCTTTGTTATTTTCTAATGTATACAGGGTGTAAAAACACATCCCCAAAAAACTTGCTCCTGATTCAAACATAGGTCAAAATGTGAAAAAAAATTGACCCCCCATGTATCGGATAAACGTCATGATGCAGTTTCTATCTTTGGTTTCTGTGTCAATTAAAAATAAACCATGTTTCGATATGTTCGTTGCAAAAAGGTGTTCAGTTTCATGGACACATATTACACCCTGTATTGTCAGATCAGATATAAACACATTTTATTACTGTAATTTGTTCTGAGCCTTTCTCTCTATGCCACATTAGTTCAGTTCAGTTTTCAGCTCGATTCTATCAACAGCTGGTGCCTTTGTCCTCGTTCCTCTTAAACGTTTCTCCATTTGATGTTTTCCGCCTTTGCTACTAACCTACAAGAAGTATGAGCCGAGAATTCAAAAAGTATGTTATGTACTTACACACGTTTTGTACGTCAGCCCATCCCAGATTGAGTGCCATTTTAACTCATGAATATTTATGTTCTTAAGAACGGTTTGATGCAAGCTCCTGATATTTGTTTGTTACATACTTTCGAATGATTTATTATGACTTTCAAATCGATGCATTTATTAGTCCAGGAGCGAGGTTCAAAACTTTGAGTCCCATGTCGGGCGCCATTTTTAATATAGAACTACTAAACTACGCCAGTGACTATTTTTAAGTATTCAAATTTTCATAAAGAATTTATACAATTCCATTTACAAATAAAGTTGCAGGGATAACTTTTGAACATTTATTTCATTGTTTTTCCTGCTCTCCATCACCAAATCTGTTGAAATAAATGTCTCATAAACGTCAGAACTTTTACCTTCGATGTTTATAGAAGGAACTCTTTTCGCTGCTCTGTGTTCCAGTTTAAAACCCTAGCGGGTGCTTGTGCGTACGTATTGGAGATACAAGATGAGGAAGAATGTTTAGATGTGTGTGTGAGGACAGGGTCTTTGGGAGCTGGTGCAATACTTTCATGCAAGCGAAATATTACTAATAAAAAATATGTATGTGCTCCCACCCTGGTGTAAAAAACTTTGAATGTTCAGCATAGATATTAAACATGGGATAATTTTAGAAATGTGAACAGCATTAAAAGGCGTTCTCCACTCTCAAAAAACGACACGAGACTTACCGAATACGAGAGTGTAGAGGGATTATTTCTAATTTTGTATTAGTAAATTTTAAAACTTAATAATATTTTGAAAAACTATCTGGGGGAATGTGGAACGCACTTACGCTGCATGATCGAACACTTTTGTAAACAACGTCGTTATTTGTCCTGAAGTTATTCTGATTTTTAGGGTTCCGTAGTCAACAAGGACCCCTTATAGGTTCGTCATGTCCGTCTGTCTGTCTGTTTCCGCGGCTTTGCTCAGAGACCCTTAGTACTAGAAAGCTGTAATTTTTGTATGGATATGTATTTCATCCACGCCAAAAAAGTGATATAATAAAATCTAAAAAAATATTTTTCTTTGGGGTGCCTGGTAAGTAAGTAAACTGGGGTTTAAAAAAAAATCTTGTTTGCCCCATTGTGTGGGGTATCGTTGGATAGGTCTTTTAAAAATAATGTAAGTCATTTCAGATCATTTTTCGATTTAGGGATTTGTTTGCGAAATATTCAACTTTAGTGGAGTCGAGTGAAAAAGTATGTTATGTTAAAAAATTTAAGCCGCCTAATAATCTTTTTAGACTTAAATGGGATCCTGTTGTAAAAAATTTAGGCCGCCAAATGTCTCGTGTAGTTTTCGTAAGCCCTTGTATAGTTGCCGCTGAGTCGGCATGCATGTTTCATGCGCTGCAGTCGAACTACGCCGGGATACGGCCCGCTGAATACAGCAGTGACTCGGCTCAAGGACGACTGATGTGACCTCATAACCTGACATCTTTGACACAGCTTTGTGCCACAAACCACGGCCTAAATATGAAGATGCGGCTACCTACTTTTATTTTACGTAGCTTTTTTAAATGCACGCGTGCTACTGCAACCAATGTATTTTTTAAACTGACAAGCCAACCTTATTACTACCCATATGAAGGTAGTTTGAACATAGGCTGAAAGGTTCTCTGAACTCCACGTGTACAGTTTTGCCGGCAACAGCTAGGTCAGCTAGTAATAAATAAATGGTATTAATCATAGAATACATGGTATTAATAGACCACTTCCTTTGGTAACTAGACTGTACATCTATATTGAGTGACCCTTGCGATGCCGGCAAATAATACTCGTAGTACCAACCCATCTCTGCCCGTGGGTGTCGTAAGAGGCTACTAAGGGCTTAAGAACCGGAGGATGGGCAGCATCATCATTCTGTGTATCGTACCACCTTACATACTGCGGTCACCAACAACAATGGTCACCAGCCGCAACGCTTACATGCGTGGTGACTATGGTAAATCCCCTACAAGCTACCACGCATTTTTGCTTCAGTTCTAGAGGGAGCTCCCTGTCCTGCAGTGGACGTTTTGTGGGATATTATGACTGCCCGTACGAAGTCTAAAGTATACCGAATGTCTGTTTTTCCTACTACGAGCTACCTGCAACAAAGTGTTGCCAGCCAGGGTAGAAATCTCCCACCTCCCGCGGGGTTTAGCGAATAAATAATAAAGCAGCTGTGAACGCGATTTGATTTGGGTTCTTTGTTCAAACGAAGGCCGGAGGTAAATTAAATTACCTATAGATATAAAAGAATCCCTGTTTCATTTGTGAATATCAAATTACTATTGTTTTTTATTATTTTTGCCAGTGTACTTCAACTTTTAAAAATGTTACAATTTTGTTTACAAAACTTGACGCTCTATCCTGAAGTCTGGCATAGAAAAATGACCTGTTTATTATTTCAGATTTATTACGGGACCATATTAATATGCCTCTGATGTCTGTCTGTCTGTTAAAATTTTCATAGATTATGTATTTCTGTTGCCGCTATACCAACAAATAATAAAAAAATGTATAAACTAAGGGGGGCTTCCTTACCAAAAACGTGTTTCTTTAGGTGATTTTTGCTCGATTTTTGTTTTAGTTCTATCTTAAATCAGGCGTGAAAATTGGTATGTTGTTAGTGTATAAGCTATAGAATAATAACAAATAATATAATCTGGTCAGGTGCGTGTCGGACTCGCGTGACTTTAATACGCTTATGCGTGACTGCGGGTCCATAACTCCTTCTTCTTCTTCTTTTCGTGTCGACGCAAATCCAATAAATTTAAACGAATTAACTAAGACGGTATTTTAACCTTAGTGGTACGGAACCCTCGGTGCGCGAGTCCGACTCTTTTTTTAAAATGTGCTGTTTACCTTTAGGACGTCGTGTGAATTTGTTAGTGAGGTATAAACCTAATGGGTTTGATAGACTGCGGTAAATCTGGACTCCCTAGCATTTTATAGATTGTGGATTGATATAATATGCATTCATAATATCACGCCTTTTTCCCGTCGGGGTAGGCAGAGACCACAGTCCTCCACCTGCTACGATCTTGACATACTTCCCTTGCTTCCTGTTCTTTCATCAATCCTTTCATAAATGCTCTTCGGTTTAGGGTACTTTTAACCTGACCTTTATTCAGAACGTCCTGAATTTGGTCCTGGTACGATCGCCGAGGCCTTACCTTTCCATGGTTTCCATTTACTCTCGCCTTGTAGCTCTTTCGTCAATCTTCGTTCATTATAAATATATTACTAAAATAAATAATTTATTCTGTGAATTGATGATTGTCGTTTAATATAAAGATTAGAAATACATACTTTGACAATATCAGTATCTCGAATCAAAAATTCTTTACCGCTAACGATTAATCATTTCATACTTTCGGCAAAGGTATACCAGCAAATTTTAAGAATAATATTTAAAATATTTTGAAGTAAATTTTTTAATCATTTTTAGGATTCCGTAACTCAAAAGGAATGAAAGGGAACCCTTATAGTATCATTTTGTTGTCCGTCTGTCTATGTGTCTGTCAATACCCTTTTTCTCACGAACGGGTAAATGTATAAGTTTAAATTAATATTAAATATAAAAGTCTATAGACCCTTAAAGATGTGGACACAATCGAAAGATATGGCAATTTATGTTCTCATCTCCATACATTCATGAACCAAATCAAACCTACAGTGTACTTCCCGTTGACCTAGAATCATATGTATGAAGTTTGGTAAAAAGCTAGGTTTTACAGTCAGCCAAAGGAAAAAGTCGAAAATCATTAAATATTACAACTTTTCTCACAACTAAAATAACCAACTAAGGTTAGCTCCCGTTTCAAGTACATTCGTATTAATAAGGGGTCAAGTTTGAGTGGACACGGAGTTTTTAAAATCAGTTTGTAGTACAAACAGGTACGCGCATTTCAGTTAGATTACTTCATTTTCGTGTCTTTGTTGAAGGCTGGCAAAAATTACGAAAAACAATGGGAAACTCGTTTCAAAAGGAACGAAATCTCTATGGGTGTTTTTTCGTGATAAACTTGAGATTAAAACGTCGACGATAAGGCTTAGGAAGAGGAATTAACGACTTAAGTCGGCGTAATGCCTGTGAAAAATACTAAACAAGGACGCCGTATTCCCTTTGTATAAATCACAATAAACAAGTAACTACTATTAGACGAGAGTATGGCATTAGGCCGCAGCTTGAAGATTCTTAGGACTCGGTACCTCAAAATAAAAAACGGAACCCTTATAGGACCACTTTCTTGTCCGTCTGTCTGTCTGTCAAGACCCTAAAGGGTACTTCCCGTTGACCTAAAATTATGAAAATTGGCAAGAAGCTAGGTCTCACAGTACAAGTAAAGGGAAAAGTCTAAAATAAATAAATATTTACATTTTTCTCACAATTAAGGTGAGCTCCCGTTTCAAGAACTTTTTTATAAAGAAGGGGTCAAGTTGGATGGTCGCGGAGTTTTTAAAATCAAAGAGCAAAAGGTTTTAGTATATTATATAGTAGATAGGTACGGAACCCTTGGGGCGTGAGTCCGACTCGCACTTAGCCGGTTTTTTATTTAATTATGTATATATTACCGACCAAATACGATTTTAGGCCACACTAGTTTTGCCTAGACCTAACCAGTTTGACCTAGGCTGTTACCGGCCACACCCAAATTTAGGGCAAACTAGTTTATGTTGGGTAGGTTAGGTTAGGTTAGGTTATCTGTTTTACCTTGCACCAGAAAAGACTTATTTCTAGTGTAAGGGTAAACAGATAACCTAACCTATCCAACAGTACAGCCTAGGTCAAACTGGTTTGGCCTAGGATTTTTTAAAATTTTTATTTATAAATGGGCTTACTCTTGACCTCAATCTAGTCTTGAAGACAGAGATGAGGTCAACGATGGAACGAGCTTGCCCAGAAGAAGCCTATTCACTCGCGACTTGAATAGGTTCGGTTCATATGAACTCGGGAACACAGACGCAGGCAGAGAATTCCACTCTTTAGCCGTGCGCATTATAAAATATATTTCAAAGCGCTTCGTGCGAATGTGTGGAATATCAACCAACCCTATCAGTTTGGCCTAAAATCGGGTTTGGCCGGTAACATTCGGTTTGGCCTGAGCAAAACTAGTTTGGCCTAAAATCGGGTTTGGCCAGTAACATATACATTTCTCAATTTGTGCGTTTTGTGGTGGAATAATTATCGTCTAGCTGTATTTCTAGCAGTAGAAGCTATTAATAGCAGTAGAAGCTAAAGTCGCGCAGCTATGTCAAGCTGTTTGTAACTTTATCATCGTGGTACCATCTTATGTCTTCCAACGTATTTTATTCCATCTTTATTCTCATACGGTGTGCACTTCTCTCAATTCAGCAAGTCCAACTTTAATAGTAGCACTCTATTGACAATGACGTAAGTGGTTCGACCTCGGAAACCTCGACACCAATCAAAGGCGGCAAAAGGCACTCTATTGGTGCCTCGCTTGGACACCCTTAAGTCGTGATTGATCACAAAAGGTCATTTGCCACTGAATTCAATTAGGCCCCTTAACCCGAAGCGTAAGGCGTAAAATTAGAATTTTCTGTATTTGCGCCCGGTGTTCTGCCTATTCGGATGAGTGGATCGTAAAATGCGTCATTAAGTTAAGATATGAAATGCACCCGGTGAATCAGAATCTGGAGTTATTTATGATGTCAGCTACGTTGACAAAACAGGTACGTTATAGCTGTCAATTTAAATCTTCCACTTGACATTGACGAACTCGCCATAATTTTATAATAATTTGTTTACTTGACATTATGCAAAATACATCTGAGATGTGACGCCATTAAATAAATATCTATCTAAAAGTGCGGATAAGTCTGTGGACTACCCAAATTTGATCTAACCGTTTCCTCTCTTTAGTGTTTTAATTTTGATATACAAAGTGTTTAGTGACCGACTGTACAAACTTAAACGGTAGATTCTAACCATAAAAGTGAACAACTTTTCCCAAGGAACATAGATCGAAATACGAAAACAATTTTTCGACTTCCCATACAATCTGTAGGCACATTTTGTATGGAAGGTCGAAATTTTATTTTTGGTATTTCGACCTATGTTTCTTGGAAAAAGTTGTTCAGTTTCATGATCAGAATCTGCCGTTTAAGTTTGTACAGTCGGTCCCCAGACACAGTGTATGAGTTCTCCCGTTGGTTTCAATATCTCTATCTAACTCGTTTATACTCAGAGCTTTGTATGTCTTCAAAGCTTTCTTCCTATACGAAAAGTGTATCAAATATGTCTTCACCCAACAATACACGCCGTAATGTACAACTAGAGATCGACCTATTCGCATAAAATTTACGATGGGAGTAAACTTTATTACGGCAAATGTACCTCAATACGACGTAAACATTGCCGATTTTTTAGACCAACAGTAACATTAGATATGTGTAAATAAAAATGTTACAGTATCCTAAGAATTCCCTTATTGTTAACGTGTGCCCACTGCACGCGAACCTAATATCACGGTCTCCAAGAGTAACAGTGAAAAGCGAGTACTAGGGGGTCATAACGTCAAAGAACTAGGTCAAGTGGCTCGCCCACACGCACTGAGGAGCTTCTAATTTCAAAAGCGCTCAAAGACGCTGAGATTCTACAGGCCCTCGATGATGAATGGGCGTAAAGGTGTCATTCCGCTTTCGAGTTCATTTTCAGCGACCGGGTGAATGGTGAACGAATGATAAGACTTCTTTTGTTAAACCAAAATAAGTGTTGCGAACGAAACTTGAACAGTCTTTTGTTTCATTTTATTACCTATTTTATTTTCCATCACTTTTCAAGAAAACTACTTGAAAAATAGGTGAAGCTATGTAGCAAAATAAACGAGAGAGGAAGCGAAAAGTGTCATCTAAGTTTCGCGTTCTCTAACTCATACTCGTACTAACTTACAATGTCAGGTCATATTAAGAATGCGTATGAAAGAAAACACCGTTTTCTTCTAACAGAAACAGCGATCTTATTCTTACGTTTAGTAAGTAGGTACTTTGACATTATTGAACAAAATTTCTTCATGGTCGGTGTGAAACAATTTCGAAACATAGCCAGAGGTTGCCAGAGGCTTCATGCTCTATTAGCCACGATATTCAGCGTGTAGCTTTCCCTGTCTGCCAATAAATACATTGCGGTTATTTTTCGTGAATCTCTTTTTGCCAGTACTTGGTTACGCGGCAATGTATAACTAATAAAGGCTATGACCCCTCGCCTTAACAAGTCTATGAAAATAACCTAAAAATATAAAGGAAAAGGTCGAGGGAAAATTCGTACGCGTCACTGATTATCTCCCGGAAGCTTTCATTTTTTTCTGTTTATATTTTAAGAAGCTTATCCTTACAGGGAAAATTTAGTGAAAGGGCTATACTCCTTGAAAAGATTTAGATGAGCTCATTTACCTGTATCTCAGAATAAGTGAGGGAAAATACAATACATTGAACTCTTTTTTGTTTAACCGACTTCAAAAAATGAGGAGGTTCTCTATTCGTCTGTACGTTTTTTTTGCAATGTTTGTTACCAGCACTACGGAAAAATACCAAAAACACAAATATAAGGTGCTTCCTAATCAAATGCGAATTTAGTGTGGACATCGAAGGAGGTTTTAATTTTTTGTTAAAATTATCTAATCAAGGATCCTAAAGTTACTACTTAAATCCTTGTATGGTCCTTGTCTTGAAACCCTTCATTTAAAATTTTAGAACATTAAACCAAACGCTGTTTCAACCAGCCAGCATAATTTATAATTAAATCCATTTATTTTTATGCACTGTAGGGGAACTCACCCTATTTTTATCAAGGCTGCTGCTATCTCATCAGTATGCTTTCCTGGTAACACGCGCGTGACTATTTGGCAAGGAAGGGAGGTATTACTCCTTAGAATGACATTAAAATAAGACCAAGTTTGGAGTTCCATTTAAAAGGTTATTAATAAAATCTGACAAGATTTTAAGTAAGTCTTGATAACTAAGTTTGCATAATTTTATCCAGTTCTTATTTAGTTTAATGGCGACCAAGCTCTTCTAGAAGAATGTAATTAGAAAAATAAACGTATGACCCCTGAGCTCGGATGTCACAATAGATGTCTCCCATGGCGAGCTACGGGGTTAATTTCAAAAGTAGAAACGTGTCTATGGATAGATTCTGCAAAGACATCAAGTTAGTGATCCTGATCAGACAATCTTGGCTTGGACAGGCGACAATTTGTCAACGTCAATCCAATCAACATGCTGAATCGGGTAGTAGGCGTATCCTCAGGCCCTTATAACTTGACTGTGTCAAGAAGTGAATAATATTCAGTGAGATAAATGTTTACGAAGAATATAATAATGACCAACCGTGCGCCCAAAGCCCTGTATTTATTGTAAGTATGCGGTAACATTGTACTTCTGACTGGATTGATCCAATTATTATAAACACAAAAAAAAATATTACCATAGCCAGAGAGAAGGTAATCACTACGTTTTAACCATAGCCATCAAAATAAAACAAAACTCTTTTTAGTTGCTAATGTAACCGCGTTTTTGAAAACAACAAATAATGATTTTAATAAACTTCGCAATATAAGAATTTACCATTTACGTTAGGGAAAAATAGTTTATCTCCGTTTTAAAAAAAACCTGCTCTCCGGAAAATTAAAAAAGCGTGCTTCAGAAACCCTACATAGCGTCATCTGTTGATACATATGTTGTAAATTTACCACTCCACACTAGACGGTACTGTTCTGTTTATTGTGTTTATCTCGTTCGAATTCAACCGAAAAATTGGTAAATATTTCGCAAAACTTTTTAAAAATATAAACAGTGTATTGATAAATTAAAAGGCAGCACTGATTCGTGAAAACAACACTGAAAAGAAAACAATTGACTTGCAATATCCGCAGCAAAAGATTATTTGAGTGGCGAGAAAAAAATAAGTCTAACGTCATCTTGAGTTTAGAATAAAAGTAACAGTGGAAGAACGACCCTTCAATACAATTTACATAGGGAATACAGAGACCTTTGGCATAATATAATAGACATGTGCCTGTACCTGTGCCACCTGTGCCTGCACCTACGCGGCTAGCCACCTGCCCCGGACCTCACGTTCTGCTGGCGCGGCCGCTGAGTGGTTGGCTAATCAAAAATTAAATAAATATTCGGACTTGCTAGGGTGCTATGATTTTGTACCTTTCGCAGTTGAGAGCTCGGGGGTGTGGGGCATAGCAGGGAAGCGTTTTGTGAGCGAAATTGAAAGGTGCTTGAGGGAGCGCGGTAATGACCCCCGTGTCGGCTCGTTCCTGGTCCAACAGTTGTCGCTGGCCATTCAACGCGGTAACGCGGCCAGCGTCATGGGTACGTTTGGACCAGGTGCGAACAGGGACGGGGTACTAGACTGAAGATTTTATCTGTATGACTATATTTTATGTTCAAATTGTAATCATGTGTTTAATCCTTTAATAAATTTTATATATAATAGATCCCTTTCCTTCGGTAGAGCGATTGTAAAAATCTTGTTGGATGGTTTGGAGGCTGTTGGGATGAAAACTGAAATGGGGTAAACGCACAAAATAACTTTACGACAGTTAAGGGTTTGATGGTTTCACAAAATATGACATTTTTGATGTAAGGAGGAAGATGCCAATAAGACAAAAGTAACAAAGTCAGTATTCTTGATAATACGTATGTTTCTCAAGTTGAAAATGGAATGATATAAGTACTGTTTCCATAAAAAAATATATCGTGTAAATTAGGAATTTAGTCTTAAGTATGCTCGTAAACTCGAAAAGTAAATTGAATTTCATAGAAGATTTTTTTTTGGCGTTCATTATAGAGAAGCTTATTGAACTAGGTAGGAAATTAACAGATTATACTTTTGGCAAAAGTTTAGATCTTCACATCGTTTATGTCACAGACAAATCGTATAATTCGCTGATTAGAAATGGTCGGTAAATTGTAAAACGGCGTTGACAGATTGTAAGTAGGTTTAGATCACTGGTGCATTTTAGGTTCGATAGCCAAGGTAAACCCAATCTCGGGATTACTCAGGATCGGATGGGTTGCATTAGGTTTTCTTGCGCCACAACCTTTTAAAACGAAGAAATCTAGGCATCTAAATGTAAAGCGATATTATCAAACCCAGACCCCTACAATTACCCAAACTAATATTGTCACGTATATTTCAATCATTTTCTCTTCTAAATATTTGGGAAAACAAAACGAATTCGGAAATAGATCACTCTTTTTTTATCTTGCGGTCTTAGCGCTGACAGTCATCATAAGCTACAGCCTGAATAGATAGTTAAGCCATAGGTAATATGGCCTCGTCACCTGCAGAGTTAACTGTTGAAAGGCCGCCATGTGTTGCGTGTTTTTGATATTACTCTACCTACAAACCTTAGAGTGTTTACCTTACGAAATGAAAAAAAAAAAACAGATTTCTTCCGTCCTTTACAAAACAGAGACGGCCGACCAAATATTTGTACCGTTAATCGAAATACGTCGGGTTGAGTCGGAAATTTAATAACCCTCTGATATAATAATGTCCGTTTGCCGTTAAACTGTCGTAAAACCGGCATTAAAGCGGTGAAATTTACGGTGCTGGGTAGTAGTAACCATTAAGAAGAAGGGCTCCAACTTATCTAACAATAGGCGTAGGTACAGTCGAGAACACGTTAAGCTTGACATGTTGGACTTTGGACCGTTCTTATTTTAAACTTTCTGCGTGCTAGAGTCACTGCAACTGTCAAGGGTTTGATTGTACATTCGGGCACAAATGTTGTCAACCACTCATGATTGAAGTTCATTTGCATGTCATAACATAAAACAACTTGCTACTAGGTTGACTTTCCCTTGCAGTGATATTCTGATAGTTACTAATGCTCGAGCTTAGCGATATTTTTTATTTTTATAATTGACGGACTACTTCTATTACAGACCTGCAGGAAACACTGACTTTGAGACCACCTGTGCTGGCTTAAGGCAGAAATAAACTAATAAGACAGATAATTGTACTAGTAATAAGACAGTGGGTGCTATGGGCGGTGGTGACCACTAACTATCAGGTGGCTAACAAGGTCGCTTGCTCACTTGTTATATAAAAAAAACTCTTAAAATATAATATTTTACTAACAAGGACACTGTATAGTATGTCTTAATAACAAAAAGTAATTATTGTGCGTTTCATACAGATTTTTTACCTAAATAAACTCTCCCGGCAGAATTTTGACCAATTGAAACATTAAAATCTCATGAAATGTCCGTAACGTCCTGCTATTTGCCCAGTTTTATATGAAAACATATGAGAAACGTTATAAAGGTAATTAGGGTTGCTACATATAAATTTCGAACGTAAAAAATAATGCATTTAACTCGTGCCTGTCTCGTTTGTTTTTATTCCCAAACGTGCAAATTAAACGTAAAACATGTACAAATTAGTTGACTACTACTACTTTATTTAATTATGGTTTCTGAATGAATTTATTTCTAAAAAACATTAAAGGATGTATTTGTTTTATACGAAAGACCAAATCATAAATAAGTACTCAAATCGAAATAGTAGATGAGATATCGTGCAGGGTGATAAAAAGAAGAGCAGTTTTTGACATTGTAAATGTCTTTTCGTTCGTTCCAGTATAGGCCCGGATTTCACGAAAAAGTGCGATTCCCTTATATCTCGGAGAGTTGTGAAGATACGATATTCGAAAAAAGCTTAAAAGACGCGTATTACGAGAGCTGTAAGATGCAAAAAGAGTTATTCGAGAAAGTTAAAAACTAAATAAGTCATGGCCGAAATAGTGATCAAAAAATTCATTTTTTTCCGAATTTTTAATTTTGGCGCTCGATATTTTGAAAACGAAGAAATATAAAAAAAATTAGGAAAAAGCTAAAATTTAAGCCCAAAATCAACACGATCGGAATAAGGGTTTGCCCTGTAGCCTAACCTTTTTATTACAAGCTTTTATTAAACTTGCCTTGTTATTGGGTTCGTTAGATTTGTATTCCTAGCACTTTGGTCCCAGATGATGATCAAGCACCACATGATGGAGTCAATAGGAGGTCATATGAACTAATAAACTAAAAGAGAAAGACCTGTCGAGTTTGGGTACGTTAGACTTTTATTCCCAAGCACTTTGGTCCTAGATGGTGGTCAGGGTCCAGATGATGAAGTTGGAAGGTGGCCATAGCAACTCTTAAACTGAACAAGATAGACCCATCGTGTAAGGGTTCGTTAGATTTGTAGTCCTCAGCACTTTGGTTTCAGATGATAATCACGGTCCTGATGATGGAGTTGAACGGTTGCCATAGGAACTCATAGAATAACTAAGATAGACCCGTCGTGTTTGGCTTCGTTAGACTCGTATTCCCAAGCATTTTGGTCAGAGATGATGATCAGGGTATGGATGATGGAGTCGTAAGATGGCCATAGGAACTTCTAAACTAAACAAGATAGACCCGTTGTGTTTGGGCTCGTCTGATTTGGGTTAGCAAATACTCTAAATTTTCCAGGGTTTAAAGGTGGAATTGGAAGTTAGACAAAGAAACTTTGTTATAAATGTTGCCATCCTATACAGTTTCAGCTCGTTTGTGATTGGCGATTTAACGAAAGGTTTAGTGAACAGTGCCATTGGATACGTGACCAAAAGAATTTGACCCTACTGTAGGTGAGTACAGCTTTACTATCAATCCAGGTAGAGTTTGGCAATGACGGTATTCACATAATTTCATCAGTTAAGACAAAACTAAACAGTTGAAAATAAAATATAAATAAAAACTTTTTATTAAGAAATTCAGTTGTAAGTACTAAAATTTCAAAATTGTACATCTGGCTGAAAATAAGGCAATCATCACCCGAGCGATATTGGATGGCCGAGGCAAATCCGAGGCCTTCCAAGTCAACGAGGACGATTGTCATTCGGCCGCAACTTGTATAGTGCTTTTCTCCTACTTGCGAGGAAACAGAAAACAAAGTTAAAGGACTAAATTAAGTCTTTATTAACAACACTGCAGTTTGTGCAATTTATTAATGACAGTTGAATACTTCTTCCAGGTAGCTGTACTTATTGTATACTTTGACTTAAGACCTAAAGCGAAAATTCAAACGGCTATAACACTAAAACTATGTACATTGTTGTACAGTTTTACATTACTGTCGTGTAGTTGACCTAAAGCAAATATTCAAAAAGCTATAACTCTACAACAATATATATTTTTTTTATAAAAACTTGTTTTCAAAAAAAAGTGTTTTATTAATATTTTATGTTTTTTTTTCGAATTCCTTAGATTCATTACCAATGTGCTCGATAGTCGTGTAAGACACGAACTCTGTGATTTTTTTTTCATACTTTGTATTACAATACTAAATGTTATGTGGCAACCCTTATTGTAATAACCCACCTGCGGCAACCAAATTTAAACTAGCATAGCGCGGTGTAGTTTATTTATTATGCTAGGGAAAATAGCTAAAAAGGTCTGCCCATTTTTCCTCGGGAACGCTTATATCATGACTATGAAATAGGTAATAAGCTTCTATATACGTAAAACACTGGTTTATGTACATTATATTTTTACTGAATAAAAAATATCCCCGAATCCGTCTCCGTGGCCATTAGTAATGCTAATTTTGAAAGTATCAGTTCAAAGAAAATGAATGAATAAGTGTAACATTAAAATATAATACAATCAAAATAAAACGACGCGGTTTCTCGCAACACAATTATAAAGTAGGAGGCACACTGCGAGCCCGGTGGGTATAATTAGGAGTTAACTGTAGGGTCTGCAGAATTATCCGTCGTAATATGCGTTTTAACTGTCCAAATGATTCGGTCGACGCTACGCAATTTACCTCCAGATATTATTACTGGCGACTTGAAGTTATATTACAGCGTGGAGTAATATAAACTTACGTAAGTGTGTCAAACTAAAATGATGCTTTCTGGTTTTCGGGCTCTCGTTTAAAGAACTTATGACCAACAAGGAATACGATATGGCTACTACTTTGTAGCAGTCTTCTTCTTCGATTTTCACTACTTTCTTCGATTTTTATTTGCACGGGAAGCTAGAGTTCATAAAAAGATCCCATAGATAAAAGCACTTTTAGTATTTCCCAATTTTGAAACGTGTTTCTTTAGTGTTTCAGATCTATCGTAAAAGTAAATTTTGCCTGTTTTTTGGTCTTTAGGAATTTCATAATTACTTTCATCCCTAAAAAAACGCTGAAACACATGTTTATTACCTTTTTTTTATTACCGAAATCCAAAATTTTTGTAGGAATTTCATACGAAATTTCATCCCTTATTTAAACCCCTTGGGGGATGATATATCAATATTGCTGAAACACGTGTTTCTTTACTTCTTATAATTAGCTAAAATCCAAATTTCAAGTACCTCATTTAAAACTGTAGGATGTTCATACAAACTTTCATCCCTTATTTCACCCCTTTGGGGTTGATATCTCAAAATTTCTGAAAAAATTGTTTCTTTATTTCTTATAGTTAGCTTAAATCCAAATTTTCAAGTACCTCATGACAAAACTGTAGGATTTCTAAACAAACTTTTATCCCTCATTTCATCGCGTTAGGGGATGAATTTCTAAAAATGCTAAGACACGTATTTTTTTTATTTTTTACCACGAGCTCAAAACCAAATTTCTATGATACTATATTTAAAAATGAACGAATTATAGACCAACATACGGAAAAAAAACCTCCCCTTTTTCACCCCTTGAAGGGTGATTTTTAAGAAACGTTTACATACGTGTTTCTTTATTTTTTACCAAAAGCTTAAGGTCAAATTTGTGTGAATCTAACTCAAGAAACAAAGGACTTTCATACAAATTTTCATCCCTTATCCCTTTCCTTTACCCCCTCAAGGGATGAATTTTGAAAATTCTAAAACACGTCCTTTTTATTTTTACCAAGAGCTAAAAACCAAATTTCTATGATTCTACCTTTAAAAATGAAAGACTTATAGACCTACATACGGAAAAAATCATCCCCTTTTTCACCCCTTGAAGGGTGATTTTAAAGAAATGCTTAAACACGTGTTTTTTCATTTTTTACCAAAAGCTTAAATTAAAATTTGTGTGAATCTAGCTAAAATCCATACAAAGTTTCATCCCTTATTTCACCTCCTTAGGGGATGAACTTTATAAAATCCTTTCTTAAAAGTGGGTGGTTTTGAAGCGCAAAAAAGCTGTGTACAAAATTTTAGATCTCTATCTATAGCGGTTACGGCTCGGCGTTGATGAATCAGTCAGTCAAGACAAGCTCTTTTATATATTTAGATACAAAAAAACCGGCCAAGTGCGAGTCGAATTCGCGCCCTAAGGGTTCCTTACCTATCTACCATATGATATACTAAAAGCTTTTGCTCTTTGATTTTAAAAACGCCGTGACCATCCAACTTGACCCCTCTTTTAAAGAAAAGTTCTTGAAACGGGAGCTCACCTTAATTGGTTAATATTAGTTGTGAGAAAAATTTAAATATTTAATGATTTTAGACTTTTCCCTTTATTTGTACTGTGAGACCTAGCTTCTTGCCAAATTTCATAATTTTAGGTCAACGGGAAGTACCCTGTAGGTTTTGCTTTTTTGCATAAATGTATGGAGATGAGGACATAAAAAGCCATATCTTTTGATTCCGTCGTTGTAAAAAATTGAAATGATCAGATCTTGTGTGGTTCATGGACTTTAATATTCGTTATCAATTTCAACCTGATACCTCTTCTCGTTCGTGAGAAAAAGGGTCTCGACAGACAGACAGACAGACGGACAACAAAGTGATCCTATAAGGGTTCCGTTTTTTTATTTTGAGGTACGGAACCCAAAAAACAGCAAAAAAAGCGACTAAGGAACGCTATGATCTACGACCTGGTTCAATATCCCTTAAACGCCTTTTACGACACCCACGGATAAGATAGATAATATTTTTGTCAGCCACAAGGGCAACACCGACGCAGATAATCGTCTCATATTGCATCATGTCTGCGGCAGGCTGGGTGAACCTAATCGAGTTATACACACTTATAACAAGGAGCCCTGGCTCCCAAACTAGGTGTCAGTGCATTCTATCGTGGAGTTCTAATCTTATTTATACAAAAGTTTTAAAGAAAAATAAAAACAATAAAACAGCAGATTAATTAATAGACAATACAGTCAACTTCACATCATCAGTAGAAACACTCGTAACGTAACAGTGAGACACACACATGAACAGTGAAACACACATGATGTGAAACTGAGTGTACTTAAGCTGTAAAGTGTTTCAGTGGGCGTGAGTGTGTGTATGGGAGTGTGTAAGTGTTGAAATGTGTGCGAGGGTGTGTGAGCTCATGCAATGTGGTGAGGAAGTCCGCATCTTGGTTATGGGAGTCATTGCCATTTACATTTTAATTGTTCTTGTGTTCGTAATAAGACAGCAAAACGCGTTACTTACCCTGAGAATAAAGGTGGTATTCTCATTTGCCAGTAATTTCACTAGCTCCCTAACGCTTTGGACTGAAACACAGCAGTGTAAACACTTGCAATAGGATGATTTTGAACACAAGATGGTATTAAATTCACTGTTCTCCTATTTTGTACACGCGGACTCATATTATATGCTCTTCGCTCAAATGCTGTCTATTTACGTCTGCAGCGCCTTAATTAATAAAATTCATCTACAGAAATAAAAAATTTTCTAGTTGAATTTTTCACATTTAAAAACTTTATTCATAATTACGCTAAAAGGCGGCCCGGCGAGAATTAAATGAAATGAATTAAGTCCAAAAAGTACTAAAAGTCATGTCAGTTTCAAACGGTTTTTATTGCACCTTATCCATTTATACATGGACTTTATTCAAATTAATTTTTGTCTGTTCTTATGCAAATAAAGCAAAAGACAAACTGTGGAATGAATTTTAAATTTAGTAACAAAGAAATTCAAGAAAAGTTTTTCGAGGTAGATACAATATTAGTCGTAGTCTTTTGCTACGGGGGCGTAGCGGTCGTAGCATCGTAGCACTTTTTTGGTCTAACTGTCGCAGGCAAATTATATAATTCGTCGTTTTACATAATGCCTTGGCATTCTACAAAATGCCGAGATATTTTGTATTTGTCATTTCACAGAAAGGCGCGTAATTCTTTTCTGGCACTTGCCGGCCGCTGCTACGGCACTCTTGCTTCGCTCACTTGGCTCGTGCGTTGTGGTCGTAAGATAACTTAACCCAACCTAACCTAACCATGTCTTCTACTGTCGTCTCTAAGCAAATTGCAGCTTCAACTAATTAACTAAGTCTCAATGCGACACTTCAGGCGTCGCCTGGTTGGGCTGATTCTGCAATGACATAGTTTCTCTACGCCCGCTTTTCTCGACCCCATGCTGCGGTCACCTACAACCGCGTTCCATGGTGCCAGCCGTAACGCTAACAAGCGAGGTGACTATGGTACTTCCCCCTACATTTTTCCAGCAAAAACTAGAATTCTGGGGGAGCTCCCTGTCCTGTAGTGGACGTTTCATGGGATGTTATGATGATGATGATGACACTGAATAATATGAGGTGCTTCCTAATTTGAGTATGTTACTCAGACTATACTAGGTTATTATTTATTACAGAGGTCAAAAGCAACAACATTTGTTCTACGATTTTGCGAACAACGCACGAAAAATTTTCAACTTCCCATACAAAATGGGTCGGTCACGTGACCACTTTAGTATATGGGGAGTCAAAATTTTTTTGTGTGTTGTTAGCAAAGTCGTGGAACAAAAGTTGTTGCTTTTGACCTCTGTAATAAGGTGGGCATACGCATATCAGGTAAGAAAAATAACCTTGTATACGAGAACAATTTTTCCTAAAGGACATAGGTAGAAAAATGAATCTTTTTTTTTCAGAAACCTCGCGCCGCCGCCAAGAGATGGTTACGTATGAGACGACCAAACATTTTTCTCATTTTCAACCTATGTTTCTTTAAAAAGGTTGTTCAGTTTTATGAATTTATATAACTGTGACTATGGTACTTCCCCTCTACATTTTTCAAGCAAAAGCTAGAATTCTAGAGGGAGCTCCCTGTCCTGTAGTGGACGTCTCATGGGATGTTATGATGATATAACAAAATTATATGTTCGCAGCTATTTAACAAGCACTCTATACTGAAATGTTTGTATAGACATAAAACCACATTGTAAGGTTTGCGGCATAAATGAACAGTATCACAATGGAACAACCCTGGCTAGTCGTACATCCACTTAGTCAGAAAGGGGTGGCCTTTGAGACCCACGATATACTGTTGACACCACCAAGTTATATTGTAGCCGTCTAAAGAGGTTGGACATAAAGGGTGGTAATTGGGTCAAACAAAATATGTTCATATAGGTAGTAGCAAGCAAGACAATAGGATTTTAAAAATTTCTGAGAAAAGAAATGCTACTTGTCCTTATTTCGATTAGAAATCTTGTAGTTTAAGAACGGGGTACCAAGACAGCAGGGTTGAAACATTAAAATCAAAACTAAAGAAAAATTACCAAGATTATTTCGTTTTAACCTCAAATATTGTCTCCTGTTTTTCATTTTCATCATTTTGTTTTATATTAAACTCTAAAGTTAATCATCAGATTAAAATCATAATGTTCCATTTCCGCATTGGCAACAATAATGGATATGACTATAACGTGAGATCCAGAGCCACATTATAACGAAATAGGTAGTACTACTTTTAAAACGCACCAGCTAAATTTGCTAGCCCAGTTATTTAAAGAGAAAACACTATTACTACAGTGCGATGAAACGCTAGTGAAAACAGTGTTACGGTTAGAGTGTTACTGAACTATTAATAGAACTACATCAGTAACATAAACTTACACTTAGTCGCACTAAATGTTAAATCTCGTTTTATCCACCAAATATTCTTACAGTTACATTCCTGCAATTGCTAGCCTTAGCTGAATAAATAACTCATTAAATGTCCTTAATAAAACGCAGGTAGCAGAATTAGAACGATCAATGTAACACAAAAACGTACACGAGTAATTTGCACTAAATGTTTGTACCGCATCGCACGCGCGAAATTGCCCAATTTATCGCACTCATAAAACCCTCCAACAACTGAGCATGGCACGATATAAACGAATCGGACAACTTTTACCGAAATGACGAGCTACTAGTGGTTACAAACTCATATGCTTCTCATTTTTTTCAGGCTGATATTCCCACTTTGCTAAGTGCTTAGACATAAAAAAAATTCTGACAAGAGATATTTTAAGTTTATTGTAGTTAGCTGTCTCTCCAAATCAAGTATCTACAAAATGTAGTTAGCTTTAGCTTTAGATTCAAAAATTTTGAACTTTGGCGCGTCATCCGTCCGATTTCCGCCAACTTTAGTCTATTGTTTATACGTCATTCGAAAGGTAATTTCAATAGGTCATTACTGCCTATACACACTAAACCAAAATAAACCATAGCTTCGACGCAATAAGGCAGAATATCGAGCGCGGGAGCTCGATCCTATTCTGTATCCTTCAGGATACACCGGGGCTCTACAGGTTGGTACAAACCTAAACGAGTTATGTGTGAGATACAATAGTAGACAGCTTAGCTTAGTTAGCTTTAGATTTCGATGAATATACCTGAGTCTGAGAGTTAATATTCGAACATGTTTAATTTTTCCTCTATGATTTTGATATATTATTTTAAAAGGGAAGGATGATGCCAGTTGCATTCCGGCACTATGAATTCAATCTTATCGCATTAGGTAAGTAGTACAAGTTTTTGCTGTTTTATTCTGAAAACGCCACGACTAATTAAAAGAGCATATATTATAAATTTTAGATTGTCCTTTTCTCGTGCTGTGAGATCTTAAGTCTTGGCATATTAAATTAACCTAGGTTGTGATATACTGTAAAAAAATCATGGATATGGGAACATAAAAGAAAAGTGAGAGTTCTAATCTCCTTGGAGCGCAACTTTCTATTGCGTTGACTTAGAAAATTGAATTATTTTCACCTCCATCGAGCCTCCATGCCTTAACAGATACTTAGACAGAAAGCTGTAAAGAAGGATCCGTTTAGTTTATCATATATTATATCTCTGATCCCAACATACAAAAAATTCGCAATAATCTATGCAATTAAAAAGAGGGTTGCGAATTTTTACGGTCGTATAATATGGCCTTGAACCCTGGCCGCCATTGACAGACTCAAATCGGTCGGATATTGCCACGTGACCAGGATTTTCAAAAATTTTGAACTTTGGCGCGTCATCCGTCCGATTTCCGCCAACTTTAGTCTATTGTTTATACGTCATTCGAAAGGTAATTTCAATAGGTCATTACTGCCTATACACACCAAACCAAAATAAACCATAGCTTCGACGCAATAAGGCAGAATATCGACCGCGGGAGCTCGATCCTATTCTGTATCCTTCAGGATACACCGGGGCAGGTTGGTACAAACCTAAACGAGTTAGGTATGTGTGAGATACAATAGTAGACATGTTTACATTCAGTTGCACCCAGATAAGCGGCTCACTCCACCAAAAACATTTTTAATAAAAACTAGTGATGGGCTTCCGGGAATATTAAAGGTTGTTTAAATTTTTTCAGTAACGTACAAAAATCTGTTTTATTGAAATTTCAGCTATATTAATCAAGTCAATTTTGAGAGAGAGAGATAGCTTATATGACCAAACAGAATAGCCATAACAAAAATGGATTTTGCTTATAAATCGATTTAAAAAAACTTACACTAAAAATTTTCGTGCAAATATGTACATAATATATTCGTTCCCAAGACTATAAAAATAAAAACTTACAATATTTTTAACTACAACAACAAAATTTTACTTCGAAATTTCCTCGAATTGAGAAGAAATCGGAAATGGGCACTTTCTGGCCAATCCGCAAACCGAAACGACAACCTCCAGCCAGAAGTAAAATAACCTCAGATCCTACGTTCAACTGGCCTCCCTGAGGTTTTTTTTACTTTCCGGCTAAGGTTCCTAATGTCACATATTCTCCTCTAACATATCCTATCTTTGTTGCAGACATTCTGCGTGGTGTCCAAGCGTTTCCGTAAAAACTACATCCACCGATTCACGGCAACCCGGTCGCTGTTCTGGTGGTCACCCTGGTCCCCCGTGCGCCGAGCTTGCGTCTACCTCTGTACCAATCAGTTCTTCGACTACTTCGTCATGGCCACAATCTTGTTCAACTGCGTCTTCCTTGCCATGTCCGAGACCATCGAGGAGGCTGAGTAAGTATCTAGTTTTTTTTATATATTAAGGCGTTAATAGGGGGTAAAATGCCTGAATCTACGATGAAAAATTTAAATAAATGACCATCAAAACCAGTAAGAAAAATACAGAGTGATATATCGAGATTTAGAAAAGGTTTTTATTTGAATAATTAATGGTTAATTAAAGGGTAATGCAGACGTTGAAATATCTTCAGCAAAACATTATTATTTGCAACCGGTATTTTATTTTAAGTTTATATTACAGCATCTTAACTTCTTCCAAAATTACGCATAATTAAATGAACTCAACTTCAAAGTTTCCGCGCTGATCATATGATGCTCAAAAGCATGATATTACTTATACGGATTAAGTCGCGCTTTTGGAACCTACAACAATGTCTACGATTTATACTGCTTCAAGTTATAGGGGACATACAGAAACAATCGTTACGAGTTAAGAATCAGCTGGCTTTAATCTTGAAAAACATTTAACAATTGACCGTTCTCATTTCAAACTGCCGTTAAACGAATTAAAAATGTACCAAGCTTAGCTTTCTCATTGATTTGTTGAAGGCAGTTGTTAATTCTCAAGTTGGTGGAAGTTTCGAGACGGGGACAGCTTCGAAACAAAACAACAAGTGAATCGAACTAGCGGCACAGAATAGCTATAGCTAGTACTTGCTAGCGGTTCGTTCTATATGAAGATTCTTCATGCTAGATTTTTAAATAGGGCTGTCAATCTTTGATATTTTCTAACATTACTTGAAAAAAATTATGTAATGTAGTTTAAACTTGTTTAAGTAAGAAGTAACTTTTGTAAACGTTAAAAATTAAATTTAACGTGACCAACAACGCATACCCATCATCAAAAGCATTTTATTTGTACATTTTATAAAAAAACTTTTTTTTTATCAAAACCAAAGTAGAAATCTCTGCACGTAAAGTAACTGTTGAAAATCGTAGATACGTAACACAATACTTAACCAGAAATTAAATGAAACAACCGTGACCACCTTGCTTACAAAGCTTTCAATAGGCAGTTGTCAACTACGTTATTTTAGTGTTGATAAGTATCACGCTCTCACAATTGGTAATTTCTTTTTTATGGCTTTGTAAATTAAATGAAATCTTTTTATATATTACAGACGTTTGACGATAGCAATAAAACTGAAGTAATAATTTTTATATAGGGTGACCAATTAGTATCAGAGTTTTCTTTTTCCTAATGATGATCAGCAGCGCCATCCAGTTGAAATTTAAAAAGGTGCTGGAATACACCCTATTGCATTAGAGTTCTTTCTTAAAAGAAGTACAAGTAACTGAAAAACTTTAACTTCTTTGTAAAAGAAAAGGTAAACGTACTAATTTAAGTCAAGTCGAAAAGTCCCGCAAGATTGGCGCAGAATTAAAGCTTTAATAAATTTGCGACTGCGGGTTTTCATGAAGTAAAATCCACGTATTTGTAGCCGGAAAGTAGGTACTTTCTGGCCGCTACATGAACCGAAGCAAGCACTCCCTGGCCGCAATGACACATAAAATCACACCTGTAGGTATACACAACAAGGCCAAAAGTAAAGAAGTCATTCATCATATCATCCCATGAACGTCCACTACAGGACAGGGAGCTCCCTCCAGAATTCTAGCTTTTGCTAGAAAAATGTGGAGGGGAAGTACCATAGTCACCTCGCTTGTAAGCGTTACGGCTGGCACTATGGACCGCGGTTGTAGGTGACCGCAGTAAGTAAGATGTTAGATACAAAGGAGGATGCTGCTGCCCATCCTCCAGTTAACCCTTAGTCGCCTCTTACGACACCCACGGGTATGTATGGGTTGGTACTAAAGAAGTCATTACAACCTTAGAATTAGATGATTACGCGTCGAGATGAAATATTTGTATTATTCTTATATGCCCATTGGTGAATCTATAAAATTTTTTGAGTTAGTTGATTCTTATGTAGGTAATGTCAGAGGTAAAGATAGACCTATAAACACAGAATAACGATAGGGCACCTCCGCCTGGACAACACGCATGAACTTCAAAGCTCTGTGCCTATAATAGAGCATGATTTTTGTTTGGGTTTTTCTCCTGAAGCCCAGTTATTATGTACATGAAAACGAGAAACTTTCATTTTTTTACTTGAATATAAATTTTCGCCTTCCCATACAAAATGAGTCAATCACGTGACCACTTAACGCTATAGGCGGAAAATATTTACGAGTAAAATTTTTTTCTTCGGGAAAGTTGCTTGTTACCATGAGGAAAGTCAATGGGCTTTGGGAGCTAAAATGAAAATTCACGTTGAACACAGATATAATATAAATCGCCTGTTCTTGCTTCTTCAATTAAGGTAAAAAAATATTCACGAAACGTGCAATTACAACCCTACCAATTTAAATTTCGTACTCCTGCCGGTATATTCATGGAACTTAGCAAATAAAACTTAGTGGAAGCACCCACTTCCTAATTCTGCGATGTAACGTTAGCGAGTGTGGAACGGCGCACGTCATCTACATAATGTCTCATATCATAAACGTTGTTTCTATGCCCCAGCACGTACTATGCGGCAAGTTTAGGGAGAACTCTGACATTGTTTACCCGTTAAATTTAGGGTGCACACTTAAAAACAAGGTAACTAACGAGCAAATTCGGTCAGGTTATCATTTTCTTTGTTATCTTATAGACTCGCGACATAGACAGGTTGCTCGTACCGACTTGTCAATATGTCAGGACTGGCCCTCGATTTAATTTCCCCTCTGATATGAACTATTATTCTCCTTATCAAAATGTATTCGGAATTTTTGACGATCTTTTGAAACACCCACTGGATTGCGTTGCAAATCTTCAACCATCATAGTGCCATCATGTAATCAGTATGAAAATTATTAAGTCAGTTCGATTAGGTACTCGTGTCAAATGGCTGTAAAAAAAATTCTTGTACAAAGATTTCATTTATTTTACTATTTCTAAAAAAAGAAATTACCAACAGTGATCAGCGTACCACCCATCGACACTTAAAAAACGTAGTTCTCCGTTTTGGCGATTTACTTTATAGGTGTATGGAAATAGCGTCCGCGTCCATGGACGGAACTAATACCATAGAATAAATATCGTTGTCATCTATCACATTACACGTCAATATTTGTTTACGGGGCATTGGCACGGAAATGCTGTAATTTGTATAGACACCTCTTTATACTATGGGCATCTGTACGTTTCCCCCTCACTAGAACGCACTGCTGTTCGATTTCCCTGTATCTTTGTGATAGACTGATTCGTCCTGATCTTGACTGATTATCTGTCTCTTTTTGTTTTCATCGCAAATTCTCATACAGCTCTCAGGCTTTCTTTATTGGTTTTGCTCCCGGAGCCCAGTGATTCTACTCATGACAACAAGCAACTTTCAAAACGAAAAAAAGTCTTTACTTGAACAGTCTTTTCGCCATCCCATACAAAATGAGTCGATCACGTTTCTGATTTATCCACAGATTTATAAAGGAGAGCGTCTCACTTAGATTTATCACTTTTTACCTCAAAATTAAAGAGGAGGTCATATACAAATGCCAATACAAATAAAATTATAATGCACTAATTTCTTTTGACTTATGCTATTCTATTTTTATTATAGAAGAATTTTTGTGAAATTTTCTCTTTGTGAAAGAATAACACACAAAATGATGAACTGTTGTGTTGACCCGCTTTTCTATTTTGTACACCGACGGTGCAACAAATGCTGGCTGGAGTTAGGATAATGCCTCCATCCCAGCTGCCCTCACGATCGTCGCGCCATTTCGCCTGTGCAAACAGTATGCGAAATCGCCATTCACACTATTGCTGCTGTTGCGTTAACAGCTCTATACTATGAATACATATGTTAGTCTAATATCATTTGCCTCAAATTACATTTTTATTATTAGTATTTATTTAATCGTAAGGCGAATTCAATTAATTGTAAGAAATTATGAGTTTAATAATAAGAAGAAGAACTAACATAGCCCTGAGAATCGCTAAACTAAAGTGGCAGTGGGCAGGGCACATCGCACGAAGAACCGATGGCCGATGGGGCGTAAGGATTCTAGAGTGGCGACCACATACCGGAAGACGAAGCGTTGGCAGGCCCCCCACAAGGTGGACCGACTATCTGTTCAAGGTCGCGGGAAGCCACTGGATGCGAGCAACGCAGGACCGGTCGTCATGGAGATCTTTAGGGGAGGTCTATGTCCAGCAGTGGATGTCTTTCAGCTGATATGATGATGATAAGTTTAATTCTTAGTATGCTTAGTACATACCATCTCAGACTTATTACTGGCTGTTCTCAATTCGGTTTCTCGCGTATGAGCTTACAATCCTTTTTTTTTCGCTTATTCCAACGCTTACTAAGACATGTTGCAGCTATGATACTAAAACCAGAGTATATTTGATGGAAATGTGTTGGTAAGCATTGAAATAAACCAAAAAAAAATATTCTACGCGATAGTTCGTCAATGTCTTTCCGTTACGAGTATACGAGTATTACAGGAAGTCATGACAAAATTTGAAACGATCTCCAAATTGGATGAATCTTGGTTTAATGGATAGATAATTATTTTATCAAGCTAAATATTTTGGTCTGCTTGCACACAGTGGTGCAGTTGCAAAAATATGGCGCATGAAAAACGCTTTATAGTATCAAAAATAATACGATAGGCTAACTGGGCTGAATATATAATCAAGAAAGTACTACTTGTAGTCAAGTGGACTGCGGATAAACTGACCAAATATTAGATTGCGTTAGGGAGCAATACCCGTTCAAATTTGGTTTATAGTATCAAAAATAATACGATAAGCTAAAAGGCTGAAAATTATAACCAAGAAAGAACTAGTTGTGCTCATAAGAACTAGAAGAGGTCAGCAAAAGTCTTCATGTAACATTATCTTAATAGGCCTTATTGCAACCGATTGTAGACAAAAGCCAGTTGCTTGTACATAGTGTTACGCTTTATAAATCGTATATTTTGCAGACAAAAAGATGAAATTTTAAACATTGAAATTTACAGTAGAAAAGATCAAGTATTGTGTTATGACTCTGCTTATTATTAATGAGCGACGCTCCCTTTCACGCGCGTTAATTTGTCTTTCAGTGTGACAACGACAAAACATTACTTAATCACGAACTAATCTTTCAGTCAGCAAACTGCTTGTCATTCTGTAAAGGAGTGCATGCTACAGAGATTAGAACTTAGAAGTAATTGGGTAGTAGATATGCCATCAACCAGAATAAGTACAGCGACACACCTGAAGGGATTCCGCTTCAGAACCATCCGCGACGGATCTTCCCGTCAAGTATGATTTACTGGAGTGGAATTTCCTCGTCAGATGATCCAAAACCAGAAAGCAAATGCCAAAGACCTTGCGGTAAGATCCAACGCGGAAATTCTGCTCTAGTATGTTAGGCTTGACGGAAAGATCCGATGCAAATCGTTCCGACGCGCAATTTCCGCAGGTGTGTCGTTACACTAAGGCTTACATACAACTTATCCTCAGTTGCACTCGTGCCGTAAGATTTTGTTGACATAAAAGTATCAACTATTGACTATTTGCAAGTTACCTATTATTTTGTTACACAAATTAATGTGATTCAGTATTTTTTTAATTCCAAGCGAGTTACGAAAATTCGAGTCTTTGAAAAAAAAATATTGTAAATGTGGAAGATGTACCTTTGAAAAAAAAAATTCTTTTGTAAATGTGGAAGATGTACATCCGTAGATTAGAAAACCTTCATTAAGGGGCTGATAACAACTAAATACGCTTCACTTGAGCAGTTCTTTTATCGATAAGTGAGGAATATATGGTCGTGAAAAAAAATTATTAAGCATCTTTCCAAGAAGATGGCTGACTCTGCAACACGATTAAATATAATGCCAAAAAAACCAAAATTACGTCCCATAAATCAATGATGCTAAAACTTTAACACATTATTTATATTATGCATCGTATAGCTGTTTTTTAATGAATATTATGAGTAAGTACACATTTTAAGAAAAATGCAAGAACGAGAGAAAAACGTGAAACAGCGCGAATCCGCTCTGTTTTAATACGCGCATTCTGCCTTTTGTTAGAAAGAGAGGTAATTCTGACTGTTATCAGCCCTTTACTTGAATTGACATTAATTTCAGACAGTCCTAACAAAAATACCGTTTCCGTCATTGAGATAAAGCGTCGAAATGGCTTTAAAAAGAAAAAAAAATCGTGTAAAAATAGTTATATTTTAGCAAAACAAGAATCAAGTTACGTGCAACTTCCTATTTAACAATTTTTTCACACTTCTAAGGTTTCACCTTCTCACAAGCTGAGGGTACATTCATCCATCATGATAAACGATTTAGTGTAAGGTGTGTGGGTAGGTGTACACTTAGTTTTGCTCCTGATATGTGATTTGAGAAGAGCACTACACGTGAAAGGCGAAGATAACCTATCGTGAGCACCTTTTCATAAGGATTTTGTCAAATAGAAAGCTTTACAATTTTTTGTTAAGTCTGTTAAGCGAATAAGCACTTCCTTAACCTGAAATTGAGTGTTAGGAGAACAGTAACGGGTTCTTACTATAATATGGGATTTTTTTAACTTCCAAAAACGTCATTGGGCGGACTCATGTGGCCACGGGGAAACACTTCTCTCCATATTATAGTAAGTGAGCGCGAAACTCTCAAACAATGTGTTAGAAGATTACTTATGTTTAAATCGTTTTTCTTTTACATGTTTTTCACTTGCCTATTTCTTAACAAGTATTTTAAAAAGTGATTGTCAAAGCGGTTATTAATGTCTCTAAAATTAAATCCATAGGTACGCATCAAATTTCATAAGCGCAGCTTGTTTGAGGGCACAAACACAAAAATGTGATGCTTCGAAATACCGATGCGAAACTTCCGGCGAAATTTCGCCAGATGTGTCTAAAGTAACCTAAAAAGCGTTGCTAGCGCAATGAGCGGAACTCTCCGCGTCGGAAAGATCCGCAGGTGTGTCGCTACACTAATACTGGATGGCGGAACATCATGTAAAGGCGCGACATCGCATCGCATAGCAGTTTTGTGTTTGGATATTGTTTTTGTCGAGAGGAAATGTAACTTTGTATCTGAAGACATCCAACAACACACACACACACAATACACACGATTATTTGAGTGAACTTACGTCTATACAAACATGCTACGCCGATGAAATTACCTTTACAGAATTATTACTACTCCTATTAGGTGCAGGTGTACCTAATAGATATTTCATACTTTACTCGCGTCAGTACTTCACTGTATCACGCAAGACAATCTTTATAATCCTATTACAAGTTAGAAGCATCTGCTCACGGAAATTTACACCTTCGGCCGCTGTAATCTCTTAAAGCCTTTATACAACTTTGTCTGTAGGTGTCGTACCTGTATGTATAGTAAAGTAAGTATTGTTCTAGAGGTACAGTCGACAACAGGTCAATCTTGACACTAGCAGCGTGATTCTAGCCCACATGTCTATTAAAATAAGAACGGCACAAAGTCCATGTGTCAAGCTTGACGTGCTCTTGACTGTACTGTACTAGTGCTCATGGCATGGCCTAGTGGTGATAGTTCTATCTTCCCGATGACTAAAGTTGGCCGTGGTCAAAATTCGGGCAGTGGCACAACAACTAGAGCGTTTCGGTGCTTCGTGAGGCACGTTCAGCCGTTGGTCCCGGCTACTGTCAATGATAGTAGTGGTTAGTTCAATTCAGAGGACATGTGGCAGCTTAAAAAGTAAGCTGGCAAAGCCTAATCTAGATTAAGCCACCAATCCAGGATTGGTTCTGGTTTTCCCTCCGGGTTGTGAAGTTCAGATGGCAGTCGCGCTGTGTAAGAACCGGTGCCCTCAAGCCTGGGTGCCAGTGCCTTAGGTGGAGTAGCCGACTTTATAAGGCTTAAGCCACGGGCTAAAGCAATTATGTAAGACAGGCACTATCCCTGACGATTTTATAAAAAAAAAACTGTTCCGAAGAAGTATTTTATCGATGTAATTTTTACAGTAGACCTCCAAAAGTAAATTACAGAATAACGGAATTATTGAAAATCATCCTATTTGTCCCACACTGTATCGTAATAAATCCCCAATTAATAATCAATTTTCCGCACTCTGTGGCCACATTACAAACAAGGTCTCAACTCTCAGTAAGCCCCGTTCGAGTAAACTAATTTCCTCATTAGTTTATAATATAACTACTTGCACGATCAACAAGTGATAGGATTGCCTAACACTAGCGATATTTACCACTACCTAATACGAGAACAACTGTATAAATTTTACGACGTTCAAAGTGGAATGCTCAGGCATTTTAAAATTACAGCGTTCAAATCTTTAAACGTTTTGTGTAAAAGTTTTAAAAAACGTGTATAGTGTTTGTACAAATTACGCCGTGGAGGATCAGCTTGAGACCTTCCACATCAAATAAAGGTCATCAAGATGCGCACAACAAACCTAGGTTGGTTTCGCCGTTCATTTTCAGTTTGCCTTGTAAGTTGTGAAGCAGTGGACGCGTGCTGGAGCGGGACTGACAAATTTTATTACTTTAAGCAGGCATATATTGACCAGTTTGAAGCATGGCTCAAGCTTATTTCGTACATTCATTCAAAGCAAAGATTTTTTTTTTTATGTCAAGTTTTACCTATAGCTTAGGGTTAGGGTAAACGCTGTCTCCTCAGATAGTGCGTTCAGACTATGAAACTAAACAACTTTCCCTAAGGAACAGGTCGAAACACGATAAATCATTGACTTTCCATAAAAACTGCACTAGACTGCGTATTTAGTATGGGAGATGATTTTTTTTATTATTTCAACCTATGTATGAACGCATGTTTGAAAGGATTGATGAAAGTTCAGGAAGCAAGGGAAGTATGTCAAGATCGTAGCAGGTGGAGAACTGTGGTCTCTGCCTACCCCGACGGGAACAAGGCGTGATGTTATGTATGTATGTATGTTCAACCTATGTTCCTTAGGGAAAGTTGTTCAGTTTCATAGTCTGAGTGCACAGTTTCAAGGGGCACAGTTTTTTCCCTAACGCCCGATAAAAGGTGGTTTATCAAGTGCGTTCCGTTTAGTACGTTACTTGAAACTGTACAACTTTTTCTAAGGAACATAGGTCGAAATTCGAAAAATTAAAATTGTGCTACCAACTTGCTACCAGCCTATATAAATACCACATTTTTTTCGTATTTCAACCTATGTAAAGTTGTTTGGTTTTAATGTCCTGAGCACTCCGAGCACAAATCCGAGTAATATACTGAAGGGAAGGCATTGATTGATTGATTTGATTTTTAAGTGTCTTTATTAAACATAAACATTAAAAAGTTCTACAATAGATCTTATTCATATTGTGTACTATCTTTATTTACTTAGTTACTAAGGCTGACTCACCTATTTGAAAATTCGATATGTAGGGTAGTAAGTTAAAATTTATCGGTAAAAAACATATTTCTTGCGAATATACAACAATTAATGTTAGTTTAGATTACTTACATTTTATAAATACAATATACTGAAGGGAAGGCATTAGGAAGGAACCTATCGGAGAAAACCTTATTGCACAGAATAAAGTAATAGTACTTTCATACAGAATGGACACTCTCCGCCCCCCTTGCAATCTACCCCGCACCCCCACGCGCTACCGCCCGCAAGTTTCTCGTAGTCCTTCAGAGGGTCTTTTGTACTAAAAATGCAGGCCTACACGATATTCAAATTTCTAATTCTTATATTCTTTCGTGTGCTTATTGTGTTGGTGAATTCTGTAATTTTTCGAAGATGTCATTTTGAGAAAGTGATATTACGCGCCGGGCGGCAGTTGAATTGACCTATACAGGGTGTTAGTGTAAACACTGTGATCCTTGAAACTGTGCATTGAGACCACGAAACTGAACAACTTTCCCTTAGGAGCATAGGTCGAAATACGAAAAAAAATATTTCATCTCCCATACAAAATGCGCAATCAGCTGGTGCTGTTTCTATGGGAAGTCAAAACTTTTTTTTCGTATTTCGACTTATGTTCCTTAGGGAAGTACCTCTAAACATAGTTAAGTTTCTTGATACACATACACACGCACACACACACACACACACACTTACACACGCTCTCTTACACACGCTCACTCTTTGAGTTTAAATTTTTGTTTCCGTTTTTTTGGTTTTATATATACTAATACAAATATAAAAATTATTGTAAAAACTCCTCGATGTCAGCTTATACTCGTAGTATGTTTTAATTGTAATTGTATTCATTCATTCTGGAGGTGGAGGCCTGGTTGCCTAAAACACAGGACTACCTAGCTTAGGAACTAGCCTCTACAGACATTTTATTGTGCCTACTTTTTTGCCCATGTTTTTGTAGAAGAAATAAAACTATTTTACTTTTTACTTTAAAAGTTATTCAGTTTCATGATCTCAATGCACAGTTTCAAGGATCACAGTGTTTACACTAACACCCGGTAGTGTAAACGTCAGATTACAATTTGTTCAAAATTTAAATTAAATGGATTCCCTTTAGTCACATGGAGAATTAATAACCGACTGCAATATTCCCAAGTATTTTATGAGCCATTACTTTCCAAATCAACAAGTGATAGCTCAAGTCCGGATTTTACCGGCCCGGATAAACCGGTATTATTTAACGGTAAAACTTTCCGGTTTCCGGTCGTAATCCTGCTTTTATAAGTCACTGGCTCTGGATAAAGGTTTATCTTATCGAATCGTACTAGTCACTCTTTGAATAGGATCAACATAGTTTTTTACGGGATTAAAGCGAACAAGTAAACAGTAAGCATTAAAACAAAAGAAACAGTAAACATTTTTCTTCTTTCTGGTAATAGACATTCGTCGACAGACCCCTTAAAATTAAGGAGAAAAATTAGCTTTGCGTCTAACATACAGTTTGCTTTGCAATTCCCTATATCCGTATTTCCCGCTTTACTATTGTACTTAAATACACTCAATTTCCCTTTACAATTGGCAAAGGATTTTTGAAGTGTAGTTCAATGTGCTTGTTTGCGCTGCGATTGGCGAGCGTATTGTGGTGGCATGACATACAGCGTCAAATTTCATTGTTTATGCTTCCGAAGCCTTTCCCGAAGAAAACATATTTTTACTCGTAATAATGTTTTCCACTTGTAAGTAAAGTGGTCACTTGCTCGATTTTGTATGAAAAGTAAAAAAAAATTGCTTCAGGAATTTTGCTTACTTTCATGAGTAAAATCACGCTCTATAATGTAAGAATGCGAGTAAGTATACATCTTTCGATTTAAAATAACTCGGTAGTCTATAGAAGCGCCACTGGAAGAAGATACGGCGACAAATCGACCCCACACGGGGCTAAACAATAAGGACACATAAGTAGATTGTAATTGATATGAAGTCTTTTTGCAATATGATAGTTGTGGAATCCTTCCACTCTTTGTTTCCTTTACAAGACGAATATACGTACTGAAGACATAAACCTTTGTTACGGCATAACCCTTCTGGTTACACCAATCGTTTAGCACGTTCTGCATATAGCCCCGAGTGTCACAAATTACAAATCTCTCGGGTCCACGGTCCACCGTAATCATAACGCTTAAAACGGGACAAAGGTGTGTTAAAAGTAAAAAAGATTACGTACCAGCTAATACCGAAAAAGGGGTGCGATGTTTTAACGAAGGTTTTTTTTCTCTTTTAAATACAAATTAGATGAAAAATGGATGCGAACATTTTTAAATGGAAACCAAATTGTTTAACTCTGCTGTCACATTTCTTCGCCAAATGATCTACTTCGACTTTCCACTCTATACGTACGTATGTCACGTCATGACACGTGCCACATGTTTATTTAAATGCTAATGATATTACTGTATTTAAAAGATAAATTAATATATGAGAATCGAGAACATCAAATGAAATTACTACGCTCCGCCGTTTACAGCATGCAAATGATATAAAGATTTTCATTTCCTACGCTGAAGAGAGACAATGTGGAAATGACAAAAATTGCTCCATTTCCTCAACCACTTAGTATGGCAGGCAGCAGAATGTAAACTTCACCTCATTGCGCAACAACTTCAAATGCATTTAAATTGAATGTTTTACAAGTTATTACTTGAATTCAAAGTTGAAGGATTTAAAACACATTTTCCCTTTCTATACGCAAACGACAAATTTTATGGTCGTTACCTTAGCTGATTGAATCAATACAGATCTACTGAAACGAATTTTGTATCGATCAAATTCTTGCGATAATGCGTGCAAATTTTGTATTTATGTGACTTTGACGGGGAAACACGTACTTTCTGGCTGCATATAATATACTAAGTACACATAATTTGACCACAAGTAAAGAGGTCTATAAGATAGTTTCTTCATCATTACGTGGCCTCTCTGAAGCTCTCTTTACTTTTCCTACCTTGTTATTAAATTTACGATCATACCCATCCTTCCCTGTTAAGAAATATGGCGGCTAATTGCATTTAAATTCAACGCAGCGGCCTCCTTTGATATAACGGTAATTCTCAGAGCTTGACAATCTAGAAAATTCTAATGTACTCAACACTTTCCTTGAGCCACACGTAAAACCCTGTAATATCTGTTTGTGTATGACTGACATAAAAAAAATACAGATGTTTCACGGAAGTAAACCAAATTCGAATAAATCAATCCACAGCAAAGTGATTCCTTTACAAACCTTTTTTCACCTTTAATACTTTATTTCTCTCCAGTTTGTTTAATTTTGCTTTTCGTTTTCTATAAATTGCCAGCTTTTTCTTTTTAGCTTTGACAAACTAATTAAGTACATATTTTTACGCAAAGCATTTTAACTTCTTCGATGTTTGTGATAAGGTGTAAACTGCAAAGATACTTTTGGCTCAGTGTTCTTAGATTCAAAGATTCTGGATTTGATACACGGCTGAAGCAAATGTTTGAATGGTTATTTTGAATATATTGTTCTGGATCTAGTTCAGTTTTTTTATTACAAGCTTTTATTTAACTCGACTTGTTAGTTAGCTGTTTGGGTAACTGAATTTTAAGACACTTCCCCAACCGATTGACAATGCAATATTATGGAAGATGGAGCTAGAGGGTATAGTCAAAGGAAGTTTGTGATAAAACATAACGTTACTTTGCCGTCTTAGATATTTTATTTTCTCCGCTGTATTACTTTTAAATAACAGCTTGTTTTAAAAATGATTTATTGTTGTCTATTCGCACGGTATTTGGTTTTACAAATGTAGGGATATGAATTTTTGTGCCTTTGTTGTGGGCGGAGCATATCTGGGACAAATTGTCGCTCGTCGTATCGGCGTTGTTTAGACAGCCCGGTAGACGTTATTCTCTAAGTTGACCAAAGTCAAAAAGACTTATTATTCAATACAATAGGGTAGCCTAGTCTTTTAGAGTTTCGCGGTTACTAACACTATTATGAAAAAAACAGTATGACGGGTTCTTACCATTATATATATTTTTGATGAGCTCCCGATATTTAGGCGCTGTTGCAAGCACCATGATCACGGGTGAACTGAAGTGTGGGGGTAGTTAAAATTATTGGCAGACATAACTCTTTTTAGTTCTTTTATTTGGTGACTGCCGGAACTGTTGGAACTCGATCGAAACTCATTTCGACAACACACAACACAATATTGGGAGCTTATCATAATGTATAACGTGGTAAGAACCCGTCATATTGTTTTCATAATAGTAGCCTAGCCTTGTTTCGTCTCTTACTGAGTCGGCTACTTTTTACCTTTAAAAACATAAGAACAAAATAGAAACAGGTGGGGGACGGCCCCGTTGAAGAAACGTACTTATTTATTTATCAAGTTTTTTTCTTTTATCTATATATCCTAAAAATGGTTATTGTATGTGATACATATAGATAAACGAAATTTAAGTAGCCAAGTGCGACTCTGACTCATTTTTAGGGTTCCGTACCTCAAAAGGAAAAAACGGAACCCTTATAAGATCACTTTGTTGTCCGTCTGTCTGTCTGTCTGTCTGTCTGTCTGTCTGTCTGTCTGTCAAGACCCTTTATCTCACGAACGGGTAAATGTATCAGGTTGAAATTAATACCATATATTAGGATCTATGAACCACACAAGATTTAAAAATTTCAATTTTTTACAACGACGCAATCAAAAGATATGGCAGTATATGTCCTCATCTCCATACATTTATGCAAAAAACCAAAACCTACAGGTTACTTCCCGTTGACCTAAAATTATGAAATTTGGCAAGAAGCTAGGTCTCACAGTACAAATAATGGGAAAAGTCTGAAATCATTAAATATTACAACTTTTCTCACAACTAATGGTAACCAATTGTGGTGAGCTCCCGTTTCAAGAACATTCATATAAGAGAGGGGTCAAGTTGGATGGTCGCTGAGCTGATTTTTGTTTAAGTTCTATTTTAAAAACGGGAACACTTACACAATTGAAAATTGATATCTTTATAGTGAATAAGCTATAAAATAACAACAAATAATAAAATTTTGTCAAGCGCGTGTCGGACTCAAAAAATCTAGCACATTAACTTACTGAAATTTCAACTAAAACAATTATGATTATGTGGTGGTACGGAACCCTCTGTGCGCGAGTCCGACTCGCACTTGGCCGGTTTTTTTTGTATAAATAGTATAGTTTTAACGTGTGGTTGAATGAAAAGACTAATTAAACTAGCAGCCTGAATTCCAGCTGGAAAAGCCACACTAATTAAAGCTATCGAAATCTCCCAATCATTCGTCCATTGTGATTGTGTGTCCAGGTAACTGCAACTCACTATTGTAGAGGGTTCAATTGGTCTGTGTCACAAATGTTATCAGCCGGATTACCCAAACACAAATTTCGTCAATGCAGGAGATAATACCTGAAATTCCTATACCAACACAAACATTTCCGTACACATATGAAAACAAATATAAATATCAATTCACACTTTTTTTGTAGCTAGTATACGCCAATGCAAATTTAACCAGCAGACACACACACACATCATCTCGTGAAACGTCGGTAGCTTCCTCCAGTAGGTCGAGCACGCGCACCGCGACTAAGCGAGTCTTCGTAGACTAAACCGGTTATGTCTTCTCGCTTCCATACATAAAAAGAGATAGTAGCGCGTGACTTGACGAAGTCGCGGTGCGCATCTTAGTCCAGCAGAAATCCAGCAAAAACACGCGCATTGTAAAATTTAGAGGAGAAGTACCATAGTCACCACGAACCGTGGTTGTTGCTGATCGCAATATGAAAGATAATACGTAACACAGGAGGAAGCTGCTGCCCATCTACCAGTTCATAACTCTTAGTCGCCTCTTACGAAATCCACGGGTCGAAAGAGGTTGGTACTATTATTTGTCGGCACCACACGGGCAGCAGTAACCAGCAGTTGGGTAGAAGTTTTAAACAAGCATCTGGAATGAGCAACTGAAACGTGACTGATTTCAAATGCCTGAAATCTCTATTCCCGTTTGTTGAATCCATTGATGATTTTGTTCGTAGCTATTTTACGCCACTACAGACTAATCCAGCAGTGATTAGGTTGAGATCCATTTGATTTGATTGTTGCATGTGAAAAGAGCAAATAAGAATGTGACTGATGGCAACGAGCGTCGATAGAACTATTCGCTGAGTCCATTGCTCATAACTAATAATAGCAAATCACAAATTTGCATTAGAACGTATTTGATAACTAGTTTGCAACTTATTGTTAGAAGCTACCATATTTGTATCCAACGCAACAAAAAGTTTATAAAATATTGCCCAAATCAGTATTTACATAACGTTATCACAAAGAGTTTTAAAAAAGAGTTAGAACTGTGGTTAGAAGTTCAAACTTGAATATTCTGGATATTAAAAACGATTGCCTGCACACTTCTAATAGAAGCAACCGGCGACGCACGGCTTCCAAGCTAATTTAAATCAAACTTCAGTCAATCAACCGCTGTGAAATCGAAATAAAGTATCAAGCACAAAAAGCTTTCCATTCTTGTTCATGAAATGAAACCAAAAGATTGCGAATGTGGAAAATCCAAACCGTACGCCTTATCGGTTTAAAACAGACGAGCATATTGCCATAAATCCTCAACCAATACGCCTCCAGCCTTCATCGCCGCTAGATAACCATCGTGCAAGCGTATATGGTTTCTCATTCCATATACGTTATTTTTAAAACAGAACAGATTTGAGAATGGAGGGTTCTTTTCATAGTTTATTTATGAAGACCTCAACAAGTGCGAGCGCTATAAATAAAAAATAATGTATGAATGAGCTTTTATTAAATGTCTCAATATGAATGAGCTTTTATTAAATGCCTTTTTTCCTTATTTCTTTCTCATTGTTTCACAATGTAACACGCTTTTATTTGAAAACTTCAGACATATACTCGTATTACAAGCTTGTTTTGAATTTTTTTTTTAGGTGAATATATTTTTTATGTTTAGTAATAATTTTTTCATATACTAAAAACAACTAACTACAGACCCTAGAACCAGAGTATTAGTAGAGACGAATTAAACGAGACCAAACTCGACGGGGTTGCGTCGTCTTACAACAGAGTATTCCAACCTATCCACGGTGCGCTTCTAGCTCCATCGTGACGCTCTGGATATCGGATATAGGATCTGACATAGGATTTTCAAGTCGAATCAGATGAGCCCTCTCTCGACAGGGTTGCGACGTTATATCACATAGTTTCCATGGCCACTTTACGGCTCCGTTATCGTAATATTGCATTGTCATCCGATTTACACACGAATGTAAAATTTCACTTCAATGGGAAACCGGGAGCTGGGTCAAATTTTACTACCGGGTTAGTGAAACTAAATAAAAGCTTTTTTTTTAAAGATAAAGGTTAAAATTTATTATCTTTGACTGGTTATTCACTATTTCTACGATAGCTCCACTGGGGATTTATGATAGTCATAAAGTAAAAAAATAATGGGAAAAAGAAAGTTACGTTCGGAGAAATTTTGTGGGATCAAATTCGAAATATGAAGATCCATGAAGTTAGAGAAGATTCTTAAGGGATCTAGAGAGAGACGATTGTTCATCAATGGACATACCTATTTTGAATATCTAACGTCAACCGTAAAAACTATAAATGTGATAAAACAAACTTTTCATCTTCACTACTGCCACTTTACGCTCCACCTTTCAGCTGTTCCAACTTCCTTGTCACAAACTTGTCCATTACTTTAAAACACCTGTTCTACTTCCATTCATAGTTGGTTCAACAGGTATATCGAGACTTAACCGGATGCGACAACGCCTAGTCTACGTCGACTCGTGCCTGACTCGTGAATAAACATGAGGTGATAAGGAAACAGTGTGAATATGTTGTGTAACTCGTGTATTTACGCACGAGTGGGTTTTGTTTTCTTGTTAAGGTCGTGCTGATTGGTATCTTGATTGATGGCTGGAATTTTACTGAGATAACAATGAAGAAAAAAGAAAGGATGGAAGGAAATAAACCGAAAACCAAATTTTGATTTATTTTAAATGAATTTGATACTGGCCAATTCCAACTAAAAGACAAACTAGAGGTCGAATTGATAAATCCCGCTTAAGTGTGAGATTGTCCTTAAGTGGCATCTTGAGGTGGTGCATTAATTAATAAACAGAAATTGAGTAGCTGTCATCGGAGCAATTATCACTTGAGTGTTAAAACACGCTCACTAATTTATAAACGAAACTTAACTCAAAATTGTTGTAATAGTGACGAGTATCATTTTGAATTGTCAGTCTCCATTATTTATTTATTAAGAAAGAAGGAACTTTAAAATGAACATTATAAGCATTATTAGAAGCAAAATCAAAACGCAGACATAAATTCTTTTTGCTCTTTTGACGTTTGACTCAAAGACGGACACTTGAGATTGATATTTGGATATTAGTTTATTAATTAGCAAGATCTTGAGATGCTAATTGCATCTTGATAATTAAGTCAGCTGACATGGTCTTGGGGAAGATTTTGAGAGGGATTTATCAATACGGGCCTAGTTTTGCTTTGCGTAGGCCAAATTGATTTTGCTTAGGCTATGCTGTACGAGATCCTATTGCGTTTCGCCTCTTGCCGCTTAAATCAAATCCAACTATGGGCACGTTTCGAATTGTTAACATTACCCTGACAGCAAAATAGCTTTATATGACGTCCATATGTGTGGTCGAGACAGACTGCTGTCAAATGGTAATTATTACCCAAAACGGATCGGCCTCTAGATTAGATTGAAATACGTTTGGTAGGCTATGTTATCAATTGACCCTAGCACCCAGAAATATAAAGCCTGCTAGGTGGACCTCTATCTCTCTAAAGCCACTTATTTGACAATACCTCCGATATTAGAGAAAAACATCGCCTTTTTTCATCAATTTTATTTTTCTTTTTTCAACTCGGTTTTATTTTGTCTCGTTTGTCGAGTACGCTTTCCAGTTTTCAGTCCACCGTCTATATAAGTAAACCATAGAGCAGACATTTCAAGCGGTACGCCTAGAGGCATTCAGCAAGCTCTACTATTGTCTCCAAGTTTGAATCTCGGCCAAGCTCCGTGTCACTCCCATTTAAAATATGAAAAACACGAATACAGCTGTTATTTTACAAACGAGTACAAAATATTCAGGTAAAATATGCGCTACTGAAAAATGGTATAAAGGGCAGGTCGTGATAAAGATATGGTGCATCTGATTTAAAATATTTGTCATTTGCAGATGCGATGTGGATCACATCTTGCATTATGGGTTCTGATTATATTTGTCGTCCTTTTCAATTTAGCAGTTTAATCTTGGACATTTGACTCACGTCGAATGTCGAACTTTGTGTCACGGCTTTAGATGTCATCCCATAGTAAAATAAATTAGTACGGATTCTATTTCGAGCAAAGCAAGGAGGCCCAATTTCTTTAGATTACATCGCGGCACTTTAAATTATTTACAGCCACTACCAAAGATTTCGGACCTTCTTGCTTCGCTCGGAATAGATACCTTGCTAATTTATTTTAGTAGGGGATGACATCTGCCAACATGTCACAACCCCAGCATTGATGATCCATAGAAAATATTCAAAATAACCTGTCAAATCCATAGAAAAACGCCTACACCACCTAGTGACGAATTATTTCTTTAATCCTCCTTCTAAGTACCTTTATTTTTCTGTGGTCACTACGGTCACTACAGTTGAAACAATATAGCTTAATTAGAGCAGGATAACTATGCGTGAGAATAGGTCGGATCGATACGTATCTCAGTCGCTCCAATGTTTTGCGCACCGCTCTGTCCTGCTCTCACACTGCTGTCATTCTAATCAAGGGTGTTTTCAACCATCTTTTGAAATGTCTACTGAATGGCTTCACAAATCAGCACGAGGAAAAACCATCATAGTGCCACCATGTAATCTGAATCGGTATGAAAATGATTATGTTTGATTGCATCTGTTAAATGCGCGTAACAATTTTTCTTGTTAAAATATTTCATATGTATTACTATGTCTGAAAAATTACCAACAGTGAATAGCGTACCACCTATTGACACTTAAAAATCGTAGGTGACAGACGTCAAGGAAAACTCCTTATTGAAAAATGAACCAGAAGCGTCCACGAAGTCACCTCAAGTTTTGGAAGGGTGACCTTGATTGAATAACAAGAGAATATCTGTAATTTGTTTGGCACTTAACTTGTTGGTCTAAGTATTTGTTACGTCTTAGACTTCTCCCTATGTAAGAGCTAAGCTTTTGTTAGTGGAGTAACTTCCACGCGTCCCTTCCTCTGCAACTTCCCTGAACTCTCCTTCCGTCAACATTTTACTCCTATTTTTATGTATTCGTCGTATCGTATCATCTTGTCCCAAATGTAACAAACCAGGAACCAAACTAGCAAAAGACTAAATTCCTACCCTACCTTTATTTTACAAATAAGAACGTTAAATAAAATGTCCAAGATTAAAATTCATCCATGTTTGAAGAGTAAATCATCCGTGATGGACCAAATATGAATTCCAACGTCGAACCCTCATTTCCCGTCCATAAGCTGTGACTCGCGAACATGAGAATCTATAAGCCAAACATCGAGACCCGGTCGTAAAAGGACGGCTGACCGATGTCTATGGGATAACTGACCGACCCACCAAATACCTATCTGACGAATATTTCTTTAGGCTTGTTATTAGACAATTAGACACGGTCTTCAACTATTTCTGTTTATTGTTTAAGTATTCACTAACAATTATACACATATACATAACGTTATAATTAGTGGTGACTATGATAAATGGGTTTTGGTGTCCTGCAAATTATACCACGTGTTTTAGCTAGAATTCATGGACTTTTCATGGGATTTCATGGTGATGATGACGTTATAAAGCTTGTTTCCCTTTCGGGTTGAGTAGAGCCTTCATATGGGGTTTTCATGGTATGATCTGAATAGTACAGAGCGCAAGCCGAAAAAGGCTTAGTAAGAGCGGAAAACCCTTGAAATTGGTGCTACGAAATGTATAGGATAACTTACCTTCCTGATGCAAGATGTCCATGAAGATATTTTCAAGTGAAAGCACACATGATGCAGCTCACTTGGAGAGATCTTACGTTAGTATTTTTTATCTTCGCAGTAGTGTGTCTGTTTAGAACCAATTTGGGTCTATTCATGTAGGTAGAAAATAAAATCGGTGTTTATTTTCTGTAGAAGAAATATTAGATTAGAGGCGGGTATTCAAGGAAAATGTGAGGCGCGATTCGAGCGCCGCCCGAGGTTTTGGCGCGTCGGTGCGATAAGGAAAGCGGGCCGGCGCCATAGTTGTTAGCAGTAGCAGTCGCAATACGGGAGATCTGGCGAACGGTCGCATTCCAACCGGCGAGCGATTGTGTGCGCGCATCGGGAGGCCGAATCGGTGGCCGCGGTTGGATTTTGTTTTATTCCCGAATCGGGATTCGGAGGACTATCATATTGGGTTTGCTCGGGGCAAAATAAATAAGTAATTTAGTGGTGAAAAATACTTCGGGTGGCGTAAAGTGTAACGGATTTTCACGTCTCGATAACACAATCTCTGCTTTACTCGGAACAGTACCACACTCCTTCGACAACATCGTAAACAGCTCCCAACTTGCTCCGACATTTGCGTTCGAAAAGGCGGATGACATAAACCACCCTTATATGAGAGGAGCTCTCATGATATTTGAGTCTATTTTACTTGCCATGCATCACCAACCACCATTATGGCGCGTCCGATACATTTCTGCGCGAAGCACTCATATTCATTTACATCGGACAAGAGGAGTGTAGTGTATAGCCTTTGTCTCGAGCGTGCATACTCAGTCTGCAACCGACCGTACAGCGAGTAGGATATGCAACGTGGTGTGTGCGTTGGCGAGCCAAATAAAGAGCTTAACAAATAACATCAGCGACGCTACAGTTGGCGACGAGGATTAAAAGTGAGTACTTGCTTAGAAAATAATTAAACAGAAAAAAAGGAAAGGAATTACTTAATTTCACCAAATAGTTGTGAAAAAAAAAAATTTTTTTGGCCTGATGTAAACAAACATAGTTATTGTCGGCCGGCTATAAATAGAACAGGTTTGAACGGAGTAAGGATGCGTGTTAGCCCATCCAGATTTTGCATTATATTAAAAGATTTCCTTGGTTGTGGTTTGAGTATTTTAACCAAAGAAATCGGAACGGATAGAAGTCAATACGTAGGTAGTTGCGTCAAGCCAATCAAAATAAGGAGGATTTAAGGAAACTTGAAAATAACCTATAGGGTGCCTGTAGGTTCCGCCGAACAGTGGTTCGGTCGGTCGTTGACAACTTGTCACGGCAAGAATTATTTTTGATGAATATAACTATGAACTACCTACACAAACTTATTTACTTTACTATTAAAAGGGCTGAACCCCCATAATTGACCCACCGTGTGGCATATTACGGGGTTACCAGTACAGTAGATACTAATACTTTGATACACATTTACCATAGGTTTTGATACCACCACACATGTAATAATATTTGGACTGCTACTTCGGATAACGTATAAAACTAGAACGCAAGCATATTACATGAGATAAAACGATACACTTCGTAGCGCAGACGCAGATAGAATGACTGAAAAAATATTCGATGAAATTCGATTCAAAAATAAGGTTATTTCTTAGAGTATACGTCGTTGAGTTTTTAGGGCCGCTGCTAGAAAACTCCACTGAACCCAAAAAACTAACTAGCTGGATGCTAACTCAGCGCAGGTTATTTGTGCTGTTTTTACTACTATTTATAGAGTAATTTACTTACCTTGGATCCTACGAACCAGCCACGAGTCAGTTTTAATGATCCTAATTATTTTATATCCCGTGTAGTGCCGGCAAGAATGGTACCAACCCATACATACTCGTGGGTGTCGTAATAGGTGACTATGGCTCATAAACGGGAGGAGGTAACTGACATGCCAATTTTTATTTATCAATAAATTTTGAATTGTATTGATGGGTTATCCTCCTGTGTGCCTTACCATATTACATACTGTGGTCACCTACAACCGGGTTCCATGGTGTTAGCCGTAGCGCTGACAGGCGAGGTTCCCCTCCTCATTTTTTACAGAAAAAGGTAGAATTCTGGAGGGAACTCAGCGTCCTGTAGTGGTCGTTACTTTGGATTATGATGAAATATTATATGATATAAAATATACTCTGAATTTATCAAATGCAATCTATTTAAGTTGCGTTAAGTGGTACTCGTGCTACATATGTACCATGTTATGAGCAGTTATGATTATACTAGGCATTAAATTGCATATTACACGTATTGGAAGTTAAGTACGGGGCATTAAATTGCATAATACACATATTGGCAGTTATATACTGGGCATTAAATTGCATATTACACGTATTGGAAGTTAAATACGGGGCATTAAATTGCATATTACACGTATTGGCAGTTATATACTGGGCATTAAATTGCATATTACACGTATTGAAAGTTAAATACGGGGCATTAAATTGCATATTACACGTATTGGAAGTTATATACTGGGCATTAAATTGCATATTACACGTATTGGAAGTTAAATACGGGGCATTAAATTGCATATTACACATATTGGCAGTTATATACTGGGCATTAAATTGCATATTACATATATTGGAAGTTAAATACGGGGCATTAAATTGCATATTACACGTATTGGCAGATATATACTGGACATTAAATTGCATATTACATATATTGGCAGTTATATACTGGGCATTAAATTGCATGTTACACGTATTGGCAGTTATATACTGGGCATTAAATTGCATATTACACGTATTGGCAGTTATATACTGGGCATTAAATTGCATATTACACATATTCGCAGTTATATACTGGGCATTAAATTGCATATTGTCTTTTAATAATTTGGCATATTGGCAGTTATATACTGGGCATTAAATTGCATACTATCTTTAATAATTTGACATGTAAGCAGTTATATACTGGGCATTAAATTGCATATTGTCTTTTAATAATTTGACATGTAAACAGTTATATACTGGGCATTAAATGGCATATTGTCCTTTCAATAATCTGACAGACAAGCAGTTACAAACTGAGCATTAAATTGAATATTGTCTTGTTAATAATGTGATATGTTATAAGCGGTTACAAACTGGGCATTTAATTGCATATTGGCTAATAGTTTTGTCAATGCTGAGATACATACGAGCAGCTACATACTGGCCATTAAATTGCATATTGTCTTTTCAACAATTTAAAATATGAGCAGTTACTAACTGGGCATTAGATTGCATTATGTCAATTATAAAATGAGGCATAATTGGAGCAGTTGTGAATTCCAACTGAATTATTAATTGGTCGGCTCCAATGGTTGGAACGGCTTACTCCTCACCAGTAAACAAAACCATAGAATTACCATTATATGCATGTTTATGCAGGTAACATGAACAATACCTACATAATTATTTAACAATTCTGTAAACTGAATCAGCTTTCATTTCCTTTTGCTCAATATGTAGGCGTATGGAAAAAATGTGTAATTATTAGACAAAAATGATAGTAAATCGTATGTTCATATTTGTTGCATCAATAATATTATGAAACTCAAAGAATAGCCACGCATAAACAAAATATAAAGAGAATAAGGGAGTCTAGATACGATAGCACAGTGGTCTATGCATTGGATTCGTGCTGCTTCTGATGTTTGTTGTATGTAAATACAATTCATGCTTGGTACGTTCCAAAGGTGCGGGTTTAAATCTAGCTCGCGTCTTAAAATATTTCTCATATATTTTCAGAAAGGTTATATGCGGGGGCGAATGACATGTGTTGTTTTGAGCCATGGTATTAAAGAGTGCAAGGAAAGTCCGGGTGGATAATGGATAATGATATGATACGATTCGGGAACCGATTAGTGTTAATTATTAATAACAAAATGCTTCCTTGTTTAGTTGAAAAGAAGTAACAAATGGATTTCAGATTCACACACATTGTTTGACAGTCAAGTTATCTTTATAAGGACATATGGTGACAACTTTATTTTGACCCTAAATTCAGTTTAAACATGCTGAGTGTTTGGAAAAGGTATGATAAAAAGTACCTACCTACAGTTTGAAATTTAAATAGTTTGATACCTACCTTACAGTTTTCAATACCACTGGTGTAGTTAGGGAGCAGGTAAATTCTGGCACTTGTAGCGAGAGTACCCATTACTGTACATTTCCTACTTTAATTAATACATACCCACGAAAAGTTAAATTATTCTGGAAGGGTTTATTTAATGATCATGTCCCTATTTCATTATGTTTAACATACGTACTTTGAACAACGATGCCACAAAAAAAAAACTTGTGTACATCGGCGTGTAGCTAGTATATTGTATTGAACGATTTCACTTAAATTGGAAGGACCGGTACATAGACAATATGCGTACTTAATACATCTTAAAGTTATATTGATTCTCCTCTATGGGCCAAGACAACCACAAATAATACCTACCAACCTATTTCAAGTGCCTAAATCAAGACATTGGGATCAAGGATTATTTCTTCTTCTTGTCGTGTTAATCAATAAATAAATAAAGCTCAAGAAGCAATCGATTTTAAAGATAATTAAGTAAATAATTTTACAATGTTTGAAATAAATTATGTGGTTTGTCCATTTACAACGATAAAAAAAAAACTAACCTATCATTCTTAATAGGTACCTATTTAAAATTAGTGCATACTCAAATATACTTTGGTTGGTAAATAGCTTGGTTCCTGTGAAAGGCTACAGAAATTCTTTGTGGTAAATAAGCCTTGCAGGTAACTATTGAAAAGCTGTTTTAAATTAGGTTTTCTTAGGTAACTTTCCTGTAAAGCAAAAAAATACTCTTTAAAAGCGTTGTAAAAATAAAGATACCTATGAACTTACGAAAACGTAATTAGGTAAATTTGCTTAAATAAATGAATAGTTCTGTCTGAATAATGTGTCCCAATGAATTAAAAATTTAATGGTGTAGTTGATTTGTCGACATACATGGTACAGGTAAGATAATAAAATCAACAAAGTGGACAAGCAGCAATTCCACAAGAAATTTGTGAGCAAAGGTTTTAAGAGATTAGAAACAAAATAAACGTGGTATTAAAAAAAGGGGTGCTGTTCTTTTGTGCAGCGGCAAATGTATAAATAATTCATTTACAAAATTGATACAACTGAAAGAAGTCTTAAAAATAAAAATAAACAATAATAATAATTCCTTAAATTTGACAATAAGGTTTGAAAATTGATCAGTAACATAAAAAATTGTTTTCGACAAACATTTCGAGTTTAATTCTGGTGAGATTCTAGATTCAGATTAAAGGTACCAGTAGTTGAATTAGATTGATAAATAACTTCATTTGATATCGCCATATTATTAATTTATGTCAAATTGTGACAAAGCACTTTATTGCGATCAGGAGAACTTTAGTTTCCTTTTTATATAGGAAAAAACACCATGGTAAACAGAGGTCATTCACCTAAAAGCTATCATTAGCCTATCTATATTATAAATGATTGATGTCATAATTGCCACCGTGCTAACAGAAATAATATAGAACAATAATAGTTTAAAATACTTATTCTTATCATAATAGTCTTGGAAGATGTGTTGGACGCTCGATCCAGACGTGGTGGGTTGGAGTTCAGCAGGTACGTGCAGAGTAATGAGCCGAATTGATAGATCGACTTTCCGAGGAGTTCCTGGTTTAAAACAGCCAGTTTGTATCATCATCAACACATTTCGATGACATAGGTGTGCCCCATATAAATATGTACTTTGAAGAGTGCGTTTTGTATGTCTGGGTATAGATCATAATTTTAATAGGTGTAATTAGAACACCAAGAATTCGTTGACCCTGCAAACCATACGAAAAAAAAAAGAAAAGAAATTATATACCTATAATAAATAGCTGAAGAACTTGTTATTGTTCTGGATTAGTTGTAATATTTAAAACCTTCATTTAATTTGAATAGTCTTTGTATTTTTCTTTGTTTATCACCTGCAAACCTATGGAAACCAGTAGTGTGAAATAAAAATATTAAGAAAAAAGGTAGAGGAAAGACAGGTAGTGGTGTTTCTCCCTCTTGCCTTCCTCTCAAGGCTTTAAAGTAACACAGGGTTTAAAAGTAAGGTCCTCCTGGAGTTTCTGGGTTGGCTGCTGTAGGCAAGCTTCATTGGTCAATAGTTGTTGTAAGTCCAGAACAAGGAGACGGGGCAGATAAGAAGAAACGTAGTACATTTGAAGAATATACAAGGAGACTGGAAAGTGTTAGACATAAAGAATAATTTGGGAAAAGACATAGATATAGTATTAGCGCGCTTTTGCTAGGTCTGTGGGAAAAGATAACATTTGCAACAGTAGTGGAGAGGAGGAGTAACTAAGGAAACTATGAAAAACTATTTTGTAGAAGGTACCGCTAGAAGCGTATTATGATTTGATAATTTCCGATTCAAATGTATTTTATAATTTTAATTAGGTAATTTATGAACGATATAAAAATCTAATTAAAATAGGGAAGGGATGTAGTGTATAGCCTTTGTCTCGAGCGTGCATACTCAGTCTGCAACCGACCGTACAGCGAGTAGGATATGCAACGTGGTGTGTGCGTTGGCGAGCCAAATAAAGAGCTTAACAACTAACATCAGCGACGCTACAAGGAGTATGCGCCGGACCCTAAGGTCATGCACCAATACATTTTTCTAATATTTTCCATCATATGAGGGCCTTTCGCATCCATTTGGACACCTTTAGTATCATAGACCCACATATCATCATTACTCATACAATTTAGTTCGGTCACCCATCAGACCATTTTCATCGTCTCGACTCCTCTCAATATATACCAGCAATACGATCCGTCAAATCGCGGTATACATACATATGAAAAATCAACTAACTCCGATTTCGATGGGACCTTTTACATTTTGTTGGGCTACTAAATAGAAGTATAATGGCATAAATTTCAGCTCAATCGGTCCAGTAGTTTCGAAGATATAGGCCTTCAAAGATAGTTCCTGTATTAAAAATATAACGTTCCTGTATAGTAAAGATAACGTTCCTGCATTGTAAAGATAACGTTCTTGTATGGAACTCTATTTTCCTACAATGAATGAAACTTTTGTAAACTCGTAATGAAAACTACTTTTAAGTGTTTAAATAATGTTTTTATGTATTTTCAAGATCTACTAAGTCATCTAAAGCCCATTATTCATAAATTTTCATGATTTTTCTAAGTTTCTAAAATCTTTTATTTTATTGCTTTTTATGTTTTTCTAAGTTGTTCTCAGCCCCCAGCGAGCTGTTTTATGACTGTATTAGTATCTTTATTTGTAATTAGGGTCATTATGTTACATCGTACGGTGAACGAGACGCCATTTTTTGGGTCGACGCAAGCGGCGCGTATGGACTCATAGTTATTATGTTATGGGAATAAGTGTGTCGTGAATATACCATTCGGGGCAGTTTCCTGGCTCGCGGGGAGGACAGAAATTGCGGACATTGATGGACAATTGTACGATAAGTGACTTGTTTTAATAGTTACCAACCCGCGTGGTCGGGGCGTGGCCGGTGATAAGTTGACTATATCTTGGCAATCCGCGTGGTGTGTGGGACGATTGATAGCAATCGCCGCAGATTTGCTATGGACTTGTGATTGGAAGGCAGATTTCCGGAATATCTGCTATAACGGGTGTCGAGTGTGTCGACCTGCGCATTCGGTGAGCGCGGCGTGCTTGAAGCACGAGGCTGGGGTTTGACCTGGATGCCGGCTGCGGGAGCGGCTAGCACTAAGATCGGCGCAGGATCATCGGATCGACATCAGTACACATTATATAATTATTTCTATGTAATTGTATTTATTGGACATTCCTACTTGCACACAAATGGTAGGTACACTTCCAAATGTACATTTCGACTCGTCGCGACCACGGGAATCTCACCGGTAAGTGATTTCGGTAGGGTCGGTCAAGCGCGAGTCATCTGGGTAACGTAACGTAACGTAACGGGTGTGACACCGGTCACGAACGTACCTTCTTGGGTACGATACGTGTAATATAGTTAAGGTAGTTAGTTATAAGTTTAGCGCTGTGTATCGCAGCCCAATTTGTTACGCTCCCGCTCGGGTCTACGAGTGCACAGTTGCACTCCTGGGTACGTTTAACTCATAGGGCCCAGCGGACGTATCGGACCCGGGCCGCGGAGCGGACAAAACACTGGTAGCAGAGCGTGGTTAGGCCAAACCACTGGTAGCAGAGCGTGGTTTGGCCCACTAGTGGACAGCGGGACGTCCACTCGTGGTCTCAACCTTATATTGGTTAAAATTTTAGTCGGATAATTAAGTTGTCACTTTAGTAGGGTTTTTCGGTAGCCCACCAGTGGATTTGGTGCCCTGACCGGTCAATATTTATTGCAGGGCGTCCACTTGTGGACATACATACTAATTTATTTTGCTGTTGGTAAATTCGGGTTTCTGTGCGTCATGGCTGCCTCCGCGGGTAGTTTGAAGGCAAAAATCAACACCCAGCTGACCTGGTTTGCCAGGGTTGCCGCCTTGATCGGTCGCGGAGACCGAGCGGACGCCCTTCTGGAACGGGCGGAGCAGGCGCCCCAACGGGTGGAGAAGGTAGAGGACTATGTGGCCCAATTTCTCACTCTGGAAGGGGTGGAAGCGGCCGCGATACAGTCCATCAAGGACGACCACGGACAGTGCCTGGACTATTATGACAGCATCAGCCAGGCTGTCGCCGAGGAGATGCGTAGACGGAAGGGAGCCCATTTCATACCCAGAGGGGGAGGTGGACTTGCACTCCAGGCACCGTTGCCAACCGTGCAGATCCCTATCTTCTGTGGCGATTATGCAGAATGGCCGCATTTTAGGGACATGTTCGACAGCGTAGTCCACAATAGGACTGACATTACGCCGTCATATAAGTTGGCTCAGCTAATCGGGAGGCTCAGTGGGGAGCCGGCTGAGATGGTAGGGCACCTGGAGCTGACGGATCTCAGCTATGACGCGGCAAGGGGCTTGTTATTTGAGCGATATAATAACAAGCGCATTATCATGGACCGACTGTTGGACAAAATCTTTGGGGTTCTGAGGCTGACGCGCGCCTCTGAAATCCGGCACCTCCTCCTAAACCCAGTGACCGCTGCGGTCAATGCCTTGGAAAAACTACAGTTCCCGGTGGCGGGATACGGGTACATCCTGGTCTACCACCTGACTCGCCGACTGCCTCACGACGTCCTCGCGAGGTTTGAGCAGTCTGTCGGTGGCGAGTCTAAGGACCCACTCCCCACGTTTGCCCAGCTTCGGGACTTTTTGGAGGGTGAGTGCCGGAACCTAGACAGGATATCTGGAGCCCAGCCGGATGCTGCCGCCTCTTCGCGCCGCACCGAGCGACGCACGGAGGGTCGTAGGGAGCGGCCCAAGGGTACGCGGGTGTACCAGGCCATGGGTCAGGCACCCCAGTGTGCCTTCTGCGGGGGGAACCATGGCCTGACCACGTGTGCTGAATTTAAGGTGCAGCGGGTGCAAAGGAGAAGGGGCTTTGTCCAGCAGCGGGGCCTGTGCTTCATGTGCTTGGGGCCGCATCTGGTGCGGGAATGTGCCTCAACGAAGAAGTGTGGCTTCTGCCAGCGCCCTCACCACAAGCTGCTCTGTATGAACGGCGGTGAGCGGCAAGGGGGTAGGTCGAGCGCACAGCGATCTCCGGAGGGAAGTGAGCGAGGTGGGGCTCGCGACCGACAGCAAGGGCGACGGTCGCCTCCCCCTCCACGTAGGACGCCACCCCCTCAGGATCACGAGCAACCGTCTGGTACTGGCGGCAGGGGTTATGGACAGGGACCAACGGGCGGGTGCCAGGGTGGTGACTACACTCGGTATTCGGTGGGTCTGAGTGGCGCGGGGCCATTCGACCCTCGCAGTTCTCCACCCTTGCGGGAGTACCCTCGCCTTCAGGCGAGGCCTCCCCCCTTTTGTCGAGCTCCGTGGGCTTATCGCTCAGCCTACTACGGTCCTCCACACATGGCCACGACCGGGCGTGCTAGGCTTACGGGATGGGATTCGGATGGCAAGAGGATGACGGTGCGAGCCTTATAAGATTAAGTTGCTCAACGGTGCATCGCATCAATGGGATTTGAGAGTAGGCAAGGGTTGCCATTATTTTCAACATGCGCGGGGCATGAAACGGGCAATAGGATACGGAGGCGATGGTACGTCTAACGGTGTAGGTCAGACTTGGGGTCTGTTGTTGTTGTGCCTCAACGGTAGTTTTGGATGTTATGGTCGTTCCTCGGATGGGGTTGCCATTGGGGGCACGAGGGATGACTGTCAGATGGGATCTGGCTAATCCAGATTTGAACTTTCCGAACGGGTGGACGTAATACGGGAATAAGCGTCCTCGGGAAGTTATTGGGAAGTACTAAGATAGTACGGGAACAGGATGGGTTGGTTGCAGCCGACACAAGGCAGATGTGATGTTCCAGGTCCACAAGAGAATCCTGTAGACCTGCCTGAAGAGTATGGGATCTTCTACGGGTGTGTCGGGAGGGAAGCTGCAAGGTTCTGGGAGACCGAGGAACCAACTCATGCGCCAAACCAAAGTGGTTGGGAGGATTAGCTAATCGGGAAGCTGTCGATTCATTCTGGCGCTTTAGTGAAAGCACCCTATTTGCGCTACCTTGCAAGCAACTGCCATCGGTGGGCGGTAAGGTGACCTTCGATGGATTTTACGACGCCTCGGGGCGCGGGTATGCTGCGTGGGTGTATTTGCACACCCCTGGTTTGATAGGTGAAGTGAATGTGCGCGCAGTTACGGCAAAGAATAATGTGGCACCGATCTAGATTGATGGATCAAAGGGAACGGGCGGGTGCCGCTCTTCTCATGGGGTTATTGAATCCATATACTTGGGGTGTGCGTGGCGAAGCGGGTTTCTCAGATGAATGGGTCTGAGACGCCACTGGTGTGTACAATGTGCCGAGGAAGATAAAGCCGGCTGGGGGCATCTCGGAGATGCAAGTCTGCTGCATTACGGGGTCGCCCGCTGTGTTGGGGACCTCAGTAGTTTATAAGGGGGCCAGAAGAGTGGCTATTTAAATAGATTAGGAAATGTCTACAGACAAACTCTGTGGACATCGCGTTTCGGTGCTTGTCTTGGATATTTGATGACAGCCGCGATGTAACCACATCATCATTGGGGGCCGTACGGAGCATGGCCAAGGAATCATGCCTTCGGTATGGGAAGTCAAGTAAGACTGGGCGTGTTAGGTGGCCTTTCGACCAAGGCAGGTCATTTGGTACTCGTAGCCGATCTTCTTAAGGAAGCGTTATGGTCGCGCTGGATAGGTAATATCGCGCAGGGAACTCCTATCGCTGATCAGATTGGGCTGTGGGACCAATTTTACGGGTGCTGATCGCGTATTGAAGGAGATTGTACACATTTTTCTATGTAATTCAGCACGAGATCGGCATGAGCCTCCCTCGCCGGAGCATTCGAGTTGTTGTGCGTTTGAATACGCTCGCATGCTCTCACTGGAGTGTTATTTGAATTAGCGGTAAGGTCCGCGAAGGAACATTTGTTATGTGTTAGGATTAATGATAACGTTGGGGAACTGAGATGACCGTGTTTGTAAATTTGAAGCTGGGTTCAACTCCCGTTTTGGTGTCCACTCAGTTCCATTGGCTAGCCACTTAACGCCTTGCATGAAATCCGGGCATGTTATTGTAGTTGTTGTTGCGTTCAGTTGCTGCAACATATTTCCCGCTTTGGAAGCGGTAGTTGTTTAAGTATTTGTAGGTATTGCAGCAACGCCTTAAGTGGCTGGACAGAACCAATCCCCATGTATGGGAGACCTCGTATTGTGTTGGGGATGCCAACCTACCGCCACTGCGTTGGCGCCGGGGGCGCATTCTCAATCTGCTTCCCGGCCGTGATGGTACTTAGAATGGCAGAGGCCCAGGTCGGTGATTCGGTTCTTAGACGAGTAGTGGCCTCGTTAGTTGCCTGCCAGATAGTGAGCGGACCGATGGCTCGGTCCGGGGCGGGTGACTGTTTAGAACCAATTTAGGTCTATTAATGTAGGTAGAAAATAAAATCGGTGTTTATTTTCTGTAGAAGAAATATTCGATTAGAGGCGGGTATTCAAGGAAAATGTGAGGCGCGATTCGAGCGCCGCCTGAGGTTTTGGCGCGTCGGTGGGATAAGGAAAGCGCGCCGGCGCCATAGTTGTTAGCAGTAGCAGTCGCAATACGGGAGATCTGGCGAACGGGCGCATTCCAACCGGCGAGCGGTTGTGTGCGCGCATCGGGAGGCCGAATCGGTGGCCGCGGTTGGATTTTGTTTTATTCCTGAATCGGGATTCGGAGGACTATCATATTGGGTTTGCTCGGGGCAAAATAAATAAGTAATTTAGTGGTGAAAAATACTTCGGCCGGCGTAAAGTGGACTCGTGTTGTAACTGAACCTTAAACCTTACTTAATAGAATAAACATATTCTAAGATGACAAGTACCGAAGTACTCGTTATAGGGTTTTAATTTAGCCATAACACAAGTGTTACAACGGCGCAGTCCCTTGAACTGACGCACAAATATCATAGCGAGTTTCATTCACAAGATCTTTTCTCATAATCTTGACATATTCTATTCCGCACGGGATTAGAGAGTTAACCACTTCTACGACAATTTTATGCCCGAAAGCAAAGCAAAGTTGTTAAGCTTGGACACATCAATACTATTGATGTGCTTACACTTAACAATTATAAGGCCTCTAAACTTGGTCCTTTGATCCCGATAGATTTGTATAAACATAATCTACCTGGGAGTCCAAGTAGGCCCACATCGTTACAACGTGCTGAAAAAGAAAATCAAATATTTGACTTCAAGGCCGAAATATGTTCTTCATATGATCATCCAATAGCAAGACTCCACACTGCGAGCAGAAACCCAAATTCTTTTTGAGAATCATGTTTCGTAAAGACTTCCATTTAACCCGTTTTATTTTTGTATTAATTATTTATCTATACACTGCCTTCTTCAGTGCTTATAATATTTCTTTATTCGCAATCACAAAAATATTAAATTACTTTTATAACCATCAGAAATAATCTAAAACCGCTCTGTATTACTATCGCAAAATTTGTTTATTAATTACTAGCTAGCCCTGTGTCGTTCATGTAAAAGCAAAACCATGAAAGACACACCATCCCCGTATCATCCAAAGCCCTGCCTATGCGAGGCCACGGATGATTAGCCCTCCCATATTCTTCTATTCCTGAAAGGAATGAAGAATAAAAAAAAAAATTGGGAGGGAAGTGCCGCCCCGCCACTCGCGGCACTTGGTGAGCACCTTCCAACACTTTCAAATATCGTGTGTGTCATGTGCTCCCCCCTCACAGGGAAGGGTTTTGCCGGCTTAGCCAGTCTTTTGATTTGGGCCGGAGCCCGTGCCGAAGCACCGTTGGAGCCGAAGCCCATTGTTGCAGCCGAAGCCCATTGTTGGAGCTGAAGCCCATTGTTGGAGCCGAAGCCCATTGTTGGAGCCGAAGCCCATTGTTGTGGCCGAAGCCCAGGAACAGGCAAAAACCTAATATGAATCCATCGGTGGACGAGGATTTCTCCACGTCGGAACCAACAGCCGACCGAAATCGAGGCTACGGCCCCCTATGTGTCAATTTAATGAATGGTAAAAGTGGCCGAAGCCAAAAGTAGGCCGGAGCCCAATGAAGTGCCGAAGCACAGGTCGTAAGACCTTCTGGAACATAGGTGAGTCGTCTGTCTGGCCGTAGCCTTGTGAAATGCCGTAGCACAGGTCATAAGACCTTACAGGATCATTTGATGGTAAGCCCTTAGGCAATGTAATTGCTTTATGTTGAAGAGCCCCGAAGGACTTAGATCTATCTATAGATTTGTTATTCGAGATAGTGGTAAAACCACAAGAACAGGGAATGTCAGTCAGTCCCTAAGAGTCTCGATCCTCGAACCAAGCGTACTGAATACTGTCACCCACACTGTATGAGCTTTACATAACATTTATTACTTTACATCTTATTTTATTTTTTAGCTTCTACGCGACTCGCGCGCACTCATATGATAGTATGGAATTTACTCATGTAAGTCCTGGCTATTACACAGTTGCCATAGGACATATGAGGCGTTTGTATCTCGTTCATTCGTGGATTTTATTAACATAGTTATGCTCATCAGAGATGTGATGACAGCACGTTCCAGCGAGGGAGTTTCTAGACTCGAGCATGTCAATACGGGAGTACCAACATGGCTTCAGGTTCCATCCCGAAGAACAGTCCCCGAAGGCTTGAGAAAGTCTTCGCCAGATCACATCTCCAACACTCATCCAGATCACTCAATGTTCAATCTGCATCCGAGAAACGGATAGAGCGAGTTGTTCCCATATTCATACTGAAAAGTCGACTAATCGTGATTCCACGCCGAAGCACAGAGTCAGATCGACGTCAGTCTTTCAGTATTACTAGGTTACCGGCTATACCGCATCTACTTCAGAGGCAAGTCTCTACTTCATAGATGTTAATCTCAGGTGCTAGACTGAACTTCCAAGATCTCCGGACGAACGCCGAAGACATGCTCCAACTACTAACCTTAGTGTCAGTTTAATGAATAAAAATAGTGATCGATACATCGGAGACATACTTTTGGATATTTCCAATGACGAAACCAACGCATCATCACCGTGGCCGTACTGTTCATAGCACTCAGGATACGGACTTCCATCCTTAACGCACTATTAGCAGAACAGTGTTAAGCAAGATAGTTGTGTAATGCCGACGAGCAGCTCACGATAGCGAACTCCAGGCGCGCCGCCACATGATGCCCTCATCGTACAAAACACAAGGAAACTGTAAATTCGTCATCGTCGAAAGTGCCGCAACTGCCAAGCAAGCATCGACTCGTGTAACGGATTTTCACGTCTCGATAACACAATCTCTGCTTTACTCGGAACAGTACCACACTCCTTCGACAACATCGTAAACAGCTCCCAACTTGCTCCGACATTTGCGTTCGAAAAGGCGGATGACATAAACCACCCTTATATGAGAGGAGCTCTCATGATATTTGAGTCTATTTTACTTGCCATGCATCACCAACCACCATTATGGCGCGTCCGATACATTTCTGCGCGAAGCACTCATATTCATTTACATCGGACAAGAGGAGTATGCGCCGGACCCTAAGGTCATGCACCAATACATTTTTCTAATATTTTCCATCATATGAGGGCCTTTCGCATCCATTTGGACACCTTTAGTATCATAGACCCACATATCATCATTACTCATACAATTTAGTTCGGTCACCCATCAGACCATTTTCATCGTCTCGACTCCTCTCAATATATACCAGCAATACGATCCGTCAAATCGCGGTATACATACATGTGAAAAATCAACTAACTCCGATTTCGATGGGACCTTTTGCATTTTGTTGGGCTACTAAATAGAAGTATAATGGCATAAATTTCAGCTCAATCGGTCCAGTAGTTTCGAAGATATAGGCCTTCAAAGATAGTTCCTGTATTAAAAATATAACGTTCCTGTATAGTAAAGATAACGTTCCTGCATTGTAAAGATAACGTTCTTGTATAGAACTCTATTTTCCTACAATGAATGAAACTTTTGTAAACTCGTAATGAAAACTACTTTTAAGTGTTTAAATAATGTTTTTATGTATTTTCAAGATCTACTAAGTCATCTAAAGCCCATTATTCATAAATTTTCATGATTTTTCTAAGTTTCTAAAATCTTTTATTTTATTGCTTTTTATGTTTTTCTAAGTTGTTCTCAGCCCCCAGCGAGCTGTTTTATGATTGTATTAGTATCTTTATTTGTAATTAGGGTCATTATGTTACATCGTACGGTGAACGAGACGCCATTTTTTGGGTCGACGCAAGCGGCGCGTATGGACTCCTAGTTATTATGTTGTGGGAATAAGTGTGTCGTGAATATACCTTTCGGGGCAGTTTCCTGGCTCGCGGGGAGGACAGAAATTGCGGACATTGATGGACAATTGTACGATAAGTGACTTGTTTTAATAGTTACCAACCCGCGTGGTCGGGGCGTGGCCGGTGATAAGTTGACTATATCTTGGCAATCCGCGTGGTGTGTGGAACGATTGATAGCAATCGCCGCGGATTTGCTATGGACTTGTGATTGGAAGGCAGATTTCCGGAATATCTGCTATAACGGGTGTCGAGTGTGTCATAAATAAATAAAATAAATAAATCATTTATTGCACATAAAAAACAGTTTAAATTTTACATACAAGTTCCGCCAAACTATAAAATAGTTTGTTGGTCGAACTGCGCATTCGGTGAGCGCGGCGTGCTTGAAGCACGAGGCTGGGGTTTGACCTGGATGCCGGCTGCGGGAGCGGCCAGCACTAAGATCGGCGCAGGATCATCGGATCGATATCAGTACACATTATATAATTATTTCTATGTAATTGTATTTATTGGACATTCCTACTTGCACACAAATGGTAGGTACACTTCCAAATGTACATTTCGACTCGTCGCGACCACGGGAATCTCACCGGTAAGTGATTTCGGTAGGGTCGGTCAAGCGCGAGTCATCTGGGTAACGTAACGTAACGGGTGTGACACCGGTCACGAACGTACCATCTTGGGTACGATACGTGTAATATAGTTAAGGTAGTTAGTTATAAGTTTAGCGCTGTGTATCGCAGCCCAATTTGTTACGCTCCCGCTCGGGTCTACGAGTGCACAGTTGCACTCCTGGGTACGTTTAACTCATAGGTCCCAGCAGACGTATCGGAACCGTTTCCGTTACGCGCTGTATATACCTTATACAGCGCGTAACGGAAAGGTATGATAAGGGTGTAAATCTGCCCATGAAACTGAACAACTTTTTCCAAGGAACATTGGTCACAGAACAAAATCTGTTTTAGAGCTCCCGTAGAAACTGCATCAGCTGATAGCGCATTTTGTGTTGGTGGGAGGTCATATTTGGTTTTTCGTATTTCGATCTATGTTTATTGGGTAAAATTGTTCAGTTTCATGTATTACCACACCGTTCCGTTACATGTTGTATATGTAGGCTTATTTTGACATAAATTTTAACAACTTTTTCAAAGGTTGTAGAAGAGAAAAAGAGAATAGTCATCTTTTGTATGAGAAAGCAAAAAAAAACTTTCTTCTTTCATCCATGTTTTTTTAACCATATTTAAATTTGGTTAGGGATTAAAAAATATCCCTGTATCATTAAGTTTCACACTCGAACCGCCAAGATATTTCCAACAACTGGTAAGACGCCGGCAAGTCTCGCTGTCTTGTTGCAATCAGCGGAAAGTAAATCAGAAGCTGAACCACTTTAATTTATAGTCCGAGGAAAATGAGAGTGAGAAAAATAAAGCTCGCAGTAAATGGTTTCTTTAAAAGGTATTTTGAAATTCTAAGGGACGAAGAACTTTTGTCCAATTTATTTATTAAACCACCAGCTAGACGAAAATAAATCGAAATATTGCTAGCGCAAGCCAGTTTTGCTGTTGGCTTTTTAAATAAGTGTCTTATTTGTTTTGTTAGAAATTGTTTTTCTTCGGAGATCGAATTTTTCACATCTTTCGGTTTTGCGCGGTAAACCGTGTTGAGACAAAATAATACAAAAATAAATTCTGTAATGAATTTATAGAAAAATTATACAGCGTGAAAGGGACGGTGTACTGAAAACTGAAAGGGCGTGCTAAATCAACGAAATTGAACAACTACTCAAAGAAACATTTTCGGGAAATAAAAAAAAAACCTGACCCCTTCATACAAACTGTTCGATCAGAGTGAGCAATATGTATGGGAAGGTCAAAACTTTTTAAATTTTTCTTTGGGATTGTTGTTCAGTTTCGTTTGCGGTGCTGGGAGAGCGTTTGATAAGAAACACGTGTGTTGCGTATGATGCAGGTTACGTGCGTGGTAAGAGAGGCAAGCCAATGTTGACTGAGCAAGCCCGGTCTGTTTTCGGTACACCCTTCCATCCTGTATTTTTTTGCTTCGTATAAATCGACACAGGAAGTTATTATTTGAAACTTTAATCCAAGTATATTTTTAAGACCTCTCAGCTCTTTTAATGACACATAAGAATTTCTACCATGATTTAAAGCCCAACGTGAAAAAATTACTCAGAGTAACCTATTAAGCCATTTATAATCCATGATCACTTCACGACACAACTAATTTCCACAATTATTTAAAGCCCAACGTGAAAAAATTACTCGATTAACCTATTATCATTTATAATCCATGATCACTTCACATATGAAAAAATTGTTGTTGAGTTAAACTGACTTTTCTAAAACATTTAATCGCAAAGCAACAATATGGTTAGTATAAGATACACAATTTTACGGAAATATTTTTACTAAGTGAATAAAGAGAACAAGAGAAATGTACATTTGAGTGCATAGCTCGAGATAGATGAGAAGACATTAGCACAGCTTTTAGAGAAGCTTCTTGCACTACAGGAGCGCTGAGAATTCGCACTTAATTTATTTTGTAGTTATGAATAAAACCAAGATAAAAATAAGCATAAAGAGGATTCCACGAAAGAATATGACATTTGAAATCATTTTACATCTCTCATATTCGGTAAGTAAGTCCTTATTACCACCAAATGGGGCTTGTAAGTGACCAATTAGCGCTCTAGGGTAATAATGTAGCTAGAAAAGCCCTAGGGCGGTAAGTAATTAAATTTTGAAAGAGTGAAGTTTTTTTTTTATTACTTACCGCCTTAGGGCTTTTCTAGCTACATTATTACCCTAGAGCGCTAATTGGTAACCTACAATTTGGTGGTAATAAGGACCTACTTATACCTCACAATCGAGATATGGACGAGTACCGCCTTGTCGCAGTTTGCCGAAATAGTTAATAAGAGCTTAAATGATGGAAAACAAGTACTGGGTCTTTTTATCGATTATAAAAAGGCGTTTGATACGTTGGACCATGATGTGCTACTTCAGTCTATGGAGGAATGCGGCATAGGCGGGCCTACTAACGCATGGTTCAGAAACTATCTGACGAACCGAACTATCCGAACCGTAGTCGATGGAACTGAGGGAGATGAGGCGTGCGTGACACTAGGGGTCCCAACTGGTTTTGTTTATGGCCCTCTTGGTTATATTATGCTTGTAAACAGTGTTGTTAATGTGGTACAAAAGTGTAATGTTTTTATGTATGCCGATGACATGTGTCTATTATATGCGTCAAAAAATATTGATGAGGCTCGCTCAAAGATACAGTCAGACTTTGAAAACATCATAAAATGGGCACATGACAACGGCATCATAATCAACGCTACGAAAACCAAATGTTTACACCTATACTCGCCTTACAACAAGGTAGCGAAAAATACAGACTACTCTAAACTTTGTATAACTGGTCACTCTTATGAATGTCTCCACAATTCTAAATTAATGTGTACATGTAAAAAATTAGAATTCGTGACTAAGTATAAATATATTGGATTGTTAGTAGACCACAACTTCAGCTTTAGGATACACATAGAAGAGCTATGTCAGAAGCTAAGGATTATATTAGGCAAATTCTATAACTTGAGGGCAGTTACAGACCAAAAAACGCTGACTGTTGTATATTACGCTTTGGCTGATTCCCTCATAAATTATGGCTTATCTGTTTATGGCCGCACTTTTTGTTCCTACATAAAAGAAGTCAAAAATTTGCAAACAAGGTTAATCAAGTACTTAGTAGACAGGAGGGTAAAGAAACACTGTACTGACTACACAGAACTGTACCCAATTGTTAAAGTTCTACCCGTAAATCTGAAGACTAAGTACTTGATTGCGTTGGAGCACTACTATAGTGATGAGCATAAGGAACGGGTGACTAACAGATATAACACGAGAAGGGTCAGGGAGAGGAAGATTTTGCTACCAGCAGTTAAAAATTATTATGGGAGAAGGCTAAATAAGTTTGTGATGCCTACAATTTTTAATAGTATACCATGGCTTCGAGACGAAACGAAACTAACTAAAATAGTCCTAAAAAATAAATTAAAATTAACCCTCTTAGAAAGTGATAGTACAGATAGGCAGACATGAACTTATATATATTAGTATATAGTATAAGAGCAGATGATATATAGATATTTGTACAATAAATAATTAAGTTAGTACTATTACTACCTTAATTATTTATTGTATGTATTTTGTTAGAGTTAATTTATAAATTATAATTGTTATCTTTTTAATTCAAATAGGTGCATGATTTGTAAATTAGAGCGTTCCACTCGCCATCAAACTACTGTAGTTTGGCGAGACTTTAATCTTTAAGCACTTAATGTAATTATGATGAATAAAAAAAAAAAAAATAAAGATGTAAAGCAGAGTAGTTAGCTCGGGTGTAAGCATCAATTGCACCCTCGAACTATAGGCGCCCTCGCTGCGCTCGTGCGCCTAAATATCTCGGGCTGCAATTGATGCCTTACAGCCCTTGGCTACTAATCTACTATTTCATCACATTTGCTCGCAATGAGTCGCAATCTATGCACGCATAGCGGGTGGAAAGTTTTGAAATGCGCCCTGGGGCATTTTTATCTGTCATCTTGACTTTTCGTTGCCATTCTGTGACTGCTAGCTGTCAGACGTTTCGTTCTGAAATGAGACTTTGATGCACAGAGGTTTTAAGCAAAAAGTTAAATTTTAATAATCTTTTGCCTTTAATTTATATTGTTTTAAAACTGTTCCTAAAACAAGAAATTAATTTGACATTAGCAAAGTTTTAGCGCAGCAGCTAAGTCATGTGACCATAAATATTATAAAGATTTAAATATCTGCGTGAATTACCTGAGTAAATATTCTAAGATTACTTGTTTTTTATATTCGTCGCAAATGTGATGAAAAACATTGTGTGTAGCACGGGGGGAAGTGCTATTTTGACGCTCAGGGCATTAAAATGTCCCCTCTGTCGACATTGCTTACTTTCCGCCCTAGATACACAATGTACTATTGCACTCAAGAATAGATTTTTCGGCAAAAATAGTTTTCGGTAAAAAGTGATTCGGTGAAAGATCTTTCAGTGTAATGCATAGGACTCCAAGTTTTCATCCACAAAAAACCAACCAAACTATTTTGAAAACTAGTCGAAAATAAAAATATAGGGTTAACGTTAAAAAAAAAACGGTTATTATCGCTTTTCACTTAAATTGTACTCATATTACTTTGTTATTCTACAAGGTGTTACGTGAGTTGCGCAAAAACTCTCGGGTGGAAGATTCGAACATGAAACTGAACAACTTTTGTACTACGACTTTTGTAAATTCGAAAAAAATATTTTGCTTTTTCATACAAATTGGCTCGGCCAGCTGATCGATTTGTATGAAGAGGCAAAATTTTTTTACAAACGTAGAACAAAAGTTGTTCAGTTTTATGTCCAGCCAGAGCTTCCACCCGAGAGGTTAGTCCGGTTTTTTGTTTAATTTAACATGTTTCTTTTTGTTTACTAAATGACATACCTTTTCTTTCGTGGAATACTCTTGTGGGGATGGTCCCCAAATGATAGACTGAAGTGATTTTGCCACACTCTTTTGGTAAAGCTTGAAATAAGCACGAATAAAAACGCTGTAATGGAGTTAGCTAGTTCAGTGTGTTTGAATAGAATGTCGAAGACTTAAGTAAAGCGCAGGTGTCCAAACAAAAAAGTAATAATTTCTACTCAAAACTTTTAATAACCGTGTCAAATAAGTCCATATTTCATTCAAAATCTCTGCACTGAAACAATTATCATAAGTATTATAACTATAAAAACATTAATAATACGGTAGTCCACAAGACGTTGATCGATGAAATAAAACAGGCTTTTAGGGTCCGTCCTCATTGGTGAAAGGAAAGCGCCGCTGCCGCGAATTTATATGCAAATGGACGAATGTTTGATGAACATTTGATGAAAGGTGCAGATGATATTTCTATATGCAAAATTACCAAATTTTGTTATGGAATCCACTTCATGCAGGCAAATAAGCACTGCACAAGTACTGATCGAATCGCCACGTAAATATTTGACAAATACTTGTCGTGTTCATTATTGGTATAAATGTAAACAAAGTTATTGCGGTAGAAGCAACGAATCGTTTTTTAATGTGAACACACCCTTAGAGTAAGTTCTGTGCCCAAACCGCAAAACGCTGCCTAAATGATGGATGGGCAACAATTTTCTGGACAAAGAAACAGCTAATCTCAACGAACCCAGAATTTTGCGCTAAATTAATTTCACGACTTTGCAACTTTGCTTTTAGGGGCGTTGCTTAGAAAAGTCGAAGCAATACACCCTGGCTTATTATTACCCGAATCTATTCAAGTCGCGAGAGAAACAGGCTTCTTCTGGCCAAACTCGTTCCCTCGTCAACCTCATCTCTGCCTTTAGTGCTAGATCGAGATCAAGAGTAAACCCATTAACCATAAGAAAAAAAATATCACACCGGATATTTTAAGAGGTGGTTCCGTACTCGAACAACATAAAACACAGTCTTAATCAGGAACGCACAGTAGCACAGAAGTGTTGAAATTCGGGCGAGTCCGACACGCACTTGACTAGTTTTTATTATTTGTTGTTATTGTATAGCTTATGAGTGCAAATGCAACTTTTTACGCTAGCAAGTATTCTCGTTTTTACCATACAGTTAAAATAAAAAACATTATTAGGTACATAAATTATTTGTTGTTGTAGCGGCAAATGAAATACATTATTTGTGAAATTTTTATTGTCTACCTATTAGGGTTCATGAGATGCAGCCCACCGACCGACAGACAGACATCAGGAATCCGTTTTTCACTCTTTGGGTACAAAACCTTAAAAAATTCACAATTTTCTTGGAGTCGACTTTATTGCTTTTTTAGGCATCCCCTACGTGTTATGATTTCATAGGTATTTGAAATCTGTAAAGATGTTTGTTTGCATATTGTTGTGGAAATAATCTCGCAGTTAATGGATGAATCCTCGCCTATTTGTTCTTGTTCGCAAGTTTCAACTTTTGACGCAAATTGCGAAATTTACTTTTGATATTACGACTTTTGTTGGAGATTTTAGGGAGTTGGTTTACTTGGCTGGCAGTTTAGATAGAATGTATCAATTAGTGATCAATTATTTCAAATGTTTGTAAGGGGCTAAACTTTTACGTAAATGATAATTGCAATTTCTTTACGAGTACATATTATAAGTTGAACAACTTTCCCGTCAATCCCGGGTGGGTGTGATCAACCACAAGATTTAATTTTTGAATGTTCTTATATATGTCACCGGAAAATGATACAGAATCGTAAGTTGACCAATTTCCTAGTTGATCAACATTCGAAAAATTATAAACTGTACCGAATTTGCAGCACGCTTGCAGCAAAGGGTGCATAACGCAACCCAACCGATCTTGCGGAATCGGTTAGGTTGTAGTGAGGTCAGTTAGCTGTTTCACGTAGACACGCCTTACAATTTCACCAAATTTTTTCCAGGTACTAGTTAGGTACATAGCTCTCAATTTTTGATAGGAGCCAATTCTTGAATTTTCTATGATTTTTTTTTTTTATTTCAAGAATTGGCTCCTATCAAAAATTGAGAGCTATAGGGACCGGACTATTGTGTTTGCCTTAGCTAACGGATCTATGGATCTACGCACTTCCTACGAGTTTATTATTTTTCGAAAGTTGATCAACTTACTAGGAAATTTATCAACTAACGATTCTTATTATTTTCCTATTATTAATAAATTATTTAATAAATTATTGTAATAATAAATAATAAGTAAATTGTAATAATAAATTATTGTAAATTTTTATTGGTTTTGCTCCTAAAGCCCAGTTTTTACTCATGAAAATGAGAAACCTTCCCGAAGAAAAAATGTTCTACTTTCAACTTTCTATACTAAAGTGGTCACGTGATCAACTCATTTTGTAATAAGACAAATTTTTTTGTACAGTTCTGTTTTGTCGGGCGTCGGGAGGGGGCTGTTTGCTTCATATCATGAGTAGAATCACTGGGCTTCGGGAGCAAAACCACTTAGAATATGAAACTTTATTAATATTTGAATGTTCTGACGAAAAAGTGCGGCTGAAAATCAGCGTCTGTCTCTTCTGAGGCAGGCATTTTGCTGAGTCCGTGACCTTTTTCTTATTGTGCCGTGCAACGTGTGCTCACTAAAGCGTCGATTTTATTTGCTGTTTGTATTTTTAAAGATTGTTTGTGTAGCATTTTAATGTGTAGTGTGTCACAATTTTGAATAAATGTATTTCTTTCTTTCTTTATATAGTTATGTTTATGTGTGTTTTGCAACTTTCTACCATAGTTTCAATTTGAAAAGCTTTATATACTATTATATTCATCATAAGCATCAGAACAGATACACCCAAATGGAGAACATTTCCCGTTGCCATATGGGTCGAGAAAAAAACTGTCAAGTGTGAATGCCTTCAGTTGAAATAATATACCTAGCTTGATTAAAATTATAGAGCAGTGTGAGAGCAGGACGGAGCGATGTGTAAGATATTGGAGCGACAGAGACATACGTTACTCTGTCCTGCTCTCACGCATAGCTCTATCCTGCTGTCATTCTAATCAATCACCTTTTTTTGCGTACATTTATTTTAACTAGCTGTTGCACGAACTTTGTACGCGTAGAATTTATAAAAAATATTGCCTTTGTCCTTTCTCATGGTCCTTACCATCTCCATTCATTAAAATCGGTTCAGAAGTTCAGCCATGAAAGCGTAACAGACCAATGGACAATATTTTTTTCGCATTTGTATTTTTTTCTAAATAGGCAAAGACTATTCGAAACAGCAGTATGTAGGCGGCACACAACGATTTGTCGATTTAATAAAATCTAATCTAATAAGATTCCTAACAAAATACGTCGTCTCAATTTTTTGTTTGGACGGAAAATACAAATTTTTGGTACCCCTCTTTCACAGAAAAAAAACATTGGTCACACAAAAAACGAAGCCTACCATTTTAATTTAATTTTCATATACTTATTTAACTGTAAAATTAATATATAAAATAATTATATCTTCAACACAATTAAACAAAAATTTAAAGCATAGTTGATAAGCATCCTGTCTCTGCATCACCCTAAGGTAGACTGTTATATAATGCCTTTAGGCGTTAAGTCCGGCTATGTACCTTTGTGCATGAAGTTAAATAAATAAATAAGGGAACAAGTGAAAATTTAATTTTAATACAATTAATTTAAGAATAATTAACACGAGAACTAACGAAAGTCTAAAACAAAATTAATGCTCAATATCAAATCTGAATAAAGTGAAGCAAAAACTATAATGTAACCACACCTCCTCTTTTAGACTGGGATGAATTTCATAATTTGGCTCTCCTTCTTAGAGTCAGAACTTAAATGGGACCAGATCTGATAGTCAAGTTTTACTGGGGTTTTGAACACCGCAGAATTCAAAAATCAATGTTGTCTATAATAACCTAGGCTAAATTACTGTAAGAGGTTTCTTGTTTTAAAAGTGTTCCTTAGCAAAGAGATGGGAACCTCGCTGCGCTCGGTTCCTTAGGTCCCCCTAAACATATCTGGAAAATTCTCCGTTGATCCCATGTACGCTCTCCACCCCTCCCCACCCTAAAACAGGTCCCTGATTTTAGTTTTTGGCATTTATCTAAAAAACGGTTAAAGATAGATGAAAATCGTTAACGTTAATTTAAACGTTATAAAATTACCAACTTGTTGACACCTGTTTTATTTCAATGTGACCTATAGTAGCTGAAATATAAGATTAAGTTTGCACCAAAATGTTCGAAATCCTACTCATTTAGACAACTATTTACCAGAAGCTTGCTAAGAGGTATTCAGTTTTAGGTCACATTGAAATAAAACAGGTGTCAACGGGTTCGTAATTTTATAACCTTTAAATTAACGTTAACGATTTTCATCTATCTTCAACCGTTTCTGAGATAAATGACAAAAACTAAAATCAGGGACCTGTTTGAGGGTGGGGAGGGGGGAGCGTACATGGGATCAACGGAGAATTTTCCAGATATGTTTAAGGGGACCTAAGGAACAGTCTTAAAACAAAAAATCTCACACCATAAATTAGCCTAGGTTATTTTTGAATTTTTTTGAACTAGTAGTATTTCGGCTTGACAACATTGATTTCTGGATTCTGTGATGTCCCAAACCCCATAAAACCTTTGTTGTCAAAAATGGTCCCGTTTTAGTTGTACGAAAATTTAATTATCATTTATTTCCTACTCTATTTGCTGCAACCGACCTAAAAATTTAAAAGTAATATTAGAGCCGTAGTAAAACGCTAAGCCGTAGTAAAACGCTACGCCGTAGCACAATGGCTACGCTGTAGTACATTCGCTACTCCACGCCGCGCCGCGTAGCCTTAAAACACACGTCGATTCAAAAAGAGCACACAATCAGTAAAAAAAACCGGTCAAGTGCGATTCGGACTCGCGCACCGAGGGTTCCGATATACTTTTTGTATTTTTGGAAGCAATAAAGTCCATTTTTAGGACCGCAAAACTAAATTTGTTTGTAAAGGTTATTTGCAGATTTCTAAAAAACTGTGCAATTTAGAAAGATCATTTTATTTTTGATGTAATGTTTACATAAACTTCTGTCAACTGTAATTAATTCAGATTTTTCCTTTTACAAACTTCGGAGATAAGGGGGGGAATGGTATTTTTTTACATTTTTCATCATAAATTGAAAACTAAGAAACGTAAAAAAATACAAAAATATATTTTAGAATGTACAAGTAAAGCTCTTTCCTCATTTGACCTGGTAGCGAAAATTTGAAATTTGGCCCCCCCTATTTAGGCCCCCTTTACATTAATAATCACAATTTTTCAAAATCCTTTTATGTGCAATTAAGTTGGGCAACAATATTCTAAAATTATTTCAAATTACAAGTCGATAGCATGAGTGGTTGCTGAGATATAGAGGTGTGACAGACAAACAAAGTCGCACCATAAGGGTTCCTTTTTACTTTCGAGCGGAGCGAGAAAGGAATTGTATTCGTGAAAAAAAAAGGTTTTTTTTCTTAAAAATGTGTTCTATATCACTTATACATTATAAAAAACAAGTCTCCCAAAAATTTCCGTCCGTCGGTCGGTCGGTCGGTCTGTCGGTCGGTCTATCGGTCGGTCGGTCGGTCGGTCGGTCCGTCGGTCGGTCTGTCCGTCACGCTTTGGCCTATGATTGACATCATATTTTGAATTTAGGAGTTTTATGCAAATCCATCGAAGGGTTCTAAGTGGTTTCTTGCTGGCTCTCACTTTGAGGGTAGCTGTCATACAACGAAAATGAAAAATTGAAATTTTCTCAAAAAAGGCTCATAGAATCTTGATGAAACTTTGCATGACCAAGCATCTGTATGTAAGATATCTTGCGCAAGTATCAATTGATCTGTGTAATTTCATATAAGGGGTGTTCCTCTACCACCAAATCGTAAATATGTGATTTACCCAAAATTGGTTCCATTGAGTTTATTAAAATTTTCTATAAGTAATATTAATTCTGGATTGGTTGTCTACCTGACTGGATATTCTTTATGATTTTCTTGAATAAAGTTTTGTACTCAGGGTGTACCAAAAACTGAAAGGGCTTGCTCAGTAGACTAAACTGAACAATTACTCAAAAGGAACATGTGTTGGGAATTTAAAAAAACCTCCATGCATGTATATATCCTACGATAGTATCCATTGTTCTGTGAAAATTCATATAAAGGGTGTTCCAGTACTACCAAAAGTTAAACATGTGATTTACTCGAAATCGTTTGAGGTTTGTTTGTTTTAATGTTTGACAATTTGAATTCTGAATTGATCTGTAAATTTCATTCGAACATTTTTATGGAAAAACGTAAATAAAAGTTTGTATTTCCATACTATGTGTATGGCATTACAAATTTAAGTTTGCGGTTGATAGTTTTTCCTTGAGTATTGCGAGAAAGTAAGTGCAGTGCTGCTGTACCATTTATTTTTACCATTTTGGTATCGGAACACTAAAAACAATCACCGACAGCGAAACTGCTTCGTACTTATGGGATTCTGTTATGGGTGCCAAGGGACCCTTTTGCCAAGCGAACTGTCTGTCCGACGATTAAAAGGCTGTACCATGGACTTCTAAACCATACAATAAACGTGTTCTTTTAGCGGCTTTTTTATTAGCTCATTCAAAATTAGTTATACGTACATACAATTTAGATATGCATACAAGCACCAATTCTTCTTTATCAACATTTTATTTTTTAGAAATTGAGGGGAGAACAGCAATACAGCGAGGTAGATGAGTTAAAAATGTATAATATTTAGAAACCCAGAAGCCACGTATAAAAATTTTCAGCAAGCAAAAATAACAAGATTGATTCTATGGTAACCGGAGGCCGGGCGATGTACGAGTACATTGCTCGGCGGCGCGCGACAACTAATATTGTGCGCCGCCACAATATCCCCCTCCAGAGACCATGCTCATGGTCGATAATAAGCTTAATTTTTAATTTTTATATCTTTTAAATTTATATTATAAATTTATTTTTTATTCGTATTTTTTTTTATTATTACAATTTTTTTTCTAATAAGATGATACTACTTTTGTATACACATGTCGTAGTTGCCTGTAATTAGAGTAGCATTAAGTCTCATGAATTTATATGTTTAAAAAATATATTTGATGTATACTCTGTAGGTAACCTAATTAAATAAATAAATAAATATGTAGGGAACTGAACTCTTCGTCCTGAGCGCGTTTGCCTGAACACCTGGCCGGGAGCGGTCCCGACATTACCAGGCATGTTACATGGGTTCCTGTCTTGTGTATGTGTGTGATTCGGTGGGTGAGTGTGTGTTGTATGAAGTGTGTGTGGTTCGCACAGTCTATAGGCTGGTTTAATGCGGTCTATTGATACTGTGGTCTTATTACCGTTTACAAGAAGCTTGAAAACTTTGTCACCTTGCTTCAGGACTTCATGCGGACCTGAGTATGCTGGCTTTAGTCAGCCTCCTACGGTGTCGTCACGCAGGTATACATGGGTAGATTTAGCCAAGTCCTTAAAAACAAAACAAGATGGCTTACCACCATGTCGTGATGCTGGAGAAGGTTTTAAATTTCTAACAATGTGTCGGAGCCTCGACATGTTATCCGTCTCGTCTACCGTCTACTCTGCTTGAGGTCCGAAAAACTCACCCAGGAGTAGTAAAGACTCTCCATAAACTATTTCAGCTGATGAAGCTTGTAGATCCTCCTTGTAGGCTGAACGTATCCCTAACAAGACGAGAGGGAGTGACTCGACCCAACTGCCATTTGTGTGGCAGCCTTAAGTTGCCGGTGGAACCTTTCCAAGAGTCCATTGCAGGCAGGATGGTAAGCAGTGGTTCGCCTATGATGAAAACCTGCATTTTTGTGACAGATTTTAAATAGGGCCGATTCAAACTGTCTACCACGGTCCGTTACTACGTCAGTCTGACAACCGAACCGGGATATCCAGCCACTTAGTAAAGCTTTAGCGACAGTGGTGTTGCCTCAGGCCAACGCGTAAATCTATCGACGGCGGTGAGACAGTAACGAGAGCCTTGAGAGATGGGTAATAGTCCGATGAGGTCGATGTGAATGAATGCGAACCTCGCCTTAGGTAACTCAAAAGTCCCTAATGGCGTAGAGACGTGACGTTGTTACCTTTGACTTTTAACAAGCCAGACAATGACGTACCCATTCCCTGCATTCTTTTCTTATCCCAGGCCAAACGAACCGTTCTACTTCTTCAACCGGCCGGCGTGGACGTTCGACATCAACGCGTACCCAGTCGAACTACCGGAAATTCCCTCTCCGCCACAAAATAATCAAATGCGAGACGAAACTTTGGCACATACTCGTAGCTTTCAACCTACTACTGAAACTTGGTCTTTATTAAATGTTATTGTGTACGGAACATTCTGTACGCAAGTCCGACTCGTACTTAGTCGGTTTTTAGGGTTCCGTACCTCAAAATAAAAAAAACGGAACCCTTATAGGATCACTTTGTTGTCCATCTATCCATCTGTCTGTCTGTCTGTCAAGACCCTTTTTCTCAGAGGTTGAAATTGAAAACGAATATTAAGGTCCATAAACCACACAAGATCTGAAAATTTCAATTTTTTACAACGACGCAATCAAAAGATATGGCTTTTTATGTCCTCATCTCCATACATTTATGCAAAAAAGCAAATCCTACAGGGTACTTCCCGTTGACCTAAAATTATGAAATTTGGCAAGAAGCTAGGTCTCACAGTACAAATAAAGGGAAAAGTCTAAAAGGTGAGCTCCCGTTTCAAGAACTTTTCTATAAAAGAGGGGTCAAGTTGGATGGTCGCGGAGTTTTTAAAATCAAAGAGCAAAAGCTTTTAGTATATCATATGGTAGATAGGTACGAAACCCTTAGAGCGCGAGTCCGACCCGCACTTGGCAGGTTTTTTATACAAATGTACGCTTTCCTCAAAGTGAAAATTTTCGCAGTATAATTTGCATCCTGTTCCGCGCTGAAACTAGCCTCGGTTTAAAAAAACTGCCGCAAGAGCTCTGCAAGATTTTGCATAAAATTATTATTATAGTTGGGACTCGTGATACGGTTAATAAAGTCGCGTTGAGATTTAGTAGCGTAGTATATGTGGGATACTCAGAAAGTTTTACGAAAATAGGAAACAATGTTTTCCTCATGATCATGACACTGTGGTTTTATGGAAAGTTTCTCTATGGGGTCTAGCCAACACGCCATTTGACCGAAGCGAACGTTATTCAATGTGTGGGATGATATTTGACATATTATGTCATCTTTTACGTTTTATGACTTTCGCTTTCATCATCTCTTTTAAGGCTAATTACGAGTATTTTAATTAAAGAGCAATTGACTATTTTGCTACTTTAAAAACCGGCCAAGTGCGAGTCGGACTCGCGCACTGAGGGTTCCGTACCACCACATAAACATAATTGTATTAGTTGAAATTTCAGTATTAAATTGAAATTTCTAGATTTTTTGAGTCCGACATGCGCTTGACCAAATTTTATTATTTGTTGTTATTTTCAAGTTTGTAAGTGTTCCCGTTTTTAAATAGAACTTAAACAAAAATCGCCTCAGCGACCATCCAACTTGACCCCTCTCTTATATGAATTTTTCTTGAAACGGGAGCTCACCACAATTGGTTACCATTAGTTGTGAGAAAAGTTGTAATATTTAATGATTTCGGACTTTTCCCATTATTTGTACTGTGAGACCTAGCATCTTGCCAAATTTCATAATTTTAGGTCAACGGGAAGTACCCTGTAGGTTTTGCATTTTAGAATAAATGTATGGAGATGAGGACATAAAATGCCATATCTTTTGATTGCGTCGTTGTAAAAAATTGAAATTATCAGATCTTGTGTGGTTCATAGATCCTAATATATGGTATTAATTTCAACCTGATACCTTTACCCGTTCGTGAGATAAAGGGTCTTGACAGACAGACAGACGGACAACAAAGTGATCCTATAAGGGTTCCGTTTTTTTCTTTTGAGGTACGGAACCCTAAAAATTACTTAATTTAACACAATAAGTTTTCATTTTATGAAAAAAAATACATGATTGTATAGCTAGCAGTTTTGCCATTACAGTGGTAAGCGAAACTACTACTTGTAAATTCAAAATTAGAATTTCTTTAAACGAAAAGAATCACTGTTTCGAGACAAATGTGTGTTTAGAGTTGGAGTACATTTCACCTTTAAAATCTAAAAATTAGCGCTTATCTTTAAACTTTTTGTTCTTTATTTGTTTACTGTGATTTTGGGACGTCTGAAAAAAAGTATTTTTTTTAAACATATGGATACTTCGCCCGCAGAAGTCGCCCAAGTATAGTGGCATTGCTGGAATCTGGACTTAGTCAGCGTGTTGTGGCTGAAAGATTGCTTCTAAGCCTGTCATCTGTTCATAGAGTCTACAAACGCCATTGGGAGACTGGTTTGTTTACACGCCGTTCAGAATCTGGCAGGAATCGGGTCACTTCTGGGTGAGATTATCGATTTATTGTAACAACTTCTTTACGAAATCGACGCCTTAACGCTTTTCAACTGCAGCAGCAGCTTCATGTTGTACGTAGGGTGGCTGTAAGTGACTCTACACTTAGAAAAAGGTTGAGGAAACGTGGACTGGTACCGCACAAGCCAGCAAACGGGCCGAAATTAACTGCAGACCATCGAAGTGCGCGCCTTAACTCTGCACGTGAGCACCTAAATTGGTCATACCTCCAGTGGAGTAAAGTACTCTTGTCTGATGAGTGTCAAATTATGCTGTATGATAACGACGAAAAGAACGAGGTCTACAAAAGAGATGGAGAACGCTTTGCACAATACTGCTGTATGTCACTATTTGCTTTATCTCTTAAAATGTCGCAGAATGTATGTTTTTTATGACCATGTTCTTATTTTCTTCTCACCTAGTTAATTTTATACACAACCTCATTGTATTATTTAAGAAAGCCAATTTTCTATTTTTATCCGCCGTCAAGTGTTCGCTTATCAATAAATTCAGTTACCAAAACAAAAATTCGATGTCAGTTTAAATTAAAACAAAGCTTACAACTGATTATAAAGCTGCTACTTTCTACTTAAAATTATCCTTCACCGTAGCTGCAAACCTATTGTTTTTGCTACCCGCTTTAATATTTTTTAAATCACTAATTCAAATTAATTTGTCGCCGCGTTAAAACATGCCAAAATTTAATGACACATTGTCTAGACCCTAAGGTCAACTTAAATAAATGTTATCCATTCAGGAATCAACCCGTTTTTAAAGCGGCTCTTTTAGCCTCGGCAAGGCTTCGGTAAGTATTTTGGGCACCCAACGCGAAACTTTCCATCTTGCGGGAATTTGAATATTTAGAATTTCATGCAGACTTCCCCATCACAAAATGCGCTGAATCTATTTATACAATGTGTCCGGTAACCGACTGCACAAACTTAAACGGTAGATTCTAACCATGAAACTGAACAACTTTTCCCAAGGAACATAGGTCGAAATACGAAATAAAAGTTTCGGCTACCCATACAAACTGCATCGCACATTTTGTAGAGACAGAGTACTGCCAACGGATGAAGGAGAAGGCGGGGGTGAATACGTACGGAGAACTAGAAACCTCATACAAGACAGAGACAGTTGGAGAAAGCTACACTGACAAGAGCATGGCTTTCATACTAAATGAATAAATAGAAGCATTAATTAATATCATATTCTCGCGTCTGCTCAGTAATGTATCGGGTAATTCGGCTCATTTAACGCCATATCATACCATTTCATACTCTAATTATTATGTTATGCTACACTGTATCGCCGAGATAATTATTACACTAAATTGCTATTTCATTCGCAATTGCGCACAAAATTACATGAAACTTCGTCGCTTCACAAATCAAAATGGTTTAACTTTATACGATCACTTTGTTGTCTGTCTGTATGTGGAGAACGGAACGGAACTTTATAAACTGGCAAATTATTTTAACGTAATTGTAAAACAAGTTACTTACGTAATTTCAACTTTGAATTAAATAGTGTTAAAGGTCCCTAATGTATACAACTACATTGTAGTCTGGATAACTTAGTACCGAGTTATAGCTTTATTCAAAACCTACAGTCTGAACTTCGTTAATGTCTGACTTTAATTACGAAGACTGTTCGCACAATATGTAGTTAATTTATGAGCTAGACTAGACTGTTCAAAATCTGGGTCACATTTTGAAATATTGATGCTTGATTTGAATGACAACAGGACGGGACAATGCAACACCTGCAATTGCATGACGCCCAGTTCGGTTGCAAACCTGGATTATCTACTGCTATTGCAACGTTAAAGCACACTGTCAGGTACTATTCGGTATGGAAAACACCAGTATTTGCCTGCTTCCTGGACCTTTCAAAGGCCTTTGATTTGGTCTAGTACGATATGCTTTGGAAAGAACTGGAATTTGTTGGTTTGCCCCAGGATTTGTTAGACATTTTTAGATTTTGGTACAGTAAACAAATTAATGCCGTTAAATGGGCTAACAGTTTATCTGTACCCTATGTCCTTGAATGTGGTGTTAGACAGGAAGGGTTAATGTCACCTATATTGTTTAATCTGTATATGAATGCACTGATCGGTGAACTCAGCAGCATGCATGTTGGCTGCTATATTGATGGTATCTGCCTGAATAACATAAGTTATGCTGATGATATGGTGCTGCTGGCTCCATCGATCAGTGCACTCAGAAAACTTCTAAAAGCTTGTGAATCGTATGCCGCTGCTCATGGATTAATTTACAATGACAATAAATCTGAATATATGGTATAAATACCGACCGACTGCCTTAAAAGTCAGTCAAAGAGACCTATTACGATGTCTTTACTTGGCTTTACTTTAATGACTGTAAATCTGTTCCAAAGTTTAAGGTCAGGCCGTGATGAAAATAGGGTTTGATTTAAAATATTTGACGTTTGCAGTTGCGATTTTTATCCCAGTTTCATATATTATGGTTTCTGGATCATATTAACTAGATTCTGTACAAGAATAACACTATTAAATAAACATTTCTGGATAGGTTTTTCTTTCACAGTAAGGTCAGTTAATCGAATTTGGCCTGGTATTCAGAAATCCCAATAGATTTATAAATTATGGTTTTCGATATAGATATATCTTTTGTATAACTAAATACTCGTGTAACAGTTTCTAATATCGTCATTATTTTTTTATTTTACAAGAAAAAGAACGCAAAATACCTACATCAAAACATCTCGATGCCGCTCTGTTCTCATACGCTCAATGTTCTGTTTGTTAGAAAGAGACAGTTTCAAGACCCATGCCTCGCCTTAGAGCCCGCCTAGAACCTTTATTTTACGCGCGATTTGACTCGCGCGTAGGCACTCGCGCGTTGCCGAGATACTAGAGCTACATATATTGCGTCCAGATGAGGCGTTTTACGCGCAAGTGAAATTGTGAGTAAATCAGGGAACGCACGTAATACGCGCGAGTTGACTCACGCTTAAAATAAAGTTCTGGATGGGCACTTAGGGCACGTCCAGAACCTTTTTTTACGCGCGAGTTGATTCGCGCGTAGGCACTCGCGCGTTGCCAAGATACTAGAGCTACATATATTGCGTCCAGAACAGTTTCTACCAGCGTTTTACGCGTATATACTCGCGCGTAAGAAAATGTTCTGGACGCAATATATGTAGCTCTAGTATCACGGCAACGCGCGAGTGGCTACGCGCGAGTCGACTCGCGCGTAAAATAAAGTTTCTGGACGGGCTTTTAAACATAACTAGATTCTGGCCACAAGAATGTTGACAGCATTACCAACAATATTTCTTATATAAAAAACGGCAATCTAGGGCTAATAGTTACAAAATGCTGTTCATTTAATTAATTGTGAAAAACTTCGCTTCGAAAGTGTCGTCAGATTAAGCTCCATTCCTCCCATTTTTTGTGTTGAGAAAAGTTAGATTAAATCGACTTGTTACGGCCTTTGTTTTTAAAAGCGTTTGTTTGTGTCTGACAAAATTGAAAAAAATATATATTGGCCATGTGCGAATTGGACTCGCGCACCGAGGGACGCGCAGCCGCGTAGAAGTGTATTGAATATGCGCGAATCCGACTCGCACTCGACTGGTTTTTATTATTTATTGTTATTCTATAGCTTATGCAATATAAACATACCAATTTTCACGCTTGTATATGTGTTCCGTTTTTAAGATAGAGCTAAAACAACAAAACACGTGAGCTAAAACAACAAAACAACAACAAACTTTTGATTGTTTTTGTTATTTGTTAGGTAATCTGCTCATTAACATATCGGCGCAGGAGGCCATAATATCATAATCACAAGGATTATAGTGGGTTCAGGGGGGTGATCGTGGTAATTTCAACGATATTACCAAAACAAAAACGTTTGCCTAAAACACTTAGTTAAGACTTAACATGACTTTTGAGGCAAACGTTTTTGTTTTGGAAATGTCGTTGAAATTACCACGATCACCCCCCAGGTATAAACAACCAGGATCTAAATATTGTCACGTCACGTTCCGAGCTTCGGGCTTGTGGTGAGCCACCCGGACTCTTCCGGCCCAGTCTGACCCTGGATAGTTATTACAGTTTACACTAAGGTTGTACGTCCTGTGCTTAAGTAACTTTACTCATCATTATTTCAGGAATCATTATGATAAATAGTCAAACGCAAAAGCACGATCACCATCATCTACGTGCGTCACAATATCATACTATCTCACAATAAGGAACATGCTCACCAGATATCCATAAGGTAGGTATCATCAACATAATTCTGTCTATGTACAGATAGATAGATAGATAGAAACTCTTTATTGCACACAAATTAAGAGTAATTGCGTAAGAAACCTTATATCTAATTGCGCGCAAAGGCGGCCTTATTGCTTAGAGCAATCTCTTCCAGGCAACCTTAGGACTGGGAATCGCTGAGATGGACACGAGTAGTGCAGAGTTTGCTTAACTAAGTTAGACTAATTTGAAAATAAATTAGGTACATAAAATCAAACATGACATTGACAATAAACTTATTTACCAAAATACTTAAATACAGACATAGAATAAATAAATACACATATACACAGATGTAATATACATAAATAAACATAAAAATATATACCTTTATATATACATATACATACATTATATAAATAATATAACAACAAAATGCAAATAAGTGTCCTATTTTCCTACAGACAACTTTCCTCTTTCTTTAGGTAGAATTCGATCAATTTAGATTTGAAAGCATTAATGGTTTTTGCTTGACGAATGTCACGTGGCAGTTCATTCCACAATCGGGCTGACATTTTTGTAAACGAATTATAATAGAAATTAGATTTTGCGAATGTTGTGGTTAGCAAATTATCGTTTTTAGACCTGGAAGCTAAGAGATGATTTGACCCTAAATAATCAAAATTTTCACCGAGGTATGGAGGAGAAACCGGAGAGTTGAGGATGTTGAATAGTAAAGAGAGGGCATGTACGTAACGTCGCTGACGAATCGGTAATAGTTTTAGTTTATTCCTATACTCAGATACATGATCGTATTTCCTAAGACCGAAAATGAAACGTATACACATGTTTTGCAGCCGATCGAGTTTGTTCAAAAGGAGCTGGGATAAATCCAAGTAACTGATATCTGCATAATCTAGGATCGGAAGGACTAAGGAATTAACGAGCTCAGTTTTAGTTTTTACGGGAAGAAGATTTTTCCATCTTTTCATCGACCCAAACACAGCAAAAGTTTTACGATACACGGTTTCCACTTGAGGAAGCCAGGAAAGATTTTTGTCAATTACCAAACCCAGGTTCTTGACAACATCCACAAACGGCAATTGGCAGTTATTCAGTATTACAGGGGTAAGGTTTGTAAATGATATCCGATCTAGCTGCTTTGTCCCACCGACGATAATGACCTGAGACTTAGCTGGACAGATAATCCACATTATTAGAAATTTCCATATATTCCATTTCTGCTGTTCGATATTGCTAAGAATATGGCTCTGGCTTGTTGATTATCATCATCAATCTTAATGTATCAAAATCAGTACACTGTCTATCTCTTTTCTTCCTCCATGCCTCTTCCCATTTAAATTTGGAATCGACCCCCTGAATACATTTTCAACAGTTGGCTCTGTCGTTATAATCAGCCACAATATTTTTTTGTGAGTCCTTAAATTTTCATCCACCACGTAGCTCTTTGGCATCCCAGGGGTTATTTCGATTTGTTTCCCTTTGTCAATATTTAGCACAGACTCAAAGTGGTGCTCTTCTTCCCAGCGCATCACATAATCCGTACCACCGGAGCTGACTTTATTGAAGTTTGTCTAGAATAGGCGATACTTTGAAACTGCGACTAACATGTACGTTCATGAGTCTATCCAATTAAGTGCCACTGGTTACATGGATTTTGGTTACATAGTCTTATTAAGTTATCCAGCATTCGTCCTTGTAGAGCATTGCGGGTCTACCACAGGTTTTCAATCAATTAATCAAATCGTTTATTTGCTAGAAGACCATCTTTCAATTTGAACGCATCCCCTAGATCACCGTTGTTTCCCCATAAATAGCAGACCATAGCTAAGGACTGACGACAGATATCCATGTTAAGCGGTTAGTGCAGCATTATTTGAAATTGTTTGGGAAACTCTCATTAACGCAAATACGAATCTACTGAGTCTTTCACGCACTGAGTTGATACAAAATTTCCCATTAAGATGCTCATTAACATTGAGACCCAAAAATGTTGCCACTGTACTATTTTGTGTACTTGTGTTAAGTGCTCTTGGTTCTATCTGTCGTCTTACAGACAGTCACAGAGCATACCAACAGCGATCGCCATTTCAAGCAGTCAGCATTAGCTGTGTGATCAAATTATTTTGTTTCGTTTCATTTCATTACATTTTGTTTTTATTTAGCAGGTATTTATTTAGATTTCGTTTAATTTCCCTTTTTATTTTATTCCAGTAAGATCTGGTCTTTGTTGTAGTAAAACACCGTCACAAGACTCACAAGTAATTATCGTCGTTGCCATTTGCTTTGATTTCATTCAACTAAGTCGAAAATCACATTATTTCACAACCAAAAGCAGGATTTGTGTTTTCCGTATATACCGAAGGTGCCTTTACCATCCATTACATTAAAATTAATCACTGCCTTTCTAATTTACGATACTTTTGCAGATAACGCTTTTTGTCACTATCTACTCGTAAGTGCATACGATTTTGAACATAAAGACATATCTGCAGTCAGAAAGTATGATGGTATTAGAACTCATTAAACTTGGTTCCTTTTCTCATAAATGTCTGCACAAAACTTTATTATCTTGATTGTACTTGGTCAACAATTTTTTTCCGTGACTATACTTTTTCACAGATCCGTTAAACTTTAAAATTTTTGTGCACATTATCGACTTAGAAAGCTCTGTGTTTCTTTATCCCACTTCTGATAAGGATTATAGTGGGTTCAGGTATAAACAACCAGGATCTAATCATTGTCACGTCACGTTCCGAGCTTCGGGCTTGTGGTGAGCCACCAGGACTCTTCCGGCCCAGTCTGACTAAGGTTGTACGTCCTGTGCTTAAGTAACTTTACTCATCATTATTTCAGGAATAATTATAAATAGTTAAACGCAAAGCACGATTACCATCATCTACCAAGATGACTTATTGTGACGTCCTTTCACCTTGACGCTTCATCAGATCGACAGCTATCTAAATACTTAGCTGCCAGTCTATTCCTGAAGCAAGGAGACCTCACTCGGCGATACTAAGAAGGTGCTGCTATTAATATGCCTACAAACATATATTCTGTTTTACTGGCACATATCTTCTCCACCGTAGGTGTCGTTAAGGGCTACTAAGGCATCTTTAACCAGGGAACAGGCTGCAGCGTATTTTTGCGTTTATATCTCTATAGTGCCAACCGCAACGCTAAGACGCTAGTGGTATGGTAAGTACATTTCCCCAAAACTCTAGGGGCATCTAGTTCCCTCTATCAGACAATTGACGTTCCACCTAATACACCACTGGGAATTATCATTTCGCTACAGAAGCCGCTGGGATTCTGATAATGAAAACAAGCAAATTACTCGAAAATAATTTTTCTACTTACCATAATAAAGCCACGTGATCCAATCATTTTGTTTTTTTTTTTTTTTTTCAGAGGAAAAATGTTTTCCTCGGAAAGTTGCTTATTTTCATGCGCGTAATCACTTGGCTTCGGAAGCGAAAACAATGTAAATTCAAATTTTAGTGTTTTAGTAATATATAAAATACATACCTATTTACCCTTACATAAACATATACCTATTATTATCCTATTATTTTTTCAAATGCGAACACCCGGTCCAAGCGTACACATACACACACGAACATTCATACACACACGCACCCACACGTACACACAAATATACACACACACACGCACATACTTTCTCTTTAGGTTAGATGATGCGTTAAAAGCAATATAAGTATGTAGATAGCAATATAAGATCATAGAAAGAGGCTGATGTCCCACAACACAGGGAATCCTAGTGTGGGGATCAGCTGCCTTACTCCGAAGTGAAACTACGATAATATCGCGCCGATAATATAGTCTATGGTTCGGCCTTTGACAAAGAAATTCCCATACAAAGTAAATTTCCGTTCGTAATTTTTGTTGTCAATCTGATAACATCGGAGCTCCGATAAAACTTCGGAGTACGCACCCAGTACACAACCACTACTTAGTTACTAAGAAAACGAATAATAAACATTTATTTTATTTATTAGGTAAATGACAAATTAAATTACGCAGCGTCAAACTTTATAGGCTGTTTGGCCCACCCACTGCGTCCCATTTATTTAGCTTTAATGAAAAGCTCGTAAACGACACCAATTCTGATTTGTCTTGGTCCTGTAGAACATCATTCACCTACTTTGAATAATGAAATGGTTTAAGGGCTTCTCCTTAAAATAAAATTGCCTTTTTTTTGCACACAATACAGGCTTTTTATTTAGATATCAGTGCGAAAATTGTCGTATCTTAAACTTCTACAACTTTTTCAAAGAAACGTATGTCAAAACTAAAGAGAAATGGTAAATAGCTCATCGAGAAGAGAAAGGGACCGGGATTCCATTAAAAAGTTTTACACAGAAATATAATCTATCGATCTGAAAAAGAAACACGGCTATTACGAATTATTTCCGTTTCGCCATACAATGCTCTCGTAATTTTACTGGAGTATAAGAGTTTTTCTATTATTTTATATACTTCTCCTCGAAAATATTCCAGCTGCACAATGCAAGGCACATGAAATCACAATCGAGTGCTACAGATAAAAAATATACATAATCGAGACGGTTTAGACGGTACGGTATCGATATCGAGTAAGTGAAAATTAACCCTTGAATTTGTAATAGCTAACATTATGCAGTGTTAAAAATATCCGGCATAGAGGGCAAAGTCACTACCAACTGTGCCAATATTTTTGTCAAAATCTATGGACGAATTGTTTTATGCGACGGTTTTCGAAACTATTTTCGCTCCACAACTTCCTGAAAATTTGAGAAAACATAAGTAGTTTTACAGGGAAAATTGATAATGAAGGGTTAATTTTTATCTATCTGAATATTTCAATCGGTGGTGCTGCAAATTTGCTGCTTTCCCAGGTAATACGAAAAAAAAAATCAACTTTGTATAAGGATCGAGAATTTTTTTCGTACTCCGGCCTATTGGGAAAAGTTGTTCAGTTTCATGGGCAGAACCAACTCTTAAACTTTCCGGGCTGATAAAAAAATAACGCTATGTATTTTTTCTTTGGCGGTCAATATAATAATCTCAGTAGAAGACAAAACTCCACAAGTAATCGGATTAGCGCAGAAGCCATCTTAAATTTATTGCTATAGCGATGTGATCATATTTATTTTAAGAACGAAAATGCTAACAAATTGTGTTCTCGCAATAACGAAAACACATATTTTATTTCTTGTAGCTTTCGTTTAATCTTTCAAATATGAACACCTCTATAAATCCTATCAAACGAGTAATATTTGTATCTATATATTTGTAAAAATATTTGTATATAAGTATTTCGATTAAATTTTTTCGATTTAATTTGTATGTGTATATTTCGATTTCTTTGAAATGTAGTACTATCATGGGGTTTCTGGGGACGATAAATCGATCTAGCTAGGTTTCATGTCCGGGAAAATTCGTTTTCCCTATGTTTTAAGCATTTTTTTTAATTGCGTTTTACACAGAAACCTACAGCACCATCTGTTGGCGGGTAGCATAGCTTGTTCACCCGATGATATTTTATTGTTGAAGCGGTTATTACAGAGCGAAGTTCGGTCGCCCATTCTGTATTATCTTATCTACTTCCTCTACATAGATACTAATCTGTGATCTACTTCAATTAAAGCAATAAAAATAATAATGTATGTTGTCTATCTCACAAGTTTAAGTATCTACATTTTTACAGTCCATGTAAGGTAGCTTGATTAGAATGACAGCAGGACACAGCTATGCGTGAGAGCAGGACAAGATAAGGATAAGAGTCTCTTTCGCTTTCATATGTTAGGTCTTTACCTATGAAATTGCCGTTTTGTATGGCGAATTTTAGGGAAACTCAATTTTCAGTACTAACATTTTTGTATTTTTCTTAGGAATTAGAAATCCAATTTTTCATTTTTTTTTTAAGCATTATTGGGAAGACATTAAGCTAACAGAAGCTTAAATATAATTTTTGAAAACTACTATCTGTAAAAAAATATAACAAATCTAATGATGAAATCGGACGACATTTAAGACGAACAATTTTCAAACCTTTAATTTTATATATCAAACTAAAAATAAAAACTTTATTTTATGCGTAAATTGATAACCTTGAACTCAAATTTCAAATGAAAATCAAATGAAAAAAATTGCATTAGAATTATAGGAATTATGATCTAATTAATCTGTAAGAAAATTTCGGCAATTTCATAGGTAAAGACCTATTATTTCGCATCGTTCCGTACTGTTTTCACATTGCTGTCGTCATGTTATTTTATTTCGACTGTAATGCCAATGTTAATTAAAATAAGAAACTCACCTATTTAATTCTACTGGGACTGGGGCCTTACCACATCACCCTAATCGCCAATTGCAGAAAGTATGTTTAAATTTAAAGCCCCGTTAAGTATACTCCTGTCACTTTAGGACTTATTAACAAATACAGTCTTAGAAAGATCTTAGGAGTTAACAGATTGTAATTTGAACGATATTCCTAAAACTAAAACACAGCTTAATACGTTGAGCACATTTCGTATCACGGTATATTCAGAACGTAAACCTTTGAAAGATACTTTGTGGTTTTTCTTTGAAAGATACTTTTTAGCTAATCTGTGAATTTTTACTGGTTTCGCTCCTAAAGTCCAGAGAATGTCTTCATGAAAACAAGGAACTTTTCCGAAGAAAAAACCCTCCTTTTTCGACCCTCCATACTAAAATGGTCACGTGATCAACTCATTTTGAATGTGAAGCCGAAAAATTATTTCCTAGTAAAATTTATGCCATCAAAAACATAACTTGTAAAAAAAACAAGTCTCGCACGCAACTCAGTTCTTCTACCGTAAAAAGTTGTAAGATCCATGTAATACCAAGTCGGTTAATTTATTTAGTCCCTACTTAAAGGTTCTTCTGTCTTAAGTTCTTACGTAATTAGCTAACCTAACAAAATCTTATAGTGACCATATCACTATTAATAAATGGTACAGCAGCACTGCACTTACTTTCTCGCAATACTCAAGGAAAAACTATCAACCGCAAACTTAAATTTGTAATGCCATACACATAGTATGGAAATACAAACGTTTATTTACATTTTTCCAAAAAAATGTTCGATTGAAATATACAGATCAATTCAGAATTCAAATTGTCAAACATTAAAACAAACAAACCTCAAACGATTTCGAGTAAATCACATGTTTAACTTTTGGTAGTACTGGAACACCCTTTATATGAATTTTCACAGATCAATGGATACTGCCGTAGAATTCTTGCATGAAGATTTTTTTTATTTCCCTACACATGTTCCTTATGGATAATTGTTCAGTTTGGTCTACTGAGCAAGCCCTTTCAGTTTCTGGTAGGTAGGTACACCCTGTGTACTAAATTTTATTCAAAAAGAATCATAAAGAATATCCAGTCAGGTAGACAACCAATCCAGGATTAATATTATAGAAAATTTTAATAATCTCAATGGAACCAATTTTGGATAAATCACATATTTACGATTTGGTGGTACAGGAACATCCCTTATATGAAATTACACAGATCAGTTGATACTGGCGCAAGATATCTTACATAGAGATGCTTGGTCATGCAAAGTTTCATCAAGATTCTATGAGCCGTTTTTGAGAAAATTTCAATATTTCATTTTCGTTGTATGACCGCTACCCTCAAAATGAGAGCCAGCAAGAAACCACTTAGAACCCTTCGATGGATTTGCATAAAACTCCTAAATTCAAAATCTGGTGTCAATCGGACCATTCGTTTAGCTGCTAGGCCAAAGCGTGACGGACAGACCGACCGACGGACCGACCGACCGACCGACCGACCGACCGACCGACCGACGGACGGACATTTTTGGGAGACTTGTTTTTTATGATGTATAAGTGATATAGAACACATTTTTGAGAAAATTAGAAAAACTTTTTTTTTCACGAATACAATACCTTTCTCGCTCCGCTCGAAAGTAAAAATCATATGTTTTAAATCAATAGATTGACTTTAAAAGGAAAACCATTACAGCTAAGTAGACTTTACAGGTTAACGAGTAATAGAAAAAATACTATAATAATATAAATACTTAGAAATAAGGCGCTGGACATCGCTGTTCGAAAAGAAGGAAAATGTTAGAAAAGATTTTAATTTGTTTTACAATAATGATTCCTAAGGCAACTAAGGAACTGTATGCACTGCGCGTGACACGCACTTGACTGGTTTTCCTGAAGATACAGTTTTTAACAAATTGCAAATGCAATACGTGTATTTTGTGTAATCGTATAAGTGTTTAACATCTCTTAAAAGTTTTAAGTTTTTTACATTTTGTTTTACCTACGAGTAAAGCAAAGTCAACGATTTTATGGGCAAGAAGATTTTTCAAGAGTTATGTCGTACGACGCATATAAGTAATAACTCGAACAAGAGCCAAATTAAATTAAAATGAAATATTTAATACATCGTAGTATTTCAGCTACAATAGTTTTATCGTGACGGCTGACCTATATCTTCTAAACCTATGGTTTCCCGTACATACTTAACACTCACCATGGATATTAGCCAAAATTGTCAAGGCCTTGCAATTTAGAGGTCACTCTGTTGGCAAGGATAGTGAAGTAGGATATTGAAAAAGGATTAATAAAGCCAACAAACATTTACACAATAAGTTCTTAAAGTACGTATAAAAAAACCGGCTAAGTGCGAGTCGGACTCTCACTAAGGGTTCCGTACCCATCCACCATAATTATCGTATTCAAGCTTTTGCCCTTTGATTTTAAAAACTCCGCTTCCACTCTAACTTGACCTCTCTATTATATCAATGTACTTAAAACGGGAGCTCTCATTATTTAGTTATGATTACTTGTAAGGAAAGTTTATATATATTTTTTGTAGTAGGTAGTGTACTCCTGTTGTTGTATTATAGGAAGTCATGAATAAATTTTAAACTATCAAATTGGATGAAACTTGGAATAGAGGATAGAGAACAACTTTATTAAGCTAAATGTTGGTCTGCCTGCACTCAGTGGTGGAGTTGCAAAGATATGGCGACTGATTTTTTTTTATACTAACAGGCTGAAAATTATAACCAAGAAGTTACTACTTGTACTCAATCGAACTGTGTAAAAACTGATCAAATATTCGGTTGCGTTATAGCAAGACCCATTCAAAGATACTTTATCATATCAAAGAAAATACTATAATAAGTTATAAAAATATAACAACATTGACATTAATTAACAATATTGACAACGATAATACACCTGAAATATCATTGGTAGTGGTGGAAGAAGTATACAGGGTGTAACAAAAAGGGAATGATACCAACCCTGAAGGATGGGAATCTGCCCATTAAACTGATCAATTTTCCCTAATGAACATAGGTCCAAATACGAAAAAAAAATTACTCCCATAGAAACCGAATCAGCTGATAGCGCAATTTGTATAGGAGTAAAATTATTATTTTTTCGACCTATGAAGAAAGAACAAACTTTGGGATTACTGAAAGCCTATTGTTCGATAAAACGTGGCCATGTTTGCGAACGTTAGCGAGCATGACTTGTCGTTGGGTCTGCTCTCCGTCACGTCAAGCGGGATTTTGTCGCGGCGTGACAAATGGCCGGGCTAGAGGGCACGTGACAAAAATTTAACACCACGTCTATCTACCGAACAGAGGATTTCGATAGAATATTTTGCTTTGTGTCAATCGAATGGATGACATATTTTTGGAGATGATTTAGATGGTTTATCGCCATTTTTATCGCATTACGGTAAACGTTTTTAAGAACGAATTTTTTAAATCAATTTTGCTATATGGTGGAGGATGGAGAATATCAGTTAGACATAAAAGAAAACTAATGAGGATGTTTAGAAATGGTTGATTTAGGAAGAAGAAGCATTTTAAATTCTATTTAAAAAACAAAGGAAACAAAAAAATGTTGGGAGGACATCTTAACGACTCGATGAATTTTAAAAACTGTTGTTGTTGCTGTATAATCTTTATTGCACCAAAAATTAAGGAAGTACTATTTGTCTAAAAGATTACATGCAAAGGCGGACTTATCCCAAGGCGAGATCTCTTCCAGTCAACCTTGGAGTGACTAAAGGAAAAAGTATAATGATGCAGGATGCAAGCGTGCAAACAGAGGAAAACATGAAAGAAAATAAGAATAATTTATCATCATCATCATATCGTGTGGGTTGCAAGGTCGATTACCGACCTCACAAACCCTGGTGTCAGAGTTGTTGAGCCGCCAAAGGCCTCTGACATGGCTCATTTTATAAGACTACTCGTAATAGAAAAGTGTTTAGTAAATTTAAAAGGGTATTGTAAAATTTCTTATCACGAATATTAATGCACATTCCTGTGCCCGCTTTAATGACACTCTTCCACACCTAATAGGTTGGCTGGAAGAGATCTCTTAAAGAGATAAGCTCGCCTTTGCAAACAATTTTCATTTAAAAACTGGGTAATAATAATAATAAAAAAAGTATAATAATTACTAGGTGTTATTCCATATATACCAAATATATACCTTCATAATAAATACATACAAATATCTAACTGTCATACAGAGAGGTAGAGGATGGTCTAGGTGGTGATACCAGGAGAAAAAACTGTCATACAGAGAGGTAGAGGATGGTCTAGGTGGTGATACCAGGAGAAAAAACTGTCATACAGAGAGGTAGAGGGTGGTCTAGGTGGTGATACCAGGAGAAAAAACTGTCATACAGAGAGGTAGAGGATGGTCTAGGTGGTGATACCAGGAGAAAAAACTGTCATGTAGAGAGGTAGAGGATGGTCTAGGTGGTGATACCAGGAGAAAAAACTGTCATACAGAGAGGTAGAGGATGGTCTAGGTGGTGATACCAGGAGAAAAAACTGTCATACAGAGAGGTAGAGGATGGTCTAGGTGGTGATACCAGGAGAAAAAACTGTCATGTAGAGAGGTAGAGGATGGTCTAGGTGGTGATACCAGGAGAAAAAACTGTCATACAGAGAGGTAGAGGATGGTCTAGGTGGTGATACCAGGAGAAAAAACTGTCATACAGAGAGGTAGAGGATGGTCTAGGTGGTGATACCAGGAGAAAAAACTGTCATACAGAGAGGTAGAGGATGGTTTAGGTGGTGATACCAGATTACCAGGGGACCAATTCTCGAATATCACCGGGTGATAGAATATCACTAAAAAAATTCATAATCGCAGATTTTTCTTTTCAAAAGTTAAGATTAATCTTCGTAAAATATAAAACAGTCCTTGATTGTTCATTTTCATGTATTCTGATTAACCTTTCTACAGTTTACAGCGTAAATGTGAATTTTTAAAGCCTCAAAAGTGATATTTTATCACGCGGTGATTTTCAAGAATTGCTTCCCACTTTTAGGAAAAGGCGAATGTCGTGTCGTATTTGAAAGACAAGGTAGATGCAGAGGAAATTAAGGAGGCAAAGAAGTTACTTCACCAACAAAAGCCTCTGAAATGAGAATAATATTAATATGCATGCGTTTATATGCATAAAGCTTTGATCACGTTGATATTTGCTTTTTTATTTTACTTCTTCTTCGTCGTGTCAATGGTCAAATACCATAGCGTTGGATCAAATAATTTCCTCCCAAAACCTTGCTACTTCTACGGCTTTATCCGACGCTTCGCGCAGGTCCTCGATAGTGCAGGTGGAGGGACACAGTGGACAAGAGAGCTAGTGCGCCAAGTTCTGAGATTACTAAAATAGTAGAATGCATCATAGATATCATGATAGCACATTAAATTTACTACCTATATCTTCACATCAAACAAGTATCTTCGCGTTTGAAATTAAAACGATCAAAGAAGAAATTTTATTATTTCTCAATCAAAAAGTTCGGGAGTCCCGAAATTCATCAATTTGTCCGTACAAAGGGCAGGGTGGGCTATAAATAACCAATTTTATATGTCCCGAAGAGATTAAACTTTCGGTCCCTTTGGACCGCACGCCAATCAGAATTTTCTCAATTTAGGGCCTACTTTTAATGGATTGATACAAAAATTGTAAGATTTGCACAAATCATATTACAGCGATTGTTCCATCTTGACCTTTACCCATTTGTATGGAGTCTGTTCGCACCATGGCGTAAGCGAATTTCTAGGTCAGTACTTACCCTACTTCTTGAAAGCTCTTGTTTCTGCCATCTGATATCCGCAATCCAGAGAGTGAAGCAGCAGTAGTGTTTGCGCTGCTTTGGTTTGAAGGGCAAGGGAGCCAGTGCAATTACTGGCACATGAGACATACTATCTTACTTCTCAAAGTGAGCAACGCGCTTTGCTGTCTTATTAGTGTCAAAATATGCCATTAATAAGACAGTGGGTGTTATGGGCGGTGGTGGCCACTTACTATCAGGTGGCCTACCTGCTCGTTTGCTTACTTGTAACATAAAAAAACTGTTTCAGTTCGTTAAATGTCAAGCCCCTCTTCATAAAAAGTGACGTATCAGTTGGTAACAATGTAAGTATACCAGGGGAAAATGAAGAGTACTGTGTGAAGTAAATCTTCTGAAGAGGGACGTCATTAATCAGAAGTGTCAGCACCACGCCCCATCGACTGGTTTATTCGAAACTGGCGAAGCTACAAAGGTTACTAGCTATTTATTAGCTTGACAAAATCAGTCGTTGCTTCAGATTAGCTTGTTTACAGTGCTGTTATCCAATGAAATAATCATAGTAATCTTTTTATTTGTTTTGTATTGTTTCTTGTTGTTAAAAACACTGGTGGTAAACATAGTGCAATTAACTTTAATGGAATATTAATTTTGGAAGAGCGGTGCCTCCTAACACAGGCGAAAAGCTTAATAGGAGTCACCTGCCCCCATTTTCAAAAAAACTATGTTGATTGCATTTTTTTTATTATAAGAAATACGATACATTTTTTAAACAGCAAAGTAGGAAACTAATAATTAAATAAAATTTAAGAATGTTCTTGAAGGTGAGCTTATGTGGAAAGTCAGTCTGTGCAAGGAACATCCTCTTGAGTATTTCTGCCATGAAGCGGCATTTTCTGCTGGGTTGCGGTTTAAAGGTTATAAAGAGCCACTGAAATTACCAGCACTATTTAATTTTGGCTCTCAGAGTGGCCAGCGCTTTTACTGTAAGAATTATAATGTCAAAGTAAGTCACACGTAAAACAATAGGCGGTCGAGATCACATACCAACAGGTGGACTTTCTGTTGGACATATAAAGAAGATTGGATCCACCTTTTTTATATATTTGTGATTGGATCCTCTCCTTTATATTTTTGTGATTGGATCAAAGACAAGGGTCACGTTATGAAGGTGACAGGCAACTGACTGCATTGTTCTAGCCAATCATAAACAATCACACTGTGTGTCTTCCATGGGATACAAACCCGCAACATCAGCTCAGGGATCCCCTCATACTTTGCCCTTCCGAGTCCATAAAGCGTCTCGCTTTGTATATTCTTAACAAAAGTCCACTAACAGATGGCGCTATATGACTTCTAAAACGCTCAATTTGAGATAAATAAACTTTCAAGAAATGCTCAAAACACGGAGAAAACGAATGAGACCACACAGGTTTAGGTTATACATGATTTCTTGAGAGCTTTATTTATTTGAAACTAGCTTTTTCCCGCGAGTTCGTCCGCATTTAAAGAACAGTTTATCAGTGTCAAAGTCAAACTATTAGCTATCGAACAAAAAGTTTCATTAAAATCGATTATGTAATTTTTGCGTGATGCTCAAACAAATAAACAAACAAAATTCCAAAAATTACAATGATTTGGATTCAGAGGCATCAAAATAGCAGTTACAATTTTTTTTATAAATATCTCCAATGTACAGAAAAAAATCAATTTATAATTTTACTAGCTGTTGCCCGCGGCTTCGCTCGCGTGGATTTAGTATTTATGTTGTTACCGGTTTTCCGAAGCAATGAGACATTTTCCCGTCATTTCGGGGTAATTTTAAACTAAGGAAAAACTGGACTAACCATGCGCAAATCAATGAGTATAATTCAAGATCCAGCTGATTTTTATATAATATACAGACGTTACTCATAAATTACTCAGAACAGAGGAACTTAGCAGCAGTATCCTAACAAATGTAAAGAGAGAGATGAGAGACACCTTTATGTAATATTTCAAAACAGAGCCAATTCGCAGAAGTAATTGAGAAAAACTAAAACCCTCTCCCTCTCTCTCCCTCTCCCCCCTTCCTGTCCCCCTCCCCTTCCTCTGTCTCTCTCCCTCCCCCTCCTCCGTCTTCCCCTGCCCCTCCCTCTCCCCCTCCCTCTCCCTCTCCCTCACCTCCTCCCTCTCTCCCTCCCTCTCCCTCACCCCCTCCCTCTCTCCCTCCCTCTCCCCATTCCCCTCCTTCTCCCTCTCCCTCTACCTGTACCTCTACCTCTCTACCTCCCTACCTCTCTACCTCTCTACCACTCTACCTCTCTACCTCTCTACCTCTACCTCTCCCTATCCCTGCCCCTATCCCTACCCCTTACGCCAATTTAACCGCTATCTCTAACATAGAAACGACACCCATATTTATTTTTAGACATTTCAAACCTATCGCACCCCAACCCCATCCCCAGGGGATGATGGTATTTGACGTCCACCACGTTGGATTTCAAAGTTGTTGTAGCTTTCGTAATCAGCGACCCGATAAACCATACAAACGACACCCATATTGATTTTTAGACATTTCAAACCTATCGCACCCCAACTCCATCCACAGGGGGATGATGGTATTTCACGTCCAACACGTTGGATTTCAAAATTTTTGTAGTTTTCGTAATCAGCGACCCGATAAACCATACAAACGACACCCATATTCACATTTCAACCCTATCGCACCCCAACCCCATCCCAAGGGAATGATGGTATTTAACGTCCACCACGTTGGATTTCATAATTGTTGTAGTTTTCGTAATCAGCGACCCGATAAACCATACAAACGATACCCATATTGGTTTTTAGACTTTTTCACCCCATTTCCCTTTGTTCGCGCCTACAAATCTTCATCCATTCTCAAATCTTTTCTTCTCGAATCTTTTTTATCAGGCGCTTTTTGCACTGTATAACTTGTCGGGGTTCTCTCTCACGCCTGTTTGCATCCAACCTTCATTCAGCCCCAAAGCGCTCGTAACATTTCTTTCTAAAATAAACGTTTTCAAGAAGATTTTCAAGACTTTCTTCTTTCATTTCGTTCCTCAAGAAACGAAACATTGGCTGGCGACCGTGGCAGGAATTTTTAGTGCTAGCAAAGGCACAACACATTACTGCATGAGTCGATACCTACTGCTTCAACCAGTGCTAACTTCACCGATCAGCATGCTACTGAAACACTGCTTTCGACAGCAATAATTGAAGTACGCAATCCTGTGACTGGTCAGGTAGAAAAGGCTCGTGCCTTGCTTGACAGTGGCAGCCAGTCCACATTTATAACAAAAAATCTAAAAGAAAAGATTTGAGAATGGATGAAGATTTGTAGGCGCGAACACCCTTTTTTAGGGGTTGAATTTGGGGTGGAATTTCAATAACAGTGATGAACGTTGCATAGAATTACATAATTAATGCCTAAATAATAAGTAATGTGGATTCAACTTTAAAAATAAAGAATTTTCAGCTTCATCCCCCTTTTCACCCTTAAGGGTGTCGAATTTTCAAAAACCCTGAGACATGTAAATATTAATTTTTAGTCGTCAGCTTAAATACAAATTTTGAAGATCCTAACTTCAAAACTGACGGACTTTCAAACAAACTTTCATCCCCTATTTTACCCCCTAAGGGGTGGAATTTTGTAACAACCCTTTCTTAGTGCACCCCTAGGCCTCATAAGGAACCTACATGCCAAATTTGGAATTTCTAGACCCAGCGGTTTGTGCTGTGCGTTGATATGTCAGTCAGTCAGTCAGTCACCTTCTTCTTTTATATATATAGATAATACTAGCTGTTACCCGCGACTTCGTCCGCGTAGATTTTATAAAAAAACAGAACTTGAACTTAATTGAAACATATTTTACGGAGCGCTTATCCTTCTTGATCCCTACGTAAAAGATGCATTTGTACTTATCCAAGTTGAATAAATGCATCTTACTACAAACTTAATTATCTTTTGATTTTATTTAACTGGTAGGTAGTGCGGAATTTTCATTGTCAACCGTTACAGGCGAACTTAAAAAAGAAGGCAATAAAGGGAGTGAAGTGAATGGGTAGCGAGGAGGTATTCATAAAAGTAAAAAAGGTCCCTATTCCTCCCTATCTATCCTTTTGTATCCCCCCCCCTACATTCCCACACCCCCTCCCTCACCCTCTCCCACTCTCTCTTCCTCTCCCTCGCCCCTCCCTCTTCCCCCCCTCACCCTTCCTTCCCCCTCCATTTCCCCCCTTCCCCTCTCCCCATCACCCTCCCTTTCCCCCCTCGCCCTCCTCCCATTCCCCTCCCTTTCCCCCTTCCCCTCACTCATCCTCCCCTTCCCCCTCTCCCTCCCTCTACCCCCCTCCCTCTACCCCCTCCCACGCCCTCTACCCCTCCCTCCCCCTTTTTCTCCCCTCATTTTCCCCTCCCTTACACTCTCTCCCTATCCCTCCCCCTCTCCCTCTCCCTATCCCTGACCCTACCCCTATCCCTGCTTCTACCCCTAACGCCATCTTAACCGCTATCCCTATCCTTATATAAACATACAACTGACACTCATATTGATTTTTGACATTTCAAACCTATCGAATCCCAACCCCATCCCAGGGGTGGTGGTATTTCACGTCCACCACGTTGGATTTCAAAATCATTGTAGTTTTCGTAATCAGCGACCCGATAAACCATACGAACGACACCCATATTGATTTTTAGACATATCAACTCTATCGCACCCCAACCTCATCCCCAAGGGATGATAGCATTTCACGTCCACCATGTTGGATTTCAAAATTGTTGTAGTTTTTGTAATCAGCGGCTCGATAAACCTTACAAACGACACCCATATTGATTTTTAGACATTTCAACCCTATCGCACCTCAACCTTATCCCCAGGGGATAATGGTAGTTTACGTCTACCACGTTGGATTTCAAAATTGTAGTAGTTTTCGTAATCAGCGATACTTAGTTGAATAAAAAAAGTCCCATCAAAATAAGTTAAGTAGTTTCGGTGTGCTGTAGCAGATACAACCCCGCTAGAGTATTATTGTATGTGTAGATTCCCACGGGAATGAGATATTTTCCCGGGGTAAAAAGTAGCCTATGTCCGTCTCCAAGTTACCATCTATCACCATACCAAATTTCCGTTCAGCCGTTTAGGCGTGAAAGAGCAACAAACAAACAAACAAACAAACAGACAGACAGACAGACAGAGTTACTTTCGCATTTATAATATTAGTATGGAAGTATGGATACTGGCTTTTACCCGCGACTTCGTTCGCATCTAAGAAAAGTACATCAGTGTTTAAGTTAAACTATTAGCTATCAAACAAAAAAAGTTTCATTAAAATCGGTTCAGTAGTTTTTACGTAATGCTCGAACAAATAAAAATTCCAAAAATATGTGATTTGGATTCAGGGGCATCAGCATAACGTAACAACTTTTTTAAATATCTTCAATGTACAGACAAAATCAATTTACAATTTTTTAATAGATAAAAATGCAATGTAACTAAACAAAAAGGAATACGTGTGGATTTCCCTGTAACGATTGAACTAATTTCCCTAGGCACATTCCAGTAGCAAAATTACAGCGAGAAAACTTTTAAATACCAATAAAATACAGGTAATTTGCTTGCAGGCTGCGGCACATAGAACAATTTGTTGCTCAAATTACAGCATTTACTCTTTCGAATAGCTTACGATCGTTGGAAACCTAAAGCCGAAGATTTCAGCCCCAATTACTTACTATAAATATTTCAAGTTCGTTCTAGGATTACCTGTCCAGAATATTTTTAAATTGCTCTCTACTGAAGCAAATTTTATTCATAAGAAAATATTCGTAATAAAAGCTATAAAATGTAAATCATAAAAAAAATATAAAAATGTGTTGGTTAGCATTGGAATAACCGAAAAATTGGATCATACTCTTGCGCGCAATTTAAGACAATATGTATTTTTTTTTTTTGGGTATTTTGAAGACAAATTTTATTTACTCAGTATCTTGCCGTGATTTTCAGGTATGTGTTTCTTGGCTATTCAAGTGATAATATTACCAAGACCAAAACATGATTAGTGAAAATCGACTCGACAAAATAAAAATCAAAAGTTGCCTTTTCAATCTTCATTCCTTCCTCTTTTTGTGGAATCTGAGGTGTTTTAAGCTCAGATTTTAAGTAGTGATTCTGAGCTTCTGTATACCTCATTTCACTGCTAGTGAAATTAGGTATAGGTACAGAAAGGTATTTGTAGTTGCTATCATATGCCCAACCTAAAATTTTATTTTAATACTTAGTTTCTACAAGAAGTCGATATTTCATATCGGGCGCTTGTCATTTAGTTTTGGTACACGCACAGTATATCTGTCGCAATCTAATGCGTTGCGGATGTAATCACTGTATCCCTTTCTTTCAAGCGAGAAGACTCCGCCCATTGCCAAATCAATGTTTTCTCACATATCCTCTTAACGTCAACATTTCTTTTCCAGATACATATTCCTGGCGATATATTCGGCGGAGATGATCATCAAGTGCATAGCCAAGGGGTTCATCCTAAACAAGTACACGTACCTCCGAAACTGTTGGAACTGGCTGGACTTCGTGGTCATCACGTCAGGATACGCCACTATTGGGATGGAGGTGGGCAACCTGGCCGGGTTGAGGACCTTTCGGGTGCTGAGAGCGTTGAAGACTATTTCTATTATGCCGGGTGAGCTTATTTTTTACATTTATATTATGAACTCCTGTTACTTTTTGCAGCTCATTAATTACTCTGCGTGAAATATGTATAAAAATACCTCTGTGTACTCGTAACAGGTGTCATAAAAGATCAACGTGGCGTATTTTTAATAGTTTTCAGGTGGTTGGATTGGTTTGATTTGGCAGTACCAAGTACCAACCACGTAGTTCAGCGTACAGGCATGCACAGAATGATGTAATAGTACCTACTTTATATAGAACGGACACTCTCCGGCCCCTAGCAATCTCCCCCATACCCCCGCGCGCACCCGTCCGCAAGATTCTCGTGGTCCTCCTGAGGGTCTTTTGTACTGAATAATGCAAGCCTACGCGACCTTCCAATTTCAAATTTCTCTCGATATATGTAGTGTCCGGGGTGTGGTACAGGTAATTCTTGACCTAAACTCTATCTGCTATACTATACAGAAATTCTTTGTGAAAAAATTATTTGAGAGGTCAAAACCGCAAAAATACTTAGCTGCCTACGTTCAACCATCGTTGAACATTTACCAAATAGTCTCACCCGCGAGAATACCCGAACCGAAGTCAAAGTATTCATCAGTTGCGTTCCGTTGTTGCTCGTTCAGTCTCTAAACGACTCCGCCGCGTCTTTACGAGCATCCGCATTGATGCGATCGTGATGGCGCGCAATGAGTTTAATGAGCGCAAATAAACTAAACGCGGCCTTGCCTTGCCAGCTTGGTCTTCGCCTTCGGTTACGCGGCACCGAAAATATCAGGATAAAACTGTAGCCGAAGGAAACGAAGTGTTTATCTTTTGATTAGATACAATAATAAAGGGCGTGTTTCATCTCCGGCCATCTCTGTGTACACCTGCTAGAAAATAAGACAATAATTTACTTAGCCTTACCCATAAACTCTTTTCGTTTTTTATCCGGTAGTTTTCACGAGAAAAATCATCAAAAATACGCTCATTCGTGCGATATGGCATAGCAATGTTCATGTCTCAGTGGTCCAACTAAGCAATATAAAACTAAAAACATCTTGAAAAATAATTATCGGCCTTTTTACATACAAACCACATGTGTTGCCAGTATGGCCGATTAATGAACAGTGTTAAGGTATAACAAGTAAACTATGCCGAATTAAACAAAAATCATAACATATAGGCGTTCTACTAATGTAAGTATTTAGAGTCATCTGACAGGTGTACAAAGATATGGCCAGGGTCTCATAGTAATCTGGAACACCTCCTTTCTTATCATATTAAAATACTAGATGGGCTATTCACACTCACGGAAGAGAAGTCCCGAGAAGGCTGAGACCGTAAATTAGTCCTCCTTCGCCCGTCAGGTCGTTATTATGACGCAGAATCTGTAAAAAAATCAACTGGCTACCTATTTCTGTTCAAAACTTACAACCCTTTGTCGACAGGACACATGGACGACTATACTGAGACTAAACAGCCTAACGACGTAAATTCAATAACAGAGTTCGGTTAGATACCCTTTGGTTACCATCATGCTTGTACAGGTCGACAAAGGTCTGATTTTGGTACTTTGCCCTTCAAAACTACTCAATCACTACAAAGTAGAAAATCGCAAAATTTCACAACCACAATTTTTTTTTGCGATTTTCTACTTTGTAGATTTATCCGAACACTGGAAGTGTTAAAATAAAATCATTACTCAATCATTCTCCTAGGGGCCCAGTAGTCGCATGCCCCCCCTCTTACCTTGTAAGGTTAGACTCATTCCCACGGAGAAGCATTAACTTATATAAGGTTGTAATAGGAACTGTTGCTTAGCGGTTCCGCTAATGAACGTATTGTTCTCGAGGAACCATACACGGAGAAAAAAAACTCCACCAGAAATTACAAAACTGTCTTGTAATAGAGGGAAAAACACAATTTTAGTATTACTTATAAAAGTTTTGCTGTAATTGCAATAATTACTATTTTTTATCAAAGGCTTAGTATTACTAAATGTAATTTCTTTCTTTCATTATTAAATGTAAGATATCACAAATTTTAATGATTATCGCAAATCATAGTAAATGTTGTTAAAGTTTAGTAATTCCTGCAAATCTGTTTAGTATTTCTAGAAAATTTGTTTTTTATTATCAGCAAGTGGTTTTAGTACAAGGCAACATTACAAACTTTAGTATTTTTTAATGACAACGTCCTTGTATTGACAAACAATTTGCTTGAAATTACTAAAATATTTTTATAGTAGTATTACTAAATCGTTTTTGTAATTTCAAGCAACCATTTTTAAAATCTAGCGTGAGTTTTGCTTGTGCTGCGTTTGCGTCTCATGCGACGCGCTTGGCATCTGCCATTTTGAGTGTAGACGCGCTGCAAGCTGGTTGTCTTGTAAAAAACATAGAGTAACACGATTTTCGCGCGCAAAGCCCGGAGTAAAAAACGACGAAGCTCTGGGTTTTGATTGAGATCTAGGTTTTTGATTGTTTTCCTTAATGACTGTGAAGTGAACCGAGGAAAAAGTGTCTTTAGACGGCGCCGGCACGGCCGACTGCCAGTGGAGTGTGTGATGTGGTTAAATTGATTTTCAAATTCATCAGATGATGTTCTTTTCATCTTTAAAATATTACCATATTTAAGATATTTATATTTGTGTAACTTGGTGTACTTGAATAAGCTTTATTAATAAAAATAATTAATAAAAGTTAAATGAGTTTTTCATTGAAAAGTTATTTTTTTTTAAGTGTTTCAGTTTTGGTAATTTGTGTTGTTGGTATTAAAAAACCCATGCTTGCTATGGCGGAGGTGTATGAGGAGATTTTACGAGTCGATTCTATATGTTATTATGAGCAAAATAACTTAGAATCATCCCCAAAATCTCTTGCGATACGTCTACTACAGCCAGTCTGTACGGGTTTTTGCTTATACCTACCTACTTACTAAAACTAAAACACTTTAATTAAAATTACAAAATGAACACTAAAATAAACAAAAAAATAGTATTTACCTATGACGTCATCATTTCCGATATTATTACAGTAGTACTGTAATAATATCGGAAATGATGACGTCATAGGTAAATACTATTTTTTTGTTTATTTTAGTGTTCATTTTGTAATTTTAATTAAAGTGTTCAGTACTCCTAAAATTACAAAACATTTAGTATTTACCTATGACGTCACTTCTGTAATGACTATTGTGCTCCTAAAATTACAAAACATTTAGTATTACCTATGAGGGCCCCATTTTCGATTTTACTATTGCACCCTTATTATTACAAAACAGTATTTGTATTGAACATCGTAAATTACTAACACATTCTTGAAATTACAAAAATGTTACATGTAATATTTACTAACTGCATTAACAAAAATGAATTCATGGATATTACAGGGCATTTGTTGTCCTCGGATTTAGTAATATTTTAGTAAAAATTAATGTATTTTTGTTAGTTTTTCGCTCAGTGTAGGCTGAAAGACTGGAGAGGAGTGACTCATGCTGCCTAGGTCTCTTCTTTCGAATTACACATTGATCCACATTGCTCCGTTGCTATGTAACAGAATGACAAGCAGCAAACTCACGTTCACATTTATGCATCACATCGGCAGGTGCCTAATAAATCTTTCGTTGAACTTTTTGCTTTACTTCTCTCCCATCTGCCTGCCATATTGGAATATATTCGCAGCCGGTCCCTAATCGCTCCGATATGGCCTTAATTGCGCATTGGCGCGGGAAGTCTATTAACGTTAAACGATTATTACACCGCACAAAGACTCAAATTTTATTACCACAGGAATTTGGTTACGTGAGCATTCTGTATCGTCTGGAGCAAATTATATTTTGTTTCGCCTTGTTTATACGGTCAGTTTACAACTCTTTCTTTATTATTGAAGCAGCTGCGAGTATACTTAAGAAGGCAGACAGCCAATTCTTGAATTAAATTAAATTTTAAATTTGAACCTATGTTCCTTAGAGAAAGTTGTTCAGTTTCATGGTTTAAATGCACAGTTTCAAGGATCACAGTGTTTACCCTTACACTCGGTATGATAAACAATGGATCGATAAACAAGTTTTTTTACTTTCCAACCCTATCCATACAAACCTTACGCGGTCAATGTAGAGATTTTATGGGAAGAATAAAACTTCTGCCGGCTTTTCCACCCAAAATTGTTTATTCCATAGTGTGAGTAACCTTTTTTTCTTGAATTTACCTAATAACCCCGTAAACAGAAGGAAAAATGTAATAAGTAAGAATTTTATGACTCATCGAATAAGCTCCTTCAAAAATAGTTGAATGAATAATGAATTGTATTAATAAGAAGTACTGATCTCGCCTCGATGTGAATATGGATTATGTACTTCATCATAACATGCGCTCCTTCCGGAATTTCAGCAAATATGCGTGGCACTTGAAAAGGAAGTACCATAGTCACTACGCTTGTTAGCGTTGCAGTTACTACCCTGGACCTCTGTTGTTGGTGACCGCAGTATGTAAGATACTAGGATACATGGGACACTGCTGCCCATCTCTGGTTCATAAGCCCTCAGTCGCCTCTAATGACTCCCATGGGTAGAGACTTACTTGGTTTTATTCTTTGCCAGCACCACACAGGCAGAAGATTGAATTCAATTCATTTTATAATTAATTACCTACAATTAAGCACAGACGCTTCATCAAGTTTTGTTAATGTAAGTGAAAACCCTATCTAAATCAATCCAAAGCTTGTAAAGTCATTTTTCAACACATTTGCTCATAAAACAGCTCTATTTGCACTGTATTAAGGTCCATAATCCAGCTCACTAAACACGCGTGTTTTGTCATAATATTACTTAACTAGTGTTTTATTTTTGTTTTTTTTATTTTAAATCGGCCAAGAGGAAGGAGTTTTTATGCTTATTATGTTACTAAAATTTTCAAGCTGACTTCGAAAAATTATCATAAATGAATGTTGATTTTATGAAATTATTTATATTAGTAACTAACTAATTAACAATAAATTTGTCATTTACGTAACAAGATATTCAATTTTTGATAATTTATTTCAAGGTAAATGGAATAGGATGTTTGGGTACCGAGTGACAATTACTTTTTTTTATAGCTTGGTTACTAGATTGACTAATAATTGATAAAAGATTGATGGTGTAAGATAACATAGTAATGTTTTGGGGGCTCCTCACGCGACGTATAATCTGTGACCGCTGAAAAAGAAAGAATGCGCGCCATTTTACAAATATTTGTCGTGTTTATTATTGTAATTATTTCTAATAGTGTCGACTTCTACATATAAAAAACTGATCCTGAACCGTCTAAAATACTCCTACACGAAATAGAATTTTGAAATTTGGTAAAATTAAAGGGAAGCATAAACATATGCAGCCGACAAAATGTTCCGGTGGACGTGCGGTGGACATAAGGTTAGCAAAGTTTAGTATTTTAAAGGTAACCAATTTGATTTGTTTTTATTCGCAAATGTGTTAAAAAACGTCGTAAAAAGTTCGTGCGCGTTGGTAATCCTGCGGCTCGGGCTGCAATTTCTGAGCCTCGGCTGTAATATCCAAAATAGCGCACTTGCATTTTAATGTTCTATTAAAAAACGAAATACTCGACTGTTTCGAAAAATTTGAACTGAAAAGAGAAATAACAAGCAATTTTTAAAAAGATATAACTATAACATAAGTGTAACTTGAATTTCATGAGGTATATTGCCGGCGGGGACAAACCGGGGCGGACTAAAATTATATGTTTTGAGGGGGTTTTTCAACATCGAATATATTTTGTAGTTTTTTTTTGTCCTCGCCTGCAATACCTCATGAAATTCAAGTTAAACTTATGTTATAGTTATATCTTTTTATAAATTGCTTGTTATTTCTCTTTTCAGTTAAAATTTTTCTAAACAGACGGGTATTTTGTTTTTAGGGTTCCGTACCTCAAAAGAAAAAAACGGAACCCTTATAGGATCACTTTGTTGTCCGTCTGTCTGTCTGTCTGTCTGTCTGTCTGTCTGTCTGTCAAGACCCTTTATCTCACGAACGGGAAAAGGTATCAGGTTGAAATTAATACCATATATTAGGATCCATGAACCACACAAGATCTGAAAATTTGAATTTTTTACAACGACGCAATCAAAAGATATGGCTTTTTATGTCCTCATCTCCATACATTTATTCAAAAATGCAAAACCTACAGGGTACTTCCCGTTGACCTAAAATTATGAAATTTGGCAAGAAGCTAGGTCTCACAGTACAAATAAAGGGAAAAGTCTGAAATCATTAAATATTACAACTTTACTCACAACTAATAGCAACCAATTGTGGTGAGCTCCCGTTTCAAGAACATTCATATAAGAGAGGGGTCAAGTTGGATGGTCGCGGAGGCGATTTTTGTTTTAGTTCTATTTTAGAAACGGGAACACTCACAAACTTGAAAATTGGTATGTTTATAGTTCATAAGCTATAAAATAATAACAAATAATAAAATTTGGTCAAGCGCGTGTCAGACTCAAAAAATCTAGCACATAAACTTACTGAAATTTCAACTAATACAATTATGATTATGTGGTGGTACGGAACCCTCAGTGCGCGAGTCCGACTCGCACTTGGCCGGTTTTTTTTTTAACCTTGCAACCCACACGATATGATGATGATGATCTAGTACTTTTTAGTTTTATTAATGAAAGATTTATAATCAGATTTTTACCAGCTATTCTTTGATACCCATGTTTTATAAGTAATGATTTTTTTAAATTTCAATTCCCCTTTATTTTTTTCTTCAAAGGTGCTGTACTAAAATATTATACCGTATGACAATCCTACAATGAATACAAATCTAACGACATCTCACAACTTGAAACCTATCAAGCCGTTTAGGCTGCAGAGCGCGACAAAGAAATCGACATACATACATACACTTGAAAAACATAACCCTCCTGTTTTGGGGCAGTCGGGTAAAAATAAATCTACACACAGCAGCAAAAACCTAACAATCAAATGCTCAACTAACAAATTACGCTATAAACACTTTACCTGCTGAAAAGCTCATACCAGCCCAACAATCCCCAACTTCTGTGAAATTCGCTTCATTGTTGCCAACTCCGAAGCTTAGTGTGTAAAAAGTCGTTTCGGAGACGAGAGTTTTAATAAGAAGACTTCTCAGCAAGGAACATATAATACTCACCTACGGCGAGCTTCTCAGCAAGGAACATCTTCTCAGGATTTTCGCAGGAATAATATGAGATGATAAACTTTCTATCAGTTACGGGTTTTTCAAATATGGAACGAGCTAACAGTATCGCAGATACGATTTTACCAAGATTTTACAAACGGAATTTTTGTACTAAAGTCGTAGGTAGTATAGAGAGGCGACAACAAATTATGAATAAGTCCAAAACCAGTGATTTTATTTTACAATAGCAGTTTTCCTTTTTTACTTGAAATTGTAGGTTATTTGACTAGGTTGGAAATTAGCATTTTTACACGGCTTTTTTCGGCACGATACGCCGAAGGTCGTAGGCTCGGCCCGGCTTGCGTAATTTTTTTTTCTATATACCTATTACACTTGTTTCAGCTTCTATGATCGATAAAAAATAAACAATTATTCGTTTTTTCAAACGAAGTACCTTTTCCTTATAAATCAAATACATCAAATTGTATTACAAAAAGCATTTAAAAAATCTGACTACTTGTTTGTAGGATAAACGATAGTCTAAGTGATTCTCTGTAAGTCTATTGTAGTTGTGGGATTGTAAAGAAAATATCTCTTTGACTGCAAAATATTTGTTTGCTAAAAGTCATTTTACCGTGGTATCTATTTTATTCAACAGGTTGTTTTAATAATGACTTATGAATACGATCCTCCTTCCGACCAAACTTAACGTCAACGCGGTCGACACGTGTCGAAAGTCTCGACCCTTATCTTGCGGGGCCCGCATTAACCGTATGACGTGGCACGGTCACGGAAATCACCTTAAACGTGCCCCGAGGTGGCCATAATGAAGCGAATCGGGTGATGGGTAAGTGGGCGGTTAAATTTTAACCATACTTATAGGGAAAGGTCGTGGTTCGTAAAATCATTGCTTATGAGGAAAGATGTAATATAGCTCTAGTGAGGAAAGTGAAATTATGGTACAGTCCGCGCGGAGTGCGTAATGCACACTATAGATTAGATTCGATTTATTTATTTTATATTATCAGATTCAAAAGTACATATACGTTGTTCAAATGACAGTGAATAATATGATCGTCAAAATGAAACATAAAGATAAAAAAAAAACAAATAAAATAAAATATATACGCAGTTTTGCGATGTTTCTCATCATCATGACTCATCACGCGGACTGTGCTCTCCAATACGAGTATAGGTATGTGTAATACGTCACACAAGCAGATATGTCCGTGTTGTTGATAAGACCCTCTCAAGTTTGAGATTGCACTCAAAATTTATATATCTTTGTGTAAGGTCTTGAGAGGAATATCGTAATTGAGAGGGTTTTGAGTGAGTGAGTAGCTTTTCACTTACCTTTACAAGGTCAAAGTCAAACCTAACCTAGCAAGTAAGTTCATAGTCAAGGTTATTTCACGCCCCTCTTAGTCCAACTGAAAGGGAAACTACCCATGAAACTGAACAACTTAAAAATATGCGTTATACAGTGTCTAAAATAAAGTACGATGATCCTTCTCCTTCTTCTTATATGATTCTACATCACTATTTATTAGATTGTATTCTAAAAATACTTTCTCATAAAAAAAGTAGTTTTAGATCAAGAAGAAATGAAGCGCCTAGAGAGTTAAATGACTTCTATGATCAACTGGTGACGCAAAGAACGCAAAGATGGTCTTTGTACAGTCACTAGCAAGTACCTATAAATTTCAATAAATTACTGTTATGTAAAATTAAAAAAATAAATAAAAGTATTAAAAGAAAAGAAAAGTATTTTTTTTACAATCTATTAATGATATAGAATCACAGCTTAGAAGGATCATCGTATTTTTTTATGCCCTGTATTTTGGGAGGAATATACCCTTGGAGGAGATACCCAACAGTCTCCGCGGGTGCTAGCGTTGCCGCGGTGGTTGGTGGCCGAAGTATGTTGGCAACAATACGAAGCTGCTGCCCATCCATCAGTTCAAATCCCTTAGTTGCCTTTTTCGATACGCACGGGAGGAAATTGGTTGATACTTTTGAAAAGCTTTTATGTATTGGCAGAATAACAGTGGTTGCAGTGAAATTTCGCTGTAACATTTATGCTGAGCCAAAGCCTTTTCTCAGTAACCAACCATGCACAAATAGTGAAAGTTGTATATCTTTGCCGCCTTGAATTTTGTATTTCTTTTTACTTTTCTTGTTTTGGTAGTTTTGTCTTTTTGTGTTAGGTATATTATCATTGTATTTGTGTATGTTTATTGTGAATAAATGTTATTTCTATATCTATGTGTTTTGTTTGTGATTCTGCATGCGCATGTAAATTGGATTACAATGCAATATTATTATGACATGAAGCTGATCTGATGATGGACCCGGAAGGTCGCCATGGGACCTCTGTAATAAAACAACGCATATTCAGTGAGTTTGGGCTCGTCTGATTTGTCTTGATAAGAACAGGAGTCTTAGATTGCAAAATAGGCGGCAAAATCATAAATGGCATAAATAATAAGGCGGCAAATTCTTAGAGAGCCCAGAGAGCGATTTTGAAAGTGGCCACTTTTCGTCCTTTTCTGTACCCCACTGATCTCCTTTACAAATCTTGCAAAGTATTAACAGTTAGACAATTATTTATTATGAGCATAGTTTTAAAACAACACGCCGCACTCCCCTTTAACCCTGAGCAGATTAACAAAAGAAGGAACGATATTGTTTGCCCTCAAAGCAACACAAGGTTTGCCTTTTCTTCCAGATTTTTCGTATTTCTAGGGCCTGTACTTTACAATAGACTGAATTCGAGGCTTGATCTATATTGCCATTGCTATAGTGAAACTAAGAAACTGCTCATAGATGCCCTCTTAAGTATGTCCTACGAAGACACAGAAAAATTGTTAACAGTCACTAAATGAATTTATTTCAATATTTAGTTTAAGTATTTGCAATATTATTTATTTTTAAGTTTAGAAGTTTGTAAGCCCTGTCTCCGCCTGAAATACAGGATTCTCTTAGTTCAGGCAAATGTAATTTATCTTCCACTGTAATGCATAAGTTTAGCCTATAAGTACTATTTGTATAACGATTTGAATAAATGATATTATTATTATATCCAGAATCTCATGATGGAGCCAGAAGAGGGCGTCCTGGAAGGATGGGAACTCTGTAATACAACGACGCAACCCGTCGAGTTAGGGCTCATTTTATTTGTCTTGCCAAGGACTCTAGACGTGGTAAAAAAAATAAACCTAAAAAAAAAAACAAACTTTGATTTGATGACTAAAGTTCTTACATGAACTCGTTTTACGTTTTAGATCAACAAGAGAGAAATAAGCAAAAGAATATAACACGCTTTTATTTTAAAAATTCCTAATAAAAGCTTGTCTTAATTTTCTTAACGTTATGATACGCATATTATAAATACTAAATTATAAACGGCTTCCCATATACCTATCTTCTTCCTCCCTGTAACATTCATCTCGATAAAGCGGAGTTCCTATCGTTATCCTAATACAATCGTAATCAAGCCGCCTTATCGCCGACTCTGTGTGTCCAAGCCTCGATTAATCCTATTAGGGGCAATATCTTTGAAGTGATTGTCCAGTAATTACAACTAAGCCGATTTTGGCTCGAAATTCGGTAGTTGTTGTTTCAAGGGTCCAGAGTACATTTTAATTTGTTAAAATTATATTAGAATCGAGAATTCCACAGTCTGTTCATGCGACCATTTTAGAGGTAATCTTCTTAATATCCATATTGTGGTAAAACCAAGTATTCTACTCAAATTAAGAAACCAATAAATCTTATTTCACACAAGAATAGGAACAAAAGAACACGGGTTGTGGATAAGAAGAGATTTATCTTCAATTTTACAAGCTGTAAAAGGATTTTTTTTTTATTGCGGAATCAGAATAAATTTTCAGGTCACGGTTTGTCATCCAATCAAATGGGACACTCGGTTTTTTAAAATACCTTGTATATCAAACTACTACAACAAAATAAACATTTTTTAGAATTCACAAATTCTCTGCGTTAGAAAACTTCTGTCCACTCTGCACTCGTGTATGCATAATGAAGATAGCACTTCTCTTCTTTATTCTCGATCTTTTTATTGGTGGTGGCCGCCCATGTTTGTGCATTTTTCCGGGAGTACCGGACGCAAAAAAAGAGAAACCTTTCTCCAATCCCTGTCCGATGTACAAATTCAAACACGAACTCAAAAGTCTTTTCAATGCTTGTTTATTTTTGAAATTGATTTCTCCTAAATAGTACATACATAATAATATTACGCCTCTTTCCCGTCGGGGTAGGCAGAGACCTTAGTCCTCAATAGTCTTGTCTCAATTTTATACGGTCTGATTTAGGTCTAGATACTTTGTTATGCCGCGAAGTATTGTATATTTTAAGATTCCGTAGACAAAGGTGGTCAACGAAACTACCTTGTCTGTCATTCTGCCTGCCTGTCCTTTAAAGAGCTATATCTTTTAGACTATAATGGCTATCATTTTCACAGAATTTATAATATGGCGGATATAGTCTAATAAATCCCGAGCGTAGCGAGGTTCAATCTTTTGGTTCAAAAAGATTCCCATTTAGTTTACAAGCCAGTGCAGCGCCCCTGTTGATTTGCCGATTTTCTGTTTTTGCTCTATTGTATCATCTAGCTCTATTGTACGATTGTATGATCGTGCTGCAATAGCAATGGTATAACAAGTAATGAAAAAAAAAAATTGTCATGCTCAACATAATTTGAGACCACCAACGTCAGTCATGACATGAAGCTATCCCGTGAATAGCCCACCCTGGAGCGTACCTACTGCAGTGAAATAAAGTAAATTAATTTGTAAATGTACTGCAATTACCTAAAATAGAGTAAGAGTTAACTTACCTTAAACTAACCAAACAAACAAAGAGATATAACACACAATATTTAATAAAATCAAATAGAACACAGTTTAGTATGATTTCACTAATATAAAACCAACGAAATTAAGTTTAAAATTTGATTGAACGATTCGTGATTAAATTTAAGAAAATTATATAGTTTAAAGTTTTTTAAAAAATCATTGATAGGCGTTAAAAATATGACGAATAAATTTGGAATCAAATCCGCGATGCGTGCGTCAGGTTAAACGCTCCGTCTATAGCTAGTAGATACTTTCGCTTGGAAAAATCTAGTGATATGATAACTTTAAGTGGCCACCTAACTTATTACTACAGCGTCTAGTTAAATATGGTCATAGTCGTACCTTCCGCAAAGTATCGCGGATCAAAGTTCTAAACGTATAAAATTACAGCCAAAGATTCGGATCCAAAAAATCATGGCGCGTCTGGAGGCGCTTTTTTAGAATTTAGAAAAGAAAAACTAAAAATATAAAAGGTTTAAATCTGAAAATTTGTTGTAGTAGGTGTTGCGCAGTTCGTGGCGTCTTCCTGCGTTGTTGAGAAACCCGTAGTTGAAGAAAGGCTGCGGTAAAGAGCTCGGCGCAAGCTGCAGATGACAAGAAGTCTCTCTGAAGACAGGGCTAGGTAGTGTTGCAGGTGCAAGCCGGAACCTACTGCCCATAATCGGGCAGCTTTAGAAAATTTAGGAGTTCATATCGAGTAAAAATCCAAATCTTCTATGAACATGTAACAGCACAAGTAAAAGAAATTACAACTTCAGCAGCAAAATAGCTGTATTAAAACAGGGTTTATATATAGTACAGTTGAAATAAATGCACGATTTTATAAATGTTTTGCTAGGAATTTGACACAATCTCTTCTGTATCCAAACAAATAATAAGCACCGAGAAAGGTAAATCAAAATTTTGAATCCACTGTCAATGAATACAAACAGCCAGTCAATACATCGAGAAAGAAGCAAAAAGTATCGAACACTCAAAAACGAATATAAGCGAATAACGCTACACTACCTAACTCATAAAACTTCATCAAGTTGCCCCTCTTTGTCAGGTAATAGGCCAGCTTGATTTTAGCGGGTTCCAGGTGTACCAGAAGTCTAAACCAAGCTCCTAAAGTTCCAAAACCATCAACTAACGCCACCTCTTCTTCTTCAGGTTTAAAAACGATCATCAACGCGCTTCTGCATTCATTTAAACAGCTCGCTGAGGTGATGACGCTGACCATCTTCTGTCTGATGGTGTTCGCTCTGTTCGCGCTGCAGGTCTACATGGGGGAGCTGAGGAATAAATGCGTGACCAACCTCGTGGTTGCCCCGGGGGAGAACTTTACTGAGGAGCTTTGGGCGCAGTGAGTATCTTTGACCTACTCATATGATTAGAATAGTCTACTGTGTTTGTGGGCGTCGTAAGAGGCTACTGAAGGATTATGAACCAGAGGATGAAGAGCAGTTTCCTTTTGTATAACGTACCATCTTATAAACTTCATGTCCGTAAGGATTGAGGAGCCAACAACCGCGGTGCATGCCGGAAGGCTGGAGGGAGCTCCCTTTCCTGCAGTGAACGCTTTTCATGGGATTTTTTCACTCTACTGGTATAAAATTGTGCGACGACTTTATTTTAAGGTACCTACAGTCATACAGTCCATTACAGGCAAAACAATGTAGCTTGATTAGAATGACAGCATTGTGATAGTAGGACACATACCTTAAATAATGAAGTGACAGAGGCACGTATCGCTCTGTCCTACTCTCACGGTTAGCTCTGTCCTCTTGTCTAAGCTTCATTATTCTGAATCTAAAGCTAAAATGATACGGATTTACAGCTATGTTACTGCTGGTTTAAAATAATGGTAGTTTATTTTGGTGACGAATGTCTTAGTATAGAAAGAAAATCTTTATTACCTTAAATAGGTACAGTCATGAACTTGACTTTGTACTTTTCTTATTTCAAATGTTCTACGTGCTAATCGTCTAAAGATTGATGTTATTTTAGCTGTACTGAAAAAAATATGGTTTCTTTATTTTTATACACCGCTTTTGCCGCTGCGGTCGGCGGGGCCGGTTGTGAGTTTTGATAAAAGGTACCTATTTATCTACCGCAGGCACGTAAATACAACGTGGTAATTTGCTCGGTATGAAAAAGCAAAATATTAAAAAATGTCGTAAAACAAAAGTTTTTCAGTTTCATGTTCAGAGCTACCACCTGAGAGGTTTTGTGCAATTTACTTAACACCCTGTATTATTTCGTTCAACCTTTTTAACCCTGTCCTAAAACAGCATTGAATCTTCACCAGGTGGATCAAAGACCCGTCCCACTGGATGGTGGATGACGAGGAGGTGCCCATCATCTGCGGGAACCTGACGGGAGCCCGGCACTGCCCCCAAGGGTACACCTGTCTCTGCGTCGGACCCAACCCGAACCATGGGTACACCAACTTCGACAACTTCCTCTGGTCGATGCTTACGACTTTCCAACTTATCACTCTGGATTATTGGGAGAATGTGTACAACATGGTAAGTCATTAGTTTTATGCCTTAGTCAGTTTACGACAACCAAGAACTTTTTTACATCTGTTTGACACAAGTATCACCACATTCAACCAGTTATGGTAAATGAATATGTAGCTACCTCCGCAACAATGATGGATGCTATATACTCACTGTGCAAGCAAATAAATGCGCATGCGCAGCCAACCGCAACACAACAACAATGGCTGCCGGGTCGATCGGTTGGTGGTGAGTAATATAGCATCCATCATTGTTGCGAAGGTAGCTACATACTCGTACTCATTAACTATAACCGGTTGAAATGGACTTCCGCAAAGTAACGTCTGATTCTATTAACTTCCTCACCGCATTGAGACGACTAATGAGCAGTGAGTTCTTCTTTTAGCCAACAGCGACAGTTTGGTGTCTTTTTCCTTGTATTTAAATATTATTTATTATTTTAGCTAGTTAGCGTAAGCTGAGACGTAGATGGCGCAGCGCAGGGCAGAACGCGTCTTCCCTCTCGCTTTATAACGAAGAAAACTGAAAGATAGAAATACTGTTCGGTGCTGCCCTGCGCCGTCTGTGTCTCAGCTCACGCCCACCCTCATTATGGCGCAGCGCAGGGCAGAACGCGTCTTCCCTCTCGCTTTACAACGAAGAAAACTGAAAGATAGAAATACTGTTCTGTGCTGCCCTGCGCAGTCTGCGTCTCAGCTCACGCCCACCCTCATTATGGCGCAGCGCAGGGTAGAACGCGTCTTCCCTCTCGCTTTTCAACGAAGAAAACTGAAAGATAGAAATACTGTTCTGTGCTGCCCTGCGCCGTCTGTGTGTCAGCTCACGCCTACCCTCATTATTGCGCAGCGCAGGGCAGAACTTTTGGGCAGAACGCGTCTTCCTTCTCGCTTTATTAGGAAGAAAACTACTTAGCTGAAGTATCACCCCCTTGCCTATATCTGTCATAAATCAGCAGTATTTGCACTGCTGTGATTCAGTTTGAAGAGTAACATCTTAGTTCTCAGGGTGGGCAGTGCGCTTTGCTTTCTTATTAGTATTAAATTATGCCACTAACAGGACAGTAGGTGCTATGGGCGGTGGTGACCACTTACCATGAGGTGGCCCACCTACTCGTTAATTTCATACCGGTATCTACACTAGACTAGTAGGTTTGAAAGGACATCTACGAATGCATGTTTTTCTGAGTTTGAAGCTTATTATTATCGTCTAGCTAGAGACTACGCAGACGAGAGCAAAAATCCACCAGTGTGGACGGAGTTGCGAAAATTATTGTTATCTGATTAAAATTCAAACTTATCAACTTTTCGAACTTATCGTTTTTAAATAATTAAACCAAATTTTTTTTAAACCAAACACATTGAACAATAAATAAAGCTGATTTCCTTCTAAACTGAATAAAGGAACAACATTATTGGGGGGATAATTGCGGGACATTTCACACAAGGTCATCTGATCCCAAACTAGGCAAAGCCAAGCAAAAACTATGGGTATCAGAGGCTGACATACTATATACATAAATAACACTCAAGACTTAGAACAAACGCTAGTGTTCATCACACAAATGTTTGCCCTGGGCGGGGATCGAACCCGCGGCCCACGGCGTGAAAGGCAGGCTCACTACCAACCACACCAGGGCTTGTCGGATGAACTTTTTGCTATCGTCTGCGCGGAGCATCTTAGATTGGCTCTATTTGTGAAAATCGGTTTAAAGTACATTAAAAATAACCAGGCTTTGACAGCTTTACCGTAATGTCCCATAATATGTCCACTACAGGACAGGTCCCTCCAGAATTCCAGCTCTATCTAGAAGAATATGGAAGGGAAGTACCTTAGTCACCAAGCTTGTTAGCGTTACGGCTGGTACCATGGACCGCGGTTGTTGATGACCGCAGTATATAAGATGGTACGATACACGGAAGGACGCTGCTGCCCATCTTCCGGTTTATAAACCCTTACCACACCCACACGGTCGCCTCTTATTAGTCGCCTCTTACCACACCTACACGGAACACACACAGCACAGCTTAGTTTGACTTAGTTTAGGAATTTGAATTAAAAGTACCTCTGTAACTCTAAAGCATTCAAAGTTCTCGCTAAAATTTCTAAGGCGCCCTAAATTAACCAAAAGCGCCACAAATGGTCACCCGGGAGAAATGTACAACATAGTAAATTTTGGCTTAGTACTTTACATAATTTCCCACTTTGACTCGGCCAATTTTAGCGACTTACCGTCAAAGTTGTTTCTACACAGATTAGGGCGTTTTGCTACTACCAGATGAGATTCTACATGGATTAGGACGATTTGTGCCTAACAGATATTTGTCTAAATGTGTGTTAACATAGAAAAGTTGTTGAAATTGAACAACTGAGATTGAATTGAAATAGTTTTAATCTCTGCATTCAAGGGTTAACCAGAGTAGAAATGAGGGAAGTAGATACGTCAAATTCATAATGAATGGATTATATGAGCGATGCCAGTCATCATCATATTATGATCGTTTTAAGATCGACTGACCGACTCCACACCAGGGTGTCTACTCTCAAAGTCCGATATATCGAAACGATACTACTCGAAACATGCAAATGCAAAACTTCGTCCCTTGACAATAGAGTAGAATATTGGTTGGATGAATTTTCAAACTGCATCCAACCAATATTCTACTCTATTGTCAAGGGACGAAGTTTTGCATTTGCATGTTTCGAGTTGTATCGTTTCGATATATCGGACTTTGAGAGTAGACACCCTTATTCTACGCCGCCGGATATGAACCTCCGTATCGAGAGAGGAACGTTCTAACCTCTACAGTTGAAATAATACTTATAGCATGATTAGAATGACCGCAAGAAAAACTATGCTTGAGAGCAGGTCGGATCGATACTTGTCTCTGTCACTCCAATGTGTAGCGCATCGCTCCGTCTCGCTCTCACACTTCTGTCATTCTAATCAAGCTACATTTTTTCAAGCTGTTGAACTTAATGATGACATTCAAGTTACTGACACTTAACTGTCATCATACTAAGCTCAACAGCCTGCTTCCCCCCCATGTAATTCAAACCCACGATTCTAAGGGTGCTAAAAATGGGAATCGTTTTTTTAGGCCAATTTAAAGCTGTCAAATTCAAATAGTATGAAGCTGGATCCTTTTTATTGCGTAAATTGGATCCAGTTTCATACTGGCGTTTGACAGCTTTCAATCGGCTTCAAAACGATTCCACAGCCGATTCAGAGCCACTTCAAGACAAGACGCCTTTTGTAGTGACGTCATTCAAACCTAATTAGAAACTTCGTCTATTTTGTTGCCGGAGCAAATGATAAGCAAACATCACGGTATTTACTTAGGCGCGTCTCTCGTGTAGTATAGTTTGCCTGGAACATACAATTGTTAACGAAATAACAGATAATCTTGTATGTAGAGTTACTCAAAATCTCTGGCCATAAGATGATAAGATGGAAAACGTACTCAACGACTTTTAAGGGTTCCGTAGTCAACAAGGAACTCTTATAGTTTCGTCATGGCCGTCTGTCTGCCTGCGGCTTAGCTCAGAGACCTTTAGTATTAGAAAGTTGTAATTTGGTATGGGTATACATACTCGTATTAGTCACGCCGACAAAGTGGTAAAATAAAATAATGAAAAAAAAATGTGATATCTTATATCTTGATATTGCCAAAGGATAGTACCAACCCTTACATACCCGTGGGTGTCGTATAAGGCGACTAAGAGTTATAAACTGGAGGATGAGCAGCAGCATCCTCCTTGTATCTAACATCTTACTTACTGCGGTCACCTACAACCGCGGTCCAGGGTGCCAGCCGTAACGCTAACAAGCGAGGTGACAATGGTACTTCCCCTCTACATTTTTTTCAGCAAAAGCTAGAATTTTAGAGGGAGCTCCCTGTCCTGTAGTGGACGTTTCTCGGGATGTTATGATGATGATGATGATATCTTGATAACAACATATGGGTGTAAGGTACGATGTACCGAAAACTGAAAGGGCATGTTCAGCCAACGAAACTGAACAACTTTCCCAAAGAAACATGTTTGGGAAATAAAAAAAAATGGCTTCTCCATATAAAATGTTCGATCAAAGTCAGCAATTAGTATGGACAGGTTATAGTTCTTTTTATTTTCCAAAAATGTTTCTTTGGGAACGTTGTTCAGTTTCGTTGACTGTGCACGCCCTTTCAGTTTTCACTACCCCGTCCCTTACACCCTGTACCTATATCTTGAACATTTTGAGCCCTCGTACCCTTCCGTTGATATAATCTGTTTAAAATCAACGTCTTATTAGTTGAATCAGTACGGAGCAGTATTGGTTTGATTCAAGCGCGCTTGAATTGTTTGCTCAGCGACGACGGTTGATTGAACCTCCCCCTGTTTATTTAGTAGCACCTGGAGGGTTACATTCTCTTAACATTTCGCATTACTCTTTCATAAATGAATGTAACGAAATTCGGTTTGTACAGTAGGCATAAAAAGTGGCTAAGCATTTGTTATTGTTACGTTCCGTTTACTATGTTGTAATAATGTATTGTGTTGTGATGTCCAGAAATAAGAATATTTTCTGATTCTGATTTTAAGTGTCCATATAGTGCCACACATTTAAAGTGACCATAATAATCTAAACAATACAACGGAAAATTGAAATAATTTGAGTTGAGTATTAGTATAGTGCATATAGGATGGCTTTTATTTAGTTCTTGATAGCAAAAGATATGCATGTACTCATGATACTGAACAACTTTTCCCCATAGGTCGAAATACGAAACACCAAATTTGACCTCTCATACAAAATGCGCCATCAGGTGATGTAGTTTCTATGGGAGGTCAAAACTTGATTTTCATTTCCTTGGGGAATATAATTCAGTACCATGAGTATATGCATATCTTTTTCTATCAAGAACTATTTAAAGGGTGTAATGTAAGGGACGATGTACTGAAAACTGAAAGGGATCTCTTAAATCCAAACAAGGCCAGTTAATTTTTTTTTATTTTCCGCAGATTTTTTTATTTGAGATTGACAGGAAAACTTTATAAAACCTTATTGTATCTTAATTAAAATGTTTAGATCAGCAAATATTAATAAAGTTAACTTTAAAAGACATATGTCTTTAAGCTTATCTAATCTTGACTATCAGATATAGAATCTGTATTTTCAAATTCTCCAGGATTTTCTGTTATTTGTGACTTCTCAGAGTCGTCAGGGACGACGGTCACAGCTTCCGTTGCGGTTTGTTCAGTTGTAACGGTAATGTTGGCTGCAGATTTACTCGATCCATTATAATTAGGATTCCTCTGCCTTTGAGGAAGACAACAAACCTGGAATGAAGAAGTTTGTTATTATTGCGCGAGCCGTTTTCACAAAACTTAGAATAATCACAATCGTAAATTGACCAATTTAGTAGTAAGTTAATCAACTTTTTTTTTTCTTTTTATGTTACAAGTGAGCAAACGAGCAGGTGGGTCACCTGATGGTAAGTGGTCTCCACCGCCCATAGCACCCACTGTCTTATTAGTAACAAACTTTGACGCTAATAAGACAGCAAAGCGCGTTGCCCACCCTGAGAACTAAGAAGTAATGTCTCAAGTGCCAGTAATTTCACTGGCTCCCCGTACCCTTCAAACCGAAACACAGCAGTGCAAACACTGCTGCTTTACGGCAGAAATAGGTAAGAGGGTGGTACTTCCCCAGACGGACTTTGCACAAAAGCCCTACCACCTTCACGAATTTTTTTTCGAAAATTAATAAACTCGTAGTAAATTTGTAGATCCATAGGTCCGTTCGCGGACGCACCGAGCAATCGCAGCAGCCGGCAAGTGCCAGAATTGAATTATTTACAGTTGATTATTTTTCGAAAGTTTATCAACTTACTAGGAAATTGATCAACTTACGATTCCGTGCTATTTTACGATGACAACAATACGGTTTAGTCACTAATTGGTAGACACATAGTATCATATACGTATACCAATATGAATTGATGCATCATCATGCTGGTATGTTTGGTATAGTGGTAGTGACATTGCCTATTTGTTAATTGATTCGTTTTTTAGGGTTCCGTACCTCAAAATAAAAAAACGGAACCCTTATAGGATCACTTTGTTGTCCGTCTGTCTATCTGTCTGTCTGTCAAGACCCTTTTTCTCACGAACGAGAAGAGGTATCAGGTGAAATTTATAACGAATATTAAGGTCCATGAACCACACAAGATCTGGAAATTTCAATTTTTAACAACGACGCAATCAAAAGATATGGCTTTTTATGTCTTCATCTCCATACATTTATGCAAAAATGCAAAACCTACAGGGTACTTCCCGTTGACCTAAAATTATGAAATTTGGCAAGAAGTTAGGTCTCACAGTACAAATAAAGGAAAAAGTCAAAAATCATTAAATATTAAAAAATTTCTCACAACTAATAGTATCCAATTAAGGTGAGCTCCCGTTTCAAGAACTTTTCTATAAAAGAGGGGTCAAGTCGGATGGTCGTGGAGTTTTTAAAATCAAAGAGCAAAAGCTTTTAGTATATCATATGGTTGATAGGTACGGAACCCTTAGGGCGCGAGTCCGACTCGCACTTGGCCGGTTTTTTTTTTTAACTTTACAAGTGAGCAAACGGTTAGGTGGGTCACGGATGGTGTGATCACCACAGTTCATAACAGATACTTTCTTGAGTGCGACGTACTTTGACAGCAATAGGACAGCAAACCGCGTTGCCCACCTTGAGAACTAAGATGAAATTTCACTGACCCGTAATTATACTGACTTCCTTCAAACCGAATACAAATACAACAGTGCACGCACTGCTCGAAACCAGAGACCTGCTCAAGGTCAAGGTGTTTCCATCGACATGCAACCATGTGTACTTTATCGAAGTACTTAGTACAAAAGCCTTACCACGTATAAAGTACTCAGGCATTTTTTGAATCTTACAGTTTCTGCCTCCTTGGCCTAGTGGTTAAAGGGCTCGGCTCTCAATCCGGAGGCTCTGGGTTCGATTCCCGGTGGGGTACTGTCAAACACATCCCTTTGTGCTACCTCCCAGGACATTGCAGAATGAATCACCTGCTTGTCCGAAAAGTTAGATGATTCCTTGCTTCGGAAGGCACGTTAAACCGATGGTACCGGCTACTATCTACGGATGTAGTAGTTAATGAGCCTGGTCAAAACAACTCTTGAGTCTGGTCATCGGCCTTGCAAGCCACACGATATGATGATGATGATGGTAAGAGCACTGTTAAAATATTACCTTGGGTTGTTTCCCCTCAAAGCCGCAGTGAGCTTTCCTGAAGAACTGTGTCAGGGCCGGGTTGGACTTGCCTTGTTGCTGAAGAAGCACTGTCACATACGGCTCGCAGTCCCTTAAAGCCACGCACTTCCCCTGTCTCCCTTGCACCTCGCATTGCTCAGTCGATTGTTGCACTAGAAGATATAATAATTCAGATTAGATTATTTACAAAGTATCCATTTTTCGTCATATCCGCTGTCTGTCTGTCTGTCCGCGGCTTAGCTCAGAGACCCTTATTACTAGAAAGCTGAAAAACGGTTGGTATTGGAAATGTGAAAAAAATCACAATAAATAAGGTTTAGCCGAAATAATAAAAATAGAAAATGGTGTCCACCGTCCATAACGCATATTTAATTGTCTTATTTCTGGCCTACTTAGACACCACGTCTCGTTTTATTTCTTAAAAAAACCTATTCTATATGTTATACCAAGGTTATACTTACATTGCAGTTTATGTGGCTTCCTTTTCTTGTTCTTTTTAATGACAACTTTGTACTTGTGGTTCAAGTTGTAAACCTGCGTCGGAGCATAAGTGCCTTGGTGCCCTTGACCTCCGCTAACGTTGGATGCACTCACTTTCTTGTACCCGTAACTTGGGTACCCGCTGTACCCGTAACTTGGGTTCCCACTATACCCGTAACCAGGGTACCCGCTGTATCCGTAACTAGGGTAACTGCTGAGCCCGTGGTGTACTGTAGGGTACGAAGGCTGTACTACTGAAGGGTACGAAGGCTTTAGCACTGTAGGGTATGATCCGTGGCCGTGGTGAGAGATATCATGAACACCATGACCAGTGTAGCAAGGAGAGGTGGAATGGGGATATTTCTTGCCATAACCATAGACACCGCCATAGATGCAACCGTGTGGTTCATGACCATGACCGTGTGCGCCATGGCCAAAAATGTTTTGAAATAATGCGTCCAAAGCCTCGTAGTACTCAGGTGATGGCGTTGGCGTCGGCGGCTTATAAATCAAAGGCGTCTTTAGACATCGATTATGGTTCTGCGCAAGGATCAACAGAATAGGAAAAGTCTGCACTAAACCGCAAATAGTACTCTCCTGTACAGTCATCACGACTGCAACGTTCCCCCATAAAACACAAAATAACAGTGTTTTTGTAACAATCGTTCGAACGAAACTGGGTTATCTGGGAGATCAACCGTTTATTTTGAAATGTACAGCCATTTTATGACATTATTTTATTGGGAAATCTTTTGTTATTATCCAATTTAATGCTATGAGATGTTATCTTGGTCAAAAATTGGTCAGTGACTTTCAGTGTGCAGTTAGATTCGTTTTAAAATACCTAGTTGTACCAAATTAGCTGATTCTAGAACGATAAATACGTTTGTACAGTCAAGTGCACGTTGAGCTTGACACATTGAATTTTGTACCGTTCTTATCTCTTTCACCGTTGGTCTAGAGTCCCGCTGCAAGTAAGCTTGATCTGCTCTTGACTGTACTGGTTTCACAAGTTATATCTATTCGCCGAATTGAAATTGACTTGGTTTAAATCATCATCACAACAGGATAAACTTTGAGTCTTATTTTCTTATCGCCCCGGATATTTTATTTAAGAGGCGGTTCTTCCATGAAACTGATCCACTTTTCCCGAGTAAAATAGGTCGAAATGAGAAAAATAATTTTCCTACTTCCGGTACGGTTTCCAACTGATGTTCCTTGGAAAAGGTTGTTCAGTTAGAAATATCCGAGGTGATAAAAAAATAACTATCGACAAGAGCGCGGCTCTGTTTTATTTGAAATTTAAAGTTTGAGAATTAACGTAAGTACGAGTACATGTATGCCTTGCCCTTCATTTTGAGTACCTATATGTTTTAAGGCCTCAATCAATCAAAAAAATACAATCTGGGAGTCGGATTTTTAACACTGGTCTGACGATCTCTTCCCGATAACCTGGGTGTCTACTCTCAAAGTCCGAAATATCGAAACGATACTACTCGAAACATGCAAATGCAAAACTTCGTCCCTTGACAATAGAGTAGAATATTGGTTGGATGAATTTTCAAACTGCATCCAATCAATATTCTACTCTATTGTCAAGGGACCAAGTTTTGCATTTGCATGTTTCGAGTAGTATCGTTTCGATATATCGGACTTTGAGAGTAGACACCCTGCTGGATCTCCGTCGTCATTTATCCACACCACATGACCAATAATCTTAGCATTCCTTTCACAATTTTAGTCAATACATACCTACAGTCTTTTATACATCTTCTTTTTAGGGTTCCGATACCAAAATGGTAAAAAAGGAACCCTTATGGTGCCGCTCTGTCTGTCTGTCCGTCTGTCTGTCTGTCTGTCTGTCACACCTCTATATCTCAGCAACCACTCATGCTATCGACCTGAAATTTGGAATAGTTTTAGAATATAGTTGCCCAACTTAATTGCACATGAAAGAATTTTGAAAAAATTATGATTATTAATGTAAAGGGGGCTGAAATAGGGGGAAGGGGGCTCAAATTTTAAATGGTCGCTACTAGGTCGAGTGGGGTAACATATGAAAGGGCTTTACTTGTACATTCTAAAATATTATTTGTATTTTTTTACATCTCTCAGTTTTCAAGTTATGATGAAAAATTTAAAAAAAAACACCATGCCCCCCTTATCTCCGAAGTTTGTGAATGGAAAAATCTGAATTAATTACGAGTACATTTGACAGAAGTTTATGTAAATATCACAGAAAAAATAAAACCATCTAATTCTAAATTGCACAGTTGTTTAGAAATTTGCAAAAAACCTTTACAAACAAAAGTCTTGCGACCTGCATAGATCTATTGTAGCCAAACTATTTAGAATACATCTCCTCGGCCACACCAACAGTCTCAAAGAAGCTGAGAATCTGCCTAGGATTGAGAGTTCGGGCTTCCTCAGGGTGTAGTAGGGCCAGCCCGGGAAAAATGCCACTTTTTCTTGTTATTTTTTTGTATTGCCGTTATTTTTATTCCCAAAAAGATTTGACAATTTCTGTTGATTACACCAGCTAATTAGCTAATTAGCTAGCTAGCTGCCAGGAATTAGCTAGCTGGCGCAGCAAAAAGGATTACCAGCGCATTAAAAATGAGTGAGAAAACTGATGATAAAACGATCTTTCTAAGTTGCACAGTTTTTTAGAAATCTACAAATAACCTTTACAAACAAATTTAGTTTTGCGGTCCTAAAAATGGACTTTATTGCTTCCAAAAATACAAAAAGTATATCGGAACCCTCGGCGCGCGAGTCCGACTCGCACTTGACCATTTTTAGGGTTCCGTACCTCAAAAGAAAAAAACGGAACCCTTATAGGATCACTTTGTTGTCCGTCTGTCTATCTGTCTGTCTGTCTGTCTGTCTGTCTGTCTGTCTGTCTGTCTGTCTGTCTGTCTGTCAAGACCCTTTATCTCACGAACGGGTAAAGGTATCAAGTTGAAATTAATACCATATATTAGGATCCATGAACCACACAAGATCTGAAAAATTAATTTTTTTACAATGACGCAATCAAAAGATATGGCATTTTATGTCCTCACCTCCATACATTTCTTCAAAAATGCAAAACCTACAGGGTACTTCCCGTTGACCTAAAATTATGAAATTTGGCAAGAAGCTAGGTCTCACAGTACAAATAATGGGAAAAGTCTGAAATCATTAAATATTACAACTTTTCTCACAACTAATGATAACCAATTGTGGTGAGCTCCCGTTTCAAGAACATTCATATAAGAGAGTGGTCAAGTTGGATGGTCGTCGAGGCGATTTTTGTTTTAGTTCTATTTAAAAACAGGAACACTTACAAACTTGAAAATTGGTATGTTTGTAGTGCATAAGCTATAAAATAACAACAAATAATAAAATTTGGTCAAGCGCGTGTCGGACTCAAAAAATCTAGCACATTAACTTACTGAAATTTCAACTAATACAATTATTTTTATGTGGTGATACGGAACCCTCAGTGCGTGAGTCCGACTCGCACTTGGCCGGTTTTTTATTTTTATTTAGACCTATAACCAAAAGTTTATTCGTGTGCCGCTGAATGCGAGTAGCGCAGTACCGGTCGTCATGGTGAGCTTTAGGCCAATGTCCAGCAGTGGACGTCTTTCAGCTGATATCATAATGGTGATGATGATGAATCCGCAAGAATTCAACTTTTTTTTGACAGATGGTTTTATAAATAGCGCCTTCAAATTTGTTTCTCAAAACTACTCTGATTAACGAGAATAAGACAGCATGTGTCTGATTAATAAAAATAGAATCTCTGTTTCAATTGCAGGTGCTGTCATCGTGCGGGCCGATGTCAGTGTCTTTCTTCACGGTGGTGGTGTTCTTCGGCTCGTTCTACCTCATCAACCTGATGCTGGCCGTGGTGGCGCTCAGCTACGAGGAGGAGTCGCAGATCACACAGGAGGTAAGCGCTCGTGGCGTTAAGCAATATTAGTTCTGCACCTCTACCGGTGAACTCAGTGGGCTTCAATATTAAGACCTACGAGTCAAGTGGGCCTTCTTCTTCTGCCTAGCATTTTCCCGGCCTATACGGCCAGAGTCTCCTTCTCCGTTTCCTATTACGGTGTGGTATACCCTCAATTTTCGATACGATACTATTTGAAACATGCAAATTTAAAACTTCGTACCGTGTCGATAGGTAGGATATTGGTTGGACGCTTACCTTATCAATGCCAATTTGACAAATCATGCAACCAATATTCTACTCTTGTCAGTGAACGAAATTATGAATTTAAACTGTATCGAAATAGTCTTCTTCTTTTAGACCTTATCCCATCTTAATTGGGGTCGGCCCTCCTGGTCAATCTTAAAACTCTGTACTGTTTTGGACTTCATCAGACACAATATTATTAACTTTCAGATCTTTTTAGATCGTTGTCCACCAGGTTGCTGGGGGTCTGCCAGGGCCTCTTTTCCTTGTAGGTATATTTAGGGCAGTCCTGACCATGTGTTCTACCAGCGCAAGCGTCTCTCGGTAAGCTTCTCCTGAATTGGTGCTACCTTGAATGTGCCCCTGATATGCACATTTCGGACGTGGTCTTCTAGTGTTACGCCTACAGCCCATCTGAGCATACGCGTCTCCGCCACGTGTAATTGCTGCTCATGGTTCTTTTTCTCTGGCCAGCATTCCGACCCAAAGAGCATAGCAGGGCGTATAGCTGTCTTTACAACTTTCCTTTCACTTTTACAGGCATCTTATACAACTTCCCTTTTACTTTTACAGGCATCCTTTTGTCGCATAGTGTTCCGGACAATAATTTCCACTGTTGCCACGCAACATTTACACGATGTGTAACATCCGTTTAGAAAATTGAGGGTCCGAATTAATTACTATTGGTGGTACATCACAAGTAGAATTATTTTTCTAATTGGGAAATCTATGACAATATCTTAGACAGTGACCAAGACTGAGATTGTGTGTTAGTTAAATTTCCCAAAATCTAATGAAACATTGGTGTCGATTCTGGTAGACCCAAACTAAAACTAAACTAAATTTGACAGGTCTAAAAATGATGCTGTCCTTTATTAGTCTGTAGGGAGTAACAAAGACAGCAACACTTTTAGACCTGTCAAATTTAGTTTAGTTTTAGTTTGGGTCTGCCAGAATCATTGACGTAAGAAAAAACGCTGCGCTTCTAAAGGACCTGAACCTATTGTCTATGGAAAACTTAACTGATCAAGTTAATGCTATTTCTTTCTAACTAATCTTTGTTTAGAAAGGTTGAAAAAGTACAACAATATTTTATCAGTGTCGAAACTTTTTTTTCCGATAACGCTTTGTCGCCAGTTCGCCATTTTGATAAACGGTATACGACAGTACGTGGGCTGTCAGATCCGTGTATACGTGTTCGACGATTTTATTATTGTAAACAAAGAAATTAGTTTCAGAGTATTTTATATAATTTGATTTCTTTATATAGGCTTTGGCAGGATGCCTAAGTGTTCCATTGTGTGGTGTGGTGCAAGGAGAAACAAGAACAACCCACAATTATCTTTACACAAGTCAGTTGGTGTTTATTTCCCTTTTTGACTACTATTTCACATATTTGTCTGATCAAATTTTTAGGTGTAGCGGTATTCAACTATAAAGTAAACTAATTGATATTTATTTTATGTTTTCAAGCCGCTATCGGCTTTATTTCATTACAAAATGTTTACATACAAACAATGCAAACACATAGTGATGTAATCAAGCGCAGCTGATATCGATATTACAATATTCTCAAATTCTCATATAAGTAAAGTAAGTGAGTAAAGTAGCCTGTTTAAGTGAGCTTCTGAATTGCACGACCTGATACCACCATCCCCCTTCCTCCTACGTGGGAATAGAAGTGGATTGGGGTCCCATCTCTTTGTCGTTGACATACCTCTTATTCAAAGTGGCGCCATGGTGGGAAAAAAAGAAGCGACAATAAAAACCCATGGGTTCTTTTAAATATGCTAAGGAGTGGAATTACCTCTCTGCCAATCTTTCCCCGAAAAATATAATGTGGATCTTTTCAAGGCTAGAAGGAACAGGTAGGTGAGCAGGTAGGTGTTACATCTTCGATCCCATCGTCACTTACCTCACCTATTCATAAAAAAAAAATATTTGGCACTAATATTCTGAATGGGCATATTTGGTTAATCAGATATTGATATATTTATTTAAAAAAAAGAGACTTAACAATTAAGCAGATTAAAATATAATTAACGGATTATATTTTTTATAACGGCCAGTTGGACAACTCTTTTTACTTTCGAGCGGAGCGAGAAAGGTATTGTATTCGTTAAAAAAAAAAATTCTAATTTTCTCTAAAATTTGTTCTATATCACTTATACATCACAAAAAACATGTCTCCCAAAAATGTCCGTTCGTCGGTCGGTCGGTCGGTCGGTCCGTCGGTCGGTCTCTCCGTCACGCTTTGGCCTAGCGGCTAAACGAATGGTCCGATTGACACCATATTTTGAATTTAAGAGTTTTATGCAAATCCTTCGAAGAGTTTTCAGTGATTTCTTGCTGGCTGTCATTTTGAGGGTAGCTGTCATACAACGAAAATGAAAAATTGTAATTTTCGCAAAAACGTCTCATTAATTGATTAAACTTTGCATGACCAAGCATCTCCATTTAAGGTATTTTGCGGCAGTATCAATTGGTCTGTAGAAATTCATATAAGGGGTGTTCCCTTACTACTAAAATTAAAAAATGTTATTTACTCAAAATCGGTTTTGTTGAGCTTATTTTGATGTTCTACGATTTGGATTCCAAATTATTTTTCTACCTGACTGCATATTTCATTAAATCATTTTTACATAATTTAGTAGGTATAGGTAAGTTTGTATTTTCATTTTATTTGTATGGAATTACAAACTTAAGTTTGCAGTTGGTACTTCCCCTCCACATTTTTCCAGCAAAAGCTAGAATTCTGGAGGGAGCTCTCCTGTAGTGGACGTTCATGGGATGTTATGATGATGATGATGACTTATTTACTCATTACTATCCGCAGCGTTCATAATATAGTAGTTAGAGAATTCGGCTCTTGATCCGGAGGTTCTGGGTTCGATTCCCGGCGGGGACACTGTTGAATGATGACTCTCGTATATCGCGAGAAAGTTAGTGCAGTGCTGCTGTACCATTTATTTTAATTTGTTTTGAAATTAAAACAGAAAGAGACTGCAAAAGATTTAACAGAACTGAGAGGCTTTGTGCAGCAGCAGTCCGAACAATATTTTGGATTAAATGTACAGGAATTTAATAATATGTGTAACCTTTTCTTTTTTGTTCGTATGAACGATGAGTAGCGTAGTTCGCAGCGTAGACAGACAATGAAACATGGGCACCAGCGTCAGCGATTTCATCATGGCTAGCATGAGGGTTGAGCAAGCGTCGAGAGATGGCCTTCAGGTCTTCTAATTTGGTAATGATGCTGCACAACTTTGACACTGACACTGACACATGTCCTGATTAAAGGCTAATTTTACTCTTACATACCTTCTTGAATCTCATAATTAAATGAAAACCGGCCAAGCCTGACCTTAGCCGTGGACAGACAGACAGGCGAATGGACATGACGAAACTCTAAGCAAATGGTATCAGCAAATCAACGCAGAACCAGGTTTTTGTCAAGAAGCTTTCAACACATTGGAAATGAAAGTTCGAATGAGCAAATTTCCAATTGCTTGCGCACTATCATGATTCTGAGATACAGATATCACGGAAAAAAGATGACAGAAAAAATATCGTATCGCAATTATCTTAATAAAATAATTTTATTTCGAAATGAATAATTACGTTCAGTCTGAATCAACCAGGTCACTCAAAAAGTATTGCGACTTACATTTTTAAACTAAAATACTGCGTTATTTTTCATCAACCCGGATATTTTAGCAGGTGGTTCTGCCCATAAAACTTAACATGCTTTCGTTATAATTAAGGCCTTTAAATCACTTGAAATAAAAAAGACTGCCGGTATGGATGGCCTAAATAAAAAGTTTTATCGAAATGGGTTCAGCAGTTTTTTGTTTTATTTCATATTAGGCCTTACTGTAATTTCCTGAATTTTGGTATGAAACCTATACAGGGTGTCTCAGGAAACTTGTACTAGTGAAGGTCTGGAGTTGGCGGACTTTGGATGGGGTTTAATTGAATATAGGTATTGAGGTATATTCGCTGGTACAGGTTCCCTGGAACACCCTGTTTAAACAAATTAATTAAATGAGATTTTGTATATAATATGTATTTCTACGAGCAATGCTAGCGCATTTATATCATAACTTACATTTACAAAAATTACATTGTGTAATAATATCAATTATGACGTCCTGTGTGGTGCCGGCAAAGAATAGTACCAACCCATACATACCCGTGGGTGTCGTAAGAGGCGACTAAGGGTTAACTGGAAGATGGGCAGCAGCATCCTCCTTTGTATCTTACATCTTACTTACTGCGGTCACCTACAACCGCGGTCCATGGTGCCAGCCGTAACGCTAACAAGCGAGGTGACTATGGTACTTCCCCTCCACATTTTTCCAGCAAAAGCTAGGATTCTGGAGGGAGCTCCCTGTCCTGTAGTGGACGTTTCATGGGATGTTATGATGATGATGATATGATGATCAATTATGAAACTCGAGTTACATAATTATTAATATAATACAAATATTTTTTATCATCATCATAACATCCCATAAAACATCCACTGCAGGACAGGGGGGAGCTCCATTAAAAAAAAAAACGCTTGGTTATTTGGAGGGGATTTACCCTAGTCACCACGCTTACGAGTATAAGCGTTGCAGCTTGCGACCGCTGTTGTTGGTGACCGCAGTATGTAAGATGATACGATACACAGAAAGATGCTGCTGCCCATCCTTCGGTTCATAAGCCCTTACACATCATCAAGCTTGACATATTGAACTTTATACCGTTCTTATTTCAATAGACGTACGGGCTAGAGTTATAGTAATAGGAGATGAAAGTACTGATGGCGAGGCGAGTGAGCTGGTCTGTCAGCAATATATCTATCTATGTCTACTTGTACGTCTCCGACGTCGTCTGCCAGCCCGCATATCGATAAAATATCGATTACAAGTTAGACAGCACTACTAAACACCGCCATGGTCATGTACACTTTTACTTTTACGTGGCACGCTTTTGCCGAGTATATGGCATATCTATAAACGCCCCCTGGCGTAGTTTCCAAAATCGGCGTAGTTTCCAAAATCTTTGGCCAGAATCGACACCACTGTCACTGGAATCGCAAAAAAAATTTAAGTGTTTCATCGCGCCTACTTTGGTCCGATTTGGTATTAGATAATTTCGAGCATAGGTCGGTCCATTGTTTTATTCTATGGGTCGATCGCCCAGGGCCCTGAGTCAAGTGGCTTTCTACAATCGCAAACGCTTGTAGAATAGAATGAAAACGGGATTGACATTAGCTTACGAAATATTGCGTGACAGCTAATGTCAATCCCATACATTTTTATTATATTCTATAGCGTTTGCGATAGTGGAAAGCCACTTGTCTCAGGGCCCAGGTACAGTCAAGAGCAGGTCGAGCTTGACACTCGCAGTGCGAACGTAGCTGCTACAGATATTGGAGTAATTGGAGTAAGAATGGTAGTTTACGAAACCCAATAATGAATCAAAGCTGCAGAGAATTGGTTTCAGTAATTGCAGTAGTAACTTCACCTACATTGTGGTGTACGCTCGTGAGGTGCCGGCAAAGAATAGTACCAACCCATCTCTACCCGTGGGTGTCGTAAGAGGCGACTAAGGGTTAATGAACCAGAGGATGGGCAGCAGCATAATCCTTCTGTGTATCATATCATCTTACATTCTGAGGTCATCAACAACCGCGACCGCTTAACGCTAACAAGCGTGGTGACTATGGTACGGCCAACCGCTTGTCGGTAGAAACTTTTTCAACTCTATTACCATGCCATAAGGTCCAAAAGTGTTTCTACCGATGTGCGGCCGTATGTACTTCCCCTCCACATTGTTTCAGCAAAATCTGGAATTTTGGAGGGAGCTCCCTGTCCTGTAGTGGACGTTTCATGGGATGTTATGTCAATTACCTAATTATTTCTCAGGAAAGGAAGAAAGACCTGAACGAACATCGCGACGATTCAACATTCAGCTTCGATCCCTCATCGCTGTCCGTGCGCGCCCTCGCCAAAGACTCCAAAAAGCGCATAGACGCTCGCAAAGGGCTGCTCCTCGCGTCGTACTCCAGAAAGAGGACCAGAAGACGCAAGCGGGGGCGGAGCGCCATCCATCATCAGGCGGCGGTCGCGGCCGTGGCTGAGAAGTAAGTTGCCTACTCGTAGATATCGTATGAAGCTTTTTTTGTGCGCTTTCTCACTGGCGCGAGCGGAGGATTGGCGGCAGCGACACCGACTTCTAGGAAACCCCAGGGTGTTATGACTTCTGTGCGGAAACCACACGTACAAAAGTAGACGAACTCAGATTAGAGACGGTGTCTTTTCTTAAAGGTCGCCACTCCTCATAAATAAAAACACTTCTAATGCACGTTGTAGGGATATTTTCCACGGAAAACCTGGCTCAAATGCTGGTTTTAGCCAAGATGAATCAGAATCGTGCGTATGTGTGTGTCATGAAGTGTTTACATTGCCTCGTACATGAAGAAAGATTTTGAGCCGCCTTTGGTGCCCTCGAAAATAAACAAATGCCAGAATTATAGGTTGGGGTCAATATAATTGTAGGGTAAGATGCTCTAAGAGTGCGCGGTCTGTAAGAGTGCGCGGCTGATGTCAGACGGGTTCTGTAAGACATTTGTTGCTAACTTCTGTTGTGTTTTGGTGCTACAGTGAACGGGTACATCCTGCCAAAAAATTATCTAAATTCTTGCAAAAACTTAGATTCCAGGTAAACCTATAGATTTTTACTCGCTTTGATCTTATATTTTTGTGTTTAGCGATTATTGCTATCCAAAAACTATGCAGTAAACAATAATGGAACCTTTCTCAACTCACAAGTTGTTCTATGGTCTTATCGTGAATAAAGAGAAAATGGATATGTTTCGCAAGAGATGTCGCCTCCAGTCCTTTATACTGCTCCTGGGTGAGATTACTAAGAGTGCGCGGTGTGGTTTCGCTTAAGAGTGCGCGCGCACTTTACATACCACTTGATTTCAGTGTTGTGTTTTGTTGAAGCTTTGTTCCAATTACATACTAAACTTAAGGATATCTTTACTTAGAGCAGGTTTGGAAAAAACTATAGGCTAATCGAAAGAACTTTACTCCCGAAGTACTAAAAAAAGCACGGATCCATATAGCTGATGAGCTGATGAGCTACCAACCTATGTCGATTGTCCCTTTTCTATATGGATCCGTGCTTTTTTTAGTACTTCGGGAGTAAAGTTCTTTCGATTAGCCTATAGTTTTTTCCAAACCTGCTCTAAGTAAAGATATCCTTAAGTTTAGTATGTAATTGGAACAAAGCTTCCAGAGCATCCTCTTGGTAAGCCATAATTTTCATTAAAAATTCAGCTGAAGGGATGTGAAATTAATTGATAATTTCATTCTAAATTACATTAAGGTGGCTAAAGAAGAATTTTGTGAATATATTAAATATATGAAGATGTTCATTGTATTGACAGCAAAACGTTTGAGGGAGTTAGCTTATGATTTCGCCGTACAAGATAACATTAGTTACATTACAACACACAGATTTTATAAAAAGAAAGAAAATTAGCATGCAAAAGATGGTTAAAAGGATTTTTAAGTTGCGCACTCTTACAAAACCATGCGCGCACTCTTACTCAACCAGTTGGGTAAGAGTGCGCATTTCTCTTTTTTTTTATTTAGCTATTTGTGCCAAAACTGATTGGTTTTGCAATGGAATTTGTACGTTGTTTTGTTATAAGATATATAAAGACTTATTAAATATAAAGTTCGTTTTCCTAGCCCTAATACTTTTCTTCTTATAACATCTCATTTGAAAAGTGCGCACTCTTGGAGCACCTTACCCTAATATCATTGGTTGGGGTGCCCCACAGAAAAATAAAGGTGAAAGGAGTGAATAGGCTTCTTCTGGGCAAGCTCGCTCTATCGTAGATCTCATCTCTGTCTTCAAGACTAGATCGAGGGCAAGAGTAAGCCCATTTACAATAAAAGAAAAGGTAATTAGAAGGAGGATTAAAGAAATAATTCGTTTCGAGGTAGTGAAGGCATACTCTATAGATTTGACAGCAGAGGACATCATCGATGACGTCGATGACGGGATTGGGACATGTTAGCAGATGTCATCCCCCAAGGAGTTAGTATAGTTTATTAAGAGGGATTTTAAAAAGTTGAGCTAAAAACCTTATATACATCCTTTTCTAGTCTAAATTACAACTGCCCGTTTGAAAAAAGAAGATAACACTATTTTTACAACGTCGTCTTAAAATCCGCGGGCCACCATTCGATGCACTGACAGTTGCGTGATCACCAGACTGGTGATAATTTATAAATTGTGTATTTTGCTTTAATTGTTTAAAAAAGATCCAAAAAAGAGAAGTACTTAACAAAAAATGGTGTTCCCAGCTGCAATAGCCATTTAAGCATTTCGAAGCATATACAAGGAAATATTTCATACCATCGGTAAGTCTGCTATCATAATTCAATATAGGTATCTATAGTAAAAGTGGCGACATTCTGGAAAAAGGGAAATAGCTGTGTTCTTATGATCCTCTCTTTCTTCAAATCACTATTAACATTTGTGAAACAAGGATAGATACTGGTTTCAAATCCCTCTAATAAACTCAAAGAAATTTGACCTCATATAGAAGTAATATATAAGAAATAATTCGTCACAAGTAGGGATGTGGGCATGCTTTCATCTATCGATAGTCGATAAGTTACACAAGGACAAATCGATGTCGAAACTTTGACCAAAAAGTTGAAGTACTAAACTTTAATAAAAGGCAAATCTGTTAAAAGCAGTGATTAAATTCATTAAAAAAAATACTTTTTGCATTTTTTACTAAAGGTGATTTCTTACGTAGTTGTTTTAATATTAAAGATACCAAATTTCTTACTTACTTACTTACTAAAAGTAATGGACGGTAGCGGTGGAGGCAAGAGGGGTAGGAGGTGTAAAGGTTCTTTTTTTTTATTTTCATGAATATCTCTAGCTTACATACAAATTATGTAGGATTTTAAAACAAACTTTTATGCCTCAATTCAATCCCTTTGGGATGGTTTTGCATAAATGCTGAAATACGGGTTTGTGTTTTTCTTCTAAGTAGCTCAAATCAATTTTCAAGCGAAATTTCGTGTATCTTATCTTGCCTTATAACGTGGAGCTGAGTTCCTTATTGGACCTTAGAGCACAAGGAGCCTGTAGTCTTCTGGTTTCGGATAAGCTTGACCCAGAATCTTCATACGCTTGTGAGCCAAAGCGTTGCATGAGCACAAGAATTGCTTGTCAGAATTGTTTGTAGCGAAAAACTTTAAAACCTTTTTTGTAGAGAATTTTATGTAGATTAATTTAGTATTTTTATTAATTTTCTTACAATTTGTTGATTCAGGATGATTCATGCTGATTGAGACATTTCAATTTGGCGAAGACACACAAAGTTATATTTGTTTGACAGTGTCCCCATCGGGAATCGAACCCAGAATGAAAACAAAACGCGTTGAATGTTGTAAAATATAATAAATGGTACAGCAGCACTGCACTTACTTTCTCGCGATATGCAAGTAGAACTGTCAACCGCAAACTTAAATTTGTAATACCATACCTACACATAGTATGGAATTACAAACGTTTATTAAGGTTTTTCTGAAAAATGTTCTACCACATGAATTCGGAACTCGAATTGTAAAATATTAAAACAAACCAACCGTAAACGATTTCGAACAAATCACATGTTCAAATTTTGGTAGTACTGGAACACCTTTTATATGAATTTTCACAGATTTTTTAATTTCAAAACTCTGTTTCTTATGAATAGTTGTTCAGTTTTGTCGACTGTAAAGCTCTTTCAGTTTTTGGTACATCCATGTACTAAATTTTCACAAAATCCAATCAAATTGAACATCCATTCAGGTAGATAACCAAAACAAAATTAAAATTATAGAAAATAATACAAACTTAATGGAGTCAATTAGGGTCAATGTAGGTACCACTAGTTGACCATTTAAGCGGTTTTATAACAAAATTCATAAAAAAACTAAATTATTAGTTCTACTTTCAGAGTCACTTCTAAAAGTTCGACTATGAATTAGTTAGGCTTGTGATATAATAAGTGTTAAGGACTTTACAAAATATGCTCTTAAAGTTTTTTTTTTTTTTTTTTTCAAATGTTACATTGCATGACCACTTCGAATAAACATACTAAAGTACTAGCTAGACAAACCCATAACTTTATTGTAAGACGCCAACATAGTTAAATTCTATATAAAATCGCGGTATTTTTAAATTATGATGATGATGGCGTGATGTTATGTATGTATGTATGTATTTTTAAATTTTCTTACTTTCAGTTCAAATTTAAGTTTTGGTCAGCTATTGGTGCTTGGTCATCTAGTGGTGCACTGATCCTATGAGTAAATCACAAGTTTACGTTTTGGTAGTACAGGAACACCCCTTATATGGAATCACACAGACAAACTGATGATGGCGCAATGATACCTTGCATAGAGATGCTTAGTCAAGCAAAGTTTCATAAAAATAATTTGAACTATTTTGCTCAAAATGAGAGCCAGCAAAAAACCATTCGGAAATAAAAGTCTTAAATTAAAAATATGGTGTTAATAGGACCATTCGTTTAGCCGCTAGGCCAAAGCGTGACGGACAGACCGACCAACCGACAGACGGACATTTTTTAGGGGACTTGCTTAAGTGATATAGAACACATTTTTGAGAAAGTTTGTGCAACTTTTTTCACGAATACAATACCTTTCTCGCTCAGCTCGAAAGTAAAAATACTACTATCGATAAAAAATACATCACTCATAAACTCCAACATGATCCCACAAAAAACGATAAATTACAGTAAAATACGTAACAATTTCCATATTATCTGACTGTAGAAATGATGTTGACATTTTTTTATGCAATATTTGTGATAATAATCCACAAACATGAAAAATACTGAATAAAACTTACAGATGAAAAGACAAAATTTCTTTGCAATTTTCGTTTTGTTGTTTTAAAGATGTACAGCCATCAACTACACACGTTATTATTAAAAAGAACAATCACTAATATGGAGAGCAACTTAAGAATAAATTCACGATATTTTGAAGTTATTCACTACATGTTTTTTATAATTTACACATTGTTTACAACATATAATTTAGGAAATATTTTCAACCGTTAAAATCCCAACAAGTTACAATAATCCTATAAACTTTGTAAATGCAATGAACGCGTCGTTCATCTAATTTGGTAGGATGTGATCACTGACCACTTGACATGGCATGAGACATGCTAGCAGTTGTCATCCCATACTGAAAAAAAATAGCATGGTTTCTTCTCCGAGCGAAGCAAGGAGGTTTTTGTTCTGAGAATAAACTATACTAACTCCTTGTCATCCCCTACTAAAATAAATTAGCACGGAGGTCCGAAATCTTTGGGGTGCCCCGCCTCAGAGTCTTCGAACATGAAGAATCAGATATAGCCAGCAGATATGATGAAAAGTCGCTAATATAGTTTTTGGTCATTAAATCACGCAGGTAGCAATTTTTGTTCTTCACAATATTTTATTGGTTCTACTAGTCATTCTTCAGGTTGGTAATTTTAATGTCTATGCTCGTGAATGCACGATCCAACGCCGAGCAGTGGTACGGTCAACCGCTTGTCGGTAGAAACTTTTTCAACTCTATTACCAGGCCATAAGGTCCAAAAGTGTTACTACTGATGTGCGGCCGTGTGTACTATTTTTGTAGTCTTGCAGTACGCACGCGATATCCCCCGTAAGTATTTAGGGTGTTTTCTGACTAGCGCGACATGCGCATCTCTATTGTGTACTCAAAAAAACTCAAAGCTATTAATATTTTATTCATTGTTAGATATTAAAATCTCTTAATGACGTCAGCTAAACTACATCGCTTCACTTCTTCTACTTAGAAGGTGATAGGGCTTTTGTGCAAACTGCAAAGTCAATCTGACTGAATAAGCTGCAGAACAGAATAAAGTAATAGTACATACAGAACGGACAATCTCCGCCCCCGTAGCAGACGAGCCAAGCAATCCACCTCCGTACACACCGGTGCTTCTGAGGGTCTTTTGTACTGAATATGCTGGTCTACGCCACCTTCCAATTTCATATGTCAAATTCGTGCTCGTTGTTGTATTGTCCGGAGCGTGGCTACAGTGTCTGCACTCCTTTTCGGGTACGGTAACCAGTGGATTGCCGGCACATGAGACATTCTATCATATCATGACTGGCCCGTTGATGTGGTTGGTATATGATCCTGCCGTCTGCGCCGTGGGTCGCGAGTTTGATCCCTGCCCAAGGCATACGTGTTTGTTCTGTGTTTGGGTTTTATTTATCTATTGAGATATGTATATTAGTCGCTGATATCCCTCGTACATGCTCAGTCTAGTATGAGATTAGATGACCTTGTGTGACATATCTTTAATATCTTATTGCTTAGAATGGGCAACGCGCTATGCTTTTAAAACACCTGGTAAATGTCACTCTCCGGCTGATCATAAACATTTTTATTCCCTTTTGTTATAAGAGGATACTAAAGGAGAAATACACAATGAAGATTTAATATTATTTACGTAACAAAATAACTGAGATGCAGCAAGCGCCGTGAAGCAAATAACAAGACCCCGTCCCCTAGCCGCTTTAAGGATTATGATCCAGTTACGCGCCGGCAAGAGACGAGATTTAAATAAATTGCAGCAACTAGACTAGTACCACAGAATAATAGTATACCATCACACAGAACAGACACTCTCCGCCCCCCTTGCAATCCACCCCTCAACCCCGCGCGCACCCGCCCGCGTGATTCTCGTGTAAAGGTCTTTTGTACTGAATATGCTGGCCTACGCGACCTTCCAATTTGAAATTCGCGCTCGATGTAAAATAATTGTTAGGCCTGTTGTAAATTAATACCCGTGTAGTGCCGGTAAAATATAGTACCGACCCATCTCTACACGTAGGTGTCGTAAGAGGCGACTAAGGGATTACGAACTGGGAACTACATCATACATACTGCGGTCACCAACAACCGCGATGCAGGTGCCAGCCTGCCATATCATGCCACCTACCCTAAAAAAGCGATCATAAGCTTTAGGGCAAAGTGGCATAATAATATGACCACGGCTATTATCTGAACATCACTATGAATATTTATCATATTTATTTAATATTTATTTTCGCCAATAGCTAAATGAGACCAGGATTTAACTTTATATTTTTTTATGGCGTACAAAACAAAGATTTTTATTTATAAAATATAGAATTTTACATGTCAAAACATTAGATTTCATTACATTACATAAAATTATCGTAGATTCATTAAATTATCAAAACAAAATAAAAGAATCACACACACACATGGACACTTAAAACTAGTCAAATAGTCCCCCGCGCAGGATTTAATCAATTAATTTGTAATATTTATACTTAATGTTCTATTTTTGTAAATCTCACAATATTTGATTGATTGATAAAAAAATAAATTATTATTATTAAATTATTATTAAATCATAGTTTGTACATAACAATTTCAGATGACCACATTTTCTTGTTTCATTACTTATTAGAACAAGATTTGCCAGTAGTCGCGGGTTCTAGTTTTTGAAAAAATTTCTTTATTATGTTACTTAAACCATGAAACTGAACAACTTTTCTCAAGAATCATAGGTCGAAATACGAAAAGATTGCGTCGATGGGAGGTCAAAAAAAAATTTTCGTATTTCGAACCATGTTTCTTGGGAAACGTTGTTCAGTTTCTTGGTCTAAATAACATGATAATAATATGTTTACATGTCAGTAGGACCCTATATCTATTTTTGTCTTCGAGCAAAGAGAAATCGTGTAGCTCTATGATTTTAAAAAGGTTTTCTCTGGGTAAAACACCAGTATCCACCACAGTACAAGAGACACAGCCCACTCACTCTACAACTTCCGTACACATAAAATAAAAAAACGTTTCAGTCGAACATACATAACACGCCGTCCCACCCACCATTCATCAAAATTATCTATACATCTACACTACATCATCGTTGTCATCCAATGCGGCTTTATTTAATGTTTTCGTTTTTCAAGCGCTTACCATACTAAAATGAATAAGTAGCTGTTTTCTTTCTCTAGAACTAATAAACCTGTTTACTATTTGGTTTACCATTAGGCTAAGAACAGCACAAACCCATCTCTACCCGTGAGTGTCCTAAAAGGTGACTAAGGAACCGGAGGTAGAGGAGCAGCGTCCTTCTGCGTATCATACCATCTTATATACTGCGGTCACCGAAAGCCGTGATCCATGGTGCCAACCGCAACGCTATCAAGTGTGGTACCTTCCTTCCGAAATTACCACGCATTTTTACCGTAACATTCTAGAGGGAGCTCCCTGTCCAGCAGTGGATTCTAAATAGGATGTTAGATATGACGGCTATTTTATAATCTTATTCAACATCTTATAATTTTGGAAATAAAATGAATAGACAAATAAACACACAGATAAAATAATAGTGGTAGTTAAGTGACTGTCAGGGTCAGAATTCAGAGTGAATTATAAGCGTTGTCACTAAGTTAGATTAATTGGCTTGGCTTGGCTTGGCTTTGTAGGTTTGTTACGTTCTGTCTAAGTTATGTAATAGGTAATTTGCTTCTAAAAATTTGGAGTTTCTCACTTACGTCGTTTTCCCAAATCTACTCAAGTTGCAAGTTGGCTTCTTTTGGGTGAGCTAGCCTCATCTCAATCTAGAATAAAAGAATGAATAAGAAAAATAACATTTATTTGTTTTTGTATGGTGCCAGCTAAGTATAGCTAACGATCCTCCTCATGACCTGTCATTCGCGTACGAAGCGAGCGGTGTATCTCGCCTATTGTTGAACCTGTGATAACGGAGTGGAAATTAATGGACGGGGGACGAATTCAGAGCTCATTAAGGATCGTTTGTGAACATTGTCTTATGTATACGACTCATTTTTAAACTTTGTAAGTATCTATCATCTGTTTTCGTATGTGTTTGGTTTTTGCACAGAAATATAAGTTTAATAATGAATTGGATTAAAGCTTAGAAAAACACATAATAGTCAGCTGATCAATCAAATTATTTAAGGAAATCAAATATTCTTTTTGATAGCTTTAGCTGTTTCCGCTTGCCTTAAAAAAATACAAATAAAAAAAATAGCAATATAAATGACAAACAACCACACAAAATTAAAATCCTAGCGTAAAAATAGCAGTATAAAGTAGCGGGTGCTGGACAATAATTTTGGAAACCCACGCGCAGGAGCACGCGTTTTCTTACGTTACGAGTAATGGTGCTCATCACCGAAATCCGGAAACAAATCTCATCTATCCCGGCTGGGAATCGAACTTGATATTTTCGGCGCAGCAGCACTACTACTGCGTCTCACAATATTTTTTTCAACACATTTGCTCATAAAACAGCTCTATTTGCACTGTATTTAGGTCCATAATCATTTCTTTTATCATTATATATTATAGCACTAGTTATATAATTTTTGTTTTTTTTTTATATTAACAAAGAGCAAGGAGTTCTAATGTCTTAAATATTTATGACATTTTCGTAAATATATACCTAATGTTGATGAAAATATAATATATAAACAGTTTGTTGCATGAGATTAGTTAAATTTGACAACAAATTAACATTAATTGATTTTGTAAGCAATAAATTTAAAGTTTTTGTACTTTTTCAATGACTACGCTGTTTGGGAGCATTGCCACTGCTTCGTCACAGCCAGCTCCTCATTTGAAAAAAGAAATGCGCGCGCAACAAGAATTCCGCGCGCCATTTTTCAGAAGTATTTTCCAAAGAGATTTGAACCTCGCTACGCTCGGTCATAGAGGGATCCGAAAAGTGTTGGCTATAGCTTGACTTTTTACTCATGTAAAGAGTCATATTAGAAAAAAAGAGATAAACATGTTTATGATTATCTACTTTAAAACGTCGCTGTAACGCTTTTTGACCAGCTAGAGATGTGCAGGCACTCGATATGACGAGTGCGATAATGTAGTATTTCGACTTTTTTAAAACGAAAGTATTAAAATTCACACATTAAATATTGACGAGGCTTTGAGCAGATGTTAGACGCTCATGATGAATTCAAAATTTTGTGACTTTTAAAAAAATCGTCTTGAATTCTAATGTTTTGTATGCTATTTACAATAATGATCGCTCGGGCGCGGGTCGCGTATGGTGAAGGAGTCTATTCCAAGGGGTGCGTAGAGTGTCTTTTTCGCATTTCTGTATTTATAGTTAATATTATAAAAAAAAGGAATTCATCAGAAATGAATTAAGCTGCTTTATTTATTCTCTCATTTAATTCAAATGAAAAGTAAATGAATAAAATTACAGAACGTTACGAAGTATATTTAAAAAGTTATGAATCTACTAATAAAGTTACCTACTACCTAAAATAAAATTACAGAACGTTTCGAAGTATATTTAAAAAGTTATGAATCTACCAATAAAGTTACCTACTACCTAATAATAACTCTTATTTTCGTCACCGTTTTCACTCAAGTCTCTCTGCAAGTGTTGTTTATTTAGTAGTTTTATTGCCTAGTTGCAATGCCGCTGCTATGCAGTTCTACTTTATCTTTAAAACTTGAAGGGACCTGAAAATAAATAAATATTGAGTACCGATGATATGGTACAGTCAACAGTACGTCAAGCTTGACACATTGGACGGTGTACCGATCTTATTTCAATTGCTGTAGAAGCTAAAATCACGCTTGTAACACTCACGAGTTGTTCAGTGATAAAATAGCCCACAACAGATTAGCATGGTGTCAGGGCATGAAGACCCTATGTACCTATTGGTGATGCCAATCATTACTCCGAGTAAGATGTTTTTAAAATAAACATTATTAAACACCCTGTATTATACAAGTTTTGTCATTCGTTTATTTGACACAGAATTTGAAATAATGTCTTTTAAATCAATTAATTTAATAATAATAAAATCACACATTTCCTGAAATTTGCAAAGGTCAATACTTTTTTTCACGGAGACCGATTTTTTTTGGTGCCATAGCAAAAGACTTTAGTGATGATTAGGTCTATTATTTGACATAGGTTTCACTTATGTACAATACTTTTCAAATTTTTTGGCTAGAGGTCTAGGGAAGAGTCGCATTGTTTTTGGTGATAATGTTTATTATTAAATATATTTTACTAAAAAATAGCAATATATTGATGAATTAGACAACACAACGGAACCCTAAATCTACCAAGTCCGACACGCACTTGGACAGTTTTTATATTACTCGGTAGATTAACATGAAGCGATATAACCATTTACAGAGACCGTACTAGAATTATGAAGTGAGCATCTGATTTAATTCGATAACTTTTTAGACATTATCGATAACCACTATTTACATCTCTAATGGTGGATAATCAAAATCATTCGCGTTATGTAGATATTCTTGAATTTTTCTTGTAATTTGCAGTATATTTCTTTGTGGAAGGTTTTTTTAAATTGATTTACCTAATCTTTAATATAATTTGTTGTCATTTTAATGAGTATTACACATTTTTTTGCAAAAATAAGCTTCTAAATATTACTTACAAATGAAAGCATAAGAATTCTTCGATGTCCTGTTTCCTAGAAGAATGAGATCCGCATGCCGGTACGATTTATGTATTGTTCAGCATTTAGGCTTTTGTGTACAACACTTATTTGATTAGATATAAGTATTTTAATAACAGTAAAATTATAAAAACTACAGAGCCGGTTCGCTCACGACAACATCAAAACAAATAGTTTCATAGACGACTGAAAGTAAAGACAACGTCATACTAGTTGTCAAGAGAACAATCAGATAACTTTTTAAATTAGCAGAAGTGTAAAAAGAACCAAAACAAACCTGGTTCCAACTTGACGTTTCAAAAGTGCAACACTTGACAAGCCTTCAAATCCCTCTATGACCGAGCGTAGCGAGGTTCAAATCTCTTTGGTATTTTCATTTGCTTTGATTTTTGTGACTAACTAACAATGTCGTTCGTCGGTTTCAAGAGAAGCGCAGCGTTTTTCTTACGTCAATGGTTTCAAGCAATGAAGATTTTTTTTTTAAGGAATTTTATGGCCTGGTTACAAAGACCTTTAAGCCAAGTCTTATTTTAACACTTCACTTCACTAGATTTATCTGTTTATTTACAATTTATTGTAAATGAAGCGGATGAACTTAATTTAACCCCACAGGAAATAATTACTGGGGCAAAAAATGCAAGTGAGAGTCTCCTTCCAGCAAAATCAAAGGAAAAATAGGTTAGATATAGATACATTCTTGCCTACGAAAAGTTCATTGAATGTAAGAACAGCAAAAATGCCAATTCGTTTTCAGAGAATATCTTTTTGGCTTATTTCAATGAGCTGGCGAATAACTATAAACCTAGCTCTTTGTGGTGTATTTATTCCATGTTGAATAGTATTGTGAGAACGGAAAATGGATGCTCAGAAATTGCAGGTAAGCGAATTTGATTCGTTTTTATTCGCAAATGTGTTGAAAAGCGTCGTAAGAAGCTTGTGCGCTTTGGTGATTACACCCTCGGCTCCATTACGCCCTCGCCTGCGGCTCGGGCTGCCATTTCTGAGCCTCGGCTGTAATATCCAAAATAGCGCACGTGCATCTTAATGTACTATTAACATATTTGTTAACACGATGCATACGATTTAAACAATCAAGTTACCAGGGCCACATAACCTAGAGCAAGCTCTGTTCGCTAGCCACAGCTGAATGACTTTGTCGTCGAAGCGAGACCACAGCTGGGATGTCATGCTACGAACAGATATTGCGGTTCCCAGCATCAGAATTTTACACCACGCTGTAGAAACAGGAATTGAATTATTAAAGGCATTTGAGAGCAAGCTTTAAAAGAATTCCTTTCACTAGAACTGTTTCTGGTAGAGTGAAATTCAAATTGCACTTGAGAGAAAAAAATATGTGAATGGCCAAAACTGTTTATTTTTTGCTTTATCTTCGTAGAGCGTAAGAAGTACTTATAAATAAAAATAAACATACTAAGAAACTCAATAAAGGAGATCCAGAAGTCTTTATAACATAATAATCCAATAGTCTCATAACAAAATCGTTTCAATATATTAGGCCCTTAGATACATCTTAGCCACAAAAATTGGCCAATAACGAGACGAATTCCACTCAAGGGTTTCTCCACAAGAATTTCTTTGAGAGTCAAATAATTGGATGGAAAAAATGTTAGCAGAAAAATAAGAGGGGTAAAGATAATTTTCAAAAGGTAATTGAGTGAAATGGACAACAAAGAGTTACCCAGACCGTGAAGCAAGCTAACGAGTCGTCCCTTACTTCGGTCATAGTAAACCGGTTTTAATAACGTGGAAAACCGGGTAATTACCGGCTTTCGACATACTTAATTGGTTGTAACGGGTTTGGTAACAGCCTTTTTCAGCTGGTGAGTTTATATTAGTCATTACTTACTATTGTAAATTGTATTCTCTTTGCTATTTGAGATTGGAGACCCCATTTCCCGACAGTAAATTGCAATTTTACCCTTTTAGCCCTTTGTCCAAGCCATCTTCCGACTGATATGATGATGATCACGAAACCAGAACGTTTATAAGACTGTTATTTGGCCCTTTGCTTAGCTTTGCTTAAGGTTATCTTGAAAGATGCTACTACAATTCTTAAGACAGACTGACAAAGGTTACTTGGAATAGGTGCCGCTTTTATTGATTCCGGAGCTATAAAAACTGCCGTAAATTATGTTTAAGACCAAAAAAGTATATACAAAAATTCCCTCATAAAAGGCACTTTAGGTACAATTTAACAAAGTTTGTAATCAACCCATTGAAACAGTCTTGCTGGGGCTGCCTTCACCACTCCGACATTACAACCTAATGAATGCAGTTGGTACAATGAGCGGCACTCTCTTTTACTGCACATAATGAAGCAATCTGGTTTAAATGCATAGTGTTTTAGTAGAGTTTTAATTAACGTGGTAAAAAACATATATCGTAACGATAGGGTTTTTGTGCAAAGTCCGTCTGGGGAAGTACCACCCCTTTGCCTATATCTGCTGTGAAGCAGCAGTGTTTGCACTGCTGTGTTTCGGTTCAAAGGGTAAGGAATCCTGTGAAATGACCGGCACGTGAGTCATACCATATAACCATCACATACTTTTATTTTGACATACTTATTATTGTACTTAGTATTGACATACTTTTATTTTGTTTGAATTATTTTTATTTTATTTCCAATATTATTGACGATCATATTATTCATTGACATCTGAACAATCTATGTAATTTTGAATTTGATAATATGAAATAAAGAAATCTAAATCGAATCTAAATCATCTTAGTTCTCAAAGAGAGCAACGCGCTTTGCTTTCTTATTAGTTTGAAAAGATGCTACTAATAAAATAGGGTGTGCTATGGACGGTGGTGACCACTTACAAGGTAGCCCAACTGCTCGTTAGCTCACTTGTAACATAAAAAACCTATCATTCTGTAGGGCTCGTAAATTTCAGTGTTGTATAAAATTATATCGTACAATCATGTTTGTTAAAGTACAATAAATCAAAGTAAATCTCACTGGTAAAATAAAAGATTTTAAAATTTACATTTAAATTAAAGAAAAATAGCTAAAGAAAGAGGAAAGTTGTCTGTAGGAAAATAGGACACTTATTTGCATTTTGTTGTTATATTATTTATATAATGTATGTATATATTAGGTCTTTACCTATGAAATTGCCGTTTTGTATGGCGAATTTTAGGTATACTCAATTTTCAGTACTAATTTTTTTGCATTTTTCTTAGGAATTATAAATCCAATCTTTTTTATTTTTTTAAGCGTTATTGGGAAGACATTAAGATAACTGAAGCTTAAATTTGATTTTCGAAAAATATTATCTATAAAAAAATATAACAAATCTAATGATGAAATCGGACGACAATTAAGACGAACAATTTTCGAACCTTAAATTTTATATATCAAACTAAAAATAAAAACTTTATTTTATGCGTAAATTAATAACCTTGAAGTCAACTTTCAAATATAAGACAAATGAAAAAAATTGCATTAGTATTATAGGAATTATGATCTCATTAATCTGTAAGAAAATAACGGCAATTTCATAGGTAAAGACCAGGTATATATTTTTATGTTTATTTATGTATATTACATCTGTGTATATGTGTATTATTTTATGTAAGTATATATGTGTATTTATTTATTCTATGTCTGTATTTAAGTATTTTGGTAAGTAAGTTTATTGTTTGATTTTATGTATCTAATTTATTTTCAAATTAGTCTAACATAGTTAAGCAAACTCTGCACTACTCGTGTCCATCTCAGCGATTCCCAGTCCTAAGGTTGCCTGGAAGAGATTGCTCTAAGGAATAAGGCCGCCTTTGCGCGCAATTAGATATAAGGTTTCTTACGCAATTACGCTTAATTTGTGTGCAATAAAGAGTTTCTATCTATCTATCTATCTATCTGTTTATCCAAGACGAAAGCGAAAGTCAAAAAATGTTCGGAATTGACAAAAGCTTTCGACCATACACGTGGTCAATCGTCATGATGAAAATGAGCGATCGCCTTAGCTGGGCCCTCCGATCAACTCAGTGGGAGTATGACTAGACTCCCACTTAGTCATGACTAGAACTGTAATCATGAATCGAACAAAGAAGAGAATTCACAGAGCTAAAGCGTCAGTGATACATCAATGGCGCGAAAATTGAGCTATTGGCATTGGTAGCCCCTATGGATAGCCCAATCAGACACTTTCATCGACGTAACTTTTTGGCCATGTGGTGCCGGCAAAGAACAGTACCAACACATCTATACACGTGAGTGTCTAAGAGGCAACTAAGGGCTTATGTAGCAGCATCTTTTTGTGTATCGTACCATCTTACAAACTGCGGTCACCAACAAAAGCGGTCACCAGCCGCAACGCTTGGTGATTATGGTATAATTCGTCAGCATTTTTCTTGCTATAGTGAGTTAAAAATTGTGTTTTGCTCAAGAGCAAAGTTATTTTGAGTCTCGTGCCTTGAAACCCACGCTACGCGACAGATTAGATAATAATAAACCGCTACGCTCAGGACTGTATTTTCAGGCATCTCGCTTCGCTTGAGTTTCAATTAATGAAAACACTTGCTCGGGTTGCAATTCAAATTTCGAATAATTTATTTCAGATAAGAATCCAAATAATTTGTTTGTAATGCAAGCCACTCAAAACTAAATGAAAACTTTGAAGCCTTGCAAACATTTTTAATTCTTGTTACTGTTTAAAAACAGCTTAACTTTCGAGCGGAGCGAGAATTCGTGAAAAAAAAAGATTTTCTAATTTTCTCAAAAATGTGTTCTATAACACTTATACATCATAAAAAACAAGTCTCCCAAAAATGTCCGTCCGTCGGTCGGTCGGTCGGCCAGTCGGTCCGTCGGTCGGTCTGTCCGTCACGCTTTGGCCTAGCGGCTAAACGAATGGTCCGATTGACACCATATTTGGAATTTAAGAGGTTTATGCAAATCCATCGAAGGGTTTTGAGTGGTTTCCTGCTGGCTCTCATTTTGAGGGTAGCTGTCATACAACGAAAATGAAAAATTGTAATTTTCGCAAAAACGGCTCTCAAAATCTTGATGAAACTTTGCATGACCAAGCATCTCCATTTAAGGTATTTGCGGCACTATCAATTGGTCTCTAGAAATTCATATAAGGGGTGTTCCCTTACTACTAAAATTTAAAAATGTGATTTACTCAAAATCGGTTTCGCTGAGCTTATTTTGATGTTCTACAATCTGGATTCTAAATTGGTTTTCTTCCAGACTGCATATTTCATTGAATAATTTTTACATAAATCTAGTTGGTATAGGTAGTTTGTATTTTCATATTATTTGTATGGAATTACAAACTTAAGTTTGCAGTTGGTACTTATTTACTCATTACTATCCGCAGCCTTTATAATATAGTTTGGAATGTAAATTTTTAGATTTTAGTTTTAAGCCTTAGTATTATATGACGCATTTTTAAAAGAGTATTATTTTGTTATTGTATTTATTGACTATGAAATTGAATTTGCTATGTATTACGTCTTGAGTTATGTTTGACTCTACTGTTTTTATTTTGAAATTAGTTAATTGTGTACTCCATTATTGCGACACCCTCAACAGGGTTATTGTACTAGCACTTATACATAAATTTAAGATCCTTTCACTGTACAATATGCAAATAAATATGAATATGAATATAGTAGTTAGAGCATTCGGCTCTTGATCCGGATGTTCTGGGTTCGACTCCCGGCGGGGATACTGTTGAATGATGACTCTCTTATATCGCGAGAAAGTAAGTGCAGTGCTGCTGTACCATTAATTTGTTAACTTTTTTAAATATTTTGTTTGACCAAAAAGAACAATTAAATCTCTAAAGAAAAATGAGTTTTCTTTTTTCTACGAGCATCGAGACTTTTATCTTCTTTAATAAATAAACCCAGCCAATAAACCACAAAGATTCTCAATTTTAGTTTTCACTTGCAAAATAAAATACTTTGTTAAACTCCACTACAACCATGCAATTTGTTTAAATACATATTCATTAATTGCAAGTAAGAATCGTAACGAGTTTTTTATTTCTCTTTTTAGCGTTCTTTTAACGAAGCAGTAGTATTTGTTTATAGCAGCACCAATAACGTTCATATGTACTTAAGTTTGTTTCCGAAGTCAGAGATTTTCAGCGATTAGATTAGAACTGATATTTTGTATACAGTTTGTATTTTGTAGTTTTAAGGGGCGAGAAGTCGATTTGGTAAAATTCGTGTACATCGTTTTTTTTTTTCGTTTTTATTAGAAAAAGAAAATAGCGCGATTTAGGAAATTCTACAACGCCATCTGTTGATAGATTGTTTTGCTGTAGTTTTCCTACTCCTTACTAGATGGCGCTGTATTACATGATAAAATTTTGGATTTTTAATATATTTGAAATCATCTCTGCTAATCTTTTGAAAATAGTCACACACTGTTTTGATTAATATTTTGCATCCCATTTAAAGTTAGAGATTTTTTTTTGGGTAATAGGTGAGCTTTGACTCCTGGTAAGTGACGTTTTCACTCTAGTCTTAAAAAGGTTTAGATTGTTCGGGAGAAAAGATCGACAGGGAGGGAGTTCCACTACTTATACCTTGTTTTTTAGCATTAGAAATCGTGTAAACAAAGAAGCAGTGGTAGTAAACCTTTTTCTACAAACAACAATCTGTACTTAATAATAGACGAAAATACATTTGGCAGGCTTTAAGCTTTGCGCTTGAGTCCACTCAGACCGGCTTCAGAATCATCCATTATTAAACGAAATATTATAAAAATAAAATAAATAAAAATTGTGTTTATTTTCTCCCAAAAACTTAATTTACAACTTTTGTAGGCGCAATATTATTATAACATTAATAAAAAAAAACATTAATAACAATAAAATAAGCAATAACTCACAATAAAAACTTAAGCGAAACTTCGTGTTGTGACACGAAGTGTTTCGGACGATTAAATATCAGAAAACAGACGACTAGACAAATATCAATATGATAAAATAACAAAATATTGAATGGCATAAATTTAGTTGGATTTGGCGGAGTTTATCTTTGATGACTATTTTACAAACCTACTATCCAAGTTATAAACTGGAAACATCGACAAAATCTGCATTCAAGTTTACCTACACACGTTAAATTGTGCGTTTTAAAAATTGTGTTGTCGTACCAAGGTAAATGTGAAGATTTTGCTGTATGTATTGAAACAGTTGGCGCGATGTCCGAAAAAGTACAGGGTATGTAAACAGACATCGAAGGGACGTTTTGATGACAAAGAGGACGAAAATCGTCCGTCCTTACGTTCTGGCAACGCTGCGAATAAGTAAACCTCTATTGTGACTACTGCCGTTATTCTTTTTAATTTTATCGTGTTAAACTAGGTAAGAAGCTTTTTTAACTTGGCAATTAAGAGACCAATTTTTAAATACCTCAAGTTTTACATTATATCAGCTATAACTATTTATCGAAAGCGAAATCGCCAGTGTTGAGTGAAAATTTTACACAGTACGTACTCTCCTTGTAAAGCGATAGTTGAATTTACGAAGGAACATGTCCGTGACTTTTTGATACAAAACAAACGGGAATACCACGAGATCGCTTGAAATCTTTATCAGCTGCGTACCCCGTAATCAAAGTACTGCATAGGCAACACACTATGTTTATTGTCCACTAAATCACAAGATACACAAAAACAATAAATTCTATCGTTTAAAACCCCACCCCGAGCTCCACAAATAAATAAACTTTCCGTCATGTTTGCAACTTCTGCCTCTTTAGGTCTCTGAAAGCACAAACTGACTTTCAGTCATTGGCGTAAGAAAAACGCTTCGCTTCAAAACACACTGCACGTCGGTTTCCAAAATCTTTTTTCTAGTTTATTTTTATTAATTTATTTGTTTTGTTGTAGACATTGAATTTATGGTATTTTAGTATTAAAGTTTGAATAAACTGTCACATTAGTGGCTATTTAGAACCTAAACACATAAATAAAAAATTATGACATTTTTCGTAATATATTTTAGCTAGCCACTCGTTAACGTTTATAATATAAAAGACCCAAACTTTCTTCTTTCTAATGCTAAAAACACTGGGTATAGAATGCTCACGCAAATTGGAATCGTACAACGTATAAATAAACGTTCCTGATGCGCAGCTGCTGTGCGCATCAGAAACGAAGAAGCTTGGCGCTTGATTTGACAATATGACTATATTACGATATGACTGGATACATGACTGATACTATTTATACGATGTACGATTCCAATTTGCACGAGCATTTTTTTCATTCACTACTCGACAATCTTACTTAAACAGATCACAAAATAGTCGCAACTGTCTCAGGCTAGGTACTAATAATATCTTCCATTTCGCCCACGACTAGACAAACCATTTTCTCTACAAGTTCATCGTTCGAAGATGACGTCAGAATAGAGCTTATTTCAAGGACATACACAATGCGTAGCTTTTATAGCTCGGGGGTGAAAGAACCTACAGGCTTACGTTTTCATTCTGACTGAGAACATATGTTATTGTGTGGAATAATGGAGATCGCTATTTTTATTACTTCTAAGAGCGAGACAATGCTATATTTTGTTAACTGGTGAGAGATAAGGTGAAAGGGTGATGTTAATGTTGAAGACCAAGTGATTAATTGGTCATTATTTACATTATTTATTTACTGTTATATTGTCGACATCTTCTGCATTTTCAAAGGGAGTGAGTCCGACGTAAGACTATACGTAGAACACCTAAATTCTATACACCCAAAAACTAAATTTACAATCGAGATAGAAAAAGACAGAAGCCTGCCATTTCTAGATGTCCAAGTTATGGCACGACCTGATGGCACATTAGCGCATTCCGTGTACAGGAAAAAGACACACACAGATAGATATTTAAATGCTTCTTCACATCATCACCCCACACATTTGTTCTCGGTCAGGACTTCTTTGACAAATAGAGCAAGGGACTTGTGCGATCCAGAACATCTGGAAAGTGAACTGACAGTTCTGGAGAAAAATGGATACAGGGTGAATAAGAGACAGCCCCGTCGGAAGAACAAAGAGAAGGCTTCAGAGGTAAGCAGACAATCAGCGTTCCTACCATATTTGAAAGGTGTGACGGACAAAATTGGATCATTGCTGGGCAGATATTTAATTCGGACTATATTTGTTCCACACACCAAAGTAGCGAATCTGGTGCGTACACCGAAGGATGTTATCCCCTATCAAACACCGGGGGTATACAAAGTTGACTGTAGCTGTGGAAGCTCATACATCGGCCAAACAAAACGCGCTATCGCCCAAAGAATTAAGGAGCATATTACGGCAGTGAAAAACCGACAAACTTACAAATCCGCAATAGCCGACCATCTGCTGAACTCCGGAACTAACCACTGGATAGAAGAGTTACATGCGCCGAAAGTCCTCTCCACCGACCGACAATATTTCCCTAGAATGGTCCGTGAAGCTATTGAAATAAAGAAATACAAAACTTTCAATAGGGAAGATGGTTTTAACATATCGGTGACATGGAACCCAGTGATAGATCGCATAAAACCGCGCGTAGCATCTTCGGACCGGTCCGCGGACGTTGTGAGTGTTGTGTGTCGTGACTTTCCTGTGCGAGACAATAACAATTTTAGTTTACCCTCACAATAATATCTACGTAGTTCACCTCTCTTCAGTCTACCCGAGACCACGGCTGTTGCAACGCAACCGAAACGTCGGGAATAATAAGGTAATTTATTTTGCCTAATAACTATTATCGCGCTAAGACCCGAAACAAAATAAACATGATTGAAAAATGCGAAAGTCTAAAACAAACATTAGATTAGCTGGTCTATAAAATAATTCATTAGTAATCCACCCAAATTTACGACCGCATGATTTAAAAAAAAGTAATAATAAAGGAATTATAAAAGATATTATAAAATGCTATAAATATTATATACTTTACATTTAATTACCTTTATTTTTATTTATTTTTTAAGTATATAATCCTCCTATATTTGTAAAAGAAACACAATTAAATCTAAAAAACAAATTTACGTAAATCTCAAAATTGCATTAGACCTATGATAAAAATGCTATCAGATCAGTTCTTCAATGCTTTTGTTTCATTAACGTCCCTTAACATATAGTGTACTAAATCCAACAAAAAAAATGGAAATATAAACTTCCAGAAATTGAAATTGTACCATCCAGTTTGAAATTTGGGTGGATTAAAAAATATAGTCTCTTAAAATTGCATTTACAAAAATTTAGCCTGATATGAATTTTTTCTCCAAAATATAGGATAGCTCTTAGGGTATTGGTGGAAAGGCCGTTTTTACAAAGTTGGCTATACCTAATCTAGGGGATTTGACGGGAGCCTTGCCTTTTACACAGAGCGACTGCCACCTGACCTTCGCCACCCACATGGCATATCAGACCCAATCCTATTAGGCTTTGTCAGGTTAGAAGTCAATCAATGAAGCACGGCCCGTTGAATATACGTAAGATATAAATAAGGTCGCTATAATGTAGCTAGAGTATCTCAAAATCCTTCAGCAAGCTTCTTCGTAATGAAGTAACCTCTTTGAGTTCATTTAGCCCATTAGCCGTCCGAGAAGTTACGCGTAAAAAAAGGAAACTTTTAGTACAACTTTGTATGAAAATAAACTTTATCTGGAGGACAGGCGGTGCCCCAGGGTATGCGTCTAGGTGTGGTTCTCCGAATAAATACAGGTTACGTTCCCAAGTTTATTTTTTTTATTTTATTTTATAAGGTACATTTACAGTAGTACATATACAGACATTAAATAAAAAGGTTTCTTAGGTCTAGTTCTTATATGTCTACCAATTACAAACGTACACAGCATTGACAATAAAGAATATAAACAAACAGAACGATTAAAACATGCTGAGATCAATTAATAACTATAAATATATGTATATATAAAGAGAAAGAGAATGTTATGAACTATTTGGGGAGGGGGGGACTGACGATGATTTTCTTTTTAAGTTGGTCGCGAGTGGCGTTAAATATATCAAGGTCAAGTTTACTGGAAGCTTCGTTATATTTTGCACACATTCTTGGGATTGGACTGTGTAGAGCTAGATTTGTTCGATAGTTTGGAACGTGGAGAGGTTTTTGAATGGGGTGCCGAGGATATCTATATGGTACGTTAATTTTTATTTGGCCGAGAAGATGGGAGCAATTTATTTTGCAAGAAGTTAGTCCATGAAGGAATAGAATGTCTGATTGCATACGGCGATCGCGTAGAGTGTTAATTTTAAAGTGATCAAGCCGTTGGACATAAGGGCTTCTGTATGGAATCCCAGGTGAGCCAAATGCCAAGTATTTTGTGAACTTTCTTTGAATGCTCTCAATTTTCTGTGAGGAGATGCTATATACAGGATTCCACTTTAGTAGTTCCAAGTTAGTAAACTACTAAACGGATGAAACGATTTTGGAGAATTATTGTCGTTGAATTTGTCTTAGCGCGGTAAGGGACAGGCTTCCGAAAACTGAAACGTAACTGAACCATTTTCAGTAAATAAAACTTTCATGAAAAAAAAATCCATAAAAACTGTCTAATCAAGTTCGTAATTTTGAAATTTAAATACAATAATATTAATTAATTAAAATTATGAAAAATGAACATGGCGGATTTATTGGGGTCAAATTAATCGTCGGGAAATATTGTTTTTCCGCTAAACCTTTAAAGTGGGGTATCAAAATTAAGGGTTTTATAAGCAGAACTCCATTATTACAAACTATGGAGAATAAGTATGTAGCCGCTATCTTTTTAGCGACATGGTCATTTTGGCACCATAGACATTATGGCATCTTGGTCATTACGCCCCTGAACGATATTTGTAGATATGTGATTTGTGTTTCTTTTCCTCTTTTTGTTATTTTTTTTTCCTAATATTTTTCTCCCGAAAACTTAAACTGTGGATTCCTTTTCGGGAATCTAATGGAAAAATATGAAAAAAAAATGTAGTTTCATACTAAATGCGCTACAAATAAATGGTTGTTCCTTCTGAAAGTAATCCATAGTTTCAGTTTTCAGGAGATGTCTTTTCACATACTGTTTATGGAAACCGGTCTATCTGTTTTTTAGGGTTCCATACCAAAAGGGTGAAAAATGGGACCCTATTAATATGCCTCCGATGTATGTTTGTCAGCGGGGTGTATCTCGTGGACCGTAATAGATAAACCTCAGAGTAAAAAACTATAAAGTCCGTCATATACATGTATGAGCTAGTGAAGTATATCGCGTAACCCAGTCGCCTATACGAGTACTAGTCGGTAAAAAACTCAGTTAAGTTTTACAAAAATCAAGATATCTTTAAAAATCTAATGTTTTAGTATAAACTTTGTTTGCGAAAGTGAAAATATATCTTTTTTTACTTGTGAATTGATGATTAATACTAAGAACGGAAGCGGAAACAATCCGTAATAGCCATTTTATGCGTGATTCGTTTTTTTTCCTGAATGGTGTTTTCATCAGAAAAACTGTGGTAGTAACATTTATTAGTCCCATGTCACATACTTATTAAATAGAAAGATAAAAAATTTACGTTTTTGGGATTTGATAAAAATCCATACATTTTAGTATGGAGGTCCCTCGCAAGAAAGTGATACGCTTATGGCTCCCTCCATAGCAGAAAGTTCTGCTACTTAAACCTCCTTAAGATAAACAGTTGAAATTTTCGCAGATTATGTATTTCTAATGTCGTTACAACAAATAAAAATAAGAAATAAAGTAAGGGTAAGTTCCACACTAAAAATGTGCTTTTTAGGCGATTTTTGCTCGGTTTTTGTTTTAGCTCCATCGTAAAAACGGAAACACTTACACGCGTGAAAATGGGTATACGAGTACATAATAATGCATAAGCTACAAAATAACAACAAATAATAAAAACTGGTCAAGTGGGTATCGGACTTGCGCAAATTAAGTATACTTCTGCGTACCTGCGCGTCCATAACTAAGACGGTATGTTTACCTTAGTCGTAAGAAAGCTTCGGTGCGCGGGACCGACTCGCACTTGGCCGATTTTTTATATATCAAAGGCCACGTGACAAAATCACATTAATTTTAATTCGTCTATAAGTTTTCAATAGAAATGAAAAAAGGAAAAAGAAATATTTTTGATTATATTTAAGATTAACTTATTAAAACCTACAAAATTATTGCCTTTAAAATATTATTGTACTTATAATATATCCAACACAATCATTTATTTATTTAAACAACCGAAAAAATTGCGAATTGATATATTTTTTGTTGCTTAGTTAGTCCGTGTTCTGCACCACAGAAAGTAAAAAAAAATTGAAGCTGCTGCAAAAAGTTTTGACCCCGCCGCTATGTGAGCTTGCAACTTCAACCCGACCTGCGAGCGAGCAAGCAAGCGCCAACCAACAAGTAGAAATTCGCATACTCGTATTAAACGTGTTTGCGACATTAACATTTCGCATGCCAAGCGGAAACTATAGTGGTTTGTGTGCTCAAAACATGTATGTCTATATTTTTTTTTTACAAAACCAAAAGCTTATGCACTAAAGTTTTAACATTTAAAAAAAATACAAAGAGAATAAAGCCAATTACAGGTTTTCAAAAGATAGGTAATCAATATATACAAGACGGGGAGAACACCACCAATACAACACGAGAAATAAATATAAGCTAGCGAGCTTTCAGAGATCGTTGTAAAGGTCAGATAAGCTTGTACACACGGCCGCACATCGGTAGAAACACTTTTGGACCTTATGGCGTGGTAATAGAGTTGAAAAAGTTTCTACCGACAAGCGGTTGACCGTACACATCATGGCACCAGATGTGTACAATCGGCTCGCCGCGGACGTCACTGAGGCTCCGTCTTTGAAACTGTTTAAGGCTAGACTAAAAAATTGGCTTATCGAGCAAAATATATATTCTTTTAACGATGGCACAGTAAAAATAAAGGCTAACCTGTGCCTAATATTAGGTATTCACTAACTATGGCTGATATAGGTAGTTAAAATAAAATGAGACGAAATCAATTAGATAATAATTATAATGATTGTTTAATTTTGTGACGTGTAATGGAATGATTATGAATAAATTATGTTTTTTTTATGCGACAAGTGTGCAAACGAGCACATGCCTTATGTCTTACAGGACTCGACTCTAAAATAAAGACTGCAGCTTCGAATCTTTACCTATAACACTCAGTCGTTGTGTCAAAAGACTAAAAGGCTCAAGGGTTCTGAAACTCGAGCCGTTTTTAAAAGCGCTCGCTAATAATATTTGGTGGTTCTTTAATATAAAGTGTATTCTTAAATAGAATCTACGAAGTATTTATTCATTTATATTTGCGCTACTCTCACGACGGTATGGTGCGAATCCTTATGTCTTTTAATTCTTTTAGTCTTTAAGCTTAAAAGACTACAACTCTTATGACTCGAGACTTATAAGACTAGTTTAGTCGTGAGGCGTTAAAGATGATTCTTGTTTTTTATAAGCCTTAAAAGACTCTTTCATCACTACGGCACATTCATACACATGCTCCACCTGCGTGGTGAAGGATATTGGAAAGTGACGTCAGATACACTTCATTCCTGTCTTCGCTAGGGATTTCTCATACTTCTACTAGATACGGAATACTAGCAGCTGATAAAAAGTGTAACGTGTTATTAAATTTACTTTCACTACATTATGGTTTCATTTATGTATCTTATGAGGTAGATGACCAGGCTGCAGGATCCCGAACTAACCGCCGGCCCCCTTTCCCTTTCCTCGTGTCCGTACTAGTCAGGACAGTAGTACGGACACGAGGAACAACCCCTCTGACGTATGACTACGTCGACCCGCCAATCAGCCCGCAAGCTACAAGGAAACGAAAAACAAAACCCGCAGATTTTTAAGCATCCTTACACTGATTTCAATCTACTTGAATCTCCATCGTGGATACGTTCTTCTGATCTTCTACCTTTGATCTCTGGAGAGCTCTCTCGATCGAGGGCGAGTTCCTTTTTATGAAATTTTACGAGTAATTGTCTCTGTTGCCTTTGTGAATGCAATCTTGTGTAGAAACAAAAATAACAAGATGTTGATGCTTAAATAGCTGATCCCTGACACTGAGGACAAATATAGTTTTATCTACTAGGTTATTTTTTTGGACCTGATACGCATATGGCCACCTTATTAACAACTTTTGTTCTACGACTTTCCTAACAACACACAAAAAATTTCGACTCCCCAAATTAATAAAATAAGTAGGTACTTTGTAAGTTAGACTTACATATTGAACATCACAAGGGGTAAGCAGAGGCCACACCCTTCCACCTACTACGATCTAGACATACCTACTTTTCTAGCTTCTACTCTCATCAAAGCTTTCGTACACAATCAGTAGAAATTATTTTGGAACAAATTGTTATTTGTTATGCACGGCAGGAAAACTTGTATTGTATTGTATATTTATTTAATGGCATCACATCTCATTACAAAACGTATTTCGCCAATGTCAAAGTAAAGGAATTGTTACAAAATTATGGCGACACGCCAATGTCCAGTGAAAGATTGATTGATTACTGCTAGAATAACAGTAGTGTGACAGCAGGACGGAGCGATGGCATAGAATACAGCTCAGAACAAAAACCTCATTGCTTCAAATTTCTTTGGAATACAGTTATACGTTAGTATTATATAGTCTAAGGAATACCTAGTATTATATAGTCTAAGGAATACCTTAGTATTATATAGTCTAAGGAATACTATACGTTAGTATTATATAGTCTAAGGAATACAGTAATAGTACTGTCATTATTAAGCAATCCACCCCGCCCCCCCCCCCCTTCCGCTCGCACCTGCCCGCCTGGTGCTTCTGCTTGTCAGTTCTACCACAGTAAAGAGATAGGCTTATCAGCAGTATGGAAACTCGGCCTATTTTTTGAAAATCGAATCTTTCATCCATGGAGCGTCAGGGTTGTAACAAACACAGAAAAATAAAGGTCCGAAATCTTTGGTAACGAATCAAACATCAAATAAAAATTTTATTTTTCGAGCAACAAAGACCCATACATTGCATAACCTAACAATAAATACATACATTAAATAATAAATGAAAAACGAAAACAAATTTTAAACAAATTCAAAACAAATTCAATTTCAAACAAAGATTAGGAAACTTAGTCGCCTTTTATCACTCAAGGGAAGGTTAAGTTACTTAGTCGCCTTTTATGACACAATGGCAGATTAAGACACTTAGTCGCCTTTTAAGACACTAGGGCAGATTAAGACACTTAGTGGATGATTAGGACACTTAGTCGCCTTTTATCACACCCGGAAAGGGTAAGTCTATAAGTCGCCTTTAATCGCAAAACGTCACTTACCCGCCATTTATCACACAAGGGCAGGGCAGAAATAAAAATTTATATATTCATCCATATGCCGCACAATATGACATGAAACAACCGACAGCAAACTAACCCACCGCTTCCCTTCAGGCGACAACCGCGACAGAATTCAGGGCGAACTTTGCTTAGCGGCCTGTAGAAACGTGCGTCTGTGTGAGTGCGTCATTTTGGACGCTTCCATACTGCCACAGTAAATATATAAGCTAAAGCAGTATGGAAACTCGGGCCTTTTTTTGAAAAAAAGAACTATTCTGCGTCGGAGCGTCATGGTTGTAACCCAGATGTTTTGAAATAAGAATAGTATGATGAACTCAAATATTGGGGTGCTTCTATCAACTTAGTTCCTTTCAGCATGTTTTCGGACCGTAAAACTAAACAATTTTTTCCGAAACCCTTAGTCGCCTTTTACGACACAAGGAAAGGTTAAGAAGTCACTTAGTCGCCTTTTACGACACACGGGAAGGTTAAGGCACTCAGTCGTCTTTTATGACACAAGGGCAGATAAAGACACTTAGTCGCCTTTTATGACACAAGGGCAGATGAGGACACTTAATCGCCTTTTATCACGCAAGGGCAGATTAAGATACTTAGTCGCCTTTTATCGCACAAGGACAGGGACATACTTTTAGGAACCTATTTGTTTGTATTATGGTTTTGGCACCCACGACTTACTTCAGCGCGAAAACTGCTTATTTTCCTGTAGCGGTGTGCGCATGTGTGAGTGCGCCAATTTTGGACGTTTGTTAGGAGTTTCCATACTGCTTTAGCTTATATATTTACTGTGATACTGCTGATAAGCCCATCTCTTTACTGTGGTTCTACTGAATATGCAGACACAAAGAGATTTTAACCTCGCTGCGTAGCGAGGTTCAAATCTCTTTGAGCAGACATACGCGCGCTTCCAATTTCAAATTTTGGTTACGGTGTGGCATAGAGTAACACGATTTTTGCGCGCAAAGCCAAACGGGCTTGCGCGGTTTGACGCGTTGCTCTAAGCGGTGTGGCGATGCGTAAGATACTGGTGCAACAGAGACACGTATCAATTTATACTTGTATCGATCAGTCCTGCTCTGACGCATAGCTCTGCCCATGTCATTCTAATCAAACTACATTTCGACTGTACTAACCTCAGAACAAAAACCTCCTTGCTTGAAGTACTAACATTTGTATTTGTAGAATCTCAAAAGAGTCCTTCTTTTCTATTACGAGCCAACTTTCCCTGATTGCCACTGTAGCTAGTTTCTCCACTATCGTGGAAGGCACACACGTATTCCCTAAGGCAAGTAAACACAGGAATAACAGTACGAAAGTACTAAGATAATTGCTTTGGTGGCTCAGGGTTGCCAAATAAAGGGAATAAAATTTGACCAAACACGGCACTTGACAGAATGTTGTATAATGTGATCAGCTGCTTTCATCTGCACTTATCAAAAATTTTTATAAAATAAGTATCGTTTTTTTAGGGTTCCGTAGTCAACAAGGAACCCTAAAAAATCCATCATGTTCGTCTGTCTATCCGCGGCTTAGCTCAGAGATCCTTAGTACTAGAAATCTGTTATTTGGTATGAATATACATTTAATTCACGTCGACGAAGTGGTAAAATAAAATCTTGATAAAAAAAAATTAGGTTAGGTAAAATGGATGTGATTTTTTTTTCTTGACTGCCCCATTGTGTCGGGATGTCGTTGGATAGGTCTTTTAAAAATATTTATTTTAAATTTAACAATAATTGAGTCTGCAAAGATAATTTTTAGGGTTCCGTACCTCAAAATAAAAAAACGGAACCCGTATAGGATCACTTTGTTGTCCATCTGTCAGTCTGTCAAGACTCTTTTTCTCACGAACGGGTAAAGGTATCAAGTTGAAATTGAAAATAAATATTAATATATTATATTATATTTTATTTATATATATATATATATTTTTGTATGCAATTTTTTATTGGTACACTACCTGCTGTGATTATTTATGTATGTCTTTTCCTCTATACAAAGGTTGTCTGGTAGAGATCGCTCTCAGCGATAAGACCGCCTTTGCCCACTATAGCTAACCTTAAGTGTTTTTCTTTGTGTGTTCTTATGTTTATGTGTGCAATAAAGAATTTATTCATTCATTCATTCATTAATGTCCATAAACCACACAAGATCTGAAAATTTTAATTTTTTACAACGACGCAATCAAAAGATACGGCTTTTTATGTCCTCATCTCAATACATTTATGCACTAAAGCAAAACCTACAGGGTACTTCCCGTTGAACTAAAATTATGAAACATGGCAAGAAGCTAGGGCTCACAGTACAAATAAAGGAAAAGTATAAATCATTAAAAATTAAAAAATTTCTCACAACTAATAGTAACCAATTAAGGTGAGCTCCCGTTTCAAGAACTTTTCTATAAAAGAGGGGTCAAGTTGAATGGTCGCGGAGTTTTTAAAGTCAGAGAGCAAAACCTTTTAGTATAATCATATGGTAAATAGGTACGGAACCCTTAGGGCGCAAGTCCGACTCGCACTTGGCCGGTTTTTTTCGATATAGGGATCCGTTTGCGAAATATTTAGCTTGAAAGCGCAATTTTTTGTTGGAGTTGAGTGTCCCCCCCTGCCAGCTAAACGGTAGTTGTTGGAAATGTGAAAAAAATCACAGTAGTAAAATATATGATGAAAATAAAAGGAACTCTATCACAGCTAAGTAGGTTAATGAGCTATATCCGAAAAACTGAAAAACCTCGCTGAGCATTAGGAGATAGAAATATTAAGCTATGAACGTTATCAAATACTTAATTGAAACCTGCTTTGCGATAAAGTCGTAAAAAAATCTACGGAACCCTGTACTGTGCGAGCCCCGACATGCACTTGGCCGGTTTTTTTTAAATATATGACGTTTTGTGTGCAAAGAGTGAACACCCAATTATTCATGCGTTTACAAATAATCATTCACTTACTTACTGTAGTTTCTTAACCTACCTAAGTGGACACCTACACTAAGAAATAATATTTCAAATTGCTTCGGAAATATAATTCCACGAGGCGAAGCGGAAATCAGAAATATTGAACATATTACAAACACCTCTAAAGCTATTATATACACTTGACAGTGAATTGATCGATGGTCACCCGGAACTTAGGTTTGACCCCAACGGTAGGAAATGCACTTGAGCGATGAGCCTTTATACTTCCCACCGACGGTAAGGGGTCCAGTTCTCTCTTAAATATATAAAGGCGAGTTTTCTTTTATTTATCAGTTGGCAGTCATACTCAAAATTAAAATTTGGATTTTAAAATTAACCGGTCTTTCTCGGCTACGAACATGCTACGGCGTAGTGCTCATAGCAGGGTGCTACGAAGTCGGAAAGCTACTGAAGAGGAAGGCCCAGAGTGATTTATGTACTTACAAACAACTTTTACAATGATTCGTATGCACTATAATACTAAACTTGTTTACTATTATATATTATGTGACAACTATCACGCTAAAACGACGAAGCGCTCGTAGCACGGCGCTACGAAGTCGGAATCCTACCGAAGAGAGAAATACCGTCGATAGAAATCAAAGTGATCTATGTGTCGCAGTCAAATTGTATAATTTGTCATTTTACATTATGTCTTGGTATTCTACAAAATGCTGTGAAATTTTTAAATCGTCAATTTACATAATGCCGTGGTATTTCACATAACGGCACGTAATTCGCTTCGCTCACTCGGCTCCTGCGTTGTGGTCGTAAAATAACCTAACTCAACCAACTCGTTTACAATCAGTCGGCGCCGTTTTACAATTTGCCGACCGTTTACAGTTAGCCCGCGCGTTGGTAAACGGCGAATATGTACTTACTTACAAACAACTTTTACGATGAGCCGCACGCACGCACATACAATCATGTTACAGCGGCGAAGCGCTCATAGTGAGATGCTACAAAGTCGGAAGACCAATTCTAATTTGAAATAATATAACATGTAAAAGTATCTGGTGGCGCATATCCACCTGGGCAGTATGGTTAACAGCTTTCCGTATGCTGCTAGCGCGACCAAATAAAAGATACTTATTGAAATTTTATATTTCTACGCCATCAGCCCCAGGTACTTTTATGCAGACGTCCATATCATAGCCAGGTTCAAATATCTAAAACCAAGGTTAAGAAGTTTATTCAAGTACACAAACTACTAAGGGATACTAACGCATTTCAAGTACCAGGATAGCATCAACGTAAATCAGTGGCTAACGTACTGCTAACTTGTCAGCAGGTCGAGATCTCGGTCGCGGTCAGTGACCCCGAGCACGTCGCCGCCGCCGCTACCCCCGCCGCCGCCGCCACCTCCTCCCCCGCACACATTACACCCAGACAATGCCTTAGGTAAGATATATTTAAGCTGCATTTTGATAAGACTTTATGCGTTCATGCATCTCTAGTAAAAATGGAGAACGTAATCGAAACGACGACTCGCTTAACTTGTGTAAGGAGTCCGCGAATATGAAGAAAAAATATATAACATGAAAATAGTTTCTGGTCAAGTTACAAAGAAATTTAACCCATCTAAAGAGTATCCAAAACCATAATGTTTATTTTATAATGTTATATCTTCCACAACTAAACAATCTTGTTCAGAAAATCTGAGTCCAATAAGAAGCTCATCTAAATGAACTAAACTTTGTAAAGTAGATTCGTAAAATCTTTCTTAGAGTCTCCCATATTTTCAGTTGGTAGAAAAACAGTAAAAAGTTTATGTTACGAGAGAAGTATAGAACCAGATTATTTCGAGACTGGAGTGTTTATTGTTACCAAGCCATCTTGTGCTGTACGGAAAAAGTTTGTAGTTTTAGTCAGTGAAACAATATTGTAACACACATTGTTGATTTCAAATCTTTTAGATGTTTGCGTGAAGTTCAAAACTAACTGACATAATCTAAGTAACTGACTAATTTAAAACTTATAATAAAACTGCCATCCTTGTGATGCCGGCAAAGAATTGTACCTACCAACCCATCTCTACCCATGGGTATCGTAAGAGGCGACTAAGGGTTTGTACACCAGAGGATGGGCAGCAGCATCTTTCTGTGTATTGTACCATCTTAGATACTGCGTTTACTAACAACAGCGGTCCCCAGCCAGCCACAACGCTTGAAAGCGTGGTGACTATGGTAATTCTCCTCCAAAGTACCACGCATTTTCGCTGGAATTCTGGAGGGAGTTCCCTATCCTACAGTGGACGTTTCATGGGATGTTATGATGAATAAAAACTGTCAGTGCACGACAAACAACAATGTTTACCCCACAGAAAAATAAAGGTACTTAGAAGGAGGATTAAAGAAATAATTCGTCACTAGGTGGTGTAGGCGTTTTTCTGTGGATTTGACAGGTTATTTTGAATATTTTCTATGGATCATCGATGATGGGGTTGTGACATGTTGGCAGATGTCATCCCCTACTAAAATAAATTAGCAAGGTATCTATTCCGAGCGAAGCAATGAGGTCTGAAATCTTTGGTTTACCCTAATAGTTTTTATAGGTTGCTAAATTATAGTCATGGGCACGTCAAACTTGACTAGTCGGTTCTTCTACAATTTGTCCACTTCGGACAACTTTCCCAAACATCATCCCCAGCCTCCCCATATTAACTGTCTAATCAAATTCTCAAGTTTCTTATGGAGTCCGATTTATTTCCGGTGATATATTTTTTGGAGAAAGTTATTTGTTTCGATGACTCATCATACTTTGAGGATATTGGTACTCCGGCAACTGGACACATTGTATAAATTTTACAAACAGACTATCAACCACAGGTCGCGGAGCCCTAAGCGCCGCAGGTCGGCAACTGAGCGACCACAGTAACAACCGCGAGTCCTCCCTGGACGACTCCGGAGTGGTGGACGACCACGACGACGGGGAACACACGTCGGACGACCAGGCCCCGCATCCGCATCCGCGGCGGGCCCATTTCCTCGTCCAGCAGCCAGCTATGAACCCCACACCGCCTACATCGCTACCTCACATACAAAAGGTAGCACTGTTTATGCTAATGCTAAGATTTTATTTGCGAAGAACCTAGCAGTACTGGGTTATTTATTTTTGTACCACTGGCCAAATTTTTGTAAGTATGTTGCTCAGAACATGGCACTGAAAATCTTATCTTTTCATCTATGTATAATCACCCCTTTGAAGGATCATCGTTATTTTTAGGGTTCCGTACCTCAAAAGAAAAAAACGGAACCCTTATAGGATCACTTTGTTGTCCGTCTGTCTGTCTGTCTGTCTGTCTGTCTGTCTGTCTGTCTGTCTGTCTGTCTGTCTGTCTGTCTGTCAAGACCCTTTATCTCAAGAACGGGTAAAGGTATCAGGTTGAAATTAATACCATACATTAGGATCCATGAACCACACAAGATCTGAAAATTTCAATTTTTTACAACGACGCAATCAAAAGATATGGCATTTTATGTCCTCATCTCCATACATTTATTCAAAAATGAAAAACCTACAGGGTACTTCCCGTTGACCTAAAATTATGAAATTTGGAAAGAAGCTAGGTCTCACAGTACAAATAATGGGAAAAGTCTGAAATCATTAAATATTACAACTTTTCTCACAACTAATAGTAACCAATTGTGGTGAGCTCCCGTTTCAAGAACATTCATATAAGAGAGGGGTCAAGTTGGATGGTTGCTGAGGCGATTTTTGTTTTAGTTCCATTTAAAAACGGGAACACTTACAAACTTGAAAATTGGTATGTTTATAGGGCATAGGCTATAAAATAACAACAAATAATAAAATTTGGTCAAGCGCGTGTCGGACTCAAAATATCTAGCACATTAACTTACTGAAATTTCAACTAATACAATTGTTTATGTGGTGGTACGGAACCCTCAGTGCGCGAGTCCGACTCGCACTTGGCCGGGTTTTTTTTCACCCTGTATTAGTTACATAACGTACCAAACCACTAAAACGCGTAACTACCCAAATCTCTACACGTGTTATCAAACAAGACTATAAACAACACTCGCGTCTTGTTGGCAAGCCGGTCTCTTGGCATAGAGCCCAACCATTAAGTTATATGATGGCGACCGCGAAAACAACTTGTGTATAGCTTAAGTGCCTTAAGTCAATAATCCTTCGGCCATTACAGAAAAACTAATGGCCAATAAACAAAACGCAGGCTTACTTCGTTGTAATCTCTAATTTTGGAAAGACATAAATTTACTCGTTTTAATAAAATAAATGGCTGGTGAAAATAATTACGTGCTTTAGTCAAGATAGAGGGCACCTGTTAAAGAAATTCATAAAGAGATAACGATCAAATGGAGGATTCGCTACATGTTTAGGATACAAACACACACACAAACATCCAATCGTTTTTTTAGGTGATCAATTTACTTAAAAAACTATAAGAACTTAAATGATTGCAGGAAGCTCATACGCAACAGCCAAAACTGAAGAAGGTATCAAAAGAACCGCCCCAAATAGAAACGCAGACGCAAACCCAAATATCGCACACGAAGCCGGAGAAAATGAAAGAAAAGAAGACGAACGAGATAAGCAGCATTCATGAAAGATACCCGCTTAATCCAGACTACCTCAACCAGATCGTAGTACTAGGTAAAATCACTATAATACTATAACTGCACAGCTTAAAAAACAAATATAGTGTAAAGCCATCAAATAAAAGATCGGGACGATGTAGAAAAAAAATATAATACTACAAGTTCGTAATCAAATAAAAACACTTAGTTAAAGATAAAACAGATTTATCTAATAACTGTTATACAAAAACAAGTAACGTTATTAAAATCGCTGAATTTGATGGCGTTACACAAAAAGATGAAAAAACTAATTGGCACGGCTTAAACACAAAAGTGCACAGATCAAGTCACACTAAAGCCACTGAATGAAAGCTTTGCAACACCAAAGCCTATACTGTGACAAAAGACGCAAAACTTAGGATTATTTTCAAAATTACGTAGTAATGACAATGTAAGACTGATACTGCATGATTAACATTCTTTTACACTTTCAAAATTTTAAGCTTAGGAATAAACGTTCTCAAGTCTTTTTAATTCCGAACAATCTATGACGCTTGCATATTTTGCAAACTATTAACAAACTATAAACCCATGTACAGATTTCCTCTTCATTTCTTTTCCAAATTTTATTAGAAAATTATCTTTTACTTATATTTCTTCTTCTAATATCTAACTATTCGCTCTTTTTCAACTTGCATCTGCAAAAAGATGATATTTTCTTTGGATTTCAGAAGCATTATGTAAGGTTCTCTTTGATTTTAGAGCAATTCTCCAATATTATGTTGTGTGCTGTTTGACTCTGGGCATATTAAACCTGTACTACAAAGTCCTTATTCAAACGGCATCACATGGTCTCAGGTAGCTTTATGTAGACATATTGGCTTTAAAAAAAACATGAAAGCTACCAGAGTTGTAGATTCAGCAATTTAATTTGGCAATAATATAAACATAGATGCTAAAAAAGTCATCGACGTAAACACTCATATCAAAGCTTTCATTACAAGTAATCTGTTTGGCAAAATCATAGAAATGATTGGTTGCGTCTAGTGGCTGGTATTATTCACCATTAGCTTCACACTCGACAAGGTGTCGCCTTGTTGAGCATTTTATTGAACACTATTGCAATCTCGCTTCTACTACCCTCATTAATATCGTCAGGGGCGGACTGGCCATACAAACGCGCGCCCGACCTCCCTCCCGCGGAGACGACGAAAATTAATGAGCTCAGTTTATTGGCAGCCACGCACAAAACTCATATGGGCAATTACGAGCAAAATTGCACTTACTTCACAGGTTAGTAAACACAAAGCCAACGCTTCTGCCCCCCCAGTCCACCCCTGTTCCTCACAGGAAGACTGCAGGGTGACTGCGATTGGTTCACTAGCTGTCGTCTCATCCGCTACTGAATCGCATTCAAGTCATTCGATGTTACGTGTTGTAATCTTTAGTCAATCTTTTTCTGAACTTGCCACTTCTATGCGATTCACTTTTCGATGACATCAAAATTAATCTAATCACAATTTGGTCACAGCTAAACCAATACCGAATGCACTTTACTGGTAATAACACGGACAACTTTAACACCATTGGCATTTTGTAAATTGAGTACCGTGCATTTTCCTGCGTCATTTTTGATCCCAATTTCTCCGCTTTGGAATGCATGAATGATTTTTGAATAAATTGAATAGATTTAAATTTGCAAGCAGAAGCTTTGCATCGGTTAAATTTTTATGCGCTTTACATGCTTTTGCTGATATGACTTCTTCTTTCCTATCGTTTCCTTCTTCTTTCCTGGGTGTGTTGTTTATTTCTTTTATGTTGCTTTGAGACTGATTTTGTGTTTAATTTTTTCACAGATGAGCTCCTCGATAGGAACTGTGAATGCTGCGTGACGTGCTGTATAGACTACGAAGGCTGGCTGCAGTTTCAGAACTGCTTGTATGGAATAGTGAAGGATCCGCTGTTTGAATTGTTTATAACCACATGTATCATACTTAATACGCTCTTCCTTGCTTTGGAGCACCACGGCATGAGTGAGAACGTTAGACAGGCTTTAGATATAGGAAATAAGGTAATTCTTTAAATCTTCTTAATACATCTTTGATATGGTAACTGATAGACAATACACAGCATAAATCATCAGCAGCATACAATTTTGCACGGGAGTTCCTTATCTATCGTAGTTTTCCTAAAAAAACGGATTTACCTCCTTAAGGAGTCAAATCAATCCAGGAACATATGATTAAAGAAATTTGAAGTTTCTAATAAAAATCTAAATATTATAACGAACATCATGCAAATAACGCTTAACAAATAATATAAGCAGTGTTAAGCAAACAGCATTACAAGAATCGTATTTACTTCCAGGTGTTCACGTCAATATTTACGTTAGAATGTATAATGAAGGTGATGGCGATGAGCAAAGATTTCTTCGCGTGTGGGTGGAATATATTCGATTTGATAATCGTGTCGGCCAGCCTTCTAGATCTCATATTTGAGCTCGTGGACGGCCTTTCTGTATTGCGGGGCCTTCGTTTGGTAAGTAATCTAGAGGATTGAGTCTATCAAAAACCATATGACATTATTCAATGATTGACTACTTTACTAGAAAAATTATGGAATTTAGGTATCCAACTTTATGCACTTTACACAGCATATTCTACAAACAGTAATAAGTCCTCAAAAATCTGTTTAATATCACCTACTGTCCCTTATTTTAATGGAATCCTGTTCGAGCCCCTGACTCCCAACTTCCGAATTTAAGATTACCCACGAGACTCGACTCATCTGATACTCTTAATTACTTAGATCGATTTTGAGAAATTACGACAGAGTTTGAAGCAAAAGTAATGAGGACTTAGTAGACAGAGAACTTTTTAAGCAACTGCGTTTTGCAAAATAATATGAGACTGAGAATTCCCTGAGTAGCCGATTCTGTACCTACTTATAAATCACACATTTTAGATATAATTCTTCAAAGCTATTAACCTGTTGAATTTATTCATGAAGCTTGAAAAAAATTATAAACTTAGACGCCAAACAAAAAGTTCAACCAGTCGAACAGCTTTACATCGAAGGTCAAACCATTTTTAATTTTCGACATGTGTGTGTGATGAGGAAAGAGTTTTTTTTTATTGCCACCTACGAATAAATAATACTGCCACTTAAAAAGGGCGAGTTGAAAGTAAAAATCTGCGAGTTGAAAGTAAAAAAAAAACTGCTGAAAACACTAGCTGGTTGCACAAAATATAGCTCATTTGAGATTAAGAAAAAAAATGCCGCATGTTTAATAGTTTCTGTGTTAAATTTTTAGCATGGTAAAGAATATCGTAGGTACCTAACACGTATAAAAAAAATCATCTCGGGCGGGACTCTATTTTAGAATTCTTTACTGCTCTCGGGATCCAACTTCGTCCCTCGAAAATCATTTCATTTTTTCACTTGTTGTTCTTGTCTACTATTAATTTTCATAATTAGGTACATTCACTACCAAAAGTTTAAAAAGACATACGAAAAACTATGAATTGTATAATTTCTTTTTCAGTTACGTGTGTTAAAGTTAGCTCAATCATGGACTACAATGAAAGTGTTGTTGAGTATTATAATATCGACAATCGGTGCTCTTGGTAACTTGACGTTCGTGTTAGTGATAGTTATATACATATTCGCCGTAATCGGCATGCAATTATTCTCCAAATCTTATACGCCGGATAAGTTTGAACCAGATCCAGTGCCCAGGTAAGTGTTAAATTCTTTTCAAACATTTGTGATAACATTTTTGTGCACAGCTGTAATAATCATAATTATTAAATTTTACGTGTGTGCAGCAATTTAATCAGCTTTGTTGGTATATTTTGTGACTTTTTAAATTACTAACACTGCCTTAAGTTTTCAGGTACCTATTATTAATCCACATTTGTACTACATTATGTGTGTTCTTTTCCAAACCCACTTCATTCTTACAAAGTTTGTCCACAGCCTATGACAACAGATATTCAATATCTGTTGGAACAACTTTCAAACCTTTCCTATCACTGCTAACCTTAATAACCTCAGGTGGAACTTCAACGACTTCTTCCACTCGTTCATGATGATATTCCGAATCCTCTGCGGAGAGTGGATTGAGCCTCTTTGGGACTGCATGAGAGCAGAGCAAGCTAGCGGAGCCGAGAGTTGCTTCTTCATCTTTCTGCCAGCTCTCGTTATGGGCAACTTCATGGTGCTCAATCTCTTCCTTGCCTTGTTGCTCAACAGCTTCAACAGCGAAGAGCTGAAGAATAGGAAGGAGGTAATGGTCTGTGTCGTGTCGGTGTGCGTACGTATTGCACTCTTGCTTGTCTTTTCTGCAATGGTTGTGTACTCTATGTCGTCTCGTTTCAATGTTTGGTGTCACATATCTTTGGTGAAGAGCGATCTTCTTTTACGATTTTTTATTCTGTAACGATACGACCGATTCCTTCTCCCTTCAAACAAACCCCAAATCTTACTATGGCAGTGACAAATGAATGTTGCATGGTTTGTTTTTTATTAAATGTTGTATGTAGATGATTTCTTTAAACCTCACTCAATGCTGCCTATCTCCTCGCAGAAGGAATACGAATTTGGTACGCTTACTTCACCCAAGATATTATTCGATCTAAGTTAAATTAAGATTTATGTCCCAAGATAAAGGTAATAAAATGAACAACCATTAATAATGAAAGCTAACTCCAACACCTGAGATAAATTACAATCGAATTGATATTAATCAAAAAGTTATTCAATTACAGGAAGTCGGAGAAGATTCAAAGTTAGCTAAAAGTTTCGATAGGATACGTTCTATAGTAAGAAAAAAAGGTTTCCTTATATCTAGAAGTAAAGAGACTGAAAAGAAATCTAAGTTAGAAGAGCTAGTTAACGAATTTATGTCACAACATCGCGCCATGAAAGAAGAAAAATTGTCAATTCCAAGCGAACCAAGATTCTCGTCATCAATACAAGAAACGGTCCTGTTTCCCCACGATAATATTTATAGTCATAGTTATCAAGAGGCATTAAATAGGTACGTAAATACATTCTTTAACAAATTCAGAAGTACCTGTTATAAATAATTAATTTAAATATCTGTAAAATTTTAGGCCAATATCAGTAGGTTCCGACTTCGCATATCCACAACTTTATCAATCCGGAAACAACTTTAATCACGGCAGCCAAGAAACATTGAAAGACGTGCGAGACTTGGCTACTGAACATAAAATTACTAGCATTAGGGAAGACTCGAAAGAAAACCTCGACGAGACTTCACCAACGGAGCAAGTGACAGCTCAGAGGTTACTAAACCAAATGTCTTCGGGGTACCACACGCAACCATCCGATTCAAGAGGTAACTTGCAAATATGCGTACAACGTAGAAAGTAAAGTATACAATATAAACAACAAAGCATTGATATACAAAATATTTTCAGATGAAAAAGAAGATTACGAAATGGCGCAAATATCAAGCAAAACAACCCCTGAGAAACGCAGACAAGGGCGGGAACCACCAAACGTTCTATGTAAGGAAGAAACGAAAAAACTAAGTGAGGACGAAGTGAAGCGTCCTTGGCAAACTTTAGTTTCATATGTGGATGAATTAACCGTAGGTGGGCGAAAGAACTCCAAGGGCGAATACGTTGAACCAGTAGGAGGCTTCCCAGATTTTGGAAAGCAAAAGCCACCAAAAGTTCCCCAGGATTGCTTTCCCCGGCAATGCTACGAACAGTACGTTTTCTTTTTCTTTTCCATTCTTTTTCGGCATGGCCAAGTAGATTAGCTTCTTCTTAGATAACATCAATTGGCCCTAATTTCAGATGCTCATGTTGGGATTCACTCATCGATACAAAGATGGGCGGACGTTGGATGTTCGTCCGTACCTTCGTACTCCGATACGTTGACACCCCCGCTTTTGAATGGTTTGTGCTAGTCCTGATCTTCGCATCCAGTATTACTCTTTGCTTCGAGGACATTCACCTCGAGAAAAATAAGCCTTTGAAAAAAATCCTTTATTGGACTAATCTTGGCTTCTGCATGATCTTCGTCATCGAAATGTTTCTAAAGTGGATCGCTTTAGGGTTCTTCAGATATTTTACGAGTTTCTGGACTTTGTTGGATTTTACTATAGTGTTTGTAAGTATAGCCGATCCTTTTTAACTTGTTTAAACTATGCTTGCATTGGCATGTGTTTTACCTTTCGCCTCTTTTTCAGGTATCAGTTTTTAGTTTATTAATAGAAGAGAATGAAAACTTGAAAGTGTTGAGATCTTTACGAACTTTACGTGCATTAAGACCACTGAGAGCTATATCAAGGTGGCAAGGCATGAGGATAGTAGTGAACGCGTTAATGTACGCAATACCTAGTATCTTCAACGTATTATTAGTTTGTTTAGTTTTTTGGTTGATATTCTCTATAATGGGAGTGCAGTTTTTTGGCGGAAAGTTCTTCAAGTGCGTCGACGAAGAAGGAGAGCTGTTGCCTATAGAGGTAAGTTGGGATCTTTTATTGGTTTTATTAAAAGCTTTCACTGCAATTAATGCTGTTAAATTTCGTTTGCAGATAGTAAATGATAAGTGGGAGTGCTACTATAACAATTTTACTTGGGTAAATTCCAAGATATCATTTGACCATGTCGGTATAGCATATCTTGCGCTATTCCAAGTAGCGACTTTTGAAGGTTGGATGGAAGTGATGGCTGACGCAGTAGATGCTAGAGGCGTAGACTTGCAGCCAGCGAGAGAAGCTAATCTATACGCTTATATTTATTTTGTGATCTTCATAGTTTGTGGATCATTCTTCACTCTTAATCTGTTTATAGGAGTAATTATAGATAATTTTAATATGCTCAAAAAAAGGGTACGTATAATTCTTTCGCCAAGTTTTTATTCAGCAAGCGATTGCGCTTTTAACAAAACGGTTGTATTTGCAGTACGAAGGTGGAGTTTTAGAAATGTTTCTCACAGAAAGCCAAAAGCACTATTACACAGCCATGAAGAAACTTGGCAGAAAGAAGCCCCAGAAAGTGATAAAGCGGCCAAGAAACCAGTTCCTCGCGATGTTCTACGACCTGTCCAACTCGAGGAGATTCGAGATCGCTATATTCGTACTGATATTTCTAAATATGCTTACAATGGGCATCGAACATTACGATCAACCACATTCCGTATTTTTTATTTTAGAAGTTAGTAATGCCTTCTTCACTACAGTGTTTGGTTTAGGTAAGTATATGTATAGAATCAAAAATTAAAATATTCAAACTGCATCAGCTTCTGCAATAGGCTGTCGATTTAAAGATCGTGAATTCCATGGGGCACACAAGTTGAGTTTAGTGCAAAATGTGCAAATTTAGACTAATTGTCAGCCATGCTATTCATCATCATCACATCACCATCATAAAGTCCACTACAGGACAGCTAGCGAGAAATTTCAACAAAAACACGTGGTACAATTTGGAGGGGAAGTACCACGCTCGTTAACCTTGGCCGTAGTGACCGCAGTATGTAAACAGAAGGACTGCCCGTCCATCCTCCAGTTTATAATTCCTCAAATCAAATGCCATGCTATTAGCAAGTGATATTCAATTTTCTAGAAAATTAAAAATTTATTATTATTTCAGAGGCAATAGTAAAAATTGTCGGTCTTCGGTACCACTATTTCACGGTGCCGTGGAACGTGTTCGACTTCCTTCTGGTCCTGGCTTCGATTCTGGGGATCCTCATGGAGGATATCATGATAGACCTGCCGATATCACCCACACTGCTGAGGGTCGTGCGCGTCTTTCGTATAGGGAGAATATTAAGACTGATTAAGGTAACTGGTTTAAGTATTATCTATTTGTTATTAGGTTATGGAATAGGAAAATCTTTAGCTCAAAGACGAACTTGAACAAGTACATCAAAAAAACTTAATTTAAGTCAGAGCACATCACATTGTACCAGCCTCACATCAGCTGTTGTTTACATTGTACAGTGTATTCAGACCAGAGAAAGAATCTCGATGTTCTGCAGTCTAAAAGAGAGTAAGACCAGAAAAGTTTGGACCACACTGTTGATCTTAGATCACCACCAAGCTATTCTTACGCAATTATTTAAGTTGTGTGTGCAATAAAGAGTTTCTATCTATTTCACAATGCTGACCGTTAATGTGCAGAGCTCAAAAAAGATATCTCCCAGGTCCAGTATCAATACGCAGCAAATAACCGACAGGACCATATATACTTGCCATGGGCTTTACAAACTGTTTTCGTTGCAGGCCGCTAAAGGCATTAGGAAACTCCTGTTCGCGCTAGTAGTATCCCTCCCAGCGCTCTTCAACATCGGCGCCTTGCTTGCGCTCATCACCTTCATCTACGCCATCATTGGCATGTCCGTCTTCGGCCACGTGAAAGAACAAGGCGCTTTGGACGACATCGTCAACTTTCAGACATTTGGAAGGAGTATGCAACTGCTTTTTCGGTGAGTGTTTTGTTGCAGTTGTATACCCCCAAAGTGAAATAAGCAAAAGATGCCCTGTTTGCTTGAAAACTGCTTTCTAGTTTAGAGATTTATCTAACTTTGGTTCGATTCAAACTTCCGCACTTTTCATACATATTTTGCATATTTTCCACAAATATGTCTTTTACTTAAATTCTCAAATCTGTATTGTCTTCAATTATTTTCTTCGATATAATAAATAAAAGATAAAAATTGTGCCAAAAAGTGACCGAACGTATTCTCCTATTTCCAGTCTCATGACGTCTGCCGGTTGGAACGATGTGCTCGAGTCCCTAATGATTCAACCACCAGCCTGCGAGCTTGGCGATCACGGCCACACCAACGGCAACTGCGGCAGCCCCCTCCTTGCCATCACCTACTTCACCTCCTTCATCATCATCAGCTACATGATCGTCATTAACATGTACATCGCCATCATCCTTGAAAACTTCAACCAGGCTCACCAGGAAGAGGAAATCGGAATAGTTGAGGACGATCTTGAGATGTTCTATATCAGATGGTCCAAGTAAGTTTAACTCCCCCAAGCAAATGTAAAAATGTGCTTCTTAAAAATTTTGATGAACATATTTCTAAATAAATACTCTTTCCACTTTTCAGATACGACCCTCATGCAACCCAATTCATTAGTTTTGCTCAACTATCAGACTTCATTGCTTCGTTAGACCCTCCGTTAGGCATCTCCAAACCGAACACAGTTGCTCTTGTCAGTTTTAATCTCCCTATAGCCAGGGGCAATAAGATCCACTGTTTGGACATCCTCCACTCTCTAGTCAAGCATGTCTTGGGTCATGTTGAAGAGACGGACACGTTCAGGCAACTTCAAGAGCAAATGGATATTAAGTTTAAGAAGCAGTTCCCGACTAGGAAAGAATTAGAAATAGTGTCATCAACAAGAATATGGAAACGCGAGGATAAGGCCGCTAGGACTATACAGCGGGCTTTCAGAGAATATGTCAAGTAAGTTATATTTCATTACTCTTTTATGACTTGGCAAAACAGAAATATTGCGTTGGATTAATGCCAACAAAGAATGACAAAGATAAAAGTTCTCATGAATAACAAAGGCCAATAAAATTTATGCAATACCAATGTAATACTCATAAAACTACATGAACGACGTGTCAAACAAAATTTTGACTGTGTTAAGAGACAAATTATGAACGAAAACAGACAAGGTCAAACCGCATGCATTCCATAACATGCAGGGTTTTGCTTATGTGGCTGACCTGTTGGCTTGGTTGGTAGTTGTTAGGGTGCGGGTTCGATCCCCCCCAGGGAAAAATTGTGTGATGAACATAGGTGTTTGTTCTGTATCTGCGTGTAATGGAAAAGTGTGATAATACTGAAGGGTGTGAATCTGCCCATGAAAGTGTACAACTTTTCCCAAGGAACATAGGTCGAAATACGAAAAACCAACTTTGACCTCCCAGACAAAATGCGCTATCAGCTGATGCAGTTTCTATGAGAAGTCAACAATTGATTTTCATATTTCGACCTATGTTCCTTGGAAAAAGTTGTTCACTTTCACACACTTTAGTATTATCACAACTTTCCGTTACACGTTGTAAATCAGTCCCTGACTAAAAGGCTTTGTAGTCTTGGATCAAATTTACTAGTATGAAGTGTTCCCTATATTTACAAAATTTCAATGGATTAAGTAAATTTTCAAACAATCAAACTGACCCTTGCAATCGCAAGAGTTTAGACTTAAAATATCAAACCGTAACAAAATCGTGTATTAGTACAATTAAGGCTCTGCTCAATCAACCTGAAAGGAAAACAACCGTGATCAATACTTATGAATTTCTTATGATTTTCTTCTTTCTCAGGCGAAAAAACCGCAGTCCTTCCCCAGAAGAAGAGGAGGAAGAAAGCACAAAATGGTCTCCAGGAGGAGGCTGGGGCGGCCGACTGAGCGCGCTGTTACACGTCAGGAGAGGCTCCCATGCCTCCAGCAGGAAGTCATCAAGGGCTTCAGATGCCTCTGATCTCAGTGAGCTAGGAGGGGCGTGGTTAAACCTGCCCCTGCTCTTATTACCAGGTGCAACACCCGGCGAACAACAGGTAGCTTATACCTCCATCCTTCCGTATATTTATTACTCCAAATCCATTTTCAAATATTTTAGCCCTAGTTTTTTCCTAATATGCTCTTAAAAAGCATCAATCATTTATTTACTTAGCCGAAAAGTTATCATAGATTTCTTCGTCTTTCTTCCATTCTTTGTTATGACTTTTCCTTATACCCTCTTGTTTCTCAATGTGCGATAAGTTTGAAAATGATTCTGGCCTAGTTGGCAGCTTCTAGTTGGGTAGCGTAACGCTATATTTACTAGTTTCAATTATGTAGGCTGCGGGGGGGTCCGAAACGGCGCCGCCACGAAGGAGGTCAGCGTACGGTTTGCCTCTGTTCCTCCGACACCAGGACGCGGTTGACGAAGACGCCGGCCCAAAACGCGCAGGTTCATATGTAATGTTTTGCTTTTCGTGTCTTTTCTTCTATCCAGACGACAAAATTTACTCTGAGCACTTCAAATATTTAGCCACAAATTTTAAATTTCTAAAAGTTAGCCCCACGTCGGATGCCATTTAAGCAAGTGGCGTTCGACGTGGGAATGGCATCGCTCAGTGTAAAGCCGCTAAGTATACGTTAAATTTCATTTTCATGTTTCTTGGGTATTCAGAACCTCGTAGTTAATTGCGTACTTTTCGACTTAATTCTTTTTTATTCATTAGCATCTTCTTAGTGTTGCTAAATGGCTCTGCCTAAAACTTAGCTGGATTTCTTAATATCCCAATCTTTTGCATGTCTGCTTGCTGTAATTTTATTTGTATTGTTGTGTTGTCAGTCCAGCGCATTACATGCCTGGCATGTAAGATATTGTAGCTTTAACGTATGGAAACTCAATAGTTATGTGTTGCATGCTAGTCGCAATTTTTTATGTAAAAACGACTGCGATGCAAATCGTAAGTACTTCTTAAATGTTTACTGTTATGCAAGCACTTGGAGTGCAACAGTTTAAAAAAGTGCTTGATGCTGGGCAGTATTGCACTGTGATGATACTAAAACTATGGATGCGTTAACGTTGCAAACACAAGTTGGTTTATAAAGTAGATGTCTATATTACAAGATATGTGAAAAGTTATCGTGCGACTCAAAGTACGTCGTTCTTCTCCCCGCTTTGTCCGATTTCCTCGACCCCCCCAACGCCTGTTACCACACAAGAGGGTCACGCACTTTGTCAGACAATACTGACAATGGCTCAGACATCTGAGTGACGACGTTTCTGGTTTGCAGGTTCCCTTCGTATAACCTCTCGGCGGAACTCGGCGCGCCGCGCGACGACCCCCGCCCGGGCCCGTACCCCCTCCCCTCACGCCAACAACAGCGAGGTGAGCATCTTGGTGACGGAAGCGTCTCCAGACACCGCCCCACTTCCCCCCGCTCCCCCCACCGTGGTTCGAGTATTAGTACACAGAGAGAGCGACGAGCAACCCAGCTGATCCACAACCGAGCCAGAACCGGCTCAAACCACTTGAAAAAACATTTCACAACTATCATAAGGGCCATCTTAAAAAGCGATATGACAGATCTGAAACCGTCTATTTGATAATTAATTGTAGTACATTATTTCCAGTCATTTATTAAATAAGTTCGGAACGTATTGATCGCAATCTTGCTGTTAGTTTACCGGCTCACAAAGATTTGAAACACCTAAACAGAGCGTCATCGTGTTTTTAAAATGGCCAAAAATTTGTATTAAAAATATTTTTTATCGGCACATACCGGTGTCAAAAGATCGAATATTGTGTTCAGAGACACACGCGGTGATAACGGGTAGTTAAGTTTAAATGTGATTTTAAAACCGAAGTAAAATTAGCTTAATCACGTCTGTAAAATATTTAAAAGATCGATCATTAAAATCAATGCCCCTAAAGTAGCTAGAATTCGAAACAGACAAGGCCGTTGTCCAATCAAAGGGGAGAATATTTATTAAAATTAATTGTAGAGTAGTAAAAATTAAAAAAGCCTTCATGTAAACAAGTACGATTAAAAGTAGTAAACGATTAACTCGCTTTCTTTGGACACCGGCTTAAGAGAGAACTTCCAAATTGTTGCAATAAAGTTTTTAACCGATATCTGTAAAATAAGAAATATCGATAGCAAAGAAGTAGGTATGATTCTTATAAGATTCGTTTTAAAAACTACGCTTGTTTCGAAACTCAAAGTTGAAATGTATAGCATTTTTTTATATTTAATTAATTATTTAAGAGTAATCGAGAGTTGTCTCAAGAGATGGTTGTTAATTTTGTTGTTGTAAATATTAGATAATTTATACGAGATCGACTGATAACTTCACCCAATTAGTCGACAATTACATAACAATAAAGCTATATTGGCTGCTCGAATAACCAAAGTCACTTATAACACTTCTGCAAAACATGTTTTAACAGTTGCATGAATTTTGCCTTAAAATACTTAGAGAGCTTACTTCCTGTAAATAACTATTGTGAAAAATATGAAGATTAGTCACTGCAATAGACAAATGTTTCTCGTGGCTGAAACATAGATTTAGTTTGGAGTTGTTGTTTGGAGTTGAAAAACCGAAGACAGTATTTAAAAAACTAGGAAAATCGAAACACCACGGGCAATAGATATTATAATAGAATTTAAATAACGTCAATTTTTGCCTTTTAATAGTAGGTTAGATATCGAATAAATTGTTTTGTACTTTAGCGAGGCGTGTTTAGGCTGCGAAGAAAATTTATTTATGAGCAAATATTTTAAACTAAAATGGGTGTTTTGAATATTCGTATTTAAATTCAAATTGAATACGTTTTTTACGACCTGTCTAATTGAACTGTTTTGAACGTGTCTGCTGCTGCCTATGCACCAGGCCCATGATGAAATTATGTCCAATCATTCCAATGTAACTAGAGGCCATGCATATAAGGGGGGCCCATTAATAGACGTCCAAAAGAAAAATTTCGACGCCTCATGCTAAGGCGTATTCAAATCACCCCCATGTTTGAGAGACCTGCAAAGTTTTCAAAACCAGCCATAATATATGGAACATCTTCTTCGTATTTTTAAATTTATGATCAAAATTTGAAAATACTTTTTGAGTATTAAGCAGGAATGTTAGGAGGTTTATTATTTTACGTGAACATGACGATCATGAACACAAAAAAAAATTGAAAAAATATCCAGTACAAAAAAAGATATGAATTATTAAAAACTAAAATAATAAAATAAGTAATTGATAACTCGAAAACTACAAATAATCGCGAAACATGGGGTGATTTGGATATCCCCCAGCATGAGGTATCGAAATTTTTCTATAGGACGCCTATCAATGGGCCACCCTGTATACTTTGGATGCAACTTGTTACTGTAACATTTACGAATAGTTTTCCGATAACGTAAATACATTCAAAACATCCAATTTTCGCATAAACGCGCGCAACAAATCGCACAATTGTTAACAGATCGAATTACTTACTTAAAAGTTTCAAGTACAATTTTACCGTTTATATCTTAAATACCTACATAATTAGTTACGTTTTAAAAGACAATATTCATTATAGGAATTATTCCACAAATCCCACAGATTTTTCCCGGTTCTAGAATAAAAAGTAACGCCAGAGGACAAAAAAGAACTTTCTATAAATAAAATACATAGCATCAAAATTGGCTAAGCTTAATAGCATCGAAGATCGCTCAGTAAATTATGATTTCTAAATCTGAATTTGTTCAAAAACACACCATGCTGACCGTACAGAAGCTTTTATTTTATTACTAGCTGGTGCCCGCGACTTCGTCTGCGCAGGTTTATAAATTGTAGCCTATGTGTTATTCTGATGCATAACATAAGCTATATTATTGTAAAGTTTCATTGAAATCCATTCAATACGAGTAACAAACATCCATTCATCCATCCATACTTACAAACTTTCGCGTTTATAATATTAGTAGAAATTTTCTAGAACTGTTTGAATACTACAATGAAACAAAAAAAATGTAAAAGTACGCGTATCATTATTATAAAGGGCGTATGTAAGTGACAGGTTTCCGGATACTGAAAGGGCAGGATCAGTCAACGTAACTGAACAACTTTCAGTAAATAAAACTGTCAGGAAATAAAGAAAAATGGCCTCTCCATACAAAATTGCGAACTTGATTGGACAGTTTGTATGGAAAGGTAGATTTATTTTTTCATTTCCTAACAGTTTTATATTCACTGAAAGTTGTTCAGTTACGTTGACTGAGCATGTCCTTACAGTATCAGGAAACCTGTCCTTTAAACCCTGTATTTATATAATTCAAATTAAACAAGGTTATTTTTTTTCAGCCCCATAAGTACCAAATTACATTACGTTACTAACGTAATTTTAAACTAAAAAATGTCATATTAATGTAAAGAACAAACGTAAATTTTGTTGCGCGAGCGTTTTATCTACGACATCATGCTGGTGCTGCTGACATTCACTTGCGAGGTAAAAAGTAACAACTTTTATTCCACGACTTTTGCAAAGCACAAAAAAGTTACAACATCCCATAAAAAATGTGTTGGTCACTTTTACCATTATATTACTATATGCTGTTACGTTACTTTGTGTAGGGAGTCGATTTTTTTTGTGCATAATTGCAAAAAGTCATAAAACAAAGTTGTTGCTTTTGACCTCACTAATACTCGTAAGTCGGCAAATGGACGTCAGGTGCAAAAATAACTCTGTATAAGCAAAGCAAGAAGTTAAGAAAATATTAAAAATGTGAAAACTAATTTTATTTCAAAGTTGTATGATAAGATGGGCTTAAGAATTTTCTGAGCATGCATTTTGGTTACAAACGAGAGCATTTCGTAATTTTAGGCCTACTGTCCACGCAAACCGTTCGTCATAAGCACGATTTTGTCATTATACGGTTTCTTGTAACGCTTGCATCCAGCATAGAAACAGCCGAAACTATCTCAACGGTGTGGCAAATGAATGAATGAATACATTTATTTGCTAGCATACACGTCACAAGTCAAGCTAGCATACACGTCAAGTTTGCTAGCATACACGTCACAAAGTCGCATTTACGTATGCGCTTGTCATAAGGCATGCGCGATGCAAGATGCAAGCAACCGTAAACGAAAGCGTGCATATGATGTGCGGTTTATGTGGACAGTAGGCTTCACAGGAATACTTACTGCTGTTAAAAAGGACGTGAGATGCTTCGAGAAAAGCATGTTAAATGTTTCGCTAGTTAAATGTTTTTCAATGTCGGTGGATGACGCTCTAAAATATCTTCTTCCTTGCAATTTGTTTATCAAACAATACGTACTCATTCGAAGATTCCCTATAAGTCACGAAATAAAATAACACCTATCTCGTGGAGATTTGTGGAAAATTCAATCTTAGACTCTTGTAGGACATTTTTATAGCTAGTTAGTAGCTGCGGCTTTTTGGCCTTAGCCTGGATGCTTTAAGCGCGATTCATTGAGTCAAATAATTTTAATTTTTTATTTCGGTAATGTCTCGCCCGTCCATACGAATGTTCATTAAAATGTCTATTAAGTCATCATTTTTTTGTCATAAAAAATCAGGAAACATCAAAAGTTCCCAAAATTTAAATTTGTTATTAGTATATAAATACTAGCTGCAATGAGAAAGTATTATCGCTTATTTTATTAGTGCACAAAGTGCTTTATTATTATATAGAAGATGCAATCTTTATGAAGCCCAAAAAAGAAATTTTCTGGTTTTGAGCAACATAATTTAAGACATTTTTAAAAGTCGTTCTCAATACGTAAAGAATGTAAAGGTACGCTGTACCTATAGAAATTTCAAACCCCCTTTCATAGGACCAACATCAATTACTTTACAACTTTTATCTGTATTTTACTATCTTGACCAAATCCCTTTTTGAATTTGTTTGTATGTAGTTTTTTGAAGCCTGTTTCAAAAAATTTCTAGTTTTAGACCCTGACACCTAATGTAAACTTTGTACCACCATGCTTTATGACAATTTTACACCAATTGCTTTCAAACTTTAATAATTCATACAACAATCTAAAAGGAAAGTTTTAAGATTGTTATTTAAAATGGAAGCATCCTAAATTATTCTAAGTAGAAAATATCTATCTTGTTCATTAATGTACATAAAGAAAAGATGCAATAACTTTTTCATAATTTTATCTAGTTTTATCTTGAAAGGTTGTTAGACTTACTTTTAAAACTCTAAAATTTATAAAGATGTATGTTGTACATGTAAAACTATTGTAGTTAGAGAAATTGCAATATTTAAAACATGTGTTGGGCATGGTTCAATTTTGTGTATCATAATATGTTTAAATTGTATAAATGTAAATAAAGTTGAAGTGAGATCTGCGAAATATGATTTTCTTCCGAGGTACAAAATATAATTAACCATGTTGAAGACTATGATTAAATGAAAGTATAGAAAAACTGGTCTTTTATTCTGAGAACATTACCACCTAGCACTTGTTACCGTATTTTGATGTTGCATGTCAAGTTTCAGAAATAGTTGAATATGTTAAAAGGCTCCTTAATTTTATTTTTCTCAAAATAGGCCTAATGAATACAAATTTACATGTTCTCTTTTAATTTTTGAAGTGCCTCCACCCAACTCCAGTTCGACTCTCGCGTCGCCCCGCCGGCATATCACATTTTATAAAATTTTTTAAACAGATTATAATTGTTTTAATAAAACAATTGTTTTAAATTTAGTTTTGATAATAGTAATAAAATTTAGAAATTATGGCCTAAATATTATTGTATTTTGTTTTACCAAACATTCAGCAGATTTTTCCGAATTTCAGGCGAATCCGAAGTTTGGTAAAAACTGACTAAGTTCAGATAAACCAAATTTTAAACGAATTTTGGAAAATCAACAATTATTTTATTATGAAGATACTGAGGTATTTTGATCAAAAAAGTGTTTCAAATTGCCATAATATAATTCATCAACACATGCCAAATGAATATCTATTTATGCTAAAAAGAATTAAATAAAAATCAACAAATTTAACTAACTCTCTACTTCGTCGAGACTCTGGTGCGACGGTTCCATGAGAAGTTAACACCATAGCTTTTAGGCCTAAATGGCCTTTCCTTCTTCGGCACATCTAGGAACCATTGCCAGCCCATCTTCTCGCAGTGTTCAATTGCCTCATCAGGGGTTGAGAATGCAACTTTAAGGTTAGAAAGTGGGTCTCCAGTGGAAGTCCAGCCCATGAGAGGGTTTTCCCAGCGCTGACGGTTGTCAAACTCCATTTCCCAGTGGTTTATGGAGCTCGTACCACTTTGCATGGCGTTCTTAGGAGGCTGGTAGATGCGGACACGACGGGTGACAATGTGTTCATCAGGCACTCCTGAGATTGGTGACAAATCTACCTGAAGTTATAAATAAAGGCAAAATTAGTATTTACAAATTTTTATAACATTTTTATTTAATCATTAAGATGTTTCTACATAGTTTTTTATCGCTTTTAAACACTTTTTTACAGCAAGAAGCTGGGACTTCCTTTCGAGCAAAGCATTGCCTGTGACAGAAGTTCCGCCGCGGGTTCTGGTTGCGAGAGTAGGTACCTAACACAGACTAACCGATCAGTTAGGTTGTTTATCTAATGGACCTTTGCCATACTTCCCAGTAGCCATACTGAAAATCTAGAATGAAAAACAAAAGTTTGCGACGGTTGATAGGTTGTTTATAAACCCAACCCCTTACCTTTTCAGGGACACTGATCATGGTCTCCTGAACTTGCGCGTAGTGTTGTTTTTCCGGCACTGCAATAATTTTTTCATTGTCGATTTTAGGTGGCTCTACAATGCAAGTAGGGTCCAAATTCGTGGTCACAAATCTAGTACCACATGTTGAAATAGCAGGGAGCGATCTGGAAGAAATAAATGCCTTGTAAATCACAGATAAATGACGTTCAACTTGCGAACTAGTAGAAATAAATATTTGTGCTCACCTTGATAAAGGCGTCTTACAAAGACTTGCCGTGAGAGTTACGACTTTCAGCATAGCTGCGAAGTTGCCGTAAAACTAATAAAGTAAAAATTTTTTGTGATTATCCAACAATCCACAATTTCTGAAAATATTTTTTGACAGTGATCGTTTACTCCGAATGTTGCCATTAAAAAAATTTTCATAGACATCAAAAACAAGGGTTGCGTTCCGAATCAACGATAATATCGATTTTATCGCTCACAGCCCGCTCAAAAGCGTCCCGAATCACTTTTCATTCTTTTGACAGCGCTTCACATTTATGGCTTGTGAGCGATAACAGCGATAATATCGTTGATTCGGAACGCAGCTTAAGTGTTTTTTGAGCAGGCGCGCAGGCTGACGGGCAGGGTCATGAATGGTTGTCTATCAGTTTTATTATGGTTTTTCAATAGTTTTTCATAACCGGAAGTAGCACAACTCTAAAGTGAAACGTCAGTCTACGGCTGTCAGTTTGACGTCATGACATGACATTTGACAGATTTTCTATTTTCCTTGCGAATTTGCGATCTGTGTTAGCGATGCGATAGGTTTTCCTGTGCAATAAATTTAGCTTGCAATAAATCGTAAATATTGTGAACTTCTCCCAACAGTTTATGTGAAGTTTAGCTTAATGCGCATTAGCTTGTCAATAATATCTTGTGTAACGTAAACAATGGTTTTCCAATTCGTCGCTGAGAACAATCGACTGCACGCAGCTGTTTTGATGTAAAGGTAATTTTTGAGCTTGTTCCTAGGCCTATTTACTACATTTTATTATTGCAACACCCGTGTCTAATCTTTCTATTATAAAGAATAAAGTAGCGTAAACTGACACCGTTGAACTCTTACAGTACCTATATTACAACAATTTCGTAACAGCGCGCCGGTATATCGAGTATCACGTATCGTTCGACCTTGAAACTTTGTGTTCGATTCATTTGAATTCTCTGCCAAGTCAAACTTGTTTGAAAAAATGCACTCAAAAAGCTTACGACAAAAAAAGGGCCTCAGTGGCTGAGAGCATCACAATAATGATTGCTTATATAGCCGACTGCTACAATTAGGCTCATGACTGTTAAGAAATTAAGGAAAATTATTAGCTGGTTTCGGCTTGATTTTAACTAAAAGTATTAATTTAGAACATTGGATAGTAAAGTCTATAATCAATAAAAATATTATTTTTCCTAGCAGGAATTCCACGAATTCTGCTCAATTTTGATAGCTATCATAAGCCTAATTGCGGCGCTTGGCTAGTAGAATGATTATTAAAGAGGTAGCCATCAGTGATTACATAAGTTTCCTACTAATTTGAGATTTCTTTCTTTTCAGACTGCCTCATCAAACATTATGTCCTGTTGAAAGATTATTGTAGCCCCCTCTCGGGGCTACTCAGAGCTTGGCTCTACTTGTATATAGTACTTTTCTTTAATCTAAATATATAAATATCATATATTCTTTGGCTATCTTACATTGCCATAATAAGAATAGAATTTAAAAATCTGTTTAATTAGCCTGTTTGTTTCTCACTATGAGTAAAACAAGCGTGGAAGCGGACTGCACCAGAAGGTGCCGGTCCAGGTACCACGGACAAGCTTTGACAAGTGCAATCACTAAGAGATCTGTCTCTGATGTCTCTCTGGCGAGCTTTGTCAAATCCACTTGTGCTAATTTCTCCAAGGCCTTTGATTTTGAGGTATACAACAATTTTATTCTCTCCACTAACAATATTCAGTAAATAGTGTGTAAAAAGATTAATGGAAATCATTTAAAGAGTAGAGAATTTAATCAAAACATGGAACTTATCAACAAAGTTAAATAAAAATAAAGTAGAAAGTCTTAAATAAAAGCTTTATTTTTTTATTATTTATTTAAACTTTCCATAAAAAATATGGATAAAATAAAAAAAAGTATTCTCTAAATAAATTTTGTATTGAGAAAATAGTTCAGTTCTATGTTTTATGTCACCTCTTTAAAGAATTTCCATACTTTTAAATGTGTGTTAGAGTCAGTTATTGTAGATATTTTGTCATTGACTTGAAATGAAGAAGATGGTGTGCTATTATATTATATGGTGTACTATTATATGTGTATGCATTCGTTTTGGGGGTCATTTTGTGCAAAATGGATTCTGGCAGCAATAATTGGTGGTACATCAAGATTTGATTGATGAGTTCTGGAGTAGACCTGGGTGGGAGCAACACATTCTTGACTCTACCTACCTACCTGCATAGACATATCCAGGTCAAACTTACGGCTGTATCATACAGGGAATTTTTTGTCTAGATGTTTCTGAACATTAACTTTAATTACTGGCTTACTTACAAAAGCTTTACTTTCTTGCATTTTTAGACTTAAAGATTACAAATATATTAGTATATAAATGGTAAAAATTCACATCATTTAAATTAAAGTAGGTAAATTTTATCTTGTTTGAAAACAGCAATTCAATTGACCTTTCTTTATCTTGTAACTTAGTTACTTTTACTTTTTTTTATCACTAGTACCTAACAAATTATGTTTGATAAACTTATCAGCAAGAAAGCTATTGTTGCTGTTGGTTACGAGCAGATTTTTTTAATAGCCTCATTTCAAATAAGAATAAGCAGAAAATCGGAAACCTAATGGAAAATTTTATGTTGAGGAAACCTGTTGTTTGAAGTTTTTAATATGCAATCACAAGAACTGCTTCATTAGGAGAGCTTCGTCCTGAGAGAAAGTTTAAAGAATGTGTAAAAAGCTTACTATAGATTGGATGACTATATGAATGACAAAGAGGTATGGTGCTCTGATATTCCAGCGAAACACAAGAAACACATTGTAAAAAGCCGACTCTTAAAGTAGGCCGTGCTGCAGTGGTTTCTTGCCGTTTCTTTTACGCTGCCATAGCACGATCCAAAACGGCGTAGACTCGCTCTATTTGCATTGTATTCTGCATGACATTCAATAAGTATTCTGTAAAGAATCTACATTGAATAAAATTATCTGAATCTGAATCGTGAGGATTGAGATAGGGTTTTGTAGCTATCAGAATACCTTAGGCACAACAAACACTGATTTATTACAATGGAATTGTATAACAATCATACTTTTTGAAAACATCTGTTGTTTGTAAAACTCATGGTAAGACTGATAAATTATGACAAAGATAGAGCAAAAAAATAGGAATAGATAATGCTAGAATAGATAAAATATAGCAAAGGAAAGATGAAACAGCTGGGAAACAATTCACGAAAATGGGCAGTATGCTTGCACCCTTATTTAATGACAATGCTAGACATATTTTGATATAGAAAATATAATAAAATCACAGTCAAACTGTGTACAAACTGCGTCATTTAACAAAGTTCTAGTATGCAGTCGGCCGCACGTCAATAGTAACAATTTTACCTAAAACAGCATCGCGCTGGTTTGGTTTATACGTACCGGTTTTGTTACCACTTACTTACTATCGTGAGTACTAAATTGTACCTCAAATGGTAATATCTGATACCTACTCATTTTGGGAAATGTTGGTAACCATGAATACCTAAATTACTTCGTCTACAAATACCTTATGTGAAATCACATGTTTTTTTTACCAATATTTCAGGGTCGCACAGCCCTACACATGTCGGCATCTCGCGGGAGGGCTAATCTCATGGAGTGGCTCACTCGGCACTCTTTAGATGCGTTTGTGAACGCCCGGGACCGAGAATCTGGATACACCCCACTGCATCGAAGCATATTCTATGGACAGATTCACGCAGCCGTAGCTTTGATGAAGATTGGTAAGGATTTTGGATGTGCTCTGTTAGTATACATAACGTAAACCGCTTTAAACGCCTGTCAGTCGAGGAGCTAATTTCATGGTGGGTCTTGCTCGTCGCTCTTTGGATGCATTAGTTAAAGCCCGCGACCGCAACTCCAGACAAACCGCGCTGTGTCTATTTACTTTGACAGCTTCATGCGGTAAAAGATATAAATCGAAAGAGGCTTACAATGTAGGCTTGTAACGTAGCAACCGAAACTAACTACTCTTCCCGAGGATGTCGCAAGAGGCGGCTAAGGGAACTTGAACTGAAGAATAGTCAGTCACAACAACCACTGTGATTTATTTTTGCCAGCCGCAACGCTAATAAGCGCGGTAATCATGGTACAGTCAACCGCACGTCAGTGGAAACATTTGTATACTATTACCATGTCATAAAGTCCAAAGTGTTACTACTGACTTGCTGTTGGTTGTACATCTCCCCAAAATATAACAGCACAAGGTTTCCCATTGATGTGTGGTTTACTGTATCAAAATGTATTCATACGCATACATAACATCACGTCTCTTTCCCCTCGGATTAGGCAGAGACAACATTTCTCCACCTGCTACGATCTTAACACACTTCCCTCGCCTTCTGTACTTTCATCAATCCTTTCATACATGCATTAATCTGAACTTTCGCCTTTCTTGTTTCTGTAACGTTCGCCGAGTCTTTCCCCTTCCAAAGTTTCCATTCCTCTCGCCTAGTAGATCTCTTTCGTCGGTTGAACATCCCGCCTCGTCCCCGTCAAGGTAGGCAAGGTTGATTGATAGCTCTAAATTCTTGCTGTACCTTATCCTATTGAATTAAAAATCTACTATTTAATTTTTCCATTCCAAAAGGAGTATGATGGGAAAGAGATTATCAGACAAAATCAGAATTTCAACTATCAAAAGATATACAAAAACGAAAGATATAACAGTAACGATTAGAAAACTTAAATGGAAGTGGGCAGGTCACACATCCAGAGGGAGAGAAAAATGGTCCAATAAAGAGCTATTTTGGTTCACTAGTAATAGGAAAAGGAAAAGAGGTAGACCACTCAGAAGGTGGGTGGACGAGATAAAGAATACAGCAGGGAAAGGATGGACAACAACAGCTAATGACAGAGGACAATGGAAGGAGCTGGGGGAGGCCTTTGCCGGCAAGAGGCACACAGACAAGTCTGAAGATTAAATAAAATGCTAAACTAAAAAATTTAAAAATTTTGTAATGTCTGAAATAAAGACTTTTATTATATTTAATTTTTAAATACTTTCATTTGAAAAGTTCATTATGGTAAATGAGACGCATCGTCATCATCATAACATCCCTTGAAACGTCCACTGCAGGACGGAGTCACGCAGTGGAAAGTAATTCATTTTTAAACATGTGAAAAAGTTACTGTACAATATCGCAAAATAACAATAAGCAAAGTAAGTTTCTTTATTATCACAGCTGGCGCATGTTATGCAAGTTTTACGTAGAGGGCCAAGTATTGCTCGCACGTTTTGGCATAATAGTGTACATACCATTCAACCAAAATAAGAAATACGCGGTCTCTATCAACGTTCATACAAACCGTGTGTCTAATCTTTTTGGTCGATTTAGATGTAATATGTGCATTATTTGTTATCTAGCCGCTATTATGATTAATGGTTTAGCAACTGAAGCGTTAGTTTTCACGCCATAAAGACATTACCACACACATTAGCTTCCTATATATTTACTATTAATTGGGCTATGTTTGTATTTAATTTAATAATAGGTGTGAGGGACAGTGTACCGATTAGGCTACGGTTCTAACAGGCTAATTCAAAATTAAAACTGACTTATGTTTGTTGTATATCAAAACATATTTAAAAGAGCGCGTGGGTTTCTATTGTCGCTTCTTTTTTAGGGTTCCGTACCGGACACTTTTTCTCACGAACGAGAAGAGGTATCAGGTTGAAATTTATAACGAATATCCATACAGGGAATAACGAAGGTCCATAAACCACACAAGATCTGAAAATTCAAATTTTTTACAACGACGCAATCAAAAGATGTGGCTTTTTATATCCTCATCTCTATACATTTATGCAAAAAAGCAAAACCTACAGGGTATTCCCGTTGACCTAAAATTGCGAAATTTGTCAAGAAGCTAGGTCTCACAGTACAAATAAAGGGAAAAGTCTAAAATCATTAAATATTTCAATTTTTCTCACAACTAATAGTAACCAATTAAGGTAAGCTCCCGTTTCATTCAAGAACTTTTCTATAAAAGAGGGGTCAAGTTGGATGGTCGCGGAGTTTCTAAAATCAAAAAGCAAAAGCTTTTAGTTTATCATATGGTAGATAGGTACGGAACCCTTAGGGCGCGAGTCCGACTTGCACTTGGCCGGCTTTTTTTCCCACTATGGCGCCACATTGTTTGTGAAGCGATGTAGTTTAGCTGACGTCATTAAGAGATTTTACTATCCAACAATGAATAAACGATTTTGACTTTGACTTTGAAAACTAAACGAACGTGCTCACTGCTCAGTCAACGAATCTGATCAATTTTCCTAAAGAAACATTTTTGGGACATAAAAAAAATGTTGACCTCTCCAATACAATTTGCTCACTCTGGTCGAACAGTTTGTATGGATAGGTCAAAAGTTTTTTTTATATTTCCTAAAAATGTTTCTTTGGGAAAGTTGTTCAGTTTTGTCACAGTTTCGTTGACTGTGCACGTTCGTTCAGTTTTCGGTACACCGTTCCTTGCAGCCATATTTATATATTTGTAATTGGTTTCTTGTTATTAATAATTCCAGGTGTAAACACGGATATAGTGGACAAAGATGACTACAAGGCTCTAGAACACGCAATGCTCGACCGTCAGTACATGTACAAGCATGAAGGCACGCAGCCCAGCGACGCTTACGTATGGGGCAGCAATTCCAACTACACTTTGGGAACTGGGACTCAGCAGCAAAGGAATACGCCGGAGTTATTAAGCTGCTTCAGCAGGACTAACACTTGCGTGACGCAGGTAAGCTCTTTTAACTTATAAATGCCTGGTACTTAGGACAACTCTAAGATGGTTACAACATCGGAACCTGACAGAAAAAAAAAGAAGTATCCCTACCAGAAGGGTTAAGCTAGGGATAGATGGAATAGGGGGAACTTAACGTAAGTTTAATCTCAACTTGGTCTTATCAGAACAGGATTTTCTGGCTATGCCGGTCGGTGAAGTTTTAGTAAGACCTCGAATCACTTTTCGAGCAAATTTATTCAGAAAAAGTCACTTGTCATTCCTGTCAAATTTACACAAGGTGACAATGTCACTTTTTGACGTTTCACATTAATGTTTTTGCGAAAAATAAAAATAAAACTGAATATTTTTGGAAGATTACAAGTAGTGAAAATGCATTCATTAGGATTACCCCGTACGTGTTTAGGATTTACAAATATCATGTTATTTGTAAGCAGCGCCGTAATTTTCGTAATTTGTGTGTGGTGTGCCATCAACACTGATTTCTTCAGAGATATTAATTATACAGTTACAAAAAGCTCGATGGTTCCGACCATTGCTAACTTCGTCAACTTAAAACTGTGGGCTACGCCTCTTACTTCAATACTAATGCCTATTATGGCTATTATAATGGTGACTTCATGTTGTGGAATTCTTGGCGCCGGATGCAAAGTGCAGTGTGCTCTAAAATCGTACATGTTTCTCATTACTCTTATAAGCGTATTTTTCGCCTATATGTTCTTTATCAATATTATCTACAACATCTATACGCATAATATCAAAACCCAAGCGTTTATGAAAGTAACTATAATGAATGATTATGGAAAGAAATATGATTTTATTACTGAGCTTTGGGAATATATTATGAATAAATACAAGTGTTGTGGTGCTGACGGCCCTAGAGACTTCGCTTTGTCAAAGTGGAGGAATAATAACGTAGATAAACTTTATCCTAGAGTATGTTGTCATCTTAATCATACTACTAACACACCAATTTCTCCAAACTGCACGCAAAGCTATGAAATCAAGGAATACTATGACGTCGGATGCTTCTTCGCATTGAAAAACGCTATAAGAGATAATAAGGGGAAACTTATTTTCATTTTTGTTTTGACAGCATTTTTTTACTTGATGTTGGTTCTTTACACTTTTTCTATCTCTAGGGGCCAACCGCTGCTTGGTAGTTTAGCAGGAAAGTGGCCTGCACTTTCAAGGGGTCCGAAAGACCCCGTTGAGCCAAAACCGCGGAAGTTGGAGAAAGTAGTAACATCAGGAACGTCACTCCAAAACATGATGTTCGCTGAAGAACCGCCGCAGAAGGTCATGAAAGTTGTCTCAGCGACGAACCCATCCTTGGTATACAAATTTAGACCGTCTGATTTCGCAAAAGGCGATACTAGTACGCAAAGGAATCACGAGCTGACTCAAAGGTCTCAGCATTTAGCTGCGAGTGCTCGAACTGCTTTTACTCACGGTGATATGTCTCAGAGATCGCAGTATTCATCCGCGGCAAATACTCAAAGGTCTAATTTGACGACAGATACGGTAAGGTCCGTGTATTTCTCCGCTCCAAATTCCCAAAGGTCTCAGTACGCTCCAAGCGTTATTCCACCACAGATGTCTCATATGATCTATGACGATAGACCTGGCTACGCCCCTGGACCTCATTCCGTCAGGTCGGATGCTTCAGCAAGAACTTTTAATATATTGTAATTTTACTATTCAGAATAAATCCTTTAGAGCATGAACTTATATTGTAATTTGACTATTCAGAATAAATCCTTTGACGCCGGTTTTCATTTGTATTTTTTTTCTACGTTATTTATTTTAAATATTATTAAAATATTCGTATATTTTCATTTGAAATATCCACTGTGAAATTTGATTGGTGTTGCTCCCGAAGTCTAGTGATTCTATTAAAGATAACACGCAATTTTTCCACTGACCGCTCACAACTCGGTCGTTAGCTAGCCTACGACAGTGCTGCATATGCATTTGTAATCTAAAGAGGAGAGATGCGCAAAAAACAACAAGTGACTTATACAACGTGTTAAGAATAAGCGAAACCCTCATACATCCCAACTAATTTTTATTAAAATAAATCCATTCCCGTGAAATTAATCTTAAAAAAAAATTCTAGATATTGTTATTTTAAAGTTTCATCATAGTTCTATTTTCATCGTTGTTCTAGTCCGCGCACTTCCCTCCCCTCTTAACCGCTCATGAACCGCGCGGGCGCCGTCGCCAGCGCGCGTATCCACAGAAATATTTAGGATGGAAGCGGCAAAAATTTAAATAATAAAAAGTAAAAAAAATTACCCCTATCAAAAACCCGTGAAATTGATTCTACTCTCGATTCTGAACAAACTATTTTCTCAGTTTCGCTTATTCCGTTAACACGTTGTAGAAATTGCCAATTTTTTCGTCATTTTGATTGAGATGGAATTAAATTTTTAAACTTATATCTCGCATTCGCATTACAAAGCTAATGAAATTATCTCTCTCGAAGTTTTTATACATGAGTCAACGATAAAATAAATCGCAAGAGCGGTCACTACCGGCCAACGTCCACTTTTAATCATGGCGCACAAAGAAAGCCGTAACCGTGCCAATGATGATACAAAAATTTACAAACTAAGAGCGCGTTCGAGACAACGCGTAACGGCGCGTCGATTAAAGAAGAAATTATCAAAATCAGTTAAGCCAATCCCAATATATTCCGTCGTGTTTTTAAGGTTCCGTACCTCAAAATAAAAAACGGAACCCTTATAGGATCACTTTGTTGTCCGTTTGTCTGGCTGTCTGTCTGTCAAGACCCTTTTTCTCACGCACGAGAAGAGGTATCAGATTGAAATTGATAAAGAATATTAAGGTCCATAAACCACACAAGATTGAAAATTTCAATTTTTAAAACGACGCAATCAAAAGATATGACTTTTTATGTCCTCATCTTCATACATTTATGCAAAAAAGCAAAACCTACAGGGTACTCGTACTTCCCGCTGACCTAAAATTATGAAATTTGGCAAGAAGCTAGGTCTCACAGTACAAATAAAGGAAAAAGTCTAAAATCATTAAATATTTAAATTTTTCTTACAACTAATAGTAACCAATTAAGGTGAGCTCCCGTTTCAAGAACTTTTCTATAAAAGAGAGGTCAAGTTGGAAGGTCGCGGAGTTTTTAAAATCAAAGAGCAAAAGCTTTAGTATATCATATGGTAAATAGGTAATTAGGTACTGAACCCTTAGGGCGCGAGTCCGACTCGCACTTAGCCGGTTTTTTTATTCAGTTAATAGTTTTTTGCTATGCAAAGCAGGCAGCAAAATTGTTATTTGGCGCGCCGCGCCGCGCCATAGTTAATTTACCGTTACTTTGCCCCGTGTGGTGCGGCAAACAATAGTACCAACCCATTTCTACTGTAATAAACCAGAGAATGGGCAGCAGCATCCTTCTGTGTGTCTTATCATCTTACATTCTGCGGTCACCAACAACCGCGGCGGTCCATGGTGCCAGCCGTAACGCTCACAAGCGTGGTGACAATGGTACTTCCCCTCCACTTTGTTTCCGCAAAAGCTAGAATTTTGGAGGGAGTTCCCTGTCCTGTAGTGTAGTGGACGTTTTTTCATTCAATGTCATGATGATGATACCAGTAATTCGTCCCACTGAGCGAAGGCTTCTTTTTGATATGATGGGCGAAATAGGTGGAAAAAAAGAGAAACTTAATTCTCAAATCGGTCAAATTGACGCTTTTCTAACAAAATAGCTTAATAATTGTAGTTGAGAAAATTCCAATATTCACGAATCTGCTGCGATCGGTAGCATAGATTTCAAGATTTCTTTATTGCACATCATGTGGTAAAAGGATGGTAACATAATGGAATCGTAACACATATGGACCCGGGAGGGCACAACAATTTAGGTATACTATTTAGATTAGAATATAATGTAGAACAGCTAGTAGTCAGGTAAATAAACAACTTCTAAATAAATTAATTCATCATCATCATAACATCCCATGAAAAGTCCACTACAAGACAACAGGTTGGCTGGAAGAAATTCCATTTAGGGATAAGTCCGCCTTTGCATATGTACTTTTCTTGTTTGTAATTTGTCTCCTTTTATTTGTGATGCAATAAAGAATATACATACATACATACATCCCATGAAAAGTCCACTACAAGACAGGGAGCTCCCTCCAAAATTAATTACTCATTGTCAAATACTCTTTCGTTAGTTAATGATGAAGTATCAGATAATCTATTTCAGGCAAAGATATTCCAAGTTACAACCAGAGCGTATACTAGAATGAAAAAAACCGGCCAAGTGCGAGTCGGACTCGCGCACTGAGGGTTCCGTACCACCACATAAACATAATTGTATTAGTTGAAATTTTCAAGTTTGTAAGTGTTCCCGTTTTTAAATAGAACTAAAACAAAAATCGCCTCAGCAACCATCCAACTTGACCCCTCTCTTATATGAATGTTCTTGAAACGGGAGCTCACCACAATTGGTTACCATTAGTTGTGAGAAAAGTTGTAATATTTAATGATTTCAGACTTTTCCCATTATTTGTACTGTGAGACCTAGCTTCTTGCCAAATTTCATAATTTTAGGTCAACGGGAAGTACCCTGTAGGTTTTTCATTTTTGAATAAATGTATGGAGATGAGGACATAAAATGCCATATCTTTTGATTGCGTCGTTGTAAAAAATTGAAATTTTCAGATCTTGTGTGGTTCATGGATCCTAATATATGGTATTAATTTCAACCTGATACCTTTACCCGTTCGTGAGATAAAGGGTCTTGACAGACAGACAGACAGACGGACAACAAAGTGATCCTATAAGGGTTCCGTTTTTTTCTTTTGAGGTACGGAACCCTAAAAAACGGCCCATACGTTTCCTAAGAACTTAGTCTAACTCAGCCTGCTAGCACGGTTGCTAGAAGGAGGGTAAAGGCTCATCTGTTTTCTTTTCTCAGGAACGGAAATGTAAGCTCCCTAGTTATGTGTAAAAACATACCTAAATGAAATACCTTGATTTCAGGTATGCCTGGGCAAGTTTCACAGCGTCTGGCTCTGCTCGGGCGCTACAGAAGGTGAGGTGTGGTGTAGCGGGCAGATCGCTCGAGCCGGCGGCCCGCACTCCACCGCACTGCGACCTGCGTTGATGCGGGCTCCTGAACCAGTGGTCTGTGCGGCTGTCACCCTTACCTCTACTGTGCTGTTGCTGCAAAGCGGGACGGTAAGACATGTATTACAGACTGGTAGCCTGCATTCCACCGCACTGCGCCCTGCGTTAATGCGGGCTCCTGAACCAGTGGTCTGTGCGGCTGTCACCCTTACCTCTACTGTGCTGTTGCTGCAAAGCGGGTTGGTAAGACATGTATTACAGACTGGTAGCCTGCATTCCACCGCACTGCGCCCTGCGTTAATGCGGGCTCCTGAACCAGTGGTCTGTGCGGCTGTCACCCTTACCTCTACTGTGCTGTTGCTGCAAAGCGGGACGGTAAGACATGTATTACAGACTGGTAGCCTGCATTCCACCGCACTGCGCCCTGCGTTAATGCGGGCTCCTGAACCAGTGGTCTGTGCGGCTGTCACCCTTACCTCTACTGTGCTGTTGCTGCAAAGCGGGACGGTAAGACATGTATTACAGACTGGTAGCCTGCATTCCACCGCACTGCGCCCTGCGTTAATGCGGGCTCCTGAACCAGTGGTCTGTGCGGCTGTCACCCTTACCTCTACTGTGCTGTTGCTGCAAAGCGGGACGGTAAGACATGTACTACAGACTGGTAGCCTGCATTCCACCGCACTGCGACCTGCGTTAATGCGGGCTCCTGAACCAGTGGTCTGTGCGGCTGTCACCCTTACCTCTACTGTGCTGTTGCTGCAAAGCGGGATGGTAAGACATGTATTACAGACTGGTAGCCTGCATTCCACCGCACTGCGACCTGCGTTAATGCGGGCTCCTGAACCAGTGGTGTGTGCGGCTGTCACCCTTACCTCTACTGTGCTGTTGCTGCAAAGCGGGACGGTAAGACATGTACTACAGAGTGGTAGCCTGCATTCCACCGCACTGCGCCCTGCGTTAATGCGGGCTCCTGAACCAGTGGTCTGTGCGGCTGTCACCCTTACCTCTACTGTGCTGTTGCTGCAAAGCGGGACGGTAAGACATGTACTACAGACTGGTAGCCTGCATTCCACCGCACTGCGACCTGCGTTAATGCGGGCTCCTGAACCAGTGGTCTGTGCGGCTGTCACCCTTACCTCTACTGTGCTGTTGCTGCAAAGCGGGACGGTAAGACATGTACTACAGACTGGTAGCCTGCATTCCACCGCACTGCGACCTGCGTTAATGCGGGCTCCTGAACCAGTGGTCTGTGCGGCTGTCACCCTTACTTCTACTGTGCTGTTGCTGCAAAGCGGGATGGTAAGACATGTATTACAGACTGGTAGCCTGCATTCCACCGCACTGCGACCTGCGTTAATGCGGGCTCCTGAACAAGTGGTCTGTGCGGCTGTCACGCTTACCTCTACTGTGCTGTTGCTGCAAAGCGGGACGGTAAGATATGTACTACAGAGTGGTAGCCTGCATTCCACCGCACTGCGACCTGCGTTAATGCGGGCTCCTGAACCAGTGGTCTGTGCGGCTGTCACCCTTACCTCTACTGTGCTGTTGCTGCAAAGCGGGATGGTAAGACATGTATTACAGACTGGTAGCCTGCATTCCACCGCACTGCGACCTGCGTTAATGCGGGCTCCTGAACAAGTGGTCTGTGCGGCTGTCACGCTTACCTCTACTGTGCTGTTGCTGCAAAGCGGGACGGTAAGACATGTACTACAGACTGGTAGCCTGCATTCCACCGCACTGCGCCCTGCGTTAATGCGGGCTCCTGAACCAGTGGTCTGTGCGGCTGTCACCCTTACCTCTACTGTGCTGTTGCTGCAAAGCGGGACGGTAAGACATGTACTACAGACTGGTAGCCTGCATTCCACCGCACTGCGACCTGCGTTAATGCGGGCTCCTGAACAAGTGGTCTGTGCGGCTGTCACGCTTACCTCTACTGTGCTGTTGCTGCAAAGCGGGACGGTAAGATATGTACTACAGAGTGGTAGCCTGCATTCCACCGCACTGCGACCTGCGTTAATGCGGAACCTGAACCAGTGGTCTGTGCGGCTATCACGCTTATCTCTGACGGTTATATTTACTCATAAAGATACTTGTGGATATTTTTCCTGTAGATACTTTTACTATTAATTTCTGGTATAAAAAACATAACGAAGTTGGCCATTTTTTTAGGAAAGTTAGCGGCCTATCCTTAGCAAAATATGTTTTAAAGTTTTTGCGTTATCCAGCAGTGGGACACTTGAGGACTATTTAATATCCTCTTTTAACATATATTACTAATCATACTTACCACTTTCTTATAAAACATGTTCTAAAAATTATTCCCACGACCGCTCGTCGGTAGAAACACTTTGACCTTAAGGGGGTCTCTCGTTTGTACCGTAGCGCTAGTTCAGCTTATACTGGTTTTGTTTCTTCGTGCATGCTGCCGTGCGTAAAATTTCTCTATCTTCAATTATTTTCTTCCTCAGGTACTCCAATACACTTTAAACAGCACCGACAACTCCAGCCAATCCAGTGCTAAAACCCCGTCTATAATAAAACTACCGAACATCAAACCGTTGATAAAGCTGTCCAATCCTCTGGGAGTTTGCGCGGGGCGGTCCCACGCGGTGGTGTGGAACGCTAGAGCTGTTTATACGTGGGGCACCAACTTGGGACAGCTCGGACATTCTAATGAAGATAAGGTGGTCACGGCTCCGAAACGGGTGAGGTTTTTAGACATAGACATTATACAGGGTGTAAGGGACGGTGTACCGAAAACTGAAAGGGCGTGCTCGGTCAACGAAACTGAACAACTTTCCCAAAGAAACGTTTTTGGGAAATGAAAAAAAAAATTACCTCACCATACAAATTGTTCGATCAGAGTGACATTACTCACTATGGAGAGGTAATTTTTTTTAATTTCCCACAAATATTTCTTTGGGAAAGTTGTTCAGTTTCGTTGAATGAGCACGCTCTTTCAGTTTTCGGTACACCGTCACTTACACCCTAAATAAAAATTTATTCATTGGTACACACAACAGAATGAATTACTAAACACCGGCCAAATGCGAGTCGGACTCGCGCCCCAAGGGTTCCGTACCTATCCACCATGAGATAACTCCGCATCCACTCAACCTGGGTCAGGGTAAATATGAATGTTCTTGAAACGGGGGCTCACCTTAATATCAATTTTTTTACCTTCCATTACAGCGAGTATGGCTGATTCCTGTGGGCTCTCTGCCCTCTATCTCAAAAACGGTTGGGAGTATAAAAAAAATTTAAACAATATGTGTCGCATAGTTCAAATTTTATGATCTACAATTCTTATATAAATGTCAACATCATTCGAGCTATAGAAACCGAGATAATCGCGAATAACTGATTTTATGCGACTTTATGAGACTTTTGAGACAACTTTTAAAACACCAAAATGAAAGTGTACACGAGTTGTCAGTTTATTATCTCTCATTGCGAAGTGAAACCCTTAATACTCCAGTAAAATTACGAGAGATTGTATGGCGAAACGGAAATAATTGATAATAGCCGTGATTCTTTTTCAGATCGATAGATTATATTTCTGTGTAAAGCTTTTTAATGGAATCCACCTAAATTTACGTCATTTATTTATTTATTTTGCCGTCCAAACATTAAAAAAATATGGAATTTCGGAAAAAAATGTTAATAGATTATTTTTTTTATTTACGGCTTGCTATATATTCAGAATTTCATGTTATACATGAATCCACCTAAAAATATTAGCTTTTTTGCATTGTTTAACTTTTAAAGCACGAAATTTAAATACAGCTTATCTTCGCAACCAAAAATAGTAATAGATCCGTTTTGCTTTCTAATAATTTAAATAGTGCTATATAATCACATTTTTGGCAAATCCAACATAAATGTTTACAAAATCATTGTAAACCAGCGATTACAAAAAACTTTTTTTTTATTAGTATGGCATTTTTGTGAATATATATAAGAATCACTTACATTTAAAAAGGTTGAGTTTAGCTCAGTTTATTGCTATTATTTTACCTCGACTTTATTGGCCCTTATATGTAAAAATAAGTGGAGATTTTATATTTTGAAATAAATTGATATTTTGAAATATATTTATGGTGGATTTTGATGCCTATATGTAAAGTATACGTTTATCTATGATATAAAGTATATAATTGTCTATTACTATTTTTGCCTTAGCTGTTATTCGAAAAAAATATTCCGCTTTAAATTTTAGGTGGATTCGTAAATATTGCGTCTTAACATCATATTTAAATACGATATACACAAAAAAGTAGCTATTAGCATTTAATGTTTTGCAAAACCGTATTTTTACTGGACTATAATCCCTGATATGACTGGACCAATAACAACCCAAGAAATTTCAGCTTTTGCTAGAAGAATGTGGAGGGAAAGTGCCAGAGTGTGTGCCACGCTTGAAGTTGTTTAATTTACTACACGTCATATTCTTTCATGGACTCCATGCTTATTAAGACCAGCGTTTTCTATTGTAGGTGGCAATATCGATGAACAACAAAGAAGAGGCCGGTATTCAACTAGCGAGCGCGGGAGACGCGGCAACACTTCTCACTACAAGTCGCGGGGACGTGTATCTTCTACACAAGTACATTTGCAAAAAGATCGCTATTAAGTAAGTACAATTACAGCTCGATACTACAAATAGAAACTGGTATTCTGAGTATAGGTTCTGGCAAGGACTACGAATAAATAATAAGTCAGGAATTGTAACTGCGCTCAAAAAATGACCCAACGAAAGTCGTGTATTTCAGAAGTCGTTCCACCGCGTCATTGGCTCGACTACCACTAGCTGACATTGCAGCACGCGCGCGAACCAATCCCTGCTCTCGTTCTCAATTTGAACCAATTGATTCGTATTTTGAATATACGTCCTTTTGGTTTCACGTAGGCCCACTTTTTGCTTGGAATTTGTTCTGAATTAGAGTTCCTGACTTATTATTTAATCGTAGGGCAATGGTATAATTCCCGAAGGAGGTTGATACAACGGTGTCAACAGTATGCTAAGAAGAGATGGAGGCACATTTAGACTGCGAGTTCTGAAGAATCACCAGGGCCCTGAGTCAATTGGCTTTCTACAACCGCAAACGCCAGTAGAATAGAATAAAAATTTATGGGATTGACATTAGCCAACGAAATGTTGCGTGACAGCTAATGTCTATCCTATACATTTTTACATACATACATACATAACATCACGCCTCTTTCTCGTCGGGGTAGGCAGAGACCACAGTCCTCCACCTGCTACGATCTTGACATACTTTCCTTGCTTCCTGTACTTTCATCAATCCTTTCATACATGCTCGTCGGTTTAGGGTATTTTTATATTCTATTCTATAACGTTTGCGATAATAGAAAGCCACTTGTCTCAGGACCCTGGTTGTCTAAGTAGGTACTACTTGGAATTTCTTTGTGACCCACACACGGAGTGTTGAGCACCGTCGCAAAGTAGCCTGCTTATCGGTATTTCACAGGATGTGTTTCGGATGTGTGTGAAATTGAGTGACAGGATTAGAAATAGTGTAATAAGAGAACGTTGTGGCGTAAAAGAAGACGTAGTGACTAAAATTGAGAAAGGGATGCTGAGATGGTTTGGTCATGTGGAGAGGATGAATGAAGGAAGATTGACGAAAGAGATCTACCAGGCGAGAGTGAATGGAAACGTTGGAAGGGGAAGGCCTCGGCGAACGTACCAGGACCAAATTCAGGACGTTCTGAATAAAGGCCAGGTTAAAAGTACCCTAAACCGACGAGCATGTATGAAAGGATTGATGAAAGTTCAGGAAGCGAGGGAAGTATGTCAAGATCGTAGCAGGTGGAGAACTGTGGTCTCTGCCTACCCCGACGGGAACAAGGCGTGATGTTATATGTGTTTCGGAGAGTGTGCGTCTGAATTGCACAACCTTATTCCACCTTCTCCGCTAAATCTTCGTGACTATAGACGTCGCTGGTGGGAGTTATTATGGGTAGTTGATATGTCGCAGGCTAATCGTATAATTCGCCATTTACAAACGGCGGGCAGACTGTAAACGATCGGCAAATTGTAAAACGGCGCCGGCAGATTTTAAACGGGAGATCACTGGTGCATTTTAGTTTCGTCAGCCACGGTAAACCCAACCTAACCGATGTCATATCGGTTAGGTTGGGTTAGGTTATCTTTCGACCACAACGAATTACGCGCCATTTTGTGAAATGCCGTGGCATTATGTAAAATGGCGAATTGAATTTTTTTCGGCATTTTGTAGAATGCCAAGGCAAACTGTGAAACGACGAATTTGCCTGCGACAGATATGCCATCCAGTCGTACGAAGCGCTTTGCTTCATCCTACTCATATTATAAATGCGAAAGTTTGTAAGTTTGGATGGATGGATGGATGTTTGTTACTCTTTCACGTAAAAACTACTGAATGGATTTTAATGAAACTTTACAATAATATAGCTTATACATCAGAATAACACATAGGCTTCACAATTTATAAACCTGTGCAGACGAAGTCGCGGGCACCACTCACCAGCTAGTCTTTCATAATGCGCAGATTTTTTCCCCGAACAATACTCTCTGGATCTTTTCAAGGCAAGAGTGAACGGGTATCTTCTAGCATCTTCTAGATAGGCATGCTACATCTTCGACTCCATCATCACTTACCACCAGGTGAGATAAAAGTAAAAACCTATCCTACATAAAAGAAATATTATTATTATTATTTTTGTTTTAGGCAAATAAACTTACGCCAAGTGTGCGTGGAAGCGAAAGTGAGCGAGCAGGGTGCTTACTCGCGGGTGACCGTGCTACTCCTCACAAACGTTGGCCAGCTACTTATATGGCAGGATACTACTAACCAATTAACCAGGTGAGGCTTTAACTTTAGTCGAAACAATGACTAAAATTACAGCAGCTAAGTATGTAAGGAAGGAAGGGTGTGAATCTGTCCATGAATTTGAACAACTTTTCCCAAGGAACATAGGTCGAAATACGATGAACCGAATTTGACTTCTCATACAAAATGCGCTATCAGCTGATGCAGTTTCTATGGGAGGTCAAAAATTGATTTTGTTTTATGACCTATGTTTCTTGGGAAAAGTTGTTCAGTTTCATAGGCAGATTCACACCCTTTAGTATTATCACACCTTTCCGTAATGTATAGTCTAAAGGGGGGACGGCTCATAACACAACCAGATAAAAACGCAAGCGCAGCAAGCTCAAAGCTTTCGTCAGCAATAACGCAAATTAAAAGAAAATATACATTTTGATGCAAGTGTGGAAAATATGTCATTTCATTACTTCAAGAGCCCCGAGAGATCCGCAGGTACTGAAGCCGTGCTGCAAATGTTACGCTTGAGCTACTCTTGTGTTGCATCGCGGATATTTGAGTTTATTTCCCTTAGAAAACCATCGAGTATTAAGGGGGGGGGGGATGTAAACCCCCCCGTTATAGATAAGCGTGAGAGCAGGACGGAAAATTTGACTGACAGACAACAAGGCAATAGATATCGAGTAAATTGTCTGCCTTAACCTATATCCTTTTAGAGGAAGGGTTAAAAATCCGTTCGATACCTTTTACGGGTAACTAAAAGGGTATAACAACTGACCCGTTGGCGTGGTTGTTAGTGGTTCGATCCCCGCCCCGGGCAAACAAATGTGTGAAGAACTCGAATGTTTGTTCTGTGTTTGAGTGTTATTTATCTGTTTATGTATGTAGATCAGCCTCTGGTACCCATAGTATAGTAAATAAGACTGTAAATTGTTCACCTGTATAACCATGCTGAATGATGTAAATCTTTCCATAATACTGATCACTTTTTCTAACGAACATAGGCAGAAATAGGAAATAATTTACTAGCATTTAGAGTGTTAGGTATATATATATATATATAGGTATATATCTTCATGTTTCGACTTACATATCCCTACCTTAAGATTTAATGGGATTTAATGTATTAAAAGAACAACATTTACAGATGCGTATTCGGCCTAACACACCAAACAGTGATTACCCACGTAACTCTCACCCACGACGCTCTCTACTTCACCACTAAATACGGCGAAGCGTTCATTGGCTACATCTCTCGCAAGGCCACGCCCACTCAGCCGCAGCCAATCAGGAAGGAGAAGGAACGAGACAACAACAAGTCTGCCCTAGTGAAGTTTTTGGAGAAAGATGATTGTACTTCGGTTAAAATTGTCAGGATTCCTAATGTTCATAGGGCTGTGGCTGTTGTAACGGATTCTGAAGGGTTGAATTTTGCTTGTCTGCAGGTACGTTTAAATTATTTCGACACTTACGTTATGAAAGTACTATCGGTTTCAAATTAGAATAGAACTGACTCTATACCTCAGAGTAAAAAACTATAGAGTCCGTCATATGCATATTCTGTATGAGCTAGTGAAGTGTATCGAGTAACCCAGTCGCCTATACTAGTCGGTCAAAAAACTCAATTAAATTTTACAAAAATCAAGAAATCTTTTAAAATTCTAATGTATTAGTATAAACTTTGTTTGCGAAAGTGAAAATATATCTTTTTTCACTTGTGAATTGATGATTAATACTAAGAACGGAAGCGTAAATAATCCGTTATAGCCATTTTATGCGTGATTTTTAACACCGTTTTTTTCCTGAATGGTAAGTGTTTTCACCAGAAAAACTGTGGTAGTAACATTTATTAGTCCCATGTCACATATTTATTAAATAGAAAGATAAAAAATCGTTTTTAGAATTCGATAAAAATCCATACATTTTAGTATGGAGGTCTCACGCAAGAAAGTGATAAGCTTATGGCTCCCTCCATAGCAGAAAGTTCTACTACTTAAAACTCCTTGCTCTATACATTTATTTGCTGCCGCAATCATATGAAGTAGTAGAGGTCAAACTAACTTCACTTCGATTTAGTTTTGCACAACCATTGGGAACTACTGTGAAGTTAGCAATCGACCAGTGGTATTCTCATTTGAAAACCATAGTAAATAGTTAGAAACTTGGAATGCGGGAAGCAAATAAAGTTTTAATTGCTTCGCTCACTCATGCGCCAAAATAGCAACGGTATTATTGATTACTTATTTCCCTTGTATAACAATATACAGGATGTAAGGGACGGTTACCGAAAACTGAAAGGGCGTGCTCAGTCAACGAAACTGAACAACTTTCCCAAAGAAACATATGTTGGAAAATTAAGAAAAAAATTGACCTCTCCATACAAATTACCCACTCTGGTCGAACAGTTTGTATGGAGAGGTAATTTTTTTAAATTTACCAGCATATGTTTCTTTGGGAAAGTTGTTCAGTTTCGTTGACTGAGCACGCCTTTTCAGTTTTCGGTACACCGTCCCTTACACCCTGTACTATAACAACTTACAAGGATTTCTTAAGTGGAATAATGATAATGACCAATAGAATATACCACAAGGACGATAATGGCAAATTATCTAGAAATCTGCTGCGCCCGCGCAATCATCATCATCATGGGCTCGCTCTTAACCTCAATCTATCCCTGAGGACAAAGATGAGGTCGAAGCGACTAAAATATATTCGGTTTATATGAATTAGGAGATGCATCCGGATAGGTGGACTAGAGTAGCTACAGAATGGTTGCCAGAGGATGGTCACCGCCGTCGAGGCAAACCTTGGAGACAATGGCGCGACGATTTAAACAACTTTTTTGAAAACTGGCCATCAGAGGCTCAGAACAGAGACGAATGGCGAAAAAGAGGGACACCATACAGGCTATATAAAAAAAAATGAACTAGGAACACACTAGTAACTAACACAGACACGGACTGTCGCACAAATGTTGTTCCAAAGCGCGATCCATTGTGACAGCCGCAATGTCAAAAAGCGTGGTGACTGTGGTACATTATGGTGGAACGTTATGATGAATCTACAATATCTAATCGGCTACATTGCTGCCCAGTAAAATTAATTATTGTCGAGATCAAGTTCTTAGTAGATTGGACTTTATTATTATTATTATTTATTTCAAGTAACCATGACTCATTACAATTACATTAAAATTAAATAAATCAGAAGAAATAAAATTAAAATACATAACAAATCATTTAAAAAGTCATAATATACAAATTAAATGTCAAATTATGCAGGTATGATTGTTATCTTTCTTGGATTCTACGTGAAACGCTGCTACATAGCCCATGGGAAACCAAGCAACAGTGCCTCACGTATGAAATATCTAACCTTTCCGCCATCATCTGCAAAACACTGATACACTACTTTAGCGTAGAGAATTTTATAAAAGAACTGATTCCAGATAAAACCAACTTGCGGTCTGACGTCCATTCCTGAGTTGTCCCCGTCGAGTATGGCAAAGCACATGGGATCCCTGTTAGAAACTGCGTCTGATGATGACCTCTTGCATGACCTTGTTTTCACGGTAAGAATTTTTTTATTTGTTATGCTAACAGTACTTGAAACTACACAGAAGTTTCTCACAGGGTATGATTCTATGTAGTATCATACATATGTCATAGTGGTACTGAAGCCGAAAAAAAATTCCTTTGTTTTTCACGTGATATTTATGGTACTTCCCCTCTACACTTTTCCAGCAAAAGCTAGAATTCTTGAGGGAGCTCCTTGTCCTGTAGTGGACGTTTCATGGGATGTTATGATGATTCAGGGCGAAAACGAGATATCTCAGTAGATGGGGAACATTGAGAGGATCAAGGAAAAGCATGTCAGAAATTGTAGAGGCCTGGTGTTCAGGAGGCCTCTTCCAGATTTTCAGGCTGGTCTGTTATAGCTAAAGCCCCAACTTTATTGTCTGGCAAATGTTTTTCAGTATCACCATAAACTACTCTATATGGGCAATCACTTTTGTTCGTCATAAATATCACCATTTTATCTAAACAAACAAGCCTGAAAATCTGAAATAGACAATTTCTTTGTGGTATCATGGTGATATTCAGAAGCTAGTAGCTTATGGTGATACTAAAAAACATTTGCCAGACAAGAAAGTCGGGGGCTATTGCTAAAATATACCAGCTTAAAAATCTGAAAAAGGCCTCCTGGACACCGGGCTTCGTTCTGGAAAATCTCACATGGTGTTTTGTGATCCTCAAATCATCCCCTATCTACTGAGACATCTCGTTTTCGCCCTGATTATTACGTGAAAAAGACCCACTCGGCTCCCGGTCCATGTCCCAATTAGGGTAACGGAAGCTCCTTGTCTTGCTGTAGAATTTTTTATTGAATGTTTCATCTATTTCATGCCTTTACAATGCATTTTTGTGTCGCCCTAAAAACATTCCGTCTCACAACCATGAATTTGTTGGAAGAAATCTTTTGTACAGATAAGCCCGCCTTTGTAAATAACCTCTTGTTTGTTAACTTCATGTTTGTTAATTGTGCAATAAAGTCATAATAAAGCATATACAAGGTGTAAAAAAAATTGTAAGCACTAATTTAGCGCATTACTATTATTTACCATGGTGTTACTCAGACCGTAGAAACTGATCAACTTTTCCTAAGGAACATAGAAAAAATAGAAATACGAAAAAAGTTTTCTACCATTAGCAACTTGCGCATTTTGTATGAAAAATATATTTTTCAAATTTTGACATTTTTCAGTTTCATGTCTTAGTAACAGGCTAAAAGAGTGCTTTCTAATTTTTGAACACCCGATATACAGGATGTATTTTTGAGATGGAACAGCAATGGTACAACAGCAAGGTGCCTTAACCGTTACAGCTACACGAAAATGGACTTAGGAGACTATTAATATTTTAAATGAAATTTTTGTCACCGTTCAAATATTTAAAAAATGTACATTTAACAATAAAATGGACATGACACGCTTAAAAAAAATGGTACCAATCGATCCTACTCCCAAGGAGGCCGATGTTTTTTTCGTAATTTGGGAAAGTTGTTCAGTTTCATGGTCGTCAAATAAAATTGTGATTAATTTTATTAGGACCCTAAATAGTGTACTTTTTGTTGACTGGACTCAATATTAACGTACCTATACCTACTATAGATACTGTTCCTTAATACATGCGCATACTAAAAAAGAATTAAAATGCCAACGCAAACGGAAGTCTAGTTTCTTAGAACAGGAAATTCTTTGTTCTTTCTCATCCTCCTCTCCCTTTCTGCTCCGTGGTTATAGGTGAGCATTTGACCCCGATCTCACCTGGTAGTCTAGGCAACGAAGCGGATTGTTGTATGAAGACCCCCGCATTAAATCCTCAGTCGATGAAACTTTACACTACATGAAACAAACTTTCTATTAAAAAAAAAATCAAAAAAAAAATCGTTACTTTTAATTTTTCCATACAGAGATTACAAACAGCGTATGAAAAAAATTTTTTGGTATTTTTTTTTTTTATATTTTGAACTTATTTAATTCATGATAATTTATCATCCTGTCAAATAAAATCTGCCTGAGAGAATTATGTTGGGGTCAAATGCTTCGTTGCTATGGTGGCAAGTGACGATGGGGTCGAAGATGTAACATGCTCGCGTAAATAATTGTGCGAATAAGTGGTTAGTACAGGTGCTGACCGACAAAATTTCTATTTCATTTGCACATGTCTGCCTCTTTGACTGATGATAAAAAACACCCTCTAAAACGTACAAATCCCTGTGTTTTTGAGGAAGTTAGTTTTCAATAATTTGAAATTTGATTATGAAACGTACACCTGGCAGACTATGATTGTTCGATTAAACACATACCACAGATAAATGATCTGCCACCATAATGGCCCTGCTTTGTAAAGTTTCAAAATGCTAAAAACCACTACTCCGTCCCGTGGTAATGTAGACCCCTGCATATCTTCCTCCTCGATTTTCTACATCTTCAGAAGTATTTTAAACAGCAGCCACAAAGGTAGACAAAAAAAAACATTATTTAGCATTTTTTTTTATTTAACTCAAAAACGCAGCGACGCAGATATAAAGGAGTGATCACACCTAGCTGAATTCAAAGACTAATTCGGCATACATTGCTCGTTGAAGTAAGGATATTGCAATTAACATAACCAAGCCTCCCAGCAATGTATGCCGAATCAGTCTTGAATTCAGCTAGGTGTGATCACTCCTTTACTTGTTACGACCAAATAGATTCGTATTGAGCTGATCTATCATCTCTATTAATATGAATCATGAGCAAAACTTATGTCCAAATGGCAGCCAGCACCCAACTAGTATATGTCGACGACATATGAGTGAAACTTCAACCCTCGTCTATTCCCACGTAGAGGAAAGGTGATACCAGGTCGTGCCATTCAGACGCACACTCACCGAAATCTACTCCGTAGAATACCGACAAGCAGGCCACTTTGCGACTGTGTTCTGGGCTCTGCGTCTTTGCCTCGACAAGGCTCGTCACCAATGAGCTTCCTGGCACGCTTGTCAATTACAATGAGATTGGCCAACTGGTATTTTGCCCATCCCAGAGGTACGAGTAGCAGCAGTACTTTATACCCAATCGGATTTATGCTGGATGTAGCTTTAGAAGTTACTTATGATCCATTTTCTTCGTTTATTCCAATGGTTAGACGTCGCAAAAATAACTTTGGCCATGTCAGTTGATGCGCAGAAGTTAAGTCATAAGAAAATAAGACATTTTTGACTTCTGCGCATTCTGGCCAAAGTTATTTTGTGGGACGTTTACCAATCTATGACACTAAACCCAGAGTATATTTGACGGAAAGAATAACATTGTTTTACAAACTTGTATTTTCATACAGCTTTAGCCAATTGCTTGTGACATAGCTGCAAAATGTGTTAGTAACCGTTGAAATTAACGAAAAAAATTGATCATACTTTAAATCTATTGCTGTTACTTATTATGTCAACAAACCAGAAAATGTCAGCCATAGAATTATATACTTAAAAGAGCTTTCACTTTAAAGGAGCCCTGTACAACTGGCGTTAAATTCAATGTTTTGTAAATCAACTCGTAAAAAAACTTCTTTTGCGCTTATTTTGCATTCCGCGCGAAGTTGAGGCGGGACGCTAGGTATGTTTAAGGGGCTAATAACAGCTAAATACGCTTCACTTGAGCAGTTTTTATCGAAAAGTAATGAATATATGGCCGTGACAAAATTATGTGATAATTAAGCACCTTTCCAAGAAGATGGCTGGCTCTGAAACACGATTAAATGTACGTACATACGTATATACATCATAAAAAAGAAACAAAGTTACCTCTGCTTTTTAATTTTTTTTAAGTACCTACCCATTATATGATGCTAAAACTTTTACACATTATTTAATATATACATAACATCACGCCTCTTTCCCGTCGGGGTAGGCAGAGACCACAGTCCTCCACCTGCTACGATCTTGACATACTTCCCTCACTTCCTGTACTTTCATCAATCCTTTCATACATGCTCGTCGGTTTAGGGTACTTTTAACCTGGCCTTTATTCAGAACGTCCTGAATTTGGTCCTGGTACGTTCGCCTAGGCCTTCCCCTTCCAACGTTTCCATTCACTCTCGCCTGGTAGATCTCTTTCGTCAATCTTCGTTCATTCATCCTCTCTACATGCCCAAACCATCTCAGCATCCCTTTCTCGACATTATTTAGTACATTATGCATTATCATATAGAGCTATATGCATTATCATATAGAGCTATATGATAATGCATAATTAATATTATGGCTACAAATTTCGAGAAAAATGCAAAAGTTTGCGAAAAACGTAAAACAGCGCGAATCCGCTCTGTTCTAACACGCGCATTCGGTCCTTTGTTAGAAAGGGAGATAATTTTGACAGTAATCGGCTCCTTAAGCGACTATCTTCAAATGAATGGGCATTCTAATCTCTATTTTCTATTTCAATAACAGGTAAATAAACATAAAAATAGGATACCTTATCCTACTGTTCCAATTGTGAAGTTCTAATTTAAATATCTTTAGAGCTAGTGACGTTAGTCCAATTTACATAAGATTGTATAAAGATCAAAGGGTGGGTAAACTGTTTTTCCTGTTCCTGTGCCTTTTTAAACATCTTAGATAAGAAAATCAACATAACTAAGAATTTGAATGATCTTCTCCTCTTGTTTATGTGCTACAAGCTTTTGTCCGCGACTACGTACGCATGGAGTTCAGAAAAAGTGTTCCATAGTCACTGAATAAAGTAATAGCATTACTATCATACAGAACGGACATTCTCTGCCCCCCTTGCAATCCACCCCCCTTGCAATCCACCCCGCATCCGTCCGCGGGACTCGTGTGGTTCATTGACCTTTCGGTGAGGTGACAGATGTTGGCGGGGCAAGAATTTTTTTTTAACATCTCATAGAAACTACATCACTGCTGACAGTGTATTTTGTAAAAAATACAAATTCATTTTCACCTCCAAAGCTCGGAAACATTTGTTTTGTCGGTTAAATTCTGCGGCCAAAAGCGATTTTTGGCCCCTAGCGGGCAAAAGGTTTTTCTGCGGCCAAAAGCGATTTTTGGCCGCTAGCGGGCAAAAGGTTTTTGAAATTCGAACGTGATGCAGTATGGCAGACCTCCACGCTGCGGTACTGGCTACTTCCTCGCTTTAGTGAGGTGAAAAATTTTGTGTTTCGCTCGGCAGCAAAGTTATTTTGCGTTTCGTGCCTTGAAACCTTCGCTACGCTCAGGATTCTTCTTTTGAACCACTCGCTTCGCTCGTGGTTCAGTTCTAGAATCCTTCGCTTGCTCAGGTTTCAATACAAGGCACTCACGCCAAATAACGCTTTTGCTGCCTTGCATAACAAATAACTATTGTATTCAATTTTAAGAGGCCTATTACATTTTGAGCGTGTTTTTGCGCAAAATAGCTAATTTCGGCGTCCTTAATCTGAGAAACGGAAAGGCTTTGACAACTTTAACTTATAAAATGTTGAAGAATAGTTATTATTTAAGTTCGTAGCGGCCTCGTTTTTTGCAATTTTTTTCTTATATTGGTAGATATAGCCAATATTCCGAAGCAAGTTTTCATTAAATGCGCGAAGGCACTTTTTTGAGCTCGTGGATTGAACTATTGGGCTAAGCAAACAAAAATAAAATAATACAATAAAATCTCTTATATAATAGTGTAGTTCGTAGCGGCCTCGGAATTTTAAAAAATATATTGGAAAATCTAGAAAAAAAATCAATTCCGAACGAAAAAAACTACAAAAAACGCTCAGGTTTAACTGCAAATTGCTCTTTACTATATTAATATTATTTCGTAAAACTTATACCATACTAAACTTTGGTATAAAGAAAATGAAAATCGCCTACGTTTGTTTAAAAACAATTCGTTTTAATACCTTAATTGAACGTACTTAAAATTGCCAAATTTGTCCATAATCCGATGCGCTGGCCTTTCAAACGCAATAATAGTATCAAATAACTTGAAAATACAAAAAGTATTTATAACGTTTAGTTTCAGCTACCAAACAGTGTCGAAAAATCTGGACGCCGAGTGAGATTTTCCACTTTTCTTTTTTTTGAACGAAATTTTGTAATAGGCCTCTTAAAAAGAACAAAAATTACTATTCATAGTTATTACAAAAAATAAAAACACTGTAGAAAATGGGCATGACAGAAACAGGCAGATTTTAAGCCTACCTCTGGTCACTGGAGGCTAGTTAAATAATTACTATTAATACCTACAATAGGAATACATAGCAGATCATGAAGTATAATTTTATTTACTATATTCATAAGATTTAATTTTATTTACTGTAATGACTCATACCACTCAATTAGCCTAAGAGCCAAACGATTTCACTGTATGAAGATTGAACAAAAATTCATATTAGCATTATTTTTTCCTCAAAAATTAGATTAGCTGGTCTATATAAATTAAATAAAATAATAATTCATTAGAAATCCACCCAAATTTACGACCGCATGATTTAAAAAATAATAATAAAGGTATTATAAATTCCACAAAAGAAGCGCAAAAATGCTATAAATATTATTTACCGTACATTTAATTACCTTTATTTTTATATTTTTTTAAGTTTATAATCCTCCTATATTTGTAAAAGAAACACTATTAAACCTAAAAAACTCTCAAAGTTGCATTAGACCTATGATAAAAATGCTATCAGATCAGTTCTTCAATGCTTTTGTTTCATTAACCTCCCTTAACATATAGTGTACTTAATCCAACAAAAAAAAATGGAAATTGAAACCTCCAGAAATTGAAATTGTACCTTCCAGTTTGAAATTTGGGTGGATTTAAAAATATAGTCTCTTAAAATTGCATTTAAAAGCCGTTTACAAAAATTTGGCCTGATATGAATTTTTTCTCCAAAATATAGGATAGCTCTTAGGGAAATGTCTAATTAGAGATGTATAATCAGCGTCAACTCACGTTCTCATAGTGTTTTTGTATGTCCTTTTATACCCCATTTTAAATGAGTTGAAGGAGATGGTCGACCTACTTGGCGGTGGAATGTCATTCCAGCATTTACTGGCCGCGTATTTAAACGATCCTCTATTATGTAGTGTCTGTATGTGTCTTTGTATGTAAGATCAAAGTGTTTTTCCTATGTTTCTTAGGAAAAGTTTTTGAGTTTCATGAGTAGATTTCTGATTTATGGTCCAAATAACGTATTCAGATATCGCAGATAATTACTATTTTAATTTCTTATTTATTTCTTACTAGGTCGGCACAAAACGCTATCCCGCACACGTATTCATAATTGCATCAAACAGCGAACATCTGTACAAACTATACCAGGACAACATAACCACGAGTAGTGGTGACGCAAAACCCACAGTACCATTGGAGAATGTACATCCGGAAGTATTCGATAGAATCTTGAGGTTCATGTACACGGGAACGTGTGATGTAGCTGAGTTGGGGCCGTGTGGACTGAAGATAAGGAAGGAAGATCTGAACGCAGGGAAGAAGGATAAGGACAGCAATGTAGATGTTGATTTGGATTTGATTGGTGAGCAGTTTCTTTTTATTGAGCATAATTTAGTCTATCATCAACAGGGTTAGTTTTTATTACTGCAAACTTTTTTGTATGTTACTTAAACATAATAATGACTTTCCAGAAAAACATAGTTCGAAAAATAAGATAAGTAATTTTTGGTCGTACCATACAAATAGCAGCAGCAGAGCAGTTTGTAGAACCTATGGGAAGGCTAAAATATTTTCTCTATTTCTACCTATGTTTCTTAGAAAAAGTTCAGTTTTATCGTCTTATCAACATAAAAAATACAGTGATAAAAAGTATGATTGATTGGTGTGAAATTGAGTGACAGGATTAGAAATAGTGTGATAAGAGAACGGTGTGGCGTAAAAGAAGACGTAGTGACTAAAATCGAGAAAGGGATGCTGAGATGGTTTGGTCATATAGAGAGGATGAATGAAAGAAGATTGACGAAAGAGATCTACAAGGCGTGAGTGAATGCAAACGTTGGAAGGGGAAAGCCTCGGCGAACGTACCAGGACCAAATTCAGGACGTTCTGAATAAAGGCCAGGTTAAAAGTACCCTAAACCGACGAGCATGTATGAAAGGATTGATGAAAGTACAGGAAGCAAGAGAAGTATGTTAAGATCGTAGCAGGTGGAGAACTGTGGTCTCTGCCCACCCCGACGGGAACAAGGCGTGATATTATGTATGTAGGTATGTACAAAAAGTTACCAATTATTTTTGTTTTATCAATATTTTTTCCATCTTTCAACACAGAAAACTCGTCTGAAATATCAGCGTTCGAAGTGTACAAAAACGAAAAGAGCAAGAAAGGTCGTAATCGCCGCGCAACGGAGACACCTCCACGGCAACATCTGTACTGTGACCCGGTGAAGCTCGTTCAGGCCGCTGCTAAAAGGCTACAGGTCTTAAAACTGCACAAATTATTGGACAAGTTCTAGTAAGTCTTCTTCACTACTATTATCAAATTGTATAATCCGTTTCACGAGTCAATGCCAAAGTTTATCAACACATTTTGCAGCCATAGAACCAGACAGCAAAGTTACAAATACAATTTAGCAAAAGCGTTAACTATCCAAAAAAGGGCAGTTAGAGTAATAGCACGCATACCTCCTTGGGAATCCTGTAAAGAATATTTTAAGAAGTATGGTATTGTAACTGCTCCCAGCCTTTATATTTTAGTTGTCTTAGTGGACTTGATTAAGCACATGCACTTATGGGAATCAGTAGATGAGATGACCACCAGGAGGAAAGATTTGGTTAACCTAATCAAACCACATCTCTAACCTAGCCAAGCACTGCTCAATGTATCAAGCTGTGGTATTGTTTAACAAATTGCCAATTGAACTAAAATCCATTAGTAACGTTAATATATTTAAGGCCAAATTAAAACATTTATTATTGGAAAAAAACTGTTACTCAGTCGATGACGTTATTGCCTAATTTAAATTTTTATAATGTTTAAAATTTTGTTTGCAATAACTTATTTCTAATGATATTAATTTTATAATGATTATTTGTGTTTTGATTTACGACATTAATGCATTTTGGTAATTATTTTTTAACTATTTTTTAATTACTGATTTTTGCTACTATTTTAAGCCATGTTAACTTTTAATATTTCCTATTTCACACACAGAATTGTACTGTTTTTTAGAAATAAAGATTGATTGATTGAGACAAACTACCACGAACCAGACGAACCAGAGTATATCTGACGGAAAAAATAACATTGTTTTACAAACTTGTTTATTCTGACTGATTTAGCTAATTACTATTGATCATGAAGCACAATAGCCTTGATATAGCTGCAAAATGTGTTGGTAAGCTTTGGCATTGACTCGTGGAACGAATTATAAAGGGTGTAACGGACGGTGTACCGAAAACTGAAAGGGCGTGCTCAGCCAGCGAAACTGAACAACTTTCACAAAGAAACATGTTTGGGAAATGTAAAAAAATTTTTGACCTCTCCATACAAATTGCTCACTCTGCTCGAACAGTTTGTATGGAGAGGTAATTTTTTTTTTCTTTTCCCAGAAAAGTTTCTTTGGGAAAGTTGTTCAGTTTCGTTGACTGCGCACGCCCTTTCAGTTTTCGGTACACCGTCCCTTACACCCTGTATATTGATTTTGTCTGTACTCCGAATATATGTTTAAAAGAAATGATCGCCCTGTATCCAAATCAGATTTTTGTACTTTTGATCACGAAAAAAACTACTGGGACTCAATTCTTGAAAATCACCGGGTGATAAAATATCACTCAAAAAATTCAAAATGTCAGATTTTTCATTTCAAAAAGTATAAAGCAGTCCTGGTTTGGTAATATTTATGTATTCTGATTTACCTTTCAACAGTTTATCAGGACAAATGTGAATGTTTAAAGTCTCAAAAGTGATATTTTATCACCCGGTGATTTTCAAGAATTGAGTCCCTGAACCGATTTTAATTAAACTTTTTTGTTTAATAGCTCATCGTTTGAATTAAACACTGGTATACTCTTTCTGCCTTTGCCCAGCAGTGGGACACTACATAGGCTAATAATAATAATACTCTTTTTGCAATGGGAACCGGAGGTGTAACAATTTTTTCTATCTCGTTAGTTTTAGTTCTGTACAATTATTTAACATTCGGACGAAGTCGCGGGAAAAAGTATCTGTTTCTTTTTACTTTTTAAGTAACTTCTATTACTACAAACAGATTTCATTCGTGTACGCTACGACGGTACGACGTAACTTAGGGTGAAACTTTTCTCTACGACTGTACTACGAACCTGCCAGGTTGCGCATTGGCAGACGAGTTTTGTGGCTTATAGGTATAGGCCACTACGCTCGCTACAAAGTTGCTCATTTTGTGTACTCGATGACAAAGGATTATTTGTAGTGCCCTCATAGTCTATCGGAAGTCCAGACACTTAAAATTCGGCAACGAAGCAGTTGACCCCAATATAAATTTCTCAGGCAGATTTTATTTGAGAGGATGATAAAGAATCATGAATTAAATGTAAATTCAAAATATCCAAAAAATATTACAAAAAAAAAACATACATTTTTTGTAATTTTTGTATGGAAAAATTAAAAGAGGCCATTTTTTTTGGATTTTTTAATAGAAGGTTTGTCTCATGTCGTGAATACCCCAGCAAAGTTTCATCGACTGAGGATTTAATGCGGGGGTCTTCATACAACGATCCGCTTCGTTGCCTAGACTAAATGTTCGTGTAAAGAATAGATCAGATGTACAGCCTGCCTTCCATGCATTTCCGAGTTGATTATACACAAAAAGAAGAAAAAGAAATGTTTTTTTTTAAATGGCTATCAGAAATTCTGGTTAGGTATAAAAATTCAGTTAGACACGAGACAACCTTCACGATCCTCTAATATGGTAGGTACTAGCAATAAAAATATATTAAAGGAAGTGTTACAATAATACGAGTATTAACACTAGAAGGTGAAATAAAACTAATGGTTTTATGACTGCCTAACATCAATAACCAAACAATTGTTTTACAATACCGCCGCGTAATTTTACAATGAATTTACGATCTAATCTAATGATAAATGAAAGATTTATTGCCAGTATTACGGTAACCTATGAAACGCTGTGACGTCGTCGGTAATGTTGTGTTATGATTATGATGCCTATTATTGGAGAACTGTGGTCTCTGCCTACCCCAACGGGAACAAGGCGTGATGTTATGTATGTATGTATGTATAAAAAAAAGATAACAAAAAGTGTTAACTAATTCAGGATGCGATTTTTCACATGAATCTTTATACGTCTCTAGCTCGAATTTCTGTTTTGTGACATATTTTTTATGAAACAAATCACAATCGGGATAATGCCTGGGTCGGGAAAATACTGCTTCCAAAAAAGAGACAGGCAAAATTTAGGATGCTGTTTAAAAATTTTTATGAAAAGACGAAACTGAGCTGTGACGTCATGACTTTGTGGTTTCATACAAAATATGTGGAAGATTTTCGTTTTGACATCCTATAATAGTACCTAATTGATTTAACTAGGTTGTCCTCATGCCTATTGATCTTTTCCACACACTGCCGTCACATGGTACCGTTGCGTCTTTCCATTTTATACAACGCTAGAGCGCAGCCATAGGAAACTGCTCGCGTATACAGGGTGTTAATTTAATTGCGTGCCATAGTTTAGGAGGTGTTTCAGTAACGATAAAGGAACACAAAAAAAAAAATGAAATTAATCCTACTTATTTTTTTTTATCATCAATAATAAATGATATATTATTTTATCATTTATCAGGTATTGCATTTTGACGGTCCTAACTTGGACGGCCCGTTAAATTGGAGTCGCACACAAAAAATAAAGAGTTTCAGTTATGTATGTGCCTATCTTATCCATTGATACTCGCGCGCTGGCTCGGTGATAGCGCGGTGCCCCGTCTGGGTCATTGCCCTCCGCGTTAGTTTAGTTTCAATGGAGTTTTAATTGTTTAAGTAGGATTTTTTTTGGTTCTTTATCGTTACTGAAACATCCCCTAAGCTATGGCACGCAATCAAATTAACACCCTGTATATTGTAATGCTGTTTTTAAATCTGTTATTACAATGCATACACGAATTTTGCGAGCTGATTGTGATGGTTTGTATCGTGGATGCCCGCGTCTTCATTCGCGACCATACTACACCACTTACTTACACTCGATAAGAGTCAAGTTTTTAGGGTTCCGATACCAAAATGGTAAAAAAAAGGAACCCTTATGGTGCCGCTCTGTCTGTCTGTCCGTCTGTCTGTTACGCCTCTATATCTCAGCAACCACTTATGCTATCGACCTGAAATTTGGAATAGTTTTAGAATATAGTTGCCCAACTTAATTGCACATGAATTTTTTTTTAAAAAAGTATGATTATTAATGTAAAGGGGGCAAAAATAGGGGGGGCCAAATTTCAAATTGACGCTACTAGGTCGAGTGGGGTATCATATGAAAAGTTTCTTAGTTTTCAAGTTATGATGAAAAATGTCAAAAAAAATACCATTTCCCCCCCCTTATCTCCGAAGTTTGAGTAAGGAAAAATCTGAATTAATTACAGTTGATAGAGGTTTATGTGAACTTTACAGCAAAAATAAAAGGATCTAAGTTGCACAGTTTTTCAGAAATCTGCAAAAAACCTTTACAAACAAATTTAGTTTTGCGGTCCTGAAAATGGACTTTATTGCTTCCAAAAATACTATAGGAATATCGGAACCCTCGGCGCGCGAGTCCGACTCGAACTTACCGGTTTTTTTGGTTCAGTAAACGCGTAATTCGTTCCTTGCACTCGCCTGCCGATGCCGCGGCACGTTCGCTCCGCTCGTGCGTTGTGGTCGCAAGATAACCTAACCTTAGGTTTCTCTTAACTAACTAACCTATCCAATGCAGAAATCCAATCCAGGCAAACCTAACCTAACCGGATCCCGAAGTGCATAAAATATGACTTTTATACAAGGCTTAGGTACGTTAATTAAACCGCGGATAAAAAGTGTTTATGGTCGAATTATAAACTCTGCTTTTCACTCTGATTGCGAGGAAATAAAACGTAAAAGTAGTTTAGAAAAGTAGTATTTTTGTTACTAATGTTGACCCTATGTCTTTCTGTTCATAAGATTAAAAACTCCGAATATATAAGATATGTTGTAAGTAGGTATATAACGAAATAAGAGGTTATTTCTTAAGAGTTTTATGATATGACTGGCTGTAAAGTCAGTTAAGAAGAAGTTACTTTTTTGACCAAGTGCATAACATACAATTTTAGGCTGCCTATACCCAGCATAAACTAACACTTTTCGAGCATGAGAAGTGAAAAATTACATACACGATTAGTCCATATGCGTACTGGCGCTGTACATTACTGCTCTTGTATGAATTGGAAGAATTTAGTAAAAAAGTTATTTCAAATATGAACGCAAGCAGTTTTCTTTGGCTGCGTTTTGGCCTTGTACAGAATGGAAAGACGCGGCACCGTTCGCCCGGTATTTGTTTTAACTATTTGAACCACCGAGATCGTCGCAGTACGAGTAGACACACGATTGCCGTCACGTCATCTTGAATTAATCTCGTTCTCGGTGACGGTGGCGGTGGAGAAACGACGTAAGGCCACGCTGTACTAAAATATAAAACTTAACCAGGTTATCATAACATCCACTGCAAGACAGGGAGCTCCCTCCAGAACTCCAGCAAAAACGCGTGGTACTTAGGAGGGAATTGACCATAGTCACCACGCTTGTAAGCGTTGCGGATGGCGACCGCTTTTGTTGGTGACCGCAGTAGGAAGACAATACGAAACACAGAAAGATGCTGCCGCCTGTCCTCCGGTTCATAATCAAATTACTAAGTCGCCTCTTACGACACCCACGGGTAGAGATGAGTTCGTACTATGGTTTGCCGGCACCACACTGAAGAGCTTATACGTCGTACAAACTAACTCTGGCTATGTCAGTTGAGAAGCCAAGACATAAAAAAATGAGACATTTTTGTCTTCTACGTATTTTTGACATAGCCAGAGTTATTTTGTGCGACGTATACACTTGTATTTTACAGGGTGTAAGGGACGATATAACGAAAACTGAAAGGGCATGCTCAGTCAACGAAACTGAACAACTTTCCCAAACAAACATTTTTGGGTAGTGAATTTTTTTTTTATATTTCTTTGGGAAAGCGTTTCAGTTTCGTTGACTCCCTTTGAGTTTTGGGTACACCGTCCCTTACACTCTTTTTAGGGTCCTAATGAAATAGTGAAGGTAATTTTAGTATGTTCCTTGGACCATGAAACTGAACAACTTTACCTAATGAACATAGGTCGTAATACGAAAATAATGTGGGAATCCACTACCCATCCACTTTTCCCGTGGGTGGTCTACTAACGATTTTTGGAGTAAATATCTAAATATTATTTTCTTCCACAGCTACAAAGACGGCACGATATGCCTGAAAGACAGCGCGACGTATTCAAAGAACCCTGCCCAGAGCTGGGATCGAACTCATTTCCCTGGTCTGGTAGACACCAACGTGAGTTCTAAAGATGGGATCCTAATCCCCGCTCATAAGTGTGTGCTGGCTGCCAGGCTAGAGTACTTTCAAGGAATGTTCATGCACTCCTGGTCTGAGGTAAGTCCCTACAAATAAAATTGCCTGTATGATACCCCAAAAAAGCCCCCCGTCCCTAATAAATATTTCAACATTTTAAATATTATACTGGGTTTTCTTTCTTTCACACATTAACAGATCGAGGTGTATTTTTTGCATAGAGATAGTTTATGGGCCAAAGGGTGACTGACATACATAAGATTAAAGTCCCGCTAAATCTTAACTTTTGATGTAATAAGAACTTGCTTTCGTGTTAAAAAGACCCTCAGCTATGATCAGTTGCTATTTATTTTTCAGAGTAAACTGCTATCGACAGTCACACTGCCGATAAACCACGGCATTCTTCAACCTGTCATCGACTTTCTCTACACGGACTCATGTCCTGAAATCGAAACCTCAGACAGCATCGACTTCATATGCAGCATGATGATCGTCGCCGACCAACTGTTCATAACCACTCTAAGAGAAATGTGCGAAGTAGCATTAGCCAACTTGATCACTTTGAAAAATTGCACAGAACTCTGCCAATTCGCGCACACATATAACGCTACACAGCTCAAACAATGCTGCATGGAGTTCATTTCTTTAAACATTTGCTCAATACTCGAGAACAGGGCTTTAGATTTACTCGAAGAAGAACTTCTAGAAGACATTACCTCGTATTACTGCAAATTCAATCCAATCATGTCATCTCGAATAATCACTCCGTTTTATAACGCACCCAGTGATGAAACTATTGAAGAATGCGCGAAAAACTGTCCCGTTGACTTGGAAGTAACTGATGAAGATTATAAGAAAGATGACAGCATTATAGAAGCTAAGAAAAAGCGACAAAATAAAAAGATAGAATACACTGAAAGTGAAAAGGCTAGAATGAGGTATGAATCAGTCAGCTCTGTTAACTCTTTGGACCTTACGAATGATACTTCCGGAGATATAACATTGTCTTTAAGTAAAATAGACAAAGAAGATAAAGTCAAACAGAAAGAGAAATGGATAGAAGTGCCATCACCGCAACAGAAACAACAAAAAGTTTTTCAAGCGAGATTAAAAGCCATATCATCAGCAAAAGATATTCTAAATGAAACTCCGACAGAAAGTTTTACGAAACTGACCAAGAATAGCTCTTCAGGTTATGAGCCAACACCAACCACTTCTCGTATGTCAGTGTCTCCGAAAGAATCACCTCTTACCGAAATGGCTAGAAGTCCACAAGGAAATTTAATTATCAGCCACATTGGACCAAAAATTTCTCAAAAACAAAGAAAGAAACTAGCTTCACAAGGGGAATCTCCGCAAAACTTGAATGACTTTTTGACTAATAAGTTGACTATAAGTAGTCCTCCAGATAAGCCCAAGAACCCATGGAAAGTATGCGAGCCTCCCGTGGCGAGCAGTAGCCCAAAAGCTGCCAGAGAGATTGAGTTCAACAAAATACTAGCTGATCAAAAGAAGCAAAAGGATGACTTTTCCAGAATTATGACAAAGCCTTTGGCATTGACCCAGGTTTTATTTTCTTTGTTTTAGTCTATATGATTTAATTTTTTTTTCGATTCGAGTATGTGATCATGAAATTTGGATTTTTGAATTACTTTACAGTAATTTATTGCAATGGATAGGGACTGGATATGATCACAAAAATTATCTTTGTCTGTGTCACTAGCTTATCAGTTATCATGGAGATCAGCCTCCCTTTTTAGGGTTCCGTACCTCAAAAGAAAAAACGGAATCCTTATAGGATCACTTTGTTGTCCGTCTGTCTGTGTGTCTGTCTGTCTGTCTGTCAAGACCCTTTATCTCACGAACGGGTAAAGGTATCAGGTTGAAATTAATACCATATATTAGGATCCATGAACCACACAAGATCTGAAAATTTAACTTTTTTACAATGACGCAATCAAAAGATATGGCATTTTATGTCCTCATCTCCATACATTTATTCAAAAATGCAAAACCTACAGGGTACTTCCCGTTGACAAAAAATTATGAAATTTGGCAAGAAGCTAGGTCTCACCGAACAAAGAATGGGAAAAGTCTGAAATCATTAACTTTTCTCACAACTAATGGTAACCAATTGTGGTGAGCTCCCGTTTCAAGAACATTCATATAAGAGAGGGGTCAAGTTGGATGGTCGCTGAGGCGATTTTTGTTTTAGTTCTATTTTAAAACCGGGAACACTTACAAACTTGAAAATTGGTATGTTTATAGTGCATAAGCTATAAAAGAACAACAAATAATAAAATTTGGTCAAGTTCGTGTCGGACTCAAAAAATCTAGCACATTAACTTACTGAAATTTCAACTAATACAATTATGATTATGTGGTGGTACGGAACCCTCGGTGCGCGAGTCCGACTCGCACTTGGCCGGTTTTTTCTATGAGCCAAAACTTCTTTTTGATCTAACAGTTTTTTGAAATCAAAAAATTATACAACCTATCGCCCATCCCTTAAGAGGGTCATCATATTTTTGTTTACACCCTGTACAATGTTTGGAAACTTTACTTTGCAGAATGGAACTTTTAAAGTTAAACCACCTTTTTTTTGTCTATTGCTGACACTGTTTTAATTTTAGCAATAGATTTAAATACGGGAGAAATAACAAAGTAGCTTTTTCAACAGTTTTTTTAGAAGTTCAACTAGATAGCGCTGCTGGTTAGCACTAGGAAAATACAAAATGGAAACACTAATACTTAACGTTCACCCAGTATGAAAATTAGGATAAGTTGGGCTATGGCGGTTTTTTTTTTGCGTATGGGTGACAGGCGGAGAGCCAATGAACGACTCTCTCACCCCCATACTACGGTCACCCCCGCGACAAATTTTTCGACTTCTGCTTCTAAAAAGATTTCATTAATTTTACCTAGCCTTAAAAAAAACAATTACCGACAGTGATCAGCGTGATCAGTTCAGTGATCGATCACCCATCGATATTTAACGTAGTTGACAAACGTCAAGAAAAACTTCCTATTGTATTTCTTTTTTGAAACAGTGATGGACTTGAAACTTTAATTTACAGTTGGAAGACAAAGCAATTGAAGAGCTGGAGCGGTTTTACAATGTCCATGAGATTGACGATGAATGGATTACAATCAATCGGATCGAGATCCAAGTGGCCTCCCCACAGTGGTTGCACACTGCCCCCAAGTGATAAGATTGTGCTATTTACTCTTAATTAACTACCGGCCAAGTCAGACAATGGAATTTATTTTTACTGATCAACAAAATAAAAATCTATTAGATAGTTGAGATATTTAACCATACATTTATGATGTCATATCATAAGTATTATTTATTTATTTTATTATTACAAAATATAAATTGTTTGTATTTTCAGTACCTTTACAACTAGAAACAGTATTTTGGACTTGGGCCAGTAGCATAATACTGTTATTTTTATGAATTACTGCTGTATTTTTAAATGGTGTGACTTATTGTGTGAAATAAATTATAATATGTAAAATATTTGTAGTGTTAATTTTTATTTTAAATCTGAGAAAGCTGTAAACATGTTGCATTTGATGCTATTTAGAGAGGGACCTCTTTCAACATACACTGTGTCACATAACAGTGTTTAGATATCCTTACTATAATCCATTTTCTTTTTTTATTTATTCTCACGCTTGCCAATCTATTTTGCCGCTGCCGACCCATAGTCACACCGAGTTACCACACCGGTGTGACTATGGACAAGCTATGGATCAATGAAATGATCCTCAGTCACACCATAAGGATATTTATCTAACTAAGCACCCATAGTCACACCGAGTTACCACACCGGTGTGACTATGGACAAGCTATGGATCAATAAAATGATCCTCAGTCACACCATAAGGATATTTATCCAACTAAGCACCCATAGTCACACCGAGTTACCACACCGGTGTGACTATGGATCAATAAAATGATCCTCCGTCACACCATAAGGATATTTATCCAACTAAGCACCCATAGTCACACCGAGTTACCACACCGGTGTGACTATGGATCAATAAAATGATCCTCCGTCACACCATAAGGATATTAATTATCCAACTAAGCACCCATAGTCACACCGAGTTGCCACACACCGGTGTGACTATGGATCAATAAAATGATCCTCAGTCACACCCATACGCGCTTTTGCTAGGTCTGTGGTCACACCATAAGGATATTTATCTAACTAAGCGGCGTTATTGTGTGTGTGTAAAGTGGGTACTTATAAATAAAATACTTCACGATATACAGATTGTTTTTTAGAAATCATGTTTGTATAGAAGTAAATTCCTACTGTTTTGTATGGAGGTACATGTACAGTTAAAAGCATGTGAAACTAGACACTTTGAACTTTGTACAGCTCTTTTTTCAGTAGCTACAGAAACAAAAGTGCCTGAGCCTCAGATTTAGTTATAGGTTCTGTTTTGTAAAAGAAATAAATAAACCCGTATCACACTTCGTCCGCGTGGAATTCGACTGTAATTTAGCACATACGAGATAGGGTTAACTTACATTCCACACGCAAACAAGAGCCGTCTTACTACAAAAAAGTTAGACATCTGTTGAACACTTGATTAAAAAAATCGTACCAAATAACTCTATGTCATTGATGCGCAGAAGTCAAAAATGACTTATTTTCTTATGACTTGACTTCTGCGCATCAACTGACGTAGCCAGTTATTTTGTGCGCATTTTTTAAATCAAGTGTTCAACAGATGTCTAATTTTTTTGTAGTAATACGGGAGATGTTTAATTTACAAAAAATCCGTAGATACTATTTGCACGCTGTATAATATTGTGAAAGTGAAAATTTGCTGTCTATCTGTCTGTTAAGCTTTTACGACTAACCCGATGAACAGATTTTCATAAAACTTGGTAAGAAGGAAGATAGTCTGAATCATGGTAAAAGCAGGGTAAAAGTCATTAGCTACGTTTTCAGAACCCCACACGGACGGAGTCGCGGGCAACTGCTAGTTTTTAAATAATGGAATACAAAATATGATGCATATTTTAATTTAAATTAAATGATTACTTCGTTTATATTTACATTTGTCTGAATAGTCATTACTGAACATTTACTGAAACATTCCATCTTTTTTTTTTTACTATGTATGGGCTTACTCTTGACCTCGATCTAGCCTTGAGGACAGAGATGAGGTCGACGATGGAACGAGCTTGCCCAGAAGAAGCCCATTCACTCGCGACTTAAATAGATTCGGGTTATAAGAGCTCGGGAACACAGACGCAGGCAGAGAATTCCACTCCTTAGCTGTGCGCATTATAAAGGATGTTTCAAAGCGCTTTGTGCGAATGTGTGGAATATCAACCAGATATGGGTGATATCCTGCGGTGCGTCTGGATTCCCATGGCGGAATAAGCTCATGGAGCTCTTGGGCACACTCTCCGAAGTACAATCTGTAAAAGACCGACAGACATGCAATTTTGCGCCGGTGGGCTAGGCTGTGAAACTTGGTTTTCACTAGCATCTCATCACCAACGAGCTTCTTGGCTCTGCGATCGATCAAGTCTAGAGCGGCTAGTTGGTATTTGGCTGAGCCATCCCAAAGGTGGCAGCAATTCTCCATGCAAGATCGGACTTGTGCTTTGTATAAAACTAGCAACTGTCCAGGAGAGAAATACCGCTTAACCTTATTGAGGACCATCTTCCATCAGCAGGCTGGTCATTGGTTTGTTTTAGACTTTCGCACTTTTCAATCATGTTTATTTTTTTCCGGGTCTTAGCGCGATAATAATTATTAGGCAAAATAAATTACCTTATTATTCCCGACGTTTCGCCTGCGTTGCAACAGCCGTGGTCACGGGTAGACCATAGGAACATATAATACTTACCTACGGCGAGACGGGACTGAAGAGAGGTGAACTACGTAAATATTATTGTGAGGGTAAACTAAAATTGTTATTGTCTCGCACAGGAAAGTCACGACACACAACACTCACAACGTCCGCGGACCGGTCCGAAGATGCTACGCGCGGTTTTATGCGATGTATCACTGGGTTCCATGTCACCGATAATTTAAAACCATCTTCCCTATTGAAAGTTTTGTATTTCTTTATTTCAATAGCTTCACGGGAAATATTGACGGTCGGTGGAGAGGACTTTCGGCACATGTAGCTCTATCCAGTGGTTAGTTCCGGAGTTCAGCAGATGGTCGGCTATTGCGGATTTGTAGGTAAGTTTGTCGGTTTTAAGGAATAATAAGGTAATTTATTTTGCCTAATAACAAAGATTTTGGAAACTACGCCAGAAGCGCAGCGTTTTTCTTACGTCAATGCCTAATAATTATTATCGCGCTAAGACCCGGAACAAAATAAACAGGCTGGTCATTGACATGAGATAAACGCTCCGTTTCTATGCGCGTATTTTCCAAAATTTTTGGTTTGGAACATAGAGTAAAACAAGGAGGTTTTTGTTCTGAGTTCTCGACCGACCCATATAGTCACACAGAGTTACCATGTGTGACTAAGCATAGAATAAGCGGCGTTATAAAGTTCTTTTTGGCTAGTAGGTAATAAAAGCTCCGACAAGAAAATAAGAATTATCCTTACTCAAAATATAAAATCTACTGCCTAAAATACTAACTTTCCGACTACTTTTGTCCGAATAACAAACCTATAGCAAAGAATATATCCTATAGGTCGGTTCGCTTATCGGAGGTTCAGTATTTTATTTGGAAGTTTAGTAATTTTATTCGGAAGTTTAGTTTACATGTAATTTGAACATGCTTTTATTTGTTAGTTAAATCCGAATTTTTTTTTCGTCACATTTTGGGTTTTTTGTCGGTAGTTCATTATAACGCTGGTTAATTAGAATAATAGTTGGACACAGATCGCTGGAGGTTAATTTGTTTGTCGGAACCTCAGAACAAAAACCTCCTTGCTTCGCTATGAGGTCAAATTTCTTTGGTCGGAACATGGTCGGAACCATTATCCAAGACAAAAAGCCCTGCCCTGCCCCTAAAACCAAAGAGATGAAGTCAAACCAACACGAAGGTTGTAATTTATCAAAAAATTTTATGATATAATTTTCTTGGACAAGGTCTCAATTAATTTTAACTTTATTTTCGAACAAGTAAAGTATATTTTTCTATGCAATAGTCGAATCTTTGTCACAGTTTCAAAAGTTAATATGTGCTCGTGACGTTAAACGAATCTATTTGAAAACTGGCGAACCTTTTTCTTCCCCGAGTGTAAGTACTACATGACCCCAGATTAGTAAATTACATGACTGCAAAATATCAAGCGGCTAAACACTTAATTAATAACTTAATAGTTGCGATTCTCATGATAAATTAAACTTAAGTAGGTATAGGTACTATTTATAAAAATTTATTAATATTGCACCTCATGTAAAATATACAGTTTCTAGACACAACACATTAATAGGTTTTTAATGGGCACTATTTAGTTGAGGGTGTCAGGAAGATTGACGGGGGCGACGGGGACGGGGAAACCGGGCTCATCGATCTCCACGGGAACGACTACCTGAGGGCGGTCGGGCTCGGCAATCTGAACGGGGTCGATGACCACGGGAAAAGTGGGCTCGGCAATCTGGATGGGGTCGATGACCACGGGAAGAGCGGGCTCGGCAATCTGGACGGGGTCGATGACCACGGGGAGAGCGGGCTCGGCGATCTGGATGGGGTCGATGACCACGGGAAGAGCGGGCTCGGCAATCTGGACGGGGTCGATGACCACGGGGAGAGCGGGCTCGGCGATCTGGACGGGGTCGATGACCACGGGGAGAGCGGGCTCGGCGATCTGCACGGGGTCGATGACCACGGGGAGAGCGGGCTCGGCGATCTGGATGGGGTCGATGACCACGGGGAGAGCGGGCTCGGCAATCTGGACGGGGTCCACTACCACTGGGGCGACGGGAACTTCGGCCACAGGGGTAGGTCTTACAATATCAACATCGGGCTCATTGATGACAACGGGCTGGACACCAGGAGTGGATTCGGCGTTGATGTTTACGATGATTTGAACAAAAGGAGCGTTGTCAGAGGGGGTGGGTTCAACAACGGCGGGGGACGGTTCAACGGCGGGAGAAGGCTCAACGACTGCACCGGGGTGGACGGGAAGAACGGGGATGTCCTCAATGATAGCGGGGCCAACTCCGGGGTTTAGGCCAAGGGTATCTTGGAGCAGCTGTTCGAGCAGGGCAGCGGTGGCGGGGTCAGTGCTGGGGCTATAGATGGCGTCAACGATGTCAGAGATCTGCTGGATCTCTGCGATGAAAGAAGGCTTGATGACGGCAGCCGAAGCCACGGCGACGATCAGAGCGAAGGCAGTGAAAAACTTCATTATGCTGTAAATTTAAAAATATAAGATTATGAATCTGACCTAACGATCGACAAGTCATTTCTTTTTTTTTTTGCAAAGGTTTTATTTTTGCCCTTAATCAAGCTAAAAAGACAAAGAAGAGGTCGATAATAGAAGGAATTCACAAAATAGAAGTAGTTTGACTATTAAGTTGCAACTTATGGCGGTTGCAGAGCAGAGATTTTTTTTGCGTCACAAAACATATTACCTAGAGTGATTACATTCTCTCTGCATCATAGCTTAGCTGTGATGAATATATAATATAGATTACCGCCAAATGAACCATTTTGTATTAGCGACGCAATAAATTTATTTCTTTTGCTCTGCAATCACCTAGTTTTTTGCAATTGTGTGGACTTAGCAGTAGGTGTTATAATACTTACATTTAGTTATCCGTCCTTTCACAAACTATGTTCGATGAAAATTTTTGATATGTTTTATACGTGTTCTTATCTAATTAATTTTATAGACTAGCTGGACAATACTCAAGAAGCACATATTATAAGGCATAAATCAATTTAATCTGTAGGTAGTTTTATCGTGGTATAGTATAGATAATGGCTCTTTATGAATCCCGAGTCATACTGAGGCGGTAGCGGAAGCGTTCCGGGGGCGGTATTTTTTGTAACCTATTGAGCGACTGACTGCGAGTGACGAGAAATCATTTAGATTACTTAAAATACAAAATGAGAAGCTTCCTAATATTTGGGCGACCTAATATTTGTTTGAGTATCAACTTTACGTCCTACATTTTTTTCAATATTTGGCAAATGATTTATATGATTTATATATACCTACTGAGCGGAATTTTACCTTAAATGTAGTGTTTCGAATAGAAAAACCACTTTGAAAACTACTACCTACAATGAGCAGAGTAGTATGAACTCACAATTTTTTGAATTTTTTCTTATTAAATAACTATTTGAAGAAACGATAATAGCCAAGAAATTAAATTATTAAGGGTGTGTAATTTAATGTAACAATGTATTCCAAAAAAATAATAGAATGTGTATTTACCATTATATATAGTCATTTACTTATATCAAATAAACAAAAAACAAAATAAAATAAGACGGTTTAGTCAACTGAAAACAAGTAATCTTCCTATTAATACTAAGGAACATTGATAGGTATGAGTAGCCCTGACTTGAACTTAGCGGCACGGCCTCGTTTTCTTTTTTGGCCCATGTGTATCAGTTTTGCATCCTGAGTTGGTGTGTGTTGTAAGTTTGAGCCGAATTTCTAGAACCAAAACGTGTTTGTTGCATACAATTTATTGAAAAATTCGGAACATAGTCGCACGAGCCTCTTTGCCAGTCCGAATTTGGCAATATGGTTTTCCGGAAAGCAACTGACAGTTTTTTATGCCTACTCGTCAAAAGTTTGGCAGCGATCATTATAGTTTAAATTTTTCGCATTTTCGTTGCAAATCAAATTAACTTTTTTGGTAGAATCAGGTGCTATTATCTTTATATTAATATCTTTCTTCGCCAAAAAAATCGTATCAAAATAAAAAAAACCGGTCAAGTGCGAGTCGGACTCGCGCGCCGAGGGTTCCGATATACCTATAGTATTTTTGGAAGCAATAAAGTCCATTTTCAGGACCGCAAAACTAAATTTGTTTGTAAAGGTTTTTTGCAGATTTCTGAAAAACTGTGCAACTTAGAAAGATCGTTTTATTTTTGCTGTAAAGTTTACATAAACCTCTGTCAACTGTAATTAATTCAGATTTTCCCTTACTCAAACTTCGGAGATAAGGGGGGGGGAATGGTATTTTTTTTGACATTTTTCATCATAACTTGAAAACTAAGAAACTTAAAAAAATACAAAAATATATTTTAAAATGTACAAGTAAAGCCCTTTCATATGATACCCCACTCGACCTAGTAGCGACAATTTGAAATTTGGCCCCCCCTATTTTGGCCCCCTTTACATTAATAATCATACTTTTTTCAAAAAATTTTCATGTGCAATTAAGTTGGGCAACTATATTCTAAAACTATTCCAAATTTCAGCTCGATAGCGTAAGTAGTTGCTGAGATATAGAGGTGTGACAGACAGACGGACAGACAGAGCGGCACCATAAGGGTTCCTTTTTTTTACCATTTTGGTATCGGAACCCTAAAAACGTAAGAGCACAAACAGAATATCAGTAACCAAAAATCATTAATAAAGCAGCTTACAAAACGGTGCTTAAAGTGAAAATTTCATTTAGAATTCTGCAATTGAATACATATGGGATTCCCTAAAAGCACACTTTTCTAAATTTAGAAATCAATTTTAATTCTTTAGGCATCTTGTTAAGGAGTACTTTACAACGTCTAGGGCTAGGACTATGATATTTTGTAGTTTCATTCTTCGTGTCACTCTCAAACAAGTATAAGTAATTTTTTTTATTAATGTAAGTCTGTCAAAATAACAATAACGTATAGGGCTGGCACGGTCAAGATTTTGAATTCCATAAAGTATTGTTTGCAGGACTCCCAGGGGGGTGTTCCATCCATCCATCCTACCATCGCTAGTAAAGCTCTCTTTTGGACAATAATGTAACCATTTCCCAACTACGCCGCAACCTTGATTCGACGAGTGTATAGTAAACTGACAAAAGTTAGTTAGGGTATGAATGGCGTAACATGCTGAACCTACAGAGTCGACTATAGCTTCTAATTCAATTTTCCAATTTAATAGTGCATCCAAATCATCATTATTGCCCTATAGTCCAGGCGCTGGCTAAGGTTCTGTAGGGAAATGTATGTACACACGACCGCACATCAGTAGAAACACTTTTAGACCTTATGGCGTGGTAATAGAGTTGAAAAAGTTTCTACCGACAAGCGGTTGACCGTACATAAAAAAAAATCAGGAATGTTTAGCAGGTGTCCTAGTAAGTATTTATCATTCGGTCCATTTTCCAGCTATGACGTCATCAAATTTTTGTATGGGATTTAAAAAATAATTTTTCCTAATCCTATCGTGTAGTATATGAAATGAAAGGGCTTAAGGGTGCATGTCCATTGACGCGGAGCGAGCTGGCGGAGCGAAATAATAACCAATAGGATTCCATAAAAACTCCGCTCCTCAATCGCTCCGCAATCCGATTGGTTAATATTTCCTCGTTTCTCCGCTCCGCCAGCTCGCTCCGCGTCAATGGACAGGCACCCTTAGGAGCTGATTCTGGAAATATACTACATTGTTACATTTGAGCATCTGGTTATCTTAAAATCAAAGAAATATTATCGAAACACACCAAGTTTGAGCTCCTCCAGGAAACAAACGTCTGAAAAGCTTTTTGTAAAATATACGTCCAATGACTCGGCATATCCTCATTAATAATTGTATGAAAGCAATTATGAAAATATTGAAACCGAAACTAGATAAATAGGATAAGGTTTTAGATAAAAAATGGTCCTACACAAAAATGTTCAGTCACTTTTATGATGTTTGATATGAGGATATAGCAAGTAAATAGTATAGCAATATAATGAAAATGATGAAACTAAGGGATGAGTCACATCAAAGAGCTCGCGTTAGTGATTCGGATGTCCATAAATCTTTTTATAAGGATCTTAAATATGTAGTGGAGGATGCCTTAGTAAGGGAAAAGAAGGCTTATTTCGATCATTACGTAAATCACAGCCATCACGACCCTAAAACTATGTGGGGGCACATAAAGAAAACAGTCAGAATTAATAATAAACCTGAACTACCCAATAATGGTATTTTTAAAGATCCAAATAAAATAAACGATCACTTCACGAACTTACCGGGACATGAAAATGTCCCCATTTCTTATTTAACCTTTTTTGAGTTCCAGACTAAAGTGACGGACACATTTGAAATAAAAAAAGTCCTCGAAGAAGACGTTTTGAAAATTTTACATTCATTTAAGTCTAACGCGACTGGCAGCGACGGTATATCCTTAGACATGTTGAAGCTTACTTTGCCACACACCTTGCCGGTAATAACGGCGATAGTAAATAAGTCTATACAAACGTGCACGTTCCCTACTGATTGGCAAAAGGCGGTTGTAAGACCTATACCCAAGTTGTCAATGCCTAGCACATTGAAGGACCTCCGCCCGATAAGCATCCTTCCATTCGCATCAAAAATTTTAGAAAGGGTAGTGGCCAATCAGTTGAAGACGTTTATAGATCGCAATGAAATACTTCCACATAAACAATCTGGCTTTCGTAAATTTCACAGCACTACAACAGCCATGCTTCATGTAACTGATGATATCCTTACAGGGATTGATGCAGGCGAAGGCACTATACTTGCACTCCTAGATTTCACGAGAGCGTTCGATTGTATTAATGTTCCGCTATTGCTAGCTAAGCTACATTACTATGGTTTTAGTATCCCCGCAATCAAATGGGTTGACAGCTATTTTAAAAACCGCATGCAATGCGTTGAGATCTGTGACGATGGAGGTAATTCAATTCAATCACTAGATAAAAAAGTTACAAGGGGTGTCCCTCAGGGGTCTATTTTGGGTCCTCTTTTTTTCATAATATATTGTGCGGATGTAGTTGACCACATTTTCAACTGTAATTATCATATCTATGCTGACGATATCCAAATTTACATATCTTGTAAGCCTAGCGAAAGTTCTGTAGCAGTTCAAAAACTAAATGAGGATTTAGATCACATTGCGACCTGGGCAGAGAAGAATGCCTTAGTATTAAATGGTGGCAAATCTAAGTATATGCTTCTTGGAACCAAACGTCAAGTCCTAAAATTTACAGCACAACGCATTCACATATCTATAAAAGGTGAAGCTGTAGAGCGCGTACTTGAAGCAAAAAATTTGGGGTTGTTAATGGACGAAGAGCTTAGATTTGAAAATCATGTTATTAACACAGTAAAAAATTGCTTTTACCGACTAAAAGGTGCTCTACCAAATTAGAAACTCTTTACGTGTAGATGTTCGAATTAGACTGTGTGATTCCCTGATTCTGTCTAAATTTAACTACATGGACGTAGTGTACGGGCCACGCCTACTTGCGCGTACTGCCAAATTAATCCAGCGTGTTCAGAACGCTTGCGCACGCTACTGCTTTAATATACCACCACGCACACACTGCACTCCGTACATTAATAACTCTAATATCCTTAAAATGGCTAATCGTCGCAATATCCATCTGGCCTGCCTATTATTTGGTCTTGTGAAGTATCAACTCCCTCTGTATCTTCATAAGAAGCTGGTATGGTCCCGCGACGTGCAGGCCCGCTTAACGCGCACCTCCGCTTCTCGGCTTGCGATCCCGCCACACCGCACTTCAACATTCCGCGGTAGTTTCAGGTTTGCCGCAACCAAGTGTTGGAACGATTTACCGCCCCCTATTCGCAGTCTGAAATCGTTAATTTCATTTAAAGAAAAATATAAAAATTACAAATTGCATTTACAAAAAAGTTGATAAAATCGATTATAGTCGGAAGTAACCGACTCACCTTAACGGATTCAGACGCGAGGCAGAGGCGGTGGTTGCGTGGGGATATCTTTTCATTTAGGATACGTAGGTAAGTATGTACCTAGACATTCTTTCCTACAAAATAGTTTAGTAGTTAGTATTTATATAGTTTTAGAATTGCTTATATTTAATTTTATCACAAGATTTGGACGATTTATTTCATTTTTATTTTTAGTTTACTTATAGCAATTATTTTATTTTATAAATTCATTTAATAATAATTAACAAATCGAATGAAGTGTATTCTATTATTGTCTGTAGGTGTTTACCCACACGCATTATACGAGTAGTAGCATTGTAGTAAATTTGTTATAACATCGTGTAGACGATTTTCTTGTCACCGGAGCGACAAAAGACGAGTAGCGAATAAACCTGAATGTGCATGCCGACTGCGGGCGCGCGAGCCCCGATGCGATAGCATACCATCATCACTTCACATAATTTTTTTCTTCCCTCAACACAATTACACTTATTTTGTATTTATCATCTGCTTCTTAGACACATTTTAAGTTTGTATGTATGTACCTGTATGATGTATGTTTATTTTATGCACACTAGCGTCCGTGCCTCACTCAGCGCAGGGTCCACTGAAAACCAGCGTCGCAGCATGCGTGCTGCGGCTTTTGCTGAGTGAGGCCCTTTTATCACTGCCGATGTCACAGCACTGATTTTATTTTATTTTTTTCTACTTTTGTATTCTACCCTTACGATAATATTTATTTGATAATGCTACATATTTATTGTATTTTTTATAGAATTGTGTTGTGATGTCTTAGTGTTAATAAAAATTTCTGATTTCTGATTTCTGATTTCAAGTCATTGGACGTTTAGTTTGCAAATTATTAAATACAGGGTCTGACTGCAGTTTATTTTTAAGTGAAAGCTTCTTTAGCGGCGCTTGGCACTTTTTTAGATGGGTAAAAAATGTTAAACTCACGTTAGATGTCGCGTCAGATCTCGCGTCAGATGTTTTAGTTTTGAAGTGAAAACTTCTTTAGCGGCACGTCAGATCTGATTAAGATTGCCTATATGTAATATAAATTGTTATGTTTGTCTAAGATAGCGCAATAAATGAATATTGTTTTAATTGTATACTGATAAATAAAACAATTCGTGCGAAATTATTCCTTAACCATTCCAAAATATTCAAAAATGCACAATGTTGATGTTTAAGTTTTCACTTCCGCCGGCACTCCCGGAGTGCAACCCGTCCTTTTTAGGGTTCCGATACCAAAATGGTACCTAAAAAAAGGAACCCTTATGGTGCGACTTTCTCTGTCAGCCTGTCTGTTTGTCACACCTCCATATCTCAGCAACCACTCATGCTATCGACTTGAAATTTGGAAAGGTTTTAGAATACAGTTAGCCAACTTAATTGCACATGTGAGAATTTTGAAAAAAATATGATCATGAATGTAAAGGAAAGGAGGCCAAATTTCAAATTGTCGCTACTAGTTTGAGAGGGGTATCATATGAAAGGGCTTTACTTGTACATTCTAAAATATATTTTTGTACGTTTCTTAGTCTTCAAGTTATAATGAAAAATGTCAAAAAAAAATACCATTCCCCCCCCCCCCCCCCTTATCTCCGAAGTTTGTGTAAGGAAAAATCTGAATTAATTACAGTTGACAGAAATTAATGTAAACTTTACAGCAAAAATAAAACGATCTTTCTCAGTTGCACAGTTTTTCAGAAATCTGCAAAAAACCTTTACAAACAAATTTAGTTTTGCGGTCCTGAAAATGGACTTTGCTTCCAAAAATACTAAAGGTATATCGGAACCCTCGGCGCGTGAGTCTGACTCGCACTTGACCGGTTTTTTATTATTATGTCACAAGTGGGCAAACGAACAGGTGGGCCAACTGATGGTAAGTGGTTAGGTACAGTCAACGACTGGTCAAGCATGACACTCGCAGCACCACTCTAGCCCGTTACTCTATTTCAATAGGAACGGTACAAAGTTTAGTTCAATGTGTCAAGCTTGATGTGCTCTTGACTGTACCACCGCTCCGCTCTAAGCGCTTTGCCCACCCTGAGAACTAAGATGGTTTGTCTCTTGCGCCGATAATTATAAACAATATTATATTTTTTTTGCCAATATTTTCTAAATTGCTTTGATACTATTTATTTATGATGATATAACGAATCATTGGACGTATATTTTACAAAAAGTTATTTAGCTGTTTGTTCCCTGGAGGAGCTCAAACTTAGTGTGTTTCGAAATTATTTCTTTGATTTTAAGATAACCAGATGCTTAAAAGTGACAATGTAGTATATTTCCATCATCAGCTCCTAAAACCCTTTCATTTGATATACCTACTACGAGTACACGATAGGAATAAGAAAAAAAATCCAATACAAAAGTTTGATGACTTCATAGCTGGGAAATGGACCGGGTGACGCATTATCACCCGAGCGATAAATACTTACTAGGACACCTGCTAAACATTCCTTTTTTTTATGTACATACATTTCCCTAAAGAACCCTAGCCAGGGCCTGGACTACTAGCCTAATTCCGTTTTTGCCAAATAGTTTTTACTCGTATGGAGTCGGCTACCTAACTTATGAGATTTGACGGGGGCACTGGTTTTAACAAAGAGACCGCATCCCAGAGGGCATACCAGACCCAATTCTAGATTAGGCATGATTAGGCCTTGCAAGGTTGCTGTCAGAGTTTCCAAGCCACCAAATGGCATCTGACATAGCTTAACGACTCCTATTATAAACAGTAGCTGGAACAACGGCTTAACGAGCCTTCTGAAGCACGGAAGCGTTCTAGTTCTTGTGCCACTAGCGGTCACCCATCCGGGTTCTGACCACGGCCAACGTTGCTTAACATTCGTGATCAGAAAATAACTACCACTCGGCCACGAGCGCTTCGAAATGCCTTCCAAAAGTGCATCCAAATGAACTCCCAAATATTTAATTGAATCTACATTCTTTACTGCAATGCCATTTCCACTCCGTGGACCCGAGTAACCCGAAGGATTTTAACCATCGATTCTGATGTCTAATGTAGCCGTCGTATTGAGTCAAAGTGGTATTTTCGAAGTAAGTAGTTCTTCAGTTGTTTTAATATGCACTCACTTATACGCTTATACTAGGGATTTGTTTACAAGAAAGTCATCATCATCATAACATCCCATGAAAAAAACGTCCACTACAGGATAGGGAACTCCCTCCAGAATTCCAGCCTTTGCTGCAAAAATGTGGAGGGGAAGTACCATAGTCACCTCGCTTGTTAGCGTTATAGACGGAGAGCGCGTGGTCGTCAACCCTACCTCATCGATTACCAAGATGCGACTACTCTAGGGTGATGCACGTTAAAAAGTTATATCCGAATCAACAGGGTTGCCTGGGCGCAACCTGGCAGGTTTTGTACAGTGGCCAAAAAACTTGTCATTTTTTGGCCAAAAATTACCTCATCGAATACCAAATAGGTACATGGTACATTCGATAGTACTCATCAAGGAGTGCCTAAATCAACAGGGTTGCCTCACTTAATCCTGGCACATTCGCGAGTCGGCCTGATTTTAAGGTGGTCAAAAATTACAAAAATTACCTCATCGATTACCAAGTAGGTACTTATCGCAACTGACAGAGCTCTTCAAGAAGAGGCAAAATCAACAGGGTTGCCTCCCCAAATCCTGGCACATTCGTGAGTCGGCCTGATTTTAGGTTGGCAAAAAAATACAAAACTTACTTACGAAAATGAGAAATGAATTGAAACTTATGCCATTTGTAGCTTCTAGACATCTTAATAATATTGGCTATAGTATGCCGGCACTTAAATTCATGTTTCATATTTTTATATAGGATATAAAGTTAAGATGGGGTACACACGGCAGCTACTATAAGCATTATAGCTACAAGAAAACGTAGTACAGAGACTAACCCTAACTTTTAGAGGTATTTCGACTTACTTTCACAGATTTTGGAAAAAATGCACAGTCAACAAGAAAAACGGCAATTTCCACAAAATATTTTTCATTTCATTTGATCTTTAATTTGTATATGTGAAATAAGGAGTACATACAAAATTAATAGGGTTACCCGCCAAATCCTAGCACTTACGTGAGTCGGTCTGATTTTGGGTTGGCGAAAAAAAACAAAATTTAACTACAAGAAAACATAGTACGGAGACTAACCCGAATTTTTGGAGATATTTTATCGCACATTTACTGATTTCAAATAATGTACAGTAAAAAAAAAACTGCAATGTTCACAAAACTTTTATTTTTCATTTCATTCGATCCTCTTACTGGTAAAGAACAATTCTCTGTGGGATCAAACGAAGTCAAAGTATTAGAACTCTCACAAAAAACAAAATTTTTTTCCCACACATTTAGCAGAAGAAACTGTCATTTTACATACCTTTTTTCATATCATTCGATCCTTTTGCTGATAAAAAATAGAAGGCTTTGTAAGGTCAAGCATATTCAAGGTATAAGATTTCTCGGAAAACAGAATATAAAATTTCAACTAGCTTTTAGGGAAATTTGCGTTTACTTAGTGGGAAAAAACTTCTCTTTAATAAAAATCACCTCATCGATTGTCAAATAGGTACATAGTATATTCGTTAGTGATCTTTAGAAGTGGCAAAATCAACTGGGTTGCCTTACCAAATCCTGACACTTTTGTGAGTCAGTCTGATTTTAGGTTGGTTCTAAATATAAAACTTAAATAGGTTTATGTGTTATAAAATGATATTATGCCATCTGAAGGCTCTAGTCATTTTATTAATAATCAATGTAAGAAAACTCATGTTTAATAAATGGTAATAATATGTTAATTGTTTGTTTTTTGTCCCATGTGGTACCGGCAAAGAATAGTACCATCCCATACATAAACTGGCAGATGGGCAGCGGCATCCTTCTGTGTATCATTCCATCTTACTTTTTAAGGTCACCTACATCCGCGGTCAATGGTGCCAGCCGTAACACTGACAAGCGAGGTGACTATGGTACTTCCCCTCCACATTTTTCCAGCAAAAGTTAGAATTCTGAAGGGAACTCCCTGTCCTGTAGTGGACATTTCATGGGATGTTGTGATTGATAGTCTTTTTTATTCGATGCTATATTATTTTGAAAATAAATCCTGTTGAAGATTGGGATGATAGTCGTTTTCGGTGACGAAAGTTAATTTTACTCCTCCGATCGATCCTTTCAAATTCCAAATAATGTGCTCTATGTCTATAGAACTAAGATAACGAATTTCGAATCTGAATGATTGAGTCATGAAGTGAACTTTTGTCACCGAATAGCATGCCAGATTTTAGGGTGGTTAAAATTTAGGTACTTCATCGATTACCAAGTGCGTATGTGCTTCAAGAGCTCTTCAAAGAATAGCGACATCAATAGAGTTGACTCACCAAATCCTGGCAATGTCGTGAGTCTGCATGATTTAAGGTTTTTACCGTTAATGAGTTAGAATGGAATTTATGCCTTTAAAGGTTTTACAATAACTAATATATTATTATGAAAATGATTTATATTTTAACACTTCCTGTGTTCGGATAAATCTACAAAGTAGAAAATCGCAAAATTTCACAACCACAGGCAGGATTCGAATTCTAACGAATGGAATTTATGCCTTTAAAGGTTTTACAATAACTAATATATTATTATGAAAATGATTTATATTTTAACACTTCCTGTGTTCGGATAAATCTACAAAGTAGAAAATCGCAATATTTCACAACCACAGGCAGGATTCGAACCTGCGTCTTCTGCGTAAGTACCGCAGACGCTTTACCAACTAGGCTACTGTGGTCCTGCCCGATGTTGTGAAATTTAGCGACCTCTTTACGCATTTCAACGTTGCGTTTTGTGCTGCCACCTAGTAAGCGTTTTTGCTGTACTAGCTCAACTAGTCCATCATGCAGATAGAAGAATTAGTAATTAATTTAAAAAAAAAATTGAATTGTGAAAATAATTAAGTAGAAAATGAAGTTAAAAGGTATTACACATACAAAATAAAATATTTGGAATAAAACATACCAATTCAGCCCACTAGCTTGTGTGTGATGTCAAACCGAGCGCTGCAGACTCGTCTCAACCGCGCGTCTCTTTCAATTTCTAGGTGACCTAGGTTTCCTAGATCTAGACCTTATAGTGGGAAGTAAAATTAAATTAAGCACGTGGTCTCTTCGTCTCGCCTTGCTGGAATGAAAGTGACTCAAAACCAGGGATAGGGTTTGGATGAAGACTTGAAAGTCTAGAATTAGGTTTCCTATAGATTTAGATTCTCAGAGGCTCCCTTCCAATTCCTAGCACCTCTGCTACCCATCAAATCCTTAGAACAATCCTACGCCCAAAGTTTAAAATAGGTTACCTTGCAAACCATCACACACATTATTCCGATCATCTCAAAATAACATCCATCTCCACCTGCCTAAAATTTATCTAGGATTAGTAAATTGTTTTATGTCCATTTGATCCAAACCAAACAAGATTCGACACTCAATTTTAACGTGTAAGAGTGCTGAATATTGTCCCTTTATAATACAGGCTAGGCGACTTAGGTAATCTAACCAGTACTATATTCGTGGAACATTAGACAAAACCAATTTACTAAAATAATATTGTCTTATAAATGCATGTGTTATACCGATTAATTTTATTGTGTATTCATCGATATAACATTAGAATACCTACATCACATTTTAGTGTTATACATCCATCACCACCTAAGTGCCCTAATAACCTAGCATCAAATGAACGCAACCTAATTCTCACGCTGGCTCCATAAAAACACAGGATTCAGCTGCACCTAGATTTAACTCAGAAAACTCGCCGTTGATCACCCCAGCACCTTCTCAGATGACCTATCATTTCAAGAGACCTAGCTAGCACTTTTAAATGAATAGTAGGAAATCTGAAATAAACTCACCAACAACGAAGCCATACATTCCCGTCGGGAACGACACAAACACGAAGCCCTCTCGTACAATACCTGTAGCATGTTCACTGCACTAAATTGAAAAATAGTTTTAAATATTAAACTACGCAATTTCGTACTTGTTAAAAAAAAAGTGTTTCCTATTGCAACGCCTGACGCTTCATTATCAAATCGAAACCCTATTATTTATCACTAATGTGCTTTAATTGGGCGGCCGCCGCAAAAATAATTCGTGCACGTAATTACTATCCTAAAGCCAGGCGTTGACTGCCTCAAACCCTAATGTTTAACACTAAAGTACTAGGTATAATCTGGCGCTCGCCAAAAAAAAAATAGAAAATAAATTATTAATTTGTGCACGTAATCCCTATTGTAAAGCCAGGCGTTGACTGCCTTAAACCCTAATGTTTAACACTAAAGTATTAGGTATAATCTGGCGCTCGCCGAGAAAAAAAAATAGAAAATAAATTATTAATTTGTGCACGTAATCCCTATTGTAAAGCCAGGCGTTGACTGCCCCCTGCCTCTCTCTTTCAATATCCTGTGTTTGTTCCTTACAATTTTATACCTGCGGCATCTCTCCTAAAATGAACCTTAAATCAAAACAGTAAAAATTACCACATGTGCAATTTGGCTGCAGTGTGTTACGTCACTGTTCCGCTATGCCCCTTTTAATGTCTTAGAAGTATTGTTTTTACAATCATACGTCCACTGGGTCTATTTACCAAAATCAATCTAATTATAAGGCATCACAGTCCACTACGAGTGCAATGTTATTTTGTAAGTAAGAGGTCTGTTCTCATGTACAGTCAAGAGGGCGTTCAGCTTAACATGTTGAATTTCGTACCATATCTATTTCAGTCTCCGCAAGAGCTAAAGACAAACTGCGAGTGTCAAGCTTGACCTGCCGTTGAACGTACCTGTTGTAAATTGAAATATTATAGTGGCTTATTTGTTTCAACAAGTAATTCTTAATTTTAAAGAAAGTAATACTCATTTTATACGTTTATTATTAAATTCCTAAAACTGTGACGAATATGATCGTTACAATACTTGCTTAGTAGGTGCAGTGAGTGCTCTGTAAATCTTACTTAATATTATTTTAGAACCTATTCACCTATATTATTACCATAAGCAATTAATCTCTTACTCCAATAAATTACTCTGTAATAGTTAACACAACAATAAACGACGATCACATTGTGAATTCTTATATTTGACATGAATGTAATTTATAATGTAATTTTAATTGTGTGATAATTAAATCTAATCTAATCTAAAGAAAAAAAAGAACAAGCAAAACTAATAACACGTAGTAACGTCTTATTAAAAGCAATTTTTTTAAACGCCTCATGAATGTATAAAACTCTAACAAATTAATCATTAATACTGATTAATCTAAAACTGTTTGCTAGTAATGCAGTTCTCGAGAGTAGAGCAATGGTCATCATAAGAACGACCTTTACACCTATTGGCATCAAACTGTGGCAAAAATAGAAAATAATATAGGGTGACTTCTAATTAGTTCTTGATAGCATAAGATATGCATGTACATATGATACTGAACAACTGTTCCTAAGGAACATAGGTCGAAATACGAAAAACCAAATTTGAACTCCCATAAAAAATGCGCTATCAGCTGATGCAGTTCCTATGGGAGGTCAAAACTTGATTTTCATGGTCCTTGAGGAAAGTTGTTCAGTATCATGAGTACATACATACCTTTTTCTATCAAGAACTAATTATAAGTCACCATATATATATACTAGCTGTTACCCGCGACTTCGTCCGCGTAGATTTTATAAAAAAACAGAACTCGAACTTAATTGAAACATATTTTACGGAGCGCTTATCCTTCTTGATCCCTACGTAAAAGATGCATTTGTACTTATCCAAGTTGAATAAATGCATCTTACTACAAACTTAATTATCTTTTGATTTTATTTAACTGGTAGGTAGTGCGGAATTTTCATTGTCAACTGTTACAGGCGAACTTAAAAAAGAAGGCAATAAAGGGAGTGAAGTGAATGGGTAGCGAGGAGGTATTCATAAAAGTAAAAAAGGTCCCTATTCCTCCCTATCTATCCTTTTGTATCGCCCCCCCTACATTCCCACTCCCCCTCCCTCACCCTCTCCCACTCTCTCTTCCTCTCCCTCGCCCCTCCCTCTTCCCCCCCTCACCCTTCCTTCCCCCTCCATTTCCCCCCTTCCCCTCTCCCCTTCACCCTCCCTTTCCCCCCTCGCCCTCCTCCCATTCCCCTCCCTTTCCCCCTTCCCCTCACTCATCCTCCGCTTCCCCCTCTCCCTCCCTCTACCCCCCCTCCCTCTACCCCCTCCCACGCCCTCTACCCCTCCCTCCCCCTTTCTCTCCCCTCATTTTCCCCTCCCTTACACTCTCTCCCTATCCCTCCCCCTCTCCCTCTCCCTATCCCTGACCCTACCCCTATCCCTGCTTCTACCCCTAACGCCATCTTAACCGCTATCCCTATCCTTATATAAACATACAACTGACACTCATATTGATTTTTAGACATTTCAAACCTATCGAATCCCAACCCCATCCCAGGGGTGGTGGTATTTCACGTCCACCACGTTGGATTTCAAAATCATTGTAGTTTTCGTAATCAGCGACCCGATAAACCATACGAACGACACCCATATTGATTTTTAGACATATCAACTCTATCGCACCCCAACCTTATCCCCAGGGGATAATGGTAGTTTACGTCTACCACGTTGGATTTCAAAATTGTAGTAGTTTTCGTAATCAGCGATACTTAGTTGAATAAAAAAAGTCCCATCAAAATCGGTTAAGTAGTTTCGGTGTGCTGTAGCAGATACAACCCCGCTAGAGTATTATTGTATGTGTAGATTCCCACGGGAATGAGATATTTTCCCGGGGTAAAAAGTAGCCTATGTCCGTCTCCAAGTTACCATCTATCACCATACCAAATTTCATCAAAATCCGTTCAGCCGTTTAGGCGTGAAAGAGCAACAAACAAACAAACAGACAGACAGACAGGGTTACTTTCGCATTTATAATATTAGTATGGATATATACATTCTATTCATTCATTCATTCTTTTATAAAAATCCTAAAATAAAGTACATTTTATTCTGCTAGGAAATTAAATAACTTTCTTAAGGGAGATTGGTCATTTTATAATACAAAAATACGACCTTGTTTATTTTTATAGTTACAAATCAAATAATTTGTAAGGATTTGTTAATAATTTTAAAATGCAAAGCCAGTAGAAACACTTACGTCACGGTAATAAAGTTTCAAATGTTTCCAATGACATGCGGTTGACCAGACTAAAAATTGAGTTTTCATTACACTTATTCGAAATCGCTAATCGGTTCGTCAAAAAAGGCGAGCATAACACATGACTACCCCAAAAGATTTTCGTAGCGGGGAAAAATTAAATTTATAACATGAAAAAAAAAAATCCAGTGATCTACGACCAAGCAGGTCGAACATAAATATTCTAGGAAAAACGTTACAGGCTGGTTGTATTAAACAATATTTAAAAAAAGAAATACACTAGAACTGTTAACATGACTGCAAACAAACGAAGAGGTTCCTCTCCTTAATAAAATAACCAAAAAATAACTATGTCAATAACATTTTCAGTTGTTACAAAATTTTAATAATACCATAGATAATACTTATACTAATTATTCTTTTTCTCATTGTTTCTTTACATAATATCATTGTAATGCTATTTCACATTTATAATTAATAATGAGTGTGTCTTAAAGTATATCACGCGGCTGAAAAATCGTGTTTACTTCGGACAACCTATTAAATCCCTCGCTACTTACAGGATTCTACTCTAGAATACATACTTCTCTCTGGATTCAAAATAGTATCCTCGCCTTAAAAATATTATTTTTCCGCCTTCTGATACAATCGAAAATATATTTAAATTCTCCATTTACAACGGCATCTTCAGTCAACGACACTGAACTAACAACTTTCAGTGAACAAAACTTTCAGGAAACGAAAAAAAAATCTGCTTCTCCGCACAAACTGTCCGATCAAGTTTACAATTTTGTATGGAGACGCGAATTTTTTGTTTTCGTTTCTTGAAAGTTATGTTCTCTGAAAGTTGTTCAGTGTCGTTGACTGATCATGCTTCTTAAGTATTCGGAAGGCTGTCCCTAACACCCTGTATACAGGGTGTAAAGAAAAGTACCGATGTCCTTTTAACCATGTGGTTAGCATGTGTTCAGAACAGGAATAAAAAAATTATATTAAATTTTATTGTGTCAACCCTCGCCAGTCGCAGCGCGCATGAAGGTATCTATTTGTCTTGTTTACAATTGGTGCGCCGCGACGGGTGGGAGGAGTGCGTTGTGATTCTTAGATTAGGGTTGGCAACTTGAACTTTTTTTTCAAAGGAAGTATTTAATTTTTGTTATTTTTTTATAATTAATATGTTCTATGTAATTTATTCTACTTACATAACATGTGGTTAAAAGGAAATCGGTACTTTTCTTTACACCCTGTATAAAAATAACGTACCCTTTGTTTACTTTTGTCGTAGTAGTAGAGCACTAGAACACCTCCACTTTTTTGGCAATAAAGTTCTCTTGAGTTTTTGTACGCTGCCTTAACTATTTTGGTCGGCGTGAATATTTTACTCATATTTACAAATTTTGAATGGAAATCAAGATGTTTATTAAAAATTAAAAGATATTTTTTTCACAGATTAAATAAGCGCGAATTGCGCGAATTCCTCTCGGCCATCCATTATATAATACTGTGTATGGGGGGGTTCAGTTCATAAGTGTATAAATTATTTTTTGAAGTTGTCCTTTATGGCTTGGAAACTAGCATATTAGCCGATGGCATCCAATACAACATAGTATTACCGTAATTTTGTTGCCAAATCTAACAAAAAGGAGAAAAAATTATATAACCGTATTGTAGACAGTTGCATTTATAAATATTACGCAACTGTTGTCGGAATGGCAATGTTTGTGATACTGTTTCTGGTTTCGTATTTCGAACTTTAACAAATGGGAGTAGAAAAAAAAAAGGTATATGAAATTTTATGATTCTCCTATTAAATGTATGGGAAAATAATTTTGTTTTTCTGATAGTTCTTATACATTAACCTCGGTAGACACTATAGAAAATTATGTTCTTAAACAATTAAAGATCAAATGGAATGAAAAATATTTTTATGGAAATTGCCGTTTTTCTTGTTGACAGTATATTTTTTCCAAAATCTGTGAATGTAGGTCAAAATACCTCTAAAAGTTAGGGTTAGTCTCTGTACTGAGTTTTCTTGTAGCTATAATGCTTGTAGTAGCTACCGTGTGTACCCCATCTTAACTTTCTATCCTATATAAAAATATGAAACATGAATTTAAGTGCCGGCATACTATAGCCAATATTATTAAGATGTCTAGAAGCTTCAAAGGGCATAAGTTTCAATTCATTCCTCATTATCGTAAGTAAGTTTTGTATTTTTTTGCCAACCTAAAATCAGGCCGACTCACGAATGTGCCAGGATTTGGGGAGGCAACCCTGTTGATTTTGCCCCTTCTTGAAGAGCTCTATCAGTTGTGATAAGTACCTACTTGGTAATCGATGAGGTAATTTTTGTAATTTTTGACCCCCTTAAAATCAGGCCGGCTCGCGAATGTGCCAGGATTAAGTGAGGCAACCCTGTTGATTTAGGCACTCCTTGATGAGTACTATCGAATGTACCATGTACCTATTTGGTATTCGATGAGGTAATTTTTGGCCAAAAAATTACAAGTTTTTTGGCCACTGTACAAAACCTGCCAGGTTGCGCCCAGGCAACCCTGTTGATTCGGATATAACTTTTTAACGTGCATCACCCTAGATTAGTCGCATCTTGGTAATCGATGAGGCAGGGTTGACGACCACGCGCTCTCCGTCCTGGCACCATGGACCGCGGTTGTAGGTGACCGCAGTAAGTAAGATGTAAGGTACAAAGGAGGATGCTGCTGCCCATCCTCCAGTTAACCCTTAGTTGCCTCTCACGACACCTACGGATATGTATGGGTTGGTACTATTCTTTGCCGGCACCACACGGGACACAAGAAAGTACAAAACCTAATTGATTTAAGTATTTTGTTCCAAAAAATTGCTAAGTTAAAATTTCAGAGTTTGACCTTATGTTCATATAACATTTTTATTTACTTAAAACATCGTCAGAAATACCTGGTTAAAATTTCTCGGATTACTCGTGCCCACGGCTATTTATATTTAAAGTTTCATTATTACTGAAGGTTGTTTGAAACAGCATGACTTCAGTTTTTATTAAGTATGTTAATTTCAAGACCGTTAACTGAAAACCACGTTTGAAAAGCTATTATATCTGCGTTGATTTTACTATACTGGCGGCGACTAGACAACCTGTTAACTTTACAGTTTTTCTAGCCCTCAAAATAAGACTAAATAGTACTAATAAATAGAATAAATAGTACTAATCCTAAATAGTAAGTGGTACTAATCGTACTGAACAGACACTCAAATGCAGCATACACCACCCTCACCCCCACACAACCCGCGCCCTCGCGATTCCTGGGTTCTTTGGCAGGTCTGTCTTGTTGTACAGTCAAGGGAACGTTAAACTTTACACATTGGACTTTGTATCGCGCTTTTCTTAGTCAGCGTACAGACGGTAATCAAAATGCGATTGTCAAGCTTGAACTGCTCTTGACTGCGTACGCATCTTTCAATTTCAAAGATTGTATGGGTGTTGGACCAAGTGCTTATGGCGTCAGCTATTATTTCCACTATTTTATGTTGTTACCGGTTTTCCGAAGCAATGAGATATTTTCCCGTCATTTCGGGGTAATTTTAAACTAAGGTAAAACAGGACTAACCCTGCGCAAATCAATGAGTATAATTCAAGATCCAGCTGAATTTTATCTATATATATAAAAGAAGAAGGTGACTGACTGAATGACTGACTGACTGACTGACATATCAACGCACAGCCCAAACCACTGGGTCTAGAGATTCCAAATTTGGCATGTAGGTTCCTTATGAGGCCTAAGGGTGCACTAAGAAAGGGTTTTACAAAATTCCACCCCTAAGGGGGTAAAATAGGGGATGAAAGTTTGTATGAAAGTCCGTCAGTTTTGAAGTTAGGATCTTCAAAATTTGTATTTAGGCTGACGAATAAAAATTAATGATTACCTGTCTCATGGTTTTTGAAAATTCGACACCCTTAAGGGTGAAAAGGGGGATGAAGTTGAAAATTCTTTATTCTTATAGTAAAATCCACATAATTTATTATTTAGGCATTAATGATGTAATTCTATGCAACGTTCATCACTGTTATTGAAATTCCACCCCAAATTCAACCCCTAAAAAAGGGAAATGGGGTGAAAAAGTCTAAAAACCAATATGGGTATCGTTTGTATGGTTTATCGGGTCGCTGATTACGAAAACTACAACAATTTTGAAATCAAACGTGGTGGACGTGAAATACCATCATCCCCCTGGGGATGGAGTTGGGGTGCGATAGGTTTGAAATGTCTAAAAATCAATATGGGTGTCGTTTGTATGGTTTATGGGGTCGCTGATTACGAAAACTACAACAATTTTGAAATGCAACGTGGTGGACGCGAAATACCATCATCCCCCTGGGGATGGAGTTGGGGTGCGATAGGTTTAAAATGTCTAAAAATCAATATAGGTGTCGTTTGTATGGTTTTTCGGGTCGCTGATTACGAAAACTACAACAATTTTAAAATCCAACGTGGTGGACGTGAAATACCATCATCCCCCTGGGGATGGAGTTGGGGTGCGATAGGTTTGAAATGTCTAAAAATCAATATGGGTGTCGTTTGTATGGTTTATCGGGTCGCTGATTACGAAAGCTACAACAACTTTGAAATCCAACGTGGTGGACGTGAAATACCATCGACCCCTGGGGATGGGGTTGGGGTGCGATAGGTTTGAAATGTCTAAAAATAAATATGGGTGTCATTTCTATGTTAGAGATAGCGGTTAAATTGGCGTAAGGGGTAGGGATAGGGACAGGTAGAGGTAGAGAGGTAGAGGGGTAGAGAGGTAGAGAGGTAGAGTGGTAGAGAGGTAGAGAGGTAGAGAGGTAGAGAGTTAGAGAGGTAGAGAGTTAGAGAGGTAGAGATGTAGACAGGTAGAGAGGTAGAGAGTTAGAGAGGTAGAGAGGTAGAGGGGTACAGGTACAGGTAGAGGTACAGGGAGAGGGAGAAGGAGGGGATGGGGGAGAGGGATGGAGTGAAGGAGGGGGAGGGGGTGATAAAAAGGGAGAGGGAGGGGGAGAGGGAGGGGGGAGAGGGAGAGAGAGGGAGAGTGTTTTAGTTTTTCTCAATTACTTCTGCGAATTGGCTCTGTTTTGAAATATTACATAAAGGTGTCTCTCATCTCTCTCTTTACATTTGTTAGGATACTGCTGCTAAGTTCCTTTGTTCTGAGTAATTTATGAGTAACGTCTGTATACTCGTCGCCGAAAAGCTGAGTCACTATGGCATACAAGGGCCTCCCTTACAGCTTTTCGCGTCCTTCTTGTCAGATAGAACACAATCGGTTGTGGGAAATGGGGGTCGTATAGCGTCCTCTGAATTACAAAATGCTATGGGCGTGCCGCAGGGGTCTTGCCTTTCAAATACCCTATTCAGTTTACTGTTGAACGACCTACCAAACACGATCGAAGGTGCTGAAGTTTACATGTACGCGGACGATGTCGCTACTGTGATCTCTGCAACCACGCATCCTGAGCTCGAGATCAAGCTCAATAGATCTCTCCAGCACCTCGACCTGTGGTTTCGGATTAATGGTTTTGCCCTAAACCGAGATAAAACATCGTTCATGTGCTTTAACTTAAACGGGAAGGAGCACAAACCACTTAAAGTATGTATAGGTGGGACGCAACTACAGCAAGTGCGAACAGCTAGGCTGTTGGGGTTCCAGATCGACAGCGCCCTAGTGTGGGAGTCGCACATCGACCAGCTCTGCACCAAACTCGGTCGTGCATGTTTCGCTCTACGACGCCTTGCAGCCACAGCTTCTAGGGAAGTAGTAAGAGCGTGTTACTTCGCAACCGTCCACTCCACCTTGACGTATGGTCTCGAGCTATGGGGCAGAGCTGCCGATGTCGAAAGAGCGTTCATTGCGCAGAAACGCGCCTTACGTGCCATTGTGGGCGTGAAGGACGATGTATCTTGCAGACCCTATTTTAAGGACTTGGGAATTTTGCCTATGCCGTGCGAGTACATCTACCAACTAGCGCTATTTGTTCGCACTAACCTAAATACGTTCAAGCATAAAGGGAAAAATACAACTCATAATCTACGTAGCAACGTCAACGAGTATGACTTGGTCACCCCATTCCATAGGCTTAAAAGATCAGAGCAGTCGGTATATATAGCTGGACCAGCTATCTACAATAGGTTACCAGACACGGTACGAGATGCAGCCTCTACCCGTTCATTTAAAATTGAAATGAAAAAGTTTCTTACAGCAATGCACTTTTATAGCTTATCAGAATTTTTAGATAAAAAAGACTGATCAAAGTAATATTTGAAATACATGTTTATGTAAAAATCTATGAATTTTGGGTGTAATATGAAAAATGTAATGATTTCTACATTTTTATTAATGTTATTATTTTTATTTTTGACCTGTAATCTTGAATTACCAATAAATTGTATTGTATTGTATTGTATTGTATTGTATATTATATAAAATTCAGCTGGATCTTGAATCATACTTCTTGATTTGCGCAGGGTTAGTCCTGTTTTTCCTTAGTTTAAAATTACCCCGAAATGACGGGAAAATATCTCATTGCTTCGGAAAACCGGTAACAACATAAATACGAAATCCACGCGAGCGAAGCCGCGGGCAACAGCTAGTATAATATACAGACGTTACTCATAAATTACTCAGAACAGAGGAGCTTAGCAGCAGTATCCTAACAAATGTAAAGAGAGAGATGAGAGACACCTTTATGTAATATTTTAAAACAGAGCCAATTCGCAGAAGTAATTGAGAAAAACTAAAACCCTCTCTCTCTCCCTCCCTCTCCCCCTTCCCCTCCTTCTCCCTCTACCTGTACCTCTCTTCCTCTCGACCTCTCTACGTCTCTACCTCTCTACCTATCTACCTCTCTACATCTCTACCTCTCTACCTCTCTACCACTCTACCACTCTACCATTCTACCTCTCTACCTCTACCTGTCCCTATCCCTACCACTTACGCCAATTTAACCGCTATCCCTAACATAGAAATGACACCCATATTTATTTTTAGACATTTCAAAACTATCGCACCCCAACCCCATCCCCAGGGGACGATGGTATTTCACGTCCACCACGTTGGATTTCAAAGTTGTTGTAGCTTTCGTAATCAGCGACCCGATAAACCATACAAACGACACCATATTGATTTTTAGACATTTCAAACCTATCGCACCCCAACTCCATCCCCAGGGGGATGATGGTATTTCACGTCCACCACGTTGGATTTCAACATTGTTGTAGATTTCGTAATCAGCGACCCGATAAACCATACAAACGACACCCATATTGATTTTTAGACATTTCAAACCTATCGCACCCCAACTCCATCCCCAGGGGGATGATGGTATTTCACGTCCACCACGTTGCATTTCAAAATTGTTGTAGTTTTCGTAATCAGCGACCCGATAAACCATACAAACGACACCCATATTGATTTTTAGACATTTCAAACCTATCGCACCCCAACTTCATCCCCAGGGGGATGATGGTATTTCACGTCCACCACTTTTGATTTCAAAATTGTTGCAGTTTTCGTAATCAGCGACCCGATAAACCATACAAACGATACCCATATAGGTTTTTAGACCTTTTCACCCCATTTCCCTTTTTTAGGGGTTGAATTTGGGGTGGAATTTCAATAACAGTGATGAACGTTGCATATAATTACATCATCAATGCCTAAATAATAAATTATGTGAATTTTACTTTAAGAATAAATAATTTTCAACTTCATCCCCCTTTTCACCCTTAAGGGTGTCGAATTTTCAAAAACCCTGAGACACGTAATTATTAATTTTTAGTCGTCAGCCTAAATACAAATTTTGAATATCCTAACTTCAAAACTGACGGACTTTCATACAAACTTTCATCCCCTATTTTACCCCCTTAGGGGTGGAATTTTGTAAAACCCTTTCTTAGTGCACCCCTAGGCCTCATAAGGAACCTACATGCCAAATTTGGAATCTCTAGACCCAGTGGTTTGGGCTGTGCGTTGATATGTCAGTCAGTCAGTCAGTCAGTAAGTCAGTCAGTCAGTCAGTCACCTTCTTCTTTTATATACAGGGTGTTAATTTGATTGCGTGCCATAGCTTAAGGGGTGGTTCAGTAACGATAAAGAAACTCAAAAAAATTATAAAAAAAATTCAAACTCCATTGAAACTAAACTAACGCGGAGGGCAATGACCGCGCGAATGGGCGCGCTATCAAAAGCGCGCGAATGAGTTTCAGTTATGTAGTCATCATCTTTAGCGAGGCCTATGTCCAGAAGTGGACGTCTTTCGGCTGATATGATGATGATGTGCCTACCTTATTCACTGATACTCGCGCGATAGCGACGTTGCTCCGCGTTAGTTAAGTTTCAATGCAATTTTATTTTTTTTTTTCCGTAGGATTTTTTTAAATATTTTTTTTGTGTTCCTTTCTCGTAGATGAAACACCCCTTAAGCTATGGCACGCAATTAAATTAACACCCTGTATATAGATTACAAAATATATATAAATTGGTTGAATTTTCAGTACTTTTACAACTGGAAACAGTATTTTGGACTTAGGCCAGTAGCATAATAGTGTTATTTTTATGAATTACTGCTGTATTTTTAAATGATGTGACTTATTGTGTAATTTAAATGATAATATGAAAAAAATTTAGTGTTAATTTTTATTTTAAAGCTGAAAAAGCTGTAAACATGTTGCATTTGATGCTATTTAGAGAGGGACCCGGACCTCTTTCAACATACACAGATAACCTTACTATAATCCATTTTTAGGGATCCGTTCCGATATCAAAATGGTAAAAAAAGAAACCCTTATGGTGCGACTTTGTCTGTCTGTCCGTCTGTCTGTCACACCTGAATGTCTCAGCAACCACTCATGCTATCGACTTGAAATTTGGAATGGTTTTAGAATATGGTTGCCCAACTTAATTGCACATTAAAGAATTACTAATGTAAAGGGGGCCCAAATCGGGGGGGGGGGGGCAATATTTCAAACTGTAGTTACTAGGTCAAGTGGGGTATCATATGAAAGGGCTTTACTTGCACATTCTAAAATATATTTTAGTATTTTTTTACGACTCTTAGTTTTGAAGTTATGATGAAACAAAAAAAAACCGGCCAAGTGCGAGTCGGCCTCGCGCCCTAAGGGTTCCGTACCTATCTACCATATGATGTATTAAAAACTTTTGCTCTTTGATTTGAGAAAACTCCGCGACCATCCGACTTGACCCCTCTTTTATAGAAAAGTTCTTGAAACGGGAGCTCACCTTAATTGGTTACTATTAGATGTGAGAAAAATTTAAATATTTAATGATTTTAGACTTTTCCCTTTATTTGTACTGTGAGACCTAGCTTCTTGCCAAATTTCATAATTTTAGGTCAACGGGAAGTACCCTGTAGGTTTTGCATTTTTGCATAAATGTATGGAGATGAAGGCATAAAAAGCCATATCTTTTGATTGCGTCGTTGTAAAAAATTGAAATTTTCAGATCTTGTTTGGTTCATGGACCTTAATATTCGTTATCAATTTCAACCTGATACCTCTTCTCGTTCGTGAGAAAAAGGGTCTTGACAGACAGACAGACGGACAACAAAGTGATCCTATAAGGGTTCCGTTTTTTATTTTAAGGTACGGAACCTAAAAATACCATTCCCCCCCCTTATCTCCGAAGTTTGTGAGGAAAAATCTGAATTAATTACAGTCGATATTAGTTTATGTAAACATTACAGCAAAAATAAAACGATCTTTCTAAATTGCACAGTTTTTTTTTAAATCTGCAAAAAACCTTTACAAACAAATTTAGTTTTGCGGTCCTAAAAATGGACTTAATTGCTTTCAAAAATAGTATACTTATGAATATCGGAACCCTCGGCGCGCGAGTCCGACTCGCACTTGACCGGTTTTTTTTTTTCATTTATTCCCACTCTTACCTATCTATTTTGCAGCCATCACACTAGAACCAGATTAACATTGTTTTACAAACTTGTTTTTTCTGACAGCTTTAGCTGGTTGCTTTTGACACAGCTGCAAAATGTGTTGGCAAGCGTTGGAATAAACAAAAAAAAATGTGTTGGCAAGCATTGGAATAAATGAAAAAAAATGTTAATAGTATACATTCCATTGTTCGCCTTGGGGAATAAATCTCCCATGGTCTATCCACCTCTTGTCTATTGTATGCAAACATATTAATTATCAACAAAACATCAATCATTTCCAAAATTCAAGGGATTAAAAGTAACGGATAATTATTGAAAAAGATAATATTGTTTATAAAAATAGATTTTCTTTTTGTAAATTAATGATTTTGAAATGTCTTTCACACAAGGGCAAAATAAGTGATGTCTTCCTTGTTTTATTGTTTGTTCTTAAATCTAATGTGTGCTTTCTAACACAAATTGCAGTCCTTCAGTTTTGCTCAACTGAAATAGTAAGTAACAAGCAAGCCTTATAACAAAACCGCTAGATTTAAAGATTAAAAAAAATATATTCATAAAAGTAAAAATATGATCCGGTTGATTAGTATGGTGAATATATGTTTTGTTTTAATTTCCAAAAGTTGTTCAGTCACATCGGGTGGAGTTTCCACCCAACAGGTTAGAATTACTTAAATGTAATGTGTTTCAAAGCCTGTGATCATCTGTGTTGTATTTTCTCATATTTTTTTTTTAAACTATTTTAATGATGGAAAATCACCCCTTAGAAGGATTATCGTAGTTTATTTTACATCCATCCAGGTGAACCATGGAAAATAAAAATCTCCCATGGTACACCTTGGTGAACTTAAGCATACAGGAGAAAAAAATGTCCCGTAGTAGGCACAGGTTACACGCAACAGGTGCTAACCTTCACACAACAGACACCCTTTTGAGTTGTTACACTAAAAACAGGAACAAATATAGGAAAACTACAAACAAATAGCATAAATTCTGTATGACTATAATATAACATTAAATACTAGACTATTTTGCAAAACATTGCATACAACATCCAACTCAATACATAGAGATTGCATTATTTCTTTGGAGGGAAAGCCTTCATAAGCTGGTTCATTTGTCTATGCGTTAGTTTTGTCTCTCCTGGCACTAGAATACCTTTTTTCCCTTGTTCTCTCTGAGTTTTCATCCTATTGTTATATTCTGTGTAGCAACCTTGAAAGGCAGATACTTCTTTCAAACATTGCTGTTGATCGAAGTCACTCTTCTTGAAACAAGCGAACATAACCGCTAATTCTTGCATACAAGCAGCTTCCCTCTGTTTGTCGCTTTTGCCTGACACTGTTTTCTTCAACTCCAAAGGAAGAAGCATTTGAAAGGGTACTGGTTCTCTTTGCGGCCTTCTAGCGTTGTGCCTTGTAGGAGCACCATACAACACCGAGCTTAGTCTCATTTTCTGTAAATAGGATATCCAAGCAAAATGGAAAACTTATCCGAAATAAATACCAAAACTCTTGATATATAGTTGATCTTTAAAAAGTGAGGTTATGTCAGTGCTGCCAGCACCAAATTCTCGATTACCTTTTTCTACGCTACAAATGTGCTGTCTGCCAGGCACACTTGATTAATGCGCGGCAAGTTACTCCGGTGCTGACTGTTAAGGGAGTTAAGGGGCTGATAAGAGCTGAATTAACTCCCTTTTTAACAAAGGGCAGAATGCGTGTGCTACAATGGAGCGGATTCGCGCTGTTTTTCGCTCATTTTTGCATTTGTCTCAAAATCTGTACTCATTATATTATGCATAATGTATTTAATAATGTGTAAAGTTTTGGCATCATAGATTTATGGGTAATTAAGAAAAACGGTTTAAAATCAAAAAGCAGAGGTAACTTTGGATTTTTGTATGGCATACAAAATATATTTAATCGTGTTTCGGAGTCGGCCATATTCTTAAAAAGATGCTTAATTATCACATAAATTTTTTTCACGGCTTCATATTCATCACTTTTCGTTAAAAACCTGCTCAAGTGAAGCGTATTTAGCTCTTATCAGCCCCTTAAGGAGCGTTTAGGGTTTTACCTCAACATCATTTTACTATTATCTAATCTGTGCTTCTCGCTTATTTATTATTTTCCTACATGGAGTTATTTCGTTTGTGAAGCGACTTAGCTAAAGACAATAACTGACTAACTTGATTTTGTGTTAACTATACAGTATTCTTGCTAAGAACAATATTTTTCATTCAAACGATTTCGATATAATTTGCAATACGTATGTGGTTTCTGCAAGAAGAAATTCATTTTTTCTTTATTTTCGAGTACTATTTCAGAAAATATTCATTGCACGATCCAGTAAGTAAAGTCAGTGCTATCTGTTGGTCTGCTTTGGTGTAGAATAACCCACAAAAAACATTCTGTAAAAAACTAGCCAAGTCTTGATGGAACTGCTTGTTTATCTCTAAAAAAACCGGCCAAGTGCGAGTCGGACTCGCGCACTGAGGGTTCCGTACCACCACATAAACATAATTGTATTAGTTGAAATTTCAGTAGTGCTAGATTTTTTAGTCCGACACGCGCTTGACCAAATTTTATTATTTGTTGTTATTTTATAGCTTATGCACTATAAACATACCGATTTTCAAGTTTGTAAGTGTTCCCGTTTTTAAATAGAACTAAAACAAAAATCGCCTCAGCGACCATCCAACTTGACCCCTCTCTTATATAAATGTTCTTGAAACGGGAGCTCACCACAATTGGTTACCATTAGTTGTGAGAAAGGTTGTAATATTTATTGATTTCAGACTTTTCCCATTATTTGTACTGTGAGACCTAGCTCCTTGCCAAATTTCATAATTTTAGGTCAACGGGAAGTACCCTGTAGGTTTTGCATTTTTGAATAAATGTATGGAGATGAGGACATAAAATGCCATATCTTTTGATTGCGTCGTTGTAAAAAATTTAAATTTTCAGATCTTGTGCGGTTCATGGTTCCTAATATATGGTATTAATTTCAACCTGATACTTTTACCCGTTCGTGAGATAAAGGGTCTTGACTGACAGACAGACAGATGACAGATGGACAACAAAGTGATCCTGTAAGGGTTCCGTTTTTTTCTTTTGAGGTACGGAACCCTAATAATGAAATCTAGACAAAGTCGTACCAAGTCTAAGGTTCCTTACTGCGATTTCTTTATTATCATAGTAATTAATGTTGTGTGACTTGGCCGTTGAACATTCTTTATACGTTAGTGGGTATAAGTCAATTTTGTTTACACGTAATGTTATATATGTTGTAACTACCTATGTTTGTTAAGCGAGATAATAGCCCATACTGGTGTTGGTAATTGGACGCTTGTGTCTCATTTTAGGCTATTGTTGATCGTCAATGGGTAGCGGTTCTGGCGACAGATTGGTGCAATGGTGTCATGGAGCACCTAGTTTTGTACCCTTCAATACTATAATAATAAAAAAATCGCAGTAAGGAACCTTAGACTTGGTACGACTTTGTCTAGATTTAATTACTTTTTAGAGATAAACAAGCAGCTCCATCGAGACTTGGCTAGTTTTTTACAGAATGTTTTTGGTGGGATTTCACTTCTTTTTGTAGAAACGTGGGCATATTGATTTATTTTTATAATTTTTGTTTTTTTTTTCGGTTATCCTAGTTTTTATAGTTTTCCCTTTATGTGGCCATTAAACCCTAACTCTGTACCAAATTTCAGCTCTCTGAGTTTATGGGAAGTACTAGTTCTTTTTGAAGATCATGAGTGAGTGAGTGAGTGTGTGTCATAAATGCGAAACTTTGCTTTTGCTTAACTTCGGAACTAAATGACCTACACACTTGAAATTTTGGATTTTAAGTATGTGATTATAGCTTACTGGATGACGAAAATTTCTGCGTTCTGGTCTTATCCAGAAGTTCTCGCCATAGGGGCCTGAAAATGCAGCGAAATGGTTCCACTAAAGGATGGTACGGCAGTGTTTGCTTCGCGCTCGACCGCCTGACTTGGCGGAGATTCACTCATCACACGGTCGTCCCGGTTTTAAATATATAGTGATATATAGGTATACAACTTAAGTACGAAGTTGACAGAATAAACGTAAAATCCCTGTGACTTGGTTGTCAACCGAGCCCCAACAAATGTCACCTTATTCACAATCTCAGTTATTGAAACTACTTGACTAAAACGTTCTTAAATATTTTGCATTCCAAATGTTTTACTGGAAAAGAGGTTTCATTATTTTACCATAAAACACGGTAATCGGCATAGCAATGGTAACACTACTTACATTGTCGTAAGAATGACATTTCCCTTTTCGTTTAGAAATACGGTGCGGTTTATTTCTCGCATATGAGCACTGTGTGCGTTGTTAGCGCGCTAATAGTCGGTTCAAAACTTGCTCGTATTCACTCGTTTAAGCGACGTGACGTCATCAGTGACGTCACTTTAGCGCGCTATCATTGCATACGAAAACGAGGTAGTGCAGCGTGTGCGAATCAAGCACTACGGTTTGTTTCTTGAATTCAACGCACACATCACATTCACTGAATATAGTCGGTTTATTTCTATATGCGTGCATTCGTCAAAAATCATCGAATACAGTTTTAAACCAGACTAGAGCGCGGCGCGCTTATGTAAATGTCACTGAGAAAAATTAAAAGTTTGATTTTGTTTTGCATTTTAAGAAATTATTGAGAGATAATGATTATTCGATAAGATAATTTAATCTAAAACCCCAAAAAAAGTTGAAAAAAATCTCTCGAAAACGAGATTGATGACAAATGTCTTATGAGTTTGACGTTTCGCACACGCTGCACTACCTCATTTTCGTATGCAATGATAGCGCGCTAAAGTGACGTCACTGATGACGTCACGTCGCTTAAACGAGTGAATACGAGCAAGTTTTGAACCGACTATTAGCGCGCTTAAACCGCACACAAAGTTTATGAGCAGGTTTTAAACCGTACTGAAGGAGGTGCGAAACGTCAAATTCAAAAGACATTTGTCATCAATCTCGTTTTCCAGATATCTTTTTAACTTTTTTTGGGGTTTATGGATTTAATTATCGTATCGAATAATCATTATCTCTCAACAATTTCCAAAAACGCAAAACAAAATCAAAATTTTAATTTTTCTTAGTGACATCGACATACGCGCGCTCTAGTCAACGAATGCACGGTTATAGAAATAAACCAACTAGGGCGATGTATTCGAGAAATAAACCGTAGTGATAATCAAAGAGAGATAAAGCGCGACTCCTCTGTAGCATTTGCGGTTCCGTACCTAATAAAAATAGTTGAAAAACTCCCGCAACTACCCACACTAAAATAGAGGCAACGTAAGAAGTCCGTTTTGAACATAGGTTTATTTTTCTTTGCAATTCTTCATGAACCATATCTACTCTCTACATAATAATTTTTCATAGGTAGGTACATTTCTAGGTGGCCGAGCCAGCGGAGTCTGTGAGCCTTCGTCTCTCCTATTATATTAGGGTCAGCCACAAGTTCTTGAATTTCCGCGTTCTTAAGAATCCTCCAGCTTCCGTCACTTCTTAACTTTGGCCCAAGGATTTTACGGAGAATTTTCCTCTCGGCGACCAGGAGTTTGTTCTCCTCTTTAAGCGTTAGTGTCCAAGCCTCGCACCCGTACATTAATATTGGTCTTATTACGGTCTTATAGATCCGGATCTTAGTGCCTCTACTGAGAAGCTTGGACACTAGCACTTTATGCAAAGCGGCACTGCATCGCAGGGCATTTTGTATTCGAATGTCGACTTCTTGGTCACGGGTATTAGTATCGTTGACGGTACAGCCCAGATATTTGAAATTAGCCACCCCATTGTACACAGTATCTCCAACATCTAGGCCACCTAGAAAGAATGGGGGAGGACCGCCACGTCAAGAAAGCCTTCGTGGGTCAACCGACGGGTCGACGCCCGGTTGGCCGCCCCAGATATCGGTGGATCGACGTAGTGAGCTCAGACCTGCGCGAGCTCCAGGCAGGCGACTGGCGAACCACCGCACAAGACCGGGACCAGTGGCGTATTCTCGTTTCGGAGGCCAAGACTCATTTTGGGTCGTTGCGCCAAAGGAGTAAGTAAGTAAGTAAGTAAGGTACATTTCTATTATGGTATTATGATGGCCTTACTTTAGATTAAATCCAAAGATTTTAGAAACCTACGTGCAGGGAAAACCACGCGTTTTCTAACGTCAAGATAAAAGAAGACATGTGAAGTTTCAAATAGCGGCGCCAATAATCCGCCAATAACTCACGAACTACTGAACTATTAGTGTTTTCAATAACGTAATTGCAATATGTAGAATACTCAATAGTCAAAAACATTGTACTAAGCATTGTTTTAGCGTGTTACTCAGACCGTGAAACCGAATAACTTTTCCCAAGGAACATAGGTCGAGATACGAAAATAAAACAACTTCCCATAGAAACTGCACCAGCTGATTGCGCATTTTATGACAGGTCGACCTATACTTAGATATGTTCCGTGGGGAAAGTTGTTTGGTTTCATCGTCATAATAACAGGCTAAAATAGTGCTTACAAATTTTGCTTTGTTTCATTGCAATCGCTTCACTCAAACCTAAGTATGTAAATGCAAAATATCAAGCAGCTAAATAATAATTAACTTAATATTTGCGATTTTCATGATAAATTAAACTTAAGTAGGATACATGCAAAGTATCAAGCGGGTACATAAATAACTTTATTCTCATAATAAAATTACTCAAAAGTACTATTTATAAAAATTTATTAATATTGCACCTCATGTAAAATGTACAGTTTCTAGACACAACACATTAATAGGTTTTTAATGGGCGCTATTCAGTTGAGGGTGTCAGGAAGATTGACGGGGGCGACGGGGATGGGGAAAGTGGGCTCGGCGATCTGCACGGGGTCGATGACCACAGGAAGAGCGGGCTCGGCAATCTGGATGGGGTCGATGACCACGGGGAGAGCGGGCTCGGCGATCTGGACGGGGTCAATGACCACGGGAAGAGCGGGCTCGGCAATCTGGATGGGGTCAATGACCACGGGAAGAGAGGGCTCGGCAATCTGGACGGGGTCGATGACCACGGGAAGAGCGGGCTCGGCAATCTGGACGGGGTCAATGACCACGGGAAGAGCGGGCTCGGCAATCTGGATGGGGTCAATGACCACGGGAAGAGCGGGCTCGGCAATCTGGACGGGGTCGATGACCACGGGAAGAGCGGGCTCGGCGATCTGGATGGGGTCAATGACCACGGGAAGAGCAGGCTCGGCAATCTGGACGGGGTCCACTACCACTGGGGCGACGGGAACTTCGGCTACAGGGGTAGGTCTTACAATATCAACATCGGGCTCATTGATGACAACGGGCTGGACACCAGGAGTGGATTCGGCGTTGATGTTCACGATGATTTGAACAAAAGGAGCGTTGTCAGAGGGGGTGGGTTCAACAACGGCGGGGGACGGTTCAACGGCGGGAGAAGGCTCAACGACTGCACCGGGGTGGACGGGGAGAACGGGGATGTCCTCAATGATAGCGGGGCCAACTCCGGGGTTCAAGCCAAGGGTATCTTGGAGCAGCTGTTCAAGCAGGGCAGCGGTGGCGGGGTCAGTGCTGGGGCTATAGATGGCGTCAACGATGTCAGAGATCTGCTGGATCTCTGCGAAGAAAGAAGGCTTGATGACGGCAGCCGAAGCCACGGCGACGATCAGAGCGAAGGCAGTGAAAAACTTCATTATGCTGTAAATTTAAAAATATAAGATTATGAATCTGACCTAAAGACCGACAAGTCATTTCTTTTTTTTGCTAAGGGTTTATTTTTGCCCTTAATCAAGCTAAAAAGACAAAGAAGAGTTTGATAATAGAAGGAATTCACCAAGTAGAAGTCTTTTGACTATTAAGTTGCAACTTACGGCGGTTGCGAAGCAGAGATTTTTTTTCTGCGTCACAAAACATATTATCTAGAGTGATTACATTCTCTCTGCATCATAGCTTAGCTGTGATGATTATAAAATACAAATTGCCGCCAAATGAACCATTCTGTATTTGCGACGCAATAAATTTATTTCTTCTGCTCTGCAATCAGAGTTTTTTGTAATTCTATGGACATAGCAGACCTACAAATTTTAGGTGTTATAATTGGTTATAATACTTACATTTAGTTTTCCGTCCTTTTACAAACTATGTTCGATGAAAATTTTAGATACGTTTTTATACGTGTTCTTATCTTATTAATTTTATAGACTAGCTAGACAATATAGTAATTCAGATAAAATGTGTTTAGTTTATGATCTGTTATATACGCTCAATGTCCTTAGAATAATTTATGAAACTAACTTGAAATGTTTTTAGGTGCCTTCTTACATGTCCAAGGGCCGTTATAATAATTAGTCCCCTTCATCATCATTTTATTCGTAAACAATATACTCGTACATTGTATTCGAAATTAGCAAGCTAAATAACATTCTGACACAAAAAATTTAAACACAAAATAAAACTAAAATGTAGGCATTTGCATTAACTTTGTCAACATCAATAAGAATTTCATTTAGAATTCGTCAATTGAATACATATGCATTTCCCTAAAAGCAAAGATTTCAACTTTTCTTAAATTTAGAAATCAATTTTAATTCTGCATTTTGTTAAAGAGAACTTAACCCGACCTAGCTCAGGCCTTGCCAGGATAGTGGGTGTCTACTATCCTGGCTGTCAGAGTTTTCAATCCACCAATTGGCGTCTGACATGGCTTAACGACTATTATTATAAACAGTAGCCGGGACCAACGGCTTAACGACCCTTCCGAAGCACGGAAGCGTTCTAGTTCTTGTGCCACTAACGGTCACCCATCCGGGTTCTGACCACGGCCAACGTTGCTTAACTTTTGTGATCAGAAAGAATAACTACCATTCGGCCACGACCGCTTCGAAATGCCTTTAAAAAGTGCATCCTAATGAACTACCATAAATTTTATTGAATCTACATTATTTACTGCAATGCCATTTATATTGAGTTAAAAAAATATATATATATATTTATATTAAAATTGAGTTTACCTAAAATTCGCCATACAAAACGGCAATTTCATAGGTAAAGACCTATTATTTATAATTAAAGTTTTATTCCTGAAGGTTGTTTCAAACAGCATGACTTTAGTTTTTATTATGTTAAGTCCAAGCCCGTAAACTGAAAACCACATTTGAAAAGCTATTACAGCTGCGTTGATTTTACTATACTGCCGGTGACTAGACAACCTGTAAACTTTACAGTTTGTCTAACCTTCAAAATAAGACGAGCGCAAAGAATAAATAGTACTAATCTTACTGAACGGACACTGAAATGCAGCATACAATACACCCCCTCACCCCCACGCGACCCACGCCCTCGCGATTCCCGGGTTCTTTGCCGGGTCTGTCTAGTTGTACAGTCAAGGGAACATTAAGCTTGACACATTGGACTTTTTATCGCGCTTTTCTTAGTCAGCGTAGAGACGGAAATCGAAATGCGAGTGTCAATCTTGAACTGCTCTTGACCGTACTGCGTACAAGTGCGTACGCATCTTTTAATTTCAAAATATTGTGTAGGTGTTGGACCAAGTGCTGTCTAGAATGAACTTATGGTGGTATTCCTTAAGCCAATAATAGACAGAAAACAAAGGGGCTTCAAAACCTATCCAAGGAGTTAAAGTAAAATAATTTGTATAAAATCATTATATTAGCAAATAATATCTTACGAAAATGATAATTGCTAATGAAAATAAACGACATTAACTATTGTTAATCATTACTGCTAACTATTTCACGATAAAATCATTAATAACAACTACATAGGTAATTTTTGTAAAAAGTGTAATCATGAAACACTTTCTATTTATATAAAAATGATTTTTTGTTTAGTTTTTCTAGGATTTATATTAATTTTAAATCTTTTATTTGTATAAATGAATGCAAGTAACACGCTAGGGGTCTAGCACAGGTCAGCTTATACTGGTACTTTTACAAAAAAATGTGTTTCTACGAAATTGCCCGATTTAATTATTTACAGCTTCAAATAGCCTATATTAACTATTTAAAATTAATTTCTATAAATTTGTATTTAATGCAACCTCATATCGTAGATTGACTGGACTATTGGTTCTGTTAATTCTAAGTTTCTGAATTAAGGAAGGTGTGATACTTATTTTTACTGTTGTGATGATCCTACACAGAATCGGCACTATACGAGTAAAACCGTAGGTATGTGGGCTATTTTTAAAATCCAGCCTGTGTAATTATGAACACAAATCTGAACAACTTTATTTGCTACCAATCTTGTGCCAATCTTGCACCGGCGCCGGCGGCACTGTAGCGAAATTTGTATGGTACCTAATTTATTTTTCTAAGGACTCATATCTCAATGTGTAAGGTGATCTAAAAGATTTGTATTTCAAGTGATATCATACTAATAAGTATGACGTGGACGTCTTTCAGCTAATATCCTATACTATTAAACGAGCAATATTTTGTAATCGGTTTCTCGAAAACGGCTGTAACGATTTCGGTGAAATTTAGTATACAGGGGTTTTTAGGGGCAAAAAATCGATCTAGCTAGGTCTCATGTCTGGAAAAATTCATTTTCACCGTCCTTTTTAATATTTCTTAGCGCGTTTTAGTGCGTTCAAGAAACTTACAGCGCCATCTGTTGTTGAGTAGCAAACCTTGCTCACCCGATGATATTTTAATCATACTGAGCATAACTCGGTCGCCCAGGTACTTATGATAATGATACAAAAATTTGGCCAAGGGCCCAACCATTTTCTCATTTTCAAAATAGTTGTTTATCTGTATTAGTTTGTAAAATTAGTTTTCGTAAATGTGTTTTTTGAGAATTTATCGTCGTAAAGGCGTTATTCTGGCAAACAACAAGTCAACAACAGACCAAAGCATGCGCCCACAAAGTCATCGTACGCGTACATAGTATTGTCAAAGAATATACATTTATTACTACGCTAACGGTTCTACTGTAACAAGACCCTTAAAAAAACTATATCTTTGTCTTGGCAAGGAACTTGGAGGAGAGATAAGCTCGCCTTTGTAAACAATTTTCATTTAAAAACTGTATTTTATTTGTGTGCAATAAAGAATATATATAAAGGAACGGTCACAATTTATTAGAAGCATTTATTATGTTTGATTTGGTGGGCAAATATGACATGTACTTCATAAGGAGTAGGTAAGTACCCATTTTATCTGACTACCGTACAGAACGTTATAAAAGTCTATAAAATTATAAAATAATTGATCGATAAAGTCACGTATAAAAAAGAATGCAAAATATTTTAAATGCAGTTTGTAAAAGGACGTAGAATTCAATGTAAGTACTAGTTACCTATACTACCTAGTATAAGTATTGCAGATTGAAAGCTTTTCACAAAATATTATCTTTGGGCTTTATGGAACATATCTTAAGCCAGGTTGTTTCAGTAGAGTTTTGCAATTTTTGTCTATGTATCCAAAAAGATTCAAAAACTACTTTTCCTCTCTTGGTTTTTGATAAAGGGCTTGAGATCGTTAAATAATCTAGTTTTGATCGGCCCTGTTTTTTTAGTTTTCTGGAAACCCCTACTCGAAACTCAACTCGAACGAAGTTCAATCACACAAAGCTGGCTAAATTAAAATAATATGAAAGAGATTCCTTCTTTTAATATATTATCGAAGCCTTATTACAGTTATTACCTACTTCTACAACAAATAATTTCCATTTACAGCAAAATGAAATTCTTCGTTGCCTTCACTCTGGTTGTCGTCGTGGCTTCGGCTGCTGTCATCAAGCCTTCCGCCATCGCAGAGATCCAGCAGATCTCTGAGATCGTAGCTGCTATCCACAGCCCCAGCACTGACCCCGCCACCGCTGTCCTACTCGAACAGCAGCTCCAGGACATCCTCGGCCTGTACCCCGGCGTCGGCCCCGCTATCATCGAAGACATCCCTGTTCTTCCTGTTCATCCCGGTGTTGCCGTTGAACCCTCCCCCGCTGTCGTTCAGCCGTCCCCCACTCCCACCCCCTCTGCCGGTGCTCCTTTGGTCCAACTCATCGTGAACGTGAACGCTGAATCCGCTCCCGGAGTTCAACCAATTGCCATCAATGAGCCCATTAATATTGAAAGGCCTACCCCTATTGCTATCAATGAGCCAGACTTCGTTGTTGTCAGGCCTACCCCTGTCGCGGTGGTTGACGAAATCGTCCCTGCTCCCGTCGCTCCCGTGGTAGTGGACCCTGTCCAGATTGCCGAGCCCGCTCTCCCCGTGGTGGTCGAGCCCATCCAGATCGCCGAGCCCACTCTCCCCGTGGTGGTCGAGCCCATCCAGATCGCTGAGCCCGCTCTCCCCGTAGTGGTCGATCCCATCCAGATTGTCGAGCCCACTTTCCCTATCCCCGTCGCCCCCGTCAACCTTCCTGACATCCTCAACTGAGTAATGCCAATTTTATATCTATATAAACTGTAATTTTATTTTACAAGGGAACAAGGCGTGATGTTATGTATGTATGTATTTTATTTTACTTCATGGTGCAATAATAAGCTTTTTATAAATATAACATATTTTCTTTTTTTTAATGGTCAAGAAAGAGATCACAAAAAACAAAAAAAAGATAAAAAGTAAAATAAAGATAATTGCGACAAATAAAATTATGACAAGAGAAAATATTAAAAATGTTTATAGCAAGCTATGTGTTTTAATCTAATTAAACTTCATTTTAGACAATACCTAATACCAATACCAATAATACCTTTAGATTTTTTTTACCAGTAGCAAATGTAGAATAAATGTACAATAGATATTAGTAGGTACAATGAATGAATAGTTATGTCAAACGCAATTGAGAATATTTCTAATCTTATTAATGTTCTAACCTTACGATTAGTTTAATTCGTATTTATAACTTCCGTAGACAATTGATAAGCAACTAATAAATTTTGTATTTAGACAAGAGAAAAAATAATATATAAAAGCTAAAGTAGATTCCTACCTCAGTATCAGTCAGCTTAAAGGCACGACAAAAAGTAAGTCTAACATTTCTTTTTACGCCGAAAGATTGTGACAACGCTGGGACTATTATTTATTCAGCATTAATTTTCTATTTCAGTCAACAATGAAATTCTTCGTAGCCTTCGCTCTGATCGTGGCCGTGGCTTCGGCTGCCGTCATAAAAACCTCTGTCGACAGCACACCACTGAACCCTCCCATCCTCACCCAGCAGGAAGCCCAGCAGGTCTCTGAGATTGTCGCTGCCATCAACAGCCCCAGCACTGACCCCGCCACCGCTGCCCTGCTTGAACAACTGCTCCAGGACACCCTCGGCCTGAATCCCGGTGTCGGCCCTGCTATCATTGAGGACATCCCTGTTGCCGTTGCTTCTGTCAATCCCGGTATTATCGTTGAGCCCTCTCCAGCTGGCATCACCGAAGAGATCCAGCAGATCTCTGACATCATCGCTGCCATCAACAGCCCCAGCACTGACCCCGCCACCGCTGCCCTGCTCGAACAGCTGCTCCAAGATACCCTTGGCTTGAACCCCGGAGTTGGCCCCGCTATCATTGAGGACATCCCCGTTCTTCCCGTCCACCCCGGTGCAGTCGTTGAGCCTTCTCCCGCCGTCGTTGACCCTACCCCCGTCCTTGTTCAGCCTTCTCCTGCCGTTGAGCCATCCCCCGCCGTCATTGACCCCACACCCTCTGCCAACACTCCTTTTGTTCAAATCATCGTGAACATCAACGCCGAATCCACTCCTGGTGTCCAGCCCGTTGTCATCAATGAGCCCGATGTTGATATTGTAAGACCTACCCCTGTAGCCGAAGTTCCCGTCGCCCCAGTGGTAGTGGACCCCGTCCAGATTGCCGAGCCCGCTCTTCCCGTGGTCATTGACCCCGTCCAGATTGCCGAGCCCGCTCTTCCCGTGGTCATTGACCCCGTCCAGATTGCCGAGCCCACTCTTCCCGTGGTCATCGACCCCGTCCAGATTGCCGAGCCCGCTCTTCCCGTGGTCATTGACCCCATCCAGATTGCCGAGCCCGCTCTCCCCGTGGTCATCGACCCTGTCCAGATTGCCGAGCCCGCTCTTCCCGTGGTCATTGACCCCATCCAGATTGCCGAGCCCGCTCTCCCCGTGGTCATCGACCCTGTCCAGATTGCCGAGCCCGCTTTTCCCGTGGTCATCGACCCCGTGCAGATCGCTGAGCCCGACCGCCCTCAGGTAGTCGTTCCCGTGGAGATCGATGAGCCCGGTTTCCCCGTCCCCGTCGCCCCCGTCAATCTTCCTGACACCCTCAACTGAATAGCGCCCATTTACAACCTATTACTGTGTTGTGTCTAGAAACTGTATATATTACATGAGGTGCAATATTAATAAAATTTTATAAATAGTACTTTTGAGTAATTTTATTATGAGAATAAAGTTATTTATGTACCCGCTTGATACTTTGCATTTATGTAGCTTCTTATGGGAGCTAAACTGATAGCAAATGTCTCTTCTAAAGTCTTATTCATTTTGGCACACGATGCGCCAAACACCCGGTGGATAGGTACGACGTAACCCTTAGTATGCGAGTCTAACTCACATTTTGCCGGTTTTAGGCATAACTTTCTAGATTTCATGAGTTCTGTCGGTTAAGTTTCGAATCCGCATAATGCGGGGTCGCAATGCAAGCAGCGGAGCACGTATTTTAAGTACTTACATTCATTATATATATTCTTTATTGTGCACAATAAAACAAAACAGTAGTGATAGAAGAGGTTCATAATGGCGAGCTTATCTCTATGAAGAGATCTCTTCCAGCCAACCAGAGTTTAGTGTGAAAAAGTATATGACGGGGACAAGAATTAGTACACATACATACATACATACATAACATCACGCCTCTTTCCCGTTGGGGTAGGCAGAGACCACAGTCCTCCACCTGCTACGATCTTGACATACTTCCCTTGCTTCCTGTACTTTCATCAGTCCTTTCATAAGTACACAATAAGTACATACATAATAAGTACACATCAAATAAAAATAAGAAATAAGTATAAGTAGGTACATATATAATATTATAATAATACATAGTAATAACTACATACATATACCTACTATAGACTACATATATTAATATACCTACAACATAATAATACATATATTATCAAGATAAGTTCGAGAAGAAGTGCTCTTTCTTTATTTGTTAGTTCAATGAATGGTCGCCTTTTAAGTATACCTAAATGAGAAAAAATCTTCAAGATTGCTTCAAGGTTTTGTGGCAGATAGGCTATCTGGAACTTAGCAGTAAGCGGTGAGACAAGTCCTAAGTCTAAGAAAACAAGGTTGCCTGGGCACAACCTGGCACATTTATACAGTCAACAAAAAACTAGTTATTTTTTTTTATTACTTCATGTTCAAAGTAAGTTCATTAAGTACTAATAATTAATATTTATACCAAAATAACCCTGAAAACGATTGTGTTCGGCGGTAGAGCCGCAGGGTTGCCTTGCCTAAACCGGGTAATTTATGGAGTTGCAATGTCATTTTTAAGTTCTTTGGCTTAGGCTCCAAAGCAATCCTTGGTTTTGGTACTTCTTAATTAGTACTTTTGCTTGCACTATGTGCTTACTTGTTATACGATTTGATAAAAAAAGATCGCGTTTTGTTGACTGTACGAAACGTGCCAGGTTGCGCCCAGGCAACCCTGTTTTTTAGACTCACCATTTCATATTGCAGCAGCCTAGATAGATCGCTGTTTGGTACCCGATGAGGTAGGGTAGCCAACTGCGCGCTCTTAGCCTATAACGAAGTATTTTCATCATCATCATCATCATATCAGCCGAAAGACGTCCACTGCTGGACATAGGCCTCCCCTAAAGAACTCCATGACGACCGGTCCTGCGCTGCTCGCATCCAGCGGCTTCCCGCGACCTTGACCAGATCGTCGGTCCACCTTGTGGGGGGCCTGCCAACGCTTCGTCTTCCGGTACGTGGTCGCCACTCTAGAACCCTCACGCCCCATCGGCCATCGGTTCTTCTTGCGATGTGCCCTGCCCACTGCCACTTCAGTTTAGCGATTCTCAGGGCTATGTCAGTTACTTTAGTTCTTCTGCGGATCTCCTCATTTCTGATTCGATCGCGCAGAGAGACTCCGAGACCCTTTCCATAGCCCTTTGGGTATTTAAGTATTTTAATAGCACAAAAATACGAGCTCTCAGGACGATTGCGAGATTTGTGGGGGCTATCATTGTGCTCCATGGGGCTATCCGACGATACTCCTGCCGAAATATTTGATTATATTGCTGCTGATATCTAGCTGATATCGTCGTATCCTACGAATAAAGGCGCTGTTGCAAAATACCAACTTTTCAGGAGGAAGATTTTTGTGTTTTATTTCAACACTACTAAGACTTTTTTGTTATGTTAATATTTCAAACATAGCCTTACTATTTCGGGGTATCGATTTTAATGCAAATTCGACATTTGATTCGCTATTTCTTATAAATTTGTCCCGTTTTTTGTAATTATGTCTTTATTCGCCGGGAAAATATTGGTTATACTAGACCTAAGTGACATTACGCCTTTTTTCGCCGGAATATAACAGGTCATAAGAGCATTAGTGTCTTTTATTGTTTTAATTTAAGCAATGTTTTCAAGGAAAAGAAGAATCAGGGTATACAGGGAGTAAGGGACAGCCTTCAGGAATGATCAGATCAACGAAAGTGAACTACTTTCAATGAATGAAACTTTCAGGAAATGAAAAAAAAAATCGATTTTTCCATGTAAAATTCTACACTATTAAACGAGCAATGTTTGTTTGTATACACATAATCAGTTTCTCAAAAACGGTTGTAACGAGTTTGATAATATTTTGCATAAGGGGGTTCTTGGCAGCGAAAATTTGATCTAACTAGGTCTTAAAGTCTGGGAAAACTTTTTTCTCAGTTTTCTGAGGTTTTTTTTTGTACCATTGCCCCCGTAAAGTTTGTAAAGAGCAAAGCTCGGTCGACCAAGTACTTCCAAAATTGGTAGGACAGTTTGTATGGCGAAACTGATTTTTATTGTTTCCTGAAAATTTATCAGTTTCGTTGGCTGTACCCTTTCTGTTTTTGGAAGAATATCCCTTATACTGTGTATTAAAATAAGTAAACTTTAGTATTCTCAAGCTGTGAAAAAAATATCAATCATATAGACCCGCTTATTTTTATATTTTCATTGTGTTTATTATTTGTGTGGTAATTCGCAATAATAACACGTTATCTTTGAAAAAATCAACTATATACGAGTTACTTCGGTTGAAAAGATAGCCGTCACATAAACATACTATGATGATTAGTCACTTCCGGAACAGCTAAATATAAAAAAGTCCCTTGTTGGCAGTAGAGCACGTCAAGATTGTCTTAAACTAAATAGCGTACAAATAAAAGTCACACTGTGAGTGTCAAGCTTGACCGGCTCTTCAAAGTACATGACTGGATCATACTCTTCTACTTGCATTCCCTATCCCCCCCCCATCACTGCCCATCACTCCCTCACACTACGCCCAACCATGGCCCCCCTTCCCTCACCCCTTGCCCTCTCCTTCGCCTCGATGAAGTGCCCATTAGGTACTGCTTCGATGAAGTAAAAATATTCTCCTATTCAGAAGTGACCCTTTAAACAAAAACATACACGTATCCACGTCAAAAATGCATTTGTTTTAAAAGTTCCGTACGCAAAGGGTGCTAACGCACTAAAAGGGTGACCACTTACCAAATTTTTCCTTCCATCCATCTGTCAGCTTAAAATAGTGCCAAAATAAGTGGAGCAAAATTGTACGGTACCCTTGGTGTATGAGTCCGACTCACACTTAACCGTTTTTTAGGGTTCCGTACTTCAAAATAAAAAAAACAGAACCCTTATCACTTTGTTGTCTGTCTGTCTGTCTGTCTGTCAAGACCCTTTTTCTCACGAAAGAGAAGAGGTATTGGGTTGAAATTGATAAAGAATATTAAGGTCCATAAACCACATAAGATCTGAAAATTTCAATTTTTTACAACGACGCAATCAAAAGATATGGCTTTTTATGTCCTCATCTCCATACATTTATGCAAAAAAGCAAAACCTACAGGGTACTTCCCGTTGACCTAAAATTATGAAATTTGGCAAAAAGCTAGGTCTCACAGTACAAATAAAGGGAAAAGTCTTAAATTATTAAATATTTCAATTTTTCTCACAACTAATAGTAACCAATTAAGGTGAGCTCCCGTTTCGAGAACTTTTCTATAAAAGAGGGGTTAAGTTAGATGGTCGCGGAGTTTTTAAAATCAAAGAGTAAAAGCTTTTAGTATATCATATAGTAGATAGGTACGGAACCCTTAGGGCGCGAATCCGACTCGCACTTGGCCGGTTTTTTTTATTTACTCCACTTAATACCTCCCACCCAACGTTAAAAAAGCCACAAATGCCACAAGGGCTTCCTAACTAAACTGTTAGTAAAAGTCATAAAACTATGCATTATATCCAAAATTTATTTTTATTTTATAACCGACAGTGAAGTTGATGTCAGTAAGATCACTTATTTTATAATACGTATTATAAAACGTGCAAATAAAGGACATAGTAATAAGTTTCCGTGGAATAAAGCCACAAAGGCGGTTAGGTATAGCAAATCTTCATAGAAGTAACACAAGGCAAATCCGTGGAATAAGGCCACAAAGTGTAATAGCGTCCTTTTCGTCGGAGTAGCTCAAAATTATATCGAAGATAATGAATTAATTAAACAGCGTTATGCTAGCTATGAAAGCTAAAGCTTTTGCATAATGTTATCATAAAATTGCATTCAGTAGCGTTCTTATTCAATACAATAACATAATAACAAGTAAAAAGCCAATAAAACTAAATCATTGAGTCACTGGCTTCCCCGCGCATCCGCGAAAAAATTAGACACTGTGGCTAGGGTGGCGGTCTTCGTCGGGAAAAATGAGAGAATTCGATTGTGGCTTTTTATAAAAACTTATTTTTTTTGTTGATATAGATTGATTTTTTGTGATTTCTCGAACTCAGATGATGTAAAATGGGCTGCAGATTCTATATAACTAATAAAAATAAAAAGCCACTACGGCCATAGTGCCCTTTTTCGTAGGATACGACGATATACACACATAAGTGACACCCAGACACAGAACAATCATATGTTCTTCACACACACAAAATGTTAGTCCAAGAGACCAATTTTTGAATATTGCCGTTTAGTATATAAATTTGTATTTTTAATGTTATAATAACAAATAATAATAATAAATAAATAATAATAACACAGATCCAACGTTACGACCGTATATACCCAAACAAAAAACATCCCGCAAATTTGCTGCAATAGTTGAATACATAAACACAGGTATCCTTCCAGACTACTTAAGGTCATACCAAACTTTCCAAGACATCCATACGCTAGTTTATTGTGCAGCATATACAGCATCAAAATGCAATGGAGCTAAAATAATCGAAAAACCCCGTAACAAACCATCAAATGTATCAGAGAAAAGGACACCAGCTTGGCAAAAGAGACTAGAGAAAAAGATTGAAAACCTAAGAAGAGACATAGCTAGATTAATACAATACATGCAAGGAAACCGAAGCCCAAGACTAGTAGAATATGTACAAACTATCAAGAGCATTCACAGGATTCACTCCCAACACGAAGAACCTAACCTGACTGATAACCAATATTTAGACACCCTGAAGCAAAAACTCATAACCGCAACAAGCAGACTCAGAAGGTATCTAAAGTGCACTCTCCGAATCAAACAAAATAACCAATTTAAAAATAATGAAAAACAGTTCTATAGATCACTGCAAACACACTCACAAAATTATCAAAATTCATCCAATGTCACCATAACCCCGCCATCTGCCGATGAGTTACATAGATTCTGGTCCAATATATGGGCTCAACCAGTTCAACACAATTCAGAAGCAGAATGGCTACAAAAAACATTAGAAAACACCAACTTCTTACCTGAAATGGTGTTTGAGTATATACCTGTTGACATCTTCAAACAAGTACTGAATAAAACACACAACTGGAAAGCTCCTGGTAGCGATAATATTCATAACTTCTGGTTTAAGAAATTAAGTGCAGTTCATCCTATGTTACACAATTCCATTAACGAGTTTATATTAAATCCAGATAGGTTTCCCAGCTTTTTAACTCAAGGTGTTACTTATATGATACCCAAAGACACAGACTACAAAAACCCCGCTAAATACCGCCCAATAACATGCTTACAAACTTTGTACAAAATAATCACATCTTGCATTGCCGAACAGATTAATTTACACATCACTGAAAATAATGTACTAGCAGAAGAGCAAAAAGGATGTCGCAAACTCAGCCAAGGCTGCAAGGAACAACTAGTTATAGATTCTGTTGCTATGAAACAGGCAATAAAACATAGAAAAGAAATAAATACAATGTACATTGACTACCAAAAAGCATTTGACTCCGTCCCTCACAGTTGGCTTATCCATATACTACGACTATATAAAGTTCACCCTTTAATAATTTCTTTTCTAGAACAGTCTATGCAACATTGGCGCACTAAACTTAAAATTATGAATAGTACCTGCAACACTGAAACTGACGACATACCTATTCGGCGTGGCATCTTTCAAGGAGACGCCCTGAGTCCCCTCTGGTTTTGCTTAGCCTTAAACCCACTCTCAGAAATGTTAAATTCATCAAAACAAGGACTCTCTATCTCAAACAGATCGAACCAAACTCAACTTACGCACTTAATGTACATGGACGATATTAAACTATACAGTAACACGTCAGAGTCACTCCACCATCTTGCAGATATTACACAAAGATTCTCCCAAGACATCCACATGCAGTTTGGAATAGACAAATACTACTATAATTAATTAATTAATTACTTACTATAATTAGAGGCAGTATAGTACAAAATGACTTCACTTTAGAATCCGGTGACGTAATAAATTCTCTCGACCAGGACGCCACTTATAAATATTTAGGCTTTCAGCAGGCCAAGCAGATCAACCAACAACAAACAAAGACCGACCTTAAGAAGAAATTTAAATACAGATTGAATGTTATACTCCGCTCACAACTTAATTCCGGCAATACTATTAAATCAATCAACACGTATGCTATACCTATATTGACATACTCCTTTGGAATCATTAATTGGACTCAGACTGAATTAAAAAACTTTCAACGTATCATCAATACATCCCTCACAACTCACCGCAAACACCATCCAAGATCTTGCTCACAGAGGCTCACGCTCCCAAGAACCGAGGGGGGTCGTGGCCTTATAGATATTACCAACCTCCATAACAAGCAAATTACTACTCTCAGAAAATACTTCTTTGCCCAAGCCCAGAGTTCCACATTACACAAATCAATAGTGCAATCAGATAAACGTTTCACGCCACTTAACCTCCACAACGGAAATGACCAACGCAATGAGCGTCTGATTGACGAGAAAGAAAAAATCGCCGTTTGGCAGCAAAAATCCCTTCATGGAAGACATCGCCACGATCTGCAGCAAACACATGTCGACAAAAGTGCGTCGAACGCTTGGCTGCGGCGTGGTGAACTCTTTCCTGAGACGGAGGGTTTTATGCTCGCGATCCAAGATCAAGTCATTGAGACGCGCAATTACCAGAAACATATATGCCGTATGAACATACCTACAGATGCCTGTAGACGTTGCCACAGTGGATCTGAGACTATACAACACATCACGGGAAGTTGCAAAGCCATAGTACAGACTGATTATAAACATAGGCATGATCAAGTAGCTTCAATTGTTCATCAACACCTAGCTTTCAAGTACAAACTCATTCCACAAAAAGTCCCATACTATAAATATACTCCCGAAACCATCCTAGAAAGCAATAGATACAAAATGTACTGGGACAGGACGATTATGACAGACAAGACAGTTCATTTCAATAGACCGGACATAACATTATTAGACAAAACCGACAAGATAGTGTATTTAATAGATATCGCAGTATGTAATACCCACAACCTTCTTAGCACGCATACACAAAAGATAACCAAATATACCGATCTCGCCGTTGAAATTAAGTCTCAATGGCAAGTTCACACAGTCAAAACTGTCCCGATCGTCCTTTCCACAACCGGCGTTATCCCGAAAACCCACCATACCGGCCTCGAAACCCTCAACATCCATCCACTCATATATACACTTATGCAGAAAGCAGTGGTGCTAAACACTTGTAGATTAGTGAGAAAGTTTTTATCATAATTAATTGCACTTGGCTTCGGCCCGTGCCATAAAATACCTCTTCGGAGTGAAGTAGAAATACTAAACATAAATAATAATAATAATGCACGCACGCCTTCCAAAGGTCCGGGACTTAATTGCCCGAGATTCAGGAATGATAAACAACATAATAAAAATAATAATAATAATAATAACTCCAGCCAGAGACTACAATAATAATAATAAAATATCACCCAAAAATTCAATATCACAGGTTTTTCTTTTGAAACGTGAACAATTATATTCTTTAAATAAAGAGCAGTGTTGGATTGATAATTTTCATATCATTTAAGAGTTTTTCTGAACAATTTAAAATTTCTAAGTTCCTCAAAAATAACTCAATACAACAACAACTGACAAGAGACAAAAAAGATGAAATTTTGAATTTTTTGTTGTTTTGAAATCGCAAAAAGATATCACCTGCAATACCTATAATTATTACTAAAGATCTTTCGAACGTTTCATTCATTTTTACTTCACAAAAGACAAATAAAAGAGCTAGGAATACTCATAGAAGTTCTTGCGTAAATAGTTACCTATGTCAACCGAGTTATCTCGGGTCATCAACTCGCATAACGTACATACACCCAACAGCAACACGTCAGCAAGAACAATTTGGACTTTATCGCATGGTAATAGAGTTACAAACGTTCCCACTGATGTGCGGTTGACCGTACAGCTGAGTGATGATAATCTTAGAATGTCCCATTCAATAGTTCAGATGCAAGTTTATGTTGACTTATGGCGATGATAGCTCTCAAATTAGAAGCTACTCGATCGTCAATGCAAATATCGACCTTATTAACTCGAAGAGTGCTCTTCAACGTGGCTGTTACGACCAACGATGAAACGGATTTTTTGCAAAAATGAGGAAAAACTTACTTTTTCGTATAAATATAAAATAAATGGTACAGCAGCACTGCACTTACTTTCTCGCGATATACGAGAGTCATCATTCGACAGTGTCCCCACCGGGAATCGAACCCAGAACTTCAGGATCAAGAGTATTCAAGAGCCGAATGCTCTAGCTACTAGATTATAAAGGGCTGTGGATAGTAAAGAGTAAATAAGGACCAAGTGCAAACTTAAGTTTGTAATCCATACAAATAATATAGAAATACAAACTTACCTATACTAGATTTATGTACACATGTTTTAATGAAATATGCAGTCAGTTTTACCTGGATATTTATAACCAATTTAAAATTCCAATTTGAAGCATTAAAATAAGCTCATTGATACCGATTTTCAGTAAATCACATTTTAAAATTTTGGTAATAAAAGAACACCCCTATTAAAAAGTTCCACAGACCAATGTTTACTGCCGAAAGATACCTTGCATGGAGAGTCTTACGAGTATTCATGTAAAATTTTATCAAGATCGTTTGAGCCGTTTTTGAGCAAATCGCAATTTTTCATTTCTATTGTATGACAGTTACCTTTAATAAGAGAGCCAGCAAGAAACCACTTAGTAGTAACCTTCGATGAATTTGCAAGAAAATCTAAAATTTAAAATATAGTGTCAATCGGTCTATTCGTTTAGCCGCTAGGCCAAAGCGTGACGGACAGACCTACCGACGGACCGACCGACCGACCGACAGACGGACATTTTTGGGAGACTTGCTTTTTATGATGTATAAGTGATATAGAACACATTTTTGAGAAAATTAGAAAAACTTTTTTTTCACGAATACAATACCTTTCTCGCTCCGCTCGAAAGTAAAAAATCGTATGTTGTCTTTAAAGGATAAGGTTTTTTTTTAATTTATTAGTGTAATAATATTTCCAAAAATCATAGCGCTTTAGGAGCAGTAGGGAATTAACGTCATAAATCGATGTAGGTACCGTAGTTTATTTGTTAAATATAGAATACAAAGACATAAAGAAAAACCGGTCAAGTGCGAGTCGGACTCGCGCGCCGAGGGTTCCGATATACCTATAGTATTTTTGGAAGCAATAAAGTCCATTTTCAGGACCGCAAAACTAAATTTGTTTGTAAAGGTTTTTTGCAGATTTCTGAAAAACTGTGCAACTTAGAAAGATCGTTTTATTTTTGCTGTAAAGTTTACATAAACCTCTGTCAACTGTAATTAATTCAGATTTTCCCTTACTCAAACTTCGGAGATAAGGGGGGGGGGAATGGTATTTTTCTTGACATTTTTCATCATAACTTGAAAACTAAGAAACTTAAAAAAATACAAAAATATATTTTAAAATGTACAAGTAAAGCCCTTTCATATGATACCCCACTCGACCTAGTAGCGACAATTTGAAATTTGGCCCCCCCTATTTTGGCCCCCTTTACATTAATAATCATACTTTTTCAAAAAATTTTCATGTGCAATTAAGTTGGGCAACTATATTCTAAAACTATTCCAAATTTCAGCTCGATAGCGTAAGTGGTTGCTGAGATATAGAGGTGTGACAGACAGACGGACAGACAGACAGACAGACAGAGCGGCACCATAAGGGTTCCTTTTTTTTACCATTTTGGTATCGGAACCCTAAAAATGAATGTACCAAATGCAATCCTTGAACTGATGTTTCACATATATTTTTAGGGTTCCGATACCAAAATGGTAAAAAAAGGAACCCTTATGGTGCCGCTCTGTCTGTCTGTCTGTCTGTCCGTCTGTCTGTCACACCTCTATATCTCAGCAACCACTTATGCTATCAACCTGAAATTTGGAATAGTTTTAGAATATAGTTGCCCAACTTAATTGCACAAGAAAAAATTTTGAAAAAAGTATGATTATTAATATAAAGGGGGCCAAAATAGGGGGGGCCAAATTTCAAATTGTCGCTACTAGGTCGAGTGGGGTATCATATGAAAGGGCTTTACTTGTACATTTTAAAATATATTTTTGTATTTTTTTAAATTTCTTAGTTTTAAAGTTATGATGAAAAATGTCAAAAAAAATACCATTCCCCCCCCCTTATCTCCGAAGTTTGAGTAAGGGAAAATCTCAATTAATTACAGTTGACAGAAGTTTATATAAACTTTACAGCAAAAATAAAACGATCTTTCTAAGTTGCACAGTTTTTCAGAAATCTGCAAAAAACCTTTACAAACAAATTTAGTTTTGCGGTCCTGAAAATGGACTTTATTGCTTCCAAAAATACTATAGGTATATCGGAACCCTCGGCGCGCGAGTCCGACTCGCACTTGACCGGTTTTGTTTAACTTTTCTTGACTATCTATATAAATGTATATATGTATATATATATATGAGGAGTAGGCTTTAAAAAATGCCTATTTAAAGGCTATAATCGCCTTAAATAGCAAAGCGAGCGCATCATTGTACAGTCACGCGCAGTTCATGCCTGATACTCGCAGTGCGATCTAAAACCGTAAAGAAAGCGCAAGCGAGCGAGCTAAATTCTTGTGCGAGTTAAATTCGTACGGGATGTCGTGACGCCGGCGGGTAAGGGGGATTCCAGGTTGACGTCACGATAAATAATATAAGTAATTTGGTCTTTGGAATACTTAAATTTTTTCTGCCTCATGAAGGCTGTGGCTTTCGCTGTCGTTCAACCTACCTGGCAACCCGCTCTCTCTGCTTCGCATCTCCGATCCTCTGCTGCGCACCGTTCTCTGAATCCGGTTGGAGTCGTCCGTCCGCGGAATCCCGCCGCCTCTCTTGGACCTGTTATTTACTAATAATTAACTAAGCATCCCACACGTCGTCAACCTCGCTGAGTCACCACTGCTTTCGTCTACGTTTATTCTCACTTTTTCATCTAGGTTTCTATACGCAAGATCATTTAGGCGAAAGCGAGCTTAGGGTCCTGTGACCATCGAGCCGACCTAAAGAGGGCTTAGGGTCTCGTGACCATCGAGCCGAGCTAAAGAGGGCTTAGGGTCTCGTGACCATTGAGCCGAGCTAAAGAGGGCTTAGGGTCTCGTGACCATCGAGCTGAAGCCATCTTGTGATCTCGGGCCACAGCTTTCTACCGAGCCCTGACCGGTCAGCGCAGCCCGGAAACTACCTTCCAGGCTCATCTGGCACCAGGGGGCTCTCTCGCCACCCTGGTCTCAGCGCTACTCTAGGACACGCGTGCTTCAATGTGCACATTCCTAGGGTCAAGGCTATACCGAACCAGGTACGTAGGTCATGGAGAATTAACTATATTACTAATATATGGGTATTAAACGTTGTAACTTAGAAGGCAAGGAATATACTGAAGGCACCTCAAGAGAGTCGAACTAGTGTAAGATACGAGTACTTAGCTTAATTCTATCTGCAAAAACGCATTACTTTTTTTTCTTCTTTTTATAATGGACTACTGTTGTTAGACTTAGTGGCTGTCACAACTTCACCGGACGGTTGGGGAGCGGAAGGCTCTACCCAGAGAAAACACGTAAGTCTACAATACAAGCCACCGAGCCTCGAGCCTCGTGGGGCTCGGATCTCGGCTTAGGTTGTTGCCGGGGATCGGAGAGAAGCGGCCTGGAATATGCCGATAGTTCCAAAAGTATGGGACTGAACTAAAACGGGGGCGACCACGACCCCGCCGGCGGTCGTTCGAGCTCGCGGATGTAGAGTGTAGCCTATTGTTGACTGTATCGATGTATTTCGTGATGGCGTCATCAGGATCGGAAAGGACGTTCCTAGGACGCCTTTTGAATTTACAGATAGGGTGGGGGAAGTAGTCCGCTGCCTGCACCACCAACGGATTCGGGTGGTGCGGAGCAGAGTTGAAGAAACGCCTAGCCGCGTCTTGAATTAACTTTTTGATGGATGGAAGGCCCAAGTCGGCGTGTGATTCACGGTTGCGAACGTACCACGGGGCACCCGTGGCAGGGCTCAGGAAACGGTTTTGAAAAAATTGGAATTTGTTCAAGTTGGAGCTGTTGGAGGGGGCCGCGTGGCCGAAAGACACGTAAGCGTAGGTCATGATCGACCTGACGCAAGCTGTGTAGAGCCTAAACTTATATTTCGGAGGGAAAGTTTGCTCTTAGGTCCAACCATGGGATGGAGACGACCGAGCACAAAGGCGGCTCGGTTACGTACTATTTTGATACGCACGTATATGACCGATTTTTCCCATGGGATGGGTCGGTCGAATAGCCCGATGGTCCGGGGGTCACTACAAATTACGTAATACTATTATCTTTGTCAATGCAATTAATATTAAGTTCCCTGTACTGTAGGTGAGCTGTAGGCATAGGTACAAAAAGTGCGGAAAACAGCCACGAGATTTCTTTCTCATAGGCGCCACTTACACACGGTAGCCCCCTTTATTTCCGCGATCAGAAAAGAAAGCCACTAAAACTGATTTAAGCCACGACATGGACGAATGGACGATCACACCTAGCTGAATTCAAAGACTAATTCGGCATACATTGCTCGTTGAAGTAAGGATATTGCAATTAACATAACCAAGCCTCCCAGCAATTTATGTCGAATTAGTCTTTAAATTCAGCTAGGTGTGATCATAGAGGAAATAAATCACTCCGGTGATCATAGAGGAAATAAGGTGTGATCGTGTCTTTACAATGTTGTTAACTGATTAACAAGTTATTACAAATAAGACGATGATGACATTGATGACGGAACGCCTTGACACGCTCGTAATTTTGCAAACACTGGGAAGGAAAACAAATATCCTATACTACTTATTAAGCGAGCAATATTTGTTATGTCTGGGAAAATTTCGTTTTCTCCGTTTAATATTTCTTGAAAATAGTACGTTTCAGAAAACCTACAGAGCCATCCGTTAGCGGGGCTTCGTTTAAGATTATATCTAGCAATGCTCGGTCACCCAAGTATTGCACCTTGAAGCAGTTAAAGAACTGGAGTTGATAATAAAACTCTTGTAGTTCGAGCTCAATTTGACCATTGAGTGACTGAGGAACTTTTAGATTTAGAGTAAGCACGGTCAGCCGGCATCCCTACCATGTCGCATACCAAAAAGCGATATCTAGGGTGCTTCTTAAAAAGGTGCGTCCTAAAATACAGGGACGCACGGGGGCATCCGAGCAGTCAGTAAATTTAGCAAAAAAAACTGTTATTTTTGACCCCATAACAAATAAGTAACATAGTACGGTCAACCGCTCGCCGGTAGAAACTTTTTCACCTCTATTACCACGCCATAAGGTCCAAAAGTGTTTCTACTGACGTGCTGTTGAGTGTACATTCCAAAATACTGAAGTTATACTGTACAAACCCTACCAAACTAGCACTTATCTACGTAGTACCTGGGCGACCGAGCTTCGCTAGACCGAGCCGCCTCATCATTAAGATATCATCGGGTGAGAAAGCTATGCTTTCCGCCAACAGATGGCGCTGTAGGTTTCTGTCTAAAATGTGGTATTTTAAAAAGTGCTTAAAACTCGGGAAAAACTAATTTTCCCAGACATGGGACTCCTGATCTGTGCATGGGACCTAGCTAGATCGATTTTTCGCCCCGAAAACCCTGATATGGTAAGTTTCATCGAAATCGTTAGAGCCTTTTTCGAGAAACCGATTACAAATATGCAGGGTGTTAATTTGATTGCGTGCCAAAGCTCAGGGGCGGGAGCAGTATCAGTAACTGAACAACTTTTCCCAAGGAACATAGATCGAAATGCGAAAATAAATTTTTGACGTCCCATAGAAATTGCATCAGCTGATAGCTCATTTTGTAGGTTTTTCGTATTTCGGCCTATGTTCCTTGGGAAAAGTTGTTCAGTTACTGATACTGATCCCGCATCTGAGCTAGGGCACGCAATCAAATTAACACCCTGTATTACATACAAATATTGCTCGTTTAATAGTACAGGATAGGATATACTGTGGCCCAGCTACCTTACCTTACCTACTAATATAAAATTTAAATTTTTGACATAATAAGTAGGTTGATACTATTGTTAAGAACATGCAATATAAGGATCTGTAATCTATACCTATTCAAAGTAATTATAAAAAAAACATGAAGAAACATTGCGCAAATAGAATATATTTAAATAAATTCCAATTCTTTATGCAAACATTATATTTATTAATAAAAACAATACTTTTTCTTAGAACCTCCACAAATTTTATGATTTACTGCTTTATAATAAAATTATATAAATATTTAAAGCCACAAAAACACTGGAATCAGTGCATTTACTAATGAACTAGAAAATAAACAATAAAAATGTGTGACTGATAAGATGTATAAATGTAAAACTGTAAACAATGCAAGACTGTGATACAAAATGATGAATGATACACATTAAGACCAGATCCATACCCAAGTACAAAAGAGTGTGCTAAAACAAACATGTCCTTAACATCAATGGTAAATATTATTTCTAAAGGAAGTAACATAGGATACATCATTCATGATAACAGAGGTGTGAATTAATCCTAAATGATCTAAAAAAGAATGATTGAATCAAACTTTCCGATCATAAGTTCGCCTTCTTTGGTCATCAATCTTAACAAGATAGTAGGTACCAGGGAATAATACTTCAATAGAGCCAGATGGTTCGTAAGGAGCAGTGTGATAGTTCTTAGTCCTGACATCCATGAGTTCTGTAAATCTGCTCGGCTCCACACATTCTCTCTTCTCTAACATTGAAACAGTATCATGAAGAGACTTAATCAGTTTTGCTAATTTAGAACCGGCACTCATATCATTACATATGTTTATAGAGTACATTGTAGAAGCTAGTCCTGAACCATAAGAAAACAACGCAAACTTCTTTCCAATTAGTTGTTCAGGGGATTTACTGATGAGATATGACACTAGACCTCCGTAAAGTGATGGGGTATACATATTGCCCACATTACGGGCTATATGTAATGATGGTTTAGTTTTCTCTTCAAACAAATCTTTGCTATATGACATAAAGGCTTTCTCAACATCCCGGTCGAAGTAGGTATCCTCCCTTCTGTGGTTACTGAACTCTTCCAGTCCTGGAAACTGTTTCGTACGCTGTTGTTCCGATGCATTCAAAAAGTCATTAAAACAAACTCTGGCTAGTGACTTCTGCACTAGTTTACAGTAAGGGGAATGAAACAGCATCCCATCTAAACTCAATAAACCCTGGAAATCTGGCCTTTCTTTCCTCATTTTCTTACAAAATAAATTATAACAATTATCTAAAGCACTGAGGTAGCATTGGATTGATAGTTTTCCATCCACATAAGGAAACTCTGATGATAAATCTGGCTTATAGAAATCATAAGCATGTGTCATGTATGATGCTCGTACTCCGCAGTCGAATACTAGTGGTGCATCAGGTCCAATTAACATTGCCACTGCACCTGCACCTCCAGTAGGCCTAGCTGGCCCTTTGCCATACACTGCTATATCACCAGCCACCACTATTGCCTTCCTGCCATCCCACGATGAAGACTCCACCCAGTTGATTGCATTGAACAGAGCTGCCGTACCTCCATAACAAGCATTTGTAGAATCAATACCTTCTATGTCTGTGGCACCTTCTTTGGCAAATAATGTCATAAGATAAGTCTTCACACTCTTACTTTTGTCAATGATGGTCTCTGTACCAACTTCCAATCGCCCAATATCATGCAGATTGAGGTTGTTTCTCTCAATGAGCCTATGCAGAGCAGTCATACAGAGCGAATTGATGTCTTCCCGATCCGAACAGAAGCCCATTTTGCTCTGTCCAAGTCCAATCGTGTATTTACCAGTGGCGACTCCGTCAAATTTCTCTAAATCATTTTGATCCACGTATTGCGACGGGAAATAAAGTTCCATGGCTAATATGCCAACGTTCTCCACTTTACGGCCCATTGTTGTGTTACGCGTAAGTAATTTCACGATCAAGTCACAAGGTAAGTGCTGAGCACTCGGGTGACGAGACAAGCGATTGCGGGAAGCCGGTGCGAACTGATCGGGCGCGGCGGCGAAGCGAGCGTGCGAGACGCGTCTGCAGCTACGTCAGCAGCCAGTTCCTCACGAGTGCACGTACCATTGACCTACTACCGGCCTATAACCAGCTTTCTTTCCCTCAAACGCAAACACTCGATAACTCTGTTACCGTTGCGCGGAAACGATAATAACTGACATGCGCGTAAGCCACAATAACAAGCCAATGTTTGATACACGTAATATTACAAAATTTAAACTACGTTTATTAAATAATTTAGAAAATAATTGGATTAACCTAAAAACAATCCATAAAACTTTTATGACAGTTCGGTCACGTCACTCACGTGACGTCAAAAACATCACTGGAGAGCGTTCGGAAATGAGGGACCTTTGAAATTCTATTGTATTCCGTTCCAGAAAATTTGGTCGAACGAAACAACATTTATATTAATTATGCTAATTGAAGCGTTATACTGTAAGTCATCATTAATTAATTATCATTTAGTTACCCGTAGAGTTGCTACCTATTTATATTTTCACTTGCGTGCGTAACACTCAAGCCTTCAAGAAATTATCCCATTGCACCTACCATTCAAGACGGACAGATACGATTCTTGAAAATCATCCATCAACTTTCACCCAATAACGGTTAGCGAGCGAGGCCGGGTCTAGGACACGCGTTGTGCCACTTCGAGTTGACCGTCCCACGATGGCATGGCATGGCAAATACTTAACTGGCCGTTGACCCTAATTAAATGATCTGTAGTTGTCCTTGACGATATTACGATCATGAACAAGGAATATACTACTCTCCAACTACTAGGTAGTCCGAGCACATAATATAGTCTACCTTACTCCTAAAGTGCATTCCGCGAAAGAGCGGCACCTACCGCGGACGAATAGAATTTATTAGATTTTTTTTTGAATTTGTTCATCTGTCTGAATTGGTCTGAATACTGCGCAGATACTGAGCCTTTTTTACCCAAGAAAGACAAAATTCAATAAGGTTTATTCAGGGACAGTTGCACAAAGCTTTTTAAAGTTAAAGCTCTGTTAAACCTTTTGCTGCCACTTTTGGATGACAAAAAAAGCGACTGTATTTAAGGAGCTTTTACTCGTATTGTAGTTCGCTGGAGTTTTTACTATAAAGACGCCTATTGTTTTTAGTTTTTATAAATCGAATGCAAACAAAAATGGGCTCAGAACAAAAACCTCCTTGCTTCGCTCGGAGAAGAAACCATGCTATTTTTTTTCAGTATGGGATGACAACTGCTAGCATGTCTCATGCCATGTCAAGTGGTCAGTGATCACATCCTACCAAATTAGATGAACGACGCGTTCATTGCATTTACAAAGTTTATTGGATTATTGTAACTTGTTGGGATTTTAACGGTTGAAAATATTTCCTAAATTATATGTTGTAAACAATGTGTAAATTATAAAAAACATGTAGTGAATAACCTGAAAATATCGTGAATTTATTCTTAAGTTGCTCTCCATATTAGTGATTGTTCTTTTTAATAATAACGTGTGTAGTTGATGGCTGTACATCTTTAAAACAACAAAACGAAAATTGCAAAGAAATTTTGTCTTTTCATCTGTAAGTTTTATTCAGTATTTTTCATGTTTGTGGATTATTATCACAAATATTGCATAAAAAAATGTCAACTTATCATTTCTACAGTCAGATAATATGGAATTGTTACGTATTTTACTGTAATTTATCGTTTTTTGTGGGATCATGTTGGAGTTTATGAGTGATGTATTTTTTATCGATAGTAGTATTTTTACTTTCGAGCTGAGCGAGAAAGGTATTGTATTCGTGAAAAAAGTTGCACAAACTTTCTCAAAAATGTGTTCTATATCACTTAAGCAAGTCCCCTAAAAAATGTCCGTCTGTCGGTTGGTCGGTCTGTCCGTCACGCTTTGGCCTAGCGGCTAAACGAATGGTCCTATTAACACCATATTTTTAATTTAAGACTTTTATTTCCGAATGGTTTTTTTCTGGCTCTCATTTTGAGGGTAGCTGTCATTCAACAAAAATGAAGAATTGATTTTTTTTTTAATAGTTCAAATTATTTTTATGAAACTTTGCTTGACTAAGCATCTCTATGCAAGGTATCTTGCGCCATCATCAGTTTGTCTGTGTGATTCCATATAAGGGGTGTTCCTGTACTACCATAACGTAAACTTGTGATTTACTCATAGGATCAGTGCACCACTAGATGACCAAGCACCAATAGCTGACCAAAACTTAAATTTGAACTGAAAGTAAGAAAATTAAAAAATACCGCGATTTTATATAGAATTTAACTATGTTGGCGTCTTACAATAAAGTTATGGGTTTGTTAGCTAGTACTTTAGTATGTTTATTCGAAGTGGTCATGCAATGTAACATTTGAAAAAAAAAAAAAACTTTAAGAGCATATTTTGTAAAGTCCTTAACACTTATTATATCACAAGCCTAACTAATTCATAGTCGAACTTTTAGAAGTGACTCTGAAAGTAGAACTAATAATTTAGTTTTTTTATGAATTTTGTTATAAAACCGCTTAAATGGTCAACTAGTGGTACCTACATTGACCCTAATTGACTCCATTAAGTTTGTATTATTTTCTATAATTTTAATTTTGTTTTGGTTATCTACCTGAATGGATATTCAATTTGATTGGATTTTGTGAAAATTTAGTACATGGATGTACCAAAAACTGAAAGAGCTTTACAGTCGACAAAACTGAACAACTATTCATAAGAAACAGAGTTTTGAAATTTAAAAATCTGTGAAAATTCATATAAAAGGTGTTCCAGTACAACCAAAATTTGAACATGTGAATTGTTCGAAATCGTTTACGGTTGGTTTGTTTTAATATTTTACAATTCGAGTTCCGAATTCATGTGGTAGAACATTTTTCAGAAAAACCTTAATAAACGTTTGTAATTCCATACTATGTGTAGGTATGGTATTACAAGTTTAAGTTTGCGGTTGACAGTTCTACTTGCATATCGCGAGAAAGTAAGTGCAGTGCTGCTGTACCATTTATTATATTACAACATTGAACGCGTTTTGTTTTCATTCTGGGTTCGATTCCCGATGGGGACACTGTCAAACAAATATAACTTTGTGTGTCTTCGCCAAATTGAAATGTCTCAATCAGCATGAATCATCCTGAATCAACAAATTGTAAGAAAATTTATAAAAATACTAAATTAATCTACATAAAATTCTCTACAAAAAATGTTTTAAAGTTTTTCGCTACAAACAATACTGACAAGCAATTCTTGTGCTCATGCAACGCTTTGGCTCACAAGCGTATGAAGATTCTGGGTCAACCTTATCCGAAATCAGAAGACTACAGGCTCCTTGTGCTCTAAGGTCCAATAAGGAACTCAGCTCCACGTTATAAGGCAAGATAAGATACACGAAATTTCGCTTGAAAATTGATTTGAGCTACTTAGAAGAAAAACACATACCCGTATTTCAGCATTTTTGCAAAACCATCCCAAAGGGATTGAATTGAGGGATAAAAGTTTGTTTTAAAATCCTACATAATTTGTATGTAAGCTAGAGATATTCATGAAAATAAAAAAAAAGAACCTTTACACCTCCTACCCCTCTTGCCTCCACCGCTACCGTCAATTACTTTTAGTAAGTAAGTAAGTAAGTAAGAAATTTGGTATCTTTAATATTAAAACACCTACGTAAGAAATCACCTTTAGTAAAAAATTCAAAAAGTATTTTTTTTTAATGAATTTAATCACTGCTTTTAACAGATTTGCCTTTTATTAAAGTTTAGTACTTCAACTTTTTGGTTCAACTTCAAAGTTTCGACATCGATTTGTCCTTGTGTAACTTATCGACTATCGATAGATGAAAGCATGCCCACATCCCTACTTGTGACGAATTATTTCTTATATATTACTTCTATATGAGGTCAAATTTCTTTGAAAATGGGCATATTGGTGGTCAGACGAGTGGCCGCGAAAGTGCGCCTTGTATACAAATACTCATTTTGCCAGCAAGATAAGATTAGTAGTTGCGTGGTGATTCGGACAAGGCGAGAACCGACGATCTAGGGAAGCCGCTGGATGCGAGCAGCGCAGCGCTCAGAGCGCAGTACCGGTGGTCAGTCGTTCTTGAGTTATACCATGTTATACAATGATATTATATACAAATGTTATACCGTTCTCCTACTCCTTCCCCTTCCTCTACCCCTACCCCTACCATCCTATGTCCTTCTCCTGGTTCAAGGTACCTCCCCACCAATTTTCAACTAAATCAGTTCAGCCATTCTTGAGTTATAAATAGTGTAACTCCAAATCGGTTCAGCCGTTCTTGAGTTATACCCTTCTCCTAACCCTACCTCTACCATTCCATGTCCTTTTCCTAATTTTAAGCTACCTCCCCACCAATTTTCAACCAAATCGATTTAGCCGTTCTTGAGTTATAAATAGTGTAACTAACACGACTTTCTCAGCCGTTCTCCTAACCCTACCATCCTATATCCTTCTCCTGGTTCTAAACTACATCCCCACCAATTTTCAACCTAATCGGTTTAGCCGTTCTTGAGTTATACCGTTCTCCTACCCCTACCATCCTTTGCCTTCTCCTGGTTCTAAGCTACCTCCCCACCAATTTTCAACTAAATCGATTCAGCCGTTCTTGAGTTATAAATAGTGTAACTCCAAATCGGTTCAGCCTTTCTTGAGTTTTACCGTTCTCCTACCCCTACCATCCTATGTCCTTTTCCTGGTTTTAAGCTACCTCCCCACCAATTTTCAACCAAATCGATTCAGCCGTTTAGAGCTGGCTTGAGTTACAAATAGTGTAACTCCTACCCCTACCCCTGCCCCTACCCCTACCATATCCTTCTCCTGGTTCTAAGCTAACTCCCCATCAATTTTCAACCAAATCGGTTCAGCCGTTCTTGAGTTATACCGTTCTCCTACCCGTACCCCTACTGAAATGAAAATGAAAAATGTTTATTAATAACCACAGACTTAGGTGTTACAGTTCTGGAATTACTTCAGTTACAAATAACAATATTCCTAGAGAGACCAGAGGTCACCAAACTAGCCTGAGCCTGTATCTTGGTGAACCAGGTTTTTAGTTGTTAACTTGAATAAAAAAAATAACTTAACTAAATAGTTACTATTAAAACTAAACAATTATTTATAAAAACGTGAATACTATTAAAATAAACAATTATTTGTAAATAAAAAACTAAAACTAACTAACTAAACCTAAAGTGTGGAAAGCAAATATATTAATAAAGTCTAGGCAATAAAGAAATGACGATTTCGATAAAAGCAAAGCTTAAGAAGGGATAAGAATTTCTGTATTTTCGTAATCTAAACCAGACAAAAACATACATACTCCTACCATTCTATGTCTTTCTCCTAGTTCTAAGCTACCTCTCCACTAATTTTTAGCTGTTCTTGAGTTATACCGCTCTCCTACCCCTGCCATCCTATGCCCTTCAACTGGTTCTAAGCTGCCTCCCCACCAATTTTCAACTAAATCGGTTTAGCCGTTCTTGAGTTATAAATAGTGTAACTCCTAATCGGTTCAGCCGTTCTTGAGTTTTACCGTTCTCCTACCCATACCCCTACCATCCTATGTCCTTTTCCTGGTTTTAAGCTACCTCCCCACCAATTTTCAACCAAATCGGTTCAGCCGTTCTTGAGTTATAAATAATGTAACTAACATGACTTTCTCAGCCATTCTCATACCCCTGCCCCTACGCCTACCATCTTATATCCTTTTTCTAGTTCTAAGCTACCTCCCCACCAATTTTCAACCTAATCGGTTCAGCCGTTCTTGAGTTATATATAGTGTAACTAACACGATTTTCTCAGCCGTTCTCTTACCCCTACCACAACTCCTGGTTTTAAGAAAACTCCCCAACAATTTTCAACCTAATCGGTTCAGCCGTTCTTGAGTTATACCGTTCTTATACTCATACCCCTACCATCCTATGTCCTTATCCTGGTTTTAAGCTACCTCCCCACCAATTTTCAACCAAATCGGTTCAGCCGTTCTTGAGTTATACCGTTCTTCTACCCCTTCCCCTACCCCTACCCCTACCATCCTATTTCCTTCTCCTGGTTCTAAGCTACCTCCCCACCAATTTTCAACCAAATCGGTTCAGCCGTTCTTGAGTTATAAATAGTGTAACTAACACGACTTTCTTTTATAAATAGATAGATTTATAAATACAGTCATTACTGGTTATCCCAAATCGACAATGTAGCTTAAATAATTGATTAAATACATTGAGTCAATAACATACATATAAAAACGCTTAAATAACTGGCATAGTAGGTAATAATACCACATAAATGTTGCTCAGTCTCACTTACCTATATCTACGTCTACAATGTTACTAAAACGACAAACTCTTTCTAAGAATCCAAACACCAAAAGCAGTTGCGGTACTGCCTACCAATACGTCTGAAGCTTTTAAGCTAAATCGGAATCAATTTTTAGGATACTCATAAGACCCCTAACAGGACATTGTCGGTTGTGTAAGCACCTAAACATGCAAACCCATGCTGCAGATTTTGTGCAGAGGGCGATGAAACCCCTATTCACCTAATCCTGCCACTGAGATGCACTAACTCACAGCAGAAGTCGGGAAACAGGAGGACTTTTCTACACCCTGAGGATGCCCGAACTCTCAATCCTAGGAAGATCGTCAGCTTTGTACGAGCTAGCGCACATACATACTTAAGTTATATACGTTTAGGTAATTTGTCGACTTGCAATTGACAATATTTCGCAATTAATGAGCGAGCTGTGGTGAAATCAATAAATCAGTGTACGATCAACACTCGTCGGGTTTGGTTATTTAGCTCTCTTCGGAGCCACCACCCCTAGCTAGCTACCCTTAGCATTTCTACCCCAGCTTCAACATTAATGTATGGTGTATAGCGGTATACCATACAAGCTTCTTTGAGGCAGTCGGTGTGGCCGAGGAAATGTAGTATAAAGAGTTGGCTACAAAAGATCTATGCAGGTCGCAGTGGCCGTTAGGAACTTGGAGCCCGGCCTCTTTACCCTCAAAACATAAACATATGTACCAATACGTACGCAAAGCGAAGAAATAGTAACAAAACCAGGTAGTATAAGCTGGACCAGCGTTAAGCCAGCTACGCACTTGACGCACCATCGTTTTGCACGTATAGCAGAAAGGGATGCAGCAGTGTGAAAGAAAGAAATAGTAGTTTAGATAGGTACCTAACAGGGTTAGAGTCGGGCCAACGAAAGCTGTCCATACAAAATTAAAAAATAACAAGTTTTAAACCCTGATAATACTGCTAAATAACAATTTGATACTTTTAATTGGTTTTCAAGAATGCAAGTTACTACCTGAAAGAAAACCAACTAAAAGTATCAAATTGTTATTTTTCAGTATTTTCAGGGTTTAAAACATGTAATTTTTAAATGTCTAGCGGTTAGGCGGACAGCTTTCGTTGGCCAGACTCTATTTTCGGACCCCTGGCCAAACATTTATCTGAACAACTTTCCCAATGGAACATGAGTCGAAAAAATGAGGAAAGTAGGTAGGTCCTCCCTTACAAATCTTGTGCTGGCAATAGTGGGATGACCTAATTGTTTTCTCGTTTTTTGACCCATGTTCCTTTGGGAAAGCTGTTCAGATTCGTGTTCTGAGTAACATACTAAAATTTGGTCAGAGGTCCAAAAATAACCTTGTGTACCTACTAGGTACTAATTATTTCTCTTCTATAGCTCCATGCTCCATCCCTTTTTGTTCGTCGTGCATGATGGATGGTGCGTAGCTGGCTTTGCGCTACGAACGCTCAAGCAGCCCCCTCAGTACAATGCCCTAGCTAGATAAAAATTATATCTAAGTTAAAACTTATTTTTCCGGTGATTCAGTGATTTCATACATGTTGCGCCATCTATCGACGTGAAAGTGAAGCTTGCTAACTGTAACACGTTCCGTAATACGTAATGTTAACAATAGGAGTTAACGCTATCGGCTATCATTAACGTTTTAAATAAAAAGAGTATTTAAAGTTACTCATTTAAAAATCTTACTTGAGTCACTTTAAATTCACGTAAGTCTTTAATTTTGAGCAGTGAGCAAATGTGATTATTAAAATAGATTTTTTTGCAAATATTAATAAAATTATTTTGTATCATATGGCGTCCTAACAGCTTGAAACGAAACGCATACCAAACAAAAACAAAGGATGTTCACGAGAGTGTGACGTTAATTTGAAAATGTTCTAAAAACAAATGAATTTAATTCAAAAATGTGATGTTAAAACCGATAACCGTAATCATGAAATCATTAAGTTCGGAGAGTGACTTAAATTCAGGTTGTGAGATAGCAATTTTAATGTAAATTAGGGCGTTTTCGTAGACAGGAAACTTCACAGGAAACGGTCGCAAGCTTCGACTTCTAATGAGTGCGAAATCAGATATTATATTTATTAGCGATGGGTTCGTCGTACAGGGAGCTGTTCAAATTGTACGACTTGATTCAGAGCGGCGATATACAGTGAGTTTTAGAGAAATCTTATCGTTCTTGTATAGCAAAAAGGAAGCCCAGTATGACTCAACTTTTGATGTCATGCAGCTGCTTTTTTGGTAGCAGAGGTCAAGATTTAAGACCGCTAGCGGAATTCCCAATTAGAAATATTTTTTGACAATGAAAAAGTATGTAGGTATCCAAATTTGAATGGGTCTAATATTCTATTTCTGTGTAATTTCAGATTGGTGGAGGATTTTCTCAAAGCAACACAGATAAATATAAATGAGATCTTGCCATGCAAGGGTATAGGGGTGTTACATCTAGCAGTAGGTATTGAACCAGAGGACAAGTCAAGGAAATGCACAGAATTACTATTGAGACACAATGCAGATCCCAATTTAAGGTAGGTAGTATTGGTTATCCAAAAATAGTTATAATAAATATACCTGGCTCAGTAAAACAAAATAAATTTGGCTCTTCCTTACAAATCTTGTACTGCCAAAAAGAGGATCGTAGAGCAGCGGTAGTAAATAGGGCATATTGTAACATTTTCAGGAGAAGTTAAAGAACATTGACTGGATACAGAATCAATTTGCAATTTGATCCAAATCATCAATATTAACAACCTTTATATTCAATTATCAGACATTAAACCCAATTTCAGAGCTATTTTAAGAAATATTGTAAAAATATATTTTACTATACATTTTATTTCAAATAAATGCCTTTCTTTTCAACTGGAACATAACAACATGTAAAGATTTTTTCTTTAATTTTTATTAATGGTTCTTAAAATAATATAAAAGTATCAATTTACCTCTTTATTTTAAAGCTAGGGATCCACCAAAAAAAGTGGATCAGAAATTTGGCTAGCAGTTCATAAATTAACCAGTATGACTTCTTTGTTAGGGATGCTGCAATTCACATCACACAGACATTCTCACTTAATCCCCTTGCGTATCTACTTTGCCTACAAAGAACAGCCAATTATTGTCTTGGACATATTTAAATACCTATTAGCTAAAAATTAACAGCCTACAATATCCCATAATATGGACAAAAGCCTGGTTTAAGGCTTATTTATGTTCGGGTAAAATTTTGGTGTCTCAGAGAGATGCTGCTATAGGAAAGAATGAGAAAGCTATTTAATTCTTTCTTTCTTTCCTATACATGCATTCCTCCAAGGTGCCAAACTTTGCCCAGTGTAAACCAGTTGAGCCCTAGCTAAAGTTGGTGCCATAATGCATGATAAATTGCCCATCCTCTGGCAAATAGTTTTAGTTTAATTTACTTGCTAAATCTATACACAATTACATTATTCTCTCTCCTTCCTTCCAGCAACTACGAAGGCGTAACTCCAGTGCATATTGCAGCAATATGGGGAAGGCTGCAGAACCTGAAACTCTTGATTGGGTGCGGAGGTGACCCTGCACTTAAAGACTATGACGGTCACTCAGCATTTGAGTATGCCACAAGAGAACAGCAGTGGGATGTGTTCGACTACCTTCATAATGTTGAGGACCAGCGTGAAGATTCTTTTGAGTCACCATGTGCTTACTCCTTAGATTTAGGTAAGAAAGTATGACTATCCATTTGTGTGAAATATGTATGTTATGACAAAGTGTATTTTAATATATATTTATTATTGATTAAGGATTAAACAAGAAACCTAATTATGATTACCTGTAAAACTTTAGTGTAGCAATCTTGGCCAAACCAGATGTCTTTTTTGGGTATATTATTTGTTTGCTTTAAATTGGTTGATAATTTAAAATTAAAGCCAGTCTATGTAGATACTGGCTGTATTGTTAATTATTATTTTAATCTTACAAGAATAAGATTTGTTCTTATAAATAGAAGAAATGAAGCTCTAACGAAATTAAATTAATAATAACTATTACTTTACAGAGAAAATAATAGTGACTACAGACCAAATAGTTGCAGAATATGAAGCAATACCTGACAATAAGATATGGAGTGCTACTTGCAGGAAGTCTGAGATGGTCCGGGACTGGTGTGAGAAAACCAGTCTGACAGTGAACAAGTTGTATCCTACCATCCTCACTGACACATTCACTATAGACACCTCCACTGAACTGTGGAAGAGTATCAACTTGACAAAAAACATGAACATGACCTTAGATCTCACCCAAGACCTCACTCAAAATATTACTCACGATGAAACCACGAATACTTTTAAAACTTGTCTATCAAAACATCAACCTGTAGAAATAAGTGGAATTGAACGCTTAGAGATAACTTCTGACAACAGCAAAGAAATCTCAAATTCGAATAAGCAAAGATTGAGCGTGTACGAAAATTTTTCCTTACCCGGATCTCCAAACAGTATTACACATAGAAACTACAATTCTAAAACTTGTTTGAAGCGAACAGAAAAGAAATCATCGCTTGACAGTTCTCAGTCATTATTTACTGAAGATCATTCAATATTAGATAGAGCTTTAGCTGTTGCTCAGAATAAGACAAATGAATGGTTATCTGTAAGTAGTACTGATAGTCAGACGGATATGAAAGGATTTAACACAAGAAGATCATCTGCAAGTAGTGGAGTCAGCAGTAATATTTCCAGCGGCAGCATTGTGATAGCAAATGTTGAAGAAGAATACAAGTATGAGGATAAGGAAGAAGATGTGGTGTTTATTGAGAAAAGACTACTAGTTTCTCCTGTTGTGTGAGTATTATTTCTACTACATATTTTATTAGGGGAGCTGATACTGTCAGCTAACAGCCTAGCTTACAATATAAATATTATTATTATTATCTATAAGTATAGAATTCAACAGGCCAAATACAAATTACCACTAGAACAAAAGTTTTGTTGTAGCAGCGTCATCTACTACCAATGAATTTTCCTACAATTTCCCAGTTGGAAAAAACATTACAAGCAGAATAAAAGGGTCTAAAAAAGCAGACCTATTTTACAAGTCTTGTTTTGGGCTTGTCAATCAATGTTAAATAAAAGCTAAGCTATGTCGGTCTTTACCTTGGAAAGTTCTAGAGGTGTGGTGTTGATAGAAGTTGATTCATTACTTTCTTAGTGATTTGTTATCACACTGCTGTCGTTATAATCAACTTTAAACAACAACAAACAAATCCACACACAATGGTCCTTACAAGACTAAGTGCGGAAACCACACACTTAACTTTGACGTAGAACAACAAACAAATAATCTACATTATTTCGATTGTTGTGATGCCGAAACTATTTTTGCTGGAAGTTTGTTGCTGCGACTTCACAACAGAAATTCAAATGTAAAGAACCTTGAAATTTGGCCTATATAATTAGAGATAGTGTCATAAAGTTATTACAAGAGATATCAAATGTTTTCGAGCACAATCAACGCATTTTTTTTCGTAAAATAAAATTTAGTCATAGCCGTTCACAGAATTAAAACAAAAAGCTGTCATGTCATTATGAGAGGTGGCAGTTTTTATTTTTACTTGTATAATAGGCTACTATGACCATCTTCATTCTGCCGTAAGGGAATCGATATTTTACGAACAACATATGAAATATTAATTGCGTTATTCCTGTTCGAATTTTTTTTATTTTTAGGGTTCCGTAACTAAAAATAATAAAACGGAACCCTTATAGGATCACTTTGTTGTCCGTCTGTCTGTCAAGACCCTTTTTCTCACGAATGGGTAGAGGTATCAGGTTGAAATTGATAACGAATATTAAGGTCCATAAACCACACAAGATCTGAAAATTTCAATTTTTCACATCGACACAATCAAAAGATATGGCTTTTTATGTCCTCATCTCCATACATTTATGCACTAAAGCAAAACCTGGAGGGTACTTCCTTATGAAGTTTGGCAAGAAGCTAGGTCTCACAGTACAAATAAAGGAAAAAGTCTAAAGTCATTGAATATTTCAATTTTTCTCACAACTAATAGTAACCAATAGGTGAGCTCCCATTTCAAGAACTTTTCTATAAAGGAGGGGTCAAGTTGGATGCAGGATGATCGCGCAGTTTTTAAAGTCAAAGAGCAAAAGCTCTTTATATCATATGGTAGATAGCTACGGAACCCTCAGGACGCGAGTCCGACCCGCCCTTGGCCGTTTTTTTTTATAATAACTTAATGATCCTATACTCTATTTATGGGCCAAGTTTAGAGCCTTAGTTTTGGGTATCAGTTGTGAGTCAACTGCGAATGTAATGATATGGGATGTTATGATGATGATGATTTGAGTATGTCCTACAGTGGACGTCTTTCGGCTGATATCCAGGTCTCATATCTGAGAAAATTCGTTTTCACCATCTTTTTTAATATTTCTTAGTGCGTTTTGGTGCGTTCAAGAAACTTACAGTGCCATCTGTTGTTGAGTAGCACAGCTCGCTCACCTGATGATATTTTGATCATACAGATACAGAGCATAGCTCGGTCACCCAGGTTCTGATGATAATTTGAGTATGTTACTCGGACCTTAAAACGGAACGGCTTTCCTTATGGAACATAGTCGAAAAACAAGAATTGTTTTGGCTTTTAACCATATTGCGCTGCCAAGAGGGTTTTGTATTTACAGGGTGTAAGAGACGGTGTACCGAAAACTGAAGATCTTTTAGTCATTAGACAAAAATCAATTTTTCCTAAGAAACATTTGTTGGGAAATTTAAAAAAAAATCGACTTTCATACAAGTTGCCTGAACCAAGCGGTAAGTTTGTATAGAGACATCTAGATTTTCGTTTTCCAACACATGTTTCTCAGGGACAGTCGTTCAGTTTAATCTACTGAGCAAGCCCTTTTAGTTTCGGGTCAGTTCACCATTACCTAATCTGTGGTTTCGGTACACTGTCCCTTTACACCTGTATACGGACTGTCGAGCGCGAGCTCAAGGCTGCTGGACTGACGTGGGAAGAAGCAAGAAGGACGGCGCAAGACAGGGGGAAGTGGAGACAGCTCGTGAAGGCCCTTTGCACCAGCGGGGTGCCCTAGGATAACAACAACAACTATATTCTTTATAATTTACATAAAGTTAAAAAATTACAAATTTAAGGTAACAACTTTAAATTACATAAAGTTGTTACTTTAAATTTGTAAGGGACGATCAAAAACTTTTCTCATGTTTTTTGTGAAAGTTTATAAATTTTATGGTCCGAGCATACTTTAATCATAGCATCCTATCAAACATCCACTGCAGGACAAGGAGCTCCCTCCAGAATAACAGCGAAAAAACGTGGTATAAGTTAGAGGGGAAGTACCATAGTCTCCACGCTCATTGTAGCGTTTGTTGGTGACCGCAGTATGTAAAGATTGTACGATACACAGAAGGACGCTGCTGCCCATCTTCTGTTTTATTATCCCTTAGTCGCCTCTTACGGCACCCACGGGTAGAGATACTTTAATATTCAAAGTTAATTTGTCTTGGTAGGTGGTAGGGCTTTTGCTTAGTCCGTCTGGGGAAGTACCACCCCCGTACCTTTTTCTGCCGTAAAGCAGCAGTGTTTGCAATGCTGTGTTTCGGTTTGAAGGGTAAGGGAGCCAGTGAAATTAACCGGCACATGAGACATACCATCTTAGTTCTCAGAGTGGGTAACGCGCTTTGCTGTCTTATTAGTGTCAAATTATTTCACTAATAAGACAGCGGGTGTTATGGGCGGTGGTGACCATTTACCATCAGGCGGCCCACCTGCACGTTTGCCCACTTGTGATATAAAAAAAAAATTGGGAAGCATTCTATACTTTAGATTTTAATATCGCACTAAGACACGTCCTTGGTTAATGCTAAAAGGTCAGAGCTATAGAAAATAAAAGTCGTAAAACGTTTAAAGTTTTTAAATTAGTATTAATAAGTTTCAATAATAAAAATAAATACAGTAAGCTTAGCTTAGCATCATAATTAAAATATTTTACCTGAAGTTTCGTCTGTTAGCTCCACGATCGTCCTCGGAGCTCGTTTTTTTGTGCTATTAAAATACTTTATCGATATTCGTTGAATATCTCCATAATATTACACTATATTCCATCAAGGAGATAAAATATGCAAAGCTAAGGCTGTTTGAGAGTTTTTATGACACAACTGGTTTAATTTTCTAAGCACGTAAGTTGCACTGGCCAACTGGTTTAGTGGTTTTTTAACTCTTTTTTTAAAGTTCCATTCATTTATTAGCTTTTGACTCATTGAGTTGTCGTGTTGTGGTATTTGTGTTCGTAATATTAATACAAAACCGCTTGATCGGTTAGAAATACTCGTACGTTCAGTGCACTACAACTGCAGTAATCATGGGACATTATAGAGCGTCTTCAGAAAAAGATTTAAACATCTCAGATTCAGCATCGTCATTCGATGTAAATGATCGCCGAAGACCCGCTCCTCGAAAATATAAATTCAATGCGATCACATTCAACATTCGCAGCATAAACGCAAATTTTGAATTCTTTGAAAGAGAACTGCACGAATCCAGAGTGTCGTATGATGTCATTACATTAACAGAATGTTGGCTGAATGAGTGTAATAGCGCTAATAAACTACGAGGCTACACCGCGTACGAAACTGACAAAATGATAAATCAGAATTCAGGAGTAGTTGTCTACGTAAATAATAAATGGAAAGCTGATGTTCATGAACCTGATTTTGAAGAAGCCAACTGCTTAGTAGTGAAAATACCGAAGTTACTAACAATACTTGCCGTTTACCGTCCACCAAAGGGGGATATTTCAATATTTACCGACTCACTAGCGTCAGTTCTTGACAAAAACGATTCAAAGAACTTGATATTGACTGGAGACATGAATATCGACCTGAGACCCAATAACGTTACTAGAAGTATACGTAGATATCGGGACGTTATAGAAAATCGTGGTTTGGTTTCCTATATAAACAAACCAACAACTTCCTACGGAAGTGTTTTGGATCATTTCTATGTCAAAACTAAAAAATCTGCGGCTGGCGCTGTACTTCCTGCCGATATAACAGATCACTCTATGATCAAGTTAGGAGTTGATCTTGACGTGGACGATGCACGATTAGTCCCTAAAAATAAAAAGAGGGCTGATGGTTTTAAAGAAAATAATATCGAAGATGACACAAAGACAGGATCTAAATCTTCCTACACGTATACGTATAACGCTGCTGGAGAACTTTACTGTCCTCAATGTAACCAGGTGTTTCAAACAAAGAGTGGCTTAGCAAGCCATATAAGGGCTCATGATAAACCAATCATTACTGATCAAATAAAGTCGTACAAAAAAGTAGACGCTGCCCGATCACTACCTCAAAATAAAAAGGGGGTTGATGGTTTTGAAGAAAGACGTCTCATAGAGCTAGACGCAAAGACAGAATCTAAACCTTCCTACACATATACATATAATACAGCTGAAGAACTCTGCTGCCCTCAATGTGACCAGGTGTTCCAAACAAAAAGTGGGTTAGCAAGTCATATAAGGGCCCATGATAGACGAAATACTGAAGACACTCGTCTTCAACAGCTCGAAACTAAAACAGTCTTGTCTAGCCCTACTTCCTTCCTTGGGACAGTCATGTCTATGCTTAATTCCTCCAATCTTTCTAAGCCTTCCTACACATATACTTATAATACTGCCGGGGAACTCTACTGCCGTCAATGTGTCCAGGTGTTCCAAACAAAAAGTGGCTTAGCGAGCCATATTAGGGCTCATGATAGACGAAATAATACAGATCACTGGAACGCGAACGAACTGGACGTGACCGCCGCACAATTTGCAACTCAAGTTAAAAAGGGTGTCAATGCTTTTGAAGACAGGCGTGTCGAACTGCTTGAAGCTAAGACAAAACCTCAATCTTCCCACACATATACGTATAACGCTACTGGGGATCTCTACTGCTCTCAATGCAACCAGGTGTTCCAAACAAAAAGTGGCTTAGCAAGCCATATAAGGGCTCATGATAGACGAAATACTACAGATAACTGGAACTCGAACGAACTTTACGCTGCACGATTTGTTCCTGAAACGGGGTATAATGCTTTTGAAGGCAGACATTTCGAACAGCTTGAAGCAAGGACAAGACCTAAGCCTTCCTACACATATACGTATAACGATGCCGGGCAATTCTACTGCCCCCAATGTGCTCGGGTTTTCCAAACAAAAAGTGGCTTATCAAGTCATATTAGGGCTCATAATAGAAATGATTAAGATTTGTTTGTTAAAGTGGATATTAGGTTTTAAGCTTAGTAAATATTAAAGCTAAGATTTCTTAACTATGATCACAAACAACCTTTACTAAGGGATAGATAGGACCAACTCAAAAATCTCAAGTTCATACATTTTGGTCAAGCCGGGTATTGATATTGACAATTACAGCTAATATAGTTCTTTCCCAATAACGTTTGAATCTAGTAGAATTTAATTTTCGTTTTGAGTAGATTGTTATGTCTAGTTCATTCAGCGTTATTTTCGTAAAAGTTTTTTGCTATCATTATAATATTATTAGCTTCATTTGTATTTAATTTAGCATGTAATAATTTAGGAAGTCGTTTTTAACCTAAGCTTCTACAGTCTATCAAGAAGTGACTTTACGGGCGCATGTGCACTTATTTTTAATACATTGTTTATTCATCGTTATTGATAAAGGGAAAAGGTTATAATTATGTAAAAGACTATGCTAAGTATTGTAGTTTATATGCTTTTGGAAAATAAACCAAAGTAAATAAAAATATTTTTTTTTCATCGTCTTTACCTCATCATTAGGACTATAACATCGCAAAAAACGTCCACTGCAGGACAGGGGAGCTCCCTCCAGAACTCCAGCAATAACGCGTGGTAATTTGGAGGGGATTTATTAGTCACGGCGTTGCGGCAGTACCAACCCATATATACCCGAGGGTGTCGTAAGAGGAGACTATAACGGTCTTCACCTACTTGGAAATAAATATTTGCTTAGAATAAGGAAGGAATTATACTGTCGTTCTAATCTAAGGCATAGAAGACGTCTAAAAGAGCTAGACGCAAAGATAGGATCTGATCCTGATGTATATAATATATTAATATACGTATAACACTGCTGGAAAACTCTACTGCCCTGTATGTCACCGGGTTTTAAAACCGAGCCATAATAGGGCTCATGATATACGAAATGCTGAAGACAGGCATTTCGATCAGTCTGAAGCAAGGGCATGACCTGAGCCTTCCAACAGAAATAATGATGCTAATGAATTATATTGTTTCCAATGTGACCGGGTTTATAAATCAAAAAGTGGTTTAGCACGCTATAATAGGGCTCATAATAGACGAAATGCTTGAAGACAGGCATTTCGAATAGCTTGAAGCAAAGACAAGACCTAAACCTTAAATACTTTTATTGATGCTAATCAGTTCTTCTGCCCCCAATGTGACCGGGTTTATAACTAAAAAAAGTAGCTTTTAAGTCATATTAGCGCTCATAATAGAAATTGTTCAGGTCGCTGTGGATATATTCTTGACGAGTCAATTGGCTGTCGAACCCGTAACGTGCTTTGCAAAACGCAACTTTAAAAACGATTATTTTTATTTATTTTATTTATTTGTAAAAGTTAATAGTTATGTACACAAGCGTAACTTAATGGTATTTAACAACAAATGTTAGGTTCATACATAACCAACAACACTTTTCACGAGTTGAATATACAATTAGGTACTGTAGTTGCGAAAATATTAAAATAATTAAAATAATACAACTTTAGACAAAATCAACAGGAAGTGAAAGTTAAGAGATACGAACAGATAAGTAATTTAATAAAAAAAAGTAAATAAAGTTCCAACTACTAGGTTTAAAAATCCAGAATATCTTAAATAGATTTGCAAAATAAACTAAAAAACTAGCCATTACATAAATTAATAATTATAATTTTGCTTACTTTTTTAAAAGCAAGCCCTTAAATGTATTGATCGATTCTTCAAAAACGTCTAAATGAGTGAAATCATCATTATATGTAGCAATGATACGCCTAACTGGAGAGCGTTTTCCAGCATTAGTGTTACAGACGGTTGTTATAAAAAGTTTATGAGGATTAGCTTCACGTTGCGGTCGGAGAGGGTCACAGAGTGCTAAATACCCAGTAAGAATTGGACAATCTATCATATTGTTGCAAATTTTATAAAAGAGCATAACATCTAACAAAGTTCGTCTAGAATGAAGTGACATAACGGTGTAATTAAGGAAAATGTGTACAACTATTCCATGCGGACCGCCGACGGTCTGACCTTTTCCTCATTAGAAAAAAAAATAAGGTAGCAAGTTATTTTGTTTAAAATTACATGCATCTATAGGGTGACTTTTAATGAGTTCTTGATAGAAAAAGGTATGCATGTATTCATGAAACTGAACAACTTTCCCCAAGGAACATAGGTCGAAATACGAAAATCAAGTCTTCACCTCCCATAGAAACTGCATCAGCTGATAGCGCATTTTGTATGGGAGATCAAATTTGGTTTTTCGTATTTCGACCTATGTTTCTTGGCGAAAGTTGTTCAGTATCATGAGTACAGTCATACCTTTTTCTATCAAGAACTAATTAAAAGTCACCTTATATAATGTGTTTGTTATGTAAGTAGATACGCACTTTTGTTTTATCGAATGATGATAAGGTTAAACAATAGATGCTTACAATAGTTAAGTACCTTTCGATTATTTAGCATTTTGTCGGATTATTGATAATGGATGTGAGACAATGCTTACTTATAATTATTATTTATACAGGTTGTTAAGTCAGCATTTCGATGACGAAAAAAGTTAATTCATCTTTATATTTATGTTGATTAGCATTAGCATTTGTTATTAAGTAATTCATATACAGGTGATGCGCATTTAGGTTAAATGTAGTGAAACTCCGACGTGGAATTTTGTTGAAATGCGAGCGTACGTAATCAACGGATCTTTCTGCCTCGGAATTCCCGCAGTTGTGTCGCTAAACGAAGAAAAGACAAAGTTGTGATAAGGGATAAAGGGAGCGTTTCAACTGCCAAGAAACTGTCTTGTAGTTATTAAAATTACTCGGTTATTTTTCATTTGGAAACTTTATTTTAATTTCATTTAAACGATATGTTCTACCCAAGACACTCAAAAACTTTCAACAAAAAACTGCTGATGTAAGTAAATTAAGTGACCAAAACGTATGGGAAGCTGGTTTTTTTTATTTCGACCAACGTTCCTTGGGTCTTAGGCCAAGTCATTTAGTTGAGTCAAAATGTTTCATTTATTGTAGGATATAAATATCTCTTAATAACGTCAGTTCCATCAGTTCCGTCCGTGTGGTGCTGGCAAAGAATAGTACCAACCCATCTCTACCCGTGGGTGTCGTAAGAGGCGACTAAAGGATTATGAACCGGAGAATGGGCAGCAGCATCTTTCTGTGTATTGTACCATCTTACATACTGCGGTCAATAACAACAGCGGTCGCCAGACGCAACGCTTACAAGCGAGGTGACTATGATAAATCCCCTCCAAAGTAACACGCGTTTTTGCTGGAGTTCTGGAGGAGCCTCCCTGTCCTGCAGTGGACGTTTCACGGGGTGTTATGAATATGAACGCCAGTTAAATTACATCGGTTTACATTTGAGGCCAGGTTCATAGGTAGAACTGGTAGTTTAAATGATCCCAGACTTTTCTCAACACTAGGGTGTTATAACGTGTATGTGTAGAAAGAAAGAGGTACTTATTTTTATTGGTATGCCTTTTTATTCAAACCACTATCAACTGTTATGTATTTTGCGGCCAAAATCCTACGCATGTATTTCCCAGCAATTCCCTGAACATGTTTATAATTAATTATTATTCATCGCTGTTATCAGGTCATTAGGTATAGTATTTAACTCTTGTTGTAAAGTGCTTTTTACTTATCAGTTAGCCCTTGACTCATACTGTGGTCGTGTTGTGTCATTTGTATTCGTAATATAATTTCATATAAAATCGCTTGGTCGATGTGAAATATTCTCGGTGAACTACTGCCGTGATCATGGGACATTATCAAAATCGTAAGGTTTGGGAGGATGCTCTATATAAGGAACAAAAGATCCAGAATGACGGGTTAAATTCGTTGCTACAAAATGCTAAGTCGTCCCTTGGGAGAGTCTCTTCGGAAGAAGATTTAATTAGCTTTTATACGGCGCCGTCACTCGACGTAAATGGTCGCCAAAGACCCGTTCTACAAGAAGGATTAGCAGATCACGTCACATCATCATTGAATTCAAGTCTCCAACGTTCTTCACGGATAAACCAAGCCAACGAAACTGCATCACACCATTCCCCAGACTATAAATTCAATGCGATCACATTCAACATTCGTAGCATCAACAAAAACTTTGACACCTTTGAAAAGGAACTGCACAGATCCGGAGTATCTTATGATGTTATTACATTAACAGAATGTTGGCTTAACGAATCCACTCCCGTTAATAAAATACGAGGCTACACCGCTTATAAAACTAACAAAATAATAAATCAGAATTCTGGAGTAGTTGTCTACGTAAAGAACAAATGGAAAGCTGATGTTCATGAACCTGATTTCGACGAAGCCAACTGCTTGGTAGTGAAAATACCGAAATTGGTAACAATGCTTTCCGTTTATCGTCCGCCTAGTTGTAATGTTTCAAAATTCTCCGACTCCCTAGCGTCAGTTCTTGACAACAACAATTCAGACAACATGATATTGACTGGAGACATAAATATCAACCTCAAGGCCAATATGATTACTAGGAGTATAAGCAAATATCGGAATGTTGTAGAAAATCGTGGTCTGGTTTCCGCAATACACGATCCAACACGCAAAGAAGCTCTTTTGGATCATTTCTATGTCAAAACTAAAAAATCTGCGGCTGGTGCTGTACTTCCTGCTGATATAACAGATCACTCTATGATAAAGTTAGGAGTCGATATTGACGTGGATAAAAGGAGGGTTGATGGTTTTAAAGAAAAAAGTATCGAAGATGCCACAAAGACAGGATCTACATCTTCCTACACGTATACGTATAACGCTGCTGGAGAACTTTACTGTCCTCAATGTGATCAGGTGTTTCAAACAAAGAGTGGCTTAGCAAGCCATATAAGGGCTCATGATAAACCAATCATTACTGATCAAATAAAGTCGTACAAAAAAGTAGACGCTGCCCGATCACTACCTCAAAATAAAAAGGGTGTTGATGGTTTTGAAGAAAGACGTCTCATAGAGCTAGACGCAAAGACAGAATCTAAACCTTCCTACACATATACATATAATACAGCTGAAGAACTCTGCTGCCCTCAATGTGACCAGGTGTTCCAAACAAAAAGTGGGTTAGCAAGTCATATAAGGGCCCATGATAGACGAAATACTGAAGACACTCGTCTTCAACAGCTCGAAACTAAAACAGTCTTGTCTAGCCCTACTTCCTTCCTTGGGACAGTCATGTCTATGCTTAATTCCTCCAATCTTTCTAAGCCTTCCTACACATATACTTATAATACTGCCGGGGAACTCTACTGCCCCCAATGTGACCAGGTTTTTCAAACAAAAAGTGGCCTAGCAAGCCATATTAGGGCTCATGAAAGACAAAATAATACAGATCACTGGAACTCAAACGAACTTGACGTGGCCGCTGCTCGATTTGCAACTCAAATTAAAAAGGGGGTCAACGCTTTTGATGACAGGCGTGTCGAACAGCTTGAATCTAAGACAATACCTCGGTCTTCCTACACATATACGTATAACACTACTGGGGATCTCTACTGCTCCCAATGCAACCAGGTGTTCCAGACAAAAAGTGGCTTAGCAAGCCATATTAGGGCTCATGATAGACGAAATACTACAGATCTCTGGAACTCGAACGAACTTTACGCTGCGCGATTTGTTCCTCAAACGGGGTATAATGCTTTTGAAGGCAGACATTTCGAACAGCTTGAAGCAAGGACAAGAACTAAGCCTTCCTACACATATACGTATAACGATGCCGGGCAATTCTACTGCCCCCAATGTGACCGGGTTTTCCAAACAAAAAGTGGCTTATCAAGTCATATTAGGGCTCATAATAGAAATAATTAAGGTCGCCATAGTTTTGTTTGTTAAAGTAGATATTAGGTGTTAATGTACTCGTATAGTAAATATTAAAGCTAAGCTTTTCTTAGCTATGATCACAAACAACCTTTACTAAGGGATAGATAGGACCAACTCAAAAATCTCAAGTTCATACATTTTGGTCGGGTATTGATATTGACAATAACAGCTGATATAGTTCTTGCAAGTTGGTCCCCGACAGCAAATCTATTTAAATCAGCATGGCCCATTAACTTTCGAATCCAGTAGAGTTTAGTTTTCGTTTTGAGTAGCTTGTTCTACTTAGTTCATTCAGCGTTGTTCTGGTAAAAGCTTTTTGCAATCATTATATTATTATTAGCTTCCTTGTATGTAACTTAGTATGTAATTTAGGAAGTAGTTTTTAACCTAAGCTTCTACAGTGCCACGATTTTAAACTAAGCTTCTACAGAAGACTAAAAATTGCATTAGCTATTAGTAATTACCGACTCTATTGCTAGAAATGTTGTATCGTTGAAATGACTTTACGGGCGCATATTTCAGAACGAAATTATTTCGTTTATTCTTTTTAAAGCGCATTTATTTTTAATACTTTGTTTATTTATCGTTATTATTAAAGGGAAAAGGCTTAATAAGTATTGTAGTTTATATTCTGTTGGAAAATAAACCATTATAAATAAAACGCGTTCTTTTCATCGTCCTTACCTACTTGAAATTAAATATATGTATCGGCGCAGGAGGCCAATACTCGTAGTCCAGCGATATGAAATACGTGCAAATTATATAGCGAAATGTCTGCGAGCTCTCTATCTATAGTGGGTCCAGGTATAATTTTGTAGGAACATCAGTACCTAATGTAGCTGTTATAACTCAAGTTCGAGGTACTATTAATTGCTAATTCTACACTGAATCATTATTATCAATGATTGTCCTGGAATGTAATAACAATTTGCTGATGTTCTAGAACTTGCACCAATCTTTCCAAAGCTAGATTTTTGTGTCGTGTTCTTTGACATCGGCACTTTGTCAGAGCAACAGCTGTCTAGTCTACAATTACTTAGCTGAAACTCTATTCCAGAAGCCACGACCAAGGAGTCTTCACTCGGACTAAAGAGGTGCTGGTAGTAATATGCCGACACGGCCATTCTGACAATACGCCCGTCCTCGGGCGTTGATCCATTAGCAATGTCCTAAAACCATAGAATACATGAAACAGAGTTAGAACGGCGAAGTAGGCGGGCCCCGCGTGCCACGGATAGGTCCGTAGGACAAATAAACGTCAAAACCTCAAAATGACCTCTTCAGTCATTTGCCCGACTCAATGGCGTAAAGAGCAGCGACGTATTTTTTAAGAAAATGCCGTTTTGTGCGATATTATCATGTCGAGCTCACAGCAAAGATAAAAATTAGCAAAATGGAGGCCTATTGTACCACCGATAACCATTTAGAATACCTTTTTATCCACTATATTTGTTAAAACAAAAATATTTTTTAGCCGGTCGAAACCAGAGCAAAAGTGCTTCCAAAAATACATCGATATCGATAAATTTCTGTATACTTGCATTATTCCTGTAATGTTGAATACTTACTTGTATATATTTTTTAGCTTTGAAATTAACCAATATTTTTTTAATAATTAAAAAATTAAAAATTGTTTGCACTCATACTAAATCCTAACTTTAGAAAGAGATTTTAGGCAGCTACCCAGGTGATCCAAAAGAAAAGCAAAGATGGATCGATGCCACAGGGCGAAAAGATTGGTTAGCCACCAAAACAAGTTCTACTTGCTCCAAACACTTTCTGGAGAGTGACATCATCTTTTCGGCACAAAGAAGACATATAAAGCCTCTTGCTATACGCTATACCTGTAAGAAACCGAAATCACTTCCCGGAGGGACACCAACTTTACCACACACGTCTTTACTGGTATATTAATTTAATTTGTTGGTTCTTCTTATTGCTGACTAGCAGTTGCCCACGACTTCATTTGCGTGGGATTCGAAAAAAGAGTAGATATTATGCTTTTCTAGGTCTAAGTCCATATTCCTGCCAAATTTAATAAAATTCTGTTTAGTGGCTGGGTCGTGAAAGAGTAACAAACATCCAAACATATAAAAATTCAAACTAAAATAAATTATCTTTATAATATTAGTGAGATATAAATAAGAAAAATGTAAATATCATGTAAATAATAAAAAAAAACAATGCTTCATGATCTATTTTATTTTTGAAGAATATTTACACGCAGGGATCTTCTGATAAAAAACCGGCCAAGTGCGAGTCGGACTCGCGCACCGAGGGATCCGTACCACCACATAATCACGATTGTATTAGAAATTTCAGTAAGTATGTTCCTGTCCTAGATTTTTTGAGTCCGACACGAGCTTGACTAGATTTTATTATTTTTTGTTATTTTATAGCTTATGCACTATAAACATTGCAATTTTCTTGTTTTCAAGTGTTCCCGTTTTTAAGATAGAGCATAAACAAAAATCGCCTAAAAAAGGTCTTTAGTATCGGAGCCACACTTAATTTATATATTTTTTTTATTTTTAGTATTTTTTGTTATATTGGCAACAGAAATACATAATCTGTAAAAATTTTAACTGTCTAGCTATTACTGTTCATGAGATACAGCTGAAACAAAATTTTGTAAAAACAGATGTCTTTGGTGGCATCTTTTTCATTTGGTTTAAAGTATTTTTTAAAACAAAAAATACATTATTTATTTACTCAACAAGCTCCAATCAACGGGGTGGGTCAAACTTTTTTTTACGCTCCCCCCTTTAGCTGTTTGGGAGCCCCCCTTCATTTTTTAAATTTTTAGCATTTGTTGTTGTAGCGGCAACAGATATACACAATTTGTGAAAATTTCATATTTCTACCTATTACGGTTCATGAGATACAGCCCACTGACAGTTAGACAGACATCGGAGGCATATCAATAGGTCCCGTTTTTCAACCTTTCGGTACGAAACCCTAATAAAGAATGAGTATAAAACTAAAACCCGTATACAAGGGTTTGGGTTCGCCTATATTTCCCATGGCAATTCCTGAGGCCATCGAATCCAGAAGGCAATTGCTTTTGTTAGCTCGCGACCGTCTCAAGCACATCTCGGCTCATGTCGCCATGGTATTGCTGCGGATGTGTTTTGCCGTTCCTAAGGTTGTATACCTACTGCGGACGGCACCAACTTGGATGTTTCCTGAAGAAGTCACTGCCTTTGACGACTCACTAAAAGACACGGTAGAGACTATCTTGAATGTCTCCCTCGATACACAACAATGGCGTCAAGCTGCATTGCCTATTCGCTACGGAGGACTAGGCATTCGATGCGTTGAGGATGTTTGCTTGCCAGCCTTCTTGGCGTCGACGCATGGGGCTGTTGGCCTGATCACTAATATTCTATCAATTGATGGTGACAGGCCAAACATCCCCTTTGCTGGGGACGCCTTGGCGGCGTGGAAAGCTTTGAATCCGTCCGCGAATTTGCCTACTTTGCCACACAGTCAGCGGGCATGGGATGATGTAGGAGCGAGGAGAGTTTTGGGTGAGCTTATGGGTGGACTGGCCGGGGCTGAACTTGCCAGGCTTAAAGCTGTTTCTCAGCCTGAATCTGGTGCGTGGCTTCAGGCATTACCTTCCCCTAACCTGGGAACACTTCTCGACAGTGACTCTGTGCGTGTGGCGGTTGCTCTCCGTTTGGGCTGCGATGTGTGCGAACGACACCAATGCATTTGCGGCTCCATGGTGGAGACCAACGGCCATCACGCTCTTAGTTGCTGTCGTTGTGCTGGCAGATTTCCCCGGCACCATGCTCTCAATGAGATTCTTCGTCGGTCTCTAGTTTCAACCAATACCCCTTGCGTGCTAGAGCCCCCGGGCCTAAGCCGTCTAGATGGTAAAAGGCCCGACGGAATGACATTGGTGCCGTGGCAGAAGGGAAGGTGCCTGCTTTGGGATGCGACGTGTGTAAGTACTTTTGCCACGTCGCATCTCAGCCGCACCGTGTGCTTGGCTGGAGCAGCTGCTGAGGCCGCAGCTCAGAAAAAGAGGGTCAAGTATGCTGATCTTGAGCGGCGGTACGCTTTCGTGCCATTCGCTGTGGAGGCGACGGGTTGTTGGGGCAGTGACGCGAAATCTTTTATTTTAGAAATTGGGCGTCGTCTGAGGGAAGTCTGGGAATGATCCCCGCGCCGGATCGTTTTTGGTGCAGAGGCTTTCCATCGCTATACAGCGCGGTAATGCGGCAAGCGTAATGGGCACATTTGCACCAGGAACGATTAGGGGTGGGATTTTTAATGACAATTTTTTTTTAAAGTGACATGTTTATTCTTTGAATTTATTTGAATAAATAATCAAATCACTTGATATATTATCTTCCTATTTCAAAAATTAATATTAAATAAATTTATTTATTTAATTCAGTATACAAGGTGTAAGTAAATACTTGGCTTCTCAAACAAAAGTTATTGCTTTTCCAGGCAATACACAACAAAATAAAACTAATTAAGAACGCAACCTTTCCTTCCCTCAAGCAATGGCCGCGCGCGCAATTCTGTTCTCATGAAAATAATATCTTTATATATATATAAAGTGACTTTGAATTTACAATGTTTTGTGTAAAGATTGATTGATGCAGTGTGACCTCTAATAAGAACCAGCGCCTGGATTCCCTATCATAAGGTACGTCCTTCTTCACCCCGCCGCCTGAGAATGTCGGATCTGTAAACGTTAGTTTACTATTATTTAATCTGTGATTTTAGTGAGATATAAAAAATAAAACAGCTTGCACAACCAAACATTAGCGTGACGATTAGTTTCTGCGCATGGGGACACGAGGAGAGCCAATGAACGTTTCGCAGTCCTTCCCCCACCATACCCCGCGCACCCCTGCGACTCGTTTTTTGTGTTCTGCGCATTAACCGCCATCGCTAGATTTAGTTATTGCAAGCTGTATGAATCTAAAACAAACCTATGTTTCGTGGAAAAGTTGTAATCCAGAGTACAATAATCCATTTTATCGATAATTTGCCCAATGAAACATACATCCCTAGCATTTGCACAATAATGATACCAGTATAACACAACAATTTAATATTTCAAAATCGCTAACTTTCTATTTTCAGTAAAGAAAAATCTAAATTATTTTTTTAAGTATGCATAATGTTGCACACATTTATAAATATATTGTTAGGGAAATATTTAAAAGGAAAGTGAAAACAAAGAAAGGTCCAATGGATACTTTTTGAACCGTTTTGTGCAAACTTTATTAGTATGGCCACATTTTATCTTTGTCTCTTTCTCACCCAAAAACGTCAGATTTTGACGTTTTTGAAAATAATGTTATAACGTAATGTAATACGGTAAATTTTTGATTGCTTGGATTTGGCTCTTTTGACTTTTTCGATTCACCAGTAGACGACAAATAGCTAGCGGTTTTTTTATGTAGTGAAAATATAATTCATCGTGTAAATGTGTGCAAACTGGCGACACCGGTTCTCGTACAAAATTGTCAGCATTGCCTTTCTAACTCTGGTTTATGTATTCTATGCCTAAAACAAATAAAAACAAGATCACCAAGCAATCCGCTCGTCTATCCTGACAATCAAGATCATCATCACACACAAAACTGAAACCACTCATTGTGAAGTTACTCTGAAAGCATGTGCCCCTTCAACCCAATTCTGAAATTTCTGAAAGCATGTACCCTTTCGACCATCTCACTATGGACCGGATGACATCTTTCCCCCACAAATCACGGACAGCACCAGTGTGTCCGTTCGACCATCCCTAATGGGCATGGAGACCAGATCCACCACTGTCCTTCCAACCTCAACACAAGCCTGGCCCGGACCAGTGCGTCCCTACGACCAGCCCTGATGGGCATGGACCGGATCCGCCACTGTCCGACCAGCTTCACAAACATAGATTGGGCCAATGCGAACCTTCAACCACCCAACCAAGTCGGGCTGGCCCGTACGACATTGCCCTCTCTATCCACTCCACAAACATAGATTGGACCAATGCGAACCTTCAACCACCCAACGAATCGGTCTGGCCCGTACGACATTGTCCTTTCTATCAGCTCAACAGTAACCACCCAAACCAACCGCGTAACTTCAAATCATATTATCAATATAGCAATTTCAAATTACGTGCGTCACAATATCATACTATCTCACAATAAGGAATATGCTCACCAGATATCCATAAGGTAGGTATCATCAACATAATTCGCATAGGAAACGTATGTGTTAGGTACCTCGAAACTTGGCTCATAGACAGGGATAAGGTCAATAAGTAAAAATAAAAAATACGATTTTTTTCGGTTGCAAATAATAAAGTTAAAAAATAATTTTGTTTTTGTCAAATATCGATAGGTCATATGGCAGAATGAAAAGTAGCCATGGCCAGTCTTAAAAAAAAAACTGTCAACTGTTCTAAGTAGTCTGTGGTCGGTTTATACAGCTGTTAGTTTTTTTTATGATAGGCAATGACTAATCATCACATTCTGCCATACGACCTATCGATATTGGACGAAAATGATTTTTTTTTAAAACCTCGTCATTTATGGCCAAAAAAAATTGGTATTTTTTATTTATCTTTAATGATCCTATTCCTGTTTATGAGCCAAGTTTCAAGGTACCTTACATATAAGTTTCCGTAGCGAATTCTGTCTATGTACAGACAATCCACATTATTAGAAATTTCCATATATTCCATTTCTGCTGTTCGATATTGCTAAGAATATGGCTCTGGCTTGTTGATTATCATCATCAATCACTATGTATCAAAATCAGTACACTGTCTATCTCTTCTTCCTCCATGCCTCTTCCCATTTTAATTTGGAATCGACCCCCTGAATACATTTTCAACAGTTGACTCTGTCGTTATAATCGGCCACAATATTTTTTGTGAGTCCTTGCATTTTCATCCACCAAGTAGCCCTTTGGCATTCCAGGGGTTATTTCGATTTGTTTCTCTTTGTCAATATTTAGCACAGACTCAAAGTGGTGCTCTTCTTCTCAGCGCATCACATAATCCGTACCACCGGAGCTGACTTTATTGAAGTTTGTCTAGAATAGGCGATACTTTGAAACTGCCACTAACATGTACGTTCCTGAGTCTATCCAATTAAGTTCCACCGGCCCATCTAAGCATTTTCATCTCGGTTACATGGATTTTGGTTACATAGTTTTATTAATTATCCAACATTTGTCCCTGTAGAGCATCGTGAGTCTACCACAGATTTTCAAACAATCAATCAAATCGTTTATTTGCTAGAAGAACATCTTTCAATTTGAACACATCCTCTAGATTAACGCTGTGTCCCCATAAATAGCACACCATAGCTAAGGACTGACGACAGACCTGATATCCATGATATGCAGTTAGTGTAGCATCTTTTGATATTGTTTGGGAAACTCTCATTGACGCAAATACGAATCTACTGAGTCTTTCACGCACTGAGTTGACACGAAATTTCTAATTAAGATGCTCATTATCATTGAGACTCAAAAATGTTGCTTCTCCACTATTTTGTATACTTGTATTTAGTGCTCTTGGTTTCAACTGGCATCCTACAGTCACAGAGCATACCTAACAGCGATCACGATTTCAACCAGTCAGCATTAGCTGTGTGACCAAATTATTTTGTTTCGTTTCATTTCATTGCATTTTGTTTTTATTTAATCGGTATTCATTCAGATTTCGTTTATTTCCATTTTAATTTTACAGACATCTGGTTAATCTGGTTAATGTTGTATAAAAACACCGTAGGAGCACATCGTCGCTACCGTACGTAACTTTGATTCCATTCTACAAAGTCGAAAATTACATAATTTCACAACCACAAGCAAGTTTTGTCTTCTTCGTATGTACCGTAAGCGCCTTTAACATCCACTTCTTTAAAATTCATCAACGCCTTCCTAATTTACGATACTTTTGCCAATTACGCTTTTTGTCACCATCTAAGCGCATATAATTTTGAACATTACAATATAATATCACTCAGAAAGTAAGAAGGTATTAAAACTCATTAAACTTGATTCCTTTTTATCATAAAATGCATGTACAGCACCTAATTTTCTTGATTGTACTTGCACACATAATTAAAATCTTGAGCTGTGTCTCTTTATCCCACTTCTGATATCGGTGCAGGAGGCCAATAGTCCAGCGATATGAAATACGTGCAAATTATACAGGGTGGCCAAAAAGTCGTGGATCAAACGAAACAGGGAGATAAAGGAGGTAATTTCCAACAAAAAATCTTTCCCCAGCATGGCCATAACTTCATTGCACGAAAAGATATGAATTATTTTAGTTTTTTCAATGAAACTACCGAGTCTTTTTACAATTTAATCAGTAAAAAATTAAATTGATTAAAAACAATAAAACAAAAGGTGTTGTATTATGAGTCGATAATGTATCAATACTACAAAAATTGTATTGCAGCTCTTGGTATCAAACTTAACGAGCAATGATTTTTTTTCCGTAAATTTTGAAGCGTTACAAAAAATTACTTCTCACTGTAAGAGCACCATTTGAAAAAAAAATGTATTAAGGAAAAGTGACCTTGTATTAAAAAAACTTTCTGGTTTAATGCTAATTCAAGTGAGGTACAACACTTTACTCTTTGATCTTTAGTTTTGGTTTTATGGTCGTTTTTTCGTATCAAGGTGCAAATTTAAAGATAAATGATTTTTTCGGATCAAACGAAACAGGGAGATAAAGGAGGTAATTTCCAACAAAAAATCTTTCCCTAACATGGCCATAACTTCATTGCACGAAAAGATATGAATTATTTTAGTTTTTTCAATGAAACTACCGAGTCTTTTTACAATTTAATCAGTAAAAAATTAAATTGATTAAAAACAATACAACAAAAGGTGTTGTATTATGAGTCGATAATGTATCAATACTACAAAAATTGTATTGCAGCTCTTGGTATCAAACTTAACGAGCAATGATTTTTTTTTCCGTACATTTTGAAGCGTTACAAAAAATTACTTCTCACTTTAAGAGCACCATTTGAAAAAAAATGTATTACGGAAAAGTGACCTTGTATTGAAAAAACTTGCTGGTTTAATGCTGATTCAAGTGAGGTACAACACTTTACTCTTTAATCTTTAGTTTTGGTGTTGCTCGGTAGTTTCATTGAAAAAACTAAAATAATTCATATCTTTTCGTGCAATGAAGTTATGGCCATGCTGTGGAAAGATTTTTTGTTGGAAATTACCTCCTTTATCTCCCTGTTTTGTTTGATCCGAAAAAATCATTTTTCTTTAAATTTACCATTTTGTTAAATTTGCACCTTGATACGAAAAAACGACCATAAAACCAAAACTAAAGATCAAAGAGTAAAGTGTTGTACCTCACTTGAATCAGCATTAAACCAGCAAGTTTTTTAAATACAAGGTCACTTTTCCTTAATACATTTTTTTTTTCAAATGGTGCTCTTAAAGTGAGAAGTAATTTTTTGTAACGCTTCAAAATTTACGGAAAAAAAAATCATTGCTCGTTAAGTTTGATACCAAGAGCTGCAATACAATTTTTGTAGTATTGATACATTATCGACTCATAATACAACACCTTTTGTTTTATTGTTTTTAATCAATTTAATTTTTTACTGATTAAATTGTAAAAAAACTCGGTAGTTTCATTGAAAAAACTAAAATAATTCATATCTTTTTGTACAATGAAGTTATGGCCATGCTGGGGAAAGATTTTTTGTTGGAAATTACCTCCTTTATCTCCCTGTTTCGTTTGATCCACGACTTTTTGGCCACCCTGTATAGCGAAATGTCTGCGAGCTCTCTATCTATAGTGGGTCCAGGTATAATTTTGTAGGAACATCAGTACCTAATGTAGCTGTTATAACTCAAGTTCGAGGTACTATTAATTGCTAATTCTACACTGAATCATTATTATCAATGATTGTCCTGGAATGTAATAACAATTTGCTGATGTTCTAGAACTTGCACCACTCTTTCCAAAGCTAGATTTTTGTGTCGTGTTCTTTGACATCGGCACTTTGTCAGAGCAACAGCTGTCTAGTCTACAATTACTTAGCTGAAACTCTATTCCAGAAGCCACGACCAAGGAGTCTTTACTCGGACTAAAGAGGTGCTGGTAGTAATGTGCCGACATATGCTTGGAATAAGGAAAATATAGATGCGCGCAGCGAAAGATGAGACTTGACGGATCACGTGGTTAATTTGCGCAGTGGACAGTTCGCAGGCCATTTTGGCGGCAAGCGGGGAGGGACGCAAGGGTGTAACAAAAAATACTATACTCTCTCTGACGAGGAGGGCTGTATCCGCGCAAAATTCCCTCTACTTTCATTTGACAGGTCTCATCTTTCCTTGCGCGCATTATACTGTCGTTCTATCAAACATTTAGTGTAGCGACACACCTGTGGAAATTCCTAGATGTTAAATGTAAAAAGGGGAACTTTCTGAAAGATCCGCGTAGGTGTGTCTGTACACTTACACTTAAAATACTCACTTACTGTACCAAAATTAATTCCCTTAGGAGATGATTTTCCAAAAATCTTTAAATGTGTTTCTTTTCATTAGCTTTCATAGAAATTTTCAAATATTTCATTCTTCATTCCACCTCTTTGGGATATGATTTTCCATAAGTGCGTATATAGACGTGTTTCTTTAGTTTTGTACTCCTACATCTTACATCGAAAAATAATTCACCTGCTTGGGGGATAGTATTGCGAATTTTTAACTACTGTCAGAGTTTTTCCTTTTTTATAATAATAAATTGGGGACATTTCACACTAGTTCAGCTGATCCCAAACTAGGCAAAGCTATGATTATCAAAGACTCATTAAAATAGATAAATAACACCGACACTACGAATAAATAATAACCCAGACACAGAACAAACACTGGTCATCACGCAAATGTGTTGCAAATGTCGGTCTGTCTGTCCGCTCTGCGGCTTAGCTCAGAGACCCCTAGTACTAGAACTCATTCCCATCATACTTAGTATAAGTAGGTACATTGAAAGCAAATATTGCTCATGATTTTTCTCTATTATCAGCACGTCCACGTAAAAAATCCAACGCCAGTTTTAGGTCTTTTTTCCACGAAATCAATCTAAGGTAATTAATTAAAAAAGATAAGTCTTGTAAAGTACAGTTTGTACTTTTTACTTAAAATTCTGCATTAGTTAACATCTAAGTATTTGTTCTTAAAGAAAGGAAGGTACGGTCGCTAAGCCCCGAGATTTGTGTAGGAAGCCGACCGATTTCAGACGCTGCTATATTAGACATCACCATTTTTTTTTGTAGTGGACTCCTGTTGTTGCTGTTGTTATTGACTTTTACAACTTCACCGGACGGCGGGAAACCGAAAGGCTCTCTTCTGACTATATTCTCACCACCTAAAACATGTTCTTGTAAAATGGTATTCTTGCAAATAAATGCTCATTCGTTCTACCCAAAAGTAATTAAGACAACAAGAGTAGGCGTCTCGCGGGACTCGGACCACAGGTTAAATTGTTACCACGGATCGGAGAGACTAGACAGCTCTTTATACAAATCCTTATAAAGCTGTTCTACAACCCATCATCATCATATCAGCCGAAAGACGTCCACTGCTGGACATATGCCTGTAAAGATCTCCATGACGACGACCCATATAGAGAAAAATATCATGCAGTATTTCTTGCAAATATTTGTAAGTTAGCCTTACCATGATCGAAATCAAACTATCCCTTGCTTTCCCCAGATTGCCAGTAGAAGACCCAGTTGACGACAGCCCCGACTCCACGATTATTTCCGTGGCCTCCTCTCTACCGCCGACAGTGGACTATGACAATAACACGCTCCGAGCTGAGCTGATCAAGCTTGGCTTTAGGCCCGGCCCTATACAGGATAGCACGAGGACTTTGTATTTGAAGAAACTACACGCTCTGAAGAAAAGTCCTATTGTGGCTAGCAGTCGTGGAAAAAGTAAGTGGTCCTAGCTTTTTTAAATAAACTTATATTGTTGTAAACTGTGAGCGAATTTGCGTTTGGTCGGAAAAAAGGCGTGTAGGATAAGAACCTGTTTTCGGAGTACCTATTATATTTTTCGCGTCCATGCCTCTGCGATTTGTGGCCAATAATAAAAATATGGACATTGTCAATTTTTGTTTGTTTACTTTTAGTTAGAACATGAAGTGATATTTTTTAAAAATTTTATTTTGTAGTTATTTATCGAAATGTTTCTTAGATTCTCAAAATTCACTAGTAAAATATTACCGAAATTGTTGTTTAGAAGTTAGTAAAACTTACATTCTTGGTTTTATGTACGGTTGCGATTGAACAACCATTTCCATTTTGTATTTCCATTGATAGAAGATACTCATGATTTATGTTTCTATTATTTCCACAGCCTACAGTATAGAACTAGAAAAATCCCTCCGAACTGATGAATGGATGAAAAACTTAAATCTTTACATAGACCTAGAGACGAAAGCTAGGAACGACTTCGCGAATCCTAACAAGAAATGGCGGGAAGGCACCGCTAAGACTTCGTTCACGTATTTACTGATGGACCCGAGGTTGACAGCGAACCTGCCTGCTAAAGCTGGTACTCAAACGTCCCATGCTAATTGGGTTACCTTCGTCAACTCCATATTTTATGTTGGAAAAGGTTGGTATAAATTTGCACACAATAACTACTACACCAATCACTAACCCAGACGCAGAGCACGTTTTCTGTCTCGCTTTCATACGAGGAAAACTGAGGGATAGAAGTCGGCACTATTTTGCACTGCGCGCTGCGTCGCCTGCGTCCCTGAATACGCCGACCTAACCACTTGACCTGGTCTGCATTGAGTCAATTTTACAGACAAATTGACGTGCGCAAACCTTCTCTCACCACTCGGTTATTATCGAAGTAATCTTATAGTGATATTGAAGCTGCTAGTGATTCTGCTAGTGATAACAAGCAACTTTCACAATTAAAACATGTTTTACTCGAACTCGACTTCTCATGATTCTCTTCATCTTAATTCACATGATCGACGTTTTGGGAATGTGAAGTCGTTTCTTTTTAGGGTTCCGATACCAAAATGGTAAAAAAAAGGAACCCTTATGGTGCCGCTCTGTCTGTCTGTCTGTCTGTCTGTCCGTCTGTCTGTCACACCTCTATATCTCAGCAACCACTTATGCTATCAACCTGAAATTTGGAATAGTTTTAGAATATAGTTGCCCAACTTAATTGCACAAGAAAAAATTTTGAAAAAAGTATGATTATTAATATAAAGGGGGCCAAAATAGGGGGGGCCAAATTTCAAATTGTCGCTACTAGGTCGAGTGGGGTATCATATGAAAGGGCTTTACTTGTACATTTTAAAATATATTTTTGTATTTTTTTAAATTTCTTAGTTTTAAAGTTATTATGAAAAATGTCAAGAAAAATACCATTCCCCCCCCCTTATCTCCGAAGTTTGAGTAAGGAAAAATCTGAATTAATTACAGTTGACAGAAGTTTATATAAACTTTACAGCAAAAATAAAACGATCTTTCTAAGTTGCACAGTTTTTCAGAAATCTGCAAAAAACCTTTACAAACAAATTTAGTTTTGCGGTCCTGAAAATGGACTTTATTGCTTCCAAAAATACTATAGGTATATCGGAACCCTCGGCGCGCGAGTCCGACTCGCACTTGACCGGTTTTTTTTTTTTTCGAGTAAACTTTATTGTTCTTTGAGAATGTTGCTTAGTTTCAATGAGTAGTATCGGGACGTTGACGAAAATATGTTCGCAAATAAACGCATTAATAAAAATTAATGATTAATATTAGTAAACTATGTAGGATCCTAATGAAGTAATGAACATAATTGAAACAGAACAGCTTTTCCCAAGAAACAGAGATGGAAAAACGAAAAACATTGATCAGCCATAAAAATGCGCTATGCGCAGGCTAAGTTTGGCTCTGGGAGCCAATTTTTGAAAGTCGCCGGGTGATTTTCGAAATTTTTAACATAAACTCATAAAACTCAAATTTTTAAGTTGGTAATTTTAAAACTAAACAAACAAATAAACAAATATTGAATCTTACTTTGAGGGGCTTAACAGGGCATTATTTAAAAAATCTCGAAAATCACCCGGTGACTTTCAAAAATTGTCTCCCTGATCGCAGAACTCAAAAAATGAGTCGCGGGGGTGGGCGTGGCAGATGGCGAGCGAATCGTTCATTGGCTCTCCGCCTGTCAAAATAACCGTCAGAGCCAAACTTGTCCTGCGAACGCTATATCAACTGACGCAATCTCTGTGGGAATTTTTTTTTCGTATATCGACCTATGTTCCTTAAGGAAGTCGGTTGGTTATGATTAATAGGGATGATAGATCAGCTCAATACGAATCGATTTGCTCCTAACAAGTTTTTCTGTGCGTCGCTGCGTTTTTGAGTTAAAGCAAAAAAAAAATAAGATACTGATATATTTTTTTGTCTGCCTTTGTGGCTGCTGTATAAAATACTTCTGAAGATGTAGAAAATCGAAGAGGCAGATATGCAGGGCTCTGTATTATTACGGGACGAAGTAGTAGTTTTTGCATTTTGAACAGCGAAGTACAATAATTTTTATGTTTTGTGTTTAATCGAACAGCCATAGTCTGCCAGGTGTAGGTACGTTTCATTGTCAAATTTCAAAATAGTTAAAACTAAAATCCTCAAAAACGCAGGGATGTGGATGTCTGCCAATATTTTTTGTACCTTTTATAGGACGCTTTTTATCATCAGTCAAAGAGGCAGACATGAGCAAATCATATAGAAATTTTGTCGGTCAGCACCCTTACTATAGTACCTTGTTCACCATTCCTGAGAATTCCAGGTACCCTACATGTCCACATGTAACGTTCTATTTATGTATTCCTATATTTTGCAGGCTTATCAGTTCATGTAAATACCAATAGGTACTAAAATTAACTGGAATCGTTATCTACTTGCGACTACTGATTGCGACGCTATATTTATTTTGTTTGCATAGCGTTCGATAATAATAACACATCAAGAGAATACTGGTAATGCATAATATACGAACTTAAGGGCAAATATGACGGACGTGAATTTTTATTCGTTTTAAACCCGAAGCCCAGTGATTCTATTCATGAAAACAAGCAACTTTCCCAAAGAAAATTTGTTTTTTACTCGAATAAATTTTTTCGCCTCCCCATAGTGTAAATTTTATGTTATTATTTATTGGAATTGAAACGAATTGAATTTTTTTATATTTTTATTGTATTTAGTATTGACTTAGATTTTGTGATAAGATTAATAATGTGATAATGAATTTCATAGAACTATCTGATTTTAAATTTACTAACATAGTTTTTAAGTCTTACTAACAAAAAAGATCTTTGTAATCTAAAATTAAATAAATCATAAATAGTAAAGTGGTCACGTGATCGACTCATTTTGTATGGGAAGGTGAAAATTTCTTTTCGGATAAAAAAAAATTTTCTTCGGTAAAGTTGCTTGTTTTCATGAGTAGAATCACTGAGCTTCGAGTTTAAAACGAATAAAAATTCACCTGTATAGTACACAAGGCCGCACATAAGTGATAACAAAACTAGTATAAGCAGAACCTACACTATGTTAATACCCCCTAATCGAATCAGAGATCCGCTCAAGGTGAAAGTGTTACCATTAACGTGCGACCGACAGTACCTTTTAAAAGGTGGCTCTGTCGATGAAACTGAACAACTTTTCCTATGGAACATAGGTCGAAATACGAAAAAAGTTTTTGGGCTTCTCATACAAAGTGCATCAGCTAACCACACATTTTGCATGAGAGGTCGAAAATTTTATTTCGTATGAGTTCAATCATTATATAGATTTTGACCCGGGAATAATTAGTTCCTGGAATTTTTTTTCGTAGGTCCCTCGAGGGGGTCACTGGTAGTGTAAATTCAAAAAGTAGACTGAATCAGGCTCCTGTGTATATTCGAAAAATGTTTTTTAAAAAAAAAAAAAACTGTTTTTCTTGAATAACTCGGCGATTTTTATTTTAAAGTAAAACCGTGAGAACAAAAATTGTAGGAAATTTGATTTTCTACAAGTTTGATCCTCACAATTTTTCTTCTAGGATCGATATTTTGGAAATTAAACCTGAAAAACGCGACAAATCATCATTATCATTAATCAATATCATTCATCAATCATATCATTATCATTTATCATTATCATTAATTATCATTATCTCCTATATTCCATGTTTTACGGCATGAATGAAGAGAGACAAAGTTGTAGAGAATCAAATTCTGAACAATTTTGGTTTGTTCCCCCAAAATTGATATTTGGGAAATTAAACCTGCAAAACGCTACAAATTCAAAATATTATCATTATCTCCTATGTTCCACGTTTTACGGCATGAATGAAGAGAAATAAAGTTGCAGAGAATCAAATTCTGAACAATTTTGGTTCGTCGCGTTTTTCAGGTTTAATTTCCAAAATATCGATCCTAGAAGAAAAATTGTAAGGACTAAATTTGTAGAGAATCAAATTTTCTACAATTTTTGTTCTCATGGTTTTACTGTAAAATCAAAAATGGCCGAGTTATTCAAGAAAAACCGTTTTTCGAATATATACAGGAGCCTGATTCAGTCTACTTTTTAAATTTACACTCCCAGTGACCCCCCCGAGGGACCTACGAAAAAAAATCCAAGAACTAATTATTCCCGGGTAGGGTCGGTTTTTTGGATATAATGACTGAACTATATTTCCACCTATATCTCTTCGAAACAGTTGTTCGGTTTCATAGTTAGAACCACCTCCGGGTGATAAAAAAAAGAACGGTGGAATACCCTATATCCGACTTCGCATGCGTCTTTAAAAACGAATTCAATTCTTGGGAGATCATTTTGCAAAATTGCTGAAACACACATTTCTTTTTGTTTCCATTAGCTTGCTCAAATCCAAATTATTATTTTCATTTTCTTATTATATTACAGGTAAGCGCTCTCGTCCCTACTCGCATCTCTACCAGGCACTTAACCTGTGGAAACGGAATTTCACGCAATCCCAGGACAAAAAAGTACAGCACATCCTAGACATCTGGTCCGACAAGGTAGGCGTCGTTTGCCTTCACATTTTCCAGAACATCATTCCAGCTGAAGCGTATACTTACGAGGCGTGCATGATCGATGTACTAGGCTTGCAGAACTTGAAGAATCTTAAGGCTGGTAATTACTACGGCGCAGTGGCTTCCTGGCCGCATAAAGATAGGAGAATGTTAGGGCAGTATTTGCTTTATAAGGCTATGTTGATTTTCATTAGCGAAGGGGAGAGACAACTCAGGCCTGAACATATTGACTAATTTATTTTCAATATATTATTTGGACTAAATTGACAAGTGTACGAGTAGGTATTTGATCTTTGGATCATACTATACGATCTAACTTCTTAGAGGCAATATGAGTTGCTGTATAAGGCTATGTTGATTTTCATTAACGAAGGGGAGAGACAATTCAGGCCTGAACAAATTGATTAATTTATTATCGAAATGGATTTTGGATAAAATTGACATGTGTATTTGTTGATCTTTGGATTAAACTCAGCGATTTTATTTTTAGAGGCAAAATGAGGTGATTCTGTTTTTGGAGTTACTGTAAGTTTTTGATAACTATGACAAAATATTATGCCAATTTTATTTTGGTATGGTGACCTTTTGGTTGATCTCTAATTGACGCTTCTTCATTTACTGAAGTTTTGTTTTTAATTTAATTTGCCGTAGATTTTATATCGGACTAATGACTATATTTGATTTAAGGTTGTCTAATGTTGGGATATTTTTTTGATTCCTATTCAAATTTTAGTCAGAACACGATGCTCTGCTTCTCAGAAACATGGGTCAAAAAATGAGATTTTTTAGGCTAAGTATTCCATACAAACGTTGCGCTGGCAATGGGGAAATTTTATAGATAGATTATTTGTTCTCGTTTTTCGGACCTTTCACTGTTCAGGAAAGTTGTTCAGATTTGCGCTCAGTGTAACATACTCCATAATTTGGCGAGGAAGCCGAAATAACTCTGGCTAGAAATATACAGGGTGTAAGGGACGGTGTACCGAAAACTGAAAGGGCATGTTCAGTCAATGTAACTGAACAACTTTCCCAAAGAAACATTTCTGGGAAATGAAAACAAATTTTGACCTCCCCATACAAATTTTTCTGGTGGTACACCGTTCCTTACACCATGTATACATACACCCTTATTTTTTAATCACCCAGGATAAGAGGTGGTTCTGTCCATGAAACTGAACAAATTTTCCCAAGGAACATAGGCCGAAATACGAAAAAAACTATTCGACTTCCCATACAAATTGCATCAGCTGACAGCACATTTTGTACGGGAGGTCATCATTTTTTTTCCTATTTCGGCCTATGTTCCTTGGGAAAAGATGCTCGGTTTCATGTGCAGATTTATTGTGATAGTTTCTAACAGTATAATAATATGTATGTAAACATGGCTTAGTATTGAAATAGAAAATTTTCCACTGAGATTTTTAAACCTAATTAATTTCGTAATTTGAAATTTTTCAAATTGTTCCCATAAGGAATGTATTTATCGAATTTAATGTGATATGAATTCTTGCGAGTACTTAGGTTTCTATAAATCATTATAAGTATTTAGAAAAGATTTTAAGACTGTAATTACGTTTTCAAGGTTTGTGATTTGTGACCTTTTGTATTTTGTGGTTTTAATTTAGATTTTATTTAAATATTATGTAGGTAGGTACGTAAATTCAACATTAAAAATCACAACATTACACCCGCAACGAATGCAATTTTGAATATGGTAAGTCGCAGGTATATTGTCAGAGAGGTTATAAAGCAACCTAACCAAATATAACCTAACCTAACCTAACCGAATGTAATAGCCTATGAAATTACAAAAATAGGCCTCGTGTAGTTATAATTTACCTAGTTAAATTGTAAGAAACGGAGCCTATTACCGTTTATAATTTACCTGCGACAAATATAACGTTTCGGAAGGATCTGAATCTACGCATAAAACTGAACAAATTTTCCCAAAGCTAAGGCGAAATACGTTTTTTTTAATGTCCATAAAAAATTCGCTATCAGTGCTTCTCCTTTGAAAAGCGGTTCAGTTTGAAGTACAGATTCACATACTCTGGTATTTGAAAAAGACAATAGCGTAGCCACTACGTTAATGGTCTGTTTCTTTTTTAATAATTTTTGTATACTCTAGCTAGTTTTTTAGGTATATTTTAATATTTTTAATTAGATACATGCTACATATAGGTGTAATGTATTTTTGAAATTTATATTTATTTTTACGTAGCATAAGTTTTAAAACTGAGCTTCCTTAATTATGGAGTTTTTAGCACGATACCTGATATGATAATTGTGAGTAAGTATTTAATTATTTAAGGCATTTTTTTTATGTGAAACGTAGTATAAACCTCTTAACTGCTTTTACTATGGTACCTGTTCATACAAACAGCAAAATACCTAAACACCAAAGATTTTGTTAAAATATTGACACCGCATTTGACACTCGCTTATTAATAAATGTATCGAAACAAGTATGTAATTTTGCACTTGTAGAATTAATCAGTATTTTACTCATAAACATTGTAAGCTTTAAGAATAATTTAACTTATTATTATTTATAATTATTCGTTTTAAGTTACCAGACGTACTCTGTTTTTGATCTTCCAGCACCGGATTTTATGATCAAGCTGTTAAATGCTTAAGCTAAAACCCCCCGTGGTTGGAGGGAATGGAACCTTATATTGATGATAGCAATTTTTTCTGAAATTTAAAGTAAGTAAAACTAAGGCTATTGATAAATCACCTGCTTGAGCAGGGCGGGAACTGAACCGATGAAATGTAGAAAAGTATGTCCTGTTTTTATGATGCCGATCCAGGGTCCCTCCCTGACCTCTATAGAGACCTTATTTCACCAAAATAATATACTTATGATATATTTAAGAAAGACCATAAAATTTGCTCTGAATTCTTGTGCATGCACTTTGGATGAATACTCTTCTCACTTTCAACAAATTTCATTATCTTCCTAAATTAAGTTATATTTCGTGATTTCCCAAAAAAAAAAATATGCAGGTTTTATTTATTTTTTACCATAAAGGAATGTAAAGTTCGCTATGATTCCCTTAACAAGTATGGGTTCTTTCCCTCCAATTACGGCTTTTCATTTTTCGTCCCGCATTTTTTTTTGTTGATTTGTGAGATTGATACGTTTTTATATTTTCAGTAAAAAAAAGTGAAAATTGATGCATTTAAAAGTTACTTCCTAGTCAAATCGCCACAATTTTTAAAACATTATTTTTTTTACCTGTAATATAGCTTGACAATAATAACACTTTACCCGTAAGTGCACTGTATTTAAGAAGAAATAAAACACGATAACTAAGAAATAATTTATCTTTATTATTCCTTTTTTGACGGAAGCTCAAAGGTCCAGGCTCGCAGTTTGCCAGCGAGCAATGGAGCGTAGTATGTTGGGCCTGAAACTGACCGATAGGGTCAGGAACAGCACAATACGCTCAAAAACACGAATTGCCGACGTGACCCACGCAACCGCCAAGCTAAAGTGGGACTGGGCTGGTCACGTTAGTCGCATGCCGCTGGAACTCTGGGCCAAGACCACAACTATCTGGCAATCGCCAAGTAACAGACAGCGTCGAGGCCGACCACGGCGCAGATGGCGCGATGAACTCGACGCTTTCTGTAAAGACTGGCAACAAGAAGCTCAGAGTAGAGACCACTGGAAGGAATGGAGGGAGGGCTAATAAGATAAGATAGATTCCTTTTTTCAATGTCTCGAATTCTTTTCTAAGAAAAAATCAAACTTGGCTTTAGTTACATTAAAAAAAATACACAAATGTTCATATTATAATATATATATATTTATTGATCTACACTAATATTATAAAGATCGTATGTTTGTTTGTTTGCATCAAATAGGCTCCGAAACTACTGGACCGATTTGAAAAATTCTTTGACCATTAGAATTCTACATTATCCGTGATGAACATAGGCTATAAAGTATTTTCAAAAAAGTTAGGGTTCCGTATGAAAACTTCGATAATGTAACCCAAGGTGTGAAAAAAATACCAAATAGTATCCTTATATCGCGTACGCTGCCAAAACCGTTGACAATAGAGCAAAGTAAAGTGCTACAATCTTATAGAAGACATCAATTTCTACAAAAAAGTACGCAATACCATATGTCTAATTATTACACTTATGTCACAATAACTACTTTTTCATGTTAAAACGCCGGTACAAACTATATAGGCCACATTATTCATATCTTGGTATTAATCCTTATCCAAATATATGACTTCGTATTCAAGGCTATATCAGTACCTGTAAATTACTTTTTGAATTATTCAAATCGGACGTACATACCATTCAAAAGTTATCATGAGTGAAATAATTATCAAATATGAAATTTAAGAAACTGAGCTCTGAGTGACTAATGGTTTCTAGCTTTGTCTTATACCAGGCCACTCAGAAAGTATTGCGAAAAATAGTTTTTATATATGGGAGACTGGCCGGTCAGAATCTTTTTCGAAAATATGATTACTTGTAAGTAAAAATATGTGTGTTCCATTTTCAAAATTTCCCTCCACATTTTTTGCGAGCCAATTCAAAGTATCGTGTCTTACTGAAAAATGGATCTGCGCCGGGAACATTTTAGAGCTATGATTTTTTACGATTTCAAGTGTCGCCTGAAACCGGATGAATCGTTCGATAGACTTCAAATGGCATTTATGGATGAAGGCCCCTCCAAGGCAACCGTGTATCGTTGGTATAACGAATTTAGGCGCGGTCGACCAACCTTGGGGGATGAAGAAAGAAGCGGTCGCCCTTTGACGGCTATTACGGAAGAAAACGTGCTAGCAGTGAAAAATTTAATCCAAGATAATAGGCGAATTACATATCAGGAGATTCAGCACATATTAAAGATTGGATCGGGAAGCGTTCACGAGATTCTACACGGGCATCTTCGCGTGAGGAGGATAGTATCGCGCTGGGTGCCGCACTACCTCACCGACGCTCAGAAGCAGGCCCGGGTGGAATGGTGCCGTGATATGCTGAACAAATTTGAAGCAGGCTCGTCTCGGCGTGTTTACGACATCGTAACAGGTGATGAGTCCTGGATTTATCAATACGATCCAGAAACCAAGCGCCAGTCGACAGTTTGGGTGTTTCAAAATGAACCAACGCCTACCAAAGTGAAGCGATCTCGAAGCGGGGGGAAGATTTTGATCGCCAGCTTTTTTAATTTGACTGGCCACTTGGCCTCAATTCCCTTACGAGATCAAAGAAGCATCAACGCCGAATGGTATACTACCAAATGTTTACCAGAAGTTTTTTCTGTTGTGAGCAACAAGCGACCAAACACAGGGCTCCGCGGACTACTGCTCCACCACGACAATGCGCCTGCACACACCGCGCTCAAAACGAGGGACTTCCTGGACAGCACACCAGTCAAACTCCTGGGTCACCCTCCTTACAGCCCTGATCTAGCACCGTGTGACTTCTTTTTATTTCCAAAAATAAAAAATCAGCTCAAGGGGATACAATTTTCGTCGCCGGAAGATGCGCTGGCTGCGTTCGAGCAGGCTGTAAACGAGGTGTCTACGGCGGACTGGAAAAAGTGTTTTGAAAACTGGTTCAGACGCATGAATCTTTGTATAGAGGCTGGTGGAGAGTACTTTGAAAAGATTTAATAAAAATATATGTACCTGTAGAACAATTTTTTTTAGTGTCGCAAATATTTCTGAGTGTCCCACGTATTACTTAAAAACCTGCTCAACATTTAACTAAAAATAATATACAAATATTCTATAAAGAAAAAAAAATACTCTATTTAGGGTTCCGTACCAAAACGGTGATAAACGGGACCCTATTAATATGCCTCCGCTGTCTGTCAGCGGGCTGTACCGTAATAGGTAGACAGTTGAAATTTTCACAGATAATGTATTTCTGTTGCTGTTTTATCAACAAATACTAAAAAATATATAAATCAAGGGGGGCTCCCCTACTGAAAACGTGTTTTTAGACGGTTTTAGCTCTATTATAAAAACGTGAACACTACTGTAATAGTTATAAATTGAGGGAGCTATAGGTTGTAAGAAAATTTTGTTTTATCAATATTAAATATGTAACCGTTTGTTCCTAAATAAATAAAAATAAAATAAAATATTACACTTACATACAAGCGTGAAAATTAGTATGTTTAAAGTGCATAAGCTATAGAATAACAACAAATAATAAAAATACCGGCCAAGTGCGAGTCGGACTCGCGCACTGAGGGTTCCGTACCACCACATAAACATAATTGTGTTAGTTGAAATTTCAGTAAGTTAATGTGCTAGATTTTTTGAGTCCTACACGCGCTTGACCAAATTTTATTATTTGTTGTTATTTTATAGCCTATGCCCTATAAAAATACCAATTTTCGAGTTTGTAAGTGTTCCCGTTTTTAAATAGAACTAAAACAAAAATCGCCTCAGCAACCATCCAACTTGACCCCTCTCTCATATGAATGTTCTTGAAACGGGAGCTCACCACAATTGGTTACCATCAGTTGTGAGAAAAGTTGTAATATTTAATGATTTCAGACTTTTCCCATTATTTGTACTGTGAGACCTAGCTTCTTGCCAAATTTCATAATTTTAGGTCAACGGCAAGTACCCTGTAGGTTTTGCATTTTTGAATAAATGTATGGAGATGAGGACATAAAATGTCATATCTTTTGATTGCGTCGTTGTAAAAAATTTAAATTTTCAGATCTTGTGTGGTTCATGGATCCTAATATATGGTATTAATTTCAACCTGATACCTTTACCCGTTCGTGAGATAAAGGGTCTTGACAGACAGACAGACAGACGGACAACAAAGTGATCCTATAAGGGTTCCGTTTTTTTCTTTTGAGGTACGGAACCCTAAAAATAGTGAAGTGCGTGTCAGACTCGCGCATTTTTATATAAATACCAGGCCACTCAGAAAGTATTGCGAAAAATAGTTTTTATATATGGGAGACTGGCCGGTCAGAATCTTTTTCGAAAATATGATTACTTGTAAGTAAAAATATGTGTGTTCCATTTTCAAAATTTCCCTCCACATTTTTTGCGAGCCAATTCAAAGTATCGTGTCTTACTGAAAAATGGATCTGCGCCGGGAACATTTTAGAGCTATGATTTTTTACGATTTCAAGTGTCGCCTGAAACCGGATGAATCGTTCGATAGACTTCAAATGGCATTTATGGATGAAGGCCCCTCCAAGGCAACCGTGTATCGTTGGTATAACGAATTTAGGCGCGGTCGACCAACCTTGGGGGATGAAGAAAGAAGCGGTCGCCCTTTGACGGCTATTACGGAAGAAAACGTGCTAGCAGTGAAAAATTTAATCCAAGATAATAGGCGAATTACATATCAGGAGATTCAGCACATATTAAAGATTGGATCGGGAAGCGTTCACGAGATTCTACACGGGCATCTTCGCGTGAGGAGGATAGTATCGCGCTGGGTGCCGCACTACCTCACCGACGCTCAGAAGCAGGCCCGGGTGGAATGGTGCCGTGATATGCTGAACAAATTTGAAGCAGGCTCGTCTCGGCGTGTTTACGACATCGTAACAGGTGATGAGTCCTGGATTTATCAATACGATCCAGAAACCAAGCGCCAGTCGACAGTTTGGGTGTTTCAAAATGAACCAACGCCTACCAAAGTGAAGCGATCTCGAAGCGGGGGGAAGATTTTGATCGCCAGCTTTTTTAATTTGACTGGCCACTTGGCCTCAATTCCCTTACGAGATCAAAGAAGCATCAACGCCGAATGGTATACTACCAAATGTTTACCAGAAGTTTTTTCTGTTGTGAGCAACAAGCGACCAAACACAGGGCTCCGCGGACTACTGCTCCACCACGACAATGCGCCTGCACACACCGCGCTCAAAACGAGGGACTTCCTGGACAGCACACCAGTCAAACTCCTGGGTCACCCTCCTTACAGCCCTGATCTAGCACCGTGTGACTTCTTTTTATTTCCAAAAATAAAAAATCAGCTCAAGGGGATACAATTTTCGTCGCCGGAAGATGCGCTGGCTGCGTTCGAGCAGGCTGTAAACGAGGTGTCTACGGCGGACTGGAAAAAGTGTTTTGAAAACTGGTTCAGACGCATGAATCTTTGTATAGAGGCTGGTGGAGAGTACTTTGAAAAGATTTAATAAAAATATATGTACCTGTAGAACAATTTTTTTTAGTGTCGCAAATATTTCTGAGTGTCCCACGTATCTGCGTGACTGCGCGTCCATAACAAAGACAGTATGTTTACCTTAGTGGTACGGAATCCTTGGTGCGCGGGTCCGACTCGCACTTGGCCGGTTTTTCAGTAACCTCCGACGCAACAAGAACCTATTTAATCTAATCTTAGCCTATTTCTACCCGTGCGAAGCCGGGGCGGACCGCTAGTACATTATAAATACAATGACCACGTTTCATACCAAGTCCACACTGGTATGTTAACATAACGAAAGCGTAAAGTTTAGTATCGTAGTGATAAAATTAATGGGTAAGTCCATAAATTCCCTCGCTGCCATATTTGCTATGCCCTAACAGGGCGTCACAATTAGAGGAATAAGACCATTTTGTAACTATTTTTAAGTACCTCATGATTGTGACACTGCAAATAAATAAATTGAAATTGAATAAAGCTCCTTTAAAGTTATTGCTGTCACTTTCATTGTCATTGAAAGAGAAAGTGACAGTTTTAATCTAAAAAAGCTTCATATGCTTCGTACAACTAACTGCCTATTCAGCAGGAATGCAGCTAAAATAAATTACCTTAAAATTGTAAACCATTTATTTGACCACCCTGTATAAAGAAGTCTAAGGAGAAAAACACTGTAGTAATAATTAAAATTCATAATATGGATTTTTTAAAATGTAAACTACGCAATAATACTTCCAAAACATTTGTATTACGAGTATCATTGAGTTTTTAGACAATAACAAAAATATGTATAAATAAATACATATTAAATATCTTTGAAAGGTGTTATTGTCTAGTGATACACACTTTTTTATTAAAAACTTAGTCTCATCTGATAGTTTTAACTGAAGTCAGGGAAGATTGTCAAACTTTAAAATATCTATAGTTTCTCTATTGATGTAGTTTCGGAATGAACATAGAAAAGCAGCGGTTACTTTTTTTGTTTTTGAACTAGAATGATTGTACCAGGAGAGCATGAGCCTAATGTTGGCTTGATCTCAGGGTCTCCAGTCTGACATTTTAGACCGTAAGGGCACTGCATGTTATCCTACGTCATCTAGTACACGAAATTCGCAACTTTGTAGCGATAGTAGTGGCCTAATAGGTCCACAAAACGTTGGTCTGCCAATCCGAAACCTGGCAGGTTTTGTACAGTTGGAGAGAAAAGTGGTTAAATGACAGATTACACGAATGAAATCTATTCGTAGAAATAGAAGGTACCTATACAAGTAAAAAACAACAGGTCTGCCTTGCATCCTCTTGGCAGTTTCGCTAGTCGGACCACAAATGTGGTCGGATGTGATTGGACCACAAATTTGGTCGGACTGGCGAAACTGCCAAGAGGATGCAATGCAGACCTGTTGTTTTTTACTTATATAGGTACCTTCTATTTCTACGAATAGATTTCATTCGTGTAATCTGTCATTTAACCACTTTTCTCTCCAACTGTACAAAACCTGCCAGGTTTCGGATTGGCAGACCAACGTTTTGTGGACCTATTAGGCCACTACTATCGCTACAAAGTTGCGAATTTCGTGTACTAGATGACGTAGGATAACATGCAGTGCCCTTACGGTCTATTTGCTATAAAGGGTGCAGTTATTTCCCACCACCTTGAAAAGGGAGTAATAGTCTATAGATTTTCGATCTAGTGTTTCTGCAGGGTGAAATCTATACATATAATAAAAGAGTAAAAATCGTGTGTCTGTACTTTTGATAAATTTATTAAAAAAAAATAGTGTGGGCGATAAGAAAGGACTAATAGAACACAAAAATATATTTTTTTAATTTTTTGTTTGTCTGTCTGTCTGTATGTTTTCGATAAACTCCGAAACTACTGAACGGATTTTCACGCGGTTTTCGCAGGCAGATTAAGCTTAGCTCTGAGCAACATATAGGCTATGTTTCATTCAAATCGGTTCACTCAATCAGAAGCTACACTAAAGTAAAATAACAAACTGCCTGTGCGCCTATAACTCACAAACTACCAAACCGATTCAAACGGGGTTTTAAATTACGAGTTTGGTAACTTTTTTGCAACATAAAAGTTAAGTTTCATTGCAAACGGTTCACTCAGACAGAAGGTACGCGAAGTTTCATGCGGCGGCGCAAATAACTCACAAACTATTGAACGAATTCAAACGCGGTTTTCAATAACCTGTCAGGCTTACTTCTTTGCAACATATTGGCTTACTGTCATTGAAAACGGCTCAATCAGACAGAAGGTGCGCGAAATTTCAAGCGGCGGCGCCAATAACTCACAAACAACTGAACCGATTAAACCGAGGTTTTAAGTAACGTATTTTGCTTACTCCGTGCAACATGTATGCTTAGTTTCATTGCAAACGGTTCACTCAGACAGAAGATTCACTAAGTTTCAAGCGGCGGCCCTAATAACTCACAAACTACTAAACGGATTTAAACGGGGTTTTCAATAACGTGTTTAGCTTAATTCTTTGCAATGTATTAGCTTACTTTCATTGAAAATTCACTCAGACAGAAGATGCACGAAGTTTCAAACGGCGGCTCCAATAGCTCACAAACTACTGTATCGATTCCAACTGGCATTTCCATGACGTGCTTGGATTAGATACTTCTATAAGCTTAGGTTAGTTGAAAACGGTTCACTCAGATAGAACTTTCACAAAGTTTCAAGCGAAGACACGAATAACTCACAAACTTTTTAACCGATTCAAACGTCGCTTTCAACAACGCGTTCGGCTTACTCCTGTGCAATACATAAGCTTAGTTTCATTGCGATAGGTTCACTTTGACAGCAGATACGCAAAGTTTCAAGCTGCAGAACCAAGAACTCGCCTACTGAACTGATTTAAACGAGGTTTTCAATGACGCGTCGGGCTTTTTTCTGTGCAACATATAAGCTTTATTTCATTGCAAACGGTTCACTCAGGCAGAAGGTTCGCGAAATTTTAAGCGGCCGCACCAATACCTCAAAACTACTTGAACGACTGAAACCTATTTGGGTTGCTTTCGTGCAATATTTAAACTTTTTTTATTGCAATCGGTTCACTCAAACAGAAAATAGGCGAGTTCAAAGTTTCAAGCGGTGAAGCCGAGTCGAAATCAAACAAAGCTTATAATTTTGAACGGAAGAAAGCCAAATACGTTGTTGAAAATTCCGTTTGATCCGGTCCAGTTGTTTGTGTAAAAGTCGTGGGTACAGCTAAAGATTGGTAAAATCTAGATTTAGTTTTATGATAGAAAAAAATAATCAGTCAGTTAGTCAGTCTGTCAGGACATATCATTTTATTGACATTTTAGTGAACTATACTCATACCAAGTTTGACACTCGAATTACTAACCGTTCTGACGATAGAGCAAAAACAAAAAAAATACGTTTCTTGTATGGCGACCCCCTTATTTTTTAAAATTTTTATTTTAAAATGATATATTTGTTTTAAAAATACATATTCTGTGAAATTTTCAACCAGTTACCTATTCAACAGATACTTACAATTTTCAACCTAGTAAAAAACTACACATTTTCGTCATGATGCCCCACTGTGCATCTCAGTCGCGTCCTGCTGGGGAGCACCACTTCTAATATGTTACCTATGGGTATGTACTTGACTCCTGCCAAGTTTCATCCCAGCAGGTTTAGGTGCAAGGTACCCCATACTCGTACAAGCTCAGCCTTATGATCCTAATGTTGTACTTTACTCTGCCGATTTGCGATTGTGATTCTAAAGCCCCTGACGATAATTATACAGCAAATCTCAAACTACTAAACGCCTCGCGTTTCGCGCTCGGCGCACAGACTGATAGTTTCTTTTAAATCTGCATTTAGAAAATTGTAGACGTTTTGTAATTATAATTAGTTCAATTTATCCCGATTCGTGGTAAATGTTCATTAGTGCAACTGTGAGAATAAGTTGATAATAAAGCTTTATTCTATATCCGTTAGTTGCAGAAGGCCTAAAAAATCTCGAAAGATGTAGATTGTAATACTTACATGTTGGTTCTTTTGAGATAAAAAACGATGATTCTTTAGTGTCTAGTTTTAAATGAAATTTTTAATAAACTGTCTAAAAATAATTATATTTTGTTTGTTTTAACACCATATTACTTAAACTATGAATTAATATTATAATTAAAAATAGTGAATAAGAGACAAAAAATATACATAGCTCAGATTCGACCCGTGAGCTCAATGTTTGTCATGCAACGGCTAAAACCACTACGCCAGGCAGGCTATAGAAAAGGTGCATGAAATAACCATACGAATTTTAGGATATGAGGCTCTTATTACGTAGTTCTATTATTCAAAAATAGATGACACTATTTCGGACAGTGGCCTGGTTGTGTAGGCTGTTTAAACAGTTCCTCAATTTTTAGAAAGAGCGCGGTAGGGGAGCGCGCTAGGGGGGTGAGTTAAATGGGGAGGAGACTGTACTTTGATATTATATCAACACCGAAATAAATCAGGATATCACCCTTTGCAAAGATGATGCAAAAGAGTGTCGCCAAACAACACAATACTTTCAACCACCCCACGCTCACTATATCGAGACAGGTTACGATTTGTGCACGCTACGACTCGTAATGATCACATTGATGCCTTTTAACTTACACTAACATTACTTACATAATAATTAAACCTGACACTAAAATCTAGGTACGCACGCTTTCGTTTTGTGGAATGCTGTATTCATAAATAGATCTTACTAGGCTGTTTTATCTGTAAAGGGGCTTAAATATTCAGTACGACGCCCAGAGAATCGGAGAATTCAATGTTTTCTTTACAAGTAAAGTAATTTACACATAACACTAATATGTACAGAGCTAGTTTGTGCTTTGATAGGAGACATATAAAACAAAGACGGGCAACTATCTGTCCGAACGTCACATCGCGCACATCACATCGCATCACGGAGTCTATTCTCGGGGAAACAAGTCACATCGCTATAAAGAAATTCAGGGGGGTGATCGTGGTAAATTCAACGACATTACCAAAACAAAAACGTTTGCCTCAAAAGTTATTTCAAGTCTTAACTAAATGTTTTAGGCAAACGTTTTTGTTTTGGTAATATCGTTGAAATTACCACGATCGCCCCCCCGGTAACTATGTTCGGACACATTCTAGAACATTCAAAGCGCACATCACATACGCGAGTGGGTTACGCGAGATCACAGTGTTTAAATTATGGCTATTGGCATAGAGAGTATGGCTATTGGCATGGAACGTCACTTTCGTCACATGTTTATCACCGGTCGGGTTCGTTAGCCGGCCAGCCGGGTTGGTTCGTGTCGGCTGCTCACTTGGGCGGTGTGGGGAACGAGTTGACCACCGCCTGGGTGCTGGCCAGCACTGCAGCCGCTGAAACCATCGCAAGCAGTTAGCGGCGTCTCGTGGCACGCGGAATTCGGCACGTCTCTCTAGAGGACATCTCTACACAGGGCTAGCGGCTAGCGACACCGGTTGCGCGGGACTGGCCCGCTTGTCCGAGTGCTATCGCGCTCCTGCGAACAACGAGGACACAGTACAGGTGTGCCGTCGGGAATATTCCCGGTCCCAGCACTTCCCCAATGGGTGTATTCCCAGTCTTGTCATTTAAAAATTGAATTGAATATGGCGGCAATCCTACTTGCCCCTTGCTCGGTATTATCTAATAAGCTAGATGGAAACAATGATATTACAATTATATAAGATGGAAATAGGTTTGCCTCCATTTTCCCTTTCATTAATTAAATGACTGAGTTACACCATAAGTTCCCGATGTGACCGATAGCAATAATATTTTACGGCATAGGAATATTCCCAATAAGCCAGGGATACTTCCAGAAACAATTAAATCGGCTACACAATTCTGGGACCAACGACACAGTTATCCGATCTTCATCGTACTTCGAAGGATGATATCTCGAATATAAAAGGGCGAACGTAATATAAAGACAGAAATGCATTTTTGGTAGAAGATGTATTCGAGAGGGACGTGCAAATAATAAAACGAAAATAACAGTAAATTATTTCCGTTTGTTGGTCTATAAGTCTTTCATTTTTAAAGATAAAATTATATAAATTTGGTTTTGAGCTCTCCGTAAAAAAAAGCCTACGTGTTTAAGCATTTTTTAGAAGTTCGTCCCCTAACGCGCTGAAATGAGGGATGAAAGTTTCTATATAAATCCTATAGTTTTGTCATGAGGTACTTGACAATTTTGATTTAAGCTAATAATAAGAAACATGTCCTTCAGCAATTTTGAGATATCTTCACCCAAGGGGATGAAAGTTTTTATGAATATCCTACAGTTATGACATGCGGTACTTATAAATGTGGATTTTAGCTAATAATAAGAAACAAAGAAACATGTGTTTCAGCAATGTTGAGATATCATCCCCCAAATTGGTGAAATAAGGGATGCAAATTTGTATAAAAATTCTACTAAAAATTTGGATGTAGGCTAATAAAAAGAAGAAATAAACATGTGTTTCAGCGTTTTTGAAAAATTATCCCCCAAGGTGTTTTATAATTTGTTATTCTATATACAACGTGTTAACGGAATAAGCGAAACTGAGAAAATAGTTTGTTCAGAATCGAAAGTAGAGTAAATTTCACGGTTTTTGATAGGGGTAATTTATTTTTATTATTAAAATTTTTGCCGCTTCTATTCTAAACATTTCTGTGGATACGCGTGCTGGCGGCGGGGAAAGTGGGCGTGGCGTGCGCGGTGTGCGCGGACTAGAACAGCGATGAAACTAGAACAATGATGAAACTTTAAAATAACAATATAATATAAAACTTTAAAATATAATATAAAAAAACTTTTTTAAGATTTTTTTTTACGGGAATGGATTTATTTTAATAAAAATCAGTTGGGGTGTATGAGGGTTTCGCTTATTCCATTAACACGTTGTATAGGTCTAAAACCAAAAAGAGACTTTTTTCAAAACCGGGAAATAGGAAGTGCTTTTAGGATCTATGGGATCTTTTTATGAGCTTCCCGTGCAAAGCCGGGGTGGGCCGCTAGTTTATCATATTTGACATTTGTATTTGCGATGTGGATCGTGTGTGGATCACATTTTCATATATTATTGTTTCTGATCATATAATTACTAGATCCTGATAAAAAGACTACACTTTTCTCAAAAAAAATATCTTTCAAGCTGTCAGTTTTTACCGAATTTTGCATGGTACTATGGTACCTAATCAGAAATCCCAATGATAATATATTTTTTTTTAATTAGATACATCTTGTGCATAACTAAATTCTCGATAACAGTTTCTATTATCGTCATTTACTATTTAGGCGTAGCACCACAGATTAAATATTAGTAAACTAACGTTTACAGATCCGTCATTCCCAGGCGGGGTGCCGACAAATTTCAACCTTATGATCTAAGTATAAAGTCGTTACTTGCAGTGTACCGCTTCACGTTTTTAAATCGCGGGTGAACGCGGACAGTTGGGCTAAGGATGGGCTAAGGCGATGACTTTGTCACTATACGAGATACTGAGGCTATGTTCCAAATTGTACAAACGCTGCTAAAAGCGTATACAGTACTCACGGACGGTCCAAATTGATTTAGCACGCTCACAAAGCTATCACTGCTTTAATGGCTCTAGTCAATTTGGAATGGATTTAAGCGCGCTCACGTGTTCATCTGTCAAAATGTCAGTTTTGTTTTTATTTTCTTTAACAAAGCCTAAGCTAATCCCTGAAAAATGTGCGCCAAATCCACTCTCATTTCCATTAGAGACAAACTCATTAAAATCAAAACTTGAGAAACATCAGCTGGCTGCAAACGTGTGGGATTTTATATGTGTCAAATCGATTTTGACATTAGCGCTTTCACTGCTCCACCTATTTGACTAAAGCACTGATAGCAGAAACGATGACGTCATCAATGACGTAAGGCGGTGAAAGAGCGAGTGCTTTAGAGCACGCTTTAGGTCAATTTGGACCGACTTAAGCGCGCTCACAGTGCTCTAAAGCAGTCTGTTAGTGCATATTGGAACGCACAGTGAGCGAGATGCAAGTCATTGTGACCGTGCATTGTGATTACCCATTGATTACCTATGTGATTAGGTACCTGACATAAATTTATAAGTAATTATTTTTGTTATCATTTTAGAGATTAGATGTTATATATTTTTTTAAACAAACTATTTCTAGGTAAATTATTAAATGAGAACTGTATAGTGAGACTGAGTAATATTTCTGTAGTATTATGAATATGACTGTTATAAGTGTTTTGATATGTATTTATGAATGTATTTAATCAATTATTTAAGCTACATTGTCGATTTGGGATAATAGAGTAGGAAATAAATGATCACAAAATTTTCTTAGAACTTAAATGGGACCAGATCTGAAAGTCAAGTTTTTCTGGGGTTTTGAACACCGCGGAATTTAAAAATCAATGTTGTCAAGTTGAAATCCTACTAGTCCAAAAAAGTCAAACAATAAACTAGGCTAAATTACTGTAAGAGGTTTCTTGTTTTAAAAGTGTTCCTTAGGTCCCCCTGAACATATTCGGAAAATTCTCCGTTGATCCCATGTACGCTCCCCCCTCCCCACCCTCAAACAGGTCCCTGATTTAGTTTTTTTCTTTTATCTCAGAAACGGTTAAAGATAGATGAAAATCGTAACCTAACCCTAAGGAGAGCCAAATTATGAAATTTATCAGTCTAATAACCTGCAATGTCTGTACTGTCGAAGTTGTTAAGAAATATCTATACATATAATAAAAGAGTAGAAACCGCGTGTCTGTACTTTTGATAAATTAAAAAAAAAATTGTGTGGGCGATAAGAAACGACTAATAGAACACAAAAATATGTTTTCTGAACTTTTTGTCTGTCTGTCTGTATGTTTTCGATAAACTCCGAAACTACTGAACGGATTTTCTCGCGGTTTTCGCAGATAGATTCAACTTAGCTCTGAGTAACATATAGGCTATGTTTCATTCAAATCGGTTCACTCAATCAGAAGCTACACTAATGTAAAGTATCAAATCGCCTGTACGATAATAATGGCAAACCGGGTACCAAACCAATTCAAATGGGGTTTTCAACTTCGGCTCTCTTTCGTGCAAAATAAAACTTAGTTTCAATGCAAACGGTTCACTAAGACAGAAGATACACGAAGTTTCATGCGGCCGCGTGAATAAATCACAAACTACTGAACTGCATAAAACAGGGTTTTCAATAACATATTTGACTTGCTCAGTACAACATACCTATAAGCTTAGTATCATTGCAAACGGTTCACTCAGACAGATGGTTAGCAAGTTTCAAACGCCGGCGCCAATAATTTACAAACTACTGAAACGATTCTAACGTGGTTTTCAATGACGCTTGCTTCTGTCCGTGCAACTAAAAGCTTAGTTTCACTGCAAACGGTTTACTCAGTCAGAAGGACGACGTAAAGTTTTAAGTGGCGGCGCAAGTAACTCACAAACTACTGAACTGATTAAAACAAAGTTTTCAAAAACGTACCTTACTTCTGTGCAATGTAGGAATATTAGCTTAATTTCATTGCAAACGGTTCACTCAGACAGAAGGTATTCAAGCGGCAGCGCTAATAACTCACAAACTACTGAACCGATTCAATCGGGGCTTTCAATGACGCGTTGAGCTTCTTTCCGTGCAACTAATAGCTTAGTTTTATTGCAAACGGTTCACTCAGACAGAAGGTAGGCTTCTTTCCGTGCAAGTACAAGCTTAATTTCATTGAAAACGATTCACTCAGACAGAAGGTACGCAAAGATTCAAGTGGTGTCACCAATAGCTCACAAACTACAGGAACGATCCAAACGAGGTTTTAAAGCGAAAATTGCTCTATCTGTCTGTTACGTTAAACGACTAATCCAATGAAACCATTTCGATAAAACTTGGTAAGAAAATAGTTTGAACGTATTTGAGTGGTTCTTGATGGATTGAGCAGAGGCACTTTAAAATAAGACACTCTATTAATAATTCACATTATATTATAATATTCCAGACACGTTTTAGTTTTACATCTTGAGGCTCGGGCTACAGACTACAGACTCAAAGTCAGCTGTCAAGTGAGCTGTCATGGTTGACGTTTGTTTCGTTTCACTCATACTCATAACATCTCCCTTTTTTTTACAAAACAAGAATAAGCTGATATGAGACTTAATGAGTCAATAATAATTAAATTACAAATTTTAAGTTACATGAAAATATGAAAGTCATATCAATGCAACATGCGACATACATTATTACTAGATTATTACATATGACATTACAGTGCATAACATAGTCAGACTTAAATTCATAATACAATTGTCATCACAATAATAAAATTAATAAAACCTTGGTAACCTCGTAGGTATATAACCAGTCATTAGCATAGTCATAATATTTATAATACAGTCAATCAATTTCAAGCGCAAACCTAAGCGGCTGCTTGACCTGTCTACCACTCCTAGTCTTCTTCAGACATGAGTTAGGCTGTTGTATGTGACTATCAGAATCTGTTGAACTCTCTACTCGCTCGATAGGCGTCTCTCTAGGTACTTCTTGGCTCTGAAAAGAAACTTCTTTTCTCTGTCCTGTCATACTATAACTTTCTTCTCTTCTGGAAATGTCCTGATTTCCCTCTCTCTTTACTTCATCACGAGTTTGCTCTTTTCTTGATAAATTCTGACTTTCCTCTCTGCTTGATATATCCAAATTTTCCTCTCCATATCCTTCATTTTCCTGATTGTTCTCTGCCCATTCTTCTCTCACTATTTCCAACCAATCTCTCCTTCTTTCTTTTTCTTTTCTTTTATCAGAAAATGACTGAGAAACTGTTGGTATTTTCCGTGACGTTTCAACTGGTGTGACAGAATGTTTTAGAATATGCTGACGGTTCCTTCGGTATGTTACACCTTCAGAAGACTGTATGATGAAAGAACGAGGTTCCTTGCACTGTCTTATTATTCTTCCTGAGGTCCATTTAGCATCAGGTGACTTCTTGAATAATATGTTATCTCCAATAGACAATACAGGTAAGTTTCTTGTCTTCTTATCATAATAAAGTTTTTGTTTACCCATATTCTTTGTCTTATTTTTTATATATTCCTTTTGATCGACCACTTTAGGCTTTAGATGTTGTAAGAGTGTAGGTACTTGTGTTCTTAACGACCTTGACATCAGTAACTGAGCTGGAGATGGCAGGTTACCTCTTGGTGTAGTTCTGTATTGTAGTAGAGCTAAGTATGGATCATCTCCGGCTTCTTCACATTTAGTAAGTATATGTTTCACAATTTTCACTCCGGACTCGACTAGACCATTGGAACGTGGCAGGTAGGGACTCGAGGTTTTGTGCTCTATTCCCCACTCCTTGGTGAATTGTTTAACTTCTGCGGAATTAAAAGGTGGACCATTGTCACTAATCATTTGTACCGGTATACCATGACGACTAAATGCCGATTTTAAAACTTTAATAAGTTCCTTGGCATTTGTACTACTGACATCAGCTATTTCGATATAATTTGAGTAGTAATCTTCAATGACAAGAATGGTTCTCTTCTTATACTGCAGATAATCCATTCCTACTTTTTCCCAAGGGAAATTAGAAATCGAATGTGGCATGAGAGGTTCTGGTGGATTGGCACTTCTGTTAGCCATACATGTAGGACAACTTTCTACTGTATTCTGAATATCTTGTGACATAAAAGGCCAGAACACCACGCCTCTAGCAAAATTCTTTGACTTTATGATGCCTTGATGACCACTGTGAATCAGTTTTAATATATCTGATCTTAATTTAGTAGGTATTATGAGACTGTTACCTTTAAGTACCAGCTCGTCAATAACATGAATCTCATGACGGTTATTCCAATAAGGTAGAGCTAGTGTATGAATTCTTGACTTGTTCTCCGGCCATCCATCTTTATAATACTGTTTTAGCAACTGCATGGTGTCGTCTAACATGTTTGCTTCTTTTAGCCATTGCATTCGTTCAGCTGAAATTGGTAAATTATTTTGCAAAAGATTGACATGTACGACAACATCTTCATCAAGCTCTTCTTCACTAGTCTCCGGAAGAGCTGCTCTCGATAAAGAGTCTGCTATGTACATTTTTGACCCTGGCTTATACTCAACCCTTAAGTCATATGCTTGAATTTTTAGCATAAGTCTCTGTAAGCGTGTTGGTACTTCAGCTAACGGTTTGTTGAAAAGTGTAATGAGGGGACGGTGATCAGTTTCAACACTTACCACCTGACCGTAGATGTACTGATGGAATCTAAGACATCCGAAGACTATGGCATACAGCTCCTTTTCAATCTGTGCCATACGTTGTTGACAAGGAGTCATGCTTTTAGACGCGTAGCAGATTGGGTGATTATCCTGTAAAATTACAGCTCCGACAGCAGACTGACTAGAATCAACTGACAAAACAACTGGTTTCTTGACATCAAAGTGGGCTAAGACAGGTGCCTCACAAATAATCTGCTTGAGACGGCAAAATACTGCTTCTTGACTTGCATTCCACTGCCAGTCACTTGACTTCTTTAATAGATCTCGTAGCGGTTCAGTCAGTGTTGCCATGTTTTTGATAAATCCTCCTAAATAATTCAGAATTCCTAAGAATCGTTGCAAGTCCTTCAGACATGATGGTGACTGCATATCCTTTATAGCTCGTATTTTCTCTGGATCAGGGGAAACTCCATTTCTTGAGTAGACATGACCGACATATTTTACTTGTGTTGTGCCAAACACACATTTATCCTTGTTGAATTTCAGGTTGACTTCTAGAGCTTTTTCAAAAACTCGCTGCAAGTTTCTGTGATGTTCTTCTTTGGTAGTTCCATAGACAAGTAAATCATCAGCATAGACTATTACGCCTGGCAACACACCGAAAGTTTCAGTCATGATGCGATGGAATATTTCTGGTGCACAGTTTATACCATAGGGTAGACGCTTAAATCTATAACGTCCAAATGGAGTATTGAATGTGCACAAGAAAGAACTTTCTTCGTCTAATTTACACATCCAAAAACCACTGCTAGCATCCAGCGTAGAGAAGTATGCTGCTCCATGTAGTTTAGATCGTACATAATCATTTGTAGGTATTGGATAGTGTGAGCGTTTGATGGCTTTATTCAGATTCCTGGGATCTAGACAGACTCGTAGACTACCATTTTTCTTCTCAAGTAAAATCAGTGAGCTTACCCATGGTGTTGGTTCGGTGACCTTGACAATGACATCCATTTCTTCCATTAGACCTAGTTCCTTTTTCAGACGTTCATGTAGTGAGAAGGGGACTTTGCGAGGAGCATCAATTCGTGGTAACACATCCTTGTTAGTCTCAAAATGACATTCACCTGGTAGACAACCCAAGCCTTTGAACACCGAGGCATATTTTTTAATCATAGCCTGTAAATCCTGTAAATTACAATTTTTGTTAGACTTTTCTAGATTATAAATTCGTTTTACAAGTCCTAGCTCAGAGCATGTCTTTTTTCCAATAATAGTAGGTGACTTAATATCAGCAATAATAAATAAAACCTTGTGAGTGACATTTTGACCTTGACGCCTGAATTGACATTCAATATTTTGTTGACCAACAATTTTCACTTCATTTCCAGTATAGGAAGTCACTTTGGCATTACAAGTTAACATATTATTTAACTGAAGTAAGTTATAGACATCTAAAGACATAACATTAGCATCGCTTCCTGTATCTAAAATACATTCAATTTTACACTTGTTTATGAATAAATCAATTGTCCACTCTGACTTACATTTTGAATTTAAAAGTCCAATGAAAAAGTTATCTTCATCTTCTTCACTGTCCTTCATGTCCATGTGGTTGACTCGCTTTGACTGTTTTGACTTACACAGAGCTTCATAGTGACCACGGACTCCACACCATCTACATTTGACATTTGTTGCGGGACACTTGTATCGGTGGACTTGACCACAGCGACCACAAGTTGAATGTGATTGACTGGACACTGGTTGTTGACTAGATCGATGCCTGGACCTTGACGTGTGACGATTATGCTCTTGATTCATTTTGTTTCTTGACATTGACCTCTGCCTGCTCTGATGACTAGTTCCTGCTTTGTGACTTGTATACAAGACCGTTGACGATTGATTGTTTCCATTATTTAATGTTACAGCTTGTGACTGTGTCTGAATAAGTGTCTTTGCCATTGAAATAGCATTTTCTAAGGTAAGATCTTGTTCTAACAAAAGTTTTTCTCTGACAAATTGATATTTCTCATGTAAATTACAGATGAAAATATCTTTGACTAACCTGTCTTTCAAGGTATCGAAATTACAGTGCTTGCTCTTGTTTATTAAGTCCATCAAAAAGTCTTCAATCGTTTCATCAGGTAGTTGTTTTCTTGTGAAAAATTTATAGCTCTCGAAGGTAATGTTCGTTTTTGGTACAAAATAATCATTAAATTTCTTTACCAAGTCGTCAAATTTCACCTTTTCTTCGTCCATTTGAAAAGAGTTAAAAATGTCGAGTGCATTTTGTCCTAGCATATGAAGTAATACGGCGACTTTTCTATCGTCTGACTCATCGCAGATGCCGGTTGCTTTCAGATAGATTTTGAACGATTGAAACCATTTTTTCCAGTTATGCGACGTATCTCCTTCAAGGGATAAAGGTTCTAGACTTCCGTTCATGGTGATTTTGCGCTTTGATGACCCGTTTTCTCCTTCTCCTGGCATGATTTCGTAACGATTTATTGCCTTGACCTTGAAAATTTCCGTTGGCGGCTTCACTCAGCGATTCATCTCACGTTACACTTCTGACACCATATTTGAGTGGTTCTTGATGGATTGAGCAGAGGCACTTTAAAATAAGACACTCTATTAATAATTCACATTATATTATAATATTCCAGACACGTTTTAGTTTTACATCTTGAGGCTCGGGCTACAGACTACAGACTCAAAGTCAGCTGTCAAGTGAGCTGTCATGGTTGACGTTTGTTTCGTTTCACTCATACTCATAACAGAACGTTGGTAACAGTAATTAGCTACGTTTTTTAGAACTCTACGCGGACGGAGTCGCGGGCAACAGCTAGTATTAAATAAATTAATAAAATTTAAACGAAAAAAGAACGCAAAATACAACAAACCAGCGCGATGCTGCTCTGTTCTCACACGTTTTAAGACCAATGCGTCGCTTTAATCCATATCTGCAAACTGTTACTTATGCGCACTAGGCATTTACTAGGTCATGCATGGCACTTAGAAATGCAAGTAAGTTACCGTAGCGGATGGCTGTAACCACCTTGCGAGGGGTGAGATCCGGGGGGAGGGAAGCTGCGGCCATTAGGCTGTTGATTACCGAATACTCCTATTTCGGTCCGCTGAGCTCCTGGTATGGCCATCACCATCTCAAGCGTGCGCGCGAACATAACTTGTTGATGTAATCCGAATTTGTTCAAATTAACTTGAAGAGTTCAATGAACCTGCGAGTATTTGAAGTGAAAACTATACAAAAAAAATAACGGTATTAGTCAAGTAAACAAAATATAAATTTTAATTATAAATAAACCGCTTATTTTCTTATTACATCAATGATATGACGAACGAAATCACAAGGGTTCCCTTTTCTACCGTTTAGGGGTTTCTAAATGGCTGCTCATCGAATTTAACGATTTAATTTTACTTTAAAATTTAAAATATTCCTGCACTCTTCCATTACGAAGATCTTGTATGACAACATATTTGACATTTAAGTTGCCCATTGGATCTTCACTACATCTATATATATCAAAGAAGAAGGTGACTGACTGACTGACTGACTGACTGACTGACTGACTGACATATCAACGCACAGCCCAAACCACTGGGTCTAGAGATTCCAAATTTGGCATGTAGGTTCCTTATGAGGCCTAGGGGTGCACTAAGAAAGGGTTTTACAAAATTCCACCCCTAAGGGGGTAAAATAGGGGATGAAAGTTTGTATGAAAGTCCGTCAGTTTTGAAGTTAGGATCTTCAAAATTTGTATTTAGGCTGACGACTATCTATATATATAAAAGAAGAAGGTGACTGACTGACTGACTGACTGACTGACTGACTGACTGACATATCAACGCACAGCCCAAACCACTGGGTCTAGAGATTCCAAATTTGGCATGTAGGTTCCTTATGAGGCCTAGGGGTGCACTAAGAAAGGGTTTTACAAAATTCCACCCCTAAGGGGGTAAAATAGGGGATGAAAGTTTGTATGAAAGTCCGTCAGTTTTGAAGTTAGGATCTTCAAAATTTGTATTTAGGCTGACGACTAAAAATTAATAGTTATGTGTCTCAGGGTTTTTGAAAATTCGACACCCTTAAGGGTGAAAAGGGGGATGAAGTTGAAAATTCTTTATTTTTAAAGTAAAATCCACATAAATTATTATTTAGGCAATAATGATGTAATTCTATACAACGTTCATCACTGTTATTGAAATTCCACCCCAAATTCAGCCCCTAAAAAAGGTAAATGGGGTGAAAAAGTCTAAAAACCAATATGGGTATCGTTTGTATGGTTTATCGGGTCGCTGATTACGAAAACTACAACAATTTTTAAATCAAACGTGGTGGACGTGAAATACCATCATCCCCCTGGGGATGGAGTTGGGGTGCGATAGGTTTGAAATGTCTAAAAATCAATATGGGTGTCGTTTGTATGGTTTATCGGGTCGCTGATTACGAAAGCTACAACAACTTTGAAATCCAACGTGGTGGACGTGAAATACCATCGTCCCCTGGGGATGGGGTTGGGGTGCGATAGGTTTTAAATGTCTAAAAATAAATATGGGTGTCATTTCTATGTTAGATTAAATTGGCGTAAGGGGTAGGGATAGGGACAGGTAGAGGTAGAGAGGTAGAGAGGTAGAGAGGTAGAGAGGTAGAGAGGTAGAGAGGTAGAGATGTAGAGAGGTAGAGAGGTAGAGAGGTAGAGAGGTAGAGTGGTAGAGTGGTAGAGATGTAGAGAGGTAGAGACGTAGAGACGTGAGAGGTCGAGAGGTAGAGAGGTAGAGGGGTACAGGTACAGGTAGAGGGAGAGGGAGAAGGAGGGGAAGGGGGAGAGGGAGGGAGTGAGGGAGGGGGAGGGGGTGATGAAAAGGGAGAGGGAGGGGCAGGGGGAGGGGGAGAGACAGAGGGAGGGGGAGAGGGAGAGAGAGGGAGAGGGTTTTAGTTTTTCTCAATTACTTCTGCGAATTGGCTCTGTTTTGAAATATTACATAAAGGTGTCTCTCATCTCTCTCTTTACATTTGTTAGGATACTGCTGCTAAGTTCCTCTGTTCTGAGTAATTTATGAGTAACGTCTGTATATTATATAAAATTCAGCTGGATCTTGAATTATACTCATTGATTTGCGCAAGGTTAGTCCTGTTTTTCCTTAGTTTAAAATTACCCCGAAATGACGGGAAAATATCTCATTGCTTCGGAAAACCGGTAACAACATAAATACGAAATCCACGCGAGCGAAGCCGCGGGCAACAGCTAGTATAATATAAAAGAAAGTCCCCCGAAACTTTTTCTGTCGTCATGCATGCATGCGTCATGTCTGTCTGTGATCGCTAAACTCAGTAACTACTGTATGGATTTTGATCCGGTTTTCACAAATAGATTATTTCAATAGAAAGGTTTGGGGCTATAATTTATAAATATTTATTGCAAATTAACTGAACTATGATGATGTTTGTCGATCGCGTCGGAAAAAAACGCGCCTCTTGAGAGCTTTCTGGGCATGCGCTGCGTAAATGGTTTAATTTATATGAAAGTTACGTATGAAAGAATTGTTGCTCTCTAAGAGCTCTAAAGAAAAGTCCGCGATAGTATTTATCTATCTTTTAAGGATTACCCATAGTAACCAACTTTTTATAGCAAAAAAGTATATTTTCAAAATAAGGTATTTTTGAACGTATTTTTGCCCTTAAGGTACGGATCCTTATCTAATTTAAAAGGTAAGTAAAATAATAATAAGCAATAAACATGGATCAAAATTGTCCTTCACACCATGTTATTAAAATGAATATCTTAGAAGATAACACAATATTAAAATCACTCTAATTAAAGTCATAGAATGAGCTTCACACTCGATGGGCATTTCGGTTGATAGCCGACCCAACGGGGCACCGGGGCACACACGGAGGGCGCACGTCGTTGCGACTGGTCGTCCAAAGCCTGATTTGTTAAATTTGAGATATGTTCAACCATTCTCGACTTTTACAGATAGTTCAAAATGAGTGTCGTTTGAATCCAGAGCAAAAAAATGTATACGATTCGATAATGTCATCAGTCAACAATAACATAGGGAAAATAATTTTCCCTAAGAAATCTGCAAAAAACCTTTACAAACAAATTGTTTTGCGGTCTTAAAAATGGACTTTACTCGTATTGCTTCCAAATGTACTGTAGGTATATCGGAACCCTCGGCGCGCGAGTCCGACTCGCACTTGACCGTTTTTTTTATATCATAAGTATGTAGCAATAATGCTGAGCCGACTAAGGGATTATGAACCGAAGGATAGGCACAGCCTTCTGTACCAAGTACTAGAGGTACAATCACCAGCTGCACCGCTAATATACTTCCTATAATAGAGGGAGTTTTATGGGATGTTGTGCTAATGATGTTGAATAACGCTGATAAATCATTGTTGTTTCCAATAGTGTGCAGTTGTGCACTCAGGGACCGAAAAAGTCGCTTACCCCTTCAGTCGTACGGGTTGAAAATTGTAATACCTACATATTTACAGAATGAAAATTCCAATCCAAATAAAATATGTTATTATTATTATTATTATTTATTCTCCAAGCCGATTTCGGCTACAGCGACCGCTTCTAATTTGTTACTTGGGCGCGCTGTTTCGCCCTTTCATGTGCTCTAAGATGGCTGCAGTAGCCAATTTTATTAGTGAAAGTGCGGAAACAATCCCGACACGTAAGCACACCATCAACGTAGTTATAAAGTATGGCCGCCGGTGGTCTGGCCTTCAGCGCGTCACGTTTTGCGTCAATCACAATTCTTCGCTGCTCTTCGAAGTCATTAATATTTTTGTGCACCAAACGCCTCCATTCAGGACGGCAACTGGCCCTCACTTCCCATCTTTGGGACTCGACCCCACATTGCTTCATATGTCTCTTTTGAACATCCTTATAGCGAAGGAACTGACCGCCTTGTTTTCGCTTGCCGTTCTGGAGTTCAGAAAAGAATATGCGCTTCGCTACTCTCTCCTCAGCCATACGTGCGAGGTGTCCGCACCAACGAAGCTGACGTCGCATGAGGTATGCCTCAATGCCGCAGACATTTGCCCGTCGAAGAACATCGGTGTTTCAAACCCGATCCGACCACTTGATGTTTAATATGTCACGCAGGCATTTGATGTGGAACCGGTCTAACGTGCGTATGTGCTCTCGGTAGAGCACCCATGTCTCCGAAGAATATAAGAGGTTAGGAAGGACAACCGCCATGTATACTGAAATTTTTGTAGATAACCTCAAATCGTGTGATCGCAGTACCTTGGATCGAAGCTTGCCGAAAGCTGCTGCAGCCGCACCAATGCGATGATTAATTTCAGCTTCAAGGTCGTTTTTAGATGAAATAAAGCTGCCTAAGTACTTAAATTTCTCTACCTGTTTCAGTTCGTCTTCGCCAAGGTATACCTTTACCGGTTGCGAAACACCATGTGAGTCCATCGCCATAACTTCGGTCATTGAGACGCTGACTTTCAGACCCAAACGGCAACAAGCTACATGGAGGTTGGAAATTAGACTCTGAAGTTCAGGAAGAGAGTCTGCCACGAAACAAAGGTCGTCTGCATACACTATCTCCGTGATTATAGTGTGGGATACTTTAGTGCACGCTTTTAGTCGTGATAAGTTAAATATTCCGCCATCAGTTCGAAAACGAATTTTGATGCCTGCAGAAGTCTTGTCCAGGGTTTCACCGACTGCAACCGCAAAGTACAGCGCAAACAGAGTTGGTGCAAGCACGCAACCCTGCTTAACACCGCAACTCACGGAAAAGAACTCAGAGTGTTCGCCGTTTACAGATACACAGCAGGTCATCCTGTCATGTAGAAGTCGAATCATACGGATAAACTTCTCCGGGCACCCTAATTTTGCTAATACCATCCAGAGAGCATCCCGTGGTACACCTCAAATGCTTTTTCCAAGTCTACAAAGCACAGGTAAAGTGGCTGACTTTGTTCCCGACTTTTTTCCTGAAGCTGTCTGATGGAAAAAATGGCTTCACAGGTGCCTCTGTCAGGACGAAAACCGAATTGAGTTTCTGGGAGCAACGTCTCTGAAACTGGAATAAGGCGGTTGAGCAGAACTCTGGCAAATATTTTTCCTGGCACAGATAGTAGTGATATGCCTCGGTATGAATTGCAATCAGATCGATCTCCTTTGCTTTTATAAAGAGCTTGTATGCGGGAAATCTCAAAGTCAGGAGGTACCTTTTCCTCGTTCCACATGCGCACAAACAATTGCCAAATATGTATGTGTACCTACTCTCCGCCATATTTTAGCAGTTCTCCAGCTAAATTGTCAACGCCGACTGCTTTCTTGTTTTTCTGGTCTTTGATGGCTCTTATGACTTCTTCAAGTGTCGGTGACTCGTCCAACGAGGTGTGTTCCGGCTGTTGAGGAATAGTTGCGATATATCCAAGATCAGCTGAACGATCAATATTAAGCAGTTGGTCAAAGTGTTCTGCCCAACGGTTAAGAACATCTTGCTTTGACGTAAGTTTCTGGTTACCGTCCCTTGATTTTAGTGGTACATTATTTCGGATGGAAGAGCCAATAAGTTTACGCACTTCCTCGTAGAAAGCACCCAGCTGGAATGTATCAGCGAGCCACTGGATCTTTTCTGCCTTAGAGAGCCACCACCTATCCTTCATCTCCCTGGTCAATTTCCTTAGCTCCGCACCACTGTTCCTAATGTCCTCAGACAGACTGTGTGCGTCGTTATCATGCCGCTTTAAGAGATCCCGGTGTTTGCCAAGTGCTACGGTTAATTCTCTGTCATTTTGGTCAAACCAATCTTCATTGACTCTAACTTTGGGCCCAAGTACTTGAGTGGCTGCTTTAAGCATAGACGACGAGAAGTGTAGCCAGTTGGGTTCTAGCTCACCATCTATGGCGTTTAGTGAAATATGTTAAATAGGTTTATAATAAACGTAGAAATCGTAGATCAAAATCGAAAGGGTTCCGGTCCCTGAATATAAAATTGCAGTAACAAAATTGCATTAATAAACAAATTTATCATTATTATTCATCCACTCTATCAAACCCATCCATATGTATGTATAATTAATTATAAAAGGAATACAATATTATTTAAAAGACCAAAGATAATGAAAAAGAAAGGTATGTTTCAGTAGAACCGGCAAATTTTCTTCATACCGACGCAAATGAGCCCCATCTTTTGAACTCATTGAAGCACATTTCCCCTACTAATGAGCTCTACGGCTTGACAAAACAGCGCCCCCATGTGACGCCGTTTTAATACTAAACGACTTTCTATTTTTCTTATTAATGTTGACGTTAAATATTTTCAGTTTCAGGATTCCAGGGCACCTGGAAGTTACCTTGGAGCGAGCGTAAAATATTTAAAGAAATGGTGTTTTGATAACTTTTTCCATTCTTATGCTTTTTTTGCGCTCTACGCAACCATTGCCTCCCAACTACTCAGATTCAAGCCCATGCGTATTGCAGTACAGGATTCCTGGAAATTCTTTTTTGATAGGGCACTTGATAGGATTGAGATTGGTGAGTGATCTCCATGTATCCACTCCAACCTGGATGAGGTGTAGCTCCACTCCACAGTCCAGAGGCCCACAGTAAGTCAAGAGAACGTGCCAAATCTTGCGAGTTGCAGTCTATATTTACATTTGTCATATCCACAGCAAGTAGCTTGGAATATCCGTCGTGATCTGGGGTGATATATTGTTGTATAGGAAGGTAGCCGTTTGTTTCATTTTCTGTGGAAGTAACCCAGCTGCCAGAAGACGGTCGCGTAACAGGTTTGTCTGCATGTAGAGCTGACTTTGGTGTTACGCACAAGATACCACCCATGGTTTGCCATGTGCCGTGGCCATCAAGGGTTCTTACATTATGATCTGCATTATCAAAGACATCTTGGATATACACTTTGGTCGATAGTAGCGGGAGCGCTTTTCGCCACTGAATCCTCAAATTTCCCGGCTTCTTTGTACGAAGAACAAAAACCTAAATTGTGAAGCATATCAATGAGTAGTTTCGAACCAAATAGCCTGTGCAAAGTTACGCCAAGTCCAAATAAGAGCGGAGATGGAAAAGAGCGCGGACGAAGAGTAGAAACAATCACTTGGCCAATGGCTATTGCCTTTCTCAGTTTAATTGCATGCACTTTCATGCCTTTTGTTTGCAAGAGCTCCTCTAGAAATAATTGAAGAGAGTCGGGGACTAAGTCCTTTCCTCCTCCTGGAATGTCTAAAGCAGATGGATAACGAGAAGTGTCACATGATTTAGAGAGTATGTCCTGACGAAGAAGGCGAGCTGTTGTCAGGATGATTCTCAGCCTCTCACTTTGATTGTCCGCGTTTCTGTTACAGTGCCAGCTCTCACATACAGCAGAAATTCGTTCCTGTCTTTCAGTGAACACATCTCCCTCCCCAAACTTGTCTTTTAGTTTCCTCTTAAGGTGCTAAGGTGGTAACGATTTTAGGCCCGCTCCATAAATTTTCTTGAAATTCCAGTTTTTCCAATTAATTTTCAATTCAAGTTTTTTTCAATATGTTAAGGGTAGAGGATGAGGACAACGACGACGATCCAGATGGAGACCTTGAGCCGATCCCGTGTACTGGTACGTCACCGAACATACATGGTCGCGTCTCTTTTCTCTATTACAGGATGTGTAATTTATTTTTTCTAATAAACTTATTTGTTTCAGAACTATGTTTCAGAAACTGATATGGAACTGAGCCATGCTGAAGATTTTTTGCTCGCGGTGATAAAAAATATTTTTATCATTTAGAATATAGTAAATTTTGTTTATGTCAGTATATTCCTCACTCATTTCAGAAGAATAATAATAAGTATCCTGTATTATTAAAAGTTAATGAACATGACAAAAAAGGATTTCCAGGAATCCTGTACTGCAATACGCATGGGCTTGAATATGAGTAGTATAGAGGCAATGGTTGCGCAGAGCGCAAAAAAACGCATAAGAATGGAAAAAAGTTATCAAATTAGCTTTTTTAAACTATTTTAAACTTTTCCAAGGTTACTTCCAGGTGCCCTGGAATCCTGAAACTGAAAATATTAAACGTCAACATTACTTAGAAAAATAGAAAGTCGTTTAGTATTAAAAACGGTGTCCTGTCATTCCTCGAAATACTCCAGTAAAAATACGGTTTTGCAAAACATTAAATGTTAATAGCTACTTTTTGTGTATATCGTATTTAAATATGATGTTAAGACGCAATATTTACGAATTCACCTAAAATTTAAAGCGGAATATTTTTTTCGAATAACAGCTAAGGCAAAAATAGTAATAGACAATTATATACTTTATATCATAGATAAACGTATACTTTACATATAGGCATCAAAATCCACCACAAAAAATATCAATTTATTTCAAAATATAAAATCTCCACTTATTTTTACATATTAGGTCCAATAAAGTCGAGGTAAAATAATAGAAATAAACTGAGCTAAACTCAACCTTTTTAAATGTAAGTGATTCTTATATATATTCACAAAAATGCCATACTAAATAAAAAAAAAAGTTTTTTGTAATCGCTGGTTTACAATGATTTTGTAAACATTTATGTTGGATTTGCCAAAAATGTGATTATATAGCACTATTTAAATTATTAGAAAGCAAAACGGATCTATTACTATTTTTGGTTGCGAAGATAAGCTTTATTTAAATTTCGTGCTATAAAAGTTAAATAATACAAAAAAGCTAATATTTTTAGGTGGATTTAAGTATAATATGAAATTCTGAATATATAGCAAGCCGTAAATAAAAATAATAATCTATTAACATTTTTTTCCGAAATTCCATATTTTTTTAATGTTTTGACGGCAAAATAAATAAATAAATGAAGTAAATTTAGGTGGATTCCAATAAAAAGCTTTACACAGAAATATAATCTATCGATCTGAAAAAGAATCACGGCTATTATCAATTATTTCCGTTTCGCCATACAATGCTCTTGTAATTTTACTGGAGTAAAACAAATCCTGGCTTTTTCAAGCCAGTTCCAGGCAAATTCCAGGAAAATTCAAGTTTTTCCAGGTGTTTTGAGACTGGAATGTACTGGATTATAAATTTATAATCTCAGATATCTTGTATTTTTAAAAAATATGCCTTATTTATGACGATTTTAGGCACGCTCCAGGAATTTCATTGACATTCCAGTTTTTCCAGGATTTCCCGGCTCTCCTACGTGGGAGGTCCTGGGACTTTTTTTAATGTCATCCTGGAAGGTGTCCGAACATATTACAAAAGGTCCCGTTTAGTAATTTTAAATGTCCGGTTTTGGTCAAAAAATTGTCTAAAATTCCCGGCATATCTGTCTGCTAGGTTTTTGAAATCTTTTTGTTCTTCTTTTGGTTATGATCTTTAAGACTTCGCTATTAGTATATGAAATGTTGAAATCTACAACAATTTCACAAAGACAAACGGTAACCTTTTTCGTAATTTGAATGTCCACGGGCTACAGGCCTATTACGAGTATATATCAACTTTTTGAATCAAATTGTAAAGATTACGATACAACAAGAGTGTAGATAAAGGATTTTATTAATCTATTTGTGAATACCTGCCCACGTTATGATGAGTTTGCGTATTTTGTATTTTTTTTTATAAAATTCGCTAAGCTAAATAAATAAAAATGATTTTTTTTATATTTTTAACTGAAAGTTTAGACTATTTTGGGAAACTAATTTGTTTTTTTCCGCCTAAAATACTATTATTAATTTTATATTAATTTTTTAAGTTTTAAAGTGGATGACGTCATTTCACAGTAGACGATGAAACGATTGCTATACCAAAACGAAATCGCGGGTTGGTAGGAAAAATCTTTAGCCAAGTTATGCATGATTTTATATAGAAAACCTTTTTACAGCTAAATCGTCAAAATTAAATATCTTTCGGGTGCTTTTGGTTCTGTGATTTAGCTACTAAACTCTAAAATTTATTTTGATCTAATTGTGTTGTTTATGGTCAAGCAGGTTATGTACTTCTTCATTGGTCATCAACCTTTTTGGTAATATTTTTTTACACATTACTGGTATCCCCGTCTTTGACACATTTTTACGTCATGCTAAATGTTATTTAAAATCACGCATTTTTCTGCAAAAACAGTGAAATATTGTTGCGTAAATGGCTGCAAAATTAATAGCTATGCTATTTGCGGAATATTCTTCTATGGGTATGCATTATTCCTTTGATTTTTCTATGAAAAAGTCGATTTGTTTTACGTATGAAGTAGGGTGGCTACAATGTACGATGTTTGAACATACAGGAAAACAAAAGGTACAATCACATCAGTACTGTGGGATGTGAATCTGCGGAAACTGCCCATAAAACTGAACCACTTGTCCCAAAGAACATTATGATAGACTAGTCCCAACTAACATTATGGACGACACGCGGGGAGCCAATGAACAATTCGCACGCCTGCCTTGCACTCCCTCGCGATATTTCGAGCCAAATTTACGGTCAGCATCGGAGTTTAGTGCCGTGATCATTGAGAGGTATTATGTGAAGTTTTTTTACATTGGGTTGGAATTTATTTAACAGAGTTTCATCTTTCGATATTGGTATGCCTCTTACGGCCAGTTGCATAAAGCGACATTAAAGTTAAATTTTCCTTTAATTTTTATGCTGTCACTTTCTTTACCATCGAAACAGAAATTGACAGCAATAGTGTACCGAATGGCACAGTGCGATCGAAGCAGAAGGACAGGAGCAATAAATAAAAACGCCTTCGTCCACGGAATACAAAACTTCGTCGTGTAGTAGTAGTGAAGCAAACCACCTCGCTGAGAAAATTCTTGCTCATATTCAAGTGGTTGGTAGTTAATTTTAGAAGGTATTGTTTTGGAATTTGGAAGAAATTTTGTTTTGTTTTGTTCATTGATAGACCGACCTATTTTCTCGATTCATCCATAACTTCATTTAAAAAGTAGGGGGCTCGCGACTAGGCCGAAATGCAGTTGGTTGATGTTGATGGTTTCTACAAGAATACAAACAAAGACCTTTATCGGCCTGTTGTTCACGGACGGACAGAAGGGACGAACGTATAGATAGATGGACAGAAAGACAGCTGATTTACGAGTGGTGTTCAATAAGTAGTGAGAATGAACAACATATTGGTTTTAAGTCTTTTGATGTTTGTATTGATAGTTTTATTTCAGTAAACCTACCAAAGACTTGGGCCATAATATTAAGAAACGTATAAATGAGGTAAAGTTTAAGAGCCAGTCCATATTTTTGAACCTATTTATATTCCGTGTGAGTAAAAAAAATGTAAAGTCGGAACTAAATCTATGAATTAAGAAATAAAACCTTTTATTTATTCGATAATTTTGTTACATGTCGTACCTTTAATAAAATTTGTTTATCAATAAACAATAAGTCATAAAATACAAGTCAAATATTATTCATTGCTTTGCTTCTGATGATGACGCATCGTACTCGGACTTGTCTGGAAAGCAAGAAAGGAAGAAGAAAAAATTAAAAAAGGTTTATTTTGGAAACAAACAAAAAGAATGCTGCTGCTGAAAAAACTCCGATCCAATTGTTGAATATCACCGAGTGAAAAAATATAATTTTTGAGACATCAAAAATTAATGTACCCTGATAATCTGTTAAAATATGAACCATAATACATGAAAAGTAATAATCCATCCCTACTTTATATTTAACGAATGTCAATCCCATCAAACCGCACTTTTGTAAAGAAAAAATTGTAATTTTGAATATTTCGGGTGATGTACTTTGTACTCATGACATGCTTGAATAATATTCATGACATGCAAATAATATCATGCTTGAATAATACTCTCATGTTATACATAACATCAAATGAAACGTCCACTACAGGACAATCTCCCTTCAGAACTACTTGGAAGGGGATTTACCATAGCTACCATGATTGTAAGCGTTGTGGCTGGCGACCGCTGTTGTTGGTGACCGCAGTACGTAAGATGAGACGATACATACAGGAGGACGCTGCTGCCCATCCTTCAGTTAATAAGCCCTTAGTCACCTCTTATGACACCCACGGGTACAGATGGGTTGGTACTATTCTTTGCCGGCACCACACTGACTTGACTTGACTTACCTCTATGATTCTACGATTGAGCCACGAGCCAAACCAAAGATGAATCCTCAGCGTTGCAAGGGTTTCAATGCACGAGACGCAAAATACTTTTTTATTGCCGAGCGAAACACAACTTTTCAGGTAGAGACGAACGTATAAAATCTTGCCAAATAAAATATTGAAAATGAAGCTGCTCTTCCAGAGGGCTTCAATAATAATACAACCCCAAGCCTTAAATAGTTTGGTCACCCTACTTTGTGACAGACATGCATTACCGACTGTTGGCGTTTAACAGAAAGAGCACAGAGAATAAAAGTTTTCTTATCTAATGATTTTTTTTGCTTGTGGAATGACGTCACTCAGTGGTCAAATAAATGTTACAACTGCCGCAGCATTTTTGAATATATTACCGCAATCAAATTACTTTTCTATTCGAAAATAACAAAATATGGTATGATATAAAAATATCTCGAAATGGTTTTTGTATTTCAGTGTGTTATATCATATTTAGCTTGGCCAATTTGCTATTGGTAATCAGATTTTTTTTGACAAGTGCTATGCTCGGAGTCTCTGCGGGATTGAAACAGAAGAACTATATAGTAACCAAGGAGGTTTTTGTTCTGAGATAGTAACCAAGGAATTTGGAATTTGCTGTCTCATCTATAAGCTTCTTAGTAGTAACTGACACAGCCCTGACAATCGCTAAACTAAACTGGCAGTGGGCAGGGCACATCGCAAGACGAACCGATGGCGGATGGGGCGTAAAGGCTCTAGAGTGGCGACCACGTACCCGGTACCAGAAGACGAAGCATATGCAGGTCCTTCACAAGGCTGCACCGACGATGTGGTCAAGGTCGCGGGAAGCCGCTGGATGTGGGCAACGCAGGAGCGATCGTCATGGAGATCTTTAGGGTCGGCCTATGTCCAGCCACTGCTTCTTTCGGCTTTTCGACGTCTTCGGCCGATATGATGAATCAGATTTTTTAAGGTGATCCGTTTTCCATACAAAAATTTAAATGACTTGCATTCTTACGCGGGACATAAAATTCTGTTGAAAAACGAACGAATACTGCTATTTTTAGTTAAATTTTTCGCTAATTAATACAAAAATACAGTTAATGTACTGAAAGTAATATTTTTGTTAGCAATTTTTGGTTCAATATTACGATTGTGGGCGTGCGGTCAAAACTGTACGGTTGTGCTTTGTGGCTTTGTGTGCATGTGTGAGTGATCATGTAAACACGGACTGACTTTAGTGGACATATGGAGATATTTTTCTTATAGAAATTGTTGTTAGGCGTTTTGTCACATCAGACACGGGCTTACGGTTTACGGGTCGGTATATATGACGTCGCCGGGCTGAAAGGGTTAAGAGCTCATTTTTTTTCTTGTCTAGGTACAAATAATCTAAATAAAAATACGTGCGTATTATATTTGTAGTGGGTTAGAATCACTTGCCATAGTTTTATATAGTTGTTTTCTCGTTGTGTTAATCGTCACTGAAGATTAAAATGGGATTTATTTTAGGCACGATTATGATAAAATAATATTTATAAAATATTTCACAAAATCTTGGCAAAATTTTATCATACTTCTTGATCATGTTTTAATCGTAGTCCAGAAACATATACCTACGGCTAGAGCAGTTTCAATTTCTGTCTTGTTTTCTGTGGTCACTTACGAGTTTTGCTGTTTGTACTACGTTACTTATTTGTTTAAAATAGTAGGAAATAATATGTTTATGAAATAAATCATTTATTCGCGTCAACATACGAACCAATACGTACGATTGTTATTGATAACAATGACCTTATTTTTATCAATAGCTAAATAATTCAAAACGTTTTACGTTACGTATGATAATTACACTAACAACTTTATCGAACAGAGATATAACTTTAATTAATTTTTAGTCTGGTATGCTATCCATGACTATATTACGTTATCTCCGCATCGTACAGAGTACAGACGGTGGTAGGGCTTTTGTGGAAAGTCCGTCTGGGGAAGTACCACCACCCTGCTTTTTTCTGCCGTGAAGCAGCAGTGTTTGCACTGCTGTGTTTCGGTTTGAATGGCAAGGGAGCCAGCGAAATTACCGGCACATGAGACATATCATCTTAGTTCTCAAAGTGAGCAACGCGCTTAGCTGTCTTATTAGTGTCAAAATATGCCATTAATGAGACAGTGGGTGTTATGGGCGGTGGTGACCACTTACCATCAAGTGGCCCACCTGCTCGTTTGCTCACTTGTAACATTTAAAAAAAACGGCCAAGTGCGAGTCGGATTCGCGCCCTAAGGGTTCCGTACCTATTTACCATATGATATACTAAAATCTTTTGCTCTTTGACCCCTCTTTTATAGAAAAGTTCTTGAAACGGGAGCTCATTCCCCTCAATATTAGTAAATCATTTTATTATTAACTTTATTTCCTAGTGTAACGCACCCTTAAAATTTTTATATATCCGATGACCACCGCAAGATCCTGAGAATCAAAACGATACTAAAAAAACATAAAAATCGGTCCAGTAGTATAAGAGCCACAGTGGTACATCCGATATTTGCTCACATGCATAGGCTGTCTAATATATTAATTACACTTCCTTTTTGGCTCCGCGTAGTCGTGTAAAAATGATAACGAAAATCCTACTAATATTATAAACGTGAAAGTTTGTAAGTATGGATGGATGGATGTTTGTTACTCTTTCACGTAAAAACTACTGAATGCACACAATAATATAGCTTATACATCAGAATAACATATAGGCAACCATTTATAAACTTGCGCAGACGAAGTCGCGGGCACCAACTAGTAACTAATAAATTTATGTCAGGTAATCAATGACTTGCATCTCGCTCAGTATAAAGTGACAAAGTCATCGCCTAAGCTCACCTGTCCGCGATCACCCGCGATTTAAAAACGTGTCCTAAGCGGTACACTGCAAGTATCGACTTTATGCTTAGACCATAAGGTTGAAATTTGTCGGCACCCCGCCTGGGAATGACGGATCTGTAAACGTTAGTTTACTATTATTTAATCTGTGGTGCTACGCTACATTAAATATTAAATGACGATAATAGAAACTGTTATCGAGAATTTAGTTATGCACAAGATGTATCTAATTCTAAAAAAAAAATTATCATTGGGATTTCTGAATAGGTACCATGCAAAATTCGGTACAAACTGACAGCTTGAAAGAGAATTTTTTTGAGAAAAGTATATTGAATCGTGTTGTCTTTTTATCACGATCTAGTAAATATGGTCAGAAACCATAATATATGAAAATGTGATCCACATCGCAAACACAAATGTCAAATATGATAAACTAGCGGCCCGCCCCGGCTTTGCACAGGAAGCTTATAAAAAGATCCCATAGATAAAAGCACTTCCAGTATTTCCCGATTTTGAAACGTGTTTCTTTTTGGTTTAAGATCTATACTATACTAGCTGTGCCCGCGGCTTCGCCCGCGTGAAATTCAGACAATGTGCAGACTCTCCCACTCTCCCTCCCACTCCCTCTCCGTCTCCCTCTCCATCTCCCTCTTCCTCTCCCCCTCCCTCTCTCTATCCCCCTCCCTCTCTCTGCCCCTAACCCTCCCCCTATCCCTGTCCCTAACGCCATCTTAAACGCAATCCCTACCCTTTTTATTATGTTTTAACCCTATCGCACCCTAACCCCATCCCCAGGATGATGGTATTTCACGTCCACCACGTTGCATTTCAAAATTGTTGTAGATTTCGTAATCAGCCACCCGATAAACCATACAAACGATACCCATATTGGTTTTTAGACTTTTTCACCCCATTTCCCTCTTTTACGGGTTGAATTTGTGGTGTAATTTCAATAACAGTGATGTACGTTCCACAGAATTACAACCTTAATGCCTAAATAATAAATTTTGTGGATTTTACTTTGAAAATGATGTATTTTTAAACTTCATCCCCCTTTTTACCCCTTAGGGTGTTGAATTTCCAAAAACCCTGAGACACGTAAAACGTTTTTTAGTCCTCAGTCTAAATACCAATTTTGAACATCCTAACTTCAAAAATGACGGACTTTCATACAAACTTTCATCCCTTATTTCTCCCCCTTAGGGGATAAATTTTTAAAAATTTTAAAACGTCCTTTTTACTTTCGAGCGGAGCGAGAAAGGTATTGTATTCGTGAAAAAAAGTTTTTCAAATTTTCTCTAAAATGTGTTCTATATCACTTATACATCATAAAAAACAAGTCTCCCAAAAATGTCCGTCCGTCGGTCGGTCGGTCCGTCGGTCGGTCGGTCCGTCGGTCGGTCGGTCCGTCGGTCGGTCTGTCCGTCACGCTTTGGCCTAACGGCTAAACGAATGGTCCGATTGACACCATATTTGGAATTTAGGAGTTTTATGCAAATCCATCGAAGGGTTCTAAGTGGTTTCTGGCTGGCTCTCATTTTGAGGGTAGCTGTCATACAACGAAAATGATAAATTGTAATTTTCTCCGAAACGGCTCATAGAATCTTGATGAAACTTTGCATGACCAAGCATCTCCATGTAAGATATCTTGCGCCAGTATCAGATGATCTGTGTAATTTCATATAAGGGGTTCCTGTACCACCAAATCGTAAATATGTGATTTACCCAAAATTGGTTCCATTGTGTTTATTAAAATTTTCTATAATATTCCTCCTGGATTGGTTATCTACCTGACTGGATATTCTTTATGATTTTTTGAATAAAATTTAGTACACAGGGTGTACCAAAAACTGAAAGGGCTTGCTCAGTAGACTATACTGAACAATAATCCATAAGGAACATGTGTTGGGAAATTAAAAAAATCTCCATGCAAGTATCCTACGGTAGTATCTATTGATCTTTGAAAATTCATATAAAGGGTGTTCCAGTACTACCAAAAGTTAAACATGGGATTTACTCGAAATCGTTTGATGTTTGTTTGTTTTAATGTTTTTCAATTTGAATTCTGAATTGATCTGTATATTTCATTCGAACATTTTTTTGGAAAAAGGTAAATAAAAGTTTGTATTTCCATACTATGTGTATGGCATTACAAATTTAAGTTTGCGGTTAATAGTTTTTCCTTGAGTATTGCGAGAAAGTAAGTGCAGTGCTGCTGTACCATTTATTTATTTTTACCAAAAGCTCAAAAACAAATTTCTATAATTCACCCTTCAAAAATAAAAGACTTACACATACGGGAAAAAAATCATCCCCCTATTTTCACTCCCTTGAAGGGTGATTTTTAAGAAATGCTTGAACACGAGTTTCTTTATTTTTTACCAAAAGCTCAAAGTGAAATTTGTGTGAATCTAACTGGGTCATACACAAAACTTGAAATATTATTGTTCAGACAATAAAACAAATCATAAAACGGATTTGGCCAACTGAAATATTTTTCTTCTTAAAAAATACATTTGTCACTGTGTTTCTGCAACTGTTTTGATAGGCAGGATATCTTATTAAAATTATTATTATTATTTTTCCATCAAAATGTTTCCTCCAGTGGACTGTTCGTAATGAGGGCCTCCGGGTTCAGTTTACAATAAAAAATATTCATTGCACCTTTTTTAACTACAACTATACCCTTTCATACGCGTAATATTAATAATAAATAAATTATACTACAGTTAATTAAACAAAAGCGGTCTAACATAATAATAAATGAATTAAACTTGAGGTTTTAAGTATCAAGGTCTCTCCTGTGGACATAAAGAAAGAGTACAAAATACGGGTTAATATGTGAAAGTAGCCATTATAATATTTTTATTTTTGCAACACTGGGTATCTGTCATTTGAAGGCTTGAAGTAATGGTGAATTTCCTACGTGAGAGACGAATTATAAAAATAATTTTATTTCACTTGTTAAATGTAAAAGATCTAGTTGTCTTTTGTGTTCCTTGCATTAATCGCAAAGTACTTTATTAAAAAATTCAAAAACAGCAGACTGTTATTAGTGATTTGGACCGAGAATTCAAAATAATTTTTCTTCTATTCTAGCCTCAAAATTAAAAGAATGGTTCGATATTTTCTTAATGCAAGTCTTTTCTGTGGACAACATGTCCACAGGAAAGACAAAATTCCACAGAAACGACACAATATATAATATCACGCCTTGTTCCCGTTGGGGTCAATGATATTACAATTATATAACCGACGTAGATACGTTACTAGTGCTTCAAAACCCGCTGGCCGCTTCAGTCGCTCTCACACAAGGAGACTATGTGCACGTCCTGTCATATTTGAGACCTTATTTACTTTTTTGTATTATTAAAACAAAATGAAAACGCGTGTAGTGCATAAAAATGTAAAAATAGTTGGGAAAAAAAAAAGTCGACGGGATCACAAATCACAGGTAAGTTAGACAAAATTATTACATTTTATTCGGTTTATTATTTTATTACAAAAAATATGACGCCATAATGACGTAGTAGAGGTAACATGAAAGAAAAAGATAACCATATTCCTTTCGAAACTGGAGTGATAGGGACATAAAACCTGAACATAGATCAACTAACAGAAGCGCCATTCTCATTAATTTCGAAACACTTTCGTGCCTAAGGGAAGCTGAAACACGTTTTGGATTGTTTTTAGGAAATGTTGCTTTTTTCATGCGAACAGTCACTGGGCTTAGTTTTATTTACTTAAGAAACAATGAAACGTTGATTCCAAGAAAATTTTTTTTTTAAGAAACATAACAGAAACATAACGTAAAATATGGATTCCGAATATTCTGGATATAAAACTAGATGGTTTTTGGATTTTTTTGTATTGCGTAAAATCAGAATGCCAAGCGCTTTGGAACATCTTATACAACGTGTTAATAAATGGAATAAGCGACACCCTCATACACCCCAACAGATTTTTCCATTCATTCCTGTAAGAAAAATCTTGAAATAAATCTTTTTTATCTAGATCTTGTTACTTTAAAGTCTTATCACTGTTCAAGTTTCATAGTTTTTCTAGTCTGCGCACTCCGCGCACGCTACGCACACTTCCCTCCCCTCCTCAGCGCTCATTAACCGCGGGGTTAATCCTTATGGATTATTGTTCTGTATAGTCTACTGAGCAAGCCCTTTCAGTTATCTTTAATTATTGAATTTACTGTTTATATCAATTTTATCCAAATTTTTTGTAATCTTTGTCACGGAGCGGGGCTGCATGTCTCGCATGCTGCCTCCTTTCGTGATCCTGGCTCTATCGTCCTGACCCAAAATTCCAAATTCCTATTTCAAATGTCTTCTATCTCTGTCTTTCGGTGTCATTCGTGTCAAAAACAGTCAGTTTACCTTTGATTCTGGTCGTGCTCGAACGTGCCCGCGCGCAGCACGACCACCGCCTTGTATTTTGTACCTACTTTGTCATAATAAACTCGTTAACTTTACGTTGGTATTTTGGATCCCCTACCTACACCCTGAAGAGTCTCTCTCTCTGCCTGCCGCTGAGCAGCTTCCGGTGACAATCTTTATAATAATTTGTCATTTAGAATATTTTTGAAACTGACATTTTTTTATTGTAAATATTATTATCTAGTCCCTGAAATATTATAATTTTGCATGCCCTCTATTTGCACACCTGGTTGAATATAGATAGATAGATAGATAAACACTTTATTGCACACAATTACAGAAACAAAATCAATACAGACACGAAAATCCGAAACGGCGTAGACTCGCTCTATTTGCATTGTATTCTGCATGACATTCAATAAGTATTCTGTAAAGAATCTACATTGAATAAAATTATCTGAATCTGAATACTTAACTAAATGTGGGCAAAAGCGGCCTTATCGCTGGAAGCGATCTCTTCCAGACAACCTTTGGGAGAGGAATCCGTAATAATGAAATGAGTAGTGCAGTGTAGTAACAATAATCATACTTAAATTATGTTAATTATAAATAAATAAGTAACTTAAACAGATACATATGATAAGATATAATAATACATAGTTATAAAATACTTGAATATAATACATATAAGTATAACATATATAAATACATATACGCATAATATATATATAAATATAAATACATAAGTAATCAGATAGTTTAAACTTATTTGCAAACAGGTTGTGAAAGGAGATGTTCATGTTCTTTCAGTTTGAATGTAGTAAGCGTTTTGGAGTGACGTATTTCCTGCGGCAAAGCATTCCACAAGTAGGCAGCCCCGACTGTAAACGAGTCTTTATAATACCCTGACCGATTGAACGGCGCTGTCAGAAGGTTGTCAGATGAAGAGCGGAAAGTGCGCGTATGATCAGCTGTTTGGTAACGGAACCGCTCGGTGAGGTATTGGGGAGAGGCAGGGTTGTTGAGTATGTTGTAGACCAGACTCAGCACGTGGGCGTCACGTCTTTGTCTGAGCGACAGCCATTTAAGTTGGATGCGGTACTCGGACACATGATCGAACTTGCGCAACCCAAAGATAAATCGTATACATAAATTTTGCGACGCTCCAATTTGTTCAGTAACTCCTCATTGAGATCAAGGTAGCACGAATCCGCGTAGTCAAGTATAGGAAGAAGCAGTGATTTCGCAAGCTCGATCTTGGTCCTCACCGGCAGCAGGTTTTTCCAACGTCTCAGCGACCCAACAGCAGCAAACATTTTGCGACTAACCTCAGTCACTTGCGGTCTCCAAGTCAGAGTACAGTCTAGGAAAACTCCCAGGTTCTTCACAACTTTACTATAAGGCAGTGCAACACCGTCAAACATCACAGGAGGTAAGACGCCAACATCAACACGTGCATACTGTTTGGGTCCACCGATAACGATCACTTGGGATTTTTTGGGGTTAACAGAAAGACCGTGCGACTGGCTCCATCGAAGAATAGCTTCCAGATCAGTATCTAGTCTATCCACACCAGCGGAGAGGTCATCCGAGGCAGCCTGTGTATAGACTTGTAAGTCATCGGCGTAAAGGTGGTAACTACAGGAAAGGTAAGGCGTAACAAAGTTAGTAAAAATAGAGAATAAAAGAGGTGAAAGCACTCCACCCTGAGGCACTCCAGCAGCAATGTCAGAGAAGGAGGAAGATTGGTCGTCAAGACGGATGCACTGACTGCGGCCACTGAGGTAGCTGCGGAACCAACTAATTACAACATGGGACATGTTAAGGGACTGGATCATTGCAAGGAGGATATCATAATCTACCGTATTAAATGCGTTACTAAAATCGAGCAGAGCAAGAATAGTCAAGAGCTGATTTGACATCCCTAGGCGTATATCATCAGTCACCTTTACGAGAGCTGTTACAGTGCTGTGCCCAGGGCGGAAGCCAGATTGGTACGGGCTTAGGACAGAGTTAGTGTTAATAAAGAGACAGAGTTGGTGATGTACAAGGCGCTCAAGAACCTTCGATAGGAAAGGAAGGACGATAATGTGTCGAAGAAGTAGGATTATTGATCTTAGGAATAGGGATGACAGCAGCTTTACGCCAGGTTGAGGGAAAACTGCCCGTGTCAAGGGAGAAGTTGAAGATATGGCAGAGTACAGGAACTACAATGGCACAGGAAAGGAGAATCATTTTGCGGCTAATCCTGTCTACACCTTCAGCGTCTGATTTAATAGCTTGAATGTTTTTCTCAACCTCTCCAATTGACACGGACCGGAAACAGAAAGAAGAAGGAGCAGTAGGTGGAGGAGATGAAAGAACAACAATCGAGTCAATTTTGACTGAAGAAGGAATAGGAGAATGGGTAGTGAATTGACGATTCAGAGCGTCAATGTCAAGGTTGGATAAGCAGGTATTTTTAGGCTTACCAATTCCTAGAGACTTTTAGAATAACCACACTTTGACCGGGTTACCATTTTCCACTGACTTGTGAATGTGACGTCGTTGAGCGTCTCTGCACAGCCTGCTGCACCGGTTCCTAAGTTCCCTATACCTGTCATGATTAGCATTCGTCGAATTGATCCGATACTTGACTTTAGCAGAATTCCTTTTAGCCATGAGAGCTTTGATGTCATCCGTCAGCCAAGGAGCTGGGAGATGTTTCAATTTAACAGGATGGAGAGGAGCATGCTCATCATAAAGTTGAATAAGGAGCGAGTTGAAAATCTCCAGTTTCTCGTCAACGGAAGACGCATCAAACACAGCTAGCCAGTCAATGTTATGTAGGTCGGTCATAAAACGGACATTGTCAATATTTTTAACCGACTTCAAAAAAGGAGGAGGTTCTATGTTCCACTGTATATATATGTCGTGTATACTTCCGGGTCATGAGTACGGTTCTTGTAATGACGAGAAATTATTTGAATAGCGACTGACTTCTGAGTGGTGTGACTGGGAGTGCGCGCCCCTCCCCTGCTTCCATTTTTGGATCAGTCTACGTGCGGCAGCCGAGCAAGGCACTTGGGTCCTGACTGGTGCTTGTGCTGGACATTAAATCATAGTCCGGGGGTCTAATATGAGTCATCAGGAGAAATACGCAAGTCTGACTACAGTGAGACGCGATGTGGCTAAGATGATGAGTGATTGTAATCGAAGAGTAAGCCTTTACAGCTATTTAGCACTATCGCCAATGTCAAATCACGACAACATTTTGTATGTTCACCGATTACTCCGTCAGTTGTGAACCGATATGATTTTTTTTTTACAACGGAAAGGGTACTCTTGAGGTGGTCCCATTGTCACCAAGTCAGGATCTGATGATGGGATCGTAGTGAAATCGAGAGCAAACCTCAAATTTTATAGGAGCTTTTAAAGTTTTTCATATATTTTTCAAAGCTATACAAGTATATAGCCTGTGTGGTGCCGGCAAAAAATAGTACCAACCCTTAGGTGTCGTAAAAGGTGACTAAGGGTTAATAGTCTCTACCCGTGGGAGTCGTAAAAGGCGACTAAGGGTTGAATACCAGAGATTAGGCAGCAGCATCCTTCTGTGTCACCCGTGTAGTGCCGGCATAGAATAGTACCAACCCATCTCTACCGAAAAGTGTGAAAGTGATATTGAAAGAAGAGTGAATGCTGGAAACATGGTCAATGGTGCCCTGCACGCCTTTATGAGGAGTCAGAAGGTGTCTCACAAGGCTCGTTTGGCTGTTCATGGGGGTGTTTTAGTACCAACACTGATGTACGGCAGTGAAAGCTGGGTATGGCAGAAGAAGCATGAAAGTAGAATTAATGCAGTGGAAATGAGAGCGCTAAGGAGTTTGATTGGTGTTAAATTGAGTGACAGGATTAGAAATAGTGTGATAAGAGAACGGTGTGGCGTAAAAGAAGACGTAGTGACCAAAATCGAGAAAGGGATGCTGAGATGGTTTGGTCATGTAGAGAGGATGAATGAACGAAGATTGACGAAAGAGATCTACCAGGCGAGAGTGAATGGAAACGTTGGAAGGGGAATGCCTCGGCAAACGTACCAGGACCAAATTCAGGACGTTCTGAATAAAGGCCAGGTTAAAAGTACCCTAAACCGACGAGCATGTATGAAAGGATTGATGAAAGTACAGGAAGCAAGGGAAGTATGTCAAGATCGTAGCAGGTGGAGGACTGTGGTCTCTGCCTACCCTGACGGGAAAGAGGCGTGATGTTATGTATGTACGAGTATGTATGTATCTCTACCCGTGGGTGTCGTAAAAGGCGACTAAGGGTTAATGAACCAGAGAATGGGCAGCAGCATTCTTCTGTGTCACTTTTTACGTGTTTCATATAATTTTCAAAGCTATACAAGTATGTTGCCCGTGTGGTGCTGGCAAAGAATCCTTAACGGTTAGGAGTTGGAGGATAATTCTTTCAAATTGTAGTTACGTTCTTTAAGATCGATAGTTTGAAGCATTTGTGGCCGAGTGGAAGTTGCTCTTTCTTTGCGATCACGAAAATTAAGTAACTTTGGACGTGGTGTAGTCAGAACCTGGATCAATTAGAGCAATTAGAGCATTCTGTCAATTGTAGAACGATTTTCAAAATTTCTTTTTTTTACTGATCATCAATTATAGAGTTAGAGATTCAGAGATTTATCATTGTAAACAGTGACATGATAACACCGCGTTTTTTGTGTATCAAAAGAATACAAGGCCTTTAAAATCGTATGTCCTAGCCACTCTTAAGCAGTGATCATCAGGATCAACAACACAACAACAACAACGACGACAACAGGATCAATCAGGGTTACCAACTAACTACCTGGTGGCATTAACACTAAACCTTGTAAAATAAAAATAATTTGAACAAAAATCAATCACCTCCTTCAAAATTATATAAGGAATCTATTACTCGTAGCACTAAAAAGTATAAAATAACCATAGCAGTTAATTATCAGTAACTTAGTTAAATAATAGAAAATAACCAAGCCTATGTTTTTTATTTTAACTATAAATTTACAAAAATCAGTTCATTTTGAAGTCGGTGCCGGCCAAGTCGCAAAACCAATTGAAGTATGTGCTTCTAGACAACTATCCTTTAAGTGTACTAGCTTACTCGCGCTACATAAGCTGTAGGTATACCATTACCAAATTACGACGAGTTTTCACTCTCCATCTCGTGCCTACTTCTTTATCAAATCTTTACCATTGACAATTTAATATGGTATCCCCAGATCCCCTCGACAGTAAAAAAATCAGCAGTTCAACGTCTTCTGTAGTAAAAACACTGGATAAGATATTGTTCCCTGCAATGCAACTTCTTGGGTGGCACCGACTCCAAAATGAACTGATTTTTGTAAATTTATAGTTAAAATAAAAAACATAGGCATGGTTATTTTCTATTATTAAACTAAGTTACTGATAATTAACTGCTATGGTTATTTTATACTTTTTAGTGCTAATAGATTCCTTATATAATTTTGAAAGAGGTGATCGATTAATGTTAAAATTATTTTTAATAAAGTTACGCTGCATGACAACTCGGGGCTTAGCTTTAGGACACCGGATCCTATACGACACAAATATTAAATCGTGGTACGAAAAAGATTCAGCGGGAAACTGGCCATGGCTGCTAATATGATCTGTCGACGATACAATGGTAAGGTCTAACCAAGACGGCGTACAGTTCGGAAAGTTGTGTATTGCTTTCAAGGGAAGGATATTAAGATCCATATCATCCACCACCGACCGTAGACGAATTGCACAGGAGTCACATTTCAAAAGACATGTGTTGAAATCACCCATTATAATGGTAGGATCGGCAGTGGGAACTAAGGTTTCAAGCAACGTCTCAAATTTAGAAAAATAGTCAATTTGCATCGAAGGGCTGTAGACTACTCCTAAAAGGACTTTAGAGTGAATATATCTACTGTACTAAACTTAAGATCTTTAACAATGTAGGTATATTCACGCAAATAAATGAATGGTTATGATTATGAAACGATCTCCAAATTGGATGAATCTTGATTTAATGGATAGAAAACCACTCTATTAAGCTAAATGCCATGCCAGCAATGGTGACATTTGGAACTTTGAACTGCCATGGCTTTGACCAATTTAGTGGATTTATGGGTTTTCATCAAACTTCCTATCTAGTCCAGTCGCTCAACGTCTTATATCGCCTTCACGTGAATTACGTGGACAGACACGCCTTATAAATGCACCAAATTTTTTCCAGGTATAGTTAGGTACTGTTTAGAACCAATTTGGGTCTATTCATGTAGGTAGAAAATAAAATCGGTGTTTATTTTCTGTAGAGGAAATATTAGATTAGTGGCGGGTATTCAAGGAAAATGTAAGGCGCGAGTCGAGCGCCGCCCGAGGCTTTGCGCGTCAGTACGATAAGTAAAGCGGGCCGGCGCCATGTTAGTTAGCAGAAGCAGTCGCAATACGGGAGATCTGGCGAACGGTCGCTTGGGTGCGCGTATCGGATAAGCCACAGCGGTGGTCGCGCTTGGGGTTGTTTATTTCCCGAATCGGGATTCGGCGGAATATCATATTGAGGTTGCGCGGGGCAATCAATTAAGTAATTTAGTGGTGAACTATCTATTCGGAGGCGTAAAGGGACTCGTGTCAGTGTGAACGAGACGCCATTTTTGGGTCGACGCAAGCGGCGCGTATGGACTCATAGTTATTATGTTATGGTAATAAGTGTGTCGTGAATATACCATTCGGGGCAGTTTCCTGGCTCGCGGGGAGGACAGACATTGCGGTTGATGGACAATTGTACGATAAGTGACTTGTTTTAATAAGTACCACGCCAGACGGGGCGTGGCCGGTGATAATTTGACTATATCTTGGCAATCCGCGTGGTGTGTGGGACGATTGATGGCAGTCGCCGCGGATTTGCTATGGACGTGTGATTGGAAGGCAGATTTCCGGAATTATCTGCTATAGGTAACGGGTGTCGACCTGCGCATTCGGTGAGCGCGGCGTGCTTGAATCACGAGGCTGGGGTTTGACCTGGATGCCGGCTGCGGGAACGGCCAGCACTAGGATCGGCGCAGGATCATCGGATCGACATCAGTACACATTATATAATTATTTCTATGTAATTGTATTTATTGGACATTCCTACTTGCACACAAATAGTAGGTACACTTCCAAATGTACATTTCGACTCGTCGCGACCACGGGAATCTCACCGGTAAGTGATTTCGGTAGGGTCGGTCAAGCGCGAGTCATCTGGGTAACGTAACGTAACGGGTGTGACACCGGTCACGAACGTACCATCTTGGGTACGATACGTGTAATATAGTTAAGGTAGTTAGTTCTAAGTTTAGCGCTGTGTATCGCAGCCCAATTTGTCACGCTCCCGCTCGGGTCTACGAGTGCACAGTTGCACTCCCGGGTACGTTTTACTCATAGGGCCCAGCGGACGTATCGGACCCGGGCCGCGGAGCGGACAAAACAGGTACATAGCTTTAAATTTTTGATAGGACCCAATTCTTGAATTTCCATTGAAAATTTTCCATTTGGTGAAATTGTAAGGCGTGTCTACGTGAAACAGCTGATCGACCGAACTAATCATTCTAATCACCGTATTAATTATGGGTATTTACATTTTTATTATCGTCTATATTATCTGATAATCATAAAAACTACGACTATATAAATTGCAGTATTAGATAAGTCGATTAGTTATACCAGACAAGATGCGTGCAGCAGTGTTGCTTATTCTGGGGTTAGCCGCCGTGTCCGGTAAGTTTTAATTTTTGATATGGTTGTTACAAATAACTATTTAGAAGCTTCGATCGTTACTCATCCCAGAAATATTAGACTATGAGAGTACTGCAAGTGATCACGAAATTAACAACTTTGAAGCGAGGGTAGTGGCCTAACCAAAGAATTCGGACTCCTTGCTCCGCGCGGAATAGAAGGAATACTGATTCATTTTCCTATGGAATGACATCTGCCATTGTGTCCCAAGTTGAAATGTCAAATCATCAAACGTGATTTGACATCCTCAAACAAAATTTAGAGAACGACAACGCCTATCCGTATTTACAATGACTGATTGAATGTCAGAATACCTTGTCACACATACATTCATTAATCTTGCTTCTATTACCAACCAAGAGACCTCATCATGGCCTACTTACTACATGCCTGATAAAAAGTTGTAAGGTTTTTGAGTTTTGATCTTTTTTTTTTCGATTTTTTTCCGCCTTGTAGCAGTTTTTTTGTTGCTGTGTCTACAAATGATAACTTTTTGGCTCAGTTTTTTTTTAATTACTTTTGGACATTTGCTTAAAACACTCTTATTTTCAACAGTGAATTAGAACTGAAATTTAAAAAGTCAAATTTATGCGAAGTTTTTAAATTGACCAAACGAACGACTAACTTTGGTGGGCCACAGTGTAAAAAAATGTATCACAGGTTCCGTGCCCACCACTTTAAAAACTTGCTTCATCATCATCATCATATCAGCCGAAAGACGTCCACTGCTGGACATAGGCCTCCCCTAAAGATAACTAACTAACTTGCTTAGTTTATGTCAATTTTAGAATTGTATCATTGTTACACATTTTCCGAATGGTTTTTTTTAATGATTTTTTTAAGGACAAAAGTCGCACTTTGGAGCTTGCGTAAAGAATTTTTTAAATATCTGTTCAAAAAGACTGTTTTAGATAAAGCAAATGTCCACAAGTAATTTAAAAAAAAAACTACGTCAAAACGTTATCATTTGTAGACACAGCCACAAAAAAACTGCTACAAAGCGGAAAATATCGAAGAAAAATCAAAACTCATAAACCTTACGTTTTATCAGGCTATATTTTGGCATGTAGTAGGCCATTATGAGGCCTCTTGGTGGATGAAGGGATATCCTCTATTAACTGGACACCCTGTATTTCTATGCTGTATATCTGGATAGCAAAATAAGCAAGGAGTCCGAATTCTTTGGATGAAAGCACAGAAAAATAAGGGTACTTAGAAGGAGGATTAAAGAAATAATTCGTCACAAGGTAGCGAAGGCGTCGTTCTATGGATTTGACAGGTTATTTTGAATATTTCCTAGTGATCATTGATAATTTGACATAAAAAATTGGGACATGTTGGCAGATGTCATCCCATAGTAAAATAAATTAGCAAGGTATCTATTCCGAGCGAAGCAAGGAGGTCCGAAATCTTTGGATGAAAGCTACATAAAAAGTAAAATAAAAAAAGAGGTCTGCCTTACATCTTCTTACAGTTTCGCTAGTCGAACTACATTTCGGTCACGCGCATTGGCAGACCAAAGTTGCAAGAGCCTCTTAAGACTGACCTTCCTGAGCCTATCCCATGTTGGTTATGCTTGGTTTTAAATAATAAAATAATTATTAATAATATTGTTGTAATAATTAAAGTCTCCGGATCCTGTCGTTGCAGAGGCAAGATAAATGAAATATTCAAAGTTGGAGACTTTAAACAAAAAAAGTATAAAGTAGCTATACGTACTAGTTCGCTTTATTAGGTAAAGCTAAATGTGTAGATACATTTTCCAACCTTTTAAGCTCGACTTTTGTTTTGCAGCGCTGCCGGCCAGCCCGGACAGGATCGTTGGTGGTTCCGCCACCACCATCGAGCAGTACCCCTACATGGCTGTACTGCTGTCATCCTCCACCGGCACGGCGTATAGTCATTCCTGCGGTGGCACTATCATAAACAATAGATCCATCCTCAGTGCCGCTAACTGCTTCACGTAAGTACACACGGCCGCAGATAAGTGGTAACACCAGTCTAAGCATAATCAGCGTTACGCTACAAGCTCCAGACACCAAAGCGTCTGGTGAGAATACGTTTGTGTCATATGCCACATACCAGGGTTTACAGGAGAGCGAAATTAAACAAAAACTTTAATTTTAGAAAAGGATATATATCATCGTAAATTTAAACCAAATTGTCAGAAAGGTACTCTGATATACTATTATTGCGACAATGTCATGTACTGTAAAGTAATGTACGAGTAATTAACGAGATTTTAACCATTTTGTGATTGCCATATCCATTATTGATGAGTAGTTGTTAATCGTTAAATGTATGATGTGACACAACTGTTTGGATATGGCATATGACATTTAAATACTTACGATTAAAAATTTTGCCACATCGTATAATGATTTCAGTCAGACAGATATATTTATAGGTTTTCTGATTGGTATAATTAATCATTAGTAATTATTTTTACTTTTTTAATGTTTTAAACCAACTCGCTATTTTAAAGTAATGTATTCAAGTTTGATTTGAAGGAAATTGTGTAATTACTTTATTAGGTCTTCAATGTCTTCAGAAATAGATTTATCGTTTTGAGGCATAAATTTACACATAGTCAAAATGTCCGATCTTTTTTTACTTGTGATTCTATTAACATTTTGTTCATTTGGAATTTTAGAAAAGTTCAGTTCTTCATCAGCCAAAACATTAATTCTTGATTTACAGTTCCTTTTATTGAACCTTAACCATATCTTTATCAAATCGTATTTGCATTTTAGCTGAAAAGGTTTTTCAGAATTGTAAACAATCAGTTTTATTTTCAAATAGTGCACGTCAGAAAAATAATAGTTTTAGCAATGATTTTGTAATTAAATAAATTAGTCATATTCACTAAATTGCATTAACTCGAATTCATATTTATCCGATTTTAATAAAAAAAAAATGGCAAATAAATGGTATTGGTGAAAATATTTCATAATAACGGAAATGACGTTCGATCATACTGTGAATGGTGTCAACTTCTTGTATTGTATTTCCAACGCTGTTGCCAACTTCTGAAAATTTCTGTTCAATAACTAAATCTAGTAAAATCATTGACGTAAGAAAAACGCTGCACCCCCTGGCGTAGTTTCCAAAATCTTTGAGTAAAATCCAAAGATTTTGGAAACTACGCCATTTTCTTACGTCAATGGTAAAATCAAAGATTTTGGAAACTACGAAGCGCAGCGTTTTTCTTACGTCAATGAGTAAAATGTATAATTTCTATAGACATATGGGAGTTCCGATATTGAGAGACGCATCTATCACTCCAAAGTATAAAGTGCGTAACTGTAGGCACAAGTCGATCATAATTTGTTAAAGAGTTGTACGTATAGTACTTATCTAGTCCCTGGTTAAAGATTCCTAATAAATGAGCTGGAAATAACATTACCGGACTTTCCATCCAAACTTTCGTACCAGATACAGTTGTGGCGGCGCTCAATGTATGCTTTCGCGCTCGCCCCGCAATGAACGTCGTACACTTCAGGTTGCTATAGTGAATCGTTGTTATTTCATCTGCTAGAAAACTGAAAATCTTATAAAAGTTACGCAAGCCTCGAAATTATAAATCACTTCCGTCTATCATTTGGGGTACATTTCCACACAGTTGTATGCTGCTAGTTTACTTAACTAGTATAATATGATAAAACATGGAATAAAGGACGTTACTGACAAACAAGAATTTAAAATGTGGGTAGGCGAGGTGGTTATGTGGATATGACTCAAAATGTCATCGTTATTATGTCGCTTAGCACACAAGTGTACGTTTCTGCCATATCCGGAAATAGCACAACATTATGATTAGGTACTTATTATTTTATAAGGCGGATATGGAATAAAATTTATATATTTTTCTCACTAAAAAATAAGTATTTCGACACAACGATTAGTGCTAAATGTGTGTTTTGGCCTGTTAAATCAAGATTTATTCTTAACTCCATTTTGCCATAAAATGGATATGGCACAAAAGTATTCTCAGCCGACGAAAGTGTTACCACTAATGTTAAGTCAACTGTGCTTTGAGCAGAAATGACAAGCCCGTTGGTGTGGTTGGCTGTGGTAGTGAGCCTGCCTTACACGCCGTGGGCCCAGGGCAAACATTTGTGAGATGAACATAAGTGTTTGTTCTGTCTCTCTTTCTGAGAAAATAGTTTGTACAGAATCGAGAGTATAATCAATTTCACGGGCTTTTGATAGGGGTTATTTTTTTTTTTTTTTGTTATTAAACTTTTTGCCGCTTCTAAATATTTGTGTGGATACGCGCGCGGGAAGGAAGTGGGCGTGGTGTGCGCGGACGCGAGGTGAATGCTCCATGATAGCTTAAAAATCTACTAGAACGACGATGAAACTTTACAATAACAATACTAGAAGAAAAAAACTTTTTTAAAGTTTTTTTTTTACAGGAATGCATTTATTTTAATAAAAATCAGTTGGGGTGTATGAGGGTTTCGCTTACTCCATTAACACGTTGTATAAGTCTCTGATATCCATAGTACAGGCTTTGCCTAGTTTGAGATCGGATGAGCTTGTGTGAAGTGTCCCTCAATTGAATTTCGGATTGGATCAGCGAAAGCCACTGGGTTGACTGTACCTGTAAGAAAACTAAAATGACAATGCTTGTTACCTCACATTTAATTGTATTGCAGCTCTATGCTCCAGCCCTGGCAATGGCGCTGCCGTGTTGGCTCTACTTTTGCTAACAGCGGTGGCACTGTGTATAACAGTGCTATGGTTATCCGCCACCCTTACTACACTTCCCGGACTCTAGACATGGACTTCGCCATCCTGCAAGTCTCTGGGTTCTTTACCTATGGGAACAGCATCGGCCCCGGTACCATCGCCGGCCCCAACTACATCGTTCCTGACAACGCGTCCGTCTGGGCCACTGGATGGGGAGCCCTTTGCGTAAGTTTGAAAATATACTCGAAGGAACACTTTGATAGGCGACTGTTTTATTTATTTTATAATTTTATTTTATTTGGATAACTTACAGCCTTACGAGTACTTAATGAAACATAGATAATTAAACAATAGTTAATAACAGGGCCATTACCAATTTGTCACAAAAATAAATCCTATACTATGAAACGAGATACATTTGTATATTATATATATATATTTGTAATCGGTTTCTCGAAAACGGCTCTAACGATTTCGATGAAATTTTGTATACAGGGGTTTTTGGGGGCAAAAAAATCGATCTAGCTAGGTCTCATGTCTGGGAAAACTCGTTTTCACCGTCTTTTTTAATATTTCTTAGCGCGTTTTATTGCGTTTAAGAAACTTACAGCGCCGCCATCTGTTGTCATATCGCCATACGGTCGCCCGGGTACTTACATATAAACAAAGCAATGAAAATAATGAGATACTACTAACTACACACATCAAAACAAGGAGTACCTGGTCGACCGAGTTTCGCTCTATAATAGCCGCCTCAACATTAAAATATCATCGGGTGAGCAAGCTATGCTTCTCGCCTACAGATGGCGCTGTAGGTTTCTGTTTAAGACGTGGTATTTATTTAAAATGCTAAGCACACGGGAAAACGAATTTTCCCAGACATGAGACCTAGCTAGATCGATTTTTCGTCCCCAAAAACCCCCGGATACTAAATTTCATCAAAATCGTTAGAACCGTTTTCGAGAAACCGATTACAAATATATATATATCCCACCAAAAACATAACTGTTAAAAAGGGGGCCAAGTTCCTATCGACTAATTGTTTGCCTAAAAAAGGGTTGAAATCCGATCCAATGCCAGGTTCAGATGCACTTTAATATCGATCATAATCGTCTTGATCAGCAGCCTGATCCACTAGTAAACATTTGCCATTCCCAAGATTCGCCACCAGATCCAGTCCTCCGCCTTCTGCATCCAGCGTCTATCCGCTACCTTATTCACGTCAACGGTTCATCTGGCCGAAATTCACTTTACCATACACCCAACTTAAAATATGGTATAGCTGTTAAAATACGCAGGTACGTTGAAAGTAATATCTAAAATGAAATACTTCTAAATTTGAACTTGGCCTGGAGGTTTTGATTACCGGTCAGTGAGTCAGTCAGTCATTAAGTGCCAAAATTAGCTATTTTCACGGGGTCATATTTCAGGATATACTGTAGCTATATCTATGAAATTTGGCAAATTGCTTCAGTATTAGTACGAGTATATGATTATGTAGGTACAGTTTTATCTCTATACTTGCAATAGGCACTGAGCTAAGCTGAAAAGTGGGTCGAAACGGTTCGTGTAAATAGTGCACGGCATGCGAGTGGCCTGTTGCGGGAACTTGGCCTAGGCACTGCCGTGCGCTTAGATTTATATATATATATACAAATATTGCTCGTTTAATAGTATAGGATTTTTTTGTTTCAATAAAATAAGGTTTACTGATGTCAAAATATCATATTACTTGCAATTTGTAAATAACTCAAATCCAGAATTATAGACATAGATCAAACCAGATTCCTACGTAGGTAAGTATTTACGTAAAAATAGAAAGATACAATCAACGACAGGTCCACCCTGACACTCGCAGTGCGACTCAAGCCCGTCGGTCGTGAAATAAGAATAGTACAAAATTTTATGTGCCAAACTTGATGTGCCCTTGACTATACCGCATACTGCTCTAAAACTGAACAATAATAATTAATTGTAAAATTTACTACGGTTACTACGGATCAAGCACACTTGATACAGTATACGCCGAGTATAAAAAGATTATAAATACCTAAGTGATGCTAAGATTGGTATGCCTCTGCCTGTTTGGACTACGATAGATCATGCCTCAGATAAGAAAAAGATACCTAGGTACATATAGTGGAAGAAAATTATCCCGATTTAAGACAGTGCTCTCTAATAAATATGCACCAGCTGGAAATAGTCTTAATCGATGCTAGGCATCATGAATACGTGTTCTGTGAGTTTTCGCCGGTTTCTGGCTAACGATAAACTTTTGAGGGCAGAAAAACCTTGAAAAATTTTGTGTTTTTTTTTTTTATTTTTCGCTTATTACTCGAATACCATGCATTATAGAGAAAATGTTTTTGAGGCAAAAAGAAATAACAAAATTTTGCGTTAGGTGATTTACTCGAAATTCAAATCAATATAGCAGTTTAGCCACAATCGATCGTTGAAGATCGGCAATTTTACCCATTTTTTTCCGCAATGCATTTTTTTTTCCATTTGCGCTCAAATTATACACAAACGGCTGAGGTTATGATGAAATGGTATATTAGCGAATTTATCCTCGTATATTTACCTAAACAATGATACCTCATTTACCATTTACTATCTGGAGTGTAGTGATTTCCAATTTATAGCTGTCAGCGCAATAGCCTCCGAAGTACATTGGTGAATTTTCATATAATTTGGGTATATTTTTTTTTTCTTAGATCCTAACTTATATGATATCATTATGTAAGGTCTTGGTTAGTGTATTATAAATATGTAATTTTAAATTATATTTGTTGTCTAGTTTTAGCGAAATTCAAGAAGAGGCATGGATGAAAAAATAAAACACCACATATTTTTTAAACGGTAAAAGGTAGAAACCTGGAACTGAGGAAAAAAATAAACATTGATAAGTTTTATACGTGAAAAATAATTTTGTCTTTCTACATTTGACGGTTCAGTAAAAAAATAGAAAAAACCGTAAAAATGGGATTTTTACGGTTTTTCGTATCTATTTTCTAAACCATTAAGGTAAGAAAGACCAAACTTCTACTCCCTTAAAGTACCTATCAATGTATGTTTGTAATTTTATTTTCAGGTTTCTATATTTAACCATTTCAGAAATATAGGGTGTTAGGAAAAAAAACTGAGATTTTTTAGATCTTCACTTAACGCTACCAGCTATAAACTGGAAACTACTATTGTAGAGAATTTAATGGAGATTATTTTAGTCTTTGACAAATTTATCCTATATCATATAGTTTTTACAGAAAATGAACAAAACCGCGGTTAGGGATTAATTTACGAACTAATTACAGCATTCCCAGCTGCTCCCACCTGGGACTTCTCAGGGCTTTTTTCAAGGTCATCTCCAGAGGTGTCCGAACACACTGGTACAGAAATCTAAATTCTCTCTCTCCATGAAGGCAAACCGCAGAGATCCTTTTCTGGGACGCATATTTATTTCATTTGTGCTCAATTTATAGACAATCGAATAAAGTTGTGATGAAATAGTCTATTAAGAAAATAAACCTCATTTGTTTACCTAAAAAATCGTATCTCATTTACTATAATACATGTAGTAGTTTCCAGTTTATAGCTGGTAGCGTAAAGTGAAGATCGGAAAAAACTCAGTTTTTTTTACTTAACACCCTTTATTTCTGAAACAGTTAAATATAGAAACCTGAAAATACAACTACAAACATATATTGATAGATACTTTAAGGGAGTAGAAGTTTGGTCTTTCTTACTTTAATGGTTTAGAAAATAGATACGAAAAACCGTAAAAATCCCATTTTTCGTTTTTTTTTTTTATTATTTTCTGAACCGTCAAATTTAGGAAGACAAAATAATTTTCACGTATAAAACTTATCAATGTTTATTTTTTGCCTCAGTTCCAGGTTTTTACCTTTTACCGTTTAAAAAATATATGGTGATTTATTTTTTCATCCACGCTTCTTCTTGTATTTCGCTAAAACTAGACAACAAAAATAATTTAAAATTACATATTTATAATACACGTTAGTAACTTATATGATATCATTATGTAAAGTCTTGGTTACAAGACTTTACATAATGATATCATATAAGTTAGGATCAAAGAAAAATAAACATACCCAAATTATATGAAAATTCACCACTGTACTTCGGAGGCTATTGCGCTGACGGCTATAAATTGGAAATCACTACACTCCAGATAGTAAATGAGGTATCATTGTTTAGGTAAATGTACGAGGATAAATTCGCTAATACACTATTTCATCATAATCTCAGCCGTTTGTGTATAATTTGAGCGCAAATGAAAAAAAATTGCATTGCGGAAAAAAATGGGTAAATTGCCGATCTTCAACGATCGATTGTGGCTAAACTGCTATATTTATTTGAATTTCGAGTAAGTCACCTAACGCAAAATTTTATGTTATTTCTTTTTGCCCCAAAAACATTTTCTCTCAAGCGAAAAATAAAAAAAACACCAAATTTTTAATGGTTTTTCTGCCCTCAAAAGTTTATCGTTAACCAGAAACACTTATTCATGATGCGTATCATCGAATAAGACTATTTCCAGCTGGTGCATATTTATTAGAGAGCATAAATCTAACTTTCGTACCCTAATAAGCTTAAACAAACATAGATAAACTAACAAAAATGCATTAATTTTTGGGTTATTACTTAATAAAAATAAAAAATAAAAATAGTCTTTGTTCTACCATAATAATTAATACATTTGGAATATGTTTTTTTCATGCTTGTCAATATCATTAATATTTCATTTTAGTTATTTTAAATTATATTGTCTAATAGCAACCCAAATACGTTATTGAAAACACCGTTTGAGTCGTTCAAGTAGTTTGTGAGGTATTTATTGGTGCGGCCGCTAAATATTTCGCGAACCTTCTGTCTGAGTGAACCGTTTGTAATGAAATAAAGCTTATATGATGCACAGAAAGAAACCCGACGCGTCATTGAAAACCTCGTTTGAATCAGTTCAGTGGGCAAGTTCTTGGTTCTGCAACTTGAAACTTTGTGTGTCTTCTGTCAGAGTTAAACTTTAGCAATGAGTAAGCCAAACGCGTTATTGAAAGCCACGTTTGAATCGGCTCAAAAGTTTTTGAATTATTCGCGCCTTCTTCGCTTGAAACTTTGCGTAACTTCTATCTGAGTGAACCGTTTTCAACTAACCTAAGCTTATATATTGCACGGAAGTACCTGATCCAAGCACGTCATGGAAATGCCAGTTGAAATCGGTACAGAAGTTTGTGAGCTATTGGCGCCGCCGCTTGAAACTTCGCGCACCTTCTGTCTGAGTGAAACGTTTTCAATGAAAGTAAGCTAATTGCAAAGAATTAAGCAAAACACGTTATTGAAAACCCCATTTAAATCCTGTTAGTAGTTTGTTAGTTATTGGGGCCGCCGCTTGAAACTTAGTGAATCTTCTGTCTGAGTAAACCGTTTCCAATTAAACTAAGCATACATGTTGCACGGAGTGGGCCAAATACGTTACTGAAAACTTCGTTTCAATCGGTTCAGTTGTTTGTGAGTGGCGTCGCCGCTTGAAATTTCGCGCACCTTCTGTCTGAGTGAGGCGTTTTCAATGAAAGCATGTCAATATGTTGCAAAGAAGTAAGCTTGACAGGTTATTGAAAACTCCGTTTGAATCCGTTTAATACTTAGTTTGTGAGTTACTTTGCGTACCTTTTGTCTGAGTGAACCGTTTGCAATAAAACTAATGTTTTATGTTGCATGAAAAAAGCTTAACACGTGATTGAAAACCCCGTTTGAATCGGTTTAGTAGTTTGTGAGTTATTGTCGCACAGGCAGTTTGATAATTTACGTTAGTGTAGCTTCTCATTGAGTGAACCTATTTAAATGAAACATATTCTATATGTTGCTCAGAGCTAAGCTTAACCTATCTACGAAAACCGCGACAAAATCCGTTCAGTAGTTTCGGAGTTTATCGAATACATACGGACAGACAGACAGACAAAAGTTTCCAAAAGTATATTTTTGTGTTTTGTTAGTCCTTTCTTATCGCCTGCACTCATTTTTTTATAAATTAATCAAAAGTACAGACACACGGTTTCTACTCTTTTATTATATGTATAGATAGAAGCTTATTCAAGTACCTACACAAAGTTACACAAATAGAAATATCTTAAAGATGGAAGAAACATCATCTTCCATTTGCTGGGTCAAATACCGGGACAAAAAAACAAGACAACTTTATTAGTCTTAACATATATCGTAGGTATATTTATCACTGCTTCTTGCAGCTGCCATATTTTTTTTGCCGTCTGGGCTGCCTAATATTGATATAAATTCAGAACAAGATAAATTCATAAGTTTAACATCAAACTAAAAATTCGTTCACAAGAAGCAAAAGTATCAGTCGGCTGATACGGTTGACGAAATTTAAATTGCGATCATGCTTATCTCAGCCATTCCGGGACATTATGTAGAATTCCGGGACCCGGGACGTACACTCTTATTCCGGGACTATCCCGGTGAGTCCCGGCCATCTGGCAACCCTAACCAGATCACACACTTCCACTGGCAATCAGCCGCGCCGGCGCCGTCTGAACACACTTTTTCCTAGGTTCACTTCACAGTCATTATGGAAAACAATCAATAACCTAGATCTCAATCAAAACCTAGAGCTTCATCGTTTTTTACAAGACAACCGGCTCGCAGCGCGTGTACACTCAAAATGGCAGATGCCAAGCGCGTCGCATGAGACGCAATCGCAGCACAAGCAAAACTCACGCTAGATTTTAAAAATGGTTGCTTGAAATTACAAAAACGATTTAGTAATATTACTATAAGAATATTTTAGTAATTTCAAGCAAATTGTTTGTCAGTACAAGGACGTTGTCATTAAAAATTACTAAAGTTTGTAACGTTGCCATTACGGTTGCCATGTACTAAAACCACTTGCTGATAATAAAAAACGAATTTTCTAGGAATATTAAACAGATTTGCAGGAATTACAAAACTTTAACAACATTTACTATGATAATTGAAATTGGTAATATCTTACATTTACTATTAAAGTTTTTGATAAAAAAATTGATAAAAAAAGCTTTGATAATTTTTGATAAAAGAAGTTTTTGATAAAGTAATACTAAGCTTTTGATAAAAAATAATAATTATTGCAATTACAGCCTAACTTTTATAAGTAATACTAAAACTGGGTTTTTCCCTCTATTACAGTACAAGACAGTTTTGTAATTTCTGGTGGTGTTTTTTTTTGTTTCTCAGTGATAAACAAGTAAAAAGTCATTATTTGTACATATGTTTTGAACTGAGATGCCTTTTTGAAAAATAGGTCGGTAGGTTGTGACATTTTATTTTTAAACTAGCTGTTGCCCGCGACTTCGTCCGCAAAGGATTCTATCAATAGATAGATAAATAGATAGAAACTCTTTATTGCACACAAATTTACAACAATTACGTTCGAAAAACATATCTTATTGCGCGGAAAGGCGGCCTTATTGCTTAGAGAAATCTCTTCCAGGCAACCTTAAATCTATTTATCTGTAGTATGACCACCATCCACTGCCCCTCTCCCACTCCCCCTCCCTTTCCCTCTCCCCCTCCCTCTCCCTATCCCTGCCCTTAACCGTACCCCTATCCCTATCCTACCACTATCCCTACCCCTAACGCCATCTTAACCGCTATCCCTATCCTTATATAAACATAGAAACGACACCCATATTGATTTTTAGACATTTCAACCCTATCGCACCCCAACCCCATCCCCAGGAGATAATGGCCCACCACGTTGGATTTCAAAATTGTTGTAGTTTTCGTAATCAGCGACCCGAATAACCATACAAACGATACCCATGTTTGTTTTTAGAATTTTTCGCCCCATTTCCCCCTTTTATGGGATTGAATTCTGAAAAATCTGAAACATTTAGTAACTCATTTTTTTATAGGAGCCCTCCTGTGAAGTTACGAATAATACGGTCTAGCTTATATCTTGTTTCCCCATACAAACTTTCAACCCCCGTTTCAGCCTTGGCACACATACTTTCAAGAATTATCATGACCACTATACTAAATTTCAAAACCGAAAACATTTTCGTAATTAACGTCCCAATAAAACATAGAAACGACACCCATATTGATATTTTGACATTTCAACCCCATCGCACCCCAACAGAGGATGATGGTACTTCACGTCCACGACGTTGGATTTTAAAATTATTGTTGTTTTCGAAATCAGTGACCCGGTAAATCATACAAACGATACCCATATTGTTTTTAGACATTTTCACCCTATTTCCCTCTTTTAGGGGTTGAATTTGGGGTGGAATTTCAATAACAGTGATGGACGTTGCATAGAATTACAACCCTAAATTTAGTGGTTTTTACTTTGAAAATGATGGATTTTCAACTTCATCCACTTCAAAGGGCCCTTAGGGTGTAAAATTTTCAAAATCCCTGACACGTAAAAATTATTTTTTAATCTTCAGCCCAAACACAAAATTTGAAGATCCTAACTTCAAAACTGACGGACTTTCATACAAACTTTCATCCCCATTTTACCCCCTTGGAGGTGGAATTTTGTAAAACCTTTTCTTAGTGCACCCCTAGACCTTATAAGGAACCTACGTGGCAAATTTGGAATCTCTAGACCCAGCGGTTTGGGCTGTGCGTTGATATGTCAGTGAGTCAGTCAGTCAGTCACTTCTTCTTTTAAATACGTGTTATCGGAATAAGCGAAACTGAGATCGAGAGTAGAATCAATTTCACGGGTTTTTGATAGGAGTAATTTTATTACTTAAATTTTTGCCGCTTCTATTCTAAATACGAGTATTTCTGTGGATACGCGCGCTGCCGGCAGCGCTGCGCAGTTCATGAGCGGTGAGGACCGCGGTTCAAGTGGGCGTGGCGTGCGCGGAATGCGTGGACTAGAACAACGATGAAACTAGAACAATGATGAAACCTTAAAAAATCTTTTTTTAAGATTTTTTTACGGGAATGGATTTATATAAAAAAAAAACATTTTCATCATCTTTCTTCTTAATTTGTAGGAAAGTGACGGCACTTATAAGAAAATTATCTAAGGACATTTTAAAACTTGTCAAATTATTAAAAAAAATACATGTAATTCATAGTCGAGTGAGCAATGGTTCTCAAACTACAGTTTACCGCGTGGAAGTATGCCCGCGCGCATCGTACACTCTTCCTAAAATAATGGGTCATCCACTAAGTAGAAGCTTTGGATTGAATTTTTACTTAAGTACCTATTTAAAAGATTTTTCCGCATTCTTCATTACAATATTCTTACTCCAATCACGTTATTGAAAACCTGGTTTAAATCGGTTCCAAAGTTTGTGAGTTATAGTCGCACAGGGAGCTTGATGTCTGAGTCAATTGATTGCAATGAAACACAGCTTATAATGTTTTATGGAAGTAGACCAAATACGTTATTGAAAATCCCGTTTGAATCGGTTCAGTAGTTTGCAAGTTATTGGCACCGCCACCGCTTGAAATTTCGTATACCTTCTGTCTTATTGCATTGTTTGCAATGAATTTAATCATATATTTTGCATGAAAGTAAGCCAAACATGTTATTGAATTGACAAGCTTCAAAATGTCCAAGGATAATTTTCTTATACCTAACTGCCGTCACTTTCCTTAAGAAGAAAGATGATGAAAATGATTTTTTCAACTGGATCATGCAACGTCGAAGGCTGTAAATCAAAAATTACTTATCGTATCAACATAAATTTTGCACTTTTGTTTAGGAAATTTAATGTGAATTAACTTTTTCTTTGAAAGTTTGCTACTATCTGTGACCTTTTTTCTGTAAAATGAAAAAATCCACGGCGAGGGACACTTTTGAGGGGGAAAGAGGGGGAAGGGGGGCAAAAAGAGGGAGTTCAAAAGGCTTTGTTGGATTCAGCGGGTTCGAATTAGTAAGGAATCACCGTTTACCAAAAAGTAATATAATTTGCTTCTAAGAATTCGATTTTTTTGGAAACTTTACAAGACTAATAGATGGGACTATGCCCTCCGAGAATGATCGTTTATATAAAATACATAAAGAAAGGTTCAACTAGACTCTCAGCACAGTTGACTATCAGCACCATATATTGAATCGAGTCCAGGTGACTTGTTCTTATCCAAAGATTTCAACGTTCGGAGTAATGAGTACTTATCAATCTCTATAGAAGAAATAGAATAGGCTGATTCCGCTATGGCAAAAAAAATGTGTAAATACGTGTGAGATTTCTGTGACAGGCAGAGACACTTACCAAGTATAGCAAGAAATATAGCACTCTCAAGTTTATACAACGTGTTAATGGAATAAGCGAAACCCAACACCCCAACTGATTTTTATTAAAATAAATCCATTCCCGTAAAAAAATCTTAAAAAAAAGATTTTTTATCTAGATATTGTTATTTTAAAGTTTCATCATTGTTCTAGTTTCATCGTTGTTCTAGTCCGCGCACTCCGCGCACGCCACGTTGTATACAACGTGTTAAAGGAATAAGCGAAACTGACTGGGAAAATAGTTTCTTCAGAATCGAGAGAGTAGAATCAATTTTTAACCGACGAAAAAAAAACGGAGGAGGTTCTCAAATCAACGCGTTTTTTTTTTATGTATGACCACGCTTAACTTTTTACAGAGTAGTCCGATTTTGATAATTCTTTTTTTATTGGAAACGGTATACCCCGACGTTGGTCCCATATAAATTTGGAAAAAAAAAATCAACCCTAAGGGTAGGAAAACAGGGGATGATTGATTGTTCACTGACTGATTGTAATGTATGACCACGCATAACTTTTTACAGAGTATTCCGATTTACTCTAAGGGTAAAAAAATAAAATTTACAGTCACAAAAAATTGTAAAATAAAAACTTTTTAACAAAAAAATTTAACCGCCGAAAAAACTGAAAAGCAAGAAATAAAACTTTTTTATTTAACCTTAATAACAAAATGTAAGTATAACCGAGTAATTTTGAGTCGGCGCCAAACAAGCAAATTAATTAATTACGTAAAGCGTGATGCACGGCGGCGGCGCCAACTCAAAAATACTCGGGTATACTTACATTAGTTTAAGAACTTTGTTATTAAGGTTAAATAAAAAAGTTTTATTTCTTGCTTTTCAGTTTTTTCGGCGGTTTGATTTTTTTGGTAAAAAGTTTTACGGGTTTTTGATAATGTTACAAGTGAGCACACAAGCAGGTGGACCAGATGGTAAGTGGTCACCACCGCTCATAGCACGCACTGTCTTATAAATCGCATATTTTAACACTAATAAGACAGAAAAGCGTGTTGAGACCTAAGAGACTTTGAGAACTATGATGGTATATCTCATGTGCCGGTAATTTCACTGGCCCCCTTGACCCTTACCCTTCAAACCGAAACACAGCAGTGCAAACATTGCTGCTTTACGGCAGAACAAAGCAAGGGGGTGGTACTTCCCCAGACGGACTTTCCACAAAAGCCCTACCACCTTCGAAAGGGTTTCGCTTATTCCATTAACACGTTGTATATGTTTAGTTTTGGAGAATTAGCGGTTGAATTAAATATATTTTTACAAAAGCACATAAAATATGTAAAACAAAGCAATGACAGTCACTTAAGTTTGTTTACATCCGTTTCACACTGGCTCGAGTAAATCGGACTTGTGTCAGACTTCCTGGCGAATGTTCTACAGTGTTTTACCCAGACGTAAGCATAACCTAGTTCATCTGCTATGTTATAAACTTTAAAAGCCACGTCTGTACTCCGGGTTGGGCTTCCTCTCTATCCACTACTTAGAGGTTGGTAACTCATTGAAGTCAAGTTTTGAGCTACAAATATGGACTTCTTGCTCGAATAGCAGAAAATTAAGTCATAAATGGTAGTTTCATACCAAATAGTACACTATTTGGTATGAAAACTACCATGTATGGAACCTGTAGTATTCTCTAAACAATCATTCAATGCTTCTTCTTGTTTTATCACTAAAACTTCTTCTTATATTTAAGAGCCACGCTCTTGTCGGTGGAGCAATCACGGTTTATATCTGTCCTCTGCCAATGATTTAATATCCTGACACGACACGATTAGGTCAAAATAAGTGCGTCTTGGTCTTCCTCTACTGCCTTCAACTATTCCTTCAATAATATTCCTTATGAAATTGTCGTGTCGTATCTGGTGTCCATTCATCGTCCCTCTTCTACTTTCGACGATTTTCAACAGTCTTTTACTTCACCTATTTCTTATTCGTTTTTATTACCGTCCAGCTGATCCCATCATTCAATGCATAAATTGTAATTTCTCTTTATAGTTCGGATGCGGTCGACCTGAGGCCCTGCATCACGTAGAGATCTGGGCCGTGCACCAGGGCATCTGCAGAGAGCGTTTCGCCGAGCTTGGGTTTACTATCACCGAAAACATGTTGTGCGCCGGTTGGTGGGAAGTGGGCGGTCGTGACCAGTGCGATAATGACGCTGGTGGTCCTCTGTTACACAACGGCGTCGTCGTCGGTGTCTGCTCCTGGGGTTATCAGTGCGCTACTGACCGCTACCCTGGAGTCAACGCTCGCGTCTCCTCTGCATCCACATGGATAGCTGACAATGCTTAATTTACTATCTTGACTGTCTGTCTGTGTTATAGCTACAGCTAGGTGAAATACAGATCTGATCCAGTCGAGTTTTTCTCTACATAGAAGCTTGGATATTCAATCTTCTTGTTTATGATAATAAATTTCTTTGAATTGACTTTACTTGTTTTTTTACTACGTATTTGGTGTCTATACGATTAGTAAGGGTGCTGTCATGTCTGCCTCTTAGACTGATGATAAAAACAAAGGTACAAAAATATTGGCAGACATCCACATCCCTGCTTTTTTGAGGAATTTAAATTGGACAATGAAACGTAGGTACACCTATGACTATGACTGTTCGATTAAACACAATGTATAGGACCAAAGAAAAATGGTCTTCCACCATAATATCCTTGCGTTTTAAAGTTACAGAGCTTCAAAATGCAAAAAACCACTACTTCGTCTCGTGATAATGCAGAGCCCTGCATATCTGCCTCTTCGATTTTCTACATACATGCATAATATCACGCCTTGTTCCCATCGGGGTAGGAAGATACCAGTTCTCCACCTGCTACGATCTTGACATCCTTCCCTTGCTTCCTGTACTTTCATCAATCCTTTCATACATGCTCGTCGGTTTAGGGTACTTTTAACCTGGCCTTTATTCAGAACGTCCTGAATTTGGTCATGGTACGTTCGCCGAGGCCTTCCCCTACCAACGTTTCCATTCACTCTCGCCTTGTAGATCTCTTTCGTCAATCTTCTTTTATTCATCCTCTCTACATGACCAAACCATCTCAGCATCCCTTTCTTAATTTTAGTCACTACGTCTTTTTTTACGCCACAACGTTCTCTTATCACACTATTTCTAATCTTGTCTCTCAATTTCACACCAATCATACTCCTGAACGCTCTCATTTCTACTGCATTAATTCTACTTTCATGCTTTTTCTGCCATACCCAGCTTTACCAAAACGGCTCTATGAACAGCCAGGCGAGCCTTGTGAGATACCTTCTGTCTGACTCTTCATAAAAGCATGCAGAGCACCATTCACCATGTTTCCAGCATTCACTCTTCTTTCGATATCACTTTCACACTTTCCATCTCTCGTAAACTTAGAACCCAGATACACAAACTCCTTCACTTGTTCGACATCTTCAGAAGTATTTTAAACAGCAGCCACGAAGGCAGACCAAAAATACCATAGACAAATAAGGGTAACTAGAAGGAGGATTAAAGAAATAAGTTGTCACAAGGTAGTGAAGGCGTCGTTCTATGGATTTGACGGGTTATTTTGAATATTTCCTAGTGATCATTAATTTGACATAAAAATTTGGGAGGTATTAGTAAGGTATCTATTCCGAGCGAAGCAAGGAGGTCCGAAATCTTTGAAAAATACATTATTAAGTATCTTAATTTTATTTTATTTTTTGCTTTAACTCAAAAACGCAGCGACGCACAGAAAAACTTGTTAGGACCAAATCGATTCGTATTGAGCTGATCTGTCATCCCTATTAATATGAATCATGAGCAAATCATATGTCCAAATTTTTATAAAGTATAAAATATGCAATAAATACGATAATATTCACTTGGAAAGTATTTTGTTTTATTTACATAGATCATAAACAAAGAACTTGATAGAATGATGACATGGTATCTATGACATACAGCGTACAGCCAGTAAACTATATAAAGAAGAAAAGAAGGTTGTAACACAAATGGCAGCCAGCACCCTAACTAATAAGATTCAGAGACGAAACTAAACGTGGACTCAAACACAATCAATCAGCACCTACCTCCGAGCTTACTGAGTGAGGTGAGAACACAAATATTGTGCCACTCTGTAGGCTATCTGTTGAGCCCATTGACGTAAGAAAAACGCTGCGCTTCTAAAGGACCTGAACCTATTGTCTATGGAAAACTTAACTGATAAAGTAATGCTATTTCTTTCTAACTAATCTTTGTTTAGAAAGGTTGGAAAAGTACAACAATACTTTATCAGTACCGAAACTTTTTTTTCCGAAAACGCTTTGTCGCCGGTCCGCCATACTGGTATTCAATATATTTCAGTACGTGGGCTGTCAAATTGTTGAACGAGTTCGACAAACTTATTGCTTTGTAAACAAAGATTTCAGTTAAGAAATGTTTTTATAAATACATTACTTTACTTAGGCTTCGGCAGGATGCCAAAGTGTTCTATTTTGTTGTGTAGTGCAATGAAAATCAAGAACCATCTACAATTATCTACGCGCAAGGAAGTCGCTGGTTATTTCCCTTTTTAACGACTGTTTCTCATATCTGTCCCATATTTTTTTTTATGAAGCAGTATTCAACCATAACGTAAATAAAAACGACGCAATATTTTAGGCTGCATAGTATGAAGGTAACTTATCTTTCCTAAAACATCTTTGCAATAAATACGATAATATTCACTTGGAAAGTATATTGTTTTATTTAAACAAAGAACTTGATAGAATGATGACATGGTATCTATGACATACAGCGTACAGCCAGTAAACTATATAAAGAAGAAAAGAAGGTTGTAACATTCGTCCCCCCCATATATAGCTCCTACATCTCTTCGATGAGGCGGCGAGGAGGTCTGATGGTCCGCTGGCTACGACGGGTTGTAGTAGCAGGTGGAGACGGTTATGGTGACGCTGATGACGAGGCAGTGTGTAGATATGGTGTTCGAGAGGGTGATGATTCTGAATACGGAGGTGATGCACTTTGTATAGTTCCCAAATGTGCAGGCGATGGTCTCTCTCCTGATGGTACAAACACCGCAGCGGTTTGATTGGTTGCAGGTAGGGAATGTGAAGGTGATAGTGAAGAAGCCAGTCTCTGTGTTGATGGTATAAATTCCGAAGCAGTTTCACTGATTGAAGGTAGGGTAGGTGAAGGTGATATTGTAGAAGGCAATCGAGTTCGAATGTGATCGGCAAGACGCCGTCTTTCTTCCCCTGCTGGTGTAGTAACAACATATGAGTAAAGATGTTTTCTTGCGGATATAGTGGCTGGTTTCCAAGTTTTATCCTGACTTGCGCGAACGAACACAGGATCACCGGGTGCATAATTAGGTGCAGTTGACGAAATGTTTGCTTGAACTTGCTGGAATTGTAAATTTCTTCTTTTGTTAGGCCTTATATTCGCCAAAAGACAATTAAGTCGTCGACCAAACATCACTTCTGCTGGTGATTTTCCTGTTATGTTATGTGGTGTGTTTCGGTACGTGAATAAAAATTCTAATAATCGTTCGCGTAACGGATCTTTTTCTGAAGAAGACATTCTTGATTTGGAGGTGCGAACTAGTCTCTCAGCTAGGCCATTGGTCCTAGGGTGATACGGAGAGGATCTGATGTGTAAAAAACCTTGGCTCTCACAGTAATTTTTGAAGTCGTGTGATGTAAATTGTGGACCATTATCAGAGACAATCATAGAAGGAAAACCGAAGATACAGAAAATTTCGTCTATAGCTGAGCACAGAGTTCGGGTCGTGATGTGTTTTAACGGTTTTATTTCTATCCACTTTGATAGAGCATCACACAATACAAGCCAATATGATCCTTCAAATGGTCCAGCAAAATTGATATGAATGCGTTCCCAAACACTTTCTGGAATTGACCAAGAGAAAACAGGAAGTTCGGAATTACAAGGACGATTTGGTTGGCATCTATTGCAATTTTTAACAAAAGTGTCTATATCGTCTTCTAATGACGGCCACCACACATAGTATCGGGCGAGTGCTCTCATGGCTGATATGCCAGGGTGACCGCGGTGCAGAAAGGTTAGGACTGATCGACGAAGAGAGACCGGAATTATCGTTCTACCCTGCCATATAAGAATATTATTTTCTATTGAAAGTTCGTTGCGTTTTCTGTAAAAGTGTTTAATTTCTGCTTGGTCATAATCAATTTCTCGCCATCCTGTGTTAATGCACTGTATAACTTTTTTTAGGGTAGAATCTTTTGTTGTTGCTTCACGTATAAGTTTCTCTGACAGTTGCAGATCGTGTACTTTAACGCCCATCAGGCGTGATTCAATCTTGTGAACGCCAATTTCTGGTTTTGACGGTTCTGTGTTAGAATTAGGCAGTCTAGATAAACAATCCGCTAATATGTTGTGCTCTCCTTTTCTATGTCGTAATTGTAACTGCCAATTATAAGAGCCCATCTAACTAGCCGATTGTTAGCTAATTTTGGGAGGTTCCTTTGTAGACCCAGAATATAGATCAAAGGTTTATGATCTGTCACAAGAGTAAATTTTGAGCCTCGAAAATACTGATCAAATTTCTTTATAACAAATAGAATAGCGAGGGCTTCACGATCAATTACAGAATATTTTGTTTCAGCAGGTCGGAGTTTCCGTGATGCGAATGCGATAGGTTTCTCGACATTTCCATTTTTGTGAAAAAGTACTGCTCCTAAGCCTTTTTCCGAGGCGTCGCATGCTAAGAACAGTGGACGTTTTTCATCAAAGGCTATTAAAGGCTTTGAGGATACAATGCAAGATTTGGTAGCTTCAAACATTTTGTTTTCGTGTTCGGTCCATCGCCATGTTCGACGTCCGCTTGTAAGTTCGTGCAGGTCTGAGCATAATCCATGTAAGTATGGGACAAAACGTTCGTAAAAGTAACCAGTCCTAAAAAAGATCTCAGTTCCTTAGCATTTAAAGGTTGAGGAGCTTCCTTGATGGCTTGAATTTTAGCTTTTGTTGGTCGTATTCCGTTCTTGGATATTGTATGTCCAAGATATTCGATTTTTATTTCGAGAAAAGTACATTTCTTCAGGTTGACCGTAAGGCCCGCTTTTTGTAATTTTTCAAAGACAGTGGATAGGGTGTTCAAATGTTCATCCATGGTCCGCCCAGTTACTGCTATATCGTCGAAGTAGACAGCTACGTTAGGAATGTCTGCGAGCAGTTCGTTAAGGTAGTGTTGGAATATTGACGATGCTGTTGAAATCCCAAAAGGCATTCTGTTGTACTGGAAATATCCTTTATGAGTTGATATGGTTAAAAAATTTTTGATTCAGGTGCAATCTCAAACTGTAAGTAGGCATCCTTTAAATCAATCTTAGAAAATAGTTTGCCACCTGCAAGGTTTTGGCGAAGTCGATCGAATATTGATACGGGGTGTAGATGTTTGATCAGAGCTGCATTCAATGTGCTTCGGTAATCTCCTTATATTCTGATCTGGCCTGTAGGTTTAACGAGGTTGACAGTAGGTGTGGCCCATTCTACTGGGGTTACGTTAGGGTCAACTTTAAAAATGATGCCTTCTTAAACAAGGCGATTTAGTTCCAATTCAATGTTTTTTCTCATACCGAATTTGATGGGTCTTGCTGGCAAATGAACTGAACATGTATGTTGACTTGATAATTGGACGCTTTACCCAGTTTTCCATCAAATAAGGAATTGTATTTGTTTAGTACTTGTTTGAGTGTATGAGGACTATCTTTGATAAAGTAGACAGGTTTTGGGAACTGCATCCCAAATAATTCACTCCAATGAAGGCCAAAAAGCATAGGGTCTGCGTGTTTTAAGAATACGACTGGTAATATTTTTTTAGTTCCACTAAGTTTGACTGTGACGTCTGTTATCCCCTTAGGTTTAAGTTTGTTGTTACTGTAAGCTCTCAGTTTTGGGGCTTGTGTCAAAGGTGGTGAGCCTAGTTTTCGCCAGAATTTTGTGTTAATGATTAGAGTATGAAGAACCAGGGTTCCAATCCATCGTGCAGTCTATACCGTTAATGTTAACATCGATTCTTTTACAGTCTTTGAATGGTTTTGTTGTTACGTTGAAGACAAAATTGATATCGTCCTCATCACTTGATTGAAAACTTTCATTAGAGTGGTTGTCTGATGTTGAAGATGTGTGTCTGGAGCTCGAAACTCTGTGCGTTTGTTTTGGTTTCTGACGTGTTCCTCTTTTCGCTGTCGAGATATAAGCCCTTCCAGATTTGATACAACAGCTTTCGAAATGTACTTCCACGTTGCATTCTTTCCATACATGGTTTCTTGTATTTCTCATGCTTGCCACAACGGAGACAATGATTGTTCTTAATTTTCTGGGACGAAATGTTCCTATTTGTTGATGTGTTTTATATTCTCTGTTTTCTTTGAATTTTGTTGACACTTGTGTTTGGTGTGTCACGTTCTGCTTGTTCCCTGGATTGTGCTACGGCAAATATTTGTGCAAATGAAACTTCTTTCAGTACCCCTTCTTGGAATTCTTGAAGATCAGGCCATTTCTGTTTCAGGTCAGTTTCTAGTTCGTTGTGGTTTAAACCTGTGGTAAAACGGTCACGGAGCTGTCGTTCTAGAAATGCATCTTCATACCCGCAATCAAGGCTGAGGTTCTTGAGACGATTAGCGTAATGTTCCATCGTCTCACCGTTTTCTCTTATACATTTCCAGAATTCAGTTAAAGCACGGTACCTTGTTTTTTAGGGTTCCGTACCTCAAAAGAAAAAAATGGAACCCTTATAGGATCACTTTGTTGTCCGTCTGTCTGTCTGTCTGTCAAGACCCTTTATCTCACGAACGGGTAAAGGTATCAGGTTGAAATTAATAATATATATTAGGATCCATGAACCACACAACATCTGAAAATTTCAATTTTTTACAACGACGCAATCAAAACATATGGCATTTTATGTCCTCATCTCCATACATTTATGCAAAAATGCAAAACCTACAGGGTACTTCCCGTTGACCTAAAATTATGAAATTCGGCAAGAAGCTAGGTCTCACAGTACAAATAATGAGAAAAGTCTGAAATCATTAAATATTACAACTTTTCTCACAACTAATGGTAACCAATTGTGGTGAGCTCCCGTTTCAAGAACATTCATATAAGAGAGGGGTCAAGTTGGATGGACGCTGAGGCGATTTTTGTTTTAGTTCTACTTTAAGAACGGGAACACATGCAAACTTGAAAATTGGTATGTTTATAGTGCATCATAAGCTATAAAATAACAACAAATAATAAAATATAGTCAAGCGCGTGTCGGACTAAAAAAATCTAGCACATTAACTTACTGAAATTTCAACTAATACAATTATGATTATGTGGTGGTACGGAACCCTCTTTGAGCGAGTCCGACTCGCACTTGGCCGGTTTTTTTAGGGTTCCGTACCTCAAAAGAAAAAAACGGAACCCTTATAGGATCACTTTGTTGTCCGTCTGCCTGTCTGTCTGTCTGTCAAGACCCTTTATCTAACGAACGGGTAAAGGTATCAGGTTGAAATTAATACCATCTATTAGGATCCATGAACCACACAAGATCTGAAAATTTCAATTTTTTACAACCACGCAATCAAAAGATATGGCATTTTATGTCCTCATCTTCAACGGGAAAGAGGCGTGATGTTATGTATGTATGTATGTATCTCCATACATTTATTCAAAAATGCAAAACCTACAGGGTACTTCCCGTTGACCTAAAATTATGAAATTTGGCAAGAAGCTAGGTCTCACAGTAAAAATAATGGGAAAAGTCTGAAATCATTAAATATTACAACTTTTCTCACAACTAAAGGTAACCAATTGTGGTGAGCTCCCGTTTCAAGAACATTCATACAAGAGAGGGGTCAAGTTGGATGGTCGCTGAGGCGATTTTTGTTTTAGTTCTATTTAAAAACGGGAACACTCAAAAACTTGAAAATTGGTATGTTTATAGTGCATAAGCTATAAAATTACAACAAATAATAAAATTTGGTCAAGCACGTGTCGGACTCAAAAAATCTAGCACATTAACTTACTGAAATTTCAACTAATACAATTATGTTTATGTGGTGGTACGGAACCCTCAGTGCGCGAGTCCGACTCGCACTTGGCCGGTTTTTTTATGTGATAGATCCATGAGTTTGGATTTCAGGATGTCATAAGTACTGGAGTCGAACTTAGGAGTAAGTGCGATTTTAATTTCACGGAAGGTTTCTGGTGTGAGGCAATTAAGGGGAAGATTCCGTCGGTCGCTCACCGATACCACAGTAAATATATAAGCTAATGCAGTATGGAAACTCCTAACAAACGTCCAAAACTGGCGAACTCACACATGCGCACACCGCTACAGGAAAATAAGCAGTTTTCGCGCTGAAGTAAGTCCTGGGTGCCAAAACCATATATAATACAAACAAATAGGTAAGTACATATAGGGTCCCTATAAGTATGTCCCTGTTCTTGTGCGATAAAAGGCGACTAAGTATCTTAATCTGCCCTTGTGTCATAAAAGGCGACTAAGTGTCTTAATCTACCCTTGCGTGATAAAAGGCGACTAAGTGTTTTCATCTGACCTTGTGTAATAAAAGGCGACTAAGTGACTGAACCTTTCCTTATGTCGTAAAAGGCGACTAAGTGTTTTGATCTGCCCTTGTGTGATAGAGGTAACTTAACCTTTTCTTGTGTGCTAAAAGGCGACTAAGTGGCAAAGTGTTTTATGACAAAGTATAATTCTTTATTATTAACAATAAAGAGATCTTTGTGAGAAGTTTCATTCAAAAGTTTTAATTTATTTAGAGAAAATTTGGTCTTTTAAGACACTAATGTTGATGTAATCTATTCTAAAGGGCGCGTTTCAAAATAAATTAATAAACATTGGTGGTACTACGTGTCCTTTAAGCATAATGATAATGAGTTTCATTGAAAAGTTTAAGTTTATTAAGAGATTATTTGGTCTTATAAGACACTAATGTTGCTTCACAATAGATTAGAACTGCATTAAAAATGATTTTCGAAAAAATTTCCCTTAAGACCTTTGACATTTCCACCTGTTGTTCCTTGTTATCTGGATTTTCAAAATTTACAGGTTTCATAAGTGGCCGCTAAAGTTTGAAAACGACGCCAACTTTAATCAGTGCCCTTTGTTGAAAATCCGCTTAAACAATTTTTATGAAACTTTGCATGACCAAGCACCTTCATGTAACATATCTTGCGCCAGTATCAATTGGTCTGTGTAATTTCATATGAGGGGTGTTCCTGTACTACCAAAACGTAAACATGTAATTTATTGATAATTGGGTCCACTGAGTTTATTTTAATATTCGACAAGAATAATTCTGGATTGGTTATCTACCTGACTGGATCTTAAATTCGTTTTTTTTTTTCAAAAATCTAGAATACATGATGTACTAAAAACTTTAAGGGCTTGCTCAGTAGACTAAACTGAACAACTTTCCCTGAGGAACATGTGTTGGGAAATGAAAAAATCTTCTTGGAAGTATCTTTCGGTAGTACTGATATGTGAAAATTTATAAAATAATGTTCCACCACTGCCAAAATTTTAAATTCTGTATTACTCGAAATAGTTTTCGGTTAGTTTGTTTTAATGTTTAACAATTTGAATGATTTGAAAAACCTAAATATACATACATACATAACATCACGCCTTGTTCCCGTCGGGGTAGGCAGAGACCACAGTTCTCCACCTGCTACGATCTTGACATACTTCCCTTGCTTCCTGAACTTTCATCAATCATTTCATACATAAGTTTGTATTTCCGTACAATGTGTATTGCATTACAAATTTAAGTTTGCATTTGATACTTTTTAGGGTTCCGTACCTCAAAAGAAAAAAACGTAACCCAGGTTCACTTTGTTGTCCGTCTGTCTGTCAAGACCCTTTATCTCACGAACGGGTAGAGGTATCAGGTTGAAATTGATACCATATATTAGGGTCCGTGAACCACACAAGATCTGAAAATGACAATTTTTTACAACTACGCAATCAAAAGATATGGCATTTTATGTCCTCATCTCCATACATTTATGCACTATAGCAAAACCTATAGGGTACTTCCCGTTGACCTAAAATTATAAAATTTGGCAAGAAGCTAGGTCTCACAGTACAAATAAAGGGAAAAGTCTGAAATCATTAAATATTACAACTTTTCTCAAAACTAATGGTAACAACTTGAGGTGAGCTCCCGTTTCAAGAACATTCATCTCGTAAGAGAGGGGTCAAGTTGAATGGTCGCGGAGGCGATTTTTGTTTTAGTTCTATTTTAAAAACGGGAACACTTACAAACTTGAAAATTGGTATGTTTATAGTGCATAAGCTATAAAATAACAACAAAAATAAAATTTGGTCAAGCGCGTGTCGGACTCAAAAAATCTAGCACATTAACTTACTGAAATTTCAACTAATACAATTATGACTATGTGGTGGTACGGAACCCTCGGTGCGCGAGTTCGACTCGCCTTGGCCGGTTTTTTTTTCGCGACAAAGTAAGTGTTTGGGGTGTGTGCTGGCCGCCTCCTAGTGTGTACGGCAAGTTGTAGTCACTGAAGATTCTTTCAGGATTAGCAGTGAAGACAACTTGCTGTACCGGTACACCCCGGGCAACATGCTTAGTGACTGGAACCGAATGTGGACCGGATGAGGAGGGGGACTCATATCGGGCCTCTCACTAGGTATGGCAGAGAGCCAGCAAACCGAACCAGTGGCGGTAAAACCACTTAAGGTCTCTGTACAAATGAAAGGCCTCGGGGAACTAAAAAGCCCTGGAAAGCGTACACCTGTAGGAAATATGGCAGCGTTCCGTCAAGACAAACTACCCCAGGAGGGTACCAACAATGTTGGAGAATCCCTCCCTGGGCCCAGTAGCCCTTCGTATTCTGGGGGGGGCAACGTAACGCCAAATAGTAGGAAGATGGAACCTCCGGAAGGAGCATCAAAGGCGCATAGCGCACAAGAAGAACATGCACCTTCTACGCACCATGGTGGACGCTCGGGGATCCAAGTGGATCCTAGAGTGCCGGCATCGGGGCGCGGGAAAGGGACTGGGCGAGCAGCATACCGGGGGGTGGGTGTGCGGGGTCGGGGGGGCCGCAGTGGGGGTTCAGAAGAGCCTTGGGTTCATCAGTTTGGGAGGGAGATAGGGGCCTCTGAACGAACCAGCACGGTGACATCGACCCCGGGCTTCCTCCCTCTAGGGATGCTAAGGGGGGGGGGCATAAAGCGGGCGCTCAAAGAAGGCGCATTAAAAAACTGCGGCGGCAACTAGCCACGCCACAAGAAGAGGGGAATCAAAGAGATACACCCACTAAACGTGCGAGGGCAGACCTAAGCGGTGACTCGAGCCAAGGAGGGGTGGATCCGAAGAAGGCCAAGACCACGGGAGAAGGGTCTGGGTCTTACAAGGATGCGCTTACAGCCGTAAAGCTCGCAGTCATCGCCGAGGACTACCCAAGCACTTACCTGGAGAGGGAACACGTCCAACTGCTTCACGGACTCACCGGGGACGTGCTGGAAGAGGCACCTGATCCCCTACCTATATTTATAATAGCACCTGTCACCGAGGAGGGCGCTATTAAAGTCACCTGCCACGACGAGAGCGCCGCTGAATGGTTTAGGACCACCATGCTGGGCAGATCGTTGGGGCCAGTTAGGGTTAAGGTGGTGGAGGCGGCTCATCTGCCTAAACCAGTAAAGATGGCGTTCAGAAGCACGAACACCGCCTCAAGGGATAATACGCGAGCACTGCGATACCTCCAGCGGTACAATCCGTCTTTGAGAACGAGCGAATGGAGGGTGATCAACACAGTAGTGGATGACACCCACATTAGACGCGTCGTTCTCATAGACCGGAAGTCTGCTGGCATTATCGCAGAGGCGGGGTATACCCTCAATACGATAGGCGAGCAGGTGAGGTTCAAACTTTTTGAAGACCTACAAAAGATGGGGGAAGAAAAGGAGGACAAAGATGAGAGAAGACCTGTTGAGACAACTGGAGCAGAGGAGAAAGTCTCGTTGGGGAGACCCTTGGCGGGTCGTGCGGCCTCTCCGGCTACGTCGGAGAGGACGGACGATTTGCTGGGTATCCTCGACGAGATGGAGATCACCTCGGAGGTCGGCAACGACGATAAAACAGACGAACTGGAGGAGGGAGCCGCTGGGACCCAATAGGGACCAGTAACCCTCATACATTATACACCCATCATAAAACCATAAGATGGCGGGACTAAGGTGTGTGCAAATCAATTTACATCACTGTAAGGCTGCGACGGCCCTTCTGGCCAGACAGCTCAAAGCAAATAAATTTGATATTGCCCTGATTCAAGAACCGTATTTATATAAGAGGGAGATCAAGGGTTTAAACGGGACAGGGGGTACTATATCACTGTCTAACAAATGACGCAAGGTCATGCATTTACGTCAGAAATGGCATAAACGCAATGACAATGCGTTCTTTCTGTTACAGGGATCTAACTACAGCCAAGATCCTTGTCAAAGTGGAGCAGGGGAAGAAGACCATCTTAATAGCCTCTGCCTACCTCCCATATGAATTAGAAGAACCAGCGACACCACAACTTAGGAACCTGGTTGAGTATGGCAGCCGTGAGAACATTGAGCTTATCATAGGCTGCGACGCCAACGCGCACAACGTCGCCTGGGGAAGCTCAAACAACAACAGGCGAGGGGAGAAAGTTCTGGACTTTGTGGTAAGCACATCCATGCAAATTCTCAATAAAGGAAGTAGACCAACTTTTGTCAATAAACTCATATCAGAGGTTATTGACATCACGTTAGCTTCAAATAGGACTAGTTCTAAAGTCTCAAACTGGCATGTGTGGAACGAGGTCAGTGGATCGGATCACAGGAACATATGTTTTATGTACGAAACACGTAAGTTCAACGAGGTCATACGGCGCAGGAACCCCAGACACACCGACTGGGGCTCATTTAGAAGGGACCTACAAACACAACTAGGGAACCTCTCAGGTAAGCTCAATTCTGTACTAGATATCGAATTCGAAGCGGACGAAATTACAAAGGCGCTATCCGTAGCCTGGATAAACAACTGTCCAGAAAACAAAACGGTAGGCAAAAAAGATCCCTGGTGGACCCCGGATCTTGAAAAACTAAGGCGGGAGACACGACAGGCATTCAACGAAGCGAAAGCTAAGGACTTCTCAATGTACACCAAGAAGTTAACAAACTATAATCTGGCCATCCGAAAGGCACGAAGAAAATCATGGAGGGGACACTGTGAAATTATAGAATCTCTACCTGAGAGTATGAGAGTCTTCCGTGCCCTATCAACAGTCAAAGCAAACCCACTATCCTGTGTAAGGGATGAAAGTGGGAAGACTACGGATTCTGGAAGGGATACATTAGAAGTAAATGTTTAAAACACACTTTCCGGGATCAAAAGAAGTCAGAAATGACGAGTACGAACCCATTAGTCTAGAGGAACAACACTCTCGTACCTCAAGAACCGATTGGTACGTCGCCAAAACGGTAGTAGATGAACATACATACATACATAACGTCACGCCTCTTTCCCGTTGGGGTAGGCAGAGACCACAGTCCTCCACCTGCTACGACCTTGACATACTTCCCTTGCTTCCTGTACTTTCATCAATCCTTTCATACATGCTCGTCGGTTTAGGGTACTTTTAATTTACTTTTAGTAGATGAAAACAAAATAAAATGGGCTATTAAAGGCTTTCAGCCATTTAAGACTCCAGGCCCTGATGAAATCTACCCCATCCTGCTACAAGAGGGACCTGATATTATCGCCCCACAACGTCGGATACAACTACCTGCAGAGCATGTGGTGAAGAAAGCGAACGCATGGAGCACCTTATGTGCACATGCGACGCTTTGGCTAACAAGCGAATGAAGATTCTGGGTCAGGCTTATCCGACACCAGAAGACTACAGGCTCCTTCCGCTGAAATCTACATCGAAGCTCATAACGAGCATATTCGGAGACAGCGGAAGATCACAGGAGCAATAAGGCAGGGGAAGCACAAAAGATCCCATAGGGTCGAAGTGCTCTGAGGTCCAACAAGGATCTCAGCCCCACGTAATAAGATAAGTGCAGTGCTGCTGTACCATTTATTTGCTATAAAGGAATGTAAAATTCGCTATAGTTCCTTTAACAAGTATAGTAGGCACTTTCCTTCCAATTATGGCTTTTTCTATTTCGTCCCGCATTTTATTTTATGATACTTTTTTATGTTCTCAGTCAAAAAAGTGAAAATCGATGCATTTAAAAGTTACTTCCTAGCCAAATCGCCACAATTTTTAAAACATTTGTCTGTAACATGGCTTGACAATAACAACACTTTGCGCGTAAGTGCACTGTATTTAAGACGAAATAAAACACCATATCTAAGAAATAATTTATCTTTATTATTCCTTTTTTTTTCAATGTCTCGAATTCTTTTCTAAGAAAAAATCAAACTTGGCTTTAGTTACATTAAAAAAAATACACAAATGTTCATATTATAATATATATTTATTGATACATTATAAATACAATGACCACGTTTCATACCAAGTCGACACTGGTATATTAACATAACGAAAGCGTAAAGTTTAGTATCGTAGTGATAAAATTAATGGGTAAGTCCATAAATTCCCTACAAAAGGAATTTTGTTCTTTCAAAACTTCATTGAGAAAATTGTAGCTTCCCTCAGTTGCAGAAAAACCCATTAATGTTAAGTCTAGCGCAGTCCTTTTCTTTTTCGTTGAAGAAGTAACAGCAATAGATTTAAATGAGCCTTAACTTTAATTAGACCTTCTGCAACTAACGGATATCGAATAAAGCTTTATTATCTACTTATTCTCACAGTTGCACTAATGAACATTTACCACGAATCGGGATAAATTGAACTAATTATAATTACAAAACGTCTACAATTTTCTAAATGAAGATTTTTGTACAATAAGTCGTTAAAATAAAAGAAACTATCAGTCTGTGCGCCGAGCGCGAAACGCGAGGCGTTTAGTAGTTTGAGATTTGCTATATAATTATCGTCAGGGGCTTTAGAATCGGGATCGCGAATCGGCAGAGAGAAGAACAACATTCGGCTGGGTCTGAAACTATCCTCATATTTTGAAAATTTCACTCTGCAGAAACACTAGATCGAAAATCTATAGAGTATTACTCCCTCTTTCTAAATGCAGTAGGTATTGAAAGAGACAACAATATCTACATAAATTGTGATCACAGCCAGCGATTCACAAGGTGGTTGAAATAACCTTTATAGCAAATGTCAGACTGGAGGCCCTGAGATCAAGCCAACATTACGCTCATGCTCTCCTGGTACAATCATTCTAGTTCAAAAACAAAAAGTAACCACTGCTTTTCTATGTTCATTCCGAAACTACATCAATAGAGAAACTAGATATTTTAAAGTTTGATAATCTTCCCTAACTTCAGTCAAAACTATCAGATGAGACGAAGTTTTAAATACAAAGTGTGTATCACTACTATCCCTACACAATAACATCTTCCAAAGATTTGAACATATTTTGTTATTGTCTAAAATCTCAATGATAATACAAATGTTTTGGAAGTATTATTGCGAAGTTTACAATTTAAAAAAATCCATAATATGAATTTATTTATCATTATGTATTGCAGTGTTTTTTTTCCTTAGGCTCCTGTACTTTTATACTTCTTTATACAGGGTGCTCAAATAAATGGTGTACAATTAAGGTAATTTATTTTAGCTGCATACCTGTTGAATAGGCAGTTCGAAGTGTCTTGAAAGTTGAAGCTCTTCTAGATTAAAACTGTCACTTTCTCTTTCAATGACAATGAAAGTGACAGCAATAAATTTAAAGGAGCTTTAACTTTAAAGACGCTTTGTGAAACTGGTAAACATTGGACATAACGCGTCGATGAAATCATCACTTTCGGTAAAGACAGTGGAAGAAAAAGTAGCAGGCTTTTGCCCAGCAGAAAGAAATCAATTGCTAAGTAAGAGATTTTATGAAATAAGACCGACCAAAATTTTATTTGACTGAGTTTTACTTACGAGAGAAGTAGTGAACAACGCACTCAAGAAAATGCATACCACTTACTTGGTCTCCCTGCACAAAAAGGTATTATCGGTTTTTGTTAATTAGAAACAGGTACACGTGTAAATCGAGTTATGTCATGAAATCATACAAAAACATCTACATTAATTATTCGACAACGGTAAGCTGAGCGATTGAATTTCCAAGCTAGATGGATTATAAGCAAATAAATTTAGGTACCTACTGCTTAAATTGATCCTTTTCTTCTGTAAAATGCGGGAAATATGCGAAAAATACAGGGTGTAAGGGACGGTGTACCGAAAACTGAAAGGGCGTATCAGTCAACGAAACTGAACAACTTTCCCAAAGAAACATATGTTGATAAATGAAAAAAAAATTTGACCTCTCCATACAAATTGCCCACTCCGGTCGAACAGTTTGTATGGAGAAGTCAAAATTTTTTTTCATTTTCCAACATATGTTTCTTTGGGAAAGTTGTTCAGTTTCGTTAACTGAGCACGCCCTTTCAGTGTTCGGTACACCGTCCCTTACACCCTTTATATTTGCTATGTTTAAAAACTCAAGTCAGTTGTCGAATACATTAACTCTTACGAAAATCTACTACACCCCTACAAAGAATATAGTCTCAGGATAGGGCAATTTACATGTACTATTTTGCATTGAGTAGAAAATGGATACTCTAAATCACATACGCTTCGACAAAATAAATGAGCCCGCAATTTATGAAAGGACAAAGAATGCAAGAAGTCCATAAGTCCATGACGGATATGAGTGGGTAGTCATATTTTTATGATATTTCTTAATTTATTTATTACAAAAGGCTGTAATTCATCACATTGGCCAGCCACACAAAGCAAGCATGACGACGGGTAGATGGTAAATCAACTTCAGTTTATTTTATACCCCCCGAATAAATGGTACTTTTTGAAATAAAAGCCGTTTGGTAGGATAGCCTTTGAAAATGGCCAAAGCACGACGAAGCAGCAATTTTAATTAAAAATTCTCTGCTCATATGCATTTTGTCGAAGCGATTCCAAAACAATTCTTTAAATCAATTGGAAGACTATTTATTTATGCATACTGAATACTGATGCTGAAGCAGCACTGAAGCTTTGTGAGTAGGATAGGCATATTGCGCAAAATACATCTATCACCTTACTCACATAATGTGTTGCTTATCTGAACAGTAGGTATAACTGAAAGGTCAGAACAAAGAAAGATGATTGTCCGTTTTATTTGTTATTGCAGTCAAAAGAACACAAAAAGTACTTCTATACAAAAAATATTTCTATATCTATTAATTTTGTATTCAAATATTGAGGTACAGGCAATAACAAATAAATTTTTCAATCTAAAAAACCAATTACCTCATTATGCAAAATGGCCAATCATCCTTCTTTGTTTAGGCCCTACAATAAATAAAGGCATTTAGAAATTAATCCACCTTTAAAGAGACTTGAAATGCAACTATCAACATAATGACAGAATCTAATTATTGTGTAGGTACCAGGTACAGAACAGTTCAGTGGCTGGAAACCATCGATTACAATAAAATAAATAGCATCAATGACAAGCACTTTTGAACAAAATGATACGTTCTCACTCAGAAAATACTAATCCCTTGTATCTGAGAGTATCGGTCTATGAGATTTTTTTTAATAAGTAACCTTCCGCATAATTACTCACCAATGTAAATTGCCGCTAAAATTGTGGTAAAACAAGAAGCAATAGTAGGTACCAATTTAGGTCTACTTCAACCAGTCTTTAAATTGGAATTGGAGTAAATCCTGGAATACTTGGCGCAACGAAAATTAACGACACTGCAGCTTTCGTTATTTTTAGGTTTATGTCCATATTATCTTATAGGAAATCACATACGATGCAGCTAGTTAAACGCGTTTCAAACATATTTGTCGCATATGATGGCAACTCAATGGAGTTGCATTCGAGTTACTTTGGCGTTGTGGGCATCTATTTCCGCATACCTTTAGGAAAAACTGGCACTGACACTATTATTTGGCACGTAAAGAACGTGTAACATAAGGGGTTAGCGACACTAAAGGATATGAATCTGGCCATGAGTATTTTCAAAGGAACGTATTGAAAACACGAAAATCAAATTTTAATTTCTGAAATAATAGCTGACAGTTTCTTTGTATTTCCACCTACGTTCCTTGAGAAAAGTTACTCAGTTTCGTTAAGGTTGAATTCAATTTTCTGTGTTGGTGAGAATTATGTTGATGGCAACTTAAATAATTATAATTATAAAGCCAGACATACACGCACAGCGATGTTCAAACACTCCACGACGCTATAGGACGCTCTACCATTATAATAATTAGTTTGTGAGGCGGTTGAAACATTGTTTTGAAGTGACTCTTTTCTATTATTTGAGACTGGTGAAGATTTGTGAAAAAGTCTTCCCTTACAATCCTATAAGCAACCGATATTCCTTTCAGGCAACCGTTATTTTTTAGGTAAATCGACCAGGCAAAATACATAAATGCTAAATAAAAATATTTAAGATGGCGGCCATAATCCATAAATCAACTTATTTTCCGCTTGGTACTTTGATATTATATCAACTCCGAAATAAATCAGGATATCACCCTTTGCAAAGATGATGCAAAAGAGTGTCGCCAAACAACACAATACTTTCAACCACCCCACGCTCACTATATCGAGACAGGTTACGATTTGTGCACGCTACGACTCGTAATGATCACATTGATGCCTTTAAACTTACACTAATATTACTTAAATAATAATTAAACCTTACACTAAAATCTAGGTACGCACGCTTTCGTTTTGTGGAATGCTGTATTCATAAATAGATCTTACTAGGCTGCTTTATTTGTAAAGGGGCTTAAATCTTCAGTACGACGCCCAGAGAATCGGAGAATTCGATGTTTTCTTTACAAGTAAAGTAATTTACACATAACACTAATATGTACAGAGCTAGTTTGTGCTTTGATAGGAGACATATAAAACAAAGACGGGCAACTATCTGTCCGAACGTCACATCGCGCACATCACATCACATCACGGAGTCTATTCTCGGGGAAACAAGTCACATCGCTATAAAGAAATTCAGGTAACTATGTTCGGACACATTCTAGAACATTCAAAGCGCACATCACATACACGAGTGGGTTACGCGAGATCACAGTGTTTAAATTATGGCTACTGGCATAGAGAGTAATTGGAACGTCACTTTCGTCACATGTTTATCACCGGTCGGGTTCGTTAGCCGGTCGGGTAGCCGGCCAGCCGGGTTGGTTCGTGTCGGCTGCTCACTTGGGCGGTGTGGGGAACGAGTTGACCACCGCCTGGGTGCTGGCCAGCACTGCAGCCGCTGAAACCATACCATCGCAAGCAGTTAGCGGCGTCTCGTGGCACGCGGCATTCGGCACGTCTCTCTAGAGGACATCTCTACACGGGGCTAGCGGCTAGCGACACCGGTTGCGCGGGACTGGCCCGCTTGTCCGAGTGCTATCGCGCCCCTGCGAACAACGAGGACACAGTACAGGTGTGCCGTCGGGAATATTCCCGTTCCCAGCACTTCCCCAATGAGAGTATTCCCAGTCTTGTCATTTAAAAATTGAATTGAATATGGCAGCAATCCTACATGCCCCTCGCTCGGTATTATATAATAAGCTAGATGGAAATAGGTTTGCCTCCATTTTCTCTTTCATTAATTAAATGACTGAGTTACACCATAAGTTCCCGATGTGACCGATAGCAATAATATTTTACGGCATAGGAATATTCCCAATAAGCCAGGGGATACTTCCAGAAACAATTAAATCGGCTACACAATTCTGGGATCGACGACACAGTTATCCGATCCCACATCGTACTTCGAGGGACAATATCTCGAACATAAAAGGGCGAACGTAATATAAAGATAGAAATGCATTTTTGGTTGTAGAAGATGTATTCGAGAGGGACGTGCAAATAATAAAACGAGAATAACAGTAAATAAGTAAAGAAGAAATTGAAAAACCTTTTTACATCAAGGATAATATATGCATAAATTGGATCTTGGGCGAAACGGACCATTTAATGCCCTTCTTTTTCCCGCATTGGGTGGCAAATAGGAAGCTGCAGTAACTCACCATAATCGGGCGGTGGGAAGAGGGTAGTCGAGATGTCCTTGGGCGGGTAACTTTATGCCCTCTTTTGTCCGCATTTAGGTGGCCTATGGGATGCTGCAGGAACTCACCAGGACAGGGAGGCGGGTAGCCGAGCCACACGTACGTGTGCACGTGGCGTCGCGGGAGCGGGGAGCGCGTGTCTTAGGGCGGAGCGGGCCACTTTATGGCATTGTTTTGTCCGCATTTAGGCGGCTTATGGAAGCTGCAGGGACTCACCGGGGTAGGGCGGCGGGTAGAGCGGGTAGCCGAGCCCCACGTGCGTGTGGTGGTGCGTGTGCACGTGGCGCTGCGGGGGCGGGGAGCGCGCGTCCTTGCTGCCGGCGGAGGGCGGCGCGGGCTCGCGCTTGCCGCCCCCGCCCCCGCCCCCGGCCCCGCCCCCCGGCTTGCCGTGCTCCTGCAGCTCGTGGATCTTGTGCGGCGCGGGCACGGGGCCCGATACACCGCCCACACCCCCCACGCCCCCCACGCCGTAAGCGTACTGCGCGCCGTGACCTGCGGGGACGAAAAATACCAGTTAACTCACTGTACTTATTTATTTATTTATTTATTTAATATTCGGGTGACCAACAGTATTACAGACAGAATAATAAGGTAAATAGGCATCAAAAAACCAATTACAGGTCTCCACAAATAGAACCAATGTAGGAATGAAGTTACGTAGAAAGTTATGCACAACCAGCATCAGAGGTAAATACGAACTAAAATAAAACTATTAATAACTAAAATAAAACTATTTAACAATCAAAGAATTGTTTGCTGAGTAAGCGCCTCGCCGCTTCAAAACCAGTATTAAATATATCCAGATCCAGAGCTACGCTTAGTTGGTTAAAGTTGTTGCTCGCTCGCCATATAAATGCATTTTGTCTGTAGTTTGTAGAAGCAGACGGAAGGTCAAGTATTGCGTTATTACGCAAATTTTTATTTGGGGGGCTGATATTAATTTTAGATAGAAGGTTAGGACAGTCAATGGCACCAGAGGCTATCTTCAACAGTAAAATAAGGTCAGCGGTGTCACGTCTACGATCGAGGGGAAGCAAATGGTGTTTTTTACACATGACCAGGTACAAAGTGGAGGAGTATCTTATCACAGATTTATGACACTACACACATACATTTGGACTACTATTACTAGCAGCTTGCTAATATGTAATCAGTAGTAAGTGCAAACTTAACCCTACATTTCCGATACTACAGGTCACGTTGAAATAAAACAGGTGTCAATGGGTTGGGTAATTTCATAACGACTAAGTAATGTTAAAAATTTTCATCTACCTTTAATCGTTTCTGAGATAAATGTAAAAAAAAAATCAGAGATACGTTTGAGAATTTTTTATATATGTTCAGCCGAGCTAAGATGCGCACCGCGACTTGGTCGAGTCGCGCGCAATTGTCACTTTTTATATATGGACCCGAGAAGACATAACCGGTTTAGTCTGTGAAGACTTGCCAAATCGCGTTGCGCATGCTCGACCTACAGGGAGACCTAATAAGGAACACTTTTAAAACACGAAACCTCCCGACGTAATTTACCCTAGGTAATTTTTTTCTTTTTTGAACTAGTAGGATTTCGACTTGTCAACATTGATTTTCGAATTCTGCGGTGTTCAAAACCCTAGAAAAACTTTGTTGTCAAATCTGGTCCAGTTTAAATTGTGACCCTAAGAAAGAGAGCCAAATTCTGTATGAGTAGATCACTAGGTTTTGGGAAAGAAACCAATGAAAATTCCAAGTGTAGTATTGTCGTACTCACCAGGCGGCAAGAGGTCCAGCTTGGAGGGCGCGCCCGGGCGGGACAGGTCCTCGGGCGCGTGGTACCGGGGCACGCCCCAGGCGCCCCCGAAGCCGCCCACCAGCATGGCGGGGCTGAGCGGCGCGCGGTACACCGGCTCGAAGGGCAGCGCGCCGTAGTGCGGCGGCTGCATGTGTAGTAGTATTGTCGTACTCACCAGGCGGCAAGAGGTCCAGCTTGGAGGGCGCGCCCGGGCGGGACAGGTCCTCGGGCGCGTGGTACCGGGGCACGCCCCAGGCGCCCCCGAAGCCGCCCACCAGCATGGCGGGGCTGAGCGGCGCGCGGTACACCGGCTCGAAGGGCAGCGCGCCGTAGTGCGGCGGCTGCATGTGTAGTAGTATTGTCGTACTCACCAGGCGGCAAGAGGTCCAGCTTGGAGGGCGCGCCCGGGCGGGACAGGTCCTCGGGCGCGTGGTACCGGGGCACGCCCCAGGCGCCCCCGAAGCCGCCCACCAGCATGGCGGGGCTGAGCGGCGCGCGGTACACCGGCTCGAAGGGCAGCGCGCCGTAGTGCGGCGGCTGCATGTGTAGTAGTATTGTCGTACTCACCAGGCGGCAAGAGGTCCAGCTTGGAGGGCGCGCCCGGGCGGGACAGGTCCTCGGGCGCGTGGTACCGGGGCACGCCCCAGGCGCCCCCGAAGCCGCCCACCAGCATGGCGGGGCTGAGCGGCGCGCGGTACACCGGCTCGAAGGGCAGCGCGCCGTAGTGCGGCGGCTGCATGTGTAGTAGTATTGTCGTACTCACCAGGCGGCAAGAGGTCCAGCTTGGAGGGCGCGCCCGGGCGGGACAGGTCCTCGGGCGCGTGGTACCGGGGCACGCCCCAGGCGCCCCCGAAGCCGCCCACCAGCATGGCGGGGCTGAGCGGCGCGCGGTACACCGGCTCGAAGGGCAGCGCGCCGTAGTGCGGCGGCTGCATGTGTAGTAGTATTGTCGTACTCACCAGGCGGCAAGAGGTCCAGCTTGGAGGGCGCGCCCGGGCGGGACAGGTCCTCGGGCGCGTGGTACCGGGGCACGCCCCAGGCGCCCCCGAAGCCGCCCACCAGCATGGCGGGGCTGAGCGGCGCGCGGTACACCGGCTCGAAGGGCAGCGCGCCGTAGTGCGGCGGCTGCATGTGTAGTAGTATTGTCGTACTCACCAGGCGGCAAGAGGTCCAGCTTGGAGGGCGCGCCCGGGCGGGACAGGTCCTCGGGCGCGTGGTACCGGGGCACGCCCCAGGCGCCCCCGAAGCCGCCCACCAGCATGGCGGGGCTGAGCGGCGCGCGGTACACCGGCTCGAAGGGCAGCGCGCCGTAGTGCGGCGGCTGCATGTAGGGCAGGTAGTACTGCGAGGTGGGCGGCGGCGGCGGGCCCTGCGTCTCCGTCGTCGGCTTCTGCCCCTCTTGCTTCACCTGGGGAGTTATCAACTCATCGTCACGTCAGCCCTTAAACTGCAATTGTTTGCTTGTCTGGATCACAGATTGACCGCCAGTTGCACAGTCTTTAAAGTTGAAGCTTGTGGCCTCTTTCTGTTTTATTGACAAAGACAGTGACAGCAATAGATTTAAAGGAGCTTTAACTTTAAAGACGCTTTGTGCAACTGGCTGTTAGTATATTAAACAGGGAGTTAGCATATTTCACAGGTATATTCGTATTGCATTGTTAGAAAAAATACTGCCACCCTCTAAACTTAATGTTCTGTGTTCTGTTCTGCCCATGAAACTGAAACTTTTCTAAAACGCCTTATAGTACTTGACAGCTAAAGACTGAGGGCGAAACGTATGGCACACCATCAATGAACAAATTACGAAAAACATACATCCCATACAAAATGTCATAGATAGATGGATACTTTATAACGCACATTTTTAATGCAAAATTAGATTCGTTTTGACATTCAATAAAGAATAGTTGACTTGACTAAGTTGTCCTAATGCCTATGAGATGTAGGATTGTCACCTTGACATCTTCCTTCTTCTCCTCCTTCTCCTTGTGTGTGTGCGGGTGGTGGTGCGTTGGATGCGCGGGGTGCTTGTGTGCAGGCGGCGTGTGCGGGGCCCCCCGAGACGGCGGGCCCCCCGCCCCCGCCCCCGCAGGCCCCCCCGCCGGAGGGACCCCGCCTTCCTTGCGGCGCTCGCCACGCTCAACTCGCTCACCCCGCTCGCCTCGCTCGTTCACTGACATGTAGTACCTGAACAATAAACTTTGAATAACTAAACTAGCGAAAGACATTCATCTTAATAAACTGAATGACTGACTGACTGATATATCAACGCACAGCCCAGACGGCTGGACTTAGAGACTTGAAATTTTGCATGTAGATACCTTATACACTGTAGGCATCCACTAAGGAAGGATTTTGCGAAATTCATCCCAGAAAGGGGTGAAATAAGGGTTGAAAGTTTGTATGAAACTCCGTCAGTTTTGAAGTTAGGATCTCAACTAAAAATAAATTTTTACGTGACTCAAAGAGTTTTTTAAAATTTTACACCCTAAGGGGTGAAAAGGGGGATGAAGTTGAAAATCCTTCATTTTCAAAGTAAAATCCACTAAATTTATTATTCAGGCGTTAGGGTTGTAATTCTGTGGAACGTACATCGCTGTTATTGAAAATCCACCCCAAATTACACCCCACATTCAACTCCTATAAGAGGGAAATGGGGTGAATAAGTCTAAAAACCAATATGGGTATCGTTTGTATGATTTATCGGGTCGCTGATTACAAAAACAACAAAAAAATTTAAATCCAACGTGGTGGACGTGAAATACCATCATTCCCTGGGGATGGGGTTGGGGTGCAACAGGGTTTAAATGTCTCAAAATCAATATGGGTGTCGTTTGTATGGTTTATCGGGTCGCTGATTACAAAAACTGCAATTATTTTGAAATCAAACGTGGTGGACGTGAAATACTATTAACCCCTGGGGATGATGGGGTTGTGGTGCGATAGGGTTGAAATGTCTAAAAATCAATAGGAGTGTCGTTTCTATGTTTATATAAAGATAGGGATGTCGTTTAAGATGGCATTAGGGGTAGGAAGGAGGGGTTGAAGGAGAGTGAGGGGTTGAAGGAGAGTGAGGGGGAGAGGGAGACGGAGAGGGAAAGGGAGACGGAGAGGGAGAGCGGAAGCGGGAGCGGGAGAGCAGGCCGAGAGCGGGAGAGCGGGATCAAGAGAGCGGGAGCGGAGGCTGTAGGCTATTTTCGGAAAAAGTTTTACAGCGGGAAAATATCTCTTCCTATGGGAAAACACGTTATAATATAAAATACAAAATCCACGCGAGCGAAGCCGCGGGCAACAGCTACTAGCTGAATAAAAACTCAGTTTTCACATCAAAATATTCTAGCCATTTTGCTTATTAATTTAAAAGTCGGAAGACCAACAGCTACAAAACAAACAATCTTGTGACGAATTATTTCTTTAATTCGCCTTCTATTACCCTTTCTGTGGCTGAGGTTCCTTCTTGCCTTGGGGACTAGGTTCCTTTTGAACAAATATTACCTTCTGAGTCCTCATTTCGATGTTGTCTTTGACGATCTGATGGTTGTCGTTGGGTGTTAGTGGTTCCTGTTTTATCTTGCGGAGGACTAGGGTTGATTTTAAACGAGTCTAAATCCTTTACCTCCCGAGTCTCTCCCTCCTCGCATGTGATGTTCATCTTGATGCTTTTATTGAGGATCTGACAAGAACCTACCTTTGCGAGACCCTTTGTGAAAATTCCTATAAAAGTTCTTAAAACAAAGATTTTTATCTATCTATATCAATGCTAGGTTCGTTTTATTCGAGATTAAGTCTCTTATCTTCTAAGTTACTCCTCCCTTGCATGTGGTGGTCTATGGAAGGAAGCCGTAGAGCCCTGTCTGAACCTTCATCTCGATGCTTTTATTGAGGATCTGACAAGAATGCTAGGGTTCGTTTTATTCGGGATTAAGTCTCTTACCTTCTAAGTTCCTCTTCCCTTGCATGTGGCGGTCTCTGGAAGGCGTAAGGTCCCATCTGAACTTTCATCTCGATTCTTTCCTTGAGGACCTGATGTTTGTCGTTGGGACACTGAGGTTCGTTCCTTGCCTTCTTGCCTTGGGGACAAGGGTTTGTCTTAGACAGGTGTACGTTTCTTACCTCCTGAGTTCCTCCTCTCTCGCATGTGGCGGTCTCTGGAAGGCGTAAGGTCCCATCTGAGCTTTCATCTCGATGCTTTCCTTGAGGATTTGATGGTTGTCGTTGGGGCGCTGAGGTTCCTTCCCGTCGGGTGGTCGAGGCTTGCTCTTGTCTAGTGGACTAGGGGTCGTTTTGGAACGGTCGGAGTCCTGGCAAAAAATATTGGTTACATTTGAAGAAACGCAGGAAGAAAAAAATTTGCTTGATTGTTGCTTGATTGAATGTCAGCAGCTCATTCCAACCAAGCTACATTTATTAAACTGTAAACTACGCAGCTCCCTGCGGGAAGACAGAAGTTGGGGTCACCAAGGTGATTCCTGACGCCCACACTAATGTTTAATTATCTCATCAACCGTCTGTCACTCCGCAGAATTAAACGTCAGTGACACAACAAAATAGAAACGACAATAGAGACGGAAATATATTTTGAGAGGGCCGTAAAGGCCGAACAAGAACTTGTCGGTCTGTGGCGGTAGTTACCTTGTTTTTGTCCTCCAGCGGGGGGCCGGGCGGGGCGCCCGCTTCCACGTTGTAAGGAAAATTTGGGACATAGTTGTACGGATAGAAGTGCTGCGGCAGAACCTTCTGAGGACCTTCGGGTTTGACCTCCTGGAAAGGAAAACAAAACTTATTACAAAGCTTTGTCCACCCTAGTTTTAAGAGTCTCCTGTGTATTGTTTTGTTTTTGTGTGACAATAAAGAATTTATCTATCTATCTATCTATCTATCTTAATATAAATTTGACGTATACATCAATGACAAAGAGGTATGGTGCTCTGATATTGCAGCAACACATTGTACAAAACCAACTTAAAGTTTCTTAAACTTAGGCTGCCATAGCACGATCCGAAACGGTAGTAGACTCGCTCTATGTTCTTTGTATCTGTCTGTATGTTATGATGATATTAAATAATAATAAAAGCCTTTATTTCAGACATTACATAATTTTACAATTTTTAGTGTAGCATTTTATTTAATCTTCTGACTTGTCTGTGTGCCTCTTGCCGGCAAAGGCCTCCCCCAGCTCCTTCCATTGTCCTCTGTCTTTAGCTGTTGTTATCCATCCTTTCCCCGCTGTATTCTTTATCTCGTCCACCCACCTTCTGAGTGGTCTACCTCTTTTCCTTTTCCTATTACTAGTGAACCAAAATAGCATTGTTTTGGACCATTTTTCTCTCCCTCTGGCTGTGTGACCTGCCCACTTCCATTTAAGTTTTCTAATCGTTACTGTTATATCTTTCGTTTTTGTATATCTTTTAATAGTTGAAATTCTGATTTTGTCTGATAATCTCTTTCCCATCATACTCCTTTCCATAGCGTTCTGGCAAATTTCTAGTTTTCGGTTGTGCGTTTTGTTTAGTGCCCAAGTCTGGCAGCCATATGTGAGTATTGGCAATATGCAAGTATCAAACAATTTCCGTTTAATGCTTATATTAGTTTCTTTATTTTTCATAACCTCTTTAAATCTCCAGTATTGCTTCCATGCGTTTCCGATACGTCTGTCAATTTCCTTAGAGGTCAGATCATGTGGTGAAATTATTTGGCCAAGATAGACATACTCATTTACGTATTCGATCGTTTGGTTATTGACCAATATAGGTTCTTGTTTTCCGTTGGTCATGGCTTTCGTTTTCTCTATGTTCATGGTGAGACCTACTTCACGACTTTCTCTATCAAGATCATTTAGCATTTGTTGTAGGCCATCTTTCGTAGGTGAGATGATTATCAGATCGTCAGCAAATCGCAAGTGTGATAGGTATTCGCCATTGATTGATAGTCCACATTTGTCCCAGTCTAATTGTCGGAATACCTCTTCTAGAACTGACGTGAATAATTTTGGTGATAAGGGATCCCCCTGACGTACTCCTCTTCCTATTTTTATTTCTTCTCCTACTTTCTCGAGTTTGATTTTAGCCTTGCTGTTTCCATAAAGGTTCTTAAGGATTCTGATGTATTTCTTCTCAACTCCCTGCTTTGAAAGTGCCTCCCAGATCTTCTCATGTTCTAGTGAATCGAAGGCTTTATTGTAATCCACAAAGCAGCAGTAGAAAGTAATATTGAATTCCTTCCCCTTTTCAAACAGTTGCTTCACTACGTGGATATGGTCTAGAGTTGAGTAGCCGCTTCTGAACCCGATATTAAATAAGCATTCTGTAAACAATAAACTACCGGCGACTACCATCAGGTACCGCGCTTACTAGCACTGTGACTGGCTAAGTAAACGACACCAAACTTTTTAGGGTTATTTAGTATGGATTTACTTATTAGTCACCCCGATAAAGTGGTATAATAAAACCTAAAGATAATCGGAACCTCGCGGGACCCTGCTTCCGATTAGATTGAGACCTATATTGTCGAGTACTATATAACCAGAAGTTTGTTTCAACAAGTCAGAAAAATTACAGGGATAGTTTGTCCTAATCGAACATCTAAAACATTCAGTCGGTAGGGGTTGGGTAATGGTAAAAAGTATCCTCAATAAAACCACAGAATAGGTAATAGTACTAATAAAACTACGTACTTTAAGATCAGCCTTAGGGTCGCCCTTTGTGAGGTCCTCTTTGGCTTTGTCGACGGGCGGCGGCGCGCTGGATGGGTGCGCGGGGGGGAGGTATGGCGGCTGCCCGTAGTACTGCGAACAAACATACCTGGTTTAAACTACATTATTTACCATTATCCTAAAGGCTTCGGTGTCGCAAATATAGCTACAGATGTTAACTAATGGAGGTAATAATCAAGCCATCACTCCTGGGAATCCTGGGTTAGGTCAATATGCCCATGAGGTCAGAACAAACTTGGCAGGATGTTAAACGAACCATCGACCGCACTATAGCCCTCAAATAATTTATTTATCCCATCAACTGAATTGTGTCTGTTCTCCTTGTTCAAGAGGACCTGAGTCCGAAGTAGGTATGTAATAGATCTTCTACTTATAACCGAGCAGGTGGGAGACATCCTGATAAAGTTCGCAAGGCTAAAACAAGGTCTCTATGGCACAATGAAGATGATTCTCAGGTGTCCCAAGTTGCAGAACTTTAAATTTACTTTAGCTTTCGAGATGGAGACAGGCCATAAAGAGGCTGAACCTCACTTGGTTCGGACTCGAAACGATCGATTTATCGAATAATCATGAATGAAAAAAGTTGTGATAATGTATTACTGGGATGCTGTGCGTATACTTGTTTGTCTGGCACTCACAATACAAGATTTTCCTGGTGTAGAGCTGCAGTGTGGTCGTTGTTCTTTTGAGCAAAACTTCCGTTATATAAGTAAGCTGACAAGAACAGAGAAGGGCCCGTGAATCATAGTTTCAGGGTATCTCCTCCAGGGTAACCCCTCGGGTTAAGGAGCTCTCTCAGCGGGCGCTACTCCGGACTGTTGCCTGGCGTCTCCTGGTAACCTGGCAACTGTTGGTATCTCACCTGGTGGTAGACGGGGAAGGGCCTGTGCCCCTCCGGTTCAGGGGCTCCCTCAGCGGGCGCCGCGTCGTCCGATATGTCGGAGTAGGCGGGCGAGCGCGCGCCGGGCGTGGGGGAGCGCCGCGCGCGCCGCTTGCCGGGCGACCCGGCGGGCGGCGACTCCGTCGACTTGCGCTCCTCCGACGGCATCAGCGCCGATCGCGGCTTCACCTGCAAAATTAATAAGTGCATTTTAAAAGAAATGGAAAGATTAACTCTGTTTACAACGTCAGCAAAGACATGGAAATGTTTCCGCATGTTTAATGTGGTATTACAGTAGATTGCTACAAACATCATATTTTTAGCAAATTAGGTTGAAAGAAGGCGGCTTTGAATATAGCAATATAACTTACATTGCAAGCAATTTAGCACTTTTTTTGAGGGACCCAACTCAGTAATCTCTGAAAATTATGAAAGAATACTGACATTTACCTTGAACTGTGTAGGTTGAAGGCTAGGCAATGCTTCAGGAGGTGGGGTGGCGGCGGCCGGCGGTGTCTGAGGACGCTCGGGCAACGGCGCAGGCTCCGTGGTGTCCATCTCCTCGGGGAACCGCTGCGGCACCACCGGCGGAGATTCCTCGCTCGTCTCCGCCTTCTCAGGGGACTTCTCCGGCGACTTCTCTTTCATCTCCGGAGATTTAGCAGGAGTAGGAGACTTGACAGGAGTGGCTGGAGTGGCAGGCTCTGATGGCGGCCTAGCAGGAGACGGCGGCTCAGCGGCAGGTTCCTCCTGCTCAGAGCTCGACCCGTCCTTGTCGTCATCGTCGGGCGTCCCGTGAGCGTGCGATCGGTGGTACTTGAGCCCGTTCGCGTGTTTGTATTTCTTTGAGCAGTTCGGTTCGGGGCATTCGAGAAGGACCGGGTCGGGAGGAGGTGAGGTGGGGGTAGGCAGGGGACGTTTCGCTTTCGGAGTCGGTGGACGTTCATCTGCGTCAGACGTCCTTTTTCTCTTGGAGTCTGGTCGCGGGGGGGTGAAAGGTGTGGGGGAAGGGAGCGCTCTCCGCCCTTTAGCGCCGCCGTTCCGCAACTTGCTGTGTACAGAAGACCGCGTCTCTGTGAAGTTTGTCATATCAGTGGAGGCTGCGCCGCGGCCTCGTTTCGCGCGACCCTTCGGGGTTCGTGCGTCCAGTTCTTCTGTAGGCGAATCGCAAAAGCTGTAACGAAATATAACGATCATGTTATTATTTAATCTAACGTCATGCGATATACGATAACGCACGCGATTCGGTGGAATGAGACTCATCTTATGCATTCAGTTAGTTTTTTTAGTCAATTGAGTCGAATCTGATATTGTGACAGTATAAGAAACAGTAAAGTGTCTTAAGCCACGATCACACCTAGCTGAATTCAAAGACTAATTCGGCATACATTGCTCGTTGAAGTAAGGATATTGCAATTAACATAACCATGCCTCCCAGCAATTTATGCCGAATTAGTCTTTGAATTCAGCTAGGTGTGATCGTGGCTTTTGGCTTTTTGTAAAGGCAAGCTCAGTCAAAGCCAAGCTCAGCCACATAATGTGGGACAAATAATATTGTCTTCGATTTCAGTAAGCACCCTTAAGCTCTACCAAGGGCGATGGTATACCTTATAATGAGCGCTGAGCCCGTATCCAATAAGCGCTTTACGTCCAGTCGGATTAGAGGCCCTTCGTTACGACCTACGTACATCTATTTACGAGTAATCTTTTAAGGAAAAAAAATACCTTCGTCAAAATAATATATTAAGTACCTACACACGGAGGATGTTTTATGCTCATCCTTTTCGGTCGAATGATCGTGACGGAGGCGTATGAATGTAACTTTATTGTTTTTTTTTTCTTTTTATGTCATAAGAGCAAACGGTGATAAAAGCGAATGATGATAAATGGTCACCACCGCAGCGTCAGAAGCACCCACTGTCTTATATATGGCTTCATTTGACACTTAGCGCGTTGCCTACCTTGAGATCTAAAATGGAATGTCTCATAAGCCGGTGATTGATTTCACTCTTACTTTCTACTTTTTTAACGGGGATGAAATTTTTCTAAATTGACTTCGCAGAAAATCCTACCCCATCTTTGACTAGCATGTTGGCGTGGTTGGTAGTGAGCCTGCCTCCTATGCTGTGCTGTGGGCCGCGGGTTCGATCCCCGCCCACGGCAAACATTTGTGTGATGACACGAGTGTTTGTTCTGTGTCTGGGTGTTATTTATTTATTTATGTATGCATATCAGTCCACAGTCAGGTACCTACAGGCTTTTTATCTTCAAAAAAGATGTACGTAAATATAAGTAACAACGATAAGCACTGGCCATCGAAAAAGAACTCGTATTACTTCATTCTTGTAAGTAAATTTTTCGAGCTACTGTATTGAAAATATTATTAGTAGGTACTCGTACCACACGATAAGGATAACACGTAGCAAAAAAATTTCGATAACATAAAGCTGGGATTAACTAAACAAGTAAGTACCTACTTCATCTAAGTACTCATTCATTAGTCTGTTTAATTAATTACGTAGCATGATATTAATCCAAATTGATTGTGCGAGCTGCCAGCGATTACAACCTCAAGCGGGAGTACTCTCAATGAATCCGAAGTCTTGAGTGGAGCGGGAAGATACAAGTGAACACCATGGGTAGTGAGACTACTGAGTGATGGATGAAAAATCAAATTTTCAGGCAACAATCAACAATTCAACAACTATCATTAATTTTCATAAATACATTCAAGATTCGAACGAAAAAGTGACCAATTTTTGTTTGTTCCAAATTTGACATTAGTAAAAGTTTCTTGAGCTCTAAGGCTGAGACCTAGCCTAGCGACTGAGAGCAAAAAAGGCTTGAGCCTTGTTTTTTGGATTAGATATCGTACGTGCATCTAGTTTAGCCAGTCATCTAAGTCTAGTGTGGTTAGTCTTATTTTATTTTATTTTATTTGGAAAATTTACAGCCAATAATGTTTTATATAATAATTTTGAAAAGAACTACGCCAATTACAAATTTTCACCAGTATAAAATTCATTGAGTCATTAAGTTACTCAATCAATAAACTTAGAAAGTATCTAAAAGTTGGATTTAACAAAAAAAAAAAAAGAAAAAGCTGGAATCCACTAAAGTAAAATAACCTATTGGTAAATTTACAGGTTATCAATGAGTACCTTGGTAAGCTGTCGTTTGATACTTGAGTTGCTGGTTGTAAATATATCTATAGTTGCTGGTATATCTTTAATTTCCCTACAGACTCTTACAAAAAACGAGTTTGCTCTGTAATTCGTTCTAGCAAATGGTACGTCAAGGACTGAACGCTCTCTAAAATTTAACAAATTAGTACGCAGGTATACTTTAGACAATAATTCTGGGCTATCCATTAATCCCTTTACAATGCTAGAAAAGTAACATATGTCGCTTATATTACGCCTTATATTCAGTGGTAAAAAATGGTAACGTCTACATCTGTGGTTATAATCAACTGATCGTTGTTTAGCTTTAAAATCTAGAAAGCGGAGGAATTTCTTTTGAACACCCTCGATCCTAGAAATGTATTTCTGGTACAGGGGGTTCCACACAGGTGAAGCTTTTTTGCTGATTCTTTTCTTCGTGGTCTAAGTAGCCATGACGCATACAGGCTCGATGGTTTACTAATGTGGCTGTACTATTTTAAATAAATAAATAAATACATGTTTGCCTAAGTTTTAAACTACTATGCTGTTTAAAAGATAAACGGCTGTTTAAAATATTTCTCCACCAATGCTGTGCGATAGAGCTAAGCTGTGAGCTGGGAAAATTCCAACCAATAGTGCCATATCTTAGCTTGTCAAATCCGTTGTCAAATTAGCGGTGAGCAACTTTTCAACACACCGCTACCTGCGTGCGCAGAAGACTGAACGCTTAGTGTGATAAACAGCTCGCCGCTTATAGCTCGTCCAACGAAGACCGGAAAAGGCCAAATAGGGGAAATAATTCGTGAGTGAGCCAATTGTTGGCACCGTTGTAGAGGAAAGTGTTTTAATCAACAGTACTGGACGCTAGTGGTAGAGGCAAGGGATGTGGAGGGGTGTAAAGGTACCTTTTTTACTTTTCGTGAATATCTCAAAAACTAAGACTCATATGAGAAATGTCCAAGAACTAGAATAATGTACATAAAATTTTCTATAAAATATGCATTGCAAATTTTTGCAGCAATCAATATTTTAAGAGATCTTGAGAGGAGAAAATGGGCATATATGTGCTTCGTTGGACGAGCCGATATGGCACTATATTTCCTTCGTTGGACGAGCTGTTAGATCGTGTCGTAGTTTCGGCTTCAGTACTAACCGTGGCGGTGCCCAATCGTGTCTCGTGCAATCCAGCAGTGTGCCCACGTAGGTCTTCCCTCGCCACGTCACGTTCACCACAAGCACGCCTGCGAACAACACACATGTTTCAGTTTATGGCTTCCTAGTACTTTCTTGTGTGGAACAGAAATTTAGTGAGACGATTTACGGCTTTTTATTTTTCATAAAATAAAATAATTGTACCTAATTAATAGCTGAAACGCATATTAATATTTGCTAGGTATCCTCTATTGTTTCTGATCTCATCGATTTCAAATTATGCAATCGAAAAATATTTCATCCCTTCGAGATTCATAAAGTTAAAATATTGGAATTTATTTTACTGAGAAGCGGTAACATGGGGCAAATAAGACCGGCGTACCCTAAATTGATGCAGTGGAGTTATTGGAGCCAATCGGTCTCATCCAATTTGTCACGCGCACCTCATTTGCATAGGTATTGTAGAACAATGCTATGGAGATAAGGAATTATACCGTACACGAAAATTTTGCGGTTCTTTTTGAATCCCGGCCATATTTTAGTATGTAGTTACTCAATTACTTCAGAACAGGATCAAATACAAAATATTCATACCTAAGACGTCGTGTGCAGAATAAGCGAGCGTAAAAAAAATAAACAGTCCGTTACTTTTGAACATCCTTCACTAGCGACACTTTAGGATGACCATAAAGTCAAAAATGACACTTTCTTCCTAATTAGGACTCTAATCAAACGTTTTTTTTTTATACATTGTCTAATTGGGCCTACTGTTGCGCTTACAATGTTCTATAAAAAAAATTGCACCTACGAATTAGTTTAACACTGTCAACCGAAGAGCAGTGGAAACACTCGGCTTTCTTATTTTTAACATAAAATCCTTGCCCTACGAATATCAGCGCAACTGCTACGCAATAAAGGCGGACTCAAGGTCAAAGTAGTTCTACCGACGTCGTGCCGTTGACTACCTTAAGATATTTTAAAAAATTTACTTAGAGGACGTTTGAATTGTCAACTAAAACATTGAATTGTCAAACAAAACAAATTAGAATATTCATTAGCGAGGGAAGGCAGGGGTAAAATGAAACCTAAACCTAGTCCTTGTTTGTGTCACACATGTTTCACAAGGTATTCGTTTATAGGATACCCTTAAAGTACATTGAAAATACAAATAAGTATGGAATAAAGTAAAAATACAATGTAATTAATTTAATATTCACCAGCAAAATATGGTATGATTTTATTCATGAAGCTAAATAACACCTAATGAGCATGGATCGAAAACCGAAATAAATCGACTTCCCATAAAAACTGCATCAGCTGAAAGCCCATTTGGTTTGGAGGACGATTAATTTTATTTTCGTATTTCGACTAATGTTCCTTGGAAGGTATATTTAGTTCAGTTCTATGGGCAGAATCACTCCATTCTTTCCTGGAAACAACAACGCAACCTAAGGTAAGTACGGTAGAAAAATAAACTTTTCATGGACAACATTGAGCACTTACCATTAGGTGCGTTGTCTGCTCGCTTGCCAGCTTAAGCAAAAAGAAAAAGACATGTGTTACCATGAATTCACATAAAATTGCTGAGCGAGTTTGGGGAGAGTTTCTTTTCGGTAGTACTCTAGAAGGGAGACAGGGGTACGAACGTGACTCGAAATGCATATTCCAGGCATGACCCCACCCTCTTATCGCTACCGTGCTAACTTATGCAAAGTTAATTAATCAATTTACCCCAGCTAACCCACCACGGTGTGAACAAAAAAGAAGTAAACAATTAACAATAACAAAGTGGTTTTAAAAGGAAAATATATTCATGAGAATAAAAAAGAATTAAATCCTTCATATAAATTAGTCCCTAGACTTTGGGTAACCGCCTGCCCCCAAAATATTTTTTCGTACAAAATTCTAACAAATTGAGATAGAAGTTAGGGCTCAGTAGAAACCCTTTTTAATCCCGGGCGGCTCCTTTTGTTACCTTTTTACACAGAGGTCCTGAATTGTAAATAAGTTTAGTATCTTTTTAAAACCGGGCAAAGGTTTAACGAGATTTAGGGGGTCTGCTCTCTTTTATACAGCGCAACTTACGGGGAGCGTTCGTTTTATCGCCAGTAAAGAACGAAATAGGGGTCTATTTAAAAATACTTGTTTAAACACAAAACCATTCAACAGATATTTGAGCAAACTATCAACTTAGCATACATTCTCTATGCTTTTTACAGTATAATTCCATACTAATTTGCTACTCAAAACATTTACAACAACAGACATCACAACATCAAAATAAAAGACGCTACATTACAAGAAATATCATCAGTATCATATCATAGCAAGCAAAATAAGTATTGCAGCGGCAAATTATGGTAAGAAGGGTACCGATAGCATCCGTGGCCACGACCACGCGCAAATAACGCAGCGGCGAGCATTTGACAATACATTGCCTACACACCGCTGCTGGCACCATAGCAACCATAGGTTGGCACTCAACGCTAAAGCCCGAGTCACACTGAGGCGGTAGCGGAAGCGTTCCGGGTGGCGGTATTTTTTGTAAAGTATGAGTTCTTATGCACCCTGTCACATTGAAAACCGGTCGCGGCGCGGTATTTTCTTCCCGCAGATCCGCCCCCATTCGCAATCATACCGCCTCTGTGTGACGTGGGCTTAATAGTTTGGAGGAAACTGGTGCCACTCCCCAAATCTAGCGAGTTCGTGGTCAAAAAATTATCATGAAGAAATGTACCTTAACGTTAAAGCTCTTTTAAATCTATTACTATCACTTTCTGTTATAATAATAAAAAGTGACAGCGTTAGATTTAAAGAAGATTTAACTTTACAGATACTTTGTGCAACTGGCTGTGAGTCAATGACAATAAGTTTTATATTTTATACTGGGTTTTAAACATTGGTGTAAAAAAATTAAGGGCTTAAAGGGGGCGATTCTAGCGTGACCGCTAAATTTATGATTAAAATTCAGCAACATTTTAAGACCTACTCGTATCAAATTATAGGCTTAATTTTAGCGGCCACGCTAGAATCGCCCCCATTCTGGGGGCTTAATGCAACAACTTTTGTTCTACGACGTTGAGAAATTTGTGACAAAAATACTTTAAAGGTATTACACCAATTATTTAAAGAACTGTATAGTATTTTTTTTAGATAGAAGAACTAATCCTTGCGATGAATTTAAACAAATGTAAACACACAAAGAGAACCTACTATGAATCGACATTTAGATTTTCCAGTGTTTTCTTAGAATTTACTAAATAAATTTTGAAGAGGACGCGATTGGAGACTCGCTAGCCTCTTAAGAATACTTTTATATTAGTGTACTAGATTGATATGTTAAGCAGACAGACATCTCAATAGCGAATCACATAGTTAGTTATTTCTTATTTATTCTCTCACAAAAGAACAATACACAGATAAAGCGTTTCTCTATAAGCCATTAGCATAAAATAGGCCGCTTACTTGTACGGAATGGAGTTATGGAACGAAGTGGGTATGTTATGATAACATCTTGTTATAACTGTAAGACTGTTAAACGGTAAGTGGATATGTTATGAGATGAACAATAAAACATAAGATAGCGTTAGTAGATACAAAACAGAAAAAGCGTTTTTAAATTGTGCAATAATATTGTAAAAATGATAATTAGAGGCAATATTTATCCATACAAACTAACTTTTGTGATAGTTTCTAAACTACAAAACACTTCAATACAATGTTTTTACATACATTTGATAAAGATGTTTCAATGTTTGAAATAGGTTTTCAATTGAAAACAACTAATTCATATGAAGATAGAGCGAGTTTATATTTTACATAAATATTTTCAACTCGCTATATCTTTCTAGTAATTAATTGTTTTCAATTAAAAGCCTATGCCAAACCGTCATACATCTTATCTAATTATATGTACAAAATTTTGTCATAATGTGTTTGTAGTTTTAAAGCTATCGCAAAAGTTAGTTGGTAAGGAACTCACATCTCCAGGAGACCTTTAAGCTCAAGTCAGACAGAGGCGGTATGATTGCGAAAGCGGTCCGGGGCGGTTTGGCGGGAACAAAATACCGCGCCGCGACCGCTTTTCCATGTGACAGGGTGCATAAGAACTCATACTCAAAATACCGACCCCGGAACGCTTCCGCTACCGCCTCTGTGTGACGCGGGCTTTAAGGATTATTCATATCATCATCATAAAATCCCTTGAAACGTCCACTTCAGGACACTTCCGTAAAATGCTGGAGCTGCCTCCAGAATTTCAAGAAAAACGCGTCTGTACGATGCGGAGGAAAAGTAACATAGGTAATCAGGGATACCATACCAGACTAAAATCTAATTTAGGTTTTATCTCTATTGGTAACGTAAAACGTTTTGATTATTTGGCTTTTGATAAAAATAAGGTCATTGTTATCAATAACAAACGTACGTATCGGTTCGTATGTTGACGCGAATAGATGATTTATTTCATATCTATGTTTATTTCCTACTATTTTAAACAAATAAGTAACGTAGTACAAACAGCAAAACTCTTAAGTGACCACAGAATACAAGACACAAATTAAACTGCTCTCTGGCCGTAGGTATATGTTTCTGGACTATGATTAAAATCAAGAAGTATGATAAAATTTAGCCAAGATTTTTTAAAATATTCTATTAATATTATTTCATCATAATCGTGCCTAAAATGCATCCCTTTTTAATCTTCAGCGACGATTAATACAACGAAAAAACAACTAATATGAAGTCGGTTAAAAACTGTGGCAAGTGATTCTAACCCACTACAAATACATATAATACGCACGTATTTTTATTTAGATTATTTGTACCTAGAGAAGAAACAAAATGAGCTCTTAACCCTTCTAGCCCGGCGACGTCATACCGACCCGTAAACCGTAATCCCGTGTCTGATGTGACAAAATATCCCGTTGTATGTCTATAGGTACACGCAATGGAATCTCTTTTGCGAACGGGACCTTTTGCGAACGGGACTTGCCGCGAATGGGAACTTTTGAGAACGGAACTCCTTTTGAGTACAGGGACGTTTTGCTAGCGGGACCTTTTGCGTCTAAATGCTCCGTTTTTCCTTTAAATATTCTCATCACAAGTAACGTGTTAGTTTGATATGGTAGTATATAAGTAGGTTTAGTCAATATCTTCAGTTTAATTTACACTACTGCCCACACAAAATAATAAAAGCTAAAGCTTTCATAAAAGAATGCAAGGTTTACAAAACAGGTTGCCCTCGCTGTAAGGGTTAGTGGAACGTTATTTTCATAGATTCGTAAGGAGGTACCCAAGTAGGGTTTGATAAAAAATACCCCGATTTAATGTGCCAACAGAGCACTGCAAAAGTGACGCCGAATTCCACCGAAAATAGTTTTTATGAAATTGCGATTATATGAAGTAGATTTTTTTTTCTATTTAAAAATCTGATTCATCATATCAGCCGAAAGACGTCGAAAAGCCGAAAGAAGCAGTGGCTGGACATAGGCCTCCCCTAAATATCTCCATGACGACCGCGACCCCATCGTCGGTGCAGTACAGCCTTGTGAAGGGCCTGCCTACGCTTCGTCTTCTGGTACTCGTACGTGGTCGCCACTCTAGAGCCTTTACGCCCCATCGGCCATCGGTTCGTCTTGCGATGTGCCCTGCCCACTGCCACTTTAGTTTAGCGATTGTCAGGGCTATGTCAGTTACTACCTACCTATATAGTTCTTCTGTGGAACTCCTCATTTCTGATTCGATCCCGCAAAGAGACTCCGAGAATAGCACTTGTCATAAAAAAACTGATTACCAACAGCAAATTTTATATAAAAAAATACAAAATACGCTAACTCATCATAACGTGGGCAGGTATTCACAAATAGATTATTATAATCCTTTATCTACACTCTTGTCGTATCGTAATCTTTACAATATGATTCAAAAAGTTATATTAAGCAGAGTATGTATAAAAAAATTAAAAGTTACCATTACGTAACATAACATACTTCTTGAACCTAAACTTTTTTAAAGAAGACTAGCAGTTTTTCCATTGAAGTAAGAAAACCGCTGCGCTTCCCCCTGGCGTAGTTTCCAAAATCTTCGAGTTTTTCTTAGTAGCTGTCAAATATCAGTAGCATACATAGAGTAACACGATTTTCACGCGCAAAGCCCTTTGACGCGTTGCTCTAAGGTAGCATATTTACAAAGTGTACCTTATAAACAACCTATTATTTTGGAGCAGTTAGAGTAACAGTTACTATAGTTACGCGCAGCCTGGAATTATAGTAGGCACGAATAGTAGGCTAGGCCTTGGAATTTACTGAAGAAGTTTACTTTTCAAACCTACGACAGATAATAAACGAAAGAAGAGGCAGCATGGTCATTGATCTTCACCTGTCCGAAAGGACGAAAAAGAAACTAGGCCTTGGAGATAGAGTATTAGATTAGCCGCCATTTCCAAATATTTACCTTTTTCAAGTATTTCGTGCCCGTGAAAATTTATTGTAAAAGTAGAAATAGCGGTACAGGTAGAACACATGCAGTGACACCAAAAGATTCCCTTGAAGTGGGTACTAAAATAACTTACGATCTTCTCCCGTATAAGTCTAGAAAATTTAACGACAAAACCTACAGTGAATTGGGAAAGAATGAAAATCGAAAAGAAAACCACGTCACGTTAAGGAAATGTTTTGCTTGTTTATTTCAAAAACCTAGCAGACTGATATAAAGCGGCTTCTTTACACACATAACAGTACCTAAACAGTAACTGTAATATACATAATATAAGTTGCCTTTGTTGTTTACTTACCTTTGTTTAATTTATAAGTAAAGAGTGAAGATAAAGTAGTATACGCAACTGCATATAATATGGTATTAAAACACTCGTTTGATATTATTAAACCCAAACTCGTGTTTAATAACCTGTTTTATATGACAGTTGCATAAACTACTATTATATCACAAGTATACTAATCATCTAAGCTATGCATTCCAAAAGAGCATTTTGCGTATTTGGAATTAACGTTGTACATCGAATAACCAGGACATTAGAAGATCAAGGAGCACGCAGCTGCAGATCTACTTTATTATTTAGGGGCCGGCGTCAGGCACGCCGTGGGGGACTCGGAACGCGAAATATGGCAGACAGGGAGCAAGGATGCGGGATTATCGCCTTGTGCGCCCATGCGAAACATGGGGGCGCTGTTTTGTCAAGCCGTAGAGCTCATTAGTAGGGGAAATGTGCTTCAATGAGTTTAAAAGATGGGGCTCATTTGCGTCGGTATAAAGAAAACTTGCCGGTTCTACTGAAACATACCTTTCATTATAATTTCTTTGGTCTTTCAAATAATATTGTATTCCTTTTATAATTAATTATACATACATATGGATGGGTTTGATAGAGTGGATGAATAATAATGATCAATTTGTTTATTAATGCAATTTTGTTACTGCAATTAGGGACCGGAACCCTTTCGGTTTCGATCTACGATTTCTACGTTTATGATGTTTGGATATAGAAATAGGGTTTCCATATCAAAGAACCTATATTTAACATATTTTATTTGGATTGGAATTTTCATTCAGTAAATATGTATTTCAACCCGTACGACTGAAGGAGTAAGCGACTTTTTCGGTCCCTGAGTACACAACTGCACACTATTGGAAACAGCAACGATTTATCAGCTTTATTCAACATCATCAGCACAACATCCCATAAAACTCCCTCCAGGATTCCTATAAAAACGCGTGGTACATTTTGGAGGGGAAGTATATTAGCGCTGCAGCTGGTGATTGTAGTATATGGTACAGAAGGCTGCTGCCCATCCTTTGGTTCATAATCCCTTAGTCGACTCACATATAATATAAAGTAAACGCTGTCTCAAGCTTTCAGACTGTAAATAAATAAACCAGTCAATTTCACACTAAAACTTCTTCAGCAATTTAAATTTAATTTTAATTCTGTTTATAAAAGGTAATTTTCAACTCAAAGAAAATTATTCAAAGGTTGTTTGAAAGTAAACTACCTAAAAGAAAATTACTCTCTCGGTAAATGAACGCGAAAGGTAAAAACTGGAATACTTAACAAGTTGGGACACTCATAAAATATTTATAGTTGTAAGCAGTCTATGAAACAAACTTGGGCTGAAATTAATTTGGAGTCGGGCCAAATCCCCAGACATAACTCTATCAACCTTTTGTAATTTGATTAATCTAAGTAATTAACAAATCTATCCCGATCAGAACTAGGTTTAGAGATAGTTCGTTTTAACATTATAAAAAAGTAACCCAGTTTAGGGGAGGCCTATGTCCAGCAGTGGATGTCTTTCGGCTGATATGATGATGATGAACCCAGTTTATGGTTATAATAAAAGATCCAATGGACTACTTAAATGTCAAATATGTTGTCATACAAGACCTTCGTAATGGAAGAGTGCAGAGTACCTTTCCGCATTCAATATGAATTTAAAACCGAAATATTATGAAGTTAAATTAAATCGTTAAGGTGATCTGTGACGGCCAGCTTAGCCCCGAACGCAACTAGATGGAGCCACTGCTGCAAATATAAGGTTTTATTTTTTAATGCAATAAGTACCAACTATATATGTGCAAAAAGTTGATTCGCGTAAATTTCATCGTGCAACTTCAACGTCTAACAACAATTTCGATAAGAAAAATATCTCCATATGTCCACTAAAGTCAATTACTTTCGTCAGTCCGTGTTCACATGAGTACGATCACACACACATCCACACGAAGCACAACCGTACAGTTTTGACCGCACGCCCACAATTGTAATATTGAACCAAAAATTGCTAACAAAAATAGTACTTTCAGTACATTAACTGTATTTTTGTATTAATTAGCGAAAATTTTTACTAAAAATAGCAGTATCCGTTCGTTTTACAACAGAATTTTATGTCCCGCGTAAGAATGCAAGTCGTTTGAATTTTTGTATGGAAAACGGATCACCTTAAATTCGATGAGCAGCCATTTAGAAACCCCTAACCGGTAGAAAAAGGAACCCTTGTGACTTCGTTCGTCATAATATCATTGACGTAATAAGAAAATAAGAGCTCCGCGTGGGTTTATTGCGCTCGACTTAAAATTTTCAACTTTATATTTTGAGTACTTGCCTAATACCGTTAAATTGTTTTTTCTAGTTTTCACTTCAAATACTCGCAGGTTCATTGAACTCTTCAAGTTAATTTGAACAAATCCGGATTACATCAACAATGCTTGAGATGGTGATGGCCATACCAGGAGCTCAGCGGACCGAAATAGGTGTATTCGGGCGTGCTAATTACACCGGGCCCGGTAATCAACAGCCTAATGGCCGCAGCTTCCCTCCCCCGGCTTTCACCCCTCGCAAGGTGGGTACAGCAATCCGCTACGGTAACTTACTTGCATTTCTAAGTGCCATGACCTAGTAAATGCCTAGTGCGCATAGTAACAGTTTGCAGATATTAAGCGACGCATTGGTCTTAAAACGTGTGAGAACAGAGCGGCATCGCGCTGGATTGGTGTATTTTGCGTTCTTTTTAGGGTTCCGTAGTAAAAAAGGAACCCTTAATAGTTTCGTCATGTCCGTCTGTCTGTCCGCGGTTTAGCTCAGAGACCCTTAGTACTAGAAAGCTGAAATTTTGTACGGATATACATTTCAGCCACGCCGACAAAGTGCTGGAATAAAATTTTGATAAATATTTTTTTATGTGTACCTCCTATACAAGTAAAGTGGGGATGATTTTTTTTTCTCGTCTACTCCATAGTGTGGGGTGTCGTTAGATAGGTCTTTTAAAAATAATACGAGTTTGCTAAGATGAGGTTTCGATGTAGGGATCCGTTTGCGAAATATTAAGCTTAAAAGCGCCATTTTTTGTTGGAGTCGAGTGCCCCCCCCCCCCGCCCCCCCCTGCTGGCTAAACGGTTGTTATTAGAAATGTAAAAATATTCACAATAGTAGCATATATGATGAAATTAAAAGGAAAACTATCACAGTTAAGTAGGCTTAGCAGGAGCTATAGCCGACAAACTAAAATACAAACAGCAATAGCAATCAGGCGCTAGGAAGTCGCTGGTCGCTGAGCATTAGAAGGTAAAACGTTTATGTTACGAGTATAAACGTTATGAAATACTTACTCAAAACCCGCCTTGCAATAAAAAGTTGTAAAAAAAACTACGGAACCCTATACTGCGCGTGGCCCGACACGCACTTGGCCGGTTTTTTTTTTCGTTAAAATTTTATTTATTTATATATATTCCTTAACAACTTCTACAGTACAGTCATGGCAGGTTATCCCAAATCGACAATGTAGCTTATAATTGATTAAACACATTGAATTAAAAATGAAAAACGTATCAAAACACTTATAACAGTCATATTAGTAATAATACAGAAATATTACTCAGTCTCAGTATACAGATTCACATTTTATAATTTCCAAAAATAGTTTGTTTAAAAAATAATCTAATCTCTAAAAATGATAACAAAAATAATTACTAATAATTTTATGTCAGGTAATCACATAATCACAATGACTTGCATCTCGCTAAATATCTCCTAAAGTGACAAAGTCATCGCCTTAGCCCACCTGTCCGCGTTCACCCACGATTTAAAAATGTGAAGCGGTACACTGCGAGTGTCGACTTTATGCTTAAACCACAAGGTTGAAATTTGTCGGCACCCCGCCTGGGAATGTCGGATCTGTAAATGTTAGTTTACTAATATTTAATCAGTGGTGCTACGCCTAAATAGTAAATGACGATAATAGAAACTGTTAATAGTCCCCTGTCAAGTGTATATCCGTGTGCTCCTTGATGATACAAGTGTGGAAGTAGTCTCAATCTCTTCGTTTGATCTTGAAGAAACATTATTTTGATGGTGGACGTCCCAAAAGTTGTACGTACTAATGCTGCGGACAAAAACAAACATAAAAACAAAAAAATAACGGTAACCGTTGGGAGTACGTAAAGATGTTCAATGCAAAAAATGTAGCTACATAAATTTTGTATAGGAAAGGTTATTACAACTTTTTATGTACGATCAACCGTTTTCTCATAAAACGCACTTTTATCTTAGTAGGAAAAAAAGAAGGTGACTGACTGACTGCCTGCCATATCAACGCACAGCCCAAACCGCTGGGTCTGGAGATTCCAAATTTGGCGTGTAGGTTCCTTATAAAATCTAGGGGTGCGCTACGAAAGGATTTTTGAAAATTTCACCCCTAAGGGGGTAAAAATTTGTATGAAAGTCCGTCAGTTTAGAAGTTAGGATCTTCAAATTTTGTATTTAGGCTGAATACTAAAAATTAATTAACACGTGTCTCAGGGTTTTTTAAAATTTTACCTCTGAAGGGGTGAAAAGGGGGATGAAGTAGTAAAGCCTACTTTTTTAAAGTAAAACCACTGTTTATTATTTAGGCATTAGGGTTGTAATTTTACGCAACGAACATGACTGTTATTGAAATTCTACCCCTAAGGGGTGAAATGGGGGATGAAGATTTGTAAAAAATCCGTCAGATTAAAAGTTATAATCTTCATATTTTGTTGTTAGGTTAACGACTATAATTTAATTTATACGTGACACAGGGTATTTGAAATTTTCATCCCCGAAGGGGTAAAAAGGGGGGTGAAATAAAAAATCCTTGATTTCAAAATAAAAACCACTATTATTATTTTGGTATTAGTGATGTGCTCTTACGCAACGTACTTTACTGTCATTGGAATTTCAACCCTTAGGGTGAAAACGGGGATGAAATTTTGTATGATACGTAGTTGTTTAATTTTTCAGTACAATTCACTAAATTCATTGATTCAGCGTATGGTTGGATGTTAACGCAACTTATATCGGTGCTGTTGGAATTCAACCTTCGGGGTGAAAAGGGGGGTGAAATTTTGTAAATGAAAATCTTCTCTGTAAAATTCACAAAAATTATTCATTTGGCTTATAGTTGAAAACAAACACTACTAATTTTCTAGCAATTTTCGTCCTCATCTCCCAAGGGGGTGAAAATAAGGTTGAAATTTTATTTTAAAAAGGACAGTTAATGAATTAATTACATTATTTAATTACAATCATTGAAATTCCAATGCCAGTAAAGTACGTTGCGTAAGAGCACATCACTAAAGCCCACGTCACACAGAGCGGTACAAGCGGTAAAGCGGTCCGAGGGCGGACCTGCGGGAAGCGAAAGCGTTCCGGGACCGGTCACACAGAGGTACCGCGCGGAAACCGCGGCGGGACAGCGGGGCGGTAGTGGTCGGTGTGACATTATTTATCTGTGATTATTCAAAAGACGTAAATCCTTTGCTCTAAATAAAAAACCAAACTGATAACCTAAAAAAAAGTCTGCGCAAAGCCGCCAATTTCTTGTAAAAAAATACAACGACAAAGTTCGCGCCCGGACCGCACCGCCCCGCGCCGCGCCGTGCCGCTGCCGCTCTGTGTGACGGGTTGCATTGAACGCAATGGAATACAGCGCCCGCTCCCGCCTAAAGTTCGGCCCCGCGCCGCACCCGGTCCGCGGGGTTATACTAGCGGCCCGGCCGCCCCCGCGCCGCACCGCGCCGCGCCGCGACCGCTTTCAGTGTGACAGGGTGCATAAGAACTCATACTTTACAAAAAATACCGGCACCGGAACGCTTCCGCTACCGCCTCATTGTGACTTGGGCTTAATACCTAAATAATAATAAAGTGGTTTTTATTTTGAAATCAAGGATTTTTTATTTCACCTCCCTTTTCACCCCTTCGGGGATGAAAATTTCAAAAACCCTGTGTCACGTATAAATTAAATTATAGTCGTTAACCTAACAACAAAATATGAAGATTATAACTTTTAATTTGACGGATTTTTTTACAAAATTTAATCCCACATTTCACCCCTTAGGGGTAGAATTTAAATAACAGTGATGTTCGTTGCGTAAAATTACAACCCTAATGCCTAAATAATAAACAGTGGTTTTACTTTAAAAAACCGGCCAAGTGCGAGTCGGACTCGCGCACTGAGGGTTCCGTACCACCACATAAACATAATTGTATTAGTTGAAAGACTTTTTGAGTCCGACACGCGCTTGACCAAATTTTATTATTTGTTGTTATTTTATAGCTTATGCACTATAAACATACCAATTTTCAAGTTTGTAAGTGATCCCGTTTTTAAATAGAGAACTAAAACAAAAATCGCCTCAACGACCTCTCTTGACCCCTCTCTTATATGAATGTTCTTGAAAAGGGAGCTCACCACAATTGGTTACCATTAGTTGTGAGAAAAGTTGTAATATTTAATGATTTCAGACTTTTCCCATTATTTGTACTGTAAAACCTAGCTTCTTGCCAAATTTCATAATTTTAGGTCAACGGGAAGTAACCTGTAGGTTTTACATTTTTGAATAAATGTATGGACATGAGGACATAAAATGCCATATCTTTTGATTGCGTCGTTGTAAAAAATTGAAATTTTCAGATCTTGTGTGGTCCATGGATCCTAATATATGGTATTAATTTCAACCTGATACCTTTACCCGTTCGTGAGATAAAGGGTCTTGACAGACAAACAGACAGATAGACGGACAACAAAGTGATCCTATAAGGGTTCCGTTTTTTTCTTTTGAGGTACGGAACCCTAAAAGTAGGCTTTACTACTTCATCCCCCTTTTCACCCCTTCAGAAGTGAAATTTTAAAAAACCCTGAGACACGTGTTAATTAATTTTTAGTATTCAGCCTAAATACAAAATTTGAAGATCCTAACTTCTAAACTGACGGACTTTCATACAAATATTCACCCCCCTTTTTACCCCCTTAGGGGTGAAATTTCCAAAAATCCTTTCGTAGCGCACCCCTAGATTTTATAAGGAACCTACACGCCAAATTTGGAATCTCTAGACCCAGCGGTTTAGACTGTGCGTTGATATGGCAGTCAGTCAGTCAGTCACCGTCTTCTTTTCCTACTAAGATAAAAGTGCGTTTTATGAGAAAACGGTTGATCATACATAAAAAGTTGTAATAACCTTTCCGGTACAAAATTTATATAGCTACATTTTTTGCATTGAACATCTTTACGTACTCCCAACGGTTACCGTTATATTTTTGTTTTTATTTTTGTTTTTGTCCGCAGCATTAGTACGTACAACTTTTGGGACGTCCATTATCAAAATAATGTTTCTTCAAGATCAAACGAAGAGATTGAGACTACTTCCACACTTGTATCATCAAGGAGCACACGGGAATATTCTTTTGTACATTTGAAAGGGGACTATAACGACAATTTAGTTATGCACAATGTATCTAATTCTAAAAAAAATATATTATTATTGGGATTTCAGATTAGGTATAGTCAACGACAGGTCAAGCTTGACACTCGCAGTGCGACTCTAGCCCGTACGTCTATTGAAATAAGAACTGTACAAAGTCTAATGTGTCAAGCTTGATGTGCTCTTGACTGTACCATGCAAAATTCGGTACAAACTGACAGCTTCAAAGATATTTTTTTTGAGAAAAGTATATTGAATCGTGTTTCTGATCATATTTACTAGATCCTGATAAAAAGTTATCAGGATCTAGTAAATATGATCAGAAACCATAATATATGTAAATGTGATCCACATCGCAAATACAAATATGATAAACTAGCGGCCCGCCCCGGCTTTGCACGGGAAGCTCATAAAAAGATCACATAGATAAAAGCACTTCCAGTATTTTCCGATTTTGAAGCGTGTTTGTTTTTGGTTTTAGAATAACAAATTATAAAACACCTTGGGGGATAACTTTTCAAAAACGCCGAAACACATGTTTATTTCTTTCTTTTTATTAGCCTACAACCAAATTTTTAGTAGGATTTTCATACAAATTTGCATCCCTTATTTCACCAATTTGGGGGATGATATCTCAACATTGCTGAAACACATGTTTCTTAGTTTCTTATTATTAGCTAAAATCCATATTTACAAGTACCGCATGTCATAACTGTAGGATATTCATAAAAACTTTCATCCCTTATTTCATCCCCTTGGGTGAAGATATCTCAAAATTGCTGAAGGACATGTTTCTTATAGCTTAAATCTAAATTTTCAAGTACCTCATGACAAAACTGTAGGATTTCTATAGAAACTTTCATCCCTCATTTCATCGCGTTAGGGGACGAATTTCTAAAAATGCTAAAACACGTTCTTTTTTTTTACGGAGAGCTTAAAACCAAATTTGTATAATTTAATTTTTTTAAATGAAAGACTTATAGACCAACAAACGGAAAAAAATCATCCCCTTTTTCACCCCCTTGTAGGGAGATTTTTAGGAAATGCTTAAACACATGTTTCTTTATTTTTTACCAAAAGCCTAAATTAAAATATGTGTGATTCTAACTTAAGAAACAAAGGACTTTCATAGACACTTTCATCTCTTATTTCACCCCCTTAGGGGATGAATTTTTGAAAATATTTCATTAGTGGGTGGTTGTGAAGTGCAAGAAATCTGTGTACAAAATTTCTGATCTTTAGCTATAGCGGCTACGGCTCGGCGTTGGTGAATCAGTCATTAAGTCAGGACAATAAATTTTATATTTAGATTAAATGCACCCTATTTTCAACACGGCCTGATCTTAAATAGAATTGCGTTGGTTACTTGCGACTTTCATTATGTTTGACGACAATCACATATTAAAATTTTATAAAGCATTTTGATAATCGCGTAGGTAAATGATGCTCAAAAAATCATCAAAAAATCATGAACATAAAAATGAAGAACAAAAACAAACGAAAAGATACCTCAAACCATGTTGCTACGAAAATTGTGAACAGATTTCGCAAAGAAGTGTTCTTTGTATTCTAAAATAGACAAAATTGTTGGTCGTGCGCACGGGTTTTGCTCTAATCAGACTCGGCCATTGTTCTCACAGACAAACAGGCTCCGTATTCCATTTACACCCATTCAACTCCGACCTAAAGCCAACTCCGAGCTGCCAGGGGCATCCGACACAATCCTCTTTACACAGAATAATTTAACGCTTTCCACTTCGAGTTTATTAATGTAAATAAGATAATAAAAGAGACGGGTTTGATAAAGAATAATAAACGTCCTCTAATTAGAACGTGGAATGTACAGGAGTCGTGCGCGATAATTGTTGCTCCGTTAAGATCGTAAACCTGTCTACGTCGAAAAGCATTTTTCGAGCGCCTAGCGAGTCAAACGCTTTTTGTGCGTTTTGCGCTCGATTTAATTCAGGTATCTGCCTTAAAGCTTTATGACCGGATCGTGATGAAATTATAACGCGGTCAGTCTCACAGTAAACAGTTTTTAATTTCCGCTCGGGGACATTAGCCGAAAATAAAGAAGATTCAAGAGGAAAGCCGTGATTTTTCCCCTGCGCGCCTTTTACCCCTGGTTAGGGTAACCGTCTTCCCGGGCTTACGGCATAATTCTTTTGGCTTCTATTCGCCCGGATGAGAACATATTCTTTATGAATGTTTTCCCGTTAAATTCAAATCAAATCAAAATTCGTTTATTTTTTTACTTAAAACAAGTATACGGCGTACAAAATAACTATGTCTGTGGCCGTTAATGCGCAGAGGTAAAATTAAAGTCGCGGGGGTGAACGCGGCATGTAGGGGGAGGCGAGCGAATCGTTCATTGGCTCTCCGCCTGTCACCCATGCGCTGAAAATAACCGTCAGAGCAGACTTGTCCTGGTTTGACACGCACTGCTCTAAGGCTCTATACAATTTTATTTTGCTCTTTTTCATTGGGTTCAGATCAGAAAAAAACTCCATTCTCGTAAAACTTACGCTGGTTAAAACAAAATTTTATAATTCATTTAGTTTTAATTGACTTCTTTATTTTTTATTTGAAATAAATTAAATACGTAATAAAATTTTATGGCCAAAAATCTAGACTTTTTCGAATAACCATATCTTAATCTGAACACACACAGTCTGTATCGCTCTTTTATATCTTTTGGGCTCTAATCAGGTGCTAAAACTGACGTTTTTGAAATTTTTGGTATTTATTGTAACCCTTGGTCCTCCCGCGTCCCAAACTTCGTCCGAGTCCCAAACCAACCGACGTATTTTGGAAAGTGACAACAGAAGCGAGCAGATGTTGATTTATTATCATGTTTTATAATAATTACGGGCAGCGCCGGGGGAGCGGCGTTGTATATCGCCGGCGGACGTGTGCCCTCGCATATCATTGTATTCTGCTTTATTTTCCTCAGTGATGGACGACGGCATCTTATGGGCGGCCATTAAATCTAACCCTCATTAATATTATGAAATATCGACGCGTATCCCGAAAGTCCATTACAATTGCAAATACGATTTTGATTATTACAAAGGATGGTTGATGGGATTGTACTGAATAATTTGCGGTTTAATTCAGCCGGAAACAGAAATATGATTGGCACTCAATTTTCACATGTATTTGCTTTTACGGGAACAAGAGGCTGTGTAGTCAACACCGCATCCGCTCGATGAACAGAAATTGAAAGTTCGCAACTTTTTTTGGTATTTTTATCATACTTTTCTAGGTCGTAGGGCTTTTGTGCAAAGTCCGTCTGGGGAAGGACCACCCCCTTGCCTATTTCTACCGTGAAGCAGCAGTGTTTGCACTGCTGTGTTTCGGTTTGAAGGGTAAGGGAACCAGCGAAATTACCGGCACACGAGACACACCATCTTTGATCTCAGGGTGGGCAACATGCTTTGCTGTCTTATTAGTGTCAAGTTATGGCACTAAAAATACAGCTGGCTCAATGGGCGGTGGTGACCCCTTTCAATCAGAAGGCTCATCTGCTCGTTTGCTGACATTTTACATAAAAAAAATATCAGAAGCTAGTAGTAATTAAAACCTGGCACAGTGAAGATCAAGTTAAAGTTTGTCTTATGGTATTTGGTTTGACCTATGTTCCTTAGGGAGTTTTTTAGTTTCATGGTCTAAATCACAGGTCTAAATGCCCATATTCAAGGATCACAGTGTTGTGCCAGTGCCACCCTATATTGAGATATACTTATTATTATTATTAGTAGTAACTCTGATTTGATGTGACGAGACAATGCAAATGTAAAAAATATAAATACAGATAGATGTTTCTTCTTTTTCTTTAACTTAAGAGCCATGCTCTTCCACTTTACTTCCAGTCTGTTCTTCTCTCCGCCAGATGCAATACTTTCTAATATTAGACCTACTGTGGAGGTGTGGTCCCGTGTGGTGCCGGCAAAGAATAGTACCAACCCATACATACCCGTGGGTGTCGTAAGAGGCGACTAAGGGTTATAAACTGGAGGATGGGCAGCAGCCTTTGTATCTTACATCTTACTTACTGCGGTCACCTACAGCCGCGGTCCATGGTGCCAGCCGTAAAGCTAACAAGCGAGGTGACTATGGTACCACGGCCGCACATCAGTAGAAACACTTTTGGACCTTATGGCGTGGTAATAGAGTTGAAAAAGTTTCTACCGACAAGCGGTTGACCGTACTTCCCCTCTACATTTTTCCAGCAAAAGCTAGAATTCTGGAGGAGCTCCCTGTCCTGTAGTGGACGTTTCATGGGATGTTATGATGATTCGAGATACTCCTTGATTTGGTCCTTAATGTGTGTGTTTGTGTAATATGTGTGTAGTTATATGTATTTTGTGAAAGGTGGTGAGGGTATCAACCACGTTAATAATAATCCTTTCCTGCTCCCCGCCCGCTAATAAGCGCTTGGTAATTATGAAGGCTCATTGACTTGCCGTATTATGGAAGCCATGAATATTTTATCATTCGGCCGGGTCGAGAGATTGCAAGCAGTAAACATAAAACCTCGAGGAAGAGCTGGTTACAGCCGTCGTCAACTGTAGATGCCCGAGTTTAAACAGTGCTCGTAAAATGTGACAGGGGAGTTGCTTGAGCTTCATCATCATCATCATCATAACATCCCATGGAACGTCCACTACAGGACAGGGAACTCCCTCCAGGATTCTAGCTTTTGCTGGAAAAATGTGGAGGGGAAGTACCATAGTCACCTCGCTTGTTAGCGTTACGGCTGGCACTAAGGACCGCGGTTGTAGGTGACCGCAGTTAGTAAGATGTAAGATACAAAGGAGGATGCTGCTGCCCATCCTCCAGTTAACCCTTAGTCGCCTCTTACGACACCCACGGGTATGTATGGGTTGGTACTATTCTTTGCCGGCACCACACGGGTTTGCTTGAGCTTATAAAACCTTTATTCCGGTTTATTGAATTAAGTTTAACATGGCTGTTGTTTTTTGAATACCTGTCGATTCTGATAAAATAAATAAAAAAATAAAATAGGTTTTTATTACATTCTTACTGTGCTTAGCTTATAACTACTAGGACACTCCCTTTAAGTGATAAACCTGTATTGGGAGGCATCTAAAACTATGCTAAAGAACTAGAGTAGATTTGACAGGTCTAAACGTGTATGTCCTTTTTTCCGAAGACAACAACACTTTCAAACCTATCAAATTTAGTTTCGTTTCGTTTTCGTCTGCCGCAATCGGACCAGTAACTGTGTTATTTGAATTTAGAATGCTTAATTTTTCTATTAATAAGATATTCACAAAACAATCAATAATGGTGTCGATTCTGGCCAAAGATTTTGGAAACTACGCCAGGGCAGCGTTTTTCTTACGTCAATGATTCTGGCAGACCCAAACTAAAACTATAAATTTGACAGTTCTAAAAATGATGCTGTCTTTTATTAGTCGACAGGTCCGAATCTCACCAAATTTAAAATTAAGGAGTTTTAGGCAAATTTATAACAGCATTTTGAGTACTTTCTTGCTGGCTCTCATTTTGAGGGTAGCTCTCATACAAAAAAAAATGCAATTATCTCGGAAACGGCTGTACCGATTTTGATGAAACTTTGCATGACCGAGAATCTCTATTCAAGGTATCTTACGGCAATATCCATTGCTCTGCCAAAATTAATGAAAGGGTTGTTCCCATACAACCCAAATGTTGATATGTGTTTTTGAGGTACTTGCGGCAAGAAATTTATAGGCAACCCCAGCGCGTTGTATGATCCCATGTATAACCTTCCATATGAACCAAATTTCGTTCAAATAACAGATAGTTGCATAATCTTGTCGTGGGATCTTAGCCTACTACAGAGATTGTGTTTGATGGGAGGACAGTGACAGCAACAAACGAAGAGTAAAACTTGGGCGATAAATAGACCAGGGGCTAAATGTACTGCTAACTTTTTACCGTACTAGCGAAATGTCTCTGAATGATACCCTAAACGCCTTGCACTTCAGTAAAACCCTATATGTACATATTTCCTTTGTGAGCAATTAAAATGTAGTATCACTTCTGTGTTTTTCTTCAATGGTCAGTTAAAAATGTTGCTGTTTGTACAAACCACAGAGCTTGGAAGTCACTTTGTTCACTCTTTCTAGTGCAAGTAATCAAAATATTAGTAGCGATTAACCAATGTACGACAAAACGCAGCAAACTCGAGCGTACATTTGAATAGGGTCTTAGAAATTGCCGCCTAAGAGTTCTACTCACGAATCACGATCGGATTGGACCGCTCCGAATTTAGCTCCGGACCGCCATTGAAATTGTTTTTGTGAGAGCAAATAAACGCTTTATTTATTATTATTATTATTTTTCCAATAGCTTTGTCGGTTTGACCCAAACGACAATTTTTCCATTGGGCAAATAATACGCTAGTACTATTACCTATTCTGTGCAAATACGTGGTCCGGACACAGAATAGGTAATAGTACACACGGCCGCACATCAGTAGAAACACTTTTGGACCTTATGGCGTGGTAATAGAGTTGAAAAAGTTTCTACCGACAAGCGGTTGACCGTACTTCCCCTCTACATTTTTCCAGCAAAAGCTAGAATTCTGGAGGAGCTCCCTGTCCTGTAGTGGACGTTTCATGGGATGTTATGATGATTCGAGATACTCCTTGATTTGGTCCTTAATGTGTGTGTTTGTGTAATATGTGTGTAGTTATATGTATTTTGTGAAAGGTGGTGAGGGTATCAACCACGTTAATAATAATCCTTTCCTGCTCCCCGCCCGCTAATAAGCGCTTGGTAATTATGAAGGCTCATTGACTTGCCGTATTATGGAAGCCATGAATATTTTATCATTCGGCCGGGTCGAGAGATTGCAAGCAGTAAACATAAAACCTCGAGGAAGAGCTGGTTACAGCCGTCGTCAACTGTAGATGCCCGAGTTTAAACAGTGCTCGTAAAATGTGACAGGGGAGTTGCTTGAGCTTCATCATCATCATCATCATAACATCCCATGGAACGTCCACTACAGGACAGGGAACTCCCTCCAGGATTCTAGCTTTTGCTGGAAAAATGTGGAGGGGAAGTACCATAGTCACCTCGCTTGTTAGCGTTACGGCTGGCACTAAGGACCGCGGTTGTAGGTGACCGCAGTTAGTAAGATGTAAGATACAAAGGAGGATGCTGCTGCCCATCCTCCAGTTAACCCTTAGTCGCCTCTTACGACACCCACGGGTATGTATGGGTTGGTACTATTCTTTGCCGGCACCACACGGGTTTGCTTGAGCTTATAAAACCTTTATTCCGGTTTATTGAATTAAGTTTAACATGGCTGTTGTTTTTTGAATACCTGTCGATTCTGATAAAATAAATAAAAAAATAAAATAGGTTTTTATTACATTCTTACTGTGCTTAGCTTATAACTACTAGGACACTCCCTTTAAGTGATAAACCTGTATTGGGAGGCATCTAAAACTATGCTAAAGAACTAGAGTAGATTTGACAGGTCTAAACGTGTATGTCCTTTTTTCCGAAGACAACAACACTTTCAAACCTATCAAATTTAGTTTCGTTTCGTTTTCGTCTGCCGCAATCGGACCAGTAACTGTGTTATTTGAATTTAGAATGCTTAATTTTTCTATTAATAAGATATTCACAAAACAATCAATAATGGTGTCGATTCTGGCCAAAGATTTTGGAAACTACGCCAGGGCAGCGTTTTTCTTACGTCAATGATTCTGGCAGACCCAAACTAAAACTATAAATTTGACAGTTCTAAAAATGATGCTGTCTTTTATTAGTCGACAGGTCCGAATCTCACCAAATTTAAAATTAAGGAGTTTTAGGCAAATTTATAACAGCATTTTGAGTACTTTCTTGCTGGCTCTCATTTTGAGGGTAGCTCTCATACAAAAAAAAATGCAATTATCTCGGAAACGGCTGTACCGATTTTGATGAAACTTTGCATGACCGAGAATCTCTATTCAAGGTATCTTACGGCAATATCCATTGCTCTGCCAAAATTAATGAAAGGGTTGTTCCCATACAACCCAAATGTTGATATGTGTTTTTGAGGTACTTGCGGCAAGAAATTTATAGGCAACCCCAGCGCGTTGTATGATCCCATGTATAACCTTCCATATGAACCAAATTTCGTTCAAATAACAGATAGTTGCATAATCTTGTCGTGGGATCTTAGCCTACTACAGAGATTGTGTTTGATGGGAGGACAGTGACAGCAACAAACGAAGAGTAAAACTTGGGCGATAAATAGACCAGGGGCTAAATGTACTGCTAACTTTTTACCGTACTAGCGAAATGTCTCTGAATGATACCCTAAACGCCTTGCACTTCAGTAAAACCCTATATGTACATATTTCCTTTGTGAGCAATTAAAATGTAGTATCACTTCTGTGTTTTTCTTCAATGGTCAGTTAAAAATGTTGCTGTTTGTACAAACCACAGAGCTTGGAAGTCACTTTGTTCACTCTTTCTAGTGCAAGTAATCAAAATATTAGTAGCGATTAACCAATGTACGACAAAACGCAGCAAACTCGAGCGTACATTTGAATAGGGTCTTAGAAATTGCCGCCTAAGAGTTCTACTCACGAATCACGATCGGATTGGACCGCTCCGAATTTAGCTCCGGACCGCCATTGAAATTGTTTTTGTGAGAGCAAATAAACGCTTTATTTATTATTATTATTATTTTTCCAATAGCTTTGTCGGTTTGACCCAAACGACAATTTTTCCATTGGGCAAATAATACGCTAGTACTATTACCTATTCTGTGCAAATACGTGGTCCGGACACAGAATAGGTAATAGTACACACGGCCGCACATCAGTAGAAACACTTTTGGACCTTATGGCGTGGTGATAGAGTTGAAAAAGTTTCTACCGACAAGCGGTTGACCGTACTAGCGTAGTCCGGACCTAAATACGGAGCGGTCTGATCCGATCGTGAGTAGAGCCTCTTAATCTCGTACTACTATATGGTCCTACATCTCGTTTAGCATTTCGCTGGCACATTTGCTTGAAAGAGATGGGATTTTTTTAAGTATGAAAATATCCCTTCACGTGAGCCCTCTAGTCGTATGTGGAAACATTGATGAAATCTCTTTGCGTATGATACAGCAACGTACAACCTTAATTATTTGAAGCAACTTTGTTACATCAGGTGTACGTTAAAGACACACACATATAACGAACTCCCAATGGAACCCTTGACGAAAATTGCGTTTATTCGATTGCGTTATGTTTAGAAAACGCGAAACGATAAAGATGTATGTGCAATGTGCATGTGTTAATCCGAAGAAAAGCGGAGAAAGATAGAATTGTCTACTGCTACATAGGTAAATAGACATTTCGACTTTGGGACTCTACAGTTAGAAGCTAAAGGTATGATTAAAATGTTAAAGTATGAAAAACTAAACAGAAACATGAAATGAGTGAATAAAAGATTGATGTTCAAATGCCGTCATGTCAGTTACTTCATAAACACGCTGCGTTAAGCGAATAATGGATGGAATTCAAATTATATTGTTGCCGAAGATGTCTATACAGCTTAAACAGCTGTTTGAGGAAGATCTTTTCATTTCAATACATTGTACATTTGAGACAATTTTGGGCAACTCTTGAGTAAGCAGTATATTTAAAAATCACTCGCCGTTTAGACCGTAGTAGTGGGAAGTTCGTGGCAGGTTAAGCCAGTTCTTCGTAGAATTCAACTGGAAAAAAAATACGCATCAAGCCCACATAACGGCATTTGCGGATCGCGAAGCAGTCAACATCCACCAGGCGTGCATAAGCGTGAGATGTTATGAGAGCGAGCGCTACGGTGCGGCGTGCGCTAGTACAAACTCACCACCTTCCGTCTCGTGCCACACGATGCCCTCCAGCGTGACCGAAGTACCAGGCTCGCATGGTCCCAGGCAGTCGGGCTCCGTGATGGTCCCAACCGACGTCCCTACGCATACTTCTGCTGTCTCCTGCGAACAAAAAAAAACAAAATCTTTAATAAAAATAAAAAGATTAAATTAGATTTAGATTTTTTATTGATTATGTAAAGCCAAAATTTTTTTTTTACTTCAAACTTCAGTATAAACTCCAGTTTCCTTTAGAAACAACAAACCGGAAATGAACGAACGAACTAGATTGGTGAATTTTTATGAAGCCGACTTTTTTAGAGTTCCGTACCCAAAGGGCGAAAAACGGGAGCCTATTAATATGCCTCCGATGTCTGTCTGTCTGACAGCCGGCTGTATCTATTAACATCTGTAATCTACTAGACATTTACACAGATTATGTATTTCTGTTACCAATACAACAAATACCAAAAAAGATTTTTATAGGCGATTTTTGCTTCATTTTTGTTTTAGCTCTATCGTGAAAACGGGAACACTTACAAGCGTGAAAATGTGTATGTTTATAGTGCAAAAGCTATTAACACAACGAATAATGAAAACTGGTCAAGTGCATGTCGGACTCACGCATTTTTAATACACATCTGCTTGACTGCGCGTCCATAACGAGGACGGTATTTTTACCTGAGTGGTACGGAACCCTCGGTGCGCGAGTTGAACTCGCACTTGAATGGTTTTTTTTCCGGCGATAATTTTTATTGTGTGACATCAAATATCACTTAACTACTGCTTAACTCATAAAATTCTGTGACTATCCTGAAACACAAATTTGGAACCACCGTGACCCATTAACTTTGATCATAGGTTTGTTTGAAATAAATAAAATAAAATTAAAATAACCTTTATTCTACCATAATAATTAATACATTTGGAATTTGTTTTTTTTTTCATGCTTGTCAATATCATTAATACTTCATTTTAGTTATTTTAAATTCAAGTCAATATATTAATTCATGTCATAAATTCGTCACTCTTCCAGAAATATTACTAGATATTATTAAAATGTAGATATTTAATTTATAAAAGCATGCTATTACTAAATTATGGAAGTCGCCTCTTTGGCGTAGGCCTCCCCCATAGTTCTCCATTTTTCTCTGTCAGTGGCTTGTCTCCTCCAGTCCGGTCCACATCTTTCTTTAAATATGTCTTCCCATCTCTTTCTCGGTCGTCCTCTTTTTCTTTTCCCTTCTCTTGGTAGCCAGTCGGTGATCTTTTTCGTCCATCTTCCGTTATCCATTCTCATGACGTGTCCAGCCCAGTTCCATTTTAGAGTTCTAATTTGTTGTCGTATGTCTGTTATTTTAGTCTTTTTAGGGTTCCGTACCTCAAAAGAAAAAAACGGAACCCTTATAGGATCACTTTGTTGTCCGTCTGTCTGTCTGTCTGTCTGTCTGTCTGTCTGTCTGTCTGTCTGTCTGTCTGTCTGTCTGTCAAGACCCTTTATCTCAAGAACGGGTAAAGGTATCAGGTTGAAATTGATACCATATATTAGGATCCATGAACCACACAAGATCTGAAAATTTCAATTTTTTACAACGACGCAATCAAAAGATATGGCATTTTATGTCCTCATCTCCATACATTTATTCAAAAATGAAAAACCTACAGGGTACTTCCCGTTGACCTAAAATTATGAAATTTGGCAAGAAGCTAGGTCTCACAGTACAAATAATGGGAAAAGTCTGAAATCATTAAATATTACAACTTTTCTCACAACTAATGGTAACCAATTGTGGTGAGCTCCCGCTTCAAGAACATTCATATAAGAGAGGGGTCAAGTTGGATGGTCGCTGAGGCGATTTTTGTTTTAGTTCTATTTAAAAACGGGAACACTTACAAACTTGAAAATTGGTATGTTTATTGTGCATAAGCTATAAAATAACAACAAATAATAAAATTTGGTCAAGCGCGTGTCGGACTCAAAAAATCTAGCACATTAACTTACTGAAATTTCAACTGATACAATTATGTTTATGTGGTGGTACGGAACCCTCAGTGCGCGAGTCCGACTTGCACTTGGCCGGTTTTTTCGTATATCTTCGTTTGTAATTCGGTCACTTAATCTTGTGCCTAACATACTTCTTTCCATTTTTCTCTGATGTATCGCTAGTTTTTTCTCTTCTTGCACTCTTAGTGCCCATGATTGGCATCCGTATGTTAGACACGGTAGAATTGTAGTCTCATACAATTTGCTTTTCACTTTTATGCTAATGTTCTTGTTTTTCATTATTTCTTTGTAACTCCAATATTTTCTCCATGACAAGGCGATTCTTCTGTTTACTTCTTTCTCAGTTAGATCTTCGAACGAGATAGTTTGTCCTAGGTATATGTATTCTTTTGTGTATTCTATGATTTCCCCTTCTACTATTATCATATCTTCATCGCTGTTTGTCATAATTTTAGTTTTTGAGGCATTTAATGTTAGTCCAATTTTCTTACTTTCTTTTGCCAGGTCTTGTATCATTGTTTGTAGTTGTAGAGGATCTTCAGCAAATACCGCAATATCGTCGGCAAAACGTAGATGACTTAGATATTCTCCATCAATTTTAATGCCTTGTCTGTCCCACTCTAGGTTTCTAAATATCATTTCTAGAACTGATGAAAATATCTTCGGCGATAGTGGGTCACCTTGTCGGACACCTTTTGGTATAGGAAATTCCGGTCCTTCTCTCTCTAGTTTAATTTTAGCCGTATTCTTAGAGTATATGTTGTGGAGTAGCTCTACATACTTTACGTCTATGCCTTGACTTAGTAGAGCGTTCCAGATCGCATCAAACTGCAAGGAATCAAATACTTTGGTAAAATCTATGAAGCAAATATATAGAAGCAGTTTGAAAATGGCGGTCGTTCCATAGACAATAATAATGTTCCTAGAAATGAATAATACCCATAACCAAGGGTAATTTTATGTGCAAGTATTGAAAATTGTATCGTGACGTATACCGGATTTCCGAATCGTCGTATTCCTGGGACAACAATTATATGTAATTTTAAGCAGTTTTAAGCCTGATTTCGACACCGTCTAGAAAACTTAAACGGATTTATAAGTTCACCGTTCATCTACAGAGCTTAAAACAGAAGCGCTGTGTCATTGAACATAATTTAACTATGTTACTCAGACCATGAAACTGAACAACTTTCCCAAAGGAACGTAGGTCGAAATAAGAAAATAAAATTTTCGCCTCATGTAGAAAGTGCATCAGCTGATAGCGCATTTTGTATGGGAGGTCCAATTTGGTTTTTCACATTTCGACCTATGTTCCTCTGGGAAAGTTGTTCAGTTGCGTGGTCTAAGTAACCTGCTAAAACTGTATTCACTATTTCTGTAGGACACTATAGGATATTCCTTGGGAAAAGTTGTTATTTTCGTGGGCAGATTTACATCCTTCTGGCTTGTTATGCCCTTTCTGTTAATCCTTATATAATGTGAAAAGTACCTGGGCGACCGAGCTTCGCTCTATAATAGCCGCCTCAACATTAAAATATCATCGGGTAAGCAAGCTATGCTACCCGCCAACAGATGGCGCAGTAGGTTTTTGTCTAAAGCGCAAATGCTTAAAAAACAGTCAGAGCCGTTTTCGAGAAACCGATTACAAATATATATATATATATATATATATATATATATATATATATATACAAATATTGCTCGTTTAATAGTATTTGAGATAAAATAATGAATATTACTGTGACCATGTAAATCAGGTACACGGTGCACCTAAAGCGCACAAATAAGATGTGGCGTTACTATTGTCAGTTTTAATAAATAATTTGTCTCTTAATTGACTATACTAATAGATTAAAAAAGGTTTATTTAAGTACCTACTTACGTACTAGACTGTTAGTCTCGTCGGTCTTTTTTTAGTAATAAAAGAAACAGGATTAAATCTAATCTAGTTTTATTATAAAAGAAAAGTAACAAAACTAATTTAAAATCAATGAAACGTAAAAATGAAACTAACGATTTTTTTTTTTTAAACCTAATTCCTTTTTCTAAATCTTTCAGAATACGACTCAAAAACTTCTACCTGAGAATTGTCTTCTTATCTTATCTTATTAGCCATTTCTGTCCCACTGCTGGGCAAAGGCCTCCCTCCGTTCCTTCCACTGGTCTCTACTCGAATTGTCTTCATTTAAGATAATTTTAAATCTTAGTTTAAGATGGTTTTTTTCTATATTTAAGAACATATTAGTTTCAATTCAATATATATGAGACAACCATAATCTTGGTTCAATGCAATTTACTTTAATGCAAGTTTTTTTCCTTACTCTGAGAAAACCGTTTTTTCTGTGTAGCTTATACATCAGAATAACACATAGGCTACAATTTATAAACCTGCGCAGACGAAGTCGCGGGCACCAGCTAGTCGTCTATAATATCCTATACGACGCACAAAATAACTTTGGCCCTGTCACACGCCTTTATGAGGAGTCAGAAGGTGTCTCACAAGGCTCGTTTGGCTGTTCATGGGGGAGTTTTGGTACCAACACTGATGTATGGCAGTGAAAGCTGGGTATGGCAGAAGAAGCATGAAAGTATAGTATTATATAGTCTAAGTGAAAGTAGAATTAATGCAGTGGAAATGAGAGCGCTAAGGAGTATGATTGGTGTTAAATTGAGTGACAGGATTAGAAATAGTGTGATAAGAGAACGGTGCGGCGTAAAAGAAGACGTAGTGACCAAAATCGAGAAAGGGATGCTGAGATGGTTTGGTCATGTAGAGAGGATGAATGAACGAAGATTGACGAAAGAGATCTACCAGGCGAGAGTGAATGGAAACGTTGGAAGGGGAAGGCCTAGGCGAACGTACCAGGACCAAATTCAGGACGTTCTGAATAAAGGCCAGGTTAAAAGTACCCTAAACCGACGAGCATGTATGAAAGGATTGATGAAAGTACAGGAAGCAAGGGAAGTATGTCAAGATCGTAGCAGGTGGAGGACTGTGGTCTCTGCCTACCCCAACGGGAAAGAGGCGTGATGTTATGTATGTATGTATTGATGCGCAGAAGAAAAAAACGGCCCATTTTTGACTACTGCGCATCAATGACAGGGCCAAAGTTATTTTGTGCGACGTGTACTAACCCTATCCTACTTATAAATTATTATTATCCTACTAATATTTTAAACGCGAAAGTTTGTAAGTATGGATGGATGGATGTTTGTTACTCTTTCACGCAAAAACTACTGAATGGATTTCAATGAAACTTGGCACACATATAGGTTAGGTCCTGGAGTAGCACATAGGCTACTTTTTACCGCGGGAAAACACTTAATTCCCACGGGAAAACGCATTTAATGCGGGTGAAACCGCAGGCGGAAAGCTAGTCTATTATAAACGCGTAAGTTTGTAAGTATGGATGAATGGATGGATGTTTGTTACTCTTTCACGTAAAAACGACTGAATGGATTTTAATGAAACTGTATGAGTTTCCACAAGCCTGCTCGAAGAAGAATGTGTGGAAGCGTGCTTTTTACATTCGAACAGACTTGGGTTTATTTAACTCATACTGCCTGCGATCCGCAGTGCTAATAATAGTATTAATCTATCACTTACATAAATATCCCGTTCCGCTGATGAAGGTCGACCCTTGACCCCGACATAACAAAAGGGAACAGGGACAGGAAGGGAAAGGAGAATGTACGAGTAGAAGTTGATCTTCCTTTCTTCAATACCGAATACCGGTACCAAATACACAAGTTTTTATAGTTCATTGGTAATGTTCATACGATTCACAAAATGGGCATCAAGTCAGTGCCCGTAAAATTCCAGGGAAGTCTCTCCGACAATCACAAATTTCACAAACACGTGGTACAAATCAGCGAAACAAAGAAGCCAACCTCCGCGCAATAAATAGCAAGTTACAAAATGGCCCATTCACTTCATTCAACACCACACAAAAAAATCAAGGCAACAAAAACTAATGGCTACGTCTGCTCTACACTAAGATACGGTCTCATTTTATGGGGAAACTGTGTTGAAGTCAAACGTGCGTTTATAATTCAAAAAAATGTATTAGAGCAATGTGTGGAGTTGGACCGATGGAATCCTGTAGACCTTTATTTAAAAAATTAAATTTCTTAACATTGCCGTCAATGTACATATTTGAAGTATGTCTATTTACCAAAAATAATTTACATATATTTAGAAATAATCGTGAAGTATGTGGATTCGCAACCCGGTATCCGGATCGTTTGATAGCGCTTCCTTGCTCTACTACAGCTAGTCAACGAAACTGTTATCAAATGTCGGCTAAACTCTATAATAAACTACCAGATACCATTAAGGATTTACCACATATTAGGTTCAGAACTGAGCTGTATAAAGTTTTGTGCAATAAATATTTTTATAGTATTAACGAATTTATATCCTGCAAGTTGTAATCTGACTGATTTTTTTTATTGTTAATATTAGCACTATCTCCTTTGACATTTGATATTTTATTTTAATTTTTGTATACTTGACATTTTATTGTGATTGTTATGATTTATTTTTCTTCTGACATAATTTGATTGCATGCTACTCTCTCTGTTTGCATACCATTATGTTGGTTAAATGTGAGATTCATTATATTAATGTTACACCAATTTGTACCATGCATTTAAAGCAAATAAAGATTTATTTATTCATTTATTTAATGCCTGTCTTAATTAGCACATTTCACTCAAAAAAAATGTGAACACAAATGTGATTTTCCAAAAAATATAACTGCTTACGTGTGTGAATGACAATTGAAGGTGACAATTGAGCGACATGACAGCTGACAGCTGTGTTGCCACTCCAAAATAGATGCCACTAATTTCGGTAAAAAAGTGTATGCAAAATCGAACAGAAACTTTACAATAATATAGCTTATACATTAGAATAACACATAGGCTACCATTTATAAACCTGCGCAGACGAAGTCGCGGGCACCAGCTAGTCGTCTATATTATCTGATAATCATCAGAAACTACGTCTATATAAATTGGAGTAAGTATTAGATAAGTCGATTAGTTATACTAGACAAGATGCGTGCAGCAGTGTTGCTTATTCTGGGGTTAGCCGCCGTGTCCGGTAAGTTTTAATTTTTGATATTATGGTTGTTACAAAAAACTATTAAGAAGCTTCGATCGTTACTCATCTAACAAATATTAGACTATGATATGACTATGATGCAAGTGATCCTACGTCATCGAGTTCACGAAATAAACAACTTGAGTGGTGGCCTAACCAAAGAATTCGGACTCCTTGCTCCGCGCGGAATCGCATCTGCCATTGTGTCAAATCACAATGTCAAATCATCAAACGTAATTTGACATCCTCATACAAAATTTACAGAACGACGACGCCTATGCCGTATTTACTGATTGAATGTCAGAATACCTTGTGACCACAGCTTGTGACACATATATTCATTAATCTTGCTTCTATTACCCTTATACAGGATGTCCTGGAAATAGTGGATATCCCTTCACCCACCAAGAGGCCTCATTATGGCCTACTACATGCCGAAATATAGCCTCATAAAAAACTGTAAGGTTTTTGAGTATTGATCTTTTCTTTTTAGGGATCCGTACCTCAAAATAAAAAACGGAACCCTTATAGGATCACTTTGTTGTCCGTCTGTCTGTCTGTCAGTCAAGTCCCTTTTTCTCACGAACGAGAAGAGGTATCAGGTTGAAATTGATAACGAATATTAAGGTCCATAAACCACACAAGATCTGAAAATTTAAATTTATTACAACGACGCAATCAAAATATATGGCTTTTCATGTCCTCATCTCCATACATTTATGCAAAAACGCAAAACCTACAGGGTATTTCCCGTTGACCTAAAATTATGAAATTTGGCAAGAAGCTAGGTCTCACAGTACAAATAAAGGGAAAAGTCTAATATCATTAAATATTTAAATTTTTCTCACAACTAATAGTAACCAATTAAGGTAAGCTCCCGTTTCAAGAACTTTTCATTTAAAAGGGGTGTAGTTGGATGGTCGCGGAGATTTTAAAATCAAAGAGCAAAAACTTTTAGTATATCATATGGTAGATAGGTACGGAACCCTTAGGGCGCGAGTCCGACTCGCACTTGGCCGGTTTTTTTTTAGATAAAGCAAATGTCCACAAGTAATTAAAAAAAAAAACAAAGTCAAAAACTTATCTTTTGTAGACACAGCCACAAAAAAATTCCTATAAGGCGGAAAAAATCGAAAAAAAAAAGTCAAAAAGTTACTTTTTATCAGGCTATATTTTGGCATGTAGTAGGCCATAATGAGGCCTCTTGGTGGATGAAGGGATATCCTCTATTTACTGGACACCCTCTATTTCTATGCGGTAGGTTGTGTTGATATCTGCATAGCAGGTGAACCACGCGGGTATACCACGGGCAATGCCTGAGAAAAATAAGAAAGGATTCCGAATTCTTTGGATGAAAGCTACATAAATAAGTAAAAAAAAAACGGACAAGTGCGAGTCGGACTCGCGCCCTAAGGGTTCCGTACCTATCTACCATATGATAAACTAAAAACTTTTGCTCTTTGATTTTAAAAACTCCGTGACCATCCAACTTGACCCCTCTTTTATAGAAAAGTTCTTGAAACGTGAGCTCACCTCAATTGGTTACTATTAGTTGTGAGAAAAATTGAAATATTTAATGATTTTAGACTTTTCTATTTTTTCTACTGTAAGACCTACCTTCTTGCCAAATTTCATAATTTTAGGTCAACGGGAAGTACCCTGTAGGTTTTGCTTTTTTGCATAAATGTATGGAGATGAGGACATAAAAAGCCATATATTTTGATTGCGTCGTTGTAAAAAATTGAAATTTTCAGATCTTGTGTGGTTTATTGGCCTTAATATTCGTTATCAATTTCAACCTGATACCTCTTCTCGTTCGTGACATAAAGGGTCTTGACAGACAGACAGACAGACAGACGGACAACAAAGTGATCCTATAAGGGCTCCGTTTTTTTTATTTTGAGGTACGGAACCCTAAAAAAAAGGTCTGCCTTACATCTTCTTAGTTTCGCTAGGCGAACTACATTTCGGTCACGCGCATTGTATTCAAGAGCCACTTAAGACTGACCTTCCTGAACCTATCCCATGTTGGTTATACTTGGTTGTAAATAATAAAATAATTAATCATAATATTGTTGTAATAATTGCTGTCTCCGGATCCTGACGTTGCAGCGGAAAGATAAATGAAATATTCAAAGTTGGAGACTTTAAACAAAAAAAACCGGTCAAGTGCGAGTAAGACTCGCGCGCCGAGGGTTCCGTTTAATATTTTTAGAAGCAATAAAGTCTATTTTTAGAAACGCAAAACAAAATTTGTTTGTAAAGGTTTTTTGCAGATTTCTAAAAAACTGTGCAACTTAGAAAGATCGTTTTATTTTTGCTGTAATATTTACATAAACGTCTATCGACTGTAATTCATTCAGATTTTTCTATTCACAAACTTCGGAGATACGGGGGAACGGTATTTTTTTTGACATTTTTCATCATAACTTGAAAACTAAGAGTTGTAAAAAAATACAAAAATATATTTTAGAATGTACTTGTCAAAGCCCCTTTCATATGATACCCACTAGACCTAGTACCGATAAATTGAAATTTTGCCCACCCCTTTTTGGGCCAGAAGAGAGCCTGCTAACCTCGAAAAGCTGATTCTTCTGGGCAAAGTAGAGGGCAAAAGAGCGCGGGGAAGAGCACCACACCGTTGGTCTGACCAAATTAAAAACATTCTGGACCTCCCTATTACCAACGCCCTTCGATTGGCTGAAGACAGACTAAAATGTAAGAGATTGGTTGAAACATCCACGATGGCGTTCCAAGTCAGACACGACCTTCAGTAACTGAAGAGTACGACTAAGAAGAAAGAGAAGATTTGGGCCCCTGTACATTAATAATCATAATTTTTTCTTAATTCTTTCACGTGCAATTAAGTTGGACAACCATATTCTAAAACCATTCCAAACTTCAAGTCGATAGCATGAGTGGTTGCTGAGATATACAGATAGATAGATAGATAGAAACTCTTTATTGCACACAAATTAAGAGTAATTGCATAAGAAACCTTATATCTAATTGCGCGCAAAGGCAGCCTTATTGCTTAGAGCAATCTCTTCCAGGCAACCTTAGGACTGGGAATCGCTGAGATGGATACGAGTAGTGCAGAGTTTGCTTAACTAAGTTAGACTAATTTGAAAATAAATTAGGTACATAAAATCAAACAATAAACTTATTTACCAAAATACTTAAATACAGACATAGAATAAATAAATACACATATATACTTACATAAAATAATACACATATACACAGATGTAATATACATAAATAAACATAAAAATATATACCTTTATATATATATACATATACATACATTATATAAATAATATAACAACAAAATGCAAATAAGTGTCCTATTTTCCTACAGACAACTTTCCTCTTTCTTTAGGTAGAATTCGATCAATTTAGATTTGAAAACATTAATGGTTTTTGGCACGTGGCAGTTCATTCCACAATCGGGCTGACATTTTGCAGGTGCGACAGACAGACAGACAGACAAAGCGACACCATAAGGGTCCTTTTTTTACCATTTTGGTATCGGAACCCTAAAAAGTGAGTTTATAATACTTATCTGCGGATGGAACTTGATTACCTTGCGATTACCAATAGAGCATATATCTGCAGTAGACATAGTTATATGACTACCCGTTTTAAACCCAAAATGAAAATAAAGTATTCAGCTTGCAGAAAAATGAGACAAGTGATTCAGGAATTTTTGGTTCATGGTAGCTGTTAGCAGAGAGCTATACGTAACACTGAGTTCGCTTTATTAGGTAAAACTAAGTGTAGATACATTTTCCAACACTTTAAGCACGACTATTGTTTTGCAGCGCTGCCGGCCAGCCCGGACAGGATCGTTGGTGGTTCCGCCACCACCATCGAGCAGTACCCCTACATGGCTGTACTGCTGTCATCCTCCACCGGCACGGAGTATAGTCAGGCCTGCGGTGGCACCATCATCAACAATAGATCCATCCTCAGTTCTGCTCAATGCTTCAGGTAAGTACACACGGCGGCAGATAAGTGGTAACATCAGTCTAAGCATAATCAGCGTTACGCTACAAACTCCAGACACCAAAGTGTTACCACTTATGTTAGGTCAACTGTGCCTTGGGCAGAAATAACAAGCTCGTTGGTGTGGTTGGTAGTGAGCCTGCCTTTCACGCCGTGGGCCGCGGGTTCGATCCCCGCCCGGGGCAAACATTTGTGTGATGAACACAAGTGTTTGTTCTGTGTCTGGGTGTTATTTATCTATTTATATGTAACACCTTTCCTCAATAAATCTGGTCTCCTCAATATGCAAAGTAGGTTAACTTTGTTTTACGCGTCGCAACTCCATGACATCATTAGCACCAAACAGCCAACTTATTTACGTCATTTGGAACATAAGTATGCAGTAAGATCGGTATCAATAGTTTTGAGGGTTCCAAATCATCGTACCGCCACTTTTCGGGGAGGTTTCAGCTACCGTGCTTCCAAATGTTGGAATAACATCCCTCCACCCATTAGAAATATCAAGTCCAAATGGAGCTTCAAGAAACAATACAGGGAATATCTTCTTGCCCAACAAAGGATAGTATCTCAAGCAAAGTAGGAATGCACGTTAGTCTGATGCCTCCTCAAAAATATACATCAACTGCAACTATATAGGTACATTGCAATTTTTAGTTTAACTTGAATTGCTTTTCTATTTATTTATTTAATAACTAGCTGTTGCCCGCGACTCCGTCCGCGTGGGGTTCAGAAAAAGTAGCAAATCACTTTTCCCATGGATCAAACTATCTTCGTACCAAGTTTTTATCACAATCGGTTTATCGGATTAGTCATAAAAGCGTAACAGACAGACAGACAGACAGTGCAGTTCTCGCCTTTATGTTATTAGGTATACAGAGTACCGATAATACGGATTTTTGTAAATTAAACACCTCTTGTTTACGTGTGGAATGTTAGGTCGCCCACTATCCTCGTAAGTGTAAAATCATAGTCGAATACCACGCGGAGTAACTATGATATGGGTTTCGTTATTTCTTATACAAAACAAAGCCTAACTAAATCTGAGGCTCAATCACTTAAGCTTCTGTGGCTACTGAAAAAAGAGCGGTACAAAGTCAAACGTGTCTAGCTTCACATGCTTTTAACTCTACATGTACTTACATACAAAACTGTTGGACTTCACTTCCGTACAATCTTTGTAACTTATCTCTCCCCTTAAAAGACAATTCCTAAAAAACAATGATTCACTTCTCTCTTTACTTTTTGAAGTATTTCGTTTATAAGTAACCTACTTCCTAAGTTTTCAAAACTTTAGGACTTTCATAATTTTTTTTTACATTTGTTCCACCGCCATGCCGAAACAGGAATTTGTTATATTATTATTTTTATCTACACTCATTTCGTAATCTTTGAATTATGATTCAAAAAGTTGATACATAAGGCTGAATATTACGCAGAGTATGTATAAAAAATTAAAAAGTTACCATTACGTAACGATTTTTGTATGAAAATTTTGCAAAGGTGTTACGTAATTTAACTTTTTAATCATTACATAACACTTGGATAAAATTCTTCTTGAACCTAAACCTTTTTAAAGAAGACTGAATATAAGGTCTTTTAGAGAGCCGGTTATAAATTTAACAGTTTTTCTTAGTAGCTGTCAAATATCAGTAGCATAGTTACAAAGTGTACCTTTTAAACAACCTATTAATTTGGAGCAGTTACAGTAACGGTTACTATAGTTACAATTATTTCATCTGTGGTGGAAAAGATGCGCGCGCAGCCTGAAATCATAGTAGGCCTTGGAGATAGGTATTAGATTTGCCGCCATTTCTAAATATTTACCTTTTTCAAGTAATTCGTGCCTGTAAAAATTTATTGTAAAAGTAGAAACAGCGGTACAGGCAGGGCACATGCAGTGACACCTAGAGATTCTCTTGAAGTGGCTACTAAAATAACTTACGATCTTTTTCCATAGAAGTCCATAAAATTGACCGACAAAACCTTCAGTGAATTGGGAAATATCGAAAATCAAAAAGAAAACCACGTCACTTTAAGAAAATGTTTTGCTTGTTTATTTCAAAAACCTAGCAAAACATTTTCTTAAAGTGACGTGGTTTTCTTTTTGATTTTCGATAAATATAAGGCGGCTTCTTTACACACATAACAGTAAACAGTAACTGAAATATGTATAGGTACATAATGTAAGTTGCCTTTTTTGTTTACTTACCTTTGTTTAATTTACTCGTATAAGTAAGTACCTACCTATTGCATGAGTGAAGATAAAGTAGTATACGCAACTGCATATAATATGGTATTAAAACACTCGTTTTATACTATTATCACACTCGGGTACGCCTCGTGTAATAAACCAAAACTCGTGTTTTAATAACCTGTTTTATATGACAGTTGCATAAACTACTATTAAAATAAAACTAAATCTAGATTTTACCAATCTTTAGCTGTACCACAGATTAAATAATAATAAACTAACGCTGTACCCACGACTTTTACACAAACAACTGGACCGGATCAAACGGAAATTTCAACAACGTATTTGGCTTTCTTCCGTACAAAATTATAAGCTTTGTATGATTTCAGATCGGTTTCACAGCTTGAAACTTTGAACTTGCCTATTATCTGTTTAAGTGAACCGATTGCAATAAAAAAAAAGTTCAAATATTGCACGAAAGCAACCCAAATACGTTATTGAAAACCCCGTTTAAGTCGTTCAAGTAGTTTGTGAGGTATTGGTGCGGCCGCTTAAAATTTGTGTAAAGTGAACCGTTTGGAATGAAATAAAGCTTATATGTTGCACAGAAAGAAGCCCGACGCGTCATTGAAAACCTCGTTTGACTTTGACCCAGTTCAGTAGGTGAGTTCTTGGTTCTGCAGCTTGAAACTTTGCGTATCTTCTGTAAGAGTGAACCTTTCGCAATGAAACTATAAGCTTATTTAAGCCAAACGCGTTATTGAAAGCCACGTTTGAATCTGCTCAAAAGATTTTGAATTATTCGCGCCTTCGCTTGAAACTTTGCGTAACTTCTATCTGAGTGAACCGTTTTCAACTAACCTAAGCTTATATCTTGCACGGAAGTACCTAATCCAAGCATGTTCTGGAAATGCCAGTTGGAGTCGGTACAGTAGTATTTGAGCTATTTCGGGCATTTTCTGTCTGAGTGAACCGTTTTCAATGAAAGCAAGCTAATACATTGCAAAGAATTAAGCTAAACACGTTATTGAAAACCCCGTTAAAATCCGTTTAGTAGTTTGTGAGTCATAGGTGCCGCCGCTTGAAACTTAGTGTATTTTATGTCTGAGTGAACCGTTTGCAATGAAGCTAAGCGTACATGTTGCAAAGAAGTAAGCTTGACAGTTTATTGAAAACTCCGTTTGAATCCGTTCAATAGTTTCTGAGTTTTTTGCGCCGCCGCATGAAACTTAGCGTACCTTCTGTCTGAGTGAACCGTTTGCAATGAAACAAAACTTTTATGTCGCACAAAAGTAAACCAAACTCGTAATTGAAAACTCAGTTTGAATCGGTTTGCGAGTTATTATCGTACAGGCAATTTGATACTTTACATTAGTGTAGCTTCTGATTGAGTGAACCGATTTGAATGAAACATAGCCTATATGTTGCTCAGAGCTAAGCTTAATCTATCTGCGAAAACTGCGAGAAAATCCGTTCAGTAGTTTCGGAGTTTATCGAAAACATACAGACAGACAGACAGACAGACAAAAAGTTCAGATAACATATTTTTGAGTTCTATTAGTCGTTTCTTATCGCCCACACCAATTTTTTTATAAATTTATCAAAAGTACAGACACGCGGTTTCTACTCTCTTATTATATGTATAGATAATAATTTATTTATTTTTTACTTGTGTAACACCCGGATTTGTTAAAGTTTTCATATTAGTTTGTTTTATTACTTTTTAAGATAACAGATTGTCTAGCGCGTAAGTTTTACGGTTTTTATTATTTTTGTTTAGCGTAGTGCTGGCTGAAAATCAGTGTCACAAATACTTCTCTGGTACTTGTGACAAATGCTGAGTCTAGTGCCATTTCATCGCACGATATTCTGTGTACATCCTATTTGGTTTATAACACTCATTGTCGTGCATTGAATAAATTGTTTTTCTTTCTTCTATATATATATATAGAGGCTTTGCCTAGTTTGGGATCGGATGAGCTTGTGTGAAATGTCCCTCAGAACAAAAACCTCCTTGCTTCGCTCGGAGAAGAAACCATGCTATTTTTTTTCAGTATGGGATGACAACTGCTAGCATGTCTCATGCCATGTCAAGTCGTCAGTGATCACATCCTACCAAATTAGATGAACGACGCGTTCATTGCATTTACAAAGTTTATAGGATTATTGTAACTTGTTGGGATTTTAACGGTTGAAAATATTTCCTAAATTATATGTTGTAAACATTGTGTAAATTATAAAAAACATGTAGTGAATAACTTGAAAATATCGTGAATTTATTCTTAAGTTGCTCTCCATATTAGTGATTGTTCTTTTTAATAATAACGTGTGTAGTTGATGGCTGTACATCTTCACAACAACAAAACGAAAATTGCAAAGAAATTTTGTCTTTTCATCTTACTCCAGTAAAATTACGATAGAATGTATGGCGAAACGGAAATAATTGATAATAGCCGTGATTCTTTTTCAGATCGATAGATTATATTTCTGTGTAAAGCTTTTTAATGGAATCCACCTAAATTTACTTCATTTATTTATTTATTTTGCCGTCAAAACATTAAAAAAATATGGAATTTCGGAAAAAAATGTTAATAGATTATTTTTTTTATTTGCGGCTTGCTATATATTCAGAATTTCATATTATACATGAATCCACCTAAAAATATTAGCTTTTTTGTATTGTTTAACTTTTATAGCACGAAATTTAAATACAGCTTATCTTCGCAACCAAAAATAGTAATAGATCCGTTTTGCTTTCTAATAATTTAAATAGTGCTATATAATCACATTTTTGGCAAATCCAACATAAATGTTTACAAAATCATTGTAAACCAGCGATTACAAAAAACTTTTTTTTAATTTAGTATGGCATTTTTGTGAATATATATAAGAATCACTTACATTTAAAAAGGTTGAGTTTAGCTCAGTTTATTGCTATTATTTTACCTCGACTTTATTGGCCCTTATATGTGAAAATAAGTGGAGATTTTAAATTTTGAAATAAATTGATATTTTTAAATATATTTATGGTGGATTTTGATGCCTATATGTATAGTATACGTTTATCTATGATATAAAGTATATAATTGTCTATTACTATTTTTGCCTTAGCTGTTATTCGAAAAAAATATTCCGCTTTAAATTTTAGGTGGATTCGTAAATATTGCGTCTTAACATCATATTTAAATACGATATACACAAAAAAGTAGCTATTAGCATTTAATGTTTTGCAAAACCGTATTTTTACTGGACTATCTGTAAGTTTTATTCAGTATTTTTCATGTTTGTGGATTATTATCACAAATATTGCATAAAAAAATGACAACTTATCATTTCTACAGTCAGATAATATGGAAATTGTTACGTATTTTACTGTAATTTATCGCTTTTTGTGGGATCATGTTGGAGTTTATGAGTGATATATTTTTTATCGATAGTAGTATTTTTACTTTCGAGCTGAGCGAGAAAGGTATTGTATTCGTGAAAAAAGTTGCACAAACTTTCTCAAAAATGTGTTCTATATCACTTAAGCAAGTCCCCTAAAAATGTCCGTCTGTCGGTTGGTTGGTCTGTCCGTCACGCTTTGGCCTAGCGGCTAAACGAATGGTCCTATTAACACCATATTTTTAATTTAAGACTTTTATTTCCGAATGGTTTTTTGCTGGCTCTCATTTTGAGGGTAGCTGTCATTCAACAAAATGAAGAATTGTTTTTTTTTAAACGGTTCAAATTATTTTTATGAAACTTTGCTTGACTAAGCATCTCTATGCAAGGTATCTTGCGCCATCATCAGTTTGTCTGTGTGATTCCATATAAGGGGTGTTCCTGTACTACCAAAACGTAAACTTGTGATTTACTCATAGGGTCAGTGCACCACTAGATGACCAAGCACCAATAGCTGACCAAAACTTAAATTTGAACTGAAAGTAAGAAAATTTAAAAATACCGCGATTTTATATAGAATTTAACTATGTTGGCGTCTTACAATAAAGTTATGGGTTTGTCTAGCTAGTACTTTAGTATGTTTATTCGAAGTGGTCATGCAATGTAACATTTGAAAAAAAAAACTTTAAGAGCATATTTTGTAGTCCTTAACACTTATTATATCAGAAGCCTAACTAATTCATAGTCGAACTTTTAGAAGTGACTCTGAAAGTGGGAAAAAAGTAGAACTAATAATTTAGTTTTTTTATGAATTTCGTCATAAAACCGCTTAAATGGTCAACTAGTGGTACCTACATTGACCCTAATTGACTACATTAAGTTTGTATTATTTTCTATAATTTTAATTTTGTTTTGGTTATCTACCTGAATGGATATTCAATTTGATTGGATTTTGTGAAAATTTAGTACACAGGATGTACCAAAAAGAGCTTTACAGTCGACAAAACTGAACAACTATTCATAAGAAACAGAGTTTTGAAATTTAAAAATCTGTGAAAATTCATATAAAAGGTGTTCCAGTACTACCAAAATTTGAACATGTGATTTGTTCGAAATCGTTTACGGTTGGTTTGTTTTAATATTTTACAATTCGAGTTCCGAATTCATGTGGTAGAACATTTTTCAGAAAAACCTTAATAAACGTTTGTAATTCCATACTATGTGTAGGTATGGTATTACAAATTTAAGTTTGCGGTTGACAGTTCTAATTGCATATCGCGAGAAAGTAAGTGCAGTGCTTCTGTACCATTTATTATATTTTACAACATTCAACGCGTTTTGTTTTCATTCTGGGTTCGATTCCCGATGGGGACACTGTCAAACAAATATAACTTTGTGTGTCTTCGCCAAATTGAAATGTCTCAATCAGCATGAATCATCCTGAATCAACAAATTGTAAGAAAATTAATAAAAATACTAAATTAATCTACATAAAATTCTCTACAAAAAAGGTTTGAAAGTTTTTCGCTACAAACAATACTGACAAGCAATTCTTGTGCTCATGCAACGCTTTGGCTCACAAGCGTATGAAGATTCTGGGTCAAGCTTATCCGAAACCAGAAGACTACAGGGGTCCAATAAGGAACTCAGCTCCACGTTATAAGGCAAGATAAGATACACGAAATATCGCTTGAAAATTTATTTGAGCTACTTAGAAGAAAAACACAAACCCGTATTTCAGCATTTTTGCAAAACCATCCCAAATGGATTGAATTGCGGGATAAAAGTTTGTTTTAAAAACCTACATAATTTGTATGTAAGCTAGAGATATTCATGAAAATAAAAAAAAAGAACCTTTACACCTCCTACCCCTCTTGCCTCCACTTTTAGTAAGTAAGTAAGTAAGAAATTTGGTATCTTTAATATTAAAACACCTACGTAAGAAATCACCTGTAGTAAAAAACGCAAAAAGTATTTTTTTTAATGAATTTAATCACTGCTTTTAACAGATTTGCCTTTTATTAAAGTTTAGTACTTCAACTTTTTGGTCAAAGTTTCGACATCGATTTGTCCTTGTGTAACTTATCGACTATCGATAGATGAAAGCATGCCCACATCCCTACTTGTGACGAATTATTTCTTATATATTACTTCTATATGAGGTCAAATTTCTTTAGAAATGTCCCTCAATTGAATTTCGGATTGGATCAGCGAACGCCACTGGCTTGACTGTACCTGTAAGGAAACTGAAATGACAATGCTTGTTACCTCACATTTAATTGTATTGCAGCACTCGGGCCCAGGCCTGGCAATGGCGCTGCCGTGTTGGCTCTACTTTCGCTAGCAGCGGTGGCACCGTGTTTAACAGTGCTATGGTTATCCGCCACCCTGACTACGATTTCCGGACTCTGGACATGGACTTCGCCATCCTGCAAGTCTCTGGGTTCTTTACCTATGGGAACAGCATCGGCCCCGGTACCATCGCCGGCCCCAACTACATCGTTCCTGACAACGCGTCCGTCTGGGCCACTGGATGGGGAGCCCTTTGCGTAAGTTCGAAAATATACTCGAAAGAACACTTTTAGAGTTCCGTACCTCAAAATAAAAAAACGGAACTCTTATAGGATCACTTTGTTGTCCGTCTGTCTGTCTGTCTGTCAAGACCCTTTTTCTCACGAACGAGAAGAGGTATCAGGTTGAAATTGATATCGAATATTAATGTCCATGAACCACACAAGATCTGAAAATATAATTTTTTTACAACGACGCAATCAAAATATATGGCTTTTTATGTCCTCATCTCCATACATTTATGCAAAAAAACAAAAACTACAGGGTACTTCCCGTTGACCTAAAATTATGAAATTTGGCAAGAAACTAGGTCTCACAGTACAAATAAAGGGAAAAGTCTAAATAATTAAATTTTTCAATTTTTCTCACAACTAATAGTAACCAATTAAGGTGAGCTCCCGTTTCAAGAACTTTTCTATAAAAGAGGGGTCAAGTTGGATGGTCGCGGAGTTTTTAAAATCAAAGAGCAAAAGCTTTTAGTATATCATATGGTAGATAGGTACGGAACCCTTAGGGCGCGAGTCCGACTCTCACTTGGCCGGTTTCTTTTTTATAGGCGACTGATAATTATTTTATTTATTTTATTTGGAAAACTTACAGCCTTACTAAGTGAAACATAGATAATTAAACAATAGTAAATTACAGGGTCATTACTAACTTGTCACCAATAGAAATTACATACGTGTTAACGGAATAAGCGAAACTGAGAATTCAGAATCGAGAGTAGAATCAATTTCACGGGTTTTTGATAGGGGTAATTTTTTAAAATTTTTATTATTTAAAATTTTTGCCGCTTCTATTCTAAATATTTCTGTGGGTACGCGCGCTGGCGGCCGGCGCCGCGCGGCGTGGCGTGCGCGGACTAGAACAAGGACGAAACTAGAACAATCATGAAACTTTAAAATAAAAACATCTAGAAAAAAAACTTATATTTTTTACGGGAATGGATTTAATTTAATAAAAATCAGTTTGGGGTGTATGAGGGTTTCGCTTATTCTATTAACACGTTGTATAAACAAAGCAATGAAAATAAGGAGATACTACTTACTACACACATCAAAACAAGGATTTTTTTAAAATGATTTTATTTTAACACTTCCAGTGTTCGTATAAATCTACAAAGTAGAAAATCGCGAAACAGGCAGGATTCGAACCTGCGTCTTCTGCGTCAGTACCGCAGACGCTTTACCAACTAGGCTACTGTGGTCCTGCCTGATGTTGTGAAATCTGCGATCTCTATACGCATTCCAACGTTGCGTTAGTGCTTCCACCTTTTAAGCATTAGCTGTACTAATGTTGGTGCTGCCACCTAGTAAGCATGAACTGTACTAGCCCAACTACTACTAGTTCATTATTGCAAATAGAATTCAAGTCGAAAATTGGTAACACTACGTATAATTAAAAATGATTTTATTTCAACACTTCCAGTGTTCGGATAAATCTACAAAGTAGAAAATCGCAAAATTTCACAACCACAGGCAGGATTCGAACCTGCGTCTTCTGCGTCAGTACCGCAGAAAAATTTTGCGATTTTCTACTTTGTAGATTTATCCGAACACTGGAAGTGTTAAAATAAAATCATTTTCAATTATACGTAGTGTTACACAGAATCCTCAGCTTTGATGCAAGCAAACCGTGGGGACAATCGACATGGTGTTTATTTAAAAAAATAGTCATGAAATAGTCGTCTTGACTTCCAAATTTTCGAAAATAGTCGTTCAAGGATTTCAGAGTTACAGGGGTAGATTGCTGAGGATTCTGTGGAGGGGAAGTACTAAATAATCCCTCCTAATCCCTAGCAAACGTTTTCAAGCACAGTAGAAAAGTGTCGTAAACGACTGTAACACGGCCGGTTGCCACTTCGCCATATAAGGTTATCGGAAAAACAAACGTAAGCGCATTTAAAAATACAGTCAGCGCTATCTAGCGACGTGTGCGGGTATCACCGCCACTCTTAGCCCAATGCATTATATTTTAACCAAATTTTGAGCGAAACTAATATTTTAGTGTAATTTGTTTATTTAATTTGTGTAATGTTCGGGTAGAATAAAGTTAATCGTTCGACTATTTCTTCTTGTAAACTTGTAAGTATAAGTATAAAAGCCAGTCTAGTCTTATCCAGAGTTTTCTCAGAAAAGCAGGCATTCGCCCAGCAGTGGGACGCTATAGGCTAGATTAAATTAGATTAGAAGATGTGTCCCACTACGCTGGATTTTTGCAATGACAGTCGATTTTTTTTATGTACCAATAGTATGGCAATGGGAATGGCATTACCATATTTCTAATACAGCTGAGACAAGCTGAGGGTTCTTCATCAGATACTTCAGACCTTCGATTTTTGACATCAAATGAAGCGGCCCACCAAGTTGAATATTTTTTGTAAAGGCGGTATGTCGATCTCTAATAGTTTGGTTGGGCTCTTGTGTTTTCTAATCAGGGTAACCAGGTACTCCAGATCTTCGATTATCCTAGTTTTTATAGTTTTCCCTTTATGTGGCCATCAAACCCTAAATCTGTACCAAATTTCAGCTCTCTGAGTTTATGAGAAGTACTTGTTCTATTCTGATGATCATGAGTGAGTGAGTGAGTGTCATAAATGCGAAACTTTGCTTTCGCTTAACTTCGGAACTACATGACCTACAGACTTAAAATTTTGGATTTTAAGTATGTGATTATAGCTTACTGAATGACAATAACTTCTGCGTTCTGGTCTTATCCAGAGGTTCTCAAATAGGGGCCTGAAAATGCGGTGAAATGGTTCCAGTAAAGGATGGTACGGCAGTGTTTGCTTCGTGCTTGACTTGGCGGGGGCATTGCCGTGCCCCCTGATACTATGACATTTTTGAATGTACAAATCTAGCTTCTGAATTACACAGTAAATCGATAGCCTATTTAAGTAGCTTTGAAGCCTAGTAGCATCATCAAGAGAGCAAATTTGTTTAAAAAAGCATCGTAGGTTTATTAGAATAACATAGTAAGGTACGAGTAGGTATACGTATAATTTAAAGATTCGATAGCGTATCTTACGGTGATAACCTCTGAGTGAGTGACGGTAATCGTGAAATTTAATAGGGCAAAAAAAATGTGTAAATACGTGTGAGATTTTACTTTCTGTGACAGGCTGAGAGTAGAGACACCAAGTCACAGTAAATATATAAGCTAAAGCAGTATGGAAACTCCTAACAAACGCCCAAAACTGGCGCACTCACACATGCGCACACCGCTACAGGAAAATAAGCAGTTTTCGCGCTGAAGTCAGTCGTGGGTGCCAAAACCATAATACAAACAAATAGGTACGTATAGGGTCCCTATAAGTATGTCCCTGTCTTTGTGCGATAAAAGGCGACTAAGTGATTTAACCTTCTAACAACATTTTATGCGAGACTGTCTGCTAAATTTAACTTTCTGTGTAACTTTCCTTTACGAACCTAGGTCGAAAGACGAATACAAAACGCGCTATCGGCTGACGCAGTTTCTAATGTTATTGCCAATTGGAAATAAAAAAATATTATTTCGTATTTCGACTTCTTATGGAAAGTTGTTTAGTTTTACGGTCCTAAAACATGCTGAAAGGAACAAAGTTGATAGAAGCACCCAATATTTGAGATCATCATACCATTCTTGTTTCAAAAATTCTGTGTTACAACCCTGACGCTCCGACGCAGAATAGTTCTTTTTTCAAAAAAAGGCCCGAGTTTCCATACTGCTTTAGCTTATATATTTACTGTGACAAGTATAGCAACAAATATAGCACTCTCAAGCTCATACAACGTGTTAATGGAATAAGCTAAACCCTCATACACCCCAACTGATTTTTATTAAAATAAATCCATTCCCGTAAAAAAAATCTTAAAAAAAGATTTTCTAGATATTGTTATTTTAAAGTTTCAGCATTGTTCTAGTTTCATCGTTGTTCTAGTCCGCGCACGCCGCGTTCTATGCAACGTGTTCAACTGAATAAGCGAAACTGAGAAAATAGTTTGTTCAGATTATAGAAAGTAGGATCAATTTTACGGGTTTTTGATAAGGGTAATTTTTTTTTTATTATTCAAATTTTTGCCGCTTCTATTCTAAATATTTCTGTAGATACGCACGCTGGCGGTCGGCGCCGCGCGGTTCATGAGCGGTGAGTAGGGGAGGGAAGTGGGCGTGGCGTGCGCGAAGTGCGCGGACTAGAACAAAGATTACACTAGAACAATGATGAAACTTTAAAATGACAATATCTGGTTAAAAAGACTTACTTGGTAGCAGCAGTGCAAACACTGCTGCTTCACGGCAGAAAAAAGCAAGGGGGTGGTACTTTCCCAGTCGGAATTTCCACAAATGCCCTACCACCTTCGAAAGGGTTTCGCTTATTCCGTTAACACGTTGTACGGTTTAATTAAATATATTTTTACAAAAGCACATAAAATATGTAAAACAAAGCAATGACAGTCACTAAAGTTTGTTTACATCCGTTTCACACTGGATCGAGTAAATCCATTGACGTAAGAAAAACGCTGCGCTTCTAAACGCCCCCTGGCGTAGTTTTCAAAATCTTTGAGTAAATCGGACTAGTGTCAGACTTCCTGGCGAATGTTCTGCAGCGTTTTACCCTGACGTAAGCGTAACCAGGCCTGTCTCACTCCGCGTCTAGGCATGAATTAAGCCCACGTCACACAGAGCGGTACAAGCGGTAAAGCGGTACGGGGGCGGACCTGCGGGAAGCGAAAGCGTTCCGGGACCGGTCACACAGAGGTACCGCGCGGAAACCGCGGCGGGACAGCGGGGCGGTAGTGGTCGGTGTGTCATTATTTATCTGTGATTATTCAAAAGACAGTTCGGCCCCGCGCCGCGCCCGGTCCGCGGGGTTGTATTAGCGGCCCGGCCGCGCCGCGACCGCTTTCAATGTGACAGGGTGCATAAGAACTCATACTTTACAAAAAATACCGGCACCGGAACGCTTCCGCTACCGCCTCAGTGTGACTTGGGCTTTAAGTATCTACCACGCGGCGCGCCCTACGGGCGCAATGTTTTTCGGGCTATCGCGTTTTTTGTGTTTACATATTCGATACGTTTTGCGCACTTTGTGTTAACGTACATTCATGAAACAATTATTATTTATTTTGTTTCCAAGTCTGGGATGTTTTTAGATAATTATAATTTTATGAAGAGTCAGAAGGTGTCTCACAAGGCTCGTCTGGCTGTTCATTGAGGCGTTTTAGTACCAATACTGATGTACGGCAGTGAAAGCTGGGTATGGCAGAAAAAGCATGAAAGTAGAATTAATGCAGTAGAAATGAGAGCGTTGAGGAGTATGATTGGTGTGAAATTGAGTGACAGGATTAGAAATAGTGTGATAAGAGAACGTTGTGGCGTAAAAGAAGACGTAGTGACTAAAATTGAGAAAGGGATGCTGAGATGGTTTGGTCATGTTGAGAGGATGAATGAAGGAAGATTGACGAAAGAGATCCACAAGGCGAGAGTGAATGGAAACGTTGGAAGGGGAAGGCCTCGGCGAACGTACCAGGACCAAATTCAGGACGTTCTGAATAAAGGCCAGGTTACAAGTACCCTAAACCGACGAGCATGTATGAAAGGATTGATGAAGGTTCAGGAAGCAAGGGAAGTATGTCAAGATCGTAGCAGGTGGAGAACTGTGGTCTCTGCCTACCCCGACGGGAACAAGGCGTGATGTTATGTTATATGTATAATGAGGAACAGAAGTAAATTTTGTGTATTGGATGCATGAACTCGAAGAAAAAGTAAAATTTTATCTTTTTTATGATACCAACTGATTGTAATGTGTTTTTATTGTTTTTATTATTAAATAGGTATCGTTTATAAAACACACTTGCTCAAAATATAGATAAGTCGGCACTCAGTAAATATGAGGTTATTTGTTGATATAGTGTCAAGCTTGGCGTGCTTTTGACTGTACAAGTCCAGCAACATATAATAAATTTTATCTACTCTCATATCGTTAATCCTCAATAATGCGTTCAAAAATTGTAGATTAACATCTTCATAATGTCAATCTGTGCTTAGAAACACTCTTAGCAGCATTTTTTTATCTGTGGGAGTGTATTATGAAGTATTGAATTTACTAACAGTCATCGCGGGAGACCTATTAAACAATTTTTTAATTTTTATAGGCGCGCCATTGACAGCTCGATGAGTTTGTAGTCTGTGGCTGCAAGGAGGTTTCATTGCAATAACGGAAACCTCAGCAAACAAAAGTTATATTTACATATTTTTATTAGTTTTGCAATGAAATAAGCGATAAAATCGTTTACGATTTGCCTTCGAGTGTTTTCAAAGCAGCTATAGGAACTTCGCTTACTAGTTATCACCGGAAAAAGAGAAAACATTAAGGTTTGTTTTTGAACACATTATTTTAGGATTCACGATATGAGAGTAGATAAAGTTGTGTATGCAACTCCACATAATAAGGTATAAAACACTCGTGTCTTCTATTATGGAACTTGGCTCGCTACGCTCGCCTGCGTCCCATAAACCGACACTCGAGTTTTAACCCTTCATTATGTACCGTTGCATAAACTACTATTAGTTTGACGAATAAATTTAATAAATTAGGTGTTACCGCAATTGTAGCTGACACTGGAGTCAACCCTGGCAATCGACAGCAATGACTCGGTATATTAAGCTGCATTGCAAACAAGGCCCTAACGCGTGGAGTTAAGGTGCAATTTAGCTTTGATGCGCTATGTTTAGGTATATAAAAAGGCGGCTTTTTCCAAGATCAAAGGAGTGCGACTTCTGTAAACTTGTTTACTATTACATATTCTGTGGCGTAACCTAGTTCATCTGCTATTTTAAGAAGTTCAAAAGCCACGTCTGTAATCCAGGTTGGGCTTACTTTGGTAACTCATTGGAGTCAAGTTTTGATCTACAAATATGGACTTCTTGCTCGAATAGCAGAACATTAAGTCATAAATGGTAGTTTTTATAATAGTGTATGGAACCTGTAGTATTCTCTAAACAATCATTGAAATGAAATGAAATATTTATTTATAACATTCGTTATAGGTCAAGAGAGGTATTTTCTACAATAGTTGATAGAAAATACGCAGTTTATTTTCTCTTTACACATTCAATGCTTCTTCTTGTTTTATCACGAAAACTTATTCTTATATTTAAGAGCCACGCTCTTGTCGGTGGAGCAATCATGCTCTTGTCGGTGGAGCAATCACGGTTTATCTGTCCTCTGCCAATGATTTAATATCCTGACACGACACGACCTTTATTTACCCTCTCCTTTATTTGGTCAAAATAAATGCGTCTTGTTCTTCATCTCCTGCCTTCAACTATTCCTTCAATAATATTCCTTATGAAATTGTCGTGTCGTATCTGGTGTCCAATCATCGTCTCTCTTCTACTTTCGACAATTTTCAACACTCTTTTACTTGACTTAGTACTTATTCTTTTTTATTACCGTCCAGCTGATCCCTTCATTCAATGCATAAATTTAATTTCACTTTATAGTACAGATGCGCTCGATCTGAGACCCTGCAGCACGTAGAGATCTGGGCCGTGAACCTGGCCGCCTGCAGACAGCGCTTCGCCGAGCGTGGGTATCAGGTCACCGACAACATGTTGTGCGCCGGTTTGTGGGACGTGGGCGGTCGTGACCAGTGCGATGCTGACGCTGGTGGTCCTCTGTTACACAACGGCGTCGTCGTCGGTGTCTCCTCCTGGGGTTATCAGTGCGCTACTGACCGCTACCCTGGAGTCAACGCTCGCGTCTCTTCTGCATCCACATGGATAGCCAGCAGCGCTTAATTTACCATCTTGACTGTGTGTCTGTGTTATAGCTACAGCTAGGTGAAATACAGATCTGATCCAGTCTAGTTTTTCTCTACATAGAAGCTTGGATATTCCATTTCAAAGATCTTCCTGTTAATAATAATAAATTTCTTTGAATTGACCTTACTTGTTTTTTTTTACTGTGACTAAAGGATTAGTAAGGGTGCTGACGGACAAAATGTCTATATAATTTGCTCATGTCTGCCTCTTAGACTGATGATAAAAACAGAGGTACAAAAAATATTGGCAGACATCCCTGCTTTTTTGAGAAATTTAGTTTTAACTATTTTGAAATTTGACAATCAAACGTACACCTGGCAGACTATGACTGTTCGATTAAACGCAATGTATAGGACCACAGAAAAATGGTCTGACACCATAAAAGCTTTAAAGTTACAGCGCTTCTTAATGCAAAAACCACTACTTCATCCCGTTATAATGCAGAGCTCTGCATATCTGCTTCTTCGATTTTCTACATACATACATAATATCACGCCTTGTTCCCGTCGGGGTAGGCAGAGACCACAGTTCTCCACCTGCTACGATCTTGACATACTTCCCTTGCTTCTAGTACTTTCATCAATCCTTTCATACATGCTCGTCGGTTTAGGGTACTTTTAACCCGGCCTTTATTCAGAACGTCCTGAATTTGGTACTGGTACGTTCGCCGAGGCCTTCCCCTTCCAACGTTATCATTCACTCTCGCTTTGTAGATTCTCTTTCGTCAATCTTCTTTCATTCATCCTCTCTACATGACCAAACAATCTCAGCATCGCTTTCTCGATTTTAGTCACTACGTCATCTTTTACGCCTCAACGTTCTCTTATCACACTATTTCTAATCTTGTCACTCAATTTCACACCAATCATACTCCGCAACGCTCTCATTTCTACTACATTAATTCTACTTTCATGCTTTTTCTGCCATACCCAGCTTTCACTGCCGTACATCAGTGTTGGTACCAAAAGGCCTCCATGAACAGCCAGGTGAGCCTTGTCAGACACCTACTGACTCTTCATAAAAGCATGCAGAGACCCATTCACCATGTTTCCAGCATTCACTCTTCTTTCGATATCACTTTCACACTTTCCGTCTCTCGTAAACTTAGAACCCAGATACACTAACTCCTTCACTTGTTCGACATCTTCAGAAGTATTTAAACAGCAGCCACAATAGCAGACAAAAACTACAGTATTTAGTATCTTATTTTTATTTTTTTTACTTTAACTCAAAAACGCAGCGACGACGCACAGAAAATCTTGTTAGGACCAAATCGATTCGTATTAAGCTGATCTATTATCCCTATTAATATGAATCATGAGCAAATCATATGTCCAAATGGTAGCCAGCACCCTAACTAATAAGATTCAGAGACGAATATATCTCGCAGATATCACGTGGTGGACTCACACTTAGAAGTAAATAATGCCATCAATCAGCACCTACCTCCGCCTTTATTGAGTAGGTGAGAATACAAATACTGTGCCACTCTGTAGGCTATCTGTTGAGTCCGGTCTAGACCCACACGGTACTTCTGATAAGTCGTGTGGCATATTTTGATACTAGCAAGTACCTATTCATTTCAATAAATTTTAACAAGTTTTAACAAGTAACCAATAGATAGATACATAGAACAGTTTATTGCTCACATAACAACAAAGAGAAAACAAATATACAAGGAGAACTTAACCTAATGTGGGCAAAGGCGGCCTTATAGCTGCAAGCGATCTCTTACAGGCAACCTTTGACATTAGGGATACATAAAGAGAGCTCTGCAAGTATTCATGCGATCACAAGTGCCATGAAATACAAAAGGCATAAAAAGTAGGTACCTAATCAATATTATCACTACAATGCCATATAATAATCTCATAAACAACTACATGAATAACATAAACTACATAAGATAATACATACACAATATGTACACATACATACATAAGTAAGTATAATACATTAAAAATAAATAAATAATATTAATAAATATAATAGATAGATAGATAGATGAACACTTTATTGCACACTAAAGAAAACAACTTAGAATTAAAACAATAAATTACAACAAGTGGGCAAAGGCGGCCTTATCGCTGTAAGCAATCTCTTCCAGACAACCTTTGGGAAGAGGAATCCATCGAAGGTAAACGAGTAGGAAGTGGTGAGAATAATTATATAATAAACCTTATGCTAAGAATAAATACAACCAAAAAAAAAACGGTCATGTACGAGTCGGAGTCGCGCGCCGAGGGTTCTGATATAATTTTTGTATTTTTGGAAGCAATAAAGTCCATTTTAGGACCGCAAAACTAAATTTGTTTGTAAAGGTTTTTTGCAGATTTCTAAAAAACTGTGCAACTTGGAAAGATTGTTTTATTTTTGCTGTAATGTTTACATAAACTTCGGAGATAAGAAGGGGGGGGATGGTATTTTTTTGACATTTTTCATCATAACTTGAAAACTAAGAAACGTAAAAAAATACAAAAATATATTTCAGAATGTACAAGTAAAGCCCTTTCATATTATCATATGAAAGGGCTTTACTTGTACATTCCCCACTCGACCTAGTAGCGACAATTTGAAATTCCCCCCCCCCCCCCTATGTTGGCCCCCTTTACATAAATAATCATAATTTGTGCATGGATATCAAACACCTGAACTAAAAGAGAATTTAAAATATTCATTTTCTCGTCAATGGTAGCCGCATGAAACACCGCATCCCAGTCAATATAATGCTTAAGTCTGCCATAACTTAACATGATTGATTGAGTTGAAATTTCTCTGCATCACGACTCGAGGTTTGGGTTTGGGACAGCGGATTTTGTAGGACAGGAAGATAAGGTCATGATAGGAAAAAGCTTCAGCATTGAACTGCCCATGGGAGGCAACGTGATCAGGAGAGGATACAATGATAAGATCAAGCAAAGATGGGGCGCAATTTGGAAAATGGTGAGTGGGGCCGAGTGGAAGGATATTTAGATTATTCAACACATTTGCTCATAAAACAGCTCTATTTGAACAGTATTCAGGGCCATAATCCAGCTTATTAAACACGCGTGCTTTTACATTATATTAACGCACTAGTGTTTTATTTTTGTTTTTTTTTTATATCGGCGAGGTGCAAGGAGTTTCTATATCTATAATATTCATAATATTTTCATTAATAAACAAACTGTGTTCGACAATATGATAAATAAACGTTAATTACGTGAAAATATTTATATAAACCAACTAACTAACAAAACATTTGTCTTTAATAATATATATCAGGGTGCATAAGAACTTTACAAAAAATACCGGCCCCGGAACGCTTCCGCTACCGATTCAGTGTGAATTGGGCTTTAGGGTTGATTTTGACTATGGAACCCTAAAAATTTTAAATCCGACAAGCTAAGACTAAACACAAGGCCTGTTCTGCAATCACAAATATCTCCGTCTAACTGCAAGTCGCTAAAAAGCAATAAAGTTAAGGATCTTTAAATTTATAGATAAAAAATCTTTCCGATTTGTTCAAAAAGAAAGTGACAGCAATAGATTTAAAGCCCAAGTCACGCAGAGCGGTATAAGCGGTAAAGCGGTCCGGGGCCGGACCTGCGGGAAGCGAAAGCGTTCCGGGACCGGTCACACAGAGGTACCGCGCGGAAACCGCGGCGGGATAGCGGCGCGGTAGCGGTCGGTGTGACACTATTTATCTGTGATTATTCAAAAGACGTAAATCCTTTGCTCTAAACAAAAACCCAAACTGATAACCTAAAAAAAGTTTGCGCAAAGCCGCAAAATTCTTGTAAAAACATACAACGTCAAAGTCCGCGCCCGGACCGCACCGCACCGCGCCGCGCCGCTGCCGCTCTGTGTGACAGATTGCATTGAACGCAATGGAATACAGCGCCCGCTCCCGCCGAAAGTTTGGCCCCGCGCCGCGCCCGGTCCGCGGGGTTGTATTAGCGGCCCGGCCGCCCCCGCGCCGCACCGCGCCGCGCCGCGACCGCTTTCAATGTGACAGGGTGCATAAGAACTCATACTTTACAAAAAATACCGGCCCCGGAACGCTTCCGCTACCGCCTCAGTGTGACTTGGGCTTAAGTGAGATTTAACTTTGAAATTTACAAAAGATAGAACATTAGACACAACACGACTAAAGAAATCTTTGCGCTACTAAAGGCAAAAATCTAAATGACCTCATTAAATCTTGTTAAAAAGTTCACGTAGAGCTAAGAGCCAGAAATAGCTGTGCTTTTTTGTTTAATATAAGACAATAGGGAGTATTCATCTATTTTTTTTATTTGTTTAATTTACTTCTTACATCGTTATACCATGGTTAAATATATAAATACTGTTAGAAATGTTCAAATATTTTCATAAAGTAATATTTGAAAAATCGATTAAATTTGACATGGATAAACGCCGCCATTTTTCGCGCGTTTTGGATGACGTCACATGCCGCGTTCTGTATTGTTCACTATAAGCTTGTAAAGGTAAAACCTGAAGATCTTCAGTTTTAATCGCTATTAGATGATGGAAAATGCTAAAAATACATTTTATAGGGTATTGTCTTATGCCAAAGTGCCCAAATACTATGAGAAGTTTACAGTTAATGTGGTTTTTGCGGATCCGAGAGATGTGAAAACACGAAAAAAATGGTATAAGGTGATGAGAAGAACTTAAGTATTTTCAATATCCTATTAAAATTGTTGTGAAGATCACTTTAATGTAAGTTTATCATGTTTGTATAGTTAACATGCGTGTCGATCCACGCGCATAGGGTTCCATAGTTATCTTAGAAATTATTATTGTTAAGCAGGTTCCTAACGAACAGCGAGATTCAGCGCCTGATTGCAATTTCCATTGTTTTCAGTATTTTGACTATTTCTCGTTAACCTGTAAAGCTAACTTAGTTGTTTTTCTTTTAAATTCTTCATATTCATGTGGTGGTAAGCACTGTATATTTTTCCACGTTTCCATATTAACCGTTTAGCTAGCAGGGGGACACGACCCTGACAATAAATTGCCCTTTTGAGCAAATTTTTTCGCAAACGAATCCCTAATTCATAAAACCGGCAAAATGCGTATCGGGCCACGCGCAGTATAGGGTTCTGTAGTTTTTTTTACGATTTTTCATCGCAGAGCAGGTTTTGCTTAAGTATTTCATAACGTTTATAACATAAACTTTTTACCTCCTAATATGCACAGCGAGGTCCTAGCGCCTGACTGATATTAAAAATTTTATTATTTCCGCTATAGCTACCTTCTTTACCTGTAAAGCCTACTTAGCTGTCTGTGATAGTTGTCCTTTCAATTTGATCATATATATAGGCACATACTAGCAGCACCTTCTTAGGGACACCGAGTGAGGCCTCCTTGCTTCAGGAATAGACTGGCAGCTGAGTATTTAGTTAGCTGTCGATCTTATGAAGCGTCAAGGTGAAAGGACGTCACAACGAACAATCTTAGTGGAGAGTTGCGATCGTCCTGGACCCAAAACGAATCATAATAACAACTCCTGAACTAATGATTAGTGGTATCACAGCACAGGATGTGCAAACATGGAGTCAGCTGTAATAGCTACCCAGGGTCAGACTGGAACAGAAGGGTCCGGGTGCCTCATCATAAGCCCGGAGCACGAAACGTGATGTGACAATAGTTAGATCCTGGTTAATTATACCTGAACCCACTATATCCTTGTGAGTCTTGGGAATATGATATTATGGCCTCCTGCGCCGATATCAGAAGTGGGATAAAGATACACAGCTCAAGATTTTAATCATGTGTGCAAGCATTTCAGTTTCACGGATCTGCGTAAAAGTACAGTCGTGGCGAGAAATTGTTGAGCAAGTACAATCAAGAAAATTAGGTGCTGTACATACATTTTATGATAAAAAGGAATCAAGTTTAATGAGTTTCAATACCTTCTTACTTTCTGAGTGAATGTTCAAAATTATATGCGCTTAGATGGTGACAAAAAGCGTAATTTGCAAAAGTATCGTAAATTAGAAAGGCGTTGATGAATTTTAAAGTAGTACATGTTAAAGGCGCTTACGGTACATACGAAGAAGACAAAACTTGCTTGTGGTTGTGAAATTATGTAATTTTCGACTTTGTAGAATGGAATCAAAGTTACAACAGTGTTTTTATACAACATTAACCAGATTAACCAGATGTCTGTAAAATTAAAATGGAAATAAACGAAATCTGAATGAATACCGATTAAATAAAAACAAAATGAAATGAAATGAAACGAAACAAAATAATTTGATCACACAGCTAATGCTGACTGGTTGAAATGGTGATCGCTGTTAGGCATGCTCTGTGACTGAAGGATGCCAGTTGAAACCAAGAGCACTAAATACAAGTATACAAAATAGTGGAGAAGCAACATTTTTGAGTCTCAGTGATAATGAGCATCTTTATTAGAAATTTCGTGTCAACTCAGTGTGTGAAAGACTCTACTGATTCGTATTTGCGTCAATGAGAGTTTCTCAAACAATATCAAAAGATGCTACACTAACTGCATATCATGGATATCAAGTCTGTCGTCAGTCCTTAGCTATGGTCTGCTATTTATGGGGACACAGCGTTAATCTAGAGGATGTGTTCAAATTGAAAGATGTTCTTATAGCAAATAAATGTTTGAAAATCTGTGCTAGACTCGCGATGCTCTACAGGGACGAATGTTGGATACTTAATAAAACTATGTAACCAAAATCCACGTAACTGAGATGAAAATGCTTAGATGGGCTGGTGGCACTTAATTGGATAGACCCAGAAACGTACATGTTAGTGGCAATTTCAAAATAGCGCTTATTCTAGACAAACTTCAATAGAGTCAGCTCCGGCGGTACGGATTAGGTATGTGATGCGATGAGAAGAAGAGCGCCTCTTTAAGTCTGCGCTAAATATTGACAAAGGGAAACAAGCCGAAATAACCCCTGGGATGCCAAAGAGCTACTTGGTGGACGAAAATGTAAGAACTTACAAAAAATATTGTGGCCGATTATAACGACAGAGCCAACGGTTGAAAATGTATTTAGGGGGTCGACCCCAAGTTAAAATGGGGAGAGAGGCATGGAGAAAGAAAAGAGACAGGAAGTGTACTGATTTTTAATACAAATTGCCCAAAGTATAGTGATTACTGGTAATACTCAACAAACCATTTCTGTATTCTTAGCAATATCGGACAGCAGAAATGGAATTTATTTGATGTATGTGAATGGTCTGTACATAGACAGATTATATTGATGTGACCAACCTTATGGATATCCGGTGAGCATGTTCCTTATTGTGAGATAGTACGATATGTGACGCACATAATTTGAAATTGCTATGTTGATAATATGATTTGAAGTTACTCAGTTGGTTTGGGTGGTTGTAGGGTGATTACTGTTGAGCTGATAGAAAGAACAATGTCGAACGGGCCAGCCCGATTCGTTGGGTGGTTGAAGGTTCGCATTGGCCCAATCTATGTTTGTGGAGTTGATAGAGAGGGCAATGTCGTACGGGCCAGCCCGACTTGGTTGGGTGGTTGAAGGTTCGCATTGGCCCAATCTGTGTTTGCGAAGCTGGTCGGACAGTGACGGATCCGGTCCATGCCCATCGGGGCTGGTCGAAGGGACACACTGGTCCGGGCCAGGCTTTGTTGATGGTTGGAAGGACAGTGGTGGATCTGGTCTCCATGCCCATTAGGGATGGTCGAACGGACACACTGGTTCTGTCCGTGATTTATGTGGGAAAGATGTCATCCGGTCCATAGTGAGATGGTCGAAAGGGTACATGCTTTCAGAGTTGGGTTGAAGGGGCACATATATGCCTTCAGAGTAACTTCACAATGAGTGGTTTCAGTTTTGTGTGTGATGATGATCTTGATTGTCAGGATAGACGAGCGGATAGCTTGGTGATCTTGTTTTTATTTGTTTTAGGACATTGTTAATGGATTAACGCCCGAGGACGGTCGTGTTGTCAGGACGGCCGTGTAGGCACATACTAGCAGCACCTTCTTAGCGACACCGAGTGAGGCCTCCTTGCTTCAGGAATAGACTGGCAGCTGAGTATTTAGTTAGCTGTCGATCTTATGAAGCGTCAAGGTGAAAGGACGTCACAACAAACAATCTTAGTGGAGAGTTGCGATCGTCCTGGACCCAAAACGAATCATAATAACAACTCCTGAACTAATGATTAGTGGTATCACAGCACAGGATGTGCAAACATGGAGTCAGCTGTAATAGCTACCCAGGGTCAGACTGGAACAGAAGGGTCCGGGTGCCTCATCATAAGCCCGGAGCACGAAACGTGATGTGACAATAGTTAGATCCTGGTTAATTATACCTGAACCCACTATATCCTTGTGAGTCTTGGGATTATGATATTATGGCCTCCTGCGCCGATATATATAATACTGTGAATTTTTATACATTTCCAATAACAACAGTTTATCTGGCAGGAAAAGGGGGGTGATTCCAACAAACAATTTCGCTTTCAAGCTAAATATTACGCAAACGGATCCCTAAACCGAAAAACTATCTTCGCAAACTCACATTATTTTTAAAAGACCTATTTAACGACACTCCACACAATGGGGTGAACAAAAAGAATTCACCCCCCACTTTAGTTGTTGGGGAGGTGCCCTAAAAAAATTTATTTTGTTAGATTTTATTTTACCACTTTCTCGGCGTGAATAAAATACGTATCCATACAAAATTTCAGCTTTCTTGTACGAAGGGTCTCTGAGCTAAGTCGAATTTTTCTTCCAAATACAACAGCAAAGTATGAATATCGACACTACGACATGGCGCGTGACGTCACGTTTCGATTCGACCAATGGCGAGGCTTTTTGCAAATTCGAACTTCCCTCGTTTATTTATCACTTTTTAATTAATATTTTGTGCATTTATATCCACACTAAACAAGAAAATATTGGTTTAGGTGTAATGTCAGGGCAATAAAGTATCGGAAACAAAAAAATCAAGTTAATTTATATGACATGCATACTCCCTATTTAGACAGACCCGAAATAAAAACTAAATCACCATGTTATATAACAAATAACAAAACAGAGCCACAGAATATCACCCATTCTAAGTTGATATTTCACATATTCGCAGAAAGCGCTTCGAAACAACTTTTATATGCGCACGGCTAAGGAGTAAAATTCGCTGTCTGCGTTTTGTGTTCCTGAGTTCATGTATCCCGAATCTATTTAAGTTGCGAGTTCTTCTGGGCAAGCTCGTCCATTGTCGACCTCATCTCTGTCCTCAGTGCTAGGTCGGGGTCAAGAGTAAAAATAAGTGTTACACGATAAAACGAGTGATTCAGAACTTTTTGGTACTTTCTTAGAATCTTGGTGATTGCGATTGTTTTGAACGATTTATTGTATTATTTTCCCAAAACTTCTAATCTTCTAATCACGGTATTAACTATTTACCTACTTATAATCAGTATACTATCTACGTCTATATAAATAGGAGCATTCGTTAGGTTCATTATTAGTTATCCAGCTAAGAAGACAACATGCGTGCAGTAGTGTCGCTTCTCCTAGGACTAGCCGCCGTGTCGGGTAAGGGCCTTAATAACTTAGTGTGACCAACTTCAAATGGTCAAACTGGAAGGGGTATTTTAGTCGATTCGTCTATCTTTCAACTTGTGTCAACTGCTTTTCGAGCCCTCTGGAACAATCGGTCCCTTTTCCCGATTAGTCCACTTGTCTAAATGGTCTACGTTCCCGATGATCTACTTCCCCAATCGGTTATTACTTTCCCGATTGGTCCTGAGAACTATTAAAAACCATCGATACCGATCCCAAAAAAAAATTACTTGAACTGCGATCGCACACCATATTATATTGATTACTTTTTTGTGAAAAATCGTTGTTGTAACGAGATAAATTATATACAAAAAGTCTAAAAGCTTTACAACAAAAAAAGCTCAACCTCCAACAGAATCAAATCGTTTCTAGTAATAATATAACTTAGCCAGTGTAATTAATTACTACACCAGATCCATTCGCGGTGCAATCGTTTCTCTTTGATACGTTTTTAAAAATAATGTATCCTGATGTTTGAAAAAAAGGATGACATGAATTAAACTTTGGTAGGTATTGCACACTCTACTATAGGTGTAAATTTCAACGTGTTTGTAACTGTTTTGCAGCTCTGCCGGCCAACCCGGACAGGATCGTTGGTGGTTCCACAACCACGATCCAGCAGTACCCCTACATGGTCGCTTTGTTGGCATCCTCCACCGGCGCGTGGTATTCACAGTCTTGCGGCGGCTCCGTCCTCAACACCAGATCCGTCCTCACAGCTGCCCACTGCTTCGGGTACGTACCCTGAGCAATTAATTCATGACCATCGAATCAGTATTATATATATTAATATCAGTATTAGGGCGCACCTTATGGGCCGTAACTGATCGCGGCCATTGATTGAACTATACCATTGTTCTCGACTATCAGAAAGCGTTTTAGAAATTCAACTCCCTTTGAATTACATTGCAGCACTTTGCGCCAGGCCTGGCAATGGCGAAGCCGTGTAGGTTCCACCTCCGCTAACAGCGGTGGCACTGTGTACAACACTGCTCAGATCATCAACCACCCCAACTACAATACCTTGAACCTGGACATGGACTTTGCCATCATTCGCATCTCGGGCACCTTTTCCTTCAACAACAACGTCCGCGCTGCCACCATCGCCGGCGCCAACTACAATGTTCCTGACAATGCGGCCGTCTGGGCTGCCGGATGGGGAACTGTTTGTGTAAGTTTATAAAAATTGCTTTCCTTGATGTTTTTGGATAACCACGCAGGATAATATCATTAATTTCAAAAGCTGTCGAAGACTGTCTGAACAATTATGTAAATGTAATTTGTTTTTTACAGTTCAGATGCTTTTCTTCCGAAACCCTTCGGCACGACGGGTTTAAAGTCATAAAATGTCTTAAAATACAGCTAATCATGGTAGTTTTTATACCAAATAGTGTATGGAACCTGTAGTATTCTCTAAAGAATCATTCAATTCTTGTTTCTTCAAATCTTTAAAATCTCAGTCAAATCTTCTTGTTTTATGACTAAAACTTCTTATATTTAAGAGCCACGCTCTTGTAAGTGCGTCTTAGTCTTCCTCTCCTGCCTTCTATAATATTCCTTACGAAATAGTCTGGTCGTATCAGGTGACAAATCATCGTCCCTCTTCTACTATCCCTTCATTCAATGCATAAATTGTAATTTCTCTTTATAGTTCAGATGCGCTCAATCTGAGACCCTTCGGCACGTGCAGATATGGACAGTGAGCCTCGCCGTCTGCAGGCAGCGCTACGCCGAGCGTGGGTGGACTGTCACCAACAACATGTTGTGCTCCGGCTGGCTGGACGTGGGCGGTCGTGACCAGTGCCAGGGTGACTCTGGTGGTCCTCTGTTCCACAACGGCGTCGTCGTCGGTGTCTGCTCCTGGGGTAATGAGTGCGCTCTTGCCCGCTTCCCTGGAGTCAACGCTCGCGTCTCTTCTGCATCCCAATGGATAGCTAACAACGCTTAATTTACCATCTTGACTGTCTGTCTGTGTTATAGCTACAGCTAGGTGAAATACAGATCTGATCCAGTCTAGTTTTTCTCCACATAGAAGCTTGGATATTCAATTTCAAAGATCTTCCTGTTTATAATAATAAATTTCTTTGAATTGACTTTACGCGGTTTTTTTTCTACGTAGTACCTGGGCGACCGAGCTTCGCTCTATAAAAGCCACCTCAACATTTAAATATTATCGGGTGAGCAAGTTATGCTACCCGCCAACAGATGGCGCTGTAAGGGTTTTTGTCTAAAATGCAAATGCTTAAAAACACGGGGAAAAGTAGTTTTCCCAGACAAGAGACCTAGGTAGATCGATTTTTCGACCCCGAAAGCACCAGTATGGTAAATTTCATCGAAATCGTTAGAGCCGTTTTCATAATATATACATATACAAATATTGCTCGTTTAGTAGTGTAGGATTTGGTGACTAAACGATAAGATTCAGACTCAAACTTACAATAATGTCAGGCACCTACCTCCGCGCTTATTGGGTGAGGTGAGAATACAAATACTGTGCCACTCTGTAGGCTATCTGTTGAGTCCAGTCTAGACCCACACGGTACCGCTGATAAGTCGTGTGGCATATTTTGATTTGAATTCCACTCACAGACTCCCACGAACAATACCATGGCCAATATAAAAACGACTTAGCTTCACCCAAATTTGCTTTTTCTTGTCGGAAAATAATTCCTCACCTCTTTAATAATTTGAATAATGAGCCAGATCTCAAGTTGGTACTCGATGACTTAATTTGTACAAAAAGAAACATTTTTAATGACAATAAAAACATTCCATGACTTGCTCAGGCATCCATGTTGATTAAAGAAGCCTAATATTTTCTTAACTACCACAAATGGGTCGCATCTCATCATGGTACTCGATGATGTAAGGTTTTGCAGTCATCTCTCGTACTATTCAGTCTGCCAATTTATAAACAATTTAAAATATGTTTTGTATTACTTCGTTATTTACTCCGTTTAATAGTTTATCTTCAAATTCTGTTCCAAACATTACAAATAGATTTTTGGGTTTTCCCGCAGCATGTTAAAGATTGTCACACAAACCTACGCATTTTTATATTGAAAAGGATTATGCCGTCATTACCTACCGACTGATTAAGCCAGCGACAGTCATTAATTATGTACATTTGACAGCATAAAGCGTAAGTAGATAACTTTAATAACAGTAATAAAAAACAAAAACCGATGAATGAAGTAATGAAAATTTCAATTCAAGATTGGCATCAAACCCAGGTCTTTGGCCAGGGGGGTGATCGTGGTAAGTTCAACGATATTACCAAAACAAAAACGTTTGCCTAAAACATTTAGTTAAGTCTTAACCGTTAACGTAATATTCACCCCCCAGGTATAAAAACTAACGCCCTCGTCAAATCCCTAGGTCGTAAAACGGGATTCGGGTGGTTTCCACCCGAGCTGTGCGAGGTAGCTAGGCTGTGAGCTGGAAAATTTAAACCAATAAGATTGCTTCATTTGACAAGCTAAGAAAATGGAGGTTGGAATTTTCCCAGCTCATATTCGGAAAGCTCACAGCTTGCTCACGCAGAACTGGTAGAAAACTACCGTAAGACTAAGGCAATGATTATAGATAATGAGATAGAGAATGACTCTCTTGATTGATCGCTCAGAAAACTAAGATATCGGCACAGAATACTATCATACCCTTGCAATCTACCCCGCACCCCCGCGCGCACCCGCCCGCGAGATTCTCGTGGTCCTTCTGAGGGTCTTTTGTACTGAATATGACACGACCTTCCAATTTCAAATTCCAATTTCGCGCTCGATGTATGTAGTGTCCGGGGTGTGATATCGGGGTTTTTGGCGGGAACTCGACGGCGGCGTTTTCTATTTCGATAGATTTTTCGTTTTTTGTCTCTAAAGTGGTTTAATGGATAATAAAGATAGTGTGTTATACAGTAAACTAACTTGGGAGTGCGAAGCTTATGGAAATTTCAAGTGATTTAGTGTATATTCCCCGTTTCAGTTGTCTCAAAAAGTCATTGCCATTTTCCCTCGTAAAGTATGCTATCGTTTTACGAGGGGAGCACAAGGATACAAAGAAAACCATACCAGATGAAGAGGGTCATAATTCGAGAAAACCTACTGATGAACATGGGGGACTAAAGACCTTCAATTTAAGACACATAAAGAAGTAAAACTGAAGATAGATGTTCAATTTGATGGCGGGACCGCGGGATTTCAGATGAAGAATAAAAACAACGGACGTAACCCACGGTGCACTCATCAATCGGCATTAGCGCTGAGTGCCGGGGGATGACTGCTTCGTCAAACAAAACAACTGAAGAAAGAAGACGTTACATATTATACTGATGAAACAAAATTACTTCTGACAATGAAGAAGTTGTAGTAGTTCAACTAAAGATGTTCGACTTAACAAACTAATGATGAGAAAGGGGACTGAAGACAGAATTGAACAGACGAGAAAAGAAGAATAACTGAAGATGATAGGTGAAAACCTACTAACGAAGACAGAAATTTAAGTGAAGAAGAAGAAAAATAACTGAAGAAGTTTTATTGAGAAAACCTACTGATGAAGAAGAAACTTAAGACGAGGCAATATGGTCTTGATACCTTCGCCTGTCCCTAACAGGGACGAATGGAATAAAAAAAAAAGTGTGAAATCGGTTTCAACTATAAACAAATTATCGATACAGTAAGATATTAAATAGATAGATAGATAGATAAAACATTTATTCAGTGCCAACAAATACAGCAGAAGAGAAAAACATTTCTAAATTTACTAAAACTTAAAACTTTAAATTAAAAAACACAAAATAAATAAAAGCACTGAAATGGGCGACCACTGAAAAGGCCACAGCGCTGATTTTCAGCTGGACCCTTAAGACCAGAGAACTTGAAAAAATTATATAAATTAAGCCAATCATTCTATTCTAAAAATTAATGTAGGACGATACAATCAAAACACACAAAAGGAACTACAAATAAAACAAAAGGAACTATAAATAAAACAAAAGAAACTACAAATGAAACAAAAGGAACTACAAATAAAACAAAAGGAACATACAAAACAAATTAAAGTAGCGAAATCAGTCGGAAGAGAACCAGGGTAGATGGAAGTTAAATTAAATAATTAAGTTATTATTACACAAACAAGATAAATTAAATAATTATATAAATTGATATATGTACAGGCTGTAAAAAAAGTACGATGATCCTTCCAAGGGGTGATTCTACATCACACATATTTGTATAAAAAATATAAAAAAAAAATCCTAAAAAAGTAGTTAACTCAAGAAGAAGTGAAGCGCTTGGAGGGTTCAATGACCTCTATGATCAGCTGGTAATGCAGACATGTCCGCCAATAAAAATCAATTGATAACAAGTATAAACATCTGATTGAAGTAGATTACAGTCATTCACAAATTCTATGATGCGAGCAGCAAAAGAGGGGAATTTGCGTCTGCTTGCGTCTTTTCCGAGTTTATATAACAGATATATATTTAAGTCGCGAGTGAATAGGCTCCTTCCAGGCAAGCTCGTTCTGTTGTCGGTCGACCTTATCTTTGTCATTAAAGCAATGAAAGAAGGACTTTGTATTCATTAAACAGTAAATTAGATAGGAATGGTCAAAAAATAGAACCCTGACTGACTTTAGTGGGTATGGTAAGAAATTGACGATCATCTACGACGGACGAGTTGACGTCGCTTTCACAGATAGGCAGCAATAAGTTTTAGAAGTGAATGTGTGAATCCTGTAGTATGATAAAGTTCACTTAACAGAATATTATGATCAACTCTATGGTAGGCCTTAGTGAAGTCAAGTAAATAACGACTTGATCACCTTGGTCCAGACGACGTTATATTATATCGGTTAATGTTAACATGGGTCGGCAAATACAATGTTAACAATGATATCAATATTTTATTTAATTTCAAAATAAAAAGATTTAGGCGCTCCAAAATACTTTCTGTTGGCACAGCGATGTTTGTATGGAAAAGCCGATTTTTTTCTCGATTACGTTACGACTGAATGTATCTGAAGTATTCTGAAGGTAAACTTAATTTTCAGTATTTACATTTTTATTTTTTATATGAATTAAAAATCCTTTTTTTTAATCTTTATTAGGAAGAGCTTAAATTTAATTTTCGAAAAATATTATCAGTAAAAAAATATAACAAATCTAATAATGAAATCGGACGACATTTAAGACGAACAATTTTCGAACCTTTAATTTAAGCAGACCTACCTATAGGTTTATTAGGTACGGCAACAACACAACGCACGAACCGAGTGAGTGAAGCGAGCGTGCTGCGGTAGCGGCGAGTGCCAGAAGCAAATTTAGGTTCCAAAAGTTTTCAGTAGATTTGTAATTAAAGCTGGTAAAAAAGTAATTTAAAGTCATGTTTATTTTTCGAAGATTTCAGTACCTATCTCATTCGGCACTTCCGTTATTTTTATTCGGACAAAAGTAGTCGGAATGTTAGTATTTTAGGCAGTAGATTTTATATTTTGAGTAAGGACAATTCTTATTTTCTTGTCGGAGCTTTTATTACCACCCATTGACAACCGTGAAGAAAACTTTCTAAGACAAATTAAAAAAAATGCTTTAGAATAATAGGAATTATTCATTAATCTGTAAGAAAGAGCAAAAGCTTTTAGTATATCATTTGTAAGATAGGTTAGGGCGCGAGTCCGACTCGCACTTGGCCGGTTTTTTTTTAAATCGGCAAGGTGCAAGGAGTTTCTAAATCTATAACATTCATAATATTTTCATGAATAAATAAACTGCGTTCGACAATATGATAAATAGACGTTAATTAAATAAATTAAGCCAACTAACTACCAACGAATTTGTCTTTAATAATATATAATAATAATCAATTTATTTCAGAAAATTTGATTACATTTATTAAAATAACAAAATATTTTAAATAATTCAAGGTAGGCTGTTCGGCAGTTTGGTCCAAGGAGGTTTTAACCCAGGAAGCGTAGGTTGAAACCTCCTTGGTTTAGTCATTGCCTCCTGCGCGCGCTTGTATAATCTGGGTCTTCCGAAAAAGTGATACGCGCGCCATTTTCACAAATGTATGTGTTGTGTGTTGTAATTATTTTCAAAAGTTGACTTTTACAAATAAAAAAACCGTGATTAGTGTAGTTCTTCAACGTCAAAAATGCATAGACACAAGTCTGAAGTATCGGGTGTCCGTAGAAATGTAACGAAATTTTCTTTTGGGAAAAATGGTAAGCAAATTTTATTTGATTTTATTCACAAATGTGTTGAAAAACGTCGTATGAATCGCGTGCGCTATGGTCATTATACTAACGCGGCTACAAATCCCGAGCCTCGAGCGTAATCAACAAAATAGCGCACTTGCAGTTTAATGTACTATTATAAGTTGACGTTTGAAATTATGAACCCAGTTAGTATATTGATACCCATAACGGGAGGAACCGCTATGCACCACATGTGATTTGATATTATTACCACACGGCACTGCACCTTCCTCAGTGTGTAGCCGGGTTTACACAAAAATCCACTGCTTTATCTGTCATAAGATAAAGCAAAATGTATAAGACAGAATCTAAAGCTTTAAATTTTATCATTAAACCTTGTATTGTATAGAATATCACACTGCACCGCACCTCTGCGAGTATCCGCCGCAGTGCGAGGCCATGCGGATAAAAAAACCGACCAAGTGCAAGTGCGAACAAATTAAACGTTTATAACATAAAATTAAACGTTTATAACATAAAATTTTTACGAGCGAGGTCCGAGCGCCTGATTGCTATTGCAATTTTTATTATTTCCAGTTTTACGGCTGTAGCTCATTAACCTGTGAAACCTACTTAGATAGATGTCATAGTTTTCCTTTTAATTTAATCATATTTACTACTACTGTGATTTTTTTTTACATTTCCAATAACAACCGTTTAGCCAGTAGGCCGGGGGGACCCTACACTCCAACAAAAAATTGCGCTTTTAAGCTTAATGTTTCGCAAACGGATCCCTAAATCAAAACATAAATGTAGCAGACTCATATTATTTTTTACCTATTCAACGATGCCACACTGTTGTGTGTTCACTATGGGCACAGCTATGGGGTAGACAAGAAATATTATAGTATTTATTTTCCCTAAACTTATTATCTTCTAATCACGGTATTAATTATTTACCTACTAATTATCAGTGTTCTATCTACGTCTATATAAATAGGAGCATTCGATAGGTTTATAATTAAGTCATCCGGCTGACAATACAAGATGCGTGCTGCAGTGGTGCTTCTCCTGGGAATAGCCGCCGTGTCGGGTAAGGCGTTTATTTGTCGATTCGTCTATCATTCAACTTGTGTCAACTTCTTTTCGAGCCCTCTTGAACGATCGGTCTACTTTTCCGATTAGTCTACTTGTCTAAATCGTCTACTTTCCCGATGAGATCTTCTTCCCCAATCTACTTTCCCGATTGGTCCCGAGAAATATTAAAAAGCATCGATAACGATACCAAAAAAAAAATACTTGAACTGGGATCGCACCTACATTGATTACTTGTTTGGGAAAAATCGTCATTGTAACGAGTGAAAAGCCTAAAAACTTTACAACAAAAAAGCCCAACCTCCAACAGAATCATTTCGGTTCTAGTAATAATATAACCTAGCCAATGTAATTAATGACTGCACTGTAATTATTGACACTGTTAATGATACGTTTTTAAAAATAATGTATCCTGATGTTTAAAAAAAAAGATAACATGAATTAAACTTTGGTAGGTATTGCACACTATGGGTTCATAATATTTAAAATTTCAACGTATTTGTGATTGTTTTGCAGCTCTGCCAGCCAACCCGGACAGGATCGTTGGTGGTTCCACAACCACGATCCAACAGTACCCTTACATGGTCGCTTTGTTGGCATCCTCCACCGGCGCGTGGTATGGACAGGCTTGCGGCGGCTCCGTCCTCAACAACAGATCCGTCCTCACTGCTGCCCACTGCTTCGGGTACGTAGCCTGAGCAATTAATTCATGTCCATCGATATTAAAATCCATCATTATTAGGGCGGCACTTATGGGCCGTAACTGATCGCGGCCATTGATTGGACTATACCATTGTTCTCGACTATCAAAAAGCAATTTAGAAATTAACTTCCCTATATGAATTACATTGCAGAACTATGTCCCAGGCCTGGCAATGGCGTAGCCGTGTAGGTTCCACCTCCGCTAACAGCGGTGGCACTGTGTTCAACACTGCTCAGATCATCAACCACCCCAACTACAATTCCTGGTCTCTGGACATGGACATATCTATCATTCGCATTTCGGGCACCTTTTCCTTCAACAACAACGTCCGCGCTGCCACCATCGCCGGCGCCAACTACAATGTTCCTGACGACGCGGCCGTCTGGGCTGCCGGATGGGGAACTACTTGTGTAAGTTTATGAAAATTGCTTTCCTTGATGTTTTTGGATAACCACGCAGTCGAAAACTGTCTGAACAGTTATGAAAATTTAATTTCTTTTTTACAGTTCAGATGCTCTCCATCCGAAACCCTTCGGCACGTGCAGATCTGGACAGTTAGACTCGCCGTCTGCAGGCAGCGCTACCTCGAGCGCGGGATGGGAGTCACCAACAACATGTTGTGCTCCGGCTGGCTGGACGTGGGCGGTCGTGACCAGTGCCAGGGTGACTCTGGTGGTCCTCTGATCCACAACGGCGTCGTCGTCGGTGTCTGCTCCTGGGGCGAAGAGTGCGCTCTTGCCCGCTTGCCTGGAGTCAACGCTCGCGTCTCATCTGCATCCCAATGGATATCTAACAACGCTTAATTTATGAGTTGTAAATAACGATGCCGAAACCATCTTGACTGTCTGAGTTTGAATAGGTTAAATCTTCTACCTATACATACTGATCTGATTCAATCAAATGTGCAATAAAATATGATTCCATTCTATGACAATATGTCTATTTGCTGTGTTCTAATTTCGCGCTTGGTTATTAATAAAATTGTTTTAATTCTTCAAAAAGTCAGCTGTAAATAGTATATGAAGCTGCTAGTGTGCTGTTTTTTTCATTACACACGAGATTCATAAATTGCAGCCCGAGCCGCAGGCGAGGGCGTAATGGAGCCGAGAGTGTAATGGCAATGCTCACGTGCGTCTTACGACGTTTTTCAACACATTAACGAGTAAAAATACTAAACTTTGCTAAGTTTATGACCACCATCGTACAAATTCGACGCTCTGAATAAAATTAATTTGTTCATTACGCATGGTTGCATGGCATTATCGAGAGCAAATTTTCTCAAACATGTTTGGACATTCGTCCAATAAGTTATACAATCGGTCATTTCGGACTAAATCATATATGGGACGCATGTGTAATAACGCGTATTGCCTGGACCTGGCGTTCAGCGATAGGGATGCAATGCAGCAGCGCCTATGTACTTAGTAACACAGGTCGGCACCCTTGGCCGCAATGGGACTTAAAAAAGAACTCAAGTAGTTGTTCTTAGCTGCAGTTATTTCCACATTTTCACGTCGTTCTGCTATTGAGGGTCGCTACAGTAAAAGTACTTTAATAATAACCTCCTATCTAAGATCGGAATATTGGGTCAGGCAGAAAATTAAAAGCCATTCATGCATTCATTCATTATTGTGGTCGAAAACCTTGTGCCGATGAAGCTTTTCCTTAGAGACCGTTGTCTACTGGTAATTTCAGGTCCTTATAATGATGACGATAAAATTTTCTATTCCAGTACGAATGTCAAAGCTCCGAACAACTTCGTCACGTGCAAGTATGGACAGTGAACCAGGATATCTGCAGACAGCGTTACAGAAAGATCGGCTACACCATCACAGGCAACATGATTTGTTCCGGCTGGCTGGACGTGGGCGGACGGGACGCCTGCCAAGGAGATTCCGGAGGACCCTTGTTGCATAACATGGTGGTTGTGGGTCTCGTTTCTTTTGGGGAAGAATGTGCTCTGCCCCAGTTCCCGGGGGTTAATGCTCGTGTATCCGCTGCTTCCGAATGGATTGTAGCTAATGGATGAATAAATAAATGTCTGCATGTAATACATTCTGATGTTTTTATCATTGGATTGTTTAAAAAAACAGCACACTAGCAGCTTCATATACTATTTACAGCTGACTTTTTGAAGAATTAAAACAATTTTATTAATAACCAAGCGCGAAATTAGAACACAGCAAATAGACATATTGTCATAGAATGGAATCATATTTTATTGCACATTTGATTGAATCAGATCAGTATGTATAGGTAGAAGATTTAACCTATTCAAACTCAGACAGTCAAGATGGTTTCGGCATCGTTATTTACAACTCATAAATTAAGCGTTGTTAGATATCCATTGGGATGCAGATGAGACGCGAGCGTTGACTCCAGGCAAGCGGGCAAGAGCGCACTCTTCGCCCCAGGAGCAGACACCGACGACGACGCCGTTGTGGATCAGAGGACCACCAGAGTCACCCTGGCACTGGTCACGACCGCCCACGTCCAGCCAGCCGGAGCACAACATGTTGTTGGTGACTCCCATCCCGCGCTCGAGGTAGCGCTGCCTGCAGACGGCGAGTCTAACTGTCCAGATCTGCACGTGCCGAAGGGTTTCGGATGGAGAGCATCTGAACTGTAAAAAAGAAATTAAATTTTCATAACTGTTCAGACAGTTTTCGACTGCGTGGTTATCCAAAAACATCAAGGAAAGCAATTTTCATAAACTTACACAAGTAGTTCCCCATCCGGCAGCCCAGACGGCCGCGTCGTCAGGAACATTGTAGTTGGCGCCGGCGATGGTGGCAGCGCGGACGTTGTTGTTGAAGGAAAAGGTGCCCGAAATGCGAATGATAGATATGTCCATGTCCAGAGACCAGGAATTGTAGTTGGGGTGGTTGATGATCTGAGCAGTGTTGAACACAGTGCCACCGCTGTTAGCGGAGGTGGAACCTACACGGCTACGCCATTGCCAGGCCTGGGACATAGTTCTGCAATGTAATTCATATAGGGAAGTTAATTTCTAAATTGCTTTTTGATAGTCGAGAACAATGGTATAGTCCAATCAATGGCCGCGATCAGTTACGGCCCATAAGTGCCGCCCTAATAATGATGGATTTTAATATCGATGGACATGAATTAATTGCTCAGGCTACGTACCCGAAGCAGTGGGCAGCAGTGAGGACGGATCTGTTGTTGAGGACGGAGCCGCCGCAAGCCTGTCCATACCACGCGCCGGTGGAGGATGCCAACAAAGCGACCATGTAAGGGTACTGTTGGATCGTGGTTGTGGAACCACCAACGATCCTGTCCGGGTTGGCTGGCAGAGCTGCAAAACAATCACAAATACGTTGAAATTTTAAATATTATGAACCCATAGTGTGCAATACCTACCAAAGTTTAATTCATGTTATCTTTTTTTTTAAACATCAGGATACATTATTTTTTTTTTATTATGGGAAAAATCGTCATTGTAACGAGTGAAAAGCCTAAAAACTTTACAACAAAAAAGCCCAACCTCCAACAGAATCATTTCGGTTCTAGTAATAATATAACCTAGCCAATGTAATTAATGACTGCACTGTAATTATTGACACTGTTAATGATACGTTTTTAAAAATAATGTATCCTGATGTTTAAAAAAAAAGATAACATGAATTAAACTTTGGTAGGTATTGCACACTATGGGTTCATAATATTTAAAATTTCAACGTATTTGTGATTGTTTTGCAGCTCTGCCAGCCAACCCGGACAGGATCGTTGGTGGTTCCACAACCACGATCCAACAGTACCCTTACATGGTCGCTTTGTTGGCATCCTCCACCGGCGCGTGGTATGGACAGGCTTGCGGCGGCTCCGTCCTCAACAACAGATCCGTCCTCACTGCTGCCCACTGCTTCGGGTACGTAGCCTGAGCAATTAATTCATGTCCATCGATATTAAAATCCATCATTATTAGGGCGGCACTTATGGGCCGTAACTGATCGCGGCCATTGATTGGACTATACCATTGTTCTCGACTATCAAAAAGCAATTTAGAAATTAACTTCCCTATATGAATTACATTGCAGAACTATGTCCCAGGCCTGGCAATGGCGTAGCCGTGTAGGTTCCACCTCCGCTAACAGCGGTGGCACTGTGTTCAACACTGCTCAGATCATCAACCACCCCAACTACAATTCCTGGTCTCTGGACATGGACATATCTATCATTCGCATTTCGGGCACCTTTTCCTTCAACAACAACGTCCGCGCTGCCACCATCGCCGGCGCCAACTACAATGTTCCTGACGACGCGGCCGTCTGGGCTGCCGGATGGGGAACTACTTGTGTAAGTTTATGAAAATTGCTTTCCTTGATGTTTTTGGATAACCACGCAGTCGAAAACTGTCTGAACAGTTATGAAAATTTAATTTCTTTTTTACAGTTCAGATGCTCTCCATCCGAAACCCTTCGGCACGTGCAGATCTGGACAGTTAGACTCGCCGTCTGCAGGCAGCGCTACCTCGAGCGCGGGATGGGAGTCACCAACAACATGTTGTGCTCCGGCTGGCTGGACGTGGGCGGTCGTGACCAGTGCCAGGGTGACTCTGGTGGTCCTCTGATCCACAACGGCGTCGTCGTCGGTGTCTGCTCCTGGGGCGAAGAGTGCGCTCTTGCCCGCTTGCCTGGAGTCAACGCTCGCGTCTCATCTGCATCCCAATGGATATCTAACAACGCTTAATTTATGAGTTGTAAATAACGATGCCGAAACCATCTTGACTGTCTGAGTTTGAATAGGTTAAATCTTCTACCTATACATACTGATCTGATTCAATCAAATGTGCAATAAAATATGATTCCATTCTATGACAATATGTCTATTTGCTGTGTTCTAATTTCGCGCTTGGTTATTAATAAAATTGTTTTAATTCTTCAAAAAGTCAGCTGTAAATAGTATATGAAGCTGCTAGTGTGCTGTTTTTTTCATTACACACGAGATTCATAAATTGCAGCCCGAGCCGCAGGCGAGGGCGTAATGGAGCCGAGAGTGTAATGGCAATGCTCACGTGCGTCTTACGACGTTTTTCAACACATTAACGAGTAAAAATACTAAACTTTGCTAAGTTTATGACCACCATCGTACAAATTCGACGCTCTGAATAAAATTAATTTGTTCATTACGCATGGTTGCATGGCATTATCGAGAGCAAATTTTCTCAAACATGTTTGGACATTCGTCCAATAAGTTATACAATCGGTCATTTCGGACTAAATCATATATGGGACGCATGTGTAATAACGCGTATTGCCTGGACCTGGCGTTCAGCGATAGGGATGCAATGCAGCAGCGCCTATGTACTTAGTAACACAGGTCGGCACCCTTGGCCGCAATGGGACTTAAAAAAGAACTCAAGTAGTTGTTCTTAGCTGCAGTTATTTCCACATTTTCACGTCGTTCTGCTATTGAGGGTCGCTACAGTAAAAGTACTTTAATAATAACCTCCTATCTAAGATCGGAATATTGGGTCAGGCAGAAAATTAAAAGCCATTCATGCATTCATTCATTATTGTGGTCGAAAACCTTGTGCCGATGAAGCTTTTCCTTAGAGACCGTTGTCTACTGGTAATTTCAGGTCCTTATAATGATGACGATAAAATTTTCTATTCCAGTACGAATGTCAAAGCTCCGAACAACTTCGTCACGTGCAAGTATGGACAGTGAACCAGGATATCTGCAGACAGCGTTACAGAAAGATCGGCTACACCATCACAGGCAACATGATTTGTTCCGGCTGGCTGGACGTGGGCGGACGGGACGCCTGCCAAGGAGATTCCGGAGGACCCTTGTTGCATAACATGGTGGTTGTGGGTCTCGTTTCTTTTGGGGAAGAATGTGCTCTGCCCCAGTTCCCGGGGGTTAATGCTCGTGTATCCGCTGCTTCCGAATGGATTGTAGCTAATGGATGAATAAATAAATGTCTGCATGTAATACATTCTGATGTTTTTATCATTGGATTGTTTAATTAAGGAATACACTACCAACCATTAGTTCATTAGACAGGTGCTTTTCTTGCTTTAGGCAATTTTTTTGTTTTAGGAAGTGGTTGAAGAGAGAGATATTGTGTCTTGTTAAGTTAATTTGAACATTGTGCTTTATTGCAATGCACTTTTAATTTTCGGGGAACGGAACGTTAATGGTAGAAAATTTTGTTTGGGCAGTATCTCATTAACAGTAATAGATAGACAGTAGAAATAACAACAAATACCAAAAATTTAAAAAAATAAAAATTTAGGTAGGCTTTCCTACTACTGACGTGTTTATAGAAGATTTTGCTCGATTTTTGATTTTTTTTGTAATAAAAACTGGTCGAGTGCGAGTCGGACCCAAAAAATCTAGCACAGTAAGTTACTGAAATTTCAACTAATACAATTATAATTATGTGAACGGACATAAATGTTTATGACATAGACGTAGCCATAACGTTTATTCACAGTAAACATATATATATATATATATATACATACACAAATACAATAATAAAATAACACAAAAATACAGAACAAATACAGAGAGACATACCTAAAACAAAAAAGAAAGAAAATGTAATACAAAATAAAAGGCGGCAAAAATATGACACATAAACATAGATGGCAAGATAGAAGTGGTACATACTCGTAGGTGGTATGATAGAAATTTCGGGGAATCAGTTTAGGAAACGAAGCGGATCGTTGTATGAAGACCCCCGCATTAAATCCTCAGTCGATAAAACTTTGCTGTGGTATTACACTATATGAGACAAACCTTTTATAAAAAAATCCAAAAAAAATCGGTACTTTTAATATTTCCATACAAAAATTACAAAAAATGTATGAAAAAATTTTTTTGTTAATTTTATCTTTATATTTTGAATTTACATTTAATTCATGATACTTTCTCATCCTGTCAAATAAAATCTGCCTGAGAGAATTATGTTGGGGTCGACTGCTTCGTTGCCTACACAAAATAATTACTGTTGGACAGAACAAAAATATCGAGCTGAATAATCAACAGCTGTCGTTTCCGTTAAATTCACTATTTATCTTGTCTCCTAGTGCCGGAGGATCCCATTTGGTCCCAAATCCATCCCATGCTCTACGTACAATTGGACGCAACATTAACCCCACGCACAGAAAAATAATAGTAACCATTCAGGTCCAAGGGTAACTCGTCGATGTGATGCTGGGTTTCTTCTGATTCTTGTTAAATTTTCGGTATAAACACAAAATCAAACAAGAACCAGAGTAAACACAGCAACAGTAGGTTTGCATCGTTTCACGTAATAAAAAAAAGGAGGCCAAGTACGAGTCAGACTCGTCCACCGAGGGTTCCGTACAAACCTGTAGGCATATAAGTAAAAGTTATGGTATTTTTATTGCTAAATATTTTTATTATGTGATGTAACTAAAAATTTAATGTTTTCGGAATTTTTTCTTAACATAGGTCAAAAAAAGAAAAAAAAAATTCAACGTGTTTTGTATGGGAGGTCAAAAATATTTTGTCATATTTCGACTTATATTCGTTAGGGAAAGTTGTTCAGTTTCATGGGTATAGCAACCGCCTAAGAGGTTAGCAGAAACGTACCAAACACCCTGTATAGAAGCGAGTTAAAAAGAACAGCAGACCTACGTACAAAAGGCTGCAAGTTGAGGCTGCGTAGTGTAAATGTAAATGTAGAGCGAGGAGAAACCAGCCGAGCGCGACTGAATGTCTGAAGAGCCGCTGACATGCAATGGAATTGCTCTTGAATTCTAGAACAGCTTTGTCACCCTCGCATCACACTTCCTGCGTGATTATGGCTGCCTGGTGCTTGTTTAATAGAGGTTTGTTTTTTAGTTTGTTACTCAGAAAATAATTCAGAACAACTTTACTAAACTAAAATGAATAATAAACTTCATACTTTCCCAAAACATGGGTCGAAAAAATAGATAAGTTAGGTTAACTTGCCAGTAACGCAAGGTTTGTAAACGGGGAAACCATAAAAACTTCCTATGTATTTCGACTCGTGTTTCTCTGGGAAAATTGTTCAGATTTGTGTTTTGAGTTTCTGGAGTAGAAAACCTTATTTAAAGGTGCTAAGTCCTACTTCTAAGTTACAAATTTCCGATAAGTTTACTTTTTTATACATTGTTATTTTCGAGTTGCTTGTACTCAAAAACATAGACTAGACTTTAGACACCTATTAAAATTTGTAAATACTCGTAAGCACCATAAACCTAAAAATAACAGAAACATAACCAGTATAATATGGGACTAAAACATCTCATTATTTTCATTCCTTTTTATAAAAATAAATAAAAGACTTAAGGCGATTTTAAACTACAAAATATATGGTTTCGATGAAAATATAATGTTCACCTTAAGCCATTTATTATACAAAACTGTCAACGGAATAACTAATTGGCTCCAAAAAACATCGCTGCAATATTTGTTTAAAACTTCTTCTTTTATCTGAAAAGAAGTTCTTATAATGGGGCCTTGGACGAATTGTTTCGTCCAAGAATGGGGCTATCAAATGGCTACTCTGTTATAGCTACAGATCTAATTAACCTTTTTACACTTTATTCACCTTTAAGACCATTATAGGGACTTCTGAGAAAGAAGATTTCTCGAAAAGGGAACTTCTCATAAAGGAGAGTTAGCAAAATCGGCAAGGGTACAGTTTCATACAAAATAGAACGAGTGAACCTATAGTTTTTATCGCCCCGGGAATTTTAAGAAGTGGTTGTGTCAATGAAAGAACCACTTTTCTCAAGAAACATAGGTCCATTCATGTTAGTTGATAATTTGTCTGCAATAATGAAGTTAGACATTCCTAATTAAATTTTAAAATCCCCTTCCATACAAAAAAGATAAACGTAATCACCTTCCATACAAAATGTATGTCAACTGCTATGCATGCTGCTGAGTTGCTATGAGAAGTTGATAATTTTTTCGTATTTCGACTTTATGACAGGTCAAAATGACATGCTAAAATAACGCATTTTAAAGTGTTTGCACACTGTAAATGCATAACATCACACCTTGTTCCCGTCGGGGTCGGCAGAGACCACAGTTCTCCACCTGCTACGATCTTGACATACTTCCCTTGCTTCCTGAACTTTCATCAATCCTTTCATACATGCACACTGTAAGGCCGGTATTTCACTGGGACACCATGATGGCGCGACTGGCGGCTCGACTGGTTGCGCTACTGGTAACTAGACACCAGAGTCGCTACACCCTGCGGCCACAGTATTAAGGGCTATATTTCACTGAGAGTGGTAGCGCGACCAGCAGCCGAGCTGGTGTCTAGTTACGGACACCAGTGGCGCAACCAGTCGCGCTACCAGTCGCTCTACCACTCCCAGTGAAATATAGCCCTTAATACTGTGGCCGCAGGGTATAGCGATTCTGGTGTCTTTACTGGTGTCCGTAACTAGACACCATAGTCGCTACACCCTGCGGCCACAGTATTAAGGGCTATATTTCACTGGGAGTGGTAGCGCGACCAGCATCCGAACTGGTTGCGCCGCCAAACACCAGGTGAGTAACTCTCTATAGAGCTGTATACATTTTGTTGGTAGCGGCGACTGGTTGCGCTGCCATGGTGTCCCAGTGAAATACCGGCCTTAGTGTCGCTGTATTATGATAAAATCAAAAATATAATAAAATCAAGAATATACTAAAATAGACTGCTTTAATCGTATTCCTGATCTTATCACATCCTGCAGGATAAAATCACATAAACATTTTACATCCCTTTTCAGCAAATAATAATGTTTCTAAATTTTTCTTCAGAGGACAGTTTAGAGTGTTGCTATCTGTGTACATTAAATATATTTTCTACTAGCTGTTGCCCGCGACTTCGTCCGCGTGGGATTCTATCTATCTGACCATCCATCCATCCACCCCCCAAGCAGCACACAAGTCAGATAACTGGCCAACAATTTAATCTTATGCAAGGTTAAGCTTAATAATGCATGTATAGAAGCTGTGCGTATTTCCAAGTTCTGTATTAAAGTTTTTCTTTGCTATAATAATGCTATTTGCTGAGTTAGTTCTGTAATATGCCGATTATATTTCTTAAAGCTGAATAGTCATCATAAACAGACCTGTTACTCAAGAGCTTGTGTAACCTTTTGTATAACACTCGTATAAAATTCCATTATCAAGCATGATACTGGATAATTTATGTTCTTTTCTCCTTTAGCTGTATTACACACCACATCTTGACAGTTATTCAGCTGCTGTATAAAGTAGGTGTTGTTTCTGTTATGAAGCATATAGTTACTTAACAGAAATTAAGATAGCTGTTATAACTACTTTATGCCACTTTAAATACGAAATTACCGTCATGTGCAGCTAATGGTGGTAAAAGTAACAGTAACAGATTCTTATACAGAAGTTCGCTGGGTATCCACGAAAATAAGACATTGTTTAAGCTAGAAGAACTATTCCGGAATATTAGTTAGCATTTAAGTGGCTAGTAGATTGAAAGTTCGACTGCATGTGCGCGCTTAATGTGATTTGCGTGTTAAAAACCACCTTATAAAATAATAAAAACTACACCGGCCGAGGAGAGTAACAGCTCTAGAGGTGTAGTAGTTAACCTACTATACTTATATATTAACACAACATTACTTGTCGTAATGCTTTTTATGTTGAATACTAAATATCTGAATTTTATTGTGGAGCTAAAAAGAACAAATAATATACCTAACTTGTACTATGGGTTTTCATTTAATTATTTACTGAATCCTAATTGTTTGATTTACAGTACGAATGTGTGATTATAGGAAACTAGTTATCGAAAATATATGTTGTGTGCAGACCACTTTTAACCAGAGAACAACTTAATAAGTGGACACATAAGGTCTGTTATGCAGACATAAGACGAAAAACCGCTGTGCAAGCAGATTTTATTAAGAATAAGCGTCGCCATTATGATTAACATAACCTATTATAATGATGTGGAATTTTATACACAAATACTCAATTTTAATAACGAAATCGGTATAATATTCTTGTAAAAGTAACACAAAATTATTGTTGAACCCTTAAATTGCATAAAACGTAAAAAATATTTCACTTGTAAAAATAAACCAATTGACGAAATGTTGTTTACTTCTAAAAAACTCAGCTTATCAGGTAGCGCGTGAAAATTTTACAAGAAATGTATACATAAATACACAGTAAAGTTGCATGCGCACAAACAATTTCTTTCTTTAAGCATTAAATAAGGGTAAAATTATTTGGCCATAATAGGTACAATAATTTGGCCATATATAATTCATGTCATTCAGTCACCATACAAACGCGTGCACTATTGTGTTCGGATTTGTCAATTTAAATTTAATTTGATTAACTTCTTGACTAAAATACAGAAATAAGCTGAACGCTGTGTATCATCTGAATATCTTAGCTATGAAGGACTTAAGCATAAAGTTCATTCATCATTCATTCATCATCTGGCTAACAGAGCTATAAAACTTGTACAAAAGAACAAAATGCTTTTATGCAGAATATACTCAGCTTGTCGTACAATTATTCAAAACTTATTCATCTGTTATTTTTCTACTACGCAGCTATTAGCAGTATAATTTTGTGCCCAAATTGCTTGAATAATGTCTGAGTAAGCGCTAAATCAGCTAATTATGGTAGTCTTATTCAGTAATAAGTTGATATGACTGCTGTTATACAAAACTTACTCAAAAGGTTTGTGCTGGCTGGGCCTTCCGTCTATCTGTCGTCCGTCCGTCCGTCCAACCATCTGTCCAACCGTCCGTCACACCATCCCTGTCCCTGCCCCTCTCCCCCTCTCCCTCCCTCCCCATTTCCCCTCCCTCCTGCCTTTCCCTCTCCCTGTCCCTCTCCCTGTCCCTATCCCTACCCCTTGTTTCCTTTGAATAAATGTGTGTCTATGTCTATGTCTAACGCCATCTTAACCGCTATCCTTATCCTCATATAATCATAGAAACAACACCCATATTGATTTATAGACCCTACCCAACTCCATCTCCAGGGGATGATGGTATTTCACGTTCACCACGTTGGATTTCAAAATTGTTGTAGTTATCGTAATCAGCAACCCAATAAGCCATACAAACGATACCCATATTGGTTTTGACTTTTTCACCCTTTGCCCTTTTTTAGGGGTTGAATTTGGGGTGGAATTTCAATAACAACCACGTTGCATAGAATTACAACCCTTATGCCTAAATAATAAATTATGTGGATTTTACTTTAAGAATTTCAACTTCATCCCCCTTTTCACCCTTTAGGTTGTCGAATTTTCAAAAACCCTGAGACACGTAAATATAAATTTTTAGTCGTTAGCCTAAATACAAAATTTGAAGATCCTAACTACAAAACTGACGGACTTTCATACAAACTTTCATCCCCTATTTTACCCCCTTAGGGGTGGAATTTTGTAAAACCCTTTCTTATTGCACTTTAAGACCTCATAAAAAACCTACATGCCATATTTGGGATTTCTAGACCCAGCGGTTTGGGCTATGCGTTGATATGTCAGTCAGTGAGTCAGTCACCTTCTTCATTATCATTAAATGCGTTTTTCCGTGGGAATTAAGTGTTTTCCCGCGGTAAAAAGTAGTCTATGTGTTATTCCAGGACCTAACCTATATGTGTGCCAAGTTCAATTAAAATCCATCCTTCTTCATTAACATTAAAGCCCAAGTCACACTGAGGCGGTAGCGGAAGCGTTCCGGGGCCGGTATTTTTTGTAAAGTATGAGTTCTTATGCACCCTGTCACATTGAAAGCGGTCGCGGCGCGGTGCGGTGCGGGGGCGGCCGGGCCGCTAGTACAACCCCGCGGACCGGGCGCGGCGCGGGGCCGAACTTTCGGCGGGAGCGGGCGCTGTATTCCATTGCGATCAATGCAACCCGTCACACAGAGCGGCAGCGGCGCGGCGCGGCGCGGTGCGGTGCGGTGCGGTCCGGGCGCGGACTTCGACGTTGTATTTTTTTTTACAAGAATTTTGCGGCTTTGCGCAGACTTTTTTTTAGTTTATCAGTTTGGTTTTTTGTTTAGAGCAAAGGACGTCTTTTGAATAATCACAGATAAATAATGTGACACCGACCACTACCGCCCCGCTGTCCCGCCGCGGTTTCCGCGCGGTACCTCTGTGTGACCGGTCCCGGAACGCTTTCGCTTCCCGCAGGTCCGCCCCCGGACCGCTTTACCGCTTGTACCGCTCTGTGTGACGTGGGCTTAAATGCGTTTCCCCGTGGGAATGAAGTGTTTTCCCGCGGTAAAAGTAGCCTATGTGTTATTCCAGGACCTAACCTATATGTGTGCCAAGTTTCATTAAAATCCATATACTCGTAGTAGTTTTTACGTGAAAGAGGAACAAACATCCATATGCGTTTTCCCGTGGGAATGAAGTGTTTTCCCACGGTAAAAAGTAGCCTATGTGTTATTCCAGGACCTAACCTATATGTGTGCCAAGTTTCATTTAAATCCATTCAGTAGTTTTTACGTGAAAGAGGAACAAACATCCATACATACAAACTTACGCGTTTATAATATTAGTAGGAAGTAGGATAGGATAGGATTGTTTCGTATAATCAAGGGTATAATGTAAGAACACTGTAAGGCTTCGTTCGTTGGCAATCAGATTAAACTGCTCGAGAAATTAAGCTATGAAAGAGGGTCCATTCACCTTTTAAAGGTAAATGGTCCGCGTATTATTATACACCTCACCTCTGCGTGTTATGATTAGATTTTATTTAAGTATGTTACAATATAATAGGGAATCTGACAATGAGTATGATTCATGTACAAGTTTTTGCTATAATTCCGCGTTTAATCGGGGTTGATAGTAACTTATTAATTCATTTACTCAAATAAATACGCAGTAATAAAAGTAAGTATTTCATTACAAAAATAACACTTTCAGTACTCTATCTGTTATACAATAGGAAAATAATTAATCTATAATGCTTTGGCTCGCGGCGCACACGATCATATTTTAGGCTCAAGGCTAAATTATATCTAAAGCTACTATTCAGTGTTACATTTTATTGTTATTATTTCATAATCAACATTCGTCAGGCCACGTAAGTCGCAAACATGGTGTCTTGGAACTAAACTTGGAAAATTGAAGAGTTGTATGACCGACAGCTTCAGGCGCGACCTTCCTGCGGGGTGGGTGACAAGACGTTGGCGGGGGCGAGGTACCTAGTCAGATGACAGCGGGGGCGGACTCAGCGGACGGTGTAGCGGGGCGAGGAATCACATTCAAATGACGCAACTTCTCTCTAAATACTGTGTAAGAAGTCATTTCCCCCCTCAAAACTTCTGTCTCCCCGCAGAGATCGCGCACGAATCTGCTGGACTTTTTCATCAACTCATCAGTTCTAGATCTTGGCTAGGTGCTGGGTTCAGGTTAGGTTTGATTTAGTTAGTGTTTCGCTTGCTGTCTTCCGCAATTCAACGGTGTACCAAACGTCAATATGCAGATCAAGTAGGTAAAGTGCAGATTACCTAGTTAATGTGCACACTAACGTATTCCATTCAGAGAACTACAATACTAATTCCATCCATGATAATCCACAAGAACTTTAAATAAGTGTTTCTCATCGAAACGACTTTACAAGCATCGTAGTACCAAGAGATCAGAACCAGTTAAGAGTTCACGCTAACATGTCATCATTATAAAGCTTTAGCTGGCAATAAATCGCGCACAATATAAATCGTGTGCAAATCCTCTCATAACACAAACGGTTCGTTCGAAACCATCGTAATTTACATTCGAAGCCGTTTAATTTAGCGGACCGAGGGAATAATCTGATTTATATCTGTAGGTTGGGTTTCGTTTTGTAGCTTTCAAGTTTTGAGGGAGAATTAAGAAATGAGTTTTTAACCTACTTTACTTTTCCATAATACTTCAATGAAAATAAAAAAATAAGTAATCTTCTTCTTCTATCGTGTCGATGGCAACACTCATACTTTCCCAGACCAGTATCCGGCAACGCATATGGCATTTTTATTTTTTTTATAGGAGAGGGAGGCAGACGAGCAGGCGGGTCACCTGATGGTAAGTGATCACCGACGCCCATAGACACCTGCAACACCAGGGGGATCACAGGTGCGCTGCCGGCCTTTAAGAAATTTGTAGGCTCGTTTCTTGAAGGCTGCCTTGTTGTACCCGTCCGGAAATACCTGCGCAGGAAGCTGATTCCATTCCATTGATTCCAGCATTTGGTCTGGCCTTGAACAAATCCTTTAGTGAGCATATTGTGGGGCATGATGTGCATGCTGTGAGGTGGGACATAGTTTGTGGCATCACACCGCAGTCGCAGCTGTTTTTACTAGTTTCTATATAGCTCCAACGGCTCAGGTTGTCTTTGCATCTCCCAACCTGGGTGCACAGTCTATTTAGGGCCTTCCAGGTTGGCCAGGGAAGTTTATGTCCAGGTGGTAGTTTTTCTGCCGGTGGGACAAAGTTGGGCAGGGAGAACTCGTTACGCCATAAGTCTTCCGTGGATTTTGAGGCAAGCAGGCGGCCACTGAGTTCAATAAACTAGAGCGACTTTTCAACCTCTTTACATGTGGCGTCTGGTTATGCATTGGGTGCCTCAGGTCGGTCTCCAGTTTCAGTTTTTCAACGGCACTAGCTACCTCTCTGCGGACGGCTGGGGGTGCGATGCCTGCCAGTGGATATAACATCTTCACCGGAGTCGGTTTCAAGCAGCCTGTGATTTTCCGGCATGTGTCATTCAGAGCTATATCCACTGTTTTCTTGTGGGCCGACCGATGCCATGCAGGGCACGCGTATTCGCCCACAGAGAAGCATAGCGCTAAGCCAGTGGTACGCTAAACTTCTGGTGTTGCACCCCACTTAGAGGAGGTGAGCCGGAGAAGTAGATTGTTCCGAGCAGTGACCTTTTTTCTAATATTCTCGCAATTAATTTTAAATGAAAGAGTGCGGTCTAGAGTGACACCTAAATATTTTGGAGACCTACAATGGGCTATTGGGGTTCCCCGCCAGATGATGTCAAGAGAACGGTTTGCATCTCTGTTGCGCAGATGAAATGCACATGACTGTGTTTTTGCAGGATTAAGTTTCAAGGCGTTCTCGTCATAGTAGTCACTCAGATTGAGCTAGCTTCCGTTTCCTCGAACGTTTTTGTTTGTGTAGAGAGAGCCAGATCATCTGCGTAGATAAACCGGAGTGTGTCTGGCGTCGATGGTTGGTCGTTTGTGTATATGTTAAACAGAGTTGGTGCCAGTACGCTGCCTTGTGGTAGGCCATTTTTTTGGCGGCGCCATCTGCTCTTCTCTGATGACATACACACTTGAAAGAAACGGTTATGCAGGAGTTCACTGAGCACTCTAACGAATTTACTGTCTCCGGTGGTGTTTTGCACCTTCCAAAGCAGTCTCTTCAGGTTTACGGTGTCATACGCCGCTGACAGATCTACGTAGACCACTCCTGTTATTTTACCAGCTTCGAAACCGTTTTCAATGTGTTGTGTAGTCAGGTGACTACAACAGGATTTCCCTGGTCTGAAGCCAGCCTGCTCAGGAATCAGTTTCGGATCTATGATCTTATTGAGGCGGTTCAGTAAATAATTAAAATTTCAAAATAAGATGGATGCTGTGTTCTTTACTTTTTCTGCAACTTTCCTCTCAACAACCATCTTCTATCTCAGAAGACAAAGAATCAATGTCAAAAAAAAGAGAGAAAAGACAGAATGTCTATATTTTAATAGATAGCGATATACATATTCAGATTTAGGAATTTGTACAATGCTAGTAAATCCACCAACAGCCAGTTGCACAAAAAGTCAAAGCTCTTTTAAATCGATTGCTGTCACTTTCTTTGTCATCATCAAAACGGAAGATGAAGCTTTGTGCAACTACCTGTAAGTTATTAAAATAATCACTTCTACAGCGACGCTAAGAAAAGGCCCTAAAACGGTCACCTCCATTTGTATACCTACATCTACGACACATTATTTTATACAAGGTTATTTTTTTGGACCTGATTTGCGTATGCGCACGTTATTACAGAGGTCAAAAGTAACAACTTTTGTTCTACGACTTTTCTAACGCACGAAAAATTTTCAACTTCCTATACAAAATGGGTGGGTCACGTGACCACTTTAGTATGGGGAGTCGAAAATTTTTTGTGCGTCATAAAATACAGTGAAAATAAAAATAATTATGTTCGAAAGTACTGCAATTATTGTAAGAGCTAACTTACCATGAAAGAAACCAAAATATAAAAACACATATTTTAATTAAATAAAATAAACACTGAATTCAGATTTTTTTGATGTTGATAATACAAATTTTTAACAAAAAGGTTTAAATAAATATGATTCTATAGATTAGTATTTCATTAGAGGAAAAAGGTATTCTAATTTTTATAGATTCGCATTAAAAATTAAATGATTTTTGACGTATAAACCGTGACACGTGCTTCAGGATAACCGCCGCGTCTACTGCTTATAATTTAATCGCTTTTTAAAAAAGAAGATATGTTTATGTGGCCACCTAAACTATATCTCGGTGACTTGTAAATCTTGCCGAATACATAGTCCCTCAGCTAAAAAAGTCACGGATTTGTTTCAAAAAAAAAATTATTTGTAGCCAAAGAATCTCAACCTAAAAATATCGTGGCGCGACCGGAGGCGCTTTTTTGAATTTGGGAACAAATAATACAGGTAGGAGTAATTTAAAGATTAAAAATTATCTGTATCTATAATCAGTCGTTATGCGCAGTTCGTGGTGACTTCCAGTGGTGTAGCAAAACCCGTAGATGTTGAGCAGCTGTGGTCGACTGCACGGCGCAAGCTGCAGCTGTCAATGAGACTCACTGGAGTCACGGCATGATAGTGAAGCAGGTACCGACCGGCTAGCAAAGTCGTAGAACAAAAGTTGTTGCTTTTGAACTCTGTTGAACTCTTTTGAACTCTGTAAGGCAAACGCAAATCAGGTCCAAAAAAATAACCTAGTATAGCATGGTGATTTAGTTTTTATTTTGGGTCTGTCTAAATTGTTTATATAATAAACTGTTTATATATTATATTTTCATCAACATTAGATATGTATTTACGGAAATGTCATAAATATTTTAGACAGTAGAACTCCATGCTCTTTGTTTATAAAAAAAAACAAGAATTAAATAACTAGTGCTGTAATATATGTATAATGAGAAAAACACGCGTTTTTAATAAGCTGGATTATGGACCTAAATACAGTGCAAATAGAGCTGTGTTGAAAAACCGGAATGGATTTGTTTTAATAAAAATCAGTTGGGGTGTATGAGGGTTTCGCTTATTCCATTAACACGTTGTATAATAGTAAATTATTACTTAAGGTTTCACCAGCCCTAAAATTAGCAGCTGTGCACTCGTCAATGCAAATATAGACTTCATTTACATGTAAACAACGTTCATATAAGCGTGCCTTGCAATGTGGCGGTTACGTCCGACGGTGATCCCGAAATTCACAAAAAAGAGAAAAGTATTTTTTTTAGTATGTTAAAACGTAAAACGACCACATCATTAAACTTAGTTTTGTCTAAAACATTGTAAATTTCAAAATTTTTTGTTAAAAATGTAGCAGTAAAATGGTTACAAATGGGAAAAAATGGACAAAATGAGGGTCATAGGGATTTTTTTTTTCAGTTATACTAATGAAATTAAAATTCTATCCCGACCACATCACTTCTTACATCTTGTATAATACTACGTTTTATTTTCTTCTAAGATAAATATTAAATTTAATGTAAAGAAAATGGTTACGATGTTATTCAGTCTAGAGGCCTTAAGATAAGACTTCGGATTTCAGGATATGCTTGCCAAACTTAATCGCATTGTAAAGAGGGCCCAAAGAGGGCAAAATTTTAAATTGTCGTTACGAGATCGAATGGGGTATCATGAAAAGGCTTCACTTGTACATTCCAAAATAGGTTCTTTTTTATTTTTACGACTCTTAGTATTCAAGTTACAATGAAAAATTTAAAAAAAAACCGGTCAAGTGCGATTCGGACTCGCGCGCCGAGGGTTCCGATATACTTTTTGTATTTTTGGAAGCAATAAAGTCCATTTTTAGGACCACAAAACTAAATTTGTTAGTAAAGGTTTCTAAAAAGCTGTGCAACTCAGAAAATCTTTTTATTTTTGCTGTAATGTTTACATAAACGTATTACCCTAAAGCCCACGTCACACAGAGCGGTACAAGCGGTAAAGCGGTCCGGGGGCGGACCTGTGGGAAGCGAAAGCGTTCCGGGACCGGTCACACAGAGGTATCGCGCGGAAACCGCGGCGGGACAGCGGGGCGGTAGCGGTCGGTGTGACATTATTTATCTGTGATTATTCAAAAGACGTAAATCCTTTGCTCTATACAAAAAACCAAACTGATAACCTAAAAAAAAGTCTGCGCAAAGCAGCAAAATTCTTGTAAAAAAAAATACAATGTCAAAGTCCGCGCCCGGACCGCACCGCACCGCGCCGCGCCCCTGCCGCTCTGTGTGACGGGTTGCATTGATAGCAATGGAATACAGCACCCCCGCCCCGCGCCGCGCCTGGTCCGCGGGGTTGTACTAGCGGCCCGGCCGCCCCCGCGCCGCACCGCGCCGCGCTGCGACCGCTTTCAATGTGACAGGGTGCATAAGAACTCATACTTTACAAAAAATACCGGCCCCGGAACGCTTCCGCTACCGCGTCAGTGTGACTTGGGCTTAAGAGCTATCCTATATTTTGGAGAAAAAATTCATATCAGGCCAAATTTTTGTAAACGGCTTTTAAATGCAATTTTAAGAGACTATATTTTTGAATCCACCCAAATTTCAAACTGGAAGGTACAATTTCAATTTCTGGACGTTTCAATTTCCATATTTTTTTGTTGGATTTAGTACACTGTATGTTAAGGGACGTTAATGAAACAAAAGCATAGAAGAACTGATCTGATAGCATTTTTATCATAGGTCTAATGCAACCTAGTAGCGACAATTTGAAATTTGACCTCCCCTATTTTGACCCCCTTTACATTAAAAATCATAATTCTTTCAATATTTTTTTATGTGCAATTAAGTTGGGCAACTATATTCTAAAACTATTCCAAATTTCAGGTCGATAGCATAAGTGGTTGCTGAGATATAGAGGTGTGACAAAGTCGCACCATAAGGGTTCCATTTTTACCATTTGGGATCGGTACCCTAAAAGTACCATTCCTCCATTATCTCCGAAGTTTGCGAAAGGAAAAAACCTGATTTACAGTCGATAGAAGTTAATGTAAAAATTACAGAAAAAATAAAACGAGCTTTCTAATTTGCACAGTTTGTTTAGAAATCTAAAAAATCCTTTGCACAAATATTGTTTTGCGGTCCTAAAAATGGACTTTATTGCTTCCAAAAATACTATTATTGCGGCCGCTTAGTATTTCTACGTGTCATATCACACATTCGTACAAAGCGCTTTGAAATATCTTTTATATGCGCAGGGCTAAGGAGTGGAATTCTCTGCCTGCCCCTGTGTCCGAGTCCATATATCCTGAATCTATTTAAGTCCCGACTAAATAGGCTTCTTCTGGGCAAGCTCGTCCATCATCGACCTCATCTCTGTCCTCAGTGCTGTGGTGCTAGCACAGTAAAGAGATGGGCTTGTGCTAGGTCGGAGACAAGATTAAAAATTTGTGTTACACAGTGTTACGTGATAAAACGAGTGATTCAGAACTTTTTGGTACTTTCTTGGAACCATGGTGATAACGATTGTTCTGATCGACTTATTGCAGTATTTTCCCAAAAGTTCTTATCTCCTAATCACGGTATTAATTATTACCTGCTTATTATCAGTATTCTATCTACATCTATATAAATAGGAGCATTCGATAGGTTTATTATTAGTCATCCGGCCGACAATACAAGATGCGTGCTGCAGTGGTGCTTCTCCTGGGAATAGCCGCTGTGTCGGGTAAGGCATTATTTTTGTGTCAACTTCTTTTCGAGCCCTCTGGAACGATCGGTCCACTTGCCCGATTAGTTCACTTGTCTAAATGGTCTACTTTCCCGATGATCTACTTCCCCAATCTACTTTCCCGATTGGTCCCGAGAACTATTAAAAAGCATCGATAACGATCCCAAAAACAAATACTTGAACTGGGATCGCACCCCACATGATTACTTGTTTGTGAAAAATCGTCATTGTAACGAGATAAATTTAAATACCAAAAGTCTAAAGCCCAACCTCCAACAGAATCAATTCGGTTCTAGTAATAATATAACCTATCCAACGTAATTAATGACTACACCAGATCCACTCGCGGTGCAATCCTTTCTCTTTGATACGTTTTCAAAAATAATGTATTCTGATGTTTAAAAAAAAACGGTCAAGTGGAAGTCGGACTCGCGCGCCGAGGGTTCCAATATATCTTTAGTATTTTTGGAAACAATTAAGTCCATTTGCAGGACCGCAAAGCTAAATTTGTTTGTAAAGGTTTTTTGCAGATTTATAAAAAACTGTGCAACTTAGAAAGATCGTTTTATTTTTGCTATAATATATACATAAACTTCTATCGACAGCAATCAATTCAGACTTTTCCTTTCACAAACTTCGGAGATAAGGGGGGGATGGTATTATTTTTTAACATTTTTCAACACAACTTGAAAACTAAGAGTCGTAAAAAAATACATAAATATGTTATTGTATATTAAAAATACATAAATATATTATTACTAGCGGTTCGCCCCGGCTTCGCACGGGTAGATATAGGGTCTTGTTGCATCGGGGGTTACTAAAGAAACCAGCCAAGCGCAAGTTGGTCTCCCACCGAGGGTTCTGTACCACTAAGGTAAAAATACTGTCCTAGTTATGGGCAGTCATACCATCTTAGTCACGCAGAAGTGCATTAAATTCGCTCGAGCCGACACGCACTTCCTCAAAACCATCATAACATCCCATAATACGTCCACTACAGGACAGGGAGCTCCCTCCAGAATTCGAGCCCTTGCTAGAAGAATGTGGAGGGGAAGTATCTTAGTCACCACGCTTGTTAGCATTAAGGCTGGCACCATGGACCGCGGTTGTTGGTGACCGCAGTATGTAAGATGGTGCGATACACGGAAAGATGTCGCTGCCCATCTTCCGGTTTGTAAACCCTTAGTCGCCTCTTACGACACCTACAGATTGAGATGGGTTGGCACTATTCTTTGCCGCTACCACACGGAACGACACGCACTTGACCAGTCAAATTTTTCGTGTCTATTCTCCGTTGTAGATAAAACCATTACAGTCACTTAGGGCGCTGTTTCTTTAATTTCAATTTTGATAACGATTACACTCATGATAACTTTTGAATGGTATGTCCGATTTGAATAATTCAAAAAGTTATTTACAGGTACTGATATAGCCTTGAATACGAAATCATTTATTTGGATAAGGATTAATAGGTACGAATAATGTGGCCTATATAGTTTGTACTGGCGTTACTATTACATATTTTAACATGAAAAAGGAGTTATTGTGACATTACTGTAATAGCTTTTTTGTAGATATTGATGGCTTCTATAATTCTGTAGTACATTACTTTGCTCTATTGTTAATAGTTTCGGCAGCGTACTCGATATAAAGATGCTATTTAGTATTTTTTTCACACCTTGGGTTACATTATCGAAGTTTTCATACGGAACCCTAACTTTTTTTAAAACATTTTATAGCCTATGTTCATCCCGGATAATGCAGGTTTCTAATGGTGAAAGAATTTTTCAAATCGGTTCAGTAGTTTCGGAGCCTATTCATTACAAACATACAAAAATAGGTACAAATCTTTCCTCTTTATAATATTAGTGTAGATATACCCCACTCGATCTAGTCACAACAATTTGAAATTTTGAAGAATTTAAAAAAAGTTATGATTATTACTGTAATAGGGGATTACAGTAATAATTATAACTTTTTTTAAATTCTTTCATGTGCAATTAAGTTGGGCAACCATATTCTAAAACTATTCCAAATTTCAAGTCCTAGTACTAATACCTATTCTGTGGCATGAGTGGTTGCTGAGATAGAGGTGTGACAGACAGACTAGACAGTCGCACCATAAGGGTTCCTTTTTTTACCATTTTGGTATCGGAACCCTAAAAAAGGATAAGATTAATTAAACTTTGGTAGGTATTGCACATTCGACTATCTATAGGTTCATAATAAATTTATTCTAACATTTTAAATTTCAACGTGTTTGTGATTGCTTTGCAGCTCTGCCGGCAAACCCGGACAGGATCGTTGGTGGTTCTACAACCACGATCGAGCAGTACCCCTACATGGTCGCTTTGTTGTCATCCTACTCCGCCACGTGGTATACACAGTCTTGCGGCGCCTCTGTCCTCAACAACAGATGCTTCCTCACTGCTGCCCACTGCTTCGAGTACGTAGCCTGAGCAATTAATTCATGTCCATCGAGTCAGACAGAACGATATTAAAATCCTGATATTAGGGCGGTACTCATGGGCCGTAACTGATCTCGGCCATTGATTGGACTTTACCATTTATCATCATCATATCTTTATTCAAAAACAGTACAAACTGTGTGCGAAAAGAGATGCTTAAATTAAATAAATTACTATTATGATTTTACAGCCCAAGTCACACAGAGCGGTATAAGAAAGAAAGAAAGAAAGAAAGAAAGAGAGAAAGAAAGAAAGAAAGAAAGAAAGAAAAACAATTTATTCAATGCACGACAATGAGTGTTATAAACCAAATAGGATGTACACAGAATATCGTGCGATGAAATGGCACTAGACTCAGCATTTGTCACAAGTACCAGAGAAGTATTTGTGACACTGATTTTCAGCCAGCACCAGAGTGGAGGTTACGCTAAACAAAAATAATAAAAACCGTGAAACTTACGCGCTAGACAATACAACTGTTATAAAAAGTAATAAAACAAACTAATATGAAAACTTTAACAAATCCGGGTGTTACACAAGTAAAAAATAAATAAATTATTATTATTAAATAAATAAATAGAAAGGCAATTCAAGTTAAACTAAAAATTGCAATGTACCTATAGTTGCAGTTGATGTATATTTTTGAGGAGGCATCAGACTAACGTGCATTCCTACTTTGCTTGAGATACTATCCATTGTTGGGCAAGAAGATATTCCCTGTATTGTTTCTTGAAGCTCCATTTGGACTTGATATTTCTAATGGGTGGAGGGATGTTATTCCAACATTTGGAAGCACGGTAGCTGAAACCTCCCCGAAAAGTGGCGGTACGATGATTTGGAACCCTCAAAACTATTGATACCGATCTTACTGCATACTTATGTTCCAAATGACGCCACATTAATTTATTAAATAAATAAGTTGGCTTATTAAATAAATAAGCGGTAAAGCGTTCCGGGGCCGGACCTGCGGGAAGCGAAAGCGTTCCGTGACCGGTCACACAGAGGTACCGCGCAGAAACCGCGGCGGGACAGCGGCGCGGTAGCGGTCGAGGTGACACTATTTATCTGTGATTATTCAAAAGACGTAAATCCTTTGCTCTAAACAAAAAACCAAACTGATAACCTAAAAAAAGTCTGCGCAAAGCCGCAAAATTCTTGTAAAAAAAATACAACGTCAAAGTCCGCGACCGGACCGCACCGCACCGCACCGCGCCGCGCCGCTGCCGCTCTGTGTGACGGGTTGCATTTAACGCAATGGAATACAGCGCCCGCTCCCGCCGAAAGTATGCCTCGCGCCGCGCCCGGTCCGCGGAGTCTAGCGGCCCGGCCGCCCCCGCGCCGCACCGCGCCGCGCCGCGACCGCTTTCAATGTGACAGGGTGCATAAGAACTCATACTTTACAAAAAATACCGGCACCGGAACGCTTCCGCTACCGCCTCAGTGTGACTTAGGCTTACAACTTGTCAAAAAGTATCAATACAATAATTAATTTAATAACAAAATAAAAAATCATGTCATGGAAAAATTAAAAAGAAAAATTAAATACAAAAATATGACACAGTTAGATAAAATTACAAAAAAATTATAAATTATAGAATTGCAAGATTTTGAATGGATTAGAAAATTACTAAAAATAATGTGAAATAATAATAACTAAAACTCGTCAATTACTTAACCGCATATTCATTTCATCTGACTTAAGCCCACGTCGCACAGAGCGGTACAAGCGGTAAAGCGGTCCGGGGGCGGACCTGCGGGAAGCGAAAGCGTTCCGGGACCGGTCACACAGAGGTACCGCGCGGAAACCGCGGCGGGACAGCGGGGCGGTAGCGGTCGGTGTGATATTATTTATCTGTGATTATTCAAAAGACGTGAATTCTTTGCTCTAAACAAAAAACCAAATTGATAACCTAAAAAAAAGTCTGCGCAAAGCCGCAAAATTCTTGTAAAAAAAAATACAACGTCAAAGTCCGCGCCCGGACCGCACCGCACCGCACCGCGCCGCGCCGCTGCCGCTCTGTGTGACGGGTTGCATTGAACGCAATGGAATACAGCGCCCGCTCCCGCCGAAGTTCGGCCCCGCGCCGCGCCCGGTCCGCGGGGTTGTATTAGCGGCCCGGCCGCCCCCGCGCCGCACCGCGCCGTGCCGCGACCGCTTTCAAGCCCACGTCACACAGAGCGGTACAAGCGGTAAAGCGGTCCGGGGGCGGACCTGCGGGAAGCGAAAGCGTTCCGGGACCGGTCACACAGAGGTACCGCGCGGAAACCGCGGCGGGACGGCGGGGCGGTAGTGGTCGGTGTGACATTATTTATCTGTGATTATTCAAAAGACGTAAATCCTTTGCTCTAAACAAAAAACCAAACTGATAACCTAAAAAAAGTCTGCGCAAAGCCGCAAAATTCTTGTAAAAAAAAATAAAACGTCAAAGTCCGCACCCGGACCGCACCGCACCGCGCCGCGCCGCTGCCGCTCTGTGTGACGGGTTGCATTGAACGCAATGGAATACAGCGCCCGCTCCCGCCGAAAGTTCGGCCCCGCGCCGCGCCCGGTCCGCGGGATTGTATTAGCGGCCCGGCCGCCCCCGCGCCTCACCGCGCCGCGCCGCGACCGCTTTCAATGTGACAGGGTGCATAAGAACTCATACTTTACAAAAAATACCGGCCCCGGAACGCTTCCGCTACCGCCTCAGTGTGACTTGGGCTTCAATGTGACAGGGTGCATAAGAACTCATACTTTACAAAAAATACCGGCCCCGGAACGCTTCCGCTACCGCCTCAGTGTGACTTGGGCTTTAAACAAGGCTCTATGTTTTATTACATCCATCAGAAGAACCAAAATATACAGGGTGTAAGGGACGGTGTACCGAAAACTGAAAAGGCGTGCTCAGTCAACGAAACTGAACAACTTTCCCGAAGTAACATATGTTGGGAAATGAAAAAAAAATTGACCTCTCCATACAAATTGCCCACTCTGGTCGAACAGTATGTATGGAGAGGTCATTTTTTTTTTCCCGCATATGTTTCTTTGGGAAAGTTGTTCAGTTTCGTTGACAGAGCACGCCCTTTCAGTTTTCGGTACACCGTCCCTTACAACCTGTATAGACTGGGTACTGTCAGGATGTCATATTTTCTAAAATAATCCTTGCACGATTCCCATGGGGTATGCGAGCAATAGTTCCAACAGCTCTTTTTTGAATTGTGAATGCTTTGGTCATATTTGACAAGCCCGCTGGTGTGGTTGGTAGTTAGCCTGCCTTTCACGCCGTGGGTCGCGGGTTCGATCCCTGCCCAGGGCAAACATTTGTGTGATGAACACAAGTGTTTGTTCTGTGTCTGGGTGTTATTTATCTATTTATGAATGTATATCAGTCTCTGATACCCATAGTACAGGCTTTGCCTAGTTTGGAATCAGATGACCTTGTGTGAAATGTCCCCAATTTTTATATTATATTTATATTATACTGATAACTATTGCCCCAGACGCCCCAGTACTTCACGCTATAGCGCAATTGCGACTCGACTATTGCAGGATAAACCATCTTTAATTGTTCAACATTTAAAACATCTCTTAGGCTTCTAATTGCAAAACACGACGAGCTTATTAAATTCTCCAAGATACTTAATTCTGCTTTCCAATTCAAAAAGGAGTCTATAAAGATGCCAAAGAACTTTACTTCTTTAACCAACTCGATTCTGTGATCATTTAAAGATAAAGTACCTGGGCGACCGAGCTATGCTCTGTATGATTAAAATATCATCGGGTGAGCAAGCTATGCTAGTCAACAACAGATGGCGCTGTAAGTTTCTTGAACGCTCTAAAACGCGCTAAGCAATATTAAAAAAGTTAAAACGAATTTGCCCAAACATAAGACCTAGACTAGATCGATTTTTTGCCCCAAAAAACCCCTGTATACTAAATTTCATCGAAATTGTTAGAGCCGTTTTCGAGAAACCGATTATAAATATATATAAAAATTAAATATATAAATAAAAATAAAAATTGCTCGTTTAATAGTATAGGATCAAGGATATCATTATTTCTTGCGGTTGTTTTGAAAAGGATTGCATTCGTCTTTTGCGCATTGATTTGAAGATCGTTGGCAGAAAACCAATGATGGAAAGCTTTTAATATAACATTGTTCCTCATTCAACTTATCTTTACTAGAGGCTAATATGATTGCATTTGAATCGTCTGCAAATAACACTAGCTTAACATCAGATACCTTGGAAGTAATATAATTAATAAATAATATCATTGACTAGCTGTTTGTTACCCGCGGCTTCGCTCGCGTGGATTTCGTATTTAGGTTGTCACCGGTTTTCCGAAGCAATGAGATATTTTCCCGTCATTTCGGGGGGGAAAAACAGGACTAACCCTGCGCAAATCAATGAGTATAATTCAAGATCCAGCTGAATTTTATATAATATACAGACGTTACTCATAAGTTACTCAGAACAGAGGAACTTAGCAGAAGTATCCTAACAAATGTAAAGAGAGAGATAAAGACAACTTTATGTAATATTTCTAAGCAGAGCCAATTCGCAGAAGTAATTGAGAAAAACTAAAACAACCCTCTCCCTCTCTCTCCCTCTCCCCCCTTCCTGTCCCCCTGCCCCTCCCTCTCCCTCATCCCCTCCCTCTCTCCCTCCCTCCCCCTCCTTCTCCCTCTACCTGTACCTCTCTACGTCTCTACCTCTCTGCCTCTACCTCTCTACTTCTCTATCTCTCTACCTCTACCTCTTTACCTCTACCTCTCCCTATCCCTGGCCCTATCCCTACCCCTAACGCCAATCTAATCGCTATCCCTAACATAGAAACGACACCCATATTTATTTTTAGACATTTCAAACCTATCGCACCCCAACTCCATCCCCAGGGTGATGATGGTATTTCACGTCCACCACGTTGGATTTCAAAATTATTGTTGTTTTCGTAATCAGCGACCCGAAATACCATACAAACGATACCCATATTTGTTTTTAGACATTTTCACCCCGTTTCCCCCTTTCAGGGGTTGAATTCTGAAAAAACCTTAAACATGTGTTTACTCATCTATTAATAGGAGTACTCCTGTGAAGTTTCGAACAAAATAGTTTAACTAATCTTGTTTCCCCATACAAAATTTCAACCCCTTTATCACCGCCTTAGGGGTTGAATTTTCAAAAACCCTAGGGAACGTCATTGTTTATTTCTAATCGTTAACCTAAAAACAAAGTTGCAAGCTTCTAGCTCTAAAAATGACGGACTTCCATACACACTTTTTACCCCTTTTTCACCCCTTTAGGGGGCGAATTTTCAAACATCCTATCTTAGCGGATGCCTACGTCACTAAAAAGATCTGTGTGCCAAATTTCAGCGAAATCCGATCAGTAGTTTCGGCTGTGCGTTTATAGATCAGTCAGTCAGGTTTGCCTTTTATATATTTAGAGAAGAATAGAAGAAGAAGAAGATAAATACAATGAATAAAATAGGTCCTAATATAGAGCCTTGTGGCACACCTTTTCTAACGTTTACGAGTTCTGAAGAGTTCTTAATTTCAGTACCATCATTTGAGATATTTCTGACCTCGATTGTTCCGACTATCAAACAGCGCTTTAGAAATTAACCTCCCATTGAATTACATTGCAGCGTATTGCGCCAGGTCTGGCAATGGCGTGGCCGTGTAGGTTCCACCTACGCTAACAGCGGTGGAGCTGTGCACAACACTGCTCAGATCATCCTCCACCCCAACTATAATACCTTGACCCTGGACATGGACATTGCCCTCATTCGCGTTACGGGCTCCATATCCTTCAACAACAACGTCCGCCCTGCCACCATCGCCGGCGCCAACTACAATGTTCCTGACAACGCGCCCGTCTGGGCGGCCGGATGGGGAACCGTTTGTGTAAGTTTATAAAAATTGCTTTCCTTGATTTTTTTGGATAACCACGCAGGGTAATTTTACATTATTTTCAAAAGCTGTCGAAAACTGTCTGAACAATTATGAAAATGTAATTTCTTTTTTACAGTTCAGATGCTCTACTTCCGAAACCCTTCGTCACGACGGGTTTATAGTCATAAAATATCTTACAATATAACTAATCATGGTAGTTTTCATACCAAATAGTGTACGGAACCTGTAGTATTATCTAAAGAATCATTCAATGCTTCTTCTTGTTTTATCACTAAAACTTCTTCTTATATTTAAGAGCGCTTTTGTCGGTGGAGCAATCACGGTTTATATCTGACCTCTGCCAATGATTTGATATCCTGATACGACACGACGTTTACCCTCTCCTTTATTTGATAAGAATAAGTGCCTTCAATAATATTCGTTATGAAATTGTCGTCTCGTATCAGATGCGCAATCACCGTCCCTCTTCTACTTTCGACGATTTTCAACACTCTGTTACTTGACCTAGTACTTGTTCGTTTTTATTACCGTCCAGCAGATCCCTTCATTCAATGCATAAATTGTAATTTCTCTTTATAGTTCAGATGCCCTCAATCTGAGACCCTTCGGCACGTGCAGATCTGGACAGTGAACCAGGCCGTCTGCAGGCAGCGCTACGCCGAGCGTGGGTGGACTGTCACCAACAACATGATGTGCTCCGGCTGGCTGGACGTAGGCGGTCGTGACCAGTGCCAGGGTGACTCTGGTGGTCCTCTGTTCCACAACGGCGTCGTCGTCGGTGTCTGCTCCTGGGGTAATGAGTGCGCTCTTGCCCGCTTCCCTGGAATCAACGCTCGCGTGTCATCTGCATCCCAATGGATATCTAACAACGCTTAATTTATCAGTTGTAAATAACAATGCCTAAGATTTAACCTATTCAAACTGTTGTAACTGTCTGAACAGTCAGGATGGTTTGACTGTCTGAGTTTGAATAGGTTAAATCTTCTACCTATACATCCTGATCTGATTCAATCAAATGTGTAATATTTTTTAGCAATAAAATATGATTCCATTCCATGACAATATGTCTATTTACTGATTTCTCCTTTCGCGCTTGGTTATTAATAAAGTTAGTTTTATTTTTCAAAATAGTCAGCTTTTATTACAGCTGACTATTTTACCCATTATTACCCATATATATTACCCACTAGCTAGTGCCCGCGACTTCGTCTGCGCAAGTTTATAAATTGTATGTAGCCTATGTGTTATTCTGATGTATACTCGTATATTATTGTAAAGTTTCATTAAAATCCATTCATTAGTTTTTACGTGAAAGCATGTTATCCTACGTCATCGAGTACACGAAATTTGCAACTTTGTAGCGATAGTAGTGGCCTACTAGGTCCACAAAACGTTGGTTTGCCAATCCGCAACCTGGCAGGTTTTGTACAGTCGGAGCGAAAAGTGGGTTCGTGATAGGGTACACGAATGAAACCTATTCGTAGAAATCATCATATCAGCCGAAAGAAGTCCACTGCTGGACATAGGCTATTCGTAGAAATAGAAGGTACCTATATAAGTAAAACACAACAGGTCTGCCTTGCATCCTCTTGTCAGTTTCGTCAGTCCGGCCAAGTTTGTGGTCCGAACACATCCGACCACATTTGTGGTCCGACTAGCCAAACTGCCAAAAGGATGCAAGGCAGACTTGTCATGTTATCCTACGTCATCGAGTACACGAAATTTGCAACTTTGTAGCGATAGTGGTGGCCTACTAAGTCCACAAAACGTTGGTTTGCCAATCCAAATTTTTATATCGACTGACATGCAAAAAACAGACAAGTCATTAGTTAAAAAAAGATTTTCCAAAAAACTGCCAGCAAGGGTGTTTAAAGTAAAAATATGTCGAATACCTCCCCGTAATTTGAAAACCCTGTATATAGCTATACTAGTTAATTAACACATATTATTATGATGACAAATAACTAGGACATTTACCCTGTGCTAACAAAGAACTGAATGAACTGACAAAACAAAAGAAGACAAGAACGACAAATTAAAAACTACACTAAACCTAACGAAGAAGTTAATCTACTGTGTTTGGTTTTAGGTAAACTTTTTGTTAGTATGTCGGCTAACATTTTGTCAGTTGGAATGTATGTTATTTCTATAGATTTGTTATTAAGGGACTCGCGTACAAAGTGGTGACGGATGTCTATATGTTTAGTACGAGAGTGACATGTGTTATTAGCTGTTAATTTAATAGAACTTTGGTTATCTGATTAGTGTCGAAAATTTCGTGAATGAGTGTGCGAAGATAAATAGTTTCTTTGCACGCTTCCGCTAGAGCCATATACTCAGCTTCTGTCGTGGAGAGAGCTCCTGTTCGCTGTTTTCGTGCTTCCCACGAGATAGGAGCACCACTCATTAGAAAGACATATCCCGTATATGACTTCCTATCAACTAAATTGCTGCCGTAGTCAGCGTCTGCATAACCTATTGGATGCGTTTGCCCATTTTTAGAGTATGTTAACTTGAGGTCTTTAGTCGCTTTGAGATACTTTAATGCTCTTTTCGCGGATTTCCAATGTACCTCCCCGTGATGTGTGTTTAATTGGCTGAAGTAGGATACAGTATGTGAAATATCCGGCCGAGTGCCAATTAAAAGATACATCAATGAACCGATAAGCTGCTGAAAAGGTAAATCAGTTCGCTCATCTGGTGCGGGGACAGTTGTTAACTTTACTCCAGGTTCCATAGGTGTAGTAATAGGAATCGCGTTCGTCATACCGAACTTTTCTATAAGTTTTTCAATATAGTTTGTTTGATCAAGGGTAAAGGTGTCATTTTTACGAGTAACTCGCATACCCAAACAATCTTTGAGTGCGACTAAATCCTTGACAACAAACTTTTGTTTTAAGCTATTTTTGAAGGTTTCCTTCATAGTATCACTATTCGTTAATAAGAAAAAATCATCAACGAATATTGCTAAGATTAATATATCAGAGCCATCTTTTTTGTAATAAACACAGTGTTCTGATGGTGCTCGAATCATAGAAAGGCTGGCCATTGCTTCACAGACTTTTTTATTCCATTGTCTGGGAGCATGTTTCAGCCCATAAAGAGATTTCTTGAGCAGACAGACTTTGAAAGAGGCAGATTCAATTTGAAAACTTTCTGGTTGCTCCATAAAAATTTGCTCTTCCAGGTCTCCATTCAGAAATGCTGTTTCTACATCAAGATGCTCTATTTGCAGGTCTAATTGTACTGCAAAAGCTAATAATAGCCTTATTGTAGACAATCTTGTCACTGGAGAAAAAGTTTCGCTATAGTCAACGCCATAAACTTGCGTAAAGCCTTTAGCTACAAGTCTAGCTTTAAATTGCACAATTTCTCCATTAGTGTTTTTCTTAATTTTGTAAGTACACCCACTTACATTTAATAGTCTTCCTGTCAGCGGGTCTATCGATTAGTGTCCAGGTCCCGTGTTTAACCCAAGGACTAGATAAGCACTATAGTTTAACCAAAGAGTTATACTCCGATTCTAATATTTGGTAAATCAGAGAAACGCAGTGCCACAGAATATTTGTATATCGACTGACATGCAAGAACAGAGAAGTCATTAGCAAAAAAAAGGTTTACCAAAAAACTGCCAGCAAGGGTGTTTAAAGTAAAAATAGGTCGAATAAGGTACTTATGCAACGCGGCGCGGGAATTTTACTTTTCTTTATGTCATCTCTTATGGCGGCAAAATAGGTAAGTACAATGCGCGCAACCATAGGCAGTAAGCTGCCGTTATTCATAATCTAAGCGCGCAACGAAAGAAGAGCCTTGACGGATCACGTGGTTAACCTGCGCAGTAGACAGTTCGCAGGCCATTTTGGCGTCAAGTAGGGAGGGACGCTAGGCTGTACCTGCGCGAAATCCACACTACTTTCAACTGATAGGGCTCTTCTTCTTTCGTTGCGCGCATTGTAAGCATTTGCATGTTTGATTGAACAATATTACATACTGTGCACTTGCGGAACCCTAAAAAAATTTTTAAATGCATAAAATACTATTTAGAGGAAGTGTCAAGAAGTGTAACGATAAACGGGGAGTAGAAAAATATGACAAGGAGTGACAGTCGAGACAGGGTCGGGAAAGGGTCGAAAAGGAAAAAAGAAAAAAGCTTTTTTTAACCGAATAAAAGGAATAGTTGCTAAAATTTTGATAAACGAAAGCAACAGAAGAAAACTATGAATCAGGTTTTGTTGAATAGTGAGGGCAATGAAGCTGAAATAGAATTTTAACATGTTTAAAGGTTTCAGGTGAGAGAGATTTTGGACCGTCAAGCAAGGAAAATTTGGGAAAAACGGAGAAAAATGGAAGAATGGAATCGGTAAACGTTCCAAATATTCTTGATGTTACTTTGAGACGTCTGTGAAAGAAAAGTCGATAGTATGCTGGTTTTCTGTGAGTTATAATTTTTTTTTGTTTTGTAGCTCGCGAAAAAAATAGAATTCATACAGCTGATGAGACGAATCTTTTGAAGGAGGCTATGATCCTGGATTGTGGATTCCTTCAATTGAGATAAAGATAGGGATTGCTTCGTGTAGGATATAGTATAGGAAGGTTTATTTGCGCATAATTTCAAGATGCTAACATTCAGGGTTTGATTCCAAAGTGTAAAGAATAAGTGGAGTGAAACTAATGATATGTAAGTATTCAATTTTGTGGTTTTCATCTTTTATTTATTTTCGGTTCAAAGTTGTTGTGTGTATTTGAGTTAAGGTGAAATGTGACTTAATGAAATTTATAGTTTCTTCCAGGTTATGTGAGCTAAATAACGTTGAGAAAATCAGATTTCAATGTCAAAAGAGGAAGAGTTGATTGGAGAATATTTGCAGCTTTACAGTTCTACCTGCGAGGTCATAAGAGGCTTGTACTGTGTGATACTTTAAGTAAATTGATATTCCCACTTAATGATTTTCGTTTGTAAGCATTAATAACTCTGCGGAAATTATAACATACTGTGTTTCTAATCTGAGTCGTTATTTGTAGATAGTAATAAAGATTTTCTTTTCCCATAATTAAGTATAAACTAGTTCTACAAGTGTCTTTGTTCGCGTATAGCTAGGCAGGATAATGTTCTATTTCTAAACAGGTACAGGAATTACAAGGAACATTATAGACATGGAAAAGCAAACCACAAATGATAAAACGTGAAGGCTAAAAAAAGGTATTGCTTGGATTGTAAAGGTAATGTAAATTTCATTGTGTTTAATTCTTTCCTTTACAGAGAAATTGATTAAAATAGTCCTTGGTGAAATCATGGAAACTGGACTCTGATGTATATATATTGTCATCGATTCGGGGTGGCTTTGGATGTTGTATGTTTTGTCAACATTTCAAAGTGACTTTGGACGATGTATATTATTATCATCATTTCAAGGAGACTTTAAACGATGTATATTTTTATACTTTTTTAGGTAGAATTGTCTATTTGACATTATTGTCAAATAGTCAACAAATAAATCATTTTTGATTTAGTTTTACTCAAAGCTAGACGCTATTTTGAAATCTTTATAATTTTTTTAACTCTTTAACAAAAAATAAATCAAAACCCCAAAATCAAAATGGAAGAAAATATTAATACATTAAATAATTACTTTTTTTAGAAAATAATATAAAATCTTTGGCCCTAAATCAAAATTCCAGATTTTAATATACTAATGTCTTCATATGATAAAATTTAAGAAAAATATTCCGTCAGATCAAAAGAATTAGAACGTCAATTCAAAATCTTAAAATAATATATCTGAAAACTAAACTTGGATATAGATTGTGATATTTTATTGTGAAATAAAGGGTAAGTTTAAGTAGAGTGAATATTATAAATAATAATATTTCAAGTAATAATAAATTGCTTTGATAGTGATTTTGAATCTTTTGCCTCAATTTCCCAAAATTGGAACATGCTGAGAGCATTACTACATCTCAGTACTCAAGCTCATAGGAGGTGCTTATCTTTCCTTTTACTTTCATACTATAGGAGTCCCAGATTTTGAGATTAAGAAATGCCTGCTCTCAGGTTTATTTAGTTCAACCAAGCATGGATGGATGCCCTCGTGACATGTGTCCCCGATGTCCACTATATTGGTTGTGGCTAATGTATGTCGCGTGTCACTGGAGTATCTGTCTAAGTCTATCTGATAATATCAACCTTCGGATTTATTTATTTTAATCATTCTTGGGCCGGAGCCCTCAAGCCTAAAAGGGTCTGATACTAAAGTTCTTCTCTTTCTATTTGTGTGAGGTTTCGCTGAATCATCCTGATTTCCATCTACTGTGTGTGTGGGATAAATTGGTGTTATTCCAGTACAAATGGAAGGATATTAGCAAGGTGTTTTAACGTTGGATTTTGGAATTGGTGTTTCAAGTGTTATGTGCTGACAACGCTCGCCCATTATTGGATACGTCGTTTGAGTGGCATATACCGCGGGAGGACCTCCTGATCTTAGCGTTAGATTACCAAGTGTAGAGTAGTTAGACAACATAAAACTTTCTTCTTATGTGAAGGGACATTCTAGTTTAGTCTAATGACATTAAATTGTTTATAAGGAATAAATTAGAATTGTCCTGAATCAATAGGAAGAATATTCTTGATGGAGACATTACGTTCGTTCGTGGGTTGCTTCTTGTAAAGTGTGTTGACGACGTTCGCCCATAAGGCTGCGACGGCTGTACGACACTCTGACCTTGGGGGACCTCTGAACTTTATGTGTGTCATCCTAAAGTAGTTAAATAATTTATTTAATCTTCATTGAATCATACAGGAATCTAAACTTTATAAGATTCTAAGTTTTAATTTTCCCTTAATAAAACTTGTCATAAATTATCATACTTAAAATTATACTTTGACTCAGTGTGAAACCACCTTAACTTTACTAAATAGATTCTTGAAAACAAAAATGGAACAGAAATTATAATGTTTAGTTTCTTTTCATTGTAAATAAGTTCCGAATATTTAAGTATATACAATAACCCCATTTTTATACTTCTTTTGAGTCCTCTTTTAAAGAACATCGAGTTATAGCTAGTGTTGTTTACGCTAAATTCTCCCAGTGTTCTTGGTTTTGAATACTCGATACTTTTGATTTTCCCTTAAGATCTTAAATCATAAATGTTTGGCCCAACCTAGCTTAGATACTACTATCCCGTATCTTCTCGGTTCTGGTCATCATACTTCACTTTTACTTAAGGATTACCTTCAGTAATCTTTTGTCATACTTACTTCTTATATGTTCTACTTCGAAATATGCTGGGTAATCCCATTATAGTTTAGATGCAATTCATTTTATTTAAATGAGTGTTTAGACTGGGGTTACTCTACATAATTCTTGTCCTGCGTGGGTTGGTAACGGAAAAGAGATTTAGCTACGCATCACAAGTGAGAGCTATGAAGGATATACGGAGACCTTGTTGGTGCAATAAAGTCATTTAGTGACTGGGGGGAGGGAAGTTGCCCTTCAAACTCTTTATGTCTCTCGTTATAAAACCGTTATTGATCTAGGCTGGCCATGCAAGCAATAATACTATACCCGTATCTAGTACAGACTTCACACTTGGACGTGTGGAGCTGGCTAATTATTTTCAGTTTAACTTATTTCAAAACAAACTAAGGGATTCGATGATGTCGATCATTGTCTGCCCGGAGGGATTACAGGAAGAGCTCTTATAGCTCATGATGGAGAGTGCCCTGTTTTCCTAAAGGAAGACCGTATGCTTCGTGTGCCTGGCGGGCTCGGTGACCAGCTCTGGTATGGGTGACTAAAAGAAATAGTCAATACCCTGTGAACCCTGGATGAGTCAGTGATCGTCCCTTAAAGGTGGGCCACGTGGAAGTCGGGTTTGACGCGGGGCATGAACATACCGGGGGGAGACATCATCACCGTCTGGGTTGTACTGTGGTTAGTTAGTTCCGCTCTCCACATACATTAACCCTAGTCTTTACTGTAGTTTAAGTTTTCGGTGGGATTTCCAGCTCCGCGAGGATGATCAGAATCCTGACGATCCAGTTGGATTGTTAGGGTAGTTTAGCGTCATGTCATCGTGAGCTGGGTGATGATATGCCTCGGACCTAGGACTTAGGGTAGAGGAGGCCTAGGACGAGCTGTTTGGGGCGATGGCGGTGCCCCAAACCTGGGGATTGTCCCCACATTATTTTTATTACTTCGTTTATATTAACATAGGTTTCTTTTCAGAAACTTATCGGCTCTAACATTGCATTGTAATTGAGATGAAACCTTTCCTAAATTGATGAAACTACATGAATTCAGATGAACTACTCCCGTCAATATGAGACTAAATATAAATAAATAGTGATCCAATATAAAATAAATAACACAAATTAGACATGTGAAGATTAGGTTTATATTCTAATATAAGTATTAAAATAACAAGTGTGTTTCTTTTTCATTCTTCTATTGCCACTCTCCACCGAGCAGAATCTGTAAATTACAAGATATTATAAATATATAAAACGGAATGACGTAGGATTCAGGAAAAATATAATATTCTTAAAGGATATTATTCTAGACGATCAACCTTGGCCAAAACTTTCACGTATCTGATTTGAGGATCCTATCTGAAGGGACTTCAGATCTGTACAATACCTACTTGCATCTCGCTCAGTATCTCATAAAGTGACAATATCATCGCCTTAGCCCACCTGTCCGCGATAACCCGCGATTTAAAAACGTGTCCTAAGCGGTACACTGCAAGTATCGACTTTATGCTTAGACCGTAATGTTGAAATTTGTCTGTACTATTATTTAATCTGTGCTCGAGCGTCGAAATTGCACTTCCGCCAGTACAGAACTACAGACACATAACATCACGCCTCTTTCCCGTCGAGGTAGGGAGAGACCACAGTCCTCCACCTGCTACGATCTTCACATACTTCCCTCGCTTCCTGTACTTTCATCAATCCTTTCCTTCCACCCGTGCTAAAACACAAAAACTAGTAATCTAAGAGAATTTATTCAAGTAGGTAATTCACGCAGAAATTTAATTCTTTATAATATTTATAGTCACATGACTGAGCTACTGCGCTAAAACTTTTCACGTCTAAGAAAAAAACCGGTCAAGTGCGAGTTGGACTCGCGCGCCGAGGGTTCCGATATACCTTTAGTATTTTTGAAAGCAATAAAGTCCATTTTTTGGACCGCAAAACTAAATTTGTTTCTAAAGGTTTTTTGCAGATTTCTAAAAAACTGTGCAACTTAGAAAGATCGTTTTATTTTTGCTGTAATATTTACATAAACGTCTATCGACCGTAATTAATTCAGATTTTTCCATTTACAAACATCGGAGATAAGGGGGGGGGGACGGTAATTTTTTTGACATATTTCATTATAACTTGAAAACCAAGGGTTGTAAAAAAATACAAAAATATATTTTAGAATGTACAAGTAAAGCCCTTTCATATGATACCCCACTCAACCTAGTACCGATCATTTGAAATTTTGTCCTCCTATTTGGGCCCCCTTTACATTAATAATCATAATTTTTTCTTAATTCTTTCATGTGCAATTAAGTTGGACAACCATATCCTAACTCTATTCCAAATTTCAAGTCGATAGCATGAGTGGTTGCCGAGATATACAGGTGTGACAGACAGACCGACAGACAGACAAAGCGGCACCATAAGGGTTCCTTTTTTTACCATTTTGGTATCGGAACCCTAAAAATATTATGACGCCATTGGCCGTCTTTTTTCATAACTTAGTCGGTCGAAGGTAAATAAAGGCGTCTTCTTCTTCTTTCGTGTCGGCAAGAACACAGGCTAAATCTTACTTGCCCAGAAAGCGGCTACCGTGGTAGCCCTCTGGTTACCGTCAAGTAAGTCCTCACGCGAGCAGGTGGTCGGGCACGCGGGACAATTAGTGAGGTGTGTCATGGTTTGCAGGAGTTCTCCACATTCACAGCTGGCGTCTGCGCTACTTAGGAACCCCCACCGGCATAGGTTATCCTTGCTTCGGCCAACTTGGGTCCTCAGCCTATTTAGACTTCTCCAGGTTGGCGTAAAGCCTATAGTAGATTGAAAAAAGATAGGTTACTTTCCGTTCAAGTCATCTCGGATATGGGCATGGTATCAATGCTTTCAGTGTCATGTCCTGAACACAAAAATATACCTATGAGATGACAAGCGCGCTAGTGGTGGGGGTATATAAAGACGGTGATACAAAAAAATACAAAAATCTCTTAAACATACCATGTTGACTATCTAATTAAAGGGCTTTACGAGTCGATTACTCGTACAAGTGAAACTGAGAAAATAGTTTATTCAGAGTCGAGGGTAGAATCAATTTCACGGGTTTTGATAGGGGTTATTTATTTTTATTATACATATATAAATTTTTGCCGCTTCTAAATATTTCTATGGATACAATATTACCGCACGATTAGGTATGCCATGATAAAAAAAAAGTTTATTTCTCTCACTATAGATTTTGTAACAAACATCTTAATTAAGCACTTAAAATAGACTTGTTTATGTAAATCTGTAATAGCAAGAGACAGGAGCCTAAACTAAGTAGACCCTGTGCTATAGTAGGTCTCCTGGTCTCTCCCACTCGGGTAAATGTTGCAGACTTAAGATTTAAAGGTAGTTATGTAGGTTGTTTTGCCAATAATCTACTGTTAGTGTGTGAGTGAAGTGAGTGAGTGTTAGAACGTATCTGTATTTGTGCTTGTATCTGTATGTGTAAATGTGTGTGTGTGTGTGAAGGTGTGTGTGTGTGTAAGTTTGGGTGTGCGTAAGTGCGTATGGGTATTAAACGAAGGTGATGAAGGTATTTACATATATACATACATAACATCACGCCTTGTTCCCGTCGGGGTAGGCAGAGACCACAGTTCTCCACCTGCTACGATCTTGACATACTTCCCTTGCTTCCTGAACCTTCATCAATCCTTTCATACATGCTCGTCGGCTTAGGGTACTTTTAACCTGGCCTTTATTCAGAACGTCCTGAATTTGGTCCTGGTACGTTCGTTTACAGCTCAAACAATATACACTACTTTGTAACGGTAAGCATTTTTTCAGTTTCGTCATAGTCTAAAGATAAAAGCTATTTTATAAGTATGCTTTTGCATTCTTTTTTACTCATGGGATAAATACAAAATCATTTGTTAGCCAAATTATACAAGCGCCCACTAAGGAAGGCATATGACCTTTGTGCTATAAATCTACTAGAACAACGATAAAAAAATAATCTATTTTTCATATTTCTTTTAGGGGATTGGATTTATTTTAATAAAAATCGGTTGGAGGGCTTATTCCATTAACACGTTGTATATAACACACTACAAAATTTTTACTACTTGGTCTAACAATTTATTAGAAAACGTCAAAAAAATCACAATACAGAGTTGACTTTGACCTGTTCTATATTAAAAACGACTGAATAGATTTTTACAAAATACATACCAAGAAAACTAAAAATCGTTTAACTCCTTTCTTCATTCATTAAGGTCAACATAGATACCACCTAAACTTTGACGCGGTATTCATAAAAACGCCATCTTACGAAAATTGCGTGTACTGCAATCGTTTGAGCAAACTCGAACATCGAAAATGCAACTAAAGAAAACTAGCGCCGCGGCCGTTTACTGTACTAAAATCTCAAATTAAAACGCGGACGCGCAAAATTGCTACAATTTTAAACTTTTATAAATACCATTGTAAAATGTGAAAACTAATTGTAGTTAATTAATTTTAAATTATTTATGAAGTGAAAACTTTTTTAGCGGCGCTTGGCACTTTTTTAGATGGGTAAATAATGTTAAACTCGCGTCAGATGTCGCGTCAGGTCCGTAGCCTGATCGAAAAAGCGTCAACTGTAAACCGTATTGTTATTAGAATACGGGTTTTTATTCAGTGACATCAAAGAAGCACGCGAGCAATGGCGCAATTGACCCTTACAAATAGCATAATATTAAAAAATGCAAGTTTTCACTTCTGCCGCATTCCCGGAGTGCGTCCTTTTTTGTTGTTTTAGAAACAGTTTTAAAACAAGATAAATTAAAGGCAAAAATTATTAAAATTTAACTTTTGCTTAGAACCTCTGTGCATCAAAGTTTAATTTCAGAACGAAACGTCTGACAGCCAGCAGCAGGGACTAGTAAGTCTACCCGAGATAGCAGCCACAGAATGTCAACGAAAAGTCAAGATGACAGATAAAAAAAGCCCTAGGCTAGGGCGAATTCTAATATTTTCCGACCCCTAGCATAGTGACTCATTGCGAGCAAATATGATGGAAAGAATATTTCGGTACTTTCATAGATGATCTTAGATACTCTTTCCAAACAATCATACTTTTAAACCCGCAGGTTACGCAGTTTGTCGAACAGACATAAGAAGGAAGTTCTCTTGTTTCTACATTATGGTAGATTTATACGCAACCTAAAAAAACACATCATCTACATACATCAAAAGAGAAGCAATTCAAAAAGGGTTCAATTTATCAGATATTTTATTTTATTTAATTGGAGCCTTATGTACTGCACTGCGATTGCTGTGACCGACTTATGACAGGTCTTTTATTTGCCCTGCAGTGGGACACAACAGGCTCCTAATAATAATAATTTTGCAAAATCTTCGTATCTACTGACAGTACTGACTGATCGCCGCATTAAATATTTACTTATCATCAGTAATCCAGTCAACTGCATTATCACTACTTCGAGTTTATATAAAAAGAATCATAAGATACGTTTTTAGTTACCCAACACACTAAACAAGATGCGAGCTGCTATACTGTTACTTCTGAGCTTAGCCGCCGTATCGGGTAAGACATCATCACCATCATCGTTACATTCTATCCATGAAACGTGAATTTCCGTGTGAATCTGTGCAAAATTTTAAAGGGTTTGGTTTGGGCTGTTCTTTGAAAGATCAATCAGACAGTCACGGTTTCCTTCTATACGGGTGTAAAAAAATACGACGATCCTTCTAATTGGTGATTCTACATCACTAAGATTGTATAAATAGTAGATTTTACAACAAGTGCATAAAACATGACTGTTTATACAAGGCTTACTACCCTACGGGTCGGGGAGTTATAAACTCTGCTTTTCACTTTAATTGCGACGAAATAAAACGTAAAAGTAGTTTAGAAAAGTACATTTTTGTAATATTTTTGTTCCTCTTTCTATTCTATACTTTTAGGATTAAAAACTCCGAATATAAATATACTAGCTGTTGCCCGCGGCTTCGCTAGCGTGGATTTCGTATTTATGTTGTTACCGGTTTTCCGAAGCAATGAGATATTTTCCAGTCATTTCGGGGTAATTTTAAACTAAGGAAAAACAGGACTAACCCTGCGCAAATCAATAAGTATAATTCAAGATCCAGCTGAATTTTATATAATATACAGACGTTACTCATAAATTACTCAGAACAGAGGAACTTAGCAGCAGTATCCTAACAAATGTAAAGAGAGAGATGAGAGACACCTTTATGTAATATTTCAAAACAGAGCCAATTCGCAGAAGTAATTGAGAAAAACTAAAACCCTCTCCCTCTGTCTCTCCCCCTCCCCCTGTCTCTCCCCCTCCCCCCCTCTCCCCCTACCCTCCCTCTCCCCCTCCCTCTCCCTTTTCATAAAGGACGAGACGATTTTGCGTAGCTTCCTTTTTCAGAGCAGTTCAAATAAAACTATGTATTTCGTTTGCAGCTCTTCCGGCTAGCCCGGAAAGGATTGTTGGTGGATCCACAACCACCATTCAGCAGTACCCCTTCATGGTTTCTATGTTGGCATCCTCCAACGGCGCCAACTATAGACAGGCATGCGGTGGCGCCATCATCAACAACAGATCCGTACTCACTGCTGCCCATTGCTTCGAGTATGTACCTTAAGCATAAGAATGTCCTTTCCATGTAAAATCAGAACGATATGACAATAATTTTGATAAAAGGATATTTACTTGCCTGATGATGTCCACAAAAGACTAGCCTACAAGATAATTAGAGTAATAAGATTGTTTTTGATTTATATACAAGACGTTCCAACACATACTTAATTTGCAACAACTTATTAATTCTATCTTGTTTTACATTGCAGCACTTTGAGCCAGGCCTGGCAATGGCGCTGCCGTGTAGGTTCCACCTCCGCCAACAGCGGCGGCAATGTGTTGAACAGTAACCGGATCATCAACCACCCCAACTACAACAACAGAAATATGAACATGGACTTCTGCGTCATCCGTGTCTCTGGTACCATATCCTTCAACAACAACGTCCGCGCAAGCACCATCGCTGGCAACAACTACAATGTACCTGACAACGCGGTCGTCTGGGCTGCCGGATGGGGAACCATTTGCGTAAGTTACAAAAATATAGTCCCAAACCAAACCAGTATAGTCCATTTTTTTTATCCGAGCAGGAAGATGTCCATTTAAATTATCAAATTCAAAAGCTTTGGTAGGTACTGTCTTGTCTGAACAATTGCATGAATTTTAATTTCTCGTTACAGTGGCGATGCGCTTCTTCCGAGACCCTTCGGCACGTGCAGATCTGGACCGTGAACCTTAACGTCTGCAGACAGCGGTACGCCGAGCGCGGATTGGCTATCACCAACAACATGTTGTGCTCCGGCTGGCTGGACGTAGGCGGTCGTGACCAGTGCCAGGGTGACTCTGGCGGTCCTCTGCTCCACAACAACGTCGTCGTCGGTGTCTGCTCCTGGGGCGAACAGTGCGCTCTTGCCCGCTTCCCTGGAGTCAACGCTCGCGTCTCTGTTGCATCCCAATGGATACGTAACAACGCTTAATTTATATGATTTTTCGTTTTTATTAAATTATTGAATCATATCGGATGGATTTTTAATCTTTATTTCACCTGTAAAAAAGACACTAGCGGATAATAAACTGGTCAAATCAAGTCGTCCTCGCGCACAGGGGCACACAAGCGTTGAGCGGGGTAGTAGAATAATCTGGAGGTCTACTCTAAACTATTCCGCACCGATAATGATACCGATGCAATTCTACTTCGCGACAGTCAAATTCAAAACTATGTAGAGTAGAATTTGGTCGGATGATTTGTCAAAGCGACAATGATTCAATCATCCGTCCAATATACAATAGTATTGTCAGTGAACGAAGTTATGAATTTGCCTCTTTAGAAATAGTATCGATAACGTTTTCGCTGTCGAAGGTTTAGAGTAAGCCACGTGTATGACTTCGCCCCAACCGTGCCCGCGCCCCGTTCTTTCTACACATATAATTAAAGTCGCGTTCGCGCCTCGTCCGCGTCCTTTCCTCGTCTTACGTCTCTTCTGTCTGATCAGCCCCTTAATCTTGTGACACAAGTGCACAACCGTTGAATTAGTAATATGGATGAATGAATCTTGATTTATTGGATAGAGAACGACTCGTTTAAGCTAAATATGTTGGTATGCTTGCACACAGTAGTGCAGTTGCAAAAATATGGCGCCTGAAAAACAGGCTGAAAATTATAACAAAGAAAGGACTACTTGTAGTTAAGTAAACTGCGTAAAAACTGACCAAATATTCGATTGCGTTAGGAAGCAATACTCGTTTAAAGATAGTTTAGTATCAAAAATAATACGATTAGCTAAAAGGCTGAAAATTATATTCAAGAAATAACTAGTTGTGCTCATAGGAACTGTTTAAAAACTGACCAAATATTCGGTTTCTATAAAGAGCAATGTCTATTTAAAGTTATACAGAGTAAAAAAAAATTCGCCCCGGATACTTGAAGAGGTGGTTCAGCCAATGAAACTGAACAACTTTTTTTGTATATATAGTTTACCTTTTTTTATAGTTTACCTTTTTTTAACTTTTGTTATTTTCTTCTAAACCGCTTTTAGCTTTTCACCTTATCGTTTTGTATGGTCCTGATAAATCATCTTTAAATGAGTATTGCTCCCTAACCCAACCGTATATTTGAACAGTTTTTATGCAGTTCATATTAGTACTTGACTTATCGGTTGCTATTAGTAGGTCGCAATGAAGTGTTTTTAGGAGCTATCTTTTGTAACTCAACCACTGTGCGCATGCTGACCAACAAAATTAAAATGAGCTCCCATTCAAGTTCATTATTATTAAAATGGGTCAGGATTAAGTGGTCCATATATGATATAAGTAGGTTATATTTTAATCATATATGGAACCATTTAAAGCGCAAGTATGACTCGCACTTGACCAGTTGTTGTCCATCTCTTTGTTTGTTTCCTTATTACAAGTATCACGCAAAAATTGTGCTGTCGTTTTAAATTTATGATTTGACAATCATGTACTATGAGGGGATTGAAATGAAAATATTTTTTAACATCCGAACTAATCCAAATCCAAACTAATATTATAAATGCGAAAGTAACTCTGTCTGTCTGTCTGTCTCATGGACGTATAAAAAGGGCGGACGAAGTCTCATTAAACACAACACTGTGTCCTTAGAGTCGGCCAGCCTGACTGTATGTACACGGCCGGTACGCACACGTTTATATACTAGTCGGCCATTAGCGCACAGTCAATACGCGTACGTGGCCAAAACAATAAATCAAAATAAAATGTCTTGTGTGTTAAAATGATGTAAAAACCATAGTGATCGAAAGAAAAATCACGTTTCATAGGTAAAGTCCAAGTCACACAGAGCGGTATAAGCGGTAAAGCGGTCCGGGGCCGGACCTGCGGGAAGCGAAAGCGTTCCGGGACCGGTCACACAGAGGTACCGCGCGGAAACCGCGGCGGGACAGCGGCGCGGTAGCGGTCGGTGTGACACTATTGATCGGTGATTATTCAAAAGACGTAAATCCTTTGCTCTAAACAAAAAACCAAACTGATAACCTAAAAAAAGTCTGCGCAAAGCCGCAAAATTCTTGTAAAAAAATACAACGTCAAAGTCCGCGCCCGGACCGCACCGCACCGCACCGCGCCGCTGCCGCTCTGTGTGACGGGTTGCATTGAACGCAATGGAATACAGCGCCCGCTCCCGCCGAAAGTTCGGCCCCGCACCGCGCCCGGTCCGCGGGGTTGTATTAGCGGCCCGGCCGCCCCCGCGCCGCACCGCGCCGCGCCGCGACCGCTTTCAATGTGACAGGGTGCATAAGAACTCATACTTTACAAAAAATACCGCCCCCGGAACGCTTCCGCTACCGCCTCAGTGTGACTTGGGCTTAAGTGTATAATTCAATCACTTAATTCCCGATTTTAAATATCAAAATCAACCTTCGTTTTTTAAATGTTTTGATGAAAAATCTGCAATAAAGATTATTATTTATTTATTAATACAAAATAATTCATTACATGGTCAGTGTTGCCAATATGTACAAGTGCAAATCACCCGAAATATTGGGAGTTTATGGTTTATTATATAATTTCATTTATTTACGATATTTATGTAATGGGTAGTATAGAAAGTTTCTTTTTACTAGATTTTCTAAAGAAAACGAGAAAGATACAGTGTCATTTGCAGTAATCATTTTGAAGCTAATGACTTTTACACAAAAAAAACTTTTTTATACGTCCATGGTCTGTCTGTTACGCTTTCACGGCTTAACCGCTGAACCGATTTTGATGAAATTTGGTATGAAGATAGTTTAAACAATAAGAAAGGACATAGGCTACTTTTTATTTCAAAAATGAGACTGGAAGGGGGTTGAATAGGGGATGAAAGTTTGTATGGGAAATTATTTATATAATTTATATTACGCTTTCACGGCTAAACCGCTGAACCGATTTTGACGAAATTTGGTATAAGGATAGTCTTAATCAATAGAAAGGACATAAGCTACTTTTCATTTAACTATCAACTATTATAATGTCTAAAAATCAATATGAATGTCATTTCTATTTTCATATAAGAAAGGATAGGGATAAGGATAGGGGTAGGGTAAGGGATAGGGGTTGAGATAGGGGTAGGGTTAGGGGTAGGAATATTGGTGGGGATAGGGATGGGGACAGCAGTGGGGACAGCGATAGGGGCAGAGGTGGGGACAGTAGTTGGGACAGGGGTGGGGACATCGGTGGGGAACAAAAAATCCACGCGGACGAAGTCGCGGGTAACAGCTAGTTTATCTATATAGACAGTTGATTATAAACATAAATCCAGTAGATTGGATATAATTTTCATCTTTTTAGCTTCATCATAACATCCCATGAACGTCCACTACAGGACAGGGAGCTCCCTCCAGAATTCTAGCTTTTAGCTTATTGTATTATTTTTGATACTATAAACTATCTTCGAACGGGTACTGAATCGAATATTTGGTCAGTTTTTACGCAGTGGTAGTTTCTTGGTTATAATTTTCAGCTTATCGTATTAAACATTTTTCAGGCGCCATATTTTTGCAACTGTGTGTGCAGGCAGACAAAAATATTTAGCTTAATAGAGTCATTCTCTATCCATTAAACCAAGATTCATCCAATTTGGAGATGGTTTTTGTCATGACCTTCTATAATGTTATAGACTTAGCCTTTCGATTGTTACGTTAACCTACTGATAAGTTTCATTACCAAAGAACGGCGTCGGGTTTTCCCAATGAGTACTTTATCTTGGTAAAGGTAAGCAGTAAGCACACAATGATTCAGTCCGAAATCTTAACAACGCAAGAATAACACTCTTTTTAGACTTAAAGCATGCCGTAGCAACCCAGATTACAAGCTTTTCGGTATAGTATGTACATTAATCATAAGAACAGTACCTTGGGGGAGACCGAGTGTAATACCAAATCGGACAAGCAGATGGCGCGGTAGGGTTACTTAATCTTTTAAACAAGTGGAACACCAATTTTTCTCGAGATGAGACCCGGCTAGATCGATTTTTGACCTCGATAACCTCTACATTGTAAATTTCATCAAAATCGTTAGAGCCGTTCGCGCACTTTGCGATAACCTCTAGAAAACTTATGTGCAACCTTTGTGTCAGAGGTAATTGTGTCATAATTTATGAAAAAATCTCTACAATACATTTAAATATCGATCCCGCGAGAATACCGCTCCTGATTGAGTGAGTTCCAGCCTTAATGATTAAATAATACGCAAATCACTATCAATTTAATCCACTTACCTTATCAGAATGTTTGTCAAAACATATAAGTATAATTGGGTTTCCTGATTCCTAACAATTACTTCACCGAACGTTTACAACGCGTCGGTGAAAATGAATTCCGTAGCAGCTCTTGTCATCCTCGGGGTAGCCGTTGTGACGGGTAAGTTCTATATTGTTGCTTTTTATTTATTTATATAACATATTTATTGAATCAACAGCATTTTACAAACAATATAATAACAAAGTATTAATACAAGGTACTTCAGCCCAATACCTATATTAATACGTTTTCAAAAACAAATATGCAGTGAAATCTCAGGTAACGCTTTTTTTATGTAAAAGTATCGCCCTTATGCTACTGTCACATATTATGGATGAAACTTCTATATAGAGTGACTTTTAATTAGTTCCTGGATAGCAAAAGATATGCATGTACTCATGCATGATACTGAACAACTTTTCCCAAGGAACATAAGTCGAAATACGAAAAACCAAATTTGACCTCCTATACAAAATGCGCTATCAACTGATGCATTTTTCTATGGGAGGTCAAAACTTGATTTTCGTATTTCGACCTATGTTTCTAGGGGAAAGTTGTTCAGTATCATGAGTACATTCATACCTTTTTCTATCAAGAACTAATTAAACTCTCGCGACTGAAAAGTTTGCTCTACAACTCTCTAGCCAGAAAACACGTAGATTATTTTCATAGTAAAGTCTAGGAAAGTGTACTAACAACTAAAACAAACTTTTTACTATCTGTTGTATGAATACTTCTGAAGTAACTTTTAATTTTACAGCTGTTCCCGCCTATGATCCGAACCGGATCGTGGGTGGTTCAGTAACGACCATCGAGCAGTACCCGTTTGCTGTGGTGGTAATGTCATCATCAACTGGCACCAGTTTTAGTCAGTCCTGCGGTGGCACCATCCTTAACCAACGAGGTGTCCTTACCGCTGCTCACTGCTTTAGGTTAGTTATCTCCTAAACTTAAATTTTTAGATGTACCTTTGAAACTGGTGAGAACACGAATAGTGACCGTTAGAGGCACAACAACTCTTTAGTTCTTCCGTGCTTCGGAAGGCACGTTAAGCCTTCACTGATAGATCATTAACACAAGTCATAGACCATTTGGCGGCTTTAAAACTTTGACTGTCAGGTTAGGCACTAACCTAAAATGTTATGTTTTGTAAATTAAGCAATATTTAATATGTACATGTGCGTATATTTTAGTAGACTATGCATATTGACGTGTAAATACGTATAATTATTTACGAATAAATGAGTATGAGTAACCTGGCAAAGCCTAATCAAGGACTGGGTATAGTTTACACTCTGAGTTGCGGAGGACAGACAGCAGTCGATCTGTGTAAAAATCATTACCATCGTCAAATCTTATAGGCCAGGTAGACGACTCCATACAAACGGAATAAAGTAAGAGCAATGACGAGATGTACCTTTGAATAGTTATTGTCAGGTATTAGTTACAGCCCATGTAACGAGAGGTGATGCTGAATTAGGCAGCTGCAACTGTTCACTATGAATCTCTCAAAAACATAATTTCCTTAAATACATTAATTTGTAACTGGTTTCTTTTACTTTGCAAAATTATTAGTTATGGCATAGGCATCAGGCCAGCGGCTGGCCTAACTATGCAATTGTTGCGTCTGATAAAATACGCTCTACTCTCTATGTGCTCTAGTTATGACCCCACCTTAGCCTCTAACAAATAATACAGTTCTGCATCATCTAACGTTCCAGGCGAAACAACCAGCCTTTCCAATTCCGCCTCCGTGTAGGCTCTACCCGCGCCCACAGCGGCGGTCAAGTCTTCAACACGCAAGCGATCTTCATTCACCCCAACTACAACGACGATATTCTGGACATGGACTTCGCTGTCATGCATATCGCCGGCACGTTCACGTACAGTAACAGCGTGGGCCAAGGAGTCATCGCCAGCAGCACCTATAACGTCGCGGATAACGCGGTCGTCTGGGCCATCGGATGGGGAACCACTTGCGTAAGCCTTGTTTTTAATTATTGATAGAGTTAGCAGCTTCTTTAAAGCTATTATCATCGTACAAAAGAAAGATGTTAAAAACAGGACAAGATCTCCTCTTCAGGTACAATTAATTATAGCACCCGCAGTCTTGAAATACTAATACTCTCAGGTAAACACTGTACAAGCTGATAAATACTATATTTTCAAAAGACTAAATATGAAGATTCAAACAATTATTTGAACGGAACATAGGTCGATATAATAAAATATGACTTATAAAAGAAATGCCCCGAAGGACTTAAAGATCCACAGTTTCAGTTATCGGAGTCTTTACTCGGTATTTGTTAACTGTTAACTTTCGTATACCAAATTCAGTTATCTTTTTAATAGTTCTGGAAATCAACTGAATCCGCATATTTATTTGTTACAGTGGGGCTGGTGCTTACAATCCGAGACCCTAAGGCACGTGCAAATCTGGACCGTCAACCAAAACATCTGCGCCGAACGCTACGCCACGCGCAATAATATTGTCACGAACAACATGTTGTGCTCCGGCTGGCTGGACGTGGGCGGTCGTGACCAGTGCCAGGGTGACTCCGGTGGTCCTCTGATCCACAACGGCGTCGTCGTCGGCGTCTGCTCCTGGGGTATCGACTGCGCTTCTGCACGCTTCCCTGGTGTCAACGCTCGTGTATCCGTCGCAACTGACTGGATAGTAGCTACCGCGTAAAGTTTCTCATTGATTTTACTGTGATGAAAGTATTCCTAATAAAGATCTACCTAAATTGTACTTGTACCTATTTTTGATAAACCGACTTATACTACAAACACTACTTACGAACTGAAAACGTAATAAATCCAATGTAAATTAGATAAGAGAGACATAGATATTTATTTAAGTCATCATAACATCCCATAATACGTCCACTACAGGACAGGGACTCCCACCAGAGTTTCAGCTGTTGCTGCAACAATATGGAGGGGAAGTACCTTAGTCACCACACTGGCTGGCACTATGGACCGCGGTTGATGGTGACCGCAGTATGTAAGATGAAACGATACACGGAAGGACGCTACTGCCCATCCTCCGGTTTATAAACCCTTACGACACCCACGGGTAGAGATGGGTTGGTATTATTCTTTGCCGGCACCACACGGGACATTTATTTAAGTAGTAGAGGTTAATTTTATTGGATATATCCGGATTATAGTAGTCAACATCAATGAGGCTAATGGCAAGTCTGATTAACCCTGTAGTTGATGACTAAAATGAAAGACGAATAGAAAAAAGGTTTGTGGCTTTCGGTATCCCAATCACAGTTCCATATACACTTTTATATTTGTATATAAATATATATATATAGGTACGTACCTATTTCGTTTATACAAATATAAAAGTACATCCAGAACAAAAACTATACCATTGACAATATAGCGCTAACTTTCCAAGAATCAGATTTGCTCTTGATTAATTTTAATAGTGCCGTGCCTTATGTGATGTTATCACGCATGTCTTCCCTCATTTTCCGTCTCACCTATAGGCATTTCAGTCTGTTTGAGTTTCCGTCGCAGTCGCTTGCAACTGGGCGACAGACAGACAGAGATTCTTAAATCCTTTCGACGTATAAATACCTACGAGAACCACGCACTAACTCAAAAAAATTCTCGCGCCGTGCCTGACAGATACTTATATTAAAAGTCTGGTTTACTTTGATTATATGGAATAAACGTATTTTACAACTAAAATACAAAGGCTTATTTAGCCGGGCCTGACAACTACTGCCTAAACTAAATAGCTAAAAGTCTAGCGGAAAACAGAATCGATGGCGAAACGCGATAGTTCGGATACCGTGTTTACGATCATGTTAATCACTGCGTGTTATCATTACGAGTCACAGCTCACGTGCGCTTTATCGGAAATCAAAAAGACGGCAATAAAAACATAAATTTGAATAAACTTTACGCAGTGGTGCGTAAAGTCCCTCGGTGAAAATGCGTGTCGCTGTGATTCTGATGTTAGGGATCGCCGTAGTTACGAGTAAGTTTCAACCTGAATAGTAATAATGTCACAGAAGCTTGCAATGCCAAGAACTGGATGGGGACGCGACCTCATAGATATTACCAACCATTATGCTCAAGCCCAGAACTCTACCTTACACATCACACCAGCTAAATGCGCGTCTCGTTGATGATAAAGAGAAAATCGCCACTTGGTAGCAGAAATCTCTTCACGGGAGACATCACCACGACCTACACCAGACCATGTCGACAAAAGTGCGTCGCACGCCTGGTTGCGGCGTGGTGAACTCTTTCCTGAGACGGAGGGTTTTATGCTCGCGATCTGAGATCAAGTCATCGAGACGCACAATTATTAAGAGTATATCTGCTGTATTAATCTGGCCACAGATGCCTGTAGGCGCTGTGACAGTGCATCAGAAACTATCCAACACATAACAGGAAGTTGTAAAGCCTTAGTTCAGACTGATTACAAACATAGACTTGACCAAGTAGCTGCAATAGTTCATTAGCACCTACATACACAAACTGATATCACAAAAGCTTCCATATTATAAATATTCTCCAGAAAAGATCCTAGAAAATGATAAACACCTAATTAACTGGGATAGTACGATCATGACAAACAAGACAGTGCATTTCAATAGACCGGACATAACATTATTAGATAAAAACGAGAAGATAGTTTACTTAATAGATATCGCAGTATGTAACACACACAACCTCATAAACACCCATCCACAAAAAATTGCTTAATACACAGAACTTGCCGTTGAGATGAAATCACAATGGCAAGTTCACACTGCACTGTCAGGAACTCAGGACCGTCCCAAACGTCCCCTCTTCTACCGGCGTGTCATTCCAAAAACACTTCATTCCAGCCCTCAGCATCTATCCACTCATTTACACCGTATTACAGAAGGCCGTGGTGCTAAATACATGCAGGATCGTTAGGAAGTTTTATCTCAAGACTAATGCGCCCGTGTTATTATAATATACCTCTTCAAAGTGATGTAATACTACCAAATGAATAATAATAATAAGTTTATTGAAACCAAAAAGTAACTTAAATCTAGGTTACAATTTGCTACAATGTAAGGTTCAGAAGTTTAGTGACCCTGCTCCTTAAACTAAGATTATCTCTTGTATCTTAAGTAGTGAGGCAGTTTAGAAGTTAGGTATTTTAAAGCTGTTTAAAAGTTAGGAAAAAGGGGCATCTTCAACAAACCTAGAACATTCGAATTTGTTTAAAAAAATATTATTTCTATTACCACAGGGGCTTGGACTTACCCGTCTATATCTGACAAAGTAGTTTAATGTGTGACTTTTAATTTTTTCTCACTTCTTTCATTTCTCATTGAACATTCCAGCTCTACCTACGGAAAAGAGCCAGAACCAAAGGATCGTCGGCGGCGAAGAGACCACTATAGAAAAGTATCCGTTTGGCGTCACGCTGATGAACTCTTTAGCCGGCGTTTTGTTCGCACAGTCCTGCGGCGGCACCATCATCACCAACAGATCTATTCTCACCGCTGCTCACTGCTTTCTGTACGTTAAAACTCCTAACTTCGCAACTTTAATTTAATATTGTTCTTTATACAGTCGGCCCTACGTCAGTGGTAACAATATATTTTCTATAATGGTCTTTGGTTTCTAGTGCTTGTAGCGTAGCAGCTTATCTCTGGTTCTTCTTATACTGATCTCGTTACCATGTCTCTGCGGTGGTTGTCTCTTTAATATTAGGTATTTACCTATGAAATTGCCGTTTTGTATGGCGAATTTTAGGTAAACTCAAATTTCAGTACTAACATTTTTGCATTTTTCTTAGGAATTGGTGGATGTATTTCTAATAACAGATGAAATATTTTGATAGTTAAACCTAATAAATCGCAAATAGAAACTTTATAAATAAACAATATGATATCAATATGTCATGGGCACCTTTGCACCAGGATCGATCCGAGGCGGCTTATTCGATCAATAGGTTTGACGTATGATTTAATTTATGTATTATTTGACTGATTTGTATCTGTGTTTTTGACTATATATGATAGCACATATCACAGAAATATAATATCTTGATGCGATTTTTTTTCCAGCATCTACCGCTGGGAGTTCCAATGGCGAAGCCGCGTGGGCTCAACATACCGCAGCCGCGGTGGCAATGTATTTGCCTCCTCTCAAATCATCAGGCATCCTAACTTCCACACCCTGCTAGTTGAAAACGACTTCGCCATCCTTCGTATCACCGGAACATTCACATTCAGTGACACAATCCAACAAGGCAGCATAGCGGGTCCTAATTACAACGCTGGTGACCACCAGGAAGTCTGGGCTATCGGATGGGGCGTCACGTGTGTAAGTACTTCACTATGCGTTGCAAGAAAATAAGCTTGAATTTTTAAGTTTACGATAAATTATAAAATCGTACAATTCAAAACCACAAGCGGAATTAGTACCTTCTTCTACGAAAGCGCCGAAGACGCTTTACCAACTAGCTACCAAAGTCCTGCATGGTGTTGTGCTTGCGATCATTTTACGCATTAACATTGTGTTTGTGCCGCGCAAGCATAGCAATATCCAAACAACTTCAAGGTCAATGTTTACAGCTTGGTTTCTGTTACAGTTTCAGGGGTGTTCGAGCTCTGAGCGTCTAAGGCATGTCCAAATATGGACGATAAACCAGGAGATCTGCAGAGAGCGCTATGCCGAGCTTAACTACAATATAGCTGACAACATGCTGTGCACTGGAGTGTTAGATGTGGGTGGGCGAGACGTGTGCCAGGGTGACTCTGGCGGACCAGTGCTCCACAACGGGGTTGTTATTGGCCTCAGCTCATGGGGACAGCAATGCGCACACCCTCGCTATCCTGGCGTCAATGCTCGTGTGTCCGTTGCCTCAGACTGGATTGTAGCTAACGCTTGAATTAAACCTTTTATATCAACTGTGATGTTTTATTCACTCATCTTTCTTTTTCTGCCTTATCGAACTAAACAGGAATTACCTTACCATTACTTTCGATGCACCTTATCACAACTTTGAAGGGCAGTCAGATTCATGTGAACAGGTCAGGTCAGGTTGTGTGTTCTTCGTTAATATAGCGGCACCTACTAGAGCGTCATCCCTTCGGATGTTGTTTACTTGTTTATGTTTATTTTCCGACCGTGAATAAATGCATCATAATTTGTTGACTGTCTATTGTTAAAATGGATAATATTAGATAAGAAAATTATACAAAAAATATAAATGGCCAAGCAACATGACGAGGTTTTTTGAAATTGAATGTTATCTGGTAGGTAACACCAAGCTCATACATTAATCCTACAATTTATGAGTTTATGTATATTAATCGTAATAATATGACATATTGCCGGATACAGAACTTTATATAAAATGCATAGAATTGCATTTTTGTGTTACTCTGTAAAAGAAGTCGTAAGATGCGTGTCGTTGTGATTTTGTTGCTGGTAGTCGCCACTGTTGCGGGTAAGCTTATTGAATGTTGTAACATCTATTATTTATTTATATAATAAATAATAAATAGAGTATAAGTATAGCAAAAATGTTCTCTTTCCAGCTCTACCCCGCGATGGTAGGATCGTAGGTGGTTCGACAACTAACATCCAGACATACCCGTACGCAGTGGCCTTGTTAGGCTCAGTTGCTGGCAACAACTTCCGACAGTCCTGCGGAGGCACCATCATCACCAACACATCCGTTCTCACCGCTGCTCACTGCTTCATGTAAGTTATAAAAACACCGGACCGATACCGTAGTATCCCATAGTATACCAGCGTAGGGAAAATTGAAAAATCGCGATAGCACTGCAAAATATAAAGACCTGAATCAAAGATAGTCCATCTCATTTACTATATCTATATCAAAAGTTCACTTATTTCAGAATCTACCGCTTTGAGTGGCAATGGCGCAACCGGGTCGGTTCCACACAGGCCAACAGCGGCGGTTCTGTGTTCAATACCCAACGGATCATTAGGCACAATAACTGGAATCCACAGACCCTGAATAACGATATTGCAATCATACGCATATCTGGAACATTCTCCTTTGGCAGCAACGTTAGACAAGCCAATTTAGCTGGAGCCAACTACAACGTCGCCGACAATCAGCAAGTCTGGGCTGTTGGATGGGGAACCGTTTGCGTAAGTTTATTTGCGATCAATTGCAGTATTTTTCCAACCATCACAGCTTGCTACTCGACTGTGATAATAAAGTCATTGCAATCGGCTTGGATGATCGTTTTAGAAGAATAAAGAATGTTTCTTAAAAAGTTCTTTTCAATATTAAGATTGCGTAATTAATTATGATAAATTTTTTTCAGTACCGCTGCGCACCTTCCGAGACTCTCCGCCACGTGCAGATTTGGGTAGTCAACCAGAACATTTGCAGACAACGCTATGCGGAGATCGGTATGACCATCACCGACAATATGATGTGCTCCGGCTGGTTGGACGTCGGTGGTCGTGACCAGTGCCAGGGCGACTCTGGTGGTCCTCTGATCCACAACAACGTAATCGTCGGCGTCTGCTCCTTTGGACAAGAGTGCGCGCATCCTCGCTACCCTGGTGTGAACGCTCGCGTCTCCAGAGCTATTAACTGGATCTTATCTAACGCATAAGCTGATATCAATTAAGGGACAGATACTTATTTAACACCATGACAAAATACAAAGGACCTGAGTACTAAATCTGTTTTTTTTTTTCATCCTTATTGTATCAAATCAAATCCACTTATAGAGTGGGCGAGCAGTCTCGAATAAAAGTTAAAACTTCAGAAAGGCAGCCATTTCGTTATTAACATTAAACTTTATCAAAAAATCCGTCCAGATAATATTCCTATCAAATTAATGAGCATATAATCTTACCTGTTTATTTATGAGTATTTCATTGGCAGAACGTAATCGGTTGAGAATGATATTACGCATTGTGGTTATAGTAGCGTTAGCAGTCGCCGTTGTTTCGGGTAAGCTGCTTTTATCATAACTTAGAAAGGTTTTTATAGCTTTTTATAACTTTTTATAGAAATCCATAAATTTATAGTTTTATGTTTTCACAGCATTGCCCAAATATAATGTCCAAAGGATAGTAGGAGGCAAAGTAACAAATATAGAGCGGTACCCATTCGCTGTGGTACTGCTGTCTGCACCAAACGGCAGTACCTGGTTCACCCACTCCTGCGGTGGTACGATCATCAACAACAGATCAATACTCACCGCGGCCCACTGCTTCTTGTAAGTTTTTTTGTCTTTATTAAGGGTTCCTCCAACTGAATTATATAGGATCACACATGGGTTTGATAGCGGCATACATTTCTATAAAAGACAATACGCATTTCATGTATACAAACACATAGTGAATTAACGCTGCGTAATAGCGAACTACCCTTCGGTAAATACTTGATTTTTTTAGGAAACGTTCCTTGATGACGTCTTCCGCTTAGACAAGCGGAAGACGTCTTTTCCTTGGAGCCTCCGTTTGATCTAAGTGACTTCCGCCACTACGTAATTTAAATAAAATCTTCGTGCTTTTGTCACACAGTCAAATCACTGAGTTTCACTTTGCGAAGTTTTACAAGTTTTGTGATTACCTTTGCTAATGCTGTTAATTCGATAAAATCGAGCAGTTTACAAAAATATGTGATAGGTAGCTTAACATACCTAATCCTGTTTTATTATTTTAATGCCTTACAGTTGGAGCGATTCCCCGAGTCAATGGCGCAGCCGTGTAGGATCCAGTTACGCCAGCTACGGCGGCACCGTCTTCGCCACAGCTCAGATCTTGCAGCACCCCAACTTCGTGTGGTGGAGCGGTGACAATGATTTCGCCATCATCCGCATCAACGGGGCCTTCTCCTTCAGTGATACTGTGCAGGCAACTAGTATCGCCGGCAATATTTACAGCATCCCTGATAATACAGAGGTCTGGGTCATTGGCTGGGGAGATCTTTGCGTAAGTAAAACAGTTTATTTTTAGAATTTAGTAAACGGATTATTTTATCCATAATGCCATAGTTATACATAACTTTCAAAGAAAGATGCAAGTCAGGAATAAACCTTGCAAATTACCTCGTACAAATTCGACGCTCTGAATAAAAATAATTAGTTCATTAGATAGGCGCATGGTTGCATGGCATTATCGACAGCAAATTTCCTCAAACATGTTTGGACATTCGTCCAAATTGTAAAATCGGTCATTTCAGACTAAATCATATATGGGACGCAAGCGTAATAATGCGTATTGCCTGGACCTGGCGTTCAGCGATAGGAATGCAATGCAGCAGCGCCTATGCACTTTGTAACACAGTTCGGAACCCTTGGCCGCAATGGGACATAAAAAACAACTCAAGTATGTTGCTCTTAGCTGCAGTTATTTCCACATTTTCACGTCGTTCTGCTATTGAGGGTCGCTACAGTAAAAGTACTTTGATAATAACCTCATATCTAAGATCGGAATATTGGGTCAGGCAGAAAATTAAAAGGCATTCATGCATTCATTCATTATTGTGGTCGAAAACCTTGTGCCGATGAACCTATTCCTTAGAGACCGTTGTCTACTGGTAATTTCAGGTCCTTATAATGATGACGATAAAATTTTCTATTCCAGTACGAATGTCAAAGCTCCGAACAACTCCGTCACGTGCAAGTCTGGACAGTGAACCAGGACATCTGCAGACAGCGTTACAGAAAGATCGGCTATACCATCACAGACAACATGATTTGTTCCGGCTGGCTGGACGTGGGCGGACGGGACTCCTGCCAAGGAGATTCCGGAGGACCCTTGTTGCATAACATGGTGGTTATTGGTCTCGTTTCTTTTGGGGAAGAATGTGCTCTGCCCCAGTTCCCGGGGGTTAATGCTCGTGTATCCGCTGCTTCCGAATGGATTGTAGCTAATGGATAAATAAATAGATGTCCTCATGTAATACATTCTGATGTTTTTAAATACACTACTAATTAGTTCATTAGACAGGCGCTTTTCTTGCTTTAGGCGGATTTCTTGTTTCAGGAAGTGGTTGAAGAGAGTTATATTGTGTCTTGTTAAGTTACTTTGAACATTGTGCCTTATTGCAATGCACTTTAACTTTCGGGGAACAGAACATTGATGGTAGAAAAATTTTGTTTGGGCAGTATCTTATTAACAGTAATAAGTAGACAATTGAAATTTTCACAGATTATGAATTGCTGTTGCCGCTATAACAACAAATACTAAAAAGTTTATAAAAATAAAAATTAAGGTAAGGTAAGCTTCCCTACTGACGTGTTTATAGGAGATTTTTGCTCGATTTTGGTAGAGGAGCCGACAAGAATTTTTCTCGTGATAATCAGGGCGACAAAGAGATGTGTCAGTAGATGGAGCTTTATGAGAGGATCATGAAAAACTATGTAAGAAGTTCCAGACCGGAGCCCGGTGTTCAGGAGGCCATTGTCTGGAAATGAAAAGTATTTTTTTTTCGTAATATTCTAGGCGAACGAAAGTGATTGCTTGTAATAGAGAAGCTTATACTGATAACAAATACACAAAAACCAGACTAAAATCCGAAGATTTTGGCAAACCAGACCATTAAATTGTTATCTTAAGTTTTAAGTTAAATTACAACTACAATTTAGGTAGATTTTTATCAGGAAAATTTTCATCACAGTAACATCAATTAAAAAATTTACGCGGTAGCTACTATCCAGTCAGTGGCGGCAGATACACGAGCGTTGACTCCAGGGAAGCGTGCAGAAGCGCAGTCGATACCCCAGGAGCAGACGACGATGACGTCATGTCATAAAATTTTCACTAATACGACCATTATACAACTCTACAGACCTATTAGAGAAATATTATATGACTAAATTGCTATATCGTTTCGATGAAAATATAATGTTCACCTTAAGCCATTTATTATACAAAACTGTCAACGGAATAACTTATTGGCACCAAAAAACATCGCTGCAATATTTGTTTAAATATTCTTGTTTTATCTCAAAGGAAGTTCTATAAAGGCTATTAAATGACTACTCTAAGTTATAGCTACAGATCTAATTAACATTTAAACACTTTATTCACCTTTAAGACCATTGTAGGGACTTCTGGGAAAGAAGATTTCTCGAAAAGGGAACTTCTCATAAAGGAGAGTTAGTAAAATAGGCAAGGGTACAGTTTCATACAAAATAGAAAAAGTAAACCTATATTTTTTATTGCCCCGGGAATTTTAAGAGGTGGTTGTGTCAATAAAAGAACAACTTTTCTCAAGAAACATAGGTCCATTCATGTTAGTTGATAATTTGTCTGCAATAATGAAGTTAGACATTCCTAATTAAATTAAAATCCCCCTTCCATACAAAAAAAAATTGAAGTTGTTCTTCTTTTCGTATCAATGGCAAATGATTTTATAGTAACTTAGCCGAAAATGTGGCTACAGCAATAGCTCTTTGGTTGCCTTCATAAAGGTCCTCCTTGGTGCAAGAAACTGAGGAGAAATTGAAGTAATCCCCTTCCATAAAAATGTATGGTAAAGTCACAGAGCAGAAAGTGCAGATTACCTAGTTAATGTGAACATTAACGTATTCCATCCATGATAATCCACAAGAACTTTAAATAAGTGTTTCTCATCGAAACGACTTTACAAGCATCGAAGTACCAAGAGATCAGAACCAGTTAAGAGTTCACGCTAACATGTCATCATTATAAAGCTTTAGCTGGCAATAAATCGCGCACAATATAAATCGCGTGCAAATCCTCTCATAACACAAACGGTTCGTTCGAAAACATCGTGATTTACATTCGAAGCCGTTTAATTTAGCGGACCGAGGGAATAATCTGATTTATATCTGTAGACTGGGTTGCTTTGTGTAGCTTTCAAGTGTTGATGACAGGGGCGAATTAAGAAATGAGTTTTTAACTTATGAGTATTTTAATAACTTTACTTTTCCATAATACCACAGATTAAATAATAGTAACGATAATACTTAATATGAAAATAATCAAATAAGTAACTAAAATTTCAAAATATGAATGATGCTGTGATTTTTTTACTTCTTTTGCAACTTTCCTCTCAATAACCATCTTCTGTCTCAGAAGACAAAGACAGAATGTCTATATTTAAATAGATAGCGATATACATATTAAGATTTAGACATTATGAATTTGAACTAATGCTGGTAAATCCACTAAATGCCAGTTGCACAAAAAGTCAAGGCTCCTGTAAATCTATTGCTGTCACTTTCTTTGAAGATGATAGTAAGATAGTTAACGGAGCTTTAACTTTAAAGAAGCTTTGTGGAACTGCCTGTAAGTTATTAAACTTATCACTTCCCTAAAACGGCCACCTCCATTTGTATACTTACAACTATAACACATTATTTTATACACGCACTATTCAAAATATGTCTAGCGCTTTTATTGAGTTCAAAAGAGTTCCAAGAATCAATAAAATACAGAACATAAACACAAAACAAAAGGCCGTTGAAAACGTAAAATGATACAGAGACCATCGTAAAACTAGTGCTGGCAGTTTGGCACTACGGCCACGGACGCAATTTTCTCAAAAACACAAATTCACTTCATGCGTTTGTTTTCTACAACGTCTAACAAAAAGGTTATAACAACCCTTAAGCTCAAGTCAGACAGAGGCGGTATGATTTCGAAAGCGGTCCGGGGCGGTTTGGCGGGAACAAAATACCGCGCCGCGACCGCTTTTCAATGTGACAGGCTGCATAAGAACTCATACTTTACAAAAAATACCGGCCCCGGAACGCTTCCGCTACCGCCTCTGTGTGACGCGGGCTTTAATGGTACGAGCCGCAAAATTTTTTCCTTGACTTTTCACGTGATACCGAAGGCGAAAACGAAATGTCTCAATAGGAGATAGAATAGAATAGAAAACATTTATTTTATAAATAACATAATTAAATTTTTACAATAAGTTTAACAAACATTTGGTAGTAACTGTTATAGTGAAAAAGTACATACTCAGCCTTGTGCCTCAACTGACGACGCTGCGGCGCTGATTTTTAGTAGGTACTCGTATGCCCAAAAAAGGGTATGTGAGGCAACGCATTGAAGGATCACGAAAAACCATGTCATTTTCATGGGCAGAATTCCGTCCTACAGGGTTTGTTACACCGTGTATTTTTAGAAGTGTTTTATGACCAAAATTAAATTGTCACAGTTTACTAGTAAAACAACGCATTACAGTAGAATTGAATGTTCTTTTGAAATTGAATCGTTATCTCAGAAATTAGTATTGAATCTTAATGAGCTCAATAAATTCAGAAGCTGTTGCGCGTCTGCCTTGTATTAAATTATAACAGATTACAAAATTTAATTAAAATAAATTGCTCTCTCCCAAGAAATATCGCAGTAACTTTTTATATAATGAAAAATTATATTGTGCAGGAGAACCTTTATCATATTTTACAACGCACTACAACCCTTATCTGAACTTACATATTATAATTACCCCTGGTACATTCAAGAGCACGCCAAGCTCGACACATTGGACTTTGAACCGTCTTTATTTCAATAGCCGTATATGAGCTAAAGTCGCGCTGCGAGTGTCAAGCTTGATCTGCTCTTGACTGTACACTGGTTCTTGGGACCGCCTTTCCTGGGAGGACTAATGCTGATATTCTAGCTACATGTGTTTGCTCTGATGAGAGGTCGTCTGTATCAATATCGACGCGCGCGACCATCGCCGCCTCAGGGGACCGCAAATATAAAACCAAAACCATTGTGCTTGCAATGAAACTGCCCAATTAAATTCTATTACCGCGCTACTTTACACAACTGGTTTTAGTATTTAATATAAGAGATAATTTAATATAACCAAAGACAATATAATTTATCTACATTAGTAAATTAGGTAAATATTTCTTTTTAAAAACAAGTGCTGCTTTGAAAGTCGGAAAAACGTTTATTACACCCACGCAAAAATCGCATAAAAATAAATAAATAGAGGAATATTCAGTGTCAATCCTCAAAGTTAAAAAGATCTATGGATTAACGATGCATAAAAGTTTTCCTCCATTTGGCTATATCATAGTCGGGTAAAGGAAAGACTTACTCAGGAAAGCGCGACCGCACCGTAAATATTCATATTCCGTCGTATAAATATTACTCGCGACAGTAATGAAACAAGATGCTAACTCCGAGCCTCACTTAGCTTAAAATTATTCCAGCGGCTTCTCCCTACCCTCCCCTATCACTCCCCACCCCTGTCTCGCGCTCTGCTATTACTCCAAATTATTTTTTAATTGTGTAAAAGCACCCGAAACACAAAAACAGCTCTTCGAGTTAATTACCCTCGCAAAGTATTCTATAAAACTCCTCGCTAACTTGTAATACAAATATTAAAGCGAAACTTTGTCAAAAGCCGGCCTCGAGAAACCGTAAAAAAGAAAACGTGAACGTGAAAATCATAATACCTAAAACAATGGCTCGTAATGAAATCTCCTTTTTACGATTCTGTCGGGGCTTGGCAATTTTAACCTCGTTTTCATTGAAATTCGCGTTTCATCCGAACATTGGAGTAACAAAGGGTTGGGTTCTTTGTGAAATGTCAATTTTGAGGAGGGTACGAGAGTTCAGTGCGGTCCTGTGGTGTGGTCCGACGTAGTGGTGTGCCGTTTCTAGTAAGAATGCTAGGCACATTGGGAATATTTCCTGCAACTTACCAATCGAGGTATACACGTTATACGCTTTGTTTGCTATGAATCCTGTCTTGCCCACCAATTAATTTTAAGATTTATTTGAATTAGTAAAGCTAAATATAATAAGGAGTAGTAGTTGATATTTTTAACATATCTATAACCAATATCTGTTTGTTTGACAAATACATTATCTATACTTTTAGTCAAGCAATTAAAGTACGACATTATAGTGTTTGAGCAATCTGGGCCTAGAGGCTTTCTAGTTACTATCGCACACGCTAGTAGAAAAGAATGAAAATGTGTGGAATTCACATTAGCTATAAATGTTACGTGATAGCTAATTTCAATCCCATACATTTTTATTTAGTCTACAGCGTCTACGATAATTGAAAGCCATTTTCCTCAGGGCACAGGCCGGCCATAAGTGGAAGAATCAGAAGATCAGTCTGTACTGTCTGTAAGTAAGAAAATGTCAAGTTCACCAATCAATCTGTCAATGGACAATCAGTCTGGCGTCAGTAGGAGGTCAGGAGCAGAGTAAACGTGTAAAAGTAGGTCATAAAACATAGCGTCATCATAATGTAACCGTTTTGTTCCCGTTGATATTAGAAACGAACTTACTGGTATAATACTGGGAATATTCCGGACACCGCGCCACCTCTGTACCGGCAATGTTATCCTAGTGGGCTATCGCCGCGGGCCGCGTGACAAATATAACTACACACGTGCACACATCTACCGACGCTACTGAATAATTCATGAGGATCCAACGAATGCTTTAAAAAGTTAACAAGGTTTTCCGAGCTTTCCCTTTGTTCTGCCACTTACTGAGAAAAACAAATTGCGACTACCCCGAGAGAGTGTCGCAACAAATTATGATTTAGTCAAACATTTGAGTTACACCATATCAAATGAGCGGCTAATGGTGGTGTGGGTGAATGTGTAACAGATAGTAATCTCGCTAAGTAGTATGTGAGTGGAACAGCCATTACGGGCTGTAACAGGTCGGCGGAGAAAAGTTTTAGCTGCCCCAAGTCGGGTAGGTATCTCGCCGATAACAGGATTACCGCCCCCCGTGTAGCCGGCTAATTCGCACGCAAACTTTCAACACGATACTCTTCGCTACTAATGCTTTCCTAGTACTTTCGCTCTATTCGCAAAGCAGACAGATAGCAAGTCACATTACATTTTTACAATTACGAGATGATTCAGCTCTATTCACAGACATGTATGTTACAGAAAACCTCCAAAATACCAGCCAAAGTTAAGCCGCTATCACATCTTCCTAAATTCAAATACTAATTCGACATACATTGCTGGGAGGCTTGGTTGTGTTATTTCAAATATCTTTACTTCAACCCGCAATGTATGCCGAATTCGTTTCTGAATTAAGGAAGGTGTAAATGCGACTTTAACAAGCTCATATCGCGGAAAGTCCGGTTTGTCCAAAACAGTAGAGACGAAATCTTTAGTAAGAATTTCTTGTAGTATACCTTTTTGAACTTTTATTACTTTATTTGAACACTAGCGACCCGCCCCGGCTTCGCACGGGTGCAATGCTGATACTACAGAATGGTTTTATTTTTTTTGTCATTAGACAATACAAACACGTTTTCTTTAAAGGTTACTCTTGAAAGAGCTACATATAATTGGACATGTGAAAAACACTCAACGCTCAAATCTAAGCCTGCAACGTTGAAAGTTTGACCCTGCGATTTATTAAAAGATATCTTTACCGGAAATTATAGGCGTTTAAATTGAAAAATCGACCGCTGCAACCGCTATGTCCCTGCATTTTAAATCTGTACTATCTTAGAAAGTATTCATTTAAATTACATGCTGTGAAGGGCTATCATATTGATCTACATTAAATGCATAATGTATTTAAGGTACTTAATTGGATAAGGGTTAATGCTGTATTGCTTAAAATCGCTTCGTAAATAAGCTAGTATTTCTGGAAGAATAAAAAATGCGTTATTGTGGGTTATCCCTAAGAGATAGACATTTACCGTCGCGGACTTTCTAAGGTGTACAATACTGTAGTAAATTATATTGATCTATCTTGTAGGGTTCGGCCAGCGTTTGCAATATAGGCGCAAAAAATGTGTTTATTTACGACATCACATTAGAAACTTCTAAAATTATCAGTGTTTTATCTACTATATTATGCATGTCTTATACAAAACACCTTCCTCTTGAATCACTCTATCTGTTAAAAAAATCCGCATCAAAATCCGTTGCGCCGTTTTAAAGATTTAAGCATACATAGGGACAGACAGACAGACAGCGGGAGACTTTGTTTTATACTATGTAGTGATGTGATGATCAACTAGGCCGCTAGAAATGGAACTTCCTCAAGCGGTTATAATATAACAATACTAACACAGAATAAGAATAAACCAACCAGTGGACGTCGGTTACGAGTTTACGACTAATAAAATGGTAATGGATTAGTCGATCAGTTTACGTCGCGCACTTCCGCCATAAAATCCAAGCTTCGGCGTATGAAGGCTGACGGTCTAAATATAAAAGGTTTTTGAACAGTAACACAAAAAATAAATAAAAGGGAAACAGGAATTTTCCAAGCAGGGGACTATAGAATACCTACCTGTTTTTGTTGATCTCGGATAATGTAGCAACAACGAGAACTAGATAGTGTCTTTACTCTTTAACTATGTTATGAGTGCCTATGGTTTCCTCAAAGTAAGTCTCGCGTCTGTGGTTAGGTCAAGACCCTGTCTTCAATCCATGACAAGTGTAAAATAGTGTACATGATAAACAAACCCAAATATTTTATGCTAAAGATGAAATGAAGGTAGAAAATATTTTAGTGGAAGAAATGGGTCGGACTCGCTGTCAGGAGCAAAGAGGAAAGTAAGTAATGAAATAGGCAAAAGTTATCTCGACTGAAGGGCTACAGTTACAGAACTACATATCCACAGTAGTGGTATCTTAAAACTTTTTTTTTTGTTCTAGATTTGGTCATATTGACAATAATTTTCCTGAATTAACGATCTCGTTGTGGGTTTATAATGTAGATTCGCAATCGCCTGAAGACAAAGACAATATAAGTATGTAAATTGTATTGTCTTTGCCTGGCGCTAAGCACTTAGACAAATAATATATAATATTACGCTAACGACTTTTTAAACAACAGAAAGTAAATATTTGATTTCATAATTAAATCTAGGGTAAAACATGATTTCTTTCTTCAAACCATCAAAAGGAAATTTCAAAAACATTAATGTTAAACTTTGAGAAGAAAGTTTTAATTATTACAAATAAAAGTTGTCTTTGTAATTAAGAGTCCATTTGTATTAAAATTCAGCCGACGAACGAGGGGATACCAGGGCAGCACGGTTTAAAGGAGTCGGAGAAGTCGGGGTGAAATAATTAAGCAGGGGAATAAGAAAATGCTCGGGGGTAGAGATCAAAGTACTACTAGTCCCCCTTCGTGCTTTGAGAACAAGATTGTCGCAGCTACCTGTGATAATCAGGCTGACGTACCGATGTGGGTAAAGAATGGCACACATGGATATGAAAATGTTTATGACATTTAGAAAATGATTTTACCTTTAATACAAAAAGTTTGGAGCAATTGTAATTCGAAATAAAAAAAACACGTCAAGCTATTTCCAAGCCGAAATAATTTAAGTTACCAAATGAAATAGTCACCAGGATTTTTGTCAAACTTTCCACTAAATAGTCAGGTTTAACTTTGAATAAATACTTTTCATGGTTTTAGCACTGATCACAATTTATAACGTGGTAACGGCATCTTTCGTATCTTTAGGTACACATGGCCGCACGTTATCGGCTTAGCTCAGAGACCCGCAGTACTAGAAAGCTGTAATTTAGTATGGAGATACATTTTATCCACGCCGCCGACTAAATAGTAAAATTAAATATTAAAAAAGAATTTTTGTTTTTGGTACCTACCTACAAGTAAAGTGGAAGTGAATTTTTTTTTCTAATAGGCTTCACAGGTAAATGAACTATGGCCGAAAAACTGGAAACAATAAAAATAGCAATAGCAATCAGGCTCTAGGACTTCGCTGAGCATTAGGAGGTAATAAGTTTATGTTGTGATGGTTATTAAATAAAAAAAAATAAAAAAATTACGCAACCTTATACTGCGCGTGGCCCGACACGCATTTGGCCGGTTTTTTTTACCTAAGTTTCATAGGGATTTTGTGAAGTTTTATGGTCTGAGTAACATACTATGACCGAAAAAAAACACGATCTTTGTTTTAACTCTTTAACATAACATTAAGTGACAAAATTATCCCTGCTCTTCACAAAAGTGATAGATAAAGTACTGTACCCGCAAAGGTTGAGACGATCTCATTATGTAAACTACTCACTGTACGTGGTGCACGAACATTTGTATGTAAATTCTCTTTGAATATTTATCCTAACAAACGGAATATAAGAACCATTTAAAAAACGCTATTGTTCTTGCATTTTAATTTAATGCCGAGGCTGTTACTGATTGTAGGAATATTTTTATGTTTTTATGAGCTAAAGTAAAGTAGCTACATCGGATCGCAGCTAGTACAGACTTTAAAAGATCGTGTAAATACTTTTAAGGGTTTATTCTTGGGGTGAAAGAAACAACTCATCATCATCATATCAGCCGAAAGACGTCCACTGCTGGACATAGGCCTCCCCTAAAGAACTCCATGACGACCGGTCCTGCGCAACTATTAGGTAAAGAAACAACTATTAGGTATTTATTCTTGAAAGTAAAAAGAAATCGGCAGTCCAAACAAAAAAAAAATGTTTATCGGTCCAATTTGTATAAAAGGTTCTTTCTTCGAATTTCGAAAGTCGTTGAACAAAAGTTGTTGCATGCCGTGTATAAAAAGAGATTATAGATTATGAGCACAGGAGTTTTCAAAGTATACTAGATAATAGATGTCCAGTAAGAATCTTTAATACAAAGAAAGAAAAGATAAATTCGTATATAATTTAAAAAAAAAACATAGCGGCCGTGGTCCTGATAGAGATCCAACTACTAGTCTAGCTCTCGATCCGGAGGTTCTAGGTTTGCATCCCGCTGGAGACACTGTCAAACAAAAATCTCTTCTTGAGACTTTCCCAATGCAGCATCATTTTTGAAAAATAACCGGTTTCTTTTACGCACGGCAGCTAGTACGTAGAAACAAAACCAGTATAAGCTGAACCAGCGCTACACTACAAACGCCTGAAACCAGAGACCCGCTCAAGGTCAAAGTGGTTCTACCGACGAGCGGCCGTGTGTACAGAAAACCGTTGGTCCTACTATCTACGGAAATAGTCTACTACTACTTTTCAGTAAATTTCTAACCGGTGAATTACTGAACTGCAACAACGCTCAAGAATACTATTTATAACAAGACTGAAGAATTACCCTACTCTCGTTTCTTTTATATATCTTGAAAGAACAAACATTTCTCGCGGGACGAAGGCAGAAGAAAAATCTAGTATTGTAAGTTAAGATACTATATTTCGTTTCTTTTGCGTTGTTCCTTTGAGAAAATAACTACAAAAGCAGATCAAAACGGTAAACGATTTTGCTTTAGTATATTTTCCTAAGAGGGAGAATGATAGGACACCTGATACGGCACGACAATATCCTGAAAAACATTATGAAAGGAAAGATTGAAGGAAAGAGGGGACGAGGAAGACCTAGGCGAAGCTACTTCGACCAAATAAAGAAAACGTCAGTGTCGTGTCGTTTCAGCAAGTAAATCAGCTTGCGATACAACGTGATGACTGGAAGTTACTCCATCGGTAAGAGCCAAGCTCTTAAATTAAAGAAGAAGAAGAAAATAATTTCCGTGATCTGTATAGTAAACTTTACAGAGGTAAAAAGTAACTCTTTTAGGGCAAATGACACGGTGAATTTTGTTTTCAGTGCACTCCTCTTTGTAAAGTTACGTAAAAAAGAAGACAATGAGGTTTACTCTAAACTATCGACAACGAAAACAACATGGTACTTCAAAAAACAGTCGAATCTAAAACTATTCGTTCATGACAATAGAAGTGGAAACAAAACAAGTACAAGCTGAACTAGCGCTATGCTACAAACGCTTAAAACCAGAGACCAGCTTAAGGTCAAAGTGTTTCCACTGACGTGCGGCCGTGTACCTTTAGATTTTCTTTAAGACAAATCCCCGGCCGATATTCTTTATTTTTAGTGAACGATGGTTTGAATTTGACTATTTCCAAGTGGTGTCGAATCGATAATGTTTTGTTGTCTATAGAAAACCACATGACTAGGTTTCGGTTTGCGATGGCAGAAGATTGTCTCGCAATAGCAAATTTAAGAAGGTATGGTGCAAGCTAATAAAAAGATACGGCGAAAGGGTACTTCTCGGTCTTAAAAGGCGACCAAGGGATCTAAAGCTAGAGGTTGTGCAGTAGCATCTTTCTGCGTATTGTATCAACTTATAGCTGTGGTTAATATCGTCCACAAATATACCGCGCATTTTTGGCTTCTGCTGTGAAATTTTGGGAAGATCTCCCTCCCTTGTCCAGCAGTGGATTTTTATGCGGTATGATGATGATGATGCCTATTCTGAGGCAAACCGTCTATTCCCGCGCGATAATTTTGAAAGCAAACTCTTTCAAGAGCCTAATCATACACTACACGACGGCTATTCAAAGATTATTTTGCACATTACGAATTAAATTATTGCGATTTTAATGAGAAGCTAACTAACAGCAAACTCAAAGAGACTATAATAAATAATTCCAAAAGACCAGGGCTATAATTACTAACTCAACTGTAGGAACTAGAATATTAATAGAAGGCAAACCTAAAATTATATTCTCATCAGTCGAGTGGACACTACGAATAATTTAGTACTAAACCAGCAAGTTGGCACGGCCGGCGCTAGATTACAGCGTTCAGATAAATTATCTTGAATAGTTAATTCCTTCTCATTTCCAACAACATTTAGGTCAACTTTCCATTTAGATACCTTAATCTAATCTCTGGTTAATAGGATGTAGACGCTATTTGAGACGTAAGCGTACTAGGCTGTCTACATTAATACTGTCTAAAGCCGTAATCACAACTTCCTAAATTCAAAGACTTATTCGGCATAGATTGCTGAGAGGCCTGGTTCTGTTAATTCCAATATCCTTACTTCGGCGAGCAATTTATACCGAATTAGTTTCTGAATTAAGGAAGGTGTGATAGCGGCTTAAATTATCTGTCCTGCGTGCTCCAAAATGCCTTAAATTGCTGTTTGGAAAACGGCTTTTACCTAATGAGTTCCAACTCAAATGATTTTGAATTCATGGATTCGATAAGTTTTTTCTAAACAAGAAAGATATCTCCCGAATGCTTGTAACTGAGACCAGGAGACTGAACAACTTTCTCCAAGGGACATAGGTCATACAAAAAAATATTTAAACCTCCCAAAGTAACTGCAACACGTAATAGCGCCTTTTGTGTGTTAAGTATTTCTTATTAAAGTGAAAGTTACAGATTTTTGGAGATGACTTTTAAACGCTGTAGTATACATACAAAGAATTTCCATGTTTACGGTCAGATTTGAAAATTAAATCCTTTGTAATCACTACTAATCACTTATCAAGCTTCAGCTATTTTTCAAGTGAAATTTAAATAAACCAGACTTCTAAATTTCCTTATTAACTAACTTTCCTTGTTAACTTAACTCAGGTTTCCAATTTTGTTTTAAACTTTCAATTTTCGATATATCGACGCTACTTCGATACAGTCAATTCATTCGAAGTTATCTTCGTTCATTGACAATAGAGTAGAATACTGGTTTGATGGATCGTCAAATTGGCATTGATTAGCATCCAACCAATATCCTACTCTATCGTCAAGGTACGAACTTTGGGATTTGCATGTATCGAATAGTATCGTATCGATATATCAAAAATTATAGTAGACCACCTGACAACGAAACGACATCGATACGATACTACTTCAAAATATTCAAATATAAAACTTCGTTCGCTGACAATAGAGTAGCATTCTTAATTAATTATAAAAATAAGAATTGTTAATAATTACTTAATAATAGTACATAGCTTGATTAGGGTGACAGCAGGACATAGATATGCGTGAAAACGGCCCTGAGTCAAGATGCTTTCTACAATCGCAAACGCTAGTAGAATAGAATGAAAATGTACGGGAATGACATTAGCGATAGAAATGTTGCGTCACAGCTAATGTCAATCCCATACATTTTTATTCTATTCTATAGCGTTTGCGATTGTAGAAAGCATCTTGACTCAGGGCCCGGACGCAGCACGCATCTCGGTCGCTTCAATATTATATGAAGTCCTCGTCAGAGAGATTATAGTATTCATTGATATGAAGTCACTAAACGACGTAGGTATATATTCTGATTCTGTGCAAATTATCCGACTAATAATGTAATTTTCGCTGTCGCAAGTTCAAAGAAGACTTGGAAGCATAATAAGGTGAAGTACTGCAGTAGTTACTTACGTGGATGTTCAGTATTAATGTCTCGTAAGTAGTAGGTATCATCCAATCGGCTTACCTGCAAAGAATAACAAACTACAATTAAACGTAACTCAAGCTTTCAAACACTGAATTGAAAGGAATAACTGGGAAATGGAAAACAAAGGTCTTACTTAAGGTACTAATTGGAGAAATATAGGTTACCCCAGGTGAGTTGGAAAAGGCCTCATTAAGTATACAACTTATTATTGCTGACATTTTCTCTGTCAACGAAGCCGACTCAATGTGACTTTAAGATTAATTTATAAGCCTTTCTCTAAGATTCATTTATAAACTTAACGGTCCGAATGTCAAAAGAGTACTAATTAAAATGCATCTAAGTTAATGCAAAAGAAAATAACTTTACTTGCTTACGGCCAGAAAGAAGGTACGTTCCGGCAGCAACCGCTTGTTCCTGGCTCGTCCGTAAATAATGACAATACACAGCGCTCTTAGAGACACCGGGAAAATAAATACTCCGGGCTTTCTTTACTTTTCCGGTCTCGGTACGTAATGTACTAAGAATTAATAGCAGCTTGTTTAGTTTGAAGAGTAATCAAGAGTAGATTTTTAAAAGACATAATTAGTTAAGTATTCGCCATTACCTTTGACGATGAATAGAGATAATTTATTTCAAAGTTTTAAAGTAGAGATATGAAAAATTAGCTTTTTCTAAAGTAGTACAGGAAGTGTTCAAATAAAAACAATTTTCAAGTATCTTTTTATTAGCTGTATTACTCAACCCCCAGCACCAATTTCGACGGCAAAAAATTCTAGACGGAATCTGAAGCTAGATTTTCATAACGATTGGACGAAGGCGCAAAGGCTTTTTAACGTTCGACTCAGCACGTCAGTAGATACACTTTGGACTTTATGGAATGGTTATAGAGTTACAAATGTTTCCACCGACGTGCGGATGATCGTACTTACAATTTTTTACCGCGCAAAAATGAACCTAGAATTAAAACGTTCATTTTTTTGCAGCGGTTAAGCGGGGATTTAAGAGGCAGTTTTAAATTAAAAACACAGAAGGTTGCGGTACATAATAATCGTAAAATGCCATTATTACGGTGAGCTAGCCGCCATTTTGTGCTTAAATCTGAAATGAATGACTGCGGAGACTTAGGAAACTTTATAAACTTTATTTATTTATTTATATTATTATTTATTTATTTATTATAACGAACTCCTAAATGCTACCATTTGTATTCGCAATGGGATCATTTTCAAATGAAACGTGAATTAGAACGCTCGTAATACTTAAAAGAGTTATCTGAGAGACGCTTTAAAGATTGTAAAGCAAACGTCATGACAAAAAAAAGCTTTAGAAGAAAGAAGAATATGTAAATGTCAAAGTATGTTTTTTTTTATATTCCCATTGTAAAGAGCCAACTCATAAAGCCGTATGGTATTTAGCCCGGTCCCTTATAATCTTATATCGCCAAATTCACCAAATTGCACCAAATTTTTTCCAGGTACTAGTTAGGTACATAGCTCTCAATTTTTGATAGGAGCCAATTCTTGAATTTTCTACGGAAATTTTTTGAAATCCAAGAATTGGCTCCTATCAAAAATGAGAGCTATGTAATGTACCTAACTAGTACCTGGAAAAAATTTGGTGGAATTGTAAATCGTGTCTACGTGAAACAGCTAACTGACCGCACTAATTGGTTTGTTGCTATTTTTAGGGTTCCGGAACACAAAAAAAAAGAACCAATAGGATCACTTTGTTGTCCGTCAGTCTGTTGAGACCCATTTACTCACGAACGGGTGAAGGCATCCAGTTAAAATAATTATCAAATATAAAGGTCCATGGACCTATTATTATTACCTAGTTTTTAAGTATGAACTTGTAGCCGTACGAGCGGTACTCTGTCCTCGCAGATAAACCACGTGAAATTCCAGTAAAGTTCTTAAATATTTTTTTTATCTATCTATCTATCTACCATTTCATGCTTCTACAACAACACAAGATACGGCCGATTGTGTCTTCATCTCCATACATTTATGAACCAAACCAAAACCTACAGGGTACTTCCCGCTAACCTAGAATCATGAAATTTGGCAAGAAGCTAGCACAACCAAAGGAAAAATTCTAAAATCAATAGAACTTTTCTCACAACCAATTATTACCATAATTCTAACAAATACTTTCTTCTATTTCAAAGAACGAATTTTAAAAAAGTCTTCAGAAACACGTAAGAGCGTCTTTTTATCGAACTTTTTCATTCAAGCGGAATATCTTTTCAAATACGTTTTAGATGGAATCTTTTTAGGGTTCCGATACCAAAATGGTAAAAAAAAGGAACCCTTATGGTGCCGCTCTGTCTGTCTGTCTGTCTGTCTGTCCGTCTGTCTGTCACACCTCTATATCTCAGCAACCACTTATGCTATCAACCTGAAATTTGGAATAGTTTTAGAATATAGTTGCCCAACTTAATTGCACAAGAAAAAATTTTGAAAAAAGTATGATTATTAATATAAAGGGGGCCAAAATAGGGGGGGCCAAATTTCAAATTGTCGCTACTAGGTCGAGTGGGGTATCATATGAAAGGGCTTTACTTGTACATTTTAAAATATATTTTTGTATTTTTTTAAATTTCTTAGTTTTAAAGTTATGATGAAAAATGTCAAGAAAAATACCATTCCCCCCCCCTTATCTCCGAAGTTTGAGTAAGGAAAAATCTGAATTAATTACAGTTGACAGAAGTTTATATAAACTTTACAGCAAAAATAAAACGATCTTTCTAAGTTGCACAGTTTTTCAGAAATCTGCAAAAAACCTTTACAAACAAATTTAGTTTTGCGGTCCTGAAAATGGACTTTATTGCTTCCAAAAATACTATAGGTATATCGGAACCCTCGGCGCGCGAGTCCGACTCGCACTTGACCGGTTTTTTTCACATCAATTTACGGAGTGGTACCATAAGACAAGCCCAAATTCACAGGAAACTCGGCAGGCAGTCTTAAATTGTAAAAAATTACCATTCAAATTGGAAGGGCGGTGCAAGGGGAATTAGTGTGAGTTACTCGTGAACTGTCTGCGAGGGTCCCAGCTTTTGGACGTGGAACTCGTTTCTTAAGACAGTTAATAGGGATTCGAAAATAAAAAAACCGGTCAAGTGCGAGTCGGACTCGCGCGCCGAGGGTTCCGATATACCTATAGTATTTTTGGAAGCAATAAAGTCCATTTTCAGGACCGCAAAACTAAATTTGTTTGTAAAGGTTTTTTGCAGATTTCTGAAAAATTGTGCAACTTAGAAAGATCGTTTTATTTTTGCTGTAAAGTTTATATAAACTTCTGTCAACTGTAATTAATTCAGATTTTTCCTTACTCAAACTTCGGAGATAAGGGGGGGGGAATGGTATTTTTCTTGACATTTTTCATCATAACTTTAAAACTAAGAAATTTAAAAAAATACAAAAATATATTTTAAAATGTACAAGTAAAGCCCTTTCATATGATACCCCACTCGACCTAGTAGCGACAATTTGAAATTTGGCCCCCCCTATTTTGGCCCCCTTTATATTAATAATCATACTTTTTTCAAAATTTTTTCTTGTGCAATTAAGTTGGGCAACTATATTCTAAAACTATTCCAAATTTCAGGTTGATAGCATAAGTGGTTGCTGAGATATAGAGGTGTGACAGACAGACGGACAGACAGACAGAGCGGCACCATAAGGGTTCCTTTTTTTTACCATTTTGGTATCGGAACCCTAAAAATACAGTGCGATAAGAATATTCGTTTAATATTCATTTATATTTACGTATTGATTTATACTCGAAAAATGTCAAATACTACATAGTTTCGATTTAAGTCATGCTCTCCAAGCTCCAATCCAGCAGATTCATGTTCCATTTTACTCGACATTACTTAAAATAACAGATATATGTAACAGGCAAATTGTTTAATTGGTCCAGGTAGGTTATATTGGGCACTAATTTATTTAACATCATTTGATATATATTAATTCTCTTTTAGATATAGATGCGACATTTATTAAGTTTAGTGAATTTAAGGGCCGTTTGAACTAAACTTAAGAATCGCCTAAGTTCTTGCTTAAGGGCCATCAAACTATTGCTAGGAGTGTCCTAAACAAGTTAGGGGCGATTCTTAAGTTTAGTGCAAACCGCCCTAAGTTTTTTATTGTAGACATTTATGACATTCTAACTCAATTATTTTATTACATAGACTTATGATATTCGAACACAGTGTAACTGTTAATGAACTAAAATAATAACATGTAAAATGATGAATTTCACAATTTGTCTACGGCAGATATAACATGGCCTTTTTATGACATTTATAAGACAAAGCTGTCGACATCCATTGACACCGCTTGAAAATCATATACCTAGATATCTCAAATGGTGATGGCCCTTTAAAACTTACCCCAACCCCAACTCGCACAGAGTAAAAAATTTTTTATATCCAAGTTAAGAATTTCAACGGGCCATCAAAAAATCGAGCCAATTACGTTCGCCGTTGTCTGGCAGCCCTAGCATCGGTTTTATATTCCGACGACTGCTCTAATAAATAAACCTGAAAACTTCATACGAGTTAGTCGGTAGAACTATGTATATTTATAATCCATCCATGTTTATGAAGCGATCGTGGACGGCCGAGTGGACGAGTCATGCTTGGATCACGTATGGGTGCGAGCGAGACGAAACGAGACTGCAACGGCCTTTCTACTCGAGGCGCATATTTCCGACCATCATGCGGTAGGCTTGTCATTAGATTTGCGCGAAAAAACTACTAATAATATGAATACAAGTGGCGGTAAACAGGTGCGTGTTTGTATTAGTGATAATATAGTGAATCGAAAACTCGAAGCTTACGATTGGGCAAAGTTGTTATTAATCACATGTCCCCTAGTGCTATATCAGACCTTAACCGGCGTATTTAATAAGATTTATGAAGAAAGCACAGTTACTTTGACGTTAAGAAATAAAAGAAAGACACAACCATGGATAGATAGGTACTTATTTAATATGTTAATGCGAAGAGACTATCTATTTAGAGTATGGAAATCTTCACCAAAAAATATGAGTAAGCGATTAGAGTATACTAGATTTAGGAATAAAGTAAATAAGTTAGTTTTTGAAGCTAAAAACAAATACAGACAGTCGGAAATACGTAAATGTGAAGGTGACTACAGAAAAATATGGACAAACATTAATTCATGGCTAGGGCAATCAAAACGTAATCTAGATGATATAATTTTAAGGTATTTAGGTAAAAAAGAAAGTATTCAGGATATTTGCACAAATTTTGCCAAAACATTTACAAAAGAGATAAAAAGTATTAAACATAATTGTGATATTAAATTTCTGGAGAGGCAAACCTATGTAACTGAAAGTATTGTAAGTTTTAGATTTAAAAAAGTGAACCCCACTGATGTAGGGAAAATTATTAACGGTTTATCTAAAGAAAAAGCGCCTGGTATAGACCGCATAAGAGTTAAGGACCTAAAATTTGTACATAAATCGTTAAGCCCCATTATTGCCAATTTTATAAATATGAGTATAGCTCAAAATGTTTACCCAGATAAATTAAAACACGCTATAATACGCCCGATTCATAAATCCGGAAGCTACTCAGAATACGTAAATTATAGACCCATCGCCATACTCTCTGTAATAGATAAAATCTGTGAAAAAATAATCGTTGGTCAAATCAGTAGGTTTCTAGAAAGTAACAGTATATTGTCAGATACGCAGCACGGTTTTAGAAAGGGCCGCAATACAGTGACGGTACTGACGCGGTTTGCAGATCATGTCAATGACAGCCTTAACTCTGGAAAACAGTAAATAGCACTCTTCATTGATTACAAGAAAGCGTTTGATCCGCTAGATCACGACGTCATGCTACAAGCCATGGATGAATGTGGAATCCGTGGTCCCACAAACTGCTGGTTTAAAAACTATTTAACCAACCGAAAAATACACACTGTAATCAATGGAGTGGCCGGTGAAGAGGCTGTTGTTGACCTAGGTGTGCCGACCGGGTCAGTGTTTGGGCCGGTAGGCTATATTATGCACGTTAACAGCGTTGCTAATGTTGTAAAAAAATGTCGAGTGTATATGTATGCTGATGATATGTGCTTGATTTATGCGTCAAAAGACATAAATGTAGTTCAAATGGCCATACAAGAAGATTTTGAACGAATCAGTAAATGGGCACATGACAATGGCATCATCTTGAATATTTCAAAAACGAAATACATACATATACACTCGCCATACAACAAGTACGCTAAAAACTTAAAAGAAAATATAGCAGTGATCGGTCACACATATCAATGTTTACATTTAAACAAAGTAGATTGTAGGTGCTCCAAATTAGATTGTGTCGACAAATATACTTACCTAGGGTTGACGGTTGATAAACACTTCAGCTGGAAACTACATGTGAATGTCGTTTGTAATAGGCTAAGATCTGTCTTAGGAAAATTTTATCACTTAAATAGGGTGTTAAATAAACAAACAATGTTCATAGTCTATTTTGCACTAGCAGACTCACTCCTAAGTTACGGGCTCATAGTGTATGGACGCACCTTTGTCACATATTTAAATGAAATAAAAAATATACAAATTAGACTTCTTAAGTTTCTTGTAAACAAGAATGTTAAAGCATTGTGTAATAAGGAATATGAAAGGCTATTTCCCATTTGCAAAATTTTGCCTATACACAGTAAAGTCCAATACCTAATAGGAGTTGAACACTATTACAGCGATAATTATAAGACGAAAATAGAAAATAAATATAATACACAAAGAGTGAGGGAAAGCAAACTTGTTCAACCAAACTCTGTTAATTACTATGGAGAGAGGAGATCAGAGTACCTAGTGCCAAAAATATTTAATCGAATAAAAATTTTAAGAAGTAGTTCTAAATTAAGTATAAGTGTTTTAAAGAATAAGCTAAAGGAGTCATTGCTTGATGACTTGAATCAGTGAAATGTATCGACCTCCTGTATTTTGTTAATTTTTCATTATTTATGTGACTGTGAGTTTCTAGATTGCTGTTTTTTATGTGTAAGAAAACTGTAGGTAGATAATGTTTAAGTAACGAGCGCGTCTCGCCATCAAACTGTAAAGTTTGGCGAGTAGTTTTTAAGAAATAATTTGTATTTTACCTATTACTTTAAATAAAAATAAAAAAAAAATGTATCTCTCTTTTATATTTTTCTTATTTATCTTTTATCTATACAGCGCGTTCCTAATGATATGTAATAACTCGTAGTTTTGAATAGCTTCTGAGTATTTTTTTTTCTTAGTAAGCCCATTGACGATAAAAAAAAATGTGTATCCACCGCAGGACAGGGAACTCCCTCCCCGGACTACAACAAAATCGTGTGTACTTTGGAGGAGAATTACCATAGTCACCACGCTTGTAAGCGTTGTGGCTCATGATCGCAGTATGTAAGTATGTTTTTCTATTTTATAATTTTTTACTCATAACTTCTTTTTTTATTTAAGTTGTCAAAGCAATTCACGAAAGTTGTATACTTCTGTAAGGATGTATCATCCAGAATTAGCCCTATAACTACATTAATGTATAAGAATTGGTGATATTGTCGATGAAATGAATAAATAAATAATAAATGTAAGATGGTACAGTCAAGAGCACATCAAGCTTGACACAGTGGACTTTGTACCGTTCTTATTTCAATAGAGGTACGGGCTAGAGTCACACTGAGAGTGTCAAGCTTGACCTGTCGTTGACTGTACAATACACAGAAAGATGCTGCTGTCCATCCTCCGGTTCATAGACCCTCAGTCGCCTCTTACGACACCCACGGGTAGAGATTGGTTGGTTACTATTCTTTGCCACACGGATGGATTGTGTATAAGTACAATCTATAAATCGAGTTTACGTATTTAATAGTAGATTGTTTATCAAGGAGCAAAGAACAATTTTAAGGGCGAGAGCGTTTTTTGAATCCAGAGCGGAGGGCAGGATTCTAAAGTAGAGCGCAACGAGGGATTCAAAGTACGTCGATCGAGCTAGTGTTGCTCCCGAGGTGGACGTTCTACTTTTTATCACCCTCTCTATGGAAATAAAACAATTAAAATAAAACATTTTTTTTACTATCATCCGTATAATTATATCCACATTCCTAATTCAAAAAGATGTGATAAAAAAACATTTGATGATTATGTGTTTCGTTGTAACAAAGACAACAGAAACACAGATATCAGTAAAATACTCAAGTCATTAAAATCTGGCGATAATACATCGTAAATAGGCAGTAAACGATACAATATAAGGTCGAAGCAAGTTTTACAAGCACAGACATAACATAACCAAGTCGTAACATTGTTCTTAACTGTGCAATGCCGGAGAATAGCAGTATTGGTTCTCAAATAGGACTATTACAAAACTTGGCAAGCTCGATGAAACAAACATACAACTTGGGATATTCGACCGGGCCCTATTCAAACTGTTTGCTAGGGAAGCCATCTTTTAACAACATCCAACTAGAACTACCTTTTGTGCTGAAAGAAATACGGTACAGAGTTGAATGGAGAGATGTTACTGCCAGTTTTATTACACATGCCATCTCAGTCTTACTTTGAAGTGTGATAAGGTGAGGTATATAGCGTTATGGGTTATGAAATGAGCTCTGTTCCCCGGAGAAAATTAAATTATGAGTTCGGTGCGTGAATAAAGTGCGACATGTCTACTTATTCCTCTTCGTTTTGACTTGAATTTGTCGGAATATAATTAACATGCTTTTAAGAGATGTGTTCACAAGGAAATTATTATTAGGAGTGTATTTTGTTTGAAATCTTTCATCATTCAATTTTAAATTGTCGTCATTTACACTCAAAAACACTTATTATCGTATTTACACGCGCAAAAAATAAAAAAAAAACAATTTATATTGGAAAAAGCTTTGCGAAATAGAATATGGAGGTATTAAGCCTATTGAAGTGAAAAGAGGCAGTGAACGTGTGAAATTTATAATTTAACCGCAAATAGAGAGTGAAATAAATTGGTTTGCGGCGGGAACGCGTTTCTGCGCCATTAAGCACGCAAAACACATGACGTTGTCACCAACGGTTACTCGTAATACTCGTACTGATTTAAGTTTGTGTTTTTACATTAGTGTCCTGTTCGGAAGGGGCGAATTCGCTGCGAATTTTTTTTGCGCAATTTCACGTACCTACAATGCCACTTTGTTTAGCCGTGAAAGTGATCAAAATGTTAAGGGGCTGATAAGAGCTAAATACGCTTCACTTGAGCAGGTTTTTAACGAAAAGTGATGAATATATGGCCGTGAAAAAAATTATGTGACAAATTAATATAGCCGACTCCGAAACACGATTAAATATATTTTGTACGCCATAAAAAAATCCAAAGTTACCTCTGCTTTTTGCTATTAAACCGTTTCTCTTAAGTACCCATTAATCTATGATGCCAAAATTTTTACAAATTATTTAATACATTATGCATAATAATATAGCTATTTGATAATTAATATTATGGGTACAGATTTTGAGAAAAATGCAAAAATGAGCGAAAAACGTAAAACAGCGCGAATCCACTCCGTTCTAGCACGCCTATTCTGCCCTTTGTTAGAAAAGGAGGTAATTCAGCTCTTATCAGCCCCTTAACGATTGTACACATGGCCACTCGTCAGTGGAAACACTTTGACCGGGTTTGGGCGGGTCTCTGGTTCTGGGCGTTTGTGGCGTAGGGCTTGTTCAGCTTATTACTACATCGTTTTGTTACGACTTGCTTGCTGCCGCGTAAGACAAAACGCGCCAAACTTACGCGTACTTCTAAACCAGGGTCATGGAGATGACTTTTTATTAGTACGGATCAATTTGTATTTCTTTGTCATCATAAAATCCCATTAAAAGTTCACAGTTGGACAGGGAGTTTCTCCAGAATTGGGAAAGGGAGTAAGTAAGTACGGTCAACCGCACGTCAGTAGAAACGTTTTCAACTCTATTACGACGCCATAAAGTCCAAAAGTGTTTCTACCGATGTGCTGTTGAGTGTTCCATAGTCACCAAGCTTGTTAGCGTTGCGGCTGGCACCATGGGCCGTGGTTGTTGGTACGAACGAAGTGCTTATGTACGGTAAACCGCTTGTCGGTAGAAACTTTTTCAACTCTATTACCACGCCATTAGGTGTACAATAGTACGGTACAAAAAAGAACGCTGATGCCCTGATGCCCATTCTTCGGTTCAAATCCCTTAGTCGCCTTTTACGACACCCGCGGGTAGAGATGGGTTGGTACTATTCTTAGCCGTATTTTAGTCCTTTTCTATATAAAGGGACGGTTAATGTGCTCAACAGTTTATACAAACGAACATGAGCTTTGTACCTACACATACATAAAATCACGCCTCTTTCTCGTCGGGGTAGGCAGAGACCACGGCCCTCCACCTGCTACGATCTTGACATATATCCCTCGCTTCCTCTACTTTCATCAACACTGTCTTACACGCTTGTCGGTTTAGGGTAGGGTACTTTTAACCTGCAGCCTTTATTTAGAACGTCCGGAATTTGGTCTTGCCCCTTCCAAAGTTTCCACGCACTCTCGCCTGGTGGATCTCTTTCGTCAATCTTCGTCCATTCATCCTCTCCACATGAATATATTTATATATTTGTACTTCATATGAGGGTATCCGTAATCAAATTGATATATTTTCTGGTTGTCTAGCCTCCTTCAAAAACCAATTGCGCTGTTTGTAAAACAACGGTAAAAGTAAAGTACTACTCAATTATTATTTAAGTTAATAAGTTAGTATTAGTGTAACGGCTGGCTACTCCGGCTACTTTCATATTGTTATTACTTTTGCATGCTGTGTCTGCATCAAGAAGGGCACAACGCCTATGTGTTGTATCCAGTTTTGTGGACCATCAATTAAAAAAAAAATTGTTATACCACTATATCACTCAGTTTACTCCTAATTAACAGCATCATCCGCATAATTGTGTTTAATCTGCAATATGCTAACTTGACGCTAAGTTAATAACATCTGTGTCGGGATAGTCAGTAATAACAGCTCGTATTCAATACATATTATACAGGCTGTTAATTTGATTGCTTGCCATAGCTTAGGGGCGGGAGCAGTATCAGTAACTGAACAACTTTTCCCAAGGAACATAAGTCAAAATACGAAAATCAATTTTTGACCTCCCATAGAAACTGCATCGGCTGACAGCGCATTTGTTATGGAAGGTCAAATTTGGTTTTTCGTATTTCGACCTATGTTCCTGGGGAAAAGTTGTTGTTTAGTTACTGATACTGATCCCGCCCCTGAGCTATGGCACGCAATCAAATTAACACCCTGTATAACGTACACAATGTCTGTTATTAGCAATTTAATCATCTACAAAGTTAATAGTGATGTATCAGTCTGCAATTTTGGCAAAGCAAACGCATTAAAAATAATTTTGCTATAAGTATGTTAATATTTATGACTCTTTTTAACTTATCTAGTCATCATAACATCCCATGAAACGTCCACTGCAGGACAGAACTCCAGCTAAAACGCGTGGTACTTTTGGGGGTATTTACCACGCACGCTTGTAAGCATTGCGGCTGGCGACTGCTGTTGTTAGTGACCGCAGTAAAATGGTACGATACACAGAAGGATACTGCTGCCCAACCTATGGCTCATAAGCCCTTAGTCGCCTCTTACGACACCCACTAGGTTGGTACTATTCTGTGGCGGCACCACACTGACCAACCTATCTAGTAGTAAGTATAAGCATTTGCAGACTTATTGAAAATTTATAAATAATCGATATAATCAAGTTCAACAAGAAATTCGGAGCATCTATAGTAATGTAAATTACATTGAAGCTCGTTCCTTTGATCCATTAGCGCGCGTCGGCATACTCGTAAATTACAAACAATTCGGCACGCTAGATTAACTGGGATTATGAAACTATTAATTTGAAATTAATATACTTGCTCCATGTGAACTTTATATAGATATTTTCACCATGATATATTGCGTATTAATACGGTATTACGTCTTGAATTCTAGTTAATTTAATTTTTGACTTGATCGACCAACAACATCATTCGTCATCGTTTAACCACAAGTCTAATAAATCGGTAGGTATATCTATTACGAGTAGTAGTATATTAGCTAAGCTACTTTTATATTTATAGTACTTATAATATTTATAATTTGTTGTGATGAAGTTAGAGGTTACAGCAGCGCATTTTTTCAGACAAATAAAATAATGCTATTTCAACATGCGGAAAGTAATACAAAAGTATAAGAAATTTAATGCTTGCTATGAACGACATACTTTGATTTATTTATGACTGCAATGCAAACTCGACAATAAAGGATGAATAAGCAGAGTCAATATTGGCCCAGTTTTATATGTTTTGATATCTTTGCAAAAAATATTGCATTAGTATGACTGTAACTATTTGTAAAGACACAACTATTATTATGAACATACATTATATTTTCAATCAAATGTCAGTAACACTTTTTTTTTTTTTCTTAAAATGTTTTTTTTTTCAGAATCCTTTCCTAAAGATATTTACAACGAAAGGTCCTGCACTGCTTGTATCAAATAAGTCAGTACTTACGAAAACACAAGACACTTTCCACAAAGCTTTATCAGTGCCCTGAAAAGTAGGGCAAATCGCCTTGCGCGGAGTTAACGACAAATATGGAAAATTGAACGTTGCAAATCGAAAAGCAAGTAATTGAAAACGGGTAATAAATCTGCGAACACAGGCATCAGAGATCGTAAAGCGTGGAGTGGAGAGGCAGCGAGGGAGCAACAGTCAGACCACCAATACAATACTTCACGGCCCCGCGCAAATCCGCGTGTCAGAATAGAGCCATCTACCGGCGTAATTGAAAACGATTAGAGCTTAAATAACTCTACCCAACTTTAGGGTTTACGGCTGCTAAGTATAGATTATTCAAGCAAACTAAAATATAGTAAATCCTATACTAACAAGCAATATTTGTACACATAAATACGAGTATATATATATATTTATAATTTAATCAGTTTCTTTAAAACGGCTCTAACGATTTTGATAACATTTACTAAACGGGGGTTTTCAGCGACGAGAAATCGATCTAGCTGGGTGTCATGTCTGGAAAAAAAACCGTTTTCTCCGTTTTTTGAGCATTTCATGAAAAGAACGTGTGTCAGAAACTCTACAGCGCCATCTGTTAGTAGGCTTATTATTATTATAAAACAAGTAAAAACATTTAGAAACTTATTAATATCTAAACAGCTTCGAACTTCATTCGTTTCGTGAATTTTTATTTGCTCTATAATAAGTTAAAATCCTCGGTATATTCAACATAAAATGTATAAATCTAACAACCCGGTACCGTAGAGGCGTGTCTCTATGTACTCCCGTTATCCGCTGCGCTCCTAGTAGTTGAAACTAAATTATCTAGTCACAGACAGACAGCGGTTGCGATATACATATTTATCAATGACAGCATTATTGAGATAAACTGTTGGATTGGATCAGTTAATTCGTAATAATGTTGTTTGGCAACCCGTTTGTGATATTATAAGATTGGATGGATATTGATCGGTGTTGTTTGGTAATCTCTAATCTACCTACATTACGGCTCTGGTTTGCCGCTAATCTAACTTTGGATTAACTAGATTGCTCAGTGAAGAGCGATAGATTTATTTATTGTCATGTCTGAGAGATAGATTTATTTAAATAGATTAGACTGAATTCATAGTTAAAATCTTGTATTTTTCTAAGACAAAAGGTAAAGCGTGATTTTCCTACGCGTTTAATAAATCCTACAGCTCAGATAAAGGTAGTACGACGTCACGACTACCCAAGTGCCTAGATTAGAGGCAAGTAATAACAGATCGCTATGCTAATCCAGTCCACATATTAATCCATGCCACGATACTATCTCGTACAAACTGGAACACCCTCCCGAGAGCCGGCTAACTAATGTTTATTTATCCATTACCACATATTATGTCACGACCGACTCGTGCTATCAGTTTAATACATCTAGAGCAGTTATTTTAAAGTGGGAGCGTGCATTATAAAGATACGGGACATAGAATTCAAACCAAAGATTCTAACTTATTCGTGTTCTGTTAAGATTAAAAATGAACATTAAAAATGGATGTTTCTATTTTTGAATTTTCGATTGCACTGGCCGCTAACACCGCTAAGCTTAACAAAAAAGAAAATAAGTTTAGCTCCATTTGCGTCCGCAGAGGTTTAATACCAAGCAAATCTCCAAAAGGGACGACGACTGCGCTGCGCTGATAAATTAATGTCGGTTGTAGTTCCAGCGGCGCTCAACGTGTCGCCTTGTGTCGCCTTGTCGGGGTTAATGGCGCTATTTGTGCGATGCTATCGTCGAGCCCCTGTTTATTGTCTACAAAACCCAGACAGACACCTGCAAGACTGCGACCAAGATATTTTAATACCACCTTAACTGGACAAGGCTATTATATCAGACTAGCTGTCTCGGATTTGGAAGCAAAATATTTGAGCTAGCTGAGTGCTATGTGTCCTATTGAAAAAGTTAAACGTAAAAGGTTGTGCTCCATGTTATAATAAAATGATGTTCATTTGATTAATTTAGTGTTAAGTCATTAAAAAAGAGCAAGTAATTATAAAGTCACAAAATAGATTTTAATATAAATTCGATATAGCTTACTTCTGTGTAAATAAAAGAAACCCATTTGGCCTTCAATTAGCGAGTAAAAAATGTGAGTATAAGTATTGATCACATACAAGTAAGTATTGTATAAAATAAGGCAATTCTAAAATCAAAATTACTAACATAAAATTATGTAGGTACACCATCGCCATCGGTACAATTTGTGGAGATTCGACGTCCGATTTCACTAATGCTAATGCATTCAAATTAAATGCGAGGGTATGAATTGAAATCACAAATTGGATTTAGTGGATGAATGCAATATGCAAATCGTTTCACATACAAGCGTTAATTTGCTCAGGGCAATAACAATAACAAGTTCTATCCTATTTTATTTGTGTAATTTTCATCCATTCACGGGTACGTACACCCAACAGCACTTCAATAGAAACGCTTTTGACTTTATGGCATGGTAATAGAGTAGCAAATGTTTCCACAGACGTGCGGTTGACCGTACTACAGTCGTAGCGCAGCCTAGCCTAGGTATCATATTAGTAGATTAGTAGCCAAGGGCTGTAAAGCATCAATTGCAGCCCGAAATATTTTGGCGCACGAGCGCAGCGAGGGCGCCTGTAGTTAGAGGGTGCAATTGATGCTTACACCCGAGCTAACTACTCTGCTTTACATCTCGATTGTGAGGTAAGTAGGTCCTTATTACCACCAAATTGTAGGTGACCAATTAGCGCTATAGGGTAATAATGTAGCTAGAAAAGCCCTAGGGCGGTAAGTAATTAAAACGCCCGCCGCCCCGCTGCAGGAGGCGGCCATCAAGGCGGACGTTTTAATTACTTATCGCCCTAGGGCTTTTCTATCTACATTATTACCCTAGAGCGCTAATTGGTCACCTACAAGCCCCATTTGGGGGTAATAAGGACCTACTTACCGAATATGAGAGATGTAAAATAATTTTGAATATCTACATATGTATACAGCCAGTAATGTCGGTACTTGATCCTATCAACCCGCGCTAACTGTCGAAACCATAGTAATTCTTTTCTATAATGGACTTCCTTTTGATTTTTAGAAAATGAAGTCAAAGATGCTACGAGCTTATTCTCTCACGACTTGAATACGTTCGGGTTACATGAACTCGGTAATACATAAGCCAGAGAGGGAATCAATCTTGCTGGAGGTGTTTAGCTGATTTTGCACAATAGTTTTTCAACACATAAAATGTTATTAAAAAGTCACCTATTGATAGTCAAGTAATCGTTAAATCATTTGAAATTTGAAGAAATAGTAACCTGCTTTAAAAGGTTAAGTATAAAACCGTTATTATAGGTTATGGCGAATATAATTATAAATTTAAATGCATAACTCACTTTATTAGTAGAAATTTAATGTATCTTAAGTTTATAATTACTTGGATAAACTAACTTATCTGTAAAATGTTTAATTAATCAATTAATGATCTAAAACAAGTTTTAAGCGTGAGTTAAGTGCGATAAAGCTCAATTTAATATTTAAGTACCTGGGCGACCGAGCTATGCTCTGTATGATTAAAATATCATTGGGTGAGCAAGCTATGCTACTCAACAACAGATGGCGCTGTAAGTTTCTTGAACGCACCAAAACGCGATAAGAAATATTTAAAAAGACGGTGAAAACGAATTTTCCCAGACATGAGACCAAGCTAGATCGATTTTTTGCCCCCAAAAAACCCCTGTATACAAAATTTCATAGAAATCGTTAGAGCCCTTTTCGAGAAACCGATTACAAATATATATACAAATATTGCTCATTTAATAGTATAGGATATCATAATTAATATTTTAAAAGTACTTAATATAAATTTCATGTCAATAGCGTGGGTAGTCGCTGGGATAACAGGTGTGGTATGACAGACAGACGAAGTATTATTATTGTTATTTTTATGCCACTTTGGTTCGGAACTCTAAAAAGCGACAAGAACGGCATAAAAGCTATCGATGTTGCATGATTGACGTTTGTAAAGCTTCGGACACTGCCCGGTTTAAGCCGCGATTACACCTGTTTGAATTTGACGACTGAATAAGAAATCTACCTTGGAGGCTACGTAGAAAAAGACATTTGTGAATTCAGAGTTCTAGCTAGAAAGCTAAGTAGAAAAAGTGCCTACTAATACAGTTGCTGAATAGTGATGTTCCGATAGCGATAGTTTCGCTGTCGGTAGTTGATCTTGAAATACAGTAACTCTGTTTAATAGCCTTATCGAAAATAATTTTTGTACAATAAAATACTATCGATTGTTAAAAATAAGCTGATACAACCTCAAGACAAATACAACCGATACTTAAAAGAAGAAAAAATTACAAACAAACTTATTTGCGGTCTTAAAGATGGGCTTTATTGCTTTTAAAAATACTACAGGAATATCGAATCCCTCGACGCGAGAGTCGGCCTCGCACTTGACCGTTTTTTTTAATATACTCGTAAGTATATTTTTTGTTCGATAAGTTGAATTAATCATTCGCACTTGGACATCACTAAACTTCCTAAGTCCCTTCAAGTAAAGGAGTTAGAAGGTTTAGTGATGTGAAAATTTTGCGAATGATTAATTCGAATCGAACAACTTGTCCATGAAATATAAAAATAAAGCATAATCTTGGTTAAATAATAAGTACTAATAATAAACTTAAAAAAATTCACTTTGAAATATTTGTATACGACTGTTCGGTTGAGTGAAGGAGTGATCACAGCTAGCTGAATTCAAAGACTAATTCGGCATACATTGCTCGTTTGGTATGTTTAAGCTTTTTTAAGTTTAAGTTTAATAAGCTATTAAATAACAACAAATAATAAAATTTGGTCAAGCGCAGTCTGACTCAAAAAATCTAGCACATTAACTTACTGAAATTTCAACTAATACAATTATGATTATGTGGTGGTACGGAAGCCTCGGTGCGCGAGTCCGACTCGCACTTGGCCGTTTTTTTTTTGTAGTAATTCTAGTGTTTTTCTATACAACATAAATTAGCTCTTACTAATATTTTCCGTACGTTAAGGTGTTCTATTCGTATTGGCCCTTCACTAAAGTTCCTTACTGTGTTGCTTACTATGCGGCTTACTCAGTTAGTGACTTACTTAGTTCCATCTTTCTACCTTCCTTTCCTACGTAGGAGACTAACTGACTTAGTGTGTGAATTCAGTCAGGTGTGATCGGTCCTTAACCCCCGTCGGATCGAGGTTGTAATGCTACATGCCAAATGCTAATAATATGGTATAAGTACGTATTACTGATTACCATAATTTGTCCGTGTGGCTTAAAGGCTGGTAATTTTGTTACACAGTAATAACTTTTCAGTTCAGTAAACGTGTTCGTTACTTGTACTTTATGTCACTGGTTTGAAGTGAGAGGCCACCAAAGATCTTTTATCTACCTACTCCTCTCGCTTCCTCGGCCGCCAAATTTAAGCCTGAAAGACGGGTCTAAAAGTGGTGCTGTCTTTGTTATTCTATATAAGCCGAAAAAGAGACAGCAACATTTTTATACCTGTTATTTTTTTTTGTCTTTAAATTGGCCTCATGGTCCGCATCTTGTTATTTGTTGTACGATGATGACATTCCCAGGCTGAATGCTAGATTGGTGAACTATAAACTTTTTCATGAACCAGAACCAATTTGGGTTGCCACAGTTTGCTGAACAGAGTATGTCGTAAGCATAACACTATTTGTAGCTCCAATTTTGTCGACATTTTTAACGTTTCATTATCAAAATTTAGAAAAACTCTCATTAATTAAACGCGTGTCCAAATAAGCCCCTAATTACATGCAAGCTGTGTTCGCCTGTAATTGGGTGTACATCTCGGTCTACGCTTTGTGCCTATTATTTTAATTACTATTAAGATGTACTTCTGTTAAAGAACCAAAAAATAAATAAATACCTATTATCTGACCTGCACAAAACTACATAGAAGCTACAAAAACATCTAGAGCATGCTCATCATGCCCTACAGTATGCTCGCTAAAAGATCTGTACAAGGCCAGACCAAATGCCATCTGCGTTGCCGAATACTGGTCTAAAAGAGTAAGAGTGTTGCCATCGACAAGAAGAACAAAACTTACCAACAAAAATAACGTTACGGCAGAAACAGGCCAAGGGGCTTCACAGTAAGTCCTACTACCCAAACTATGGTGATACTTGCGTATTTCCATAAAGACACCTTTGTTAACGTCCGCGAACCGAATAAAGACGGTAAGTGATTTGCATATGCAAATACGGCGTTGTTGGCTCGCTCGCTCGCAAATACCCGGCTGGCTGCAGGAGCGCTTTTCACATGACAAATCGTGCATTTTTGGGGTCGAGACACAAAAAGTACCGTGGTAGTTTGAAACTTAGGACTGTTAAAAATATTAATTGTGGTGCTTAAGTACATCACGGGTTCTGAATAGATAGATATTATATAGTAGGTAGTTGATATTTGTACTACATACTCGTATTAACTTATACTATGTATTACCTACATTCAAATATTTTTGTAACTATGTATTATATATCTCATCATATGGTTATCTGTTTTAAGTTACATTTACTTATTTATTTATCATAATGCATCATTTAAGTATTATTTTTACTGAACTGCACTACTCATAATATTACTACGGATTCCTATCCCAAAATTCCCAAAGCTTGTCTGGAAGAGATCGCTTTCAGCGATAAGGCCACCTTTCTTTCTTTAGTGACTATATTGTTTTTGTTTTTATAAATTGTGTGCAGTTAAGTGTTTATCTATCTATCTAAGCCAGAAGATATCGTTACGGTTGATTCACCGATTTCACCAATTTTTAGGCATATGTTGTTATAAACGAAAAAAATTATAATGGAGTAACTTTTTTGAGCAGAATACTCGATATACTCGTATAGACCGTAATAACTTTTCGGATTATTTTTAGCGCCATCTAGTGTTATAATTATACTGGTTTCGATTTTTATAATGCGATGGCCAGTCCTTCTTATCATTCGTCCATGATGGTATCAGCATTTTTTTATACTTTAAACCTTAAACAAACTTTATTAAGAAATAATCGTAAATCAATGGCAGAATTCAGCTTCAAAAAGCCACAAGGCCACAAGGCTTCCTTTGAAACCTTTCTTCTATCAAAACCTCTGTAAGATCCGAGACTAGTCGACCGAAAAACACTATTCGACTCTTTATCAGTTGAAGACAGTTTATCAATAAGAATACAGGTAACCCTTTCTATTGAACCAAAAAAAAAACGTGCTCAGTCAACCTAAGAGTACCTTTTTCATACAGAGGTGCATAATAATGGAATCTGAAATCGCAAAAAAACAGGCTTACAATTATCAGGGTTCCGAACAAAAAAATACTATAGGTATATCGGAACCCTCGGCGAGCGAGTCCGACTCTCACTTTAGGTGAACAGTTAATGATCAGGAAGTTGTATGTAGGATATAAAGTATTTATTTAAATATTTGCTGAATCTTGTATTACAGGAAAAGTAATCGAAATCCCTAAAAAAATCCATGCTCTATCGACTGTATCCAATGATCTTGCATAATGCTAGCCGCACCGGTGTTCATACTCGAACAAAAACGCATCTTGAACAGACCACTAACAAGGCAAAAACTGTCTCTATTATCTCATTAATAATGCTTCAAATGGAAGTATTGATATTGCAAGAAACTTACCTACACGTGGATTCAAGAAATAAATAAATGGTGTGTGGCGCAGCGGTAGTGCAATTTCCCGCTGCGCCAAAGTCCCGGGTTTGGTTCTCGGTCCCCCGGCAGATATCAGAATAATATTGGGGGACCTAGGCAAAGCCATATTACTAAACAAATACCTAAAAGCCATAATACTGAATTAGCCCTCATATAACGGCTCTTTCTGGTCGATTGAGCTCGGCTGCATATGCTGTCAGAAAAATCAGACAACTGACTGATGTAGCTACCGCAAGGCTGGTTTACTTTAGCTACTTCCATAGCATTATGTCTTATGGCTTACTGCTTTGGGGCCGAGCAGCTGATATACATTCAGTATTCGTTTTACAAAAGAGAGCTATAAGAGCAATTTATTGCCTGAAGACTCGTGATTCCCTGAGAGAACTGTTCAAGGAAATCAACATAATGACAGTGCCATGCCAGTATATCTATGAAAATATTATGTATGCTAGAAAGAACATTCATCAATTACCTAAAATTTGTGACAGGCATAATTTTAATACTAGAAATAAGCACAAAATTGATCAACCATATACTAGATTAACTAAAGTCAATACATCTTTCGTTGGTCTGTGTGTACGATACTACAACAAAATACCTGACAATATAGTGCAATTACCTGAGAGAAAGTTTAAAGAATGTGTAAAGCAAACGTTATGTAAAAAAGCTTACTATAGATTAGATGACTATATGAATGACAAAGAGGTATGGTGCTCTGATATTCCAGCGAAACACAAGAAACACATTGTAAAAAGCCGACTCTTAAAGTAGGCCGTGCTGCAGTGGTTTCTTGCCGTTTCTTTTACGCTGCCACAGCACGATCCGAAACGGCGTAGACTCGCTCTATTTGAATTGTATTCTGCATGACATTCAATAAGTATTCTGTAAAGAATCTACATTGAATAAAATAATCTGAATCTAATCTGAATCTAGGTATTTGTTTTAGGATCTGTGCATGTTGTTGTTGTATAGTCTTTATTGCACGAAAATTACAAAAGTACTATTGTCTAAAAGATTACATGCAAAGGCGGACTTATCCCTAGGTGAGATCTCTACCAGGCGTGTTTGTTTGTATCCAGCAGCCAAAAAGGATTTCCCTAGTTTGGAGCCTTTGCAGTTAAAGAAATACATTCTTTAACAATAATATATCCTATGGAAATTTTTCATTTGAACTAGAAAATCGCAAAATTGTACAGTCAACAACAGGTCAAGCTTGCAGTCGCAGGGCGACCCTAGCCCGTACGTCTATTGAAATAAGAACGGTACAAAGTCAAATGTGTCAAGCTTGATGTGCTCTTGCTTGACTTTACAACTACAGGCAATAAGAACGGTGCAACCATGCAACCCTGACGCATTTGAATCTATGTAACTGACCAACTGTTTTCAAGGAAAAAAGTAAAAAAAGAGATATTTACCTGCTTGCTAAATGTAACAAAAGAAAAATTTTAAGTATGTATTTTATACGTTTCTAAATAAATAAACAAACTCATTTCCCAAAGAAAGTTAATGATAATCTAAGTCGTTGCCTAAAGAAAGGAAACATTGAACGACAATGTCTACGAGCTTCATTTTTGTACTGAACAATAAAACAAAGGGGAGGCAGAAACGACGGCGAACACGCGAGGCGAGCGGCTCTCGAAAAGCTCGAAAAATAGCAACGAGTGTACGCCACGCTGCCGTATAAACCTGCCACATACACTACACGCCGGGAAAAGCGGGTACAAAAACTCATTGTTTTTTATGTCACCAGTGAGTAAACAAGCAAGATTGTAATTTAGCATCCCTGCCTTATGGCACCTATGGCCGTTTGCACTCTTGCTTAAGGGCCGTCAAACTATTGCTTAGGAGTGTCCTAAACAAGTTAGGGGCTATTCTTAAGTTTAGTGCAAACGGCCCGGCGGACGGGGGGGGGTGGTACTGTCTTATTTGTGACTTACCTTGTCACCTATAAGACAGCAGAAGCGCGTTGCTCAGCTGGAAAATTAAGATGGAATGACACCTTGCCCGTAATTTACGGGCTCCTTTACCTTTCGAACCAAAACACAGAGTATACGGCAGAACTAGTCAAGGGTATAATGACAGATTGGTTGAGAGTTTCGCGGTCGCAAATCTTCCCATATCGTGGTACTGCTATCTTAAAAAGGGTGTGATATATCAGAGACAGCATATAGTCCCAAAACAAATAACAGTGAATAACAGAGATATTATCTCGTTAAATCGAAAAACAGCCAACAACAAGTGCGCCAAATCATGTAAACGTGAGAATTATTATGAACCTAAAAAACACGACAGAAAAAAAACAGGCAAAGAATTTTGGTCCAAGACTCATAAAGTGATAATAACCTGATAATAACTAATATACTGACAAAATGTTTATGTTATTGCGGGAAGTATTTTAGTCATTTGAAAAATAGCAATCGTCGACCTCACAAACCCTGGTGTCAGAGTTGTTAAAAGGCCTCTGACATGGATCATTAGCGACTACATGTAGTAGTCGGGACCAACGGATTAACATGTCTTCACAAGCACGGAATGATCTAACTCTTCGGACAATCAGGTGATTCATCCTGAAATATTCTAACCAGAACTGGGGAGGTCGCACAAAGAGACTTTTGTTTGACAGTGCCCCCACCGGGACTCGAACCCAGAACCTCCGGATCGAGAGCCGAGCACTAACCACTATACCATGGAGACTATTAAAAACTTAGGCTGTTAACTTAAAACATAGCAATAAATGCATACCATATTGTATAAACTTACCATTACACGTGTATGAAGAACAGGCACTACTTTTGCTGTAAATATTCTAGTAGAAAGGCGGTCATTGTCCAACAAGACTTTCTTAAAATCTGTACTTCGAAAAATTACATCCTATACTATTAAACGAGCAATATTTGTGTATATATATATATATATATATATATATATATATATATATATATATCAGTTTCTCAAAAACGGCTTGAGAAAAATTTTGTATCCGGGGGTTTTTGGGGACGAGGACTAGGTCTCATGTCTGGGAAAAATCGTTTTGCCCGTGTTTTTAGGCATTTGAAAAAATGTCGCGTTTTAGACAGAAACCTACAGCGCCATCTGTTAGCGAGTAGCATAGCTTGCTCACCCGATGATATTTTAATGTTGAGGCGGCTATTATAGAGCGAAGCTCGGTCGACCAGGTACTATACATAAACAGGGATAAACAAAGATCACATTGTCCATACTTCTCTCGCTAACTTCATCAACATTATAAACACGCTCGTAGGTTTAGTTAGAGTACTCTTGAACCAGCTGGAATTTGGACTCGGAACATTCGCCAAAAATTCTAAAATTAGTACTACGCGCGCGGAAGACAGTATTCTTTAACTGATGTATTCCAGTTAGAGCTGAACACATTTGAACGATTATGTGAGTGGCAGTACCCTTACCGTGGTACTTGCTTGAGCACCCGTGCATGAACTAGGTATCTTGCTCACTGCACATATGTCCGTGTGTTGTTGTATCCATTACTGCCAGGAAAAAGAGAGCCAACGGGCTGTGTAATTGATTCACAGTTTGAAATCGCACGCGAACAACCCTCTGCTTATGTATCAAATGTTGTTTATTAATTCCACTTCATATTCGTGCGAGCATTTGAATTTCATTCTATCTCTCTCTGTCTTCATCTTTATTAGTTACGTAATACTGGCGCGAAATTTGCTGAGTATTATCAGCAAAGTTGATAACTTCCGAATCATTGTTGCTTGCATGTGGCGATCATAGTCTGAATCGCCCTTACCAATGAGAGAAGACAACGGTTTTATGAAATTTTTAAATGACTTTTTCGGGTCCTTCAGGGTCCATCTGTCAAATGTTGGTCAGTTAAAACTCACACTTAGCGGACAAAAACTAGCAAGGCGGCTGAGGTTCCCCCGAGCCAATACTGCAATCGAAACTAAACTTACGTATTTTCTTACGAGGGTATTGCAAGGTTACTTGCTAGGTGGTATCCTCTTAAAGTTAAAGTGTAATGTAATTTTTACGGCTGCCTCGGCCACAAACATTAATATTACCCTCGAGAAATAGTTTGAAGTTTGTACTAGCGGAAAATAAATGTCTACATCAAAGCGAACTTAAACCCACAATAAACAATATAGACCGTAATAATATGAGCAGTAAAACTGTAATAAAATACAGAAATAAAATAATCACTTCAAACAAAAACACGACAAAACGTTATTGAAATAAATTTACTGTTATTTAATATGCTTATAAATGTTATAAAACAGTGCCGGGTCTTATGCGTGGTCGTGAATCGGCTGTAAAAGATATATCCAGTGATTTGCGCGTTATAGAGAGCGATAAAATTGGTCGGTGAGAAGAGGGAATAATTTATAACAATAAAATGGTGTGCGGAGACATCGCGGGCGCGGGCGAAGCGTCTCCCTCGCAAGCGCATCAATAATTCATGCGACATCGCGCCATTGAGAAAGTGCTCTGTGATCGCAATACTAATTCCGCAGCTGAATCACTAAAGCTCTGAGCACCGCCGATGCCAACACACGTCTCCCAAACAAACCGCACAGGCAGAACATATAAAATATCAAATTCACAATAGTTTCCGAACGCTATTGAAGCACCAACACGTGTTAGTAATAATAGGAATGAACTAACACTGCTAAGATTTATTTTCAAAGCATTAAAGAGTAGCAAAAAAATCTATTGCGCGCTTGTAAGAAAAATAGCAGAGGAGATAGAGTCGGTAAGCGCATTCATCCCCTGGGACGGGCGAGTGCCCGCTCGGATTAATTCGTATAATTTAAACTCCAATACCAGGAGAATACGAGCTTTAGTAGGTATTCAGCTCACTGCGTAGCGTTGAGCAGACGGGAAAAACAGTAAATCAATTTAGTTTTACAAACATTTAGAAAAATTAATGTTTTAATCGCAGCTAACAAACAGAAACATCGCTGGATAATTTCCAGAGGAATGTCGGCAGTAAAATATATATTTGAAGACGGCGTGAATAAATAGCCAAAACGAACTCATTCACATTATGATTTAGCACCAAGTTCAAGGTGGTTGGGTCCATCAAACATTTTCAAAAGCTATGAATCTGCAGCCAATTTAGTTGGTGAGCTCCGTGAAAACCGCCCGTCTATCTATCGAGGGGAGACAGGGAGGTTCCACCCAGGGGGTGTGAGGGAGAGGTGGATATTTCATCGACTCCGGCTACAAGATGGCAGACGTTTGCGGTTGATAGTTTATAGTTATTGCGAGAGAGTGCGACGTGCCCGGAGCTTTATCACATTGTTAGCGGTGTTCCCGAGCCGCCGCCGCCGTCCACCGGATTAACTAGAGATCACACTCGGCTCGCACAACCCGACGCCTGTAATTGCTCTTAACACGATATCGATCATCCGCTTCTTTGAACACTGTCCTCTTCAACGTTGCTCCTTTATCCTACTTTTCCACCTTTGTATTTTACATTCAAGATGCGTAAAAATGTAATAAAGTATTCATTCATGTTTCAAAGTCATTTTCTTTTCAAAGCTTGCTGCTCTGCTCGTGAAATTTGAGAGAATAAACTTCAGACACTTTTTATGCTGTTTTAATTAAAAACAGCGGCGGCGCGCGGTTAGAATTTATTCCCCCATCTAGCAACTTCAAAGGGCCGAGAGGTGTCGCGCGTGAATATAAATCTCGCCGGGATAAAAGTGGGAAGCCCAGGACGAGATCTATATAAATGTTGCAATTCGTGCGCGCCCCGAGATCGATTGCTCCCACTATCGTCCCACTATTTCAACTACATGACGTCTCATTTATTTCTGTCATATTCAAAGCGTTTTTGTTGCGTAAAGAATTCGTTGCGATGAAACACGGCCAATGTTTTTATGAGCGGAATATGAGGAGTATAAACAGCGCACGTCAACGTTTGAATACGTGTTTTATAAAACTGAAAGGCCATAAAAAAAAACTGGAAATAAAACGAAATTTTCCAGTCAATTTGTTGTGTGGATGTCGAAGTAATACGTCGGGGGAGCATAAAGCCAACGAAGATACACGATCGAGGTGTCGTGCTTTCCGCTATAAATCGAGCGCGGAGCAAAGAAAGCGTTAACTGTGATTTACACTCGCATCAACCGACCGGGACTAATAGCTCGCACTCAGCCCGAGAATATTGAGCGTCTCACTACAAATACGGACCGAGGAAAACATATCAACTCACTCCAATAAATAAAATAAACGTTTCTTTCGCTATTTTAGAATGCCGTTGGAACTGAAGAAACGTGTCCGATTTAGCGAGAAATGCTCTTAGGGATGTCTGAGATAGCTATCGTGAGGGAAAGCGGGGAATCCGAGGATTCCCTCCGTCATACGAGCACCTACGAACAAAGGAGCGCGTGACTTGAAATTTTGCGAGAACACAATATCACCGCTCATTTTATTCGCGACAGAGAATATTCCATTAACCCATCAAAGGCTAGACAGACCCTCAAATTTGACATCCCCCGAAATTGCTTTCCAACAGAATTCAATTAAAACTTTATTAATTTTGTAAAGAATCGTCGAAGGCACTTCAATTCGTCGAAACGGTTACGGTGCCGGAGTTAAGGAAATTTAACTAATACAATTTATAAAGAGATAGAAGTTTGTGTCTCGGCCCAACGCTGATTTGAATTGAAATAGAAGGACAATATTTATTTTTGTTTTAAAAATGAATATAACAAAAAGTTTTTTTCAAGCATTGATTGTGTGTACATTATTATTATCATCACTAATTTAATGCTTACAACAAATAACAATGGACAACATATAGAGAAAGACGACACAACAGGTACTACTTATATCAACTAAAGACTTACAGCAGACCTTGGCAACTGAAAGAAGATAGTAAAAGGCAGATAGACCATGCGCAAAGATACATAAAAGTTTAAATTATTAAATTACATTATTACATTTTTCCTTTCATACGCCTTCACTGCTTTAAAATCGTTTAATTATACGCGAAGCTCCTGTGCTCGCATAAATACGTAAGTAGAATTTCGAAACACGCTACAAAAATAGTGGAGCTATTTGTTCGTGGTGTAATTTATCGGTCAGTAGTAGGACTGGCTGGGTAATTACGAGCACATTTGCTAGAAGCCATGTGTCCGCCTTACTTCACGTTGCTATGAAGTATGAACACGCCACATTCATTAAATAATTAAACCGTATTCACAAAGAGAAAAATTAAAGTGTAAAAGTAAATTAAAAGACTTCTTAGCTTTAAAAGAGCTTACTGGCTGTATGAGTTGCAAATACAAATTTCTTTTTGTGTTGTGAAGCTTGTTTCAACTTTCTTTGGATACTCAAAAGAAGAGGGACGTTTTTCCACCAAATATTTTTTATTTATTCGTTCAAGAAACTGAGTCTCCAATATTACCCTCAAAAGAGTTTATTTGAGCTTTATACCAATTAGTACGTTAAGTCGCCTCAGAATAGTAACACATCTCATCCCGACGGTATGGTAAAAGGTGACTAAGGGATCTCGGAGTCAGATTATTTAATTTAATATCGATTCTTTACAGAATACTCATTGAAAGTCATAACATGCAGAATACAATGCTTGAGTACTAAGTGGGTCTACTTCAGTTTCCGAAACGGCAAGAAACCACTGCAGCATAGCCTAAAGCCCGCGTCACACAGAGGCGGTAGCGGAAGCGTTCCGGGGCCGGTATTTTTTGTAAAGTATGAGTTCTTATGCACCCTGTCACATTGAAAAGCGGTCGCGGCGGCGCGGTATTTTGTTCCCGCCAAACCGCCCCGGACCGCTTTCGCAATCATACCGCCTCTGTCTGACTTGAACTTAAGAGTCTGCTTTTTACAATGTGTTTCTTGTGTTTCGCTGGAATATCACCTCGTTTTTATTGGTACAGTCATCTAATCTAAGGTGTACCCCTGAAGGAAATGATTCTGCCCATGAAAAACTGAGAACTGAAAACTATTGTGAACAACTTTCCCCAAAAACATTTTAAAAAATCCGAAAGTAATAGTTACGAAAAAAGTTACTATCTTACCATACAAAATGCGCTATCGGTTTCTATGCGAGGTAAATTTTTTTTTTCTCATATATCGACCCTATGTTTCTTGGGGAAAGTCTTGTCGTAGCTCCTCCAAGGGGAAAGTTGTTCAGTTTCATGGGCAGATTCACATCCTTCAGTGTTGGTATAACCTTTTTGTTACACCCTGTATAGTAATCTTTTTTACACAATTCTTGTTTGATTTACATATTCTTTAAACTTGGTCAGGAGGATGGGTATTTTTTGTGGTCTTTTTGATACTCCACAATAAATTTGCGCGGTCCTCTCCACGCTAACGAGCAGCGTGGTGAATATGTTGGTACAGTCAAGAGCACATCAAGCTTGACACATCGGACTTCGTACCGTTCTTATTGCAATAAACGTATGGGCTAGAGTCGCACTGCGAGTGTCAAGCTTGACCTGTTGTTGACTGTACATTTCCCTAAATTACACCTCACTTTGATGTGAAAATTCTTGTGCCTCTGTTCAGCAGACCCATTGTATGAGATGTAATATTGATGAGTTATAGCTAATATTGATGAGTAATATCTAATATTAATGAGTTAATATCGTCTTGGCCCGTCAGACGGACATAAAAAATAATACATCATTGGGGCTATACTTGTTAAGACAGCTTTCAAACCTATGCTTTGTTATGTATAACTACTGATACTATAATATCTTGCTTGATTTGTATTGGCTAAATTTCGAATCACCACATTAGTTAGACCAGTCTTTACAAAAAAAAACATATGTTTATCACCGGAATACGAGTATACGTATAATCACAGAAAAATAAGAGTAATTACGAGGAGGATTAAAGAAATAATTTGTCACAAGGTAGTGAAGGCGTCGCTCTATTAATTTGACGGGTTATTTTGAATATTTCCTAGGGATTATTGATGATGTGACATTTAAATTTGAGACATGTTGGCAGCTGTCAGCCCATAGTAAAATAAATTAGCAAGGTATCTATTCCGAGCAAAGCAAGGAGGTCCGAAATCTTTGAGTATAATATTCCCACGACAAAACGATAAGGCATAAATCACATTTCCATTAAACACACTAATCAATCAAGAAAATGCGTAGCTCATAATCGTAACAGTCCATGATGAATAGTGACACGAGCGATCATAAATAGAAGGTTTCTATTCAACATGGGAACAAATAACGTGGGGAGTAAAAACACGTTGGTAAAGTGAAATTACGTCACAAAGGTTCGGCCGTTTCGTTGCGCAATGAGAGAAGGCCAAGAATAGAGATAGGTAATATCACCGTGAGTTTTAAAATAAGGAGACACTAGTTTGAATTGGAACTCCAAGGTATCTGAATTCTCATAAAATCGCCCTTACGGACTTACACAAAGCCCTTTGCTCCTTCATTCATTCCTAATGGGAAGTGCGCACAGCTCAGGAGTGGAGCTCCCTGCCCATGTTTTCCCCTAACAATATAATCAGGACCTTTTCAAGGCCCGAGTGACCAGTCACTTACAAGGTAAGCATGCTACATCCTCGACCTCTTCGTCGCTTACCACCATGTGGGATCAGGGTTATAAAAAAAAATACTAATGCAATGCAAATGAAATGCTAATGTTATGTGCTCACTTAATTCACGTAAAAACATATCTTCTTTATCAGATTCAATCACGGGTGTGAGTAACGTCAATTTCGTCTTATATTCCGCTAATCATTTTACTTCCCAATACTACACAATATCTATAGATGAACACTTCTAAAGAAAGAAGAAGAAAGATGATTGTATCAAAGAGCGGATTGGACGATTGGTACGGCCGAACGATTTACACAGATCTACAGACGGGCATTTATTTTGCATGGCACTCATGAAAACAATAACAAACACAGAACAACATCACAAACAGTTCCATTGTAAATTTTCAGAAGCGCAATATTTTAGAATTTTACCTGCAATAAACGACAAAATTGTCGATTTTATTTTGAAATTTATACCGTATAAATTGTGATAAAAAATTATATGAATGAGCAAATAATTGTGGTAAAAATTATAGTGCTGAAATTATCGAGCCCCCAAATATTTGATATAAACGTCTTATCTCGTGCTCTCAAGTAGGTAATAGTTGCCTACCCTTCGACCGACAACTTACAAATTGCAGTATTAAAATTTTAAACACAACTATATAACAGCGCCTGTGTCGGACGGAACATTGTAGTTTTACAAGCGAGGATGCTCCGTAAAACATTTACTGTTTGCATATACTCTGTGTAATACGGAGTGTTTTTAAGATTTTTTAAATGTTGTTCTAGGTATAATAGAGTCCACGAAAGAGATCACGTGAAGTAAACTAACATTTTGCAGCTAAGAAAAGATTTCTCTTCAATTACACGAGGTATACGATTGTAATCACAATAAATACACGCGATACACGTCATAAAAACGCTTAGGCTATCGTTTTACATATAGCTAGTCAGAAATATCCACATTTTTAACACTTAGTACAGAAACGTTCGTTTAGAAGTTTAGATCCGCACCCCCACACAGTCCCCGCGCTTAGGTACGGTCAACCGCTTGTCGGTAGAAACTTTTTCAACTCTATTACCACGCCATAAGGTCCAAAAGCGTTTCTACTGATGTGCGGTCGTGTGTACAACACGTTAGGAGGGTGTAATTTCAAATAATATGACTTAAATAAACCCATTATTGTTTTGTTTGCCGTCTGAAATGATAATTTTTGACTCGACCGTGATTCTAAAATTTGTTAGATCCTCTGAAGTAGCATAGTTCGTAACGAATTGAGTTTTTCGTGAAATACTATTGAAAATAGTTGTTCAGTTCTATTTAATGTAGTTGATCACTTAAAACCAGATCCAGCGGCCGTACTCCGAAGTGAAACTACGATAATATCGCGCCGATAATTAGTCTATGGTTCGGCCTTTGACAAAGAAATTCCCATATAGTAGGTTCTACGAGTCAATGCCAAAGCTTACCAACTCATTTTGCAGCTATATCAAGGCTATTGTGCTCCATGATCAATAGTAATCAGCTAAAGCTGTCAGAAAAAACAAGTTTGTAAGACAATGTTATTTTTTCCGATAAATATACTCTGGTTCGTCTGGTTCGTCGTACTTTGTCTGGTTCTACGGCTGCAAAATGTGTTGGTAAGCTTTTGCATTGACTCGTGGAACGGATTATACAAAGTAAATTTCCGAACGTAATTGTTGTTGTCAATCCGATAATATCGGAGCTCCGATAAAGCTTCGGAGTACGCACCCAGATTTAAAGAGTACAAAGTATTTTTTAACAATGTAATTAAGATGGAATGCTCTAGAGAAAATGCTATGTAACTACATTTGGTATGTATTTTTCAAGCCCCTTTATATTCAAGAAAACATCCAGTACAGTGACACTAAAATTTTGCGTTCATAAACATTTTATACACAATAAAAATATCGTTTTAAAAATGTGTAGTGCCTAGTTCTGGCTTTTATGTGAAAATGTTTGTTGTGTTCTAGAATATCTTTGTAGAAATATTTTGTCGTAGTTTTTTATTGGACAATGATTTGTTACGAGTACGTTAGTATGTCGTCCGTGTGGTGCCGGCAAAGAATAGTACCAACCCATCTCTAGATTTAGATTTATTTATTTCACTCTATCAATTTCATGATTACATTAATTATTACATTAAAATATAATATGTCAGAGGATAGGGTGATCGTCAGTAGGATAAATTTCAAACTTGTATACAAAATAAATGTCAAACTTAAAATTACTACCCGTGGGTGTCATAGGAGGCGACTATGTGCTTATGAACTGCAGGTTGGGTAGCAGCATCTTTCTGTGTATAGTACCATCTTACATACTGCAGTCACCAACAACAGCTGTCGCCAGCTGCAACGCTTACAAGCGTGATGACTATGGTAAATCCCCTCTTAAGTACCACGCGTTTTGCTGGAGTTCTGTAGGGAGCTCCCTGTCCTGCAGTGGACGTTTCAGGGAATGTTATGATGATGTTAGTTTTTTGTCTATTGGTTGACTGTTTGAAATGAAATTCGAAGTCAGCGGGCGTCTACACAATAACTAAAAGCTTTAATAAAAATCTGTGCACGAAAGATAGTTTCCAGCCTAACTTATAAATGCGAAAGTAACTCTATCTGTTACGCTTTCACTGCTGAACCGCTCAACCGATTTTGATGAAATTTGGTATGCAGAGTTGGACCATGGGAAGGGACATAGGCTATATTTTACTGAATTCCAGGTGTACGAAGTCGCGAGCAACAGCTAGTTAAAAAAAACCGGCCAAGTGCGAGTCGGACTCGCCCCCTAAGGGTTTCGTACCTATCTACCATAATGATATACTAAATTTTGCTTTTTGATTTTAAAAACTTCGCGACCATCCAACTTGACCCCTCTTTTATAGAACAGTTCTTGAAACGGGAGCTCACCTTAATTGGTTATTTTTAGTTGTGAGAAAAATTGAAATATTTAATGATTTTAGACTTTACCCTTTATTTGTACTATGAGACCTAGCTTCTTGCCAAATTTCATAATTTTAGGTCAACGGGAAGTACCCTGTAGGTTTTGCTTTTTTGCATAAATGTATGGCGATGAGGACATAAAAAGCCATATCTTTTGATTGCGTCATTATAAAAAATTTAAATTTTCAGATCTTATGTAGTTCATAGACCTTAATATTCGTTATCAATTTCAACCTGATACCTCTTCTCGTTCGTGAGAAAAAGGGTCTTGACAGACAGACAGACGGACAACAAAGTGATCCTATAAGGGTTCCGTTTTTTTATAATGAGGTACGGAACCCTAATAAATAAACATTGCTCGCATAACAGTATAAGATAGGATTAACTGTGGGATCAACACACTAACAAAACATAGTATATAGATAGATCGCAGAGCCAAGAAGCTCGTTGGTGATGAGATGCTGGTGAAAACCAAGTTTCACAGTCTGGCCCACCGTCGCAAAGTTGCATGTCTGTCGGTCTTCTACAGATTGTACTTCGGAGAGTGTGCCCTAGAGCTCCACGAGCTTATTCCACCATCTCCCTTCTACCATCGGGAGTCCAGACGCACTGCAGGATATCACCCATACTTGGTTGATATTCCGCACATTCGCACTAAGCGCTTTGAAACATCTTTTATAATGCGCACGGCTAAAGAGTGGAATTCTCTGCCTGCGTCTGTGTTCCCGAGTTCATATAACCCGAATCTATTCAAGTCGCGAGTGAATAGGCTTCTTCTGGGTAAGCTCGTTCCATCGTCGACCTCATCTCTGTCTTCAAGACTAGATCGAGGTCAAGAGTAAGCCCATTTTCAATAAAAATAAAAAAAAACAGAGCAAAAGAAGCTTAGCAGGCGTGTTAGCAGGGTAGGTGATAGTGTCACGCATTCATTTTCAGATTGTTGTGATGTGAGCACACAGTGTTTTACAGGAAGTCGTCGTATATGTCGCAGCCGACTGGTTCAACTAGCCGGTTAATTGAATGGCTAACTTTTTGATTGGACGCCGGCATTCAATTGAATGGCTTAAGTACTCGTACGCCTAGCCCCATAGCCTCCAACGCCGTTGGATAAAACGTTAAACGGTATGCAGCCATTTCGTTGAACGTGCTCATAGGTTCTAGGTTAGCCGTCTCAATCGGGCAAGCCTACGATTAGCCAACTCGTAAAGCGTTGAGCGATAACAGTTTAGTCAACGATCGTCCTGGGCATTCAACTGAAAGCCGGCAGTCAGTCAACTGGCTGGCCATTCAATTAACTGCCTGATTAGACATAGTGACATGGTCACTTTGAATAAAAAGAAAATAAAAATAAATAATTGCTTAGGTACTTTTGTTGCTGTACACGACTGTACACTAGCGACATAAATATTTGAATATAGGTACAGCTGTTAGGAAAAGTACTGCGATCCTTGAACCACATGTTCTACTCATAAAACAGAATAACTTGGTCTAAGAAAAATAGGTCACAATACGAAAAAAAAACAAATTCCCATACAAATGTGTTGGTCAAATAGGAAATATTTTTTATGTATTCCCACCTAATGTTCCTTAGGGAAAGTCGTTCAGTTTCTTTTAACATGTGGTTTAAAGGGAAATGAGAAAGGAGAAAACAAACTTTTAGATCCGGTAGCGAAAAATTAGAGTCACTCAGATTCAGATAATTTTATTCAATGTAGATTCATTACAGAATACTTATTGAATGTCATGTAGAATTCAATGCAAATAGCGCGAGTCTACGCCGTTTCGGATCGTGCTATGGCAGCGTAAAAGAAACGGCAAGAAACCACTGCAGCACGGCCTACTTTAAGAGTCGGCTTTTTACAATGTGTTTCTTGTGTACTCACGTACGCCGCACGCCAGACGCACGCTTTCAACATTTTACATATGCGTGCGACTTGCTTGCAACCTGCTTAGAAACATGACGATACACCAATGCGACTTTGCCACTTCGTCGAAACATTATTTGTTGTTATGCAGGATGCAAGCAAGTCGCACGCAAGTCCCGACGCCAAATGACCTAATTCTAACAAGCGGAATGTTCTAAACACATAACTAAACGCTATAATAAAAAAGAAAACCAACCAAGAACAATAAACTAACTATCTTTACAAGACCACCGCTAAGAACACAAAATAGATGGAAGAAACAATAACTTGGCGGCCGCGTGCGAAGATCTGTCTTGCGATTATTTAAACCAATATTATAACTTTTTATATGACGGAAAAAAATAATTGCGTTTTTCTCGGTACTAACTGTTGATACTCAATAGTTTTTTTGTTTAAACTTAGCTCGTTCAAAGAACGATTCATCGACTCTAACTTCGAAATATTGTAACAGATAAACAATGGTCGGTTTGCACCTTGGTAATCTATTACTTCTAAGTAGTTAAAAAATGAAATAGAAAAAAGTAAACAGTCATTTCCAAAACATGTTTTGTGAGTACTGAGTAAATACAGTTAAAAGTTGTACATATTATTTTACTATGTATTTCTTTTGGAATTATTTTAAATCCAGGCGAAATCACAAAAATTTTAATCACACTAGAGGACACACTAGGCAAGGCAATTCAGAATTTGAAATTAGAACAGTAAATTCGAAAAACTGTCAGGAGAGACGTCAGTGCTTCTTTTTATAACCCGCCGCCGAGACAATAAAATCCAGAGCAATAAAGTCTCTCGAACGTGACTTTATCTCGTATGAAATGAATCAATCAGGCTTCACTGCTCCGGGTAGTTTCGGAACGTATGTAATCTCGAAGCATATCTTTACTGGAATTGCTGAGGTAAATCGTTCAGGATTATGGTGTTTCCACGGCCCGTGTTTTATCGATTACCTAAACAAGGTTGGAATAATAATTGTATAGTTTCCTTTTATATACAAAGTTTCAAGCATAAGTTTGCATGCTTGTATATTTATCCAGTAACTTAACAATGTTAACAACCACTCCTCTATCTGCGCAATCGAACTACTAATTCAAACTCCTAAAATGGTAGTCGAGGTTGTAGTCAATTTGATTTCCCTTGTAAAGCGTTGGTGAACTGCTAGCGGGCTATGATTGCCTGGTAGCTGTGGCTATTTGAAACCGTTATGTTACGCCGCGGCATTGGCGTGATTGTCGTGCCTTCTACAATCCTAGTAGATCATTTTAAACGACTTGTTAACGTTGAGTTATTGCCGAGAATTTTAATCGCAATTTTAACTAACTCTAATTGCAAAGATCTAACGTTTAACAATCCAATGCGCTAACGGTAAAATGGAGACATTTTGTGATCGCAGTTCTTGTATTGAACAAACAGGCAGGCGAGCATTTATCGACAATGTTAGAACACATTTTAAACCTAAAGAATGCCCACTGACAAATCAGTTGCGGTCGATTGGCCATAAATGCTGTGTGTCGCTGTCTGGACGCCATTACGCTATAGAAGTGGGTTAAAGCGCCGATAATTCGAGATAACGACTCCGGCTGCGGCAGTGTGTGTTTAAAATAGCCCCCATAAACACCGATTCGTCTCAGTCTTATTGTCGAGTGGGTAAATAATCGAGTATATGGAAGGTAATGTATGCGGGACCGAGGAAATGTTATTGTTATTTTATTTCCAGTCCCATTCTGTATTGATTTATTTACAAGAAATACATTACATTTACTCACTTACGTATAAGCATATTGAAAGTTCTAACGACATATGTATTTCAATATTGTTATAGAATAATACATATCAATGTTGATAGCAACATTACCTAACAATATACCACAAAATGAGAGTTAAGTGAAAGTGAGATTTTAAAAAAAGATCGAAAAGAACAATTATTCTGCAAAACTCTAGGATTACATTATAAGCTAGGCCAGATCGTGATGTGTATGGCGCAGGCAAATTGTATAATACGCCGTTTTACAATTTGTCGACCGTTTGTAACCGGCGAATTACTTATACGTAAGAGTTTGTTTCGGTCGGCTTAGCGACCAGAAAGTACCTACTTCCTCTCTTTTATAAGGTTTCGAAAGTATTTGAATTGCTGCTTCTGGTGGGAAATGCTTCTATTTGTAAGTATTCCATTTCTCGCACGTGGAGAGAAATTACCTCTTCTCATTGCCATTACTATTAACTCAACACTAAGCTTGATTACTTTAAGAATTTCAATATAGAAGCTTGTAGCAATAAACGACAATTAATCTATGACATTGACGCATCATGTTCGACACGACCGGTTATCGCGCTATCATTACCAGACAAAGTTGTCTCCATTTACCTGCCAGTCAAACTATAGCGCGGTCCTCGATTGTAGGTAATACGATACGAGAAACATCAGTTTACTATTATCTAATCTATGATACGAGTAAGATTATTCTATGAATTACGAAGATTGCTAAAGTACTTACTGCCTACAAATTTCCTAAGATTCGACAGACCTTTATGAATTTAAATCCAAAGACAAATTCGGCATACATTGCTGGGAAGCTTAGTTCTGCTATTTCCAATATTCGTACTTCAACCAGCAATGTATGCAGAATTACTCTCTGAATTTAGGAAGGTGTGATAGCGGCTTTACGTTTATCCGTTGAAAAACTACGCTTTCTATAATTATTTTTAAGGTTCCGATACCAAAATGGTAAAAAAAGGAACCCTTATGGTGCCGCTTTGTCTGTCTGTCTGTCCGTCTGTCTGTCACACCTGTATATCTCAGCAACCACTCATGCTATCGATTTGAAATTTGGAATAGTTTTAGAATATGGTTGTCCAACTTAATTGCACGTGAAAATATTAAGAAAAAAATATGATTATTAATGTAAAGGGGGCCCAAATAGGGGGGGCAAATTTTCAAATTATCGGTGCTAGGTTGAGTGGGGTATCATATGAAAGGGCTTTACTTGTACATTCTAAAATATATTTTTGTATATTTTTAAAACTCTTGGTTTTCAAGTTATGATGAAAAATGACAAAAAAAATACCGTCCCCGTACCCCCCCTTATCTCCGAAGTTTGTGAATGGAAAAATCTAAATTAATTACAGTCGATATACATTTATGTAAATATTACAGCAAAAATAAAACGATCTTTCTAAGTTGCACAGTTTTTTAGAAATCTGTAAAAAACCTTTACAAACAAATTTAGTTTTGCGGTCCTAACAATGGACTCTACTGCTTCCAAAAATACTAAAGGTATATCGGAATCCTCGGCGCGCAAGTCCAACTCGCACTTGACCGGTTTTTTTATATGGCAGGCCCGGTATTTGCTTTTCACATGTGAAACAATCTCAGCCTACTGCTGCCTAGTAGCGAAAGTTTTTACCAAACATCGATTCTGGTCGGGTGACCGTTAGGTTTCCTTGCTTCGAAAGGCAGGCTTAGCAGCCAACCGTGGTGGTCTATAGGCATTTTGGAGGCTTAACTTAAACAATGACAATAGTCAGGCTTCCCACTTGACTGATAATGCCTATTTGATAACAATTCATTCTTAATATACCACAGGCAGGTTTCGAACTTCCCTCAATCAGCAAGTATCGGAGACGCAATTTCAGAAGATTTGATAGGACCATTGTAGCCTCTCCAGTGTTGAAGTGCTGAAACGGGTTCGAGTCTTGCCAGTGTTGTAAAATTTTGTGATTTTCCAATATAAATGATAGATATCCGGGATATGGCTAGCGAAATGACATGCATATAATATAAATTGATATTACCCTTTCAACAAGTTCGTCTATTTCATCAAGTCTCAACGTTTTGAGTATATTATGTATTGCATTGTAATATTTATGTTTGTAGCCGTCAAAAACAGTGCTATTACGTGAAGTCGAGTTGACGTGAAGACTTAATGCTGGCTAATGCCGGTGCTTACTGCTTGCAACTCAATAGCATGACGTAAGGTGGTTTAGAACAACGGTAAACATCTTAGCGGGTTCAGATTCACACGGTACAGGTATAATGATAGATTATCTTTCAAATACTATGCGTCTTCCGAGCATTATTATTACTCACTGTTGTCTTTGGTTGAAGTTATTAGAGAATTCAAACCCCTAAGCGATTTGGCAAAATCGGATTTTGTCATATCTCCCTGAGATCTCTATAAAAGAGCTGAACTCTTTTAGTTAAGTTAGGTTATGTTCTATGTTAAGTTTTATTATGTTAGGTTAGTTTGAACTTGTATATAGAATTGTTCATTTAGTTTTTTCCGGTTTTTGATCAATTTGCTTAGGGATTCGACCAAATCCCCAAATCTCTGTTTTCATCATATCTCTGCGACGAATACTGAAAAGATTGAGGAGACTAGGTGAAAAACGTGAAACTGATCGTTAGTAACTAAGATAGGCATGAAGCACAATGGAATAACAACAATGATGAAATAAAGGGTTAAAGGAACATAACAGCAGACACTTAACATAAAGCATATCTTTACGACGCTTTTGTTGAGACAATGATTTTGAAGTGGTGTCGTAACGTAAATACGAAAATGTTGCTAACATTGTCACCTAGAATTGCTCGTGAAGTACTAGGCTCTCAGAACAGTTAAGAGCAAGCGGACATTAACGCGAAATGGCCCGACACAATGTAGACTACAGAAATTAGGAATTGTCTCTGTACTCAGGCAAACTAGCCTTGGGAGCTAAAACTAAATGAAAGAATAAAGGCAGATTATTCTTGTGCCTTTCGATTCGGAAAAATCGCTAAAGTCATCTCAAAACTAGATTTATGTCGGTGTCAAAAGTAATTTGTCATAACTTAAGTCAAAAACTTTAAATAAATTTCGATCACACGCGAGAATAGCTCCCCAGCCAGATGTACTCTTGCGAATTAAAATCTTTCGTTTATAAATAAATACTACCCTACTGGTCCGTGTGGTGCAAAGAATAGCACCAACCCATCTCTACCTGTGGGTGTCATAAGAGATGACTAAAGGCCAAGTCACCCACCCGCGGTATGATTGCGAAAGCGGTCCGGGGGCGCTCCTGCGGGAAGAAAATACCGCGCCGCGACCGGTTTTCAATGTGACAGGGTGCATAAGAACTCATACTTTACAAAACATACCGCCCCCGGAACGCTTTCGCTACCGCCTCAGTGTGACTCGGGCTTAAGGGCTTAAGAACGGGGGATGGGCAGCAGCATCTTTCTGTGTCGCCAGCAACAACGCTTACAAGCGTGGTGACTATGGTAAGTCACTTCCAAAATACCTCCCCTGTCCTGCAGTGGACGTTTCATGGGATGTTATGCATGTACTACCTAAGAAGTATATCACTAAGGTAAGGCATTATTAACAGGGGATCTTTCTGCGTGTCGTACTATCCTACTGCGGTCACCAACAACCGCGGGCCAACCGCAACGCGTGACATGGTGGTATGGTAGAGACTATGGTACTAATTTTTGATGTGAAATTCTAGAGGGAACTCCTAGTCCAGCAGTGCAGTTTTAATGGGATATTATGATGATCTCTATTCTCCCAACGTTAGTCACACAGATTATCGAAAGTAATTATGTAATCTGTGCTAATCCTATCCGTACTATTAAATTCGAAAGTAACTGTACGATGCACGTACACAAGTTTTTAATTACAATTATATTTATTAGTTTAATAAGAACTCTTATAAGTACGCGCAGACGCGCATCAAATCTGCACTTTGATCGCGACCTAGATAAAAGGTGCATTGTCATAAGGCCGACCGTAGCCACATGCAATACTTAGTTCAGTTCAGTGAGCAACTTGCATTCTTGTTTGTCTTGAGCCCATTGATCACTCACTGATATTTTTTTACGTATATTTCTACATAGACATTTTGACCGTTTACATCAAACTAACTTTGTTTTCTAAACCGATTTTAATGAAATTTGGTATGAAGATAGTTTGGACCATCCGAAAGGACAAAGGCAACTTTTTTCTGGTCGCGGGCAACAGCTAGTATTAAATAATACAGTTATTTCCTACTACCAGTTTAACGTTTTACGATGGAGTACGTACAAAGTAATTAATAGTTTGTAGTTAGTATCAATTACGTGATTGTCTACAAAACATTATTACAGCGGAGATGGGTATATTAAATAGCCGGTAATGTAACAGCGATCATTTATTTTATAACCTAATAAATCAATAAAGTTTTGTCACTTTATTGACTCTATCAATAGCTTTAGCGCAATCTACGAGTTTGGGCCTAATTGGCTTAAATTGAGACAGCGATTGTGGCAATATTTTGTTATTGAATTGTTTGTAACGGGCCGAAATATTTATACTTGGTTGATTTTACGGTTTGATTAGAAATCAAATTCAAGCGTATATTCGAATTGTCATGTTAACAAATTGGATACTGAAATTCTAATGGTTTAAATTGATTCTATTCTATTGTATTCTGTATTAGAATTAATTAACTCTACTTTTCAACGATAAGAGACCATACAGGGTGGTATAAAGCATACCTTATTTTTACTGTGTCCTAAGCGTATATGTCACGGGAAAATAATACGGCATCGTAAATTAATAAATTTCCTAATAAGTTATTCAACTTCCGAATAATATTAAACTGCACCGAATTTGCTTCTGGCACTCGCCGGCTGCTGCCGAAGCACGCTCGCTTCGCTCGCTTGGCTCCTTCATTTGGTCGGAACAGAACCTAACACAACCTAAGTTTATGATTTTTCGAAATTAGATCAACTTACTAGGAAAGATTCTTATCCTTTTCCGGTGACATATACACGTACATTCCATATAAAAAAACCTATTAAAAAGAGGGTTTTATTGACCCTTAAACAAACGAGGAATGCAAAACTTTAGCACTTGAACTTCTCAATAAGGAAAGCCTTGTTAAAAGATTGATAAGTCTTAATATTGAAACAACTCGACACTCGTTTTGTAATCAAAGTTTATATTGAAGCCGCTTACTAACTTCCACGAAGTAATTTACCTTTATCACAAAATGACAAATCCAGATCATGCCAAACAACCTCTTCTAGTTAATTAACTAACTTTTGATAACAGTGTCCGAAAAGTACTGTCTTGTTTACTCAGTGTATATGTCGCAGGAATATTGTATTATCCGTCGCTTTACATTTTGCCTAGGCATTTTACAAAACAGCGCGTAATGTTTTTCTGCGTTGTGGTCGCAAGATAACCTAACCCAACCTAAAGGCCTTCCAGAACGGAAGTGGCTAACGATCCTAAAATACACCAGTGATCTAAACGCGTTTAATACTTGTCGACGCCGTTTTAACAATTTGCCGAGCGTGTATATACAACCCTGTATGCCGGCAAAGAATAGTACCAACCCATCTCTACCCGTGAGTGTCGTAAGAGGCGACTAAGGCTTTATAAACAGGAGGATGGGCAGAGCATCTTTCTGTGTATCTTACCTACCATCTTACATACTGCGGTCACTAACAACAGCGGTCCTTAGTGCCAGCCACAACGCTTATAAGCGTGGTGACTATTATGGTATTTCCCTTCTAAAGAACTACGCGTTTTTGCTGGAATTCTGAAGGAAGATCTCTGTCCTACAGTGGACATTTCATGGCAGGTTATGATGATACAATTTGCAAGCCGTTTTTCAACGGCGAATTTTACGATTTGCATGCGACATACAGGTATTATCTGTCATACACACAGATTAATAGGGTAATAGGAAAAGTACTGTGATCTTTAAACCACATGAAACTGAATAAATTTGCCCAAGGAACAAAGTAAGTAATAAAAAAAGCCGGCCAAGTGCGAATCGGATTCGCGCGCTAAGTGTTCCGTACACCGTATGACATACAAACATTTGCCTTGTTATTATGACCTGACCCCTCTTTAAATATGAATGTACCTACACTTGAATCTGAGCTCAACTAGGCTAAATTGGTTGTGAGAAAAGTTGTATAATTATATAATTTTAGCCTTTTTCCTCCGCTTGTGCTATAAGATCTAGCTTCTTGCTAAATTTCATGATTCTAGGTCAATGGGAAGTACCCGATAGGCTTACGTTTATCTCACTTTATGGAGATGGAAAAATAAATGGGCGTATTTTTTTTATTGTGTTGTCATAGAAGTTAGAAATTCACACTTTCAAGGGTCCATGGAGTTAAACATTTGATATTTATTTCAATACCTTTTTTATTTTCGATAACTTTACCCGTTGTTTGTGAGAAAAAGGGTCTTGACAGACAGTGATTTATAAGGAAGGGTTCAGTTTGTTCAAAAACAACTCTCTATACAAAATATGGAAAATGTGGTTCCTTACATTTCTTTTATAGTTCATGTACTGGCAGTAGTTTACCAACGACGTGTTATAAAAAAAAGTGTCTTACCGCACTGTATCTACTCTGTGTAGCGAGTCTAGCGAGCTTACCTGCAAAATAAGAAAATACATTTTACTCTTACTTTGTCTGCCACATGGCCAGATGCACATAAAATATTATAGCCACAGAAACAATGTAAGTAGGTACGATTTGTTTTATTTCTGAGAAGGCAATAAATATAAGGGATAATAAAGTTATGGATACGTTTATTTACGCAGTTTCTTTGAACGCCAACAAATTCAGTACCGCCAAGTTCTTATCTTATGTTAAATAGCCCTTAATTGTCCCACAGCTGGGAAAAGGCCTCCCTCCGTTCTCTCCACGATGTCCTATCCTGTGCTTCTTCCGGCCAATTAGTTTGAAAGGCTTCTAGTTCATCTCGCAACACCAAGTTCACCCATGATAATTTAAGTTTTATACTTAAAGATGAAAGAAAAATAATTTAAAAGTAAAAAAAACAACAGAAAAAAATTATGACTAGAACATTAATCTTGAGTTTCAGCATTTGCACTAAGTGCATTTTGCAAGACCTTGCATAACTTTAAAGCTGCTGTTTCAGAGCACTATAAAACCCAATTCACGAACCATCTCTTTACTGCTATATTTTTAAAAGAACGTAAATATGTCAAGAGCATATATCAGGAAACGACACGTTCCAAGCGGCTACCGTACGAGCATAAAATAAAACTGCATTTGCATCCCGTCCAAGCGGGCGGAAAATGGTAGGAATGGTAGAAAATAAAGCGAGTTATAGTGGAAATAAAGCGGAATGGTAGGAAAACGAGGAAGGATGCAGTGAGCGACAAATCGACTTCTACTAGAAAAAGGTTATGCTTTTTTCTCTTTGATGATGCACTCGTTAAGTAGGAACGATACTCTTGGAAATAGTGAAGAAATAGTTTTGAAATAAGAATGTTCGTACATATGTGTGAGTGCATTGATTTGATACTTAGTATTAAATCGAGTTGCTCAAATAATTTAAGTTCAGGTTCTAAATCTGTGGTCCTAGAGTTAAAGTTAACGATTTACTCAAAAACTTACTGAAATGAATAGAATCACAAAATTGTCATTAACAAACACACGTCAGCTCATAACCTTGATGGAATAAACTAATCATACTTAAACAACATCGTATAGTTAAATAAACAAAACAGCTAAAGTTTGTACAAATTGGTGGGCGAGACTAATTCAAAATAACTTCAAGACAAATACAAAAACTTTACCAACAACCAAGTTTTACCAAAACACTTAACCGCTAAGAAAATGACCGGCAATTTGCGCGGCACCATTGCACAACGGTTTTAAATAAACTACGGTTAAGATCACGCCTTTGCAAATTGATGGCAATAGCGCTTGATAAAGACTAATATAATAATAGATTATTAAGTAATTTGTATCGTGAAATATCAGTTATAAAAAGATCTTTATAGCGACAGTTCAAGGTTCAAGAAATACTCTTGTCTCTCTACTTGAACGATAAATTGTAAAGTAAGTTGCATATGAGTGCAGACATAAATACTTCAAATATCAGCGCTACTGCTACGTAATAAAGGCGGTCAAGGATAGAAGCAATATCAGTGTCCTTCCCGAGTTACACTTGTAATTCTAAATACCCGGATGTAACACGGTTCCAACCCGATGTAACTGAACAACATTTTTTCTACAACTTTTGGAAACCACAATAAAAAAAAACTTAATACCACATTAAAATCTATCCGGTCAATTTGTATAGAGAAGCAAATGTTTTTTATTTCAATTTCAAAAGTTGTTCAGTTACATTGGTAGAACTACCCCCTGAGAGGTTTTGCGTATTTCGAATACAACGTGTAACGGAAAGGTGTGATGGATGACACTGTGATAATACTAAAGGGTGTGAATCTGCCCATGAAACTGAACAACTTTTCCCAATGAAACATAGGTAGTAGAACAAAATAAATTTTTGACCTCCCATAGAAACTGCATCAGCTGATAGTTCAGTTTTGCACGGGAGGTCAAATTTGGTTTTTCGTATGTCGACCTATGTTCCTTGGGAAAAGTTGTTCAGTTTCATGAGCAGATTCACACCCTTCAGTATTATGATACCTTTCAGTTACACGTTGTATAATGTAAATAATGCGATGATCCTCCTAACGGGTGTAGAACATGGAAATTAACTTCAAAAGAATACAAGTCGAAAATCAACGAAAATTTTCGGCCTTCTCATACAGATTCTGCGCGGGTGTAAGCAGTATGAAAAGACAAGAAATTAAGTTTTTTTGGAACCATATTCGTTTGGGAAAGTTGTTCATTTCCAAGTTTGGAGTCACCCCATAAAAGAATCATCATCATCTGTATTAGTTTTTGGAAATTATTCATAATCACTAAACTTCTGAGAAATGGATTAACTGATAAAACTTTAAGGCATCCACTGTCACTTTGTAAAATTTAAGAGACTCCGCTCTTATGAGCAAAGTTTAAGACTAAACGGGGACAAAGAGCTTGAGTAATTTGAAATAAAAAACTTCGAGTTCACATTTTTCTTTAGCTACTAAAGAAAGAATGTTTTTAGTGGAAAACTTTGTTGGAAGTACGTTGCAATAACTAATATTTATCGCTAAAATAGTTGCAATGATTTATAAATGGTTAAGTATGGAAGGAAGGTTATTCATACACAAGCACACATTTTAACACTGACAGTAGTGATTCTTTTTTACTGTATTTTTATTTGCGAATTCATTAGTTTTTTTTTTATTGGAAATTCATTAGGGGTTTTCGAGCATTTTTTATCAGGTCATTGCGCTGCGATATAAGTTGCGAATAATTGCAGTAATTAATAATAAGGAATGTTACATTACAGTTAGATAAGAATAGCACATTATTTAAAAAAAATCTTATCTATCATCGTCGTAAAGTTGTCTACGACACAACCGCAACAATGAATTACTTCACACATTGTTAGCAACAGAGTACTAGGAAAACATAACGTAACCCAAGTAAATAAACAGACGAGTCGCCGGAGTGGAAAGCGTTGTTTCAAAATGCAAGATTTATTAGGTAGTCAATGTTTGCCGGCCGAGGACAGGTATTAGCCGGTATATTTTATGAGCGGTATGGTGTAACCCACGACAACACGCTTTTATGTCTAGTCTGTTAAAAGACAAATGTGTAAGCGATGTGCTGAGTTTATAAAAGAAGACAGAAGATAAACCTTATAAAAAGCCGACTAAGTGCCAGTAGGACTTTCGCAAGAGTTCTTTATCACCAAACAATACAAGTAATGGTGGTGGGTTTATGACGAATGTGCTAAAATTTGTTAGGTCACTTAAGCCCGCGTTACACAGAGGCGGTAGCGGAAGCGTTCCGGGGCCGGTATTTTTGTAAAGTATGAGTTCTTATGCACCCTGTCACATTAAAAAGCGGTCGCGGTGCGGTATTTTGTTCCCGCCAAACCGCCCCAGACCGCTTTCGCAATCATACCGCCTCTGTCTGACTTGAGCTTTAGCAATGTTTTATTATTTGTGGTATTAACTACATATTAAACAATAACACAGTTTTGGTCAGGAAATTCACCAAATCTCTATTTCCATCATACCCCAGGTGTATTTTTACAGTCTAGGGTGAAATAAATGGAAACTGTAAGATTTTTTAACAATAACTCGAAATACATTACTTTTATCAACGCTCATTCAGCCAAACGATTTATCATATTATCTCTTCATATTATCATATCTTCATATATCATATTATCTCTTCTTCTCTAAAGAAAAGGTCAATGTCGTGTCGTTTCAGGAGGTAAAGCAGCTCGCGATACAACGTGAGGACTGGAAGTTACTCCATCGACAAGAGCCAAGCTCTTAAATTAAAGAAGAAGAAGAATCTCTTTTGGCAGGACAGCTGACCTCTAGTACGAAAATAGTTGGCTTACGGTATTGTATCTATAGACACAGCTATAATAACTTTACTGTCGCTGCGCAAACTCACTATTTTAAGGTCACTCTCTCATTCATCACAGCCCAAAGTGTATTTTGACAGGTATTAACTGTACCGTAATTTTTTGTCTTAGAGACAAGATTCAAAGAGAGGTCACCCGAAACTTTCCATTGAATAACAATGAAGATTAGCCGTTGAAACTTAGCGTTGTAATTTTAGTTGTCACTTTTATTTCCAAGCTGAGGAGCTAGGTTTTAACTAAAGGTCCTAGGTTTAAAAGTCTAAGCTTAAATACAAGGTATGGTATAAATGAATTTGCTAGCCAAGAAAATTTTACAATTTATCTATCTATCTATTTCTATAATGAAAAAAAAATAATTGTCAAAAATGAGCAGCTCTAGACTGTACCTACCAACCAGGGATGCATCAATAGAAGGCAATATCTGGTCGGTTAGCCAATTACGTGGCGTCACTCGTGATTTACGACATAATGTCAGGCCACGGGTTGACGGGTTACGGACCGACACGCCTACATTGTTTAATTCGTCCACGAATAGGGGACATAGCATTGCACACATACCTGAAACACCCAGAGATCTAAAAACTAAAACATTTTGTCATATAACTGGTATTTTCGGTCTTCGGACTGTTTGTTTTGCCAAACGTATTTCGAAATGCTCAAGTGTTTTTGCCACGAGTCATTTCGTGCTCAATGAGCTCAAACATCGATTTTCCTAAACTGTTTACACATAGCATGTTGTATGGCACGTATTTGTAGTTAAAGTGTTTTCTTACAAGTACGTTTACAATAGATGAGTAGTAGATGACGCAACGTGAATGGGTTGGTATCTTTATTTAGCGAGCCTTGAGTGCCATTCAACATGATGGCTGAAGGAAGACGGCCAATCGCGGCTCATCATCATCAATCAATACATAATTCGACTGTCAGAGCGATATTAGCAGCGATTTAAGCTTGTTGACATCCTAATAATTGTTAATTCTACAATGATAAATGTATTTAGCTAAATAGTAAAATATTCGAGCTGATATTTTGACATTGCTAAACTACACTGTAAATAAAAGTCATGTCTCGCGTTTGAAGTGCTAATAACGTTTTCAATTGCGAATAAATCAACAGTTTATGAACACGGGCGTGAGATCGAGAAGTAGTGGCGTCATATAAACAGCTACTGGCCGCTTTATTTAGCAATTTAAAGTAAATTGTGCGCGTGTAATTATCGAGACATAAGCACCTGTTATTAGTTTTTATCTGTCGGCCGCAGGCGTCAACCGCGTTCTGACGGACGTAATTAAGTGTTCAATTTAAAAATTATCAGGCATGTTGCTCAGGTTACCCGTTACAAAATGAGCACAGAAAAAAGCTTTTTATTAACCTCAACAATCTATCTAGCCCTGAGGACAGAGATGATGTCGACGACGAACCATGTTTACCCAGTAATGCCTTTTGACTTAAAAATATTATGAAAACCTCAAATGTCAACGGATCTAATTATACAAAGGTTACAAAAGCAGATAGCTTACAACCCATCGTGAAGGGAGGTAAAGTATTTGATAAATACCATATACCCATTCATTACGGGAATTGCGATCCAAAACCGAAATCTTGTAGTTGGCATCTTAATAAGGAAGCAAGATAAAGCAATTCCATGAAAACTTCGAATACCCACTGTAACGATCGAATTTCACTCCACTGTTGGAGTTCGTTTGATCATCTATAAAATGAACATAACAGTTTTTACTTTAATAAACACGAGCTAAATAAGAATTCCAAAGTTTGAAATTGAATTGGCTACGGAGAGAAAATAATCATACATAACTCGTAATGTTAACGTAATCATCCATGTCCAAAGTGCTGGTAAAAAAGTTGTTTAATAAGAGACAAGAGCTTCTTTATACTTTTTTGGCATCAAGTCGACAGCCTCTCGGAATCGGGCCCGTTTTGTCGAGAGAGAGCTGAATAACATGACAATTTTATACAAATTTTATTCGATGTGACATATTTTCACACGAAACGATTTCGTGCAGGCTAAAACCAATTTAGTATTCAATACCTTATTAAACTGTCGAGGTTAATCGAATGTAAATCAGATTGGAATGATTGGATTAATTTGACTTCATAAATTTTATTTGCATTATGGAGCTTAATGATCAATCAATGACGTAATGTAGAAACGTTAGCAGCGATAGTGATATCAATTTACTAAGATCTGCACGAAAAACCCGGCAGGTGATTTGATACGTTGCGGTATTCATAAACAAATTGGTCGACCGCTGTTTCTCGCTGGCCTTCCAAGAAGCATATGTTTCGAATGTTTATTTATTTTTTATTTCTTGTACGTTAATCATCCGGCGGCCGGCACGCGATGTGACGTGCCCAAGAGCAGTTGCCGCGTCTCCAGCGATTATTCACGCGATTTCAATTATCTATCTGCCAATCTACGTAATTATATCAGACGTGTTATAAGCGCGTTGAACATACCTCTTCGTGTTTGTTCTCTATATTTCAAAGAAAAAACTTCAGCAGGAATAATGGAAAAAAACGCGGTTTTGCGGTTTGAGACTCTCCCTTTGATCGAATATCTCAAGAGGACATAACAAAAGGTTCTTCCGCAAAGCAAGCGCTTCGTGATTTTATGGAACTATGTTCAGGCAGGTGGGAACGTTTAGCGTTAATAGCCTTTTGACGGCATGCCGTGTAAATGAGAGTAAACTTTTAGTGGGGCCGTTTCAGTCAGTATGCACTCGGAATTTTCATTAAAGAAGCCGTCTCATTATAGACGTCCCGGCCAGTTTGTTCGCTCAAACTCCCTGGAGGCAATTAGCGCTGTACCAAACTTTATTCAGCGGCGCAGCGGCTCGGGGGTCGGCACGACTGCGGCTAGGAAATTATTCCTCCGTTTCTTCCGCTTCATTTGCGACGACTGCTTACGGCTCTTCTCGCTTCGTGCAGCCCTGGTAGTTTGTCGATACTTTGTTTCAAACTTAAACCTACCACTGGGTGACAAAAACAGCCGAAAGCGCTAGAAAAATTAATGCGTGTCGGGCCAAGCGGAGTTGTCTACTGCAGTTACTTTCTACCAAAGACACTTTCTTATCTTCAGAAGAATGCGCTTAATTATGTCGTAATTCTGGCAAGAGACACTTGACATTTTACTTCGGTGTAGAAACCATCCTCAGGAAATTCTAGTGTACGATTCATGCATGACAAAAGAGCTGTGGAAGAAATAACCGTTACCTACCGTCGTTTCTTTACACTTCATTGGTATCGAAAGCGATAAATAGTAGCGCTTGCTTCTATATTGCCTGAACTCCTAGTAGTTGTCACCATTAGTTTACGGAAAGGACCGTTATCAGTTGAACAAGATAGACTACTAGAGCCGAAACAAGTAAAATGATATAACTACAAAAAGCTACAAGCAATTCCAAGGCACAAATTCCGCACGATAATGCCATATCACTTTGAAAGGATAGCCTGCTATAACAACACAAAGAAATTGCCTGCGCGGTATAGTGAATTATGAATGCGATTCAAGTGTGGTGTTCCGACGCGAATCATACAAAATGAAAAGGTAGAACGGAGCTCTCGTTGAAATGGCTTAGCTTACAATGTGTACTGCAGCCTAGACTGCAGCTGTCTTGGTGCAGTAATGTAGCTCTGGCATTTATTTCGCACCGGATTAAAGTTTCCTTTTGCTTTATATTTCCCTTTTGATTTTAACGAGAAAACCGATTATGCGCTGAGAACATGTTGTTTAGATAGCAATCGTGTTAAACATGAGTAATCAGTTTAACAAGAGTTTAGGCTTCATGTGCTTAACTGTGTGGTTTAACCGCTGCTAGGGTGGTCTTTCACCACAAACGCACGTAAATTTCGTGTTTCTTATTGGCCATTAAAGCAGTTCATCTTGAAGTAATATGGTGGTTGTCACGTATTCGTGCCATTTTGGTTCCTTCATGTGTCTTTACATGGCAGGATAATTATATACTTGTCCAATAAACTGGACAGATGCGTACATAAATAAGCAATTTAGTCAATTCGCTCGGCCTGCGCGCTCGGTTATTTCTGCCATTTAGCTGATAGCGTATCGTGCTCGCATGATGGAAAATATAACAGCTATAATTTATTTTCTCCTGGTATTTGTGCTACATAAGTATTTCCCAAAGGAAGCACTTTAGACTGTTTGAACAATAAAGTCCAAACAAGTTTTTTTTTGTGTTAAACTTCTGAAGGTGTGTCTCCGTCTGCCGAGTTTCTGAATTTACATATTTTAATGCTAAATATGTTTTACTCTGTTGAGGAAGTCGTTTTGGTTTTATTGTTTATATGTCAATACTATTTACCTTTGAAAATATTTTCTAATGTACTATATTTAATTTTTACAGTTTCTTTGCGACTATCTAGAGATATCTGAAAGCACGAACGAAGTAATAAAAATAATAATATTATATATTTAAGTCAAACATAGTACAGGGGTATTTAAATAAGTATGTGTTAACTGATTATTCAAACTGGTTATCGGCCTGGCGATGCCATCTATAATAGTACATTATGGTACTAGTGTGTAACATTGGTGATTATCGCCGAGGCACCATTGAGACCCGAGCCGTAGGCGAGGGTCTTAAGAGAGCCGAGGACGGTAATCATCAATACACACGTGTATCATACGACGTTTTTCAACACACTTGTGAATAAAATAACGATAACATTTAGACCAATAAAATTTTAAAAAAAATCTACAACTTACTAGTGAGTTACGGCAATGAAAAAGTCACAGTTTGATTATGGGTGTTATTCATGAGCAAGTGTGTTGAAAAAACTTTTTAAAGAACAAAGCAACTCAACCAATAAAAAAAAAATATCTATAACTCACTAGTGAGTTATTATAGCAATGAAAAAGTCACAGTTTGATTATGGGTGTTATTCTGTGCCTAATTGCGGTGACCATAGAGCCACTTTATGAGCAAGTGTGTTGAAAATTACATTTATTAACTGAGCCAAAGCAAACAGCTTAGTGAAGATGGGATCCTACGAGTATAATAGCTTCAGAGACACGAAGACACGGCTTTCAGGTTGTCTAATGCAAACAAATGTATAGCAAGCAGCTATACATTAATAACAACCTACTCCTTACTGAACGTAAAAACAGAAAATTGCTGTAAATTTAGTATGAAATTCGTAAACTATGACGTCATAATGTCTTGCCGCAACACAAAAACTACATTAACATAAAATTTTCGCTTAGATGGATTTTTTTTACTTTCGAGCGGAGCGAGAAAGGTATTGTATTCGTGAAAAAAAAAGTTTTTCTAATTTTCTCAAAAATGTGTTCTATATCACTTATACATCATAAAAAACAAGTCTCCCAAAAATGTCCGTCCGTCGGTCGGTCGGTCGGTCCGTCGGTCGGTCGGTCTGTCCGTCACGCTTTGGCCTAGCGGCTAAACGAATGGTCCGATTGACACCATATTTTGAATTTAGGAGTTTTATGCAAATCCATCGAAGGGTTCTGAGTGGTTTCCTTCTGGCTCTCATTTTGAGGGTAGCTGTCATACAACGAAAACGAAAAATAAAAATTTCCTCTAAAACGACTCATAGAATCTTGATGAAACTTTGCATGACCAAGCATCTCCATGTAAGATGTCATGCACCAGTATCAATTGATCTGTGTAATTTCATATAAGGGGTGTTCCTGTACCACCAAAACGTAAATATGTGATTTACCCAAAATTGGTTCCATTGAGTTTATTAAAATTCTCTATAATATTAATCCTGGATTGGTTGTCTACCTGACTGGATATTATTTATGATATTTTTCAATAAAATTTAGTACACAGGGTGTACCAAAAACTGAAAGGGCTTGCTCAGTAGACCAAACTGAACAATTATCCATAAGGAACGTGTAGGGAAATTAAAAAAATGTGCATGCAAGTATCCTGCGGTAGTATTAATTGATCTGTGAAAATTCATATAAAGGGTGTTCATAACTACCAAAAGTTAAACATGTGATTTACTCGAAATCGTTTGAAGTTTGTTTGTTTTAATGTTTGACAATTTGAATTCTGAATTGATCTGTATATTTCGTTTGAACATTTTTTTGGAATAACGTAAATAAAAGTTTGTATTTCCATACTATGTGTATGGCATTACAAATTTAAGTTTGCGGTTGATAGTTTTTCCTTGAGTATTGCGGGAAAGTAAGTGCAGTGCTGCTGTACCATTTATTTCATTTTTGGTCTAGGAAACAATCCTAACATTGAGTAAATGAAAACATACAAGATTGAGAAGGATTCCTTCAGGATGAGTGATGTAGGTACGGATCAGATCCTCAGGGTCATATGTACGCATGACAGGAAACAGGTAGAATCAAAACCAGTATGAGCTGAACCAGTGCTAGAAACGCCCGAAACCAGAGACCCGATCAAGATGCGGCCGAGTGTACTACATTTAGGTAAAAAGTAAACGGCTTATTAATAACACTATGACTATGACGCTGATGGTCGGTTTCAATAATAATAAAGTAGATAAGCTTGGCAGGTTTACCAACATAATAACAAAAACATACTGCGTCGTTTCTAGATAACGTTGGAGTGTACTGTGTTACATCTACCTTCATTCAATATTCATCAGTTTTGGATAGAATCGGCGGCGACAACAAAAACACGGAATAGGAAACTTGTTCCGAAATATCGGAATAACCGGGAAACTCCGGGAAATCAAAACGGATATTTTGGTACAAACCTGCTTTTGCTTGTCAACAAAACATATAGGATTTTTTGGCCGAGCTTCAAATCGCTCGAGTACATTTTGGGCTTTCAATGAACGTAAAAAAGAGGGTTGATATTTTTAGATCGCAAATATTATGGCGTAGCATGCAACCGAGAGAACGAATAAAACCGATGTTTTTAAGAGAATTTTTTTACGTTTTCACGGTAAAACAAAACACTTGATACCGCTAGTTTACAACCTAGTGTCAAATTACAATATCTAATCTGTGACCTAGTCAAATGAGTTACTCTTTACTGAACATCAAAACAGACCTCTAATACACAGCTGAGGAAAACTATACGTGAGAACAGGTCGGATCGATACCTGTCTCTGTCGCTCCAATGTGTAGCGCATCGCTCTGAGATGGTTTGGTCATGTAGAGAGGATCAATGAAGGAAGATTGACGAAAGAGATCTACAAGGCGAGAGTGAATGGAAGCGTTGGAAGGGGAAGGCCTCGGCGAACGTACCAGGACCAAATTCAGGACGTTCTGAATAAAGGCCAGGTTAAAAGTACCCTAAACCGACGAGCATGAATGAAAGGATTGATGAAAGTTCAGGAAGCAAGGGAAGTATGTCAAGATCGTAGCAGGTGAAGAACTGTGGTCTCTGCCTACCCCGACGGGAAAGAGGCGTGATGTTATGTATGTATGTATGTATCGCTCTGTCCTGCTCCCACTCTTCTGTATTTCTAATCAAGCTACATTATTTCGACTGTAATATAAATAATTGAAAGCTTGCACATAGGCGTCAGATAGAATCAGTTTTTGACAAATTAACATTATTCTTCCTTAGAAGGAAACCGTATGAATATTATTATTGTTTTACATATTGAACACATATGTCACACTCAAATTGTCACAATGATAGGACACCTAAATATACTCGAACAAATCACCACAAATCTTAAATAAACCACATAGTAAGCCAAACTACACGGTACACCCAACAACACGTCAGTAGTAACACTTAGGAATTTATGGCATTGTAATAGAGTTACAAATGTTTCCAACGACTTGCGGTTGACCGTACGTACGGTACAGTCGCGCATACCATAAATAACCTCGCCTACAAAACGTTAGAAGCCCCAAGTGAAAGCATGAAATATTCGGTGGTTCTTTAACAAAAATGTACTAGCTTTGTCTAGTGGTGTGTTATGTAATAGTAAGAAAAAGATAATCTCGTCGACTTTACGCTTCGGCCCTCACTCACTCATACTGACTTCGTTAGGTATATGTATTCTTTACGATCTATTCTCAAAAATATACTATAAGACACTTCATATAAAGTACTTTGTAGCATTTAAGCCGTAAATTTTAATGTAATGGCACAATCGGCTTCACGTCACTTTAATATCTTTAAAGCGGGTCTTTGGTTTCTGGTTAGTGCTGGTTCTGGTTAGTTATACTGCTTTTGTTACCACCTATCTGTAGCAGTGTGTACCTAAGTAATTACTTTACGCTAGTTTTTTTTTCTTTCGTGCTTGATTTTTCTATCGACTCCTTTTGGCTTCGACAGCCGTCGACAGCTTCGGTTAAAGCCCAAGTCACACAGAGTGGTATGATTGCGAAAGCGGTCCGGGGGCGGACCTCCGGGAAGCGAAAGCGTTTCGGGACCGGTCACACAGAGGTACCGCGCGAAAACCGCGGCGGGACAGCGGCGCGGTAGCGGTCGGTGTGAAAGCAAAAGGGGCCATCTTGAAAATTTCTGAGTGATATTTTTTTCCTGACGATGGACAGTGACGAAGAAGAATTGATACAGACAAAAATACATCTATTGTAGTCGTTAATGAGCCATGTCAGAGGCCATTGGCGGCTCAACAACTCTGACACTAGGTTTGGCTTAGTACATCGATGATTTGGCTTAGTACATTATTAAAAGAAGACATTCAAAAATAATGTCGGTTTAAATAGCATTTAGGTATATCAAGAGGCTTACTCGTATTTATTACAACATCAAAAAAAAATTGTCTGTCGAAATGAAATAAAATTGTAAGCCGATACCTACTCGTACTCTGATATCTTCCTTCCTCACTTATTGTGCAGAATAAACCTTGTACGTACGATCAAACGCACGTAAGTGGAAACATTTGCAACTCTATTACAATGGTATAAAGTCCAAAGACTATCTACAAATGTGCGGTTGGGTGTACATTTGCCAACGAATGCTACTCGACTAGGGTTATTGCGAACGTGTAGCTGTAACCGCATCGTAAAAACTTTACTCATCCTCGACCAACGCTATACATGTTTTGAATACAATTATTGAAATTAGACAATTTGCATCACAACGGCGACATGAATAATTTATGGATGTCGACGAGAAAAAGTTTAAATTATTAAAATATATTTTATACGCTGAAATATGATGAATGAAAGTTAATGAGTCGCTGGATGATCGTAAAATAAGGGACACGAGTCGGTGAGTGTGAGTGAGTGAGTTGAGTGAGAGTAGAGACAGGCCGGTAACCCTAGCGTGTCAAGTTGATAGCCGGGGCTTTGCGGCGCGCCGACGAACGAGCCGAGAATCCCAGCGAGCTCACTAATACCAGGCGAGCAGAGCACACCCGAAAGTGGCGCTCGAACCACGAACACACGCACACAGCTGCACCGCAATCGATACGGGGGGCTGCCTCCCCAACGCCCGTCGAGGGGATGTATTCAAATTATTCACAGCGTGTATAACTGCGTACCGTCTTTAACAAACAAATTACGTATGCGTACCTTATAACGCGATACACGCGCTCAGCTTCTGGGCTACAGGGCTTTCAATTATAACTTCGGAGGATAAGCGACGTGGGTCGGATTCGTAATTACCTCCAGCCGATGGTGCTAGCCACATCCGGAGTTCGCTAATTAGTTTAACTATGTCGGAATTATGAGCATTCCGAGATCGTAAGCGCGTATTAATAAAAGCCTACGAGCTCGGTTTATTGTCTGCTGCATGATAAATTGTCTTATCTTGTTTAATAAAATAGCGGTTCAGAAGTCTCGACCTCGCGGTCATCTCATTATCGTGGAACGGACTTGTGGAATCACATCTTCGACCTTCCCGCGCATAATCTCGTCTCGACGTTCACCGCTTAAACAAACAGCTTTTTGTCGAAACGATAAAGAACGCAAAAAGACGCAAGGACATCGATCAATCGGGAAATTTCAATACGATCTAAACGTCGGTAAAGTTTAAGAAAGTGGGAAGCGCATAAAACGTCAAAGAGATTGAATATCGATTGTGGAGTCGACAGCAATCTCAGAGCCAGAGGGAGTCGAGAGGAGCAAAGGGGACACTTCCGACCGTCGTCACAATTTATGTTATTGGCAAGAGCTGGCCGCCGCGATACGGGCGCCGGCCGAGCACCGAGCACCCGGCCCTCACATGTAATTGTTAGTTAGGACGAGGGATATTGGGGAATTAAACCGGGGGTGATTGATTAACCGGCGATAACGATTAGCGCTGCCACAACCCGGGATATTGCGGTGGGGAATGAAAAATGGCACGCTAATGCCAGATTATTATTCCAACACAGCTAGAATCAATTTACAAAACAAACTCGGATGAGAGCGAATTAAGGTAAACCGGCGGCTCTGACTCCGGTGCTAATAAAAACACGACACGAGCGCTCGCCCGCTCACAGATTAAGTCGAAAGATCAACAAATTTATTTTAATCCTACCCAACAGCATTCTCGCATTTCCGCTGGCAAAAACTCGCCTCTGCGACACATGGGCGAGAAAAAACCAAAGTTATTATCTTAAGTCGAACCCAACAGAACCCATTAGTAAACAACACGGGCACAAAAGAGGGCAAAATAGCGGCTTATAAAAAATTGTAACAAAAAATCGGCTTTTGATCCTCGCTCCCCTATATCGTGTTTGTGGAGGTTTTATTAGTCGGCAAACCGGTCGCCCGATCCGACTCTTCAAAGCTGCGATTATTTTATTAAAGCATATACATTTTGGTTCAGTCAGATACTGCCTAACTAACTCACTGTGGGTCGACAGAAGGCTATTAAAGATAATAAACGTGGAAACACAAGAACACACGATGTAATCGCTAATAATGATACTAGCGTTGGCTAGGAAGACGTAAAAGCGATGGTTAACATGTCAGACGAGCAATTGCAAGTTTTAATGACACTCTTGTCCCATGGCATTACGAATGCAGAGTTCAGTACGAGTGCAACAAATCAGTTCTGTGAAGCGCGGGCGAAACTTTCCACGCGAACAAAGAACAGGTACAGAGGACGCCAGCTGCGGATTACTGCCGGGCCGACACGCCCGACTGGTGGTGCGACCGGTCGCCCGATACCACACCCGACCGAATCGGATGAACAAGACGCCGTGAAACTTAAATGGGTTTATGACAAGATGCACGAGAATTTATACGAGAGACAGCGCAACCGACGACAGATAGAATTTGCGTTAATTGACGTCGTAATAGACGCAACCGTCTCTTAAATATAGCAGCTGTCAATCGGCCGGCAAACATTCGGAGCGGAATATTACGAAACCGTTAAATAACTGTAAACATAAACGTCGGGGAGCGAGATAAATTACAGATAGAGGCAATTAATGTTGAATCAATTTGTAGGAGTGATTATTTATTATCGTTTCAATTGTTCGTGACATAATAAACGTGAGCGTAACAAACCGCGGCGTGTATAATGAGAAGCGGAAGTAGTAACGGCATTTGTTAGTTGTGTGTCGGCACTGCAGGTTGCAGGTTCTCCTCACATCCTAATTACGCCGATAATAATTACACAGTAGTCGCCGAGCGGACAGCAGCTGCTACCTCCCCGCGCGTTCTGCTCGCCTGGTTACTCACTTAATGAACTTGTTAACTGCCATTTCTAATTGTTTCTTTCACTTTATGTTGATAGAATCAGCCGGAATTCTTTGTTGCTTTGATCGCACCAAACTCGGCAACGGAATGTTTGTTGTCATGATCATCAACATGACACGAATATCAAAACCTTTTTTCTTTTTATTTGTACGATGAATCTTTTTACGCGGCTATTCACAAACTCCAATTGTGTACATAATACAATGAAGAACACCCGCTGTCGACACGTCGACGTTCAAAAATAATTATCTGAGAGCATTCGTTGTAATTATTGTGATTCGTTCCGCGCCCTGCCTGAGAGGGGGCCATTACCGCCTCCAGAGAGCCGATTTATTTTATCGCATCAATCAATTACAACCAGTACTCGATATTAAAAATTTTATTCACGACATGACCGAAAGGCGCGTTTTGACTGAGGCATAACATTTTAGTGTAATTAATGATGATGCGCCGCGAGCCGCGCAGGTAACTCGATACAACGTCCGTCTGTTCCGGGGTATAAATAAAATCGTTGAAGCGAAAAATTCATCAGAATTTATCAGTGTTGGCGTTGCTTTACGCAACAACGTTTTCATCCGATGCGCTTCGTGAATCAAAGCGTTAATATAATTTCGGGCATAATGCGTGTGGCTGACAAATTAGCGATGAATCTGATTAACTCGGCCACGCGTTTACAATCGTTTATTTGTATTAATTAACATTTCTATGTAAACGTTAATTGCGGTTCTATTACATGTACAAAGAAACGATTTTCAATCGATGCGGTGTTGGTTCTGAGAAGTAGCTCGCTCGAGATAAACGTATTTATTTGTAAGCGACGCGCATGACTCGGCTGGCAGTTAGCAGGTAGTCGTGTCGGTGAGAACACTGATCAGGCGGCAATCAACATGTAAATTTATTCAGAGCGATCGGTGTAATCGAGCGCTGCGGTGCTATTAACCTTATTCTCGGCTACATACACACGTTTGATATCGTGATCTCCCGGTCGCTCCGATGTCTATCTTATTAATTTATCGTGATCACCCATCACCCTAATTACCGATCTTACGTTTTATACCATTTAAGCATCGGCGACGCGTTTCATCAATCAATGTGATACAAACTAGGTTTACAAGAACACGGCGGGATTTTTTATGGTGCCGTTTATTTTAAAGCTCGATTTGTACATGTAGTTGTAACCATATCTTTAATTTTGTTAAAGGCACATGACATCACCCGAAAACTTTTATGGCTCTCAATAAAATTAATTACACATAAGATAATTGGCATTAAAATTTATGTCGACGTCATTTAAAAGCGATCAAGAGTCCATTACGGGAAATAACAAAAAAGATAATTTGGAATCGAATACGTCAGTTCCAACACCGACCGAATACAATTTGAAAAGCATTTTATTTACGAGGGAGTCACAGTCACCCCTTATTCAAAACTCGGTCATAATAATAGTGTATAATGCGACAGTTTGAGTATTAGAAGGGCAGACAATGGGTAGTGTTGTATAGATGTGTAAGATAGCAAATAATATGAGGGAGCATCGGACCCCGAGAACCGGCAGCCGGTCACGTAGAGACGACGGCACGACGCCCATTAAAACGACAGCGATAACGTTGTTCACACCAACACGAAAACTACATTGTCACAGCAAATAGTGGAGGTGAAACTCGAAACACTCCAATCGGTCCCGTCTTTAATTATCACGGGAACTTTTCCAGTTAGGGGCGACCGATGAACGTTAAATTGATTCCGCAAGCACTTCAGAAATTTTTAGAGCCCTCGACAGTGATTAATGGAAGGAATTTCGTTGATGTATTCTCAGTTCCCTTGTAAAGAAAGCAAGGGGAATGTTGGCTCCCCTTCTTTATAAATATCTTAAATAGGTATATCAGTTAGCTTGGCAGCATTGCTATTTCTAGGCATGAAATCGACCCATGGGTAGTTAGAACTTTTGACAGATAGCGTCATAGTAAATATGTGATTGTATAAAAAAAATACTTTTGAATCACTCCGCTGGGAAAAAAGACCAATATCTTGCACATTCAGGGTTGTTTCAAAATTGTTTCTAATGCTAGTATTGCAACAACTGCAAAATGTATTGAGAATCAAAATTATAGACCTTCCGAACACAATTTTTTGGATCGAAGACCCTAGGTCTAGGTCACTAACAAGAACAAGAGAACACAATAAAATGCCATTCTTTATCAGTACTCCACTCAGTCGTATGGTGGCATCCAACCTATTCCTACTCGCCATAAGCCTAATTTAAAACGTTGAGTGAAGTAATTCACTGTTGCCATAAACGTTGCGGTTACAATATCTCGTATTGCTCAAGCAGCTGTTCCATTTGTTGTAATGGTAGTAACATAATTTGATGTGGTTGAGCTGAGCGTGATGAGTTCATAAGTCTTAGTGCATAAACGTTTGGCAATAGCTCGGTCGGATCGGATCGCGTCACTATTAATGATGAGGATGTTTGTATTTGGGAGGATGGCGAAACATTTGTACCATTACTACTGCAGCTGAGTATGATGATACTGATGAGCAAGGTTACCCTCAATTTTTTGATGTATAATGTTTGATTCATCTATATATTCAGGCTCTCTTTATTCAGGCTTTTGTTGTATAGTGTATATTATGTTCATTCTTCTTTTTGTTAAATAATAAAGTAATAAAATATACTATTTTTGATGCTTTCAGTTGTGTAGAATTTAGAGAGAGTAATTAATATAGAGATTTCGTTCGTACTACGACAAACAACCTCAAAATCAACAAAACAAAATGGTATGCATGAATGTGTTGATTGGTTTCAGAATGTGTTGTTAATATGACATATACAATCCTTTTACAATTTCGTTTCAGTACGTGGCCGTCTAAAACAATTAACATACAAAGCAGATTCCCAATAATATTGTGGAGCATCTGTATGGGACTCTTATTTGCCGCCAACCGCAATCACATTAATTTGCGGAGTGCAGCTATTGTGATCAGGCGAGCGGACTGGGGGATGGCAGGAGGGGGCGGCTTAATGAAGCGGGGGCGACAGCCGGATTACTCCAGCGTTTGCACTCAATCAAGCTCGCAAACAGCCCTAAGCCCCGACAATTAAATACTCCGAAACAATCGGATACATGCGATAAGAGATTAAGCGCAGTCTGACGACTAGTGACCGCTATGCGATTTGGAGATCGATACGATTAAATCAATCGGTGATGTAGTAAACAAATCAAAAATAATTCAGGTGATAAGACTGCTGTAAACTGATATTTTGCAAAGTATAAGGGAAATAGAAATGGGTTACAGGATAGCTTACCTTAGGTTCCGTTTTAATTTTTTTCGCTGGCGGTTGCGACGTGAGATTCTCCTGCCGTGAATCATCTGGTTCCGTTTTATTAGGTGGCGCGGTAACGTTTGCCGGCGCGGGAGCAATAGTCGCGGGCGCCGGCGAGGGCGGTGGCGCTGGCGCGGGCGCAGGCGGGGGCGCAGGGGTGAGAGGTTTGTTGTCGACGCGCGGCGCGGGCGGGGGCGGTAAAGACGTTGGCGGCTGTTGTAGCGGCGCGACCGGCGGCGGGGGCGCTGAAACCGGCGCTGGCGGGGGCGGACCCGGTGCGTTGGGCGGCGGAGGCACCCGCGGCGCCCCGTTGACGTCGTGCGGCGCGTGCGGGTGGTGGTGCTTGTCGCGCGCCTTGTTGTGCCGGTGGCCGCCGGAGCCGCGCTTGGCGGCGGCGGGCGGCGCGGCGGACGCGTTCGGCGGCTTCGGCTCGCCGTTCATCTCGTTCGACTTGACGATCTCGTGCTTCGCCTCGGAGCTCTTGGTGCCGGGCTTGGTGCGCTTGATCTTCATCTTGAGCGCGGTGCGCTGCGCGTCGGGTTCGGCGCGCGCCGCCATGCCGCCCGCCTCGTCCGTTTTCTCTATGTCGGCATCGAGGTCTATGATGAGGTCGCCGATGCCGATGTCCCACTCGTTGTCATCGTACTCGAAGTTGGCGGGGTGCGCGTGGGGCGCGGGGCGAGCTCCGCCGGGGGGCGCGCCCTCCCTCATTGGCGCCGCCATGCGCCCCGCTCAGCCGCGCCCGCGCCCGCGCCCGCCCGCACACCCACACACGCACACACCATTGTAGACCTGCAACAAGCAATTAACATCTGTCAACACTATGCTGCGATCGACATTACTCTACTTCCACCGGGGTTTTAACAGTTTTTCGAATCCCCTCTTATGAATAAATACGGTCCAGAACACGTCAAGCTTGATACATAAGTCTTTCTACCATACTTATTTTCCTTAGCCATAAGAGCTAAGGTCGAACTGCGAGTGTCAAAGATGACCTGCTTCTCCTACCTGATCCATCACTCATTTACCTTCTCTTAAAGGCGATTTCAAGAAGGACATGAGACATAATTTGATAAATTCAAAATCATATGATGAGTCGGGTAAGGAAATAGCTTCTAATTCTTATACTATTTATTCTACAAGCAAAATTTATCGGTTCTAATGATTTCGATGAAATTTACAATGTAGAGATTTTTGTGGGGCAAAAAAATCGATCTAGCTCTAGGGAAAATTAGTTTTCTCAGTTTTTTGAGTATTTCTGGAAAATAGCGCTTTCAGAAATCTTACAGTGTGGTAGGCTTCGGTTAAGTTATACAGAGCGAGAGGGTCGGTCGAATATACACAAAGATTTCGGACCTCCTTGCTTCGCTCGGAATAGATACCTTGCTAATTTATTTTACTATGGGATGACATCTGCCAACATGTCCCAATTTTTTATGTCAAATTATCAATGATCACTAGGAAATATTCAAAATAACCCGTCAAATCCATAGAACGACGCCTTCGCTACCTTGTGACGAATTATTTCTTTAACCCTCCTTCTAAGTACTCTTATTTTTCTGTGCATAAACAAATAGGATATAGATATTTCCTTTTACGAATAGGAATAAATACAGAACTCTTGATAGAGCTTTCTTATGGAATCAAATCCATCGATGATTACGAAGATGACGATCTTATGCTTGGTTAGAATGGAATAAAACAAAAATCCAGCACAACAATCAGTAAGATAAAAGGACATAAAAGGTTTATTCAAGAAAAGGATCATTTTCTGAAAGGCACTTCGAACGTTTACAACTCAGGGGTACTCGAAGTCTCAATGATAAAATTTTATCTACACGTTTTAAGAGGACCATCGACTAAGCACGTACGAGTATCTTATAGATAAATGACTTCAATAACTACCACTTCAAACTGAACTCGACCATAAAAAATAATACTGCGTCTCTAAATTAAATGAACTTTAAATGAACATGTCCATTTAAAATTATTCCTTTATAGAAATTTGATATATACGAAGTTATAACCAATTCAAAGAGGCAATAATCGTAAAATGGTCGTAAAAGCCGATAGATAAGCTGGGTAACTCTCACAAAGCCCGGCATAAACCTAGTCTAGCGATGTACTTAGTGCCAAAGCTATGCATATTTATAACTACAGTAGATATTAATCGATGAGTTTTGAGCTCTCATCGCCTCAAGTTACTCGTATTATTGACTATTTAGCTAGGCCATCAGCATCCAATACTGATTATGACGGTATGGTACCGCCGGTAATGAATAGTACCTACTCATCTCTACCCGTAGGTGCCGCAAGAGGCGATTAAGGGACTGAACCGGAGGATGAGCAGCAACGTTCTTCTGCGTGTCGTACCATCTTATATACTGCGGTCACCAACAGCCGCGGCTCATGGTGCCAGCCGCAACGCTAACAAGCGTGCTTGTCCAAATTGTACAACGCGTTTTTTTCTAGAGGTCTGTTGGGAGCTTCTGTCCTGCAGTGGACGTTTTATGGGATATTATGATAATGATAGGTCGCTGAGTCAACGTAGTAAATAAGTATAATTAAGATAACCAGGCAATACTAGTGATAACCGGAATTTTATACAAATTCAGAATAGAGAATCAAAATTTAATTAATTTAATTATTTATTTACGAGTATTTCATGTAATCTTTCAGAGAACATCGAGTCCCGGAACGCAAACCATGTTTACCCAATGAAGCAATCTAATGTCACTTTATTGCTGCCCATTAAGGGTAGTTTAATGTTTCACTACAATCGTGTGAAATAAGAAAAGTAATGGTGAATTTTAGAAGGCTATCCTCGCACTTGGATGTAACCATATAGTTTGGAAACCCAGGCGCAGGGCGTTTAATGGATACCTATAACCAAAGAGATTTGAACCTCGCTACGCTCGGTCATAGAGGGATCCAAAAATTGTCGGCTATAGCTTGGCTTTTTACTCATGTCAAGAGTCATATTAGACAAAAAGAGATAAACATGTTTATGATTATCTACTTTCAAACGTCGCTGTAATGCTTTTTGACCAGCTAGAGATGTGCAGGCACTCGATATGACGATAGCGATAATGTAGTATTTCGACTTTTTTAAAACGATAGTATTAACACTCACACATTAAATATTGACGAGGCTTTGAGCAGATGTTAGACGCTCATGATGAATTCAAAATTTTGTGACTTAAAAAATCGTTGAATTTGAATGTTTTGTATGCTATTCACAATAATGTTTTTGAAGAGAAATCAAATGAATAGAATAAAAATTTGACGTTGCAAAATGAGATACTCGACAGGAAACTACTTGCAGTTTTCACTATGTTGTCTGGAAATTGCTTTATGTTTATAATAGCGCACTTAAAGTAGGCCGTGCTGCAGTGGTTTCTTGCCGTTTCTTTTACGCTGCCATAGCAAGATCCGAAACAGCGTAGACTCGCTCTATTTTCATTGTATTCTGCATGACATTCAATAAGTATTCTGTAAAGAATCTACATTGAATAAAATTATCTGAATCTGAATCACCCCGAACAGTTCATACATCAAGCGCGAAACCACAAATTGTCAGAATTTGAAAATGACAGATACTTACACACGTTCACGTAGTACAACTAGACTCGATAAAGAACCCGGCTGTCACGCGGGCGCGGGTCGCGTTAGGTGAAGGAGTCTATTCCAAGGGGTGCGTAGAGTGTTTTTTTCGCATTTCTGTATTTATAGTTAATATTATATAAAAAAGGAATTCATCACAAATGAATTAAGCTGCTTTATTTATTCTCTCATTTACTTCAAAATGAAGAGTAAATGAAAAGTTACAAATAAAATTTTAGAACGTTACGTAAGTATATTTAAAAAGTTATGAATCTACTAATAAAGTTACCTACTACCTAAAAATTATTCTTATTTTTGTCACCATTTTCACTCAAGTCTCTCTGCAAGTGTTGTTTATTTAGTAGTTTTAATGCCTAGTTGCAATGCCGCTAAAAAATCAAACTAAAAATTAAAACTTTGTTTTATGCAAAAATTTATACTTAATCTTGAATTCAACTTTCAAATATAAGTGAATGAAAAAATTGCTTTAGAATTATAGGAATTATGATCTCATTGATCTGTAAGAAAATTTCGGCAATTTCATAGTGAAAGACCTATTATTTCAATAGCTGTAGAACTGTCAAGCTTGACCAATTTTTAACTTCACCACTGTGATAACAGAACGTTCAAGCCGTCTCTATATGATTTAAAATTTTATTTGGTAACACTCGAAGGGTCCAAACGGAGCCCTATAGTTGTCACTTCAATATAATGTCCGTCTGAGGGTCCGTCGTCTGTCATTTAACAGTAAAAGCATCTTGTTGACCCAAAGCCATACGAATTGTCAAAAATGTTTTTAAATCCTTTAAAAGTGGGCTCGCATACAGCTAAATGGGGTCACAAAAACAAAATTTTAGCATACACCATAGAATGGTATATTGTTGCTTTTCTGCTTTTTTATTTTATGTCACAAGTGGGCAAACGAGCAGGTAACACAAGAAAGAGTAAGGATTTGAAAAATTTACATATTTAGATTTAAGGCCACGTGGAGTCCGCCTGACACAATGTGGTCTTTAATCTGTGTAAGATAGGCTTGTATGAATCGTCTGAATAGGCAACTTGAAACAGGGATAGGCTTTACAAGCACGTCTCCAAGTTTCTGTGTTATTTTACAGCTTTGTGCAATTGTCATAAGAAAGAGTAAAACTATGAAGAGTTGATAGGTACTCTGATTTAATACCATGTGCATTCCAACCGACTTGACATGACTTTTAACCGTTTATGGCGAGTTTTTTAGGCATACTGTTTCCAATAAGCTCATTTTACACGTTTTGTCAATGCAGATATTATTTTTGCTTGTTTATTAGGCACATGAGTTGGAATCATGTGAATTAATTCAATAATTATAAAATCTCACATTTCCTGACATTTGCAACCTCATTGCTTTATTTTCACCGGGATCAAAACCTCTATGATTTACCTTTTTTTCACCCTCTATGATTATTCTGATGACATATTAAAAGTTGTTAGTGATTATAAGGTCTATTATTTGACATAAGTTTCACTCTACCTTTCAAAATTTTGAGCTAGAGGTCTAGGGAAAAGTTGCTTTGTCTTTTGGTGATAATGTTTATTATTATGTATAACTTGCTAACAAATATTGATATTGATGAATCACGTTCTTTCTTTGAACCCTAAATATGCCAAGTCTGACACGCACTTGGCTAGTTTTTTTATTACTGGGTAGATTGACTTGTGGCCATATAACCATTTACAGAGATCGTACTAGAAGAATAAAGTTATCATCTGATTTAATTCGATAACTTTTTAGACATTATCGATAACCACTATTTACATCTCTAACGGCGGATAATCAAAACCATTCTCGATATGTTTATATTCTTGAATTGTTCTTGAAATTTGCAGTATATTTCTTTGTGGAAGGGTTTTTTAAATTGTATTACCTAAACTTTAATATAATTTGTTGTCACTTTAATGAGTGTTACACATATTTTTGCAAAATAAGCTTATAAATATTACTTACAAATGAAAGCATAAGAATTCTTCGATGTCCTGCTTCCTAGAATAATGAGATCCGCATGCCGGTACGATATATGTATTGTTCAGCTTTTAGGTTTTTGTGTACAACACTTATTTGATTAGATATAAGTATTTTAAAAACATAAAATTATAAAAACTAAAGAGCCGGTTCGCTCACGACAAGATCAAAACAAATAGTTTCATAGACGACTGAAAGTAAAGACAATGTAATACTAGTTGTCAAGAGAACAATCAGATAACTTTTTAAATTAGCAGGAGTGTAAAAAGAACCAAAACAAACCTGGTTCCAACTTGACGTTTCAAAAGTGCAACACTTGACAAGCCTTCAAATCCCTCTATGACCGAGCGTAGCAAGGTTCAAATCTCTTTGCCTATAACCAAGATATAACTTGTCAAAGTTAAGCTATAGCAGTATAGCTATAATAGCATCACAAGTCGTATTTTTATGACAAAACAAGAATTGACATGGAAGAAATGCAAGTTGACATCTTGACATAATTTGTGTCATCTCAGAATAGCCTAGGAAGTAAGTCAGTCAGAGGTACTAGGAAGGCAGCGCAACAGGGAGATGAGATGGTGCAGCTCCAGCGGGTAGTTTATAGCGCAGACGACGCCTGAGTTTTTACTGCGCCCTTTTGATAACTCCTCGTAACTTTTTTACGACGCGCGTGCCTAGTACAAACGCTTTATATATTCTAGAAGATATTATTGGCATAAAAAAAGGAGAAAATTAATCATTAATTTAAGGAAAATTCCTTAAAGGTTATATAGGTAAATGAATTGCCACATATGACGGCATAAAATGATTCGACCGATTTGAATTGACTGATTCATTTTTGTTGTACTCGAAATTTTCAGGACAATATTTGTATGAAAAGAAAAATTGGAAGCATTTGCCGGAAAATTTACAAAATCAGGAATAACTGTCTAAGTGCTTAAGAACTCATATAGTCCAGTAGCTTAACGTCTTATATCACCTTTACGTAGACACGCCTTATAAATGCACCAAATTTTTTCCAGGTACTAGTTAGGTACATAGCTCTCAATTTTTGATAGGAGCTAATTCTTGAATTTCCATTAACTAGTACCTGGAAAAAAATTGGTGAAATTGTAAAGCGTGTCTACGTGAAACAGCTAATCGGTCGCACTAATACTGTGAGCTACTTGTGGAAAGCTTGTGGGAAGGCCGCTAGTTTGATCTAAAAATAAGTACTAGAAAAAAATACTGACAATGGTTTATTGATGACCTTAAGTTAACTACTGACATTTGGAAGCGAATTAAAAATAAGGCGTATGAACAATGCGGCCATAAATTTAAATTTAATTACGGTGCCAGCACAATTTCAGTATAATACTTATCTAGCATAATTAACGTACACACTATCTTTCTTTATTAATAAATATCCAAAAAACCAGACTTGGTATCGCATTTTTATTACTAAAAAAACCGGTCAAGTCCAGTCGGACTCGCGCGCTGATATAGTATTTTTGGAAGCAATAATAAACTAAAAAAATAAAATAACTTAGAAAGATTGTTTTATTTTTCCCGTAATATTTACATAAAACCTCTATCGACTATATACTAGACTATAATAATTCAGATTTTTCCTTTCGCAAACGTGGGAGATAAGGGGGGGGGAATATTTTTTTTCTTTTCTCATCGACCTAGTAAAAAAAAACATAAAATACATTTAAAATTTTGCCCCCCCCTACTCAGGTCCCATTTACAATTTAATAATTTTTTTTGTTCTTTTGTTTGCAATTAAGTTGTTCAACCATATTCTAAAAATATTCCAAATTTTAAGGCGATAGCATGAGTGGTTGCAGAGAACAGCGGTGACAGACAGACGAAGTCGCACCATAATGGTTCAGTTTTTAACTATTTTGGTTCGGAACCCTAAAAAGGCTTTAAGATTTATTGCTCTTGAAAAGGTTTTCTCAAAGTAGATAGGATGGCTTTTACGTAAGATCTATTTCGCACCCGAATCCGAAAAATTATAAAAAAAAACTGTCCCGTGTGCCGTCGTAAAATAGATTTTGAAAGGAGAGTAGAATTACCTCATTTCTTTTTTAAAATCCAATTTCTTTTCGTTTCATTTTTAAACTACGAATCTGTTTATACCTACATATTCCTTTTACGTAGTATTAGCCATGTTAATTGGATTCTGGAGTCTCGAGCACCCTTTAATAAGATTTATAAGCTCGTCTTAAGTTTAAGTAGCCGGGGCTTGACGCTGATGAATAAAGTTTTTTTATCCTTTAAGAAACCTTAATTTTTAAGCTTTTGAAGTTTTGAAGCTCAACGTAAAATATTTTCAAATGGAATTCTATCGTACCTACGAGCCATATTTGTATGCTGTTAGCGTTCGGACTTCACACGCATAGGACCCGAACCCGTCACCCAAAAATCCCTTAGAAAAAATAAGGCGATATGTAAGTTTTTTTGGGTATTCTAAAGATAAATATCTTTATATTTACCCAATATCTTGCCGTGATTTTCACGTATGTATTTATTGACCATTAAAGTGAGGGCATCACCAAGACCAAAACATGATTAGTGAAAATCGACTCGACAAAATAAAAATCCAAAGTTGCCTCTTCAATTTTCATTTATTCCTCTTTTTGTGGAATCGGAGGTATATTAAGTAGTGAAATTAAGTATACAGAATAGTATTTGTAGTTGCTAGGGTTTGCCCAACCTAAAATTTTATTTTATTACTTAGTTTTTACAAAAAGTCGATATTTTATATCAGGCGCTTACGTCATTTAGTTTTGGTAACACGCACAGTATATCTGTCGCAATCGAATGCATTGCGGATTGCGCACTTCATCCCTTTCTTTCAAGCGAAAAGACTGCGCGCACTGTCAAATATCTATCTTTTCCCATAGCCTCTTACAGTTTTAATTTCCCGGGAAACCTTTCCAGTTTTCTTTTCATACGAACCAAAGAATTCGGACTCCTTGCTCTGCTCGGAGTAGAAGGAATACTATTTTTTTTATTTGTATTTAGAAACACAAACAGTCTTATTTTTACTATCGGATGACATCTGCCATTAAGTCTCAAGTTGAAATGTCAAATCATCTGATATGATTTGATATCCTCATACAAAATTTACAGAACGATGCCTATGCCGTATACTGAATGAATGTCAGAATACCTTGTGACACATATTTTCATGAATCTTCCTTCTATTACCCTTATATTTCTATGATACGAACATTGTCCTGGAAATTGATACAACAAAAAAAGAATCGGTCAAGCTGTTCTCAAACGATGCTCCGTCGAAGATGATAAAAGTACATATTTTTATTTAATCGTGTTTTCGAATACATTAAAATGCAATTTCGATGATATTTACAATGTACGGGTTTCGGGGGCAAAACACTAAATACTAGATCTCATGTCTGGAAAAAATTGTTTTCTCCCTGTTGTGTTAAAATCCAAATCGCGATTCAGGAAAGTCACAGCGCCATCTGTTAGTCTGCTCCGGCGATGGATTATAGAGCATAGCATAGCGCTGAAATGTAAATGACATGTTTGAATAAAACGAGTACCTGGATACCTTCTGGTGAAAGGATTGCCGTTTTTAAGATGTGAAATGTGGATGTTGTAAATCTCCGTTCATCAGGTAAAGCCGTTAATCCGTGCGGGTAATGTAAATCAAACCCGATTGGACGGGTGCGGGAAGGACGGATAAATCGCGGCTCCATTATGAAAGCCGCATGTTTGTCAATAGCCCCTGATTGGACGCTATGAAGCTATGCAAACCTGAAATAACTTTGACGTAACCCAATGCAAGGAATTTTAAAAAGTGAACTAAACAAATAGTGTATTATAATTCTATGGAACTAAAGCTATGTTAGTTGCCAAATCGCCTAGGTTAGGCAGCCGACTCCGATCATCATCATCATATAGTGTGGGTTGCAAGGACGATGACCGACCTCACTTACAATGGTGTCAGAGTTGTTGAGCCGCCAAAGGCCGTTAATACAAAATAAGGCAAGGGAAATGAGTATTTTATAGTATCGACTCAGCTACACTTATGTTTAAATGAAATGATATCATCAATCAATGAATTTTATTCCGTCGTTTTTGAAGCAGCGAATGGGCTCAATCAAATAAAGTTACAAGTCATTTATTCTATCATTTATTACGATAAGATTTCGTCATTGTAGCGCGAGCTATCCGTCGAGTAGTCCATCCATAATTAATTACAAGGTATAATAGAGTTCATAAGAGTCAGGTGTTTTGTAAACAAACATTTTTCGGCTAATAAAAGATTTATCTTCAATTTCATGAGGTCTACGTTTGTAACTTCTAAGACATAAATGATTTTTTTTTAACCACTACGTACACAGAAAAACGTTTAGTCTATCGTTTTACATACAAAAGATCAGAAATATCTACATTTTTACACAAATTGAGGCTATGATTTTGTATACAAAAAACCTGACTCGTTCGTGAACTCCGGTATAGGAGGTATCTTCTTGGATATTTTGCAAATCATTGTTAGCAAAAGCAAATCTCAATTAAAACAGGTATTATTTTACAAATAAAATAACGAATACGTGACTCGTTAAAATAATACTATTGTACTCGTCAAAGAGATTTGAACCTCGCTGCGGTACATGTACTCGTACTCGAAATGTCTATTGCGAAAAATATACTTGCTTAATTATTTAGTATATGGAGTAGGACGTGGGCCTTGACGAAGAGTTATAGGGAAAGGTTACAAGCATTTGAAATGTGGTGTTGGAGGAAAAGGAAAGGAAAATAAAAAAATAAATAAAATAAATAAATAATGAAGAGTTCGATACAGTAACGGAAGAAAGACGCTTACTAATAATGATAGAGAATAGAAGAGGGAAGATGATATGTACACCCTGAACGAATTTTTTAAGAGATATCATGGAAGAAAAGAACCAAAGGAAAAGAGTAACAGGAAGATCTAGGCGAAGCAACTTTGATCAAAGCCCCGTTTCATGGGCGACTTACAAGTAAACAACATCAATTATGAATATAGAAATTGGTAAAAATGGGATATTTTTGACGAGTTGTGGGTTGGATAGTCCAAAGGGATTGCGCGTGTAATGTGGTTACAACGTGTGCCTCGATCTCGTCTGTGTGAAATGTATCAAAATGTTTATAAACTTCTGACTCACTCGCTGAATAATTATTGAAGGAGAAGTTTAGAAGTCTTATCGTATTAAAGAGGTCGGAGAGACGAACTGATTAGAAGTTATTCCACCAACATCAGCTTGGCTCTTAAGTCAAAGACGATGTGCTGCTATCTGATAAACAAATATTGACACTAGAGCGATCTAAATCCCGTTCGTCTATTTGTATACTGATAGCTGAATATAAAATGAGTCAGGCGATTATTTATGTGAGCATAGAAGATAAAATTTTGACAGATGGTATAATCAGCTATTCTGGCGAGTGTAGGGGGAGATTTACTGGCGAGCCGCGCTACTTGGCGCAGTGCCCAAATCGAACTGAGCTCGAGAACTGCACTTTATGCTGGAAAAATTGCTTGTGACACCTCTCCTAATGGAAAAAGTACTGAAAGTTATTGTGTGGTTAAATGATGTGCACCAACTAACCGATGATAACTGCCACGGGCAAACATGGTTGTATTAGCTGTCCTTGGGTAGTCTAGGCTGTCTGTTTGGGTATGTTGAGTAAAGTCACGATCACACCTAGCTGTATTCAAAGACTAATTCGGCATACATTGCTCGTTGAAGTAAGGATATTGCAATTAACATAACCAAGCCTCCCAGCAATGTATACCGAAATAGTCTTTGAATTCAGCTAGGTGTGATCGTGGCTTAAAGCTCAAGTCATACAGAGGCGGTATGATTGCGAAAGCGGTCCGGGGGCGGTTTGGCGGGAACAAAATACCGCGCCGCGACCGCTTTTCAATGTGACAGGGTGCATAAGAACTCATACTTTACAAAAAATACCGGCCTCGGAACGCTTCCGCTACCGCCTCAGTGTGACTCGGGCTTAAGGTATAACTAGTTTGACCACAACAACTGTCATTCAGGGACGTTTCACTAGAACGGGGCCAAAACCATGAAGCAAAATCCTGGTCTTATTCTATCACAGGTAATTACTAGCAAAAATTGTTCTCCGAATGTAATTTTTTTCATCACGTGCATAGAACAAGGGATATCATCATCATCATAACATTCCAAGGATAGGGAGCTCCCTCCAGAACTCCGGCATAAAAAAAAAACGCCTGGTTGGAGGGGATTTACCATAGTCACCTCGCTTGTCCGTGGGCTTGGGGCGTGGGAGGGAGGTAGTACTAACTTATTACCGAACCAACAAAATGTCTTTAAATAAAACCCAAGTCGCAGTGGCTGGTATCCCGAGCCCAAACGGCCCAAACCCTTTTACCCCTAAAAAATCAGTAGTTTGATTTCGACAGTTAGAGACCGTAGCTTTATAAAATTATACTCGTATAAGAACTATCGATCAAATTGAACCGTGACCCTTATGACAAAGATTTTTCTTCTTTCACATCGAAGAGGCGAAGAAAGTGTGCTAAGATCAAATCAGGTGATGAAAGGTCTCTGTCTACCCCGACGGGAAAGAGGTGTATGATCCAATTTTTTCGTTTATTCCAACGCTTACCAACACATTTTGCAGCTATGTCAATAGCAGTCACCTAAAGCTGGCAGAAAAAACAATGTTATTCTTTCCGTCAAATATACTCTGGTTTTAGTGTCATGGCTGCAAATTGTGTTGGTACGGTCAACCGCTTGTCGGTAAAAACTTTTTCAACTCTATTACCACGCCATAAGGTCCAAAAGTGTTTCTACCGATGTGCGGCCGTGTGTACGCATGTAGGTATGAAACAGTTGGGAAGATACTCGTATTATCTCTGTTCATCAATTTTAAAGACAGTTTTTTTATGTTAGGTGTTTGCACAGTCAAAAGCACATCAAGCTTCATATTTGTAGCGCGATTCTATCACATAGAGCGTTTAAAATAAGAAAGGTACAAAGCCCAATATGTCTAGTTTTATATGCTCTTGGCTGCACTAAAATAAGCTTAACGCGAGTCGTGATTCAGATTTGTCGTTAGTAAATAATCTATCATTATGCAATACGAAATTAAAGATTAAACGTTTTTAAAGATTGAATAGATATGATGACTGTATGATGGTGATAATTCGTGTGCATAGTGAGGCTACATTGCATATCCAGGTTTGCATTTGCAATATAGAAGTGCCTAAAAAACTTTGTTAAATGTTGTGTTGTAGCTAATAGATTTATTTTTGTTTTTCATATTGTATAACAACTGGCTAGGAGGTCAACCCCTTTACCGTAAAAACTAAACTTCCTAGAAGCCCACTGATTCCGCTATCTACCTACACTCTCACAAGTAAATAAACCTGTCCGCATACTGCTTTTCAGTGTGCGTGAGGCAAAAGCGCCGACTCTATAATTAAGACAACAACAGAATAATTAAAAAATAAAGTACATACAAACAACTTAGAAGAAGCTTGTACAAAACGATAAGAAGCTTTATCTATTGGACACAAAAATATGGACATTAATAAGTTCAACCTTGGGCTTGATCTCATAGACTGGGAATCAATCATGACATTGCCTACAGTTGACGAGAAAGTTAAGTGCTTCAACAGTTTAATGTTATATTTATACGACTTATTCGCTCCTCTGAAAACTGTCAAGGTCAAACATGAGCATACTTTTCCCTGGATCACTGATAACATTAGATTCATGTCAGATCTACGCGACCAGGCTCTTCAACGTTACCGGATAAATGATTCAGACTCTAACAAAGATATTCTAAAGGATTACCGCAAGTTAGTTGAGGCAAGCATTTATCGTGAAAAAGAAGCTTATTTCTCTCACAGTATTAACTCTACAGTGGCTCACGGGAAAACGTTCTGGAATAACTTGAAGGAGAATGTTTTGGTGGACCCTAAAGGAAAGACTGAACTTCCTGATAGCTTGAAGGATCCTGACGCTATAAACAACTCTTTTCTGAATGTTCCCGGTAATAAAACTGCCCCTGTGCCTTTGATCTCTCTTTTTAACGAGGCCAGATACAGTAACTCACAATTTTCTCTAAAGGCTGTCAGTGAAGGGGATGTATACAAGTACCTGGTGTCTACTAAATCTAATGCTGTTGGCTGTGACGGCATCAGCAGAGATATGATTATTCTAAGTCTACCCCATACGCTGAAGGCAATAACCGACATTGTGAACAAGTCTATATTAACGGGTACATTTCCTAGCTTATGGAGGCATGCACTAGTTACTCCCATCCCCAAAGTCGATAATCCTACTGATTACAGCCATTTACGACCAATTAGCATACTCCCATACCTCTCGAAAATTCTTGAAAAAGCCATTTACGATCAATTAAGTAAGTATATTGAAGATAATAAGATTTTGCCCGAGTTTCAATCAGGTTTTCGTAAAGGTCGTGGGACTACAACTGCATTGCTTGATGTTGTAGACAACATGTTAGCTGAGCAGGATAGAGGTCAAGGCACTTTACTCACACTACTAGACTTCTCGCGTGCCTTTGATTGCATAAATTTACCTCTGTTACTGGCGAAGCTCAAATTTTACGGATTAGACAATCTGTCTCTGAACTGGTTTCGTGAGTATCTTACTAATCGGTCCCAATCAGTGAAATTACAAGATTGTAATGGTCAATCTCGTACATCTGCGCCCAAACCCGTACCACGAGGGGTCCCTCAAGGGTCCATCTTAGGTCCCCTCTTATTTATCTTATACTGTTCCGATCTTGTCAAAGTTATCAAACACTGCAAGTATCACTGCTATGCTGATGACATACAAATTTATATCTCCGATCTTCCAAAAAATATATGTGACGCAGCGTCAAAGATGACCTCAGATCTTAACAGGATTGCAGACTGGTCGGCTGATAATGGATTAGTACTTAACCCTGCTAAGTCTAAGTTCATGATCGTGGGTACAAAAAAGCAGACTCGGGACATTTTACTTAATAATCCTTGTGTCCTTATTCAGGGTACGAATGTCGAGCAAGTGCACGAGGCTCGTAGTCTAGGAATCACTATAGACAGTCAGTTGCGCTTCGAATCTCACGTCATGGGTTTGGTAAGAGGATGCATGTTTAGACTAAAGGTACTCTATAAAATTCGGAGATTCCTTACAGAAAAGACGCGTATAATGCTGTGTGAGGCACTTATTCTCTCTAAACTTAATTACGGTGACCTAGTATATGGACCGCGCTTGCTTGCTAAAACTCAGCGCGTCTTACAACGAGTACAAAATGCTTGTTGCAGATTCTGTTTCACTATCTCTCCCCGTAGCCATGTTTCACCATTTTTAAATGCTGCCTCCATGCTTAACTTGGACTCGCGTCGCCATTTTCATTTGGCATGTCTACTCTTTGATGTTGTCAAATTTAAGAAACCTGAATACTTATATCAAAAGTTACGCTTTTCCCAGTTCAAGGATCTATACAGCGTTCGTTGCACACGAGCTCCTCTCGCCGTTCCATCTCATCAGTCCGCAGCGTTCAGAGGCAGCTTCCGCTTCCTAGCTAGCAAATGTTGGAATGTATTACTTCCTCCACTTCGGAACCTAAACTCCAAAAACTCTTTCAAACACAAAGTAAAACTCTATATTTTAGAACAGCAACGTTTGGGTATTCCTAAAATTTATAAAGTTTATAAAGGACTATGATAAAGGATAGCATAAGCTGCCCGCAAAATTGGTTACAGACGCCTTATTAAAAAGGTCTTTTTAATACTCATACGCGTATATGTTTTGGGCTAATTAGTTTATGTACTTAGGTATTTATTTGTTAACACTTTACACGTATGCACTTCTTTCATTACTTTTTACCGTCATTGCATGACTTTCCACTAGATATTTATATTGTCCTTTTCCTACAAGAACGCAGCGTAACCTGCACACGTCACATTTCTTTTATTCTGGTGCTAGTTTTCTATTTATATTCATTTTCATAATATAATTTCATAGGTATATCTTCATAGCACCCGCGTTACCCTCACTGGCGAGGGCTGAAAATCAGTGTTGCCCTCTCTAAGGGCAAATCTATCGCTGAGCCTAGGCCTTTTTGTCACACTACAGCACATATGTGTTTTGATTTGTTCTTCAGTTCGTCCTAATCATTGTTTAAATGTATGCTTCTTTATCAATGTACATGTATGTTGGTGTCACAAATAAACGCTTTATCTATCTATCTATCTATTGTCATATGGATGACAATGACAGCATTCCCAAGGCAGTGGTATACGGCAAGCAACATGGGTGTCATCCCACCCGCCCGAAAAACGTGGCCTTGGTCGGTTCTGGCTGTGTATTTCGCAGTTTACAAGCAATTTCCTATAGAATCTGAATTGTTGCCAGCCAAGGTCACCTCTGTCGGGACCCATGTTGCCAACCGTGTGTCAGGCAATTTAATCCGCGGGCCAACCTACTTTTGTCGCTCCGTACCTCAACATATTTACTTAACAATAATAAAGTACGAACAATAATAACGTTAAAGTACCCTAAAGTCGCAATTACACCTTCCATAATTCAGAAACGAATTCGGCATACATTGCTCGTTAAAGTAAAGATATTGTAATTAACATAACCAAGCCTCCCAACAATGTATGCCGAATAAGGAAAGTAAGTAAAAGTAAAAAGTATTTATTTCTAGTAGTAGTAGTTTAGTTAATATTTTGTGTTTGAATTTAAGAAGGTGTGATTTCAGCTTAAACCGACGATCGTGTATGAAAGGGTTGATGAAATTAGAGGAGGCAAGGGAATGAATGAGAACTGATACCTGTGATTGCAATAAATGATTATTATGATTATGTCAAGATCGTAGCAGGAGGGCTGTGGTCTATTTGGTCTATTCCTACCCCGACGAGAAAGAGACGTGGAGTTATGTATGTATTTATGTAACAATTCTAACATAATATTGTAACAAGAGCAAACAAATAACCACCACCAATGCCCGTCAGTTTCCGCTCCTACAATGATAATGCTCGAATCTTAAACAGATTTGTAACGGTCGTTACACAAGTTTTTGTCCACTGCCCCGCCACGAGTAGAAACTTCAAATTCTTTTGTACGGCCCCGAATTTATCGTCACGCCAATTCTGAATATATTATATGCTCAAATCGGTCTGTTTAAGCGACATACATTTACAAAGAAATTTTGTTTAAACTGTTTTTATTTCTCCAGCTACGAAATATTTATAATATGATGGTTTTTGTTTTGGGAAAATGGTTTTCTTTTTTTAGGTTCCGTACCTCAAAAGCAAAAAACGGAACCCTTGTAGGAACATTTTGTTATCCGTCTGATTGTCTGTCAAGACCCTTTATCAAACGAACGGGTGAAGGTATCAAACTGAAATCAATATTAAATATTAAGGTCTATGGACCCTTGAAGGTGTGAAAATTTCAAGCTTATACAACAACACAATCAAAATATACGGTTCCATTATGTCCCCATCTCCATACATTTATTAACAAAACCAAATCCTGTAGGGTACTTTCCCGTTGAACTAGAAATCATGAAATTTGGCAAGAAGATAGGTCTTTTAGCACAAGTGAAGAGAAAAATTTTAATTCATAAAATTTTACTCTTTTTTTATTGAAAATGGGCTTACTCTTGACCTCGATCTAGTCTTGAAGATTTTTTATAAACCAATAATAACCAATTAAGGTGAGCTCCCATTTTAAGTAAACTCATAGTAAAGAGGGGTCAGTTTTGCGCGGTTTTTTTTTACTAAACATCACAGTCGTGGTAACCGCTTTAAATATAACAGACCAAAGTCACTTTTACATTTAAGACATTATGTATGGGTGTATGGGTATTCGAAAATTATACGCGCATCGAGATTATAGTACTCCGGTAAATTGCAGTTCTTTATACCTAGTGAGCGTAATAGCATATTAAAGCTACATAATGATAATTACATAATTACTGACATGAGTATGTCGGCGGGGTCAAAGAAAATAACTATACAACGTGAATTTTCATTGGTTTTGCTCCCGAAGCCCAGTGATTCTACGGAACCAACTTTCCCGAAGAAAGCAATTTTTATGTACAGTCAAGAGCACATCAAGCTTGACACACTGGACTTTGCACCGTTCTTATTTCGATAAACGTACGGGCTAGAGTCGCACTGCGAGTGTCAAGCTTGACCTGTCGTTGACTGTACTTACTCGAAAAAAAAATTCGACTCCATAGTATGTGGTCTCGTGATCGACTCATTTTGCATGGGAAAGGGAAAATTTATTTCGTGTCAAATGTTTTCTTCGGGAAAGCGGCTTGTTTTCATGAGTAGTATAACTAGGCTTCGGGAGCAAAACCAATAAAATTCACACTGTATATATGGAACATGCACTCAATTGCACTCTATTGTACAGTCAAGCTTGATAACATTCTTATTGAAGTAAGAACGGTAGAAAATCCAGCCAATGTGTCAAGCTTGATATGCCCTTGACTGTACAAACATACACTCGAGAGCAAATCAACATATTGAACTTTACTCTGTACAAGAAGGGTCGCAAAAGTCAATAACGTAAAACCATACTCTTCACGGTATCCTTGAATTTTCGTCAAATACCTACCTGGTACTTTCTTTATTTGAATTCTGTATAAATGGTACATCAAAAGCGAGATTCATGAATATTATTTTTATTACCTTAGAAAATAAAACGTCAAACTGTTTTCTCCTAACAGCGTGTGAAATTCGGTATTAACAAACTCATAAAGCGAGCTATAGCCACCCACCATGACGACGGAGTCAAATAAACAGTACTATCGCAGGGTTACCAAGAATAGTTTTGATTCGGTATTATATACCACAATAGAGAAAATATTCTTCTTGATAAAAAACCCCATTAAGTGGTTTAATAGTACGTTAGATACCTAGGCCGGAAAGTAAAGAAAGCCTCACAGTCACAGAAGCCGTACCGTGTATAAGGGTCGGCGTATGCTAAGGCCTGAGACGGAGGTGGCGCAGCGAAGAGCAGGACACGTCTTCTCTTTCACTTTATTACGAAGAAAACTGAAGGATAGAAATATTGTTCTGTACTGCGCTGAGCCATCTGCATCTTATCGACGTCTTAGCATACACCCCAGCCAGTCACCGGCCTGACTAAACTAACTATAAAATACTACCTACGACTACGAATTCTTTAGAGTGGAAAAATTAAGATTTAATTCACAGCCACACTTAGCGACTTCGTTCGTGTACATACATTTATTCAACTTTCCTGATAGAAGAGATGTTTAGCGTCGAAAATGTAGCCAGATTTATCTTCATGTCTTTAATTCATAACCGTTTTTTACGCTTGTGCGTGAAGTTCATGATTAAAAACATATAAAAACTTATGTACTTTGTACTGAACTTATGTATTTTCAAAATAAGTTTGATGTAATAATAGATCTTTACCTATGAAATTGCCGAAATTTTCTTACAGATTAATGATATCATAATTCCTATAACTCCAGTGCTTGCGTCAGAATAAACGGGGCGTACACTGAATGGTTTAGCATCGAAAAAGGTGTTACGCAGGGCTGTGTTGGCTGTTTAACCTGTTCATGGATAATTGTTTGATTGATCTAAAAGAGAGTATGTGTGGACTGAGAATGAATGAGTTACTGATCAAATGTCTTCTCTACGCTGATGACCAAGTTATACTTGCGTCATCTGCTGACGAGTTACAGGAGATGGTAACAATGATGAATGTGGCTTTTGATAGGAAAGGAATGAAAGTTAATGTAAGCAAGACGAAAGTAATGGTACGGTACTTGAAAGAGAAGAGTGTATGACAGAGTGTACTATATTAATAGGTGGTGAACAAGTCGAACAAGTGAAGGAGTTTGTGTATCTGGGTTCTAAGTTTACGAGATGGAAAGTGTGAAAGTGATATCAAAAGAAGAGTGAATGCTGGAAACATGGTGAATGGTGCTCTGCATGCTTTTATGAAGAGTCAGAAGGTGTCTCACAAGGCTCGTCTAGCTGTTCGTGGAGGCGGTTTGGTACCAACACTGATGTACGGCAGTGAAAGCTGGGTATGGCAGAAAAAGCATGAAAGTAGAATTAATGCAGTAGAAATGAGAGCGTTGAGGAGTATGATTGGTGTGAAATTGAGTGACAGGATTAGAAATAGTGTGATAAGAGAACGTTGTGGTGTAAAATAAGACGTAGTGACTAAAATTGAGAAAGGGATGCTGAGATGGTTTGGTCATGTAGAGAGGATGAATGAAGGAAGATTGACGAAAGAGATCTACAAGGCGAGAGTGAATGGAAACGTTGGAAGGGGAAGGCCTCGGCGAACGTACCAGGACCAAATTCAGGACGTTCTGAATAAAGGCCAGGTTAAAAGTTCCCTAAACCGACGAGCATGTATGAAAGGATTGATGAAGGTTCAGGAAGCAAGGGAAGTATGTCAAGATCGTAGCAGGTGGAGAACTGTGGTCTCTGCCTACCCCGACGGGAACAAGGCGTGATGTTATGTATGTATGTATGTTTATTCATTTGTCTTATATTTGAAAGTTGACTTCAAGGTTAACAATTTACGCATAAAATATTTTTTTTATTTTTTGTTTGATACATAAAGTTCAAGGTTCGAAAATTGTTCGTCTTAAGTGTCGTCCGATTTCATCATTAGATTTGATATATTTTTTTAAAGATAATATTTTTCCAAAATTAAATTTAAGCTTCTGTTAGCTTAATGTTTTCCCAATCATGTCTAAAAAACATTTAAAATTTGGACTTTTAACTTCTAAAAAAAAACGCAAAAATGTTAGTACTGAAAATTCAGTTTACCTAAAATTCGCCATACAAAACGGCAATTTCATAGGTAAAGACCTATTATAAAAAATATTTAATTGGTGACTGTCTTTGCCCCAGAGCACCAGAACAGTTTTCCTATCCTTTAGTTTTCTTCATAATAAAGCGAGAGGGAAGACGCGTAATACCCTGAGCTGTGTCATCTGCGTCTCAGCATACGCCAACCCTTACGACGCGTTAGAGTATATATTCTTCGGTCTAGGGCACATTACACGTAACAAAAATAACTAGAGTAAGTATAACATATTTAAGATCGAGCCTTGAGCGTACCAATCGAATTTTTGAAAAACTTTGTTCGTTACCACGAAAAGCAATAAATTGCCTGTGTAAATCAGTCAACCCTGAAGACGCAACAATACTCCCAGCCATAATGTCATAAACAGTCTTATCTCAACACCATAATATCTGCATTGTAAATATAAAAATAACGTGAGCGACACGCTCAGATTACTCGTGAGTGATGGGTTTGTAATCTATACGCGGCCAGGGGCGGATTAAGCCATGATCACACCTACCCTAATTCAGAAACGAATTCGGTTTACATTGCTCGTTGAAGTAAGGATATTGCAATTAACATATCCAAGCCTCCCAGCAATGTACGCCAAATCAGTCTTTGAATTCAGTTAGGTGTGATCGTGGAGTAGACGGGATTTACCTCGTCAAGCCATTACTTAGCAGCGAAACAAATTTTAGAATAAAAATTGTAATTTCCAAAAGGATAAAGGGCTAACTGGAGCATTGTTGGCTTGGAATACTAATATAGAACGTTTGTTACGATGTCATTGTATTTTTATTCTGAAAAGATTTTCACCGTGATTGATAGTACCACTGCTAAATTAGACAATTGAGGGCTATTTAAGATTAGATAGTACCTTGAACAACTAGGCTACTCTTAAGCCCGCGTCACACAGAGGCGGTAGCGGAAGCGTTCCGGGGCCGGTATGAGTTCTTATGCACCCTGTCACATTGAAAAGCGGTCGCGGCGCGGTATTTTGTTCCCGCCAAACCGCCCCGGACCGCTTTCGCAATCATACCGCCTCTGTCTGACTTGAGCTTTAACGATGAGGTAGCACTAACAAATCAGTAAAGCCCAAGTCACACTGAGGCGGTAGCGGAAGCGTTCCGGTGCCGGTATTTTTTGTAAAGTGTGAGTTCTTATGCACCCTGTCACATTGAAAGCGGTCGCGGCGCGGCGCGGTGCGGCGCGGGGGCGGCCGGGCCGCTAGTACAACCCCGCGGACCGGTCGCGGCGCGGGGCCGAACTTTCGGCGGGAGCGGGCGCTGTATTCCGTTGCGTTCAATGCAACCCGTCGCACAGAGCGGCAGCAGCGCGGCGCGGTGCGGTGCGGTGCGGTGCGGTGCGGTGCGGTGCGGTGCGGTGCGGTGCGGTGCGGTCCGGGCGCGGACTTTGACTTTGTATTTTTTTACAAGAATTTTGCGGCTTTGCGCAGACTTTTTTTAGGTTATCAGTTTGGTTTTTTGTTTAGAGCAAAGAATTTACGTCTTTTGAATAATCACAAATAAATAGTGTCACACCGACCGCTACCGCCCCGCTGTCCAGCCGCGGTTTCCGCGCGGTACCTCTGTGTGACCGGTCCCGGAACGCTTTCGCTTCCCGCAGGTCCGCCTCCGGACCGTTTTACCGCTCTGTGTGACGTGGGCTTAAATGGTAAATGACGCACCGCAACGGCCCACTAACTGCCGGTCGCACGACGCGTCTTTAAGTCTATTGCTGACACTATTTCGTTGATTAATCAGGTAATAACAGCAACAGATTTTAAGGAGCTTTAACGTTAAAGAAGCTTTCTGCAAATGGCTGTTAGTGTTTTAAGGTATCAAGTCCATAGTTGATGCGATGACAATAAACGCCATGCCACTCTTGTAACAAATACAAGCTCACGAGGTCCCCACACCACAAGAGTAATTCTGAAAACGAGAAAGGAAGTTTTGCTTAGGGGAAAGTACTTGGAATATAGTCAGACTCTTTCTAATAATGGACAGTTTCTTACATGCTTTCTAATTTGTTCACGGATAACTTTCCGGATAAATACAATACGCAGTGTGACTTAATAACATAGGTACTTATTATTATTACAATACTTCTTATTGCTATTAATCATAATTTATTTCTATCTTATAATGATAAAGAAACTTACATATAAATAAGCCTCTCTCTACTCAAGATCTTTAGGATGTTTTCCGTAAGTTCCTCCATTACCTGTGTGCGTAAGATGTTCGTAACACAGAACATTAACTTTCATTACAACTCGCATCATTACCTCTCAAGATTTCCTGCGTATCAGACAAGGACAGACGTGTGAACCTCGAACAAAATCTCAAAGATAAACACACATAGGTAACGTTTGTGCGTGTAGGTGAGTAGAGTACAAATTGATTTGTATGGATATTCGTTCATCTCGTTGCTAATAACAAGTTGAGCGTGAAAGGACCCCCAGGCAATATCGGTGGGATTATCCCCCAGCCAGACGGCGAGAGCTCTGGGCCGTTTTGTTACTAAAACTGCTTTGAAGCTTATGTGATCCTGGTACTTTTTGTGCATAACTTACGTTTTGATTACTATTGAAATTTAGGCACAGACAGCAAATATCCCAACTAATATTATAAACGCGAAAGTTTGTAAGTATGGATGGATGGATGGATGTGTGTTACTCTTTCACGTAAAAACTACTGAATGGATTTTAATGACTCTTTCATCAAAATAACACATAGCCTATTTATAAACCTGCGCAGACGATGTCGCGGGCACCAGATAGTAACTAATATAACCATTGAAAAAATTTACAGACAGATCAGTATTGCTCGAAAACTACTCGTGTAGTGCAGGATTATGATAAAATGTCGATTTCTTTCATACACATAAGTTTCCCTTTTGAGAAATTCTAATGTCTCTTTGTTTTTCTTTAATGGTACTTGTTGCTGGTGTACTCCAAATCATTAATTACCAAGTGATCCAAACCCACTTCAGGATAATAAAGGTTGAATTGCAACTTAACATAATAATAATTGATAATTCATATTATACATTCAAACAACGTATCGTCGGAAGCGGTTGTGAACAAAAAGTTATAATATTTTATTCACATCATAATTACAAGCCTGATCAGTATCTATGAAAACCTTGTCAAAAACCGAGAGGACGTGGTATAATTAACTAACCGGGACAACTCAGTGAATTGCTTTAGTTATTTGTGTGATATAAATTGTATTTTTAAAGGCACTGTTAGTAAATATAGAATTCCTAATCTAATCATGATTGATCACAACGACTTTTACAATAGAACCAGAAAAAGAAAAAATTGCTGTTTCAAGCATGGTGGAAATTATTGTATCACTGTCATTTATAATATGTTCTTCAATAAAATTGCTCTTGTTATCACAAGAGCACAAGGTATACTTAAAATACTTTAAAATTATCTGGTTTGGTCAGATATCGATGACCTTCCAACCTACCTATAAACAAAATCAAATTCTACGAATTAATTTGGATTATCATCACCATTTAAGGTTTTGTTTTAATATAACCCATTAATTTGATGACTTCATTTCGATAAAGGTAATCAGGCAGTCGTTTACATTACAACAGGATGCAGATAACTGGATTGCAGTTTCAATTAAATGTGCATTTAAACAAATTAGGCCAATGCGCAGTTATAATAAGGGCTTCAAGTTACAGGAATTTTCCCACGGAAGAGGAAAAATGATCTTCAAAGATTTCAAGATCTCGATATGTTCAAAAGGATTTATAACAACTTATTTCGAAGAAGAGGTAGAAAATAAGGGTAGGTATACAAAATAATAATAAATATTTTACAATTTAAATTTTAAAATTCAATTTAAAACAAGGGACAATTCAAACAAAGTCATCTGATCCCAACCTAGACAAAGCCTTTACTATGAGTACTAGAGTCTGTATACATGCGTAAATAGATAAATAACACCCACACACACAACAAATACTCGTGTTCATCACACAAATGTTTGCCCTGGGCGGGGATCGAACTCGTGGCCCACGGCGTAGAAGGCAGGTACACTACCTACCACACCAAAGAGCCAATCAAACACACAAACAACATGACGTAGAAATCATCATATACATAACACACCGTAGAAGTCCATGTCTGAACATGAAAACATAGAGAAAAACTTACAACAAAACGCCTATTACCAAATGATAAAGATCTTTGTTCGAAATTGAGGCAAATCAAAAATATAGGGAAAAGCCTGACATCTGGCTTATTTCCTCGACCGCTGGACGTGTTATGACAACCCTACTCACAATATGATATTACAGTATAAATTACTAATGTACGAAACTCGAGATTATAGCTTTGACAAGTGAATTGTTTAATTGAATATCATAACAACTTAGCACGAAACGGTAAGGGTACTTAATTATTTATTACAAACAAACAGTAGTTAAAGTTGTTTACTTAATCTATGAATACATAAATAATTAAAACAGTAAATTCCGTGTGTCTGTACAATGAACAAAGAAAGGAGTGAACACAAAAACAGAATTGAAAATTAATTGTAGAATAACCTATTTGACGACTCGGGTGGATACGCGCCACACAATTTTTGGAAAAATAACTTGAAAATCCCATATAAAAACTTGATAACATCATAGCTGGACAATGTACTAGGTTGCGGATGTTCAACTGACTCTAGTATACGTACTATGACCCCTACTAAGCATTCCTGAAATAAAATTCTCTATGTGCATTTCTCTACAAAAGTATAGCCAGGGTCAGGACTAAAGATTATTCCGTACTTCGGAAGGCAGCCGGCTATTGTCTATTGGAAGTAGACAAATTACAATAATATTTAAGTCTTTATTTTTAAATGAGCCATAATACAGACCTTTGGCGGACCAATAACTCTGAAATCAGAGTTTGCGAGGTCGAACATTGACAAACCACACAATCTGAGGGTAATGATGACTACTAGGATCATAGAAATATAAGGAGCGGAGCAAGGAGGAAGTCTTTGACTAGGATAACAAATTAAGTAAAATTTACGAATTTTATGTAACCTGTTTGAATTTGGTTAACAATTTTACTCTTCCGAAGACGTTCTGTCTATACTCGCAAACTATAGTTAGACTATAGTTAGGCTGTCTCATGCAATGTTCAACAAAACTACAATGTATTATTGTTTAATCTAACGCTGCTCGTGCTAATACTGCCAGTAATTTTTTGACATTCTGTAATTTTGTTTTGACATTAATTATCATCATCATGTGGATTGTAAGATAGGACCGGACTCAAAAACATTAACACAACCCCTAGTGGTATTAAGTGTTATTTTTTAATTCCTAAGAAATTAATGTATCCAATTTTAATTTGATTGGCATACTTAATACATATAAGTACATACATGACATCACACACGTCTCTTTCCCGTCGGGGTAGGCAGAGACCACAGCCCTCCACCTGCTACGATCTTGACATACTTCCCTCGCTAACTCTACTTTCATCAACCCCTCCATACACGCTCGTCGGTTTACGGTACTTTTACGTTTGTTCTTATTTTATTACTTACATGTTTCATTGCGAATAAAATAAATTATTGAAGTGTATTGAATAAAGATAAGTATAAATGTAAGTAGATAATTAGTAGATTGTGTCTCACCACAAGCAGTCAAACCAACCACGGAACTAAAACATTATGTCCAGCTAAAACTAGAACCGCCATCGCGCTTGGGTTTAATTTAGATTTATTGGTCGCTTCCAGGGCACGCGGAGTCACTTCAGTTAATTAATTGGCTTGAGACAGTTGTAATACGGCTTCCAATAAGCTAGTTACAAGTTCCGAAGAGGTTTTCAACCCAGTCAAATCGCCACTCTTATATAAACATCTAAACGGAAGACTGGTTGTTGCTATAGTTGAATTGTATGCACGGTTATATGACGTCATAATTACATAATACTTGTCGTAGTTTATTTATATTATTAGTATATTATCACTAAAGTTATTTATTTAATCGTATGGCGAATTAAACAAATTAATTAAATTAACTAATCGTATTAAAGTTATTACACATTTTTATACAAACTACACTCAGTTAGATTTCCAGCAGTTTGACGTGTTCATTTTCATAACTATTGCTTTACAATCAACATGATTCACAGAAATGAAACTTGTAAAGTAAAACCCAATTCGTTTATGAAACCTAATACAATTTTTATAAATTCGCTGGACTAGAGATGAACATGTCAAAGACCAAGCTCATGACAAATAGCTCGAAGAGGGTGGTAACAGTAGACAGCGGGAGAATGGAATATGTCCACGAGTACATTTACCTCGGCCAAATGGTGTCCTTCCAGGCACGACAAGACAAAGAAGTTGCTCGACGCACCGAAAATGCCTGGAGGAGCTATTGGTCGATGAAAGAACACATGAAAGGTGACCTACCATTGTCATTAAAACGTAAACTCGTGGACATGTGTATTCTCCCAACACTCACCTACGGAGCACAGACTTGGTCTTTGACGGAAGCTCAAAGGTCCAGACTCGCAGTTTGCCAGCGAGCAATGGAGCGTAGTATGTTGGGCCTGAAACTGACCGATAGGGTCAGGAACAGCACAATACGCTCAAAAACACAAATTGCCGATGTGACCCACGCAACTGCCAAGCTAAAGTGGGACTGGGCTGGTCACGTAAGTCGCATGCCGCTGGAACTCTGGGCCAAGACCACAACTATCTGGCAACCGCCAAGTAACAGACGGCGTCGAGGCCGACCACGGCGCAGATGGCGCGATGAACTCGACGCTTTCTGTAAAGACTGGCAACAAGAGGCTCAGAGTAGAGACCAGTGGAAGGAACGGAGGGAGGCCTTTGCCCAGCAGTGGGACAGAAATGGCTAATAAGATAAGATAAGATAAGGTTTACTTTACTCATATTTCAGTCAGCCATTGATAGTACTAAATTATTACAAGGTAATACTCTACATATTTCCATTCCATGATATTCGTATTTCTCTATATCTTTTTTGTTTCCTCAAATGTTACAAATAAAATTGATTTCTAATAACTAGGTAATACTTGTTGTTGTTTGTTTTTATTTTATGCTATAAATATGTATAGCGTAAGATTTACCCGTTCTTAAGATAAAAACACCATCAATCCTAGAATTATGAAGAGCATAAAACTTCTCTCACATTACATTTATAGGAAAAAAAATATTGTAGATGTTAAATGACGTCACAAATCCTTTTAGCTTCATCTTTCTATTATTATTTTCCCTCCAGTAAACCGTAAAACATTCTTCGCTCTCTAACCACTATAAGACCACGACACGAAAATTGTCACTAAAATCCCTGCATATATTTCCATCTTTGTCGCACAACAGTTATCTTTTATTTGCTCGAAAGCGACGGAAATAGTTTGGTTGGTGTGGGGACTGTTGATGTTATTCCAGTGGTCGGAACGTCGAAACTTAATACCCCAATACCCGACCCTTCTCGACGGCTTAAAATAAACAAAAGGACAAAAAAACTTGTTGGTTTATTGACAATTTACTTATTATCCCCTGGGAGACGTACGTACAGTCAAGAGCACAACAAGCCGGAACCTTTGGACTTTGTACCGTTCTTATTTTAATTACAGTAAAGACTAGAATCGGACTGTACTTGTCGAAATGGATTTGCTTTTGACTGAGCATCTTTCGAATGTCTTCACGTTTAAAAAGCGACTAGTGTTGAATTTTTTATAGCTTCCAAAATTTTATTGGATGGATATCCGTTAAATGTAAATATGGGGTTCGGAATGGCTTTTCCCCGTGGCTTAACGTGACTCTGAAGGATTTGGCCAAGTTATGGGGCTGTTGGGGCCCATTTTCAGATACTTCGTCCATGATAGCATGGGATTATAAAGATAGCTTGTCCTTTTTATGTAATTTATGAATTTAATGACACTGTGTTACTTTATCCACATTTAAAAGTTCCAGTATTAGTAGCTTTTATTTAGAATATGTGCCTTAAAATCCCCTCTGGTAGTAAAGCATAAATACATGTGTTTGTATACAGTAACTTCGGGTTATACAAATAGGCTTAAAATACTGTCATTGTAATTCTGTGTTGATGACAAAGCTATAGATTTAAAGAAGCTTTGGCTTTAAATGCGCCTTGTGCAACAGGCATTTTATCCTGTATCCTAAAAAAGATTTTGAACGGTTTTGTTCAATATACCTACAATCAACGACAAGTCAACCTTGACACTCGCAGTGCAACTCTAGCCCGCACGGCAATAGAAACAAGAACGGTACAAAGTCCAATGTGTCAAGCTTGATGTGCTCTTGACTGTACTAAACAGTCTCGAAGCGAAAAAGAAAATCTTAGGTACAGACAAAAACACGTCAAGCTTGACTCACAGCGCTGCTCTAGGCCCTACGTCATCGGTAGGAATAAGTACAATACGAAGGCCAATGTGTAAATCTCGATGTGCTCGTGACTTTACACTACATGCATATTATAGATGCGATATATCAAAACTTCAATAGTACGGTGTAAGTATAAATAAGGTATTGAGATAAGGCTTATAAAGTGTGTAAACAAGATTATAGTCAGCGCAAATATGTCAAGTCAAAGTAAATAATTCTAACTACATATTTATCTATGTACACAAGGCCTTAAGATATACGTAAGTACGTAGTGTACATAATCGTATACTATTAAACGATAAATATATAAATTTGTATTCTTTTTCTCGGAAACGGCTGTGAAGAGGGTTTCCGGGGGCGAAAAATCGATCTCGGTTTCATGTCTGGGAAAATTCGTCTTCTCAGTTTTTTGAGCATTTCTTGAAAGTCGCAGGGTTATTCAGATCCTCTATTAACAGATCCTTTAAAGATCCGAATTATTTTAGTTATTTTCTATTCCGGTCTGATCCTTTGTGTAAAGGATTAGTAATAAAAAATAATGTTACTATTCTGTTCGGATCTTTTAGGTACTTATAAAGATATTTTTGGCACAGTCAGCAAAAAGTTGTTTGCTGCAGCTGTCTTAACCATTTATAAATATAAATTTTTAACTTTAGCAAGTCTTTTTTTCTTTTGACTGAACTCAGTTTATCAAAAAGGTATAAAGGATCGGTTCGGACAAGCAAAATAATGAAATGATCAGACCGGAAATTAATAATAATTACATTCGAAAAAGGATCAGTTTAGCGGATTAGACCGGCGCGGCGGCCGGAATAACCCGTTTTAGAATCTCTACAGCGCCATCTGTTACTGGGCTTTGGATAAGAATGGACCTTCAGAGCGAAGCTCGGTCGCAAGATACTTAAAAATTTAGAATAGATAAGTAGGGGAAATTGAGATAGTTTTTAACAGCATAGTGTGTTTACTAATGATGGATTCAAAATAAGATAACGACATGATAACAATACCTAGATTTTATATACTTGGTGCAAAAAGACATCTGATTTTGGGAGAAGACACGTTAGTTGTGGTTAAAATAAGAGCACACAATTAAAACTATTTACAGCTAGTCTTAGAAAGCTTCTTTTAATTTAATATCTTTTAAACCTATTGCTATGACTTTCTTTTTTAAAAAAACAGAAAGTGCTAACAGAGGATTATTTTGAAGGAAATTCAACTTTAATGAAATTTTATGCAACTGGCGGTTAGTGAAGCTAAAAACATCACAACAAATATTTTTGTTTTACATTAGGGGTAGACGCTTTGACATAAGATGTTACCTATACGATCTTCAACTATTGTGACTTACTCGTCCGTATTGATATTGAGGTACCTACTAAAAACAAGAGTATGAAATAAAGTAGTTAAACTGTGGTCTTACCGTTCCCAACTGGATCTAAGAGGACTGGCGTTGGCAATCCAAAAGACACAATCCATTCAGCACTTGTACACAAGGTAACAGTAACACTGAACACTGAAGGTACGGACACGAAGCACCATCACTTCACTCGCATCCCGGTGGCAAATACCTGCAGACAACGATACAAATATCACTTCACTATTCGAATTAAGAACGCCACAGGCTAAATAAGGTATTCACAGATAATAAAAGTGCGAGAAGCAATGTACGTGAAGATACGCGTGACTCGTTCGCGCGCCTCTTTACAACTGAGTTCGCCGAGTTGGTTTGATGGTCGAGATCCGAGTGTGGCCACATTTTGAATTAAAATACTGCTCGATTCAAACATCTTTAGCATTTTAGTTTGTAAACTAAAATGAACGTGAGCAGTAAACTTAGTTTTATTGAAACTAAAACTTGGAACTGATAGTGAAGTAGCTTGACTTGAGTTATACAGACTTGATAGAAAGTTCAGAACGCGTAGTTAGGTTACTTGAAAACATATTAGATAAACTCGACGTCTGAATATTCATAGACGTAGTTAGGACAAGAACTTGGATCAGATTAAACAAGCCAAACATTGATAAACGTAAGGGAATTGTGGTATTACGACATTACAGAGATATACACTTATAAATAGGACACAGATTTTGAAACTTGATAATTAATAAGATACTGCAAAAAAGATAAGACAAGATCTATTTATCATGATTACAGAAGTTACGAAATAGTTAGATTGTTAATTTTTTTTTTATCAAGTAAAAATCTAAAACGTTAAAACTCAACTCATTTCACAAATTCTGGAGAGCTTGCCAAAGAAAACCATATTTCAATGACAAAGGGAGAGTTCGGAGTAAGGTTATTTTAATATCTAACAGGGAGACCTCTCATGGTGTCGGTAAATAATTTCTCTTCTACCGTATATAATTCTGAATCAGGGGTACCTCAGGGTTCGCATTTGGGCCCAATACTGTTCTCCATCTTCTTCAATGACATTACAAAATGTATACACCACAGTAGTTTCTCATTGTTCGCTGACGACCTCAAAGTCTACCGCGTCGTGAATTCACGTCAAGATATGGACTTACTGCAAAGTGATATAGATAGGATTTCGCAGTGGTGTGTCGAGAATGAGATGGTTTTGAACACCAGCAAATGCAACCACATAAAGTATACACGTAAGAAGCAACCTTTTGACTCAACTTACCATCTAAATGGTTACCCCATTCAGGAGGTTAAGGAAATGCGTGACCTTGGTGTTGTAATCGATGGGAAACTATCATTTCGTTCGCATGTTGATAACGTTGTTAAAAAGGCGTCACAAATGCTCGGTTTCCTCAGGCGCAATACTCGTAATTTTCGTTCCATGAGACCCAAAATGACATTGTATAATGCACTGGTGCGTAGTCGCCTTGAATACTGCTCTACCGCTTGGTGTCCCTTCTATGCAGCACAATCTCAGCGCATTGAACGAATACAGAGGTGTTTTACTAGAACGCTAGCCTTTACATCGAGCAATATTTCCCATCGTTGCCCTTACGAGACACGCTTATCCTTTTTTAGTATGAAAACCTTGAGGACTAGAAGGAAAATTCGCGATATTATGTTCTTATATAAGCTTATAAACAACTTCATTGACTCTCCGTCCATCCTAGGCTCTGTCGGTCTTGCAATTCCTTTTCGTTATCCTCGTGCTCCGATAGTCCGGTTATTTTCACGTCCGCATTGTAGAACAAATTTAGGCTTAAACTCCCCCCTATCTCGGATTTCAATGGCATATAACGAACTTACTAAGCTTAATGCTAACATCGATATATTTAATGACAGTTTGTGCAAATTTAAAGAAAAAATTACTTCTGTGTTGTCTTGACCGCCATTTTATTTAAATTGGTGTTTAATTTTGATCACTGTTAAAATTTTCTATCTATTAGTTTAAAGTTACTAACCTTACTATTTAATTAAATTAAGAGTGCTGTGCTCGCCTATAATAGGTCTTGGTGTCAGACCGTTTCCCTATGTATGCTTTAAGTAAGTTTAACACCATTACTGTTGGCGTTCCTAATTAATAAAATAAAAAAAAATAAAATAAAAATATTATTCCCCTAACAGACGAGTATCAAAAATTACGCTCCATTTTCCACCGAAAATATTGTAAATCACAAAGCAAAATTCTACCTCTGTTTTCACTAAACCACTCGATAAAAGCCATCGCACTGTACACGAGAGCGAGACAAAATGTTTATTGTTATATGGGAGCTTTGAAGGTGGAAACGTGATGGCTAATGAAAAAGCATTACTCTCGAAATATTACACAAACATTTATGCATGGAGGGATAACTGAATGATAACGCGGGCAAAGAATGATTGGGGATTCATTCCGGTTGTAATGGATCATCGCGCAACTGACGCTAATTGACAAATTGTGTGTCTGCCTCCGATGATATCACTTTTATTTTAAAACTGAACATTTGGGCATTAATTGCAGAAAAGTTTATTAAGATAATTATCTAATTACAGTGCGCACAACGATTCTTTATTTGAGTGTTTAAGGCACAAAATTTGTGTCAACTGCGCTGTGTGATAGATATGAAACTGTTATGTATCATATTACCTATTTGCCGAGTATTAAAATAGTATTATAATGTAATCTATGTGCATTAGAGACATAGAGGTTAATTACTCATACACAAGTTAAACAACACAAGTAAATATAGGCATAGATAGCTAAGCTATAAACAAAATGACACGATTTATGATGGAAGCGACGGAGTAATGAAAAGAGCATAAAAAGTTTACGGAGGTAACTATAAACAAAACGATGGGACCTTAAAATCTGAGAAAGAAGTAGTTTATTTGAAGTATCTGGTCCCGCCGGAGAATAGCTCAAAATTACGAGCTATCTTGGTAACTCGGATTCATGATTCATGGAAGGAAAACAAACGCCGGAACATGTGAGACAATAAAAAAGTTATGTTCGAACGTTAAACTTTATTTGTATAATACATTCTTTAAACAAACGGATAATTACAGAGCGTTTTATGGGCGGTTGCGACGAGAACAAGAGGAATAAATTATTGCTTTGAATCGCCACAAATAATGGAGAATTAGATTACTTCTCGGTTGCTAGGACTGCCGTCGCGCCATCTCGTGTTACTATCGCTGTATTTATTTCATACTGTTTCCTGTCATCTACATAAATAACGAGTTTGCTGGCCATTCTAGACATTAATTAATGCCTTTAAATGAAGGGGTATTCGATTCAATTTAATTTAAAGAACAAACATTAGCATGATGTATATCTTCCGGCGACCTTTAACGACTGAACTGGCTACCTACTACCTGTACCCGCTATCCACGATCCCATCTTAACAACTTGCAAATGATTTAATTGCCGGGAATTTTCCCTCGGAGAGAATTTTAAAATTCCCATTTCTAGCGGGAGGAAGAAATTCTCTCGGCTGTGGGCGTACAAAATAAATATCCGGCGTAGACTGGCTTTGTCGCGCGATGGAGGCGACGCGACAAAGGGGAGGGAGAAATTTAATCACGGCCTGGGCTAAATTATGAATAGCTCCACCTTTTACCAAATGACAGATTAGATAAAAGTGGGCTGCGGATTACAGGGTTATATTAGTGGAATATTAACCAGACATTTCTAAAAGGATTATCAGATTACGTGAAAATATGCTTCGTGGAAATGTTTCTGAGTTGAATATAAAACAACATTGTTCTCTAATGAAGAGAATGAGAGAGATTGTTTATTGATTTATTCATAAAGTTTGTGTACCTATAATCAATTTTTTTCGTTTATTCCAATAACATTTTGCAGCCACGACACTAAAACCAGAGTATATTTAATGGAAAGAATAACATTGTTTTACAAACTTGTCCTGACAGCTTTAGCCGATTGCTTTTGACATAGCTACAAAATGTGCTGGTAAGTGTTGGAATTAACGAAAAAAATGGATCATATACCCAAGCTTCTAACAAATCCAATATTATTTTCTAATACGAGTATAGTTGCAAACACAAAGCAAATCTGATGCATGAATCACAAATTGTACGCAACAATGTCTTTTATTTTGCAAAAGCACTCGAATTCTTCTTCTACATTTTTATGATATCGGTGTTTATGTATTCAGATACTCTTCGCAAGAAATATTTTCCAATATATCGAGAGTAGCGATGCGATGCGGATTGTAGACGATATTTCTCCCATTCCTTTGTGCGCGGTCGGCTTTGTCGACTTACAGCGAGACTTGAATAAGAAAAACTCGAGCGTTATTCAAAAGTCGCTCTTCAAACTGTCAAGAACCTTAACTATCCAAGTTGGAATATACCATTGTTCAACTCAAAGGAGTTAAGAAATGAAGACCAATAAAATTTTAATAGTGATACAAACATCTGGCATAGATAGTGCAGAAGTTATTTTAATATCTTCCGCTGTTAATGAGTTGAACACAAAGGAGCGCTAAAGCGATAAGTTTATAAACTCACTGGAGCTTAAAATCTATTCATGAGCAGACTTCTAAGAAAATCTCTTTAGAGATAATTTCTAAAATGCTGCAAAAGAGACCAACGCTGATTCATTATCATTAGTTTTAAGTTACGTCAGTGGCCTAAGGCGTTTTAGGAATTCCTGTCTGGAAAAGAACACGAGTAGGTAGGTAGGTAGTATGAACGCGACAAGGGATAAACGACTATATTGACATTGTAATCCATCTGACGATACCAGGGCCGCAGAAACAGACAGCTGGCTTTCCGAGAACAAACCTTATGGTTAAACTCTCACAGTCAAACCGAACAAAGCACACAATAGACTACACAACATGAACCGGATATAATCGACATGGGATCGCTTTTAAACGCATCCATTTTCAATTTAAACGTGCCTTTGCGAACGTTGTCAACTCTTTCTTTAATAGAGATATACTTCGTGGTTTGTTCAATTCAATTTGTAGTGTCAAAATAGCTATTGTGTTTCACTGACTAGCTCCTATCAGGTTACTTACTGGCATGATTAAAATTCGTGATATAACGAGGCAGCAGATATTATGACGAACAAGACTAACAGTTACTTATCGTTCAAGCTGTAATCCAATTTAAAATCTGAATTAGTCTGACGGGATGGAATTTTACCGGTTCAAGAGATCGTTTTGTGGACATAATGTTAATGACCAAAATGCCAGCAATTTGTAGCTGATAACCACGAGAGCAATGCGACACCGCACTCAATCGCCCACTCGCTGTAAAGTGATTGATGGTGGGTGTCAATTCCGTGTTATCGCTGTCGCCCTGGTACTGCAAACTCAACTTCGCCAAGATTTTGTTGCGTAATTTACACACATGACAAACATTGAAGGGGTGTGCGTGCGAGACACTTCCTATCGAAACGAAAGCCGTTTTGAACTCGTTATCTAGCAAAAATGAGAAAATAAGGCACGAAAAAAGAAAATCTTTTAAGTTAAAGGCGTATTAAAGCTATTTATTTCTGATTGTCTCTTGTACTATCATTATTCGCCTTACTGTCAAGCTCCGGGGAATAAGTAGCTTTTCTTTCTTCTCGATTCTTTTGTTCTCAGCTGGACGCACAAAGTTTGACTTTAACGTCTTTGTTTTAATTATTTACGACCGCAATTTTAGCTTTACTTTGTCTCATAATTACCCTGTTACGATATAATTCTTTAAGCATTATCTCTGAGTTTATTTATACTTAATGTACACTTCATTCGCATTTACGAGTAAAGATCCTCTCGATAAGAGATTATATCGATTTAGTGAAACAATCGAAACGCGTGGGATAATCGATTCATTGAACAAAAGCATCGAGTCTGATTAGCATCGTATTTATGTCTCGATTTAATTTATGACTAAGCACTTAATATACACGTTCGTGTCTTAATGGCTTTAGTCGTTTCGAGGATAGATTTATTGTTCAATTTCTAAAACTAACGATTGATTTATTTAGAAAACTATCTTTACTGTGTTTAAGAGCGTTAGATTCTTTTTCTAACAGATCAGCGACCTCGGTGATTTGGGTAGGTACTTTTTTACGTAGTCTGTAGCTTATCCAACGGCTGGACAAAGGCTTTCTCTTTACATATTGCAAAGTTAAGTTGGTACATACTTACTTACGTACGTAACTATAAAGATTACTCGCATTTTGTCATATTAAATAAGTAGTTCACAATTTGACTGACTGATGGAAGTGTACATATTTGACGGATTTGTAAAACGTAGCAACAACATGGTTAGATGAAAAGTCCTCGCTTAGTAAATGAAATAAAAGCGACAGTTTCTAATTCGAAAACTAAGCGAATATGCAAAACGCACAGACAAGAATAAAGTGACTTTACACTACAGTGATGGTGAAAGCAGTGCTCACACCAAAATAATAATAATCTTTTAGAAATGAATCAAAAATCTAACTCAAAATTGAATAAGGCTAGGCGATGATAAATGATAGTGCTATAATTTAATCACTTGCAGGTGTATTGTTATGATTTTGCATCAGAAAGCCTTGTAAAAACAAATGCTATTCAACACCAAGTTTCCACGAAACAGATCTTAGTTTGGTGCGAATTTATAATAGTCAAGCGTGTTGCCAAAATCTACACAGATAAATTAGAATTTTGGCACAAAATTGTACAAGGCTGGGGTTCCGTAATAAATTTCCATTTCATGAACATGCCTACCGTAGGTAAAGAAAGAGACATTTTCTTTAATAGGAAAACACGCGTCCACAAACAAACCATTTTCGCAAACATTTACTTTGCATTCGAAAAACGAAATCGCGACACATTTTGCGAATAAAAATTTCCGGTCGCACAAAAATAACAGTTAGCTATGAAGTGAGGCGCGAGTGGAATTATTATCGAGGCAAACAATTTGGACAATACGAGCAGCTTGCGAGCGACCCCTGTCCCTCCCCTTCCTCCACCCTCTCTGCCCCTGTCACCCCCTGCAAACTGAACATTTCAACACATTTATTACCCTTGAATGGAGCTCGCAAACCCCGCTTTGCAACACGCTTCTCTTTGGATCTGTCACGGTACGATGATTTGCACAATTTGGGGAAATGTGCTCTGTGATTGTTATTAGAATTGCTAACATAGAGAGGAGTGCTAGTAGACTTTAATTACTTAAGCAAGTAATTTTAGTCAGTTTCTGATTGACCTAGTCGTTTTAATAATAATCTTGACCGTTTGCATGGCATGTTGCGTTTGCAAAATTCCGCGTGAGAAAATTGATTTTATATAAATAAATCACTATATTTAAGTAACTAACTCTCCCCTACATTATAATATAATTACATTAAATATTATTTTAGTAACCCTCTTTTCCATATAAATAAGTACTTAATTTTTAAAAACTCTTGATCTACTTAAATGAAAACATTATGCAATGTTTTAAAACTAAAAACTTAATTACAAAAGACATTTATTTAGTTTACACTAGAAATACAAAACAACTTCTAACATTTTCACTTTAAAAATTCAAAGTAACGCCGAGGACTCGTTTACTTTTTGCGGTACACAGGACAAACTCGAGTTTTAAAATGTAGTTTCACGTCGTAATTTGTGCGGCAATGTGTTGGGGCAGGCGGGGCTAAAGGAAATAATTACAAAAATGTCACCTGCACAGGGTTGCCAGATATTACTGTATTGCCAGGCAGGTATTATTATTATAGCTGAAAAGTCCGGAACAACCCCAGATATTTATTGAACAGCCGGACTGAAAATAAACTCGAAGTGGGTGTTAAGATCGATGACCGATCGTGAAAACCCGGGTGTCAGAGTTTTTGAGCCGCCAAAGACCTTGATCTGACATGGGTAATTAACGGCAACTTCCGGAGATAGTAGCTGGGACCAATGGCTTAACGTGCCTTCCGAAGCACGAAATCTTCTTACTTTTCGGACAATCAGGTGATTAATCGTGCAATGTCCTACCTAACCAAACCGGGGAAGTCTCAGAAAGTGACCTTTGTTTTTGACAGTGTCCCCACCGGGAATCGCACCCAGAATCTTCGGATCGAGAGCCGAGCGGACTAGCCACTAGACCGCACGGCGGCAGTTACGTGGAAATTATAAACAACAAGATTGAGAACAATGGAAGGTACCTACTCCACCGACAAGCGCACAGCTGAAGAATATAAAATATCAACTCAACTGTTTAATTTATCCTTTAAGTGGCTTCTAGGCAATGTATTCCAGCTGTTTTGTGCCATCTATCGCGATCTTTAGTTGCCAGTCTACCAGTTGAAAGTCTTCGGATGGAAGCCAAGAGGCTAAAATGCTTACGTCTGGCAGCCCTGAATGCTCTGGGTTAATGGTGCCCGCTCTCCCCTTTACCGCGTCGTGTGTTCATATGTTTCTCTATACAATTTTTTTGGTAATTAACTCGACGTTTTGTTTCGAAAATGAGGTTTTTTCGTTAAAGACTTAATGCAGCTGTAGTATTACATCGTAAGACGCATCTTTTGCTAGAGTTTACTTAATTGGTATAATGATGAACCCACAGTCTCTCCAATAAAAAAATTAAACAATAGCGTAAATTAATAAGTCCTTAAATATGGAATGTGTATTTTAGATTTGTATTTAAATTACAATATCAATCAATTTTAATCAAATGAATAGCCAATAACAAATAACAGTCTCGTCTCGGCTACGGTGAATAACTCTATAAAATCGTGAGGAGCAAAACTTTCGGCCGTTCGTCTAGTCTAGATAAAGCCACGATCACACCTAGCTGAATTCAAAGACTAATTCGACATACATTGCTGGGAGGCTTGGTTATGTTAATTGCAATATCCTTACTTCAACGAGCCATGTATGCCGAATTGGTCTATGAATTCAGCTAGGTGTGATCGTGGCTTTATCTAGACTAGACGAACGGCCGAAAGTTTTGCTCCTCACGATTTAATCTATCAGGTGAGCAGTCTGCTCGTTTTTATAATATACAAAAAATAATTAAAAACAAAAAACCTGACTGTGTAACAAAAAAGAGAAATACAAGCTAGGATCTATAAGATTTGGTTAACATTTGATAAGATATTGCAGGCGGGGACGGAAACACGTTAAGTATGTGGTGGTAAATGGGTGGTAAACATAGTTTTGTTAGTCATTGTCTGCAATATCTTATTAATTTCAAGCTAATCAAATCCTATAGATCCTTGCTCGTTTTTCTCTTTTCTTTTATGCGGTCTGGTTTTTGTTATAATTTTTTTTTTCATACTCTTTACTTTGTAGATTTGTTCCGTCAGATCATTCACAAACATATACGTAGTATCATCAACGTAGATCATAAAAATGATCGCCTCTTGAAACCCTTCATTTTGATACCCCACTTTATAGGTTTAGGGGAGAGGAAGTTTTTACGATACTCTATTTGGACCCTAAAATCCTCCATATTGATATTTCATAATTTTAATAATCCAGTGTCACTCGCGCTATCAAGACAAAAACGATTCATCAAAATAGGTTCAGCCGTTTAGTAGTTACGAAGGAACAAAGAAACGGACATACATACACACTTACATAAATACAGGTCAAACACATAACCCTCGCTTCGCTACAGTCGGGTAAAAAAGACAATTACTTCATTCACAACGATGTTAAATTTTTTAACCCACACAAGCAAAATCAACACTATAGCGATTAAAAATAAAATAAAATTAAAGGAAATCTAAGTAAATAGTATAATCACAACTTCTACTCAATCGAGCTAAAATTAACCACAACTTGTCACAATCTATCAGAATAAAAAAAATCCAATTCCAAAGAGACGACTTCAAACAAAAGAAAGCAAATTAAACTTAAGATACTGAGGAAAATCATCTTCGACGTCTTTCACTAAAATACTCGGAATAGTCAGGAAATTATTACATCGCGAATGCTTTGATCTCCTTTTGTAACATAAATATTTTTTCCATTTTGTGCGGAATAAAATACGGAGGCGCTGGTCCCTTATCCCGGTCCCTTAGGGTCTGTTCGCTCCCTCTTCTGAATAATCACGGATTCTATTAAACTTTACCTTAACATTTTTTTATTTATGTGTGATTAATAATAATTGTATTGGTAAAATTTTCGCGGCTTGTACTTATTCGACGTGTAACGCTAATGCTTTTTTACGGTTCCGTAGTCAACATTTGCTAGCAGGCAGTATACGAAGCGCTCAGCAAAATTATATAACGTTTTAAACAAAGAATTAGATATATTGTAATTGTAATTGTGCGTTGGGCTATTTTCCGCAACTCGACGTCAATGCGCCTGGAATTAGATATATACATATACACAAATGGCTAGAAGATAAATCCTATGATAAAGTAGAGGAATTACTGAATAATTAATAACTTAACTGAACTAATACCTTGTATACACACTCACATACATACATACATACATGAACATATACCAGGCCACTCAGAAAGTATTGCGAAAAATAGTTTTTATATATGGGAGACTGGCCGGTCAGAATCTTTTTCGAAAATATGATTACTTGTAAGTAAAAATATGTGTGTTCCATTTTCAAAATTTCCCTCCACATTTTTTGCGAGCCAATTCAAAGTATCGTGTCTTACTGAAAAATGGATCTGCGCCGGGAACATTTTAGAGCTATGATTTTTTACGATTTCAAGTGTCGCCTGAAACCGGATGAATCGTTCGATAGACTTCAAATGGCATTTATGGATGAAGGCCCCTCCAAGGCAACCGTGTATCGTTGGTATAACGAATTTAGGCGCGGTCGACCAACCTTGGGGGATGAAGAAAGAAGCGGTCGCCCTTTGACGGCTATTACGGAAGAAAACGTGCTAGCAGTGAAAAATTTAATCCAAGATAATAGGCGAATTACATATCAGGAGATTCAGCACATATTAAAGATTGGATCGGGAAGCGTTCACGAGATTCTACACGGGCATCTTCGCGTGAGGAGGATAGTATCGCGCTGGGTGCCGCACTACCTCACCGACGCTCAGAAGCAGGCCCGGGTGGAATGGTGCCGTGATATGCTGAACAAATTTGAAGCAGGCTCGTCTCGGCGTGTTTACGACATCGTAACAGGTGATGAGTCCTGGATTTATCAATACGATCCAGAAACCAAGCGCCAGTCGACAGTTTGGGTGTTTCAAAATGAACCAACGCCTACCAAAGTGAAGCGATCTCGAAGCGGGGGGAAGATTTTGATCGCCAGCTTTTTTAATTTGACTGGCCACTTGGCCTCAATTCCCTTACGAGATCAAAGAAGCATCAACGCCGAATGGTATACTACCAAATGTTTACCAGAAGTTTTTTCTGTTGTGAGCAACAAGCGACCAAACACAGGGCTCCGCGGACTACTGCTCCACCACGACAATGCGCCTGCACACACCGCGCTCAAAACGAGGGACTTCCTGGACAGCACACCAGTCAAACTCCTGGGTCACCCTCCTTACAGCCCTGATCTAGCACCGTGTGACTTCTTTTTATTTCCAAAAATAAAAAATCAGCTCAAGGGGATACAATTTTCGTCGCCGGAAGATGCGCTGGCTGCGTTCGAGCAGGCTGTAAACGAGGTGTCTACGGCGGACTGGAAAAAGTGTTTTGAAAACTGGTTCAGACGCATGAATCTTTGTATAGAGGCTGGTGGAGAGTACTTTGAAAAGATTTAATAAAAATATATGTACCTGTAGAACAATTTTTTTTAGTGTCGCAAATATTTCTGAGTGTCCCACGTACATACATAAATACACACAATTCTATACACATTGACTTACATTAGGACCAGCACACACCCACATGTATATGCACTCATACGTACAAACACGCACATACTCACATATTACATTTACACCCAATCACACACCCAGTCACAAACACACACAATATATTGATATTTAGATCTAGATCTGTTTTAAGACATGAATAAAATCCAAACCGATCTGTCTTATAATTAGTGTGCAACCTGAATTCTTTGTTTTGTTTAAAACTACTTCGTTTGTTATGAAGAGCGGTGTCTCCAAACACAGGCGATAAACGTAACTGGAGACACCGGCCCCAAGCATTATAATGTACCGTTTTTAAAATAAAGAATGTTTGTATTTGTATTTGTAACAAGGAACCCTTATAGTTTCGTCATGTCCGTCTGTCTGTCTGTCTGTCCGCGGCGTAGCTCAGAGACCCTCAGTACTAGAATGCTGATATTTTGAACGTAATTTTTTTTGTTTGGTGTACCTCCCCTACAAGTGGGTGTCGTTAGATAGGTTTTTAAATATAATGAGATTTTGTAAAGATCATTTTTCAATTTAGGGATCCATTTGCCAAATATTTAGCTTGAAAGCGCAATTTTTTGTCGGAGTCGAGTGTCCCTATAGCCGAAAAACGGAAAAAAAAAACAATACCAATCAGGCGCTAGGACCTCGCTGAGCATTAGGAGGTAAAAAGTTTATCAACGTTATGAAATACTTAATCAAAACCTGCTTTGCGATAAAAATCGTTAAAAAACTATGCAACCCTATACAGCGCGTGGCCCAACACGCACTTGGCCGGGTTTTTTATAATAAGTTGAATCTAGATTTTCATAATACCTGAAGCTGAAGTGCTCGAGGCCGATAGTTGCTCTTTCTTTCCGATCAGGAAAGTTAAGCAACGGCGGAGCAGTCACCCATCCAGGGGCGACTGCTAAATAGTGGCACAACAACAAGACCATTTCCGTGCTTCGGAAGTCACGATAATAATCTAAGTCAGAGGCCGTTTGGCGACAGCCAGGTTGACCACTAAAGCCACGACCTAACTGAATTCAAAGACTAATTCGGCATGTATACATTGCTGGGAGGCTTGGTTATGTTAATTGCAATATCCTTACTTCAACGACCAAAGTAAGTCGAATTTAATTCCGAATTAAGGAAGGTGTGATCATGGCTTTACCTGGCAAAGCCTTATGATCTAGGATTGGGTCTGGTTTGCTCTTTGGGTTGCGGAGGTCAGACGGCAGTCGCTCTGTGTAAAGACCAGTGCCCCGTCAAATCCCTTAAGTTAGGTAGCAGACTCCGTAAAAACTTTGATAAAACGCAATAAAGCCACGATCACACCTAGCTGAATTCAGACTAATTCGGCATACATTGCTCGTTGAAGTAAGGATATTGCAATGCAATTAACATAACCAAGCCTCCCAGCAATGTATGCCGAATTAGTCTTTGAATTCAGCTAGGTGTGATCGCGGCGTAAGACTAAGGACAATGATGATGAGATGTTTGTAATACCTTTGTATTTAAAAGAGAAAACGAGAAGTTTATTAATTATAAAAATAAAAACCGCTGAGCCTCTATTATTTTTTATGACTCCGAGAAGTTTATGTTCGTAGCTTCACGCATGAGAAAATCTTCGCAAATTACATACCGTACGTAAGTAGGTATCTTATTGCTTTGGTACGTGATGCGATATAGTCATCCAACATACCTTAATGTATGAACGTATAGGTAGTAATATTTTGTATGGGAAAAGTAACGTCGTGTTAAAGGGAATTTTCTTACCGGCGGCGGCAGGCTTATTAAAGTTTTTAATAATAATAGGTCTTTACCTATGAAATTGCCGAAATTTTCTTACAGATTAATGAAATCATAATTCCTATAATTCTAATGCTATTTTTTTCATTTGTCTTATATTTGAAAGTTGACTTCATGGTTATCAATTTACGCATAAAATAAAGTTTTTATTTTTAGTTTGATATATAAAATTAAAGGTTCGAAATGTCGTCCGATTTCATCATTAGATTTGTTATATTAATTTACAGATAATATTTTTCGAAAAATAAATTTAAGCTTCTGTTGGCTTAATGTCTTCCCAATAATGCTCAAAAATATTTAAAAATTTGGATTTATAATTCCCAAGAAAAATGCAAAAATGTTAGTACTGAAAATTGAGTTTACCTGAAATTCGCCATACAAAACGGCAATTTCATAGGGAAAGACCTATTATTATCGTATACTACTACTATTATACAAACAATATTTGTATATACAAGGTTATTTTTTTGGACCATGTTCACCTTATTACAGACGTCAAAAGCAACAACTTTTGTTCTACGACTTTGCTAAGAACGCACAAAAAAATATCGACTCCCAATACTAAAGTGGTCACGTGACCGACCCAAAGGTGAGCTCCCATTACAAGTACATCCCTATTAAACAAGGGTCAACTTTGTATGGACCCGGGACACATTAAATCAAAATACAGGTACGGAACCGTTAGTGCGTGAGTCTGACTGGCACTTGGCAGGTTTTATTCTTGTAAAATCTTGGTCAGTTACGTTACTTTGTATACGAAGTTGATTTTTTTGTGCATTTAACAATGTCGTACAACAAAAGTTGTTGCTTTTGAGCTCTGTAATAAGGTGGGCATTCGCATATCAGGTCTAAAAAAATAACCTTGTATATTTGTAATCGGTTTCTCGAAAACGGCTCTATTTCGATGAAATTTATCATACGAGGTATATCCGGGGCGAAAATCGATCTAGCTAGGTCTCATGTCTGGGAAAATTCGTTTTCCCCGTGTTATTAAGCATTATTTTTACCTGCAGCGCTATCTGTTTGCGGGTAGCAATCTTGCTCACCCGATGATATTTTAATGATGAGGCGGCTATTATAGAGCGAAGCTCGGTCGCCAGGACTTGTACATCAAGATCAAATAAAACATTATTTTTCTATAATTTCTTAAATCATTTTACTAACATAATAATAAACGAAATTATGCACGCTCAATAAATTACCAGAACTTTCGAAGCTTACACCTCATTCGTTCGAAAAACTTATAAAAATTGCAACGCAGTGCAGTGTTGCAAATTAGGTTGCAAACATATAAGTTCCTTAAGTTTCCCACGCTCAATAAATTACCAGAACTTTCGAAGCTTACACCTCTTTCATTCGAAAAACTTATAAAAATTGCAACGCAGTGCAGTGTTGCAAATTAGGTTGCAAACATATAAGTTCCTTAAGTTTTCCACGCTCAATAAATTACCAGAACTTTCGAAGCTTACACCTCTTTCATTCGAAAAACTTATAAAAATTGCAACGCAGTGCAGTGTTGCAAATTAGGTTGCAAACATATAAGTTCCTTAAGTTTCCCACGCTCAATAAATTACCAGAACTTTCGAAGCTTACACCTCTTTCATTCGAAAAACTTATAAAAATTGCAACGCAGTGCAGTGTTGCAAATTAGGTTGCGAACATACAAGTTCCTTAAGTTTCCCTAAAATGCTTAAGAAGTAACATCAAACAGTTTTTTTCACCATTGCCATTCAAACAAAGGCCTCTGATTCATCAATATACTGTACGAGAATTAAATGTTATATGCGAATTGAATATGAAAAATTAATAAAGCGTACTGAACATTACAGTATTAGTGCGGTCAGTTAGCTGGTTCACGTATACACGAATTACAATTTCACCAAATTGTTTCCAGGTACTAGTTAGGTACATAGTAGCTGTCAATTTTTGATAGGAGCCAATTCTTGTATTGTCAAAAAATTTCCATAGAAAATTCAAGAATTGGCTCCTATCAAAAATTGAGAGCTATCTGTACCTAACTAGTACCTGGAAAAAATTTGGTGAATTTGGCGATACGAGTATAAGACTATAAGGGACCGGACTATATTCATTATAGTTGCATATTTATTTATTTATTTAATTTTTGGAAAACCAACAGCTTATAATTAACATACTAATAATACCTATAGCTACAAACAGCCAATTAAAGGTTTTCACAACTAATGACAAAATTTGACAAGCAAAAGACAAAAATACAATCAAACGCTCACATAAATCACAAGGCAACGCAACGTTTAGATAAAAACATACAAATAACAATTACACATTAAAGAACCTGTCACTCAACTGGCGCCTAACACTCGCTATACTAGTGTTAAACAGATCAAGATCAAGCACCTTAGATAACTTGTTAAAGTTGTTACTCCATATGACAAATTTATCATTTTAAATTAAGAAAAACAAATGCCGCCACTTATACTTTTGTTGTAAAATAGTTTATGTAGCCAATGGTGAAAAGTAGCGTACCTATCACGTAAAAAAAAACATCCCGGGCCTTGTATCCCTCGCTCCGCTCAGGATTCTACTCTAGAATCCTGAGCGGAGCGAGGGATATTAGTCCATCGAAAGGAATTCCCTTTTTTCACTTGTAGTCCATCGAAAGGAATTCCCTTTTTTCACTTGTTGAGTAATTTGTTTTAGATCAAAAGTAATTGAACGCAAGTTACAAAAGAACTTTAAAAATATGTTTCTGTAATATTTCTTGAGATTTTAAGTCTTAATAATAATTGTTGTCAATCATAATTATTGTTGTCAATGTTGTAATTTTTTCTGTTTTAAAATAAAGTGCCTTGTGTCAACTAAACACCCAATTAAAACACAGTGCTGTGCTGATGACCGATTAATGGGCTGACTTCGACTAAAAAATATTAAGTCCATGAAACACATCAATGGAATTCCAATTAGGTTGATTTTCTTAGCTCTGGGATAATTCTACAAACAACGGATGTAGGTAGGTATGCATATAGCCACATTGGCTACCCACTCCTATAAACTACACTCTACTTTGTTTTTATGCTCGCCTGGTAATCTGACTTTACACACGTCCTCCATTGAGATTTAAAACAAAATTCATCAACAGTTTTCTATTGAAATACTAGATTAGAAAGACAAAGACAAAGATTATGTTCAAATTGTAGGTATTTTTATTTGCAAAACAAATCAGAAAAATAAATCTTTTAAACCCAACAGTGGTGAAACAGCAGGAATTTACAAAATTCGACACTATAAAAGGTACAGTCAAAGACACGTCAAACTTGACCGCCAGTCAAACGAGCCCGTACGCCTATTGAAATAATAATGGTAGAAAGTCCAATGTCCTTGACTGTACAAATATACACAAAGCGCATAAAATCAGAAAATAAATAACCAATCAAAAAACACACTTAGTTATTTGTGTCAACACATTTTCCTCGAGATAAAGCCGAAACATTCGTTATTTGTGGAGACTACACTTTTTATTTATCTTGGGCTTGGCTTGAGCTGCTTGAAATAGATAATGAGAATTTCTGTATTTATGTATAAAATATGACTCCATTCGTTATTCAGTAATGTATTTGTTTCGCTCAGAATAATATGAAATTACTCTCGGATAAACGATGGCATTTATCAGTGTTTGCTGGCCAACAATAGGTGTTTACTCGTAACAACTTCTAACGGTCCAGTCCCCACTAATACCATCTTCAATGGTTTAGTTTGCATAACGCTAAATGTCATTAGGAAGGGTGAAAGCTCAAGTAATTATCTGAAGAGAGGCGTCTATTGTGAATCCATCACGCGTCATAATAACCATAGCGCGGCCTCGCTGCCCGATGGCAAGTTCTAACGTAGCACGTTCATTGCGGACAAAAGCAATTTGTGTCCGCACGGAGTGACTTTGTACGTGCGGCGTGTCCGTAGGTGTTTATTAGGGCGCTATTGCCACTATCGGCGCAGTAGGTATGCGGCTAATGGCTGCGGTCGCCGGCGACCAGCGAGCGATCCCCCCTCGACCCTCTGAGGTCACTCGATATCACGCCACTAATCTCGAATTCTCGACACTTACTCTACCTTACGAACATGTGCTCCGCGACCGCGTTGCTCGCTTACGACCTAATTAATTAACAGCAAACTTGGTTAAAGTTCCTAGAGCTGCACAAATCCGTTTTCGATTAGGCAGTTATGAATAGGTACCTACTCGGATAGTTGGATACAAAGTTAGTAATATGTATTGGCGGAAATCCAACGTCATTTACAATTCTGATTTAGTGTACTGCATGACCAATTTAAAAAGTTATACGCCGTTTCGTGGTAACGAATTTTATATTTACTAACTGTACCTCATAATTGGCATTTTGTTTGGCAAGTATTTTAATGTTATAAGAGAAACAAAGCAAATTAACGTCTACAAAAGAAATAAAAGATTCCACGAGAATATTTGTAAGGGCGTCTTGTGAATACTGTTGGCGGTCATCCAAAAACCGCTCATCACAATCACGCAACAGAAAACGCAAACATCATTTAACGACAAATTTACCGTGTCCCGAAAAATACCTATCACGGATTGAGAGCAATTACATATTTGAAAGGAGGCAAGGCAATATGCGACGTCGTAAATTACAATAAAATTGTGAAACGTTCCGCTCCTATTCTCGCAACATGTGGGCGAGTGCGGGGAGCATTTTGCGGTTCGCGGATTTTATTGTCGCTCGTTTAACGATTGATGAAATATCGCAAATAAAATAAGCCAACAAGGAGCTCTGGCAGTTTTGATAAATACCCCTTCGGCGGTTTTCCATTACTCGGAGGGAGACAAATGTCCCGTCGGTCGGTTCGCTACTCACGGCATTCCCAGTATTCCCTCATTAAAATGTCCCCGAGCGGTTGTCGACGTTGTCGTCCCCTCGCCACCGCGCCGCAGCGATACCATTCGATACGATAATCGATTTTATTGCTGATCGCTATAAAATCGAGCGATAAGTACACGACCGTGTTTGTTTTAGTTCTGTCACACATTCCACGTCGTCGCGAATCAATCACTATTATTTCAACAGCGACCAACCATTCTTCACGGTTGACTGAATACCGCCTCTAATTTGTAGGCAATAGAGTACTGATGAGTGGCCAATTGTTTGTAAAGCGGAACTAATTCAACACTCAGCGTATTCTCGCTGCAAGCGTTCAAAATAGAATTTTATGTTTCAAAGGTTATTGATCTTTTTTCTCAGCTCACTTTTACAGTCGTTTAAATAGAGCGCGAACATTTCTCGACATCAAAACGCGTAAGCTTTTGTTGAAAATCAAGACATAGCCGTGAGAATGTCGGTTCTTTGTCGAAGAATGCCAAGCCAACCGCGTTCCTAACATTACCAATTAGAGTTCAAAACCGAGAAGCCTCGATATAAATCGCTAACAAAACTTTATTAATTAAACTAACAACACGTTCTTAAGTTGGGAAACGTTCGATCGGGCGTAGAATCAGTGTCGACCGCGTTACGTGTGGACTAATTTGCAAACAAGCCCATTATAGTGGCCGCAGTCAAAAGCGCGCCAATAGAATTAAAATACTATTACGCTGGTACAAAGTTGATTGAGTTGGCGTGGCGTGGTAGGGTAGTAGCAAGCAACGTAGTACGAGCCGAGCATGAGCATGCAGCCAACATCGCTTGCTTGTGCTCCTGTAATTTGATTTGGAGTGGCGCGGGGGGCGGGGCAGTGGATCGATACCGCGTTCGGGGGGAGCACCCCTGCGCCGCGCGGCAGGGAGGGGGGGGACCACCAGGCGCGTGTTGTTATGGAAACCGAAGCTACCCTTCGCGCCTTCCAGATTTTGCCGGTTGTCCCAGAAAATTAAACAAAGAAGATCACTCAACCTTTTTCAGAAAGCATCCTTTAGTATTCCATTAGACTATCAAGCTACCAATCCATGTTCATTAAAACAATAACTGTGTGTTGCAATTAAGGCCTGTTTATATCAGTCGAATAGCTCTTTAATCAAGCCATTAAAGTAATGATGATAACAGGTCTTCAATTCAATGTACTGTTAGCATTGTTATTTGTTATTGTATCAATTTGTCTAATGACAATAAGATTATACCTTCAATATCTACCTAGCTTGTCATTTTGTTTTTTGTTCGAGTTTTTAATTTTCTTATTTTGCTGTCATAACTATTCTATCTACGGTAATAAAAACAGAGCTTACCAAAAGTCATTTTGTGTTAAATGCAATACAGGTATAGATATTAGTGGTTTTACCACACAGCGCACTGTTATTAGCTTGTTTGTGAGTGAGCACGAGTAAATACGGCATCGTCAACAGTGATATTAAACAGAGAAAGACATGTCTGTAAATTAAGAAAGCTAAACGCTAGTTCAAATAGAATTCACCCTTTCTATAGTTGAGAAAGCTGTAAAGACATGTTTTGGCCACAATCTGCACTGCATGCTAAAATTTAATAGGCCTTTGCAGACACGAAAGGGCGGGCGATGATGCTAATACAGTGCACTTAACCTAGCCGCTGGCACCTTGCGGCGTCCCGCCAAACTGGTTCCTCGACCGACCTTCGCCGTGCTCCGACCGCTCATGTTTCCCTGGTACCACCGATCGCTCTGCTCGATTGATTCCGATTATTTCCGATTCGATAGCGAGTTTTGATCGAAATCAATTAGATAAACTGGTCGAGGTTACTAAATTCTGTACATTTTTGAAACAAGCTAAAAAGTTAACCGACTGTGTTCAATCAGTGTTTATTAGAGGCACCAATTTGGGTAGTCAAGTCATAGCCAGTTACCAGTTGCTATCAAATTGATGTAATTATATCGTCAAATATTATCGTAGAAGGTTACCTCCCACGATGAATGGTTATAGCAGTAGGCAAGCTGCATGCAAATGAACCATTAGTGTTGATAATTATTTGAATTCTGAAATTTCTTGAAGAAATTTCTTCGAACCGTAGACAAGTATTAGTATACATAATATGTATTCATATATGTGCCCAGCAGTGGGACATCGGCTAGTAATAATAATATGTATTCATTGTATTATTGTATATTGAAGCTATAGTCTATACTAACATTAAAAATCGGAAAATAAGATAGAATTTCAAATCTTTTCCGAAGAGCGGCGCCATTTTTGCAGATTTTGTATTATCTCTCAATACTTGTTCAACGTAGCAATATTCTTGTTATTCTTTTAACATTTCCATAATCGTATCGGCGATTAACGTGAGATATAGCTTGAGAACCAACAAAAACGCAAATGACAGACAATTTGTAATCCACGATAAGCGAGTGTTATCTGAGATCAAGCCGAGCCCTTGAACATAAAAAGTTTAACAAACCAGGCTTCTTATGTCATAATGTGAGTCATGTATACTTAAGAACCTACTGAATTGAACATGGACACGCAAGTAAGTTCAATATTTTCTAAACACTCATTCTGATTTCCATCAAACATCGATGCAATCGAAGTTAAATTCAATCAAAAGTTAAATGAGGTTAGAAGGTTACATTATTCCCAATTAACTCCTAATAAAAACTGTCACGAACGGATCCAATTTTCTTAACACTGGCCGTTAACAATCGCAAGTAGCCGGCAAAAGGAATCATCAGTGATTAAATTCATCCACGCCCGTGGCCATTAGCCTTTCCAACATGGAAATGGCACGGCAATTCATGGTATGGTAATGAAAGAGGCGTCTCTCTCTAAATGGCAGGGTTATCCGAGAATCGCGACAGTATAATCGCGTGAACACTATAATTGGCCAGAATCAAGCGAGATGCCGTACGACTCAGCTCAATTGATGTTGGTTGTACTTACTCGATTGCATTTTGTTATTGTATGGATTTATTTAATTGTTCGTAACGTTGTTATCTTAACAACTATCAGGCAGTCACAGCTTGATAGTTTTCTTTATTGCACGAACATTTTCAACAGATGTTACTCATTAAAAAGCAGAGCGTTTATTACATTAACAATTAACTGATTTTATTATACAGTACATGATTTGTTATGACGACTCTGCGACAAAGGAAGCGCGCGAAGCCGTGAGCTTATGACATTGTAAGATTTCGAGTCCGGGTAATTGCTCGTTACGGCGCTCGCCGCGGTAATGTCGCTAAGAAATTTCTCCGGGGAAATGGGAAAACAAATGAGAGAGCTCTTATCTACGCATTACCGCGGCGTACAGTGATTTACGAACCGGCTACCTACTCGGCTCGGCACTCCACACATGCGAGCGCCGAGCCCGAGTACCGCCTTATAATACCGGTTCCGCCGAGCGAAAAGACATAACCCGGTTGGGAAACAGACGTGAATTGAGTGTTAAACATGCCAGTACAGACGTTGCATAAATGGCCTAATACAAAGTGAACACAAACAAGATTTGTCGACTGATGGCTGTCACGCGAAACGACGATGCGAACGCACAATCGTGATCATCAAACACGAATTGTTTTCGAACTCAGAATAGCTCGCATCTAACAGACGAAACGTTTCGAAGCTTACAAAGCAAAGTTTGCGTGAACAAATATTTACAATAATAAGCAATGTTTTGATTATCAACGGTTCTACACGAAATAACGCAGTGGGATGGGAGAGATGCAGGGTTGATTAAGGTACGTAAAACCCACAATTACGCCTTAAATAGTAAGACCATTACAATCGTTCTGGGAAGATCCATTGTGACCGCCGCAGGTAGTTTCGAGTTTCGACAGATGGAGGCCAAAAAAATAAAGGAGAACTGACTCATGCATGAGCGTTCGGCGAATTATCCAAAAAGGTGATGGCATTAAGAACACGCGAAATTAAATCATTATAAAACAGCAATGAGTTATGATCGCCTGCAATACAAGAGTATACTTGTTTATTTCTGTAGAAATGAAGATTACAAGTTGCTCGGCAAACCGTTATGAGGTTCCACTTCTATTAAACGATAAATCATCTAATAAAGTTGCTGCCACAAACGTCTCATTGAAAATTTGAAATTAGCCGTGGGCTGTGATCAAATGGAGCTCCATTACATTAGCATAGCGTTTAGTTTGAGAACACGTCTCAGGCGAGCGGAGCGGCCCGCCGGCAAATTGCCAGTGGGCGGCGGCGGCCTGATCCCGCGACCCCTCCGATAAATATTCCATCTATCGCCTATCTACAGAGAACATTTCAATGATGAAACACTTGATAAAAAAAAAAAAAAATACAAACGTACTTTGAATCCAAATTAAAATTAATCCATCCGGAAAACAGAAGGATATGAAAACTCGAACAAAAAGGGACAAAGGAAAAAATTCGAAAAGGAGTCGGGCGAGATGAGAGAGCAAAAAGAAAAAGTTTATGGAGCGCTCTCGACGAGCGCTTGTGTGCCGAGTACCAGGCGCGCATACCGCGACCGGAGCTGTACAATTAAACCGCACCGAGATCTAATCAAGTGTGATTTTAATAGAGTGCTGCTGATCAGGCGAAGCGACTCACGCTCGGCTCGTGGGGACTGACGAGAGAGAACAAGATAACGACCGACCTATTTGTGGAATTAATGAATCTTTTGTCAATACAATGATCGAATCGTCACAAACCGTTACAAGATTAGCATCGCCCATAATAATCGCATTGTCTAAAAGAAGCGAGGCATAAATTCCGTTTATTCAGAGGTAGCGGAATTACAAACAACTCGTTAAAGCCTATCGAACGGTGTGTTAAGAATGAAGGAATGATTGAAAAGCCTGTGGGGACTGCAATTCTGTTTCTTGGCTACAAAGCGCAAGGCAATAAGCACGGTGTACAATAACCGATTCCATGAAAGGGAATAGCGTTCGTGCACGAGGCGAGTGTTTTGTAGACCCCCCTGCGAGCTCCCGCTGCGAGCCGTGTAGCAGAGTCGAAAAAACTCACTAACTCGCACAAATTGCTCACCAACCGACCAAGCAAGCCCGGTCGCGTCTGGGACCAACTAACGAGCTCCAATGTTTTAAACATTTACTCGTGTTTTGAATCGCGTCGCGCAAGTCCTTTTGTTTCAATGGATTCATTGAGGAGTTGCACTCGAAATCATATTTCATTTCTTAATCATACTCCCTAAACACACGAAATTATCGTATTTCGTACATTTTGTAGCAATAAATACAATTAGAACGAATAGTATAGCAGAAATAAATACCCAAGCAATCATTTTGCGAAATTGCCTTTTACTTGGACGTCGTTTTTATAGCTTCAACGATTGAAGTGGCACGTACAATCGTCATTTGAATTTCCACACATCCAACAGCGGTTATCTTTAATTGAATGTCGACGAGATTGCCATGCCAATACGATGGCCATTAAACTAGCAACTAAGATACGAGCCAACCGTGTCTGTTTGGCTATTTATTGCCGATAAACCGAGTTAATTCATTTGAAAGTTGCTATTCAAACGCCAGTCACACTGATGATATTCAATATCCGAATCCGTCCTTTTGACAAAGAAAGCATTGCGTACAAGTTGCTTTGCTCTCCGATTTTTTTTTTCAATGGGGTCTTGTATGCATGCAAGATTAATGAACTTCGACGTTCGACGCTATTCTGTGTTAGGTAACTTTGACCCTTCTATCCACTACTATTCATAGGGTTGCGTACCCAAGGGGAGTCAACGGGATTTAAGTAAGCCTACGTCGCTTCGCCAGTCTGTCCGTACAACGTAATGTCTTTTCAAAACCGTAATACCTAGCCGATTGAAACACAGAATATCTATGTGTTAATATAACACATATTGAACAATGAAAAGGAAAAAAATTAAAAACAATGAAATGGGACTTCCCTAAAGGAGGGAGGGAACCTACGAGATGGTCAGACACAATGAAGAAGGCAGTGGGCGGCAACATGCAGCGGGCGGTCTGTGGAAGGAAACCATAATGTGGTCGCCATCCTCATCCATCAGTGAGGGACCTAGGAAGAAGAAGAAGAATAATCTAATAACGTGGAATAATAAAAGCGTGGTGATACAGTATCCTCGTTGCGCAGTTTGACTCGCAATAGGCCGGTTGTTTACAGTGGATTTCAGATATAACGACGATGAAGGGACCACTCTGATATCGTCGTTATATCCGGAACTCGTTACAGGCAAAGGTAAAGACATAAAGACAGTTGCTACTCAGAATATCACTTTGTAACAAAACCATAAATTTAACTTCAAAACGTTCACACTTATCTACCTGCCTAGCTAATATCTATAAACAGAAAATAAAGGTCACCGCAATTGGTGACCATCTGTGTGGTGGATGTAAACAAAAGCTAAGAAAGCTCTTTGTGTCTTTAGCTCGGTCGATTCCGGTCGCAATATCTGCATCGAATTTCCAGGAATTTGTTACAAATGATTCATCAAAAACAGTCGCTATGCCCGAATTCGGCGTTACATCCAAATTCGCTATAACCACATTAATTTTGTACTAAAGTATGCTTTAAATTAAAGGGACTTAGATTTAATGTCGCTATAACCAAATGGTCGCTACAACCAAGGTCGTACTAAATGAAATCCACTGTATTTAGATACAAGTGCTTTGCTGATATACCATTATGAAGTTGATAGGAACATAATTATGCATGGATTATGATCACTGTGTACACACCATTTATATGAGTGTCTTCTAGCACAGAATAGATAAGTGCGCTCAATGGTTAGTGCCTACTAGCTTGTGTTACCTATTATTGAAGTCTTCGAATTGAAGTTCCCTCCTTTACTAGGTAACTTTTGGAAAGAACACCTCATTATACAACAACGTGTAACGGAAAGGTGTGATATTACTGAAGAGTGTAAATCTACCTTTGAAACTGAACAACTTTTTCGAAGGAACATAGGTCGAAATATGAAAATGATAATTTGACCTCCCATATAAAATGCGCTAAAGCTGATGCAGTTTCTATGAGGTCAAAAATTGATTTCCGTATTTCGCCCTATGTTCTTCTATTTGAAGAATAGTATTTTTGGGATCATAGGTAGGTGTCCTTTTTAGGGTTCCGTAGTCAACAAGAGTTTTGTCATGTCCGTTTGTTTGTCTGTCTGCGCTTAGTTCAGACGCCATTAGTACTAGAAAGTTGTAATTGGGTATAAGTATACATATTAGTTATGCCGAAAAAGTGATAAAATAAAATATTGGATAAAAATTTTTTTTAGCTTAATCTAGAAAGTGGGATAATTTTTTTTTTTCATCTACCTCTCGTGTGTAGTGTCGTTAGAGACCTAGATCTTTTAAAAATATTGAGAGTAGTCAAAGAACGTTTTTTTGATTTAGGGATCCGTTTGTGAAATTAATAGATTAAAAGCGCATTTTTTGTTGAGTCAAGTATCCTCCTCCTCTGCCAGCTGCGCGGATGATATAGGACACGTGAAAAAAAAAACACAGTGTATGATGAATGAATTTAAAAGGAAAACTATCACAGCTAAGAAGACTTTACATGTTAAGGCGATTCTCTCTGTGTTTTCCAAATTTGAGATGATATAAGTAGGTCATTATTCAAGAAATAAATATGAAAAATATATATGTTGATTATCCATGTTAAAGCTATAATTTGTACGTATATCTTTTCGACACAATTTAAAATACCTTACAAAAAAATAATAATGCAGAGCTTTTTTCTTCCAAAATCACACTAAACTCGATATTTCTCCTAAACGGATAAATGGATTTACAAAAATTTTGCAGGAAATTATTTGTTATAACTTCGATGTTAACCGGTATGTACCGTTTTAAAATCAGTCAATGTCTTGATACGTAAATCCTAATTTTTCTCATTCTGCACGACCAATTAGTCTGTACGACCATCGTAACAGCCACGTTGCAGAGCACTCTAATACGAACGTTATTGACGTGTACATGAGATCGATATTTGCATTGAAGAGCTTGTAGCTGCTAATTTTAGAGTAAGAAGCGTCTTCAGCCCGCGTCACACAGAGGCGGTAGCGGAAGCGTTCCGGGGCCGGTATTTTTTGTAAAGTATGAGTTATTATGCACCCTGTCACATTGAAAAGCGGTCGCGGCGCGGTATTTTGTTCCCGCCAAACCGCCCCGGACCGCTTTCGCAATCATACCGCCTCTGTGTGACTTGAGCTTTAAGGAGAAATAGTTAAAATACTGAAAATATCAGCAAAAGCAACCAGGCGCTGTGCGCACGGCAGCAAGCCCGTAGAAACAAAACCAGTATAAGCTGAACCAGCGCTACGCTACAAACACCCGAAACCAGAGACCCGCTCACGGTCAAAGTGTTTCTACTGGCGAGCAGCCATCGCTATGATTGTGAAAAAAATCTGAACTTGCTTATAATGATTTTTGATGAAATTACGGAACCCAGCGTAGCCCGACACGCACTTGGCCGGCTTTTTCATTCAATATGCGCCGGATTTCGAAAAGATTGGAAAACAATCCTTTGTTTGTAAACTGTGGTGTATTTTGTAACACGTTCTTTAGTCAAGTACCTACCTAGATGTCGACTACTTATTCCATTTCGAGGACTATTGACGAGTTCGAAAGCTCCTCAGGGTCCTTTACGCTCTTAAATAAAATCCTTTGTGAGATGATCGCCTAAGGTATTTTTATGGTTTGTGTTTGGTTTGCTAGGTGCCTACTTGTCAGCTTTTCTTAGTTTGTAGAGGTTATAAAGAGGAAATTGGTGATATACCTACAATACGCGGTACAAGTAGCTGCACAGTTAGAAACTCGTCAAGCTAAACACCTTGCAGCGTGATTGTAGAACGTCGGGCGTTTGAAATGAGACTTGTCTATGCAGGTATAAGGTCCAATGTGTCAAGCTTGACGTGCTCTGTACTATTTACACAAGAGATCTGAAACTAAAAGCTTTTTCGGTAGCTGTAAGTAATAAGTAGGTACCTATCTAGTTTTAGGTAGGTTAGGTTTAGTTGCGTCAAGAGCACTTTGTACCTAGCTTGACGAGTCGTTGACTGTACCCACGCACGGCAGCTACGCTACAAACGCCCGAACCATCACTTCAGAAACACCCATTATATCTGTGTTTAAGGTACAGTCAACGACAGGTCAAGCTTGACACTCGCAGTGCGACTATAACCCGTACGTCTACTGAAATAAGGACGGTACAAAGTTCAATGTGTCAAGCTTGATGAGCTCCTGACTTTACAGGTGCTAACTAACGTACGGCCGTGTGTACCTACCTATACAGATAGGTAGGTAAACTTGGGGACTGTGGGCAGGTTGCTATGCCAATGTACCTAACTACCTATTGACGGTCGTGGTGTGTTGGCTCTGGCTGGAGCCGTCGCCTTATCGGCTCCCGCGTCGTCTAAATGGGAAGGCAAACAGCCGCTTGTTGACACACCGCGATTCGGCCGCTTTATAAATATTTCAAGCGGCCGGTCGGCGTGCCATTATCCCATTAGCGGGAAGCGCTTTCATTATTCAGCCTGTGATGTGGATGTGAAGCTATTACCGATGTTTGCGGCACGTACACCGCTGGTCGTGCATTCGCCCGCCGCGCCCCGCACCCTACCCCGCGCCGGTCGACGGCCGAACCAAAGCTCTCCCGACTGAACCTTTATGGTCTTTCTACTTTATAACACTTACCTCACTGTTCACCGGCTTTCTACAGGCCACCACAACAATCCACTGTCTTTGCAACGATCGATACGCACCGACTCAACACCGTAAAAGCAAAGTAAATTACTTTTAATCACCATTCAGCATAAACGAACACGGCTGACTCGTTTTCACTCAATTATTCTCCGTTATTCACTCACTGGCGTACAGTACACACTTGGCAGCAAATCCTTGGTTGTGAGGAATCCTTTGGAGTGTATAAACAAATAACACAGTACGAGAAACGAGTAGCATTCAGCGAAACGCACGTCAACGCCGCATAAAGTCGGCGGGCAACCGCGGAACTCAGTACGGCCACGCTACGTGTCGAGTCCCCGGCTCGGTGTAGTAAGTGCGAGAGAGATAGAGCGAGAGGTTATTCTGTAGTGCGAGCGGGAGAGATGTAGCTTCACCAGGCGGGTGGTACAAACGAGAAGGGCGCTTGGTGTACAAGCAAGCACCGGCTTTCAAGCTTCGCTGTCGCCAGGTCGCCACCAGTGGTACGGATTGATCCACAAGGTTCTTGTAGTAGCTTTGCCTTCTTTTTTACCGGCAATTAAAATTAATACCTAACTTCATCATATCATCACATCGCTATGCTGCCGCGCTTTTGAACTTCAAAGTTCACTACACTTTTGTATCTCAAAATTATTCAAATCGAAGTTGTGGCACAAATAGGTATATGAAATCCGTAATTCTTGTTCATAATAAAGATAACTTTATATAGGTAATAATAAGAATTCTCCACTTCTTGAGGTGTAAGTCAGTAATTCTTGTTCATAATAAAGATAACTTTATATAGGTAATAATAAGAATTCTCCACTTCTTGAGGTAACAGCCTCCGTGGTCTAGTGGTTAGAGGGTTCGGCTCTCGATCCGGAGGTTCTGGGTTCGATTCCCGGTGGGGACACTGTCAAACAAAAATCTCTTTGTGCGACCTCCCCAGTTTGGTTAGGGCATTGCAGGATGAATCACCTGATTGCCCGAAAAGTTTAGATGATTCCGTGCTTCGGAAGGCACGTAAAGCCGTTGGTCCCGACTACTATCTACGGATGTAGTCGTTAATGAGCCATGTCAGAGGCCTTTGGCGGCTCAACAACTCTGATACCAGGGTTTGTGAGGTCGGTCATCGACCTTGCAACCCACACGATATGATGATGACTTCTTGAGGTAAAAAAATATACCTATTAGATTTTTTTTATGATTTTCGTATTTCCGATGCGTCTTTTCAGTGTTGCCTGCCACGTCAAACTTACCTGAACCATTAAAAAAGAAGGTACGTTTTTTGTAAAAAAAATCTTTAATATTGATTCCAGTAATAAGGTATTGAGAGTTGATAAGATAGGCACAGCAGGTTCCTGCTGCGTCGGTCATTATTTAAATGAGTACCTACCCATCAGGCAGGAGAGCGAGTCAAACGAATCACTAGCATAGAATTGTTGTTTATACATACGTAGTTAGCCAGCCTTCACTTGCCAAGTTATCAACCACTTATCAACTCTTTTCTCATTCATTATGGTTATTGTACTCACAAAAAGGGGGACATTTTTATATATTTCAGGTAAGCAACACGGCAGCACTCAGTGACACATTCACCTTATAATTTAAGAATTGGAATTCCGGACTAAAGCAAAGAATATATAATATTATGGTCCAGGGTGTGTCCAGGCGATTATTCCGTAACTATACGGGTATCACAAAACTTTAAACTGATATCGAAATTATCTAATAACTAATAATGACATCAATTACCTTTTTAAAATAAAACGAGATATATCCTAAATTTTTACATTAAACACTTCCATACATTTAGTATGAGATTAGTAGAAAAGTTTTAGTTTCCATATTTTAGCCTGGGGCGTAATATCCAAAATAGCGCACTTGTATATTAATGTACTATTAATATAATTCTGTAAACATTTTTCACAAAAATTAAAAATGCAGTAGTTTGTATTATACCAGCATATTACCAGTGGTAATTTACCACTATCGCCATCTTTCGAAAATTACATGAACTAATAATGCAAGTGTGTTGGGGTAAGCTGCCGTTATTCATAATCTAAGGTGTTGGGAGTTACGTTATTTGCATACCTACACGCTTCTTATTGGTATGTATGTATGTACCCGAAGCAAAGAATATAATATAATATTACGCTGACCCGTCCCGAAGTTTGGTTGCGGGGCTTTATTAAACACCTGCATGAGTATAAAATAAATAAATGGTACAGCAGCACTGCATTTTGACATTAAACACTCCCATATATTTAGTATGAGATTCATCATCATCAATCAGCCGAAGGACGTCCACTGCTGGACATAGCCCTCCCCTAAAGATCTCCATGACGACCGGTCCTGCGCTGCTTGCATCCAGCGGCTTCCCGCGACCTTGACCAGATCGTCGGTCCACCTTGTGGGGGGAGTATAAGATTAGTAGAAAGGTGTTAGTTTCCATATTTTAGTCTGGGGCGTAATATTCAAAATAGCGCATTTGTATCTTAATTCCTATACTATTAAACGAGCAATATTTGTATATATATATTTGTAATCGGTTTCTCGAAAACGGCTCTTACGATTTCGATGAAATTTAGTATACAGGGGTTTTTGGGGGCAAAAAATCGATCTAGCTAGGTCTCATGTCTGGGAAAATTCGTTTTCAACGTCTTTTTAATATTTCTTTGCGCGTTTTAGTGCGTTCAAGAAACTTACAGCGCCGTCTGTTGTTGAGTAGCATAGCTTGCTCACCCGATGTATTTTAATCATACAGAGCATAGCTCGGTCGCCCAGGTACTATTAATATAATTCTGTAAACATTTTCAAAAAATTTAAAATACAGTAGTTTGTATTACCACTTCTATCGCCATCTTTGGAAAATTACGTGAACTAATAAATAATGCAAGTGTGTTGGGAGTTACGTTATTTGCATACACGCTATTTATTGGTATGTATGTATGTACCCGAAGTTTGATTGCGGGGCTTTACCGCAGCACTGCATTTTCTTTCTCGCAACTTGCGAGTCATCATCTCCAATGACCGACTCACAATCCCAGTCAGAGTTGTTGAAGAAGTTTTAAAGATTCCTTGAGCAATGATGATAGAGCTGCACAGCTTGCGTAGGTCATGGCTAAGGACAAAACATAATAAATATTCAGATCCTGTATTTTTATTTCATACTCTTACTGCCGAATAATCGGCACAGTTTTTAATTTATAGTCGCCGACTATAAAATATGCCGAATAATCGATTTCACCGACTAGTCTGTGTATAGTTGGCCCATCGACTCGACTTGTGTAAGAAATATTTTTGCTCTTCAGTGTACTTAGAAAAGGAAAGCAAAATCAAAGGCATGATAATCGTAGGTATTTACATTTATTGTTACTTATATTCGAAGAACTGTAACATTCTAGTCCGGGAGTTTAATTTTCTACTACTTAAAAAAATATTATTGAAATAATCAAACACACATTCAATTGACGGTTTATTAATGCGATGCGCATCTGATGTTTCAGTATTATTAAAGATAAAAAAGATATTATCAGGTTATCATCCGAATCCAAATGTTTACACAATACTCTAAGACATTCACTTAGAGTCTAAGTGAATGTGCATAATTCAGTAATCTCGGCGCAATAAAATAATAATAGCATCGCAATAATTCAGAATGGTTATGTATGATTTACTAGTGTGACCAAATCGTAAGTCTCCCAGACTATTATGGTGTAGTAATCATGGAAGTCTTCAATTTACTTCATTTTACAACACCGATTAGTCTATATCTTAATTATAAATAAATTAAAACGGTACCTTCTATCGTAAGAAAAAATCTTAAACACTATTTTAATTTTAATGTACATTCAAAAATATATAAATCGGTAATTTTTGGAAAGAGGTTGTGCAAAAATTTAAAAGTAACTAACTTCAACCAAGTTTTCTATATTTGGTTTGTGTAACCACAGTAAACAGTGTGAAGAAAAAGGAATAATTTTACGCTAACCAAATAAAATACTAAGGTTAAATCTAACAAATTTGATTTCAAAAAGCCATTAGATTTATTTGCGTAGCGAATTTGAGCTGAAATAAACAGCAATTTATTTCAGCCGAAACTCTCTACACCACATACTTATTATCACACTTGCCTAATTGTCGCCTCATCTTTAGGCCGACAGTATGAACTTACATAAAATTCATTATATTTACGTGTTGGCTTATGAAAACATTGAATCTTTCGTTTCAGAGCTATTTATTTGCTTATTTCATTATTACAATTTGGAATTTCGAAAATCTAAGCTTTCAAGGAGATCTATTTATTCAGTATTTATATACGCCGACACGTAAAGATTGTATAAGAACAGTCTATTTTTTTTAATAAGACGTATGTTACATAACACGCTCAGTTTTCAAAGGCATGGGGTGGGAGGGATGCAAGAAGGTTAAAGATATAAAAGATTGTGGCAATTGCTATTTTAACCTGTCCCGTTTTTAATAATAATGTAATTGAAATTGGAGCTTACTCTTGAAGCCATTCCATTTGGAGTTAATAAACACCTTTGACAGCCAGCAATTCGTCTCGATCACATATATGGACGTCTTATAAAGCCACCTGCTGCCAGGGTAATATTTCCCTATTTTGGAACGCAACCTTAGTTGCATTGAGTTATGAAAAATTTAGTTTTATTGGCTCCGGCCATTATAATGAGATTCTGTGACAGTTTTATAGTTTTAAGGTGTATGTGATCAATACAATATTTAATTTTATGTCACCTTCTTCCCCATTTCATATGCAAAATTGTATTTACTTATGGACTGGATTAATTGCAACCTGGTAGGCTAGCATACGCACCGCGACTTGGCTAGTCTTCATAAACTAAACCGATTACGTCTTCCCTCATCCATAAAAAAGTTACTATAGCGCAAGTCGCGGTGTAGATACATCTTGGCCCGGCTGAGCATGTAACATAATGTCTTATGAGCATGATTCACACAATTTTGACATCTTGACGTCCCGTTTTTGGTACCAATACTGTATCAAGATTCAAGTCAATATTAAGGGTGAAATTCCACCAGTACTTTGAGAGGGATCTAAGCTCTGAGCTGGAAAATTCAAGCCAATAGGATTGCTCCATTTGACAAGCTAGAAAATGGCGCAATCCTATTGGTCGGAATTTTCCTAGTTCATAGCTTCCTCGCGGTGGGAATTCACCCTAACAGTGAGTTCGCACTCGTTACACCGTGTGTGGTGCGTACGCCTACTGCGGCGGCAGCAGTGGTACCTCGTGGTACTCCGGTTCCTGTTCCTCTTCCGAAGAGTGGCTGCTGGCGTACGACGGGCGACCACTCTTCTCCCTCAGTCAGTATCTGTGGAAAAGCGGTTTATTAAATACTTTTTTAAATAAAAGCGTAGATTGTTTTACTTGTTAATTCAAAAAGCTTATTTTTTTTTTTTAAAAGGAGTTTATGGCTTGGTTGCTAGGACCTTTAAGCCAAGTCTTTATTTAGGAAAGTTTTCTAGCACTATAACTTCGTCACGGTATTTTTCACGTAACGGAACAGCGGATAATAGCACTTAGGATTTTTTAATAGTTCACAGAGGCGGCGGGAGGATTCGTCTATTTCATTTATTTCACTGGCAAGGATGAGTCTCTCAAAAGAGTAATTTTGACAGGTCATAATCATATGTTCAAGGTCACCAACGGCAGAATTACATTTATTGCACAAATCGCTTTCAATAATTCCCAGTCTAGCCAAGTGCGAAGGTGTGGTGCAGTGTCCAAATCGTAGTCTGTTAATAGTCGTGATGAAATCTCGGCTTGCAGTTCTTAATTCATCGTACCAAGGGGCAGAAGGTATGTCCATTTGTATGTTACCATACCACTTTCCTTTATTTTCTTGGTCCTTCTTCCACATTTCCTTCCAATACTCAAGCGTTTGACTTCTAATCGCTGGATAAAAGTCGGACAGAGGTACATTAATGACATTCTCCACACTTAGACTATTATTTCCCTCAAATGCAGTCCTATCAGCAATTTCATTTCCTGATATCCCCCTATGTGATGGAACCCACATAAAGGATATCTCAATCTGTTTTTGAGAGAAACGATGCAACAAGTCTCTTATCTTATAAACTAAATAATTAGTCATAAAATTAATTTTTATCTTGCCTAAACATTCAATAACACTAAGTGAATCAGACAATATCAAAAAATATTTACAACTTTGTACAGTAGAAATGCGTTTGAGAGCTTCTAAAATAGCATAAGCTTCAGCCGTAAAAATACTACAGTTGTTGTCCAAAACAAAGCTCTGAGCAAACTTGATTTGTGGATCATACACAGCACTGCGTACATGACCCTCAGCCTTGCTACCATCAGTGTATAATGTGTAGTATTTATTATGTACATGAAGAAATTCTAAAAGCTCTTGATTATTAAAAACCTTATCTTTAATTATTGGTGCTAAATAAGTTAAACTATGGAAGGGAAAAGAATAACATGGACTGATATTTGAACTAAAAATATTTGAATTATTATTTTTAATTTCCAGGAGGATATCAGACAATTTTGGAGCCTTGTTTCTAAGTAGATCACTACTAGACAGCAGTGGACCTGTGAATTCCTTTGGGAAAGGTAAGATACTTTTAATTGTTATTTGTTTATTTTGTGCTATTAATTTGGTACAAAATCTTTTAGCTAAGAGTAATCTTCTAAGGATGAGAGGCATAACACCAGTCTCTACCTCCATAGCTCTAACAGGAGTAGAGCACATGGCACCAGATATCACTCTAAGAGCCCTGTTCTGGACAACATCCAACTTTTTTGTATGAGGACTATCTAAGTATGCTATACAACTGTAATCAAAATGACTTCTTACAATGGATTTATACAATATACATAAGGTTTTGGGGTCTGCACCCCATGATACACCAGACATTTTATTATATTGAATGCTTTTAGAGAGTTAGCTATTAAATGTTGCATATGATTCTCAAATGTCAATTTGGAATCAATTACTACACCTAAAAACTTGTGTTGACTTACTACTGGAATAACTTCATTATTATAAACTAAATCAATATTTGGATGATCCTTAGTAAAAAGTAGAACATTACTTTTCATTGGATTGATTTTAAGTGCTAATCTATCATTGTAGTATAGGTGCAAGTCTCTTAGTGTCAAATTAACCAAATTAATAGCCTGATCAATGTTAAAATTAACACTATAAATCACTAAATCATCGGCAAACTGTAAAATATTTACACCAGCTCTATATACATATTTACAGATCTCACTAGTATACAAGTTATATAGCAAGGGGGATAATGTGGCCCCTTGCATATTGCCTTTTGACACATTTCTAGGACCATGCATGACATTATTATGCTTAACATATAATGTCCGTTCAGTTAGAAAATTATATATCCATTTACACAATAAACCAGGTATACCCAGATCCGATAATACCTGAACCAAAATTGTGGGTTGCAAATTATCAAATGCACCTTGTATGTCTAGGAAAGCACAAGCAACACTAGCCTTATTATTTTTTGCATTTTTCAGGTCCGAGACAAGAGAGACAAAACTGTCAGCACAGCTTCTACCACGGCGGAAACCAAACTGAATGGGAGGGATTAAGGAATTTGCTTCTACATAGTAATCAAGACGAGTTTTCAACATATTTTCAAAAATTTTTCCCAAACATGAAGATAAAGAGATTGGTCTATAGGAATTAACATCATCAGGAGGTTTACCCGGTTTCAAAACTGGAATGACACATTGAGTTTTCCAAGGTTGTGGTATTATCTGTTTAGTCCAAAGAGTGTTGAGAATGTCCAAAAACACCATTTGTACTGTCTTATCTAAGTTTTTAATCAACATATATGGAAAATCATCCAAACCAGGGGTAGTATTTCTGCGTGACTGTAAACTAAAGATGAATTCATTCAACGAAAAGGGTTCTAACAAAAACTTTGTATTCTCACAATTATTATTAAGGTTGAAATAATTTTCTAAATTACATGAATAAACATTGTTATTATTTGAAAGTTTATCTAAGAATGCATCAATGAATTCATCATTATAAGATCTATTGGATGTTCTAATTCTTTTGAACATTTTAATGTAATTCCATATCTTGCTTATAGGAGTAGTTCTATTAAACATATCACACAGTCTTCTCCAACCAGATTTCTTTTCTTCAGAGATAACTCTTTTTTTAATAGCATCCAGTTTTTTATAATTAATATAATTTTCAAAAGTAGGATTATTTCTATAGAATTTTAGTGCTTTGTATGACTCAATAACGCTTTGTTCACATCTGTCATTCCACCATGGAGCTGGTGGCTTGCTTCTAAAGTAAGAAGATTTCACAAGTTTAGGAACACATTCCACTTTTAAAGCATTAAGCTGTTCACAAAACCTATCATACGACTCCATAGGGTTCTCACTATTCGCAGTTATATCTTTGAAAAAATCTTTAGACAGTTCAGAATAATTTTTCCAATCGGTTTTTTTATATATAAATTTTTCTATAGGAGGATTAATTAGGTATCTATCAACTGATAGAGTTATACTTGTAACTGTTGGAAAGTGATAACTACCCATATTGTCATCATGTACATTCCATTCACACAGGGGTGCTATGTTTGGACTAACAAAACTTACATCAATAGCAGAAGGGTTACGATTTGGATAGTTTAAAGTGGTAAGATTACCGTCATTAAGCAAACATAAATCTAAGTCATCAATTATGTCAAATAGTTGTTGACCTCGCCCTTTAGTGGTAGCACAACCAAAAGCAATGTGATGTGCATTAAAATCTCCTGACACAAACATAGGCCTAGGCAAATCATTTATTATATTTCTTAAACTATTAAATCTTATGTGTCCACTTGTGGGTGGGCAATAAACGCATAAGATACTAAGATCTCCGCATTCAGTTGAAACGGATACAGCAACAGTTTGAATATCTTCATAGAAATTGGTCTCTAAAGTTTTATATTTTAAGTAAGGTTTAATAAGGATGGCAACACCTCCATGATCATTCTTAGCATTATGGAAATGAATATTATATCCTGGAATATTAACTGTACGATTGTCTGATAGCCAAGTTTCATTGAGCAGACAAATATCTATATTGTTATGTTGTAAAAACTGTATAAGCAAAGGCTTTTTGTTATTTATACTTTGAATATTAAATTGAGCAATTCTTAACTGCGAAAGAGTGTTAGAACCCAAATCCATTATGATAGATTCTTGAACAGTAATTCCTTTATTGTAGTAGTAGTGATGGGGGAATCATCACTTTTATTTGCCAGTGAAACAAGAGTACGAACAATAGCCATAGTCAAGTCATTGTTTGCCAATAATTGTGTTTTAATGTTCAGAGGTTTTGGAGAAGCCTGTGGGACAGCAATGGATGTTACCATTGATTCAGTGGAGGTCTTATTTACATTGTTATGTAAATTTTTATTTACATTGTTATTTACATTAGTTTTATTAACATTTGCCATTGTTTTTTTAGGCCTTTCAAGGTGATTAATTGATGGAAAATCATCTTCGAATTTCTTTGTATTAGCAACAGTGGCATAAGTTATTTTATTTTTCTTTTCCATCATTTTTTTTCATCTTAATAGGACATGTCTTAGAAATAGCCAGATGAGGTCCGCCGCAATTAACGCAGCATAACTCATTAGGCTTGTCGCATTCTCTAAACGAGTGTTCGCCCGCGCAGCAGCTGCATCGCTGCTTCCCATTACATACTTTAGCAGAGTGGTTGAACTTGAAGCAGCGGTAGCACTGCTGCAGAGGCGGCACATAGTCAAAAACTCTGTATGAAAACAGATCATACTGTACACAGTCAGGTAGGACGTTAGAGAGAAAAGTAATACTGACAGTTTGCAGTGGTACTTTACTCTGACCGACTTTTTTTGTAAAGCGACGTACAGCCACTATTTCGTAGAACGATGATAGTTTACTGTATAAGTCTTTGTTCGAAATATTGGTAGGGACAAACCTTATAATGCCTGTACGTTCAATTTGCGCTGCCGGTATATAGGCTTTCAATTTGTACTTCTCCAAGAAGGAGGTGTTGTTTAGAAAATTGTTCGCAGTATTGTATTGTTTGAACACAACTATGATCTTATTCGCATTGACTCTTCGAATTGCTACCACACCTTTAACGTCTGTAGAAAATATATGGTTCAGATATATTGGACTTTTATTACCCAACCTTTCTTTTTCTTTACTCTCAACAAAAACTTTAAATTCTGCATTGCCTGAATTTTCAGGATATAGTCTTTTGTAATTGGGCTTGTAGTACGGGAGATAAATTGAAAAATCACTTTCCTCACCGCCACCACCTGTACCGCTACAGTCCTCTCCGGTTCTTTTCCTTTTTGTCTCAGAGTTTGGGGGATTTTCCCCCCCACCTTCATTGCCGTCCATATTCACATTAAATTTACACTATCTACAATGAATTTACAGTATAATTTGCTAAATAAACAATTAAAAACTTTGGGAAAATTCAATAAGCGCCCGCCGTTTTCAAATTCCCGCCAAAGAATCATCAGCTGTGCTATTTTTCTGTTAAGAATAGGGTGTAGTGCACAGAACTCTCAAAAAGCTTATATAAGGTGTAACAGAAAGGGTAGATCAACCCTGAAGGATTCTGCCCATGAAACTGAAAAACTTTCCCCATAGTGAAGAAGAAGATCATTTCCCCGGAGTCGGCGTAGGGCGCCCAGTGAGCGGGCTGCTGTTGCTAGTACCTGCCTCACACACATCAGAGCTACCTGCCTCCTACCCACCTCCTATAAGAGTCCTGGTTGTCTCGCTCGGAGTCGGCGTAGGGCGCCCAGTGAGCGGGCTGCTGTTGCTAGTACCTGCCTCACACACATCAGAGCTACCTGCCTCCTACCCACCTCCTATAAGAGTCCTGGTTGTCTCGCTCGGAGTCGGCGTAGGGCACCCAGTGAGCGGGCTGCTGTTGCTAGTACCTGCCTCACACACATCAGAGCTACCTGCCTCCTACCCACCTCCTATAAGAGTCCTGGTTGTCTCGCTCGGAGTCGGCGTAAGGCGCCCAGTGAGCGGGCTGCTGCTGCTAGTACCTGCCTCACACACATCAGAGCTACCTGCCTCCTACCCACCTCCTATAAGAGTCCTGGTTGTCTCGCTCGGAGTCGGCGTAAGGCGCCCAGTGAGCGGGCTGCTGTTGCTAGTACCTGCCTCACACACATCAGAGCTACCTGCCTCCTACCCACCTCCTATAAGAGTCCTGGTTGTCTCGCTCGGAGTCGGCGTAGGGCACCCAGTGAGCGGGCTGCTGTTGCTAGTACCTGCCTCACACACATCAGAGCTACCTGCCTCCTACCCACCTCCTATAAGAGTCCTGGTTGTCTCGCTCGGAGTCGGCGTAAGGCGCCCAGTGAGCGGGCTGCTGCTGCTAGTACCTGCCTCATACACATCAGAGCTACCTGCCTCCTACCCACCTCCTATAAGAGTCCTGGTTGTCTCGCTCGGAGTCGGCGTAAGGCGCCCAGTGAGCGGGCTGCTGCTGCTAGTACCTGCCTCACACACATCAGAGCTACCTGCCTCCTACCCACCTCCTATAAGAGTCCTGGTTGTCTCGCTCGGAGTCGGCGTAAGGCGCCCAGTGAGCGGGCTGCTGTTGCTAGTACCTGCCTCACACACATCAGAGCTACCTGCCTCCTACCCACCTCCTATAAGAGTCCTGGTTGTCTCGCTCGGAGTCGGCGTAGGGCACCCAGTGAGCGGGCTGCTGTTGCTAGTACCTGCCTCACACACATCTTTTTTTTTTTTTTTTTAATGTATGTTTGTGTATTAATGTATTTTTTTTTTTTTTTAATGATCGATTAACCATCAAACGACTAAAGCTAATGATAAAATGGACACAGATAAACTGACATTATTTACATATAACGTACGAACGCTGATGAAGGACGAACGCCTTTTGGAGCTTGAAAATGCCCTAAAAGATGTCAATTGGGACATAGTTGGTCTCTCAGAGGTTAGAAGAAATGGAGAACAAACTGAAGAAAGAGACGATGGGATATTCTTCCACTTCGGTGAAACCAACGGTCTCTATGGAGTAGGGTTTTTGGTAGCCAAGAAGTGGAAGAACAATATCATCGAATTTATTGGCTACTCGGAAAGGATTGCTGTTTTAAAGTTTCGAGTGACGAACAATACAACTTTGACACTTGTGCAAGTATATGCGCCAACATCTGCATATTCCGATGACGACGTGGAAGAGTTTTACGATCTCCTAAATAAAGCCTGCGACGAAAACAGAGGAACTTGGAACGTGGTTCTAGGAGATTTTAATGCTAAGATTGGCATCAGAGTCGATTTGGATAACGAGGAAGTTCTTGGACCACATGGTTTGGGAGACCGGAACGAACGTGGAACCCGTCTAATCCAATTTGCTTTTGGCCAAAGACTGCGCATCTCCAACACCTTCTTTCCTAAAAAGCCGCAACGTCGTTGGACTTGGATTTCGCCTGATGGCAGAACAAAAAATGAGATCGATTTTGTTCTTTGCTCTGACAAATACATTGTTAAAGACGTAGGTCCAATCAATAAATTAAAGTTCAGCTCCGATCACAGACCCGTAAGAATAAAAATTAGATTTGACAGGAAATTGCATAGAGCAAAACTATTCACAAACAAAATTAAACTTGTGGATAAATCCACTTTAATTAACAACCAGGAACAGTTCAACATAGAGTTGAAAAACTCATTCGGTTCACTGCAAATTGATGAAAACGATGTTGATCCACAATCTTTCTACAATAAAATTATTAAAAGCATTGGCATGGCAAGCAAGAAGATTAAAACTGAAAGAAAAAATACAAATAAACTATCTAAAACTACTAGAGACTTAATAGACAAAAGAACAGACATGACATTTGGAACACAGGAATATAGACAACTGGATAAAGATATCAAAAGACGCATAAGAAAAGATACCAGAAAACTGAATACCCACATTGTTGAAGTAGCGCTGGTAAAAAATAGATCGCTCCGAGTAGCCAAAAATGGTATAGTAAAAAGGAAGATGTGGATTACTAGCTTAAAGGATGAAAACGGTATAAAGCAAAGAGATAGAGATAAAATTACAAACATATGCACAAATTTTTATAAATCCTTGTACAGCAATAGTCCCAACAATACCTGCTATGACACAAATTATTCCTGTCCTGACACCATCCCCTCCATAACGGGACACGAAGTGCACAAAGCTCTCAAAAGCATGAAATATAATAAGAGCCCTGGAGATGATGGTGTCACGACAGAAACGCTAAAAATCGGAGAGCCGACCTTACTGCCCCACCTGACTAATCTATTTAATTCCATTCTTCTATCTGGACGCCTTCCCGATAATTTCTGTCATGCAAATATTATACTTTTACATAAAAAAGGTGACAAATCAGACATTTCAAATTACAGACCTATCAGCCTCACCTCCCACATTTACAAAACGTTTATTAAGATATTACAGAATCGAATTGATGGCAAGCTAGACGGACACCAGACACCTGAGCAGGCGGGATTTAGACCTAGTTTCTCAACAACAGACCACCTACAAGCCATAAACCAGATAATAGAAAAGTCTACAGAACACAATAAGCCTATACACCTAGCGTTTGTTGACTACAGCAAGGCCTTCGATAGCCTTCATCACACTGCGATGATTGATGCCCTAACAGCTCAAGATCTAGATACCACCTACCTAGACTTGATAAAAACTATTTACGCTAATAGCACTGCCAACATTAAACTTCAGTCATCTGGCCCCAAATTCCCAATCCTAAGAGGTGTCAAGCAGGGTGACCCGCTCTCTCCCAAACTTTTTACAAGCTCTCTTGAAGAGATTTTCAAAACCCTGGCAATATCATGGGGTGGAAAGGGCATTGATGTCGGCGGAAACAGGTTAACAAACCTCCGTTTCGCCGATGACATTGTGCTTTTCGCTCCATCAGCCAATGAGCTGCAAGACATGCTGATCGAACTCGATGTGGCGAGCCGCAAGGTTGGACTTCATATGAACCAGTCAAAGACAAAAGTTATGACCAATGGCACTAAACGTAGGGTCGTGGTAGACGGGCAAGAGATACAATATGTCGACGAATATATCTATTTGGGTCAGTTAGTTTCCTTCCACCACAGGCAAGATAAAGAAATCAGTCGCCGAATAGAAAACGCGTGGAGGAGCTACTGGTCCATGAAGGATTTACTTAAAGGGACTCTCCCATTATCCTTGAAACGGAGACTCGTCGACATGTGCATCTTGCCCGTCCTAACCTACGGAGCCCAGACATGGTCACTGACTGAGGCACAGAAGTCCAGACTTGCGGTCTGCCAAAGGGCGATGGAGCGCAGCATACTAGGTGTAAAGAGGACCGACCGTATCCGGAACACAACACTGCGGTCCAAAACCCGTATCGCTGACGTCGGCAAAAAGGCTGCCACATTAAAGTGGGATTGGGCGGGTCACGTGTGTCGGATGCACCCGGATAGGTGGGCCAAACGCGCCACGGAATGGGTACCCCATGATGGACGCCGAGGCAGAGGAAGGCCCAAGAAGCGGTGGAGAGATGATCTGGATGCTTTTAGAGACCAGTGGCCCATAGTCGCAATAAATAGGGAGGAATGGAAATGTATGGGGGAGGCCTTTGCCCAGCAGTGGGACAGTACAGGCTAGTAAAAAAAAAAAAAAAAAAATGTATGTCACTGTTTGTCCTCTGACAAGGGTCAGAGTCTTTTTCCAGCTAAACACGGACTTTGAATCTTTTTTTTTTTATTGTCCATAATATGTCAAGAGGTGACAGGCCTCCGGATTTTCGTACGGGAGTCCTGCCATACTAAATATACTATATGAACCAAGTTCATAATATTTTACAATATTTTTAATCTATTTTATTTTACAACTTTTCTTTTTTTTTTTTTTTATACATTCATATTTAATCTTTATACTTTCACTGTTACATTTCTTTACTTATATATTTATATGCATGTAATATATATACTCAGTATATATATTCATCATATTTTACTTACTCTTGTTTCTATTTATCGTTTTTGTTGCTACTTTTATGCTAAATTCTATAAAGATATCTCTAATTTTACTATTTACCATTATTTTGCTTATATTTTCAGGTTTTAAGTCAATCTCCATATTGCTTTCGGCTTCGTGTCTTTCTACACCGTACGCTGGACATTCCAACAGGATGTGTGGAACCGTTTCCTTTACAGTTGGATCGCATATGCATGATGAGCTCTCCTTACACTTGAACCGGTTCAAATATTCGGAGAACCCACCATGTCCTGTCATAACCTGCGTTGTCACACTAGTTGGCTCAAGTTTCCTTACCGTTTTGAAGGCCTCGACTGCATCTGGGAAAAATAATTTAGTCACAGCGGCCGTCTCACCCGTCCTGTACCTTAGGTTCCATTCGTCAAGTGACCCTGTACGTATCAAGCGCTTGACGAATGATACCGGACATTGCTCGTAGTCTGGCTTTTTCTTGGAATTTTGGGCTGCCTCCTTTGCTAGTTGGTCGGCGCGTTCGTTGCCCTCCAATCCCACGTGGGCTTTTATCCAAAATAAGGATACTTCTTTGTTTTGGTCTTTGCTCAGCTTTAAGTTGTTCTGTGCTTCCACTGCTAGGGGATGGAGGGAGCACTGGTTAGCGATAGTTTCCAGTGCTGACTTTGAATCACTGTAAATCCCATATGTCGTTTCTTTCCTTTTCAAAATTTGGCGTGTGGCAATACAAATTGCCAGTAATTCAGCCTGATAGACCGTACAGTACGATGCCAGTTTAAGCTTGAGATATTTTGTCTCGGCGTCACTGTTCCAAAAGGATAATGCTGCTCCGACTTTGCCCTCAATCTTACTTCCATCTGTGTATATACGGACTGCCTGGTTATTGTGCAGTTCTACTTGGTTTTGGTCTATCAGGCTGATGATCTTCAGGTCCGAGTACTCCACTGGATGTGGTTTTTCTGTAAAGCGCACCATCCGTTCCACCCCTCCGTCACCTAGTGCTGGCTGTGGTACACCCCTCTTTGCCTCGTACAGGGCGGCCGCCTCTTGTATTCTGAGATCGAGTGGCAGTATCCCAGCCAACACAAGTGCCGAGTTAAGTGAGACGGTACGATAGGCTCTACTTAACTTTTGAGCGAAACCTCGCTGGACCGCGTTGAGCTGTCTTTGGATGTAGAGCTTCTTTGTCGCTGACGCCCATATACTAGCGGCATATGTAATGATGGGTTCGACGGTCGCAGTGTAGATCACCCGGATGACTTCTGGATGGAGACCCCAGCTGCTTTTGGCTGCTCTAGACAGTTGTTTAAAGACATTTATTGCCTTCTTACAGACATTTGTGACATGGCTCTTAAATGTTAATTTGTCATCGATTGTGACGCCTAGAATCTTTATTTCTTTTGACATACCAATGTCAACCCCGCCCATGCTGAGCAATGGTGTGTCATATTTAAGTTTCCTTGTGATAACCATTGCATTAGTTTTATGTGGTGCGAATTTAAGTTTGTTTTTGACACCCCATTGCCCAACATAGTCGAGGGCGGCATTGGCCTGTCTTTGCACGTTTAGGGCTGTGTCTCCATCAAACACCAAGACAACGTCATCGGCAAAAGCTTGACAATAATCACCCCGGCTATCGAGTCCTTTCAGCAGCGGGTCCAGAAGAAGGTTCCACAGTATTGGGCCACCTATAGATCCTTGGACACATCCTTTGTTCGTTTGCTTGGTGTGTTCCTCTCCAGAATATCTCACCCTTACCATTCGATCTTTCAGGTAACTGTCTAGAACTCTCCTTATATTACCTGGACACTGAGTCTCTGCCAGTCTGGCTCTAATTGCTGGCCACCATGCACTGTCGAAGGCTCCCTCTATGTCCAATGAAATTATGGTTACTAGTTTTTTCTGTTTCAACTTAGTGCTTATGTGTTGCATGAGGTCATAGAGGGAGGCTTCGGTGCTTTTTTGGGGCATAAAACCATACTGGCGAGTGCTCAGTCCAGGCAATATATGCCACTTTAACCGATTTATCACCATTTTTTCAAAAATCTTTCCTAATATGGGCAAGAGGCCTATAGGTCGATACGATTTAGGATTCGTGTAGTCAGTTTTTCCCGGTTTTCGGAGCACTACTACAGTGGCCTCCTTCCAAATCATTGGGAAATAATGTAGATCAAGGCACCTATTTACCAGTGCTAGAAATAGTTCTGGATCTTGAAGAATAGCTTTGCCGCAGATGTCAGCTGTAAGACCATCCGCTCCTGGGGCTTTCTTTGGGTTAAAACTACAGACCACAAGCATTAGTTCCTTAATCGTAAAGGGTGGGTCATGTTCACCATGATCCACATTGTTTACTTGATCAGCTTTTTGTCTAATTTGCTGATGGTCTGCGTTATCATACTTTTCCAGGTCTTCAGGAAAGAAGGTTTCCGCTAACATCTTAGCCGACTGCTTTGGGTCCAATACCTTTCCGTCCTTTACTAAAGGTAAATCAGGTTGCCTTTTAGTTGTCCTATTTATTACCCTATAGATACCCTCCCATACCCCCTCTTTATCTTGCTTTTCACAAAACCCTTTCCAACTTTCTATTTCCGACTTTTTAGCTTCGACTTCGTATTTTTCTTTTGCTTGTAGATACTCCTCTATGACTTTTGCTCTTCGGACTTCTGCTGCGCATCGGATCCTTCTTTTTCTGGTGATGACGTCCTTTTTTAGCTTCGAGAGATATTCTGACCACCATGGCAAGGTAAGTAAATCGTTCATTTTCTTTTTTGGTATTGTGGCTTTACATGTTTCAAGAATTGTATTAGTATATTTCTGTGTGAATTGTTCTAATTCTTCTGTGTTTGTAATATTTTCAACTTTCTCTCTGTTTATGTTATTTTCAAATTTTAATTGGGCCAATTTCCCATGAAATTCACTCCAATTAACTTTTTTTGTATTAAACAGCCTAGTGGTTCTGTTGACGTTAATACCTTTTGCTTTCTCTAGTCTTATTCTAAATGTAATGCCATTGTGATCAGAGCTAGTGATACTTTCGTCTACTTTCCAGTCTTCAGTCAGATCCAGCATGTCCAAGGAGCAGGCTGTTATGTCTACGCTACTAGTGTATCTCTTATTTCCTCTGATAGTGTCAAATGTTGGGGTGTCCCCTATGTTAAGTACCTGTAGGTCAATTTCTTCTAGCATTCCAGACATTTCTTCGCCCCTAAAGTCAACCTCTTTGCTACCCCACCACGTATTTTTAGCATTAGAATCACCTCCTATCACAATCTTCCTAGGCCCAAACTCATCTACAATTTTTTTGAGCTGATCCAAGTACGGCTCTATAGGTTTATCGGGTTCGAAATAAAAAGATACAGCAGTAATCTCCCAAGAACTAGTTTTTAATCTTACCACTACGATGTTATTCGTGGTGTGCTTGGGACATTGTATGACGTCAATTTCATGATCAAACACTGCTACAGCTGCCTTGACTGTCTCATCCCCCGAGTTTGTATTCTGAAAGATTCTGGTGCCTCTGTAGTCTTTCATTCTTTTTATACCGCCCACATAAGGCTCCTGTAGCAGTGCAAATGCAATTTTTCTTTCTTTTGCTTCTAACATTAGCTCATAAGTTGCAAGGTTTTTTCTTTGAAGATTGGCTTGAGCCACTAAGTATGATCCATCCCTGATTAATGAGTTACAGTCTGTTGCCGTTATGTTGACTTTAGCAGTACGCTACACTAGCTCGAGCCAGTGCATCCATTTTCCTTCTGATTGGGCAATCTTGGCTGAATGCATTATGTCCAGTTTGGTCTAGTTTTGCATGCGTGCAGTTACAGCATGTAGGAATTTCGCCAGCAAGCCAGTCAGCACATTCAGTCTTCATATGTGGTCCTCCGCAGTGGCTACATTTCTCTATTGTTTCTTTGCAGAAACGTCTGCCATGTCCATATCCAAGACAGAGGGAACACTGCACAAGCGGAGACTGATCTGCCACTTTGATCCTTTGGAGATCGATATGAACAGTTCCTGCATCTATCATCCGCTTCCAAATTATAGGAGATACTTTCACAACTGTGTGGCATGTGTGAGGATTTTTCGTGTTTTTCCTGTACCGTATTTCCATTCTGTCTTCAAGCTTGTCGAGATTATGAAAAATATTTTTGTTTTGGTTTCTCAATCCACTTAATATATCTTCATCGGTATTGTATTGAAAGACATCCTTGAAAATCAAAAGTGGATCTTTGTTTTTGACTTCCTCGACATTCAGATACGCTTCAGCTGTTTTAAGTCTGTCTTTTACCTTTTGTCTTTCCTCCTCACTATTGCAACCTACTATGATTTTCCGGTCTTTGGCTTTTCTTACTCTATCCACCTTTATGCCTCCTTGTTTCGCATCTACCACTTTCCTAACCTTGTTCAGTACCTCCTCCCCTGTCTCTTTCTCATCTTTAGAGGTTATAATAACTGAATGTAAAACAGTTTTTTCAGGAGATTGCTTCCTCGTTTGACGAGCCAGTACATCGGCGTATGTAAGTTTTTCTAAAGCATATTGTTTTTCATCTAAAGCCGCTTTCAGCTCTTCCATTTTTTCACAGTTTTCTTTTATTAATATTCTGTGTTCTTCTAATACCTTTTTAAGTTCATATTCTTCATTTGGATCTTCTTTTTCATTTTCCTTTCCCATCTCTTGTTGTGGGGCTTGTTTCGCTTTGTGACTTCTACCCTCCTCTGCTTCTTTGACCAGCAGGTATAGTCTTTCCAATGCTTCTTTGATCCCCGCTTTTATGTCTTTCCTTATGTTACAAGCCTCTTCTAGGTAGCGTTTGGCTTTGTCTAGGCAAGCCTTTGCTTCTGTCATCCTATTCAGGTATTTGTTTTTTCCACTTTCCCATTCTCCAATGCTGCGTTGAACACTTGGAGACTGAGAATATGTTGTTGACTCCGAGGTCGACTCTGCGTCTTTACCCACATTTTTTTGCACTTTAACAGGCGTACGGTGTCCAAACATCCTGCTGAGTTATGTCGAGGAAAAGTTATTTGAGCAATTCAGTCAAAATATTTATGAACAAAATATAGTCAAAATAAGGTTTGTATAAGTTATAAATAAATCTTATAAATGTAGATATAAAAGTACGACTCGATCAAGAGTTCGTCTTAGCAGATAATTCTTGTAAGAAAACGATCAATAAAAGAAAAACTTGTTGGACTCTACCTTAAGTCCGTCACTACAATATAGTTGAAAGGTCAAGTTTACTTTACAGCTAGCCAATACTGCATTTCAATCCTAGCTGCAGTTTCTAAAGATCGCTGAAAATTTGACCTCGTCCATCAGTTAAGTGTTTGCAGACCTAGAAATCTTTGAATTGCCAAAACCCCTGAAAGATGTCTTGTTCTACTAGGAGCAACCCCCTGGCTTACGTGAAGAAAAAACCGCAGATTTCTACGGCAAGTGGTTCCCGAGTTATGGGAATTCAAATGTTTCTAATATGGCCGTCAATTAAACAATTTTTTTTTTTTTTTTTTTACTTTTTTTTTAATAACAATTTTAACTGTGAGTTTAGATGGCAGTATCTTTAGTCATATGAGTCAGAAAGAGACCAAATTTGCAGAATAGCACTCTGGCAGGCTTTCGCTAAACCATTAAAAAAAAAAAAAAAAAAAAATTGTTACTGAAAATTTCAGTTTCTTAAATCAACTGAAAACTACGAGGTATTACAGAGTACTACCTTCCCTCACTGCTATCGAAAACCTTAACTCTGTCCAACTAGTGAGTCCTAAGATATAAAAGATTTAAAATTCCAAGATGGCGGCCAATATGGCCGCCACGAACACAACTTTCTTAAAAATAGTCAGAACTGGCCCGTTTTTGGACTCAAATGACAGGTCTGTAAAAGTCCTTTAAGATACGCTTCTCGTCAATATAAAATTAATTGAGTCAGAATTAATATTCTAGAAAAAGTACAAAATTTAAGTAAAAATTGCTTTAAAAAGTATCCAGTGGCCTAAAAGTTTTGATAAAAATTTGTTATTTAGGCTACAACTATATCAATTTTTAAAGTACAATTTTTTTTTTACAAAAAATTGATATTTAGGGTACCACGAGTAAATAATTAATTTTCAAAGATTTGTATCTCTAAAAACTATTGAATAAAAAAAATTGAAAAAATTAACAAGTATTCTTCAAACTAATATAAACAGCAAAAAGTTTTTTAAAATGGGGGTCATCGATCGCCTTTCCAAGATATGATTTTTTTGAAAAAATTAAAAATTTAAAAAGTCTCTATCTTTGTTGCCTCATGGAATTTTGAAATTTTAAAAACGCCAATTTTCTGCTTCTTTGATGTGCTTTGTGGAACAGATGTCAAATTGAGGCGGAAAGCTCGGGAACCATGACCTCGTGGTCACGTGGCAGATGTTTTTTTGAAAATATTTCCGCGCTCCCTGGCGGGAAAAATCCAAACTTAGTGTCAATTTGTAGAACTTGTGAGTGGCAAACTTTTGGTACCATAAAAACTATATGTCGTCGATCTAAAACATGCAGCGTATTTTTTTTGAAAGTTACCACTTTTCACTTTTTTCACAAAAACACTTGTTTTAATTCGGACAAAAATCCGATATTCAGGAAAACTTCGCCAAATGGTGCGCTGCTATTTTACGCAAATTTTGATGTATAGCACAACACTTTTGTACAACTTTTTGTCACTTTTTTCGATTTTTTAAGAAAATTTTGAGCGCGGTACAGCTATGTAACCGAGCGATAACCCTGATCTATGGCACGCAATCTCCCTCACACACATCAGAGCTACCTGCCTCCTACCCACCTCCTATAAGAGTCCTGGTTGTCTCGCTCGGAGTCGGCGTAAGGCGCCCAGTGAGCGGGCTGCTGTTGCTAGTACCTGCCTCACACACATCAGAGCTACCTGCCTCCTACCCACCTCCTATAAGAGTCCTGGTTGTCTCGCTCGGAGTCGGCGTAGGGCGCCCAGTGAGCGGGCTGCTGTTGCTAGTACCTGCCTCACACACATCAGAGCTACCTGCCTCCTACCCACCTCCTATAAGAGTCCTGGTTGTCTCGCTCGGAGTCGGCGTAGGGCGCCCAGTGAGCGGGCTGCTGTTGCTAGTACCTGCCTCACACACATCAGAGCTACCTGCCTCCTACCCACCTCCTATAAGAGTCCTGGTTGTCTCGCTCGGAGTCGGCGTAGGGCGCCCAGTGAGCGGGCTGCTGTTGCTAGTACCTGCCTCACACACATCAGAGCTACCTGCCTCCTACCCACCTCCTATAAGAGTCCTGGTTGTCTCGCTCGGAGTCGGCGTAGGGCACCCAGTGAGCGGGCTGCTGTTGCTAGTACCTGCCTCACACACATCAGAGCTACCTGCCTCCTACCCACCTCCTATAAGAGTCCTGGTTGTCTCGCTCGGAGTCGGCGTAGGGCGCCCAGTGAGCGGGCTGCTGTTGCTAGTACCTGCCTCACACACATCAGAGCTACCTGCCTCCTACCCACCTCCTATAAGAGTCCTGGTTGTCTCGCTCGGAGTCGGCGTAGGGCGCCCAGTGAGCGGGCTGCTGTTGCTAGTACCTGCCTCACACACATCAGAGCTACCTGCCTCCTACCCACCTCCTATAAGAGTCCTGGTTGTCTCGCTCGGAGTCGGCGTAGGGCGCCCAGTGAGCGGGCTGCTGTTGCTAGTACCTGCCTCACACACATCAGAGCTACCTGCCTCCTACCCACCTCCTATAAGAGTCCTGGTTGTCTCGCTCGGAGTCGGCGTAGGGCGCCCAGTGAGCGGGCTGCTGTTGCTAGTACCTGCCTCACACACATCAGAGCTACCTGCCTCCTACCCACCTCCTATAAGAGTCCTGGTTGTCTCGCTCGGAGTCGGCGTAGGGCACCCAGTGAGCGGGCTGCTGTTGCTAGTACCTGCCTCACACACATCAGAGCTACCTGCCTCCTACCCACCTCCTATAAGAGTCCTGGTTGTCTCGCTCGGAGTCGGCGTAGGGCGCCCAGTGAGCGGGCTGCTGTTGCTAGTACCTGCCTCACACACATCAGAGCTACCTGCCTCCTACCCACCTCCTATAAGAGTCCTGGTTGTCTCGCTCGGAGTCGGCGTAGGGCGCCCAGTGAGCGGGCTGCTGTTGCTAGTACCTGCCTCACACACATCAGAGCTACCTGCCTCCTACCCACCTCCTATAAGAGTCCTGGTTGTCTCGCTCGGAGTCGGCGTAGGGCGCCCAGTGAGCGGGCTGCTGTTGCTAGTACCTGCCTCACACACATCAGAGCTACCTGCCTCCTACCCACCTCCTATAAGAGTCCTGGTTGTCTCGCTCGGAGTCGGCGTAGGGCACCCAGTGAGCGGGCTGCTGTTGCTAGTACCTGCCTCACACACATCAGAGCTACCTGCCTCCTACCCACCTCCTATAAGAGTCCTGGTTGTCTCGCTCGGAGTCGGCGTAGGGCGCCCAGTGAGCGGGCTGCTGTTGCTAGTACCTGCCTCACACACATCAGAGCTACCTGCCTCCTACCCACCTCCTATAAGAGTCCTGGTTGTCTCGCTCGGAGTCGGCGTAGGGCGCCCAGTGAGCGGGCTGCTGTTGCTAGTACCTGCCTCACACACATCAGAGCTACCTGCCTCCTACCCACCTCCTATAAGAGTCCTGGTTGTCTCGCTCGGAGTCGGCGTAGGGCGCCCAGTGAGCGGGCTGCTGTTGCTAGTACCTGCCTCACACACATCAGAGCTACCTGCCTCCTACCCACCTCCTATAAGAGTCCTGGTTGTCTCGCTCGGAGTCGGCGTAGGGCACCCAGTGAGCGGGCTGCTGTTGCTAGTACCTGCCTCACACACATCAGAGCTACCTGCCTCCTACCCACCTCCTATAAGAGTCCTGGTTGTCTCGCTCGGAGTCGGCGTAGGGCGCCCAGTGAGCGGGCTGCTGTTGCTAGTACCTGCCTCACACACATCAGAGCTACCTGCCTCCTACCCACCTCCTATAAGAGTCCTGGTTGTCTCGCTCGGAGTCGGCGTAGGGCGCCCAGTGAGCGGGCTGCTGTTGCTAGTACCTGCCTCACACACATCAGAGCTACCTGCCTCCTACCCACCTCCTATAAGAGTCCTGGTTGTCTCGCTCGGAGTCGGCGTAGGGCGCCCAGTGAGCGGGCTGCTGCTCGCCCTCCTCGCGCTCCGTGCTGTTGCTAGTACCTGCCTCACACAAACGCAACCAAATCAATTACACACATCGGGTATGAGAAGGGATGGAGGGAGATGACCTGCGTGTACGGTACTCACAGCGCTCTACGGGCGTGATGGACAGGTGCGGGCGCTCGGGCAGCTGGTCGGCGGGGGAGAGGGAGGGGGCGGGCGGGGCGGGGGCGGGCGCGGTGGCGGGGGAGGGGGAGGGGGGCGCGGGCGGGGAGGGGGAGTCCAGCGAGATGACGGCCGCGCTGCCGCCGCCCGCGCCGCCGGGCGACCGGTACCCGCTCGACGATACCGCTTCTGGAAATACACATTAACACTTTATTACACTATTTTTATAAACATATACAAAGTCATAAACTGTAAGTCAAATCCCACCAAAAACATTCTGTAAAAAACTAGCCAAGTCTCGATAGAGCTGCTTGTTTATTTTTAAAAAGTAATGAAATCTACCTATAAGTACTAGTTTTTTATTAGATTCATAAGTAGATATCTCACCATTAGAGGAAGAGTAGTTGTCATCAGTCTTGATGATAGTTTCTTGCGGAGGAGTGGCCTTCGGTTGGGGCACTTTCCTCTTGAGAGGCAGTTCGTCTTCGGAGTCCGATGTGAGGTCCACGAGAACCTCAGTGGGTTTCCGCGCCTCTCCGACCGCCGCGCGCTTGGCGCCGCCGCCGTTGCTCCCACTGTCTACTGGTATCACTTCTGTTGAAAGATAAAGTACTGATAGTAGGTGACTTCAATATGAGCGATATTCAGTGGGTACTTGATGACGATACTGAGATCCTTGAACCGACCTTGACATGTATTAAAGATAAACATTTAGAGCTCCTTGACATGATTCATACTTGTAATTTACAACAATACAATCAAATACTGAATATCCAAGGCAGAATTCTAGACCTAGTACTGTCTAATGAAACAGTCAGGGTTCAGCACTGTGATGAACCACTTGTTGCAGAAGATGACTACCATCCAGCTTTGTTGATTAAACCAGATATTTCTTTTGATGACGCATTAGCACCACAGGCTAGGTTACGGTACTTGTACAACAAAGCTGATTATGCAAGTATAATAAAGGAGCTAGACTCTGAAGACTGGGTCACATTATTGACCGTCGGGTCGATTGATGAGGCCGTAACTGTCTTCAACAACTTGATTTGCAGGCTTAGGGAGAAATATGTCCCAACGAAATTCGTACGTTTAGGCAAATTTCCACCTTGGTACTCTCCAGCTCTAAAGAAAATACTGAAAGAAAAATTTAAGTTTTTGAGGAAATCCAGGGTCTATGATAATATATCCGATCGTAACACTTACCAACTCTTAAGGGATCGCGCACGCAATGTAGAGGCTATGTGTTTCAAGAATTACATGGACATGGTAGAAACTTCAATCCGTTCTAATCCTAAAGCTTTTTGGACGTACATGAAGGGTTTAAAGCAAAATAACAATTATCCTCAGTCAATGACATATTCCACTACCGTGGCCAGTACTGGCGGCAGTATAAGCAAGGCTTTTTCTGATTTTTTCGCTTCAACTTACCTTACACCTACCGAATGTAACAGCGCAGGTGTCTCAATAGCCACGCCAGATACTGGGAACAGGGTTGAATCAGCCTACTCTATATCTTCTATTGAGATTGACAAGTATTCAGTTCTCCGAATGTTAAAATCATTAGATAAAAACAAGTCAGCTGGCCCCGATTCGATACCACCGGTGTTAATAGCCAATTGCGCCGAGAGTTTAGCTGAACCATTATGTATTTTATATAAAAGATCTCTGTCTGAAGGTATCGTCCCATCTATTTGGAAAACGGCATTAGTGACCCCTATTCATAAGAAAGGATCCAAGCGGAAAATTGACAACTATAGACCAATTTCGAAACTGTGCATTTTTGCTAAGGTTCTAGAAAAAATTTTACATAGCCAGATATATAATGCACTAAAGTTAAGTTTTAGGCCTGAACAACATGGGTTTTTGCATGGTCGGTCTACAACAACTAATCTACTGTTGTTCACTGAGTATGTAACTTCAGGGATGGAGAAGGGAGGTCAAGTAGATGCTATATATACAGATTACAGCAAAGCTTTTGATCGTATTGACCACTGTATTCTATTGAAGAAGCTTTCAGAGGCTGGAATCCAAGGTGATTTGTACAGATGGTTTACTTCGTATGTCCAGCGTCGAAGCCAATCTGTTGTACTTAACGGTTATTCATCTGAACCCGTTTTGATTCCGTCGGGTGTGCCACAAGGCTCTATTTTAGGTCCGCTTTTATTTACATTATTTATATCAGACATTCACAATTGTTTCCAACACTCCAATGTATTGCTCTTCGCCGACGACATGAAAATTTTCAAAACTATACATTCTCATAATGACACGTTGTTGCTTCAAAGTGATATAAATAGACTTTCGAACTACTGTTTGATTAATAAGCTTAACCTTAATATTGCTAAATGCAATAGTATTACATTCACAAGGAAGAGTAACCCTGTTTTATATGATTACACTATAAACCAATCTGTGCTATCTAGAACTAATGTTGTCAATGATCTGGGAGTCACGTTCGATTCTAAACTATTGTATGATCAACATATAGCCAAAATCACTGGAAAGGCTACTAAGGCATTAGGTTTTCTTTTTAGAGTGGGGAAAAAGTTTAAATCGGCAAAAACTCTAAAAATTCTTTACTGCGCCCTTGTGAGAAGCCAACTAGAATACTGTTCGCAAGTATGGAGTCCGTGTTACGCAAAATATATTGATAAAATTGAATTGATTCAACGTAAGTTTCTGAGGTACCTAAACCGAAGATTTAAAACAAATCTTAAGGATTATACTGATCGTTGCAAGCACTTTCATTTTCTGCCATTGTTCTTGCGAAGAGAAATATCTGACTTCACACTTCTCTCCAATTTATTTACCGGTAGTCTAGACGTGCCAGAGTTACTCTCTCAGATTGGCTTGCAAGTACCAGTCGCGCGTCCATCGCGTCGTAACTGGTTATCGCTTCACGTTCCGGCCACTACGATTAACTATAAGAGCAACTCATATATACCGCGAGTTTGTAGGTTATTCAACAATAAAATGTCACAGCATACCGACTTATTTTTCAAGAAGGCAGCTCAGTTTAAAACCTTTATTAATAATGACTTCTTTTTATAAGTTTTTTACAGCTATATTTCTAATTTGAGGCACGATTTATTTTATTATTCCATACGTAAAAAAAAAATATTTTTTTTAGGTGGCACAAACACCCAGTCTACATTAGTTTAGTAGGTACATATAAAATATAAGTATATTTTAATGTTTGTTTAGTTTTAAGTTGTTTTATCCGATTGTTACTCACGTTAATTCATGCATGTCAAGCTCGTCACTTCGGACTTTGTATTTTTCTACTTATTTCATAAAGCATAGAAGCTACAGTTGCGCTGTAAGTGTCGAGCTTGACCTGCTTTTGATATTACCTATAGAATTTAGTTTTTGATGTGTTTTTTTAAGCCTACCTTCAGTTCTTTTTTATCTTAAGTTTCATTTTTATAGGTGAAAACTTGTTAATGGCCCAGATCCTACCTAATGTATAATGACTAATGTGTAAAAAATAAGGCTGTAAGTTTTCCAAACAAAATAAAATAAATAAATAAAATAATAATGAAGACAGTTCAAATAGACTGTAGACTATGAGGGCATCGCAAGTTTGATGCGACTAGCAAGACTGTCTTGAAAATGTAAGGCAGACCTGTTGTTTTTTAGGGTTCCGATACCAAAATGGTAAAAAAAAGGAACCCTTATGGTGCGACTCTGTCTGTCTGTCACACCTGTATATCTCAGCAACCACTTACGCGATCGACTTGAAATTTGGAATATTTTTGAATGTGGTTGCCCAACCTAATTGCACAAAAAAGAATTTAAAAAATATTATGATTATTAATGCAAATAGGGGATTATTCCCAAATAGGGGAAAAAAAATCAAATTGTCGTTACTACGTCGAGTGAGGTATCGTATGAAAGGGCTTTAGTTGTACATTCTAAAATATATTTTTGTATTTTGTTAAAACTCTTAGATGCCAAGTTATAATGAAAAATGTCAAATATATATATATATATATATATTTCCCCCTTATCTCCGAAGTTTGTGAAAGGAAAAATCTGAATTAATTACAGTCGATCGAAGTTCAAGTAAATATTACAGCAAAAATAAAACGATCATTTTAAGTTGCAAAAATTTTTAGTCTGCAAAAAACCTTGACAAACAATTTTAGTTGCGGTCTTCAAAATGGACTTTATTGCTTCCAAAAATACTATAGGTATATCGGCACGCGAGTCCGACTTGCACTTAACCAGCTTTTATTTTTTATTCTTTCATGTTCAATTAAGTTGGGCAACCATATTCTAACACTATTCCAAATTTCAAGTCGATAGCATGAGTGGTTGCTGAGATATACAGGTGTGACAGACGGACAGACAAAGTCGCACCATAAGGGTTTCTTTATTACCATTTTGGTATCGGAACCCTAAACTACTAATAATAATCACTGACAAGGCTACTAAGGCATTAGGTTCTCTTTTTAGAGTAGGGAAAATGTTTAAATTGGCTAAATCTCTAAAAATTCTTTACTGCGCCCTTGTAAGAAGCCAACTAGAATACTGTACGCAAGTATAGAGTCTGTGTTGCTCAAAATATATAATTGATAAAATTGAAATGATTGAACGTAAATTTCTAAGGTACCTAAACCGAAGATTTAAAACCAATCTTAAGGATTACGTTGCAAGCACTTTCATTTTCTTCCTTTTTTTTTTATAGAAAATGGGCTTACTCTTGACCTCGAGCTAGTCTTGAAGACAGAGATGAGGTCTACGATGGAGCGAGCTTGCCCAGAAGAAGCCTATTCACTCGCGACTTGAATAGATTCGGGTTATATGAACTCGGGAACACAGACGCAGGCAGAGAATTCCACTCCTTAGCCGTGCGCATTATAAAAGATGTTTCAAAGCGCTTTGTGCGAATGTGCGGAATATCAACCAAGTATGGGTGATATCCTGCGGTGCGTCTGGACTCCCGATGGTAGAAGGGAGATGGCGGAATAAGCTCGTGGAGCTCTAGAGCACACTCTCCGAAGTACAATCTGTAGAAAACCGACAGACATGCAACTTTGCGACGGTGGGTCAGACTGTGAAACTTGGTTTTCACCAGCATCTCATCACCAACGAGCTTCTTGGCTCTGCGATCTATCGAGTCAAGTGCGGCTAGTTGGTATTTGGCTGAGCCATCCCAAAGGTGACAGCAATTCTCCATGCACGATCGGACTTGGGCTTTATATAAAACTAGAAGCTGTCCAGGAGTGAAGTAATGCCTCACCTTATTGAGGATACCCAACTTTTTTGCCGCAGTTTGGGCTTTTGACTCAATGTTAGCGCCGAAGTTCAGGTTTGCACACAGCTTCATGCCAAGTAGCTCGAGGCTGTCGGTAACTGGTACAGTTGTACCTCGAAAAGTAGGAGCCAGATTGAACGGACTCCTTTTAGCGGTGAACAGACACGCCTGCGTTTTGGTGGCGTTGAAACTCACCAGATTTTTGTCGGATTTTCCTCGGTTCTTGCGAAGAGAAATAGCTGATTTCACACTTCTTTCTAATATATATACCGGTAGTCTGGACGTGCCAGAGTTACTCTCTCAGATTGGCTTGCAGGTACACACGGCCGCACATCGGTAGAAACACTTTTGGACCTTATGGCGTGGTAATAGAGTTGAAAAAGTTTCTACCGACAAGCGGTTGACCGTAGCTGTCGCGCGTCCCTCGTGTCGTAACTGGTTATCGCTTCACGTTCCGGCCACTACGCTTAAATATAAGAGCAACTCATATACACCGCGAGTTTGTATGTTATTCAACAATAAAATGTCACAGCATGCCGACTTATTTTTCAAAAAGGCTCATCATCATCATCATATCAGCCGAAAGACGTCCACTGCTGGACATAGGAAGAAGCTAAAGATCTCCATGACGATCGGTCCTGCTTGGCTCGCATCCAGCGGCTTCCCGCGACCTTGACCAGATCGTCGGTCCACCTTGTGGGGGGCCTGCCAACGCTTCCTCTTCCGGTACGTGGTCGCCACTCTAGAACCCTTACGCGCCATCGGTTCTTCTTGCGATGTGCCTATTTCTAGTATGATGTCTAGTATTAATGTTCCGAAAAAATTTAATCTTTGAGTTCATCCATTTTGTTTATAAGTTTATTTTCGATAATTAAGTTAGCATAATGTCATCTCATTTATACTCCAAAATTTTATAAAATTTCATTTCATTAAGAAAATTTAATAATAAATAATAAAATTATAATTCCAAAAAAGGACATAATTCAGAGGTGTACTGAATTAGGTTTTCTTAAAATACTTCATATAAAACGTCAACTTCATGGAAATTTTTAACTCCTAATTTTATTGTTCAGTACGATGATAATAATATAATTAAATACTTTGTTTACACACGAGAAAGTACTACGTTTTCCTGATGACGTTCAAAAATATTGCTATGGAATAGAAGAAACTCAAAATCGTACTCAAAATCGTTTGTAAGATTTATTCATAAAAACGTGTATCCAAAAGTTAATGGTATTATTCAAAAACGGAGGTATCCATGGATGCTTTCACTAGCTTACGACACGACTGTCGGCAAACTACCCCATAGACAAGTGTAGAACCAGAGCAATTCGTCTCGTCATATGTGTAACAAGTTCAAACATCGTTGAGTCACCAAAACGTAGATGAAATAACTTTTCCCCGAAATCATTACCGGGAGAAAAAAAACTTTTAATTTTTTTATGAAAAATGTTTTATTTTGATTTTATAGTCATTTAAATTTTTGAAATTCATGTTAACTATGGTATTTAAAATTCAGAAAGTACCCCTAATTTAATTGTGTTAGATTATTTGTAATGACGTTGATCTTGAAAAATAAAAAAGTTTGGTTTTGCTAAATTATAATAAAAATAATAATAACTTTTAACAGTTTAAGTTTTAAAAATAAATACTTAAATCCAATTGTATTCTGCTGATAAGCGTCAGCTTAAAATTTCATAAGGACCTACAGTTTCATTAAATTGACCATGTTTTTAATTATCCCATTTTTTAAAGAGATATTTCCATTATAAGAAGTGAAAGCATTTAATTTTACAACTTTATAGCAAATGTTTTAATGTCGGTACCGAAAGTATCGAAATTCCCGGGAAATCCCGGTTCCAAGTCCAGTACCGAAAATCTAGTCCCGGTTCGCTAGGGGCGCGCGGGGCGGGGGGGTGTGCGTGTAGTGTAGTGTACTGTAGTGTGAGTGTGAGCGCACGTACCCAGGTCGTCGGATATGAGCGTGACGGGCTCGGGGTGCGGGTGGGGCTGCGCGGGCAGCGGCGCGCGGGGCGGGGGGTGTGCGTGTAGTGTAGTGTGAGTGTGAGCGCACGTACCCAGGTCGTCGGATATGAGCGTGACGGGCTCGGGGTGCGGGTGGGGCTGCGCGGGCAGCGGCGCGCGGGGCGGGGGGGTGTGCGTGTAGTGTAGTGTACTGTAGTGTGAGTGTGAGCGCACGTACCCAGGTCGTCGGATATGAGCGTGACGGGCTCGGGGTGCGGGTGGGGCTGCGCGGGCAGCGGCGCGCGGGGCGGGGGGGTGTGCGTGTAGTGTAGTGTACTGTAGTGTGAGTGTGAGCGCACGTACCCAGGTCGTCGGATATGAGCGTGACGGGCTCGGGGTGCGGGTGGGGCTGCGCGGGCAGCGGCGCGCGGGGCGGGGGGGTGTGCGTGTACTGTAGTGTGAGTGTGAGCGCACGTACCCAGGTCGTCGGATATGAGCGTGACGGGCTCGGGGTGCGGGTGGGGCTGCGCGGGCAGCGGCGCGCGGGGCGGGGGGGTGTGCGTGTAGTGTAGTGTACTGTAGTGTGAGTGTGAGCGCACGTACCCAGGTCGTCGGATATGAGCGTGACGGGCTCGGGGTGCGGGTGGGGCTGCGCGGGCAGCGGCGCGCGGGGCGGGGGGGTGTGCGTGTAGTGTAGTGTGAGTGTGAGCGCACGTACCCAGGTCGTCGGATATGAGCGTGACGGGCTCGGGGTGCGGGTGGGGCTGCGCGGGCAGCGGCGCGCGGGGCGGGGGGGTGTGCGTGTAGTGTAGTGTGAGTGTGAGCGCACGTACCCAGGTCGTCGGATATGAGCGTGACGGGCTCGGGGTGCGGGTGGGGCTGCGCGGGCAGCGGCGCGCGGGGCGGGGGGGTGTGCGTGTAGTGTAGTGTGAGTGTGAGCGCACGTACCCAGGTCGTCGGATATGAGCGTGACGGGCTCGGGGTGCGGGTGGGGCTGCGCGGGCAGCGGCGCGCGGGGCGGGGGGGTGTGCGTGTAGTGTAGTGTGAGTGTGAGCGCACGTACCCAGGTCGTCGGATATGAGCGTGACGGGCTCGGGGTGCGGGTGGGGCTGCGCGGGCAGCGGCGCGCGGGGCGGGGGGGTGTGCGTGTAGTGTAGTGTAGTGTAGTGTGAGTGTGAGCGCACGTACCCAGGTCGTCGGATATGAGCGTGACGGGCTCGGGGTGCGGGTGGGGCTGCGCGGGCAGCGGCGCGCGGGGCGGGGGGGTGTGCGTGTAGTGTAGTGTACTGTAGTGTGAGTGTGAGCGCACGTACCCAGGTCGTCGGATATGAGCGTGACGGGCTCGGGGTGCGGGTGGGGCTGCGCGGGCAGCGGCGCGCGGGGCGGGGGGTGTGCGTGTAGTGTAGTGTACTGTAGTGTGAGTGTGAGCGCACGTACCCAGGTCGTCGGATATGAGCGTGACGGGCTCGGGGTGCGGGTGGGGCTGCGCGGGCAGCGGCGCGCGGGGCGGGGGGGTGTGCGCCGACCAGTTGCCGTCCGCGTGCAGCTGGATCTCGTTACAGTCGCTCGACAGCCGGGAAGACGTCAGCACTTCTTGGAAATACCTGCGACACACAAAGCGTCGTCGTGCTGAACAGAGTATGTCGTGAGCATAACACTCTTTGCAGCTCCAATTCTGTTGACATTTTCAACGTTTCTTTATCAAAATTTAGAAAAACTCTTTCATTAACTATACCCGTTTCAAAATAAGCCCCTATACATGCAAATATAAAATATGAGCAAGTCTGCAAAGCAAGCTGTGTTCGCCTGTAATTGGGTGTACATCTCGGTCTACGTTTGTGCCTGTTATTATAATTTAATGTTAAGATGTACTTCTGTTGGCGAACCAATAAATAAATAAATAAATAAATAATAAAATAAAAACAAACTACTTCATACTACCGCACAATATTTGTAAATGGTTTTATTTGCAACACAATAAAATATTTTTATTAAAATAGCTAATAGTAAATGGTATTAGAAGGAAATATGGGACAGGCAGCAGAGTCCTTGCGTGTAGTACACCATACTGTGCTAAAAATCCGTTGCCAAGTATGGCGACAACGGAAATTCCAAATAAGTCAAATTATTTCAAAAGGACATTTGTCCATTTTTGAGAGATTAAAGCGATAAATAAATCAGAATATCGGGTGTCCCTTAAAATGCAAACTATTAAAGTACACCCATCACGATCAAGTTTCTTCAGCTCAGCTACCAGGGAATCATAAGGTAAAGCTGTTTGGGTGTCATATGGTTTCATTTCTTTCATTAAAAATATAAAAAAATAATAAAAATAATAATAATTTGCAGGAATAACGTAGCATCACAAGTTTAGTGTAGGTAAACCCTGATGACAGGTCAGCAGGACATAATATACATGAAAGTATTGCAGGTAACCTACCCATCAACTACCAGGGAGTCATAAGGCGCGGGGCGGTCGCAAACAGGACAGACCCAGGTGGGTTTCCTCTCGTTCATTTGCAAGAACAGGGAGGCGTCGAAGCACTGCAGATGCGGACAGTTTCCCGGACGACAAGGGCAGGACATCCGCATCTTGCCCAGTGGACACATTAGGGACACACGGAGCGATGTTGTGGCTATTTCACTGTCGTAGTCTTCAGAGAGCTTTTCTTTGACTGTGGACAAATTTAAGATCGTAAGCAGACTAATCAAATGTCAAACACCGAATGCAAAATAACAATTAAACTTTTGGAAGACTTCAATTGTTGTAGAAATTAGCTGTAAATTAGTTGTAGTATTCCAGCCCGTACGTCTATTGAAATAAAAACGATAGAAAATGCAATGTGTCAAGCTTGATGTGCCCTTGAATGTACGTGCATTGCAGCGATCCTTCCAGAAATTATTATTGACTCACTTAAGGAGCGCGTGTAATCCGGGTTCTTGGTCCCTTTGTTTTTCAGCCGCTGCAGAAGCTCAGCTGACGTCAGTTTTCGCACCATGAACACGCTGAGAACGTAGGCACGCGAGAAGTCGGCTGCCCATGTCACATGTATTGTGTTGGCGACTGTAGGAGACAGCTTCACGAGCGATGAGATGTTGACAGGACGCGGGGGTCGCTTTGGCTCCGGTGTTGGCTTATTCGTTGGGATCGGGTTCTGTTTGGGGGAGAACATGTTTATGATAATGTTTAAAAGGCTAAAAGCGATTTGAGCTGCGGTAGTAGCCCTACTACCTTTATCTCTTAATCTAAGTGATGTGATGATGGAAACATTTTAAAATTAAGCCTAAAAATGTCTGATAGTTTTCGAGAAATACAACCTTGATACAAAATGATGAAAATTTTGCCTTGTAGCTAGCTAAAAAAAGCTATGATTTATTTATTTATTTCTTATTAATGACATTTATGCTAAGTGCTACACAAAGGAAACTCAGATTTGCAAAACTTGTAAGATTGAGATTTAAATAAAAAAAGATACTTACTGGCAATGGGCACATTTTGTTATTAACTTTAACATTAACACTAGGCGGGAAGTAATCCTCTTGTTCACACGATGTCTCTAGTAAACAGAATCTCAGTTGTGCCTGTGGACAAACAACAATTAATTGGTATTATTTACTAGAAAATTTGTCACTTAGTTATTGTGTAGGCATCGTCAGAAGCCAGTCTTTCGTCTAACCATTATATAGAATTTTCCAGCATTGGCATCGTGGACGGCTTTATGTATTTCGTTGGAAGCACTTTGAACTGAAGCAGGTCTCTGGTTTTAGGCGTTTGTAGCGCATTGCTGGTTCAGCTTATACTGGTTTTGTTTCTACGTGCTTATTGCCGTGCGTACTATTTCCTTCTTACACGCGAGGGAAATCCCATCTGTACATGCAGATTTTAGTTCTACCGACATATTTCTGCAGTTTCTATCAAGTTCTCTTAAAAGAGGATGCCAGCAGGGCTCGCAGGAGCCCTTAGAAAAAAAAATTATACATACATAAATAAAAAAATCGGCCAAGTGCGAGTCGGACTCGCGCACCGAGAGTTCCGCACCAATAAGGTAAAAATACCGTTTCAGTTATGGACGCACAGTCACGCAGAAGTGTATTTATAAACGCGCAAGTCCGACACGCACTTGACCAGTTTTTATTATTTGTTGTTATTCTATAGCTTATGCACTACATATTAACACACCAATTTTCACGATTGTTGTTCCCGTTTTTACGATAGAGCTAATACAAAAATCGAGCAAATCCCTCCCTTATTTTTTTATAGTATTTGTTGTTATAGCGGCAACAGAAATACATCTATGAAAATTTAACTGTCTATCTATTACGGTTAATCAGATACAGCCCGCTGACAGACAGACAGAATCGGAGGCATATTATTAATAGGTCTCGTTTTCCTTTGGGTATGGAATCCTAAAAATTACATTTGAATTTAGATATAATTTTAATCCAGGGCATCATGCAGATCCAGGCCACTGCAGGCCACGTCGAGCTTGTTGGTGGTGCCGACGATGTTCTTACCCGAGATACTCACTTGTATGACGTAGTCGAGCTTGTTGGTGGTGCCGACGATGTCCTTGCCCGAGATACTCACTTGTATGACGTAGTCGAGCTTGTTGGTGGTGCCGACGATGTCCTTGCCCGAGATACTCACTTGTATGACGTAGTCGAGCTTGTTGGTGGTGCCGACGATGTCCTTGCCTGAGATACTCACTTGTATGACGTAGTCGAGCTTGTTGGTGGTGCCGACGATGTCGTTGGCCGAGATACTCACTTGTATGACGTAGTCGAGCTTGTTGGTGGTGCCGACGATGTCCTTGCCCGAGATACTCACTTGTATGACGTAGTCGAGCTTGTTGGTGGTGCCGACGATGTCCTTGCCCGAGATACTCACTTGTATGACGTAGTCGAGCTTGTTGGTGGTGCCGACGATGTCGTTGGCCGAGATACTCACTTGTATGACGTAGTCGAGCTTGTTGGTGGTGCCGACGATGTCCTTGCCCGAGATACTCACTTGTATGACGTAGTCGAGCTTGTTGGTGGTGCCGACGATGTCCTTGCCCGAGATACTCACTTGTATGACGTAGTCGAGCTTGTTGGTGGTGCCGACGATGTCGTTGGCCGAGATACTCACTTGTATGACGTAGTCGAGCTTGTTGGTGGTGCCGACGATGTCCTTGCCCGAGATACTCACTTGTATGACGTAGTCGAGCTTGTTGGTGGTGCCGACGATGTCGTTGGCCCAGATACTCACTTGTATGACGTAGTCGAGCTTGTTGGTGGTGCCGACGATGTCCTTGCCCGAGATACTCACTTGTATGACGTAGTCGAGCTTGTTGGTGGTGCCGACGATGTCCTTGCCCGAGATACTCACTTGTATGACGTAGTCGAGCTTGTTGGTGGTGCCGACGATGTCCTTGCCCGAGATACTCACTTGTATGACGTAGTCGAGCTTGTTGGTGGTGCCGACGATGTCCTTGCCCGAGATACTCACTTGTATGACGTAGTCGAGCTTGTTGGTGGTGCCGACGATGTCCTTGCCCGAGGCGATCTCGGTGGCCTGCTGCGGCGTGAGGTGGAAGATGTAGGTGCCCTCCTGCATGCGGCCCGCCTGCATCGGCATCATCGTCGACGGCTTCATGAGCTCCGCCAGCACGTCGTAGAATGGTAACCTTTATAACATTCATTTTATTTGTTAGTTGAGGGTTGTTTGTTAACATTTGAAGATAGGGGTCAAGTCGCTATCGATTTTAATTTTAGTTTTTTTCTGTTTACTGTAAACTTAAACTTTGAAACTATAAACATTTTAACTGTATTTGAGTGTTAAGTGTACTTGAGGGAAGTGTTTTTTACTTTTTCAGTTTTGTTCAGGTTTTCAGTAAACTACTTTAAACTAAAACACTTTTTAACTTGAGGCCGTATAAATTTTGGCTCCTCGACAAGATGCAGCTATAGGAAAGAAAGAGAAAGCTATTTGACTATTTATTTTTTTCCTATACTTGCATCCTTTAGAGGCACCTAAATTTCGCTGTGTAACTCAGTAATTAGTACAAAAAGGCGGCACATAAAAACTAAAAAATTACAATCTCTATTTTTTTTCTTTACAAGCAAATAGCTCCATTCCTTTTTTATGGTATAAGTGAAACGGAACATATCCTTCTTTCTCTCTACTGAATGAATTAATATTATTATGTTGGGGACGCCGTCACACACGCAGACGGGTGATCGGATCTATTTCACCAATTATCTTAGGAAAAACCGACGGCGTGGCCTGCTTTGCTTTGATCCCCAGCCACGAGCATTGGTTTCATCAGGGTATCCCCACTTTTCCATCACCCTATCTACTGGTTGAGATGTACCGAATAAGGGGCCCTGAGAGGACCTGCATGCACACATTTGCTGTACCTCGCTGGTGTACACTCCACATACCACTCCGCCCGGGGCACTGGTTTGTCTGGTGCTCCTGCGGCATCATCATAACATCCCATGTAATGTCCACTACAGGACAGGGAGCTCCGTCCAGAATTAAGAATTCCTGCAGCATAACCCCGTGGAATCTACCTGTAGCTTTATAAAATGTTACTATATGTATGTGTGACTTACTTCTTGAACTTGACGTCCGGATGCACGGGGAAGGGCGGCAGCGGCGCGGTGGGCGAGGGCGCGGGCATGGGCGCGAGCGTGGCGCCGCCGCCCGCGCCGTACCCGTGGTACATGCTGCTGCCGTACATCTGCGACTGCCGCGCCTGCGGGTAGCGACCAGTCCTTCTTCACGCTTAACACTAACACTAACTACTGGCACACTCACACCACACCCAGGACACGAGTTGTTTCACTCATAGGGAATATGCATGTCTTTTTAGGGTTCCGATACCAAAATGGTAAAAAAAGGAACCCTTATGGTGCGACTTAGTCTGTCTGTCTGTCACACCTGTATATCTCAGCAACCACTCTAGCTATCGACTTGAAATTTGGAATAGTTTTAGAATATAGTTGTCCAACTTAATTGCAAATGAAAGAATTAGAAAATGTAAAGGGGGTCCAAATCGGGGGTGCAAAATTTCAAACTGTAGTTACTAGATCGAGTGGGGTATCATATGAAAGGGCTTTACTTGCACATTCTAAAATATATTTTTGTATTTTTTTACGACTCTTAGTTTTGAAATTATGATGAAAAATGTAAAAAAAAATACCATTCCCCCCCCTTTATCTCCGAAGTTTGAGAGAGGAAAAATCTGAATTAATTACAGTCGATAAAAGTTTATGTAAACATTACAGCAAAAATAAAATGATCTTTCTAAATTGCACAGTTTTTTAGAAATCTGTAAAAAACCTTTACAAACAAATTTAGTTTTGCTGTCCTAAAAATGGACTTTATTGCTTTCAAAAATAGTATAGGTATATCGGAACCCTCGGCGCGCGAGTCTGACTCGCACTTGACCGGTTTTTTAAATTTATAATAGTAGTTTTTACAACAAGTGCGACTTATTACATCAAATTAACTTTAGGGTCCTCGCAGGAAAGAACGCAGCTGTGTTAAGAAACCTTTGTTTCATGTTAAGAAGAGCAATACTTGTTATGTGGCGAATAGTTTTATAAGGCATAGTTGTAAGATTTGACAAGCCCGTTGGTGTGGTTGGTAGTGAGCCTGCCTCTCACACCGTGGGTCGCGGGTTCGATCCCCGCCCAGGGCAAATGTTTGTGTGATGAACACAAGTGTTTGTTCTGTGTCTGGGTGTATTTATCTATTTATGTATGTATCCCAAACTAGGCTTTACCTAGTTTGGGATTAGATGACCTTGTGTGAAATGTCAACCAATATATTTATTTTTTATTTTTTTTTATTGAAGAATATAATGATATAGACATATTTATTCCATGTATAAGTCGTTTTTAGAAAAGATTTGATCAGAAAATAGTAGTATTGTATTGTATGAATTATTTAGATATATATATAGTATATATATTTAGCTCACATAGTATAACAATTCTAAATTAATTAAGAGAACTAGGTATAGGTCTATTTATTGCAATATTGTATTTTTTTTTAAATATATTTAGATAAGACTGTTTGTTCTTCAATAAACTAAAATTGAAAGTGCATAAAACATGACTTTTTTACAAGGCTTTTACGTATTCGCACTCGCCGCGGATAAAACGTGTTTCATGGTCGAGTTATATACTCTGCTTTTCACTTTGATTGCGAGGAAAGAAAATGTAAAAGTAGTTTAGAAAAGTAGTATTTTAATTAAAGTTGAATTCGAGTTTTATGGTATGATCGGCTGAAAAGTCAATTTAGAAGAAATTACTATTTTGACCAAGTGCATAAAATACAAATTTAGGCTGCCTATACCCAGCTTAAACTGCAACTTGTCGAGCATGAGAAGTGAAAATTTTATTTTCATTCATGTAATAAACAGTTTAGTAAAACAATGTTTCGAGTAACTATGATATTTAAAAAGATACAAGCCATCGAAGATTTGTTTTTGTCTCTTTATAGCAAAACGAAATATAACACGGAGTCAACATGTGACGTCACTGTCCATTTCGGATCTCTCTGTCTAATCGGCGCGTACCTAATTGATAGTTTTAAATGCTTATATCGGCCGTATTTCTTAGCCGATTTTAGTATTAAATTTTAGTTTTTGCCATCTCTACTACGGTATTTTCATATTTTGTTAATAAATGCGACAAAAAAATTTATGCATATACCCTATTAGAAGGTCGCGTAGGCCTACATATTCAGTACAAAAGATCGTCAGGAGCACCACGAGAATAACGCGGGAAGGTGCGCGCAAAAGGGACGGAGTGTCGCTTTACAACTATAGCAGCGCCGAATCCGCCGTAATGTGATGGCGTCTGCGGTTGTAGCGCTGCTAAGCCGCCTAATGTGGAAGCGATCTAAGGGCAAGTCCGTCTTGCAATTTTAAATAGTAAAATTATATTGAGTAGGGATCTGACGCGACCTTCTTAAGCGACTCTAACTTTGCATCAAGTTAACCATCACAAAAAGCTGGTTTTCCTCAAGTGATCAGAGTTTCCCCCGAATGGTGTGTAAAACACTTGCATAAGGTCTTTTACAGTCGAAATAATGTAACTTGATTGGAATGACATCTACAGAGCTAAGCGTGAGAGCGATACGTATCTCTGTCGCTCCAATATCTTACGCATCGCTCCGTCCTGCTCTTACACTGCTGTCATCTAAATCAATCTAAATTTTTTCGACTACAGATGCCTAAGAGTGATATCTGTCTTGTGTTGTCACTAAATTTTTTCGACTACAGATGCCTAAGAGTGATATCTGTCTGTTGTTGTCACGGTTACTGTCTCTCGGAGATGTAAATTCTTACCGAGACGGGCATCGGCTGCCCCCGCGAGTCCTGCGTGTTGTAGCCACTATGCGCCGGGTGCTGGTACATGTTGCGCGAGCCCGGCAGCGCGGGCGCCAGCGGGTCCTTGCCCTGCCCCCCGCTGCCCGGCACCCCGCCAGACGGCAGCGCCTGATTGTTCCTGCACAACGGTCAAACACCACAATCGTCAGCCGTATTGAACTCTGTAATGTAATCACTTTAGTCGAAATAATGTACAGTGCCACTCGGTTTGGTGGCTGTGCTTCATGTGCTACCTTTAGGGCTCCCGCACACGACCGAGAATCGGTGACCGATTTTTTGTTGGCATCCCGCTCTGACGTGTTATCACCTGAATCTTCCGTCCTTGTCCTGGCCGATAATCGCCCACCGATTCTCGGTCGTGTGCGGGAGCCCTTAAACCAAAAGATGGCTGATGTAATTAAGGAAAAAAAAACAGGCCTAGTGCGAGTCGGAAACGCCCACCGAGGGTTCCGTACCACTAAGGTAAAAATACTGTCTTTCCGACGCGTAGTCACGCAGAAGTGTATAAAAACGCGCGAGTCCGACACGCACTTGACCAGTTTTTATTATTTGTTGTTATTCTACAACATTGTAACGGAATAAGCGAAACTGAGAAAGTACTTTATTCAGAATCGAGAGTAGAATCAATTTCACGGGGTTATAGAGGATTTTTTTTAATTTAAATTTTTGCCGCTTCTATTCTAAATATCTTTGTTCAGAATCGAGAGAAGAATCAATTTCACGGGTTTTTTATAGATTTTTTTTTATTTAAATTTTTGCCGCTTCTATTCAAAATATTTCTGTGGATACGCGCGCTGGCAGTGACGACGGTTCATGAGCGGCGAGGAGGGGAGGAAAGTGGGCGTGGCGAGCGCGTAGTGCGCGGACTAGAACAACGATGGAACTAGAACAATGATAAAACTTTAAAATAACAATATCTATTTTTAAGACTTTTTTACGGTACGGTACTTTCGGTGCATTAGCTGTATCTTTGTATTAATCAGCGAAAAATGTAACTAAACATAGCAGTATACGAGGGCCACACCGAAATGATCGGGAATAGAAAAAAGTACAAAAATAATACAACAATGTTTACTTTCATTGTTTTTCGAAGTATTCTCCGTGACAATCGATGCACTTTTGCATTCTATCAAACCAATTATTATAACAGTAATTCCAGTCTGAAGTGGATATAGTCGAAACGGCCGATTTGTAAGCTTCGACTGCCTCTTCTGGGCCTTGAAATCGTTGACCACGTAGCATATCTTTAATTCTTGGGAATGTAAAATAATCATTGGGGCTCAAGTCAGAGCTATACGGTGGATGGTCCATTAACTCCACGTTTTCCTGATTTAAAAACGCGATCGTTTTGCGAGCGGTATGTGAGCTCGCATTATCCTGGTGAAGAATGATGCGACGATTCGGATTAATTTTACGAAGTACTCTTATGACTTCCGGCAAACAAACTATTGTGTACCAATCAGCAGTAACCGTTCTGCGTTCTTGACTTCTTGTAAAGGAATCGTAGCCACATGACCAGTTTTCGATACAAACGAAGCGACCATTTTTTTCGACACGCTACGAGAGCGGACAACTTTTGTTGGCTTGACCTCGCCTTCGATGACCCAAACAGCCGATTGATGTTTTCTTTCGGGCTCATATGAATAAATCCACGATTCATCACCAGAGACGATATTGTAAACTGCATTTGAGCTCCCTCTATTGAACCGTTGCAGAGTAGACCGACACCAATTAACACGAGCCGACTTTTGTTCCTCGGTCAAACGATGGGGCACCCAGCGGGAAACTAACTTCTTGACACCCAGTTCATCATGTAAAATAGTTTGAATCGCTGTCATACCAATGCTGAGAGAAGCCCGAATCTGCTCGTATGTCACATGTGTATCTTCTTTCATTAATTGGCGCACAGCATCAATGTTATCTTGTATTACCGCTGTTTTTGGTCGACCAGTAGAAGGAACTGTCGTGAGAGAGGAACGTCCACGACGAAACTCAGAATACCAACGATATATAGTCGTTTTACTGGGTGCTTCAGGTTCATAAACAGAAACAAGCTCGGCGAGACATTGTTCTTGAGATAAACCTCGACGAAAGTTGTGAAAAATTACGGCACGGAAATGTTCCCGCGTAAGCTCCATTTTCCCCACTGACTTGTCAAATTCAAATGGCTACTACTCTTTTCTTTTTTACTTTTTTTAAAATTCAAAAATGGAATTGTGTTTGAAATAATACTAAATGTCATAAACCAAAAAGGTTTTAATCTAATTTATTCCTGAGTATTCTATTCCCGATCTTTTCGGTTTGGCCCTCGTACACTCGTTTTTCAACAGTATTTTATGTCCTGCATAAGAATGCAAGTCATTTGAATTTCATATGGAAAACGGATCACCTTAAGGGGCTACCTGCGGTCCACTAGCGCCCCCATCAATTAAAAAATATTACTCGCTAAATACAAAACTTATCGAAAATCCGGAAAGACAGATTGAAGTAAAGGTACAAAAACTGCCTGCTAAAAAAGGCAGTTTTTGGCACTTTTTGTATCTGTAACTACAGTCAACTATATTTATAAGATTTCATAGGTTCTAGGCACGACTATTGCTCATTTATATAAATATTTGCATGCCTGTTTCGCAGACTAGACACTAAGACTATTTTTCTATAAGATCTGGAATTTGTATTTTGTAAGTATCTCTGCAAATAAACGTTTCTATTCTATTCTAGGGTACCTTTACTTTAATCTGTCTATCCGGATTTTCAATAAATTTTGTGTTCAATGATCAATATTTTTTTAACTGATGGGGGCGCTAGTTGCTGCAGTTGTTGCAGGTATTGCTTTTATAGCGACAAAAGAAATATGTACATAATCTGTGAAAATTCAACTATCTACCTATTACGGTTCATGAGATACAGCCCGCTGACAGACAGACATCGGAGGCATATTAATAGACTCCCGTTTTTCACCCCAACACGCGATAAACTTTTTGAGTTAAGCGCATTAATGGTCAGCATCAGAGTAACGTGACGAGCAGATGGATTGCAAAACTACGATCGTCTGAATGACGTTAGCTGTTTTGCATAATGCAATCTCTTCATTATAAATTTATGATTTTCGGCTTCGCTATCGACAATTTTAGGGAAAAGATTACTTAGTGTTATACTTTCTATAGGTTTGTTGGGTGAGGTAAACGCAGGGTAAACGCAACCAAACCGATCCCGTCCGGGGTGTGTTGCGAGTTGCGACCAAAACGTAACGTCAGAAGCGAATTCGCTTAATCAAAATACTCCCAGTCATTCAGCATAAGTAAACGAAGTGCAATGACAACACTCGTATAGCTGAACGTCGGTAGGCTGTTTTACTAAAAGCGGATTCTGTAATCCATCTGCGATATGAACACTATGCTAGAACTATAGACCCCTGCACATCATCAGCATAAAATTTCTTTGCAACTGAATTCACAGGTTTCATTTCATATGTACATCTTTTACAGTCAGTTGCACAGAGGTTCTTTAAAGTTAAGTTTGGTTTAATCTATTGCCGTCACTCCGTTTTGATTACAAAGAAAGTGACCGCCACAGATATAAAGGAGATTTTACTTTAAAGACAGATAATGCAACTGGCGGTCAAATACCTAAATAAATGGACTACCTGTTACTTGATAATATGTTAACCTGAAGTACTGTCTAAAAATATATCCTCATGCAGGATCACAACCAGGGAACCGAAAACCCATTCCTAAAGTTAACCAATTTAAGTTAATTAACCCTTATGTCTATATCTTTTAGTATCGAAATCACATTTATCACTGTTTGTTATAAATTTACTCTTAAATAAATACACAAAAGCGATTTAGAATCTCTATGCGTAAATAACACAGAAAGGATGCGGATAAATCCTTTTTGTGTAATTTACGTCGCATCTCTTTCATACATTTTGTACAAAATTTATTTGATGCGACATCGCATCCGAACTATATCCGTACCTTGTCCGAATCACATCACTTCTGGGTATTTCACGCTTTACAACTTCCTTAACAAAAAACATAATAAAACAATATACACAGTTTTCAAAATCAGTGTTGAATTTTCATGCACCTGCTTTTTTTACCATACATCTCAGTTGCTGACTAAAACCTATAGGAGAGTTCACGAAAGAGCGTCACTTTTGTAAACAAATATTTTACAGATAAAGATTTTACAGAAAAACGCTTAGACGATCGTTTTACATACTATCACAATTTTAACACTATTTATTGACTATTTACCCGACTACGGCAAAAAGAGGGTTATGATTTTAACAGGTATATAGGTTCATCTGTGTCATAACTTCTAAACAACTTATCGTAATTTGACAAATGATGTATCGTTAGAAGCGTCTTGATCCTCTGCTGGTTATAGGATATATTAAATAGAGTTGATGAGGACGTGGTTATGAGGAAGAGGAAGTGTGGAGCACAATTTTTGAGGATGGGGATGAGGATATTTCATAATATATTTTTGAGGAAACGGTTGAGAAAAGTTAAAGTAATACATACATAGGGTCATTCAAAAATTGTGTATAATATTTTAAGACGATAATGAAATAAAGAAACTGAACAACTTCTTCAAAGAAAATTATTGATAGTTTCACACAAATTTTCTCCAAAAGCCAATCGCGGTACTACCAAGACTTCCTCAAAGTTCCTCGTTATATCTAAGAGGAAGCGAAAGCGGAAGAGGAATTTTGAACTTGTTTTTATAGGTAATCAATCGGTAGCGGTTGAGGAAGTCTGATAAATGCGGAACTTCCGCATAATGAGGAAGCGGAATCCTCATCAACACTAATATTAAATTTAATGTGGGGCCCTCTATAGTCATCGAAAAATTTAATATTTCTTGATGATGTCGTGTTGGGTATCAAAAAATGAAAGGGCTTAATCAGCAATTTAAAAAATATATATATTGTTAGTTTTATAACATAATTATAATCCCAAAATAATTTATAGATATTTAGAAAACTAAAACCGGACTACTGAAAAATCTTGCTCTAAAAAGTACAAAACAAGAAGATATTGTGATCTGAAATTGTTATGTACAAATTTTGTATTTAATAAATATTCATAGTGATTTATTAAATACAAAATTTGTACATAACAATTTCAAATCACATTATATTTTTGTTTTGTACTTTTTAAAGCAAGATTTTTCAGTAGTCCGGTTTTAGTTTCAAATTTTTTTTTATTACATTATTATATTGTTTACAAAACGTGACGCTCTTTATTGAACTCAGGTATAAGGCCCAACACCAAAGCCCCACTGAAGGCTCATGCATTTCCCATCTCTTTCACTCTTCAAGTCTACAATAACAACAGAATTAGTACCCTGTTATTATAACACCTTTACAATCAATACCTATAATCTGCAAAATTGATTTACAAATATTCTAAAATGCTTTTATGTGCCACATTAACAGATAGTGTTGTAAAAATGGCCAAAGTATGGAATTAGCTCATTTTCAGCAGCTCTTGTTTGACGGATGTTGAATCTGAAACCTTGTATATTCATAAAAATGGGCTTATTTAAACTTATGGATTTTACAACATTAGCAACAGGGAATTCCTTTCATTACATAGAGTGGTGCATGCAGCAGGGTGGGCGCAGGAACTGACACTTGCCTATTATTGTAGCTCTTTTGAGAGCGGTGTCCGTTCTCAGTAGGTTTGAGCCGCGATCTAAGTTCAGAAGAGTTCCCATTTTCAGCGGGCGCGGGAGCGCTCTGGGCCGCACTGCCTACTCTCGCTGAAGATCGTGTTTTAACCATTGTTGATGAGCAACCATCTCATGTCAACTGGAAATACAGGAAGTCCGTAAACGGACAGAAACCGCTATCATAAATCAAGCAAATGCTGAAGAGGACTTCTGGAAAATTTCTTCGACATCAAGAAAAAGTAAGACCGCGAGTCTCCTTATTTCTCTTACACCATATACTGGAATTAGAAAGGAAAGGGGATAGAGACATCTGCAATTGAATAATTATCAACTTTTAGTCATCAATGGTTAAAACATGTCTTACAGCTGTAATAAATCAACAAACCACACAATTCCATCTAAAATTTTGAATAGTTGGCGGTCCCTTTGGATGTTTATGACAAATTATTCCACTGCAGCTGTGAAGGAGATTTGCTAGGGAGAGAAAGTAGATTAGCAGTTTCAAATAACTGACCGGTGTTGTCGGGAAGACAGAAGCTAGCAGTAAGAGAAATATGAGACATGATCTGTCAAGGAAATTTTCCAGAATAAATTGATATTTTGACCAGCAACCTTCTCTTACTGTAGAGAAGATGGCTGTTGAGAGGAACTTGCTACAGATAGGCATTGGGGGGTTATAGGACCATTTTCATTGAAATTTATGAATGTTAACATCTACACAAACATTAATTTTATTTACACTTAGTGTTGGAGAATTTAAAAAAAAAATTGAGGAGGATACCATATTCTGCCTCTCTCTCCCATTAGCTAGTACAATATTTTGGACCACCCACCAGGTCTATGGATAATCTAAAGCTTATGATCTACCCAAGAATTAATTTAGGTAAGTAATTACTACAGTTATGGATAAGTAATCAATCAACAAGCAAGATGACCGAGACTACATGAGCAAAAAGATGATACTGTCCTCCATAATGCATAGGAACTCAAAAATCAATAATTACCAATTACAAAAAAAATCATTAGCTATATAGGTTTACTTTTTATATGAACTATAAGCAAGAACGGTTTAATTTTTGACGGAGAATAACAGGCCTGCACTAACAACAATTCGAACGTGGTTTCATACACTAAACTGTGTGAAACCACGTTCGACTTCGGACATCATTACGAACACCGCTTCAAAGAACCGGGTAATTCTTTTTCAAATTAATTGTAGCTACACCAATGAGAAGCATGTGTACAGGCCAATACATCCTCCGTTTGTCAAAATATCATTATAACAAGTGAAAAATACTTGTTTTCAGCGTAAACGTACACAAAAATGAACCAACATGGTTGTCAGGTGATCAAAACAAAGTATACTTACCATGATATCGCGTTACCGTAATCGTAATATCTACTCATATTAGTTCTAAGTTAGAAAACTGCACTAACATTTAAATTATTGTAATATATTATTTACGAAATATCTTTCAGAAAATGCCATAACTTGACGCTTGCTGTACTTTAGCCGCCATCTTGGACATAGACTAAACTAAACTTAGTTTTTCAATGAATGAAGTTATACCTAACCTTAAATGCCTATCCCGCTTTATTTAGAAAGTCAGTTTACAATGTTTTGTGCCTTTTTACAACAGTAACCGAATAGAAACGTATTCAAAATAAAAAATTGTGAAGTGTTGTACGTAAAAATTAATTTGTACTTACCTATTTCTTCTCATTTTTTGAACAAAAATATATTATTGTTTTTATGATAAGGCGCCTATTTATGGAATTTTACAACATAAACAATAGATTTACACGTCGTTTCCGTTTCCTAACTTCCGGTGCTGTACCTAGTTCTAGAGTAAATACTCTATGAACATAAGGGTCATGAAACGAAACCAAGAATGTATGCATGGCAGCAAGTGGTAAAAAACCCAAAATAAACTGAATAAGCACTACGCTACAAACGCCTGAAACCAGAGACCCGCTCAAGTACAAAGTGTTACCAGAGACGTGCCGCAAAATGTACAAAAACGAAGCTCTCGCACGCACGATGCAACTTAAGCCACCTACGCACTATCCAGCATGCACGTCCAGCAAAAAGGGATGTAACTATAGGAAAGAAAGAAAATGTGGTATAGTATAAGTATAGCTTTTTCTTTCTTTTACACTGCTGCATCCCTCTCTTCTGGACGTGCAAAACGATCTACGCGGCTAAAACTATTAAGTTTCATAAAAACAAAAGTGAGCGTTAGTCGAGATATTAATAGCCACACAACACCGTCATGGTAACTAATGGAGATGTTTTATAATTATCTTCGGTCATATAATCTCGGTAACCCACACTTAAGCCCAAGTTACACAGAGGCGGAATGATTGCGAAAGCGGTCCTGGGGCGGACCTGCGGGAAGCGAAACCGTTCCGGGACCGGTCACACAGAGGTACCGCGCGGAAACCGCGGCAGGACAGCGGCGCGGTAGTGGTCGGTGTGATAGCAAAAGCAGCCATCTTGAAAAATAAAAAAGGAATAATCTCTGTGTGACGGGTTGCATTGAACGCAACGGAATACAGCGCCCGCTCTCGCCGAAAATTCGCTTCGGGGTTTTTCCCCTTTCTTTCAGTGTGACAGGGTGCATTGAACTCATACTTTACAAAAAATACCGCCCCCGGAACACTTCCGCTAACACCTCAGTGTGACTTGGGCTTTAAAACACTCTCGTAGGCATTCACGAGAAGAGCCCCGAGCTGAACAAATCTACAGACAAATCAGTGGTTGCCAATGGGAAGTTTTTGTATGGCAATTAAGAAAAATTATAAAAAACCGGATATGGGACACAAAAATTTAACGCGAGCGAGATAAACATTTATTCTTTTAAAACAAACCGTGTTTGTCTGTATTTGTGTTTGGCTGCGCTCTGTTTGAATTTTGTCTTGTCAGCGCCATCTATCTGTGATTTTTAGAACTATGTTCCTACACCTGTCAGAAAACATTCCATTCACTACACGAGCCGCAAGCAGCCGTACAAATCTGCAGTTCTGACACTTGTTAACTTACGTGAGCCTTGCACGTGTCTGTCATCGTCTCGAATCCGCTTTTAAACGCGTTAAATTAGATTTGTTTGGTGGATTTATGATTAAAACTTAAAAATGAGTAAAAATAATTTTTCAACAAGCTTTTATTAAATGAAGACAAGAACTGAAACGTGATCACAGTCTCAGGTCAGTCAAATAAAATTATTATACACTCTCTTTTTTATTCCTCTTTTGCTGTTTCTAAATGTAACATGTTTTTATTTGAAACCTGAGACTGTTTTAACGTTTTAGTTCTTGCCTACGTCTAATAAAAATTGTTAAGAATTTTTTGATACTCATATTTTATTTTTTCACTTTTTAGTGTTATAAACCGCTGGCTGCAAAAGAAGGGATTATTACTGATAGATGAATCAGTCTCCATTTTGGATAATTTTGACCATATGACCAGGGCCGGACTGACCCTTTGGAAATATTTTCTTTTTACTTTTCTTGATGACGTCGACGTCATGACGACAGAACATGAGTTGATTTGACTACCAAATTTTATCAAAAATAAACGTGGTCATATTTTAACAAGATTATGATATGATTTGCCTTGCTATAGTGTGGTTCTTTACGGAGCAGTAAAAAAGTGATAAACAACGGGTACTGTCTGTGTCTGTAACAAGACCGCGTGGCGAAAGACGCGCCCAGATAGAGAGCCGTACTGGAAGAACCGTGCAAGCGCTGTCCATGCATGTCCTGAATCACGGATGCGAAGCTAAAACCGCGCGTTGAGACCCTTATAATGAAGTATTAAGACAAGTTAGCCCTACTTACCAGTCAACCGTTCGATTTAAAAAAATCAAAGATTGTGTTTGATTTATAACTGTTTCTTCACGAATTTGATTATTATTCTTTAATAATGACTTTTTGGTCTACCTATATTTTCTCATGTTTTTACGGCCACTTTCCAACTCTAAGTCATTAAACTTTATAATGCATTGTCATCCGATTTACATAGGCATGCAAAATTTCATCGCAATTGGAAGCCGGGAAGTATATCAAATTTAACTTGGTTACACACAGACAGACAGCGCGACAAGTAAAACTAAATAAAAGCTTTTGAAAAGAAATGGGTCGATACAAAAACATGGCTTCAAAAACGTCAATTCCCAGTTCGCGTTTGTTTAGTCAATTTAACAGTGACAGGTTCGCCAACAAATCCACGTGCACACAGACATACAGATTTGTCCGGCTTGTCGTCGATTCGGCTCAGGGCTCGCCACTCGAACCGACGAGCGGTGGATTTGTCCGTATTTACACAGATTTGTCGGTTAGCTTTTCGCTGACAGACATTTCCGCGTACAAATTCTCGTGAATGTCTACTTTAAAAACTTTTTACATGAGTTTGAGATTATTTTGTTTGCGAAATGTCACGCTGTTTCGTGAACTCTAGTATATTTATAACAGAGTCCACGAAAACGTGTGAAGTTTTGTAAACACACACTTTGCAGTTATGAAAATGATCTCTCTTTAACTAAACGAGTTACACGTTTATAACCACATACAGGTTCAAAGAAAAACATGTATGATTTTCTATACGTAGGTACATTATGTTGTGATAGGTATATATTTTTTATTTTTATGTCACAAGTGGGTAAACGAGCAGATGGGCCCACCTGGTGGTAAGTGGTCACCACCGCCCATGACACCCACTGTCTTATTAGTGAAATAATTTGACAGTAATAAGACAGTAAAACGCGTTACCCACCCTGAGAACTAAGATGGTATGTCTCATGTGCCTGTAATTTCACTGGCTCCCTTACCCTTCAAACCGAAACACAGTAAGTAGTGCAAACACTGCTGCTTCACGGCAGAAAAAGGCAAGGGGGTGGTACTTCCCCAGGCGGACTTTGCACAAAAGCCCTACCACCTACAAAAATACTTTTCATTTGATATTTGACCGTGCGTGCGTATCCGTGCAAAGTGTCGCGTGTGTCGTCGGATACATAGATGAGGTATCTCTTATTCTCCACTGTGAAACCAGCCTTATGCAAAAAATGTTAGAATCTATTTAAGTCATTATTTTAAATAGTTTCAGAAAGTACCAACCATCATTCACGACAATTAAAAAGGGATGCAGCTATAGGAGAGAAACAATTAGTATATAGAATTGTACCTATGCTACACCTCTATAGGTCGACCAGAAACTCATGAATAATAGGGAAATGAAAATTTAAAGTAAGCAACACTGGGGTAATTGGACTAGAACTTCTTGATACTTTTCGTACTTATGGTAGGGTCACGGGACCGTGCGACCTGCAGCACGACCTTTGATTTTGCAATATGTCTGCGTTGTTGAGTACCTACTATTCCGCAAGCCCGCAGCTGTGTGTGGGCGCTGTATTGAAAATTCTTGCCGCCAGTCGCGCGGTTTCGTGGCCAGACTCTTAGTGTCCGACCAAAATAAGATAAGTATAATAATTTATTGCTTTGGTACATAACTCGGAATCCAAATGTTCTACCAGATTTACGGTTGTCATTGGTAAAGATAATTCAAAATAACCCATGACTAGCAACTTTGGTTTTAGTTAATGAGCTGTAGGTTATCTCATTAAATAAAATAAATAAACCAATAAATAAATAAATAAGTTACAGAGATATAGCGGTTTGAACTTTAACAAAATGTCAACCGAAGTAAAGATCTCAAGAACTTAAATTTTTGCCTAAAAGTTAAAAACACTAGGATCAATAGTTTCCATGATTCTAATTAAATTTCAAAGTAATTCCATTTTAATTCAGTTCTATTTCAATTCTAATTAAATTTCGATTCAGTTCTGATTAAGTTCTAATTCAGTTCCAATTAAATTCCAACTCAGTTTCATTGCGGTCTTGTTTCTATGAACAATGCAACTTGTCTCACTTGTCGCAGTCGCGTGCCGGTGGACAACATGTAGTTAATATCAGTCAATACAAGAGCACTTTAAGCTTTACAGATTGAACTTTGTACCGTAAACCAGTAAGAAAACATCGCCTATTTTGTTAAGATGACTAGACAACAAACACACATTGCAAATTGCATTGCATTGAAAGCAATTGGCCCCGTCAGTGAAAATGTCAGATGGCGGCCAGATTTTCCAGTTTTTTTATCCGTTATCAGAGACCGAATAGACCCCAGATCTTGATTTTAAAAGTAAGCGATCCTGTAACAAAAAGGTCAAAATGGCGGCTACTTTCAATCACTCGCACCCGATCCCTTTTTGCGCTTGAATTACGTTGTCGTTTTCCTAATAGGCGAAAACTTCAAATATAGTGATCAGGTGCGAAAGCCAGCAAGAGGAAATGAACCGCGGTGTTTGACGCAGACGACGCACTTAATGAACCTGACCGCAGCGCGTCAGGCAGGCGACACCGGGGCCCGAGCGGATGACAAACGCGCCGGACGATCTGCGTCATGTTGCGCTTACTATAGAAACACGTACTGATCCCGTGGCGGAATATGCAAGCGGTAAAGAAACGCACCGGAAGCGGATGCAGGACTACAACGGTACGACCGCGCGCGGAGCAGACCCTCATAAGTATCAAAACTAGTCAACCCTACTTACCAGTCAATAATTCGTGGCGCTTTAAAATCGAAAATAGTGTTTGATTTATAACTGTTTCTTCACGAATTTAACGATAGACATTATAAAAGAAAAATCCTGCTCCTAATCGTACTAGTTTTTCCGATATTCTTAGGAAATATTTTAGTGTTTTCAAGTAAACAAAGTAAAATCTCAGTATTGTTGACACAACTCTTACTTTGGCTAGACATGTGACAGCTCAACATTGCCATATGAAAATCTTCTCTTTATTTTTAATTCTTTATTCATGAGATTTTGGTCTACCTATACTTCTTTCTTTCACGATGCTGCATCACTGTATGTTCGTCTTGCACGATGGTGCGTAGTAGGCTTAAGCATCACGGAAAAGGATGTGGTACGTCACATCCGTATCCTATTTGAGATGTTGTCCCATATCCGGTTATATATCGATATTTTTAAACTATTCCCGCCAAATCTTAGTTTTTTTTCCTTTTCAGAATCATTTCAGCTACCGTTATTTTGATCTAAATTGATATTGATCACTCGATAGCAACTAGATAATATACGGTCGTTGCAATCTAATAATTATAAAGGTAGGTTTATTTTTACCTTGTTTGCATTCTTTAGGTAAAAAGAACCGGCCAAGTGCAAGTCGGACTCTTTGATTTTAAAAACTCCGCGACCATCGAACTTGACCCCTCTTTTATAGAAAAGTTCTTGAAACGGGAGCTTACCTTAATTGGTTAGTATTAGTTGTGAGAAAAATTGAAATATTTAACGATTTTAGAATTTTCTCTTTATTTGTACTGTGAGGCCTAGCTTCTTGCCAAATTTCATAATTTTAGGTCAACGGGAAGTATCCTGTAGGTTTTGCTTTTTTGCATAAATGTATGGAGATGAGGACATAAAAAGCCATATTTTTTTTATTGCGTCGTTGTAAAAAATTGAAATTTTCAGATCTTGTGTGGTCTATGGACCTTAATATTCGTTATCAATTTCAACCTGATACCTCTTCTCGTTCGTGAGAAAAAGGGTCTTGACAGACGGACAACAAAGTGATCCTTTATGGGTTCCGTTTTTTTCATTTTGAGGTACGGAACCCTAAAAAAGGATTACATACATAACATCACGCCTCTTTCCCGTTGGGGTAGGCAGAGACCACAGTCCTCCACCTGCTACGATCTTGACATACTTCCCTTGCTTCTTGTACTTTCATCAATCCTTTCATACATGCTCGTCGGTTTAGGGTACTTTTAACCTGGCCTTTATTCAGAACGTCCTGAATTTGGTCCTGGATGAAAAGGATTAGAAAAACGCAATTATTTTTGTACAAATTTTATTATACAAAGTATTATTGTTTCACAAAACAACATGTTTACCTGCTTGTTGTGATCATATTGAGACACCTTACAGTCAAATATGGATTTTATTATGAGGTTGTTGTATGAGGGTAACTTTTTTGCCTGACCAACAAACATATACATAGTAGGTACATACATAGGGACAATTTTATTAGTCCTTTCGTCGTTGCAGAACGATATGGGCATCATCAGGCGAACCTGACCCTTAACGTTGATGTGATGCCCTTAACGTTTATTACTGGACCAACCTGTAATAGGTTCCCTATTTTAACGACTAGGTACCTCGTCCTTTGGCCAATACCAACGACTTAGCGTGCCCTTTGAAGTTAGTACAGTCAACGACTGGTCAAGCTTGGCACTCGCAGCGCGACTAGCCCGAACGTCCATTGAAATAAGAACGGTACAAAGTCCAATGTGTGAAGCTTGATGTGTCCTTGACTGTACCTACATCAGGCACGTAGATATAGAAAGTCCGAGAGGGGGGACGAATCCTAACCAGGCCAGATGGAAACGCGAGCGCAGCGAGCGCGAAATTTTGCGTTAGTAATCACGTAAATTGAAAGGCAATTGATGCAAGTGCGAAAAATATGTCATTATTTCACGATTCCCGAGACGGTGAGTTCGATACCGTAGCGCCTGGTATAAAATCAGTCACCAAGTGAATTGCTACATCTTCTAGGAGCGCCTCTGCTTGACGAGTCAGTTTCAAGCTTCATGTACCAACAGGTGGAAGCTTCAAAAAACTGTGGATGGTTTGAATGACTTCTATGCTCATATGGCACTGACTTTACCCAAATTCTGCCTCTTCGTGCCAAAATTTACGTATTTGTTGCGGTGTACACATTTATGGAGGTTCAAGTACCTGCTGATTCGTGTATCTAGGACTAAAGTATGGAATATCCACCTTAGTGACCAAGCCTAGGACCTGACTTCTCTTCCTGTACGTCTCGGGAAGGCATCTGAGGTGGGTTTGGCTGCGTTTCTGTCGTCTGGCTATATAGCTATATTAACGTCGCAAACTTCCTTGACGCCAGGGAAAGGTGGTTTAACTTGTGTCTTGACCAGCCCGTCCACTACTGTATTGGCTTCTCAAAAAATATGGTGGGATAAGCCACTGTGCCCGAGAGCCTAGCAGCTATTATCATATGCCAACTCTGTTGCTTCGGACCGAGCCAGGCCTTTGGCCGTTTTTCTAAAATCATCTGCGATGCGGCAATTTACTTGACTTTCAAGTCTTTCCCCTTTCGTCGGCATGAGGCTAGGTGCGAAGACCTTCCAACCGCATCTCTGGAGGTGTAGGGTTGCAAACGTATGTGGACTCTGATCACGGTGTCTCGTGCAATAAGAGTGGGTCGCATCCCACGCCACGCCACATTAAATGATGTGCTACAGCGTTCCGGCTACGTTGGAACCAAAAGGAGTCGTTCGCTCTGATGGCAAGAGGCCCGACGGAGTATCTCACGTGGCATAGAAAGAGGGCAAGTTTCTCGTGTGGGATGTGACCTGTGTGGACACGCTTGCGCCAACCCATCTCCGTGCTACTTATTATTTATTCCTTTATGTTGCTTTCCTTTTGTAAGGACGGCATAGAGTCCTAAGGGGGGGGGGGGGGGTTTGAATCCCCTAAAGCCCCCCTTACATACGTGCTTGACCTACATACTTACGAGAGCGAACTGCAAAAACCTTACATTTGCGAGTACCTCGAATCTACAGGGTTGCCCGATTGAATCTTGGGAGATTTTGAAGAAGTTGGAATACTTTTAAAACATGCTTGACTTACTAAAATTCAAACGAAAAATTAAAAATATTCTTATTTTAAAGGGCTTTACTTGTCCATTCCAACATAGGTTAAGTTAAGGACTTAAGAGTCGTAAAAAGTATAAAAAATATTTTCAAGTTATGATGAAAATTTTTTCAAAAAAATACCATGCCCCCTTATCTCCGATGTTTTCTTAAAGAAATTAATTATAGTCGATAGAGGTTTGTGTAAATATTACAGGAAAAATATAATAATGTTCTCACTAAGTAGCATACTTTTTTAAAGAAAGAAATTTAGGTTTGCGGTCCTAAATATGAATTTTATTGCTTCCAAAAATCTGACTCCCACTTGACCGGTTTTCTATATTTGCCTAACTCTAGTACAAAGATAGGAGAGACAAACAAGTATTTTTTTGCCATGCTTCTGATATGCCAGGTCTCAAGTTGGTATGTACTTGATGATGTAATAATTTATACAAAATAAAACTTTTTTTATTATCTTTTGAACCAAACGTTCCAGGATTTGCTCAGGCAACCCGCTGTAGGTAGATTTAAGAAGCCTTTCCCATTCTAAACCATCACAAATGGGTCCCACCCATATTCTACTATTACGTTGATTATACGAAGTACAAAATAACTCTGACCGTCACCGTAAATGCGCAGAAGTCAAAAAAATTGACGTGGGGGTGAGCGTGGCAGGTGCGTGCAGGAGGCGTGCAAATCGTTGTGCTACTGTAAAATTTTGGGGGAATTATTCAGGTTCTCAATACAGACTACTTACCACATGCATTTATTTCTCTTTAGATCTATTTTTTGTCACTGAACAACACATTCATGATGATGAAGAGTATCATAAAAAAAAACTCCGCTTTTGGAAGTTGACATTACTATTTCAGATTTAAGTAACTGCCAGTTGCTAAAAGTGTCTTTTGCAATTAAAGCTCCCTTAAATCTATTGCCGATACCCTGAGCAAACCTGATACCTAGTTTAAGTGTCATCAAAGCAGAAAATGTCAGCATTATATTGAAAATAACTTTAATTTTAAAGAAGCTTTGTGCAACTGGCTATGAGTGAGTAGGTACAATAAAAATTTTCGTAACTCTCCAATTTAAAATGGAATACCTAGAGCAGCGCGTTCAGAACAAGTTTGTCCATGACGGTTATTATCCGCGCATGGGTGACAGGCGGAGAGCCAATGAACGATTCGCTCGCCCTCTGGGGGGAGCCGCGCATTAACCGTCACGGACAAAGTTATTTTGTACGCAGTATAATTACCATACGATCCGAAGCACCAACTTAAACATAATTTACGTTATAAAAAAAAATACATTATTTAATGCAACTTACAAATAACACGCATATACATAAATCTCCGTCGCGGATCTACGATGCTGACCGTTATTTCTTGCGCATGGGTGACAGGCGGGGAGCCACTCAAGATTGGCATGCCCTGCCCCACGCAGGTCAGCATTGGAGTTCCGCACCGGAGCTGTTTTATTACTGTCACTTTCTTTACCTGCAAACATAGAGTAACACGCTCGGGACAATAACTATTATTGTTCCGAGGTCGAGGACGAAGGCTCACAGACTCCGCTGGCTCGGCCACTTAGAAAGAATGGGGGAGGACCGCCACGTCAAGAAAGCCTTCGTGGGTCAACCGACGGGTCGACGCCCGGTTGGCCCCAGAATTCGGTGGATCGACGTAGTGAGCTCAGACCTGCGCGAGCTCCAGGCAGGCGATTGGCGAACCACCGCACAAGACCCCGGTCTTGCGCGGTGGTCCCGACCAGTGGCGTATTCTCGTTTCGGAGGCCAAGACTCACTTTGGGTCGTTGCGCCAAAGGAGTAAGTAAGTTCCGAGGTCGTTCTCGAGCTTACGGTTGCCTTCAAACCAAATGGACAGCAATAAAGGTACAGCGTGTGAATCTGCCCATAACACTGAACAACATTTCCTAAGGAACATAGGTCATAGAACAAAATCAATTTTTGACCTCCCATAGAAACTGCATTGCATAGCAACTGCTGATAGCGCATTTTGTATGGGAGGTCTTGGTTTTTCATATTTTGATCTGATTAGTTTACAGTTCATCTATGGTATTATCACACCTTTCTATTACACGTTGTATTTACTTCACAGTTTTTACTCATTTATTCATCATCGTCACCATCATAATAATATTGCGAGGGTAGTAAGATCGATGACCGACTAAAAACCGCGCGCCGAGCCGACAGTTTCAGGGGCTACCTGCAGTCCACTAGCGCCCCCATCAGTTAAGAAAATATTACTCGCTAAAGACAATAGTTATTGAAAATCCGGAAAGACAATCTGGATTTTCGGAAATCAGGTAAGGTAAAATTTTGCCTTCGTGTAAATAAGCCATAACTTAAGTTTGTTTGCGGCCGGATAAAAAAGTTTATAATTATGAATATAACTACTAAAGCCCATTCTAGAAGAATATGACATTTTGTAAACAAAATAACCTCAATATGTGTGAAAACTCTGACTCGTTGGTAACTGGAGTCTATGCGTGTATCGTGGTTAAAAACTTAATAGAAGATTTTTTTCACTAAACGCTCTATTCTTTCATGGAAGGGTCTTCAAATAATGGATTTTTTAGGAACAACTCTTGTAACAGTTCTTTGAAGAAGAAGTTGAGAGAAAATGACATTGTGCGAAAAGTATGCATAGGTAAGGTATACATTCCGACCGTACTCACTCCTTCTCGGCTCCATCTTCAACGAACAGTTAGAAATGTTGCTGTTAGTGCCTTAATTTGCTAGGAAATAAATTGATGGTAGTTGACACAGTTTTCTTTGTTAATGAAGTTAACAGATACCAAATATTAAGACATAATGCAACAATACGAGTATACAGTGCCTTTCGGTCTATTAGGTCCAGTTCCGCGAACGTCTATTTCCGCGAACGTCCATTTCGGTGAACGTCCATTTCCGCGAAAGTCCATTTTTCAACTAATTTTTTCAAGTCCCTGTTTCTTAACCCCTCAAATGTCCCCAAAAAGGGAGAATTTCCAAAAATGCTAAAACATAATTTTATTAGGATTAGTACGTCTAAAAACCAATTTTTAAGTCATCATATTCAAAAACAACGAAGTTTCAAAACCCTTCTTCATGTTGGTAGAAGAGGGGTTCGCGGAACTGGACCTAATAGACCGAAGGATACAGTGGAATAATTATATCATTTTATAGCTAGCGCCTCTTAGTTCACAGTACGGCCGCTCGGCGCATGTGTGTTGTGCAACTTTATTAAATTACAATAAATTAAAAATAATATAGATTGACTGCAACTTATTGACTGGTGATTAAACAAAAATATGTTCAGCCAATTTAACTTAAATACAAGATAAAATATACACAAAACCGCTTATTAAGAATCGATAGAGAAAAAAACTACTTTAAATGTTGCACAGCGAGAGAAACGAATTACAAACGCTATAAAACAGTACAAGTAATGCAGACAGGGCTTAAGGGGTTTCTTTCCAGATTTTTCGTATATTAAATCTATCAAGTTTTTGTAACTAAAATATATGATAATAGTTTAATATTTTACCATCCTTTTATCCAAGAGATCCGCGCATAGGTCTGAAAATCCAGAAAATTGTGATCGATTTTGACACCGGGCGTTCTAATGAGTTTAGTACTACATATTTTAATTCTGTGATGATGCATAACAATTTCATTAAAACATATTTTTATTTAATTTTATATATTTTTTAAATAATTTAAAATAATTTAAAATATATTTTAAAAGCTCAGACGGGGAACACGTACTTTTCGCGCCGCGAAATCAAAACAGAACCCAAAGAATAAATCGATTTTAAGATCGTTCCTTATCATCGTAAATATTGTGAGGGGAAGGGGTTGGGGGAAGGTTTAAAAAGAACATCTCCCGAAAATTTATACGTAAGATTCAGACCATGAAATTGCAATTTTTCTCAAGGTATTGAGGGGTTGCAAATTTTTTATTTCGACTTTCAATCAATATATGACTGATGAAATGGTGTAGTTTCTATGGGAAGCTAATATTTTCGTATTTCGACGTATGTTCCTTGGGTAAATTGTTCAATTTCATGGTCTGATCTGAACCCAGTTTCAGTTTTCGGGAGATGTCTTTAACACCCTGTATGGGTGCCCACACGCAGTCAAACTTGATCGCGATCCGGTAGAGATGCAGCTATAAGAAAGAAAGTAATATTATAATATAGAATAATAATGAAATTGATTAATGATTAATTGTAAGTTTATAATAATTTAATTTCAATTTAATTTTAAAAATTTCAATTTAATTTTAATAATTTAATTTATGATAATAATTTAATTTTAATTTAATAATGTTATAAATACCATGTGTGCCTCATAGAGGTGGATTGTAAACTAGTTTTAAGTATACAATCTGTAAATGGTAAATAAATGAATAAAATGAAAGAAAAAGCTATAGGACCATAGACTAGGTGTATACAGCGAACTTAGTATTGTAGTTCGCTGGGTGTATACCACTATTTCTTTCTTTCTTATAGTTGCATCTCTACCGGATCGCGATCAAGAGACAATAAATTTTTTGTAAGACTGAAGTTTAAGTTTTTGAGTTATTTAAAAGGTTGTCAGTTGTTTGAGATTTTAGATACAACACACGATGTATGTACATATGCGTATACAGCTAGACAAAAAAGACTAGAAACGCAACTAAGGTGCTCTACTTTTGCTATTATGAGTATGACTGTCGATTTATAGGGGGGCAAAATTTTTACGCCTTGGAGATAAGAAAGAAACTCACACGCACTTCCTTTTCTCATAGGTAAATTACCTATTATGGCAACTCAAATATATAAGAATACCGCAAATATCAACTGAAAGTGGATTTGTGCTTTATATTTGCCGGATTACAGCAACACTGCAAATATCTTTTTCTTGGAAGAAATGAAAAATCGTTGTTAAAAATTGCCCTTTAACCCATCCGCTTTTTGGACAGTGGCGCCATAAATCACACAAAATTTTACCTTCTTTAGCTATACACTTTTTGACTGTTATAAAAATAGAACCTTAACTAACACAATTGACGTCTACGATATAGGTTACTAGCCAATGCATTACGTATTTCGCACGCAAAAAAAGTATTAAATACATCGGAGCTATTATCATACCATACAAGGCATTTAAAGTGTAAAAAGTCATCTCCCGAAAAGTGAAGGTGTGGGATACATATACACTACTTATTTTATAAAATCCTTGGCTGTATCTGTGGCCTGTATCCTTGATACGGCCGTAAGTTTGACGTGGATACGTCTATGTGGGTGGGTACACTGGGTACAGTCAAGAGCACGTCAAGGTCCCATCAAAGTCCAATCACCCTCTGACAAATCCAAAGCTTGATGTAGTACCAATTATTACCGCCAGAGCTTTATTACGCCACTTTCTATGCCAGAACAGATTTTATATAGCAACATTCACTCACTCTTGTATGAAAAAATTTTGTGTTACCATTAAAAATAATTTTAGTTCTGTTTCATAACTTTTTTGACAGGCTGTATGTTCCTTTGGTAAAGTTATTCAGTTCCATGCTCTAAGTAACGTCCTAAAATTATGTTCACAATTTCATTAGATCCCAACCTGTATATCCTCTTTACACGAAATAACGAGTCCTACCAGTATATCCACTTTGCACAAAATGACAAATAACGAGGCCTACCAGTATATCCACTTTGCACAAAATGACAAATAACGAGGCCTACCAGTATATCCACTTTGCACAAAATGACAAATAACGAGGCCTACCAGTATATCCACTTTGCACAAAATGACAAATAACGAAGCCTACCAGTATATCCACTTTGCACAAAATGACAAATAACGAAGCCTACCAGTATATCCAATTTGCACAAAATGACAAATAACGAGGCCTACCAGTATATACACTTTGCACAAAATGACAAATAACGAAGCCTACCAGTATATCCAATTTGCACAAAATGAAAAATAACGAGGCCTACCAGTATATCCAATTTGCACAAAATGACAAATAACGAGGCCTACCAGTATATCCACATTGCACAAAATGACAAATAACGAAGCCTACCAGTATATCCAATTTGCACAAAATGACAAATAACGAGGCCTACCAGTATATACACTTTGCACAAAATGACAAATAACGAGGCCTACCAGTATATACACTTTGCACAAAATGACAAATAACGACGCCTACCAGTATATACACTTTGCACAAAATGACAAATAACGAGGCTTACCAGTATATCCACTTTGCACAAAATGACAAATAACGAGGCCTACCAGTATATACACTTTGCACAAAATGACAAATAACGAGGCCTACCAGTATATCCACTTTGAACAAAATGACAAATAACGAGGCCTACCAGTATATACACTTTGCACAAAATGACAAATAACGAGGCCTACCAGTATATCCACTTTGAACAAAATGACAAATAACGAGGCCTACCAGTATATCCAATTTGCACAAAATGACAAATAACGAGGCCTACCAGTATATACACTTTGCACAAAATGACCCCCCCAAACGAAAGCTCAGACGTATCCACGTCAAAAATGTATGTCGGGCGGATATAATAAAATTAAAGATTTGGTGAAATTCCACGGGGTTTTAGTCAATAAGACTAGACATAACACTGTCGTTCCCCCGGACGGCAGTGCCCATGGTGGATTTCCCCGTGTAAAAAATGGGTTAGATTATGTTTGGTTAAGGTTATGACCCTATCCCTGCCAAATATACTTCCCATAGAAAATGCGCTATCAAGTTATGCAGTTTCAATAGAATGCATTAATTCCCTTTCGTATTTTTTAGATGGAATACTCGTACGAAAAAGATTTTTCCTTTTGAAAAAGTTGTTGTTTTAATGATGATCCACCCACACTTTTTGGGAGATTAGCTTTTACATTTTGTACACAGGTTTACTTTCGAAGAAATTTAACTATTTTAGTCGACTCAACCTTCAGTTTCTCAGCCAATCACGTGATTACTGATTATTTTATATAACACAACGAACATTCTTCATGTATGATCAAGTCGAATTTACTTATCAATTTGGCAAAAAAAAACAGTCCATTGCGGCGCCATTTTGTATTTCAGTCAACTAAGAAGTCTGTTTTGACGTTTCCTTATCACCAATACACAGGATTCATTTTTCTTTGCAGGTCGTAACCTTTCTTACGTTTGACAGCTGTCAGAATGGTCCTATTACGATGGCCCCGATGGCCTTACTACTGTTTTTTTCGTTGTTGAACTTCAAAATCCACGAACAAAGGTTTGACTTTAGTGTCCAAAAATCCCTTAGAGCCCTGAACAACATAAAATCGTTCATTACATGGTGAAGTCCTAAACATTATTATAGAACATCTAGCCTTATATCTTCAGTTTTGTAGCACCAACATTAGCCCTGAGAAAACAAGAAATATGCTCTTCCAGAGTAATAATGGGATGGCAAAGCTAATGTTTTATTGGTAGTGGAAGTATTTCATATTTGTTATGGTTCTGGTAATCTACAAAAATGATACATTCTTCTTTGCCTATGGCCATCCACATTCACACCGAGACCGAGAAGTCTCAGGAGAAGGATCGCCAAAATATCGCTCTCACTATTTCTCAATAGATGACACTAAAAATTATCCACCTACATATCTCTCGCAGTTCTCGACGAGAGCGTGGATGCGCCTAAGGTCGTTCGCGTGTTTGCTTGTCTTAACATCCACAATACCACGATTGTATAATATTCTCAAGCGCTATGTACATTCTTGGTAGATCCAAACGAATGGTGCTGTATAAAGGGATGTACAGCATGTACTGTTTTTACTTGTAACAAAGTTGGTTGTTAACTCAGGTGTCTATATTCGTGTTGTCAAAAATTTCTGCATGGTTTTGTGGTACGTCAACATTCAGGCCAAAATGGAGCCAAAGTAAAGCACGAAGAGGTACTCTTTTGTATTATTACCAGACTGTTTCAGAAAATTATTTCATTTATTATTTCCTTAGTTAATAAAGGCCATTCATTTAATTTTTATATAATAATAAGTTCAAATTTAGACATCTTCAAAGAAGTCAAAAGAACAAGTACCGCTGGCTACATGATTAGTTTATTAGTGGCGAAATATTTCTTTTAAATAAAATATTAGTCGTCAGAAGATCTAACAACCGCTCAACAAGAATGTACTGTAGAGCATTTTTTTACAGTAAAACTTAAGTTCCTGCAGAAATTTTTGGCAAGTTTGACAGGAATATACAGAGCATATTACTAAGCACGCAAACGCCGCGTGGTCACTCGTATCTCAGCGGACGCCCAAACACATCACCACAACTGTTCAAATTCAACTCACCTACCCCTCACAGTCCTTTATTGGGGCAACAGAAAATCACAGCACCACATTATGAACAGTTCAAAAGAGATCCATATCGTCATTACACATGACTTCGAGGAAGTCGTCGTCATCGTACGTGATTGGTCGGTCGGTCCGGTCCGGGAGGGGCTGGGGCGGTGGGGGGGATGGTTCGCGCGCGTCTGTATGCGAGTGGGCGTCAGTATCGCTCGAGCAGTCACGCGCGTCGGTCGCTGGAGACGGCGGGGGATTGGAGCCGTGCTCTGTTTGAATTGTCGCTTCACCACGTGATAAGAGGGATGGTAGTTCTGAGTCTGAAACAAAGGTTTTGTTTTGAATTGTTGGTCTTCTTTTCGAAACAATGGCATAAACTATTATAAAAGCTTAGCCAAAAAAGTGGCTACATCAATAGCCTTTTGCTTGCCTTCAGAAAGTTGAATGTTTGTTATTGCGTACGGACAAGGTAAAACTAACAACAATTAGAAAGAGAACAGGAAACAAGATATAACAAGGACGATAAGAGAACAAAAATGGAGATGGGCTGGACATGTTATGCGGTTGAAAGACAAGAGATGGACAGGAACTGTAACAGACTGGTATCCTAGGGATGGGAAGAGGAAAATAGGCAGACAAAATAAACGATGGGAAGATGAAATAAAGGAAGTAGCAGGGCCACTGTGGCGGAGAGTTGCTAAGGACAGAGAGGAGTGGCGGGCTCTGGAGGAGGCCTTCGTCAGAAGACGAACCAAGCAATAAAGATACATAAATATAGAATTATGGAAAATATGCAAATAAATAAAGAAAAGGCTGGGAAAACAAGGCTGTAATAATAAATATTGCGTTAGAATCGTCAGGGCATCAATGCCTAATAGCTTGAAAAATGTATAGCAATTATGCAATATTACGCCTTATCGCGCTTGAGAGGCTAGACTTACTTAGAGTTGTCTTAAAGTGGTTGTCAAAGTTTACAAGCTGCCAAATACCGTCTGACACGCCTTTAAGAACCATTATCTAAGGCCAACACCACGAGAAGACGAAAATTAGTTTAATTTTCATACTAGTAGTGGCCACCTACACTGTTTCCAGCAAGAACTTTAAACTTTCTAAAAATGTTGACCTTGAGTGGGTTTCTGGTTTCGGCGATTTGTAGACTGTAGCGTAGCGTTGGTTCAGCTTATAATAATTTTGGTTCACGTAAGAGCGTCACATTTTGTAAAGATTTCTCTTTTATTACATGTTTGTAACTACATTACATAATTACACTGAGCAACGCTTAGGCTATCGTTTTACATACACCTATTCACAAATATCCACATACTTTTTACATGAATTCGAGGTTATAGTTTTGTTTACAAATGTGAAGCTCTTGCAGCAACTGTAGTATATGTTACCTTTTTTTTATGCCAAAAGCAAACAAGTAGGTGGCCCACCAGGGCCTCCTTATGGTAAGTGGTCACCACCGCCCATAGCACCCACTACCTTATTAGTTGCATATTTTGACCCTAACCCTACTAAGATGGTATGTCTCATGTGCCGGTAACTTGACTGGCTCCCTTACCCTTCGAACCGAAACACAGCTGTGCAAACACTGCTGCTTTACGGCAGCAATAGGCAAGAGGGTAGTACTTCCCCCGACGGACTTTGAACTAAAGCCGTACCACTACTAAAGTTCTTACCAGTAAGGCTCTGCTTAAGTTGCTCGACGACTTGTTGGCGGCTCCGCGTGCGTGACCGTTTGATCTTGCGAGTGGTCTGCTTGCGATCCTGCGCAAAGATCTGACTGATCGCCTCCTGTGAGACGTCAGGGTCACGCTTCAGCAGGAAGATAAAGATACCGCCGGGTGTACGTCGGCGTGTGCCGTTCTGAAATATAATTTAATTCAGTTTTTTGCATTGCACACTTCGGAGATGAAGGGGAATGGTATGTTCTTATTATTCTTCATAAAAAAATAACGAAAACTAAGAGCAGTAAAAAAATACAAAATGAAGCCCTTTTTTATATGATCCCCACTCGACCTAGTAACGATAATTAGAAATTTTGCTTGCTATTTGGGCAACATTTTCAATGATAATAAAAATATTTAACATCTCTCATATTCGGTAAGTAGGTCCTTATTACCCCCAAATGGGGCTTGTAGGTGACCAATTAGCGCTCTAGGGTAATAATGTAGCTAGAAAAGCCCTAGGGCGGTAAGTAATTAAAACGCCCGCCGCCCCGCTGCTGGAGGCGGCCATCAAGGCGGACGTTACAATTACTTACCGCCGTAGGGCTTTTCTAGCTACATTATTACCCTATAGCGCTAATTGGTCACCTACAACTTGGTGGTAATAAGGACCTACTTACCTCACTATCGAGATGTAAAGCAGAGTAGTTAGCTCGGGTGTAAGCATCAATTGCACCTTCGAACTATAGGCGCCCTCGCTACGCTCGTGCACCTAAATATCTCGGGCTGCAATTGATGCCTTACAGCCCTTGGCTACTAATCTACTATTTATGATTCTTTCGTTTCCAATATAATTGGGCAAGCATATTCAAAAACTATTCCAAATTTCAAGTTGATAGCGTGAGTTGTTGCCGAGATAAACTGGTGTGACAGACAGATGAAGTTGCACATAAGGGTTCCATTTTTTATTACCCGACTAGGCAAAAAGGAGGGTTATGATTTTGAAAGGTATGTATGTATGTTCATCTGTTCCATCATAACTTCAAAAAGGAGGGTTATGATTTTTACCGGTATGTATGTATGTATGTTCATCTGTTCCATCATAACTTCTAAACTACTTATCGTAATTTGACAAATGAGGTGTCGTTAGAAGCGTCTTGATCATCCACTGGTTATAAGATACTAGAAGTTTCGTTTAATTGAATGTGGCGCCCTCTAGAGGAGATTAAGTCACGGATGAAAAAAAAATTTTTTTTAATCGTACCGTGTTGGGTATCAAATGAAAGGGCTTAATGAGCATAATTCAAAAATATATATATTGTTAGCTTTTTTATGTATTTACAACCCCAAAATAATTGAAATAAAAAATCAGTTCAAAAACTAGAACCCAACTACTGGCAAATCTTGCTCTAAAAAGTATGAAACAAGAAAATATTGTCATCTGAAATTGTTATGTACAAACTATGGTATTTAATAAATATTCATAGTGATGTTTAGATAATAGCCATGGTCATATTATGCCACCTACCCTAAAAAAGCGATCATAAACTTAAGGGCAAAGTGGTATAACATGTCATGTAAACATCACTATGATTATTTATTAATTACCATAGTTTGTACATAACAATTTCAGATGACAATATTTTCTTGTTTCATACTTTTTAGAGCTAGATTTGCCAGTAGTCGGGTTCTAGTTTTTGAACTGATTTTTAGGGTTTCGATACCAAAATGGTAAAAAAAGGAACCCTTATGGTGTCGCTTTGTCTGTCTGTCTGTCACACCTGTATATCTCGGCAACCACTCATGCTATCAACTTGAAATTTGGAATAGTTTTAGAATATGGTTGTCCAACTTAGTTGCACGTGAAAGAATGAAGAAAAAATCATGATTATTAATGTAAAGGGGGCCCAAATAGGGAAGGGAAAATTTCAAATTATCGGTACTAGGTTGAGTGGGGTATCATATGAAAGGACTTTAAGCTCAAGTCAGACAGAGGCGGTATGATTGCGAAAGCGGTCCGGGGCGGTTTGGCGGGAACAAAATACCGCGCCGCGACCGCTTTTCAATGTGACAGGGTGCATAAGAACTCATACTTTACAAAAAATACCGGCCCCGGAACGCTTCCGCTACCGTCTCTGTGTGACGCGGGCTTTATCTCCGAAGTTTCAGAGTCTATCGACATAGACGTTTATGTAAATATTACAGCAAAAATAAAAAACGATCTTTCTAAGTTGCAAGGTTTTTTTGAAATCTGCAAAAAACCTTTACAAACAAATTTAGTTTTGCGGTCCTAAAAATGCACTTTATTGCTTCCAAAAATACTAAAGGTATATCGGAACCCTCGGCGCGCGAGTCCAACTCGCACTTGACCGGTTTTTACTACTATTATGCAGCATGCTGACTATCTTTCCTTTTCACCAATCACATATTGTATAACTTAGAGTAAGCATAATTATTTACCACTATATTTATGTTGTGCATTTGGTGAATAAAGTTCTTTTTATTTTTTATATATTTATTTTATTTATTTTGGTTCATAATCTTAAAAACTATGTCTTTCCTTATAAAGGTACTTTGCTGGTTTAAAACCTGTCTCCAGCTGTGAACATATTTCAGCTGTAATGATGGACGAACGCGAATGATGGTTATACAGTTTGTTTGGGTAGTAAAAATTATTACTACTTTATATGTGCACCATGTTACTCGAAAAAGTTAATAAATTTTAAGGTCTACAATAACTTAAGGAACTTACAATTAATTAATAATTTGGTAGAAATTAACGCAGACAGCAAATAAAATAGCAGTCACAATATAACTTTTCAGCATGGCACCATAAAGAAAATAATAGCTCTTTCATTAACTTTTTCTGCAATACCAATCTCATCGAGCTTGAATATTTTAATTGCTTTTATATTGTTATGACCAGTTTGCAGCCAATCCTGATATTTGTTATCATAGAAACACTTACTCTGAAGTAACAGAATAAGGCTAGAGCAAAAAAAATTTTTACAATTCTTTTAAAATAAATTTTTCTTGCATTATCCTTTGAGGGGCCGCGGGGGTGCTGGCGCTTTGTACCACTTGACGACACGGTGAAATTCGATAGCGGCGCGCGCTTGACACTTGAGACAGATTATCGCTTATACTGGGTTAGTCATAACATTTGAAGGGAATAACTGTTTGTTTTTTGTTTACTGATGATGTCAGCGATACCAGAAACTAGAAGCCGTGTTACTCAGACGGATAGTTTAGTTTTTATAAGAGCTTTGTTTCTAGGAATTGGAAAAAATATGACTTTTCTTGAAAAATATATCTATGAAATAAAAACTGGAATATATCTATGTGTTTTCTTTACATTATTAGGGATGTTGTGAAATTTCCTATACATAAACTACAAAAAATACGTAAGCTATCATATAAAATAAACCAGATATTTGAATTTGAAAATTCCAATAAATTGCGCGACAAGCAAGACTTGCGCGCAAAACTTCTAATTTTTGCAAACCTATTTATGAAGTAGATTGTGGATGTATCTGATTGTTTTTATATGTATAGCTTAGGTAATTCATTCAATAATGATGAAACAGCAGTAAAATAGCAATAACTAATGATAAAGTAACTCAGAAATGCAAAAATAACAGACCAAACGCGCCATTTTGTCGGCTCGCCGTGGCCGTTGCAATTTTCATTTCATCTTTTTACTAAATTATTGAAAGACAGATCGATACAATAGTACATAATTTTACGTAAAATTGAATCATAAACAAGTACTTACCTGATTTTCCACGTTACTTATCACAAAAACAACAAAACACCCTTTTACAATGACGACGTCTCTGCGAGAGAACGGTAGGACGCTAACTGAACTTCAAACCGCCAAAATTATTATTTTTTCAATGCAACTATGCGGTTTCCTCGTTCTGATTGGTTAGATTATTTTATCCTGAACGTATCAATATCAAATTCAAGCGACTTTGAATGGTATTCTCAGCCCATAGGTCAAAAAATTCCGTGCTTTACCAAGAACGCAACTGCTGTGTTACGGACTGATGTGGAATCGTAAAGTCGGAACGCAGTTCCTGCGTTTGGGATATCTCAAAGGTTAAGGTTTTGACAGTGCAAAATTAAGGTCTAAATAACCCGTTTACAGCAATGTCTTAAATCTTTTAAGTGTTTAGGAATAAGGGCTTGTCCGCACAGCGAATTTTCACTGCGGGAATTATATTCCGTTCTTGCAAAAAATTGCGCCGCAACAATTCGCGCGATCTTTTTCTATTTTAAGCACGGAATATAATTCGCGCGAATATATATCGCGCAGCAACAATTCGCTGTGCGGACAGGCCCTACAGGCTTGTGTTATTGGCACTTTAACAGCTGAATATTTTACCACTGCCAGTCCTTGTAAGCCGATCATCAACTAAATCCGTGGCAGTTTTTTATAAGAGTTGTTGATCACGGGTTTAATATGTGATGCACTTTCATGCAATTTGTTCTGAAACGGCGAGCTTGGTTCGTGATTGGCGTATCGCAACATGTAGTTGAATGTTTAAGCTACGCACACATATAAAATTTGTGAATGAGAGTGTGTGCAAGGGAGGAAAAACACATCACATATCCAGTTCCTAATCAGCTGTTAAATTGGAAAAATTGAGTTTAGACTTACCATGACCATAATCCCTCCTTCTGCTTCTACCCTTTGTGTTTCTTTGTAAATTTCTATGGCTTTATTTGAACCAAGTATTTGTACAATTTGCCCGACAAGCTCTTTCTTCTCCTCAGAAAGTTTTAAAGCTATATCGGCAGCAATGTTCTCAACTGTATCTTCTGGTGTCACTTCCAGATCTGGCAAGAACTTAGGTTCCTGTTTTTCTTCCAACTCCATATGACTATTCACTCTCTTTCCTAACCTTAACTTAACATTAGACCGCTCTGCATGCTTTCGTTTATTTGAAAGCCGGTCGATATCATTGTGATTGCTTGAGAAAATCTTCTTAGATGCATCATAATCATCATTTAACCTATATTTTATTGTATAATCATAAGATTCAACACCATATCTACTCTTTTTTGAGACGTCACAACTGACCATGTCTTCCGTTAATAGATCCTCCTAAAAAAGAAAATACAACCTGTTTACTTAAGGTGCTACTTCAAGGTGAAATATAATACAAATTATCTTGTTTGAACTATTAGTTTTAGTTTGATTGCAGTTTTTTTTTTATTGGGGGACATTTCACACAAGATCATCTGATCCCAAACTAGGCAAAGCCTGTGCTATGGGTACCAGAGACTGATATACATACATAAATAGATAAATAACACCCAAAATGTTTGCCCTGGGCGGGGATCGAACCCGCGGCCCACAGCGTGTGAGGCAGGCTCACTACCAACCACACCAACAGGCGTCGACTTTAGTTTTGTAACTGTATTAGTTTTAGTTTTGTAAATTTGAGCAATAAAGAATATATGTTAAAATAAATAACATGCATACCTGCAGAGCTTTGCACCAAACATTGTATTTCTCCTTTTTGTCCGGTTGAGCTGGTGGTTGAGGCCGGCGTGGTCTGAGCTTGGTCCTTTTAGCGCGCCGTCGTGGCTCTTCATCAGATTCCGAACCTGACGACTCCTCAGGCGAAGCTTCGTCACTCTGTTCATCTTTAATTTGCATGTGGACTAACGATGGCGGATTGAAAGCTTCTGGCCGCTCCAAAGGTACGTAAGTACCTTCTTCAACATCCGAATCCTCCAACTGCAAAAACGCAAAGCAAACGTGACGCGCATAGAAACAAGTCGTAAATCATTTAGCGGCTGTCCGATAACATGATTTTAGTACAGGCTCGTGGCGCCTTTCACGTACAGTATTCGGTTATAACAGTTAAGTGAAAAGCAATATACCAAGGCCCACATTTGCGTGAATTGCTGTGTAGCTAGGCACAAAAAGTTGCAAGTAAAAGTTACGTTCTAACCTCTCCTTCCTCCCGTTCGTGGCACACCTCTATATCCAGTTCACCTTCTGTGGTAGACATCATGCTAAGGGTTGTATAAAATGCTGAATAAAGCCAGCACATTAAAGTATTTTAGGAAAATACAGTAATTCCGCCTTTTATTTTACCACTTTTTTGCTAGCTGTCATGGACAGGATTTGAAGCTGTCATAGTGGTTATATTCTCTTGGGCTGTCATGTCAATAAAAGATCCAGTGTGACCATTGAGAAAACAGAGAACCTGCCCTAAACGATTTTCCTACTTAAAGTGGTAAGAATATACAGGCCCATTGATAGACGTTCAAAAGAAAAATTTAGATGCGGCCCTTCGTAGTTTTTAATCCGGCCCGCGAATCATTTCGAAATCCTAGTGAGAAATCACGTAAGAAAAAATTGTAATGTATGTGGTTCAGTAAGTGTGTGTGCCTAAACACTCAAATTGCACTCAAACCTGAGGCGCTACCGCCGAACTCAATTGTTATCGAATTTCTCTTTTCTTCTTGTATAGAAAAAAAGAGAGAATCGATAACGATTGAGTTCGGCGGTAGGGCCTCTGATGCTCCTAAAAAAAAGGGTTATTTTAAATTGGTTGTTCAAAATGTGGTTGAGTAAGTTTTGCCTAATGGTCAAACAAAGACGTTGCATTTTTAGTAGATTTCCTCTTGAACCCCAGTGATTCTACTTAAATGTAAAACAAACAACTTCTACAAAGCACATGTCAAAGCAACTTCGAAAACAAATTGAAAACATTCGACGAGATTGAGTTAGACAGCGAAACTGAACAATTTTAGCCTAGGAATATAGGTCATCGGACGAAAAAAAAAATACCCTTTCTTAGTAAAGTCAGTCAGCTGACCATACATTTTGTATGGGAAATCGATTTTTTTTACGTCTTACGACCTATGTTCCTTGGGGAAAGTTGTTCAGTTTCGTGGTCTGAACTCAATCTCAAAATGTGTCGAATGTTTTCAAATTCACCCTGTAGTATACGTATAAATAAAGTGTTCACGTGATTTTTGTATTGGAAGACTAAAAATTTTTTGTGGCCCGCTAATTGATCATAGTCTCAAATTTGGCCCTCGACTTTCAAAAGGTTACCCACCCCTGCCTTATACTAAAGGGCCCCCAAAGCCCTGCCTGCAGGGCCCTGCTTGCAGTGTGATGTGAACTCTTCGCTCTAGCCTCGGCAATGGAAGAATAATACTTGACACGTAGTCAATCATGTCTTTCATTTGCTTATGTCTGCTATTTTTCCTATGCATGTTTTCTAGTTGAATAAAGCCTAATTATCATAAGGTAAAGCGTTTTCTGTATCAATTTATTCAACTAGAATTTTTTTCTATGAAATTATGCCTCAATGTTAATTTAGGTTCCAAATAAATAATTTGGATATTTTGGAGATTCGTATTACAAATTATGATGATAATAGGGCTTCTGTACAAAGTCCATCTGGAAAAATACCACTTTTTGCCTGTTTCTGTCGTAAAGCAGCAGTGTTTGCACTATTGTGAGAGCTGGTAAAATTTCTGGTACATAAGTAAGCGATTCTATTTCATTTCTTAAGGTGGGCCTTCTGAATTTGGTTGTTTTTTTCGTTAGAATGACAACTTGATAGTGTCCGTCTCCCCAGCAACCCATGCGAGATATGGCCAAGTGGCATACACCAAAATTTAGTGGAAATTGGTTCATTCCATCAGTAAAGTGTCAGATTCAGTGCATCAAAACTGATGACACTACGAGGTGAAAACTTTGGGTGGCTGTAGAGACGTCTCGTCAGCCAGCCCATTCTATACAGGGAAAACTACGAAGATTACATAAAAGCAAAATAGTTCCACATTTACTGCGTGTCTAGTGCAATTGATTGTAAAAAAGCCGAATCGAAAATGTCCATATGGTAGGAGCACTTCATCAATAATTATGGGTGGCTGGAGAGACGTTTTCCCAGCCAGCCCATGTGATATCTCGGAACATATAGTAGGTAGGAAGATGAAACAAAGCTTAATATTTACTACCTACTCGGAACAGTTGGTAGCAAATATTTCAAAATCCTAGCTCCACTAACTTTTGAGATATTTGTATTTTTTCATGGGCTTGCTGGGGAGACGTCTCGCCAGCAAGCCCATGCTGTAACTCAAAAAGTACTGCACGTAGAATGCTGAGCGATATACCAATAAAGAGTGCATATTTGATGCAATAAGCACCAAGAAAAGTGAGTCCCTAGGTCTTACGGTTTCGGTGCTAGAAACAAATATCATTTTCCCGCCGAAAATTTTGAATGCATGATGTGAAGTGCGACGTTGCCGTTCTGTGCAACTCTTCATGTTGCTGTTAGAGCATTCAAAAATCAATCTTGTATCCTTATAGTTAAGAGGTCCTGTAGACACACGTGTAGATTATTTGTAATTTGAGAATAGTTCGGGAGACGGTGTACTTAGTAAAAGACTGATTGGTTATCAAGAAGTTTTTATTTATTTGTGGACGACATGTTAAGAACGAAAGAGATAATATGTATTTTAGCTCACGTGAAGACTAACTGGTGCCTCAATCTCTTTTTAGCAACCGTGACAACTGTATTCTAGGAGGAGATGTAGGTTTAATGGTCTCAGTAACAAACTAAAATTTTTAAAGTATTCTTAAATTGTCCTGTAATTAATAAGTTAAGAAAACTGATTTATTAAATAAATACGTGAGCCAAAATACATATTATGACTTTTGTTCTTCACATGTTGTCCACAAATAAATAAAAACTTCTTGTTAACCAATCAGCCTTTAAAGTACACCGTCTCCCGAACTATTCTCAAATTACAAATAATCTACACGTGCGTCTACAGGACCTCTTAACTATAAGGATACAAGATTGATTTTTGAATGCTCTAACAGCAACATGTAGAATTGCACAGAACGGCAACGTTGCACTTCACATCATGCATTCCAAATTTTCAGCGGGAAAATGATTTTTGTTTCTAGCATCGAAACCATAAGACCTAGGGACTCACTTTTCTTGGTGCTTATTGCATCAAATATGCACTCTCTATTGGTATATCGTTCAGCATTCTATGTGCAGTACTTTTTGAGTTACAGCATGGGCTTGCTGGCGAGACGTCTCCCCAGCAAGCCCATGAAAAAATACAAATATCTCAAAAGTTAGTGGAGCTAGGATTTTGAAATATTTGCTACCAACTGTTCCGAGTAGGTAGTAAATATTAAGCTTTGTTTCATCTTCCTACCTACTATATGTTCCGAGATATCACATGGGCTGGCTGGGAAAACGTCTCTCCAGCCACCCATAATTATTGATGAAGTGCTCCTACCATATGGACATTTTCGATTCGGCTTTTTTACAATCAATTGCACTAGACATGCAGTAAATGTGGAACTATTTTGCTTTTATGTAATCTTCGTAGTTTTCCCTGTATAGAATGGGCTGGCTGACGAGACGTCTCTACAGCCACCCAAAGTTTTCACCTCGTAGTGTCATCAGTTTTGATGCACTGAATCTGACACTTTACTGATGGAATGAACCAATTTCCACTAAATTTTGGTGTATGCCACTTGGCCATATCTCGCACGGGTTGCTGGGGAGACGGACACAACTTGATAGGGTATTTTGAAAGTATTTTGGTACTTAAAACGGTATTTTTCGCTGAAATTGGCGTTCAGATGATTCTAGACAAAAACCTGAATCTTAACTTATGAAAAAATGTTTAGTAAAAAACAAGATATAATGTTTTAAATCTCTTTGGGCAGAAAATTTTAAAAATTAAGAAAATAATTAATAACTCGAAAACTACAAATAATCGCGGAACATACATGGGGGTGATTTGGATACCCCTTAGCATGAGGCATCAAAATTTTTCTTTTGAACGTCCATCAATTGGCCACCCTGTATACAATGGCGAGTAGCAGGGTGGTGAAGAGATCTCTTCCAGCCAACCAGTTTAGTGTGAAAAAGTATATGACGCTGAAATGTGTGACGATGGTGTGAAAAATTAAGAAAATTTGGAAAATAATATTAACTCTTCAAAAGTCTTTTAGAATTAGAGAAATATTTCTAAACATGTCTGCCAAATTCATTGACGTAAGAAAAACGCTGCGCCCCCTGGCGTCGTTTCTAAAATCTTTGGCCAAATTACACTTTCAGAATATGCCAACGCGAAAACGTGATAGCTAAATCTACCAAAATCGCAGAAATGGCCGCAAATGGTTACACTGTTCATGAAGCAAGCGCATTTACGAAGCTAGCTAATATACTAATTTATGAAAGATCACATCATTATCACAACCCAGCGAGGTTCAAGTCTCTTTGATCACTTTTTTGGCGGGAACTCGACATGGGCGTTTGCCTGCTTAATTGAAATTTTGGTTTTTTGTGCATTTAGTGGATAATAAAGATAGTGTGTTATGCAGTAAATTTACTACGGAGTGCGCAGCTGATGAAGATTTCAAGTGATTTCGTGTTTAAGCCCCGTTTGTGTTGTCCCAAAAAGTCACGAACATTTTCTTTCGTAAAGTTCCCTATCGCTTTACGAGGGGAGCTGAAAGAAAGATTAAAGACATCAGACATGGCTAGGGCTTTGTACTCTTTGCCTTTCCGAAACAAAAAAAAATCTCTTTGATCAATCATATAGGCTAAAAACGGCCCATACAAAGCCCTGCCTGCAGGGCCCTGCTTGCAGTGCCACTGCCAATCGTACTTTGTGTGGGCATGCAGGGCCGACAAAATCGCACTGCCAATCGTACCGTGTGTGGTGTTGCAGGGCCGATGTAACGGCAATTTTGTCGGCCCTGCATGCCCACACAAAGTACGATTGGGGCAGGGCTTTGTATGGGGCCCTTTAGGCTATATGATTTGAGACTATCACAACGTTAGTAGGTATTATATAAGATCACAACACTGTTACCATAGACAATTAGATATTTTGGCGGAATTTGAAAAATAATTTAAGAGTAGAGAAGCACAACTTGAAAACTTCTTTTTTTCAATACATTTACTTGAAAAACGTACTTACAGGGACGTAAACATTGCTCGTAAGTAGTATTTGAGTGGTTCTTGATGGATTGAGCAGAGGCACTTTAAAATAAGACACTCTATTAATAATTCACATTATATTATAATATTCCAGACACGTTTTAGTTGTGTCCGTCTCCCCAGCAACCCGTGCGAGATATGGCCTAGTGGCATACACCAAAATTTAGTGGAAATTGGTTCATTCCATCAGTAAAGTGTCAGATTCAGTGCATCAAAACTTACATGAAAATATGAAAATCATATCAATGCAACATGCGACATACATTATAATATCAGAATTTATTATCAAAACATTATTATTAGATTATTACATCTTACATTACAGTGCATAACATAGTCAGACTTAAATTCATCATACAATTGTCATCACAATAATAAAATTAATAAAACCTTGGTAACCTAGTAGGTATATAACCAGTCATTAGCATAGTCATAATATTTATAATACAGTCAATCAATTTCAAGCGCAAACCTAAGCGGCGGCTTGACCTGTCTACCACTCCTAGTCTTCTTCAGACATGAGTTAGGCTGTTGTATGTGACTATCAGAATCTGTTGAACTCTCTACTCGCTCGATAGGTGTCTCTCTAGGTACTTCTTGGCTCTGAAAAGAAACTTCTTTTCTCTGTCCTGTCATACTATAACTTCCTTCTCTTCTGGAAATGTCCTGATTTCCCTCTCTCTTTACTTCATCACGAGTTTGCTCTTTTCTTGATAAATTCTGACTTTCCTCTCTGCTTGATATATCCAAATTTTCCTCTCCATATCCTTCATTTTCCTGATTGTTCTCTGCCCATTCTTCTCTCACTATTTCCAACCAATCTCTCCTTCTTTCTTTTTCTTTTCTTTTATCAGAACATGACTGAGAAACTGTTGGTATTTTCCGTGACGTTTCAACTGGTGTGACAGAATGTTTTAGAATATGCTGACGGTTCCTTCGGTATGTTACACCTTCAGAAGACTGTATGATGAAAGAACGAGGTTCCTTGCACTGTCTTATTATTCTTCCTGAGGTCCATTTAGCATCAGGTGACTTCTTGAATAATATGTTATCTCCAATAGACAATACAGGTAAGTTTCTTGTCTTCTTATCATAATAAAGTTTTTGTTTACCCATATTCTTTGTCTTATTTTTTATATATTCCTTTTGATCGACCACTTTAGGCTTTAGATGTTGTAAGAGTGTAGGTACTTGTGTTCTTAACGACCTTGACATCAGTAACTGAGCTGGAGATGGCAGGTTACCTCTTGGTGTAGTTCTGTATTGTAGTAGAGCTAAGTATGGATCATCTCCGGCTTCTTCACATTTAGTAAGTATATGTTTCACAATTTTCACTCCGGACTCGACTAGACCATTGGAACATGGCAGGTAGGGACTCGAGGTTTTGTGCTCTATTCCCCACTCCTTGGTGAATTGTTTAACTTCTGCGGAATTAAAAGGTGGACCATTGTCACTAATCATTTGTACCGGTATACCATGACGACTAAATGCCGATTTTAAAACTTTAATAAGTTCCTTGGCATTTGTACTACTGACATCAGCTATTTCGATATAATTTGAGTAGTAATCTTCAATGACAAGAATGGTTCTCTTCTTATACTGCAGATAATCCATTCCTACTTTTTCCCAAGGGAAATTAGAAATCGAATGTGGCATGAGACGTTCTGGTGGATTGGCACTTCTGTTAGCCATACATGTAGGACAACTTTCTACTGTATTCTGAATATCTTGTGACATAAAAGGCCAGAACACCACGCCTCTAGCAAAATTCTTTGACTTTATGATGCCTTGATGACCACTGTGAATCAGTTTTAATATATCTGATCTTAATTTAGTAGGTATTATGAGACTGTTACCTTTAAGTACCAGCTCGTCAATAACATGAATCTCATGACGGTTATTCCAATAAGGTAGAGCTAGTGTATGAATTCTTGACTTGTTCTCCGGCCATCCATCTTTATAATACTGTTTTAGCAACTGCATGGTGTCGTCTAACATGGTTGCTTCTTTTAGCCATTGCATTCGTTCAGCTGAAATTGGTAAATTATTTTGCAAAAGATTGACATGTACGACAACATCTTCATCAAGCTCTTCTTCACTAGTCTCCGGAAGAGCTGCTCTCGATAAAGAGTCTGCTATGTACATTTTTGACCCTGGCTTATACTCAACTCTTAAGTCATATGCTTGAATTTTTAGCATAAGTCTCTGTAAGCGTGTTGGTACTTCAGCTAACGGTTTGTTGAAAAGTGTAATGAGGGGACGGTGATCAGTTTCAACACTTACCACCTGACCGTAGATGTACTGATGGAATCTAAGACATCCGAAGACTGGCATACAGCTCCTTTTCAATCTGTGCCATATGTTGTTGACAAGGAGTCATGCTTTTAGACGCGTAGCAGATTGGGTGATTATCCTGTAAAATTACAGCTCCGACAGCAGACTGACTAGAATCAACTGACAAAACAACTGGTTTCTTGACATCAAAGTGGGCTAAGACAGGTGCCTCACAAATAATCTGCTTGAGACGGCAAAATACTGCTTCTTGACTTGCATTCCACTGCCAGTCACTTGACTTCTTTAATAGATCTCGTAGCGGTTCAGTCAGTGTTGCCATGTTTTTGATAAATCCTCCTAAATAATTCAGAATTCCTAAGAATCGTTGCAAGTCCTTCAGACATGATGGTGACTGCATATCCTTTATAGCTCGTATTTTCTCTGGATCAGGGGAAACTCCATTTCTTGAGTAGACATGACCGATATATTTTACTTGTGTTGTGCCAAACACACATTTATCCTTGTTGAATTTCAGGTTGACTTCTAGAGCTTTTTCAAAAACTCGCTGCAAGTTTCTGTGATGTTCTTCTTTGGTAGTTCCATAGACAAGTAAATCATCAGCATAGACTATTACGCCTGGCAACACACCGAAAGTTTCAGTCATGATGCGATGGAATATTATAATATAATGTGAATTATTAATAGAGTGTCTTATTTTAAAGTGCCTCTGCTCAATCCATCAAGAACCACTCAAATATGGTGTCAGAAGTGTAACGTGAGATGAATCGCTGAGTGAAGCCGCCAACGGAAATTTTCAAGGTCAAGGCAATAAATCGTTACGAAATCATGCCAGGAGAAGGAGAAAACGGGTCATCAAAGCGCAAAATCACCATGAACGGAAGTCTAGAACCTTTATCCCTTGAAGGAGATATGTCGCATAACTGGAAAAAATGGTTTCAATCGTTCAAAATCTATCTGAAGGCAACCGGCATCTGCGATGAGTCAGACGATAGAAAAGTCGCTGTATTACTTCATATGCTAGGACAAAATGCACTCGACATTTTTAACTCTTTTCAAATGGACGAAGAAAAGGTGAAATTTGACGACTTGGTAAAGAAATTTAATGATTATTTTGTACCAAAAACGAACATTACCTTCGAGAGCTATAAATTTTTTGATTATCCCACTTCTGACACCATATTTGAGTGGTTCTTGATGGATTGAGCAGAGGCACTTTAAAATAAGACACTCTATTAATAATTCACATTATATTATAATATTCCAGACACGTTTTAGTTTTACATCTTGAGGCTCGGGCTACAGACTACAGATACAGACTCAAAGTCAGCTGTCAAGTGAGCTGTCATGGTTGACGTTTGTTTCGTTTCACTCCTACTCATAACAAGTAGTTACTTACCGAACTAGTGCGGTAAGTAAAAAAAGTATAATACCAAGGAGTTTTTACACTCAGATCATAAAATTATTTTGTAAAAATACTGCAGTGGTGACTTTTTACTTCGGTGACGACTGCCTAGTACCTGTGCTAGTACTGCCTACCTATATCACTATATATTATAAAAGAAAGTCCCCCGAAACGTTTTTCTGTCGTCATCCATCCATCATGTCTGTCTGTGATCGCTAAACTCAGGAACTACTATATTGATTACAATCCGGTTTTCACTAATAGATAGATAATTTCAATAGGAAGGTTTAAGTTTATTATTCATAAATATTGAGTGTAAATTAACTGAACTGTGATGATGTTTGTCGATCGAGTCGGAAAAAAACGTGCCTCTTGAGAGCTTTCTGGGCGTGCGCTGCGTAAATGGTTTCAATTATATGAAAGAATTGTTGCTCTCTAAGAGCTCTAAAGAAAAGTTCGCGATAGTATTTGTCTATCTTTTAAGGATAAACCACAGTAACCAACTATTTCTAGCAAAAAAGTAGATTTTCAAAATAAGGTATTTTTGTACCCGTGCGAAGCCGGGGCGCGGGCCGCTAGTTTAAAATAAAATGGAGAGTACAGTCAACGACAGGTCAAGCTTGACACTCGCAGTGCGACTCTAGCCCGTACGTCTATTGAAATAAGAACGGTACAAAGTCCAAGGTGTCAAGCTTGATGTGCTCTTGACTGTACCAGGAGAACATAAATCGACAAGAGGCTGACAGTACCCATGGTTGGTTCTTTTACCAAGAGAATTACTTATCCCTATTTTCTCACAAATGTATTGAAAAACGTCGTAAGATACCTACACGTCCGTAAGGGTTATGACAAACTCGTGACGATGGTAAACCCTCGACTTCGTCTCGGGCTTACTAAACGTCAACTCGTTTGTAATAACCCTACTTACGGAACTTGTATCTTAAACGACTATTGGATGGAAGCGCGTTTTTCTTACATCGATGCAGGCCAACACAAGATGGGCACAGCACAGCCAAGCCAAGGGGCACAGCCGCTATTCAACCTTTATAAAGCGTTTCAGAAATAAGTTTATATCTAAGTGTCATATTTGTTGTGATTCTATCAGATCTGGCCTCTGCTACGTAAACCTTAGACTATATAACGTAAACACACGGAAACGCAAGGAGCAGAGAAATGTTTACTAAGAGGAAAAAGTTAAGTTTATCTTAGGATCCACTTCAGCTAAATTAATTGCATCTACCGTAAATGAATTCAAAATTAATCCGTAATGTGGCAGCACACGGGCCATTACATTCACGCAATAGCATTACTCATACTTCAGACGGTAAATAGCAGCAGAGGCAGTTCATCTGGATTTATAGAGTAAGTAAGTCCTTTATCCAACCTACCTACGTAAATCAATAACCTATTTGGGTCCTTATCTAATCGCCTGTTTGAAATTTTTCCCAGAAACAAGTTACCCCTATGGACATGGGACTGCGTAAATGATCGATGTTTCCCCTCACAAGTCACTAGCCCTTTGAAAATACAGTCTCTAGAAACGTGCAATATGCTGTGTGCATCTATGCAGCTCTGGCCTCAGCCCACGGGACCCGTCAGTCTGTCTACATCAGCGGTTCCAGTGCGGGCGGCCTTATTTCAACTACAAGTCTTATATGCGCCCTCTAAAGCAGTTCACGAACATATACACGAAACTTTCCAACTTTTTAGAGAAGACTTGCAACGTATAGAACAAAAAGCAATCGGCTTTGCTGAATGGCGACGTGTTCTTATCAATGTAGTAGTGAATGGCAGCGGGGACCCACGCATGCGGCTTAATACAGATGAAAGTTATTCAATATCATTACAACCTCAATCTTCAGGTCATACACCGCTTGTCGCGACGATTACAGCTAACTCATTTTGTGGAGCACGGCACGGTCTCGAGACGCTGCATCAGCTGATATGGCTAGACACATACGCCGGGACTTTATTCATGCTGGAAGCGGCGAAAGTAGAAGACTCTCCACGCTTTTCATATCGCGGGCTACTTCTGGATACCGCGCGAAATTTTTTCCCTGTCCATGATTTGATTCGAACAATCGACGCAATGGCTGCTAGCAAGCTTAACACATTTCATTGGCATATTAGTGACTCCCAATCTTTTCCATTGAGGTTGGTGAGTGTACCTCAACTGGCAGTGTACGGTGCTTACGGGACAGGTGCCGTTTACACTACTGAAGACGTTCGCAAAATAGTTCATCGAGCGAGGCTGCGCGGCATCCGCGTCTTGATAGAAGTGAATACTCCTGCACATGTGGGGGGTGCGTGGGCATGGGGTCCCTCCATCGGACTAGGAGACTTCATCCAGTGTTATGAACCTGACAAATGGTTCGAATATTGTAACGAACCCCCTTGCGGGCAACTGAACGTTAAAAACTCTCAAGTGTATAACATTCTGGAGTCGATTTACTCTGAAATAATCCACCTTACCGATGTCGACGACGTCTTTCACATTGGTATTGATGATTACTCACCCACATGTTTTATGGATAAAAATCCGGAAAAGAAACCCTATGAAGTGCTTTTAGAATTTACTAGAAAAGCGCTCGGAAGGCTCGAAAACATTAACGGTAAACTGCCGAACCTTACGATTATGTGGTGGTCGCCGTTGAGCGCAAACATGAAAACGGATCTCAGGGACTACGTCGGTTCCTTGGGTTTGCAGAATAAAAATTCTGATATTTTCGCAGGTAGTTTGAAATATACTGGGGGGATACGCACGATACTGTCGCAGATGGACCATTGGGATTTGAACAGCGGGTTAGGGGAGTGGTACGAGAGTGGCGACGGGGCGCCGTACAACTCGTGGCAGCGGGTGTACGCATTCCGGCCGTGGACGCGCGGGGCGGGGGCGGGGGCGGGGGCGGGGTCGAGCGTGGTGGGCGCGGAGGTGACGGCGTGGGCGGGCTCGCTGAGCGCGGGCGGGCTGGACGCGCGCCTGTGGCCGCGCGCCGCCGCGTTCGCCGAGCGCGTGTGGTCCGACCGGCCCGAGGGCGCCACGCGGCCCGTGCACGTGCGCCTCGACGTGCACCGCAGCCGGCTGCTCGCGCGCGGCATCCGCGCCACGCCCATATGGTCCATGTGGTGCAGCCAATACACTTACACTTGTGGTTAAACTTTGACTCCGTGAAAATTCGGCCGAAAATAAAGACGCGAAGTTGAGGTGTTTTAGAAGACTTGAATTATTTTTTTTACCCTTGTTTTGAGTTTGTACAATTTTTAACGTTTAAGACAACCTTTTTTAAACATATGTAGTTGTACAGATATTTCGTAAATTAAAATTATTCGCTATTAAGTACCGAACTGTTTTCTGTAGAAAAAAGAATAATAATCACAAAGTTTGATAAAATTTATTGCTTTTGCGATTCACAGCATCCATGTTGTACCAAATAATGGAATAGATAAGGAAGATTCACAATCACAAAGTGGAGATAACAATAGGCACCAAGTGACAAGCATCCAAAAGTAAACTGAAGACTCAATGTGCGAGTGCCAAAATGAGAAGTTGAACCCATTTCAAAGAATATCTTTATGGAAAATCCAGCATCTGTAAACAAACAAGAAAGATGAAGTACCCATAGAATGTTATATTTTTTCCCATATTAAACATATCAAATCCAAAGGTTGAAAGGATAACTTTAATCGAAAGATTATGAAAACCCATGCACAGGTGTTTTAAGTGGAGCATACGTCAATCTTTTAATCAAAGGAGGATTTTCAAAGAATATTTATATATCAAGACTTATGTGAATGTGATAGACACACAGGCATTTTCAAAAACCGAGATTTTGCTCAATATGCTTAAATCCACTAGTTTCCGACCATAGACTGTTTGCTTGTTTCCAATCTAGTCCAATGAGCTACTTTTATTGAACATCATTTTATAAATCTTTTATTGGTTAGTAATCAATTCTTTCCCTCATTTACGAAGATCCATATTAAGTTGCTCACATACCTACCTAAATCTAAAAATACACATACACCAAAGGTCAAATAGCAAAATTTTCATATTTATAAAAGACGACTTGGATGCTTTTATATCAGACTGGAGAACAGAGACTCAAGATCGCGATAACTGGCGAAAAAAAGAGGAGGCCTTTGCCCAGCAGTGGGACACATTAGAGGCTACATAATAAAAAAAAATTTTAAAAGGAAAGTCCTGAGTGGTAATTCTATTCACTGAATTTTATGAATGTGTACTGTCCCAAACAATAGTAGAGTTACATTTATAAAAAACACTCACCAGTTGCGGCAAGCATTTCTCTACATGTTCAATGTCAACTTTATCACTGCTTTCTCTCAGTGCTTGGCTGGAAGCCCTCAGACAAGTCTCAGTAACAAGACATTTAGCCACTTCGACTACCAGCGACAGTGCATCGTTGCCCAACTTCGTCTTATTGTCCTGGAATGAGCCGTTCAGCAGCTCTTTTATGACTTCCTAATCAAACAAGAATTGGTAGTCATATATTTGTTTACATCCCACAGTTTCAAGTCTTAAAAACTTATGGTTTTGAACAATTTTGCATTATTGGCATGTCTAAATAGCCTTATAATGGTTTAATTATGAAACTATGTGTAAAAATGTAAAGGGAACCGAGAAAAGGTATTTGTTCGGACTTACTTGTTTGAAGGTGTTTTTCACATTGGAGATTATAGAATTAGGGTCTATGTTATCGTCTTCATTCTCAAAACTGTTACGTGCCATTTTTAATTATTAATGCGTTTTGCAGAACAAAAAATAAAATAAAACAATTCGAACAATCAGCAATAGCACAGAATTATGTAGTACTATTATGAATTCTGTGACAGAATTCTGAATGGATGGAATGACATTTGAAATTTCGTTCGGAAACAGTATTATATAGTCTAAGTTCGGAAATTATGTTACTTTTTTTTGATAATTTGGCAATCGTCAACCCATTTTTGGGGTCAATTCAGCCAGTGTCGAATTCTACAATATGCTGTTTCAAAATATGGCGAACCAGTTAAACGACTAGTTAGGTTCCCCCTGTTGTAACTTGTGCGGGCGTATATATTTAAATTAATAAAGACGCTTTTGATTCAGAGCATTTATTGTTGGGCAGGCGGCCATGACAAGAAGGAAATACATAGTACAAATTTTATACATGTGGCAACACTTAGATCTTAATTTTATATACGTTCGGATACACGTAACATCTTCCCTGTTAAAAAAGAAAGTTTCTTTTACAAAGACAAATCATGAAACGGAACGTAAGTACATTTTTTTTTTTTTTTTTTCAATTCAAACTTATTATCTATGATATGAAACGAACATCCCTAAAAGTGACGTAACATTGACATTTGCTAAACTTCAATTTGACTTTGACATTACAATAATCTGTGAACAAAAATACAATTTTGAGGTTATGACAAATCTAATAAATTACATGACAAAAACAATCGAAATAAAAACAAAGTAAAACTTATGATTTACCAAAATCTACGAGGCTTAATAATAGCTCTACCAAAAGATGAATAAGTAACGTTGGGTTGGTTTACGTGAACGTTTGGAGTTGGTTCAGTGCTTGGTATTATTTCAGGGTTTTGGACGGGAGTGACTGGACGAGGGGAGTGATATGACGAAGGCGAGGACAGCTTAGGACTGGAAGTCTGCGAGGAACGTTGAGGAGGATCAGCGTCAGGCTGAAAAACAGGATGACTGTTGGATTTGGGAGGTGATAAGGGACAGAATGAACTAGACTGTAATGGAGAATATTTTGGTTTCAGGATATGTTGGCGGTTGCGGCGGAAAGTACCTTCTGGAGAGGAAATGATGTAAGACCTAGGTTGTGGACCAAAGGCTGAAACTGTACCGGGAATCCAAACACTATTGGGGTGTTTTTTAAAGTATATTTTATCACTAATGCTTAGTGAAGACAAAGGCTTTGTATGTTTATCATAATAAATCTGTGATTGGTTATTTTGTTTTTGTATCTTATCTTTAAGCAACCTGTAGTTAGGTACTCTAGGCTTCAAAGATTGTTCTAGGACTGGGAGTGTGGACCTAAGAGACCTAGACATGAGTAATTGTGCAGGAGAATACATGCAATCTTTAGGGGTATTTCTGTACTGCAATAATGCTAGATAAGGGTCAGAATTATCAGCAAAACATTTTTTTAAAATGTTTTTTACAGTGCCAATAGTTCTTTCTACGAGTCCGTTGGACCGTGCTAAATAGGGGCTTGAAGTTATATGTTGTATTTGCCAATCTGAGGCAAAATCTTGAAACTCTTTGGAGTTGAATGGGGGACCATTGTCGGACATTAAAATGTTGGGAATTCCATGTCTGGAAAATATAGATTTTAGTTGACTTATAACAATCTTACTATTGGAACCACCTATCAGCTTGGTGAGTTCAAAATATTTGGAAAAATAGTCAACGACTATGACATATTTATCTGAATTGAGATCAAATAGATCAACACCAATCTTGTACCAAGGAATTGGTTTGACTTCATGAGGCTGTAGGGGCTCTTTAGAATTACTGCGTCTGTTAGTGAGGCAGATATGACAATTATTGACATATTTTTCTATATCAGAATACATGTTAGGCCAATATACATGGTTTTTAGCTAATCTTTGACAACTGTTGATTCCTTGATGACCAGCATGAATCTGTTTTAATAAGTCATTTCTCATTACTAAGGGTATAATAACACTGTTATTTTTAAAAACAATGCCATTAATTGTATGTAAGTCAGTTTTCAAAGGGAAATATGGTCTAATAATGTCTGGAACTGATTTTTTATGTTCTGGCCAACCTGATGTGCAATATTTAATTAATAGTGACAATTCCTGGTCTTTGGAGGTCTGTTCTTGGATATCTTTTAGTCTCTGAGGACTGATTGACAGTGACTTGAGGACTAAGTTGACATGTAAATCTAGGTCAGAATCTAGATCAAGTAATGACTGTTCAGGTAAGGCTGCTCTAGACAGAGTATCAGCGACATATAAGTATTTGCCAGGTTTATACGTTACATTCAGGTCATATGGTTGTAATCTCAACATTATTCGTTGTAGACGGGGAGGAATATTGTAAATTGGCTTGTTAGTAAGCGAGACTATGGGTTTGTGGTCTGTTTCGACTAGTATGTGACGACCATACACATATTGATGGAACTTCGTACAACCAAATAGGATAGCTAATAGCTCCTTTTCAATTTGGGAATATGACTGTTGACATGGGCTTAATGAAGCTGAAGCATATGCAATCGGGTGATTGTCATGACAGATAACCGCACCCATGGCATCCTTGGAGGAATCCACTGACAAAGTGATTGTTTTATTAGGGTCATAGTATGTCAGAATAGGGGCTTTGGTGATACATTCTTTTAATAAATTAAATTCAGAAGTATGGATGTCCTGCCAACACCATTCATTTTCTTTAGACAAAAGTTTTCTTAGATTTGAGGTTTTCTCTGACAAATTTTCTATATAGGAACCAAGGTATGTCACCATACCCAAGAACCTTTGTAGTTCTGCTACGTTTTGGGGGCAAGGCATATCACAAATAGCTTTGTATTTCTTAATGTTTTGGCGAGACTGACAGCTTCTTCGAATGTTGCTGGTTTGTCTAACAAAATGCGTTCTCTTATGTACGCGCATGAAGAATTTAGGTTCCAGGAAAAGATATCTTTTAGCAAACTGTCAGCAAGACTTTCGAAGTTGCATTGTATGCTTAAATTCTTGAGATCTGTGGCGTACGACTCGATTTCTTCCCCTGCGGCTTGTTTTCGATTAAACAGCTTGTGTCTCTCCATTGAGATGTTGACACGCGGCGCAAAATAGTTCTCAAACTTGGTTAACAAGTCCTTAAATGTGATGCTAGACATCTCGACGTCAAAGGAATGAAATATTTGAAGAGCATCGGGACCAATGGTATGAAGCAAAATGGCTACCTTACGTGGATCTTGTTCTCCCTCGAGGCCATTTGCAACCATGAAAATATCGAAGTTAGTCTTGAAATTACGCCAGGCTAATGGCATATTGCTAGCGTTAACATCCAAGCTAAAGTTATTTGGAGGCAAAGGACGAGTTGTCGGATTCTTGGGCGGCGGCGGCGGCGGAGGAGGGTCAGGCATTTCGACTTCTCAGCGGCGCGGCGGCGGCGTGATATTGAAAAAAAAATTTTTTTTGACTCACTCGAATCCGTGACTGTGGCTTGAATCGACGGCTTGATGGGCTTTTGACTAATAATCCCACGATGGCACCATGTTGTAACTTGTGCGGGCGTATATATTTAAATTAATAAAGACGCTTTTGATTCAGAGCATTTATTGTTGGGCAGGCGGCCATGACAAGAAGGAAATACATAGTACAAATTTTATACATGTGGCAACACTTAGATCTTAATTTTATATACGTTCGGATACACGTAACACCCCCCCGAATAAATTCTGCTTTTCGATGAGGTATTTTAACCGGTCGGATGGGTCCATTTGAGCCCTTACTGCGGAACGTGCCAAGTTGCGCCGCAGCCGACCATTCGATTATGAATCTACAAAGTGTTTGCGCCGCAGCCGATCAGTAGCTCCCTCGTGTGTGGAGTATATTGTATTCTGTGACCAGTATTTTATGAATTAAGTTTCGTCTGTCTTGTTCTGCTTTTTTGTGAGGTAGGCCTCTCTACCAAAGAAATTTGGAAGCAAGGAGGTTTTTGTTCTGAGCTCTCTACTGTGGGCCTACGGTCTATCCGAAAAGTGAACTGACTCAACAACCCTGACACTTGGGTTTGAGAGGTCGGTCATCGACCAAACAACCCACACGATATGATGATGATGTAGGTACACACGGCTGCTCGTCGGTGAAAACACTTTGATCTTGAGCAGGACTCTGGTTTCGGGCGAATGCAGCGCAGCGCTGGTTCAACTTAGAATGGTTTTGTTTCGAGCTTAAACAATTAAAGAATAAAAAGCAATGTACTTTGTATCTTTTTTTTTTTTGCTTTTCTTTGGTTGTTTGGATCCCATTGCCAACTTATGGGGTATGAAACTCTAAATATGTTCAATTCGGAAGATTGTTCAGTTTAAATTAGTTTGACATAAAAATAATAACTTTTGCAGAACCCCAGCAGCACTCGTGGAGTTTTTGTTTCTACCTTCCCTTAAAAAGCGATTGAACTAAGCAACTATCCTCTGCTCCTATTTTTCCTCCTTTTTGACCAGATTTCTTAGGACCTAATAATATCATTAAAAAATATCTTCTTCCCACTGCACTCCCTTGAACAAATGGATGGGCAAAAAGAACAAGTTGGCTAGATAAATTACAATAATTTATTCCTTAAAATTAATTAAATACACTTAATTACAATTCACATGCAACTAATATCTCCAAAATGTGTATTACTCTATTTCTGACATCATCAACACATTTATCTGGAAACTTGTCCGCTACTATTTCATAAACATTATTTAAGTTCATCTTTTCCTTTCTTTCTTTTGGGGAAACATGTGCAAGGAGAGTTTCTAAAACATATTTGTCTTCTTCTCTCGTCCATTCCAGAGGTTCAGTTTTTATAGTGTCTGTTTCTAGCGGTTCGTCTTCAGACATGACTAGGGGTGGCATTTCTGGAGATGATGGGTTGCTTATTACTGAGCCTCCAACCGTTGTCTCATCAATATCGATGTCTTCTGCAGCTTCCTGTATCAAAGAATACAAATTATTTTTATATGTTATACAAACGAGCAGACATTTCACCTGATGGTAAATGTCACTGCTGCCCATAGACACTTGCAAAACCTGGGGGGTGGTACCACAGAGCAGAAACAAAAGGTGGTATACTAATGCAGTGCCAGCCTCTGAGAAGTTTGTTATATCGCTTTTCGAATGACCTCATGCGAGGAACAGGGCTTAAGGGCTTTCTGGTACGGTATACCCTACCGTCGCTTCGAGTTTAAAATTACAGTAACTACCTTTTTGTTTTAAAGGTAGTCAAAGGCGGTTAAGATTTACGGTTTTGCTGCTAGTGCAAATGAGCCTTATCTCAGCGCAGCGGCGCCACGCATGGCGGCGGTAGCAAAAGAAAGTCCAATACTATACCGTATGTTACCCAAAATTCAAATCTGAATATTTTTTACAAAGAAACACGGCTCGAAAACGAAATACACGCACGTTGCACCTCTGGCTGCCCCACAACGTGCGCCGGCAATAGTGGAATTTGTGGGACGAGCTTCGACTGGTAATTCTTTGGGAAAGTTGCCCATTTTTACATACTAAGGCCTAGATCAGTGCAACGCGCGACGGACCGTAAAATATCGGACCCTTGCAATCCACCCTGCACCCCCGCGCGCACCCGCCCGCGAGATTCTCGTGGTCTTTCTGAGGGCCTTTTGTATTGAATATGCGGACCTACATGACCTTCCAATTTCAAATTCACACTAGTGTCTGGGGTGTGACTAGTGTTTATCTATGTATGTATGTATATCAGTCTCTGATACCCCCATAGTACACACGGCCGCACATCAGTAGAAACACTTTTGGACCTTATGGCGTGGTAATAGAGTTGAAAAAGTTTCTACCGACAAGCGGTTCACCGTACAAGCTTTCCCTAATTTGGGATCAGACGACTTGTGTAAAATTTCCCACATATCTGACTAAACCGTTATTTTTTCGCTATCGAAAGAATCGTGTATCGCAATATATTTCCGGCAAAACCTTAATTTGTTTAATTTTTACTTCCAAACCATTAATTTAGCGTTCAGTTTTACTCCTCCCAAGTTTTCTTGTGCTTTTATGAGCATTTAGAAACTTTATATGGTTACTTACAATTTTAACCACAGCAGTTTCGTCAGTTTCCTGTGTTGCGTCCTTTTGTCCCTCACCGGTATTTTCATCACTGAAATGACAATAATTAATACCATTTACTTAGGAAATCGTCTTCGGAAATTAGTAGCGATAGTGGCGAAACCATCGCTGAATAAGCCTCGAAATCAATAAAAAAAACCGGCCAAGTAGTGTCGGGCCACGCGCATTATAGGGTTCCGCAGTTTTTTTTACGATTTTTTTATCGCAAAGCAGGTTTAGATTCGTATTTCATAACGTTCATAACATATATTGTTTACCTCATAATGCTCAGCGAGGTTCTAGCACCTGATTGCTTTTGCTTTTTTTTATTATTTCCAGTTTTTCAGATTTGGACCTGATTTTCTTTTGCCCACTATTAGTGAGGTCAAAAGCAACAACTTTTGTTGTACGACTTTGCTAACAACGCACAAAAAATTTTCTACTCTCCATACTAAAGTGGTCACGTGACCGACCCATTTTGTATAGGAAGTTGAATTTTTTTCGTGCGTTGTTAGCAAAGTCGTAGAACAAAAGTTGTTGCTTTTGACCTCACTAATAAGTGGACAAAATGAAATCAGGTCTAAAAAAGTAACCTATTATATAGCGGGGATAGTTTTCCTTTAAATTTCATTTCATATATATGATGAAATTTAAAGGAATGAAGGAGGAGGGAAGGAGTAGTATACTACTACTGCGATTTTTTTCACATTTCCAATAACTACCGTTTAGTTTGCAAGGGCTTTTGTTTTATGACCTATGTTCCTTGGGAAAAGTTGTTCAGTTTGACGGGTGTAAAGTTGTTCAGTTTCCACCGTTCTTTACACCCAGTACACACAAATTACTCGCTCCGTGAGGGACCACCGACTAGACGTAATAGCCACTACTGAACGACGCCGCGTCTACCACCGGCTAGCCCTAATAGCCACCCTCGTCGCACTCAACTTATTGACTTATATTGTTAGAAATATGGATCAAAGTCGGTTGAATGTTATCACAATGTTATGTTGCTACGTTCAGTATGAAATAAACTGACCAATGAGAACAAAATAGCCGCGTCCTTCATAGAAAAAATATAAATTTTGGCAGTTTGAAGTTCACTCAGTTGTCACTCAGTGCGCGTTCTTGCAAGATGGCTGGTAGACGGCTTCGGTTTTAGTGTTTGTGCCTTGGTGTTTTACGGTGTTTTGGACAAAACCACTTATGTAAGTTTAGTTTCATATATTTATTACGTATTTTTAAAAGAAACGTCTCATACGTCCATAATAATAAACCGAAAACCAGGCTAAAATAAAAAATCGGGGGCCCGTTTTTTTTCAACGCCATTTTTTTCGTCATGCCGTCGTATAAATCGGTTGTATAAACGAACCATATACTAGAACAACTGTGTGAATAATTTATTAGAACGCTAACATCATTAGCTTACAAAAAACAAACACTTCTAAAAACCCATAATGTAAACATTGTGACTGGCGAGCGATTAAATCTCAAGTGGGTCGTTAAGAGCTCGCCGCGGTGTCGAATTACATAAACGCGTGGTCTCTTTGGGTTTTTAAAGTTGTCTAGCCCAGCGGTGTCAGTAAAGGATATCTAATTACAATGTTAGTGTAGCGATAAAGAAGGCTTAAGGGGCTGATAAGAGCTAAATACGCTTCACTTGAGCAGGTTTTTAACGAAAAGTGATGAACATATGGACGTGAAAAAAATTTATGTGATAAGCATCTTTCCAAGAATATGGCCGACTCCGAAACAAGATTAAATATATTTTATATGCCATAAAAAATATCCAAAGTTACCTTTGCTTTTTGCTTTTAAACCGTTTTTCGTACCCATTAATCTATGATGCCAAAACTTTTGCACATTATTCAATACATTATGCATAATAATATAGCTATTTGATAATTAATATTATGGCTACAGATTTTGAGAAAATGCAAAAATGAGCGAAAAACGTAAAACAGCGCGAATCCGCTTCGTTCTAGCACGCGCATTCTGTCCTTTGTTAGAAAGGGAGGTAATTCAGCTCTTATCAGCCCCTTAACGGATGCAGGGTATTCTTAGCCGGTACCGCACCGTCAACAAAACCAAAAGGTCACGGGAAAAAAGTTATTACTTACTATAACGTTTCATCACTATCATAATCCATCACAATGAACGTTTCTCGACCATCTTGGTTCTCATTCGAATCATCGACTTGTTTCTCTTCATCATCAGCATTTGTCTCCTTGTCTTGCGATGTAACTTCTAGTGTATCACATGTTTCAGGTTGTTCGGACTCGGAAACTTCTAATAGAATTTCGATGCTAAAATATTTAAAAAGTATAAGCAAAAATAAAAAGCCCTCGGGGCTTAAAAAAGCTCAAACGAGTGCTATTACGATACAAATGGTAATGTCAAATATAGTTTCAATGATTTTTTAAATAAAAAGATTTGTAGAAAAATCGTGATGTTTTCCTAAGTAAAAATTGTGATGTGAGTTACAATACAAATATACTTTACAAAGTAGAAAATCGCAAAATTTCACAACCACAGGCCGGATTCGAACCTGCGTCTTCTGCGTCAGTACCGCAGACGCTTTACCAACTAGGCTACTGTGGTCCTGCCCGATGTTGTGAAATTTAGCGACCTCTATACGCATTCCAACGTTGCGTTTGTGCTGCCACCTAGCAAGCATTTTTGCTGTACTAGCTCAACTAGTCCATCATTGCAGACAGAAATAAAATCAGGAAGATCAATCAGGAGGATCAATTATACGTGGTGTTACCAATTTTCAACTCGAAATCTGTCTGCAATGATGGACTAGTTGAGCTAGTACAGCAAAAACGCTTACTAGGTGGCAGCACAAACGCAACGTTGGAATGCGTATGGAGGTCGCTAATTTTCACAACATCGGGCAGGACCACAGTAGCCTAGTTGGTAAAGCGTCTGCGGTACTTACGCAGAAGACGCAGGTTCGAATCCGGCCTGTGGTTGTGAAATTTTTCGATTTTCTACTTTGTAGATTTATCCGAACACAGGAAGTGTTAAAATAAAATCATTTTCAAATATACTTTATTGCACATCACAGGACAGAAATTTACAAAACAAGAAACATTAAAACAAAAGAAAATACAAAAGGCGGCCTTATTGCTAAGGTAGCAATCTCTACCAGGCAACCTTTCAGGTGTTGAAATTGAGTTCTGGGTTTACAAAAAGAAAATTCGTATCTTCAACAAAGTAAAGCACTACTTCACGCCTGGACAGCTTCTAGGTTTATATAAAGCATAAGTCCGATCCTGCATGGAGAATTCCTGTCACCTTTGGGATGGCTCAGCCAGATACCAACTTGCAGCACTAGTTGGTATTTGCATGAGGCTAAGAAGTTTGTTGGCGATGGAATTCTCTGCCTGTGTCTGTGATCCCGAGTTCATATTACCGGAATCTATTCAAGCCGCGAGTGGATGGGCTTCTTCTGGGCAAGCTCGTTCCATCCTCAACCTCATCTCTGTCATCGGGGCTGGATCCAGGTCAAGAGCAAGCCCATTGAAAATAATACACAATCTTCTTTAAATCCATTACTAGCACTATGTTCACTTTCAAATAGTGGAGAAATGAGGGTGAGTCGTGTAGAAATCTCTACTTTTTGGTTAGTTATTGAACAGGATTATTTTTTATCACTTCAATCGCAATTCTGCAATTCTTGAAATAGAAAAAATCTTATCCGGATTACCATAAGTCAAAATAAAAAAAATCTACTTTCTACAAGAACTGCTGATAGCGCTGGGAATTCTTTCAGATTTTCAGGTATCAGGCAAAATGTTAACTCGTTCAGAAGTTATCAAAGACATAATCAGAGCAGTTTACCTTTCAGCCTCTCTGACGACCTTATGCGGGAAGAGTGAGAACACATGTTTAGCTAGGGGAGGATATTGCGTCAGCTTATCAAGGATTCCAGTACACATTTCACAGGACGTCGACATTGAGTCAGTAAATATGCCGTTGAGGTAATTGAGGATGCTCTCACGTCTGTCTTTTTCTTGAACTTCAGTCTGGAAAAGAGCATTATACAGCATTAATTTTCATTGTTTTTGCTCCTGACGACCAGTGATGCTACTCATAATTATTTTTTTCTGCCTTTTCGTACTAAATGAGTCGATTACGTTACCACTTTACTATGGAGTCGATTTTTTTTTCGAGTATAACATTTTTTTCTTTGGGATAATTCCTTGTTATCATGAGTAGAATCTCTGGGTTTCGGCAGCAAAACTAATTAAAATTCACGCTGTAGATCTGTCAGCTACGTTTACAAAAGTGTCGATGTGGACCGGGAGCCGAGAAGGTTTTTTTCACGTGATAATCACGACGAAAACTAGATGTCTTAGTAGAGTAGAAAGGATCACAAAAAACCGGCCAAGTGCGAGTCAGACTCGCGCTCCGAGGGTTCCGTACCACCACATAATCATAATTGTATTAGTTGAAATTTCAATAAGTTACTGTGCTAGATTTTTTGAGTCCGACACGCGCTTGACCAGATTTTATTGATTGTTGTTATTGTATAGCTTAAGCACTATAAACATACCAACTTTAACGTTTGTAAATGTTCCCGTTTTTAAGATAGAGCTAAAACAAAATTCGCCTAAAAAATAGGTCTTTAGTATGGGAGCCCCCCTTAATTTATTTATTTTTAGTATTTGTTGTTATAGCGGCAACAGAAATACATAATCTGTGAAAATTTTAACTGTCTAGCTATTGCTGTTCATGAGATACAGCTCAAACAAAATTTTGTAAAAACAGCTGACTTTGGTGGCAAAAATACAATATTTATCTACTCAACGAGCTCTAAACAACGATACCTCACTCGATGGGGTAGGTCAAACTTTTTTTTTACGCTCCCCCCTTTAGCTGTTTGGGAGCCCCCTTAATTTTTTACTTTTTTTTATTTTTAGTATTTCTTGTTGTAGCGGCAACAGATATACACAATTTGTGAAAATTTCAAATTTCTACCTATTACGGTTCATGAGATACAGCCCGCTGACAGACAGACAGACATCGGAGGCATATCAATAGGGTCCCGTTTTTCTCCCTTTGGGTACGGAACCCTACAAACCATGTGACGTGTTTCAGGCCGGAGCCTTGACTGTGTCCAGGAGGTCTTTTTCAGATTTTTAAGCTGGTCTGTTTTAGTTAAAGCCCCCGACTTTCTTATCTGACAAATGTGTTTGCTTTAGTATCACCACAAGGCTACTCTATCACCGGCAATCACTTTTGTTCGCCCTGAATATCACCATGATAGGTATCACAATAGTAGATTAGTAGTCAAGGGCTGTACGGCATCAATTGCAGCCCGAGATATTTAGGCGCACGAGCGCAGCGAGGGCGCCTTTAGTTCGAGGGTGCAATTGATGCTTACACCCGAGCTCACTACTCTGCTTTACATCTCGATTGTGAGGTAAGTAGGTCGTTATTAACACCAAATTGTAGGTGACCAATTAGCGCTCTAGGGTAATAATGTAGCTAGAAAAGCCCTAGGGCGGTAAGTGATTAAAAAAAAACACTACTCTTTCAAAATTTTATTACTTACCGCTCTAGGGCTTTTCTAACTACATTATTACCCTAGAGCGCTAATTGGTCACCTCAAGCCCCATTTGGTGGTAATAAGGACTTACTTACCGAATATGAGAGATTGTCTATTTCAGATTTTCAGGCTTGTCTGTTTGGATATAATGGTTATCACCATTCAAGGCGAACAAAATGGTGATACAAAAAAATCATATTCCAGTCAAAATTCGGGGGATTTAGCTAAAACAAACCAGCCTAAAACCTGGAAAAGGCCTCCTGAACATCGGACTGTGGTTGAGAAGTTCTCTCATGGTTTTTCTCCTTCTCATGGTTCCTCTCATTGCCTCACATCTACTGAAACATCTCGTTTTCGCCCTGAATACAAAAGACCCAAATCTAAGGAACCTCTAATCGTTACCCTGTGAATGAAGTTATTACAAAAAATATCAAATAACACAAATCCCTCCGGGCCCACCATACCCCTGAGGGTAGGGTAGGACTGAACCATACCACCATAGTAGTGTTGGGATTTAAAAAATTTAAAAGCCGTATACTAGGTTAAAATAAAAATTTATTATTTAACTTAAAGTAAAAAAAAAAACACAAATAACGCAGTTTACATGTTTTAATTTTCGTATAATATCGATTCTCATAATTGCAGAATAGAACATAGTCATTAAATAATTAAGAATAAAAACTGTCACCTCTCTGTGACATGACAGCTTTTTTATTATGTGATAGGCTATAACTAAATTTTAAGCAATTAACTGCGTTATTTCTGTTAAAATTTATTATTTTATTTTTTATTAGGACTTAATATCTCTATTTATAGGCCAGGTTCCTTATATTTGAGTTTCTTTAGGTAATTGTTGTATTTGTCTTTTACGACACCTACAGAAATAAATATAGCCCACCCGTGTAAATATCATACAAAAAATTTCTTTGATATACGCCCTCGACTTAATTAAACTAAGTTTTATTAGTTCTAGAATCTAGATCTATAGGATACTGGCCATTTACTTATATATAATACTGGCAAAGACTATTAAATTTGTTCCTATTTTCTATCAAATTTTTTAGTTGTCAATTACAGTTGGTCATACAAATAACAACCGAGCACCTTACTTACCTCAACTCTCTTCACTAAATCTCCCATACAATTATGAATGAAATGCTCCTTGAATCTGTCAATCTTATCGGCTTGATCAGGCGTAAGAAACCCCATGAACTCTTTGTATAAATCCTCTAATTCCTCACCGAATGCGTCACAAAGTTGTTTTGCGAATTCTACTGGGTTGTCTACATCTGGATCGAAGTTTGAAAACATTTTTTCGATGCTAAGTTGGAGGTTTTCGTTCTGAACTGAAGTTGATCTTCTGGTGAGCTTCATGTGGTATGTTGTTACATATTCTGTGCGAATAAAACAGGGTGTTTATAAATTGCTGGGGATAAATGTAATCGAAATTTCTGCTCAGCTAGTAGAAAAATTTTCATTACGAGTCTGTAGTTGTAAATTCCATTTTAGGAACAATTAAAACAGAGTTATTTTTGGGCTCCTAGTAATTTTTTTTTATGTTGCTCAGAACAAAACCGAACAACTTTTTCAAAGAGACACGAGTCAAAAACCAAATTTTTTTTATACACAGTCCAATATTGCCGGCGCAAGACTATTATAGTATAAGTTACATGAGTATAGGAAAATAAAGTATTGTTATCGACTCTTCCTTGGGAAAGTTGTTCAGTCAGATCTATGTTCTAAATGACATAGTTAAATGCTAGGGGTCTAAAATAACCGAGTATAGCAAAGGAAGATATTCATTTTATAACATTAGTTAGTAGTAATATCGTAATATTCAATGTATCATACGTACCAATATCTTCTAAACTACATTCCTTATCATCTACTATCACAGTTTGATTTTCTTTTACTTTGCTTTTATCGTCGGTCGAATTAAGAATAGTCTTGATTCTTCTCTGTTCGCACCACGATCTACTTTTAAAACTACTTATCAACATTCGCAGCTTTCTACTTATTGTAGGAAACTTCCTTTGCATACATTCGCAAGGTTTATCATCAATCTTTTTCGCTCTGAAGAAATCTGTGATACGAGACTGTTTTTCTTTACAAATTTTTCGAAGTAGAATGCAACATTGACAATGTTGTTTTTCTACTGGTTTCTTTTTTATTTCATGTAGTTTAAGAGATTTTGGTAGATTGCTAACAATAGTAGATTCAGCTGTTGTACTAGAAATTGGTCCTGTTATACAGTTAACAGTATTTGTGCTTTGTTCAGGTAAAGGTACTAAATACGTTCCAACATTAGTTTGTATTACTTTAAAGAAGTTTGATGGTGAATTCATAAGTGCTATATTCGGTTTTGGAATTCCATCATTGTTCTGCGTCAAATTATTATTGCATATAGGTATTACAGTACTTGTTTTTTTATCGTTCAGCGTAGTAGTTACTTTACTACAAGCAGGGATAGCTACTTTTCCTGCATAGAGGGAATCGTTTTCCGTTTTAACGGTTATAACGTTATTGATATCTGATGTTATGGGGTTGACAGTGAGCATTGGTCCCTTCGGTCGTTCAGGTACTACTTCCATGTCGAATTTGTCGTGAAGTGCGTCTGGTACTGTATGGGACATGTTTCTCCTGTGGCAGATGATGGTTTTGTTAAAGTCTATAGGCAGAGGGTTCTTTGCGGGCTGCTGTACGTTTACTGTCACGGGAACTCCGTTCGCTGGGACTCCGGTATATGGTCGCTTGTAGTAGTAATACTGAAAAATATATTCTCATTTGAAGACAAACTATTTAATCCAGAAAACTATGAGAGAGAGATTCTTTGTCGTCTCTTATGACACCTTCAAATACACAAACATTAAGTAGCCATTGAAAAAAAAAACACTGAGACATTATATTGGCTCAAATGAATACATATCCTGCGTCATTCAGGTGTAACTATTGTATATTTTGGTGGAAATTGTATTCGAATTGGTATCCTGTTACGAAAAATTGTAGCATGTTATTTATACCACGAAACTGATCAACTTTTCCCCAAGAAGATAGTTCGAAATCTTCTATATATATAAAAGAAGAAGGTGACTGACTGACTGACTGACTGACATATCAACGCACAGCCCAAACCGCTGGGTCTAGAGATTCCAAATTTGGCACGTAGGTTCCTTATGAGGCCTAGGGGTGCACTAAGAAAGGGTTTTACAAAATTTCACCCCTAAGGGGGTAAAATAGGGGATGAAAGTTTGTATGAAAGTCCGTCAGTTTTGAAGTTAGGATCTACAAAATTTGTATTTAGGCTGACGACTAAAAATTAATATTTACGTGTCTCAGGGTTTTTGAAAATTCGACACCCTCAAGGGTGAAAAGGGGGATGAATTTGAAAATCCTTCAATTTCAAAGTAAAATCCACATAATTTATTATTTAGGCATTAATGATGTTATTCTATGCGACGTTCATCACTGTTATTGAAATTCCACCCCAAATTCAACCCCTAAAAAGGGAAATGGGGTGAAAAAGTCTAAAAACCAATATGGGTATCGTTTGTATGGTTTATCGGGTCGCTGATTACGAAAACTACAACAATTTTGAAATCCAACGTTGTGGACGTTAAACACCATCATTCCCTTGGGATGGGGTTGGGGTGCGATAGGGTTGAAATGTGAATATGGGTGTCGTTTGTATGGTTTATCGGGTCGCTGATTACGAAAACTACAACAATTTTGAAATCCAACGTGGTGGACGTGAAATACCATCATCCCCCTGGGGATGGAGTTGGGGTGCGATAGGTTTGAAATGTCTAAAAATCAATATGGGTGTCGTTTGTATGGTTTATCGGGTCGCTGATTACGAAAGCTACAACAACTTTGAAATCCAACGTGGTGGACGTGAAATACCATCATCCCCTGGGGATGGGGTTGGGGTGCGATAGGTTTGAAATGTCTATAAATAAATATGGGTGTCGTTTTTATGTTAGGGATAGCGGTTAAATTGGCGTTAGGGGTAGGGATAGGGGCAGGGATAGGGACAGGTAGAGGTAGAGGTAAAGGTGGAGGTACAGGTAGAGGTAGAGAGGTAGAGGGAGAGGGAGAAGAAGGGGAAGGGGGAGAGGGAGGGATAGGGGGAGAGGTAGAAGTAGGCGAAGGGGGAGAGGGAGAATGAGGGGAAGGAGGAGAGGGAGGGAGAGAGGGAGGGGGAGAGGGAGCAGAAGGGGCAGGGGGAGAGGGAGGAGGGGGAGAGACAGAGGGACGGGGACGGGGAAAGGAAGGGGGGAGTGGGAGAGGAAGGGGGGAGTGGGAGAGAGAGGGAGAGGGTTTCAGTTTTTCTCAATTACTTCTGCGAATTGGCTCTGTTTTGAAATATTACATAAAGGTGTCTCTCATCTCTCTCTTTACATTTGTTAGGATACTGCTGCTAAGTTCCTCTGTTCTGAGTAATTTATGAGTAACGTCTGTATATTATATAAAATTCAGCTGGATCTTGAATTATACTCATTGATTTGCGCAGGCGAAGTCCTGTTTTTCCTTAGTTAAAAATTACCCCGAAATGACGGGAAAATATCTCATTGCAACAACATAAATACGAAATCCACGCGAGCGAAGCCGCGGGCAACAGCTAGTACAAAAATAAAATGAAACTGCACCAGCTGATAGCAGATTTTGTATGGGAGAGGTATTTTTCATATTACGTGCTATGTTCCGTGGTAAAAGTTGTTGAGTTTCATGGTCGTAAGTGACATGCTAAAATAGTGCTTATAATTTTTTTAGACCATGCATACGTCCCTTTAAAGCAATCGTGTATATCTGTTTACATTCAATATACAGTATATTAACAATTCTTTATATGTAGGTATTCTGCAAAAATATTGTCAACTCCTTTAGCCTCTCTAAGGTTGGCTGGAAGAAATTCCATTTAGGGATAAGTCCGCCTTTGCATAGGTACTATTCTCGTTTGTAATTTGTCTCCTTTTATTTGTGATGCAATAAAGAATATATACATACATACATACAGTAATATATCTCTGTTTTTATTCAAAGCAATTGGCCAAGCTAAATATGATATAACACACTGAAATACAAAAACCATTTCGAGATATTTTTATATCATACCATATTTTTTTATTTTCGAATAGAAAAGTAATTTGATTGCGGTAATATATTCAAAAATGCTGCGGCAGTTGTAACATTCATTTGACCACTGAGTGACGTCATTCCACAAGTAAAAAAAATCAATGGATAAGAAAACTTTTTTCTCTGTGCTCTTTCTGTTAAACGCCAACAGTCGGTAATGTATCTCTGTCACAAAGTAGGGTGACCAAACTATTTTAGGCTTGGGGTTGTATTATTATTGAATAATAGCAGCTTCATTTTCAATATTTTATTTGGCAAGATTTTATACTTTCGTTTATCTGAAAAGTTGTGTTTCGCTCGGCAATACGAAAGTATTTTGCGTCTCGTGCATTGAAACGCTGAGGATTCATCTTTGGTTTGGCTCGTGGCTCAATCGTAGAATCATAGAGGTAAATCAAGACAAGTCCGTGTGGTGCCGGCAAAGAATAGTACCAACCCATCTGTACCCGTGGGTGTCGTAAGAGGTGACTAAGGGCTTATTAACTGGAGGATGGGCCGCAGCGTCCTCCTGTATGTATCGTCTCATCTTACGTACTGCGGTCACCAACAACAGCGGTCGCCAGCCACAACGCTTACAAGCATGGTAGCTATGGTAAATCCCCTTCCAAGTAGTTCTGAAGGGAGCTTGTCCTGTAGTGGATGTTTCATTTGATGTTATGTATAACATGAAAGTATTATTCAAGCATGATATTATTTGCATGTCATGAATATTATTCAAGCATATCATGAGTGCAAAGTACATCACCCGAAATATTCAAAATTACAATTTTTTCTTTACAAAAGTGCGGTTTGATGGGATTGACATTCGTTAAATATAAAGTAGGGATGGATTATTACTTTTCATGTATTATGGTTCATATTTTAACAGATTATCAGGGTACATTAATTTTTGATGTCTCAAAAAATATATTTTATCACTCGGTGATATTCAACAATTGGATCGGAGTTTTTTCAGCAGCAGCATTCTTTTTGTTTGTTTCCAAAATAAACCTTTTTTCATTTTTTCTTCTTCCTTTCTTGCTTTCCAGAAAAGTCCGAGTACGATGCGTCATCATCAGAAGCAAAGCAATAAATAATATTTGATTTGTATTTTATGACTTATTGTTTATTGATAAACAAATTTTATTAAAGGTACGAAATGTAACAAAATTATCGAATAAATAAAAGGTTTTATTTCTTAATTCATAGATTTAGTTCCGACTTTACATTTTTTTTTTACTCACACGGAATAGGAATAGGTTCTAAAATATGGACTGGCTCTTAAACTTTACCTCATTCATACGTTTCTTAATATTATGGCCCAAGTCTTTGGTAGGTTTACTGAAATAAACTACCAATATTTACAAACATCAAAAGACTTAAAACCAATATGTTGTTCATTCTCACTACTTATTGAACACCACTCATGCATCAGCTGTCTTTCTGTCCATCTATCTATACGTGCGTCTCTTCTGTCCGTCCGTGAACTACAGGCCGATAAAGGTCTTTGTTGGTATTCTTGTAAAAACTCAATATCAACCAACTGCATTTCGGCCTAGTCGCGAGCCCCCTACTTTTTAAATGAAGTTATGGATAAATCGAGAAAATAGGTCGGTCTATCAATGAATAAAACAAAACAAAATTTCTCCCAAATTCCAAAACAATACCTTCTAAAATTAACTACCAACCACTTAAATATGAGCAAGAATACATCTCTCTCAGCGAGGTGGTTTGCTTCACTACTACTACACGACGAAGTTTTGTATTCTGTGGGTAAAACTTTAGATTATGGACCGTCGAATTAAAAGCTGATTTTTTTTGGGAAAAGGTTTTACCTTACCTAGCCCACCTGCAAAGTTTCAACCTGCGGAAATTTCTAGTCTTTGAGAAAAAAAATATTGAAATTTAAAGTTCAATATTTTCTTACCATAAAACCCACAAATTACTGCCTAGAGTTTATATTATATAACAAGGCGTAATTCGTTTCTGGCACTCGCCGGCCGCTACCGCGGCACGCTCGCTCCGCTCGCTCGGCTCGTGCGTTGTGGTCGCAAGACAACCTAACCCAACCTAACAAACCTATAAGCCACCAGGGGTGATCTGAACCCATTTACAACCCGCCCACGGCCTTTTAAATTTACTCAGTCAACATAACCTCAAAATTAGCCTACTCGGTGGGTCATAATGTATGGAACTTACGATTTTCATTAATTTTTTTCTCAGAAACTAGAAATTTCCGCAGGTTGAAACTTTGCAGGTGGGCTAGGTATGGTAAGACCTTACCCCAAAAAAAAAATCAGCTTTCAATTCGACGTTCCATAATCTAAAGTTAAGCCCTGTTGCTGTCACTTTCTGTTTCGATGATAAAGAAAGTGACAGCATAAAAATTAAAGGAAATTTAACTTTAATGTTGCTTTATGCAACTGGCCGTAAGAGGCATACCAATATCGAAAGATGAAACTCTTGAATGAAAAGATGAAAATCGTAATGTTCTTTGGGACAAGTTGTTCAGTTTTATGGGCAGTTTCCGCAGATTCACATCCCACAGTACTGATGTGGTTGTACCTTTTGTTTTCCTGTATGTTCAAACAACGTACATTATAGCCACCCTACTTCATACGTAAAACAATTCGGCTTTTTCATAGAAAAATCAAAGGAATAATGCATACCCATAGAAGAATATTCCGCAAATAGCATAGCTATCAATTTTGCAGCCATTTACGCAACAATATTTCACTGTTTTTGCAGAAAAATGCGTGATTTTAAACAACATTTAGCATGACATAAAAATGTGTCAAAGACGGGGATACCAGTAATGTGTAAAAAAATATTACCAAAAAGGTTGACGACCAATGAAGAAGTACATAACCTGCTTGACCATAAACAACACAATTAGATAAAAAAAAATTAGAGTTTAGTAGCTAAATCACAGAACCAAAAGCACCCGAAAGATATTTAATTTTGACGATTTAGCTGTAAAAAGGTTTTCTATATAAAACCAAGCATAACTTGGCTAAAGATTTTTCCTACCAACCCGCGATTTCGTTTTGGTATGGCAATCGTTTCATCGTCTACAACTGTGAAATGACGTCATCAACTTTAAAACTGAAAAAATTAATATCAAATTAATAATAGTATTTTAGGCCGAATAAAACAAATTAGTTTCCTAAAATAGTCTAAATTTTCAGTTAAAAATATTTTAAAAATCATTTTTATTTATTTAGCTTAGCGAATTGTCAATGAGAGGGGGCATTAAAACAAAATAGGCGCATAGAAACATAGGCATAAAACTTGTAAATGCCGTCGTTTCAAGCCACTGTTTTTGTATTATCATAAGTATATTTTTCCCTGTAAGTTTTCCTGAAAAAGTTAAATAAATAATAAATAAAATACCTTAAATCGTTTGCTGGTCTTGGCGAGGTACCGCAGCCATAATCGCGGCATCTCGTGTTCCGGCTGTTCGAATAACGTCAGTTTAGGGTTGTATGGGAGCAGTTTGTGTTCTACAGGCGTTATCGTGCGATTTTCAAAGAATTTCTGTAAATAGAAGAAAATACATTAAACAATCACTAACTGATTTGATTTATTCAACAAAAACACATGAAATAAGGCCAGTTTTCCTTTATTATAGTGAGATATTACTCTGAAAGCAGGATGGCTTTATATAAGGTGTTTTAATTAGACCCGAACATTGTTAGGGTTACCTCAAACACCAAAATGAATATTGGTGTATATTATTTTTTAAATTTCTATCTATACGCTAGTTTTCGAGAAAAATCCCAAAAAAAATACCGCAACATATTGTAAAATGAACACTCCGTATCAGCACAGGTGTCAAGCGCCTCGCTGCCGCCCTTTCAATTTATTGAATGTATAGTCGTGAGACAATCGCGCTCAAGGCCCTAGGAATATTTGGGTCTAATTAAAAAACACGTTATATAAAGTCCTTTATGTGTGATCGAGATAGACTGCTGTCAATATCTCGCGACCTAAAATACAAAAATTAAATAGCTGGGTCTACACCGGACGATCCAGTACGCTCCGGCCGGGTGAGGTCGGATAGCGCGATCCGTGTACGTGCCGCGCCCCGTCGGATCGCAGTGGATCGTCCGATGTAGCTATTTACTTAAACGGGTGAGAGTAAAGACGGGTGGTGTCAAATGGATAATATTACAGTCTCGAAATGGATAATACCCTAGTATCAGAAAAAAATAAAAGATACTTCTTTGATAAGAGAAAATTCTGACGGCGCGGCGCTACCAAACTTCCGAGCGGCTATATCGAACATAAAAACTCTAATATGTGATCGACGTATGAGCGCGCGGCAGGATCGCGGTTCCATAAAACATATCGTGGGAAACGATCTCCGATCAAAATTTGGTGCTTCCTGTGTGGATCCAACTAATTTACAATCAGGTCTATAAATAATAAAAATCACAAAATTTCACTTTCAGTAAAACTTCCATACATGTCCCGTGTGGTGCCGGCAAATATTAGTACCATCTCATCTCTACCCGTGGGTGTCGTTAGAGGCGACTAAGGGTAAATAAACCAGAGGATAGGCAGCAGCATCCTTCTGTGTATCGTATCATCTTACAATCTGCGGTCACCAACAACCGCGGTCCATGGTGCCAACCGTAACGCTAATGAGCGTGATGACTATGGTACTTCCCCTCCACATTGTTTCAGCTAAACTGGAATTTTGGAGGGAGTTCCCTGTCCTGTAGTGGACGTTTCATGGGATGTTATGATGAGACTGTCGATCTGGTTAAGCCGTGCCAAGCCACTGTATTACGCCAGAGCAAGACCTCAGTAATCCCGTAGATTTTTAATAGATGACTTACCGCGATAGGGTTATCCTTGCACTTGCGGGCTCGGTTGACGTGTGATTGCAGCCACTTGGAGGTGATCCAGGGCAGCATGTGCTTGCTGACGAGCGTGCAGGCTGCAACCAGCCCCCAGCGGCCCTGCACGTTCTTGGGCCGAGGGAATAACTTCGGGTTGTCCTCTATGTACTGCCAGAATTGATCCAAGCCCAATGCTATCAATCTGGAACATTGATTTGTTGAAGGTGGCAGGGCTTTTGTGCAAAGTCCGTCTGGGGAAGTACCACCCTCTTGCTTTTTTCTGCAGAGAATCAACAGTGTTTGCACTGCTGCGTTTCGGTTTGAAGGGCAAGGGAGCTAGGGAAATTACTGGCACATGAGACACACCATCTTAATTCTCATGGTGGGCAACGCGCTTTGCTGTCTTGTTAGTGTCAATTAAGCAACTAATAAGTCAGTAGGCGTTATGGGCGGTGGTGGCCACTTACCATCAGGTGGCCCTCAAGCTCGCTTGCTTACTTGTTACATAAAAAAAAAAAAAAATAATTTTTAAAGATTCAAGCTAGATTTGAATTTTCTATACAAAGGACAGCTTATTTACTAATAATTTATAATTTCATAATTTATTCCCAATTGCGTGCTGCATGTTATAAAATCTTACAGATGTTAAGTAGAGACAACGGCATGTAGCGCCGTGTTCGGAAACTGCAACTTAAACCTATATAGTAATAATAATATTCCAACCACAAATATTCATTAATTATTTTTATATAAAAATGTTTTACTATGTATGTAATTAAACACCATTTTCACACTAGTTCCACTATTTATTAGTAAAATTTATACAGAGTGCGACCGGTTTCGAGTTAACATCGTCAGGCACTGTTAAGACTGCACTCCGCGCACACTAGTGCCCTCATCAGAATTTAATTAATTTCTTTGAATTGGAGACCAAAATGAAAAATTGAAGAATGGCTAATTGTTCTTTGTCAGGATAGCGTTATTTTAAACTATTTCAATTAGCTTTATGTAATCTTGTTTATTCAAAATCCTTAAAACGGAAATTGGTGGCCACCGCGTTCCGTTCAAAGGATTTTGAATAAACAAGATTACATAAAGCTTATTGTAATAGTTTTAAATAACGCTATCCTGACAAAGAACAATTAGCCGTTCTTAAATTTTTCATTTTGGTCTCCAATTCAAAGAAATTAATTAAATTCTGATGAGGGCGCTAGTGTGCGCGGAGTGCAGTCTTAACTCGAAACCGGTCGCACTCTGTATAAATTTTACTAAATAAATAGTGGAACTAGTGTGAAAATGGTGTTTAATTACATAAATAAATTGGAGTTCCATCAAGTAATAACAACACAAAGTATGTTTTACTATGTCATATTAAGGTGATGTCAGTATACAGCGTGAATTTGTGTTGGTTTCGCACCCGAAGCCCAGTTATTCTACTCATGATTACAAGTAACTTTCCCGAAGAAAAAATTTTTTTACTCGTAAAATTTTTATCGCTTCTTCATAGTAAAGTTGTCACGTGATCGACTCATTTTGTATGGGGAGGCGAAAAATTTTTTTCGAGTAAAAAAATTTTTTCTTCGGGATAGATGCTTGTTTTCATGAGCAGAGTCACTGGGCTTCAGGTGCAAAACCAACACAAATTCACGCTGTATGTATTAACAGAGATTTTAATTATTTTTGAATATTTGTATTTTACTTTCAGACATCATGCTTAAGGGAATTATTAAATTTTTTGATTAATCTGTTGTATGGACTTTTACTAAATATCGTCAAGTTTCTTTTAAGAGGTGTTCACTGAGCAAGGAACCACGAGGTGCTAATCTCTCTTTATGTCGTAGGTTTCAGCCGTAGATATCTTATTTTTAGGGTTCCGTACCTCAAAAGAAAAAAACGGAACCCTTATAGGATCACTTTGTTGTCCGTCTGTCTGTCTGTCAAGACCCTTTATCAAAGAACGGGTAAAGGTATCAGGTTGAAATTAATACCATATATTAGGATCCATGAACCACACAAGATCTGAAAATTTCAATTTTTTACAACGCACTCAAAAGATATGGCATTTTATGTCCTCATCTCCATACATTTATTCAAAAATGCAAACCCTACAGGGTACTTCCCATTGACCTAAAATTATGAAATTTGGCAAGAAGCTAGGTCTCACAGTACAAATAATGGGAAAAGTCTGAAATCATTAAATATTACAACTTTTCTCACAACTAATGGTAACCAATTGTGGTGAGCTCCCGTTTCAAGAACATTCATATAAGAGAGGGGTCAAGTTGGATGGTCGCTGGGGCGATTTTTGTTTTAGTTCTATTCAAAAACGGGAACACTTACAAACTTGAAAATTGGTATGTTTATAGTGCATAAGCTATAAAATAACAACAAATGATAAAATTTGGTCAAGCGCGTGTCGGACTAAAAAAATCTAGCAAATTAACTTACTGAAATTTCAACTAATACAATTATGTTTATGTGGTGGTACGGAACCCTCAGTGCGCGAGTCCGACTCGCACTTGGCCGGTTTTTTTTTAAAAAGGTGCTCATATTTCTTACCAAATAGACCGACTTCTCTGAAGCGTTAAGAGTTCGTTTTGAATAAAATGTGGTCTGCAGCACCCTCTAGCGCGGATGTTAGCAAGAATTCGGACACACTTTTTTTGTCTACGAACACGTCATGCATGTACGTTAGTGCTGTCGCCCCACAAGAGATGCTAACTATCGTGGCGACTCCGAATCGGTTTAGACTCGCTCTATTTACATTGTATTCTGCACGTTATGAAGAATCCACATTGAATAAAATACCTCTGAATCTGACGGTATGTCCCCTTCATCCAATATACAACGTGATTTTTTATTCACCAAAAAAAATTTAAGGGATGATTCTGCCCAAGAAACTGAACAACTTTTCCCTAGGAACATAGGTCGAAATACGAAAATCTATTTTTGACCTCCCATAGAAACTGCATCAGCTGATAGCGCATTTTGTATGGGAGGACAAATTTGGTTTTTCGTATTTCGACCTATGTTCCTTGGGAAAAGTGGTTCAGTTTCATGGGCAGAATCATCCCTTAATTTCTTTCTGGTGAATGAAAAATCACGCTGTATACCACGCATTTTAGCTGGAAATCTTGTGCACTTTTAAAGATTCAGATATTTTTATTCAATGTAGATTCTTTACAGAATACTTATTGAATGTCATGCAGAATACAATGCAAATAGAGCGAGTCTACACCGTTTCTGATCGTGCTATGGCAGCGTAAGATACGACAAGAAACCACTGCAGCACGGCCTACTTTGAGAGTCTGCTTTTTATGTTGGAATGTTGCAATTATATACTCACTCATCCTCGCTCCGTCGATACCCAAACCGTCGGTTGTTATCTGCTCTATAAGGCATTGCAGGCAATAGGTACGGATATTGGAACACAGTGCTGTTCGCAACCACCTCCATGAATAGCTCTGGGAAGTTGCCAACGTACAAGTGGTTATTAAAGAAGCGTCGACGGCTGCAACGATAAAGGATTACATACTGAAGTCATTCCATCTGTACTTACTGTTTAGTGATGGGCTGAATATTCGTTTATTTTCTGTATTTGACATTCAGCAGGTTTACAAATTATTTTTATTCGGCCGAATAATCGGCTAAAACACCAAATGTTTGGTATTGTGGAGTGCTTAACGTTGAATTTTGCGTTTGTGTGGACACACCGGACAAAAGCAAAATTTTAAGATAGTATTTAGGTAGATACTATTTAGTTACGTAGCTTTTAATATTTGCTAGGACTCCCCTCCGCCGTCGGCCATCTTGGATTTAATAGAGCTATCTCGACTTCTAAATCACATACAGTGGTGTCGATTCTGGCAGACCCAAACTAAAACTAAACTAAATTTGACAGGTCTAAAAATGATGCTGTCTTTTATTAGTCTGTGGGGAGTAACAAAGACAGCAACACATTTAGGCCTGTCAAATTTAGTTTAGTTTTAGTTTGGGTCTGCCAGAATCGACACCAGTATGTAGTATCACAATAATCAATCACACATAATCCTTGCGTTTAACGCCTTTTGATGGGCGCAAAACCAATAAAATGAAACCAATTTAGTTTCGCCGGTAGAATAGCAGTTCAGTTTAGGAACTTTAAGAATGCCGGCAGTCATCAAATATTCGGTTCGGTAAAATTTTTCACCTTATATTGGGCCGGATATTCGTATTCGATGAAACATGTTCGGCCCATCACTATAACTGATATTACAAATACGAACGTAATATCTATGTCCGTCTATAACGAAATGTGGTGATGAAATAGGGGAACTCGCGGAAGGAAATAATCTCCTTTTTTTAAAGTCCAACCGAAGCAAGTTGCATTGGTTGCTAAGTGCCTGATAATATTTATTTATCTAAAATACAAGGGAGTTAGAAGTTGAAGAACTAAAGTAACTGTAATAGCCCTGAGAATCGCTAAACTAAAGTGGCAGTGGGCAGGGCACATCGCAAGAATAACCGATGGCCGATGGGGCGTAAGGGTTCTAGAGTGGCGACCACGTACCGGAAGACGAAGCGTTGGCAGGTGGACCCCCGCAAGGTGGACCGACGATCTGGTGGCGGGCGCGGGAAGCCGCTGGATGCGAGCCAAGCAGGACCGCGAGTCATGGGGATCTTTAGGGGAGGCCTATGTCCAGGAGTGGACGTCTTACGGCTGATATGATGATGATGAAGGGAGTTAGTGTGTGAACGCTCATAAACATATAACTACGTGGTTGCTTGATAAAGCTTATATTTTTTACTAGTAAATAAAGGTCTACATACTTACCATCTTTCCGCTTCTTTCTGAATGAACCTGTAGTGAAATTGAAATACGTTATGAGTTCGTTCGTTTAAAAAAAATAACTTAAAATAGTATACAGGGTGACTTTGCAGTTATTCGACAAATTTTAAGGGTAATTTCTATATCGATAACAGAATTTACCCTCAAGTTTAACCAAATGTCTTCAAAGTCACCCTGTAGTATTATCGGTCCACCAGGCTCTACTTACTCAATGAGCTGTTTGTTCTCATCATTGTCCACCGAGACGGTCTCTTCCCAGCTGTTGGCGAGGTCCAGAGCCGGCTTCAGGTTGCAAACATTCACCACCGAGTTCGGGTTCGCATCCACCATCTTGGTGAATTGTTCCTGTTCATATAATAAGCTCTATTTTATTATACAACGAACATCTACAACATGTAATGAAACGTAATAATTTTTGCCATCTGCATCAGCTGATGGCGCATTTTGTTTGGGCGGTAAATTTTTTTTTCGTTTTTCAAGTTATGTCCCTTGGAAAATGTGTCCAGTTTCATGGGTCAGAGTTGTTATCCACTGGCGTGCCCCATCAAGATATTTATTTTTTAGTAATTTGCCTTTGGGTACCGGTAGTACCCAAAACCAGCAACCTATCGAGCAACCTATTGAAATATTCACGAGCGCTACAAGAAACCTAGCGCAAAGTTTTATTGTTGTGATTATACTACACATCTGTGTAGTGTGATGATGTGATGATGGTAGTTGAAATAAGAACAAGATACTCGCGTGGTTGACGAATAGAGTGCAGGTAGTTGGAAGCCGCCAACTAGCTGTCTCAACTGTTGCAGGATCAATTTATGTGTAGTGTGGGGAGGTGATGTGAGGGTAGTTGCAATCTTCTATAATCAAACACCAACTAAATAAACACTTTCCAATATTTTGCTACTGATATGGCGTTATCTGATGCCTCACTCTGACTCTCGGTAGTACAGGTGGAGGGGCTCAATGGACAAGAGAGCAAAAGCGCCATGTTTTGAGACGAAGCTTAAATAACAACTAATAACTGTAACATCACTGTAACTATGACTGGTCTGCAAAGCCCCATCTCATGATGTTTTCTCTTCAGCGACCAATTTGAGTTCGCAGGCAATTAAGCGACTTCCAGGTTGACCACTGCAGTTTGTATCCAGGTGGCAGAATTTCTGCAGGCGGAACGTATCCTGATGGAACTGGATATTTTGCGACCCACAGTTGCTCTCTTGTCGAGCTTGGATTATTGGATGTTATGGAATCAGTTGAACTAAGGAAGCTTTTACAGCTTTTGAGGCGGACTTGGGCATTGTGTTGTTGTGCAGTACATGTCCGGATTCTACTTCTCGTTTGAGTCTCAACTGCACAAGCTACTTCATTCGAGTACATCTAGTTGTGTGAGGGTAGTTGTAATAAGTACCAGATACTCGCGGGGTTGACGAACAGCTGCAGGATCAGTATCTGTGTGTAGTGGGAGGGAGTGACGTGAGGGTAATTACAATACGAACCAGATACTCACGGGGTTGACAAAGAACTGCAGGTAGTTGGAGGTCGCGAGCTGGATGTGCTGTCTCAACTGCTGCAGGATCAGTGTGTATATATTGTGTGGGAGTGACGGGAGGGTAGTTGGTACGGACCAGGTACTCCTTGTAGGTGTGCGCCTGCGCCCAGTGCGCGGGGTTGACGAACAGCTGCAGGTAGTTGGAGGCGGCCAGCTGGACGTGCTGCCTCAACTGCTGCTGCAGGATCAGAATCTGCTCCGGCAGGATCTACACCCACAACCAGATGTCCCGTTATTCTCCGCGCATGGGTGACAGGCAGGCGGAGAGCCAATTAACGATTCGCTCGCCTCCCCCCGCCTGCCGCGCTCACCCCCGCGACTCATTTTTTTATTTCTGCGCATTGACGGTCACAGCCAGAGTTATTTTATACGTCGTATATTAATGTTATCGACAAAGTGATTTAGTCATTATACACAATGACCAGATATTTTAATAATGTCCAATATCAATAGACAATGTAAATAGTAGACAAAATAAATGTTGAATTAATCACATTGTCCAATAATTAAGAATAATATTCATGTCCTACAGTTTTTGGACAGGATGATAAAAAGACGTGTTTTATTAAGAATATACTATGTCCAAAAATTTTAGTGCAAGCATTTTTACCTCAATTGAACTATCGGAATCGTTATGGCGGCGGAAGCGTGATTCTCAAATCGACACTAAATAAAGACATAGCATACAACACAACATACAATGAAATCCTTCTAATTCCTAACCTAAACCTACAATAACATAAACCTTACCTAACCCAACCCAATCTAGAGACATGAACATGACCATCTCATGGATGACTATTTTACTGCGACATACCTAATTTATCACATTGTATGTTTCATGATGACCAGACAATGTGATAAATAATAAAGTTTAAGTAATAATTGCCCAATTTGACTAGTCATTATTAACAGTACGAATAATGGCCAAACTAATCACTTAGTCATGTCTTACAGAAAAGGTTATAGAAGATCGTGACCAGTGGAAAGCCGCGAGGACTGGATTGTGCCCAGCAGTGGGATCTGGAAAACAAACCTATCTCCATCATAGCTGTCCACGAATGTTCACTGTGTTCTATAACTATAAGAGCCCTTATGTAAGGCATTGTAAGGTATTTTTAAAGAAGAACAATGAAATAGTAAATTTAAAATTTTACATGATTTTATGTGTACAATAAGGATGATGCCTGGGTCGAAAACTAAATAAAACGCTGTTTCCATCTAAACTAAAACCATTTCAAATTTAGTGCGATTTTTTTTTATATTAAAAATATCGTAAAACACGAAGCTGAACTGTGACGTCATAGATAGGTGATTTCATACAAAATATATGGAAGATTTTTGTTTTGAAATCCAACAAAGAGTAGTTGATTTGACTAGGTTGTTCTCATACCTATTACAGAACTTACAAACAAAGGAGATTTAAAAAGGCAGGCTTATCTCTACAAAAGATAAGCCCAAAAAAGTTACAGCATTAAGGTTCCCACGGAGTGACGAAATCCTATACAAACATTGATTGGTTTTAATTTTTGAAAGGTAAGACCAAACTTTACCAAACTTCGTAGACATAATCAAATGCAATATATCTATGCTTTTAATTAGTTTTTGTTTGAAAATATTAACCAAAAACAAAATTAGAACGAATTTAATTTCTGACAAATTTCACGCAAAATACGTGTCACTTGCAGCCAGGTACAACATACGTAATACACTTTAAAATTAAATGGAAACCAATCGTAAGCATTGATTTAATAGTGTACTTTGAAAATAAACTAAAAAAATATGAATAAATTAAATATTAAGTTAATGAAAACGAAATAACCACAATGTTTCGATAAATAGCTAAATTTCGGCCCGTTCGCTGCAGCTTCTCTCTCGTTAGCGGGGGTGTGCAGGTATAGAACGGGGTCGGGGGAGGGACGTCTAGCACGGACTGTCTCCGCCTTCGATTTTCTTTGTTATTCTTATCAGTGCAGTGCGTCGTTAGCTCTCCGCGCGATTGCACTGAGCGTATTCATTTTACGTGCTTTTCGATAGGTACTCGATACAGCTTATGTATTTTTCAACACATTTGCTCATAAAACAGCTCTATTTGCACTGTATTTAGGTCCATAATCCAGCTTATTAAAAACGCGTGCTTTTCTCATTATATATTACAGCACTAGTTATATAATTTTTTATTTTTTTTTATATTAACAAAGAGCAAGGAGTTCTAATGTCTAAAATATTTATGACATTTTCGTAAATATATACCTAATGTTGATAAAAATATAATATATAAACAGTTTGTTGCATGAGATTAGTTAAATTTGACAACAAATTAACATTAATTGATTTTTTAAGCAATAAATTTAAAGTTTTTGTACTTTTTCAATGACTACGCTGTTTGGGAGCATTGCCACAGCTTCGTCACAGCTCCTCATTTGAAAAAAGAAATGCGCGCGCAACAAGAATTCCGCGCGCCATTTTTCAGAAGTATTTTCATTTGCTTTGATTTTTGTGACTAACTAACAATGTCGTTCGTCGGTTTCAAGCAATGAAGAAGAACTTAATTTAACCCCACAGTAAATAATTACTGGGGCACCAAATGCAAGTGAGTCTCCTTCCAGCATAATCAAAGGAAAAATAGGTACATTCTTGCCTACGAAAAGTTCATTGAATGGAAGAACAGCAAAAATGCCATTTCGTTTTCAGAGAATGTCTTTTTGGCTTATTTCAATGAGCTGGCGAATAAGTATAAACCTAGCTCTTTGTGGTGTATTTATTCCATGTTGAAAAGTATTGTGAGAACGAAAAATGGAGGCTCAGGAATTGCAGGTAAGCGAATTTGATTCGTTTTTATTCGCAAATGTGTTGAAAAACGTCGTAAGAAGCTTGTGCGCTTTGGTGATTACACCCTCGGCTCCATTACGCCCTCGCCTGCGGCTCGGGCTGCAATTTCTGAGCCTCAGCCGTAATATCCAAAATAGCGCACGTGCATCTTAATGTACTATAATGTATTATGCTGGAAGGTAGTTTTGATTACGAAGCGTTATTTCACTATTGGTTATTTGACTAAATTTATTTTATATTTTTTATAATGAAGCTTTTTTCACGAATAGCCTGGTATAAATAGTTTTGAATCTTTTAAAATAAGGAAATTGTAAATCTTTTAATATAAGGAATATAGTACTTCATGTTAATTATTATATTATTGTAATAGCTCACTGAATAACTTTTCAAGGACTCACCTCTGTTTGTTTTATATTGGGTATCCTATACTATTAAACGAGCAATATTTGTATATACTCGTATATATATATATATATATTTGTAATCGGTTTCTCGAAAACGGCTCTAACGATTTCCATGAAATTTACCATACGGGGGTTATTGCTTAGAAAGCGATTTTATGTGTGATTTAGAAGAAATAACCAATATGAAAAAAATATGTATTTTTCTACACATTTGCGCATAAAACAGCTCTATTTGCACTGAGTTAAGGTCGATAATCTAGCTTATCAAACACGCGTGCTTTTTCCATTATATTACCGCACTAGTGTTTTATTTCTCAATTTTTTTTTATTTCGGCAGGGAGCAAGGAGTTTTTATGTCTATAAAATCCATAATATTTTCATGAATAAATTAACATTGTTCGATAATATGATCAATAAACATTCATTTCACGATAATATTTATATTAATTAACTTAGTAACAACAAATTCGTATTTTATAGTAGAATTTACAACAAATGCACAAAACGAACCATTTTTCCGAGACTTTTAGCAGCCCGAGCCGAAGGCGAGGGCTGATTGTAATGTCGAGGATAAAATGGTTTTGTGGACGAGTTAAACTCTGCTTTTCACTTTGATTGCGAGGAAATAAAACGTAATTGTACTCTCTAAATGTAACTGAAGAATGAGTTGTTCTGCTTTAGTGAAGAATATGTTGACGCGCTCGCGGCGCTTGGTGCAGCAGGCCCGCGCGCAGGGCGTACACCACCGCGATTACTTTTTTGCCCTAGTGCACAAAATTCGATTTTGTGCAGCCTATATCCTGCACAAAGAAGCATTTTCAGAGCATGAGAAGTGAAAAATAATAATGACTAAGCTATTTGGCAGTTTAGTCAATGTCGCATCTGTGTCCGCTAAAACAGCGCGCGCCATTTTTACAAATATTTGCGGTGTTTACATTGTGTTTATTGTAATTATTTTCAAAAGTATCGACTCCAACAATAAAAAAAATCCCGGTCAAGTGCGAGTCGGACTTGCGCGCTGAGGGTTCCTATATACCTTTAGTATTTTTGGAAGCAATAAATCCATTTTTAGAACCGGAAAACTAAATTTGATTGTTAAGGTTTTTTGCAGATTTCTAAAAACCTGTGCAATTCAGAAAGATCGTTTTATTTTTGCTGTAATATTACACAAACTTCTATCGACTGTAATTAATTCAGATTTTTCCTTTCACAAACTTCGGAGATAAGGGGGGGGGCATTGTATTTTTTTTGACATTTTTTATCATAAATTGAAAACTAAGAGTAGTAAAAAATACAAAAAAATATTTTAGAATTTGTAAGTAAAGCCCTTTCATATGATACCCCACTCGACCTAGTAACGACAATTCTAAAGTTTGCCCCCCTATTTGGACCCCCTTTACTTTAATAATCATCTTTATTTTTACTCTTTCATGTGCATTTAAGTTGGGCAACCATATTCTAAAACCATTCCAAATTTCAAATCGATAGCATGAGTGGTTGCTGAGATATACAGGTATGACAGACAGACGGACAGACAAAGCGGCACCATAAGGGTTCCTTTTTTTACCAATTTGGTATCGGAACCCTAAAAAAAACAGTAATTAATGTAGTTTCTCAACGTAGAAAATACTAAGGCACGAAACACAAGTCTGGAGAATCGGGTGTACGTTGTCTACGTCTTTTCCTTCGGGAAAAGAGGTACCTAAGCAAATTTTACTTGTTTTTATTCGCAAATGTGTTGAAAAAAGTCGTCAGAAGCGCGTGCGCTTTGGACATTACATTACAATAGATGCACTTGCATCTTAATGTCCTATAATGATTTTATTAAAATATACTATATTATGATTTAATTCTCGAATAATAAACCTGGATTTTTATCAGTACGACTAAGTTATTATTGTTTCTTCGCCATTCACCACACAGTTCATCATTCTTAGAAATAGTTCAGTTGTAGAAAAATATGCCGTCAAAAATGAGCGCAAAGCAAGCAAAACATTACAAAATTATTATAAAGCTATTTGACTAGGCTGCCCGTTGGCCACCCGCCCCGCACGCCGCGCCCGTCAAGACCCAAAAACTGGTTTCGCGAGACAATATCGTGCTCTTGCTCTTTTAGCGGCTTGTCGCACTCAGGGTGAGACAGCAACAGAAGAGAGTACTCGGCGCATGATCCCAGCGCGCGATTTCTCGCTCGGTTCGTGGGGCTCTTAAGCATTCAGCATGCTTTAGCATTAAGAGCTGAACCAACACTGTCATAATATTGAAATTGAAAACATTCCCAATAACACAGTTCAAACTGCTATAGATTTTACCAATTTCAGGGCATTCATGATGTAAATACAAAGTAGGCTCTTATAGAGGTTAACTTGTAGCTGCCTGGTGGTGCCCTGTAAACTTTGAAGTCTACTTCAACTTCCGACCATTTTCGGCCCTGGCGACTTCTGTCGACTCCTTACAAAGGATTTTGGCGCTACCTTCACACCCCTGCGTCTGCTGAGAAAATTAATGTTATTTATAGGTATACTAGTTATCTTAAAGAACGTTTTAAATTCCTCTGTGATTCGCAGGGCAGGGAATTGCGCCCTTCTTATAATCTGCTTCTGTGGTGCCCTCCCCACCGTACCGAATTCTGTCACCAATCCTACTCTATTCAAGCGATTTTTCTCTGGAATGCACTTCCTGAGGCAATTAGAAATGCTCACAGTCGCAGCTCGTTCAAAGTAAAACTTCGTTGCCACTACCTAACACCAACTAACGTCTTCTTTATGAAATACTGACCTGCCTCTGCATCAACCTAAGGTAGACTGTTAGATAATACCTTTAGGCGTTAAGTCCGCCTAACGTACCTTTGAGCATTAAGTTAAATAAAAATAACTTTTTACTTCTCATGCTCGAAAAGTTGTAGTTTATGCTGGGTATAGGCAGCCTAAAATTGCACTTGATCAAAAAAGTAATTTCTTCTTCTAAATTGACTTTCAAGCCAGTCATACCATAGAACTCTTATGACATCTCATTTCGTTATATACTTACAATATATTTATATTCGGAGTTTTTAATCCTATAAGTATTGAATAGAAGGGTCAACATTAGTAACAAAAATATTACAAAAAATGTACTTTTCTAAACTACTTTTACGTTTTATTTCCTCGCAATCAAAGTGAAAAGCAGAGTTTATAACTCGACCATAAAACACTTTTTATCCGCGGCTTAATTAATAGGTCTTTTACCTATGAAATTGCCGAAATTTTCTTACAGATTATTGAGATCATATTTGCTATAATTCTAATGCTATTTTTTTCATTTGTCATATTTGAAAGTTGACTTCAAGGTTATCAATTTACGCATAAAATAAAGTTTTTATTTTTAGTTTGATATAATATAAAATTAAAAGTTCGAAAATTGTTCGTCTTAAATGTCGTCCGATTTCATCATTAAATTTGTTATATTTTTATACAGATAATATTTTTCTAAAATTAAATTTAAGCTTCTGTTAGCTTAATATCTTCCCAATAATGCTTAAAAAAAAATAAAAAATTGGATTTATAATTCCTAAGAAAAATGCAAAAATGTTAGTACTGAAAATTGAGTTTACGTAAAATTCGCCATACAAAACGGCAATTTCATAGGTAAAGACCTATTATTAGGGTAAGCCTTGTATAAAAAGTTGTGTTTTATGCACTTGTTGTAAAAACTACTATACCTTGACGGAGGTGTCGAGGTTGACGTGTAGCGTGGCGGGTGCCTGCAACCGCTGAAGTAGCCGCGGCATGGCGGGCAGCCCGCTCGCGGCGGGAACCACCTCCACGGACTGCTCCGATACCAACACCTTCACGCCCTTGCGTCTGCTGAGGAAGTAACCGATCGTGAGGGTATGAGGGATAGCTTTCTGAAGGGCATGATGAGGCAACAAAACTGAACAACTTTCAGGAAATGAGAAAAAATCTGCATCTCCATAAAAATTGAAACCTTGATTGGATAGTTTATTTATTTATTGATCCAGTTGCAAATTACATGTCATCTTATAAAACTAGTAAATGTCAATGGCATGCAACGCCTTGTTCAGGCACAGCAACATATCTTAATCTAATTACATTATTTTAACGGCGCAATTATTTATATAATCTATACGAAAATTAAATAAATAAATCATCTAATTTCTACAATTCTTTATCAGTAAGGAACTCTTTCACAGAATAATAACATTTCGCAATTAATATGTTTTTGAGTTCGTTTTTGAATTTGTCATCACTTTCTACCGACCGAATGCTCCCTGGAATCTTATTGTAGATTTTCACAAATCTATTCAAAGGGCTATTACAAAACATAGTCATACAACTTGTGAATTTTTTTAATGTATCCTTAGGTCTCAAATTCCGGGTTTGCGTTTCTCTTGTTTGTTCAAACATGTAGCGGTATTTCCTGACAAATTGGCACACTTCCAAAATATATATTGAGGGAAAGGTTAGTATTTTATACTTTTCGAAGTACGGTCTACAACTTGTTCTACTGCGTATGTTAAAGAGGATGCGGATGCATTTTTTCTGCATAATAAAAACATCATGCGAATCGGTACTTTCTCCCCATAGGACAACCCCGTATCTCAGCCATGCGTAAGCCTGTCCGTAGTATGTCGATAATGCTGTCTCAAAGTTTGTGTTCCTCTTTACTATGCTCAGCGCGTAAACAAAAGTTGATAGTTTTGTTTTTACTGTTTGAACGTGTTGCTTCCAATTAATGTTTGTATCCAATATTATGCCTAAAAGTTTGCAATTTTTTACCTCTTCTATTTGTGTACTCGTGTGTTTGTATGGGGAGGCCGGTTATATTTTCATTACCTAAACGTTTCATTTACTGAAAGTTGTTCAGTTACGTTGACAGATCACGCCTTTTCAGTTTTTGGAAAGCTATGTCTTATACCCTATATATAGGGCATAAGAGCAGCTGACCCGTGTGGTGCCGGCAAAGAATAGTACCAACCCATACATACCCGTGGGTGTCGTAAGAGGCGACTAAGGGTTAACTGGAGGATGGGCAGCAACATCCTCCTTTATATCTTACATCTTACTAACTGCGGTCACCTACAACCGCGGTCCATAGTGCCAGTCGTAACGCTAACAAGCGAGGTGACTATGGTACTTCCCCTCCACATTTCTCCAGCAAAAGCTAGAATTCTGGAGGGAGCTCCCTGTCCTGTTAAAAGACCTAAAATATCGCCTACAATTATATCTTACAGACCTCTGAAAGATATAATAATAAGTCAATTCGAAAGTGATTGCAGTTCGATGCCCTGGCGATTAATTTTATCACTTGCTGATGTTGAGAACATGGTTGTAAGTTTAACAGATTATATTCTTAAGCTCTATGATCTACATGCACCTGTGAAATCCTCCGTTATTAAACAGCACTCATATCCATGGATTACTGATGACATTAAGGCTATGATATCTTTGAAGAATGAAGCGCTAGCTAAGTACTATCTAACAAGAAGTGACAGCCATCACCAGTATTTCAAGGACCTAAGAAGTGTTGTTGACTCTGCATTTTACACTGAAAAAAGGGCTTACTTTAGTCAACACATTAACGCCAAAATAAATGAACCCAAAACGCTATGGAAAAATTTGAAACAAAATATTTTACCCCCAAAATCAGATTGTGAGTTACCTATTCATCTACGTTGTCCAGAAGAAATAAACAAACAATTCCTACAAATCCCTGGAAACGATAAAGTCAGTATCTCTGAGCTAACATATTATGAGTTCCACAGACATGGTGATAATATTTTTAATCTTAAACAGGTAAACAAAGATGATATTTATAAAATAATAAAGAGCCTTAGGTCCAATGCGCTAGGTGTAGATAATATATCCCTTGAAATGATTAAGCTTACCCTGCCCTATACACTGGAAATAATAACTGCAATTGTTAATCGCTCTATTAAAACATCCGAGTTCCCTGAATTGTGGGAGACTGCAATAGTCCACCCTTTGTCCAAAAACAATAACCCGCAAACATTTAAAGACCTGAGACCAATCAGTTTGTTGCCGTGCTTGTCGAAAGTATTGGAAAAAGTGGTTTACCAGCAAGTAATTAAATTCCTGGACTCTAACGCAATTCTGCCCGACGTACAATCTGGATTTCGTAAAGGCCGTAGTACGGCTACAGCTCTACTTGATGTGACTAGCAACATATTGGAAGCAGCGGATAAGGGAATGGGCACAATACTAGTAATGCTTGATTTTACGCGTGCTTTTGACACAATTAATATTCCACTTCTTCTTTCAAAATTAGCCTTTTACGGGTTTGATACTCCGGTAATATATTGGTTTGATAGTTATTTACGCCATCGTTTTCAATATGTAGAGATACGAGATCAAGGCGCATCTTGTCGCAAATCTTCACTTTCTGTGATTTCAAGAGGAGTTCCTCAAGGATCCATTTTGGGCCCGTTGTTATTTATATTATATAGTACAGATATAACTAAATGTTTTCTGAATTGCAAGTATCACATTTATGCTGATGACGTACAATTATATATGTCATTCAGACCGAAAGAAACTGCCGCAGCAGTGGATAAGATAAATGAAGACCTAAATAGAATCGCTCGTTGGTCCGAGAGTAACTGCCTTGTGTTGAATCCTGTTAAATCCAAGTACATTATACTAGGTTCAAAAACGCAGGTCGTTCAAATATCTGCAAAAAATCCTAACATAATTTTAAATGGCGTTTCTATGATTTCAACTGCTGAAGTTCGCAATCTGGGCGTTATTATGGACCCTGAATTACGCTTTGAGTCACATGTACAGGAAGTGGCACGAAACTGTTTTTATAGACTTAAGCTGTTGTATAAGATTCGAAAACATCTGAACGAAAACCTGCGCCTACGTCTTGTTGAAGCACTCATATTGTCCCGTTTTAACTATGCAGACACAGTTTATGGTCCGCGGTTGCTGGCTAAGACCAAACAAGTGATACAACGAGTTCAAAACGCTTGCATTAGGTTTTGCTATGACATTTCTCCCCGAAGTCATATCTCTCCTTACTTGAACAACGTCAAAATTTTGAACATGGCTAGTAGGCGATATGTGCATCTCGCCACTTTACTTTTTGGCGTTGTTCAAAGTCGCAAGCCTGAGTATTTAAATGACAAGTTAACGTGGTCAGCACGTATTCGGTTGAACCGTCTACAGGTACCTAAATATAAAACCACAGCTTTCAGGGGTAGTTCCAAATACGCAGCCACAAAGATCTGGAATAATATACCTCCTCCTTTGCAAAAGTTACGGTGTGTAAAAGTTTTTAGGAAAAAAATTAAAGAATATGTTTTAAATCTACAAATTCAGAATACTTTTGATCATTTAATTTAACTTCCATCTACCCTGGTTCTCTTCCGACTGATTTCGCTACTTTAATTTGTTTTGTATGTTCCTTTTGTTTTATTTGTAGTTCCTTTTGTTTCATTTGTAGTTTCTTTTGTTTTTATTTATAGTTCCTTTTGTTTTATTTGTAGTTCCTTTTGTGTGTTTTGATTGTATCGTCCTACATTAATTTTTAGAATAGAATGATTGGCTTAATTTATATAATTTTTTCAAGTTCTCTGGTCTTAAGGGTCCAGCTGAAAATCAGCGCTGTGGCCTTGAGCTGCAGCATTACGCTGAGCTGGTCGCCCATTTCAGTGCTTTTATTTATTTTGTGTTTTTTAATTTAAAGTTTTAAGTTTTAGTAAATTTAGAATTTTTTTTCTCTTCTGCTGTATTTGTTGGCACTGAATAAATGTTTTATCTATCTATCTATCTATCTGTAGTGGACGTTTTTATGGGATGTTATGATGAAGAGACAGCTATATATACCAGATTTCACGATAGACGCTGGAGTTTTGTAAACAAACATTTTGCAATTAAGAAAATATTTATTTTTAAGTACGCGCGGTAAAAGTTAGTAACCGCAATACACACACAGAGTAACGCTTAGACTATTGCAAAATCTTAGCGTCTTTCGTGAACTCCAGTATAGGTAAACCATGCGCTCTAAATTTCGTTCACACAGCGGGCAATATTTTTAATATACAAATTCGTTACGTTTATAGTGTGGAGGAAGTCTACCACATTCTAATGGAATGTGTACGAAACGAGCACGAAGATGGGATGTATTTTCTCGATTACCAATGCTACGGGATGTTGGCGGATGCAACAGTGTCCTGGCTTGCCCCCTTACGGGGGAGGAAGGGGCACTTTTGTATCTAGCGAGAAAATGTCTGAACAGAAGGAATTTATAATTTAATTCGTATGTTACTTCATTTAGAATTAAGTTACGGAGCGACTTAGTCTGAAAAACACAAACTCCTTAAATTAAGAATTTAAAAAAATCGTTACATACAAAGACCCGAGTAAAAAATGTTTAACTCGAGGTTTTTATACAAGACTTGCCGCGTTCGCGCGAGCTCATACCTCTGTCAAATTGAGACGAGTCTCGAAAATAATGGTTCGGAAGACTCGAGTCTTAAACATTTTGGAGGTGGCAGGGCTTTTGTGCAAAATCCGTCTGGGGAAGTACCACCCCCTTACCTATTTCTGCCTAAAGCAGCAGTGTTTACACTGCTGTGTTTCGGTTTGAAGGGTATGGGAGCGAGTTAAATTACTGGCACATGAGACATAACATAATATCTTAGTTCTCAGGGTGGGCAACGCACTTTGAGATAAGGTAAGATAATTTATTTGCTGTCTTATTAGCGTCAAAGTGTGTCACTAATAAGACAGTGGGTGTTATGGGCGGCGGAGACCACTTACCATCAGGTGGCCCACCTGCTCGTTAGCTCACTTGTAACATAAAAAAGAACATCACTAATATCAGAGTAATTAATATGTACAGTCATGAGCACGTCAAGCGTGACACATTAGACTTTTTATCATTTTTCTTTAGGATGACTCAGACGCAACTTACCCTTGGCTAACAGTAGTTTTGAGCAGATTTTTCTTAGGTTTATTATTTTTTGGGACATCTTTTTCCTCTGCTTTTCCATTACACTGGGCATCTTTTTCTGCTTCCTCGTTTTCTGAATCTTCTGGCTCGGTCTTTCCTATCGAAAGCCTGATGGCGCTGTCTCTTCTCATCTCACTCGCTTCTGATACAATTTCTTCATTTTTGGCTCTTTCCTCATCTGACAGTGGTTCTTGTTTGCCCTCCCAGGGAGTGATCTGGATCTGTAATTACGTAAATTACTGTAAAAGGTGGCACACTAAGAAAATAATGTGTTTAGGGTTCCGAACCTAAATGATAAAAACGAAACCCTTATGGTGCGACTTCGTCTGTCTCTCTGTCTGTCACACCTGTTTATCTCAGCAACCACTTAATATTATGCTATCGACTTGAAATTTGGAATAATTTTAGAATATGTTTGCTTAACTTTATTGCAAACGAAAGAATTAAAAAAATATTTATTATTGTATTGGGGGCCCAAATAGAGGGTCAAATTTAAAATTGTCGTTACTAGGTCGAGTGGGGTATCATATGAAAGAGCTTTACTTGTACATTCCAAAATAGATTTTTGTATTATTTTACACCTCTTAGTTTTCAAGTTATGATGAAAAATTAAAAAAAATACATTCTCCCCCCCCCCCCCCCTTTATACAGGGTCTTAGGTAAATCCCTGCAAACCTCTCGGGTGGTTACTCAACCCATAATCCTAAGTAGGACTACATAGGCACTTATTTAAAAAACCCGTTTTCAACTTTCCATACAAACAAAATTATATTTTTTTTTTTTCAAAAATTAAGATACACCTGTTTGTTTTAAGCAGCACGTGCTGTCAGTTTATTAGAAAGAGGTCAAAGAGCGCCGCTAAAAAACGCCGCCAAGATGCCGGCCTTTGACAAAGCCGCGTCCGACGCCAATGCTCCGCCCCTATCCCTCCGCTACACCAATCACGTCCCGCCTGTCTATCCACCACCCCTCCCGCGCGTATACTACTCACCCCAGCGCCCGCGCAAACCCGCCTGCCCGTTCGCCAGTTCACGCGTTGCCTTCCTATGTGTCACACATAATTTTTTTTCGACGGATTCAACATTTCGAATGTGAACTTTTAAGATGGCTTTTTTTACTAACATCGAGTACACGGACATGGTACGTGTACTCGCGATTGCCAGTGACAACGTGAGCGCGGCAGTACGGCTCTACGCGGAGATGTTCCCTCAGCGACATACACCTTCGTGGCACACTATGTTGGGCGCAACTCAACGGCTACGTGATTATGGTCGATTTGACCATCCTACTGCAGATCGCGGGCGAGATCCACGCTACCCAGTCCGGCTTCAGGAAGAAATACTCGATTACTTCACAGTACACCCACAAGCCAGCACCGTCGATGGAGCCCGGAATTTCGGCGTCAGTCATTGGTTCGTGTGGAGAATACTACGTGAAGATGGGCTTTATCCATATCACCACACACCAGTGCAAGAGCTAAGTGAGCAGGACTACGCACCCAGAGTAGAATTTTGTGAGTGGTTTTTATCTGTGAGAAATTGCTCAATTTTGTGGACCGATGAGTGTACATTCACTAGAGAAGGACTGTTTAATTGCCATAATCAGCATCTGTGGATGCCCTCGAACCCACATAGTGCATACGAGTCGCACTTCCAGCACCGGTTTTCATTGAACGTGTGGGCCGGTGTCATTGGCAATACCATTGTGGGGCCATTTTTTCTTGAGCGCCTCACGGGCGCAACCTACTTGGAGTTCCTAACCCAGCACCTACCTCGCCTCATCAACCGTCAGGTCCCACTGGCATACCTTAACGACATGTATTATCAACACGACGGAGCCCCAGCGCACTTCCAGAGAAATGTGCGTGATTACCTTAACCAAGAATTTGAAGGCCGCTGCATAGGACGTGGTCTACCAGTGCCGTGGCCTGCACGGTCACCTGACCTAACTCCCATGGATTTTTTTTTGTGGGGAGAAATTAAAAACTTAGTGTACACAAGTGGACGAGTGATAGAAAATGTGCGCCAGTTGAAACGCGCTATTCGCAGTGCCTTTAGAATTGTAAAAAGTGACACTTTCATGTTATCTCGCGTACAAGTTAATTTAAGGAAACGCGCGTTTGTGTGTATTGCTCAAAATGGACAGCACTTTGAGCAGATTCTGCGATCTGTCAATGATGAAAACATTTTGTAAACAGGTGAAATTTAAGTTAGTGTAAATAGTTACCTTAGTCCGGTCGCTTAACGTCTTATGTCGCCAAATTCACCAAATTGCACCAAATTTTTTCCAGGTACTAGTTAGGTACATTATTGCTGTCAGTTTTTGATAGGAGCCAATTCTTGAATTTTCTATGGAAAGTTTTTTGAAATTCAAGAATTGGTTCCATTAAAAACTTGAGAGCTATGTACCTAACTAGTACCTGATAAAATTTTGGTGAAATTGGGCGTGTCTACGTGAAACAGCTAAATGACCGCACTACCTGGGTATGTCTAATTCATAAAAATAATGATTGTAAATAAGATGATTAGGTACACTTTTAGAGAGGTGAAATCAGTTCATATTGATTTTATGAAAAAACATTGTTTTTGTAAAAAATTATCAATGTTACCTACTTAATTAAATTGAATTTTTTAACTTTATTCATGTTTGTTTTCTGTCCCCTAATACCGACTATCGGAGAGCAGGTCAAGCTTGACACATTGGACTTACCGCTTGCTTATCATAGAAAGCGTAGAGACGGAAATCACACTGTCTGTCAAGCCTGAGCTGCTCTTGACTGTGTAGTGGTTTCAGTGCTTTGAATAAGTAGGTAGGTACAGTCGAATTATGGAGTGTTTTCAGTGCTTTGGATTAGTATGTAGGTACAGTAGAGAGCAGCTGAAGCTCAAGAGCAGCTCAGGCTTGACACTCGCTTTTACCAGGTAAGATAAGTACAAAATCCAATGTGTCAAGCTTCAGCTGCTCTTCATACTAATCCAAAGCACTGAAAACATTCCATATTTCAGCTAGCCTTGGGTAGCTACAGTCCGGAGCAGCTCAGGCTTGACACTCGCTTACGTAAGATAAGTAAAAAATCCAATGTGTCAAGCTTCAGCTGCTCTCTACTGTACCTACATACTAATCCAAAGCATTGAAAACACCCCATTACGCGACAACTTGGTGCGTAGGTACTGGGACGTATTGGGATTCACTCAAAAATTGTGGGTTCGTCCGCCATAAACTTACGAATCACTGAAAATTTTTAAACAAATACCTACCAACCTATTGTTCCTATTTCCTGGAAAAGTGAGCGTTCTCTTGATTTAGATCGAATTCTTTTTAAATCGAAATACCTACCTAAGACCCTGTCCAGAAAGGGCGAATTCTCCGCGAATTGTTACGCGCGAGTTTTTACGCGCGTTGGCGAGGTACTGGGTGTCAATACATTGCGTCCACAAGCATCGCGCGAATGTTCTCGGCTCGCGTGAGGCTCCCGCGAGTCGAGATACTAGGAGCGGCTTGTATGCGTCCAGATGAACGCGCGAAACACGCGCGAGTAAATCGCGGCGAATTCGCCCTTTCTGGACAGGGTCTAAGGCCAGCTGAATTATGGAGTGTTTTCAGTGCTTTGGATTAGTAGGTAAGTACAGTCGAGAGCAGCTGAAGCTTGACACTCTTACCAGGTAAGATAAGTACAAAATCCAATGTTTCAAGCTTCAGCTGCTCTCGACTGTACCTACCTACTAATCCAAAGCACTGAAAACTCCATCATTGGAGGCCGCCGCCATGATTGCTTCACATGAACGGCGCAAGGCAAAAAACGTAACTTAAATTTTTAGTTTATTGTGAAACAGAGAAAATAAATTATTACTTCGACGATAATCAACATATGGTAATAATTTATGAGTCATTGTCACTAGCGACGGAAGTTCTACCACAGATTAAAAGGTTTGCAGGGATATACCTAAGACCCTGTATAGGGATTGGAATACAGGTACTTTTCGATACTATGGTAGTACCCTAAACCGACGAGCATGTATGAAAGGATTGATGAAAGTTCAGGAAGCAAGGGAAGTATGTCAAGATCGTAGCAGGTGGAGACCTGTGGTCTCTGCCTACCCCGAGGGGAACAGGGCGTGATGTTATGTATGTATGGTATCACGCGCCTTGGACCTACACCGGTATTTAGAATAGTACCGGTATTAGTCATAACGTCTTTTTTGTACGTATCGGTATTATTATATTTTTAAAATATTACCTGCATTATACATGTAAAATAACTAACTAACCGGTTTAATTGCCCGTGTGGTGCCGGCAAAGAATAGTACCAACCCAAACATACCGGTGGGTGTCGTAAGAGGCGACTAAGGGTTATGAACTGGAGGATGGGCAGCAGCATCCTCCTTTATATCTAACATCTTACTTACAAACATCATAAATGAACAATTTGGTTTTAGGGAGCATCATTCCACAGTACAACAGTTGGCAAGAGTGGCCGAGCATGTGGCGCATAATTTGAACCTGGGCTGTTCTACTGGAATGTTTCTATTAGATCTTGAGAAGGCTTTTGATACTGTGTGGCATGAAGGGCTTTTACACAAGATGATAGTACAAGGATTTTCAAGTCACGTAACTAAACTAGTACAGTCCTATTTGTCTAATCGCAGTTTCAGCGTTCACATTGGCGACTCTCACTCGTCTCGCAGGGTCATCCCTGCCGGTGTACCACAGGGTTCTGTTCTCGGGCCTTTGCTCTTTTTAATTTTTATCAATGACGTCCCTATACAGCCCCGAACAGGACTTGCGTGCTATGCCGATGACACAGCCTCATATACATCGTCTAGTGACATTGATCTTATAATTGGCAGGCTGCAACTATCTATTGAGGCTCTTCAGTCATATTTTAATCGATGGAAGTTAAAACTCAATGAGAGTAAGACAGAAGCCATCCTTTTCACCCGCAAACGTGAATTGCCAAAAAGACAAATTCGTATCGCTGGATATCGTATTCCATGGAGCAAGCACGTGAAATATTTAGGCGTTACTCTTGATTCCAAACTAAATTGGACTCAGCATGTAATTAATATACGCACTAAAGGTTTCAAAGCCTTAAGTGCTTTACATCCTCTCATTAATCGCCGTGCCAAGTTGAGTCAAAAGACTAAACTCAAGATTTACATAAGTCTAGTGAGACCCTGTATTACCTACGCCTGCCCCGCGTGGAGCAGTACATGTGACTCAAATTATACTAAGTTACAAGTGGTCCAGAATAAAGCCTTGAAATCCGCGTATAATACCCCTTTTAGGACGAATCTTACTGCCTTACATGAAAGAATAAAATTACCCTTATTAAAAACATTTATTTTACAGCAGTCGAAAAAATTCTACTTTTCAAATTCAGAACATAAAAATAATCTGGTTTCTGCGATTGGTAAAAGCCGCTTAAAAGACTTACCGTATAAAAATAAATATAACAGGTATCGATTACCCCATCACTACATCCTAAACGACTGACAGTCGACTCTGTTATCGCTTCGCTGGGCGCTGCTCGCGATTACGAACTACCCTCGCGTTATTTTAATTACGTGCCTAAATAATGTATTATATCGATATTAAATGTAAATTGTGGCTAAGATTTGCATATTTTGATATTAGTGTTCTCAAATTTTGTTAGTGTATTAAATAACCCAATTTAGATGACATAAGTTTGTAAGAGGTGTGCTAACCTGTCAAACTAATAGTGTACCTTGTTGTTTAATTCTAGGATTTGTAACACTGGATTTAAACGGTATGTATTTTATTGAATATAATAAAGAATTTATCAAACAAACAAACTTACTGCAGTCACCTACAACCGCGGTCCATGGTGCCAGCCGTAACGCTAATAAGCGAGGTGGCTATGGTACTTCCCCTCTACATTTTTCTAGCAAGAGCTAGAATTCTGGAGGGAGCTCCCTGTCCTGTAGTGGACGTTTCATGGGAACCGGTTTAATACAAGTATTTTTGTCAATACCGGTATCGGTGGTATCGCACTACAGTACATGTCCATCCATACATTTATTTAACCAATATTATAGGGTCTTAATGAAATAGTGATCATAATTTTAGCACGTTACTTGGACCATGAAACTGAACAACTTTCCCAAAGGAACATAGGTCGAAATAGGAAAAACAAAATTTGACCTCTCGTACAAAATGCGCTGTCAGCTCAGCTCAGAGGGAGGTCAAAAGTTGATTTTCATATTTCGACCTATGTTTCTTGGGGAAAGTTGTTCAGTTTTATGGTCTGAGTAACATGCTAAAATTATGATCACTATTTCATTAGGACCTTATATAAACTGTATTTTAAATACAGGTTTCAAGCCCTGGGTTGGGTACAGAAACCTCGGTGCGAGAATGCAACTCGCACTTTAATTACTTCAATTCTCCTAATCATTAGACGTACCGTTGGAGTCAAGTCAGCGATGCTCTCGGCAAGCACTTCCTCAGCCGTGTCTTCGGGCATGATGTTAAACAGCTCGGTCACCAGGTCGTTCAGCTCTTTCTTCGATATCCTCACTATGCTGTTCTCCAGGGCTTCTTCGTCTTCGTCATCTGGACAATAGCGTACATTCAGAAAATGCACAAATTAAATTAACATTTGCGAATTCGCAATTTTGAATTTTCATCCCCTCCCCATTCTTACATTTTAACATAAGTGGGAAAACGAGCAGGTGAGCCACCTGGTGGTAAGTGGTCACCACCGCCCATGACACTCACTGACTTATTTTTTGACACTAATAAGACAGCAAAGCGCGTTACCCACCCTGAGAACTAAGATGGTACGTCTCATGTGCCAGTAATTTCACTGGCCACCTTTACCCTTCAAACGGAAACACAGTTACGACAGAAAAAGGCAAGGGGGTGGTACCTCCCCAGACGGACTTGCACGAAAGCCCTACCACCATCAAAATCGATAGGGTTACATTACATACGAGTATCATACAAATGTTGTCACCCGTTCCTATTGGTTTAATATCAATCGAAAGAGAAGACACAAAACATGCTAAAACAAAATAAAATGTAGTTTTCACGCTATAAGGGAAAATTACTTTCGCAATAAAACAGTAGGTATAAAGTGTTTTTTGCTGGACGCTTGCTTATTTTAAGCTTTATAAATAAAAGTGTAGCAGATGCTCATGTTTCCGCAATTTAAGTAAAGTAATAGTGATTAAAAAAAATCTATAATGAAATAAGGAAAAACAACATTTGATATTTTGGAAACCCATTCAAATTGATAATAATTTATTAAAAATTCCTCCAAAGTCTTAAATGCTACAACCTTTAAAAAATACAACAATTCTTTGTTAGAAAATGTACTTCGATTTTTAAGCCACATGTTCTACCCGTGAAAGTGAACTAATTTTCCCAAGAAACCATAGGTAAAAATTCTACTTCTCATACAAAATAACCTCTTACTTACGTATTTCGACCATTATTCCTTGAGGAAATTTGTTTGAAGTACATTAACATTTTTCTTTTCCCAGTATAGACGGAGAGCGCGTGGTCGTCAACCCTACCTCATCGATTACCAAGATGCGACTAATCTAGGGTGATGCATGTTAAAAAGTTATATCCGAATCAACAGGGTTGCCTGGGCGCAACCTGGCAGGTTTTGTACAGTGGGCAAAAATCTTGTCATTTTTTGGGCAAAAATTACCTCATCGAATACCAAATAGGTACATAGTAATTCCATAATACTCATCAAGGAATGCCTAAATCAACAGGGTTGCCTCACTCAATCCTGGCATATTCGCGAGTCGGCCTGATTTTAAGGTGGTCAAAAATTACGGAAATTACCTCATCGATTACAAAGTAGGTACTTATTACAACTGATAGAGTTCTTCAAGAAGGGGAAAAATCAACAGGGTTGCCTCGGTTGGCTTTGCGTCGATATATCAGTCATTCATTCAGTAATAAAATAAAATCAGGCCGAAAGTGCCAGGAAAGCAAGGCAACCTTGTTGATATTGCCACTTCTTAAACAGCACTACATCAACATACACGCACACATCCTACACTACACACACATCACATGCACACAAACACACATATACACTCAGACACACATACATCCACTACATCTACATTCGTATAGGTAATTATTACCCAAAAAGTGTTTTGCCCACTTAGCAAATGCAAATCGCCCTTAAAGTACGGTAAAAATAATTGTGCATTTTCTGAGAATTCTAATTACCTTGACCCTGGTGGACCTTTTACAGACTTCTGTTTCTTAGTAACAAGAGGATATAATGTTTTGTAAAAAAGGTACATGAAAATTTCTGTTTCTCCTATTAGATGTATGGGAAAATAATTTTGTGCTTTCTGACAATTCTAATACATTAACTTCGGTTGACCCCATAGAGAATTATGTTCTTTATCAATAAGAAGATCAAATGGAAAGATAAAAAATTATGTGAAAATTGCCATTTTTCTTGTTGACTGTACATTTTTTCCAAAATCTGTGAATGTAGATCAAAATATCTCTAAAAGTTAGGGTTAGTCTCTATACTAAGTTTTTTTGTTGCTATAATGCTTATAGTAGCTGCCGTGTGTACCCCATATTAACTTTCTATCCTGTATAATAATATGTAATACTAGCTGTTGCCCGCGACTCCGTCCGCGTGGGGTTCAGAAAAAGTAGCTAATGACTTTTCCCATGGTTCAAACTATCTTCGTACCAAGTTTTTATCACAATCGGTTTGTCGGATTAGTTATAAAAGCGTAACAGACAGTGCATTTCTCGCCTTTATATTATTAGGTATACAGAGTACCGATAATACGGATTTTTGTAAATCAAACACCTCTTGTTTACTTGTGGACTGTTAGGTCGCCCACTATCCTCGTAAGTGTAAAATCATAGTCGAATTCCACGCGGAGTAACTATGATACGGGTTTCGTTATTTCTTATACAAAACAAAGCCTAACTAAAACTGAGGCTCAGTCACTTTAGCTTCTGTGGCTACTGAAAAAAGAGCGGTACAAAGTCCAACGTGTCTAGCTTCACATGCTTTTAACTCTACATGTACCAACATACAAAACTGTTGGACTTCACTTCCGTACAATCTTTGTAACTTATCTTTCCCCTTAAAAGACAATTCCTAAAAAATAAAGATTCACTTCTCTCTTTATTTTTTTAAGTATTTCGTTTATAAGTACCTACTTCCTAAGTTTTCAAAACTTTAGAACTTTCATAATTTTTTTTACATTTGTTGCACCGCCATGCCAAAACAGGAATTTTTTTATTATTATTTTTACAATAAAACTAAATCTAGATTTTACCAATCTTTAGCTGTACCCACGACTTTTACACAAACAACTGGACTGGATCAAACGGAATTTTCAACAACGTATTTGGCTCTCTTCCGTACAAAATTATAAGCTTTGTTTGATTTCAGCTCGGTTTCACAGCTTGAACTCACCTTTTATCTGTTTGAATGAACCGATGGCAATAAAATAAGTTCAAATATTGCACGAAAGCAACCTGTTTAGAACCAATTTGGGTCTATTCATGTAGGTAGAAAATAAAGTCGGTGTTTATTTTCTGTATAAGAAATATTAGAGCAGACGTGGGTATTCAAATAAAAATGTACAACGCGACTCGCGCGTCACCCGAGGCTTTGGCGCGTCGGTGCGATAAGGGAAGGCGGGCCGGCGCCATGTTAGTTAGCATTTAGTAGAAGTCGCAATACGGGAGATCGGGCGAACGGTCGCATTCCACTATCACGAGCGGTCGTGTGCGCGCATCGGGAGGCCGAATCGGTGGCCGCGGTTGGATTCGAGAACAGGGCCCCGATCGCCTTATTTTAAACGTCAACAATTCGTTTGCTGAACGTCTCTCGTCTAGCAACTCCAATCCAGTTCTAGTTCTATCGAGCAAGATTTTGGTATCGCCTTATTTAACCAAACTTGAATAAAAGCGCGATCGAAACTTTTAGAGATGTAACACTAGTATTATAGCGTGGACCTGTTACTTAAGTATAATCGAGCATCGATTCATGACTGGCAGCATTAGTTTTTTTTTTAAGTGGCGCTGTCAAAGCTACCAAAGAGTATCTTTCCCAAAGGCTTTTTGGCGGGAACTCGACATGGGCGTTTACCTGCTTAATTGAAATTTTGGTTTTTTTGCATTTAGTGATTTAGTGGAAAATAAAGATAGTGTGTTATGCAGTAAATTTACTACGGAGTGCGCAGCTGATGAAGATTTCAAGTGATCTCGTGTTTAAGCCCCGTTTGTGTTGTCCCAAAAAGTCACGAACATTTTCCTTCGTAAAGTTCACTATCGCTTTACGGGGGGAGCAAAAAGAAAGACAGTTAAATACATCAGACATGGCTGTATGGGCTTTGTACTCTTTGCCTTTCCGAAAGGAAGAATGAAACCAAAAAAAAAAAAATCTTTCCCAAAACAAACAAGATGTATACCTATGAAGTTGAATGGATTTTTGCTTAGTTTTTGTGATTTCACAACTTTACCCTTATAAGCAGTTCAAGATTATGCCGCCTATATATTTTACTGAGAATGACTATGGCAACGCGAGCAAATACACAGGTAAAATAAACTAACTGCTACTTAAAACTGAAACAATACCACACAGTCAAAATGTCCTTACTATTTTTATAATTAAAGTTCGCTAAATTTTTATGGTTACAGGACTAAAGCATATTTGAAAAAATCGGCAGTTCCTTTTGTGTTTCCTTGCAATAGCTCACTAAAATGGCTTACCGTGGAACCGAAAGCTAGAGGAGAACGATTGATAGCAAGTATTTGTCGGAAGCAGATGTTCGAATGATGCCAGAAAGCTTTCGTAAACAATATAATTCTACAAGAGTTATTGTAGATGGAACTGAAATAACCATATTACCATACAGAAGCCAAGCCAACCTGATGCCCAGAGGCGTACTGTCAGTTCCTATAAACATAAGAACACATTAAAATTTCTAGTTGGAGCTTGAATGTTCAGGATTTATTTCTTAGCAAGGGTGTTTTAATTAATATACCTACCTTCCTAAAAGGAAAATCCCAAATACCTGGAGTTTTATTTTAATAAACCAATTTTTTAAAACCAAGCCAACAAGCCAATTTTTAGGGTTCCGCACCTCAAAATAAAAAAACGGAACCCTTATAGGATCACTTTGTTGTCCATCTGTCTGTCTGTCAAGACCCTTTTTCTCACGAACGAGAAGAGGTATCAGGTTGAAATTGATAACGAATATTGAGGTCCATAAACCACTCAAGATCTGAAAATTTAAATTTTTTACAACGACGCAATCAAAAGATATGGCTTTTTATGTCCTCATCTCCATACATTTATGCAAAAATGCAAAACCTACAGGGTACTTCCCGTTGACCTAAAATTATGAAATTTGGCAAGAAGCTAGTAAAGGGAAAAGTCTTAAATCATTAAATATTTCAATTTTTCTCACAACTTATAGTAACCAATTAAGGTGAGCTCCCGTTTCAAGAACTTTTCTATAAAAGAAGGGTCAAGTTGGATGGTCGCGGAGTTTTTAAAATTAAAGAGCAAAAGCTTTTAGTATATCATATGGTAGATAGGTACGGAACCCTTAGGGCGCGAGTTTTTATCTTAAAAAATTGGCAAGCCAGCAGTTCAGGCTCATACTTAGGGTTAACAAAAACTTAAATAAAATATTAACTATTGAACTTAATAAATTTTATGTGCCATTAGCATCAAAGATTTTTTTTATTTGTTTAATGCTATGTAACTTTAGAGAAGGAATAGTAATAAAAAATAAAATATGATAGTAAAATACTGTTGGTTATATTTCTTCATTTTATGGTAATCATAATATAAATGTGTCTTTAAAAGTTCCTAGAAGCTAAGCTAAGTAAAGCTAGAAGGTGGAGTAAACCTAGGTTAGGTTAGGTCGAGTGAACCTAGGTTTACCCTAAGTCTACCCAGGTAAACCTAGGTTTACTTCATCTTCTAGCATTACCCGTAACATATACAATGAAATTACAGTAGGACCGCCCTGTACAGTACAGCTGTCCCTGTATTTGGTATAAATAATAAGGTGTGCTATGTTGCAGTGACAATTTATTATTATTTTCCATCAGATAGGCTCTTTATTTCTTGGTATCGAGTCGAGAGGCATATGGGCATTTTATTTCAATAGTTGTGTCCGGGCCAAGTAACCCATCTGGGAACGCACCTAGGTATGGCCTTTCTTATATTTTCAGTTGGATATGGATTAAATAATACATTAACACGTTCCCATTTTTTAGGCAGTTTTTCAGCTCTTACTGGAGTAACTGTGTAGCTTTTTTGGGACATGAAATTGCTGTAGCTTTTCTGTCCAAACTTCATATTTCAACAACACTTTTTTGCTTGTCATTTGTGCCAAATCCAGCATAACAACAGCACCATGTTTACAAACTGCATTCTGTCTGCTCCCAGCAGGACATTCACAGTGCGATTCATTCATTCATCAGATGGATTTCCGAATTTGTAAAATCCACTTCATAATGCAAATTTTTCATTGTTTTACGACAAAATCCCTTAACATATATTTCTTCACCGACAACTGATGATCTTACAGCTATCAGGTGCCTTGATTCATATTGTTCCATTGCCACTTCAAACTTCTTTACAGTGCTGGAATAAAATTACTTGATTAATATCTTTGTAAATTTGCGTATTGCATATTATATTAGGTAGATAAGCTCTCTTTATGTTACCTACCAGCTTAAACAATGCCTAATTTGTGTTTTGTTCAAAGCAGGCAGAATGGTGTTGCTGTTGATATTTCTGTATGATTTGTTTGATGGTAACCTCATAGATTCTTGTTGCTCGACACAATCAGGACGTCGAAAATTTAAATGTTTGTCATATAGCTCCAGTCTGAAAGTAATTTAAATTAATATAAAAAATGTATCCATCCATACAATAACATAACCTCAATTTCTCACGTATTTCTTTATTGTGTTGGAAATTTTTATTAGATTATAATGATAATTTAACCAGTTTGCAAAGTAATCTGCAGTGAACATTTTATAATTCATATAATTATTGAAAGAACAGTGTATGAAACTAGTCTTACCTTTCAATCAGGTCCGCCTTTTTTCCTCTTAAAGAAGCACCGCGCTACTTTAACTAGGCCTTCAGTTCGGCTGCACGCCACGTCGAATACACAGATTAGTATAAATACATAGTGAATAAATATCACAATCCAAATCTAACACAATTTTCAGCCAATAAAAGCGTAAAATTATCTAGTCAACAGAAGCAAATATTTTGACAAGGACCACTAGCGCTATCTATCCAAAGCTTTTTCCGGCCCGGCCCACCCCAATGGCGCCAAACTTGAAAACTAAAATTTACATACAGCCAATGTATTAGGTATCTAAATAATTTTAGTTTCCATAAAATTGACACATTTTGTTGGTTGCAATTATTTGTTTCACTAAAAAAAACAATTAAAATGGCGTGCTGATAGCGTGAACGGTTCTGAAATAGTCGTGAAAAAGTTCCTCTGAACTAACTTTTTCAGGGACTCGAGTTTGACAGCCATTGACAGCAGTTGCGTTTCGTTTATTTATCAGTAACGGTTGAAGTTGCTGTCAAAAAATTAGCGCGATACCAAAATGTCACAACGGCTGATGATCATCTCACGTTCGTCCACAGTTCAGTTCCACATTAGTAGCGCGATCGGGGCCCAGGTCGGGCGCAGGTGCGCAATTGTTTTTCGGATTTCGCAACGATCGCGGACGGCCGTGTACAATATTTCGGGAAAAGGGTTTCGTATTGAACCCGTTCGTTGGTGTCGGCATCGGGCGTCGACAGTGGTGTGAGGATTTGATCGTTCGGGTGAACATTACCACAAGTGTGGGTGTACGGCTGCCGGGCCGCGAGATACTGTGAGGTGACGCGGCCATTTTGTGAACATTGGCGGTCACGCTGAAATCGGGAGTAACCGCGGGCAGATTGGACAGTATCAGGGCGCTGTTGATTGCCAGCAAGGAGCAGAACGGGCTACCGGGACGTCGCGCGTCATTTGGGAAGGTACCTTGACTTCATAGCAGAGCCCGATCGTCAACAAGTATTTATAATAACGTGTAATATATTATCAATCACACCTACTACATGCACTAGAATTGATAGGCGACACAAACACAATTATTGGCTCAGTCGAGCGACGGGGAGATTATCGGTAAGTCACTTGCCTACTTATGTACAGTTTGGTGGCTCGGTCAAGCGCGAGTCACCCGTAGATAGTATGTAGTGGCGGGTTCTAGCTCACGGGACCGGACCCGATTTTAAGGTGTATTTAGGTACGGTATTTAATTATAAGTTTAGCGCTGTGTATCGCAGCCCAATTTGTTACGCTCCCGCTCGGGTCTACGAGTGCACAGTTGCACTCCTGGGTACGTTCAACTCATAGGGCCCAGCGGACGTATCGGACCCGGGCCGCGGAGCGGACAAAACACAACCCAAATACGTTATTGAAAACCCCGTTTAAGTAGTTTGTCAGGTATTGGTGCGGCCGCTTAAAATTTCGCGAACGTTCTGTCTGAGTGAACCGTTTGCAATGAAATAAAGCTTATATGTTGCACAGAAAGAAGCCCGACGCGTCATTAAAAACCTCGTTTGACCTTGAATAAGTTCAGTAGGTGAGTTCTTGGTTCTGCAGCTTTAAACTTTGCCTATCTTCTGTCAGAGTGTCCTATCGCAATGAAACTAAGCTTATTTATTGCACAGGAGTAAGCCAAACGCGTTATTGAAAGCCACGTTTGAATCTGCTCAAAAGTTTTTGAATTATTCGCGCCTTCGCTTGAAACTTTTCGTAACTTCTATCTGAGTAAACTGTTTTCAACTAACATAAGCTTATATGTTGCACGGAAGTACTTAATCCAAGCACGTCATGGAAATGCCAGTTGGAGTCGGTACAGTAGTTTGTTCGCTATTGGCGCCGCCTATTGAAACTTCGGGCATTTTCTGTCTAAGTGAACCGTTGTGAAGTAAGTTAATACATTGCAAAGAATTAAGCTAAACACGTTATTGAAAACCCCGTTTAAATCCGTTTAGTAGTTTGTGAGTTACTGGTGCCCCCGCTTGAAACGTAGTGTATTTTATGTCTGAGTGAACCGTTTGCAATGAAACTAAGCATACATGTTGCATGGAGTAAGCCAAATACGTTACTGAAAACCTCGTTTTAATCGGTTCAGTTGTTTGTGAGATATTGGCGCCTCCGATGGAAATTTCGCGCACCTGTCTGAGTGAGCCGTTTTCAATGAAAGTAAGCTAATATGTTGCAAAGAAGTAAGCTTGACAGTTTATTGAAAACCCCGTTTGAATCCGCTCAATAGTTTGTGAGTTATTTGCGCTGCCGCATGCAACTTAGCGTACCTTCTGTCTGAGTGAACCGTTTGCAATAAAACTAAACTTTTATGTTGCAGAAAAGTAAGCCAAACTCGTAATTGAAAACTCAGTTTGAATCGGTTTGTGAGTTATTATCGTACAGGCAATTTGATACTTCACATAAGTATAGCTTCGGATTGAGTGAACCGATTTGAATGAAACATAGCCTATATGTTGCTCAGAGCTAAGCTTAATCTATCTGCGAAAACCGCGAGAAAATCCGTTCAGTAGTTTCGGAGTTTATCGAAAACATACAGACAGACAGACAAAAAGTCCAGAAAACATATTTTTGAGTTCTATTAGTCGTTTCTTATCACCCACACTATTTTTTTTATAAATTTATCAAAAGTACAGGCACGCGGTTTCTACTCTTTTATTATATGTATAGATGAGTTTAAGTGTCGGCATACTATAGCAAATATTATTAGGATGTCTAGAACCTTCAAATGTTATAAGTTTCTATTCATTACTCATTATCGTAAGTAAGTTTTGTATTTTTTTGCCAACCTAAAATCAGGCCGACTCACGAATGTGCCAGGATTTGGCGAGGCAACCCTGTTGATTTGGCCCCTTCTTGAAGAGCTCTATCAGTTGTAATAAGTACCTACTTCGTAACCGATGTGGTAATTTTCGTAATTTTTAACTACCTTAAATCAGGCCGACTCCCAAATGTGCCAGGATTGAGAGAGGCAACCCTGTTGATTAAGGCACTCCTTGATGAGTACTATCGAATGTACTATGTACCTATTTGGTATTCGATGAGGTAATTTTTGCCCAAAAAATGACAAGTTTTTTGCCCACTGTACAAAACCTGCCAGGTTGCGCCCAGGCAACCCTGTTGATTCGTATATAACTTTTTAACGTGCATCACCCTAGATTAGTCGCATCTTGGTAATCGATGAGGTAGGGTTGTCGACCACGCGCTCTCCGTCTAGTATGACTGGACGCATACACTTACGAGCATCAGGATCTGCAGCGACATTGTACTCCGGATCGGCTTCGTCATCATCCTCATTCTTGGAGGTCTCCGCGGGGTTCAGACATTCCTCCAGGAACTGGTTCCACAGGTCGTCTCCTATTGGGGTGGGCAGGTCGTCTGGCGGCACGAAGGAGCTCTCAATATGTTCTATGGGGGTGGCTGAGAGACTCAGTTTAGAGCGAGTGCGGAGAGCTATCGTAGCTTCTTCTTCGATGATGAGCTTGCGACGCGCTGGCGTAGTTGCGCCGGCCTAAAAGGCGACAACAAGAGCATTATCGAATCAAATCAAATAAAAAATCAATTATGATTAGGATATTCAAATCTCTTAATGACGTCAGATAAACTACATTGCTTTAAAAACAAAGTGGCGCCATGGTGAAAAAATTAATGGTACAGCAGCACTGCACTTACTTTCTCGCAATACTCAAGAAAAACTATCAACCGCAAACTTGTAATTAATTATAATATAAAATTTGTAATGCCATACACATAGTATGGAAATACAAACTTTTATTTACGTTTTTCCAAAAAAATGTTCAAATGAAATATACAGATCAATTCAGAATTCAAATTGTCAAACATTAAAACAAACAAACTTCAAACGATTTCGAGTAAATCACATGTTTAACTTTTGGTAGTACTGGAACACCCTTTATATGAATTTTCACAGATCAATGGATACTACCGTAGGACACTTGCATGCACAATTTTTTTAATTTCCCTACACATGTTCCTTATGGATAATTGTTCAGTTTGGTCTACTGAGCAAGCCCTTTCAGTTTTTGGTACACCCTGTGTACTAAATTTTATTGAAAAAAATCATAAATAATATCCAGTCAGGTAGACAACCAATCCAGGATTAATATTATAGAGAATTTTAATAAACTCAATGGAATCAATTTTGGGTAAATCACATATTTACGTTTTTGTGGTACAGGAACACCCCTTATATGAAATTACACAGATCAATTGATACTGGTGCATGATATCTTACATGGAGATACTCGGTCATGCAAAGTTTCATCAAGATTCTATGAGTCGTTTTTGAGAAAATTTAAACTTTCATTTTCGTTGTATGACAGCTACCCTCAAAATGAGAGCCAGAAGGAAACCATTCAGAACCCTTCGATGGATTTGCATAAAACTCCTAAATTCAAAATATGGTGTCAATCGGACCATTCGTTTAGCCGCTAGGCCAAAGCGTGACGGACAGACCGACCGACGGACCGACCGACCGACGGACCGACCGACCGACGGACGGACATTTTTGGGAAACTTGTTTTTTATGATGTATAAGTGATATAGAACACATTTTTGAGAAAATTAGAAAAACTTTTTTTTTCACGAATACAATTCTCGCTCCGCTCGAAAGTAAAAAGAAGCGACAGTAAAAAGCCACAAAATTTTGTCAAACTAAAAATTACCAAAGATAACCTGTCTGACAGTGAATTAGTTAGGGCGCTTCTTTTGTCATGAGGATTTAAGTCCGTGTGTGTACCTGGTACGCATGCGTACCGTCCGCATCTGATCATTTCATACAGCATTAGCTTCTCCCGTCTTGCGTGCCATCTGCGTCACGCAAATATAAAATGAACAACTGCGGACGATAGTACGAAGGGAAATCCGACAAATACGTATCAGATTCACACTCGGAGGGAAATCCGTATGCCAGGGAAAGCGCCCTTAGACAGTGCAAGTCGAACGCGTACAAAACCATGACGAAAACAATGTATAGAACTAATAAAATTCTCGCCGCAATTAATTATTTGTGAAATCTTTATCTAAATTAAAAATCTTTATCAAATTTATTTTAATTAAAAAATATTGTGTGAAATATTTACTTGGTTTTCAAGATAAGTTAGCTCTTTACCTATAATTGCAGTTTTAATCAATTTATTTTTATTTTCACTGCATTTTATTAATTGTTCTTTTCTTTCTTCTTTCAATGTGGTAAGGAAATCGTGTTTCTCCGATCATCTTAGGGTCGTAGGCAGAGGGTCATGTCCCTCGTCACAGATCATATAATACTAGTGAACTGGCAGCCAGAATACATCAAAATAAAATAAACACTTGTTCAGATATTTGCTTGTAACTAAACACAGAAAGTGTACTTTTTGTTAAAAGTATAAATTGTATAATGGACATTCAGCGAATCTGCCAGTGTCGATTTTAAACTTTTGGCAGAAAACTTTCACAATCAAACCCTTTCGCAACTCGAGTGTTCCTGAAAAATTATTGAATAATTAGCCGTTTTCTTACAAAATTACGGTTTCTTTTATATTCGCTTACCGGTGGTACTTTAAACGGTCCATCCTTGACCACTGCTGGGCTGGACGCGTGGAGACTGTGTGGGGTGGCCGGCGTCGCGGGCTGCGAGTCGAGGTCGCTACAAGTCTCTATGGTCTGCTCGTCATCACTCTATAACATAAAAAAAATTAAATAATTAATTATAAAAACTGAACAACTTTCAGCGAAAGAAACTTTTAACAAATGAGAAACATTAAAAGCTTACCGGCACATCATCATGAGTAGGCTGATACTCATCATCGTCTTCATCTTCTGGTAGCTCTTTGGTGATGAGCTGCTCCACTTCTGGCCTGGTCTTTACTGGAATGTGTTTAATCGGTGTCAGCTCCAGGTTCCATGGTGCTGACTTCAGAGACACTCCCATCAACTCTCTGTAAACAATATTGGGACAAAGAATAAAATTTAATATAGAAATAAATTTTATTTTACTTATTTATTCCTAGCCTATTGCGTCCCACAGCTGGGCAAAGGCCTCCCCCTCCTTCTTCCACTTATAAATAATAAAGAATTAAATAAGGTAATGATGGAAATCTGATTAAAATTTTACGATAATTGTTTTTCTTAATTCTTAGCTATTCAGAGAGGTAATGCCGCAAGAATTTTGTTTGCATGGGGTACCATGGGGCATCTTTTTGACAGCTGATTTTGGCTGTTTGACAATTCTCTGAATTCTTTTTGTCTTTGTTGTTACTTATTCTATTTTTGTTATGTGCAATAAAGCATCCGTCTCCCTACCTATAAATCAAACAAGCCAAATCATTTTAACTACTAGTTAAACTACTTTCATTTATATGTTTTTAAATTATACTTATAAGATCAGATGTGGATAATATATTGTGCTAAAAGAATCTTATTTATGCGAAATTATATGACAACAATCTATAACTAAGAAATTTTAAGAAATTGGTGCATCTAGTTGTGATTTCATTTGAAATATACTATAGTTAATTTAGGTATGTTTTCATACAGAATAAAAAGTTTCTGTCTCCTTGCACAGCCTTGCACTTACTTGGCTTTAGCCCTCGTAAGTTTTGGTGGATTCTTTTTTTTACTGGCAGCATTTTCTTCTTCTTCTTCTTGTAGCTTCACCAGAGCCAAAACATGATCATTGGTGACCACTTTCTGGAAAAGAATGTAAAATTATCTCTTTGGTATCCATCTTTTTATCTTTTCAGCCAGACAATACCTTAATAAATTCCTTAAAAAATGTTTATGAGGTTTGCCATCAATCTTACAACTCTCATAATATGATGATAGTAAATAAAACTGTTCTTCCATATTTTCCTGTCTTTAGTAAAGATTTAAGTTAGGTATTGGATCAGATTGGACTACTTTCTTCAGCAGGTTTCTGATAAAAATTAGGGTAGATAATACCATTTATCAACAACATTCATTAGAACAGAATGGGAAATCCAACAAGAAAACAATAACTATACCTTGTAGTACGAGTACTATAGGTATAAAATAAAAACAAAATTAGCCTTTATTCACTGAACAATTTGCATGCATGCAATTAACCTCATTTATAGTTTATCAGGTTGGCCTCTGACATAGGCCTCTTCCATTTTGTGCCACAAATGGAGGAGGAAGAGGATTGGACTGTATGAAAGGATTGATGAAAGTACAAGAAGAAAGGGAAGTACCCCGACGGGAAATAGGCGTGATGTTATGTATGTATGTATGTCATAACCCATGCACTTTCTTCTCCAACATTTGGGTAAGTCATCCTCCCATCTTTTGATCTGTATCCCTCTGCTTCTTTTGCAGTCTTGGGGTACTATACGGTTATGTCTATCAGAGGCGGCTCGTGACATTTTTTATGGGTGTGCACAAAAAAATTTAATACTTAAATAAATTGACTTACCTACTAGAAATATTTTTTTATGGCTTTATTGTTACCTACATATTATGCGCGCCAGCTCCAAATACAAGACACGGGAAACAAAACAATTTATTTACAACCGCACATCCAAGGTGTTTTTAAATATTGTACTGGTTTGAAAACACGATTAAAAGTTAATTTTTTGTACTACATTTTTGAACTAGCGCGATTTCAGGTCGTGGCGGCACCTTTTTATTGAGTTCAAGTCGTATTTGTAAAGTCTTTTTCGCATTTTTTTATGTAAACGACACTGTATTCGTCCATTTTTACAGTAATTAAGCACATACACTATTAAAAACAATTATTTCTAAATTTTCAAGCAAAATTGCGAACAGTAACTGAAAGCTGTGTACGAAAAAAGTTTGTTTACGTATGATCGGCAACAGCGCCTTGTCACCGAACTGCATGCGCTGATGCGCATCGCGAGTTCGCGACCTGGCAACGTAGCATTGAGCAGCGCTCCTGATTAGGCTAATTTCTCATAGAAAATCTTTTGTTTCATGCGCTCGAGCGTGTTGATGTTTCTCTTTCACACTCATTGAATTCTGTATAAGCAATTGTACTGAAGATTTTTTCATAGTAGCACAATCGCTGGCGCGCCACTTGGTACAACTTGACTACTTATTTGTTGCATAATTATTTCTTAGGCTATTATAAATGTATACAACGTATAGGGTTATGAAAATAGGTATGTGATCGTATGTAATGTAACTTAACTAGGCAGGTAATACATCCTAAGTTTGAGTTTTGTGAAAGAGGGAGTGCACTGCACCAGTGCTCTTTAGGACGAGCCGCCTCTGATGTCTATATACATTTGGCTGATCTCATCCTCTGTCCCATCCATCGCCATTTGGTCAGTTACTTTGGTTTGTTCCCTGATATTTGTAAATCTCCATCTGCCCTAAGTTTCAAATTCAGCATGCTCCTTTCCATACTATGGCATGTCTTTAAGTATTGTAGTACTTATACCTTCTTGCTAAACATATAAATTTAAAAAACAAGATGTATGCGTGCCTAATACAATCATCATCATCAACATAACATCCCAAGAAATGTCCACTACAGGACAGGGAGCTCCCTCCAGAATTCCAGCTCTTGCTGGAAAAATGTGGAGGGGAAGTACCATATAATCACCTCGCTTGTCAGCGTTATGGCTGGCACCATGGACTGCGGTTGTAGGTAACCACAGTAAATAAGATGGTATGATACACAGGAGGATGCTGCTGTCCATCCTTCAGTTTATAACCCTTAGTCGCCTCTCACGACACCCACAGGTGTGTATGGGACGGTACTATTCTTTGCCAAAAACCACATGGGACAGTACAATAGTGCATGAAAATGTTTTACCTAATAATAAAATGTTTTAAAAATAACTATCTAAATCGGAGATCGGGCGTTGACTTAGGGCACAAGGCGGTTACTGCCGCCCAGGGTTGTTCCTAGTGCAAAGAGTGTCCATCGCCATCCAACGCGGAAACGCCGCAAGTGTCATGGGCACCTTTGCACCGGGATCGATCCGAGGCGGCTTATTTGATCAATAGGTTTGACTTATGATTTAATTTATGTATTATTTGACTGTTTTTATCTGTGTTTTTGACTATCTAAATGCTTTATCTAAATATATAAAAGAGCATGTCCTGACTGACTGACTGATTCATCAACGCCGAGCCGTAACCGCTATAGATACAGATCTGAAATTTTGTACACAGGTTCTATGCACGTCAAAACCACCCACTAAGAAAGGATTTTGGAAAATTCATCTCCCAAGGGGGTGAAATAAGGGATGAAAGTTTGTATGAAAGTCCTTTGTTTCTTGAGCTAGATTCACACAAATTTGAATTTAAGCTTCTGGTAAAAAATAAAGAAACACGTGTTTAAGCATTTCTTAAAAATCACTCTTCAAGGGGGTGAAAAAGGGGATGATTTTTTTTCCGTATGTTGGTCTATAAGTCTTTCATTTTTAAAGGTAGAATTTTAGAAATTTGGTACCGAGCTTATGGTAAAAAATAAAAAAGTACATGTTTAAGAATTTTTCAACATTCATCCCCTAAGGGGTGAAATAAGGGATGAAAGTTTGTATGAAAGTCCTTTGTTTCTTGAGTTAGATTCACACAAATTTAATTTTAAGCTTTAGGTAAAAAAATAAAGAAACACGTGTTTTAGCATTTCTCAAAAATCACCCTAAAAGGGGGTGAAAAAGGGGATGATATTTTTTCGTATGTAAGTCTTTTATTTTTAAAGGTAGAATTATAGAAATTTGTTTTTGAGCTTTTGGTAAAAAATAAAAAAGTACGTATTTAAGAATTTTTCAAAATTCATCCCCCAAAGGGGTAAAATAAGGGATGAAAGTTTGTATGAAAGTCCGTCAGTTTTGAAGTTAAAATCTTCAAAATTTGCATTTAGGCTAACGACTAAAAATTAAGTTTTGCGTGTCTCAGGGTTTTTGAAAATTCTACACCCTAAGGGGTGAAAAGGGGGATGAAGTTGAAAATCCTTCATTTTTAAAGTAAAATTTATTGTTTAGGCATTAGGGTTGTAATTCTGTGGAATTTACGTCACTGTTATCGGAATTCCACCCCAAATTCAACCCCTAAAAGAGGGAAATGGGGTGAAAAAGTCTAAAAACCATAATGGGTATCGTTTGTATGGTTTATCGGGTCGCTGATTACGAAAACTACAACAATTCTGAAATCCAAAGTGGTGGACGTGAAATACCATCATCCTCTGGAGATGGGGTTGAGGTGCGAGAGGGATGAAATGTCTATAAATCAATATGGGTGTCGTTTGTTTGGTTTATCGGGTCGCTGATTACAAAAACTACATCAATTTTGAAATCCATCGTGGTGGACGTAGAATACCATCATCCCTTGGGGATGGGGTTGGGTTGCGATAGGGTTGAAATGTCTAAAAATTAATCTGAGAGAGTGCGAGAGGGGGAGTTAGAGGGAGGGCGAAGGGGAAGGGAGGTAGAGGGGGGGTGAGGGATGGGGGAGAGAGGGAGGGGGTAAGGGAGGGGGGGACAGGGAGAGAAAGGGAGGGGGGAGAGGAAGGATGAGGGGGGAAGAGGGACGGGCGAGGAAGAGGAAGAGAGAGAAAGGTAGGGGTAGAGGTAGGAGAAGAGTTAGAGGTAAAGTTAAAGGTAGAGGTAGAGATAGAGGAAGGCGTAGAGGTAGAGTAGAGGTTGAGGAAGAGGTAGAGGGGGGGAGATGGAGGGGAAAGGAGCGGAAGTAGGAGGGGGAGAAGGGGGGAGGGGGAGAGCTAGAAGGAGGGGGAGGGGGATACAGAGTGAGGGGGAGAGGGAGATAGAGGGAGAGGGAGAGAGAGGAACCGGGAGAGGGTTTTAGTTTTTCTCAATTAGTTCTGCGAATTGGCTCTGTTTTAAATTTTAACGTCAAGGAGTCTATCATATCTCTCACTACATTTGTTAGGTTAAGTGGCAACTTTAAGGCACCATACTGCTGCTAAGTTCCTCTGTTCTGAGGAATTTATGAGTAACGTCTGTATATTATATGAAATTTAGCTGGATCTTGAATTGTACTCATTGATTTGCGCAGGGTTAGTCCCGTTTTTCCTTAGCTTAAAATTACCCCGAAATGACGAGAAAATATCTGATTGCTTTGGAAAACCGGTAAAAACATAAATACGAAATCCACGCGAGCGAAGCCGCGGGCAACAGCTAGTAACTTATAAAATGGTGGGCAGGTGCCTAGGTCTGTTTGTTAAATTAAATCGAACCTTTAAAATCTTCTTAACACTGGCATCATCCAAGTTATTCTTCAAGGCCGCTGACTGCAGGTTTTTCTCCACTTCTAGAGCATTCTCTGGCAGGCCATCTTCGCTGTTAGTACTGCTTCCACTATCTCTTCTAAAAGCGAAAGACAAACATGATTTTCAACTTCTGCATAGAAAATAAGAATTATTTTAATTGTGTTGTGGTATTGGCTTGGATTAGTTTCCAAGTGCAGGTGTTCAGGGCACATGGGGCAATATGGGACATGCTTTTTAAGGAATGACCACACACAAGCCAGGTTTTATGAATCAGTAAAACCTGTGTATTTTTCTTGTACCCTTCGATATGGGTCCTGGCTCGGAGTATATGAAAGACTTTCTCATAAGTTCACTGATAATGAAGTAAGAGATTGTCCTAATGTGGCTTATACAATGTGTAATTCTAAATAACCTGTAACCTCTCGAGTGGTTGTTGCACCTACAAAACTGACCAACTTATAAAAATTAAAATAAAAAAAAATCGAATCTCCATAAGAAATTTGTATGGAGAACCAATTTCTTTTTATTTTAATTTCCAAAAGTATTACAACCGAAGTTGTTCAGTGACAACAGGCAACAGCAATAGTAAGCCCATACACAGTAAAAACAAAAACATGAATAGAACTGCCAGCTACCCGAGAGGCTTTGTGTATTTGGAATTACCTACATGTTGTAGAAATGAAAGGGTGGGACAAAATGGTCTGTAAGTATGGGATAAGTATGGTATGTATAATCAATCTTCAAATCTCCTGTACTATACCTACTAGGTAGGTCTAGGCTTCAAATGCCGCACTCTGAGAATCAAATTACAAAGAAAAGTTTTTGTAATGCGAGAAACATACCGTTTGCGTTTTTTCCCGCGCAACCTCAGTTTACCGGTAGGCGCGACATTTTGTTCATCGGCTAACACGGCGTCAGATGTAACAGTTTTAGAATCATCGTTGTCTTTTTCCATGGTAATTCATTTTTATTCAAATATTGTAATTTATATATACGACGCTCTCACAAATAATACAGCTGGAGAACGAATCACTAGAGGGCTAGAACGAATGAATGAAAACAGAAAGAGTGAATTGATGGACCGATCACTTGACATTACCAATGTTGCCATTATTAAATAATTTCAGTCGCCTTTACATTCAACGATTTATTTATATCGAATAGAAGATTCTATCTTGCTAATAGCCACAAGACTAACGTCCTATAGCTGCCGCGGTAGCACGAGCCCCTACACTACGGTTTAAAACCTGCTCATGAGCTTTGTGTGCGGTTTTAGCGCGCTAATAGTCGGTTCAAAACTTGATCGTATTCACTCGTTTAAGCGACGTGACGTCATCAGTGACGTCACTTTAGCGCGCTATCATTGCATACGAAAATGAGGTAGTGCAGCGTGTGCGAAACGTAAAATTCATAAGACATTTGTCATCAATCTCGTTTTCGAGAGATTTTTTCAACTTTTTTTGGGGTTTTTAGATTTAATTATCTTATCGAATAATTATTATCTCTCAATAATTTCCTAAAACGCGAAACAAAATCAAAATTTTAATTTTTCTCAGTGACATTGACATAAGCGCGCTCTAGTCTGGTTTAAAACTGTATTCGATCGTATTCGACGAATGCACGCATATAGAAATAAACCGACTATATTCAGTGAATGTGATGTGTGCGTTGAATTCAAGTAACAATCCGTAGTGCTAGATAAACGAATTTCATTCATTCGCGTGAGAAAAATGACATTTGATTGACATAAGGTCTAATACATATTTTTACCTAGGAGCTCGTGCTGAGCAAGCAGAGCCAATTATTTTCCATATCGACTGTATTTACCTCTATCGACTTCGGAGTGTACACTATGCACAGCCAATATTTCACAGCCCTCTGGCTTTTTGGTCAATTCTGGCAGTACCATATTGGGCCGATCTATCTTATATCGGTCCAATAATAGCCGGCCACGAAAAACAGCATAGCAAAGTATTCTATCACACAAGTTCGCATCTGTTCTGGCACATCCTAGGTCGTAGATACTCGATTTTAATATTATTTCTTGACTTACCAAGGAAATAAATAAAATCAAGACTCATAGTTAGTCCTTTATTTACAAGAACACTGATCAGCTATTGTACATCAACTTAACAACTTTTCAGCCTTACTATGGAATTCTTCTAAAAGTTTGTTCATGTCATCATAGCCAGAAATTTTCTGAGCATCTCTCAGTTCTAGCCATTTCTGGTCTTGGTGTTCATCTGATAAAATTACTTGATGGTTTGGATTCTTCAGTTTTGCCAACCAATAAACTACAGTTTTAGGTTTGCCTTTTACTTCATAATTAAGAGTTTTTGATACATCCTTGTATATCTGAAATATTCATAAAGATTTTCTTTGAAAATTTGAACACAAGGTGTAATTTGAGACACATTTAGCTGAAGAGATAGTTTACCTCTAGTTCATTTTCTGAGAGTCCAGCCTCTTCCTTTGTTTCTCTTAACGCTGTTACCCAGTCAGATTCACCAGGGTCAACATGACCTGCAAGCATATAGCTAAAATAAAATGCAAAGCTAGGTAAAGTCTCCAATAGCTAATTACATGGATATTGACCCAATTATGTATAGTAGATAAGAAACAATAGAAGTGCCCACTTCTTCTCTACTAATTAGAGAGTGCATGCATTGATGTAATCTAACCTTTAGGAGGAGTCCAGTGATGTTCTCCGTAGGAAGTTTGTAACATTAGAAATTGGACAACTTGGTTAGCGTTTCTAAAAATTACCAAACCGGCTGCTCGCTTCGGAGACATAATATTTTAATAAATAATATCCTCAACTTCGGATTTTCACTGTTGACACTTCTCGGTGACACTAGCTTGGCTGATTGAAGTTGACTGACAGACAGACTGTCTGATGAATAGTGAATGAATGGAATTAAGCTGGCCTATTCTCACCAAAATTCTCACTGACTGAATGAAGTAGTCTTTGGAATAATATGGCTTTTGCATGAATTTTGCATGGCTTTTGCATAGCTTGAAATTTTAGAAGTAAATTGTATATTTTACGCAAGAAAAACGCTGCATTTTACATAATTTTTATTTTATTTATTTATTTAGAGATTAAGTAATGTACTAAATACTAAAGAAGATTCATCCATACAACAACTGTTATTAGAATTAGATGTGTGTCATTGAAGAAATGTCATAAGCGTTTTGTTTCTTCTAAGTGTCCTTGCTTCTGATTGGTTGTTTTGTGGTTACCATGGCACCACCGGCACAACCGCAAGTTTGACAGACGCCAAAAAAAAAACAACGAATTTCAAACTGCAACGGCGACTAACAACATTTTATTTTACGAAAATTGTTTGTTTTTATCCCATCCAATGGTTTTTTATACACAATAGAAAAAGACGAGGGGTTCGAGAGAAAAAAAGTGGATTATTAGTATTGTAGATCATGTTACAAAAATGGAAATATATTCTTTCAAACTGGGTGAGTAAGAAAACCATTTGACACCGTCTTTCAAATAGAACGTTATGATGAGGATAAAAATGATTGAACATCGACCTCAAGATGTAGACACTTGGAGGGTGCTCCGTGCTTGGAGGACTTAGAAATCTGCTGGCTAGAGTTTCTATGCTGCCAAAACAAAAGGTTTTTAGTACATTATGCTAGTCTCGCTTTTATGGATAGGGTAACCGTTAACGGTTATTTTCTATGATTATATATGTAAAAAGACGGTTATTTTATTCGACGAGACAATTATAGGTGTTGTCTAACATGTTAAATCCTAACTACAGTAGGTAACTAGACTAGTAAAATAAATAAAATAGCCTTTTATTCAGAGACTTCACTAAAAAAATAATAGGTATTACAAATTTGTGAACATTCATACTTCATAATTAAATAATTTTTATAATTTATAATTTCATCTATCTTCTCTGTTTGTCCCATGGCAAATGCCTCCTCCAGCTGTCTCCATGTGTCCCTGTCCCTGGCGAGCCATGTCCATTTCTTTCCTGCTACTCTAAATATGTCATCTTCCCATCTAGTGTACTGTCTCCCTCTCTTCCTTTTATGACCTCTAGTGTACCAGATAGTAACTGTTTTGCTCCACTTGTCTGCTCCTCTTATTACATGACCAATCCATTTCCATTTTAGCCGTCGAATTTTTACTGCTGCTCTTCTACTTTGGTCTTTTCCCTGATGAGCTTATTTCTTACCTTGTCTTTGCGTTTTATATGTAACATGCTGCGTTCGATAGCTCTCTGGCATACTGCAAGAAAAATAAGACCATAGTATTTTCAGATAGGCTAGGAGTAGGTCTAGGGTCTATTTTAAATTACTGCCATAATCAGCAAGTAACTAATATTTGCTGTCCGGATATTTCTTTTGATGAACTTGTAAAAAAGATTGCTGCAGGCAAATTTGACAAGAATACCACTGTTGTGATTGTGGTCGGCAATCATTCTAAAATCAGTAGATTAACATTAACCAATTTTGTGACAATGTTAAATAATATACAAAATAAAACAAAATGTAAGTTTATTCTGTGCAACTTTCCATATTGCTCAAATGTCACTCAGCAACACAACAAATGTATACACAGAATGAATTTATATTTACAGAATTTGACATCTCGTCATAGTGACATTTTATATCTTGACATAAATAATTTTATTCATTATTTTACTTTAACGCAGGAGACTATGTATCTGCCCCTTAAGTTTAAGAAAGACCTCGCTACATTGATAGCATATAATATACATAATTCTGTTATAGGAAGTAATGTACAAAATATTTCTGTAGTTAGTAACATTACTAACTCAAATTCTTTAAACTAGTTGATACGACAAAAGAAGGTTTTTCTGATCGAATTTTTACTGAGGTAAATAAAAAAAAATCTTCTGGCAAAAAACTTCCTATAGCAAAGACAAAGGAAAAATCTAATATTTTGAAAATTTTACATCAAAATATTCAGGGTTTTTCCAGCAAAATTTTAGAAGTTGAAATGTTCTTAGAAAAAACTAAATTTGACATTTTATGTCTCACTGAACACTGGCAAAAAGATCACCAAATGTTAATTAATTATGATAATTATTGTATAGCCAGTTCTTTCAATCGAAAATCTGCTTTACACGGTGGGTCACTGATTTTAGTTCGTAACAGTTTTAAAATTAAGAACCGTACAGATATTGTTGGACTTTCGGTTGAAAGATGTATTGAAATATCTTGTGTTGAGCTGGACAAGCTTGTTGTAGTATGTGTATACCGACCTCCCGCTTATCAAAATTTTTCTTTGTTTGAGTTAGTAATGGAAGATGTTTTAAAAATAGTGACCAAAGTAAATAAGTTTGCGGTAGTGTGTGGCGACTTTAATGTAAATATTTTAGAAAATACTTCCTATAGTACCAAACTTTTAAGTCTTTTTAAAAGTTATAATTTAGAGCATGTATTTTTTGAACCTACTAGGGTGACGTCATCCTCGGCTACCTGTATTGATAACGTATTTTGTAACTGCGATTATTTTGATAAAAGTATCATAAACTCGCTTCAGTCGGACCACTCGGGTCAAAGTGTTACTTTTAATTATTCTCGAGTAACCCAGAAGATAGATATAGAAACCAGGAGTCTAACGAACGACAGGTTAGAAAAGTACAAAAACACGTTACTAGAAAAACTGCCCTGTCACAATTATAATCCTAACAACCCTAATAACTCATATGAAGATTTATTCACATTGATTAATACTGAATTCAGTAAAATTTTCACTATTAGGAAAAAGCAAATCATTGTAAAATTCAAGTTCAGTGACTGGGCTACCGCTGGTATTCGCAAAAGTAGAGACAGACTTTTTGAATTATATGAGATAAGAAATTATTCAAATGACGACAGTTTCATTGAATATGTAAAAAATTATTCAAAATTGTTTAAATTAGTTTGTTTAAAAGCAAAATCATTTTTCCTACGGAAAAAAATACAGTCTGCTGATAACAAAATTAAGGCTGTATGGAATGTTATAAACAGTGAAACTGGTAAAGTGAAACCGCGTGACAATCAAATCACACTTCATACAAATCGCGGAACCATTAGTTCAAACGTAGAAGTGGCTCAAGAATTCGAAACCTTTTTTACTAATATTCCTTTGAAAACAACAGAGTCACTCAATTCATCATCTTCACTTGCTAGCGGTTTACTTCAAAAGAATGTGGACGCCTGCGAAACTGAATTTGGGTTCAATCATGTCACCCCTAACGAAATTGTTAAAGCCTTTAAAAGTATTAAAATGAAAACTACTGAGGACCTATGGGGAATGTCAGTAAAAGTCTGCAGTGCGATCATTGATACTATATCTCCATATTTAGCTGTTATATTCAATGATTGTGTCGATCATGGTACTTTTCCTGACTTAATGAAAAAAAGTAAAGTAGTTCCATTATTCAAAGCTGGTGACAAAAAGGATCCCAGTAATTTTAGACCAATATCAGTCTTACCTGTACTTAGTAAAATTTTTGAGAAGGTCATACTCAATCAAATGCTTTCGCACTTTAATAGAAATACCTTACTACAAGACCATCAATTTGGTTTTACGAAAGGGCGCAGTACAACGGATGCCGGAACTGCACTTTTAAAATACATTTTTGGCGCGTGGGAAAAATCTGAAGATGCTATTGGTATCTTCTGTGATCTATCCAAAGCATTTGATTGCGTAGATCATAGCACATTGTTGTTAAAACTTGAACATTACGGTGTTAAGAATAATTCACTTAAACTACTTAAGTCATATTTGGAAAACAGGATTCAAAAGGTACAAGTAAACAAAACGAAATCACTGGGATCTGTTGTCAAAATTGGCGTACCTCAAGGGTCCATATTGGGGCCATTTTTATTCCTTATTTATATTAATGACCTCCCTACTGTAGTGAAGAATCTGTCAAAGATTGTGTTATTTGCTGATGATACTTCATTAATATTCAATGTAAGTAGAAAATCACAAAATTATAACGAAGTCAATGATGCACTTGGACAGATTCATGCATGGTTTACTGTTAACAATTTAGTCCTAAACGCCAAAAAAACTAAATGTATTAAATTTGCACTACCAAATGTAAGGTCTACTTCACATAACATAGTATTGAATAATGAACCATTAGATTTTGTAAATAGTACAGTTTTCTTAGGGTTAATACTAGACTCTAAACTTCAATGGGGCCCTCATATAACGGCTCTTTCTTGTCGATTGAGCTCGGCTGCATATGCTGTCAGAAAAATCAGACAACTTACTGATGTAGCTACCGCAAGGCTGGTTTACTTTAGCTACTTCCATAGCATTATGTCTTATGGCTTACTGCTTTGGGGCCGAGCAGCTGATATACATTCAATATTCGTTTTACAAAAGAGAGCTATAAGAGCAATTTATTGCCTGAAGACTCGTGATTCCCTGAGAGAACTGTTCAAGGAAATCAACATAATGACAGTGCCATGCCAGTATATCTATGAAAATATTATGTATGCTAGAAAGAACATTCATCAATTACCTAAAATTTGTGACAGGCATAATTTTAATACTAGAAATAAGCACAAAATTGATCAACCATATACTAGATTAACTAAAGTCAATACATCTTTCGTTGGTCTGTGTGTACGATACTACAACAAAATACCTGACAATATAGTGCAATTACCTGAGAGAAAGTTTAAAGAATGTGTAAAGCAAACGTTATATAAAAAAGCTTACTATAGATTAGATGACTATATGAATGACAAAGAGGTATGGTGCTCTGATATTCCAGCGAAACACAAGAAACACATTGTAAAAAGCCGACTCTTAAAGTAGGCCGTGCTGCAGTGGTTTCTTGCCGTTTCTTTTACGCTGCCACAGCACGATCCGAAACGGCGTAGACTCGCTCTATTTGAATTGTATTCTGCATGACATTCAATAAGTATTCTGTAAAGAATCTACATTGAATAAAATAATCTGAATCTGAATCTGAATCTTAAATTTTCTGATCTACAGATGTCAAACATGGGCCCTGAACAAAGGACATACTCAGAAAATTGAAGTATGCCAGAGAGCTATCAACTAGACTAGTATATGGATACCAAAAACTATTAAAATTAACTTTTATCCTTATTTTGAATTCATGTCTGAGACTCAAATTCTGCATTTTTCAGATCAATTGTTATTCCAATGACACAAAAACAGAAGAATGCATTACAGTCAACACCCTTCTCACCATCATCTCCCATTTACATAAAAATCTGAACTTGGACGAGTCCAAATCCTCCACACTAGAGGCTCAGAACATCGGAGAGTTCATCCTTGAGAAGTATTCTGAGTTTAAGTTTAAAAATGGAACAGTGGAGCCAAGCAATGAGGAAGAATTGTATGTTGTAGCATCATTGCTTCTTTTTTTTGTGTGTGTGATTTCCAAGGATGTGGATATAAAGCAGGCCATGTGCAGTCAACTGTGTCCTGAAGATCAAGAGACCATCATGAAGTTCAGCAAGTGTCTGATGGAGTGCTCTGCTGTTACTTATGATGATGTTGAGGCAGCTATTATAGGTAAAGATGTTTATGTCTTCATTGTTTTTTGTAAATGGTAAAAATATATGCTAAGAAGAAAAAGACAAAAAAATTTAACTGAAAAATATCATAATTTATATTAAAATGAGGCTTCTTAGCAAAAAGTTGAAAGGAAGAGGGGAGGCCTTTGCCTAGCAGTGGCTACAAAAAATAATTGTCTTCTAGGTATAGAAAAAAGTATCTTTTAATTAAAGGATAATGTAACCACATTTTAGGTAATTTAAGGACCCCTGGGTCCTCAGAATCTCTATTACTGATATCTGTATTTTCTTCAGAAGATAAAGCTAAATAACTTCCCAAAAGAATAAAAAGAAATTTTACTTGTCATTTACAAATTTCACTTTTGCTATTGCAAGTTTTGTATAGGAGTGCAAAGAAAAAACAAATGTTTTTTCCACCTATGTTTCCTTGGAAAAGTTGTTTAAATTTGTGTTCTGTGTCCCATACAAAAATTTTGAGTTTTTCAATAGGTTCAGCTAGAATTTTTGATAAATTATCAGCTGACTAAATGATATTCAGTAGAACTTATTGTCTCTATTTAAAGGAAAAATACCTTAGTTAAAAGACCCTATCATTATATAATACAACAGATGGCCAGTTTTGCACCAGGTGCACATGAATTAGCATTACTGTAAAAGGGCATTTGGAACCTGTTTTTTAAATTTGAACCTTAAGTGTTGTAGGTGACCTTTCGTTTTAGCAAGTGGAGTTTGAGCTCTATCAAGTTACATACTCTTGTATGTGTAATGCGTTTATAGGGTTCCGTACCCAAAGGGTGAAAAACTGGACCCTATTAATGTCTCCTATGTCTGTCAGCAGGCTGTACCTCGTGAACTGTAATAAGTAGTTTTTTGAAATTTTAATTTTTCTGTTGCCACTATAATGACAAATAATAAAAAAATATGGGGACTTCCCTACTAAAAATGTGTTTTTAAGCGATTTTTGCAAAAAATTTTGTTTCAGCTGTAGAAAATTGGCATGTTTATTTATAGTGCATAACAACATAATAAAAACTGGTCAAGTGTATGTCAAACTCGCGTGCTTTCAATCACTTAGACTGCGCGTACATAACTAAGACTGTATTTTTACCTTGGTGGTACGGAACCCTCGGTGCGCGAGTCCGACTCGCATTTTGCCGGTTTTTCACTATTCTAAATTGCTATATCATTGTAGTTGATATTGAATACTTTTATAACATTTGATATACTTACCCTTATAATATGGTCTTGAATGAAGAACATTTAGTTTTAAACTGCGTAAGTATATTGCGGTATTTCCTTGTTTGTATGATGTGGAATTGTTTTGCTCTAATCTATCTACTCACTGCATTGTGTAGAATTAGGCTAGAAAAGGTAACAAAGCATCAGAGAGGCCCTGTACTGCTTATAAGGCTTTAAAAGAAGCCTTGGCTTACCAGAAGGCTTCTTTACGGCTTTGCCACCACCTAGTCGCTACGATCTTAGCAGCGAACGATTTTTCTTCAACTGTGACGCGGATGTCCGAGACTTAAACCTTAGTCTCTGCTTTGAGTCCATATTGCATTATCGCACAACAGTACATAACTAGTGACTCATTGTGAAAAATTATTTGCTAACTTAGTACTTAAGTCCATATTTCTTTTTCTCGTAAACAGAAGCGTGCGGGCAAGATTCAGCGACGGAGAAGACCTCGCACCCCGGGCCTTCTGTCGCAGAGACTCCGCCCGTGCTTCGTTCCCTCCACGGCGAAGTGCGGAGATTGCAAGCGGCACTTGACGCAGAGCGCTTCGACCGAAACTATCTACAGGAAGAGCTGTCGCGCACTAACTTGAAATTAGAAAAACTACGTGAGTGTATTACTGAACGTAAAATATCTCCTAGCTTCTTTTGTGCTGTGTACGCGTTTTGCACGCAAAATCAAGTTATTTTTGAGAGTCTCGAATTGTACAATAATTTTCACCTGGCAGATCTTATGAAAAAATATCCTTGACAGTCATAGGTTTTGCAGGATTATCATTTGATTATTTGTTCCATGCTTTGCAAGGCATGTTAAGCCATTGATCCCAGCTACGAAGAAGATGTTAATGAGCCATGACAAAGACCTCTGGCGGCTCAATAAATTCCACAACGGGGGCTCCTTACTTCGGTTATCGGACTTACAACTCACATAATATGATGATAGATTTTCTCGCTTATTTTTACAGTAAAAGACAAGGAGCAATACAAGTTGGAGATAGTAAACCTGAAGGCGAAGATATCGTTATGTTGCGGCGAGGAAGCGGAGACGCAAGGTCTCGAGGGTAGCGATGAGAAGCAGGCTCGACTCACCAGGCAGCTGACCGAGATGGAAGATAGGCTGATCGACACGCAGGGGAGGCTGGATGAAGCCCAGAGCGATGTTGACACGCTCAGAGCTAAGGTCAGTTGGGTGACAGCCACTGCGCATGGGCGACAGGCGGACAGTCAATGAATGATTCGCTCCCCCCTCTGCCGCGCTCACCCCCGCGACAAATTTTTGGAGTTCTGCGCATTAACGGTCAAGGCTAGAGGCTTAGAGTTAGTTTGTACCCCATATAAAAAATATGAAATTCCGTCAATAATTAGTATAATATATTTCTTGATATTACAGATAGAAGAGTTGAAAGTGGAGCGTGATAGATGGGTGTCCGTAAGCCAAGAAGAGAGTTCCCGTGCGATACAGCTGGCCTTGGAGCTTGAGTCGGAGCGGAGACGCGCGGACTCGCTGCAAGAAGTGGTGGAGGAGTTGCGGCTGCATCATCAGAACAACCGCCTCGACGCCACGCTCGAGTGCGATGACCCCGACAACACTCTGCACTCACTACACAACGCCTGTGAGTACCCAACGAGTACAAGAAATTTGCAAAATTGGCCTATTAGATCCTGTATATAACTTTCTGACGCAAATAAACTGTAAATTATTGCAGCTGTTTGTAGCGAAGCCTGCGCAAACGTCATAGAAGTGCAACTTGGTGAAGAAAGAGCCAAGGTGGCAGCCCTGAAACAACAAATTCAATGCATGCAGGTACGGGTATAATTTTTCATCAGGTGCAACATTTTTTTTATTATAAAAATGCTTTTGTTATATCGAATTCCCAAGAAATGATATACCATAAATTTATTTTTAATACATCCTGTACACGAAAAATAAGCAGATTCAAACCCTGCGTTGTTGTAAATTTTGCAACTATTACAGAAATGTTAAAATTTTCAAAATTTCTCAGTGATTTCGTAATGGAAAGTTGAAAATAGGTATCAAACATTTCTTATTGTTATAATCTATACTTTCGGAATTTAAGATATTAGGTTTTTTATTGTCACATACTAATTTCAGGAACGATTGTCTGCATTAACGCAGCAAGCTGAATCCGAGAAACTAACTCTTGAAAATATAATTTCCGAAAAAGACAGTGACATCTGCACCTTAAAACATCACATCAACGAACAAATCGAGGACAAGAACAACATAAAAACACAGTTTGATGACGAAATTGCCATACTCAACAATAGCATTAATGAATTGGAGCGAAAAATGAAAGAGAACAGTGAAAATGCAAGATGTATCCTTGAACAGAAGATGCGAGAAATACAGACACTACAGGAAGATAAATTATCGCTGCAGCGAAGCTTATCTGACGAAACCACCAAATTAGAAAACATAATTAAAGACTTACAGACAGATATCGACACGGAAAAGAACCTTAAAGTGCAAATGAAAGAAAATTACGAAAACCAATTAATGAAGTTAAACGAAAAAGTTTTGAACAGAAACAACGAATTAGTTGAACTACAAAATAAGATATTTGAAAAAGGTGAAATTATTGAAGAGCTCAACATGAACTTGAGAAAAGAGAAAGAACTCAACCATGAACTTGCTAACAAACATAATGAAGAAATTGTTAAATTTAATGAAGAGAAAAGCTTAATCGAAAGCAGGCTGCACCAGAAGACAGAAGAAGCTAAAGAGCTGCAGAAACGTTTGAACCAAAATGTCGGCTTATTCGAGGAGTTGAATAGACAAATAGATGATATGAAAGCTGCTAATGATGATTTACTTCAGAACTGCAACGCGTTGGAAGAAAGCAGAAACTATTTGCAAGCCGAGATACAACAGCGGGATAGCGACGTTGAAGGTATTAGAAGAGAAATTGAAAACATTACAATTATATTCGGTAAAGAAAAGGATAAATTTACGCACAATCTGGAAGAGAACGCCGCTACAATAAGTGCGTTACAATCAAGACTACGTAATGAAATTAAGTACAAGGTAGCTCTTGAAAAGGAGCTGCAACAATTTCATCAAGCTAAAACACAACAAAATGAAAAGATGCATGAAATGAGCAAAGAACTGTCTGACGCCCAGGCAACTATTGCAGAGAGGGATCGAATGGTGTATGCGCTGGAGTTGTACTTGAAGGAAGAACGCCATGCCAATGTTACATTAAAATCCAGCATAGACAACATCAGTACAGACTTTTCTAAAGTAACAGAAGAACTGTCGGTGAAAAACAGTACAATTTCCGAATTAGAGGCGAAGCTTTTAAACGAATATGCCCGCTTTGAAGAGGAACTGAGTATGAAGGAAAGAGAACTTGAAATTACAGCCAACAATCTTTTGGGTGAAATTAAAGAAAAGGAAGATTTGGAATTGATGTTGATATCTGTTAATGAGGAGAAGGAGATTATAAATAAGGATCTGGTAGATCGATGTAGCGACTTAGAAAAGATGCAAGAGGACTATGATAAACTGTGCAGAGACTACCAAGAAAATCTTAAAGGTATGTATCTTGAAACGTTTGTTGAGCATTTGTGTTGTTATGAGTAAACGTAGTAGCTTTTCTTACTGTGTTACGGCCTAAGTGAAACAAGAAATATTTTTGTTTTAAAATATTAGCGAATGCACAAATATGGCTTAAACTGAATTGAATGTACTTGCACAAGCTTTTGAAGGTAAGGCGTGCTACTGTAGTTAGTTGATGGTTTTGGTATAATTGTACATAAATATTATAACTATGATAGGAAAACTGAACTGAATTATATTCTTGTTTTATAGTTATTGAGGCACTCGAAAGTAATATCGAAAATGAGACGAAAAAATGCCTTCAACTTGAAATGGACTTTGATGCTCAAACATCTAATTTAATGGCAAAGCTTAATGAAACAGAGAAAGAATTAGAAGAAATTAACTTGAAATCAAAACAAATGAGGGAAGAAAAGGATCTTCAAATACAGACACTTCAAAATCATGTTGAACATTTAAATCAAACTATCGGTAAAGATAGAGAACGTTTGGATACATTGACGAGAGAAAAGAAGGCACTGGCCACCAAATTGGAGAAAGAAATTGCATCCAAAACAAATATTGAAAAGGAGTTTGAAGCTCAATGTAAAATACTGCATAATATTTCCAACCAGTTGAATGGCGAAATTTCGCTTAAGTCCGCCGAAATAAGTACACTCAAATCTGACCTCGATAGTTTGCTCAACGAAGCAAACGAAAAGAATAAAGGTAAGCGATCGAGAAAATGTTTTATAATCTGAATCGGGTTTAATAAAATTGAAGACGTGTAATTTATTTTTCTTTTTTTTACCAGAACTAAGAGTAATGGAAACTAAGCTAATGGAGGAAAACGAAGCATCAAGAGAGCAAGCGTACTTAAAGAATCAAGAAATCAAAAGCTTAAAGAGTAAGATCGAAGAACTACACGCTCTCAACGACGAGTATGAGCAGGAACTGAAAAAGGGAATCGCGTGCCAGATTCAAGCTATCGACGCTTTACAACGAGAAAATGAACAATTACACTTCACCATTGAAGAAGACAATAGCAATCACGAAGTCATCTTAAAAGAAAAAGATTTTATGATCGAAGGTCTTGAGGAACATGTCAAAGTTCTCACTATATCCCAAGAGTCCCTACGCAAAGACTATGAAGACGTTACGTTAAAGTATGAAAAAATTAAAATCGAGTTACAAGGCAAGCTAGAAGCTAAAGAAAACCAACTAAATATGTTGACACAGAGATACGACCAAGTGAAGGTTTATCTAGAACAAGCTTTGCGTGAAGCCCAAGCACTGCGTGAGAAACTTAAAAATAAGGAAGAAATTATTAACGAAAATGAAATTAAAAAACAAGTTGAAGAAAATGCACAGCTTGCAAATCTTAAGCTTGAGTTAGACAATGAAAAAGCTGCGATAGATCTCCTAGAAAAAGAAAAGAATGATTTATTACAACAAAATGAGAGGTTAACAAGTGAGTTGCATCGGGAAAGAACTACATTAAACACAGAAAAATTAATTCTAGAAGATGAAAAGTCTACTTTGGCTCAAAAACTATTAGAAGAACAAGCTAAAATAACTACAATAGAACAAAAATTGAGCACTGTATTAGAAGCTAAACAAACGATAGAAAAATCACTATATGAAAAACAAGCTTTAGAAAAAAAACTTAATGAAGAAAAAGAAAGTCTTCTAAGACAAAACGATTCCCTTCAACAAAAACTTCAGGTTGTGGTGAACATTAAGGAAACACTTAATGCAGAAAAGTTAGACATAGAACTTCAATTAATTGAAAAGGAATCCACAGAAAAAGCGCTTTCGGAAGAGAAAAAATGTTTGACTCAGCAATTAGCAACAGTAACGCAAGACAAAGAAAACATATTAGCTGAGAAACGGGCTATTGAAGAACTGTTGATTGAGAAAGAAACCTCGGCTAAAGCGTTATTAGCAGAAAAAGAAAATCTTTTAGTAGAAAAGCAAAGCTTGTCAGTTCACTTAGAATCTGGTGACCAAGTAAAACGGTCTCTGCTGGCTGAGAAACAGATTGCTGAACAGAAACTAATTGCAAAAGAAGCTACTATTGATGAATTGTTGCAAGAAAAGGGACAAATTTTAATTGAAAAAGAAAAAATTTCATACCAACTCGAATCTGTAGAAATTAAGAACCAAAAACTTTTGTCAGAAAAACAAGTCTTAGAACAGCAACTCAGGGAGAAAGAAGCAACGCAAAGAGAATTAGTGGATGAAAAGGACCGGCTTGTTAAAGATAGCAAAAACTTTTCAAGTAAGTTAGAATCTCTTTTAGAAGAAAAGCAGGCAATAGAAATGAAAATGACCGAAAAAGAAGCAGAAGCAAAAGAACTAAAAAAAGAAGTGGAGCGGTTGTGTCAACAACTTGCAACAGTTGAATCTGTTTGTGAGATTACAGAACGAGAGAAAAAAGCTTTAGAAGTAGAGAAAAAAATAATAGAAGAACAACTCAAAAGAGAATTAGCAGAGAAGATTTTGATAGCGGAAGAGAAAACATCTGTTTTGCAGCAACTCAAAGCATTACAACTTGAGAAAGAAGCCTTGGTTATGAATAACAAAGCTTTAGAAGATCTTCTGAAAGAAGAAGCCAAATTAAAAAATGAGTTTGTCGAGACCAAGGACTATCTTATCAAACAACTTGAGTTATCAGAGAAAGAAAAGCTTAATATTTTAGAAGAAAAAGAAGCCGCTGATCTTAAATGCAAAGTTGAAATTGAAGAGCTCTCCCAAAAATTTTACAAAGAGCAATCGGAAAGGCAAATTTTAGATCGTAAACTCTCTACTGAGATTGAAGGAAAAAACACAGTATCCGAAGTAAAAGAGTATCTCGCGCTACAATTGATTGAAGAAAAAGCCGCTAAAAAGCTTTTGGAAGAACAAGTTGAAACTTTGCAGCAAGAGAAAGATTCGCTAAGTAATAAATTAACTGAACAGATGAAAATAAAGAGTGAGCTTGAAGAAGAAAGACATTACCTTTTACACGAAAAGAATGAACTGATTGAGACTCGAAACGAGGAAATATCTAGGCTTAATGAACAGGTTGAAGAAAGAAGCAGAGAAATTTCTACACTTAATGAACTTTTAGAAACACAGAAAACAACTTATAATCTAGTTGTTAAAGAAAAAGAAAAATTGCTTGATGAAAACTGTTCTCTCAAAAGTTATACAACAGAGCTCAATGCCATACAAGAAATTCTTTCAAACGATACAGAAATCCTTAATAGTAAAAAGGAAAACTTAATTCAAAATTTACATGTCGAAAAAGCATCTCGCGATGAACTCGAGAGTGAAAAGAACGCTGTCTCTGTTACTCTTCAAGAACTAAATGAAAAATATGCTCTTGATATAAGCGAGAAACAAGATCAACTAAGTGCAGTATCAAGTGAATTAAAACAAGTGAAGATGGATTTCAAAAGTATGTTTTCATATCTACTTCCCTAGTAAAAGATTTTTAAATTTTAATTAATAATTTTAACTAATGTTTATTTCAGAATATGAAGATATTAGTGTTAATATGTCATCTATAGTAAATAGTGGTTTAGAGAAGCTTTTACAGAGTATAGATAAAAGAGAAAATAATGACTTACTTCAGAAATTGGTTAATATTAAACAAGATAAAGTGTCTCTAAGTGAAAAATGCGCTCTTATTATTAACATAGCAGAAACTTTATCGACAGAGATGTCGTCGAGGTGTCATTTGGAGAAAGCTTTAGAAAACGAGACATCGACCGTCAATGAATTAAAAAATAGGGTAGAAGAACAGAAAATGAAAGTGCTTGAACTACAAACCGAAATAGACAGTCTGCAGAAAATTGTTCAGGAGAAGCAAACTGGTAAGTTCCTAATTACAGATTATGTAGGTATTTTGATTTGAATATAAATAAGCAACTGTTCTTTTATATCGTTTTTAGAACTAATATCAGCTACAGAAAAGTACAACTCAACACTCGATGCTAAGGTCAAGGATATACAAAAGTTACAACTTGATAACAAATCATTAAATAACGAGTTGAATGACGTGAAAGTGCAACTGAATGTTAAAGTACACTCTCTCAAGGAAAAGTTAGTCGATAATGAACTTTTGACGGATAAACTAAAGAAAACATATGAATCCCAAATTGAAAATTTAAATGTTATGGTTACTAAATTGACAGCGTATTTGAAGGATAAAACCTGTGAGTTGGATATCGTGAGAAAGGAAAAAGATAAACTACAACTAATGATTAACGAGAAAAACGAAGGTAAGGTTTCTGCAGAGTATGTCACGTTATTTGTAGCAAAAAGCAGGTGTCGACGTCGGCGTTGTTATATCGTCCCGCATCTTACTTTTAATTATTTAATTAATAAATAAGTTATTCTTGTAATCTCATTAAAAGCAGTTAACTACATTCTGCATTTTGTTTCCTTTACTGCTGGATTTGAGGAAAGCTTTTGACATTTTTGGTAGTAAAAGCAAAAGTGTTATACTTTTTGACCAGTATATTTTAAATCTGGGCTAGTCAAAGCTTAATATACCTATATGTAGGTAGTTCTAAGAAAGACATTGTAAGCATGTCTTACTTTCGAACATAAAATGTATGCCATCTGGGGTTACACCAGGGATCTTATGTGGGTCTAGCTATTTAAAAGTGCTGTAGGAGTTTATTTTTGTAGGAGTACTCGGCCAACGAAAGGGAACAACTTTCATAAATATTAGCTGTTAGAGAACTCAGATTGCGATGACTTTTCACTAACACTAAAATGTAAAATGTTTCGTGTACAATAAGGAATAAAGAAAAAAAGAGTAATGATAGAATATCCATTGCTCCATACAAATTTACAGTTCAGGCGGCTAAATCTCATTTCTTAACGCGTTACTTCGAAAAAAATACAGATTTGTTGACAGGTCATGCCCCTTAAGTTATCTTGTACAAGTAGTTGGAATACAATCAAGTTTCAGTTGGTTAATCTTCTGAAACAAATACAAGCTGATAGATTATTTTTTTTTATTTTTATAGCAATTAAGTCTTTAGAAGAAGAAATAAAAAATCTGAAAGTTAATCAAGAGAAACTAATTAGCGATTTCGAATCTGAGCGGCTTGTTATCAAAAACATGGTAACTGTTACCGAATCTATCATGGAAGACCAGAAAATAGGTCTCAGTACTATCATAGCCGATCACGAGAAGACCATTGAAATGTACCAGCACGAGAAGAAAATTCTAGAAAAACTGTTAGAAAGCACTGAAAGGAAGGGCGAAGATATGATGCAAGAAAAGCAATGTGCGTTTGACGCGGTCTTTAAGGAACTAACAGAATTAAGAAGGGAAAGAGATGACCTCATAAACGAATTCAAATCCAATAAGGAGTTATTAGAGAAACAAATTGTTCAACTTAAAGAAGAAATAAAGAATGGAACCGAAAGCAGAGAACTGTTGGAAGAACAATATAGAGTAATGGTAAAAGAAAATGATCAGATCGCAAAAACTATGGAGATTGAAAAAGAGAAGCTACAAAGAGAAATACATCAGAAAAATTCTGAGATTGAATATCTGCAAACTCAAAATTTAGATTCGACTATAGCCATAAATAAACTAAAAGATGGTAAGCCTTTCCAAAAAGTTTTTGATGGTTTTAATTCTTAATACTTTTTGAGTCGTTATTTAATTGCTTCATAACGCGATACTTTTGATTATTTGCTACCTTTGTATGGTTCTGTTTATACTAGAGAAATTTTATAATCGCTAGGCTTAATAGCCCATGTGGTGTCTACAGAAAACCCCATCTTTTATTCCGGGCTGAAATGTAATTTTGTTTTTATCATGTTTTTCTTTCATATACCTAATTTGAATTTTCAGATCTTCTTTGCCTTCAAGAAAAAGGCAGTGAACATAAAATGAAAAAAGACTCGCTTGAATCAGAACTGATCCATCGTATCGACAGCATAAGAAAAGTTCTAAGTGAAGATGCAGCCAAAAATGATAAATTCAAATACAGTTTGCAAGAAAAGTTACAAGCAAAGACGTCTATTCAAGAGAAAATTAAAATACTGACTGATGAAGTGTTGGATTTGGTTAGGGAGAAAAATAAATATATCTCAAAATTAGATGACGTAAAGGCTGAGGCAGAAGCGAACGAAATTAGGGATAAGGAGGAGATACAGAAATGGAGAAATGAGAACGCACGACTTGAGAAAGAGATTGACGACAATAAAATGGGTAAGTAACATACTTCCTACTAATCCTACTATAATATTATAAACGCGAAAGTTTGTAAGGATGGATGTTTGTTACTCTTTCACGTAAAAACTACTGAATGGATTTTAATGAAACTTTACAATAATATAGCTTATACGTCAGAATAACACATAGGCTACAATTTATAAACCTGCGCAGACGAAGTCGCGGGCACCAGCTAGTTCAACAATATTTGTTGATCGTATACCATGCGTTAGGCTGATGTACTTGCAAAATGGGCTTGAAATGAATTAGCCCAGCGTTTTTTAACCTTTTTAGTCCACGGACCCCTAGGAATTTAAACACAACTTCCCCCTAAAAAAACAATAAATCGGACCATTTAAATTCTACAAATACAACAAAAAATACGTTAAGGGCTTTCCTGCAGCCAACTAGCGCCCCCATCAGTTAAAAAAAAATTACTCGCTAAATACAAAACTTATCGAATCGAATGTATCTGTATCTACAGTAAACTATATTTTTCAGGATTGATAGGTTCTAAATAAACTAGGGTACCTTTTCTTTAATTTTGTAAGACAGATTTTCGATAAGTTTTGTATTTAGCGAGTAATATTTTTTTAACTGATGGGGGCGCTAGTTGGCTGGAGGAAAGCTCTAAACTAGTCAAGTGCCCAGGGGTCCGCGGACCACAGGTTAAGAAACACTGAAGTAGCTGAAACATTTTTAAAAAATTACCAAATGATCTCTGACATAGCCTAACTATATTAGTTTATTTGTAGGTCGCCTATTCAGAGGCTTTATTCATCGTCAAGCTAGTGTAACACTTCATTCAAAGTGAGACAGATCACGATGGTGTGTAAAAATTGCGTACCTGCAAAATGCTATAAACTAGTAAATTACAAAATTCACTATCACAAACAGGATTACAGGACTCGAACCTGCTGTTTCTTCTCTAGTCAGTACCGGAGACGGTATAAATAATTACCGTGCCGTCGTCCTCACGTTGCGTTTGTGTTCATCATTAGTGGATTACTTTCTCTCATCTGCTCATCATCATATTGTGAAGGTTGTAAAGTCGATTCATAATCGATGACCGACATATATTTTACCTAATTTTTCCATTGTTGTGCTGCCATCTAGATAGGATTTGCTGTACTAACCCAACTAAAAATGTTTTTATTCTAATATGGAACTTTATGTCAAACATAAGCATTATTTATTACGTTTGAGTACCAGCGCAGTAGGTGAGGTCAAGAGTTTTCAAGCTTTTATGTATTTTTTAAAGAACCGAATGTTTTTACCGCAATATCCCAACAGGCTATGGACAAATCTTCTTTGATTTTACGGGTTTTTGCTTAAAGTTTTTGCTCAAAGTTTTTGTTGTTAATGTGATCCTTATTATTTCAGTAATATCTGAGTTAGAGAGCAGAGTTAAACGGGAACAACACAAAGTCGAGAAACTTAAAGAGGACATCGCAACCGAGCGTCTCACATACGAAAACCGATGCGCCTTGCTACAAGAATACCAAAATAAAGCAGAGAAACACTTACAAGCGCACGAGGAAGAAATCGCTATGCTAAAGGACAGTCTGAAAGCTGTTACTGAGCTAGAGCAAAAGATAGAAAATTTAAAGGAAGAATTAGTTAGGAAAGATACTATAATTACTCAAGTTGCTCAGGGCAAAGATGAGGTAATGTTTGACCGATTTTATCTTTGTGCCAATAGTTTAGGTCATTTGTGTCGGTCACAACGCTAACAGGCATGGTGGCTATGGTGCTTGGGTATCAAAATATACATACCACACTAGTGTTTAGCTTTGAAAATTTAGGGGGCGCTTCCTATTATATGGGATGTTAGATGACGATTTTTTTTTTCACTCTTTTTCACATTTTATTTGACACTAAAACGCTGATTTTCTAAACTTAGATTTTCTTGATATACCTTCAGGTGATAAACACACTGAACAATGAGTTAATGGAAGAAAAAGCGTCACGGGAAAAGTACCAGCAAGAATTAGAGACTAGGTCCTCGCAGGTGCTTGACCTGAGAAAGACGCTGGATGATGCTAGAAAAGAACTAGATGTGATGAAAGAAGAGAAGTTACACGCTATTGTACAACGGGAGACGTGTAAGTTGATAACAGATTACTTTCTTTTCTTAGAATTTCTGCTGGGCTCAGACCATCTCCGCGGCTTTCCAATGGTCACGGTCTTCTGTAACCCTTTCCCAACTATTTAGGAAAGTATCAAGATCGTCACGCCATCGCTTTTTTGGTCTACCTCGGCGCGGCGCTTGACCAATGGGTGTCTTTCTTTGCCCACCTTTAAGGGCACATTCGAAAAACGTATCCAGCCCAATACCACTTAAGTACAGCGGGCTTCTGAAGATTTCTTAAGGAAGAAAAATCCATGGGACTAAACTGCGGTTCTAACAGGTTAATTTATTTTGGTTGTATCAGCAAACTACAATACTATAGAACGATAACTACGCTTCAAACTTGACCCCACGAAATAGTTACCTAAGTAGGCGGAGCTAAAATAATTACCTCTCAACTACCCACTAGCTGACATTGCAGCACGCGCGCGAACCAATCCCTGCTCTCGTTCTGAATTTGAACCAATTGATTCTAATTTTGAATAGACGTTCCTTTTGGTTTCACGTAGGGCCACTTTTTGTGTGGAATATGTTCTGAGTAAGAGTTCCATAGTATTGTAGTTCGCTGGGTTGTATATATCGAATACAATCAAACATGTTTAAGAGAATACGTGGGATTTTTGTTGACTGTTATTAAGATGAAAGATTTTTAATTTAATAAAACTGATAACCATTTATGTTCCATGTCCTGCATTGGACGTTTTATTGGATGTTATGGCATCGATTGCTGTTGTTCAGCTTGTCAAATCTAATTATACCGAAGTGGAACTTCCCAAGTACCTACCTTGAAAATAACTTGCTATGTTTTTGTTCGGAGAAGGACTTCAAATTGGCAAAAACAACGACGATGGGTAGTTGCAAAAAATTGGACTGCACACTTGCAAGTGTAAAATAAATTAATATTTAATTGATTGTTGAGATTTCATGCCATTATTTATTTAGTTCTCGCCTCTATTGAAGTATTGAGATGATTTGTATTGCTATCATTGATTTATCAGTTTTTTCAATGTGTAACCACCACCACCTCGTAACCACAAAGTATGCAAGGCGTCAAAGCCAACCAAGGCGACAGGTCGCAATTAACTCGAGGTCTCTTGTATAACTAGGCAACAGCAGATAGGGAAGACCAGCAGTAGGACACCAACGGTTCATTGAGATTAGATGATTTATGTAAATTCCGCTCGCGATGGTTAAGCTGAGCTTGCAAAATTAGGTGCGACTGAAAAACAGCGTCTAGCTTTTTTTGAGATCTAGACACAATGCTGAGTCGTTTCCTTTTTCATGGTTGTGCCACGATACATATTATGATGTAAAGAAGTCTTTTTTTATGATGTTTTATCTGTGTAGTGTCACAAACTAATGAAATAAACATTATTCTTTCTTTCTTTCTATGATTAATATTGAGATACTTGTTCGCAGTTGCAGTGTCAAGCCAAGAAAAGACATCAAGTAACAAACTGACGGAGAAGGATCTACGCGACCGCCACCAGGTTAGCACCCCAACATCAGACCTCACTCACTCCTCCATGGAAAGCTTTAAAACTATCAACGACCTCGAAAAAATCATCTACGACAAGAACCGCACCATCACCACGCTACAAAGCGACATCTCCTACCTGAAATCCCTGATGGCCGAATCCGAAAACAAACTCCTCGATGTCACAAAAGAACTAGAAATCTCGAAAGAAAATTGCGAACAACTCTCTTCACAGCTCAAGAAACTAGTCCAACAAAAGAATGAAGAAATCGCCGACCTCAAAAAGCAAGTCTCAAAGATGAGCGTCACTGAAAACCGAGCGACACAAATCATTAAAGTCTCGGCAAAGTACCAGGCGATCATACTGAAAAGGATAGCTGAAATCAAGTCAAATACTATCTTGAAAGAACTTACTAATTTCGGTAACACTGCTAACTACGATAGCGACTTAAAACGCAACTTGAATACCGGAGCTATCACTATGGAAGATTTGGAAAACTTCCTCGAAACTACCGATAGACACTTGAAACGATGTTCCGAAAAGCAACTCGCTTTGCAGAAGGAAAGAGATCGATTAGCCGAAGTCAATAGAATCAATGATTCTGAAATAATAAACATGAAGAAGTTTTTGACGGAGCTTTCCGTCAGCATTAAAACATTTAATTCCATAAAAGACTTGTATACTCAGAAGTTGAGTAGGGTCGTGTCAATGCAAAGGACTGTCAGACGCGAGATTTTGAGCCTCGACGGTCAGATTACAGACGCTCTGATGTGTAAGTTAGAACGAGGATACGCAGCTGTAATGCAAGATTTATGCGAATGTTCAATGAACATGGAAAGATGGGTGGAGCGTTCGATTACTAGAACGATATCTGCTGAGAAGATCAAACAGGCGTTTTCAAGCGACACAGACCGCGCCTCCCTCGCGCCTACCACTTACCAGAACGCCGGTCTCGAAGTACAGTTGGAAGAGCTAGAAAACTCTTTCCAGAAGCTTCTAGAAGAAATAGTAAGATCGCAGAAAGGCGAAGGTGCAAAAGACGCGCAGGCTTTGACCGTGATGGAGGTCAGAGCTGAATACGAGGACAAACTCAACCGCATGAAGGCTAAAATGGTCAGTATCGCCCCCCTACTGTTATTGATATTACTTTATCAAATAGTGTGGTGGTTCTATTTAAATATGGATCATTGAGTGGTGTGGCTTATTTATTTTATTTATTGGCATTGTTCCCTTTTCTGTTAATGACTTGTAAGGTCAGTTACTTTATGCAATAAAGTATATTTAGTCGATTATTTTGTTTTATTTTTTTGTGTTTTTACGCTTATGGAGTATTATTAGCGGTAGTTAGCTTAAAAGGTAATTTGTATTATATTTCTACGCATGGCGATTGCATGATGATTGCTTCTTGCATGCCAGATTATTTACTATCTGCGGAAGTCTCAAAAATTTAAATAATTTTCAGAAACAACTGTATCAAGAGCAGATCCAAGTGTTCAAAAATAAGCAGAAGGAAGAGATTGCGGCTTTGGAGCGAGAGTTGCAAAAGACCCGCGATAAGCTTGCGGAGTCGAGTCGCGCGTACGAGGAACATATTAAGGCGCTCACCACTGAGCTATGGAATGTCGGCGAGAAGTTTTTGATGAAGAAAGACGAAGCTGATTGGTTAAGAAAGAAACAAAAAACCGGATCTCTTATGTCATTGCAGCATTTACACTCGGTAAGAATTTTTTTATTACAAAAGCAATTTGTAGCTTGGATTAGTTTCGCAGGCGTTTTTAGTCATACTTGTACTTAGTGTATCTAAACACCTCGACGTTAAATTCTCGTTTTTGGGTATATGTGTAGTTAGAAATTGAGATAACTGTTTATATCCGTCACTTTCATACTAGACTAGACCTCTTATGTCGTTGCAGCATTTACACTCGGTTTGTCTTACCTTTTTTTTATTGCAATAGCAATTTGTAACTTGGATATCTTTTTTGCAGGCGTTTTTAGTCGTACTTTGAGTATCCACATCCTTATTTTTTTATCACCGCGGATATTTAAAGAGGTGGTTCTGCCACGAAACTGAAAAACTTTTCCCAAGGAACATAGGTCGACATAAGAAAATAAATTTTTAACATCCCATACGAACTGCATCAGCTGACAGCACATTTTGTATGGGAGGCCGAATTTTTTTTTCGCTTTTCGACCTAGGTTCCTTTGGAAAAGTTCAGTTTCATGGGCAGAAACACCTCTTAAAATTTCCAGGGTGATAAAAAATGCTCTTTTTTAGTTATACATACGAGTACGTAAAGTTTGAATTAACAAAAACTGTTTATATTTCGTCACTTTCATACTCTTGTAGTACAACAAATTCGTTCGCGATCCTCCTACAAGGTCAAAGACATTGTGATTGGCGTAGTCAGTTGCTCGCAATTCCTCTTCCATACGCAACACCGCCGGCCCCCGCCGGAACGAACTGTCTGGAACAGGGTCGTGCACGAACTTACCGTTATGTAGTCCACGAGCACTTGATAACAATTATGTGGTATTGGTTCCAGGCTGGCCTAGCTACGAATCACGAGGAGGTAACTTCCCGGCCATCAGACGCGCAGTCTCTCAGGTCACTCCAGGTGCCTTGCGGGCGCACTGAGCGAGACAAACGAGGTAATGTCACACCCAGACACCCTCTAAATGGTGGGGCGGGTGGGTAATTTTAGCTTGTAGTCCAGTCAATCTACGATATGAGGTTGTATTAAATGCACATTTAGTGAAATTAATTTTAAATTGTAATATAGGCTATTTGAAGCTGTAAACAATGAAATCCGACAATTTTGTAAAAACATTTTTTAGTAAAAGTACCAGTATAAGCTGACCTGTGCTACATGGTAAATATAATACAGGTTGAGTTCACCTTATACTGGTTTTATGAATATCGACGTTATATCGGGGATTACTGTGGTTTAAAATTCTTGAATGTTTTTACTGATAATTTAATAAATTATCTCCTAAGGTGCATTTATTTCATTCTCTCCATACAAACTTTCGTAGATTGACTGGACTATTGGGCGGGCTCTAAAATGTTGTATAGGTAATTAGATATACCACAGAGATGGCTCGAATATCTTCAATAGTTATTGCTTACGTTAAATACTCTGTTTTCATTCTCATTCGTTTCAAACCCGAAGCCTAGTGACTACTAAGAACAAGTGGTAACATGACCGAAAGTATAAAAAAAATTCTTAGTGAAAGTTGCTATTTCCTTGCTTGAATCACTGGACTTTAGGTAAAAAACCGGCCAAGTGCGAGTCGGACTCGCGCACTGAGGGTTCCGTACCACCACATAAACATAATTGTATTAGTTGAAATTTCAGTTAGTTAATGTGCTAGATTTTTTTAGTCCGACACGCGCTTGACCAAATTTTATTATTTGTTGTTATTTTATAGCTTATGCACTATAAACATACCAATTTTCAAGTTTGTAAGTGTTCCCGTTTTTAAAATAGAACTAAAACAAAAATCGCCTCAACGACCATCCAACTTGACCCCTCTCTTATATGAATGTTCTTGAAACGGGAGCTCACCACAATTGGTTACCATTAGTTGTGAGAAAAGTTGTAATATGTAATGATTTCAGACTTTTCCCATTATTTGTACTGTGAGACCTAGCTTATTGCCAAATTTCATAATTTTAGGTCAACGGGAAGTACCCTGTAGGTTTTGCATTTTTGAATAAATGTATGGAGATGACGACATAAAATGCCATATCTTTTGATTACGTCGTTGTAAAAAATTGAAATTTTCAGATCTTGTGTGGTTCATGGATCCTAATATATGGTATTAATTTCAACCTGATACCTTTACCCGTTCGTGAGATAAAGGGTCTTGACAGACAGACAGACAGACAGACGGACAACAAAGTGATCCTATAAGGGTTCCGCTTTTTTCTTTTGAGGTACGGAACCCTAAAAACGGATGAAAATTTACCGTGTGTTTGTAGGGTCCTAGAGAAATAGTGAACATAATTTTAGCATATTACATAGAACATGAATCTTTTCCCAAGGAACTTAGGTCGAAATACGAAAAATCAAATTTTTACCTCCCCTACAAAATGCGCTATCAGCTGATGCAATTTTTATGGGAGGTAAAAAATTTATTGTCGTATTTCGACCTACCTACGTTCCTTGGGGAAAGTTGTTCAGATTCATGGTCTAAGTAACATACTAAAATTATGTTCACTATTTCATTAGGACCTTATATTTGTAATTGTGTATTTCAGAGAGCCAAGGAGGTCGTGGCCTGCACATGTCAGACGAAGAAGGAGAGGTATTCGACAACCGGTGGCTCAAGGAACTGCACACGCCGCGTCGCGAGTCCAACGCTGGGCAGCGGCTGTCAGAACTCAAGTGGCGGAACTCCCTCTGCCCGCCGCATCTCAAGAGCTCCTACCCGGCCGAGACGCAGTTCACTAACACTTTAGACGAGGAAGATATTAAGGTAAGTGTCTAGTATATAAGTAATTATAATCAGTAAGAATCCAACGCTGGACATTCAGAACTCAAGTGGCGGAACTTCCACTGCCCGCCGCATCTCAAGAGTTCCTTCCCGGTCAAGACGCAGTTTACTAACACTAGACGAGGAAAATATCAAGGCAAGTGTCTGTTGTATGACTAATTATAATGAAATGAAGGATGAAAGTTTGCATGGAACTCTGCGCTTTTTATAAATTAAATCTTTTTAACTCATGATAAAAATATGAAAGTGATCTTATTCAATGCAAAATTAAAAGCCCTTATAATCTTTATAAAAACCAGTTTTTTAATTTTGTAAGTCCTTTACGAGATGTACCAGTAAAACTCTTTTTGGAGGTACATTTTCACTCCCCACTACTTATGCGCAACTCCGCCGCCGGGGAGGAAAATCTTGGATAATCATAGTGGGTAACAAATAAGGCTATTAAAATAATAAAATCTTTTGTATGATTTTTTCCGATTCATTATTTTATAAAGTTTTATACAAATTACGTAAAGGTAAAAATACTAGAAAAAAAATTCGGGTTTTCTGTCGCCAACGTTCATACCACGTTGAAAACACCGGTTCTCGTCCGATCACCGAAGTTAAGCAACGTCGGGCGTGGTCAGTACTTGGATGGGTGACCGCCTGGGAACACCATGTAATGTTGGCTTTTTGCACTTTTTTTTTTGCGACTATTTTGTCTTTTTGATTTTGCAGGGTTTTTATTGCTTTTTAACTTAGTATAAGAATTAGGAAATAATTGGCCTTATCTTTTTCAACAAAAATCAACAAATGTTGAAGATTCAAAAACTGCTAAAAGTGACTGTTTTTGGCAGTTTTTGTATCTGTAACTAAAGTGCACTATATTTTTCAGAATTGTACTCCAGTAAAAATACGGTTTTGCAAAACATTAAATGTTAATAGCCACTTTTTTGTGTATATCGTATTTAAATATGATGTTAAGACGCAATATTTACGAATCCACCTAAATTTTAAAGCGGAATATTTTTTTCGAATAACAGCTACGGCAAAAATAGTAATAGACAATTATATACTTTATGTCATAGATAAACGTATACTTTACATATAGGCATAAAAATCCACCATAAATATATTTAAAAATATCAATTTGTTTCAAAATATAAAATCTACACTTATATTTACATATAAGATCCAATAAAGTCGAAGTAAAATAATATAAATAAACTGAGCTAAACTCAACCTTTTTAAATGTAAGTGATTCTTATATAAATTCACTAAAATTCCATGCTAAATAAATAAAAAGTTTTTTGTAATCGCTGGTTTACAATGATTTTGTAAACATTTATGTTAGATTTGCCAAAAATGTGATTACTTAGCACTATTTAAATTATTAGAAAGCAAAACGGATCTATTACTATTTTTGGTTGCGAATATAAGCTTTATTTTTTCGTGCTATAAAAGTTAAACAATAGAAAAAAGCTAATATTTTTAGGTGGATTCATGTAAAATATGAAATTATGAATATATAGCAAGCCGTAAATAAAAAAAATAATCTATTAACATTTTTTTCCTAAATTCCATATTTTTTTAATGTTTGGACTGCAAAATAAAAAAAATAAATGAAGTAAATTTAGGTGGATTCCATTAAAAAGCTTTACACAGAAATATAATCTATCGATCTGAAAAAGAAACACGGCTATTATCAATTATTTCCGTTTCGCCATACAATCTCTCGTAATTTTACTGGAGTATTGATAGGTTCAAATAAACTAGGATCTGTCTTTCCGGTTTTCGATAAGTTTTGCAATATTTTTTGACTGATGGGGGCGCTAGATGACGGCAGGTAGCCCCTTAATTTGAGAGATACATTTGCCCTGCACTAGGACACAACAGGCCCATAATAAAAGTATAATTTGCAATAATAATAATTATTATTATAAATAATTATTAATAATAATAATTTACAAGAGAAGTTCTACTTATTGTAGCAATTTCAAATAGAAAAAATAATTATATAAATATCAATAAATTTTTAATCTGCACATTGCGTCATAAATAGTATCTTCAGTAGTGCTCTAGAAATTTTGGCCTTCTGTCGCCAACGTTCATACCACGTTGAAAACACCGGTTCTCGTCTGATCACCGAAGTTAAGCAACGTCGGGCGTGGTCAGTACTTGGATGGGTGACCGCCTGGGAACACCATGTAATGTTGGCTTTTTGCACTTTTTTTACATCGACTTTTTGATTTTGCAGTGTTTTTTGATTGCTTTTTAACTTGGTATAAGAATTAGGAAATAATCGGCCTTATCTTTTTCAACAAAAATCACTTTTTTTGCATCGACTATTTTGTCTTATTGATTTTTCTGTTTTTGTTGTTTTTAAAATTGATATTAAATTCACAAAAAAATTACACTTAAAAATATGTTAAATTATCATTGATTAATTTGCAAGAGAAGTTGTTTATTTGAGGTCTCTCGTTTCGGGCGTTTGTAGCGTAGCGCTAGTTCAGCTTATACTGGTTTTGTTTCTACTTCCTATCTCCAGTGGGTACAATAAATAACATAGATACTGTTTTATGAATAGGGAATATGCATGATTTTATTTTATTAAAAAAATATATCCTTATTCATGTAATAAACAGTTTAGTAAATTTATCGAATAACGATGAAATTAAAAAAGATATGCCATCGAAGATTTGTTTCTGTCTCTTTCTAGCAAAACGAAATGTAACAAGGAGTTCATATGGCCGTAGTGGCATGTGACGTCATTTTCCATGTCGGATCTCCTTGTCTTATCGGCGCGTAATTAATAGCTTTAAATGCTTATATTGGCCGTGTTTCTTAGCCGATTTAAATTTTGATTTCACTTTTTGTCATCTCTATTACGGTATTTTCATATTTTGTCAATAAATGCGACTAAAACATATTATGCATAGTCCCTATTCGGGTTATCTGTCGCCAACGTTCATACCACGTTGAAAACACCGGTTCTCGTCCGATCACCGAAGTTAAGCAACGTCGGGCGTGGTCAGTACTTGGATGGGTGACCTGGCCTGGGAACAGTTGGCTTTTTGATCTTTGTTTGCGTCAACCATCTTTTTATTTCGCAATGTTTTTGTTGTTTCTTAACTGGTACTAACATTTCCTCTCTTTAAAAAATCGGCTCAAAATATTTTTTTTAATAAGATACGATGATTTGCAAGAAAAATATGCTATATGTAGCATTAATTCGAAAAGAACAAAAAAAACAATACTAGGTTATTTTTTGGACCTGATATGCGTATGCCCACCTTATTACAGAGGTCAAAACCAACAACTTTTGTTCTACGACTTTGTTAACAACGCACAATAAAATTTCGACTCCCCATACTAAAGTGGTCACGTGACCGACCCATTTTGTATGGGAAGTTGCTAATTTTTCGTGCGTTGTTAGCAAAGTCGCAGAACAAAAGTTGTTGCTTTTGACCTCTGTAATAAGGTGAGCATACGCATATCAGGTCCAAAAAAATAATATTGTTTAACATGCAATCATGTGCCAATGTTGAAGACGTCATAAATGAATTCTTAAATAGTGCTTAACCAATTCGGGTTGTCTGTCGCCAACGTTCATACCACGTTGAAAACACCGGTTCTCGTCCTATCACCGAAGTTAAGCAACGTCGGGCGTGGTCAGTACTTGGATGGGTGACCGCCTGGGAACACCACGTAATGTTGGCTTTTTGCACTTTGGATTGATTATTTTGTCGTTTTTATTTTACTGTTTTTGTTGTTTTTTAAACTGCTATTAAATTCACAAAAAAAACTTTAAAATATGTTAAAACATGCACGATTATTTTGCAAGAGAATTGGTCTCTCGTTCGGGTGTTTGTAGCGTAGCGCTAGTTCAGGTTATTTATACTGGTTTTCTTCTTCCTATCTCCAGTGGGAACAATAACATAGATACTGTTTTAGGAATTCGGGTTAAGTGTCGCCAACGTTCATACTACGTTGAAAACACCGGTTCTCGTCCGATCTCCGAAGTTAAGCAACGTCGGGCGTGGTCAGTACTTGGATGGGTGGCCGCCTGGGAACACCACGTAATGATGGCTTTTTGCTCTTTGTTTGTGTCAACCATCTTTTTATTTCGCAATGTTTTTGTTGTTTCTTAACTGGTATTAACATTTCCTCTTTTTAAAAAATCGGCAAAAAATAAATTATTATTATGACTAATAAGACAAGATACTAATATATGCTATGCTAGATATGCTATATTATTATGTAGCATTTTCGAAAAGAACAAAAAAAAACAATACTAGGTTATTTTTTTGGACCTGATATGCGTATTTACAGAGGTCAAAAGCAACAACTTTTGTTCTACGACTTTGTTAACAACGCACAAAAAAATTTCGACTCCCCATACTAAAGTGGTGACGTGACCGACCCATTTTGTATGGGAAGTTGCAAATTTTTCGTGCGTTGTTGTTAGCAAAGTCGCAGAACAAAAGTTGTTGCTTTTGACCTCTATAAGGTGGGCATACCTGCTCTGTGGGGCATACGCATATCAGGCCCAAAAAAATTATCTTGTATATCATGCAATCATGTGCCATTGATGATGACGTCATAAATGAATTCTTAAATAGTGCTTTCCCAATTCGGGTAGCCTGTCGCCAACGTTCATACCACGTTGAAAACACCGGTTCTCGTCCGATCACCGAAGTTAAGCAACGTCGGGCGTGGTCAGTACTTGGATGGGTGACCGCCTGGGAACACCATGTAATGTTGGCTTTTTGCGCTTTTTTTGCATGAACTTTTTTATCTTTTTGATTTTGCAGTGTTTTTTATTGTATTGCTTTTTAACTTTCAACAAATGTTAAAGATACAAAAACTGCTAAAAGTGGCCGTTTTTGGCACTTTTTGTATCTGTAACTAAAGTGCACTATATTTTTCAGAATTGATAGGTTCAAATAAACTAGGGTACCTTTACTTCAATCTGTCTTTCCGGTTTTCGATAAGTTTTGCAATATTTTTTGACTGATGATGACGGCAGGTAGCCCCTTAATTTGAGAGATACATTTGCCCTGCACTAGGACACAACAGGCCCATAATAAAAGTATAATTTGCAATAATAATAATAATTATTATAAATATTATTATTAATAATAATTTACTAGAAAAGCTCTACTTATTGTAGCAATTTCAAATAGAAAAAATAATAATATAAATATCAATAAATTTGTAATCTGCACATTGCGTCATATCTTCAGTATCTTCAGTAGTGCTCTAGAAATTTTGGCCTTCTGTCGCCAACGTTCATACCACGTTGAAAACACCGGTTCTCGTCTGATCACCGAAGTTAAGCAACGTCGGGCGTGGTCAGTACTTGGATGGGTGACCGCCTGGGAACACCATGTAATGTTGGCTTTTTGCGCTTTTTTTGCATGAACTTTTTTATCTTTTTGATTTTGCAGTGTTTTTTTATTGTATTGCTTTTTAACTTTCAACAAATGTTAAAGATACAAAAACTGCTAAAAGTGGCCGTTTTTGGCACTTTTTGTATCTGTAATTAAAGTGCACTATATTTTTCAGAGTTGATATGTTCCAATAAACTAGGGTACTTTTACTTCAGTCTGTCTTTCCGGTTTTCGATAAGTTTTGTGTTTAGAGAGCAATATTTTTTAACTGATGGGGGGCGCTAGTTGACGGCAGGTAGCCCCTTAATTTGAGAGATACATTTGCCCTGTAGTATAGTTGAAGATAGATCCACTTTTGTCAAGAAATTGATAATTACTAAACAATTTCTGTGCCAATGTATGCAGACACCCCTAGAGATGATATGTAAAAAAGTCCCGGGCGATCCCAGGTGGGAGCAGCTGGAAATGCTGGAATTAGTGTCCCTGACCCAGGTTTTGTTAATTTTCTGGAAAAACTAAAGGATTTAAGATAAAACTCTCTAATACTTAAATAATCTACATTTAATTTCCTACAATTTGGCATCTAATTTATTTCGATAAAGCTCTTGGTTCTTTGAGAATATAAGTTGAAACTTTTTGTTTTTTCCGTAATGCAATTTTTTTTTATTTGCGCTATAATTATGGACAAACGGCTGAGATTGTGATTGAATGGTGTATAAGCGAATTTATCCTCGTATATTTACCTAAATAATGATACCTCATTTACTATCAGGAGTGTAGTGATTTTCAATTTATACCTGTCAGCGCAATGGTCGGTCTCCGAAGTACAGTGGTGAATTTTCATATAATTTGGGTATATATTTTTTTCTTCGATCCTAACTTATATGATATCATATGAAAGGTCTTGGTTAGTGTATTATAAATATCAAAATTTTTTTTTCCTAGTTTTGGAGAAATTCAAGAAGAAGCGTGGATGAAAAAATAAAACACCACATATTTTTTAAACGGTAAAAGGTAGAAATCTGGAACTGAGGCAAAAAATAAACATCGATAAGTTTTATACGTGTAAAATAATTTTGTCTTTCTAAATTTGATGGTTTAGGACACAAATAAAAAAAAATTACGTTTTTTCGTATCTATTTTCTAAACCATTAAGGTAAGAAAGACCAAACTTCTACTCCCTTAAAGTAACTATCAATATATGCTTGTGGTTTTATTTTCAGGTTTCTATATTTAACCATTTCAGAAATATAGGGTGTTAAGAAAAAAAAACTAAGCTTTCTTTAGATCTTCATTTAACGCTACCAGCTATAAACTGGAAACTACTCCATGTATTGCAGTAAATGAGATACCATTTTTTAGGTAAATAAATGAGATTTATTTTCTTCATAGACTATTTTATCACAACTTTAGTCGATTGTCTAAAAATTAAGCACAAATGAAAAAAATATACGTCCCAGAGGAGAAAATCTGCTGTTTGCCTTCATGGCGAGAGACAATTTGATAATTACTATACGATTTTTGTACCAGTGTGTCCGGACACCTCCGGAGATAATCTGGAAAAAAGTCCCAAGAAGTCCCAAGTGGGAGTAGCTGGAAATGCTGGAATTAGTTCGCTAAATAATCCCTAACCGCGGTTTTGTACATTTGCTGTAAAAACTATAGGATGTAGGATAAAACTTCAATGACTAAAATAATCTCCTTCAAATTCTTTAAGATATAGTAGATATGTAAATTTAAATGGCAATTTATTCATGAAAAATATTAACGTAAACTTACTGAACTTTTTATTTTGCATATTATTTTCTCAGTCGCGCTCAATTTAAAGACAAACGGCTGAAAATGTCATAAAATAGTGTACGGGCAAATTAATCTTCATTTAATTACCTAAAAAACAATACCTCATTCACTATTATGCTTATAGTAGTTACCGATTTACATGTGTTTTTTCTGAAATTTGCCTTGAAATTAACTTATATGTACGGCATAAGGCGAAAAGAGACAATGTTATTAAGGTGATTTCGAGGCAAATTCCAGAAAAATCACCTGTAAATCGGAAACTACTAAAAGCACATTAGTAAATCAGGTACTGTTTTTTAGGTAAAAAAATGAAGATAAATTTTTTATAGACTATTTTAACACATCTTCAGCCGTTTGTCTACAAATTAAGGGCAAATGAGAAAAAAAATATGCAAAATGAAAAGATTAAAAAGTTTCAGTTAATATTTCCGTGAATCAAAAGCCCCTATCAAAACAGCATAACCATCATATTGAAGAGAATTTAATGGAGATTATTTTAGTCATTGACAGTTTTATCCTATAGTTTTTACAGAAAATGAACAAAACCGCAGTTAGGGATTAATTTACGAAGTAATTCCAGCATTTCCAGCTGCTCCCACTTGGGACTTGTTGGGACTTTTTTCCAGGACATCTCCAGAGGTGTCTGGACACACTGGTACAGAAATCGTTCAGCAATTATCAAATTCTCGCTTTCCATACAAGCAAATCGGATCGGTGTTAGACTAGTAGTGTCGTGGGAATTCTAGTCGTAAGGGAGAATTCAAATGAGACGACAATTAATTTCCTTAAATACGATGTTTATTGCTAACTAAATTATTTCAATACAATATCGAACAGAGGCGGACTCAGAGGTCGACCCAAAATGACCGTTACCAAAATCGTTACCACGGAAGGTATGTATGAAAATGCCCTATTGAAAATAGCACTACTACTTTTTTAATCAAGTAGTTTCTTACAGTCTTTACACGAAACTAAAGAGCAGGGGTGGTTCCGTAAACCCTACGTTTGGTGATAGAACGAGATTACCACGAAAGTCCGTTAATTATTTATCACTGTGCTTCCTTTAAAATAAGACTCCCCTGGTATGTCCGGTCTTGCGTAGACGGGGCGTGACCGCGTTCACCGCGGAAGGTCACGGGTGAGCTGGTCGAGTAGCGGGACCCGCAGATGCTCAGGTAGGCACAGCTGTAGTTGTAGCTTAACTTCGTAGTAGCTGTAGCTTAGTTTTGCACAGTCGTAGGCTAGTTGAAGCTGTTGCTTTGTAGCTAGGTTCTAGCTTGGTTGTAGCCTGGTTCTAGCTTGGTTCTAGCTTGGTTCTAGCTTGGGTGTAGCTAGGTTGTAACTGTAGCTTTGTTGTAGCTAGGTTCTAGCTTGGTTGTAGCTTGGTTCCTGGAATGCACCAGTTTAGAAAATGAGTGACGGTTCTCGTTACGTGGGTTTCGTGTCCGTGGTACAATCCGCCCGATGAATGTGAGAACATTCAAGGGAGTCTCACCTACCTTTGATTGCTACAACGGTACACGAAACCAGAGCAGATTTACAAAATAAAATACTAAATGATTGATACGATAATGAAAAAACCGTTACGACGCGATGACGTCATTTTGAAGAAATGAATAACGGTCGTGTGACCTTGCCACTGCTTTTAGTGGATGCCTTGAATAATTACAATGCTATAGCATAAAATACTACTTCCAATTATTACATACGACACGAAATATTAACAAAAGACCGAGGATTACCTACGGTTGACGGAAAGAAAGAATCACTACGAAATACACTGATAGTTTATTAAAATTATGTTCACACTTACCCAAAAAGAGTGGGATCCTAGAGCACTTTTAAAATACTATACTTATAGGGAATAATCCGGCACAGCCGGCAGAAACGGCCGCGGAAAGCGCGCGGACGTAGGTCTAACCCGACAAGCGATCGACGGCGGAATGGCTGAGCGCTCCTCAGCGCCGTTAGTTAAAACTCGCTTCGGCTAGTGACGCGCCATCGCATATTTCTCGACTTGAGTCGGCCTATTTGCTATCCTGAGCGCATTGACTGGGTCTTTAGACTTTCCTAACAGAAAGTGTACACTACAGTAGGGAAACAACAGGCCCATAAAAAAAGTATAATTTGCAAGAGAAGTTCTACTTATTGTAGCACTTTCAGATTGAAAAATAATAATAATATACATATCAATAATTTTGTAATCTGCACATTGCGTCATAAATAGTATTTTCAGTACTGCTATAGAAATTTTGGCCTTCTGTATCCAACGTTCATACCGCGTTGAAAACACCGGGTCTCGTCGGATCAACGTCGGGAGTGGTCAGTACTTGTATGGGTGACTGCCTGGGAACACCACGTAATGTTGGCTTTTTGCTCTTTGTTTGCGTCAACCATCTTTGTATTTTGCAATTTTTTTATTGCAGGTTTACATTCCTAAAAAAACTACTAAAAATTAATAATCATTATTATGAAGACAAGATACTATGATTTACAAGAAAAATTGTCTATATGTAGCATTTTCGAAAAAAAAAACCAATATATTAGTAATTCATATAATCACGTGCCAATGTTGATGACGTCATATATAAAATCTTCGGACTGTCGCCAACGATCATACCACGTTGAGAACACCGGATCTCGTATGATCACCGAAGTTAAGCAACGTCGGGCGTGGTCAGTACTTGGATGGGTGACCGCCTGGGAACACCACGTAATGTTGGCTTTTTGCACTTTGGATTGATTATTTTGTCGTTTTTATTTTACTATGCTTTTGTTGTTTTTTAAACTGCAATTAAATTCACAAAAAAAAATCTTCAAAATATGTTAAATCATGCATGATTAATTTGCAAGAGAAGTTGTTTAGTTGTGGTCACTCGTTTCGGGCGTTTGTAGCGTAGCGCTAGTTCAGCTTATACTGGTTTTGTTTCAACTTATTTTCTCCGGTGGGTACAATAAATAACATAGGTAGATACTGTTTTAGGAATTCAGGTTGTCTGTCGCCAACGTTCATACCACGTTGAAAACACCGGTTCTCGTCCGATCACCGAAGTTAAGCAACGTCGGGCGTGGTCAGTACTTGGATGGGTGACCGCCTGGGAACACCACGTAATGTTGGCTTTTTGCACTGTTTTTTACATCGGCTTTTTGCATTGTGTATCTTGATTTCGTAAGGTTTTGTTTATATTTCTTTATTTGAAATATTTTATTTTAACTTTCCGTAATATATTATTATGCAGGTATTACATTTCTTGAAACATTTTCGTTTTTGAAAAATCGGCTAAAACCAATTATTATTATTATGGCTAATAAAATAAGACAAGATACGATTATTTGCAAGAAAAATTGTCTATTATGTAGCTTTTTTAAAAAAAAAAAAAAGTAATTACGTCATTAATAAATTCTTAAATAGTGCTTTACAAATTCGGGTTGTCTGTCGCCAACGTTCATACCACGTTGAAAACACCGGTTCTCGTCCGATCACCGAAGTTAAGCAACGTCGGGCGTGGTCAGTACTTGGATGGGTGACCGCCTGGGAACACCACGTAACGTTGGCTTTTTGCATTGTTTATCTTTTTGATTTTGTGAGGTTTTGTTTATATTTCTTTATTTTAAATATTTTATTTTAACTTTCCGTAATATATGCAGTATTTTTAACACCCTCAAAATGATCACCTAATAATTATGATTTTTCTAGAATAGCTGTCTTGTAATATTTTCAGAATAATAAACAAATTTACGTCATAATATAATTAGAATTATATATAAATATAAAGTAGGTAGGTACTTTAACACACAGAATTCTCTGTTGTTAAAGTTTATACCAAGTGGAAAACATGATTTTCATCCCATCTATTCGAAAATCGCTGAACGGTTAGTCAATAAAGGCGAACAAAATAGCTGTTTTCTGCAAGAGAGTTTCGTAGCGGGTAAAAATGGGATTTAAAATTAGAATTAGAATTTAGGTCCACCATAGGGATATTTTAGGTCAACCATAGAACTCGAACCAAAATATTGTATGAAAAATGATACTGGCTGGTTGCACTATTAAAATGATTATGAATATAAAAAAAGAAATATACTTGAAATGTAAACAAGACTACCAACCAAAGAGGTTCTGTTCCTAGTCGATACAAAAATGTCAATAACATTTTCAGTGGTTACAAATAATACTTAATATGATTTTTAGTATTGTTTCATCAAGAAATAATATTGTAATGGTATTTTTTGTTTAAAATTAATGACGAGTGTGTGACTTAATGAGCCTCTTATTCTTTTCTCTTAGAGGGAGATGAAAAGTAGAGTGTATTACGCGGCAGCAAAAGTATTTTTACCTTGGGCGACCTATTGAATCCCTCGCTACGTTCAGGATTCTACTTTAGAATCCCTCGCCATGCTCGGGATTCTACTCAAGAATCCTTCACTTCGCTCTGGATTCAAAATAGCGCCCTCGCCTTAAAAATATTATTTTACAGCCTTGTGATACAATCTACTATTGTAAGTTTTAAGAAGAATTGCCTATTGAACCTCCAGAACAGAAATGTACGTATGTACATATCAAAAGCTGATGGCGTAATCTAAACAAGTCACGTGACCTAGCTGTCGCAGGAAGAAGATAAAAAACCAGGCCAGGCGTAGCGCATTATCAAAATATCTTCTTTATTATTACAAAATTGTTAATTGCTTTTTTGTCTGTACATTGAAGATATTTATAAAAAAAATATATGACGTTATGCTATTTTGATGCCCCAGAATTCAAATCACAGATTTTTGCACTTTTTCTTATTTTTTACTTGTTTATTTATTTTTTTAAGCATTACGCAAATAATACTCAACCGTTTTTAATAAAACTTTCATCTTTGATAGCTAATAGTTTCACTTAAACATGATTTTTTTTATCAGATTCAGATAATTTATTAAATGTAGATTCAATGTAGATTCTTTACAGAATACTTATTGACTGTCATGCAGACGAAAGCGGGGGCGAAAGCTAGTATTAATTGTATTATTTTTCTTTTGTCGCAGTGTGCGGGTGCATCAGCAAGTTTGGGCGGTCGGCATCAGAGAAAGGAGGTCGGCATCACAGCATACAAAAAGCCGGGGCCGCCAACTCCGAGCAAGCAAGCTGGACGGCTTTCTGCTACGGTAAGAGCATCAGTTTTCAAAACATATACAGGGTGTAAGGAACGGTGTACCGAAATCTAAAAGGGCGTGCTCAGTCAACAAAACTAAACAACTTTCCCAAAGAAACATTTTTGGGAAACGAAAATTATTTTTAACCTCTCCATACAAACTGTTCGATCAGAGTGAGCAATTCGTATGGAGAGGTCAAAAACTTGAACAATAATCGCGTGGTGGGGGAAGCTTTGCGCTCGTCAATTTGTATGTAAAATCGACTCTGCGCAGCCAAGGTCATTCGCTCTACACCAATGATATCCCAACTCTCGAAGGCGACCACCTTCGAGAGGGTGAAAGGGCCCTTTACACCAATGATATCCCAACTCTCGAAGGCGACCACCTTCGAGAGGGTGAAAGGGCCCTTTACACCAATGATATCCCAACTCTCGAAGGCGACCACCTTCGAGAGGGTGAAAGGGTCGTAGAGCTCGCACTCTTTGCGGACGACAGCGCCTACTTTGCCTCCTCCAGGAGTGCAAAGATCGCCATCGCTAGGATGCAGCGCCTGCTTGACTTGCTGCCCCATTGGCTGTACCAATTGCGCATGGCAGTCAACGTCAACAAAACGCAGGCACTACTAACCTCGCTAATATACCCTCCCCCTCCACTCCAATTGAGAGGGCAGCCAATAGAGTGGGTACCCACGGTGCGGTACCTTGGCTGCATGATCGACCGATCGCTGCGGATGAAGCCTATGGTGACACACGTCACCAACCAGGCCAAATCCGCACGCGCACAACTACGACCTGTATTAGCGTCGAGGTTACCGCTCCGAACGAAACTGCGGCTGTACAAAGTTCACGCCTTACATACTCGTATGCTGCCCCCGCGTGGTACAGCCTGTGCCCGCGGGCACAAAGAAAAAGACTTGAGGTCGTCCAAAATGTCGCGTTGCGGACGATATCGGGAGCGGGCCGATACGTCCGCAATGACGTCATAATTAACGACCTCAAAGTCGAGACAATAGACGACTTTGTGAAAGCCCTGGCAAAACGCCTATTTTACAGGGCCGACAACGCGGCCCACTCCCACCTCAGGGGGATCGCTCCTCTGCACACTCGTCCTCCCGATGAACGCAGGGCACTTCCTCGAGACCTCCTGAGTCCTCCCTCACCCTCACATCCCACCCGCACCCCAAACAACCCTCCAGTCCCTGGAGTACAGAATTACACAAGAATACAGACAGACAGACAGACGCCTAGTAATAGTACACAACATACCGACAGATAGACCAACGACTCCACCCCGATACCGCGCCTGAGAGTTCGCGCGACGCGCCCGGGTGCCCCTCGTGATGTGAGTCTGGTCTAAGTCATGTCCTGTACCCTGCATAGCTGGGCCTTGTGTGATCTATGTACAATGAAAAGATAGCTGATGAAAGGTACCAAAAAAAAAAAACCTGTACCAATTCCAGTCCCCACACAAGGTTCAGCCAGAAAGGACCAACCTATAGGGCATAGCCCACCATGACCGCCGGGCCTAATGCCCGGTGAGATTCGGCTCGGGTCACGAGGGTTACCTCAAACCCGCACCTGCGGCCGCCTAATGAGGCTGCAGAAGTCCCGATAGATAGATAGATAGCCAAGGTCATTGTTCCAGTAGTTTGACCACATCTATACCGTCGTTACCTACATTCGAAATAATGCAGCTCGATAAGAAAGGCAACTGTGAGAGCAGGACGACGGAGCGATGCGTTACGACAGAGCGAGCGACAGAGACAGGTATCGATCCGACCTGCTCTCACGCATAGTATTTCCTGATGTCATTCTAATTAAGCTATATATTATTTTGACTAGGGCATAAATCATACGGTTGCTTTCCACCAGACCTGTGCTAGGAACAATTCTAACCAATAAGATTTCTCTATTTTCGAGCGCAGCTCTAAGCTAGGAAAATTGAGAAATACTATTGATTGGATTTTTTCCAGCTCACCAGGTTAGCTACCTAGCAAAGCTCTGCTGGAAAAGCACCCTGATACACTGTCACAGATCTCATATACCAATGTTTAGTTTCATATCTATAGTTCTTCCGCGTTAAGAATGCAGTGAGTCATTAATGCAAATGCAGGGTAAAGGTGTATTCACAATGAAGCTAAAAGGGATTTTTTATTTTAATTTTTTTTCGAAGGTTGGCCTTCAGTTACTCATTGTGCATTTGACTTCATAATTTCAAGCGACCTGATTACTTAAGGGGCTTGGCTACCAGCGGCGGGAAGCGATGACTCACTGCATTCTTAAGATGGACGAACTATAGTCATTCATTATCATTTTCCTAGACTTATTCTGTTTTTGCCAAATGGTTTTTTTTTTACGGAGTCGGCAACCTTTCCTAGGGGATTTGACGGGGGACTGTCATTAAGAGATTTTAATATCCAACAATGAATAAACGATTTTGACTTTGACTTTTTGACTGGTTTTTACACAGAGCGATTGCTATCAGACTTCCGCAACCCAGAGGGCAAATCAGACCCAATCCTAGGCTTTGCCAGGTTAGTGGCCACCCTAGCTGTCAGAGTTTTCAAGCCGCCAAATGGCCTCTGACTTGGCTTCGTAAAGCCACTAATAGCCAGCTACTGTCAATGATAGTAGTCGTAACCACAGGTCGTAACTACTATCATTGACAGTAGCCGGGACCAACGGCTTAACGTGCCTTTCGAAGCACGGAAACGCTCTAGTTGTTGTGCCACTAGCAGCGTCACCCATCCAGGTTCTGACCAAGGCCAACGTTGCTTAACTTTCGTGATCGGAAAGAAACAGCAACTACGAGTACAACTCGGCCACGAGCGCTTCCGTTTCATATTTACTATCCGAGACAATTTGTATAGGGTGACTTTTTATTAGTTCTTGATAGCAAAATATATGCATGTACTCATGATACTGAACAACTTTTCCCACGGAACATAGGTCGAAATACGAAAAACCAAATTTGACCTCTCATACAAAATGCGCTATCAGCTGATGTAGTTTCTATGGGAGGTCAAAACTAGATTTTTGTATTTTGATCTATATGTTCCTTGGGAAAACTTGTTCAGTATCGTGAGTACATGCATACCTTTTTAGGGTTCCGATACCAAAATGGTAAAAAAAAGGAACCCTTATGGTGCAACTTTGTCTGTCTGTCTGTCTGTCACACCTCTATATCTCAGCAACCACTCCTGCTATCGACATGAAATTTGGAATAGTTTTAGAATATAGTTGCCCAACTTAATTGCACATGAAAGAATTTTGAAAAAATTATGACTATTAATGTAAAGGGGGCCGAAATAGGGGGGGGGGGGGTGGGGGGGGCAAGTTTCAAATTGTCGCTACTAGGTCGAGTGGGGTATCATATTAAAGGGCTTAATTGTACATTCTAAAATATATTTTTGAATTTCTTTACGTCTCTTAGTTTTCAAGTTATGATAAAAAATGTCAAAAAAATACCATTTAATGTCAACAAAATACCACCCCTTATCTCCAAAGTTTGTGAAAAGAAAAATCTGAAATAATTACAGTTGACAGAAGTTTATGTAAACATTACAGCAAAAATAAAACGATCTTTCTTAGTTGCACAGTTTTTTAGAAATCTGCAAATAACCTTTACAAACAAATTTAGTTTTGCGGTCCTAAAAATGGACTTTATTGCTTACAAAAAATACAAAAAGTATATCGGAACCGACTCGCACTTGACCGGTTTTTTTTTTTTCATCATCATAACAGCCCATTAAACGTCCACTACAGGACAGGGAGCTCCCTCCAGAATTCTAGCTTTTGCTGGAAAAAAATGTGGAGGGGAAGCACCATAGTCTAGTCACCTCGCTTGTTAGCGTTACGGCTGGCACTATGGACCGCGGTTGTAGGTGACCGCAGTAAGTAAGATGTAAGATATAAAGAAGGATGCTGCTGCCCATCCTCCAGTTAACCCTTAGTCGCCTCTTACGACACCCACGGGTATGTATGGGTTGGTACTATTCTTTGCCGGCACCATACGGGACAAGACGGGGTTTTTTTTTATCAAGAACTAATTAAAAGTCATCCTATACGAGTATGTTACAGTTCTGTATGACAATAATGTCAAAAATCTCGGGGATCTGTAAGGTTAAAACTGTGGTGTGTTCCTATTGAGACGGAGAGGAGCAAGACGGGCAACGTGAAATGAGTCGGGTTGTTCCATAATTGGTCAAATTTCGGTTTCTCTGGAGCTCCTCTCTCCCTCCAGAATTCCAGCAAAACGCGTGGTACATATTGGAGGGCAAGTACCATAGTCACCACGTTTTTTAGCGTTGTGTCTGGCACCATTGACCGCGGTTGTTGTTGACCGCAGTATGTAAGACGGTACGATACACAGAAGAACGCTGCTGCCCATCCTCCAGTATAATCCCTTAGTCGCCCCTTAGTACACCTACAGGCAGAGTAGAGACGGGTTGGTACTATTCTTTGCCGGCACCACACTCAGTTGATATTCAAGAATAGGATGATGCCAATCTTACGAAGACTGTCTTTCAGGATTCGGAGCTCCGGGAATCAAGTCGCGTGGAAGCGGAACCAGCGCCGCGCAAGACTAGTACCCCCTCCCGAATCCGAGCGCTGTTCCGCCAAGGACGTAACGACACTGCTGATGTAAGTATGATTACCATCACGGTTACAAATTATCAAGATAATTATTTTCTTTGACAATTATCATGATAATTATTGAATAATCAAAATACATTGACAAGCCCGTTGGTGTGGTTGGTAGTGAGCCTGCCTCACACGCCGCGGGTTCGATCCCCGCCCAGGGCAAACATTTGTGTGATGAACACAAGTGTTTGTTCTGTGTCTGGGTGTTATTTATCTATTTATGTATGTACAGTCCCTGGTACCCATAGTACAGGCTTTGCCTAGTTTGGGATCAGATGACCTTGTGCGAAATGTCCCCAAATATTTATTTATATTTTATAACTTGATTCTTTAATTTTTAACTATAAATGATTTCACCTACAAGCCGCTGGCACTGTTATGTTTGTTCTGTGTCTGGGTGTTATTTATTTATTTACCTTTTTGTATATCAGTCTCTGATACCCATAGTACAGGCTTTGCCTTGGTGTGTGGGATCGAAGGCCTTGTGTGAAATGTCCCCCCATGTTTATTTATTTATATTTTCTTGTTTTTATGGAGTCAAGTTCACTCCAAACAAGGTCTATATTTTTCGGCAATTATGACAAACAGATTTTTTTTCGTTGACTCGTTTGGATCGGTCGAGTTCAGATATACGGAAAGCGACACTAATAGTGTTAGCTTTTAACTAGTTATTGATTTATAATTTTTATTATTATCATGATAATTTATTTATATTTAATTTAATTCAATGATAATTATCACTTAAAACCCTGATTACCATACATAACTACATACTTAAAATCACGCCTCTTTCCCGTCGGGGAAGGCAGAGACCACACCTCTACCTGCTACGATCTTGACATATGCCGGAGTTCACGAAAGAGTCGAGTGTTTTGTAAACAAGATCATTGTCTCAAATTCTTGTGAAATGGCGTATTTTTTTTTTGTTTTTATTGTCAATGGGATTTCTCTTGACCTCGATCTAGTCTTGAGGACAGATATGAGGTCGACTACTGAACGAGCTTACCCAGAAGAAGCCTATTCACTCGCAACTTGAATAGATTCGGGTTATATAAACTCGGGAACACAGACGCAGGCAGAGAATTCCTCTCTTTGTGCGCATTATAAAAGATGTAGATATTTCTTACTTTCCGTGTGTAAAACGATAAGCTAAGCGTTTTTCTGTGTGTGTATTGTAGATTAAAAAAATAATTAAACTGTTTATTGCAGATACTATTACATATTATGAATTATTTATTAATTGAGACAGTAAAATCTTAAAAATTAAAGATTGTGTAACTCGTGTAATTGAAGATAATTTTTTTTCTTAACTGATAATGTTAGTTTACAAAACACCTGACTCTTTCGTGAACTCAACTATACTTCCCTCGCTTCCTCTAGTTTCATTAACCCTTTCGTTGGTGAGTGAATATTTTCAAAAATTTCGAAAGAAAAGCCAAATTTTGTCGTAATTTGGTGTAATAATCAAAGTAAAAACGTGAATTAACAAAATTCTGATGTACGTATCACAACTAAGTAATTTATAGCAATTTTTTTTGCGAATTTAATTTCATACACATGAGGTCCATTTTACATAATAATTCCGAAATTGACTTCTAAGACCCGTTTCTTTCTCTGTGCTTTCTTTTAACCGGCGTGAAACTAATACAACAATTAACAAATGTTACGCCGATCGTTTTGCATATTATGGTTTGCATACTTTGTGTTGATCTGAACTGAAACCCATTCTTTAAAAAATACTTTAAAAATTCATTCCGTAATTCCTACTTTGTTAAACAATCAGACGCTCCCTGTACATATTATCGCACCGCCTCTACACGCCGTTTTTTTTTAGGGGAACTATCACACACACAAACACACCTACATTCTTTATCAAACACTCTAAGTCAAGGGAATCCCCGCACAGACCGTGGTGATTGTAAACCGCAGTGTAGTGGTATGATATGCAGCTCTTATCCTTCGGGTCGAGATCCCTTGGTCTCCTTTAACGACATCCATGGAAAGAGATAGGTGTGGTTGCTAAAGATTGTTAGCACCTTATAATGGTAAACTTATACATTTATGGAAGTAAATGGCATTTACTGCCGCACTCGGAGACGTCACTTTAAATTAATCGTTAATTAAGTCTCGTGTTGTAACTTTCTTATTCAATGAAACTGAAAAGGACAGCATGAGACTTAACGAATGATTAACTTTAAGTGACTTCTCTGAGTATGGCAGTAAGAGAGCGGCATTTAGTTAAAGTAATAATCCTTAAAACCAAATCACATGACTGATTAGAAAAAGTGGTAATAGTAGCGTTTACGCTAGTTTAATCGCGCACGCAATTCACATGCGGTCTATCCTTGTCGCGATTCTATAACGAATGAATTCAGAAAATTTGCAATCTCTTTCGCTCCCGCAATTCACGTGCCGGCTATCCCCACGATACAGAGCGTACGTCTTAACCCACCCAATGCAGCATCTTGTAGGGTAGCTACTTTACAGAGGGCGTTAGGTTGACGTAAGTTAAACATAAACCAAATGACACGTTGCTTTGTTCACAGCTGCCCGAAACTGAGACTGAAAACCCCATTTGTGAAACAGTTAACCCTAAATCTGAACCTGATAACCCCAAATATCAAACTGATAACCTTATTCCTGAACCGGATAACTCTAAACGTGATATCGAACAACCTCGTGAATTGGAACATCCCAAACATGATACTGGACATCTTAAATGCGAATCTGATCAACTCAATAGAATAGAACAAGCCAAACAAGTTGAAGAACATCCTATAAGCGAATCTGAACATCCTATATGTGAATTAGAACACTATAAATGTAATACTGAAAATCATAAAGGTGTTATTGAAAAGCCTAAGCTTGAATCTGGACAACCGAAGCGTGATATTGAGTATCCCAAATGTGAATCTGAACAACCCAAGCTTAAAATGGAACAAGCCAAACGCGATACAGAACATCCTAAATGCCAATATGATCAGCCTAAATGTGAAAACAAACATTTTAAATGTGATTTTGAACAGCCTAGGCATGATACTGGACATCCAATAATAAAACAACCCAAATCTAAATCTGAACAACCTAACAGTGATGAATATTCTGAACGAGAATCTAAACAACCCGATCGAGACTTTAAACAACTAAAACGCGTATTCGAACAACCTAACAGTGAAACAAAAAAATCCAAACGTGATACTAAACGTTCTAAACCTGATACCGAGCATCTACGTCAAATAGAATATCCTAAACGTGTTACTGAACATCCTAAACGTAATATCGAACAAACTAAGCGTGATACCGATCATCCCAAACTTGAAATTGAACAAGCGAAACGTGATATTGAGCATCCTAAACATGATACTGATCTACTTAAACGTGAAATTGACCAACCTAAACGTGATACTGAACATCCTAAACGTGACACTGATTTATCTAAACGTGAAATTGAACAACCTGAACGTGGTACTAAACATCCTAAACGTGATACTGATCTACCTAAACGTGAAATCGAACAACCTAAAAGTGATACTGAACATCCAAAACGTGATACTGATGTTCTTAAACGTATCATAGAAAAACCAAAGCGTGTTACTGAACATTGTAAACGTGATATTGATCTACCTAAACGTGTAATCGAACAACATAAGCGTGTTACCGGACATTCTAAACGTGACACTGACCAACCTAAACGTGAAATTGAACAGCCTAAGAGTGTTACTGAACATCCAAAACGTGATACTGATCTACCTAAACGTGATACTGATCTACTTAAACTTGAAAGCGAACAACTTAAAAGTGTGACTGAGCATCCTAAACGTAATACTGATCAACTTAAGCGTGATACAGATCTACCTAAACCAGAAATCGAACTAACTCAACGCGATACTGAACATTCTAAACTTGAATCCGAGCAATCTAAACGTAATTCGGAACATTCTAAACGTGACTTTAAACAACTTAGACTTGGATTCGAACACGCTGAACGTGAAATCGATCAACCTAAACGTGAAACTGAACTCAGTCGCGAAAAAATTAATCGTAAGCGTAAAACTGAATACCCCAACTGCGGGGCTGAAGGCTTAAAACATGATACTAAATCTATAAAGTGCGATCCCGAAATATCGAAATGTAACTCTGAAATGCCGAAATGCGATTCTGAAATGCCAAAATCCGATTCTGAAATGCCAAAATGCGATTCTCAAAATAAAAAAAGTGACTGGTTTAAGCTTAGTTTACGTCAACGTGCCGCTCTCTGGTGAGTGTTTACCGTAGTTTGGTATAGAAAAGTCAAGCCATGTTCTGTTCCTGTCTTCATTCAACAAGACTGACGTGGCTAGATTTATTTTGTGTAAAGTATACAGCAAGCGAGCACATAACCTGTGATACATAAAAAATTTATAACACAATTTTTGGTACCTATAACACTTTATTATACACACAGTAAAACCATGTACAGCTAATTCTTTCCATCCTCCTCCATCAAATTCCTAAAGCTTCTAATATTTTCGTCTGTTTGAGGCTTCATTTAAGACTCTTACTTTTCTATAGATAGATGTTGGCGAAACAATGTCTTGTGTGATGTGATGACAACAATTTTGATACCACTATAGATATAAACGACGTTGAAGTTCTTGTTAACTACATAATTGCGTCTCTATTTTGTCGATGGTTATGTGCTCTGTTGTAGAAACGAAGTATAGCTGTAGATCATAAAACCGTAGGTGTCCTAGTTAATTCACAGTAATATTTAGGTGTAATGTTCTGAATAAAACGCAGAATTTCTTGAGCTGTTCCTGGAGCAACAGAAATATATTTTATGCATTGACCTATCATTCCATAAAAGCAAGAAAGGACTGACAATCGACGCATGCGCGTTCATATTCGCCACTGTGTTTTAATGTAAACCCCTTTTTTACAAGATTACGAGGCAACGCCATTTAGCCATTTATGCTCTTCAGCTTTATGATTTCTAGAAGATTGTGAGTCCTTTCTCATTAAAATTTATGTCCTAAATTTTAGTACAAAGTCATATTATCTAGTTATCATTAGATTATACGCTATGACATAAGACGCCCAATATTGCGATAGTTTACTACAGTCTGGCGCAAACTCTATATTGTCTCTGAAATAAGGTGCAAGTCGCAACGCAGAAATGAAATAACGTTGTCAGCGGAACGAGTTTTGGTCTGTACAGTGCTACAAGGGTATTTTGACAGGTCGATGATGTCAGGAGGGCGCTGCTGTCATACATTTTGCTCTTAAATGTCGAAATCCCTTTGCACTAGTTTCAGTTCCGATTTTTCCCGTTTGCCAAAATAACCGTGTCGCACTCTATCGGTGAAGTCTAGCTTCAGGAGCAAAGTAAAGTTTGCGCCTTGTGTCTAAGGCCGGTATTTCACTGGGACACCATGGCAGCGCAACCAGTCGCCGCTACCAACAAAATGTATACAGCTCTATAGACAGTTACTCACCTGGTGTCCGTTTGGTTGCGCAACCAGTTTGGCGGCGCAACCAGCTCGGAAGCTGGTCGCGCTACCACTCCCAGTGAAATATAGCCCTTAATACTGTGGCCGCAGGGTATGTCTTTACTGGTGTCTAGTTACGGACACCAGTGGCGCAACCAGTTGCGCCACCACCGTGGTGTCCCAGTGAAATACCGGCCTACTCGTAAGAGATTGAAAGTATAACAATTATAAAGAAGTGCGCACGCGAATGCAAAGAATTCGGTCTCCTGGCTCCGCTCGGAATAGAAAGAATACTAATTTATTTTACTATGGGATGACATCTGCCATTGTGTCCCAAGTTGAAATGTCAAATCATCAAACGTGATTTGACATCCTCATACAAAATTTACAAAACGACACCTATGCCGTATTTACAATGAGAGAATGAATGTCAGAATACCTTGTGACACATATTCAGAATACCTTGTGACAGTTGTGACACATTTTCATTAATTTTCCTTTTATTAACCTTATATTTCTATGCGCGAATGTAAAAAATGTCCTTGACGTTTCCTCAAACTTTCCGCCTATATGGGCGATATCTTTTTCTAGCATGCCGCTGGCACGGATGCTATAAAGAGATAGAGGCACCTTATTATAATTTTTCAGGAACGGAAATATTCCTTCGCGTGAGCCCTCTAGTTATATCTCTTTGAATTAGGTACAGTCAAGAGCACTTTAAGCTTGACACATTGGACTTTGTACCGTTCTTATTTAATTTATCTTTGAGCTTAGAGTCGCACTACATGTAAACGCTTGACCTGCTCTTGACTTAACCGTAAATCAAAATAAATGGGTCAGTCGGGGCAAGTGCGCCAAAGGCCTTTTGCCAAACTATATTATGCTAGTAGTAACGACATCTTTCTAATAAGAAGAATTCTAAGTTATAGTACGTTAATATAATAATAGGTCTGTACCTATGAAATTGCCGTTTTGTATGGCGAATTTTAAGTAAACTCAATTTTCAGTACTAATATTTTTGCATTTTTCTTAGGAAATATGAATCATTTTTTTTTTTCATTTTTTTAAGCATTATTGGGAAGACATTAAGCTAACAGAAGCTTAAATTTAATTTTCGAAAAATATTATCTGTAAAAAAATATAACAAATCATGTGACAAATCATCATGACATTTAAGACCAACAATTTTCGAACCTTTAATTTTATATATCAAACTAAAAATAAAAACTTTATTTTATGCGTAAATTGATAACCTTGAAGTCAACTTTCAAATATAAGACAAATGAAAAAAATAGCATAAGAATTATAGGAATTATGATCTCATTAATCTGTAAGAAAATTTCGGCAATTTCATAGGTACCTATTATATCAATTCTGTGGTTATAATTCCTGGTTGCATTCATAGTTCTATTCCCAAATCACTCAAGTCGCGAGTGAATAGGCTTCTTCTGGGCAAGCTCGTTTCATCGTCGACCTCATCTCTGTCTTCAAGACAAGATCGAGGTCAAGAGTAGGCCCATTGAAAAGAAAAAGCTAGATACCCGCCATTAGAGTCTTTTCAACCAGAGTTGAGCTACGTAGCTAACCAGTAATTTGGGAAAAATCCAACCATGCTCCATTTTTTTATGTTAAAAGCAAACGAGCAGGTGAGCCACCTGATGGTAAGTGGTCACCACCGCCCCTAGCACCTACTGTCTTATTAATGGCATATTTTGACACTAATAAGACAGCAAAGCGCGTTGCTCACTTTGATAACTAAGATGGTATCTCTCATGTGCCGGTAATTTCCTAGCTTGTCAAATGGAGCAATCCTATTGGTTGTAATTTTCCAACTCACATCTGAGCTTTTGTGGAAAGGCACCCTTAGGCGTGCTTGCCCCGGCCCCCGACTGACCTCATATTATGATCAGTGGTATAGTAGTACCGCGTAAATGTGTCCTCGCCCGCGGGGTACGTGCGGGCAGGTGCGGGGGCGGATGCGCGTAGAGAATGAAAATGCCCCGCCCCGCCCGCCGCCGCCCGCACCTCTTTCGTTCCCCCTTTGTCGTCTTACCCCCGCGCCCCTGTAACCCGCGGGCGAGGACTCATTTAGGCGGTTTATCCATAAATCCTGGAATTAACTTTAAGAATTACTGGTAATTCGGATTTACCACGGTTAAAACTAAAGGCAAACTTCATTCTATAATATATTTTTTTTGTTTCCAGGGAACCCCTCGCAAAAGACTAAGTAACATATTCAGGAAGAAATAATATATTTTATTATAAAGTGTTTGTTGACATCTTTCAATGCTATTATATTATTGTGGAGAAATTGTGAACGAAAAGTAAATTTTTAATTTATTATTGCTCATTATTAAATCGTTTTATTTATTTAATTAAAAAAAAAACTAATATGGTATTCTAGAAACGGTATGACGTTATATAGCATAAGACCGTAAGATCTAGCACCTTTCTCTTATTAGGTCGAAAAAAAAAACATTTTGGCAGCTAGACGAGATTTATATATTTTACCGGAAAATTATAAGATCCGTAAGTTGATCAATTTTCTAGTAAGTTGTTCAACTTTCGAAAAATCATAAACGGCAGATGAAATGTATTTTAACACAAAGTTCAGCTAATTGATCAACTTACACTGCCTGGCAGTAAGTTGATAAACTAAAGTTTTTGCCACATTTTGTCATATCTTACACGTGTGGCTCCTATGGACCAATCGCTGCTCAGTGTACAAACTGGTTTACTGACACCCGTAAAATAATACACTAAAATTGACCAATTTACGATTCTTATCATTTTTCGGTGAGTGACATATACAACGTGCCAAAAGCTGCCGTTATTCATAATCTAAGGTGCCAAGTCATAACCCAAAACATCTCGTGTCAAAGCTGTGGACATATTAAGTGAACAACTTTTGTTTTTTGCTTCTTCATTCAAATCGATCAGCTGACCGAGCCAATTTGTATGAAAAAGCAATTTTTTTTTGCGAATTTATAGAGGAAACGTTCATAACACACGCACGGGAATCCTTTCAGACAACACCTGCAAATGAATAATTGACTTCCGCAAGGTTAATCTGATTCTTCAAACCAAGGAGATAAATAGATTTTACAACAAGTGCACAAAACGAACCATTTGTCCGAGACTTTTAGCAGACCGAGCCGAAGGCGAGGGCTGATAGTAATGTCAAGGATAAAATGGTTTTGTGGACGAGTTATAAACTCTGCTTTTCACTTTGATTGCGAGGAAATAAAACGTAAAAGTACTCTCTAAATGTAACTGAAGAATGAGTGGTTCTGCTTTAGTGAAGAATATGTTGACGCATGGGGGGGTGCAGCAGGCCCGCGCGCAGGGCGAACACCACCGCGATTACTTGCATGCCCAAGTGCACAAAATTCGATTTTGTGCAGCCTGTATTCCGCACAAAGAAGCACTTTCAGAGCATGAGAAGTGAAAACACTTTTATAGTGCACGTTTGTATCCAGATAAAGCAGTGTGACACAATAACTCTCAAAACAAAATTATGCCGATTGGTTCAATTAGAGCTTTTTGCCAAGTTTTTTGCGAAGTTAAAAGTCTATGCCCAACCATCACAAGCATCAGTGTCCGAACACCACCTCGGCCAAATTGGTTCAGCGCGAATCCCTCTCTCCACCAATCTGGTCCTATGCATGTCCATTCTTATGTAAATGTCTTGTGTGTCAGTGTTTGGAGGATCGGACCACAGCCTTTCTCCTAACGCGGCACCGCGGGGCCATAGCCTGGAGTCAACCCCTTCCGGAGCCAAAACCTCAGTCCACATGCAAGCCGTCGCTCCTTCCACCATCCACTCCTTATGGTTCTCCCAAGGCCTGTGTCTATATACTTCGTGCCACTTCCTATAAGGTCCACAAGGAGGAGCAACACCACAATCGAAGTACCAAAAGTCGACGTTCGATATAACCATACGAAGACCGGCATCTGAAATTCTTTGCATACCGTTCGAACGAAGAGAACCGAACCAAAATTGTATTGTAAAGTCTTTCATGCTGCTTAGCTTGTACCCATCAGTTAACTGCGAAGACCAGATTAAAACCATCTCTGGCAATTTTCCTTTATTGGCGTTTTTTAAAGCGTTAAGGCTCTTTTGCTCAAAGCTGTACCAATCCTCGATAGGATTGCGTTTGTCAAATTTCTTTAAGTCTACTTCATCACCTCCGATATGGAAAACGTCATCCACGCCTGTTAGTTCTATTATTTCCTGGTAAATCTTCTCTAGGATTTTGTACACGTTTTCGTTCCTTTGGTCGAGTTGCCCACTCTGCACATCATTGCAGTTGTCGTTCCAAGAGTCGTTGCCGACGCAGTATGCTAACTTGCCAAGTCCTGCTGATTGTCCCCAACTCCACGCTTCTCCTACGTGCGCAGGGGCATCTATCTCTATCACTACTCTAATACCTCTCACTCTCGCTCTGTGAACTATAGTTTTGATATGATCTACGGTATAAACTTCTTTGAGACTGTAAGCTCCGTACAATGCCATTTGCGGCACGCTGTTTAGTTTTAAAGGGAATGATTGGGCGTCCGTAGCATGCCAATGAAAAGTGTTGAGCTTAGATGCGGCCATAGCGTCGACTGTGCGCAAAATATATTCTACTGGGAAGTATTGTCGCGCTGTGTCTAGTAATAACCCTCGGTAGCGGAATATCGGCTTGTCTTTGACACTGGCGTGATCCAAAGCTAGAACGGATTCTACGTAACGATCGTACCAAACTAACTGGGACAAAGTTTCGAACCCATGACGAGCACCACAGAATGATTTAGCCGTTATGTTGACGACTATATTATTTTTCTCTAATTTCATTTCGAGGCTATAGTATTCATCAGTGTCTAGTCTTAATCGAGGATCAGCATCACTTTCAACTGCGACTCTTACTTCCAGCCCTTTAGCGTTTTCATTGATATGCATATTCATAGCATGTGCATCATGTTTCATGGGAGGTTCTTCGTGTATGTCTCTTTTCATGTAAGCGAATGCTTCCTGTAAATATTTAGTAACTTCGTATGAAGGTGACTTTTTGATATTTAAAGAGAAACCATGCATCGCTATAGGCAGTGCAGTCTTGCTGAAAAAGCTTTCGCCTGTAGGTAAAGGCCAAATTGGTATTTCCGTACATGTCATTTTACAGGTTTTGGCAGATTGTTTTTTTGAATTGTCTGGACCCATAACTCGAACGCAGCGCGAGTAATTTGCAGCTTTTTCGCAACTCCAGGTCCAAGAGGGCTTTGATGATTCTGGAATAAAAAAAAATAACTTGCTAATTTTATAAGAACACGAGCCAAGGCAGTACTATAGTGTGTTACAGATGAATTATTTACCGTTTGAAAATAGAAACACGTTACGATGAATATCTACATTATTATCTATTTCTGTGCTGTCTGTAGCGCTGAAATCAAAACAATATTTTATTAAATTCTGGAAGATAAATAAATGAAGCAGACCCGAAGACGATGGCGCGATCAAAGAGTTTCGAATCTCGTTTATATGAGGGCAAGATGATCTGGACAACTTTCTGAAGGATTAGTAGTTAGGAGCTTATAACAGAGGTAAGGCCTCAGCAGATGGACACAAAAAAACCGGTCAAGTGCGAGTCGGACTCGCGCGCCGAGGGTTCCGATATACCTATAGTATTTTTGGAAGCAATAAAGTCCATTTTCAAGACCGCAAAACTAAATTTGTTTGTAAAGGTTTTTTGCAGATTTCTGAAAAACTGTGCAACTTAGAACGATCGTTTTATTTTTGCTGTAAAGTTTACATAAACCTCTGTCAACTGTAATTAATTCAGATTTTCCCTTACTCAAACTTCGGAGATAAGGGGGGGGGAATGGTATTTTTTTTGACATTTTTCATCATAACTTGAAAACTAAGAAACTTAAAAAAATACAAAAATATATTTTAAAATGTACAAGTAAAGCCCTTTCATATGATACCCCACTCGACCTAGTAGCGACAATTTGAAATTTGGCCCCCCCTATTTTGGCCCCCTTTACATTAATAATCATACTTTTTTCAAAAAATTTTCATGTGCAATTAAGTTGGGCAACTATATTCTAAAACTATTCCAAATTTCAGCTCGATAGCGTAAGTGGTTGCTGAGATATAGAGGTGTGACAGACAGACGGACAGACAGACAGACAGACAGACAGAGCGGCCCCATAAGGGTTCCTTTTTTTTACCATTTTGGTATCGGAACCCTAAAAACGATTACGAGCTTGGCCGTCTGACCAATTCGTACATCTGCGTTGCAAATTATACGTAGAGCCACACGCTCGTCTTTAAGGCGATCCGTTTTCCATACTAAATTCAAATGACTTAATAAAAAATTTAATTAAAAATAGCAGTATACACTCGTTTTTCAACAGCATTTCATATCCCGCATAAGAATGCAAGTCATTTGAATTTAGTATGGAAAACGGATCGCCTTAAGTTTTCGTCAATAGAGATATATGCAGTCTCCTGTCTTCTCTTCTTTTCTATTTATTAAGGTTCCCACGGAGTGATAAAATCCAATACAAACATTGTTTGGTTTTAATTTTTAAACGGTATGACCAAACTTCACCAAATTTCGTAGACATAATCAAATGCAACATATCTAAGCTTATGATTAGTTTTGGTTTGAAAATATTTACCAAAAACAAAATTAGAGCGTACTTAATTTCAGACAAATTTCACGCAAAAAACGTGTCACTTTCAGCCAGGTATGACATACGTAATACACTTTCAAATTAAATGGAAACCAATCGTAAGCATTGATTTAATAGTGAACTTGGAAAATAAACTAACAAAATATAAATAAATGAAATATTAAGAAAATGAAAACGAAATAACCAAAATGTTTCGATAATTAGCTAAATTTCGGCCCGTTCGCTGCAGCTTCTCTCTCGTTAGCGGGGGTGTGCAGGTATAGAGCGGGGTCGGGGGAGGGACGTCTAGCAGGGCCTGGGTGTCTACTCTCAAAGTTCGATATATCGAAACGATACTACTCGAAACATGCAAATGCAAAACTTCGTCCCTTGACAATACAGTAGAATATTGGTTGGATGCAGTTTGAAAATTCATCCAACCAATATTCTACGCTATTGTCAAGGAACGAAGTTTTGCATTTGCATGTTTCGTGTAGTATCGTTTCGATATATCTGACTTTGAGAGTAGACACCCTGTCTCCGCCTTCGATTTTCGTTCATACCCTTTAGTATGTTCCTTGCCCGTTAGCTCTCCGCGCGTGCGACTGCACTAACCGTATTCATTTTACGTGCTTTTCGATACTTGATAAAGCTAAGATAGTTTTGATTATGAAGCATTATTTCACTATTGGTTGTTTGACAATTTTTTTTAGGGTTCCGATACCATAATGGTAAAACAAGGAACCCTTATGTTGCGAGTTTGTGTGTCTGTCTTTAGTATATCTCAGCAACCACTCGTGATATCGACTTGAAATTTGAAATAGTTTTAGAATATGGTTGCCCAACTTGATTGCACATGAAACAGGGGGGGGGGGGGGGGGGGGCAAAATTTCAAATTGTTGTTACTGGGTCGAGTGGGGTATCATATGAAAGGGTTACCTGTACATTCTAGAATATATTTTTGTATTTCTTTGCGACTCTTACTTTTCAAGTCATGATGAAATGTAAAAAAAAATTACCATTAACCCCCCTTATCTCCAAAGTTTGTGAAAAGAAAAATCTGAATTAATTACATTCGATAGAAATGAATGTGAATATTACAGCAAAAATAAAACGAGTTGTTGCACAGTTTTTTTGTAATTTTTTTCTTTCTAAGTTGCACAGTTTTTTAGTATTTTTTTTTTTATTTGTGTGGTATAAAACGTTGCTTCATGCCAAATTTTAAGATTCTAGGTTGACTGGAAGTATCCTTTAGGGGTAGGGGGACGGTCCTTTCCTTTTGAGGTACGGAATCCTAAAAAAATTAGGGCACCACTGCCTAGCAAATATAAACGTCCTAATATTTTTTACATCTCTCATATTCGGTAAGTAGGTCCTTATTACCCCCAAATGGGGCTTGTAGGTGACCAATTAGCGCTCTAGGGTAATAATGTAGCTAGAAAAGCCCTAGGGCGGTAAGTAATTGAGTTTTGAAAGAGTGAAGTGTTTTTTTTTAATTACTTACCGCCCTAGGGCTTTTCTAGCTACATTATTACCCTAGAGCGCTAATTGGTCACCTACAATTTGGTGGTAATAAGGACCTACTTACCTCACAATCGAGATGTAAAGCAGAGTAGTTAGCTCGGGTGTAAGCATCAATTGCACCCTCGAACTATAGGCGCCCTCGCTGCGCTCGTGCGCCTAAATATCTCGGGCTGCAATTGATGCCTTACAGCCCTTGGCTACTAATCTACTATTATTTGATTTTATAATATTAACTGATTATTTTGTTGATTATTTTATGAGGTTAATTTTATGTTTAATAAGAGGATTGTTTTAAAATAAGTACATAGATATGAGTTGATTTTTAGGGTTCCGATACCAAAATGGCAAAAAAAGGAACCTTATGGTGCGACTTTGTCTGTCTGTCTATCACACCTGTATATCTCAGCAAACACTCATGCTACCGACTTGAAATTTGGAACAGTTTTAGAATATGGTTTCCTAACTTAATTCCGCATGAGAGAATAAAAAAGTTATGATTATTAATGTAAAGGGGGCCCAAATTGGGGGGACAACATTTCAAATTGTCGTTACTAGGTCGAGTGGGGCTTCTCTTATCTTATGAAAGGGCTTTACTTGTACATTCTAAAATATATTATTGAATTTTTTACGACTCTTAGTTTTCAAGTTATGATGAAAAATGTAAAAAAAATACCATTCCCCCTCTTATCTCCGAAGTTTGTGGAAGGAAAAATCTGAATTAATTACTGTCCATAGAAATTTATGTAAATATTACAGCAAAAATAAAATCATCTTTCTAAGTTGCAAAGTTTTTTTGAAATCTGCAAAAAACCTTTACAAACAAACTTAGTTTTGCGGTCCAAAAAATGGAATTTATTGCTTCTAAAAATACTACAGGTACAACGTAACCCTCGGCGCGCGCGTCCGACTCGCACTGGACCGGTTTTTAGGGTTCCGTAGCTTAATGGCAAAAAACGGAACCCTTATGGATTCGTCATGTCTGTTTGTCTGTCCGTCCGTATGTCTTAGCCACTTTTTTCCGAAACTATAAGAACTATGCTGTTAAAACTTGGTAAGTAGATGTATTCCGTAAACCGCATTAATATTTTCACACAAAACTATAAAAAAAACAATAAATTTTAGGGTTCCCCCATACTTAGAACTGAAACTCAAAATTTTTTTTTTTTCATCAAACCCATACGTGTCTTCAAAAATCATATTGAGGTTTTTAATATCACTTTTTTCTAAACTGAATATTTTGCGCGAGAGACACTTCTAAAGTGGTAAAATGTGTGTCCCCCTTGTAACTTTTAAAATAAGGGAACGATAAAACTAAAAAACCGGCCAAGTGCGAGTCGGACTCGCGCACTGAGGGTTCCGTAGAAACCTGTACGTATATAAGTAAAAGTTATGGTATTTTATTGCAAAAAATTTTTATTATGTGATGTAAGAAACTTAAATTTATATTTGAGTTGATTGAATGAAAGGTAAATTACGGTTTACGATTTATGTCGTATTAAAAAAACTACTTACAAGGGTGGTCTATTATATTCCATAAAGATTGTGATGTTATCGCTTAGAAGGTGATTTCTGATTTAGAAAAAAGAAGCAATACGATATTTTTTTAATTTTATGATTTCATTAAAATATTTTATTATGATTTAACTTTCGAATAACAAACATGAATTTTTATCAGTACGACTAAGTTATTATTATTTCTTCGCTACTCACCACACAGTTCATCATTCTTAGAAATGTAGAAAATACGCCGTTAAAAATGAGCGCAATGCAAGCAAAACATAAAAATTATTATTTAGCTAAATAGCTATGACTAGTCACAGCCCCGCACACCGCGCCCGTCAAGACCCAAAAACTGGTTTCACGAGACAATATCGCGCTTCCGCTCTTTTAGCGCCTTGTCGCACTCAGGTGAGACAGCAACAGAAAAAATCACTCGGCGCATGATCCCAGCGCGCGATTTTAGGCGCGGTTCGTGGGCCTCTTAAGCAAGTGATTTAGGAGAGTCGATTGAGGTGCCGCCTTTTATTCCAGTCGTAGAAAGCAACTTTAAAAAATTATGAGGTGTAAAATATCCGTTTGTACCTACACACAACAGCAAATAAGTAGTTACAAAACCAGTAGGTATAAGCTCAAGTTCAAAGTGTTTCTAGCGGGCTTGTATCTACTAGTGGGCATATCGTGGTTGGTGGATGTGATAGGTGGAAGAGGCAATTCTTTCTTACATGGAAGTACTGGTTTCCCACGCCTTGAAGTATCCACGTACATTGCCCATTGAGTATTGGGAGTAGATGAATGTGACGGTCGTGCCGCAGACGACCACGAGGAAGAGCAGAAATCGCTTAAAGCCGTACAGACTGGACTGCACGGGTGGTGTTCGTTCGTGAGCTGGCTCTTCGACGCTCAGCTTTGAATATGATACTGAGGAATGCCTGTGGATAGGGTAAGCGTTTAACAAATGGTTGAACACTTAAATTTTACACACCTTGTTATTCGATAAAATATAAGTGCGACCGGTTTTGGTTGTGGTTTCTTATATTAATCTTCAGGCACAAATTGTTTATTTTTGTGTACACACCTAGTTTGAAAATAACACAACACACGATCTTGGGTCAAGAATGACTCACAACGAGAACGTTGATGACTGAAATCATACGATCTAGCCTTAGATAAACGATTCGGAGCGCAGCGAATCATTTATCTAAGGATCCAGCCTTTAAACCTTTTATAGGCCAGTGGTCGCATATGAGACTACTAAAAAGTTTGTAAAATGGACTTAATTGTTAATTTTACAATGTACTGACTCACCACTACTGAGCTTTTATGGTTCTATTGTGTGCTCACAACCTCTAAAAATTGTAAATAGAGTTCAATTTCCAAACTCTACCTGGGTGTCTGCCCTATAAAGGGTTAAAACTTAAATTCGCTGGTATAATTCATAATCAGGAACTTAATCTTTATGCAAATGATCAGTCTCATTTACTTCTTGTAACTTGTAACGAGCTATTTTGTTATGATGTTTGAACCCTCATTCTCTGATGATATTTCTGTAGAGACGACCAAGGATCCAATTTGATGTGATAAAATAACTAACACTCAAAAATTTCAAAATCATTGGTTTTTCTTTTCAAAAGTAAAGATTGATTCGTTAAAAGTAGTACCTTTAAACAATTTGTCAAGGTAGAATTAATTGTCTCAAAAAGTGATATTTTATCACCCGTTGATATTTAAGAATTGGCTCCCAGCTCCTAGCCCTATTTTAAGCATAAAATCCTAATATTATAAACGCGAAAGTTTGTAAGTATGGATGGATGGATGTTTGTGTTTGCAAGGTGGTAGAGTTTATGTGGAAAGTCCGTCTGCGGAAGTACCACCCTCCCTCTTGCTTTTTTCTGCCGTGAAGCAGCAGTGTTTGCACTGCTGTATTTCGGTTTGAAGGCCAAGGAAGCCAGTGAAAATACCGGCACATGAGACATACAATCTTAGTTCTCAAAGTGAGCAACGCGTGTTGCTGTCTTATTAGTGTCAAAATATGCCATTAATAAGACAGTGGGTGCTATGGGCAGTGGTGACCACTCAGGTGGCCCACCTGCTCGTTTGCTCACTTGTAACGTAAAAAAAAACTCTTTCACGTAAAAACTACTGAATGGATTATAATGAAACTTTACAATAATATAGCTTATAGGTACATCAGAATAACACATAGGCTACAATTTATAAACCTGCGCAGACGAAGTCGCGGCCACCAGCTAGTGTGAGTATAAAAATAAAGATATTAGTTCCGTTTGAAGATTTTCCACGTCTGTGTACAGTCAGTTTGTTAGCAAAGGTGCGTCTGTCACAAAGGTGTGTCTATATCAAAAGACGTTTCAGTTAAGGCGCTGCCTTACGAGAAGCTGTTAAAGTCGCTGAAGTGACAAAGGAGTGAACTACTTTGTTGTTTGACTGAACTAGTCCCTTAGAAAAGTATTAACGTGTCAGCTAACTAAGAAAGCTTAATTAATTGTTCTTTCGCTTGATTTTTTTTTAAACCTGACGTTTTAGGCACATTAAAGTAAGGCCATCGTAATAGGTTCAAAATCCCCAGACCCAGCTATCGAACATATGAAAAATAACGACCTGCAAAGAAAAATGAACCCTGTGTGATGGTGATAAGAAAACTTCAAAACGCACTTCTTACGTTGGCCCTACTTTAGGTAGGGTTCATGCTCGCAGGAATACTATTTAGTGTAAACACCTGAAATTTTCTTGAGGAGATGAACTGGGAGCCGAGAAGGCTTTCAGAGTTTTTCTTTCACAAACTTCGAAGATAAGGGGGGGAGTGGTATTTTTTGACAAGGTGTGACAAACAGACAGACGGACAGACAGACAAAGTCGCACCATAAGGCTTCCTTTTTTTACCATTTTGGTACCGGAACCCTAAAAATCAACACGTTTCTTGTATGTTTATTGTTAGGTTATTCCGGCATAAAGGCAGTTTGTCCGTTTGTTTTCACCTTTGGTTTTCACACATAATCTGTAAAAAGAAACGGTCAGAAATTTGACGGAGGTTTAGTAATAGGATCTCGTTGGCACACTTTGGGTACGGAACCTTAAAAAGTAAAGATAGCGAAAGCCTTGTAAAAAAATAAATAAATAAAAGGTTTATTCAATTTAGGGCTTGTAGGTACACTAAACTAACAATAACGACAGTATGTAAAAGGCGATGTGCTACATAGGCGATTCAAAGCGAATGCGATTGCAAAGCGTGTTTGTTGTTTTCGCGTCGCGTGTCGCGTCGTGGGCCGTAGACAATCCAGATTTCTACTATCTTAAACGCTACTAAAATAAAAATGTTAAGGATTGTTGTGTGACAGTTGATAGAAAGCCACTTGTCTCTCTAGAGTTCTATCGACAAACAACTAGAATATTGCGTGTTGGGGGAAGTTTGCGTACATCAATTTGTGTTAAAATCGACACTACGCAATCAAGGTCACTGTTCTAGTTATTTTCCTTGAATTTAATTTTAATAAAATTAATTTTATTCATAGTAGGTAGGTACTTACATTTTGCCATGGATTTTGCGTAGAATATCTTAACAGTGATGTCGAACTGAGTGCAGATTATTTCAGCAAACTTATATCAAAAGGAAATATTTTATTTAGACTGCCTCCGGTTATTGCGACCTCCGTGTCCGTGCGAACAGTGGCGTCCTCATTAGTATGTTATTTAATGGACAATTGACTATAACATAATTTATTGAATGAAATTAAGAGATAAGAAAATCGAAAGTTTAGCCCACCTTCGATTTGATTGACTTTCGGCGGAATGGTACAGTCAACGACAGGTCAAGCTTGACACCCGCAGTGTGACTCTAGCACATACGTCTGGTGAAATAAGAAAGGTACAAAATCCAATGTATCAAGCTTGATATGCTCTTGACTGTACGCTCAGTAGCAAGCAAGTGGAAACAAAACCAGTATAAGATGAACTAGCCCTACACTGCAAACGCCCGAAACCAGAGACCCGCTCAAAGGTCAAAGACTACCAGCATGTAATAGAGTGATGAATTTGGATGTCCATCACATGAAAGCGCGAGGAAGGCCGAAGGAAAAACTGTTTCAAAGAATCGTTATCAATGGGAAAGAAAGTCAACGTTGAAATGACGGCCGAAGAGATGTGATACCGATCAACTTGATGTTTCAAGTTTATTTATTTCTTAACAATAAAATTGTGTCGAAAATATCTTACAATAATCATAATCAATCAATCAAATACCTAATTACAATTAAAACTGTCAACAAATATTAATAATAATAATAAAAAAAATATATATTCATTAAACTAATAAGGAAATTAAACGATCACAAAAGTCAATTTAAATAAATCAATAAAATTTTAGTTTCTGTCAAAATCTTACATATCAAGCCCTAACCTTTAATAGTACATTAAGATGCACGTGCGCTATTTTGGATATTACAGCCGAGGCTCACAAATTGCAGTCCAAGCCGCAGGCGAGGGCGTAATGCAGCCGAGGGTGTAATCACCAATGCACACAAGCTTCTTACGACGTTTTTCAACACATTTGCGAATAAAAACAAATCGAATTCGTTCACTTTTTTTTTCCTAAGGAAATTTCGTAGACGTTTTCCTCACATTTCTACGTCACCCGATACACCGGACTTGTGTTTTTGTTCAAGTATTTTCGACGTTCCACACTTATCACTGTTTTTTTTATTTGTATAAGTCATTTATTTTTCAATTACATTAAACTGCATTAAACACATTTCACAACAAGAAATATCTGTTTAAATGGCGCGTGTATTACTTTTTTCGAAGACACAGCTTATACATGCGTGCGCAGGAGACAATGACTACACTATCAAACAGACTACTTTTCAAATTATTTTAAAATTTAATATTTTGTTACTTAAAAGACAATTTTGTTACTTTAAAGACAAATTTGCAGTTAGTTGATTAAAATCAATATTTTCGTATAATTAAAGTTTATTTATCATATTATCGATCAAAGTTTCTTAATTCATTAAATTATTATGAATGTTATAGATATAGAAACTCTTTGCACCTTGCCGCTATATAAAAAAAAAAAACTCAGCAAGGAGGTCTTTGTTCTGAGGCTCACTCCCTTGAATTATTTAATATTGAATATTTTGTTACTTTAAAGACAAATTTGTAGTGAGTTGGTTGATTAATATGATTATTTCCACGTAATTAACATTTATTTATCATATTATCGAACACAGTTTACTTATTCATGAAAGTATTATGAATGTTATAGATATAGAAACTCCTTGCATCATGCCAATTAAAAAAAAAACCGGTCAAGTGCGAGTCGGACTCGCGCGCCGAGGGTTCCGATATACCTATAGTATTTTTGGAAGCAATAAAGTCCATTTTCAGGACCGCAAAACTAAATTTGTTTGTAAAGGTTTTTTGCAGATTTCTGAAAAACTGTGCAACTTAGAAAGATTGTTTTATTTTTGCTGTAAAGTTTACATAAACCTCTGTCAACTGTAATTAATTCAGATTTTCCCTTACTCAAACTTCGGAGATAAGGGGGGGGGGAATGGTATTTTTTTTGACATTTTTCATCATAACTTGAAAACTAAGAAACTTAAAAAAATACAAAAATATATTTTAAAATGTACAAGTAAAGCCCTTTCATATGATACCCCACTCGACCTAGTAGCGACAATTTGAAATTTGGCCCCCCCTATTTTGGCCCCCTTTACATTAATAATCATACTTTTTTCAAAAAATTTTCATGTGCAATTAAGTTGGGCAACTATATTCTAAAACTATTCCAAATTTCAGCTCGATAGCGTAAGTGGTTGCTGAGATATAGAGGTGTGACAGACAGACGGACAGACAGACAGACAGAGCGGCACCATAAGGGTTCCTTTTTTTTACCATTTTGGTATCGGAACCCTAAAAAGACAAAAATTACAACACTAGTGAAATAATATTAATGAAAAAAGCACGCGTGTTTAATAAGCTGGATTATGGACCTTAATACAGTGCAAATAGAGCTGTTTTATGAGCAAATGTGTTGAAAATATTCTTCTACAGAGTAAAAATTTTTTTCCAGTAACAAGGCTTTCAATGTCGGCTTAAGGTGATCCGTTTTCCATACAAAAATCCAAATGACTTGCATTCTTACGCGGGACATAAAATTCTGTTGAAAAACGAACGAATACTGCTATTTTTAGTTAAATTTTTCGCTAATTAATACAAAAATACAGTTAATGTACTGAAAGTACTATTTTTGTTAGCAATTTTTGGTTCAATATTACGATTGTGGGCGTGCGGTCAAAACTGTACGGTTGTGCTTTGTGTGCATGTGTGAGTGATCGTACTCATATAAACACGGACTGACGAGAGTAATTGACTTTACTGGACATATGGAGATATTTTTCTTATCGAAATTGTTGTTAGGCGTTGAAGTTGCACGATGAAATTTACGCGAATCAACTTTTTGTACATATATAGTTGGTACTTATTGCATTAAAAAATAAAACCTTATATTTGTAGCAGTGGCTCCATCTAGTTGCGTTCGGGGCTAAGCTGGCCGTCACAGATCACCTTAAAAGCTTTAAATTTATCAAGAATTTTGATCTCCCCAGGCAATGCATTAAACAACTTAAAGGCTTGGTATCGCGCACTATGTTTGACTACGTAAACTGGGCGTTACTGTACATGTCAGATCTTTCCTTCTAGTGTTAAGGCGTGCTACTTCAAACTTTACTGAGTTCTTTACTAGATCACACAATAAAACTAATATATACAAACACGGCAATGTTATAATTCCGAGCTCTTTAAAGTAGGATTTGCAGGATTCCCATTGCGGGATACGCACCATAGTTCGTTTTTGTAACACGTGATGATGTGCCGACTCCAGTATGAAATTGGGATTAAGGTAAGCGAATAATGATGAGTTTTTTTATTAAAATAATTTAGACGTAGTGCGGTCTGTGGCTATCAATTTCCGTTTAGTAAAGAAAAACTAAATCAAATCAACATTATTGTTTATGGATATTTTATTTTACTACTTTTTCTACTTATGCTATAAAAATACTATATTTTATTTTTACAAAATATTAAAGCAATCGCACCGGTTAGACGCAATAAAGTCCATTTTAAGGACCGCAAAACTATGTTTGTTTTGTTTGCATAGGTTCTTTAGAGATTTCTAAAGATTGCTGCTTAGAGAGATCGTTATATTTTTCCTGTAATATTTACGTAAACATCTATCGAAAATAGTTCATTCTGATTGTTTGGTTGACAATAAGGGTAGGTACATTTTGTAATTTTTCATCATAACTTAAAAACTTAGTCGGGAAAAAATACAAATAGTTATTTTTTAATGTAAAAGTACATAAAGAAAGCCCTTTCGTGTGATACCCCACTTGACCTAGTAACGACAATATTAAATTTTATTTGGGCAATAATACAAATATTATTAATATTTTTTGGTAAGTACATTGTTTGTTTTATATACTGCCCCTGAACAAATTTTCATGACAATTTTTTATATGTTCGACTGTAAGGATGGTATATAGAAGTATACCATCTTTTTATACCTACTCCATTTTTATAATTTTTTGAGATACTCCTCTTCTCTGTAGGACGTGGGGTTATTTTGATCCGTCTTCCTTATCCTACGCAGGTTATACCTAATGAGGGCGCCACTGTGCACGGTCATGCAGTCTTATCGTTACCTGTCTAAATAAAAACAAGCGAACAAAAAACAAGACTTCCAGACTAGATCGAGGTCAAGAGTAAGCCCATTGACGATAAAAAAAAAAAACAAAAATAACTATGTACCTACGTCACACACCACATAACCACCAGTTCCCTTCCCTATAATTATTTATTAGCACATAGGTATTTTTATTCTAAGAGGCTGCAGTCATTTTATTTAACAAAATTAATTTTAATATCAGACGATAAACAATAACATTCGAAAAAGTTCATATAATATCATGGATCTGCACGACATATTTATATATTTTTTTGTCTATCTTATTTATTTATTTTAACTATTACTTGCAATTTTTAAATAACCAGGTAAATAACAGTGTTGTTTTCTAACCACAACCAATAACTGAACGGAGCGATACCAACCTCGTAAAATTTTCTTTTTGGGAGGTTTATCAATCGCCGGCTTATCTTATCGTTCCAATTAGTGTACAGTCAAATGCACGTCAAGCTTCACACGTTGGACTTTCCACTGTTCTTATTACAATCATCGTTGGGGCTAGAATCGCGTTGTTAGTGTAAAGCTTGACCTGCTATTGACCTAAACCATTGAATACCTAGGTGTTAACGTTTTTATTCTTATAACAAGTTTTTATAGATAGGTACGGTCTTGGGTACGGTCAACCGCACGTCGGTAGACACTTTTTCAACTCTATTACCACGCCGTAAGGTCCAAATGTGTTTCTACTGACGTGCGGCCGTGTGGCCGTACCTAGATCAGTATAACTAAAAAACGTGGGTGACTTTGAAGACATACGAAAAATTTTGAGGATAATTTCTTTTATCGATATAGATCAAATTCTAAGTCTAAGGAAATTTGTAGATGTCGAATTTTTTTGTAGGTATTGAGTTAAATATTCTTGAAACTGATACACTAACGAACTTACCTAAAAAATATTAAATAAGTATAAGTATATAGATACATTTTTATTTTTTTAGCATAAATTATTCTTATTACATTATCACTAGCTGTTGCCCGCGGCTTCACTCGCATGAATTTTGTATTTTATATTATAGCGTGTTTTCCCATTGAAAGAGATATTTTCCCGCTGAAAAAAGTAACCTACAGCACTCCAATCCGTTGTTCCAAACTTTTGCCTTATCGGTTCACCCTACCCCTATCCTTATCCCTACCCCTACCTATATCCCTACACCTACCCTTTCCCCATCCCCACCCCTATCTTTACCCGTATCGTATCCTTATCCCTACCGCTATATAGACATAGAAACGACACCCATATTGATATTTAGGCATTTCAATCCTATCGCACCCCAACCCCATCCCCAGGCGATGATGGTATTTCACGTTTTCACGGATTTCAAAATCGTTGTTTTCGTAATCAGCGTCCCGAAATACTAAACATACGATACCCATGTTGGTTTTTAGACTTTTTCGCCCCATTTCCCTCTTTTATGAGGTTGAATTCTGAAATAAACTGAAACTCTTATTTACTCATTTTCCTTCCTCTGAAGTTACGAATAAAACGGTCTAACTTATATCTTTTTTTAGGGTTCCGTACCTCAAAAGAAAAAAACGGAACCCTTATAGGATCACTTTGTTGTCCGTCTGTCTGTCTGTCTGTCTGTCTGTCTGTCTGTCAAGACCCTTTACCTCACGAACGGGTAAAGTTATCAGGTTGAAATTAATACCATATATTAGGATCCATGAACCACACAAGATCTGAAAATTTTAATTTTTTACAACGACGCAATCAAAAGATATGGCATTTTATGTCCTCATCTCCATACATTTATTCAAAAATGAAAAACCTACAGGGTACTTCCCGTTGACCTAAAATTATGAAATTTGGCAAGAAGCTAGGTCTTACAGTACAAATAATGGGAAAAGTCTGAAATCATTAAATATTACAACTTTTAACCAATTGTGGTGAGCTCCCGTTTCAAGAACATTCATATAAGAGAGGGGTCAAGTTGGATGGTTGCTGAGGCGATTTTTGTTTTAGTTCTATTTAAAAACGGGAACACTTACAAACTTGAAAATTGGTATGTTTATAGGGAATAGGCTATAAAATAACAACAAATAATAAAATTTGGTCAAGCGCGTGTCGGACTCAAAAAATCTAGCACATTAACTTACTGAAATTTCAACTAATACAATTATGTTTATGTGGTGGTACGGAACCCTCAGTGCGCGAGTCCGACTCGCACTTGGCCGGTTTTTTTTTTCATGGGATGTTATGATGAATCGTTACCCTAAAAACAAAGTTTTAGACTTCCATACAAACTTTTAACCCCTTTTTCAGCCCCTTAGGGAGCGAACTTTCAAAAATCCTTTGTTAGCGGATACCTACGTCATTACAACTATCTGTACGCCAAATTCCAGCGAAATCCGTTCGGTAGTTTTGGCTGTGCGTTGATAGATGAGTCATGACTGACCTGACGGTTTGCCTTGTATACTCGTATATTTAGATTCTTTCCATGCAAAAGTACTTTTGCGTATCGATTTCAAGTATGTTTAACTTAATAATATATATATATCTACAACTCCAAATATCCTTAGACCGATACAAAATTGATCCATATCGATAACAGAACTTAGGTACCCTCGTTTGTCGAATTTTCTCAAAGTCACCCACCCTGCTAAAGTGTGTTGCGTTTTAAGAGTTCCGTACCTCAAAGAAAAAAAAACCGGTCAAGTGCGAGTCGGACTCGCGCGCCGAGGGTTCCGATATACCTATAGTATTTTTGGAAGCAATAAAGTCCATTTTCAGGACCCCAAAACTAAATTTGTTTGTAAAGGTTTTTTGCAGATTTCTGAAAAACTGTGCAACTTAGAAAGATCGTTTTATTTTTGCTGTAAAGTTTACATAAACCTCTGTCAACTGTAATTAATTCAGATTTTCCCTTACTCAAACTTCGGAGATAAGGGGGGGGGAATGGTATTTTTTTTGTCATTTTTCATCATAACTTGAAAACTAAGAAACTTAAAAAAATACAAAAATATATTTTAAAATGTACAAGTAAAGCCCTTTCATATGATACCCCACTCGACCTAGTAGCGACAATTTGAAAATTAGCCCCCCCTATTTTGGCCCCCTTTACATTAATAATCATACTTTTTTCAAAAAATTTTCATGTGCAATTAAGTTGGGCAACTATATTCTAAAACTATTCCAAATTTCAGCTCGATAGCGTAAGTGGTTGCTGAGATATAGAGGTGTGACAGACAGACGGACAGACAGACAGACAGACAGACAGAGCGGCACCATAAGGGTTCCTTTTTTTTACCATTTTGGTATCGGAACCCTAAAAACAGAACCCTTATAAGATCAAATTTTTGTCCAGCTGTCTGTCTGTTAAGACGCTTTTTTACAAACGGGCAAAGGTATCACAACATGTCATTTATATCAAACATGTATCAGGGCTTTAAGGCAAAAGGTGTTTCAATAGTTAAAATCCAAAAACAGTTTAAATTATTTTATTTTCATAGAAGTACACCACGGAAACTATTATAGCACCAAACATTACATACAAATGTACAAAATTGTGCCGTTTGCTATACGATACACAACGCACTTTTTTAAGGTCGTTGCACACCGTGACAATCACCGCACCGACACTCGACTCAAAGTAGGTAAGGGTGCCCAGTGCCGCCTACCTGCCTACACCGATAAATCGGTGGCCTACTGTCAGGCGAAAAATAACTGCATCCTACTCTAGCATGTGTTCTATCTATCGCGCGAATCTTGCGTTTTCTTCCCGGCTGATAGTCGGCCACTGATTGTCGGTCGGGGGCAGACGGAATTATGAGCTTACAGTAAACTACTTTCTTACTCTTGGAGTTGAGCCGGTGGTATTGAATCGATACTGTGTCAAGTAGTAGAAAGTATGTGATGACCCTAAAATTAACACAGTTAACAGTCAGTCAGTAATACCCATACATATTTAATTTAGTCAAATATCTAAACCGGTTTACAATACAGTGAGTAACAAAAATTGCAACAATCTATAACAGGAAATAAATACAGTTCAGCTGAATGCAGTTAGTGTGGGAATTAATAAATTGTTTTTTTTTATTTATTTATATTCCTTGTAGTCCTTGAACAGTTTCATGGGCAGATTTTTTTCAAGCAAGGGTCTTTATACACTTCATGTTATTACTTACTACTAACATGAAATGATTGAAAATAAAGATTTAAGGTACAAAAACACTCAAGTGCAAAGGGAAACGACCGACTGTGCAAATTGTACAGCAAATCCATCAAATATCGATGCTTGCTTTTTCATGGTTATTTGGTGAACAAAACAGGTTTCAATGGTTTTTACCTAGTCAAGATCTCATTTATTCCTATTCCCTACATCGACTTCAAATAATATTAACGTATTATTAAAATAAGGGTGTGTAAACATACTTAAGTATTTTAAACTATTTCATTAAAAAATAAATAATCTCAATTATACATTTAAACATACAAATAATAAATAAGAGGTTGATTTTAAACCGATTCTCTGTTAAAATATGAAAAAATAATTAATTTACAAAAATACAACGATTATAAAATTGTAACAAATGATTGTAACACAAAATATCAAAGCAGTCTCAAAAATAAAAATTTTCTGATTCAAATATATCGAAATTCTAAAGAGATTCAGTTGTTTGATGTACGACAGGCTTTATAACAATGAACGAGATAAACAAAATACAACCAAACACTATTCCATTGTTAAGGTACAGGTAGGTAGACATGCTACTAAAAAAGTATGCTTAATGACATATTATGATATCTAAAAAAGTATGCTTATCGACATATTATGATACTTAAAAAGTATGCTTATTAGCATACTCGTTTCAAGCATGTCGTAGAATAAGCATGCTAATAGGTACAGATAGACATGCTGCAATGAGCAGAACACATCCCCTGCCACTCGAAGATCGAACGACGGTTATTCGACGGAGTAAAGTATAATATTAGAAAAAAAATATTGATAAAGTTATATTATAACACAATTGTGACGTTTCCAATGAAGAACTTGAATTTTATTTTTTATGTACCTATGTTTTTATCTTTCATCGTTTGAATTTTTTGAGTCTACTCCATTCAATTCAATAAATCTATTCTAAAAGCTGCATCAATATAATTGAGCATCATAGATTCAATATATTTTTACAAGAGCTACAAACAAATAAAGTAGGCATGCCTATCTTCTCTAAAGAGAATAGTGCAAGCAAAGACACTGTAAGTATATTATACCGCTAACTTTATCGAAATGTATTTTGTTTCCTATGTTTTTTGGCACTTTTGTAATATATTTCTGTAATAACGAGTGCATTTCCGTACATTTACATACAAATATCTTTGCTCGTACATACTGGGCGGCCAATAAATAAAAATTACCGACTGATTTCAAAGATGTACCGGTAGTACCTAGTTCTTACAAGCATTTCCAGTTTCTACATGCATGTACGCTAAGCTAAGCTAGAGAGAGATTGTACATTGTCGCCCAAGGTAAGCTTCTTTACTTACGATGGCCGTGATGTGTGTATGTCACTATACATCGTGAAAATCGTTAGTTCATAATCTATTTCAGCAAGATTATAAAAAAATCGAAAAATTTAAAATTGTACCGAGTATTAGGTTCTCTTGCGACCAAAACGCACAAGCCGAGCGAGCGCAGCGAGCGTGTCGCGGCATTAGATGGTCAGTGTCACCAGCGAATTCGGTTTAGTTTATAATTTTTCGATAGTTTACAATATAACGATGTTCACGATCTTACGGTGACATAAAAGTTTTGCCTACCGGTGCGTGCGGCCAGAAAGCGATTGTTTCGGTCAGCGTACCCAGCGTAGCCAGCGTAGCGGCTAGAAACACCCACTTTGGCCACTTTCGGGCCGCAGGCTCATAAAATATTTTGGCCAACAATGTTTTTGTAGCTTTTTGAGGTAGAAATTTGCAAGACCTTTCACAAATTATTGCGAAGTGTGAATCCAATATTGTTATTATTAGACGTTATACTATCGAAAAAAATAATATTTTTACGTCTTTGTAATCAGTCCGTTATTAAATGGCCAACGTTTACATTTGTAAATTTACAATAACATGAATCTAGCAACACTTTCTACCTATTATTATTATTATTATTTTATTATATGTATAGGCTAGTGCAGTAACGGAACATTATTTCACACCTTTAACCTGCAAACTGGAGACTTTTGATCGGTTAGTTTGGTCGGGTTGGATGGACCACGGTTGGACTGCAGTAGTCAGATACGTTCGAAATCCTGCAAGCTTGACACACACAATGAAGTTTTCGTCTCTGCGTTCTCTAAGCGTTACAAAGTCCAGTATGTCAAGATCGATGTACTTTAGACTGTGCGCGATAATCAAAGGGTTAAGCGAACGAGCTATCGCTAGATACAGAAAGTCAACTTGTCTTGTCAACTTAACAGTGAGTACCAGCATTACACTTAAAGGAGCTTTCGGTAACTGGCTGTTATTGTTTTAAATTATTAAGAAATGCTGATGAGGGCGCCACTGGGCACGCGATGCTGTATTACTTATTTCAGACCGCGAGCTGAACAGTTATAATGGATAGCATAAGACTCAGTTTACACTGAAACAAAAATACTCGCACGTGCTTTAGCATTTTTTTTTTCGTTTGATCAGAACTGAGTCGATACTGACTGATACGGTTCTCAATTTAGTAACGTCAGTGTGCGATTTTTTCTCGATCGGTCTGATCTAACTTTTAACGACCCGTCTAAACTATCGGCTAATCAAAAAGTCCGAAGTATTGGGCCTCTAAGGCAGCAGCTAACTATAATCCATTCCACGGAAGAACGCGGGGTTTTGTAAACAAACAATTTACAGCACAGATATGTCTTAAATCACACGAGGTACATGTTTGTGACCACAACACACACAAAAAAAACGCTAAGACTATTGTTGACTATTGAGTGACAGGATTAGAAATAGTGTGATAAGAGAACGTTGTGGCGTAAAAGAAGACGTAGTGACTAAAATTGAGAAAGGGATGCTAAGATGGTTTGGTCATGTGGAGAGGATGAATGAAGGAAGATTGACGAAAGAGATCCACAAGGCGAGAGTGAATGGAAACGTTGGAAGGGGAAGGCCTCGGCGAACGTACCAGGACCAAATTCAGGACGTTCTGAATAAAGGCCAGGTTAAAAGTACCCTAAACCGACGAGCATGTATGAAAGGATTGATGAAGGTTCAGGAAGCAAGGGAAGTATGTCAAGATCGTAGCAGGTGGAGAACTGTGGTCTCTGCCTACCCCAACGGGAACAAGGCGTGATGTTATGTATGTATGTATGTACTATTGTTTAACATTGGCTACAATAGATCTTTACAGGTGGCAGTGCCGTTGGGAACTGGGAGCCCGACCCCTTTACCCTCAAAACATTGATTAACATACAGGGTCTTAGTCGACGTAACTGAACAACTTTCAATAAATCCTACTAATATTATAAACGCGAAAGTTTGTAAACATGTATGGATGTATGTTTGTTACTCTTTCACGTAAAAACTACTGAATGGATTTTAATGAAACTTTACAATAATATAGCTTATACATCAGAATAACACATAGGCTGCAATTTATAAACCTGCGCAGACGAAGTCACGGGCACCAGCTAGTAAAACTATAAGGTAAAGGAAAAAAATCGACCTCCAATAAAGTTTCCAATTTTGTATGGAGAGGCCTTTTTCTCATTTCCAAAAAGTTTTACTCACTGAAAGTTGTTCCGTTATGTTGACTGATCATGACCTTTCAGTTTTTGAAAACCAGTCCCTTACACCCTTGAAACCTAGCTAGTCAGATACGAGTATTGAGCATATTCAATTATTAAAATTTTTTACATAGAAAATCGAAGTTACTTTGTTTACAAAACGCAGCGTTCTTGTTGAAATTGATTATTCTCACTTGTTTCCGTTACCACATTAGTCTCGCCTACGTATTAATCAACACAACACTCGAAATTAGTATCACTTGTCAACGACATTTGAGTCACAGTAAAGTCAATAACATGTAACGGTAAAATTAACACTGTAGTTATTGAAACGGGTATTTTGTTACATAACAAGCCTTGCAGATTTTAATTTACACTAGAAAACATTGAGGGGACTGCATAGTTTTGTCTCCTCACTAAGCGACAACGCAAAACACCAACATTAGAATATCAGTCAGCCCTAGGACCGCAAGTACCCCCGGAATTTGTACCACTATGATTTCTGATCGACTACGGCTTAACACCGAAGCCACTGGGTTGTACCGGCGGCGGCGGCCCAGAATTCTTCATAAATCCATTGCATTCTAAGCTATGATTGGTGCCAACAGGAACGCCGGCGGCTTACATCATTCCAAACTTGAGATCTCAGCCCGGTGGGTTTTCCAGCGGCTCGCTGGTTTCAATCTCTAGTCATCGGACGATTTTTTCACCGAATCATACACCATTAGGTAAATATTTAATGTTGTTACTGGATTACTTCGATCTTTCTCTCTGACAGTCAGACGGTAATTTTGGTAAAAGCGAAATATTTATGGGACGTCTGCATTAAAGTATGAATATCTTACATAGGTAAGTACTTAAATATATGCTACTTTCGGCAACTTTTGTCGGGCTGATTAGAAGCTGTGGTTTGCGCTGCCTTTCAAGAGGATATCACGTGTGCAATGGCGCTCACAATTGAAGATATAAATGAGATATCTGAGCTATACAACATGCCTTTAAACTACAGGTAAAAGTTTTATATTTTAAACAGGTATTGCACAAAGCTTTTTTCATGACTGCATAGTAAAGTGGGAGCAATAGATATAACAGTCTCAACAACAAAAAAATGGTTTGTGAATATTTACTTAACGATGAGCGGTGGCCACAAATTCCTGAAGTAGAATTTGGAAAAACAAACAATATAAAACTTCTTACAGTATGTAGCCTTTCTTGACGAAATTAAACTTCGTCCATCTTTAATTTTTGTCTCAAATTCAAAGAAACAAATTAAATACTGATGAGGAAGCCATTGAACACGCGATAAATTTTTAAGTGGTCAATTTAATACGAGTATTCATACCTACATTTAGATCTAGTGCAAGGTTGGCTAATTAATTCAATATATTTTCTACGTTTCGTACACATTATTCATTATCTAAAATTATGTACAGTTTAGTGTATTTATTATGTAACTTCACAAACAATTTATGACATTTTGAGGGAAAACTCAGTAACAAGAACACGATCGAGTATGCCTGAAAGTTATATTCATATAGTTATATTATAAAATAAAACCTAATTTTGAGACGAAAAGATCAAATTTTTGCATGGCTAAGGTTAGTTGGGTGTAAAATGTAAAAAGACATCTCAGAAAAACTGAAGCTGTGGATTTATTCAGATCATAAAACTTAACAACTTTCGCCTAGAAAGTATGTCAAAATACGTTTTGTTTGCCCTCTGTAGAAACTGCATCATACGTACGTGCATTTTGTATTAATTTCATTATTTCAGTATTGAGCCATGCTCTTGTTGGTGTAGGTAGCTTTTTCCATCTGTCTCCGTCTTGTATGAGGTTTTACTGTTCTCTGTAAGGATTCACCCCCGCCCTCTCCTTCATTTTGTATGGAAAATAATAAAAACGTGTTTTGTTCTATATTTCTTTGAGGAAAGCTGTTCAGTTTTATGGTCTAAATCTGCAGTTACAGTTTTCGGTAGATGACCTGTTTCAACCTGTAAAAAACATTTGTGAAAGGTTTATACTTACATTAAAGTTTTAGGTAATTCAATTTCTATCTAACTTTACTAAGTATGAGAAAACTGTACAAATTATATTTATTATAAGCTATTAAATAATTTATTGACATTAAAAGGTATTTGTTGTATTATGTACAAGCACTTTTAAAAGTAGGTATTACAGTACAATCACATATTGGTAATTTTATTTATATTAAGAGTCATGCTGGCTGCTTGAGTTGAAGTCTATTAGATTTCAGTTTAGAAAGAAAGTGTATTTTTTTCCTATTTTCTATAAAAAAAATCGCAGCAACAACAACAAGATAGGAGCGTATCACTATCAGAGGTATAATCATCCGAGATCTCGGAGTGGATCCGAGATATTTAACGCCGTCGCTGTCGTCATCATAAATCTTGGATAGTAAACAGAATTCCACACAATATCGTCCGAGAGCTATGATAGCGTAATAAAACCCATATATTGTGATTTTGGTAGTCAACTAGCACCTTCAAGGAGAAAGGAGATCGGTTAGTGCACGGGGTCGTCCGCGCTTCCGCCGTCGGGCTAGAGGCAGGCGTGTGGGTTTTGAGAGCACCAGCGTGGCCACAACGGCGTCGCGCGCACACCCTTCGCCACTAACCGCGAACGCATCGTATCCAGTCTCAAGTACACATCAGGCATAGCGCCTTCCGACCGATCAGACCATAATCTCTCAGCCAACGCGGCAGTCCGAGGCCACACGCGCGCGTCCAGACCGCCCGGCCCGAGCTGCTCCGTCCACTGACAAGCAGCTCCACCCTCTATCTGCCAAGCCCTCGGCGCCTGCGCGCCTATACCAGCCTCCGGTTGCTCCTCTATCCACGGCCTGTGCTCATATATCTGCTGCCAAGACCTATACGGCCCGCAGTGGCCGTCCGAACTATCCCGCCACGAGCCGAAGCCACAATCTAAGTACCACGCGTCTACATGCGAAATAACAGATCTATAACCGGCGTCTAAGACCGCCCTTGACTCGGGCCATTTCGATGAACCCCATATTTGTATACCAACATTTTTATTACTAATTTGCTCAAGGTATGGTGAGCGCGTAAGTTGGGAAGACCACAGCAACGTCAACGTGGGAAGTTTACCACCGTTGGCTCGTTCTAGAGAGTTTAAGGCTTTACGCGTAAATTCAAGCCAGAGATCCATGGGATCTGAGTCGTTGAAGTGTTGAGACCAACATCGTTCTGATACCTCATCCCCGCCGATATGGAACACGTCGTCTACGCCAGTTAGTTGGATTATTTCGGCATATATGTGTTCAAGAATATCGTATACATGTGGGTTGCGCGGGTTGAGCTGTCCGCACGGTGGCTCTCCGCAGTAGGCGCTCCAGGGTTCCACTTCCACGCAATGCGCAAGGTGGCCCAACCCAGCGTTGGGGCCCCAACTCCACGCTCGCCCCACGTGAGCTGGGGCGTCTACTTCTATAAGGACGCGAATACCTCGTAATCGCGCTCGGTTTACTATTCGTTTCACATCCTCTGTCGTATAGATCGCCCCTTGACCATAAGCGCCATGTTGCACTAATTGTGGAGCACTATTTAACTTCAAAGGAAACGATTGTGAATCAGTAACATGCCAATGGAAAGTGTTCATCTTAACCGCAGCCATTGCGTCTATTGTGCGTATAATTTCCTTAACAGGGAAATAGTTTCTAGCTGTGTCTAAAAGCAAACCTCGATATTTGAATTTCGGCGCATCTTGAACGGAAGCTGCCTCAAGAATAACTAACGATCCAGCGTAAGGATCCATCCAGATTAGTTGAAATAGAGTTTCGAAGCCATGGCGTGCGCCGCAGAAAGTCTGAGCCGTTATGTCAGCTACTAAAATATTGTTAGAGGGCCTTAGAGATATTTTATAGCTCTCATCTGTATCAATAAGCAAGCGAGGATCACCGCTGCTGTTGACGGAGACCCGGACGAGGAGTTCGTGGTGCTTTCCGATGTCGTTCCGCCTGTTGTCATCAATGGCACGTTCGAGAAGTTTGAGGTCTTCTTTCATTAAATTAAATGCGTCGTTAAGATGAGAAGAGACGTCTTTGCTGGGAGATTTGGCTATAGTGAGTGTGATGGTGTCCGAGAGGACAGGGACTGCTGCCGTGGCGAGGCTGACGGGACCTGTCGGCTGCGGCCAGAGTTGCGTAGAGGCGCACAGCATGTTGCAGGTGGGCAGCGATTGAAGAGTGGTCGATTCGGACGCCAGTAGTCGCTCACAGCGGTCGTTTCTACAGATCCACGTCCATTGGGGTTCGTTCACACTGTGGGAGATAAAAACAAGCGTTTTTACTACAAAGTATATTCTTTGTCAAAGCTTAAACTATACACCGAAACTTGGGAAAGATTGAAAAGAAGCAAAAGTGTAACAGAAAGGGTTTCAACCGCAAATGATGTGTGCCTGTCCTTCGTCATGATATCGTGAGGGTTGTAAGGTTGAAACCGATCGCAATCGGCCCATTAAACTTAGGTCGAAATACAAAAAAACAATTCATCTTGCCATACATACTACTACATCAGCTCTTAGCGCATTTTGTATGGGAGGCAAAGATTTTTGAAACCTACGCACAGGAAGGTACGAGTACGTTTTTCTTATCTTATTTTTACCTACCTGAAAAGTATTTCAGTTTCATGTAGAAATTCAAATCCTCCCTTTTCTACAATATTGCATACATTGTATACAATGATTGTATGTATAGTGCTCTGGTTCTTGAGGAGCAACATGATGGATGATATTATTTTGGCACTATAGTACGTAGACGAGTGAACTTACGAGTACAGGTTGTGCAGTGGCCTGGTTCCGCCCTGGTCAGCCTGCTGTCTCCAGTAAAGTAGGGCTGCGGCGGTGCAAGCGGCGGCTGCCAGGAGCAACATGGCGCGCCGCAGTCGCCCCACTCGCGAGAAGTGCGCCGACGCGCCGCGCCCTAGCGCTTCGCCCCACGTCTTCATCTCAGCACCTGTGCTCTACCTGTAAATAAACAGAAAAAACGAAGGTTATATTATGGCTTATGAGGTAGCCCAAACGACGATGGTGCTTCTATTGAAATCGGTGGCCGAATTTTTGCCGAATCAACATATCCTATACTATTAAACGAGCAATATTTGTATATATATATATATATATATATATTTGTAATCGGTTTCTCGAAAACGGCTCGAACGATATCGATGAAACTTACCATACGGGGTTTTTCGGGGGCGAGAAATCTATCTGACTTGGTCTCATGTCTGAAAAAATTTAAATATCGCGTTAGGGACAAAATCAACAGCGCCATCTGTTGGCGAGTAGCATAGCTTGCTCACCCAATGATATTTTAATGTTGAAGCGGCTATTATAGAGCGAAGTTCGGTTGCGGAGAGTTATGGTCTTACAGACTCTCATCATCATCATCATATCGTGTGGGTTGCAAGGTCGATGACCGACCTCACAAACCCTGGTGTCAGAGTTGTTATTTTTTATAAAATATTTCATATCTCTCCTGTTGCCAAGTTATTGACAGACCTATCTAAAAAAAATAATTTTCTAACATAATAGACGATAGACGGATGGTAGTGATAGTTAGTATACGATAACATTGTCCGTAATTTCTGTAGCTTGCTTCTCAAATTAGAAAAACAAGAAAAAAGGCAGTTTTAAAATGTACTTATTGCAAAATGGATCTCTTCAGAAAGATGTAACTATATGTATTTTAGGATACCTAACCTAAGGTTCAAGGTTATTGAAAACGAATAACAGTAAAAATAATTTTAGTGTAGTAGTTAATTATACAATTACAGCAAGTATAACATATTCTCAGAAGCTTATCCAATTTTACAAACGCTGCAAGTTAGTCTGCCAGTTCGCTTGCTACTTTACAAGGCACCATCTGAATGTTTTATGTCCTGTCTGGCAGGATAGCAGTACTTTGCCATGAAATGGTATCGTGCCTTACGAAGTCGATGAATTGTAAACTTCGCGAAGAGTTTCAAATGGAATAAAGAAAGCCTTCCGCTTAAAATTTTAAATTGAAAACTACTTAGAATTTTTTCTTTTCCTAGTGTACAAAACGCACTATTACGTGATGATAAAAAAAAACATTTCATTCGTATTCCGACCGAGCAGAATGTTTTAGTTTAGACATTTCGGGCAAAGATTTCGGGATCTATCTTTTAAAATCTTGTAAGTATAAAACTTAGGCAACACTTTAAAATAAGTAATTCGAAGAAAAGCCTAAAGGAAATTCTTTTGAAGAATTTATTATGGGTAGATGGATTTCCATACCAAACCGAAGAAGAAAGATTTTTTTTGTTAGTCTTGACCTTGAGTCTAGACGAACTTACATGGACCAGATAAAAGAAATGGCTGAGGTCGTGTCGTATCGGGATGTCAAAGTGTTAGCCCAAAACTGCAGCTAGACAACTGCCCTGCTCTTAGATATGTTTTCGCCAGTCTTAACAACGTTCAAAATTGTGGAGAAAATCCTCTACGTTCCGCTCAGTCGTCAAATCGGGTTTCAGATTGAGAACTGTTGATTTATAGAATAGAGCTCAGGGATTCGATTCTTGAAAATCACCGGGTGATAAAATATCACTCAAAAACGAGAAAATCATACATTTCCCAAAAGTCGCATTCTTGAATATCACCCGGTGATAAAATATCACATAAAATATCATACCTATGATATTTGAAATCGAGTGCCCCCCCCCAGTCGATTTCAAGTCACCGGTGGTTTTGACATTAAAAAAATAAAAGGTTATAAATATTGTGTGTTCTGTGTTAAATAAGTCTTGATGAATACAAGAATACCTAGGTCTTTAAGATTGTTTGAAACCGTTTGCGGTAGCCTCAGCAGTAGACGCAGCATTGCCGGCAAGGCCCAAGAAATAATATTGAGAACATGTTTGTTTGTTAAGATTGCTTGTTTGGCGATAGTTATGAAGAGAAGACCTTCAGATAACGTCGGAAGCATCTCGGCAAACCTAAACATCAAGGACCATACCTACCTTGAAACTTTATTCAGAAAGTGACATTCTTTTATTTCTCCTGCAAAAACAGCAAGCAAGTACCTAACTGCAGGAAAGATAATATACCTAAAGGTTGGGTACAATGCCATATCTATACTCGTAATCAAGATGCAGGTAATAAGCGGAGCCTTCATTAGTTTATGAGATAGAAGCAGCATGATAGTTTGACCGATCAATGATGTTGTGAAGCAAGTGGTGGTGGGTCTTTCTTTCCTATAATTGGCTGTAGTCAGAACCTAGAAGAAGACGGCTAGTGATAGAATGATTCCAACATGTTCTACAACAACTTTCAACATGTTCTAGATGTAGAGCCAAGTCAGAAGTCCTTCGGCAACTTGAAAACTCCGGCAACTAGTGATTTGTCCGCTGGACAATGCTTTGTATAAGCTAATAAAGTGTAGACTTATTAGTAACCAGTGTAATATATTGGAGTAAAACTCTTTATTTGGATCATCAATATCTTTTATTTATTTTTAAAACATTACCTACACTTAACAATGTCACTTTACAATATTTCATTTATTTAAATCTAATTACACACAACAGGTCAACCCAAGGCAACGATGCATAAACAAGCTCAAAATTTAAATTATTAAAAAGCAATAAAATATATTATGCGTACATCCATTCCGTCATTAGACATAAGAAAATTATTAATTACATAACATTTCATTTATTCTGTAACAATTAAATATAATTTAAATAGAATCAATTAAAAGAGTAAAACTAGTTAATATTTGAATTACTAATGTATATGAAAGCTACTTCTGAGAATGTCATCAATCTACATTTAAATAAGTCCAACTTACCCGATGTGGCATTTAAGATTCTAAGTACAGTAGTAAGCGGGAATTGTCTCAAAATATTTGTCCTACAGTCAGGGAGAACAAAAACCACATCTTTAAGTCCCCGTCTCAACCTCAGATTTGGTACAGCTAACCCCATATGCTCTAAAATCTGCGCGTTACTTAGTTTTCCACAGAATACCTTGAATACATACGAGTACATAACTAGGGTCAACTTTCTTCTAACTTCTAACCTATCATAGCCATCCAATCCCATTACAAACAGTGTTGGGTATTTTAACCTAAGATTGTGGTAAGGATAGCTATTGCATGGAAAACCTGCAGCGTTATGAACAGGCAGTGCAAGCAGTTTTTGCAACGAGCAGAAAGTTTTGTGCCATATTTTTACAGAACATCACAAAATCTCGTTACATAATTATAATATTATTTCTATTGGGGACACTGCGACGCACACAGGCAGGTGATCAAATCACATGTACGGAACTATTTCACACTTTATCCCAGGAACAAACGGCAACTCCTGTGCTTTGAGCCCCAGCTAATCCATGGGAATAGCAACTTTTTAGTCTTCTCTTCATGTAGGTAAACGCAACAGGTAGCAAGTTGTTCTTGTATCTGTAAATAATAGATTTACTTATTACTCACTCTCTCTTCATTAATCACAAGAGATACTTTACTTAGATACTTGCTACTTAACAGCAACTTAATTTTATAGCAAATATTACTATAAATATTACTTATTCCTCCAAAATATACTTACATGATAAATAAGGTTTGGTATTTATAATTATTTGGTTTACTTAATCAAGGTGTCTCCTGTCATATATCCATCTTTAAAAAGTGCCTCCTCTTGTAGCTTTCAGCTTGCTTTTTTATCTTAATTCAATCTTAATTGCTCCTATAATTTATAATCAAACCATTTTCAAAACAATGTTGGTGAGGTTAGGTTATTATTTTATAAATTTTTACAAACATGCGTTTCATTACACGCTCTACTGCTGTCACATCATATTTTTCAGCAGTTTGTATGAAAACAAAAACCGGTAATTACCGGTAAAAATTATTTTTTGCATGAAATGGAACACAACTAAACGTCAAAATCCGCATAGTTTCTGCATGTTGGTACTCAGGGTATGATATTCAAGAATACGACTTTTGGTGAATGCTGATTTCGAAATCATCGGTGACAAAAATTTTCACCGGTGATATTTTATCACCCGGTGATTTTCAAGAATCGAATCCCAGAATAGCATAAGGTTTCGTTATGAATAGTGCAATGCAACGCTCTCTCAGCATTCGCAATCGTTGTAAGTGGTGTCTGAGGCTGAATATTTGATACGGACTATACTGCCCACTGGCCTCTCTCTTATTATTATCTTGGTAAGTTTCATGTTATCTCGTAAGAAAGCTATTAAAGGTAAGTTTTTTTTTAGTATAGTAGTATATTTATAAAATAAATCCATTTCCGTAAAAAAAATCTTGAAAATAGGTTTTTAGGGTTTCGTACCTCAAAAGAAAAAAACGGAACCCTTATAGGATCACTTTGTTGTCCGTCTGTCTGTCTGTCTGTCTGTCTGTCTGTCTGTCTGTCTGTCTGTCAAGACCCTTTATCTCACGAACGGGTAAAGGTATCGGGTTGAAATTAATACCATATATTAGGATCCATGGACCACACAAGGTCTGCAAATTTCAATTTTTTACAACGACGCAATAAAAAGATATGGCATTTTATGTCCTCATCTCCATACATTTATTCAAAAATGCAAAACCTACAGGGTAGTTCCCGTTGACCTAAAATTATGAAATTTGGCAAGAAGCTAGGTCTTACAGTACAAATAATGGAAAAAGTCTGAAATCATTAAATATTACAACTTTTCTCACAACTAATGGTAACCAATTGTGGTGAGCTCCCGTTTCAAGAACATTCATATAAGAGAGGGGTCAAGTTGGATGGTCGCTGAGGCGATTTTTGTTTTAGTTCTATTTAAAAACGAGATCACTTACAAACTTGAAAATTGGTATGTTTATAGTGCATAAGCTATAAAATAACAACAAATAACAAAATTTGGTCAAGCGCGTGTCGGACTCAAAAAATCTAGCACATTAACTTACTGAAATTTCAACTAATACAATTATGTTTATGTGGTGGTACGGTGGTGTGGTGGAACCCATACATACCCGTGGGTGTCGCAAGAGGCGACTAAGGGTTAACTGGAGGATGGGCAGCAGCATCCTCCTTTGTATCTTACATCTTACTTACTGCGGTCACATAAAAACGCGGTCCATGGTGCCAGCCGTAACGCTAACAAGCGAGGTGACTACGGTAGGTACTTCCCCTCCACATTTTTCCAGAAAAAGCTAGAATTCTGGAGGGAGCTCCCTGTCCTGTAGTGGACGTTTCATGGGATGTTATGATGATGATGATGCTAGTACGGAACCCTCAGTGCGCGAGTCCGACTCGCACTTGGCCGGCTTTTTTTTATTTAGATATTGTTACTTTAAAGTTTTATCACTATTCTAGTTTCATCGTTGTTCTAGTCCGCGCACTCCACGCACGCCACGTTCACTTCCCTCCCCTCCTCACCGCTCATTAAGGTGATCCGTTTTCCATACAAATATTCAAATGACTTGCATTCTTACGCGGGACATAAATTCTGTTGAAAAACGAACGAATACTGCTATTTTTAGTTAAATTTTTCGCTAATTAATACAAAAATACAGTTAATGTACTGAAAGTACTATTTTTGTTAGCAATTTTTAGTTCAATATTACGATTGTGGGCGTGCGGTCAAAACTGTACTGTTGTGCTTTGTGTGCATGTGTGAGTGATAGTACTCATGTAAACACGGACTGACGAGGGTAATTGACTTTAGTGGACATATGGAGATATTTTTCTTATCGAAATTGTTGTTAGGCGTTGAAGTTGCACGATTAAATTTACGCGAATCCACTTTTTACACATATATAGTTGGTACTTATTGCATTAAAAAATAAAACCTTATATTTGCAGCAGTGGCTCTATCTAGTTGCGTTCGGGGCTAAGCTGGCCGTCACAGATCACCTTAACCGCGTGGCGCCCGGCCGCCAGCGCAAATATCCACAGTAATGTTTAGAATAGAAGCGGCAAAAATTTAAGTAGTAAAAATAAAAAAAAATTACCCCTATCAAAAACCCGTGAAATTGATTCCACTCTCGATTCTGAACAAACTATTTTCTCAGTTTCGCTTAGTCCTTTTACACGTTGTATAAAGGCCAAGTTAAAAGTACCCTACATCGACGAGCAAGGGTTGATGAAAGTAGAGGAAATGAGGGAAGTGTGTCAAGATCGTGGCAGGTGGAGGGCTGTGGTCTCTGCCTACCCCGACGGGAAAGAGGCGTCATGTTATGTAGGTATAAGGGTGGAGGGTAACGAACTCCGCACGCGCGGTCATGGGAAGTCAGGCAGACATGACTTAATCAAATACTAATAACCACAATCTCGGGTAACTTCAAGCTGCGTATATCGCGGTTTCATCATTTCAAATATATTTAAAAAGTTGCTGTGATGAGAATTGAGGACGCATTCCACACAATAATAGGTACTTTTGATGCTTTAATATAAGGCATGTAAATCTGACAACACTATTTATCTATGAGAACAGGGAAAATTTTAAAATTTGCTCATACTATATTTTTTAAACGTGACCTAGGTTTATTTTTTAAAAGCAACAACTTTTGATCTAAAAATTTTACAACTATGCACAAAAAATATCGACTTCTCTTACAAAGTAACGTAAGTGATCATCACAATTAGTATGAGAAGTTACTAAATAAGTAACTAATAAGGGGGGAAACGGATATCAGGCCAATTTTTTTCTATTTTTAATTAGTCCATATAATCCAAATTAATTTGATGCCCGGTTGCAGGTAGTACACCACTGCCACTCAGTTCACTGTCCTTCTTGGCTGTAGCTCTATTAATTAATTAAGCCAACTGCACCGGTGAAATGAAGAAATCATTATTAATATTAAGACGTTAATATCTTCAAATTTAATATGAAAAGTTAATACTTGGACAGGTCAAGTTAAAATTGTTAACAGTATTTTATTATTCTTTTGGTGTCGGAGGCCAAGATCCTCTTTGGGTCCCTCCCTGAGCCAGCGAAAGTAAGTAAGTATTTTATTAAATTGAAAATAAGAAAAGTAAATTCAATGACAGACACAAGCAATTTCATAATTGAACAAATTATTATCGCTGATGCACGAAATGAAACTGTTGTTACCTCTCCATAGTAGCTGAATGGAAGCCTAGTGACTATTGTAATGTGATTGTAATCTATTGCTATTTTCCCGGAGAGAGGAGTTAAGCTATGGTATGTATGTGGAGACAGGGCGTCTATTCTAAGAAGTGATACTTCCTGAATTAGACCCTGTTTCTTCAATTAACTATGCAGGAAGTCACAAAGTTATTCGGCACGATCAATACTGACGGATACGTTACTTTGTAGGCTCATAAAACAAATATAGAGTTTATTTCGTATGCTATGAAGAATAAGTACTTAGGTAAATAAGATGCCTAATCATAAAGACAGTAAAGTATAAGATGTTTTTAAAGGTACCGACTGCAAATATTAAATAATGGAAGTGGAATTAGGCCCGCATTTTGTACCCAGTGCAATAATCTTTAAATAAATAAATAATATTTTAAATAAATATTGAAGTTACGTGCTTGTGGTCTATTGAAAGTAACTTTCATTATGGGAACAACTCTTAAATTTGTGAAAGAAATCAGCTGTTCCATACATTTGAGTCGAATTAGGTATTTTGACAATGAAATGAATTAAAACAACAAAAAAAAAACGGTCAAGGGTGAGTCGGACTCGCGCGCCGAGGGTTCCGATAAACTTTTTGTATTTTTTGGAGCAAAAAAGTCAATTTTTAGGACCGCACAACTAAATTTGTTTGTAAAGGTTATTTGCAGTTTTCTAAAAACTGTGCAACTTAGAAAGATCGTTTTACTTTTGCTATAATGTTTACATAAACTTCTGTCAACTGTAATTAATTCAGATTTTTCCTTTCACAAACTTCGGAGATAAGGGGGGGTGTAATGGTATTTTCATCATAACATTCATTCATTCAGTCATTGACATTTTTCATCATAACTTGAAACAAACTAAGAGACGTAAAAAAATACAAAAATATATTTTAGACTATACAAGTAAAGCCCTTTCATATGATACCCCACTCGACCTAGTAGCGACAATTTGAAATTTGCCCCCCCCCACCCCTATTTTGACCCCCTCATAAGAGTTAACAACTAGTTAAAAAATAGTTAAAAACTAGTCAAGTGCGAGTCGGACTCGTGCGCCGAGGGTTCCGATAAACAACGCAATAAAGTCTATTTTTAGGACCGCAGAACTTATTTTGTTTGTAAAACTTTTTGCAGATGACTGAAAAACCTTTCTGATAAAAAAAAGTTCTGAAAAACCTCTATCGAATGAATATATTTAATTCAGATTTTTCGCTTTGCAAACTTCGGAGTTAAGGGAATGGTATTTTTGAAGTGAAAACTTCTTGAGCGGCGCTTGGCGCTTTTTTTAGATGGGTAAAAATGTTAAACTCTCGTCAGATCTGTAGCCTGATCGAAAAAGCGTCACATCAAAGAAGTATGAGCGCAATGTCGCGATTGACCCTTACAAAAAGCATAATATTCAAAAATGCAAGTTTTCACTTCTGCCGGCACTCCCGGAGTGCAACCCGTCCTTTTTTTTTGGTATGTTATATCATAACTTGAAAACTAAGTCGTAAAACAATAAAAAATCTGTTTTGGAATGTTCAAATGAAGCCTTTTTAGGGTTCCGTACCTCAAAAGAAAAAAACGGAACCCTTAAAGGATCACTTTGTTGTCCGTCTGTCTGTCTGTCTGTCTGTCTGTCTGTCTGTCTGTCTGTCTGTCTGTCTGTCAAGACCCTTTATCTCACGAACGTGTAAAGGTATCAGGTTGAAATTAATACCATATATTAGGATCTATGAACCACACAAGATCTGAAAATTTCAATTTTTTACAACGACGCAATCAAAAGATATGGCATTTTATGTCCTCATCTCCATACATTTATTCAAAAATGCAAAACCTACAGGGTACTTCCCGTTGACCTAAAATTATGAAATTTGGCAAGAAGCTAGGTCTCACAGTACAAATAATGGGAAAAGTCTGAAATCATTAAATATTAAATTTTTTCTCACAACTAATGTAACCAATTGTGTTGAGCTCCCGTTTCAAGAACATTCATATAAGAGAGGGGTCAAGTTGGATGGTCGCTGAGGCGATTTTTGTTTTAGTTCTATTTAAAAACGGGAACACTTACAAACTTGAAAATTGGTATGTTTATAGTGCATAAGCTATAAAATAACAACAAATAATAAAATTTGGTCAAGCGCGTGTCGGACTCAAAAAATCTAGCACATTAACTTAATGAAATTTCAACTAATACAATTATGTTTATGTGGTGGTACGGAACCCTCAGTGCGCGAGTCCGACTCGCACTTGGCCGGTTTTTAATATGATACCCCACTCGACCTAGTCACGACAATTTGAAATTTTGTCCCCCCTATTTGCGCCCCATTTCCAATAATAATAAAAAATAAAATAAAATCTTTCGTTTGCAATATAGTTGGGCAAACATATTTTGAAACTATTCTAAATTAAAATCGATATCGTGAGTAGGTACTCACGATATCGATTTAGTATGTATTTAATATTTAAAATAATATTTAAATATAGTATGATTTTTACTATAGGTATAGTTGCTGAGATTAACAGGAGTGACAGACAGACAGACGAAGTCACACCATAAGGGTTCCATCTAGTTTTTAGGGTTCCGTAGCCAAATGGCAAAAAACGGAACCCTTATAGATTCGTCATGTCTGTCTGTCCGTCCGTATGTCACAGCCACTTTTTTCCGAAATTATAAGAGCTATACTGTTGAAACTTGGTAAGTAGATGTATTCTGTGAACCGCATTAAGATTTTCACACAAAAATAGAAAAAAAAAACAATAAATTTTAGGGTTCCCCATACATACAACTGAAACTCCTAATGGCTTTTTTCATCAACCCCATACGTGTGGGGTATATCTATGGATAGGTCTTCAAAAATAATATTGAGGTTTGTAATATCATTTTTTTCTAAACTGAATAGTTTGCGCGAGAGACACTTCCAAAGTGGTAAAATGTGTGTCCCCCCCCCCCCTGTAACTTCTAAAATAAGAGAATGATAAAACTAAAAAAAAATATTATGTACATTACCATGCAAACTTCCACCGAAAATTGGTTTGAACGAGATCTAGTAAGTAGTTTTTTTTTATACGTCATAAATCGTAAACCGCAATTTACCTTTCATTCAATCAACTCAAATATAAATTTTAGTTGCTTACATCACATCATAAAGTTTTTTAGCAATAAATATACCATAACTTTTACTTATATACGTACAGGTTTGTACGGAACCCTTAGTGCGCGAGTCCGACTCGCACTTGGCCGGTTTTTTTCCATTTTGGTTCGGAAGCAGTACGCACCGTATAGTATATGCTCTGATATTCCAGAAAGATACAAAATACATGGTGAAAAACATTAAAAAGGTAAATTGCAGATATTTAATAGTTTCTTAAATCTATGAATTTCCTACCACGAATCGATACCTACTCAACCATTGCATTTCTGCCGCAGCTGAATAACTTAACTCCAGCTGGTGGTTCCCAAGAGAGAAACTTCAGGTATGACGTCACGAACCTTTATAAAATATACACGAGCACACGTCAGCTAAGTCGTATTCTTGTAGCTTTATGACTTTGTTAGCCAACGCACTAGGACGGAAGGTATATTCATCTATCTAAGGGGAGAAACTTAAATTCTTTTGGGGCCAAAAGTAAGCTTTTTGGCAATGGGCATGGCCAACATGGACCAAGCAGACTGTAAGGATGGGTTGCACCATCTTACTTAACCATAATAGTCCAGTCCCTTATAGTCTTAAGTATATCGCCAAATTCACCAAATTGCACCAATTTTTTTCCAGGTACTAGTTAGGTACATATTTTTGATAGAATAAATATAAATTTTTGATAGAAGCCAATTCTTGAATTTTTTATTGGAAATTTTTTGAAATTCAAGAATTGGCTCCTATCAAAAATTGAGAGCTATGTACCTAACTAGTACCTGGAAAAAAAATGGTGAAATTGTAAGGCGTGTCTACGTGAAACAGCTAACTGACCGCACTATAAGCGAATATACGCCTCTTGCTCTGTCCGCCCTATAGAGAGCAAGGCGAGTATATTCGGTTATGGTTAAGTTAAGCCGCAATTACATCTTCCTAAATTCAAAGACTAATTCGGCATACATTGCTGGGAGGCTTGGTATTGTTTTCCTCAGACAAAGTATACTCACTCACGTTCGTCATATCTGGTTAATTCCAATATCCTCACTATAAAGAGCAATGTATGCCGAATTAGTTTCTGAATAAAGAATGGTGTGATAGCGGCGTTAGATGATGCAACCTACCCTTGGTTACCTAAGTATACTAGGTTATTTTTTTGGACCTGATTTCCTTTTGCCCACTTATTAGTGAGGTCAAAAGCAACAAATTTTGTTCTACGACTTTGCTAACAACGCACAAAAAATTTTCGACTCCATACTAAAGTGGTCACGTGACCGACCCATTTTGTATGGGAAGTTGAAAATTTTTCGTGCGTTGTTAGCAAAGTCGAAGAACAAAAGTTGTTGCTTTTGACCTTATAATAAGTGGGCAAAAGGAAATCAGGTCCAAAAAAATAACCTTGTACAGTACTTGGCTAGTAATTGTCCCTTGGTGCAGCTATTAAACTTCAGGGCTCGTATCGGACCTACCCTAAGTGTAGCGACACACCTGCAGACATTCCGAAGCGAAAAGTTCCGCGACCAAAAAATCTATTAAGTATGACACCAGCGGAAATTGCGCCAGATGTGGCATCGATAGCGTAAAAAGCTTTGCGACTGTAATGAGCGGAACTGTCCGCGCCGGAAAGATCCGCAGGTGTTTCCTAACCTAACACTATTTATGGCCTTGAGCCCAGCGCCTATCAATGGTCATGATCGTAGCAGAACGTGTCTTTTGGAACAGGGTTTTTAGTACTGTTTATGGTCATGATCGTAGTAGAACGTGTCTTTTGGAACAGGGTTTTTAGTACTGTTTATTAGTTTTCTAACGAAACTAATTAAAACTTTAAAGATAGTAACATAATTTATAGCAGACTCCAAAAATAGATGAGGTGCTCTAATTCGACAGTATATTTTTCGTTTACGAATAGGTTTACGAGTACGTTGTCTAAAATGTGTTAGAGCGTATGTGTTAGTTATTCTGAAAGCGAAAAGTATCTATAGTACACGACAGATCGGGAGTGCTGGCGAAACGTTTTCCCGAGTTGTTGCGTTCTTTAAAATAAAAATGTATTTTACAAAGTTTCTGTTCTAAGGCATACCTTACAACCTCCAGAATAAAATTTTTCACAACAATAGAGAGGCGCCTATTATAATAAGTACCTTATTAAATAAATTTATTTCTAAACAATGTTCAAAGTTTATTTTTAAGGCTGTCATTATAATTAATATAGGTCTATGAATACGTCAGCGTATGTGTGTTTACGTGGCCCAACCGCAGGAAAGACTCATCTACATCTAATATTTATACATTTGTTATCGATTTGTTCCTTTAGTTGACTGATGGGTATGTCTGCCAAGTGAGCGGCACCTTTAGCCTGATTAACCTCATTGTTGTTTGTTATACACGCTTTAGGGCCTGTGATATGATTTAACAACGTGCAACAAAAGGATATGGTAATACTTTGAAGGTGGTAGGGCTTTTGTGCAAAGTCTGTCTGGGGAAGTACCACCCCCTTGCCTATTTCTGCCGTAAAATAGCAGTGTTTGCAATGCTGTGTTTCGGTTTGAAGGGTGAGGGAGCCAACGAAATTACCGGCACACGAGACACACCATCTTAGTTCTCGGGATGGGTAACATGCTTTGCTGTCTTATTAGTGTCAAGTTATGCCACTAATAAAACAGCGGGCTTCATGGGCGGTGGTGACCATTTTCCGACAGGTGCATGGCCCATCTGCTCGTTTGCTCACTTGTCACATAAAAAAAATTACTTCTTCGTGTCAATGATATGATCAAACACAAATTAAATATTCACCTTCTATGGTGCTATGGTGTGTCCTACTGTTATCTGATGCCCCACACAGATCCTCGTTAGTACAGGTGGAGGGGATTTTTATTTATTTTTTTATTTAATAATAAGTTCACCTACAGCAGATTACACACCAATACAATTAAAACCGAGTAACTTATATGAGCTTAACACTATATGGTAACCCAATTACAGCTAACAAGTGCTTCCTAAAGGAGACGGTTCAAACAGATTTATACAATTAAGGTAAAAATCAATAAAATTATCCAAACAAGTTAAACATCCACAAAAATAAAACCAAACATAAATCTAAATTAAAATGAAACGGGAGAATAATCAATTGATCATAAAATTACGAACAGATTTTTTTTCGATCCGTGGACAAGAGAGCAAATGCGCCATGTTTTGAGACGAATCTACATAGTCACAGTGCTGTAACAACTGGTCTGTGAAGCCCCACCTCACTATGTTTTCTCTGCAGCGGCCAACCTGAGTTCGCAGACGATTTAGCGACTTCTAGGATGGCCACGGCAGTTTGTGACCAGGTGGCAGAGTTTCTGCGGGAGGAATGTACCCTGATGGGACTGGACATTTTATACTGAGGAAACCATAGGAGGAAACTGTACCAGCTGATAACACACTTTGTGTGGGAGATAATTTTTAGGGTCCTGAACTAAAATTGTAAAAACGGAACCCTTATGGTGCGTTGCAAACACTGAAGGATATGAATCAGCCTATAAAATTGAACGCTTTTTCTAAAAGAACTCGAAATACAAAAAATCCGGCCAAGTGCGAGTCAACTTCGGAGATAAGAGAGGCACGTAAAGCCCTTTTTTAATAACTCAACCTGGTATCGACAATTTGAAATTTCACCCCACTATTTAGGCCCCATTTCCAATAACAATAAAAAAAAAAAATATGCTTTCGCTTGATATTGAAAAAGAAAGCATTAAAAAAATATCAAGTCGATAGCGTGGATAGTTGCTGAGATAAACAGGTGTGACAGACAGACAGACAAATTCGCACCATAAGGGTTCCGTTCAGAACCCTAAAAATACAAAACCTCAATGAAGGTACGCACAGTTGTCCGTTTTGGTAACTTTTGTAACTATCCGAATGATCTCGTTGGTTGAATATCTGTATTATATTTTAGAGATTTTCTTACTTTATAGAGGATCTCCACGACTCCACACCATTTCTCCACTAGGCCAAGCTATAACTAGGAAATGGCAAACTTAGATAGCCGAAATTTGTGACAATGCGAGCCCATCAGAGCGGGCGATTTGTCACGAGGTCCGCCATTTTTGGCGCGCTTTGTGTTGGGTTAGATAGGGTTACCATAGCACAGTATATAACAATATTAACTAGCCGCTTAACACGCTGTGTTACCATATTTTGTAAGGGATGCCACAAATCCCGAAATTGATGATACGTATTTGATATCATCAACTGGTCAGGAAATTTCTTCCACAATTTCACAACAGAAAGCGTGGGGTATTTTGTAGGGGAAGTTATTTAGTCACCACGCTTGATAGCGTTGTGGCTGGCACCCATGGACCGCGGTACAAAGTGACCGCAGTATCTAAGATTGTCTGATACGCAAACAACTCTACTGCTCATTCTCCAGTTCGAATTCGCTTCACGACACACGTAGAGATGGCTCGGCGCCACCCGGGATTGGTATATAAATAAGCGTTTACTTACAAAATTTCAAAATGCACTACTCAGTTGACATCTCCAAGATTCAGATTATTTTATTCCATGTAGATTCTTTACAGACTATTAATAAATGTCATAGCATGCAGAATACCAGAAACAGTGACATGAATGTGTGACTTTAAAAAGTCACATCCGTAATCACGGATATGTTGCAAAGATGAGTCATATCCCTTTTGTTATAGCACCCACTGACTTATTAGTGCCATAATTTGACACTAATAAGACACCGAAGCGCGTTGCCCACCCTAAGAACTAATTAGTATGTCTCTTGTGCCGGTAATATCACTGGCCCCTACCCTTCGAACCGAAACACAGCAGTGTAAAAGTTAAAAGATAGTTATACGAGTAGCTCTAAATTGGGTTAGGTTAGGCCCCGTGTGGTGCTGGCAAAGAATAGTACCAACCTATACATACCCGTGGGTGTCGTAAGAGGCGACTAAGGGTTAACTGGAGGATGGGCAGCAGCATCCTCTTTCTATCTTACTTACTGCGGTCACCTACAACTGCGGTCCATGGTGCCAGCCGTAACGCTAACAAGCGAGGTGACTATGGTACTTCCCCTCCACATTTTTCCAGCAAAAGCTAGAATTCTGGAGGGAGCTCCCTGTCCTGTAGTGGACGTTTTATGGGATGTTATGATGATAGGTTATATTATTTTAGCTGGAACGACACCGCGGGCAACAAATAGTACCAGATAAACGAGGACGTATGGTTGGTATCCCTAGATGGTAGTTTCCGCGACTGGTCCGAAATGTTACCGCGTCATAGTTGACATTACTCATATTATCGTGTCACTTTTACGTTGTACTGTGTTTCTATTCTACCCTTTGTTGTGTTTATAAATAGCGACCAATAATATGACTGCTAGCTAGTTATATCTCCCTTACCTCACCGGTCAAAACCCACCTCCATTCATAACCGGAGTATCTCTTACAAAGTAGAAAATCGCAAAATTTCACAACTACTGGTAGGAATCGTACTGCGTCTTCTCAATTGTTACAAAACAAATAATTTTCAATTCTAGTTTTACCAATTTTCGCCTTGAATTAAATGTGCAAAGATGGACTAGTTGAGCTAGTACAGCAAATGCTTTCTAGGTGGCAGCACAAACGCAACTTTGAAATGCGTATAGAGGTTGCAAATTTCACAAAATCAGGCAGCACCAGTTGGTAAAGCGTCTGCGGTACTACGCAGGTTCGAATCCTGCCAGCGGTTGTGAAATTAAGTAATTTTATAGATTTATCCGACCACAGGAAGTGTTACGAAACCAATCATTTTCGGAGTACCTCTTGCTCGTATTTTTGACGTGCATACGACTACGCTTTCATTTGAGGGGGTCATTTCGTGCAAAGTGGATATAAGCCATCTGGCGGCAATAATTAGTACTGAATCGAGCTTTAGATCAGTCAGAGGGTAAGGGGAGGGGTGGTGAGGGGTAAATGGGCGTGGGTGGAAGCTTGACGTGCTCTTGACTCTACCTATTACATAGACGAATCCATGTAAAACTTTCAGCCGTGTCAAAAATACAGCCAATCAGGGTTTCTTTTTCTTTCATCGTTTCGTATTATGTTCTCTTCGTTTTTTTACGTTCTTATTTGTGCTCCCCGTAAACAGAAGTGGTGACTTTTGAAGACAACACAAACGGGAATTTTTTTGGAATCTACAAGCGCATCGCGTTTTATATAGTTTATTACCTGCGGCCGGGTTATCTATTAAACTACTTTTAACGAAAAATAAAATTTTCAATATAGCAAAAAGTCCGTTTAACAAATATATTTTAAAGTTTAAACGGAATCATGGTAACGTTGAAATAGTGAGCGAGTACCGTTGGCGAACGGAGCGAACGAAATGCAGATTGCAATATCTATAATGGGATCCGCAAATCCCGCGGATTCACTCAATTGTAATCGTGCGATTAATTTAAAATAATATGGAACTGACCAAAAATAACGCTAAGTATTTCTTTTTAATTACCTACCCATAGAATAGAAATAAAAAATTACCTATAGACTTGCTCTTGACCTTAAAATAGCCCTAAGGACGAAGGTGACGTCGATGTTGGTCCAAGGTCTGTTGCAAGCCTGACTTACCCTGTTGTCAAGAGATTTAAGCCTATATCTTGCATGACATATATAAATTAATCGTGCGTCTATATGATCGTGCTCCGAGAAGAGCGTAGTTCGGTTCCATGCGTAGCATGTACGTAGTAATGACGTAGGAATATGTGGGAGCCACTGTAATTATTCCTAAGGACACGTGTAAAAGGATGAGATCTAAAATAGACAATAATGAGTCATAAGTGACGCACAATAAAGCTAAAAGGTTGGACGAGCCCGGTAGGTTTCTCCATCAAGATTATCTATTTTCATCACGGTCACCTGCTGCTGAGACAATGCTACAATAATAACAAAACCAGTCCAGGCTGAACCATCGCTACATAGCAAACGCCCGTAATTAGAGACCCGGTCAAGGTTAAAGTGTTGCCACTGACATACGGCCGAGTGTACTATTTATCCTGCAAAACCTACGGCTTTTATAAAACACAGAATATAAAAATGAAAGAAATTGATAAACCATCAAATAAAACAAGAAACGATGTCGTTTCAAATTAAAGCAGCAGCAGTTCATGAAAGCATAAAAAAGTGTTACTTACAAACAACAGACTCATAAACTACTTCCAAGACTGTCTATAAGAAAATTATAAGGCACAGATCCTGATCAAGGCAAAGTCACCGCAAAGAACGTCCACGCCTGTAATCATTGTTTGAAAGTAGAATATCGCGTGACGCTTAGATATAATACAATGAAGCAACTACAGTAGGTATGCATTCCAGTTAAACGTGTAACAGTAAGGTTAAGGACGTAGTACTCACTATTATCTATATTGCTCTTTCTAATCTAATCATTTAAACGTATATTAACATTTAAGTAGCTCGACCACTTGTTCGTATAGTGCGTTCGGTACCGGTGAAGAAAATTGAGATGTTTTTAACGAAACAAGATTTAAGAAAGAGTTAAGTATTCGGTTTTCTAAAGCTTTCTATACTTACTTGTTTTTTTAATGAAATATAGTGTGCTCGCTTACCTTTGCGACGGCATAACGAGACGACAACAGCCGCGAGACTGAGACTGTACTCCCATGTTGGGCGCCAAGTAACGCAAACTGGCACCCAAAATTGGACTAAGGAAAAGTTAAATTTATATAAAATATTTTATCACAGATCATTACGGAAGCGAACACAAGTACCCTCGTACTCAAGCACTCCACTCACATATTGCAGCGCTGCGTGTATTTCCACCTCAAGGACGTTCAGTCAACGTTCTGGCCAATACTGGCCGGTGTTGGGGGGTGTGTGAGGGCTGGTATTTCCGCCTACATTTCTGAACTCCCGCTCGTTTCATTCGTCCACGGAGTTTCCGAGAGAGAGGGCGCGTCGCTCGCTCCCAAAAGTTCGTCATATCCGCGCGCGAAAATCGTTTGTTAAAAGCCTTTGTTTATCGTGTTCGTGAATGTTTATCTGTTTTGTTGTATCAGTGAAAGTGTTGAAGTTCATGAAACGAACGATTTATATTGGTAAGTATTCTTCAGTTAGAAATATTGCGGGAAATATTTGCACTATGAATCAATTAAGAAAGGAATATGCCCAAGTGACTATTTAGTATCGCTCAGAAATTGGTATAAAACGTATAAAACTTATTGTGTCACAATGCTTTATGGCTTGATGTAAAGTTGGCTCTAAGGACTTATTAAAATGATTAGGCATTTGATTGTAGTTCTCCAGGTTTTAAAGTAATTAGCTCAGCTAATTAGGTCCTGAATTCCAATTCATGAATTCGAGGTGTCATACTGAGGTGACTTTGTCACTGACGTAAAATATATCTTACGTGAAATATATAAAAATGTCCCCTTTTTGGGAGTACATAACCTTATGAATGAGAGAAGAATTGATATCTAGTCAAGTGTAGGCTACCTAAGTACGTATGTATAAACAAAAACTATGCTAGTGAGTGATTAGTTTGACTCGCTCGCCTGCCTGATGGGTAATCATTTAAATAATGACCGACGCAGTAGGAACCTGCTGTGCCTATCTTATCAACCGTTATTACCTTATTACTGGAATCATTATTAAATATTTTTTTTAACATAAAACGAACCTTCTTTATTTACGGTTCAGGTAAGTTTGACGTGGCAGGCAATACTGAAAAGACACATCGGAAATACGAAAATCATAAAAAAATATAATATATTTTTAATTTTTTACCTCACGAAGAAGAGAATTCTTATTATTTTGTAAAGTTATCTTTATTATAAACAAGAATTACTGATGTCATATACTTCTGACACAACTTCGATTTGAATAATTTTGCGATACCACTCATGGGCATTTTCCTTTGTATTTTTTGAGTAATGGTTTAAAATGTCAGGATTAATCATGGATCAATACAGCGTGACATTTAATTGGTTTTACTCTCGAAGCCCAGTAGTTCTAGTACTAATGAAACCAAACAACTTTCCCAGAGAAACTTTTTTTTTACTCGACATAAATTTTTCGCCCTTCCATATTAATCACGTGACCAATTAACTATGGAGAAGTTCGGGAAGTTGCTTGTTGTCATGAGTGGAATCACTGGGCTTCGGGAACAAAACCAATTAACATTCATGCTGTATAAAAATACACAAATATTCTAATCGAACATTCAATTTCAGCGTAATTTCACTTTGACTTATTGACATAATGAATTAAGAATTTGAACTTATTGGCTCTATACTGCGAGGGGTACACCAAAATTATAGGAAATCTATTTTCTAAGCAGCCAAACTTAAATAATAATTAAGTTAAAAAGGCTTAATTATGTTCCATCAACTCCAAGTTATCCTGCAAAAAAACTCGCTTGTTTTTTCTTCGATGGTTCTTTAAATTGAAATGAACTAGATTCCCGCGTTCGCTCCATTTTCATAGAACTTTCTGTATCGAGACGCTTCAACTTCTAAAGGGTGGTTTACAACTTTAGGAAAGGAACTCACCTTTAGTTGTTTAGTTTGGGTGCCGTTTTAGTACTTTCTAGTAGCCGTTTACATTTTTCAAGAAGAATGCCATTTATTCATAGATTTATATAGTCAAGATAGGGTCTTGGGAACAAGCGGTTAAAAATTTACCCATACAAGAAAAAATAGCGCCATCTGTGAAAAATTGCGTGAACTACGTTGTGTAGTACTTCGGTCGGTACTAAATACACGGAACGGAAATAATATGGCGGGAAAAAACAAAACAAACTTTTTACTGTTTATATGTGATTTAGGCCTGGTTTTTCAGTTTCATTAATTGGATTATAGTCTAAAACAATAATAAGAAATACAATAATAATAATAAGAGTATATTGTTTCTTCATCTAAGAACATTCCATTTTGTTGGTAAGTTTATTTGCATCCAATGTTGACAATATGACTGACAACGACTGACATTTGTTGGTCCTAAACGTCAGATTTCGGACCAACGAATTGGGGACATTGTAACGTGCCGATGGGCTAGTACTTATATATAAGTAAATGCATTTATTAGTATATAGAAAGCTTTTCTGTTTCATATTAGCAGAAATAGGTATAGATTCATATAAAAGAGGATTCGTATTAATTCAAGAAATACTAATCACTAAAAGCTACACGCTTTAGCACTCTTGTCTCACTCATACTACTCTTATGGAACTCTACTAAAAACAAGGTACCGTAAGACAGCTGATTAAAAATGTTGAATTTTAATTTTTAAATGGCGATAAATAAGTTTGAAAACAGATGTGGTTATAGTCCTCGCTAAATACTCAATTCCCGATAATTTAAATATACCCTTCAAGTCCATTTAATTAGAGTTATTGTTGTTCTTTAGAACGAGGCTCGACTGCTGAGTACCACCGTTGGCAGTGGGATCACGCGCCTGCTTAAAACCGAAACACGCTCAATTTCCCGCCAAATGCGTCCCAAAATTCAATTAGTCAAAACAGTCCGGCTAACTTACTGAATGCATAATTACGTTAACGAAGCAATGCAGTCGTGTTATGATACTGTAACAGATTAATATTGTTCCAGATGTGGCTGGCCGAAAACAGAACACGGAAAAAGAATAATACTAATTCAAATGAGTGAAAAAGTAAAGTTTGAAAAAGGAACGTGTGTTTGAAGTGGCGGGAGTTTAGTGCGAGGCATCAGGCGGTGCGGGCGTGGCTCGGTGGTGCTGCCTTTTGTTGGCGGCGGGGTTTGCTGCAGTCGGTGCGCAGCGGAGCCCGCTCGGTTGGGCCATGGGCAGCTCGCACCGGCTAGCGGCCATCGCGGCCGCCTCGCATGCTCGCAACTACTACAACCACACGCAACCAGATGTCGTCAACACCGAGGGGCCGCAGTATAGCGTTAACTTTTTGTTTGTCAGGTGGGTTTTTACTGAGTATTTTTTTTATCTAGTAAGCTCATATAAGGGGCATCCTTGCACTTGCAAGTTCAAAGGAGCATTAAAACAAAGGAAAGGGAATAGAGGTGGAAGATATGAAGTTTGAATGTAGTGAAACTCGACGCCTTTTGAGTATATCTAAAGCTAAGTGTTATGTCACTGAGAAAGTAAAATAGAAACATAATCTACCACAGTTTTCAACATTTTTGTGAGAGTTCTTGCCAATGTCTAAGGACAACAAGAAGGTACGAGTATCACTCTCGTATTAGCCGTTATTTATTTTAAAACCAACTTCTGGACTAATAGGCACTAAATAAATATCACGAAAATAAACTCAATTCATCAAAAATCATAAGTACATGCTATCTTAGATTCTTATAAATTAGAATAATAAATTAAATAAATTTAAATAAAGGCAAACCGTGGCCAATGATCGTGATCTTTGGAAAGAAAAACGGGAGGCCTTTGCCCTGCAGTGGGACATTTAGGGCTATAAAAAAAATATTGTCTTGGAATATTAAATATTACATAATATTTATTAGATAAAAAAAACTGATGAGGGCCTGCAAGAACCCCTTTTAGAAATTGCGCCTCAAAACTCTTAATACTCTTATGAAATCTGGTCGCCGGCCGCCGGGGAGTATAAAACTTGGCAATACCATCATTCATCGACGCTTCGGCAGTGATTTGAAGGTTCCTCGTAAAATTTTTACTGTAACAAGTAGTGATGGGGTGCTATTAACGGAACGAAAGAAAAAATACGTTCTCGTTCCGTACATAGAGATGGATGCGCTTTTAAAAGGGTCATATAGCTGACAAACTACGAGAGCTAAGATTTTTGTTTGCTTTAGTAAGTCTCTTATAGTTACTATCTAAAACCACATAAAGTGTTAGATTAACGACTAAATTGCAAAATCCTTTTTATTATTCATTTAACTGAAATTGTAAATTATGTTCAGTCTCTTCATAACTAATTTTAGTAAGTAGGTAACTACATTTTTAGCTACCTACCAAATAAGATCTCATTTGTGTTAGAATCTACATCGGCAGATATAGCCTTCGTGTTTAGATGACATAAAAAATAAAATGGCCGTTGTTTTCATCATGGTTGGATTTGAATTATAAATGTCGTTCTTTCAACGTACTTGCCGGACACGGTAGCCAGACACGTTGTGTAGTAAAAGCTAAGAATTTTTTTGATGGATATTTACCAAAATAATATTTCTAAAAGGAGCAGAAGACATCACTAAAAGACGTATCTGCCATCTCCAAGTCTGGAGTGCATTCGCGTTTGATGAACGACTGGTCACACCGTTATCATTTCATAGTCTATGAATCCGTAGAGTGGACATAATCTTTGCAGAATTATTGCTAAACGAAATGAGATTGGATATTTCATAAGAGAAATAAATAGTTTCAAGTTTGACTTCACTTGTTTTAGTCGAATAAACCTGTCCTTATAATACGACTAAAAAGAATTTGATGAAATTTTCAATATAGGGGTTTATTTCAGTATCTATTTATGGCTAAGGTCTTAAGACTGGGAACATTCTTTTTGGAAAACTCTATAAGAAATTATGTCGAATGGTACAGTGCCGTCTGCTGGTATTCGATTATGTGGAGCATAGCTTGGAATAAAATTAAAATCTAAAGTTCAAAAAGACATACCTAAATCTACAGCGCGACATGGTTATTAAGGCAAGCGGATAAAATCGGAACTAAAACAAATGCAAAGTAATTTTGACAAATAACGAGCAAAATATATGACATCAGCGCCTTCCTCCTGCACCGTGTCGCACTGTACTATCAAGCTTGGGTGTGTTCTGTTTTGTTCTTGAAACTGACATTAGGGCTATGCAAAACTTGCAAAAATGGCAATGAGAGTAAGTTTGGGCTCTTAAGCTCTTTATGGTAATGAATTCAGTTGACCGCAAGTCCACTAAACGACAACAGGGTTGCAGATGACTGAATTTGACAAGTCCACTAAACGACATGTTGGCGGAGAGGGTTGCAGATGACTGAATTTGAACGAAATTGTCATAATCATAAACTAAGATCTGGGGGTTATTATGAATGGAAGTAAATTTTCCTTTCGTTTTATTATGAACCTCAACGTAATCAGTATAAGGTTCAAAATAAAACAAAAAGCTATCGTGTATACATAAAAAACCAGGCAAGCCTGACTTACTCTGCTGCCTAGAGCATCCAAGCTGAAAAGAAAGCCTTAAATAACGCTAAAAGACCAGTATCTAAGAAAGTAGCCCAAACCAAACGCTAATGGTCGTCTCTTACAAATCCCACTATTTGCAACGCAACGTTTGTATGGTTTTACACGAATTTCAGAAACCCTGTTTAATAATTTATAGGCGTTATTGAGCTGTCTTGAGGCAGGGTGTAGTATAAGTGCCTGTCTTGCTAACTTGACGGCCGAAATGTAGGACATCCCTCAGCTGCAACTTCGATATTATAGTACCTATACCTAACTCACTTGTGCACCTATTCTTACCTATTTAGCTATTGGTCCCTGTACGACACCATTTGTTCGTTGGGCGTCATAAAAGGCTACTAAGGGATTTTGAACCGGCGCCTTTCTGGGTACCATACCACTATACAGGGTGTAGGGGACAGCCTTCCGGATACTAAAAGGGCATGATCAGTCAATGTATCTGAACAACTTTCAGCGAATAAAACTTTCAGGAAATGTAAAAAGAAAAACGGCCTCTCCATACAAACTGTCCAATCAAGTTTGCAATTTTGTAGGGAGAAGCCGATTTTTTTTTCATTTCCTGAAAGTTTTATTCGCGGAAAGTGGTTCAGTTACGTTGTGACTGATCATGCCCTTTCAGTATTCGGAAGGCTGTCACTTACACCCTATACATGGTGGTCACCTAGCACTGAGGTCTATTGTGCGTGCAATGCTAACAAGCGTAGTATGATCGATCGTCCCCCAAAAGGAACCGAGCGATTTAGTACCTCCCTGTCCAGAAGTGGACATTTTCTGGGACAGTATGATGATAGTTACTCAGAATGCAATTTATTAATGCAATTTATACTATAATCTCTGTGTACTTTTAATGACTGGTCCTGTTCTTAGGTCCCTGGGCGTCAGGAAGTTTATCCTTCATTTATTCGCAATAAATCCTATCTACCATTTATTATTTCGCGTTGTCATACATAAACAACTGAACAGCCATTAAAATTCGAGCATCGAGGTGTTTGTTGAACAAGTCACACACTCTTTCTATGCATTTACAGTCAACAACGAAAAAAGGAATAAAGTAATTTTCCTCGAGATCGAAATTCAAAATTGTATATGTGTGTGTGTAAACACAAATAAGGAAGATGGCGGATATCCTTCGCAACGCAATGTGTTCAAAGAGCATTCGTTCAGCTCCCCGGCTTTAGCTGCAAAGCGCAGAAATTATTGGGTAGATTTTAAAGGATACTCGGAATGCGAAAGTCGGTTTACGAAACAATTTGTGGCGTTTGCTCAGTTTACGAGGGATCTTTATTAAGAAATTTAATGTTTTTCGTAAGTTCTTAATCTTAGCAGTTATTTTTATAATATGTACCTACTTAAAGTTATAGGTAAGTTACGACAAGACATCTAAGAAAGGTCAAGCAAAGGTCAAGTCAAAAAATGCAACAGTCCCATAGATTTATATAGTCAAGATAGGGTCTTGGGAACAAGCGGTTCAAAATTTCCCCATACAAGAAAAAATAGCGCCATCTGTGAAAAATCGGGTGAACTACGTTGTGTAGTACTTCGGTCGGTGCTAAATACACGGAACAGAAATAATATGGCGGGAAAAAACAAAACAAACTTTTTTCTGTTTATATGTGATTTAGGCCTGGTTTTTGAGTTTCATTAATTGGATTATAGTCAAAAACAATCATAAGAAATAACGATAATAATAATAAGAGTATATTGTTTCTTCAAATAGAAAATTCCATTTTGTTGGTAAGTTTATTTGCATCCAATGTGACAATATGACTGACATTTGTTGGTCCTAAACGTCAGATTTCGGACCAACGAATTGGGGACAGCGTAACGTGCCGATGGGCTAGTACTTATATATAAGTATAAATGAACAGTCCAAATCTCTGAATAATGTCGAATGACAGCAGGACAAAGTGATACCTAAGATATAAGAGCGACAGAGACACGTATAGCTCCGTTCCGCTCTCTCGCATAGCTCTGTTCTGCATTAATTGAAATCAAGCTACCTACATTATTTATAATCTAAAGTTGCTAATCTATAGAAACGCATTCGATTAGCCCAAAGATTAGACGTTATGACGACTGGGAATCTCTTCGCACGATAAGTGTCTATTGGTACATAAATGATGTACTTGCTGTGCTTTTGTCATAGTTTTTCAGAGCGAGGGTCCAACTCCTAGTATATAGGTACTTTCTCAGGGTACTTTACATGAAAAGTGTCAAATTCCCAAGGTGGCGCCCGTAATTTCTATTTTTTACCCGACTACGGCAAAAACGAGAGTTATGATTTAGACAGGTATATATTGTATGTAAATATGTATATATATGTATGAATGTATGTTCATCTGTTCACTCATAACTTAATTTGACAAATTAGGTATCGTTAGAAGCCTCTTGATCATCCGCTGGTTATAGGATATATGATGGCGCCCTCTAGAGGAGATAAAGTGATTGTGGTGTTCAGTGTGTCCTATTCAGGGTCGGGTAATGGTGATATATTAATTAAATCAGCTTTATTGCAAGACCGTCGTCCGCGCACGTCTGGTCACATCGAATCCCCGTTCATCGGTGTTGCCAGCGCGGTCGACCACCGATGAACGAAAAAAAAAATTTTTAAATGATAGTTTGTTGGGTATCAAATGAAAGGGCTTAATAAGCATATTTCAAATATATATAACCCCAAAATAATAAAAAAAAAATTGTTCAAAAACTAGAACCCGACTACTGGCAAATCTTGCTCTAAAAAGTATGAAAGAAGAAAATATTGTCATCTGAAATTGTTATAAATATACTATGGTATATGGTAGGACTATGGTACTTCCCCTATACATTTTTCCAGCAAAAGCTAGAATTCTGGACCGAGCTCCCTGTCCTGTAGTGGACGTTTCATGGGATGTTATGATGATACTATGGTATTTAGTAAATATTCATAGTGATAGCCGTGGCCATATTATATCACCAACTAATCACCTACCCTAAAAAACAATCTAAGGCTTTAGGGCATAAAAATATGACCACGGCTATTATCTGAACATCTCTATGAAAATTTATTGAATACCATATAATAACAATTTCAGATGACTGAAAGTTTTGATGATGAATATTTTTCGTTTCATACTTTTTAGAGCAAGATTTTCCAGTAGTCGGGTTCTAGTTTTTTGTTTTTTTTTTATACGTTAAGTTATTGTACTAAAATTCGCCATAGATTTAGTGTCCTGTCTGTCACTGTCTTTTAATAGATAAGGTTTTCCCAAGAAACATAATTATCATGGATGAAAGCAACAAAAGAAAAGTTTTTCGATTCCCGTTTCTAGAGCAAAGTTGTTGAGTTGTATGTATGGTTTGAAAAGTATCCTCAAAAATTTTTGCAGTGACAAAACGGCCATGGTTTCTGTCTTTCACTTTGTTAATCTGATTCTACAAATATATATAGGTATAGTTGTCAGTGTCAGGAACAGATTTAAGGGCGATTTAACTTAAACTTTATCGAAAATCATCTTTGTAAATCTATCTGTGAACTTACTTACTTACTTACTACGCTGGCTCAGCGACCCGAAGTGGATCTTGGCCTCCGACATTAAAGTACGCCATTCGTCTCTATTCTGTGCCAAATCTGACCAGACGGGCACTTCAGCTCTTTCAGGTCTTTGGCGACTTCATCCTTCCAGCGGTATCTTGGACGCCCCACCGGACGACGCCCAGAAGGTTGGCCAAGATAAGCTTTCTTTGCGGCTCGATCCTCTCCCATCCTCTCCACATGTCCTAGCCAGCGAAGTCGGGAAGATTTTATTTCTCCGATGATGTTCGGCTCGGACACTAGTTCTTCTATCTCCCGATTGTACCTTCGCCTCCATTCCCCATCTTCTCCTCTTGTTGGTCCCAGAATCTTCCGCAATATCTTACGTTCTGCCACTAAGAGTTTATTTTCCTCCTTCAAAGTTAGCGTCCAAGTTTCGCACCTGTATATTAAAATCGGCCTGATGACTGTTTTGTAAATCCGAATTTTAGTAGTTCTGCTTATCAACTTGGACACTAACACCTTGTGAAGGGCTGCGGTACATCTTAGGGCGTTCACTATGCGGATGTCAATTTCGTTTTCCCTCTGATTTGTGTCAGTAATCGTGCACCCGAGATATTTGAATTTGTTGACACCCCTGTAGGTTATGCCATTCACATGAAGGTCTTTTCTTTTTGCTCTTGGGTCTTTGTATCGTTTCATGTGAAGGTATTCAGTCTTCTCGCGGCTGATTCTGAGACCTACACCTTTCCCCTCTTCCTCCAGTATCTCCGTCATCTCAATAACTTCTTGTTCACGTTGCCCAAGGATCGCAAGGTCATCGGCATACCCTACAATTTTGTGCTTTCCGTTCAACTCTACTCCCCCATCTATCAGTAAAACTTTTCGGATGATGTGTTCGACAGCCAAATTGAACAGAATAGGCGAAAGGGCGTCCCCCTGCTTGAGTCCGGTCACTACTTCAAACTCCTCCGTCAGTCCCCCTCCAACTCTAACCCGCATTTTACTTGTTCCCGTAGCTATCTTGATCATTTTTACAAGCTTTTTCGGTACTTGGAAAGATGTTACTATCTGGTAGAGGGTTTCTCGGTCGATACTATCGTACGCTTTGGTGAAGTCCACAAAGAGACAATGGACACTTTGGGCGTATTCCCACCGTTTTTCCATAATTTGTTTCAGGAGAAACATTTGGTCCACTGTACTTCGGTTTCTGCGGAAGCCACATTAATAGTCGCCGAGTATTTGCTCTGCATATGGTTCTAAGCGGGCGAGGATAATGTACGAGAGCACCTTATATGCCGTTGGAAGCAACGCAATCCCTCTGTAATTTCCGCATTTCTTCCTGCATCCTTTCTTATGTATCGGGCAAATAATGCCAACATTCCACTCCATAGGTTGTTGCTCTTCTTCCCAGATCCTACGTATTAATTCATACAATCGAGATTGCATTGCTCCCCCGCCATATTTCCACATCTCTCCCGTTATATTGTCTATACCAGGGGACTTATGGTTTTTAAGCCTCATTATAGCTTTGCGAACCTCTTCGAAGTCTGGTGGTTCCTCATGAGGGTCGCGGTCTTGACGAGTGTCTGAATTTATCGGTGTTTGGTTGGTAACCGGTGGGCAGTTAAGGAGTTGCTGAAAATACTGGCGCCACATGGTTTTCTGCTTCTCGGGATCCGAGACAAGGTTTCCTTCTTCATCTTCGAGGAGTTGTGTGACAGGTTGGTATGCCTTTTTAACTGTTCTTACCTCTTGGTAGAACTTACGTGATTCGTTCGATCTTATTAACGTTTCCATGTTTTGTAGTATTCCTGCCAGAGGATCCCTCCTTGCTCTTCTCATTCATGTGAAGCATTCATCATTTTATTTATGTAGTATATAGTATGTATTTATTGACCTATTATTTGTATTTTTTTAATTTATTATTTATGATAAGTATTTATTATGTCAAAATTATATTATTATTATCTTTTCCACTTTTCTCCAGTATTGTGCTCCCGCTGATCTGATCTAACTTTCTCACTGCCTTCGGTTGGCTGCAAGAAATCTCTTTTAGAGATAAGCCCGCTTTTGTGTATGTCCTTTAGTTATGTTTTTTCTGTAAATATTTTGTGCAATAAAGCATAGTACCTGGGCGACCGAGATTCGCTCTATAATAGCCACCACATCAACATTAAAATATCATCGGGTGAGCAGGCTATGCTACTCAACAACAGATGGCGCTGTAAGTTTCTTGAACGCACTAAAACGCGCTAAGAAATATTTAAAAAGACGGTGAAAACGAATTTTCCCAGACATGAGACCTAGCTAGATCGTTTTTTTGCCCCAAAAACCCCTGTATACTAAATTTCATCGAAATCGTTAGAGCCGGTTTCGAGAAAACGATTACAAATATATATATATATATATATATATATATATATATACAAATATTGCTCGTTTAATAGTATAGGACAAAGTTTTGTAAATGGTGGTGAACATTAGAGAACTAAATGAGCTAACTTATATCCATCGCGATTCCTACGTGGCACGTGGCACAAACTAATTGCATTTCTAATATGAAGCTCGTCCAAATATAGCTCAACGAACGACTAAACGTCTAGGGCGGTAGATTATTCATAGAATAAGGGAAGGTACACTCAACAGCACATCAGTAGAATCACTTTTGGACCTTATGGCGTGGTAATAGAGTTGAAAAAGTTTTTACCGACAAGCGGTTGACCGTACATACGAACGGTGACTGACGTAACATAAGAGAATTTCAAGCCAATTCCAGGAAGAAACACTATTTCCTAGTATCTTAATAAAGGGTCGGCTATATTGGGACAACATACATATGTATGTATGTATGTATGTATATTGGGACAAACAGGGTTCGTAGTTACAGGATTAAATGATAGATAATAGTTTTATTGTCCATGTGGTGCCGGCAAAGAATAGGGCCAACCGATCTCTACCCGTGGCGTGGGTGTCGTAAGAGGCGACTAAGGGCTTATGAACCGGAGGATGAGCAGCAGCATATTTCTGTGTATTGTACCATCTTACGTATTGCGGTCACCAACAATAACGGTCGCCAGCCGCAACTCTTACAAGCGTGGTGACTATGGTGAATCCCCTCCAAAATACCACGCGTTATGCTAGAATTCTGGAGGGAGCTCCCTGTCCTGCAGTGGACGTTTAATGGGAGTGTTATGATGACTCCTATGTTGGACAAAAAGTAACTGGATTAAATGATTTCTCGCCGTTTCTTTTACGCTGCCATAGCACGATCCGAAACGGCGTAGACTCGCTCTATTTGCATTGTATTCTGCATGACATTCAATAAGTATTATGTAAAGAATCAACATTGAATAAAATTATCTGAATCTGATAGAAAACAGTAAAATTTTCAAACGAATTCAATAAACATCATTGTAAAGAAATCCATACGATCAGGAATTTTGTAAAAATATCCAGGATTATTTTTAGGAGGTGGTTCTGCCTGTGGCACTGAACAACTTTTCTATAAGGAACATAGGTCGAAATACGAAAAAATATTTCGGCCTCTCATACAAAATCGACCTATATTCCTTGAAAAAAGTTGCGCAGTTTAATGGGAAGAACCACCTTTTAAAATATACGGGGTGATATAAAATAAGGCTGTCTAAGTTGACAGTTTGTGAAGATAATAAAATGAGATGTAGACCGTTAGTAAATAAAGAAAATATGCCAGGAAATGAATTTTTTGTTTTAAAAAAATTTTTTGTGTGAAAGTGTTTTAAAAAAAATCAACATGATTTAATGTTGCGATTTTTGCCTTTTACTTTCATAAGTATAACAAAGTGTTATTTTTATAACGCTCAAACATATAAATTTCTCTAAGGATTTTGTATTTTTTATAAGTAATAAACATCAATGTAAACATCATACAAATGTCACATTGTTATTGTTAAGGCTAATACTCGCTGAATGACCTTGAAACTGAACAACTCCGTAGCTACTTTTTACATAAAACATGGCATTTGTTTTAACAAAAAAAAATTAACAAGGTATGAGAAATGATGTGGTCAAGATATAATTTTAATTTAATTAGTATAACTAAAGAAAAAAAACTAAAATTACTCTTATTTTGCCATTTCTTTTTCATTTTACTGCTCCATTTTTTATCGAAAATATATGAAAAACAATATTTTCGACAAAACCATATTTAATGATGTGTTTGTTTTACTTTTTTGGTGAATGTTAAAAACATACTAAAAAAAATCAACACTTTTCTCTAACGTTGTGAATTTCGGGGTCACCATTGGTCGTAACAGCCACGTTGCAAGGCACGCTGATGTGATCGTTATTGACACATAAATCCTACTTCCTATCCTACTAATATTATAAACGCGAAAGTTTGTAAGTATGGATGGATAGATGTTTGTTACTCTTTCACGCAAAAACTACTGAATGGATTTTAATGAAACTTGGCACACATATAGGTTGGGTCCTGGAATAGCACATAGGCTACTTTTTACCGCGTGAAAACACTTCGTTCCCACGGGAAAACGCATTTAATGCGGGTGCAACCGCAGGCGGAAAGCTAGTGAAGTCTATTTGCGGAAGTATTGCTCTTAATTGAAGTTGTTAGTTTCCGTAAACGAAAGTGTATGAAAGTAGAAGAAGAGAGGGAAGTTATATCACGATCGTAACCTTCATCTATTTCTTCCATACCACTGACACTGTTGCTAGAAAGAAATGGAGCTACCTTTAATTTTTTTATTTTCAGGGACGGAAATCTTTCTTCACGTAAGCGCTGTAGTATATGAAAACATACTAAATCTCTTTGGGTGTATGTAATCATATATGTAATGCTATAACGTATTTGATATAAAAGATCACAATAACTCAAAAATATTTTTGATAGTGCGCGGCTGTTCTAAGTGTTCTAATTAAGTTATTATCGCTCGAAATGAAAACCTTGATCAATCTGGCGGATTACAGGCCGGAGCCCGATATCAGTTTAATCAGTTACCTTAATTAACACCCATATGCATGTCATAGTCATAGGTAATACTAATACAGTAAATTAACTGATATTGCTATGTAGTATTGTAGATAGGTACACTCAACAGCACATCAGTAGAAACACTTTTGGACTTTATGTCATGGTAATAGAGTTGAATAAGTTTCCACTGACGAGCGGTTGACCGTACTTCCACTAATTGGAACAGAAACGTGCGGAAAGAATCAAAGGAGTGTAAAACAAAAAACCGGCCAAGTGCAAGTCGGACTCGCTCACCAAGGGTTCCGTAAAAATACCGTCTTAGACGCGCTGAAGTGAATTAAATGCATCTTAGTCCTACTCACATTTGACCAGTTTTTATTATCAGTTTTTATTATTAAGCTGATGCATAATAAATAAGCTTATGCACTACACCAATTTCCACAGATTCAGATAATTTTATTCAATGTAGATTCTTTACAGAATACTTATTGAATGTCATGCAGAATACAATGCAAATAGAGCGAGTCTACGCCGTTTCGTATCGTGCTATGGCAGAGTAAAAGAAACGGCAAGAAACCACTACAGCACGGCCTACTTTAAGAGTCGGCTTTTTACAATGTGTTTCTTGTGTCAAACTTAAAGGTCTTCTCGTTTTTAGGATGAGCTTCAACAAAAATAACACCAAAATACAAGTTTTTCGTATGGCCACCTCTTATTTTTAACTTTAACATTTAAACATTTTATAACAAAGTAATTATACGTATTTTGCGGGACCCGTGTGGTGCCGGCAAAGAATAGTTCCAACCCATCTCTACCCGTGGGTGTCGTAAGAGGTGACTTATGAACCGGAGGATGGGCATTAGCATGATCATCTTACATACTGCGGTCACCAACAACAGCGGTCGCCAGCCGCAACGCTTACAAGCGTGGTGACTATGGTAAATCCCCTCCAAAGTACCACGCGTTATTGCTGGAGTTCAGGAGGTAGCTCCATGTTCTGCAGTGGACGTTTTATGGGATGTTATGATGATACTCGTACGTATTTAAATTTTAGGGTTCCGATACCAAATTTAGGAGTTTGCTTGTAAATAACTAAAACAACAATAGTTTATATATTTTTTTCTTTTTTAGAACTAAGACTTCTCTATGTAAATTAAGGGTAGTTTCCGCCACCTAACTTATAATTTAATTTAAACGAAGCCACATGCATAAAACGTAAGATTTTTCTACTAGTTAGCTACTATTACCAACATTATGAAAAATAATCTGTGAATAGTGCTGTGGATTGTGTATAAATTTTTACCCGTTTTCAAGCATGAACTTTTTAAGCTTTGTACACAATTGTTAACTATTCCTAATAAATAAAAATAAAATGGTAAAAAAAAGGAACCCTTATGGTGCCGCTTTGTTTGACCTAGGAAAGTTCAGCGGAAAACTTAAAACTTTATCACTTATTTCTAGAGTACTATGCTAGGTACTGTGACCAGACTGGCGACTCACTATATGCATACATATTTTATACTAAGTCTTAGCGCGATGAGTGGAGTGGCTAAGTGCTGATCGGGGTATCGTTGAGGTTGATATCGACGGGGTGACGTCAGAAAAATCATGTCAATGTACAAAAACTGAATTCTACGTCTAGTCTCAGTAGTTCGAGCGCTTATATTAAAGGCAGTTTTATTCTATTTAGAAAAAAAAAAGATTTTACGAGGAGATAAACATTCTGTCACTAGTACAGTCAAGAGCACATCAAGCTTGACACATTGCACGATTCTTATTTCAATAGCCGTAGGGGCTTATGTCGCGCTGCGTTGTGGAGCTTGATCTGTTTTTAACTGTACTATGTTATACCGAAAATATGCTATACAATAAATAATGATTTATTTTTGGAGATTTATAGTGGGTCCCATAGGAAATAATAAGTAGAGCATGTGCGTACCCAGTAGAGTACTTTCAGTCAGTACTTTATTAATAGGTATCGTTTCTTAGGGCCAAAGGGTAAAAAACGGGACCCTATTAATATGCCTCCGATGTCTGTCTGTTTGTCAGCGGGCTGTATCTTATGAACTGTAATAGGTAGACAGTTGAAATTTTCAGATATTATGTATTCTGCCAAACTTCCCTACCAAAAAAGTGTTTTAAGGCGAATTTTGTTTTAGTTCTATCGCAAAAATGGGAACAATTGTTATGTTTATAATGCATAAGCTAACAAATAATAAAAACTGGTCATATGCTTGTGGGACTCGCGCGAATTGACTACACTTGCGTCCATAACTAAGACGGTATGTTTTACCTTAGTGGTACGGAACCCTCTTTGCGCGAGCCCGATTCGCACTTGGCCGATTTTTTTAATTATTTTATAAAATATCCTACACGTTTTAAGCTATGATGATAAGAAGATGATGAATAATATGTATTTTTACAGCGCGACTATATGCGGCGTGCTGGTGGCGGTTTGTGCCGCTTGCTGGAAGAGATCGCCGGGCGCGGATAAGCCCGACGAAGACTGTGGAGTGTACACAGTGAGCACAGATGTTATGCTCAATCAGGCCAGTATTTTTTTACTTTCTTAACATAGCTAACGTACACGCAGATATTACGTGTACAGCGAAGTTTTCTGTATGGGCTGCAAAAAACTTAATGATCCATTTATTAAAACATGACCAATGTTTTAAATACAGGGTGTAAGGGACGGTATACCGAAAACTAAAAAGGCGTGCTTAGTGAACGAAACTGAACAACTTCGACCCCAAAGAAACATTTTTGGGAAATGAAAAAAGATTTTGACCTCTCCATAAAAACTGTTAGATTAGAGTGGGCAATTTGTACAAACATGTTTCTTTTGGAAAGCTGTTCAGTTTCGTTGACTGAGTACGCCCATTCAGTTTTAGGTACACGGTTTCTTACACCCTGTATAAGGAAATAGATTTTTAAATATAAAAGAATTTCCTTAAAAAAGAACCAGGTATTTTCATGTGCTTAGGTTGAAACTCCACCGTCAACAGCTCTAAAGTTAAAGAAGTTGAAACTTAAGTTTAAGGTAGTGGTGCACTTTTGTGCTAAGTCTACCTGGAGATGAATTGCTTATTTCCACCGTAAAGCAGCAGTGTTTGCATTGCTGTCTTACAGTTCGAAGTGAAAGGGGGCCAGTGAAACTACCAGCACATCAGTTCTCAGAGTGAGCAACGCGCTTTATAGTATTATGTGTCAAATTCAAAAACACAGAAATTCTGTTTTTGAATAAATAAATAAAATAAGACAAAAGTTACAAAGCAACCCTAAAAAACCTGACCTGACCTGAAACCTTGTTGACTACAGAACTCTAAAAAATATTAACATCGAAACCACATTTATTACGTAGATATGATACTCGTAGACAAGGATGTTACTACTTGTAGACAACGTGAATGTGCTGTATCCACATAAAGAAAATCTAGTTCACTTTTACAGTACGCCACAAGAGCAGTTGTAAAGATTCACGAATGTCCTTTTTAAATAGATTTAAATTGCGCCGCGACGCGACAGCACTTTACATTTTAATTACAAACTCCTATATGAAGGGTAGATTCAACTTTTGAAAACTTTTATTTTAACGGCCGAGAAAACATTTCAATGTCTTCAAAATGGCATCCGGCATTGGCTGCCCCGCTTCAGTAGCGTATCAAGCATGTTTGTACTGGCGCAAATAGATGACTTCTTTACCACTGAGCGAAAGAAGTGCACGACCCTAGAGTGTAGGGTGCGGGCCAGCCCCAACAATGTCGTAATGATGATCAGTAACAGGATAGATTGTCCAAACGAGTACAAGCTTCATTGTCGGGAGCAACATGCACAAGGCATACAAAATAAATAAAATGTTATAGTTAATACAATATTGATAGTGAATTTGACATTTATATTATGACTGTTTATGATGCTAACATTAGATTAAGTTTTACTAACAATTAGTTATTAATTCAATTATTATCAATTTTACTTGAAACAAAGTATTAATAATGAGATTAATGGATTTCTAGTCCATAGGAAAGAATAGCCTATACCATTAAATGAGAATATTTGTATATATAAATAAATATATATGTATAAATGTATTTGTAACTAATAGGTTTCTCGAAAACGACTCTAACGAAAGTGTTTACGGGGATGAAAAAGCGATCTAGCTAGGTCTCATATCCGGGAAAATTCATTTCTTTAGTTTTTTAGCATTACTTGTAAATAGTGCGTTTCGGAAACCCTACAGCGCCATCGAGTAGCGGGCTTTGGTTAAGATTATACAGAGCAAAGCTTGGTCGCTCAGGTCAGGTACTTTAATTAATTCAGGTTTATTACTAAACAATCTCCTTGATTAGATCATCATCATCATATCGTGTGGGTTGCAAGGTCGATGACCGACCTCACAAACCCTGGTGTCAGAGTTGTTGAGCCGCCAAAGGCCTCTGACATGGCTCATTAACGACTACATCCGTAGATAGTAGTCGGGACCAACGGCTTTACGTGCCTTCCGAAGCACGGAATCATCTAACTTTTCGGGCAATCAGGTGATTCATCCTGCAATGCCCTAACCAAACTGGGGAGGTCGCACAAAGAGATTTTTGTTTGACAGTGTCTCCACTGGGAATCGAACCCAGAACCTCCGGATCGAGAGCCGAACCCTCTAACCACTAGACCACGGAGGCTGTTAGATTAACAGATTAGATTAACAGTTTCGACTACAATAAACCCTACATCAGCGCTACAAACTTGTTTTGCTCAGCTAGCTTGGACTGACCGATTGCAGAACATCAGCAAAATAGGTTGGTAAGCGTCAGGGTGGATCAAAATCATGATTTTTTTATTTCTGACAGATTTTTAAATTATTTTAAAACATCAAAAAATCATGATTTAAATATTTGATTTTTTTAAATAAGGAGCCGTGAATTTATCATATTTTTATCAAAAACAGTAATTTTGACTTATTCATTACAAAAATCAAATGCATCCTCGTCTGATGCCGTTCAAATCTTCAAATAGCTGGAGGCAACCTTTGAAGAGGACGATGGACTCCTGTTCATTTCTTAGCTTACATGCTGAACCCCTCAAAAATAAAATTCGAATTGACAGCAGAAGAGGAGGCACAAGCATTAAACTTTGCACGAAACGAATACCCAGGAACAGGCCTTTTGCCTTTAATAGTAAAATTCAAAGCCAGGACCGATCCCTTCAAAGCAGTGATGTTTTCAGATGAGGTTATAAAAAATGTAACACCATTACAATGGTGGCAATCTCAGTTAAGTATCCTCGATGGGCAATGTCTACTAAAGCCTATTTTCAACAGCTTTTCATAGCTTTGGCTTCTTCAATTAACCCTGTGAAATACATGTAAATACAAATACTGGCAATTGTGCAAAGTTTTTATCTAGTCTTTTCTTTCTCCTAAATAATAGGCAGTGTTTATACTATTTCTTACAGAATACCTACTAATTAAGCGTCATAACGTGCCGTACACTGCAAATAGAGCGAGTTTACTACCATGTCGGATATAGTACCAGCGAGAAAGAAACGGTTAGAAATCACTGCAGCATGGCTTACTTACAACACCATACTTAACTCTTTGTTATTGATGGAGTCATCTAATCCATAATAAGCTTTTTCAATCTATTCTATAAACTCTCGTCTTACAGTTAGCCAAACATCGGAATGATTGTAACGCATTCCGCTACGTCCGTAGCACACCGTAGCCAGCGTAGCACCTCGTAGCGCTACGTCATTTGTTTGGCTACGATTGCGGGTTTATGCAAAAGCATTCCGTTTGCTTTTCAAAATTCCGAACCGTAGCAATCTCTTTTGTATTCCGTCAGTAAATTCTCAAATAAATGGGAACTCTGCACTTTGAATTTGTGGGAATAGCTTAGACCTATTGAAGTACGTGAATTTTCATGTCCATCATAGCATTTAACCAATAATTTACTTTTAGGAAACGAGCGTATATTCGACTCAAAAGAAGAAGATTCTTTAGTTTTGTTTAAGAGGTTTTAGTTTAAACCGATATGACTGTGTCAAAAGGTATGTGTTATTAACACTAGCTTAAAAGTTTGAAATTCAAGCAAGATAACAAGCTTTTCTTAAACCGGAACTTTGACACAAGTAATTCAAACACTTACACAAAAAATTTGGCTTAAACGACAAAATATTTACGGTCAGCTGAATTGATTATTCTTAGTGAATCTTAGAAATTTTGGTAAAAGTCTGCATTTTTAATATAATAACATATCCATGTTACTTTAAAACATAGTCTGCTCGTGTGGTGCCGGCAAAGAATAGTACCAACAAATCTCTACAAAAGAGAGGCTTGTCGTAAGAGGCGACTAAGATATTACTATTATTATTTATTTATATAACATAAATTTATAACTAACTTATAACTAGCACCGTTAGGCTGGTTTTCCACCGGAGCTGTACGAGGTAGCTGAGCTGTCAGCTGGAAAATTCTAACCAATGAGATTGCTCTGTTTGACAGTGCATTTGGAAATCTAGGAAAATGGCGCAATCCTATTGTTTGGAATTTTCCCAGCTCACAGCTAAGCTCCGTCGCACGGCATTGGTGGAAAAACACCCTAAAACCTATGCAGGTTTGTCTCGACGCCGGAGGATGGGCAGCCGTGTTCTTTTGAGTATCGTATTATCTTATATACTGCGGTCACCAACAACCGCGTTCTATGGTGCTAGCTGCAATGCTAACAAGCGTGGTGACTATGGTACTTCCCCTCCGAATTGAACTACGCGTTTTTGCTGGAATTCTGAAGGGAGCTCCCTGTCCTGCAGTGGACGATTTCATGGGATGTTATAGTATGGTCCTGGTTATTTTAAAATCCTGATGAAAAGTAAATCCTCCGTTTACCCACATTAAAGTACGGTCAACCGCAAGTCAGTGGAAACATTTACGTCCCTATTCATCATGACATCCCATGCAACGTATATTACAGGACACCAGGGAACTCCCTTCAAAATTCAAGCTTTTGCTGAAACAATGTGGAGGGGAAGTACCGTAGTCACGACGCTTGTTAGCGTTACGGCTGGCACCATGGACTGCGGTTGTTGGTGACCGCAGAATGTAAGATGATACGATACACAGAAAGACGCTGCTGCTCATTCTCTGGTTCATCAACCCTTAGTCGCCTCTTACGACACCCACGGGTAGAGGAGATGGGTAGGTACTATTCTTTGCCGGCACCACACGGGACTATTACCATGCCATAAAGTCCAAAGTGTGCTACTGACTTGCTATCGGGTGAACTTACCCTAAACGAAGCAATCTTGGAATTAAACACAATTCGAGGTTTGACAATAGTGTTTACACCCTGCAAACAAAGCGCAAGGGTCACTAAACTGGCCACACTAGTCAAGAACACGGTACAATACCTCAACTATAGGTACACACACGCCAACAATCAGCCAGTGCAGTCGGCGTAGCAAACCAGTATACAAAGAACGAAATGACTGGCTGTGACCGTTAATGTGCAGAAGTAAAAAAAATAGTCGTGGAGGTGAGCGCGGCAGGGGAGGCGTGCGAATCGTTCATTGGCTCTCCGCCTGTCACCCATGCGCAGGAAATAAACGTCAGAGCCATACTTATTTTGCACAAGCTATAACCAATTACTCTCACATCGAGAAAGAGATTGAACGGACACTATGCACTGCTATTACAAATAGTAGTGATGGGCCGACTATGGGATTTGCCGATCAGCCGACTAGTCGGTTTTGATATTGCCGGATAGTCGGCCGACTAGTCGGCAGTGCCGATCATCCTTATTTCGTACTTGATCCCAGATATAATCTGCAGTTTTTTTGAGCCGCAAAATATATTAACAATGAGGTTACAATTTTTACTAGAAGTTTTAAAGATTCCTTGAGCAACGATAATAGTGATACACAGCTTATGTCATGGCTAAGGACAGAACATAATAAATATTCAGATCCTGTATTTTTATTTCATACTTTTACTGCCGAATAATCGGCGCAGTTTTTACCGATCGCCGACTAGTAACCGACTATAAAATGTGCCGAATAGTCGGTGTATAGTCGGCCCATCTCTAGTAAATAGTAACAATATTCATTGAAAACAAGTATTAGAAGACCTTTACTGTTGGAGCAAGATGATGTAAGAAAATATGATTTGGTCAATTTGTATGGAGAACCAATTTTTTTAAATTTTAATTTCCAAAAGTAGTAGAACAAAAGTTGTTCAGTTACATGAGTAAAACTGCCCCCCTAGAAGTATAAGAAGGCAAAATTCACTGCCGCAGCAAGAAAACAACGCCTACTTTAGGCAGAATTAACACTGGGTAAATGAAATGAGTCAGTAGACATACATTGCTTACTGCATTCAAGTGTTTTCATATGAACAACATGTTAACCAAGCATTGTATCTCTACTAACCCGTTTTTACTTACCCAATTCAAATTCTGCCTTAGCTAAAGAAAAACTTCAACGTAAGAATCGCGATTTAGTCTAGACAACGAAGCGGATCGTTGTATGTAGACCCCCGCATTAAATCCTCAGTCGATGAAACTTTGCTGGGGTATTACACTACATGAATCAAACCTTCTATAAAAAACCGGCCAAGTGCGAGTCGGACTCGCGCACTGAGGGTTCCGTACCACCACATAAACATAATTGTATTAGTTGAAATTTCAGTAAGTTAATGTGCTAGATTTTTTCGAGTCCGACACGCGCTTGACCAAATTTTATTATTTGTTGTTATTTTATAGCCTATGCCCTATAAACATACCAATTTTCAAGTTTGTAAGTGTTCCCGTTTTTAAATAGAACTTAAACAAAAATCGCCTCCTTGACCATCCAACTTGACCCCTCTCTTATATGAATGTTCTTGAAACGGGAGCTCACCACAATTGGTTACCATTAGTTGTGAGAAAAGTTGTAATATTTAATGATTTCAGACTTTTCCCATTATTTGTACTGTGAAACCTAGCTTCTTGCCAAATTTCATAATTTTAGGTCAACGGGAAGTACCCTGTAGGTTTTTCATTTTTAAATAAATGTATGGAGATGAGGACATAAAATGCCATATCTTTTGATTGCGTCGTTGTAAAAAATTTAAATTTTCAGATCTTGTGTGGTTCATGGATCCTAATATATGGTATTAATTTCAACCTGATACCTTTACCCGTTCGTGAGATAAAGGGTCTTGACAGACAGACAGACAGACAGACAGACAGACAGACAGACAGACAGACAGACAGACAGACAGACAGACAGACAGACAGACGGACAACAAAGTGATCCTATAAGGGTTCCGTTTTTTTCTTTTGAGGTACGGAACCCTAAAAAATCCAAAAAATCGGTACTTTTAATTTTTCCAGGCGACTTCCCATTAGACCAACTGCTACGCACAACTTCCATACAAAAATTACAAAAATGTAAAAAAAAAATGTAATGTAATTTGTTTTTGGATATTTTGAATTTACATTTAATTCATGATTCTTTATCATCCTGTCAAATAAAATCTGCCTGAGAAATTAATGTTGGGGTGAACTGCTTCGTTGCCTACACTAATTTTGGAAAACATACAATCATCAATATGTCTGATTTCACCATTATGGTCGCAGTCATAAACTGCCTAAACACAATTTAAGATTGGAACAATACCTCATACATGCCAACAATCGTCTAGCATTGTCGGCGTGGCAAACCAGTAACCAATTACTTTCACATCGCTATCGAATGCCTGCTCTGTAAGCGAGATTGAACAGACAATGCGTGCCGACAGCTCTATGTATTGTTATCTGAATCAACAACGGTATAAGTAATAGTATTATAATAGACGTATCAGAAGACAAAATACATAGAAAAAGGTAGTTTGTTGTAACAAGAAGAAATTATACTTATTTTTTATTAGGTACTTTTCTGATTTGTTAATACGAACTTTCTTAATTTTTATTTCAACCGATTTTAGTATAAAAAGCTTTTTTAACATTTTGAAAAATATCTATGATAGATGACTACACAATATTATGATTGGTTTAAACACAGTTGTTTTCAGTATGTGCTTCATTCATTACTTTAATTTATTATTCGGTATTTGTTTGCCTTTAATTGCCTTTAACCTTTAACAAAACTTCGTTTTGGTTACGGCTTCTTTGATAATTCACCAAGGTTGCCAGATTATACAACGAAAAACAGTTGTTCGTATGTCGTATTTACTGTGATTGATTTTAATAACATAATCAAATGGTCCCATGACAATGGCATAATTTTAAATACAGCTAAAACAAAAGCCATGCACATTTCGTCCCCGCAAAATATAAAGAAAGCGATAAACTATAAAATAACAGGTCATTCATATGAATAATTGCATGATAACTTGCAGGGTTGTTCGTGTAACACGATTGAATTTGTAGATGAATTTAAGTATCTAGGCCTAACTATAGACAGATGTATGAGCTGGAAAAGTCATGTAGATAATGTCTGTAATAACTTAAGACGTGTGCTAAATGCGTCTCCTTAAGAGAACAGTACCCAAATCTATTCTCTATTGTGTATACTACGCCTTAGTCGACTCATCATTACAGTATGGATTGGTAACATACGGCAGAACTTTTAAAACCAATCTTGACAGGTTAAAAAAACTACAAATAAGATTCATGAAAATTTTAGTAAACCCGGTAATCAAACAGCAGAGTAAAGATAACCAAGAAAAGCTATTTGAGGTCTGCCGTATGTTACCTATTCAAGAACAGTTTAAAATATCGTTTTCCACATGTGAAAAATACTACAATATTTTGGAAGATGCGGTGAATAATTATAAACCTAGTACTGCACGAAGACAGCCGAAGTTAATTGTTAGCCAATTCAAACCTGCAAATTACTATGGGGATAGAACTTACCAGTACCTAGTGTCTAAGATATTTAATGGACTTCCTCTAGATTCAGGAAAAAAACCAAAGACTGGTCTCTTAAAAATATAAAGGACAAAATATGATAAAGATACGTTTATTATGTTTTAATATCTTTTTTTTTTATTTTGTTTATAATTTATTTTATTTTTTCTATAACTGATTTAAAAGTCATATCATTACATGACAGTATTTTGAACAATGTAGTATGAAACGCGTGAGCATTGGCGAGTTCACTTGTTAGGTGACATTTTTAATTCGATTAGGTATCAACTATACCACTTGGCTCACTCGTTTCATATAACAAAGCACTGTTTTGCATATGCGGTATAAGATTACAAAACTTTAGCAAAATGTATGTTGGGTTAAAAGAATGTGAAATGAGAGCTGGTCTGCCAATAAACTGCTACGCAGTTTGGCAGAATGTAAAAATTGTAAAATAATAATTATTTTTATTGAATATATGATTACGTACATACATACATACTACTAGCTGGTGCCCGCGACTTCGTCTGCGCAGTTTTATAAATTGTAGCCTATGTGTTATTCTGATGTATAAGCTATATTACCTCTATTGTAAAGTTTCATTAAAATCCATTCAGTAGTTTTTACGTGAAAGAGGAACAAACATCCATCCATCCATACTTATAAACTTTCGCGTTTATAATATTAGTAGGAAGGATAGGAAGTAGGATGTGGTCCCGTGTGGTGCCGGCAAGGAATAGTACCAACCCATCTCTACCCGTGGGTGTCGTAAGAGGCGACTAAGGGATTATGAACCAGAGGATGGGCAACAGCATCCTTCTGTGTATTGTACCATCTTACTTACTGCGGTCACCAACAACCGCGGTCCATGGTGCCAGTCGTAACGCTAACAAGCGTGGTGACTAAAGTAATTCCCCTCTACATTATTCCAGCAATAGCCGGAATTCTGTAAAAAAAAAAAACTTTTTCTGCCGTAAAGCAGCAGTGTTTGCATTACGGTGTTTCGGTTTGAAGGGTAAGGGAGCCAGTGAAATTACCGGCACATGAGACATATCATCTTAGTTCTCAAGGTGGGTAGCCCGGTTTGCTATCATATTAGTGTCTAATTGTGTCACTAATAAGACAGTGGTGTCATGGGCAGTGGTGACCACTTACCACCAGGTGGCCCACCTGCTCGTTTGCCCACTTATGACATCGGAAGACTTTGGTTTATGGCTATAAGCCATACGCTTCCATATCGTCGCAGCTTCGTCAACACCCACCGCAATCCACTTACGTAGCCCAGCCATTCTATTCTGCTTCGCTACAACACAATTAAACACTTTCTCCACTCCACCATTCGCCCCGATTCGAATTATAGTAATGCAAAACTAGTAAATTGCATGTATTTTTTTACAATGCGTAATTTATCTATCTGTCGCAGGCAAATCGTATAATTCGCCGTTTACAAACGGCGGGCAAACTGTAAACGGTCAGCAAATTGTAAAACGGCGCCGGCAGGTCATAAACGGGTTTAGATCACTGGTGTATTTTAGGCTCGTTACCCACGGTAAACACAGTTAGGTTACCTTTCGACCACAACGCACGAGCCGAGCGAGTGAAGCGAGCGTGCCGCGGTAGCGGCTGGCGATTGCCTGAAACGAATTACGCGCCGTTTTGTGAAATGCCGCGGCATTATGTAAAATGACGAATTAAAATTTTTTCGGCATTTTGCAGAATGCAAAGGCATACTGTGAAATGAAGAATTATACAATTTGCCTGCAATATGTCCATCCCTAAGGATCTATGGCGGACATTAGACGCTCAGTCTGACTGATGTGAGACTGACAGCATTTTATTGATCTTTGACCACTGACTGCAGCAAGAGCCTAGCTAGACGATCAGTCACGAACCTTGGTTATAAATTCAGTCAGAGTCCAAAATCTAGCTAGAAAACATGCCATATGATGCGTTGCGCCCACATCATCAACATATCCTTTATCCATACTAATCCATACTAATATTATAAATGCGAAAGTAACTCTGTCTGTCTGTCTGTCTGTTTGTTTGTTTGTTGCTCTTTCACGCCTAAACGGCTGAACGGATTTTGATGAAATTTGGTATGGTGATAGATGGTAACTTGGAGACGGACATAGGCTACTTTTTACCCCGGGAAAATATCTCATTCCCGTGGGAATCTACACATACAATAATACTCTAGGGGGGTTGTATCTGCTACAGCACACCGAAACTACTTAACCGATTTTGATGGGACTTTTTTTATTCAACTAAGTATCGCTGATTACAAAAACTACAACAATTTTGAAATCCAACATGGTGGACGTGAAATGCTATCATCCCTTGGGGATGAGGTTGGGGTGCGATAGAGTTGATATGTCTAAAAATCAATATGGGTGTCGTTCGTATGGTTTATCGGGTCGCTGATTACGAAAACTACAATGATTTTGAAATCCAACGTGGTGGACGTGAAATACCACCACCCCTGGGATGGGGTTGGGATTCGATAGGTTTGAAATGTCTAAAAATCAATATGAGTGTCAGTTGTATGTTTATATAAGGATAGGGATAGCGGTTAAGATGGCGTTAGGGGTAGAAGCAGGGATAGGGGTAGGGTCAGGGATAGGGAGAGGGAGAGGGGGAGGGATAGGGAGAGAGTGTAAGGGAGGGGAAAATGAGAGGAGAGAAAGGGGGAGGGAGGGGTAGAGGGCGTGGGAGGGGGTAGAGGGAGGGGGGGTAGAGGGAGGGAGAGGGGGAAGGGGAGGATGAGTGAGGGGAAGGGGGAAAGGGAGGGGAATGGGAGGAGGGCGAGGGGGGAAAGGGAGGGTGATGGGGAGAGGGGAAGGGGGGAAATGGAGGGGGAAGGAAGGGTGAGGGGGGGAAGAGGGAGGGGCGAGGGAGAGGAAGAGAGAGTGGGAGAGGGTGAGGGAGGGGGAGTGGGAATGTAGAGGGGGGGGATACAAAAGGATAGATAGGGAGGAATAGGGACCTTTTTTACTTTTATGAATACCTCCTCGCTACCCATTCACTTCACTCCCTTTATTGCCTTCTTTTTTAAGTTCACCTGTAACGGTTGACAATGAAAATTCCGCACTACCTACCAGTTAAATAAAATCAAAAGATAATTAAGTTTGTAGTAAGATGCATTTATTCAACTTGGATAAGTACAAATGCATCTTTTACGTAGGGATCAAGAAGGATAAGCGCTCCGTAAAATATGTTTCAATTAAGTTCGAGTTCTGTTTTTTTATAAAATCTACGCGGACGAAGTCGCGGGTAACAGCTAGTGGAAGATATATTTCCAAAGGATCTAAAAATTTCAATAGTGAAACCGATTTTCAAAAAGGAGGACAAATCAGATCCCTCTAATTACCGACTTATCACCATCGTTCCTATTCTGTCAAAAATTTTCGAAAAGGCTTTCCTTGTTAGATTAAATAGTTTTCTAACTAAACATAACATATTGACTAAAGAACAGTTTGGTTTTCGTAAAGGCAGCTCCACTGAGCTTGCTTGTTTTAGCATGTTAAAATTTATAACTGAAAGCATCAATAATGATATGTCTATAATGTCAATATTTTTAGATATGAGTAAAGCTTTCGATTTCGTTAACCATACAATTCTATTCGATAAATTGGAAAGATACGGTATTAGGGGAAATGCTTTAAATTGGATAAAAAGCTATCTAAACGGCAGAAAACAATGTACTGAGATAACAAAAACCTCCCAGTGCCAAAACATTCTAATAAAAGAAAAGTTTAGATCTGCATGGCAAATAATCTACACTGGTGTACCCCAAGGGAGTATTCTTGGCCCACTGCTGTTTTTATTATACATTAATGACTTACCACAAGCTATCTCTCATAAATGTGTCTTATATGCAGATGACACAACTATTTTAATTAAATGTAAAGATAAATATCTATTTGAACAGACGATAAATATAGCTTTAAATGATGTAATTAGATGGATGGAGCTAAATAATTTGACGGTGAACATTAATAAATCAAAAGTGATGCAATTTTATTCATATAATTGTAATCCGATTCCACTGCAAATAAACTATAATGATGTGAAAATAGAAGAAGTAGATACATTTAAATTTTTGGCAGTAAATATAGACAGCCACCTAAATTGGAAAAAGCATATAGATATAGTTTGCCAACGACTAGATCGTTTCGCATTTGCTTTAAAAAAATTGAGACAAACTGCTTCAACTGAGACAGCTCTGACAGCATACCATGGATATGTTTCATCAGTGCTTACTTACGGATTATTAATATGGGGTAATTCTGTTGATATCATAAGGGCCTTCAGAGTTCAAAAACGATGTGTTCGAGCTATAGATAATGCATATATAACAGACAGCTGCGTACCTATTTTTAAGAAATATAATATTTTGCCATTACCCTGCTTATACATAAAAACTCTGTGCCTATTTGTAAGATCACATCCTGAATTTTTTGACAAACACTGCAATCACCGATCTCAGTATAAATATATGTTATATAAACCTCCTTGCAAGAAATATATATATGAAAATAATGTGTATAACATGTGCATCTTCATTTATAACGCATTACCTAATAATTTGAAATGTTTAGACGAAAAAAGTTTTAAATGTAAACTAAATGTATGGCTTTTAGATAATTGTTTTTACTCCATTAAATAATTCTTAGGTTATAAAATTTGACATGATGTAATTTAGAATTTAGAATCTAGACTAGGTATGTAAGTTATTTGTAAAATTTGCACACCTGCATGCAGGTTGAGATCAATGGACTCCTAAAATTATTAAAACATCTACTTGACATGAACTCTGGCAAATAAACTATTTTGATTTGATATTTTTGATTTGATTTGAGTTGCTTGCCCTCTCTGCAAGAAACCGGTCAACTGCGAATCAGACTCGCGCGCCGAGAGTTACAATTTACCTTTAGTATTTTTACAAGCAATAAAGTTCACTTTTAGGACCGCAAAACTATTTTTTTGCAGATTTCTAAAAACTGTGCTACTTAGAAATATCGTTTTATTTTTTGTATTATTTACATTAAACCCCTATCGACAGTAATTAGTTAAGATTTTTCGCGATTGAAACTTCGGAGATAAGAAGGGAAATGGTATTTTTTTGTCACCTTTCGTCATAACTTGAAAACTAACATTGCTATTAACTAAATCACGTGAGCCGCGACAAATGGTTGTTTTTAGGGTTTCGTACCTCAAAATAAAAAAGCGGAACCCTTATAGGATCACTTTGTTGTCCGTCTGTCTGTCTGTCTGTCTGTCTGTCAAGACCCTTTTTCTCACGAACGAGAAGAGGTATCAGGTTGAAATTCATAACGAATATTAAAGTTCATGAACCACACAAGATCTGAAAATTATTTTTTTTACAACGACGCAATCAAAAGATATAGCTTTTTATGTCTTCATCTCCATACATTTATGCAAAAATGCAAAACCTACAGGGTACTTCCCGTTGACCTAAAATTATGAAATTTGGCAAGAAGCAAGCTCACAGTACAAATAAAGGGAAAAGTCTGAAATCATTAAATATTACAACTTTTCTCACAACTAATGTTAACCAATTGAGGTGAGCTCCCGTTTCAAGAACATTCATATAAGAGAGGGGTCAAGTTGAATGGTCGTGGTGGCAATTTTTGTTTTAGTTCTATTTTTAAAACAGGAACACTTACAAACTTGAAAATTGGTATGTTTATAGTGCATAAGCTTGTCAATAAAATTTGGTCAAGCGCGTGACGGACTTAAAAAAAAATCTAGCACATTAACTTACTGAAATTTCAACGAATGCAATTATGATTATGTGGTGGTACGGAACCCTCGGTGCGTGAGTCCGACTCGCAGTTGGCCGGTTTTTTTTTCTAGATGCGGACTAATTTATTTGTAGATATCATATCTGTCTATTTAAAGTTATGTAATCAGTTAAAGCTATCTTCATTGGTTCGTTTAAAAACAGCGATCATGTTTTCTGTTGTAATGGGTTTTTATGTAAGCACTTTGATTAAGATTTTTACGTTTCTAATTTAGGTACTATCAATCACTGATAGATCTATAACTCCTTTTTCTTAATTTTTTACCAGCTTTCAAATTGTTTATGTAAGCTAATTATTGGTGTAATGGACGGTGTACGAAAAACTGAAAGACCTTATTAGAAAAAACTGAAAACTTTTCCTAAGAAACTTGTGCTTTGAAATAACAAAAAAAATCTGCTTTTCCATACAAGCTGCCTAAACCAAGCGGTAATTTTCTAAGGAGGCCAAGTTTTCTTCTTCAAACCCCAATTTTTGTTAGAAGCCTCCTTCATTGTCGGCCATCTTGGAATTTATAGAACCCATTTTAAAATTTTGGTTTCGTATCCATATTTTTAGTTATTATTATTATTTTATTATTTATTATTATAACATTAAAAATACAAATTTATATACTAAACGGTGCAACAAAAACCTATTTAGTTTTATCCGTGCACCGTCATTCAGTCAGAAGCGCTTGGTACCAATCGTTTGCTATTCACGTCATTCGTCGTACGATGTATCAAGGTAAACCGGTTGTGGATCGACGTATACAGGGTCCCAGCAGAAATATTGTTTATTTATATTACCTATCAGACTATGTTTTAAGCTTCATCGGGTGTTGTTAGCTATTTATAAAGGTTGCCTACTTTTAATTTTTATTTGTACATATACTTAAGATAGATACATAAATACATAAACGTAATAAATAAATAACTAGCTTGATTTAATTTGTAAAAGGTATTTTTTTAATATGGTTTTAATATTATTACTAGTAATTTTATTTTTCAGATTTGTAGGAAGTTCATTTATTAATTTAGGTAAAATATACTTTAAACATTGTTTACCATAGTCGTTTTGGACTCGTGGCACTATTAGTAAGGATTGGGTGACGCTTCGTGTGACCGGCTTATGGGAGACAAAGTGTTGAATTGTTTGGTTAAAAAATTGTTCTATTAATAACGTATATTTAATTTTTTTGTGAATGGGCATAATTTTGAAGTAATCAAATAATTCGTTATAATTATCTTTATATTTGGTTTTAATGTTTGTAGGGGCGATCGTTTTTAAGATACGGAGTTGTAGTTGATAAATGTTGTCGAGGTGTGACTTGTAAGTTCGTCCATAACTACTAAGTCCATATGATATGATTGACTCTGCTAGCGCTTTGTAAAGGTACAGTAGTATTGAAACAGGTACTTTAGCTTTAATTAAAGAGAATTTGGCCAGTATTGCTCGTAACTTATCGCAGACGCTGGAAATATGAGCAGTCCACTTGAATCTGCTATCGATAGTTAGTCCTAGATATTTTTGTGTGTCTACAAGTTCAACGGGTTTACATGTGCACGTAGTGTTATTGGAGTGCAGGCATGCGTGGTCGTGTGCGATGAGTTGTGGCACTGTTTTTAATCTGTTCTGACTAGAACTAATATACATAATTTTAGTTCTAAGTCACATAGGGCCACACATGGTACTTGTAAAAATTTGGTGCATGTATAAGGCGTGCCCACGTAAAAGCGATATTAGACGTTAAGCCACTGGAATAACGTAGCTTCTGAAATTCATATTCATGCATGGCATGGCATTTTAGGGGGTCGCGGAACAATAGATAGGTAAACCGGAGCCGAAACTGGAGTAGTGGAGAAAAGGCACAAGTAGACTAGGTCTACCGACATATATAGGTATAATTACGGAGGTGCTACTCGTATCTTCTAATAATAGACACATTCAAGCTACAAATAACTCATCATTGACGCAGGTTAAGTAATGGATCAATAAAGGTTGATGCAGTATTGGATTTCAGTTCCGTGTAAAAGCAACCGTAGCTATCCACAAAGGTATTATTAAAAAGACGTAATTACAACAATGCAACTGATATAATTGTTGCAACTTATTAATTTCCAGTTTGTTTTGACTTAGCAATGGAATATGACAGAGTTTTTTTTATAAAATTTCTCTTTATGTTTTAAACTTAATTTTTAATTAAATACTCGTACTATAGTCTACAATTTATATAATTCTATATTTAAAATTTTAATTTGATGGTAGGTACTGCATTTTTTTTCTATGCAAGATAGAATTTGAAATTTAGTCGAGTTAATTAATTGCTAATAATAGCAATAAATAAGAAAAGAAATGTAAACATAGGCACAGAGCAAAGAGTATATAAGTCACTAGCGTTTTCGCACAGAGCTTTGAAGTCCTTTCGGGGGATGCGCGCGCAGGCGGAGTGGCTCGTTGTTATGTGGTCAAGGGTAAAGGAAGTGAAATCAACTACAGTCTCCTTTTTTCCGATTTTGAGTAGTTAGGGAGATAATCTGGTGAAGAGATTAATCTGTTGGCAATAACAGCTCCAAGGCTTTCGTAGGAGGAGAGGCAAGAGGGAGGTGGTGGGGGGCGTTACGGTAGCGGAACCGGAACAACAATCCCGCGCCGGAAGCCGCGCGGTAAACGTTTTACCACAAAGGTGGCTAAGTTCAAAGAAATAGTAGTTTAACATACAGGTGCCGTAAATAGAGTTATTGCAAATGAGTTGACGCATTGTAAGACCGAGACGAAGTCGAAGGTAAACTATCGTTACGAGTTTTAATACGTTTGTAAGAAAATCTGCTTCCATTTTTTGTTTTTACACTAGAGCGGTAAGTGACTACTTACGAACAATGTTTACGTAAAAAAAAGATAAGCATTTTAATTTCGTATTTTGAAAAAAATCAAGAAAATCTTTAAAACTCCCCGTGCCGCCAGATACAGTTGTTGTGATAATTGCTCTTTGCCTTCTCTAAATAATCTACACTTGACAGTTCTGGTAAATTTTTTGCATTCGGGTGTTTTTTGGAACTTGTGTTTTTGAAATGTGAAGCTTTTCAAAGCCGAAATTATGAATGAAGAATGTAATAAATCTAAAAACTAAAAAAAAATACGTGAATATTGAATTTGGGTAAAGTTTCATACATTAAGTCTTCTCTTCTTCTTCTTTCGTGTCGGCAAGAACACAGGCTAAATGTTACTTGCCCAGAAAGCGGCTACCGTGGTAGCCCTCTGGTTACCGTCAAGTAAGTCCTCACGCGAGCAGGTGGTCGGGCACGCGGGACAATTAGTGAGGTGTGCCATGGTTTGCAGGAGTTCTCCACATTCACAGCTGGCGTCTGCGCTACTTAGGAACCCCCACCGGCATAGGTTATCCTTGCTTCGGCCAACTTGGGTCCTCAGCCTATTTAGACTTCTCCAGGTTGGCCAAGGTTCCTTATAGCCAGGAGGCAGGTTTTCGTTGGGGGGGTACAGAGAATGTGGGTACTCGCTTGCCCAAAGTCTGCACCTCACGTCGGAAGGGTTTTGGTCGGTAGGCTGTGTGGATCGCAGGAAGCTTTTGCGGCTTCGCAACCGACCTGCGGCGGGAGAGAGCCCGTAGAGTGTATGTCTCGGGTCGCTTTCCTGTTTTTGTTTTTCTAGCGAACAGGTCACTGCTCTACGGACTCTGGGAGGAGCTATCCCCGCAAGAGGGAACAGCATACCGACAGGAGTTGGCTTGAGACAGCCAATCACGATGCGGCAGGTGTCATTTAGCTCCGCGTCCACCTCTCTGGTGTGAGCTGACCTAGCCCATACTTGACACGCGTACTCTCCTGCTGAGAAACACAGAGCTAGCCCCGTAGTGCGCATAACCGTTGGGTTTGCTCCCCAGTTGGTGGAGGAGAGGCGGCGCAGCAGGTTGTTACTGGAACTAACTTTGCAACATTAAGTGAACTGTGCAATAATTTAGACATTTATGTTGCAAAAATGAAATGTTGTGAATTGTTAGATGAGGAAAGAGAGGAATTGCATTTTTGCGTTAAAGCTCACACAAAACAAGCCTGCACATAATTTCCGATTTGAATTTGAAACATCAGATAATATGATTGAAATTATCGACAAAATAAACAGAGAAAGAAATTCTATTGTTATTTTTGCGTGAAAGAAAATGGGACAATCTATCGAAAACGAAATGAACTTTTTGACAAGATTTCCTAAATGCCTGAGAAACATAAAAGAAACAAAAAAACTTATAAACATTATTTTCACTGAGGATTCCACAATACAAAATTCAAAAATTGCTTTGTACGAAAAATAAACCCTGCTAACTTTTTTTACCAGAAAAATACAGGGATCAATTTCAGTTGGAATTGAAACACTTTTGACAATTCAATCAATTGTTACTGTGAACGTTTTGGCAAAAGTTTGAGTTATGGTTATAAACATAATTTAAAAGTTTATTAGGGTGGGTTGAGGGTTCTCTAACTTAACTATAACCGAATATACGCGTCATGCTCTCTGTAGTCTGTCCTCAGTCAGTTTGGTTTAGTTAGGACATAGCAAATTGAATCACCTAATTATCAGTAACATGCTTACTTGCTTTGGAAGGTACGTTAGAAAGAAAGAAATGTTTATTTTAGTAATAACAACTAGTAACAACTAACTGCCCGTTTTTTCTTCGGTAAAGTTGCTTGTTTTCATGAGTAGAATCACTGGGCTTCGGGTTTAAAACGAATAAAAATTCACGCTGTATGTTGCACGTAGTAAGCCAAATACGTTAGTGAAAACCCCGTTTAAATCGGTTCAGAAGTTTGTGAGTTATTGGCGCCGCCGATTTAAACCTCACATATGTTCTGTTTGAGTGAATCGATTGCAATGAAACATAGCTTGAATATTGCACGAAAGTAAGTCAAATACATTATTGAAAACCTTATCCAAATCGGTTCAGTAGTTTCAGTTCATATTTGTAAGTTATTGGTGCACAGGCCGCTTGATAGTTTTCATTCGTGTAGCTTCTGTCTGAGTGAACCGATTGCAATGATCTAAAGCTTAGATGTTGCCTGGAAATTTGCCTGATACATTATCGAAAACCCATTTTCAATCGGTTCAGTAGTTTGCGAGTTTATCGTGCACAGACAAACAGACCAACGGACTAACAGACAAAAATTCCAAAAACTACCTTTTTTGTGATCGCCTAGATAATATTTTTGCGAAAATTTTCAATGTTCAGAATCGGCGAAATTACGATTTTATTATTTGAATAGAAATGACAAATAATAATTTGCACACATTTAGTACATAAAAGCTTTAACACGATTGAAATATGCATACCAATCTCTGGGACACTAAGTTTTCAAATAATTTGAAACTTGAAAAATAGACATTTTAGGTTCTGTCTAAACCTGCTTAAAGTTTAGTGAACAAATCGAAACGAGCCTAGAACTTGAAACTAAGGTTAGATTTAAATGGAGTCAACATTTAAAATGCGTACATGTTGACGAAAACACTTGAATGCAGTAAGCAATGTACGACTACTGACCCGTTTCTACCCGACTGCCCCAAAACAGGAGAGTTATGTTTTTTGAGTGTATGTATGGTAAGTATGTATGTATGTCGATATCTTTGTCACGCTCTGCAGCCTAAACGGCTTATTGATAGATTTCAGTATATGAGATGTCGTTCGATTTGTATTCATTGTTGGGTGTCTCGGTATATAAAATCCCACCAAAAACATAAATGTAAAAATGTAGGCCAAGTTCTTGTACATAAAAAAAGAGTTGAAATCAAATCTAAACTACAGCCAAGTTAATAATAATCAGAACCGATATTAATCATTCCAACTTGGCGGGTTTTCATCACACCAATACTTCTGAAAAGAGCAAATCTTGCGGAGGTAAGTTTTAGAGTTGGACTTTTTTCCTTCATTAAAATTTCAAAACCCGCCAAGTTCGAATGATTAATATCAGTTCTGATTATTATTAACTTGGCTGTAGTTTAGATTTGATTTCAACTCTTTTTTTATGTAAGTACAAGAACTTGGCCTACATTTTTACATTTAGGTATGTTTTTGATGGGATTTAATTTATTTTTGCTCAGTTTGCTTTATAGTACCTATCGCAACGTTGTTCATATTATATTATTAAAATGAAGTGTGTCTGGTCCACCAGATGTAATAATATCGAAAATGTACGAGAAATTTGATAGCGGCCCCACCTGCGTTACCGGGGTAGCCTAGCCAAATAACACGTAAACGTAAACGACACACACAACATAAGCCCGAAGGCATATAAATAGTAATTGAAATTGGAGTTTTAGCCAGTATCAAAGCGCTAAACTGTTACCGCCTTCACTGCGTGGAGGTACTCCCAGCTTATGTTGATTACCAAACCAATATTTTAAGATAGATATGTTTTATAAAATCTGAATGTTCGTTCATAGTTTCTTTAAAACATAGGTAGGTACTTGTTTTCATGCATGACTAATTGTGATAAATATTTAGTAAATTATTTTTAGTCTGACTCGCACTTGACCATTTTCTATTTTCTAAAGTTTTCCTTTACTTTTATGCTAACGACTACCCCGATGCCAAATTTCAGATTTGTAGGTCTTAGAGGAGTATGACCAACATTTTTATACATAATAATGACTATAACCTGACTCGCACTTGACCAATTTCCAATATTTGAATTTTCCCATTACTCTTACCCTGACGACTAGCTAAATGCTAAATTTCAGCTTTGTAGGTCTTCTAGAAGTGGTCATCGTCAAACATTTTGATGAGCTGTCAGTCAGTGAGTACCAAATTTACAATTTTCTCGAGTCTATAACTTTTTTCTGTAATACGAGTAGCTGCAATATTGAAACTTTTTATTCAAAGTATATTAAATGGTGTTATTATGTCCCTAAAGCTTCATCCAAATCTATTAATCAGGTAAGAAGATACAGGGGGGTCAAAAGTGGCTCGAAGCGGTTCGGGTAAATAGTGCACGGTGTGCGCGCGGCCTGTGCTTAGAACTTGGCCGGCGCACTATCGTGCGCTTTGATCTTTCAATAATGAAACTAAAAAGTACTTTTTTTTAAATATGCCATAAATAAAATACCCGACTGTGTAGAAAAATATGAATTGAAAAGAGAAAAACAAGTTCTAAAGATTTCATGAGGTATTGCAAGCGGGGACAAACCGGGCCGGACTAACATTGTGTATTTGGAGGCGGTTTTTTAACATCAGATATATTTTGCAGTTTTTGTTTATCCGCCTGCAATACGTAATGAAATTTTTAGAACTTGATTTTTCTCTTTTTAGTTCATATTTTTCTACACAGACGGGTATTTTGTTTTTTGAAATATTTTTATTTACTTATCCAATGTAAAATTTAACCTAACCCGTATTTTCTACTAGCTTTTCAAAAGCTTAATAGCTTTATTATCAATCACAAAACTCTTGTTTTCGTATCATAAATTAACTGAAGGTTGTGTAAAGTTTGGTTTTTAATTACTTTGCGTGCTTAGAAACGTGCGTGCGAAACGCGGAAATATGTTTGGTGTGACCTCGTAAACTATGCCTCTAGAATACAATACAAAAATACTTATTCTTATTTCACACCAAAAAAAAACATATAATCACTACAAACCTAAAATAACAAAATAAAACCATTGCGTCTCTCCTTACATCACAAATTTTAATTGTCTACCTATTACGGTTCATGAGATACAGCCCGCTGACAGACAGACAGACATAGCAGGCATATTAATAGGGTCCCGTTTATCACACTTTGGGTACGGAACCCTAGAAAACTAGGCCTCTGCTGTTAGGTGTAAGATTTTCTGTAACTAACTGTAAAACGTCGTAGGTACATACAGCCTAAATCGGTGGGTGTATAAACATTTAAGCTATAACCACTATTATTTAATCTGTGCTATAACTTACCTGTCTTGTAACATCGACATCACTTACAATTTCAATTACCATTAAAGTAGTCATTAACCTGTATGCCATTAATATAATTAACACTTCGTTCGCCGTAGCCGCCGCTAATGCCGCTAAATCTGTATTTAATCTGCGCTAAGCCAATTACTGTAATGCGATTTTTATCCCGGATTGAAGGCCTCACGGGTACAGGTTTGCCTCTAACCTCTAACCAATAACATCTTAGTGTTATTATGGAGTAAAAGTACAATACAGTACAACGCAACGGTCAGACTCACAAAATAGACACACAAACAACAATAACAATAACAAAATGTTCTGCGAAAGTTTTAGTTTTCCATAACATTCGGCTTATTATTATACAACTTTAGCAAATAAATTAATATGAGAAAATATTTTGAATTTATGCTCACCAGCTGACCTCGAACCACCAGGGAATGGTGGTCTAGTGTACTTGATCAAGATAAGGGTAAACAGAGGCAGATTTAATATTTTTATACTCCCCGTTTCATCACAAACAGAACTGAACAAAAAACATAAAAGAAAGGACAGAAAAAGTCACAACAATACCTTTATTTACAGGAAGGACCTTTCATATCCAAAACGCGTGAAAAAATGAATTCCTAATCATAACGGGTTCCTTATTGTTACTTTATTATAAGGTAGGAAAAAGAAATATTTTCAAGCATTTGAGACCCTCGGTCGTCGTTTGAGTACCTATTATGACGTCAAATTACTTTATTCTTAAATCGACCCTCGTATTATTTTAAAATAAAAGACTTTTCCATCATTTTCAACACCACAATGTGGTTTTCTGAAAAACTCTGAAGTAGCATCCCTACCGTTTCCGAAGTGGGCCCGAGTGCGAATTACACCGCTGGTTGTCCGGGGAAATCTCACGATTACGTGTTTTGTCGCGAGCCGTAAAGTGTTATAATGGACGCAAAAATCGTTCTATTGGCTTTATTGACCCCGCGGGCGTTTGGCGGTTAAGTGATATTGTATTTAGAACGCAAAACATACAGAACATGGTGTTTTTATTGAGACTAGCCTATTATAGTAGTATCGCGTAGTAACGCCCCCTTTTCTCCCCTCCTCACCGCTCATGAACCGCGAGGCGCCGGCCGCCAGAGCGCGTATCCACAGAAATATTTAGAGTAGAAGCGGCAAATATTTAAATAATAAAAAAAAATACACCTATCAAAACCCCGTGAAATTGATTCTACTCTCGATTCTGAACAAACTATTTTTTCAGTTTCGCTTATTCCGTTAACACTTTGTATATTCTGTGCCCGCACTCCAAAGCTGTTGCGTATTTTTCATAGACTTGACATAGACAACATAATACATATCTCAAATAGGTAGAGATCACATCCTTTCACCTGCTACGATCTTGAAATATTTCTCTCGCTTCTTAAACTTTTATTATTCATAAGCTGAAGATAATATAAAAGGGTTTTTATAAAGGGTTAACGGTTTTATTTGCCCAGGACCTAGAGACAACTGTCTCTGTCGCTCTCATATCTTATGCATCGCTCCGTACTGCTCTCATAATGCTGTCATTCTAATCAAGTTACATTATTTTGACTTGTAGTCACTGTAGTATATCTGTTTTTATCACAATCAAGTCCCCTTATTAGGGTTCCGCACTTCAAAAGAAATAAATGGTACAGCAGCACTGCACATGACTGCACTTACTTTCTCGCGATAAACGAGAGTCATCATTCAACCCCGCCGGGAGACGAACCCAGATCCTCCGGATCAAGAGCCGAATGCTCTAACTTAGTAGTTAGAGCATTCGGCTCTTGATCCGTGTATAGTTATTATAAAGGCTGCTGATAGTAATGAGTACATAAGTACTAACTGCAAACTTAAGTTTGTAATTCCCATAATATGAAAATACAAACTTACCTATACGAACTAGATTTATGTAAAAATTATTTAATGAAATATGCTGTTAGGTAAAAAACCAATTTAGAATCCAAATTGTACAACATCAAAATAAGCTCAACGAAACCGATTTTGAGTAAATCACATTTTTAAATTTTAGGGGAACACCCCTTATATGAATTTCTAGAGACCAATTGATACTGCCGCAAATACCTTAAATGGAGATGCTTGGTCATGCAAAGTTTCATCAAGATTTTATAAGCTATTTTTGCGAAAATTAAAATTTTTCATTTTCGTTGTATGACAGCTACCCTCAAAATGAGAGCCAGCAGGAAACCACCCAAAAACCTTCGATGGATTTGCATTAAACTCTTAAATTCCAAATATGGTGTCAATCGGACCGTTCGTTTAGCCGCTAAGCCAAAGCGTGACGGACAGACCGACCGACGGACCGACCGACCGACCGACTGACGGACGGACATTATTGGGAGACTTGTTTTTTATGATGTAAGTATAAGTGATATAGAACACATTTTTGAGAAAATTAGAAAAACTTTTTTTTTCACGAATACAATAAGAGTACCTACCTTTCTCGCTCCGCTCGAAAGTAAAAAGAACGGTACCCTCATAGGATCACTTTGTTGTCCGTCTGTCTGTCTGTCAAGACCCTTTTCTCCCGAACGGATAAAAGTAACAAGTTGAAATTAATATTAAATATTAAAGTTCATAGACCCTTGAAGCTGTGAAAATTTCAAGACTTTACAAAAACATAATCAAAAGATACGGCCATTAATGTTTCCTGATCCAGACATTTATGAACCAAACCAACACCTATAGGGTACTTCCCGTTGACCTAGAATAATGAAATTTGGCAAGAAGCTAGATCTCGTAGCACAAACAAAGGAAACAGTCTTAAATTATTAAATATCACTTTTCTCACATGTAATCATAACCAATTAAAGTGAGCTCCCGTTTCAAGTACAACCATATGAAAGAGGTCATGTTATAGTGGATGCGGAGATTTTCAAATCAAAGTACAAGAGCTAGAAGAATATGATATGATGAATGACTTGACTTCGTAGTCGCCCTGATTTCTTGTTTATTAACACAAAGATCTGGTTGTGTTTAATGAAAATAATAACAATATTTGTTCATCGTACGAGTAATCTGATCATTAAATGTTTTCTATTGTCTTTTGTTCTAACTACTGCCGGCACATTCAAACTTCATCATATTATATTAAGATCGATGATCGACCTCACAAACCTTGGTGTCAAAGATGTTGAGGCCTCGTACATGGCTCGTTTAACGGCTACTACCGTAATAGTAGGTTTTAACTTTAAAGATGTTTTCTGCAACTGGAGGTTAATGTCAAGGAATAAAGCACAGAACCCCAGACCTTTCAAGAAAGGAAAATGCGAAACTACAGATAAAAATGCTTTCTACGTCGATTGAGCTGAAACTTTGAAGACAATATTTATTTGAGGGTCCCCTGGAGCTTAGACTTTCCATACAAACAAATTTTTGCGCTAACTTCTAAACTACAAAACACATTACGACAAAATTTTGTACATACAATTGGATGAGGTTTTTAATTAAAACCAATTAATCAATATAAAGATAGAGCTAATTGAAAAACTCGCTCTATATAATTACTTGTTTGTTTCAAACCTAGATACATCTTATCCGGTTGTACGAGTATGTACAAAATTTTGTCAAAATATGTTTTGTCACAAGGGTATCTGAGACATAATCGCGAACTACTGTGATCTGCTTTAAACCGGTGTTAACAGTCGGTCACCTTTACTAATTCTAGGCCAAACTTTGGCAGCTACTAGTAGTGTCTGTATTGGCTACAACTCCTCAAACTTGCTTAAACACAGCTCAGTTCACTCTGTCGCCTGTTAAGCTCGCTCATAGCATGATCTGGTTCAGAGGATGAAGTTTGTGTCTGTGTTTAATCAAAGGTATGAAGTGTCCTAATTTTCGGAAAACGCTTGAAGCACAGTTAGCATTGCCAAGATCCTCGAGGGTCCAAGCTGTGAGGAATCAAAAAGGAGAGGTGTCGTGGGTGGGACACCCGCTTGGGAAAGATAACACAGTTTTTTTTTTTCATATAATTGTGTACTCATCTGTCTCTTCACACATATGCGATTCCAGTGTAGAGTAGCCGAGACAAATGCACTCTACCCTTAAGATCTCAAGATGATCTACATTCCGGTGTGTTCCTAGTGGCGGTTGTTATTCGACTATTCGCTCGAGTGGATTACAACTCTCCACCTCTGCACTCCTGGTATTCTGTGCATTAATAGAAACAATGCTTGCGCGTAGTAAACATTTCAAATGAGGTTAGGGTTCATATTCTGTTAAATATTTCAAACGCCATTCTTGCAAGCAAGTCCACAAAGTCTAGACGATATTTTTGTATCTATTTGAGACATATTTTCTCAAAACTAGCTGTGACACCGAAAGCATCCGATACTTAGTTGTTGTAGTTGATCGCAATTTTAATAAGTGAATAATAAACACGGTTTTATCACGGGTCATAATTGAAAGAGTTCTTACTACATAAGTAGTTCTTGGCGGCGGAAATAGAAAATACAGTGAAAATTTTCTGTGGTTCCCATTACAAAAGCTGTTGAAGATGATATAGGCAATTATCTACACCCGATTTTTTTTATACTTTTACAAGTCTTTCAGTGTTAAACTACAACAGAACTATCTCTCTCTCTCTACATGCAACAAATCTTTACATCGCCAGTGCAAGGCAATCTCGTAAATTCTAAGGTCCTCACACCACCCCAGCCTCCTCTATATCGCGACGAATTGGCCCTCAGAGGGCGAGCCGGGGTGAGTGAGTACGCCGAGCTAATCGTTGCCGTTTAACCCTGTCCTAACCCATTAAACAGTCAAGTATTTTACACGGCAGGGTTAGCTTAGGTAAAAAGCACAAGCACAGAATAAAGTAATAGTACTATCATACTGAACGGACACTCTCCGTCCCCCTTGCAATCTACCCCGCACCCCCGCGCGCACCTGCCGTGCCCGCGAAATTCTCGTGGTCCTTCTGAGGGCCTTTTTCTACTGAATATGCGGGCCTACGCGACCTTCCAATTACAAATTAATATTATATATAACCTGCCTGTAATCGATATTTGTCTTAGCAAAACAAAACATAAGGCCATTAAAGTGTTCATCTGGTTTGGTTTTTAAACATTCTCGTTAGACATAAAACTACAAAAAAAGCTACTACGATTTAGCTGAAATATATTTCAGCATAAGTAAATGCTAATGATGAAGTAACCGATGTATAGTGATCGATGATAGGATGAAATGGATCTCCCATATCCATAGTGTATGTAATAAACTCCGTGCAATTTTAGCGAAATTTTCTATAATTAAAAACAAAATTCCCTATCAAATCAAGCTATCCCTCTACAAAGCGCTCGGGGAATCTATTATAGGATACGGCCTAAGTAGTTATGGGAGAACCTATAAATCTCATCTTGACCATATTTATGAGCTACAATTACGAATTCTTAAAAAAATCGTGCCACATAAAATAAAAAAACAACATAAAGACGACTACAGCAAATTGTTTGCCTACTGTAAAATACTGCCAATACACGATAAAGTAAAGTACTCACTCTTAACTGAGCATTTCTTCAACAAAGATTTACAGACACCAATAATAAAGAGAAATCCAGTTAGAAGTACTGCTCAGAAACTGCTCGTCCTACCAAGATGTCAAAATAATTATGGTTACAGCCAACTTATTTACCAAATACCATTGTTAATAAATGAATTACCAACCACTATTAAACAAGAAATAAACAGCAAAAACATTAAAAATAAATTAAAAGCATATTTTTTAGAAAAAAAATTAATAAACTAGCTATCCACCCCCATGATGAAGCCCCAAATTTTATGAAATGATTACAATACAAACAGACAGACAAATTACCCTCGTATATATATATATATATATACATTTTATACGGATATCTGTAAATTAAATCATTATAATTTTTTATTTAGAATTTATACATAATTACACAATATCTAATATTACCTTATAATTTAATTGTATTTATTATTATAAGTACTTTTATTTAACTAACCTATATCTTATTAATATAAATTAACTAATCTATAACTAACTAACCAATTAAGAAGAACATCCTATATTATATCTACTCCACTCACACAGCCACAACGCAACCAACTTTACAAACATCAAACCAAACATTCAATTCGCTCACGCACACTCGCATGCACCATTGCTTTACCTCACCTGTACGCACACATATTTAATAAGATAACTCCAACAGTAATACTTACCTACCTACCTTATCTACTCACACTCTACAAGCGCAGACTATCGTCGACGAACTATGCAATGTACGGATAAACGCCTTAGTTTTTGTTACATTGTTTTAAAAAGTTGTTGTCATTATTTTAATATGTTACTTAAATAAAAAAAAAATAAAAAACAGTTTTCTGGACACTAAAAGCGTTTCAATTTGCTTTTATTTCTGCAGATTTTTTTCTCCGCTAATAAAATTTGTATGCGTTTTAATGATGAATACAGTATGGTCAATGCACGTTAGTTAATGGAAACATTTTGAACTGTGACCAACTCCAAAAACTTTCATTACAAAATGGCCTCCACTATTGTCTTTAGTATTGTTTCAAAAAGTACATACATTTTGGGACGACAAGTCCTTACTGCCTGCCTACGGCGTTGTCTGCCACTGCGGTCTCAGTAACGATTTTTTTTTATTATTTAAGAAAACAAACAGTCATTTACAATTATAGCTTAACAACTTAGCACTTAATAGATTTCAATACACTTAATGTGGCGACACGAATCTTTCCGAAGCAGAGAGTTCCTACCTATGACACATCCAGTGTCCAGATTTTTCTGTCGCGGAACTTTCTGCGTTGGAATTTCCGCAGGTGTGTCTGTACACTTACGCGTGTAGGCAGAGTGTAGTGAAAATCACCCTCTGTTCAGACCATAGCGGCAAGTAGCCAGGCCGTAACGCCTGTAGCATCGTGGCTAGTGTCGGAGTAGCACGAAAATAAATAAATGGTACAGCAGCACTGCACTTACTCGTACTTTCTCACGATATGCAAGTAAAAATTATCAACTTTAACAGTTTTCCAACTAATTTTAGTTCTTAATTTTTGCTGTATGATGCTACCCTCAAAATGAAAGGCAAAAAGAAACCACTCAGAATCCTTTGATAAATTTGCATAAAATCTTAAATTTAAATAAAATATGGTATCAATCGGACTAACTGCCGCTAGGCCAAAGCATGACGGACAGACCAATAGACCCGACAGACGGACATTTTTAGGAGACTTGCTTTTTATAATTTGATTTGGAACACATTTTTGAGAAATATAGAAAAACTTTTATTTTTAACGAAAACAATACCTTTCTCGCTCAGCTCGAAAGTAAAAAGGGCTTCTAATTTCCAATCAAATTGAATCATCCGATTTCCCACGAGAGCACTTACTAACCTATTCTATTCGTACCCAGTTTTCACTGGTTTCATTCAGCATTTACCGGTTAACGAGCGTCGCCCGCTGAGGCGAAATAAAAATCGCATTTACGTTAACCGGTTTCTGGTTGACGTAAGCCGGCTGAAGATTGTTCTATTTTTTTAACTGGTACTTGCTTCTTTACAATTGAGCAGAAATCCTAAGTTCACACAAATGTAAAAAATAAATTAACAAAAATTCAGAAACTGAAAATGATTCAGATTTAGATTTAATTTATTCAGTGTAGATCAGCTTTAGATGCGTGCGTGTGATGCAGAGTAAAAACGGGCCATTCTTCTTCTTCTTTCGTCGATGGCAACACTCACACTTTTTACTTTCGAGCCGAGCGAGAAAGGTATTGTATTCGTGAAAAAAAAAAGTTTTTCTATTTTTCTCTAAAATGTAGTCTATATCACTTATACATCATAAAAAACAAGTCTCCCAAAAATGTCCGTCCGTCGGTCGGTCCGTCGGTCGGTCCGTCGGTTGGTCCGTAGGTCGGTCGGTCTGTCCGTCACGCTTTGGCCTAGCGGCTAAATGAATAGTCCGGAGCTTTATGCAAATCCATCGAAGGGTTCTAAGTGGTTTCTTGCTGGCTCTCATTTTGAGGGTAGCTGTCATACAACGAAAATGATAAATTGTAATTTTCTCAAAAACGGCTCATAGAATCTTGATGAAACTTTGCATGACCAAGCATATCCATGTAAGATATCTTGCGCCAGTATCAAATGATCTGTGTAATTTCATATAAGGGGTGTTCCTGTACCACCAAATAGTAAATATGTGATTTACCCAAAATTGGTGCCATTGAGTTTATTAAAATTTTCTATAATATTACTCCTGGATTGGTTGTCTACCTGACTGGATATTCTTTATGATTTTTTGAATAAAATTTAGTACACAGGGGCAAACTGAAAGGGCTTGCTCAGTAGACTAAACTGAACAATAATCCATAAGGAACATGTGTTGGGAAATTAAAAAAATCTCCATGCAAGTATCCTACGGTAGTATCTATTGATCTTTGAAAATTCATATAAAGGGTGTTCCAGTACTACCAAAAGTTAAACATGTGATTTACTCGAAATCGTTTGATGTTTGTTTGTTTTATTGTTTGACAATTTGAATTCTGAATTTATCTGTATATTTCATTCGAACATTTTTTTGTAAAAACGTAAATAAAAGTTGGTATTTCCATACTTTGTGTATGGCATTACAAATTTAAGTTTGCGGTTGATAGTTTTTCCTTGAGTATTGCGAGAAAGTAAGTGCAGTGCTGCTGTACCATTTATTTAGACCAGTATTCGGCAACGCAGATGGCATTTGGTCTGGCCTTGTACAGATCCTTTAGCGAGCATATTGTGGGGCTTAATGCGCATGCTGTGAGGTGGGACATGGTTTGTGGCATCACACCGCAGTCGCAGATGTTATTGCTAGCTTCTATGTAACCCCACCAGCTAAACCACTGCAACACAGCCTACTTTGGGAGTTGGCTTTGTACAAAGGGTTACTTGCGTTTCGTTGGAATATTAGAACATTGTATTCATCTAATCAATAAGCGGGTTTTACATCACGTTTGCTTTATACAATCTTAGACTTTCTTTTTGTAGATATTGCCCTCGCTACAAAAACTATTTACTCGTAAATAAATACTTTCCATACAAACTGTTAAATATCCATACATACATAACATTACGCCTGTTTCCCGTCAGGGTAGGCAGTATTTTTTCGAGATAAATTTTCTTGCTTTTAAAATCTCTGATTTGACGATATTCGTGCAGAAACAAATTAAATAATGTGGAACACTTACCAGAGGAATAAAATATAACTTTTGGTGAAACTAATGCACACAGAAATAGACTATTACACAACACTTTGAGCTACTAGTTTTATTTTTGATTTAAGCATATGGACATTTTGTAATAAATCAACTAAGATTTTTCTTCTAACTGCTAGACTGTGTGGAGACTTTCATCTAATGAACGCTACAACAATGAACGTGTTTGTTTATTACTTTTTTCTATTAACACAAACTTTAAACAACTGACTAATAATTTAACTGGTCTGTTGGCGTGGTGGGTAAGGTGACCCTGCCTGCTGCGCGGTCGCAGGTTCGCATCCCGTCCAGGACAAACACCTGTGCGATCATCATCATATCATGTGGGTTGCAAGGTCGATGACCGACCTCACAAACCCTGGTGTCAGAGTTGTTGAGCCGCCAAAGGCCTCTGACATGGCTCATTAACGACTACATCCGTAGATAGTAGTCGGGACCAACGGCTTTACGTGCCTTCCGAAGCACGGAATCATCTAACTTTTCGGGCAATCAGGTGATTCATCCTGCAATGCCCTAACCAAACTGGGGAGGTCGCACAAAGAGATTTTTGTTTGACAGTGTCCCCACTGGGAATCGAACCCAGAACCTCCGGATCGAGAGCCGAACCCTCTAACCACTAGACCACGGAGGCTGTTGCTGTGCGATGAACAAGATGTTTTTCTGTATCTGGGTGTTATTTATCCATTTATATAGGATGTTGTGTATCGGTTTCTGATGCCCATTTACCTACGGACTATGCCTAGTTTTGATCAGATGACCCTGTGTCAAACGTCCTTCATATTTTAATAATGATGAAAATGACATTTAGGTACTTTGATAATCAAAATTTAATTATGATGTAAGTGCTTTTAGCTATTTTTAGTAACAATATTGATGAAAGTAAATTTGAAGAAGAATGAAGATAACTATAAAGACTAATTAACGCACTTGATCAAAAATACGTAAAAAAATATTCTCATCTTTTTATTTGATATGAAATCTGAATAAAATACTATTCGAAAAAATACCACATCATGTTTGATTTCATTATACGAGTAAGTGGGTCCAAACACCAAATACAACGGGTTTTTGTTCTACGGCTATGACACAGTTTTTACGCTACTGTGCAAAGTGTAACAAAAAGGGTATAAAAACCTTGACGGATGTGAATCTTCCCGTGAAACTGAACAACTTGTCCCAAGTAGTATGAGGTCCTGAGGTCCTGAGGTGTCCCGTGTGGTGCCGGCAAAGAATAGTACCAACCCATACATACCCGTGGGTGTCGTAAGAGGCGACTAAGGGTTAACTGGAGGATGGGCAGCAGCATCCTCCTTTGTATCTTACATCTTACTTACTGCGGTCACCTGCAACCGCGGTCCATAGTGCCAGCCGTAACGCTAACAAGCGAGGTGACTATGGTACTTTCCCTCCACATATTTCCAGCAAAAGCTAGAATTCTGGAGGGAGCTCCCTGTCCTGTAGTGGACGTTTCATGGGATGTTATGATGATGATGATGATGAGTATGAGGTCCTAATGAAATAGTGAACATAATTTTATCATGTTAATTAGAACATGAACTACTTTCTTCGGTCGAAATAAGAAAAAAAAACTTCTTATAGAGACTGCGTCAGCTGATAGCGCATTTTGTGTGCGAGTTAATATTTTTTTTGTCTATTTTGACTTTATGTTTCTTCGGAAAAGTTCAGTTTCATGGGCAGATTCATATTCGTCAGACGTGGTATACCCTTTTTGTTAAACTCAAATATTTGTCTGCAACACCATCAGATTGTATAGATTTAGTTGTCAGCCAAATGTTTTTGTGAATTTCCATAAGACGTAAAACAACGATGATGGTTGCACACAGTCTCCTGAATGAACCCCTAAGGGTGTCATTCAGAGACCTTTCGCTATCAAGACGCCGAAACTGCGCAAGCGGTCTAACCTTATCACCGGCAGTTTACTATTATTTAATCTGTGTCACCGGTGACAATTACTAGCATAAAACATTTTTCTCATCACGGGTAGATCTAACTTATTACCCTGCTGGCCAAATGTTTCACAATGATAATATTAAAAATAAAAAAAAACGGCCAAGTGCATGTCGGTCCACGCGCAATGTATGGTTCCGTAGTAGAGTTGCTTTACGAAGCAGGTTTCGATTATTTATTAACTTATTCCGTCCTATCGACCAGCGAAGCTCAGCGCCTGATTGCTATTTATATTTCTATTGTTTTCAGTTTTCCTGCCACTACTCCTTAACTTGTAAAAAATACTTAGCTGTGATAGTTTTCCTCTTAATTTCATCATATATGATATACTACTACTATACGTTCACATTTCCAATAACAATTGTTTAGCTGGCAAAAATTTACGCTTCTATACAAGGTTATTTTTTTGGACCTGATTTCCTTTTGCCCTCTTATTAGTGAGGTCAAAAGCAACAACTTTTGTTCTACGACTTTGCTAACAACGCACAAAAAATTTTCGACTCTCCATACTAAAGTGGTCACGTGACCGACCCATTTTGTGTGGGAAGTTGAAAATTTTTCGAGCGTTGTTAGCAAAGTCGTAGAACAAAAGTTGTTGCTTTTGACCTCACTAATAAAAGGGCAAAAGGAAATCAGGTCCAAAAAAATAATTTATTTATTTATTTACAGTTTATTGTACACAAGAAAATACAAACATAAAATTAAATTTAAGAACAAAAACACAACAGGTGCTGCTTATTTCTACACGGAAATTTCTTCCAGCAGACCTACGGAAGTGTGATTTGACTGGAAGAGGCAGATAGAACGTGCACACATAAACTACAAAAAAGAAACCTAAATATAACACTTATACTATACAAATAACCTAGTATAAGTTAAATATTTTGCAATCGAATTCCTAAATCGGAAAGTAATCGTAGCAATCTCACAATATTTTTAAAACGCCTATCTAACAACACCCCTTACTTTGGGGTCGACGAGAAAAAAGGTCCTACCCACTTTACGTGTAGGAGAGGTAACCTATTAAAAATATTTTTCATGGTTTCATTATACCATATTGGTCGGCGTGACTAATGTGTATATTTATACAAAATTACAGCTTTTTACTACTAAGGGTCGCTAAGCTAAGCCGCGGACAGACAGACTTACAGACAAACAGACGGACATGACAAAACTATAAGGGTTGACTAGGGAACCCTAAAAAAGGTTGTACATGAGTTTAAATAAACCCAACATAAACTCGTAAATATTTAGTCTCGTCAGTGACGCAACAAAACGAGTCGGACTAATATCGGGTATCCAATCGCACTCGGAATTAAAACCAACGTCACCATCACGAGATACCATCCATCATCAAATTACATTAGACACTGCATTATGCGGTCGATTACAGTGTATATTTAGCCCAATAAAGTAGAAAGGGGAAACAAAAACTGGCTTAATAATATTTGCATTTACATCCACATCTAATCTATCCAAACTTAATGTTATAGATGCGAAAGTAACTTTGTCAGTAACTAATTCGCTGAAGCAATTTTGTTTATAATTTGATATGAAAATAGTTTGAACTATGGAGAAAATTAAGGCAATTTTTCTTCTGAATTTTACACGTACGAAGTCGGGGGAACCGCTAGTTCTCCCTAAAATTTCTGAACATGAGATTTCGATTTGGAAGGGTATCAAAACCCGCGACCTATGGCGTCGAAGGGAGGGTCACTAACAACTGTGTCAAAATGGCAGTCATAACCGGTACTAAAGACCCCAGTTAGTAAAACATCATTTATAAAGTTCAAGTTCATGGTTGGTAGTGAGAATGTGCTACGCCGGCGTAGCAATCTGCTACGAAAGAACATGGTTGTTCATAATATTTTTACACTACACTTTTTTGTACGTTTGTTGAGGTAAAATTAGGTACTATTTTAAAAAAAGGAACATGGGTCTAAAAACCGGCCAAGTGCGAGTCGGACTCGCGCACCGAGGGTTCCGTACCACTAAGATAAACATTTCGTCTTAATTATGGTTAAGGTTGCCTGGAAGAAATTGCTTTTTAGCAATAAGGCCGCCTATTGTGCTCCGAATTTCATGTTTGTATTTTTTGTAAATTTTGTATTTCTCTGTGCAATAAAGAGTATTGTATTGTATGGATGCATAGTCATACAGAAGTGTATTAAATGCGCGCGAGTCGGACACGCACTTGACCAGTTTTATTATTTGTTGTTATTTTATAGTTTATGCACTAAAAACATACCAGTTTTCACGCTTGTAAGTGTTCCCGTACTTACGATAGAGCTACAACAAAAATCGAGCAAAAATCGCCTAAAAACATGTTTTAGTAGGGCAGCCCCCTTTAGTATTTTTTATTTTTATTATTTTTTGTCATAGCGGCAACAGAAATACATAAATATTTTGTGAAAATTTCACCTGTCTACCTACTACGGTTGATGAGATACAGCTATCTGACAGACAGACAGACGTTGGAGGCATTCCGTTTTTTACCTTTTGGGTACAAAATCCTAAAAATAGGGTCCCGTTTTTTACCCTTTGGGTACAAAACCCTAAAAAAGAGTAGGTAATTCATTTTGGTCGTCCCATACGAATTACAGTATTGACGGCGCAAGGTTTGTATGGGGAAGGCAACTTTTTTTTTTCATATTTTTTGGCGAAAGTTGTTGAGTTTCATGTCCAAGTATTGTGTTCTAAAGTACATAGATATATATCACTATCACGCCGTTTCACTATACGGCGTCACCTACTTATTTAAAATGTATGATATTTTTATAATTCAAAGAAAAACACGTGCAGCCTGCTACAAATTACCTTTAAAGGCAATTTTCCAATTTAAACACCCTAATGCTATTATATCGATTAGAAGTGTATACTAACTACTCCACGTCTATGCTTTCTGTCTAAAAATATATACTTTAGTAAATTTTGCTAACAGAGATCTACAAGGCGTATGGAATGAAAATGTTGTAAGGGGAAGGCCAGGTTCAAATTCAGCTCCGTGTGGTGCCGGCAAAGAATAGTACCAACCTATACATACCCGTGGGTGTCGTAAGAGGCGACTAAGGGTTACTGGAGGATGGGCAGCAGCATCCTCCTTTGTATCGTAAGATCTTACTTACTGCGGTCACCTACAACCGCGGTCCATGGTGCCAGCCGTAACGCTAACAAGCGAGGTGACTATGGTACTTCCCCTCCACATTTTTCCAGCAAAGGCTAGAATTCTGGTGGGAGCTCCCTGTCCTGTAGTGGACGTTTCATGGGATGTTATGATGACTACTCCACGTCAATGCTTTCTATCTAAAAATATATACTTTAGTCAATTTTGCTAACAGAGATCTACAAGGCGTATGGCATGAAAATGTTGTAAGGGGAAGGCCAGGTTCAAATTCAGGTCATTCTGAATTAAGGCTACCGACGAGCATGTGAGAAAGGGTCGATGAGAATAGAAGAAACGAGGAGTATGTCAATCAAGATCATACAAAATAATCTGAATCTATTCTGAATAATAATAATAATTTTATGATTTATGAATGAAATTCAATAAGTATTCTGTAAAGAATCTACATTGATAAAATAATCTGAATCTATTGTGCATATTATAAATGGTATTCATTAAGTATTCTGTAAAGTTGCATTGAATAAAATAATCTAATCTGAATCCACTTGTTCTAGCACTACGGGAAGGATCATAGAATTTCGCCTCGCCATCAAACTGTAAAGTTTGGCGAGTAGTTTTTAAGAAATAATTTGTATTTTACCTATTACTTTAAATAAAAAAAAAAAAAAAGAAATATATAGGCCGATTTAGGAGTTATATATTATAGGCCGATTTAGTAGTTAAGTCGTTAGAGCGAGTTAAGTGTTAAGTTGTCAAGTAATAGCCAACGCTTATTATAATAGTCAACAGCGTTGTAATGAAATAACGATTTAACTCGCGAAAGGTGCAAGTTAATTATTTTGATTTTAACATTAAGTATAACTATTAGAGAATATTCGTAATAGTTAGGTAGGTAAGTAAAAAAAAATCGATAGATTATATTTCTGTGTAAAGCTTTTTAATGGAATCCACCAAAATTTACTTCATTTATTTATTTATTTTGCTGTTAACTTCCTACCGTACTTACTGAAGAGTAAATAAAAAAAAAAATATTGGGGGACATTTCACACAGGTCATCTGATCCCACACTAGGCAAAGCCTGTACTATGGGTAACAGGGATTGATATACATACTAAATAGATAAATAACACCCAGACACAGAACAAACACTTGTGTTCATCACGCAAATGTTTGCCCTGGGCGGGGATCGAACCCGCGGCCCACGGCGTGAGGAGGAGGAGGTAAATCGGCCTTGAGGGCACGAAGCGGGAGCCTAAATTCTTTGGGAAGGAGGCGTCACGTTTTGTGAGTGCTGACGCGTTTTAAAATATGCCTGGCGCCATCAAGCTACTCACCATTACACTAAGACTGGATCTTCGATCCGCTAACAGATTCTTCTCCTGTCGATGAGCATCTGAAATAAAGAAAATATACATTAATATTACTTCAATACAATAACCTGAAGTTCCTGAGAATCCGTTATTCGATTAAAATTTCTAACAGGGACGTGCGTGACAGGGACTAATCCTGCTTTTTGTTCAAAAAGTGTAGATGGCAATAATCACTCCTCGATTGGCGATGAATTCTAAATAGATATATAATAGTACATTAAGATGCTAATGCGCTGTTGCGCTGTTTTACGAGGCTCAGAAATTGCAGCCGTAGCCGCAGGCGAGGGCGTAATGGAGCCGAGAGTGTAATGGCAATGCGCACGTGCGTCTTACGACATTTTTCAAGCCATTTACGAGTAAAAATACTAAACTTTGCTAATGTCCAACGAACGTCCACCGGAACATTTTGTCGGCTGCATATGTTGGTGTTTTCTTTTGATTTTTACATCATTTTAAATTGTATTTCGTGTATGATTATTTTAGACGGTTCAAGAACAGTTTTTTATTTACAGAAGTCGACACTTTTAGAAATAATTACAATAATAAAGACCAACAAATATTTGTAAAATGGTGCGCATTATTTATTTTTTAGCGGGCACAGATTATACGCGTATTTAAGGCATATATTAAACATTTCAAAGAGCCTATTCCATTAACCTTGAAATAAATTATCAAAAAACCGGCCAAGTGCGAGTCGGACTCGCGCACTGAGGGTTCCGTACCACCACATAAACATAATTGTATTAGTTGAAATTTCAGTAAGTTAATGTGCTAGATTTTTTGTGTCCGACACGCGCTTGACCAAATTTTATTATTTGTTGTTATTTTATAGCTTATGCACTATAAACATACCAATTTTCAAGTTTGTAAGTGTTCCCGTTTTTAAATAGAACTAAAACAAAAATCGCCTCAGCGACCATCCAACTTGACCCCTCTCTTATATGAATGTTCTTGAAACGGGAGCTCACCACAATTGGTTACCATTAGTTGTGAGAAAAGTTGTAATATTAAATGATTTCAGACTTTTCCCATTATTTGTACTGTTAGACCTATAGCTTCTTGCCAAATTTCATAATTTTAGGTCAACGGGAAGTACCCTGTAGGTTTTGCATTTTTGAATAAATGTATGGAGATGAGGACATAAAATGCCATATCTTTTGATTGCGTCGTTGTAAAAAATTTTAATTTTCAGATCTTGTGTGGTTCGTGGATCCTAATATATGGTATTAATTTCAACCTGATACCTTTACCTGTTCGTGAGATAAAGGGTCTTGACAGACAGACACACAGACAGACGGACAACAAATTGATCCTATAAGGGTTCCGTTTTTTTTTCTTTTGAGGTACGGAACCCTAAAAATAAAATATAACGCTTGTTATCTGACACAAATAGGCAGCTGTTATACAGCATGAATTTGTATCGGTATTGTACCCGATGCCCAGTGATTCTACTCATGATAACAAGCAACTTTCCCGAAGACAAGGGGTTAATACTCGTAGGCATGGCGTTCACCAATACTTCTCCTTTACTCGCTCCCACGAGGAGTAAACAGGTGCGTATCGAAGGATCATCGCTCACTCCTGGGCAGGAGTGGAGGAACGGTAGTGTGTTATATTCTAGGAAGGGGGGAGGGATATACCAAATCAAATTGTAGGCGTCTTCCGGCAAACATGATACCATAGTTGGCATAACACGCTTGTTATCTGACACAAATAGGCCGCTGTTATTTAGGTGACCGTGGCTTACTGATACAAAACGAGACGAAATGCAGATGGACGCTACTGCCATGATAGCGCTTATATCTAAGGCAAGCTTTCCTATTGGGAGCAGCATTAGTTTGAGAAAAGTTGTAATATTTAATGATTTCAGACTTTTCCCATTATTTGTACTGTGAGACCTAGCTTCTTGCCAAATTTCATAATTTTAGGTCAACGGGAAGTACCCTGTAGGTTTTGCATTTTTTAATAAATGTATGGAGATGAGGACACAAAATGCCATATCTTTTGATTGCGTTGTTGTAAAAAATTTAAATTTTCAGATCTTGTGTGGTTCATGGATCCTAATATGTGGTTTTAATTTCAACCTGATACCTTTACCCGTTCGTGAGATAAAGGGTCTTGACAGACAGACAGACAGACAGACGGACAACAAAGTGATCCTATAAGGGTTCCGTTTTTTTCTTTTGAGGTACGGAACCCTAAAAATTGAATATCTTGTTACATAAATGACATATTTATTGTTAATTAGTTAATTAATATAAATAATTTCATAAGATGAACATTCATTTATGATATTTTCTCGAAATCACCTTAAGTTCTTGAAAATTTAACTAACCTCATAAGCATAAAATCTCCTTGCTCCTGGCCGAGATAAAAAAAAAACAAAAATAAAACACTAGTGCGGTAATATAATTAAAAAAACATGCGTGTTCAAAATAAGCTGGATTATGGACCTTAAAACAGTGCAAATAGAGCTGTATTATGAGCAAATGTGTTGAAAAATTTTTAACGAGTCACTTGAAGATGGGAGAGCGTCAGCACAGTTCAAGGGGTGTCGCGGTTTCAAGTCCCAACTCACGTCAAAATTTTCTTCATTTTGTAACTAATTTTATCTGTAACATCAATAATTTTAAGAAACAATAACATTCAGATGACTTAAATGTAAAACAAGTTACATACTAAAGATCCTCGGGTGCCACTTACGAATTTAATGCCATGGCGTCCGGTACTATGTAACATACCCGAGTGTTCATTATGTAAATAGGTTAGGTGTTGCAATTCGTAGAACACACCAACGAAATGTGTATTCTATACTATATGAATAATTATAGTTCTACCTCAGGTTCTAAGGCTTATACTATTCAATTGAAAACAAAAGCAGAATTGCGTTAACCTATTTAACATGGCCGAGGGCTCTCTTGAAGGAAATTTCACAAGCAAAATACATCTTAACATTTAACATCAAAACATGAAGCCTAAAACAATACAAGGTACAGTCCACGCGACGAGTTTAGGCCGCTGGGCGTAGTGGAGGAGGTATGCGCAGTAAGTAAGTAACGTGTAAGAGTAAGATTGAAGGAAGCGAAAAGAAACGGTATCACGAGAATAGGTGTAGGTGGTAGGGCTTTTCTGCAAAGTCCTTTCTGTCGTAAAGCACCAGTATTTGATGTCCCTCAACACAGAATCCTCAGAGAAAAAAACTGCATAAAAACTTATTTTGACGATGCCAAAAAATAGTCATGAAATAGTCATAAATAGTCACCAAAAAAAGGAAAAAAATAGTCGCGTTACAATTCTAGAGTTATAGCTATGGTTTGCTGAGGATTATGGCCATAGGCTATATACAGAATCCTCAGTTCTGATGCAAGCAAACCGTGGGGACTATCGACTTGGTTTTTATTTAAAAAAATAGTTATGAAATAGTCGTCGTGACTTCCAAATTCTCAAAAATAGTCGTTCAAGGATTTCAGAGTTACAGGGGTAGCTTGCTGAGGATTCTGTGCATAGCATTTCACGAACGCAGATTCCAGCAGAACGATTAGGTTTTTCTGTTTGATACTGATGTCAAAAAATAGTCAACAAATAGTCGTCTCAAACCATAATCACTTTGGTCAGGTTTACCTTGTAGAAGTATGTTAAAAATGCATGTTAACTTCGCCATACATTTTTCAACTCAAGTACAGTCGTGTTCAAAATGCATATCATCTTTGATGGTAACTATTTAGTTACTTTTTTTTTATGTATTTGGAACCCAATATGATTAATTCTGTAATAAAAAGCAAAGTTTATTTGTTTTCATGTTAAATAATATAGCTTAATAAACTACAATAATTGGTTTTAAACTAAAATAATAAAAAAAAACTTCTTTATGAATATATTCAGTAACTACAGATTATTTTTAAGTCAGTTTTTAGGGTTCCGTACCTCAAAAGAAAAAAACGGAACCCTTATAGGATCACTTTGTTGCCCGTCTGTCTGTCTGTCAAGACCCTTTATCTCACGAACGGGTAAAGGTATCAGGTTGAAATTAATACCACATATTAGGATCCACGAACCACACAAGATCTGAAAATTTAAATTTTTTACAACGACGCAATCAAAAGATATGGCATTTTATGTCCTCATCTCCATACATTTATTCAAAAATGCAAAACCTACAGGGTACTTCCCGTTGACCTGAAATTATGAAATCTGGCAAGAAGCTAGGTCTCACAGTACAAATAATGGGAAAAGTCTGAAATCATTAAATATTACAACTTTTCTCACAACTAATGATAACCAGTTGTGGTGAGCTCCCGTTTCAAGAACATTCATATAAGAGAGGGGTCAAGTTGGATGGTCGCTGAGGCGATTTTTGTTTTAGTTCTATTTTAAAACGGGAAAACTTACAAACTTGAAAATTGGTATGTTTATAGTGCAGAAGCTATAAAATAACAACAAATAATAAAATTTGGTCAAGCGCGTGTCGGACTCAAAAAATCTAGCACAACAACTTACTGAAATTTCAACTAATACAATTATGTTTATGTGGTGGTACGGAACCCTCAGTGCGCGAGTCCGACTCGCACTTGGCCGGTTTTTTGTATAAATCACAGTCTTCGTACGTATGTCCGTTAAATGGTTAAATGAGTAATACAGGGTGATAATTTTATTGCGTGCCATAGCTTAGGGGGTGTTTCAGTAACGATAAAGGAACACAAAAAAAAATCTACTTTAAAAAAATTCAGTAAATTTTAAAATTAGCCCTACGCAGAGGGCAATAACCCGCAGCGCAATGACCCAACTGAGGCTGCGCTTTTAACAAGCTGTTGTTAGTTTTAGAACTTACATTCAATTTTTAAGTAGGATTATTGAAAAAATGGAAATCCTAACTTGGAATAACGCGTTGTGTATTTACTGCTTCCATAGGCTGTAGTGTAAGTTAACTTTACATTTCATATAATTACCGTAGAACACGGCAATTGTCGTTTTAATAGCAACACTGTAGGGCACTTCAATACGCGCCGGCGGCGGCGGCGAGCGCTAGCTCGGTCACACAATTCGGTCGAGCCGAACGCCGCCATGCTATTGGTTAAACATATCTCGTCTCAGAATATTGGTGCTTTTTCTATTATACGACCCACGTTAAACATTTCCAACTCTGTTACTATGCCATTAAAACACTGATTTGTATTATTCTACTGATGTGCTATTGGGTAAAAGAAACACATATGCAGCGACATTTTAATTTTTAATGAATAGTTAAATGCGTAGGCAAACAACATTGATCAATCAAGAAATTAGTAAAGTTAGTATAGTTAATTTAGTAATATTTGCGAACCTACCAATTATTATTAAAGTATTTTTACTTACTGAATGCATCTGGGTTTAAGCCCGATATTCTAGTTTTACCTTTCCTTAAACGTGGAACCCACATTATAAGTTTTTAGACCAAAAGGTTGGGTCTGTGCACTGATATATCAGTCGGTTTATCCTCTTATTTACCTAATAAAAATAGATGACACAAAACTTGAAACTTGAAATCAATATCAAATAATTTTGTGTACGCGACTGTACAAAGGAAAAATGTATGGCGAAGTTCACATGCATTTTTAACATACTTCTACTAGGTAAAACAGACCGAAGTTATTATGGTTTGAGACGACTATTTGTTGACTATTTTTTGACATCAGTATCAAATAGAAAAACCTAACCGTTCTGCAGGAATCTGCGTCCGTGAAATGCTATGCACAGAATCCTCAGCAAGCTACCCCTGTAACTCTGAAATCCTTGAACGACTATTATTGAGAATTTGGAAGTCAAGACGACTATTTCATGACTATTTTTTAAAATAAAAACCAAGTCGATAGTCCCCACGGTTTGCTTGCATCAGAACTGAGGATTCTGTATATAGCCTATGGCCATAATCCTCAGCAAACCATAGCTATAACTCTAGAATTGTAACGCGACTATTTTTTTCCTTATGGTGACTATTTATGACTATTTCATGACTATTTTTTGGCATCGTCAAAATAAGTTTTTATGCAGTTTTTTTCTCTGAGGATTCTGTGTTGAGGGACATAGTATTTGCACTGCTTGAATTGGAGGCAGCGAAATTACCGGCACATGACACATACTATCTTAGTTCTCAGGGTACCTAATAGTGGACAATGTACAACGCTAATATTGATAGAAAGCCGCAAATCGATGTACGGGATTGCCGTTTGGTACATGGAGGTTACAACAATCATTTTGTGCGGCAGCTCTTAACAATATTCCCCGGGTTCTCGAGACTGGAATGTTTGGGAATATCCCAGATATTGTAGAACATTCCAGAGCACTCGAATGTTGTGGAATATTCTGGAACATTGTGGAAAGTTTAGTCTATTATTCCAACTACCAGATAATCTCATATCAACTCCCTGAGCGAAACCGGGAACACCAGGTAATATTGCAATAATTGCTTAAGAATGTTACCATAGAATGTTGTAAATACTACATAAGGAAAACATCCAAAAATAATCTTAGCGTCGATTCGTGTCATTGACACTATGTGGTTTGCGCTTGGTAAAAGTCGGTGGTATGTCGACAACATAGGGGTGGAACCCTAACCCTTGTCTAGTCTCACGTAGGAGGAAGGGAGATGGTGGTACCAGGTCGAGCAATTTAGACGCACACTCATCGAAATGTATACTATAGAATACCGACAAGCAGGCCACTTTGCGACGGTGGTCAAGGCTCTGCAGCTTTGCCTCGACAAGTGTCTCATCACCAATGAACTTCCTGACACGCTTGTTGATTGGTATTTTGCAAACTTTTCTTACAGGTGCCAGCAGTAAGTACTTCTTACCCGATCGGACTTGTGCTTAATATAGATAATAAGAACACAAAAACTCCCCCTCTGAAAACAAAGAAGGAATTATCTTTAGCTTACTCTTCGGTCTCCGAAAATTCGATCATGTATCGGAGTTTCGCACCAAGTTTAACTGGCTTCCCATCAGACTTCGCAGAAATATCCACATCCTATCCTTCCTGTACACCATCCTTTTTAATCCTGCTACTCCTCTCTACTTAAAAGAAAGGTTTGAGTTCCGCACCCTCACCGATGGCCATCTCCGCTCCTGCGTCAACCTCTCCCTCGTCTTTCCTGTTCACTCCTCTCGTGTCTACTCTAATTCCTTCTCCGTTCAAGCGGTTAGACTGTGGAACCTGCTTCCTGAGAATGTGAGAAGGTCACTCAACATAGCCGCGTTCAAATGTTCACTGAGGAAACTCTGGGGTCACAATACTGACACTTGAGCAGCAAGTTGATTTATATATTTTGGTACGAGTATTTATCTCATTACTTTATATATTTTATTATAATATGTTTGTCATATATATTTGATTTATTTATAGGTATATATATGTATTACTATTATTATTATCATAAGTAGGTAGGTTATTTTATTTCTTGTGTTTATGCATTAATTTATTTATTTATCCGTTGTACTTAGTAAATAATATTAACAATTCTTTATATGTAGGTATTCTGCAAAAATATTGTCAACTCCTTTAGCCTTTCTAAGGTTGGCTGGAAGAAATTCCATTTAGGGATAAGTCCGCCTTTGCTAGGTACTATTCTCGTTTGTAATTTGTCTCCTTTCATTTTTGATGCAATAAAAAATATATACATACATACTCGTACATACAAACCAAAACACATCTGTTTAAGGTTTTTTTATGTTAAAAGTGAGTAGACGAGCAGGAGGGCTGCCTAAATTGGCCACTAATAAGACAGTGAAGCGCGTTGCCCACCTTGACAACTAAGATGGTATGAGTCATGTGTTGGTAATTTCACTGGCTCCCTGCCCTTCAAACTAAAACGCAGCAGTGGAAACACTGCTGCTTTACGGCAGAAAACCAAGACGTTATGACAAGGACCTTCGGACCCTCAAGGAGTAAACTCAGCAGCGTTCTTCTGTGTATCGTACCACCTTACATTCTGCGGTCACCAACGTTTCATGGGATGTTATGATAATGATATGATGTAATGAAGTCGCACTCACTTGTCGAAATTATTGTTTTTTTATTCTACAGGTTCAGGATGAGATCAACGGACCACCGCCTGCATACGAATCCGTAATTGACGAACCTGCCGTGCCTAAAGATTGTTCTTTACAAGTGAGTTGGTTTTCATACTATGATCAATTTTTTTTCGTTTAATCCAACGCTTACCAACACATTTTGCGGCTATGTTAGAAGCAATCGACTAAAGCTGTCAGAAAAAACAAGTTTGTAAAACAATGTTATTCTTTCTGTCAAATATACTCTGGTTTTAGTCTCATAGCTGCAAAATAGATTGGTAAGCGTTGGAATAAACGAAAAAAAAAGAGGTTTAATTATCTATCTTTCATGTATACGACGCATGCATTCTATTGGGTTTTCTTAAGAGGCTACCTCCCGTCCACTAGCGCCCCCATCAGTTAAAAAATAATACTTATAACGTTCTTAAAAACAACCCTGAATGAACCAAAAAAGACCCTGTAGAACCCAAGAAATTCAAAAGGACCTAAGATAACCCAAAATGACTCAACAGAACCCAAAGAGACTTAAACTTTATTTTACAGAGTAAATAGTTTCTAAATAAATAAAGATACTTTTACTTCAATCTGTCTTTCCGGATTTTTGATGAGTTTTATATTTAGCGAGTAATATTTTTTTTAACTGATGGGGGCGCTAGTGGACGGGAGGCTGAATTGTCTTGAGTACTTTGGGTTCTCTTGAGTCTCTTTGGGTTCTGTTGAGTCATTTTGGGTTATCTTAGGTCCTTTTGAATTTCTTGGGTTCTACAGGGTCTTTTTTGGTTCATTCAGGGTTGTTTTTAAGAACGTTATTCAGAACATACCTGCCTTCGAGGTCCAGTGGTTAGAGCGCTCGGCTCTCGATCCGGAGGTTATGGGTTCGATTCCCGGTGGGGCATTGTCAAACAAAAGTCTCTTTATGAGACCTCCCCAGTTTGGTTAGGAAAATGCAGGATGAATCTCCTGATTGTCAGAAAAGTTAGATGGTTCCGTGCTTCGGAAAGCACGCTAAGCCGTTGATCCCGGCTACTATCTACGGATTTAGTCGTTAGTGAGCACAACTCTGACACCAGGGTCTGTGAAGGTCGGACCTTGCAACCCACACAACATGATGATGAGAACATAAAACTGAAGAACTTCCCCAAAGAGACATGGATCGAAAAAGGAGAAAAAAAATTCAATATCCCATACAAACTCCACGTTTGCCAGCGCAGGTTTTTTTGTGGGAAAGCGTAAAAAAATCTCTTTTTTCGAAGCATGTTTTCGGTAGTTGCACTGGTTCCCTTACTCTTCAAAACGTAACTTAGCAGAGACGCACTGTCGAGTTACAGCAGAAATGGGCAAGTATTTCCCCAGACACATTTTGCACAAATATCACCTACTAAGGCGATCAATAAGTAATGAGAATGTTCCAGAAATTAAACAACTACTGATAAATTAATTAAGCACTTTTCTACATACACGTAGCTTCCAAATTTTTTCTTCATTTGGTCCTGCAAAAAGCTCTCCGTATGGGATCCATGACTTTAATTTTGTTTCCGTATCTGCTTCTCGTTCGGTATTATTTCGATCGTAGGAACAGAAGAAGGCACTATCGCTACTTACTTAATTGACAGATTCAACTGACATTTCTCTATGCACAAAGGTGCATGCATAGGCTGACTTTACGTCTAACTTAAGGCATTATCTAATAGTAGACCTTAGGGTGATGGAGAGACAGGTTGGTAGGTGCATAATTTAAAAGAAAAGATATGTAATTAAGTAAAGTATCCAGTATCCAGTTTTTCAAAACTTTCAAATTGTTTGCTGGATTGTGTGGAACTTTAACTCATTATTTATACGTTTTTAAATGTCACGAGCTAGGAATTAGTCACCTTTTTTTTTGCTTGAAATAAACTATCAATACTCGTAAACATCAAAAGACTTTACGAACAAAATATTGTTCATTCTCACAACTTTTTGGTCAGCCCTCGTACAAGATAGTATGATATGCCGCCGGTCCAAATTAGTCTGAAAGGCACATAAATGTTACGATATGACGAGCTGCATCACGAATGTAAGGAGTATTATGTTATACACGAAATATTACACATTTCCTTGACTTACGACGTGGTATAAAAAGTCTCGTAAGGACGGGAACTCTAATTGTAATAATCTTCCTTAGAAATGAAATCGCACACGTCAAAGAATATTCGATTTTTCATTCCGAATAGAATCCATAAGGGTTGCCAAATAACTGTTCTGCCGAAGAAAAATGCCTAACGATCCCGTACGATTTTTGAAGTATTTTTAAACGTTTTATAAAACACAAATGACACATCCAACAGAGTCTTGTCACTCTGTAGCAAAAAACCATCAACCTTTTAATCACCAGCCAGATAACTTTCTGGGTACACCCTGTAAGTATATACGAGTGTGGTCTCTTTTCGCTTTGAAATGGAACTTTTCTTTTTAATTTTTCAGGAGGTGATAACTGAGCCTTGTCCACGTTGCACGGCCGCACGCCCTGACAGCGGTCTACCGTCATACGAAGCTGCGGTGCTATTGAAGGATACTAGATTATAATATGCTCTGAGGCAGCCCTGTCTGGGTATCATAAGAAGAACTAATGTCAATTTTGTTGCCCGAGCGTAGATAAAGCGTTTATGTATCTAAATGATTGTGCTATCGTCTAATGATCACGAATCGTTAGTATAGTTTATTTACCGTAGTGCGAAAAAAATCGTTAGAACTATTCTATATATGCTTGAAAAGACGTTAGTTACATACATTTTTTTTTCGTTTTGTATTATATAAACTCAAATATAACAAATGTTCTAAGGAAGATTTAATTAAGATATTAATGTCACAACCCATATACAAAGAACAGCACTCCTAACCGTCCATTAAAGACAGAGCTGAGAGAAAATGTGTATGATCCAATTTTTTGGTTTAATCCAACGCTTACCAACACATTTTGCAGCTATGTCATAAGCAATCGGTTAAAGCTGTCAGAAAAATCAAGTTTGTAAAACAATTTTATTCTGTCCGTCAAATATACTCAGGTTTTAGTGTCATAGCTGCAAAATGTGTTGGTAAGCGTTGTAATATGGATTATACATATGTCGTGGCCAGATCTTAATACTCAGAAACCTAGCCTCGCCTTTGATGAAATGGTTAGCTTATCATGAAGTGCACATTTCTAAAGTCTGGCAATGGCATGTAAGGGACAGCCTTCCGAATACTAAAAGGGCATGATCAGTCAACGTAACTGAAAAACTTTCAGCGAACAAAACTTTCAGGAAATTGACAAAAAAATCGGCCTCTCCATACAAAATTGCAAACTTGATTGGACAGTTTGTATGGAGAAGCCGATTTTTAGGGTTCCGATACCAAAATGGTAAAAAAAAGGAACCCTTATGGTGCCGCTCTGTCTGTCTGTCTGTCTGTCTGTCTGTCCGTCTGTCTGTCACACCTCTATATCTCAGCAACCACTTATGCTATCAACCTGAAATTTGGAATAGTTTTAGAATATAGTTGCCCAACTTAATTGCACAAGAAAAATTTTTGAAAAAAGTATGATTATTAATATAAAGGGGGCCAAAATAGGGGGGGCCAAATTTCAAATTGTCGCTACTAGGTCGAGTGGGGTATCATATGAAAGGGCTTTACTTGTACATTTTAAAATATATTTTTGTATTTTTTTAAATTTCTTAGTTTTAAAGTTATGATGAAAAATGTCAAGAAAAATACCATTCCCCCCCCCTTATCTCCGAAGTTTGAGTAAGGAAAAATCTGAATTAATTACAGTTGACAGAAGTTTATATAAACTTTACAGCAAAAATAAAACGATCTTTCTAAGTTGCACAGTTTTTCAGAAATCTGCAAAAAACCTTTACAAACAAATTTAGTTTTGCGGTCCTGAAAATGGACTTTATTGCTTCCAAAAATACTATAGGTATATCGGAACCCTCGGCGCGCGAGTCCGACTCGCACTTGACCGGTTTTTTTTTCATTTCCTGAAAGTTTTGTTCGCTGAAAGTTGTTCAGTCACGTTGACTGATCATGCCCTCTCAGTATTCGGAAGGCTGTCCCTTACACCCGGTATACATAATTACATACCCTTTCGCACAATAACATTTTCTCAACATGCCACATCATGAAATAGTCACTTCCACGAACAGGCAACGACATATACAAAAACTACATTTCAACTACAAGTATATTATCAATTTCGCCGAATGACTTTTCTCTCAACTCCGCCGTTAGGAATGTTGTTGTTTGTGTCTAACAGTGAAAATAATTCTGTTATACATATAATCCAAGAACTTCTGTTATTTCAGTTCTTATATCTTTTTCCTTTCACTTGCTTCTGGCGGACACTTATTAATTTTTATCCCACATAGGTCGCGTCTCCAAGATGTCCACTTTCTTCCATTTTTCTCTGAGTTTAGACAGTTGTGCGAGTTTTAGTGCTGTGAAGTTGTATTATAGCCGAGCGGATCGAGGTTCCAAACTCTTTGTATTATAGCTTTCCTCTCTGCAAGATCATCCATCATATCAGCATTAGGTCGAGATTTCCAAGCACCTTTATGTTGTGTACGTGACTGTATTAGCTACAGGGTGTTAGAAAACGGCGGATTTAGAACTGAACAACTGTCTTAAGTTTTTTTATACATTTCATATTCAGTTGTGTACGTTTGTAGCTGGTCAATTGTACTACCAGACCACTTAGTGTATAGGTGTAGGCAACGAAGCAGTTGACCCCAACATAAATTTCTCAGACAGGATGATAAAGAATCATTATTTAAATATAAATTCAAAATATCCAAAAAAAAAATACAAAAAAAAATTTCATACATTTTTGTAATTTTTGTATGGAAAAATTTTAAGTACCCATTTTTTATAGAAGGTTATTCTCATGTAGTGTTATACCCCAGCAAAGTTTCATCGACTGAGGATTTAATGCGGGGGTCTTCATACAACGATCCGCTTCGTTGCCTAAACTAACTAGTAACACGAGTAATTCGATTGTCTTTGATACTATTCGGTGACGAAAACTTTCTCACTTTTGATTCGATTTTTATTTTAAATTCGTTTTGTATTCGACTTCAGAATAGAAGAGTTGAAAGAATCAAACAAAAAGTGCATTGAGTTTTCTTAAATAAAACGATAGATAGTTTTAGTATTAGAATTTTACATAAAGAAATAATATAGAATTTCGCAAACACTTTTTAGCGACAAAGATTGTATGGGATAAACCGAAAAAAAAACTCGTTTCAGAATCATATTTTTTTAGGAAAATTCTTCAGATTTATGCTTTGTGTAACGTTACAAAATAACCCGGTATTTTTTATTTACTTTGCGATAGGTGTTTGTTAGTTAAGCAATCTAGCCATTTCGGCAAACCGTTCGTTACACTCTGTATCCCCACGGCTATATTACCTATATGTAGGTACTTAATTTAAAATTCATAGGAAGCAACCACATACAAGACATTTGATATATCAGAAGATTTATAATGCGGTTTTAAAGATTTAGGAAAAACGGATTTATTTATAAATCTTACAAAATAAATCAAAAGTCGCTTCATTGTAAATAATCTTTTTGTAACAAAAAATGTTTAAAAAACTTTATTTTTTCGTTTATTCCAACGCTTACTTACCAATACATTTTGCAGCCACGACACTAAAACCAGAGTATATTTGACGGAAAGAATAACATTGTTTTACTAACTTGTTTTTTCTGACAGCTTTAACCGATTGCTTTTGACATAACTGCAAAATGCTGTTGGAATAAACGAAAAAAATTAAAACCGGCCAAGTGCGAGTCGGACTCGCGCACTGAGGGTTCCGTAAAAACCTGTACGTATAAAAGTAAAAGTAATGGTATTTTGATTGCTAAAAAACTTTATTATGTGACGTAAGTAACTAAAATTTATATTTTCGTTGATAGAATGAAAGATAAATTGCGGCGGAAAAAAAACTACTTACTAGATCTCGTTCAAACCACTTTTCGTTGGAAGTTTGCATGGTAATGTACATTATATATTTTTTTTATTTTTATCATTCTCTTATTTTAGAAGTTACAGGGGGTTACACACATTTTACCACTTTGGAAGTGTCTCTCGCGCAAACTATTCAGTTTAGAAAAAAATTATATTAGAAACCTCAATATCATTTTTGAAGACCTACCCATAGATACGCCACACGTATGGGTTTGATGAGTTTTTTTTTTTTGAGTTTTAGTTCCGAGTATGGGGAACCCTAAAATTTATTGCTTTTTATGTATTTTTCTGTGAAAATCTTAATGCGGTTCACAGAATACATCTACTTACCAAGTTTCAACAGTATAGCTCTTATAGTTTCGGAGAAAAGTGGCAGTGACATACGAACGGACAGACAGACATGACGAATCTATAAGTGTTCCGTTTTTTGCCATTTGGCCACGGAACCCTAAAAACTTTCCCAAAGAACGGAGTCTTGAAAAAAATAACATAATACAGCCTGAATATCGTGATGATTTCGAATGGAGAGATCGATTTAAAATTATGCGACCAAAACATGCTCGTTTTGGATAAGTTGTTCAGTTTCGTTGACTTTAGTAGTAAAAGCAAGCAAGAGCCTTAAATAAAATTTTTGAACGGAACAAAACATAGCCTATAATCCATTTTTTCCGTTTATTCCAACGCTCACCGACACATTTTGCAGCCATGACACTAAAACCAGAGTATATACGACGGAAAAAATAACATTGTTTTACAAACTTGTTTTTTCTGACAGCTTTAACCGATTGCTTTTGACATAGCTGCAAAATGTTTTGGCAAGCGAGGGAATAAACGAAAAAATGGATCATAATTTAGTTGATTTGTATTTTTACGTAAAGCCTAAAATAGTAGATTAGTAGCCAAGGGCTGTAAGGCATCAATTGCAGCCCGAGATATTTAGGCGCACGAGTGCAGCGAGGGCGCCTATAGTTCGAGGGTGCAATTGATGCTTAGTCCCGAGCTAACTACTCTGCTTTACATCTCGATTGTGAGGTAAGTAGGTACTTATTACCACCAAATTGTAGATGACCAATCAGCGCTCTGGGGTAATATGTAGCTAGAAAAGCCCTATGGCGGTAAGTAATAAAAAAAACTTCACTCTTTCAAAACTCAATCACTTACCGCCCTAGGGCTTTTCTAGCTACATTATTACCCTAGAGCGCTAATTGGTCACCTACAAGCCCCATTTGGGGGTAATAAGGACCTACTTACTTACCGAATATGAGAGATGTAAAATATGTTATAATAGTAAAATAGTAAACAACTAAGTATACTAAGTGCTAAGTGTAGTAGTAAGTATTTGTGACCAGGTAGATAAGTAAACTAATAAAGAATATGCAAAAAAAAACAACATTTTAGTAACTTCCATTTTGACTAGCTTTTCTTGTAATTTTGTATACAACATCTAAAAAAAACACAAATTCTCGGACCAAGTCACTAAATTCTATTTCACGAGTTTTACAAAGCAGCGAAGCCAGCAAACAACGATTACCAGGAGAAAAATAATTATTAGAAGAGCCTAATAATAATTCTTTGCTGTCACATCCTCCGGTCAAGCTAAATAAACTCATAATTGGAAAGCATGCCCAGTCCCAGCCGGGAAACAAGCGTAATAATACCTTTTGACATAGGCCATTTAAGTATTTTTAAATCAAACATCATCATAACGTCCCCTGCATCATCATCAGACTGACCCTTCAAAATTCCAGCTTTAGCTGGAACAATGTGGACGGGGAGTACCAAAGTCACCACCACCATGCACCATTCGGCACCATGGACTGCAGTTGTTTGTGACCGCAGTATGTAAGATGGTACGAAACACAGAAGGACGTTGCTGCCCTTCCCTTAGTCACCTCTTACGACACCGGCGGGTAGAGATGGGCACCACACGGGGAAATTTACCATTACCATAACATACCGTGAAACGTCCACTACAGGACAGGGAGCTCCCACCAGAACTCCAGCTTTTGCTGGAACCATGTGGAGGGGAAGTACCATAGTCACCACGCGTGTTAGCTTTGCGGCTGGCAGCATTGGTGACCGCAGTATGTAAGATGGTAGGATAGAAGGAAACTGCTGCCCATCCTCCGGTTTATAGTCCCATAGTCGCCTTTCACGGTACCCGCAGGTAGTGACGGGTTGGTATAACTATTCTTTGCCGGCACCACACGGGCAAAATAATATAATCTAATTTAATGACATAAAGAAAATTCGTCATCATCAAACGAGTATCAGCCGGAAAGACGTCCACTGATAGAAATCGGCTTCCCTGCAGATCATCACGAGTACCGGTCCAACGCTGCTCGCATCCAGCAGCAGCTTTCCTGCGAGCTTGACCAGATCATCGGTCTAACTTGTGGGGGTCTGTCACGTTACGTCTTCTGATTCATGGTCGCCACTCTATATAGAACCCTTACGACCCATCGAGCGATGTGCCCTACCCACTGCCACCTGAACTTGGCACTTCTCAGAGCTATATCGTTACTTTGGTTCTTCTGCGGATTTCCTTAAATTTTCTCCTCCTAAAATTGTATGGAGAGAGTTGCATCGGATCGGTTTATGGAAAGTGTTGCTTCGGATCTCCTAAAATTGTATGGAGAGAGTTGCATTAAATGTACTTTAGGGGTTAATTTATTAAATTACCAGTAAAAACATTCAATCCCCGACATAACGTTGATATTCTTAAAACCAGTATAAGGTGAACTCAACCTGTATAATATTTACCATGTAGCACAGGTCAGCTTATACTGGTACTTTGACAATTTTTTTTTTTTTACAAAATTGCCGGATTTAATTATTTTCAGCTTCGAATAGCCTATATTTACTATTTAAAATAATATTTTCTAAATGTGTATTTTATGCAACCTCATATCGTAGATTGACTGGACTAATAAATTTACTTCTTACAAAAATAGTCAGTTTCAATATTTATTAATATTGCTGTGAAAATATCAACTTATGTAATACTTATTTCGAACGTTCATTTTCGAAAGTGGCCGAAGCGTACTCGAAACCACGTTAATATAGGTATAGCTGAACTATTTTGCTTTTCAACGGAAATGGAAATATGAAACTTTATAGCTCTAGTTAGTTTATATTCACCTATATTCAAGTACACGAATCTAACAAGTTATCGGAATATCGTTTTATGGTACATTCACACCGAAGTAATTTACAAGACGCAACATTGTACAACATTATGATACATTTTTATAGATTGTTTCCGCAGGATAGGGTGTAAGTTTTAGCGAAGCGGGTGACAGTGATTTCTAGGCTTGTATACTTCTTTTATTCAGGCACAGTGGCTGGGGCAAGCTGCTGCTATTAGAGTGGACCGACGATTGTGAGTACAAGACAACACCCATACAACGATCTCATTAAGGGTGAAAGCAGTTGCCCTACTACAGTGTGAAATATCTGCGTTAAAGTTACGTACAGTGGTCTCAAGGTCCAAAATAATTTCAATGAGGCGAGGTGAAGTTGACTGTACGCACGGCAGAAATATGGCAACACATACTTTAAATGGTATACGCTGAATTAGCGCCACTCTACAATCGCCCGAAACCTGTTCAAGGTTAAAGTGTGACCACAGACGTGCGGCCGTCTGTACATACATAAGCTATTCTGCGTTAGGAAAATGTGATTTTAAGTAATTTGTCTACATTTTCTTTGAAATGCCTATTTAAAAATAGCTACGGTTCACATTCAACTTTACAACTAATAACCTAAAAATAGTGCAAAATTAGTATTCTATCCGGTAGCGAATAGCAAATTTATTTCAACACTATTTTTACCTGAAGTTTTTAGAAGGCAGGACCAGCGATGGATGGGGATGCCAGGTTGTACAGAATCTGTAAAGTTCTACAATTTATGTGTAATTCTACCACGATAAGCAGGATCTACTTAATTTTAATATTTCAGTAGAAAACAAGAAAATAAAAGCGACACTTGCACTATTTCAGTCACGAAGTGGCAACAATTTCCGTTATTTTCCATAATAAAATCGTTTTATTATTGCAGTATATGTTCCACAATTGTGCTTTCCACTTATTGAAATGTACGCTTGAATTCACGCGATTAGAAAATGGTAAATCACTGCACCACCAATCCGAGTAGGAAACTACTTTAGAAGGAAAATAAAATACTAATTCCACGTAAAAAAGAAACATTATGAAATTGATAAAAAAATACATTGTGTATAGTTCTAAATTAAGATTTATTTAGTATGAAGGGGATGATAAAAGTAGAGAAAGCGATGGTAGTTAGTAGGTATGTCAAGATCGCAGCAGTTGGAGGTCTGTGGTCTCTGCCTACCCCGACAGGAAAGAGCCGTGATGATGTTTATGTATGTATTCGCACCAGTTTTTTTGGATATCTACTCTCCCAAAATGTAAGGAACAGCTGATATTTTTTACGAGATATTAAAGAAGTTACTATTTTTAAAGTTGCTCGTCAAGTAATGATGATGGGTTTACACGTACTTTCAAACCTAACTCGCCCAAAATGTATGGAACAACTGATATTTTTAATACTAGATTTGAGAGTAGTTACAATTTAGTTGGTCATGGGTACAAGAAGTGGTTTCTATATATATGTCGGCATATTACTAACAGTGCCTCATTAGTCCGAGTGAAGACTCCATGGTCGTGGCTTCTGGAATAGAGTTTCAGCTAATTAATTGTAGACTAGACAGCTGTTGCTCTGACAAAGTGCGGATGTCAAAGAACACGTCACAAAAATCTAGCTTGGAAAAAGATTGGTGCAAGTTCTATTTTATCCGCAAATTGTAATAATATTCCAGTAGTGGAATCATCAATAATAATGATTCAGTGTATAATTAGCAGACAATTGTACTTCAGTTATAATAGTCAAATTACTGATGTGCCTACAAAGTTATATCTGGACCCACTATAGATAAGGAGCTCGCAGACATTTTCGCTATATGATTTGCACGTATTTCATATCTCTGTACTATTGGCCTTCTGCGCCGATATCAGAAGTGGGATAAAGAGACACAGCTCAATATTTTAATCATGTGTGCAAGTATTTCAGTTTCACGGATCTGCGTAAAAGTACAGTCGTGGCGAGAAATTGTTGAGCAAGTACAATCAAGAAAATTAAGTGCTGTACATACATTTTATGATAAAAAAGGAACCAAGTTTAATGAGTTTTAATACCTGATATGTCGTAATGTTCAAAATTATATGCGCTTAGATGGTGACAAAAAGCGTAATTTGCAAAAGTATCGTAAATTAGAAAGGCGTTGATGAATTTTTAAATAACGGATGTTAAAGGCGCTTACGGTACATACGAAGAAGACAAGACTTGCTTGTGGTTGTGAAATTATGTAATTTTCGACTTTGTAGAATGGAATCAAAGTTACGTACGGTAGCGACGATGTGTTCCTACGGTGTTTTTATACAACATTAACCAGATTAACCAGATGTCTGTAAAATTAAAATGGAAATAAACGAAATCTGAATGAATACCGATTAAATAAAAAACAAAATGCAATGAAATGAAACGAAACTAAATAATTTGATCACACAGCTAATGCTGACTGGTTGAAATGGTGATCGCTGTGACTGTAGGATGCCAGTTGAAACCAAGAGCACTAAATACAAGTATACAAAATAGTGGAGAAGAAACATTTTTGGGTCTCAATGTTGATGAGCATCTTAATTGGAAATTTTGTATCAACTCAATGCGTGAAAGACTCAGTAAATTCGTATTTGCGTTAAAGAGAGTTTCTCAAACAATCTCAAAAGATGCTACACTAACCACATATCATGGATATCTGTCGTCAGTCCTTAGCTATGGTGTGCTATTTATGGGGACACAGCGTTGATCTAGAGGATGTGTTCAAGTTAAAAGATGTTCTTCTAGCAAACAAATGATTTGATTGATTGATTGTTTGAAAATCTGTGATAGACCCGCGAAGCTCTACAGGGACGAATTTTGGATACTTAATAAGACTTCGTAACCAAAATCCACGTAACTAAGATGAAAATGCTTAGATGGGCTGTTGGCACTTAATTGGATAGACTCAGGAACGTACATGTTAGTGGAAATTTCAAAGTAGTGCTTATTCTAGACAAACTTCAATAGAGTCAGCTCCGGCGGTACGGATTAGGTATGTGATGCGCTGAGAAGAAGAGCACCTCTTTAAGTCTGCGCTAAATATTGACAAAGGGAAACAAGCCGAAATAACCCCTGGGATGCCAAAGAGCTACTTGGTGGACGAAAATGTAAGAACTTACAAAAAATATTGTGGCCGATTATAACGACAGAGCCAACGGTTGAAAATGTATTTAGGGGTTCGACTCCAAATTAAAATGGGGAGAGAGGCATGGAGAAAGAAAAGAGACAGGAAGTGTACTGATTTTTAATACAAATTGCCCAAAGTATAGTGATTACTAGTAATACTCAACAAACCATTGCTGTATTCTTACGAGTAGCAATATCGGACAGCAGAAATGGAATTTATTTGATGTATGTGAATGGTCTGTACATAGACAGATTATATTGATGTGACCTACCTTATGGATATCCGGTGAGCATGTTCCTTATTGTGAGATAGTATGACATGTGACGCACATAATTTGAAATTGCTATGTTGATAATATGATTTGAAGTTACTCAGTTGGTTTGGGTGGTTGTAGGGCGATTACTGTTGAGCTGATAGAAAGGACAATGTCGTACGGGCCAGCCCGATTCGTTGGGTGGTTGAAGGTTCGCATTGGTCCAATCTATGTTTGTGGAGTTGATAGAGAGGGCAATGTCGTACGGGCCAGCCCGACTTGGTTGGGTGGTTGAAGGTTCGCATTGGCCCAATCTGTGTTTGCGAAGCTGGTCGGACAGTGGCGGATCCGGTCCATGCCCATCGGGGCTGGTCGAAGGGACACACTGGTCCGGGCCAGGCTTTGTTGATGGTTGGATGGACAGTGGTGGATCTGGTCACCGTGCCCATTAGGGATGGTCGAATGGACACACTGGTCCTGTCCGTGATTTATGTGGGAAAGATGTCATCCGGTCCATAGTGAGATGGTCGAAAGGGTACATGCTTTCAGAGTTGGGTTGAAGGGGCACATATATGCCTTCAGAGTAACTTCACAATGAGTGGTTTCAGTTTTGTGTGTGATGATGATCTTGATTGTCAGGATAGACGAGCGGATTGCTTGGTGATCTTGTTTTTATTTGTTTTAGGATATTGTCAATGGATCAACGCCCGAGGACGGTCGTATTATCAGAATGGCCGTGTCGGCATATTACTAACAGTGCCTCATTAGTCCGAGTGAAGACTCCATGGTCGTGGCTTCTGGAATAGAGTTTCAGCTAAGTAATTGTAGACTAGACAGCTGTTGCTCTGACAAAGTGCGGATGTCAAAGAACACGTCACAAAAATCTAGCTTGGAAAAAGATTGGTGCAAGTTCTATTTTATCCGCAAATTGTAATAATATTCCAGTAGTGGAATCATCAATAATAATGATTCAGTGTATAATTAGCAGACAATTGTACTTCAGTTATAATAGTCAAATTACTGATGTGCCTACAAAATTATATCTGGACCCACTATAGACAAGGAGCTCGCAGACATTTTCGCTATATGATTTGCACGTATTTCATATCTCTGTACTATTGGCCTTCTGCGCCGATATATAGATAGATAGATAGATAAATTCTTTATTGTCACACAAAAACAAAACAATACACAGGAGACTCTTAAAACTAGGGTGGACAAAGGCGGTCTTATCGCTTAAAGCGATCTCTTCCAGACAACCTTAGTTGCTTGTAGGAAAATGTAAATAGTAACTGTAGTAGTGTGCCAATGCCAATATATAGATAATATTTAATGTAAATACAACTACAATAAAAACAAAATATACACAAATAAATAAATAAAAAATACATATAAAAATATATATAAAATATATAGACAAATAGATAACATATAAATATATACAAACTCAGTTGCAAACTAAGGTACAATTTTATTAAGTAAGAAGTATATATATATAGTCCTGATCGTAAATAAATAAATTATCGATAGAAACAATGTAACATTCGATATTTTTGAAGGTCTGGCAACCATTCGCACTCTCATTTGTATTCGGGCCCCATTCAAAAGTGGCCGCTTAAGGCCGCAGAATTAATGGTGCTTGTCATCGGGAACCAATTCTAAGTAGCGCATGGGTAGCAGGCAGCAGTTCTGCTAATTACTTCACTTTTTGTTATTGTAGAGACAAATTACAATAATTTCATTTTCCTTCTGTCAACTGGGTGATGGGGATGATGTGATATGTCTCACGTGCCGATTTGTTTTGACACTAATAAGACAACAAAGGGGCGTTACGCGCCCTGAGCTAAAATTAAATGCAAAAAGTGAACCTCACTCAACCTAACCAATAATATCCGTTAGGTAAAACAAACACAACCTAACCGATTAGGTTCAGTTAGGTTCTCTTGTCAGAAGCGATATGTTCGTTTGAGATTAAAAAAATTGGCCAAATACTGAACGAATTCAGGGTTGTTGATTAAACACCTGTATTTTTTAGGTTTATGATAGCAACATTTTTTGTTCTTCAAGTTGTTATCACTGCGACATAGAGATTGTCAAGTCAGCTAGCCTAGCTAACCCTGTTGACAGAGTTTTCAAGCTGCCAAATGACATGGCTTATTAGCGACCACAATAGTAGCCGAGATCAATGACTTAACATGCCTTCCGAAGCACGGAAACACTTTAGACGTTTATTTGAAGCAACAAAAAAAAATAAAAAGGCTTTTTTTAAAAACAGCACCTAGAACTTAATCAAGAAACTGCACGGTGAAATTGCAGTGGTCGCTTTTCGGGCAAGGAATGCTGTAATTTAGCTGTCTTTCACACTCGTTCGGTCTGTGACTGCACATTCTTGGCTTACTTATACTACAGGGTGGTCTTACGGAAAAAAATGTTATAGATGAAATCAAGAGAACACATTTTCGATAGTTTTGAAGTTCTAAATTCCTTTGCTCAGAGAAAAGAAGTGCTAGAATCATGTCATGATGTAATACACATATCATATAATACTAGTGAACTAGCCTATAATCATTTTCATACCAATTATTGGTATTTCTTCATACTGATTTGTAGCTATCCAGTGGACATTTCAAAAGATAGTTAAAAACGCGCTCTTCGGAACTTACTTCGGAACGCAAGCCCGAAAATCGTGTTACTCTTTTTAGGGATCCGATACCAAAATGGTAAAAAAAGGAACCCTTATGGTGCCGCTCTGTCTGTCTGTCCGTCCGTCTGTCTGTCACACCTCTATATCTCAGCAACCACTTATGCTATCGACCTGAAATTTGGAATAGTTTTAGAATATAGTTGCCCAACTTAAATGCATATGAAAAAAAATTGAAAAAATATGATTATTAATGTAAAGGGGGCCAAAATATAGAGGGGGCCAAATTTCAAATTGTCGCTACTAGGTCGAGTGGGATATCATATGAAAGGGCTTTACTTGTACATTTTAAAATATATTTTTGTATTTTTTTAAGTTTCTTAGTTTTCAAGTTATGATGAAAAATGTAAAAAAAAAAACAAACCAAAACCAAGGGGGGGCCCTTATCTCCGAAGTTTGTGTAAGGAAAAATCTGAATTAATTACAGTTGACAGAAGTTTACGTAAACTTTACAGCAAAAATAAAACGATCTTTCTAAGTTCCACACTTTTTAAGAAATATACAAAAAACCTTTACAAACAAATTTAGTTTTGCGGTCCTGAAAATGGACTTCATTGCTTCCAAAAATACTAAAGGTATATCGGAACCCTCGGAGCGCGAGTCCGACTCGCACTTGACCGGTTTTTTTTTAATATTGTCAATGGGCTTACTCTTGACCTCGATCAAGTGTTGAGGACAGAGATGAGGTCGACAATAGAAAGTGCTTGCTCAGAAGAAGCTATATGAACTCGGAAACACAATAGATTCAAGTTATATGAACTAGGAAACACATGCGCAGGCTGAGAATTCCACTCTTTGGCCGTGCGCATTATAAAAGATGTTACGAAGCGCTTGTGTGGTCTGGACTCCCGATGGTAGGGCATGATGGAATAAGCTCGTGGAGCTCTTGAGCACACTCTCCGAAGTACAATCTGTACAATACTGACAGACCTGCAACTTTGCGACGGTGGCCCAGACTGGGAAACTTAGTTTTTACCAGCATCTTATCACCAACGAGCTTCTTGGCTCTGCGATCTATCGAGTCAAGTGCAGCTAGTCAGTATTTGTGTGAGCCATCCCAAAGGTGACAACAATTCTCAATGCAGAATCGGACTTGTCCTTTCTATAAAACAAGAAGCTAAACAGGAGTGAAGTATCGTTTAACCTTATTGAGGATACTTAGGTTTTTGCCGCAGTTTGGGCTTTTGACTCAATGTTGGTGCCGATGTACTCTATGCTTCGGAAGCATGAGCCGGTGGTCCCGGAAACTGTCAAAGATAGTTTTCGTTAAGGCAAGAAGCACAAACTCTAACGGTCAAGACAGCCACAAAGTCAAAGTCTAATCTAGGATTGGGTCTTACAGAAAACAGATCATCATGTCAGCCGAAAGACGTCCACTGCTGGACATAGGCCTCCCCTAAAGATCTCCATGACGACCGGTCCTGCGCTGCTCGCATCCAGCGCAGCGGCTTCCCGCGACCTTGACCAGATCGTCGGTCCACCTTGCGGGGGGCCTGCCAACGCTTCGTCTTCCGGTACGTGGTCGCCGCTCTAGAACCCTCACGCCCCATCGGCCATCGGTTCTTCTTGCGATGTGCCCTGCCCACTGCCACTTCAGTTTAGCGATTCTCAGGGCTATGTCAGTTACTTTAGTTCTTCTGCGGATCTCCTCATGTCTGATTTGATCGCGCAGAGAGACTCCGAGCATAGCCCTTTCCATAGCCCTTTGGGTGACTTTGAGCTTTCTGATAAGGCCAATCATGAGCGGCCACGTCTCGGTGCCATATTTCATCATTGGCAACACACACTGGTCAAAAAACAGATAGCAGTCACTTACCAACTCCCCAATACTATAACTACCCCTACCCAAATTACTAATACCCTCATCACGCTTGTTTTGTGTTCCCCAACTAGGGTATTATGAATGTTTTTATCAAAAGTTAAATATATTGTCAAAAGAAAGTACTTTTAATAAACCTTGGAAGATAGAGGTGTACAGTCAGCGTCAAATTTATATGAGCGTCTATCGTAGTCAAAATGATCAGTAGTAAACAAGTTCAATTTCATATACGCCATTAGAATTGTCATATAGTTGTAAGCACCCAAAGTATTAAATATCCTGGCAGGTTTCCAATATTATGTTCGCTCGCGGTCGTCAGCGTCAAATTGATGTGGCTGTCTGTCTATAGTAGTCAAAATGATCTGAAGTAAACAAAATCTAGATTACTTCAGACCATTTTGAATACTATAGACGCTCACATCACGCCGCGAACATAATATTGCAATCTATATTGCCAAGATAGTTTGAACACTTTGGGTGCTTACAACTATATGACAATTCTAATTGCGTATATGAAATTGAATTTGTTTACTACAGATCATTTTGACCAAGATACACGCTTATACGAATTTGACGCTGACTGTACAATATAACTTATCTTTCAAAGTACATGAAGTGTCGATGACGTCACAATCGACATTGTTCTCTCGACGACACTCGACAAAGCTTAAAGTGAGCTGGAGTGAAGAGAAGTGGGTTCGAGTGGGATCGTGCCCTCTGGCTTAAGGAAACCAGGTTGATACCTGCCTTCTATATCGTCTTTTGTTTCTGATAATGGTATTAGATATGCAATGGATAGATGTGGCAACAGGGTGTGGCAATGGACCTTAATGCAGTGCAAATAGAGCTGTTTAATGAGCAAATATGTTGAAAAATATAATTGGCGCAATTTTTAGGGCAGATTTATGAAATAATAATGAAAATTCATGGAAATTGAAATGAAAATTAATTATTTAAAAAGTTGATTTCAAGGTTATCAATTTACGCATTAAGTATTGTTTTTATTCTTAACTTGATATCTAAAATAAAAGGTTCTAAAATTGATCGCCTTAAATGTCGTCCATTTTCATCATTAGATTTGTATATTTTTTACAGATGATATTTTTTGAAAATTAAATCAAAGCCGCTGTAATGTCTTCCCATTCATACATAAAAAATATTACTTTGGATTTGTAATGCAAGAGTTTATACTGAAAATCGAATTTATATACCTAAAAATCTAATCCAAATCTAATATATGCGTATGATAGATTATAATACCTGAAAATATGTCTAAAAATATTGCTAAATGGCTTAATTGTATTTCAGAGATAATAGATAGTTAGGAGTAATAAATTTTATTGTAATAGTATTGATTTCATCTTTCCTAACGGAAGTTGTAGAATGTAATTAACTAAAGTATTGTATGAAGTAAAATCATAAAAATGACATGCGTTGCAAGGTTTATAATGTGTTCAAAATATAGTATTAATATTGTTATCGATTCATCTAGTAAAATATACCAAATCGTATGTAAAAGTAGTAATTTTGATGCTGTTCAATGTAGCTCATTGGCTAATGTAACTAGAATGATTTTTATTGGTTAATATGTGGCTAATATCACTCACCTCGTTCCTGATTGGATAATTGTATTGCTCACTACCTGTACAAACTTCATTTCATATTGTATGATAAAAAGCTCCATCAGAGCATTAAATCTCTCTTATATTAGTGTCGGCGAAACTGGAAGTATCCCTAGTCCTGAGTTAAGTAATTTTCTTGAATATTTAAAATATGTTGTTGTAATAGAAGTAAATCTCATTGTAAACGTGTTATTTTCTTGTCTTTAAATGTAGATAACTGTATTTTCAACTCTGCTTGGATTAATAACTGTTTTACTGCTGTTTCTTTGAATAATCAAGTATAACTACCATTTATTTCGTTTATCATTTGTTCTAAAATTCCCTTCCTATATAGCTATAATCCACGAAAAGGCGTGGTTAATTTAGGTAGGTAGTACAAGACAGTTTGGCTGTATCCTCGTATTTTAGAGCACAATAGGTAAATAACTCAAGACCTAGTATTCCTTTAATAGAAAACTCATATTAAAAAGCTTTTATTTGTAACTGCACATGTCTCTATCCTTAAAATTCTAACACGTACAAGCACACGAAAATGCACCTTACTTCTCTTTATAATTTACTGGAAAAAAATGACACTAATGATAGATATCCCGTTAAAACGGGCTTTTCAATGAATGCGTTTAGGTTATATCACAGTAAATAATGTGTATTATTTTCTTCATTATATTGTATCTAAACACAGATAGTAACGATGCCCGCACATCCGCTATGTTGGCTGAATTAGAGCTTGATTTTTGAAGCAATCGTTGCAAAATAACATTCATTTAAAACTGTAGCAGGTATACTCGATAATATACTCGTATAGCATTCGGTACATGCGCCAGTAAGTGTACACTCAATGAAAACTCCTGTTTTCAAAAATGTGTCCCTCAACAACAGCGGGCTGTATCTCATGAACCATAATAGGTAGAAATTTGAAATTTTCACAAATTGTGTATAATAATATCTGTTGCCGCTACAACAACAAATACTAAAAATAAAAAAAATTAAGGGGGGCGCCCGAACTGCTAAAGAGGGGAAAAAAGTTTGACCTACCCCATCGAGTGGGGTATCGTTGTTTAGAGCTCGTTGAGTAGATATATAATGTAATTTTTGATTAAAAAAATATTTATAAGCGAGCGAGCACTGACTACTGGGACACAGCGAGCGTCTACACGTCTCGTTGTTGTCAATATTATCTTTTTGAATTCTGTCGATTTAATTATTTTTTATTATTTTTTAAACTATAAAAATAAGTTGTGACCCCAAAATCGGGGGAGTGTTGCAATTACTTATTTTATAAATTTAATGTGTTTTTAGCTATAAGTCCGTATGTCGAACAATAGCTGCGTAACGGTTTTTTGTAAGTGCTAGATTCCTTTATGTTTACTTCTTCTAGAATGCCTATCATATTGAATTGTCTTCAATAAACCTTGTAGTAAGTTTTAATACGTTTTGATTTTAAAAGTAGCTATTTTCCTTGTGACAGTTAAATGACCGTTAGACAAATTTGATTGTCTGCAAAATTTGTAAAACGGTTCCTTTTTGTAAAACTATTAGTCTGCTTAGTTTGCAATACCTTTGATCGCTATAAAATTAACTTCATACCACAAAGCCCAAATTGGGTCATGTCGCAGACAGAATATGAAAACCGAAATTTTCTGAAATACCCAATATGGGGTTCCAGGGGTCCAGGCCTACGCCGCCGATCTGCTTCTACTTTCCTACTGCCTGCTTCTCTCTCTACGGCTTATTTTTCTACCAACCTCTAAGCCCATGCTACGTTGACGACCGCCTTGTTGAAGCTGGTACCGAGGCTTCCAGGAACTTTGGGAAACTACCTTGCTCGACACCTGCTACTGTCGTCGGCCATCTCCAGGGAAGTGGTAGTGACAATTACCGATCGACTCTCAGAAACCGAACTCAAACCTACCTACGTCCAAATTATAATTCTACCTGAATACCTAGTGCTTTCTCTAGAATAAAATTAGTTTAGTTATTCTAATCTAGTCTTTTCTTTCTTCTTCTTCTGTACGCTAACGCCTGACAGGAATAAGTGCCACCAAAGTCAGCTGTTTTTACACAATTTTGTTTGATCTGTATCTCATGAAAAGTAAAAGCCAGACAGTTAAAATTTTCACAGATTATGTATTTTTGTTGCCGCTATAACAACAAATACTAAAAATAAAAAAGTAATAAATTAAGGGGGGCTCCCATACTAAAGACCTTTTTTTTGGTGATTATTGTTTTAGCTCTATCTTAAAAACGGGAACACTCAAAAAATTAAAATTGGTGTATTTATAGTGCATAAGCTATATAATAACAACAAATAATAGAATAATAGGTCATGCGCGTGTCGGACTCAAAAAATCTAGCACAGTAACTTACTGAAATTTCAACTAATACAATTACGATTATGTGGTGGTACGGAACCTTACAAATCTTTACCGTTCCCAGTAAAAATCTAGATTTACAAATATTACAAACAACGCCACATTGACTTTCACTCACTACTATACAATGTAAAACGAGCGATTTAAAAATAAGTGCACGAGTCACAGTATGTTGAATGTAATGTGTACTTTGATCGTATCTCGTCACCAATAGGGAACAAATATGGACATAGCGGCTTTTTGTTGCACGGACACCACAACAGTAGATTTTGATATTACGGATATTTTGATAACTTTACTCACACACAACCATAGTAACACGATTTTCGCGCACAAACTGGGCTTGCACGGTTTGAGGCATTGCTCTAAAGAGCTTTGAACCTCGCTAAGCTTACAACACAAGGAAAGAACTGCCCGCTACGATTTTATTTATTTTAATATCTGTCAGAGAGAAACCTAAAATAACAATTAATTTCAGGTCAATTATTTAAAACTACTCTCTGACATACAACTTTTTCTACTTATACCACAGATTAAATAATAGTAAACTAACGTTTCTTATACAAATATCGTACACGGTCGAAATTCCCTCTTTGAGCCGCTAAGCATACTGAGCCAGAGAAATTACAACATCCTTGTCTTTTGAAGGCTGCTTACTATATTTTTTACGTCATTAATGCAAATGCAAAGTAAAGGTGTACTCACAATGGAGTTGAAAGGCAAAAAAAAAAATTATTTTTTTCGTTTTTTGGGTAACACACAAAGGGAACAACCGCTTCCTTCGAAGGTTTGCCTTCAGTTAGTCATTGTGCATTTGACTTTATAATTTTAAGTGACCTGATTGGTTACGGGGATTGGCTACCAGCGGCGGAAAGCGATGTCTCTATAGGTAGATATCACAGAAGAGCGACAGGGCAATTCAGGGGACTTCAAAGCTCTGTGGTAGATATAGGCACACACGGCCAGTAAGCAGATCTCCTTTATCCTATGCAGATCTATTATACTCGTACGAGCAATATTTGTATCTATATATATTTGTAATCGGTTTCTCGAAAACGGCTCGATCGATTTCAATGAAATTTACCATACGGGGGTTATCGGGGGCGAAAAATCGATCTAGCTAGGTCTCATGTCTAGAAAAATTTGTTTTCCTCGTTTTATAAGCATTTTTTTAAATAAGCGTTTTAGACAGAAACCTACAGTGCCATCTGTTGGCGGGTAGCATAGCTTGCTCACCCGATTATATTTTTATGTTGAGGCGGCTACGAGTATTATAGAGCGAAGCTCGGTTGCCCAGGTACTGAGAATTAAATAGGAATGGAATACTTACTATGATAGGTATAACTTGGTTGAGTTAGCTGCAGTGTCCATGGTGAAAAATCTGAAACAATACCAAATAATAGTTTAAAACTTCATATACTTCTCTCAGTACAGTATATCACGCGGCTGAAAAATTATTTTTGCCTCGGGTGACCTATTGAAACCCTCGCTACGTCCACTTTACTAGATTCATAATAGAGCACTTTATTTTACTGTCTTGTGATACAATCTATTATTAACTCAAACTGTAAAAATATGTATTTTTTTCATTGATGTGAGAAAATGCCATGCGCGTGAGTTTCCAAGTCAAACCGCGCATTCCGGGCTTTGCGCGCGAAAATCGTGTTACCTACTCCTTGGAGGAGCTACGGTGTTAATCTGGTGAAAGAAAAGAGTGCTCAAAAATCGAGCGCAGCGAAATTCCAATCTCTTTGTCAAAACTGTAGGAAATAAAAACCAGCTAAAGAGGTGCTACTTTTAATTCGGTTTTTATTGTTTTTTACCTTTTTCACCAACCGAAAATAATCGAATACAATGTATAATTTTGGAAAATGTATAGGAAACCATCAATAATTCAAACATTCTTTGTGCGAAATCATTAATTGAAATTATGCGAAGAGCCTGATAGATGGCCTAAATATGCCCCAGCACAATTTATCAGGGGCGATACGTCTTTGCCACATTGTTATTAAGTGTCAGCTTCAGTAATGGATAAATAATGTGCAATTAACTTTTTTACCGCTTAATAAGATCATTTAGCTGCGGGAATCGAAAATATTAGTCTTCTGAGCAAAAATGAGACTATAGGATCTCCCCTAATATACTTTAACTTTAAATTTCGACCATGAAGGGATAGGGCTTTTGTGCAAAGTCCGCCTGGGGAAGTACCACCCCCTTGCCTATATCTACCGCAAAGCAGCAGAGTTTACACTGCTGTGTTTCCGTTCGAAGGACAATCTAGGGAGCCAGTAAAATTGAGATCTCCGTTGTAAGAATAAAAATAGAAAATTAAAAACTAAAAACGCTCTTAGTTAATAACTGCGCTGGCCCAGCGGCCCAAAGCAAAGAGGATCTTGGCCTCCGCCACAACAATTCACAACAAGAAACAAATATTCAGAAAGGCGAGTCCATCTACCATCTAGCATACTGCTGGCACAATTGCTAGAAAGGGACCTACTTACCTTACTTTACGTGAGCCCTCATAGTTGTATGTACGTGGGACACTCAGAAATATTTGCGACACTAAAAAAAATTGTTCTACAGGTACATATATTTTTATTAAATCTTTTCAAAGTACTCTCCACCAGCCTCTATACAAAGATTCATGCGTCTGAACCAGTTTTCAAAACAGTTTTTCCAGTCCGCCGTAGACACCTCGTTTACAGCCTGCTCGAACGCAGCCAGCGCATCTTCCGGCGACGAAAATTGTATCCCCTTGAGCTGATTTTTTATTTTTGGAAATAAAAAGAAGTCACACGGTGCTAGATCAGGGCTGTAAGGAGGGTGACCCAGGAGTTTGACTGGTGTGCTGTCCAGGAAGTCCCTCGTTTTGAGCGCGGTGTGTGCAGGCGCATTGTCGTGGTGGAGCAGTAGTCCGCGGAGCCCTGTGTTTGGTCGCTTGTTGCTCACAACAGAAAAAACTTCTGGTAAACATTTGGTAGTATACCATTCGGCGTTGATGCTTCTTTGATCTCGTAAGGGAATTGAGGCCAAGTGGCCAGTCAAATTAAAAAAGCTGGCGATCAAAATCTTCCCCCCGCTTCGAGATCGCTTCACTTTGGTAGGCGTTGGTTCATTTTGAAACACCCAAACTGTCGACTGGCGCTTGGTTTCTGGATCGTATTGATAAATCCAGGACTCATCACCTGTTACGATGTCGTAAACACGCCGAGACGAGCCTGCTTCAAATTTGTTCAGCATATCACGGCACCATTCCACCCGGGCCTGCTTCTGAGCGTCGGTGAGGTAGTGCTGCACCCAGCGCGATACTATCCTCCTCACGCGAAGATGCCCGTGTAGAATCTCGTGAACGCTTCCCGATCCAATCTTTAATATGTGCTGAATCTCCTGATATGTAATTCGCCTATTATCTTGGATTAAATTTTTCACTGCTAGCACGTTTTCTTCCGTAATAGCCGTCAAAGGGCGACCGCTTCTTTCTTCATCCCCCAAGGTTGGTCGACCGCGCCTAAATTCGTTATACCAACGATACACGGTTGCCTTGGAGGGGCCTTCATCCATAAATGCCATTTGAAGTCTATCGAACGATTCATCCGGTTTCAGGCGACACTTGAAATCGTAAAAAATCATAGCTCTAAAATGTTCCCGGCGCAGATCCATTTTTCAGTAAGACACGATACTTTGAATTGGCTCGCAAAAAATGTGGAGGGAAATTTTGAAAATGGAACACACATATTTTTACTTACAAGTAATCATATTTTCGAAAAAGATTCTGACCGGCCAGTCTCCCATATATAAAAACTATTTTTCGCAATACTTTCTGAGTGGCCTGGTATGTTGCATATGGAATATCTTTGGTCTTAGTTTCAGTAGCATCCAATGCCTCAAGTCTATTAAACTTTGAAGGTAACGCAAAGTAGCCTGCTTGTCGGTATTATACAGGATACGTTTCGGAGACTAGACGCCGTGGGACTAGACGCCGGTTGGAGTTCAGATTCAGATAACTTTATTCAATGTAGATTCTTTACAGAATACTTATTGAATGTCATGCAGAATACAATGCAAATAGAGCGAGTCTACGCCGTTTGGTCTACGGAGTTCCACCCTTTGTCGTTGAAATACCATCCATTGGCACCTACTAATATTATAAACGCGAAAGTTTATATGGATGCAGGATGGATAGATGGATGTTCGTTACTCTTTCACGTAAAATCTACAGAATGGATTTTAATGAAACTTGGCACACATATAGGTTAGGTCCCAGAATAACACATAGGCTACTTTTTACCGCGGGAAACACTTCATTCCCACGGGAAAACGCATTTAATGCGGGTGAAACCGCAGGCGGAAAGCTAGTCTTTCATAATGCACAGAGCTAAAGAATGGAACTCTCTCCATGCCGATTTGTTCCCCATACAATACAATCTGGATCTTTTCAAGGCATGCGTGAACAAGTATCATTTCTTTTAGGTAAGAAGGCTACAACTTTAGCTCTATCGTCACTTACCATTAAGTCAGATAGGAGTCAAATGCAAATAACATCTCATAAAACGTCGTAAGGACATGGAGCTCCTTCCGGAACTCCAGCAAAAACGCATGGTCCATTGGAGGGGATTAACCATAGTCACCACGCTTGTAAGCGCGGCTGGCACCCGCAGTATGTAAGATGGTACGATACATAGAAAAATCCTGCCGCCCATCCTCCTGTTCATAAGCCCTTAGTCGCCTCTTACAACACTCACGGAGATAGGTTGGTACTATTCTTTGCCGGCACCACACGGGTGGAAATGCTTACCTATCCTACATAAAAAAAGTATTTGCGGTTATTTATTTGACTTATATTTAGAACGGGAGACACCAATGTAGACTTCTCAGCGGAATAGCAACTGAAAGGTCGGAACGGCCGACCGGAATAGATTAGATAGGTTAGGATACGTGCGGTCTATAAATAAGTAGTGGCCTATATACTGACCAGTAGCTGAATTAATCAGTAATGTATGATAGAAGACAAGTATAGTGAACAAAGATTTGGCAACTAATAGGAGTTAAAATAGACGGACAGGTACACACGGGCGCACGTCGGTGGAAACACTTTGACTCTCTGGTTTCGGGTGTTTGTAGCGTAGCGCTGGTTCAGCTTATACTGGTTTTCTTTCTGCGTGCTTGCTGCCGTGCGTACGAACTTCTCCAAGTCTTATTTCGTCCACCCGTCTTGTTTTTTTTTTGTCTCAAGTGGGTAAACGAGCAGGTGGGCCACCTGGTGGCGTGGTCACCACCGCCCTTGATACCCACTGTCTTATTAGTGAAATAATTTGACACTAATAAGACAGCAAAGCGTGTTACCCACCCTGAGAACTAAGATGGTATGTCTCATTGATACGCAGATGTCAAAAATGGGCCACATTTTATATTTGTCTCTTTCTCACTCAAAAACGTCAGATTTTGACGTTTTTGAAAATAATGTTATAACGTAATGTAATACGGTAAATTTTTGATTGCTTGGATTTGGCTCTTTTGACTTTTTCGATTCACCAGTAGACGACAAATAGCTAGCGGTTTTTTTATGTAGTGAAAATATAATTCATCGTGTAAATGTGTGCAAACTGGCGACACCGGTTCTCGTACAAAATTGTCAGCATTGCCTTTCTAACTCTGTTTCATGTATTCTATGGAAGATATTTATGTCTTCTATAAAACTGTATTACATTACTTTGCTCTATTGCCAATAGCTTCCGCAGCGTACGCGATATAAGAATACAATTTGGAATTTTTTTCACACCTTGGGTTACATTATCGAAGTAACCCAAGGTGTGAAAAAAAGCCTCGGGGATAATGTAGGATTCTAATGGTAAAATTATTTTTCAATTCGTTCCAGTAGTTTCGGAGCCTATTCAATGCAAACAAATAATCAAATCTTTCCTCTTTATAATATTAGTGTAGATTTATTATTAAGGCGAATATACCCCTCAAATGGGCATTTTATAAAGCCTACTCCTCATGTATAGTTGGTCAAGAAAAGTAAAAAAAAAATGTGATACATCAGTTCAAGGATTTCGTTTGGTACATTTTTTTTATGCCTTGTTTTCTCAAAAAAACTACCTACGCTACATCGATTTTTGATGTTAACTCCCCTACTGCTCCTAAAGCGCTATAAGCGATATATTTTTACACTAAGCGAAATATTTTTACACTAATAAATTAAAAAACCCTTTTCACTTCTCATGCTCTGAAAGTGCTTATTTCGAATTTTGTGCACTAGGGCAAAAAAGTAATCTCGGTGGTGTACGCCCTGCGCGCGGGCCTGCGGTCCCACGCCGCGAGCGCGTCAACATATTCTTCACTAAAGCAGAACAACTAATTCTTCAGTTACATTTAGAGAGTACTTTTACGTTTTATTTCCTCGCAATCGAAGTGAAAAGCAGAGTTTATAACTCGTCCACAAAACCATTTTATCCTCGACATTACTATCAGCCCTCGCCTTCGGCTCGGGCTGCTAAAAGTCTCGGCAAAATGGTTCGTTTTGTGCACTTGCTGTAAAATCTACTATATTCTTTAAATACAACATACGATTTTTTTATCTGTTATATTTCATACGAAAAAGTAAGTTTTTCTTCATTTTTGCCAAAATTCCGTCTCATCGGTTGGTCGTAACAGCCACGTTGAAGAGCACTCTTATGTAAACGCTATTGACGTGTTAATAAGGTCGATTTCAATTCTAATTTGAGGAGTATATTCGCCTTAATTGTTAATAATACTATTTTATTTTATTTTTACAAACCCGAAAATTACCTGTTCAAGAATTGCGATTAATAAACTGTAGTACTTCTACTCCATAGTAGATGGCGGTGTATTTCTGTACTATTTCACTGCACCATTTCTAATAATTTTATCTTTTTTTTATTTGTGGGTTATATGTTATAGATATTTTCACAGGTCGTCTTATCTTAGCGACTGCGAAGCATCTTGGAATGTTTCCTGTCGGAAGCCAGGTAGGAAGTTAGCAAATTGCCACTTTGGCACCAGCTTGGAGACGGAAAATACGTAAATACATATTTTATGTTTACCAGCACTTCATGTGCAAATAATATTAAGGGTCTCAGATCCCAGTTAGACTCTTGTCTGCCTTGGAACAAGAGGTTTATATAACACAGGTCGAAAAAATAAATAAATAAGACATCAGTTTCTTGGGAAAAATCGCATACCGAAATATTGTCAAAACTTTATACTTTGCTGCATTTGCTACTGTGAAATGCCAATCAGTGAACAATTCAGGATTTACTGGTAAAATTCATATTAAACATTGGGGCTGTAAACAGGATGTCAAGTTTCACACTTGCCGTGTGACTCTAGCGCGTACAGCACAGACGAAATAATAATAAACTGACGTACGTCAAGAGCACATCAAGCTTGACACTTGGAATTTGTACCGTTCTTATTTCTACAGGAGTACGGGCTTGAGTCGCACTGCGAGTGTCGAGCTTGATTGACAGCTTCAGAAATAAGGACGGTACAGAGTCCAACGTGTCAAGCTTGACGAGCTCTTGACTGTACATACCCCAACCCTAAACAATACGAATATTCGGAATTTGTTTTTCACTAGTATTCCTCTATCATGACTTTTACCATAGATTTACCATGCTATTACATAAAAACCATCTACTTTCAAAATAACCTTCCTAGCGACACACCTGCAGATCTCTCTGACGCGGACAGTTTCGCTCATTACGATCTCAACGATTTTTAGGTTACCTAGGACTCATATGGCGGAACTACATATATTTCCGCAGGTGAGTCGCTACACTAAGATCTTCACACAAACAAATGAGGCACGTAAGCGAGACCAATCTTCATTATTCTATTGTTTTTAGTTACAAATGATTACGGGGCAATTTTCTTCGTATTGGTATTGTTTTCTGCCTAAAAGAGCATTGTCTCTGCCCCCAAATGGAAAATAAAGGGCATTGTCCAGTATCTCAACTCAAGGCACCGGTATAGAAAATTGCCAATAATGCCTGAGGCTGCTTGCTGGAGCAGATAAATGCAACGGGACTGTCCACTAAAGATTACGGTTTTTTTATGTTGACATGTAGGCCGATCGATCGATGCTGAAGAAACTTGTCCTCAAAATTTCGACCGAAAAAACGACAAAAAAAATCGGAACTAAGGCCGCCGCCCGCTGCCCTCGGAATTTGACACTTAATGTGATCTGTGACGGCCAGCTTAGCCCCGAACGCAACAAGATGGAGCCACTGCTGCAAATATAAGGTTTTATTTTTCAATGCAATAAGTACCAACTATATATGTGCAAAAAGTTGATTCGCGTAAATTTCATCGTGCAACTTCAACGCCTAACAACAATTTCGACAAGAAAAATATCTCCATATGTCCACTAAAGTCAATTACTCTCGTCAGTCCGTGTTTACATGAGTACGATCACTCACACATGCACACAAAGCACAACCGTACAGTTTTGACCGCACGCCCACAATCGTAATATTGAACCAAAAATTGCTAACAAAAACAGTACTTTCAGTACATTAACTGTATTTTTGTATTAATTAGCGAAAAATTTAACTAAAAATAGCAGTATTCGTTCGTTTTTCAACAGAATTTAACTAAAAATAGCAGTATTCGTTCGTTTTTCAACAGAATTTTTTGTCCCGCGTAAGAATGCAAGTCATTTGAATTTTTGTATGGAAAACGGATCACCTTACAATTACAGTACCGCCTTTCTGTCACTGTCATCCATCTGCCAGTAGCTCTGCTACTCTGCTCTGCATCTGCTAGTATCTTTGTCGCTCTATACTTTTATGCAGTCAAATTCAAAACTCTTCATTCAATTACAATTGACAAGATTATCCGACCAAATTCTTCTCTACTCTCAGTGAAGTTTTTAATTGGCCTCTTTTAGTAGTATCGCATCGATGTTATTTTAGCCCCGATTTCAGGCCAAACTAGTTTTGCCTAGGACAATTTGGTTGCAGGGCGTTTAGAACTTTGCCCCATCCGCTCGCACGTAGCGCTGACTTGTGAGAAGGTCAACAGATAATTAAACAGATAATTAAAAATATTTGTGTACATGCTGTACTCTTTTTCCAATATCTGTGAATGCAGGACTAAATGGCTGCAGAAATAGCAGGCTGCTACAGCCCATGCTGCTATACATGCCCTTACTTATAGATAACATCGGACACGCAACTGCAGTCAGGTTCCAGACTAACAATATATTTTTCACCTCACTATCTCGAAAACAATTGCTTTATCGGTCGATATCTGCGTGCAAAAGTCATTTTTAGCCGCTAGCGTGGAAAAGGTTTTTGAAATTAGAACGAGATGATGAATTATGGCATAAGGAACTGGCGCTAATCGCTATAGCATTTTCCTCGCTGTAGTAAGGTGAAAGATTGTGTGTTTCGCACGGCAGCAAATTTTATTTCGCGTCTCTTGCCTTGAAGCCCTCGCTGCGCTTAGAATTATTCTTTTGAACCACTCGCTTTGCTCGTGACTCAATGCTACAATCTTTCACATGCTCGAATTTCAATACAAGGCACTCGCGCCAAATACCATTTTCGCTGACTTTCATAACAAATAACTATTAGTCGAGAAACTCGAACTGCTTACTTCTTTCGTTATTCTACCATTTCTATCTTTATTTTGTGTTAATAACTCAAATAACGAGCTTCCCATTTCTTCCATGACGTCTACAAAAGGAACCTAAACTTTATTAACGCGACACAATATGAGAGATACTTCTATGTGCTTCGTTGCAAGTGAAAAGTTCGCTTAGTTAGCGGTTGTCCATTTTTCCGAGGATGTGCCGAGGAGTTGCCAATGCCAACTTTTGTAACAAGCTCACATTTTCTTTTTCAATTTCCAAATAAGATCAAGCTTGAAAGCTACAATTGTTAGAAAATCGAATAAAAACAGATTAGATTATTCTTATCAGAAATTTAAAATTTGTTTCAACGTACTCAAATATGTACACTTAAAAATGTAAAGGAAAGAGAACTGCAAAAATTACTTAATAATAATAAGATGTCTTACAATAATTATCTACTAACATCACCATAACGTCGTCCAGGTTATGCAGAAACCACAGCCTACGATCTTTGCATACAAGTCTCACAACCTCCTCTTCCTAAAAAAAAATCTTACTTTCTTACCAAAAAATAAAAACAATTAAAAAATTGTCAAATCAAATCAAAAATGTGTAATATGCCTTCATTCGGGAGACCGAAGACTAAACTAAACCGTAGCCTCTGAAGCTGCCGTTATTCATAATCTAAGAGCCTCTGTTCTTTATCATTCGTTCCATACTATGATTTTAGAAATAAAAGGTGTAAATAATTGTGTACCGAGCACTGGAAGGGCATGCTCAGTTAACGAAACTGAACAACTTAGAGCAATGCCTCAAACCGCGGGCATTGCGCGCAAAAATCTTGTTACTCTATGCCTTTATATGAAGGTGTAGATAGATTTTGTTCAAGGCAACCGGTATTTTCAAGGTTTCATCGTTTTGTACAATTGTTTTTTTTTAAAGCAGCAATCGCAAAGCATGCTTATTCGTAAAACATGACCCTGCTCCTCGGACAGTCGGGTCAAAAATATCTCGAAATAAAATAAATTAAATATGTACTAGAGGACTAGAGGTAATTCATACTTGAAACAATATTGAGCGCCTTCTTATAGTCAATAAATTTCAATCTAAAGTGTACTCAATATTCGCAATAAGAGTATTATAAGGCATTATGGAAATAAATCAGGAGAGCAAAACACCTTATAAGACCCTCTTCAGCATGATTAAATATACTTATGCTGAGCTCAACTTAAAACAGGAACAAGAAATCATAGAACAGTACAGGGTGTAAAACAACCACGATGGTCCTTTTCAGGAAGTGGTTCAGAACAACTTCTAATAGTTTAATTAGATAAAGAGGAAGTAAAATTTACGCGAGCTGGATTTGAAGCCACGACCTCCGGCGTACCGTGCCGACGACGCTCTACCAACTGAGCTATCGCGTTTCAGGCAGCTCGTTCTCTAGACAGATTTATTATGCACTTGGTCGCTAACAGGACGATTACGATCAGGTTCAAATCCGGCTCGCGTCAAATTATTCCTCTTTATCTATTTAAAATATGAACAGCGACACTTTCAGTGTCTAAGGGCCCGTCTCAAGTTTTCGATAGTAAGAAATATGTCCGTTTAATGCCTGTGTTTATCTGTCAATGTGTTTATCTGTCAATGTGTTTATCTGTCAATGGGTTTATCTGTCTTATAAGAAGGTGTCTCACAAGGCTCGTTTGGCTGTTCATAGGGGTGTTTTGGTACCAACACTGATGTATGGCAGTGAAAGCTGGGTATGGCAGAAGAAGCATGAAAGTAGAATTAATGCAGTGGAAATGAGAGCGCTATGGAGTATGATTGGTATTAAATTGAGTGACAGGATTAGAAATAGTGTGATAAGAGAACGGTGTGGCGTAAAAGAAGACGTAGTGACCAAAATCGAGAAAGGGATGCTGAGATGGTTTGGTCATGTAGAGAGGATGAATGAACGAAGATTGACGAAAGAGATCTACCAGGCGAGAGTGAATCGAAACGTTGGAAGGGGAAGGCCTAGGCGAACGTACCAGAACCAAATTCAGGACGTTCTGAAGAAAGGCCAGGTTAAAAGTACCCTAAACCGACGAGCATGTATGAAAGGATTGATGAAAGTACAGGAAGCAAGGGAAGTATGTCAAGATCGTAGCAGGTGGAGGACTGTGGTCTCTGCCTACCCCAACGGGAAAGAGGCGTGATGTTATGTATGTATGTATGTTTATCTGTCAATGTGTTTATCTGTCACATTTTCACTATCTGATTTAACAGCCTCCGTGGTCTAGTGGTTAGAGCGGTCGTCGGCTCTCGATCCGGAGGTTCTGGGTTCGATTCCCGGTGGGGACACTGTCAAAGAAAGTTTCTTTGTGCGACCTCCCCAGTTAGGTTAGGACATTGCAGGAAGAATCACTTGATTGTCCGAAAAGTTAGATAATTCCGTGCTTCGGAAAGCACGTTCTATGGATGTAGTCGTTAATGTACCATGTCAGATACCTTTGGCGGCTCAACAACTGTGACACCAGGGTTTGTGAGGTCGGTCATCGACCTTGCAACCCATACGATATGATGATGACTATCTGACAGAATAACTAGCAGATAGGCTATATGGTAATTTCCTTATTTTTTTTTGTAGAAAGTGGTTCAGATCCATGTTTTGAGTCACCCTTGGAAAGGATCCTTGTACTTCTTGCACCCTGTACATAATATCACAAGAAATGTTTACTCGCTCAAAGGGTCGTTTGTTATCATATTCCACTGACCCTTGTAATAAGGTATTAATTCAATTAAAAAGCTGAGCGGCATTATACATCAAGTGCGGCCTACCTACGTGGCTTTCGAATGTCGATCGTAAATAAAAGTGGTAACCGGCTGAATAAATGGCGATGGAGAGCGGGCACCGGGCCGCGACCTCTTCGTTCCCGTTCAGCCCATTCGCAAATCAAGCGGCAGAACGGTCGAGTGCCATTGCCTCAGTTTTGAAAAAGAACGGTGAAACATCAAGCTTGGCATCAAGCTTTGTTCCAACTTCAAACCCCACAAGGATTCCGTATCTGACGGTTTATAGTATGATTTGAGAGTTTTGTTGTAATGAGCTGTTTTCACAGTTAAGTGTCAACTGAGTATTCAAAGGTGACGATAGATTGCGATGAAGACAGTTGCTGAAGAACCTGAAGAACTTAAAATAACTCAGTCAAAGATGAAGCGTGCAACTCCTTATGCAACATTTACACTTACTTAGATTATAATTGTAATATCATTGGATAAATTGTAATATCATTGCTTAGATAGGGAAAAAGACATTGACAGCATATAGTTGACAGTTAAAATTTTCTTACGACGACGCTATCTATCAAGAAAAGGAAAACTAGTTTTTATAAACAAAATAACATCAATATTGAAAAAGAAATGGTAAAAACGCGATGACGGAACGTTTATGATAAGTTAATTGTGTGAATGCATATGAATACTCCAAACTGTGCTAGTATTGTAGTTATTACGAACCAGTGCTTCGAAACCTCGTCTAGCTGTCGAAATGCTTATTTACTAAAATTGCAAATCTGTCGTGAAATCCTCTTTCGTTTGGTTTGGACTTTGGTTCCCTTTTGCCCTTTGCTTTCTTTTTGTTTTCCTGGCGCGGATCTCCGTTCTAAATTTGAATGACGAGTTTATTCAGCAATGGCCACTCATCCGGGTGCAGCGAAAAATGTTTTTTCAGCTTTGCTTCTCTTCGTAATTAATCTTCTTAATACACACCCTCAAAACTAAGGTTTGTTATGAAAAATCACTTTAAATCCAACTTTTCCATCACTCTGGCTTAATAATTTTCAATTTAAACGTGAAACGACTTTGCAAATGTTAAAATAAATTCAATAATGTGAGCCTTTTTGGGATTTCCATAAGTACTGAGTGGTATATCATCGTCAGAATCACGAGATTGTGTAGGAGATTTTCCAACCTGACAGATTTCTTCCACCCCAGCTTCTCCAACAGACATAAAATTATGTCTGTCGTCTTCGACTCTTGATTCAGCAGTAACAGCTGGCATAACTGGTTCCACTTCAGCTTCCCCAACAGTCGTACAATCATGTCTACCGTCTTCGATTCTTGATTCAACTGTAATAGCTGGCATGACTGGTTTGTATATTTTTGGCGAGAAACAATCACAAAATCCTCGGTTGCAAAAGCAGCTTAAGATTCTGTATTTGAGTTCTCCTCGAACTTTTGTGTAAATTTGGTGAACACTTTTAGTTCCGACCAAAGTTGGAATTTTTGGTGGAAGAACTTTTGAAACTTGTGATATATCATCGGAAGATATGAGGAAAAGGCTTATTTTGCTAACGTCTTTAAGTGCATCATAAAAATCTTTGGCACATGAAATGTCATCACCTCGTGCAACCAGGTCATCCGCTGACCGTTTTAAATAGCCGCCAATGCCATCAGCGGGGCCTTTTCCATGGCCCGCTTCAAAAAAGGACCAAGTCATTGCCGTGAAGCCGTAATCAAACAAAGTGGTTGAACCAAGGTAAAAATTTTGTTTTTGACGATACTGACTGAATGGTCCATCTGAGAAAAAGTGGACTGTTGTGATTTGCGGGTACCTGGATTTTATGTCTTTTAGTATGGGATCAAGATGGGCCCATATGGCTGCAGGCTGATGATTAGTATTTGAAGAACAAGTGCAATAAGATTCTACTTTTTTCTTATCGTTGCCAGTGTTCAGGTATGCAACGACTGTGTGCAGCGAAACCTGTTGTCTTGAAGCACCAAATTGATGGGATTGAATCTCTTCATAGAGCTTGCAGCTATAATTCTCACTAAAGTCCACAACTATGACTACTTCCGTTTCTTGTAAATTGTCGATAGCTTGCCTAAAATTATGGAACTGCACCTTCATGTTAAATACATGTTTTTTCAAAACTTTCAATTCTTGATTAAATTCTTCTATAAGATCTTTTACTGACCCTTGTTTTTCTTCTTTGATGTTTTTGAATGTTTTAATTTCTTTTCCATCCTTTTCATACAACTCTTCTACTCTCGTCCATTCTTTCCAGATAATATTTCCTGTATCTTTTCCAGCAATAGGTTTAATTTTTAAGTCTCGACATAAGCTGCAAGTTCCATACATGCAGTTTTGGCTTTTCGTATTGCAAACTGTCTTGGCAATCAGAGCGTTAATGTCACTGGTGTCAATCACACCTTTATTTTTCAGTGCATTGGCCTTGTATTTTGGGTTTGTGTGTGTTTTGCACAAACACATCTCCCGCCCACTTACTGATGGCTTCACAATGTAACGAGGCCTGTTCTTTGTGAAATAAAAATACGAGCATTTCATATTAGGATTTTCCTGCTTAAAAGTTTTAAACAAAAACTTCATGCTGTCCAGAAGAAATCTTTTCTGTATTTTTTGCCCATTTATGGTGCAGGTCTCTTTTTTTCCAGCAGAAGCTCTAGAAATATCGTCTCTCATGAAGAAATCCTCGATTTTTTTCTTTAGTTTTGTCGCTGAAACTTTTATTTTCATGGATGTCCTTAGTTTGCATGTTATTCCAAGGGATTCTTTTATGATTTCCTGTTTTTCTGGGCCTTCAATTTGTGAAATAATATTTTTCAAAATTCTCTTTTCTTTCAATTTTTTCATTCTTCCATAATTGGATTTCATTGCTGTAGACAGTTTCTGATATTTGGTTTCTTCTTCTATTTCAGGTTCTTTTTCTTTAGACTCCTTTCGTTGACAGCGTTTTTTATACTTTTCGTTTTGTCTTTTTAGTTTCTGAATCTCTTCTTTCAATTTCACATTTTCTCTGTACAGTTTAGAACGGTCTCTTCTAACTTTTTTTCTACCTGAAGCTTTTTTATCGACCTCTATTCTTTGGGGTACTTCTTCCAAATTTTCATTAACGTTCTCATCTAAGTTCACTTGAATAATAGAAGGCGAACTGGGAGGTGTTATTTCTAGAACGCGATTAGGGTTTTGTTTCTTTTGCTTTAGATTTTTTTCCCTTAATCGCCAAATAATTCTAGCGTTGTACTTTTCCTTTGGAGATAAATCCTTAACTAATCTCTTTTTCTTATGGTAATTCTCTCGTTTTTTCTTTTTATATTCTTCGTATTTGTCTGGATTTTGCTTTAACCTCTCTTTGTAGCGCTTTTGTCTTTCTGCTGGAGTAAGCCCCATGATAGCTGAAAAAGCACACCAACACGTAAGCACCCAGTAAAAGCTGTGTAAGTAAATGCAAAACAAAGTAAACCAAAACGAAACAATTCTACAAAATAATAATCATAACGTGCCAAAATGGACTATATATTATATTTTCATACTTCTATGTAAACATAGTTTTCATTCAGACATGTTTTACGATAATGCATCGCCATTTACAATTAACATCGGCGGATCATGTTAACAATTCCCTTGGCAAACGGCATGTTTTCCCTTGGGTCACATTTTATGTGACTCAGTGGAATCGTGACCCAAGAGAAAATTAATAGTTAAATCAATTTTTAATAAAAAGCATCAAAATTATTGCAACACCAGAAGCTTCATTGACATTTTAGACATATTTGTTAGACATTCACATATTAATTACGTTGAAAATGAAAATACTTACGAAAAAAAACGACGTTATCCAGCAGAATCACAATAAACACACGCGGCACCGCTCAGAGTCACGCACGAAATGGCCGAGCAATCGGAGCTTGCCACGCGACGCGACACGGATCACCTGATTTCTAGACAAGATTCCTATTGGTCAAACTATTCGTTGTCGTTGTGTGTGTTGTATTCGTTGTTTGTTGTAGTGTGACCCCGCGGAAACATATTTTACCGTATTCTCAGCGACAAACCTAAACAAATCAAATTTTTATACGACAAACTCTTTAAATAGAAACTTATTTGCATTAAACGATTACCGTAGTGTCAATATGCCATAATCTTATGTAAAATTATATCTCTTCTAGGAATATTTTCATACGCTGACGCAATTCATTTGCTCGCCACGCAAAAGGGACATCGTGAATTAGTATGGAACTTAAAAACGTTCCCCAGGGTCACGTCCGTTTTTCGCAAAATTCAAAGGAAAGTCATCAAGTTTTTAGTGTTTACAGATAAACTTTAGTTCTAATTTATCATTGAAACAATAATATAAATAAATGAAGTTTGTTTTTATGAGCAAATCTATCAAACTTTGCACGGGACAGGTGATGGCAAGAAAAAGTTGATTTACCCATCTGATTTATTCATTTTCATACTATTACATCATAGGATTGAATGATGGTAGCACTATGATTTTCCTAGTTAAATTTGCAAAAGGTGTTTGGTACCAAAGCAGACCATAAGATGGCTCTGTAGAGCTTCCTGAATCACGCTATATTTTTTTCCAAAGCAAAAAAAACACGATAAATAAACAAGCTCTAGTTGTGACTTGCCATTTTTGCCTTAGCCTAGTACCGTTTTACGGAGTCGGCTGCCCAACAAACGTAATTTGTCAAGGGCACTGGTTTTTACACAGAGCGACTGCCATCTGACTTTGGCAACCTTCAGGGCAAACCAGACCCAATCTTGGGCTTTGCTAGGTTAGTGACCAAGGAAATTGGCATAAAAACTATTGAAGGGGTACGAGTATCATCATCATCATTACATCCCATGAAACGTCCACTACAGGACAGGGAGCTCCCTCCAGAATTCTAGCTTTTGCTGTAAAAATGTAGAGGGAAGTACCATAGTCACCTCGCTTGTTAGCGTTACGGCTGGCACCATGGACCGCGGTTTTAGGTGACCGTAAAGATGTAAGATACAAAGGAGGATGCTGCTGCACATCCTCCAGTTTATAACCCTTAGTCGCCTCTTACGACACCCACGGGTATGTACGGGTTGTCACTATTCTTTGCCGGCACCACACGGGACAGAAGGGGTATAATCAAGAGCATCTCGTAGGATCTAAAGTCGATCTGCGAGTGTCAAGCTTCGTCTGCTCTTGCTTGTACCTAACTACTTACTTATCGAGTTTAAGGTATAAATAAGACGTCCCTGTGAACTTTGTGCATAAATAACGTACAGGTATAATTAAAAGTTAGTTATCAGCTAAATTCGGAGTGTGCATCCAGTTAGCCGTCTTCAACCATCTAGTTAATTAGCCATTAAAAGTTTAGTCGTTGCCATGTCCTGAGTCTGAGTGTGGGTAACACAACAATTTGAATCGCCGATTTAATCAGATGACAATATTTGTTTAATAATTAATATGATGAGTTGTATGATGGACTGTCCCTTGTGGTGCCGGCAAAGAATAGTACCAACCCCTCTCTACCCATGGATGTCGTAAGAGGCGACTAAGGGATTATGAACTGAAGGTTGGGCAGCAGCGTTACATACTGCGCTCACCAACAACCGCGGTCCATGGTGCCAGCCGCAACGTTAACAAGCGTGGTGACTATGATACTGCCTACTGGTACGCTGGAGGAAGCTCCTTGTCTTGTAGTGGACGTTTCATGGGATGTCATTATGAGATGGGCTCCTGCTTGGCCGCTAAGCCTAGCATTTGACAGGTTTAAAAATGTAACCCCTTTTTCGGCTTGTAGAGAAAAACAGCATAATTTTTAAATCTGTCAAATTTTAGGCTTAAATTAAACGGCGTCGCAGTAATCAACCCCCATTAAAATAATTATCTAAATCAGTCAAATTATTATAACAAACGATAACAAACTCACATATTTCTATTTTTTTTACATTTAATTATAAGTTAAAAACTTAGCTAAATATTAAAAGGGTCTATGCAAACGTCGCGCCGGGCGTTTTGGTCGCGATTCGATTTCATGTAGGAAAAACGTCTGCGGTCATGGCATAGGGTCTAAGGGTCTTTTATTTGCACGCAGCGACTTTTTTACGATCGTAATTTGACTCGAAATCAAATCTCATATGTTACGTAAGTCCACCTTATGATTTGATCCATCTGATTAGGTCAGACGGTAAGTAGATTGCATGTTTCCGGCTGATGATAGACTGGGAGAGTTATATGAGTCGGCAATTAATTAATACTCCCGCTGGCAGACGGCAGCCTGCACTGATAGAATGCTTGGCTGGCCTCAACTTTAAACTTCATGGCACATACAGAACGGACACTCTCCGCCCCCCTAGTAATCCACCCCGCACCCCCGCGCGCACCCGCCCGCGAGATTCTCGTGGTCCTTCTCTGAGGGTCTTTTGTACTGAAATGCAAGCCTACGGGACCTTCCAATTTGAAATTCGCGCTCGATGTTTGTAGTTTCCGGGGTGTGTTCATGGCTTAAGTAAGGCCACGATCACACCTAGCTGAATTCAAAGACTAATTTGGCATACATTGCTCGTTGAAGTAAGGATATTGCAATTAACACAACCAAGCCTCCCAGCAATGTATGCCGAATTAGTCTTTGAATACAACTAGGTGTGATCGTGGCGTGGTCGCGTCTTTTTACCCACGACAGAACGTGGTGAATTTTTATTTTTTCGCCTACCCCATGGTGATGGGTGTCGTTAGATAGGACATTGCGTGACAGTGTCGGTGACAATCCAGGAACCTGAATTCGGCGTCGTGGACAAGAATTACCACCGACACGTAAGCTGCCGTTATTCATAATCTAAGACCGACACTATCACGCACTGCTTCGATATTGACATTAGAACGGCATGTTTTTGAACGACCAGTGTGTTTGGCATTTCCAACGGGTCCAGTCTCCCTGTATTTTTCAATTAATCTCTTCACAGCTGACGAAGTTAAGACACTATTCCAAATTTTCGAACTGCGGCCAGGGAAGACATGTTGTTCTATAATCTATCGTGTAACGCTCCTTTTTAGGGTTCCGTACCTCAAAATAAAAAAAACGGAACCCTTATAGGATCACTTTGTTGTCCGTCTGTCTGTCTGTCAAGACCCTTTTTCTCACGAACGGGTAGAGGTATCAGGTTGAAATTGATAATGAATGTTAAGGTCCGTGGACCACACAAGATCTGAAAATTTCAATTTTTTACAAAGACGCAATCAAAAGATATGGCTTTTAATGTCCTCATCTCCATACATTTATGCAAAAAAGCAAAACCTACAGGGTACTTCCCGTTGACCTAAAATTATGAAATTTGGCAAGAAACTAGGTCTCACAGTACAAATAAAGGGAAAAGTCTAAAATCATAAAATATTTTAATTTTTCTCACAACTAATAGTAACCGGTTGGTTGCGGAATTTTTAAAATCAAAGAGCAAAAGCTTTTAGTATATATCATATGGTAGATAGGTACGGAGCCCTTAGGGCGCGAGTCCGACTCGTACTTGGCCGGTTTTTTTACTAACCCTAAACTGTCAGCTATCGAATTTTTTTAGGGCTGCCAGCACTTTACTGCACAAATGGCAACAAATTCGAATCTTGCGTTAATGAGCCGGTTTCGCAGCTAAGCGTCAACTGAGTATTCAAAGGTGTCGATAGATGGCTTTGAAGACAGTTGCTAAAGAACTTAAAATAAATCTGTCATAGATGAAGTGTGAAGTAAATATACCTCCTTAGGCAACACTTACAACAGATAGAAAAAATAAGTTGACAGTTTTTTTCCTACAACATCGCTATCTATTAAAAAAATTGAAACAACTTTTTCTTTTTTTAAACCGGCTCATTCTGGGACACCCTTTAGGCGGTATAGTTAACAACAAATCAAAATTGGTCTAGTACGAGTAAGGGCCGTTTGCACTTACTTAAGAATCACCCAAGTTGTTGCTTAAGGGCCGTCAAACTATTGCTAGGAGTGTCCTAAACAAGTTAGGCGCGATTCTTAAGTTTAGTGCAAATGGTCCTTAGAAGACTCTTAAAATTAGGCACAGTATTTTTGAACACGAAAAAATTCGGTCATGTATCTACAGAGTGGTGGTACGGAATACGGAACCTTCAATGCGTGAGTGTGACTTACACTTGGTTGGTTTTATTTAATGTCACAAGTGGGCAAACGAGCAGGTGGGCCAGATGGTAAGTGGTGTATGCTCCTTGTAAGTAGTCACCACCGCCCATAACACCCACTGTCTTATTGGTGACTAATCTTGACACCAATAAGACAGCCAAGTGCGTTACCCATAGCACCCTGAGAACTAAGATTTAACGTTCCATGTGCTGAATTGCTGTCACCTATGGGATGGCTCAGCCAAATACCAACTAGCCGCACTTGACTCGATAGATCGCAGAGCCAAGAAGCTCGTTGGTGATGAGATGCTGGTGAAAACCAAGTTTCACATTCTGGCCCACCGTCGCAAAGTTGCATGTCTGTCGGTCTTCTACAGATTGTACTTCGAAGAGTGTGCTCAAGAGCTCCACGAGCTTATTCCACCATCTCCCTTCTACCATCGGGAGTCCAGACGCACCGCAGGATATCACCCATACTTGGTTGATATTTCGCACATTCGCACAAAGCGCTTTGAAACATCTTTTATAATGCGCACGGCTAAAGGGAGGAATTCTCTGCCTGCGTCTGTGTTCCCGAGTTCATACAACCCGAATCTATTCAAGTCGCGAGTGAAAAGGCTTTTTCTGGGCAGGCTCGTTCCATCGTCGACTCATCTCTGTCTTCAAGACTAGATCGAGGTCAAGAGTAAGCCCATTGACAATAAAATAAAATTAAAAAAATGTTCCGGTAATATTACTGGCTGAGTTAGCAGTGCAAACACTGCTGTTTTACGGCAGAAATAGGAAAGGGGGTGGTACTTCCTCAGAGAGACTTGGCACAAAAGCCCTACCACCTTAAATGTTTAAATATAAAATAAACCTACTACCACCTTAAAAAATTGTCGTATTTTTGCTTCTGAATGGTGATTTTTTAGTGAATGGAAAGCCAAAGAATTATTTATTCATTATTAGGACAATATTAAGATAGGTACAACTACGACGTCATTTAAACTACATCGCTTCACAAACAACGTGGCGCCATGCGAGAAAAAAAAGAAGCGACACGAAAATCCCACGCGCTCAATAGGTACAACGAATTTTCCTACTTATCTTAGAATTATTAAAAATTCTTATTATAAAACCTATACATAAAAGATATGTTAAAAATTGCGTTCAACTTCCGGGTTTGTGGCGTTGCTCGAAGTCAACTACGACTCCGCAATAAGATTCCGAGAAATGTTATCTGAGCCTACAATGTGTTTTGTCACGACCACGACCGCGAAATGTGACTCAGTAAGGTCAGTCTCAAAAACATTTTCCCACGACACGATTAGGCTCGTTTACAAACATAGCCACGCCCCGCAATACATACATCGAGCGCGAATTTGAAATTGGAAGGTTAAGACCCTTAGAAGGACCACGAGAATCTCGCGGGCGGGTGCGCGCCGGGTGCGGGGTGTTTTTTTTTTTGACAATTGGATTGCAAGGGGGACGGAGAGTGTCCATTCTGTATGATAGTACCTACTATTACTTTAATCTGTGACATAGCGCATCTTCCTCTATATCGTGTGGGTTGCAAAGTCGATTACCGACCCCAAAAATCCTGGTGTCATAGTTGTTTAGCCGCCAAAAGCCTCTGACATGGCTTAGTAAGGACTACATCCGTAGATAGACCAACGGCTTAACGTGCCTTCCGAATATAACTTTTTGAACACTCAGGTGATTCATACTGTAATGTCCTAACCAAACTGGAGAGGTCGCGTAAATAGATTTTTGTTTGACAGTGTCCCACCGGGATTCGAACCCAGAACCTCCGGATTGAGAGTCGAGCGCTCTAACCACTAGACTACGGAGGCTGTTACAATATACAAGGTTATTTTTTGGACCTGATTTCCTTTTGCCCACTTATTAGTGAGGTCAAAAGCAACAACTTTTGTTCTACGACTTTGCTAACAACGCACAAACAATTTTCGACTCTCCATATTAAAGTGGTCACGTGACCGACCCATTTTGTATGGGAAGTTGAAAATTTTTCGTGCGTTGTTAGCAAAGTCGTAGAACAAAAGTTGTTGCTTTTGACCTCACTAATAAGTGGGCAAAAGGAAATCAGGTCCAAAAAAATAACCTAGTAGATAGCGCATAACTGAGCAGGTTCCTGCGGTAGTGGAATGGTGCGGGAGGGGTGTAGTCCAGTCAATCTACGATAAGGGGTTGCATTAAATGCACTTTTAGAGAAATTAATTTTAAATAGTATGTATAGGCTGTTTGAAGCTGTAAATAATTAAATCCGGAAATTCCGGGAGCTTCCTGTTCTATAGTGGACGTTGCATGGGATGTCATGATGACTATAATAGGAGACGGTCATCGAGAGCAGACGGTATAGGAGACGGAAGAAAGCAGATGAGCGGAATCAGTGAAGGGCCAAAATAGGCATTTCAGAAAGTGTGAAACGTTCTAAATAAAGGCCAGGTTAAAAGTACCCTAAACCGACGAGCATTTATGAAAGGATTGATGAAAGTACAGGAAGCAAGGGAAGTATGTCAGGATCGTAGCAGGTGGAGGACTGTGGTCTCTGCCTACCCCGACGGGAAAGAGGCGTGATGTTATGTATGTATGGTTAGTTCTTTAGCAGTTTTTATTAGATGCGTAAATTGGAATGCCTCTTTTTCGGTTACGTACAGTCAACCGCACGTCGGTAGAAACTTTTTCAACTTTATTACCATGCCATAAGGTCCAAAAGCGTTTCTACCTACGTGCTGTTGAGTGTACCTAACAGAAACGATAACTATAACCATGATTTTTACGAGCAGTAAGCATTTAATATGAATTTTACAGCTATGTAGCAACTGTGATAAACCTGCGATAAAGGCATGAAACATTGAAAATTACAAAAACAAATAATAAAGAAACATTCGAAAAGTAATGAGCGTGCATCGAATTTTTCATCAGAAATTGGCCGCAAGATGCACGCACAGAATAACCACTAAAATGGCGCCACTTTGTTTGTGAAGCGACGTAAATGTAACTAACGTCATTATCATTAAGGGCCTGTCCGCACAGCGAATTTTCACCTCGCGATATTTATTCGTGCGAATTATATCCCGTGCTTGAAATAGCAAAAAATCGCGCGGCAACAATTCCCTGTGCGGACAGGTCCTAAGATTCAATGTGTTACAGAATTGCGAGAAAAAAACGCGTGGTAAAAATTCGCTGTGCGGACAGGCCCTAAGAGATTTATAATATCTTTTTTAACTAGCATAGTTAAACACAATATACCTAATTTTAGTAAATCTAACCAAACATAAAAACACATCATCATAACCAGATCATAACATCCTATGAAGCGTCCACTGCCGGACAGGGAGCTCCCTCCAGAACTCCAGCAAAAACACGCGTGGAACTTAAGAGGTGATTTATCATAGTCACCACGCTTGTAAGCGTTACCGCAGTATGTAAGATGGTACGATACACAGAAAGTTGCTGCTGCCCATCTTCCGGTTCATAAGCCCTTAGTCGCCTTTTACGACATCCATGGGTATAGAAGGGTTGGTACTATTCTTTGCCGGTACCACACAGACAAAAACACATAACCTAACCTAAAAGCGTTCAGGTTTTTAATCTAGAAACCTCAGGGATATGAGAAAATCTGGTTTTTGATCAAAAGACGGTTAGGACGTTCTGAACAAAGGCCAGGTTAAAAGTACCCTAAACCGACGAGCATGTATGAAAGAATTGATGAAAGTACAGGAAGCAAGGGAAGTATGTCAAGATCGTAGCAGGTGGAGAACTGTGGTCTCTGCCTACCCCGACAGGAACAAGGCGTGATATTATATGTATGTTCGTCAAATCGCTTTTTTTATAATCTGCGTCATGTTCATAATTTTGTACACGAGGTTTACCAGCAAACAATTTTACCACTGACCATTTTAATTGTACTACTTATTTGAAGAATTTATTTGCATCACGCAGTATCCCGACACAAGGCCCTAAGCTTCTTACTATGGGACTTATTAACTTAAGGTGAGTTGTAATCATTAGTAGGTGTTGGTTGTTAACTGTCTTAATATTGTCTCAATTAACTCTTCCTATTATCTGTAGTCATAATAATAATGAACACTTTAACTACTGGTATGCAAGATGGAAATAATAAAGTTAGAATAATGTTGCATGAAAATGTGCCTAGCATGCAATTAGGCTGGCGGAGTCTGCATATGATAATCAAGTCAAGATTATTATCTCCCTATAGATTTATACCTTGTTTGTTATTTTGTTTGAGCAATTTATTGCCTGAAGACTCGTGATTCCCTGAGAGAACTGTTCAAGGAAATCAACATTATGACAGTGCCATGCCAGTATATCTATGAAAATATAATGTATGCTAGAAAGAACATTCATCAATTACCAAAAATTTGTGACAGGCATAATTATAATACTAGAAATAAGCATAAAATTGATCAACCATATACTAGATTAACTAAAGTCAATACATCTTTCGTTGGTCTGTGTATACGATACTACAACAAAATACCTGACAATATAGTGCAATTACCTGAGAGAAAGTTTAAAGAATGTGTAAAGCAAACGTTATGTAAAAAAGCTTACTATAGATTGGATGACTATATGAATGACAAAGAGGTATGGTGCTCTGATATTCCAGCGAAACACAAGAAACACATTGTAAAAAGCCGACTCTTAAAGTAGGCCGTGCTGCAGTGGTTTCTTGCCGTTTCTTTTACGCTGCCATAGCACGATCCGAAACGGCGTAGACTCGCTCTATTTGCATTGTATTCTGCATGACATTCAATAAGTATTCTGTAAAGAATCTACATTGAATAAAATTATCTGAATCTGAATCTGTTTAAAGTAAAAGGAAAAGATACTGGAATTAGATTTTCTGCAGGTACGAGTGGTACAGTAAACCACACGTCCACAAATACAAATCCATTTATTTCTACATAAGACAAAACGAGCGTGATCTACTGTAGTCAGGACGGTGTACCGAAAACTAAAAGGGCGTGCTCAGTCAACGAAACTGAACAACTTTTCCAAAGAAACATTTTTGGGATATGAAACATAAATTGACCTCTCCATACAAATTTCTTGATCAAAAACAGTTTGTATAGAGATGCCAATTTTTTTTCCATTTTTCAAACATGTTTCTTTGGGAAAATTGTTCAGTTTCGTTCACTTAACATGCCCTTTCAGTTTTAAATACCCTAAATACCGCTCATACCTTAAATTACAATGATTTAGTTACATTAATAACAAAGGTGGGAATGGTATGTTTGGAGGGGAAGTACCATAGTCACCACGCTTATCAGCGTTGCGGCTGACACTATGAACCCTCTATGAACCGCGGTTATTGGTGACCGTAGTATGTAAGATGGAACGATACAAAAAAGGTCATCCTACGGTTCATCAATCCTTAGTCGCCGGCACCACCGTTACCACACGACCTGAATGACGTCTACAAGGTTATTTTTTTGGACCTGATTTCCTTTGCCCACTTATTAGTGAGGTCAAAAGAAACAACTTTTGTTCTACGACTTTGCTAACAACGCACGAAAATTTTTCAACTTCCCATACAAAATGGGTCGGTCACGTGACCACTTTAGTATGGGGAGTCGAAAAATTTTCGTGCGTTGTTAGCAAAGTCGTAGAACAAAAGTTGTTGTTTTTGACCTCACTAATAAGTGGGCAAAAGGATATCAGGTCCAAAAAAATAACCTAGTATATGGCAAATATTATAAAACGAAATTGAGCGATAGCCGTTCCATAAATATCGAGGTCATAAAATTCCGGCTCTTAAACTAAAATCGGCCAATATGGCCGCGTTTTATTATGTTTGAAGAAGCCATCGGCCACCGAACATCAGGGACGACGTCAATAAAATATAGAAATAATATGCCAAACATAACGAGATATTTATAGAAATTATTTCGGGGGATTTTCTGTAATCCATCTATTTAGGTCACCATTTTACGATGGTATGAAGAGAAGAGACTTGCCTGATCTAAATAGTTCTGGAAGACATACTAGAGGTAGTATTTTGACCTACACCTACCCACCTGGTGAAGCTGTGACAGCCAATAAGGCTAAAAGCAAGGTCATCTTCAAAAATAAAAATAAAACCGGCCAAGTGCGAGTCGGACTCGCGCACTGAGTGTTCCGTACCACCACATAAACATAATTGTATTAGTTGAAATTTCAGTAAGTTAAAGTGCTAGATTTTTTGAGTCCGACACGCGCTTGACCAAATTTTATTATTTGTTGTTATTTTATAGCCTATGCCCTATAAACATACCAATTTTCAAGTTTGTAAGTGTTCCCGTTTTTAAATAGAACTAAAACAAAAATCAACCATCCAACTTGACCCCTCTCTTATATGAATGTTCTTGAAACGGGAGCTCACCACGATTGGTTACCATTAGTTGTGAGAAAAGTTGTAATATTTAGTGATTTCAGACTTTTCCCATTATTTGTACTGTGAGACCTAGCTTCTTGCCAAATTTCATAATTTTAGGTCAACGGGAAGTACCCTGTAGGTTTTTCATTTTTGAATAAATGTATGGAGATGAGGACATAAAATGCCATATCTTTTGATTGCGTCGTTGTAAAAAATTGAAATTTTCAGATCTTGTGTGGTTCATGGATCCTAATATATGATATAAATTTCAACCTGATACCTGTACCCGTTCGTGAGATAAAGGGTCTTGACAGACAGACAGACAGACAGACAGACAGACAGACAGACAGACAGACAGACGGACAACAAAGTGATCCTATAAGGGTTCCGTTTTTTTCTTTTGAGGTACGGAACCCTAAAAACCGGTCAAGTGCGAGTCGGACTCGCGCGCCGAGGGTTCCGATACACCTATAGTATTTTTGGAAGCAATAAAGTCCATTTTCAGGACCGCAAAACTAAATTTGTTTGTAAAGGTTTTTTGCAGATTTCTGAAAAACTGTGCAACTTAGAAAGATCGTTTTATTTTTGCTGTAAAGTTTACATAAACCTCTGTCAACTGTAATTAATTCAGATTTTCCCTTACTCAAACTTCGGAGATAAGGGGGGGGGAATGGTATTTTTTTTGACATTTTTCATCATAACTTGAAAACTAAGAAACTTAAAAAAATACAAAAATATATTTTAAAATGTACAAGTAAAGCCCTTTCATATGATACCCCACTCGACCTAGTAGCGACAATTTGAAATTTGGCCCCCCCTATTTTGGCCCCCTTTACATTAATAATCATACTTTTTTCAAAAAAATTTCATGTGCAATTAAGTTGGGCAACTATATTCTAAAACTATTCCAAATTTCAGCTCGATAGCGTAAGTGGTTGCTGAGATATAGAGGTGTGACAGACAGACGGACAGACAGACAGAGCGGCACCATAAGGGTTCCTTTTTTTACCATTTTGGTATCGGAACCCTAAAAAGACGATAATGCAAAAGATGTGCATGTCCCAAGTTGGTACTACTCGTAACTAGACTTGCAGAGATTCCGAGCGAACTACTTAATTCGCGAGGCCACTCATAATTAAGCTATAAAACCATTTTATAAGTGAGATAAACCTGAGAAAAGGAGCGCTAATCCAGTAAAAATATAAATTAATGTAGTAGAGCAGCTGAGTCCGAGGTACGCTCGCATTATGGCCGCCCAACTAAACTTGCATAATATGAACTTATGAGCGAGTTTAATTCGAGCTGCGCTGTGCTTACGCTGCTTCTTATTTAAATTCCAAACTATAAGAACATACATATTACATTTATGTTAGTATTTATACACTCAATGTGATGAACCCATTTAATATTTATAGCAATTATTGTATACTTATCAGTAAATCATGGGCAGTTCCCGCGAATGAACTTCCATACTAAGTAATAGAATAAAAAATAAAGTAGTAATATGGTTACTCTTGCTACTTCCATAGTATCAAAAAGGCTTTTCTGAAGATACAGGGTTGCCTGGGCGTAACCTGGTATGTATGTAATAATGTAACTGTAGCGCTGACGGTTAGAACTCAAAAACGGGCCAAGTGCGCGACAGACTTGCGCACCGAGAGTTCCGTACCACTAAGGTAAAAATTACCAGTACGTTATGCACGCGCAGTCACACAGATGTGTATTAAATGCACGCGAGTCCGACACGCACTTGACCAGTTTTTATTATTTGTGGTTATTCTATAGCTTATGCACTATAAACATATCGCTTCTAAGGCCGATATTTCACTGTGACACCACGGTGGCGCGACTGGTTGCGCTACTGGTGTCCGTAACTAGACACCAGTAAAGACACCAGAGTCACCACACCCTGCGGCCACAGTATTAAGGGCTATATATATTTCACTGGGAGTGGTAGCGCGACCAGCACCCGAGCTGGTTGCGCCGCCAAATTGGTTGCGCTACCAAACGGACACCAGGTGAGTAACTCTCTATAGAGCTGTATACATTTTGTTGGTAGCGGCGACTGGTTGCGTTGCCTTGGTGTCCCAGTGAAATACCGGCCTAAGTGTTAGCGTTTTTATGATAGTTCTAAAACAAAAACCGAGCAAAAATCACCTATAAAACACGTTTTTGATAGGGGAGCCCCCTTATTTTTTTTATTTTTTTATTATTTGTTTTTATAGCGGCAACAGACACACATAATCTGTGAAAATTGCAACTGTCTACCTATTACGGTTCATGTAATACAGCCCGCTGACAGACAGATATTTCGTAGCAGACATCGGAGTCGGAGGCATATTTTTAGGGTCTCGGTTTATCACTCTTTGTGTAGGGACTAGGGAACCTTAAAAAATTTGTCGCGGGGGTGCGTGGCGTTCATTGGCTAAACGCATGTCATCCATGCGCAGAAAATAACCGTCAGCGCTAGAGTTGCATTATTCCATCTATACGTTTTAGTACAGTATTATCTAATCTGTGGTACATAGTCGGCTAGTTTTGAACCACATCAAGTACTACGGTAATTCTGTTTTTCAGACAAACAAATTAATAAAGTTTTGAAACTTATGGGGGATGATACCTTTGGGTGTGGTGTTTAAAAACTCATAACTTTCCCCTCCCCTCCACCTGACGCTTCACCCCCACCCCCCCTTACCGTGATATGTGTCCCGTTTTTTCACTTCTTGCGAAAACCATTACAGATACGAAAAAAAAAATAAAAGGAAAAAATAATCCTTATAAAATTTTTAACAAAATATCGGTCATACATTTTTAGGGTTCCGTATCCAAAGTGTGTAAAACAAAACAATTATTATCCGGCACGTTTTATTTAGGGCTGTATCCACCTGATTTGCATGGGTAGATCGACACCACACGGGACAAGCGAATTTGCCAGCCGAATAGCACAGTTCTAGTCCAAAAGTCCGCAGTACAATAGGTGAGGCTCCTCATTTGGTAGAGGTTAAACGGGCTACAAGATTATTTCGGGCATGAACTTTATTTCTTCCAATTTCGCAGTTTTTCGGGGCATGCCCCGTCGTCCTACTGGATTGTCCCACTGGTAGGACGACGGGGAATACGCATTTCCCCCTCGTCCTACTGCACTTTTCTTGGTTCAGATCGGTCTAGAGTCACGCCTAAATATTTTGGGTGGTGGTTATGAGCGATAGGCTTTCCCTGCCAAGAGATGTTTAGTTTACGGCCTACTTCTTTATTTTTGAGGTGGAAAACGCATGATTATGTCTTGGAAGGGTTTGGTTAGGTTAGGTTAGGTGCGGGTATAAAGGCAAATTACCTATCTTAGATTGAATTTAATATCGCAAAATAAGATCCCATTAATAAATAATAAATATATATGGTTACAACATCGTATTTGCAAGATTTTTAATTGATTCAATTCACAGTAGAATAAAACTATCTTGATAGAAAAAAATCCCAAAGTAACCTCTTATTTTCATCTAAAATGAGTTTTTCTCAGGTTGTATTGCATATTATTAAGCCATTATTTAATAATAACATCCTTAACATATTATCGAGTGCCACTATTAGCGATTTTACAAAAGAAATTATATTTTACGAGTTATTAAAATAAACAACATTCGGCGCTTACGACATTTTTATTCCGCGCAGCAAGTTATCGTCCGTCGCAGCTAACGGCAGGCATCAAGCGTGTTTTGTTTCACGAATCAGTCTTGTTCGCTCCGTTGAGACGGGAAGACTGTGATTGTGTGCACCGCACGGTAAAAATAAACATAACCAACAAAGAAAACATGAATAAATACGGAAAACAAATCTTTTTGTGAGGGGCTGTGAATGTATTCGTAGTTTTCGTTTAGTTTTTTTTGGTTTATATATTTTTTTTTTACCTTGTATTGATGGGATCAATCTGAACAGCTTTTGTTCAACGACTTTGCTAACAACACAAAGAAACAACAAACACCTTACAAAAGACAATGCAACTTTTCCATAGACCTCTGGTCCAACATTTTGAAAAGTGTTGTACAAGAGCGAAACCTATGTCAAATGATAGACTTTATCATTACTAACAACTTTTACTATAGCACCAAAAATATAGGTCCCGGTGGAAAAAAGTTATGACCTTGCAAATTTCAGGAATTATGTGATTTCATAATTATTGAATTTCTTAGCATATAACACATGATTACAACTCCTGTGCCTAATAAATAAGTAAAAATAATATATACGATAACAAAGCCGAGACATCCACTCTACGGGCTCTCTCCCGCCGCAGGTCGGTGGCGAAGCCGCAAAAGCTTCCTGCGATCTACACAGCATACTGACCAAAACCCTTCCGACGTGAGATGCAGCCTTTGGGCAAACGAGTACCCACATTCACTGTACCCCCCCAACGAACACCTGCCTCCTGGCTATAAGGAACCTTGGCCAACCTGGAGAAGTCTAAATAGGCTAAGGACCCAGGTTGGCCGAAGCAAGGATAACCTGTGCCGGTGGGGGTTCCTAAGTAGCGCAGACGCCAGCTGTGAATGTGGAGAACCCCTGCAAACCATGGCGCACCTCACTAATTGTCCCGCGTGCCCGTACACCTGCTCGCGTGAGGACTTACTTGACGGTAACCAGAGGGCTACCACGGTAGCCGCTTTCTGGGCAAGTAAGATTTAGCCCGTGTTCTTGCCCACACGAAACAAGAAGAAGAAGAGTGTTAAAATATATTTTTTCCCATAAACATCTAACTCGGAGTAATAATTGGTATCATTAATAGAAACCAAAGGGTCTTCACACCCTGACCCTATGCTAGTCTGTCTTAACATAAACAATTTGAAAATGCATACACATTTTTCTTAGTGGCTCGAAAAAAAGTCCCGTCGCCCGTGGTATATTCAATAATAAAATAAGCTCGTTAGAAATAGAAAGTCTAAAAACAGTTAAAAGTCACAACGAGTCGAACTTCGCTTGTAGGTCGCGCACGCATGCTTTGTGCGCGTGATACCGCTGTCATACACGCTAGCATTTATCTCCAGTCTGAGTAATGACGCAAACAGGATCGCAGCATGTGTTCTGTTTCTTTCTCGCCTGTTATCTCCTAGGCAATAAACCCACGTCACTTTCATGGAGTCTTTGCAGTCGTTAGAAACGTTACCGTGCACTTATCTGTGGTCTTTTTGGTGACTTGGCAAATATCTTAGACCCCAATTTATTCTTTATAATGTTGAACTAAGCTTTGTTTACCGGACTTTGATTTTCTTATGGATTATGCCTTTTGAATTATGCCTAAATAAATAACTTTTTTAGCTCAACAGTAAGGCAGAAAAATAACGATAATTTTGGTCCAAATAGTACCCACCCACACTGTTGATAATTCCTCAACTGAAAGGCATGTTTTTAGATTAATACTTTTGTTTCTTGCTTTTTTTTAAGTACGATTTTAGGGGTCAATGTCCAGAAAAGAATGCCTAATGTTTGATGATTTACGTATTGAAAACGAAGTTAATTCAAGTGATAATAATGAGAATATTACATTTTTTTGTTAATTTAAATTAATTGCACAAACGTACAAAGGGCGGGCCTGATGCCACGCAGCATTATCTACCGGCCAACCTAACGGCAGAACAGAAAGAGTGATGCATCCTGTGAACGGTTACCTTCTTGATCCTGGTATTGTTGGGTACGCAGATGACAGTACTGCCGTCGAGAGATATATGTCTAGCACAAGATCCAGCAGTGACGACAAACGTTCTTCGAAAGAGGCTACGTTGGAGCGAATAAACTTGACCTTAAGTCGTATCTCCGAGTAGGGTGACAAAAATCTGGTGAGTTTCAACGCCACTAAAACACAGATGAGTCTGTTCACCGCCAAAAGAAGTCCATTCCATCTGGCTCCTACTTTTCGAGGTATAACTGTACCAGTTACTGATAGCCTCGAGATACTTGGCATGACGTTGTGTGTAAACCTGAACTTCGGCGCTAGCGTTGATTCAAAAGCCCAAACGTCGCAAGGTTGCATGTCTGTCGGTCTTTTATAGATTGTAATTCGGAGAGTATGCTCGAGAGCTCCACGAGCTTATTCCACCATCTCCCTTCTACCATCGGGAGTACAGACGCACCGCGGGAATTCACACATACTTGGTTGATATTCTGCACATTCGCACAAAGCGCTTTTAAACATCTTTTATAATGCGCACGGCTAAAGAGTGGTACTCTCTGTCTGCGTCTGTGTTCCCGAGTTCATATAACCCTAATCTATTCAAGTCGCGAGTGAAAAGGCTTCTTCTGGGCAAGCTCGTTCCATCGTCGACCTCATCTCTGTCCTCAAGACTAGATCGAGGTCAAGAATAAGCCCATTGACAATAAAAAAAAAACAAAAACCCCAAGTTGAGATCGAGGCTACATGTGTATGCATAATAAATGACCAGGACGCAGAGGGTTTGCACAAGCATACGCTTTGTCTCAATTGGAAGATTTGGATCGAAGTTTTTAAATCTATAAAGAAGTTTAAGAGAATTTATGACCCTGCGGCTAATGTTGTTGGTCTTTCCAACTGAGGGTGTTGTCAAGAATTAAGCCAAGATCTTTCACGCTTTTACAGAGTTCAATAACATTATTATTGTACTACCAACATTAATATGAACTACCTAAAATAATAAATTGGCAATTACCAGGGTCAACCGCGATACCGAATTTTAGTGACCAATGATTTTTCATTTTTTTAAATTAATATTATTAAGTTTACAACATTTTCCCGGTAAAATAAATTATAATAATATTGTTACGAGCTGTCAAGAGAAAGAACAGTACCAGAAAGATCAATGGCCGCCGATAGGCCAAAATGCCTATTCTCCTTTTGGCATAGCTCATTACGTTAGATGTAGTTGTTTGTTGTTGTTCAAATAAATAACATTATTTTTACTAAATTTAGATTGCGTGTATGATATTTACAAAATGCTAAATATGAACCCGACCCGTAGTGATCCGTTTGAAATATCCTACAGTGTAGCAGATTCCTCTTATTTTTGGCTTATATACTATGCGCGTCGTATGAAATCGAGCGAACTATGATAATAAGTGTCGAGCGCCGTGCGATCATTTCCTGCCCGCTGCGCGGCGCGGGGGATGCAAGACGCGCGGGTGAAATCGGATTTTTTCCTGGCTTTATACGCGCTCTTAAGAGCATTTTGGGAGTAATAATGGCTGAGGTTTTCAAGTGCTGTTGAAAGATTAGATTCAATTTCCTTAAAACTGGAAGATTGAGAAGTTAATGCGGGGTGTTAAGTTATTAGAGGAATCGTGTCGTGTTTTGGCTAGATGGTTCGTCATTTGTATAGATATTAAATAACATCGGCGCTAAGACACTACCTTGAGGAAGTTCATTTTTTGGGAGCGCCATCTGCTTTTGTCCTCCAGCAGTCGAACCTGAAAGCGACGGTTATGGAGCAACTCAGCTAGAACTTTGGAATTAGAACTAAGTTCCTTATATTTTTTGGGAACGGATGATAATAAATAGGTACTTAACCTTATGAATTGTAAGATATAAGCTACGTCAACTGGTAGGTAGTACTTAGAGCCGCATATTAAATTATCATTCATAGAAGTATAAAGTTTTAAAGATATGCGTTATGATCGCCTTAAGTGCTGAAACAAGTTGTGTTGTGAATAATTATGAAGCCTTAAGAAGTAAGTAGGTCAAACTTATATTCTAAGAATAAGTATGTAAATTGACTAATTTGAGAGAGGAATTCTGTGTACAAGGTACAGGTTGGCAAAAAATGGAACTGAACAACTTTCAGTGAATGTAACTTTTCGGAAAGAAAAGTCGGGCTCTCCATACAACATTGCAAACATGATTTTACAGTTTGTATGAAGAGGTCGATTTTATTTTTGATTTCCTGAAAGTTTTATCAGCTTAACTTAAACAGTTGATATCGAAAACCTGAAAAATTTCAGTTGATGAATTTAAAAGGAAAATTATCACAGCTTAAACTTTACAGGTTTATGAGTAATATCTAGTCTAAATACTGAAAATAATAGAAATAGCAATCAGGCGCTAGACCTCGCTGTTCGTTAGGAGGGAAAATGTTTATGAAAAGATCAAAACTTTCAATAATGATTCCTGAGGCAACTACAAAAACCCACGTTGCTCGTGGCTCGAAACGCACTTGGCCGATTTTTTTAGGGTTCCGATACCAAAATGGTAAAAAAAGGAACCCTTATGGTGCGACTTTGTTTGTCTGTCTGTCTGTCTGTCTGTCACACCTCTATATCTCAGCAACCACTCATGCTATCGACTTGAAATTTGGAATAGTTGTAGAATTTGGTAGCCCAACTTAAATACACATAGAAGAATAAAAAAAGTGAGGAGGAGTGAGGTATCATACATAATATATAATGCGGGGAATGGTATTTTATTTGACATTTTTCATCACAACTTGAAAACTAAGAATTGTAAAAAAATACAAAAATATATTTTAGAATGTACAGCTAAGAGCACGTCAAGTTTGACACTCGCAGTACGACTCTAGCGCCTACGCGTTTGAAATAAGCACGGTACAAAGTCCAAAGTGTCAAGCTTGATGTGTTCTTAACTGTACAAGTAAAGTTTCATAATATGAAAGGAATTTACTTGTACGTTCTAAAATATATTTTGTATTTTTTTACAATTCTTAGTTTTCAAGTTGTGATGAAAAATGTCAAATAAAATACCATTCCCCCCCCCCCCCCCCCCCTTATCTCCGAATTTTGTAAAATAAAAATCTGAATTAATTACAGTCGATAGAAGTTTATGTAAATATTACAGCAAAAATAAAACGATCTTTCTAAGTTGCACAGTTTTTAAGAAATCTGCAAAAAACCTTTACAAACAAATTTAGTTTTGCGGTCCTAAAATTGACATTATTGCTTCCAAAAATACTATAGTTAAATCGGAACCCTCGGCGCGCGAGTCCGACTCGCACTTGACCGGTTTTTTGTGTTACTTAAGAGATTTTAATACCTATCCAACAATGAATAAACGATTTTGATTTCATTTACTGACGTGTAAAATGCTCCCTGGCTCAAACAAGGATAGTATAATTATTACAGCCTTCTAAAGTTGAAATAATATCTAAAGGTTGATTCCGAGGGTTGATTTTAATCTCAAGAATGAAGAGGGATGGATGCAAAGAATTCGGACTCCTTGCTCCGCTTAGAATAGAAGGAATACTAATTAATTTTACTGCGTGATTGCAATGCACAAACGTGATTTGACATTCTCATACAAATTTTAAAGAACGACGCCTGTGCCGTATTTACAATGAATGAAAGAATGTCAAAATACCTTGTGACACATATCTTCATTAATCTTCTTTCTATTACTTTTATATTTCTATGGAGGGATGGATAAGATATTAGAGCGATAGAGACAGGTGTCGCTCCGTCAAGTAGGTACCTACTACTACTTTATTCTGTGGCTCCGTCACAGAAAAATAAGGGTACTTAGAAGGAGGATTAAAGAAATAATTCGTCACAAGGTAGCGAAGGCGTCGTTCTATGGATTTGACGGGTTATTTTGAATATTTCCTAGTGATCACTGATAGTTTGACATAAAATATTGGGACATGTTGGCAGATGTCATCCCATAGTAAAATAAATTAGCAAGGTATCTATTCCGAGCGAAGCAAGGAGGTCCGAAATCTTTGGGCTCCGTCCAGCACTATTATATATTCTGTGGTCCAGCTCTCAAGCATTCACTACGCATATTTCCGTCCTGCTCACTCGAACTGTAATAGTGACATATATTTTTAACAGATAAGTACCAGACTGAATGATCTATTGAATAGCTTTGAGAGATCGTTTTCTTTCCGTACTCATGAAAAGGAAAGTACCTACCAACCTACCTATAATTTACATACAACACCCATCGTTTAATAAGTATTCAGTACAGGCGTCTCCGACACAATAGATCACTTTCAACCACGAGGGGTCTCTGGAATCGCTCTCGAAACTGACCGAAAGTGATTAAAAGCAGATGGAACTAGTTTTATAATGTACGGTGAGAGTTTTGCGGTCTGAGGTCGACTATTTCTCATTAGAGAACAAGGGAAAGCTGTTAACAAGTTTAAAGTTCCTGGGAGTAGGTATTTTTACCTATTAGGTACAAATAGCAACACACATAACTGAATATTAAAGAAAAACAGAAATACTGGGTAGGTGTACCAAATACCAATAATTGCTTGAAAGGGATTCCATTGTAAAAAACCGGCCAAGTGCGAGTCGGACTCGCGCACTGAGGGTTCCGTACCACCACATAAACATAATTGTATTAGTTGAAATTTCAGTAAGTTAATGTGCAAGATTTTTTGAGTCCGACACGCGCTTGACCAAATTTTATTATTTGTTATTATTTTATAGCCTATGCCCTATAAACATACCAATTTTCAAGTTTGTAAGTGTTCCCGTTTTTAAATAGAACTAAAACAAAAATCGCCTCAGCAACCATCCAACTTGACCCCTCTCTTATATGAATGTTCTTGAAACGGGAGCTCACCACAATTGGTTACCATTAGTTGTGAGAAAAGTTGTAATATTTAATGATTTCAGACTTTTCCCATTATTTGTACCGTGAGACCTAGCTTCTTGCCAAATTTCATATTTTTAGGTCACCGGGAAGTACCCTGTAGGTTTTTCATTGATAAAACCTATACCTATAATTGAAGATAACATGTTCATCTTACGTTTTGTTACAGTTGATTGCTGACGTAGGTACATCTCAAAAGGTGTACAATAAAACCATAGTATAAAACTAAATTACCTGCTTAGCACATCAAGCTTGACAGTTTAAGCCACGATCACACCTACCTAAATTCCAAGACTTAATTCGGCATACATTGCTGGGAGGCTTGGTTATGTTAATTGCAATATCCTTACTTCAACGAGCAATGTACGCTGAATTAGTCTTTGAATACAGCTAGGTGTGATCATGGCTACGTACGGTCGGTCAACGTACGGTCAACCGCTTGTCGGTAGAAACTTTTTCAACTCTATTACCACGCCATAAGGTCCAAAAGTGTTTCTACCGATGTGCGGCCGTGTGTACGTACGGTCAACCGCACGTCGGTAGAAACTTTTTCAACTCTATTACCATGCCATAAGGTGCAAAAGTGTTTCTCCTGATGTGCTGTTAAGTGTACCTAAGACCAACCTCAGCTCACGCTATAGGTTGGAATAGGTACAGCGCGTTCAGAACAAGTCTTTATTTTCCGCGCATGGGTGACAGGCGGAGAGCCAATGAGCGATTCGCTCGCCCCCTGGGGGGAGCCGTGCTCACCCCCGCGACTAATTTTTTGACTTCTGCGCATTAACGGTCACAGACAAAGTTATTTTGCACGCAGTATACCTACCTACCAGCTATATTAAACGGTATAGATGGCGTATCCTACCTCCATCCTAACCCAATTTACGCTTATGTTGCATATTTCTAATTTTCAAAGCAATCCGTGATATAATTTATTTATTATAAGCAGGAAAATTTTTTTGAGTACCTATAGCATACAATCAAACGGTTCTAATTATTTTTTACCTGTGTCGTCCTAGTGGCAATCCTAGCGGCCATAATTGGTATTATCTTGAGCTTTGGATGTCTCAGAGGAAGTTAGGTTAAAAAGTCTGTACCGTGTACCTAAAGATGGCGCTGATATCAGATTATGGTTCCACACTTTGTCACGTATTAAATAAACTTTGTTTAGTAAGTATAATTATATTATAAAAGTAAAAAAAACATTAACTATTTTCTTATCTTTATTTTATTTAAATATTGACGGCGAAACCTGTAAGGTAAGCGTCTAAAAATATCAAAAACATTTCAAAAGTAAAAAAGCAAAAATTTTTAAAAATTTAATAAGCAATACCACCACCGTCCAGGCACAGTATGACCCATACTACCCAGTACTACCTACCATAATTATTATATACTAAAAGCTTTTGCTCTTTGACTTTAAAAACTCAGTGACCATCCAACTTGACCCCTCTCTTATATGAATGTTCTTGAAACGGGAGCTCACCACAATTGGTTACCATTAGTTGTGAGAAAAGTTGTAATATTTAATGATTTCAGACTTTTCCCATTATTTGTACTGTAAGACCTAGCTTCTTGCCAAATTTCATAATTTTAGGTCAACGGGAACTACCCTGTAGGTTTTGCATTTTTGAATAAATGTATGGAGATGAGAACATAAAATGCCATATCTTTTTATTGCGTCGTTGTAAAAAATTGAAATTTTCAGACCTTGTGTGGTCCATGGATCCTAATATATGGTATTAATTTCAACCTGATACCTTTACCCGTTCGTGAGATAAAGGGTCTTGACAGACAGACAGACAGACAGACAGACAGACAGACAGACAGACAGACAGACAGACAGACGGAAAACAAAGTGATCCTATAAGGGTTCCGTTTTTTTCTTTTGAGGTACGGAACCCTAAAAAGAAAAATGTTGACTTCTACTGTGCTTCTACAAATTAAAAACAGTTACAAATATAATTTCAAAGCCGTTAAATTAAAACACTTAGACACAAAGTAATAGCTTGATGCAAACTTAAATAAAAAAACCGGCTCAGTGACAGTCGGACAGAGGGTTCTGAACCACTAAGGTAAAAATACCGTCTCAGCACAGTAAATATATAGGCTAAAGCAGTATGGAAACTCGGGCCTTTTTTTGAAAAAAGAACACATCTGCGTCGGAGCGTCAGGGTTGTAACCCAGAAGTTTTGTAATAAGAATAGTATGATGAACAAATATTGGGTGCTTCTATCAACTGTGTTCCTTACAGCATGTTTTCGGACCGTAAAACTAAACAACTTTCCGTAAGAAGTCAAAATACGAAAAAAATGGGGAAAAAAAAATAAAATGAATAAAATAAGTCAGAAGGTTAAGCTACTTAGTCGCCTTTTAGCATCCAAGGAAAGGTTAAGTTACCTCTATCACACAAGGGCAGATCGAAACACTTAGTCGCCTTTTACGACACAAGGACAGGTTAAGTCACTTAGTCGCCTTTTATCGCACAAGGACAGGGACATACTTATAGGGACCCTATATGTACTTACCTATTTGTTTGTATTATGGTTTTGGCACCCAGGACCTACTTCAGCGCGAAAACTGCTTATTTTCCTGTAGCGGTGTGCGCATGTGTGAGTGCGCCAGTTTTGGACGTTTGTTAGGAGTTTCCATACTGCTTTAGCTTATATATTTACTGTGGTCTTAGTTATGGACGCGCAGTTACGCTGAAGTGTATCAAATTCGCGCGAGACCGACACGCACTTGACCAGTTTTTATTATTTGTTTTTATTCTGTAATGCACTATAAACAAACACACCAATTTTCACGCTTGTAAGTTTTCCCGTTTTTACGATAGAACTGAAACAAAAATCGAGCAAAAAAAAAAACATGTTTTTAGTAGGAAAGCCCCCTAACATATGTATGTATGTATGTATATATTCTTTATTGCATCACAAATAAAAGGAGACATATATGTTTTTTAAATTTTTATTAGTTAATGTTAACAAATGTCTGTTAGCGGCAACAGAAATACATAATCTGTGATTTCAATTACAGCTCATGAGATACATCCCGCTGACAGACAGACAGAAATTGGGGAGGCATATTAATAGGCTCCCGTATTTCACATTTTGGGTAAAAAACCGGCCAAGTGCAAGTCGGACTCGCACCCTAAGGGTTCCGTACCTATCTACCATATGATATACTAAAAGCTTTTGCTCTTTGATTTTAAAAACTCCGCGACCTTCCAACTTAACCCCTCTTTTATAGAAAAGTTCTTGAAACGGGAGCTCACCTTAATTGGTTACTATTAGTTGTGAGAAAAATTGAAATATTTAATGATTTTAGACTTTACCCTTTATTTGTACTGTGAGACCTAGCTTCTTGCCAAATTTCATAATTTTAGGTCAACGGAAACTACCCTGTAGGTTTTGCTTTTTTGCATAAATGTATGGAGATGAGGACATAAAAAGCCATATCTTTTGATTGCGTCGTTGTAAAAAATTGAAATTTTCAGATCTTGTGTGGTTCATGGACCTCAATATTCGTTATCAATTTCAACCTGATACCTCTTCTCGTTCGTGAGAAAAAGGGTCTTGACAGACAGACAGACGGACAACAAAGTGATCCTATAAGGGTTCCGTTTTCTTGAGGGTATTCAGCAGCTGAATTTCAGCTAAAGAGTAAGGTACATTTTTTTTTTATTTGCGGATACGGTGAAATACGTAAGAAGCGCGTACGCATTAGTCGAATTACACTTTTGGCTCCATTATGCCCTCGCCTGTGGCTTGTGCTGCAATTTCTGAGCCTCAAGTGTAATTACCAAATAGTGTTTTATTTATTTTACTCCATTCTCTCCAATATAATGAAATACGACCCCGACCAATGAGCATTTTTTTGGCAATCGGCAATCACAGTGATTGATCTCTGTGGGAACAAGTCGACTTGTTTAACAATAGCTATTATTAGTTTTTGTCTGGCGTTCAGACCGATTGATGCAGACCTAATTTACAGTTAAAAATAGAAATTACTGCTTCACACGCACGTTATATAATAATACCTATACTTAAAGAAGTTTGTGTCCCGTGTAGTGCCGGCAAAGAATAGTACCAACCCATACATACTCGTGGGTGACGTAAGAGGCGACTAAGGGTTATAAGCTGGAGGATGGGCAGCAGCGTCCTCCTGTGTATCATACCATCTTACTTACTGCGGTCACCAACAACCACGGTCCATGGTGCCAGCCGTAACGCTAACAAGCGTGGTGACTACGGTACTTCCCCTCCACATTGTTTCAACAAAAGCTGGAATTCTGGAGGGAGTTCCCTGTCCTGTAGTGGATGTTTGATGGGATGTCATGATGATACTTAAGGAAGTTTGTAGTAAAGATAAGATTGAAAGTTTGTTGGTATAAAGGTACAGCAAAATATTGAAACCAAGAAAACTTGCTCTACTCATAGTCAAAATCTGAAATCGCAAGAAAAATCGTCCCTTATGGTTAGGTTGGTACTTATGTATCTACTGGTCGTGTTCCTAAGGAGAACCCAAATCCACATGTTTTGAGGATGGTCACCAAGCGTTTTAGTGAGTGGAGTCTGTGGTAACTCGGCCGCTTTCCCGGCGGCGTCAGAAGGTTCTTAGGTATTATAGGTCTTTGGGTGTAGAATAACCACAGTGTATAACAGACAACCTAATAGGTAAATTAGTTGAAACTACGTGGTAAAAAATTTAAGATATTTAACTTGAATTGAAGGCATATACTATAATTGCGTGGGACCAAAAGAACCAAATCAAGAGAATATCATTGCATACAGATAACAACACTTATTATAGGTACATATCAGCGCAACTAATCAACTCGCGAAGTAGTGACACAAAACAAGATAAGACCATTTGCGCCATCTTGAGGTAAACATTGGTACTACAAAATGAGAATTTTCCTGTATTGCTCGGAAGGAAAACCACCCTCCCTAACCCAGAACCTTGACTTTACTAGTTCCGGCACCCCCCGTAAGATGGCGCTAAACGGAACTACACGTAGTCTCTCAGAAAGGTCTCAGTTTTCTTTCACTTTCTTGACAAAGAATTTATTGTGATGTTTTGTGCGTTTTCCTAGCGAGATGTGGCGTGGAGGTAATTGTTACGTGTAAGTAAACTGAAATTGAGTGAGCAGTTGCGTGTGGCACGTCACATCACTGCTCAACGGATGGATGTTGACGAGATCATGTTACTAAGTTGTCTCTATGTCGCAGGAAAATCGTATAATTCCGGTAATTGTAAAACGGCGTCGGCAGATTGAAAATGGGTTTAGATCACTGGGGCATTTTAGGTTCGTTAACTTAACCTAACCGATTCCGAACAGGTGCCACAAATAAATCTAGATAATTAATGTCTTAATACTGCTCTAGGATAAAGTTGTGGCCATAGTCACCTTTGCAAAACGGAAGACTCTCTTAAGGATGTCTCAAACACCAAGGATCCAAAATAGGAAGGGACCCAACTGACTGTTTAGTAATCAATTAAAAACACGTATACATACTATAAACCCTAGACAAAATGAAATGTAGGTATTGTTAGTATACCTATTTTATCCATGGTGACAAAACTCGTTTTAGTAGGATTTGTTTTCTTATTCACTCATATAGTAAAGTCAGCCAACGTCAATGACAACACCAACAGTTTCCAGCGATGTACTATCACGGCCACTCCCGCCTGACCACCGCAAACGGAGCGTCCTCCAGAATCCCAGCCCAAAAACGCGTGGTACATAATTGGAGGGGAAGAGGTACTAACTATGGTAGTTAGAGTCGGTGCTGGCATTATGAAATGTACCACCGTTGTTGGTTAGCGCAGTATGTAAGGTGGTACTATACACACGACACTGCTGCCCATTCTCCGGTTAAACATTCTTAAGTCGCCTCTTGCGACACCCACGGGTACCGCAACCGTTTTGTTGACTTGACTTGCCGGCAACCGTAGGACTAGGACAATCAAATTCCTTGCACTCGAAACATTAAAGGCCTTGGAAAGACTAAAAAAAAGCAATAGAAGAACAAAACAAAAGCTGGCTAGATTCAAACGAAAAAACCGTAGCTGAGCAGGCCGTAAAGTCTCCGATAGTACCTACGTAGATGGTACCTATAACAAAATTAACGAGAACAGAGCTCCCAATTGTTGGTAATTACGTTTCTGACGTCATCAAATGACCCACATGAGCCGCGGTAATTAGCCAGACAATTAAGATAAACTCGCCAGTTCCAGTTCAAGAATAAGGCACCGGAATCATGACTTGCCTAAAGGAAGTAAGCAGATATTTTACTTGTAGATAAGAGGCTCCAAAGACTGTGGCCAAATGTCCGCCAGTGTGGCCAGTACTGAAAATTTTTATTTTATTGTCAACGTGCTTACTCTTGACCTGGATCTAGTCTTGAGGACAGAGATGAGGTCGACGATGGAACGAGCTTGCCCTGAAGAAGCCTATTCACTCGCAACTTGAAAAGATAAATAATAATATTTTTCGATACTAGTTGAATGAATGTGGTTTGTATAACGACACTATACGTCGACATTATACGTAGTTTGAAAGGAAATCAGCTTGATTATTGTTGAATTCAAAGAGATTTTTTCGTAGTGCTAGAAAGCTGTAACTTTGTACGGATATACATTTCATCTACGCCGATAGTGCGGTAAAATAAATTCTTGAAAAAAAAAATGTTTAGAGTACTTCCCCTACAAGTGAGGGGTTTTTTTTTGTCCGTGTGGGCTGTCTTTGGATAGGTCTTTTAAAAATAATGTGTTTGAAAGCACAATTTTTTAAATCAAATTTAGGGATCAGTTTGCGAAATATTTAGCTTGAAAGCGCAATTTTCAGCTGATGGGCAGCAGTAGGTATCTAGCGTATCGAATCATCTTACAGACGGTCAACTAGGTACTACCGCGTTCCATGGTGCCAGCCTTGCGTTAAAAACCATGTCGACTATGGTACTCTTATTTCCCTTCCATTTTAAAAAAAATATTTTGTAAAATTCTAGAGGGAGTTTCCCGTCAAGCATTGGACTATCAATGGGGTGCTATGACAAGATATATTGTCGAAATAATGATTAGTTCAATAGTACCTACAAATATAAAGCTTTATTTTGATAACATTCACAACTCACTTCCTACGTTAGAAAATCGGGTGTAAAAAATATTTTAAACACCAGTTACTTAGAAAAACAAAAATAAATTTTACCTCCCGTACAAAATGCACAATCCTCAGTAGAAGTTGTTCGGTTTCACAGCCTAAGTAACACACAAATAATGTTTAAACAAATTTTACACCTTGTACACACGACCGCACATCAGTAGAAACATTTTTGGAACCTATGGCGTGGTAATAGAGTTGAAAAAGTTTCTACCGACAAGCGGTTGACCGTACTCACACACTTGAGCGGGTATCTGGTTTCGGGGGTTTGTAGCGTAGCGCTAGTTCAGCTTATAGGTACCCAAAACCTTATTTTTTTTAGCATGGCAAACGCTTACCAACACATTTTGCAGCTATAGAACCAGACAAACTATCACGAACCAGACGAACCAGAGTATATTTGACCGAAAAAATAACATTGTTTTACAAACTTGTTTTTTCTGACAGCTTTAGCTGATTACTATTAATCATGGAGCACAAATAGTCTTGATATAGCTTCAAAATGTGTTGGTAAGTTGGTAAAATGTTTTGCCATGCTAAAAAATTTTAGGTATAGGTACCTACTGGTTTTGTTGCCGTGCGTACAAGGCTCGGTCGTACGGTCAACCGCACGTCGGTAGAAACTTTTTCAATTCTATTACCACGCCATAAGGTCCAAAAGTGTTTCTACTGATGTGCTGTTGATTGTACGATTGATTAGATTTGTTTATCAGTTAACCTTTGCAAGCTATAAATATTAGAGAATCAGGACTTATTTCGGCTTGACCTTTATGTCTTTGTTGATCACGATTTCTGAGTATTAATTATTTAAAACATGCTGTCTTGGATTAAATCAGAATAAGTAACTAAGAAATGTTATACTGCAAATGAACAAAACAAGCCAAGCGTAAAGTACCAACATATGAGAACATAACCATAATGTTGTTAAACGAATGGCGCGATAGGAAATGTATGAATTGAAATAAAAGATCCTAATATATAACTAGGTACTTTCGATAAAAAAATTGGATACCATAGACCCCAATCTTAGGATGATTTATCACCCGTGCCAAAGAATAAGGTAATAGTACAGTCAGGAGCAGGTCAAGCTTGACACTAGTAGTTCGACTCTAGCTCCTCCGGCGATTGAAATAAGAACGGTACAAAGTCCATTGTTTCAAGCTTGATGTGCTCTTGACTGTACTATTATACAGTCCCGTGTGGTGCCGGCAAAGAATAGTACGAACCCATACATCCCGTGGGTGTCGTAAGAGGCGACTAAGGGTTATAAACTGGAGGATGGGCAGCAGCACCCTCCTTTGTATCATACATCTTACTTACTGCGGTCACCTACAACCGCGGTCCATTGTGCCAGCCGTAACGCTAACAAGCGAGGTGACTATGGTACTTCCCCTCTACATTTTTCAGCAAAAGCTAGAATTCTGGAGGGAGATCCCTGTCCTGTAGTGGACGTTTCATGGGATGTTATGATGATTAGAAGAACGGACACTCCGCCCCCTTGCAATCCACCCCGCAACCCCGCGCGCATCCGTCTGCGAGATTCTCGTGGTCCATCTCTGAGGGTCTTTTGCACCTTCCAATTTTAAATTTCAAATTCGCACTCGATGTATGTAGTGCCCGAGGTGTGCCCGTTAGTGTAGGCAACGAAGCAGTTCAACATAAATTTCTCAGGCAGATTTTATTTGACAGGTTGATATAGAATCATGAATTAAATGTAAATTCAAAATAACCAAAAAATATTTAACAAAAAATATTTTTCATACATTTTTGTAATTTTTGAATAGAAAAATTAAAAGTACCATTTTTTTTTAGAATTTTTTTAGAAGGTTTGTCTCATGTAGTGTAATACCCCAGCAAAGTTTCATCGACTATGAGGATTTAATGCGGGGGTCTTTATACAACGATCCGCTTCGTTGCCTAGACATGGGAGCTTATCGCGGTGCTTTCTTAATCCATCAATGGGGGGCCTAAGCTGTGAACTGGCAAAATTCCAACCAAAGTTTATCAAATGAGCTGTCATATGGAGCAATCTTATTAATTTTTCAGCTGGGCTACCTCGTACAGCTCTGATGGAAAACCAGCTTTACAAATATGCAACATGTGTAGCATGCATGAAAAGGCACATTTATTACTCCGCTAAAAATTAAAGACACAAAAACACTACTGTACAAAGAAGAAAAGGTACAGGCAGAATTCGACAATAATTAACTACGCCGCACTTTCTAACAGGGTGTTTGGTATATGTATGTCTGCAGACCTTTCGGGTGGTTTCTCTGCCCATTAAGGTGATCCGTTTTCCATACAAAAATTCAAATGACTTGCATTCTTACGCGGGACATAAAATTCTGTTGAAAAACGAACGAATACTGCTATTTTTAGTAATTTTTTTCGCTAATTAATACATAAATACAGTTAATGTACTGAAAGTACTATTTTTGTTAGCAATTTTTGGTTCAATATTACGATTGTGGGTGTGCGGTCAAAACTGTACGGTTGTGCTTTGTGTGCATGTGTGAGTGATCGTACTCATGTAAACACGGCCGACGAGAGTAATTAACTTTAGTGGACATATGGAGATATTTTTCTTATCAAAATTGTTGTTAGGCGTTGAAGTTGCAGGATGAAATTTACGCGAATCAACTTTTTGCACATATATAGTTGGTACTTTTTGCATTAAAAAAATAAAACCTTATATTTGCAGCAGTGGCTCCATCTAGTTGCGTTCGGGTCTAAGATGGCTGTCACAGATCACCTTAAATTTCTTTCCTCTATGCCTTAAACTGATCAATTTTCCCTAAGGAACATAAGTCGAAATACGACGTTGTAAACATCCCATAGAAACTTGTATCAGCTGATATTGTATTTTGTACTTAAAGGAGATTTTTTTTTCTTATTTCTAACTATGTTTTTAGGGAAAGTTGTTCATTTTCGTGGGTAGGGCAACCCGAGAGGTTTGCAGACATATACCAAACACCCTGTAGGAGGTGTAGCGTTATCGCTCATATACCTTTTTCGTGTTCGATACTTTTTGCTTCTTTCTCGGTGTTTTGACTGGCTGTTTGTATTCTTTGACAGTGGATTCAAAATTTTGATTTTCCTTTCTCGGTGATTATTATTTGTTTGGACACAAGAGTGTTTTTGTCAAATCTAGCAAAATATAGATAAAATCTAATCTAAATACTATTTAAACTATATTTTAATACAGCAGTTTTGCTGCTGTAGTTATTTCTTTGACTTGTGCAATTATAATACCTCAACGATTTGGATTTTTACTCGTTATGAACTCTACAATTTTGTAAGTATTTTTGTCTTTACGTAATTTTTGTTGCTGGGAGGTTGCCACTCTCTTATGCCGCATTTTTATTCGTGCAGCTAAAGCTGCCCGATTACGGGCAGTAGGTTCCGGCTTGCACCTGCAACACAGCCCAAGCCCTGTCTCCAGAGAGACTTTGACATCAGCAGCTTGCACCTTGCTCTCTGCCACTGCATCTCTTCAACTGCGGGTTTCCTACCAGCACGGGAGGACGCCACGAACTGCGCAAATCCAACTACTACCTATTTCAGATATTTAATTCATTTATATTATTAGTTTTAAGTTTTATTCCCAAAATTCAAAAAAAGGCCTCCAGACGCGCCATGATTTATTTAGATACGAATCTTTGGCAGTAATTTTTAAACTTTTAGAACATTTATCCGCGATACATTGCGGAAGGTACGACTATGACCATATTTAACTAGTCGCTATAGTAATAAGTTAGGTGGCCACTTAAAGTTATCACTAGACTTTTCCAAGCGATACTATCTAGTAGCTATAGACGGAGCGTTTTACCTGATGCACGCATCGCGGATTCCTTCCGAAATTTATTTGTCTTATTTTTAACACCTATCGTTGATTTTTAATATTTTAAACAATATTATATTTTTATATTTAATCTCCGATCGTACAATCAAATTTAAACTTTATTACGTTGGTTATATAATAGTGAAATTATACAACAAAACTGTGGTCAATCTGTTTTTATTAAAATATTGTGTGTTATATTTCTTTGTTTGCTTGATTAGTTTAAGGTAAGTTAACTCTTACTCTATTTTTATCTAACTGCAGTACATTTTTCAATTTAATTTACTTTATTTTACTGCATTTTATGGCGCCCGAGCTCAAATTATTAATTTATTCTGCTTTTTTTCAGGTTCTTTAACCAGATGAAACTTTTTTTTACGACCGCGCGGATGTGCGTTTTAATAAACGCGACTTGTATAGACAATTTTTTTTCAAATACAATTTAACTTGTAATTTCATTTATTGTAAAATTAACTATACATTTAACTGGAAACGTCTTTTATTTTCTCCAAAAATACAATTTTACCCTGAATTTCATTTCAGTAGTTTGTAGTAGTTACTCTGTTTGTATGTCTGAATGCTTGTATAGGGAATTAAAGGTAAGTTAGTTTATGCGAGTTTTTTTTGTGAGAGTTAGACCTTCTTTCAGGTAACTTTCAGTTTTTTTCGTCGCGCATACTTAGCCTGCTGAACCAATCCCTTCATTATGGAAGAACAGGTACCACCAGTTGTTGATCGAGGTAATCCGTTTGGAGATACTAGTGCTGCTTCAAATCAGGAACCTCCACTGTTAATGGATCAAACGCCATTACTTATCGACACTTCTATTCCAATTACTACGACCCCACTCAATCCTAGTCCAATTTTAAATCATCCTAGGAACAGGTTTGATATGACGTCGAATCCTTTCCTAGATTCTCCTCAACCTTCTCTTTCTGCAACTACAGAGAGAATCAAAAAATTGTTATCAAAGGATAAATCCCTCACATCCTGGAAGATTTCCTTCTCTGGCGATTCATGCGTCCGTGATTTTTTCCTTTCTGTAGAGGAAAATCAAGAAGCATCTGATATTCCTAATGAATACTTGGTCCGCAGATTTCATGAGCTTTTATCTGGTAATGCTTTGAAATACTTCCGCTCAATTAGGAGTCCTACTCTTTCTTATAACGAATTGAAATCTCTTTTTTTTAGTACTTTTGATCGCTCAGAATATGAGTTCATTACGGAACGAAAACTGAGAAGTCTCAAGCAAAGTCAAAATGAATCTTTCTTACAATTTTTAATTAATATTAAGGATCTTAATTCTAAATTAAGTACACCAATTTCCGACAAAGCCCTTCTACCAATTATTAAATTCAACATGAATCCTCACTATAGGCCGTGCTTGTCTACTAACCTTATTGATAGTCTATCAGATTTACTTGAAATAGCCAAGAACTTCGAATTATACGAACGACCCATTGAACCCCAAGTTTGTGTGGTTTCTTCCGATACCACTACTTCTCCTTCTACTTTCCCTTATAATTGTTTAAAGTGTGAACAACCCGGTCACCTTTATAGGGTCTGTCCCAATATCTCGGGTAAAATTTGTTTTAAGTGCAGAACACCTGGTTTTGTCACGTATTCCTGTCCTAAATGTAATTCACAATACTCCAGTGGATACCCTGTTTCGCCTCAATCGGTATCTCCAGTGATACACTCTAAATCATCAGATAATAGGTTTTTTCTTGAAATTTTCATTCAAAATCATTCTTTCATGGCTTTACTCGATTCAGGTGCCCAGACTTCTCTTATCTCAGCTACTATTGTGACTAAACATAATTTTCCTTATGATTCTTCTTCTCGTCCTTCTATTTATTCTGCTAATAACACTCCAATGTCTGTCTTAGGTCATTGCGTTTTGCCTGTCTTTTTTAATGGACGTACTCTTAACCACCATTTTTGTGTTGTTAGTTCTATGTCTTCTCAGATAATTTTGGGTATGGAATTTTGGAATAATTTCGGTCTTACGGATTCTTTTTGTAAAGCTTTTGATTCTTCTTTTAAAGGTAACCTTTTCGTACCAACAGACACTCCACACTCACCTTTGATGTGTTCAGCCAACCATATTCAACCTCGCTTCACTCTTTCAGCTGACCAGGAAACTCGTTTACAGAAGGTCATTGAAGAGTATAGTGATATTTCTTCTGAGAAAATCGGTCTTGGTAAAACTTCTTGGCTGAGTCATAAAATCAATACTGACGGACCTCCTATTCGCCAAAGATATTATCCTTTGTCGCCTGCTAAACTAAAGCTCCTTAACGAGGAGATAGATAAAATGTTAGAAGCTGGTGTCATTCGTCCATCTCGTTCACCATGGGCTAGTCCTGTTGTTATGGTAACCAAAAAAGATGGTTCCGTACGCTTCTGCGTAGATTGTCGTAAATTAAATAGCGTTACTATTAGAGATTCGTACCCTCTTCCTAGAATTCAAGATATTTTAGATAACTTAAAAGGCGCTAAATATATGACGTCACTTGATTTTCGTAGTGCTTTTTGGCAAATTCCTTTAGCTGATGAAGATAGTTGTCAGAAAACTGCTTTTATTGTACCACAGCGTGGTCTTTTTGAATTTGTTCGCATGCCGTTCGGTTTAACTAATGCTGCCTCAGAGATGCAACGCCTCACTGATATGTTAGTTAATTACGAATTCACTCCTTCAGGCAATAACTGCGTTTTTGGTTATATCGACGATTTGATTTTGGTCTCACGCGATTTTGATGAGCACCTTGATTTACTACGCAAGGTTCTCCATCGTCTTAAGGAAGCAGGACTTTCCATCAATTTGAAGAAATGTGAATTTTGCAAACCCGAGTTAAAGTATTTGGGTTATATAGTTAACGAAAATGGTCTTCAAACCGACCCTGCTAAACTTGAAGCTATTAAAAACTATCCTACCCCTGAAACAGCGAAAGGTCTCCGTGGTTTTATCGGAATGTGTTCATATTATAGACGCTTTGTCAAAAACTTTTCTTCTATTATTGCTCCGCTTACTTCTTTGATTGGTAAAAAAAAGGGTAAAGATCCAATTTCTTGGCCTGATTCAGCTCAAGCAGCCTTTTTGGAACTTAAGAATGCCTTAATGGATACTCCTCTTATAGCCTGTCCAGATTTTTCTAAACCCTTTCTTCTACAATGCGACGCATCTTCAGTCGGTATAGGTTCCGTATTAACACAAAATATAGATGGTGATGAACGTCCAGTAGCTTATTACTCTCGTCTTCTTTCTAAAGCCGAACGTAACTATAGCACTACTGAACGTGAACTTTTAGCCGTTCTTGATTCGATTATTCATTTTCGTGGATATCTTGATGGTATGAAGTTTACAGTTATAACAGATCATATTGCTTTAAAGTGGTTACTAACTTTAAATAACCCTTCTGGTCGTCTTGCTCGTTGGGCTACTATTATATCTCAATATACTTTTGATATCGTTCATCGTAAAGGCTCAGAAAATATTGTACCCGATACACTGTCCAGAATGTATGCTTGCCCAATAACTTATAACCATGGTGTAAATCATACAAATGACCGTTGGTTCAGAAATATTTATTCTGGTGTTTTACAGTCACCACAAATGTTTCCAGCATATTCTATTCAAAATGGTGTTCTTTTGCGTCGTATGCCTATCGACAATCCTCTTTCTTCTGATCCTTGGCGTATCGTATTACCCTCTGAAAAAACTAGAGATGCTATTTGGGAAGGACATAATAATTTTCCTTCAATCCACCCTGGTGTTTCTAAAACTTATTCTAAGCTTAGGGAAACGTACTACTGGCCTAACATGATTAAGGATGTTTCTGAGACTCTTCGCGAATGTAATACTTGCAAAGCTTATAAAATTTCAAATACCCAACCTCGTGGAGAAATGCTTTTTTCTCGCAATATTTCAGCACCTCTTGAAACAATCTCAATAGATCTTGTCGGTCCTCTACCTGAGGCTTACTACGGTTTTAAGTACATTTTAGTTGTTGTTGATGTTTTCACTAAATATGTTTGGTTATCTAGTTTGAAAAAGGTCACTTCTAATATAATTTCTCAAATCCTTGAAGGAAAAATATTCCTTCCACATGGTACTCCTAAAACTATTATTTGTGATAATGCTACTGTATTCCGTAGTTCTAATTTTGCAAACTTTTTACGCTCATATCACGTACAACCTTATTTTACACCGTTTTATTCCCCACATGCTAACACTGTTGAACGCTACAATCAATCGGTTATTACTTGTCTTAGCATTTTAGTTGAACAAGATCAACGTACGTGGGCCAGAAACCTACCTAAGGTCGAGTGTTATCTCAACTCTTGCGTTAATTTAGCCACTTCTTACACACCGAACTTTTTGATGTTCGGTCGTGAAATTAAACATTTTTATCACCCTGATTTAATTCAGACTAGAGGTCAAAACGTCACCGATAGTCGGAGTTCTAGGGGTGAAGCTCTTTCTTCATTGGCTAACATATATGCTCGAGTTGCTGATAATCTGTCTTTGGCTTTTTTGCGAAATGCTCATGCTTATAATAGGAATCGTCAAACAGTTTCCTTACAGGTCAATGATATTGTCTGGAGACGTAATTTTTCTCGCTCCCATGCAGGTGATTTTATTTCTAACAAGTTAGCTCCGCGTTTTGTAAAAGCTCGTGTTTTACGTTGTATTTCTCAACAAGTTTATGAATTACAAGATGATTCAGGTCGTGTTGGTACTTACCATATTAAGGATATTTTGAAATAGCGTTAGTTTAGTTATTCATGCTAATTTATAGTGGTCGCTCATATCCAGATTTTTTAGCCTCTGTAGCTAGAGAGTCGGGATGCGCCTACTTCACCTACCTCAATAGTTATTTCGAATCAGACTGTTGGTCGTGTATCCAGCAGTCAGGTCTAATTTTCCCTCTTTCTCTCTCCACTTCTAAACTCAGCTTCAAATTTTTTAGGGTTCCGTACTTCGTGGTTCACTTTGTTGTACCTGACTGATAGTCATACACGTCGTGGTATGTTCATATTCAACCCCTCCTTCCCACACTATTTCTAAACTAAATTTCTATTTTTTAGGGTACCGTACTTGAATGGTCCGTTTGTGCTATATAATGCTCATTTCTTTTATTTTTTAGGTTTACATTTGTGTTTTCATTTTGTGCTGATTAAAACTCCAGTAATACTAATGATGTTCTGAATTAAATTTCCCTCTGGAATAACTCTTTACATATTTACCATTTTTATTCATATAAAAATGTACTGAACCACATCTTTTTTTTAAAAGTATCACTCTTTACTTTTATTTAACTATAGGCTTTTTTTTTTGTGTGTGTGGACGGCGCGTCTTTTCGTCCGCGTTTTTGCCATTCACACAGTTTTTGTTTCGCTCTAGACCCTAGATTAAAGTCTCCTTTCTCATTCGCAAACCTTTTTTTGCGTACTCTAACAAACAAGTATGACGCAACTAGTGTTTTGACGTATAGCGTCAAACACCATAGCATGTTGATGTTGTCATTATGTCTTTGACATAAATCATATGGTGAGCAGTTGCCATTTTTTCACGTTTGCCCGCGTAAAAGTTCTTTGAAATATTCGGTGGTTTCCGAGATCGTTCGTCTTTTGTCGGCTCTCGCCCATCTCGATTTCTTTTTTTGAAGTTTTCAAGTTGATTGCAAAGTACTTTCAACTTTTATCTTTGCGTTTCAACTACTTGTTGTTTTATTGTTAGGTTAATTTATTTTATTGTGGGTGTTTTTTTTTTTGGATTAGTTAGGCTAGCTAGGTTATAGTGTTAGGCTTACTAGGTTGTAAGATTAGGTTAGCTAGTTTGTAGTCTCATCTTATGTCCTGATAGGCACAACGTTTACTGTCAGCTCAGGATCGCTGGTTTTTCGAACAAGTCTCGTTCGTAAAGGGCTCTGTACGCAATGCTACGTTATCTAACGGTTGCCGGTCTCCGATGTGAGGTCAGAAGCATAAGATTGTTTTAATTTAATTTTACCTCTTAGTCTCTTATTTTAATTTGTTCTATAATTTTCTTTGGTTATTTTTTCTTGCTTCTGCTTTTGTTCGATAGGATTGCTGTTACCTGTCGGACCCTCTTTTAATTAGTCTTTTTGCTTTTGGTTGGTTAGATTTTTTTAGTCTTAGTATTTTGGTTTGTTAGTCTAGGAGCCCACAGCCCTTAATTTTTTTTAGAAATAATTATAGTCTAGGAGCCCACTGTAAAAATAATTATAGACTAGGAGCCCACTGTAAAAAATATTTCTAATTAATGAGCTTCTAATTTTTTTTTTTTTTTTTTTGGGGAAGTTGGATGGCTGTAGCGTTATCGCTCATATTCCTTTTTCGTGTTCGATACTTTTTGCTTCTTTCTCGGTGTTTGACTGGCTGTTTGTATTCTTTGACAGTGGATTCAAAATTTTGATTTTCCTTTCTCGGTGATTATTATTTGTTTGGACACAAGAGTGTTTTTGTCAAATCTAGCAAAATATAGATAAAATCTAATCTAAATACTATTTAAACTATATTTTAATACAGCAGTTTTGCTGCTGTAGTTATTTCTTTGACTTGTGCAATTATAATACCTCAACGATTTGGATTTTTACTCGTTATGAACTCTACAATTTTGTAAGTATTTTTGTCTTTACGTAATTTTTGTTGCTGGGAGGTTGCCACTCTCTTATGCCGCATTTTTATTCGTGCAGCTAAAGCTGCCCGATTACGGGCAGTAGGTTCCGGCTTGCACCTGCAACACAGCCCAAGCCCTGTCTCCAGAGAGACTTTGACATCAGCAGCTTGCACCTTGCTCTCTGCCACTGCATCTCTTCAACTGCGGGTTTCCTACCAGCACGGGAGGACGCCACGAACTGCGCAAATCCAACTACTACCTATTTCAGATATTTAATTCATTTATATTATTAGTTTTAAGTTTTATTCCCAAAATTCAAAAAAAGGCCTCCAGACGCGCCATGATTTATTTAGATACGAATCTTTGGCAGTAATTTTTAAACTTTTAGAACATTTATCCGCGATACATTGCGGAAGGTACGACTATGACCATATTTAACTAGTCGCTATAGTAATAAGTTAGGTGGCCACTTAAAGTTATCACTAGACTTTTCCAAGCGATACTATCTAGTAGCTATAGACGGAGCGTTTTACCTGATGCACACATCGCGGATTCCTTCCGAAATTTATTTGTCTTATTTTTAACACCTATCGTTGATTTTTAATATTTTAAACAATATTATATTTTTATATTTAATCTCCGATCGTACAATCAAATTTAAACTTTATTACGTTGGTTATATAATAGTGAAATTATACAACAAAACTGTGGTCAATCTGTTTTTATTAAAATATTGTGTGTTATATTTCTTTGTTTGCTTGATTAGTTTAAGGTAAGTTAACTCTTACTCTATTTTTATCTAACTGCAGTACTATTTACAATTTAATTTACTTTATTTTACTGCAGAGGATGATACACTTATTTTTAATTTCAACGCGGACGAAGTCGCGCGTGACAGCTTAGGAGGTATTTATAATGGCTTACCCTAAAAAGCCGTCTTTCATTCTGTTCCCATCCTCCCGGGAATTCTATAAGGCTTATGATGAGTTCTTTTCTTTATAAAATGCGCCTGGAATCCAAATCTGCGGGATTTTTCCACGAATCCCAGTTGATGAGCTCTGAGTATTAAAGATACTAATATATTTCTTCAGAATGTAAGCAGAAGTTTTTCACGTACCTATTTTAGTTTAGCCTCTCTACATATTTTTAAGACGGATGTAGGAAGATAAAACAGCAGTTTGGTAATTAAGGTCACGTCACGTTGTGCTATTGTATTGCAATATAAAAAAACATTTTTTTCAATACATTTGCTCGAAAAATGTAGGTACTCACAAATACGTAATCTTTACTCGTAAGTAGTCACTTACTTACCGAACTAAAAGCCACCGTAATAGGTCCTTTGTGACAGCTGTCAAACGTATGAAAAATTACGACTTGCAAGGAAAAATAAACCCTGTGCGTTGGTGTTAAGGAAACGTCAAAACGGACTTCTTACGTTGGCCTTTTAGTGCGATTAACTTAACATTTTTATCACCCTTTACATGAATAATCATAATTTTTTCACAATTCTTTCATGTGCAATTAAGTTGGGCGACCATATTCTAAAACTGTTACAAATTTCAAGTCGATAGCATTAGTGGTTGCTGAGATATAGAGGTGTGACAGACAGACGGACAGACAGACAAAGCGACACCATAAGGGTTCCTTTTTTTTACCATTTTGGTATCGGAACCCTAAAAATTGTGATAGGCTACGACTGAATTTCATTCTGCCGCTCGAAAAATCGATATTTTACGAAAAAATTGCTGCGTTATTTGAGTTCGGAATTTTTTTATTTTTATAATATTTATAACTTAATGACCCTACTCTATTTATAGGCCAAATTTCGAGGTTCCTTACATTTGGGTCTCTGTTGCGAATTGATTAATTTAATAAACCAAGTATTACGCTCTGTTGAGCATAAAATATCAATTAAACTTCAATTAGTAAATATTTAGGTAGGTTTTGTAATAACTTATTTCACTGCTAAAACATTTTTCCAAAAATACTGACCTGCTTAGGCAAACTGAACCATTCACCACTTAAAAGGTCATTAAACGGCGAACAGCATACAAAGAAGCGATTTCGCAATTTATAAGCAACAATGACATCTTTCACGTCTTTTAACTGTGTCTGTGTCGAATGGCTTACTCTGTAATGTAACCAACAAACTGTAACTGACCCGCGGCCTTACTAACATAAGTAGCGAGCGATTTGTACGGTCAGGCGCTTGTCGGTAGAAACTTTTTCAACTCTATTACCACGCCATAAGGTCCAAAAGTGTTTCTACTGATGTGCGGCCGTGTGTACGTTGCTGAATATGGCAAAACTTAGTGCAAAGTTCATCTGGGGTAGTACCAATAGCAACATTCTTAATTGACTATTGAAGAAATCGATAATCTTACAATAAAATCGTTGCGTGAGACTCCACTGTTGAGTGAGTCTCTACCTTTAGGCACGCACGCAATGGTGTGTAGCTTTTAATACACTGAGCGATGAGTCCCCACTCATACACGCACGCAATGGTGTGTAGCTGTTAATACACTGAGCGGTGAATCCCAACTTTCAGGTATGCGCACAATGGTGTGTAGCTTTTTATACACTGAGCGTTGAGTCCCTACTTATACATGCACGACGCAATGGTGTGATACACTGAGCGGTGAATCCCAACTTTCAAGTATGCGCACAATGGTATACATGTAGCTTTTTATACACTGAGCGTTGAGTCCCTACTTATACATGCACGCAATGGTGTGTAGCTGTTAATACTCTAAGCGATGAGACCCAACTTTCATGTACGCGCACAATGGTGTGTAGCTTTTAATACACTGACCGTTGAGTCCCTACATATACGCGCACGCAATGGTGTGTAGTTGTTAATACTCTGAGCGGTGAATCCCAACTTTCAGGTACGCGCACAATGGTGTGTAGCTTTTAATACACTGAGCGTTGATTCCCTACTTATACTCGCTCGCAATGGTGTGTAGCTGTTAATACTCTAAGCGTTGAGACCCAACTTTCAGGTACGTGCACAATGGTGTGTAGCTTTTAATACACTGAGCGTTGAGTCCCTGCTTATACTCGCACGCGATGGTGTGTAGCTGTTAATACTCTAAGCGTTGAGACCCAACTTTCAGGTACGCGCACAATGGTGTGTAGCTTTTAATATACTGAGCGTTGAGTCCCTGCTTATACTCGCACGCAATGGTGTGTAGCTGTTAATACTCTAAGCATTGAGATCCAACTTTCAAGCACGCGCGCAATGGTGTATAGCTTTTAATGCACTGAGCTTTGAGTCCCAAGCCTCTAATTCCAGGCACGCCCGCAATCGTGTGGAGCTTTTGATAGATTGAGTATTGACTCCCTACTTTTAGGCACGCACACAATGGTGTGTAGCTTTTAATAAACTGAGCGTTAAGTCTCTACTTTAAGGCAAGCACGCAGTGGTATGTATCTTTTAATACACTGAGCGTTGACTCCCTAATCCTTAGTCCCTAATTTCAGATCCGCTCGCAATTAATACATTGAGCGTTAAGTCCTTATTTTAGGCACGCAAGTAACGGCTAGTAGCTTTTAATACACTGCAAGCTGATTCCCTAATACTTAATTTCAGGCACTCACGCAGTGGTGTTGTGCAGCTTTGAAGACACTGAGCGATGATCCCTTTTTTTTGAAATACACGCATCGGTGTGAAGCTTTTAATACAAGAAGTATAGAGTCCCTACTTTTCGGTACACACGCAATCGTGTGTAGCATTTAATACACTGAGCGTTGAGTCCTTAATCCCTAGTACCTAGATTCAGGCACACACGCACAATGGTGTGTAGATTATTTAATACGCTGAGCGATGAGTCCCTACTTTCAGAAACACACATATCAGATTAAAATTGACTGAGCGACGAGTTACTACTTTTTAGGCGCGCACGCAACGGTGTGTAGCCAGTGTATAAAAAATCGCTCGCCGCTCCGCCGCGCCGGTCGCGAGTGTTTATAGCCTCACCTGTTTAAGTACGTAATATCAACCGCACGTCAGTGGAAACATTTGTAACTCTATTATCATGCCGTAAAGGCCTAAGTGTTTCTACTGACGTGCTGTCGGTTGTACTAGAATATCTTAATTCGGTTGTACTTCGTAAGCAATTGTTCAAATAATACGATATCACTTTTCTAGCCAATTTTGTAAATATTGACACTCCTAATTAATTTAATTTAAATAATAACATTATTTACACAGTTTGTCAACTGTGTTTGTTTAAAAATACCTACAAATAAATGTGTTTGTTTTTATTGTTTTATTATTGTTAAATATTGTTTTATTATTTATTTACTCAATTGTTTTTTTATTAATTTAATTTTAAACAGGTGTCACCGTAAAATAAAAATTTGACGTGACTTGAACCTAACCTTCGACTGTGCCTGCGACCAAGGAGGGAAATTTTAACAAGTCGCTTGAGAACGTGACAGCTCATTTGTAAGAGAGACGGCACGGTTCGCTGAAAGTCACAGGTTCAAGCCAGCCAAAAGAAAAAAAACGAAACCCTTATAGGATCACTTTGTTGTGCGTCTGTCTATCTGTCAAGACCCTTTATCTCACGAACGGGTAAAGGTATCAGGTTGAAATTAATACCATATATTAGGGTCCATGAACCACACAAGATCTGAAAATTTCAATGTTTTACAACGACGCAATCAAAAGATAAGGCATTTTATGTCCTCATCTCTATACATTTATGCAAAAAAGCAAAACCTACAGGGTACTTCCCGTTGACCTAAAATTATGAAATTTGGCAAGAAGGTAGGTGTCACAGTACAAATAAAGGGAAAAGTCTGAAATCATTAAATATTACAACTTTTCTCACAACTAATAGTAACCAATTGTGGTGAGCTCCCGTTTCAAGAACATTCATATAAGAGAGGGGTCAAGTTGGATGGTCGCGGAGGCGATTTTTGTTTTAGTTCTATGTTAAAAACGGGAACACTTACAAACTTGAAAATTGGTATGTTTATAGTGCATAAGCTATAAAATAACAACAAATAATAAAATTTGGTCAAGCACGTGTCGGACTCAAAAAATCTAGCCCATTAACTTACTGAAATTTGAACAAATACAATTATGATTCTGTGGTGGTACGGAACCCTCGGTGCACGAGTCCGACTCGCACTTGGCCGGTTTTTTTTTTTCTTTCTAAGCGAGGTCCTGTTGTCATTGAATAGGTATGAAATACAGACACAGAGGCGGCTGTGGTTTGGTTGACGATTACCGCCGCGGTTAGTTGGCGATAAGACCTGATATGTAAAACAAAACATGTTTAGAATTTATTTTATTAATTATATGCCTTTAACCGATAAGCGAGGTTTGTAAACAGACATTGTATACGTAGACATTCCTCTCTACGCAGCCAAAAATTTTAAGATGGCGCGCACTGTCACACACAAAAGTGTAAATGGGTCCTTTTGCAATAATGCGGAGAGTTATGATTTGTATGTTACTCAGAAGTCAAACCACAATTCTGAACAACTCATTTCAAGGAATACAGAGTACCACATTTTCAGTGTACTTACCATATTATAAATTATAATACTTGAGATTATTAGAAATATCATTTGACTCTAGTCTAAATCAAAAATAATTGCTGTTGCTGTTTAGGCTTGTCAACAAATGCGAGATAAACGGCGTGAGAGAATCTGATGGTAGAGGAAGTGTTGTGCTTCCGCATACTGACGGGAGATATCGCTTTTCCTGTGGCGTGGTAGGTATTGGTCGAAAGGCTAATCTTATTTTGTAAGTAGGTAGGTAAGTACAAGTACCACATAGTATACTGTTTCTGTTATTAATATTTACCCGAGTTATACACAAGGGGAGGCAGAATATCCAGTTGATGGTATCCAGAAATATATGGTCTCATTTTAAAAATCCTATCCTACTTCCTACTAATATTATTTAAACACAAAAGTTTGTAAGTATGGATAGATGGATGGATGTTTGTTACTCTTTCACGTAAAAACTACTGAATGGATTTTAATGAAACTTGGCACACATATAGGTTAGGTCCTGGAATAGCACATAGGCTACTTTTTACTGCGGGAAAACACTTCATTCTCACGGGAAAACGCATTTAATGTGGGTGAAACCGCAGGCGGAAAGCTAGTACCTACTGCATAATTTGTTTATACACAATTTTGCATATTTCAACTGTTTCTGTTTCATAAAGGAAGAAAACTTCTATCGCATCCGGTTGCCGTTGCATACAAAGAGCAATTTTTCTTTTTCAGCAACTGGTTACATAACACAGTTGCCATAACGCTTTTAGCTAGCCCAAAATGCATTTAAAATAGGAACATAGGTACTACCTTTCTGATATTTTTCTAGAATTTTATAGTTAGTCCCATCGAGATGGAACCATGATGTAGTGATGAAAGAGACTTAGTCTTAAAAGGCTTTCAAAGAAGGTTATTCTTTATCTTACAGGACTCGAATCTAAAATGAAGATGGATCTTCGAGCTTTCACCTAAAAGACTCAGTCGTTGGGTCAAAAGACTAAAGGCTTAACGACTCGAGTTCTGTTCAAAATACTAAAAGACTTAACTCGAGGCGTTTTTAAAACGGCTTGCTCCCGCGTCGTGATTGACATTCACTGTGGATATTCAAATAAAAACTACGAAGTATTTATTAATTTATTTATACATATATATTTGCGCTACTCTCAAGGTGATATGTTGCGTGTCCTTTTAGTCTTCAAGCCTAAAAGACTCCAACTCAAGCTAGTCGTGACTTTTTAGTCTTATGACTCGAGACTTAAGACTAAAAGAACTAGTCTAGTCGATGAGGCTAGATTTTTACTTTCGAGCGGAGCGAGAAAGGTATTGTATTCGTGAAAAAAAAACTTTTTCTAATTTTCTCAAAAATGTGTTCTATATCACTTATACACCATAAAAAACAAAGCTCCCAAAAATGTCCGTCCGTCGGTCGGTCGATCGGTCGGTCCGTCGGTCGGTCTGTCCGTCACGCTTTCGCCTAGCGGCTAAAGGAATGGTCCGATTGACACCATATTTTGAATTTAGGAGTTTTATGCAAATCCATCGAAGGATTCTAAGTGGTTTCTTGCTGGCTCTCATTTTGAGGGTAGCTGTCATACAACGAAAATGAAAAATTGAACTTTTCTCATAAACGGCTCATTGAATCTTGATGAAACTTCGCATGACAAGCATCTCCATGTAAGATATCTTGCGCCAGTATCAATTGATCTGTGTAATTTCATATAAGGGGTGTTCCTGTGCGACCAAATCGTAAATATGTGATTTACCCAAAATGGGTTCCAGTGAGTTTACAAAAATTTTCTATAATATTAATCCTGGATTGGTTGTCTAGCTGACTGGATATTCTTTATGATTTTTTGAATAAAATTTAGTACACAGGGTGTACCAAAAACTGAAAGGGCTTGCTCAGTAGACTAAACTGAACAATTATCCATAAGGAACATGTGTTGGGAAATTTAAAAAATATCAATGCAAGTATCCTACGGTAGTATCCATTGATCTGTGAAAATTCATATAAAGGCTGTTCCAGTACTACCAAAAGTTAAACATGTGATTTAATCGAAATCGTTTGAGGTTTGTTTGTTTTAATGTTTGACAATTTGAATTCTGAATTGATCCGTTTATTTCATTCGAACACTGTTTTTTAGAAAAACGTAAATAAAAGTTAGTATTTCCATACTATATGTATGGCATTACAAATTTAAGTTTGCGGTTGATAGTTTTTCCTTGAGTATTGCGAGAAAGTAAGTGCAGTCTGCTGTACCATTTATTTTATAAGCCTTAAAAGATTTAGTCCCTTTTCATCAGAACTGATGGGACAAAGTTTTTTTGGCCACGCGTAGGTATGTAAAGTAAATAGATAACTGAAAGACAGTGAGAGGAAGAAAGAAGCCACAACAAAAACTCTAAACATTAAAATAATGGTAAAGTAAAAACACCGAATAGATAGGTACCTACGTCCACAAAAAGAATTTCCCACACGTTTTGCCATAGATAATACACCTATTATCGAGCTTTTGTTGTTTATGTTTTTAAGCCTATTGCGTCATTTCATTTGTAAAGGTTTTGTTATTTATGTTACAGTCAAACTTTCGGATTCGGAAAATTTTACGGTAAAATAATTCTACCCCGCCGATGTTTGTATTTTCTATGTATTTTGCTGTAACATGCATAGGTACGCTAGTTTTTCGGCATAGGCTTTTTATTGTCTTTGGGCTTGCTCTTGTCCTCGTTGTATCCCTGAGGACAGAGATGAGGTCGACGATGGAATGAGCTTGCCCAGAAACGGAAGCTTATTCATTCATGACATTAATATTTTAATTTAATAAGTAATATAATGGGGGCGATTCTAGCGTGGCCGCTAAATTTAAGGCTATAATTTCACAGGTCTAAAAATGTTGCTATCTTTGTTACCGCCTATAGGCTGAAAAAAGATAGCATCACTTTTAGACCTGCCAGATTGACCTGTAGATTTTGTTATAAGAACTCGGGAACAGACTTTGTTCATGTTGCACACAAAGCGCTTAGCAACGTCTTTTTTTAATGCGCACAGCTAATAGTTGTCGAATTTTCTGCCTGCGTCTATGTTCCCGAGTTCATATAACCCAAATATATTTAAGTCGCGAGTGCAAGAGCCAGCCGATAATAAAATAATAGTTGCTCCTGTACAACAACAAATAATTTATTTGTAGGTGCAACTGGTAACTCTATGACTGATAGTAATAAATAAATGTTGGACAATTAATTTATCAAAGAAAACAAAAAAAGAAATTTACTTCCTACTGAAAAATTATCGAAAACTACTGAAAACAATTTCACACTAACTGCCAATTAGAAACAAACGAATTGATTTTTATTCCAATTTTAAATAAGCTAACCAATCAATGAAAAATAGTTAAATGGTCACTTAGTTAAATGAACCGTTACTCTTGAAGCTGTTATCAATATTATTCAGCTCAGTAGTGTAGTATGTTTTTAATGTAGCAGATAGGATATGAATGGCAGCACAATCACTACTGTACCGTTCCTGCACTAGATAACATACTATGGAGTTTTACAATTAGTTGATATCATTTAGTAGCTTCATAGAGTAGGTAATATAGGTAGCTTACACTGTCATACTTCATATACATAGGTCAGTACGAGGTACTGAAGTGTTAAACTTATCCTGCAGCTGACCGAGTAGGGTTATTAAACAACCTAGTTATGATTTACAAAAATAAAGAAATCTTAAAAAGCCTAATGTTTTATCTAATCTTTATTTGTAAAAGTGAAAATATATCTTTTTTACCTGTGTGTTGATCATTAATTATAAGAATGGAAGTGTATCTGTAATAGCCGTTTTATGCTTGTTTTTTACCATAAGTATTTTTTTCCTGAAGTATTTTTACCAAAAACTGTAATAATAACATTTACTACTCCTATGCAATATATTTCTCAGAGAGAAAGATAACACTTTTATGTTTTTGAGATTTGATAAAAATTTACATTTTAGTATGGAGGTCCCCTTGCAAGAAATCAATATGTAGAAAGTGCTGCTACTTCAAACTCCTTGGAACAGATATTGTGGTCACCTTGTGGTCACATTTCAAGGGATCCGTTGTTAAAAAAATGTTTCTATTCTAGTGATAAAAATCGCAAAAACCAAAGAAAACTATTTGTTGATATCATCTCTTGTGAACAATGTTGAATGGATACTACATTGTGTTCCGTAACTGTGACCCATTTCAACACAGTATTCCTGAGTATTCAAGACAACAATAAGCATGAAGGAAATCAATGTATAAACGGTTCAAGTGATGGGTGGAATAATGGGTGGCTTTATGCAACAAGAAAGCATGACTGTGATGCAAAATACCAGTGAATAGTTTTTATAGTTTTGATTCAACATTTTCAAACTTCCTGTTTGAGTAGGTAACATAATGTTGGTGCCTAACCAGTTTCATCATTCATCAACATATATATTGTAATGAAGTTCCTTGTTTTGTATCGAAGGGTAAAATGTCAAGTCCGAGTTAACCAAATCTTACACAAGATCAGATCATAGACCTCATTTTCCTCTTTTCCATTGCTATCCAAAATTCATTTAATTCCACTGATAACACACATTTTTACCATATGTTGGAAAGCGACACCTCTGGCTTGGGTACAATAAAACATGTCAAAGATTATTTATAACAATATTCATGACTGTTAGAAATTATTTTTAAATAAAAAACTTGCATATATGCACATACATGTTTATACACATCAAGATAGGTTTATTAATTTGGTAAGACAGTAATAAAAGGAGAAGGTGAGGATTTTGCAGGTGAAGTTGAACGGAGGCAGGACGTGGAAATTGGGATAGGCGCTTGATCTGTAAACATGTAAAGTTTTATATTATTACACAGTCAGTTGATTATTGTATGCTACTCAGACCATAAAAACTGAATGTTTCAGAAAAAGATGATATAAAATGGGAAAAAAAAACTCTAATAACAGCACAAGTAAACCCTATAGGTAAAAAAGCAAAATGCTCTTTTACACCTTTTTTTAAAAGAAATATGTGGTTTATAAATAGTCTGAGTATGTTAATAACTTATTTACATTTTTGAAAAAAATAACCTGTTACTGTTTTATAACTAACTTAGTATTTATTATTCAATAGGAAATAGATTACCTAAAATATGTACTTACGGACTTCAATTACAATAGTCCATAATACCTAAACAAAGTTTATTTTGCTTTGATTTGAGAAGTTAGTCATTGGTATTCGATTTTGATATTAAAATATCTACATTAATGTGATACAAAAATAGGAACTTAATATAACATTTTTTTTTGTATTTATGGCATGCACTTACCTCCAAGTTTTCAGGCTCGTATCCGCAAAAATCCAATTAAGTGAGTCTCTCAATACAGCACAACAAACAAACGGCAAAAACTTATTTTAGCTGTGGCTTTGAAATCACTAGTATTTGTATATAATACAACAACCAACAAATTCGCTATTTAGTTTCAAATAAAAACTGTTATTATTTTTATTATTCACACTCGTTTCGCTCTTAATTATTGTAGCTTACTTCTTGCTTGTCAACTGTTTTATTTAATATTTAATAAAAACAACAGCAGCACCTACTACCTAAAAAATCACAGAAAGTCAAAACAACATCACTTTTAAGTTTTGATTTGACACTTGACATTAATCGAGATAACCTTAGATCAAAGGAAAGGTGAAAGTGGTTCGTAATACATAAAAAATTATTTCTTTAGTTTGACTGAACACAGTTTTATTTACAAAAAATATTATGATTAAAAATCGTACAATTTTAACTTCGTTTCGGCCGGGGAAAGTAAGCGAAGCGACTGGCTGTAAGCGCGTGAGCGAGACGCTTCGTGGCGCGAGCTACTTGCACGACAGAGAGGTAAACACTGCGAAAAGAACGAATGAATGAAATGTGTTACGAGTGATTGGGAGATTGTCACTTGCTTGACATAACTAAGGATATGTTCGTCTCATAGGGTACTTTCTTGAACTTGGAAAAACAGGCCAGGCCAAGTGCGAGTCGAACACGCGCACCGAGGGTTCCGTACCACTAAAGTTAAAATAAGTCTTAGGGACGCGCAGCCCGAGCCGCGCAGAAGTGTTTTAAATGCTCGCGAGTCCAACTAGCACTTGACCAGTTTTATAATTATTGTTAGTATAGCTTATGCACTAAAAAGTAGGTAGGTACCAATTTTCACGCTTGTAAGTGATCCCGTTTTTACGATAGAGCTAGAACTAAAATACACCTAAAACATGTGACACGTGTATGGGGACCCCACTTATTTTTAAATTTTTCATTGTTTTTATTATTTGTTACGTAATCCGCCATAATGACACATTTTCTGTGAAAACAGCCATATTACTATTACGGTTCAAAGGAAACATCCAGTTGGACAGATAGACAGAAGACGCGCGACGTAGGCCCGGGTCCCTTTGGGTCCCCTTAGGTACTGTGCACTTGCGGAACCCTAAAAAATTTTTAAATGCATAAAATACTATTTAGAGGGACTGTCAAAAGTTTAGCTCGATACGATTAGAAAAGAAATATGACAACCGGGGAGAGTTGTGAGAGAATGGGGGGGTGAAGTTAGGAAAAATTTGGAAAACGGAGAAAAAATGGATGGATGGAATCGGTAAACGCTCCAAATATTCTGGTTGAATCTTTGAGACGTCTGTGAGAGGAAAGACGATAGGAAACTGGATTTCTGTGAGTTATAATCTTTTATTTTGTAGCTCGCGAAAAATAGACATCATACAGCTGATGTGACGAATCTTTTGAAGGAGGCTATGATCCTGGATTGTGGGTTCCTTCAATTGAGATAAAGATAGGAATTGCTCCGTGTAGGATATAGTATAGGAAGGTTTATTTGCGTATAATTTCAAGACACTAACGTTCAGAATTTGATTCCAAAGTGTATAGAATAAGTGGTGTGAAACTAACGTTATGTAAGTATTCAATTTTGTGGTTTTCCATCTTTTATTTATTTTCGGTTCAAAGTTGTTGTGTGTATTTGAGATAAGGTGAAATGTGACTTAATGAAATTTATAGTTTCTTCCAGGTTGTGTGAGCTAAATAACGTTGAGAAAATCAGATTTCAATGTCAAAAGAGGAAGAGTTGAATGGAGAATCTTTGCAGCTTTACAGATCTACCTGCGGGATCATAAGAGGCTTGTACTGTGTGTTACTTTAAGTCAATTGTTATTCCCTCTTAATGATTTTCTTTTGTAAGCATTAATAACTCTGCGAGAATTATAACATACTGTGTTTCTAATCTGAGTCGTTATTTGTAGATAGTAATAAAGATTTCCTTTTCCCATAATTAAGTATAAGCTAGTTGTGCAAAATGTCTTTGTTCGCGTATAGCTAGGCAGGATAATGTTCTATTTCTAAACAGGTACAGGAATTACAAAGAACTCTATAGACATGGAATAGCAAACCACAAATGACAAAACGTGAAGGCTAAAAAAGGTATTGCTTGGATTGTAAAGGTAATGTAAATTTCATTGTGATTAATTTTTTTCCTTTACAGAGAAATTGATTAAAATAGTCCTTGGTGAAATCATAGAAACTGGACTCTGATGTATATTTTGTCATCGTTTCATGGTGGCTTTAGATGTTGTATATTTTGTCATCATTTCAAAATGACTTTAGACGATGTATATTTTTATCATCATTTCAAAGAGACTTTAGACGAAGTATATTTTTTATATTTTTTTTAGGTAGAATTGTCTCATTTGACATTATTGTCAAATAGTCAACAAATAAATCATTTTTGATTTAGTTTTACTCACAGCTAGACGCAATTTTTGAAATCTTTATAAATTTTTTATCTCTTTAACAAAAAATAAATCAAAAATCAAAATGGAAGAAAATATTAAAACATTAAATAGTTACTTTTTTTAGAAAATTATATAAAATCTTTGGCCCTAAACCAAAATTCCAGATTTTATATGCTAGTGTCTTCGTTTGATAAAATCAAAAATAAATGTTCCGTCAGATCAAAAGAATTAGAACGTCAATTCAAAATTTTAAAATAAAATATCTTCAAACTGAAACTTGGATATAATTTGTGATATTTTGTTGTGAAATAAAGAGGGTAAGTTTAAATGGTTTGAGGGTGATAAATGGTATTGTTTCAAATAGTAATGAATTGTTTTGAAAGTGATTTTGAATCTTTTGCCTCGATTTCCCAAAATTGGAACATGCTGAGAGCATTACTACATCTCAGTACTCAAGCTCATAGGAGGTGCTTATCTTTCCTTTAACTATCATATTTTTAGGGGTCCCAGATTTTGAGATTAAGAAATACTTGCTCTCAGGTTTATTTAGTTCGACCAAACATGGATGGATGCCCTCGTGACATGTGTCCCCGATGTCCGCTATATTGGTTGTGGCAAATGTATGTCGCGTGTCACTGGAGTATCTGTCTAAGCTTAACTGATAATATCAACCTTCGGATTTATTTATTTTAATCATTCTTGGGCCGGAGCCCTCAAGCCTAAAAGGGTATGATACTAAAGTTCTTCTCTTTCTATTTGTGTGAGATTTCGCTGATTCATCCTGATTTCTCACATCTATATGTGTGGGATGAATTGGTGTTATTCCAGTACAAATGGAAGGATATTAGCAAGGTGTTTTAACGTTGGATTTTGGAAATAGTGTTTCTTGTGTTATGTGCTGACAACGCTTGCCCATTATTGGTTGCGTCGTTTGAGTGGCATATACCGCGGGAAGACCTCCTGATCTTAGCGTTGGATTACCAAATGTAGAGTAGTTAGACAACTTAAAACTTTCTTCTTATGTGAAGGGACATTCTAGTTTAATCTAATGACATTAGATTGTTTATAAAGAATAAATTAGAATAGTCCTGAATCAATAGGAAGAATATTCTTGATGGAGACATTACATTCGTTCGTGGGTTGCTTCTTGTAAAGTGTGTTGACGACGTTCGCCCGTAAGGCTGCGACGGCTGTACGACACTCCGAACTTGGGGGACCTCTGAACTTTATGTGTGTCATCCTAAAGTAGTTAAATAATCTATTTAATCTTCATTGAATCATACAGGAATCTAAACCTTATAAGATTCTATGTTTTATTTTCCTTAATAAAACTTGTCATAATTTAACATACTTAAAATTATACTTTGACTCAGTGTGAAACCACCTTTAATTTTACTAAACAAATTCTTGAAAGCAATAATGGAACAGAAATTATAATGTTTAGTTTCTTTCATTGTTTGTTCCGAATATTTAAGTATATACAATAATCCCATTTTTAATACTTCTTTTGAGTCCTCTTTTAAAAGAACATCGAGTTTTAGCTAGTGTTGTTTACGCTAAATTCTCCCAGTGTTCTTGGTTTTGAATACTCGATGCTTTTGATTTTCCCTTAAGATCTTAAATCATAAATATTTGGCCCAACCTAGCTTAGATACTACTATCCCGTATCTTCTCGGTTCTGGTCATCATACTTCACTTTTATTTAAGGATTACCTTCAGTAATCTTTTGTCAAAATTACTTCATATATGTTCTTCTTCGAAATATGCTGGGTAATCCCATTATAGTTTAGATGCAATTCATTTTATTTAAATGAGTGTTTAGACTGGGGTTACTCTACATAATCCTTGTCCTGCGTGGGGTGGTAACGGAAAAGAGATTTAGCTACGCATCACAAGTGAGAGCTATGAAGGATATACGGAGACCTTGTTGGTGCAATAAAGTCACTCAGTGACTGGGGGGAGGGAAATTGCCCTTCAAACTCTTTATATCTCTCGTTATAAAACCGTTATTGATCTAGGCTGGCCATGCAAGCAATAATACTATACCCGTATCTAGTACAGACTTCACACTTGGACGTGTGGAGCTGGCTAATTATTTTCAGTTTAACTTATTTCAAAACAAACTAAGGGATTCGATGATGTCGATCATTGTCTGCCCGGAGGGATTACAGGAAGAGCTCATTTTGTAGGAGTGCCTTGTTTTCCTAAAGGAAGACTGTATGCTTTGTGTGCCTGGCGGGCTCGGTGACCAGCTCTGGTATGGGTGACTAAAAGAAATAGTCAAATACCCTGTGAACCCTGGATGAGTCAGTGATTGTCCCTTAAAGGTGGGCCACGTGGAAGTCGGGTTTGACGCGGGGCATGAACATACCGGGGGGGAGACATCATCACCGTCTGGGTTGTACTGTGGTTAGTTAGTTCCACTCTCCACATACATTAACCCTAGTCTTTACTGTAGTTTAAGTTTTCGATGGGATTTCCGGCTCCGTGAGGATGATCAGAATCCTGACGATCCAGTTGGATTGTTAGGGTAGTTTAGCGTCATGTCATCGTGAACTGGGTGATGATATGCCTCGGACCTAGGACTTAGGGTAGAGGAAGCCTAGGACGAGCTGTTTGGGGCGAAGGTGGTGCTCCAAACCTGGGGATTGTCCCCACATTATTTTTATTACTTCATTTATATTAACATAGGTTTCCTTTCAGAAACTTAACGGCTATAATAATATTGCATTGTAAAAGAGATGAAACCTTTCCTACATTGATGAATCTACATGAGTTCCGATGAATTACTCCAGCCAATATGAGACTAAATTTAAATAAATAGTGATCCAATATAAAATTAAATAACACAAATTAGACATGTAAAGATTAGGATTATATTCTAATATAAGTATTAAAATAACAAGTGTTTTTTTTTCATTCTTCTATTGCCACTCTCCACCGAGCAGAATCTGTAAATTACAAAATATTATAAATATATAAAACGGAATGACGTAGGATTCAGAAAAAATAATAATATTCTTAAAGGATATTATTCTAGACGATCAACTTTGGCCAAAACTTTCACGTATCTGACTTGAGGATCCCATATGAAGGGACTTCAGATCAGTACAGCTGGTGCCGTGACCAGGATATGCTGGTTTCAAGCGAGAGAGGTATTGAGGAGTGAAAAAAAAAAAGAAACAAAATGAAAAATACACTAATTTCGAGTTTTTGAACTGAAGAAACTTGAGAGTAAAGTCTATCTAAGATTAAAGTTATGGAACGTTCCATCTATTCAGCCAAAAACTGTTTTATTAGGGAATTGCAAGAGAGTGAATTGTTGCACCCGGCTGAGTTTGCAGTTTTAGATGAAACCTATTCTTATTTCAAGGAACAATTTGTTACTCGAATTAATTTAGTAGTTTATCTTAGGACTTCCCCTATGGTTTCTTATCAGAGAGCCCTAAGTCGTGGTCGACCTGAAGAGACAGGGATAACGTTAGATTATATAGAGAGGATTCACAACATTCATGAGGAATGGTTATTAAACCCTAATATAAAGGAAGATTTTGAGAGGATAGAGATTATCGATGGAGATCAAAATATTGGCTCCATAAAACAACAGTTTTGGGAAATTGAGGAGAGAATATTAGATAAATTTTCTATTCTTTAATTTAAACAAAGGTTCAACCAATAATTTGTAATAAACTTTCAGTATTCAAAGAAAAGAAAATGCCTCCTCGTTATAATCTTAGAACATCTCAGGGACAAGATGAATTAGAAAGGACAGGTCAGCAAGAAGAACGTCCACGACCTTCTTTACGCAACTCCACTATGTTTCGCCAACTTCGAAGAAACATGGGAATTCTGACACAGAAGGTGTCAAACTTAGAGAATCAGCTGTCGCAAGCACGGGAAACTAACGCTGCATCAACTTCGTCTGGAAGGCATGAAGCACCGATTAATATATGCCCGGTGATTGATACAAGAGTCGAAAAACCACGTTTTCCTGGAAGATTTGGGGTACATCCAGTGTCGTTTTTGGAGGATCTTCAGAATTATTTACGGAGAATGCCTAATGAAGATGCTACAATTGAAACTATAATCAGTTGTTTAGAAGGTGATGTTCGAAAATGGGCCAGAATTTATAGACAAAGATGGTTTACACAGTCGGATTTCAAAAGTGATTTTTTTGGATGCTTATTGGGGAGAAGCTGAACAAAACACCTTGAGAAGAATGATTGTAAATGGCACTTGGTCTAAGGAAAATGGAACAATCCTAGAACATTTCGTTAGTTTAGCAGGGCAAGCAAAGATGATGTCTAGACCAATTCCTGAATGGCAAATAGTGGAGGATTTGATGAGACACTTTCCGAAGGATGTACAATATGCTTGGCGGATGAAGAAAGGAAATACTTTGATTGAGGCAAAAGAGTTTCTTCGTGAATTGGATGACGTGAATAAACAATGTGGATCTTCTTCCTTTGACTCCTCTACTGGAGCTGATAGGGGAACAAAGCGTCAAAGTCCATTCGTATCAAATAAAAACAAGCCATTTTATAAAAAACCAAAAGTGGTGGCTCACATCGAGGGGGAGACTTCAAGGGGAAGGATCACTAATGAAATAATTCAAGAAGAAGATTTAAACTAGTTGGGGCCATCTCCAATAAGCAGGAGGTGGCTGCAATTAACAAAAAACAAAATTATCTTTTTCCTGTAAAATATTTAATAAAACAAGGTTGGAAGCCAGGGGTAGGATTGGGTTGTGACCAAGAAGGGATCTTATATCCTGTTTCCCCGAATAATACTAGAACGAAATATAATAGAGAAGGTTTAGGATATTCTTCAGAAGAATCCATACTTCCATACTCCATACTAATATTATAAATGCGAAAGTAACTCTGTCTGTCTGTCTGTCTGTTTGTTTGTTGCTCTTTCACGCCTAAACGGCTGAACGGATTTTGATGAAATTTGGTATGGTGATAGATGGTAACTTGGAGACGGACATAGGCTACTTTTTACCCCGGGAAAATATCTCATTCCCGTGGGAATCTACTCATACAATAATACTCTACCGGGGTTGTATCTGCTACAGCACACCGAAACTACTTAACCGATTTTGATGGGACTTTTTTTTATTCAACTAAGTATCGCTGATTACGAAAACTACTAGAATTTTGAAATCCAACGTGGTAGACGTAAACTACCATTATCCCCTGGGGATAAGGTTGAGGTGCGATAGGGTTGAAATGTCTTAAAATCAATATGGGTGTCGTTTGTAAGGTTTATCGAGCCGCTGATTACAAAAACTACAATGATTTTGAAATCCAACGTGGTGGACGTGAAATACCACCACCCCTGGGATGGGGTTGGGATTCGATAGGTTTGAAATGTCTAAAAATCAATATGAGTGTCAGTTGTATGTTTATATAAGGATAGGGATAGCGGTTAAGATGGCGTTAGGGGTAGAAGCAGGGATAGGGGTAGGGTCAGGGATAGGGAGAGGGAGAGGGGGAGGGATAGGGAGAGAGTGTAAGGGAGGGGAAAATGAGGGGAGAGAAAGGGGGAGGGAGGGGTAGAGGGCGTGGGAGGGGGTAGAGGGAGGGGGGGTAGAGGGAGGGAGAGGGGGAAGGGGAGGATGAGTGAGGGGAAGGGGGAAAGGGAGGGGAATGGGAGGAGGGCGAGGGGGGAAAGGGAGGGTGATGGGGAGAGGGGAAGGGGGGAAATGGAGGGGGAAGGAAGGGTGAGGGGGGAAGAGGGAGGGGCGAGGGAGAGGAAGAGAGAGTGGGAGAGGGTGAGGGAGGGGGAGTGGGAATGTAGGGGGGGGGATACAAAAGGAGCGATAGGGAGGAATAGGGACCTTTTTTACTTTTATGAATACCTCCTCGCTACCCATTTATTCAACTTGGATAAGTACAAATGCATCTTTTACGTAGGGATCAAGAAGGATAAGCGCTCCGTAAAATATGTTTCAATTAAGTTCGAGTTCTGTTTTTGTATAAAATCTACGCGGACGAAGTCGCGGGTAACAGCTAGTATAATAATAAACAAACAGTCTTAGATTTAATTAAAGTTTTTGACGTTTCCGTGATTAAACAAAATCAACCAATGTATAACCAGTTCATTAAAGAATATGAAGGTAATTCTTTATATGATGAAGAGGTTTGCTTTGAGAATGAGGGGCCCAAATTTAAATCAGAAATAGAGTTACAAATTTTGGGGCAATCTATAGTTCTCTTGGTAGACACTGGAAGTGAAGTAACTTGTATTTCGGAAGAATTTTTAGAGAGTTTACAAGGAGAATTAAAGTTAGAATTCCCAGCGTTACCAGTTAGACCAATATGTGTGAGGGGAGCCGTTGGACAAAAGAGTCTCCAAATAAAAAAACTAGTCTCTATACTTTTGACGTGTGGTTCATTTGATATTTTATTTTTAGTGATTGCTAAATTAACTTGTTCTGCTATTCTTGGGGTAGATTGGTTAGTTGCGCATAACGCAGTTTTGCATTTAAAAGAACCACAAACATTAGAATTGGGTATCGTTGGGCAAGGAGAAATTACTATTCCGTTTCAAAATCTTTCTAGTGGGTCTTTAGAAGAGAATCGAATAAATCTAATATCTGGAGTAGAGGAACAAAACGAAAAGGAAGGCGGTGAAGAAAAGCAATTATTAGATTTGTTTAAAAGTATTCGGTTGGGAATGGATTTGTCTGATGTAGAGAAGGAACAAATTTTTAATGTTTTGAGATCCCATATGCCAGTTTTTATAAAGAAACTTGGAAGGGCAAATTGTTATACTCATGACATTAAAATGATTGAGGGTACTCCAAGGATACAACGAACCTATCCTATACCATATGCACATAGGGTAAAAGTAGAAGAAAAGTTGAGGGAGATGGAGGAATTAGGGATTATATCGAGAAAAACTACAAATTTTTGTAGTCCTCTAACTTTCACTGGAAAACCCGATGGATCTGTTAGAATATTACTTGATGCTAGGGAAATCAATAAATATATGGTTCCAGAAGTAGAAGCACCGCCTTTACAGATTGACATACTTAATGCTTTCCTTGGTGTAAAATTTATAACATTGATTGATTTAAATAACGCTTATTTTCAAATACCGTTGACTGAGGATAGTAAAAAAAATACTGGATTTACAGTTAATGGAAAGTCTTACGTATACAACGTGCTTCCGCAAGGACTTAAAACGTCAGTAGGGTCCTTTTGTCGCGCAATGGACATTATATTGGGTCCTGGTGTTAGAGAGTTTTGTGTCAATTATTTGGATGATCTTGCAATCCTAACGAGTGGGACTTGGCAGGACCATTTGGAACATATTGATATAGTTTTGGATTGTTTAGAATCAGCTGGAATGACTTGTAATTTTGCAAAGTGCAACTTTTTCTGCAGTGAAGTAAAAATGTTAGGGCATATAGTTACAACTTCGGGAATTAAACCTAACCCGGATAAAATAAAAGCTATAAAGGAATTCCCTATTCCAAAGAAACAAAAACAGTTAAGAGGATTTTTGGGACTTTGTAATTATTATAGACGTTTTATTAAGAACTATAGTATTTTGACTGTTCCGTTAACTAGGTTATTAAAGAAAAACCAAGCATGGTTTTGGGATGAAGAATTAGATCGAGCTTTCAATAATATAAAGGAAGAATTTATTACAACGATTCTATTGAGCCATCCTGATCAGGATAAATTATATTATTTACAGACCGACAGTTCAGGGATCGGAATAGCCGGATCATTGTTTCAGATTGGAAATAATGGTGAGGTTAAAATTTTGGGATTCTGTAGTCGTGCACTACGGGGTTCTGAATTACGTTGGACTGTAACTGAACAAGAGTTGTGGGCTATTATTTATTCTGTGAAAAAGTTTGAGACTTATTTAAGAGGAGCGAAATTTGTTATCCGTACAGATCATAAGGCATTAGCTTTCATGAAACAAATGAAATTATACAACAGTAGAGTCACACGTTGGATTTTATTTCTTGAACAATTTGACTTCGAAGTCGAACATGTAAAAGGTGTAGAAAATATTGGGGTAGATATTTTATCTAGATATCCGCCAGGGGGAGTTTTGCAAGAAGAGAAGGTGTGGTATCCAACTGTTATGTATGTAGGTGTTTCTACTGACCGTGACTTGAAAAATAAATTACAACGTATGATGGAATATCAACGGCTTGATAACGTCATATGTGGGATTAGGGAGAAAATAAATGTTTCTAGAGTTCCCGAAAGAACAGATAGATTTACACGTATAACTTTGCGCTGTATTGTCAATAATGATCTACTTTATTTTAAAACTGTACGTGGAGATTACGTTTTGTTTATGCCCAAGGTTCTACAAGAAGAGATTTGTAAACAGGTACATATAGAGATGGGTCATCTTGGCGCATATAAAACTTTGAAATATTTACAATTAAGGTGTTATTGGATAAATATGGGTAAGACAGTGAAGTCTTGTATTCAGAAGTGTCATGTTTGTCAGCTTTCTAGACCTGACTATATAAAAGGGGTAGGGAAATGTAAATCGATTTTAACTGAAAACCCGGGTGAATTAGTAATGGCTGATATCTTTGGACCACTACCTAAAACTGAGGCTGGTTATATTTACATTTTTGTAATACAGGATTCTTTTAGTAAATTTATTAAACTTTTCGGACTTCGTGGAGCTTCAGCAGGCTCAGTGCTTTATTGTATGAGAGTGTTCACTGAAATAATACAACCTAAGGCTGTTATGACAGATAACGGAAAACAATTTATTAGTCACAAGTGGAAAAATGGACTCAGAGCTTTGAGAATTAAGACTTTGTATACTACTATTCGTAATCCTCGACCTAACACTACCGAACGAGTGAATAAGGAATTAAACAAATTCTTTAGAATTTATTGTCATGATGACCATACTAGATGGGATCATTACTTGTTGGATATTGAGGAATTGTATAATAATACGTTCCACGAGAGTACGAAATTTTCTCCTAATGAAATATTATTTGGAAATTCAGAGGAACTTAAAGTAGACCGTTTTCTACCACGGGCACTCACGAATAAAACGTTAGACCAAATTAGAGAGGAAGTTAGAGAAAACCTTAGACTTTCGAGTCAGAAGCGGCAGGATAGATTCAATAGAACTCATAAGTTGATAGATTTTCAAGTTGGTGATTTGGTAAAATTAAGGAGACTTAATAAATCGGATTCTAGTCGAAATAAAACTAAGAAATTTGATTTATTATATGATGGACCATATCGAATTGGAGGAATAAAATATGCTAATGTGTATATTCTTGTTGACCCTGAAACTCAAAGTGTCAAAGGAGTTTATAATGCAGTCCATTTGGCTAAATATTATACTTAGGATGTTAGCTACTGAGATTTTCACGGGACTATTTCATAAATTTTAACTTTAGGGGAATTGAGATATTCATGGTCACAACCTAATTAATATAATTTTATTAGTTTTAATTTAATAATTAATATTAGAAGGTTATTTTGATTATAGTATATAGTGAGCAAATTTGTTAGTGAATTGACTGGCATTATTAAATTGACTTCGTTTTAAAAATATAATGAACTATAATAATTTATAATTTAATACAAATTTAATTTGATTATATAATCAGGGTTGAACTAAAATAAATCTAAATTTAGATAAACATGTTAAATAATTTTAATAATTTTGAATAAAAATTAATTTAGTTTAATGATTTATAATATTAGTAGTTTAGTTATTTGTTTTGTTTATTGTATTTGTGAATACAAAATTTTAAGGGCCAATATAGGAGGTTTTATTTTAATAAAATAATCATAATAAAAAAAAAATAATAAAAAAAAAAAATTAACTTAAAATTGAAAATTTTAGAATTCTCGAAAAAAAAAAAAAACAAAAAATTGTTTTCTTAGATTTTTCGAAATAATAAAATTTTGGGGGAGGCTGTGCACTTGCGGAACCCTAAAAAATTTTTAAATGCATAAAATACTATTTAGAGGGACTGTCAAAAGTTTAGCTCGATACGATTAGAAAAGAAATATGACAACCGGGGAGAGTTGTGAGAGAATGGGGGGGTGAAGTTAGGAAAAATTTGGAAAACGGAGAAAAAATGGATGGATGGAATCGGTAAACGCTCCAAATATTCTGGTTGAATCTTTGAGACGTCTGTGAGAGGAAAGACGATAGGAAACTGGATTTCTGTGAGTTATAATCTTTTATTTTGTAGCTCGCGAAAAATAGACATCATACAGCTGATGTGACGAATCTTTTGAAGGAGGCTATGATCCTGGATTGTGGGTTCCTTCAATTGAGATAAAGATAGGAATTGCTCCGTGTAGGATATAGTATAGGAAGGTTTATTTGCGTATAATTTTAAGACACTAACGTTCAGAATTTGATTCCAAAGTGTATAGAATAAGTGGTGTGAAACTAACGTTATGTAAGTATTCAATTTTGTGGTTTTCCATCTTTTATTTATTTTCGGTTCAAAGTTGTTGTGTGTATTTGAGATAAGGTGAAATGTGACTTAATGAAATTTATAGTTTCTTCCAGGTTGTGTGAGCTAAATAACGTTGAGAAAATCAGATTTCAATGTCAAAAGAGGAAGAGTTGAATGGAGAATATTTGCAGCTTTACAGATCTACCTGCGGGATCATAAGAGGCTTGTACTGTGTGTTACTTTAAGTAAATTGTTATTCCCTCTTACTGATTTTCTTTTGTAAGCATTAATAACTCTGCGAGAATTATAACATACTGTGTTTCTAATCTGAGTCGTTATTTGTAGATAGTAATAAAGATTTCCTTTTCCCATAATTAAGTATAAGCTAGTTGTGCAAAATGTCTTTGTTCGCGTATAGCTAGGCAGGATAATGTTCTATTTCTGAACAGGTACAGGAATTACAAAGAACTCTATAGACATGGAATAGCAAACCACAAATGACAAAACGTGAAGGCTAAAAAAGGTATTGCTTGGATTGTAAAGGTAATGTAAATTTCATTGTGATTATTTTTTTTCCTTTACAGAGAAATTGATTAAAATAGTCCTTGGTGAAATCATAGAAACTGGACTCTGATGTATATTTTGTCATCGTTTCATGGTGGCTTTAGATGTTGTATATTTTGTCATCATTTCAAAATGACTTTAGACGATGTATATTTTTATCATCATTTCAAAGAGACTTTAGACGAAGTATATTTTTTATATTTTTTTTAGGTAGAATTGTCTCATTTGACATTATTGTCAAATAGTCAACAAATAAATCATTTTTGATTTAGTTTTACTCACAGCTAGACGCAATTTTTGAAATCTTTATAAATTTTTTATCTCTTTAACAAAAAATAAATCAAAACCCAAAATCAAAATGGAAGAAAATATTAAAACATTAAATAGTTACTTTTTTTAGAAAATTATATAAAATCTTTGGCCCTAAACCAAAATTCCAGATTTTATATGCTAGTGTCTTCGTTTGATAAAATCAAAAATAAATGTTCCGTCAGATCAAAAGAATTAGAACGTCAATTCAAAATTTTAAAATAAAATATCTTCAAACTGAAACTTGGATATAATTTGTGATATTTTGTTGTGAAATAAAGAGGGTAAGTTTAAATGGTTTGAGGGTGATAAATGGTATTGTTTCAAATAGTAATGAATTGTTTTGAAAGTGATTTTGAATCTTTTGCCTCGATTTCCCAAAATTGGAACATGCTGAGAGCATTACTACATCTCAGTACTCAAGCTCATAGGAGGTGCTTATCTTTCCTTTAACTATCATATTTTTAGGGGTCCCAGATTTTGAGATTAAGAAATACTTGCTCTCAGGTTTATTTAGTTCGACCAAACATGGATGGATGCCCTCGTGACATGTGTCCCCGATGTCCGCTATATTGGTTGTGGCAAATGTATGTCGCGTGTCACTGGAGTATCTGTCTAAGCTTAACTGATAATATCAACCTTCGGATTTATTTATTTTAATCATTCTTGGGCCGGAGCCCTCAAGCCTAAAAGGGTATGATACTAAAGTTCTTCTCTTTCTATTTGTGTGAGATTTCGCTGATTCATCCTGATTTCTCACATCTATATGTGTGGGATGAATTGGTGTTATTCCAGTACAAATGGAAGGATATTAGCAAGGTGTTTTAACGTTGGATTTTGGAAATAGTGTTTCTTGTGTTATGTGCTGACAACGCTTGCCCATTATTGGTTGCGTCGTTTGAGTGGCATATACCGCGGGAAGACCTCCTGATCTTAGCGTTGGATTACCAAATGTAGAGTAGTTAGACAACTTAAAACTTTCTTCTTATGTGAAGGGACATTCTAGTTTAATCTAATGACATTAGATTGTTTATAAAGAATAAATTAGAATAGTCCTGAATCAATAGGAAGAATATTCTTGATGGAGACATTACATTCGTTCGTGGGTTGCTTCTTGTAAAGTGTGTTGACGACGTTCGCCCGTAAGGCTGCGACGGCTGTACGACACTCCGAACTTGGGGGACCTCTGAACTTTATGTGTGTCATCCTAAAGTAGTTAAATAATCTATTTAATCTTCATTGAATCATACAGGAATCTAAACCTTATAAGATTCTATGTTTTATTTTCCTTAATAAAACTTGTCATAATTTAACATACTTAAAATTATACTTTGACTCAGTGTGAAACCACCTTTAATTTTACTAAACAAATTCTTGAAAGCAATAATGGAACAGAAATTATAATGTTTAGTTTCTTTCATTGTTTGTTCCGAATATTTAAGTATATACAATAATCCCATTTTTAATACTTCTTTTGAGTCCTCTTTTAAAAGAACATCGAGTTTTAGCTAGTGTTGTTTACGCTAAATTCTCCCAGTGTTCTTGGTTTTGAATACTCGATGCTTTTGATTTTCCCTTAAGATCTTAAATCATAAATATTTGGCCCAACCTAGCTTAGATACTACTATCCCGTATCTTCTCGGTTCTGGTCATCATACTTCACTTTTATTTAAGGATTACCTTCAGTAATCTTTTGTCAAAATTACTTCATATATGTTCTTCTTCGAAATATGCTGGGTAATCCCATTATAGTTTAGATGCAATTCATTTTATTTAAATGAGTGTTTAGACTGGGGTTACTCTACATAATCCTTGTCCTGCGTGGGTTGGTAACGGAAAAGAGATTTAGCTACGCATCACAAGTGAGAGCTATGAAGGATATACGGAGACCTTGTTGGTGCAATAAAGTCACTCAGTGACTGGGGGGAGGGAAATTGCCCTTCAAACTCTTTATATCTCTCGTTATAAAACCGTTATTGATCTAGGCTGGCCATGCAAGCAATAATACTATACCCGTATCTAGTACAGACTTCACACTTGGACGTGTGGAGCTGGCTAATTATTTTCAGTTTAACTTATTTCAAAACAAACTAAGGGATTCGATGATGTCGATCATTGTCTGCCCGGAGGGATTACAAGAAGAGCTCATTTTGTAGGAGTGCCTTGTTTTCCTAAAGGAAGACTGTATGCTTTGTGTGCCTGGCGGGCTCGGTGACCAGCTCTGGTATGGGTGACTAAAAGAAATAGTCAAATACCCTGTGAACCCTGGATGAGTCAGTGATTGTCCCTTAAAGGTGGGCCACGTGGAAGTCGGGTTTGACGCGGGGCATGAACATACCGGGGGGGAGACATCATCACCGTCTGGGTTGTACTGTGGTTAGTTAGTTCCACTCTCCACATACATTAACCCTAGTCTTTACTGTAGTTTAAGTTTTCGATGGGATTTCCGGCTCCGTGAGGATGATCAGAATCCTGACGATCCAGTTGGATTGTTAGGGTAGTTTAGCGTCATGTCATCGTGAACTGGGTGATGATATGCCTCGGACCTAGGACTTAGGGTAGAGGAAGCCTAGGACGAGCTGTTTGGGGCGAAGGTGGTGCTCCAAACCTGGGGATTGTCCCCACATTATTTTTATTACTTCATTTATATTAACATAGGTTTCCTTTCAGAAACTTAACGGCTATAATAATATTGCATTGTAAAAGAGATGAAACCTTTCCTAAATTGATGAATCTACATGAGTTCCGATGAATTACTCCAGCCAATATGAGACTAAATTTAAATAAATAGTGATCCAATATAAAATTAAATAACACAAATTAGACATGTAAAGATTAGGATTATATTCTAATATAAGTATTAAAATAACAAGTGTTTTTTTTTCATTCTTCTATTGCCACTCTCCACCGAGCAGAATCTGTAAATTACAAAATATTATAAATATATAAAACGGAATGACGTAGGATTCAGAAAAAATAATAATATTCTTAAAGGATATTATTCTAGACGATCAACTTTGGCCAAAACTTTCACGTATCTGACTTGAGGATCCCATATGAAGGGACTTCAGATCAGTACAGTACCTACCTATAGGTGTGGTCCGTGGCCAAACTACTTGAACAATGACCTTGGCTGCGCAGTCGATTTTACGTACAAATTGACGTGCGCAAAGCTTCCCTACCACGCGTTTATTGTTCTACTTGTTTGCCCCGCACTATACGAAACCATAAATTATTTGCTAGGGTGCTCGTTTACGTCGTCGTCTCGTTAGGTTGGTATGAGTAGGTACTGTGGTAGCCAGCCTAATTAACATGTTTAACTTTCTCAAAACACCTCTAACATGACATACAGGGTGATTGGAAGCTGGGTGCAAAGCCTTTAAGGGGTGATAGCTGAGATCATTTAGAACAAAATAAGCCATATTTGTCTTAGACGAAGTCGCATATTTTTTTTTTATTGTTTCTTTAATGTTTTTGACAAAAAACTCCAAAATTTTACTATTAATTGCTAACAGTGTTAAATTAAAGTGGTTTGGTCATTACTTTTTTTTTTTGGCCAGTCTGATGAGATTTTTTTAAACATTTGTGTCATCAGAAAAATATTCTGAAGCTGTTTTAAGTTCAAAATAATTTTTAAAATGAAGAAAACTGATTTGTTTAAGGTAGGTATTTAAAAAAATAAGTAATCAAGCTTAAGATGTTCAAATCTTTTAAATAATATGCTTGGTTGTCGCCCTTTCTTTTGAGGTATCATTTACGCAGATGTCTCACCAACTTTCAAAATTAGGGCGTATTTAAGCTTAACAGAGGAAGATCAGTAAAAATTTTAATAGGCAAATTATACACATTTTTGTTAATTACATAAAATTTTCGTGTTTAAAATGAAAACTGCAATTACTCATACCAAGCGAACCAGTCTTCTGACTTCGGTACACGTGACTTGCATCTTCTGCTTCATGACATGTTGGTTGGAATCTTTGTATTAATTCTGCACTGGTTGTTTCTACACTAAAATATCCAGGAGCACTGCATTAGGTGATTCGAACAGGCCAATGGAAGGACCCGTGCCTGCCAGTCCAGTTTTCTGGCAAACAGTTTTTCTTACAATTAGAGCCCAGTGCACTAGAGTTGGATATTAAAAGCTCAAACTTCAGTTAGGATAGATGCGTTCTGTTACGCGGGGGACCCTGTTGGACTTTTTAAAAAAAAACACTTTTTTGAAACTACACTAACACCGTTTATTTTTAACTTAACTTTCACAAAATGAAAATTAGGGGTTGAAAAATTAGGGGTCCCAGCTTAGACCGACTAGGGTGACGATTGAGGAACGACTGCTGCGCGCATCGCGAGCATTGCTTTTTATAAAATGATACCGCATGGCGAGGAAAGCACATGCTGCTGATTAAGCAACTATTCACTTATTAAAATGGGGTGTAACACGCCCCCCCTTAAGATTGAGCTTTATATTTTCTTAATAAGATAAAGCGAAATGGAAAATGTGGTCTAAACTGAGATAGTATTATAAGATAACAATTAAAGTTAAACTTAACTAGTACATAAGAATGGGAAAAGTAAGAGTACAATTAAGTTTCTTTCAGGATTTCAGTAAGATTTAGTTGTTCATAATGTTCCTTCTATAGGAAGGTATTTCGGGAAGCGATCTTATAGACTTATGATCTTCCTCTGAGATTTCAGTCATCTCTATGGAGTTATGAAACTTGGATTCTTGTCTATATTCTCTTTTAGTATTACACTGATTGAATATTTGAATACAGCAAGGATTATGATTAGGTTTTTTATAACAGCATTGGTACAGTTTATATCCAAAGAACAAGAAGATAAGAATCAGTGACAGAATGGTTAAAGAAGAATAATAAGAAGAATATTTAGTAAAGTGAGATTCCTTCTCTATCTTGTTAATTTCATCTTCTAGATTATCTAATTGGCGGTACGAGTGTTTTAATGAATCAAGAGCGATATTACTCAGAGTTAAAGGTGATAGAAGAGGAATCGACTTATTAAAGTTCTCCTTTTTACAGCAGTCATCTTGTATAATATCAAAATCTATCTTAATGTTATTATTAACAACTATATTACTATAAGAAGAAGGTTCTAATCGGATAGTCTTTGAAAACGCGATACAATTTTCAGATAAGCTTAATAAGCCTGTTCCTTGAATTGAATAATCCTTAATATTATCATAACACTTAATAGTTAACTTATTCGTATTTGATTGTACATAAATCCATCTGTTATTTTCTAACTTCTGCCAGATATCTATAAGTCCGAATAAGAGTTTAGAATTACATTCTTTGGGTAGAGATAACACAACTTCAGTTAACAATCTAGTTTCACAGGAAGGGTTAGTAATAGTAGAAAATATGCTTTCAGAAGGGCAGATAGATCGATCTGAACTTAACTTAGAGCATTGCTGCATATTATCTAACATAGTATAATGTAATCTATCATCGGTTAAGGCAATATAAGGCTTAGTTGGTGTTATAAGGGCGAAAGTATTAGAGGCAGTTTTCTCGTGTGGAGTTGGCAAAGGGATGATTTTAAACACAACATACTTGATGGGGAAGATAAGGGGAATCTGCACAACAAAGATTATCTTGTTATTGTAGTAGTAAGCAACCACTTTATAGACATCTATCAATGAATGTATATTATCTATAGTTAGTGAGACTGGAAAGTCTAATTTGTTATTTATAGAACTGCTTCTTTTAGATAATTCGTTGAATAAGTGAGTAGGACTTAGGACTAAAGGATACAGGATATTTACCTTAGAAAATAGGATAGAATTAATTATAGAATCTAGGAAGTTCGATAACGTTAATAGTGAACCTTCTATAATATTAACTAAGTAGTTAAGTCTAGTATGATAAGCAACTTTATCATTATTTTTAGTTACTAGAGATAATGCTGTCGATTCCGGCAGACCCAAACTAAAACTAAACTAAATTTGACAGGCCTAAAAGTGTTGCTCTCTTTGTTATTCACTACAGACTAATAAAAGACAGCATCATTTTTAGTCCTGTCAAATTTAGTTTAGTTTCAGTTTGGCTCTGCCAGAATCTAAACCAATATCTCATTTAATTTATTTATTTGAGAGTTAAGTTTTATTTCGTTTTGATTTAACTTAGATATCGTAGAGTTGAACGTGTTTATTGAAGATTTAACAACGTGAATATTATCTTTCATTAAATTAAAAAGCTCATACTCATTTTTCTGGCATGCGTTGATGGCAGCATCATATTTGCGTGCATCATCAGCGTCTAGGGTGCCGAAAAAGAACTTCAAAATTTCACCACCGAATTCGAGTGATCTTTTGAACCTTGTAGGTGCATCTTTTGAGATAATATGTGAGAGAGAAAGAGCTTTTGCGTAGTTGGTTTCTAAGAGTACTTCGATAGGGCTGAAAATGTCTTTGCAGGAAGCATAGTCTTCAGGATGAAATTTGGCACAAAGTACAGATGTCTTAACGATAAGTTTATCTATGTTGTTTTATGAGGTTCAATAGATTGGACATCTATATGCGTAACAACTTTCCAAAAATCATTGTAGAAGTAAATATTGGTAATTGAGTCAAAGTACAGACCAGGGCTATGCACAATGGGTGTGACTTCAGGCTCTGAAGAGACATGATGCCATAATCTGAAAAGATAGAGATAATATCATGTGGAAACCGGCTTGATTTCATTTACGTGGTGTTTCACGTGTTTACGGCCTATAGCCAAGGTCACGTTACTGTTACCGTGAACTTTCACGACTTTATAAGGGCCTTTCCATATGGGAGATAAGGCTTTGCGTAGACGGTGATGGACTTTAAGATAAACCATATCACCTGTTTTGTAAGATGTTTTTCTTGAGGACTGATCGTAATAGGTCTTGGACCTTTCTTTACTTTGAGTTATATGTTCTAAAGCTCTTTCACGACTAAGCTTCATGCGATATTGTAAAGCTCGTATATATTCGTTATAGGTAAGATTAGTTGCGTTATATAAGGAGCTGGGAATTACAGGTTTGTGTACGTAAAGGAGTTCGAAAGGGGTAAGTTGTGTAGTTGAATGAGGGGTAGTATTGTAGGCTAAGATAGCTGAGAATATGTATAAGTGCCAGTCATTTTGATTTTCATTTACAAATGACTTTAGGTATTCTTTAAGGGTTGCATGGCTACGTTCTAGAGCGCCATTTGTTTGCGGATGGTAAGGGGTAGTAAATAAGTTTTTGATTTTACAGATTTCAGTAAGCTGTCTGAAAAGCTCGGATGTGAAGCATGTACCTAAATCGGTAAGTATACTCTTGGGAAAACCGAAGAGAGACATGAAATGGACCAGATTTCGGGAGATTTCTTCACTTATTGAGGTGACCATAGGATAAGCAGTGGAGAATTTAGTAAGGTCGTCCTGAAGGGTAAGTATAAATTTAAAGTTTTGGATACCTGCTTCGGGTAGAGGTCCGACGATGTCCAGAGCTATTCTTTCGAAAGGTCTGGTACTGGAGGAAGTTATTTCCATAGGAGTTTTATTAGAACAGCGAAGAGGTTTGTTGACTTGACATAGTTTACAGTTTTTCACATAATGTTCAATGTCAGAGCGCATGGACTTCCAATAGTAAGAAGCTTTTATTCTGCTGTACATACGCTTCATACCTGGGTGTCCGGCAATAGGTGAGTCATGATTTTCATGAAGGATTTTGGGAACTTCAGCGGGAGTAGGATAGATAATTTGATTTTTGTAAATATGTACTTTAATATTAGTGTTATGAAACACATAAGCGATCATGTTATATATCTTGCTGTAAGATAACTTGGAAAATGGCTCAGAGAAATCTGATATAGCAAGGTCATCGACATCAGGGTTTTGCTGCACAATAGTGTCACGCAATTTCATTAATACGTCATAGATTGTTTTATAACTGACGTCATCGTAGTGATGAATTTTAGTATATAGGAAATAGTACATTTTTCCGTTTTCGAAAATTGACGTAACCGAATCAGCTTCGCGTTCGGCTCGATAGAGATCGTCAGTTTCCTTGAATCGAGATATGATTTCATTTACGTGAGGCATTGACTCATCGTAATCGAGTGACGTAGGACAAGCAATTAAGTTGCACTTAGAAAGAGACAGGGACTGTGCATGTTCTTGAATCTGTGTATTATTCGAGATAGAGTTAGTAAATTGTAATTTAAAGTACTTTTCGTATGAGGTTTTGTTGAGATTTGAGGAAGTTATCTGGTTAATCTGGATGCGAGACAGAGCATCTGCGTTAGTGTTAAGTTTACCTTGTTTGTAAACGATTTCGTATTGGTACTCCTCAATTTTAAGACGCCAGCGCATAAGGCGGCTGCTTGGGTCCTTGACGTTCATAATCCACATAAGGGGTTTATGATCCGTTACGATTTTGAATTTTTGACCATAAAGGTAGGGCCTAAAAGTTTTTATGCCGAATACGATAGCGAGAAGTTCTTTTTCTGTGGTAGAATAGTTTCCTTCTGCTTTATTAAGTGTACGGGAGGCGTAAGCTATCGGTCTATCTTTGCCGATCTCTCCCTGAGACAAAATACTTGAGACAGCAAAATTTGAAGCGTCTGTCGTTAGAATAAAGGGTTGGTTAAAATCGGGGTACTGGAGCAAGGGTGCAGTGGTAAGTTTTTCCTTTAGAAGGTTAAAAGCTTGCTCTTGTTGAGTGGACCAGTGGAAAGCTGTATCTTTCTTTAAGAGATATGTGAGAGGCTTTGTTATTTTTGAGAAATTCTCAATAAATCGGCGGTAGTAGCCTACCAATCCGAGAAAAGATTTTATGTCTTTAGGACATTTTGGAGTTGGAAAATTAGTAACGGCTTTGACCTTTTCAGGATTTGGTGACACACCTTTATCGGTGATGATGTGACCGAGATAAGTTACTTCGCGGCGTAGAAACTCGCACTTATCTGGCTGCAGTTTAAGATTGAACTCACGGAGACGGTCAAATACTAAACGGAGCTTCATGATGTGTGACTCAAGGTCATGAGAAAATAGGACACAGTCATCCAGGTAGACGTAGCAGTGCAGACCTTGAAGTCCTGTGAGAACAATATTCATAAGACGCTGGAAGGTCGCAGGGGCGTTTTTTAGACCAAATGGCATTCGAGTAAACTCGTAATGGCCATCGGAACCACCTGTGCCAGTAATAGTAAAGCCAGTCTTGACTGCATCTTCAGCACTCAGTTTGATCTGGTGGAAACCACTCGCTAGGTCGAGGGTTGTGAAATATTTCGAGTGACCCAATTGGTCAAGGATGTCAGTGATAAGAGGCAGAGGATATATTTCGGTGACTGTGACGTCATTAAGGCGTCGATAATCAATCACGATTCGCCATTTTTTCTCAGGGGCATCCATCTTTTTGGGAACTACCCATACAGGGGCGCTCCATGGCGAAATAGAAGGTCGAATGATCTTTTGATCGAGCATCTTCTTAACTTGAGAATCAACCTCCTCTTTATGGCAGACTGGGAATCGATAGGATTTAACATGAATAGGAGGTGCATTTCCTGTGTTAATAGAGTGTTCGAGGGCGTTGGTGCAGGTCAGTGGTTCACCCTCTAAATGGAAGATGTCTGTGTACTCAGAACAGCACTCTAATAAGGCTGATTTTTCTTGAGCGTTGAGATGGGAACAGCGAATCTGATCTAGGACTTTACTAGATCGGTTAATAAAAGAATGAGACAGGTTATTAACTTCCGCTTCGCGTAAGGGTTGTTTTGAGCCCTCTTCGAAGGGAGTGATATGAACTTGGAAGTTGTTGACTGTTATGTCGGATTCAGTGGTATTTAAGACAGAGACATTAACTCTTTTATTAGGTTTCATCGTCACAATGCAATTCGCTATAAACACATTTTCGGAAATCACATGATCGAGGACGAGACCTTCAGTAAGATTCGAAATTTCGCTCAAATTTGAGATAGCACATTCGATAATCGCTTCGGATCGCGCCGGGATTTTGTATGTGGGCTGACTGAAACTAATAGGAACTCTATCACCTTGTATATAAAGCTGATTATTTGAGTACTCTATGTTCGCGTTTAGTCGCATTAGGAAATCCGATCCGAGTATCTATGCCGTCGTACTGTAAGTTGACCTCGTCAGTGACAACGTGAAATTTAAAGTAAAAAAATATAGTTTTTGGGTAAACTTCGCCTTCAATAGGTTGTTCAAAAAAGAGTTGGGTTGAACCCAGGGTTTCACAAAACGACTCAGAGTTATTTATGCCTTTTAACCTGACTTTGTCAGATGACATGATTTTGTGTGACTTAGGAAGTGACGATTGTTTTATTAAGCATAGACTCGCGCCTGTGTCTACTAAGAAGCAGAACGGCTTTTCGCTATGTCGAGTCTTGAGATAAACGTTTGGAAGAGACACTTTATAATTCATTCCACTCGTCTCGTAGACGGGGACTGCGTTTACGTTGGATTCAGAGTTAGAAGAGGATGTATGGCTTTTATTAGAATTTGTGTATGATTTAGTAGGATTTTGAGTAGGTCCAGAGGATACAGAGCACTCATTTTGTGAGTTAGACCTCTCAGATACTGTGGAAGATTTAGCACAAGATTCAGTGGGAAGCTTTGTAGAAGATTCAGAGGAAGCCTTTGTGAAAGAAACAGTGGAAGGCTTATCGAGAGGGTCATTAGACATTTTGTTCATAGATACAGTGGTAGATTTTTGAAACATTTCGACCCAGGAACCAGTGGGAAGAGGCATGCTTTGTTTAGAATTAGTAGAATGAGGCAGTGAGCATGCATCAGAAGCAGAGCAAGATTTAGTAGAGTTAGCATGTATTTTCGTGTCTTTTAAGTCTCGTGGTTTCGACTTCGGTAGACACGATTCCGAAGTCAGCTTTAGTTTAAATCGGTGTTATTTTCATTGACAGTGCGGGTGTCGCGTTGCGAAGACTGATGTGAGCGAGGCGGCGGCGGTAAAATAGCTCGCCTCTGGGAATCGGGTTGCGAGTTCGAATTATTGCGCATCCGATTATTATATTCGCGCTTGCGACATTCATTTATTTCATGTCCTATGTTTTTACAATAGGCGCAAACCTTTGATGATGAGTTAGAAACGTGATAAGTTTTATGCGGCTTATTTGAATTAGAGTTATTCGAATACCGGGTTTTTTTTATAACACTCAGAGGAGCTATGACCATTTTTATGGCAGATTGAGCAGGTTTTAAGAGATTTTTGAGAGACACGTGTGAGATTGAAGAGTTTTTCCTCTTCTACGGCCTGCTGTAGGGCTTCATTGAGAGAAGAAGGGTTACGGCATCGAACTGTAGTGGAAATATTGGGGTTCAACCCGAGTAGGAATGTGTTAAGGGCAAGATCTTCCATTGCTGCGACTCGGCCTATAAGTTGGGTTTTGTCGGAGCAAGAGGTATGGATGTCTGCTTGTATTCTTGTGAGACAAGATTCGAGTCTTAGCTCGAATTGTGTGATGGTTTCAGAGTGTGACTGTCTACAGTTCTGTAGTTCTAGAAGGAGATGAGAGGAGTGTTTTTTCTCTCCGAAGGTGGATTTAAGGAAAGTTTTGAGTTCATCCCAGGAGGTAAAAGTTTTAAGGCTACACGCAACCATTGCTTTGCCTTCGAGCTGGGAAAGGATGAATTTACAAAGCATGTCTTTTTGCTCTGGTTGAGCGATGGACATCGCGTTATCACAATTAGTAAGGAAGGCAGGAAGGGTTTCCCTAGTGCCATCGTATGATTTTATGAACTTGGAGAGGAAGGATAAAGAGATGGTTTTAGCATCAGGTTTGTCGCTACCTGTCATTTTAAGATTATTACAGTGCACTAGTAATGTGAGATATAGTAAAGAAAATTGCAATAAAAACAAATAGTAAGACTAGGTATAGAAGATAGAGTCTCTAGGAAAGTTAATTATTTAGTTGCACTTGTAAAACGATTTTGGAGGGAATAAGCACTGAGAGATAGCAATGAGAGCACTGAAAACACAAACACTCACAGTATGATGCTGATGAGCTGCAGTTTCCAGTCCATAACGAAGGGCTTGAACTTGTAGAGATGCGGTTTGCCTGATCGACTCAGCGAGTCGTACTCAAGGCCTGTTGAAGATGTTGGAGTTGGAGTCGTCCGTCGGTTTCAGCTAGAAATCCCTATGGAGTGGTGTTACCGGTGCGGGCTCACGCAAAAAGCGGAGGCTTATCGTCGACCCGATGGTGGTTATCCCAGCGTAGGCTCACGCAAGTAGCGGAGGCTAACTGTCGACCGGGTGGATGGCTGTCCTGGATTGTCCTGACGCAGGCTCACGCAAAGAGCGGAGGCTTACTGTCGGCCAAGAACGATTTTAGCAGTAACGCAGGCTTACACAGAGGCAAGGCTCACTGTCGATCACTTTGGGCACAGCACAAAGAAGTCACTTTAAAGTACAGGGTCAGAACGCGGGTGGATACCAGGGCTTATACGACGATAAAGCTTAATCTGGCATCCCACTTCTGACACCAATTTGTTACGCGGGGGACCCTGTTGGACTTTTAAAAAAAAACCACTTTTTTGAAACTACACTAACACCGTTTATTTTTAACTTAACTTTCACAAAATGAAAATTAGGGGTTGAAAAATTAGGGGACCCAGCTTAGACCGACTAGGGTGACGATTGAGGAACGACTGCTGCGCGCATCGCGAGCATTGCTTTTTATAAAATGATACCGCATGGCGAGGAAAGCACATGCTGCTGATTAAGCAACTATTCACTTATTAAAATGGGGTGTAACAGTTCGAATTGTGGTAGTGGCGCAAAATGCTCCAACCATACAAACCAAAAATTTCACCTGGCTCTCTACAACATGCAAGCAACGAGTCCCAAAATTCTTTTGGAAAATAACATTATTTAAAAGATTTGAACATCTTAAGCTTGATTACCTACTTATTTTTTTAAATTCCTTAAACAAATCAGTTTTCTTCATTTTAAAATTTATTTTGAACTTCAAACAGCTTCAGAATATTTTTCTGATGACAAAAATGCTTAAAAAAACTCATCAGACTGGCCAAACATTCCTTAAGTAAAATAAAATAAAAAAGTAATGACCAAACCACTTTAATTTAACACTGTTAGCAATTAATAGTAAAATTTTGGAGTTTTTTGTCAAAAACATTAAAGTAACAATGAAAAGAAAAATGCGACTTCCTCTAAGACAAATATGGCTTATTATGTTCTAAATGATCTCAGCTATCACTCCTTTAAGGCTTTGCACCCAGCTTCGAATAATAACCGCTAATTGAGAAGGTAGCCGAGCCGGGATTAAGAAACTTGAAAACGCGCCAATTTTTGGATCACCCCAACCATCCGGTTAGTTTGTTGGTGGTTTGTTGCTTGAATGTTGTGACTTAAAGAACATACATACATACATAACATCACGCCTTGTTCCCGTCGGGGTAGGCAGAGACCACAGTTCTCCACCTGCTACGATCTTGACATACGTCCCTTGCTTCCTGAACTTTCATCAATCCTTTCATACATGCTTAAAGAACAATCTTAAAGAACAATCACCACATACATACTTAAAGAACAACAAGAACATACTTAAAGAACAATCACCACTTAGCCACGGGAAGGTATACAAGGTGTAACAGAAAGGGTATATGAACCCTGAAAGATGTGGTTCTGCCCATGAAACTGAACAACTGTCCCCAAAGAACATATAGGTCGAAATGAAAAGAATTTTTGACCTCCCATACAAAATGCTAGATCAGCTGATTCAGTTACTATGGGGGGTCAAAAATTTGTTTTCCTATTTCGACCTATGTTCTTTGGGGAAAGTTGTACAGTTTCATGGGTTGATATTCCCTTTCTGTTAAAACTTGTAGACTAGCGACACTTGTATAGTGAACCGCACGTCAGTGGAAACATTTATAACTCTGTTACCATGTCATAAATTCCAAAGTGTTTCTACTGACGTATCGTTGGATGTACACTGCTGATTATGGTGCACAGGTGTGAAATTGTGACAATCAGTTACGCACAGGTTAAACGACTCTGACAGGTCGGCTAACTGTTTATTTAATAACTCTAGAAATACTGCATTAGAGATTCTATTATCTGCAGAACGTTTTTTAGGGTTCCGTACCCGACGATCGTCTAACTGTCGTCGGTCCCACCCAAAGAGTACAGCTTTATAGTCCCACCTGTCTTTTGTTACACCTCAAGCACCTGGAGGTTGTTCACAGAATACGCCCACCCAACCACCGGGCATGGTTAGGGACGAGCTTTTGACCAGATTTTTTAAAATTGTGCTTTTCAGCAAATTAGGTGAAGTCCAGGGCAAATCGAGCTTGACACATTGGACATTGTAAAGTTCTTATTCCTTAACCGTACGAAGCTAGACTAGAGTCGCATTGCGAGTGTCAAGCTTGACCTGTCGTTGACTGTATAAAATATACAACATGTAACAGAAAGGTGTGTTATTTATTAGGTTATTTATTAGGTACTTAAGGGTGCGAATCTGCCAATGAAACCGAACAATTTTTCTCAAGGAACATAATAGCCTTAGAGGATCGTGTAATCTCGTGACGTTACATATTAGAATTGTGTAACTTCGTGCACTTGTTTCTTAGTCCTATTAGACTAATATGACTCGGAGCACCGGAAATTCCATTGATGTATGGGAGAGTTATGACGTCATCAATTTTTTGTATGTTTTTTTTTACAGATACCTTTCATGTAGGGTCTTTAATGAAAGGGCTTTTTAAGCTCATTCTAAAAGTATAGTACTTACAACTTAATATTTCAGTCTTTAGTGTCCTAAAAAAAATTTTTTTTTTTAATTTTTTTTTTGTTTAAATTTTTGTCCTAAATATTTTTTTAATTTATTTTTTTAACATACCAAGTTTGGCCTCTTCCTGGTAAGAAATGGCTGAACAAACTTTTGAAAAATGTAAGTCAAATGAATCTGTATATCCTCATTTCAAACTTCCTAAAAGCATTTTTCAATATGTTAATCCAAACTATGTATTTTTTTTTTCTTATTTTATATTCTTTTTTTGGCCTCCCTAGAAACTGCATCAGCTGATAGCGCATTTTGTATGGAAGGTCGAATTTTGTTTCTCGTATTTCGACCTAGGTTCCTTGGGAAAAGTTGTTCAGCTTCATGGACAGATTCACACACTACACTTTACTATTATCACTACACTTTATTATTATTCTTCTTCAACATTTGCTATCACAATGCTGCCGCTGGAAATATTACTGCTTACTCTCACTACTTGCGGATGACCTTATTGTGTTAAATCCTTTCATATCCGTCTGACTATCAGTACTACTTATAGATAACCATTCATCTGTCATATTCTGAGCAACAGCTAAAGCTCTATCTAATATTGAATGATCTTCAGTAAATAATTCAAGTGATGATTTCTTTTCTGTTCGCTTCAAACTAGTTTTAGAATTGTAGTTTCTATGTGTGATACTGTTTGGAGATCCGGGTAAGGAAAAATTTTCGTACACGCTCAATCTTTGATTATTTTAATTTGAGATTTCTTTGCTGTTGTCAGAAGTTATCTCTAAGCGTTCAATTCCACTTATTTCTACAGGTTGATGTTTTGATAGACAAGTTTTAAAAGTATTCATGGTTTCATCGTGAGTAATATTTTGAGTGAGGTCTTGGGTGAGATCTAAGGTCATGTTCATGTTTTTTGTCAAGTTGATACTCTTACACAGTTCAGTGGAGGTGTCTATAGTGAATGTGTCAGTGAGGATGGTAGGATACAACTTGTTCACCGTCAGACTGGTTTTCTCACACCAGTCCCGGACCATCTCAGACTTCCGGCAAGTAGCACTCCATGTCTTATTGTCAGGTATTGCTTCACATTCTGCAACTATATGGTCTGTAGCCACTATTATTTTCTCTGTAAAGTAAGAGTTATAATTAATTTTTCAACACATTTGCTCATGAAGCAGCTCTATTTGTACTGTGTCAAGGTCCATAATCCGGCCTATTAAACACGCGTTTTTTTTTTATTTCGGCAAGGAGCTTTTATGTCTATAATATTCATAATATTTTCATGAATAAATACTTTTTTCGATGATATCATCAATAAACATTCATTACATGAAAATATTTCTTCAATTTATTAAGAAAAATTCGTCTTTAAGTAACAATATATCCCATTATAATTAATTTAAAGACTAGGCGAATGTTTGGCAGTTTAGTCAATGCCTCCTGCGCGCGCATGTATGTATACAGGGTGTAAGGAAAAGTACCGATTTCCTTTTAACCACATGTTCTATAAGTAGAATAAAGAACAATAAGCGTGTTTAAAAATTAAAAACATAGTAAAAAATAACAGATTTTAAAAATTAATATTTAAATTTAATTGTGTCAACCCACCCCAGACTCAAAACTATCGCACCGATAAGCGTGAGTATTTGCCTCAAGTGTCGTCCTTAAGTAGTTTTCTATCTCCTATCTCTGTTGCACACTAATCAATGGGCGACGGGTGCGCGTTGCGATTCTTAGAATAGGGTTGGCAACTTTACTTACACAATATGTGGTTAAAAGGAAATCGGTACTTTTCCTTACACCCTGTTTATATCTGTGTACGCCATTTTTGCAAGTATTTGTGGTGTTTAAATTGTGTTTACTGTAATTATTTTCAAAAGTATCGACCCCTACAATTAAAAAAACAGTAACTAATGTAGTTCCTCAACGTAGAAAATACTAATAAGACACAAGTCTGGAGAATCGGGAGAAATCTAAGGGGAAAAAACGTAAGCTGTAAATAAATTTTAGTTCGGTAAAAGAGGTAAGCAAATTTTGCTTGTTTTTATTCGAAAATGGTTTGAAAAACGTAATAAGAAGCGCGTGCGCTTTGGTCATTACACTCCCGGCTCGGGCTGCAATTCTCGAGGCTCGAGCGTAATCAACAATTTTATAATAGCTTCACTTCTACTTATAAGAACAAATCTTATTTTTCAAGAATAAATAGGAATATAGCTAGGTATAAGAATAATTAACAATAAAGCCGGTACACGGACTGGCCTAATTTTAAGTTATTAACCAATTTAAACTAAACAAACGATAGAACAACAACAACTAAAGTTCCTTCAATCATCAAACTTTTTTCTAAATATTATCCAAAAAAGATTGCAACAATAAAGTTTTACAGGTAATCATAATTAGATTCTTTTCTTTAATCTTTAAAATCGTCATCATAACATACATATTTTAGACAATATGGAGCAAACTGATAATATGAATTTCTTACCTAAATCTAAGGAGGAAGCACATAGCGATGCAAAAGAATCTTCACGCTGGTTCTCAATATTATGAAGGTAGTCGAACACATCCCACTGCTGTTCTCTTGTGGCATACTCGAATGCTGAGTGACCGTCAAAGTCCTTAAGTGCAGGGTCACCTCCGAACCCAATCAGGAGTTTCAGGTTCTGAAGCCTTCCCCATATTGCTGCAATATGCACTGGAGTTATGCCTTCGTAGTTGCTGGAAGAAAAGAGAAAGAATAATGTAGTTGTTTATAGATTTGGCAAGTAAATTAAACCAAAACTATTTGCCAGAGGATGGGCAATTTATAAATTTTTTTCATGTCACAAGTGGGTAAACCATAGAATACATGAAACAGAGTTAGAAAGGCCACGGTTGTGTAATGTTCGACTTGAAAAGAAGAAAGGCATGAATTTGAAATAAAATAAAATAAAAAAATATTTTCTTAAAAAAGCTCTGAAATTGGGTTTATAAAAATAATAAAATAAAAAAATAAAAAAGCCTTTTATTCCTTAATTATCATGCAAACAATTCATAATGTTTTTTTTTTAAGTAATATTTAAATTGATTTTTGATATTATATACAATTTCACTATTTATTATTTAATATCATATAAATGAATTCTTTAATTAAGGACCCCTCGTTGGGTGAAGGCCTCCTCCAACCTGTTCCAATGTCACTCGAAATTGGGTTTAATGTTCGATAATTGAATATAAAGATCTGGGGTAACCTTCCAATTCCTTCATTCCTTTGTAGATTTATCCGAACACAGGAAGTGTTAAAATAAAATCATTTTCAACCTTCCAATTGCTGTTAATATTGATGGTTTGGTTCAAATTGCGAATTGATGCTGTATCCAGTCAATGTTCTTTAACTTCTCTCGAAAATGTTGCTTAAGGGGCTGATAAGAGCTAAATACGCTTCACTTGAGCAGGTTTTTAAAGAAAAGAGATGAATATATGGCCGTGAAAAAAATTTATGTGATAATTAAGCATCTTTCCAAGGCTATGGCTGACTCCGAAACACGATTGAATATATTTTGTACGCTATAAAAAAATCCAAAGTTACTTCTGCTTTTTGCTTTTAAACCGTTTTTCTTAAGTACCCATTAATCTATGATGCCAAAACTTTTACACATTATTCAATACATTATGCATAATAATATAGCTATTTGATAATTAATATTATGGGTACAGATTTTAAGAAAAATGCAAAAATGAGCGCTCTGTTCTAGCACGCGCATTCTGCCCTTTGTTAGAAAGGGAGGTAATTCAGCTGTTATCAGCCCCTTAAACAGCGCGACAATACGCCCTACCTCTGTACTGTCACCCTTCCACCATATGGGATCCGTTGCTCGACAATCCTACTTTTTGCCAGTACAAGATTTGTAAGGAACAGCAAATTTTTTTTAGTTTTTCTGAGCCTGGTATTTTTTTATAACTATTTTTGGATAACCAATACCTACCTTAAATTGGGATCTGCTTTGTGTCTCAATAGTAATTCTGTGAATTCACTTGATTTTTCCTCAGGTTCAATACCTACCGCTAGATGTAACATCCCTATACCCTTGCACGGCAAGATCTCATTTATATTTATCTGTGTTGCTTTGAGTAAATCATCCACCAATCTGAAATTACACAGAAACAGATTATTAGATTCATAAATAGATATAAAAAAACCGGTCAAATGCGATTCGGACTCGCGCGCCGAGGGTTCGATATACCGACAGTAATTTTGGAAGCAATAAAGCCCATTTTTAAGACCGCCAAACTAAATTTCTTTGTAAGGGTTTTTTTGCAGATTTTTAAAAAACTGTTCAACTTAGAAAGATCGTTTTATTTTTGCTGTAATACTTACATACGCTTCCATTTTTCCTTTCACAAACTTCGGAGATAAGGAGGGGGGGGGGGGGATTTTTTTTTTGCCATTTTTCATCATAACTTGTAAACTAAGAGTCGTAACAAAATACAAATAAGTACATATATATTTTAGAATATACAAGTTAAGCCCTTTCATATTATGATACCCCACTCGACCTAGTACTTACTAGAGTTGATGAGGAAGTGGTTATGAGGAAGAGGAAGTGGAAGAGGAAGCGTAGAGTACAATTTTAGAGGATGAGGATATTTCATGATATATTTATGTTAGTTACACATTCTTTAAACTTTCTCTCAGGTAATTGCACTATATTGTCAGGTATTTTGTTGTAGTATCGTACAGGTATACTTACCTGACCAACGAAAGATGTAGGTATTTATTGACTTTAGTTAATCTAGTAGGTATATGGTTGATCAATTTTATGCTTATTTCTAGTATTAAAATTAAGCCTGTCACAAATTTTAGGTAATTGATGAATGTTCTTTCTAGCATACATTACATTTTTGTTACACAGAAGCATTCGAGCGCCCCGTTGCATTGCATTACCTACCTACCTACAGTGCGGAGTGACACAGGCCTGACTGGGCTCCCTTTTTGCAATACAAGAACATAGGATTTCTTTAAAAATTACCTTATATCGCCGTTCCGAATGAAGTCGTACAATTTGAACAGCTCCCTGTACGACGAACCCATCGCTACCTGATAAATATAAAAACCGATTTCACACTTATTAGAAGCCTAAGTTTGCGACCGTTCTCCTGTGAAGTTTCTGCCTTCATTTACAGCCACTCTCCTTCCTTAATGATTTCGCGATTATTGTTATCGTTTTAAACATCAACATCACATTTTTAAATTAAATTAATCAATTTTTATAAAATTTTCCAAGCTCTCGTGAACACCTTTGTTTTTGTTTTGTATGCGTTTCGTTTCACGCTGTTAGGACGCCATAGGTATTATGATACGAAATATTTATTATTTGCAAGCAAATCTATTATTACGATCACATTTGCTCACTGCTGAAAAATTTTGCGTGAATCTCGAGTGATTTAATTAAAATTTTTAAATGAATAATTTTAGATTTTTTTTTTTATTTAAAACGTTAACTATATTGCCGATAGCGTTAATTGCTGTTGTTAACTTTACGTATTACAGAACGTATCAATCACAGTTAGCCCAGTTAGCAATCTTCATTGTCACGCCGCCGATAGATGGCGCAACATGTATGAGAATCGCCTCGAGGAATCACCGAAAATATTCACAAGTAGAGGATTCCACGAAAGAATAACGAAGATTACAAAAAATGTGCGCCTCGCGTCATAATAGGTACCTAAATCTCTTTTTGACTGCATAATATTTGTTCACTCTTGGAAATGATTTTATTTTAACACTTCCAGTGTTTGGTGTTTGTTTGTGTTTGGAGTAGCGTCTCCGGTACTGATGGAGAAGACGCAGGTTCGAATCCTGCCCGTGGTTGTGAAATTTTGCGATTTTCTACTTTGTAGATTCACTCTTGGAGTTCCCATCCCAATCATACAGCTATTATCATCTCAAAAAATAATAAAATTAATCAGTTTTTAAATCTCGCATTCTTTTTCGTCCCGAACCAAACTGGCTGACGACGTTATTTTCGTATTTCGAACTATTGTTCCTTGGGGAAAGTCAAACAGTTTCATGGTCAGAATAACAAACTAAAATTATGTTCACAATTTTATTAGGACCTCAAATACAATTTTTTTACCCACTATACTAGGTTATTTTTTTGGACCTGATATGCTTATGCCCACCTCAAAAGCAACAACTACAGAGGTCAAAAACAACAACTTTTGTTCTACGACTTTTCAACTTCCCACACAAAATGGGTCGGTCACGTGACCACTTTAGTATGGGGATTCGAAAATTTTTCGTGCGTTGTTGGCAAAGTCGTAATAAGGTGGGCATACGCATTTCAGGTCCAAAAAAATAACTTTGTATTTAACACAAGTAATAAGTTTTGAATGAAAAAATAAAATGTTACAAATAAAATTGATTTACATCTCTCATATTCGGTAAGTAGGTCCTTATTACCCCTAAATGGGGCTTGTAGGTGACCAATTAGCGCTCTAGGGTAATAATGTAGCTAGAAAAGCCCTAGGGCGGTAAGTAATTAAATTTTGAAAGAGTGAAGTTTTTTTTTCTTACCGACCTAGGGCTTTTCTAGCTACATTATTACCCTAGAGCGCTAATTGGTCACCTACAATTTGGTGGTAATAAGGACCTACTTACCTCAGAATCGAGATGTAAAGCAGAGTAGTTAGCTCGGGTGTAAGCATCAATTGCACCCTCGAACTATAGGCGCCCTCGCTGCGCTCGTGCGCCTAAATATCTCGGACTGCAATTGATGCCTTACAGCCCTTGGCTACTAATCTACTATTATTCAGAGTTTATTTGTTTGTTACATTTTAACAACCTTCGTGGTATAGTGGTTAGAGGGTTCTGGGTTCGATCACCGGTGGGGACACTGTCAAACTAAAATCCCTTTGAGCGACCTCCCCTGTTTCGTTAGGACATTGCAGGATGAATAACCCGATTGTCCAAAAATTAAGATGATTCCGTGCTTCGGAAGGCACGTTAAGCCATTGGTCCCGCCCGACTAGGTACTATCTAAGGATGTAGTCGTTGATGAGCCATGTTAGAGGCCTTTGGCGGCTCAACAACTCTGACACCAGGGTTCGTGAGCTCGGTCATCGTCCTTATAACCCACACGATATGATGATTTTATATACAGGGTGTTAATTTGATTGCGTGCCATAGCTTAGGGGGTGTTTGAGTAACGATAAAGGAACACAAAAAAAAATCCTACCTAAAAAAAAACTAAAACTATTGAAACTTAACGAACGCGGACGGCAATGACCCGGACGGAGCATCAGTGGTACGCAGTATCAGTGGATAATAAGGTACATAACTGAAACTCTTTCGCGCGCTTTTGATAGCGCGGTGCTCAAGGTCATTCATTGCCCTTCGCGTTAGTTTAGTTTCAATGGAGTTAAAAAAAATTAAGTAGGATTTTTTTTTAAATTTTTTTTGAGTTCCCTTATCGTTACTGAACCACCCCCTAAGCTATGGCACGCAATCAAATTAACACCCTGTATATTATATACAACGTGATTATGTAATGTCTGACTATACTTGAGTATGGTACTTAGGACATAAAACTGAACAACTTTCCCCAAGAAACGTAGGTTGAAAAATTAGATTTTTGTTTGGTCGTCCCATACAAATTCCAGTATTGACGGCGCAAGGTTTGTATGGGGAAGCCAAAATTTTTTTCATTTTCCAACCTATGTTTCTTGGGAAAAGTTGTTTAGTTTCATGTACTAAGTACCATACTCAAGTATGGTCAGCCATTACAAAATCACGTTGTAAGTATATTGGGGGACATTTCACATAAGCTCATCTGATCCCAAACTAGGAAGGAACTGATATAGTACATAAATAGATAAATAACACCCAGACGCAGAACAAACACCTGTGTTCATCGCACAAATGTTTACCCTGGGCGGGGATCGAACCCGCGTCCCATGGCGGCGTGAAAGGCGCACCAACCAGACCAACACGGGCTTGTCGTGTTTCTTTTATTAATGTGAGTATGTGCCCGCAAACAGCACTATGTGTCTTCATGTAGAATCGCGAAGAGGAATGGATGGTCCACTTTGAACTCCATGGGTGGCGGAGGTTTTAGAAGGAGGACATAGGCAGGATAGGCACCCTCCCAAAGAATCCTTGAGTGAGACGGTAGATTAGTTAGGTACCATTCACATTCAATGAGGTATAGTTAGGTAGAATCTTAATCCTGTCGCAATTTTTTTTTCACTTATAAAGCGTATTTTTTTTTTCATCAACCCGGAAATTTCAAAAGGTGGTTCTGCTCATAAAACTGAACAACTTTTCGCAAGAATGAAATAAAATTACAAAAAACTAGCTCTCACAGTTACCAAATGGGCTGTCAGCTGATAAGTTTGTATGGGAAGTCTAAAAACCTTTTTCGTAAATGTTGTTCAGTTTCATGGGTTGAAAAGCACATCTTAAAATTTACGGTGTGATAAAAAATAACAATAAACACATAAAAAAAAACCGGCCAAGTGCGAGTCGGACTCGCGCACTGAGGGTTCCGTACCACCACATAAACATAATTGTATTAGTTGAAATTTCAGTAAGTTAATGTGCTAGATTTTTTGAGTCCGACACGCGCTTGACCGAATTTTATTATTTTTTGTTATTTTATATCCTATGCCCTATAAACATACCAATTTTCAATTTTCAAGTTTGTAAGTGTTCCCGTTTTTAAATAGAACTAAAACAAAAATCGCCTCAAAAACCATCCAACTTGACCCCTCTCTTATATGAATGTTCTTGAAACGGGAGCTCACCACAATTGGTTACTATTAGTTGTGAGAAAAGTTGAAATATTTAATGATTTCAGACTTTTCCCATTATTTGTACTGTGAGACCTAGCTTCTTGCCAAATTTCATAATTTTAGGTCAACGGGAAGTACCCTGTAGGTTTTTCATTTTTGAATAAATGTATGGAGATGAGGACATAAAATGCCATATCTTTTGATTGCGTCGTTGTAAAAAATTGAAATCTTCAGATCTTGTGTGGTTCATGGATCCTAATATATGGTATTAATTTCAACCTGATACCTTTACCCGTTCGTGAGATAAAGGGTCTTGACAGACAGACAGACAGACAGACGGACAACAAAGTGATCCTATAAGGGTTCCTTTTTTTTCTTTTGAGTTACGGAACCCTAAAAATAGAAATAAAGGTGTATAGCATAATCTTTGTTATTGATAAACAACCGACTAATATCTGAAGCACGGTAGTACCCCCGCCAAGACGAGACAAGCGAAGCGCAAGGGCACTACCTACCTTTTCTCGAAGCGCTTCGTCGTTTTTTTAAACCGTCATAACTTGGTCAAAGAATATATAATATTACGCTTAATATTACGCTAACGCGTAAAGGGCCCCATACAAAGCCCTGCCTGCAGGGCCCTGCTTGCAGTGCCACTGCCAATCGTACTTTGTGTGGGCATGCAGGGCCGACAAAATTGCCGTTACATCGGCCCTGCAACACCACACACGGTACGATTGGCAGTGCGCACTGCAAGCAGGGCCCTGCAGGCAGGGCTTTGTATGGGCCGTTTAAAGAAGCGAAACTCTCCCCCGCCCGCTGAAATCAAATTCCTCTCCCCCCGCTTGGGCGAATAGGACGCGCCACGGGGCACATTCCGCGGTTGACATCGCTACGCTACAGTTGTGTCGCGCGCGCGCGTTCCGCTGTCTTTTTATTTAGAAAAAAATATTGATTTATTAAAATTTATAAAATGTAACACAAATAGTCTGTTACAATGATGTGGTATCAGGACGGATGCCGTCGGGATGTGTCAGTGGGGTGGCTTGAAGGTGGAGATGGAAACAGTAGAATCTCGTCACATGTTGATAAGTATTTATTAAGTAGGACGTCCTTACAGAATGGGTTCTAAATTAAGTCTTCTTAAATGTACGATGCGCGTTACATGACAAATAATGCTTAGTCTAATTTAACCTAGTTACCTACTTACTTATTACGCATACTATGCACATACACTATTTGACTTTTCTTCTAAATAAATAACCCTACTATTCTTAGATACACATAACTTTTGTCTCCTCTGATTTAGTTGTCTACTTAATTTAAAATCTGTCATTATTATTAATTCTACGTCCTTATCCTGTTTTTTGAGTACTTCCACTACTTTAGGTTGATCAGACCTGCAGCAAATGGAATCCTCACCTTTGAGATCCGACGCTCCCTGCGCATCTCTCATTCGTCTCGTCTGGGCTCTCGTCATTACACATACTGATTTCTCTGCCATACTTTTCAACTCGTTAGATGTCAAAACAATCCTAGATAATGCATCGGCCGTCACATTATCTTTCCCTTTTACGTATTCCACATCGAAATCATACTCTTCCAAACTTAATCTAAACTTAGTTAATCTACTGCTAGGATTAGTCATGTTAAATAAATAAAGCAAAGGTTTATGATCTGTGCGAATCACAAACTTTCTGCCATATAGGTAAGGTCTAAAGTACTGAATCGACCACACAATCGCTAGCAAATCTTTTTCTATAATCGGATAATTTAGTTCTCCTTTATTTAATGCTCTACTCGCATAAGCAACTGGCCTTTCGTTCGTTTTACATAACACGCTGCCAACCGCAAATCTAGAGCTGTCAGTTTGTAGAATAAATTTATTATTTTCTGTCAAATCTGGGTAATCCAAGACTGGTGGTTGAGATAAGGCTGTTTTTAGGGTTGTAAATGCCTCTTGACATTCTTGGGTCCATCTGAATTCTACGCCTTTGTTTAATAATTTATTTAAAGGTGAAACTATTTTGGCAAAATTACGTATGAATTTACGGTAATAGTTGGCAAATGCGACAAACCGTTTGACGTCATCCGCTGACTCAGGTATCGGATAGCGTTCGATTACTAAAAATTTTTCTGGGTCGGGTAAAATGCCTTCTTTAGAAATTACATGACCTAGATACAATATTTGCCGTTTCAGAAACACACATTTGCTCGGATTTAATTTTAAATTAACTTTTCGCAATCTTTGAAAAACAGACATTACTTTATTATGCTCTTCCAAGTTTCTTCCATACACAATCAAATCGTCTAAATAGATCAAACAAGCTTCGTAATTTAGTCCAGACATTGCTACTGTCATTAGTCTACTGAAAGCTGATGGACTTATTTTTAGACCCATAGGGAGTCTACACATTTGGTATTGTCCCCTGTCAGAAGTAAACGACGTATACTTCCTACTATCCTCTTTAAGGTTACATTGGTAATATCCTTGGCTCAAATCGCAATGACTGAAGTACATTGCTCCAGATTATTACATAAACTGGAGTTATGTGGAATAAGGGGAAAGGCACATGACTGGTTAAAAAGCTATTTAGACCAAAGGAAACAATGCACGGAAGTATCAAAAATTGTAAAAGAGAGCAATGACATTTTAAGTAAAAAAATATTTCGATCAGATTTCAAACTGAAAAAAACAGGAGTGCCACAAGTTAGCATCCTTGGACCCCTACTATTTCTCGTTTACATAAACGATTTGCCTGTCTCCCTTAGTTTTAGATCAGTACTGTTTGCTGACGATGTAACTTTAATAGTAGAGATTCCAAAAAATATGAATGCGTCTTCAATTCTAAATAAGGCTATTGGTGAGACGACAGATTGGATGAATAAGAATAAACTACATATCAATATAAATAAAACTAAAGTAATGCAATTTCTACCATATAATTCAAATCTCATACCAATACAAATACAACATAATAATACTTATATACAAATAGTAAATGACACAAAATTTTTAGGGTTAACGGTTGACAAACATCTAAACTGGAAAGCGCATGTGAGTGAGGTTTGCCAAAAGTTAAACAAATTTGTATTTGCTTTGAAACGGTTATCGCAAACAGTCTCAAAAGAAGCAGCTCTGACGTCATATCATGGTTATGTATCCTCAACATTAAATTATGGTCTTGTTTTGTGGGGAAACTGCGTGGAGGTAGACAGACTATTTAGACTTCAAAAAAAGTGTATCAAAGCAATTTGCCAGGCCGATTATCTTGAATCGTGTAAACCACTTTTTATAAGTCTAAATATCCTGCCCCTCCCCTGCGCATACATAAAAAGTGCATGTTGTTTTGTAAAAGATCATCCTCACCACTTTAGTAAATATCATGATATACATACTAGGCCAAAAAGAACTCAATATTTAAACTTACTACATAAGCCAGCATGTAATAAATATATTTATACGAAAAATGTTTTCAATATATGTATAGAGATATATAATAAACTACCAGATGAAATAAAACAATTAGATGGAAACATGTTTAAGACACGAGTGACTAAATGGTTAATGGAACATTGTTTTTATAGCCTAAAGGAGTATAGAGAGTATAAAGCCACGAATAATTAGTGATAGGTACGACTATTGCTTATTTATATAAATATTTGCATGCCTGTTTCGCAGACTAGATACTAAGACTATTTTTCTATAAGATCTGGAATTTGTATTTTGTAAGTATCTCTGCAAATAAACGTTTCTATTCTATTCTATTCAGATAAAGATTCTAATATCTCTGTTATATTAGGAAGAGGGAACTTATCGTCCTTCAACTTCTCGTTTAATTGCCTGTTGTCTATGACCACTCGCCACTTGCGGACACCACTGTGGTCAGACTTTTTAGGTACTAACAGCAAAGGACTCGACCATTCGCTAGTACAGGGTTCTGTGATTTTATTATGTTAAATTTCTTGAACTTGCCTGTTAAGTTCATCTTTTTGCGAAAATGGGATCCTATACTGCTTCCTATAAACAGGAGTCGCGTTGTCTTTTATTTTAATGGACTGCTCGTACACGTTGGTAACTGTGAGCTTATCTCCTGGTAAATGGAATATGGTAATTGCTCCAAGCTCGGGACTATCGTAGTACACTCAACAGCACATCAGTAGAAACACTTTTGGACCTTATAGCGTGGTAATAGACTTGAAAAAGTTTCTACCGACGAGCGGTTGACCGTACAACGCATCGAAGCAAACGCATCATGGGCTTCTTGACTATGTTCGATTTGTCGACGTGGAAGTCTTTCTCTTCAGTTTCGATCGCGTCAAATGGGACATTCCAATGGCCCTGCGTTTTGCAAAAACATAATATGATTTTTAGAAACCTATGCTAAGGACCATCTAAAAACATACAATCTAACATGAAAGAAGAACTCACCTGGAAGAAGATCACGTTCACTAGTGCAGCAGAAACGCGTGAATCAATAGAATCTGCTCTAACCGGATTTTTTACGTAGCCTTTAGTTTTCTCTTCAGACTGCAAACAATTACCAAAGTTGTGATTAGGTATGTCTATTTAATTGCTTAGTAAAAGTATCGTTTTATTAGTAGTAATTAGTAGTCTCGTAAAAGGAAATTTACCCAGCGGTTAGTGGCGGCAGCTACCGACGGCGGATCAGCGAAGTTGATTTTCTCGATTTCACTATGATAAGAGCTACCTCGTATTGTTGGTTCACATATAGCTTATTTTCTAGGGTCAGGTAACTGGAGTCCATGGAAGAAAACCTGTCACTGAGGCGATTATATGACTTGAGGAGCTGAAAACGTTATACGTGATAACTTATTTTGCTAAAGTTTGTCAATATTTTTGGATATTTAAAGATGAGTAAGTAATAAATGAAGTAACAATAAAACATCCCGACCGTTACTCTAAAATTTTTTACTACCCTCAAATTATTTCTTAAATCTTACGTCATCGTAATTTGAAGATCCTAATGCCTTGAACATCTCTTCTCTGATGCCAACGCTTTTTCCAGCACCTGTAGAGTACATCGATAGAAGAAGCAGGACGCCTAGCGGGGAAGTTACCACATTTTTGTCCTGTGCTGCTGCGTAAGCCTCCTGTTTAATAATAATAATAAAAAATATATTTATTATTAATAACTAATAAACCCAAGTACTCTAATGGATAACCGTTGATAGATTATTTAAAAAAAACCGGTCAAGTGCGAGTAGGACTCGCGCGCCGAGGGTTCCGATATACCTATAGTATTTTTGGAAGCAATAAAGTCCATTTTGAGGACCGCAAAACTAAATTTGTTTGTAAAGGTTTTTTGCAGATTTCTAAAAAACTGTGCTACTTAGAAATATCGTTTTATTTTTGCTGTAATACTTACATAAACTTCTATCGACTGTAATTAATTCAGATTTTTCCTTTCTCAAACTTCGGAGATAACAGAGAGAACAGTATTTTTTTTGTCATTTTTCATCATAACTTGAAAACTAAGAGTCGTAAAAAAATACAAAAATAAATTTTAGAATGAACAAGTAAAGCCCTTTCATACGAAACCCCATTCGACCTAGTAACGACAATTTGAAATTTTACCCCCCCGTATTTGGAACCCCTTTTCATTAATAATTATAAATCTTTTTTTATTCTTTTATGTGCAATGCAATTAAGTTGGGCAACCGTATTCTAAAATTATTCTAAATTTCAATTTTCAAGTCGATAGCTCAAGACTTAAGTGGTTGCTGAGATATCCCAATGAGCAATTTAGTCATATAATATTTCTCTTACATGTCTGAAGAGTCGTATAATGGTCGTATTAGTCAAAATTTTGTGACATTATGTCATGTAATAGCGTCTTATACTTACATCATTTTTCCTAAAGTGCATTTTTTATGGAATAAGCGAAATCCTCATACACCCAAACAGATTTTTATTAAAATAAATCCATTCCCGTAAAAAAAAATCTTAAAAGATCTTAAAAGTAAAAATCTTAAAAGATATGGTTATTTTAAAGTTTTATCATTGTTCTAGTTTCCGCGCACGCCACGCAAACTTCCATCCTGCAACGCAAGAATCTTTCTGCATTACTACACTGTAACGATCCTAATGAAATAATTAACCGACTTATTTACACCTTAACTTTAATAATAAAACGTAACACGGTTGAGACTAATATCCCATCCAAATTTAGAATTATTAAACCGTGGATTACTCCAGGACTCCTACGATGTATTAGACCGTAACAGACTACACAAGAAAACTAAAACAGATCCTTTTGATGACACTAATAAATTGATTTATGTAAGGTATAGAAATTTTTGTAATAAATTTATTAAAAAGATTAAAAGAAAATATGACAGTGATATATTGACTAAAAGTATTACAAATAATAAATTACTTTGGAAAAATATAAAAAATATAACATATACAAATAAACCTAATACTTCAAACATGGAACTTACTAATCTTATGCCGTCACCTAAAGAATCTGCCGAGTTTGTTAATAAATATTTCATTAATATTGGTAAAGAACTAGCACAAAAGATCCAACCACTATCTAATGTTAATCACTCACCAATAGTCATCGCACCTAACTTCTTTTGTCCTCCTCCCGACAGATACAAGCGAGGTTTGCAGCGTCTTGATGAACCTCAAGTCAGACAGTTCACCGGGATGGGATGATATCCCAGCTTCCTTTTTAAAAAACGCGAAATCTGACTTAGTTCCGGTTATCACACATGCAGTCAACCTCTGCTTTGAAAAGGGGGTATTTCCTACTGGTCTCAAACACTCGATAATTACTCCAGTATATAAGAGTGGGGAGAGAGACGCTGTAAGCAACTATAGACCAATTTCTGTGCTCCCTGCTATCTCGAAATTTTTTGAAAAACTCATAAATAAAAGACTCACCAGCTTTTTAGAAAAATTTAATCTACTTTCGAATAGCCAATTCGGGTTCCGAAAAGGGAGATCGACTGATGATGCAGTGGTAGCGCTGAGTTCCTTTGTAGTTGAACAGCTTGATAACAGAAACAAATGTATAACTGTGTTCTTAGATTTAAAAAAAGCGTTTGACACCGTCTCTCTCCCTATCCTTATTAACAAACTGGAATCTATTGGAATTAGGGGTTCCCCACTGTTACTTTTCAAAGACTACCTATCTAATAGGATGCAAAAAGTGAAGCTAGATAAATGCACAAGTGATTTTGAGGAGGTGTCATACGGTGTACCACAGGGTAGCGTTCTTGGGCCTACTCTGTTCCTAATCTATATTAACGATCTTTGTGAGATGAAACTCAAGAATGCAAAAATCCTTTCGTATGCTGATGACACCGCCATTGTGTTCACAGGAGGCTCTTGGGATAGTGTAAGGTTTAACACTGAAGCTGGTCTAAAGCAAATATATTCGTGGCTTAATTTTAACATACTTACGCTTAATGCAGAAAAGACCAATTATATTTGCTTTAGCATTCAAAACGACGGACAACCTAACAATGATTTTCAGATACAAATTCATAGTTGCTCAAATTCATCTAATTTAGGTAACTGCACCTGTCCTTTTATACTGAAAGTTACCCACACTAAATACCTCGGAGTCTTCTTGGATCAGCGGCTCTCTTGGTATCAACATCTCGAATATGTCATACTTCGATTAAACAAGCTTTCATGGATTTTTTAAACATTAAGACATGTGATGCCAGGAGGGTACGCTGACCCAGGCTGTGAAACCAGGGACCTTCTACGAGACATTTACATAGCCTTGGTTCAATCTGTTTTAGTCTACTGCATTTCAATCTGGGGTGGAGCTAGTAAAACTAAATTTCTAGAACTAGAACGTGCCCAACGTAGTCTGATCAAGATTATGTATTTTAAAAAAAGGAGGTTTCCTACTGTAGAACTTTATCAGATTTGTGCATTACTATCGGTTAGAAAATTATATATAACTAATGTTTTATTGAAAAAGCATAAGACACTCCAATATGATCCCAGGACATTGAGTAAAAAAAGAAGGAAAGACATAGTTTGCACGGTGCCTAATGTGAAAACTACATTTGCTAGCAGACAATTTAACAAGCGCTCCAATAAATTATATAATTTAATAAATAAAGAGCTTTCAATTTACCCTAAAACGCTATACGAATGCAAGAAATGCATTCATAATTGGATAATGGATAAGACTTATGACTATATTGAGGAGCTGCTGAGCAGCTAGTGGAACTTGTACTCATGTTGTCGATCCCAAGACTATTGTCGTAGGGCTAGCTGCTCAGTAGTTACTAGATGTGCGCTCGACAGCGCATCGGTATAAAGCTATTGGACCTTATGATATGGTAATAGAGTTGAAGAAGTTTTTGCTGACGTGCGGTTGACCGTACGTCTAATATAATATATAATTAAAGGCTTGAACCCTGTATATGTAATCATTTATATTATGTATGATCATACTACTAGTAACACTAACTTCACATACGCTCACACATACGCACATACACACACACCCATACACAAACTCACACATACACACGCACATATACACACATACACTCTACTTGTACTCATATACTTCCTCTTAAAAAAAAGTCTAAATAAGTGACTCTAGGTAATCTTATTCTTTTTCACTTATGATGTATTGTTTCTTTTTATTAAACACTGGTGGAGTAAAGCAACTTAACTGTAATTTAATATAAGTCTTGGAAGAGCGGTGCCTCCTAACACAGGCGATAAGCTTAGCAGGAGACACCTGCCCCTATTTTCAAAATACTTTGTTAAATGCAAAATAAACATATTTTATTTATTTTATTTTTTTATCCCCTCCTCGCCGCTCATGAACCGCGCGGCGTCACTGCCAGCGCGCTTATCCACAGAAATATTTAGAATAGAAGCGGCAAAAATTTAAATAATAAAAATAAAATACCCCTATCAAGAACCCGTGAAATTGATTCTTCTCTTGATTCTGAACAAACTTGTATAATTAACTCGTGTACACTTTTATATGACCTCATTTTACGACCGATTGGTCATGTAACTGATCAGTCATATATAAACGAAACATAAAGGCATAGGGGAGACCGGGTACGATTGAACCAGGTCATGATTGAAACATTGCGATTTTCTCAATAACCATAGTAACTACGCATATGACGAAACACTCGTGGGTCAATCGGCCATCTCCGGAAGTTTAGACAGTTACGCTCGAGCCTCCGAGCGAAGCAGCCGTGACCAGCGCCCGTACAAGATTTTCGCGCAAAAAAGTAAATAACTTGCATGTTATAACTTTTGACATAAAATCTGATATACTTATCTTACAGTTATTGTTTTTATTTTAAAGTGTCAGTTTGTTATTGTGGAGTGGTTTTTTCACAATTCTTGATTTGAATTGAAGTTGATTAAGAATAAATTTTTACTTTGAAGTAAAAAATGCCGGCTGGGGACAATTAAACCACATCGTCTGGGTACTGTTGAACCGTTTCAAACGTCCGCATGTTTCGATCGTCCCCAGATTATTATAATTTGTTAGGTGGTCGAAGAGACCAAACTGTAGTTCCTCATCTGAAATTTTTTAGTTTGAATAGTTGAATAATATGATTTTAAAACAGGTCTTTTTTTATTTTAAGCGATTTAGGTGACAATATAGGTGACCTATGTCAGATTTTTAAAATGCCACTTCCGTAATAATTATGTTATGGTTGAAACATTGTTATAATTGAAACATGCCCTTTTGTATGAGATAATATTATCTGTTTTTACTACGATTGTATGCCGTTTTAGCTTAATATCGCATTAAAACTGTGTATATTTAACATATTGGAAGTAATTAGTATAACTGAGATCTCTAAAAGAACCTCATAAAAAAAATATCCTGCTTTTAAATTTGAAAATATGTAAACGATCATAAATTTTGATATGTTTATGCTAGGATTACCAACTTTTTACAACCTTATTGAATGCTTTTATTGAGTCAAGATTGGCTGTAGTTCGTTGCAAAACTTGTTTTGTTTCGATATTATTAGAATGTTTCGAACCATAGAATACATGAAACAGAGTTAGAAAGGCGAAGTAGGCGGGCCCCGCGTGCCACGGATAGGTCCGTAGGACAAACAAACGTCAAAACCTCAAAATGACCCCTTCAGTCATTTGCCCGACTCAATGGCGTAAAGAGCAGCGACGTATTTTTTAAGAAAATGCCGTTTTGTGCGATATTATCACGTCGAGCTCAAAGCAAAGATAAAAATTAGCAAAATGGAGGCCTATCGTACCACCGATAACCATTTAGAATACCTTTTTATCCACTATATTTGTTAAAACAAAAATATTTTTTAGCCGGTCGAAACCAGAGCAAAAGTGCTTCCAAAAATACATCAATATCGATAAATTTCTGTATACTTGCATTATTACTGTAATGTTGAATACTTACTTGTATATATTTTTTAGCTTTGAAGTTAACCAATAATTTTTTAATAATTAAAAAATTAAAAATTGTTTGCACTCATACTAAATCCCAACTTTAGAAAGAAATTTTTGGCAGCTACCCAGGTGATCCAAAAGAAAAGCAAAGATGGATATCGATCCATCGCATCGGCCACAGGGCGAATAGATTGGTTAGCCACGAAAACAAGTTTTACTTGCTCGAAACACTTTCTGGAGAGTGACATCATCTTTTCAGCACAAAGAAGATATTTAAAGCCTCTTGCTATACGCTATACCTGTAAGAAACCGAAATCACTTCCCGGAGGGACACCAACTTAATCACACATGTCTTTACTGGTATATTAATTTGATTTGTTGGTTCTTCTTATTGCTGACTAGCAGTTGCCCACGACTTCATTTGCGTGGGATTCGAAAAAATAGTAGATATTATGCTTTTCTAGGTCTAAGTCCATATTCCTGCCAAATTTAATCAAATTCTGTTTAGTGGCTGGGTCGTGAAAGAGTAACAAACATCCAAACATATACAAATTCAAACTAAAAATAAATTATCTTTATAACATTAGTGAGATAAAAATAAGAAAAATGTAAATATCATGTAAATAATAAAACAAAACAATGCTTCATGATCTATTTTATTTTTAAAGAATATTAACACGCAGGGATCTTCTAATAAAAAACCGGCCAAGTGTGAGTCGGACTCACGCACCGAGGGATCCGTACCACCACATAATCACGATTGTATGAGAAATTTCAGTATGTTCCTGTGCTAGATTTTTTGAGTCCAACACAAGCTTGACTAGATTTGATTAATTTTTGTTATTTTATGTTGTCATGACAGATATTCTGATCTCCAATATTATAATATTTAAGTTACCAGTGTTTACTAACTTTTCATAGCTTTACGATATTGTTCATAAATGGTTGTTGTATTGACTCCTTTGTACGAACTCTCAGAGCGCGGCGGCTTTTCGACCAATCCCAGCGTTTTATGGAAAGGGTAATATTGTGGTGGGAGAGGTCTCTTGAACGTTCGAGCCAGCCTCGCTCAGGCAGTCGTATTTTGTTCTTCAAACTGGGAGATTCTACCTTTAAAGGAGTAATCACGTATTGTGTAAAATTATGAAGACTCTTCTTCATATGTATGGTATTGTGTTAATGTACCCATTTTAACACTGTGTAAAGTGAATAACTTATTACAAAACGTAAGTAGACTTCGAGTGTTTTATTTAACATATTTCTCAACTCCCTCTCATTTGTTAACATTTATAGCTTATGCACTATAAACATTGCAATTTTCTTGTTTTCAAGTGTTCCCGTTTTTAAGATAGAGCATAAACAAAAATCGCCTAAAAAAGGTTTTTAGTATCGGAGCCACACTTAATTTATATATTTTTTTTACTTTTTGTTATATTGGCAACAGAAATACATAATCTGTAAAAATTTTAACTGTCTAGCTATTACTGTTCATGAGATTACAGCTCAAACAAAATTTTGTAAAAACAGATGACATTGACTTTCGTGGCATCTTTTTCATTTGGTTTAAAGTATTTTTAAAACAAAAAATACATTATTTATTTACTCAACAAGCTCCAATCAACGGGGTGGGTCAAACTTTTGTTTTACGCTCCCCCCTTTAGCTGTTTGGGAGCCCCCCTTCATTTTTTAAATTTTTAGTATTTGTTGTTGTAGCGGCAACAGATATACACAATTTGTGAAAATTTCAAATTTCTACCTATTACGGTTCATGAGATACAGCCCACTGACAGTCAGACAGACATCGGAGGCATATCAATAGGTCCCGTTTTTCACCCTTTCGGTACGAAACCCTAATAAAGAATGAGTATAAAACTAAAACCCGTATACAAGGTGTAAGTAAATACTTGGCTTCCCAAACAAAAGTTATTATGATGCTTTTCCAGGCAATACACAACACAATAAAACTAATTAAGAACGCACCCTTTCCTTCCCTCTCTTCCCCCCGCCCCCGTACCTGCCTGAAACATCAATGAAAAAGCAATGACCGCGCGCGCAATTCTGTTCTCATGAAAATAATATCTAAAACGACAAAAACACCTGTATATAATACAAAGTGACTTTGATTTTACAATGTTTTGTGTAAAGATTGATTGATGCAGTGTGACCTCTAATAAGAACCAGCGCCTGGATTCCCTATCATCAGGCACGTCCTTCTTCACCCCGCCGCCTGAGAATGTCGGATCTGTAAACGTTAGTTTACTATTATTTAATCTGTGATTTTAGTGAGATATTAAAAATAAAACAGCTTCAACAACCTAACATTAGCGTGACGATTAGTTTCTGCGCATGTTGACACGCGGAGAGCCAATGAACGCTTCGCAGTCATTTCCCCACCATACCCCGAGCACCCCCGCGACTCGTTTTTTGTGTTCTGCTCATTAACCGCCATCGCTAGAGTTAGTTATTGCAAGCTGTACGAATCTAAAACAAAACCTATGTTTCGTGGAAAAGTTGTAATCCAGAGTACAATAATCCATTTTATCGATAATTTGCCCAATGAAACATACATCCCTAGCATTTGCACAATAATGATACCAGTATAACACAACAATTTAATATTTCAAAATCGCTAACTTTCTATTTTCAGTAAAGAAAAATCTAAATTATTTTTTTAAGTATTATGCATAATGTTGCACACATTTATAAATATATTGTTAGGGAAATATTTAAAAGGAAAGTTAAAACAAAGAAAGGTTCAATGGATACTTTTTGAACCTTTTTGTGCAAACTTTATTAGTATGGCCACATTTTATCTTTGTCTCTTTCTCACCCAAAAACGTCAGATTTTGACGTTTTTGAAAATAATGTTATAACGTAATGTAATACGGTAAATTTTTGATTGCTTGGATTTGGCTCTTTTGACTTTTTCGGTTCACCAGTAGACGACAAATAGCTAGCGGTTTTTTTATGTAGTGAAAATATAATTTATCGTGTAAATGTGTGCAAACTGGCGAAAAAGTCAAAAGAGCCAAATCCAAGCAATCAAAAATTTACCGTATTACATTACGTTATAACATTATTTTCAAAAACGTCAAAATCTGACGTTTTTGGGTGAGAAAGAGACAAAGATAAAATGTGGCCATACTAATAAAGTTTGCACAAAACGGTTCAAAAAGTATCCATTGGATCTTTCTTTGTTTTAACTTTCCTTTTAAATATTTCCCTAACAATCTATATATATAAAAGAAGAAGGTGACTGACTGACTGACTGACATATCAATGCACAGCCCAAACCACTGGGTCTAGAGATTCCAAATTTGGCATGTAGGTTCCTTATGAGGCCTAGGGGTGCACTAAGAAAGGGATTTACAAAATTCCATCCCTAAGGGGGTAAAATAGGGGATGAAAGTTTGTATAAAAGTCCGTCAGTTTTGAAGTTAGGATCTTCAAAATTTGTGTTTAGGCTGACGACTAAAAATTAATAATTACGTGTCTCAGGGTTTTTGAAAATTCGACACCCTTAAGGGTGAAAAGGGGGATGAAGTTGAAAATTCTTTATTCTTAAAGTAAAATCCACATAATTTATTATTTAGGCATAAATGATGTAATTCTATGCAACTTTCATTACTGTTATTGAAATTCCAACCCAAATTCAACCCCTAAAAAAGGGAAATGGGGTGAAAAAGTCTAAAAACCAATATGGGTATCGTTTGTATAGTTTATCGGGTCGCTGATTACGAAAACTACAACAATTTTGAAATCAAACGTGGTGGACGTGAAATACCATCATCCCCCTGGGGATGGAGTTGGGGTGCGATAGGTTTGAAATGTCTAAAAATCAATATGAGTGTCGTTTGTATGGTTTATCGGGTCGCTGATTACGAAAACTACAACAATTTTGAAATCCAACGTGGTGGACGTGAAATACCATCATCCCCCTGGGGATGGAGTTGGGGTGCGATAGGTTTGAAATGTCTAAAAATCAATATGGGTGTCGTTTGTATGGTTTATCGGGTCGCTGATTACAAAAGCTACAACAATTTTGAAATCCAACGTGGTGGACGTGAAATACCATCGTCCCCTGGGGATGGGGTTGGGGTGCGATAGGTTTGAAATGTCTAAAAATAAATATGGGAGTTATTTCTATGTTAGGGATAGCGGTTAAATTGGCGTAAGGGGTAGTGATAGGGACAGGTAGAGGTAGAGAGGTAGAGATGTAGAGAGGTAGAGAGGTAGAGGGGTAGAGAGGTAGAGAGGTAGAGAGGTAGAGAGGTAGAGAGGTAGAGAGGTAGAGAGGTAGAGAGGTAGAGATGTAGAGAGGTAGAGGGGTAGAGAGGTAGAGATGTAGAGAGGTAGAGAGGTAGAGAGGTAGAGAGGTAGAGAGGTAGAGAGGTAGAGAGGTAGAGAGGTAGAGAGGTAGAGAGGTAGAGAGGTAGAGAGGTAGAGAGGTAGAGAGGTAGAGAGGTAGAGAGGTAGAGAGGTAGAGAGGTAGAGAGGTAGAGAGGTAGAGAGGTAGAGAGGTAGAGAGGTAGAGAGGTAGAGAGGTAGAGAGGTAGAGAGGTAGAGAGGTAGAGAGGTAGAGAGGTAGAGAGGTAGAGAGGTAGAGATGTAGAGAGGTAGAGACGTAGAGACGTAGAGACGTAGAGACGTAGAGAGGTAGAGAGGTAGAGAGGTCGAGAGGAAGAGAGGTCGAGAGGAAGAGAGGTAGAGAGGTAGAGAGGTAGAGAGGTAGAGAGGTAGAGAGGTAGAGAGGTAGAGAGGTAGAGAGGTAGAGAGGTAGAGAGGTAGAGAGGTAGAGGGGTACAGGTACAGGTAGAGGTAGAGGGAGTAGGAGGGGAAAGGGGAGAGGGAGGGAGTGAGGGAGGGGGAGGGGGTGATGAAAAGGGAGAGGGAGGGGGGAGGGAGGGGCAGGGGGAGAGGGAGGAGGAGGAAGGGGAGAGACAGAGGGAGGGGGAGAGGAAGGGGGGAGAGGGAGAGAGAGGGAGAGGGTTTTAGTTTTTCTCAATTACTTCTGCGAATTGGCTCTGTTTTGAAATATTACATAAAGGTGTCTCTCATCTCTCTCTTTACATTTGTTAGGATACTGCTGCTAAGTTCCTCTGTTTTGAGTAATTTATGAGTAACGTCTGTATATTATATAAAATTCAGCTGGATCTTGAATTATACTCATTGATTAGCGCAGGGTTAGTCCTGTTTTTCCTTAGTTTAAAATTACCCCGAAATGACGGGAAAATATTTCATTGCTTCGGAAAACCGGTAACAACATAAATACGAAATCCACGCGAGCGAAGCCGCGGGCAACAGCTAGTATATTTATAAATGTGTGCAACATTATGCATAATACTTAAAAAAATAATTTAGATTTTTCTTTACTGAAAATAGAAAGTTAGCGATTTTGAAAAATTAAATTGTTGTGTTATACTGGTATCATTATTGTGCAAATGCTAGGGATGTATGTTTCATTGGGCAAATCATCGATAAAATGGATTATTGTACTCTGGATTACAACTTTTCCACGAAACATAGGTTTGTTTTAGATTCGTCCAGCTTGCAATAACTAATTCTAGCGATGGCGGTTAATGCGCAGAACACAAAAAACGAGTCGCGGGGGTGCGCGGGGTATGGTGGAGGAAGGACTGCGAAGCGTTCATTGGCTCTCCGCGTGTCACCATGCGCAGAAACTAATCGTCACGCTAATGTTAGGTTGTGCAAGCTGTTTTATTTTTTATATCTCACTAAAATCACAGATTAAATAATACTAAACTAACGTTTACAGATCCGATTCTCAGGCGGCGGGGTGAAGAAGGACGTACCTGATGATAGGGAATCTAGGCGCTGGTTCTTATTAGAGGTCACACTGCATCAATCAATCTTTACACAAAACATTGTAAATTCAAAGTCACTTTGTACGAGTATTATACACAGGTGTTGCTTTTTCATTGATGTTTCAGGCAGGTACGGGGGGGGGGGGGGGGGGGAAGAGAGGGAAGGAAAGGATGCGTTCTTAATTAGTTTTATTGTGTTGTGTATTGCCTGGAAACGCATCATAATAACTTTTGTTTGAGAAGCCAAGTATTTACTTACACCTTGTATACGGGTTTTCGTTTTATCATCATATCAGCCGAAAGACGTCCACTGCTGGACATAGGCCTCCCCTAAAGATCCCCATGACGACCGGTCCTGCGCTGCTCGCATCCAGCGGCTTCCCGCGACCTTGACAAGATCGTCGGTCCACCTTGTGGGGGGCCTGCCAACGCTTCGTCTTCCGGTACGTGGTCGCCACTCTAGAACCCTTACGCCCCATCGGCCATCGGTTCTTCTTGCGATGTGCCCTGCCCACTGCCACTTTAGTTTAGCGACTCTCAGAGCTATGTCAGTTACTTTTGTTCTTCTGCGGATCTCCTCATTTCTGATTCGATCTCGCAGAGAGACTCCGAGCATAGCCCTTTCCATAGCTCTTTGGGTGACCTTGAGCTTCCTGATAAGGCCCATCGTGAGCGGCCACGTCTCGGTTCCATATGTCATCACTGGCAACACACACTGGTCAAAGACTTTCGTCTTGAGACACTGCGGTATTTTGGACGTGAAGATGTTGCGGAGCTTCCCGAACGCTGCCCATCCGAGTCGGATTCGACGAGTAACCTCTTTCTCTAAGTTGGATTTACCCAGCTGGACTGTTTGTCCCAGGTATACGTATTCATCGACAACTTCGAGCGTAGAGTCTCCAACTTTGAGTGGAGTGGGTACAACAAGGGCGTTAGACATAATTTTCGTCTTATCCATGTTCATTTTAAGACCCACTTGTTGTGAAACTCTACTGAGGTTATTGAGCATCGTGCCGAGATCTTCCAGGGTCTCAGCCATTACGACAATATCGTCGGCAAATCGAAGGTGGGTCATGTACTCGCCATTGATGTTGATGCCAAGTCCTTTCCAGTCCAGGAGTTTGAAGACGTCTTCCAATGCAGCGGTGAACAGTTTAGGAGATATGACGTCTCCCTGTCTCACTCCTCGATGCAATTGGATAGGTTTCGAGTCCTGGTCCTGAAGACGGACTGACATAGTGGCGTTTTTGTACAGATCCTTTAACACTTCAATGTACCGATAGTCGACTTGGCACCTCTGGAGAGATCGTAGCACAGCCCACGTCTCGATCGAATCGAAGGCCTTCTCATAGTCCACAAACGCTAGGCAAAGTGGCTGGTTATACTCTTCGGTCTTCTGTACAACTTGCCGTAGCGTATGTATGTGGTCTATGGTACTGAAGCCTTTACGGAAACCGGCTTGTTCGGGAGGCTGGAAGTCGTCGAGCCTGCGTGCGAGACGATTCGTAAAGTTTAGTTTTATACTCATTCTTTATTAGGGTTTCGTACCGAAAGGGTGAAAAACTGAACCTATTGATATGCCTCCGATGTCTGTCTGACTGTCAGTGGGCTGTATCTCATGAACCGTAATAGGTAGAAATTTGAAATTTTCACAAATTGTGTATATCTGTTGCCGCTACAACAACAAATGCTAAAAATTTAAAAAATGAAGGGAGGCTCCCAAACAGCTAAAGGGGGGAGCGTAAAAAAAAGTTTGACCCACCCCGTTGATTGGAGCTTGTTGGGTAAATAAATAATGTATTGTTTGTTTTAAAAAATACTTTAAACCAAATGAAAAAGATGCCACCAAAGTCATCTGTTTTTACAAAATTTTGTTTGAGCTGTATCTCATGTAGTAATAGCTAGACAGTTAAAATTTTTACAGATTATGTATTTCTGTTGCCAATATAACAAAAAATAAAAAAAATATATAAATTAAGTGTGGCTCCGATACTAAAGACCTTTTTTAGGCAATTTTTGTTTATGCTCTATCTTAAAAACGGGAACACTTGAAAACAAGAAAATTGCAATGTTTATAGTGCATAAGCTATAAAATAACAAAAAGAATAAAATCTAGTCAAGCTCGTGTCGGACTCAAAAAATCTAGCACAGGAACATACTGAAATTTCTAATACAATCGTGATTATGTGGTGGTACGGATCCCTCGATGCGCGAGTCCGACTCGCACTTGGCCGGTTTTTATTAGAAGATCCCTGCGTGTAAATATTCTTCAAAAATAAAATAGATCATGAAGCATTGTTTTGTTTTATTATTTAGATATTTACATTTTTCTTGTGTTTGGATGTTTGTTACTCTTTCACGACCCAGCCACTAAACAGAATTTGATTAAATTTGGCAGGAATATGGACTTAGACCTAGAAAAGCATAATATCTACTCTTTTTTCGAATCCCACGCAAATGAAGTCGTGGGCAACTGCTAGTCAGCAATAAGAAGAACCAACAAATTAATTTAATATACCAGTAAAGACGTGTGTGGTAAAGTTGGTGTCCCTCCGGGAAGTGATTTCGGTTTCTTACAGGTATAGCGTATAGCAAGAGGCTTTAAATGTCTTCTTTGTGCCGAAAAGATGATGTCACTCTCCAGAAAGTGTTTGGAGCAAGTAGAACTTGTTTTGGTGGCTAACCAATCTTTTCGCCCAGTGGCATCGATCCATCTTTGCTTTTCTTTTGGATCACCTGGGTAGCTGCCAAAAATCTCTTTCTAAAGTTAGGATTTAGTATGAGTGCAAACAATTTTAATGTTTTTAAGCAGTTAAATAAAATCATTGGTTAACTTCAAAGCTAAATAAATGGTACAGCAGCACTGCACTTACTTTCTCGCAATACTCAAGGAAAAACTATCAACCGCAAACTTAAATTTGTAATGCCATACACATAGTATGGAAATATAAACTTTTATTTACGTTTTTCCAAAAAAATATTCAAACGAAATTTACAGATCAATTAAGAATTCAAATTGTCAAACATTAAAACAAACAAACTTCAAACGATTTCGAGTAAATCACATGTTTAACTTTTGGTAGTACGAGTACTGGAACACCCTTTATATGAATTTTCACAGATCAATGGATATTACCGTAGGATACTTGCATGCACATTTTTTTAATTTCCCTACACATGTTCCTTATGGATAATTGTTCAGTTTGGTCTAGGTACTGAGCAAGCCCTTTCAGTTTTTGGTACACCCTATGTACTAAATTTTATTGAAAAAAATCATAAATAATATCCAGTCAGGCAGACAACCAATCCAGGATTAATATTTTAGAGAATTTTAATAAACTCAATGGAACCAATTTTGGGTAAATCACATATTTACGTTTTGGTGGTACAGGAACACCCCTTATATGAAATTACACAGATCAATTGATACTGGTGCATGATATCCTACATAGAGATGCTTGGTCATGCAAAGTTTCATCAAGATTCTATAAGTCGTTTTTGAGAAAATTTCAATTTTTCATTTTCGTTGTATGACAGCTACCCTCAAAATGAGAGCCAGAAGGAAACCACTCAGAACCCTTCGATGGATTTGCATAAAACTCCTAAATTTAAAATATGGTGTCAATCGGACCATTCGTTTAGCCGCTAGGCCAAAGCGTGACGGACAGACCGACCGACCGACGGACGGACATTTTTGGGAGACTTGTTTTTTATGATGTATAATATAAGTGATATAGAACACATTTTTGAGAAAATTAGAAAAACTTTTTTTTTCACGAATACAATACCTTTCTCGCTCCGCTCGAAAGTAAAAATATATATAAAGTAAGTATTCAACATTACAGGAATAATGCAAGTAAGACACAGAAATTTATCGATATCGATGTATTTTTGGAAGCACTTTTTCTCTGGTTTCGACCGGCTAAAAAAATAGTGGATAAAAAGGTATTCTATTGCTAATTTTTATCTTTGCTGTGAGCTCGACGTGATAATAGGTACCGCACAAAACGGCATTTTCTTAAAAAATACGTCGCTGCTCTTTACGCCATTGAGTCGGGCAAATGACTGAAGGAAGCGTAGTGGTTATATTCTCTATGACTGAAGGGGTAATTTTGAGGTTTTGACGTTTATTTGTCCTACGGACCTATCCGTGGCACGCGGGGCCCGCCTACTTCGCCTTTCTAACTCTGTTTCATGTATTCTATGGGTAGGTGGTACTCTTTTTATTAAAAACGTGCAATCTTCACTTTCACGCCGATAGATGGCGCACCATGTATGAGAATCGCCTTGAGAAATCACCGAAAAATATTCAAATGTAAATAGGATTCCACGAAAGAACAACGACGATTACAGATAATGTGTGCCTCTCACAGCTATTATTCTAAATACGCAAATCCTCTTGGGGGTAGTTGAACCACTTTTGACCAAACCAAACCAAAAGGGCGTATATTCAAAATACGAATCAATTGATTCAAATTAAGAACGAGGGCAGTGATTGGTCCGCGCGCGCGTGGTGGAACGACTTCTTCTGATACAAGACTTTTGTTGGGTCATTTTTTGAGCGCAGTTACATTTCCTGGCTTATTATTCGTAGTTTGGAGCCTATATGTTCGTATAACATAATTACTTATAAATCGGTCCCGCGGCCTGGTCATCTGCCTCATACATAACATACATAAACGAAAACATAATGTGGTGAAAATGGATGCTTTAAAACTGACTTAAAAATTCGAGTCTCTTTATCAAATTTCGTGGACTCGATAGTATTTTTAATGTGAGCATATTTTGACCCCGATCTCACCTTAGTAAGTAAGTGATGCTGGGGTCGAAGATATAGCATGCTTAATAGGACCTAGATAATGCCTGTACACTCTAGCCTTGAAAACATACAGATTATATTGTTCGGGGAAAAGATCGGCAGGGAGGGAGTTCCACTCCCTAGAACAGCACTTTGTGCGAATAGGTGGTATGGCAATCACATAGGGGTGGAACCCCATCCCTCGTCTAGTTCCACGCAGGAGTAACGGGAATGGTGGTACACTCACCGAAAAGTATTGTCAAATACCGACAAGCAGGCCACTTTGCGACGGTTCTCCAGCAGATACAAATAAAAATGTGCCATTCAATCAAATAATTTTATTAGGTAGTAGGTGGTATTTAAGCTTATTATTCAAAAACTTACGCTTATAAAATTAATATCAATACACAAATTGATATTTTGTTAGACTAGATATAATTTTATTCGTTTATTCAATTCAATTCAAATAATTTATTTCAGATAAGAATCCATATAATTTGTTAGTACCACTTAATCTATGTTAGTTTTATCATAAAATGTCAAAAAAGTCCAGTAATTAGTAGTTTATAGTTTATAATTAATTTTAATAATTAACTAGCTTAGTGGTCCCATATACAGGAAAACGTTCCGAAATCCATCCGTGTTGACACTTTAGTAAACAGGTTTTCTTTTGTTGGAAACTTTGTTACCTACGATTTTTTTTTTAGGGCTCCCGCACACGACCGAGAATCGGTGGCCGATTATCGCCCAGGACAAGGACGGAAGATCCAGGTGATAACACGTAAGAGCGGGATGCCGACAAAAAAATCGGCCACCGATTCTCGGTCGTGTGCGGGAGCCCTTACTTAGTTAATAAACGGACAGAATATAGGTACGCACAGCAGCATGTATGTAGAAACAAATCCAGTACAAGCTGAGCGCTTCGCTACAACCAACCAAAACCGGAGCTAGAGACCCGTGTGTAATGCAGCATCTGAAATCGCTGAGCTCGTTGATGAATGAATGAATGAATGAATAACACTTTATTGCACACTAATAAAGTAACATTTACACATAACCAGTAATAAAATGTGGGCAAAAGGCGGTCTTATCACTAAGAGTGATCTCTTCCAGACAACCTTTTGACGAAATCAACATTTACAGAATTCTGCAGTGTAGTGCACTCATATAAACTACATAAATGAAAAACAAAAAAGACATTGTATTTACATAAAATACTCAAAATAAATATCAAATACATAAATACATTACATAAATATACAAACATATATATTTCTGTATGTATATACTTACATTAAAATAAATTATATATACTTACATAAATATAATGATGTTGATGGTGTGAAGCTGGTGAAAACCGCAAAGTTTTGTCGGGTCTTTATCAGAGAGTGTGCCCAAGAGCTCCGTGAGCTTATTTCGCCGTCCCCCTTTTCATTCTTCTTCTTCAAATACTATTGGTAGGTACGCATAATTATGATATGATTGAAATCTAAATTTGTTTAACGACTTTCGATGCTGACTGTACCTACCTACTAATATAAACTATTCATCATATTTCTCGTATACCATATTGATCTACTTTAGGTCCTAATAATTACTTGCTATTAATTATACAGCGAGAATTTTCTTTCGTTTTGCTCCAGAAGCCCAATGAATCTATCCTGAGAAAATAATGTTTTGACTCCCCATAGTAAAGTTGGTCTCGTGATCCACTCATTTCGTATGGGAAGGCGAATTTTATTTTTGAGTATTTTTTTTTTTCTTTTTGGTAATCTACTATTAAGGACACTGCATGTTATCCTACATCATCGAGTACAAGAAATTTGCAACTATGTAGCGATAGTAGTGGCCTACTAGGTCCACAAAACGTTGGTCTGCCAATCCCCAACCTGGCAGGTTTTGTACAGTCGGAGCGAAAAGTGGTGACATGATATACGTCACACTCGATGACGTACGATAACATGCAGTGCCCTTAAAGTCTATAAAGTTGCTTGTTTTCACTGGAATCACTGAGCTTCGGGAGCAAAAACAAAAAATTCACGCCTTAACTGTGATAGCTACTAACTAACTAACTACCTACCTGTATGTTTTATTATACGCGTATATCATAAATTATGCAAAGTATACTTTTCCTAGATATTTTCGAAGAAAATGACTAGTCCTCCAACACCTGCATAGGTTTGACTTTGAGTTTGTTGGCTAGCGCGGCGCTGGCCTCGATCTGTTGTTTGACGTATGACACGGTTCCTCTTATGTCCGTTTCTTTCTCCGACTTCTTCTCCTTGTCTCCTGGTGCCAGGACTGGAAGAGAGGGGTCCGTCTGGAACAGCAGAGTGAGAGATTATTTTCGACAGTTCGGGCGGTAGGTAAGCGTAGGTCTTTTTACTTTTTGCCTTAGTCTATTCTCATTCCGTTTCCAAGAAGTTGGCTGTCGTTTGAAGTTTATTTCTTGAGAAGTAAGTAGGTAACCTCTGAAGTGCAAGAAAGAGAAGAAATAGAAAAGAAGACGTAGTTTTTTACGCACTAAGGTATAATTTTGGATAAACTGCAATACATTATCCTTCAATTTTCCATTTTTCGGGAACTCTATGCAAAGTTGTGTTAAGCTGCTTTTCCACTAGTGCTGTGCGAGGGAGCTAAGCTGTAAGCTGGATAATTCCAACCAATAGGGTTGCTTCACCTGACAGCGCATGCGACAAGCTAGGAAAATGGCGCAACCCTATTGGTTGGAATTTTCCCAGCTCACAGCTTAGCTCCCTCGCACAGCAGTGGTAGAAAAACAGCTTGGAAAAACAGCCTTAGGGTTCAACCGTCAAAATTTACCATTAAGGACATATCAGGATTTTTCTGTGTATCGTACCATCTTACATACTACGGTCACCAACAACCGCGGTCCATGGTGCCAGCCGCAACGCTATTTTTACCACTTAAACTTAAAAAAATTCAAATGACCTTAAGATTCTTAAAATGAAATTGTAAATTTTGTCTATACCGGTTCCAGTTGTCTCCAGTGCCTAATGCAGTCCGTCAGCCGATCGCCGAAGCCGGGCGCGAAGCACTCGGGATCGACCGCGATGAAGCAATGGCCTAGGTTGGCGTTACCGCCTTCTCCACTGTGCGACCACGATCGGACGTGATGGCCGTAGTTGGCTCCTGAAATACATTTTGTAAGGATTGTGTCAAGAATTTGCTCGAAAATTGACTGTTCTAGGTTGTGACAGAATTGATAACGATCTGAATGAAAGAATGCGGGTTTATAGGATAGAGAACGACTGTCTAAAGCTAAAATCCTACTAATATTACTCGTATAAACGCGAAAGTTTGTAAGTATGGATGGATGGATGGATGGTTGTTTGTTACTCTTTCACGCAAAAACTACAGAATGGTTTTTAATGAAACTTGGCACACATATAGTTTAGGTCCTGGAATAGCATATAGGCTACTTTTTACCGCGGGAAAACACTTCATTCCCATGGGAAAACGCATTTAATGCGGGTGAAACCGCAGGCGGAAACTAGTATATCTCTATTTAGGAGATCGTTACCAATTTTGTCATGACTTCCTACCTCTAATATTAAAATGCGTCGACACCTAATTCAGTTTTCATTGGTACCCACGGCAGCAAGAGCGTAGAAACAAAACCAGTATAGGCTGAACCAGCGCTGTGTTACAAACGCCCGAAACCATAGACCCTCTCAAGGTCAAAGTGTTTCTTTCAACGTGAGGCCGTGTGTGCCTAGTCTACCTATGTTCCTTGAAAAATGTTACAAATATGTCTTAAATAGAGTTTTAGTATAAGGTTTCAGTTGGAACACTTTTGACTTACCGGCAGAAATTCCACAAAAGAGTTCCACCATGGCCGCTAGTCCGTACCCTTTGTATCCTGATGTTTGTTCAGACCCCCCCAGAGGCATTAAGCAGCTAGTTTTAAAAGCCTGTAATAAGAAAAACCTGTATTATTTTAACTTCTTTGAGAATTGGCCATTGGGGGTTCAGAACAGAGATCGACGAATGGCAAAATAGAGGGGAGTCTTTACCCAGCAGTGGGACACTCTACAAGCTACATAAAAAAAAAGTTATATTTGAGGTGCAGAGTTTTAAGGCAAATGTCATGTCGTATAGGAAATAGCGACCCGCCCCGGCTTCGCACGGGTGCAATGCTGATACTAAATACACTACAGAAAAACTGTGAACGTTGTATATAAAAACATAGCGGCCCGCTCCGGCTTCGCACGGGTATAAAATATATAGCCTATGTGATTAAAATCGATCCAGTAGTTTCGATTTATTCATTACTGCCCGTGGCCCGCACGCGTTAAATTTGGAGTAAAACAATCCCAAAGTGCTATAGGGAAAACCGCGGCCTCAGACGCGCTATTTATAGGCACGCTCTTGCCGCACCGGGCGGCCGGCCGGTACCGCCGCAAACGCTACGTCCCGCAATTTTTAAATCTGTAATATCTTCGAAAATATTCACTTAAATCATACGGTGTAAAGGGCGATATAGATCTATATTAAATGAACAATGTATTCAAGGTATTTAATTGGTTAAGGATTAATGCTGTATTGGTAAAAATCGCTTCGAAAATTAGCCATTATTTGTCGTAAAAAGTAAATGACAAAAAAAAGTTATTGTGGGTTATCCATAAGAGATAGACATATACCATCACAGACTTTTCTGTAGACCTTTTCAATGTGTACAATACTTAGTACATTATTTTGATAAAACTCGTAGGGTTCAGCCTGCGTTTGCAATGTAAGCGGAAAAAATGAAATTATTTACGACATCACATTAGAAACCTCAAAAATAACAGTACTTTTCCACTATTTAATGGATGTTATTATACATATAAACCTTCCTCTTGAATCACTCTATCTATTAAAAAAAACCGCATCAAAATCCGTTGCGTAGTTTCAAAGATTTAAGCATACAAAGGGACATAGGGACAGAGAAAGCGACTTTGTTTTATACTATGTAGTGAAGACGTTGAAATGGCAGTTACTTCACCGACAAAAGCGAAGCTGAAGAGAAAACATTTACAGAACGTTGGCTCTATCTTATGTCTTCTTCGTACGTATTTTCGGTATGTAGGAACAGGTAGGTTACCTACGAGTAAGTTGTTAAGACATCTTGATTCAGGCCCGCCCGCCTCTAGTTGTGTATTATATTTTTATTAAAGTTGTTGTAACAGAAATAATATGGGTGTAAATCTGCCCATGGAACTAAACAACTTTTCCTAAAATAAAATTTGACCTCTCATACAATTTTTCAATGAAAGTAAAAAAAAATATTAAATTTTAAATATACATACAAAAATAGATAGATAACACCCAGAAACAGAAAAAAACACTTGTGTTCATCACACAAATGTTTGCCCAGGGCGAGGATCGAACCCGCGGCCCACGGCGTGAAAGGCAAGGTCACTACCAACCACACCAATACGCTTGTCAAGAATTATCAACGGGTTATATTTGTTACAGTACACCCTGTTTAATTAAGAAGTGTGTTGGTACTCACTAATTCTGCATCTGTAGTTCCTTTCCCGTCTGGCCCTTGCGCCCAACCATGCGGCAACGACTCCCCTTTCCTCATTTGCATTTCTATCTGAAAATATTATACAGTGTGTTAATATAGCTCAGCTCAGGGGCGGGTTCAGCCGTAACTAAACAACTTTTCCCAAGGAGTTCGAAATACGAAAAATAATTTTGGACTTCCCATACTAAGTGACCAACACAATTTTATGGGAAGTTTAAAATTTTTGTCCTTTATCGACCTATGTTTCTTCGGGAAAGTCGTTCAGTTACTGATACTGAACCCGCCCCTGAGCTATGGCACTCAACTAAATTACCACCCTGTATTTAGTTATTTATTTGCTGTCATGTACATAACATTATCAGTCAAATAACTGAATAATTTTCAGTAAATAAATCTTACAGAAAATTAAAAAGAAAATGGCCTCTTCGTACAAAATTGCAAACTTTCCTCTTCCTGAATGTTTCATTCACTCAACGTTGTTCAATTACGTTGACTCTCATCATGTCCTTTAGGGTTCGGAAACCTGTCTAGTAGGTGCTTCAGAAAGCACGCTAAATCGGTGGTTTCGTCTACAAGAGCAAATACTTTGACACAGTGGTTTGTGAGGTCGGTCATAGATCTTACAACCCGCATGATAATGACCCAATGACCCAAAGTAATGACCGCGCATACCACGTAAGGCCAGCCAGTAGACAGACATTTTAAAAACTAAGTAAAGTAGAGAGAGATAGGCCGTATCTATTTGCAGTTCAAAAACGGTAACAAAAGGGCGCCACTCTCATATGCAGATTGTGTAATTTTAAATACATACCATATCTTAGGGGGTGTTTCAGTAACGATAAAGGAACAAAAAATATTTTGAAAAATTCAACTAAAAAAAAAAAAAAGAAGATAATTGTTAGTGCCAAGCTTTACCTGCTCTTGACTGTACCTTATCCACTGATACTCGCGCGCTGGCACTGTGTTAAGGAGTGATCACACCTAACTGAATTCAGAGACTAATTCGGCATACATTGCTCGTTGAAGTAAGGATATTGCAATTAACATAACCAAGCCTCCCAACAATGTAAGTCGAATTAGTCTTTGAATTCAGCTAGGTGTAATCACTCCTTTGGTGACGCGTTTAGAGTCATATGGCCCTGCCTTCCGCGTAGGTTTGGTTTTGGAATTATCATCATTTTAAAGTAAAAATAGAATTTTTATTTTCCTTTAATGATACTTAAACACCCCCTAAGCTATGGCACGCAATTAAATTAAAACCCTGTATACCTACCTATTGCTAGTAACGTGTCAAATTCCTAGGGTAGGTAGCGGCGTTAGTTCAGATTACCACATGCCAATATATCCCTGTCGCTCTACACACTAATTTGGAACTGGAATGTCCTAATGGAAAAATTAAAACGCTTACTTTGCCAACAGCTACTGCAGTCGTAGCCATGTCCAAGTAGAACGATTCTCCGTCGGCCGCCGGTGCTACGACTGACAAGGGATTGGTTCCAAGTGCAGGCTGAAATAAAAAAAAATAGTTTATGCTGCTCCCAATAGGAAAGCTTGCCTTAGATATAAGCGCTATCATGGCAGTAGCGTCCATCTGCATTTCGTCTCGTTTTGTATCAGTAAGCCACGGTCACCTAAATAACAGCGGCCTATTTGTGTCAGATAACAAGCGTGTTATGCTAACTATGGTATCATGTTTGCCGGAAGACGCCTACAATTGGATTTGGTATATCCCTCCCCCCTTCCTAGAATATAACACACTACCGTTAGTTTACGATTATTTAATCTGTGACACTACGCTGTAACATAGGGGAGGCTATAGCTCCCTGCCCAGGAGTGAGCGATGATCCTTCGATACGCACCTGTTTACTCCTCATGGGAGCGAGTAAAAGAGAAGTATTGGTGAACGCCATGCCTATTAACTCCTTGTCTTCGGGAAAGTTGCTTGTTATGTTACAAAACCGATACAAATTCATGCTGTATAACAGCTGCCTATTTGTGTCAGATAACTAGCGTTATATGATAACTATGGTATCATGTCTGCCGGAAGACGTCTACTATTGGACTTGGTATATCCCCCCTTCCTAGAATCTACCAAACTACGCTGTAACATAGGGGATGTTGCGATGGATCCTTCGATACGCACCTGTTTACTCCTCGTGGGAGCGAGTAAAGGAGAAGTGTTGGTGAACGCCATGCCTATTAACCCCTTGTCTGCGGCTTTCTTCGCCCAGAACCCCGCCATGCCATTGTGGTTCGACCCTGAAATAAGGAATTATACAGGGTGTAAGTGACGGATTTCAAAAAAATGAAAGGGTCAAGGAAACTGGACTAATGCAGCGAATGAAACTTTCAGGAATTTAAGAAAATCTGCATCTTCATACAAAATTGTATACTTGATTGAACAGTTTACGGAAATTTGACATTTCTAGACATTACACCTCATCCTCAAGCCACCATACACACAATAGCCACACCCAAAGCTGACCAGAGGCGGGCGCACGGACTATGCTCCGTGGGCGGGCGTGACTACCGGCCGTTAAGACTTCATCTCGCCTCATACTTCTGTCATGAGTTTAAGCGCTTGTGATCACTGAGCCAAAGTTCCCTCGTCGACCGCCGGGCTATGAGCCTGGTGAGATAATGCTCGCTCGGGTCATGGAGGGCACCCCAGCACATGTACTCGCGTTTAGCTATATGGTATATGGACGCGGTCCCGTGTTGTGCCGGCAAGGAATAGTACCAACCCATACATACCCGTGGGTGTCGTAAAAGGCGACTAAGGGTTAACTGTAGGATGGGCAGCAGCATCCTCCTTTGTATCTTATACTCGTATCTTACTGCGGTCACCTACAACCGCGGTCCATGGTGCCGCCGTGACGCTAACAAGCGAGGTGACTATGGTACTCCCCCTCCATATTTTTCCAGCAAAAGCAATAATTCTGGAGGGAGCTCCCTGCCCTGTAGTGGACGTTTCTTGTGATGTTATGATGATATGGACGCGGAAGACTGCGTAAGTAAGTATACATGACAATGTGTTGTAGTTTACCTTTAACAGTGACCCAGCCAACCCCAGTCTCTTTGGCTTTCTTCATCGCAATGTCCATTGCGAAATGGCTGGCAGTAGCACCCAACACATTGTGGGCATCAACCCAGGCCGTGGACGCACTTTCTTTCAAGATTTCAGGCTCGTTGTTGGCCTGACACGCTCCGCTGATGATGTCGTTCACATAGAGTTCTGGAATCAGAAGTGAACTACATAACTATCATTATTTTTGTAAGCATTAATATTGTACCTACTGCTCCTATAGGCCCGGGTTGGGTGACCGTTCTTAGAGCTATCTTCACATTATCGTGTGGGTTATATCGATCGATGCCCCACCTCATAAACCCTGTTCTCAGAGCTCTTTAACCGCCTATACCATAGAATTGGCTCTTTAAAGACTACATCCGTTACGTTCTAAGTAAAGGTTAGGTTAAGAGCCTATCTATACACACTCTGACTTTTGCATCGATACAATCGCTGTATCACGTTTGCATCGCGACTTCATCACGTTTGCATCGCGACTGTATCACGTTTGCATCGCGACTGTATCAATGCAAAATTCGCAAGTGAGTATAGGCTATAAAAGTACCCTAAACCGAAGAGCACATCTACACCAATATTATAATGAGGAAAGATTTGATTGTTTGTTTGTTTGCATCGAATAGGCTCCGAAACTACTGGACCGATTTGAAAAATTCTGTCACCATGAGAAACCTGCTATATCCGGGATGAACATAGGCTATAAAATATTTTCAAAAAAGTTAGGGTTCCGTATGAAAACTTCGATAATGTAACCCAAGGTGTGAAAATAATACTAAATAGCATCCTTATATAGCGTACGCTACCGAAACTATTAACAATAGAGCAAAGTAATGTACTACAGGTTTATAGAAGCCATCAATATCTACAAAAAAAATCCGCTATACCATATGTCTAACTATTATAGTTATGTCACAATAACTACTTTTTCATGTTAAAATATGCAATAGTAACGCCGGTACAAACTATATAGGCCACATTATTCGTACCTATAAGGGCTCCCGCACACGACCGAGAATCGGTGACCGATTTTTTGTAGGACAAAAATGGAACGTACTGATTGCCATACTTCAACGCACACGACCGACAAAAACTCGGTGAGAAATAAAATTGGCCGTCACGGCCGATCCGTTTGTCGGTGAGAAATGGAACATACGTAAATCTAAACTTCAACGCACACGACTCACCGTCGCCGGCCGTCGCGGTCTCGTCAGTCAGCTCCGTACACTCGCTAGGGAGAGGTGCGTGTTGAATCACGCACGATGGATATTGACATCGAGATTTTGATTCCTGTATTACGTGTAGGTAATAAACAACGTATGAAGACAAGTCTCAGACAAAAATAAAAACCGAACGTTTTTCTGTTTTCCGCCGGACGAATGAACGACGATAAATAAGTAATATTATGTACCTATTTTATTCTAGATTTGCTTCACGTTTGGTTTTCTAGGTAGGTTTAAATAAGTACCTCTTGGTAAGTATCTACCTCATAGAAATTGGAAATCCTTGCCCTACCTATAGAAATTGTCGTGCCACTACGATCAACATTGGCAGCCGTGTAAAAAAAAAGTAGGATGATCCTTCTAAGGGGTGATTGTACGTACATTACTAACAGATTGTAAAATAAAAATACTCTAATTAATATTTAATTTCTGATTTGTTTGATCATTAAATTAGTTTTTCCTCCGAATCACATTCCAGTAATTTATTGAAATGTGCTAGTGAGTGGATATTAAATAACAATAAACATCCTTGTCTGCGTCGTTTAACCCTTGTGCTTCACTTCTTCTTGAGCTAAAACAACTTTTTTTTAGCAAAATATTTTTTTTATATTTTATACGATGTAGAATCACTCCTTAGAAGTATAGTCGAACTTTTTTTACACCCTGTAGATTAAACAGTTTCGTGAGATATACAATGTATGCAAAAGCTCTCGAGTGGTACTTTTGTTCAACAAAAATAAAATACAAAATTCCGATTCTCAATTTTTTTATTCTAATTTCCAATAAAGTTGTTCAGTTTCATGAGTAGAACGAGTAAAACTACCACCCGAGAGGTTGTCTAATAATATACCTTCTTGGTAACCTAAACCTACCTAGTCATCATCAGAGTGATTGTGTATGTTTGACCAACAACCGCGGCCCTCGTGGGTAGGTACAGTCAGCCGCACGTTAGGTAGTAACACTTTGACCTTGAGCGGGTCTTTGGTTTCGGGGGTTTGTAGCTTAGCGCTGGTTCAAGTTATAGGTACTGTGCACTTGCGGAACCCTAATTTTTTTTTAAATGCATAAAATACTATTTAGAGGAACTGTCAAGAAGTTTAGCGAGAAACGGGGAGTAGAAAAATGAGACAACGGGTGACAGTCGGGAAAGGGACAATGAAGAAGATGATCCCGAAAAACAAAAGTCCACTGCTGGGCAAAAGCCTAACACGCAAAATCGTGAAACGAACCATATATTTCGAAAGGATCTTTGGACCGTCCAACAGATTTGGAAGAAAGACGGTAGGAAACTGGACTTCAGTGAGTTATTTTTATTTTTATCTTGCAGATCGCGAAGATAGCCATCATACAGCTGATGTGATGAACCTTTTGAAGGAGGCTATGATCCTTGATTGTGGATTCCTTCAATTGAGATAAAGATAGGGATTGCTCCGTTTAGGATATAGAATAGGAAGGTTTATTTGCATTTAAATTCAAGCCGCTAACATTCAGAATTTGATTCCAATGTGTATAAAATAAGAGGTGTGAATCTAACATTATGTAAGTATTCAATTTTGTGGTTTTCCATTTTATGTATATTCATTTCAAAGTTGTTGTGTGCTTTAAAATAAGGGGAAATGTGACTTAATGAAATTCATAGTTTTCTTCCAGGTTGTGTGAGTTAAATAACATTGAGGAATCAGACTCCAATGTCAAAAGAGGAAGAGTTAGATGGAGAATATTTGCAGCCTTACAGATCTACACGCAAGAACATAAGAAACTTATACTGTGTGATACATTAAGTAAATTGTTATTCTCTCTTAACGATTTTCTTTTGTAATCATTAATAACTCTGTGAAAATGATAACATACTGTGTTTCTAATCTGAGTCGTTATTTGTAGATAGTAATAAAGATTTCCTTTTCCCATAATTAAGTATAAACTAGTTCTGTATATGTTTTTTGTTCGCGAATAGCTAGGCAGGGTAATGTTTTATTTCTAAACAGTTCCACAGGATTTATTGAGAACTCTAATGCAAAGAAAAAGCAATTCACAAAATGACAGTGCATGAAGGCTTGAAAAGTATTGCTTGGAATGTAAAGGTAATGTAAATTTCATTGTGTTTAATTTTTCCTTTTACAGAGAAATTGATTAAAACAGTCCATGATGTAAACATAAAAAAAACTGGACTCTGATGTGTTGAAATTACCATCATTTCAAAGTGACTTTAGATGATGTATATTTTTTTTACCATCATTTCAAAGTGACTTTAGATGATGTATATTTTTTTTACCATCATTTCAAAGTGACTTTAGACGATGTATATTTTTCATATTTTCTTTTTTTAGGTAGAATTGTCTCATTTGACATTATTGTCAAATAGTCAACAAATAAATCATTTTGGATTTAGTTTTACTCACAGCTAGACGCTATTTTTGAAATCTTTATAATTTTTTTATCTCTTTAACAAAAAATAAATCAAAACCCAAAATCAAAATGGCAATAAATATTAAAACACTAAATAGTTACCTTTTTTAGAAAATTATATAAAATCTTTGGCCCAAAATTAAAATTCCAGATTTTATATGCTAGTGTTCTTCGTTTGATAAAATCAAAAATAAATACTCCGTCAGATCAAAAGAATTAGAACGTCAATTCAAAATCTTAAAATAAAATATCTTCAAACTGAAGCTTGGATATAATTTGTGACATTTTATTGTGAAATAAGGGGTAAGTTTAAGTAGAGTGAAAATAATAAATAATATCATTTCAAATAATAATAAATTGTTTTGATAGTGATTTTGAATCTTTTGCCTCAATTTCCCAAAATTGGAACATGCTGAGAACATTACTACATTTCAGTACTCATGTTCATAGGAGGTGCTTACCTTTCCTTTTACTATCATTCTTTAGGAGTCCCAGATTTTGAGATTAAGAAATACCTGCTCTCAGGTTTATTTAGTTCGACCAAGCATGGATGGATGCCCTCGTGACATGTGTCTCCGATGTCCACTATATTGGTTGTGGCAAATGTATGTCGCGTGTCACTGGAGTATCTGTCTAAGATTAACTGATAATATCAACCTTCAGATTTATTTATTTTAATCATTTCTTGGGCCGGAGCCCTCAAGCCTAAAAGGATCTGATACTAAAGTTCTTCTCTTTCTATTTGTGTGAGATTTCGCTGATTCATCCTGATTTCTCCCATCTATATGTGTGGGATGAATTGGTGTTATTCCCGTACAAATGGAAGGATATTAGCAAGGTGTTTTAACGTTGGATTTTGGAAATAGTGTTTCTTGTGTTATGTGCTGACAACGCTTGCCCATTATTGGTTGCGTCGTTTGAGTGGCATATACCGCGGGAGGACCTCCTGATCTTAGCGTTAGATTACCAAATGTAGAGTAGTTAGACAACTTAAAACTTTCTTCTTATGGGAAGGGACATTCTAGTTTAATCTAATGACATTAGATTGTTTATAAAGAATAGATTAGAATTGTCCTGAATCAATAGGAAGAATATTCTGGATGGAGACATTACATTCGTTCGTGGGTTGCTTCTTGTAAAGTGTGTTGACGACGTTCGCCCGCAAGGCTGCGACGACGGCTGTACGACACTCCGACCTTGGGGGACCTCTGAACTTTATGTGTGTCTTCCTAAAGTAGTTAGATAATCTACCTAATCTTCATTGAATCATACAGGAATCTAAACCTTATAAGATTTTATGTTTTAATTTTGCATAATAAAACTTGTCATAATTTTATCATACTTAAAATTATACTTTGACTCAGTGTGAAACCACCTTTAATATTATTAAATAGATTCTTGAAAACAATAATGGAATGGAAATTATAATGTTTATTTTCTTTCATTGTAAATTTCGAATATTTAAGTATATACAATAATCCCATTTTTATATTTATTTTGAGTCCTCTTTTAAAAGAACATCGAGTTTTAGCTAGTGTTGTTTACGCTAAATTCTCCCAGTGTTCTTGGTTTTGAATGCTCGATGCTTTTGATTTTCCCTTAAGATCTTAAATCATAAATGTTTGGACCAACCTAGCTTAGATACTACTATACCGTATCTTCTCGGTTCTGGTCATCATTCTTCACTATTATTTAAGGATTACCTTCAGTAATCTTTTGTCATACTTACTTCTTATATGTTCTTCTTCGAAATATGCTGGGTAATCCCATTATAGTTTAGATGCAATTCATTTTATTTAAATGAGTGTTTAGACTGGGGTTACTCTACATAATCCTTGTCCTGCGTGGGTTGGTAACGGAAAAGAGATTTAGCTACGCATCACAAGTGAGAGCTATGAAGGATATACGGAGACCTTGTTGGTGCAATAAAGTCACTCAGTGACTGGGGGGAGGGAAGTTGCCCTTCAAACTCTTTATATCTCTCGTTATAAAACCGTTATTGATCTAGGCTGGCCATGCAAGCAATAATACTATACCCGTATCTAGTACAGACTTCACACTTGGACGTGTGGAGCTGGCTAATTATTTTCAGTTTAACTTATTTCAAAACAAACTAAGGGATTCGATGATGTCGATCAATGTCTGCCCGGAGGGATTACAGGAAGAGCTCATTTTGTAGGAGTGCCTTGTTTTCCTAAAGGAAGACTGTATGCTTTGTGTGCCTGGCGGGCTCGGTGACCAGCTCTGGTATGGGTGACTAAAAGAAATAGTCAAATACCCTGTAAACCCTGGACGAGTCAGTGATTGTCCCTTAAAGGTGGGCCACGTGGAAGTCGGGTTTGACGCGGGGCATGAACATACCGGGGGGAGACATCATCACCGTCTGGGTTGTACTGTGGTTAGTTAGTTCCACTCTCCACATACATTAACCCTAGTCTTTACTGTAGTTTAGGTTTCGATGGGATTTCCAGCTCCGCGAGGATGATCAGAATCCTGACGATCCAGTTGGATTGTTAGGGTAGTTTAGCGTCATGTCATCGTGAACTGGGTGATGATATGCCTCGGACCTAGGACTCAGAGTAGGGGAGCCTAGGACGAGCTTGTTCGGGGCGATGGCGGGGCCCCGAACCTGGGGATTGTCCCCACATTATTTTTATTACTTCATTTATATTAACATAGGTTTCTTTTCAGAAACTTAACGGCTATAATATTGCATTGTAAATGAGATGAAACCTTTCCTAAATTGATGAATCTACATGAATTCAGATGAACTACTCCAGTCAATATGAGACTAAATTTAAATAAATAGTGATCCAATTTAAAATTAAATAACACAAATTAGACATGTAAAGATTAGGATTATATTCTAATATAAGTATTAAAATAACAAGTGAGTTTTTTTTCATTCTTCTATTGCCACTCTCCACCGAGCAGAATCTGTAAATTACAAAATATTATAAATATATAAAACGGTATGACGTAGGATTCAGAGAAAGATATAATATTCTTAAAGGGTATTATTCTAGACGATCAACTTTGGCCAAAACTTTCACGTATCTGACTTGAGGATCCTATTGGAAGGGACTTCAGATCTGTACAGTACCTACTGGCTTTGTTAACACTTACTTGCTACTGTGCGTACCTTGTAGGTAGTTGTAATTATACTGTTTTTACATCTTTTGTGGTACAAAGGTACTTAGGTAAGTGCCTAGGCTAGGTCCTAGAAACTTTAGTAAAAAAATATGAAACTCGCACTGCCGGATTTTTTAATAAGTAGATATATCATATTCTAATATGTTTGTATGCTTGGAGATAATAACAAATAGTTCAATCATTATGACATTTATGACCCGTGAATAATCAGTTCTTTTTCGAACAATTTTGGTTTCTACCTTTTTTCCCTAAAATCGATATTTTGTAAATTAAACCTGAAAAAACGCGACAAATTCAAAATATTATCATTATCTCCTATGTTCCACGTTTTACGGCATGAATGAAAATAAACAAAGTTGTAGAGAATCAAATTCTGATCAATTTTGGTACCTACCTTTTTCCCCCCAAAATTGATATTTTGGGAAAGAAACCTGAAAAACACGACCAATTCAAAATATTATCATTATCTCCTATGTTCCACGTTTTACAGCATGAATGAAGAGAAACAAAGTTGTAGAGAATCAAATTCTGAACAATTTAAATTGTCATTAATTAATGGGTAATTAATTAATTAATTAAGTTTAATTTCCAAAATATCGATTTTGGGGGCAAAAAGGTGGAAACCAAAATTGTTTAGAATTTGATTATCTACAACTTTGTTTATCTTCATTAATGCCGTAAAACGTGGAACATAGGAGATAATGATAATATTTAGAATTTGTGTCGCGTTTTTCAGGTTTAATTTCCAAAATATCGATTTTGGGGGAAAAAAGGTAGTAACCAAAATTGTTCAAAATTTGATTCTCTACAACTTTGTTTCTCTTCATTCTTGCCGTAAAACGTGGAACATAGGAGATAACGATAATATTTAGAATTTATGTCGCGTTTTTCAGGTTTAATTTCCAAAATATCGATTTTGGGAGAAAAAAGGTAGGGACCAAAATTGTTCAGAATTTGATTTTCTACATCTGTTTCTTTTTATTTATGCCGTAAAACGTGGAACATAGGAGATAATGGTAATATTTTGAATTTGTTGTTTTTCAGGTTTAATTTCTAAAATATCGATCCTTGAAGAAAAATTGTGAAGACTAAACTTATAGAAATTCAAATTTCCTACAATTTTTATTCCTACGGTTTTACTGTGAAATCAAAAATGGCTGAGTTATTCAAGAAAAACCGTTTTTTTGAAAAAAATAACCATTTTTCGAATATACACGGGAGCCTAATTCAGTCTTCTTTTTAAATTTACACTCCCAGTACCCCGAGGGATATACGAAAAAAAAATTCAAGAACGGATTATTTACGGGTAGGGTCGGTTTTTGGACTGGAACAACCGAAACAACCGGTTTTAATTGTTTTTTTTTTTCAGTTTCGTTTCAGGTTTGGATAGCTATGCTAGGTAGGTACGGTCAACAGCACGTCAGTCAAAACATAAACAGGACGCCCGAAACCAGAGACCCGCAATGGACAAAGTGTTACCACTAAAGTGCGGTCAACTGTACGTAGGCACTTTTCTATAAATATGCGTCTAACTGCCAGTTGCAGAAATCTTCTTAAAAATAAAAGCTCCTTTAGTATATTACGATGTTCGTAATATTATCATGACATCCCATGAAACGTCCACTACAGGACAGGAAACTCCCTCCCTAAATTTCTATAGCAAATAAATATCTTTATCTTATCTCCAAAATTCCAGTTTTTGCTAAAACAATGTGCAGGAGAAGTACCATAGTCACCACGCTTGTTGGTGACCGCAGAATATAAGAGAGATGATACGATACACATCCTCTGGTTCATTAGCCCTGTAGTCGCCTCTTACGACACCCATGGGTAGAGATAGGTTGGTACTATTTTTTGCCGGCACCGGGGCGTGATATACTGTGCCGAATTAGTCTTTGAATTCAGCCAGGTGTGATGCCTGCGCGCGCACCCCCCCATAGAAGCGAATATAGTAAAAAACATTGGTTCCTTATTGAATAGGTATACTTTCCAATTTATGTAGGTGCTTATTTTGAATGCACATCATAAACACATTCGTTGCCATAGAGACGCTGTCACTGGTTTTTTGCATCTTACTCTCTCGCGATAATGGTACTGTTTATCGCACTCAAATGACGCTAGTAGTGTGGGTGCTGAAAACGTGTTAGTTTTAGTAAAAGGTGACACTGATTTGTATTTAATGACGTAAAGAATTCGTCTCTAGATGTAGAGCAAGACGCATGGACTTCAGAGCTCTGTGGTTCTGACGGTTACTTATTTTCTGCGTATGGGTGACAGGCGGAGAGCCAATGAATGATTCACTCGCATCCTCCCACTACCGCGCTCACCCCCGCGACTCATTTTTTGACTTCTGCGCCACAGTCAGAGTTATTTTGTTCGCTGTATATGCCTTATACCTACACATGCATGTTGGCTTATATTTGGCGGTCATGGCCTAATATGTGGATGAGCCTTTAGCCCCCAGTAGACTTTGGGCCAACCGTTGGCCGCGCCGGCTCGGCAAGCTTGATGACAGAGTTTACACGTTGGTGTGTGTAGGTGTAGCGTGTAGGTTTGTCAAGCAAGATGCACGTAGACGCGGAGACTATTACCATAGAGTAATATAACGCTGCAATGTACTTTTACAGTGCTTTTAATTTTTATTTCCAGCTGCACCATATTTGGAAAATAAAACGAAATTATTTTTACTTATTTAAAAAAAAAACGTCCATCTACTCCTACGCACTTCGACGACACGACCAACGTGTGAACGCCGTTTGCGGCTTGTGGCAAATCCCTTTGAATCGTGCACAAAAAACGGATAACCAACGGCGGCACGCCGCCGGCGAGCTTTGGTCGCTAACGGGAAACTAAAGCGGGGTCTACAGGTTGGCAACCAATTTTAATATTGATCAAACTCACTCAAAAACCACTAAACGATAAACAACACATCGTTTTTAGTCGGCTGTCACTCGTATTTAGTTGGCCTCGAAGGACAATATTGTTAAGCTTTCATTCATTGAAAAATTTTTTTTTCAAAAACTAGAACCCGACTACTGGCAAATCTTGCTCTCAAAAGTATGAAACAAGAAAATATTGTCATCTAAAATATTCATACTTGATGTTCAGATAATAGCCGTGGTCATATTATTCTAAATATACATATATAATGTCATATTATTCTAAATAATAAAAACGTCACAGTAGTGTGCTACGCAGATGATACTGCATTAATCATTCAAAACGACTCCTGGGAAGAGGTTTTTATAGCTGCTGAAATGGCAATGAGTTTAATCACGAATTGGCTAAACAAAAATCTCCTTACCCTCAATTCAGAAAAAACTAAATACTTATGCTTTCATAAAACAAAATCTTCAGCTCCTTCAAGTTATATCAGCCCTCATATTAAAGTCCATAGCTGTTTATCCCACATTTCCGTCTCCCCTAGCAATTGTAATTGTCCTAAAATACAAAGAACAGAATCTATAAAGTACCTTGGAGTTATTCTTGATGATCGACTTTCATTTAAACAACATCTTTCGTCTATGTCAGGCCGCATACGAAAACTGGCTAGCGTAATGAAGCTACTCAGAGACTGTGCCGATAAAGATGTATTAAACTTAGTTTATATTGCTCTATGCCAGTCATTAATAACCTACTGCATTAGTATTTGGGGTTGCGCAGCTAAAACACACTTAATAACATTGGAAAGAGCTCAGAGGTCTGTTTTAAAGGTCATGTATAGAAAGCCGTTTCGATTTTCAACTTTAAATCTTTACCAAGAAGCTGGAGTCCTAACTGTTCGACAGCTGTACTTACTAAAAGCTTGCCTAAGTCAACACCGGGCTATCCAAAACTCACCGGACCTCGTAGCTCTGACCAATAAGCGAGTTTACGTCACAAATCCTCCTAAAGTTAAAACCAAATTCGCGCAGCGCTTCAAATATTTCGCCTTTCCGTACATTTATAAAACTGTTAACAAGCACTGTTCGGTGAAAAATTATACTTTTTATGAAGCAAAAGGAAAGTTATCAGTATGGCTCAAAACACTTAACTACAACGAGACCGAATCTATTTTGTACATAACCACCTAATTTCGTATTTAGAAAACTTACTTTTTTATGTTATCTTACGTCTAAGTTTAGATTGTATTATATAAATAGATCTTTGCTCTGTGTATATATATGAACTTCATTATAAATTGTAACAGCGACGTGGATTGCCGCGATACAGGTTTTACCTAGTGCGGAATCTATCAGGAATCCTTTATAATTGTAATTTTCTTTCTGGCAATAAAAGATTTATTTATTTATTATTTATTTATTTATAAGAGCTTGTCCTGACTGACTGACTGACTGATTCATCAAAGCCGAGTCGTAACCGCTATAAATACAGACATACGAGTACATTGCTCGTTGAAGCATACATACATTCGGCATACATTGCTCGTTGAAGTAAGGATATTGCAAATAACCTAACCAAGCCTCCCAGCAATGTATGCCGAATTAGTCTTTGAATTCAACTAGTTGTGATCGTGGCTTAAACAGTGGTCATCACAAGAGGCAGCGGCGGCGGTGGCGTGGCGGCTCCGTGTAAACGACCGGCTAGGCATGCCTACGCGCGGCAGGTAACATTTTTGCCGTGTCTCAGTTTTGGCGCCTAAATATTTCCTTCGTCTAATTCTGCTTATGTATAGTTATGTCACAATAATTACTTTTAAAACATGCATTAGTAACGCTTAGGCCACATTAATATATGAATGACTTCGAATTCAAGGCTGTATCAGTACCTGTAAATTACTTTTTAAATTATTTAAATCGGAAATACCATTCAAAAGTTATCATAATAAAAAACAGCACTCTAAGTGACTCTAATGGTTTTATCTACAACAGAGAATCGACACGCAAAATTTTACTAATGGTTCCTGTATGTGTAAATGAGTGCATCATCAAGCCTTTATCCCATAGGTAGAGCATCAAAGAGTTCTACAAAGATGAGAAATCTAGCTTTGTCTATTACTTATGAACCTTAAATTTTTTTTTATGTTGTGGGCCACCTGATAAGTGGTTACTACCGCCCATAGCACCCATATTAGTGGCAGTAGTTGGTCGACCGAGCTTCGCTGTATAGTAGCCGCCTCAACATTAAAATATCATTGGATAAGCAAGCTATTCTACCCGCCAACAGATGGCACTGTAGATTTCTGTCTAAATCGCGGATAAATCAGAATATGCGTCTCAAATCTGGAACCCTTTATATATTACTTATTGTACCAAATTTAGCATATTCTCCTGGAGAAGCTCCTGAAACTCGGTGTACACGGTGATCTATTCCGATGGCTTAAATCATATATTGAGAACCGGTCTCAGGCCGTTTCTTTAAAAGGCTTTATATCCTCATTTCATAGCATTCCTTCTGGTGTTCCACAAGGATCACATCTAGGTCCCCTCCTTTTTACCCTTTATATTAATGACATAAGTAAAGTTTTCAAAAGCTCTCAGCACCTTCTTTACGCTGATGACACAAAAATTTTTAAGATTATCTCCAGTGATCATGATTGCGTTGATTTACAATCAGATCTAAACGAATTTAATAATTACTGTAGAGTTAATAATCTTTTCCTCAATTTTGACAAATGCCGCGTTATTTCTTTTACACGTAAACTTAATCCTATAACATTTAACTACTCGCTTGCAGGAAATAATCTTGTCAGAGTTAATAGTATTAGGGACCTAGGTTTGATCCTTGATACAAAATTAAATTTTAACCTTCATATTGACCATATTACTGCCAAAGCCTTTAAACAGCTAGGATTTATTTTGCGTGTTTCCAAGCCGTTTCGAAAAGCCTCCACTTTTACTATCCTATATAACTCCTATGTTCGTAGCTCGCTCGAATTTAGTTGTGTGGTCTGGAGTCCCCTTTATAAGGTTCATATAAACAGGCTACAGAAAGTCCAAAACAAGTTTGTTAAAAACTTAGATTATCGTACTGGACATTGGTTTACGGACTATGAGACTGCATCCCAAAGACACAATTTCAATTCACTCGTAAAGAGAAGATTATTTGTTGATGCAGTGTACTTGTACAAAATTATACATAGTTATGTGGATTCGCCAGCTCTTCTTAGTAAAATTAATTTCAAAGTACCTTCACGCATGTCCCTGCGCTCTGATAAGCATGTTTTCGATTGCAAACAATGCAGAACTAACTACAATCAAAATAGTTATTTTCGGCGTGCTTTGGATAGTTACAATAAGCTATTTTCGGATATCGACATTTTTGGATTGTCCTTGGGTGGTTTCAGAAGTCATATTTTTAAAAAACTCAATGGAAATTAACGAATATTTCATGTTTGTTTTTATAATCTTGTTAACAATTGTTTTTCTTTTTATAAAATGCAACACTGTATCTAAGAGCATGTCAAGCCTGAAATCCTTCTCAATTATACCGTAAATACTCACTATAGTTGCTCAGGACTTGACTTCTGTACTATTCTAAGCTATATTTAAGTAAGGATAATTTATGTAAGATCGAAAATACTACCGTTCGCTATTGATACGATTATAAATAATTATGGAACTCTAGGTCTATTAGGTGCTAAGTTTTTTAAGCTATAATTGTTAATGACTGTTTGTTTCCTTAAATAAAAAAAAAAATAAAAAAAAAATGCAGAAAAAAATTCTAGATTTTTAGCCCATAAGTTTCACGTACCGTACCTTAAATACCCACAGCGTTGTAAGAAGTTTCGTCTACTGCCTCTAAGTGTTAGAAGAGATATCTCGGATGTGAACTTTTTGATGAAGATTGCCCAAAATAAAGTTGACAGTCCGGAGCTCCTCGGCAAAATTAAGTTAAGGACTCCAAAGCGAACACTTCGTAAATATACCCTATTTGACATCCCTCCTAGCCACTCTAATTTTAGAATGAACAGCTATCTACCTGGGTGCCTAAAGTTGTGCAATAAATTAAATGAAGGCAGCAACTTTGACCTATTTGCTGGAAGTACTCGTAGCGCGAAGAAAGCAATAGTTCCTGACCTTGAGTCTAATTTATGAATTAAGTATATATAAATTTACTAATCTAATTCTCTTAAATAGTTACTTAGTTATTTATGTAAATTTGTTTAGATTACTCTTATATCCATTTGTGGAAGCTTGTTATTGGCCTTTAATGACCCATATTATTTACCACTTTGTAAATGTAGCTGTAAGCTCCCCTAATATAATAAAATAAAATTGTAAATTTCATCGAAATCGTTAGAGCCGTTTCCGAGAAACCGTTTACTAATATATATACCGGGTAATTTGATTGCGTGCCATAGATCAGGGGCGGGATCAGTATCAGTAACGGAACAACTTTTGCCAAGGAACATAGGTCGAAATACGAAAATCAATTTTTGACCTCCCATAGAAACTGCATCAGCTGATAGCGCATTTTGTATGGAAGGTCAAATTTGGTTTTTCGTATTTCGAACTATGTTCCTTGGGAAAATACTATTAAACGAGCAATATTTGTATACAAATATATATGTTTGCAATATGTTTCTCGAAAACGGCTCTAACAATTTCGATGAAATTTACTATAAGAGAGCTTTCGGGGGCGAAAAATCGATGTAGCTAGGTCTCATGTCTGGGAAAATTTGTTTACCCCGTATTTTTAAGCATTTTTTTTAAACACCGCCTTTAAGACAGAAACCTACAGCGCTATCTGTTGGCGAGTAGAATAGCTTGCTCACACGATGATATTTTAATGTTCAGGCAGCTATTATAGAGCGAAGCTCGGTCGACCAGGTACTGTACAAATATTGCTCGTTTAATAGTATAGGATATTTGGAAACTAACAAGATAGCAAAGCGCGTTGCTTACTTTGAGAACTAAGATGGTATGTCTCATGTGCCGGTAGTTTTACTGGCTGTCTTACCCTTCGAATTGCTGCTTCACGGCAGAAATAGGCAATATACCTGCAAGTACTATCAATCGATCAGTGATACCCTATGGACGGTCCATTAATTTTATTTGCCGCTGTTGCAGGCCACACGATGTACACATCGTAATATCATCATGACATCCCATAAAAGCGTCCACTGCACGAAAGGGCTCCAACCAGATCTCCAGCAAAATCGCGTGGTACTTTGAGGGGGATTTACCATAGTCACCACGCTTGTAAGCGTTGCGGCTGGCAACCGCTGTTGTTGGTGACCGCAGTATGTAAGATCGTACGATACACAGAAAGTTGTTGCTGCCCATCCTCCGGTTCATATGCCCTTAGTCGCCTCTTACGACACCCACGGGTATAGATGACTCTGGACATATAGTTATCCTAATCTAACACCCTGTATAGTAATCTTAACCTAACACCCTGTATACTTACTTTAAAACCCTGTACATATAGTGATCCTAACCTAACACCCGGTATAGTTATCCTATCCTAACACCATGTATACTTACCATAAGACCCTGTACATATAGTGATCCTAATCTAACACCCTGTATACTTACCCTAAAACCCTGTGTATTTATCCTAACCTAACACCCTGTATACTTACCCTAACATCCTGTATAGTAATCCTAACCTAACACCCTGTATACTTACCCTAGCACCCTGTACGTATAGTACTTAGTCATTCTAACCTAACACCTTTTATACTTACTCTTACATCCTGTATAGGTATCCTAGCCTAACACCCTGTATATTAACAAATAATGACCATTAGAAGCATTTTTGATAATACCGATACTTAAAAAAAAATATGTTCATGGAATCTTATCTCACTAACAAAAAATAAAATCATCGACATCGTGTGTCGATATTATTTTGATCGATCACCTCCCTATCGTTATTCGTCATACAAGAAAATCGGTCACCGATTATCGCCCGTGTGCGTTGGGTCGGTCACAAAATCGGTCGTAAAATCGGGGGAAAAATGTGCCCGATAATCGGACCTACAAAAACTCGGTCGTGGGCGGGAGCCCTAAATGATTTCGTATGCAAGGCTATATGAGTACCTGTAAATGACTTTCAAATCGGACATACCATTCAAAAGTTATCATGAGTGTAACCGTTATCAAAATTGAAAGAAACAGCGCTCTAAGTGACTGTAATGGTTTTATCTACAACAGAGAATAGACATGAAAAATTTGACTGGTCAAGTGCGTGTCGTTCCGTGTAGTAGCGGCAAATAATACCAACCCATCTCAAGCTGTAGGTGTCGTAAGAGGCGACTAAGGGTTTACAAACCGGAAGATGGGCAGCAGCATCTTTCCGTGTATCGCACCACATTACATACTGCGGTCATCAAAACCCGCGGTCCATGTTGCCAGCCTTAATGCTAACAAATTTGGTGACTAAGGTACTTCCCCTCCACACTCTTCTAGCAAGGGCTGGAATCCTGGAGGGAGCTCCCTGTCCTGTAGTTGACGTATTATGGGATGTTATGATAGTTATGATGAAGTGCGTGTCGGCTCGAGCAAATTTAATGCACTTCTGCGTGACTAAGATGGTATGACTGCCCATAACTAGGACAGTATTTTTACCTTAGTGGTACACACGGCCGCACATCAGTAGAAACACATTTGGACCTTATGGCGTGGTAATAGAGTTGAAAAAGTTTCTTCCGACAAGCGGTTGACCGTACGGAACCCTCGGTGGGAATCCGACTTGCGCTTGGCCGGTTTCTTTAGTAACCCCCGATGCAACAAGAAACTATATCTACCCGTGCGAAGCCGGGGCGGACCGCTAGTGTATAATAGAATTGATGAAAGTACAGGAAGCGAGGGGAAAGCAGGTGGAGGACTGTGGCCTCTGCCTACCCCGACGGGAAAGAGGCGTGATGTTACGTAGGTATGTATGTATGTGTAAGTGATTTTTTACAGTATCTCCATCAGGATTCGGACCCATAACCGCCGGGTCGAAAGAAGAACGCTCTTACCACTCAAACACTAATTTTTGAATAAAATGCTGTAGAAAGTTTCCTAAGTAGTGGATGTCACTACGGCGTTCAATAAATATTGAGAATGACTCAGATAATTAAAGACTACTGATAATGTACCTTTCTTCGCAGATTCAAAATAACTTTGGACCCTGTATCCCGTAGTTTTTCGAGTAAGTAATAAAGCTTTCCATGAAAGAGGTCCATGAGTTGGATGTTGCTTCCGTATCGGTGATTCGGTGTTGGGAAACAAATATAAGTTACTATGAGTAGAGGACTGTCATTTAAATCTAGTAAGTGGCGAGAGTAGTTAACTTGTAGTTAACACCTTAGTTCTTCTCAGTTTTCAAGTGGCTTGCTGGAATAGCTGACTGACTGTTGAACATGACTTCATTATGTATGCGTTTCTCAATATTAGGTCTTTACCTATGAAATTGCTGTTTTGTATGGCGAATTTTAGGTAAACTTAATTTTCAGTATTAACATTTTTGCATTTTTTTTTTCTTTCATAAATCCAATTTTTTTTTTACCATAATTGGGAAGACATTAAGCTAACAGAATCTTAAATTAAATTTTCGAAAAATATTTTGAAAATATTTTAATATTTTTTTATTTGGTTGTGGAGAGAAATAAAAAACTTTTTATTTTTTTTTATTTTTTATTATCTGTAAAAAAATATAACAAATCTAATGATGAAATCGGACGACATTTAAGACGAACAATTTTCCAAATTTAATTTTATATATCAAACTAAAAATAAAAACTTTATTTTATGCGTAAATTGATAACGTTGAAGTCAACTTTCAAATATAAGACAAATGAAAAAAAAAATAGTATTAGAATTATAGGAATTATGATCTCATTAATCTGTAAGAAAATTTCGGCAATTTCATAGGTAAAGACCTATTATTATGGCCTACAGCCTCCGTGGTGTAGTAGTTAGAGCGCTTCGGTCTAGATCCTGAGGCTCTGGGTTCGATCCCCAGGTCCCCACTGCCGTTCAAAAATTCCTTTGTGCGACCTCCTCAGTTTGCTTAGGACATTGCAGGATGAATCACCTGATTGTTAAAAAAGTTAGATGGTTCCGTGACGTTAGTATTATATAGTCTAAGGTTCCGTGCTTCGGAAGGCACGTAAATACTTCCCACGGATTTAGTCGTTAATGAGCCATGTCAATAGTCTTTCGCAGTTCAACAACTCTGACACCAGAGTTTATGAGGTCAGTCATCGACCTTGCAACCGACACGATATGATGATGATGGCCTAAGTTTTTAATACCATCTTTTTAGTGAAATAAACATAAATAGAAAAAGATTACAGCCAAAATGTTGTTTATTCTTACTACTTATTGAACAAAGTGGTAGGGCTTTAGTGCAAAGTCCGTCTGGGGAAGTACCACACCCTTGCCTATTTCTGCCGTGAAATAGCAGTGTTTGCACTGCTGTGTTTCGGTTTGAAGGGTGAGGGAGCCAGCGAAATTACTATCTTAGTTCTCGGGGTGAGCAATGTGCTTTGCTGTCTTATTAGTGTCAAGTTATGCCACTATTAAGACAGCAGGCTCCATGGGCGGTGGTGACCACTTTCCATCAGCACGGTTGCTCACTTGTCACTTAAAAAAAAACACCCCTCGTATTATGATGAATTAATAACTCGTTATGGCACACTCAGAAAGAAAACAAGTTACAATGATAAAGAAGATATTAAGGTGATGATGATGGTGAAGATACTTACCGAGCCTGTTAAGACCGTGGCTGGGGTGTCCCACTTTGTCTGCCTGTATCAACAGCTCTGCTTGTTGTTCAGCTGCTCTTGCTGTCGCTCCAACAGCCTTCAAGCAGTCCACCATGAAGCGTAGCGCATCTGCTGTCGCTACTTTACCCATGTTCTGGAATTAGAGAACAAAAGTTTGCGTGTAAATATTCTGAAGGAACCAAAAATGCTGATGATGTTCCTTTTTAGGGTTCCGAACCAAAATAGTAAAATCGGAACCCTTAGGGTCCACGCCCACAAACCGGAGATCAGAACAGAGCAGAGCAGTTTTTTTTTTTTTTTCATAGAAATAAAATGCGAAATTGCCTGACAGGCATAAAGACTGCTTGCGGCCGCGCGGATGCAAGGTCGCAGTGTTGCGTGCTTGACCGTTTTTGGGCTAAATCAAGCATTTTTTTTACAATTTGTAATTAATTCGAAAAGGACTAATTTGTAAATTTTTAAGACCGAATCAATTTTTTCGTGAATTTATATTCGTAATCGAATTTTTTTTTAATATTTTTTAGTTCTTGTTTTAAAAATTCTTTTGAATGGTAAATTAGTAATTACCATGGAGAAGGTTTGAAATTCTCCAAAAATATAACTCCTGACAGATCTCCTCCATTTATATTGAAAATTCACATATTTGATTGTTTTAATTTATTGACAATTCCGTTTCTTCCTCTTTCGCCGAAAGTGCATTATTAGAATATCCCAGTCCATCACATTCACGCATGCACGTCCCAGTATTGAATTATCACTACAAATTACTAACATGGTATGGCACTAACTTAACTTCTATTTATTTATTTATTTTTATTTTTGACAAAACCAACAGCTTATGCACTAAAGTTTTAACATTTAAAAAAATACTTAGAGAATAAAGCCAATTACAGGTTTTCAAAAGATAATCAATAAGTGCTAACGACTACTTACTTAAATAAACAAACAAACGAACAGTTTGTACGCACGGCAGCAAGCACGTAGAAACAAAACCAGTATAAGATGAACCAGCAGCGCCACGCTACAAACACACGCCTTGAGCCGGAGGCCCACTCAAGGTCGAATGATTTCCACCTACGAGTGGCCGTGCGCACAATATTGTAAGTAGATTAGTGTTTGTGTACATGTGTATGTAAGGGCATGTGTGTGTGAATGTGTTTGAGTGTACGTCTGTGTGTAAGTGTGTGCCTGTGTGTAAGTGTGTGTGTGTGTGTGTGTGTTTGTGGTGATTGGATAAGTGAGCCTAGTTATTGTAGTGATTTCCGGACTTTAGATTTAAAAAGGTTTTTGGATTCGTTGAATGGATCCAGATCGGCAAACTGTGTGTTATATGTTGTGAAGATTCGGGTAAGTGGAGAATTTTGTGCATAGTTTGTTCTGTGAGGTGGTGAATAGAAGAGTCTGGTGTGCCTAGTTCGCCGAGCTGGAACATTAAGGCCAATTTTAGAAACCAAATTCATATTACCCAAGTAACCGTTTACCGTTTCATGTAATAGACTCATATCTGCAACTGTTCGACGGTCTTTAAGTTGCATTAAACCAAAATGTTTACATTTCTCGTCATATCCATGGATGTATGTATGGGAACGATACTGTAGATGTTTTAAGAAGCGTTTTTGGATCGATTCAATTCGTGCAATATGAGTGGCATATTGAGGTGACCAGACACAACTTCGGAGATATGGCAGGGGGAATGGTATTTTTTGGACTGTTTCATCATAACTTTTTCATCATAACAAAAATATACAGACGTTTGAAAACGACAATTTAGAGTTTTGACTCCCCCCATTTGGGCCCGCTAAGTCTATTCCAAATTTCAAGTCGATAGCATGAGTGGTTGCTGATATAAACAGGTGTGACAGACAGACATACAGACGAAGTTGCACCATAAGGGTTCCGATTTGACTATTTTATAGTTCGGATCCCTAGAAATAGTAAAAGCAACATAAACAGTTTGCCACTGATTGATGCTGATAAATGATCATGAAACACTTCCGATTGAGTTTAACTTCATTAGTGAGAATAACTGATTTGTCTTTTCATTATCTTGACACGGACCAAATTTAACGATCTTTTGTACTTGTTTACTTAACTTGACTACTTATTAGGCATTATCATCTTGTTACAATAATAGAATTGGACAATAAATAGACATCGATCAGGTAAATTAGGTACTTCATTCATTTGTACTATGTATCTAGGCTAGGCAAACATGTGCGTATATTTTCGAGGGCGAATATTTTCATGGTCATGTGGATGTAATTTCATGATGGCCGCCCTGACGTGTCTCTCATCTTAAAATAAGCAGCTAGGTACACGCTCGTCAATGCAAATTTCGACCTCATTTACAAGTCAATAACGTTCGTATAAGAGTACCCTGCGACGTGGCTGTTACGATTGGTGGTACAGACTGAGACAAATTGATTTCATATTGGTACAGTTTCAAAAAGAATAACAATTAACACAACAATAACATAGTAAAAAAAATATCCATCCGTTTAGAAGAAATATTGAAAATATCGAAATTTTAAAGAGAAAAACACTTTTATAATTTTTTTTTCTTAAGTTATTTTATATTGTATCAAAAATACTATTGTACATTTAAGATGACTTTTAATTAGTCCTTGATAGCAAACAATATGCATGTACTTATGATACTGAACAACTTTTCCCAAGGAACATAGGTCGAAATACGAAAAACCAAATTTGACCTCCCATATAAATTGCGCTATCAGCTGATGCAATTTCTATGGGAGGTCAAAACTTGATTTTCGTATTTCGACCCATGTTCCTTGGGGAAAGTTGTTCAGTATCATGAGTACATTCATACCTTTTTCTATCAATAACTAATTAAAAGTCAACCTATATATAGATAGTCAAATACAAATATACTTTATTGTACACCAAGAAATACAAGAAATAGTTACAAAAATACACAGAAAAATAACAGAGTAGTAGAGTAGAGTCAACATAATAATATACCCATTTTATAAAGTTTTTTTTCTCGACAGACTATCTACTTATATATCGTTCCAAAAATGCCAAACTCTACGTAGTTTGGCATCTCATATAACGGGATTCGACGCAATTACGAATTGAACTAAATGGGAATATCCGTTGACATGACGTCATTTTAGAACTAAAAGTTGTTATTCTTTATATTCCTGTGGTTTATTTTGTATTTGATAAAACTAATATCATTTCAACCCTAATCTAGAGTTCGATTCATCAAAGCAGTTTATGTAAAAATTTAATAACTAGCCTCTTTGTGATTTCAGTGCTTCGGAGAGCACGTAAAAATTTAACTCAGTTTAAATTATCTATTCTAAAATTATTTCACTTAGTTACGTGCCTACTTTACAATTCAAATATAGGATTAATTATTAAGTGATGTTTTTTTTATTATGATTGATTATTATTATGTCCTTTTGTTTGCATCTTTCGGTATTGTAATTGTGCAATAAAGAATATACAGGGTGTTAATTTGATTGCGTGCAACACCCAAATTAACACCTCAGGGGCGGGATCAGTAACTGAACAAGTTTTCCCAAGGAACATAGGTCGAAATACGCTATGGCACGCAATCAAATTAACACCCTGTATATTGAGTAGATACAGTTTCATTGTAGGTTCTTAATGATAGCGTTTAGAGTAAATAAGTCAAGTTGCGTGATGTCGTCATCTACTCAATTATCTACTTTATGTAATAGGTAATAAAAATATAAGGGTAAGCGCACAGTTTATTAGTTGGAATAACTGACTGATAGTAATTTAAGTAATAGATACCTACTAATTAAAATTTGAATAACTTTTTACATCACGAGCATTGCTTTTGTTTTTCGCAAATATTTTTTATTTTCAATCTCCTAATAAAATGAATCTGGAAACTTTGTATAAATGCTACAGTTTTGTTGCGGGTATCGGTAATTAAATAATTACACAAAATTCTTAAATATTTTCGGGGTTTTTTTTTGCCGTGCTGCAGTGGTTTCTTGCCGTTTCTTTTATTCTGCATGATATGATGTTCAATATAATATTCTGTAACGAATTTTCATTTAAAAATAAATTTTAATAAATGGTACAGCAGCACTGCACTTACTTTCTCGCGATATACGAGAGTCATCATTCGACAGTGTCCCCACCGGGAATCGAACCCAGAACTTCTGGATCAAGAGCCGAATGCTCTGACTACTAGATTATAAAGGGCTGCGGATAGTAAAGAAAGAGTAAATAAGGACCAAGTGCAAACTTAAGTTTGTAATTTCATACAAATAATATGGAAATACAAACTTACCTTTACTAGATTTATGTATAAATGTTAAAATGATATATGCAGTCAGGTACATAACCAATTTAGAATTCCAATTTGAAGCATTAAAATAAGCTCATTGAAACCGGTTTTATATATACTGTATATATATACTGTATATATAACTTGCATGGAGAGTCTTGGTCATGCAAAATACCATCAAGATCGTTTGAGCCGTTTTTGGGCAAATCGAAATTTTTCATTTCCATTGTATGACAGCTACCCTCAAAAAGAGAGCCAGCAAGAAACCACTCAATATCCTTCGATGAATTCACAAGAAAATCTTAACTTTAAAATATGGTGTCAATCGGACTATTCGTTTAGCCGCTACGCCAAAGCGTGACGGACAGACCGACCGACGGACCGACCGACCGACCGACCGACCGACCAACCGACCGACCGACCGACGGACGGACATTTTTGGGAGACTTGCTTTTTATGAAGTATAAGTGATATAGAACACAGTTTTGAATAAATTTGAAAAACTTTTTTTTTTCACGAATACAATACATTTCTCGCTCCGCTCGAAAGTAAAAATAGGCGGGCCGTGGAACCAGATATTTACCACTTAACTTATGAAATTATTAGAATGACTTCGTGTTTTAATATTTCGTCAGGGACGTGTTTAAAGACATATCTGTATAATTTAAGAACTTTTTTTAAATTGCGCTAGGTATACATTTAGGTATTTCCTTTTACTCTCGATAAATAAATTAATGTAGAATTTAAGTTCGATATTCTGGTTCCAACTGTCATCAAACATTGGTATATATATTGTTAAGTTTTAAGAAACTTAAGGTACATGCGAAAGGGTCAAATAAAAATTTGTCCTTCATTTGGCCATTATAGTTTTAGAGGACCTGAAATTCATAAAATGAGCTTAAATGCATTACATAAGAATACATATAAAAGATAAGAAAGCCAGGAGATAAGCTAACTAAGTCAGTCACGTTTATGACCGCAGTGAACGTAATACAAAATTTAAGTCTCTAAAATTACGTCTCCTTCATTAACACAATGCCTTAAGCTGTGTCTCAATTTATTAGAAATGGCCGCGACAGGCTTGATATATTTTTTAAAAAAATAAATAAAAAAATATTGCCGTGTAATATGCATACCTACGCAGAGGGCGGTGCGGCTGGCTGGTCAGTAGCACGCAAGCTGTGCCGGCCGCGTTCCTTTCACGCGCTCTCGTACTAATCTGATATTGCTTCTACTTCCTTCATTATTACAACGAATAAAGATTAGATTAGAAATTATTGCTTACAGCTGATATTACTTAGCATAGTTTTAAAAGGCACTTATTAAATAATATTTTTAAAGGTACTTTGAGTCCTCCTTTTGGTTTCATCGCCTCTGGTTGGTTTTCGATTTCACGCCCACGTACCTGTTACAATTAATTTTTGACAACTTACTTCAATATTTGAATTAATTTGAAATCGTTGAAACAGTTGAGTTCAGGAATGATCCCTGGGTAAAAAACTAAATAAAATACTGTAAAGATTATAGTTATCACATTCAATAAAGAGAAGTTCATTTGACAATGTTGTCTCTCTTCTCGTGTATTTTTAGGGTTCCGATGCCAAAATGGTAAAAAAAGGAACCCTTATTGTGCGACTTTGTCTGTCTGTCCGTCTGTCTGTCTGTCACACCTCTATATCTCAGCAGCCACTCATGCTATCGACTTGAAATTTGGAACAAATGAAGAATTTGGTTGCCTAACTTACTTGCACATGAAAAAATAAAAAAAATATATGATTATTACTGTAACAAGCCCAAATGGGGGGGGGCAAAATTTCAAATTGTCGTTACTAGGTCGAGTGGGATATCATATGAGAGGGCTTTACTTGTACATTCTAAAACATATTTTTGTATTTTTTAACAACTCTTAGTTTTCAAGTTATGATGAAAAATGACAAAAATAATAGGCAACAAATTAAATGATTCCCAAAATATTTTTTTATACCCCAATACACTTCAGACAAAATGTACTGGAATTTATTTTTATTATATCTTTCATTTCATAATTCACACGGCCGCACGTCAGTAGAAACATTTTGACCTCAAACGGGTCTCTGGTTTCGATAGGTTTATAGAGTGGCGCTAGAGAGCAGACATGGTCATCGAATACAAAGGGCATTGATTAGATTTGTATGGGTCCTTGGCGTCTTTTTTTTTTCAGCGGCCACTAATGATACTTTTGTAATTTGATAGCACTACCAAAAAAAACACATAACCGTGGAAAAAGTTTTGCCGTACCTAATATCGGGGCTGAGATACAAGGTATAAAGTTTTGCTGAAAATTAACTATACAAGGTATAACAGAAAGGGTATATCAACACTGAAGGATGTGATTCTAAGTTAAGGAACATACACTATGTACGACAAAAACGTATCCGACTAAAAATATTTAAAACAGGGACTTTAAGAATTGAAACTTGCGATATCATTAGTTTATTATTTGTATTATAATACAATATAATCAATATGGTGTCCAGTCTCCTCCATTGTCGATAATAGACTGGCATCTATGAGGCACGCTTTCCACCAATTTTTCAGCATAGTCGCGGGATAATGACCTCCATATTTGCTTTATGTTGCGACTTAGCTCAGCAACAGTTTGCGTATTCTTTCCAAGCAACTTCAGCTTCATCAATGCCCAAACATTTTCTATGGGGTTTGCATCTGGTGATTGTGAGGGCCAGTCCAATACCTCGATATTTTTTTCAGCCTTCCAGGCAGTGCACAGACGACTTCGGTGTTTGGGGTCGTTGTCTTCTTGCAGAATCCATTTTTCGTTTGGTCTTGGGTATAGCCGTTTAGCAGAAGGCAACAAAGCTTTTTGATATATTTTGGTCATCCTTGCAGCATCCAGGGTTCCGGTGAACAAATGCAAATTGCCAAAACCTCTATTTGAGAAGCACCCCCAAACGTGCACCTTGACTGGATGTTTCACAGTCCGCACCAATAATTTGTTTTCGGCAGTTGACCAAGCACGAGTTGTTATGTTCGATGCCCAAAACGAGGCTTCGTCCGAAAAGATAACGTTGCCCCAATGACGTTCTTTATTTTCCCGTGCCCAAGCCATTCTTTTCTCAATGTGTTTCTCTGATAGGAGCGGTTTCTTGATAGTGCTTCTATATTTGACACCTGATTCTGCTAACCGCCTTCTTATAGTGTCTATAGACATATTAAGTCCCTTTTTCTTTAGTTTCTCTCGACCAGAACGCAGAGACAATGTAGGGTTTTTTGAAAACATTTCAACAATCCGTTTATCTTCGGCGGTTGAAGCCTTTCTTAATTTACCGCGATCTGGAAGGTCATCAACGTTTTTAGCTTCCGAATACCTCTTCACCCACTTCGTCACGAACGCCTTTGACTTTTTCATATACTTCGCAGCCTGGTTTTGCGACATTTTGGACCCTTTAGGATGCAAACATAAAAATACAGCTTTATAGCGCGACGCGTAAGCGACACTCATGGCGGAATACGTGCTCTCACTGCGACGCTGGTGCGTGAACTGACCTTGAATGTTACATGCATCCTAGACAATAAGTCACTCAATGTGTGACAATACTTTTTTCGAATAGAAATTTAAGTTTTAAAACTATAATGCCGGTTACGTTCTTGTCAAACAGACTGTAGGTCGAAATACGAAAAAACAAATTTGACCTCTTTGAGCTGATTCAGTTTGGGCAGAATCACATCCTTCAGGGTTTATATAAACTTTTTGTTACACCTTGTATAATTATTTTTTTCTACCAGAAGAAGAGAAAATAGGGATTAATAATGTTTGGAAGGTTTTTGAACAAATGAAATATCAGGTCCTGGTCAAAATTGTTTAACGGACTTGCCGAAACGGAAGAAGTAGGAAAGAACTGATAAAACGAAAGTGTAGCAAAACCTTGGTCAGTCTTATTACCTCAATTCCGAAGAACGAAATAATGAAAAACAAGATATCGGTAGTCTTTTTAATTTTGTATATTGCTGTTTCTGTTTACTTTTTGTTGTTTTTGAAGAATTATAAGTAATTAAGTCAGAAAATTTGTAACTTTCAAAAATATCTTTTGAGATTTGAGTTTAAAAAATGTTATAATGTGAAAACCAATACTTTATATGCGAACAAATGGTATAAAATGACGGTTACTATTTGGCATTAAGTGAAACTTGAATAAAACCATATAACGAGAACAAACGCAAAAACTAACAATTTAATAATTTCAACATTGTATCGGGGATTAGTAGAAGTGGATAACCTGTGGATGTGGCTGCGGGGTGAGGGGAAAGAGCCTCAACATCTTGACCTCTTGCGCGTCAGGATAGCAAACATTTCTTGTAGTAATTTTTTGGGCTTGCTTGTATATTACCCAATCGTCTGGGTTCCCTGAGTTCTTGGCTGTATTGAACAGCTTTCTTATTTCTCGGTGCAGCCTCTCAATCAAACTCGGTACAATAAAAACCAACTATGGCGGTATAGCGGTGGGTAAGCACCCATATCTACTCATATTAATATTTATTTCATAAGGTTAAATGTTCGTCACTTTCTGCTCTTTTTTGCTAACACTCATAGTGCTTATAAGTGTTGATTTATTGGTAGTTCTAGCTTGCCTGGCTGGTTGTCCCTGTGATGAAGGTTGTGATGTTGTTGTTCGACCGCAATCTTGTTTTTCGATGGCAGTGATGGTAGTTGCCGGTTGAGTAAAACTGCTCTTTATTTGGTCAATCGTAAGAGTTATCTTCATGATTAGTGCATTTGGTTTGCAAAGCATTCACTTTATTTACTAGTAAAGTAACGCTCGTAATACGTTCCCGTATTTGCTTTTCGAACAAAACAGCATTCGTTTTAGTCAGTATTACACACAGTACACGTTAGAGATGTTCATGGTAGGGGGACTGACTACTGACATAGCTGTTTATCAAAGAAGAATCAAGGTTAGTAACACGTTTCGTTTTCTGCTATGTTTTCAGTGCTTGGAAGGGTGATAAATTTTTCCAAGACCAGGCTTCGCCTATATGCAGTACTTGACGCTATTTTTCTTGCGAGGGTTGCACCTAGAGACGCTAGTTCTAGTAAGACTCGTGCCAGTCTGAGATAAAATACGTAAGCTGTTCCATTTTCATCTAACATACTTACAACTTTTTCTGACTGTAGTTTTCCATATACAAGGCGGCTCAATTAATATCTTAATTGTAAGTTAATCTTAACATTATGATCAGGTAGCTGACATGCCCGAAACTGAACGAACGACACCCTCTGTATATGGTAATAATATTATTAGAATAAGACATCCTGACGTTGAACTTGACTTCGGAGAATTGTTTAAATTGAACTTCCGCATAGAAATGGCTTATTCTATTAACTCTTTAAGGTTTAACATCTCAAGAGGTCTAGAGGAAGCTAGGGCCAGATTTGTTTCATTTACATCTACGATTAGAGTCGTAAAAATATAGGGTATATTTTTACATTTACAATTATCTTATTATTATAGACTTACGTTGATTTAAATTCTATGTTATATTTTTGATTAGGATAGTAATAGTACAGAGTGTTCTTTTTTGCATTTTAAAATTGTCTAATTATCATAGACTTCCTCGGTATTTAAATACTTAGTAACTTTGGAGAAAGCAACCCTTTTCATTGAACTTTCATAAGTGTCATAAAATTAATGGGTGTTTTTCATAATGTAAAAAAATAACTTAAAATTAAAATGTATTTATGAGATCACTATTGAGTCAGTAAAAAAAGATTGTTTTTCTCCAAAGTAACAAAATAAGTACAACCAAAGGAAATTAAAGATATGAGACAATTTTAAAACTTGAAAAAAAAATCTGTATTTTTAATATTAATCGAAAGGATAATTGAATAGGATTGATTTCTCCAAAGTAACAGTGTTTAAAATCAAAGGAAGTCTATGATTATTAACAAGTTCAAGATAAAAGTCTTCTGATTTGGCCCCAGCTACCTCTCAACACATTCCTTATATGCGTATATCTTGAATACTGGTATATCAGCCGTAAAATATATTCGCAAATGGAAGAGGGTGTTGTCTTATTTTTGTTCATTTCAAAATGTATGAAGTAAAATCTTTATATAAGTGTTATTTATAAACGTGGAGGAACTGCCTCATAAAGTGGCCACTTTCCATGTCAGGAGGTCTTATTTGAACAATATTATTGCCTTATACAGTGTCATTCGAAGAGTTTTGAGCGTGTCAGCTACCAGACCAATTTATATGGTGAGAGAAATAAACGTTTTATTTATCATACTTTTCTATTTATTAATCCCATCGCAACTGATATCTCAAAAATATAATTTAAGCTTTACCTGCGGCTTCGCTCGCGTTATATCAAATATAGCTGTTGCCCGCGACTTCGTCAGCAAGGGATTATATCTATCTATCATAGATAGACCGTCCATCTATCTACTCTTCCGTCTATCTGTCGTCCGTCCGTCTAACCATCTGTCCAACCATCCCTCCCCCTACCCCTCTCCCCCTCCCTCTCCTTCTCCACACCCCTCTCCCACTCCCCCTCCTTCTTCACATCCCCCTCCTTCCCCTCCTACTCCCTCTCCTTGGACACTGACTGAAGAACACTGACTTGGCTTAACGACTACACATACTAACAGTGAACAATACAAATTACTTAACATGCATTACGTAGTTTTGGAAATGCTCTAGTTGTAAAACCAAAAGCGGTGTTGGTAGCTTTGTGGTTGATTTTGGGGATCGCGTATGATCCGCAGACAATACTTGACGAGCGCTTTGTATTTTTCACATCACATCGTAAAATGACCAATGATAATAAATTACTAAGACCTTTCTTGTTTTATTTTAGTAGAAAATTTTTTTTTGTTGGTAATCTTTGAACCCCTGTATCTCAGCCCCGATATTACTTAGCTATATGGTGTCCATAATAAGAATTGTTCCCTGTCACATGATCTTTCAAAATTTTGAAGTTTCATAAGTGGCCGCTAAAGTTCGAAAACGACGCCAACTTTAATCAATGCCCTTTATAGAAAAATCTGATGACGCTACGCGCTGACCGCCAACCCTAACCGGGGCTCCGAAGCATGCGCAGCCAGCGTGTCCTGCGTTTGGGTACCCACCTACTACGCCACCTTCTGTTCTCTACCACAATGTCACCAAAAGCAATAACGCTGATAAAATAAGCTTCTAAACTTTTGTTTAGTAATCAAGTACATTATTATGAGTTAGTACCTTCCAATTTATGAACTCTAATTTAACAATGGCCCCACTATAACAATAATATAAAAAAAATATAAATGCATTATATATTCTTTTCTAAATTTTTATATGTAAGTTAATTAAGAGATTTACAGGCTATTTTAGAAATACCAGAGACTTAAAAACTGCACTGGCAAGATTACGAACATTTTTTCATTTAGATATGGGCCGATTAAATTACATTTCTGAAAACATAATAGCATAAAGATATTAACATTACATACAAGATGTCTTAATATTTTTCTACTCTAATTCTATATATAAAGTTTTTTTTAAAGAAATGTAAATACCTACATTAAACATAAAGCCGGATTCATGGATTTCTGAATTTTTAGAAAATTACTCAAAAGTATGTCGTTAACAAAATATCAAAAAACAAGCTACTCTAATAATTTTATAACTTGATTTTCTTCAACGACTGGTCTAAAAATCAAACTCACTTCAAGATTAATAAGGGAGTTATAACACTGTTTCAGGTCAGTGCCTGTTGTGGTGACTTTTAATTAGTTTTTGATAGAAAAACTCATGATACTGAACAACTTTCCCCAAGGAACATATGTCGAAATTCGAAAATCAAGTTTTGACCTCCCATACCAACTGCATCAGCTGATAGCGCATTTTGTGTGGGAGGTCAAATTTGGTTTTTCGTATTTCGACCTATGTTCCTTGGGAAAAGTTGTTCAGTATCATGAGTAAATGCATATATTTTGCTATCAAGAACTCATTAAAAGTCACCCTATATACAACGTGATTTTGTAATGTCTGACTATACTTCAGTATGGTACTTAGTTCATGAAACTGAACAACTTTCCCCGAGAAACATAGGTTGGAAAATGAAAAAAAAAAATTTGGCTTCCCCATACAAAACTTGTGCCGTCAATACGGGAATTTGTATGGGACGACCAAAACAAAATCTAATTTTTCAACCTATGTTTCTTGGGGAAAGTTGTTCAGTTTCCTGTCCTAATAATCATACTCAATTATAGTCAGACATTTCAAAATCACGTTGTATCATGTACAGTTACATACGACCACAACCAAGTGCACATGTGGGCGTGTGTTTGGTACACACGTACACTTGGTAGTGGTTGTATGCAACTGAACATATGTGTTTCATTCCTCAAAATCTTTTATTTCTCCCTTTTTAGTCTTGAAGTCGGTAATTTTTTACTTTCGAGCGGAGCGCGAAAGGTATTGTATTCGTGAAAAAAAAAAAGTTTTTCTAATTTTCTCAAAAATGTGTTCTACTTATACATCATAAAAAACAAGTCTCCCAAAAATGTCCGTCCGTCGGTCGGTCTGTCCGTCACGCTTTGGCCTAGCGGCTAAACGAATGGTCCGATTGACACCATATTTGGAATTTAGGAGTTTTATGCAAATCCATCGAAGGGTTCTAAGTGGTTTCTGGCTGGATCTCATTTTGAGGGTAGCTGTCATACAACGAAAATGATAAATTGTAATTTTCTCAAAAACGGCTCATAGAATCTTGATGAAACTTTGCATGACCAAGCATCTCCATGTAAGATATCTTGCGCCAGTATCAATTGATCTGTGTAATTTCATATAAGGGGTGTTCCTGTACCACCAAATCGTAAATATGTGATTTACCCAAAATTGGTTCCATTGAGTTTATTAAAGTTTTCTATAATATTACTCCTGGATTGGTTGTCTACCTGACTGGATATTATTTATGATATTTTGAATAAAATTTAGTACACAGGGTGTACCAAAAACTGAAAGGGCTTGCTCAGTAGACTAAACTGAACAATAATCCATAAGGAACATGTGTTGGAAAATTAAAAAAATCTCCATGCAAGTATCCTACGGTAGTATCTATTGATCTTTGAAAATTCATATAAGTACCAGTACCACCATAAGTTAAACATATGATTTACTCGAAATCGTTTGATGTTTGTTTGTTTTAATGTTTGACAATTTGAATTCTGAATTGATCTGTATATTTCAAACGAACATTTTTTTCTACACATAAAAAACAGTTATTAGTGTAGTTACTCAACGTCGAAAATACTTAGACACAAAACAAATCTGAAGTACCTATCGGGTGTAAGTAGAGTGTAAGGAAAATTCTACTTTTCGTTCCGGATAAAAGGGATGTGTTGAAAAACGTCAGAAGCGCGTGCGCTTTGGTGATTACACCCTCGGCTCCATTACGCCCTCGCCTGCGGCTTGGGCTGCAATTTCTGAGCCTCGGGCGTAATATCCAAAATAGCGCACTTAAATCCTAATCTACTATTACGCCCTGTAGAAGAAAATCTGTCACACACAATATGGCTTAATTAAGATGTACCTTAGAGAACTTGTAGTTTATTTACAATGTGCTCTTAGTAGGTATATATATTGCATAACTAATTTAATTCTTTTAATTTAATAATTCAAAATATAAAAGCTTTCCACGAAAATAGCAAAGGAAAAAATAACAATTGCAGTAATAAAGAAAATTTTTCAAATTATAAGGTGTTATAGATAAGAAAAAAATTAAAAGAGCGCGTGGGTTTTTATTGTCGCTTCTTTTTTTTTCCCACCATGGCGCCACTTTGTTTATGAAGCGATGTAGTTTAGCTGACGTCATTAAGATATTTTAATATCCCACAATAAATAAACTTAATTTGATTTGAAAAGGTACTTTATACTCAGTACCTAAAATAACTGCTAAAATTAAGACATCCAAGCATGACCGCCGCGACGTCTAATCACATAATATTAACAGAATTAAGGCCGTGTATACCTATTAGCAATCAATTATTTTGATTAAGGTAAAGTTTAATGTTGAAACTGGCCAGAAAGGACAGTCAAATGTTTTAAAAAAGAATAACTTGACTTACCACTACAATAACTGGCTGGAAATAAGGAAAATAAAAAGATGATTTAAAAATCGAACAGACGTGCGTCTAACGGAATGTTTTATCGTCAACTGAATAAGCAAGTGAATTAGATTAGAATTATTACAAGGTGAAAGAGATCTTACGTATTATTTTATAAAGTCGTTTGTCAGAGCAAGCGGTATCAATGACCGATTAGGAATGTTTGTCAACATGAAATAACATTTTGAGGATAAATACGTGGGACACTCAGAAATATTTGCGACACTAAAAAAAATTGTTCTACAGGTACATATATTTTTATTAAATCTTTTCAAAGTACTCTCCACCAGCCTCTATACAAAGATTCATGCGTCTGAACCAGTTTTCAAAACACTTTTTCCAGTCCGCCGTAGACACCTCGTTTACAGCCTGCTCGAACGCAGCCAGCGCATCTTCCGGCGACGAAAATTGTATCCCCTTGAGCTGATTTTTTATTTTTGGAAATAAAAAGAAGTCACACGGTGCTAGATCAGGGCTGTAAGGAGGGTGACCCAGGAGTTTGACCGGTGTGCTGTCCAGGAAGTCCCTCGTTTTGAGCGCGGTGTGTGCAGGCGCATTGTCGTGGTGGAGCAGTAGTCCGCGGAGCCCTGTGTTTGGTCGCTTGTTGCTCACAACAGAAAAAACTTCTGGTAAACATTTGGTAGTATACCATTCGGCGTTGATGCTTCTTTGATCTCGTAAGGGAATTGAGGCCAAGTGGCCAGTCAAATTAAAAAAGCTGGCGATCAAAATCTTCCCCCCGCTTCGAGATCGCTTCACTTTGGTAGGCGTTGGTTCATTTTGAAACACCCAAACTGTCGACTGGCGCTTGGTTTCTGGATCGTATTGATAAATCCAGGACTCATCACCTGTTACGATGTCGTAAACACGCCGAGACGAGCCTGCTTCAAATTTGTTCAGCATATCACGGCACCATTCCACCCGGGCCTGCTTCTGAGCGTCGGTGAGGTAGTGCGGCACCCAGCGCGATACTATCCTCCTCACGCGAAGATGCCCGTGTAGAATCTCGTGAACGCTTCCCGATCCAATCTTTAATATGTGCTGAATCTCCTGATATGTAATTCGCCTATTATCTTGGATTAAATTTTTCACTGCTAGCACGTTTTCTTCCGTAATAGCCGTCAAAGGGCGACCGCTTCTTTCTTCATCCCCCAAGGTTGGTCGACCGCGCCTAAATTCGTTATACCAACGATACACGGTTGCCTTGGAGGGGCCTTCATCCATAAATGCCATTTGAAGTCTATCGAACGATTCATCCGGTTTCAGGCGACACTTGAAATCGTAAAAAATCATAGCTCTAAAATGTTCCCGGCGCAGATCCATTTTTCAGTAAGACACGATACTTTGAATTGGCTCGCAAAAAATGTGGAGGGAAATTTTGAAAATGGAACACACATATTTTTACTTACAAGTAATCATATTTTCGAAAAAGATTCTGACCGGCCAGTCTCCCATATATAAAAACTATTTTTCGCAATACTTTCTGAGTGGCCTGGTATTGGGTTTTATAATATGGTCACAGAATATATAATAGCTATGGTTTCAAACAGTGCAAAACTAAATCGAAACAAACAGCAACGATGATAGTAATAAAAAAGTGGTCTAATTCAATGCAAAATTATAAGCCCTACAACCTTTATTTAGACCAGTATTTGATATTGTGAGTCCTTTACGAGATATAATAGTAAAACCCTTTTTGGGGGTACATTTTTACCGCCTAGCACACCGAGGAGAAAAACCTGGGATGGTATATTGGGCAACAACTGAACTATTAAAACAACAACAAGTTTTGTAGGAATTATTTCCGAATTGAAAATCACCCTAATGAACTAAGGTTGCGATAGGCCTGTCAAGTCAATTTCTTCTTTTTATTTTACTTGGGTACTTCTATTGCTTTTTGGGCCATATAGTCGTATACTTACTAAAACAAAGTAGGAACAAAATTAGAATTGATGCCAAAATGGCCGTGACGATATTGAGCGGTATTGGAATTCCCGAAACGTCCTTTACATCCACTCGCAAGAAGTGGATTATAACTTCTTCATTGGTTTCAAAGAAGGTACCTAACCATTTTCAGGCAATTCTATTATAACACCACTTTGGTTTATTGTAAGGTCGTTTGCAAATATTAGTGCCTTGCTTGAAAGACTTGGCGATCTACCTATTAAGCGATGACTCACACTATAAAACTCTTAACAGGCGTTATTGCTGCTATGCCCAGCAAAACCATGTAACCAATCTATGTTTATCATTGTGTAAGTATATTCTAAGGTAGTCTATGGATTTAACAATAAACCTATTTTACTTTCATTTGTTATCAATTCCATTGTTTTCAAAGATATTGAGAGGTTGATGTTGGTTAAGAGAAAAAAAATACATCTTAAAAGTGAAATTGTTGAAAAATGAAATTGTTTCGCATTCCCTTGGCTTGCAAAATGTTTCATACTTTGAAAGGTATGTTTTCCGCCAATTATTCTAGTTAGATTGCTTTTTGTACAGAAACAGGAGGGGGGGGCTATTACGGTAGCTAAAATGTGGCTGCCATAAACTAATCTGTGTAACGTCGACGAATTTCGGCACAAATCCCAGCGATGAGTACGCAGATAGTTCTGACGACAAAATGTAATTTTTTAAAGTCTCAAAAGTGATATTTTATCACCCGGTGATTTTCAAGAATTGAGGCCCTGAGGCACGGAGTACAGAAAGGGGAGTACAGAAAGAGGTGTGTTGGCTTGCGGATAAAATCGGAACTAACGCCCCGCGCCGCTGTCTAGCAAATTTTACTTATATTATAAGCAGCAGCGTCTTCTATCTCTAACATCCATGTGTCTATACAGGATTTTTGGTAAACATCTGCAAATCTCTCAGGTGGCTGTTCTACGCGTGAAACTGAACAACTTTCCTTAAGGAACGTAGGTCGAAATACGAAGAAAAATTACCACTGTCCCATAGAAACTGCATCAGCTGATAGCGCATTTTGTGCGCATGGGTAGAGCTACCGCCTGAGAGGTTTGAGGGAGGACATTGACCAAAGACCCTGTAGATAGATTTTTTTCACTGTCTTGAAAGAAATAGGACAGCAAAATATAGTGTCAGGTAGATCATTCGGTAACATTCAGGAGGCACAGGTAGGGTCAAGGGCAGGAGGGCATCCTGGTGTCACTGTCCTATTATATGTATATTTTGCACGTGAGTGACAAAATATTATAATTCATAATTCATTCATTTATTTGCATTCAAATGGTAATGTATAAAGGTCTTAAGTTCTAGTATAGTTTCACATTTGATACCTTATCTCAGGTGTAGCAATAAAATAATTCCCATATACCTAAATAATGCATGCTTTGAAATAATAGTAAGGTAATCAAGTCATAGGTAATCAACTTAAATAGCTCTGATTCATAAAACTTTGAGCCAGAAAACTTGGACTTAGCGAGCGAAATACGTTTGATGCGCGTCGAACTTAAAGGAGTAATTAAAATTGTAGCCGAATGTAGGAAGGAGATAAAAGAACTTAAGCAGCTGTCGGGGAAAGTAAACGCTCTCACTGAGAGGATTAAAACTATTGTACATTCAAACATATTTAAAAGAGCGCGTGGGTTTTTATTGTCGCTTCTTTTTTTTCCCACAATGGCGCCACATTGTTTGTGAAGCGATGTAGTTTAGCTGACGTCATTAAGAGATTTTAATATCCAACAATGAATAAACGATTTTGATTTGATTTGATTTGATTGAATCTTTCCAGTTTGAATCAAAAATATCGCAATTAGAAGAACAACTGAATATGAAATCTCAAGAACTACTTCAAAATGATCTAGAAATTACAGGGGTACCCGAGTGTAACGGCGAGAACGTTCAACAACTAGTCGGGGTCTTGGCTGTGAAGATCGGTATGAAGTTAGACGAACGCGACATTGTAGACGTCTTCCGTGTGGGTCGCCCTTTTAGTGCCTCTACCTCCAACGAGGAAGACTCCGGACCGTCAGCAAAACAACATCCGCATCAGCAGCGTCCACGTCCCATAGTCCTACGGCTAGCCCGCCGTGCCCCGCGAGATAACTTCATACGTAGTGCCCGCGTCCGTCGTAATATCAATTCAACCGATATGGAACTTGTGGGAACGCCTACCCGTGTTTACGTCAATGAGAGGCTAACTAAACAGAATAGAGTGCTTTTTAAGCGAGCGAAAGATGAAGCAAAGAGGTTAGGATGGAAGTTCATATGGACCAAAAACGGAAAGGTTCTGGCCAAAAAAGCTGCAGGAGACTCTGTCGTACATCATATCGCTAAAGAGTTGGATCTGGAAAAAGTATTTGGGGTTGGGGAAAAAAACTAGACTACGATCGGTTTGGACATTGTAATGTTTTGTACAGTTTATTTTTAAACGTATTTCTAGTCTTGGCATGTGTCGCATTGTTTATTTTTTACTGTGGCTTACATAAAAATAAATTCACACACACCTACACACAACCACACTTACATCTGACACTATCAACAACTCGGTTGCACAGAATGAATAATAACATATTTACATCGGTTATGCCTTTTTTGTTAGTCCAATGACGTCAAAAACCAAACATGGTTTGGTCTTGGGTCTACTCAACATTAGATCAGTAAACACTGGCCAGGATGAGTTTAACGTTTTAATGCAAAGGTTTTCTCCAGACGTCCTAGCTCTTAATGAAACGTGGCTGAGAGAGGGGAGTGATCTATTGGCGCCAAAAATTCCAGGCTTTTTATTCAAACATAGACCACGCAGTTCTAAGTCGAGGGGAGGAGGTGTAGGATTTTATTTGCGACAAGGACTTAACGCTAAAATGGTGCCACACCCCGAGTCTCACTTAGAGCAATTGTGGTTGATACTCAAGATACATGGTTACAGTGTCGCTATAGGTACTGCTTACAGACCAGATGGTTTTTCATTAACAACAGCAATAACTGATATAAGTGAAGCGATAAGTTCATTTTCATATTGTAATTTTGTGTTTCTACTTACAGATTTTAATGTAGATTTATTAAAAGTTACTGAAAAATCACGGGAGCTTTTGTATTTTATTCAGCAGCAAAATCTTACTCAGGTTGTTAGGGATCCCACTCGGGTAACTAGTACCTCAAGCACACTTCTCGATATTATATTGACAGATTCTCCTGAAAGAGTTAAATGTGTAAATGTTCACCACAATCACTCTATTAGTGATCACGCATTAGTCACCGTAGATTTAAAATTAAAGCGAGCTAAGCCAATAAAGAAATATGTTAGTTTAAGATTACTTCATCGCATAGACACGACTGAATTTGAAAAGGATTTGAGTAGTATTCCATGGGATTCTATCTTGGATTTCGATAATGTTAATGACATGGTATGTTTATTAAATCATTTCTTAACTGCACTTTTTAATCTGCATGCACCAGTCAAAAAAATATTAATTAAAGATAAACCTAAGCCTTGGATTACTGACTTAGTAAAATACATGATGTTTTTGCGTGATGAAGCCCAAAAAACAGCAATCCAAACAGAAGATGACAAAGACATACGTTATTACAAAGATTTAAAAAACTTTGTTACGGCTACCTTGGAGAGAGAGAGAGAACTGCTTATTTTTCTTACTATGTAAATAGAAATAAAAATAACTCGCCTTTAATGTGGAAGCATCTGAAGGAAACTACGCAAGTATTTGGTACTTCAGGTGCGTCCCCAATTCCTGAAAACTTATGCGATCCTCAAAATATTAATGAGCACTTCTTAGATGTTCCTGGTAATCCTGATTGTGACAATACAATGAAAGACTTTTTTGACAGCAACCTTCACTCGAATTTGATTTTCGATCTTAAAAGCGCTACAGAAGGAGAAGTTCTAAAGATATTGGAAAATATTAAAACGAATACCTCAGGTCATGACAATATTAATATAAAAATGATTTTACTAACCTTACCAAGAACTTTAAGAGTCATTACAGGTATTGTGAATAGATCAATATCCACTAGTACTTTTCCCGAAGAGTGGAAGTTAGCAAACGTCAAACCTATACCTAAAACAGCCACTGTAGAGACTCTTAAAGATCTTAGGCCTATAAGTTTGCTTCCGGTTGTGTCAAAGGTGCTCGAACGGGTAGTTGAGAAGCAAGTTAATGCTTTTCTCCGAGAAGCTAATGTTATTCCATTACATCAATCCGGCTTTAGGTCAGGCCACAGTACGGAGACGGCATTGTTAAATGTGACAGACGATATAATTACAGCTTCCGATCAAGGTCTCAGTAGCATATTAATACTACTTGACTTTTCTCGAGCATTCGACTGCGTCAACACATCACTTTTACTGACGAAGTTAAAATATTATGGTTTTTCTCAATCTGCCTGTAAGTGGTTTGGTTCGTTTTTAATGGGTAGAAAACAATTGGTTACGGTAGATCAGCCCAATGGGGAACCCAAAGCATCAGAGATTCGTTTGATTGGTCGTGGAGTGCCACAGGGGTCGATTCTTAGTCCCATTCTGTTTTCTATTTATACTGCTGACTTGCCGAGGCATATATTAACATGCAAATATCATTTATACGCCGATGATACTCAGGTATATCATTCTTTTACACCTGGGGATGTCGAAACAGCAGTTCAAGATATTAATAGTGATTTAGAACGGATTTTTGACTGGGCGCATAGTAATTCTTTAGTTTTAAATCCGTTGAAATCAAAATACTTAATTATAGGAACAAAGAGGCAGATTGTAGACAGTGATGATGCGAAAATATCTGTTCATGGTCAAATTATTCCCAAAGTAAACGAGGCAAAGAATCTTGGCTTAATTATAGATAGTGAGCTAAGGTACGTTACACACATAAACATGAAAATTAGAAATTCTTTCTATAAACTAAAATCCCTTTATACCATAAGAAAATATTTGAAAGTCGAAGTAAGAGAAACGCTGGTGGATTCTTTAGTACTGTCACCCTTTAATTATTGTGACTCTGTGTATGGTCCTAGACTTTGGGCTAAAACGGAACATGCTATACAGAGACTACAGAATGCTTGCGCTCGTTTTTGTTATGATGTTCCCAAAAGAGCGCATATTACACCCTTCCTAAATGAAAGAGGAATTCTTAAAATGAAAGCCCGTAGAGAACTACATTTTTCGTGTATCACTCATAGAGTGATCTGGAACAAATCACCTAAGTACTTGTACGATAAACTCAAATGGAAAGATAGGAGTAAAAAGCAAAATATCAGATCAAATGATCAGAACCTTCTGGAAATACCGCAATATCATTTGGCTGGCTTCAGAGGTTGCTTTAAATACAAGACTGCGAAAGTGTGGAATACATTGCCTCCACCTTTAAGAAAAAAAATAAGTACGCTCACATTCAAAAACAAAATTAAATTAAAATTAATACTTCTGCAAAGGTCTAGTGTTTAAACAATCTCTGGTGACTTTTTATGTTCATGCTGTGCACATTCACACACACACACACACACACACACACACACAAAAACACCCTGACATACACACACTCAAATTTTTGCTATACATTTATATATGTTTGATAGAACCGCTTGTCTTTTTTTTCTCTGTATTTTGTGTGATTAATTGGTATCGGCTTTTGTTAATTAATTAATTTATCATTTATTTTTTGTTAATCATTTTATCATTTTTGTCACCCTCGAGTATAAAATGGTTATTTATAAAGGTTCAAGAGAAGGGTAAGAACTGAAAACCAGTGCTTTCAGTGTTGCCTAGTGTAGCCTGGGAGCAAGAACTGAGTTTCTTGCCTTTTGCTTACAAAATTGTTGAATAAGTATAAGAATGATCGTGATTTATTTCCGAAATTTTTTGTTAATCGTTTTGTTTTTCATATGTGTAAGCAATAAAAATTTATGATTATGATTATAAGAATAACAATAAACGTTAGATTTCCATTGTCCTAAAATAATATTATACATGTCAATTTTTAAAATTAATTAATTATTGAAAATTTACGTTTTTATTTATTATAATTATTTCATTACGAATTATTTATTTAGTCATTTTATTTTTAAAAAGTCTTCTATTTTATAGTAACATTGTTTATTATAATCTAAGGACAAAGCCCTGCCATGCCCACAGGTCCTTGTCACTTTCTACTTACCCTGATATTGACAAAAAACCGGGCAAGTGATAATCGGACTCGCGCACCGAGGGTTCCGTACTACTAAGGTAAAAATACCGTCTCAGGGATCCCGCACACGACCGAGAATCGGTGACCGATTTTTTGTTGGCATCCCGCTCTGACGTGTTATCACCTGAATCTTCCGTCCTTGTCCTGGCCGATAATCGCCCACCGATTCTCGGTCGTGTGCGGGAGCCCTTAGATATAGACGCGCAGTCAGCAAGAAGTGTATTAAATGCGTGCGAGTCCGACATGTCCTTGACCAGTTTTTATTATTTACTGTTATTCTGTAGCTTATGCACTACAAACATAGAAATTTTCACGCTTGTAAATGTTCCCGTTTTTACGATAGAGCTACAGCAAAATCGGGCAATAATCGCCCATAAAAAAAAGTTTTTAGTATGGAAGTCCCCCCCCCCCCCCCTTTTTATGTTATTTGTTGTTACAGCGCCAATAGAAATACATCATCTGTGAAAATTTCAACTGTCTACCTGTAACGGTTCATGAGATTATACCCTGCTGACAGACAGACACACAACGGAGGCATATTAATAGGATCACGTTTTTCACCCTTTCGGTACGGAACCCTAGTAATAAAATAATGGTAGGCAAATGAGTAGGCATTGCATTGATATACAGTAAACATTAACAATGTGTCTTAAAAAACAAATATTTTAGTTTTTCTATGGGTCTAAAGGAACAGTCAAAAAAATTAGAAAAATATTAGAGGTTTCCGGCTTGATTATAGTTAAAAGTTTATTAATTACGAACATTGGAATGAAAAATCTATTACTCATTAACAATAATATTTTTCCTAGCAAGAACTCAATTTTGGTTAATTTTATTAGCTGTCAAGAGCCTAATTCTGGCGGTCGGCTAATGGTAATATTATTTCGTTCTGCGCTATTAAGTTTGATAATAGACATGCATTGTTTTTTATCAGTTTATGGCAAAAAGTTAAATTTATGGAAGAAGTAAGGAGAAAATTTTGATTTCCTTTTTGATTTTGATAATACAAGGCAGGAAAATACTACAGTAAGGGCGCGTCCCCATTAGGCTTACAGGGAGCGGCAGTGAGAGTCCATTCATCGCGTACTGTACGCAGCTTGCGGAGTTTCGCTTGCGGCACACCACCCCGGACATTACATACTTGCATCGAACGCAAATTGCGAGGTCACGTAGGCTCGCATATCCAGTACAAAAGACCCTCAGAAGGACCACGAGAATCTCGCGGGCGGGTGCGTGTGGGCGTGCGGGGTGGTTTGCGGGCGGGGGGCGGAGAGTGTCCGTTCTGTATGATAGTACTATTACTTTATTCTGTGCTTGCGGAGCTGAGTTGCTGCGGCGGCTCAGCAGTCTGCTGACTACGCCGCGCCGCCGCCACGCTGCGCAGCGTCAAGCGTTCATAAATACTAACCGTACCCTCCCAAGAGTTAGCAAGCCGGGACGTGCCCTAAAAGCCTGCGCACACGGCAGACATGACATAAGCGGTCATGGCACACACATTTTCCCATATAAACTCAAGCTAAAAAGCAAAAGCCAAGCCTTTTGGTATTGTTGCTACACTTATAGGCTGGACGTGCACACCACGGGATCCTGCCTGATAACGTTTTCCCAATTTAAAAATCTCCTGTTTAAATGGCCATCAGAGTTTAAATGACCATCGTGTGGGTCAGAAGGTCGATGGCCGACCTCACAAACCCTGGTGACAAACTTGTTGAGCCTCCAAAGGCCTCAGACATGGCTCATCAATGACTACATCTGTATATAGTAGGCGGGATCAACGGCTTAATGTGCCTTCAGAAGCATGGAATCATCTAACTTTTCGGAAAATCAACCTGTTCAACCTGGTTCAACCTGGAACCTAACCAAACAAGAGAGGGCGCACAAAGGGATTTTTGTTTCACAGTGGCCCCACCGGGAATCGAACTCAGAACCTCCGGATCTAGAGCCGAGCGCTCTAACCACTAAACATACTTATTTTAAAAAATACTTACTTTTGTATCGGCGACTTTACTCTTATTAAATAAATTATTATACACTTTGACACTTTGGTGTTTGAAACACAGGCAACGAACTGGAAGATTAAATGTAAAAGCATGTTCCTTTTTGTGAATATGATTTTTTTATTTATATAATATAAACAAAGATATTCAATATTTTCTATTCAAGAAACTCAACACTCACTGTGTCACTTTCATTGACGTAAGAAAAACCCCCCTGGCGTAGTTTCCAAAATCTTTGGTCACTTTCGATTATCGCAGTTTTTTAAAAGAAAATGACATATAATGAACGGTGTAAGAAGATATCACCCGAAAGAAAATAAAAACTGTGATTTCACACCTCTTTTAATAAGCAAACCTTGAAGCAGAACGATTTTCCTCAGTGAGCAAGACCAAGGAACATATAATACCTACTCACCTACGGAGCAAGACAAGCGAATCCAGAATTTGGAATGGATTATACGCCGAAGCAATTTATGATACATAAATAATATACTTACATAAAATTTTTGTTCTTCTTTAAGGATAATGTCGTAATGTAAGGAAAATTGTTCAGTTTGAAGGTCTGAATCTATGATTTCAGTTTTCGGGAGGTGTCTTGTCTGTGTTTTTTTTACAACCTTAATAAATTCGCATTCTTAGTCACATTAGAACACTTAAATCATCATCATCATTCGCCTGCCCTTGTCCAAATAAATAATTACATAAAAACTTTATCTGAACATTTATGTTTTTTTTTTTTCTAAATCTAAACTATAAATAAAATGTGGTTGAGCGGAGAGTGGACGAGTGTAAAGTTTATGTTTAGTTCGAAAGACCAGGTTGGATTTTTCTTATAGGTACTCTCACAAGTCGCACGATTGTGGGCCCTAGCCATAGGAATGGAGTATCTTTCGTGCTTAAAGAAATGAAAAACTCCTTAGTCAAAGTCCAAAAAAACACGCCGTATTAAATTTAACCCTATCAACTACTGTCCGTCTACCAACACCACCTATAAATCCGTCAACACTTTCCCCAGGCCCCAGTGTGTTCGCCATGCCAGAGGTGCAAGTTGAGGAATCCAGGCGGTTCATGGAAGACAGTCTTACAGCTTGTGGAGTTCCATACGACGAGGCTAAGGAACACGCTGCGTTGCTACTCCATGCAGATTTGGCTGGACATTTCAGCCACGGGATGAACAGACTTGGTGAGTTAGTTTCACAAGAATATCGCACTTTGGGCTATCTTAGACGCTAAAGCTGGTGATGGAGCGGTTGTTGAAAGATAGTTTTATTGCTTCTAGAAAAACATCAGGAGGCTAAGGAACACGCTGCGTTATTTCAAACTTTAATCCCTCTCTTTCTCGATAATTTTATTATTAGTTTTTTTCGAAGAAGTGAGCAGGCGAGCCTCCTGGTGGTAAGAGGGCACCACCGCCCATAGCATTTATATGTACATAGTATTAAATCCACCAATGAGTGTGAGCGAGAAAGCAATATCATATGGTAATTCTGCAAGATGGAAAAGGATTTTAACCTCGCTGCGCTAGCAAGGTTAAAATCCCTTTGACAGATTATTACAATAAAATTGATCACACTAAAAACCAGCCTAGCAGTTATTTGCTTTTATTTGAGTTACATCGTAATAATTATTTGTAAATACAGTTCTCTTCAATGATGGCAATTAATTACTTAATTGGCTGAGGTGTTAATCATAAAAATAATCCCGACAAAATGCACATTTAACAGGTAAATTCTATGGACGGTCTCACTGCTATTTCGCTTTTATTTTCTGTTGAAGGTATGGAATAATATCATACGCACTGTTAATTTTTATAACTTGCATTGAAAATAGTCTAATTGTTGATAATTTGCGAAATTTGACACAAAGTTGCATCTTCCCCAGACGAACTTTGCACAAAAGCCCTACCTACCACCTTTAACGATAATTTTTTTTTCTGGTTATGCCAATAAAACATTATGAATTAATTTTTCCTTTTCAGAATTATACGTAAACGACCTGAGGTCAGGTGCCATGAATCCAGTAGCTAAACCAGTGATTCTCAAAGAGTCGCCGGCTACGGCTTGGGTTAACGGCTGCGATGGTTTGGGAGCCACAGTCGGCAACTTCTGTATGGACATAGCCATGCGCAAAGCTAAGCAAGTCGGCGTCGGATGGGTGTCAGCTAAACGTATGAAGATTGTTTTGTTTATTAACTATCGAAGCTTCTTGGTCTAGATATCATCATCATAACATCCCATAAAATGTCCACTGCTGGACTAGGAGCTCCCGTTCTAAATGCTTGATTTATTAAGGTGGATGTATCTACCTTAGAGTCCAAATAATGTACCACAGTATAATGGTGCGATACGTAGAAGGAAGCAGCTGCCTATCCTCCGGTTCAGTTTCCCTTACTTGCTTATCTATCGATGTGTGCGTCCACAGTGAATGCGCGGTTACTAGGGGATGTGGTGGGCGCTACGAGTCTGGGCGTGCGGTGGCGCGCATATACGCCGAGCGAGCGGTATGGCCACGTCCCTATCAGTGAGCCGCTCACTGTCTGCCTCCAGTACGCCTCCCTATATATTTGAAACGGAGTGTCCATTCAGCGCTTACTGTACGCAGTTTGCGGCGTTACGCTTGCGGATTCATTCAGTGAGCAGCTGAGTCGCCACGAACTATGCTTCCGGTCGGCGGCTCAGTCAGCTCACTACGCCGACGGAACGAACTGAGTAAGCGACCGATACGCCGCTCAGAGTCAGTCAGCTCATAGTGAGCGGCTCACTGTGAGGCTAATCGGGACGTGGTCTAAGACTACCGAGAGGTAACTAGGCCCGTAGTGCGGTGATAAGAACGTTTGAAAATCACGGGTGCTATCTCGCTCAGTCCCGTTACGCTAGGTTCCTTCCCGATACAACATGTTAATAGAATAAGTCAAACCCTCATACATGCCAACTGATTTTTATTTAAATAAATCCATTACCGTAAAAAAATCTTAAAAAAAGTTTTTTTTTTCTATAGGTATATTAAACTTAGAACTACAACAAATGCTCCAAGAGTTATGCACGGCAAGCTTTGAGTCCGGATTGATGATGAACATGTCAAAGACCAAACTTATGACAAACAGCACCAAATATAGCGTAACTGTAGATGGCGAGAGAATGCAGTATGTCCAGGAGTACTTATATCTGGGCCAAATAGTTTCCTTCCAGGCACGACAAGACAAAGAAGTTGCTAGACGCACTGAAAATGCCTGGAGAAGCTATTGGTCCATGAAAAGCTACATAAAAAGCGATCTTCCGATCACATTGAAGCGCAAACTAATGGACAGCTGCATTCTCCCGATTCTTACGTACGGTGTACCAAGGTCTTTGACAGAATATCAAAGATCCAGGCTCACGGTTTGCCAACGAGCAATGGAGCGCAGTATGCTGGGTCTGAAGCTTACTGATCGGGTCAGAAACACCATACTGCGCTCTACAACACAAATAGCCGACGTAGCCTATACCGCCGCCAAGCTCAAATGGGACTGGGCAGGCCACGTGTCCCGTATGTCGCCGGACCTATGGGCGAAGACCACCACTACCTGGCAGCCGCAAACCGACAAAAGGCGTCGAGGCCGACCAAGGCGCCGATGGCCCGATGAACTTGACACCTTTTGCAAGCTCTGGCAAGAGCGGGCTTTAGATAGGGACCAATGGAGGGAAGAGAGAGAGGCCTTTGCCCAGCAGTGGGACATTATAGGCTAGATAAGATAAGATATATTGTTATTTTAAAGTTTCATCATTGTTCTAGTTTCATCGTTGTTCTAGTCCGCGCACTTCGCGCACGCCATGCCCACTCTCCCCTCCTCATCGCTCATGAACCGCGCGGCTTCGCCGCCAGCGCGCGTTTCCACAGAAATATTTAGAATAGAAGCGGCAACAAAAAATTAAAAAAATTACCCCTTATTCCGTTAACACGTTGTATAGTGACCACAGTATGGACGCAAACGCGTTTTTCTAATGCACTGTGGATGTACACGTTAGTACACGAACGCCTAGATAACAAATAAATAATCATTCTTTAGATTATTGATAGCTCTTCTGAGCGCGCGGAGACTTCAATAATCTAAGAATAACTCCTAAAATTTTAAAAGATAATAAACTGTATACGCGTAAATAAGCACTGGATATTGTGTCAAAGCCAAAGTACAGCAGACACAGAATGTGTGTGTATAGTTTAGTACAGCCAAAAGCACGTCATCGTAGGGGCTAAAATTGCTCTTTTAGTGTCCAGCTTGATCTGCTCTTGACTGTACTTTCAATTATTTAACAGGTTGTAATCATTTTGGGATGGCGGGTTGGTGGGCACAGAAAGCAAAAGACGAGGGCCTCATTGGAATGGCTTGCACCAACTCTTCCCCCATCATGGTGCCCACGAGAGCCAAGAACGTAAGAATTGTTTAATTTAAATACCAAAACCACAGTATCGTTTGCTGTTAAAACTCCTATATTATTGTATGTTAAATCAAAGTATGCGTTTGATTTTCAGAGTGCAGTGGGAACAAACCCCATTGCTCTGTGTGCTCCAGCGAAAGATAACGATGCGCTTCTAGTTGACATGGCTAGCACAGCAGTCGCTATGGGAAAGGTAATAAGCAAACATGTCTTGTACAGTCAAGAGCACATCAAGCTTTACACGTCTCTTTCGAAATCCGATCTAGTTAGGTCTCATGTCTGGGAAAATTAGTTTTCCCCGTGTTTTTAAGCATTTTTTAAAGATACCGCGTTTTAGACAGAAACCTACAGCGTCATCTGTTGTCGGGTAACATAGCTTGCTCACCCGATGATATTTTAATGTTGGGGCGACTATTATAGAGCGAAGCTCAGTCGCCCAGGTACTATAATTATTATATAAGTCCCCCTCTCATTTTGACTCTGGGTGGGCTTCAAACCAGCCACTAGCTGTGCCCATAACTTCTCAATTTTTTTAAAGATGCTATAATGTAATTAATTTATGACTTTATGATTAATTTATGAACATAACTCAGACCATGATACCGAATAACTTTTCACATGAAACCTAGGTTGAAATAATGTAAATTTTGAACTTCCGTTAGAGGCTGCGTCAGTAAATAGCGCATTTAGTATGGGAAGTCAAAACATTGTTTCGTAGATATTTCGACTTAAGTTTCTTCGGAAAAGTTGTTCAATTTCATGGTCTAAGCAACGTGCTAAAATTATGTTGACTATTTCAGTTGGACCCTATGATATGTGTTTCTAGATTGAAGTACAAATACACAAAGAAGAACCTTTACTCGAAAGATGGGCGCTTGGGCCGGATGGAAGACCAACTACAGACGCACATTTGGTAAGAATCTGAACATTCTCATTGGGAAACGACCCAGAATGTTTTAATTACTACAGTCGAACTAATGTAGCTTGATTAGACAGCAGTGTGAGAGCAGGACGGAGCGATGTGCTACACATTAGAGCGATAGAGATAAGTATCAGACCAAGCTGCCTGCTTAGAACGCTCCCCGAGAGGAAATATATCTCGGAGAAATGTCACTTTAATTGGGGAATTATGTCATCTAATCTATCACTTCCAAGCGCGAATAAATGTCAGTGGAGGAAAATTATTAGCAAATTTACAAATTACGTTTTTGATATTTTAGACAGAGATAGCTTGATATACTAATACATGTTGCCATCCTTGTCTTTAAAAATGTGTCGCACTGCTCGGCTGTCAAAAAAACGTGACCATGCTTAAAGTCTTTAATCTATGGGCCTAGATAAACTGACAACTGGAGTGTGCTAAGTCGGCTGGTCTCACGCGTAGTAGACATACACATAGACACACATTTATTCAAAGGAAACAAGCACAGTACATACACAAAAAACAGAATCGAAATTATATAAAATTATTAGGTAACACATAAACACTTGAACAAAATATAAACTAAGCTAAAACCACATACTTAACCTAATTCAGCCCCAATGACAAAGTCCCATAGATATGGTTTATTATTTTTTTTATCGTATGTGCCACTAAGGCAGGAAACTTGTATGTACTGTGCCAGGCCAGTGAAATGGTCCTGACTCAGCTTAATGCCACAACTTACAAAGTAAGTGTGACGCTGATCATTCTGCCAGTACCAGGTGGTGAGAAGCCGAGATGCGTCGATGCAGAGATGGGAAGCCAGCAATAAACATGAGCTTTAATAAAATAGGAAAGTATAAATAAATTAAATAGGAAAATAAATAAAATAGGAAAATACAAAAAATAAGTAAATAAATACAATAAGTAAATAAATAAGTGTTGTAAGAATTATTTTTATGTACCTATAAGTGTTCTGTGCAGTGTATACCTATACTTAAGTTAAATAGATTTAATCTATGTACACCCAAACCTACCTGCAAATATGTCATCAAAACAAAAGAGAAAATTTCAGATACACGCTTCTAATGTTTTTTGCATAAGATATGTCTTGTATTTTAGTTTAAAGCCATTTTTTGAATTGACATTTCTTATGGGTGGTGGAATGTCATTCCATATCTTTGAAGCGGTGTATCTGAAACTCCTACAAAATGCAGCTGTTCGATGATCAGGAATGAGAAGCGGCGGGACACATGTGCGAAGATTATCATTGTTCCGAGCAGAACGCCACTTAATTTTTTTGTTTAAATATTCCGGTGTTCCGCTTTTCAATACATCAAACATAAGTGATGCTATGTAAAGTTTCTGTCGCTCCTTCATTTTTAGAATTCTTGATGAGTTTAAATAAGGTGTTATATGTGTGCGCGGGGGAATTTTAAAGCAAAACGTTAGTTTTCTAAAGATTTCGACTCTAACTTTGACGCACTATCACCACTACAACGTGTAACGGAAAGATGTGATAAAACTGAAGGTTGTAAATCTGCCCATGAAACTGAACAACTTTTCCCAAGGAATATAGGTCGAAATGCGAAAAATCTAATTTGACCTCTCATACAAAATGTGCTATCAGCTGATGCAGTTTCATGAGCAGATTCACACCCACTATCACTTCTTTCCGTTACACGCTGTATACTACTCGTAAGTGCATTTTTGCCTGTACTAAGAGCGCTCTTTAACCTTTCTCTGTTGAACTAAAAAAAATAATACATACAGTGGAACATAGAACCTCCTCCTTTTTTGAAGTCGGTTAAAAATAGACATATTTGTTGTCAGAAAATAATATAATACAGGTTGTCCAGTAATATGCACGACAAGTCGACAAACCGTTATAATATGTTTACAAGAACAAATCCAATAACTTTTTCCTCTTTTACTTTTGGAAATATGCAAGAATTTTTATTGACTCTTCATACAAATTGTCATGACTTGTGGTCATAACCAATGAGCTAAAAGTCGAAGAACAAATAGTTTGTTGGATTTGCTCTTGTAAACACATGATAACGGTTTGTCGTGCATTACGGAGCACCCCGTAGATACAACAAATTTAGTTATTTCCATGTTATTAAGCGAAACTTTAAAGGAGCATATTATTTTATGTAGGTATTTTTAGCAGAAAGTCCGTGATAATACGCCTGACGTAAATGAAAAGCAACCTCAAACGATAGTTGCTGTTATTTATATTACAGGCGTTCAACACAGGCAAACTTTTACCTTTGGGTGGATTTGAAGGCACAAGCGGCTACAAAGGGTACGGGCTCGGCACTTTGATTGAGGTTTTCTGTAGCGGACTTTCAGGTATGACTCTCGAAGCCCAGAGATTTTACATATGAGAATGTAATTAATCATGCTTTACACAACTGTTTAACTCTTACAAAAAAAGCAATGAGTTAGTAATAGTAATAAGTTTTCTTGTGACTTAGTGACTTATTTTTACAGTCTTAAAATATGATAGGAATATTTTAAAGAGATAGACTGTTTTAAAAATGGTGCCGTGACCAGGACTTTCTTCCAACTGGCAACTTTCATTAAGTATTGGTTTTATTCCCGTTGCCCTGCTAATTAATTAAATATTTTCGTCTTTTTATACAGAATGAAATGATTACCTGAGTCGATCCCATGACTACTTTAGTATTAACAGCGGAAAAAAATCGACTTCTGCGCATTTTTATATGAATCAAAATATCGTGAAAAATTACTAATCTATTTATTTTCGTAAGTGAACGGAGTACCTGATCGTGACCATCATAAATAAAATAAAAGCATTATACATGTACTTAGCGAGCTAAATTGCAACCTTTACCGTTTTTTAGGATCCAACGCCAGCCACCAAGTTCGTGGTTGGACTTTTGACAGCGATGAAGGATCCCCTAACTTGGGCCAGTGCTTCGTGGCGATAGACCCTAGTGTTTTCGCTCCTGGCTTTGAGCAGCGAATTTCTGAATGTTTGCGTCATTACAGGAGCCTGCAACCGGTATGGAAAAGATTCCTTTTGTTACTATCATCTGTAAAGTACTACCTATTACTGCTTTAGCGGTGTGTTCAACTTCGAAGGGTACGGCAAAGACGACCTCACTCACTTGTCGTACACACGGCAGCCAGCACGTAGAAACAAAACCAGTATAAGCTGAACCATCGCTACCCTACAAACACCCAAAACCAGAGACCCACTTTGTAACGTGCCGAATGCCGAAAGATCGAGAAATCCGGAGCCTTGTCATTGCCTCGTGCAGGATATATGTGTAGGGTTAAGAGAGCCAGTAAATGTGTCTTTACTTCTTAATGTGAGTATCTCAATTTTGTTGTCTTATTATTGTTAGTGGTTGAACGATGCATTATCTACAAGAAGTTGGATTGTTTAACGCTTTCGTTGGCGTAATTATTATTATACGTGGGACACTCAGAAATATTTGCGACACTAAAAAAAATTGTTCTACAGGTACATATATTTTTATTAAATCTTTTCAAAGTACTCTCCACCAGCCTCTATACAAAGATTCATGCGTCTGAACCAGTTTTCAAAACACTTTTTCCAGTCCGCCGTAGACACCTCGTTTACAGCCTGCTCGAACGCAGCCAGCGCATCTTCCGGCGACGAAAATTGTATCCCCTTGAGCTGATTTTTTATTTTTGGAAATAAAAAGAAGTCACACGGTGCTAGATCAGGGCTGTAAGGAGGGTGACCCAGGAGTTTGACTGGTGTGCTGTCCAGGAAGTCCCTCGTTTTGAGCGCGGTGTGTGCAGGCGCATTGTCGTGGTGGAGCAGTAGTCCGCGGAGCCCTGTGTTTGGTCGCTTGTTGCTCACAACAGAAAAAACTTCTGGTAAACATTTGGTAGTATACCATTCGGCGTTGATGCTTCTTTGATCTCGTAAGGGAATTGAGGCCAAGTGGTGAGGTCAAATTAAAAAAGCTGGCGATCAAAATCTTCCCCCCGCTTCGAGATCGCTTCACTTTGGTAGGCGTTGGTTCATTTTGAAACACCCAAACTGTCGACTGGCGCTTGGTTTCTGGATCGTATTGATAAATCCAGGACTCATCACCTGTTACGATGTCGTAAACACGCCGAGACGAGCCTGCTTCAAATTTGTTCAGCATATCACGGCACCATTCCACCCGGGCCTGCTTCTGAGCGTCGGTGAGGTAGTGCGGCACCCAGCGCGATACTATCCTCTTCACGCGAAGATGCCCGTGTAGAATCTCGTGAACGCTTCCCGATCCAATCTTTAATATGTGCTGAATCTCCTGATATGTAATTCGCCTATTATCTTGGATTAAATTTTTCACTGCTAGCACGTTTTCTTCCGTAATAGCCGTCAAAGGGCGACCGCTTCTTTCTTCATCCCCCAAGGTTGGTCGACCGCGCCTAAATTCGTTATACCAACGATACACGGTTGCCTTGGAGGGGCCTTCATCCATAAATGCCATTTGAAGTCTATCGAACGATTCATCCGGTTTCAGGCGACACTTGAAATCGTAAAAAATCATAGCTCTAAAATGTTCCCGGCGCAGATCCATTTTTCAGTAAGACACGATACTTTGAATTGGCTCGCAAAAAATGTGGAGGGAAATTTTGAAAATGGAACACACATATTTTTACTTACAAGTAATCATATTTTCGAAAAAGATTCTGACCGGCCAGTCTCCCATATATAAAAACTATTTTTCGCAATACTTTCTGAGTGGCCTGGTAATAATATTCCTAACTCTTAGTCCTCGACTACCTATACCGGAGACTGACAAAGCATGTCACAAGTTTTAGTCAGAGGTGATTGGCCTATTTGATTGTTTGATCACTTAGTGTAGCGACATACCTGCGGATCTATCCGACGCGGAGAGTTCCGCTCATTACGCTCGCAACGCTCTTTAGGTTACCTATAACACATCAGGGGGTGATCGTGATATTTGAACGATATTGCCAAAACGAAAACGTTTGGCTAATAAGTTAAACGTCGTCGTACAAAATAAATCTGGCTATGTTATTGATGCGCAGAAGATAAAAATGACATATCTTCATATGTCTTGACTTCTGCGCATCAACTGACATAGCCAGAGTTATTTTGTACGACGTAATACATTATGCCTTATCTAAGCGTTTTAGGCAAACGTTTTTGTTTTGGTAATGTCGTTCATATTACCACGATAACCGCACTGGTGGAATTTCCGCTGGTGTCATATTTGACAGATTTTTTCCGCGTCGGAATTTTTACAGTTGTGTCACTACACTTATTGACAAAAAACCTGTCCTAACCTATATGATATAAAAAATAATACCTATTATAAAAAAAAATGTAAAAATTCATTTTAATTTTCTACTGATAATTCGAACAGAATAAAATGAAGCCGTACCTACTTATTAATTTGCCAATGATGCAGGTGGACCCCTCTTTGCCAGTGCTGGCACCAGGCGACAAGGAGCGCATGAGCGAAGAGAGCACGTTGAAGAAAGGAACCATTGCGTACACGCAGCGACAGATCGACTCCTGCAACGCCATCGCTACGAAACTCGATATCGAGCCTTTAAAGATTCTCAAAAAATAAATGTAGATTACTATAAGTACTATTGAGATTCACGTGTGGTTTTTTCACTTTGAAATAATATGCATGTAGAATTGGATTTAATTATGAAAGGATAAGTGTAGATAATGTTATAAAGTGTATTGAAAGGTACTAGTGATCCTAGACGATTTGTTTTCGTCGGATGCTCTAATCAAGTATACAAACAAATTGTCCTGTTATAGGACCAAGTTTCATAGCATTGTTTCATACCTAAATCTAGACATGGCACTAGAGATTATCTGTAAATTATTATTTTTAACTTTAAATGCTCTAAAGGTAGCATTATAGTGCGGTCAGTTAGCTGTTTCACGTACACACGATTTACAATTTCACTAACTTTTTTCCAGGTACTAGTTAGGTACATAGCTCTCAATTTTTGATAGGATCCAATTCTTGACTTTAAAAAAAATTCCATAGAAAGTTTAAGAATTGGCTCCTATCAAAAATTGAGAGCTATGTACCTAACTAGTACCTGGAAAAAAATTGTTGCACTTTGGCGATATAAGACTATAAGGGAACGGACTATACAAAAACTTTCACAAAACGTGGAAACTTCACTGGCTCATTTGAACTATTTTGTGTGTTATACCTATTATGGAAAATGTAGCTGTTTGTTTCCCTATTATAATAAAATAAAAATAAAATAATTAAGGTTTACGACCAGATGTGCTACCTAGCAGGTGTGCTACCTACCTGTGAGCTGTAAAAATTCCAACCAATAGGATTGCTCCATTATCCTAGCTTTGAGCTGCTCTCGAAAACGAAGCGATCTTATTGATTGGAAATTTTCCACTCGAAAACGAAGCGATCTTATTGGTTGGAAAGTTTCCAGCTCACAGCTTTCCTCGCACAGTACTGGTGGAAAGGCAGCCTTAGGGCTCCAGCCAAGATGAGCCGAAAGGAGCAGAACACTACGAAGAGTTGCTTCAAAGTTTCTTCGTATTTTCCAGAGTATTTTCGAACCCTTATAGGTTAAGTGGTTTAGGAGCCTAAACTTTCAGAATATTAACATTTTCAATATCTAACGAATTGCAATAGTAGGTACTTCACTTAGTTTGTGTTAGTACCTGAGACATTACATATATTATAGGTAATTTATCGATGCTATAGCAATAAAATTCCATGGAGCTGACCCATACCATGTGATTGCGTCGTGCAGATTTGTAATTTAATGGGTAATTCTCAACTAAAGCACTTATTAAGTAGGTATTGTGTTCTGCGATGCAACATGTAATGGAACGTTTAAATGTTTCTGTAATTGGCATACCTATATAATGATATCAGGCAATAAAAGCGTTAATAAATACTTTACGGTTTATTTTAATGCCCATTATAAACATTGTAAACTTATTACCTTTCACCTAGTAACATGAGTTCAACTGGTTCAAAAGTTTAATAAATAAATATGGGAACATTTCACACAAGACAATCTAATTCCAAACTAGGAAAAGCCTGTATGAGTAAACACACATGATAAGATAAATAACGGGTAGACACAGAATAACGTAAAGTAACCGACGACATAGCTCTGAGAATCCTCTAGTTAAAATTTTAGAATTTGCAATATCTCGAAATAGTATGGCAGTGTTACAGAATATGTCATCACATTTTCTCTTGTATCTGTACTTGGACCAACTGCGACTTGGACGAAGTGCGTCTGGACGATCTGCGTTTTGGACCATCTGGGTTTTGGACCATCTGCTACTAGGTCAAAGTGGCAGTGGACAGGGCATCGCGCAAGGAGAACCGAGGGCGCTGGGGCATAAAGGTTCTAGAGTGGCGATCACGAACATAGACAGGTACTTCACAAGGTGCTGGATGCGAGTAGCGCAAGACCGGTCGTCATTGAAATCTTAGGGAAGGCCCATGTTCAGCAGTGGATGTCTTTCGGCTGATATGATGAGATACAGAATAAACCCATGTTCATCCATCATACAAATGTTTTGTCTGGGTAAGAACGAACCCGCAGATTGGTGAGTATTTTAGACTATTTTAGAAAACAGTAATTTTAGTAATCCAGCTTATGCAGCACGTAAAAAAAAAAACAGTTATTTAATTAATGTAGTTGCTCAACGTAGTAAATTTTCCTTCGAAAAAAGAGGTAAGCAAATTTAACTTTTTTTTATTCCCAAATGTGTTGAAAAACGTCGTCAAAATTGCGCACTTGCATCTTAATGTACTATTACTTACAAGTAGATATACATAATCAAAAAATATCCAAACATAAAATAGTAGGTGTGTGACCGATTTTCGAGGTCTAAAAATATGTGTACAATGTCTGTATTCAATGATAATACCTTCAATAATACAGTGGATGACTTTGAACTCCTTAACTGAACATATAAACGTTCGTGTTGAATTTTTTGTGGACCCTCATGAACATAAAGTTGTAAGTAGGTATTATGCCTTCGGGCACACGCACAAAAAATCTAAGTAATTGATCATTTTACAATAATGATGTTCTTAATGTCATATTTAAATTAGTGAATCGTGTTTTGCAAGGTATGCAAATTAGAGCTTCACAAAACTTGTACTCAGAACCAATTGGTTTTTTAGTTGACTTTTTGTAAGCTTTAGCGATGATTTATTTTGTTAGTTCGGGCTAAAAGTTGAATAAGCCTTTCATTCCGTCGTCGTCCACTGAACCGGAAACCAAGAGAAAGTAACTGCATTAAGTGCAAATTATCCGCACCACAATAAAGCAAATTCTGAGAAAACATGTCACATTCATTCATTGCATAATTTTATTTACCTAAAAAGGTCGCAAGCAAGGAGGTTTTAACCGCGAAGGGTGGGCTCCCTAGGTCGTAATTCGTTACCCCGAACAAAATGCATAGGAGATGTTTCACCTTCGGTTATCTAATGTACACCTGTTATCCAAAGACAAAAATGTATTATGTTTAATCCAGTAACTCTTTTCGTTTATGGGTAATTATGTAGTATAACCGAGAAAAATCATCAAAAATACGCATGTGATGTGGCACGGCAATATTCATTCAAGTCTCAGTGGTCCAACTAATAAAAAAAAACCGGCCAAGTGCGAGTCGGACTCGCGCACCGAGGGTTCCGTACCACCACATAATCATAATTGTATTATTTGAAATTTCAGTAAGTTAATGTGCTAGATTTTTTGAGTCCGACACGCGCTTGGCCAAATTTTATTATTTGTTGTTATTTTATAGCTTATGCACTATAAACGTACCAATTTTCAAGTTTGTAAGTGTTCCCGTTTTTAAAATAGAACTAAAACAAAAATCGCCTCCACGACCATCCAACATGACCCCTCTCTTATATGAATGTTCTTGAAACGGGAGCTCACCACAATTGGTTACCATTAGTTGTGAGAAAAGTTGTAATATTTAATGATTTCAGACTTTTCCCATTATTTGTACTGTGAGACCTAGCTTCTTGCCAAATTTCATAATTTTAGGTCAACGGGAAGTACCCTGTAGGTTTTGCATTTTTGCATAAATGTATGGAGATGACGACATAAAATGCCATATCTTTTGATGGCGTCGTTGTAAAAAATTGAAATTTTCAGATCTTGTGTGGTTCATGGACCCTAATATATGGTATCAATTTCAACCTGATACCTTTACCCGTTCGTGAGATAAAGGGTCTTGACAGACAGACAGACAGACAGACAGACGGACAACAAAGTGATCCTATAAGGGTTCCGTTTTTTTCTTTTGAGGTACGGAACCCTAAAAACGGTCAAGAGCGAGTTGGATTCGCGTGCCGAGGGTTCCGGTAAACCTATAATATTTTTAGAAGCAATTTGTCCATTTTTAGGACCGCAAAATATTTTTTTTTTGTAAATAAAATAAAAGGCTTTTGCATGTTTCTAAAAAACGGTGCCACTTAGAGAGATCGTTTTATTTTTCTTGTAATATTTTATAAAGGTCTGTCGACTATATTACTTCAGATTTTCCCTTGAGCAAACTTCGGAGATAAGGAATGGTATTTTTAAACGTTTTTCATCATAATTTGAAAACTCGGAGTTATAAAAAAAGAAACAGATATATATTTTAGAATTTACAAACGAATTCCTTTCATAATGATACCCCACCCATCCTACTAAGTAACCATAATTTAAAATTTTGACATCCCCATTTACAATAAAAATAACAATACTTTTGTAACTCTTTCATTTGCATTAAAGTTAGGCAATCATATTCTAAAACTGCTCCAAATTTCAAGTCGATAGCATGAGTGGTTGCTGAGATATACGTGGGACACTCAGAAATATTTGCGACACTAAAAAAAATTGTTCTACAGGTACATATATTTTTATTAAATCTTTTCAAAGTACTCTCCACCAGCCTCTATACAAAGATTCATGCGTCTGAACCAGTTTTCAAAACACTTTTTCCAGTCCGCCGTAGACACCTCGTTTACAGCCTGCTCGAACGCAGCCAGCGCATCTTCCGGCGACGAAAATTGTATCCCCTTGAGCTGATTTTTTATTTTTGGAAATAAAAAGAAGTCACACGGTGCTAGATCAGGGCTGTAAGGAGGGTGACCCAGGAGTTTGACTGGTGTGCTGTCCAGGAAGTCCCTCGTTTTGAGCGCGGTGTGTGCAGGCGCATTGTCGTGGTGGAGCAGTAGTCCGCGGAGCCCTGTGTTTGGTCGCTTGTTGCTCACAACAGAAAAAACTTCTGGTAAACATTTGGTAGTATACCATTCGGCGTTGATGCTTCTTTGATCTCGTAAGGGAATTGAGGCCAAGTGGCCAGTCAAATTAAAAAAGCTGGCGATCAAAATCTTCCCCCCGCTTCGAGATCGCTTCACTTTGGTAGGCGTTGGTTCATTTTGAAACACCCAAACTGTCGACTGGCGCTTGGTTTCTGGATCGTATTGATAAATCCAGGACTCATCACCTGTTACGATGTCGTAAACACGCCGAGACGAGCCTGCTTCAAATTTGTTCAGCATATCACGGCACCATTCCACCCGGGCCTGCTTCTGAGCGTCGGTGAGGTAGTGCGGCACCCAGCGCGATACTATCCTCCTCACGCGAAGATGCCCGTGTAGAATCTCGTGAACGCTTCCCGATCCAATCTTTAATATGTGCTGAATCTCCTGATATGTAATTCGCCTATTATCTTGGATTAAATTTTTCACTGCTAGCACGTTTTCTTTCGTAATAGCCGTCAAAGGGCGACCGCTTCTTTCTTCATCCCCCAAGGTTGGTCGACCGCGCCTAAATTCGTTATACCAACGATACACGGTTGCCTTGGAGGGGCCTTCATCCATAAATGCCATTTGAAGTCTATCGAACGATTCATCCGGTTTCAGGCGACACTTGAAATCGTAAAAAATCATAGCTCTAAAATGTTCCCGGCGCAGATCCATTTTTCAGTAAGACACGATACTTTGAATTGGCTCGCAAAAAATGTGGAGGGAAATTTTGAAAATGGAACACACATATTTTTACTTACAAGTAATCATATTTTCGAAAAAGATTCTGACCGGCCAGTCTCCCATATATAAAAACTATTTTTCGCAATACTTTCTGAGTGGCCTGGTACAGGTGTGACAGATAGACAGAAATGAATACATTTTCAAAATACTACAAACAAGTACACTAATCAATACTATTATTATGTCATCCCATACAAGACGTTCGCTTTCGTCATCTCAAAATTTAATGGCCCGTTGTCTAGATCCCCAGGTTTTCAACTTATCGAGATAATAATATACTGCATTCGATAGACTGGGAAGGAGGGTCTAGCTTACAGTCAGGGGTATAAAAGAGCCCATTGCCTAATGTTTTAAAAATGTCCCATCTTTGAAATATAATTTTCACATAACACTCATTTTTTATAATTTTTCAACGCGTATCTAGTGGGCAACGCGTTTTTCTGTTTTATTAGGGTCATTCCGAAGCATAGATTTGTGGCGAAGATTAGATAAAATAAACCTAATAGGTACGCCGTTTTTCCTTGTTTGCGCAAGCAAGCAAGTTTTTTAATACAACTTTTCTAAGGTAGGTGATAATTTTATTCATTAACATCTGACCCCCTACTAACGATCAAGTTAACTTTACGAGTGACTCTGACTGGGTCAACAACTGCTCAGTAACCGTGAGAATACCATCGTTTAGATAATTATATAACAACTATTCGTAACTATTACTCTACCTACCTTCCTTGAGTGTGTAATAAGGGCCAAGACTGTCAACGTACGAAATTACGGAAAATGTTAAGAATACGTTATCATCATAGCAAATGGCGTATAAAAATCATCATTGTTGCAGCTGCAACCTGTGGGAGTTATTGCGAGTTTTGGTTTTTACACAGAGCAACTGACGGCTGCAACCCAGAAGAAAAACTAGACCCAATGAGATAAAAGTTCTTAGCCAAAAAATACCCTTACCCTGCCTGTAAAACAATGTATCTTTTAAACAAATAAAGCCTTAAAGACTTTGCAACTTTGAAGCTTTTCTCCAAACATTTCAAAGGACTAAACTGGCTGGACTGGACTGGGCACTGGGCAGGGCTGGGGCAGTGACCTTGCCAGACCGGATACGTAACATCTACATTCGGGGCAGCCAATCCCTGAAAATTAATATTGTGAGCCGACTACGATGGTACGTGAACGCCCATCAGACCACATGACGCGAAAAGTGTTAGAGATGAGATCAGCCCCTAATGAAGCGAGGAAGATCTCGACTAACATGGATGAGAATAGTTGAGAAGGATTGAACAACGCAAAAATTCCACCTGAGACGCCCCGAGACCGAGTGTCCTGGCGAAGAATAGCTAGGGAGCCGACCCCAAATGATGGGATTAAGGCTAGGCAAAAAGAGTTTTCAAAGGTCTCAAATAGAAAAGACCTTACAACTTTACCTATTGTACGTACCTAGTAAGTAAGTACCGTTATAACATGGTTTTCTTTTCGTTTACCGTTTATCCTATTGTATTGTATGTAAGATTAGTTACTGTAGCTTATTTATGGCTGGCACAATGGACTGCGTTGGTTGGTGACCGCATTGTTGGTACGATAAGCATCCCATCCCCTGATTTATGATACCTAAGTCGCATCGCATTAAATATGTTTTTTAAAACCTCTATTGTAAAAACGGTAACAAATAAGCGTCGAACTTGGTTTGATTGTAGTGCAGCAGCAAAAAAACTGGCCAAGTACGAGTCGGACTTGTGCACTGAGGGATCCGTATCACTGAGTAAAAACCGGCCAAGTGCGAGTCGGACTCGCGCACTGAGGGTTCCGTACCACCACATAAACATAATTGTATTCGTTGAAATTTCAGTAAGTTAATGTGCTAGATTTTTTGAGTCCGACACGCGCTTGACGAAATTTTATTATTTGTTGTTATTTTTTAGCTTATGCACTATAAACATACCAATTTTCAAGTTTGTAAGTGTTCCCGTTTTTCAATAGAACTAAAACAAAAATCGCCTCAGCGACCATCCAACTTGACCCCTCTCTTATATGAATGTTCTTGAAACGGGAGCTCACCACAATTGGTTACCATTAGTTGTGAGAAAAGTTGTAATATTTAATGATTTCAGACTTTTCCCATTATTTGTACTGTGAGACCTAGCTTCTAGCCAAATTTCATAATTTTAGGTCAACGGGAAGTACCCTGTAGGTTTTGCATTTTTGAATAAAATATGTATGGAGATGAGGACATAAAATGCCATATCTTTTGATTGCATCGTTGTAAAAAATTGAAATTTTCAGATCTTGTGTGGTTTATGGATCCTAATATGTGGTATTAATTTCAACCTGATACATTTACCCGTTCGTGAGATAAAGGGTCTTGACAGACAGACAGACAGACAGGCAGACAGACAGACAGACGGACAACAAAGTGATCCTATAAGGGTTTCGTTTTTTTCTTTTGAGGTACGGAACCCTAAAAATACCGTGTTATTTAGGGACTCGCAGTCGCGTAGAAGTGTATTAAATGCGCTCGAGTTTAACTCGCACTTGCCCAGTTTTTATTATTTATTATTATTTTATAGTTAACGGACTCTAATTTTCACGCTTGTAAGTGTTCCCGTTTTTACGATAGAGCTAAAACAAACAAAACACACCAAAAAACAAGTTTCTTGTATGGGAACCCCCCTCATTTTTTAACTTTTTATTGTTTTTATTACTTGTTAGGTAAAACGCCATAATCTCACACATTCTCTGAAAATTTTAAGAATACCTATAGCTATAACGGTTCAAAAAATACAGCCTTCGGAGAGACATATACATAGAGTTACACGACTTCCGAGCTTCAAAGGTCCACGGACGGACATTCAAAACAAAAAACCGGCCAAGTGCGAGTCGGACTCGCGCACTGAAGGTCCCGTACAAATCTGTACGTATACAGCGTGAATTTGTAGTGGTTTCGCACCCGAAGCCCAGTGATTCTGCTCATGAAAACAAGTAACTTTCCCGAAGAAAAAAATTTTTTACTCGAAAAAAATTTTTGGACTCCCCATACAAAATGAGTCGATCACGTGACCACTTTACTATGGAGATGCGAAAAATTTTTTTCGAGTAAAAAATTTTTTTCTTCGGGAAAATTGCTTGTTATCATGAGCAGAATCACTGGGCTTCGGGTGCGAAACCACTACAAATTCACGCTGTATAAGTAAAACTTATGGTATTTTTATTGCATGAAAAACTTTATTATTTGATGTAACTAAAATGTATATTTGAGTTGATTGAATAAATGGTAAATTGCGGTTTACGATTTATGACGTATTAAAAAAAACTAGTTTCTAGATCTCGTTCAAACCAATTTTCGGTGAAAATTTGCATGGTAATGTACATCATATATTTTTTTTTATCATTCTCTTATTTTAGAAGTTACAGGGGGGGCGACACACATTTATAACTTTGGAAAAATTGGAAAAATTATTTTAGAAACCTCAATATCATTTTTGAAGACCTATTCATAGATACCCCACACGTATGGGTTTGATAAAAAAAATTGAGTTTCAGTTCTAAGTATGGGGATTGGGGAACCATAAAATTTATTGTTTTTTTTTTATTTTTGTGTAATAATCTTAATGCGGTTCACAGAATACATCTACTTACCAAGTTTCAACAGTATAGTTCTTATAGTTTCGGAAAAAAGTGGCTGTGACATACGGACGGACAGACAGACATGACGATTCCATAAGGGTTCCGTTTTTTGCCATTTGGCTACGGAACCCTAAAAAGAAGCTACAATAAAACACACTATTCATAAATCGCGTTTATGCTACTTGGGCTGTACTATCCAGCATGTAAATACACACGTTACCAATTAGTAGCAAAACTAGTAAAAGCTGAACTAGCGCTACGATACAAACCCCCGAAAAACAGACCCAATCAAGATCAGAGTGTGTTAAAATGCGATGATTTTTAAAACACGGGAAAAACAAATTGTCCCAGACATGACCTAGCTTAGCTAGATCGATTGTTATAAGAGTCGTTTTCGAGAAACCATTTACAAATAAACAGTATAGGATTAGGGAATTTAACACTAATATATAAAAGTAATTTTACTCTGTTTGTATAGAAAAAAGACTTGAGTAATAGGAACTTAACCTTTTTTTTTTTTTTTTTTTTTTTGACGAGGGGAAATCCTCAATGGATACCCGGTCGCTCGGGGCAGCGGCCGGGTTATGTCAGACTTCTACTGACTAAAACCCCCCGGTGACCATCCTCGGCGCATGACGGGTGACTCTGGGATCTCCTGAGGAACGCGACCAGTGTCACCCTCGCGCGGTGCTCGTGCCCTTCTTCTGTTATTTAATCTTCCTCACTGCGAAGCAGTAGTAATACGAGGTCACATCGCGTTACTACATTCCGCTGGTCGTTTGAAAGGGGTGGTCAGGTCCCCCACCCTGACCACCCGCGACCTGGGGCGCCCGCACCTGGGGCATATTGGGACGTACTGAAGTGGCTCTGCTATTCAGAGCCCTTTGTCGTCTCCTTCTTGCGGGGTCGGCTCTTTCCCGATCCCGCTCAGCTGCTTCCTTCCGGACCATGACAGTCTCGCAGAAGGAAACAGCTGCATCCCAGGTGCTATCTCTCCCCAACATTGCCTCTATTAGGGCCGGTGGAGAGAGATCTTGCCCGACTTCTTCGACCAGAACCTGCCTCTCGGCGTTCCAGGCAGGACACTCCGCGAGCGTATGCTGCGCTGAGTCCTGGTCGGCTTCGCAGTGGTGGCAGTCTGCCGTTCGCTCCCTGCCGATTCTGTTCAGGTACTCACCGAAACATCCATGTCCGGTGAGTACCTGTGTCAGGCGGTAGGTTACACGACCCTTCCGCTCCAGCCATGCTTGGAAGCACGGCAGGATGGCAGCGACGATTCGCTGACGAATCGCTCGTGGCTCATGTAGTCGCTCGCGCCAGCAATTGAGCGCTCTTTGGTTTGCCCTCTTTCGCAGCTGCTCGACCTCCGTTTCAGGCGTTGCCCCATTCCTCCGGCGTAGCGCATGGTAAACCCTGGTATCCATTACCGCCAGAATGTCCAGCGGAGGAAATCGCGCCAGGAGAGTAGCCGCCTCATATGAGATGGTCCTATACCCTCGAGCGACCCTAATCGCCATCTGGCGCTGCACAGCATTTAGTTTAGCTACGCAGCGTCGTTTGGTTGTCAGTCGGTCTGACCATGCTGGTGCCCCATACAGCGCGATGGAGCGAATGACCCCAGCATAGAGGCTACGGATCCCTTCCTTTGGTCCCCCGAGATTTGGCAGCAGTCTTTGCAGGGCATTTGCTACCTTTTGAATCCGGGGAACGAGATGGTTGAGGTGCTCTTCAAAATTGAAGCGCCCGTCCAGTATAATGCCCAGATACTTTATGTGTCGTCCTATCTGTACCTCCGCTTCGCCCACATGAACTACCATCGGTGGGGGTTCCAGCCTTCTAGGTAAACCATGGAACCACAGCGCCTCAGTCTTGTGAGCCGCTATAGCCAATCCTAGCTCGTGGATTTTGCCCACTACCAGTGCGACACCCTGTTCGGCGAGATTAACGGTCCGCTCAAAATTCTTCCCTTCAGCCAGAATCAGAGTGTCGTCTGCATAGCAAACGACATTGACGCCGGTGGGAAGTTCTACTCTCAGGACAGCATCGTATGCGAGGTTCCACAGAGACGGGCCTAGCACCGATCCCTGAGGGACCCCACACACGACCCTTCTTTGCTCTACGGTACCGTTACGCCCCACATACTGGATGCCCCTGTCAGACAAGTAGTTTGTGATTATGGCCCGCAGGTAGGGAGGCACTTGGTGGTAGGTTAAGGCCTCCCGTATTGCACTCCAAGGAAGGGAGTTAAAGGCGTTGACTATGTCCAAGCTAACGGCCAACACCACCCTTCCCTGGGATACAGCCTGCTCCGACAGATTCCGGACGCGTAGGATGGCATCTACTGTTGATCGGCCTTGCCGGAAGCCAAACTGACTGTCAGACAGGTCCGGGCCTTCTTCTGCTAGGTGTTTGCTGAGCCGGCGGGCTATAATCCTCTCAAACAACTTACCCACTTCGTCCAACAGGCATATAGGACGGTACGCCGAGGGTGAATCCACAGGCCTTCCTTCTTTTTTCAAAAGAACGAGTTTTGCCTGCTTCCAACTCGTTGGGAAGATACCGGAACGAAGACAGCTGCTAAAGAGTCGCCTCAGTCTGTCTCCCAAGACCGTTAGGGCTATTACCCATGCCCGACCAGGTATACCGTCAGGTCCTGGCGCAGTGTTTCGTGCGGCAAGACGTTTAATAGCCAATTTCAACTCTACCTCCGAAACTTCAAAGTCATCAGACCATATCGCAGGCTGTGGGAGGTCGGCAGACGGTTCGACCAGCCGAGGGAAAAGCGTGTCTATTATTGTTTTGACAAAGTTCCCGTCAAGTGTTTCCGTCAATGGTGGGGTCCAAGGACGCAATTTTCCGAGAACCATGCGATACGGGCGCCCCCAGGGGTCTCTGTTAAGGTCCTTCAGTAGCTCATCCCACGACTTATCCCTCGCATCGGCAATTGCGTGCTGCAAAGCCATTGTAGCATCTCTGTATGCCTCATAGGCAGTTTTCTTTTCTTCCTCTGTAGACCGCCGCCGTCTCCGGGCCCTGGTGTACTCCCGTCTGGTGGACAAGCAAGTCGATCTTAGCTGACTAATATGCTCTGACCACCAGTATATTGGCTTTTTTAGCGCAAATTTGACCCGGGGCATAGAAGCGTCGCAGACCGAAGTCATTGTTCCTCTGAACCATAATGCTTCCCTTTCTGGTGAGGGCCACTCGATCTGAGTCGAAGGTGTCACCCAGTCAGCGACGTGAGCTGCAGAGAGCAGGTTGTCCCGGTCCAGACATTTGAGCGCCCAGGCCAACTGATCGCTCCGCTGAGCACTAGCCGAGCGGCTGACATTGACATCGAATGTGATATGGCGGTGGTCTGATAATGTGACCGCGTCTTCTGCTACTATCCAACCTGATACCATTTGTGCGGCAGTAGGAGTTGCCCAGGAGAGATCAACGACCGACTCGCCCTGCCACCGGACACATGTAGGGACAGAGCCCCGATTCAGGAGCTGCAGATCAAGTGCAGCAGCCCATAATAGCAGGGTCTCACCCCTGATGTTGTCCCGGATATTACCCCAAGCTCTAGAGTGGGAATTGAAATCTCCTAGGACCAGCACCGGGCGGGGCAGGCATTGCCGAATATAACCCTCTAGCTTGTTAAGATATGCCTCAAAGTCCATGAAACTACGGTTTGGGGAGATATAACATCCTACCACCGCTAAGGAGCCCCATTCCACAGCTACTATTCCTTCATCTGATGCTAGTTTAAGGCAAGGAGGATCACCAGGGCTGCCAGCCCAGTATATAGCGACAGAGCCAGTATCATCACCGAACCAGCGAGGATGATCCGGGAGTCTATACGGCTCTGCCACCACAGCCAGAGCAACCGACCTCTCCGCGAGGGTTTGCAAGAGTAAATCTTGCGCCACGCGGCAGTGGTTTAGGTTACCCTGAAGAATCTTGAAGGTACGATCGAATTTTATAGATCCATTACCTCCTGTTGCGGGCTTGGGCCCGTTTGAGATCCCGCAACCCTCGCTTGTGCGGCATCCCCTCCACTTTTTGCTGCTGACTTTCCAGCACCTGCCTTCTTATTGCCTTTCTTAGGAGGCAAACAACTTTTACTGCCCATCCTGTGCTCGGCAGGTTTACCAGCATCAGCGCAGAGTGGGCATTTTGTCGTCAAGGCTAAGCAATCGCGGACGCCATGGCCTGGCTGGCCGCACTTGAAGCATAATGTACTTCGGTCCACTGTACTTTTGCACTGAGCACGGACGTGTCCAAATTCTAGACAGCGGAAACACTGCAAAGGCCTCGCCGCTAAAACTTCTACACGGGCAGAGACCCAGCCTACTCTTAACCGCTTATCCGCAGCAATCTTGCGAACAGCTGCTAGTGGACATCTCACCCACACTGAACCTAGAGTCGATGTTTTGGTGCGACGAATTTCTCCCACTCTCACCTCTGCTGGATTGCAGCCACCCGATTCTACCACAGCGTTTGTGACGTCCAACGGAGTTACCGAATCGTCAAGGTCTAATACCCTTAGCTCACCAGTTTTACTCGGTCGTGCAACGAGAACTCCCATATCACAAAGGACCGTTTTCATAGCTTCGGCCAACGCATCAGCTTTGGTGGCCCCGTCAGCCCCAGCTACCTCTAGCAACAAGCCGCCATTGATGGCCCGCTTTTGCCGTACGTCAGTGATGCCGAAATCAGGAAGCTTTATATGTTCCTTGGCAGCCTCCATCGCTTGAGCGTAGGTGACGGTACCTCCCTCTGGGATCGTGACTGAGATAGCTGCAGTACGAGGTGGCTTTTGTGGTTTGACCTTATCTTTACCCTTCTTTTTGGTATTAGAAGAGGGAAGGAGTACAGTCCGGGGAGTGGGCTCCTTAGCCTTGGTCTTCTTTTTCCTTCCTACTACTTCTGTCCATGTCGTGGAGGGAATCTGCTGAGTCCGGGGTTCAGATTTCCGCGTTTGCTCTTTTGGATTCGAAGCCACCTCCTCAAAAGGAAATTTCTTCCACTTTGTTTTTTTCCTGTTTTGCACACCCGCAGCTTTGTTTAGCTCGGCCGACTGCGGGTTTCTGGATTTATTGCCCAGGGGAGGTCTTATCACTCCTTCAGGAAACAGCTGGGTACGGAAATACTCCAGTTTTCCGTCCATCATGACCCTAATTTGGTCTAAAGAAACAGGTTCTTGACCATTAGGGACAGATCTCATAGGTGAGTGCCGTGTCTCTTCCATTTTCTGGGAGCGTAGTTCATCAACCTCCACCGTTAACGTGGCTATTCGCGTGGAAAGACTGTCTACCTTTGAGCGTAGTAGCTCATTTTCTCTTTCTAGGCGTTCTGTTTCTAACCTGTCGGTCAGTTCAGTAGTTGCTGCCTGAGCCACTCTGACCGCCATCCTCAGAGCCCGCACAAATTCGCCTTTGATGTTGCTGGACTTGTCCGTAACTCTCTCAACCGTACTAAGGCTCTCCATTACTTTCGCTGCTAGGTCAGCGGTAGGTTGAGTCCTCATTTGTTCGTGGAGGTCCTCAGCCCTAGGTAGGGAGAGCTTTGCCTTCGTTTTTTTAGGGACATAATTGGGTGTAGCAAAATATTCACTATCCCCATCTGTGCCAGGCTTCCTCTTTGAGTCAGGTGAACTGTCAACCGGGCGAGGCATCGTCCTTTTCCGTTTCTGCGACTTTGAGGACGCGGAAGAAATTACAGACATAAAAGATATGTCCGAGTCCTCCCCGTCACTGTCCCTCGCCAAGCTGGTAGGCGTATCGGGACGAGAAGCTTGCGAGCGAGTCCTTGCACTCCCTCGTCTTACCGTCTTCCGTTTTTCATTTTTATCAGTGTCCGTTTCTTCGTATGCCAGGTCGTTGTTTTTTGTATCAAATGTAAGCAAATTGTTTGCCCCCCCAGAATACGGTGGGCGGCCCGAGCTATGCTCGGGGAGGGATTCTCCGCTAGCAGCGGTACCCTCCTGGGGTAGTTTGTTTTCTAAACGTGCTTCCATTTTTATCTCCCTTCTAACGTCAGTTTGCAGTACGCCCGCCGTAGCTAGAAGCTTCGCCGGCCGCTGCCTGGTGCAGGATCCTTGCGACAGAGTATGTCGTCATCGGCTCCAGCCCAGTACTGGAAAGTGCTGCGCACATGCCACCTCCAGCTGGTTATGGTTCGCGCCGGGTGTACACCCGGTACCACCCATATCTGGGTGGCGTTCCCCTATCCACCACCTGGGGACGCGCCCGATGGGAGAACCAGAACTCCACACGGGAGGAACTTAACCTGCCTTAAGGTGTCTAGTGTTTTAAGGTGTCTATCTATAGTGTTCGTAACGTAGCTCTGGTTCTTTTTATACTGGTTGTATTCCCAAATAATCTGCGGCCGTGTGTAATAATCTTGATTCTAGTTCATATAACTAATATTATTAGGTAATAGTTGAATGAGCCACACATAATATCTGTCACTTAATTACGTCATAATGTGCTATCGGACCGGATGGTGAAAGTGAGTCGTTAGTGGAATACTAGAATTCTATTTACTAAGTTTGTTGAAGGAAATGGAATGTTAATTCATTCCATTATATCATTCATCATCAATTCATAATCATATCAGCCGAAAGACGTCCACTGCTGCAATAATATTATTATTTATTCGCACGCTCACACGGTATGTTAAAAAAATCTAAAATTACAAGCATGGTGCACCAACAAGTTAGTATGCAAATTTTAAAAAAGGATGATAAATTATTTATAAGGTAATGTCAAACATAAAATGTTAGTGTAAAAATGTTAAACATACTCGTACCTCCAAATGTCAATTAAAAAATTCAAAATAAAAGTTAACGAAATTTCGTTTTTAAATCTGATGTATCTCATTTCATAATGGAAACATATCCTTCAGCGGGAATACATATAATCAAAATGGAAGGCATTAGCGGCAGACCTTGTACACTCAACAGCACGTCAGTAGAAACACTTTGGACCTTATGGCATGGTAATAAAGTTAAAAATGTTTCCACTAACGTGCTGTTGCCTATACGAAGTAAGAAAGATCATAAAAAATTTTCTGGCTTGTACCGTAAAAGGCGAATAAGAGAACCTGAGGCTGAGTTGCAGAGTTAAGACTCTTCACATTTATTTTGTGTCATGCTTACTATCATCAGCATTGCCATATTCTATTTTTACCAATGGTTTTTCGAAGGCGGCTACCTAACCTAGGGGAACGAGGGCACTGGTTTTTACACAGAGCGACTGCTACCCGACCTCCGCAGCCCAGAGGGCAAACCAGGCCCAACTAGATTAGGCTTTGCCGGGTTAGTGGCCAACCTAGCTGACAGTTTTCAAGCTGCCAAATGATTTATGACTTGGATTAACGACTACTATACTTCACAGTAGTCGGGACCAATGGCTTAACGTGCCTTCCGAATCACGGAAACACTCTTGCTGTTGTGCCACTAGCGGTCACCCACCTGGTTTCTGACCACGGCCAACTTTGTTTAACTTTCGTGATTGGAAAGAAAGAGCAACTAACATTGGCCACGAGCGCTTCTTGTGTCAAGCTTTCCAACCATTAAGGCGATTCTCACTGTTTTTTTGAGACGATATAAGTAGGTCGTTATTTAAGAAATAAATCTGAAAAAAATATATGTTGAGTTATCCATGTTTAAGCTATAGTTTGTACGTTTACTTTTTCGAAACAATTTAAAATATCTTAAAAAAATAAAATAAAGCAAAGTGCTTTTTTCTTCCAAAATCACACTAAATTCGATATTTCTCCTAAATGGATGGATGGATTTTCAAAATTTTTGCAGGAAATTATTTGTTGTAACTTGGTTGTCAAACTGTACATATCGTTATAAAATCAGTCAATGTCTTGATACGTAAATCCTAATTTATCCCAGTCTGCACGACCAATTAGTCTGTACGACCGATCGTAACAGCCACGTTGCAGAGCACTCTAATATGAACGTTATTCACGTGTCGATGACGTCGACATTTACATTGACGTACTTGTAGCTGCCAATTTTACTGCGAGAAGCGCCTTAAAATGTGTACAGTCGAGAGCACGTAAAGCTTGGAGCTTGCAGCGCAGCTCTTCTACGTCGAAAGGAATAACTGCAGTACAAAACCCAATGTGAAAAGCACGACGAGCTCTTTACTGTACAGTCAACGACAGGTCAAGCTTGACACTTGCAGCGCGACTCTAGCCCTTACATCTATTGAAATAAGAACGGTACAAAGTCCAAAGTGTCAAGCTTGATGTGCTCTTGACTGTACCTCCTTAGTCTGCATCTAACGGTTAAAACTGGTTAACTCTAAATACAAATTGACAAAAAACTAGCTTATAAATGCAAATATAAATAGTACAATAAAAAAACAGTTGTAAAAAAGCTCGTTAACTTTTGTGATCCAGTCAGAACGGCTACAAATTTTAATTGTAAAGTGAATGATTTATAGCGAAATCTAATGATAAATAGCCTGAGACCTAATTGATAGATAATTCGAAGGCAAATTGTATAATTCGCTGCTTTACATAATGCCTAGACATTTTACAAAACGGCAAGTAATTCGTTTCTGGCGTTATGGTCGTAAGTTAATCTAACCCAACCTAACCTAACCGACTGCCTTGGCTAACGTATCTAAAATGCGTTTACAACCTGCAGTCGCCATTTTACAAAAACCGGTCAAATGCGAGTCGGACTCGCACGCCTTGGATTAAGATATATTTATTTAGAACCAATATTGTCCATTTTAGGACCGCAAAACTAAATTTGTTTGTAAAGGTTTTTTGCAGATTTCTAAAAAAACTGTGAAAAACCTCAACCAAACCAAACTTCTGCTCGGGAATTATATTTTTTTTCACATTTGAACCTGAAAACTAACAGTCGTAGGTACATAATACCCCCTCGACCTACAGACGACAGCTTAAAATTTTAATCCCCCCCCTATTTAACAATATTTCTATACTATTAAACGAACAATATTTTATATATTTGGATGCATATTTGTAATCGGTTTCTCGAAAACGGCTCTAACGATTTCGATGAAATTTACCACCACCATGCGATGTTTTTTTACTCTATCGCAGGTTACTCGTACACGCATGCGTGTGTACAGTCAAGAACGTAAATAATAAATATTTTTATTATAACAGTTTCTGTTTTCAGATTTTTCTATAAAGTAGAAAGTCGTAAATTTACATTAATATTCGGCGAACTTTTGATAGATTCTTCCCAATAGCTCGTCAAAACAACGAATGGATATTCGGAAGCAATGCTTAAACTTGCCTTCATTGCTTCTCAGTTTTATAATTTACATGAAATATTCCAGTAGATAATCCGGTTTCAATATAGGGGTCAGCCCTGAATCGCTTTTATTTTTATTTATCTTGAAAATAAGATACGCTACAATTACTTATTTTATGAAGTCCATTTTTCTGCACGACTTTACTCAATGGCGATCCGGATAGAAGTGATGCGGAGCGACTAGTTGTTCCCCGGACGGTCCGCAACCGGTTGCCATCCGGATGCGTTCGAGGTCCGGATCCGGAGAGAAATCTGTATGACAGGAAAAGCGCCTTAAGCGTTTTTTTTAAATACCGTGTTTAGACAGATACCTACAGCGCCATCTGTTGGCAGGTAGCATAGCTTGCTTACCCGATGATATTTTCATGTTGAGGCGGGTATTATAGAGCGAAGCTCAGGCGGTACAGGTACAATATCTTTAATTTTTGGGGTTCCGTACCTCAAAAGAAAAAAAACGGAACCCTTATAGGATCACTTTGTTGTCCGTCTGTCTGTCTGTCTGTCTGTCAAGACCCTTTATCTCACGAACGGGTAGAGGTATCAGGTTGAAATTAATACCATATATTAGGGTCCATGAACCACACTAGATCTGAAAATTTCAATTTTATACAACGACGCAATCAAAAGATATGGCATTTTATGTCCTCATCTCCATACATTTATGCAAAGGGTTCCGTTTTTTTCTTTTGAGGTACGGAACCCTAAAAAGTAGCCGGTTTAGTTCGTTTAAGTCTGATTGACAGTACCTACATCGAGTTAAGTTTTTTTTTTTAATTTTATCTTTAGACAGACTAGACTGGATTCAGTGAGTTCATTTTATATTTCTATCTATCTAGTTACTTTTAAATATCCGTTCCAGATCAACTTAAATTAGAAAGCTTACCCTGATAACTTAGCGGTCACAAACAACTGCGGTCCATGGAGCCAGCCGCAACTCTAACAAGCGTGGTGACTATGGTGCTTGCCTTGCGAAATGTAAGTACGTACCATGCGTTTTTTCTGGAATTCGAGTGATTTCCGTGTCCTTCAGTGGCCGTTAATGAGATGTTATAACCCATAACTTCATAGCTTAGCGTATCACTTATAGCTTTGTATTGAAAAAGTGCTAACCACCTTAAGAGATTCGAACCCAAGAACCCAAGAGATAGACCAACTCTTTCGCCACTAAACCATTATCCAGTTTACGTAACTAAACAACTTGGAATTGTAATGTTTTCTGATAATATCTTATTATTTTTTCGTTCCGAATACGCAGTTTTGCGTATCGCCGGTAAAAGCAGTTTGAAATCCTATGACAGTAATTTGTTGTACCTATAACCATTTTTTTTTCGTTTATTTTAACGTTTACCAACACATGTTGTAGCTATGTCAAAAGCAATCGGCTAAAGCTGACAGAAAAAACAAGTTTGTAAAACCATGTTATTCTTTCCGTCAAAAATACTCAGGTTTTAGTGTCATAGCTGCAAAATGTGTTGGTAAGCTTTGGCATAAAGAAAAAAAAAAATTATTTATACAGGGTGTAAGGGACAGCCTTCCGAATACTGAAAGGGCATGATCAGTCAATGTAACTGAACAACTTTCAGAAAACTTTCAGGAAACAAATAAATTTCGGCCTCTCCATACAAACTGTTCAATCAAGTTTGCAATTTTGGTTCGCTTTTGTTTGTTCGCTGAAAGTTGTTCAGTTACGTTGACTGATCATGCCCTTATAGTATTTGTAAGGCTATCCCTTACAGCCTTTATATAGTTTTTTTTGTTGTATTTTTTATGGAGCACGATTGGTCAATAAAACTGAACAACTGTCTAAGAAAAATGTTTTCGAATGTGAACAATAAATATGACAGTCTGGACATCGATTCTTGAATATCATGAGGTTATAATATTCCCCAAAAAATTAAGACCACAGACTTTCTGTTCAACATGTAACGAACAACATTTATTCATTATATAACAGTATTCGATTGTTAATTTGAGAAGTGATAAAAGATGTCTCGTACAACAACACTATTAGAACCACACACAATAGAGTAATTTCCATAATAAAATAGCCATTTTGTGGTGAGAAACTGTTGCGCGATGAGTTTGATGATACCACATACTTAGCACCAACAAGTTTTAAACTAAAACTTAAATATTTATATATTCAATATTTATTTAATTTAAGTGTTAATTTAAGCCACAGCACATATCTCGTCTAAAGCAACGCCGAGGGGCATGGTACCTAGAATTACTGTAAGGGCTTATCCCACCAAAAACATAACTGTTAAAAAGGGGGCCAAGTTCCTATCGGCTAATTGTTTGCCTAAAAAAGGGTTGAAATCCGATCCAATGCCAAGTTTAGATGCACTTTAATATCCATCATAATCGTCTTCATCAGCAGCCTGATCCACTAGTAAACATTTGCCATTCCCAAGACTCGCCACCATATCCAGTCCTCCGCCTACCGCATCCAGCCACTATCCGCCACCTTATTAGGGCTTAATGCAAAAACTTTTGTTGTACGATGTCGGAAATTTATAAAAAATATTTGATTTACCATACGAAATTTCCAATCATTCATTTAGTATGGAAAGACGACTTTTTTGCGAATTTCGAAATGTTGTAGAACAAAAGTTGCTGCATTTAGCCTTCCAAATAAGCCAAAAAAAGGTTTTACAAACCTTAAATAAAAGGTGGTTTTTAAAGTAAAAGGTTTTACTCGAATTTATTTTTTTTGTGAAAATTCTAAAATATTTTAAGAAAATTTTCACTTTCGATTTAAATCTAAGGCTGAAAGATTAGATAAGATAGGATTAATTTATACCACTGCAAGCATTTTAATTAATATTTTAGTATAGAGCATAAAACTAAACGATAACATTTTTAATCGACTCTTTCTTAAGTAACCCTATATTGGCGTGGCAAGCAAGATGCATGGGAAGAGGCAAAAAAAAATTCAATTCTTGTTTTTTCTCTGTGGTCTAGTTTAATAACTTCTGGATTTTTCTGATTTTAAAATAGAGTTATTATGTTATTCAATAAAAACTTATAACATTTGTTTGTTTATTTATTTCTTGTGGAAGTTATGACTTAGAAATCCATATTTATATGTGAGATTGTATTATATTTCCTGTTAAATGCAGGAAGTAGGACATGAGCCAGTGGCAGGTCGTGACTATGGTTCTGCCGCATCGCTATAATACTTTAGTTTAGTTAGGGTAGATTAAAAAGAACCTTTACGGAAAACAATAAAATCTGCGAATTACATGCCTTATAGCATTACCTGGGGGCCAATTCTTAAAAGTCACCGGGTGATATTCGAGATTTTTTAAATTAAAATAAGCCCTGTTAAGGTCCTCAACAGTAAGGATCAATGTTTGTTAATTATAAAATAATGTTCAGTTTTAAAATTACCAACATAACAATTTGAGTTTTATGAGTTTATAGTGGCTTTTTTTAATTTTAAAATCTCGAAAATCACCTGGTGACTTTCAAGAATTGGCCCCTGGTCGATTGAGCTTCGCTCTATAATAGCCGCCTCAACTTTAAAATATCATCGGGTATGGAAGCTATGCTACCCGCCAATAGATGGCACTGTAGGATTCTGTCTAAATGCGTATTTTAAATAAACGCTTAAAATACGGAGAAAACGAATTTTCCCAGACATGACACCTAGCTAGATGGATTTTTGCTCCCAAAAACCCTCGTATTTCACCGAAATCGTTAGAGCCGTTTTAGTGAAACCGATTACATTAATGTATATACAAATATTGCTCGTTTAATAGTATAGGATTTCACGAAATAAGATGTCGTTTAGTAAACAAACGTTCCTGTTAGTATGTTGTAAAAACCTACAAATGTTGCCTTGTACAAACGTGTTCCTGTTAGTATGTTGTAACAACGTAGGTACAAATGTTGCCTTGTACAAACGTTTGCCTCGTCTAATTGACGAGAAATCTCTTCATAACTGTAAAACATTTGTACTAACGTTCTATTCTTCCATGGAATGGAATATAAACGGTCGTTTAACTACTAAATCATATCCTTTCGTGGAATGCTCTTGACATACACACAAGGAAGTAAGGTATGCGCGGACGCAGCCAAACGGAACCAACGAAGATTGCTCTACAAGTCTTACTACAGAATACTCAATACGTTACGACAAGCTAGTATTTGGACCATGAACTGTATAATTTAATGCTAATTTCTGATAACGGTTGGCAACATGTAAGCTAGACCGATCGACCTACCTACAGTCTAAATAAAGACCCCTTTACACATCGTTAAACCGTGAGGTACCGGCAAAGAATAGTACCAACCCTTATTTACCCGTGGGTGTCGTGAGAGGCGAATAAGGGTGTATAAACCGGAGGATGGGCAGCAGCATCTTTCTGTGTATCGTACCATCTCATATACTGACTGAGGCCACCAATAACAGCGGTTGCAAGCCGCAAGGCTTCTAAGCGTGGTGACTATGGTAAATTCCCCTCCATAGAACTAATCATTTTTAGGGTTCCGATACCAAAATGGTAAAAAAAAGGAACCCTTATGGTGAGACTTTGTCTGTCTGTCTGTCCGTCTGTCTGTCACACCTCTATATCTCAGCAACCACTCATGCTATCGACTTGAAATTTGGAATAGTTTTAGAATATAGTTGCCCAACTTAATTGCACATAAAAGAATTTTGAAAAAAAAAATGATTATTAATGTAAAGGGGGCCAAATTTCAAATTGTCGCTACTAGGTCGAATGGGGTATCATATGAAAGGGCTTTACTTGTACATTCTAAAATATATTTTTGAATTTTTATACGTCTCTTAGTTTTCAAATTATGATGAAAAATGTCAAAAAAAAACCATTCCCCCCCTTATCTCCGAAGTTTGTGAAAGGAAAAAGTTTATGTAAAAATTACAGCAAAAATAAAACGATTTTTCTAAGTTGCACAGTTTTTTAGAAATCTGCAAATAACCTTTACAAACAAATTTAGTTTTGCTTTCCTAAAAATGGACTTTATTGCTTCCAAAAATACAAAAAGTATATCGGAACCCTAGGCGCGTGAGTCCGACTCGCACTTGACCGGTTTTTTTCTGGAGTTCTTCCCTGTCCTGCAGTGGACGTTTCATGGGATTTTAAGAATGAATGAACAATTTCTTAACTCAGCTCGCTAACTAAATTACGCGACAGCTTTGAAGTGCGGGCGAAATGCACTCTTGAGTTGTTGCGTGGGGCTCAAAAACTTATTAGACCTTTTTCTTGAAGATCATACATCATCATCATCACATTCCATGAAACCTTCACTGCGGGACAGGGAGATCCCTCCAGAATCACAGCAAAAGGAGGGGAAGTACCATAGTTACCACACCACGTTAGCGTTGCGGCTTGCACCATGGACAACGGTTGTTGGTGACCGCAGTGTGGAAGGTAGTACGATACACGCACGCTGCTACCCTTCCTCCGGTTTTTTATCCCTTAGTGGCCTCTTGTGACATCCACGGGTACGGGGTAAGGATGGGTTGATACTATTCTTTTCCGGCACCACAACGGCAAGATAAGATCATTATCACCACTAAAAAGGAATACTTATCGTAAATTAACATAGTCATCTACTTATTAATTTATGTATTTATAGCCATAACACAAAGTTTATTGAACCTAACATCAAAACGAAGAAGACGCATAGTAAAATCACCGTGAGTAAAATAATCGTATGTATAGGTGTTAGTAGTGCTATAATGAGACGAATTTGCATAAATAACAGTCGATAGAAGTCTAAACTAAACAGTTTTAATCAAGTCGCAGATTTTGATGGTTTTTTTCTGGACACAAATGCAACAATTTTTTCTCTGCGACTTTTCATATCTCGCAAAATATTTACTTTCCTTATTTATTGGACCGATCAGTAAATTTTCTTGGAGAGATGACACTGATTTCCCGACTGACATTTTAACAAGCACCACCGACGATTTTGAAATACGAATGGTACAAATAGGGGGATATATGCATCAATTTTTTTAGGCGCATTTATTAACAAAATATTATGAAAGTGCCCTAGTAGAGATGACAAAAAGTGAAATTAAAATTTTAATCGGCTCAGAAATACGGTCAATGTAAGCATTTAAAGCTATTAGTTACGCGCCTATTTAAGCAGAGAGGTCCGACACGCACAGTGACGTCACAATGCACCACTTCCATATAAACTCCGCTCCGTGTTAAATTTCGTTTTGCTAGAAAGAGACAGAAACACATCTTCGATGGCTTATCTTTTTTAATTTTATGGTTATTCGAAAAAAATAATTACTGTATTTTTTATTACATGAATGAGGATAATTTTCTGATATAAAAAAAAATCATGCATATTCCCTATTAATCTTGATGTGCTCTTGACTGTACATACGAAGGAGGTTGAATTAGCAGCACTTACTGCTAAGCGTATCCATTTCTTGTAGGGGGGACCTTCATACTAAAATGTATGGATTTTTATCAAATCCCAAAAACGTAAAATTGTAATCTATCTCTCTGAGAAATATGTGACTTGGGACTAATAAATGTTATTTTTACAGTTTTTCTGGTAAAAATACTTACCATTCAGAAAAAAACGGTGATAAAAATCACGCGTAAAATGGTTATTTATTACGGATCATTTACGCTTCCGTTCTTAGTAAGTATTAATGATCAATTCACAAGTAAAAAAAGTTTAGAACAAACTTTAGAGAGCTAAAATATTCGATTTTTAAACATTTCGTGACTACATAGTATCATCGACTAGGAGAAGTTTTACATTTACAGACTATGTATAAGACGGACTCTACTTTACTCTGTGGTACATACTCTGTTTCATGTATTCTATGGTACATACCATTTAAAGATATAGAGCGACAAGAATCTATTGGCAAATGGATAAAACTCAAACTAACGCCGATGCTTTGGAAATTTGATACTATCTGGATATCTAAGTTCCGATGATGGATGAATCGGAGCTTACGCCGATGCCCTGGAATACTGGCACTTTACAGCCTATCACCGTCGTCCCACTGCCTAGATCCTTGGCACTCTATGCTAGATCCTTGGCACTCTAATACTCCTAATAAAAAAAATAGTCCCATGTGGTTTAAACTAGTCACATTATTAACACTGACAAAAGTAATAAATTCATCATAAGATTTAAAATATTCAATACTTATTAATGAAGTTCGACGTTTCTTGTACTAATTGACATATACCATTCAATTAAATTAAATGAAGGCCCGCGATCAATAACCTAAACTTTGACCTTAATGCAGTAAATTATTTATATCAATCGTTGTACGGTCAACCGATTGTCGGTAGAAACTTTTTCAACTCTATTACAACGCCATAAGGTCCAAAAGTGTTTCTACTGATGTGCGGCCGTGTGTACGTATAGTACTTATCTATCCCTGTATCAATCTGCATAAAGGTACAAACATAAAGGTACTGCATAAAGGTGCACTCTTCAACACTAGTGCTACCTTTAAGGTCCATGGGGGCCTTTTGTCGTGAGTAAGTACAAAAAAACGGAATTCTATACAATTAAACTACAAAATGTCCATTCAAGTTTGGAATATTGTATGGACGCCGAATCTTTTTTTCATTTCCTGAAAGTTTTAATCACTGAAAGTTGTTCATTTACTATACGGGGGGTTTTAGTGTTACTGCCATTTCTTGGGAATAGCGCGTTTCAGAAACCCTATAGCGACATCTTTTGGTGAGCAGCACTGCTGTCCTGCTTTTGTTGCTGCATGATTGGTTTTTGGTTTTTACAGCTTTCTCACCCGGTGATATTTATAAAAGGTTCCATAATAGTGTATATTATTAATTGATATTAATACTACTTTTATTTACGTTTAAAGAGTTTTTAGGGGCTAATTTAAATTTTTGCTATACCGAAAATAGGCCGGTCTATAATTATGGTAAGTTTTTCTACTCCATACTAGATGGCGCTGTATCTGATGGGCTTTAAGATTATACAGAGCCAAGCTCGGTAGCCCAGGTACTATTTAGTAATATGTATGTACAAACATCCACCTTTATCGTATGTTTGCCCCTACCAGAAATCAAATCAGGGATCTTCGGTTGCAGGCAGAATTATTACCAACTCTACTTACAGGGTAATTTTTACTTGAGGCTACCTCCCGTCCACTAGCGCCCCCATTCTGTTAAAAAAATATTACTCGCTAACTAAAAAACTTATCGAAAATCCGGAACGACAGATTGAAGTAAAGGTACCCTAGTTTATTCAGAACCTATCAAATTGTGCAAAATATAGTTCACTGTATTATAGATACAAATAAATGGTACAGCAGCACTGCACTTACTTTCTCGCAATACTCAAGGAAAAACTATCAACCGCAAACTTAAATTTGTAATTCCATACACATAGTATGGAATACAAACTTTTATTTACGTTTTTCCAAAAAAATATTCGAATGAAATTTACAGATCAATTCAGAATTCAAATTGTCAAACATTAAAACAAACAAACCTCAAACGATTTGGAGTAAATCAGATGTTTAACTTTTGGTAGTACTGGAACATCCTTTATATGAATTTTCACAGATCAATGGATACTAGCGTAGGATACTTGAATGGAGATTTTTTTAATTTCCCAACACATGTTCCTTATGGGTAATTGTTCAGTTTAGTCTACTGAGCCAGCCCTTTCAGTTTTAGGTACACCCTGTGTACTAAATTTTATTCAAAAATATCATAAAGTATATCCAGTCAGGTAGACAACCTGTGTAGACAACCAATCCAGGATTAATATTATTGAAAATTTTAATAAACTCAATGGAACCAATTTTGGGTAAATCCCATAGGTATTTACGATTTGGTGGTACAGGAACACCCCTTATATGAAATTACACAGATCAATTGATACTGGCGCAAGATATCTTATATGGAGATGCTTGGTCATGCAAAGTTTCATCAAGATTCTATTAGACGTTTTTGAGAAAATTTAAATTTTTCATTTTCGTTGTATGACAGCTACCCTCAAAATGAGAGCCAGCAAGAAACCACTTGGAATCCTTCGATGGATTTGCATAAAACTCCTAAATTCAAAATATGGTGTCAATCGGACCATTTGTTTAGCCGCTAGGCCAAAGCGTGACGGACAGACCGACCGACGACGGACCGACCGACCGACCGACCGACAGACGGACATTTTTGGAAGACTTGTTTTTTATGATGTATAAGTGATATAGAACACATTTTTCAGAAAATTAGAAAAACTTTTTTTTTCACGAATACAATACCTTTCTTGCTCCGCTCGAAAGTAAAAATGCGAAAAACGGTCACTTTTAGCAGTTTTTGATAAGTTTTGTATTTAGTGAGTAATATTTTTTTAACTGATGGCGGCGCTAGTGGACCGCAGAGAGCCCCTTAACTTTGTAGAATCCATAAGAGAGATAACTGTCACAGTCTCGGACAGTAACGTTTATTCTTAACCGCTACTCCATTGTATGCACAACAAAGCAAGGAAGAAGCGAAGTGTCAAAACTCATACAAATTGAAAAGGGGCGTCAAGTTTGCATTGACATTGAGGTTAGTAGGAGTTGTTTGAAGTTGTACAAAAGGATACGTTTATTTAGTGAAAGTTAACTGTTGTTGAGTTATAACGGTTATCTTTTACCACGTTCAATACTTATCTTTTAAACATTACCGACAACACCCCAAATCAAAAAGTGCTACGCATTTTCCCGTTTTGGGGGGTAGTCAAATCTGTGAACTTTTTCGGGGTGACGATTCATATTTTCAAGATGAAAGGGCTGGAAGTTTCACCCAATACAAATTTCTACAACAGTCCAGAACATTCGAGAGTATTCGAGAGCATTCCACAACATTCTGTAATGTTGTGGAATGTTCGGGAACATCCCAGATCACTGTGCAACATTCCAGAATACTCTCAATCTTTTTGGAATATTCTGGAACATTGTGGACCATTCGAACCTGTTTCGGATGAGTGGAGCTACCTATTGATGGGAGTATATAAAACAAGATCAGACGTGGGATCGAACGTTGTAGAACATTCTGGGATGTTGTGGAATGTTCGGGAATATATCAGATTATTGTGAAACATTCCAAAACACTCTCGAATGTTGTGGAATATTCTGGAACATTGTGGACTTTTTTTGCTACCTATTGATAGGGGTATATAAAGCAAGATCCATCGTGGCTTCGAACGTTCCAGATCATTCCCGATTTTGTGGAATGTTCGAGGATAGTCTGACATATGTTCGATAATATCCCAGATCACTGTGGAAAATAATAGAATACTCTCGAATGTTGTGGAATATTCTGGAACATTGTGGGCCATTCGAAGCATTTTTTATATGGGTGAAACTACCTATTGGTAGAGGTATATAGGGAGACTTTTAATTAGTTCTTGATAGAAAAAGGTATGCATGTAGGTACTCATGATACTGAACAACTTTCCCCAAGGAACGGAAAATCAAGTTTTTACCCCCCATAGAAACTGCATCAGCTGATAGCGCATTTTTTATGGGAGGTCAAATTTGATTTTACGTACTTCGACCTATGTTTCTTGGGAAAAGTTGTTCAGTATCATGAATACATGCATATCTTTTGCTATCAAGAACTAATTAAAAGTCACCCTATATAAAACGATCCGTTGTGGGTTCGAACGTTCGGGAACTTTCCCAAACATCCTAGATAATTAATTAAAAGTATTGTGGCATCAACCTCAAGGACTCCTGTTTTTCTAACGGTCAACTATACGAGTACGTAGCTTACTATCGAGTACGAAATTCGAAAATGTATACCCTGGATAAAAAAATTAACATGTTGTGTGTAAACAAGTATTATAAATAGAAGTGTTGTAGTTCGAATATATTTTCAGTAAAAAAATTTATCTCATATATTTTAAAGTTTAGTCTTTTATTCCAACTACCACATATCAACACTCTGAGCGAAGCCGGGTGGGTACCCCAGCTAGTATTTTTTATAAGTCTCAGTATTGTTTAAAAACAAGCGACCGCCCGAGACTTCGTTCACACGGAATTCCAAATCTAGCAAATGGTCACTCCAAAAAATATTGTCAAGCGTAAGGTGTGGGTAGTTCACTGCTTACATTCTTTCTCACTACACACAGAGCTACAATCATTAATAACAAAAAATCTAACTATCGATGTTGCGTTTTAATATTTTGATCACCTCACAATCATCCAATTGGAAGTCGGCCGACAAAAAGTCGGTCGTGGGATAGTTAAACCCTTAATTAGCCCACGACCGACTCTTTGTCGCCCACCCTAAAAAAAACAACTTCATAAATTTTGGAATGTGTGTATGCTTTGGTGTAGAAAAAACAAATCGTTATAGAAAGTTTTTTCAAACTCCGTAATGAGGTTATTGATTTTTAAAGTAATGTTATTATTTATAAAGTTAACCTTAACTTTTTTTCGGAGATATGAGAATGTTACGTCACTTAGTATATTTTATCTGAGACTTTTTAACAAATCTAGTCGTATTGATTTTTTTCACAAGTCTTCAAACGCATGTCAGGGGTATACGAGTATGCATTATTAATACTTTCTTTCACTTATTTCATAATTGGAAAATCAGGACAAACCCACAAAAGCAAGTAAAATAAAATGAAAAACTGCAGCAAATAACAGTCTAATTACTTGAAGCCTGGCTCGTCACCGACTTTCGCTTCTGTACGCGAAAGTATTTGTGCAAGGGATTATGACATTTAACACCACATTGTTATCTTAGAAAGTGGACATACAACATTCTTAAGAGGCTACCCGACGTCCCGTGGCCCTCATATCTTAGTAAGCCACGGGCAGAATCATACTGCTAGGAAAAGGCCTCTCTGTGGCCGTAAAAATCAGTATCAGTAAAAAAGAACCGGCCAATTTCGAGTCGGGCCGCGCGCAGTTTAGGGTTCCGTAGTCTTCAGAATCAGTAAAAAAAAATAGTTTAGATTTTTCCATAATCTTTTTCCCTTCTAAGGAACATCAAGATCCATCGCCTGATTTGTTATTCCTATTTCTATTATTTTTAGTATTTTAACTATTACTGGTTAACATGTAAAGCTTACTTAGCTGTGATAGTTTTTCTTTTAAATCATTATATACTGCCACTGTGGATTTTTTCTTGCCGATAACCACCACCACATAGCTGGCAGAAGGGGTAGGGGGACGACGAAACTTTACTCTAACAAAAATTTGCGCTTTTAAGCTAAATATTTAGCAAAAAAATCCTTAAATCGAGAAATGTTTTTAGATCTATCCAACGCCACCCCACGTTATGTGGAAGACAAGAAAAAAGAAAATTCATCCCCTCTTTTAATTTTATTTAACCACCTAGAGTCACTATCCACAGCGGTGATTTTTGTCTATACTTAAATATCGTTTGCATTTTAGATCTGTCCACGCAAGCGACATGAAAGCGATAAAATAGTGACCTATCCATCTATGGACTCCGGGTCACGGATAAAATTGCCGGAAAAATTGGCATTCTTCCTGTAAACAGTCCTGATATAATAGGTCAATAGCAGGATGAATGTGTAGTTGCAAAAGCAAGTAATATCGCCTGAGTGATTAATGTTGCCTGAGTGATTTATGTCGCTGCGGTGAAAAATACCGTGTACATGGACAGTGACTTTTAGTTGGCGTGTTTATATGTATACCTATAATAAATTACACCTTTTTAGTAGGTATTAAGGGTCACTGGGTAAGCCGCTAACAGACAGACGGACATGACAAAACTATAAGAGTTGACTACGGAAACCTAAAAATATTACTCTCGAGTAAATCTCGTTTATCTCGAGCGAATTTATTAAAAATCCAGTTATTATACAGAAGTAGAGGTACCGTGAAATTAATATTTAAAACCTATAAATTCTATATAATATAGAATTCTGTAGTTATAGATACAAAAAGTTCAAAAAACAGCCAGTTTTAGCAATTTGTATCTGTAGTGAATTGACGTAAGAAAAACGCTGCGCTTCTAAACGCCCCCCCACCCCTGGCGTAGTTTCCAAAATCTTTGGATGATAGTTTCAAAATAAAGTAGGGTTTCGATAATGTTTGAAATTAACACAGCAATAACATTTTTTTACTGATGCGGGCGCCACTGAGCAGTGCGTAGCCCCTTAAGAAAATGCATGCGGCAGTATAACGACCTTTGATGGCCTAATTTAATTCGTTTATTTCAAAACCTGCTTTATACTACATGGCTTTTAAACTATGGGACGTGGAGGTGAATATACCCATTAAAATAACTATGTTAAAAAGCTAAATGATCTAAAAAGCTGTAGAGAGGTGGACTAATGTAGATAAATTCGTTCGGGTACGCGTGTCGACAGCGTGTTTTCATTTGTTTGCAATTGCAGCGATACATTTACTTTAGACGTGCTATACAAGGTGTAACAGAAAGGGTGAATCAACCCTGAAGGATGTGATTTTGTCCATGAAACTGAACAACTTTCCCTTAGGAACATAGGTCGAAATACGAAAAAAGAAATTTTACCTCCCATACAAAATGTGCAATCAGCTGATTCAGTTTCTATGGAAGGTCAAAAAAAAAATTTCGTATTTCGACCTATGTTGCTTAGGGAAAGTTGTTCAGTTTCATGGGCAGATTCACATCCTTCAGGGTTGATAGGTATATCCTTTCTGTTACACCTTGTATAGCATCGTATATGTATCGATAAAAACGCGCCGTAGATGCGCCGATTTATCTTAATTTTGTGTGAAGTTTCTTATTTAAGGCTGCTTGTCTACCTTGACGGTTCCGAGCCGATACCGATAACAAAAGAACGAAGCGAATATTGCGAAGATTTCGCGCCCTCGGTAGCCCTTTTATTTTCGGTACACTGCACCGTCTCTACATTCAAGAATTAAAAATAAACCGGCCAAATGCGAATCAGACTCACGCACACACTACACATTTGTGTAAGAAGAAATTTCAGTTGTAGGTCCAAAACTACTTAGTCAAATGTTTTTGGGTCCGACTTACACTATGAGTAACCGGATTTTGACCGAGGAATAGGTTATATAGGTTACGGCTAGAAACCGATTTGCGGCTACATCTGGTTTTAGCCGGTTTGAAATAGGTGTAGGCTATTATTATTACAGCCGTGTTTTCCAAGCTTTTCTTTCTTTGTTTTTCAGCTATATTTTCCATAATTCTATTTTTGTAATGTTTTTTTTATTAATTGGTTCGTCTTCTGTCGAAGGCCTCCTCCAGATACCGGCACTCCTCTCTGTCCTTAGCAACTCTCCAGTTACTCTTGGTTAAATCTAGTATTAGCCGATTGTTTTCGGGTGAAACTAGGTGTAGCCGGTATCATTCCGGCTAGAACTAGGTCCAACCAAACCTTAGTTTCGCTTCCATTTCTATGAAATTTACGGTATACAGGAATTTTCGGGGGCAAGAAATCGACCTAGCTAGGTCTCACGTATGGGAAAATCCTCCGATTTTTGAGCATTTCTTGAAAATAGCGCGTTTCAGAAACCGTACAGCGCCATCTGTTAGTTGGCTTTGGTTAAGGTTATACTGAGCAAAGCTCGGTCGTCCAGGTACCGTATTATAATTATAGTAACAAAACACGTTTACAATTTCCTTCCTATACAACGTGTTAACGGAATAAGCGAAACTGAGAAAATAGTTTGTTCAGAATCGAGAGTAGAATCAATTTCACGGGTTTTTGATAGGGGTATTTTTTTTGTTATTTAAGTTTTTGCCGCTTCTATTGTAAATATTTCTGTGGATACGCGCGCTGGCGGCCGGCGCCTCGCGGTTCATGAGCGGTGAGGAGGGGAGGGAAGTGGGGTGGCGTGCGCCGAGTGCGCGGTTTCATCGTTGTTCTAGTAACAAGGATGAAACTAGAACAATGATGAATATTTAAAATAAAAAAACCCTTTTTTAAAGATTTTTTTTCGGGAATGGATTTATTTTAATAAAAATCAGTTGGAGTGTATGAGGGTTTCGCTTATTCCATTAACACGTTGTATATTTAACATTTTTTGTTGTGATTAACTAAAAGATTTTTAGAATGTTTTTTTTTGTCGTTTTTAAATTACTTACCTATTGACGAGATAAAGTAATTGGCTGTTCCTAAAAATTTTGATCGACGTAGCAAGGTCACAGGAAAGGCAATTGGTTGAAGGAGGACTGACCTCACGAAAAACAAATCTAAACCTGAAGAAATTAAATAACATTATGTTACAAAACTGGTTCTGGAACAGATCGCCAATCGCCGCAGTCAAGATAATAATTTGGAGGCTCTGTCAAAATCTTTGTGAATTTTGTTTAGGACCTGTGTATTTTGGTATACTTTCACAGTAGGCACAGGAATAGGCTGAGAAACGTTACCATATTAATATGACTTCAATGTCTGTCTGTCTGTCTGTCAGCGGTGAATATCATGAACCGTAATAAGTAGACTTTTGAAATTTTCACAGATTATGTATTTCTGTTGCCGATAAAATTAAAAAAATAATAATTAAATGAATTAATTAAAAACGTGTTTTTAAGACAATTTTTGCTTGATTTTTTGTTTTCGTTTTTTGCTCTATCGTAAAAACGGGAAAACATACAAGCGTAAAAAATTGGTATGTTTATAGTGCATAATAATATGCTATAGAATAACAACAAACACTAAAAAACAGTCAAGTTCTGCGCGTCCATAACTAACACGGTATTTTCACGTTAGTGGTACGGAGCCCTCGGTGCACGAGTCCGACTCGCACTTGGCCGGTTTTTTTATCTTTATTTCTTGGGAAAAGTTGAGCAGTTTCATGCTTTGTTTCCATTGCTTCAATTTTTGCGACTACTTTTACTCCTTAGATGTAAAGAAGAGAGATGTTTTTTTCTTAAGTCGTAGTTAAATACAGCGTGATTTTGTATTCACCAGAAAAAAATTAAGGGATGATTCTGACCATGAAACTGAACAACTTTTCCCAAGGAACAGGTCGAAATAAGAAAAACCAAATTTGACCTCCCACACAAAATGCGCTATCGCAGCTGATGCAGTTTCTATGGGAGGTCAAAAATTTATTTTCGTATTTCGACCTATGTCCCTTGGGAAAAGTTGTTCAGTTTTATGGGGAGAATCATCCCTCAATTTTTTTCTGGTGAATGAAAAATCACGCTGTTATTTGTAGAATTAATGTGCGTAAAACGGCCACTTTTACCACTTTACCAATACAAAGCTAAGCTATGTGATGGATTATAAAACAAAGAACTACCCCACATTGCCGTGAAACGATACTATACAGGGTGTCTCATTCAAATCGGTCAGTATGGGAAAGTCTGAAACTATAAGACATACGAAGATTTGTTCTTAGGAACCATGTCACCGATTTTGATAAAAAGAAAAACTGCATTCATACATTTGAAAAAAAAGTGTACCCATATTGTATTGAAAAAAACGGTGGTCACTTCGAACACCTACTATGATAAATTAAAGTATGTAAAAACAATGCATTTTATTCATTTTAGACATCGTGTTTCATAGAGACATTTACTGCTTAAGACCTACACAACCGTTATTTAAACAGAAAAACTGTAAGCTTTTTTTTCAAAACTACCGGGTTCGATTCCCCAGCTGGGTACACTTTCTTTTTTTCAAATGTATGAATGCAGTTTTTCTTTTTATCAAAATCGGTGACATGGTTCCTAAGAACAAATCTTCGTATGTCTTATAGTTTCAGACTTTCCCATACTGACCGATTTGAATGAGACACCCTGTATAGTGAATAATTTTGTATTTGTGACAAAATTTTAACCGACTGACGGACGGTCATTTTTGGGAGACTTGTTTTTTTATGATGTATAAGTGATATAGAACACATTTTTGAGAAAATTAGATAAACTTTTTTTTTCACGAATACAATACCTTTCTCGCTCCGCTCGAAAGTAAAAAATAAAAGCACCTCATAAAGTCTGTCGCATCGAGCAGGCTTTTTATTTCGAATAATGCGTTTATTCACCCGACAAAGTCCTTTCTGTCGTTGTCTGTACCTGTGCTGCGTGACGAGAAATAAAAACTTCGGAGTTTTTATTAGATTGCTGAATCTCAGAAACATATTTTTTTTACCCATACTGATGTTGTACTTACTTGTAGCGCTCGTGTGTGGCCGAGTGGTAGTTGCTCTTTCTTTCTGATCACGAAAGTAAAGCAACGTTGGCCGTGGTCAGAACCCAGATGGGTGACCGCTAGTGGCACAACAACTAGAGCGTGTCCGTGCTTCGGAAGGCACGTTAAGCCGTTGGTATCGGCTTCTGTCAATGATACCAGCCGTTAGCCAAGTAAGAGGCCATTTGAGAGCCCTGTATAGGATTTGGTCTGGTTTTCCCTTTGGATTGCGGAGGTCAGATGGCAGTCGCTCTGTGTAAAAGTGTGTGTGTCCTCGTCTAATCCCCTAGGTTAGGTAGCCGACTCCGTAAAAAACCATTGATCAAAAATGGAATAAGGCTAGGCGATGATGATGACTGAGATATTGTACTGATTTTGTACTGAGATATTTCTATTTCATAGGCATGTTATTTTGTACTGAGATATTTCTATTTCATAGGCATGTATTTGGGAAAATTGATTGGCATTTTCAATCCATAATTACTTGTTCAAAACACCTGACTCGTGGCAACTAGTAATTACATTTTCAAAGAAAAACCTAAAAAAAAATCGCATTGTTATATCGTTTTTCACAATCGCTGCTTCTCTGATTGATAGAGTGGGTCTGTATAAAAAAAATGTTATATTCGATATTGAATTAGGTACCTGTAGAAAACTCCCTAAATTATATAAAACCAATAACGAGCACAAATTATAATTGCGTAACAAACTTCTAATGACTTTTGTAATCGAATTGTAATCACTACATTTTTTGAGAAATGATTATAATATTTCTTGGAGTACATATTTGAAATTGGGCATACAGAAAAACCCGTGTAATTTGTAAAAAAACTGGTTCTTGGAACTTAAGGTGTATTACCGGTGTTTATCTTGGACACGGTATCAATTTTAATATTATGATTAGGTATGATGAGGTATCAGCCGAAGTAATGAAATCATCATTTCTCTATCCTTATCCTGATCTATAGAGTCGGCTAACTAATGGAGAATTGACGATGGCGATCGATTCAATAGTACAAACCCATCACTACCCGTGGGTGTCGTAAGAGGCGATTCGGGATTATGGATTGGAAGATGGTACCTACTTACAAACTGCGGTCACCAGCAACTGCGGTCCATGGTGCCAGCCTCAATGCTAACAAGCATGGTGACTGCGGTACTTCCCCTCCACATTGTTCTAGCAAAAGCTGGAATTCTAGAGGGAGCTTCCTGTCCTCCAGTGGAACACGATCCTTCCAAGTTGGAATGACCTGCCTCCTCCCCTGAGAACAATTCAATCTCTAGGTATATTTAAAAAGCAGTGTAGGCAGTGGTTGGTTTTAAAACAAAAATCAGAGAGTAATTGGGTGGCATTGTGATGTAGGATGATATCCAGTGAATGCATGACTTGTTGACCTTAACAAAATATCTTTGATCATAATAGGATGCTTTAATTCACTTTATGATGTTAATAAAATTTATGTCATAGATTATATCAACATTAACCGTAATGAGGTGTTACCAAAGAAGCGTCTCAGGGGGATACTGAAAACCAGAAGCATGCTGAGTATCTTTCCTTTTCACCAATCACATATTGTATAACTTAGAGTAAGCATAATTATTTACCACTATATTTATGTTGTGCATTTGGTGAATAAAGTTCTTTTTATTTTATTTAAGTTCAAAATTTTGTGCTCTAGGTCTAAAGACTTAAGAATATAATTTTTATTTCAATACTTCCTGTGTTCGGAATTTGAAGATTAAGAATACCAATTTAAATTTAGAAGAATCGAGTCGAGAAGTGAAGTGAACTTTCGTTACGGAATAGCATAGCAGCCATCTGACCCCATTTTAATTTAATTTTACCAGTAACGTACTACACTGTAGGTATATCTCGTTATATTGACCTTTAAAAAAAATGCTTATTACGATGAACGTTAGCTCATCATTTTTGTGACCTATAGCCATCTTATCTAGAGTTAGCTTCGAGCTACAATTAGCCGACTTGCAATAAATCACAGAACAAATGGCCAATTTCCTCCTCACTGTCGCTAGCTAACTGTAAGAAGCTAGCAGGCATGACGCATAGAACTACTAAAACGATTTGAGATGGAAATGGCATGAAGAACCTAAAGTATAAATATCTAATAATAAAACCTAATTATAAATAACTCAGTATCATCCAGTCAAAATTTTAGTTTCATATAGGAGCTAACTTTTTGTGCAACTTACTTACATAAAAGCATGAATCCAACTTGGCTCAAAGCCAATTTAAAATGGTGAAAATGCAAACTACAACAACTATGAATACAAATATTTGCTTTCGACGGTTCTTTGTTTTACATATACATAAATATCTGGTATGGTTAGATGAGTTGGATTTCCCCTACTGTATGCTATGTGAATTGTATTGTAGATATAATATATCTAGGATTCATTAGAACTTAAACACTTCTCAAAGGTGGCTTCTTCCTATACCTATTTGACAAATATATCGAGAAGCCGAACTAATTAGGTACGTACAAAAATTTTAAGCGACAATGATTACCTGCATGTAAGATGCACACAATGTTGAGACCCTAACTGAGCCAAGTATTAGGCCGGACACTGGTAGCGCGACTGGTAGCGCGACTGGTTGCGCCACTGGTGTCCGTAACTAGACACCAGTAAAGACACACCCTGCAGCCACAGTATTAAGGGCTATATTTTACTGGGAGTGGTAGCGCGACCAGCATCCGAACTGGTTGCGCCGCCAAACACCAGGTGAGTAACTCTCTATAGAGCTGTATACGAGTACTCGTACATTTTGTTGGTAGCGGCGACTGGTTGCGCTGCCATGGTGTCCCAGTGAAATACCGGCCTTACGGGACCATTTTTATGAACAAGAGAGTTTATTTATACTTAGGGCGTGTGCACATAGAAATGTATCTGCCTAATAATGCCTGCACCGATCTACCAACGCTTTTCGGAACCGGTCTGTGCGCTGGTAGATCGGCGCAGGATCCTCCAGGAGCTTTCAAAGTGTTTGCGTCCTATGGCAAAGCCAAAGAATATATAATATTACGCTAACTCGCAAAGCATTCCACTCATTGTGGAAGTATTATGTGGATGGGCCCAATCGAAGCATTGAAGACAATCTAGTCCCTTCTACCTCCTTGAATTACGAGTTCTAGCTACATACACTGTTCACTTTGTGCACTTTACAGTCTTCGCCATACATATCAACAGACAGTCGGACACGCATGGATTGTTTGCTCGTAATGACTAGATGTACAAATCACAGCCTGTCTTGCAGTGACTCTATCAATTGTACTATAATTGTACGAGCAAGCTCACACATTCTTACTTACTTATGTATTGTATCTGCTGACTACAACATTTTCACTTTACATGACAGTGGCAATTAAACCTTCCTTGCAAACGCACGCGTCACTCTTTTACTTTAACTTACCCTTAACAACATCGTGTAGGGCCAGCCCCTACATTTATGGTCCTTCGAGCCTCAGTGCCTTGTGTTCTTGTGCGGTAGCGGATCGGTTCACCGGCCTCCCAGAAGCGGGTCTCACCGGTGGGATTGAGAAGTTGCACATGCCGTATGAGAGTGCAAGCGCACTGCACAAACAACCAGTGCAATTTGGATTACTCAAGTTTTGTGTGATCTTTCAACAATTACACTTCATCTAACATCTACGCTCAGGTGAGCTAACATCTAACATTACAACGCATAACTGGATTATCTTCGTGATGGAGGCGCTCTTCGCACGTCAAAGCGAGATAACTGCTTCGATTGAGAGGATAATCTCAAACTTCAAAAAGGATTCTCAAACACGAAAAACAGCTGAATATCTAAAAACGAGGGTGGAGACCTTACAAACCTTATGGAGTGAGTTTGTGTCCAACGATGATCTGCTGCGAGAAGAGGAAGATCAATCGCATACTTACTTCTCTGCCGACAAGTTCAACGTTCTGAAACAATTATATGACAGCGGTCTTCAGCAAATACAATCAACAAAAGCCTACACCAAGCCCAACGCCGACGGCGGCTCTGGCGGCAGCGGTTCCGGTAGTACGGGATCTCCTTCTAAATCGGATGAATTAAAAAGCCATCAAAAAACCAACTTCCGAGCCCTAAATCGGGTAATTAAAAACATTGTCGCCAATGAACTTACAGAAAGCTGGGAGATTGAAGATAAGCTTCAATCGCTTCAATCACGCTGGAGAGCAATTGACGAGCTACACTGGCAGATAGACAACCTACTGGAAGGTACAGACGAAATTTATGATAAGGAATTTTCTCTTCACGAAAAGTTGTTTGAAAGTTACAAGACCGATTTACACCGCAAGTTGAACTCTGTTAAACATCGACAGGAAGCGACCCCACACGTCGAAATACCTACATTTACTGGTAACTATGCCAACTGGCCAGTCTTCTCGGATCTCTACTGTGAGGCCATTCATAACAACCCAACTCTAAGCAAAACTCAGAAGATGCAACACCTCAAGGGCAAGCTGAGAGGCGAAGCCGAGCGGATTGTCCAACACCTAACAATTTCTGCGGAAAACTATGATTCCTGCTGGGAAATACTTAACCGCAGATACAACAACGTCCAACTCCTATTTACTAAACTCATGCAAACTTTCATGAATCAACCTACGATGCAGAAACATTCAGCGCATGAAATAAAACGTCTGCATGACGTCAGCCTAGAAACGGTTCACGCTATACACAATCTTGGGGTGGACACTTCAACATGGGATCCGATCTTGGTGCACATTATTACTGAGAAAATGGAGTCTGAAACATACACAGCATACATGGACGCTCGACAAAACAAACGTGATTTGCCTTCATTCGAAGAATTGATAAGTTTTCTCGAATGTAAATTCACTGCGCTTGAGCCTTTAAACAAAAAAGGCAAGCCGAACAAAACAACATCTACAACATCAACTTCGTCATCGGCGTCATCGCCAAGGGACACCGAGCACAAACATAATAACAACGCCAACTATGATACAAAGTTCAGCAAACAATATAGAACATACGCTATACGCGACTGTCCTCTGTGCAAGGCAAAGAACCACGTGCTAATTACATGCAAAAAGTTTTTAAACATGACACCAGATACAAAAATGAACACGATAAAGTCACTGGCTGTATGCGAAAACTGCCTGTTTCATCATAAAAATAATTGCACTTCTACAAAGAAATGTAAAGTGTGTAACAGCGCTCATCACACTATTCTACATGACATGCTATGTAAAACCGACACCGCGTCAAATAACAATGCAAATGCAACTCAGCAGTCAACCTCGACGCAAAATTCCACACCGGGTAAATCGTACCACGCGGTTCGTAATTATGATGAAATACTACTCGCTACTGTGGAACTGAAAATTCGATCAAAGGATGGAACATTTACAAAGATGAGATGTCTTATCGATCAAGGATCCCAAGTCAACTTAATAACCGAGTCAGCTGCTCAACGCTTGGGCCTTGAAAGGTGTCGTCAAAATTCATCAATTTTCGGCGTCGGTACAACTGCCACACACAGCAACGGGGTTGTACAGTTAATCTGCGAGTCTCTGTATAACAACTATACATTCGTCACTGAAGCTCTGGTGATGCCAAAAGTTATAGGAAACTTACCTAATTTTACATTTGAGAAAAAATCTTGGTCTCATCTACATAACATAAACCTGGCCGACCCAGACTACAACATCTGCAGACCGGTAGACCTGTTACTCGATGCCAAGGTCTACGCGGAAATCATCATGGACGGCATACTACGCGGTCCAGCTAACGCACCGATAGCTCAGCAAACACAGCTCGGCTGGATTCTGGTCGGCAGTGTGAAAACGTTTAACTGCCATGCCGTCCTAAACAATCTCGAAGAAATCTCGCAATACTGGGAGATGGAAGAGATATCAAAACTTACTAGTAACATGACACCTGGTGACGAGTATTGCGAAACCTTATATCAAAACACAACTACGCGACAAAGCGACGGGCGCTATGAAGTGAAGCTGCCTATGAAACCCAACTTTGAAGAGCATCTACAGCCTTACAAGCCGCAGGCACTGGCACAGTTTAAACAGCTTGAAAAAAGATTCGCCAAAGACAACAATATTGCTGAAAAATACAAGCAATTCATGATTGAATATTTACGACTTGGACATATGAAGCTATGCACCGATCCACGTGACATAAGCTCCTATCTCCCTTATCATAGTGTGATAAAGCTCGACTCACTAACGACTCAATTTCGTACTGTTTTCAACGCTAGTTACAAAAACAAAACGGGCCTAAGTCTAAACGAATTGATGGAATGTGGCCCCAACCTCCAAAAAGATCTACAAAGCATGATATTATTATGGCGTACATTTCAGTATGTATACACAGCCGACATCGAAAAATTCTATCGCCAAATACGTGTGAAAGAGGAAGATCAACATCTCCAAAAAATAGTATGGCGCGAATCAACGAGCGATGAAATCCGAGACTATCAGCTGTGCACGGTCACGTACGGAACTAAGGCGGCGCCCTATCTCGCCATGCGAACAATGAAACAATTAGTCCTCGATGATGGGCACAAGTACCCACTAGCAGTGGATATTTTGAACAACCAACTGTACGTCGACGATCTGCTTGGCGGCAGTAACAACATCATAGAAGCCAAAACCGCACAACAACAATTAATCAACATTTTACGCGGAGGCGGTTTTAACCTACGAAAATGGGCCACAAATGACGTCCGCTTACTAGAAAATTTATCTGAAAATTTGATCAGTCAAAATATGTTTGACTTCAAGCACGCTGAAACAAACAAAACTCTCGGACTCTCGTGGAATCCACACACCGACAACTTCACATACCAATGCGCGCTCTCCACTAGAGATGGCAATAAGCGCACTACAAAACGAGCATTACTGTCTAACATATCGAAGTTATTCGATCCACTCGGCTGGCTTTCGCCAATCACGATAAAAGGCAAGATCATATTCCAAAAAGTGTGGAAAGAAAACTTGAACTGGGACGATGAACTTCCTAACGAACTGCAGCTGGAATGGAATATATTAAAAGAAGATCTACCAAACATAACCAAAATTTCGATAAATCGATGGATTGGTAACAACGAAAAGCCCTTCGAACTGCACGGATTCTGTGACGCTTCTGAGAAGGCATATGGCTGCGTCATTTACTGTAAATCCATAAGTGACGATGGGCAGCCGAAGACAAAGCTTGTGGCGGCAAAAACTAAATTAGCGCCACTTCACAAGGTCGTGTCATTGCCACGTTTGGAATTGGCCGGCTCATTACTTTTGTCTAATCTAATGAAAAAGATTATAGACTCCACAAACATTCAGAATAGAACATATACCATACATGGATGGACTGACTCTATGGTTGTTCTGGGATGGCTGCAAGGAGACATCGGACGCTGGAAGAACTTCGTCGCTAATCGAGTCGCATCCATCAGAGACACCATGCCTTCATCATGTTGGAAACACGTGAAGTCAGAAGACAACCCCGCAGATTGCACCAGCCGGGGTATGTTGCCATCGCAACTTATCACGCATAACCTGTGGTGGGATGGGCCAGAATGGCTAATAACCAATAATACACCACAACAACCTGCATCATACACCTCGATCCAGGAAGAAGAAAAAAAATCTAAGGTGTGTCATACGAAACAGATAAACAACCGAAGCGAAATAATCGAGTCGTGTCTAGAGCGCTATAGCTCGATGGATCGGGCAACGCGTATACTGGCCTGGGTATTGCGCTTCGTTTACAACTTACGGCACACTGATAACAAGCGCACTGCGAGCTTGAGTGTAAATGAAATACGATGCGCACATGATTCAATCATCAAGTCTGTGCAACAGAAACATTTTAAGGAAGACTTAGAACAACTTTCTACGAAAAACAAACTAAAACGAAAAAGTCAACTACTTAATTTGAATCCATGGATCGACAATGACGGAATTTTGAGAGTTGGCGGTCGACTTAGACATTCTGACCTACGCAACCAGCACAAATATCCCATGATTGTACCCCACAACGACCGACTGAGTATACTGCTAATAAATTGGGCACACAGCACTACACTACATGGGGGTGCTAGACTTACATTAAATTACCTTCGGACGAAGTATTGGATGCTCGGTGGCATGAGTGCAGTTAAACGTCAACTACGAAAATGTACAAAATGCCTAAGGTTCAAGGCGTCTACAAAAAACCAACTCATGGCGGACCTCCCAAGACCTCGTGTAACACCTTCACGCCCGTTTACTCACGCTGGAGTGGATTTGGCTGGACCTGTGGACGTGAAGTCTAACAAGGGAAGAGGCATCGCAACATCTAAGGGCTACGTCGCTATATTTATCTGCCTGTCCACCAAGGCCATCCACATAGAGCTGGTCTCTGATTTAAGCTCAATCACATTTCTGGCAGCATTCAAACGACTATGTGCGCGTCGTGGAACTCCACGGCACATGTACAGTGACTGTGGGACTAACTTTGTCGGCGCCGCTCGCAGTCTGGAAAAAGAACATAAACTGGCACTACAGAAATATCTAACAACACCTGGAGTTATGGATGAACTGGCAAACAGTGGTGTCCAATGGCATTTTAATGCTGCTTCTTGGCCTACAGCTGGAGGATTGTGGGAAGCAGCTGTAAAGCAGATGAAACACCACCTAAGAAGAGTGCTAGGCGAACAAAAGCTGACATTCGAAGAGTTCAGTACACTACTTACCCAAATCGAAGCATGCCTGAACTCGAGGCCACTGGTCGCATTAACGGACAGCATTGAAGACCTGGAATGCCTCACACCTGGTCACTTCTTAACCGGAGACCAATCGTTAGCGCCACCACTCAACCAAGAAGTTGAAGACATCAGCCTTGGCACGCGTTGGAAGCTTACTGAAAACATGCATAAGGACTTTTGGAGAAAATGGTCCACAGAGTACCTTCAGACTCTACAAACACGCAGTAAATGGAACTACCCTGAAAGAGACCTTAAAGTTAACGACTTGGTGATTATAAAGGAGGACAACATTCCGCCTGCTCGTTGGCTGCTGGGGAGGGTCATACTGACTCATCCTGGTGACGATGGCCGCGTCCGGGTAGTAACTCTGAAAACAAAAAACAACAATGGAGTTAAACGTCCTGTGAACAAGCTGGTGTACTTACCTGTCGAACCTCAGGAACAGCCTCAGTCTGGAACACCGGAAAAAATGGAACAGAAAACTGAAACGAAAACAAACCACAAAGAACAACGAAACAAAAATATAAAGAAAAAAGGATTCAAACCACTTACCTTATTCACACTGCTACTGACAATGTGTGTAACAATCACATGTAAACAAACTCCGCATGCTGTGGAAGTGACAACCCTACACGAAAATCAGCCCGTGTACTTTGATAAAGTCGCCGACATGCATGTTATTCAGGACGAGTGGAAGATGGTTGTATACTACAATTTATCCACTTATTGGCATAGCTTTGCGAACGTGAAGTACTACATTGATCTACTAGACGATCTTAGCAAAGACGAACTTGCTTTCAAGGTCATCACATCTCAACTACGTCACGAAGTGTCGGAGTTACAACATTACAATGACATGTTGACAAACGAACACGGCAGAAGAAACAAGCGAGGTCTGATCAATGGAATTGGATATGTAGCCAATCAACTATTTGGCATCCTTGACGAACAGTTTGCTATTAAATACGAAAAGGATATCCAAACAATAAAGCAGAACGAAAATCATCTAATCAATTTATACAAACAACAAACCTCAATAATTGAAGGAGAATACAACATATTGAAACGAAATGAGGAAAACATGATCAAACAATTCGCCAGTATAAGTCAACAAATGTCTCATCTCAACAACATGATACAAGATGAACACAACAAGTCCATGTACATAACCGCAGCAACCCTAACGGCAAGTTTGGTTATTGAAAACCTGCGTCGCCTGCAACAACAACTTTTGGATCTCGTAACTGATGTACGCAGCGGTCGCATGGACACGCACTTATTAAAACCTGAAGAGTTTGAGAGCCAACTCAACGTCATAGCGGCTCAAATTCCAAGCGACATAACTCTCCCATGTGTTGGCAGTCAACAAGAATGCGTACGTGAAATATACAAGCTTTCAAGAGTACACGTCAGATTGACCAACTATCTTATATTTGAAATTAAGCTTCCTCTGTTGAACATTGAACCTTTTGAACTTGATAAGGTCATACCTATCCCAAAAATAAGTCATCAGACCTTGACAGCAAGATACATCAAGCCTACAGCCAAATATGCAGCCTTGAACCTAAGAAAGGACATGATTATCCCCATGGAGGAATACGATGTAAACACCGGCTGTATAACATTCCGAGAGAACAATTTACTATGCAGACTTAATTTGCCTATACATACAACTACAAAGGAGCTATCTACACTCTGTGAATCGCAAATTATAAACAATCATAACTTATCGGGCTGCGACACTACCGTGAAAGCTTGCACCGACGAGTGGATCATGTTACATAGTCGCACAGCTTGGCTGTTTACATGTTGTAGCGAGTGTACCGTACGTATATTTTGCAAGGACGCTATTGTGACGTCAGAAAACCTACGAGGCATAGGAATAATGCAAATATGGCCTGGCTGCATGCTAAAGGGAGACAACATAATCATACACTCGTCACAAACATACCGCACAGAAGTATCTATTAATGAGAACCTGACTTATCCCTACCTATCTGAATCGGGAGTAAACAACATGTTGAAGGGCATGAATTACACCTATATTCCTGAAGCCCATGAAAAACAGTTGAATGACCTGCATCGTCAAATACAAGCTGTAAAAGCATCTCAGAAAAATCTAAATACGCTCAGCAGCTTCCATGATGCACATCATTACACATCATATGCTCTCTTTGGAACGGTGGGAGTCATAGCTATTACCATCTGGATATGGTTTAGAGTGAAACGGTGTAAGAAAACCCACGTTTCTCAGGACATAGAGCTACAGAAAGTTGAACGCACTACGGCGGAGACGGAACGCACGGAGCCACGTACCGCGCCGAGGAGAACCGTCGACCGGCAGACACCCACACGGGTCAACCGACAAACATCGCCGTAAACTTAGTGTTATTTTAAGCATTTTTCGTTATATTTTAAGATAATTTTCTTGTTCTTTTTAAAATTCGGCAGCATGTACGAGCAAGCTCACACATTCTTACTTACTTATGTATTGTATCTGCTGACTACAACATTTTCACTTTACATGACAGTGGCAATTAAACCTTCCTTGCAAACGCACGCGTCACTCTTTTACTTTAACTTACCCTTAACAACATCGTGTAGGGCCAGCCCCTACAATAATTGTAGGAAATGGGGAATCTAGATACCCCAAATGGGGTCCTGTCTAGGAATTCTTAGTTGGAAGGTTGGTTAGTTTAAAGTTATCGCAATATAAAAAGCTAAGTGGAACTTCAAGTGGTTTGTAGAGAGCAGAGTATTTTTTAGGCAGTGTATAAAATTATGAAACCGAGCCCTTAGAAGACCCTGTAGTGCCGTATGTATGTAGTTTTCAATTTATTATTAGGTTCTTTGAGAGACATAGGTTCTCGATCGTTACCTTTTTTTTACTTCTGCTGAAGAACATAAGTTTTTGCATACGATAACAATTTCAACAAAAAACCGAAGTCGGACTTGCGCACCGAGAGTTCCGTACCACTGTAAGGTAAAATAAGGCCTATATTTCACTGGAACACCATGGTAGCGCAACCAGTCGCCGCTACCAACAAAATGTATACACCTCTATAGAGAGTTACTCACCTGGTGTCCTTTTGGTTGCGCAACCAATTTGGCGGCGCCACCAGCTCGGATGCTGGTCGCGCTACCACTCCCAGTGAAATATAGCCCTTAATTCTGTGGCCGCAGGGTATGGCGACTCTGGTGTCTTTACTGGTGTCTTTACTGGTGTCTAGTGACGGATACCACGGTGGCGCGACTGGTTGCGCCGCCATGGTGTCCCAGTGAAATATCGGCCTAATAGTATTAAATGCGCGCGGGTAAGACACCCACTTGACCAATTTTTATTATTTTTTGTTGTTCTATAACTTATGCACTATAAACATTATTTGTTGTTATACTCGTAGCGGCAACAGAAATACATAATCTGTGAAAATTTTAACTGTCCTATTTATTACGGTGAATGAGATACAGCCCGCTGACAGACAGACAGCCCGTCTCCCGTTAGGGTCCCGTTTTTTACCCTTTGGGTATGGAACCCTAAAGATAACATTAAATCCATTGAAAAATCTTTAAACTTCAGCAAAAACTGGACCACGGTCATAGAACTTTTTCAATAAGTGTGTGTAAGTTTTCGGAACAAAAATGTTTTTAAGTTCCTTTATAAAACATTGTTTTGCTACAAAGCAGATTGAGATACCTAATTACTACATTCATTAGGTGTTTGGAAGAAATACAATTATCTTTTTGTTGAGCTCAATGTACCCAACTGAAAACTTTGAGGTTTTTTGTGTGATAACGGAAAGGGTCGCCTTACTTTTTATCTGTTTTCTGAGCAGATAATTTATTATTACTTCTGACATTAATGCTTTAATACTGATGGTAACAATTGTATTTTTATGATATAAAAAATAACTTTTCGTTCATTCCATACAGTGCAAATTGTCTGTACCAAGTACAAATACTCTTCGAACAACACGATCTTGCGTGGTAGGTAGGCTGTGTTCCAATTTGAGCAAACACTGCTAAAAGCGTATATGGTACTAACGGACATGGTTCAAATTGAATTAGCACGCTGAAAGAGCTATCACTGCTTTAGAGGCTCTTTAGTTCGTCCATCTTTAGAATGCAGTAAGTCCTCGCTTTTCACCGCTAGTAGCCTAGCCCCGTAATCAATCAGGTCGTTTAAAATTATAAAGTTAAATCCACAATGACTAAATGAAGGCAAACCTTGGAAAGAAGCGGTTGTTCGCTTTGTGAGTTATTAACTGAAAAACAAAAAATTTAAAAGAAAAAAAAACATTTTTTCGCTTTTTTTCCTTCAATGTGAATACACCTTTATCCTGAATTTTCATTAACGCTTAGTGAATTTGGAACGGAAGTAATCTTTCAAAAAGCCAGGTTTGTTTTTACTTTGTTTATCAAAGTCCTGTCAAAGTCTGACTGAGCTAATCCCTCCAAAATTGGCGCCATTTCCATCATCGACTAACTCATCAATAACAATACCTGTGAAATGTCGGCCGTCTGCAAATGAGTGGGATTTTATGTGTCAATTAGATTTTAACATTAGTGCTTTCACTGCTCTCCACGTACTTCACGTATCAAACTAAAGCACCGATAGTAGAGACGATGACGCCATCAACGACGTAAGGCATTGAACAATCGAGTGCCCTAGACTAGAGCACGCTTTCAGTCAATTTGGACCGACTTAAGCGCGCTCACAGTGCTCACGCTATTAGCGCATTTTGGAACGTAGGGACAGTGTTGCTCGAAGACCTAATAATAAGGCTTAGTTACACCATAAAATTGAAGGCAAAAAGAAAACTGTCGGCAGAAAACCATCAAAAACGAGATTTTTAACACTTTTCCTCTAAGGCTTTCCCACACAAATTTTGCGCCCGAAATACCTACAGTGTTTCTTGCGGGATCACCAAGATGTTTGTTCCTATCTCGACCAATGTTACCTTAAAAATGGTTTGATCCCTTGGTTTGATCTGAATCAAATAAAAATTTTGCATATGAGAACAAAATGGCCTTTAGTACCTGGGCGACCGAGCTATGCTCTGTATGATTAAAATATCATTGGGTGAGCAAGCTATGCTACTCAACAACAGATGGCGCTGTAAGTTTCTTGAACGCACTAAAACTCGCTAACAAATATTAAAAAAGACGGTGAAAACGAATTTTCCCAGACATGAGATAAGATCGATTTTTTGCCCCCAAAAACCCGTTAGAGCTGTTTTCGAGAAACCGATTACAATATCTAATCTATATATATATATAGTACAGGATATATTTTAGACAAATATGACTGTCTTTTATAAAAACATTAAATTAGGAAAGGATTAACGAAATTGATATAAAGGACGAAAAGGGCGTAACGAATTTGAAAAAAAAAATCAAGAAATGGTACAGCAGCTCTGCACTTACTTTCTCGCTATATACAAGAGTCATCATTTAACAGTGTCCCCACCAGGAATCGAACCCAGAACTTCCGGATCAAGAGCCTCATGCTCTAACTACTAAATTATAGAAGCTGCGGATAGTAAACAGTAAATAAGGACCAACTGCAAACTTAAGTTTGTAATTCCATACAAATAATATTATTATGAAAATACAAACGTAACTATACTACATTTATTTAGAAATTTTTAGTAAGGTACATAACCAATTCAGAATTCCAATAAACTCAATCAAACCGATTTTCATGTCATGCAAAGTTTCATCAAGATCGTTAGAGCCGTTTTTCAGCAAATTTAAATTTTTCATTTCCATTGTATGACAGCTACCTTCAAAATGAGAGCCAGCAACAAACCACCCAGTATCCTTCGATGGATTTACATAAAAATCTTAAATTAAAAATATGGTGTCAATCGGACTAAGTATTCGTTTAATAAAACACAAGGACAGACCGACCGACCGACCGACGGACGGTCATTTTTGGGAGGCTTTTTATTTAAAATTGTTTATTTCATAACTAAATATCAGGCGTTGCTGGAACCCCCCAGCAAGTAAATAATACCTGTGTCGGGAGGTACCGCTCTTCCGTAACCATTAACATTGTTATATCCAGTGATGTTTGAAAGGTACACACGGCCGCACATCGGTAGAAACACTTTTGGACCTTATGGCGTGGTAATAGAGTTGAAAAAGTTTCTACCGACAAGCGGTTGACCGTACAACTTGCCTGAACATGAACTTGCTTTAGGGCGAATCTGGCCCTAGCTATTTTTCAAAAGGTACGAGTACATCTCGCCCATGGGTCAGTTTTTGAGGGGGCGAGATGTACCCTAAGCCATAATATCATTGGTTATATGAAACAAACTTGTAAGTAACTAAAAATCAAAATTATGGAAAAATAAAGTAAAAGTAATTCGCCAGTTTCTTATGTATTATAGTGATTTAGAACACATTTTTCAGAAAATTTGAAAAACTTTTTTTTTGTCACGAATACAATACCTATCTCGCTCCGTTCGATGAAAATCTAAAACGATGCGTGTCGTCCTTACTACCTATACATGAACGATATTCGTCGCATCGACATCGTCATCGGATTCTTTTCCTACGCTTTAATTTATATTGTTGCGTGTTCACCGCGAGCGCCAAATCCACCCGTATACTCGCTGCGCGTGGACGTAGCGCGCCGCGCGATAAAACAACGCGATATGTGACCGCGCTCCAAATTCAAATTTATTTGTAAAAAGTTTTTATCTTTATATTTTTTTAACTCTTAAACCAGCCAGTTCTTTTTTTGGTGTCCTTTTTCGTGACAGAACTTAATCAAAATGCGTGCTGTGTTATTTGTTTGTGTTTGTGCGTGCTATGTTGTCGTAGGGCAGGACATAAGGGAGATGCCGAAATATGACTCTAGGTACGATTATTTGGATGTGGACACTATTTTGGACAGTAAAAGGCTGGTGAAAAACTATGTGGAATGTTTAGTCACGTCGCAGAGGTGTACGCCTGAGGGAAAGCAATTGAAAAGTAAGTTATTTGCAATGAATTGTACGCCCTCAATGCGAGGTCAGCAGGACAACAATCTAGGATAACTGGTCGAGTGTAGGATACACAAAACTGTCTTATTTAATACCTAGGTACTTGATAAACAATTTCATTAATCTCGCCACAATTGCATTGTGTCATCCTGAGACAACTTGCCCTTATTAAGGTCTTGTGCAAGGCTTAATGGTGTATTAATTAAATAGTAAAACGTTCCGTTACACAGTTAAAGTTGTACTCAAAGAAATAACTTGGTAGGCACAAAAATAGTTTTTAAAACTATTGTGCAATAACTGTAAGAAGACAAAAAAATTCACTATAATAGATTTTGCAGCTCTATAATTGTGTTACCGATATTAACGTTTTTAATCCAATGTTTCATTAAAATCTTTTAAGGACTTATTCTGTTATAAATATATCGTGTAAAAAATACTTAATGTAAAATGGAAATGGAAATGGTCAATGACCTCTACAATCAGCTGGTGAATGTAATGTAGGTAAACCCTTCAAAAGGTAACGCTTTTTTTACACTTTGCACAGAAGCGGTAAATATGCACTTCCCGCATTCAAAATTATGGTCAAGTCAAGCGCGTGTTTAGTTCTATTTCATCGTGATTTATCTACATGCTTAGACGATCACACCTAACTGAATTCAAAGACTAATTCGGCATACATTGCTGGGAAGCTTGGATATGTTAACTGCAATATCCTATACTATCAAACGAGCAATATTTGTATATATATTTGTAATCGGTTTCTCGAAAACGGCTCTAACGATTTCGATGAAATTTAGTATACGGGGTTTTTAGGGGGCGAAAAATCGATCTAGCTAGGTCTCATGTCTGGGAAAATTCGTTTTCACCGTTTTTTAAATTTCTTTGCGCGTTTAAGAAACTAACAGCGCCATCTGTTGGCGAGTAGCCTAGCTTGCTCACCCGATGATATTTTAATCATACAGAGCATAGCTCGGTCGACCAGGTACTTCTTACTTCAACGAGCAATGTAAGCCGAATTAGTTTCTGAATTAAGGAAGGTGTGATCGTGGCTTTAGAAAGTGCAACTTGATCTTTAGTTTACCCCGGACACTACATGCATCGAGCTCGAATTTGAAATTGGAAGGTCGCATAGGCTCGCATATTCAGTACAAAAGACCCTCAGAATCTCGCAGGCGGATGCGTGCGGGGTGCGGGGTAGCATGCAAGGGGGGCGGAGAGTGTCAGTTCTGTATGATAGTACTACCTTTACCAAATGTAATACTATTAAGTACTTTATTCTGTGGTTTCGTTTAGCCTCTGTATGTAGCGCCGTTGTAAAAATTTGAAGGAACTGAAAAGAAAACGTTGCTAGTGATTTACGCAAAAAGACATAATTTTGAATAAATTGCAATAAATTTTCCATTTTCAGGAAACTCTATGGAAAATTGCTGTAGGGATGAGATGTCAATTTTTTTGCAATAATAATAATAATACATTTTCCATTTTCCGAAAACTCTACGGAAAATTTCTGCAGGGATCAAATGTCAAATTTTTTTGTATTTCGATTTTTGGATATCAAGGTATTCTATCTATATTCATCTTCGCTAAGAGCATTAAACCAAATGCATTCCTTAAAAAAATAATGTAGATCTACCTCCAGTTCTACAAAATATTTTCATTAGTTAAAGCTCAGTTAAATCCTTGCTCTCACTTTCTTTAACAATACAGAAAGTCTCAGCAATAGATTAAAGGATGTTTTGTATGACAAAGCTTCTTTAAACATACAGTCATCATCATCATAACATCCCATGTTATATCTCATGAAACTGAACAACTGTTCCCAAGGAACTTAGGTCGAAATAGGAAAAAAAAGTTAACCTCCCATAGAGACTGTTTCAGTTGATAGCGCATTTTGTACGGGAGGTCAAAAATTTTGTTTTGTATGTCGACCTATGTTTCTTGGGAAAAGTTGTTCAGTTTCTTGGTCTAAGTAGCATGCTAAAATTATGTTCACTATCTCTGTAGGACCCTATTTTTTTCTCATGAATTTCTAACTGCTATTTTTACAAATCGTCTTCAAAAATCCGTTACTCTTTCTTTGTCTTAGAAACAGAAAGTGAAAACATAAGATTTGGCCAGCGCCAACGTTAGAAGTCCATTTTGACGTTTTCTTATCACCAACACTCAGGGTTCATTTTACTTTGCAGGTCGTAATTTTTCATACGTCTGACAGCTGTCAGAACGGACCTATTACGATGTCCTAACTTTAGGTTGAAATAGAAAAAAAAGTTAATCTCGCATTTTGTACGGGAGGTTCAAAATTTTGTTTTGTATTTATTGGGAAAGGTTGTTCAGTTTCGTAGTCTAAGTAAAATGCTAAAATTATGTTCACTATTTCTGGACCCTTTATTTTATAGTTACAAATGTTTTGGTGCCATTTGCACAAATCATGTTCAAAATTCCTTTAAACTTTTCTTTGTCTTGGAAACAGAAAGTGAAAACATAATATTTAAGAGAGTTGGAACCAAAGAAACCCGTAAAAGTTTATGCATTTTGCCTTAGAATAAACCCGTTTTAATAGCTCTACTTACCGCGAATTTATTTAATGATATGTATTTTTAACTATTTAGCCAATTTAGAAACACGACACAGTTGTTAGTTTTAGTTCTTTTGGAACTTTGAATTTGGAAGATTCGCAGACAAGGGCATAGATAATTAAATTTATTGTAGAGTCAGAAGAGGAAGTCAATATTGTTAACAATCTTTGATAATTTGCAAAACATTTTTATCTTCCTAATAGTCAAACAAAACATACATACAGGTACAAGATTAGATTAGGTCGGCGTAAGCACTCGTGACTCGCAGAACATCACACTAAAAATTTTGCATGGCAGGGCAGTTGAGGCTGTCACAGGTAGGAGCGCATGTTGCGACGCAGCTGCCAAGTAAACACATTCGTTTCCTAGCTTACATAAAGAATAGACGATTTCGAGTTTTGTCAAAGTCGGCCCACGCGCAGTGAAGGGTTCCGCAGTTTTTTTACGATCTTTTTAGGGTTCCGATACCAAAATGGTAAAAAAAAGGAACCCTTATGGTGCCGCTCTGTCTGTCTGTCTGTCTGTCCGTCTGTCTGTCACACCTCTATATCTCAGCAACCACTTATGCTATCAACCTGAAATTTGGAATAGTTTTAGAATATAGTTGCCCAACTTAATTGCACAAGAAAAAATTTTGAAAAAAGTATGATTATTAATATAAAGGGGGCCAAAATAGGGGGGGCCAAATTTCAAATTGTCGCTACTAGGTCGAGTGGGGTATCATATGAAAGGGCTTTACTTGTACATTTTAAAATATATTTTTGTATTTTTTTAAATTTCTTAGTTTTAAAGTTATGATGAAAAATGTCAAGAAAAATACCATTCCCCCCCCCTTATCTCCGAAGTTTGAGTAAGGAAAAATCTGAATTAATTACAGTTGACAGAAGTTTATATAAACTTTACAGCAAAAATAAAACGATCTTTCTCAGTTGCACAGTTTTTCAGAAATCTGCAAAAAACCTTTACAAACAAATTTAGTTTTGCGGTCCTGAAAATGGACTTTATTGCTTCCAAAAATACTATAGGTATATCGGAACCCTCGGCGCGCGAGTCCGACTCGCACTTGTTCGGTTTTTTTTATCGCAAGGAAGGTTTTGACGAAGTATTTCATAACGTTTATAACATACACTTTTTACCTTTTAATAGTCTAGGAAACGATGCGGATGGTTGTATGAAGACCCCCGCATTAAATCCTCAGTCGATGAAACTTTGCTGGGGTTTTTCACTATATTAGACAAACCTTCTTTAAAAAAATCCAAAAAAAAATCATAAAAAAATACAAAAATTATAAAAATTATAAAAAATTATACATTTTTTTTTTAATATTTTGAATTTACATTTAATTCATAATACTTTAACATCCTGTCAAATAAAATCTGCCTGAGAAAATTATGTTGGGGTTAACTGCTTCGTTTCTTACACTATATTGCTCAGAGGTCCTAGCGCCTGATTGCTGTTGCTATTATTATTATTTCCATTTTTTCAACTACAGCTCATTAACCTGTGAAGCCTACTTAGCTGTGATAGTTTTCTTTTTAATTTCATCATATATACTACCACTGCGAGTTTTTTCACATTTCCAGTAACAACCGTTTAGCCGGCAGGGGGGGGGAAGACACTCGACTGATGATGATCTTTGCAGACTCACATTATTTTTGAAAGACACTTCACACTATGGGATAGACAAGAAAGAAGAATCACTCCCACTTGTAGGGGAGGTTCAAGATTTTATTTTTTACTTTGTCGGCATGAGCTAAGCCGCGGACAGGCAGACAGATAGACGGACATGACGAAACTATAAGGGTTCCTTTTTACTACGGAACCTTAAAAATAGTCTGTCTTCATGCGTCACGTAGAAATGGTGCTGGCAACGAGCTGTAGAGTAGGACAGACACATGTCTGCGTTGCCTGCGCTGCACTGCAGCGTACTCAGCTCTCGATACGTTCATTCATTGCAAAATTCTGCTCAGACTCTGCCCTGCGCTTCGCCTTCTGCGTGTAAGCTTACGCCCACCCTTATTTAAAAAAAATTGATTGTAAGTTAGAACTCAAAAACTTGCCAGCGCAAAGTTCGTAAAGGAAAACCAATTTTTTTCTCATTTCAAAACCACTGGTTCTTAGGAAGAATATGGACAAGATGAAAGAGCTTTCATCATGTAAGTACATTTTGTCTCCACACACAGTGCTTAGAGGAATTAAAAGAACAAAACATAACCGTCCCTAAAAAAATGTACTTAGGAAAGGTCAGGGAATTTTTTTGCCATTTACGTGCACTCTCTTTTTTGTATGTATAAGAATCAGAGGTAAGGCATAATTTTTTTTTGTTAAGTAGGTATACAGGGTACAATGCATGTATGCCGAAAACTGAAAGGGCGTGCTCAGTCAACGAAACTGAAAAACTTTTCTAAAGAAACTTTTTTGGGAAAATAAAAATAATTTTGACCTCTCCATACAAACTGCTCGTTCAAAGTGAGCGATTTGTATGTAGAAGTCAAATATTTTTTCATTTCCCAAAAATGTTTCTTTGGGAAAGTTGTTCAGTTTCGTTGACTGAGTTTCAGTTTTCGATACACCGTCTCTCAATTATTTGGAATACCTTTAATGTAGATATAGTTAGGTACGTGTCTACTTAGATATCAAAACCTTACCAACACTCAAGAAAAATAAATTGTACAGCATTACTGCACTTACTTTCTCGCGATATACGAGAGTCATCATTCAACAGTGTCCCCGCCGGGAGTCGAACCCAGAACCTCCGGATCAAGAGCCTAATGCTCTAACTACTATATTATAAAGGCTGTGGATTGTAATGAGTAAATAAGTACCAACTGCAAACTTAGGTTTGTAATTCCATACAAATAATATGAAGCGGAAAAGCCGCTGGATGCGAGCAGCGCAGGACCGGTCGTCATGGAGATCTTTAGGGGAGGCCTATGTCCAGCAGTGGACGTCTTTCGGCTGATATGATGATGATGAATATGAAAATACAAACTTACCTATACCTACTAGATTTATGTAAAAATGATTTAATGAAATATGCAGTCAGGTAGAAAACCAATTTAGTATCCAAATTCTAGAACATCAAAATAAGCTCATCGAAACCGATTTTGAGTAAATCACATTTATAAATTTTTGTAGTAAGGGAACACCCCTTATATGATGCTCTACAGACCCGTCGATACTGCCGTGAAATACCTTAAATGGAGATGCTTGGTCATACAAAGTTTCATCAAGATTTTATGAGCCGTTTTTGCAAAAATTACAATTTTTCATTTTCGTTATATGACAGTTACCCTCAAAATGAGAGCCAGCAGGAAACCACTCAAAACCCTTCGATAGATTTGCATAAAACTCTTAAATTAAAAATATGGTGTCAATCGGACCATTCGTTTAGCCGCTAGGCTAAAGCGTGACGGAGAGACCGACCGATGAAGCGGAGCTCGCTTCGCTCAATTCCGCCATACCCTTCGAACCTAACCAACTGTGTCGGGATGCCCCGAACTCCTTTGCTCGCTGCTCGCCTATGATCAATTTTATTGAGCCTTATCGTTTCGTTTTTACAACAATTTTAATTCAAAATTATTTTAAACTAATTGATTATTATATTTTTTTGTTTCATCATCATCATAACATCCCATGAAACGTCCACTACAGGACAGGGAGCTCCCTCCAGAATTCTAGCTTTTGCTGGAAAAATGTGGAGGGGTTTTATTTGTTTAATTATTATAAATTAAATAAATAATAAGTAAATAAAAAAAATGTATCAAATGAATTTTATGTGAATTAAATTTTATATGAAAGATATTTACGTGAAATGATAGTTATGCCAAATGTTAGTTTAGAAAAAGTAAAGGAACGTTATGTCAAACAAAATTATGCTAATAGTTGTTATATGAAACGTTTATTATATCAATTGAATGTTATTGAAACGATGATATACGAAAAATATTTATACGAAGTGATGCGCACCCGAAAAAAAAAGCTTGCTATTTTTAAATTTATTAAAATTTTACGTCTCTACACTACATCGCTAAAATGGTAATGAGCTTTTTGTTTAGTTTTTAAATAGCTCTCGCGAATTATTTCCACTGCGATAGCTATTATAACTTCAGTACCTAGGCGACCGAGCTTCGCCCTATAGATAATTCAGAATCCACAGTTTTAGTTTTTGGGCGATCTATTTTTACAGCCGATATAAATCTAAAGTACTTGATATAAATCTAAATTTTGTATAGAAAATATTTCATAAGCAGGTCAATTTAATTAGTTATACATTTACATTAGACCACAAATTACTTAATAAAGCAAATTTACTAGGAATCAAGTTTTGGACGCTGACCCGGGTCAGCATCCAAAACCAGTTTTTAGCAGTCTGCGCTCATGTAAAAATTGCGCGGAAGTAAACGCGAGAGTAATCTTGATTCACGTATGATATCATATCAAGTTTGTGTCTGGTTTGCGAAATAAGTATCAAAAAGATAAAAAGACGGAAATGCATTTCAAGGTATGATGGAATTTTTTGATATTTTGTATTTGTACATACAAATCTTTTGTATCGTAAGAACCACAACGTTGTAAAGTGTGACGATAGCAAGTCCCTCAAAAAGTTGCGGTGTCTCTTTTTAGGAGACCGTAGATGTTTTAAGGGTTATAAACTGGAGGAAAGGCAGCATCATCCTCCTATTTATCATTCCATCTTACTTACTGCGGTCACCTACAACCGCGGTTCATGGTGCCAGCCGTAACGCTGACAAGCGAGGTAACTATGGTACTTTCCCTCAACATTTTTCCAGCAAAAGCTAGAATTCTGGAGGGAGCTCCCTGTCCTATAGTGGACATTTCATAGGATGTTATGATGAGATGTTTTAAGGTTTTAAGAGTTCACCTTTTTCAGGTTACTCTATACACGCGACGCTACAGTTAGTTTGCCGTGTTCTGGCGTCAATAGGAACCAACCGTGTTTTTCCCGGCTCTTCCATCCTCCAAATTTTGGTCTTCCTATGTAATGGGATAGACGGCAGGAATGAAATGTTTGACATTTCTTTTCTTGCGTATCGACGAGCGTATCGATACCGACTTCGTCGAGCAACCCTACCGAACACTTCGATTACTTTACATGGCATTAGCGGACTCTGTCATCAGTTATGGGCTAAGTAGTTACGGCGGCACATTTGCAACGTACATACTCGACATATATAGACTACAGCGCAAAATTTTGAAACTTATTGTACCTAAATATATAAAGAGAAAATTCAAAGATAATGACCAGGGTTTATTCAATTATTGCCAAGTCATTAATGTTTATGACAAAATAAAATTCAATATACTAACGGAAAAAGACTGTAAAGAATATATGACGCAGGATGAACGGTTTCCAAATTTAAGGAAATATGAAACTAATAAATATGTATTACCAAAAACTAATAACTTCTATGGAACTAGAATGCTAAGTCACCAAATTCCTACTTTCGTAAACGAACTTCCACAAGACATAAAAGAATTGTTTGAAGATTCAAAAAGTTATAAATATAAGCTAAAGAAACATTATTTGTCCAACCAGTCAGGATGTAAACAGATACTTACTAATATTAGAAAATTGATTAGGAATTGCTAAGTATTTTTGCCAGTGTATAATCGACTCCCTTAGCACAGATAAACCATAGTGGTTTTCGTGCGAGCGAAATGTAAAAATAAATATCATTATAATGTGTAATAAATAAATTAAAAAAGAAAAAAAAAAAGGTGATCCAATTTCTATTCCGTCGATCGTTTTTTAGTTAAATACTAAATCAGTAAACATCACCTTAGTTAAAGTCACTAGTATTGGTAGTTCATACTGGCTTAGTCATAATAGTCATAATATATCTTTAGAAAAATAATCACTCTGCATTCTAAATAGTGTTTTCTGTCTTCTACTTCCACTATTCTACTCTCACTTCAACCTTCTGTAAATATCCATAAATATATGTCTACCTATGCCTTCATTCCTGCACTACTCGTATCTTTTGTTCCTCAACCTGCCTCCGTCACCTTTGAATCCCATGTCCATCCATTTTTCTACCACAAGTTTTGCTTCATAGGCGATGGGCTTCCAACTTCCTACTATTTGGAGCATACCATCTAAACCCAACCAATTGCTAAGTGTTGCTATAGTAAGCCCCTTCTACCTTCGGGAGTCCAGACGCACCGCAGAATATCACACACGCTTTGTTGATAGATATTCCACAAACTCGCACAAAGCGCTTTGAAACATTTTTATAATGCACACGGCCAAAGAGTGGAATTCTCTGCCTGAGTCTGTGTTCCCGAGTTCATATAACCCAAATCTATTCAAGTCGTGAGTGAATAGTTTTCTTCTGGGCAAGCTCGTTCCATCGTCGACCGCATCTCTGTTCTCAAGACTAGATCGAGGTCAATAGTAAGCCCATTGACAATGAAAAGAAAGTTTTACGGCTGTTATTTAGATTACTTCCGTAGGCCTCAAAAACTACCTCTGATAGTGGGCGTTGCACAAACTATGTCATGTCTAGCTTGAACTAGATAGCCCTTATCATCAGAGCTCGTTGGGTCCGTAAAAAGATGACACAAAACAATATGCACAGTATTGAACGGACTATCCAGTTTAAACTGCGACGCGACGCCCACTGCAATATTCGTGCGGCAGGACCGGTTGACACTAGTTGATAGGTTTATTGGTGACCGTAAATATAGCGAAAGTGACGCATGAAAACAAATAAAACAAAAATAAAAGTATATCGGCGCAGGAGGCCATAATATCATAATCCCAAGTCTCACAAGGATATAGTGGGTTCAGGTATAATTAACCAGGATCGAATTATTGTCACATCACGTTTCGTGCTCCGGGCTTATGATGAGGCACCCGGACCCTTCTGTTCCAGTCTGACCCTGGGTAGCTATTACAGCTGACTCCATGTTTGCACATCCTGTGCTGTGATATCACTAATCATTAGTTCAGGAGTTGTTATTATGATTCGTTTTGGGTCCAGGACGATTGCAACTCTCCAACAAGATGGTTTGTTGTGAAGTCCTTTCACCTTGACGCTTCATAAGATCGACAGCTAACTAAATACTCAGCTGCCAGTCTATTCCTGAAGCAAGGAGGCCTCACTCGGTGTCGCAAAGAAGGTGCTGCTAAGTAGTATGTGCCTACAAGTATAAACCATGCAAATATTGAAATAGTGGAAGATTTTACCAACAGAAACAACCTAAAAAAGTTGTTTAGAAAAATTCATAGTGTATAGGTAAATGCGTAGTAACACGTTTCTTTGTCTTAATTGTTAAGTTTCATAAACATTTATGATTTTTTGGATAAATACAATACAAGACTAGCACACTAATGCGTGCCATTCAGAGACATCAACAGCCTCCGTAGCCCAGTGGTTAGAGCCCTCGGCTCACAATCCGCTGGTTCTGGGTTTGATTCCTGGTGGGGACACTATCAAACAGAACTCCCTTTGTGCAAGTCTCTCCAGTTTGGTTAGGATATTGCGGGATAAATCACCTGATTGTCCGAAAAGTAAAATGATTTCGTGCTTCGGAAGGCACGTTAAGGTGATCTGCGACGGCCAGCTTAGCCCCGAACGCCACTAGATGGAGCCACTGCTGCAAATATAAGGTTTCATTTTTTAATGTATTAAGTACCAACTATATATGTGCAAAAAGTTGATTCGCGTAAATTTCATCGTACAACTTCAACGCCTAACAACAATTTCGATATGAAAAATATCTCCATATGTCCACTAAAGTCAATTACTCTCGTCAGTCCGTGTTTACATGAGTACGATCACTCACACATGCACACAAAGCACAACCGTACAGTTTTGACTGCACGCCCACAATCGTAATATTGAACCAAAAACTGCTAACAAAAATAGTACTTACTTTCAGTACATTAACTGTATTTTTGTATTAATTAGCAAAAAATTTAACTAAAATAGCAGTATTCGTTCGTTTTTCTACAGAATTTTATTTTGTCAAGTCATTTGAATTTTTGTATGGAAAACGGATCACCTTAAGCCGTTGGCCCCGGCTACTCTCTACTGATGTAGTCGTTACTGAGTCTTGTCAGAGGCCTTTGGTTTGTGAGGTCGAACTCTGACTCTAGGGTTTGTGAGGTCGGTCATCGACCTTAAAACCCACACGACATGATGATGAGAGACATTTCGCTGCACGGTAATAAGTTAGCACTATCTTTAAACCTTGTTCTATGCCCTTGATAGGAAAATTTACATTCAGAGTAATAGGTTTTGCTGATAATTATCATTACTTTCGCGGTTTTGCGGACCTGTGCTAGTAAAATTTCTCAGAATGATCATAGCATCCAAGTAGCATCCCATGAAGACGTCCACTACAGGACAGGGAGCTCCCTCCAGAAGTCCAGCAAAGACGCCTGGTACTTAGGAGGCGATTTACTCGTACCATAGTCACCACGCTTGTAAGCGCTGCGGCTGGCGACCGCTGTTGTTGGTGACCGCAGTATATAGATGATATGATTCTCAGAAAGATGCTGTTGCCCATCCTCCGGTTCGTGAGCCCTTAGTCGCCTCTTACGACACCCACGGGTATAGAGATGGGATGGAACGTCTCTGAATGACAGCCTATAATTTTATTCTTCCGTTACAATATAAAGGTCGTGCCACATCGTGCATTACGACTACGAAGAGGATTTGGTCAGAAGAGTAATAAAACACTTGCCCGCAGCCGTATTGTATGTCGTCATAAAATATATAAGACTATCTTGTTATCAACTTCCTTTTCCCACGTTTGGACGTGTACAGATGCGTCGTAGAGATATTTTTTTTTTCAAAACCTCACGGCCGTAACGAGAATATATCCCTAGATGTCTGTGTTAGTAAACTTAAAAAAACCGGCCAAGTGCGAGTCGGAATCGCGCCCTAAGGGTTTCGTACCTGTCTACCATATGATAAAATAAAAGCTTTTGCTCTTTGACTTTAAAAACTCTGCGACCATCCAACTTGACCCCTCTTTTATAGAAAAGTTTTTGAAACGGGAGCTCACCTTAATTGGTTACTATTAGTTCTGAGAAAAATTGTAATATTTAATGATTTTAGACTTTTCCTTTTATTTGTACTGTGAGACCTAGCTTCTTGCCGAATTTCATAATTTTAGGTCAACGGGAAGTACCCTCTAGGTTTTGCTTTAGTTCATAAATGTATGGAAATAATAACATAAAAAGCCATATCTTTTGATTGCGTCATTGTAAAGAATTGAAATTTTCAGATCTTGTGTGGTTTAAGAACTTTAATATACGCTATCAATTTCAACCTGATACCTCTGCCCGTTCGTGAGAAAAGGAGCCTTACTTGACAGACAGACAGACGGACAACAAAGTGATCCTATGGGTTCCGTTTTTTTATTTTGAGGTACGGAACCCTAAAAACAGACGACGAAATAACAGGAGAATCTGTAATGTACGTGTGTGGGGATGTATGAATAGGAGTCCAATAGGAATCATATAGAGAAATCACAATTTGCATATTTTAAGTTCAACAAACTATGCAGCAGCGCAAGATTTGAAAGAAAATCTATTAAGTACATATACTTACAGGATTTGCGAATCGTTTTGTTTTTTGAATTTTTTTATGTTTGTGTATTAAACTAGTTTTTGCACTCACAAAACTTGACATTATGAGCTGTAAATAAAAAATAAAAATATATTGAGATTAACCTACCAGGTAAATAGTTATTTTGTTGTTATTTCTTATACTATAGTAGGTAGATAGACTTGTTGATCTTGAAATAATTTATGCAACAATCGCTCGCTATACTTACGGTGGTAAGTAAACGGAGGAAATAATTCCCTCCGTTTCGCAAAGCGTTTGACGCCATTTATAGAACTAATGTTCCGTTTTGTTAATCTTAAAATATTTTATGTAATACCTACCATTATTATTTCTTTCAAACCATCTCGGTTATTTGTTATGCAAATCTGTAATATTCAGAGCAATGACGAATAGTATACAAGAGGCAGCCGGATGGCTCGCGGTATTTGAGCTTCTTAAGTGTTGTGGAACCGCCCTGTGCAACCCCAACTGAGCCAACTTGACCTGGGGCGGAAATAGGAGGGAAGGGTGAAAAATGGAGGATCGACACTTGACTCTAACAATTTTTTTATCCCCAATGTACGTGTAAGGTTTTCATTGTATGTATATCCCATAATATCCATAATATCCCATAATATCCATACCAACTTACAGCTTCCTAGTAACAAGGTCGCTGAGCTAAGCCGCGGACAGACAGACAGATCAACAAACAGACAAACGGACGTGACGAAACTATAAGGGTTCCTTGTTGACTACGGAACCCTAAAAAAAGAATTGTACCTTATTTTTCTGTGATTGTACCCTAGAAACGCGCACTTACTTCTAAGCAACAATAAAAATAAAAACATATATTTTTGATGGGTATACTTATTCCACAAATTAAACGGAACTTAAAATGAATTTAAAAATAAAATGATACCTATAAGATTCTAATCACATTATAGTTTACAAAACTTGGGTTTTCCTAATAGGATTCTAAGTAAAACCTGTGAAAACACGGTTAATCGATATTTAACAAGTTTTTCTTAAGTAAAATTTAAGTGTCTAATTACTAAACGGCATTTAATTGATAAATCTGCGTCATAAAACACGTGCCCTTAAATGATTTCTGTATTAGGTTAGGCTCACGGAAAAACGTGCTTTGTTATTCTTTTTAGGGTTCCGTACCTCAAAAGAAAAAAACGGAACCCTTATAGGATCACTTTGTTGTCCGTCTGTCTGTCTGTCTGTCTGTCTGTCTGTCAAGACCCTTTATCTCACGAACGGGTAAAGGTATCAGGTTTAAATTAATACCATATATTAGGATCCATGAACCACACAAGATCTGAAAATTTCAATTTTTTACAACGACGTAATCAAAAGATATGGCATTTTATGTCCTCATCTCCATACATTTATTCAAAAATGCGAAACCTACAGGGTACTTCCCGTTGACCTAAAATTATGAAATTTGGCAAGAAGCTAGGTCTCACAGTACAAATAATGGGAAAAGTCTGAAATCATTAAAAATTACAACTTTTCTCACAACTAATTGTAACCAATTGTAGTGAGCTCCCGTTTCAACAACATTCATATAAGAGAGGGGTCAAGTGGGATGGTCGCTGAGGCGATTTTTGTTATAGTTCTATTTAAAAACGGGAACACTTACAAACTTGAAAATTGGTATGTTAATAGTGCATAAGCTATAAAATAACAACAAATAATAAAATTTGGTCAAGCGCGTGTCGGACTCAAAAAATCTAGCACATTAACTTACTAAAATTTCAACTAATACAATTATGTTTATGTGGTGGTACGGAACCCTCAATGCGCGAGTCCGACTCGCACTTGGCCGGTTTTTTTTAAATTAGGTAACTACTTTTTTCAATAGATCATGTAGCTAATTAAAGACTACGAGTATCAAAAAAGAAAAAAAATACAAAAACACTCTTTCTTTCACCTAGCTTTGCAAAATTTGCCTTAGCCGGCTGCAAAATTATTTTTTATTACATCTATTCGAAAAGAGCTAGTTACTTCTACGTGAACAGGGACCAAAAACGCGTTTTAATCCCTAAGGGACTAAAAGTGATTTGAATTAGGAATGTGGATATTGTAATTAGTCTCTTATTATTTCTATGTCATGTCTTATTGTTCTTATGTAATTAAATTAAACGTACTAATCTTACATATTCATAATTATGTTTACTTATTTCCTCACAGAGGGTGATAAAAAGTAGAGTGATCACCTCGGGAGCGACACTATTTTAAAGCTCGAGCGACGTACTTAGAATAGAATCCCTCGCTTCGGGATTCTACTCTAGAATCCTTCGTTCCGCTCTAGATTAAAAAGACGCTCTCGCCCTTAAAATTAGTGTTTTGCTCCCTTGGTAAACAATATATTATTGTTCGTTCAGGATTATTTAATCCTTCACTCCGCTCGATGGATTCAAGATAGCGCCTAGCGATAAAAATATGATTATACTAGCTTTTACCCGCGGCTTTGCTCGCGTTATACACGGTCTTTGAAAGCTGGCCGCAAAGCTTTAAAGGGGTGATAGCCGAGACCGTTTAGAACAAATTAAGCCATATTTGTTTTTAAACGATCGAAACTTGTCGGTCCTTTGCCGGCAGTATAAAACGTGAGTTTATCCGTTATATAAATAATTATGTGTAACACTCACGAGTCGTTTAGTGATAAAATATTTGTTTTGGACAAAGTTTGATATGTTTTTTGTTCATTTTTCCTTTAATTTTTTTGCCAAAAAAATAGCTCGGAATAGATACCGTGCTAATTAATATTACTATGGGATGACATCTGCCAGCATTTTATACGTGTCCTTTGCTATGTCAATGTCACATCATCGTCGATGATTACGATATGAAATATTCAAAATAACCCTACCAAATTAAAAGAACGACGCTTTCATTGCATTTACAAAGATAATAGGATGTTGTAATTTGTTGTGACTTTACATCACACATCCCTAACTTGATACGAATTATTTCTTTAATCCTATTTCTATAACCCTTATTTTCTGACTAAAATAGCCTCCAAAATTTTGTCGTAAAAGTTTGTTCTCACAAAAAATTGTCATAAATTAAAGGACATGTGTAGTATAAACATCTATAGTAACAAAACGTTTAAACTTTATAGTGTACGCAGGTTGATATCACTCTGACGTCAAAGGACCATAACCTTAGAGTATATATACTCTAAGACCATAACATAACAATTTACACTCTAGAACATTAATTTTAAAACCGGATCACATACGTTGCAAACTTGATATTGCAGCCATTCGTTTATATCCATAAACAAAACAGAAACAAGCATTTTTGCATAAAACATTTTTTCTTTAAGTCTTTTAGTGTTTCTAGAAGGCATTGCCAGGAGTTTAAAAGTCTTGTTAGAAACCACTTACGCTTTTATATCCTTCACAGGTTGTTCATAAAAGTAACGATGCTTCTTTAGCTCTATCATACAGGGTGTAAAGGACGGTGTACCAAAAACTGAAAGGGCGTGCTCAGTTAACGAAACTGAACAACTTTCCCAAAGAAACTTTTCTGGGAAATTAAAAACAGTTTTGACCTCTCCATACAAATTAATCACTCAGCACAAAATATGCTTAAAAAACGATTGACCGAAACACCTCACAAAAATTTCAAGTCCCCAAGCACGTAGAAACAAAACCAGTATAAGCTGAACCTGCGCTTCCCTACAAACGCCCGAAACTCGCTCAAGGTCAAAGTGTTTCTACCGACGAGCGGCCGTGTGTACCTTCCGGATTCTGTCGCAGCGGGCGAACCCGAGCGGTCGAATCACCCACTTAGCCGAACTTTTGAGACTTCTGCTAGGAAAGCGATCGAAAGCAAAGCGAAGCCATTGGCGTAAATTTTTAAGCTAGGATATCCTCCTACATAATCCTGGTTTCCTTTTGTCTTGGACTTTACCTTCGATGAAAAGGTAAAACCTTAAAATAAAGCTTTTTGTTTAAATACAAGTGCACGAAACTCGTAAATAAAGTTCACTAATAAAACAGTGGGTGTTATGGGCGGTGGTGACCACTTACCATCAGGCGGCCCACCTGCTCGTTTGCCCACTTGTGACATAAAAAAAACGTTACAAAAATAAGTGACAATCGCAAAACTAAAAAGTCATTTGTTTTTAAAATAGAACAAATAACAATTGTATTGCGTAAATTTGGTATAAACCAGTAATATGTATTCTATGTTGGTGCACATAAACATACTTGGACCACGTGTAAAACATACTAGTTTGAGTTAAGTGATCTATTTTCGCTTCCTCTGTCTATGGAAAAATAACATTACTTATTTTAAAACAATCTAGTAAAGTTCCATTGCGACCTTGACTAGATCGTAGGTCGAACTTGGGGGGGCCTGCTTACGCTATGTCTTCTAGACGAACTAGATTTATTCAAGCTTATTTTTAATTCATGTTCATTCAAATGTAAGTTTCTAATGGAATAATGAACATAGCTGTAGTATGTTATCACGGTCTGAGTAACTGAATAACTTTTTCCAATTAACTAAGGTCGAAATAGCAAGAAAAATAATCCGGTCAAGTGCATGTCGGGCCACGTGCAATTTAGGGTTCCGTAGTAAAGTTGCGGAGGGGTAGACCAAGGATAAGATTCACAGACCAAGTAAAAGAGAAGGCCAGTGTCATGTCGTATGACGAGGTGAAGAGGATTGCTGAGGACAGAGAGGCGTGGAGATCGATTCATTCGTAAGAAATTGCTACACCCACAAGAGTTCATCTCTTAAATTGAATGAGTAAAGTTGCTTTAGGAATTATTATTGTTAAGCACTGAGACTGCTTCAGCTGCTGGCTGGGAGGTCAAAAAACTATTTGAGTTACTTGGAAAAAGTTGTTCAGTTTCATGGTCTAAGTGAAATGTAAAATTATGTTAACTATTTCATTAGGGGCCTATATTTTAAGACCTGATTCTGAGACCATAGAAATTGAACATTACCTAGCAATTTTCCGTCAAATTGTTTTCCAAACGACAAGAGTACAAACGAAAAACGTTAATCGACTTAATTTTATGCGAAGTGCAAATTTAAATAGAGAGTAGAAATTAAGTGCAAATTTAAATGGAGAGCAAAATTCAGGACCAAATTCAGGACGTTCTAAATAAAGGCCGGGTTATAAGTACCCTACACTAGATTGATGAAAGTACAGGAATTGAGGGAAGTATGCCAAGATCTTAGGAGGCGTAATGTATGTATGTAGAAATTAAACAAATAACCATAATAGATACTCAAAAATGTTTAAAATGTCACTTATAATGTCGACCGCCACTATTGCAATACTTTAAAACATATATTTTCAACACATTGTCACACCAATTTTTTAGATTATATCTATTTTGTAACACTTAATATAATTTCATTGGAAAATAATGCTACTCTACTTACTTTTTACGTAATGGATTGTACAAAATCTTGATAGGGCCCATTGTTTTAAAGAATTCAATTTATAGCCATGCCAAAGATTATTACAAAGAAACACTTACAGTCCTTACAGAAAATAAATTGATTAGAAATGTTACAAAATGTAACCTACATTCAATTTCAAATTTAAATAATTGTCTTTTATATCTACTTAATTTAGTAATGCTTATGTTAAATGTAATGAATGTATGTTGCCAAAAAAAAAAAAAATTACGTTCTTAATATAAAATAAATAAAAATTATGTAGATATTGCCGGTTGCATAACTAAGTAGGTATGTTCAAAGGTGAGAAAGAATGAGTCAGAGTTTAAGATTACATAACGTATTACTTCCGATATGTAAATAAAAAACCAGCCAAGTGCGAGTCGAACTCACGCTACTCGCGCACCGAGGGTTCCGTAACACTAAGCTAAAAATACCGTCTTAGTTAGGGACGCGCAGTCACGCAGAAGTGAATTAAATACTCGCGAGTCCGACACGCACTTGACCAGTTTTTAGTATTTATTGTTATTCTACAGCTTATACAAATTTTTACGCATGTAAGTGTTCCCGTTTTTAGGATAGAGCTAAAACAAAAAGCCGGTCAAGTGCGAGTCGGACTCACGCGCCGAGGGTTCAGATGTACCTATAGTATTTTTGGAAATTTTGGTAGATGCTCGGACCATGTATCTGAACAACTTTACCAAAGGAACATGCGTCGAAGAATAAGACAAAAAAAAATTGGTCCTCTGTATTTGTATGGGACGCCTAAAATTTTTTTCTCGTTTTTCTACCCTTGTTCTTGGTAGCAAAAGATATGTATAAAAACCAAGTTTGACCTCCCATACAAAATGCGCTATCAGCTGATGCAGTTTCTATGGGAGGTCAAAACTTAATTTTCGTATTTCGACCTATGTTCCTTGAGGAAAGTTGTTCAGTATCATGAGTACATTCACACCTTTTTCTATCAAGAACTACTTAAAACTCACCCTATATACACAAATATTGGTAAAGGAACAGAGCGCAGAGGTCTAAACTAACCTTATTAATTTTCATACCGACATTAGATGCCTGTCATATCCATATTAATCAATCAAAGCCCAGATGCGCATGCGATCGATGATCACGCGGCGTGACGTGTTTCGCATGTCTAATACCGACCTTATCAGGTAACTGTGCCAGTAATAGTAAACAAAGGAATCGGAACTTCAGGTGGACGGAAAGTAGAACAAAACAAAGGAGATGGTCAACATAAGTAGCTTTTACCTCGCAGACGTGAACATATACAACCAGACATTGAAACAAACATAGTAGTAAGGGTGATGAAGGATAAATTTCTATATGATTTGCTCATGTCTGCCTCTTTGACTGATGATAAGGAGCAAAAAATATTGGCGGATATCCACACCCCTGCGTATTTGAGGAATTAACTTTTAACTATTTTGAAATTTGACAATGAAATATACACCTGGCAGACTATGACTATCTGATTAAATACAATGTATAAAACCCCAGAAAAATGGTATGCCACCATAATAGCCCTGCGTCGTAAAGTTACAGCGATTCAAAATGCAAAAATTCACTGCTTCGTCCCGTGATAATGCAGAGCCCTGCATATGTGCGTCTTTGATTTTCTACATCTTCAGAAGTATTTTAAACAGGAGCCACAAAGGCAGACAAAGAAAACATTATTTAGTATCTTTTTTTTTTGTTTTACTCGTAACTCAAAAACGCAGCGACGCACAGAAAAACTTGTAAGGACCAAATCGATTCGTATTGAGCTGATCTATCATCCCTATTAATATGAATCATGAGCAAATCATATACCCAAATTGCAGCCAGCACCCTAACTATAGGTAAGACCATCCATCAGCCGTACAAATATATGATTAAGCTGGGATCAAATGCGGGCTGAATGAGCAAATTTTCCCACCACCCCAATTCTTGAAAAATATACAGGGTGTTTTGGTATACTTCTGAAAACCTCTCAAGTGCTTACTCAACCCATGAAACTGCATAAATTTTGTTCTGCAACTTTTAATAATGAGTAAAAATAACTTTTTGGTTCTTCATACATACTGACCCGATCTACATTTCATTTTGTATGGGGTAGCAAAAGTAATTGACATGCCTAATGTAATTCGTTGGACATAGGGTGTTAGAGTCAACGGTTAGAGTACAATTTTTAAAGAGAAAGATTTCGTTAACCTATGTCAAAATATGAAATGTTTTTTTTACTTCATATACTAACCGTCCCAGGAGCCGCTAATTGTTTTGTATGGGAAATAAAAAAATATTAAAATACCAAAAAAAATTCGTCATAGCAATGAACACTTTGTTTATGGAAAAGAGAGAGTTTTAGAAACACTACCGTGCGGAGTAACTGTGCTAAACGACCACGGAATGCGGTCGCCAAACAAACGCAGGCGCAGGGCGCGTGTCATGCCATCCAAATGAATACAGCAACAGGACAAAGCAGATTTTTATGTCAAAAGAAACACTTTTAAAACTTTCTCTTATATGTGTTCAATTGTATGAAAATGCGCATTATGAGGCCTCTACAACGAGTAACAAAAAGGGTATACAATAACAGCCCTTAAGTCCCGTATGGTGCTGGCAAAGAGTAGTACCATCCCATACATACCCGTGGTGTCGTAAGAAGCGACTAGGGGTTATAAACTGGAGGATGGGCAGCAGCATCCTCCTGTGTATCGTACCATCTTACTTACTGCGGTCACCTACAACCGCGGTCCATGGTGCCAACCGTAACGCTGACAAGCGAGGTGATTATGGTACTTCCCCACCACATTTTTCCAGCTAGAGCTAGAATTCTGGAGGGAGCTCCCGTCCTGTAGTGGACATTTGGCCGAGTGTACGCAACTTGAAATGCATGTTCGGTCAACAAAACTGAACGGAAAGGAGATGTTTTATCTCCGGCCGTCTCTATCTACATCTGCTACAACACAGATATACAGAAGAAAAGACAAAAATTTACTTAGTTTAGCTCGGGGACTCTTTTTGTTTATTATCCGTTGATTTGAACGAGATAAATTGCTACAAATATGCTCCTTCTTGTGATATGGCACAGCAATTTTTACGTCTTCAGTGGTACAACCAAGGAAATTAAATGACCGTTTTACACACAATCGTCACGTCAACTGAGACTTTCCAACACATTGTGTTTTAAATATACAAGTAAACTATGCCGAATGAAACAAAAATCATCACCCTACGCCCATTTCAACACCTAAAGGTTGCCTGGAAGAGATTGCTACTTTAGCAATAAGGCCGCCTTTTGTACTACTCTGTTCTTTTTCTGTGTATTTCTGTAACTATTTCTTGTATTTCTTGGTGTGCAATAAAGTATATTTGTATTGTATTGTAGACGTTTATACCGCAACCGCTGCTGTACCGCGCCTTAGCTATGTATGCGCCGGTAAGTAGGGGAGTAGGAATACAGCGGTTGCGGTCAGACTATAGTAATGTATTAAGAGCCAACTGACAGTTGTGTAGAGACTTGGCCGGGGTCCCATACTAATCCCAAACATCTCCTTTCCCAAGAAGCATTACCGCTAATATAATTGACGGAAGTGAAAAATAGACAAGAAAGTATATACTACCCACATACATAATGGTAACTAAATAGAAAATGAACAAAAACACGCAATAGAGATTGCTATTACCATGTAAAGTAAGTCGATCTCGGCAAGCGACGTAATTAAACACCTGCAAACACGCGAGGTACAGTCATATGCAGAAACGCATTAAGCATATATACTGTGTTCCTGAGGATATGCATTAATTTTAAGAGCACTGTACAACTTTTCCTAAGAAACCTAGGTTGAAATACGGAAAAAAAATTGCCCTTCCATAAAAAAAATCCTATTTCAACCTATGTTTCTTAGGGAAAGTTGTTTAGTTTGGTTAACTGAACGTACTCTTAAAGTCAATGCATATCCTCAGGAACAAGGTGTATAGAAATATGAAAAGCCGGGAATAAAAGCTTTTACAAACTCACTTTAAAACTGAAAAATGATTTTATTTTAACACTTCCTGTATATGGATAATTCCATCTAGTAGAAAATTCTAGAAGAAAATAGCTAATTTCAATACCACGGGCAGGATTTAAGCCCGCGTCACACAGAGGCGGTAGCGGGAGCGTTCCGGGGCCGGTATTTTTTGTAAACTATGAGTTCATATGCACCCTGTCACATTGAAAAGCGGTCGCGGCGCGGTATTTTGTTCCCGCCAAACCGCCCCGGACCGCTTTCGCAATCATACCGCCTCTGTGTGACTTGAGCTTTAAACCTACGTTATTTAAAAATTGTGTGGAGTTTCTTTGTTAAAATGTGGTCAAGCAATTTTAACATTTAAAGAGCTACGGGTAAAGTGCAACTAATTTCCTCACAAAGATGTCTGACATGTTAGAATTGAATTTTCTGTAACATACTTGATTATTAACGCGAGTACAGATTGATGTGATTATAAGTTTTTAACATGTTTTGTGCATAAGTGTACTTACACTTAAGAAGTGTTATGTGGACATGACCGACGAATGCTATTGATTTTGAATTAATTTAAAATAATACCGAATGATTTTAGCTAATAATCGTGAATGAGATACTCAAGTAACATATTATCATCGGAGATATTCGACTAGGATCATTAAATCATTATAGCTATTTTTACGGACTAAAATACTGTCAGTCTGTATAGCTATTTGTATTAATGCTCAACTTACAATATTAAAATTAGAATAATTTTATTCTTAGCTAGAAGGAAAAGCGTTAATTTTTTGTGGCTTCATAAAAACTAATAAATAATGTAAAAACAGACTGTATTGAATAATTAAATTCAAAATATGTTACAAAGTCAGAATCACGGTAGATACCCGTGGTAGATCCGTAAGATTGCCAGCATTCTATGGTCAATTTACAAAAGTCGTCACAATATTAGTTTATCGCCACAGCGCACTATTATTAGTTTATCATCACGCTATTAGTTTAACGTCACACTGCCCTACTAGTTCATCATCACACTATTAGTTTATGGCCACACTATCAGTTTATCGTAACATTATTAGTTTATTTTCACAATGTAACGGAACTAGCTTCGTCCGTACAATTTCACTCAAAACTTTAGTTGATCTTAAAATCATTTACAATACCAAAAGACACTGAACTTTGAATTATTATTTTCGTAATTTATTTGATCTACGGAACTCTAAAACTTTGAAATTTTGTAGGAAACTTTTCCTAATTGTTTCTTCAAATATTAAAAAGGTTGAATATGTATTGGAAGTGAGCAAAACAAAGAGTTTCTTAGTTGTTTCATTTTTGCTGTTTCGTGATTGGAGGGAAGGGAATTCAAGTACCTCGGTCACATTGTGACACCCGACCTGAAGGACGACACTGATATTGAACGTGAGAGGAGGGCGTTGTCGGTAAGGGCGAACATGATAGCCCGCAGGTTTGCTCGTAGCTCGAAAGAAGCCAAAATCACTTTGTTTCGAGCCTACTGCACATCTTTTTATACGAGCAACCTGTGGCTATCATACACGCAGAAGTCCTACAGCGCTCTCCGCGTTCAATACAACAACGCGATGAGGGCGCTGTTGCGGCTGCCCCGCTTCTGCAGCGCGTCGGGGATGTTCGCCGCTGTGAGCGTGGACTGCTTCTATGCCACCATGCGCAAGCGAGCCTCCGCGATAGCGGGCAGGGTGCGGGCCAGCACCAACAGCCTCCTCCAGGTCGCCAGCAGGTCGGACGGACCATTTATGCGCCACTGGCGGGCACTTCATGCTCCAGTGTATCAATTATGGATAAGATAGGTTCTTAGATACATACATAAACATGTATTTTATTATTTTTAATTTGACTAGTTAGCGTGACCTACTTCTTTTTCAAAATTTTCTTTATTATATTAGAATTATTACTGGACTTAAATTTATTATTATTATTTTACTGACATTTCATTTAATTTTATTGACACAATATTTCCATTATTTTTATAATTTTTTTTTTTAATGACATTATAAGATTCTATTGTATTTTTGTTTGAAAATTGTACTATCATTTTGTGCATTTTAAAATGTCTTTAATTAGATAGGTATTGTTTTGTATTGTGTTTGTTACAATATGAGCTAAAAAAAAAAGCTTGAAATAAATGAAATTTTAATTTTAATTTTTAATTTTTTAATAGCGAGAATTTGAATTTTGTTTGACAGTATGGAACTACATCGCATTCGATTTTCATTTTTTTCGTGTTAGTATTTTAGAAAATAAGAAATTTACAATTTTACTCAAAATAAAAAAAAACCAGTGAATTTTTAAATTTCAGAGAAATTATCAAGATTAAAATAGCAGTTTACAACTTCTACGAAACATGAGCTAAGTTATTTAGATATATTGTCAGATTTGTAGTTTAATAGGTTCAAATTATCGAAATTGATCAAACAAACTTATATCAATCTTGGTTTATCATAAAATGAAGACCAACAAATGAATATAAATATTATTCAAACCTAATTTACTTTGTGTTTTTAGCTTTTCTTCTGGAGCTCTGGACGATGAGTCCAATTTTGAGTAAGAAATAAGTAGTATTTAGTGGTATAAGGAAAGAAAGCTTTTCTTTCAAGAGTCGGGCAATGTGTCTAAATTCTTAGTTAATTTTTGTTTAACTTTATAGGAGGTGGAAAAAACTGGATAATTTGATAATTTGGAAAATTCACAAGAAGATCAGGAAATTATTTCTAAAGTACCTAACTACTAAGATCTTCTAAAGAGTGAGGCAGACTAAATCATACTAGACGGTTAAAGTGATTCCATGATGAACTGGAAAAGATGGTATGTAGTTTCATATTTATTAATTCGGATTTCATGTTTCTCGCCGGACAGTTGCAATTCAGCTTCCCTTGGATCGTTAAGAAAATTCTAAAGGTTAAACTTAAATTTTGCATTGAGAAATGCCTAAATATCTGTTATCAAATTTCTCTAAGATTTTGTTAAATTAAGTAAAACTTACTAAAACAAGTATATTATAAGTATCATTTCATTTCTGATGAGCTATTTTAAAGTAAAGTTTTATTGGTTCAAAATGTTACTACAGAATGGAGATATCATACATTCAAATTGATTATTCTTTTACTAAGACTACAAGCTTAAATAAATAGCTGATAATGTATGAAATTGTTTGAGAAAATACAATCTCAGTATATTAGTGATATACCATATGGAGTCATTATATACACAAAAACAGTTTTATGTATCATCTAGTACATAGTATCAAAGAAAATTATTGATTCAATATCAAAACAGATTGAACTAAAAGGACTAGAAAAATATCAGTCTCTTTCATTGTCAAAGTTAAACTAAAGAAAAATGTAATAAGATAAATTACAGTTTTAGAGAAGTTTGATTGGTTCTTTTATGAATTATGTTTGTTATTTTGTTTTTGCTTGCTTCCATACATTCAACTGAGTAAATAACTAAAACATGGGTTTGGTATAATAAAATAATCTCTAGGGAATTATTTTATAAAATAATAAGTGATTAAATACTCAATATTCTACTTCACTTTAAAATCTACTTATTTGCTTTTATTCAACGGAGAAATAATTTAGAATATAGACTAAAAATATTCAGGTAATTTTTTATTTTTAGGGAATTATATTTATTTTTAGGATATCATATTTATTTTATTACGGTTCACACTTAGAATTTCTGGGTTGCTACTTAGAGTGGGGTATTTTTCTAGACGATTACTCTAAAGGCCATTAAACAGTTTAAAACAGACTCAATATATTTTTAGGTTTTAGGTAGATCAGAACTTGCGCTAGGAAATATTAGATCATAGTTAAATTATATATTTTTCTTGGATCAATTAGACTTAGTTAGGAATTAGTTAATACTTCTCATAAACTTTTAAAACTTACATACATTTTTAATAGAATAGATTAATAGTTAGGTAGGTAGCTCATTACAATTTGGTTCCGTGAGCCATGATCTAGAATTAAGTTTAGCTTAGGTTAAGTAGGTCATTACAATTAGTTGGCCGTGACAGGATATGAACCAAGCTTATTAGGCTTATTACAATTTGGTGCCGTGACCAGGATGAATTTCTATCTATTATAGTCTTGGTTGACCAGTGATCTGGCTCTATCCTTTACAATTTGGTGCCTCTTCCCAGTATGTGAATTTTGAGTTACTATAGGTTTAGTTATACTTTTTCCTTTTTGTAAATGGGGAATATTAGGGCTTTGTTTTAATATGGTTGCTAGGTTAGAATTTAATTATTTACTTATTAGGGAGAATTCAATATTCTTTTAGCAAAATTTGGACTTAGATTTTAGGGTAGGTACATAAGTAAGCTGATTTAGAATCTAATTTGTTACTAAGAATATGCAAATTGACTAGGTTAGGCATCATCTGTTGTGAGTTTTAGACTAGATTTTAGAATCTTTACCTTACTGCCGCTATGTTATTTAAAAGCTTATTAGAGTTTAGTCAAAATCTGTGATAAAGAGTGACAACAGATATACTAGTCCTGTTACTTATCGGATAAGTACTTACTTATAAATTGAATGATTAATAATAACACTTTAGAACACAATACACTTTTATTTTATTACAAAGGGGCACACAAAACATTTAGTCTCACTAAAAAAATGTTCTTTAACACTGTGTGAGAGTCACTTTTGCACTAAATACTTTAATTTTCTTTGGGTTTGAGTGAGTCGTCGGGTTGATTTTCAACTGTGTTTGATATTATTAGGGGTTTCTTGCGGTTGGCTTTTTTTTTACTTTTGCCAAAGTTTGGGCTTTGTGTTGGGGTGTTATGAAGTTCATAATTCTCTGCAAAATACAAACATTAGGTTATTATCATATTACAACAACTGTAAAGGTAGAATTTTAAGTTCTTTTTAGAGAAAACAAAAGGTATTTACTTGTAAAAGATTAGATTTATTGAACTAGTCCATCAAGCTGTCTTGCAAGTATTTATAGATAGGCAGGTTTGAAAATCTCTGTGAAACGAAAGGAATAGTTAAATTATCATTGTAGCAATTTGAAATTTCATAAATTCCTTCATTTTGTTTGTGCTAAGTAAGTACCTTTGGAGATGTTGAGTTTAGCATCAAGGTTTTCCTTAAGCGGACACAACACTGAAGTTTTACAATGTTTGGGTGTTGTCTTATTGTTGTAATGGCATGGAAGTTGTAAGCACTATCCTGAAATTGAGCGAATACAAGTATATTACTAAAAAAATAGGCAGGTTAGCTTAGAACATTGGTTTCAAATAAAGTAGGGTTATACAAACTGAAATTCACAGCGGAAATTGCGTTTGCGGTCAAACGATGTTGGATAAATAGACAGTAAGTTAGATTTGGTACAAACTTTTGACTTTCTATATGCAATAAAAATGGTTAGAATCAGAGTTAGATATGGAAATCAACAATTTGAGACGCAGACTACGCTGTTCCAAATTGAGTAAACGTTACTAAAGGTGTTTGTGGTGTTGACGAACGATCTAAATTATTTGGCACGTTGACGGTACTATCGCAGTTTTAGTGCTTTTTCTTTTAATTTTTAAATATCTCAACAACGCCTAAGTTATTTCATCAAAATTTTATGATAAATTCATATTAATTACCATTCTTTTATTGATAGAGTACTCTATAGCAGATTGAGGAACATTTTGGAACGGGGTGTCGGAAACTCAGAGTAAAAAACTATAGAGTCCGTCATATACATGTTTTGTATGAGCTTTTGTGAAGTGTAAAGCGTCTCACTGTCGCCCATTCTAGTCGGTCAAAAAAAAACTTAGTTAAGTTTTACAAAAATCAAGGTATCTTTTAAAATCTAATGTTTTAGTATAAAATTTGTTTGCGAAAGTGAAAAAATATCGTTTTTACTTGCGAATTGATCATTAATACTAAGAACGGAAGCGTAAATTATCCGTAATAGTCATTTTATTCGTGATTTTAAACACCGTTTCTTTTCCTGAATGGTAAGTGTTTTCACCAGAAAAACTATGGTAGTAGCATTTATTAGTTCCATGTCACATATTTCTCAGAGAGAAAGGAGAAAAAAAATACGTTTTTAGGATTCGAAAAAAAAAACCATACATTTTATGATGGAGGTTCCTCGCAAGAAAGTGCTACACATATGGTTCTCTTCTTAGCAGAAAGAGCTGTTACTTAAACCTCTTTGGTCGGAAAGTTATTTTTATTTTTAAACGAAGCATGGCATTCGCTTTAAATACTTATCTTTTTTCGCCACTAGTAAAGTAACTTTATAAATTAGATTGTTTTTGAAGAATTTCAAAGCATCAATTTATATATCTAAGAAACTTGTACACACGGACGCAATTTAGTGGAAACATTTTATTTCGCGCTTGGTTATGGGTTTGATTCTAGAAGGGGACGTTGTCAAACAGTGATTTGTGCAACTTTCTCTGTTTGAATGGGATGTTGAGGGGTGAATCGTTTGGTTGCTCGAAGTTTGAAGACTTCTTGCTTCGGAGGGCACGTTAGATCATTGATTTTAAATTCAATTAAATTTTCTGAGGTATTTTCTATGAAGTCAGTTTAGAGTATTTGAGGTTCAATAACTTTGACATTGGGATTAGTGAAGTCGGTCAACGATTTTAGAATTTTCATGATATAATGATGATGAGACAGAATTGTAACTAGAAATATTAAGAAAATTAAAGTAATAGGAATAGTAATTGATTTTCAAAGCTAGGCGAACTAGAGTCTAGGTCTATGTTTTTTTCAAATGCAACAAAAGTTTTATTTATATAATTTAGCTAATTCAAAACATTTCTGACTTGAACTTTTTTTTTAGTAATTAAAAATTTTTAAATAGATTTTTTTTTAAATGTGGTTATTATGTTGTCAGAATAGGTAATTAAAAAGAAAACAGAAGAATTTATGATTTGATTAGAAAAGTGAAAAAAAAAACAATTGCGATTTTTATTATGTAAGAGTTCTCATTGAATATTTTCTTACGCAAAGGTAACATCACAAGTTAAATTTTGATTCTCAAAATGAGCAACGCATTTTGTGATTTAATTTAAATCGCACATTTATTCGTTTATTTATTTTAATATAAATTTTTGTTTTTGTTGATTGTTTTATAAAACAATCATGGAATGTAAACAAACAGTAAAGTAAATAAAAAGACTTGTACATATAATAAAAAATAATTTCTATAGATAACTTATGAAAATTTTTAATTATTTAAAACAAAGGGGTTATTCAAAAATATAGTAGAAAAAATGGTAAATAAATGAAGGATTTCAAAATTGGTTGGGCAATATCTGAAAATCAAGATTGACATTAAAAAATTTCGTTCAATTAAAGCATATTTAAAAAACTTGTAGAGTTGCGAAAGATTGGAAAATAGTAAACGATAAATTGAATTGTTTGGTAAATATTCTTTCGTTAAATTATGTTTTAGGTTATTTTAGGGTTTTATTTCGATTCTTGAGTCTGTTTTAATCTGGATCGTGGTTGTTATTTCAGCCACAATTTGTTGACGTGAAATGGAGAGTGTGAACCGTTACGATTTAGGAATAGTTAATTAGGAATATAAACATTCAAATAATTCATTAATGTAGCATAAATTCAACGAGTTTTTCAAGAGTTTTAAATTTGGGGGGTTGTATAAATAAATTCGAATTTAGATTAGATACCAATATTCAATATTTTAGCCGAAAACTGAATGTTTTTAAATAATTGTAACTGACATTCGAAGACGGTTTTACCGATTTCGATGAAATTAATCATGTGGGGTTTTATGGGGTTAGAAGGAGTTTTAATTTAGATAAATCTCATGTCTGAGAGAATTCCGCATTATAAATAGAATTCTACAACGTCATTAGTCGGCGGGGGTAATTTACCTTGAACACCTGTTAATATTTTGATGTTGAGATGGTTATTTTAGAGTGGAGGCTGGGTTCTAATTTTTATAATTAATTGACATTGCTTCGCGACAGTGCCGTAGCATAATTAATAAAGAAGTTTTTGCATAATAAATGTAAGGTCATCGACCGACTTTTTATATCTGGTGGAAGAGTTTTCAAGGTTTTCTAGGACATGGTTGTTCAAACGATTATACGACAAGGAGTGTTTTTGGGTCTGGGGGTTGAATAATAAAAAATAAATTTAAATAAATTTAAATAAAATAAAATAAATTTAAATAAAATGAAATTAATTTAAATAAATTTAAATAAAATAAAATAAATTTGAATAAAATAAATTTCAATAAATTTGAATAAAATAAAATAAATTTAAATAAAATAGAATAGATTTAAAAAAAAAAAATTAAATAAATTTGAATAAAATAAATTTAAATAAATTTAAATAAATTTAAATAAAATAAATTTGAATAAAATAAATTTAAATAAAATAAAATAAATTTGAATAAAATAAATTTAAACAAATTTGAATAAAATAAAATAAATTTAAATAAATTAAAGTGGAATAGTAATAGGAAGGGTTTGAGAGAGAGTTCGATGATTCACTTTTAAAGTATTGTGCTAGACGACTTGTTTACACGTGAGTAATCCGTTGCGACAAGCTGTCGAGGAGTTTTATTTGAAAGGATCTTTGGTGGACCGACTCGTAAGTCCTTGGAAAGAAAGATGTTTTCCTAGGAAATCGTTTTGATTTGTGGACGGACTTATAGCCGCATTCCCAACCTTCCTGGCAAAATACTTCTTCCATTTCAAATAAATTTGTATGGTGTAAATCGAGGGTTGATGGGGTAAATTTACAATTGTGTTATATTTCTCTTGTGAATTATTGCATCAGTTGCGTTTAGGAGTTAGTAAGTTAGACATTGAAAGTGATTAATAATGAAATTAATTAGGAGTTTTGCAAATTTAAATAATTAATCTAATTTTGCGCAGCGCCTGGGCGTTTGTCTGAGCAGTTTTCTCTTAGTAGCTTTATCAATTGCTTACTCACATATGTTTCATAGGGAAGGACCAGTGGTTCGTAGTAATAGCGTAAAAGAGGACGGAGAGGAAGGTGAGAAAGGTAGTATAAAAATTGTGAAAGTAATTGACAAATTGGCTTAAGCGTAGGAACATGACTATTCTTGCATAATGCGTAGGGATGACTAATAGTATGGAGGGTTGCAATGAATTAATGGATTCTCAACCAGTGAACAAAAGGTTATTGACTGTCGACCCTGAACATTACACTTACAACGAAGTATTTATGGGATCATAGATGTTAGGTTAATTTTATGTGACATTGAGTTCGAAGATACTTTGATGTCCAACATGAGCGTTAATGCTCCCTGTAAATGACTTCTACTCTACACGAAGCAAATAGCTTATATGCAAATTTCCCCACACTGCACATGCTCCAAAACAAAGTGGAGGCGATATTGAATCAAGTATTAAGCTGCGGCAATTGATTGTAAAACAGTAAATTAGAGGACAGAATTAAATATATTCTAGGCAGGGGTGTTTTTGACTATCCGGGGGTAAAATCTGAAAAATAAAAACAGTTTTGCCTTTTGAATTAAGGAGATGTTAAGAATTCTGACATTCGGTCAAGGAGATCTCGCAAATCTTCTCCTTGTGAGGGTATTATTTGGTTCGCAATACTCGACATTATCTGGGGTATAACCAATATGTTAAAGTTTAAGCTCTTGAATTCATATCGAAGAAATTTTTCTTTTGGTTTAAAACTTACACTACAACAGGATCTACGTGTGTTCATTTTATGGGTTGAGAGTTAATAAATGTTAAAAAAATTTATTCGTGAAATTCAAATGAGAAAATTTACTTCGGAGGACGCTAGGGCTTCTGCGTAAATTTTGGGGGTTGGCTGTAACGGAACTAGCTTCGTCCGTACAATTTCACTCAAAACTTTAGTTGATCTTAAAATCATTTACAATACCAAAAGACACTGAACTTTGAATTATTATTTTCGTAATTTATTTGATCTACGGAACTCTAAAACTTTGAAATTTTGTAGGAAACTTTTCCTAATTGTTTCTTCAAATATTAAAAAGGTTGAATATGTATTGGAAGTGAGCAAAACAAAGAGTTTCTTAGTTGTTTCATTTTTGCTGTTTCGTAATTGGAGGGAAGGGATAGCGAGAATTTGAATTTTGTTTGACAGTATGGAACTACATCGCATTCGATTTTCATTTTTTCGTGTTAGTATTTTAGAAAATAAGAAATTTACAATTTTACACAAAATAAAAAAAAACCAGTGAATTTTTAAATTTCAGAGAAATTATCAAGATTAAAATAGCAGTTTACAACTTCTACGAAACATGAGCTAAGTTATTTAGATATATTGTCAGATTTGTAGTTTAATAGGTTCAAATTATCGAAATTGATCAAACAAACTTATATCAATCTTGGTTTATCATAAAATGAAGACCAACAAATGAATATAAATATTATTCAAACCTAATTTACTTTGTGTTTTTAGCTTTTCTTCTGGAGCTCTGGACGATGAGTCCAATTTTTGAGTAAGAAATAAGTAGTATTTAGTGGTATAAGGAAAGAAAGCTTTTCTTTCAAGAGTCGGGCAATGTGTCTAAATTCTTAGTTAATTTTTGTTTAACTTTATAGGAGGTGGAAAAAACTGGATAATTTGATAATTTGGAAAATTCACAAGAAGATCAGGAAATTATTTCTAAAGTACCTAACTACTAAGATCTTCTAAAGAGTGAAGCAGACTAAATCATACTAGACGGTTAAAGTGATTCCATGATGAACTGGAAAAGATGGTATGTAGTTTCATATTTATTAATTCGGATTTCATGTTTCTCGCCGGACAGTTGCAATTCAGCTTCCCTTGGATCGTTAAGAAAATTCTAAAGGTTAAACTTAAATTTTGCATTGAGAAATGCCTAAATATCTGTTATCAAATTTCTCTAAGATTTTGTTAAATTAAGTAAAACTTACTAAAACAAGTATATTATAAGTATCATTTCATTTCTGATGAGCTATTTTAAAGTAAAGTTTTATTGGTTCAAAATGTTACTACAGAATGGAGATATCATACATTCAAATTGATTATTCTTTTACTAAGACTACAAGCTTAAATAAATAGCTGATAATGTATGAAATTGTTTGAGAAAATACAATCTCAGTATATTAGTGATATACCATATGGAGTCATTATATACACAAAAACAGTTTTATGTATCATCTAGTACATAGTATCAAAGAAAATTATTGATTCAATATCAAAACAGATTGAACTAAAAGGACTAGAAAAATATCAGTCTCTTTCATTGTCAAAGTTAAACTAAAGAAAAATGTAATAAGATAAATTACAGTTTTAGAGAAGTTTGATTGGTTCTTTTATGAATTATGTTTGTTATTTTGTTTTTGCTTGCTTCCATACATTCAACTGAGTAAATAACTAAAACATGGGTTTGGTATAATAAAATAATCTCTAGGGAATTATTTTATAAAATAATAAGTGATTAAATACTCAATATTCTACTTCACTTTAAAATCTACTTATTTGCTTTTATTCAACGGAGAAATAATTTAGAATATAGACTAAAAATATTCAGGTAATTTTTTATTTTTAGGGAATTATATTTATTTTTAGGATATCATATTTATTTTATTACGGTTCACACTTAGAATTTCTGGGTTGCTACTTAGAGTGGGGTATTTTTCTAGACGATTACTCTAAAGGCCATTAAACAGTTTAAAACAGACTCAATATATTTTTAGGTTTTAGGTAGATCAGAACTTGCGCTAGGAAATATTAGATCATAGTTAAATTATATATTTTTCTTGGATCAATTAGACTTAGTTAGGAATTAGTTAATACTTCTCATAAACTTTTAAAACTTACATACATTTTTAATAGAATAGATTAATAGTTAGGTAGGTAGCTCATTACAATTTGGTTCCGTGAGCCATGATCTAGAATTAAGTTTAGCTTAGGTTAAGTAGGTCATTACAATTAGTTGGCCGTGACAGGATATGAACCAAGCTTATTAGGCTTATTACAACAATATTAGTTTTGTTGAAACAATATTAGTTTATCGTCCCACTATTGGTTTCTTATCAACTGTTGATTTATCGTCACAGTATTAATTTCTCGTCACACTATTAATTTATTGTCACATTATTAGTTTATTGTCACAGTATTAGTTTATTTTCACACTGTTAGTTTGTCGTCACACTTTTAGTTCATCGCCAGACTATTAGTTTATGCCGTGCATGTACACACATCTTTATTTTCGAAGACTAACTGTGTCGTATTAGTACACATCCTAAGATTTACCCCATAATCATATCAACCGAAAGACGTCCACTGCTGGACAAGGGTCTCCCCTAAAGACCTTCACGATGGCCGGTCCTACGCTGTTCGTATACATCGGCTTCCCGAAACATCAACTAGTTCGTCGATCCACCTTGTCTTCCGGATCGTGCTCGCCTCTCTAAAACCTATATGCCTCATCGGTCATCAATCAGTTTTTTAAGCGATGTGCTCTGCCCAAGGTTTAAATACTCTTTGCTAACATAAGTATAAATTCAAGATTTTCTTACTATTGACATTTCGAAAATTTAGCAAATAATGTTGGATTTTATAATTAACCAGTGATTCTACAGAAACATTAATAAGAAGATATAGCGTCACCAAAGATTTTAAAAACTACGCGCAGAGCATCACAAATACAATCATAAAGTCTAGAATTAGTCTAGGCAACGAAGCGGATCGTTGTATGAAGACCCCCGCATTAAATCCTCAGTCGATGAAACTTTGCTGGGGTATTTTACACAATGTGAGACAAACCTTCTATAAAAAAATCCAAAAAAATTGGTACTTTTAATTATTCCTTAAAAAAAAATTATGTAAATTTTTTTGGATATTTTGAATTTACATTTAGTTCATGATTCTTTTATCCTGTCAAATAAAATCTGCCTGAGAAATTTATGTTGGGATCAACTTCGTTGCCTACACTAATTGACCTGAACGACTTTTGTAGAGGTCAGAATGATCACGTAAGATAAAACCACTCGAAGATTTTTATCTTATGCAAAATGTAGTAGCTGATAAAAATAAAACCATAAATCATGTTACTTATGAATGTTTTTTTGTTATTGATTGCCTATCATCATTTAAACGATTTCGTATTACTTAGTTCGTTTTATTGATTTATTACTTAATCAAGGAGTTTTTAGATTCTTGACTATAATTTCTTGAGAACTAAGTATATACAGGGCTTTTTCAAAAGTACTTTGGACCATGAAAAATATGGATCTGCCTAAGAAACTGAACAACTTTGCCAAAGAAATACAGATCGAATTAAAAAAAAACTTCCCATATAAATGTGTTGGTCACTTTTATCACATTTGTATTGGAGATTACGAGTAATATTTTTTTCTCGCTTTTCGACCTTTGTTCCTTGTGAAAAGTTGTTTAGTTTGTAATCTTATCTTACTAGTCATGGCTGTCCCTCAATTGGGCAAACGACTTCCAAGGGGAAGTCGTAAAGGTAAAGGTACCTCCACTGGTCTCTACTCCATGCGTCTTGTTGCCAGTCTTTACAGAAGGCGTCGTGCCATCTGAACTACAGTCGCGCGGATAAGGAAAACTTTACCCCCTCCCCCTGCCCCCACCGGGCTTTCAGCCCCATACTTCCGGGTGTTATTAACACTAGTCTACCTAACTAACAAGTGTGCCAAGGCTTAACCTTTAATCCGGAAAATATTGGTGTTGGCGTATGACAAAGGGACTACTATAGGTTCCAAATTTTTGATCAACGCAACGCTTGAGGCTTTTAACTACATTTATCAACATTTTACTGAAAAATATTGTTTAACGTTTCTTAAGCCTTAAACTAATAGAATAAATTTGTACTTGTTTTCCTAGGATCTTTGCGAAATAAGCTCTAATGATATACTTACAAAACTTGCCAAACTGGCTAGGTAAATATTATCCACGGTGACAGAACTCAAAAATTGGTTTTCTATTGTTATGCAACAAATAGTTTAACCTAATGATGATGGTTAACTAGGTTACATCACACTGGTTTGTCTACAGGTGTATAAAAACTACTTTCGAAAACTGGAACGGTTTAATCCACCACAATTTTTTTTGGTTACTCCAACGCTTACCAATCTATTTTGCAGCTATAAAACTAAAACCAGACTATATTTGACGGAAAGAATAATATTGTTTTACAAACTTGCTTTTTCTGACAGCTTTAACCGATTTCTTTTGACATAGCTGCAAAATGTGTTGGCAAGCATTGTAACAAACGAAAAAATGGATCATGCATTTGACTTAGCGCAGGCAACGAAGCAGTTGACCCCAACATAATTCTCTCAGGCAGATATTATTTGATAGGATGATAAAGTATCATGAATTAAATGAAAATTCAAAATATCCAAAAAAATTAACAAAAAATTTCTTTTACACATTTTTTGTCATTTTTGTATGGAAAAATTAAAAGTACCGATTTGTTTTGGATTTTTTTATAGAAGGTTTGTCTCATGTCAGCAAAGATCCATCGACTGAGGATTTAATGCTGGGGTCTTCATTCAACGATCCACTTCGTTTCCTAGACTAACTGGCCCGTTGGCGTGGTTGGTAGTGAGCCTGCCTTCTCACGGCGTTTCGGTCAAAAAAGAAAAAGCACGCAAGCAAGCGTTAACGCTTTTGCTAGGTCTGTGGTGCTACCATATCAACTACGTTTCATTCAGCATGTTACTCGGATCATAAAACTGAACCAACTTTCCCTAAGGAACATTGGCTGAAATACGAAATTTTTTAACTCCCATAAAAACTGTAATATCTTCTTTTTATCTGAGGTGGTAAATTTTCTTTTTTGACCGAAACGCCGTGAGAAGGCAGGCTCACTACCAACCACGCCAACGGGCCAGTTAGTCTAGGAAACGAAGCGGATCGTTGAATGAAGACCCCAGCATTAAATCCTCAGTCGATGGATCTTTGCTGACATGAGACAAACCTTCTATAAAAAAATCCAAAACAAATCGGTACTTTTAATTTTTCCATACAAAAATGACAAAAAATGTGTAAAAGAAATTTTTTGTTCATTTTTTTTGGATATTTTGAATTTTCATTTAATTCATGATACTTTATCATCCTATCAAATAATATCTGCCTGAGAGAATTATGTTGGGGTCAAGGTAGCACCCTATTTAAAGTGTGATAGAGCTCCGGAAATAGTTAAGTCATAAGATCACTTATTGTTCACCTGCAAGCAAGCTCATCCAAGTGACTAATTTCTATGAAATCGGGGTCTGCTTATAGAATACCAATTTTATTGTTTAGGATTTTGATGAGTAAGACTGTTATTCTGGAATTATTGGGTGTAAAAAAAAATATTGGCAGCACTATTATAGCCTGTTCCTTAGACCATGAAACTGAAACATTTTGAACTATATTCCTTGGAAAAGTTGTTTAGTTTAACGGTAAAATAGTGCTTACAATTTTTTTACACCTTGGGACGGTGTACCGAAAAGAAAGGGCGTGCTTAGTCAACATGCTAGAATACTTTCCCAAAAAATATTTTACAAAAATTTTGGTCTCTTCATACAAACTGGTCGATGAAAGTGTACAACTTGTATAGAGAGATGGAGAGATCAAAAGTTTTTTTCATTTCCAAAAATGTTTCTTTAGCAGTTTCGTTGACTAAGCACTTTTTAGAACAGGTTAGCCTAATTAACTTAACGAATTCATGATAATCTTTGCTAGGCTTATTTTGGAAACACTTGTCCTATTACTCCCGGAAAATTTAAAAAATTGTTTCTCCATTCAAATTGACCAGACTTGGATATGTGACTTAAATTTAGAGTTTTCAATAATGTCTTTGGCATACTTCTGGCAACATATAATCTTTGTGTCATTGGAATCGGTTCACTCAAACAGAAGATATGCGAGTACAAAGTTTCGAGGTGGCACGGTTGTAAGTCAAATACATTACTTTTTTACTGGAAAAATCTTTTTTTTACTCCATAGTATAGTAGTCACGTAATCGACTCATTCTGCATGGGAAGGCCAAGGGAAGACGAAAAATGTAATTGAGTAATTTTTCTTCGGGAAAGTTTTTTGTTTTGATAACTAGAATCACTGGGCTTCGGGAGCAAAACCAATTAAAAATTCACGCTGTATGTGAACCGATTCAAACTATTTTTCATTAGTTTTTGGAGACGCATAGGTCTCCATACAAACGTTGTGTTCAGGAGAAGGGTGAGCCAAGGAAACTTCATTAATGCTATGTACAGGAACAATATTATTATTTACATAATGTATATGATAAATTGCAGTTAATTACAAAGCACATCACTTATTATTTACAATAAATTCTCTCGATAATCTTTTTGTCGAGAACCAAAGAATCGAAACCTGTCATTAGTTCTGACAGCTGTCTATCAGAGCGCGGTGCTCCAGCTAGTCCAAAGTGGCCAGCACCGAGCTCCGTTCTAACAAAGAGGTGCGACTTAGTCGCCACACCACCCCCTTGTAGTGTATGTGCATAGTATGCGTAATAAGTAAGTAACTAGGTTAAATTAGACTAAGCATTATTTGTCTTGTAACGCGCATCGTACATTTAAGACAGACTGAATTTAGAACCCATTCTGTAAGGACGTCCTACTGAATAAATACTTAACAACATGTGACGAGTTTCTACTGTTTCCATCACCACCTTCAAGCCACCCCACTGACACATCCCGACGGCATCCGTCCTGATACCACATGGCGACCCTTGCCTTTCGAGCTACAAATGGAAATTTGAAGACAGAAAAATAATGAAGAAAAAACAAGATAGAAGCCTCTACTAACGACAGAAGAAAACTATGAAGAAAATCAAGAATGAAGCCTACATAAACTACAGAAGAATGAGAGGAAATTCATGAAATATATCAAGAAAGAAGCCTGCAATCATTATAGAAGAATTTAGAAACAACATTTTAGAAGAGCGAAGAAAATTATTTCATGAAGAAAGAAGAAATGTCATCGTTCAAGGGAGAAGCGTACGAGGGAGCCAGGGACCATGCCCGGCCCGTATTCCAGGGAGTCCAGGGACCATGCCCGGCCCACTCAGCAAGTAGATGACAGCCAACGAGTCACCCCCCGCCTACGTATCGCCAGCGCCAGCGCAGCGCCCGATGCACCGAGCGTTTTTCACCGTGTGCCCCGCCCGCCCCGCGTAGTGATGACCTAATTAGCGAAGTAAAGTCGGTGTATTATGTAAGTAGATTTAATTGATTATGTTTAGTCAGGGTGTTCGTATATAAGCTATGTAACTTTAGATATTCCAGTAGATATTTCTTTTGATAATATTTCTTTTAGTGGTAAAATAGAGGAAACTCACAAAGTATTTTAAGCTGACCGTGTCAGCCACAAAAACACAACATGGCTCCTGAACCGATTTCTGAGAAGTTTTGCCTCAAAACGGCAATGAGTTTATTACCAAAAATGAACGGTAAAGAATCTGTAACTTTAGAATTAATAGAGGCTATAGAGTTATACGACTCGATGATAGACAAAAGCGATAGCAAAAGTTTAATTAATTTTGTGCTTAAGACTCGATTGAATTCTGGTGCTAAAATGCGTTTAAAAAACAAATACGATTCCATACAAGATTTAATTTTTGACATGAAATTGCACCTATTGACAGTGAAATCTGACACTGCGTTGCAATCTCAATTACAAACCGCCAGGCAAGGCGATAGATCGATTAGAGATTTTGGAGAAGAGATAGAGAAGTTGTTCGTCGATCTCACTATCTCTCAGGCAGGTAACGACGATACCGCCTATTCTTATTTGCGCCCTCTGAACGAGAAGAACGCTGTGAATCGTTTTGCTGAAGGTCTCCGTAGTCAGAGGTTAAGTACGATCATATCAGCTAGAGGTCTGACTACGTTACGAGAGGCAATACAAGTAGCCGAAGAAGAAGCCACTTCGTCATCCTCGAATCAAACTTTTTCTTATTCCTATAATAGAGGTCAGCGTGGAAGCCATCGTGGAAGTTACCGTGGGTTTGCTTATAATTCACGTGGTGGTCGTGGTACTACACGTGTTGGGCAAAATCGTGGAAATTTTGAGTCGAAAACGTACTTTTCTCAAACTAGGTCACAGCCACGCGCAACTCATACACATAGCAGTGGACGTGATACGAACTATCGACGTGGTTTTGAGAGTTCGCGTCAGCAGTCTCGCGGACATGGCAACTATAATGCCTACAGGTCTGCCCCTCGCGACCGTCGTTCAACGAACGGTAATAATATGAATCACTTTGTAGGTTCTAATGAAAGTGATCGGAATACGTCACCGGTACGTAGACAAGGCATTGATAATGTTTATGAAAGCAGTAAGTTTTTTCGTCCCTAATCAAGTTATGGTATGCGATAATGTTAATTGGGTAAACTTAAGTATTAATAGTGTTAGTTTAGATTGGTTAGTAGATACAGGTGCGTCATTATCGGTAGTAAAGTACGAAGTTTTAAAAGATTTAAATTTGTTAGGTGAAATACAGAAGTGTAACTTGAAAATCAACGGAGTAGGAGGTAGCTTAACTTCTGTTGGTTTTATTTATTTAAATTTAAAATACAATTATCAAAGTTTTCAGCACAAGTTTTACGTGTTTACTGACATTCCTTGTTTTACCGTAGGAATTTTAGGACAAGATTTTCTGAAAGGATATAATGGCGTGATAGATTTTGAAAGAGATACTTTGTCTCTGAGAGGAAAGCGAGAGAAGGTATTTATACCTATACAATTATCGAGTTACTCTTTGACGATTGCACCGCGTTGCGAGGTCATCAAGTACATTCCAACGCGATATAACTATGATTGTGTCGTGCTCTCTAAAGAGCTGAAAAAGGGTGTGTTTGTTGCTAGCATAGTAACAACCCCTAAAAATGGAAGGATACCAGTGAGAATTATGAACACTACGGATGTGGAAGTGTGTGTAGATTTGAAGGATTTGGAGATTGATCGTTTGGATCGGTATGAGTATTGTAACTTTAATCGACCGGATGTGTCTGTAGATAGGGTAAAAGAGTTATTTAAGCACTTAAACTTACGTTCTTACTTAAATGGGGAAGAACAATTGTCGATTGAGCAGATATGTGCTAAATATCCAGACATATTCCATTTACCAGGAGATAAGCTCACAGTTACCAACGTGTACGAGCAGTCCATTAAAATAAAAGACAACGCGACTCCTGTTTATAGGAAGCAGTATAGGATCCCATTTTCGCAAAAAGATGAACTTAACAGGCAAGTTCAAGAAATGTTAGATAATAAAATCATAGAACCCTGTACTAGCGAATGGTCGAGTCCTTTGCTGTTAGTACCTAAGAAGTCTGACCGCAGTGGTGCCCGCAAGTGGCGAGTGGTCATAGACTACAGGCAATTAAACGAGAAGTTGAAGGACGATAAGTTCCCTCTTCCTAATATAACAGAGATATTAGAATCTTTATCTGGAGCAATGTACTTCAGTCATTGCGATTTAAGTCAAGGATATTACCAATGTAACCTTAAAGAGGATAGTAGGAAGTATACGTCGTTTACTACTGACAAGGGACAATACCAAATGTGTAGACTCCCTATGGGTCTGAAAATAAGCCCGTCAGCTTTCAGTAGATTAATGACAGTAGCAATGTCTGGACTAAATTACGAAGCTTGTTTGATCTATTTAGACGATTTGATTGTGTATGGAAGAAACTTGGAAGAGCATAATAAAAACTTAATGTCTGTTTTTCAAAGATTGCGAAAAGTTAATTTAAAATTAAATCCGAGCAAATGTGAGTTTCTGAAACGGCAAATATTGTATCTAGGTCATGTAATTTCTAAAGAAGGCATTTTACCCGACCCAGAAAAAATTGTAGTAATCGAACGCTATCCGATACCTGAGTCAGCGGATGACGTCAGACGGTTTGTCGCATTTGCCAACTATTACCGTAAATTCATACGTAATTTTGCCAAAATAGTTTCACCTTTAAATAAATTATTAAAGAAAGGCGTAGAATTCAGATGGACCCAAGAATGTCAAGAGGCATTTACAACCCTAAAAACAGCCTTATCTCAACCACCAGTCTTGGATTACCCAGATTTGACAGAAAATAATAAATTTATTCTACAAACTGACAGCTCTGGATTTGCGGTTGGCAGCGTGTTATGTAATTCGAACGAAAGGCCAGTTGCCTATGCGAGTAGAGCATTAAATAAAGGAGAACTAAATTACCCGATTATAGAAAAAGAATTGCTAGCGATTGTTTGGTCGATTCAGTACTTTAGACCTTATCTATATGGCAGAAAGTTTGTGATTCGCACAGATCATAAACCTTTGCTTTATTTATTTAACATGACTAATCCTAGCAGTAGATTAACTAAGTTTAGATTAAGTTTGGAAGAGTATGATTTCGATGTGGAATACGTGAAAGGGAAAGATAATGTGACGGCCGATGCATTATCTAGGATTGTTTTGACATCTAACGAGTTGAAAAGTATGGCAGAGAAATCAGTATGTGTGATGACGAGAGCCCAGACAAGACGAATGAGAGATGCGCAGGGAGCGTCGGATCTCAAAGGTGAGGATTCCATTTGCTGCAGGTCTGATCAACCTAAAGTAGTGGAAGTACTCAAAAAACAGGATAAGGACGTAGAATTAATAATAATGACAGATTTTAAGTTAAGTAGACTACTAAATCAGAGGAGACAAAAGTTGTGTGTATCTAAGAATAGTAGGGTTATTTATTTAGAAGAAAAGTCAAATCTCTGCATAAGCCATAATTCTTTATCAGCTTCATCGCGAGTCGAGTTGTTGAAAGAACTGGCAGAATTATGTAAGATTAAACAAATAAGTGAAATTGTTATTTTGAAAAATAAGTCAAACAAAGAGTTCATTGAGTGGTTAGCGAAATATATAAAGAGCAGTATATGGGAAGGACCCAGAATTTGTATTGTACGCGACGTACAAAGAATAGACGAAGAACATGCGAAGCGAGTAATCATGAATGATTTTCATTTATTACCAAGTAGTGGTCATGTAGGAATTAAACGTATGTTAAATAATATTAAAAAGTTTTATTATTGGCCATCAATGGAAAAAGATATTTCTAGTTACGTAAATAAATGCGAAAAGTGTCAAAAACAAAAGTACACTAGCATTACTAAGGAGCAAATGAATATAACAACAACGGCTTCAACTGCGTTTGAGAAAGTATTTTTAGATCTAGTAGGACCTCTTGATAGAGACGACAATGGTTACTGCTATATTCTCACATTACAATGCGAATTGTCAAAGTACACCGAAGCGTACCCGTTGAGATCTAAGACAACGGAAGAAGTTGCAAGATCTTTTGCCGAAAATTTTATCTTGAGATATGGAATCCCGAAAGAGATCGCTACTGATCGAGGCACAGAGTTCATATCAAGTACTATGTCAGAACTTTGTAAAATATTAAAAATTGAGCAAACATTTGCTACTGCTTACCATCATCAGAGTATAGGATCTTTGGAGAATTCTCATAAAGTACTCGGAGCATACTTACGAATCCAGACGAATAACCACCCTTCTTCGTGGAGTTCTTGGCTTCCCTATTGGAGCTTTTCATACAATACTTGTGTGCATACAGAAACCAAGTATTCACCATTTGAACTAGTGTTTGGCCAAGTATGTAGGTTACCTCATAACTTGAGTATAGATAACAATATAGTAGATCCCATGTATAATTATGAGAGTTATCCAATACAGTTTAAGTATAGGTTGCAAAGAGCACAAAATGATGCTAAAAATAACTTGATTAAGAGTAAAATTGCTAGAAAGCAAACTTATGATAAAAGTGTGAATCCGATTGTTTACAAGCCCGGCGATAAATTGTTATTGAAAAATGAAACCGGCAACAAGCTCGATAGTTTGTATTTAGGTCCATATGACTTAATTGAAGAATTGCCGCCAAATGTAAAAATAGACATAAATGGTAAACAGGTGATTGTACATAAAAATAGGACAAAAATGTATAGATAAATAAATAGTAAGATATTATGAGTATGTAAAATAAGATTGAGTTAAGATAGTTACTTAGTGTCTAATATGGGTATGTAAAAAAAATAAAAAAAATAAGTATGAGTATCTATCTTTATTTTTTTTTCTCAAAAATGGGGAAGATGTAGTGTATGTGCATAGTATGCGTAATAAGTAAGTAACTAGGTTAAATTAGACTAAGCATTATTTGTCTTGTAACGCGCATCGTACATTTAAGACAGACTGAATTTAGAACCCATTCTGTAAGGACGTCCTACTGAATAAATACTTAACAACATGTGACGAGTTTCTACTGTTTCCATCACCACCTTCAAGCCACCCCACTGACACATCCCGACGGCATCCGTCCTGATACCACACCCTAACGGACAAGAATAGGCTCAGGAAGAAAATAGAGACTATACATGAAGAAAGCCAGACAAGAAGAAACTATGACGCAAAAGGTGTAGCAAAACGTACCCGCAGGCCTGATCGTGTGGTATACGTCGGTGGATGCGCAGCAACGATTGGCTGGAAAACCGACGAAGGCGGAACAGATGGTTGCGGCTGAGTAGCCCTAAGTGCAGTCTGGGGATCGGCTGTTGATGGAACATCAGACAAAACCAGCGGCAAGGAGATGTCTAAGTGCGCCGGCTTGACTCGGTCTAAGCTGACCTCAACATGTTTGCCTCGGATGTCAAGCACGATCGTCTTCTCTTTCTTGGCAATAATTCGGAAGGGCCCGTGATAAGGGGGAGTAAGAGGCCTCCGGACTGTATCGTCGCGAAGGAAAGCGTGCGAAGCAGAAGCAAGGTCCTTGTAGAGGAAAGTTGCTGGCTGGCTATGACGCGACGCTGGAACAGGTCGCAGCTTAGCCATCTGGCTCCGCAGTCGAACGACAAGGTCTGAGGGATTCTCGACGCGTCCCGTTGGTGGCGAGGAAACAACAAGCTCACCTGGCAAGCGAAGTGGCTCACCATATAGGAGCTCTGCGCAAGAGGCTCCAATGTCATCCTTTAAAGCTGTACGCATTCCTAGCAACACCAAAGGAAGAGCTGTAAGCCACGACTCTTCGTGGCATGTTAAAGCAGCTTTCAGTTGACGGTGAACTCTCTCGATCATGCCATTGGCACACGGGTGGTAACTGGTCGTTCGCGTCCGTTTTATAGCGCAAAGTTTCAGGAGACGATTGAACAAATCTAACTCAAACTGACGTCCCTGATCCGTAGTAACAATATCGGGAACGCCGAAACGAGCAATCCAACCGTGCACGAACGTACCAGCAACCTCATGTGCGGTAATGCCAACCATCGGCCAAACCTCCGGCCAGCGGGTGTATCGGTCGATAGCAGTCAGGCAATAAGAGAAACCTATCATTAGTTCTGACAGCTGTCTATCAGAGCGCGGTGCTCCAGCTAGTCCAAAGTGGCCAGCACCGAGCTCCGTTCTAACAAAGAGGTGCGACTTAGTCGCCACAGGTTCAAATTGTCATTGTATAGTATTTTGATATCTGTAAGTAGATTTTAGTAGATAGATTCATAGCTTCCTGCTCCTAATACTACGGCGTTCAATAAGTAGTGAGAATAACCTAGAAAATAAAAGAGTATAGATAAATTAATAATGCACTTTTCTACGTAGCTTCAGGATTAGCTGAACTTTTCCTTATTGTACAGTGAATAAATACATTTCTGAATATTAAGTTCTAAGTTTTTGATAAGATGTTTTTAGCGAAATGATCTATCAATACTCATAAACATCAAAAGGGTTTACAGCCCAAATGTAGTTAATTCTCACTACTTATTAAACGCCCCTCGTAAGTAGAGCGAGTTTCTTTTGAGGAAAAACAAAACCTCTTTTAAATAGAGACCATTGACCCTGAGATATCAGAGAAGCGTTTATAATTTATTCTTGCCAGCCTCGTGTTTCAAAAAAAAAATACTTCGGGTTCTAATAGTAATTATACAAATATTAATTACGTAAATAACTACATAATATTAATCCGTCCATCCGTCTGTACAACTTCTTCTGAAAAACTTAGATGCAGTTTAAACATGAATTAACATGATGCAGTTTCTGTTGTGGTAGTCTTTTTTTTTAGTATTGACCATAAGTGAAGTACTTTAAAAATTGAGGGGACGGCTTACACAAAATCATTCAATAATAACTTTTTAACGGGTAGATTTTTTTTTACAACTTCTTTATTTCAAACACAGAGATCCATATTTTATATGTACTACTTATAATATACTTAATGAAAAACATATACTACACAAACAATAATAAGAGCTATATTAGCCGAGAATATAACCAAGTTCAAAAATAAAATAAATAAAAGTTTTAGGCTATGAGCTCGAGCCATCGTTTGTACTAAAAAGTCTTTCGTACAATCCCCCCAGATTGTTTAAAGATTTCATGATCATCCAATAAAAAATATTTTAAAAAGGTATGATTTTTAAAAATTTTTTATACAATCTATTAGTGATGTAGAATCCTCCCTTAGAATGATCATCGTAATTTTTTTAACACCTGTACACTGACCTTATGTAAGTTTGTGTAAAACCTTTTAAGGGCTTTTTCTGGGGCTAATGCCTTTAGTACGATCAACCGCACGTCAGTGGGAACATTTGCAACTCTTTCACTACGCCATAAGTTCCAAAGTGTTTCTACTGACGTGCCGTTGGGTGTACACCGGCGCTACCGTACCGCAAGCGGTAGCTTGTCGGTGAACTAATCACTTAAGGCGTAAATTTATACAACAACTTTTTTTCAACGCTTTTTGGAAATTCATGATCAGCTGATCGGTCAAATTTGTATGAAAATCGATATCCTTTTGCGAATTTTCGAAATTGTTAGAACACAATTTGTTGCATTTAGCACTAATGTAAGCACTTCAAAGGATTTACGTGATATTTTTCAAACCCGATATATAGATACTTTCTTATCGTACAAAACATACTTACCTACACATTGAATTCTCCAGATCTCTTCGAAATGATTCTACAAAAGATACTGTCCCTGTCGGGTTTTTCCGATAGTACATAATGGTACAGTACTGGGCGACCGAGCTTCGCTCTGTTGGCGGTTTCTGAAAAGCGCTATTTTCAACAAATGCTCAAAAAATGAAAATACGAATTTTCCCCGACATGAGACTAGCTAGCTAGATCAATTTTTCACCCCCAAAAACCCCCGTATAATAAATTTCATCCAAAATGTTAGAGCCGTTTTCGAAAAGCCGATTACAAATATATATATTTATACGTATACAAATATTACTCGTTTAATAGTATAGGATATATATATATATATATACAAATGTTGCTCGTTGTTTAGGATACTCCTATAATAACCTATTTATGGCATACTTAAACATCGTGAGGCAGGGTACAATGGAGACTCCACTGGGTCGTTTAGGCCATATCAAAGATGCCACGCTCACAATTACGCGCTCAGGAACTGGTTAACCTTTAAGTCTTTAGTTGGCGTGGTCTATACAGTCTAATAATAAGTAACGAGTTGTATGTAAAATTTGTACTGTCAAGAGCACGTCAAGCTTGAAATATTGGGCTTTGTACCGTCCTTATTTCAAAAGCCTTAGGAGCTACGTCGCGCTACTGCTGTCAGTCTTGAGCTGTTCTTGACTGTACACCTGTATACCTTATGTAAACAAAACACAAAAGCAAGTTTTTAGTTAAGCGCCGGTGACCTAGGTGGCAATTGCTTTTTCATCCCATCTATTCGAAAATCGCTGAACGGTTCGTCAATAAAGGCGAACAAAATAGCTGTTTTCTGCAAGAGACTTTCGTAGCGGGTAAAAATGGGATTTAAAATTTGAATTTAGGTCCACCATAGGGATATTTTAGGTCAACCATAGAACTCGAACCAAAATATTGTATGAAAAATGATACTGGCTGGTTGCACTATTAAAATTATTATGAATATAAAAAAAGAAATATACTTGAAATGTAAACAAGACTACCAACCAAAGAGGTTCTGTTCCTAGTCGATACAAAAATGTCAATAACATTTTCAGTGGTTACAAATAATACTTAATATGATTTTTAGTATTGTTTCATCAAGAAATAATATTGTAATGGTATTTATCTACACTCATGTCGTAATCTTTGACTTATGATTCAAAAAGTTGATACATAAGGCTGAATATTACGCAGAGTATGCATAAAGAATTAAAAAGTTACCATCACGTAACGATTTTTGTATGAAAATTTTTGCAAAGTTGTTACGTAATTTAACTTTTTAATCATTACATAACACTTGGATAAAATTCTTCTTGAACCTAAACCTTTTTAAAGAAGACTGAATATAAGGTCTTTTAGAGAGCCGGTTATAAATGTAGCAGTTTTTCTTAGTAGCTGTCAAATATCAGCAGCATATTACAAAGTGTACCTCATAAACAACCTATTATTTTGGAGCAGTTAGAGTAACAGTTACTATAGTTACAATTATTTCATCTGTGGCGGATAATATGCGCGCGCAGCCTGAAATTAGAAGGACTTGGAAATAGATATGAGATTTGCCGCCATTCTCAAATATTTACCTTTTTCAAATATTTTGTGCCCGTGAAAGTAATGTGTGTGAAAGTTTATTGGAAAAGTGGATAAAGTAGTGCAGTCAGGATACTGCAGTTACAGATACATACTCAATAACTTATGTATGATCTTCTCCCATATTGGTCTAGGACATGTTACAACATACATACTCGTAACCTACAATGGATTGGGAAAAAATGAAAATCGAAAAGAAAAACATGTCTTGTTAAGAAAATGTTCTGCTTGTATATTTCAAAGAAGACCTAGCGGATATACGAGTATCAAGGCGGCTTCTTCAGACTCGTATCAGAACTGTAATATACATAATATAAGTTGCCTTTACTGTTTACTTACTTTTGTTTAATTTTTATAAGTAGTACCTACCTATTGCATGAGTGAAGATAAAGTAGTATACGCAACTGCATATAATATGGTATTAAAACACTCGTTTGATGCTATTATCACACTCGGCTACGCCTCGTGTGATAAACCAAAACTCGTGTTTTAATAACCTGTTTTATATGACAGTTGCATAAACTACTATTTTTGTTTAAAATTAATGACGAGTGTGACTTAATGAGCCTCTTATTCTTTTCTCTTAGAGGGAGATGAAAAGTAGAGTGTATTACGCGGCAGCAAAAATATTTTTACCTTGGGCGACCTATTGAATCCCTCGCTACGTTCAGGATTCTACTTTAGAATCCCTCGCCATGCTCGGGATTCTACTCAAGAATCCTTCACTTCGCTCTGGATTCAAAATAGCGCCCTCGCCTTAAAAATATTATTTTACAGCCTTGTGATACAATCTACTATTCCTTTCCGATTACGAAGTTAAGCAATAGGGAACAAGCATAAATTTTTTAGTCGCATTTATTAACAAAAAACCGGTCAAGTGCGAGTTGGACTCGCGCGCCGAGGGTTCCGATATACTTTTAGTATTTTTGGAAGCAATAAAGTCCATTTTTAGGACCGCAAAACTAAATTTGTTTGTAAAGATTTTTTGCAGATTTTCAAAATTGTTCAATTTAGAAAAATCGTTTTATTTTTGCTGTAATATTTACAGAAACGTCTATCGACTGTAATTAATTCAGATTTTTACATTCACAAACTTCGGAGATAAGGGGGGTGGGGGGGGACACGGTATTTTTTTTGAATTTTTTTATCATAACTTGAAAACCAGGTGTTATAAAAAAAACAAAAATATATTTTAGAATGTACAAGTAAAGCCCCTTCATATGATACCCCACTCAACCTAGTACCGATAATTTGAAATTTCGCCCCCCCTATTTGGACCCCCTTTAAATTAATAATTATAATTTTTTTCTCTTTCACGTGCAATAAAGTTGGACAACCATATTCTAAAACTATTCCAAATTTCAAGTCGATAGCATGAGTGGTTGCCGAGATATACAGGTGTGACAGACAGATAGACAGACAAAGCGGCACCATAAGGGTTCCTTTTTTACCATTTTGGTATCGGAACCCTAAAAAATATGAAATTACCGTAGTAGAGATGACATAAAGTGAAATTAAAATTTAAATCGGCTAAGAAATACGGCATAAAAAAAACTAAAAACTACTAATTACGCTCCGATTAGACAGAGAGATCTGACATGAATATTGACGTCACAATGCACTACGGCCATATAAACTCCGTGAAATATTAAATTTCGTTTTGCTAGAAAGAGACAGAAATAAATCTTCGATGGCTTATATCTTTTTAGGGTTCCGATACCAAAATGGTAAAAAAAAGGAACCCTTATGGTGCCGCTCTGTCTGTCTGTCCGTCTGTCTGTCACACCTCTATATCTCAGCAACCACTTATGCTATCAACCTGAAATTTGGAATAGTTTTAGAATATAGTTGCCCAACTTAATTGCACAAGAAAAAAATTTGAAAAAAGTATGATTATTAATATATAGGGGGCCAAAATAGGGGGGGCCAAATTTCAAATTGTCGCTACTAGGTCGAGTGGGGTATCATATGAAAGGGCTTTACTTGTACATTTTAAAATATATTTTTGTATTTTTTTAAATTTCTTAGTTTTAAAGTTATGATGAAAAATGTCAAGAAAAATACCATTCCCCCCCCCTTATCTCCGAAGTTTGAGTAAGGAAAAATCTGAATTAATTACAGTTGACAGAAGTTTATATAAACTTTACAGTAAAAATAAAACGATCTTTCTAAGTTGCACAGTTTTTTAGAAATCTGCAAAAAACCTTTACAAACAAATTTAGTTTTGCGGTCCTGAAAATGGACTTTATTGCTTCCAAAAATACTATAGGTATATCGGAACCCTCGGCGCGCGAGTCCGACTCGCACTTGACCGGTTTTAATATTTTATTTGGCAGGATATTATCCTTTAGTTTCTACCTGATAAGTTGTGCTTCCCTCGGCAACAAAGTGTTTCGTGTCTTAAAATCCTCGCAGCGCTGAGGATTCTTCTTTAGAACCACTCGCTTGGCTCGTGGCTCAATTATAGAGTCATAGAGGTAAATGAAGTCAAGTCCGTTTGGTGCCTGCAAAGTATAGTACCAACTACCAACCCATCTCCACCCGTGGGTATCGTAATGTTATATCAATATTATATTTATTCGAAAAATAGTTTTACTAGACTGTTTATTACATGAATGAAAATTATTTTTTTAAATAAAAATAATCGTGCATGTTCAGAGGCCAAATGGGGTATGATATGAAAGGGCTTTACCTGCGATCTAATAGTCGATAGAGGTTTATAAAAATCACAGAAGCACAGTTTTTTAGAAATCTGCAAAAACCTTTAAAACAAACTTTGTTTTTCGGTTCTAAAAAAATTAATTTACTGCCTCTAAATATCTATGGGTATACCGGAACCTTCAGCGCTATGAGTTTGTTTACCGCACGTCAGTCGAAACATTTGCAACTCTAGTACTATTTTTAGGGTTCCGATACCAAAATGGTAAAAAAAAGGAACCCTTATGGTGCCGCTCTGTCTGTCTGTCCGTCTGTCTGTCACACCTCTATATCTCAGCAACCACTTATGCTATCAACCTGAAATTTGGAATAGTTTTAGAATATAGTTGCCCAACTTAATTGCACAAGAAAAATTTTTGAAAAAAGTATGATTATTAATATAAAGGGGGCCAAAATAGGGGGGCCAAATTTCAAATTGTCGCTACTAGGTCGAGTGGGGTATCATATGAAAGGGCTTTACTTGTACATTTTAAAATATATTTTTGTATTTTTTTAAATTTCTTAGTTTTAAAGTTATGATGAAAAATGTCAAGAAAAATACCATTCCCCCCCTTATCTCCGAAGTTTGAGTAAGGAAAAATCTGAATTAATTACAGTTGACAGAAGTTTATATAAACTTTACAGCAAAAATAAAACGATCTTTCTAAGTTGCACAGTTTTTCAGAAATCTGCAAAAAACCTTTACAAACAAATTTAGTTTTGCGGTCCTGAAAATGGACTTTATTGCTTCCAAAAATACTATAGAAATCGGAACCCTCGGCGCGCGAGTCCGACTCGCACTTGACCGGTTTTATTTTTATTTATTTAGAATACCAACAGCTGTTTACAAAAAAAATAATGGTTTGCTTATATATTAATGATACATGAGCCACATAATTTAGTATTGCTAACTACAGAGCAAGCGTTACTAAGTTTAAAAGTTTCCGAATAACATTGAAAACTAAAAAGAATTACTTAACTACAAATTTGTCACATGTAAGTTACAAAATTTTAACACGAACGAGAAGTAAAAAACAATTAAGATTAGGTTTTGAGAAGATGCTCCAAGTAAAATATCAAACCACATTAAAACTAAATAAATTGCCAGTTAAGAAAGAGACACAAGATGATAAAACAATTAAAAGTGTGTATAAGGGTGTGGTATGATTGTGTGTGTGTGTGTGTGGATGTTGATACACATAGGAGCTATATCTATATCCTTTTTATATTTATTTTTATTGTTCAGTATAATGTCATGGTCGGAGACTGATTTATTATAATTATCTCAAATACGTTTAATAGGTGCATTCTGTGCATAGTTAGTACGACTCGCATCAGTGGAAAATAGTCTTTTAGAAGTGTGTCGTGTGTTTCGACGTCCAGGTACGTAAAAGTAAATCATCGAAAGTACCATGCCATAAAGTCCAAAGTGTTTCTACTGACGTGCTGTTGGTTGTACTTACAACCTACCTATACTTTATACACACTAATGTGTTGTAGACAAGTCTTATTTAACTAGTATTCGTAGTATTAATTAAATTCTAATTAAAGTTTTTGTTAAGGTAGTAGTTAGGTAGATAGGAATCTCTTGAGATTAGCATAAAAAGAGAGACTCAAAAAGCTTAAAAATTATGAGCGATTACCTCTAATCAACTTGTCTTTGCAACCAGTGTTTATGATTTCTAGGACAGACTCATCCGTCACGAGAAGACTACAGGGTCCTTGATACTATAACGAACACGAGGACCGGGGTTATTATAAAAGAAACGCCATGGAAACGCTTCGAACACTTGTTATATTATTTTTTTTATCGTATAGAATATCAACGTCCGTACCCAGCCGTGGGCAGGAGTTGACTGGCGATTGTTTTCTGAACGTGACGTCATTAATCGAAATCAAATTCAATTTTAGAAATACTCGCCAGCCAGCTCTGCTAAAAGAAGGCTTTCGAGGAGGATCACTACATTACCTACAGTCTACTAGCACCCCCATCAGTTAAAAAAATAATGCTCGCTAAACCACAGAATTAACTAAACACAAAATTTATCGAAAATACGGAAAGACACATTGAAGCAAAGCATGGGCAAAACGATTTTTCCCAGATATGAGACCTAGCTAGATCGATTTTTCGTCCCCAAAAACCCCCGGATACTAAATTTCATCAAAATCGTTAGAGCCGTTTTCGAGAAACCGATTACATATATATATATATTTATATATATATTTACAAATATTGCTCGTTTAATAGTATAGGATACAGCTAATGCACCGAAAGTACTAGTTTTTGTTAGCAATTTTTGGTTCAATATTACCATCGTGGGTGTGCGATCTATACTGTAGTACTCTATGGAGTAGCTATGGCAGTATTGTAATATCCCTCATAGCTTGGCTGGTCTATTAGAGTTTCACATCAGAGCCATCAGGTCCAAGTCTTCAACGAATAACGATCCTGGTTTTGATAGTTTTTCCTTAATATGAGTACTAAACCCTAGCAGCTCTCTAGGAATAGTGGAAGTACGAGATCTTTTTGATGATTGGTGAGTGAGTGAGTGAGTGTGTCAGTGACAAAATTGCTTAATTTCGACTAGCTATAGTATGTAATTTAAGGATATAGCTTTGTATAGTGTCTACTTTTTGTCATTGAAAATTCAAGTCTCTAGCTTTATCCACAGGGGGGTCAAAATGGCCCTAAGTTGCTTCGAGAAAAGGATGGTACGGCTGTGCCTTTGTTTGCTCGTCTTGACGTTAAAGCCGTTTTCGAGAAACCGATTACAAATACATACACAAATATTGCTTGTTTAATGTTATAGGATAATGCTACTGATACATGTTAACAAAATAACATATTAAAGATTAATATATTAAAAAAATAATAACATTCAACGTATCGGAATATACTTATCGCAATTTGCTTTAAAAATATCGCTCTTTCGCCAAAATTATGCTCGTTGTGCGTGCATCCTTAATCGTTATTAAAATAATAGTTTTATTGCTGTATATCCTCAATATAATATGATAATCATCCGAATGAGGAAATTAAGGTTTTAGACAATAGAATAAATTTAACGAATTGTTTATGAAAATGCGGAAATTATTAAAATGCAATGTCACCGACGCAGTGAAACAACTTTAGAATACAAACGTTCATAATGAGATTATTTAATGTTTGAAGAATTTCATAATAGCTAAACAAACAGTCCGTGTGGTGCCGGTAAAGAATAGTGCCAACCCATCTCTACCTTTGGGTGTCGTTAGAGGCGACTAAAGGCTCGAAACCGGAGGATGGGCAGCAGCAACTTTCTGTGTATCATACCATCTTACATACTGCGGTCACTAACGTGGTGACTATTGTAAACCATATGGCAAAGCAACAACTTTTGTTCTACGACTTTGCTAACAACGAACAAAAATTTTTCGACTCTCCATACTAAAGTGGTCACGTGCCGACCCATTTTGTATGGGAAGTTGAAAAATTTTCGTGGGTTGTTAGCAAAGTCGTAACACAAAAGATGTTGCTTTTGACCTCACCAATAAGTTGGCAAAAGGAAATCAGGTCCAAAAAATAACCTAGTATAGATAGGGTGACTTTGAAGACATTCGACAAATTTTGAGGATGAGTTCTGTTATGGATATAGATCAATTTTGTATAGGTCCGTCAAGTCATCAGGCCCAGAAAAATAACCTAGTATAATAATAAGAGCCTGAAATAACCTTTGGAGATACCACTGTCTTTTGCCGTACGTCAGAATATCCATGATGGATTTCCCTGTATAAAAAAGAAGTATAATTGTCTATTTTTAAAATATCATAACGATTGCGTACTGGATTTAATTAAAAAACCATATGTAGCCATTAAATTAAGTTAATTAAAACCACAAATAGCTGAGGAGCTTACAAACGTTCGTTTTTTCTGGAAATACGCAATAATTTTGCATTATTATGTAAATAAGAATAATAATACTACAAGGAAAAGAACATGGAATTGTAGATATCGTTACGGTTCTATGACATAACAATGTTTAATTTTAATACATAAATTGCTTATATTTTGTTGTATTCTATTAACTCTTATTTGTTTTTTACAGGAATACTCCCAGAAGCACTGAGAACGAAGTGCATCCGCTGCACAGAGAGGCAGAAGAAGACAGCTGTGAAAGTGATAAAACGGATAAAATCTGAATATCCGGATGAGTGGGCCAAGTTATCCGTCAGGTGGGACCCAACGGGTGACTTTACCAGATACTTCGAGACTGTACTCGCTAAGGACAGCAGCTTCAACGGACCTATAGGCACAGGTAAGAAGCACTTTTTTATTATCTAAGCAAACGTCTCGATAACTAACCGATTTTATCTATTATAGTCGAAATTCAGGATGTTCTGAATAAAGACCAGGTTAAAAGTACCCTAATATTTTTATTGTCTAAGATCAAGAGTCGATAGCTAGTTGATTTTATCCATTATAGTCGAAATTCAGAATGTTCTGAATAACGGCCGGGTTAAGAGTACCCTAGTTTTTTAATGTCTAAGCACTCGTCTCGATAACTAACTGATTTTATCCATTATAGTAGAAATTCAGGATGTTCTGAATGATTTTATCCATTATAGACGAAATTCAGGATGTTCAGAATAAAGGCCAAGTTAAAAGTACCCTAACGTTTTTACTTTCGAGCGGAGCGAGAAAGGTATTGTATTCGTGAAAATAGTAGATTGTATCACAAGGCTGTAAAATAATATTTTTAAGGCGAGGGCGCTATTTTGAATCCAGAGCGAAGTGAAGGATTCTTGAGTAGAATCCCGAGCATTGCGAGGAATTCTAAAGTAGAATCCTGAACGTAGCGAGGGATTCAATAGGTCGCCCAAGGTAAAAATATTTTTGCAGCCGCGTAATACACTCTACTTTTCATCTCCCTCTATGAGAAAAGAATAAGAGGCTCATTGAGACACACACTCGTCATTAATTTTAAATATAAAATACCATTACAATATTATTACTTGATGTACGAGTAACAATACTAAAAATCATATTAGGTATTATTTGTAACAACTGAAAATGTTATTGACATTTTTGTATCAATTAGGAACAGAACCTCTTTGGTTGGTAGTCTTGTTTACATTTCAAGCATATTTCTTTTTTTATTAGTACAACCAGCCAGTATCATTTTTCATACAATATTTTGGTTTGACCTCTATGGTTGACCTAAAATATCCCTATGGTGGACCTAAATTCTAATTCTAATTTTAAATCCCATTTTTACCTGCTACGAAAGTCTCTTGGAGAAAACAGCTATTTTGTTCGCGTTTATTGACGAACCGTTCAGCGATTTTCGAATAGATGGGATGAAAAAAAAGTTTTTCTAATTTTCTCAAAAATGTGTTCTATATCACTTATACATCATAAAAAACAAGTCTCCCAAAAGTGTCCGTCCGTCGGTCGGTCGGTCGGTCGGTCGGTCCGTCGGTCAGTCTGTCCGTCACGCTTTAGCCTAGCGGCTAATCGAATAGTCCGATTGACACCATATTTTTAATTTAAGAGTTTTATGCAAATCCGTCGAAGGGTTTTGAGTGGTTTTCTTCTGGCTCTCATTTTGAGGGTAGCTGTCATAAAACGAAAATGAAAAACTGTAATTTTCGCAAAAACAGCTCATAAAATCTTGATGAAACTTTGCACGACCAAGCATCTCCATTAAAGGTATTTTACGGCAGTATCAATTGGTCTGTAGATATTCATATAAGGGGGTTTCCCTTACTACTAAAATTTAAAAATATGATTTATTCAAAATCGGTTTCGTTGAGCTTATTTTGATGTTCTACGAGTACTATTTGGATTCTAAATTGGTTTTCCACCTGACTGCATATTTCATCAAATCATTTTTACATAAATCTAGTAGGTATAGGTAAGTTTGTATTTTCATATTATTTGTATGGAATTACAAACTTAAGTTTGCAGTTGGTACTTATTTACTCATTACTATTCGCAGCCTTTATAATATAGTAGTTAGAGCATTCGGCTCTTGATCCGGAGGTTCTGGGTTCGACTCCCGGCGGGGACACTGTTGAATGATGACTCTCGTATATCGCGAGAAAGTAAGTGCAGTGCTGCTGTACCATTTATTTCTGTCTAAGCACACGTCTCGATAACTAACTGATTTTATCCAAGGCGAAATTCAGAATGTTCTGAATAAAGACCAGGTTAAATGTACCCTAACCCTTTTATTGTCTAAGCATACGTCTCGATAACTAGCTGATTTTATGCATTATAGTCGAAATTCAGGATGTTCTGAATAAAGGCCGGGTTTAAAGTACTCTAACCTTTTTATTCGTCTCGATAACTCACTGATTTTATCAATTATAGTCGAAATAGATAGTGTATAGATTACTGAATTGGTTTATATTGTATGTATTAATGCTGTAGATCTTAGTTAAATAAATAAAATAAAATAAATAAATTCAGGATATTCTGAATAAAGACAAAAATAACCGACGATAAGCGTGTATGAAAGGGTTGATCAACATTGAGGAAGCGAGAGAAGCATGTCAAGATAAGCGCGCATTACATTATCCAATCTGCAGAGCATTAGCCGAGCTAGAGCGCAGCTAGAGTGTTCAGTTTGGATCATGTAAATGCAGTTAGACAGGTAGATCTAGCTCAGCTAGTGCTCTGCAGATTGTATAATGTAATGCGCACTTTAGTAGGTGGCGGGCTGTGGTTTCTGCCTTCCCCCACAGGAAAGAGGCGTGATGTTGTGTATGTATAGTCGAAGAAAACGTGCGCGACGCTCCTGCGTGCGGGAAGAAGGGGTGAAGTAATGTAATGTTATATGTCCTGTGTGGTGCCGGCAAAGAATAGTACCAACCCATACATACCCGTGGGTGTCGTAAGAGGCGACTAAGAGTTATAAACTGGAGGATGGGCAGCAGCATCCTCCTGTGTATCAAACCATCTTAATTACTGCGGTCACCTACAACCGCGGTCCATAGTGCCAGCCGTGACGCTGACAAGCGAGGTGACTATGGTACTTCCCCTCCACATTTTTCCAGCAAAAGCTAGAATTCTGGAGGGAGCTCCCTGTCCTGTAGTGGACGTTTCATGGGATGTTATGATGATGATGAATGTTATGGGGAAGTGACAGACCCATAGCGGTAGCATAGTGATAGCTCATAGACCTTGTTAGTTGAAACAGACGTGTATACTGTATGTATAGTAGAGCTATTGTATTTTTGCATGACCGCTTTGTTTTATTTGTTATAAAAAAGGTTTTTAAAGGTTACATTAATCACTCCCATTTTGTTTTATTTGTATTGATTGAGGTTTCAAAGGCCGGTTTCTGTAATGTCTGTCCAAGGTTACTAAAACGCAAAGTACCTACTATTTTGCCGAGGTGATATAATTAGTTTTTATAATCACAAAGTCTGGTACAAAAGACATCAACGCGTGACATTTTTTTTTTATTAGTAGCTGAACTTTTTAATTCGTATCTTTACTTCTTAAATGGTTTGAATTATAATCAAGAATAAGAGGATAAACTGACTGATATAAGCACGTCCCAAACCGTTTGGTCTAGAAACTTGAAATTGTGTGAAAGGATTTTGCAAAATTGGTCCTCCTTATGAATTCACGCTGATATCAGCTAGTTGAAACAATATATTTCACTGTGTTTTTTCTGATAAAACTAGTGGAATTTTTTATATTTCTAAAAGAACTGGTTAATTGAGGCAAATTAATGTCGTCATGGGGATCTTTAGGGAAGGCCTATGTCCGTCCAGCACTGGACGTCTTTCGGCTGAAATGATGATTAATGTATTTGAGTTGTATCGTGAGCTGCAGTTGAAAAGTCCATTAAAGTTAATGTCTCACTGGAAGTAAGTCTCTTATCTATTTCGTTGTGTCACGGTTGTGGACGTATCTGGGCTGCTAAAGAATTGAAAGAAGGATTAACGTTAAAGAAGCTTTCTGTAATTGAAGGTTAAAGTTGCAATCCATTTTTTTTTATACTAATAATATTATGTTTCTTTCACACAGAGGTCCCGAACATATCCCCAGTGCCAGTGCCTCTAACGCCACCATCTCCAATTCCTACCACGAACACGCCACCACCAGCTCCCACGACGGCCAGCTCAGCCCCAGATGGCAGCACGCCTCCTCGGCCTGTCATACTCAACAGGTAAGATCGTCTCCAATAAATCTTTACGGCACAAAAATGTCTGGTTGAATGTAGGATAAAAATATCACAATCAAAGTGGCGCCATGTGGGAAAAAGAGAAGCGACAAAAAAGAGTCAATTTGCCAAAACCTATTAAAGTTTTGTTTAAGGAACGAATATATAAATAAAACATTTATCTACTTATTAAGTTTGGGCAAAACCATAATAATATTAGGATTCTACGTGTGGATAATTGGATATTTAAATGTATCGACGATATGTGTTTATGGATTTTCCGAGAAAATAACCCGACTGCGAGCGTATATTTAATACGACGTATCTGTGTTATTTTGTAATTTATGAAATCCAACACATAACATATTAATATATATTAAGTTTAGGTACAATAAAGAAAAATAATAGATTCAACTTTTTATCACAGCTGTTTGAAAACAGCTTGTTCATTTCTACGTTAACAGGGACTAAAATCGCATTTTCATCCCTAAGGGACTAAAAGTGAATTGAATTAGGAATTTGGATATTGTTATTAGCCTCTAATGATTTCTATGTCATGTCTTATTTTTCTTATGTAAATAAATAAACGTATTTTTCTTGCATTTACCTATTTTATCATAGAGGGTGATAAAAAGTAGAGTGCCCACCGCGGGAGCAATACTATTTTAAAGCCCAAGCGACGTATCCTTTGCTCCGCTCTGGATTAAAAAAAAAACCGGTCAAGTGCGAGTCGGACTCACGCGCCGAGAGTTCCGATATACTTTTTGTATTTTTGGAAGCAATAAAGTCTATTTTTAGGACCGCAAAACTATATTTGTTTGTAAAGGTTATTTGCAGAGTTCTAAAAAACTGTGCAACTTAGAAAGATCCTTTTATTTTTGCTGTAATGTATACATAAACTTCTGTCAACTGTAATTAATTCAGATTTTTCCTTTATCAAACTTCGGAGATAAGGGGGGGGAATGGTATTTTTTTTTATATTTTTCATCATAACTTGAAAACTAAGAGACGTGAAAAAATACAAAAATATATTTTAGAATTTACAAGTAAAGCCCTTTCATATGATACCCCACTCGACCCGACAATTTGAAATTTGGCCCCCCCAATTTTGGCCCCCTTTTCATTAATAATCATAATATTTTCAAAATTATTTCATGTGCACTTAAGTTGGGCAACTATATTCTAAAACTATTCCAAATTTCAGGTCGATAGCATGAGTGGTTGCTGAGATATAGAGGTGTGACAGACAGACAGACAGACGGACATACAGGCAGACAAAGTCGCACCATAAGGGTTCCTTTTTTTTACCATTTTGGTATCGGAACCCTTAAAACGCTTTCGCCCTTAAATTAATTTTTGCTCCGTTGGTAAACAATCTACTATTACGTAATACGCTATTATAAAAAAAACGCTTTAGGCATTTAAACTCTCTTACTGCCAGTTATACAAAGCATCTTTAAAGTTAAAGCTCTTTTAAATCTATTGTTGTCACTTTCTTTATCATCAAATTAAATTATTTAATTATTATTCTTTATTTCTTTTTTCTTTATTTTTTCTTTATACTAGATTAACTAAAGTCAATACATCTTTCGTTGGATACTACAACAAAATACCCGACAATATACTCGTAGTGCAATTACCCGAGAGAAAGTTTAAAGAATGTGTAAAGCAAACGTTATGTAAAAAGTTTACTACGAGTATAGATTGGATGACTATATGAATGACAAAGAGGTATAGTGCTCTGATATTCCAGCGAAACACAAGAAACACATTGTAAAAAGCCGACTCTTAAAGTAGGCCGTGCTGCAGTGGTTTCTTGCCGTTTCTTTTACGCTGCCATAGCACGATCCGAAACGGCGTAGACTCGCTCTATTTGCATTGTATTCTGCATGACATTAAATAAGTATTCTGTAAAGAATCTACATTGAATAAAATTATCTGAATCTGAATAATATCTGAATCTATAGTGAAAGCAATAGATTTAAAGGAGCTTTAACTTTAGAGAAGCTTTGTGCAACTGCCTATTAAGAGGCATTTTAAAATCTAGCAAAGCCCAAAGATTGGGCCTAGTTTGCCCTCGGGGTTACCAAGGTCAGATGACTAATCGCTCTGTGTAAAAACCAGTGCCCCCCTAGGTTAGAAAGCCAACTCAGTAAAAGGAAGTAAGACAAGGGAAAAAATGAATTATGGTTAACAGTCTAGGGTCAGCGTAATAGGTCCATTTTGACAGCTTTCATACGTATAAACAACTAGCTGGTGGCCGCGACTTCGTCTGCGCAGAATTGGATAATTCACACACTATCTTTATAAATTGTAGCCTATGTGTTATTCTGATGTATAAGCTATATTCTTTTAAAGTTTCATTAAAATCCATTCAGTAGTTTTTACGTGAAAGAGTAACAAACATCCATTCCATACTTCCATACTTACAAACTTTCGCGTTTATAATATTAGTACAAACTGCAAATAAAAATGAATCCTGTGTATTGGTGATAAGAAAACGCCAAAACGGACTTCATACGAGTTGGCCCAATATCAGTTCTAACTCTATTTTATTTAAAAAGCTGATTCATGTTTAAGTCGGTATATTCCTATATGTTGCTGGGAAATTAAGGGTCGTATTGATAAAGCCCTATCAAGTCTGCGATTGCATTTAAGATGCATAATTTGTATGTGAAAAGTACATCTTGAAAGCAGTCTCACACTAAAGTTGGATTTATCAATACAACCCTCTAAATCTACAAAATGACAATGCCAAGTTTGAATTCGTACACCTAAAAGCGTCAGTAGAAACGATTTGCGGACTTAACAACATGGTAATAAAGTTGCAAATGTTTCCACTGACGTGCGTTTGACCGTACTCTTTATTCATTACATCACGTGGAGTTATTTCAATTTGATAATAATTAGAAACCGGCCAAGTGTGAGTCAGACTCGCGTAGCACTAAGGGTTCCGCACCACGCGCCTGATAGACGCTTTGTAATTAAAGTTTATAAAATAATGCACGTTTCCTCTCTCTCAGACTCAGACCCCTGATTTTCGAACTTTTAATTGTTTTACGAGATGTTCTATGATAATTAACGAATAACATGGCTTATAGTTCGTCACCGTGTGGTGCCGGCAAAGAATAGTACCAACCCTTACATACCCGTGGGTGTCGTAAGAGGCGACTAAGGGTCATAAACTGGAGGATGGGCAGCAGCATCCTCCTTTGTATCTAACATCTTACTTACTGCGGTCACCTACAACTGCGGTCTATGGTCTAACAAGCGAGGTGACTATGGTACTGCCCCTCTACATTTTTCCAGCAAAAGCTAGAATTCTAGAGGGAGCTCCCTGTCCTGCGTAGTGGACGTTTCATAGGATGTTATGATAATAGTTCGTCATCCCTTTCCGCCGCTGGTAGCCAGGCCCCATGGTGCGTAATAGCTATGGCTATTGTGCTCCATGGCAGGCCCCGTAACCAATTAGATCGCTTACTCAAATTCAAAATATTTTATTCATTATTAGATGTTAAAATATCTTAATGACGTCAGCTAACTACATCGCTTCATAAACAAAGTGGCGCCATGGTGGGAAAAAGAGAAACGACAATAAAAACCCACGGGCTTTTTTAAATATGTTTGAATGTACAGGGATGATATTGTGTCAACCTCACAGATCAGAAATATAATAAACATAATTCAATTTGAATTTTGAATTACCTTAAAATTATAAAGTCAAATGCACAATGACTAACTGAAGGCAAACCTGCGAAAGAAGCGGTTGTTTTTTTTCTTCATTTTAACTCCATTATGAATACCTTATGACGTACATTACGACTTGCATTAATGACGTACTGCATTCTTAACGTGGACGAACAATAGTAATAATGGTCTTTTACATCTCTCATAATCGGTAAGTAGGTCCTTATTACCCCCAAATGGGGCTTGTAGGTGACCAATTAGCGCTCTAGGGTAATAATGTAGCTAGAAAAGCCCTAGGGCGGTAAGAAATTGAGTTTTGAAAGAGTGAAGTGTTTTTTTTTAATTACTTACCGCCCTAGGGCTTTTCTAGCTACATTATTACCCTAGAGCGCTAATTGGTCACCTACAATTTGGTGGTAATAAGGACCTACTTACCTCACAATCGAGATGTAAAACAGAGTAGTTAGCTCGGGTGTAAACATCAATTGCACCCTCGAACTATAGGCGCCCTCGCTGCGCTCGTGCGCCTAAATATCTCGGGCTGCAATTGATGCCTTACAGCCCTTGGCTACTAATCTACTATTGTCACTTTCGTGTGCGGAACCCTGCAAAAGATTTCGATACCTTGCATGCAGGAAATCACAAGTATTTATGATTCTATTCGTTTCGGCTGGTTTTGTTACCGGTCACAGACTGGTATAATTGCTGTGCCGTTGTGTCAGGTACTGGCTGTTGTTAACCAACACTGGCACGCTTTTGACGATCTTTGAGGTCAATGTTAGGTGAAGTTTTTGATGTTGTTGGTAGAATTATCCTATACCTTTAAACGGGCAATATTTGTATGTATATATATTGGTAAAAGGTTTCTCGTTGCCTGCTCTAACGATTTCGATGAAATTTCCCTTATGGTAAATTTCATCGAAATCGTAAATATTTGTGTCATACTTGACAGATTTTTCGGTCGCGGAACCTTTCGTGTCAGAATTTCCGCAGTCTCGCTACATTTAGACTTGAAAGGACTGTTCCTAACATGCTTTTTTTTTGTCGGGCGTTAATATGTGTTACTGTCCTGTTAGCTTCAATATGCAGGTGTAGTATAAATAGAGATAATTTTAATCGATCTAGTCAGGTCGACCTTGTATTGTGAATTTCAGATTTTCTACTTCAATAATCCCTGCTATTGTAAGAATATTATCTTTAGAGGTGATACGTAATGTCAAATATTATCATATGTTCAGTATTATCAATCGTAATTTAGTCGCCTCTGCACCAGACTCGCTTATAAGTAATTGAAAAACGGACTAAGTTATGTGAAAAAAATACCTCTAAAACGATCGAACGTTTGAAATTTATTAGGGTTCCGTACCCAAAGGGTGAAAAAACGTGACCCTTTTAATATACCTCTGATGTCTGTCTGTCTGCCCTTCTGTCTGTCTGTCTGTTAGCGGGCTGCATCTCATGAACCATAACAGGTAGACAGTTGAAATTTTCACAGATTATGTATTTCTGATGCCGCTATAACAACAAATAATATAAATGAAAAAAAAAAAATAAGGGGTCTTTCCTACTAAAAACGCATTTTTTTTAGGCGATTTTTGCTCGATTTTTGTTTTAGCTCAATCGTGAAAACAGGAACATTTATCAGCGTGAAAATTGGTATGTTTATAGTGCTTAAGCTATAAAATTACAACAAGTAATAAAAACTTGTCAAGTGAATGTCGGACTCCCGCGAATTCAATTCACTTCTGCTGCTAAAATCTAAACGTCACTTTGAATATTTATTAAATACCAAAGTTTGTACGGTCAACCGCTTGTCAGTAGAAACTTTTTCAACTCTATTACCACGCCATAAGGTCCAAAAGTGTTTCTACTGATGTGCGGCCGTGTGTACATAACAATTTCAGAAGACAATATTTTCTTGTTTCATACTTTTTAGAGCAAGATTTGCCAGTAGTTCTTGAACTAATTTTTTAAAGCCTTAATGGTTACACACCAATGGTTACCAATCCAGCTCCCAACTACGAATATGATCGACGTTACTTAACTTTCAAAACCGGAAGGAGTAGCAGTGCTACTCTCTCACAAGGCCATAATAGAGATATTTCTCTTGACCTTAACATCTTTGTCCGCAAGTTCAATTTCAATGCTAAACTTTGTGTAACATGACGATAGCAATTACTTAATTGTTACCGCAAACTAGCATTTTGTTAATCATCTTGTCTTCTAGAACTTGTAATTCAACGTTAGACAGGTTTAATTCAAGGCAATTGGTATTTTCAAATTGCACTAAAATACCAAGAGCACATAAAACCTATCTACACATTTATATAGGGTGACTTTTAATTAGTTCTTGATAGAAAAAGGTTTGAATGTACGAGTACTCATGATACTGAACAACTTTCCCCAAGGAACATAGGTCGAAATACGAAAATCAAGTTTTGACCTCCCATAGAAACTGCATCAGCTGATAGCGCATTTTGTATGAGAGGTCAAATTTGGTTTTTCGTATTTTGACCTATGTTCCTTGGGAAAAGTTGTTCAGTATCATGAGTACATGTATATCTTTTGCTATCAAGAACTAATTAAAAGTCACCGTATATACCTCTTCGTTGAATGAAGATCATCGTGGTCAGTTTTTTTATTTGTATTTTAAAAATATTTATTATTGTTATTTGTGTTTTAAAATTCAAGTATATCAGAGTTCACGAAAGAGTGAAACGTTACATAGTGGAAATATCCAAAATATCACATTCCTTATCGACCAATGAAAAAAAGCCTGAGAACACGCAATTATTTTTGCTTTAAATTATGATAAATTATTTTATTTAGCAAATCAAAGGCTTTAGTATAATTCTGTGTGAATTATAAAAGTAACTGTCTTATACAAGGCTAGTTATCTTTTTGTTCCCATGCATTTACGTCTACGTCCGTCATTAACAATTAACAGATACTTAACTAAGTAGAAAACAATACACTATCGTCACAATTTCTAAGATGGGTGACAAAAAGTTAATTATATTTCAAGGAAAACTTATTTTTCTAAGGTATAAAGAAAACGCTGCTCTTCTTTTTTAGGGTTCCGTACCAAATGGGTGAAAAACGCCACCCTATAAATATGCCACCGATGTATGTCTGCCTGTCTGTCAGCGGGCTGTATCTCATGAACCGTAATGGGTAGACAGTTGATTTTTTTTACAAATTATGTACTTCTGTTGCCACTATAACAACATATACTTAATTTAAAAAAATAAATAAAGGAATACTCGTACTCTACTAAAAACGTGTTTTTAGGCGATTTTAGTTCGATTTTATTTAGTTATATCGTAAAAACGGGAACACTTACGAGTACAAGCGAGAAAATTGGTATTTTTATTTGAAGTTCATAAGCTCTAGAATAACAACAAAATCTAGTCAAGTGCATTTCGGAATTTCGCGTTTTTAATACACTTCTGCGTGGCTGAGCGTCCATAACTAAGGCAGTATTTTTACCTTAGTGGTTTTACCCTCGGTGCGCGAGTTCGACTCGCACTTGACCGGTATTTTATTTTTATTTATTTTGAGAAAAAAGCAGCCTTAATTTAGTATATAATAGCTTAAACTACTAACTTAAACTAGTAACTTATTGTTACTTGTGTGACGTTATAATTTTGAAGGATTCGGCTACCTACCTAGTACTTGATTGGTTTTTACATAAGTGATTTAAATCAATAGTCCAGGGAAATTATTATTTGACCTGGAAGTAATTAAGTATGGCTGTTTTTTTCTCGGATTCTTGTTAAACAACTAATCTCTCCTATAAATGTATATTTATTAAAATCGTAAGACCTCGGGAACATATATTTTAATTTTTTATTTATACTAAAATACTAATAAAACCAATCGATTAGCATTGTTAATAGAAGTATAATCATAGGTAGTTTACCTAAAAATTAAAATGTTTCCCCTTTGGAATTGCTGAAATTCGGAGTTTCAGTAAGGTAATAAGTTAACTCGAAATGGAACTTAAAGGATAATACTCGTATGTAATGGAAGTAAGTTTAATGTTTTACTTCTTAAATATTATTTTAAATACATTTTATACAAAATTAAAATGATAAACTTTATTTTTGTATTTTTCGGTTTAAAATGTATTTTTCGTCATCAACCCTATATATTTTTTCTTTAATACTATTTTACATAAATGTATTTAAACTTAATTTTGTCAATCATAATAAAAAAGTCACATTTATATTTACTTCAAACCCACTCATATAAAAGTTTCTAAATACCCTGGCCTACAAGTGATTCTTATATCTGCAACTTTGGTAGTGAGTGCCCTACAGTTACAGCTTTGCGTAGCAGCTGAGCTGGAAAAATTCCAAACAATAGGATCGCTCCAAAGAATTTTGTTCTGGACAGGACGAGGTTATATGGGATGAATGAAATTATTCATATTTTCACCTAAGTATCCAACTTTAAGGTGATCTGTGACGGTCAGCTTAGCCCCGAACGCAACTAGATGGAGCCACTGCTGCAAATATAAGGTTTTATTTTTTAATGCAATAAGTACCAACTATATATGTGCAAAAAGTTGATTCGCGTAAATTTCATCGTGCAACTTCAACGCCTAACAACAATTTCGATAAGAAAAATATCTCCATATGTCCACTAAAGTCAATTACTCTCGTCAGTCAGTGTTTACATGAGTACGATCACTCACACATGCACACAAAGCACAACCGTACAGTTTTGACCGCACGCCCACAATCGTAATATTGAACCAAAAATTGCTAACAAAAATAGTACTTTCAGTACATTAACTGTATTTTTGTATTAATTAGCGAAAAATTTAACTAAAAAAAGCAGTATTCGTTCGTTTTTCAACATAATTTTATGTCCCGCGTAAGAATGCAAGTCATTTGAATTTTTGTATGGAAAACGGATCACCTTAATGCGAGTTTGGGAGCGTAGTTAGGAAATACGTAATCCTAAGGGAACTGTCGCACTCAGTATTCGATCTATTACGCTCCCTTCCTAATATGCAAGTAAAATCGAGCTTAGTATTAACCTAGGATACTAATTACTTGAGAATGCTAGACAATGCAGTTGGCATCTTAATTGGTTACTATACAGTGCTGTGAGTCTACTGTGTCTGGGTATAAATACTTGTTACTTATGTAAGTATTGATTGTTTACAGTGGCGTGGGAAAAAGAAGGCTTCATCAAGGACATTTTTTATTTGACACTGAAATAGAATATGCATTCACACACTCAGCAATTTTTTAAAGAGACTACTATTTTTGAAAGAGAGATAAACAGTCCTTAACAACAAAAATTTATAAATCTAGCAACAGACATCTACGAAAAACTTAATACACGTATTTGTTTAAATAGGTAGGTACTATTTAAAAATCTACAATACGAATTCGTTCCCGTATTTTTTCTGTGGCAAAAAGTAGCCCATGCTAGCCCAGGTAGCCAGTGTTTTTAATTAAGTAAATTTTTTTAAACGTTCAGTAGTTCTAGCGTTAAATGTTTTTCTCAAAAGATATTTTCTCGCGGTAAAAAGATACGGATAATTATTCAAATTTAGTTCCAAAAGCACTCTCAATAAACATATAAATGCAGATTTACAGCTCATCTCCATTACATTGGACAAGGAACGTTTTACTTCTCTGCGCACTTTGGCATTGGCCTTTTAAAATACTTACTTTTAATTGTGAGATTTTATCGGCGAATACTTGGTGAGTTAATTGAAAAGATCTGTACCAATTAACAAATATGCTTGTTTCTTTTAAGGCTTTTATTGCTCTGTTTGCCTATACATAAATATAATGTTACTGATGTAAAACGAATGGCACTGATGTGCTCTTACAAACCATCATCATCATCATGAAATCCCATGAAAAAACGTCCACTACAGGACAGGCAGCTTCCTCCAGCGTACCAGCTAAAACCACAGTCACCACGCTTGTTAGCGTTGCGGCGGGCACCATGGACCGCGGTTGTTGGTGAACGCAATATGTAAGATGGTACGATACACTGGAGGACGCTGCTGCCCATCCTCCAGTTAATAATCCTTAGTCGCCTCTTACGACACCCACGGGTAGAGATGGGTTGGTACTATTCTTTGCCGGCATCACAAACTATATTTCTCACAAATACCTTATGTCGCATAACTCACACTAACGGGCTTACTTTTTCCATAAAACTATGAGTTATTTTGAAACCGTTCCAGTAGCCAAGCTTGTTATGCCCTCTTTAGCCATTTCAAAACACATTCTCATGTCTATTGTCATATGTTGTGTAGCAATGCTTTCTTTTTATTCTTAACATCGATTAGTACAGTCATGAGCAAGTCAAGCTGGACACTTGCAGCGCGATTTTAGCTCCTACAGCTATAGAAGTAGGAATAGTACAGTCAAGAGCACAACAAGCTTGACAGATTGGACTTTGCACCGTTCTTATTTTAATAGACGTAAGAGGTAAAGTCGCATTGCAAGTGTTAAGCTTGACCTGTCGTTGACTGTACAAAGTCTAATGAGTGAAGCTTGAAGTGCTCTTGACTTAATCTATCTCATTCACAAACTCGTTAACATTTTCGTTATCGTTTGACGGTATTTAAAAGAAATGCGATAAGTAGTACCTATTTTTACTTTTGGTCTTGTACATCTAAACCGCTATCAAACTCTTAAAATGAAGATTTTGATAAGTAAACTACTTACTTATGGAGAAATATCTTTGAACATTCTATGCTATTAAAAACGAGAAATGTTCGGCTCCAACGATTTCGAGTTTTCAATGGCAAAAAATTGGTCTAGCTAGGTGCCATTATGGACCTGAAACTTACTTGAAGCTTCAAGGAACTGTGGGCAAAGGAAACGAAGCAACTAGTCAGGCTGTTTCTTTCACTTTACAAACTCTGAATGTAATTATAGATTAGAGCGAGTTCAAACAGTTAACAAATTAACGCAACCTTCCTATACGGTCATTGAAGAAGAATTCTCAAAATATGAGCATTTGAGAGACATTCCCCTTGTGCCGTTCAATGGACGCCCTTCTTTGTTAATACTCGTAGGTCAAGACTAAATATTGGGATTTAATTGTTACTTGAGGTACTCGCGAAGGGAAAAAGAAAGAACCAGTTGCTTCTATAAATCTTTTCTCAATTTTTCTTTAGTATTTCTTCAGTAAAAGAAAATAGCGCTATTCAGAAACCCTTCAGCGCTGTCTCTTGGTTGGCACAGCTAAGAGCACGTCAAGGTTGACACTCTGGACTTTGTGCCGCGTTTATTTTAGTGTAGAGACAGAAGCCGCACTGCGAGCGTTTAGCTTGACCTGCTCGACTGTACGGTTATTCATTAGACTGGCCCGTAGGTGTAGTTGGTAGAGAGCGTGCCTTCTACGCAGTGGGCCACGGATTCGGTCCCCGCCCAGAACAAACATTTGTGTGATGAGCACCAGTATTTGTTTTGTATCTGGGTGATATTTATCTATTTATGTATTTATATCAGTCTCTGGTACCCATAGCCCATAGTGCCTATTTCGGGATCAGATGAATTTGTGTGAATTGTCGCACATTTTTTATTAATTACTATAAATTAATTATTTTGTCCCGTGTTGTGCCCGCAAAGAATAGTACCAACCCATACATACCCGTGGGTGTCGTAAGAGGCGACTAAGGGTTATAAACTGAAGGATGGGCAGCAGCATCCTCCTTTGTATCTTACTTACTGCGGTCACCTACAACCGCGGTCCATGGTGCCAGCCGTAACGCTAACAAGCGAGGTGACTATGGTACTTCGCCTCTACATTTTTCGAGCAAAGCTAGAATTCGGGAGCTCCCTGTCCTGTAGTGGACGTTTCATGGGATGTTATGATGATGAATTATTTATTGTTTATAAATGAATAATCGATACTATAGATATTTAGGCAGCAGCGTCGCTTTTTATGAACCAACTTCGGTATTTCAATTTAAACATGTCAATCACACTATAAAATATACTGGTAGGAACTCAAGTAGTCACACTACACTTTTTATCACTACTCAAATGAGTGCTATTAATAAAAGCAAGTATTCATACTTACCTATCTGTCTTCTCAATAACTACCTTGTAAAAAAATTAAAGGAATATTTATCTCATTCATTGTTTGATTACTAGATGACTGTTCTTATGATAATAGGCAATTTTCTGTGACGTTTGACAACTACATCTTTTTAAGTTTTGATAGGAGGACGTAACTGTGGGTAATTTCTTTTTTTATGGCTTTGTAAAGTATATTACAGTCATTTGACAGTAGCAATCAAAATAATTTTCACGCTGGGTGACCGTTTAATATCATTTTCCTCCTATCATATCGCTGCAGACTGTGGCGTGAAAGAGTTTCACTTCCTTCCCGTTTTGTTCCACCTTCAGAGAGTCTTTCGCCTGGACAGAATTTGCAATGGCTGACCTGGAAGTCTCTAAATAGACTTCGGACTCAGGTTGGCTGCAGTAAAGACAACATGTCCAGGTGGGGTTTCTCAAAGGATCCTAATCTGATCTGCACGTGTGGTGCGATACAAACTATGGCCCACCTAACATCGTGTTCTGCGTCCCCTTCCACCTGCACACAGCAAGAGTTAATGGACGCTACACAAAATGCAGTGCATGTTGCCGAATTTTGGGCTAAACAAATATAAAATTAAAATGACGATGCCATCGACACGCAAAGAAGAAGATCATTTTCCATTTTCCTAAAGATGATCAGCTGATCCAGTTGAACTTTCGAAAAGTGCTGGAAAATACCCTAGTACAAAAACATCATTTAAGATTGTCTTTTTACTTAGGACTCTTTACTTTTGGATTCGGAACCCAAAGGTGCCAATCTGGACCCTATTACCTAGTATACCTACAAAAAAGCCTTTTTCTATCTCTTTATCTGTTGGGCGGTGGATACTACTTGCCATCAGGTAAACCCTACAAAAAAATATAAATAAGGAACTTCTGAAGAATCTATATTACTCATTTAGATTTCACTCCTTTTATTAGCGGTGCCGTTGCGTCAAACTTGGCCCCCTATCTCTTTTATAATTGTTACTTTCACACGGCAGTCCTTTTTTAATTTGTTATCAGTCGCCTTTAGAGGCACCCAGAAAAAAACCGGCCACGTGCGAGTCGGACTCGCGCACCGAGGGTTCCGTACCAGTAAGGTAAAAATACAGTCTTAGTTATATAGACGCGCAGTCACGCAGAAGTGTATTAAAAACGCGCGATTCCGACACTTACTGACCAAATTTTTTTTGTTGTTATTCTATAGCTTATGCCCTATAAACTACTAATTTTCACGCTTGTAAGTGTTTGTTTTTACGATAGAGCTAAAACAAAAATCGAGCAAAAATCGCCTATGAAAACACGTTTTTAGTAGGGGAACCTCCATAATTTATTATATTTTTAATATTTGTTGTTATAACGGCAATAGAAATACATAATCTGTGGAAATTTGAACTGTCTACCTATTACGGTTCAGAGAGATACAGCCTGCTGACAGACAGACAGATAAACATCCGAGGCATATTCATAGGGTCCCGTTTTTCACCATGTGGGTACGGAACCCTAAAGATAAGAACGGAAGCCGTAGAGAAAATAAACTTTCGTAGCCACATGGTTTTAAATGACCACAATTTTCTAATAAAAGTGTTTTTTTTTTTTCAACATTCCAGGTTTGGTGATGAAGATGAACTAGTGACGGGTAGCCCTGCGCAGCCGCCGACGCCAAAGCCAATGGACCCCTCGAAGAGACCAACCATGCCTACGCACATGAGGCCTGTGACTAGCAGGTATGTCATTTTTATTACAAAGCATTTTGAAAATTATTCTACTAGGTTAAATTTCCCCGTGTAAAAAAAAGGTTAAAAGACATTTCCCAAAAAGTTCTACTGCGGATTAAGACCAGATAAGGATAAGGATTAAGAAAAGACAAAAGCAAAACACAAAAAAAAAAATTTTTCGCAAGGCTGCAAAATTGTTTTTTGCGAGACTGGCTTGTATTGAAACTTGAGCAAGCGAAGGAGTCTGGGACTGAACCACGAACGAAGCGAGAGGAACAAAAAAAGTATCTTGAGCGTTTAGCTAGCAAGGGTTTCAAGGCAAGCACGAGACGCAAAATTATCTTGCTACCGAGCGAACGACAATGAAAAATTGTCTTACTACAACGAAAATTTTTTTAACGAATAGCTGCTGAATAGTAAAAATCAAAAAAACCTTGGAACTTGCTTTTGACTGTACCAAACTCGCACATACTAACATAAGGCTACCTACTACCATTGTCCACCAGACTGTCATGCTTGAAAGAATATGATAATTATGTTATACTTATTTCCGTCTACTTACACGTCTCAAAAAACAGTATAAACCCAAAAATGCATAATTTACGTATAACGAACATACATTACAAGTAATTAACAATACTCGTAATAAAAATATAATAGGTACGGTCAACCGCACGTCGGTAGAAACTTTTTCAACTGTATGACCACGCCATAAAGTCCAAAAGTGTTTCTACTGATGTGCTGTTGAGTGTACCAAGACCCACAAGTAAACTAAACATATCATACTTATATCTGCATGAATTTAAATAATGTAGTTTGACGCAGTTTTTTGGCTAAACGGAAATAGCCTGTAGTTGGTACAAGCTCTCTGAAACAAAAATAGACTTTATATGATTTATTAATGTTTTGAGTGCTCTAAAACTGTAATTAAAACTCGTTTTGAAAAGCTTTCTTAAGAAACCCGATTCACCTTGGCTGATTCTAGATTACCTTTATTACATTCATTAAGTTGATCCTGACTGATTACGTTGTTTTGTATTTTATTAGGTCTTTACCTATGAAATTGCCGTTTTGTATGGAGAATTTTAGGTAAACTCAATTTTCAGTACTAACATTTTTGCATTTTTCTTAGGAATTATAAATCCAATTTTTAAGCATTATTGTGAAGACATTAAGCTGACAGAAGCTTAAATTTAATTTTCGAAAAATATTATCTGTAAAAAAATATAACAAATCTAATGATGAAATGGGACGACATTTCAGACGAACAATTTTCGAACCTTTAATTTTATATATCAAACTAAAAATAAAAACTTTATTTTATGCGTAAATTGATAACCTTGAAGTCAACTTTCAAATATAAGACAAATGAAAAAATATGCATTAGAATTATAGGAATTATGATCTCATTAATCTGTAAGAAAATTTCGGCAATTTCATAGGTAAAGACCTATTATTTACTCTTATAATACTTAGCTTAGATCACAGTAGTGGTAATCAATCAATTTTGCTTTGCATTAAAATAACGATTGTTGTGTTTCCCGCCTTGTTACTTGGGGAAATTGTTCAGTTTTTTGGTTAAATCATGGGGTTTTCCTAACATGCTGTATAACATGACATTAATTAATGATATACTTTTTCCTTTACCGGTCCCGATAACTACCTTCATCTAGGTTTTGCCCTGGCTTTTTTAATAGACTCTTTCTTAAGAAGTTGTCCTTCCCTATATTTCGGAGTTTTGTTTTACAAATGTACAGTTGGCCGTACGTTATTGGTAACACCATTACCATGTTACATGTTTATTTAAAATAACATATGTGTGAGCGCTTACTCGCCAACAAACTGTGTCAGATTGGCGAGATTAAAAAAAAAAAATTGAAAGTTGTTCCTGACTTAAATAAATTAAAACAAAAATAAGTGGGTCTTTGGTTTCGAAGGAAAACGATTATAAACAGAACGAGTGCTAGCCTTCTGGTTTCGCTACCATACAGCCGTGTGTGTGCGTGTTGCTCGCAATAGTAAGTACAAAAAAACGGGCCCTGAGTCAAGTGGCATTCTACTATCGCACACGCTATAGAATAGAATAAAAATGTATGGGATTGACATTAGCTGTCACGCAACATTTCGTTAGCTAATGTCAATCCCATATATTTTCATTCTATTTTACTAGCGTTTGCGATTGTAGAAAGCCACTTGACTCAGGGCCCTGAAAAACTTACGCTATTTTCGAAGCCCTCGTCACAGATTAGATAATAGTACACTGGCGTTTACCCTCGTGGGACTTTATTTATATTCTTAATTGTGCACAATAAAATATTCAAGAGGAACAAGAGGTTCACAGTGGCGAGCTTATCCCTATGAAGAGATCTCTTCTAGCCAACAAGAGTATATAAAACCTTAATTCAACCCTTAAGGGTACGTTTTCCACCGCAGCTGGGCGAGGTACCTGAGCCGTGAGCTCGAAAATTCCAAGCAATAAGATTGCTCCAGCGCAGATTTATGCTAGGCAAATGGAGTAATATTATAATGGAATTTTCCCAGCTCATAGCTTACCATAGCTCTGGTGGAAAACAACCCTAAAAGAAAGAGAACAATTTGTCTAATATTCACGTATAATAAGATTTGCCCGCCGTAAGACCTTTTAAATGATTAGTTATTATCCATAATCGCATTTTAGAACGTACCTCATGTAGCATCATAATTGTAAAGAAACTACACTACAACTAACCTACTGTGAAACAACTTAATATCTACTGAACGTAACAACTTTGCCTCCAGCGATATTATGGTACACACGGTTGCAGATAACAAGCAAACGAAAATCAGTAGAAGCAAAACAAGCGCTACGCTATAAAACACTACATTTGAAGACATTCGACAAATTTTGAGGATATTCTGTTATCGATATAGATCAATTTTGTATAAGTAGGTCTATGTTTGGAGTTGTAATTTGTTTTTTAAGTTAAACACACTTGGAATCGATACACAAAAGTACTAGCAAAAAAAAAACTAAAATAATATCCTATACTATTAAACGAGCAATATTTGTATATATATAAATATATATATTCGTAATCGGTTTCTCGAAAACGGCTCTAACGATTTTGATGAAATTTAGTATCCGGGGGTTTTTGGGGACGAAAAATCGATCAAGCTAGGTCTCATGTCTGGGAAAAATCGTTTTGCCCGTGTTTTAAAGCATTTTGAAAAAAATACCGCGTTTTGAACGGAAACCTACTGCGCCATCTGTTAGCGAGTAGCATAGCTTGCTCACCCGATGATATTTTAATGTTGAGGCGGCTATTATATAGCGAAGCTCGGTCGACCAGGTACTAATAATTTATGCAAACTAATTAAAATGCATCATTTAAGCTTATTTTTCAGTTTCATAAATATTTAACTCAATATCTTAATAAAAATATTCGACAACTCCAAATTTCCTTAGGCCTAAAACTGATCTATAGCGGTAAAAGAACTTACCCTTAAATTGTGTAGAATGTCTTCTAATAGAAACTAACAACCCGCTCAATATAGTTTTATCACTATTGTGCGGCCGACTGTACCCACATCGTTACAGCTCATCTCCTTATTACGTATTCCTTGCGTATTAATCATAGCAAATCATGATATCATGCCTACGCAAGTATAGGTACATACATAAAAATCAAAGGTACGGTTCAAAGATTGCAATCTACCTATAGCATGCATTACATTACATACATAATAGCAAAACATATGTAGGTATTCATACGAGTAGTAGGTACCAACATTTAAGGAGACTAAGATAAAAATCCGTTTTAAATTATTTTATTTTAGTCTTTATATATAACAATCTACCTATAGCATGCATTACATTACATACATAATAGCAAAACATATGTAGGTATTCATACGAGTAGTAGGTACCAACATTTAAGGAGACTAAGATAAAAATCCGTTTTAAATTATTTTATTTTAGTCTTTATATATAAATTTTAACTAAGCTCAGTAAACTCAAATACAGTTTTAATTTCTTTGTTCCGTAGATATCATAAGATACTTTTTTAGGGTGGGCGCAAGCTAAAGCGCAGCCCGCTTAGCACGCTGCTCGAGAGAAAATATATCTTGGAGAAATGTCACTTTATTTGAGGAAGTATGTCACCTAATCTATCACCTCAAAGCGCGAAGAAATGTCAGTGGAGGAAAATGTTTACCAAATCCACAAATTACGTTTTTGATGTTTTAGACAGAGATAGCTTTATACACTAATACATATAGCCGTCCTTGTCTTTCAAAATGTGTTGCACTGCTCGGATGTCAAAAAAACGTTACCATGCTTAAAGTCTTTAACCTATGGGCCTAGATAAACTGACAACTGCAGCGTGCTAAGCCGGCAGGTGGCGGAGAGCAGCACAGTATAGTTTTTGCAGGGCAGGGCAGTTCATAGACATAGGCTGCGAGCGCAAGTTGCGACGCAGCTGCCAAACACAGTCGTTTCTTAGCTCACATAAAGAATAGACGTTTTCAAGTTCACAACGAAGTTATCGTTGCGAAAAAATTAAAAATACCTAGTGTTAAAAAACGCTTCGCCGTGCACGCGGCACGCAGAAACAAAATTGTGTCGGCAAAGAAGCACCGAGCAGGAAAGACATATACTTAAGATTATTAGATTATCCTTTAATTGGACAGACGTTTATGCAAACTAATTGTCCGGAATGGACAGAAGGAACATAATTCCCTCATAAACTAAGGCGATGTGAGATTGTGAGCTCTATTACTATTGCCCATACTATATAACAATTTTGGGGACATGTAATATTTTTCACCAAGGCCCGCAATATGTAAAATACTGGGTGGGAAATATATTCCTTTTACCCAATTAAGGGTTATTATTAGTATGATAAGTGTGAAATTGAGTGACAGGATTAGAAATAAAGAGAACGTTGTGGCGTAGAAGAAGACGTAGTGACTAAAATTTAAAAAGGGTTGCTGATATTTTTTGGTCATGTAGAGAGGATGAATGAACGACAAAAACCGCCGAGCATATATGAAATGATTGATGAAAGTACAGGAAACAAGGGACTGTGGTCTCTACCTGCTCCGACGGGAAAGAGGCGTGATATTATGTATGTATGCCTGCGTTGCAACACTTGCAACGTACACAGCTCTCGGTACGATATGATGAATTACGAAAATTGCTCTGCCCTGCGCTGCACCATCAGCGTATCAGCTTACGCTTACCCTTATTATCAGACCTCAAATTTTGTTAATGTCAAGAATAAAACTTTACAGTAGGTACTTACGTTCCTTTATTTTTTGCTTCGCCTCATACAATACTGGGCTCCCACGGTCTTCGCCATTTAAGAGTTTTTTATTTACTAATTTAGTATATTGCAATTAAACGACATGCAATATGCTTAGCTAGGTACATTTAAAATTACAAATTCAAATGGCGTGAAAATTATTGTCGAAGCAAATGTATGGGTAGGTACCTAAGTACTTAAACAAGAATAGGCAATTTCCTAGGGCGTTAGTCAACTACGATTTTTTAGTTATCGATAGATGGCACACCCATCACTGTTGGTAATTTCTTTTATAGAAAATATGAAGAAAATAAATAATAATAACATATAGAATATTTTTCAAGAAGAAATGTTACAGGCATTTGACAGCAGCACTCAAACTGACTTAATCGTTATTAGTACCTGGGCGACCGAGCTATGCTCTGTATGATTAAAATATCATCGGGTGAGCAAGCTATGCTACTCAACAACAGATGTGCGCTGTAAGTTTCTTGAAAGCACTAAAACGCGCTAAGAAATATTAAAAAAGACGGTGAAAACTAATTTTCCCAGACATGAGACCTAGCTAGATTGATTTTTTGCCCCCAAAAACCCCTGTATACTAAATTTCATCGAAATCGTTAGAGCCGTTTTCGAGAAACCGATTACAAATATATATATATATAAAATATTGTTCGTTTAATAGTATAGGATACTGGGTGACCAATCCAATTTTTTTTGTTTAATCCACCACTTGCCAACACATTTTGCAGCTATATCAAAAGCAATCGGCTTAAACTGTCAGAAAAAACATGTTTGTCAAACATAGTTATTCTTTCCGTCAAATATACCGAATAACCAAAAAAAAATGATTATAGTATAGTGTTTCCTAGCGATCTAAGTGTGCTGGATAAAGGACCTGGAAATCACCTCAGACCCAGGAGCAGAATTTTTTTATAAATAATGAAACCTCGGTGGTTAGTGACCCTAACCTAATCTAACTTGCCCATTATTGATCAACGATAGTACTCATGGGAGTTGAAGGCAATAAACAGATAAGTACCTGTTGGTAAGATAAAATATTACGCTAATCCTTTTGTATGGCGAAAATAAAATTGAAATATAAAATGTAGAGGTGATGTCAATCCTATAATGGCTATAATTTTAACAAGGGAACAGTTTATTTAAGATAACAAAAAAGAAACAAATTACTTTAACTATCTAAGAGCACTTGTAATACAAGTGATGTTTATATTAATAACTAGCTGTACCTACCCGCGACTTCGTTCGCGTTGAGTTTATACTTTTAGAGTATAGTTGATCCTTCGCTGCTTGAAACTTTGTACTCGCATATCTTCTGTTTGAGCGAACTGAAATAAAGCAAAAATATTGCACAAAAGTAAGCCAAATACATTACAGACAACCCCGTTTAAACCGGTTCAGTAGTTTGTGAGTTATTGGTGCACAGGCCGCTTGATAATTTGCATTCGTGTAGCTTCTGTTAGAGTGAACCGATTGCAATGATACAAAGCGTAGATGTTGCCCGGAAATAATCCAAATACAATATCGAAAGGGTTCAGTGGTTTTCGAATATATCGCACACAATAAACAACACACAGACAACAATTCCAAAAAAAACCCCATTTTAACTTTTTTTATAACCCCTACTAGATCATTTATTCGCAAAAATTTTCAATGTACAGAATCGGCAAGTTGACGATTCTATGAGGTGATCGTGGTAATTTCAACGACATTACCAAAATAAAAACGTTTGCCTCAAAAGTTATGTTTAGTCTTAACTAAGTGTTTTAGGCAAACGTTTTTGTTTCGGTAATATCGTTCGATCTCCCCCCAGATTCAGTAGGTTTCGGGTAGGTTCATTTTCTGTCTCCACAAAAACAAAAAATCAAGTGTTGGATGCATTAAATCATGGGTTAAATAAATGAGGTCTATGACTATTTCGATAACTTACACGTACGCACGTTAGCAAGCATGTAGAAACAAAACCAGTATAAGCTGAACTAGCGCAACGCTACAAACGTCCAAAACCAGAGACCCGCTCAAGGTCAAAGTGTTTCCACCGACGTGCGGCCGTGTGTACAGACAAGAGTTGTTCAAGTTAAACGTGTCTTAAGCCCTTACTTGAAATTGGAACAGTACAAAGTCCATAGTGTCAAGCTCGACGAGCTTATTGACTGTACTACAATAACAATAATAAATAGTTACGCTCGAGTCTTCATCTAAAGTAGGAAATAATTTTAATTAAAGGTTCTTGAGATAAGTAATTTATAGTGGCTAAAATAATTTTAGCCCGGCACGGGCAAACTTGGTTTTTTGCTGATGTTATTATGGGTTTTTTGTCGAAGTGAAGATTCCCCTGTTTTAATTTAGGTTTAAAATAGTTCTTTTTTTTTATTGGTTGGGTTTGGTTAATTCGTAAAATGTAAAGCCGGATTTACACGACGGCAAAATTTAGGCGCCTGTGAGGGATGCAGCTATACGAAAGAAAGAGAAAGCTATTAGACTATTTCTTTCTTTCGTATAGCTGCATCCCTCAGAGGCGCCTAAATTTAGCCTCATGTAAATCAGCCATTAGACATTCTTTGCTTCTCGCATTAGGGAGTTTTCAACCACCTCTTAAAAGTTCAACTGGATGACGCTGCAGATCAGCACAAGGAAAAACCATCATGGCGCGACCATGTAATCCGTATGAAAATTATGAAGTCAGTTCTATCAGTTTCATTGCTGCTGCTTCTGCCTGTACCTAATATTTTTTACTGTATAATTATTACATTTTTACTCAGGTAAATTACCAACAGCGATGAGCGTACTAGCAAAGAATATATAATATTACGCTAACGCGTACTAGTGCGGTCAATTAACTGTTTCACGTAGACACGCCTTACAATTTCACCAATTTTTTTCTAGGTACTATAATTATAGGTTCATACCTCTCAATTTTTGATAGGAGCCAATTCTTGAATTTCTTGAATTTGGCGACATAAGACGTTAAGCGACCGGACTATGCCACCCATCGACAATATAAACAATAGGCCAATAGAGAAACGCACTCGCGCACCGAAGGTTCCGTACCAATAAGGTAAAAATAAGTCAAGTAGGCGGAGTTGTGCAGAAATATTAAACGCGCGCGAGTCCGACTCGCACTTGACCAGTCTTTATTATTTATTGTTATTCTATTTGTGCACTATAAACTTACCAACTTTCACGCATGTAAGTTTTCCTGTTTTTATGATAGTGCTAAAACAAAAGAAAAAATACTTTCCTTATACCCTTCTTATTTTTTAACTTTTCATTGTTTTTATTATTTGTTTGGTAATCCGCCATAATCCTACTTCCTATCCTATCCTACTAATGTTATAAACCCGAAAGTTTGTAAGTAAGGATGGATGTTTGTTACTCTTTCACGTCAAAACTACTGAATGGATTTTAATTAAACTTTACACTAAAATAATATAGCTTATACATCAAAATAACACATAGGCTACAATTTATAAACCTGCGCAGACGAAGTTGCGGGCACCAGCTAGTATCACATATATTGTGGAAAATTTCAACCATATGTATAACTACTACTACGGTTCGAAAGATACAGCCTTGCAAAGGTCGAAGAGACAGACAGACGTTACGCACGACGTAGGCTTAGTAATAGGGTCCCGTCCCGACCCTGTAAAAACATAGATGAAAAAACGACGTTAAAAATCCCCTATTGTCGGATCATATTTTTTTATTTAAAGCTCATTTCAAAGAGGGACAGGTTCCGAAAATCGAAAGGGCATGTTCAGTCAACGTAACTGAACAAAAAAAGAACTTTCAGGAAATTAAAAAAACCTTCACGGCCTCTCCATATAATCCGAATCAAGTTAACAATTTTGTACGGAGAGGCCGATTTTTTTTCATTTCCTGACAGTTTTTTCACTGAAAATGGTTTTTTTGTTAATGTCACAAGTGGGTAAACAAGTAGGTGGGCCACCTGGTGGTAAGTGGTCACCACCGCCCATGACACCCACTGTCTTATTAGTGAAATAATTTGACACTAATAAGACAGCAAAGCGCGTTACCCACCCTGAGAACTAAGATGGTATGTCTCATATGCCGGTAATTTCACTGGCTCCTTTACCCTTCAAACCGAAACAAAGCAGGGCAAACACTGCTGCTTCACGGCAGAAAAAGGCAATGGTTTAGCTACGTTGATCTTCTACGCGTCAAACCTTTGCTCTATGCGTTACTTTATGACGTTGAACGATCATGCCCTTTCATTTTTAGGGTTCTGTACCTCAAAAGAAAAAAACGGAACCCTTATAGGATCACTTTGTTGTCCGTCTGTCTGTCTGTCTGTCAAGACCCTTTATCTCACGAACGGGTAAAGGTATCAGGTTAAAATTGATATCGAATATTAAGGTCCGTAAACCACACAAGATCCGAAAATTTCAATTTTTACAACGACGACGCAATCAAAAGATATGGCTTTTTATGTCCTCATCTACATGCATTTATGCAAAAAAGCAAAACCTACAGGGTACTTCCCGTTGACCTAAAATTATGAAAATTGTAAAATATATTGTAAAATAGTAACCAATTAAGGTGAGCTCCCGTTTTAAGAAGTTTTCTATAAACGAGGGGTCAAGTTGGATGGTGGCGGAGTTTTTAAAATTGAAGAGCAAAAGCTTTTAGTATATCATATGGCAGATAGGTACGGAAACCTTAGGGTGCGAGTCCGACTCGCACTTGGCCGGTTTTTCGGTAACCTGTCCCTTACACCGTGTATTAATTTAATGTCTCTCCTTCCAGACCGACTCCAATGACGTGGGACGGAGCAGCATCAGATTCAATGCCGACTCGCTTCCCTCTACGGCCAGTCTACATATCCCCAGCGTACACCACCGCCATAACCCTCATCGACCAGATCGGGTACAAGATCATGCGAACTACGGAACTGGTTACCGATATACTCAGGAATACCGTCAGAGCAGTCGTTGGACGGTAGATGAAGACGCGCAAATCAAGAAACGATATGAAGATGGCGTCCATTAGACCACAGGATAAAGTAATAGTACTATCATAGTACCCCTACTATGATAGTACTATTACTTTCCCCCCCATTTATTATTGGCCTCCCCAGGCCTATGTCCAGCAGTGAACGTCTTTCGGCTGATATGATGATGACTATCATACATAACGGACACTCTCCGCCCCCCTTGCAATGCACTTTGCACCCCCGGGCACACCACTCACGTGGTGCCCTTGGAGGGTCTTTTGTACTGAATATACGGGCCTACTTCTTCTTCTTTTAGTAGTGCCTCTCCAACTAATGAAAGTTGGCAGTCGGCTCCGCATATTTCTTCTTGTCTTTCTACGCGACGTTCCAATTTCAAATTCGCGCTTGTTGTGTGTAGTGTCCTTGGTTATACGTTAGTATTATAATAATCTAAGGTCCTGGATGTGATTATACTCTGTGCAGGAAATCGAACACATAACACGTACCTATGCAAAAGGGAGATAAAAAGTAGGACAAAAATTGTGCTTTTATAGTTTGTCCCCGCTGTATGGTTTGTCTTGCTTATATAGTTTGTAATCTATTGAAAGCTCTCTTTGAAAACGAACGTTTGAACGCCATTTTTATATAATTTATGTTATTAATAATTGAAGAATGGTCAGAGTTAAGATTTGAATGATACAGCTTGATCTCTAACGCTGACGACGGTATTTTTTTGCGCATGAGTGACATGCGTACAACCAATGAACGATTCGCACGCCTTTTCCCATCTGCCCCGCGACTCATTTTTAAGTTCTGCACATTAACTGTCAGCGTGGAGCTTCGTGCGTGGAGTTACATAATTTCTTTTGTACTGTCACAAGAATATGTACATATCTCCATACCACCGCCACCAAATCCACCATCTCTTATCCACCAGATCGGGTACATGATCATGCAAAATACGGAACTGGTTACCGATATACTTACTCAGGAATACCGTCAGAACTGTCGTAGGGTGTAGTGGCACAAATAAAAAAACCGGCAAGGTTTGTACCATGGTTAAAAAGGACAAGTAATAATCAATATAAAGATAGATCGAGTTAATATTTTCCATACAAATTTTCAACTCTATCTTTATATTGATCAATAGGATTCAATTGAAAACCTACTTCATTTAAATTATACAATTTTCTGTACAAAATTTTGTCGTAATGTGTTTTGTATTTTAAAAGCTATCGCAAAAGTTAGTTTGTATGGGAAGTCACCCTTACCCTTTGGAACAGAACAAATACGACTGTGCCAAATACGCTGTAAAATTACGTAAAAGCAAGTATCATACAAGAGCCTTGCTCAATCTAGGCATTGTTAATACAATGGGTTGAGATTTCTTGAGATTTTATTTTTAACTAATGGTGGGATGGGAACATACCACCGCACCGTCGAGATTTGAAACTATTTGGGCTTTGACACAAATTCTTATGGAAGAAAAGACATATTTCCTTGAGAAAAAAAATATAGAAAACGTTATTTAACCTGCGATTTGCTACGTGATGGCCCCCATTATTTAAATGTTATACAGGGTGTAAGAGACAGGGTTCCGAAAGGCCATGATCAGTCAAAGTAAATGAACAACTTTCAGAGAATAAAACTTTTAGGAAATAAAAAAGCGGCCTCTATAGGATGACTTTTAATTAGTTCTTGATAGAAAAAGATATGCATGTACTCATGATACTGAAAAACTTTCCCCAAGATACATAGGTCGAATTATGAAAATCAAGTTTTGACCTCCCATAGAAACTGCATCAGCTGACAGCGCATTTTGTATGGGAGGTCAAATTAGGTTTTTCGTATTTCGACCTATGTTCCTTGGTTAAAGTTGTTTAGTATCATGAGTACATGCATATCTTTTGCTATCAAGAACTAATTAAAAGTCACCCTATATACAAGTACTTATACAAACTGACCAATCAAGTTTGCAGATTTGTTAAGGAATGCCGATTTTTTTTAATTTCCTGAAAGTTTTAGTTACTGATAGTTGTTCAGTTACGTTGATTGATCATGCCCTTTCATTTTTCGAAAACCTGTCCCTTACACCATTTAGAATTAAACTATAGGAACTCAAAAATGCCCTATAAGTTTGTATTTACAGTCTAGTATTTAAGTGAAATTATTATGAGAATCTCCTAAGTAAGATATTTAATAGCATGAATTATAAAATAAGTTATTTATATTTTTAGGTTTTTACCCACTATGTGCCGAATTATAAATGTTAAGAAAATTTTAGTTATTATCTCTACAGTTTTGTAAATACGAACATTCCTACTTAATTGAATAAGTATTTAGTGTGTTTTGAATTATGTAAGTTTTTATAGTCTCACAATAAAATTTATAATAAAACTAGTTTTTTATTTTATTTATACTACTTACAAGACCTAGAGGGTTCTAGAGTGGCGACCACGTACCGGAAGACGAAGCCCCCCACAAGGTGGACCGACGATCTGGTCAAGGTCGCGGGAAGCCGCTGGATGCGAGCAGCGCAGGACCGGTCGTCATGGAGATCTTTAGGGGAGTGTCCAGCATTGGACGTCTTTCGGCTGATATGATGACTTACAAGACCCAAGGAAGTTACTCTTATTAAAGGGGATTCCACGAGAGTCGTATGTTTAGTAAAGAAACAAACATTTTGTCAACAAGTCGAAATTTCTCTTCAATCCGACGAGACCTACGTTTGGACAAAACACGTTTGAATTTTACATAGAAATAATGTAGCTCGATTAGACTAGAATGTAAGCAGGATAGAGTTATGCGTGAGAGAAAGACGGAACGATAGGGCTTAGCCCTTTTCCGTAAGTAGGGTAGTTATACAGCGTGTACCGGAAAGGTGTGATAATACTGAAGGGTGTGAATCTGTCCATGAAACTGAACAACTTTTACCAAGGACCATAGGTCGAAAAACGAAAATAAATTTTTGACCTCCCATAGAAACTGCAACAGCTGATAGCGCATTTTGTACGGGAGATCAAATTTGGTTTTTCGTATTTCGACCTAAGTTCCTTTGTAAAAGTTGTTCAGTTTAATGGGCAGATTCACACCCTTCAATATTATCACACCCTTCCGTTACACGTTGTATTTTAGGAAGCGCTGGTTATTACTCAGAGCGACTGCCATCTAAACTCCACGACCCATAGGGCAAACCAGACCCTATCAGATTAAGCTTTGTCAGGTTAGTCGCCAAAAGAAAGCATAGCAACAAAACATGTCGGTAACGCCTGGCAAATAAGTTTAAGCAAATATTTTTTTTCATAATTGCCTTTTTGGGCGATAATAATAAACGCCCTAATAAAAGTCACAGACAGGATGTAAGGGACGGTGTTCCGAAAACTGAAAGGGCGTGCTCAGTCAACGAAACTGAACAACTTTCCCAAAGAAACATATGTTGGGAAATGAAAAAAAATTACCTCTCCATATAAACTGTTCGACCAGAGTTGGCAATTTGTATGGAGAGGTCATGATTTTTTTTCATTTCCCAACATATGTTTCTTTGGGAAAGTTGTTCAGTTTCGTTGACTGAGCACGCCCTTTCAGTTTTGGGTACACCGTCCCTTACACCCATTATATTAGTTATTCCGTTATTTATTACCTTTCATCACATACCTACCTAAACCTTTTCTTTAAGTCTGCCATTTTGTAATCTTAAAGGTTCATCATCAAGGAAATAAAAACATGTTGCTGCAAATGTTCGTCGACTGGCCTACACAATGTGAAGTCTTTTCAATTAAAGGCTTTTAGTTTCGGAGCGACTATATAACATCTAACTAAAGATATCATTTGTCCGGTTATCTACCCATTACGTGGTCACCAAACAGCCGATTACGAAGTGTGACATCAGATCAGAATCAGACTACTTTCGAACCACAATTCAGTGAAAGTGGTCCCGTTACTCCACTTTTAGTAGGTACAATCACATGCAATTTTCTTAGTAGTACAGTCACTCGATCTTTGTATGTTGTATGCGCTTGAAAGCAAAAGTGCACGTTAGTAGGTAAACCATGCTAGTCCCATCTGTGGTAATTAGCGTGTGGTACTTACGTTCGTATTTTTTAGGGTTCCGTAGTCAAAAAGGAACCCTTATACCTACTTAGTATCGTCATGTCCGTCTGTCTGTCTGTCCGCGGCTTAGCTCAGAGATCATTAAGACTAGAAAGCAGAGATGGGCAAAATTTATTCGAATGACGAATAACGAATAAATAAATTGTTTTATTCGTTATTCGCGAATAATAAATAAAAATATTTATTCGAAGAAAAATTATTCGAATGACGAATAAATTATTTTATTCGTTATTCGAATAACGAATAAAAATAAAACGAGAAAATTCGGTATGAAAATCAATAGTTATATTTTGCTTATTAATTTACAGTTAGTTAGTGTTTCGTCTGGGGAAGTACCACCCCCTTGCCTATTGGAAGGTGGTAGGGCTTTTGTGCTAAGTCCGTCTGGGGAAGTACCACCCCCTTGCCTATTTCTGCCGTAAAATAGCAGTGTTTACACTGCTGTGTTTTGGTTTGAAGGGTGAGGGAGCCAGCAAAATTACCGGCACACGAGACACACAATCTTAGTTCTCGGGGTGGGTAACATGCTTTGCTGTCTTATTAGTGTCAAGTAATGCCACTAATAAGACAGGGGGCTCCTTGGGCGGTGGTGACCACTTTCCATCAGATGGCCCATCTGCTCGTTTGCTCACTTGTCACATAAAAAAAAAGTTATCACATAATTATTTCATAACATTTGTTTACATGACTACTCTTTTTTCGAACATACTGTCTGAAAGTCACAGACCCATCTCACTTCTGAGCCATGTCTACAAGCGTTCTCGAAAGTCATTACGAACCGTCTCACAGGCTCGACGACTTCCAGCCCCCCGAACAAGCCGGTTTCCGTAAAGGCTTCAGTACCATAGACCACATACATACGCTACGGCAAGTTATACATAACACCGAAGAGTATAACCAGCCACTTTGCCTAGTGTTTGTGGACTATGAGAAGGCCTTCGATTCGATCGAGACGTGGGCTGTGCTACGATCTCTTCAGAGGTGCCAAGTCGACTATCGGTACATTGAAGTGTTGAAGGATCTGTACAAAAACACCACTATGTCAGTTCGTCTTCAGGACCAAGACTCGAAACCTATCCGATTGCAGCGAGGAAGACGTCTTCAAACTCCTGGAATGGAAAGGAATTGGCATCAACATGAATAGCGAGTACATGACATATCTTCGATTTGCTGACGATATTGTCGTAATGGCTGAGACCCTGGAAGATCTCGGCACGATGCTCAATAACCTCAGTAGAGTTTCACAACAAGTGGGTCTTAAAATGAACATGGATAAGACGAAATGTATGTATAACACCCACTCCACTCAAAGTTGGAGACTCTACGCTCGAAGTTGTCGATGAATACCTACGTATACCTGAGACAAACAGTCCAGCTGGGTAAATCCAACTTAGAGAAAGAGGTCACTCGTCGAATCCGACTCGGATGGGCAGTGTTCGGGAAGCTCCGCAATATCTTCACGTCCAAAATAACGCAGTGTCTCAAGACGAAAGTCTTTGACCAGTGTGTGTTGCCAGTGATGCCATATGCCACCAAGACGTGGCCGCTCACGATGGGACTTATCAGGAAGCTCAAAGTCACACGTAGGGCTATGGAAAAGGCTATGCTCGGAGTCTCTCTGCGGGATCGAATCAGAAATGTGGAGATCCGCAGAAGAACTAAAGTAACTGACATAGCCCTGAAAATCGCTAGACTAAAGTGGCAGTGGGCAAAGCACATCGTAAGAGGAACCAATGGCCGATGGAGCGTAAGGGTTCTTGAGTGGCGACCACATACCGGAAGACGAAGCGTTGGCAGGCCCCCCACAAGGTGGACCGACGATCTGGTCAACCGGTCGTCATGGAGATCTTTAGGGGAGGCCTATGTCCAGCAGTAGACGTCTTTCGGCTGATATGATGATGATGATGACTTGTGAAATATTATTTTAACCTCAGGGTAGCGGTCTAAAACTTAAAAACTTCAGCCAAATATTGAGATACTATCACATCAGCTCTTATTTTTGGTGATTGCCTATGTTGGGCTTGTAAGTCAGCTTCGCTTCCTGAGTCTGATTCGAAGTCAAAAAAGATTTCTCTGGATCAACAGCAACTCTGTCACACGGAAATCCTTTGTATACTTAATTAGTTTGAAAATTGCAGTCATCTGGGGGTGCTCTTTCTCGCTATTTTTATACACGTCTTGCTTTGTTACACCACAATCCTTTGTATTCTTAATTACTTAGAAAATTCCAGACATGTTAACAATAACTTGTTATTCTTATCACGCTAAAAACACAAATTTAACGAGTCTGATTTACTTATAACCGATACAAAAATGTGTATCATGCTATTTTTTATGAACAATAAAATCATAAAACTTTCTAAACGTTAAAAGTACAGAGCTCCTAAAAAGTATTAAATCTATTAAATTTTGCGTTTGACGGTGGTAAAACCTTTTTGAAACCTGTTTGGAATGGGTAAATGAGTGTAAAATATTTTTATTCAGAATAACGAATAAAATCATGAATAATTTATTCGTGAATAAATTATTCGCGAATAATTTATTCATAAATAAATTATTCGCGAATAATTTTGTTGCGAATAAACTTTTATTCGAATAATTATCTAGATAAAATTTTATTCGAATAATGCCCATCTCTGCTAGAAAGCTGGAATTTTGTACGGATATACGTACATTTCATCTACGCCGACAAAGTGGTAGTTTATTCTACCACTTAGTCGGCATAGAAAATTATTTTTTTGTAGGGTAATGTAAAGTGAGAATGAAATTATTTTTTCTTGTCTACCCCATAGTGTGGGTGTCGATGGATATTTATTATTATTATGTAGCCTCTAATGTGTGCCACTGCTGGTTCTTTCGCCAGTTATAGCGACCTTGAGTCTCGGTTCTCCAGTCTGATAAAAAAGCATCCAAATTGCCGCACCATCTTCTTCTAGGACGACCTTAGCGACGCCGCCCGTCTTCTGGGATCAAATTCAAGAATTCAAGAATTGGCTCCTATTAAAAATTTACTATTTAGGTACAGTCAAGAGCACGTCAAGCTTGACACATTGGACTTTGTACCGTTCTTATTTCAACCGACGTACGGGCTAGAGTCACACTGCGAGTGTCAAGCTTGATCTGTCGTTGAATTTTGATATGAGCCAATTCTTGAATTTCCATTGAAACACCTGATTGATTGAAAAAATTAGGTGAACTTGTGAGGCGTGTCTACGTAAAGGCGATATAAAACGTTTAGCGACTGGACTAATACTTGTATACAAGTTGTAACAGAAAGGATATGTCAACCTTGAAGGATGTGATTCTGTCTATGAAACTGAACAACTTTCCATAGGAACATCAGGTCGAAATACGAAAAAATTATTATGACCTCCCATACAAAATGCACTATCAGCTGATTCATGCGCTTGTTACACCCTGTATATGGTGATCAACTACGAATTGCTAATTAAGTATGTTACTCCACATGTTACTCGGACTATAAAACTGAAACATATGTCGACATTTCATAAAAAAATTAGACCTCCCATACAAAATCAGTTGATGCAGTATTTCGAACTTCATATAACAAGATCGAAAAAAAATCTCAACCACATGCTGGACTTGAACCCATGACTTCTTTGTTTGTTCCTAAGACACTTGCCATATGGATAATGTAATACAATAAACTCCTTATGAATTAAAAATACCGATTACAGACAAACTTCTGTGTAGCTAGCAATAGTAAGCCATTCCATTCCAAATATGTGACATACCAATTTTATTTACCGGTAAAGTTTTCCTTGAAGGTGTCTCATGGGTATTTCCCAATACCACCTCAAATGGATCGAATAAAGAAAAGAACTAAGCATTTTATGGACAAAATGTTCTATACCTACCTTTAGAATCTTTATCTGAGCATAGTTATCTGAAACTGGTTTATTAAACCTACACAATAAAATGAAATAAACAACAATGATATGATTTAACAACATTTATTTATGACTTTATAAATATCACATCAAACATAGTTTACTTGCATCATCACTTCACATTTACACTTAAAACTATATGAGATTTGTTCCCTTATTGTCAAATATTATTGCGCAACAAATATACATAATGAACAGTCGAAGCATTGAAAATATATTCAGTTTTGTTCTTACTTATACATCTAAAACAACAGATATTATTACTTCAAGATGTCTTTAAGCTCGGCTAATTACTTATACATAAAAAAATAATTATTGAATAATTAAATCAGTGACATTGTTTTTAGTGACAAGGGCAACAAGGCTGCCACTGGCTGGTCTTTCTTGACCCTTGATCCACTTGTCAAATAGTTCAGCAACAAAGGTAAGCGGAGTCCAAGACCCAAAGTCAGCTTTAGGCATCCATTTCCTGTTCATCTCAGTGTCCAATGTTACTGGCAAGATAGCTACAGCTAACGCATCATCAGGGAGACCGGAGTCTTTGGCACCAAGGGATTTTGTGAGTTGGTGGACGGCAGCTTTGGCCATACCATAACCAATCATGCCTGGAGTGCCTTCGAGAGCAGCTTTAGCACCGGTCAGGGCAAGTAGACCGCCAGGGGTGAGGTATTTGGAGGCAAGAGTGGCAGCTATGGTTGAGCTCCATACGGACTGTTTCCACATGAGGTCAGCTTGCTTGCTGAGCTCCTTGGCAGCATTTCCGCCGGCCCAGCCGCCGGCGACACAGATTACAGCACTCACCTTCTGACCTTGTAGCGCGGCGCCGAGTTCATTCACCACATGTTCCTCTTGCTGTAACCACGTTCCTTCTTTAGGCACTGTTATGTTGACGTCAGCTTTGTCATTGGGGTTCATGTCGATGTTAGCGACCCACCAGTTTGCAGACTTGAAGTGGTTCACGCAAGCCGCTCCCAGAGCGCCACGACCGCCGTATACTACGATTCTTCCAGAAGCCATGGTTACGTCCTTTCACCACAGCGTTACAGAGCCGACTAAAGACAATATTCGAGGGCAAATTAGAACGCCAACTTGTTATCGCGGAGCCGCCGTGCGCTTGTGCGGCAACAACTCAACAAGTAACCTCGACTCTCACTTTTTTATCGACCCTCCGGGTAGTTTGGTTGTGTGACTGAGTGTGATCATAGAGGAAATAAATCACTCCGTTTTAAGTGTGATGTGACACGAACTGTGAAGTTACTAAGTAAAAACTAAACAATTACTCCCTGTCTTACTAAGCAGAATCACAATAACGATAGCAGTCTCGTATCGAATTCTGAAAATGAAAACTAAACAAAGCAACAAGTTTTATTGATTTTCAGAAGGTTTCACAGACTACTTAGAGTGAAGGTTTTTTTCAATCAGCATTTGGAAGATTTTCGCTTTTTTTAGCACGAAGTAGAAACAAGTGCAGACTAAAAGTAGAACAGCGCTCTATCAAGATATTTGGTTTACTTCTTTTTTTTAAGCTCTTAACACAAAATATGGTGAAAAAAGCGCACCATTTGACATTTACAGGGACGCTCGTTTTATCGCCAAGCCGAGCAGCAGCTGGCAGACCCAGCTGAAAAAAAAAGCGCCATCTAGTGTGGAATAGAAAAACATAGCGATCAATCTGTCAACAGCTGGCGCTGTAGGGGTTTTGAAACGCGCTCTTCTCTTTTCCGAAATATAATCATATATGTACAGACAGGTTGTAATCGATGTGTGTCAACTGTCCAGGCGCTTATTCCGTAACTAATAGAGATATAAAAAAACTTTAAACTGATATTGAAAGTACGTTACCTAATGAGTAAAATAAGATCAATAACTTTTTTAAAATAAAACGAGAAATACCCAAAGTTTGACTTTAAACACTCCCCTTGGATTGGAGGAGCTCCTCCAAGACACTCCCATAGGTACATTTAGTATGAGATTAGTAGAAAAGTTTTAGTTTCCCTATTTTAAAAGTTAATTTAAACATAATAAATTGGCGGAAACGACAACCCGCGATAAAGGTTTACCAAAGAGTGATCTTTCTTTTTGTTATTGAGACAAGGTTTGTTATTAATTTGAAGTGGTAAGATAATTATCATACACGTGTATCTACGTAAAAATCATCATTATCGTATCATACGTAATCATAAAATATGATATAGTAAAATGAGTAAGTACTAGGTACTAGGTAGACTACTTAAAATAGGAAACTCAAACCTTTCTACTAATCTCGTACTGAATGTATGGGTGTTTAATGTAAAAATTTTGGATATTTATTTTTCGTTTTATTTTTGATAAGTTATTGATGTCATTTTACTCATTAGGTAACGTACTTTCGATATCAGTTAAAAGATTTGATATCTGTAATAGTTACGGAATAATCGCCAGGGACTCAATTCTTGAAAATCACCGGGTGATAAAATATCACTTTTGTGACTTTAATCATTCACATTTGCCTAGATATACTGTTGAAAGGTAAATCAGAATACATGAATATAACAATCAAGGACTGCATTATATTTTACGAATATCAATCTCTACTTTTGAAAAGAAAAAAATTGAATTTTTTTGAATGATATTTTATCACCCGGTGATATTCAAGAATTGGCTCCCTGGACACACTTAACTATTACACCCTGTAAAACAACAGAGACGATTTCCCATACATCAGACCCTACCTAGATCGACTTAACACCCACGAAAACCCCAAAATCGAGATTTTCGAATTGCAACAGCATTGCATGGAAAAGCTACGCAAATTAAGGTTTGTGTAGGTATCATCATAAAATCCCATGAAACAGCCAATGCCGGACAAGGAGCTCCCTCCAGAACTCCAGCAAAAACGCCTTGTACATTGGAGGGGTTTTACCATAGTCTCCACGCTTGTAAGCGTTGCGGCTGGCGACCGCTGTTGTTGGTGACCGCAGTATGTAAGATGTTATGGTACAATGCAAAGAAAAATGCTTGCTGCTACCCATCCTCTGGTTCATAAGCGCTTAGTCGCCTCTTACGTCACCCACAGGTAGAGATGAGTCGGTACTATTCTTTGCCGGCACCACAAGGACGATGTGTATAATAAAACAAACATGAGTATAATTTTGAGAGGATTTATTGAGTATGTAAGAATGTAAGTCTTATATTGAGTATATTTAATGAACTTATTTTTTTCATATAATATAAAGTTAACATTGAGTGCATGATTTGATTAAAATTAAGAATCCTTATTGGACATTAAACTTATCAATTATTAAATATCGGTACATAACTCCGATGTTTTTGCGCATGGGTGCCTCGTGGGGAGCCAATCACGACGGCTTGCCCCACGACCCGCATTTTTTTTTTCTTTCAGTTCTGCGCATAAACGGTCAGCATTGAAGTTACGTGCGATACCAATATCTACGTTAATCAACGTTGAACCAGATTATCAGCAAAATGATCGATCTGAAGAGAATAAAATATGCCGATGATAATGTTGACAGTGATACTAATGATTTTGAACACCAAATTAACGTTATTCAGAATATCGGCTCGCCGTTGCTCTGGGACTTTGTTGATGTTAAACATAACGCCTAGTATAACAGCCACGATAGCGGATAAAGCCTAAAACAAACAAAAAACAAACTAAAAGAAAACTAAATAAAAGAATTGCCACACAAAAGAAAATTATTGGTACAGGGTGATTTGCAAGGAATATAAGTAGGCAGTCGTGATGGCTATGAAAAAGAAGAATGGTAGGTAAAGCCAGCTACGCACTAACGTTCCAAAGAAAATAAATGGTACAGCAACACTGCACTTACTTTCTCGCGATAGGCAAGTAAAAAGTATCAAATGCAAACTTAAATTTGTAATGCTATACATAAAGTATGGAAATGCAAACTTAAATATAAGTTTTTCCAAAAAATGTTCTCATGAAATATACCTCTACAGATCAATTCAGAGTTCAAATTGTCAAAAATTGAGACAAACTAACCGTAATAACGATTTCGAGAAAATCACATGTTTAAATTTTGGCAGAACTGAAACACTCTGTATAAGAATTTTCACAGATCAATGGATACTAGCGTAAGATACTTGCATAGAATTTCACAACACATATTTCTTAGGAAAAGTTGTTCATTTTAGTCTACTGAGCAAGCCCTTTCAGTTTTTGGTACACCCTGTATACTGGATTTTTGAAAAAAAAGTTCAAATACAATATCTAGTCAGGTAGATAACCAATTCAGAATCCAAAATATAGAACATTAAAATAAGCTCAATGAAACCAATTTTTAGTAAATACCATTTTTACATTTTATGAATAAGGGAACACCCCTTATATGAACTTCCACAGACAAGTGGACACTAGCGCAAGATACCTTGCATGGAGATTCTTGGTCATGCGAAGTTTCATCAAGATTTTATGAGCCGTATTTGCGAAAATTTAAATTTTTAATTTTCGTTGTATGACAGCTACCCTCAAAATGAGAGCCAGCAAGAAACCACTTAGAATCCTTCGATGGATTTGCATAAAACTCTTAAATTCAAAATATGGTGTCAATCGGATAATTCGTTTAGCCGCTAGACCAAAGCGTGACGGACAGACCGACCGACGGACCGACCAACCGACCGACCGACCGACCGACGGACGGACGGACATTTTTGGGAGACTTATTTTTTATGATGTATAAGTGATATAGAACACATTTTTGAGAAAATTAGAAACACTTTTTTTTTCACGATTACAATACCTTTCTCGCTCCGCTCGAAAGTAAAAATAGTAGTATAGAACCTATTACATACTTTATCTGCATCCCTTTTTGTTCGTCGTGCATGATGTGCGCAGCTGGCTTAACCAATAACAGCTGAATAAAAGTACGTAATTACCTATCGATCGCGTGATCTACGAATTCAAATGCATGCTTTTAAGGCAGCTTACCTAGTTATTAACAATAGCTAAGATCAAGTTAGGGTTAGGTACTAGGTACTGAACCAAGTAATTTCTAGAAAAAAATATAATACAATAATGTAGGTAAGTACTATTTGTCGCTTGTTGCCTACTAGCTAAAAACTATTACTTACATCTTAAAACTGTAAATAACTAAGCTCCGTTACCAGATTTCTTAAACCTTAAAACTTTACAATAAATATGGCACATGTGGATGAGATCAGATTTGTAAAGGCAATGTTTAGTTGGTTCTGGTAAAGTAATGTTCATAAAATGAAGTACTGCCATTCCCTTTGGAATCTTGTTCGGAAAGCGCAGGATCGAGACCGAACGTCATTTTGATGACGTCACAGAACACCGCGCCGGTCATAAGACCGACGGATGTGTGGTACAACCAGTCGGAGATCTTCTTTTGTGTGTGGCTGTTATCTTCGTCAAGAGACGCTATGATAAGAGCCAAGATTCCCGCGCTCGCCTGCGTGCAAAGGAACGATAAAAACAGTTGCATCATCAAAACACTTTATGGCGGGAATTCGTACTCTAAAAAAAAAGACTTTAAAATTTAGGTTTGCGTAACTATTGTTATTCTACACTCATTGATCTATATTGCAGTAATATTAGCTTTTCTCAAATACTCTTCGTTGACATATTTTAATCTTTCTAACACCAGAGGACTGTTTGAATACTCTAAGCCGAAAGCGGAAATGACGACGTTAGTGACGGAAATGACGAATATGAATATTACGATGACGTCATTCAGGATGACGGCTGAAGGGGCGTCTTCGTAGTCATTCAAGTCCAAGCCACCAATTACGACGAATAGCAACCCGACAAGCAGCTAAAACAATAGATTTTGGAATTCAGCATGTTTTTCTTTTCTACGTACAAAGATCTACCTACTAAAGTAAATGTAAGGCAGGGTACCTAAATCGAGCAACAGCAACTTTAGTCTCGGCAATAGATACCTAAGACCTCGTCACTCACATCTTTATACAAAAGACAAAAAATTGCGTCGCATCGTGAGCGCGATTGTTCAATCTTACAAACCTTTAAGACTTGATGTAAGCGACGAAACTGTTGCCGAATCAAATGTTCCTAAAATACCTGCAAGTGTTGGTTTGTAACTACGAGTAGTTTGTAAATGTAGACTTTAAACAATTTTACTTGTTTATAAAAAAATTAAAGAATTGAAAGTAGAATTTAAAGTGTTCCAACAATATCGAACGTTTTAAAGTCAAGCTCCTGATAAACAGCGAGTGACGAATCAAATGCTGATACAAGCACATTCAACACCGTCACGACGAAAGCAGACGCCGTGGTCGCGTAGTTGATGTTCAGGGCTGAAGTCTTGTGCCGAGGCTGGTGGAAGTGGCAGTCACGAAGCAAGTTTAAAGAGAGGAGCACCAGACCCATCGCCACCTAAGAATTGTTGCAGTTTAGGCTGACCCCAGACATTATTATATGGGCTCCAAAAAGTTATTCTACATCCCACAAGTCAAGTCATCTTGTACCCACTGTAATTGTAAAAGTTACAGACTTTCAAATGTGTGGTTCTGCAATATTTCTGTAACTTTAGCTTGCTTAGTGGGTAACATTTAACTAACTACGATTATCAAAGGTTGATGTTTGAATAACTCTAAAGTCTACTTAGTCTAAACAAAAGCCACAAAAGGGCTTAGACGGCGTTTGATTTTTAAGTACTTGTCTAGCAGAGGACGTATTTTATTGTATGGGATGTAATTAAATATGTAAGTAGGTAAATGCTCACCTGTAGAACAATAGAGATAGAAATAAGCACAACCAGCAGCATGTAGAACTCATGTTTAGGTCCAACTTGCAACACATATTTGAGTTGGGAAGCGTTGGATGTCAGGAGGGCAATATCCAGCATTCCCTGAGCAACCGTCTTTTTGGTCGCATAGCGGTTCGCGTCGAGCCCTTTGACCTGAAAAATTAAAGAAATATTCTCAATTCAAATAAAATTCCCGGCGTGGTACTACGATGCTGATCGTTAGATATTTCTTGGGCATGGTGACAGGAGCCAATAACAATTCGCACGCCCGGCCCCACGCACCCCCGCGACTCTATTTTCAAATGTTGCGAATTAACAGTCAGCATCGTTCTTTTGTGCTCCGGCAAAGAGATTCCAAGTATAATGCTTGAACAGGGTGTAAGGGACAGCCTTCCGAATACTGAAAGGGCATGATCTGTCAATGTAACTGAACAACTTTCAGCGAATAAAAAAAAATTTCGGCGTCTCCATACAAACTGTCCAATCAAGTTTGCACTTTTGTATGGAGGCCCTATGTTTTTTTTTCATTTCCTGAAAGTTTTATTCGCGGAAAGTTGTTCACGTTAACTGATCATGCGGAAGAATTTCAACACTGAATTCAAGCTACAGTTCCGAGTTAAAATATTTAAACTGTATTTACAATATCACAAACAATTTCGGTGGGGGCATCTTGAACTTTGCTAATAATTTCGTCAATGTTCACTTGTCGCGTTTCGGCCTCACTTCCGCTGTGACTGCCAGCGTCTTTTTCGTCGGCCATTTTGTTTCAAAAGTTTTAAACTTTCTTTTCCCGCCTTTTTTGCGCAAGTTTACAAGAATGATTTTTTACGTTTTGTGTGTTTACGTAATCGCGTGTGCAAGACTACTGTTTAGGAAAAGGAGATATAAGTAGATAATACGAGAAACCGTAGTTTACGCGGCGGCGTTTCCTTTGAAGCAAGGCCACATTTGAGCGTCGTTGAATAAGAAGGTAACTAAAATTAAATACTTACCTAATTTAATTTTACAAGATTGCCAATGTAAGAGTTTGCTTTAAGAATAACATAGAATGCATTCATGCATTCAGAAAGGGTTTAGTTTCCCATCTGCAAACAAATATGACATCTACTTAGGAAGCTAAAACGCATTCCCTCGTTGGCAGAATCTAGGTAGAGGTTTTTTTTTTTTTATTATTTAGCCTGTGCTGTCCCACTGCTGGGCAAAGGCCTCCCCCCTACGTTTCCACTCCTCCCTATCGATCGCCATCGTCGGCCACCCCTCTTCGAAAGCAACCAGGTCATCCCTCCATCGCTTTTTTGGCCTTCCTCTGCCCCGGCGTCCGTTGTGTGGCACCCATTCTGTGGCGCGTTTGGCCCACCTATCCGGGTGCATTCGACACACGTGACCTGCCCAATCCCATTTTAATGTGGCAGCCTTTCTATTGGCGTCAGTGATACGGGTTTTGGAGCGTAGAGTGGTGTTCCGGATACGGTCGAGGTACCTTTTGATTATTTACATGTAAAGCCGTACCTAGTTATAGGTTTTGAAATAATCACTGATCTTCTTTTTAAGAAGGTACGCACGGCAGCAAGCACGTAGAAATAAAACCAGTTTAAGCTGAACCAGCGCTACGCTACAAACACCCGGAACCAGAGACCCGCTCAAGATCAAAGCGTTTCCACCGACGAGCGGCCGTGGAAGCAGCCTACTCTACTTTTGGCCGTGGGAACCTGAACATTTGTTTGTACTCGCAGATATTCTGTGTCAATCGAATGCTCTACTATTTTTACTCCTACTTAGTTTTCCAACAATAAATAGGCCTTTTTTGTAGTGGACTCCTGTTATTAGCCCTAGTGGCTGTCACATCTTCAACGGACAGTTGGGGACCTGAAGGCTCTACCCAGAGAAAACACGTAAGGCAACAAGCCTAAGAGCGCCTCGCGGGGCTCGGACCTCGGCTTAGGTTGTTGCCGGGGATCGGAGACAATAAATAGGTCTACAGTGGTGATCATAACTTGAAGACTTTTCAAAATTCCTTCTATTGTAAAACAAGTTCGCGGTTATAAATACCTGTACATACATTTACTTCTCAAATACTAAAAAAATAATAAAAAAAATATTTGGCGCGAGTGCCTGTCCTGTATTGAACCTCGAGCAAGCGAAAGATTGTAAGATTGAACCCTGAACAAAGCGAGTGGTTAAAAAAAAGAAAAATCCTACGTAGCGTAACCACTCATAAATAAATGAGTGTCACTGTAAAGGTATATTAAAATTATGAATAGTCCATATTTCTGATTTTTGAGGTCATGAAGCATCTTGAAAAAGTTTCTTTCTCCATATCAAAATAATGAATTTTAAGAGGCATCACAAAAATAAAACATATATTATGATTAAGCCAATGTTTATAAATTGTTTGACGTACCTAACAAATTAATCTGAAAACTAAAAGGGTTGATATAACAATATATTAAAAAACAAAAACCCGACTGCGTAACTGAAAAAAGGAGAACAAGCTGGGATCCTAGGATGTAAGCACTGGGTTAACTTAAATTTTATAAAATGAAGTATGTGACTCTACTCCACAAAATGTATTTCCCTCCCCGCCTGTAATATTTTATAAGCCACATCACCTAGGATTTTAGCTTGTTTTCCTATTTTCAGCAACGTAGTCAGTCACGTCTTTTGTTTTTTTTTTCTCTCAAAAAAACAGAAACTGGCAGTTAAGAGTTAAACTTTAAAGACGCATCGTGCAATTGGCCGTTAGGAATCATGTCTATTAGTTTAACAAACTCTACCTATTTGAGTACTCACCCCATTTCTGATTCCTGCTGGTATAATCGAATTCATTTCCAAGGTTTTTGTGTTATTACTATCTTTTTCCAATTTTTATTTAGATTTATACCTATTTTATTTACCTTAATTATAAATGTAATCTAATACCTATTCATAACCGCAAAACTTTTAATATACAACCGCACATTAATATTTCATGAATCATTCTTTAAATTAATTAATTATTTTTTTATTTCATGATTTAATCAGAGAACTGTACCGTGACAACAAAGGGACGGCAATGATCAGAAACGCAGGTCAAGTCGTAAAATCGATGGTTACTAGACAACCGCATAGAAAACAAAATGTTTGATATTACCTATATTATATCTATAGATAGTCAACGTAGATAGTAATCTGTCGCAGGCAAATTGTATAATTCACCGTTTTACATAATGCCTTGGCATTTTAATTTGTTATTTTTTATAAAATAAATAAACGGCAGGTAATTCGTTTCTGGATCGTAAGATAACCTAACCGATCCCTACTAGGGATCGCTTACGTTTTTACCTTGGATAACATACCTAAAATGCACTAGTAATGTTAACCCATTTACAATCTGCCGACGCCGCCGTTTTACGTTTTACAATTAGTCGACCGTTTACAATTTGCCCGTCGTTTGTAAGTATACGATTTGAATGCGACAATTCGATAATATCTTGGAGAGATTAAGCCCGCCTTTGTAAATATTCTTTTGTTTTCAGCTTTCTGTTTGTTATTGTTTTGTGCAAAAATGAATAATAACAATTTATAGGTATTATTAAGCTGTAAATAAATATTAGCAGCCAAAGGCAAATAGTTCTACAGGTGTGTTGTGTACGTTGTAGTTGCTGCGTCAGAGGTGACGGGTTTGGTGCCCTGTGGTGGCTCATGGCGGCGTACTAAATATAAGTAAAGTGGGTAATGTGGGTGGTAAGCAAGGAATACACTATTCTCTAAACGAGTGGTATAAGGTACTCATGCCTACTTCTTAGGGCTCCGTAGCCAAATGGCGAAAAACGGAACTCTTAGGGATTCATCATGTCTGTCTGTCCGTCCGTATGTCACAGCCACTTTTTTCCGAAACTATAAGAACTATACCGTTGAAACTTGGTAAGTAGATGTATTCTGTGAACCGCATTAAGATTTTCACACAAAAATAGAAAAAAACCAGTCAAGTGCGAGACGAACTCGCGCGCCGAGGGTTGCGATGTACTTATAGTACTTTTAGAAGCTATAAAGTACATTTTAGAACCGCAAAACTAAATTTGTTTCTAAAGGTTTTTTTTTTTCAGATTTCTAAAAAACGGACTGCTACTTAGAGAGATCGTTTTATTTGTCATGTATTTTTTACGTAATCGTCTATTGACTATTATTCGGCTAATTCCGAAAATCGGGAAATTCCAATAAAATCTAGCGGCCAGCTTAACCCGCTCTCCTGCTATGGTTGATAAAAGCGAGCGTTCGTTGTGGAGGCGCCATGTCATTGACGCAATTTTCTCGGATTTTTTACAGTATCGGAATTACACACCTGTCGACAATTTCTATGTATGGTAAGTTTTTAAACTGCATGTTTCCATATTCGATAGATTCTCTTTTTTATGCATTGTTAAATAGGTTCAGAAGGCTCTAGCTAAATTTTTTTTGTTTTTTTTTTTTCAGATTTAACTGACGAGGTTAATTCCGATATTTCATGGTTAATGCAACAAAATTCCTTTCGGTTAATTCCAAAATACATATAGGTATATAGGAAGGTGTCCTGTGTGGTGCCGGCAAAGAATAGTGCCAACCCATACATACCCGTGGGTGTCATAAGAGGTGACTAAGGGTTATAAACTTAAGGATGGGCAGCAGCATCCTCCTGTGTATCACACCATCTTACTTACTGCGGTCACCTACAACCATGTCCATGGTGCCAGCCGTAACGCTGACAAGCGAGGTGACTATGGTACTTCTCCAGCAAAAGTTCTGTAGTGGACTTTTCATGGAACGTTATGATGATATAGGTATATTATAAATACATACAAATACACACAATAAGCTGTGCGGTGCCGGCCTAAAAAGAATAGTACCGACCCATCTCTTCCCGTGGGTGTCGTAAGAGGCGACTAAGGGAAATGAAATCCAGAGGATGGGCAGCAGCGTCCTTCTGTGTATTATTTCATCTTACTGCGGGCGCCAACCCGTTTGCCAAGCGTGGCGACTATGGTAAAACCCCCTAAGAAATCAAAATGATTCACAACAATAAGCTCCGGCCCCTAGTCCCCGGCGGCCCCGCTATTCCTGGCTCCGGTAGCGGCCATGGTAACGGTGGGGCAGGGGGTGCGAAGAATCCCCGGCAGATGTCGAGCTACCAACAACGACGACCTCTGGCCCTGGCAACTTATAACACGCGCACATTGCGGACCGACGAGAAGGTTGCAGAACTCGAAGAAGAATTGAGCAGGTTACACTGGGACATCTTGGGTCTATCTGAAGTCCGAAGAGAGGGGGAGGACTCGATAGTCCTAAAATCAGGTAACTTGCTCTATTTCCGGGAAGGCGACCAACTGTCCCAGGGAGGTGTCGGGTTTATGGTCCACAAGTCTCTCGTGAACAACGTGGTCATGATCGAGAGTGTGTCGTCGCGGGTAGCGTACCTTATACTCAGAATCACCAAAAGGTATTCGCTGAAGGTCATACAGGTATACGCCCCCACATCGACACACTCTGATGATGAAGTCGAGGCTATGTATGAGGATATATCTAAAGCCATACATACGTCTAAGACCCACTATACCGTTGTCATGGGGGACTTCAACGCGAAATTAGGCAAGCGAGGCGATGGTGAGCTGAGGGTGGGGCAATTTGGTGTTGGATATCGGAATTCCAGAGGCCACATGTTAGCCGACTTTTTGGAGAAAGAAGGACTCTTTATGATGAATTCCTTCTTCAAAAAGTCGGAAAACCGAAAATGGACCTGGATCAGTCCCGATGGTGCTACAAAAAATGAGATTGACTTTATCATGTCGACTAAGAAGCAAATATTCAATGATGTCTCTGTGATCAATGCGGTTAAAACCGGAAGCGATCACCGGTTGGTAAGAGGCACATTGAATATCAACGTAAAGCTGGAAAGAACTCGACTGATGAAGTCTACGCTCCGACCAGTACCCACCAATATCCAAAACCCCGACGGCTTTCAGCTCGAACTGCAAAACCGCTTTGAATGCCTTGGTGAATGCGTAGATGTGGACGATTACAATAACGGGTTCGTGGAAACTGTCCATACAATTGGGTCAAAGTACTTTAGACCCCACCGTACTAAAAGAACCAAAAAGATCTCTGACCATACCCTCAAGCTAATGGAAGAAAGACGCGAAATGGTTCTGCAGTCTCCGGAAGATGCTTCTCAATATCGGCGGCTCAATAAACAGATCTCTAAGTCTCTGACTCGCGACCTTCGGCTATTTAATACTAACCATATTAAAGAAGCGATTGAGCGGAACAAAGGCTCCAAAGTGTTCGCAAGAGATCTGTCTATAGGACAGAGCCAGTTGACGAGGCTGAAGACCGAGGATGGCGGAACCGTATCGTCCAAGCCTGAGCTACTGAGGGAAGTCGAGAAGTTCTATGGGCAGTTATACACGTCAACCGGCCCACCCGTTAGCAGTCTGGCCAACGATCCAAGAGCTAGACTTACCCGACACCATACCGAAGATATCCCGGACGTCAGCTTGTACGAGATTAGAATGGCTCTCAGACAGCTTAGAAACAACAAGGCACCCGGGCACGATGGAATTACGGCTGAGCTTCTGAAAGCAGGCGGAAGGCCAGTGCTTAAAGCTCTTCAGAAGCTGTTTAATTCTGTCATACTCGAAGGGAAAACGCCACAGGCATGGCACAGAGGTGTGGTGGTACTCTTCTTCAAAAAGGGTGATAAGACCCTGCTGAAGAATTACAGACCCATCTCACTTCTGAGCCATGTCTATAAGCTGTTCTCGAGAGTCATTACGAACCGTCTCGCGCGCAGGCTCGACGACTTCCAGCCTCCCGAACAAGCCGGTTTTCGTAAAGGCTTCAGTACCATAGACCACATACATACGCTACGGCAAGTTATACAGAAGACCGAAGAGTATAACCAGCCACTTTGCCTAGCGTTTGTGGACTATGAGAAGGCCTTCGATTCGATCGAGACGTGGGCCGTGCTACGATCTCTCCAGAGGTGCCAAGTCGACTATCGGTACATTGAAGTGTTGAAGGATCTGTACAAAAACGCCACTATGTCAGTTCGTCTTCAGGACCAGGACTCGGAACCTATCCAATTGCAGCGAGGAGTGAGACAGGGAGACGTCATATCTCCTAAACTGTTCACCGCTGCATTGGAAGACGTCTTCAAACTCCTGGACTGGAAAGGACTTGGCATCAACATCAATGGCGAGTACATGACCCACCTTCGATTTGCCGACGATATTGTCGTAATGGCTGAGACCCTGGAAGATCTCGGCACGATGCTCAATAACCTCAGTAGAGTTTCACAACAAGTGGGTCTTAAAATGAACATGGATAAGACGAAAATTATGTCTAACGCCCTTGTTGTACCCACTCCACTCAAAGTTGGAGACTCTACGCTCGAAGTTGTTGATGAGTACGTATACCTGGGACAAACAGTCCAGCTGGGTAAATCCAACTTAGAGAAAGAGGTTACTCGTCGAATCCGACTCGGATGGGCAGCGTTCGGGAAGCTCCGCAATATCTTCACGTCCAAAATACCGCAGTGTCTCAAGACGAAAGTCTTTGACCAGTGTGTGTTGCCAGTGATGACATATGGCACCGAGACGTGGCCGCTCACGATGGGCCTTATCAGAAAGCTCAAAGTCACCCAAAGGGCTATGGAAAGGGCTATGCTCGGAGTCTCTCTGCGCGATCGAATCAGAAATGAGGAGATCCGCAGAAGAACTAAAGTAACTGACATAGCCCTGAGAATCGCTAAACTGAAGTGGCAGTGGGCAGGGCACATCGCAAGAAGAACCGATGGCCGATGGGGCGTGAGGGTTCTAGAGTGGCGACCACGTACCGGAAGACGAAGCGTTGGCAGGCCCCCCACGAGGTGGACCGACGATCTGGTCAAGGTCGCGGGAAGCCGCTGGATGCGAGCAGCGCAGGACCGGTCGTCATGGAGTTCTTTAGGGGAGGCCTATGTCCAGCAGTGGATGTCTTTCGGCTGATATGATGATGATGACACACATTTTGGCACGTGGGCCATACTACAATGTATGACGCATGGACAGTCGAGCCGGCTTGCAACATACTCAGAATGGAGTTGGAGCTGGCCCGGAGCCGACGCAACAGGGATGCACCGCGCTTGCTCATGATGGTGTAGAAACAGTCTACACGCGCTTCCGAAAACATCCCTGATGCGGTACAGAACCGGGGCAGTCCCATTAACATTCTGAACGCATTGTTGAACTGGACTCGTAGAGCGCTGTACTGTTTTTGAATATAATTTGCCCACAGGCTGCAGGTGTAGTAAGACGTACAGTAGGTAAGCACGAGATAGGGTAATTTTTGCCTCGTTAGAGCATTTAGCGAATTTATGCTACTCAACGACCAGCTACCAGCTACGATAAATATTTTTTGGAGTGTAAACCTGAATGAAAAAGCAATATGTGCCTTATTCTACAATGAAATAAAACTCAGTTTCTCTTGTCGTTCGTAATTACCCGCATATAATTCGAAATTAAACTCATGCAATGAAATAAAAATCTAATTTTGAAACCTTTTTATTTCCCAATTTGGTATTTTTTTGTAAACTATTCTAAAGTAAAGGTTTAGTTTATATATTAAAGAACCAATTTAGTTTGTATTTGCTAACAAAAACTCAACCAAATTTTTACTGGACATGTAATTGGTCACACGGTCAATTCATCTAAAAACTTTACCTATTTGGGCCCTGTTTACAATAATAATTATATTTTTATAATTCTTTCATATGCAATAAAGTTGGGCTATCATATTCTAAACATATTATTTTCAAGTCGATAGCATAAGTGGTTGCTGAGATATACAGGTGTGAAAGACAGACGAAGTCGCAATGGGTTCCGTTTTCAAAGTTTTGATTCGGAACCCTAAAAATAAAAGTTGCAAAGAGAGCTGTCAATGCTAGTTTGTTAGGCATTATTATACTTCTCTACCGTACGCTATACTTACCTTGTCAGGACTTGCAAGCTCGTCAATCACTACTGCTTTCAGTTGCAGAAACAACCTTTAAAGTTAAAGCTACAGTAACATGGTTTTTATTTACTTTTCAAGACTTTTGTGCTGAGTTTGGACTCTAACAAAGCTTAACAAACAAGGCTTACTAACTATAAATAAGCTTTTTGTAACTGCCTGCATTTGTAAGTCCTGTGTGGTGCCGGCAAAGAATAGTACCAACCCATACATACCCGTGGGTGTCGTAAGAGGTGACTAAGGGTTAAGCATCCTCCTTTGTATCTTACATCTTATTTACTGCGGTCACCTACAACCGCGATCCATGGTGCCAGCCGTAACGCTGACAAGCGAGGTGACTATGGTACTTCCCCTCCACATTTTTCCAGCATTAGCTAGAATTCTGAAGGGAGCTCCCTGTCCTGTAGTGGACGTATTTTTTTTTTCATGGGATGTTATGATGATGAACTGCCTGCAGATCGCGTACTCGTTCGTTAAACCTTTTTCGTTCCCCGCGAATAGTATTTTGTTAGGTAATTTGAATAACCTAACAACCTTGGTTATTTCTTTTAGTGAAGCCACAGTACTGTGGTGAAGCTAACTACCGACTTAAAATAAAATTTCATTTTAGAATATTTTCAATGTAAAACCAAAAAGTCTCAATAACTATTATGAATTTTGAAACGTTCGCGCGCTCATCACCCGCCGATTTCCGTCGCGAGATTGTGCGCTGCGATCTGCGATGTGACGATCTGTCAAAAACTGTTTTCCATTTTTCGATTGCTCGTCGCTTTGTTTGCAATAATACAAACAAAATGTTTTATCTGCTTCCAAACAGTGATTTTGTTTAGTTTTTAATTTCTTCTTTCATTTGTTTGTTCAGTGCGTATTAAAATTGTTAAATAACATGTGAAAATCGTGTCAAGAGGGCGGATTGAGTTGATTGCTTTGCGCGGAGTTGTACACCAAGATCTTCCAGATGCTGCCTTCTATGCCAATTTTGTTCACCAGGGACAGCCAGGATGCATTCGGTAACAAGATCGAGCCAAGCACAAGCTTCTTCAACCAAAGTTCGTTCGAAAAACCTTTGATAAACACCAACGTTATCCCAGAGGTAAGTCAAAAGAATTTGTACACGAATTTTATGTAACTAAATTTCTTTATCAGTTTCACCTTGAATAGAAAGTTTAATTGGCAATTTGAGATTATAGTCGCCTCTCTTTATCACGTGTGTAGCATTTTATAAGGTTCTAAATTCCTGATTCCTGTGAATGTGCGTCATATTTGCGCATTGGTAATGTCATGGCTTATTTACATTCAGATTTTTCTGATGGTTTCAGCCCTTGCCTTCCACAGCTGTGCAAGAACCTTCTATTCTCTCTGCGAAGGATGGAAAAGGAAAGACAAATACAAAGAAAAAGGCCCAGACCATTGAAAAGGAGAAGCCTGAAGGAAATCCTGTAGAGATAGGTAATATTGACAATGGGGTGTTTATTACATACTTGACCTACTTTCCAAATCTTGTGTCAAGAATGTGGTGGCTTAATATATAATGAAATAAGGAAATTCGAATTTCTAAGCAAAATTTTGTTAAGCATGTCATGAATATAGTTTATGCAAATTAATTCATTTTGTGTTTAGGGTCTATGAACCTGTTGCAGACAGCCTGATGAAAGTAAATCCTTCATTCAATTTATTGCTAACATGTTTTCAACAAGAAAACATAAGAACAGCATTACATGTTATATTAATAGGCCTTTCTGTGACCGACTGTATATTAAAAATGTATCTTTGTTACAGCTTTAGTCAGATCCTACTACAAAAAAGTACAATCAAAGTTTTCCACACACACATCAGTGCCTACAAATAAATTCGTACAGTTCCAGAATATTTTGAAGTCTTTTGATCCTGCGAAGGAGACTCCGGTAGATTTGTACAGAAGTATAGAGGCACTATTTGGTGAAGAGCACAAGGATTTAGTTGAGGAGTTTCTGTTATTTTTGAAGCCAGGGCAAGCAGCTGAAGTGGGGCGGTTTATGGATTTCTTCACTATCGTTCAATTGACCAGTTTTATTGAACAACTTCAGGTAATATTCATTAATATTTTTTAGTTATCTTTATACTGCACTGCGATTTTTTTCTTTGTTGTCTCTATTTTAAAGATGAATAAGCAAACCACATTTATTTATTTATTTATTAAATTACAAATTACATACTTAAAATTACACTTTCCTAATGAGATCCGGATATGCTTAAAACATTTCTCTATAGAGTGTATTACAGTAGCAACCCAATTAGACCTAGGCCTGTGTTAGGGTGTGCCACGTATTTTACAATATTAGATTGCTTACTTTTGGTGCACTGGATCGGGATGTAGACACGAGTCTACATATTGCTCATGTATGAATTAATTAAATTTCCAAAAATATCCCTTTCCCATAATGTTCCTTACCCAGAATGACCATTATCCAGAAGTACTTTTCGTACAAAATATGTCTCAACTAGAGTTTCCTCTCTTTTTGCAATTTTTACAGATGCGAAATATAAAATTGGTAGAAACTGAATTAATAAATAGACATGTTTTGATTTTATTACAGCCTGTTTTTTTAAAACTGTACCCACCACTTGTTTTCCATATTCTTTCTTTTTATGTTTAGTCTGTCTTTGAGGGGCATAAAATTAAAATCTAGCTATGGATATTTTAGGTAAGCAATATTTAAGGAAGAGGACTAAATTCTGGACAAAGGAATTTTGGAAAAGGGTCATTCTGGGCTAAGGTTATTTTGGAAAAGTGACATTCCTGGTATATGGACATTTTGAGACAGGGACATTATAGGAAAGGGATGTTTATTTAGGGAAAGAAACATTCTAGAAAAGGGGTATTTTGAATGCAAGTTTTGTGTGCGATTGTGTTTCTTTTCTATTAGTTATTTCTTTTGATGTTTTAGTTATTTGTCAACATACTAGTATGTATGAAATACCAAAATATCTGCAAAAAAAATTGGTTTCTAAATGTTGCTTTCTGTCTGAAGCATATCTAAATATAATATGATTTCTTATACTTAAACAATATGGCCTAGTCGAACTATGTAAATACCTATCACCACTCATGGCCTTGTTGAGTGAGGGATCTCTTTCACAAAAGTTTGTTTTTGTCCGAAAACCTGTTGTATAACAACTAGAGCGTTTTCCGTGCTCCAGAAGGCACGTTTAGCCTTTAGCCGCGGTTACTTTAAATTGTGGTTGTTAAAGCATGTCCGAAACCAAGTCTTCAATGAAAATTCTTTAAATAGAATAAAAATAAATTTTATGATAAATATTTGTTATTTATTTTTAATTAATAATAAATATTTAAATTAATAAATACCACCACTTGTTGAATATTAGGTCCTTACTCATGAAATTGGCGTGTTGTATGGAGAATTGTAGTTAAGTTCAATTTCATTAAGCTAGTGTAACAATTCCAAAGATGTTCAGTATATATATATATTAAAAAATATAACATAGCCAAAGATGAAAGGCGAAAAATTTTCGAACCTTTAATTTAAGATATGAAAGTAAAAATTATTCTTCTTCATGTCAATGTTATAATCAAACACCAACTAAATTACACCTCCCAATATTTTGCCACTGCTATGGCGTTATCTGCTGCCTCACACAGATCCTCGTTAGTATAGGTGGAGGGGCACAATGGGCAAGAGAGCAAATGCGCCATTTATTGAGACGAAGCTCCATAGTCACAGTGCTGTAACAACAGGTCAGCGAAGCCCCAACTCACCATGTGTTCTTTGCAGCGACCAACCTGAATTCGCAAGCGATTAAGTGACTTCCAGGAAGCAGAATTTTTGCGGGAGAACGTACCTTGATGGGGCTGGATATTTTGCGACCCCATTTGCTCTCCTGTCGAGCTTGGATTTGTTGGATCAGTTGATCTAGGGAAGCTTTTACAGCTTTTGAGGCGGACTTTCGGCATTGTGTAGTGGTGCAGTAGGTGTCGGGAATCTGTTTCTTTTTTATGTTTCTCCACTGCACAAGCTTCTTCTCGCCAGGTTTGAGGCAGCCCGTTATTTTGCGACATGTCTCATTTCGCACCTCCTTGGCGTGGGCTGATCGGTGCCACACTGCGCATGCATATTCGCCAGCCGAAAAGAGGAGCGATAGGCCAGTCCTGCGGAGAAAATGTGGAGCTGCTCCCGTCTGAGTATGTTGTTTCTAGCTTCAATGTTCTATTTTGTACCCTCTAGGTAAGAGACCAGTCTAGATATATACCCAGGTAACGCGGATTGGTGCAGTGCTCGATTTCGACGCCGCGCCACAACAGTTTCAGAGGTCTTCTTGCTACACGGTTGCGGAGATAGAACGCACAAGATTGCGTTTTTGCAGGATTTGGTCAAAGGGCATTTGACATAGACATAGACATAACATTTATTCACAGTAAACATACACAAATACAATGATGATATAACACAAAAATACAGAACACATACAAAGAGACATACGTAAAATAAAAATATAGCAAATGTAATACAAAATACTAGGTGGCAAAAATATGACACCTAAACATAGGTGACATTAAAAGTTTCACTATATTTGTGCATGGTTACTGGAAAAGGCTTTGGCTCAGCATAAATGTTACAGCGAATTTTCACTGCAACTACTGTTATTCTGCCAATACCTTCTGTGTCAGATGGCGTTGTATGAACAATGTGAATAAATATGAATTATAAAATCACCTAAAGTATTGTTTTAAAAGAAATGTGTGTTGAGTGTTTAAACATGAGAAAGGAAAAAAATATTGAATGATGGTGCTGATAGATATACAAATAAAATAATATAATAAATAAATAAAAAAAGTAAAACAAATGATATGGGTACGATAATAGGAATTGTAGACCGCTTGCTTTCCCGACAACCTTACGCTTCTTTCTGTTGACGCAACAAGTATGCCTTGTAGTGTATTTTAAAAGTGGATAAAGATTTTAAATCACGCATGGGTGGGGGAATATCATTCCAGCACATAGTCGCGTTGAACGAAAAGCTGCCTCGGAACGCAGCTGTCCTGTATTTCTTTACAGCCAGCGGTGCCGTGCAAAACCGGACTGGATACTTATTTAAAGAGCTACGCCATGAAAGTCTCTTAAGTAAGTACTCCGGTTTTTGTGTTTTGAGTACTCCAAATAAGAGACTTGCAAGGTACAACTTCTGCCTATCCTTCATTTTCAGAATGTTGGCTCGGTTTAGAAATGGTGTGATATGAGACCTTGGTGGCACGTTAAAACAATACCGAGCACACGCATTCTGAACCCTCTGGATGACACGCTGCGATCTTTCAAGCAGGCATGGACCATTTGCATCATAATGCTCTTCAAGTGCGTTCAGCGCTATTGTGAGCGATGTTTCCGAATCTTCGACGTTTAGTGTCTGGGCGGTTAGAGCTAGATCGTTAGCATAGAGAAAGCATTGTGCACCCGGTGTTTTTGGCTGGTCGTTGGTAAATAAATATTAAACAAGGCAGGGGCCAAAACGCTACCTTGTGGAATTCCTTTCTTTTGTCAACGTCACCTACTTTTATTGTTGTTGATATGTACCGGAAACCGCCAGTTGTTTATATATAACTTCTCTTAGAATGTCATCGAAACCCATGTCATTATTGACATCGTAGATTTTTGACAGTATTCTCCTTATGTTTACGGTATCGTACGCAGCTGTTAGGTGTACGAATACAACTCCAGTCACATTTTGGGTTTCGAATCCAGGTTTAGTGTTTGAATAGTACATGACTTTTCCCTGGTCGAAAGCCAGCTTGATCTTGTACAAGCGATCTCTCTTAAAATATAGTTTTGGGATCTTTAGAACTTTGAGGCGCGAATTAAACATAGCCAAGATCCAGGACACTGCACGACACCATTTCGGTTAGGGTGATTGGCTTGCTAATAGAGCTATCTATGGTCTTTTGAAGTTTTTTTTGCCTTGGGTAAATGGTGTGGGGGTTTTCCATTTAGCAAAAGTTGATGGGCAACTTGGTTAGCTGTCACTGGTGTCACAAAATGGTGTGACCGAGATTGGTTGGCGTCGGGGAGTCTGCTGTCAGCTTATTTATGATAGACCAAGCTTTTTTGCTGCTGTGGGACATGTCCACACTACTCACGAGCTTCATACAATTTTCCCGACGACTCACCTACCAAGCGTAAATGCTCCTCACCAATCGACAATGTATTTTCGGAGAATGGGTGCCTCTGATAAAGTGACTGGTAAAAATAAAAAAAATATTGAATGCATAGATTATGAATCTTTCAATTATAAAACAAATAACAGGGGTGGAAAATGGTCAGTAAAGTCAGTAAAAGTCAGTTTTTTTGACGAAGGTCAGTAAAAGTCAGTTTTTTCGAAAAACTGTCAGTAAAGTCAGTATTTTGAGGATCTGAGACCAGGGGCATTATCTTTTCTTCATCAAAGTGTTAAATTTTCTGTAAAATTTGGTGAAAACATGTGGTTTTTGTTCATTTCATTAAAAGTCTTGTTTTTCAATTGTTAAGATTTTCGGGACTTTCCCTCGCACATATTTTTTAAAATAGTTGATGGGCTTACTCTTGACCTCGATCTAGCCCAGTAGAATGGGGACGGTAGGATAAGCTCATGGAGCTCTTGGACACACTCTCCGCAGTACAACCTGTAAAAGACCGACAGACATGCAACTTTCTGACGGTGGGTCACACTGTGAAACTAGGTTTTCACCTTGAGGATACCCAGCTTTTTTGCCGCAGTTTGGGCTTTTGACTCAATGTTGGCGCCAAAGTTCTTTGCACATAACTTCATGCCAAGAAGCTCAAAGCTGTCGGTAACCGGTACGGTTGTACCTTGAAAAGTAGGAGCCAGATTGAACGGACTCGTTTTAACCTGTGTTAAGCACTAATCTGACTTCATCAGACCACTTAACCAACAATGTGAACTTAATTCAAGTCATCATCATCATATCAGCCGGACGTCCACAGCTGGACATAGGCCTCCCCTTAAGATCTCCATGACGACCGGTCCTGCGCTGCTAACATCCAGCGTCTTCCCGCGACCGCCACCAGATCGTCGGTCCACCTTGTGGGGGGCTTGCCAACGCTTCGTCTACCCGTACGTGGTCGCAACTCTAGAACTTTTACGCCCCATCGGCCATCGGTTCTTCTTGCGGTGTGCCCTGCCCACTGCCATTTCAGTTTGGCGATTTTCAGGGCTATGTCAGATACTTTCTTTCTTCTGCGGATCTCCTCATTTCTGATTCGATCCCGTATAGAGACTCGAAGCATAGCCCTTTCCATAGCCTTTTGGGTGACTTTGAGGTTCCTGATAAGGCCCCTCGTGAGCGGCCACGTCTCGGTGCCATGTGTCATCACTGGCAACACAAACTGGTCAAAGACTTTTGTCTTGACACACTGCGCTATTTTGGACGTGAAGATATTGCGGAGCTTCCCGAACGCTGCCACAGATAATATAACGCTGCCCATCCGAGTCGGATACGACAAGTTACCTCTTTCTCTAATTGTATTTACCCAGCCGGACTGTTTGTCCCAGGTATACGTATTCATCGACAACTTCGAGCGTAGAGTCTCCAACTTTGAGTGGAGTGGGTACAACAAGGGCAAATTTTCGTCTTATCCATGTTCGTTTTAAGACCCCCTTGTTGTGAAAAACTACTGAGGTTATTGAGCATCGTTCTGAGATCTCCAGGATCTCAGCCATTATGACAAATCAAAGGTGTGTCACGTACTCGCTATTGTTATTAATGCCAAGTCCTTTCCAGTCTAATGCAGCGGTGAATAGTTTAGGATATATTACGTCTCGCTGTCTCACTCCTCGCTGCAATTGGATAGGTTTCGAGTCCTGGCCCTGAAGACGAACTGACAAAGTGGCGTTTTTGTACAGATCCTTTAACCCTCCAATGTACCGATAACAGACTTGGCTCCTGTGGAGAGATCTTAGCAAAGCACACGTCTCGCTCTCGATCGAAGCGAAGACCTTCTCATAGTCCAAAAACGCTAGGCAAAGTGGCTGGTTATACATTTCGGTCTTCAGTGTAACTTACCGTAGCGTATGGTCTATTTTACTGAAGCCTTTAGGGAAACCGGCTTGTTCGGGAGGCTGGAAGTCGTCGAGCCTGCGCGCGAGACGGTTCGTAATGACTCTCGAGAACAGCTTATAGACATGGCTCAGAAGTGAGATGGGTCTGTAATTCTTCAGCAGGGTCTTATCACCCTTTTAAAGAAGAACACCACCACACTTCTGTGCCATGCCTGTGGCGTTTTCCCTTCGAGTATGACAGAATTAAACAGCTTCTCAAGAGCTTGGTTGTCCGCCTGCTTTCAGAAGCTCAGCCGTAATTACATCGTGACTGGGGGTGCCTTGTTGTTTCTAAGCTGTTGAGAGCCATACTAATCTCGTACCAGCTGATGTCCGGGATATCATTGGAATGGTGTAGGGTTAGTCTGGCTCTTGGATCGTTGGCCAGACTGCTAATGGGTGATAGGGCTAAATAATGGGTAAGAATTTTCGGTGAACTGGTAAACGCATGTTTTTATTAGGTTCGTCATATCTTTCAAGTACGTAAGACAGTGAAGGGGCCCTAGCGCTAAGCCTTAAGCTGTGCCTTCCTACTGCTACACTGATGTTTATAGCTTGTTCCCGAAGGAAGTATTAAGTTGCTTTAGTATCACATACATATTTTGATGCTAAATTAACCGACGGAAGGTCAGTAAATAGTCAGTTTTTCAGAGTGTTCGAGTCAGTAAAATCAGTATTTTTAGCTATGGAATCAGTTTCCACCCCTGAAATAATGAAAATAGGTATAGAATTATACGAATTGTATCCTTCTAAGTCTGCAAGAAAATAACGCCAATTTCATAGGTATGGACCCAATATGTTGATCCGATCGACAATGTCCTCTAACTCGTGCGCCACCGTCCCTGTAATCGCCCCGTGGCAAGCGAGGGAGGCATTTGCCTTCCCTATGTCTAAAATAAAATTTTGTTTGCATTCAAGAAAGATCAAGAGAAGTCACTTTACATTGAGTGTGTATACCCATAGAATACATGAAACAGAGTTAGAAAGGCAAAGTAGGTGGGCCCCGCGTGCCACGGATAGGTCCAGCGGACAAATAAACCTCAAAACTTCAAAATGACCCCTTCAGTCATTTGCCCAACTCAATGGCGTAAAGAGCTGCGACGTATTTTTTAAGAAAATGCCGTATTGTGCGATAAAATCATGTCGAGCTCAAAATCAAAATTTGCAAAATAGAGGCATATCGTACCACCCATAAGCATTTAGAATACCTTTTTATCCACTATATTTGTTAAAACAATAGTATTTTTAAGACGGTCGAAACCAGAGCAAAAGTGCTTCCAAAAATACATCGATATCGATAAATTTCTGTATTCTTCCGTTATTCCTGTAAAGTTGAATACTTACTTGCTTGAATTGAAACCGATGGTTTTATTTAACTGTTTTAAAAAGTTTGCACTAATACTAAATCCGTAATATCTAACGTAAAATATTGCGGAAGATTCTGGGACCAACAAGAGGAGAAGATGGGGAATGGAGGCGGAGGTACAATCGGGAGATAGAAGAACTAGTGTCCGAGCCGAACATCATCGCAGAGATAAAATCTTCTCGACTTCGCTGGCTAGGACATGTGGAGAGGATGGGAGAGGATCGAGCCGCAAAGAAAGCTTATCTTGGCCAACCTTTTGGGCGTCGTCCGGTGGGGCGTCCAAGATACCGCTGGAAGGATTAAGTCGCCAAAGACCTGAAAGAGCTGGAAGTGCCCGTCTGGTCAGATTTGGCACAGAATAGAGACGAATGGCGTACTTTAATGTCGGAGGCCAAGATCCACTTTGTATATGAAATAGATTTTTGGCAGCTGCCCAGGTGATCCAAATGAAAAGTCAAGATGGATCGATGCCACAGGGCGAAAAGATTGGTTGATATTTTAATAATAATAAATATTTATTTCAGGCATCGAAGCCCCATATTAACCTAATAATACTTATTCAAAACAAACATAAAAACGGGTTCCGTACCACCACATAATCATAATTGTATTAGTTGAAATTTCATTAAGTTACTGTGCTATATTTTTTGAGTCTGACACGCGCTTGACCAGATTCTATTATTCGTAGTTATTTTATAGTTTATGCACTATAAACATACCAATTTTCACATTTGTAAGTGTTCCTGTTTTTAAGATAAAGAAAAAAATTAAATCGCCTATAAAACAGGCCTTTAGTAGTGGAGATTACTTTTTTATTTTTAGTATTTGTTGTTATAGCGGCAACAGAAATACATAATTTGTGAAATTTTTTACTGTCTAGGTATTATTGTTTATGAGACTCAAACAGAATTTTGTAAAAACAGCTTTGATGGCATCTTATTCCTTTGTTTTTAAATATAAAAAAATATATAGTATTTATCTACTCAACAAGTTCTAAACAATGATACCCCACTCGATGGGGTAGATCAAACTTTTTTATACGCTACCCCCTTTAGCTGTTTGGGAGCCCCCCTTAAGTTTTAACTTTTTTTTATTTTTAGTATGTTTTGTTGTAGCGGCAACAGATATACACAATTTGTGAAAATTTCACATTTCTACCTATTACGGTTCAATAGATACAGCCCGCTGACAGACAGACAGACTTGGGAGGCATATCAATAGGGTCCCGATTTTCAGCCTTTGGGTACGGAACCATAGAAACTAATTAGTAAACTTGACGAGTACGAGTGATTGATATCGTTGAAATACGACTCCAAACGGCCAAAATGCAGCATTCAGGAACACGCTCTTTTGGAACTTGGAGACGCGGATGATGAACGACCTAAAATTTGTAGGCCGTCTCGACTCCAGCTATCTCACAAGCACTCGGTCGGCGGGCTCTTGGCTGTAGAGTGGCCACATTCTCCGCACATGCTCCTCGATGTCCCTTGTCGTAGTGCTAGCGTCTAGACAGGACACGTAGAACTGAGCGGACGGCAGAGAAGCCTTTAAAGATGTAGAGGCTGCGGTAGCCACGCTGGTTACGGCTTTTACGGTGATTCTTCTCTACCAGGATGAAACCGTCCTTATCTGCAACCACCTTTGGCGCGGCAGTAACAGTCGTCTCTTGAAGAGGCTTCTAATTGCGATTGCGGCGAGAGCGAAGCTTCCGCGTAGCGGTGTCCTTCTGTGACCGAGGATCAGCAGGGGGAGGGCGCGGCGCGATGGGCGGCTCGTTGCGGGGTAGCTTCGGAGGGGTAGCGCTGGTGGCGCTCGCCCAGCTGCCTGCGGGGTCGTCGACCCGCGGCCCGACGGTGTTTGTTGCATCGTTCGATGGATTGCTGAGCAGTGAGGTGTCGGATTGCACAGCCCCACCGCCGCGTCGCATGTTTATGTTACACGCTGCCGGCGGGGACGTTGCCGCAGCACTATGACCACGTAACGAAGTCAACTCACTTCGCAACTCGTCACTTACTCGTTCAGAGACTTTTGGAAATTTCCGCCTGCCTTCAGCAGCACGATGTCCTTAAGCAACGAAGTAACGTCTACGTAATCGAATGTCACCGGAGGCAGCTTGTTCAGGTCACGTGCCATGTAAGTCGGGATGTCGTCAGGATCTTCCTCCCTGAACACCCGGACGATGTCCTGTAGGCTCCTTTTGGCCCCTCCCTCCCGCTGGCGCGCCATGAGCATGACGTGCTTGGGGTTGGCGGTGTCGAGGAGATACTGCACACTTTTATAAATATATTGTTAGGGAAATATTTAAAAGGAAAGTTAAAACAAAGGTGCATACTTTTTGAACCGTTTTGTGCAAACTTTATTAGTATGGCCACATTTTATCTTTGTCTCTTTCTCACTCAAAAACGTCATATTTTGACGTTTTTGAAAATTATGTTATAACGTAATGTAATACGGTAAATTTTTGATTGCTTGGATTTGGCTCATTTGACTTTTTCGATTCAACAGCAGACGACAAATAGTTAGCGGTTTTTTTATGTAGTGAAAATATGATTCATCTTGTAAATGTGTGCAACCTGGCGACACCTGTACTCGTACAAGATTGTCAGCATTGCCTTTCTAACTCTGTTTCATGTATTCTATGTGTATACCTACTGTTTCTTCGTCCGAGCCTACTGTTAATTTAAAGTTAATAAGTTCGAAAACGATGTCAATAAATTATGCCGCCGTCACAAGCTAGTAACTGTAGTAACTTCATACAAAAACCGTTAAAAAATTTGTTTTGACTTACGAGTACAATGAATAGTTGCTCAATTGACAAGGGTTGTTTAAAAATAAATGTGATTGTATGCAGAGAGCACAGACCTGCAGAGAGCGATATAATCTGCCAACAAACTGCAGGCAAGCTTTCTATTAGGCTTGATGGTACAGTCAGCATCAAAAGTCTATAACCAAATTAGGATTACCAAAATCACTATACATTCTACTGCGTGAATTTTCACTGATTTTGCTCCTGAAGCCCGGAGATTCTACTCATAAAAACAAGCAACTTTCCCAAAAAGAAAAAAATGTTTTCTCATACAAAATGAGTCGACCACTGGCCACTTTACTATAGACGAAAAAAATTTTTCGAGTAAAAAAAACATTTCCTTTGGGAAAGTTGCTTGTAATCATGAGGAGAATCACTGTGTTTTGGGAGCAAAACCGCTGCAAAGTTCACGCTGTATAACGGTGTATGGTGATTTTGGAAATCTGAATTACATGATAGCGAAATTGCCATTATAAAAATTTCTCCAGATCGCATTTGCGCGCAAACCAACGGTGCTAAGGAAGATCCTTCGAGCGTTGACGAACGGCATGAACACTGGTAGCAGCGATGAGATGAAGAGCCGAGTGTTGCCGCATCTGCGCTCCAACCCGCGTTTGACGCAGATGTTCAAGTCGCTGTTCCCTGAGGAGAGGCTGCCAGATAGGTGAGTTTAGAAGTTCCTTTTTAAGGAGAAGTTCCTTTTTAAGGGTATTCCTTTCTGAATGACCTTGAGACTGAATAACTTCGTAACCATTTTTGGCCAAGTTATTAAGTTTCTTGGATAGAAAATGTGGCTCAAAAGTTCGCAGTACCTTTCTTAACACTATGTCTGTATGAGAGAGAGATGTTGCTCTGTTTCTGAGGTTACAATTACTTCCTACTGACTGATGATGCAATTCTGGAGGGAGCTCCCTGTCCTGCAGTGGAAGTTTCGTGGGATGTTATGATGATGATGATAATGCCAGATGTTGAATACGCGCGGTGGGCGCAAGACGCAATGGCGCGAACTCTTTCACAGCAAAGATTCTAGAATTAAACGAATCAAACACTTTACAGTGCGGACTCGCTCGAGTATAGTTATTATTTATCAATTTGGAATTTTTTTTTATTTTAAAGTTTTTAGCCAACCAATTGCGAAACCAAAAATAAACAAATATTCTCTGTTAAGTTGGCAAGTTCTATACATATTAATATTAGCGGGTAGCGGTTTTAGAGGGAAGAAGAGTGGTACAGGAGGTTTGATTAAGATGTGTAGCACTGTCACTCAATGGCCACATACCTATCCCCCTTCCTTATCTACTCGTTTCTCCGATACCTCAGAAGCTAAAGGAACCTATCTATACATTCACTGGCCCGTTGGTGTGGTTGGTAGTGTACTTGCCTTTTACGCCGTGGGCCGCGGGTTCGATCCCCGCCCAGGACAAACATTTGTGTGATGACCACGTGTGTTTCTTCTGTGTCTGGGTGTTATTTATCTATTTACTAGCTGCTGCCCGCGACTTCGTCTGCACAGGTTTATAAATTGTAGCCTATGTGTTATTCTGATGTATAATATAAGCTATATTATTGTAAAGTTTCATTTAAATCCATTCAGTAGATTTTACGTGAAAGAGTAACAAACATCCATCCATCCATACTTACAAAATTTCGCGTTTATAATATTATTAGGATGTATGTACGTGGGACGCTCAGAAATATTTGCGACACTAAAAAAAATTGTTCTACAGGTACATATATTTTTATTAAATCTTTTCAAAGTACTCTCCACCAGCCTCTATACAAAGATTCATGCGTCTGAACCAGTTTTCAAAACACTTTTTCCAGTCCGCCGTAGACACCTCGTTTACAGCCTGCTCGAACGCAGCCAGCGCATCTTCCGGCGACGAAAATTGTATCCCCTTGAGCTGATTTTTTATTTTTGGAAATAAAAAGAAGTCACACGGTGCTAGATCAGGGCTGTAAGGAGGATGACCCAGGAGTTTGACTGGTGTGCTGTCCAGGAAGTCCCTCGTTTTGAGCGCGGTGTGTGCAGGCGCATTGTCGTGGTGGAGCAGTAGTCCGCGGAGCCCTGTGTTTGGTCGCTTGTTGCTCACAACAGAAAAAACTTCTGGTAAACATTTGGTAGTATACCATTCGGCGTTGATGCTTCTTTGATCTCGTAAGGGAATTGAGGCCAAGTGGCCAGTCAAATTAAAAAAGCTGGCGATCAAAATCTTCCCCCCGCTTCGAGATCGCTTCACTTTGGTAGGCGTTGGTTCATTTTGAAACACCCAAACTGTCGACTGGCGCTTGGTTTCTGGATCGTATTGATAAATCCAGGACTCATCACCTGTTACGATGTCGTAAACACGCCGAGACGAGCCTGCTTCAAATTTGTTCAGCATATCACGGCACCATTCCACCCGGGCCTGCTTCTGAGCGTCGGTGAGGTAGTGCGGCACCCAGCGCGATACTATCCTCCTCACGCGAAGATGCCCGTGTAGAATCTCGTGAACGCTTCCCGATCCAATCTTTAATATGTGCTGAATCTCCTGATATGTAATTCGCCTATTATCTTGGATTAAATTTTTCACTGCTAGCACGTTTTCTTCCGTAATAGCCGTCAAAGGGCGACCGCTTCTTTCTTCATCCCCCAAGGTTGGTCGACCGCGCCTAAATTCGTTATACCAACGATACACGGTTGCCTTGGAGGGGCCTTCATCCATAAATGCCATTTGAAGTCTATCGAACGATTCATCCGGTTTCAGGCGACACTTGAAATCGTAAAAAATCATAGCTCTAAAATGTTCCCGGCGCAGATCCATTTTTCAGTAAGACACGATACTTTGAATTGGCTCGCAAAAAATGTGGAGGGAAATTTTGAAAATGGAACACACATATTTTTACTTACAAGTAATCATATTTTCGAAAAAGATTCTGACCGGCCAGTCTCCCATATATAAAAACTATTTTTCGCAATACTTTCTGAGTGGCCTGGTATATCCGTCACTACTGGTACCCATAGTATGTACAGGCTTTGCCTAGTTTGGGATCAGTTCACTTGTGAGAATTGTCCCTCAATATATATTTTTTTATTTTATTTTACATACGTTGCAGAAAGAATACTTTCGCCGAGCGTGTTTTAAGCACGTTTAACAGGTCAACAAGCTCTGTCTCTTTTTTCACAAGCCAATTAGTTATTTTCTTTCTTTCTCGTTCGAGTAAAACGGACAATATCCAGCGTTTTGTAGTTTGTTTGATGTCACAATTTTAATGTATGTTCTTCTTTTCTTTGACAGTGTCTACGAAACTAACACAGACACATTGAATGAGAACTTCTTGACAGCAGACAAGGGTTATGACGTGTGGGAGTTCGAAGAAGCTAGCGACAATAAGCGGAACTTAGAAACTAAGGAGAGCCTGGATACTATGGTAAGCATTGGTTTTTTATAACGTCACGTTGTGTTTTAGTACCATCTCATCTCTTTCCGTTGGTGTCGTATAAGGCAACTAAGGGATTAGCAACCAGAGGACGGGCAGCAGCGTTCTTCTGAGTGTAGTGTAGTACCACCATTTCAAACCAACCATAGTGTCCGCCGCAACTTTGACCATGGGATAAGTTAAGTTGTTGGTCTCAACTTACGAATAAATAATAAGTCAGGAACTCTAACTCAGAACAAATTCCACACAAAAAGTGGCCCTACGTGAAACCAAAAAGTAGTACATTCAATAGAATCAATTGGTTCAAATTCAGAACGAGAGCAGGGATTGATTCGCGCGCGTGCTGCAATGTCAGCTAGTAGTAGTTGAGTAATTGAAGCGGTGACACGACTTCTTCTAATACACGACTGTCGTTGGGTCGTTATTTTAGCGCAGTTTCATTTCCTGACTTATTCGTAGGTCTCAACTAATATAGCTTAGACATAGATAGTGGTGGTTAAGCTATGTCAGAGACCATTTGAACGGTTTAAAAACAGGCTTGCCACTGGCCGGACTAATGCTTATAGATGAAACCAGATATAAGTAACTGTAATCTAGCTAAGCACTTAATAAAATAACTATCGATAAACAAATGCCCATCATCTTTCCAGTATCTCCATGGACGAGTGTTCCTCCAGCACGGAAGAATGCTCCGGTCAGCGCGAGTCACGTACCCCTACAGTAAGGAACCTTACCGGGTGCATTCCAGAAGGTTAGCCCCAAACCATTGTCGCCTCTCTCCCCCCGAGTCGGAGGACGAACGATCTTCCCCCAAAAGACAGAACAAAAACACTCCAAAAGTACCCCCGAAAAAACCTAAAAAGCAACTCAAATCGCCGACTAAAAACGCGAAAGACGTTAACGACAATACAAATAAGGATTGCATCACCAGCAACCCTAAAGTTACGAAAAAAAGTAAAGCGACTAAAACTTGTAAAGATAAAAAAGACGATGTCAAAACAGCCGCTCAAAAGAAAGATAAAAAAGAAAGAAATGAAGGCAAAACTAATATTAATTCTAAAGTAAACGACGCAGGCAAAGCTAAACAAGCTAAAGTCGAAGTTAATAAAATAGAAATGAAATCGGACAGTGTTAAAATAGAAAAGAAAGTAGTAACTGCTACTGCAGAGGTTAAAATGCCTGATGTAAAAGCAAGTTGGACAAGAGATGAGGATAAAACAATGTTGCAAGTTTTGAAAGGAGAAGCTGGCTCAGAAGAAGTGTTCGGGAGAATCAGCGAGTTGCTTCCTCATCGGTCAGTCACAGAAATTAAAGAAAGATTTTGCCAGGTCATGAATCTCTTGAAACAAATGGCGGTAGGTGAAGTAACGTAGTGCTATAAGATGGACTGAATTTTAATTATGTAAATAAATGGAATTAGTGTATTTATAATCTTCTAAATGAATAAATATTTTTAACCTTTTAATATGTCGTTTGATACCGTTTAGTTGGCAGGGAGGGGGGCGGGCTACACTCGACTCCAACAAAAAATTGTGCTTTTAAGCTAAATATTTCGCAAACGGATCCCTTAGTCGAATAATAATTTATAAAGACATTGTTTTTATAGAGCTATCTAACGGTACCCTACACAATGAGGAAAAAAAAAACAAAGTTCACGTCCACTTGCAGGGGAGGTACCTGAAAACTTATACCAAGGGAAACCGAAAACTGAAAGGGCGTGCTCAGTCAACGAAACTGAACAACTTTCCAAAGAAACATTTTTGGGAAATGAAAAAAGGTTTTTGACCTCTCCTGACAAATTGCTCGTTCTCATCGAACAGTTTGCATGGGAGAAGTAAAAAAAATTGTTGTATTCCAAAAATGTTTCTTTAGGAAAGTTGTTCAGTTTCGGTGACTGAGCATGCCCTTTCATTTTTCGGTACACCGTCCCTTATACCCTGACATCCCCATCGATGAAAATCTTCCACCAGCTCATGATCTTCCCTGGCCCATATGGAAGTCACTTAATAGACTGCGGTCGGGCGCTGGCAGGTACGAAGAAACGAGAAGAGGTGGGGCTTCTCTGATAACGGCAAGTGTGAGTGCGGCATTTTGCAATCACACACTTGCTTTCGTGCCCTACCCACTCAGTTTCTTGCACCCGGGAGGACCTTTTTGAAGGCAACCAAAGAGCTATTGATGTAGCCACATTTTGGGCTAAGTTACTACAAAATTATTTGCCATTGATATGAAAGGAAGAGAAGACCCTAAAAAAATTGTTTTTCAAAATTTTACTTTACCACTTTGTCGGCGGCGTGGGAAATATAGGTATGTCCATACTAAATTACAACTAAGGGTCTCTGAGCTAAGCCGCGGACAGACAGACAGATAGACATGATGAAACTACAAAGGTTCCTTGTCGACTACGGAACCCTAAAAAGGACATGGCCAAAGAGTAAATGTAGTATGGAAAGAAACAAGAAATATAGTAAGAGGTAGGGCTCAATGTATTAGGCAAAAGGAAATGGTGGAATGAGGAGTGTGATCTAGCCATGAAAGAAAGAAGAAAATTTAAGATCCTTTCCGACCAGAACAGTATACGGGACGAGAAGCATGTGGAGTATCGATTGCGAGAAACGGAGACTTATCAGAGTTAATGAAAGCAGGAAATTTTACAGGGAGATCACCTCAGTAAAAAACGGATATCAGCTAACCAAACAGACGCTCGAGAAGGACAATGGAGATCTTATATCTGAGCTGGATGACCTGAAAACGGAGTGGCGACTGTACTTCAAACAACTTCTCAACAGTCCACCCGTATAGAAAATTGACGCAGAAAGCGAAGAGATACAGAAGCGCCCAGCTTTGAACGCGGACTGCCCCACCCCACGCGCGCGCCGAGCGCTGTGCAAGTACCAGTAGTATAGTGTGGGTAAGCAATAAGAAATAATTTTGGCAAATATGTATTGTTGCAATGTGCTACAGAAAAATTAACACATTTTTGAATATCGGCCGTTTTAGGCAACAATTGGAGATAGATTAAAATGTGTATGCCAAAGTTGTAGAGAATTTTATGAGCTTTCATTATGTAATACAACAAAATTTCGTACAACGCACCGTTTTCGAGATGTAAGCAAAAAACAAAAAAAACGGGACTTTCTTTGTGTTCCCCCCCTCCCCCCTCGAGCAGACCTCGGAGGGGCAAGGACTTTTAGTATGTTTATCTCCTAACTAGCAAAGTTCCTAAGTCAAACTTTCTGCTTTCGACTTTTCCATCCACATACCCCTTGTGAGCACTCATTGGCCAAGCTACCATAGCTGATACTCTGGAGAGAGAAGGGGTTAGAGGTCGGTCTCAGAATTAGTCGTGAAAAGACCGAATATTTTCAAATTAAAATGTTCAAAACCACAAGGACACGCAGTGAAGACCTAGTAGTTGGACCTCCTCCAGGAGTTGGACAGACCACCTATCAGGGTGTGAACAGATTTAAATATCTAGGTTGCACGGTAACGGAAACCAACCAAAGAAAAGATGAAATTGAGATTCTGGTCCAAAATGCACTAATATGCTCGGCAGCTCTACATAATTTGTTTGTGTCCAAGCTTATACACAGGATCGGAAAATTCTGTGGCCGGTCAAGGAGGTGGATGGCAACTGGAGGCGAAGGAAAAATAGGGAGATAGAAGATCCAGTGCTCGAACCCAACATCACGGGAGAGACCCAGGCTGCAATGCTTCGCTGGCTTAGACACGTGGAGAGAATGAGAGAGGATTGGGCCACCAAAAGAGCTTACGTGGGACGACCGAGTGGAAAACGACCAGTTGGTCGTCCCAGGTAGGTACATGTGGGGCGACGAAGTTCGGAAAGACCTGGATGCCCTCCAAAGAGCCGGTTTGCAAGAAGCGGCACAGAACAGGGAAGAATGGAGAACTCTCGAGTCAGAGGCAAAGATCGTGTTGGGGTCGCTGAGAGCCCTTGCGTGGACCCTGCGTCACCACTATAAGTACTTCTGTACTATACTTACTAATCTGGGACTATAAGCGCGCGCGCTCATTCAAATTACGAAACCTTTTTAAATGTTTTAGTGACACTTGTCAAGTCTTCTAAGTTTGCTGTTATAAATCTGTCAATAAAGTGTCTGTCAATAAGAAAAACTGCTTGTGACGCGACGCAGCAATTTTAGATTTTTATTTTATTTAATTTGATATAAGTTACAAACGTATTTAAAACAAAGTATCATTATGTATAAACTACATCCCAACTATTTTCATCGACAATGTTACTTCAAGAGAAAACAAGTCCCCACACAAACAGTGGTGAGGAATATGATGAAGGAGCCGCTAGCCATGGTGTACTTCAAGTCAATGAATTACGATTTGAAGGTACTAGCGGGGCTGCAGCCGCCGATGAAGGGTGGAGGCACCGAGTGGTACATGCCGCCTGAGGAAATACTCGCAGGCCGTTCCGTCCTCAAACCTATCGAGCTCAAACATCTCAAGTGGTTAGGCTCAGCAGGGCTCAAACGGTACGGAAGAAGAGTTCGAGAAACGCATTACCAAAGACTGATAGATGAGAAACGACGTATCTTAGACGAAAACGAACTTAACTGGAAGGAGAAAATACGCGACTCCAATAAAAACCACTACGAGGTCCGGGCTCATGCGGAGTCTGAAAACAACACAGCTAAAATCGCACAAGCCGTTCAAGAGTTTGAACTCTTATATAGGGCATCTGTGACGAGAATTGAAGAATTAGTTATGGAAGCTGCAGCGACAGAGATAAAACGTATTCGAAAAGATGCATACGACTACATGCGCAAACGTTTCCAACAACTTCTCGAGTGCCAGTCTACTCAAATGTATGATGAATACGAAGAAAAATTGTTAAATAACTTGGCTAGCGCGAAAGACGAATTTAAGAAGAATGTAGAAAAAGTCCGAACAAGTCTTGGTAACGATTTACATGATATAAATTATGAAAAGCATTTAACTGTAGAAAAATTGCGGCATTTCCTCCAATGCCAGAATTTAGCTTGTCAAATCTACGTAGCTTTAAAAGAAAAAGAAGAGTGTACAAAAGAAATGGAGAAGGCAAAAAAAAATCACAAAAGAAAAATGAGAACGATGAGAGAAACAATAAAACTGAAAGGTTTTGAAATTCGTTTGGAAAATGAACATAAACAAAAACGTGAAGAGTTTATAAGGATTTGGAGAAAGAAAATATGTCACATTGTGAAAAAGTTCCAGTTGTTTGTGGACTATTGTTTAAAGCTGCTACCAGAATACGCAGAATTTTTCCTGAACATGGAAAAATTAATGATGCTACAGATAGCAGAAACAGTTGATAACCCCAGCGCTGAAAGTATTATTGAAATAGAGTCAGGATTCAAGACACCGGTACCACGGCCTCACCCTTTCTACCTCTTCTGCGATAAAGTTTTCAAACCGAAGTTGGATCAAAAACTTTGTCCAAAGCACTGCACTTCAAGCGCTTCGCAGTTGCCTGTAATAGTCATCAACAGACGATATATTTACGCCGCTTGCGACAATTTCGAAGTGTTCACGGATAAAGTAAGTCAATACATTCACAGCGGTGAACGGGGTGATGATGCTGATATAGAAGATGACCACAAATATGTGGGTGTGCCTGTGAAATACACTTCCGCTTCACAGCTGGAGGAGCTTAAATTAGAAAGTTCCCTGATGCAAGTTCTTCAACAAGAATTGTTAAACGCTAGACACCTGCCAATAGAATGCTGTGCTTGTGAAGTCCCTTACTGCTTTTGCACCACGATGAAACCTTCTCGATTAGGTTTACCATATGTTATGCAACCTTTGTCAGAGCCCGAGCCCGAGCTAAGATTTTCTATTGGAAAGGAACTGACTCCAGCGTCCGAATTGAAATTGCGACGTGAACCTAAATGGGAGAGTTACCTTAAATATGTGACACCAAAAAAATGCAAATGTGCTGCAATGGCTAAGAAACATTTACAGGAACATATGCCACCTTACATGAGAATCATGTCGCGATACGATGCCCCGGAGTTGCCTAATTATGAGACATGTAAGGTAGAAGAATTGAAAGTAATGGTAAAAAAGGCAAGACGTATCGTCACACCGCCACCTACTCCAGAGATAATTCCACCTAACACGAAAGACGTATCTACTCAATATTCAGACCAGGAGATGGAATACCTGTGCACTTGTTTCTCTGATGAAGAATTAGTGAAGTTTTACCAAGTGATGAGCAATCAGATAATGAATAAACCAAGATATCCAGCAAAATGCGACATTGTCGATGGTTCTATAACACCTTCATATTTGCAGAAAAGAGATACTTCATTTGTTACTGAAAGAGCATTTTCATTAAGGAATCTGTTAGATGACGCTCCTTTGTTGGAGGAGATATTTAAGAAACCAGACTGCGAATGCTTTGAAAAATACCCGGATGTGCTTAAGTGTCCATCAGATGACTAGATTAGGAACTCTAACATTAAGATAGATATCTAATTAGTTACTTCTTGATAGTTATTTTTGGAATAAATGTTCTATTAGCAATATATTAGAAAATATTTTTTATGAGGACCCTCTCTTTTCCCTCAGTTTTCCAGATATAAAAGTACTGCTGAGACCTATATGAGAGCTGAGAGGGATGTCGTATGCATTGTTGAGAGAATTAATCTTAAGCCCATTCCATGAAAAAATAGGACTTTTAGTTATCAGTTTGCACAACAAGCGCAAATTCTATCGTGTAACGCGTGTAACATACAACTATTAAGAAATGTATACATTTTTAACCTACTGATACAGCACAGCACATACGTAGTCAGGACAGTAGTACGGTACGGACACACAGATTAGACGAATTCTTCCTATGATTCAATACAAAACCGGTGTCACCATTTACTTAAACTAACAAGTAACACGATTTCCGCACCCACACTACTAGCGTCGTGTGATTGCGATAAACATAGTACGATTATTGTGAGAGTAAGATGCAAAAAACCAGTGCCAGCGTCCCGCCCAAAAAGCAAGGAGGTTTTTGTTCTGAGGTCCTGCCCCCTGCCCTAAGGTGCCGCCCCAGTGTCTCTATGGAAACGAATGTGTTTATAATGTCACAGTAATAGATGGGCCCGTAGGGCCCGTCTCTATTTACTGTGATAATGTGCATTCAAAATAACGAATGTGATCCTTTGGAAGAAATCGAATAGATCTTCTGCGATTTCATGGCATGGGACAATCTTTTTCAGGTGGCTGTGAGTCGAACGCTCGGTCCTGTCCAGCATCCGGCTCATCAACCTTTCAACGAAATCGTCCTGTGGCTCACGGCAGTTCACAGTGCATATGTCGCAGCCAACTGGTTTAATCAGGCAGTTAATTGAATGATTGACTGCCGGCATTCAATTGAATGCCTAGGCCGATCGTTGACTAAATTACTACTATCGCTCAACGTTTAACGAGTTGGCTAATCGATAGCTAGCCCGATTGAGACTGCTAACCTTGAATCAGCCGGCTGATCAAATTCAAGTTTGTCAGCAAATTATGATCAGCAAAAATCCTGATTATTGAGCAGATCTAAATTTATTTCTGCAGCAAAGTAATTATTTGTGCTGCAGAATAAATTATTTAAGCCGCAGAATAATGATTTATTATTAAGTATAATTATATTATCAGCAAAATAGTTATTTTTGCAGCAGTACAAGCAAGTTTTAATTCGCTTCTGGCACTTGCCGGCCGCTGCCACGGCACGCTCGCTCCGCTCGTTCGGCTCGTGCGATGTGGTCGCAAGGGATCTTAACACAATGGTAAAAAAGGTTTGTCTTATCTAACGGTCCTATGAACAAGTTCAACGCGATGGCTGCAGAACGTTTAGCAATCTCGTTAAATGTTGTAAGTATTTAATTCAACGTTTGGGTTAGATTGAATGCCGGCAGTCAATTAACCGCCTAGGCATTCAATTAACTCGGGGTGGTAGGGGCCTACCTCCTAGCGGTCCACCCCGGGCAACGGACACTATGTTCTGTGGCGGCGGCTGAAGGTCCCTCACAGCGGTGGTAGGCTTTGGCCGCCTGGCTCGCGACCACCCTCCTGCCGGAGCCCGACGCCAAACAGCTTAGCTGTGTTCCGTCGGAGTGCGGGAGTGCCAGTGCCATTGGGGGATGGGAGGTGGTTAGTAGCGCGGCTCTGATTCGGTCTTGGTCTCTAAGCAAGTTTGTACCGGGTAACTCATACTGGAGGGTAGCGGGATCCGAGGCACGGTCCCTGCCGTTGGCCGACCGCAGGTAGTAGGGGGCCCAAGTACCACGAAAGCCGACGTGGGAAAGGCTGCCCCGCCAACTAGCGAAAAATCCCGAAATGCTCCATCGTGCCAGCTGGCGACTGGACGGGAGGACCCGATGGACCCATTTCGGGGAGGCTCGGGCGTCCCCGCAGTCTCCAGATGAGTTCCCCACAGGTCAAATGAGCTGAAGCGTCCAATTGGAAAAAGGAGTAGCGTCTCGACCATTCTTCCATTTCCCCACCACACACTCCTCAAAATGAAAAAAAGTAAGAAAAGAAATAAGTTTACCAAACGGCGGCACTTCCTCCCGCTTAAAGTGCACCTTACAAACATCAGGGGGTTGCACTCAAATATCGACCCGGTCCACCATCATCTCGAGACCGAGAAGCCGCACTTATTCTTTTTAACGGAGACGCAAATAGGAACACCGTCAGACGCGGCGTACCTCAACTACCCAGGATACTCGTTGGAACACAAGTTCAAAAAACGAGCTGGGGTCTGTGTGTACGTTCGCGATGACATTTGCTATCGGCGTCTCCGTTGCTTTGAGGATTCCGGGTTTTCTACAATCTGGCTACTGGTGGACACCGGGGTTGAGAAATCTCTCTACGCCGGTGTCTATCGGTCGCACAGCAGTGACGAGGAGACATCCAGGCTCTTTGAACAGCTAATGGAGAAGGCGGATTGTGCCCAACAACGGTACCCAACAGCGCAGCTTCATTTTCTGGGGGACTTTAATGCCCACCACAGCGAGTGGTTGTTCCCATACCAGAAAACTGACCATGCTGGGAGAGAGGCGCGCAAACTAGCACTGTCGCTAGATCTCACCCAGCTGGTGAATGTTGCTACGCGGGTGCCAGACGTTGACGGACACACGCCCAATTGCTTGGACTTGCTGCTGACCACAGATCCGGACAGGCACTCCGTGTCGGTATCAGCCCCGCTGGGAACATCCGACCACTGTCTGGTGAAGTCCGTGTCAATCATCTCTCCTCCGGATGATAGCCCAAGAGGCACGAGGCGAGTTTGGCGATACGAGTCAGCAGACTGGGATGAGATGCGGCACTTCTTTGCGTCCTACCCATGGCAGCCAGTGTGTTTTTCTTCGGGCGACCCCACCTGTTCAGCTGAAGCGGTTGCAGATGTGATACGGCAGGGAATGGAATACTATATTCCATTCTCCGATATACCGCTCGGTCACAAAGCCCGACCTTGGTTCAATGCAGACTGCGCTCGCGCTGAGGCTCGAATGCAGTCTGCATACCAAGCCTGGGTTCAAGCCCGTGACCGCAAAGTTCGAGCTCGGCGGGTTCGCGCGAAGAAAAGAGCATTTAATGTTGCTGCAAAGTCCTGCAAGCGGGTGATCCGGAAGGCCCGTTACGACCACGTCAGTCGCATAGGGACCAAACTTGCATCCTACCCCTCTGGTAGTAAACAATTTTGGTCTCTTTCCAAGTCAGTCGAAAACAACTTCTGCCGTCCTACATTACCTCCCCTGCTGAAACCAGACGGGTCACTAGCCCACTCCGCAACAGAGAAAGCAAATTTATTTGCATCTCTATTTGCGAGCAATTCTCGCCTAGATGCAGACTTTAATCAGCCACCGACGATTCCTCGCTGTGATTCTTCAATGTCGGAGATCACAATACACTCAAAAGAGGTTCGTAGAGTACTTCGAAGTCTAGACGTGAACAAAGCTAGCGGTCCTGATGGAATACCAGCAAGAGTCTTGAGGAACTGTGCGCCTGAGTTGTCTCCTGTGCTGACGCGTTTGTACCGCCTCTCTCTTAAAACAAGAACGGTGCCTAAACCTTGGAAGGTTGCCAATGTACAGCCGGTACCCAAGAAGGGTAGTCGTGCCGACCCCACCAACTATCGTCCGATCGCCATCACCTCCATACTCTGCAAAGTTATGGAAAGGGTACTAAATGGAAAATTGCTGACTTACCTAGAAACTAACGACCTACTCAGTGATCGTCAGTATGGCTTCCGCCGGGGACGATCAACTGGGGATCTTCTAGTGTATGTTACGCATTTCTGGGGCGAGGCCATCAAGAAACACGGCGAAGCCCTTGCCGTATCACTGGACATCTCGAAGGCCTTTGACAGGGTATGGCACGCAAGTCTGCTGAGCAAACTTCCTGCATACGGCATTCCCGCTGACTTTTGCTCTTGGATTTCTGACTTCCTGAGTGAACGGTCGATCCGAGTAGTCCTTGATGGCTGCTCCTCTGACCTCATGGCTATTGACGCCGGGGTTCCTCAGGGGTCTGTTCTCTCTGCGACTCTTTTCCTGCTGCACATCAACGACCTACTTGGTCCTAATATTGTTGGGTACGCAGATGACAGTACTGTCGTCGAGAGATATATGTCAAGCGCAAAAGCCAGCAGTGACGAAATACGTTCTTTGAGAGAGACCACGGTAGAGCGTATAAACTCAACCTTAAGTCTTGTCTCCGACTGGGGTGACAAAAATCTGGTGAGTTTCAACGCCACCAAAACACAAGCGTGTCTATTCACTGCCAAAAGGAGTCCATTCAATCTGGCTCCTACTTTTCGAGGTACATCTGTACCGGTCACCGACAGCCTCGAGCTTCTTGGCATGAAGCTGTGTGCAAACCTGAACTTCGGCGCCAACATTGAGTCAAAAGCTCAAACTGCGGCCAAAAAGTTGGGCATCCTCAATAAGGTTAAGCGTTACTTCACTCCTGGACAGCTTCTAGTTTTATACAAAGCACAAGTCCGATCCTGCATGGAGAATTGCTGCCACCTTTGGGATGGCTCAGCCAAATACCAACTAGCCGCACTTGACTCGATAGATCGTAGAGCCAAGAAGCTCGTTGGTGATGAGATGCTAGTGAAAACCAAGTTTCACAGCCTAGCCCACCGGCGCAAAATTGCATGTCTGTCGGTCTTTTACAGATTGTACTTCGGAGAGTGTGCCCAAGAGCTCCATGAGCTTATTCCGCCATCCCCCTTTTACCATCGGGAATCCAGACGCACCGCAGGATATCACCCATATCTGGTTGATATTCCACACATTCGCACAAAGCGCTTTGAAACATCCTTTATAATGCGCACAGCTAAGGAGTGGAATTCTCTGCCTGCGTCTGTGTTCCCGAGCTCTTATAACCCGAATCTATTTAAGTCGCGAGTGAATAGGCTTCTTCTGGGCAAGCTCGTTCCATCGTCGACCTCATCTCTGTCCTCAAGGCTAGATCGAGGTCAAGAGTAAGCCCATACATAGTAAAAAAAAAAAAAAAAAAACTGCATGATTGAACCAGTTCGCTGCGAAAGCTATACGCATACAACGTGTAACGGAAAGGTGTGACAATACTGAAACTGAACAACTTTTTCTAAGGAAAAGTTCGAAATAGGAAAAACCAAATTTGACCTCCCATACAAAATGCGGTATCAGCTGATGCAGTTTTTATAGGAAGTCAAAAAAATATTTTCGTATTTCGACCTGTTCCTTGGGAAAAGCTGTTCATTTTTGCAAGCTGTGCATTTGTGCAAATTTACAATAAGTACAGTAAAAAAAAAACACAATCTAATAAAATAAAAAAACCAGCCAAGTGCGAGCCGGACTTGCGCACTGAGGGTTCCGTACAAACGTGTACGTATATATTTACAACTTATGGTATTTTTATTGCTAAAAAACTTTATTATGTGATAACTAAAATTTATATTTGAGTTGATTGAATGAAAGGTAAATTGTGGTTTACGATTTATGACGTATTAAAAAAAAACTACTTACTAGATCTCATTCAAACCAATTTTAGGTGGAAGTTTGCATGGTAATGTACATCATATATTTTTTCTTAGTTTTATCATTCTCTTATTTTAGAAGTTACAGGACACACATTTTACCACTTTGGAAGTGTCTCTCACGCAAAGTATTCAGTTTAGAAAAAAATGATATTAGAAACCTCAATATCATTTTTGAAGACCTATCCATAGATACCCCACACGTATGGGTTGATGAAAAAAAAATTTTTGAGTTTCAGTTCTTAGTATGGAGAACCCTAAAATTTATTGTTTTTTTTCTATTTTTGTGTAAAAATCTTAATGCAGTTCACAGAATACATCTACTTACCAAGTTTCAACAGTAGCTCTTATAGTTTCGGAAAGAAGTGGCTGTGACATACGGACGGACAGACAGACAGGCATGACGAATCTATAAGGGTTCCATTTTTTGCCATTTGGCTACGGAACCATAAAACGGACAAGTGCGAGTCAGACTCGCGCGCAGAGGGTTCCGATATACCTATAGTATTTTTGGAAGCAATGACGTCCATTTTTAGGACCGCAAAACTAAATTTGTTTGTAATGGTTTTTTGCAGATTTCCAAAAAAACTGTGCACTTCAAAAAACTCGTTTTATTTTTGCTGTAATATCTACCTCTATCGACCATGATTAATTCAGATTTTTTCTTTCGCAAAATGGAGCCGAGAGTGCAATTACCAAAGCGCTTCTTACGACGTTTTTCAACACACTTGCGAATAAAAACAAGCAAAATTTGCTTACTTCTTTCACCAAAGGAAACTTCGTAGACAATAAGCAACGTATTTTTCTTAGATTTCTACGTACACATGATTCTCCAGACTTGTGTTTCGTGTCTTAGTATTTTCTGCGTTGAGGAACTACGCACATTAATTACTGTTTTTATTGGTAGGAATCGATACTTTTGAAAATAATTACAATAAACACAATGTAAACATCACAAATATTAGTTAAAAATGGCGCGCGCTGCTTTAGCGGACACAGATTAAACATATGTACATGCACGCGCAGGAATAATTCACTAAACTGCCAAACAGCTTAGTCTTCTAATTATCAAAAATGGGATATTTTGTTACTTGAAAGACGAATTTTTTGTTAAGTTGATTAATATAAATATTTTCGTGAAATTAATGTTTATTAATCATATTATTTATAGACATAAAAACTCCTTGCTCCTTGCCGAAATAAAAAAAATAAAACACCAGTAGTGCGATAATACTCGTAATAATGGAAAAAGCACGCTTGTTTAATATGCTGGATTATGGACCTTAATTCTGTGCAAATAGTATTATGAGCAAGTGTGTTGAAAATTATTTTATTTGCAACTAAGTTGGGCAACCATATTCTAAAACTATGTATGCTGAGATATACAGGTGTGACAGACAGATAAAATTGCACCATAAAGGTTCCGTTTTTACCATTTTCGTTCGGAACCCTAAAAACCGAGGATTTCGATATACCTATTTTTGGAAGCAATAAAGTCCATTTTTAGGATCGCAAAACTTTTGCTTCTAAAGTTTTTTTGCAGATTTCTAAAAAACTGTGCAACTTAGAAAGATTGTTTTATTGTTCTTGTAATATTTACATAAAACTCTATCGACTGTAATTGTAGAGGCCTAGTATGCAGGGTGTTAACAGAAACAATCGCATTAGGTTAATTTGAGCTATATTACATTTTTACAATCACTATCATCTATATACATATAATAAAAGAGTAGAAACCGCGTGTCTGTACTTTTGATAAATTTATAAAAAAAATTGTGTGGGCGATAAGAAACGAATAATAGAACTCAAAAATATATTTTCTGAACTTTTTGTCTGTCTGTCTGTCTGTATGTTTTCGATAAACTCTGAAATTACTGAACGAATTTTCTCGCGGTTTTCGCAGATAGATTAAGCTTAGCTCTGAGCAACATATAGGCTATGTTTCATTCAAATCGGTTCACTCAATCAGAAGCTACACTAATGTAAAGTATCAAATTGCCTGTACGATAATAACTCACACCGATTCAAACTGAGTTTTCAATTACGAGTTTGGCTTACTTTTGTGCAACATAAAAGTTTAGTTTCATTGCAAACGGTTCACTCAGACAGAAGGTACGCTAAGTTTCATGCGGCGCAAATAACTCACAAACTATTGAACGAATTCAAACGGGGTTTTCAATAAACTGTCAAGCTTATTTCTTTGCAACATATTAGCTCACTTTCATTGGAAACGGCTCACTCAGACAGGTGCACGAAATTTCCAGCGAAGGCGCCAATATCTCACAAACAATTGAACCGATTAAAACGAGGTTTTCAGTAACGTATTTGGCTTACTCCATGCAACACGTATGCTTAGTTTCATTGCAAACGGTTCACTCAGACATAAAATACACTATTTTTCAAGCGGCGGCACCAATAACTCACAAACTACTAAACGGATTTAAACGGGGTTTTCAATAACGTATTTATTAGCTTAATTCTTTGCAATGTATTACCTTACCTTAGTTTCATTGAAAACGGATCACTCAGACAAAAAATGCCCGAAGTTTCAATAGGCGGCGCCAATAGCGAACAAACTTCTGTAACGACTCCAACTGGCATTTCCATGACGTGCTTGGATTAGGTACTTCCGTGCAACATAATAAGCTTAGGTTAGTTGAAAACGGTTGTCTCAGATAGAAGTTACGCAAAGTTTCAAGCGAAGGCGCGAATAATTCAAAAACTTTTGAGCAGATTTAAACGTGGCTTTCAATAACGCGTTTGGCTTACTCCTGTGCAATAAATAAGCGGTAAGTACTTTAATTTTTCCATACAAAAATTACAAAAGCGACCTTAGTATATAATCACTAAGTTGCGACTGGTCGTCCGAAGCCTGATTTTTAAAATTTTAGGTATATTCTTTTGTGGTTGTCGTCCTGAGGACAACGAAATAAAATCTGCCTGAAAAATTAATGTTCGGGTCAACTGCTTCGTTGCCTACACTACATGGCGGGCACACGTCGTCGTTGCGACTGGTCGTCCGAAGCCTGATTTTTAAAATTTTAGGTATATTTTTTTGTGGTTGTCGTCCTGAGGACAACTAAATATTTAAGAATGTTCTAAAAATTTTGTAGCAAGTTGACGGCTACGTTATATAGGGTGACTTTTAATCAGTTCTTGATACCAAAAGATATGCATGTACTCATCATACTGAACAAGGTTAAGGTTAGGTTAGGTTAAGTTAAAAAAAAAAAGTTAGGTTAGGTTAGGTTAGATCCCGTAGATTAGTACCCGTGCGAAGCCGGGGCGGGCCGCTACTACTATATGTATTCGCTTCGTCTTTATCCTTCTTCTGTCTGACTCTTTGTATCCTGCTAATACATAAATTCTCATTCCTGTAGGAGAAATCCCACATCAACTAAGTGCCACAAACAATATCAGCTCCCGAGATATTAGTATCTTAATATTTTTTTTTACATTTTTAGGGTTCCGTACCTCAAAATAAAAAAACGGAACCCTTATAGGATCACTTTGTTGTCCGTCTGTCTGTCTGTCTGTCAAGACCCTTTTTCTCACGAACAAGAAGAGGTATCAGGTTGAATATGATAACGAATATTAAGGTCCATAAACCACACAAGACCGGAAAATTTAAATTTTTTACAACGCCGCAATCAAAATATATGGCTTTTTATGTCCTCATCTCCATACATTTATGCAAAAAAGCAAAATCTACAGGGTACTTCCCGTTGACCTAAAATTATGAAATTTGTCAAGAAGCTAGGTCTCACAGTACAAATAAAGGGAAAAGTCAAAATCATTAAATATTTCAATTTTTCTCACAACTAATAGTAACCAATTACGGTGAGCTCCCGTTTCAAGAACTTTTCTATAAAAGAGGGGTCAAGTTGGATGGTCGCGGAGTTTTTAAAATCAAAGAGCAAAAGCTTTTAGTATATCATATGGTAGATAGGTACGGAACCCTTAGGGCGCGAGTCCGACTCGCACTTGGCCGGTTTTTTTTCATAATAAATTGAAAACTAGAGTCGTAAAAAATACAATTATACAAATATTTATGAATGTACAAGCCTTATCCTAGTAACGACAATTTAAAATTTTGCCTCCCCTGTTTGGGCTCCCTTTACAATAATGATATTTTTTAATTCTTTTGTTTGCAATTAAGTTGGGCAATCATATTATAAAACTGTTCCAAATTTCAAGTCGATGTTTGTTTGTTGTTTTCAAAGGTCTTTATTTGATCATAGTACTATAACTAACAGAAGATGTAAAGGTGTGACAGACAGAAGAAGTCGCACCATAAGGGTTCCGTTTTTATTATTTTGGTTCGATACCCTAAAAATCGTTAAAATTTCAATCTGTAAACATTTTGAATTTTTCGCGGCAGTTTCAGATGAATAAAAAGTCTCATGCGGCAGCTTATACTCGTATAGAGTTTGTGGTGGTGACGATCATGTGACATCTTCTCGAGATAATATTGTACTTGTTAGTTTTGCTGAAACAAATTTTGCATCAAACCGGCGTCTTTATCACTCTCCATTTCAAACTTGGTAAAAAAGTTTTCAATCTTCACAACATGTCACTACAATCCTTGTAAGTCATATAGGGTGAAATGCATGTACTCATGATACTGAACAACTTTTCCCAAGGAACATAGGTCGAAATACGAAAAACCAAATTTGACCTCGCATACAAAATGCGCTATCAGCTGATGCAGTTTCTATGCGAGGTCAAAACATGATTTACGTATTTCGACCTATGTTTCTTAGGGAAATTTGTTTAGTATCATGAGTACATTCATACCTTTTTCTATCAAGAACTAATTAAAAGTCACCCTATATATTTCTCATCAGACACCTCTTCATTTTGTTCTTCCTTTTACTTTACCACTGTAGCCGAGGATGAGGTTAGAAAGCACATTCATTCAATCACCTCTACTGCTGTGGGCAATGAACATCTGTGTTCCCGTATGATATCCCTTATCCTCCCTGAAGTCTTACCTATTCTCACTCATATCTTTAATCACTCCCTGGTAAGGAGTATATTTCCGTCAGCTTGGAAACTTGCGAACGTGATCCCTCTTCCTAAAACTGCCAATCCTACTTCCTTCTCACAGTTTCGCCCTATATCTATCCTACCATTTCTCTCCAAAGTCCTTGAGCACACTGTCCATAAGCAGTTAGCTGATCACATAGCATCAAATAGTCTTCTCTCTCCATTTCAGTCTGGCTTTCGACCAGGTCATAGCACGGTTACTGCACTACTGAAAGTCACTGACGATATCCGTCATGCCATGGAGAATAAGTCTGTGACTGTTCTCGTTTTACTTGATTTCAGTAGTGCCTTCAACTCTGTTGACTTTGATGTTCTTAATGCTATCCTTCGCTCTCTCAACATTTCCTCTTCGACTGCAGCTTGGTTTGATTCTTATCTCCGCGGTCGTTCGCAGCGGGTCCACTTTGATGAGGCTGCCTCAGATTGGTGTGATCTCGCTGCGGGTGTGCCGCAGGGTGGTGTTCTCTCTCCTCTTCTCTTTTCCGTCTTCATTAATACTGTTACATCAGTCATCTCCTCTAACTTCCATCTCTATGCAGACGATTTGCAAATCTACCGCAGCTGCAACGTATCTGATATCTACGGTGCCATTGAGAGCCTTAATGAAGACCTTAAACGCATTTCCATCTGGGCTGAATCCTATGGTCTGCTCGTTAACCCTAGGAAATCACAGGCTATGATTATCGGCAGTCCATATATGAGTAGACAGTTAGATCCAGTCAGAATCCCTCCAGTTCTGTACAATGGCACCTCCATCACCTTTACAAAAACTGCAAAGAACCTTGGTCTGATCATAGATTGCAACCTTTCTTGGGACGCTCACGTGAACGAGGTCAGTCGCAAATTGCATTTTTCATTGCATTCTCTCAAACGCCTTCAAAGTTTTTTACCCCTGAAGACTAAAATTTTCCTTGCCCAATCTCTCCTCTTACCTATCCTTGACTACGCCGACTCATGCTATTTGGACGTCACTGAGGAGCGATTAAACAAGCTTGAACGTCTCCAAAACTTGTGCATTCGATTTATTTTCGGATTGCGCAAGTACGACCATGTGTCTCACTTTCGCTCGCAGCTCAAGTGGCTCCCAATTCGTTTTCGCAGGAATACTCATATCCTTTCTCTCCTCTTTAACATTTTGTATAATCCCTCTTCCCCGTCTTATTTACGTGAGCAATTCTGTTTCTCTCGGTCACAAGTTAAGCCTTACCGCCCCGGCGTCAAGACCAACTTGTGTATCCCCTCCCACCACTCTGATTTCTATTCCTACTCCTTCACTGTTCATGCGGTTAGGCTGTGGAACTCCCTCCCACACACTGTTCGCGATAGTCCCTCTATCACTATCTTTAAAAAGCGAGTCAAAGAACACTATCTTTCCCTGTCTTAGTTATCCATATATTTATTAGTTAGGTATTATTTATGTATAGTATGCATATATATTTTATATATACAAATATATATCATATATTTCATTTCATTTCATTTATTCATGCATTTATTTATTTTATATGTGAAGTAGGTTTACATATTTTAATTAGATACCGCTATGTGTAATTTTTTGTTGATACTTTTGATATAACTTTCGAGTTGCGCACGCTCTATCTGCCTTCTCCAATAGCATTCACACTAGCCTAGGTCTGCTGGAAGACATTTCTATATCGAAATAAGTAGTACCTGTTGTGTCGTCTTTCTATATGTATTGTCCATTGTATTTTTCTTGTGTGCAATAAACAATAATAATAATTAATTTTTCTTTTAATATTTTTATTACTATACTTATATAATATAAATATTAAATATATTGAATATTTTGTTGTGGATTTGTGCTGTATAAACAATTTATCTATCTGTCTATCTATCTTTTGTTCACTATGATATAAAAACAATAAAACAAAAATATACAAAAAGGTCACACAACCACCTACGTGCGGTCTCGGAACACGCTCCGACTCGGAGACCGCTGCCGCTGGCGAAATAGTTTTATTTGCGACTAAACACGCTTACCTTTAAACTTATGCCAAGCGCAATCAAGGTCCTGTTCGATATGTAGATGAGGTATGTAGGCGCATACTCTGCCCTACGATATGCAAACATCGAAAAAACGAGTTCATAAATTCTTTGCGGTGTCTCAGACCGGAGGTAGGTGGTTAAGGGTTAATTACACTTCTGGGCGACTGCGCGTTTTACCCGACTGCCCTAAAACAGGAGCCCTCGGTGCGGGAGTCCGACTCGCACTTTGCCGGTTTTTTATGTAGGTAGCTTGTATACCGGAGTTCACCAAAGAATCAGGTGATTTGTAAACTCTTGTGTTTCTTGATGAGCTAGGGAATGTTTGGAGGTAGTCAGGAGGCAGGTTGCCATCAACCTAGAGTTTGGAACCTGCCTTCGGGTGGTGCTATCAAATATCGGTTCACCTCTGCATGGGTCCCACAAAGAAAAAAGTTAAAAAATTAAACGTTTACGTGGGCCCTACGTCACCGCCTTCATTGAAATTATAAAACCTTTTTTGTCTCAGTACTCTAAGGTCGCTGTCATACATCTGTCAAAAAGAAAGCTGCTAAAGTGACGCGAAATAGAATTATGTGGCGACGCGACGCAGCAATTTTTGATTTTTATTTTATTTTAATTTGATATTATTTTAGCAGTCTACAAACGTATTTAATACTAATTATCATCATGTATAAACCACACCCTAACTATTTCCATCGACAATGTTACTTCAAGAGGGAACAAGTCCCTACACAAACAGTGATGAAGAATATAATGACGGAGCCGCTAGCCATGGTGTACTTCAAGTCAATGAATTATGATTTGAAGGTACTAGCGGGGCTGCAACCGCCGATGCAGGGCGGAGGAACCGAGTGGTACATGCCGCCTGAGGAAATACTCGCAGGCCGTTCCGTCCTCAAACCTATCGAGCTCAAACATCTCAAGTGGTTAGGCTCCGAAGGCCTCAAGCGCTACGGAAAAAGAGTCCGAGAAATGCATTACCAAAAACTGATAGACGAGAAGCGACGAACTTTAGAAGAAAACGAAGTTAACTGGAAGGCGAAAATACTAGACTCCAACAGAAAACACTACTTGGTCCGGGCTCAGGCGGAGTCAGATAACAACACAGAGAAAATCGCAGAAGCCGTTGAAGAGTTTGAACTCTTATATAGGGCATCTGTGACGAGAATTGAAGAATTAGTTATGGAAGCGGCAGCGACAGAGATAAAACGTATTCGAAAAGATGCATACGACTACATGCGCAAACGTTTTCAACAACTTCTCGAGTGCCAGTCTACTCAAATGTATAATGAATACGAAAAAAAATTGTTAAATGACAAGGCTAGCGCGAAAGACGAATTTAAGAAGAATGTAGAAAAAGTCCGAACAAGTCTTGGTACAGATTTACATGATGTAAATTATGAAAAGCATTTGACTGTAGAAAAATTGCGGCATTTGCTCCAATGTCAGAATTTAGCTTGTCAAATCTACGTAGCTTTAAAAGAAAGAGAAGAGTGTAACAAAGAAATGGAAACTGCAAAAAAAGATCACGAAAGAAAAATGAGAACAATGAGAGAAACAATAAAACTGAAAGATTTTGAAATTCGTTTGGAAAAGGAACATAAACAAAAACGTGATGAATTTATCAGGATTTGGAGAAAGAAAATATGTCACATTGTGAAAAAATTCCAGTTGTTTGTAGACTATTGTTTAAAGCTGCTACCAGAATATGCAGAATTTTTCCTGAACATGGAAAAATTAATGATGTTACAGATAGCAGAAACAGTTGATAACCCCAGCGCTGAAAGCATTATTGAAATAGAATCAGGATTCAAGACACCCGTACCGCGGCCTCACCCTTTCTACCTCTTCTGCGATAAAGGTTTCAAACCGAAGTTGGATCAAAGACTTTGCCCAAAGCACTGCACTTCAAGCGCTTCGCAGTTGCCTGTAATTGTCATCAACAGACGATGTATTTACGCCGCTTGCGACAATTTCGAAGTGTTCACGGATAAAGTAAGTCAATACATTCACAGCGGTGAACGGGGTGATGATGCTGATATAGAAGATGACCACAAATATGAGGGTGTGCCTATAAAATACACTTCGGCTTCACAACTTGAGGAGCTTAAATTAGAAAGTTCCCTGATGCAAGTTCTTCAACAAGAATTGTTAAACGCTAGACACCTGCCAATAGAATGCTGTGCTTGTGAAATCCCTTACTGCTTTTGCACCACGATGAAACCTTCTCGATTAGGTTTACCATATGTTATGCAACCTTTACCAGAGCCTGAGCTAAGAATGAGTATTGGAAAGGAACTGACTCCAGCGTCCGAATTAAAACTACGACGTGAACCTAAATGGGAGAGTTACTTTGAATATGTGACACCAAAAAAATGCAAATGTGCTGCAATGGCTAAAAAACATTTACAGGAAAATATACCAGCTTACATGAGAACCATGTCGCGATACGATTCCCCAGAGTTACCTAATTATGAGACATGTAAGGTAGAAGAATTGAAACTAATGGTAAAAAAGGCAAGACGCATTGTCACACCGCCACCTACTCCAGAGATACTTCCACCTAACACGAAAAATATATCCACTCAATATTCAGACCAGGATATGGAATACCTGTGCACTTGTTTCTCTGATGAGGAATTAGTGAAGTTTTACCAAGTAATGAGCAATCAGATTATGAATCAACCAAGATATCCAACAAAATGCGACATTGTCGATGGTTCTATAACACCTTCATATTTGCAGAAAAGAGATACTTCATTTGTTACTGAAAGAGCATTTTCATTAAGGAATCTGTTAGATGATGCTCCTTTATTAGAGGAGATATTCAAGAAACCAGACTGCGAATGCTTTGAAAAATACCCGGATGTGCTTAAGTGTCCACCAGAGGACTAGATGCTAAATAAAGCAGATGCACAGGCTTTTGGATAACGCCGTTTAGAAGAGCTCATTTTATGCTAGGATTAAAACAATTCCGAAAACACGCATCAATTTAATCGCCGAGAACTCACGTAGGTACTCAGCCAGAGAGTTACTTCACTATATTAAAAAAAGCGGTACGGAACACTAAAAATAAGATATATATCAGATTTTTATATTTACTTCTAAGTAGTTGTTTTTGGAATAAATATTCTATTACTTATTTTTTAGGAGGAATTCGTACTTATCAGCCTTCCCTTCCCTCACAGTTTTACAGAAATAAGTCTTGACAAGTACCTACTATAATGATGCTTATACTGTATACAACGTGTTAATGGAATAAGCGAAACCCTCATACACCCCAACTGATTTTTATTAAAATAAATCCATTCCCGTAAAAAAATCTTAATAAACGTTTTTATCAAGATATTGTTATTTTAAAGTTTCATCACTGTTCTAGTTTCATCGTTGTTCTAGTCCGCGCATTTCGCGCACGCCGCGCCGCGTCGCGCGGCGTCTCTGCCAGCGCGCGTATCCACCGAAATATAGCGGTAACGCGGGAAGCGATAGTAGATGGCAAGCTGCAAGTGTCGTTGATTGACCATGTGTGGGTGCGAGCGAGCCGTGCGAGTCAATGTATAGCCGCGCACACATTCACATGCAACCTGTCGGATCATCGTATGATTGGCGCGAGGCTGGAATGCGGTTTAAGTCAACAAAGTAACCAAAGAGAAGTGCGTAAAGTGTTAAATAATAAGTTAGCTAGGCAGGAATTGGATAATGTAAAATGGAAAGATATGTTACTAGTTAACTGTCCTATATTGTTGTACTACAAATTATGTTTTGTTTTTAGCCTTATTTATAGTAAGTGTTTAGAAGAAAAAAATATTTATAGAAAGCGGGATGCACAACCATGGGTGAACCTTAAATTGGTAACAATGATGAATCGACGTAGTGAGTTGTTTAGAGCGTGGAAAGCAGAACCGAATAATATGAATAAGAGACTAGAATATACGAAATATCGGAACAGAGTGAATAAAGAAATAAATATAGCTAAAAACAAGTATAGACAGAAACAATTAGTGAGCTGTGAAGGAGATTTTAGAAAAATATGGGCAAATATAAACGAATGGCTAGGTAGGAAAAAGTTAACTATTGAAAGTACGATAAAAAAATATTTAGGAAAGACAGACAATATGATAAATATTTGTAGTAATTTTGCAAAAACATTTACTCAGGAAATAATTAAAATTAAGCACAAATGTAAGTGTAAATTACTAGATAGAAGTACGTATATAAAGGAGGTAAGTGTGTCATTTCGCTACAGAAGAGTAGATGCACAAACTATCAGGAAAATTATTGATAAATTAAAAGATAGTAAAGCGCCCGGATGTGATCAGGTAAGAGTGAAAGACTTAAAGTATGTCAAGGAAGGAATTAGTGAAGTTTTGGCAAATTTTGTGAATATGTGCATTATGAAAGGTACTTACCCAGACGAACTTAAAAAAGCTATAATTAGGCCTATATTTAAACAAGGAAGCCACTTAGATTACACAAACTATAGACCCGTTGCAATATTATCAGTAATAAATAAAATATTGGAAAAAGTTATTGTTGGCCAAATAAGTGTTTTTTTGGATAAATATAATGTTATAACAGATTGTCAACATGGATTTCGTAAAGGCAGGAGCACGAATACAGCGCTAACTAAATTTAATGATTTTATTAATGAGGAACTCAATGAGGGTAAACAGGTTCTCGCTTTATTCATTGATTTTAAGAAAGCGTTCGATACGCTAGATCATGAACAGCTGTTGAAGGCAATGAAAGAGTGCGGTATTCGTGGTCCCACCAATGATTTCTTCCGTAGCTACTTAAGTAACCGGAAGCTCTGCGTCGTTGCGTCTGATACAACGGGAGCAGAAGCGGATGTAACAATGGGTATACCTACTGGATCGGTATTCGGGCCGGTAGGATATATCATGCATGTTAATAGTATGGTCAATGTGGTGAATCATTGTAGGGTTTTTATGTACGCGGATGACACATGTTTAGTTATTGCTGATAAAGATGTAAATAAAATAAAAGATCAATTACAAACTGACTTTGAAAACATAACGAAATGGGCCCATGATAATGGCATAATATTAAATACAAACAAAACGAAATGTATGCATATTTACTCACCCTACAATAGAGAAGCTAAGAAAATAGAAAACAGTAATTTGGGAATCATAGGTCATTCTTATGAATGCTTACATAATAAGAAAATATCTTGCATTTGTAAAAGTCTAGAGTTTGTAGATAATATCAAATATTTAGGTCTGACCATTGAAAACAGACATAGTTGGAAGATGCAAGTGAATACCGTGTGTAATAAATTAAGAATAATTCTTGGTAAATTTTATCATCTACAAAATGTTGTTGACAAGCGCACCCTGTACATGATTTATTACGCACTGGTGGATTCCCTACTTAGTTATGGATTGACCTGTTACGGTTTAACATTTAAAACCTATCTAGAGGATATTAAGAAATTACAGATAAGATTTCTAAAAAAATTAGTTAACAAAAAAGTAAAATTAAAATACAAAGATGATTATAGCAAATTATTTTCGGTTTGTAAAATGTTACCTATAGACAAAAAGATAGAATGTTTAATAGCAATAGAATCATACTACAGTGACGAGTTTAAAGTTAAAATTGACCATAAGCATAATATAAGATCTAAAATTGGGGGGAAGCTAGTACAAGTAGGGGCAAAAAATTACTACGGGGAGAGGACAAGAAGATATATGGTTCCTAAATTATGTAATAAATTTCCAATACTCTTAGATGAAAACAAAAGTTTGAGTAAATTTACATTAAAAAAGAAGATCAAGGAATGCATGTTAAAAATGTTATTATATAGTAAATAAGATATTAATATTAGTAAAATGTAATAATATTTAAATAATGATTTTATCGAGTAATAGTAATAGTACCTAAGGTAGCCTATAAGATAAAAACTGTATGGTTTGAGCGCAACGCCTACAAACTGCTTTGCAGTTTGGCGATGTTTAGATAAGGCAAATTTGTGTAATGTAAATAAGTTAAATAAATAAATAAATAAATAAATAAAATTTAGAATAGAAGCGGAAAATATTTCCAATAACCCGTGAAATTGGTTCTACTCTCGATTCTGAACAAACTATTTTCTCAGTTTCGCTTATTCCGTTAACACGTTATATAGGTAGAGCCGATAGCAAGCATTGCCCGTGGTACACCTGCGTGGTTGACCTGGTTGTACCACGGGAATTTTTTTTTCGCCCGTGGAACACCTGAACACTTTTGAAATAAAACTAATGCCCTCAAAAACGTAACTTGTAAAAAAACCAAGCTTCGCACGCAATTCAGTTCTTCTACCATAAAAAGTTGTGAGATCCATGTAACACCAAGTCGCTTAATTTATTTAGTCCCTACTTAAGGGTCCTTTTGTTTTAAGTTATTACATAATTAGCTAATCTAACAACATCATATAGTGACCATATCAATATTAAAAATCTTATGTTTTGAATCAATAGATCGACTTGGCAATCGCACTAAACAATCTCATTTAATATAACTTATTACTAATTGTATTACTTGTGAGTTACATTGTGTTTTCATGCGATGGCCAAGTCGATCTATTGATTTTAAACATAAGATTGATATGGTCACTATAAGATGTTGTTAGATTAGCTAATTATGTAATAACTTAAAACAAAAGGACCCTTAAGTAGGGACTAAATAAATTAAGCGACTTGGTATTACATGGATCCCACAACGTTTTATGGTAGAAGAACTGAATTGCGTGCGAGGCTTGGTTTTTTAACAGGTTATGTTTTTGAGGGCATTTCATTTCTTTTTAGGGTTCCGTACCTCAAAATAAAAAAACGGAACCCTTATAGGATCACTTTGTTGTCCGTCTGTCTGTCTGTCAAGACCCTTTTTCTCACGAACGAGAAGAGGTATCAGGTTGAAATTGATAACGAATATTAAAGTCCATAAACCACACAAGATCTAAAAATTTAATTTTTTTACAACGACGCAATCAAAAGATATGGCTTTTTATGTCCTCATCTCCATACATTTACGACGGTCGGTCGGTCCGTCGGTCGGTCGGTCCGTCGGTCGGTCTGTCCGTCACGCTTTGGCCTAGCGGCTAAACCAATAGTCCGATTGACACCATACTTTAAATTTAAAATTTTCTCGTAAGTCCATCGAAGGACACTGAGTGGTTTCATGCTGGCTCTCTTTTTGAGGGTAGCTGTCATACAATGGAAATGAAAAATTGCAATTTTCTCAACAACGGCTGAAACGATCTTGATGAAACTTTGCATGACTAAGAATCTTCATGCCAGGTATCTTTTGGCAGTATCCATTGTTCTGTGAAAGTTCATATAAGGGGTGTTCCCTTACTACTAAAACTTAAAAATGTGATTTACTCCAAATCGGTTTCAATGAGCTTATTTTAATGCTTCAAATTGAAATTCTAAATTGATTGTGTACCTGACTGCATATTTCATTTAAACATTTTTACATAAATCTAGTGTAGGTAACTTTGTATTTCCATATTGTTTGAATGGAATTACAAACTTAAGTTTGCACTTGGTCCTTATTTATTATCCGCAGCCCTTCTATAGTTAGAGCATTCGGCTCTCGATCCGAAAGTTCTGGGTTCGATTCCCGGTGGGGACACTGTGGTGGGGAACGAAGACTCTCGTATATAGCGACAAAGTAAGTGCAGTGCTGCTGTACCATTTATTTTAAAATACAGTCTCAAAAAGGAGTGAATGAAGTCTTCAAAAGGTGCAATGTCCTCTATCTACTAGGTCATAATTTTAGAGATACCTACTTACCTAATTCTTATAACACGGAAGTCTTAGTGGGGGAATCGAGCGCTCAGAAAAGTACGTACTATTAATTTTTTATGGCTTTTTTGGAAAAGAAACATCAGCAACGAAATCAAATAATATTTGTCTTCATAGCACGCGTTTAAATAATTTCATATTATTTGCTGATTTTGGTGTGATATTTTGTGCATTGGTTAACTCTGCATATAAAAACCACCAAATAAGTTTTTCTTTCAAAACTCATCTCCCAAGGGTGTGAAATAAGGGAAGTGATTAAGTGTAAATCATTGTCAATACAATACTTGTAGAAATTATCCAAATCTGATTGCAATAACCTACAATCATCAGAGGATACAGCACCATAATTTTTTGTATCATCTGCATTAATAAGATGTTGTGAGTTATTTAAGCATATCGACATATTATATCATTAACGTACAAGATAAATAATAGGGGACCTAGGTGAGACCCCTGGGGGACCCCAGAAAGTATAAGAAGAAGCTGAGAGGTATAGCCTGTCAACGCTACAGCCTGGCTGCGATTAAATAAGTATGATGTTATCCATCTTAGGAGATCGCCGTGTATACCGAGTTCCTCAAGCTTTAGAATTAGATTAGAATGATTAATTTTATCGAATCGATTAATCTTATCGGTATACACGGCATCCACTTTTCACATATTTTATTTAAAATAAAATTAGTGAAAGTCAACAAATTAGTAGCAACACTTCGCCCTTGACAAAAACCATGTTGATAAATAGACACGTATTGGTATATTGCTGAAGAAATGGTTTAAGTTACTATCTTTTCAAAAACCTTGCCGAAATATCCTATGATTCGTAACGAGACACGCATCACCATTTTGTAAATAGTTGTGATTAGCGTTTTTTCCACACTGAAGGAAAATTACCTTCAGAAAAAGACGTTACACAAACGACAACACGCCTACATCACGGGAAAATGCACTGACTCGGCACTACGAGAGGTGGTAGGGAAAATAGAGTGTGCGATACAACACAAACTATCAACACTAGGCATATTCACAGACATAGAATGAGCCTTTGACAAGACAACGATCCACAGCATGAGAACTGCATTAGAAACCCACGGGGTGGAAACAACCCTCAAAGATTGGATATGCAACATGCTAGAACAAAGGGCAATACGGGTAACATTGAACGACAAAACAAGAGCCGTAGTAGCGAGAGGATGTCCACAAGGGGGAGTACTGTCTCCGCTACTATGGAATCTTATAATAGACAGCCTCCTCACACAACTAAATGATAATGGCTACTTCACAGTAGGATATGCTGATGATATCACTATCCTAATCAACGGCAACCAAGAAAACACCTTATGCAACCTCATGGAACAAGCACTGAAGATAGTAGAGAAATGGTGCGATAAACATAATCTTTCCGTAAACCCTACCAAAACCGAAATAGTCCTTTTCACGAAGAAAAGGAAACTCCCAGCAATGGAAATGCCAAAATTTTTCAGAACAGAACAAACTCTCTCAACCGATGTTAAATACTCGTACCTTGGAAAAACCCTAGACAACAAATTAACTTGGCAAAAACACCTAGACAACACAGTTAAAAACGCCAGTATAGCCATGTTTCAATGTAAGAGACTCCTAGGACAGAATTGGGGTCTCACACCTAAAATTGCGCACTGGCTGTACACAACAGTAGTAAGACCAATAACCACATACGGAGTGCTGGTATGGTGGTCCAGGACGACCCTAAGTACCGCTCGAGCGGACCTAGAAAAACTACAGAGACTTGCTTGCATCTGCATCACGGGTGCAATGCGTACCACACCAACAGCCGCTCTGCAGGTGATGCTAGACCTGCCACCGCTACACCTATACATACAACAGGAGGCAACTCTAGCATCACTCAGACTGGGACTGTCAGGGACACTAAGCACAGACTCCAGAATTCACCACACAAAAATAAAAGACAAGGCCTTAAGCCACCAGCCGCTTTTAGCCGCACCATGTGACAGGATACCTAAACAAAACACCTTCAAAAAAACATATAACATAAACCTGCAAGAAGAGACACATGACTACTCAGGTATTAACGAACTGCGCATATATACCGATGGGTCAAAAACAAAACTGGGCACAGGTTCAGGCACATACTCACAAGATCTTAACATAGAAATATCAAGTGCCCTAGGACAATATAACACGGTATATCAATCCGAATGTGTCGGCATTATACAAGCTGCACAAGCAATAACAGCAAGGAACATCACTAATACTAGCATTCGTATAGTCTCGGACAGCGCATCGGACTAATACTACAATGCCATGAAGAATTACAGAAGTCATCACAAAAGAACAACATAACATTACAATGGATAAAAGGACACAGTGGTTCTCTGGGAAATGACGCGGCAGATCAATTGGCAAGGGGAGGATCCAACGAGATCTATGAAGGACCAGAACCAATGCTGCCGCTACCTTTCAACCAATTTCGAACATGGATACGAGAAAAAACACGAAATGAAGCAGACAAACAATGGAATGACATTGCAACATGCAAACAATCCAAAAAAATTATAACATCAACTAACACACGCTTAACAAGACGACTACTACAGATGAACAGGACTAAGCTCCGCAATGTAGTTGGCACAATAACAGGGCACATTGCTCTCAACAAACACTACCACACTATAGGTATATAACAGACAGCCCTCTATGTAGGGCCTGCATGGAAACGGACGAAACCATTGAACACGTCATTCTAGAATGCAAAGTAATTAATAGTATCAGAGAAAACACACTTGGAACAGACATAACCCTTGATCAAATACCCAACAGACTGGACAAACTGACTGAGTTCTGGCAACAGTTAGGGTGGCTATCTTAATGGCCACCTAGGCCCTCACACAATGGTCCTTACAGGACTAAGTGCGGAAACCACACACTTAACTTAGAACTTAGAAAGACTTTTTGAAATTTTTTGTAATAGGCGTAGATAATTCTTTAGTGCACGTTTTTATGAAAATAGGATGAATTACATCCGTACCACTTCCTTTTTTTTCATCTACTTGCTTTAAAAGTTTATATAGGTACAGAGGTACTGAGATGACAAATCAATTAGGTACGGAACCTACAGAAGATGTAGTGGGAGAAACACTAGCACCATTGGAACTTTATTGAAAAACTGAGTTGAAATATTCATAAAGAAATTAATGATTGTAAGGCCATCACTAGAAGTTTGTCCTTCATACGACATCTTATGCGGGATGCTATAACTGGAAATTTCGAATTCATAAACGACCAAAAATAAGTTGGGCAAGTTTATCTTCGGCTTGTGGAATAAAACTATTATGTTTTTTTTTTTTTTTTTATTAAATCTTTATTTATTTATAGAGGGTTTGTTCAGTATTGAACACGTCACCCTCATAGTTACAGAGCAAAAATTAACAATAAGTGTTACAACATATTACTGTGAATTATTAGTGCTACGGTCCTTAATTGCGATTTTAACTAAGCGATACAAATATCTTGCTTCAGTTGACATTGGAGACGCCAATATGGCATTGCAAATACCCACATTTTGTTGGTCCGCAGGAAATATGTTGCGTCTTTGAGACTGGTTACGTTTGCATTCATAAAGAATGTGATAGATGTCTTCTACAACTCCACAACTAATACAGTTAGGTGAATCAGTTTTACGCATCATAAAGGCGAAGCTATTCAGTGGGATATGACCAGATCGAGTTCTCAAAGCCGTAACAATCTCCTGCCTGCCCATCTTGCTTCTTTCAAACCAGAGGGAACGAAGAAGAGAAGGCTGTATAGTTTTGTACCAAATGCCTTTACTCAAAGCTCTCTCATCGAAATATTCTGACCATACTTTAAAACAGTCCGCCCTGAGATCTGACAATATTTCTGAGTACCACGGTAAACACCCAAAATGTTCACCTTCCGATGCAGCTTCTTTGGCTAAACGGTCTGCTTCTTCGTTCCCTCGTAGACCAACATGAGCCGGTATCCATTGCAATACAATAGTTTTATTACTAAGTCTGAGGGTGTCTATAGTATTTATGATATCATAGGCCAATGGAAGCCCTCTGAAAGGTGACGTACATTTATTCAAATGTTGGAGTGCACTTTTTGAATCTGTAAATATAACGAACTTGTCAAAACAAACCGATTTTAAATACGAAAGAGCTTCTGCGATCGCTATAAGTTCAGCGTGCATTATTGAGATCTTATCAGTACTAACATGTAATTTTACATGCATATTAGTTTCGGCATCTAAAAAGGCGACTCCTATATTATTATTATATTTTGATCCATCTGTGAATACTTTATAATGCTGTGAATAGGTCTTATGCATGTGTTCAAGACAAATGAGTGCCAAAGAATGTTGGTGGAAGAATCTTTTGGGTTTGTTCACCGAGTCTAGTTTGGTAATAATGACATCCGAAAGATCCACATTGCTAACCCATGTGCCTAATGAAAACATATCTAATTGACGACTAACATATATGGGAGTAGACTGAAACCGTTTATGAATTGTAGACAGTAATGGGTTCTTTTTACGTCGCCAATAAAGATTGTTGCATAAGCTAGTTAGTGTATTTAAAAGTGAAATTAAAACATTATTATACAGAGACTTCGACTTTAACACAAATTTTCCAGCTAAATATCGCCGTCGGATAAACAACGGTTGTAAATTTAGTTCTGATTCCATCACATGCACAGGTGTGCTCCTAACAAATCCACCAATATATCTCATGAAAATATTTTGTACCTTATCTAATTTTGATAAATGTGTGACGCAGCTATTGTCATAAAGGGAACAGGCATAATCAAGTCTACTTCGCACAAGAGCAATGTATAAACGTCTTAAATGTTCTGGGTGAACTCCCCAACCTGGTCCCACTAATATTTTAAAAATGTTAACGTAATTTAGAACTTTCTCTCTGATTTCGTTAATATGCTTACCCCATCTTAAGTTTCGATCAAGCCATACACCTAAATACCTTACATTTTCAACAACTTCTATAACCCTATCATTTACTTTAACATCTATAGTTTCTCTTCGATATCCTTTCCTAAATAAACATATTTTTGTCTTAGAAGATGATATGTCCAGGCCTATATTTGACAGAAGTTTGTTTGTTACGTCTAAAGCGCTTTTTATTTTACTTTCACCCTCATTTAAGTGTTTATAGTAACAATAAAAAACTATGTCGTCAGCATATTGCGATATAAAAATTTCTTTTTCAAGATTTTTACATACGTGCATCGTTACCACATTAAACAATAATGGAGATAGTGGGTCACCCTGCGCTAAACCACGATTCGTACGTCTACAAATAAATCCGGTGTCTGTTCTAATTTGGAGATGTCTTTCTTGCAGAAAATTCCATAAGTATTTGCAAATTTTCGAACCCACTTCTAAATTATCCAAAATAGAGAGCAATATTACATTGTCGACATTGTTGTAAGCACTGTCAATATCTAAGAAGCAACCAGCTGTAGAGAAACCCTCCGAGAAACCTATTTGTATTCTTGAAATTAAAACACTAAGATTGTCCATACAAGATCTATTTTTCCTAAAACCTACCATATTTTCGGAAAACATATTTTTGTGTTCGAGGAACCACTCTAGTCTTCTATTAATGATATTGTGAAATATTTTGCAAAGACATGATATTAAAGAAATTGGACGAAGAGCCGACACAGTCCCTGGGTCTCGGCCAGGTTTTGGGATGGGTATTATAGATATATTCCGCCACTGAACCGGTACAAAACTATGAACTAAAAACTTATTGTACAAACCTAACAATATGATTTTTCCATTCTCTGGTAAATTTTTAATCATAGAATAGGTAATATCATCACACCCAGGAGATGTATCCTTATTTTTGATACACTTTTCAAATTCCTGCATGGAGATAGCCGCTTCGATTTTTGATGAGCATAGCTTAAAGCCTGGCTGGTAAGAACCTACATAATCAGGGGTCAATGTGTATAGCAGCTGTGTAGCATTTTGTGGCGGAATATACTGTCTAGATGCTCTGTAACCCTTCATCCACCTCATTTTATTCCAAACGTCACCTGGTGAGACAGTCTCGTCTATGGAGGAACAAAATCCTTGGAAGTCTTTACCTACGGCTTGGCGTATAAGCTTTTGAGATTCACTTATTTTCCTAAGCAATGTGTCATAATTGATTGGAATCGGATTTTTTCTAAATTCGGCAAGAGCAAGTCTACGTTCTGCTACAGATTTTGACAATTGTGGAGTCCAATATTTTCTGGGTATAAAGTTTTTTTCGGGATTTTGATTTATCTTAATTATGGGTATATTTTTGTCTGCTGATTGGTTTATTGTATATAAAAATGCATCATAAGTCTTCTGTAAGTCTTCATAAACTATAAAATCATTAAAACTATCTTTCAAACCATTTTTATATTTGTTCCAATCGGCTTTTTTATAGTTTTTTTTAACAGAAGGAGGGTTGAAAGTTAACAGAGTAGTGGACATTTTGATCATGAGATGATCGCTTCCAAGGGTTTCATTTGTAACTGTCCAGTTCATTCGTAGGGCTATGTCTGATGTTGCTAGTGAAACGTCTGGTGAAGACTCCTGCAAGACACCATCCCTTAATCTTATTCTAGTTGATAAATTGTTGTTAAGAATGATTAGATTGTTTTCAAATGACGCCTCAAAAATCATTGAACCACGCACATCAGTTTTATTCGACCAGCAAGAATGATGGGCATTAAAATCCCCTAAAATAAGTGTTTTACTATTAAATGCCGATAAAAGATTGTCCCAGTCAGTTTGGCAAGTGGCAATTCTCGGGGGACAGTACACAGAGACAACATTCTCTATCGAATTACAATTAATCAACTGTACACTAACTACTTCTATTCCTGGATTAGACAAACGCATTTGTACTCTCTGAGATTTTATGGACTTATGAATCAATATTAAAACCCCCCCATAAGAATCATCTCTATCCTGTCGATAAATATTGTAATTTCCTATTTTTAATTTACTTTCTGAGTCCAGCCATGTTTCACTTAAAGCAGCTATATGAATTTTTTCCTGTCGCAATACCTGAATAAATGACGTCAGTTTAGGTTTAATACTTTGAGCGTTCCATTGCGCTATGTTTATCTTAACATTATTTTTGGCAGCCATATGATAAATCTATTAATTTAGAAATAATTGAACAGTCTGAAATATTTTCAACGGCTAGTAAAATTAACCACTCTACACACAATTTTATACAACTCTGCACTTTTGACTGAAAGCTCAACTTTTTAAGAAAGATCACCTCTTTTAGTCTTGATAATAGCTCGCCAAAGGTAGTGACTCTTTTTACTTCTCGATCTTCAACCGATTCCTTTTCCGAGGATTGGTCTAGCTCCGACTCTAAGTTCTTGTCGTATATTGTGTTCCAATCCATATTTTGAACGTTTTCGTTTTTCTTTTTTGAAGCCGCCTTCTGGGGTCGTCCTCTATTATTATGTCTAGCTGTTTCAGGAGTGACCTGCGGTTCTCTATGAATGGTAGCCTTAGTTTGAAGTACATTAGCGTAGGAAGATCCTGCAGTAGTCATTTGAAGTGGTGATTCTTGACTAAAAACTGGTGCGTATACTTGAGTGGGTATAGGTTCTTCAATATTCCTAGTCTCCTGCTCCGGAACTGTTGGTGAGAACGGGGGAACAAACATCGTTACTGCTCTTCTATAAGTACAGTTAAATTCTGACATCAGCTCCCTAATTCTTCGTTCTTTACAATAAATCGGGCACGTTTTAGACAGAGCCATATGTTGGCCGCCGCAATTAACACATTTGTATGTAGTAGTCTCACAGTTAGCATGATATCCACCACATTTGGGACAAATTATCTTCTTTGAAGGGCACCTCTTCCTAACATGTCCTATCCTCCAGCACTGAGAGCACTGCGTGACAGGGTGAATATAAGGCTCGACCCTTATTTTAATGCCAAACACGTAGACAAACGGTGGCAGTACAGACCCTTTAAAACAAAGACGTATAGTTTCACTTGGGCACCAGGCCCCACTTCCATCACGGCGGTCAAGTCTCTTCATGGATAGAATCTGGACGTGATCTGGACAGGTTATTTCTTTCTTAACTTCGTCATCTGTCATATCTAGATCAACATTTTTAACTAGTCCATAACAATACGCAACGTCCAAGGCTTTGTAAATTAACCATCCCTTGTTCAGAAAGTTCTCACAAGTTAAGAATTTTTCTACACAAGAATCATCATCAAACTGCACTCTGATCTTAAACGCATTTAAGTATTTTATTTCTTTGACATTCGCTATTTCATTCTCCCTAAAAAGACGAGCTAAAGCAAACTGCTTGGGAAGGGTCTCTGTACTGCTTATGTATACCTGGAAAATTGCTTCCTTCTGTTTCTTTGAAGCGTGGGCAGTTTTACGCTGAACTTTTTCCCAACCTTCTTTGTCATCGTCTGTCTCCGAGCAACTATCCAGTCCCCTTTTGCATGAAGAAGGTCCCTTTTCATCTTCCTTCTTCTCTTCATCTCTGGGCAGCGGATCTTCTTCCTCTTCTTCTTCTTGCGATCTACTTTCCGCGGCGATGCATTCCTCTTCATCCATTTTTATATGATAACGGCATACTATGAATGAATCACAATGGTCAACGCTAAGCGCGCGAAGTGTAGGCAAGTATCGTAGGCCAGCACGAATACACGATAGGCAGGCAGAACCGGTTCCCGGCGGCGGGCCGTACACACGCGCGGAAACAAGTAATTGACACAACCTCTCCGCACGAGTGCCGATACGAAACTGAAAACTATTATGTTAGGAACCAAAGTTTAAATCTACATCATAACATAAAAGGGTAGTGAATCAATAAATAAATTGACGATCACGCTAAAATATTCAGAACTACGTTCTACAGAGACTAGACTGCCATATAGTAAAAGTGCAGTCCGGTAAGACCTTCACAGGGGAAAATGGGCAATTGAGATAAATCGTAACAGGAATCGTTACCTATGTTTTGACTGAAGCATCAACGCCAAGCCTTAACCGCTATAAATGTGAAGTTTGTTTTAAGGTTGACTGTAAGACAAAATTAAGAACTGAATTAGAAAAGATTAGAAGCTGGGGCCCGCGACTTCTTCTGCGCAGGTTTATAAATTGTAGCCTATGTGTTATGCTGATGTATATTATTGTAAAGTTTCATTAAAATACATTCAGTAGTTTTTACGTGAAAGAGTAACAAACATCCATCCATCCATTCATACTAACAAACTTTCGCGTTTATAATATTAGTAGGAGTAAGTAGGATTTGTGGGTTTGAAATTTGTATGAAAATCTGAAGTCTTATTCTGCAATAATTCGTGTTTTCTTTCACCCCCTTAAAGATGATAATCTAAAAATGCTGATACCCTCGTGTTTTCTTACTTTTGTACTCTCTCAATCCAAATGTTTATGCTTATAAAAAGTCATAGCTCATTTCATCCCCTTGGGCGGTGATTTTGGAAAAATTATGATATCGTATTTCTTTACATAAGCTTAAATCCAAATAAGTAATTATACCTACATATCATTCGGATTTCAAGTTATTTACCAAAATGTTTCGAAAAAAAATAAATTATTCTTATAAAGGACAGATATAGGCTTTTAAGTTGTAGTTATTTAGGCTTTTATGAAATTGCGAGATTCTCAATAGATTAGTGAGATCATTATTCCTATAATTCTAAAGCTATTTTTTTCATTTGTCTTATATTTGAAAGTACACAAAATAAAGTTTTTATTTTTAGTTTGATATACAAAACAAAAGGTTCGAAAATTGTTCGTCTTAAATGTCGTCCGATTTCATCATTAGATTCGTTATACTTTGTTTCAGATAATATTTTTCGAAAATTAAATTAAAGCTTCTGCTACCTTAATGTCTTCCCAATCATGCTTAAAAAAATAAAAAAGTTGGATAGGTAAGTATTTAATTAAAAAAAAAAAAATGCAAAAATGTTAGTACTGAAAATTGAGTTTACCTAAAATTCGCTGTACAAAACGGCAATTTCATAGGTAAAGACCTATTATTAACAGACTTCATAAAACCCGGCCAAGTGCGAGTCGGACTCGCGCACCGAGGGTTCCGTACCTGTTTACCATAATATGATGTACTAAAATCTTTTGATCTTTGACTTTAAAAACTCCGCGACCATCGTACTTGACCCCTCTTTTATAGAAAATATCTTGAAACGGGAGCTCACCTTAAGGTGATCCGTTTTCCATACAAAAATTCAAACGACTTGCATGCTTACGCGGGACTTAAAATTCTGTTGAAAAACGAACGAATACTGCTATTTTTAGTTAAAATTTTCGCTAATTAATACAAAAATACAGTTAATGTACTGAAAGTACTATTTTTGTTAGCAATTTTTGGTTCAATATTACGATTATGGGCGTGCGGTCAAAACTGTACGGTTGTGCTTTGTGTGCATGTGTGAGTGATCGTACTCATGTAAACACGGACTGACGAGAGTAATTGATTTTAGTGGACATATGGAGATATTTTTCTTATCGAAATTGTTGTTAGACGTTGAAGTTGCACGATAAAATTTACGCGAATCAACTTTTTGTACATAATATAGTTGGTACTTATCGCATTAAAAAATAAAACCTTATATTTGCAGCAGTGGCTCCATTTAGTTGCGTTCGGGGCTAAGCTGGCCGTCACAGATCACCTTAATCGGTTACGATTTATGACGTATTAAAAAAAACTACTTACTCGATCTCGTTCAAACCAATTTTCGGTGGAAGTTTGCATGGTATGTACATCATATATTTTTTTTAGTTTTATCATTCTCTTATTTTAGAAGTTACGGGGGGGGGACACAAATTTTACCACTTTGGAAGTGTCTCTCGCACAAACTATTCAGTTTAGAAAAAAATGATATTAGAAACCTCAATATCATTTTTGAAGACCTATCCATATATACCCCACACGTATGGGTTGGATGAAAAAAAAATTTTGAGTTTCAGTTCCATGTATAATGGGGAACCCTAAAATTTATTGTTTTAATTATATTTTTGTGTGAAAATCTTAATGAGGTTCACAGAATACATCCACTTACCAAGTTTCAACAGTATAATAGTTTCGGAAAAAAGTGGCTGTGACATACGGACGGACAGACAGACATGACGAATCTATAAGGGTCCCGTTTTTTGCCATTTGGCTACGGAACCCTAAAAAGGAGGAGGTTCTATATTCCACTGTATGTATTTTTTTTCTTTATGTATGTTCACCGATTACTCCGTCAGTTGTGAACCGATTTGCAAAATTCTTTTTTTATCCGATAGGGTATACTCCTGAGGTGGTCCCATTGTCACCAAGTCAGGATCTGATGAAGGGATCCTGAGGAAATCGAGGGAAACCCTCAAATTTTATAGGCACTAATTGCGTGTTTCATATATTTTTCAAAGCTATACAAGTACATAGCCCTTTTGGTGCCGGCAAAAAATAGTACCAACCCTTAGGTGTCGTAAAAGGCGACTAAGAGTTAAATACCAGAGAATGGGCAGCAGCACCTTTCTGTGACGCCAGTGCGGTGCCGGCATAGAATAGTATCAACTCATCTCTACCCGTGGGTGTCGTGAAAGGCGACTAAGGGTTAACGAACCAAAGAATGGGCAGCAGCATCCTTCTGTGTCACCCGTATGGTGCCGGCATAGAATAGTACCAACCCATCTCTAACCGTGGGTGTCGTAAAAGTTGACTAAGGAATATACACCGGAGCATAGGCAGCAGCATCTTTCTGTGTATCGTACCATCTTACAAACTGCGGTCACCGACAACAGCGGTCGCCAGCCGCAAAGTTTACAAGTGTGGTGACTATGGTACTACCCCTCCACATTGTTCCAGCAAAAGCTGAAATTTTGGAGGGAGCTTATCTCCCTGTCCTGTGGTGAACATTTTATGGGATGTTGTGATACTCGTACAAGTATTTGCTCCGGGTATTCATCATATCATGTTAATGATCTGGTGATGGATGATTTATCATTGTTGTTTCTTGATGCTGCTCAGTTTAGAAAATTATTTTATATTCTTTCTTTTATTAAGATGATACATGCATCACTGTAATAGAAGTACCTCAATCCGTTTGCGGAGGAACATCAAAGTCCCTAAAACACAGGTTTTTAACTTAGTTTAGGGATCTGAAATAAAAAAAAAAAAAAACTCCTTAACCGTTAGGAGTTGGAGGATAATTCTTTAAAATTGTAGTTACGTTCTTTAAAATCGATAATTTGAAGCATTTGTGGCCGAGTGGAAGTTGCTCTTTCTTTGCGATCACGAAAATTAAGTTAACTTTGGACGTGGTGTAGTCAGAACCTGAATGAGTGACCGCTAGTGGCACAACAATTAGAGCATTCATTCTGTCAATTGTTAAACGATTTTCAAAATTTCTTGTTTTTTACTGATCATCAATTTTAGAGTTAGAGATTCAGAGATTTATCCGTGAAATGCTCTAACCTTTTTAGTGACATCATGATTCTAAACAGTGACATGACAACACCAAGTTTATTGTGTATCAAAAGATCAGAAGGCCTTTTAAATGGTTTTTCCTAGCTACATTTAAGGAGTGATTATCAGATTATGATTTTATAACAGGATCAGTCAGGGTTACCAACCACCTGTTGGTGCCTGTACCTTAAGGTGTTTGCTTGACACTAAAACTTGTAAAATAAAAATAGTTTTAACAAAAACGAATCACCTCCTTCAAAAAATTTTAAGGAATCTATTAGCACTAAAAAGTATAAAATAACCATAGCAGTAATTATCAGCAACGTAGTGAAATAATAGAAAATAACCAAGCCTATGTTTGTTTATTTCAATTATAAATTTACAAGAAATAGTTCATTTTGGAGTCGGTGCCAGCCAAGTCGCAAAACCAATTGAAGTATGGGCTACTAGCGAAATATCATTTAAGTGCACTAACTCGCGCTACATAAGCTGTAGGTATGCCGTTACCAAATTACGACGAGTTTTCATTTTCTATCTCGTGCTTTCTTTCTTAACCGACTTCAAAAAAGGAAGAGTTTCTTTGTTCCAATGTATGTACTTTTATATAAAATCTTAACCATTGACAATTTATTATGGGATCCCCTCGAAGGTGAATGAAAAAGCAGTTCAACGTCTTCTGTAATAAAATAAACTAGATAAGGTATATTGTTTCCTGCAATGCAACTTCTTGGCTGGCACCGACTCCAAAATGAACTATTTCTTGTAAATTTATAATTGAAATAAACAAACAAAGGCTTGGTTATTTTCTATTATTTTACTACGTTGCTGATAATTACTGCAATGGTTATTTTATACTTTTTAGTGCTAATAGATTCCTTAAAAATTTTTGAAGGAGGTAATTCGTTTTTGTTAAAACTATTTTTATTTATGGTACACGATCATCATCACCGCTAGAGGGCCAGATAAAGTGTCCCGGGCATTGACGTAAGAAAAACGCCTGGCGTAGTTGCCAAAATCTTTGCTGCTAAAGGGCCCCATACAAAGCCCTGCCTGCAGGGCCCTGCTTGCAGTGCCACTGCCAATCGTACTTTGTGTGGGCATGCAGGGCCGACAAAATCGCCGTTACATCGGCCCTGCAAGACCACACACAGTACGATTGGCAGTGCGCACTGCAAGCAGGGCCCTGCAGGCAGGGCTTTGTATGGGCCGTTTAAAGTGGCACATTAGTTGCCAGCACCGATTTTTTTTTAATGTTAAAAAATATAAAAATGAGCAAACGAGCAGGGGGGCCACCTGATGGTGAGTGGTCACCACCGCCCATAGCACCCACTGTCTTATTAGTGGCATATTTTGACACTAATAAGTCAGCAAAGCGCGTTGCTCACTTTGTGAACTAAGATGGTATGTCTCATCTGCCGGTAAACCATTGACGTAAGAAAAACGCTGCGCTGGCGTAGTTTCCAAAATCTTTGCGGTAAACGTTCAAGACGTTCTGAATAAAGGCCAGGTTAAAAGTACCCTAAACCGACGAGCATGTATGAAAGGATTGATGAAGGTTCAGGAAGCAAGGGAAGTATGTCAAGATCGTAGCAGGTGAAGAACTGTGGTCTCTGCCTACCCCAACGGGAACAAGGCGTGATGTTATGTATGTATGTATGTAAACGCACTTGGTTTCAAAGAAATTTGACTCCGAGCGAAGCAAGGAGGTTTTTGTTCTGAGCTTGGTTTGCTTTACAGAGAGTTTACAGTAATAGTTGACAATGAATGTCAGTGTCACATGGATTTTATAGCGATTTTATAATATTTTCTTACTGTTATTTTTATTGTTTTTATATTTTCTGTTTACATATCTGTACACATTTACACTGTTTTTTATTATATTTTTGTTATAGTTTTGATAGATATTTTTTATTATATTCAATGGCTCGTTTAAGTGACAATTACTACCATCGCAAATACTATCTCGAACGTGATGAAGTCCCGACGCAATCTGTGATGAAGGCAAAAATGTCCACAGCGCTAGCAGAAGTTTACTTCAAATCTATGAATCCGCATCTGAAGGTGATCGCTGGTCTTCATCCTCGTATACCCGGAGGTGGCACGGAGTGGTACATGCCTCCAGAAGAGTTGCTCGCCGGTAGAGCTGTACTAAAACCAATCTCGAGGGAACAATTAGAAGAATTCAGCAGTGATGGTCTCCTTAGTTTAGGAAAAAACTTGAAACATTCTTACTACAAACATATGGCTAAACAATTCAAGCAAAGCCTTCAACAGAACGACACTGACTGGAGGAACAATATAATGAAAAGCAACGACGAAGCTTATCTCGAATTTAGTAAGCGGGAATCTAAAAATAACACCGACAAGCTGTTAAAAGCTGTATGGCAGTTCGAGAATGTGTGCAGGACGTCGCTAACCAATCTGGAAGATAAGGTTCGGATGGCAGCTGCCAAGGAAATCGAACGAATAAGGGAAGATGCACACCAATATATGACTAAACGGCTCGCACAGTTAGTCAAAGCGCAGTCTACTCAAATGTATGATGAATATGAGAATAAATTAAACGAACACAAGGAGAAAGCCAAATCAAATTTCATTGAAGAACTTAAAAAAATTAAATTGAATACAGCAAATCAAATACATGACGCAAACTACGATAAACATTTATCGATAGAAAAATTGAGGCATTTTCTTCATTGCAAAAGTTTAGCTTGTCAAGTTTATGTAGCTTTTAAAGAAAAAGAGGCCTGTGAAAATGAAATGGAACTATCTAAGCGTGAACATAAGAAAAATGTAAGGTGTCTGAAAGAAGAAATACTTTCCAAAGATGAGGAAATTAAAAGAGAGGAAGAGCTGAAAATAACACGCGACAAACTAAATAGTATTTGGAAAAAGAAAGTATGTCACGTGGTTAAAAAATTCCAATTATTTGTAGAATACTGCCTGCAACAAATGCCAGAATACGCAGAATTTTTCGTTAACATGGAAAAACTTATGTTTTTACAATTAAGTGCGGTAATTGAGAATTCAGATGTTGAATGTGATGTAATTACGACACCACTTGAACCAAATTTTAAAACTCCTGAACTCATGCCTATACCCTTCTACTTGGTTTACGATAAAGGGTTCAAACCTGAGATTCATCGGGACCTGTGTCCAAAACGCGTTACTTCAAGCCCTTCCCATTTTCCTGTCATGATCATCAATAGGAAAAATATTTACTCTGCCTGTGACAAGTTTGAAGTATTTCCTGATAAAGTAGTTGAGTTTATAACGAGAAACATTAAAGAAGACACAGAAGACGATGATATATACGATTTGATGGTTCCTAAAAAACATACGTCAACCATGCAACTGGCCGAAATCAGACAAGAAAGCTCAATGATGCAAGCTCTTCAACAAGAGTTGACTAATATACGGGATCTCCCGGTGAATTGTCCGGGATGTAAATTACCTTATTGTTTTTGTAAGCCTAAAGACGGTATCCCAAAAATGACATCCTTTACCACCTCTCAAACTATATATACAACGCTACCAAGAAAGCTTGAGAGTATGACTAACAGTACAGAGTTACAGATGAGACGTGAACCTAAATGGGAGAGTTACTGTGAATACTTAGCTTGTGCGGACTGCAAATGTCGTAAAACTGTTAAAAAACCATTGTACGAACATCTGCCACCTTACATGAAAAAAATGTCGCCGTATGGACCTCCAGAGTTGCCTAACTATGAGACCTGTGATTTGGAAACTCTAAAAGCTCTAGTTAAGGAAGCAAATAAAATACGACCACAAATTTTAGAGGAAGAAGCTAAAGCGCCTATGTTTAAGGATGCGAGCACACAGTATTCGGACCATGCCTTCGATGCTTTGTGTACTAGCTTGTCTGATGGCAAACTCCGTAAATTTATTACTGCGTTGTCGGAGAGCAGAAACAAAACAGTTACTGATGAAGCTCCTTTCAAATTGGTGGATGGCTCTCTAAGTCATGCTTCGTTGAGTAAGACAGCCAGTTCTTTTGCCACTGCTAGAGCTCGTTCATTGCGGAATCTTTTAGAGAGCAATTCAGATTTGGAAGAGATATTTCAGAAAAAGAGCTGTGATTTCAGTGATTTGTTCTTTGATTAATTCATAATTGTCCGTACATGAAAATTGTTCTTTACGATTTTTGTCTTTTAAAGTTTCGTCGGCTGGGTTATTCAGTAGGTAGTTACCGTCAACAAATTCTTAAATGTTCTGATTTCGCTCCGGGTCGGTAGTGCTATCGATTTGTACGCACGGCAGAGAGCACATAGAAAACAAAACCAGTATAAGCTGAACCAGCGCTACGCTACAAACGCCAGAAACCAGACTTGCTCAAGGTCAAATTGTTTCTACCGACGAACTGCTGAGTGTATCATTGATAGTATGTAACAAGGTAAGGGTGGTTTTCCTTCAGAGCTGAGTGAGGCAGCTAAGCTAAATAGAGCAATTCTATTGGATTGGTTGGAACTTTCCAAGCTCACAGCTAAGCTCCTTCACCCAGCACTGGAGGAAAACCACTCTTACATCGCTACAGTCAACAGCAGGTCAAGCTTGCCACAGTGCGACTTACGTGTCTATGATCACAGTAAAAGTGTTCTACAACTTTTGGGAATTTAAACAAAAATCATACAAATTCACCCAAACAATTCGGACACCTTGTTGCACTTGACCAGATGAAATTTTAATTTTATATGAAGAATCAAGTTAAAAAGTTGTCAAACAGGACATGCAGTACTTCGACAGGAACCTCCGAGGAGTGGCAGCAACTTGCTCTTGACAGGAACGATATGAGAGCGGCAGCACAGGATATATTTAAGTTGGAAGAAACTGACAGCGAGGAAGAAGAACCCGATCAAGATATCTAATCAGCTAAGGCACTGAAAGCCCGACCTTCACCACCATCAACGCTCAATCCTACTACGATTAACCCGTCTCTCCTATTTTCCTATACTGGCTACAGGCTGAACAGTCGGTCGGTTGAGGCCTCTGGTTGCGATCAGTTGGTCATCCCCTCCACTCCTAGAGCGTGTCTTTCCTAAAAACTCGCGCCCTCTGGTGTTACCCGGCTTGCCGGGGACAGGTCTGCCTGGCTGGATGTGGTGCTCTATCTATCTAACTATAAGAATCAAGTTAAAAAGTTGTCCACCAGAGAAGTTTATCAATCACGTGACCATACAGCAGTACAAAAAGTAAAAAATTTAAAAATCATGTCTCAAGTGTGAGTCTACTCCTTTACTATGGACTCTGTTTCATGTATTCTATGGAGTAGACTCACACTTGAGACATGATTTTTTAATTTTATATATAGGTACTTTCTTCAGAGAAGTTTCTTGATATCATGAGTAGAATCACTGGGCTTCGGGAGCAGAACATTCACGCTCTGTATACGCCTTCTCGTTCTTGCGCACGTTAGCATATTCGCGAATAATATCTGTAATTTTGGTTAAATTGGTGCCTGCTTCACGCACGGCCAAAGAGCGCACGGCTGCCAACCAAGTCCCACCCAACAGTGTCACCATATAGTCCCTGGTGTCACCACACCGTATGTCGCGAACTGCGAAATCATGGCAACACTGAAAGGACGCCGGCCATGCATTGACGTAAGAAAAACGCTAAACGCCCCCTGGCGTAGTTTCCAAAATCTTTGATCCCTGTAGATTGCCTGTCGAATGTGCAGGCCATTGACGTAAGAAAAAGCGGCGTAGTTTCCAAAATCTTTGCGGCCATGCGAAAACATGATTGATGACAAATGTCATTTGAATTTGACGTTTCGCACACGCTGCACTACCTCATTTTCGTATGCAATGATATTCTGGCGCGCTAACACCGCACACAGTGTTCATATGCGAGTAATAAACCGTAGTGCTATACTGTGATAAGATAAAGCAGGGAGTCCCCGATCGTGTTTGTTGATACCAAAGATTTTGGAAACTACGCCACGCAGCGTTTTTCTTACGTCAATGGTTGATACGGCACCTTACGGATGAAAACGCCTCCGTAAGCTGTGGATCGGCATAAATAATGCGTACTAGTGTGCTCTTTTTCAATCGACAAAGTGCGAAAGGCCATGTCCCTCAACACAGAGTCCTCAGAGAAAAAAACTGCATAAAAAATTATTTTGACGATGCCAAAAAATAGTCATGAAATCAAATCAAATCAAAATCGTTTATTCATTGTTGGATATTAAAATCTCTTAAGCTAAACTACATCGCTTCACAAACAATGTGGCGCCATTGTGGGAAAAAAAAGAAGCGACAATAAAAACCCACGCGCTCTTAGTAATAGTCATAAATAGTCACCATAAGGAAAAAAATTGTCGCGTTACGCGTTCGCGAAATAAAAGCCTCTAACAATATCAAAATCCATTCTTTTTTTTGACAACTTGAAATCAATATCAAATAATTTTGTGTACGCGACTGTACAAAGAAAAAATGTATGGCGAAGTTAACATGCATTTTTAACATACTTCTTCAAGGTAAACCAGACCAAAGTGATTATGGTTTGAGACGACTATTTATTGACTATTTTTTGACATCAGTATCAAACAGAAAAACCTAACCGTTCTGCAGGAATCTGCGTCCGTGAAATGCTATGCACAGAATCCTCAGCAACCTACCCCTGTAACTCTGAAATCCTTGAACGACTATTTTTGAGAATTTGGAAGTCAAGACGACTATTTCAAGACTATTTTTTAAAATAAAAACAAAGTCGATAGTCCCCACGGTTTGCTTGCATCAAAGCTGGGGATTCTGTGTATAGCCTATGCCCATAATCCTCAGCAAACCATAGCTATAACTCTAGAATTGTAACGCGCCTATTTTTTTCTTTATGGTGACTATTCATGACTATTCTTTGGCATAGTCAAAATAATTTGTTATGCAGTTTTTTTCTCTGAGGATTCTGTGTTGAGGGACATGAAAGGCCGTGATCAATTTGGCCCGACCCATAAGAAGAGAAAGCTAAAGGACCACAGACTAGGTGTATACGACTATTTCTTTCTTTCCTATAGCTTCATCTCTACCGGATCGCTAACCGTGTGCAGGCACCGACCCAAAAACCCTAGCGATTTTGAACTGGTTTTTGATAATATTTTAATTTGGTCTCTGCCTACCCCGACGGGAACAAGGCATGATTTTTTTTATTCTCAACAGAAACTCAAACGTAAGGAACCTTGAAACTTGGCCTAGAGAAAGCGATTAAGTTATTATGAAAAATTATTTTTCTGTTAACACAACGCAGTAAAAATTTTTTTCTCGTAAAATATCGATTCCCGATCGGCAGAATGGAGTTTAGTCGTAGCCTATCACAGAATAAAAAAGCTGTCATGTCACTAAGAGAGATGACACTTTTTATTTTTTGACTATGTTTCATTCTGCCATAAGAGAATCGATATTTTACGAAAAAAAAAACCGTAATGTAGCGAAAATGATCTTAAGTTAGAATAATGAAAAACATTGATTAGTCTATAAAAATCTTTTATTAAAAAAATCACTGCGATATTGTGTATAGCCGGCGCGGACAAACCCGAACCGACGTCCTACGCACAGGTCTCGAAATACAGTTTTTTAATAACAATTAAATCTATACCATATGATCTTATCGCCCGCCGTGCGGGATCTATTCCAACTTTAATTACATCTAAACATAAGCACATCGGAACAAACAAAAATGCAGAATGATTGAAAATACAAAATACATTTACATTACAATAGTTCTGTGAAATCCAGTAAATACGCAGTCTGGCGTTTCTATAAATACAATTAGTGTTATAATTATAATTTTGTAACCGTTCTCGCTGCCCGTTGGTTCTGTGATACGTCCCGAGTCTTACACCCGTCGGATTACTGTACCATATATCTTAAGTGATTAATTTCAGTCCTAGAACTGGCCAATGGCCTCGCGTCCAACTTTCCACAACATTCGACACTTCGCTACGTAGGCAATGCCAGCTATCCAGATACTAAGGCAGCTTTTCTATCAGTGCTGTGCAAGGGAGCTAGATCCCAACCAAATAGGATTGCGCCATTTTTCTAGCTTGTGAAATGCGCTGTCAAATAGAACAAACCAGTAGGTTGGAATTTTCTAGCTCAAAGTTGCACTGGTGGAAAAGAAGCCTGTAGAATCAAGATATCTATTTTTGATTCGCTCGTCACACCTCGAGCGATTTGTTTGTGTTGATTATCGAGATCCAAAGTTTCGTGGAGCTCCTGAACACACGATGCAACTACAACGAAACTCGTTTGAAACTAAACTTTCTTGTAATCATTTTAGTTGTCTTTAAAAATACTAAAAGCGTACTTCAATTGTTGAAAGTCGCGACACGGTTTTCGCAAAACGGTTTAATTGCAATTAGGTTGAAACGCGTTTTAAACGCGTCTAAAACTAGTTGCGTTATGTTTGTATGTAAGACAATATGGGCATGAAACCTGATAGAGTTGCAGTTTGCGTTGCGACGTGTGTTTAAAGACCTACATTTTCTTACAATTTAATCTATCCATGGTAAGTAGTAGTTTAGTACGTAGTTTTTTAGCCAATCATGTGACCTAGCTGTCAACAGCACCGACAGCACGGTCCCCGGTCCCCGTGCTGGTATTCTCTAAATTTAATTTTTGACTTTTAGACCATGTTCAGGAGTGGTGAATTCTCCACGATGTTTTTTTGCGCGATTCACGTACAATGCCGCATTGTTTAGCCGCGAAGTTACCAAATTGTTAACGATTAAGCAATTCTACGAAAAATACTAGTCCGAAATTCTAAAATTTTGTCATTTTATCTCTATGGCAGTTTTCCATAGTTTTCGGTAAATGGAAACATTTTGAAAACTGTAACTGTGACTACATTTTCTTTTCGATTCTTTTTACACGGTGCTTCAGAGGTATTAAAAACTTGACGCCTTGGGGGGCAAAATATTGTCAACTTAGGGGTAAAATATTGGTGCCTTGGAAGGCATAGTGTCGGCGTCTTGAGTGGCAAAATGTTGACGCCTTGGAGGGCAGCTATAAGAAAGAAAAAGTTATTTGACAATTTCTTTCCTACGCATCCCTCCGAGACGCGGAAATTTTGCCCCGCGTAAGTCTGACATTCTGGGCAAAATTCATTTAATTTTATAGGATTTGCGTCAACACGAAAAGAAGAAGTCTGACATTGGCCCGTAGACTAGTCTCGTTGTAAGCGGAGTATGGACGCGCGTGGCCCTGTGGCGTGTAGGTGTTATAGTGGGTGTGAGCGTGGCGCTTAGCTGTAGAGGTCGTCGTCGCCGCCCTCCTCCTGGAAGGTGGGCTGGTCCCCGCCCGAGGTCCCTGTGCCGCCCGTGCCGCCGCCGCTCGTCGGGAACCTGAAACAACCGGATTCTAAGTTAACTAATGTCACACTCCAGACACTACATACATAGAGCGCCAATTTGTAATTGGAAGGTCGCGTAGGCTCGCATATCCAGTACAAAATACCCTCAGAAGGACCCTCGCGGGCGATTGCGCGCGGGGGTGCGGGGTGGATTGTAAGGGGGGCGAAGAGTGTCCATCCGTTCTGTATGATAGTACTATTGACTTTGTTCTGTGCTAATGTTTTAAAATTGGTAAGGTGTCGCTTACGGCAGATACAAACCTAATGTCAGGCTTTAAGCCCGCGTCACATAGAGGCGGTAGCGGAAGCGTTCCGGGGCCGTTATTTTTTGTAAAGTATGAGTTCTTATGCACCCTGTCCCACTGAAAAGCGGTCGCGGCGCAGTATTTTGTTCCCGCCAAACCGCCCCGGACCGCTTTCGCAATCATACCGCCTCTGTGTGACTTGAGCTTTAATGTTTCGCCGTCTTTGTTTCCCCCAATAGGTTAAAAAATAGGGCATTTACGCTTTTCGTCAAATTTAGTTTCGTTTTAGTTTGCGTGTGCCAGAACTGACGCCATTCTTAAGGTTTACTTTACAATTAATAAGGTTGGTTGTTGTAATACTGTGGTCTGCAATCATAGATTTTGGTAGATGCAAAAAAAACGGCAACTTAAAAGAGGCTTATCCTCTCTTTGCTCTCAGTCGCTTTATGGCGCAGGAAACGTATTTGCTAACATTAATCTTTCGCATAGATAACAAAAACAAGTTAATACTGTCTCCTAAACTTCGTGGTCTTCACTAAACTTTAAAATTTCAAGTTTTAAATGCGGTAAATCGAATCTCGAATGAGACTGGGCCACCAAATTTAAAGACAAAAATATTGTGTGTTGGTGTTTATGCAATAAGCGTGTGTTAAGTTGGTGTTTATGCAATGAGCGTGTGTTAAGTTGGTGTTTATGCAATGAGCGTGTGTTAAGTTGGTGTTTATGCAATGAGCGTGTGTTAAGTTGGTGTTTATGCAATGAGCGTGTGTTAAGTTGGTGTTTATGCAATGAGCGTGTGTTAAGTTGGTGTTTATGCAATGAGCGTGTGTTAAGTTGGTGTTTATGCAATGAGCGTGTGTTAAGTTGGTGTTTATGCAATGAGCGTGTGTTAAGTTGGTGTTTATGCAATGAGCGTGTGTTAAGTTGGTGTTTATGCAATGAGCGTGTGTTAAGTTGGTGTTTATGCAATGAGCGTGTGTTAAGTTGGTGTTTATGCAATGAGCGTGTGTTAAGTTGGTGTTTATGCAATGAGCGTGTGTTAAGTTGGTGTTTATGCAATGAGCGTGTGTTAAGTTGGTGTTTATGCAATGAGCGTGTGTTTGCCAATCACCTGAAGTTGGTCCCGAAGCCGCGGCTCTGCTGCAGTGTCTGCGCAAACATCTCGTACTTGCGGATGTCGTTATCGGACACGGAGCGTCGCGCGAACTTCATCGCCTCCTCGAAGTGCGCGCGGGAGATCTCTGGCACCGGGTCCTCCTCGTCCATCTGTCGGAAACGATGCAAGTAATTGAACTGTTCCAACATTTTACAGTCGTAATTAAGAACATCATAGAAGGGAAAATTAAGAAAAAGAGAAAAAGGGGTCGGCCCGAGGAGAACCTTTATGGAACAAATAAAAGAGAAAGTACAGGTCGAGTCGTATCAGGAGGTGAAGGAACTGGCGGAAACAAGGAAACATTGGCGATTACTCCACCGACAAGAGCACAGCTCTTAAGTTTAAAGAAGAAGAATTAAAATCGTAGCTTGATGAAAGGGTGTGAATCTGCCCATGAAACTGAACAACTTTTCCCATTAAACATAGGTTGAAAAACGAAATACCAAATTTGACCTTCTATACAAAATGCACTATCTGAGACTACTATCAGTTAGACATGAGCGCCGATGGCTTTGAGGCTGGCGGCGGCGCCCCGAATTGTCAAGGTCGGCAGTGGCGGCGTCGCCGGTAGCGTGATAGCGCAAGCATATTTTTAAAAGAAATGGCCGGAATAAATAAAAAGCAAAAACGTTCCCATTTATTAAAATTTAAAAATATGTATAGACTTAGAAAACTACTTGGTTCCTAATAAAATGCCCTAATAGGGGCTACCGGTAGACATGGATTCATGGGCAGACTTGTGCAATGTGCATTAAGAATATTTATTTCTTCTTTTTGGAGTAAATTGCTCCTACTTTCGCCAAAATACGCATTTCCTGCACTCCGAACTGACTCCAGTCGGAATCCAGGATGCCGGATGCCTTAAACAGAGGTTGTTTAGGACTTGCATTATGAGAAATAAAACGTATAGTCAGGTATCTGGTAGAGCTCGCGAGTATTTCAATAGGTTGCTCGACAGGTTGCTCAAGTAGCCATGGGTACTACGGTACCCAGGAGCATTGGACTAAAAATTTTTTCTGGTAGAGCGCGTGACTGGGCAGAGGATTGTTAGTCCTTTCTTGTTATTTGCTCACGATACGAGGGATATCTCCAAATGTAGTTCATTCTCATGATCTGAATGTACAATTTCCACAGCTTCTCCAAATTTGTTCAGTGTCGTAGCCTGAATCTACAATATCCAGTTTCATTCATCGGGATATCTACAAATTAAATTTGTCCAGTGTCGTAGCCTGAATCTACAATATCCAGTTTCATTTATCGGGGTATATAAAAATTAAATTTGTTCAGTATCGTTGCCCTAATCTACAATATCCACAGTTTCATTTATCGGGGTATATCCAAATTAAATTTATTCAGTATCGTGGTTTGACTCTTCAATTGCAAAGTTCTAGATATCTCGATATTGTTTATCCTTTTTGTGCATTTAGACCTATTTTGTTGCGGAAAGTTTTAAAATAAAAGGTTGGCAGATTGGAGAATTTTGTGTGGTACAATAGTGTTACTCACGTCCATGACAGCTTGCGGCGGTTGCTGCTGACGCGTGCGCTCGCGGTGTAGGTCCGCCTCTATAGCTTGTCGGATGGCGAGCTTGCAGGCTCGCTGGCAGATCTCCGTCAGGTCGGCACCACTGAAACCTTGCGTCACCTGTTCAAAATACAATATACATTCAAAAACAACATAAAGGCAACCTCGGACACTACATTGGCAGCATTCAGAATCACGAAAATATCGATTGTATCGTCCATATCGCTTTCAAAAACGTTCAAAATCACCTGTTACCGGTCATCGATGTCGTCATTAACTCCGGCGAACTGTGAAAACTGACATATTGGTTGAGGTTTTGCGAATTTGGAGGTTATATAAAAAAAAAAAAAGAATATTAACAAATTTGAAAATAACCTCTGTGACTATCAGAAGCATAGAAAAAATGGGCAAAAAGGTAAACGACGAAAAGTAAACGTGAAAGTAAGTGTTAATGGGTATGAGCAATTTTGAGCGCTGATAGCCAAGTCCTGTAAGCTTGATTCGTAACGAAGCCTTGAATCGCGGCTATGAAATCACCAAACCATCTGTTCAATATGTGATTGAAGCATCTTTTAGTAAGCGCACCTTCGCCGACTCTTAGTAACAAAACCCCGCAATTGACACATAAACAGCGGGGGTGAGGTATTGGAATAGGGAACATGCATACATTTTTTAGTCGAATTTATTAACAAAATATGAAAATACCGTAGTAGATAGAGATGACAAAAAGTGAAATTAAAATTAAAATCGGCTCAGAAATACGGCCAATAATAAGCATTAAGACTACTAATTACGCGCTAATTACACATAACTCATGGAGGTTATTTTTTGGCTTTTCAGATTGTGCCATTGGAAACTGATCAGATTGGAAAGAACTTATTTTTGAGTAGGTCAATGTTTGTTATTTTAGCTTAGCGATTTAGGAGGTCGAATCGCCCGGGCAGCAGGATAGTCGGGTCGATTATATCTGAAAGATTACACTCGGGTCGATTTTCTCTGGACGATTACATCCTTACGATTACTTTCTACTTCCCGATCCGTAATGTTGTGGTATGCGTAGAAACATAGCCTCACGTATCTTACGAAATATTATCAGATATTTAAGTTATTATTTTTAATATGATTTTAAGGCCAGCGTATTCAACGATTCACTCAAATTGCGGGGGTGGGAGACTCCGCCTACCGCGGGGGGCCGCTCGCGCGGTCGGGCGCGTAAGCAACTACGCGCCAAATTTGAATTAAGCTTCGGATTTTTTTATCATTATAGCTGAAAAAGCTCGGAAGTGAATTTTGTATTATTGTAACGTAATCTTTATTTTTTAGCTAAAAGTATAAACTTACTCCTGTTCCACCCACGAAGATTTATGACAAAATTTCAATATAATGAAATTAAATAAATCGAAATCAATTTAGCCAGTGTAGACAAATAGTGAACATATGTAGTTTGAAGAAATGCACATTGTTATAATAATACACACTTTCGTATTCGTAATATTTTTCTTTCACAAAAGGTAAAATGTGATTATTCCAAAAACGGGTGATGGGCAAAAACGTATGGGTCATTATCAGAAATCCCTAATTTATTGATATCGAAAAAAAAGTTGAGCTATCGACAAAATAATGACTGATAAGGATTTTTGCATGTATTACGAGCTTGCTAAAGTAGGTGTAACACAAGAAAGAAAAGGGCCCTAAAGGCGCTCCCCGAATTTCTTGAGTGTACACTAGCGCCACTTCAGTAAAAAATCATTACTCGGTGAAAATCTGGTCGACACGATTGATGTACTGGACCTGTAGTATATTTAGGACTTACTAATTTAACTGCATGTAGTTTTAGATAGAAAAAATGGTAAAAACGGATAGTGTCGACCAGATTTTCGATTAATGATTTATTCAGCGAGAAATGATTTTATTTTACTCGAGAAATTTGGGGGAGGCCACTCAAAATTAACTTGTGAAAATTTCGACGGATTTTTTATGCTAAAACTCTGTTTTTCTTTACTCAAAGCACCAAAATCATCATCGCTATCATCAGTAGTAAAACGATGCGAATCTTTAGCTGAAATTTCAAGTTTCATAGATTGTTTTGCGTTAAATAAGGTTAAAGTACCTACGATATTTTCTTAATTATAATATTATAACATAATTACAGTAAATTGCTCACAATACAGGAGCACCAATAACTTTTTTATCATTTATTTGAATTTTTTTGTCATTCTAATCACAGGTGTCCCGTGGTGTCGTAAGAGGCGACTAAGGGTTAACTGGAGGATGGGCAGCAGCATCCTCCTTTGTATATTACATCTTAATTACTGCGGTCACCTACAACCGCGGTCCATGGTGCCAGCCGTAACGCTAACAAGCGAGGTGACTATGGTACTTCCCCTCCTCATTTTTTCCAGCAAAAGCTAGAATTCTGGAGGGAGCTTCCTGTCCTGTAGTGGACGTATCATGGGATGTTATGATGATCACAGGTAATTGAAAATCACATTCATATTATATTTAATATATAGCTATTTTATATATTATTATATATATATATATGTATATATATATATATATATATATATATATTAAATATATATAGCTATAAAATATTTTCTTTGATTGATTCCAAAACTACTTTATGATTTTTTTTGCTGGAACCGATACCAAATGAATCTGGAACGACGGATTTGGATGTAGATGGTTTGCAAGGTAACATATTGGCCCTTGTAACTGTTTTAGCCACAGCATTGCAGCTGCTGGCGGTGGTGACGTCATAAAATGGGATATTTACACTCGCGTAACAGCGTCATTTCGTTAGTTTTCAAGTTCTCAGGGATAACATGGAACCCCAAGTATGCACCGTGTTCAGTGTTCACTGAGTATTAGGAGTTTAGGACTGCAGCTTTTTCTCTTTGATCCTTTTTTAATTTAAACTCCTTTCTGGCTTTTCTCTTCTCTCTCTCTCTCTCTGTCATATCCGCTATTGTTTTTATTTTCTCTTGTTCTTTACGCTTTTTGTACTTCTCTTTTTCCTTTTCAAGAATGTTTATATTTTTCGGGGTAATTTTGTTTTAGGTGTTCGTGTCTCTTCTTTTTGTTAGGTCTTTTTCTTTCTCTAGTTTCTTCAGTCTTTTTTTTGTCATTTTAAATTATTCTGTAAGTTATCAATAAACGTTAACAATAAGCAGTTCTAACCTTGCAATAAAACCCAAAAATCTATATTTTTGGCGACAAATCTGTAATCGACTTCTTCTTCTTAGTCGTACTCTTCAGTTACTGAAGGTCGTGTCTGACTTGGAACGCCATCGTGGATGTTTCAACGAGTCTCTTCCATTTCTGTCTGTCTTCAGCCAATCGAAGGGCGTTGGTAATAGGAAGGTCCAGAAAGGTTTTAATTTGGTCAGACCAACGGTGTGGTGCTCTTCCCCACGCTCTTTTGCCCTCTACTTTGCCCAGAAGAATCAGCTTTTCGAGGTTAGCAGGCTCTCTTCTGGTTATATGCCCGAAATATTTCAGAATCCTTTGGTAGCACGTTGTGGACAGACGTATTTTGACCCCCAGTTGCTCTAGGATAGATTTATTGGTTCTCTTAGCCGTCCACGGGATCCTCAACATTCGCCGCCAACACCACATCTCAAAACTGTTTATCTTTTTTTTGGGTTCCGATACCAAAATGGTAAAAAAGGAACCCTTATGGTGCCGCTCTGTCTGTCTGTCCGTCTGTCTGTCTGTCACACCTCTATATCTCAGCAACCACTCATGCTATCGACCTGAAATTTGGAATAATTTTAGAATGTAGTTGCCCAACTTAATTGCACATGAATTTTTTTTGAAAAAAAGTATGATTATTAATGTGAAGGGGGCCAAAATAGGGGGGGCCAAATTTCAAATTGTCGCCACTAAGTCGAATGGGGTATCATATGAAAGGGCTTTACTTGTACATTTTAAAATACATTTTTGTATTTTTTTAGTTTCTTAGTTTTTAAGTTATGATGAAAAATGTCGAAAAAAATACCATTCCCCTTATCTCCGAAGTTTGTGTAAGGAAAAATCTGAATTTATTACAGTTGACAGAAGTTTTTGTAAACTTTACAGCAAAAATAAAACGATCTTTCTAAGTTGCACAGTTTTTCAGAAATCTGCAAAAAACCTTTACAAACAAATTTAGTTTTGCGGTCCTGAAAATGGACTTTATTGCTTCCAAAAATACAATAGGTATATCGGAACCCTCGGCGCGCGAGTCCGACTCGCACTTGTTCGGTTTTTTCTCAGATTCTCGAATCATCCAAGATTCTGAACCGTAAAGGAAGATAGGGTACTAAGGTACGCACAAGTCTCATTTTAGTAGAGTTGGATATGTTTCTGTCTTGCCATTTCTTTTTAAGTTTGCTCATAGCGTCTTTGCCCATCTGAGTTCTTCTCCTAATTTCCTTTTCGCTTCCTCCTTCACTATTCAGCATAGATCCGTAATCGACACAAATCACAATTTTCATCGGGCAAATATGGCCGACTTTTGTTTCTGAATGTTGGCGTCTTGCTCAATAGTGTTTCCAATTATGCTAATAGCAAAAATATACAAATTGCTCAAAGGGAAATGGTTGAAACCAATGTTACATTCATGACGTTACATACTCATAGAAAAAGTGGACACTTTTTTAAACAAGATTATAACGCTAATTGAAGCGGTATTTTCATAAGCACGTTCAGAAGCATGTTGAAAAAGTATTGTTAAGCTTAAGTAAAATAAAAAAATACCCAAAAGCTTATCTGTTTCGGAAGTGATAGCAGTTTTTGATACAAAGGCTGTAGGTGGACCAAAAGTTTTTGTATAGGAGTGAAAGCAGTAATAGTAGAAAATATTTATTTAAAAATGCATCTCTAACAGATTAGATTGCGATACTAATATCTAGAGGACAGAAGCTAGTCATTCACAACAATGCACAACAAATCTAATTTGTCAAATAATTTTCAAAATATGACAAAAATAAAATCGGGACAAACGGAAAATAATATTTTTACAATTTTTCGCGACCATACCCAAATAATTTTAGTATAATAATTATAAAAAAAAATGTGTGCGTTTTGGTAGGGACAATATTTTTGTCTTAAAAAGTGTTACAGCCCAAATAAGATGTTCTAATGTGTTGGTATAAATAAATTATATTTTTTTAAATCTTGAATACATACTTATTCAGATAAAGGTATATGTATCACGATTTGCCTAGCAGTTTTTTCATTATACGGCTTCGAAGTGCTAAAATGCATTTTATTACACTCGTTTTCATCGGTGATTAGTGACACAATCTTTATTTGTGGCAAAAATATAATTATTAGGGAAACTAAACTCAGTGAACCTGTATGGAAGAAGACTTTTTAACGGTATAGCCTAATTAAGTCCTAGGAATATAACGAAGTTTGGAAATTTTTAAGGTGTTACATGATTTTAGGCTTTTCTGAGAATGACCCGTATGGAACCAAGTACTGAGACCAATAAAAATGGTATTAGTGTAAATCGATAGCTTTCGACGAGGCATGGGGTCTCATTCCGTACTACCGTTTTTTCGACGGAGTAAATAGCCCGAATTCATTTGGCCCTTTTGTTTCTAATAATTAAACTAAATGTTACTACTAGGTTGGTAGGTAAAGGTGTAAACTATGACATTAATTCAATTTTAACATCCAGACATCAATTTATTCTAAGAAAATACCTTATGGAAAAAATAGCCCGAACAATTTTCGGCACAAATTCGTTCTATGACGTGAGGCATCTGTACTAGTATAGTAAGAGTATTATATTATCTGTGGACGAGGTGAACGACCTTTACATAAATACTATATTACAAACACCTTAAACTCGACCTAAAATAATTGAAATATTTAAAGAATTAAATTTCGTAGCTATCGCGACGGTGGGGGGGAGTCGGAGCGCAACACAACACAGGTCCTACCTCGATGACGTCCGGCTGGACACTGGCGGAGCGGCTTACACGCCTTTTTTGCATGATTTGAGGTTTTTTAATTTTGACATATAAAATTTGAATTTTTTAAGCACCGAGACACTAGAAAATTTAGATCTCTAATAAACTGTTTAATTTTTATATTCTTGTATCATATAAAATCTTATCAGAAAATCGGTCTAAAAATCATAAAACGAACTACTTTAATAATTTTTTTCTATCAAGCCAAATCATTATTATCGTGTTTTAATTACGAGACATTAGATAAAAGATCAAATATTTTAACAGTATTTTTTAAAATTTAATAACTTGTTTAGTTTTGTGAATAAATCCGTGGGAAGATGACCAAAAGTTGGATACCCTCGCCTTAAAGAGATTAGACATTACTTCCCTTTAGTACGTAAGGAACATGTTATAAGTTCGTATATAAGATATGTTATAAGAGTACTGGAGGACGAGTGGAATCAGTCAGATGGTTATTAAAAGTCTGAACTAGACACGAGTGTTTCCCTTCACCTTCCAAAGGATTATTTAGATTCCATATGGCAACCCATGACAGTTTCAGCATCTAGTTATTTCAATATCCGGACGATTACTTCCATGCCGATTATATCGGACGATTACTTATGGGTCGACATACCCGTATCGATTATGGACAGTTACACCCAGGTTGATAATATCCGAAGCCATTGCTCCAGTGTACCTTGGCGATGTAGGAGAGGTCGACGTCCTTGGCGATGGGCGACTTGCGCAGGTTGGCGCGCAGGATGGCCTCGCGCGACTTCTCGTCGGGCAGCGGGATGTAGATGAGCTGGTCCAGGCGGCCGGGCCGCAGGATGGCCGGGTCGATGATGTCCGGCCGGTTCGTCGCGCCTGCGCCATATCAACATGCTTGTACTCTACTCGTACTCGTACGGCGGGTAACGGAAACGTGTCATAATACTGAAGCGTGTGAATTTCCCAAGGAACATAGGTACAAATACGAAAAACCGAATTTTCATCCTTTCTATTCGAAAATCGCAGAACGGTTCGTCAATAAAAAGGAACAAAATAGCTGTTTTCTCCAAGAGACTTTCGTAGCGGGTAAAAATGGGATTTAAAATTAGAATTACAATTTAGGTCCACCATAGGGATATTTTTAGGTCAACCATAGGGGTCGAACCAAAATATTGTATGAAAAATAATACTGGCCGGTTGTACTATTAAAATTATTATGAATATAAAAAAAGAAATATGCTTGAAATGTAAACAAGACTACAAACCAAAGAGGTTCTGGAGACGCATTTTTGAAGCGTTCGAAGTGAATCTTTAGTTCGCATACGAAAACGAATCGTGTACGAATTTAATTTCTAATGCTCTCGATTTTACGCATTTTTGAATCATTCGAAAGCAATGTTGCCATTAAATTACAATCTTTAAACAATTTTCTTTTCACGCAGAAAAAATAAAAACCGGAAAGCAATCACTCATTGATTTTAAAAACCGGTAATGAATTTCGAGGGAATGGAACGCAAATTAAAAAGTTGATATGTCAGTACAATGTCATGTGTGAAGGAAACGTCAATGTCGTTCTCGTCACAGATTATACATACTTTCGAGTGGTAGAAATGCAAAACGAGTGGGTCGGACCACTCGTTGCAGAATTCACAGGTATGAACATTCATAAATTGCGATTTTACGGATTCGTATACGAATCTTGCCAATTCGAATGCGAATTGAAGTTCGAACGCTTCAAAAATGCGTCTCCTGTTCCTAATTGATACAAAAATGTCAATAACATTTTCAGTTGTTACAAATAATACCTAATATGATTTTTAGTATTGTTACATAAAGTAATAATATTATAATGGTATTTTATATTTAACATAAATGACGAGTGTGTGTCTCAATGAGCCTCGTTCTTTTCTCATAGAGAAAGATGAAAAGTAGAGTGTATTACGCGGCTGCAAAAATATTTTTACCTTGGGCGACCTATTGAATCCCTCGCTACGTTCAGGATTCTACTTTAGAATCCCTCGCCTTCTCGGGATTCTACTCAAGAATCCTTCACTTCGCTCTGGATTCAGAATAGCGCCCTCGCCTTAAAAATATTATTTTACAGCCTTGTGATACAATCTACTATTGTCCTCCTATACAAAAAAAACCGCCCAAGTGCGAGTCGGACTCGCGCACTGAGGGTTCCGTACCACTACATAAACATAATTGTATTAGTTGAAATTTCAGTAAGTTAATGTGCTAGATTTTTTGAGTCCGACACGCGCTTGACCAAATTTTATTATTTGTTGTAATTTTATAGCTTATGCACTATAAACATACCAATTTTCAAGTTTCTGAGTGTTCCCGTTTTTAAATAGAACTAAAACAAAAATCGCCTCAGCGACCATCCAACTTGACCCCTCTCATATATGAATGTTCTTGAAACGGGAGCTCACCACAATTGGTTACCATTAGTTGTGAGAAAAGTTGTAATATTTAATGATTTCAGACTTTTCCCATTATTTGTACTGTGAGACCTAGCTTCTTGCCAAATTTCATAATTTTAGGTCAACGGGAAGTACCGTGTAGGTTTTGCATTTTTGAATAAATGTATGGAGATGAGGACATAAAATGCCATATCTTTTGATTGCGTGGTTGTAAAAAATTTAAATATTCAGATCTTGTGTGGTTCATGGATCCTAACATATGGTATTAATTTCAACCTGATACCTTTACCCGTTCGTGAGATAAAGGGTCTTGACAGACAGACAGACAGACGGACAACAAAGTGATCCTATAAGGGTTCCGTTTTTTTCTTTTGAGGTACGGAACCCTAAAACTGGGTATGACAGAAAAAGCATGAAAGTAGAATTAGTGCAGTAGAAATGAGAGCATCGTGAGAAATAGTGTGATATGATAAGAGAATGTTGTGGTGTAAAAGAAAATGAAGTGACTAAAATTGAGAAAGGGATGTTGAGATGGTTTGGTCATATAGAGGATGAATGACGAAAATTAATGAAAGAAATCTACATGGTAAGAGTGAATGGAAACGTTGGAAGGGAAAGGCCTTGGCAAACGTACCAGGACCAAATTCAGGATGTTCTAAATAAAGGCCAGTTTAAAAGTACCCGATGGCGACGAGCATGTATGAAAGGATTAAGGAAATTACAGAAAGCAAGGGAAGTATGTCAAGATCGTAGCAGGTGGAGTACTGTGGTCTCTGCCTACCCCAACGGGGAAAAGGCTGATATTATGTACATACAAAATGCGTTATTAGCTGATTTTTATTATTTATTCTTTTTTATTTAATAAATGATGCAGTTTCTATGGGAAGTTAAAAATTTATTTTGTTCCTTAGAAAAAGTTGTTCACTATCAAGAGCAGATTCAAAACCTTTACTATTATCACACCCTTCCGTTACACGCTGTATTTACAAATGTGCGCTGCAATCCGCGCGAGAGTTTACTAAGTCAACAATAAATTAAACACATAGTTTTAATCTTCCGAAATTCAACTTCCCATTTCCCATACAAATGTGTCGGTCACTTACATAGTTAGGAAGTAAAAAACCGGCCAAGTGCGAGTCGGACTCGCTCCCTAAGGGTTCCGTACCTATCTACCATATGATATACTAAAAGCTTTTGCTCTTTAATTTTAAAAACTCAGCAACCATCCAACTTGACCCCTCTTTTATAGAAAAGTTCTTGAAACGGGAGCTCACCTTAATTGGTTACTATTAGTTGTGAGAAAAATTGAAATATTTAATGATTTTAGACTTTTCCCTTTATTTGTACTGTGAGACCTAGCTTCTTGCCAAATTTCATATTTTTAGGTGAACGGGAAGTACCCTGTAGGTTTTGCTTTTTTGCATAAATGTATGGAGATGAGGACATAAAAAGCCATATCTTTTGATTGCGTCGTTGTAAAAAATTTAAATTTATAGATCTTGTGTGGTTTATGGACCTTAATATTCGTTATCAATTTCAACCTGATACCTGTTCTCGACCGTGAGAAAAAGGGTCTTGACAGACAGACAGATGGACATCAAGTTAATCCTATAAGGGTTCCATTTTTTTTATTTTGAGGTACGGTACCCTAAAAATGATTTCGCATTTCAACCTATGCTTTTTGGGTAAAAATTCTATGGGAAGAACATGTGATTTAATTTGGCATAAGTATGATGAGCATCATTTCAGAACTTCTCAAATGATTTCCTTTTTGTTGTGTTCAAAATTTTCAGAACAATGTTTGTATAAAAAAATTCAACCGGGAAAAACTAGACGTACAGATTCTATGGGATTTTCGTATGAACTAATAACGGGTATTGGTTATATGCGCGCGTGCGAAGCTGCAAGGTAGAATAGAAAGCTAGTAATAAAAAAATAAACAATCCGATAGTGTAAAATTAAATTACAAATAGTGAAAAACAAGCTTATAATCTGCTATGATATACGATTTGATAAAATTGCAAGTACTTTGTATATAATCCCATAACAAGAAACCGACACACTTTAACTAGCAGCACTTTCTGCTATACATACATAATATCACGCCTTGTTCCCGTCGGGGTAGGCAGAGACCACAGTCCTCTACCTGCTACGATCTTGACATACTTCCCTCGCTTCATGTACTTTCATTTATTTATTTATTTAAGCACTAGCTGTTACCCGCGACTTCGTCCGCGTAGATTTTATAAAAAAAACAGAACTCGAACTTAATTGAAACATATTTTACGGAGCGCTTATCCTTCTTGATCCCTACGTAAAAGATGCATTTGTACTTATCCAAGTTGAATAAATGCATCTTACTACAAACTTAATTATCTTTTGATTTTATTTAACTGGTAGGTAGTGCGGAATTTTCATTGTCAACCGTTACAGGCGAACTTAAAAAAGAAGGCAATAAAGGGAGTGAAGTGAATGGGTAGCGAGGAGGTATTCATAAAAGTAAAAAAGGTCCCTATTCCTCCCTATCTATCCTTTTGTATCCCCCCCCCTACATCCCCACTCCCCCTCCCTCACCCTCTCCCACTCTCTCTTCCTCTCCCTCGCCCCTCCCTCTTCCCCCCCTCACCCTTCCTTCCCCCTCCATTTCCCCCCTTCCCCTCTCCCCATCACCCTCCCTTTCCCCCCTCGCCCTCCTCCCATTCCCCTCCCTTTCCCCCTTCCCCTCACTCATCCTCCCCTTCCCCCTCTCCCTCCCTCTACCCCCCTCCCTCTACCCCCTCCCACGCCCTCTACCCCTCCCTCCCCCTTTCTCTCCCCTCATTTTCCCCTCCCTTACACTCTCCCTATCCCTCCCCCTCTCCCTCTCCCTATCCCTGACCCTACCCCTATCCCTGCTTCTACCCCTAACGCCATCTTAACCGCTATCCCTATCCTTATATAAACATACAACTGACACTCATATTGATTTTTAGACATTTCAAACCTATCGAATCCCAACCCCATCCCAGGGGTGGTGGTATTTCACGTCCACCATGTTGGATTTCAAAATTGTTGTAGTTTTTGTAATCAGCGGCTCGATAAACCTTACAAACGACACCCATATTGATTTTTAGACATTTCAACCCTATCGCACCTCAACCTTATCCCCAGGGGATAATGGTAGTTTACGTCTACCACGTTGGATTTCAAAATTGTAGTAGTTTTCGTAATCAGCGATACTTAGTTGAATAAAAAAAGTCCCATCAAAATCGGTTAAGTAGTTTCGGTGTGCTGTAGCAGATACAACTCCGCTAGAGTATTATTGTATGTGTAGATTCCCACGGGAATGAGATATTTCCCCGGGGTAAAAAGTAGCCTATGTCCGTCTCCAAGTTACCATCTATCACCATACCAAATTTCATTAAAATCCGTTCAGCCGTTTAGGCGTGAAAGAGCAACAAACAAACAGACAGACAGACAGACAGACAGAGTTACTTTCGCATTTATAATATTAGTATGGATAGGGAAACATACAGCTATAATAAATACATAAAAATTAATGTTACAGGTAATCACATAAGCCAATTAAGTATCCACATAAAATCAATCCTTTCATATATGAACGTCGGTTTAGGGTACTTTTAACCGAGCGTTTATTCAGAAAGTCCTAAGCTATAGTGCTGCAAATTTTCCCTCCATGATACTGACCGATGATGAAGACGTTTTTCTTGGCGCCCATGCCGTCCATCTCGGTGAGGATCTGGTTGATGACCCGGTCGGCCGCGCCGCCCGCGTCCGACACGGAGCCGCCGCGAGACTTGGCGATCGAGTCCAGCTCGTCGAAGAACAGCACGCAAGGAGACGCTGACCGGGCCTGGTAGACACACACCCTGTTATATTGGGCCTTTAACTATGAAATTGCCGTTTTGTATAGCGAATTTTAGGTAAACTCACACATGCATTTTTTAAGGAATTAAGACATCAAGCTAACGAAAGCTTAAATTTAATTTTCGAAAAATACAATCTGTAAAAAATATAACAAATCTAATGATGAAATCGGACAGTATTTAAGACAAACAATTTTTGAACCTTAAATTTTATATATCAAACTAAAAATAAAAACATTTAAATATAAGAAAAAACCGGCCAAGTGCGAGTCGGACTCGCGCACTGAGGGTTCCGTACCACCACATAAACATAATTGTATTAGTTGAAATTTCAGTAAGTTAATGTGCTAGATTTTTTGAGTCCGACACGCGTTTGGTGAAATTTTATTATTTGTTGTTATTTTATAGCCTATGCACTATAAACATACCAATTTTCAAGTTTGTAAGTGTTCCCGTTTTTAAATAGAACTAAAACAAAAATCGCCTCACAAACCATCCAACTTGACCCCTCTCTTATATGAATGTTCTTGAAACGGGAGCTCACCGCAATTGGTTACCATTAGTTGTGAGAAAAGTTGTAATATTTAATGATTTCAGACTTTTCCCATTATTTGTACTGTGAGACCTAGCTTCTTGCCAAATTTAATAATTTTAGGTCAACGGGAAGTAACCTGTAGGTTTTTCATTTTTGAATAAATGTATGGAGATGAGGACATAAAATGCCATATCTTTTGATTGCGTCGTTGTAAAAAATTTAAATTTTCAGATCTTGTGTGGTTCATGGATCCTAATATATGGTATTAATTTCAACCTGATACCTTAACCCGTTCGTGAGATAAAGGGTCTTGACAGACAGACAGACAGACAGACAGACAGACGGACAACAAAGTGATCCTATAAGGGTTCCGTTTTTTTCTTTTGAGGTACGGAACCCTAAAAATGAAAAAATTGCTTTAGAATTATTTGAACTATGATCTCAGCAATCTGTTAGAAATTTTCGGCAATTTCAAAGTTAAAAAGACCTATTATTTGGACCTCTGGCCGAATTTGAAGTACCTCCACGGAGCAGAGAAGGCAGAGGACGTGTTGATATGGCCGTATGACAATCAATCGGGCCATGACGTCACAAAAGGGGGCCGGGATTATAACATTTCCTCTATTAACTTTTGAAATCTACAAAGTAGAAAATCTCAAAATTTCACAACAACTAGTGTCTCCAATACTGGCAGGTTCGAATCCTGCCCGTGGTTGTGATTTTTTGCGATCTTCTTTCTACTTTGTAGATTTATCCTATCAAAGAAAATGTTAAAAGCATTTTGAAGTCTAACAACGTATCCTGTCCTACTAACTCGATAAACACCACCGCGCGGCGTCACGATTTGTTTGGTACAAATATTTGCTAGAGGCACCTCCACTGCCTTCTCTGATCCATGAGAATGTGAATTAGATTTTACATCAACAATAGATTCTATAGATAGATAGATAGAAACTCTTTATTGCACACAAATTAAGAGTAATTGCGTAAGAAACCTTATATCTAATTGCTCGCAAAGGCGGCCTTATTGCTTAGAGCAATCTCTTCCAGGCAACCTTAGGACTGGGAATCGCTGAGATGGACACTCTACTATATGTACAGTATAGTTGTACTTCGCAACTTGCGCTGTAAGTTTCGGGTTCAATTTCTGACCAGAGCAGATATTCGAATGAGGAGTTTGTCAAGAAACCTCTGCAGTATAAAATATGCTAAAATCACTGATTACCTTGTCAAAGATGTCTCGGACGTTGGCCTCAGACTCTCCAAACCACATGGTTAGCAGTTCGGGGCCTTTTACGGAAATGAAGTTGGCCTGGCACTCGTTGGCGATAGCTTTGGCCAATAGGGTTTTACCTGGAATATAAAAAAATATTATATAAGTATTATATTTTTATTTATTGGTTCGCCAACAGAATCAAATTATAATAATGGGCACAAACGTAGACCGAGATAGTTTACAGGCGAACACAAACCCAATTACAGGCGAACACAGCTTGCGTAACAGACTTGCTCATAGTTTATATTCGCATGTTACGAGTAAGGGGCTTATCTGGAAACGGGTATAATGATTTTTTCTAAATTTTGATCGTAAAAAGTTGAAAATGTCATCAGAATTGGAGCTGCAAAGAGTGTTATGCTCACGACATATTCTGTTCAGCAAACTGTGGAAACCCAAACTGGTTCTTTTTATAGGGACAGGGACATAAATAGAAAGGTAAGTGCAGCGCTAATGGAGATAACTGTGCCACCCATCCACTGCTGAGAATAGGCTTTTCTTTACTCGCTATCCACCCGTTTCTTCATTTCCCTTGTCCAGGATTTCCCTATTATGGCCAAGATGTCCCTGCTTACGGAGTGATTTGGACCTGTTGCCGCCATGGTCCATCTGTTATGTCTTTAACTTTAGTTCAGCGAAGGAACTTTGTATTACGAACAGGATCGAGAAGTTTTATGTGCCTTTAATTTAATTTTTTCTACTTTTACCTTGACTTTTATTTTGTGTATAGTTTTTATGAGTGACTATGTTTCAGCATCGTAGGTGAGAATAGAAAGTACGCATAGATCATGGATCGTATCTGAGCGGACCGTATACGACACTGCACTTCCAGCATCTCAGCTTTTATCGACCCACTTCTGTATATAGACTCTTCCTTTATAGCTATTCACCCCGATACCTGGTTTCCAGGCTTTCCTATGTTCACGATGTAGTTAGACAGGGCAAGTGGTGTACTAACTGTGCGATTTTCGTTACATGCTTGAGCTTCCATGTCTATATGTAAGTGTAAGAAGGCTCTTAGATTTTGTGCGAATTGAAGGTCCTCTTTTATCCTCAACATTAGTCCAGTGACGTAGTTTCAAGCTAAAAATGGACGCTCCATGGCCTTCTTCTTTATGAGCGTCCATGTTTTGGCACCATAGAACAAATTGATTTGTCTGAAAGCATCGCACGATCTGAGTAACCTAAAGACACAGAATAAAGTAATAGTACTATCATACAGAATGGACACACTCCGCCCCCTTGCAATCCACTCCGCACTCCCTGCCCGTATAACCCCGGTACTCCCGAGGGTCTTTTGTACTGAATATGCAGGCCTACGCGACCTTCTAATTTCAAATTGGCGCTCGCTGTATGTAGTCCCCCGGGTGTGGTGTGGTGTGGTGTGGTGTGCTAGTGGGGTGTAGTAGCGACGCCCCCAACTCACCGCAGCCGGGCGGGCCGTAGAAGAGCACCCCGCGGGACGGCTGCATGCCGAACTTGAGGAACTTGTCGGGGTGCTCCACGGGGTACTGCACCAGCTCCTGCAGCTCGCGCTTCACGTTCTGCAGTCCCCCGATGTCTCCCCACGATACGTTGGGCACCTCCACGACGGTCTCGCGCAGCGCCGACGGAGACGACTTCGTCATCGCGTACTGTATACAATAAAAACGGAATATTATCTTTCTGAACATTGAAAATATTTATTTTAAAAATCACGTAATGCTATTTTGATGCCCCTGAATCAAAATCACAGATTTTTGAACATTATGTTTATTTGTTCAAGCTTCACAAAAAAACTACTGAGCCAATTTAAATGAAATTTACGAAGAATAAAGAATAGTACCAGCCCATCTCTACGCGTGGGTGTTGTAAGTGGTGACTATGGTAGATCCCCTCTAAAGTACCACGCGTTTTTATTCGAGTTCCAGGAGTTCCCTGTCCTGCAGTGAACGTTGCACGAATAAACATACGAGTGGACGATGCTATGAATAAATATACATACCCGGAAGTTATCCATAGACACGGCGAGAGAGTTGAGCACCTCTGCGTCGATCTGGTCGTCTTCCAGGTCTATGAGGTCCATCTTCTCGCGGATCTGCTGCAGAGCTGCCTCCGAGCACAGCGAGGCCAAGTCCGCGCCCACGTGACCGTGAGACTCCGCCGCGATCTGGAACAAAATTTGTTATTTAGTACCTGGGCGACCGAGCTTCGTTCTATAATAGCCTCCTCAACCTAAAAATATCATCGGGTGAGTAAGCTATGCTACTCGCCAACAGATGGCGCTGAAAGTTTCTGTCCAAAACGCGTTTACAAAATGCTTTTAAAAACATGGGGCAAACTAATTTTCCCAGACATGAGACCTAGCTAGATCGACTTTTTGCCCCCAAAAACCCCCGTATGGTAAAATTCATCGAAATCGTTAGAGCCATTTTCGAGAAATCGATTACAAATATATATATATATATGTTACGGCTAAAACCCGAAGCGCGGCTGCACCTAGTTTTAGCCGCTTAGAACTAGGTGTAGCCATTAGGTTAGGTTAGGTTAGTAATCGGCTGGTACTAGGTTTAACCAAGAGTAGGTGGCTACACCTAGTTCTAACCGGCTAAAACTAGGTGCATCCGCGCTTCGGGTTTTAGCCGTAACATATATATATATATATACTAATATTGCTCGTTTAATAGTACAGGATAGTATAGGCAATGCACTGATATTGAACAATAGGATGGATATAAGTACTCATGATAAGAACTCAATACTTACCTATTTGACCAGTTTACCGGTAACCCTTGTGGTGCCTCCAAAGAATAGTACCACCCCATCTTTACGCGTGGGTGTCGTAAGAGGCGATTAAGGGTTTATGAACCAGAGGATGGGCAGCAGCATCTTTCTGTTTATCGTACCATCTTACATACTGAGGTCACCAACAACAGTGGTCGCCAGCCGTGGTGACTATGGTAAATCCCCTCCAATGTGCCACGCGTTTTTGCTGGAGTTCTGGAGGGAGCTCCCTGTCCTGCATTGGACGTTTTATGGGATTTTATGATGACTTACAGATTTACCAGTTTCCTTATGTTGGTTGACCTAGATTTATTGGTACTGAATTTGTCCTGACTGGTGATCTGGCTCTTCATCACCCTATTCTATATGCGTACCTGTTCAAGGTCGACGTCGTCTCCAAGCTTCATGTTCTTTGTGTGAATGCGAAGGATCTCCAAGCGGCCGGTAGCATCAGGAATGCCGATGTCGATCTCACGGTCGAAGCGCCCGAACCGACGCAGCGCGGGGTCGATAGAGTTCGGCCGGTTGGTCGCAGCCATTACTATTACGTGCGATGACTTCTTCATGCCTGAGAGATAGAAAATATGACTTGACTTTTTTTGTATTTTGTAATTATTTTCGCAAAACGGTTTCTTTTGTTTTATGGCAGTAAAAGGCGACCAAATAAAATTTTTTTACTTGTATGATCCTAACATACTTTTTTGCATTTTGATGCATGCTTCTTTGCACTTAAAACCATTCAAATAAAATTGAGTATAGACACTTAAATGATTATCAATTCTCACACTACGTAAAGACACTACAAACGAAACCGTGTACTGACGCGTCGTCTCTAACTCTTCGAAGAAGTTAGGTTAAGAAGACCAGAACTATCATCCTGGTCACGGCCCCAAATAGTTACTCCCTCCCCAATCGATCTATTGAAATATCTTTACTTACAAATTAGGAAAATTTGTTTTTTTGTAGATGGCAGTTTTAGTACTTACCGTCCATGACCGGTGCATCTTCTCTCGTTTTAAACTAAGAAGCCTGGTCACGGCAAACGGTTAAAATGTAAATTCTACCCAAACTAATCAGTTCAAATAACTGTTTGCACATTAAATGAATGTGTTTCATGTGCTATTCATTTATAAGTACCAGCCGTCCATGAGCATAAGTAGCTGCGACACGAGACGCCGCTCGATTTCCCCATACGTCTCCTCAAGTTTGGACGTAATGGTGTCCAACTCTTCGATAAAGATAAATTAAGGAAACCGGAGCCACCATCTTGGTCATGGCTACTAAATTGTAACTCCATTGTTTGCTATTTTATTAGTAATAACCGTCAAAGATAAAAGAATCCTGGTGACTGCTTAAAATTGTAACACTCACTCTAATAAAATCTATTCGAATAATTAATTCCTGTGAGTTTTAAAACAGATACTATATATCTATTCATATATTTTGGTATCCTGGTCACAGCACCAAATTGTAACTCCAATGTGTGCTAATTATTACAAATTTATAAGTGCTATACTAACCGTCCATGAGCGTAAGTAGTTGCGACACGATCCGCCGCTCGACCTCTCCGTGTGTCTTCTCTCGTTTGGGCGCGATGGCGTCTAATTCATCGATGAAGATGATAGCGGGCGAGTTTTTGTCCGCCTCTTCGAAAGCCTTGCGCAGATTCGACTCGGATTCACCGGCCAGCTTCGACATTATCTCCGGGCCGTTGATCAGGAAGAAGAATGCGCCTGTACAAAACGGATATATGATATCACGGTATTCAAATCTTTGAAGATTTAGACGCCCCAAACATACCAAAATTAAAAGCGATAGTCACGTTTTGAGAGAAAAGAAGTTGGGTTACTGAGGGCCCTTGTCAGGGCCACTGCAATATGTAAAAACCTATACGAGGGCCACACCGAAATGATCGGGAATAGAAAAAAGTACAAAAATAATACAACAATATTTACTTTCATTGTTTTTCGAAGTATTCTCCGTGACTATCGATGCACTTTTGCATTCTATCAAACCAATTATTATAACAGTAATTCCAGTCTGAAGTGGATATAGTCGAAACGGTCGATTTGTAAGCTTCGACTGCCTCTTCTGGGCCTTGAAATCGTTGACCACGTAGCAGATCTTTAATTCTTGGGAATGTAAAATAATCATTGGGGCTCAAGTCAGGGCTATACGGTGGATGGTCCATTAACTCCACGTTTTCCTGATTTAAAAACGCGATCGTTTTGCGAGCGGTATGTGAGCTCGCATTATCCTGGTGAATAATGATGCGACGATTCGGATTAATTTTACGAAGTTCTCTTATGACTTCCGGCAAACAAACTATTGTGTACCAATCAGCAGTAACCGTTCTGCGTTCTTGTAAAGAAATCGTAGCCACATGACCAGTTTTCGATACAAACGAAGCGACCATTTTTTTCGACACGCTACGAGAGCGGACAACTTTTGTTGGCTTGACCTCGCCTTCGAAGACCCAAACAGCCGATTGATGTTTTCTTTCGGGCTCACATGAATAAATCTGCGATTCATCACCAGAGACGATATTGTAAACTGCATTTGAGCTCCTTCTATTGAACCGTTGCAGAGTAGACCGACACCAATTAACACGAGCCGACTTTTGCTCCTCGGTCAAACGATGGGGCACCCAGCGGGAAACTAACTTCTTGACACCCAGTTCATCATGTAAAATAGTTTGAATCGCTGTCATACCAATACTGAGAGAAGCCCGAATCTGCTCGTATGTCACATGTCTATCTTCTTTTATTAATTGGCGCACAGTATCGATGTTATCTTGTGTTACCGCTGTTTTTGGTCGACCAGTAGAAGGAACTGTCGTGAGAGAGGAACGTCCACGACGAAACTCAGAATACCAACGATATATAGTCGTTTTACTGGGTGCTTCAAGTTCATAAACAGAAACAAGCTCGGCGAGTCATTGTTCTTGTGATAAACCTCGACGAAAGTTGTGAATAATTATGGCACGGAAATGATCCCGCGTAAGCTCCATTTTCCCCACTGACTTGTCAAATTCAAATGGCTACTACTCTTTTCTTTTTTACTTTTTTTTTAATTCAAAAATGGAATTGTGTTTGAAATAATACTACATGTCATAAACCAAAAAGGTTTTAATCTAATTTATTCCTGAGTATTCTATTCCCGATCTTTTCGGTTTGGCCCTCGTAGTAGCTAACATGTACTAATATGACCCTAGTCAGAAATTGGTTTCAGCTTGAGTAGCTATGACATATTTTTTTCACTGTTAACAGATGAACAGCATTTTTTTAGGTATTTAATGGGAATATGAATATTTCTTATTGCCCTCCTACAAATAAAGATGTTAAGAAGGAGCCTGACTGAATAACAGTTCACGGCTTCTTATCACGATATGAGATGTTTGTGTCACGATCAAGATCCAACAGTTGTCAGAATGAAATAACGAGAAGTAGGGTAGACAGATAACTCTGCAAATAACTCTGTTACTAACACTGTATGGATCTATATCTGAAATAAATTATTTGAATTTGAATACCCGCCAACTCCAAAAGCGGCGAAATATCGGGAGCTTACAAGAATTCCATATATAATTGTAGTAAGTATTCGTCAAACTATTATCGTAACAGTGTTAATGACCGCGAAATTCTCAAAACAAAATGATATTGCCTCGTTCACTCACCAGTCTCGTTGGCCACAGCGCGGGCGATCAGGGTCTTTCCGGTACCAGGCGGGCCGTACATAAGGATTCCACGTGGCGGCTTCACTCCTATAGCCTTGAATAAAGACGGGTGACGAAGGGGCAATTCTACCATCTCCTTGATTTGAGCGAGTTGTTTACGGCAGCCACCGATGTCGTCGTACCCGACAGCGTTTAGAGCTTCTTCTTCCTCCTGTGAAAAAGAAAGGTTGAATTAAGAAACGGATTTTAGAAATATTTTCTATTAATTGGCGCCACTAAGGTGCAGGATATGAACGGTATCAATCAAATCATGTTTTTACCGAAATTCAAATTTGAGTTTTGGCTACTGGTAACTATGGGCCTTGGGACTAAATCACGTGTCTCTCTCCTTTTTTACTTTCGAGCGGAGCGAGAAAGGTATTGTATTCGTGAAAAAAAAGTTTTTCTAATTTTCTCAAAAATGTGTTCTATATCACTTATACATCATAAAAAACAAGTCTCCCAAAAATGTCCGTCCGTCGGTCGGTCGGTCCGTCGGTCGGTCGGTCTGTCCGTCACGCTTTGGCCTAGCGGCTAAACGAATGGTCCGATTGACACCATATTTTGAATTTAGGAGTTTATGCAAATCCATCGAAGGGTTTTAAGTGGTTTCTTGCTGACTCTCATTTGAGGGTAGCTGTCATACAACGAAAATGAAAAATTGAAATTTTCTCAAAAACGGCTCATAAAATCTTGATGAAACTTTGCATGACCAAGCATCATCATGTAAGATATCTTGCGCCAGTATCAATTGATCTGTGTAATTTCATATAAGGGGTGTTCCTGTACCACCAAATCGTAAATATGTGATGTACCCAAAATTTCTTCCATTGTTTTTATTAAAATTTTCTATAATATTAATCCTGGATTGGTTGTCTACCTGACTGGATATTCTTTATGATTTTTTTTTATTAAAATTTAGTACACAGGGTGTACCAAAAAGTGAAAGGGCTTGCTCAGTAGACTAAACTGAACAATTATCCATAAGGAACATGTGTTGGGAAATTAACAAAATCTCCATGCAAGTATCCTACGGTAGTATCCATTGATCTGTGAAAATTTATATAAAGGGTGTTCCAGTACTACCAAAAGTTAAAAATATGATTTACTCATAATCGTTTGAGGGTTGTTTGTTTTAATTTGAATTCTGAATTGATCTGTGTATTTCATTCGAACATTTTTTTGGAAAAACGTAAATAAGTTTGTATTTCCATACTATGTGTATGGCATTACAAATTTAAGTTTGCGGTTGATAGTTTTTCCTTGAGTATGGCGAGAAAGTAAGTGCAGTGCTGCTGTACCATTTATTAGTTCTCGTTCACATACCTCGTTTTGGAGACCAAAACTAGCGCCCAAGATGTTGTTGATTTTGTATCATAAACACGTAACTCAATACATATGAAAAGAAAAAAACATTTAATTTATTGAAATTCAAGTTCTTGCTGAGACACTTTTACATACCTCACGCTTAATCGGCTCTCCCTCGCAATGTATGACGGTATCGGGAGCGACGATGCAGTAAGGAGAGGGATCGGTCTCCACCACTTTAAACTCGACCGCCCTCATGCCCCCTCGTACCATAAACGTGTCGTCGCGATGGATCGGCCGGTAAGCTTCCATAAAGTACGGCTTCAGGTATACTTCGAATAGGTTGCTGTGTGGAAAAGCAGAAGTAATTAATTCCCTCATTCATTCCTGACTGACATATAAACTCAAGAGCCAAAACTACTACCATAAACTTACCCAGTTAAACCTTCAACGGAGTCATCAATGGGCAGAATGTGAACCCTCTTGCCGTATTTGACAGAAGGGCAAGGAGCAATGGACACAACATCAGACAGCCTGACGCGCAGGTTGTTACGAACAACGCGATTCATGCGGATCTTCTCATCCGGGCAATTGTCGTCTGAGAGGACGATGCAGACAGTCTCCTTGCGACGCTTGCCCTTCAATAGCACCGTGTCGCCGCGGAATAGTTGTAGTTGTTCCATTTTTGCCTGGTGAAGAGAAGTAGGTGTACACAAAATGTTATTAATTATGATAACAGTTTCACGGTTCTTATAGGTGGGGAGCGGATCTTCGTCACCCCAACCTTATTCCATACCAAAAAGCCACAGTCATCAATGCAAATTTCCAAAATCATGAAACACCAAAAATGGTGATAGTGCGATTTTGGAAATCTGAATTTGGTCAGACTTTTGATGCTGACTGTAAATTAATTGGTATAAAAAAACAGCATCTTGCTAACTGCACGTGGCAGGTTGCGCTTAAAGCTAAAATCCAAGTTTCAAGTACCTCACGTCAAACTGTAGGATTTTCATATAAACTTTCATTCCTTATTTCACCCCCATATAAAGGGTGTAAGGGACGGTGTACCGAAAACTGAAAGAGCATGCTCAGACAACGAAACTGAACAACTTTCCCAAAGAAACGATATGTTGGGAAATGAAAAAAAATTTTGACCTCTCCATATAAACTGTTCGACCAGAGTGGGCAATTAGTGTGGAGAGGTAATTTTTTTTTTTTCATTTCCCAGCATATGTTTCTTTGGGAAAGTTGTTCAGGTGTTTCTTATTATTAGCTAAAATGCAAATTTTTAAGTTCCACATGTCAAAACTGTAGGATTTTCATACAAACTTACATCCCTTATTTCACCCCTTTGGGGGATGATATCTCTAAATTTCTGAAACACGTGTTTCTTTATTTCTTATTATTAGCTTGAATCCGAATTTTCAAGTACCTCATGACAAAATTGTAGGATTTTTATACCACCTTCCATACCTCATTCCATCGCGTTAGGGGATGAATTTATAAAAATGCTAAATATATTCATTCATTCTTCTTGGGTCAGTGAACCAAAGTGGTTCTTGGCAATGCTAACGTACTTTTTTATTTTTTACTGAAAGCTCAAATACAAATTTGTATACCTTTAAAAATTAAAGACTTATAGACCAACATACGGAAAAAAATATCCCCTTTTTCATCTCCCTGTAGGGTGATTTTTTGGGAAAGGCTGAAACACGTGTTTTTTATTTTTTTATCAAAGCTTAAATTCAAATTTGTGTGATTGTAACTCAAGCAACAAAGGACTTTCATACGAACTTTCATCCCTATTTCACACCCTTAGGGGATGAATTTTGAAAAATCCTTCCTTAATGGGTGGTTTCGAAGAACAAAAATCCTGTGTACAAAATTTCAGATCTTTAGCTATAGCGGTTACGGCTCGGCGTTGATGAATCAGTCAGGACATATGTTTAGATTTGAAAAACTTTTTTTTCTCGAATACAATACCTTTCTCCCTCTGCTCGACACTAAAACAGGGTTTCCTAAACACGTGTTTTAGCAATTTTGAGATATTATCCCCAAGGGGGTGAAATGAGGGATGAAATTTCGTATGAAAATCTTACTAAAAATTAGGGTTCAGACTAATAAAAAGACAGAAATAAACATGTGTTTCAGTATTTCAGAAATAAACATGTATTTTTAGTGAAAATTAGGGATGAAAGTAAATACGAAATTCCTACAGACCAAAAAACGGGCCAAGTGTGAGCCACCAGCTGAGAAGTGTATTAAATGCGCGTGAGTCCGACTCGCACTTGACCAGCTTTTATAATTTGTTATTATTCTATAATTTACTTTCTCTACCTAACTATTCGGGATATCAGTTAGGTTGGGTTAGGTTGTCTTACGACCACCAGAAACGAATTACGCGTCGTTATATCTCTAGACAGTAATTTGTGGGTTTATGACGAGAAAGTATTGAACTTTATGTAAAAAATTTTTTTTTCTAAAAAACTGGAAATTTCCACCACTAGTTTAGGTATGGAAAGACCTATTTGACTAATTTGATGGTCCATATTGTTTATCTGAACTTGCTATGTTTAAAATTTTTATTTTTTAGGAAATCAGTGACTGAGTAAAACATAAAAGTTATACTATACAGGGTGGAAACTTTCAGCGGGGCAGTAAGGGGAAGTACCTTATCTGTTGCAGCTCCACGAAAATGGTCTTAGGAGACTATCCATAATTTTTAATGGAATTTTGATCCCCATTTACAGATTTTCTAAAAAATGTACAGTTAGCAAGAAAATAGTCATTTTACACAAAACAATTTTTTGATGCCAATCAATCCTGTTTCTAATACTGATCAAAAACTTCTATGAGACTAACCATCGATGGAGTACTAAAAAAGTCATGAAGTTTTTGATCAGTATTAGAAACAAGATCGATTGGCATCAAAAAATTTTTTTGTGTAAAATGGCTGTTCTTACTAACTGTACATTTTTTGAAAATCTGTGAATGTGGATCAAAATTCCATAAAAAATATGGATAGTCTCCTAAGACCATTTTCGTGTAGCTGCAACGGATAAGGTACTTCCTCTTACTGCCCTGCTGAAAGTTTCCACCCTATATATTTGAAATCAACTCAGGGAGCCCATTCATTGGGTACCCAAAATGATAGGGATCTGCGAAAAAAATAGCAACACCTACTGATTCCTTTAAACCGATTTCACCTAAATTACAAACCATTTACCAAATTATTATTTTCGAACATATTTAAAAGAGCGCATAGGTTTTTATTGTTGCTCCTTTTTTGGAGGCCAATTTGTTTGTGAAGCGGTGTAGTTTAGCTGACATCATTGAGAAATTTTCATATCCAACAATAAATAAACTATTTTGAGTTTCAATTTACAAATAAAACCATGAAAAATTTACATTTTGATTCTTATATCCCACAGCTTCAAACTCAAGGTTGTTGCAAGAATAGACATAGTGTTAGCCAGTGTGATCCACAATAAGCTGAAATCTAGTATCGAGCAGGCTGAATCATGACCGGTCTTGAGCTTATTCACTTTCAAAAACAATTTGGTCTAGCTTCGCCTAAACATGTAGTCAAAGAATAAACAATTGTTGTGAGAATCTCCAACTAATTCACAGTCACGATTCAATTTGGTTGATTGATACTACCTAATGCAATACAAAGTACAGTCAACTACACATTGGTAGAAACACTTTGACCTAGAAACAATCTTTATTATGTAGCAGTAATACCATCCTACGGAGTAACAACAACAGGGGATTCCCCACTTTTAAATTGGTTACAGGAAACTGCACATCAGTAGTAACACTGAGAGAGGCTATGACTATTATGTAGCATTAGTAAGTGTTATTGTTTTCACTTATGTGCTATTAATCCTACAATAAAAACCACTTATCATGTTTTTTAGGTTATGAATCATTTGTCAAATTGTTTCATGAGATATCAATTTATCTCAATCATAGTTTTACAATATACAAATCAATTTCAATAAATTCAACATTGACTTGTTTTTTTTTAATTCAATGGTTGCCATTAAAATATCCATCTCATGATTGGTTGCTTTCTTATTGGTCTATGGGACTAATGGTAGCATGATAGGGCACAAAATGAATTACCTACATTGTCTTGTTCTAAAATTCATGACCTCTAAATTAACGAATATGTTTAGTTTCCCAAATAGGTACACTGAATAAGTAACTAGGGGCTAAGGTTCCGCAGATGCTTCTATGTGTGTGTGATAGCCATTTGGGACAAAGCAAAGTTGACTGACCTGTGATAGCGCGACTACGGAGTTGTCGTCGCTGACGGCTTCTTCTACGATGAGCCTGTTAGGCCTGTCCTTGCGGCGCAGGATCGCGGTGGAGAGGTCATCGGGGCTGAAACACAAACGCGGTTAGCCTCAAACCATCGCGTCACCCAACACTCAACCCCAAATTTATCCCAACGTAACCATTCCCTTTCAAAGGAAAACTCCCACACGTGATGTTTAACATCTAAAACAACGTATTTGCAACGAAAATCCAGAATTCTAAAAGAATCAGCCGTAACTCAGACATGATGACAAGCCAATTTTTTGATGAAATCGTTTACGCTTTACCATGATCATTATCTCTGAAAAAACACTATATCCAAGTGTAAAAACGATTAATATACATATTATTAGAACTTACCTTTTATTATCTGCCATTTTTATTGATTATTACAAATACAATTCGTGAATTTACTAATTTTTTGAAAAGCCGAATGAACACTCACTTCCCCACTTCATCCGTCTATGACGTTGCCGTATTTCATTTGTTCTACTTTAAACTGATAAAAATGGTTTTGAGCAAAATTATTTTGCGCAAAAGAGATGCTGCTATTCACAAGGTATATCTTTGGTCTGGTCTTATATCTTCAACTACTACATTTCATATGCAAAAAAAACATTAAAAATTAAAAAATATTTGTCTATGGATCTAGGGCTGTGTGTATTAGTTATCGGTTTTACCGGTTTTTAGTTTTTTTTTAAGTCAAACCTTGGGATCAAGGCTGGTGCGTGCGTCACCTAAAGTATAGTCAAGTTTAACCATAGATTTATTCACAGACTACTTAGAGTACTAACAGACGATCGGATCGGACTGCTCCGAATTTAGCTCCGGACCACAATTTTGTCCAATAGCGTTGCGGATTGACCCAAACGACAATTTTGCTATTGGGCAAAATCGTGGTCCGTAGCTAAATTCAGAGCAGTCCGATCCGATCGTCTATTAGTACTCTTAGATGATACTGGATTTATTACTTCGCGCGTGGCGCTTTTAACCAGATTGCACTCTTCCAAAAATTATGCGAGCAGAGTAGGACGTAAGATGAGAGGAAGCTGTCCCTTTTTAATAGATTTTGCATGATTTAAATATTTTTTTTTTTTTTTTTTTTAATTTAGTTTTACGGCTCTGAAAACAAGTCCTTTGAGCCAATTTTGCATGACATTTTGTTTATGTTGCCATGACAACATCAACAAAATGTCATGCAAAATCTTTGTTAAAAATAATTTCACCAAAGAGTTTTTAATCCAGATAAATCAAAAGAAAATGATTTTCTGCATTTATCAATATTTAATGAAAACTGAGAGAAAAGTTTATACTTTGCACGTTGAAAATTATTCAAATAAGTATTTAAAAATACGTATAAATATAAATTTGTGAATATAAAAGTTACATTTTGCACGGAAATTGTGCAAACTTCATTAGTATGGCAATAATTAGAAAGGGACGAAGTACATCGCCTATGATGTCTTGCTCTGCTCGTTTTGCCTCTGTACAAATTGGTGAGGGCCCCATACAAAGCCCTGCCTGCAGGGCCCTGCTTGCAGTGCCACTGCCAATCGTACTTTGTGTGGGCGTGCAGGGCCGACAAAATTGCCGTTACATCGGCCCTGCAACACCACACACGGTACGATTGGCAGTGCGCACTGCAAGCAGGGCCCTGCAGGCAGGGCTTTGTATGGGCCGTTTTAAGAGTACGCTATCATGGTAAATGTAAGATCATTGAGTTACACATTCAAGTAGCACTCTTTTTTACTAACAATAGGGGCAAACCAAAGATTTTGGAAACTACGCCAGGTGCGCTTCTAAGTGTCCGTCTTCCCAGCAAGCCCGTGCGAGATATAGCCAAGTGGCATACACCAAAAAGTGGAAATTGGTTCATTCCATCAGTAAAGTGTCAGATTCAGTACATCAAAACCAAAGATTTTGGAAACAACGCCAAGCGCAGCGTTTTTCTTACGTCAATGATCAAAACTGACGACACTACGAGCTGAAAACTTTGGGTGGCTGTAGAGACGTCTCGTCAGCCAGCCCGTTCTATACAGGAAAAACTACGAAGATTACATAAAAGCAAAACAGTTCTACATTTACTGCATGTCTAGTGCAATTGATTGTAAAATAGCCGAATCGAAAATGTCCATATGGTAGGAGAACTTCATCAATAATTATGGGTGGCTGGAGAGACGTTTTCCCAGCCAGCCCATGTGATATCTCGGAACATATACCTAGTAGATAGGAAGATAAAACAAAGCTTAATATTTACTACCTACTCGGAACAGTAGGAAGCAAATATTTCAAAATCCTAGCTCCACTAACTTTTGAGATATTTGTATTTTTTCATGGGCTTGCTGGGGAGACGTCTCGCCAGCAAGCCCATGCTGTAACTCAAAAAGTACTGCACGTAGAATGTTGAGCGATCATTTACTTATATATAAGTACTAGCCCATCGGCACGTTACAATGTCCCCAATTCGTTGGTCCGAAATCTGACGTTTAGGACCAACAAATGTCAGTCATATTGTCAACATTGGATGCAAATAAACTTACCAACAAAATGTTGTTCTTAGTTGAAGAAACAATATACTCTTATTATTAATATTGTTATTTCTTATTATTTTTTTTTACTATAATCCAATTAATGAAACTTTAAAACCAGACCTAAATCACATATAAACAGTAAAAAGTATGTTTTGTTTTTTCCCGCCATATTATTTCCGTTCCGTGTATTTAGTACCGACCGAAGTACTACACAACGTAGTTCACGCGATTTTTCACAGATGGCGCTATTTTTTCTTGTATGGGGAAATTTTGAACCGCTTGTTCCCAAGACCCTATCTTGACTATATAAATCTATGTGAGCGATATACCAATAGAGAGTGCATATTTGATGCAATAAGCACCAAGAAAAGTGAGTCCCTAGGTCTAACGGTTTCGGTGCTAGAAACAAAAATCATTTTCCCGCCGAAAATTTTGAATGCATGATGTGAAGTGCGAAGTTGCCGTGCTGTGCAACCATCTCCCGAACTATTCTCAAATTACAAATAATCTACACGTGCGACTACAGTACCTCTTAACTATAAGGACACAAGATTGATTTTTGAATGCTCTAACAGCAACATGTAGAATTGCACAGAACGGCAACGTTGCACTTCACATCATGCATTCCAAATTTTCAGCGGGAAAATGATTTTTGTTTCTAGCATCGAAACCATAAGACCTAGGGACTTATTTTTCTTGGTGCTTATTGCATCAAATGTGCACTCTCTATTGGTATATCGCTCAGCATTCTACGTGCAGTACTTTTTGAGTTACAGCATGGGCTTGCTGGCGAAAACGAATCACCTTAAGAACAATCTCACACTTAAGCGGGATTTATCAATTCGACCCTAAGTAGGTGCCCGCACAAAGTCAATGTTGATCGCGACCGGGTAGAGATGCAGCTATAAGATAGAAAGAGAAAGCTATAGGACCATAAACTAGGTTTATACTACTATTTCTCTCTTTCCTATAGCTGCATCTCTACTGGATCGCGATCTGGCTGTGTGCGAGCACCCATTGAAATAAGCTCTTGCTTGAGTACATGGATGGCTCCCTTGCATAATTTTGTCACCGAGTGCAAACACAGTTTGAAATTGCAGTGTTCAGTGTTTTTTAATATTTCTTAGCGCATTTTAGTGCGTTCAAAAAAACTTACAGCGCCATCTGTTGTTGAGCAGCATAGCTTGCTCACCCGATGATATTTTAATCATACAGAGCATAGCTCGGTCGCCCAGAAAACGAGCAATATTTGCATATATATATATATATTTGTAATCAGTTTCTCGAAAACGGCTCTAACGATTTCGATGAAATTTATCATATTGGGGTTTTCGGGGGCGAAAAATCGATCTAGCTAGGTCTCATGTCTGGGAAAATTCGTTTTCCCGTGTTTTTAAGCATTTTCGTTTTAGACAAAAACCTACAGCGCCATCTCTTGACGGGTAGCATAGCTTGCTCACCCGATGATATTTTAATGTTGAGGCGGCTATCGTAGAGCGAAGCTCGGTCCACCAGCAGGTACTATACTATTAAACGAGCAATATTTGTAATCGGTTTCTCGAAAACGGCCCTAACGATTTCGATGAAATTTATCATACGGGGGTTTTCGAGGGAGAAAAATAGATCTAGCTAGGTCTCATATCTGAGAAACTTCGTTTTCCCCGTGTTATTGAGCATTTTTAAAAATGCCGCGTTTTAGACAGAAGCTTACAGCGCCATCTGTTTGCGAGTGGCATAGCTTGCTCACCCGATGATATTTTAATGTTGAGGTGGCTATTATAGAGCGAAGCTCGGTCTTCCAGGTACTATACTATTGAACGAGCAATCTTATACCATTAAACCACCAATATTTGTATTATAGGTATTTGTAATCGGTTGCTCGCAAACGGCTCTAACGATTTTGATGAAATTTAGTATCCGGGGGTTTTGGGGACGAAAAATCGATCTAGCTAGGTCTCATGTCTGGTAAAATTCGTTTTCCCCGTGTTTTTAAGCATTAAAAAAAATATCGCGTTTTAGATAGAAACCTACAGCGCCATCTGTTGGCGAGTGGCATAGCTTGCTCACCGGATTTGTGTGTTTAGGGTGGATTAGGGTGGTGTCTATAAAAGTCACGCTGTACACTACACATATCATATAATACTACCCTGTACCATTGTACCTATTGCCTGCCTACGTTTATCCAAAGCTTCTGTCGTGTCGTGGTGAATGCTGAATACCGGCTATTATGAATTCTGTGATACCGGTAAAAATGGAGAAGATTACCTTAGGCCGAAAAGCGGATTCTGCCGAATACACAAGGCAAAAGGGGAAAAAATCCAGAAAAAAACAGGTATCTTCCGTTTGGTAATCGAGGACTGGTAATGCATTTGATAATAAAAATGGAAAAATATGTTTCAAGGGCACATGTGAGGAGTAAAGAAACTTGGAATCAAACGTATTGTATTAAGTGACTCCTAAATTTCATGGTTTGCTCACAAACGTACAGTCAATCTTTAATTTAAATTTAAATCAGCTTAAGATCTGATCTCTTATCTTTGTCTCATAAAATTCAATCATAAAATTATCAAACTGATATTGGATTTCGGTTCGAATGCAGTTCTTTTGCTTGTAAAATCGGTTTCGCACAATTGTTTTGAAAATAACCCGAGTTTGCTTACTAATGCTTCTTATTGCACCATCCCCGAACTGTTTCAGGCCATATATAAAGCGATCAAATTCAAAATCATCGTCAAGCGTAAATATGCGATTTAAAATAAAAAAAAACTTGTCTTTCGCTGGCATTCTCGTCGTGATATACTTTAAAAAACGACGAATTAATTCTTTGATTACAATCCCTTTGAGTTTAGAAATACCTTTCAATAATCTGGCGAATTTCTTGATTTGTCGTTTCATTATGTAACCAAAACCTAAGCCTTTCAAGTTCAAAGCTAGAATCTTTAAGAACTTTGATACTTTCCTTGAGGACATTCGTGTTATTGTAACATTGCATATGCTGACGACTAACTTGTAAAAGGGGCCGGACGGTGGAGGTTTCGGTGGATGTGTCAGTGGAGGTGGAGGTGGCGTCGTAGTTAAAATTAAAACACCTTTCAACCAGTCGTCGTAAGTTTTGTTTGTGTCTAAACCCGTTATGTTAAAATCTCCAAATAACTCAACACTGGCCGGAACAGTATGGTTTACAATTTTATTCCAATCCACTCCACCTACATCTCCTGATGGCGCCGGATTTCTCGGTGTAGTTGCTTCCCCTCCACTTCCACAGTCTGGTGAGTCGGGACGTCTTGGTGTAGCGGGTTGTATTTTAAAATCTGATTCAATTGGTGCGTTCCTCAAATATCTCAGTGGTTCTAACATACGATCGTCTATACTAATATTTATGCCTTCATCTGTATCTGATGAATCTGATACATATTCATGTTCTATTGTTTTCTCGTTCGACGACTGAAGCCCATCACTAGATTTTCGTGAGTTTATTGAATAAAATATAATAAAAGTGATCAACATAATTTTCGAACACAATTTTACAAGGCTTACAAGAATCGACTTAGAAAATTAATTATACGAAACTTTACAGCAAAACATAATTTTATTACTGTTACGTACCTAGGCATTGTACTTGCATTACTATTACTACAATCTAACGTTAGGAACATACAGTTCAATGCGTTAAATTTCAATATCATTCTTCAATCTTTGATTTTTATTTCCAAGCCATGACCTTGTGACTTTCAGCACCTGTGAAACGATTAACATAGATTAGACCGAATTAGAAAATGGTTGTGTCTTAGGCAGATTAAGGTACCTACTTTGATCCAGTATTTTGAAGCATAATCTTTTGAGAGTTTGGCGGTCACTAACACTAAAACTGTATGACGGGTTCTTACCACAATATGGGTTAATGGGCGCCGAAATATCGGGAGCTCATCAAAAACCCATATCGTGTTAAGAACCCGTCATACTGTTTTCATAACAGTATTTTGAACCTGTCCAATTAGGAAATGCTGGATCGTTATTTGACCAATTTACACATATGTATCTGATACTTCCCGTGTGGCGCCGGCAAAGAATAGTACCAACCCATACATACCCATGGGTGTCGTAAGAGGCGACTAAGGATTAACTGGAGGATGGGCAGCAGCATCCTCCTTTGTATCTTACATCTTACTTACTGCGGTCACCTACAACCGCGGTCCGTAGTGCCAGCCGTAACGCTAACAAGCGAGGTGACTATGGAACTTCCCCTCCACATTTTTCCAGCAGGGGCTGGATTTCTGGAGGGAGCTCCCTGTCCTGTAGTGGACGTTTCATGGGATGTTATGATGATGGTGATCTGATACTTTGGTCAAATAACAATCTAGTAAGTATTATCACCGCACCGCACTACCTTGAAGTTCAGCCTTGAAGGCAATTGCACTGAGTCTGTGGGGGCATGGATGGGGGCTCAAACACCCATGACTAGATACTGATTATTTTAACAAATATTCAAATAAAGGAGTCATCAATTGGTGGTCATTGTCCGTTTAGTACCGGCAAAGAATAGTACCTACCAACCCATCTCTACTCGTAGAAGGCGACTAAGGGCTTATGAACGGGAGGATGGGCACCAGCGCTCTTCTGTGTATTGTGCCATTTTACATACTGCCGTCACTAACAACAGCGGTCGCCAGCCGCAACGCTTGCAAGCGTGGTGGCTATGGTAAATCCTCTCCAAAGAGTGCTGGAGGGAGTTCCCTGTCTTACAGTGGACGTTTCATGGGATGTTAATGATGACGAGACATCGAATGGGATCGAGCATCCATGACGATTTTAAAAGCCGGCACCACTGCTGGAATGAGATTTTTATTGGTCCGGTCAATTTCATTCATTTAAAGGGTTCCGTACCTCAAAAGAAAAAAACGGAACCCTTATAGGATCACTTTGTCTGTCTTGTCTGTCTGTCTGTCAAGACCCTTTATCTCACGAACGGGTAGAGGTATCAGGTTGAAATTGATACCATATATTAGGATCCATGAACCACACAAGATCTGAAAATTTCAATTTTTTACAAAGACGCAATCAAAAGATATGGCATTTTATGTTCTCATCCCTGTAGGTTTTGCATTTTTGAATAAATGCATGGAATTTATTCAAAAATGCAAAACCTACAGGGTTGACCTAAAATTATGAAATTTGGCAAGAAGCTAGGTCTCACAGTACAAATAATGGGAAAAGTCTGAAATCATTAAATATTACAACTTTTCTCATAACTAATGGTAACCAATTGTGGGGAGCTCCCGTTTCAAGAAAATTCATATAAGAGAGGGGTCAAGTTGGATGGTCGCTGAGGCGATTTGTGTTTTAGTTCTATTTAAAAACGGGAACACTTACAAACTTGAAAATTGGTATGTTTATAGTGCATAAGCTATAAAATAACAACAAATAATAAAATTTGGTCAAGCGCGTGTCGGACTCAAAAAATCTAGCACATTAACTTACTGAAGTTTCAACTAATACAATTATGTTTATGTGGCGGTACGGAACCCTCAGTGCGCGAGTCCGATTCGCACTTGGCCGGTTTTTTTTATTCAAACCAGTACTACTTGATTGAAAATAAATATTACAGTTATTTCTATTCAGCGCTGAATTGCCATTTATGATACCCAAGGCAAGAGTTGGGGTGATACTATTCTTAGCTGGCACTACACGGACATTTTTGTTAAGCGATCCAGTACCACTGAAAACAATCGGAGACAGACCGTACCTGATGGTCAGATGACATAGTTATCTGACAAAAAGTATATTATACCAGTGGGGGTCACCGAACCGAATGTTAAATTGTGGGCTTACTATTACATTTAAGTTTTTATTTTTTACCTGCCATACAATTATAGTAGATAGTGAAGCAAGAAGCGGTTCACTGGTCGCAATGAACACACTTCCAAAAACTGCTGCATCAAACGAGCCTAGGGTCCACTCCTCGCCCCACCTTCAACATTAGTCGATTTGGTTACGGATGTGTTACGGATCACAATTTTTAAAGTAAAGACGCTAAAGAGGTGACAAGTCGCAAGGCGCAGAGATAACCCATGGACCAAAGCGGTGTCGGAGTGGTGGTCAAAAAAAGTGGAGAGAGACCGATGGTCAGACGACATAGTATAAAGTTGTCTGCCAAGCAAGATGTTAAGTATTTTTAGGAGTAAAAAATAATTTTATGACCGCAAAACTAAGTTTGTTAGTAAAGGTTTTTCGCTGATTTCTAAAAAACTGTGCCACTTAGAGAGATTGTTACATTTTTCTAGCAATATTTACATAAACCTCTATCGACTATAAATTCGGATTTTTCGTTGTTAGTCCATTCAATAAGGGATTTGTAGTGCGTGAGCAAAAACCTAATTCTTTTGAAGAACTTGTTCAGTGTGTTTAGGATGTGAACATACTAAAACTCTTTAGGTCTAGGGGTCGAATTGATGAATCCCTCTCAAGTGTGAGATGGCACTCAAGACGTACTTAACTTTTCCTATCAACTAAACTAGATATAATCAGTATTATACACATAAGCCAATTTCGTTTCCATCCTCTTAGACCATCGCATCGCGGGGATAAAAATATTTTTTTTATTATTTCATTTGCAATTAAGTTGGGCAAGCATATTCAAATTATAATAATATTCAAATTTCAAATCGATAGCGTGACTAGTTGCTGAAATAAACATGTGACAGACAGACGAAGTCGCATCAATGTTCATGTAAATTTTATTCCTATTTAGTTTAATGTTCAATATTATTTATTTGCCGTCATTTTAAGAAAGCTGTAATCACCTCTAATTGGTTTACCGTTTAGCTATAAACCTAGTTTAACTGTATCTTCTATCTCTCTGTGTAATCTGTTGGTGATCATAAATAAATAAATAAAATAAATAAAGAGCTCTTTTTCACCACTTTAGTTCGGAACCCTAAAAACAACTAACACGTTATTATACAGGGTGTAACAAAAAGGGTATACCAACTCTGAATGATATGAATTTGCCCATGAAATTGAACAACTTTCCCTAAGGAACATAGATCGAAATACGAAAAAAAAATTTTTAACTCCCTTAGAAACGAAATCAGCTGATAGTGCATTTTATGTGGGAGTTAAATTACACCTTGTATATAACCTACCAAGTGACAGCAAAACAGGACGGTGTAGAGGCGAAGTCAGCGTCGTATAGCAGAATGCTGGTACTGCTGGATTCCCTCGCCAAGAGTTCCACATCCAACAACCTTTCCAAGACGGTGCGCTCACTGGCCACCCAACTGAGTCCGTCCAATGCCTAGGTGCCATAAAATTATTTAAAGGTTTAATTTTTCAAAATTTACCGCTGACCCGACTTTGAGAGAGGCTTCGCTCAGAAAGAAAATGTTTTGTATAAGAAGAGTAGGTGTAGTCTGTACACCTGCGGATCTATACGACGCGGAGAGTTCCGCTCCGTTTTGCGTTGGCAGAATTTCCCCTGGTGTTATACTTTTTCTGCTGCGGAAGCAGGTATTTACTTACGTTACGATTCATTATATATATATTCTTTATTGTACAAATTTACAAACAGAAAGTTACATACAAAAGGACATTAACAAAGGCGGGCTTATCTCTAAAAGAGATTTCTTCCAGCCAACCCATGGTAGTGAGAGAGTGTTCACTAGCGGGACGCAATAGTGCATTGTGAAAATCCACAAAAACAAGATTTCACAATATAATATAAATCAATCGTATAAAATAAACAAGTGAATAAAATAAAATTCAATTCATTATTACTGTATAGTTTATAATTTTGCAATGAATAAATTGACCGAGCGAGCAAAGCGAGCTTCAAAATTCTTTAAATAAATAATGCTCACCCTTTCGAAGAATGTAGCTAAGAACTTCGACAACAGCACCTTCTTGGAGTCTTTCTCATTTAGACCGCCTGCAGAAGAAATTTCGATAGTCATCAAATAATACGCATTAAGACTCATGATTCAAAAATTTAATTAAACACCATACCAACTCCAGGGGCCGACAGCTGCTTATATATTGCCCTGGAAAGACATTTTTTAAGATTACAAGTGAACCAACGAGCGTATAATAAAGTTGACACCACCGACCGACCCATCCTTCCGATTTGTGAAGATGAGAAAGTCTCATGGGCCGGCCCCTTTTCCTTCAAATCACACCAGAAACCAAACCATTGCTAGCATTGACACTACATACGTACATCGAGTGCGAATTTGAATTTTTGAAGCGTAGGCCCGCATATTCAGTACAAAAGACCTTCTAAAAGACCACCAGAATCTCGCGGGCGGGTGCGCGCGGGAGTATGGGGTACATGGCAAGGGTATCGGAAAGTGTCCGTTCTGTATGATAGTACACTCAACCGCACGTCAGTAGAAACACTTTTGGACCTTATGGCGTGGTAATAGAGTTGAAAAAGTTCCTACCGACGAGCGGTTGTCCGTACTATTACTTCATTCTGTGCCATTGCTGAAGTTCATATATTTTGTTATGTCGATATCTTTCAAAAAAAAAATTGTTCTTTCCTCTGATCAAAGATCATATAGACGTCATCATAAAATGCTTTCGTTTTCGCAAATACGTTCTGGCTATGATAAGAGCCCCCAGAAGACCAAGGAAATGAACGATTAGAAACTGAAACTCAAAAATAATACATATAGAAAATTAGTTACCTCAACTGCGGTGCACATATGACACGACACGCTGCCAAGGGTCCCAATAAAGACCTCGCATCAGAATCGTCATTTCTGAGAAGAAAATAGAATGCTGTTACATTCGAATTATACATATATTCTGGATAGCATACGGACACACGGACGCAAATCGGTGGAAGGTTGGTTTTGGGCGTTTGTGGTGTAGCGCTAGTTCAGCTTATACTGGTTAAGTTTTTACAACATTCGGCCGCCCTGGAAACTGATTGTGAGTTTCGCAACTAGTTGTACAACGATTTAACATACCCACAAATCAGTAAGTAACTACTAGGTTCAAAGATGTGTTGCGTTCCCTCAGTAGGGTACAGTTGGTAAAGCAGGCTTTGAGGATATTGAAGATATTCATATTCATATTCGTATATTTCGTAATAACAGTTATTACAGGTCAAAAATTTTAACAAATATCTTAATCATAATATCAAAATTAAAATAATACAATATAAAAATGTCAGTCTAAAAATAATATAAAAATAAAGAACACAAATGTCAAATCTGTAAATATCAAATTATTTGAATGCTATCAGTATAGTCACACAATAAATAGGTACCTTCAAGTACTAGTTTACATAGTCAGCTTGCATTAATTCCTTAACACTATAAAAAGTGCGATCAAGAAGCCTAGACATTATGTAAAGCGGCGATTTATACAATGTGCCTGCGACATTCATACACCAAATAATCATTACCGGTGGTGGCGGCCCGGCGGCGCGGGACGGCGGGACTCTGCTGAGAATCATCCTTGAGATAGCTACAATCCTATAGCTATCTATACTTACTACGTGTTTTTAGTTATAGATTGAGCGGAAAAACTCGTACCAAAAGGGGCCTGTCTACCATGATCAGTTATTTCGACACACGAACGACACGTTTGAAGTTTGAACTATGGACTTAATGTCAAACGCACGATGATCTGAGAGACTATTAACGACGAGACGTTTTCGTGGTACGAAGACAGTTCTGTCCGTGATACGATGGTAAACAGACGCGCTTACTTTATATCAGCCGAATAGTAAAACACGTAGTGACAACAAGCTTATATTAATACTTTTCGGCAATAAATGTGAGTATTATTGATGTATTAAAGTCGAATACAGCTATAAAACGAATTTCCGATTGTGCTTTTATAATTTTCATCAATGAATGAGATCATCATTGTGACCTTAAACCATCCTTAAACTGGGTTTTTAAGACATTGGAAGTTCGGGTGTTGATGTCGTTTGTTTCTTACTTACGAAAGTATTATGGGTAGCGTTAAGCGATTATCCTGAGTGCTTTGAGCAAAAGAAGTTCCTTGTTTGTATGTTAGGTTACAACAGACACAAAAACAAAAGTGATTTAAGATTATCTATGGGTTCTCGACCCCGCTCCTGTAACTCTTTTTATTTTTTAATTCCGTAGTCAGCGCGGAATCCCAATTTGCTCAGAGACACTTATAATACCTAGTAGAAAGCTTTAATTTGGTATGGATATGTTACCGGCAATGTATATAATCCGGCGACCTATTCGGTTATTTTAACCCAATTTGGAAATAATCTATTCTATCAGACTGCACAGACAGCAGAGGTGCATTTTCATATCTTGTTGGAGGTTTTCCTGACTTTTTAACTGAGGTGTAAAGAAGAATAAGGAAGTGTCGATGATCCGCCAATATATACTTTTTCACCAAAGAACATAGATCAATAAATTGCAGCAGTTGATAGCGTATTTTGTACGGAAGGTAAATTTTTATTTTACGTTTTTGACCTATGTTCCTGGAAAAAAAAATTGCTTCGTAGGTAGATTTATACTATAGAATATGCGTAAAATAGACGTAGAAATGAGAAGAATCTATTCCTAGAGAGTTAGAAGAAACTACCTATAAATTTTGTAAATAAAATTTTTAAAATGGTAAAGCTTACTTGTTAATATTTTATAAATGCGCATCAATTTCGTTGATTTCAAGTATCCGGGCGTGCTTTAGCTACCCTCAAAAGAATAAACAAATTATTTACTTACGTTCACAAAGAAAGGTATGGAATTTGAGATGTTATAGTATTTCTTACTTAAAAAAGTTAATTTCACACGTAAATAAATATTAAAATTGGATGGATGAATGAATGGATTTATCCATATTATTATAATTATGGTTTCGCTTGGAGGAAGTACGATGGTTTCGTATGTGGTAAAGAGTAAAAGTGGTTCTGTTATTACTTTTTAATTTGTTTTACTTAAATAACGTAGCATTTTGTAAGCATCTGTGTCATCTCAAAAATATTCTAAATTATAATGAAGAAAGCCGATGTGTTAAAGGCACTTAAAAAATTCAAGCATGTTGTTCAAACTTTTAAACAACATGCTTGGTAATTACCCTTTTTCTGTATATCATTTACGCAGATGCCTCACCAACTTTAGAATTGGGGCATATTTAAGCCTAAAAACCTTTATTTTTAATAAAATCGTTTGTTTTTCGTGTATCAAATGTAGACCGCAATTTTTAATACCAAAATGTTATGTTATCTCACTTCCATACTCGTAATTTGTCATTGCATCTCCTACTTCATGACTTAAAAGGCTAATTGGATTATTTGTATTAATTCCTCTCTGGTTGATATTTCTATATGGTGTAAACGAGTACCCTGGTCCGTTGGAGCTAGGTAATCGAGAAGCCAAGGGACCTCTAGTGCTTCTTTGTCCTCATGACTGAGGAACGTAACAATTGTGGGTTTATCCTCCATTTGTGCTCCGTTTATCCTCCATTCGACCAGTGCCTTTCCAGGCTACCTGTGCCTCAAGTGACCGAGTTTCCAAAGAAATTTAAGACTCGGTGCTTGCATGTGGAAGAGAGCCTGGTCTACTTTTTGATCCAGGATATCCGGAGCATTTTGCAACAGCACCACAATTTGAATGCATGTATCCTTCCTGAAGTGCACTAGTAGAGGATTTAGCGGAATTTCATGACAATAAATGTATGGGAATTTCGGGAGGTGACGTTGTTTTGAGTACGATGATGAAACTAGGCATGCGTGTTTTTTAGGTAAATTGGAGTTGATATAGACCGGGAGTCGGCGGGAGTCACGCCTGAGGGGGGGAAGGGAGGGGGTCGAAGTTTACTCCCGCCGTGTTTTTATTTTGAAAATTTATATATGCTGTCGTTTATTTACTATAACAACTGTGGTATCATTTTCGAGTAAATCGTGAATGGCAAATTCATTTTTAGACTTAAAAAACATGATTTCAGAGGAAAAATTAAAACACTTTTTTTTTAAATCTCATAATTTTAACATGGAAAACTTTAGTTTTTTCCTGTTTCAGCGTCGATTTCTTCGAAACCTATAAAGATATTATCATGAAAAAATACTAATGAATACGCTGTTTTAACTTGATTTAATGAATATCATATATTTAGAATATATGACATTCATCAAATAAACCTGATAAAAAGCTTGAAAAAAAAAAGTTTTTGCGGGTGAACAGCAAGTGCCTGACTTAGAGGATTTTTAACGGGTGAATACCATCATTAATCGTGGATATAACCAAAAAATATCGAATGAGATATTTAACTAGGCTATTTATCTAACTAATTTATTTAATAAGTATAATAAATATGTAGAAAATCTGAAATATACCAGATTTAAAATAATGATTTGATTGCCATGAGGCAATATTATCCAAAAATTACAATTTGTGGGCTATTAATGTAGTTGACAATGCTTGAAATAAAACAGAATAATGACTTAAACTTACATGGACCGACCTGCCAGTGGCCGCTAAAGCATATCAGGAAATAATAAGGTGCCGCTGTGAAAAAGTTTGTGGCGGCGGCAGATGTAAATGTGTGCAAAGTTAACTTTAGTGTAGAGATTTATGTTTATGCGGTGGCTGTGGGCGCTGTGATTAAACTTTAAATTCTTGTCATTATTCTGTTTTATTTCAAGCATTGTCAACTACATTAATAGCCCACAAATTGTAATTTTTGGATAATATTGCCTCATGGCAATCAAATCATTATTTTAAATCTGGTATAAATAAGTTTTAATGAAATATTTCAGATTTTCTACATATTTATTACACTTATTAAATAAATTAGTTAGTATTAAATAAACTTTTTTTTTCAAGCTTTTTATCAGAATTATTTAAAAAATGTCATATATTCTAAATATTTACGTAAACCTGTGTCGACTATAATTAATTTAGATTTTTTCCTATCGCAAACTTCGGAGATTAGGGCCCCCCTCCCCCCGGGAATGGTATATTTTTTGACATTTTTCATCATAACCTGAAAAATAAAAGTCGTAAAAAAATAAAAAAAATAAGTTTAGCCCTTTAAGTTAAGCCCTTTCATCCAGTTAAGACAATTTAAAAATATGAGCCCTCTTTACAATAATAATAATATTTTGTAAATTCTTTCATTTGCAATTAAATTGGGTAATTATATTCTAAAACTATTCCAAATTTCAAGTCGCTAGCATGAGTGGTTGCTGAGATATACAGGAGTGACAGACAGATGGACAGACGAAGTCGCACTAAATAGAAATCCAACTTCGTCTAAGACAAATATGGCCTAATATGTTCTAAATGGTCTCAGCTATTACACCTTTAAGGCTTTGCACTTTGCACCCAGCTTCCAAACATCCTGTATGTCACGAATGTTCCGAAGGGTTGAATTTTTTTTTTTAATTTTCATAACCCCTAAGCGTCCTAAGATAACTCAGATCGTGTTTTTTTGCTTACAGATGGCTGTTATTCCTATCACCCTGGTGGGTGAAAATTTGGGAAAAAGGCATCAATACCTAAACAATTTGGTGCATGCAGCATTCAAGAATAATGTCCCATTTGACTCTGTTAAGAACGTTCCTGAAGACTCTTCAATCGACAGATTATTCAAAATCGATCTCGCAGGCAAATACCAAAACGTGGAATACGTTATCGAGAACTTGAAACATGAGGATATGCTGTATGTGAGTAGAGCGATGAAGTGCTTATGGCTGTACTATGACAACAAATACACAAACATCATCAATCCAGTTTATTTGGAACAAAATGTGTATCCTGAAATGCGCACAAACGCAGTAACTAAAATGAAACATATTATACCCATGAACCTTAAGAGCGAAACCAGATGCATGGAATTTTATAATTATTACAAGAAGGATAACATCGACTATGCAATGAATTTTCTACCAAAATGTCCAGTAGATTTTATCTTAAAAGAAATTGAAAACATAGATACTGAAAAGATAACACCTCAGTTTTTGAAAATTTTATGTGAAAAATCTACAAAAGCTGTAGAAGTTTACCTTCAGATAAGAAAGAAAAAAAATATCTCCACCACAATAGAACCATACATAACAAAACTGAGCCTGCTTGTGAAACTTGATCCAGACCTTTATTTCTATATAATAGAAAACTACTTTCTTGATGATTTTAAAAGACTGAATAATCAAATCACAAGATACATCATGGAACATCATATAGACAGGTTTAATACAAAATCAGAATTATACACAGCAAGAGTATTAGACTTGCCCACAATTGCAAAATATCTTAAGAATGATGAAACGAAAGAGCTAATCATAAAATTATCAAGAGCAAAGTTCTTAGGAGAGAATTGGATTAACAATTTTGACTATGAAATGGCTAAGCCACTGCTAAGAGCACTTGATTCTAAAGGAAGAGCAGAATTTTGCAAAGATATTTTTAAAGACAAGCAGTTCGGCGAACCAGTTTCAAATCCTCCTTACCTCATTCCAACAAAACCTCATGCAGAACCTAAAGGCGAACATAGCTTGGATAATGATGATGAAAATTACGATGATGCGCTAAGAGAATCAGATAGTTTAGTGGATTGTGTTCAACTATGTTCCGCATGCCCTGGCCGCTGGAAGTTTAAATCGGAATTAGACCAATTGTACGATGAATACCGTTATACAAGTTTTGAGAAAACATTCAGTGAATTACGTCAACGTATTCGGAAGGAGAGTAAGACTGATACGCGTAGAAATATGATGTTGGTTTTAATAAGTAAGACTGGAGGGCGCTCAGAAAGCATTGAAGAGATATTGCGTTTCTTATTGGGTAACCATGCCAATGAGCCAGTTAATTTGAAAGCAGCTATTGTGCGAAGCCTAGTCAAAAGGGCGTCTGCTTGGCGCTTGCCGAAAAAAATTTGGGAACTGTTCTTACAATTTGGACGAGATCTTGGTTTAGATAGCCAAGTTAAAGACATTGAATGCCGTGAAGGACATCATGCTGTAATACTACGCCAAATTTTCCTAGATGAGGATGCTCCAGCCTCAGTATGGGATGTCTATTTCAATCAGTTCACTCCTTTCACAGAATACAACCTCAACGTTTCTGAAAAACGCCTTCTTCACGAGCGTTTACCCGCTCTCATTATAACTACTGCCCGGGCTGACCCCGCTAAAACTGCTGAAAGACTTTCTCAAGCCTGTGATGCAATTGAGGCTTATAAATTGAACATTGCAACGTATCCCGGTTTGATGGACACGATTGCTACCTTCGTACGTGATAATCCATCTGCGTCACGGTCCTTACTGCTACGATTGTTTAAAGCTCGTGTTGGCCGGAGACTGCTCTTTAGAGAAAACTTCGAAGTGATACACACTGATGAGTCGTTTATAAATGCGCTTCGACACGACGCTTCAATATTGTCAGACAAAAAGATTCAAGAGGTTATCCAGAATGTTAATCATCTGAATCACAATAAGTTTGTACGAAAAATAGCCTTATATTTTGGAGAAAAAGGGGGTATTGCTGTACGCGTCATGAAATTCCTCGAACAAAAAGTTTCTGAACAGCCGCATGTACGATTAGCTCGACCTATTGCATTGCTTGCTGCTAGAAGTACAACTGGCTTGCCGATTTTAACTTCTCCAGAAGATGATATTCAGCTTAAGATGTATAATAAAACGATTTCGTCTCTCCAACAATCTTACATTCAATTGTCAAGAGGAAGAATATCTCAAGATTTAAAGGTAAGTTTATTTAGAATAGAATAGAATAGAAAATCGTTTATTTCACAAATAACATAATTAAGTTTTTACAAAAGTTTATTGTTTTGAGTCAAATATTTAATTAAATTAACAAAAACCGTGTGGTGTCGGCAAAGCAACCAATCATTCCTACCCGTGGGTGTCATCATAAGAGGCAACTAAGAGTTTTTGAACTGGAGGATGGGCAGCAGCGTCCTCCTGGTACTATCCGTGGTCCGTCCTAGGTACGAGTACCATCTTACATACTGCGGTTCATGGTGCTAGCCACAACGCTAACACGCGTGGTGACTTTGGTACTTCCCCTCCAAATCGTTCCAGCAAAAGCTGGAATTTTGGTGGGAGTTCCCTGTGCTGCAATTCACATTTGTCAGTTATGATTATGAAAAACCTTTTGATATTATTTGAATGTAATACTCGTATGCACCTTTTCGATTCCAGGTGATCAGTTTGGCTGCGCTAGCAAATTGGGTGCACACATCCAGCCCAAAAGCGCTGCAAGACAAGATGGAAGAGCTTATGATAAATCCGTGTCACGCTCGTTTGATCTTGGCTCTTCGTAGTGTAACCTGGCCAGGTCTGATAGCAAAAACATTACCAAAGGCTATGGAAAATCGCCCGATGCGAATAATCGTCATAACATTACGTTTGTTGCGTCGGCGTCCCCATCTCTTCCAACCCGACGATTTTCAAGTTCTCAAACATTTTATTTCCACAATCGATCTCAAGAAAAAGAAACGCAAACGGTATTTAAACCTGGCGTCGCTCAACAAAATACCAAAGTCTTTTCGTGCAGAATATTCTATTGCGTTATACCAGAATCTTTCTCGATTGGGCTTCTGCGTTGATCCCTCTGAATCTGGTCCTGGTCCTTCCTATCGAGTCGCAGTTCCTTTGATCATGTGCATGAATAATCATATACATGAAATAGATCCAAATCTTATCAAGGACATCTTGATTGAAGTGCTTAGCAGAGAATTAACTGAAGATATGTTTTCGAAATTTGGTAATGCGGAGTCGAAGTATTATTACAGTGGCTATTTTGAATTCCGTAAATATGTGGAATGTGCGATGACCTTACTTGCTCGGTATTTAGTAACAAGTACATCCGAATCAGACGTGAATATGAAACTTGAAGAAGTCTTTAAGCCCTTTGAATTAAGGGTCCGCGAGTTGTGGCGTATGGATGAAATGAACAGTTCCGGAGCTTTCAGTTCTGGATTCTTCGTCAAATTTTGCAGTAGCTTGCAATATCCTAAGGTGTTCTTGAACACCAATGATTTTAGTTTGTTTGTCTTGGAGAAAGTTTGTTTATTGTGCAACGAAATTTCGCCTATTATAAACAATTTCACCATAAATTATCGCGTCCGGTATATCATTTTGTTCAGAAAGGCTTTAAAGCAGTGTGCAATGGAAAGACCAGACCTGTTCAAGACGGATAATGTTGAAGGTAAAGAAGCACTCGATTTGTTAATGTACACCTTTGGGAAATTTGTCGGTCAAGATCTTGAAGAGTTGGTTGTTGAATATTTTTTTTCGATCAGACAAATTTATACTAAGAATTTAGCTACCTATATCATTTCAAATTTTAAGCGTGGTAGGGATTTCTTAGAGCCGGTTATTAAAGCTTTACTTAGTGACGAATCAAAATCAAATGCTATGATTATGGGGCTGTCCCTTTACAACAAGGTGTTATCCGCTTATTCATCGCGATACGATCATGCCACGGATATTAATGACACAATCAAAAGTATTAAATCTGAAAAGGTGAGATTCTTTCTGGAGTTTTCTGAAATAGGTGACTTTTGGATTTAAATGTTTTAAAAATTGCGTATTTTTTACTAAGCTTGCATACAAGGTGTAAGATTCTATGCACTATTTTAAATGAATTAATTTTACTTCCCATAGAAACTGTACAAGCTGATTGCGCATTTTGTATGGGAAGTAAAAATTCTTTTTTGGTTTTATGAAATTAGTTCCTTAGAGAAAGTAAGTAATAGGCTAAAATGGCTTACAATTTTTTTTCACACGATATTGAACTAGTTGTGCTATAAAGGTTGTGTAAATCAAAGAAATTTTACCTCAAGGAGGTTTTTGTTCTGAGGTGTAAATAAAGTGGTCTTATACTTACATCGTGCATTTAGTTACGTATTATTTTTGTGCTTCTTTTTATACAAATTATATATATACTTACCACATAAACTTTAAATTATTTTATTATAGTGAGTTAAAACAACTTTCCTGAAAAAACAAATATTTACAAATATTTTTTTTTCGAGAATTTTTTCGATAATGTTGAAATTACACTAATAGTCTTAGAGGATCGTGTAATCTCGCGGCGTTACATATTAGAATTGTGTAACTTCGTACACTTGTTTCTTATCCCTATTAGACTAATATGACTCGGAGCACCGGAAATTCCATTGATGTATGGGAGAGTTATGACGTCATCAATTTTTTGTATGGAATTACTGTTTTTTTTTACAGAAACCTATCATGTGGGGTACCTAATGAAAGGGATTTTTGAGACGATTCTAAAAATATAATACATCTTTATATTTCAGTCACTAGTTTCTTAAAAACTTGAAAAATATTTTCAAAACATTCCAAGTCTGGCCTCTTCCTGGTAGGAAATGGCTGAACAAATTTTTGAAAAATATAAATCAAATGAATTGTTATATCCTCATTTCCATCTTCCTAAAAGCATTTTTCAATATGTTAATCAGAACTATGTTTTTTTTTAATAAGACTCGTACCGACGCGATTGGTGGGAATTCGCTCAGGACCGCGATGGTTGGAGGGACGAGGGGGAGGCTTTTGCTTAGCAGTGGGACAGTACAGGATAGAAAAAGAAAAAAAAAAGAAGGGAAGAAACCTGTTTGAATTCATCACAAATAAATATTATTCTATTCTATTCTATTCCATTCCATTCCATTCCATTCCATTCCATTCCATTCCATTCCATTCCATTCCATTCCATTCCATTCCATTCCATTCCATTCCATTCCATTCCATGCCATTCCATCCCATCCCATCCCATCCCATCCCATCCCATCCCATCCCATCCCATCCCATCCCATCCCATCCCATCCCATCCCATCCCATCCCATCCCATCCCATCCCATCCCATCCCATCCCATCCCATCCCATCCCATCCCATCCCATCCCATCCCATCCCATCCCATCCCATCCCATCCCATCCCATCCCATCCCATCCCATCCCATCCCATCCCATCCCATCCTATTCTATTCTATTTTAGTACGGAATTTTATTTTTTTCTACAAAAACCTATCATTATGGGTATCCAATGAAAAGGCTCCTCAAGCTGATTCTAGAAATATAGTTTATCTTACATTTCAGTAACTGGTTCCCAAAAATAAAAAAAAAAGCAAAAGAAAGTAATAAAAAAGCTTTCTTATTAAAAAAAATATAGTTCTTATTAATACGAGTATTTTCAAAAATGCTTTCATGACGTTGGATATGAGGATATTATGAGTCATTTCATGAATATTTTACAAAAAATTATTCAGCCATTTTCTACCAGGAAAAGCCCAAACTTGGTTCGTTTGGAACATATTTTTCAAATTTTTAGGAAACTAGTGACTGGAATATTAAGATGTGCTATATTTTTAGAATCGGCGCATAAAGCCCTTTCATTAGATACCCCACATGATAGGATTCTGTAAAAAAAAAATATCCATACAAAAAATTTATGACATCATAACTCTCCCATACATCATTTTAATTTCCGGTGCTCCGAGTCATATTGGTCTAATAGGATTAGGAAAGAAGTGTACGAAGAGAACACAATCCTAATATGTAACGCCAAATAATCCCGATTTTCTAGACGATCCTATTAGACTATAAAGCCGATGCAAGGTCTGTAGGAAAAAAAATGTTTTTCGACCCAGTTTTCATTGGGAAAGTTGTTAAATTCTTTATAAAATAGGTCCAAAAACAATTCAGATACAAAAAAGGTATATAATATTTTCAATTTAACCCTGAAGTTGTGAAATTCAATTCATGAAACCAGCTTTTCCAGTGAAACTAAGTAAAATACGAAAAAAAAAACGGTCAAGTGCGAGTCTGGCTCACGCGCTGAGGGTTCCGATATACCTTTAGTATTTTTGGAAGCAATAAAGTTCATTATTAGGACCACAAAACTAAAGTTTCTAAAGCTTTTTTGCAGATTTCTAAAAAAGAGCTGTGCTACTTATACTCGTAAAGATTGTGTTATTTTTACTGTAATAGTTACACAAATTTCTATAGACTGTTATTAATTCAGTGTTGTCTTTCGCAAACTGCAGAGATAAAGGGTGGGAGGGGAGTGGTTTTGTGTTTGCGCCCTCTTTACAATAATAATATATGTCCTTTAATTCTTTCGTTATTTTGAATATTTCCTAGCGATCATTGATGATGTGACATTTAAATTTGGGACATGTTGGCAGATGTCATCCCATAGTAAAATAAATAAGCAAGGTACTCGTATCTATTCTGAGTGAAGCAAGGAGGTCCGAAATCTTTGGGAGCCTTCGATCATGCGTTTATTAGATTACTAGACGGTCACATTTAGATATAAACGAATATGTGTCTTTATTTTCATGTGTTCTGAATTTGACATTTTATTTGAAGTTTCCTGAGCCATCGACTGAGAGCATAGAGAGCATATTTATTTAGAGTTCCGTACCCAAAGGATGTCTGCCTGTCTGTTTGGCTCATGAATCGTAATAGGCAGACAGTTGAAATTTTCACAGATTATGTATTTCTGTTGCCGCTATAACAACAAAATACTAAAAATTTTAAATAAATTAAGCGGGGCTCCCCTATTAAAAACGTGTTTTTAGGCGATTTTTGCTTGATTTTTGTTGTAGCTCTATCGTACAAACTCGAACACTTACGCTATAAAATATCAACAAATAATAACAACTAGTCAAGCGCGTGGAACAAACGGAACCAAATCTTTCTTCTGAAACAGCTGATGGAGAAGAAATGGGAATACGCGCAGGACATTCACTCTCTGTTTGTTGACTTCAGCAAAGCGTACGACAGTGTGGACAAAGATACTCTGTTCCGAATACTTAAGTCATTTAGAATACCCTCAAAGTTAATAAGACTCATCAAAGCCGCCACTGAAACAAGTAAACTTAGGGTCAGAGTAGGAAGTAGCTTAACGGAGGAATTTGACGTGGCTACAGGCCTTAAACAAGGAGATGCGCTTTCGCCAATGCTGTTTAACTTAATACTCGAACACGTCATCCGAAAAGTTTTAAATCATGATGGAGGAGTGGAGTTAAACGGCAAGCACCAAATCATAGGATATGCCGACGATCTGGCAGTGCTCGGACGTTGTGCAGATGAAGTTAAGGCCATGGCAATAACGCTTGAGGAGGAAGGACAAAGAGTTGGTCTTAGAATTAGCCGAGAAAAGACGGAGTATTTCCATATGCGTAGATACAAAGATATAAGGACACGTAGAAAAGACCTAGTGGTTGATGATGATACAACTTATAAAGGGGTGGACAAGTTCAAGTATCTTGGATGCACAGTGACCGATACCAACCAAAGGCACGAGGAGATTGATATCCGAATCCAAAGCGCACTAAGATGTTCAGCAGCCCTTCACAAAATTCTCGTGTCCAAGCTTATCAGCAAAAGAACCAAGATTCGAGTCTATAAAACCGTCATCAGGCCAATCTTGATGTATGGATGCGAAGCGTGGACACTAACGCTGAAGGAGGAAGACAAACTTTTAGTAGCAGAGAGGAAAATTCTACGGAAAATTCTAGGACCAGCAATGAGAGAAGACGGAACATGGAGGGTTAGGAAGAACCATGAGATAGAAGACCTTATAGCGGAGCCTAACATCATTGGGGAGACCAAGTCAGCCCGACTCCGCTGGCTCGGCCATGTGGAAAGGATGGGGGAGGATCGTGCGGTCAAAAGAGCGTATCTTGGACGTCCGACTGGTAGACGCCCCGTCGGACGTCCTAGGTATCGTTGGATCGACCAAGTCAAGAAAGATCTGTTGGAGCTTCAAATAGCCGACTGGCAACAAGCTGAATGGCGGCTCTTAGTGTCGGAGGCCAAGATCCTCTTCGGGTCGCTGAGCCAGCATAAGTAAGTAAGTAAGTAAGTCAAGCGCGTGTCGGACTCGTTTGTAATACAATTCTGCTTGAGTGCGCATCCATAACTAAGACGGTATTTTTACCTTAATGATAGGGAACCCTCGGAGCGCGAATCCGACTCGCACTTCGCCGGTGTGGGTTTAATATATATATATATATATGTATAATTTTTTGAGCAGCAATCGTGCATCTAGCAAAATGTTGAAAGATGAAGTTTTTTTTCTTACCTGCCATGTACATAATGAGCGTAATAGTCTTCTTGGAACACGAGCAGCGACATACCAACACCAGTGCACACTCTTGGCAGAACAGCAGTTGGTGTCCCTATGACTTTGTCAGTTGCCCACTGCAGGACAATCACCGTTGTGTATGAAGACCACCAGGCTATCGTGGCAATGGACCAGCGGTACGCCGGGCTTTCGGGAAGGTAGGCTGGCCATTGCTGAAGAAGCTATAAAATAATTTGATAATGAATCGACTTTTTGGATTCATCTTTGTACGTCATCATAATAAAAGATTTTGTTTGCGTTGTTGTTAAAAATTCGTGAAGCTAAAGTTGATTTATTATACAGGGTGGGTGTAAGGGCAGCTTTCCGAAAACTGAAAAGGCATGATCAAAATAAACAACTTTATGAAAATTTAAAAAAATAAGCATCTACATACAAAATTGTGAAGTTGATTAGTTAGACAATTTGTGGCCGATTTTTTTTCATTACTGTAAGTTTCACTCACTGAAAGTTGTTCAGTTTTGTTGACTGATCATGCTCTTTCAGTTTTCGGAAAGCTGTCCCTTTCAAACCATATATCATATACAAAATACTTAAAAAATATTTAACCGAGAAAAACCCCTTTTAAAAAAAACCTCTTATATGTTTTTATGCATGGTTTAGTACTGAGGCAGCAAGTATGTACTACACTATGTACATTTTTATTGGTTTTGCTCCCTAAATAGTTTCGACTGCCCATATGGATCACGTACGTGACAATTTTATATCGATTTGTTTTAAACTTTCGCACTTTTCATACATGTTTATTTTATATCGGGTCTTAGTGCGATACTCATGATCAGGCAAAATAAATAAGTTACTTATCCTCAAGTTCCGACTGAGTTGCATCACCCGTGGTCACAGGTAGATTTAATATCGGGTTTAAATTTGTATTTTTTGGGAAAGTAGGAAGTTTTCCTTGACGTTTGTCCAACTACGTTTTTTTATCATAGTTGGCAATTTCCTTATTTTGAGGCTTGATATAATTGTTGTTGTTGAAGTGCTCGTGGCCGAGTGGTAGTTGGTCTATCTTAATCACGAAAGTTAAGCAACGTTGGCCGTGGTCAGATCCCGGATGGGTGACCGCTAGTGGTACAACAGCCAGAGTGTTTCCGTGCTTCGGAAGCACAGTTCGGAAGGCACGTTATCCGTTGGTCCCAGCTATTGTCATTGATGGTCGTCAGAGGCCGTTTGGCGGCTTGAAAACTCTGACAGCCAGGTTGGTCTAATCCTGAAAGCCTAATCTAAAATAGAATAGGGTCTAGTTTGCCCTCTGGGTTAAACTTCGAAACATCATTGGTAAAAACGGAATAAGGCTAGGACAATGATGATGATGATGAAACTTGGTAAAATATATGAAATCTTTTTGCAAGAAAAAATATTACAGACATTTGACAGCAGCGATCAAACTGGATTAACGATTTCCTTAGGCGCTCAGCAGATGTAGGGGCGGGCCATAGGGGTGGGCCATAGAATTATAATACACTGGGCGGGAGACACGTGCAGTCACGGACATTGTCCTCCAGTGTGAAAATTATAGTTTTTGTCAGAATAAAAATCAAACATATAATTTATCAAAATTGCTCTACGTTTTAAACTTACGTTTTAAATAACTCTTTGAATTGAACAACTATTCAAGCTGTTTTCCATCCAAACCAAAGATTTTGGAAAATACGCGGATAGAAACGGAGCGTTTATCTCATGTCATATAATAATATGAAAATAATTGCAGTACCGGCTTCACTGGCGGGCTATCAGGACAAAAAGTCTGCCGTCTGCTGTGCCCATATAGAGGTCAGTGGCTGTGCCTCTTATTTTCTTATGCTGACCTGCAGCGCCATCTAGTCGAACTTTCAGAAGGCGTTTGAACACCCTAATATGGTGTTTTCAACCAGCTTTTAGAAGTTCAACTAGATGGCGCTACTAGTTAGCACTAGGACAATAGAAAACGGAAACACTGACTGATCTTTAAGAAAATTATTCAGTCGGTTGCTGCTGTCAAAGTCCATGTTCTATTTATTTTCTTTTAAAATAATTTCATTTAATTTTACTGAGCCTTTAAAAAGAGATATTACCAAAAGTGATCAGCGTACCACCCATAGACAACTTTAAAACAAGCTTTTAAAAATAAAAACTTTATCACAGTCTCAAGTTTTCAAATAAAAGCGTTTTTAATTTCTCTTTTGCTGTTTTATAATGTAACACGCTTTTATTCGATAACCTGAGACTGATAACGTTTTAGTTCTTTTTCTTCATATAATAAAAGCTTGTTATGATAATTATTTTGTATCATTCTATTAGTATTTATGATGTCAAATACTAAAAAACAACTATCTACTCACTAGAGTAAGACGAGCCCAAACCTAAGATATTTTTCTACGTACACCCAACAGCACTTCAGTAGAAACATTTTGGACTTTACAGCATAGTAATAGAGTTACAAATGTTTCCATTCACGTGCGGTTGACCGTACGTAAGGTATGGTTAAATTAGGTAGAAACTAAATAAAAGCTTTTAAAATCGTAGTTGACAAACATTAAGGAAAACTCTCTATTAGTTGATCCTACTTACATGTAAAGTTATAAGCGCTAAAATGACGGTGTGAGCCGGACTAGCTCTCCTTATAGTTTGCAATCGGCTCCACTCTCTAGCTAAAGTAGAAGCTCTCCAACTCTCGTTTCTATCCAATACTTGCGCATCTAGAAATAACACGTCAGTTGCAGAAAGCATCTTTAAAGTTAAAGCTTCTTTAAATCTTTTTAAAGATTAAATATATTGCCGAAACTTTGTTTAGTTACCAAAGAAAGTGTCAGCAAAAGATTGTTTTTTTTATGTAAAAAGTGGCTAGACGAGCAGGTGGGCTACCTGGTGGTAAGTGGTCACCACCGCTCAAAACACCTACTGCCTTATTAGTGAAATAACTTGACACTAATAAGACAGCAAAGCGCGTTACCCACCCTGAGAACTAAGATGGTATGTCTCATGTGTCAGTAATTTCCCTGGCTCTCTTGCCCTTCAAACCGAAACACAGCAGTGCAAAAACTGCTGCTTTACGGCAGAAAAAAGCAAGAGGGTGGTACTTCCCCAGACGGACTTTTCACAAAAGCCCTACCACCTGTACAATGTAGCTGTAAGTTTTTTTTTTATGTAAAAAGTAAGCAAGCAAGCTTGTGGGCCACCTGATGATAAGTGATCACCACTGTATATAGCGCCCACTCTCTTATTAGTAGTATGATTGACACTATCAAGACAGCAAAGCACGTTACCCACCCTGAGAACTAAGATGGTGTGTCTCATGTGCCAGTAATTTCACTGGCTCCCTTGCCCTTCAAACCGAAATACAGCAGTCACACTGCTGCTACACGGCAGAAAAAAGCAAGGGGGTAGGTACTTCCCCAGACGGACTTTGCACAAAAGCCCTACCACCTTCAAAAATCTTTAACTTTAATATTTTGTTGTTGATCGTTCATCACCATCATTTATAACATCATGAAACGTCCTCCCAATATGGAGGGGAAGTAACGGGTGTAAGGGACGGTGTACTGTACCGAAAACTGAAAGGGCGTACTCAGTCAACGAAATTGAACAACTTTACCGAAGAAACATATGTTGGGAAATGAAAAAAAAATTTTGACCTCTCAATAGAAATTGCCCACTCTGGTCGAAGAGTTTGTATGGAGAGGTCAAATATTTTTTCATTTCCCAACATATGTTTCTTTGGGAAAATTGTTCAGTTCAACGTCCTTTACACCCTTTATAGTTACCACCCATATTATGTTATCTAGCGTTGCGGCTAGATGGGTAGATGGGTTGGTACTTATCTTTTGCAGCACCAAACGGACTCGATCGTTCAAATTGACGAAAATATGTACCTACATGTACGTACCTTTCTCTGGTGGATTATACTCTGACCAATCCAAAAAGAAGATGTCGCATTTGCACTGACTGTAGTTCATCCAAGCCACTTGAACACCCTGTGAACATTTTATACAGGTTTAAACAAGCTCGTGTACAGCTTATCTGGGTGGTCATATAAGGAAAGCTTGTAGCAGTTATGCATCACAGACCGGACTACACTGATTATTTAGAATAAATACGAGACCGCTTGAGCTATCGAGAAAGCTCCGGAGGGGCACAGCATGGCAAAATACTGCCAACTACTGACTTCTCGAGCTGTTGATTGCTCCAGCAGTTACCTCCTCATCCTCAACCCGTAAACCCGAAACGTAACGTTAAAGCTTAACTTCATCCCCCAGTTGAAATGTGAACTACTCCAGCAGAGCACCAGACCCGACTCCTAGCCTTCACCGGTCACTTGGGCACTAGAGAACACCTACATGAGATGGGTCTGTCAGATATACGTCGCACAAAAGAACTTTGGCCCTGTCATTGATGCGCAGAAGTCAAAAATGTGCAGTATACCTACCAGCAAAGCATATCGTGCGGATCCCAGATTAGTAAGTGTGCGGATAGCGAACGCATGGAACACGTATAAACGTATATGGCTAACAAGAAGACCACAAGCTTCTTCCGCTGAAATCCATATCAAAGCTCATACAATCATCTTAAAAGACAGCGGAAGATTAGAGAAACATTAAGGCAGATAGATTCATCTAAACTTTAGCAACACTAAATCTTTGTAATTACAACGCGTTTAGTAAAAGAATGGCCCTGAAGCGATAACGTCACTGCGACGCATGGGTACGGTGTGCACAAAAGCATCATTAGGAATAATTTATCTAGGATGATCTAGGTATGTTGTGTTAGATTTGATAGTTGGAATTTAAGTGGAAGGTGCCACACTTCAGCGAGGATCATTATTTTAGTAAACGGGTTGTAATTGTTGCATTTTATTTACAGACTATTTTTTTGGTTAAAAACATCAGGGTGTCAATTCTTAAATAAAACCGAGTAGTTTTTGAAATTTTAGCATTTAAAAAGCACTATTAAACACTTTTTCACTTTTGAAAATAAAGATCTGATATTTATCGACCAATGATATTCAAGAATTGATCCCCACGGATGAAAGTTCTGACAATAAAATCTTAACTAAAATCTTCTTTTAACCAAACGATACAACTTTTTTAGGTATGAGATTCTACAAACTGGACAAAGTTTAAGTATGGTATTGACACCGATATTTAGAACACAGCCTATTACTATAATATAGCGGATTTACCTTCAAAACAACAGCACAATAAATGAAGGTTTTGACCATGTGTTCCTCGGCATGCGAGAGAGATAACGTCATTCCCAGAGTGCCTGCTTCTGCCGCCAGCGCATGCAATGTGGAAAACCAGGCAGCCTAGAATATTGAATATATACTCGTATAATACATGCAAAATCTCTCAAGACTCAAGATTTTTTCCATTTTCTTTTTAATCACAAGTGGGCAAAGAAGCAGGTGGGCCACCTAGTGGTAACTGGTCACCACCGCCCATGACACCCACTGTCTTATTTATTAGTGCAATAATTTGACACTAATAAGACAACAAAGCGCGTTACCCACCCTGAGAACTGAGATGGTATGTCTCATGTGCCGGTCATTTCACTGGCACCTTTACCCTTCAAACCGAATCACAGCAGTGCAAACACTGCGTCTTTACGGCAGAAAAAGGCAAGGCGGTGGTACTTACTACTCTTTTACAGATTGTACTTCGGAGAGAGTGCTCAAGAGCTCCATGAATTTATTCCATCATCTCTTTTCTATCATCGGGAGTTCAGATGCACCGCAGGATATCACCCATACTTGGTTGATATTCCTCACATTGAAACATCTTTTATAATGCGCACGGTTAAGAGTGGAATTCTCTGCCTGCGTCTGTGTTCCCGAGTTCATATAACCCGAGTCTATTCAAGTCGCGAGTGAATAGGCTTATTCTGGGCAAGCTCGTTCCATCATCGACCTCATCTCTGAGTGTCTACTCTCAAAGTCCGATATATCGAAACGATACTACTCGAAACATGCAAATGCAAAACTTCGTCTCTTGACAATAGAGTAGAATATTGGTTGGATGCAGTTTGAAAATTCATCCAACCAATATTCTACTCTATTGTCAAGGGACGAAGTTTTGCATTTGCGTGTTTCGAGTTGTATCGTTTCGATATATCGGACTTTGAGAGTAGACACCCTGTCCTTAAGACTAGATCGAGGGCAAGAGTAAGCCCATTGACGATAAAAAAATAACTTCTCCAGACGGACTTTGCACAAAAGCCCTACCACCTACAAACTCAACAAAGCCTACTCAACTACCACCTTCAAACTTGATCGCCAAACGTCAACAAAGTTCAGTCAATTTAAAATCATCATCATAACATCCCATGAAACGTCCACTACAGGACAGGGAGCTCCCTCCAGAATTCTAGCTTTTGTGGAGGGGAAGTACCATAGTCACCTCGCTTGTTAGCGTTACGGCTGGCACCATGGACCGCGTTTGTAGGTGATCGCAGTGAGTAAGATGTAAGGCAAAGGAGGACGCTGCTGCCCATCCTCCAGTTAACCCTTAGTCGCCTCTTACGACACCCACGGGTATGTATGGGTTGGTACTATTCTATGCCGGCACCACACAGGACAAATAAGTATAAAATAATAAATAAATATATGTAAATAAAAAACAAAAAACTTACAAAGTAAAGTGTGTCAGCCACCGCCGTACTCATTAGTGGCACAAACGAGAACTGAAGCCCACCTCTGCGCAAGGTGCCTCGCCACTGTACTACGGCGTACAATGACAATAAAGCTCCAAGTACTCCTCCCCAAATCTGAAAATAAGAAGTAATATACCTACACTTTGTCCAACAAATAGGTACAGTCGGCTGCAGTTGGTAATACCTTGAGCAAAGCAAGTTTCTGGACTTTTTGGTTGCGTTGTAGTGTGGCGCTGGTGCTGCTTATACTGGTTTTTTAATCAAAATATCATCAGGTGAGCAAGCTATGCTACCCGCCAACAGATGGCGCTGTAGGTGTTGTCTTAAACGTGGTATTAAAAAAACCAGGGGAACACGAATTTTCCCAGACATGAAACCTAAGTAGATCGATTCTTCGCCTCCAAAAACCCCAGTTTGGTCAATTCAACAGCGAAATCGACAGCATTGCTACCATACTACTTCGAAACAGTCAATTAAAAACTTCATCCACTGACAAATTAGTAAAAAAAAATATCGGGCGACTGAAACAATCAAGTTTCAAAAGAGCGGTGTAAACCTTTACAAAAGTCGTTAAACATTGTTGAATTTAACCTCTAGAATAAGCCCAAAAGGTTTTACATCAAAGCCACGCGTTTTTTTAAATACTTAGACAGACAGGAATGGAAGGGACTGGTTGAAATAATGGGTTGAAACATCCACGATGGGGTTCCAAGTCAGACAGATATTGTTCATAAATGGTAGTAATTAAAGGCGGCTAATAAGAAAGTGGGGGCGATTCTAGCGTGGCCGCTAAAAACTTGATAGGTCTAAAAGTGATGTTGTCTTTTTTCAGCCTATAGGCAGTAACAAAGATAGCAACATTTTTAGACCTGTCAAATTATAGCCTTAAATTTAGCGGCTACGCTAGAATCGCCCCCAATCTATACTTTAATCTCTGTCCATGTTATGATTTTGACTGTTAACATATAAGTACCTGGGCGACCGAGCTTCGCTCTGAGTCGCCTCAACATTAACATATCATGGCTGATGCTATCCACCAACAGATGGCGCTGTAGGTTTCTGTCTAAAACGCGGTTTTAAAAAGAAATGCATAAAATCACGGGGAAAACGATTTTTCCTAGAAATATAGCCCTGAGAATCGCTAAACTAAAGTGGCAGTGGGCAGGGCACATCGCAAGCAGAACTGATGGCCGATGGGGCGTAAGGGTTCTAGAGTGGCGACCACGTACTGGAAGACGAAACATTGGCAGGCCCCCCTCAAGGTGGACCGACGATCTGGTCAAGGTCGCGGGAAGCCGCTGGATGCAAGCAGCGCAGGACCGGTCGTCATGGAGATCTTTAGGGGAGGCCTATGTCCGGCAGTGGACGTCTTTCGGCTGATATGATGATGATGATGGTAAATTTAATCGAAATCGTTAGAGCCGTTTTCGAGAAACCGATTACAAATATATACAAATATTGCTCGTTTAATAGTATAGGATATTAGTGTTATTTTCGTTCTCAGAAGTTTACAAATTTACAATAGACTTCCTCGTACTCGTACAATTTAAAATTTTTGGACTGAAATATAATATGTATGTATAGGTGAAACGTGTATGTGAAATTGATGATGGTGCGGCCAGAAAGTCATCATGACATCCTATGAAACGTCCACTACAGGACAGGAAACCCCTCCAAAATTCCAGCTTTTGCTGAAACGATGAAGAGGGGAAGTACCATAGTCACCACGCTTGTTAGCGTTACGGCTGGCACCATGGACCGAGGTTGTTGGTGACCGCAGAATGTAAGATGATACAATACACAGAAGGATGCTTTTGCCCATCCTCTCGTTCATTAACTCTTAGACGCCTCTTACGACACCCACAGTTAGAGATGGGTTGGTACTATTCTTTGCCAGCACCACACGGGGCCAGATAGTATCTTCCTGTATATATTTTTATGTAAACTTACTTCCAACCCCCTCAAAACTCCAGCACTGGGCATCTCATGTTCAACTCTTAATGTTGTAGTAATAGATTGTGAGAGTGGGGACTTTGTCGCGTATTGAGCCTCTATAGATAAGAACAGTCGCAATGATGATGACTTCAACTTATTGCGCTCTATGCTGAAAAAAAAATTACACATTTCGTTCGTTCCTCAAGAAAAAATTCAAGGAAAACTTTTCCAATCTATGAGGATCCGTGTTTTGATGTATGAAAGGATCTATATTAGACATGTCACAGTAAAACCCGTTTAGAGCTACAACCGAGCGCAGCGAAGTTCAAATCTCTTTCGGTGCAACATTTTTTACTTAATGTTTTTGTTATAACTAGACTCTAACAATGTAACACTCAAGGGGCATAGTTAAGGAGCAGTAGCTAAGGTAAGATTAGGTTTAACTGAATTGTTTTGACATAACACATTTTGTCTAGTGAGAACTAGTCTTAAATAATATTATTTTTAGACAGCATTAAATTTTTGTTGTAACCAAGGTATTTAGTAAAAACTAGTATATCTAGAAATCATCATATCAGCCGAAAGACGTCCACTGCTGGACATAGGCCTCCCCTAAAGAACTCCATGACGACCGGTCCTGCGCTGCTCGCATCCAGCGGCTTCCCACGACCTTGACCAGATCGTCGGTCCACCTTGTGGGGGGCCTGCCAACGTTTCGTCTTCCGGTACGTGGTCGCCACTCTAGAACCCTCACGCCCCATCGGCCATCGGTTCTTCTTGCAATGTGCCCTGCCCACTGCCACTTCAGTTTAGCGATTCTCAGGGCTATGTCAGTTACTTTAGTTCTTCTGCGGATCTCCTCATTTCTGATTCGATCGCGCAGGGAGACTCCGAGCATAGCCCTTTCCATAGCCCTTTGGGTGACTTTGAGCTTATCTAGAAATATTGCGTTGTAATTATAGAGTGCAAAAAATGGCCTGGGTGCGTACTCCGAAGTTTTATCGGAGCTCCGATATTATCAGATTGACAACAACAATTATGTTCGGAAATTTACTTTGTATGGGAATTTCATTGTCAAAGGCCGAACCATATACTAATTATCGGCGCGATATTATCGTAGTTTCACTTCGGAGTACGGCAGCTGATTTAGGCCCACCCCGGACAACATAAGTAGACAATTAGCGCGAATTAAATATTTGAAATGAGAAAGTCGCGTAGGCATGCATATTCAGTACCAAAAGACCCTAAGCGAATCGCGCGAGTGAGTTCTCGCGGGGGTGCGGGGTGGATTGCAAGGGGGGCGGAGAGTGTCCGTTCTATATATGAAAGAAAGTACTATAACTTTATTCTTTGATTTAGGTCCTTTGATAGATCGTACCATTGCCTCGAACTCTCGTAGCCATCTCGTAGCTCACGTAGCATATGGCTACATCAAACAAGGAAATAAAATGCTTACTATTTTGGTTGAGCTTTTTAGGTATAATTAACTTTGAAAAACTGATTAAACTCAATTTTTATCTTACTTAGTTCATACAGTGATGGATGCCCCTAGAGTTGTATACATAGACAGTCAATCGCACATTAGTGAAAACACTATGACTGAATACGAGTATATTAGCGCTTCCCTGTAACATAAGCGGTCTCAAGGTCAAAGCGTTAACTGTGCTCATTGCTTGTTAGGCCGATATTTCACTGGGACACCATAGCGGCGCAACCAGTCGCCGCTACCAACAAAATGTATACAGCTCTATAGAGAGTTACTCACCTAATGTCCGTTTGGTTGCGCAGCGAATTTGGCGGCGCGACCAGCTCGGATGCTGGTCGCGCTACCACTCCCAGTGAAATATAGTCCTTGATACTGTGGCCGCAGGGTGTGGCGACTCTGGTGTCTTTACTGGTGTCTAGTTACGGACACCACGGTGGCGCGACTGGTTGCGCCGCCTTGGTGTCCCAGTGAAATATCGGCCTTAAAGTAGAGCCAACGTAAGAAGTTCGTTTTGACGTTTCCTTAACATCGACGCATAGTAAACCCTTTGCAGGTCAAAATTTTTTATACGTTTGACAGTTGTCACAACGGACCTTACTTTAGAAAACTTACCGTATGCGTATTAGAAGAGTGTGGAGGTACACAGTGTTCGTCATGTTGGCAGTAATTGAGAGGCTATGGTGTAGTAAAAAATAACGCCTGAATTTACTGTTAGTCCACGCACCTCTCTGAAAAATATTTGTGATTTTCTACACAAAAACAGTCGAACAAAATACTTCAACGCGGTCCAGAAAAAAACGCACGTTTTTTTAAATAACATTTAAGTTATTTATTCACAAGTACACACTTCGCTCTATGGGAAATTGAGGTTTTCCTGAGGTAAAAACTTATTCTTTGAGGATTACTAGGATTCTCCAATCTCTGAAAAATACTTAATCTTTTTTACACGTTTCCAAGTAATATAATATCGAACTTGCGCGTCGGCCTTTTGTTTCCTGTGATGATTTTTTTTTTTGTTCAACTAAAGTTAGTTCACAGATTAAGGTAGACTTAATTTTTAAGAGAGATTCTCCTTCTTACCTGAACTAGTTGACCATTGGGTTTTCGTAAAGATACTGGCAATGGCTTCAAATCACCATCAAGGTACAAAAATGGCGCCAACGTCTCATTCACGGAAGACTGTAGTTTGGAAATATTCAAATTACAATCAATACTGAAACAAAATAACAAGATATATGTAAATGTACTACGTGTAAAAAATAGGATATGAAAATGCCCATGACACTGATTAACTACGCTTTTGTGGGAAAGTTCGCATATTTTTTTACCGGGTATGTTTAGTAGGTGTCCTAGTAACTATTAACAATTTCCAACTATGACGTCGTATTTTTTGTAAATTTTGATTAAAAAATATCAACTACCCACAGAAATTGCATCAAAATGATAACAGAAACTTTTTATGAGAGGCAAAAAAAGCGTTTCCAATGTTTATTAAGAAAAGTTGGACAGATATAGGGCACAGATAGACATGCTAGTAAGGCACGCTACTAACGTAGCAAATACTACCTAGTAGCATGTGTGTACAGTGTGTTCTAGCATGCTTATGTCATTGTCAAAAATTTACCGACGTTCAATTTTCTAGCATGCTACCTGCGGCGCGGGTGGAAGGGGGTGTGTTTTGAGCACGTGTGAACAGGTTTGCTTATGAGCATGCTAGTGTCAATCAGTTGAAAGCTGTCACAGGTGTGTATCGCACAAAGATTTTGGAAACTACGCCAGGGGGCCAGCGTTTTTCTTACGTCAATGGTATCGCATCAAAATACAAGCAATAGTGTTCTGTGATGAAAATGTCTCGCTGGGGCGACGAAAAAACTATTTTATTAAGTTCAATTCGAAGGACCACTTGATTTTCCGTTTTCACTAACGTCTTATAGGTTATATTAGGATGCTACATGCTCATTTACTAGCATGTCTATCTGTGCCCATACATTCTTTCTGTTATGTCTAGTGTAATCTGGCTATTAGGCCTAACAAAAAGAGGAAGCAAAAGGACTTAATTATTCCGGACATTTAAAATTTGTGAACAATTAATTTATAGACTTTTTGTTTGCATAAATATTTTTATTTGCACAATAGCATATATTTTTTGTACGGACATTCAGGGAATGGAGAGTCAAATGAAACGTTAAAATTACTTACGCATAGTCTTTGCTGATATTAATATTAAATGGTAGAAAACAAGGCACTTTTTCTTCCGGTTCGAACACAGTCTTTAATCCACCTTCCAATGTATAAATTGCTAGAACCAATTGAACATTTTTCTGAAACAAAAAGGTATTAGATATTACTTTGGCGATATTTTATGATGGGAATTTTATTTTACCTTGAAAAAATCCAGATAAGTAATATTGTCCGAAGAAAAGATCAACAGGGATTCGACTCGAGCTGTGCGCAATAGGAATGAAGAAACATGGCGTTACATGCTTATAAGAGGTATGCTAACGACTTATGGATGGAACCCCGATCCCCGTCTAGTCCCACATTGGAGTAAGGGATGGTGGTATCAGTTCGTGCTATGTAGATGCACACTCACCGAAATGTATTCTGCAGTGTACCGACTTTACAGTGTATGAGGGTTAGTAGTTTGCACCCTTGTTTATACAAAATTTATTCTTACCATTCCTTTTGTTACAGCTATTACAGCGGGATCATTATCACTCGATGTCGTTTCTAATGTTAACTTCGGCAATGCTGCGGCAAAAGACAACATTTTATTTAAAAAAAAAAAACCTATGTCGGTCAACATAGTTTTTTAAATAACATACGATTACAACTGTTGTAATTTTCTATATTGATAAAAAGCTATTACCTTCCACTTCCCTCCATTTCTAGCTTTTGCTTAAAAAATGTGGAGGGGAAGTACCATAGTCACCTGGCTTGTCAGCGTTTCGGCTAGCACCATGGACCGCGGTTGTAGGTGACCGCAGTAAGTAAGATGGTATGATACACATGAGGATGCTGCTGCCCATCCTCCAGTTTATAACCCTTAGTCGCCTCTTACGACACCCATGGTTATGTATATAGATAGATAAGATAAGATAAGATAAGATAAGATAAGATAAGATAAGATAAGATAAGATAAGATAAGATAAGATAAGATAAGATAAGATAAGATAAGATAAGATAAGATAAGATAAGATAAGATAAGATAAGATAAGATAAGATAAGATAAGATAAGATAAGATAAGATAAGATAAGATAAGATAAGATAAGATAAGATAAGATAAGATAAGATAAGATAAGATAAGATAAGATAAGATAAGATAAGATAAGATAAGATAAGATAAGATAAGATAAGATAAGATAAGATAAGATAAGATAAGATAAGATAAGATAAGATAAGATAAGATAAGATAAGATAAGATAAGATAAGATAAGATAAGATAAGATAAGATAAGATAAGATAAGATAAGATAAGATAAGATAAGATAAGATAAGATAAGATAAGATAAGATAAGATAAGATAAGATAAGATAAGATAAGATAAGATAAGATAAGATAAGATAAGATAAGATAAGATAAGATAAGATAAGATAAGATAAGATAAGATAAGATAAGATAAGATAAGATAAGATAAGATAAGATAAGATAAGATAAGATAAGATAAGATAAGATAAGATAAGATAAGATAAGATAAGATAAGATAAGATAAGATAAGATAAGATAAGATAAGATAAGATAAGATAAGATAAGATAAGATAAGATAAGATAAGATAAGATAAGATAAGATAAGATAAGATAAGATAAGATAAGATAAGATAAGATAAGATAAGATAAGATAAGATAAGATAAGATAAGATAAGATAAGATAAGATAAGATAAGATAAGATAAGATAAGATAAGATAAGATAAGATAAGATAAGATAATTGTTTATTTCCAAAAAACATGGTTTTTAAGTGTACATTAGCGTTCTTACTTATTACATCTTTTGTTTCTGACTCTGCCTCTTAAACTAAGTTAAAAAAACCTGTATTTTAAGAGACAGCGTTCAACCGTGTATGTACTTTTCTTTGCCGGCACCACACGGGACCTTACCTTTGGGCAAAGTGACTTTAGGCTGTACCCAAAGTCTACATGGTCCCGCTTGATCCGAGGAGTAGAAACTCCTTACGCAGTCGCTGGCTAACTTCCTACAAGCCAGGAAGTCATTTTGCTGAAACAGTAATGAAAAGCTCAGCAGCTTTATTTTCAAGGTTGCCAATAAAATAAACGGTGGTCTAATGTACTAGCAAATTGTCATAACGTATGAACTAAGACAACGGTTTGATTTTGGCAAATAACCAAAAGGGCTTGGATTCTTGGGCTGCTTGGGTATAACCCCCTGCCTCATCCCATTTTAATAAAAACAAATAATATATATATATTTTTTTTATTGTAAGTAAAATATTTAAGATAAAAGATTGTACGTATGTAATGGAATCATTGTAAAGGATGCTACTTATACTGCACGCATTCGCTTGGCAAACTTGGAGCATTATTGCGTGAGAACTTTACGCAAAAAATCCTTTCAAATCAAATACCGTAATATTTGGGAATTCACAGAGAGTTTATTATTAGAAAGGATCAAAATAGCACATACCATACAAAAGTACTCATTCTTCACCACTTCAAGCAGCTCGTTTGGGTGTATTACGGCCTGCTCGTGTTTGGGACGATCGTTGATGAATTTCTTCGGCACGCAGCGCCCGCGCACCACGACCTCGTTTTGTGCACATGTGCATTGTTCACAGCGCACACATACGTCGTTGGATGGTTTATAGCCGCGCGCGCATTTTACACATTGCACCTCCTTTAGAGGTGTCCCGTCAAGGTTTTGGGTTACTAGAAAATAATAAGTTTTTTAAATCCAACGTGTACCGAAAAAGCATGTTCATTCAACTTAACTAAACAACTTTTTTGACTAAAAAAAAAGTAAATCAAAAGTCAAATAATAGATACAGACTCGGTCTTACCGGGGGCGCTCTGGTATCTCCAGTATACGTATACGTCATACAAAATAACTCTAGCTATGACTATGAATGCGCAGAACTCAAAAATATGAGCGCGGCAGGTATGGGGGGAGGCGAGCGAATCGTTCATTGGCTATCCACCTGTCACCCATGCGCAGAAAAATACCGTCAGAACCAAACTTATCCTATGCACGCTATACACACGACCTGATATCCGTAGAGACCTTAGACTATCTAACGTATGTAGAGACAATTTCTGTGACATTGACATGGCGCGTGCTTAGTTCTTAATGCTTGTACATATAATAGTTTTGTAGCCCGTGGACATTTAAATCACGAAAAAGGTTACCGTTTGTCTTTGTGAAATTGTTATAGATTTCGCCATTTCACATACTAAAAGCGAATTCTTAAATCTCGTAACCCGCCGTAACCATATATAGTGACCAAACTATATTTCCATATATGTTAGTTATATACATTGGTAGGTTACCGCATTGTTTCGTTATTTTCATGTTGTACAGCTTTGTTGAATTACAATACGTAATAGTAAGACTATGGAAATTTGCCAAAAACAAATTTAAGACCAAATGAGTCTTAAAATCTGAATCGGCTACAGAAACGGTATTAAAATACGTATATGGTTTGTTCAGAGGGTCTTTTAACAGATGTATAAATTTGAAACGGTAACTCTTAAATGTAAATTATTGTCGATATGGCCGGACTACATCACTCGTCACTATATATGGTTACGGCGGGTTACGATCTTTAAGACCTCGCTATTAGTATGTGAAATGGTGAAATCTACAATAATTTCGCAAAGACAAACGGTAACCTTTTTCGTAATTTAAATGTCCACGGGCTACAGTCCTTTATCTGACTTTACAATACCCACCACCCACCACTAATATATTCCTGTGGCCTGTGGGCACTTCCTACACACAGTCTTCCCTGTAGCGCATGGCGCTTTGGCATTTCCACGGCACAGACGCCCTGCTATCCACAGAAAGGACTTCTGAGGCATTACACGTGCTTAGTGCTTGTATGACGTACTTTACAATACCCACCACTGATATAATAATGGGAACTTCCTACACATAGTGTTTCTGGCGACGCTTCGGCATTTCCGCGGTATGTACGTCCTGCCAATCGCAGAACCAACTTGTGTGGTGTTGCACGTGCTTAGTGCATGACTTGTATGACTGTCTTTACGGTACCCACCACCCACAACTAATATAATCCTGTGGGCACTTCCTACACACAAACTTCCCTGCGGCTCTCTAACATGTCCCCGTACCTACATAGTCCTGCCATTCGCAGATAGACGTTCTGTGGTATCTTAGTGATTGTATAACAAACTTTACAATACCCACCACTAATATAATCGTGTGGACACTTCCTACAAACAGTCTTTCCGGCGAAGCTCTGGCATTTCCGCGGTACACACGCCCTGCCATCCGCAGAGACAACATCTGTGGCATTGCACGGACGGCATTTGTTTATGCCAGTTTGAACGCTGTGAGCGGCGCAAGTGCAGGAGAAACCTAAATTAATGTGAGTGTAAGACAAAGATATGGAAATATTGGGTCCTTACTATAATTCCAATTATCTCATAGCAGAAAGCTTTGTAAAGTTAAACTTCCTTTAAATTTACTGCTATCACTTTCGTTGTTAACAAAACCGAAATTGTCGGCAATGTCACAGAAACTTTCGGCAACTGGCGCATGACAGCTATACCTTAAAACTTACCATCGGGTGATACCACCAAATACACGTTAGTAGGACAGGACTGGCACGCCAAAGCCCCTGCATCGTAATACTGGCTGGCATTGCAGCTACCTGGCAACTCCACTGCCTTAACTTCCATCACAAAATAAGTAATTAAAAGAGCTTTATAAAACCAGACCATTATTTTATCAGTCTTATTTAAGCTCAATTTTTAACAAAAACTTTCTAAGTATCAAAGTCGCTAAAAGTAACGGTTATCAAATAAGCATTGAGACCACTGTTTACAATGTTAGGTACTATTACGTAAATTATAACGTCACATTCCTACGAGAACTCTTCATATTTCCTATTTTATGGAATCAAAACAAAACACTAGCTTTTAGTTAAAATGAATTTAGTTTGTGTAGTTTATCTGTTGCTAGGCAACGTTACGCTTGGCTGCCTTGAGGATTGGCAAAACACCGTTAAATGCTGAGTTGAATGCAGGGGCTGAATGGTAATTCTCGCAGGGTAGCCCACACCGAAATTGCAACAAAAAACCTATGGGCCATTTGCACTAAACTTAAGAATCGCCCTTAATTTGTTTAGGACACTCCTAGCAATAGTTTCACGGCCCGTAAGAAACAATATGGCCGATTCTTAAGTTTAGTGCAAACGGACCTATGTTTGTTATTATCTAAGAAAGAAAAAAAAACCGGCCAAGTGCGTGTTGGGCCACGCGCAATATAGGGTTCCGTAGTTCTTTACGATTTTTATCGCAAAGCAGGTGTTGACTAAGTATTTCATAACATTCAAATCATAAAATGTTTACATCCTAATACTATGCGAGGTCGTAACGCCTGATTGCTACTGCTTTTTCAGCTATAGCTCATTAACCTGTGAAGCCTACTTAGCTTTGATAGTTTTCCTTTTAATTTCATCATATATACTACTACTATGATTTTTTTCACATAATCACCCCCACTTTACTAAACAAAATATTTTCTTAGATTTTATTTTACCTACCACTTTCTCGGCGAGAAATATATACTCGTACATATCCATACTAAATTTCAGCTTTCTTTTACGAAGGGTCTTTGAGCTGAGCTAAGCCGCGGACAGACTGACAGACTGACAGACAGACAGACAGACGGACATGAAGAAACTACAAGGGTTCCTTGTTGACTACGGAAGCCTAAAAACTACTGTTTCGGATTATTTTGGAAGTCAGCTCGTAATAAACTGTTTCATACAAGCTGTTACCTACACCTTGAACTGTTATGTCATTGACTGTAAATCTATGGTGACTGTTACCTACTGGTGCCATTTTCGGTTTCGCGTTACAATCATGCTGCTATAATTATTTTATATTTTATACTATGCATTACTTTATAATGTATTATAACAGCTCTTAGCTAGTTCTTTAGGCTAATATAAGCCTCAAAACTCTAACGTCTCTATTTATTTATTTATACTCATTTTAAGCAGATATGACACACATTGACAGTTTTTCGGTTAAGAAAGTCAGATGTAACGTTGATATTTTTCTATTATTCGTCTAAACATATACATAAAACTACCTTAAACCATTGTTTTCATTCATTTAAAATAATTAAACGATTGCTTGTGAACGTTTTATTAAAATACAACGTTAAGTTTCTAACATTTTTTTAGGTACTTGTATTTAGCTTTGTAAGTATATTAAGTAATGTTTTAGGCAACTATAACCAACTAAATATAAATGCAGTCTAGTAATATTTCAAACATAGAGTTTTCTCATTACAATAAGGCAGTCAGAATTCTGGTATCACAATCACAGTTTTTACAAAAATATTATTTTATGTCTTAGTTGTTATTCAAAAAGGAATAAGAAATCAACTTAGTAATTGTCATAGTATTTGCGATCGGAATTTTGGGTGGAATTGGATTCAACAGTTGTATGTTTTTTGATGTTGCCCGCTCACCACAAATTGGTGCTTTCCATAGGCACTTAATTATATGGAAATAGAACCCATATTCGCAAAAAACCTTCGACTTTTTAGGTTCTAAGTGTAAATATTAATGTAAACATTGCATTAATATATTCTCGTTAAGTGCTCTATGTACATAAGATAGTAATTTTCTTACTTTAAGCCACTAATTTTCCTAATGGAAAAGATCTTGCTAACTGGTCTATGTTCCATACGACAAATAGCAAGAACATAAATGACCACCTACTCGTATGCAGATATTGCAAACAAAAAACACGATATATCTTTGAAACGGTCAACGATACAGAAATGACGATTAGAGAGAACTTGTGCATATTACTAAGACCGATCTAATGGCATTATCAGTGCAGATATAACGTTTTGCGAGATATAACGGTTAGCTAGATAGGCGACGATATATACTATCTCTGTAGTTTTATGTAAATGTTACAGGAAAAATATAACAATCTCTATAAGTTGCATAGTTTTTTGGAAATCTTTAAAAAACTGTTACAAAAAGAATTGTTTTGCGGTCTTAAAAAATTAACCTATTTCTTTCTAAAATACTATAGGTATATCGGAACCCTCGGCGCGCGAGTTCAACTTGCACTTGACCGGTTTCTTTTATAAACTGAAAACTGTCTGGTATATTTTGGTTTATAAATGTTTTTAGCAGTGCACTCAATATCCATATTCAAGCTAATTTCAATCGTCCAGATTTGGTCCAGTTAATTGTTACAATTATTCGAGGTTTTTTTTCTATATTCGGACAGCAAGATAACCGTTTAATCGTCTAGTCCCAGTTACGATTTGGCGGCTTGAAAACTCTACAGCCTTAACCTGCCTGGCAAATCCAAAGGTGGGATATGTTCTGGTTTTCCCTCTGGATTGTGGAGGTCATAATATGAAAATCACTCTGTGTGTACCTAGTATTCGCTCTAAATCTCCTTGGTAAGGTAGCCGACTCTGTAGGTAGGTTGGGTATGTATGTATGTACAATTGTACATGTCACCGGAAATTAATAGGAATCGTAAGTTGATCAATTTCCTTGTAAGTTGATCAACTTTGGAAAAATAATAAACTCGTAGGAAATTCGAAGATCCATAGGTCCGTTAGGTAAGGTAAGGTCCGTTAGGTGTTAGGTCCTCTTTCGATCAAACGCGAGCCAAGCGAGCAAAGCCAGCTTGCTGCGGCAGCAGCCGACGAGTGCCAGAAGCGAATTCGGTACAGTTTATTATTTTTCGAGAGTTGATCAATTTAAATACTAAGTAATTGATCAACCTACGATTCTGCATTATTTTCCGGTGACATATACAGGGTGAATAGGACAGGTTGACAAAAACTGAAAGGGCATGATCAGTCAACGTTACTGAACAACTTTCAGTAAATGAAACTATCCGAAAATGAAATTAAAAATCGGCCTCTCCATGCAAAATTGCAAATTTGATCGGACAGTTTGTAAGGAGAGGTTGATTTTTTTTTCATTTGAAGGTTGTTCAATTAAGTTGACTGATGCCCTTCCAGTATTTGCCAACCTGTCGCTTACACCCATAAATATATTTACATACCTAGATAAGTGTTTTATTTATACCTTTTTTAATTGTGTTTAATACTTAGTAATTAAATTGCATCATAATTAATATACTTACCTTTTCTGTTTGCAGAAAATATTTGTGTTTAATACTTTGTAATTAAATTGCATCATCCGCAACAACTCATATAGTCAACGGCATGTAGCCACATGTAGCTAGAAACACTGTGCAATGACCGTTGCTTTCTTTCATAGTCGCAGGTATTTGTACAGTCAAGAACATATCGAACTTGACACTTGAAGCACGACTCTAGCACATAGAGCGTATGGAATAAGAACGGTACAAAGTCCAATGTCTTAAGCTTGATGTGCTCTTGACTGTACTGGTGTGCGATTAATTGCACATAGATACGATATGATGATAAATGGAAACTTAAATGAACCTAAAAACAGCCTCAATGAAAAGCCCGCTTTCTGCACGTTGCTTGATTTATAGCCTTCGCTAAAAGCTTTTAAATTTATCAAGAAAATAAAAGCGAAATTATGCTCTGTATTGTCCTGTATTCTCTCGAGTGAAGAATGGCCTATTTTACTTATCTGGCTATAGCTTATCTCTATTTTAGTCTAACGTCAGCAAAATTAACTGTACCTAAATATGACAACTCACGAGAAAGTAGAATAATCAACAGCGCTATAGAAATAGTGAATGAGAATTTTAGATACAGAAAACTAACAGTTTTTCTTTCAAAGGATGTTGACGGAGATATTGTGGACGATTTCTTAAAAGGTTACAAAGGTAGCATTGTAGTTGAAACGAAACAAGATGGCCCATCTCCGGGACAAGTTGTGCTTCTGATCGATTCCTTCGAATCATTCATGCACATTTTGGAGAAATTGAAGCCTGATCTTAGAGGCAGGTCGTTATTGGGAAGTGGAGCAGCATTTCTAATAGTGATAATGGAAAGTTCCAATAAAATCCACCATATCACGAAAATCCTTTGGAGCTACCATGCTGTAAATGTTGTATTAATCACAAATGAGAAGAACCAGACTGCATTGTACACTTATTTTCCTTACAAACATAACTTTGACTGTCAGAATACTGAGCCCAAACTGATCGGGTATTGGGAAGACAAGTCTACAAAAATTAAAGAACTGTACGCAGACAAAATGCAAAATATGAAAGGCTGCCCTCTCTACGTTTCCACCAACAAATTATACCACCCTTCGACAGAGCAAAAGATCCAGTTACATGTCGTGAAGAAAGCTTTATTAAGACTCCTAAGGGATATCATGAATTTCACACCAATAACATCTACGAGGGAATACGTGAGCATCGATTCCAGTAAAGCTAGTAACTGGTCTGATTCTCTTGATGACGTCATAGTTGGAAAAGCCAACATATCAACCTGCAGCGTACCTTTAGGAATAGACAGAATGGGTCTTCTGGACTACTCAGCGCCGTATTTCAGAGTTCGAATAGCTTGGTTCGCCCCTCCAGTGTCTCCAGGACCTGTCTGGTGGAGGCTTCTCTCACCTCTGAGTGGATATTTATGGCTGGTTTTACTAATAGTTTTGTTCTTCATAACCTCTCTTCCTTTTGCACTGAAATTTCGTCCTGTGAAAAACTTCTGCCGACGTTACTTCAAAAATAGTCATAAATGGCAATCAATTGCTATCAAGATTTGGGGAATACTTTTAGGGCAACCAATGGAAGTAGCACCAAGACGATTCAGAGACTTTTACATCCTGACTTTGTGGATTTGGTTTACATTCGTGATCAGAAATGCTTATCAGAGTGTTCTCATAGGAGCACTGAAAACAGATACTTTGACCGGAGCGTTCTTAGATTTAAAAGAAGCGGTGGAAGATCATGGATACCATTTCGGTGGTCGAGAAGGAGTTTATGCGTATTTTGAACACGATCCTTTTATAAGGCAGGCATTCCAGATTGTAAAAGAAGGGGACTTTGAAGAGACTTTCCAAAACGTCATAGAACGAAAACAGAAATTTGTTTTGGCTACTTCTTTGGAGTACGCATGGGCTTACTGCTTAGCCCAAGGTATAAAGGAGGAGGAATGTGGGCACGTGCTTCCAGATTCATTGATGACGATACCTTTGGTCATTTGGGTAAGGATGCACTCGCCATTTAAGAGAGCACTGTCGGTTTGGTTGCCAAGGTTGGTGGAAACCGGACTCTTGGAACGGGATGCAGTAGTGAAGCCGGTTTGCTGTTTGACGAAAAATTCTGAACCTACAGCGCTTACTTTGCACCAGATACTCAGTTGCATGCTTTGTCTTCTCTTCGGTTATACGGTTTCGATTGCGGTATTTTTGTTAGAGATTCTTAGAAATAAAACAAAAAGACTGCAAGCGAAGTACCAGTTGGAGATTCAGCTTATGTTTCAGAAACCATATCCGTATCAAAATTAGTGGTAACACGTGCAATTCTTTGTCGTTGGGATTGGTCGAAAGACAAATTCCCGAAAGCGGACATGCCTTGCTATCCAACTGTGCAGGCAAAAATATGGTCGATAAAAAGTGAGTCAGTTGTTTGTTTTCAAGAAATTATACCCGTTTTGAATTTTTGTTATGCTACAGTTATAATATTTTTTCGTGCCTAAATTCGATCTTTTAGCCGTAGCTTACAAAAGACAAAACGGGTCTTATTTAATGAAAACTAACTATCAGTTTCCGCTTTCGGGAATTTTTCTTCGGACCACTCCAAACGGGAGCCATACACTTACTTCAATAGAATCACAGCTTGCAGATTCGCTTATATTGCTTGATTTTAATGAATCTGTAAATTGAAAAAATGCTTAAATACTAGATGTGAATATAAAAGAAAAATGTACCTAGTTGATCAAGTTTATTTTTATTAAATTGTTTTTCTTAAAACTATGGGAATAATTGACAACACAAAATGGAAGCAACTACTTTACTTCTAAACCCTACATCAGCACAGCACAGTTCGTTTCTGCAACAGCCATCATGTCTAACTTTTCAATTGGTCAACATGTATATAAAAATAGACGTTTTCGACAACGATATAGTATAAAATTGTAGAAATAGGAACAGGATTACAAAACGACAAATAAAACATCTTTAATTTCTAATTTTCTACTTCCTAACATCACATACATTTTTTATTTGGCACAACATCAAATATGCTAAGATTTACTTGTAAATGCTGTAAAAGATTCGTTTGATACGTACAGTGAGATAAATAACCACGACTATGTCGCAATGTATCTTGTTTTCAACTGAACATAGAATAGGATCAAATCTCTGGTTCCTTCAAATAATATACTTAATTTCCATTTTGATCGCATCTCCTTAAAAAGAAATATTTCTAAAACATCGATTACATCGACTCGGATCACATCACTTTGAAACTGGTCCGTTCCTTCATTAAAGCTGTCAATCAAGTCCCATCTTCAACGTCTTCAATCTCTTCGGATCAAGCAGCCAGCGTGGGCGGTTCCACTACCAGATATGGGGTGTGAAGAATGGGTGGTTGGGGTAATGCTGGGAAGAGGATGGGGTATTGTGGGGGAGGTTGGGATCCTTGTGATAGTATCTTGGCTTCAGGTTCAGAGCATTCGAGCAGCCAGTGCGTGAGCATTCGACCACGTCCTTTCAATTCCACCTCGCCGCGACGTTCTACCACGAACGTGCCCCATTGGTCGAGTAAAGCGCGTGTGCTCTCGCTCAGGTGGATGCGCAATGCTAGAAAACGTAATTTTTTGTGTCAAAATAAACTGACTGCGAAAGCTCGATCAAAGAAACGAAGGTTACCTACTTGCTACTTAGCACAATTGGCTAGGTCAAAAACTCTGGCTACATCCAGAATACTACAGCAAAAATGCATGGTACAACTTGGGCCAATGTACCTACTGTAGTCAGTCACTACGTTATTGGTTAGGGTTGTGGCAGGTACTATGACCGCAGTTGTAACCTTAATTGGTCTCTCTTTGTTCAACAGCTGCTCGTAATCTCTTTGTTCAACAGCTGCGAGTGTAACTCACGTTGTCCAGTGGACTCCATTCTGCTGGCGGTGTTGACAGTGTCTCCGAACAGGCAGTAGTGGGGCATCTTCACCCCCACCACGCCTGCGCACACCGGCCCTGAGTGTACTCCAACACGAACCTGTAACATATAAATTTTACCACTGTATTACAATACAATATTCTTTATGCACACGAAATTTTGTGAAAAATACAAATTTTATATTAGAAATAGGTGTACAACGAGGCGGCCTTTGGGTGCAGGATATTAAGCTAACAGAGATGCGGGGACGGTGCATAAAGATTGACATAAACCTAAGTTTTAGTATATAACTTGATAAGACTGTTTCTCCAAGGAACAAAGATCAAACTACGAAAGAAAACTTACTTTCCATACAAAAATGCGCTGTCAGATTATGCAGTTTCTATGAGAATGAAATAATGTTTTCGTATTTTGTTCGACCTATATTCCGTGGAAGAAGAATCACGGTTTTATGTTCTTAATCCTCAGATGTCTTTACACCCTGTATTTAACTGCCTAACAGCCAGCTGCAGTAAGTTCTTTTAAAGTAATTACTGTCACTTTTTAAAAAAGCAATGAGTCAGCAATATTTAAGGAGTCTTGACTTTAAAGATGCTTTCTTAACCTGGCGGTAATCACCTCTAACCGATGCGCTGGGCGATGCCTGACCACGAAACCTCTGACGGCCTCCACCACAGCCAGAGCCATCAGGCAGATCTCCCGCGCGTGCATATCGCCGTTCCTCTCCGGCAGACCAGAGACTACCATATACGCGTCTCCTATTGTCTCCACCTTTAAAACAAAGAACTAATTAGATAGGTGTGGAGGTAGCACAAAGCTCTGTGAAGTCATCGATATCACTAAAGTAGACCATCACGAACTCGAAGCTCTTTACCTTATATACGTCATAGAAGCCGATGATTCTATCGAACGTGCTGTACAGGTCGTTAAGAAGGTCCACTACTTGGATAGGCGTAGAAGCGGCGCAAAGCTCCGTAAAGCCGACGATATCACTGAAGTAGACAGTCACACACTCGAAGCTCTCTGGTTGCACCATTTCGCCAGCCATCAGCTGTTGGGCCACTGGCCTACAGAATTTAAGAGTATAACGTAAATTTCATCATCGATCGTCACAGTAAAACATAAAATTTACACCTACAAAGGTTCCTTTCAGCACAAACCTTGGTAGAACTTGGTACAGTAACTCCTCAGATCTTCGTTTCTCCATAGAGAGTTGTTCAGTTTTCTCTTCAACGAGCGACTCGAGATTGTTCGCGTATTGCTCCATTCGGCGAAGCAGGTCATCCATTAAGTTGTCACAGTAACCCCTGAAAGGTATTTTAAAATTTTATTTTGTCAACTGTAGGTATTATCTTTTTAACCTAGTATTCTGCAGAAGTAGAATTTGACGAGACACTGGTTTAACCGCTATTTAACTTTGATAAACTTGACAGTCACTGTGGTATGCACCACGGAGCTTTTGCTCCGTGGGTTTGCACAGTACATATTTAAATGACCAGTAGGCCTCTGCTTTGTTCAAGCTTGGCTATCAAGAGCTTGGAGAGTCTTTGATGCAAGGGAAACGTTCAACTTGTCCATTCAGACATATTTCAAAGAGCGTGTAGGTTTTTATTGTCGCTTCTTTTTCGACCATGGCGCCACTTTGTTTAAATAGATATATTTATTTAATGGCGTCACATCTCATAACAAGTATTTTGCCAAGGTTTAAAGAAATTATTATAAAATTATGGCGAGTTCGCCAATGTCCAGTGGAAGATTTACACAGGAATCCACATCACGAGGACGAGGGCCTGTGTACTATGATGACTCCGATAAGTTGATAGGGAAAATTATTGAAGTCTCGATGTCAGCCGCTTCTCTCCATCCAAAGATTTCGGTAAAAGCATGTATTCCAATCTTCTAATAGATGTTCACTTTTAAAGTCGTTTACTGCATAACACCCAATCAAAATTATTCATTAAACTCTTCAATAAACATGTAAAACAAATATTGAAATAAATACACGTCCATCATCTTCAAATGTTGACAAACGACCCGCCACTTTGTTTGTGAAGCGATGTAGTTTAGCTGACATCATTAATAGATTTTAATATCCCACAGTGAATAAAGTATTTATTTGATTTCTCTTGGCATAACATTTACTCGTGATCAATACTGGAAGTTCAACTGTCATGATTGAAAAGAAAGACAACATCAACAGACGTATAGAGTACCTTGCATACAAACTTGTTGAACTATAAAAAAGTGTTCCAATTAAAGTTGGTGTTGGTAAAATCCTCAGAACAAAGAAGGTCAAATTTCTTTGGTAAAATCTAAGTCACTCAGCCACACGACTGGACACTCAGGCAGGATTAAGTCATTGTTTCACCTACTTGATATAGTTAGCGTTGGTAGGCCTGTCATCAGGCGCATCGGCCCAGCATCGTGCAGCTAGCTCCATCAACTCGGCTGCTACTTCCAGACCCAACCAGACAGTTCACTTTACTAAGGCTTAGTTTACTAGTATTATATGATCTGTGCTAAGACACACTACTTACCCAAAGGAAAGACGCTCCTTGGTCATTGTTTTATCTTCTTGAGATAGTTAGCGTTAAAAGTATTTTATTTAAATAATATTTTTATGAGGGTTTATTTCAATTAAGCACCATCCCACGTCGCACTCTTTACCGTACAGATTTCAATACAAAGGTTGCCTGGTAGAGATTGCCGCCATTTGTACATTGTTGTTGTCTCAATGTTTCTTGTTTTGTTAATTTCTGTCCTGTGGTGCCATAAAGTAATATATTTGTATTTTATTGACGAAGTCGAAGCATCGTGCTGCTAACTCCGTCAACTCTGTTGCTGCTCCCGGCTCCAACGCTACAGTCCACTGTTCTAGTCACTCACACCATTAGTCTGAAGGGAGGATAATCCTATACCTTTATGTCACCTACTTAATACAGTTAGCGTTGATGAAGTCGAAGGTAGGCAGGTCGTCAGCCGCGTCGGCCCAGCATCGCGCTGCTAACTCCATCAACTCGACCGTTGCTTCCGGCTTCAACGCTACAGTCAACTGTCCTAGTCACTCACACCACTAGCCTGAAGGGAGGATAATCCTGAGCCTTTGTGTCACCTACTTGATATAATTAGCGTTGATAAAGTCGAAGGTAGGCCGGTCGTCAGGCGCGTCGGCCCAGCATCGCGCTGCTAACTCCATCAACTCGACCGTTGCTTCCGGCTTCAACGCTACAGTCAACTGTCCTAGTCACTCACACCACTAGCCTGAAGGGAGGATAATCCTGAGCCTTTGTGTCACCTACTTGATATAATTAGCGTTGATGAAGTCGAAGGTAGGCCGGTCGTCAGGCGCGTCGGCCCAGCATCGCGCTGCTAACTCCATCAGCTCAGCCGCCGCTCCCGGCCCACCCGCGCCTGTTGCCACGTCACTGAGACACACTACCGGCCTGAAGGGGGGCGACTCGCGAGCGCACACTCTTGATACTATCGCTGTTTGAAACATTAATAGGGTTAACAGTCGAAATCAACAACAGGACAAAGGTATGAGTGAGAGCAGGACGAAACTATACATGTCTCCAAAGCATATCTCCGTCGCTTTGCCCCTTCCTGCTTTTACACTACTGTCATTTCGACGGTAGTCAATGTATTTACAGATAGCAAAGTCTATCATCATTATAAGCTTATAGTGTAGTAAAGGCTTTCTCCTCCCCCTTTCATTCAGCGCGGTCTGGCTGGTGCAAGCCCCCACTGGTAAGGCGCAGTATCATAATTTCAGCCAAAAAAATATTTTAACCTTTACAAAAGCCAAGGATGACACCCAAGGAAAGAGATGGGGTGATTTATAGACTTCACTAGTTCGCGATATCCCAAATAATCGACATGGACATGTATGCTATGATATCAAGTTCCGCAAAAAAGAATTTGTCAAATCTTTAAACGCACATCCTCTTACCTTCATTGGACATGGTCCCATTGTAATGGTGGAACGGGCCAGACCTCAGCACGATCTCTTCGAGGATGATTCCGAAGCTGTACACGTCTCCTTTTAACGAGGCCGCAGCTCCAGGGTACATGCTTCCAGTCACCAGCTCCGGCGCCGTCCACAACAACTCTGTAGAGAAAAAGTGATCTTTTCCTTTTCAGAAAAATTATATTAGTTGAATGCGGCTTTTTAGGTCTTATTGCGAAGTCACGTACTAAACGTACTTACTACACTGAGCCTTAGTAAGACAGTTAATAAAAAGCTGATTGGCAACTATATCTAAGTAGATACCTATTTATCTAATAAACAAAGTTGTAATACAAGTACCTATAAACTAAGTTGTAATACGATTTGTCGGGTACTATCAACGGATCAAAGTTTTATCATCACATTAGTCCCAATAATAAGTAGTTACGGAAGTCATAATATCTTTTCTCCTATGCGATCAAAGTAATAAAGCAGTAAGTAGCAGTAAGTTACTCATATTCTGTTATTACTGTAATAGTTTTATTTTTATTTTATTTTATTTTATTAATTAGGAACGTCAACAGTAATGGTGTTAAACTTACTTAAAGCATACATAGGGAAACGGTCTGACACCAAGACCTATTATAGGCGAGCACAGCACTCTTAATTTAATTAAATAGTAAGGTTAGTAACTTTAAACTAATAGATAGAAAATTTTAACAGTGATCAAAATTAAACACCAATTTAAATAAAATGGCGGTCAAGACAACACAGAAGTAATTTTTTCTTTAAATTTGCACAAACTGTCATTAAATATATCGATGTTAGCATTAAGCTTAGTAAGTTCGTTATATGCCATTGAAATCCGAGATAGGGGGGAGTTTAAGCCTAAATTTGTTCTACAATACGGACGTGAAAATAACCGGACTATCGGAGCACGAGGATAACGAAAAGGAATTGCAAGACCGACAGAGCCTAGGATGGACGGAGAGTCAATGAAGTTGTTTATAAGCTTATATAAGAACATAATATCGCGAATTTTCCTTCTAGTCCTCAAGGTTTTCATACTAAAAAAGGATAAGCGTGTCTCGTAAGGGCAACGATGGGAAATATTGCTCGATGTGGTGGCTAGCGTTCTAGTAAAACACCTCTGAATTCGTTCAATGCGCTGAGATTGTGCTGCATAGAAGGGACACCAAGCGGTAGAGCAGTATTCAAGGCGACTACGCACCAGTGCATTATACAATGTCATTTTGGGTCTCATGGAACGAAAATTACGAGTATTGCGCCTGAGGAAACCGAGCATTTGTGACGCCTTTTTAACAACGTTATCAACATGCGAACGAAATGATAGTTTCCCATCGATTACAACACCAAGGTCACGCATTTCCTTAACCTCCTGAATGGGGTAACCATTTAGATGGTAAGTTGAGTCAAAAGGTTGCTTCTTACGTGTATACTTTATGTGGTTGCATTTGCTGGTGTTCAAAACCATCTCATTCTCGACACACCACTGCGATATCCTATCTATATCACTTTGCAGTAAGTCCATATCTTGACGTGAATTCACGACGCGGTAGACTTTGAGGTCGTCAGCGAACAATGAGAAACTACTGTGGTGTATACATTTTGTAATGTCATTGAAGAAGATGGAGAACAGTATTGGGCCCAAATGCGAACCCTGAGGTACCCCTGATTCAGAATTATATACGGTAGAAGAGAAATTATTTACCTACACCATGAGAGGTCTCCCTGTTAGATATGTGCGGAACCAATTGAGTAGGGAACCATCGATTCCCACTTGCCAAAGCCTAGTTAGCAACAACGTGTGGCTCACCTTATCAAAAGCGCTAGTCAGGTCTGTGTAGACAGCATCAATTTGATTGCCCTTGTCAATGGCAGTTGAGACTTCAGACACGAAAGAGACAAGGTTTGTTTCAGTCGAACGGCCTCTCTTAAAACCATGCTGATGACCAGACAGGACTTGATCTACTTGGCGACTAATAACGGGACAGAGTAATGACTCAAAAATCTTGGAAAAACAAGAAAGAATAGAGATGGGGCGGTAGTTTGCGACATCACTGGCATCATCTTTCTTGTGAAGCGGAAGAATGGTAGCCTTCTTCCATTCCTCAGGAAAAATGCCATTCAAAAGTGACCTATTTAGGATAGCAGAGAGAGGATATGCAAGAACGCCACCGCAGCGCTTTATAAACAGCGGAGGAATGCCGTCCGGACCAGCACCTTGGAATACTTTAAGGTTTTTGATTTTACGTAAAACCTCCCGTTCCGTTACAAAAACAGAGTTGACTGTGTTTACAGACAATGGCGGTAGATTAGGGCACGGATCGACATATCCCCCGCCAGGTACAAATACGCTTGAAAATTTTTCCGCAAAGAGGTTAGCGATGTCAGTTCCAGTGTGTGCTACTTTATCTCCCAAATGCATAGTCGAAGGAAACTTCGATCGCTTGTCTTTCTTATCTTCCATATATCTCCAGAAGGATTTAGGGTCTTTGACAACATTTGCCTCAACTCCAGCCATATAGCTTGTATAGAGCTGATCATGCAGTTTATGACACCTGTCACGCAGCAACCCGAACTCTACATCATCACGAGGATTTTTATATCGACGGTATCTAGACCTAATCTTATCCTTTTCAGCCAGAAGTTTTATGAGTCGTTTATTAAACCAGGGTGGATACCTAAACCTATTGTATTTACGCATTGGGACATGATCTTTTATTAAGGAGTTTAGTATACTGTAGAATAATGAAACCATCTCATTTACATCATTGCAATCGCTAAAGATAGCATCCCAATCCAGCTCGCTTAAAGCCGCCATGATAGCTACATAATCCGCCTTGTAGAAGTTAAAGGATGGAGAAAGAATAGTTTGCTTGTTATTTTGTGGACATCGGTCGTACGTGGTGGTAGAGTTACCAAGTGATCTTATGGCCTTTAAAATGTCTTGAGGAGAAGCAGGGACTTACGGTACGGCTTAACGTGGAGTCGGAAGGACAAAAACCACTCTAATTGTTTTAAAACTTGCGGTTACCCATTTGGTTCCCAGCTAGAACCGAAGTTGCTTAACTTTCGCAATAGCAATGTCGTGGCCAGATCGTGGTACTGACCATTTTATGATAAAGCAACCTAACATAACCAAACCTTTCATGAAATCATCATGAGAAGGTCAGCCACATCATGAAGTGATAATTTCTAACGATGTGGCCACGTTCAAAGGCCACGAACGCTTCACTTACTGTAATAATACGTATCGTCTTTGATGAGATCAGTCGGCGTGAAGAGTGTGTTAAGCCCGTAGTCCGATATCTTGAGAACAAATCGTCCATCAATGAGACAGTTCGAGGAACGGAGCTTGCCGTGAGCCCCCAGTCCACCGTGCAAGTAGCACATTCCCTGAAGAAAAGATAGAAGAATCATCCACATATGTTGCTATCTGTAAATACACACTATTTGCAAAACAAAATGTTTCATCTATTATTTTAACATATTTTTACGTTATTTCAAATCTTTTAAAATTGCATACAACATATTTAGTTTATGTATTATGTCTATGTATTATTTTTATGTATTTTTAAGTAAGTTTATCAATTTTTATATATACCTTAATATAATGTGATTAGGTATAAGTATATTCGTGTGTAGTTTAAGTAGGTTTATCCCTATTTTTTATTTTTTTTTATTTTACTGTATTTTAAACTTTTATTTGAATTTAAAATTTCTTATCACGATTATTAACGCACATCCTTGTGCCCGTTTTAACGACATTCTTCCACACCTGATAGGTTGGCTGGAAGAGATCTCTAAAAGAGATAAGCTCGCCTTTGTGAACAATTTTCATTTGACAACTTTATGTTATTTGTGCGCAATAAAGAATATATATACAACAATTAAAAGTTTACCTGCACGATATCGTGCACGAGTGAAGTTCTGAAGTTCCAGTCAAGCTGTAGCTCTTCGTTAGCCAAAACATCCTTCAAAGAACCCTGAGAAAAAGTAAACAATAAACGATAATATCATTAATTAGTTTTAATGTTCATTCGGGAGAAGGAACCTCACATTGAAGCGCAATCCATGGACAGCTGTATTCTCCTGCGATTATACGTATGCGATTATACAAAATGGGTCGGTCACGTGACCACTTTAGTATGGAGAGTCGAAAATTTTTTGTGCGTTGTTAGCAAAGTCGTAGAACAAAAGTTGTTGCTTTTGACCTCACTAATAAGTGGGCAAAAGGAAATCAGTTCACTGTCCGGCTACTGTAATAGTTGGGAAATAGTTGGGTAGAGAGAATTGGTTGTGCCAGAAGCCTGCCCTGGATTTGGAGGCAACTACAAATCCGACTAAGGCGCAGATGGCACTACGAGCTCAACGCCATTTGCAATGCTTGGCCACAGCAGGACCAGTGAAATAAAAAGATAGAGGCCTTTGCTAGGCAGTGGGAAATTTATAGCTGAAAGGATAAGATCAAGACCAATTTATATTTCTTTACCTTTGGGCAGTATTCAGTTAGCACAAACACCAAAGGACAATCGACGCATGCTCCGATGAACCGCGCCGTGTTCTCGTGCGACACGTTTCGAGCCTAGTAAAAAAGGAGAATTAGTAGATTAGTAGCCAATTAGTAGGTTAGTAGCCTATAGTTCGAGGGTGCAATTGATGCTTACACCCGAGCTAACTACTCTGCTTTACATCTCGATTGTGAGGTAAGTAGGTATTACCACCAAATTGTGGGTGACCAATTAGCGCTATAGGGTAATAATGTAGCTAGAACAGCCCTAGGGCGGTAAGTAATTAAAACGCCCGCCGCCACCCCGCTGCTGGAGGCGGCCATCAAGGCGGACGTTACAATTACTTACCGCCCTAGGGCTTTTCTAGCTACATTATTACCCTAGAGCGCTAATTGATCACCTACAAGCCCCATTTGGGGGTAATAAGGACCTACTTACCGAATATGAGAGACTAGCTGTGCCCGCGGCTTCGCCCGCGTGAATTTCAGACAATGTGCAGTCTCTCCCTCTCCCCCTCCCTCACCTTTTCCCACTCCCTCTCTCTCTACCTCTATCCCACTTCCTCTCCTTCTCCATATCCCTGCCCCTAACCCTACCCCTACTCCTATCCCTATCCTTAACGCCGTCTTAACCGCTATCCCTATCCTTATATAAACATAGAAACGACTCCCATATTGATTTTTAGACATTTTAACCCTATCGCACCCCAACCCCATCCCCAGGGGATGATGGTATTTCACGTCCACCACCTTAGATTTCAAAATTGTTGCAGTTTTCGTAATCAGCGATCCGATAAACCATACAAACGACACCCATATTGATTTTTAGACATATCAACCCTATCGCACCCCAACCCCATCCCCAGGGGATGATGATATTTCACGTCTACCACATTGGATTTCAAAATTGTTTTAGTTTTCGTAATCAGCGACCCGATAAACCATACAAACGATACCCATATTGGTTTTTAGAATTTTTCACCCCATTTCCCTCTTTAAGGGGTTGATTTTGGGGTGGAATTTCAATAACAGTGATGTATGTTCCACAGAATTACAACCCTAATGCCTAAATAATAAATTTAGTAGATATTACTTTGAAATGAAGGAGTTTCAACTTCATCCACCTTTTCACCCCTTAGAGTGTCGAATTTTCAAAAACCCAGAGACACATAAAACTTAATTTTTAGTTGTCAGTCATATAAAGGGTGTTGAATTTTTACAGATCAATGGATACTACCGTAGGATACTTGCATGGAGATTTTTTAAATTTCCCAACACAACATGTGTTGTTCAGGATAATTGTTCAGTTTAGTCTAGCCTTTTAGTTTAGCCTTATGGATAATTGTTCAGTTTAGTCTACTGAGCAAGCCTTTCAGTTTTTGGTACACCCTGTGTACAAATTTTGAAGATCCCAACTTCAAAACTGACGAACTTTCATACAAACTTTCATCCCTTATTAGGGGATGAATTTTGAAAAATTCTAAAACACATTTTTTTTTATTTTTTACCAAAAGTTTAATAAACAAATTTCTTTAATTCTACCTTTAAAAATAAAAGACTTTTAGACCAACATATGGAAAAAATATCATCCCCTTTTCACCCCCTTTTAGGGTGATTTTTAAGAAATGCTTAAAGACGTGTTTTTTTATTTTTTACCAAAAGCTTAAAGTTAAATTTGTATGAGTCTAACTCAAGAAACAAAGGACTTTCATACAAACTTTCATCCCTTATTTTACCCCCTTGGGAGATGAATTTTCCAAAATCCTTTCTTAGTGGGTGGTTTTGACTTGCATAGAACCAGTGTACAAAATTTCTGATCTGTATCTATAGCGGTTACGACTCGGCGTTGATGAATCAGTCAGTCAGTCAGTCAGTCAGGACATGCTCTTTTATATGTTTAGATGTAAAAGTATTTTAATGTTACATTTTATGAGCTTGCCTACTTCACAGTGTTCCTTTCTTTACTTCATATTTTATAACAACATTTCGCATCTTACAAACCGATGCAAAAAGTTCATGTTCTTACAAGCTGTTTTTTTTTTCATTTTTGGTGCTGATTCCGTAGTGAATACTTTTTCTATGGATAAATCCCTCTCAAGTCTGGGATTGCACTTATGTTGCAGTGAACGTACAATTTTTATGTGAAAAGTAGGTACCTACATCTTGAGAGCAATGTTACACTTGAGTAAGATTTATAAATACAACGCTAGAACTAACCTAATTTGACAGGCTTAAAAGTTTTGCTGTCTTTGTTACTCCCTATGGAGTTGAAAAAAAAACAACAACACTCTTAGGCCTGTCACATTTAGTATAGTTTTAGTTTGTGTCTGCCAACATTATCGCTTCAAACTTACTAAATTAAAGTCCCTATTTTTGAGTCCTCATATCAGCCGAAAGACGTCCACTGCTGGACATCAGACTCCCCTAAAGTTCTCCATGACGACCGGTCCTGCGCTGCCAGCATGCTGCCAGCATCCAGCGGCTACACGTGATTTTTAGATCATCGGTCCACCTTGTGGGGGGCCTGCCCACGCTACGTCTTCCAGTTCGTGGTTGTTACTCTAGAACTCTAACTCCTCATCGGCAGTCGGCTATTTTTGAATAAGGTTGAAAAAAGATAGGTTTGTATTTCAATCTATGCTCCTTGAGAAAAGTTGTTCAGTTTTATTGCCTGAATCCACAGTTTCAGTTTCCGAGATATGTCTTCCTACACCTGTACCATTAGTGATGATTGTTTGGTTTATATCTAGGGTGACTTTGAATTAGTTCTTGATAGCAAAAGATATGCATGTACTCATGATACTGAACAAATTTCCCCAAAGAACATAGGTCGAAATACGAAAAACCAAAATTGACCTCCCATACAAAATGCGCTATCAGCTGATACAGTTTCTATGGGAGGTCAAAACTTGATTTTCGTGTTTCGACCTATGTTCCTTCGGGGAAAGTTGATCAGTTTCATGGGTACATTCATACGTTTTTCTATCAAGAACTAATTAAAATTCATCCTATATGTACCTGTTTGATTTCCCATAGGAGCTTCTTGTTGAGGTCGAGTTTTTTCCTGTGGATCTTCTTGACGGCGACGCGGTTGCCCTTGTACAGGCCGACGGTGAAGGAAGAGAGGCTGAGGGAGGGGGGGGTGCCGCCCACTCCAGATACCGAAACGCGGGTGTTCCAGCCGAGGGAGAGCTGATGGAGATATAGTAAATTACTCTATCGCCATCATAACGGGAAAGAGGCGTGATGATATATATGTATGTATCATAATATTGACATGTAATATTTTTGAATTGACTTTGTTTATTAAATTTATTTTATTTTAATTTTTACTTATAATGACTTGATATATTTAAAATACACTTTTGCTACATGCTATTTAATAATCTTGCAATTTTATAATTCTCTTTGTTTTCTTTATAAGTGAAATAAAATTTAACTCGGTTTAGATCTAGATGATTATAGACATAATTATAAGTTATTATTAGCTAAAATGCATGCCTCCTACATTTTGCAATGCCCAAAAAGGGTACATGTACTTACTGTAATTTAATTTTAAGACCTTTAACATACATGTATGCAAATTAATAAATGAAATGAAATGAAATAATAACATCCCATAATACATCCACTACGAGGTCCATACAAAATGCCAATTTCATAGGGAAAGACTTAACATAAAACAGCTTATACCTATATGATACAATGTTTTCGTTGATTCCAACGCTTACCTTGTATAGTACTTTTTTAGTTTAATACATACAAATATAAAATCTTTCTATTTATAAATATGTTCCTTTGCTTACATCGCAGTTTTCCGTTTTCATATTCTGTTTAGTCTGTGCTTTTATTTTTTTATAATTTACAGCTTTCTTTTTGCAAACCAGATCAAAATTTAAAAAAATCTTTGATAAGATACCTCTTTTATTTTTACGCTTTGATAAGTTACCTCCTTGGTTGTTATGGTTATTGGTGGATTCCACTTTTAAATAAGTCGACAGATATGAGTTTTCATAGTAAATTATTTGGCCGCAAAACACAATAGAAATGAATTTTCATACTTAGTTTTCCGGTCGGCGCCCGTATTTAACCAGTACTGCTATTTTGATTTATCTCGAAGAAGGTTGTCAAAATAATGAAGGAATTTCCAAGCATGTTAGTAAAGTTATTTTATTATCGACACTTTAATTCCCATCACTAACCGTTACAGAGGCAGAGCGTCTTAGAATTAAATTACACCTAAGGTCCATTTTTAGGGTTCCGATACCAAAATGGTAAAAAAAAGGAACCCTTATGGTGCCGCTCTGTCTGTCTGTCTGTCTGTCACACCTCTATATCTCAGCAACCACTCATGCTATCAACCTGAAATTTGGAACAGTTTTTGAATATAGTTGCCCAACTTAATTGCACATGAAAGAATTTTGAAAAAAACATGATTATTAATATAAAAGGGGCTGAAATAGGGGGGGCCAAATTACAAATTGTCACTACTAGGTCGAGTGAAGTATCATATGAAAGGGCTTTACTTGTACATTCGAAAATATATTTTTGTATTCTTTTATGTCTCCTAGTTTGTAAGTTATGATGAAAATGAAAAAAAAAAACCATTCCCCCCCCCCCCCCTTATCTCCGAAGTTTGTGAATGGAAAAATCTGAATTAATTACAGTTGACAGAAGTTTATGTAAACATTACAGCAAAAATAAAACGATTTTTCTAAGTTGCACAGTTTTTTAGAAACATGCAAATAACCTTTACAAACCAAATTTAGTTTTGCGGTCCTAAAAATGGACTTTATTGCTTCCAAAAATACAAAAAGTATATCGGAATCCTCAGCACGTTTTTTTTAAGTGTTAAGTATTCAACTTTTTACCACTGACTGCGAAAAAAATACACAGGAACTTTCTTAAAGCAAAAGTGAGAATAGTGGCAATTTTTTTTCATTTGATATTAGGTAACCATTATGCCCCAACACCATAGGACGAAATTACTGGCAATGACATCAGCACTTTCGTTGAGGGTGAACGTATGCATGTTCTCATTACCAAGCACAACAAAATTACTTAATGCTTGTTCACTCTAAATATGTCCTACTTTAAAATAAGACGTAAAACCGATTCCAAATCACGTTTCGTTTCGTTTCAGATTTTTTTTTTTATATCTTAAAAATCAATCAGTTGATATATAATTTTTTATGGATAAAACATATTTTCTTTTTGCCGAATTTCCAAAACTTGTATAGCAAAAGTTGAATTTAGCCTTCACAATAAGCCCTTAACGGGAATAGGTCGAGTTACAAATAACCCTATATGGTAAAGCCCGGCCTATACAGGCTGTTAATTTTATTGCGTGCCATAGCTCAGGGGCGGGAACATAGGTCAAAAAAAAAAAAATTTGGACTTCCCATACTAAATGACCAACACAATTGTATGGGAATTCAAGATTTTTGTCCTTTATCGACCTACGTTTCTTTGGGAAAGTCGTTCAGTTACTGATACTGAACCCGCCCCTGAGTTATGGCACGCAATTAAATTAACAGCCTGTATACATATGGTATAACTCTTACTTACTACGATGGCTTAGCGACCCAAAGAGGATCTTGGCCTCCTACACAATAAGGCGCCAGCTGTCTCGATTTAGAGCTGTTTGGCGCCAGGTAACAGCTTGAAACTCGCGCAGGTCCTTCTCAGCTTCATCCAGCTGGTAATAACCCTATACGGTAGATATTCTGTGGTAGAATCGTGAGCTGTATCGCACTCACTTTGAAAACCTCGTTGATGCTGTGCAGCGCCGGGCTGGCTCCCAAACCCGTTCCCACTTCCACCAACACTTCTTCCGGTCTGACCCTCCACGCCGTGTTATTTAGCTCTGCGTCTATCCGGGCTTGTCTTGTCACAGAAAAGAAGCATGATTTAGGTTTAAAATTTTAGTTAGTTTATTTTTTTTTCGTACCGGGCATACATTTATGTTATACCTACATAGGGTTATATACCCTTTTTGATACACGTTGTAGACAGAATGTCCCAGGAAACAAGTACTAGTGAAGGCCTAGCATTAGAAGACCTCAATATCTATCGATTTAACCCCGTGATTTAACCCCTATGTATATTTTGCAATAATACGTCGTTTAGGGTGAGCGTGAGATGAGACGCAGATGGCGCAGCGCAGGGCAGAACGCGTCTTCCTTCTCGTTTTATTACGAAGAAAACTGAAAGGTAGAAATACTGTTCTGTGTTGCCCTACGCCGTCTGCGTTTTGGCTTACGCCCATCCTCATTATGGTGCAGGGCTGGGCAGAGCGCGTCTTCCCTCTCGCTTTATTACGAAGGAAACTGAAAGATGAAATACTGTTCTGTGCTGCCCTGCGCCGTCTGCGTCTCAGCTTACGACTACCCTTAGGAGCTACGCCTCTTTTCAATGTCCAATGTACTCCAATTTTTATAGTAACTTATATTACTACTCAAGTGTTTTAACTGGGTTTCCGTAAGCCTATGAGAATTAAATTATCCAGAGACGCAGATATAATAGTAGGAAAGCTTTTGAGATAAAAACAAAAAAGTTAAAGATATATTGAAGTCCCCTGACGCCAGGCCTTCGGTAGTACAGATTTCCTGGGACACCCTGTCATAACATCCCATGATACGTCAACTACAGGACGGCAGGCAACCGCTGTTGTTGGTGACCGCAGTATGTAAGATGGTACGATACCTAGAAAGATGTTTCACCCATCCTCCGGTTCATAAGCCCTTAGTCACCTCTTACGACGCCCACGGGTAGAGATGGGTTGGTACTATTCTTTGCCGACACCAATTCACCCAGTATAACCTGAATGCAATTACCAAAAATAAGTGCGACGAAGAAAAGACCGTAAACCACAGGTCTAAACTCACTTGTCCCGTGTGGTGCCGGCAAAGAATTGTACCAACCCATACATACGCGTGGGTGTCGTAAGAGGCGACTAAAGGTTGTAAACTGGAGGATGGGCCGCAGCATCCTCCTGTGTATCACATCATCTTAATTGCTGCGTTCACCTACAGCCGCGGTCCATGGTGACAGCCGTAACCGAGGTGACAATGGTACTTCCCCTCCACACTTTTCCAGCAAAAGCTAGAATTCTGGAGGAAGCTACCTGTCCTGTAGTGGACTTTTCATGGGATGTTATGATGAAACTCACTTGTAAGCGACGCAGGCTGCTGTTACCGCGAAGGTAAGGAAGATGGCGAGACCGATGAAACAATAAATAATTACTGTCTGCGCCTCTGGCAGCGTGCACAAATAAACACAATCACAAAACCTGCGCAGAATTAAAACATGTTCAAGAGTTATTAAGAAAAAGAACCGTTGGGGTAACTTCGGGCGGAGAATATTAGCGTCGTTTAGATATAAACGAAGAATCTTCCATAACTAAGTGAATCAAGAAATCAAGTGGTTTAACGTAACTGTCAAACTTTTTCCAAAAAGAAGGGCGACGGAAGTTAAAAAGAGTTCATTTTAGCACGAGTGGTTTTGTCAAGTCATTAATTTGAAGAAAAGATAAACAAGAAAAGTTAAAGAACTTTCCTAATCTCACTTTTACAAAGTTCAAGATTTTTTGCTGAGCAACTTAAAGAAAAGTAAAATATATTGATATATACTAGGTGGAACAGAAAGGGTATATCAATCCTGAAGGATGTGACTGCCCATGAAACTGAACAACTTTCTCTAAGGAACATAGATTGAAATAAGAAAAAAAAATTAATCTCAAACACAAAATGTGCTATCAGCTGATTTAGTTTCCATAGGATGTCAAATAAAATTTTTCGTATTTCGACCTGTTCCTTTAACTTAAGCAACGAATAATTTGTGGATGGAAAAGTCGAAAGCAGAAAGTTTGACTAAGGAACTTTGTTTGGACCAGTTAGGAGATAAACATACTAAAAGTCCTTGCCCCTCCGAGGTCCACTCAAGGGGGGGGGGGGGGCACAACGAAGGTCGCATTTTTTGTTTTTTGCTTACATCTCGAAAACGGTGCGTCTCTCGAAAATGAAAGCTGATAAAATTTTCTACAACTTTGCCTTTCACACTTTTAATATATCTCCAATCGTTGCCTAGTTATGAGCTCCGAAAAACGGCCAGGAAAGAGGCTGAGATTATGAGACCGGACATACAGTCAACATTTTTTAATTTAGATGTGTATCCTGAAATCTACGGTAGCACTTGGGTAAAGTTATGAAGCAAAAAAAAAAAACGTACGTAAGACTATAGAAAATATTTTTGCAAACCGACCATTTGTCGAAGCTCATAGTTAGGCAGAGATAAGAGATAGATAAAAAGTGTGAAAGCCAAAGTAGCGTTTATTATGTAGTACAACAAAATTTCGTTCAACGCATCGTTTTTCAGATGTAAGCAAAAAACAAAAAACGGGTCCTTCTTTGTGCCCCCCTCCCTTGAGCGGACCTCGGAGGGGCAAGGACTTTAGTATGTTTATCTCCTAACTAGCCCCAACAAAGTTCTTAAGTCAAACTTTCTGCTTTCGACTTTTCCATCCACATACCCCTTCTTGTGATCACTCATTGGCCATACTACTTTAAGAAAGTTGTTCAGGTTCATGGTCAGATTCACATGCTTTAGGGTTGGTATACCCTTTAATTTACACCCTGTATACAAATATTGCTCGTTTAGTAGTATAGGAATTATATTTGTGTTGAAAGGGTATAGTGGGGTAAAATGCACACTAGGTCAGCGTGTCAATAGTTTCGCCGACAGTTAAATTACGTTCACAGCTCGTAAAGTCGCGGTTGACGACGACGTTTGCTACTGCAGACACGACTGTCAGGGCACTGAGCAGAACACTCTATTCAAGACTGGTAAAGAACAACTTATAGCCACAGAATATAAAAATAAATAAATAAATAAAATCCATTTATTTCAGGTAAAAACCCATATCTTATAAATTACATGATAATGGTACAATTTTATTTTACAAAATTAATTAAATTGGGATTGCAATAGCTGGACTGTTAAGGGCTGTAAATGGGGATAAGCTCCACATACAGCCCTCAACACCCCATTGTCTGTCCTACTTAGTCTCTCGTTAAAAGACGCGAGCCTTTTTCGCATGACTGCATAGAAGTCATCAACTCTGTTTGATGCAAACATGCCAGACGCACTACACCGCCATGGAAGATATAGCATACAGCGAAAGGCATTGTTGTACTGTACACGCAGCGCGTTATAGGCACGCTGCGTGTAGTTAGTCCATAATTGGCATGTGTATAGCGATATAATAGTTATTTAAACTTATAACGTATAAGGAGGTAAAAAGCAACACATTCACACAAAGCGACTTAGACTTCTTCTGGGCAAGCTCGTTTCATCTCTGTCCTCGAGACTAGATCGAGGTCAAGAGTAAGCCCACTGACAAAAAAAAGTCCGGTCGTCATGACAGTAAAAAACAATTAAAATTGTTTCTTAGAATGAACTCCAAAATCTAAAAAACTAAAGACACTAGGTAGGATGGCAAGACTTCCCCTCAGATGAACTTCTTCCAAACGAAATTCCCCTACACAGACTTCCCCTAGATGGACGGACCATCTTTTCAGCCAGATAGAATTCCCCATGTTGACCTCACTCACCTCCCTGGCACATGGGGTCGTTGCCGAGGAACCCGCAACGGGGGGTATCGGGTGGGGGACCCCTGCGACCCCCCGGCCAGTGGATCGCTTTACCCGCGACTGGCTTGTAACTGCTGTTCAGCCCGTGGTAAAATGCCACCACCTGGATTGTAGAACAATTTTGTTATACAGGATGTACAAAATTCGATTACCCTTCTGAGGGTTGATAGCTTCTTTAATAAAAAAATAAAATACTTCTTCATAAAAAGAAATATTGACTTAAGAAGAAGTAAGTATGTGGAGAGTTCAATATGGTCAGCCGGTGCCATAGCTGAAGATCATTTTTGTAATCATAACCACATAGTTCCTATCTATTAAAGTAAATGAGATAGGTTAATGCAATTCAAGAAAAGAAATTGGCCTGAACTGCTTCGAGAAAAGAATGGTACGGCCGCGCCGCATTTTTTTTTTTGCTCTACTTGCGGGGGCACTGCCGTGCCCCCAGATTATAATAATTATGAATTCCAAATTAATTTTGTCTTGTAGACTTCATGTTACGTTTTGATTTAGAAAAATATTGATGTGTTTAGACGATTTTTGCAAAAAAAAAATGTTGGGCGAAAAACTGAGTGTCACGATTTTTCTGATGAGGTAGAGTGAAAAACTGACCTCAAACTTTCCGGTGACGGGGTCGAGGTCCAGGATGGCGTAATCCGCGTCTCGGTCGCCCACGGCGTCGATACGAACGTGTCCCGTGATACCTGCGTCCAAGGTCATTTTAGTTAATGTGCAGGGCGTTGTTGCAAGCCTGGCTTGGCTACGTCTAAACCAGTTGAAGGTAAAATTAAGCTTATCCCCACATCATATACAGCTTGTAACGAAAAGGTCTGATTATTATCTAAAGGGTGTGAATCTGCCCATGAAACTAAACAACTTTTCCTAAGGAACATAGGTCATAAAACAAAATAAATTTTCGACCTATGTTCCTTGGAAAAAGTTGTTCAGTTTCATGAGCAGCTTCACATCCTTCAGTATTATCACATTTATCACACCATTCCGTTACACGCTGTATATTACCTACAATCCTAACCTAACCCAACCAAATCTAGAGATATAACAAAATCCACTAAAAATATAGCTACTCAGGCGATCAATAAGTAGTGATAATGATCCAGAAAATAAACAACTATTGATAAATTAATAATTCACTTTTATTTGTAGCTTTAAAGTTATCTAAAGCTTCGATCCCTCTGAAAAACAAAGCATTCTTTGGTCCTGCAAATAGTTCTCTGTATGGGTTCCAAAACTTCGATTTTCTGTGACTATTTCTCCGTAGATGTTATTTCGATTATGGGAACTTATAGATGGTACTCTCGGCTAGAGGACTGATAGTCTGGATGTATGGATAATGCTCAACTTGTTAAAATTCAGCTTTTAAAATGGCATCTGTCGCAGTAATAGTTTTTCTCAAATTCCAAGTTGGAAGGTGTTGAACTTTACCTCATTATTTTTATGTTTCTTGATATTATGGCCTAGGTTTTTGCAACCTTCTTTTTTTACTAAAATGACCTTTTAATACTCATAAACATCTAAAGATTACATTCTGGTAATTATATACTCTAAGTTCAAAATGTAGTTCATTCTCACTACTTCTTGATCACCCCTCGTATGTTACGCTCTTTTCCCTAACGGATCGCATAGAGCCCTTAGTTGTAGACGTTGTGTTAGGTTTAGATTGATTCCGATGTGGAATGTAAATAAGTCTAACTCATAACCTTTGCCTAGGCCTAGGCAAAGTCACTTCGACTAAAACAAAGAGAGTGTTTATTCTTCGCACCGCTAGCGAACATACCTAGTCTCCGTAATTAAATTGTTTAAAAATAGAAGACATTTAGTAAAAGTAATAATTTAGTGTTAGACTAATCCTGCAACGGACATTTTATATGGTATAGTGTTTGTGACAAAATCAATAACGTTTAAGTGGACTTCTTAATCTTGAGTGTGTGTCTCTTTTGTTAGATTTCTTTTATTCACCTATTACCTAATAACAGTACCTAAAAGTAACTGTAAATGATTAATAAACTAAGTGCAAGTGTTACACGGACCAATACGTACGCAAAGCAATCAATTCCTTAATTAGTGCATAATAAAAACGGATGGAATAACAGTGATTTTTTTGCCTACCGTCTATTTTTCGTAAAAAATAAACGATCAAAACAAAAACACAAACGGACCAATCTTATCTTGATAGCCAATACTTATTTTCGCTACGCACAATCAACTGACTCTAGTGCGATCAGGAATCCGGTTGAATATACTTGCACCGATACGGATGAGACTAATAAGGTACAAATCCGGTCCCATATATGAGACTTTTCGGTGTTTTTGACTTTTTTGAAGCTTTGTTCATTTTATATTTTCATCTCCTTTAAAAATAGAGATGGTCACAAACTTTGTATGAAACCTGGTATACAAAAACAAGAACTTTAAATTGGTTTTATTATTAGACCGACGACGACAAGGTTAAGGTACCTCATATAGTGCAAAGATGGCGCTAAAATGCGGTAAATGTGAGATGAATATATTGGAAAGTCAACATAATATTATTACTTGTTCAAGATGCAAAATTACATTTCATATAGAAGAAGAATGCTCCAGGATCTCCCCAAATCGTTTTCGACTGATGTCACCAACCAAGAAATCTGTCTGGAAATGTGATTCCTGCCTTATTAGTAAAAACAATATCATTAGCTCTTCACCGAGAAAAAAACCACTGATAACACCCACCTCGAAACGTAATATAACTGTACGAAACCAAATTAAGGTTAATGTACCCACCGAAAACTCTTATAGCTCTCTGTCAATGGATAGTGACGACGACGACTACAGCGATAGCGATCGCCTATCTACTACTCGAGACACTCTAAACAGAAGCTGTCCAGAGCACGAACGTATGTCTAGTTATAGGAGTGAGGAGCTGGAATCAAAGATATCTATGCTCGAAACAAGTCTCGGGATCGCCCAAAATGAAATTGAAAACCTTCTGATCGAAAATGCAAAGCTACAGCAACGCTTATTTAAATATGAAACAAAGTGTGAAAATCTCACGGCTATATGTCTCTCCAGCAATAAGAAGACAGCCCGCAAGAGTAAAAGGAAGCATAGAAACAGGAAAAACCTGACTTTTACTGAAGAAGTATGTACACACGATGACATCTTTCAATCAAAAACAGAAGAATTTCGCTCAACTGAAAGTGTTCAACTCAAAGGGAACGCACCAACAAGTAAACATCTATTTAATCATACTCCTTCATCACCTAGTACCTCAGCTTGTATAAATAAAAAGCCTAAACTGTGTATCTTAAGTACTAGTATTAATAGATGCAATGTAATACGAGCAGTAGAAAACAATAATTTAGATGTATCTTACAATTATTGTAATCACATATAGACGAATGTTGGTGTTCTTCAATTATTAAATGGAATAGACAAAAAACTCAAAACATTTACAAAAGAGGATTATTGTCTTATCTTAATAGGTGAAAGAGATTTTGATGTATGCAACCTACCAGATGACTTAACCAAGTTAGTGCAATGTATTAGAAAAACCCTGGAATACCTGACTCACACGAATATTATTGTGGCTACACCAGTATATAAATATGGAGCACCAATTTACAATACTCAGGTTGAAATGTTCAATAACATCTTGTATAGTGACATCAATGAACATAAATATGCTCAGTTTTTTGATACAAACCTGAACCTAAAAGTTGATATGTTTGCTTATCGGTCAGGCAGATTAAATCAAAAAGGACTAAATAATGTATTTCAATCTTTCAAAAATGATATATTAAAGAGTGTAACTTTATGTAGTCAAAACACATCGTCTATCGTAGTAGAATCAAGCTCTCAATCAGACACTTCATGTACTTTTTTTCGTTAATAAGAAGCCGAACTCGCTAGCAGTTGTGCCGTCAATTGTAAGAGTCATGCACCAAAATATACAAGGTCTTTTATCCAAACTGTCATTACTTCATATAACATTAAATGATTTTTCCGAAAAAAGAATGCCTATTGACATACTTTGCCTTACTGAAACTTTTATTAAAGCTGGCCACGAAAGTAATGTTCGTCTAAAAAATTTTACACTAGCAGCCCATTATAACAGAGCCTCTAAAAAGCGTGGCGGATCATGCATTCTTGTAAGTCGGGATGTTAACTTCAACTCTATACAATTATGCAAAGAGGTGGGCCAAGACGAGGTTTTTGAAGTCTGTGGTGTATCAATTCCTCAAATGAAATGTGTCGTATTATGTATATACAGAGTACCTAATCCATCTAACTTAAGATTATTCTTTGCCAAACTAGACGAATTGCTTCACAAAACTACAAGTAAATACAAAAAAAATATAATAATAACAGGCGATCTTAACATTAATACGCTTAAAAATTGCTCTGCTTCCCAAAACCTCAAAGATATTTTAAATACATACAATTTACAGCTACATATTAAAACCCCAACCCGTGGGTCTTCATGTATCGATCATATAGCTAGCAATATTGTAGATTCTACAGCAAATACTTATCAGCTATGCCTCTCTGACCATGAGACTTGCCAAATTTTAAGCTTTACCACTCATCACAAGTTACCTAAATTGCAATATTGGTACATTAATCAGAGAGTATACAACGCAGACAATATATCAAAATTTAGAGAATCACTATCTAGCCTGACATGGCACGAAGTATTATGCACTGAGGATGTAGATACAGCTTTTGATAGTTTCGTCGAAATATTTTTGCTTTTTTATGAGTTACATTTTCCCATGGTAAAAAAGAAAGTAACTTCAAAATCAAGAAAGCCAAAATGGATCACAAGGGGCATCAAACAGTCTTGTAGAACAAAAAGAAAACTTAGATTACTTTATTATAAAAACAAAGGCGTACTGCGAAATACATTTAAAATAAAATACAATACTTATAGCAAATTGTTAAGAGCTTGTATAAGCAAATCACAAAAAATTGAAAATCATAAGTTCATAAATAAATCAAAAAATATATGTAGGGCTACATGGCAGGTGATAGGGGGCACGCAGGATAGTAACAAAGCTTCTGAGGGGATCAAGGAGGTAGAATGCAATGGTAAAATAATTCAAAGCCCATTAAAGATTGCAGAGACCTTTAATAACTTCTTTATTGATACCACAAACAAGTTACTAAAAGCTGTCAAATCAAACGAGATTACAATAAACTCAATACCAGGAAGTATTTTTCTGAAGCCGTGCACAAGGGAAGAAATTATGAAGATAATAATGTCACTTAATAACACCAGTGCAGTTGGCTATGACTCCGTGTCAACTCAAATAATAAAAAAATGTGTAGCAGAAATTTCTGAGGTTTTAATATATCTAATAGACTTATCGTTTGCAAAAGGACACTTTCCAACAAGTTTAAAGAAGTCAATTGTAAAACCACTACATAAGAAAGGGAATCCGAATGATTTAAACAACTACCGACCTGTAACACTTATTCCTGTTTTTTCCAAGATCTTCGAAAAGGCAATGCGGAATAGACTTATACAATTTCTCGACAGAAATAATGTTATAGCTCAAGAACAAAACGGCTTTCAGAGTGCAAAGTCAACACTACTTGCAGCCTTCTCTTTGGTCAAAAAATTAGCATCTTGCATCGACTCAAGGGTACCAGTTTCAGTCGTGTTCTTTGATATGACCAAAGCTTTCGACTTTGTGGAACACAAAATACTATTGTCGAAATGTGAAAAGTATGGCATCAGGGGTCTAGCCCTGGAATGGCTCCGAAGCTACCTAGGCGGAAGAAGTCAATGTGTAGAGGTCAAGCGGATTGACGACAGTCTTCAACTAAGGACATATCAATCCAAATATCGCCGAAATGATTTCGGTGTACCACAAGGGAGTGTATTGGGTCCTTTGATGTTTTTATTATATATTAACGACCTACCCAAGGCTACAATCTATGATACAGTTCTTTTAGCAGATGATATCTCGCTCGTAATACCTCATATCGACAAAACTAGCAATTTTGAAACACAAATAATTGATGCGATAAATAGCATATATTCCTGGTTGCAAAACAATAACCTAATGGTCAACTTAACTAAGACGTGTATGGTACAATTTAGAAACTATAAAACTGATCCTAAATCAATCAGCATACATTGTCAGGGTACTAAGATAGAGGAAATAGATTGCGTTAAGTTCTTAGGCATACATCTAGACAGAAATCTTAACTGGAAGCCACAAGTAGATAGTGTCTGTACTAGGCTGAGTAAATTTGTTTATGCTCTAAAACAACTAAGGTGTACAGCAGGCGAGAAAATAGCACTACTAGCATATCATGGCTACGTGGCTTCAGTTCTTAGATATGGACTAGTTATATGGGGTAACTCTACAGAAATAGAAAGAGTTTTCTTAATGCAAAAAAAATGCATAAGAGCGATAGCTGGTGCAGGCTTTATTGACTCATGCAGGCCAATATTCAAAAAACTGAATGTACTAACATTAACCAGCATGTACATCTTAGAGTCCTGCATGTTCGTGAAGACTCACCCCAGGTTCTTCCAACTCGAAAAACGACCGACAAACCTACGTAAAATAGATGAGACCAAACTGGCTATGCCCTCTTGCAGTACAAGTCTAGCCCAAAGAAATTGCTTTTATATGTGCATTAAGATTTATAACAATATACCGAAAGAATTTCGAGAGCTACATATTATACAAATATTTAAAACAACCGTTAAAAAGTGGTTATCTGAGAAATGTTTTTATAATTTACAAGAACTTTTTGTGACATGTAATAATTTTTAGGTTTTATTGAAATTAATATTGACTGTTTGGTTTTTTTTTTTTTTTTTTTTTCTCTATTTTGTGACATTTAATTTTATTACTACGACTAATGTTATGATTGATTTATTAATGTATATTGCCTGAATTTAAAAGAAAAAGAAATTTTTGCATGCTATTATAAGCTAAATAGAGACACCTAATTAAATTTAAGATCTGTATTGTACCTATTTAATGCAAATAAATTATTTGAATTTGAATTTGAATTTGAGAAGGTCGAAGTCGTGGCACATCTGGCGGAGAGAAGAAATGACGACCAGGTTACTCCACCGACAAGTTAAAGAAGAAGCCTGACCTTTCCTAAACATGCTAAAACTTCTCACACGATCCTGCAAACCGGGTTTTCAAGAACTAGCGTGAATTTTCATTAGTTTTGCTCCCGAATCCCAGTGATTCTACGATAATGAACTTTCCCAGGGATTTTTTTTTACGTAAAAACATTTATTCCTCTCCATAGAATAGTGGTCACATGATCGACTCATTTTGTATGGGAAGTCCAAAATTTTTATTGCAGTAATTTTTTTTTCTACGGGAAAGTTGCTTTTTTCACGCTGTAAAGTTCGACCAAGATTAAGTTTCACCATGTTTCACTGACGAATCTGCAATCCCTGACAACAGACACAATTTTTTTTTTGGTAATAATTATTGGCTTGGTAACTAGACCTTTAACAAGTAATGGATATGGTGATGTCAACCCACAGATATTCGGGCCGATATTTCCGTATTATGAAAAAAAGAAAGCCGCAGTATTGTCAAATTTTGTTACCCCTTTGACATCTGACCTACTTCGCCGAGGTTTTTCCTCGAAATGTATACCTACTTTATATTACAAGAGATACCACAATAGTGTTGGCTTTTCCGGTTTCGCTTGGTTAAAAACAGCTTCGGTTTTGGTGATTTGCGAGGCAGTTATTTATTGTAGTTGGCGTACTATGCCGGTAGTGGTCAGAGTTTATTTAACCCTTATTTGGACTAAGGAGTATATTTCCCACCTAGCATTTTACATTAAACGGGGCTCAGTGAAAAATACACGGCGTAAGGGACAGGTTGGCAAATACTGAAAGGTCATGATCAGTCAACGTAACTGAACAACTTTCAGCGAACAAAACTTTCAGGAAATTAAAAAAAAATCGGCCTCTCCATACAAAATTTCAAACTTGATTGGACAGTTATTGTATGGAGAGGCCGACTTTTTTTTCATTTCCTGAAGGTTTTATTCGCTGAAAGTTGTTCAGTTACGTTGACTGAACATGCCCTTTCAGTTTTCGGAAGGCTGTCTCTTACACCCTGTATATGTAATATTTGCCAGAGATATTGCGTACTTTACAACTAAAACAAAGGCCGTCTCAATTTGAAAGTGTTTTAACCTACCGTGGAAGTCTCGTCCCCACATCCTGCTGGTGATGTTCCTCCCATCCCTAATGTCTCCTCCTTCCGTGAGGGTCTCGTTGAGAGCCATACCCAGGAGGAACACGCCGTCGTAGAATGCGCCAATGAAGAAGTTTACCTGGACAAACAAAATGTACTACATTCTATCTTTATGTCTCTTGTCGCCAATGAAACAGTAAATAAAATAAACTTTATTATTCTCTCACATAGTACAATAGATTATTAAGACACTAGTAAAAGTTTATCTATGAGAGAGACTGGTGTCTACACTGGACCGAGACACAGAATATACAACGTAGGATAAGCGAAACTGAGAAAATAGTTTAGAGTAGAATCAATTTCACGGGAATTTGATAGGGGCAATTTTTGTTTATCTCTATTATTAAAATTTTTGCCGCTTTTCAATATTTCTGTGACTACGTGCGCGCGCGCTCGGTGTATGAGCGGTGAGGAGGGGAGGGCAGTGGGCGTGTCATGCGCGCACGCTTCATGATTCACCAAAAAGCTTATAAATCTACTAGAACAACAATGAAACTTTAAAATAACAAGCTTGACGTGCTCTTGACTGTACCTACTTATATAGACGTATCCAGGTTACCATAGCATCCCATGAAACGTCCACTGCAGGACAGGGAATTCCCTTCAGAACTCCAGCAACAACGCGTGGTATTTGGAGGGGATCTACCATAGTCACCACGCTTGTAAGCGTTGCGGCTGGCGACCGCTGTTGTTGGTGCCCGCAGTATGTAAGATACACAGAAAGATGCTGCTGCCCATCCTCCGATTCATAATCCCTTAGTCGCCTTTTATGACACCTACGGGTGGAGATGGGTTGATGGTTGAGGTAAAATTTACGTATGTAGCCAACCAGAGATTTTATCTAACAGCCTGCGTAGTCTAGTGGTTAGAATGTTAGCGTTTCTTGGGTAGGACATTGTAGGATGTATCATCTGACTGTCCATAAATTAAGATAGTTCCGTGCTTCGGAAAGCAAGTTGAGCCGATGGTCCCGATCTTTAATAGCCATGTCAGAGGCTTTTGGCGAATCAATAAGTCATACTATAGTTCGTCCGCGTTAAGAATGCAGTAAGTCATTAATGTAAATGCAAGGTAAAGGTGTATTCACAATGGAGTTCAAATGAAAATTCATTTTCTAGTTTTTATTCGTTAATGTGTTGAAAAACGTCGTCAGAAGCGTGTGCGCTTTGGTCATTACACTCGGCTGCATTACGCCCTCGCCTGCGGCTCGAACTGCAATTCTCGAGTTTCGGGCGTATTCAGCAAAATAGCGCACCAGCATCTTAATGTACTATTAAATACGAAAGTTGTACAAAAGAATCTACCTTTTCATTGAAATACAGAGATCAAAGGACCCTAAACGCTATATATAATATTACTACAGTAGCAAGGACATCAGCTACGTGTCTTGTTAGCGATGGCGATGACAGCTCTTATCTAGCCTTTGTTCTACTTTGTAAAGCAGCTACCTGATATCTATCTGATAAATAACTTGATAACCTAAGAGCCACCGCGCACTAGCGATTTTTAGTTGGCCGACAGTTTAGTCGCAATCGTACTTTCTATAGACAAATCGATCGACAATTGCGCGCACTAGGGGTACATACTGATTCCCAGAACGATCAAACTATCGGCCAACTAAAAAATCGCTAGTGTGACTCCATTACTTCTTGCCGTTGTTTTACAAACTTTTCACACGTTTCCATTCCATGTAGGAAAAGCTGAATTTTATCATTTTAGAATTAAGCTGCCCTTTACTGCCTTTAGTGTCATATTATAAACTTTTTTAAAGAGAAACTAATTTCTCCAAATAAATCACGTTTATTCCAAAGCTTACCAATCTATTTTTCAAGCATAACCTGAGTAATTTGACGGAAAGAATAACATTGTTTTACAAACTTGTTTTTTCTGTCATTTTTAGCCGATTGCTTTTGACATAGCTGCAAAATGTGTTGGTAAGCGTTAGAAAAAACGACTAAAATTTATAGGATAAAATCCTATAAATTCTAGGATAAAATGTACACTCTTTGTGCCTAATATTACGTAGAAGATATATAGAGAATGTCCCGTGTGGTGCCGGCAAAGAATAGTACCAACCCATACATACCCGTGGGTGTCGTAAGAGGCGACTAAGGGTTATGAACTGGAGGATGGACAGCAGCATCTTCTTTTGTATTTTACATCTTACTTACTGCGGTCACCTACAACCGCGGTCCATGGTACCAGCCGTAACGCTAACAAGCGAGGTTACTATGGTACTTTCCCTCTACATTTTTTCTAGCAAAAGCTAGAACTCTGGAGGGAGCTCCCTGTCCTGTCCATGGGATGTTATGATGATATAGAGAATGGCTAAAATTTTGGTTGGAAAGATATGTTTCAAAAATATTTTTCAAAAAAGACAATGCAACTTTGTGGCCCAAAATTTTGAAAGGTATTGCACAAGAGTGAGACCTATGTCAAATGATACACCTCATAATTACAAACAACTTTTATTACGAGTATGGCACCAGCAAAATCGGTCTCGGTGAAAAAACGTTATGATGTGACAAATGTCAGGAATTATGTGATTTAATATATATTATTATTGAATGATTTGACATATAATAAGACTTGATTTAAACGCCTATTACTAGTTACTAAGAGCTAAATATAATAATATATATCATGTCTAAGCGTGTATTATATACAGGGTGTTCAATAAAATATACAGGGTGTTAATTTAATTGCGTGCCATAGCTTAGGGGTGTTTCAATAACGATAAAGGAACACAAAAAAAATATGTAAAAAAATCCTACAAAAAAAACCCAAAACCTCAATTGAAACTAAACTAACGCAGATGGAGCACCGCGCCATCACCGAGCCAGTGCGCGAGTATCAGTGGATAAGGTGGGTAGGTACATACATAACTGAAACTCTTTCGCGCGCTTTTGATAGCGCGGTGCTCTGGGTCATTGCCCTCTGCGTTAGTTTAGTTTCAATGGAGTTTTAATTTTTTTAAGTAGGATTTTTTTAAATGTTTTTCTTGTGTTCCTTTATCGTTACTGAAACACCCCTTACGCTATGGCACGCAATTAAATTAACACCCTGTATATTATGTTTCGTCAGAAACTAATGTTGCAGATATCACATTACGAAGATAATTTCAAAGTATGGCACCAAAAAACTCTACCCCAGTTAAAAAAAGTTATGATATGGAAAATGTCAGGAAAGCAATATATATAATTATACATACATACATACAACGCATGTATCTAAAAAAAATGCAAAATATTATAATATAATACCATCAACCAACATACATAATATACAGCGTCTTAAATAGCATATCTCACAGGAACACGCATATCTCACAGGAACTAAAATTCAGATATATGTAAATAATTATTTTTAGTTGAACTCAGAAATCGGCCCCGGTTAAAAAACGTTATGATGTGGCAAATGTCAGGAATTATGTGATTTAACTGTATTCTTTGCAAATAAATGATTCTTATTCTTATTCTTAATATACAACGTGTAACGGAAAGGTGTGATAATAATAAAGGATGTGAATCTGCCCATGAAACTGAACAACTTTTCCCAAGGAACATAGGCCGAAATATGAACATGAATTTTTGATCTCCCATACAAAATGCGCAATCAGTTGATGCAGTTTCTTTGGAAGGTCAAAAATTCATGTTCATATTTCGACCTATGTTCCTTGGGAAAAGTTGTTCAGTTTCATGGGCGACTCACAACCTTTATTATTATCACACCTTTCCGTGACTTGACATATAAAACTTGATTTAAACGCCTGTGCCTGGTGAATAAGAACTAACTATAATAATATATATCATGACTTAGCGTGTATTATATACAGGGTGTTCAATAAAATAAATGTGTTGGCAATAATACATGTTTACTTTATATTTAAAAATAACGTAAAGGGGTACCTAACTCAGCCTGTATCATTCATGCCTATTTCATGAAAGCCCTTGGAAATATAATAACAATAAAAAACAATACTGCCTAAAACCTTTTAGATTATACTTTCTTCAAAACATGTTATTTTCGAGCAATATTTTACGCCTTTATCCCATCTAAAACAATGGTTTTATCTTACCTCCTTTCTTTAGAGAAACTTAGACATTATTATCTACTTACTAATTAATATTAACTGTATATTTCTATGAGCTTGTTTGATAAACAAGGTTATTTTTAGCGCTCGGTACTCTAGAGTATCGACTTACGGCTTTTTAGGTATGTGGTATATTTGCACAATTCTCGAAAAATATTTACTTACATAAGTGTGTGATTGTATACGTTATAAAAGATACAATTATATGTACCTATGCTTTAAGGAATAGTACCAAACCATCTCTAATCGTAGGTGTCGTAAGAGGCGACTAAAGGTTAATGAACCAGAGGATGAGCAGCAGCATCCTTCTGTGTATCGTATCATCTTACATTCTGCGTTCACTAACAACAGTGGTCCATGGTGCCAGCCGTAATAAGCGTGGTTACTATGGTACTTGATGCAGGTACCGCATGCCTATTTCATGAAAGCCCTTGGAAATATAATAACAATAAAAAACAATACTGCCTAAAACCTTTTAGATTATAATTTCTTCAAAACATGTTATTTTCGAGCAATATTTTACGCCTTTATCCCATCTAAAACAATGGTTTTATCTTACCTCCTTTCTTTAGAGAAACTTAGACATTATTATCTACTTACTAATTAATATTAACTGTATATTTCTATGAGCTTGTTTGATAAACAAAGTTATTTTTAGCGCTCGGTACTCTAGAGTATCGACTTACGGCTTTTTAGGTATGTGGTATATTTGCACAATTCTCGAAAAATATTTACTTACATAAGTGTGTGATTGTATACGTTATAAAAGATACAATTATATGTACCTATGCTTTAAGGAATAGTACCAAACCATCTCTAATCGTAGGTGTCGTAAGAGGCGACTAAAGGTTAATAAACCAGAGGATGAGCAGCAGCATCCTTCTGTGTATCGTATCATCTTACATTCTGCGTTCACTAACAACCGTGGTCCATGGTGCCAGCCGTAATAAGCGTGGTTACTATGGTACTTCCCCTCCACATTGTTTTAGAAAAAGCAAAAATTTTGGAGGAAGCTCCCTGAAGTGGACGTTTCATGGGACGTTATGATGATGCGTTAAAGCTTAGTGTAGCGACACACCTGCGTATCTTTCCGACGCCGAGATTTCCGCTTATAACACTCGCAACGCTTTTTAGGTAACCTATGACACAATTCAGAAATCTGTTGGTGTACTTGATAGATTATTCAGTAGTAAAACACAAGAGAATAGCGCAGATATGCGCAAAATTGGTGTGAAATCGGAGCTTTTTTCTTGTTTTATCGGTATCGGATCGGAATCGTTGCGGTGGAAAAACAGCCTTGGCATAAAATATTTTTCGGGTAACAGTCAAGCAGCTGGCAGGCAACACAATTCGCGGAGCTGTTGTGTGTAATAGGGCGGAATGCGTGGGCTATAACCTCCTTGGGCGGAATCTAGTCGTAGCGCGCGGAGACTTTCATTAATCTACGAAAGTGATCCTCTAAAGATCCTCTAAGGATCACTTTCTCCGTTTTTTTTTCTTTTGAGGTACGGAACCCTAAAAATAAAACCACCGCAAAACGTATTTTCGTTCCCCCCTGCAAAATCATATAAAATTCAAGTTTAGTAAGATCCTAGAGCTTGTTTTCCTCTTTTCTACAGTCGGGTATTTTATTCTATTTATAGGGTTCCACTGTCAACAAAGAACCCATATAGTTTCGTCATGTCTGTCTGTCTGTCCGCAGCTTAGCTCAGAGACACTTAGTACTATAAAGCAGTAATTTAGCACAAATATACATTTCATCTACGTCGACAAAGAGGTAAAAAAAAACTTAAAAACAATTTTATTATGGTACACACGGCCGCACATCAGTAGAAACACTTTTGGACCTTATGGCGTGGTAATAGAGTTGAAAAAGTTTCCACCGACTAGCGGTTGACCGTATTTCCCCTACGAGTAAAGTGGGGGTGATTTTTTTTCTCGTCTGCCTCACCGTGTACCTCACAAAATAATGTAAGTCTGCAAAGATTATTTTTCGATTTAGGGATCCGTTTACGAAATATTCAGCTTGAAAGCGCAATTTTTTATTGGAGTCGAGTGTGGGGGCCAGCTACACGGTTGTTACTGGAAATGTGAAAAAAATCACAGTGGTAGTATAAATGATGAATTTAAAAGCAAAACTATAATAGCTAAGTAGGCTTCACAGATTAATGAGCTATAGTTGAAAAACGGGAAATAATAAAAAAACAACAGCAATCAGGCGCCAAAACCTCGCTGAGCATTGGGAGGTACAAAAACTATTGAATGAACATTATGAAATACTTAATCAAAACCTGCTTTGCGATACAAAATCGTAAAAAAAAACTAAGAAACCCTTTACTGCGCGTGGCCCACGCACTTGGCAGCTTTGAATGATTAGATTTGAAATGATTTGACTGTATATTAGTTTGGGATTAGACAACTTTAAGTGATTATCCCCCATATTTATTTAATACAATTTACCTCCTCTCCATCTGAGAAACTGTAGTTGTAATGCTCCCGGGCCCTGAGCTTGACGGCATCAGCGAAGTCATCAAACTTGTCTCCAGTGGGAAGCTTCAAGGAGACCCTCAGCAAAGCCTCGTAAGCTGCGCGCGCGGCTGTGTCCAGAGAGTCCCCGGCCGCCCACCCTGTCTCACCCCAGTAACCACCCTGGGGATTTAGGGAGAAATAAATACTTAAAATATATTTTTTTGTGAACAAATTGGGCTTTGGAATACTAAAAAATTAATCATTTAGCTAATGCAGCACCTCTAGCTTATGCAGTGCAGATTTTCTTTGACCCTAAAAGGTTCTGACGTTACCAGTGATTATTGAATAAAGGCCAGGTTAAAAGTACCCTAAACCGACGAGCATGTATAAAAGGATTGATGAAAGTACAGGAAGCAAGAGAAGTATGTCAAGATCGTAGCAGGTGGAGGACTGTGGTCTCCCCCGACGGGAAAGAGGCGTGATGTATGTATGTAGAGATTTTTTTCTTGTATTGTTGCGGCAATGTTTGAAGTTTATAGGACATATACATTTTAATCATAGAAAACAAAAAAAAAATCAATCTTTACAAAATACATGGTATTTTCTTTAGGTCTGTATAATGGACTCAACCTGATTCTGTTAACTATAAACCAATGTATATTTCTCATGATTGTCTATTATTCCTCGTAGCCTCACATGTGGAGAGGGCACAGTCAGTACAGGTCATAAGTTAGTAACCATAACTTACCAACCATGTTATCTATCATCAGTCATTAATAAAGATAGATAAAGCAAAGCCTCTAAAATTATTACCATAAGTTTGTTTGTCCAGCTGCGAATGTTCCCAGTATTGGGATCGGAATTCTAAAACTATTTAAGCAACTTTATTAAACTCCTACTTCAAGTTCTCGTTAAATTAAAATACGAGATAACTGTTATCTATCTGGGTAATTTAATTGTGTTTCCAAGCTGATTTTACAGGCTGCGACCTTTAATATGCTGAGACTTTTGATATAGGTACAAGGTTATTTTTTGTACGTGACATCTGTTTGCTCACTTTAAGTGCGGTCATAAGCAACAATTTTTGTTTTACGACTTCGCTAAAAATGCACCAAAAATGTTCAACTGCCCTTACAAAATGTGTTGGCCACATGTCAGTTGTACTATGTAGTAAAGTGGTCAGGTGATTAACTTATTTTGTATGGGAAGCCGAGTAAAATATTTTTTTTTTCGGAAAAGTTGCCTGTTTCCATGAGTAGAATCACTGGACTTTAGGAGCAAAACCAATGATCTGTACTCGGTATGATGAATTGTACTACTAAATTTTGTGAGTATTTTCAGGCACTCTTGTAATTAATTCTGCCACAGTCTTTGATTTGGGTGATGGTTCATAAACAGAATTATTAATAGCAGAAGGCTGGTTAATCCAGCTTTTGGGTTATTTATAAAGGGATCACAAAGTCATAACCTTCGTCTAAATACAGTTGACAGCATGAGTTATTATGAACAGACAACAATTTCCAGAAGGTAAAAGGTTCGCCTCTTTCAGCTTATCATTTGTATGGAGGGCCTGCAATATATTACAGAATAACATTACATCATCATATATCAATGACAAAGACATATGGTGCCCTAATATTCCAGCGAAACAGAAGAAACACATTGTTGTAAACATTGACTCTTGTCGTAGGCCGTGCTGCAGTGATTTTAGCCGTTTCTTTCATGCTGCTATAGCACGATCCGAAACGGTAGTAAACTCGCTTTTTGTGCATTGTATTCTGCGTGTGACATTCAGTATGTGTTCAAAGAATCTTCAGTGAATCAATGAATCTGAAATCTATTGAATTAAGAAAACTCCGTACACTAAAAGTCTGCACTGTTGTCTGTTGCTGCTACTCCGGTTTTATATTACATATATTCTTTATTGCACAAATTCACATACAGAAAGTTACATACAAAAGGACATTTACAAAGGCGGGCTTATCTCTAAAAGAGATTTCTTCCAGCCAACCCATGGTAGTGAGAGAGAGTGTTCATTAGCGGGACTCAGTAGTGCATTATTAAAATCCATAAAAACCAGATGTAATAATATAAAATAAACAAATGGTATAAAATAAACAAGTTATAAAAATATATTGATGATATAGGTATAAATATAATATATAAATAATATAAATACATACAGAAGATACATACATATAACAATACTTACATATAAATAAATACCTGCATAGATATATTCATATAAATACAGAAAGTTATGAAGAACAATTAACTATGATGACTACGAACACGAAGCAGTGATTTGTGAGAGAAGATGCTCCTTTACTCTTTTTTTAAAAGAGGCAATTGAGGGACTCTCCTGAATAGATTTGGGAAGACGATTCCAAAGTAGAGCAGCACGGACAGAAAAAGAATGAAATAAGAAATTGGTGTTGCTCCTAGGTACCTCAAGCATCGTGGTGATACAGGGGCGCCTAGATCGAGTGGGAGGAGGAAGCAGTTGGAATCGGGCACGAAGGTAAGGAGGGGAGTGTGGGTCATTAAGGATATTAAAAAGGACAGATAGTATGTGCATATCTCGGCGAAGGCGGATAGGAAGCCATTTAAGCTGAGCACGAAAGTATGAAACGCGGCCATATTTACGCAAACCAAAAATGAAACGTATCGCCAAGTTTTGAAGGCGCTCTAATTTATTCAGCAGCTCCTCAGTCACATCCAAATAACAGACGTCAGCGTAGTCGAGGATAGGTAAGAGTAGAGACTGCGCAAGCATAATTTTGGTATGGAAAGGGAGAAAGTATTGGAGACGCTTGAGAGAGTGGAAAGTGTAATGCATGCGCCTGCTCACATCGTTGATGTGAGATGTCCAGGACATGTTGCAGTCCATGATCAGACCCAAGTTCTTTACTTTAATATTATAACAGATTGGGACACCAGAATAAAACAGTTTTGACAAAGAGTCCAAGTCTAACCTGGATCTGAGTCTACTGCTGCCTATAATGATTGATTGAGATTTGGCTGGATTGACTAGAAGGCCAAAAGACTTAGCCCACAATTGGACAGCAGCAAGATCTTCATTCAAGATGTCAACAGTCCTGGACATCTCACTTAGCTCAGAATGCCGATATAGTTGTAAGTCATCTGCATACAGATGGAAGGGAGAAGAGATTACACGAGAAATGTTATTGATGAAAATAGAAAAAAGTAAGGGTGAGAGGACGCCGCCTTGAGGAACACCGGCAGTGAGATCAGACCAATCCGATGAAGCATCGTTAGTCTTCACACACTGCCGGCGACCGAAGAGATAAGAATGAAACCAATCTATGACCATGGACGGTATATTAACAGCCCGAAGAGTGCCGAGGAGGATGTCAAAATCTACGGAATTGAAAGCACTGTTGAAATCTAACAGGGCCATCACGGTGAGCCTGGTGTTATCCATAGCACACCGGATGTCCTCTGTTATATTCAACAGCGCACCAACAGTACTATGAGAGGGACGGAAACCGGACTGGTAAGGACATAGGAGGTTATTGGAGGTTAAAAAAGAGTATAGCTGTTTATGTACAACAGACTCTAGGACTTTGGAGAGGATGGGGAGTATGGATATGGGACGATACTGGGAAAAGGAGGTTGGGTTCGAGGACTTAGGTAGTGGTATAACGAAAGCCTTCTTCCATGCTGCTGGAAAGACATTGCGTGACAGCGAGAAATTAACAATGTGAGTGATTACTGGTGCAATGTCCTCCAGCACGGGAAGGATCATGTCGAGGCTTAGACTGTCACTACCGACAGCTTTAGTGGAAATGGAGCGGACACTCTTCTTGATGGCATCAACTGATACTAGCTGGAATGAGAAAGGGGGACAGTCTGGAGGGGCAAGATTAGACAAGTAAGAAAGAGTAGCAAATTTATTCAGAGAGTCTAAAATGACAGGTGGATTAGAGAAGTGAAGGTTTAAGGCGTTGAGATCCACGGTGCTTTGACAAGCTTCCGTGGTCTTGCCCATAGAATACATGATTTCATGTATTCTATGGTCTTGCCCACGCCCAAAGACCTTAAGAATCTCCAAACCTGGGTTTGACAGAGATCCTGAATAGTGGAGTGAATATAGCGACGTTTGGCATCCCTACACATTCTGTTGCAGATGTTACGAAGTTTTTTGTAAGCCGTAAAGTTTTCTTGCGAAGGATCTTTTTTATGCCGAGCTTTCGCTCTGTCACGTTTTGCCATGGTTCTCCTGATTACCGGTGTCAACCAGGGAGCAGGAGCATGCCTCACACGAACTGGACGCACTGGTGCATGTAAATCGTATAGTTTAATGAGCTCGGTAGTCAAAGTCCCAACCATGTCATCGATGTTGTCTGACAACAGCACCGAGGACCAGTCAATGTTCTTCACATCCTCTCTCAAACGTTCCAGATCCATATGCTTGAAATTGCGCTGGTGAAGGACCTTGCCTCTAACCCTCGGAGGACGCACTTTGTAAGAAAGGAAGACTAGATCATGGTGGGAGAAGGGAGCAGTCATTTGACCGTGAGAGAAAACTAGATTGGGGTTAGAGACAACAACCAAATCTATAAGGGAAGGCCTACAATTTGGAAAATAGTGAGTTGGGGTCTTTAAGGGAAGAATTTGGAGGTTAAGAGACGATGTTACAGCATGTAACTTGTCAGCTCTAATGTCACGTTTAAGTAGACAAGTGTTTAGGTCTCCCATTATTATTAAGTGATCATAGATAGGTACGAAATTCTCTAGAACACCCTCCAAGGAGCTGAAGTAGTCCACTTTATCATTTGGGCTGTAAAGGACACCAAGAAGTATGTTTTTGTGGTGAACTACGACCTCCAAAAAGAGATATTCCAAAGAACCTGCACTGTCCGACGGGGAGCAAGAAATTACACTGGCAGGAAAGCAGCTGCGAAGGTAGATACTGTGCACTTGCGGAACCCTAAAAAATTTTTAAATGCATAAAATACTATTTAGAGGAAGTGTCAAGAAGTGTAACGATAAACGGGGAGTAGAAAAATATGACAAGGAGTGACAGTCGAGACTGGGTCGGAAGAGAGTCAAGAGAAGGAAATGAAGGAAAAAAGCTTTTTAACCGAATAAAAGGAATAGTTGCTAAAATTTTGATAAACGAAAGCAACAGAAGAAAACTATGAATCAGGTTTTGTTGAATAGTGAGGGCAATGAAGCTGAAATAGAATTTTAACATGTTTAAAGGTTTCAGGTGAGAGAGATTTTGGGCCGTCAAGCAAGGAAAATTTGGAAAAAACGGAGAAAAATGGAAGAATGGAATCGTTAAACGTTCCAAATATCCTTGTTGTTACTTTGAGACGTCTGTGAAAGAAAAGTCGTTAGTAAGCTGGATTTATGTGAGTTATATTTTTTTTTTATTTTGTAGCTCGCGAAAGATAGAATTCATACAGCTGATGAGACGAATCTTTTGAAGGAGGCTATGATCCTGGATTGTGGATTCCTTCAATTGAGATAAAGATAGGGATTGCTTCGTGTAGGATATAGTATAGGAAGGTTTATTTGCGCATAAATTCAAGATGCTAACATTCAGGGTTTGATTCCAAAGTGTAAAGAATAAGTGGAGTGAAACTAATGTTATGTAAGTATTCAATTTTGTGGTTTTCCATCTTTTATTTATTTTCGGTTCAAAGTTGTTGTGTGTATTTGAGTTAAGGTGAAATGTGACTTAATGAAATTTATAGTTTCTTCCAGGTTATGAGAGCTAAATAACGTTGAGAAAATCAAATTTCAATGTCAAAAGAGGAAGAGTTGATTGGAGAATATTTGCAGCTTTACAGATCTACCTGCGAGGTCATAAGAGGCTTGTACTGTGTGATACTTTAAGTAAATTGATATTCCCACTTAATGATTTTCGTTTGTAAACATTAATAACTCTGCGGAAATTATAACATACTGTGTTTCTAATCTGAGTCGTTATTTGTAGATAGTAATAAAGATTTTCTTTTCCCATAATTAAGTATAAACTAGTTCTACAAGTGTCTTTGTTCGCGTATAGCTAGGCAGGATAATGTTCTATTTCTAAACAGGTACAGGAATTACAAGGAACATTATAGACATGGAAAAGCAAACCACAAATGATAAAACGTGAAGGCTAAAAAAAGGTATTGCTTGGATTGTAAAGGTAATGTAAATTTCATTGTGTTTAATTCTTTCCTTTACAGAGAAATTGATTAAAATAGTCCTTGGTGAAATCATGGAAACTGGACTCTGATGTATATATATTGTCATCGATTAGGGGTGGCTTTAGATGTTGTTTGGACGATGTATATTATTATCATCAATTCAAGGAGACTTTAAACGATGTATATTTTTTATACTTTTTTAGGTAGAATTGTCTATTTGACATTATTGTCAAATAGTCAACAAATAAATCATTTTTGATTTAGTTTTACTCAAAGCTAGACGCTATTTTGAAATCTTTATAAATTTTTTTTTATCTCTTTAACAAAAAATAAATCAAAACCCAAAATCAAAATGGAAGAAAATATTAATACATTAAATAATTACCTTTTTTTTAGAAAATAATATAAAATCTTTGGCCCTAAATCAAAATTCCAGTTTTTAATATACTAATGTCTTCATATGATAAAATTTAAGAAAAATATTCCGTCAGATCAAAAGAATTAGAACGTCAATTCAAAATCTTAAAATAATATATCTGAAAACTAAAACTTGGGTATAGATTGTGATATTTTATTGTGAAATAAAGGGTAAGTTTAAGTAGAGTGAAATATTATAAATAATAATATTTCAAGTAATAATAAATTGCTTTGATAGTGATTTTGAATCTTTTGCCTCAATTTCCCAAAATTGGAACATGCTGAGAGCATTACTACATCTCAGTACTCAAGCTCATAGGAGGTGCTTATCTTTCCTTTTACTTTCATACTATAGGAGTCCCAGATTTTGAGATTAAGAAATGCCTGCTCTCAGGTTTATTTAGTTCAACCAAGCATGGATGGATGCCCTCGTGACATGTGTCCCCGATGTCCACTGTATTGGTTGTGGCTAATGTATGTCGCGTGTCACTGGAGTATCTGTCTAAGTCTATCTGATAATATCAACCTTCGGATTTATTTATTTTAATCATTCTTGGGCCGGAGCCCTCAAGCCTAAAAGGGTCTGGTACTAAAGTTCTTCTCTTTCTATTTGTGTGAGGTTTCGCTGATTCATCCTGAATTCCCTCTTCTGTATGTGTGGGATGAATTGGAGTTACTCCAATACAAATGGAAGGATATTAGCAAGGTGTTTTAACGTTGGATTTTGGAAATAGTGTTTCTTGTGTTATGTGCTGACAACGCTCGCCCATTATTGGATGCGTCGTTTGAGTGGCATATACCGCGGGAGGACCTCCTGATCTTAGCGTTAGATTACCAAATGTAGAGTAGTTAGACAACATAAAACTTTCTTCTTATGTGAAGGGACATTCTAGTTTAGTCTAATGACATTAAATTGCTTATAAGGAATAAATTAGAATTGTCCTGAATCAATAGGAAGAATATTCTTGATGGAGACATTACGTTCGTTCGTGGGTTGCTTCTTGTAAAGTGTGTTGACGACGTTCGCCCGCAAGGCTGCGACGGCTGTACGACACTCTGACCTTGGGGGACCTCTGAACTTTATGTGTGTCATCCTAAAGTAGTTAACTAGTCTATTTAATCTTCATTGAATCATACAGGAATCTAAACCTTATAAGATTCTAAGTTTTAATCTTCCTTAATAAAACTTGTCATAAATTATCATACTTAAAATTATACTTTGACTCAGTGTGAAACCACCTTTAACATTACTAAATAGATTCTTGAAAACAATAATGGAACAGAAATTATAATGTTTAGTTTCTTTTCATTGTAGATAAGTTCCGAATATTTAAGTATATACAATAACCCCATTTTTATACTTCTTTTGAGTCCTCTTTTAAAGAACATCGAGTTTTAGCTAGTGTTGTTTACGCTAAATTCTCCCAGTGTTCTTGGTTTTGAATACTCGATGCTTTTGATTTTCCTTTAAGATCTTAAATCATAAATGTTTGGCCCAACCTAGCTTAGATACTACTATCCCGTATCTTCTCGGTTCTGGTCATCATACTTCACTTTTACTTAAGGATTACCTTCAGTAATCTTTTGTCATACTTACTTCTTATATGTTCTACTTCGAAATATGCTGGGTAATCCCATTATAGTTTAGATGCAATTCATTTTATTTAAATGAGTGTTTAGACTGGGGTTACTCTACATAATCCTTGTCCTGCGTGGGTTGGTAACGGAAAAGAGATTTAGCTACGCATCACAAGTGAGAGCTATGAAGGATATACGGAGACCTTGTTGGTGCAATAAAGTCACTCAGTGACTGGGGGGAGGGAAATTGCCCTTCAAACTCTTTATGTCTCTCGTTATAAAACCGTTATTGATCTAGGCTGGCCATGCAAGCAATAATACTATACCCGTATCTAGTACAGACTTCACACTTGGACGTGTGGAGGTGGCTAATTATTTTCAGTTTAACTTATTTCAAAACAAACTAAGGGATTCGATGATGTCGATCATTGTCTGCCCGGAGGGATTACAGGAAGAGCTCTTATAGCTCATGATGGAGAGTGCCCTGTTTTCCTAAAGGAAGACCGTATGCTTCGTGTGCCTGGCGGGCTCGGTGACCAGCTCTGGTATGGGTGACTAAAAGAAATAGTCAATACCCTGTGAACCCTGGATGAGTCAGTGATCGTCCCTTAAAGGTGGGCCACGTGGAAGTCGGGTTTGACGCGGGGCATGAACATACCGGGGGGAGACATCATCACCGTCTGGGTTGTACTGTGGTTAGTTAGTTCCGCTCTCCACATACATTAACCCTAGTCTTTACTGTAGTTTAAGTTTTCGGTGGGATTTCCAGCTCCGCGAGGATGATCAGAATCCTGACGATCCAGTTGGATTGTTAGGGTAGTTTAGCGTCATGTCATCGTGAGCTGGGTGATGATATGCCTCGGGCCTAGGACTTAGGGTAGAGGAGGCCTAGGACGAGCTGCTTGGGGCGATGGCGGTGCCCCAAACCTGGGGATTGTCCCCACATTATTTTTATTACTTCGTTTATATTAACATAGGTTTCTTTTCAGAAACTTATCGGCTCTAACATTGCATTGTAAATGAGATGAAACCTTTCCTAAATTGATGAAACTACATGAATTCAGATGAACTACTCCTGTCAATATGAAACTAAATTTAAATAAATAGTGATATAAAATAAAATAAATAACACAAATTAGACATGTGAAGATTAGGTTTATATTCTAATATAAGTATTAAAATAACAAAGGTGTTTCTTTTTCATTCTTCTATTGCCACTCTCCACCGAGCAGAATCTGTAAATTACAAGATATTATAAATATATAAAACGGAATGACGTAGGATTCAGGAAAAATATAATATTCTTAAAGGATATTATTTTAGACGATCAACCTTGGCCAAAACTTTCACGTATCTGATTTGAGGATCCTATATGAAGGGACTTCAGATCTGTACAGCTGGTGCCGTGACCAGGATATGCTGGTTTCAAGCGAGAGAGGTATTGAGGAGTGAAAAAAGAAACAAAATGAAAAATACACTAATTTCGAGTTTTGAACTGAAGAAACTTGAGAGTAAAGTCTATCTAAGTTAAAGTTTGTTAAGCGGGACGTTATAATTGGTTTTAGCTTAGGGTTATTTGTTTTGGAGACCATAGAAAATATGATGCATTCCTTGTTTCAGAATAAAGATGGGAAATTTTACAGTCTCAATAGAAGGAAACATAGGGTCAGGGAAGTCTACTTTGTTGGCAGCTTTGGGAGGCAACTCTGATTTTGAGATAATACCAGAACCAATTGATAAATGGACTAATTTATCTGGCGTCAATCTCTTCCAGTTATTTAAGGAAAATCCTAAGAAGTGGGGTTTCTGTTTTCAAAATTATGTTCTTCTAACAATGTTAGAGAATCATACGAAAGAATCTAGCGCTAAGATTAAAGTTATGGAACGTTCCATCTATTCAGCCAAAAACTGTTTTATTAGGGAATTGCAAGAGAGTGAATTGTTGCACCCGGCTGAGTTTGCAGTTTTAGATGAAACCTATTCTTATTTCAAAGAACAATTGGTTACTCGAATTAATTTAGTGGTTTATCTTAGGACTTCCCCTATGGTTTCTTATCAGAGAGCCCTAAGTCGTGGTCGACCTGAAGAGACAGGGATAACGTTAGATTATATAGAGAGGATTCACAACATTCATGAGGAATGGTTATTGAACCCTAATATAAAGGAAGATTTTGACAGGATAGAGATTATCGATGGAGATTCAAAATATTAGCTCCTTAAAGCAACAGTTTTGGGAAGTTGAGGAAAGAATATTAGATAAGCTTTCTATTCTTTAATTTAAACAAAATTCCAACCTATAAATTGTAATAAACTTTCAGTATCCAAAGAAAAGAAAAATGCCTCCTCGTTATAATCTTAGATCATCTCAGGGACAAGATGAATTAGAAAGGACAGGTCAGCAAGAAGATCGTCCACGACCTTCTTTACGCAACTCCACTATGTTTCGCCAACTTCGTAGAAACATGGGAATTCTGACACAGAAGGTGTCGAACTTAGTGAATCAGCTGTCGCAAGCTCGGGAAACTAATGCTGCATCAACTTCGTCTGAAAGGCATGAAGCACCGATTAATATATGCCCGGTGATTGATACAAGAGTCGAAAAACCACGTTTTCCTGGAAGATTTGGGGTACATCCAGTGTCGTTTTTGGAGGATCTTCAGAATTATTTACGGAGGATGCCTAATGAAGATGCTACAATTGAAACTATAATCAGTTGTTTAGAAGGTGATGTTCGTAAATGGGCCAGAATTTATAGACAGAGATGGTTTACACAGTCGGATTTCAAAAGAGATTTTTGGATGCTTATTGGGGAGAAGCCGAACAAAACACCTTGAGAAGAACGATTGTCAATGGCACTTGGTCTAAGGAAAATGGAACAATGCTAGAACATTTCGTTAGTTTAGCAGGGCAAGCAAAGATGATGTCTAGACCAATTCCTGAATGGCAAATAGTGGAGGATTTGATGAGACACTTTCCGAAGGATGTACAATATGCTTGGCGGATGAAGAAAGGAAATACTTTGATTGAGGCAACAGAGTTTCTTCGTGAATTGGATGACGTGAATAAACAATGTGGATCTTCTTCCTTTGACTCCTCTACTGGAGCTGATAGGGGAACAAAGCGTCAAAGTCCATTCGTTTCGAATAAAGACAAACCATTTTATAAAAAACCAAAGGTGGTGGCTCACATCGAGGGGGAGACTTCAAGGGGAAGGATCACTGATGAAATAATTCAAGAAGAAGATTTAAACTAGTTGGGGCCATTTCCAATAAGCAGGAGGTGGCCGCAATTAACAAAAAACTAAATTATCTTTTTCCTGTAAAATATTTAATAAAACAAGGTTGGAAGCCAGGGGTAGGATTGGGTTGTGACCAAGAAGGGATCTTATATCCTGTTTCCCCGAATAATACTAGAACGAATTGTGATAGAGAAGGTTTAGGATATTCTTCAGAGGATTATAATAATAAACAAACAGTCGTAAATTTAATTAAAGTTTTTGACGTTTCCGTGATTAAACAAAATCAACCAATGTATAATCAGTTCATTAAAGAATATGAAGGTAACTCTTTATATGATGAAGAGGTTTGCTTTGAGAATGAGGGGCCCAAATTTAAATCAGAAATAGAGTTACAAATTTTGGGGCAATCTATAGTTCTCTTGGTAGACACTGGAAGTGAAGTAACTTGTATTTCGGAAGAATTCTTAGAGTGTTTACAAGGAGAATTAAAGTTAAAATTCCCTGCGTTACCAGTTAGACCAATATGTGTGAGGGGAGCCGTTGGACAAAAGAGTCTCCAAATAAAAAAACTAGTCTCTATACCTTTGACGTGTGGTTCATTTGATATTGATACGGGATTTTTAGTGATTGCTAAATTAACTTGTTCTGCTATCCTTGGGGTAGATTGGTTAGTTGCGCACAACGCTGTTTTGCATTTAAAAGAACCACAAACATTAGAATTGGGTATCGTTGGACAAGGAGAAATTACTATTCCGTTTCGAAATCTTTCTAGTGGGTTTTTAGAAGAGAATCGAATAAATCTAATATCTGGAATAGAGGAACAAAACGAAAAAGAAGGCGGTGAAGAAAAGCAATTATTAGATTTGTTTAAAAGTATTCGGTTGGGAATGGATTTGTCTGATGTAGAGAAGGAACAAATTTTTAATGTTTTGAGATCCCATATGCAAGTTTTTACAAAGAAACTTGGAAGGGCAAACTGTTATACTCATGACATTAAAATGATTGAGGGTACTCCAAGGATTCAACGAACCTATCCTATACCATACGCACATAGGGCAAAAGTAGAAGAAAAGTTGAGGGAGATGGAAGAATTAGGGATTATATCGAGAAAAACTACAAATTTTTGTAGTCCTCTAACTTTCACTGGAAAACCTGATGGATCTGTTAGAATATTACTTGATGCTAGGGAAATCAATAAATATATGGTTCCAGAAGTAGAAGCACCGCCTTTACAGATTGACATACTTAATGCTTTTCTTGGTGTAAAATTTATAACATTGATTGATTTAAATAACGCTTATTTTCAAATACCGTTAACTGAGGACAGTAAAAAATATACTGGATTTACAGTTAATGGAAAATCTTACGTATACAACGTGCTTCCGCAAGGACTTAAGACGTCAGTAGGGTCCTTTTGTCGCGCAATGGACATTATATTGGGTCCTGGTGTTAGAGAGTTTTGTGTCAATTATTTGGATGATCTTGCAATCCTAACGAGTGGGACTTGGCAAGACCATTTGGATCATATTGATATAGTTTTGGATCGTTTAGAATCAGCTGGAATGACTTGTAATTTTGCAAAGTGCAACTTTTTCTGCAGTGAAGTAAAAATGTTAGGGCATATAGTTACAACTTCAGGAATTAAACCTAACCCGGATAAAATAAAAGCTATAAAGGAATTCCCTATTCCAAAGAAACAAAAATAGTTAAGAGGATTTTTGGGACTCTGTAATTATTATAGACGTTTCATTAAGAACTATAGTATTTTGACTGCTCCGTTAACTAGGTTATTAAAGAAAAACCAAGCATGGTTTTGGGATGAAGAATTAGATCGAGCTTTCAATAATATAAAGGAAGAATTTATTACAACGATTCTATTGAGCCATCCAGATCAGGATAAATTATATTATTTACAGACCGACAGTTCAGGGATCGGAATAGCCGGATCATTGTTTCAGATTGGAAATAATGGTGAGGTTAAAATTTTGGGGTTCTGTAGTCGTACGCTACGGGGTTCTGAATTACGATGGACTGTAACTGAACAAGAGTTGTGGGCTATTATTTATTCTGTGAAAAAGTTTGAGACTTATTTAAGAGGAGCGAAATTTGTTGTTCGTACAGATCATAAGGCATTAACTTTCATGAAACAAATGAAATTATACAATAGTAGAGTCACACGTTGGATTTTATTTCTTGAACAATTTGACTTCAAAGTCGAACATGTAAAAGGTGTAGAAAATATTGGGGTAGATATTTTAGCTAGATATCCGCCAGGGGGAGTTTTGCAAGAAGAGAAGGTGTGGTATCCAACTGTTATGTATGTAGGTGTTTCTACTGACCGTGACTTGAAAAAATAAATTACAACGTATGATGGAATATCAACGGCTTGACAACGTCATATGTGGGATTAAGGAGAGAATAAATGGTTCTAGAGTACCCGAAAGAATAGATAGATTTACACGTATAACTTTGCGCTGTATTGTCAATAATGATCTACTTTATTTTAAAACTGTACGTGGAGATTACGTTTTGTTTATGCCCAAGGTGCTACAAGAAGAGATTTGTAAACAGGTACATATAGAGATGGGTCATCTTGGCGCATATAAAACTTTGAAATATTTACAATTAAGGTGTTATTGGATAAATATGAGTAAGACAGTGAAATTTTGTGTTCAGAAGTGTCACGTTTGTCAGCTTTCTAGACCTGACTATATAAAAGGGGTAGGGAAATGTAAATCGATTTTAACTGAAAACCCGGGTGAATTAGTAATGGCTGATATCTTCGGACCAATACCTAAAACTGAGGCTGGTTATATTTACATTTTTGTAATACAGGATTCTTTTAGTAAATTTATTAAACTTTTCGGACTTCGTGGAGCTTCAGCAGACTCAGTGCTTTATTGTATGAGAGTGTTCACTGAAATAATACAACCTAAGGCTGTTATGACAGATAACGGAAAACAATTTATTAGTCACAAGTGGAAAAATGGACTCAGAGCCTTGAGAATTAAGACTTTGTATACTACTATTCGTAATCCTCGACCTAACACTACAGAACGAGTGAATAAAGAATTAAACAAATTCTTTAGAATTTATTGTCATGATGACCATACTAGATGGGATCATTACTTGTTGGAGATTGAGGAATTGTATAATAATACGTTCCACGAGAGTACGAAATTTTCTCCTAATGAAATATTATTTGGAAATTCAGAGAAACTTAAAGTAGACTGTTTTCTACCACGGGCACTCACGAATAAAACGTTAGACCAAATTAGAGAGGAAGTTAGAGAAAACCTTAGACTTTCGAGTCAGAAGCGGCAGGATAGATTCAATAGAACTCATAAGTTGATAGATTTTCAAGTTGGTGATTTGGTAAAATTAAGGAGGCTTAATAAATCGGATTCTAGTCGAAATAAAACTAAGAAATTTGATTTATTATATGATGGACCATATCGAATTGGAGGAATAAAATATGCTAATGTGTATATTCTCGTTGATCCTGAAACTCAAAGTGTCAAAGGAGTTTATAATGCAGTCCATTTGGCTAAATATTATACTTAGGATGTTAGCTATTGAGATTTTCACGGGACTATATCGTAAATTTTAACTTTAGAGGAATTGAGATATTCCTGGTCACAACCTAATTAATATAATTTTATTAGTTTTAATTTAATAATTAATATTAGAAGACTATTTTGATTATAGTATATAGTGAGTCAATTTGTTAGTGAATTGACTGGCATTATTAAATCGACTTCGTTTTAAAAAAAAATATATTGAACTATAATAATTTATAATTTAATACAAATTTAATTTGGTTATATAATCAGGGTTGAACTGAAATAAATCTAAATTTAGATAAACATGTTAAATAATTTTAATAATTTTGAATAAAAAATTAATTTAGTTTAATGATTTATAATATTAGTAGTTTAGTTATTTGTTTTGTTTATTGTATTTGTGAATAAAAAAAATTAAGGGCCAATATAGGAGGTTTTATTTTAATAAAATAATAATAATAATAATAAAAAAAAAAAAATTAATTTAAAATTGAAAATTTTAGAATTCTCGAAAAAAAAAAAATGTTTTCTTAGATTTTTCGAAATAATAAAATTTTGGGGGAGGCTGTGCACTTGCGGAACCCTAAAAAATTTTTAAATGCATAAAATACTATTTAGAGGAAGTGTCAAGAAGTGTAACGATAAACGGGGAGTAGAAAAATATGACAAGGAGTGACAGTCGAGACTGGGTCGGAAGAGAGTCAAGAGAAGGAAATGAAGGAAAAAAGCTTTTTAACCGAATAAAAGGAATAGTTGCTAAAATTTTGATAAACGAAAGCAACAGAAGAAAACTATGAATCAGGTTTTGTTGAATAGTGAGGGCAATGAAGCTGAAATAGAATTTTAACATGTTTAAAGGTTTCAGGTGAGAGAGATTTTGGGCCGTCAAGCAAGGAAAATTTGGAAAAAACGGAGAAAAATGGAAGAATGGAATCGTTAAACGTTCCAAATATCCTTGTTGTTACTTTGAGACGTCTGTGAAAGAAAAGTCGTTAGTAAGCTGGATTTATGTGAGTTATATTTTTTTTTTATTTTGTAGCTCGCGAAAGATAGAATTCATACAGCTGATGAGACGAATCTTTTGAAGGAGGCTATGATCCTGGATTGTGGATTCCTTCAATTGAGATAAAGATAGGGATTGCTTCGTGTAGGATATAGTATAGGAAGGTTTATTTGCGCATAAATTCAAGATGCTAACATTCAGGGTTTGATTCCAAAGTGTAAAGAATAAGTGGAGTGAAACTAATGTTATGTAAGTATTCAATTTTGTGGTTTTCCATCTTTTATTTATTTTCGGTTCAAAGTTGTTGTGTGTATTTGAGTTAAGGTGAAATGTGACTTAATGAAATTTATAGTTTCTTCCAGGTTATGAGAGCTAAATAACGTTGAGAAAATCAAATTTCAATGTCAAAAGAGGAAGAGTTGATTGGAGAATATTTGCAGCTTTACAGATCTACCTGCGAGGTCATAAGAGGCTTGTACTGTGTGATACTTTAAGTAAATTGATATTCCCACTTAATGATTTTCGTTTGTAAACATTAATAACTCTGCGGAAATTATAACATACTGTGTTTCTAATCTGAGTCGTTATTTGTAGATAGTAATAAAGATTTTCTTTTCCCATAATTAAGTATAAACTAGTTCTACAAGTGTCTTTGTTCGCGTATAGCTAGGCAGGATAATGTTCTATTTCTAAACAGGTACAGGAATTACAAGGAACATTATAGACATGGAAAAGCAAACCACAAATGATAAAACGTGAAGGCTAAAAAAAGGTATTGCTTGGATTGTAAAGGTAATGTAAATTTCATTGTGTTTAATTCTTTCCTTTACAGAGAAATTGATTAAAATAGTCCTTGGTGAAATCATGGAAACTGGACTCTGATGTATATATATTGTCATCGATTAGGGGTGGCTTTAGATGTTGTTTGGACGATGTATATTATTATCATCAATTCAAGGAGACTTTAAACGATGTATATTTTTTATACTTTTTTAGGTAGAATTGTCTATTTGACATTATTGTCAAATAGTCAACAAATAAATCATTTTTGATTTAGTTTTACTCAAAGCTAGACGCTATTTTGAAATCTTTATAAATTTTTTTTATCTCTTTAACAAAAAATAAATCAAAACCCAAAATCAAAATGGAAGAAAATATTAATACATTAAATAATTACCTTTTTTTTAGAAAATAATATAAAATCTTTGGCCCTAAATCAAAATTCCAGTTTTTAATATACTAATGTCTTCATATGATAAAATTTAAGAAAAATATTCCGTCAGATCAAAAGAATTAGAACGTCAATTCAAAATCTTAAAATAATATATCTGAAAACTAAAACTTGGGTATAGATTGTGATATTTTATTGTGAAATAAAGGGTAAGTTTAAGTAGAGTGAAATATTATAAATAATAATATTTCAAGTAATAATAAATTGCTTTGATAGTGATTTTGAATCTTTTGCCTCAATTTCCCAAAATTGGAACATGCTGAGAGCATTACTACATCTCAGTACTCAAGCTCATAGGAGGTGCTTATCTTTCCTTTTACTTTCATACTATAGGAGTCCCAGATTTTGAGATTAAGAAATGCCTGCTCTCAGGTTTATTTAGTTCAACCAAGCATGGATGGATGCCCTCGTGACATGTGTCCCCGATGTCCACTGTATTGGTTGTGGCTAATGTATGTCGCGTGTCACTGGAGTATCTGTCTAAGTCTATCTGATAATATCAACCTTCGGATTTATTTATTTTAATCATTCTTGGGCCGGAGCCCTCAAGCCTAAAAGGGTCTGGTACTAAAGTTCTTCTCTTTCTATTTGTGTGAGGTTTCGCTGATTCATCCTGAATTCCCTCTTCTGTATGTGTGGGATGAATTGGAGTTACTCCAATACAAATGGAAGGATATTAGCAAGGTGTTTTAACGTTGGATTTTGGAAATAGTGTTTCTTGTGTTATGTGCTGACAACGCTCGCCCATTATTGGATGCGTCGTTTGAGTGGCATATACCGCGGGAGGACCTCCTGATCTTAGCGTTAGATTACCAAATGTAGAGTAGTTAGACAACATAAAACTTTCTTCTTATGTGAAGGGACATTCTAGTTTAGTCTAATGACATTAAATTGCTTATAAGGAATAAATTAGAATTGTCCTGAATCAATAGGAAGAATATTCTTGATGGAGACATTACGTTCGTTCGTGGGTTGCTTCTTGTAAAGTGTGTTGACGACGTTCGCCCGCAAGGCTGCGACGGCTGTACGACACTCTGACCTTGGGGGACCTCTGAACTTTATGTGTGTCATCCTAAAGTAGTTAACTAGTCTATTTAATCTTCATTGAATCATACAGGAATCTAAACCTTATAAGATTCTAAGTTTTAATCTTCCTTAATAAAACTTGTCATAAATTATCATACTTAAAATTATACTTTGACTCAGTGTGAAACCACCTTTAACATTACTAAATAGATTCTTGAAAACAATAATGGAACAGAAATTATAATGTTTAGTTTCTTTTCATTGTAGATAAGTTCCGAATATTTAAGTATATACAATAACCCCATTTTTATACTTCTTTTGAGTCCTCTTTTAAAGAACATCGAGTTTTAGCTAGTGTTGTTTACGCTAAATTCTCCCAGTGTTCTTGGTTTTGAATACTCGATGCTTTTGATTTTCCTTTAAGATCTTAAATCATAAATGTTTGGCCCAACCTAGCTTAGATACTACTATCCCGTATCTTCTCGGTTCTGGTCATCATACTTCACTTTTACTTAAGGATTACCTTCAGTAATCTTTTGTCATACTTACTTCTTATATGTTCTACTTCGAAATATGCTGGGTAATCCCATTATAGTTTAGATGCAATTCATTTTATTTAAATGAGTGTTTAGACTGGGGTTACTCTACATAATCCTTGTCCTGCGTGGGTTGGTAACGGAAAAGAGATTTAGCTACGCATCACAAGTGAGAGCTATGAAGGATATACGGAGACCTTGTTGGTGCAATAAAGTCACTCAGTGACTGGGGGGAGGGAAATTGCCCTTCAAACTCTTTATGTCTCTCGTTATAAAACCGTTATTGATCTAGGCTGGCCATGCAAGCAATAATACTATACCCGTATCTAGTACAGACTTCACACTTGGACGTGTGGAGGTGGCTAATTATTTTCAGTTTAACTTATTTCAAAACAAACTAAGGGATTCGATGATGTCGATCATTGTCTGCCCGGAGGGATTACAGGAAGAGCTCTTATAGCTCATGATGGAGAGTGCCCTGTTTTCCTAAAGGAAGACCGTATGCTTCGTGTGCCTGGCGGGCTCGGTGACCAGCTCTGGTATGGGTGACTAAAAGAAATAGTCAATACCCTGTGAACCCTGGATGAGTCAGTGATCGTCCCTTAAAGGTGGGCCACGTGGAAGTCGGGTTTGACGCGGGGCATGAACATACCGGGGGGAGACATCATCACCGTCTGGGTTGTACTGTGGTTAGTTAGTTCCGCTCTCCACATACATTAACCCTAGTCTTTACTGTAGTTTAAGTTTTCGGTGGGATTTCCAGCTCCGCGAGGATGATCAGAATCCTGACGATCCAGTTGGATTGTTAGGGTAGTTTAGCGTCATGTCATCGTGAGCTGGGTGATGATATGCCTCGGGCCTAGGACTTAGGGTAGAGGAGGCCTAGGACGAGCTGCTTGGGGCGATGGCGGTGCCCCAAACCTGGGGATTGTCCCCACATTATTTTTATTACTTCGTTTATATTAACATAGGTTTCTTTTCAGAAACTTATCGGCTCTAACATTGCATTGTAAATGAGATGAAACCTTTCCTAAATTGATGAAACTACATGAATTCAGATGAACTACTCCTGTCAATATGAAACTAAATTTAAATAAATAGTGATATAAAATAAAATAAATAACACAAATTAGACATGTGAAGATTAGGTTTATATTCTAATATAAGTATTAAAATAACAAAGGTGTTTCTTTTTCATTCTTCTATTGCCACTCTCCACCGAGCAGAATCTGTAAATTACAAGATATTATAAATATATAAAACGGAATGACGTAGGATTCAGGAAAAATATAATATTCTTAAAGGATATTATTTTAGACGATCAACCTTGGCCAAAACTTTCACGTATCTGATTTGAGGATCCTATATGAAGGGACTTCAGATCTGTACAATACCAACGCCTCCACCACCAAACATCATCACCAACCATCTACATTTTCAAACAAAATTGTATCAATGGTAAGCCTTTCCAAAATACACTACAACGAGCGCTAATAAAATGGAAGGTCGCGTAGGCCTGCATATTGAGTACAAAAGACCCACAGGAGGACCACGCGAATCGCGCGGGCTGGTGCGCGCGGGGTGCGGGGTAGATTGCAAGGGGGGCGGAGAGTGTCCATTCTGTATGATGTACTATTACTTTATTCTGTGCCACTACGTAAGTGCGGTTATGTCATATTTAAAAGATCTAAAATGTTGCCGTCTTTGTTACTTAAACACAGCATCTCTTTTAGACCTGACTAATTTTAGCCTAAAAGCGGCTGTGCTGGAGTCGTCCGCAGTAACTTACTTGGAATATCTCGACATCAATGAAGGCCCAATCACCACGAGTCATGCCTAGAGAATGGGCCGCTAGAAGAAACTCTCGCACTAGGGGCACTCTCACGCTCAGGATGACAACTGCCAACAAAACATGCAAGATTATACACAGTTAACTTGTTAGCCAAATACAGGGTGTTAATTTGATTGCGTGCCATAAGCTCAGGGGCGGGATCAGTATCAGTAAATGAACAACTTTTCCCAAGGAATATAGGTCGAAATACGAAAAACCAAATTTGACTTTCCATACAAAATGCGCTATCAGCAGACGCAGTTTCTATGGGAGGTCAAAAAATTATTTTCGTATTTCTACCTAAGTTCCTTGGGAAAAGTTGTTCTGTTACTGATACTGATCCCTCCCCAAATTAACATCCTGTATATACATATACTCATAATTACAAACAATTTACCCAAAGAAACATTCGTCGTGCTTTTTCGTCCTTCTCAAACAAACTTGCACCAGTATTAGTAATTTTTTTATGGTATTTTTATGGTTGGTGTTTAACGTTTATCTTCGGTAAATTTCTACGTTAACACGAGTACCCTGAACCCTATAGGTAAAGGGACAGGTTTCAGAAAACTGTAAGGGCATGATCTCAGTCAACGTAACTGAACAACTTTCAGTGAATAAAAAAAAATCGGCCTCACCATACAAACTGTCCAATCAAGTTTACAATTTTGTATGAAGGAAAAGGCCGATTTCTTTTTTATTTCCTGAAAGTTTTTCAGTTATGCTACTGATCATAACTGAACAGTTTTCGGAAACCTGTCCCTTACACCAGGGTGACACCCGGTGGGTGGGTTTACACCTTATACAGGTATATTCGTGGATTTATTCTGGATGTTATGATGTGACTAGGAAGTTCACAAGTAGGTAAATGCCCACCAAAAATGCAACATGCATGCATAAGAATAAGACAGTGGGTGCTATGGGCGGTGGAGACCACTTACCATCAGTTGGCCCACTTGCTCGTTTGCTCACTTGTAACATATATTATTTATTATTATGTAGCCTCTAATGTGTCCCACTGCTGGGCAAAGGCCTCCCCTTTCTTTCGCCAGTTATCGCGGTCTTGAGTCTCTGTTCTCCAGTCTGATAAAAACCGGCCAAGTGCGAGTCGGACTCGCGCACTGAGGGTTCCGTATAAACATGTACCTATAAAAGTAAAAGTTATGGTATTTTTATTGCTTAAAAACTTTATTATGTGATGTAAGTAACTAAAATTAATATTTGAGTTGATAGAATGAAAGGTAAACTGCGGTTTACGATTTATGACGTATTAAATTAAAACTACTTACTAGATCTCGTTCAAACCAATTTTCGTTGGAAGTTTGCATGGTAATGTACATCATATATTTTTTTTATTTTTATCATTCTCTTATTTTAGAAGTTATAGGGGGGGGACACACACATTTTACCACTTTGGAAGTGTCTCTCGCGCAAACTATTCAGTTTAGAAAAAAATGATATTAGAAACCTCAATATCATTTTTTAAGACCTACCCCATACCCCACACGTATGGGTTTGATGAAAAAAAATATATTTGAGTTTCAGTTCCAAGTATGGGGAACCCTAAAATTTATAGTTTTTTTTCTATTTTTTTGTGAAAATCTTAATGCGGTTCACAGAATACATCTACTTACCAAGTTTCAACAGTATAGCTCTTATAGTTTCGGAGAAAAGTGGCTGTGACATACGGACGGACAGACAGACAGACATGACGAATCTATAAGGGTTCAGTTTTTTGCCATTTGGCTACGGAACCCTAAAAAAGCATACAAGTCGTCGCGCCATCTTCTTCTAGGACGTAACGTAAAAAAAAATGCATGCGTGGCTGTATTATCACATCCTATTGTGCTTCTTAATTCATGTTTGTGTATTTTGTATTTTTTTTCTTTTCTGTAAAGAAGATGAAATTAAATAAAGAGTATTGTATTGTAAATGGACTCTCCGTAGAAAATGGTAAGTAAAACTTTTGTAAATATCGTGGAATAAAAGAATTCTAAAGAATTAATTGTTTCATTCTACGCTTTTCAAATCTACACATTTTAAAACTATAGTATAATTTAGTTAGAGTATACGTCGTACAAAATAACTCTGCCTATGGTTAATGCGCAGAACTAAAAAAAAATATCGCTGGGGTGAGCGCGGTAGGTGGCGAGGAGGAGAGTAGGCGAGCGAATCGTTCATTGGCTCTGCTACTGTCACCCATGCGCATAAAATAACCGTCAGAGACAAAACTTATCCTGCGCAGGCTATATTTCAGTATACAATACTCTAAATGTGGATGAGCTTCAATTTAAGTTTTAAAGCAAAGTACCTGGTCGACCGAGCTTCGCTCTATAATAGCCGCCTCAACATAAAAATATCATCGGGTGAGCAAGCTATGCTACTCGCCAACAGATGGCGGTGTAGGTTTCTGTCTAAAACGCGGTATTTTTTTTAATGCTTGAAAACACGGGACATGGAGACCTAGCTAGATCGATTTTTCGTCCCCAAAAACCCCCGGATACTAAATTTCATCGAAATCGTTAGAGCCGTTTTCGAGAAACCGATCATCATCATCATATCGTGTGGGTTGCAAGGTCGATGACCGACCTCACAAACTCTGGTGTCAGAGTTGTTGAGCCGCCAAAGGCCTCTGACATGGCTCATTAACGAATACATCCGTAGATAGTAGTCGGGACCAACGGCTTTACGTGCCTTCCGGAGCACGGAATCATCTAACTTAACCGATTACAAATATATATATATACAAATATTGCTCGTTTAATAGTATAGGATTAAGGGGCTGATAAGAGCTGAATTACCTCCCTTTCTAACAAAGGTGCGCGTGCTAGAACAGAGCGCATTCGCGCTGTTTTACGTTTTTCGCTCATTTTTGCATTTTTCTCAAAATCTGCAGCCATAATCAAATAGCTATTATTATGCATAATGTATTGAATAATGTGTAAAAGTTTTGGCATCATAGATTAATGGGTACTTAAGAAAAACGAAAGCAAAAAGCAGAGGTAATTTTGGATTTGTTTATGGCCAACAAAATATATAAAATCGTGTTTCGGAGTAGGCCATATTTTCATCAAAAAATTCACGGCCATATATTCATCATTTTTCGTTAAAAACCTGCTCAAGTGCTCTCTCTCTTAAAGCTCTTATCAGCCTCCTAAATTGTTAGGCTCTGAGTACGAAGCACGAAGTCGGCTTGTGTCATATATATGTCGAAGGTAACGATACTAACTAAATGAGTAATTATAAGATAAAAGGAAACTGCTCTGTTAGATTTAGCGACGGTTTATTATTCATGAAGTGTAATCGCTGAAATCGCTGTAGTGCGTCTACTGAATAAACAATTATTCAACACTTCTACAAATAGAGTTGCTTTCATCATCATATCATCCCATAACACGTCCACTGCAGGACAGAGAACTCCCTCCAGAACTTCAGCAAAAATGCGTGGTACTTAGGAGGGGATTTACTATAGTCACCACGCTTTTAAGCGTTGCGGCTGGCGACCGCTGTTGTTGGTGACCGCAGTATTTAAGATGGTAAGATACACAGAAAGATGCTGCTGCCCATCCTCCGGTTCTTATGCCCTTAGTCGCCTCTTACGACACCCACGGGCAGACATGGGTTGGTACTATTCTTTGCCGGCACCAAACGTGACAAGTTGCTTTCATATATACGAGTAAATAACATCTAGTTCAATAAGTATTGAACAACCTTTCCTTATCGAGTAACCCTACAGACAGAACACGATCTATACAGGGTGTTTAGTTTACGTCTGCAAACCTCTCGGGTGGTTGCTCTACCCATGAATCTGAACAACTTCCCCTATAGAACATAGGTCGAAATATGGAAAAACAAAATTTTGAAGCCCTTAGTCGCCTCTTACGACACCCACGAGTAGAGAGGGATTGGTACTATATTCTTTGCCGGCACCACACAGGTGAAATGCGACTGTGTATCTACCAAAATGTGTGATCCAAAGAGAAAAGGACAAAAAGTTAAAGTCAAAGTAATTCTTAAACCGCGGAATTTCAGAATTTAATTTCCAGGAATGTGCGGCGTCCCTACCTGAGCCTTAGTGGAACATAAACATAAATTTTAGAACTTTTCATTTCTGCGGAAAGGCATGAGAAGCATTGCGGGTCGTAAAACTCAAAAATGAAAACATGGATAAGATTCCATGAACAAGATTACTTTTTATAATTTCTGCAACTCCATGTTGTGTACGAAACTAAGAAAACTTTACAAAAAAAACCGATCAAGTGCGAGTCGGACTCGCGCGCCAAGGGTTCCGATATACCTGTAGTATTTTTGGAAGCAATAAAGTCCATTTTTAGGACCGCAAAACTAAATTTGTTTGTAAAGGTTTTCTATGCAACTTAGAAAGATCGTTTTATTTTTGCTGTAATATTTACATAAACTTCTATCGACTGAAATTAATTCAGATTTTTCCTTTCACAAACTTCGGAGATAAGGGGGGGAATGGTATTTTTTTGTCAATTTTTCATCGTAGCTTGAAAACTAAGACTGTGACTAAGAGAGGTAAAAAGTTACAAAAATGTATTTTAGAATGTACAAGTAAAGCCCGTTCATATGACCCCACTCGACCTAGTAACGACAATTTGAAATTTCGTCCCCCCTATTTAAGATAAGATAAGATAATTTTATTTCAGAAAGAACAGGCAATTTACAATATCGTACTTTACGATTTAACTAGTTAATATATACATCATATGCGGATTGTATATTTCCTGCAGCCAAAAGAGAATTGACGTAAAATCCCACACTCACAGACACAAACATCTTAAACGAGTTACAGACTTTCAAACCGCGCTAACGGCTTACTACGCATACGCACATTCAAGACTTCAATATGGTATTATTTTGTGGGGTAACAGTTGCGATGTGGACAAAATTTTCATCCTCCAAAAAAAGTGCATTCGAATTCTAACAAACATCGATCAGATGGAATCCTGCAGACCCCACTTTAAAAAATACGGAATATTAACTTTAACTTCAATCTACATCCTCGAGTCTTGCAAATTTATTAAAAAACATTCAAATTTATACTCTCCCATCAAAGGAAGCAAAAGAAACGATCGTAATCTATATAAACTTAAAACACCTTTCACTAAATTAAAAATTGTCTCAGAAAGTCCCCATAATACAGCAATTAGGGTGTATAACCACATACCAACTTCCATAAAAAATATAGAGAAACCAAACCTTTTTATAACACAGTTAAAACAATTCCTTATAGACAAATGCTTTTACAATCTTAAAGAGTTTTTTGATGATAAATAAAATTAAATATATAAGTTTTTAACATCTCTTTACATTATGATATTTATCATTTCACAGCTTATATTTATTAAAGTTAGAATTAATATCTTGTGTCAAATGTTGTATCCTTTTGTGTTAAATGTTATATGTAGTGTTAAATGTTAAATATTATTATTAAGTATTAGTAGCTAACTCTTCTATGTTGCTGTGCCCTTGCAGGGCGTCACATGAAAACCTGTATGTTAAATTTTCCATCTTTTTATTTGTAATGTGGCTTGCAATAAACGATCTTGATTGATTTCGTTTCGAAAATTTGGGCCCTCTTTACAATGATAATCATATTTTTTTTCAAAAATTATGATTATCAATGTAAACCATACTCTAAAACTGATCGAAATTTCGAGTCAATAGCATGAGTGGTTACTGAGATATACAGGTGTGACAGACAGACAGACAGACAAAGTCGCACCATAAGGGTTCCTTTTTTTACCATTTTGGTATCAGAACCCTAAAAATACCGGCTAAGCGCGAGTTAGACTCGCGCATTAAAGGTTCCGTATCTGTCCAGTATATGATACGTATACTACAAGATTTTGCTCTTTGATTCTAAAAACTCCGCGTCCCCTCAAACTTGACCCCTCTTTAATATGAATGCCCCTGAATAGGGAGCATCTGTGATGGCCAGCTTAGCCCCGAACGCAACTAGATGGAGCCACTGCTGCAAATATAAGGTTTAATTTTTCAAAGCAATAAGTACCAACTATATATGTGCAAAAAGTTGATTCGCGTAAATTTCATCGTGCAACTTCAACGCCTAACATCAATTTCGATAAGAAAAATATCTCCATACCTATGTCCACTAAAGTCAATTACTCTCGTCAGTCCGTGTTTACATGAGTACGATCACTTACACATGCACACAAAGCACAACCGTACAGTTTTGACCGCACGCCCATAATCGTAATATTGAACCAAAAATTGCTAACAAAAATAGTAGTTTCAGTACATTAACTGTATTTTTGTATTAATTAGCGAAAAATTTAACTAAAAATATCAGTATTCGTTCGTTTTTCAACAGAATTTTATGTCCCGCGTAAGAATGCAAGTAATTTGAATTTTGTTATGGAAAACGGATCACCTTAATTTATTTAATTGGTTTTGATAAAAGTCGTAGTACGAGTAGGTAATCTAATGATTTTAGACATTTCCCTAAATAAAGTTAGGTCTCATAAATTTCATGATTCATCGGGAAGTATCCTATAGATTTTATTTTCGTTCATAAATGATATAAAGAGCCGTATCTTTTTAAGGTGTGGTTGTACCATCTATAAATTTTCACATCTTCAGCGGTCCATGGGCCATCTTTGAAATTTATTTCATCTCGATACCGTTCGTGAGGAAAGGGTCTTGACCATAGAATACATGAAACTCTGTTTGACAGACAGACAGACGCACAACAAAGTAATCCTAAGTAATAAGGGTTCCGTTTTTTCTTTTTAAGGTACGGAATCTTATAAAATTAAAAAATAAAGATTCTCAACATTTTTTAGTTATAAGGAGCGTAAAACAGGTAAAGGGTTCGAATAAATATTCAAATCAAATCAAATCAAAATCAAAATCTTTTATTCATTGTTGGATATTAAAATCTCTTAATGACGTCAGCTAAACTACATCGCTTCACAAACAATGTGGCGCCATTGTGGGAAAAAAAAAAAGCGACAATAAAAACCCACGAGCTCTTTTAAATATGTTTGAATGTACAAGGTTGATATACAACATACATAGGTCAGTTTTATTCGAATGATAAGTTTGGGTTCTTGGGGTCAGGTGTAACCCACGAAACAAGATTTCTTATAGTGTAGAGCTGTGAGTCTGACTCGCACTTGGCCGTTATTTTTTCTTTGATTTCATACTTGCGTAGTTTCCTTGAAGCTGAGTACTTCAAGCGCTAAGTTCAAAGTCGGGCTCACTAGTCCAGGAGCAAGTCAGATGGACGGGAAGCGTTCTTGACGTGTTTACGCCTCGATAAAAATACTTTATCGAAGAAATAAAAAGCTTTCCTCACTAAGCAGTCGAGATGTACTGCAGTCAGAACATTTCCAACGATATGGAACTCGATTTTCAATTAACGTACAATGAAGCGTTAGTTCTATGTTCTACTTTTCAAAAAGATTATTTTGTCATACAAAATTGAAGTTTAAGATTAAATCTTTGCAAGGTGTAAAGGACGGTGTACAGTCAACGACAGGTCAAGCTTGACACTCGCAGTGCGACTCTAGCCCGTACGTCTATTGAAATAAGAACGGTGCAAAGTCCAATGTGTCAAGCTTGATGTGCTCTTGACTGTACCAAAAACTGAAAAAGCGTGCTTAGTCAACGAAACAGAATAACTTTCTCACAGAAACATTTTCGGAAAATTATTTTTTTTTTACCTTGCCATACAAACTGTTTGATCAGAGAGATAAGAGTAATTTGATGTAGAGGTAAAAGGTTTTTTCATTTCCCAAAAATTTTTCTTTGGGAAAGTTGTTGTTTCGTTGACTGAGCAGGCCCGTTCAGTACAACGTCCCTTACACCCTGTAAATTTTATTCCTATTTAATCTTAAACTTCAATGCCTATACATCCTTTATAATGGTGGAAACCAGCGTGGAAACACTTTGACCTAGAGCGGGTCTCTGGTTTCAGGCGTTTGAAGCGTAGCTTTTAATTTTGTTTCCACTTGCTTGCTGCCGTGCGTACATGGACAAGTCATCATCATCATAACATCCCATGAAACGTCCACTACAGGACAGGGAGCTCCCTCCAGAATTCTAGCTTTTGCTGGAAAAACGTGGAGGGGAAGTACCATAGTCACCTCGCTTGTTAGTGTTACGGCTGGCACCATGGACCGCGGTTGTAGGTGACCGCAGTAAGTAAGATGGTATGATACACAGGAGAATGCTGCTGCCCATCCTCCAGTTTACAACCCTTAGTCGCCTCTTACGACACCCACGGGTATGTATGGGTTAGCACTATTCTTCTCCGGCACCACACGGAACATAGACAAGTATAGAGAGTATATCGTATACTTCTTATGTATGTACACTCAACAGCACGTCAGTAGAAACACTTTTGGACCTTATGGCGTGGTAATAGAGTTGAAAAAGTTTCTACCGACGTGCGGTTGACCGTACGTACCTACAGAACAAATTCAATTTAGATACGACAGCCGCTAAGGAGATTGTAACATTCGCCAGTCATGGAATATTTTCAGAATGTTATTTATCTATTAATCTCCTCATACTTTTTAGCTAACGCCTCATAATGGTAATCCGTCCTCTGTTTCAGTTTTGGAAAGCTGTGTGTATTTTATAAACGGTATATGTTAAACACGTGATTCAAGTCGCGAGTGAATAGGCTTCTTCTGGGCAAGCTCGTTCCATCGTCGACCTCATCCCTGTATTCAAGACTAGTGGTCAAGAGTAAGCCCATTGACAATAAAACTAAAAATAAACGTAAAAATAGTCTTTGCCAACTCACAGTATTTTTTTAAAGACCTATATAACGACACCCCACACTATGGAGTCGCCTAAAAAATAAATTATTACGAGTGAGGACGTAGCATAATTTGTTTTTTTTTTCAAGAATTTATTATACAACTTTGACGGCGTGATTAATACAGCGTGAATTTGTAGTGGTTTCGCACCCGAAGCCCAGTGATTCTACTCATGATAACAAGGAACTTTCCCGAAAAAAAAAATTGTTTACTCATAATTTTTTTTTTCGCTTACTTTCGTAAAGTGGTCACGTGATCGACTCATTTTGTATGGGGAGGCGAAAAAATTTTTTCTAGTAAAAAAAATTTTTCTTCGGGAAAGTTGTTTGTTTTCATGAGCAGAATCACTGGGCTTCGGGTGTGAAACCAATACAAATTCACGCTGTATATCAATACCAAATTACAGCTTTCTAGCCATAGGGGACACTGAGCAAGCCGCGGACAGACAGACAGACGGACATGACGAAACTATAAGGGTTCCTTGTTGAATACGGAACTCTGAAAATAAGAATAATAGTGACGTACCGTTGGGCCATCGCGGGAAAGTGGTGGTAGGTAAGCGAGCCTAGGCGTAAGCTTACTATTATACATACAGGGATATGAAGGTTGGTGGAAGAAGAGGAAGCGAGGGAAGTACCTATATCAAGATCGTAGCAGGTGGAGGGCTGTGGTCTCTGCCTACCCCGACGAGAATAATGCGTGATGTTATGAACTTAGAAATACTGTCAGAAAGGGAAGGTTTTTCTAGCAAGTTATTTATATTATACACAAAGTTAGCCAGGCTAAAACAAGCAGATATGTATAACTTGATGATTGTAGAAATGAAAACAAAGCTTTTTTCGGTACAGCCTGTACAGTTAGCACCAAAAGTAGCTACCTAAGCATTTTAGCTGTGTATATAGTTCCACACATTCGAAGTGACATAAAACACAAATACTCAAATTATTTAATTTCCTGTAAAATATTGGGTGCTCACAACAATCATTATGGTCACTTTGAATGTGTGGCACTATACGGAATCCGCGAGCTTAACAATAGTACTTATCTAGTCCCTGCTTACAACCTGGTCAATTGAGCTACTCTTTATTATACGTCAAAACAGATATCTTCCATAGATTTTGTACGAAGTTTATGAACGATGACGCAATCATTTAGTAACTTTTTAACACTAAATTAATTACCCACAAAAAATTTGAACTACACACAAAACTAAAATTAGTAGGTTTTCATAAATTTTAAATTTATTTCTTAGGTGTAAACAGAATTTTATTTTATTTTTGATCTAGTGAACTCGCATATTAAATACTTAGCCACTTTGATGCTGACTGGACATGTGAATGTTTTTTCTTTTACAGTGAATATTTTATCCTGAGAAATGCATAACAATATCAACAAAACCGTTGCTGATCCAGCCAATCCAGCTATGAAATTTTCCTGTTAATCCTCTTTTCCTGGACATTGCAATTTGCTCGGATTATCCGGCCCACGTGAATAAAACCAGAGCTGTTTCTATTGTTGTGTCAATAACTACGCTGTTGAAATGAAACAACAGACTCTGTCAGGTGGTCTCGAAGATGTACGGTTAACAATAACCCAAAAATTTCAACAAATTACTGTGTTCAACGCGCTGACAATGGTCAAAATTACCTCCATTTTAAAACAAAGTGTAGGCACTGTATTACGTTTTTGAAATTTTTGCATTTTAAAAATCTATTTAAACGTATGGGAGTATAGTATTATATTATCTGTGGTATGGGTCATATGGTGTATCATAATCTATACATATAATAAAAGAGTAGAAACCGCGTGTCTGTACTTTTGATGAATTTATCAAAAAATGAGTGTGGGTGATAAGAAAGGACTAATAGAACACAAATATATTTTTTTTGAATTTTTTGTCTGTCTGTCTGTCTGTCGGTCTGTCTGTCTGTCTGTATGTTTTCGATAAACTCCGAAACTACTGAATGGATTTTCACGCAGTTTTCGCAGGTAGATTAAGCTTAGCTCTGAGCAACATATAGGCTATGTTTCATTCAAATCGGTTCACTCTATCAGAAGCTACACTAATGTAAAGTATCAAACTGCCTGTGCGATAATAACTCACAAACTATCAAACCGATTCAAACGGGGTTTTCAATTACGAGTTTGGCTAACTTTTTTAAAACATAAAAATTAAGTTTCATTGCAAACGGTTCACTCAGACAGAAGGTACGCGAAATTTCATCCGGCGGCGCAAATAACTCACAAACTATTGAACGGATTCAAACGGAGTTTTCAATAACCTGTCAAGCTTACTTCTTTGCAACATATTTGCTTACTTTCATTGAAAATGGCTCACTCAGACAGAAGGTGCGCGAAATTTCAAGCGGTGGCGCCAATAACTCACAAACAACTGAACCGATTTAAACGAGGTTTTCAGTAACGTGTTTGGCTTACTCCATGCAACATGTATGCTTAGTTTCATTGCAAAAGGTTCACTCAGACGGAAGATTCATTAAGTTTCAAGCGGCGGTTCCAATAACTCACAAACTCTACAAAACGGATTTAAACGGTAAAATCTGGTGAGTTTCAACGCCACCAAAACGCAGGCGTGTCTGTTCACCGCTAAAAGGAGTCCGTTCAATCTGGCTCCTACTTTTCGAGGTACAACTGTACCAGTTACCGACAGCCTCGAGCTACTTGGCATGAAGCTGTGTGCAAACCTGAACTTCGGCGCTAACATTGAGTCAAAAGCCCAAACTGCGGCAAAAAAGTTGGGTATCCTCAATAAGGTGAGGCGTTACTTCACTCCTGGACAGCTTCTAGTTTTATATAAAGCCCAAGTCCGATCGTGCATGGAGAATTGCTGTCACCTTTGGGATGGGTCAGCCAAATACCAACTAGCCGCACTTGACTCGATAGATCGCAGAGCCAAGAAGCTCGTTGGTGATGAGATGCTGGTGAAAACCAAGTTTCACAGTCTGACCCACCGTCGCAAAGTTGCATGTCTGTCGGTTTTCTACAGATTGTACTTCGGAGAGTGTGCTCTAGAGCTCCACGAGCTTATTCCACCATCTCCCTTCTACCATCGGGAGTCCAGACGCACCGCAGGATATCACCCATACTTGGTTGATATTCCGCACATTCGCACAAAGCGCTTTGAAACATCTTTTATAATGCGCACGGCTAAAGAGTGGAATTCTCTGCCTGCGTCTGTGTTCCCGAGTTCATATAACCCGAATCTATTCAAGTCGCGAGTGAATAGGCTTCTTCTGGGCAAGCTCGCTCCATCGTAGACCTCATCTCTGTCTTCAAGACTAGCTCGAGGTCAAGAGTAAGCCCATTTTCTTTAAAAAAAAAAAAAAAAAAAACGGGGTTTTCAATAACGTGTTAAGCTTAATTCTTTGCAATTTATTAGCTTACTTTCACTGAAAACCGTTCACTCAGACAGAAGGTGCGCGAAGTTTAACCGGCGGCGGTACCAATAGATCACAAACTACTGTACCGATTCCAACTGGCATTTCCATGACGTGCTTGGATTAGGTACTTCCGTGCAACATATAAGCTTAGGTTAGTTGAAAACGGTTCACTCAGATAGAAGTTTCGCAAAGTTTAAAGCGAAGGCGCGAATAACTCACAAACTTTTGAGCCGATTCAAACGTGGCTTTCAACAACGCATTTGGCTTACTCCTATGCAATATATATGCTTAGTTTCATTGCGATAGGTTGACTTTGACAGAAGATACGCAAAGTTTTAAGCTACAGAACCAAGAACTCACCTACTGAACTAATTTAAACGAGGTTTTCAATGACGTGTCGGGCTTTTGTCTGTGCAACTTATAAGCTTTATTGCATTGCAAACGGTTCACTTAGATAGAAGGTTCACGAAATTTTAAGCGGCCGCACCAATACCTCACGAATTACTTGAACGACTCAAACGGGGTTTTCAATAACGTATTTGGGTTGCTTTCATGCAATATTTAAACTTTTTTTATTGCAATTGGTTCACTCAAACAGAAAATAGGCGAGTTTAAAGTTCCAAGCGGTGAAGCCGTGCTGAAATCAAACAAAGCTTATAACTTTGAACGGAACAAAGCCAAATACGTTGTTGAAAATACCGTTTGATCCGGTCCAGTTTGATTGTTTGTGTAAAAGTCGTGGGTACAGCTGAAGATTGGTAAAATCTAGATTTAGTTTTATGATAAAAATAATAATAAAAAAATCCTATCTCAAAATCCTATATCAAAATACTTCAAATAATAAAGAGAGATGTGAATCATTGTTTTTTAGGAATTGTCTTTTAATGGGAGAAATAAGTTAAAAAGATGGTACAGAAGTGAAGTCCAACAGTTTTGTATGTAGGTACATGTACAGTTAAAAGCATGTGAAGCTAGACACGTTGGACTTTGTACCGCTCTTTTTTCAGTGGCCACAGAAGCTAATGTGACTGCGCCTCAGATTTAGTTAGGCTTAGTTTTGTATAAGAAATAACGAAACCCGTATCACAGTTTATCCGCGTGGAATTATACTATAATTTTACACTTACGAGGATAGTGGGCGACCTAACAGTCCACACGTAAACAAGAGGTGTTTAATTTACAAAAATCCGTATTATCGGTACTCTGTATACCTAATAATATAAAGGCGAGAACTGCACTGTCTGTCTGTCTGTTACGCTTTTATGGCTAATCCGATAAACCGATTGTGATAAAAACTTGATACGAAGATAGTTTGAACCATGGGAAAAGTCATTAGCTACTTTTTCTGAACCCCACGCGGACGGAGTCGCGGGCAACAGCTAGTGTTTAATATATTTATGTGTAAAAGATTTAGCATCATAGATAGTAGAGACAAAATTGTTTAAAGTAACATTACAGAGGAAATTTTGGTATTTTTTTTGCGTACAAAATATTATTTAATAGTGTTTCAGAGTCAGACATCTTCTTGGAAAGCTGTTTAATTATCACTTTTTAGGGTTCCGTACCTCAAAATAAAAAACGGAACCCTTATAGGATCACTTTGTTGTCCGTCTGTCTGTCTGTCAAGTTAACGTAATCACGTCATCTACTCATAATTAGTTCAACTGAGTTTGTTTTAATGTACTACAATTTTAATTCTTTATTGGTTATCTACCTGACTGGATATTGTTATTTTTTTTTGGAAAATCTAGTATACAGAATCAACCAAAAACTGAAAAGGCTTGCTCAACAGACTAAACTAAACAACTTTCCCTAAGAAATATGTGTAGGGAATGAAATAAAATCTCCATGCAAGTATCTTGCGGTAGTAATATCCATTGATCTGTAAAAAAACATACAGGGTGCAAGGGACAGGTTAGTAAATACTGAAAGGGCATGATCAGTCAACTTAACTGAACAACTTTCAGTGCAGAAAACTTTCAGGAAATGAAAAAAAATATCAGCCTCTCCATAAAAGCTATCCAATCAAGACTGCAACTTTTTATGGAGATGCCGATTTTTTTTCATTTCCTGAAAATTTATACACTGAAAGTTGTTTAGATAAGTTGACTTATTACGCCCTTTCGATTTTTGTCAACCTGTCCCTTACACCCGTTATAAAGGGTGTTCCAGTACAACCAAAGTCTAAACATGTGGTTTACTCGAAATCGTTTACGATCATTTTGTTTTGGTGTTTACCAATTTGAATTCTGAATTGATAAGCGTATTTTATAAAATATTTTTTTATAATTTAAATAAATAAATGTTTATATTTCCAAAGCATTACAAATTTAAGTTTGCAGTTGATACTTTTTACTTGCATATCGCGCGCTTGCACTGCTACTGTACCATTTATTTTGGTATGTAGTGTCATAATATAATTTTGTAATAAACAGGCGGGGACATACAAAAGGAAAGGCATAACATGTGTGTTGGTAGCCTACTTAATAATTAAAGTACCTAAATAAACAGGTTAACTCGGGCGTACTTGCTACGAGTAGTACAAACACTTTGTTCTGGCGGGACTCTTTTGTGAGCTTGAATTTTAAATTTGAAATTGGAAGGTCGCGTAGGCCCGCATATTCAGTACAAAAGACCCTCAGAAAGACCGCGAGACTCTCGCGGGGGGGTGGGCGCGGGGAAACGGGATAGATTGCATAAGGGGGGCGGTGAGAGACCGTTCTGTATGATATCACTTTTATTTTATTTATATACTTTTAGGGCGGCCACATACAGTCGGAATTCCGAAACGGAATTTCGAAACGGAATATCGATTCGGGTTTCCGAACGCCGTAAACCCATACAAATCTATGGACGTATCACATACATCAGTAATTTTCCGTTCGGAATTTTCTCCATTTCGAAATTCCGAATGGTGGCCTGTGCGTCCGGAATTCCGTACGGAATAATGCCGTTACGAACGCAACTCTTCCATAGAATATGTATGAGTCGCAACGCACATTCGTAAATTTCGATAATTCCGAACGGAACGCCAGTCAAAACAGTCAGTGTACGTTGAACGCACGAAGCGAGTAGGTGTTTGTTTTATTGTTAACTAATGCGCACGTCTATTTACGCGCGCGATGTCCGATATCGAACACTTATATTTATGGACGTGGAAGGTTACCCATGCCTATGGGACTCAAGCCATGAAGATTACCACAACAGAGACCAGAGTAATCAAAATCAGAAAATAGCCGTCCATAGTCGCTGACGTCTGAACTCAATCGCTGGCGTCTCTCCCCCCTATAAAACAGTACTCTGTGCTCTCAACTGAGCCTTGTTATTCCGAACGGAATTAAACGTATGTGTGTGTTGTTTATACGGAATTTCGAATCGATATTCCATTTCGAAATTCCGTTTCGGAATTCCGACTGTATGTGGCCGCCCTTATTTCTGTGGCATTATAAACGTCAAAGATTTTTGGAAACCCAGTTATTATTATAATACGAGTAGTCTAAGCCATAGTTTAAGCGCAGGACGATCGCGCGTTTTCTTACGTCATTAACAATACGTAGGCTAAAACCGTCCGAGGCTAAAACCTCCTTGGAATAAACATTTTGACAGGTGATGCTACATCATTATGGGAAAAAGGCGTGATTATTTAATGTAAAAACATCTAAGACTGTTTTTTTCTTAAAAGGTCAGCTAAAGATAAAGTCAAGTAGGTGTCTGGTGTTGAATCACGTAGGCGTAATTTATTTTTGTGGTTATCAAAGTATCATCCATCGGTTCATCGTACTCATTGTGAATAATGTAGATTCATGTTCTCTATAGCTCGGGCGTAAAGCGGCTTCCAAGAAAGAATACAGGATGTTTGGTAAATGTTAATTGTAAATATAATTTAATTTATTTTTTTTATATTAACCGAGGGACTAGATTTAATTTAAATGTTAAGGATTGTTATATCAGATAAATATTGATAGGCTAGCGTCTCTATTGCAACACACTTACTGTCCCAAGTACTGTTTCTATATAATGTTACCATCTTTGTCTGCTGTGACATGCAATAAATATATATGAATATGTCTGCAAACCTCTCAGGTGGTTGCTCTACATATGAAACCGAAAAACTTTCCCAAAGGAACATAGGTAGAAATACGATAAAAACATTGAGTTGCTATACAAAATACGCTATCGCTCAGTTTCTATGGGAGGTCAACATTTTTCGTCCTCTGTTGAGTTTCATGGCTAGATTCACATCCTGTGATTGGTACACTCTTTTTGTTACTCTTTTGGTTACACCCTGTATTAGGGGTGTGAGGGACGGGTTTCCTAAAACTGGAAGGGCATGATCAGTCAACGTAACTGAACAACTTTCAGTGAGTAAAACTTAAAGAAGTGAAAAAATGTATTATCGGCCTTTCCATACAAACTGTCCGTCCAATCAGGTTTCCAATTTTCGTATGGAGAGGCGGATTTTATTTTTCATTTCGTGAAAGTTTTACTCACTGAAAGTAGTTCAGTTACGCTGACTGATCATGACTTTTTAGTTTTTGAAAACCTGTCACCCTGTATTTATATGTAAATACAAAACCGAGCGCCAGCTCAAGTGTACTCAGACCACGAAACTGAACAACTTTTCCAAAGAAACATGGATCGGAATCGGAGAAATTTTTATGGCTTCTCCATATAAAATGCACTGTCCACTGTTGAAGGTTTGTATGGAGAAGTTTTCCACTTTTGACCCATGTTTCTTTGGAAAAGTTGTTGAGTTTCGTGGTCTGAGCACACCCTTGAGCGGCCGCTCGGTTTTGCATTTACACCCTGTATTTGTAATTGGTTTCTCGAAAACGTACTATGCATAGCAGAGCTTCTCTTCGTTTCTGGGAGTCTTTTGTTCCTATAAAAATGTTGTGCAATACGTTTAGATAAGTACGAAGAATTAACGTTTGGAGGGCCATTCTGATTTATTTATGATTGTAAAAAATCTGCAAAATATTTTGTATTGAATAATTTTGTGCTTTTATAATAATAACCAATTTGTTCATCGTACCTTTTTTACACCCTATTTTAGAGTAAAGTACCTGGTTGACCGAGCTTCGCTCCATAATAGCTGCCTCATGTAACGGGCCGATGGTCCGACACGGAATTACACGAAGAATATAATAGAGTATATTCTATTTTACGAGTTTTAAAATGAGTAATAATACAATAGGAATCTTAATATAAATGATCATAGATTTTGTTCGACTAGTAATGAAAATAAAGGCCTGATTATGCATTATTACTCAAAATAATTGCTTGAAAATACTCGTCTAGCGCCGCGAATCGGCGCATATTAAAACATCCTTGGTTAAAAATCTACTTGTCAAACAGGAAATAGAAATGTGTGAGGGAAGTGGGTAGGATTGGTGACGTTAGCCGTAGCTGCTGGTTTGTAGCTCTCTGATTGGCTGGTTTGGGCGGTCTTATCTCTAAATTCGAAAGGAGTGGAACATGGAAGCTACATCGCCTTTTTTTTGCTGCGACCGCACGAGTACAAGATGGACTCCAAAAAATGTGAGAAAATTCTTCAAAAAAAAGTAACCGTACGCCGAGTTTCGTCGCTACAACTGACAAAACCTAAGTATCTAGGGCATTTCGTCACCCAATTAGTAAATTAAGTTCAATTCGACATTACGATTAAATGACGCTTTCCTAAGTTACCCGCCGATGGCGATCTTTGTCAAGAAAATTATTATTTTACTAAAAATTTTTGTGTTATAGTGACCTTTGGAGCTCTAAACGTCAAAACGCGTGTTGAGTAAGAATAAAACCCAATATTTATAGAGTAGTTTTACCCGAAGGGGGACTAAATGTCTTAGTGCTTAGTTCATATTCGTTTTAAACTTACAGGAGGTCTATGGACCATGCGAAATAGGAACCAAAAGCTACCAACCATTTGAGAGCAGGGGAGCAGAGCGTCCAATTCCAAGCCAGCAGCAGTCCAGACAACTCAGTCTTCATTGCAGTAAGCCAGTCGCAGACGGGTAAGAAGATTTAATATCTACTTCTCAAATTGACCAATCTACTTTGAACAACTTATGCCAGTCAATTATTTGAGCATATCTATCCTTCTCTGGGATTCTATACAATCAATTTTACTAACTTTAAAAGGTATAGCTACAACTGAAAGCTACTACCCACTTCAATATAAAATTCAATTCTAAGTCTGTTATAAAGAAGGTCTTTTTGGCTCAAATGCTGCAAATGAAAAACGCATTTGATTCATCTAATAAACTCACTCTTTTCTATGCCACAAGCCAAGATACAAGGCTGATGATATATAAATTCGACTTTGGGAAAGACAAAACCCAGTATATTGCAATACATCCATATCGGGGTTGCAAATACAACAGGAGTCAGTTTGTAAGTCATCTCGCACATAGAAAGTAATAAAACACCTTTATCTATATGGAAAGATTGAGCTGAAAGGACTCGATATATTTCAGGCCTTTACATTGTTAAAAATAAACTAAATTTCCTTGAAGGAAGTCAAATATGAATCTTGGAGAAGTTTAGATATACTATTTTGATGTTCTCATGTACCATTTACAGCCTTCGGATCTACCTGCTTCCTTTCACACAAATTATTTACAGTACCTATAGGCTCATACTAATCAATGCATCTATTCTAGGAAATTAATTGTATAGGAATTCAACTTATTCATGGTCCGCACTCAAACGAATTAGGGTTACTCGTTGATCACCTCGTCGGGTCCAAAAAGCAGCTTCAACATCTCATCGGCCATTTTATAACTAGGACAATCCCAATACATAGGCTTCAAGAACTACAGGACTTTCCTTAGATTTCCCTTAGGTTCAGCTAGGATAGTTAGAAATTTAGACTCTACCACATTCAATTATTCCTTACAGGTTCATAAACCTTTAAACTACATATTCACACCTTCATCTTATTAGGATAGCTCTAGGGGTTAGGAGACGTTACAATGTGGTGCTGCGAGCCGTGCCCAGTATGTCTTAGAATTTATGTTACTACAGTTATTATTTTAGAACTAGACCCAGTTCAGCTGTTACAATCTTGGTGATGCCGTTGACCAGTGATGATCTGGCTTCGAGCTGCAGCTAGCTGTTACAATCTGATGCTTGGGTTCGTGCCCAGGATAGGAAACTAGTAAGTAAGTTTAAGTTAGCCACTAGGATACCTGATTCCTACCCATTACAATATGGTGGCCGTGCCCATGATCTAGAAATAGCTTAGAATTTTTATATTAATAGCCTTTAGGCTAGGTGGACCAGGGATGATTGGCTTCGAGCTGCAGATCTGCCTATTACAATGTGGTGCCGTGAGTCATGATGTAAAGTTAGGGTTAGGCAGGCCATTACACTCAACATTAAAATATCATCGGGTGAGCAAGCTATGCTACTCGCCAACAGATGGCGCTGTAGGTTTCTGTCAAAAGCGCGGTATTTAAAAAAATGCTTAAAAACACGGGCAAAAAGATTTTTCCCAGACACGAGACCTAGCTAGATGGATTTTTCGTCCCCAAAAACTCCCGGGTACTAAATTTCATCAAAATCGTTAGAGCCGATTTCGAGAAACCAAATAATGCTCAAACAAATATTGCTCGTTTAATAGTACGAGTATAGGATAAGGTTGGTACCTCGTGCATACATGCTGACATCCAGCAGGAGAGCCTCTCTGTTCTGGCGCGACTCTCTCTCGTTCCCATCGAGCTCCCTTACAGCCTTCAGCATTCCGGCACGACGCAGACCCCACTCCAGACTCTTACCTGACATAAACATAAAAGACGTGACCACAGATCAGAAATGTCTAGATAACGCAAACTCCGCCGATTGTATGAAAACGAAGCGTGTCACAGTTCTCGGTGATATGACAAGCCCATGACAAGCAAACTAAGCGTTATGAGCTTAGTTTGGGCCACGGGTTTGGGCACGCAAAGTAGGTACACTTGAGTCATCTAGACTTATTTCTGATCTGTCGACGTGACTATAGATTACACGCGGTGTACACACCATCACATTTTATTTTACGAAATGTTAAAAGTAAATTTTAAAAAGTGTAGGAGTTCAGAGTGGACGTGTTAAATGTAAGTAAAAGGTTATCAATCTTAATAAAATCAATGCGAAAGTAACTTTGTTTGCCTGTCTGTGGGCGACGATTAACAAGGATAAATGCTACTTTTTTCTTAAAAATACGCGTACGAAGTCGCGGGCAATAGCTAGTTTTTTTTTTTAATAATTTAACCTCTGAAGCACCATGTCGAAATTTGAAGATAGATAAATCTATAGATAGATCTATAGATAAGTTGCCTCGCAACAATTTTTTTTTTTGAAAATTTGGCGTTGTCTAAAAAATTCTTTTTGTTAGTATTAAGTTAAATATTCTTAAAACTGATACACAAACGTTCTTACTTGAAAAATATAAAATATATTTTTATTTTTTTAGCATAAATTATGCTTATTTTATCATTAATATTTTTATGCAAGTACGTTTGTGTATCGATTTCAAGTATGTTCAACTCAATAAAATAAAAAATACAACTCCAAATATGCTTAGACTTATATAAAATTGATCTATATCGATAACTGAATGTATACCCTCAAAATTTATAACATTCGAGTGAGTGTGTAACCCCCCCCCGCTGTAAGCCTGACTCAACGTCATGACTCACGGCCCCAAGACTGTAACCCTCCTACCCACCTAACTCGATCCTACCTAACCCCCTCTTACTATAACTAACTTTACTTATCTACTTACTCTGACTTACTTGCTATAGAGACACGGGTTAACCTGACTTGATTTTTTTTGTTTTAACTTATTTAAATCCAACGCATAGAATAGGAAAATAAAATAGCACTACCCAAAATTGTTCCCTACTATTAAACCCTGTTATAATGAATAATTTGGCTTGTGATCGTTCTAGTGGCCTAAGACCTAACGCAGTGGCCAAAGTGCAGCTGGATCCGTAGGGAGAGCATGACTTATACTAACCTAACTCCTAAAGCCTACCTATCCTAGTATGAGCTTACGCTCCAACGTCTGAAGAGTTTGCAACAACAAGAACTTGACAAAAGCAACATGGAGTAAGTATGTAGAATAGGTAAGAACATAGAATAAGATAATTAGAATGTGAGGTTATATGGTTGAGGGTGGTTTTATGAACTAGTATCTATAAACTATGACTGACTTCTAGGGAGATCTAAGAGAACCAATGTAAGGGAAGAAAAGGTGCTTTAGCTAGTTGATAGGTATCATGGTCCCCCATTTGTTTGGGGGAAATGACCGCCCCAATCCACCGCGGTCATTCATGAATCTCGACTCCTGACTGGATAATTCTCTGCCATACCTATCCAATTCCGCTTTATGAAGCTACTCTAGATATACTTGAGCAAACAAATAGCAAGGGATATTTCTTTACACCGTCCATCTTGTCTGGTAGTAAGTTTGTAGTTTTGTCATGTCACAATAGAAAGATTGAGAGGAGGATTCAAAAGAAACCTGGACTTGTCCCGCAATCCAGATCTTATAGGAATATATACACATATAAAATACAGTGTCATCTTCTTAGCAAAACAATAGATAAGCGGAATTTTTGGAACAATTATTTACATGAATTTACATTTACTTGTCAAGGTCCAAGACCCAAGTCAGTCATAATTAAATCTGAACAATAAAAGAACACATCGAACAATGAAAGCAACACTTTAGAAAATATGTAAGTGATTTAGTTCTTATATGTGAACCTGAGAAACATTATTTTAGAATCTCGCAAGGATCAGGGAATGTTCCTTATCTTTCCCGTCCTCTTAGCTCAAATGTATTTTATTGAGAAAGCATTATTTCAGTACGTTCATACGCACAATCGACTATGCATCTAGTACGATAGCTAGGCTTAATGATAATTCGATCTGCACAATGTGGACAATCTGCCTTCTTTTAGTACAGAAAAGAGACCACTTCAGGCTAGCTCTCTGCTTCACCTTAAATACAGGACTAATTATTATCAAGCTTTTGATTTCATCTTGTAAGAAAATTCCCCTTTTAAATTTAAGGAAGGCATGATTTAATATGTCATACACAGAACACAGCAATTTTAGCTAAACGTAAGTATGTACTAGATAAGACACATTCCCATCTCAACCATTCATCAAAATTAGGCGAATTCATAAAGTTAGATGAAGGTAGGAAATAAACTCTTTCCTTGATTTATTATAATATTAAACCCGGTACGTCCACTGCATGACAAAAGACCTTTGGTGTCTCATTTTATCAATTAAAACACTAGATTTCATGTGATCCAGATTTTGAAGCTAATTTTATACCAACAGAACAAAATAATAACGTTCATCTCCCGACAGGCTGTTCAGTCAGAGAAAAATAAGTTTATCCAAAATATAGGCAAACTTTAGCATAGAAATATCATTCTTTCGATAAGCTAGCTAGTTTTTGCACTGATAGATTAGATCACAGAATTTAAATCACGGTCTACCCACATTACCATGAACCCTTCAGCTATATTGATGTGCCATAAGGCCCTTGAACAAACCCGTAAAATATACCAGAATATCACATTTGAATTTAGTCACTGAATTTAGGACGAATTCTACAGTCTTTTATAAGCATTTTTGACACATCTCGCGATTTGAATAGCACAAAATAGATAAAACATGGTGTGAACGACAAGGTAGTTTTAAAATTACTCACGGTTTTTCTTCGATCAAACCTTGATATGACCTCGCCGGTGGACGCCCACTGCTGGTTATAAGCCTCTTCCTAGGCCTTTGCAAGGACCGGACCTACGCTGCTCGCTTTCTGCGGCTTCTTCCGTCCTCGTTAGATGATTAGCTTCTCCCTCTAGGCGAGACGGAGAATGTCCACCGCTGGTCAGGAGCCTCTCCCTAGGCCTCCACGGCGACCGGTTCCACGCTGCTCGCTTCCTGTGGCCTCTTTTGTCCTCTGTAGGTCGTTTCCTTCCCTCAATATAACCCCAAAACTTAGGCAAAAGACACCCGGCGCACTGTCTTATTTACGTTAAATTATTTTACGGACACTGAGTTGACATTAAGCAAACGATTGCTTCGAAGATCTACGCGACGCGAAGCAGTCTCAAAAGCATGCGGGCTTCCGGACTTGCTGATAACCGAATTGAAATATACTGAATCGAAAACCCTACCCACCTATCGATAGCGCGATCAAATATGATTTACGACACTATTCAGGGTGATGGATCCTCGCATCTTTCTCTTGGGCGACTGAATCTCCAACACCGTCGTAGTGTCTACACTGACAAAGTTTAGGATTTATCGAATCGATAGCCTATTCCTGTATTCGTAGCGCGATCAAATATGATTTACAACACTGTTCATAGTGATGGATCCTCGCATCTTTCTCTTGGGCGACTGAATTTCCAACACCGTCGCAGTGTCTACACCGACAAGGTTTACGATTTATCGAACCGAAAGCCTATTCCTGTATTCGTAGCATGATCAAATATGATTTACAACACTATTCAGAGTGATGGATCCTCGCATCTTTCTCTTGGGCGACTGAATCTCCAACACCGTCGTAGTGTTTACACTGATAAAGTTTAGGATTTATCGAATCGATAGCCTATTCTAGTATTCGTAGCGCGATCAAGTATGATTTACAACACTGTTCGTAGTGATGGATCCTCGCATCTTTCTCTTGGGCGACTGAATCTCCAACACCGTCGCAGTGTCTACACCGACAAGGTTTACGATTTATCGAACCGAAAGCCTATTCCTGTATTCGTAGCATGATCAAATATGATTTACAACACTATTCAGAGTGATGGATCCTCGCATCTTTCTCTTGGGCGACTGAATCTCCAACACCGTCGTAGTGTTTACACTGATAAAGTTTAGGATTTATCGAATCGATAGCCTATTCTAGTATTCGTAGCGCGATCAAGTATGATTTACAACACTGTTCGTAGTGATGGATCCTCGCATCTTTCTCTTGGGCGACTGAATCTCCAACACCGTCGCAGTGTCTACACTGACAAAGTTTACGATTTATCGAACCGAAAGCCTATTTCTGTGAGAACACACTGATTAAAATAAAATTAAGAAAATACCTTAAAGAGCCGTTCCGGTCTGCTCGGGCGCACGAAGAAGAATGTCCCAATCCTATCTCCCTTCGCCTTTTTAATACTTTCTATTTCGTTCCAGCCTTGCTCAAGCCGGATTTAACCGAGTCAGGATTGTGTTCAGGCGACTAACACGGTTCTTTACGGCTCAAGCCGTGTTTGAACTGCAGATAGCCGCTTGCGCCGCTTAAGCCGCGCGCGGACCGCTCAAGCCGCTTGCGACCATGATGACGCAATGTTTGTTTACCTCAATTCCACCGCCTTAAACCCATTGTTCAACCAAAACACCACTTGTACATTCTAACTACTTCAGGTGTTTTAAAGATTGTTTACTGCAACATTCATAAGACATTTCATGTTTTAAATCTAAGAAAACGCCTGCATGAAAAATGGGGCAACGCTCCCATGTAACCGACATGCTCATGGCGATGTCTAAATACAAGATATTTGTAATATTTGTTGAAACAGACACGGGTCAACGTGTGAACCGTTTCAGCCACCCCCCAAAATTTGCGCAGAAGTTCATAGCCGCCCGGAGCAAATTTTCACACCCTCGTTTCACAAATATTACCCCCAATAACTAATCATTATCATTTACTAAATAACAAACTGAATTTATTAACTTTTAACCCATATTATGTAAACCGTTGATATGAGGTGTAAGTTTGAAACCAAACGACAAATGTCTACAACTGAATTCAAAAATTAAACCAGTGACATAATGCTCATCCTCCAGTTATAACGAGTACAAACGAACTTTACACATTCAAGGAACCGGTTTGTGGGACCAGTTAGTCCTACTGACAGCATAAAGTGCCATCTCCCAAAAGCAAATCGTGATTTTTCAAATTTTAACCCCGGAATAGACATATATGCCCCTGTTAGAGTAAAGTCAATTCTTAGGGCTGCCAGATATAACTGATCTTTGAGCAAAGCTCACAATCTAACCTTGATTCTACATTGCTTCCCTTCATCCTCTGGAGCATGTGGAGTGTAGAGTTTTGCATATGGGCTGTGCCCACTGGTAGAGTAAAAGCAATTTACAGGGAGTATTAACACTCTTTCTGGACACCAGAGTAAACTTCGTTTCTAATGCCCTTCAAGTAACCTAACACCTTAGATCCCATAAATTACTTTGTTGTAAGTGTAGTGTACAGACAGGGTCAACAGTTAATAAATTTCGCTCCACTGGTCAAGTATCCATTGGTCCATTGCAACCCTCCATACTAATAGTCTTCCCTATAGGACTCCGATAAAATATACACAGATATAAGATATACATAGATATAAGTCCAGACATCTGTCGATTTCATTCACAACCTTCAATCTTCATACTACCTCTCTCACCTTCCTCTCCGTCCTCTTTTACGCTGTTACTACGAACCACTGGGGACCAATGAAGCGTATGTGAATAAGATTTAAATCTGATACTTAGCTAGATATTACTAAAGAAATTCTCCGTCAACTACACAACCTCTCCGCAAAACCATCAAAACAAAACCTTAAATTTTAAGCCCCCAAAATTTAAACCAATTTACTTCCATTTATCAAGACTATCTATCGAGATTCATTGAAGTTATCCTATTATAATATACTATTTAAAATAAGTTATTTTTATTATTTTCTATTTATTTCAATTTTATTATGTAATAAATTTATTATTATTGTTCTATTACCATTAGTGAATAAACACGGTCAATGAAAGGAAATCGAAGCAATCCCATCATAATGCAGACGTTTACTTGACTACCTAGATATTAAACTACACTACAAGTTTAAATTCATAACGCATTTAATCATATGATTGTTATTTTAAATTTTGTTTAGGTAATAGTAGGTACCCTATCTATCAATCTTTATCATAAATATAAACTTAATTTGCTAGACCCGCTTAACTCTACAATCCGGTTCTTAAAGCATCCTATTCTTACAATAACATAGTTCTCCGAAAAAACACTAGAAATCGTAAGTCGTCCTACAACCCTGGTAAATAAGAATTAACTAACGTATGTATTGGCTAACATAACCTGTGACTAACCCCACGTTACCGACGAAAGAAAACATTTCCCACACGCATAGGTACCTCACACCCTTACACGTTGTATGAAGTCTTACATATATATGAACGCCCCTATGCCCTACGTCTAATATGAAATCTCTACTCTTATAGTGGTAGTACTCAAGGTATTTAATCGTAACCATTCTCCCAAACCATAGTTAACTCTTGTGCCGCAAAAGGAAAACGCATAGTCAAAACCAAAAATTAAGTAATATCAATTCGTAAGTCGAAGGCAGATACTTATCATTAAAAGAAATTTGAATGAATTATTCCCGTTAGTTTTTCTTAAATCTATTTAAAGTACTATTGATAACTATAGATGCCCTCTATCAGTAAGCTGTTTCGAAAATGAGAAACCCTTTTGGAAAACTCGATAATTTTTTAAAATTCGGAACTTTTTGAAAATTCGAAACCTATTTGAAAATCGCGGAATCTTTTAGAAAATGTGTAACCTTTTTGACAAGGCGGAATTTTTAAAATTAAATGTATTTATTTATTTACTTATTATATCTAAATATTCATTGTACCCGTGAAAATATATGCAACATTTGATTTTGAAAATTGACAATAAGCATCGTTCATTATTACAAGGAAATATCTTCAGACCCTAGGTTACGTACATTGAAAATATTTCTAAAGTTCGTCGCACATAACCCTTAACCTGAAATAGGGTCATCATTAAAACAAAACGCCTTACGCCCACAAAATAGCAGACCGTATACGCCAAGGATAAATTAATTAAATTAACTAAATTTAGTCTACTTGATTTGTTAAAGTGTAAAAAGGTAACTGTATAATTCCATAATTTGAACTACGTTATGTTACGATAATACTAACTTAAAGTTAAAACCCGTTTTGAAAAAGATGAACGTATGACAGCGATCACGTACGTATGATGTATGATAATGATTTACGATTACCCTGTTAATTATCCGTTTAGAATGATAGGTACGAGTACCTAAAATGTTTTATGTATCCTAAAAACAGCACAGCTACTTTATTTCGTATAAACGAACTTCATAACCACAAGGTACCAAGACATACCAGTTTACATCAACACAACCGATTCTCGAATTCGTAATTAATGACTAGTACCTGTTTATCATTGTCCTAAAATATTATAAAGGTAATATTTCAACCCATTCATACACTCTTTACAGAAGGTTCAAAGAAAGAACTATGCCTTCTCAACACCCGATAAAATCCGTCCAGTAGTTATTGACTAAGGTGTATTTAAACTGTTAGTTATGATATAAAGAAGTGAAAAAGGATCTAAATCAAAGTCCATATTAAATTAAATATACATCCAAATGAGTGCCAACAAAAATTATCTCAGGTGATAGATATAACCATATCTGGGACCCCGAAATAGCCAGTGCCTCACCACTGTGCCACACAAACCTTAAGAATTTGTACTATTAATGCTAAGTGAAGCTATTGAATTGGGTATTTATGCTAACTTACAATTAACTGAAACAACTTTTATTCCCTTCCTTGGAAAATACCGAAAACAGCCTCCGTGGTGTAGTGGCTAGAGCGCTCGGCTCCCGATCCGGAGGCTCTGGGTTCGATTCCCGGTGGGGACACTGTCAAACAAAGATCTCTTTGTGTGACCCCCCCAGCTTGGTCAGGACATCACCTGATTGTCCGAAAAGCCAGACAATTCCGTGCCTCGGAAGGCACGCAAAGCCGTTGGTCCCGACTACCATCCACGGATGCAGTCGTCAATGAGCCATGTCAGAGGCCCCTGGCGGCTCAACAACTCTGACACCAGGGTCTGTGAGGTCGGTCATCGACCCTGCAACCCACACGATATGATGATGATGACCGCGAAATGTCTAAGATTACCCATTAACTCAGTTCAAATATGCCCATCTGTTAATGAATCGACAAAAACTCATTCTCATTGTTAATATACGATGTAGGTGAATGTACTCGTATTACTACAACATAATAAAATTATCATGTAAAGATATGTACAAATAAAATTGTTTTAATGTGGTGATATTTTAAAATTGAAGACACCCCCCAGACTGTAAATTTCTATGCCTTATTCTACAATCATATGGTGACGTCACGATTGTACACTCAGCAGCAAGTAAGAATAATCAAAAGACGTATGTACAAGTATAGTAAGACAATATAAAAATGAAAAAAAAAACAACACTTAACAAGATATGCGGTCGAACGCACAACATTACCGAGAAATTATTTTAAAACTAACACCAGGCTAGTCAGGTCGGTCGATGACCTTACCTCTCATATGTAAAAAGAACAGTAATAATTAAAGTATAGTTTAATCTCCCAACCCTCGCTTAAAACTAGCCCCTTTTGTCTAAATTATTGTGTCATCGACTGTACAGTCAAAGCAAGTAACCCTCTCTACACAAAAAACTATTCATGCTAATAAATCAATGGACACTTTTGTTCTGTAGGATAAGCCCAAATTTACCTAAGACAAAATATGATTCCCTACTGTATCCCGAAGGAAGGGAAATGTTTACTTACTTAACTAAAACTAAGTTCATGAAAGACCGTGGCGCATCGTAAATTAGACAAGAAATAACACTGACCCGGAACTGTAACATATCCATATATTTTTTTTTGTATTTACTTAAGTATCGTATGTGATCCTATCGCGTACCTGTACGTCGTGTACCTATGTGAAACCTGGTATTATTACGTGAACTTGCAATAATGTTCCACAGCTCCTAGTATAATATAATATTATAAAGTATAACAATATAAACTCACGAAAGGGGGCACACTCTTAGTTATTACCTAAGGTATTTTAATTCTTACCCTCTATTGTTTTAAACTAGATGTTCATAAAATTAAAGGTCCTATTAGGGCAGATCACGTCTACTGTCCTATATTATCATAAAGGGCTATACCTAACTTCCATAAGCGTGACAACCCTCCATCTAATCACCTAGTAAGTTTATAATAATAGTGTACTCCCTAAACCCAATCACAGTCTTCCCCCTAACCCCCCGTATTGAGTAGCGTCCTAATATTTAACAACTATAGAGTCATCTATGACCTACTAGGAATGAAACGTAAAACTCTTAGGAGGCAATAAGGGTTTCCACGAAACAATCAATGAACCGATTCCACGAAACCAAATGTAAATAGGAGTGGGTTTCCACCAAACCAAATGTAAATAGGTACCGTTAGTGAATGTAATGTTTTCCTAGTTCAGTTAGCAAGAGTAACCCTCACCAAAATAGCATGTTAGGTTTCATCGCATTCCCACAGCATGTATGTCCATATCACCTTAGCGCTTTGAAATAATTTGTTAACCTACAATATAGTATTTAGATAAAGTTTGCAGAGGTAATAAATCCCCATGAAAGGTAAAATAACACTAAAACTACATAACATCACGCCTCTTTCCCGTTGGGGTAGGCAGAGACCACAGTCCTCCACCTGCTACGATCTTGACATACTTCCCTTGCTCCCCGTACCTTCACCAATCCCTTCATACATGCTCGCCGGTTTAGGGCACCTCCAACCCGGCCTTTATTCAGAACGTCCTGAATTTGGTCCTAAAACTACCTTCAAATTATTAACTATGATAACATTGTACAAAACCGAGGCATATACCACATGCTTTCCAAGACTTGTAGGTAGGTACTAAAATAAAGGTGTGATACAAAACTTACAAGTTAAAATTTTTGTGGAATGGTTGATAAACTTAGGGTAAATACCATTTAACATCCTGTATATAATGTAGCTACAACATGCACTTAGGTGTTTTTGTTCACAAACTATGCATACAATCACCAAACAAAGTTAAAAGTTTGAAGTAAATTGATATGGTTTTCCTAGTGATTTAAGCCTAGAAAACTCGTAAAACTCTCATAAAACTTACCATAAAATACAATATGCCTCTGGAAAAACTTATCCTATACTAAAATTAACCAAAACTTGGCTAATATTACGAGTAATTCTATAAAACCAAATTAAAATGTAACCGCAAAATCTTTGTTTACTTTCTAATGTTGACGTTTATAGTGTTGTTCCGGGAAGCGCAACAATTTCCTAATAACCGAACAGAATGTCTTATGTCAACACGATGACTTGAGTCAGTTTCGATTTAACCAACCATTGACGTAAGAAAAAACGCTGCGCTTTGGCGTAGTTTCCAAAATCTTTGTAACCAACGAAGGATCGGCACTATGTGGAGTGTTCCTAATAGTACCGCTACTCGACGAAAGATGGCGTTCGGCGTACCTTGACGAGGCGACCAGGATAATTTACAAATCCTTGAAATTTGAAACCACCACCGAATCTTCTGTATGTATGATGATGAAAAATATTTTACACAATACCACCTATTTCCAAAGTAAGTTTGGACCTCTAAAATACACGTAAAATCACAAAAGTATTAGACAATAGGCTGTATGGCGAGAGGCTTCGGCCTGGAAAATAAACTGTCATATAAACCGTTCATTCATTTACTCATTCACTGCATTGTCTATACAACGAATGTGCTATTTTTTAGGGTTCCGCAACCGATCACGCGACCGAATCGAAACTCGGAACAATTTCGGAACATAACAACCCGACCTTAAATTAAAAGATAACCTTACCATTTATTATTGTAATTGGGTCCCAAATAAGGGGTCAAAACCTTAAGTTGTCGTTACAAGATACCAAGGGCCCAACTGATCGCAAAATCCAAGTAGCTGTACTATTTTACCACTCTTTAGCTTTTAAGTTACTACCGCAAAATGTCCAAAAAGAAAAGATAACATCCGCTCAGTTTCGAAGGTTGCAAAACGGAAAATCTAACCTAATACCTGTCACTAGAGCTTAAAATTTAATCTTTCAGGAAAAATAAAGTTATCAAGTGGCACAATTTCCTTTTTTTTTTCTCTTTTTGAAATATACAAAACTCCCCCCAGAAACCAACCAAGCTCCACGGTCCCAAAAATTTACCCCACTGTCTTAAAAATAAATATCTCAGGTATACGGAACCCTCGGCGCACGAGGCCGACTCGAACCTGACCGCTATTTGTTTTTTCACGCGCGGGAATGAATCACCGGCTCTACACGCTGGCCGCGCGAGGCCAACGTGAACACCCGGCTAATGGCTCCCGGACCAACGAATGACTCGGAACGAATGAGCTGCTCGCGATTTTTGCCGGGTCGCGTTCCGAATCGGGTGAAAATCACCCTGATAGCAGGATAGCGCTATATGACGTCCATCGGTGTGGTCGAGACAGACTGCTGTACAAGTGTAATAATTACCGTTTTGGAACTCACTCCAAGTAAGTGATGAAATGAATGAAGTATTATTATCGAAAAAACAATAAACTCGCTTACCTACGAAATTAAATGTGAAACCTTACGGTAAGTCCTATTAAATACGTATTATCTATAACTTACACAAGTAATAACGCTATTCGTTAACAAATATACCTGTAATATGCGAATTTGATGGCGAATTGAAGATAAAAACACCAGTTTTGTTTACAAGAAAATGTCATCCCCGACTAAGAGGATATAATTTGATACCCGAAATGGATCCTTGATCATAGGTTTATTTAAATTGGACAAACTAAGCTATCTAGGTTATGTGGCCCTTGTAAAATCTCAAATTTTTGTTTGTTTTACAGAATTCCTACCATGTAAGCTGGCTTCCTATTGAAGTGTGAGGACACCCAAGATGCCGGATCCTTTGATGTGTGGTGTTTTTGGTCTTAAAGCAGCCAAAACCCGCACCCCCCCGACTCTAAATATTCTGCTACGGTGTTAAATGAATGTATTCCAAGAAGGCAGTGATATAACCTAAAACCCTGAGTGAAAATTAAATTAGAATATATATATAACTGACAATTATGACTGGAGAGAATAAAATACACATAGTTATGAAGTTTTATGTGTGTCAGTACAGAAAAGTCTAGTGTCTCGCCATGTTCAGCTACAGCGAGCCCCGTTTAAGCTATAAACAGGGACCACATCCGATGTGGCCAACTTCTATGAGTATTACCAGAGAAGGACTCGCCATTAAGCGTTAAGGACTCGCTGTAATCATTTCTAATGGAACGGCCCTTGAAATGATGTTCAAGTTTGTTCGGAATAACCAGAGGATGTGAGTGTCCTGTGTGAGAAGTTAAGTATAATTGTATCTTAAATGTAAAAGGCAGTTCCTGTGAAATTTCATATTGTATAGTATTTTGCCAGTGTACTGTAAGCGTGTTGCACATAAATAGATAAATATTTTATAAATTGTGTGAGATACTTATTTCTTAGAATTTTACCTATACATAATAACAAAATCTTAAGTAACAGTACTAACATATCAATAAGTATCTAAAATAGTAAATATAAAGGCCCGTTGTTACAATTAATATCTGTAATAACCCAGAAATTCGCATCCGTCGGCACGGCAACAAGTTGTAACCCCCCCCGCTGTAAGCCTGACTCAACGTCATGACTCACGGCCCCAAGACTGTAACCCTCCTACCCACCTAACTCGATCCTACCTAACCCCCTCTTACTATAACTAACTTTACTTATCTACTTACTCTGACTTACTTGCTATAGAGACACGGGTTAACCTGACTTGATTTTTTTTGTTTTAACTTATTTAAATCCAACGCATAGAATAGGAAAATAAAATAGCACTACCCAAAATTGTTCCCTACTATTAAACCCTGTTATAATGAATAATTTGGCTTGTGATCGTTCTAGTGGCCTAAGACCTAACGCAGTGGCCAAAGTGCAGCTGGATCCGTAGGGAGAGCATGACTTATACTAACCTAACTCCTAAAGCCTACCTATCCTAGTATGAGCTTACGCTCCAACGTCTGAAGAGTTTGCAACAACAAGAACTTGACAAAAGCAACATGGAGTAAGTATGTAGAATAGGTAAGAACATAGAATAAGATAATTAGAATGTGAGGTTATATGGTTGAGGGTGGTTTTATGAACTAGTATCTATAAACTATGACTGACTTCTAGGGAGATCTAAGAGAACCAATGTAAGGGAAGAAAAGGTGCTTTAGCTAGTTGATAGGTATCATGGTCCCCCATTTGTTTGGGGGAAATGACCGCCCCAATCCACCGCGGTCATTCATGAATCTCGACTCCTGACTGGATAATTCTCTGCCATACCTATCCAATTCCGCTTTATGAAGCTACTCTAGATATACTTGAGCAAACAAATAGCAAGGGATATTTCTTTACACCGTCCATCTTGTCTGGTAGTAAGTTTGTAGTTTTGTCATGTCACAATAGAAAGATTGAGAGGAGGATTCAAAAGAAACCTGGACTTGTCCCGCAATCCAGATCTTATAGGAATATATACACATATAAAATACAGTGTCATCTTCTTAGCAAAACAATAGATAAGCGGAATTTTTGGAACAATTATTTACATGAATTTACATTTACTTGTCAAGGTCCAAGACCCAAGTCAGTCATAATTAAATCTGAACAATAAAAGAACACATCGAACAATGAAAGCAACACTTTAGAAAATATGTAAGTGATTTAGTTCTTATATGTGAACCTGAGAAACATTATTTTAGAATCTCGCAAGGATCAGGGAATGTTCCTTATCTTTCCCGTCCTCTTAGCTCAAATGTATTTTATTGAGAAAGCATTATTTCAGTACGTTCATACGCACAATCGACTATGCATCTAGTACGATAGCTAGGCTTAATGATAATTCGATCTGCACAATGTGGACAATCTGCCTTCTTTTAGTACAGAAAAGAGACCACTTCAGGCTAGCTCTCTGCTTCACCTTAAATACAGGACTAATTATTATCAAGCTTTTGATTTCATCTTGTAAGAAAATTCCCCTTTTAAATTTAAGGAAGGCATGATTTAATATGTCATACACAGAACACAGCAATTTTAGCTAAACGTAAGTATGTACTAGATAAGACACATTCCCATCTCAACCATTCATCAAAATTAGGCGAATTCATAAAGTTAGATGAAGGTAGGAAATAAACTCTTTCCTTGATTTATTATAATATTAAACCCGGTACGTCCACTGCATGACAAAAGACCTTTGGTGTCTCATTTTATCAATTAAAACACTAGATTTCATGTGATCCAGATTTTGAAGCTAATTTTATACCAACAGAACAAAATAATAACGTTCATCTCCCGACAGGCTGTTCAGTCAGAGAAAAATAAGTTTATCCAAAATATAGGCAAACTTTAGCATAGAAATATCATTCTTTCGATAAGCTAGCTAGTTTTTGCACTGATAGATTAGATCACAGAATTTAAATCACGGTCTACCCACATTACCATGAACCCTTCAGCTATATTGATGTGCCATAAGGCCCTTGAACAAACCCGTAAAATATACCAGAATATCACATTTGAATTTAGTCACTGAATTTAGGACGAATTCTACAGTCTTTTATAAGCATTTTTGACACATCTCGCGATTTGAATAGCACAAAATAGATAAAACATGGTGTGAACGACAAGGTAGTTTTAAAATTACTCACGGTTTTTCTTCGATCAAACCTTGATATGACCTCGCCGGTGGACGCCCACTGCTGGTTATAAGCCTCTTCCTAGGCCTTTGCAAGGACCGGACCTACGCTGCTCGCTTTCTGCGGCTTCTTCCGTCCTCGTTAGATGATTAGCTTCTCCCTCTAGGCGAGACGGAGAATGTCCACCGCTGGTCAGGAGCCTCTCCCTAGGCCTCCACGGCGACCGGTTCCACGCTGCTCGCTTCCTGTGGCCTCTTTTGTCCTCTGTAGGTCGTTTCCTTCCCTCAATATAACCCCAAAACTTAGGCAAAAGACACCCGGCGCACTGTCTTATTTACGTTAAATTATTTTACGGACACTGAGTTGACATTAAGCAAACGATTGCTTCGAAGATCTACGCGACGCGAAGCAGTCTCAAAAGCATGCGGGCTTCCGGACTTGCTGATAACCGAATTGAAATATACTGAATCGAAAACCCTACCCACCTATCGATAGCGCGATCAAATATGATTTACGACACTATTCAGGGTGATGGATCCTCGCATCTTTCTCTTGGGCGACTGAATCTCCAACACCGTCGTAGTGTCTACACTGACAAAGTTTAGGATTTATCGAATCGATAGCCTATTCCTGTATTCGTAGCGCGATCAAATATGATTTACAACACTGTTCATAGTGATGGATCCTCGCATCTTTCTCTTGGGCGACTGAATTTCCAACACCGTCGCAGTGTCTACACCGACAAGGTTTACGATTTATCGAACCGAAAGCCTATTCCTGTATTCGTAGCATGATCAAATATGATTTACAACACTATTCAGAGTGATGGATCCTCGCATCTTTCTCTTGGGCGACTGAATCTCCAACACCGTCGTAGTGTTTACACTGATAAAGTTTAGGATTTATCGAATCGATAGCCTATTCTAGTATTCGTAGCGCGATCAAGTATGATTTACAACACTGTTCGTAGTGATGGATCCTCGCATCTTTCTCTTGGGCGACTGAATCTCCAACACCGTCGCAGTGTCTACACCGACAAGGTTTACGATTTATCGAACCGAAAGCCTATTCCTGTATTCGTAGCATGATCAAATATGATTTACAACACTATTCAGAGTGATGGATCCTCGCATCTTTCTCTTGGGCGACTGAATCTCCAACACCGTCGTAGTGTTTACACTGATAAAGTTTAGGATTTATCGAATCGATAGCCTATTCTAGTATTCGTAGCGCGATCAAGTATGATTTACAACACTGTTCGTAGTGATGGATCCTCGCATCTTTCTCTTGGGCGACTGAATCTCCAACACCGTCGCAGTGTCTACACTGACAAAGTTTACGATTTATCGAACCGAAAGCCTATTTCTGTGAGAACACACTGATTAAAATAAAATTAAGAAAATACCTTAAAGAGCCGTTCCGGTCTGCTCGGGCGCACGAAGAAGAATGTCCCAATCCTATCTCCCTTCGCCTTTTTAATACTTTCTATTTCGTTCCAGCCTTGCTCAAGCCGGATTTAACCGAGTCAGGATTGTGTTCAGGCGACTAACACGGTTCTTTACGGCTCAAGCCGTGTTTGAACTGCAGATAGCCGCTTGCGCCGCTTAAGCCGCGCGCGGACCGCTCAAGCCGCTTGCGACCATGATGACGCAATGTTTGTTTACCTCAATTCCACCGCCTTAAACCCATTGTTCAACCAAAACACCACTTGTACATTCTAACTACTTCAGGTGTTTTAAAGATTGTTTACTGCAACATTCATAAGACATTTCATGTTTTAAATCTAAGAAAACGCCTGCATGAAAAATGGGGCAACGCTCCCATGTAACCGACATGCTCATGGCGATGTCTAAATACAAGATATTTGTAATATTTGTTGAAACAGACACGGGTCAACGTGTGAACCGTTTCAAGTGTCAGATACTTTTACAAAACCACATACGCAAAACATCAATTACTTGTCCTTATCGTGAGGTTAGAATTATCGATAGCAAACGAAAAGAGATCGAACTTATCGAGCAGTATAACCAAAGTATAACGACATGCGCCCAGCTAAACCGCTCAATAATGCTGGAGAATAACTTAAGTACTAGACATTTACAGTATGACATTCTAGTCAGCGTCGCGTACTTACCATCTGATTATACAGATTTTGGAAAGACTTACCAACAGTAAGCGAGAAGAGGTCCGATTTATCAAGCAGTAGAGCGACGTGCGCCCAGCCAAACCGCTCGAACACGCTGGAGAATACTTTCGGCAAGCGACACTGACAGTACGACATTCGAGTCAGTGTCGGGTACTTGCCCTTATCGTTGAAAAGAGTTTGAGGCTGCAACAAAGACAAATTACTAAAGTGAATTGAGGAGATGCTTCTTTGATTTTTTTTTCAATAGTTATATATTTTGTTTGGAATTTTTTTTTGGGTTAGTCTGTAAGAGCCCAGTTCCCATAGGTGCACGTCCTGGAGAGCCCAGATTTCGATACATTTTATCACATTTTCTTTTGTCATTTATCCTATTGTTTTCAACTTGTACCGTCGATAAAAGTTATTAAAAGTATGATAATGTGTTAACTTGTACCGTCAATAAAAGTTGTTAAAAGTATGAATTTGTGATAATGTGGCAGTACTCGTACTGCCGACATAGGTATATTGGTTCGTACACTTAGGGACAGACATGGACGACATCAATTTCAATAATTATTGTTAATTTATTTAGATAAAAATTGCAACAAACCAGCAGTTTGTCTGTGGGATCGATGGGTCTCAAATGAACTTAAATTACTTCTAGGTATATTCGGCGCTAATACTTATAAAGTAGGACTTTAATTTTGCTTTTTGTTTTTATTTTTTTATTCTAATATAATGTTCTCAGGTAAACTGTTTAATGAATATGGAATGAAGTTGTAATTTAAACAACATATTAAATGTAAAATTGATAAAAAAAAATGTTATGTACGATTATTTTAAGCATGATCTAGTATTTATCATTAATTCCTTATCGTTACTAATAAGTCGATAAGTTGATTTAATTTAGTTTTGGTTAAATATTTTTTATGATGGATTAAGCAAGATTTATAGATAAGGCTTTTACTTTATCGATAAAAATAGGAAACGGGGATCTCCGGTACAGGTCCTTCCGGAATTGGGGCCCTCAGGGAATAACCCGATGTATTTACTCAACAAAAATAATGTTAACTCTATTTGTTTTATGTCGTTTAACGGCTCCCGCACACGACCGGGAATCGGTGGGCGATTATCGGCCAGGACAAGGACGGACGATCCAGGTGATAACACGTCAGAGCGGGATGCCGACAAAAAATCGGTCACCGATTCTCGGTCGTGTGCGGAATCCCCCAGTTGGGTATGTTTTCTGGTTTAGAAATGCCGTCGTGCCAGTATTAATGGTAAAAGTCGTATTGAATCCAAGCAGAGTACTATGTGCTGTCTATTTCAATTAAATAAACGTCTTACCTTAGTGCCTTCAGGCAAGTTGTTCAGTTTATGTATTCGGCTGACCACACTGGCAGGGGTCTCCAACTCGCCTTGTGACGGAGGCTGCAACAAAGAAATATACATTAAAAATGCTAGTTCTATATTTAAACCAAAGAGATTTTAACCTCGCTGCGCTCGGTCATAGCGAAGTTCAAATCTCTTTGGTTTAAACGAAAAATTAAGAGATAGCATACTCGTCTCTACATGATCACAGTCAATATAAGACAGGGTGTAAGGGACAGCCTTCCGAATACTGAAAGGGCATGATCAGTCAACATAACTGAACAACTTTCCGCGAATAAAACTTTCAGGAAATTAAAAATAATTTCGGCCTCTCCATACAAACTGTCCAATTAAGTTTGCAATTTTGTATGAAGAGGCCGATTTTTTTATCTTTTCCTGAAAGTTTTATTCGCTGAAAGTTGTTCAGTTACGTTGACTGATCATGCCCTTTCAGTATTCGGAAGACTGTCCCTTACACCCTTTATAGCTTGATTAGAATGACAACAAGAACGTTCGATAAATTATAATTTATGTTATGTAGGTGGTAGGGCTTTTGTGCAAAGTCCGTCTGGGGAAGTACCACCCCTTACCCTTTTCTGCCGTAAAGCAGCAGCGTTTGCACTGCTGTGTTTCGATTTGAAGGGTAAGGTAGCCAGTGTAATTACCGGCACATGAGACATACCATCTTGGTTCTCAGGGTAGGTAACGCGCTTTGCTGTCTGGTAGTGTTAAATAATTTCACTAGTAAGACACTGGGTGTCATGGGCGGTGGTGACAACTTTAAGGCGGCCCACCTGCTCGTTTGCCCACTTATGCCATAAAAAAATTATGAGATGTAAGAGTGACAGAGACACATATAATTCCTTCCTGCTCTCACGCATACCTCTCTCCTGCTGTCATTTTAATTAAGCTGCGCTATGCACTATAGTGAATGTTATCAGTCCTCCCCCAAATTATAATTCCATAGCGCAAAAAATTATAGCTTACTAGTCCTTTTTATGAGAAAAGAGCCTTTTCTAGCAGTAGACAATGTTATTGATAACCTTCAAAGAGAAAACATTAGCAGTATCCCAAATCTTTCTTCCATTTTCCAGCCATGTTGGTTTCGAACTCGTAAATAACGATAATTAGCTTTATTTATGAGCCCAATTATTGTTTCGTATTTGGTACACCCAACAACAGCACAGTAGTAGGAACACTTTCGACTTTGGCATGATAATAGGGTTACAAATGTTTCCATCGACGTGTGGCTGAGCGTACGCTTGATGGGTACACAAATGTGCGATGAACCTTTAAAGGAGTGATTCAAAACAAGGATACGAATTACCATAAAATCCCGTGCAACGTCCACAGCAGGACAGGGAACTTCCTCCAAAAATCCTGCAAAGATGCGTCTTCTGGAGGGGAAGTACCGTAGTCACCACGCTTGTTATCGTTGTGCCTGTCACCATGGACTACAATTTTTGGTGACCGCAGTATATAAGATGGTACGATACACCAAAGAACGCTCCTGCCCATTCTCCGATTTATAGTCCCTTAGTCGCCTTTTACGACACCCACGAGTAGAGTTGGGTTGGTACTATCCTTTGCCGACACCACACGGGCAGGATCCAAATTAGTTTCACAAAAGAAAAATAAGAAATCCTTTCTATTCAAAACTCGTCTGCGAAGGTTTTATGGTAAAAAAAAAACACTTTTTGAGTTTTTAGACTTATATTAATTGGGAAAGATTCTCTAAAGACGTCTGGAAAAAAATAAGAAAATACTTCAACTTCTCGAGGCTCACGTTTGTATCCACAACCACAGAATACTCGTACCTTATAAGCCACAACACACGAAATATCCACAATTTTAACGCTTTTTATGTAAAAAATTAGGTACTTGATGTCTTATTCTTTCATGAAATGTACTTTATGTAGATTGTAGAGGCTTCCTAAAACTTGTATTACTATTATATTGCTTGTAAAAACTTGGAAACAAACGTTGGTACCCTTGTAGAACAGCATCCGTAGAGTTTTGCTACCTTCGTAGCAACCGTAGACTTTTGCTACGATTCCAGCTTATTGAACCGGGATCCTTAGTTCCACTTCGAAAATCTTTTTCATTTTTAGGCTTCCGTACCCAAAGGGTGAAAAATGGGAACCTATTAATATGCCTCCGATGTCTGTCTTTCAGTCTGTCTGTCTGTCAGAACCGTACTAATACACCTATAAATTTTCATAGATTATGTATTTCTGTGGCCGCTATAACAACAAATAATAAAAAAAACCTAAGGGGGCTTCCCTACTAAAAATGTAATTTAGGCGATTTTTGCTCGATTTATGTTTTAGCTCTATCATAAAAGCGTGAAAATTTGTATGTTTATAGTGCACAAACTATAGAATAACAACAAATAATAAAATCTGGTCAAGTTCGTGTCTTACTCGCGTGAATTTAATGCACTTCTGCGTGACTGCGCATCCATAGCTAAGACAGTATTTTTACCTTAGTGGTACGGAATCCTCGGTGCGCGAGTTCGACTCGTGGTTGACTGGTTTTTTTAATTTGATCGTGAAAATTAAGGTATCTTAAGAGTATTTTTATATAAAAATACCAAGCAATCACATTAAATGACGTTAAAAGGAAAATTTTAAATAAAAAACAACTGATTTCAATTTCAAAGATTTTTGAAACCCACGCGCAAGAAATCGGAGCGCGCGTTTCCCTAAGGGTCAACAGCAGATTATTGTGAACTAGCGACCCGCCCCGGCTTCGCACGGGTGCAATGCTGATACTAAATATACTATTTAAAGGCACGCGTTGCCGGCCCCCCGGCCGGTACCGCCGCAACCTCTATGTACCTGCATTTTAAATCTGTAATATCTTCGAAAATGTTCATTTAAATTACATGCTGTGAAGAGCCATATTGATCTATATCAAATGCACAATGTAATTGGATAAGGATTAATGCTGTATTGCTTAAAATAGCTTCGTGTAAAAATAACAGATAAAAAATTTATATTGTGGGTTATCCCTAAGAGATAGATACCATCTCGGACATTTTTGTAGACCTTTTTAAGGTTTGACAATAAGTACATTATTTTGATCTATCTCGTACGGTTCAGCCAGCGTTTGCAATGTAAGCGCAAAAAAATGAGATTATTTACGACATCACATTAGAAACCTCTAAAATGATCAGTGTTTTTGTACTATATTATGCATTTATTATACATATAAACCTTTCTCTTTAATCATTCTATCTACTAAAAAAAACCGCATCAAAATCCGTTGCGTAGTTTTAAAGATGTAAGCATACATAGGGACAGACAGAGAGCGGGAAGCGACTTTGTTTTATACTATGCAGTGAAGTCGCTGAAGCTTTGATTTCTACTTAATTTTATTTTTATACATAATTTATAACCTTCTTAGATATTCTGTAAAAAAAAAATATTATGAAAAGAAGTCTTGGGGCTTTTTGTAATAGTATAATAAATATTTAATTCAAAACTGCGGGGTAACTTTGACCGATATAATTCTCGGAAAGGCAAGGTTTTTCCGTTCGTATTTATTTATGTTAATGGCGTCTCTTAATTCTTACTAAATTTTCTGATGAGGAAAAGGTGTGGTCTTTACCCCCCAACAAGAAAGAGGCGTGATTTTCACATAATCAGGTTAAAAATTTTACATTACAGGTGGAACAGAAAAGTAATAAAGCCTGCAGGATGTAAATCTCGCCATGAAACTGAACACCTGTTTCTAAGGAGCGTAGGTCGAAATACGAAAACAAAATGCGCTATTATCTGATGCAGTTTCCGGGGGGAAGATGAAATTTGTTTTTCGTATATCTGTCCCAAACAAATTGTATAATCTGCCGCTTTACAAAGTGCCTAGATAGTTTTAATACGTCATTTTACATCATGCCTCGGCATTTTACAAAACGGCGCGTAATTTGTTTATGGCACTAGCCAGCCGCTCCACAGCATGCTCGTTTCGCTCACTCGGCTCGTGTGCTGTGGCCGCAAGATAACCTGACCCGATAACCTATCTCGGGATAACCTAACTTACCTAACTCGGGATCGGTTAGGTTGGGTTTACCTTAGCTAGTGAACATAAAATGCACAAGTGATCTAAACCCATTTATAATCTGCCGACGCCGATTTACAATTTGCTGACCGTTCACAATTCGCCGTTTGGAAACGGCGAGTTATACGAATTGCCGGCTACATATTTAGGGTATTGTTGAGGCTGCCGCGTTTTTGTAGTGCGTCTGGGATGTTTGCGGAGGCTAGAACAGATGATTTTCATGCTGTTCTAAGGAAAAGAACCGCATCACTACTACAAAGAACACGTAGCAGTTCCAACAGTATCCTAAAAATGTTGAGTGCAAAATTGGCTGAGCCTATGCTTAGGCACTTTGTTAGTCTCCTGATCAGACAGGAGCGACTTAGTAAGTAAGTAGTCGGTTAAGTAGTGTGATTATTTGTTACTAACGTAGTTTAAGTTGTGTGTATTTACTAACAATGTGGACTGTGATTGTCTGAATAAATAAACTTTATTATTATATTGACCATATGTTCCAAAGTTATTTAGTTTAATAGGCCAGGGCCGTAACATCCTTCAGGGTTGTTACACATTTTAGATTAATTTGACCTCTTCGACTCTCGTCCCAATACTTTAAAAAATACTGTCAAAAATGTCCTTACATGTTCTACAACGAACAGGTATAATATGTTAATTATTGGCTTCGCACTTAGTTAAGTTTAAACAATGTCGCAAATTGGTCTTGATGTGTGAAAAACGGGACCCTAATTTGCCTCCTATATGATTTTGTCTTGTTTTGTTTCAACCAAGTTATAGAATGTTATATTGTAATCTGTACTATACCTTGTACTGGTTGTTACCTGTTTTGTTTGCCAAATAAATAAAATAAAAACACCCTGTATAGAAATTTCAGGACTTTCTGCTATGCAGGGTTGTTCATAGACCTCATTACCCGAACGACAAGGGGAAGGTGCTAAATAAAACATAAAGCATAAATTCTCAGCAAACATATTTCCAATAATGCTGAGTCTCGAAGGAGTCGTAGTTTTGTTGCAATTGGTTCGCAACTTTATGAGGCTGAGGGTTCGCCTGAGAATTTTGAAATCCTTTATAAGTTTGGCATTGGTCGAGTGATATCGGCATATCGGTAGAAGCATTGATCGACATAGTTCCAAAGCCGATCGTTGTGGTGGAGAGCTGATCGTCGGCGACCCTACCTCATCGCATACTAAAAAGTTACTTAACTTGGGTGCTTTACAATGAAAAGGTGCGTCTAAAAAATTAGGACGTTTACGTTGGCGTAATATTGGATGAGTTTTAAAAAATATTTTTGTTTTTACCACACCAAGTGAGTTCAAGCAAAAGTGAAAATCAAAAAGTACCAAAATCAAAAGGTTTCGTAAGTTTGCGATGCAATTTTCAGGTCATGCCAACTCTTGAATTTCCAGAACAACGCAATCAAGAAAAATTTGAAGTAACCAGTTCCATTTTACTTAAGAGGATATATTGTTAGTTATTTGACAGTGGGCGAAGTCTTTTCGCTTGAAAGAAAGGGATATATTGATTTCATCCGCAAAGCATTAGATTGCGACAGATATACTGATGCGTGTTACCAAAACTAAATGACGTAAGCGCCCGATATAAAATATCAACTTTTTGTAAAAACTAAGTAATAAAATAAAATTTAAGGTTGCGCATATGATAGCAACTACGAATACCTTTCTGTATACTTAATTTCACCACTTAAAACCTTGGAGGATTAAAACACCTCAGATTCCACAAAAAGAGGAAATAATGAAAATTGAAGAGGCAACTTTGTATTTTTATTTGACAATTCGATTTTCACTAATCATGCTTTGGTCTTTTAAATGGTCAAGAAACGAATACCTGAAAATCACGGCAAGATACTGAGTAAATAAAAAGTTCTTAAAAAAACCCAAAAAAAATTACATATCGTCTTAAGTAACATGTTAAAAATGCCTAACGTTGAGAGGTTTAAATAAACAGATTGGCGTTGCTTTAATAAGGTAGGAGGTGTCGCTTTAGACCCTACTCAACGTAGACGTACGTGATTTATCATGTATTTATTTATGTATGCAATATGGATAATAAAGTGAAAGTAAGCCTATCGCGAGGCCTCGCATACAGTCACGTACCCTCATCATTCACACTCGCAGTATTTGCGACGTCTAATTGCCCAGGCTGCCTTGAATTATCTCGGCGGTGTTTACAAGATAATAAAAAAAGGGCAAGTGCGTGTCACACATTGCATATTTATGGTTCCGTTGTGTTGTAATGGGAAATTGGAATAAAAAATCTGATTAATCAATTTATTGGTATTTTTTTGTGAAATACAACAGAAATAGTGAAAATAATTTTAGCATTTTACGTAGACTATGAAACTGAACAACCTTTCGCAAGAAACCTAGGTCGAAATGCGAACAGCATTTTTTGTTACAAAACGTTTTTGTGGCTGATGCAGTTTCTATAGACAAGGATAAAATTCATAATTTGGGTCTCCTTCTTATAGGGTCAGAACTTAAACTGGACCAGATCGGACAATAAAGTTTTTCTAGGGTTGTGAACACTGCAGAATTTAAAAATCTATGTGGTCAAGCCGAAATCCTACTAGTTCAAAACAGACAAAAATAACCTAGGCTAAATTACGGCGGGAGGTTTCTCGTTTTAAAAGTGTTCCTTAGGTCCCCCTGAACATATCTAGAAAATTTTCCGTTGATACCTTGTACGCTCCCCCCTCCTGCCTTCAAACGGGTCCCTGATTTTAGTTTTTTTCAATTATCTCAGAAACAGTTAAAGATAGATGAAAATTGTTAACGTTACTTTAATTGTTATACAATTACCGACACGTTGACACCTGTTTTATTTAAATGTGACCTATAGTATCTGAAATATAGGGTTAAATTTGCACTTACAACTGAGTACCTCTTAGCTGCTGCTGGTAATAGTTGTCTAAATGAGTAGGATTTCGAACATTTTGGTTTTGAACATCACATAATTCAAAAATCCAAAAGCCGCCAGCTGTCAGTTCAAAATCCTACTCATTTGGACAACTATTACCAGCAGCTTACTTATAGGTAATCAGTAGTAAGTGCAAACTTAACTTTACATTTCAGATCCTATAAGTCACATTGAAATAAAACAGGTGTCAACAGGTCGGTAATTTTATACTCGTAATGATTAAATTAACGTTAACGATATTCATCTATCTTTACCGTTTGAGGGTGGGGAGAGGGGAGCGTAGATGGGACTAACGGAGAATTTTCTAGATATGTTCAGGGGGACCTAAGGAACACTTTTAAAACAAGAAACCTCTTACCGTAATTTAGCCTAGGTTATTGTTTGACTTTTTTGAACTAGTAGGACTTCGGCTTGACAACCTTGATTTCTGGATTCTGTGATATCCAAAACCCCATAAAACCTTTGTTGTCAAAAAGGTCCCGTTTTAGTTCTGAGAAAATTTAATTCTCACTTATCTCCTACTCTACCTATGACAGGTCAAAAATTTATTTCGTATTTCGACCTATGTTTCTTGGGCAAAGTTATTCAGTTTCATAGTCTAAGTAACATGATAAAATTATGTTCACTATTTCAAGAGGTCAATGGGAAGTTAAAAATATTCAGAACAATTTTTTTTTTAAAGGAGACTTTGGTGGCTTCTTATTCCTTTGTTCCTTTGTTTTCGCATCATTGTTTGTTTCTTTGTTTTCTTTATTACCAGCCTTACTTCGTTTTATTAAATGGACTTTACAGATTCTGCAACCTACCTTACCTAGGGGCTTAGATTATTAAAGGTATCCGCGCCCTTAAATAATCAAAGCCTAGGCGATTTGACGAGGGCACTGGTTTTTACACAGAGCGTCTGCCATCTGCCTTCCGCAACCCAGAGGGGAAACCAGACCCCATCCTAGATTAGGCTTTGCCAGGTTAGTAACAAGCCACCAATTGGCCTTTGACTTGGCCTAACGACTATTGTCATTGACGTGCCTTCCGAAGCACGGAAAGGCTCTTGTGCCACTAGCGGTCACCCATCCGGGTTTTGACCACGGCCCACATTGCTTATCTTTCGTGATCGAAAAGAAAGAGCAACTACCACTCGGCCACGAACGCTTCTTCTTCAGTCCTTTGCTTTTTTTATATTTTTAAAAACAAAAAATACTGTATTTGTATTTATCTATCCAACGAGCTCTAAACATCGATACCGCACTCAATGGGGTAGGTCAAGTTTTTTTTTTCGCGTCCCCCTTAGGCAGGCTGTCCATTGATGCGGAGCGAGCTGGCGGAGCGGAGAAACGAGAAAAAGATAAGCAGTAGGATTGCGTAGCGGAGTTTTTATGCAATCCTATTGGTTAATATTTCCTCGTTTCTCCGCTGCGCCAGCTCGCTCCGCTTCAATGGACAGGCAGCCTAGGGTGCGGAGTTTTTATGCAATCCTATTGGTTAATATTTCCTCGTTTCTCCGCTCCGCCAGCTCGCTCCGCTTCAATGGACAGGCAGCCTAGGGTGCGGAGTTTTTATGCAATCCTATTGGTTAATATTTCCTCGTTTCTCCGCTCCGCCAGCTCGCTCCGCTTCAATGGACAGGCAGCCTTAGGGTGCGGAGTTTTTATGCAATCCTATTGGTTAATATTTCCTCGTTTCTCCGCTGCGCCAGCTCGCTCCGCATCATTGGACAGCCAGCCTTTATCTGTATGGTAGCCCCCCTTAAAAACATATAGTTAATATTTTTTGTCAATTTTTATGTTTTTTATACTGTGAAAATTTGAAGACTGTAGCTCCAACAGCTTGGCTGTAGGAAAACAATCTCTAGGGTCTGTAACATTTCATAATCACATTAAATAAGAGTAAACTAAAATTAAAAATCAGCAAGTGGAAAGCTCCAAGATTAAATTAAGGTCGTTCTGAATAAAGGCCAAATCAAAAAGCATGTATTTGTTTTTTAGAGTAGATGAAGGCAGGGAAGTATGTCAAGATCTTAACACACCTGTTAAGGTGTGTACCTTACCACCGTAAGGAGGTGGTTTTCATCACCCCTAAGGGAAAAAGGCGCAATATCCTCAACATTCCATGAAAACTGCAGGACAGAATCCTTCTAGAATATCAGCAGATACGCGTGGTAGAATTTGGAGGGAAAGTACCACAATCGCCACGCTTGTTAGCATTGCGGCTGGCAACGATACACAGAAGGACGCTGCTGCCCATACGCCAGATCATAATCCCTTAGTCGCCTATTACGACACCCACACAGGCAATAGGTGTAATACACTTACATAATATTTTTGTCAACTCTTTGGTTGGAGAAAAATGTCGTGGATATTAGAAAAGAACACCCCAAGTAAGTAAGTAGCTACTTTATATGCAGCAAGGCTTTTGCGATCGTTCCTTATACAGAGTCACAGATTATATCAATATGACAGATAAGTTTGTATGACAGTTTCGTATGATCTTGTAAAAGTATGATCTTATTTCGTATGATCTTATAAAAAACGGCTTGTTCATCATAACATACCATAAACGTCCACTACAGGACAGGGTTCTCCCTCCAAAATTCCAGCTTTTGCTGGAACAATGTGAAGGGGAAGTACTATTGTCACCACGCTTGTTAGTGTTACGGCGGCACCATGGACCGCGGTTGTTGGTGACCGCAGAATGTAAGATGTAAGGATGCTGCTGCCCATCCTCTGGTTCATTAACCCTTAGTCGCCTCTTACGACACCCACGGGTAGACATGGGTTGGTCTATTCTTTGCTGGCACCTCACGGGAGACTGCAACTGCATGTTGCAGAAAACTAATTAATAGTTAAATCTCTCTTTATACTGCTGACACTTTCTGTTCTAATGTTAGCGCAAGAGTTTTCGACAACTATTATTTTTCAACATTTACAAGTTACTAAAACAATGGTTGGAATCTCTTGTGTAATCTCAAAAGTAAACCTCTAAAATATTCTGAAAGAATTTGTGAAAGGCCTACCCTGCATGAGGAATGTAATCAAAATCCTTTTTCCTTAGCGCTGACATAAAAAATGTAGAAGCGTGCAAATTACAACATGAATTAGGAGGCAAGCATTTGCATAATTTTAAGTACTCACGGCCGCACGTCAGTGGAAACAGTTTGACCTTGAGCAAATCTCTAATTTCCAGCTTTTTTAGCGTAGCGCTAGTTCAGATAATAGTTATAGTAACAGATGGTCCAAAAAGCAGATCGTCTAGACCACAGATGCCACTCCACCTGCGCGCGCACCCCCCCATAGAAGCGAAGATAGTAAAAAAAAAATTGTTACTTATTGACGAGGTATACTATCCAATTTATGTATGCGCTTATTTTGAATGCACATCATAAACACATTCGTTGCCATAGAGACGCTGTCACTGGTTTTTTGCATCTTACTCTCTCGCAATAATGGTACTATGTTTATCGCACTCAAATGACGCTAGTAGTGTGGGTGCCGAAAGCGTGCTAGTTTTAGTAAATGGTGACACTGATTTGTATTGAATGAAATAAAGAATTCGTCTCTAGATGCAGAGCACGACGCATGCGCTTCAGAGCTCTGAGTCCAGACGCACTGCTTCCACTTCCTTGCTCTCGTGCTTACAAATAGATTTTTACTATAGTTTTATGAAAGTATTTTAAATGAGATTCAAACTCTCGTCGACTGAGAGCCGAACCTAATCCCTTCCGGGATTATCTAACGGACGTATAGCAATGATATTACAATTATATAACATCTTTGACGTATAGTTAGTTACTAGACCACTAAATGATTTTTGTTTAAAAAAATACCTGATTTGTAATAGCTGGGTTGGTTCAGAATACCACGTAGCAACACGTGTTATAGTAGGATTTTTCGTAATATCACAATTTCACTGATAAGTGTATATTTTTACATACATACATAACATCACGCCTCTTTCCCGTCGGGTAGGCAGAGACCACAGTCCTCCACCTGCTATGATCTTGACATACTTCCCTTGCTTCCTGTGGTAATCTTATAAAACTTTCATCAATCCTTTCATACATGCTCGTCGGTTTAGGGTACTTTTTACCTGGCCCTTATTCAGATCGTCCTGACGTATATTTTTATTACAGGTTATTTCAATGAAATAGTGCGTATGCAGTTTTGTATGTGGTATGGCTTTTGTGCAAAGTCCGTCTGGGGAAGTACCACCCCATTGCCCTTTTCTGACGTGAAGCAGCAGTGTTTGCACTGCTGTTTTCGGTTTGAAGGGTAAGGGAGCCAGTGAAATTACCGGCACACGAGACACACCATCTTAGTTCTCAGGGTGGGTAACGCGGTTTCCTGTCTTATTACTGTCAAATTATTTCACTTATAAGACAGTGGGTGTCATGGGTGGTGGTGACCACTTACCACCAGGTGGCCCACCAGCACGTTTACCCACTTGTGACATAAAAAAATGCAGCCTGGTACCTACAAACAAAATAATAATAATTATCATCATAACATCCCATAATTATATGTCCACTACAGGACAGGGAGCTCCCACCAGAATTCCAGTTGTTGCTGGAACAATATGGAGGGGTCACCACGCTTTTCAGCGGTTGTTGGTGACCGCAGTATGTAAGATGGTACGATACACGGAAGGACGCTGCTGCTCATCCTCCGGTTTATACTATCCAATAGCAAATACAATTTGCAATTCAAATATGAAGTGTCATCCGACTTTTGTTACTGAATGTGCGGATAGCAAAAATCTTATTGGCTGACTATTAAAAAAAAACAAAGATATATCTTAAAAGCTTAAAAGGTCGATGCTCCATTCTAATTATTCCTGATTTTATCATATTTCTGCAACCGTTAGTAGAAATTGTAGAAAATGTCACATATTGCTGGAGAAACTTGAAATGGCTTCAATGTCGCGCAAGTGAAGCCCTCGCGTGACTAAATTGATCGTAAGCGACAATATTTTGCTCGAATGACTGCCTTCTCGCATCTTATAACCTTGCTTTTAGGCAGATTTATTATTTTGAGGCTAAGCTGCACCATTTACTCGTAACTTCAACGGTAACGGAATATATTCGTCTTGTTCTCTCTTTATAATGTGGGGAAGAGATAAGTGTATATTTTTATGTATACATATAATAAAAGAGTAGAAACCGCGTATCTGTACTTTTGATAAATTAAAAAAAAATTGTGTGGGCGATAAGAAACGAGTAATAGAACTCAAAAATATGTTTTCCGAACTTTTTGTCTGTCTGTCTGTCTGTCTGTCTGTATGTTTTAGATAAACTCCGAAACTACGGAACGGATTTTCTCGCGGTTTTCGCAGATAGATTCAGCTTAGCTCTGAGCAACATATAGGCTATGTTTCATTCAAATCGGTTCACTCAATCAGAAGCTACACTAATGTAAAGTATCAAATTGCCTGTACGATAATAACTCACAAACCGATTCAAACTGATTTTCCAATTACGAGTTTGGCTTACTTTTGTGCAACATAAAAGTTTAGTTTCATTGCAAGCGGTTCACTTCAGACAGAAGGTACGCTAAGAGTCATGCGGCGGCGCAAATAACTCACAAACTATTGAAAGGATTCAAACGGGGTTTTCAATAAACTATTAAGCTTACTTATTTGCAACATATTAGCTTACTTTCATTGAAAACGGCTCACTCAGACAGTTGCGCGAAATTTCCAGCGGAGGCGCCAATATCTCACAAACAACTGAACCGTTTAAAACGAGGTTTTCAGTAACGTATTTGGCTTACTCCATGCAATATGTATGCTTAGTTTCATTGCAAACGGTTCACTCAGACATAAAATACTCTAAGTTTCAAGCGGCGGCACCAATAACTCACAAACTACTAAACAGATTTAAGCGGGGTTTTCAATAACGTGTTTAGCTTAATTCTTTGCAATGTATTAGCTTACTTTCATTGAAAACGGTTCACTCAGACAGAAAATGCCCGAAGTTTCAATAGGCGGCGCCTATAGCGAACGAACTACTGAACCGACTCCAACTGGCATTTTCATGACGTGCTTGGATTAGGTACTTCCGTGCAACATATAAGCTTAGGTTAGTTGAAAACGGTTCACTCAGATAGAAGTTACGCAAAGTTTCAAGCGAAGGCGTGAATAATTCAAAAACTTTTGAGCAGATTCAAACGTGGCTTTCAATAACGCGTTTGGCTTACTCCTGTGCAATAAATAAGCTTAGTTTCATTGCGGTAGGTAGGTTCACTCTGACAGAAGATACGCAAAGTTTCAAGCTGCAGAACCAAAAACTCACCTACTGAACTGGTTCCGAGTCAAACGAGGTTTTCAATGACGCATCGGGCTTCTTTCTGTGCAACATATAAGCATTATTTCATTGCAAACGGTTCACTCAGACAGAAGGTTCGCGAAATTTTAAGCGGCCGCACCAATACCTCACAAACTACTTGAACGACTTAAACGGGGTTTTCAATAACGTATTTGGGTTGCTTTCGTGCAATATTTGAACTTTTTTTATTGCCATCGGTTCATTCAAACAGATAATAGGCGAGTTCAAAGTTTTAAACTGTGAACCGAGCTGAAATCAAAAAAAGCTTATAATTTTGTACGGAAGAAAGCCCAATACGTTGTTGAAAATTCCGTTTGATCCGGTCCAGTTGTTTGTGTAAAAGTCGTGGGTACAGCTAAAGATTCATAAATTCTAGATTTAGTTTTATTGTAAAAAATAATAATAAAAAAATTCCTGTTTCGGCATGGCGGTGCAACAAATGTAAAAAAAATTATGAAAGTTCTAAAGTTTTGAAAACTTAGGAAGTAGGAAAATAGGGTAAGGTACGAAATACTTCAAAAAATAAAGAGAGAAGTGAATAATTGTTTTTTAGGAATTGTCTTTTAAGGGGAGAGATAAGTTACAAAGATTGTACGGAAGTGAAGTCCAACAGTTTTGTATGTAGGTACAGGAAGAGTTAAAAGCATGTGAAGCTAGACACGTTGGACTTTGTACCGCTCTTTCTCTTTTCTTTCGCAGTAGCCCCAGAAGCTAAAGTGACTGAGCCTCAGATTTAATTAGGCTTTGTTTTGTATAAGAAATAACGAAACCCGTATCATAGTTACTCCGCGTGGAATTCGACTATGATTTTACACTTACGAGGATAGTGGGCGACCTAACAGTCCGCACGTAAACAAGAGGTGTTTAATTTACAAAAATCCGTATTATCGGTACTCTGTATACCTAATAATATAAAGGCGAGAACTGCACTGTCTGTCTGTCTGTCTTTTACAATTTTATGACTAATCCTATAAACCGATTGTGATAAAAACTTGGTACGAAGATAGTTTGAACCATGGGAAAAGTCATTAGCTACGTTTTTTGAACCCCACGCGGACGGAGTCGCGGGCAACAGCTAGTTGTTAAAATAAAGCCACGATCACACCTTCCCTAATTCAAAAACTAATTCGGCTTACATTGCTCGTTGAAGTAAATTGCAATCAACATAAGCAAGCCTCCCAGCAATGTATATCGAATTAGTCCTTAATTCAGTTAGGTGTGATCATAGCTTTAGGGTGCAACACATCCTTTCATTAATTTTGTCCTTTCCTACGTAATAGTATTTTATTTGTCACAAGAGAGTTAACGAACATGTGAGCCACCTGATGGTTAGTAGTCCACACCATCCTGTCTTATTGACGTGGATACGTTTATGGTTTCGTTTGGGGGGTCATTTCGTGTAAAGTGAATATAGGCCCTCTGGCGGCGATAATTGGTACTACATCGAGCATTGGATAAGATGAGTCAAAGGGTAAGGGGAGGTTTTCAGATTTTGATTCTGAATCTGTAGCGAGTCGGTCATGATTCGAGTACTACCATTTATCCCCTCCACGTATGAAGTCACTTCCTGTACACCAGAGTGGGGGCGCTGCCTTCGGAGCTGATTCGAGCACCCTTGCCTCATTGGCGACTTGCTAGTCGTAGCGATCGGTTGTATTGCAAGATAAGTTCTAACTTTATACTAACAAGCAACACTTTTTTCCATTTTATTCCATTTGTTTTATTGTTTTACATTTTGTTATATTTGCTTCATACATTTTTTTTATTTTAGTGAAATTCAGTGTCCAGTGATTCGTCCTACGATCCGACGTCGACAAATGGAAGAGGCTGTTTGTTTTTTTCACCTGAGCAATTAAGTGGCGTTCAATTAATACTTAATAGCTGCGTGGCTTTCCATCATATAACCACCAATTGTAGATTGCGGAGGTTTGAAGGCAGTCCCTCCGATTAAAAATGAGTACCCTCATCAAATCACCTAGGTAGTAAAAGGCTAGTAATGGTCTTTTCTCGATTTTCAACCAAAGCAACCCTTTCCGATCGTCGCGACACGTGTATTCAGCACTCATCGCCTCATTACGTTTCAATCCACTCAATGCCAAGTTCGCGTTCCTTTCCACTTTATCTGCTTTGAATCTCCTCAAGGAAATAGGTATTTGTAAGATACAAATAAGATACGATTGTAATTTGTTTATTGAAAGCCAAGTCTCTCAAAACAATTACGGCTTCGCTTATAAATGTGAAATGTGTTTTCTTCGTCCTTTTTTTTTACAAAATATTGACTTTGTTTGTCATCCACAAAGCAGACATAAAAGGAACAGATAAATACTCAAATTTACCAAGAAAAAACATCTGATAAAATCCGTCATTCAACAGCTTTTCAGTGGCAATAACTCTATTAGAAACAAGATGTATCATATAAAAAAAACACTTGTAAACTTGATTATTTGCTGTACAAAAGGCATAAATGCGCCCTGCCGCTTCGCTCGTGTGGATTTTTTTTATGAACGACAATATCCACAAACTATCTCTATGCAAAAAAACACGTTAACCCCTTGCTGCGTCACTGCGTGTAAGAAGGACAGTCAAACAACAATATCAATTTCATAGAATACTTGCCTTCTCGGTGTTGATGTCTAGATGAGTTAAATTAAATCTTTATTTGCTCAAATCATGGTATGAATATTATAGAAGTATTAGTATAGAAGAGTTATTTTAAACTAATAGCTATGTTTCTTAATAAAAACACGTGTCTTACAAATCTAGAGAGAGGGCAGTGGTAATAAACTAAGTTTATGAAAAACTAAGTGTCGGCAGTCTACAAGAATCACGTGGAGCAAGTCCACACATTTTCCGAATGCACTTTTTTAGTAACATAAGCTCTTTAAATAGTTACACAGTTTCCCCATATTATCAAACCATACCTCAGTCGGTACAGATTCTATATAAGAGCGATTGTAATTAGATATAAGAGCGATTTTAGCTTTAGTTACATTTCTCATACATGTTAAAGCGTAATCTATTTATTTTATTACATATATTATCAATATGCATTTTCCATCTCGTGTCCTGATGTCAATCCCAAAAATTTCATAATTTGTCACTGTCTAGGCACAATATAATTTTTCAACACATTTGCTCATAAAACAGCTCTATTTGCACTGTATTTAGGTCCATAATCCAGCTTATTAAAAACGCGTGCTTTTCTCATTATATATTACAGCACTAGTTATATAATCTTTGTTTTTTTTTTTAATATTAACAAAGAGCAAGGAGTTCTAATGTCTAAAATATTTATGACATTTTCGTAAATATATACCTAATGTTGATAAAAATATAATATATAAACAGTTTGTTGTATGAGATTAGTTAAATTTGACAACAAATTAACATTAATTGATTTTGAAAGTTTTTGTACTTTTTCAATGTCTACGCTGTTTGGGAGCATTGCCACAGCTTCGTCACAGCTCCTCATTTGAAAAAAGAAATGCGCGCGCAACAAGAACTCCGCGCGCCATTTTTCAGAAGTATTTTCATTTGCTTTGATTTTTGTGACTAACTAAAAATGTCGTTTGTCGGTTTCAAGCAATGAAGAAGAACTTAATTTAACCCCACAGGAAATAATTACTGGGGCACAAAATGCAAGTGAGTCTCCTTCCAGCATAATCAAAGGAAAAATAGGTTCATTCTTGCCTACGAAAAGTTCATTGAATGGAAGAACAGCAAAAATGCCATTTCGTTTTCAGAGAATGTCTTTTTGGCCTATTTCAATGAGCTGGCGAATAAGTATACACCTAACTCTTTGTGGTGTATTTACTACATGTTGAAAAGTATTGTGAGAACGAAAAATGGAGGCTCATGAATTGCAGGTAAGCGAATTTGATTCGTTTTTATTCGCAAATGTGTTGAAAAACGTCGTAAGAAGCTTGTGCGCTTTGGTGATTACACCCTCGGCTCCATTACGCCCTCGCCTGCGGCTCGGGCTGCAATTTCTGAGCCTCGGCCGTAATATCCAAAATAGCGCACGAGCACCTTAATGTACTATTATTTAAAGTAGGTATTATTAACGACATTCTCCTGATCCGCGAGAGTATACTCGCCTATAAGACTACCTGTAAGACTTATAAAACCAAGTCCTCTAGATCGAGGGTTAGTATGTACAACGCTCAACCACAACCACGTAGACATGTAATTGAGCATTCAGTCAGTGTGATTGCTTAGTTTAGGTTATACAAGGCCGAATTCCGGTCCTATTTCGGAATAGTGTTTCAATTTTAAGACCGATTTCAGTGGAATCCAATCCCATCAGGGTTTACACCGGCACCTCTCGCCTCGCGGTTCATTACGCCTCAATCTTGCTCAATGTCAAGTTTATTCCTCCCTCTCCTAGCAACCCCCCTGTGATTGCTCCCTGTACCCTTGACCAAAGGATCGCGTTTCAGACAAATCAACTTAAGTGTTTGTGGCATATCGTACCTTGATACCGCTGTTATTGACATTGCTGTTGAATAATACCTGAGATTGCGAAGTTATATATAGAGTCGTAGGAAGCCGGCCTAGCCACATATTTTGACTAAGATGTAGATTTTGTGAAGGGCTTGTAGAGTTATAAGGGGTAGAGGCTTGGCTCTACATGAGATCTGATAACTTTTTGAAATTGCGAGTTCTATGGTCTCGTTTTGGCAACATTTTGCATGAAAATGTTTTTGGTGGGATTTACATTTGACTTGAATTACGCGGTTAAGATCTTCAACAAATAAGAATACATAATATGTTTAGTCTTGGACTCATCATCACAATATCGTATGGGTTATACCGGGTGTAAAAAAATTGTAAGCACTATTTTAGCCTGTTACTATTTTAGTTGTTCAGTTTCATAGTCTACCATGAAACTTAGCAACTTTCCCTTAGGAACATAGGTCGAAATAAGAAAGAGAAATTTTGAGAATACCAACTGTTGCAATTTTTTTTTAATTTGATTTTTTTAGTTGACTTCCATTTTTTTTACTCCTTTTATAAAGATCGTTGACCGACCTCAGAAACCCAAGACCTCTGACATGACTTATTAGACGGGTACTTCCGAAGACAGAAGCCAGGACCAAAGGCTTAACATGCCATCCGAAGCACGGAATCATATGATTTTTAGTTAGTAGCATCACAAAAAGATTTTTGTTTGACACTGTCCTCACCAGGAATTGAACCCACAACCTACGGATCAAGAGCCGAAGGCTCTAACCACTAGACCATAGAGCCTAGCAATAACTAAACATTTACTTACAGGTAGGTACTATAATGGTGGTGATATTTCCACCAAAATATAATAATGAACCTGGGTGGTTCGTGGGGGCGTTGGCTCATAGATAGAATTTGCTACCTGTAAGTCCTATCAGCTGATCCTCGACATTTAAACAACGCTTCGAGTTTAAACGAATTTCACATTTATTACGATGTAAACATTGATTACACTGTTGAAAGAATTAAAACACTTCAGGCTACATCAGCCTATAATTCGCAACACATTTAGTAAAACTAGAACGCTATATTGAAAAATGCATATATAAAACACGTGTTATCACATTCAAGGACACCAAGAGAATCTATATTGGCATATTCGATGAAGGGCGTTTAAAAATTATTTTATATTACTGGACCAAATGTCCTTTCGACAAGAAATCACCGCGGAGAATGCATAGCAAGCGCGGTGTACTTGTTACAATCATTCCTCCCTTCAACGAAAAAAAATTAGACATCTCTGATGTTTAATTTTTTTTTAAATACTTAAGTAAGTAACATACTAAAATATTATATTCATTAACTGAAAAGTTACAAAAATTAAGAATATTTTATGAGGATATTCTTCATAAGACAAGTTAGTTAAAGAAGCAACAAAGTTAATTTAGTATCCTGTACAAGAAAAATTATTAACCAAGAAAAAAGAACAAATAAGAGGGTGTAAAATTGTTTGAACCTCTATATCAATTCCAGATCAATTTATAAAAGCAGTGTTCATAAAACAATGTTTTCCATTTACAATCTATTTCCTTCCTAACTAACCTAAAAGACTACTTATCCAGGAAAAAATAAAAAAGTTACAAGATAAACATGCATGCGAGGTGTTCACTGACACACAACCAACCTTTTAAGAATTTTAAAATAGCAGATGATTAAGGCTTTTTACAGGTTGGCTATCCAAGCAAAAACCTGGCAAAAAAAAAACTTGAACCAAACAATGCATGAATATTAATAAAAATTTTGAAAACAATATTATTATAATAGCCAATATGCGGTCGCGGATAACGCTTGTGAAAAAATAGTTACAAAATAATCGCTATCTACTTACGTAATATATTCATAAGTTCCACACAATTAAAAAGTCCGTCTATCAAATATTCAATAAGGAATTTTTTTTGAATATGATGGAATTTATACACCAAAACGAAAACAAAATATATTTACACAAAACGAATAATATAATAACTAACTAATGTCATAATGACTGACTGACATGCCAAGGTAAAAATAAATGGCTTAACGTCGTTTTTATAAGAGGACGAATTTGCCAACATCCAGTTATACCTAAAAACGCACGGACGTTTTTTTTTTTTTTTTTAAGAATGACAAGTGGCAAAAAATAAAATTGAATGGAACTCACGTAATAAAAAATAAAATAAAATAAACTAAGTAATCTGTACGATTGAAAAAATTTCAAATTAGCTAACAATTCCGTGTGATAACAAATTTCACAATAAGAATTCTTAGTAAGATGAATATCCCAAATGTACCAATTTCTCAATTTATATAAATGATTTTCCATACCACAATCACTAGTAAAGCGCAAAAAATCATACCCGAAAGGAAGTTCATACAGGAACTATGCCCAAGAAAATCCATTCAAGAATGGGATCCCACGCCAAACACGTGACCATTGCCAAGAAAAACATTATAATTTTTATACATTACATATTTTTGGTTTATATCTTCTTAGGTACACGGAAGTGTTAGTTAGTCTTCTTATTTTCTCTCAAGCAGTACACATGAAAACAAAGGGAAAAATTATAATACACAATATCATTAAGTAGGCATTTTACCTAACTCACCTAAAATGGAAAAATAAAACCTACAAACCTAAATAAAAGAGTATTTTTCGTTAAAAATGTTGCATAATTGACGATTTGCAAAAGGGGCAACGTAAGGTGGAAAAATATTAATAAAATATTAAACTATATGTGAGTGAGACCTAGTTCTAAACAATTTCATGCGGTTAACATGGACCACATCGCGATGCGAAGATACGCCACACTTTCTAACTAAGTAGTTAGTTGCTGAGATGCGACGTAGCACTTGGTATGGGCCTTTGTAGCATCTTGATAATTTTAATGATTTTCGTGATAATCTTCTAGGTGTAAATAGAAGAATTAGGTTACCTGTATCAAAGTGTTGGGGCTTCGTTTTTTTATCATATACAGCCTTTTGCTGTAACTGAGCCCTTCTTATGTTTGTAATTGCTTCCCTGGTAAGTTGGGAAGTCCATCTTCTTTTCTGTTGAACATTGAAAGAATTAACGCCATACATATTTACGTTTAAATCTATATCAGTTGTTGTAGCTGGATCTCGTGTGTGTAACACAGGAACATGGCGAACTATGTCCGTGGAAAGGACCGACGAAGAAGAAACACGATATTCTTTGCACCTTTTATATTGTAGCAGAGTGTCAACATCCTCTGGAAGGGGAGAGGACACCTCTTTTGTATGGCCGTGACCCAGCAATGATTTTGTTTCAAGTTTGGCAGGAACAGTGTCATGCTTTTCAAGCATTGGAGAACTAACTACTAACTTAACCTTTTCCGACATTGACACCTGCGAAAATATCTCGGGCAACGCTGCATCCTTGAGAAGGGCAGCTGATTGAACTACCTGCTTTTCACGTTGAGAAAGAATGTCCAAATAACATATAAAATTATTGTTAAACATTGTATTTATTCCTAATAATTGCGAAGAAGTTTCACCTGTCCCGCCATGTTTGTATAAATTTATAATATTGTTGTTACATTTTATATAGGCTTTATCATAATCAATGCAAATTTTATTTTTACAACAAAAATCGTTTCCCAATAAAATTTGACAAGACATATTTGTCAAAACGACAAACTTATGACGGAATTGACAGTTTTCAATAGTAAATAAGGTTTCAATTTCTCCTACAACATCTAAAAAGATATTATTTGCTGATTTCAATTGATGAATCATAGAATTATGGATAGGAATATTCAATTCGTTACAAAGTGTGCTAGAGATACAAGAAATCGTTGCACCAGTATCTAATAAAGCTATCCTATCAGAATTATAAATAGAAATTTTAACTAATGGCTTAACTTTGATATTGCTGTCTTCTGCGGCTGCTGGTTGATGAAGAGGCATCGTACTGGCTTCAAATGCATTGATCCTGGGGGCTGGGATCTCATAAGCACACGGGGAAGTAGGTGCGCTTCTCCAGCCTCTTTGATACTCCGGCGTAGGCTTGTAATAAGGTGAACGCCTTGGCGTGTAGTGTCGAGATTCTTCATTCAGAATAACGCGTTGCGAAGAAGGAAACGGTGCGTTAACAGAACGCGCAGACATCCAGGGACGTCCGCCGAAATATAAGGGTGTCGGGTCGCTATACCGACGAGTAAATGGTTGTTTTCTCGTACGATAAATATTTTCCGAAGACAAATTTGGCTTAGCGGCTAGATTTATAGGCATACTAGGTTTCTCGTCATAAAATAAGCTCATTTGTTTGAGAAGCAGTTTTAAATCATTCTTCGTTTTAAAAAGAGTACATGCCAATTTATTGCGATAATATGGTATAGCATTTTTGATATATTGCTTAATAAATACTGCATCTTCATCAATTTTCGCTTTCTGTGCTAATTCTAATAATCCGTAAAAATATTCTAAAGGTTTTTCGTTTGGCTCTTGCCTTCTTAGGTAAAACCTTTCTTGAAAGCTTACCCCAGATGCGAATTCTTCTATTAGAGCCTTTTTAATTACATCAAATGTTGAATCTTCCTTAATTATAGTTCTATAGAAGGCTAGAGCAGAGCCCTTAAGTGCAGCTGGTAGAATCGCTAATTTTTCTGCATCGTCAAGTTTTTTAATGGTGGCGATTGCGATGAATTGTTCAACAAAATCATTAATGTCTTCTTTTCCTGAGAAATGCATCTCCATCTTTAATGTCTTTATTGGTGAGGTCGGCAATCTTTACCAAATCTTTTGGTTACGGCGCTATCCACCAATTTATAATGGTGGTGATATTTCCACCAAAATATAATAATGAACCTGGGTGGTTCGTGGGGGCGTTGGCTCATAGATAGAATTTGCTACCTGTAAGTCCTATCAGCTGATCCTCGACATTTAAACAACGCTTCGAGTTTAAACGAATTTCACATTTATTACGATGTAAACATTGATTACACTGTTGAAAGAATTAAAAACACTTCAGGCTACATCAGCCTATAATTCGCAACACATTTAGTAAAACTAGAACGCTATATTGAAAAATGCATATATAAAACACGTGTTATCACATTCAAGGACACCAAGAGAATCTATATTGGCATATTCGATGAAGGGCGTTTAAAAATTATTTTATATTACTGGACCAAATGTCCTTTCGACAAGAAATCACCGCGGAGAATGCATAGCAAGCGCGGTGTACTTGTTACAGTACTTAAGTAGGTAAAAGTTCAAAAAGTCGATAAGTATTTAAAAACACACAGATTTACCTTTATATGATTTAGTTACGAGTTACATTCTATAAATACTTGGATTAAAAAACTGTATTTTAAATAACAAAGTGATAATGTGAAAGTTGACCAGGTAGAGCATATAGTGCTACCAATATACAATTTAAATCTAGGTATATTGACTACAATCTAAACAAACTTATAGTACAACTAGGACTGCCACAGATGCACGTTGAATATGCATCACCCAGTATCAAATTGGCAATTTGATCACGTGAACATCACGGAAGCCATTGGAAGCGACAGCTGTGAATGGGCTCCAAATGAATCAGCTATGGCGTCACTCAAGCAAGCCAGCGTTGGCTTTAGATATGTTGTATATTGATTGATACCACATACCTATCGAAATCGAATTACCGAAAGTCGTAACAGTCGAACATGAATCATATTTTATTTGTCACGTCCTTTCAGCCCCAAACATTCCTCCCTCGCTCCCTCCCACCACTCTCCTCACATCCCTCCCCTTACCCTCTGACTCATCTAAAGCTCGATGTAGTACCAATTAGTAGATGTGTGATGTGTGTGTGTGTGTATGTATGTGTGTAGTAAATTTCATCCATACCACCTAGATAATTGGCAATCTTCCACCGTACGTTTTACAAGAAACTTCTTACCACGTACGACCGCACTGTGGAATCAACTTCCTGCGCAGATATTTCCAAACGGGTACAACAAGGCAGCCTTTAAGAAACGAGCCTATAAATATCTCAAAGGCCGGCAGCGCACTTGTGACCCCCCTGGTGTTGCGGGTGTCTATGGGCGTCGGTGATTACTTACCATCAGGTGACCCGTCTGCTCGTCTGTCTCCCTCTTCTATAAAAAAAAATTATCGCCGCCAGAGGGCCTATATCTACTTTGCACGTAATGACCCCCCCCCCCCCCCCCTCCAAACGAAAGCATAAACATATCCACGTCAAAAGACTATAAAGAGTCGAATATCGAAAGAAGTTAACTAGTGTATGTTGTTTATTTTTTTCTCCAATTTTGATATACATGTGTATTTCGGGAAAGTTGTTCAGTTTGATGGGCAGATAAGTAGCCGAATAGCTTTAATTTATATTAGGTCTTTACCTATGAAATTGCCGTTTTGTATAGCGAATTTTAGGTAAACTCAATTTTCAGTACTAACATTTTTGCATTTTTCTTAGGAATTGTAAATCCAATATTTTTTATTTTTTTAAGCATTATTGGGAAGACATTAAGCTGACAGAAACTTAAATTTGATTTTCGAAAAATATTATCTGTAAAAAAATATAACAAATCTAATGATGAAATCGGACGACAATTAAGACGAACAATTTTCGAACCTTAAATTTTATATATCAAACTAAAAATAAAAACTTTATTTTATGCGTAAATTAATAACCTTGAAGTCAACTTTCAAATATAAGTTAAATGAAAAAAATTGCATTAGTATTATAGGAATTATGATCTCATTAATCTGTAAGAAAATTTCGGCAATTTCATAGGTAAAGACCTATTATTATCTTCATGACTTGAAACTTTAGGAAACGCAACAGAAAAAACATATTCTATGACTTCTGTATAAGAACCGGCGTTGAAATCTGAAGCCACTTTACTATTCCCGTCGGAGCTGGTGACCCTGAGCACCCTCAGATTTGGCGCCCCCTATTAGGTTATAAATATTTCGGTTTACACTCTGTGCAATCATATCCATGAAATTGTGAAATGAAGCTACAAATAGACGCTGAAACTAATTCAGTCACCTTAAATTTTCTGCTTTCATAGACAATTCTGAAAATCATAGAAATTTGGAACTGTTCATAAAAATGAGTATGACTTGTCCATGGTGTTTTATTCCATGGCATCATTCAGTTAAGACGTAAGTGTTAATAAGGGGACGATCTTTAGTAAATTGCTTTATTCAAGTCGTTTAGATTCCTTCTTAATGAAATCAGCGAGCCTTGGGCATAAAACTGTGATAAAAATGCAGAGTACGCAATGAGTTTACAAGTTTTTATGATTTTGAGTTTATTGGGTGAGTTATTTTTTTTGCCATTAATTGTCCCAATGCTGGACAAAGGCCTGTCTTCTTTCTTTCCACTGTTCGCGATCGAGTGCGATCTTGGGCCATTCTTTGTCGAAGTGTCGAATTCGTCCCTCCAAATAAAAAAATAACAATCTAATATTAGGTACTTATATTAATTATGAAATAATAAAATACTTTATACAACAAATACAATTCTTCACTTTTGATAGGAAAACCTGTCATTTTGAATTATTTTGTTGATTATTATCACCCAGTGATCACCCAGTATTCAGGAATTGGGTACCAAGGAGCCAATTTTTGAAAGTCACCTGGTGATTTTCGAGATTTCAAAATTAAAAAAGCCACGATAAACTCATAAAACTCAAATTGTTATGTTGGTCATTTTTTGAAATGACCAACATATATGACATATATGACCAATATATTTTAATATTGATCATTACTTTTGAGCAGTTTTTTTTAGAGAGACAGACTTTCAAAAATTGCCGGGAGCGGGAACGTTAAACTCGAGACAAAAAAGATCATCCCTGATCTTTTTGTCTGGAGTTTAGCGTTTCGAATCTACATTGATTGGAAGGTCATACCTACGCAATAAATTAGTTTTCAGATGCTGTTTCAAAGCATCACAGTCACAATGGAACAATGAAATCAGATATATTCGGAGCTAGCAACGAAATCAGTGCCTATTGTGTTAGTTGGCAGCATATTGTTTATGCTTTCAATTAATAATGAATAAAACAACTAATACAGTCGACTCAGGTCACTTTGAACATTTATGGTTAACTTTTTGAAGGTGACAGAGCTTTGAAAGTCCGTCTGGGGAAGTACCACCCCTTTGCTCTTTGCTGCCGTGAAGCAGCAGTGTTCGCAGTGCTGTGTTTCGGTATGAAGGGCAAGGGAGCCAGTGAAATTACCGGCACATGAGAGATACCATCTTAGTTCCCAAAGTGAGCAACGCGCTTTGCTGTCTTATTAGTGTCAAGATATTCCGTTAATAAGACAGTGGGTGCTATGGGCGGTGGTGACCACTTACCATCAGGTGGCCCACTTGCTCGTTTGCTCACATGTAACATAAAAAAAAAACTTTGAACGACTTTTAATCGTTGATGTCAATGAAACTTACTTTTGTATAGACTTGTTTTAGCCATAACATTTCGAATAAAAATCGGTACTTTTAATTATTTTGTGGTTCAAGGTCAGCATAAGAGTTTAATGTTACCCGAATTGACTGTAGACAAATGGGTGTGTATATGTCTAGTATATGTATATAAATTTTAATTAATGATTTGAAGGAAATTCATAATGATCAGTTCGATTATTGCTTTAGAGTTGAATATCGGTTGGAGAATGGCCAAATCGTATTCGCCGTTTGACAAAAATCTCCGACCATTCTATATATCTGTGCTCAAACCCAATTCTACTCTAGTAATAAACAAAAGGAGACGTTTAATCTCCGGCCATCTCTATGTACACCAGCTAGTAAAAAGGAAATAAGTATACTGAGTTTTACCCTGTAACTCTTCATATATTATCCTGTAGTTTTCACAAAATAAAAATTCATATCGCAAAAATACATCCATTTGTATGATGTGGCATGGCAACATTCATATCTCCATGGTCCACATTATGACTGTAAAATGAGGAATTAATAATACCTATCTCGGAATTAGAATGGAGATCTTTAGGGGAGGCCTATGTCCAGCAGTGGACGTCTACCGGCTGATATGATGATATATGATGATCTCGGAATTTTGTACAATGCCAAGGCGTTATGAAAAACAGCGAATTATCAAATTTGCCTGCGACATATCTACCAAAGTATATTCTAAAAGTTTCTCGTCCAAATTGGAGAAGGTACTAAAATTCGTCTTTCTGGTCTATGAATCATCCTTGTTAATCCAGAAAATCTTTCAACCTGTTGACTCTTTCGTAGATTTAGCCGCACCAGTAAACCTCAAAGATAAATTACTGTGGCTCTTGAACCCGGGATAAGATAAGGACGTTCTCAATCGTTCTAAAGAGGTTTTTATCTAAGTTCCAACCTCCTTGGAGAGCTCTCGGACTCACTCTAATCACGGCGATTAAGGCCGGTTAGACCTCTGCCCACCATCTTTTCAATTAATTAGCTGCGTGCGACTAAATGTCAAAGGAAAGTTTCGCAATCTGAGAGATTTAGGTTTTTCTCAGAATTTCATTTCAATTTCATTATTTGGAATCTTTGTTTTTAGCTTAGGATGCGGACTCAAGTTTAGATAGGTATACCAGGGGCTTTTTGGCGGGCACTCGGCGTGGAAGTTTGCCCCCTCGATTAAAATTTTGCTTTTTTGTGATTTGGTGGATAATAAGGGTATATAAAAGTGAAGGTATATGTGACAGGCTTATTTAGTGGCTTCTGCGCTGTAGGTCGCGGGTTTGATCCTCGCACAGGGCAAACATTTTTGGGATGAACATGGGAGTTGGTTTTGTGGCTTGGTGTTATTTATCTATTTATGCATCTATTTTGCTAAACTAACAATTATTAGTAAACTATGGAGTTATATATGAAAATCTTCCATTTAGCTAGTTTAGTTTAGAAACGCTATTTGAGTTACCCTATTAAGTTCTCAAATAGCTTGTCACCAGTTGATAAAATGAAAGGGGAGGTTTTAAGCAAACAAATTAAAAGCGTTCCACGCTTGATACGCAAATCTATTATACTCGTAGTAGGTTTCAGAACGTCACCGTTTTCTTTATTAGCAAAGATATAAATCCCCCCGTGCGTTACGAGCTAACGGCTAAGATAACTATTTAGTAATCTGGCTTGGATGCTGTCTTTCGCATAATCGGGCCGTTAAGACTGGTGTACGTACAGGGACTAGCATGGAACATTTTACACGATACATAAATTTTGTGCTAATGAGAGAGAGAGAACGTTTATTTCACACTACACATCAAAACGTTGAATAAATTTATATAGTGTGCAGCGTAGCACAACAAGGAAAAGGACACGACTCAGCAAAATGTCTACCTCGGGAGAGACAAACACGTTGATGTGTAGTCCCTGTAGACCGCGGACTATCATCGAACGACGCAATACATAAAGTTTGAATAACTGGAAATAACATGGAAATAATAAAAATTGCAATCAAGCGCTACCTCGCTGACTCGCTGAGCATTAGGAGGTAAATAGTTTATGTTTTGTTATGAACGTTATAAAATCTTAATCAAAATCTGCTTTGCGATAAAAAATTGAGAAAAATCTACGGAACCCTATACTGCGCGTGGCCTAAACTAAGCTTTTTTTATTTTTTAAGATTTTATTGGGTTTTCTCGTTTGTGATTTCTGTAGGGTGTGTGTATGTGTTAGTAAAAATGTGTCCTGGAAATCAATAAAGAACTTAAATAAATAGAAAACTTACTCAACAATAAATGAAAGTATTTTTAATTTTGTTCAGTACGCTGGCTTCATAACTGAATCAACCCAGACGGGAAGAGCAAGAAATTGCTTGCGACGACGTAATTATTTACATTTTTACGAGTGCTTTCTCATTCCACTGCCATTTTAAAAATGGTACATACACGTCGAAAGTATTTAATTAACAATTAAATATCAACTGGCTTTCGATAACGAACCATACTACAAAACAGCAAAAAACCGGCCAAGTGCGTGCGGCAACGTGCAGAGTTGGGTTCCGTGGTTGTTTTGTTTTTATTCTTTTAACGCCCAGCGAAGTTCAGCGCCTAATTGCTATGGCTTTTGTTTTCTATAAAATTAAGACGGTGTCGTATGGATTTTTTGGACTTCATTATACCTACCTTTTCTTATTTTTTCACTTGGCTCTAGCGGAATTGTATTTAACGTAAAAATGCTTACGTTCGAGGAAACCCATTAATTAAATCTGGTTGGATCTACTTAATTAGACAACCGGATAGTAATTACCAAGAATTAAAAATTAAAGATTTTTGTTAGCAATTACTTTTTAAAAGCTTCTGTTCGCAAAATAAAGAAAAGGTATTTTACAAGAAAAACAGACCTTAATCTCAATTTGTTCAAAAAATCCTGTTTCAAGGCTGAGACGAAATTGACTTGGCAGTTTTATCACATTTATAACTCACCTTTGAAAATGCGGGTCTTGCAGTCACGCAACACAAAAACAACCGGCCAAGTTCGAATCGGACTCGTGCCCTAAGGGTTCGGTACCCATCACCCACACCACATCATATTCTTCAAGCTTTTGCCCTTTGATTTTAAGAACTCCGTGTCCACTCTAATCTGACCTCTCTTTATTATGAATGTACTTAAAACGAGAGCTTACCTTACTTGGTTATGATTACTTGTGAGAAAAATATATTAAGACTTCTACTTTGCTTGTGCTATGAGACCTAGCTTCTAGCCAAATTTCATTATTCTAGGTCAACGGAAAGTATCAATAGGTTTTGGTTTGGTTCATAAATTTATGGAGATGGGGACATAAATAGACGTATCTTTTGATTATATTGCTGTAGAAGCTTGCAACTTTCACAGCTTCTAGGGTCTATAAACCCCAATATTTGATATTGATTTCAACTTGATATCTTTACCCGTTTGGGAGATGAAGGGTCTTGACTTGACAAACGGAATAACAAAGTGATCTTATAAGGGCTCCGTTTTTTTTTTCTTACAATACAATACTCTTTTATTGCACACAGATAACAAACAGTACAAAAAAACATATGTGGACATAAAATTAGAGCACAATAAGGCGGCCTTATTGCTAAAAAGCAATTTCTTCCACGCAACCTTTGGGTGTAAGGAAAAATAAAGATACAATAATGCGGTGGCGGTGCACAAAGATGAACTAAGTGAATATTGTATATTTAACTAATATTATTAATAAACATACATATACCTACACAATAATATACTACATACATATTAAATATGTATATACTACATAAACTATACATACATAAAATACATATAAACAAGCAACAGTATACAATGAACAACAACCACCATCAGATCACAGGAGGAGAGAAAAAGCTTAGCCAGAGAGAGAAAGGAAATGAGCTTTAATATTCCTTTGGAATGAGTCAAGCGAGGGACTTTTGCGATACGGTACCCTAAAATGGGTAAAATACGATTTGGGTAGATCGCATTCAAGGTTTGAACGAAAATGTGCCCTATTTTTAATTTGAAATTACTAAGTGTAATTTTCCTAAGCCATAAACATTTTTTTGCATTTATCCTCCTGAATAAGGCCGTCGAAATAGTTTAATACGAATTTATTAAAACTTCGTATAATCTTAAATTAATATTAACCTACCTAAAGTCTATTCCAAGTTGATGAGTCTACAGTCCTCCTTTCGTTTAAATTTGCCTCTGCAAAATAAATTGTTCAGAATAACATTGCGGCTTGTTTTTTTTGGTGTTTTTCGTTTTAGCTCTATCATAAGAATGGGAACACTTACGACCGTGGAAATTGGTATATTTATATTGCATAAGCTATAGAATATTAAAAAATAATGAAAAGTAATCCGATCGACAGCGCGTCCCTGACGAAAACGGTGTTTTTACCTAAGCGGTACAGAACTCTCGGTGAGCAAGTCCGCCTCAGTCGCTGCATAATATCTGCCCAATCAAGTCAGTTATGGAGAAGTCGACTTTTTTGAAAAAGTTCGGGAGAGTTGTTCAAATTTGTTGACTGGTCAACAAGTCCCTTTCAGTTTACAGAGGGCTACCACTTACACTTTATATGTATAGTGTGCCTGTTTTCCATTCAAACTTTCATTCCCATACATTTATCATTTATGAACATAAGAAACTTAGGTATTTGTAAAGTATTATTTAGTAGAAGTACCATTCATCGATCAAAGTAACTGTCTTTCTTTTTGCTCCACACGCTGCTTCCTTGATTGCTCTAAATTGGGCACCTGCATGTAAGTATATTATACAACGTATTAAGTTTAAAGGTATATTCATTTATTTGTTTGTACTTTTCTTGTACTCGTACACACTATCATCCGTGCCTCACTCAGCAGGGTTCATTGAAACCAGCTTATGCTGCGACTTCTAACGAGTGGGGTCCTTTTATTTATTGGGTGTCACAGCACATGTGACAAAACTTTTAACTTGTTTGTTTCTATTTAATACAGGTAGGTATTTGTTATTGCTGCGTGTTCCTTTTACTATTATAATGTGTTGTGTTTTGATGTCCAGAAATAATAAATATATCTCATTCTGAATTAAATTCCGCAAATCCTTTCCGGTGGAATCTCTGGACACGAAATTGAACAACTTTTATACTATGACTTTTGCAAAGGAGACGTTTAGATTAGTATCAGTACAGTTCTTAGTTGTACAGTGCAGTACAGTTCTTAGTTCTCGGCCATGTACAGTTCTTAGTTGTTAGCTTTGTACAGTTATTCTTTGACTTAAAAGTACATTACTAGAACGCCTTTATGTTATGATTTTTGTTAAATTCGGCATAGTTTCATTGTTATTGTTTACTTGTTATCCTGGTCCTGATATTTTTCTTTAAGCGGCCATACCGGCAACATAAAGTATGGTACTTGATGTGACGTACATTTCAAAATGTTTTCATTTAATTTTATTTTGTCTAGGCGGACCACTCACTGAGACATGAATGTTGTCATGCCAAACAAATGGGGGTATTTTAGTGATATGAAAATTTGTTTTCTCGGAAAAATTACAAGATAATACACGGAAAGAGTTACAGGGTAAAATAATGTAATTTTTTTTAGCAGGTGTACATAGAGATGACCAGAGATAAAACGTCTCCTTTGCAAAAAAAATTTTTGCTTCTTTATACAAAAATCGATCAGCTGACCGAGCCCATTTGTATGAAAAAGCATATATCGTTTTGCGAATTGGCAATTGGCAAAAGTCGTAGAATAAAAGTTGTTTAGTTTTATGTTTGGAGCTACCACCCGAGAGGATTCGCGCAATTTGCTTAACACCCTGTATGTATACTACTTACTGAACAATATTGCTGCGGTATGATAGGTAATTAGAGCGAGTTACGCAGAGCTAAGTGTTCGAGAGCTCAGGATGAGAACATGCCACGTGTAGAACATGTAAATTCAACTACTAATGTAGTAGAATAATGAATACTTAATTTTATAGAGGGCTAGCTGTTGCCCCCTGCTTCGTTCGCCTTAAGGCGATTAGATGTCTCGAATGGGTATTTTGTAAACTACTCCTCATTTAAAGCTTGTCAAGAAAAGTAGAAAAAAGTATATGTGAAACATAAGTTCAAGGATTACATTTGGTACATTAGTTTTTTCTTCAAGTCTTTGTATTCTATATTTAACAAAAAAAACTACAGTACATCGATTTGTGTATTCCCTACTGCTCCTAAAGCGCTGTGATATTTGGAAATATTTTTACGCTAATAAATTAAAAAACCCTTATTTTTTTAAATACAAAATACGATTTTTTTTTATCTCTTATATTTCATACGAAAAAGTAAGTTTTTCCTCGTTTTCGCCAAAATTCCGTCTCATCGTTGTTCGATTTTCCATGCACTTTTTTACCGAAATTAGTGGAATCTATGTTGGACTGGCAACAGAGCTGTCAGCTGTCATGTATAATATTTTTAGGGTTCCGTAGTCAACAAGGAACCCTTATAGTTTCGTCATGTCCGTCTGTCTGTCTGTCCGCGGCTTAGCTCAAAGACCCTTCGTACAAGAAAGTTAAAATTTAGTATGGATATGTATTTCATTCACGCCGAAAAAGTGGTAAAATAAAACCTAAGAAAATAAATTTTTTAGGGTACCTAAAAGTAAAGTGGGGGCGAATTTGGAAGTGATGACAAATTCAAAAACGAACTCAAAAACATATTAATTGCGAAATGTTATTATTCTGTGAAAGAGTTCCTTACTGACAAAGAATTGTAGAAATTTGTTAATTTATTTATTTAATTTTCGTATAGATTGCCTGAACAAGGCGTTGCATGCCATTGACATTTACTAGTTTTATAAGATGACATGTAATTTGCAACTGGATCAATAAATAAATAAATAAATATATATTTTTTTCTTGTTCAACCATTGTGTGGGGTATCGTTGGATAGGTTTTTTAAAAATAATACGAGTTTGCGAAGATCATTTTTCGATTTAGGGATCCGTTTGCGCAATTTTTTGTTGGAGTCGAGTGTCCGTCCCCCCCCCCTGCCAGCTAAACGGTAGTTAATGGAAATGTGAAAACATTCATAGTAGTAGTATATATGATGAAATTAAAATAAAAACTATCACAGCTAAGTAGGCTTCATAGGATAATGAGCTATAGCTGAAAAACTGGAAATAATGTAAATAGCAGTAGCAATCAGGCGTTAAGACTTCGCATAGTATTACGATGTAAACATTTTATGTTATGAATGTTATGAAATACTTAGTCAACACCTGCTTTGCGATAAAAATCGTAAAAAACTACGGAACCCTATATTGCGCGTGGCCCGACACGCACTTACCTGGTTTTTTCGTTTAGGAACGCACTATTGTCATTTTGATTTGTCTTGCTACGCAAGCATATTTTTTGGAAAATTTATCTGGTCTTTGTAGTGCCGTGTATTCTCCAACTTCGACACTGGCAAAATTGTCCATGTTGACAGAAGCCATATTACAATTTGATTTGATTTGATCACATTATTTTGGTTTTTTGGTGCTAATTTGACGAGGCATTATATTTGTTGCCTAATTTGATTACAAGTGCGGTGAAAAATTAAGTTAAAGGACCTTTTTGTCACTTGTAACTAATCAATTTCTCACACGGGCCCCCTTTGATGCTCCCTTCTTGATGTGAGGAACATTTTGTGACTGCCCATTAAACTGAACAACTTTTACTAAGAAATAGGTCGATTGAAATAGGTGTATTTGGTGCCGATGTTAAAGAACGCAAGACAGAAGACTTCCCTTCCCTTCCTTTCCTTGCTCCCCTTTATTTGTGGAAGACGGCCTCATCATCAAGGTGCCGATCTTCTTCAGCGGATCAGGAAACCTTTTTGGAAGCAATAAAGTCCATTTTAAGACCGCAAAACTAAATTTTGTTTGTGAAGGTTTTTTGCAGATTTCTAAAAAACTGTCAGATTTTTCTATTCACAAACTTCGGAGATAAGGGGGGGGGGGGGACCGGTATTTTTTTGACATTTTTCATCATAACTTGAAAACTAAGAGTTGTAAAAAGATACAAAAATATATTTTAGAATGTACAAGTAAAGCCCTTTCACATGATACCCCACTCAACCTAGTACCGATGATTTGAAATTTTGCCCCCCTATTTGGGCCCCCTTTACATTAATATTCACAATTTTTTTCTTAATTCTTTCACGTGCAATTAAGTTGGACAACCATATTCTAAAAATTTTTCAAATTTCATGTCGATAGCATGAGTGGTTGCCGAGATATACAGGTGTGACAGACAGACAGACAAAGCGGCACCATAAGGGTTCCTTTTTTTTACTATTTTGGTATCGGAACCCTAAAAATAACCTAGTATATTTTAAATATGAAAATTGCATACAATTTATTCTAACCAGTCATTTTTGCGAGATATGGCAACATTGATTCAGACAGACAGACAAAAACACAAAATATTGCCCAAGCTCTGAATCGATAAAAAAGTCCAAGTAAAGTTTGAAAAATATTCAATGTACAGAAACGGACCGGTTAGAGTTTTATTATAGGTATAGATGGGAAAAAGCCGTAGTAGAAGTGTAAACAAGTACTCTAGAGGATTGATGACAATCTCTGATCAAAAATAATGTATGAAACGAGTTTACTGGAAAGTTACAAGGACTCAATACAATGTAAATTTCGAAGCCCAGTGATACAAAATAAACAACTTTATCAAACAAAACAAAAAATAAAAAATATTTTTTTTTGTTTTTGGCATCCTGAGTGGTCACGTGATCATCCAATTTCGTATGAGAAGTTGAGAAGTTTTATCTAGGTTTTTGTACAAACAACAGATTTCTTTCAATGACATATAATTCTTCAACAATCTTCTTATTTTATTAACTTGTTCTATCTACTAAAAAAAAAAAAGAGGGGAGGCCTTTGCCCTGCAGTGGGACACCATACAGGTTACATAAAAAAAAAACTACTCAAGGTAAAGAAAAGCATACATTATGCCTGAATTTTACGGAAGCAAATATGACGTGGGTACCGTAGGCTTTACACAACTCGGAAAGTAATCCCTAAGGGTCTTTTTATTCCCTTACAAATGCCCTCCGAGGATTGCAGGTACCTTTATCGTCTGCGAAGGCTGTTCAAAGGTCAAAGGCGATACGTGGCAGCCAATTAGGGAAACAATCAAATTAGGCATATAGCCGTGGAAAGAATCAGGTCTTATTTAGTCAGAAACGTGTTGTTACCGTCATACATTATGTAACAAGTAAGTGGTATAACTCCGGGTGCACCTTTGAACTTTATTCGTGTTATGAGTGGAAACTGAGTTTGTATACAAGGGACGGTGTATCGAAAACTGAACAACTGAACGAGCATGCTAAGTCAACACAGCTGAACAACTTATCCAAAGAAAAATTTTTGGGAAATAAAAAAATATTGCCTTTTCCATTCAAACTGTTTAGATCAGATTGAGCAATTTGTATGGAGAGGTAAGTATATTTTTTTCCATTTTCCAAAAATGTTTCTTTGGGAAAGTTGTTCAGTTTCTTTGACTGAGTACATCCCTTTCAGTTTTCAGTACACTTTCCCTTAAACCCTATTTAGGGTTCCGTAGTCGACAAGGCACCCTTATAGTTTCGTCATGACCGTCTGTCTGTCTGTCCACGGCTTAGCTCAGAGACCCTTAGTACTAGAAAGTTGTAATTTGGTATGGATTATGGTATACATTTAATTTACGCCGACAAAGTGGTAAATAAAATATTGAAAAAAATTTATTTAGGGTACCTCCCCTACAAGTAAAGTGGATATGATTTTTTTTCTTGTCTACCCCATCGTGTGGGGTGTCGTTAGATAGCTCTTTTAAAAACAATGTGACTCTTCAAATATCATTTTTCGATTTAGGGATCCGTTTGCTCATACAAAAAACGGGGATTTATTTATTATCATTTATTAAAATGGGCCGTTAAACTAAAAAAAGTTTGACTCGGCACCAATCCGCAACAATTACACTATTTAAAAAACTACATACAACCTGAACAAGTAACATGATAATTACATAGCAATAGCAATAGCAATCAGGCGCTAGGACCTCGCTGAGCATAGATAATAGACAGTTTATGTTATGAACGTTATGAAATTCTAAAAGTAAAATCCTAAAAAAACTACGGAACCATATACTAGTATATATATATATTCTTTGTGTGCAATAAAGAATATATATATACTGCGCGTGGCCCGACACGCACTTGGCCGGTATTTTATTATTATTTTATCAGCCATGGTTGTCCCACAGCTGGGCAAAGGCCTTTCCCCTTCCTTTCCCTCCACTAGTCTTCTCTGAGCCTTGAAAGCGTCGAATTCATGGCGCTATGTGCGCCGTGGTCGCCCTCGTCTGTCTCTCGGCGGCTGCCTGATGATTGCGGTCTTGGCTCAGAGTTTCAGGGCCATACAACTTACGTGGCCAGCCTCGAAGACTTTACGGAAAAAAAAGCTTTTCATAGAAACTGCATCACGTGATAGTGAATTTTGAATGGGAACTATTTTTTTTTGTTGGTTCAACCTACGTGTCTTAGAGAAAGTGGTTGGTTTAGTGTCACTTTTCAGTTTTCACACAGCTAGAGATGTCTTTTTACACCATAGAATTTATAATACACTAGTTTTACATAAGCTCCTTTTCCGTCTAACGCCGTTTTTAAAACCAATACCATTCAGTAGAAAATTGACGTAATATTCTGAAAAAAATATTTGTTTTAGTTGAGGATATAGCAAAGTGAAATTCGCTTACAATAACATAATTAGATGAACTTGTCTCGATAGAAAAAAATCGTAAAGTTGCCTCTTTTTCAAAAGTATTTTCAATACCATGCCTAAAATAATAAACTTATGGACCTTATTTTTAGACTTACCTTTATCTAAAATGTATATCTAGTGAAATTCGCTAAGATGGATGTTGTAGTGTTAGTTTCCTAATTATGAGAACTAAATACCTACGAAAAGCGCGAGCGCCGCGACTCCGAGGACATCGACAGTCGCGCGCTGGCGCTTACGGACGACGGACCTGTGTCAATTTTACTCCCGACGTGCGACGTGCAGTGATTTTTCGAAATTCAGAATATTTTTTATCACGAGACTGAGATTGTGACGGCGCAATGGCTAATAAACATAACAAACGAAAAAAGTCATTGCGAGCGATATCAAGAACAAACAGGACGAATGCATTACAAAGAAATGCAAAGTAAGTACCTACAATTGAATAAGTTTTAATTTAAAACTCAAAAAGACAATTATATGATATTTTTATTATTCTTCACTTTTTCTATATAAAATATGGGTTGTAATTTTATGTAAAAATTATAATATAATAGTATTTTAGTGCCACAGTATAGTGAAAGCAGTATACTTAATCAAAGACGAAATAATTAAGGGCGCTTTCTTTGATATGTTAAGTAATGTAGAAATTTCTGTGCCTTAATGGGACACAGTCAACCGAAATCAGTAGGTAGTATTAAGTACTAAGATTATTTCACCAGATTTTTAAAGTTATAAGAAGATTGTTTGTTTTAAATTACTTGCCATTCTAGCTTGCTATGTATTTGTTACTTATTGTGTTTCCAGTATTTTCTCGAATGTAACGTAATGTATTTTTTTTCACTTATTTCAGTGCATTAAGCTCTGGTAGCAAAAATGATGTTTTGGCGTCGAATAAATGCATCACTGAGCAGCACTCGTAAGTACAATTTATTCATAGGGAGAGGGCGCCACTGCCCAAGTATACATTGCTCGTAACTTGCTCCGTTTGTTAAAATTAATTAAAAACCCCACAGTGTTGATTAAACATCATCGATAGCAAATAACAAGTGTGAAGGAAGTGCTGTATTGTTGGCATAGTATACAGTTAAAATCTGTGTCTTTTGAAAGTCTGGAACGTATTGTGTGAAAGTGACAAGTGCATTTACCTCAAGTTTGATGTGTCAAATCTGGGAAATTAATATCTTATCCATTCCTATGGAGTTGGAGTGAGTTCAGCAACCAAAAGATTTAATTGCGGAACAAGTTTTAGAAATGGCCAAACAGATTATTGGTTCGTCATGAGTATTCCGAGTGTCGGCATAAATACAGAAAATTTTCTTACTACCTACAACAGCTGACTGATTACTGGCCAAACAGACTGGTTCGTCGTGAATATTCCGTGTCAGCATAAATACAGAACTACCTACAACAGCTGACGATCAGCGCCGTGACGACACGCAGTGACATCAATCATACGGCTCGATAGCTCAGCGGTTAAGTAAGGAGGTTTGGAATCTGATAACGTCACGACACGGCCCGAGTTCAAACCCAGCTCATTTTGACAATTATTTTTATTTAATTTTTAAGTGACATTAGAGTTTTGTTGTACTTTTTATATATTTTTTTTTGTTATTATTAATTATTTTGGTTCTTTATTGACAAGTTTTTATAAATTTGCATTTAAGAATTTGCAAGCTAAATACCTACTAGAGGAATAATAATTAAAAATAACAATTCACAATACAATGTTCTAGTTTTACCTTAATATTAATTAATCTTGTTGATGATTTTTAATTTTACCTAATTAAATTATAATTTTATTTTGCTTTGACATACATATTCGATCGATTTTTTTTTTACATAATACTATTATTACTTGAATTCGTATTTAATGTGAGTGTTTTGCATACATAATATTTTTTTTTTTTTTTTACCACATAGGTATATATTATTATCATCTGTTTTCTTTTATACAATGATTTTAACAATCATTTATTAATGAATTAAATTGAATTTATTCTTAATTTTATTTAAAGCGAACACTATAGGTATCTAAACTGAATTTGTATTGTCTTTGTGTTATTTTGAATTTATTGTAGTATTGTTACCTGAGTCTCGCATTTGGCGTTTTTCCTTGTTTTGAGTTATTTAGTTGTTTTTCTAGCCATTTATCATTTTTATAATTGTAATTTGTATTATGATGTAATTATGACATTATATTTTAAATAGACTTTGTATGTTAGGCTTCTATTATTATTAACTTTACCTTTAATCGTTAATAATGGAATAATTATTTTAACACATGAATTGTTGACTGAATTTTTTCTCTTTTGAGTACCCATATTATTTTGTGTTTTTGTGGTAAACTTTTTATTTGTTTGATAATTATTATTATTTATGCCTATTTATTGACTGTCCTTTTAGAACGTGTATATATGGATCCTCCCTCAAATTTAAGAGTGCCATGTCCCCACTGCCCCGTAGCAGTGGACCCTGCAAGAACAAAGCGTTACACACACCGTGGTCTTAAGCTTCACATTAGAAGCAAGCATAAAGACGTGCATAATGCGCAGAACTTTTCGGGGACTACCTATGACAGTCAACCACTCGTGCCTCCGCCACTGTCTACATCCGGGCCGGCCTTGGATTTTGATATCCTCCCTGAATTGAAAGCAAAAACACGGGTACTCAAACATATTCCAAAAGGTGCTCGATGCGCTGTAGCTGGGAAATTATTTTCGGTGATAGAAGAGTGCTTGAGATCTAATAGCAAAGAGGCATGGTTTTCGTTACTTTCTTTTTCCTTTTTCGGGCTAAGAGTGCCAGATCAAAGCGACAGTAGATCCTTGACGGCTAAAGTCAGGGAAAATATTGACAAATTATGTCCATACTTTCCTCCGGGGGAGATAACCGCGCGCCCATCCTCTCATTACAAGCGTATTGAGGCAAAAGTGCACGACGGAGACTTAAGAGGAGCGGTGCGTTTATTGGTCTCGAACGATGGTCTTGCTGCTGCGGACCCCGCTACTTTGGTCGCGCTGCAAGAGAAACATCCGTCTCCTTCGCGACCCAATATAGCTCCCTCCGATCCCGACCGCGCGTGCCCTAGCCTTACAGTTAGAGGCGAAGATGTTTCCTCGGCTTTATGCTCGTTTTATAACAGTTCTGCCTCTGGTCTAGACGGGATTAGGCCACAACATCTTAAGGAACTGATTTCCCCATCGGCAGGTGACAATGGGACGCGTCTTTTGGGAGCCCTGACACGTTTGTGCAATTTCTTGCTAATGGGCATGCTTAACCCGGAGGTTTGCCCATATCTCTACGGTGCTACTTTATGTGCTCTTTCCAAGAAAGACGGTGGAATACGTCCTATAGCCATAGGTAACACCATTCGCCGCCTTGTGGCGAAGCTCGGTTGTCGGGCTTTTAAGGGACAGATGGCCTCTTACCTCCAGCCACAACAGTTGGGCTTCGGAACAACATTGGGGTGCGAAGCGGCAATACATGCCACCCGGACTTTTGCGATGGATGCGAATAACTCTAATAAGGTAATCCTAAAGTTAGATGTCAAGAACGCCTTCAATAGTTTGGAGAGAGATGCCATCCTAACAGAAGCGAAGGCCCAGGTACCGTCATTGTACCCTTTTCTACACCAGTGTTACGCGGCACCAACCAACCTCTTTTATGACGACTCAATGATCTTATCCCAGGTAGGAGCCCAGCAAGGTGATCCTCTGGGTCCCCTGATTTTTAGTCTGGCGATACATAAAACCATTGGTGCCCTTAAGTCTCCGTTAAACATTTGGTACCTGGACGATGGTACAATTGGCGGTACGGCTGAGGAAGTCGCTGAGGACGTGGAAAACCTTTTCCCCAGTTTGGAAGAAATGGGCCTGGTGGTGAACGCCAGCAAATGCGAGGTTTTTCCTTGTGGGGTAGATGCCCTTGCTAGTTGTGCGAAGATAGAAGTTTTGATACCGGGATTAAAAATTTTAAACAAGGATAACTTCGCTCTGCTGGGCTCTCCAATATTTCCTGAGGGTCTCCCGGATTTTCTTCAAGAAAAAAAGACGTTGTTTTACAAGGCGCATGAAAATTTGAAGCACTTGTCAGCCCACGTCGGCCTTACCTTACTCAGGAACTGCCTCTCCTTGCCCAAACTGATTTACACCATCAGAACCTGTCCAACATGGATATTTCCGCAAGATGTTGCTGATTTGGATGAGGTTCTTAGGAGCTCCTTAGAGGAAGTCCTAAACGTCAGCCTGAATGAGAGGGAGTGGCGGCAGGCAAGTTTGCCGGTTCGTCATGGGGGGTTGGGCGTAAGGCGGGTGCAGGACACCGGGCTGTCGGCTTTCTTGGCCTCTGCGAGTGGGGTATCGCAACTTGTTACTCGGATCCTTTCTTATGAAGGTAACAGTTTTGTCATCCCTTTTGCAGATGAGGCTTTAACGGCCTGGACTGCTGCCTGCCCTAATAACCCACCTCCAGGCAGGCCTGAAATGCAAAGTCTGTGGGATGATCAATGGGCCAAGTCTGTCATCGACCATCTTATAGAGTCGTCTACTGGGGTGGACGTGGCTCGACTTAAGGCTATGTCATGCCGTGAGTCTGGTGCCTGGCTTCACGCCCTGCCATCACCCCACGTGGGCACTCTTCTTGATAACAATTCACTTCGTGTTGCAGTGGCTCTTAGGCTTGGGTGCAAGGTGTGCGAGCCTCACGCTTGCAGGTGTGGGGCGTGGGTTGACAGTAGCGGCCGTCATGGCCTTAGCTGCAGACTGTGTGCTGGCAGACATCCACGACACCACGCACTCAACGAAATTATTCGTCGTGCTTTAGTGTCTGCCGACATCCCTTGTGTCCTGGAGCCACCTGGGCTGTGTCGATCTGATGGCAAAAGGCCAGACGGCCTGACTTTGATTCCCTGGGCAAAAGGCCGATGCCTCTTGTGGGATGCCACCTGTGCCTGCACCTACGCGGCTAGCCACCTGCCCCGGACCTCACGTTCTGCTGGCGCGGCCGCCGAGTGGTTGGCTAATCAAAAATTAAATAAATATTCGGACTTGCTAGGGTGCTATGATTTTGTACCTTTCGCAGTTGAGACCTCGGGGGTGTGGGGCATAGCAGGGAAGCGTTTTGTGAGCGAAATTGGAAGGCGCTTGAGGGAGCGCGGTAATGACCCCCGTGCCGGCTCGTTCCTGGTCCAACAGTTGTCGCTGGCCATTCAACGCGGTAACGCGGCCAGCGTCATGGGTACGTTTGGACCAGGTGCGAACAGGGACGGGGTACTAGACTAAAGATTTTTATCTGTATGACTTTTTTATGTAAAAAAAAAAATTAAATTATTAAAGTAGGCACAATCAACAATGTAGACTCATAACAACACTTAATTTAAAAAATAAACCTTTTCAAAAGAAAAAAAAAAAATTATTCATTCCCTAGACTGGACATATTTTTATTTTACTCGATTATTCACACAAACTATGCCCACGATCATTTTCATCGCTATGCCCACGTTTTCTCACTGCAATTCTTATATGTTATCCCTGTGTTTGGTGGCTTCCACACATTGATTGCACCATATCAGATAGGTATATATGTAATATATTATGTAAAACAATTCATAAAATCTACATTTGTTGTTGCAGGGAAACTTGTCAAGATAAGCCTCTTCTCGTGGAATCTGAAAATCAAGAACACGAGTTTCAACCAGTGTCAGGAAGACGCATCATTGATATTAGATACTTGTTGAGCCAATTACAAGAAAAAGCACGACACAACAATTTATTCGACTGCAAAGCGGAAAATTTTCAGCTTATTAGTGAAAAAAGGATTGGTCTACTATCCGTATTTAAATTTGAATGCAGCATGTGCAAACAACTTTGCCTTATAAAATCCGAAAATACAGACACAGCTAATATAAATGTCAATGTTGCAGCTACTACTGGCATTATAGCATCAGGGATCGGATACTCACAATTCGAAGAGCTTCTTTCCTCTATGAATATAAACATATTTTCTACTAAACTTTACAATAAACTGCAGGAACAAGTCTATGATAGTTTTGAAAAGACAGCAGCCGAATCCATGAAAGCTGCTGCTGAAGAAGAAAAGGAGTTGGCTATCGCAGAAGGTCGTACCAAAAACGGTATACCAGTGATTGATGTTTACGTCGACGCTTCTTGGTGTGCTCGCTCATACGGATCCAACTATAAGGCTGCGTCTGGGACTGCAGCAATTATTGGAAGAAAAACTGGCAAAATTCTTTTCTTAGCGGTCAAAAATAAATATTGCCTTGTGTGTGCTCGTGCAGAAAGCAAAAATTCTCCACCTAATAAACATAAATGTTACAAGAATTTTGATGGTTCATCGTGTTCTATGGAAGGTGAAATAATAACTGAAGGGTTTCAACAATCTCTTGCAATGTATGGCATTATTTATAAAAGAATGATTGCAGATGGAGATGCCTCGACGTATGCAAAGGTACTAAAAGCAGATCCATATAAATCCCAAAATATCACAGTAGAAAAAATTGAATGTAGAAATCACATATTACGAAATCTGTGCAAAAAAATGCGTAGTCTAATTACAGAGACTAAATTTCCTCTGGCTCATAGAAAAACTTTGACGAACCTGAAAATAATGTCCATGAGAAAAGCAATAGTCAGATCAATAAAATACCATAATACATCAGAAAAAACAAAAGACATATAGACTATAAAAATGCTTCACAATGATGTTATCAATTCCCTATCACATGCATACGGAGATCATAGAATGTGTCAGGATTATAACTGTGATAAAGAAAAAGTTTATGGTGAGGGGTTAAAATCTATTAAAAATTCAACATTTATTTTTCGACTTAACTCAATCATTTCCAATGTTGCTGCAAAATCACGAAGTTTAGTAGAAAACGTAAATACGAACATTGTCGAATGCTTCAATAATGTCATAGCAAAATATATAGGAGGTAAACGCATAAATTTTGCTTTGAAACAAGGCTACCAAGGAAGAGTTTCTGCTGCGGTGGTATCATTTAATGACAAGGCAGCAATATCGCATGTGTTTAAAAGATTGACTGATAAAAATCTATCAGCAGCAGGTGTGGCACGAAATTCGGAAGTTGAGTTTGATGACTTTGCGGCGGCAGCAGGCTCTGAGGCAGCGGCAACTCCAGCGAGAAGTATGGAAGTTATGGCAGCAGCAGCCTCTGTGACAAAGTTATGCCCAGCAGGATTGGCGGAAGTTGTAGAAAAAAAGAGAGACAAAGAGAGGGCGCAGAAAAGAAAAAGTGATTTAGAAAATTCTAAAAAGATAAAAAAATTCAAAACAGCACCACATTCAAAACAAAAACAAAATGATTATGGCCCGGCTAGTTCTGAGCCAGATATGTCTCCATTTGATCTAGAAATAGCCAAAAAAGAATTCGCCAAAAATTTACAAACACTTACTGCTGACAGAGAGGCAATCGAGCGTAATACGATTTATATATATATCATTGTTTTACCTCGTAATCTCTAATAATCAGCACTGTCATGTCAATAAGTTCAATAGTATATGAAAAATTATGAAAAAAGATAATGTTTAAAGTCAATAAATAATCCTATTAAGCTTTCATTTCAATTTAACACACTTAATAAAATCAATTAATAAAAATTACCTTCCTTTACATACTGCATTATTTTATACTGTGGCGTTTTCGTCCGCGGCCAAAGGTCACCGGAGTTCATTTCAAAAGGGCTCTCGCGTAACGCAAATGCAAGTCTCCTGGGCGCGCGAAATACCTAAAGTTTTGGAACAAGGAGCCCTTATTGCTAGGTCTCCGTGAGCTAAATCTTAGAGTATTGATAGATCTTGGAGCTCGCGGAGATCTATCAATAATCTAAGATTTATATATAGGTATATTCTCACAATAATGGCGGCGTTTAAGCTAATCGTGTCACGTGTCGTTTGTTATCATGATTTTCTAGCAAATTTATTATATTAGGTCACGTAGGTCTTTACTTTAGAGGTCTTTGCTTTTTTTGTATCGAGTGTCGGGCTATGTTTCTTGGGGAGTGTCGGGGGGAGTGTCGGGCTATGTTTCTTGGGGAATAACTGTATATTATACAGTCTCAGTTTCCGGCAGAACGAACCACTTTCTCGAAAAAACATGGCTACTAAAATGAGAAAAGCTTTTGGTCGCCCAGGGCACGAGGTTTGTATGGGAAATCCAGTACAAATCGTAAATTAAGTGTATGGTTATATTTATATCATTAATGTATGTATGTATGTAAAGTACTGCTTTTTATATTTATTTATTCTCAATTTATACTATGTTTATTTACTGCAGGTATATATGTAAGTAGGATGTATATGTATAATACAAATTAACAATTAGGTAGGTGTCTTTTTTTAACCTCCAATTCTCACACTCTCACTTATACTGCTTTCAACAATGAATTGTAAACTTAAGTGGATAACTATTATTGGCTCACATTTGTAATTATATAAATCTACTAACTGTTGCCCGCGGCTTCGCACGCGTGAATTTCGTATTTATGTTGTTACCGGTTTTCCGAAGCAATGAGATACTTTCCCGTCATTTCGGGGTAATTTTAAACTAAGGAAAAACAGGACTAACCCTGCGCAAATCAATGAGTATAATTCAAAATCCAGCTGAATTTTATATAATATACAGACGTTACTCATAAATTACTCAGAACAGAGGAACTTAGCAGCAGTATTCTAACAAATGTAAAGAGAGAGATGAGAGACACCTTTTTGTAATATTTCAAAACAGAGCCAATTCGCAGAAGTAATTGAGAAAAACTAAAACCCTCCCCCCTCTGTCTCTCCCCCTCCCCCCCTGCCCCTCCCTCTCCCCCTCCCTCTCCCCCTCCCTCTCCCCCTCCCTCTCCCTCTCCCTCGACCCCTCCCCCTCCCTCTCTCCCTCCCTCTCCCCCTTCCCCTCCTTCTCCCTCTCCCTCTACCTGTACCTCTCTACATCTCCACATCTCCACATCTCTATAAATTAAATTAAAATTCTTGCCAAATTTGGAATCTCTAGACCCAGTGGTTTGGGCTGTGCGTTGATATGTCAGTCAGTCAGTCAGTCAGTCAGTCACCTTCTTCTTTTATATATATAGATATCATAAGGTAAAGTAAAGCTGTTGTTATCCTAAATAAATAAAAGAAAATTTAAAAAAAATGGTCCGAGTACTATATATTCACAAATGTTTATAGTTCAGTATGAAGCATTTCTAAAGGAAATATATATTTATAAACTTCAAAGAAATCCTTCTTAACTGAAGGTTTTGAAGCGCTGTTGAATCCGGTCACGCTCATTAAATTTTAATTATTACTCGGAAATTCAATCCTGAGACCATTTTATCTGCCTCTTGTTAAGCCTCGAGTACTCTACAGGGGTAAATCGAGTTTTTATCATTTTTGAATTTGCGATTTGTCTGCTTAATGAAATAACAGATAGGCTGTAGACACCGACAAGTCAGTGCATTCATTAAACTTATAATATGTGCTCTGTGAAAAAGTAATAAAAAAAATTATTTATTACATCCAAATAAAAAACCGGCCAAGTGCGTGTGGGGCCACACGCAATATAGGGTTCCGTAGTTTTTTTCGATTTTTATCGCAAAGCAGGTGTTGACTAAGTATTTCATAACATTCATAACATAAGTAGAGGTCGTAACGCCTGATTGCTACTGCTATTTACATTATTTCCAGTTTTTCAGCTATAGCTCATTAATATGTGAAGCCTACTTAGCTGTGATAGTTTTCCTTTTAATTTCATCATATATAGTACTACTATGAATTTTTTCACATTTCCATTAACTAATGTTTCGCTGGCAAGGGGGGGGGGACACTCGACTCCAACAAAAAATTGAGCTTGCAAGCTGAATACTTCGCAAACGGATCCCTAAATCGAAAAATGATCTTCGCAAACTCACATTATATTTTAAAGACCTATCCAACGATACCCCACACAATGGGGTGAACAAGAAAAAATAAATTCACCCCCACTTTACTTGTAGGGGGAGGTACCCTAAAAAAAAATATTTTCTTAGATTTTATTTTACCGGTGGTCTATTTAACCGGTGGCGGCATAGACCACAAGAGCAGACGAGCGTTCTAGAACGTATCAAAGTAGAGAGATTGCAAGAGGAGGATGACAGAAAAGAATACTTGAAAGGCTTGAGTGAAAGATTTGAGAACCTGGATGAAGTAAATGATATTGAATGTTTGTGGAATGAATTTATAGATGGAGTAGTAGGTATAGCTGTCAATGTTTGTGGGGTGTCAAAAAGGAGAAAGGGTGGAAAGAAGAAGAATATGTGGATGGATAAAAGTGTACAGGCAGCTGTTTGTGAGAAGAAGAAAGCATGGTCAGATTGGTTAGCAGTAAAAGCTAACCAAAGAATGCAGAGGGCAACAAGTGATGACGTAAGTGTAGCAAGAAAGGTATATAAAAGAGCGAAAGGTATTGTTAAGGAAGTTGTTGAGAGAAAGAAAGAGGAGTGTAAGGATGAGTTTGACAGAAGGCTTACTGAAGATTTCCAGTCCAACCAAAAGTTTTTCTGGAAATCCATACGGACAGCCCGAGGAAAGTTCGGAACATCGGAGCTGAGTAAAATCAGAAGCCAGGATGGAAGTATTATAAAAGGTGAAGAATGTGTTCTGAGGAGGTGGAAGGAATATTTTAAAAGTCTGTTTGAGAGAGAAAAAGCAGAGGCCAGTGAACCTAGGTCTTCTGTGGAAATGAATGAGAATCAAGAAGAGAATTGTGTAAGTGAGATAAGTATGGATGAGATTATGAAAGCGATGAAAAGTATGAAATCAGGTAAAGCAGCTGGGTATGATAGAGTGTCGGTCGAGATGTTGAAGGCTGCGCGAGGCATTGTGGCTAGTCAGTTGTACCGCCTTTTCAACTTGTGTTGGACGAACGGCCAAGTACCAGGTGACTGGTGCAAGGCTGTGATTGTGCCGCTGTACAAGGGAAAAGGGTCAAAACAGGACTGCAAAAATTATCGCGGGATAAGCCTTCTCAGTGTCGTCGGCAAACTGTATGCAAAGGTTTTGATTGAAAGAGTGATGAAAGATACTGACGAAAAAATATGGGACGTACAAGCGGGATTTAGAAAGGGAATGGGATGTACAGATCAGGTCTTTTCCTTGCGGTGCATAGCTGAAAAGTTTTTGGCTAAAAACCAAAAAGTCTACTGCGCGTTCGTGGATTTGGAAAAGGCCTATGACCGAGTGGTGAGGAATGAATTGTGGTCAGCATTGTCTATGTATGGGGTAAACGGTCATCTGATTCAAGCACTGAAATCTCTCTATGAGGATTCCAGTGCTTGTGTCAGAATAAACGGGGCGTACACTGAATGGTTTAGCATCGAAAAAGGTGTTAGGCAGGGATGTGTAGCGTCACCTTGGCTGTTTAACCTGTTCATGGATAATTGTTTGATTGATCTGAAAGAGAGTATGTGTGGACTGAGAATGAATGAGTTACTCATCAAATGTCTTCTCTACGCTGATGACCAAGTTGTACTTGCGTCATCTGCTGACGAGTTGCAGGAGATGGTAACAATGATGAATGTGGCTTTGGACAGGAAAGGAATGAAAGTAAATGTAAGCAAGACTAAAGTAATGGTACTTGAAAGAGAAGAATGTATGACAGAGTGTACTATATTAATAGACGGTGAACAAGTCGAACAAGTGAAGGAGTTTGTGTATCTGGGCTCAAAGTTTACGAGAGATGGAAAGTGTGAAAGTGATATTGAAAGAAGAGTGAATGCTGGAAACATGGTGAATGGTGCCCTGCACGCCTTTATGAGGAGTCAGAAGGTGTCTCACAAGGCTCGTTTGGCTGTTCATGGGGGAGTTTTGGTACCAACACTGATGTATGGCAGTGAAAGCTGGGTATGGCAGAAGAAGCATGAAAGTAGAATTAATGCGGTGGAAATGAGAGCGCTAAGGAGTATGATTGGTGTTAAATTGAGTGACAGGATTAGAAATAGTGTGATAAGAGAACGGTGTGGCGTAAAAGAAGACGTAGTGACCAAAATCGAGAAAGGGATGCTGAGATGGTTTGGTCATGTAGAGAGGATGAATGAACGAAGATTGACGAAAGAGATCTACCAGGCGAGAGTGAATGGAAACGTTGGAAGGGGAAGGCCTAGGCGAACGTACCAGGACCAAATTCAGGACGTTCTGAATAAAGGCGAGGTTAAAAGTACCCTAAACCGACGAGCATGTATGAAAGGATTGATGAAAGTACAGGAAGCAAGGGAAGTATGTCAAGATCGTAGCAGGTGGAGAAATGTGGTCTCTGCCTACCCCAACGGGAAAGAGGCGTGATGTTATGTATGTATGTATGTATTTTATTTTACCACTTTTTCGGCGTGAACGAAATACATATCCATATAAAATTTCAGCTTTCTTGAACGAAGGGTCTTTGAGCTAAGCCGCGGACAGACAGACAGACGGACATGACGAAACTATAAGGGTTCCTTGTTGACTACGGAACCCTAAAAAACGATGGTAAAAAATAAATATGGTAATATTAAATGTACAGACCTTATAAAGTCCTATAAACTTTTCGTTGCGGATTTAACGTTTTTCTTATTAGTGTAGTATTTCTTATATTTATAAAAAAAATCTTCTATTAGTCAGATTTTCTTGAGCCCTTTCTCTAGTCTGAAGCCAAGGGCCCCGTACAAAGCCCATATAACTTGAGTAACCGTTTATCGTGTCGTATGTTTGTAGAGAGTTATCTCGGTAACTCATACCTTCACAACATCCCACGAAACGTCCACTGCTGGACAGAGAGCTCTGTCCTGAATTCCAGCGAAAACATGTGGTATAATTTGGAGGGGAAGTACGAGTACCATAGTCCGCGCATAGTGTTGCGGCGGGCGGGCATCATAGTCTGGGGTTGTTGATGACCGCAGTAAGTAAGATGGTACCATACAAAGAAGGACGACGTTGGCTGCCTATTCTCCGAATAATATCAACTTTGATGACAACCATGAGTAAAGATGGGTTAGTATCATAAAAAAATATATAAAGTTGTATTTTCTATATTACAAAATTGTAAATTGATTTTGTGTGTACATTGAAGATATTTATAAAAAAATGTCACGTCACTATTTTGATGCGCCTGAATACAAATCACAGATTTTTGGAAATTGCGTTTTTTCGTTTGTTTGTTTATTTGTTCAAACATCACGCAAAAACTAATGAACAAATTTTAATAAAACTTTTTTGTTTGATAGCTCAAATAGTTTAACTTTTTTTTTTTTTTTTTTTTTAATTTATTTTTCGTAAGCATACAATTCTAAACAAAAATTACTGATTTCTCCCAAACTTCTTAGAAGTTTATCGGGAGAGTTGCTGCGCACAGTTTTTCATGTATACTTAATCCTTAAGTGCATATAGAATTAATTAAAATAAATATTTAACAGCTTACATTACTGGTTTTTATACAATATATGTAGCAGATCTAGAAGATTGATAACAAGTATTAATATAAATATTTTTTCATTTTTCCCTTAACTATACTTATAGATCCTACGATGTTTCTTAATTCTAGTGGTAATTTATTAAATATATTAGGAATTATGTAATGTTTTGTCCTTCTACCATATACGTTATTTGTTCTACACACTTCTAACAGCTGCAGCGTTGCAGATCTTACAGTATGACTGCATTGCCTAGGTACTTTAAATTCATCACTAGAGTATTCCTGGATCGCATGGTAAAACACATATTTTTTCTCTATGGGCAAAATATTAAATTTTTTGAACAATGCTTCATAGTTGTTAGCAAGTTTACATTCCCGTCGCAATTTTTTATCAGCTAATATTTTTAAGAAACGTATCTGTAAATTTTTAATGTTCTGCAAATATGTAGCATATGTTGTACCATACGTACCCACTCCATAGTTGATAATGGATTCTATCAGTGCATGATAAACTAATAACAAAATCCCTCTAGGCGTCCTGTAGGATAATAATTTAAACATGGCCAGCGCTTGTCTTAGTCTAGTGCATAAGACATCTATGTGTGTCGACCAACTAAAGCGCTCATCTACTGTCAGTCCCACATACCTGTAAGTATTAACCTGCTCTATAGCAGGGCAGGCACACACAGAAGTCCCATGCAGGCAATCGAACGAGTGACCTTTTATAATTAGTGGATCCGTTATTTTCGCTTTATTGTGACTAGACCTTAAATACATAAATTTTGTTTTGGTAATATTTAGTATGATGCCATTATCATGTGCCCATCTACTCAGGTTGTTGAAATCTTCTTGGATGTTTCCTATCAAATTGTGAATATCTTTACCAGCAGTCATTATACACGTGTCATCCGCAAACATATAACAATTACACTTCTTTATAACGTTTGGCATACTATTGACATGTAAGATATAGCACATTGGACCAGTCACTGAGCCTTGGGCCACCCCAAATTTTACATTTTTAGGTGTACTATAGGTGTTATTTACCTTAACCGTAAATGTCCGATTCTGTAGGTAATTTTTGAACCAGTTCAAAAGTTTACCAGGTAACCCATTGCTTTGCATAGATTTCAGAAGGGTATAATGATCCAACGTATCAAACGCTTTACGAAAATCAATAAATAAAACAATAACATGATTTCTACTATCTAAACTTTTATTAATATCATTACAAAACTTTGACAATAACGTATCCGTTCCTATACCCTTCTGAAATCCATACTGAGCTTTATTAATAATATTATTTTTACCCAAGTACTCGGTCACCTGCCCTACGATAGCTCGCTCAACTATTTTATTAATTGATGGCAAAATGGCAATAGGCCTATAATTCCCTGGGTCATTAACCCTTCCGCTTTTAAAGATTGGACGAACTATCGATACTTTTAGGCTATTAGGGTATATTCCCTGCTCTACAGATAAATTTATAAATTTTGCTAGAACAGGACTTATTTCCTTTCTTATATATTTAAGGTCACTCATTCGAATGCCATCAAACCCAGGTGACTTGCTACTATTTAATGAGTTAATTATTTTTTCGACTGAATTAGATTTAATTCGTTTAAATAGCATAGTCCTGTCCTGTTTATTAGTATAGCTGTCGCGCTGAATTAAGCTTATATTACAATGGTGCTTAATTGTCTCTATTTCTTCAGAGAAAGTACAAGCGAATTCGTCACATATTTGCTGACAGCTAATGCTTGTGCCCATGTTTCGCATTATACTATCGTCCAAACTTAAGTAATTTTTTCCGATCCATCCATTCATAGTTTTCCAAATTTTTCTAGAATCTGTACCAGCTTGCATTATTTCATCTTTTTTATTACTATTTATGGCTTTATTTATACATTTATGGGTTTTATTTCTCCATCTAGTATAATCCAATCTAAATATTTTATTATTTGGATTTTCCTTCCATCGTTTAAATAATCTATCTTTATGTATTATCATATCTGTAAGTTTTTTATCTATCCAAGGGCAATTAGATCTTTTGTTTACTTTTACTTTTATTTTTTTCGTATTCTTAAAATAGATGTCTCGAAAAATCTGGACAATACTATCATGCATTTTTATGGGGCAGTTTAGTTCGAGTAATTTACTCCAATCTATTCCTAGAAGCATCTCACAGATTAGCTTATTGTCTAAAATAGTAATAGTTTTATATATAGTACAATTCCTACTAAATCGTTCCATCACTAAACCTATAGGGTAATGATCTGCAAGTTTGTTTGTTATTATGCCGGATTTTATGTTACACTTGTTACTTTTAACGTAGAAATGATCAATACAGGTTTGTGACAAAACGTCGTTACGTATCTCTTCACGCGTATAACCATAAATATAACGCTCGAACCCGTAATCGCCTAGAAGCGTCTCGTATTCTATTACAAACTTATTGCTTCGTTTCATTAAGTCAAGATTCATATCTCCGACTAGAATAGACTCAGTGCGGGCGCTTTCTGTCGGCTGACGAAGTATATCCATGAGATCTGATAAGAACAGCTGCATGTCGGTGCTTGGTGACCTATATACAACATGTAGGTATATCTCTCGCGTTGATGTTTTTATAATGCCGGACATAGATTCCGTTGTTCTAGTCGGTGTATTCGGCAGACGGCTAAAGAGACATGTTTTTGAAATATAGGTTATTATTCCTCCGCATCTTTTGTAACTTCGTAGGTTTGTGTACATCTCAAAATTAGGTATTTGGAAACAGTTTATAAGGTCATCTTGAATATCTACATCTGTCAAGATCAGCACGTCAAGTTTGCTCGTATCAGTTAAAAACATTAATTCAGCAAAATATTTTCGTAGCGATCTAATGTTAATGTGTAATAATATTGTGATGTCCAACAGTGGACCGAGGGTCTCAGGTAGAATAACAAACACTACAATGTATATTCAGTGAGTAGGAACATAGATCACCCGCCGGAGGTCCGCCCGCTGCCGGTGACAGCCGGTGAATGAGGGATGCCCCACCTTTATTCTCATATGCCACATCTCTCCCTTTTTTACAATGTTTAATCTAAGATTCATTAACAAGATATATAATGAATTTAAAACATATTAACTAAAACTTCTTTTCAACAATAACATAATGACATTTCTATATTTAAACATTTGAATCAGTTTTTTCCACGTTTTTTCCTTCATTGACTAATTTATCTTCATTGTCTACGACCGACCATTTACCATCTACTTTTTAAGGTGCACTATATTTCTTCAGTATTGTTGCCCTGTTTCGTCGTTCTTCACGCTTATGTCATTTCCATTTGCACTCACTACTGTATGAGGAACTGGATTAAATTCTGGCACTAATTTGTTGGCTTTAATCAAATTCTTCACATATACCTTTTCTCCAATTTCTGATTCCCTGTCCACAGCCTTCCTCTTTCTATCTTCATTAATTTTCCCTTTCATTTTTTTGTTCGTGATCTCGGTCTCTTACTTCTGAATCAACCTCATTTCTACGTTCCATTAAAATAGGTAATTTGTCTCTGAATTGCCTGCCATAGAACAACTCTGACGGGGTATTTCCTGACAATTGATTGTAGCATCATCGTCGATATGAAAGATATAATCAACGTTTGTTGGCTCGGGATTGGACCGATGTTCGATTCGAATCTTTTTGTTATTTTTTTCTTTTAAGGATGGGGCTATCGTTCGTTTACGGACTGAAGTCCTGCAATGTTTATAGAAATGTCCCACGTAGCCACACTTCTTGCAGACTTTATTTTTTGCAGGACAGGAATTGTCGGTACTTTTATGGTTTGTACTGCCGCACCTGGCACACTCAGACAGCTTTACCATAGATTTAGCTATTTTAGTCTCAATCTTGTTCACGGGAGTCGTACTTGCACCCTGCTTGTCGTGGAACTCATTTAACTGCCGCTCAACCGTTTCAATAGACTTTGCTTCTATTATAATTTTGTCCACCGTAGCAGTATCTCCAAGCAACAAAATATTTTTTCGCAACTTAGCAGAGCAACATTTTTCTGTAATTTGATCGACGAGGTGTTCATCCGCATTTGTAAAATTACATTTTGCACTTTGTCTTCGAAGCCTTATCAGGAATTTTTCAAAATTTTCGCCAATTTCTTGCTTCATTAATCGGAAAATATGCCTCTCATAAATGTTGCTCTGTTTAGGCGCAAAATACTCATCTAGCTTTTCTATTGCGATTTTGTAAACATCGTTTTTGTCAGTTTCGTCAACGTGAGCTCCAGGTATATTAAAATATATGTCTTGCAGTGCTAGGCCCCCTGAATGCAGCAATGCAGAACGTTTTGGCCCGGGCTTTTTGATCTTCGTAACCAGAAAGTAGATATCTAATGCTCGCTTCCATTTATTCCATCGTGAGCCTACGCAGCTTAAATCAGCCTCACAATCGAACGCTTCTAACGCTGGGATTTGATGGGACATTTTGGGGCGATCTGTAATATGAATTAAGATATAAATTTAAGTTTTTTTTTCTAATTATTTTTAGTATTTTTTGTCATTTTGAAACGGATAGACATCTACATATTCCAAGAAGCAGGGAAAATCTTTTTTTTTTATGTTAAAAGCTTATTTAAATACTCTATAAGCGACACACTCATTGGAACTTTATGACACAATAGTTACATTATTAATTTCCTATCAAGGCATGTTAGAATTCATTTAACGATACAGGCACTGAAACTTTATAATACAAAATAATAAATTTTCATCATTTTTAATATTTGTATCATGGCACGTATGAATTTAATTAACGATACAATCGCTGAAACTTTAAAACACAAAATAATGAATTTTATCATTGTTAATTTTGTATCATAGCACGTGTAAATTTAATTAACGATACAATCGCTAAAACTTTATAACACAAAATAATGGATTTCATCATTTTTAATTTTGTATCATGGCACGTCTTAATTTAATTAACGATACAATCGCTGTAACTTTATAATACAAAATAATGAATTCATCATCGTTAATTTTATATCATGGCACGTTTGAATTAACGATACAATCGCTGGAACTTTATAAAACAAAATAATGAATTTCATCATTGTTAGTTTTGAATCATGGCACGTCTTAATTTAATTAACGATACAATCGCTGAAACTTTATAATACAAAATAATGAATTTTATCATCGTTAATTTTGTATCATGGCACGTTTGAATTTAGTTAACGATACAATCGCTGGAACTTTATAACACAAAATAATGAATTACATCATTTTTAATTTTGTATCATGACACGTCTTAATTTAATTAACGATACAATCGCTGAAACTTTGTAATACAAAATAATGAATTTATCATCGTTTATTTTGTATCATGGCACGTTTGAATTTAGTTAACGATACAATCGCTGAAACTTTATAACACAAAATAATGAATTACATCATTTTTAATTTTGTATCATGACACGTCTTAATTTAATTAACGATACAATCGCTGAAACTTTATAATACAAAATAATGAATTCATCATCGTTAATTTTGTATCATGGCACGTTTGAATTTAATTAACGATACAATCGCTGGAACTTTATAAAACAAATTAATTAATTTCATCATTGTTCATTTTGAATCATGGCACGTCTTAATTTAATTAACGATACAATCGCTGAAACCTTATAATACAAAATAATGCATTTTATCATTTTTAATTTTGTATCATGGAAATTTAGTAAACAGATTATTGCTAGTCAACGGTAGAAACAGATATTTTTTTTTTCAATAAACAAAACGTCTTAGTGTATTACTCATTATGATGGTTTACTACGTGCAGACAGTGGGAACGCACCAAGTACCGACAAGTTGTACAGTCAAGAACAGGTCAAACTTTTAAACCCGCGGCGTTATTCTGCCTTCACCGGTGCTTGAATTCAGAACGGCGCAAGGCCCAACCGATCAAGCTAAAGTGCTTCTGAATCCTCACACTTTGTTCTTTTTTTTTAAGAAAATTCACTTACATACAGTAGGTAGGTAGTATTATTATTATTGGAGATCATGTCTGTCGATAGCACTGTAATCTACCCTATAACCCAAAAACATTGGGTTTATGATGTAACAAGAGGGTAGCTATAGAAACTTTTATAAAAAATAATTGGTTTATAAATGTAACTAACATAACATTTAAGTGTAATAGTATGAACAAACTGATATTAAAAGCAAGTTCCTTTCTTCCCCTACAAAATACTTTACTACGTGCTTACGTAAACAAATGATCGTTGACAAGCATTACTAATCTGTTACCAGCAGCGCTAGAATTGAAACTCAATCGTTAACGATTTGAATCGGTATCATGATTCCCATTGAGTCGTAATCGTGTTGAACAAAACGGTAGCATGTAACTATCAGTTTGGTTGAATACGATTGATGGGGTTCATGAATGATTAAAGTGAACTAAATATATGCGTTATATTTCTTCACCATGAAAATATTTCGGAAGCAATTTACAAATCTTTGATTAGAAGAATGTTACTTTTTATACAGTATTTTGGCTTGAAAGGGATTAATTGAGTGAAATAATTATTTTTTATTTGATTTTTAGCTCAAAAAAATAAAAAGTATTGAATAAAAAGCGAGCAACTAAACGCACGACTTTTCAGTCTTCTTTTAGGTTATGTTTTCCACCCTAGGTTATAAAATTTTCTATGTGGCGCTTTTGACGATGTTTCTTTCATATTGTGTGTGAAAAGCCCTTACCTACCCCTAATATTCGCTCAGCAGCAGTCACAAATTATTAAACGACAAAAAGAAAGAAGAAAGTGGAAGTCAAGGTTAGTTACAAATTTTCTGTTTCTCTTGTAATTTCCTCTGCAGATACATAGGCTATGTCTAGTTTGTAGTGATTCTCAATTACAGAAATGTTTTAGTTTAATCATGCACTTTCCTTTCGACTGAAATCCAAATATTTTGTGAATTACTTTTTGTCTGCATTTCGGTAGTCTAGTCTGCCATTCTTGTTTAAAAAAAGATATGCATTTAACATTTTGTACAACATTTCAGGATGCTAGCTCCCCGAGCGGTTTCAAGAGAGCAGCAGATGGATGTAATGCTTATGTATAATATGGAGACATACTAATTTTGTTTGGAGTGGCATAGCTAATAGTGGTGACCCCCATTGCAACCTCTAGTCACCTCCCAGTGGGTGCGAAAAGTAAAATGATTTCGTGCTTCAGAAGGCACATAAGCCATTGGTCCTATTTTCTGAAGAAGTCACAGGCCTTAACAGCTTAACAATTCTGTCAACAGGGTTTGTCAGTCATCAACCTTACAACCTACATAGTGACACGAGCATGACGTCAGGTTGCCAGCTTTCAAAAAGAACTATCAAAATTTCATCGGCCCCATGGTCCAGTGGTTAGGGCGTTGGGCTAACAAGCCAATGGTTGCCGGTTCGAATACCACCCACCCATATAGCTGTTTTATCATTTGTTTTTTGTTCAGAACATTCTAGAAAGAAAAGAAAGAGAGCTAATTACTAGAAATATCTAACAAAAACCTAAATAAAAAAATGAGTCCAGAATGTTCGGAAACAAGTAGCATGGGTATATATATAAGCCGGGCCACCGAGCGGCTACGCCGTTGAGGCCCCTCCCCTCCCCCGCCGCACCCTGCGGCCACTAGGCAGCCCATGCTCACTACTCCTCGTCAAACAGTTAGGACTGTGGGCGCCTGAGAAGATACCAATGATGATGGCTACTCCGCAGTTCAGTGGAAAGCAAACTAAAAAGAGAAAAGAAGAACAAGGAAAAGTCCTAAGGAAGAGGAAGCCTCAGAGGGAACTCAAGAGGGTACAGAGGGAAGACTCTGAAAGAGGTGCCGGAGGTAGTACAGTACAGAGGGAAGACTCCATACAAGAGGGCCTGGAGGGAAGACCCCTTACAAGAGGTCCCGGAGGGAAGACTCCGTTGAAGAGGTCCCAGAGCGAGAAAACTCTGTGGAAGAGTGCACGGAGGGGAGTCCGTACGAAGAGGCTCAGAGGGCGAACTTGGTGAGGTGTGAACAAGAAGCTCGGGTTGTATATAAGTCCTAACTATTAAGCAAGCAATATTTGTATATATATATTTGTAATCGGTTTCTCGAAAACGGCTCTTACGATTTCGATGAAATTATCATTCGGGGGTTTTTGGGGGCAAAAGATCGATCTAGCTAGGTCTTATATCTGAGAAAATTCGTTTTCCTCGTGTTGTTGAGCATTTTGTAAATTTCGCGTTTCAGACAGAACCTTACAGCGCCATCTGTTGGCGAGTAGCATAGCTTGCTCACCTGATGATATTTTAATGTTGAGGCAGTTATTGTAGAGCAAAGCTCGGTCGCCCAGGTACTAAGTCCTTATCTTATCTAGCCTATAAACGGAAAAACTTACTTTGGTGTTTCACTCCAATCCCGAACCGCTAGCTCATAACAATATGATATTATCTGACGATGATTGTAAAAGCCAGTAAATACTGTGATTATACAAAAACTTAATTTAGGCTACGGTGTTTTATTAACAAGAACCGGCTGTGATTAAAACAAAGTTATAGTAGGTATATGTTTATTTTCTATTAAAAAAATACAAATTTTGAACATTGTTTTCTTTTAAAAAAATATTCTTATACTACTATAAGAATATTTTATAAAATTGTTTAAGGTAAAGTCCACAATTTACCTTAAATAATTTTATAATTAACAATAAATAAACAATAGGCCGCCTTTGCCCACATTAGGTTTAAGTTCTCCATGTACATTTGTTTTTAGGGTTCCGATACCTAAATGGTAAAAAAAAGGAACCCTTATGGCGCGACTTTGTCTTCATACATGTATATCTCGGCAACCACTCATGCTATTAGGCCCGTCCACACCAAGCGAGCAGCCGCGCCCGAGGCCCGCCGCGCGCGGCAGTCGCCCTGCCGCGCCCACGGCGTGCGGGGTCGTCAAATTCCACGCAACTAGTCTGCCTCGCTAAAGCAGCCCGAGCCATCAAACGGAAAAGATGGCGCCGTACATGCGCACGGCCGTGGCAGCTTTTGCTTTTATTGTGCTACACACGAATATAAACAAGAACGCCGACCAATTGACCACCAGCCAACCACTCGACCATAAGTCGACCACTTTACCACTAACCGACTACTTGACCACCATCCGATCACTTGACCAGCAGCCGACCACTTGACAACCAGCCGACCGGCCGGGCGACCACGGGCGGCCGGCGCCCAAAGCCAATTAGGTACTTGCGGCATACAAACGTCGACACTGATCTTTATCAATTTTTTGCGGCACCTTCAATTAGGCCCGTCCACACCAAGCGAGCAGCCGCGCCCGAGGCCCGCCGCGCACGGCAGTCGCCCTGCCGCGGCATGCGGGGTCGTAAAATTCTGCCTCGCTAAAGCAGCCCGAGCAAGCTCGAGCAATCAAACGGAAAAGATGGCGCCGTACAAGCGCACGGCCGTGGCAGCTTTTGCTTTTATTCAAATTCAAAATTTTTATTTCAGACAACGTCTATAGTATGTTAGTAATACAAAACACTTATACACTATTGTTAGTTAAAACTAAAAATTATTATTTATTTCTTAGCCTATGTAGCTGGTCCTAATGTTGTAACATTGGAGAGTCCCAGCGGTACACAAACACCTTCAGGAGACAGTTGGTGCTGGTGCAGAGCCGGTGCATGAGAGAGGCGCAACGTTTTCTCATGATGGCGTACAAGTCATCCGTGTGCGCCTCCGCGAACATTGCCGACGCACTGCAGCGCCACTCCAGCCCCATCAGAATCCTGAATGCGTTGTTGTACTGCACACGAAGTTCGCTGTATGTCCGTTTATTGTGCTACACACCAATATAAACAAGAAAGCCGAGCTGGCAGCCGACCACTTGACCATTAGCAGACCACTAGCCGACCATTTGACCACTAGCCGCTGGCAGCCGACCACTTGACCATTAGCAGACCACTAGCCGACCATTTGACCACTAGCCGACCATTTGACCACTAGCCGACCATTTGACCACTAGACGACCATTTGACCACCAGCCAACCACTTGACCACCAGCCGACCGGTCGGGCGACCACGGGCGGCCAGCCAATTATTTGCGGCATATACAAACTTATCAAACGTCGACACTGATCTTTGTCCATTTTTTGCGGCACCTTCAAACGACGCGTCCACACCGAGCGCGGCAAACGACTGAGGCACCTTTGAGCAAACCGTTTTACCGACACCGCGCGGCGGGCCTCGGGCGCGGCTGCTCGCTTGGTGTGGACGGGCCTATTGACTTGAAATTTGAAATAGTTTTAGAATATGGTTGCCCAACGAAATTGCACATGAAAGAATATTAAAAAAATATGACTATTGAATTACCCAAGGCAAAATTCAAATTATTGCTATTAGGTTGAGTGGGGTGTCGTATAAAAGGGCTTTACTTGCACATTCTAAAATATATTTTTGTACTTTTTTAGGGTTCCGTACCTCAAAAGAAAAAAACGAAACCCTTATAAGATCACTTTGTTGTCCGTCTGTCTGTCTGTCTGTCAAGACCCTTTATCTCACGAACGGGTAAAGGTATCAGGTTGAAATTAATACCATATATTAGGATCCATGAACCACACAAGGTCTAAAAATTTCAATTTTTTGTAACGACGCAATCAAAAGATATGGCATTTTATGTCCTCATCTCCATACATTTATTCAAAAATGCAAAACCTACAGGGTACTTCCCGTTGACCTAAAATTATGAAATTTGGCAAGAAGCTAGGTCTCACAGTACAAATAATGGGAAAAGTCTGAAATCATTAAATATTACAACTTTTCTCACAACTAATGGTAACCAATTGTGGTGAGCTCCCGTTTAAAGAACATTCATATAAGAGAGGGGTCAAGTTGGATGGTCGCTGAGGCGATTTTTGTTTTAGTTTTATTTAAAAACGGGAACACTTACAAACTTGAAAATTGGTATGTTTATAGTGCATAAGCTATAAAATAACAATAAATAATAAAATTTGGTCAAGCGCGTGTCAGACTCAAAAAATCTAGCACATTAACTTACTGAAATTTCAACTAATACAATTATGTTTATGTGGTGGTACGGAACCCTCAGTGCGCGAGTCCGACTCGCACTTGGCTGGTTTTTTTTAAGACTTAGTTTTCAAAATATGATGAAAAATGTCAAAGAAAATACCATTCCCCCCCCCTTATCTCCGAAGTTTGCGGTAGGAAAAATCTGAATTAATTACTGTCGATAGAAATTTGTTTAAATATTACAGAAAAAATAAAAAAAAATATTTCTAGGTTGCACAGGTTTTTAGAAATCTGCAAAAAACCTTTACAAACAAATTTAGTTTTGCGGTCCTAAAAATGGACTTTATTGCTTCCAAAAATACTAAAGATATATCGGAACCCTCGGCGCGCGAGTCTGACTCGCACTTGACCGGTTTTTTTTTGTTATTATGTGAGCAATAAAGTGATATCTAACTAAATAGTAGGTCAATAAAGATGTAATGGTTTTAAACATAACTTTACCTACTTTAAAAATAGTATGGCAAATAAAAAAATAGTTAAAAATCTAGAACCCGACTACAGCTGGCAAATCTTGCTCTAAATTGTATGAAACAAGAAAATATTGTCACTAAAATTGTTATGTATAAACTATGGTATTTAATAAATATTGATAGTGATATTCATATAATAGCCGTGGTTATATTGTTGTCACTTTTCCCTAAAGCCTTTGCTCGCTTTTAGGGTTGGTGGCATAATATGACCACGGCTATTATCTGACATCACTATGAATATTTATTTAATATAATAGTTTGTACATAATAATTTGAGTTGTCAATTTTTCTTGTTTCATACTTTTTAAAACAACATTTTGCAGTACCTACTTGTTGAGTTTTTGAACTTAAAATATATCTATATATCTGATTTGCGGATTGGGCCCTTGTCAGACCGACAATGGTTTCGATCGCTTGTTGAGCTTCTTTGAACGGAGTTACAATTCACCCTTTTTTTGCCGTAGTCGGGTACTGCCATGCCACCTTCCCTCAAAGAAGCTTTAGGGCAAACAGCCAGTTGCACAAAGCGTCTTTAGAGTTAAAGCTGATTTAAATCTATTACTGTCACTTTCTTTGTCAGCAAAACAGAAAGAGTCAGCAATAGACTTAAAGGAGCTTTAATTTTAAAGATGCTTTGAGCAACTGGCGAAAAGTGGCATAAACTTAATAACTTCATTTAGTTAGGGAATGTGGCATGGCATATGACCATGGCTATTATCTAAACATCATTATGAATATAAAATAGTTATCGATGAAGTGGAAGCTAGTTTCATCTTCTCCTCACTCCAGGCTGGACAGGCTGGATCTTCCTTCATCTTCATTAAAGTTAGGTGTCTATTCAGGATAAAGTGTCCTGTTATTACACCTACTATCTTAGTTATATCTGCTTTCGGAAACTGTAATAAATGTCTGATCTTTGTCTTATCATACTCTTTTATAAAGAGTTTGGATTGTCGGCCTCTGTTATAATTATTCTCTTGAAAACCCCTTTAATTATCTTGCTAGGGATGGGTAGGCGGGGTTCTGGGCCTATCAAGACTTCATCCACTCCCAACCTAGCCAATTTATCAGCATATTTCCATATGTCTCTTTTCCCTTATTTCTATATGTCCAGGCATCCGGGCTATGAATACCTCCTTGCCTGAAGCTAGTTTTAGGCAGGGAGGAGTTTCTATATGGTAAGTCATGAGTTTTGTTTTTATTTCATCTCCAATGCAACTTTTTAACTTTCATGAGCAAGTGATTGGAGCATTTGTCTTAGGTTTTTAGCCCAGTACTCGTGGAAACTGAACTTTTCAATGAATCTAAAAAAAATCAACTGTTAAGGGCATTTAGGTTGAAAGTGTATATAATATCTAAATTAATTATTCATCATCATGACATCCCATGAAACGTACACTACAGGACAGGGAGCTCCCTCCAGAATTCTAGCTTTTGCTGGAAAAACATGGAGGGGAAGTACCAGTAACCTCGCTTGTCAGCGTTATGGCTGGCACCATGGACCGCAGTTGTAGGTGACCGCAGTAAGTAACATGGTGTGATACACAGGAGGATGCTGCTGCCCATCCTCGAGTTTTTAACCCTTAGTCGTCTCCTACGACACCCACGGGTAAGTTCTAAAGAGAATCTAAAAAAAATCAACTGTTAAGGGCATTTAGGTTGAAAGTGTATATAATATCTAAATTAATTATTCATCATCATAACATCCCATGAAACGTCCACTACAGGACAGGGAGCTCCCTCCAGAATTCTAGCTTTTGCTGGAAAAACATGGAGGGGAAGTACCAGTAACCTCACTTGTCAGCGTTATGGCTGGCACCATGGACCGCAGTTGTAGGTGACAGCAGTAAGTAACATGGTATTATACACAGGAGGATGCTGCTGCCCATCCCCGAGTTTTTAACCCTTAGTCGCCTCCTACGACACCCACGGGTAAGTTCTAAAGTTCGAGACTATACGAATGCTTGTGTTAGTTATGTTCCTCGCTGTTGTTGCTTGTGCAGCTTGTATAATGCCGACACATTCAGCTTGGTATACTGTGTGAAATTGTCCTAGGGCGCTTGATATTTCAATATTAAGGTCTTGTGAATATGTACCTGCACCTGTGCCTAGTTTTGTTTTTGACCGATCAGTGTATATGCGCAGTTCATTTATACCTGAGTAGTCATGTGTTTCTTCTTGTAAGTTTATGTTGTATGTTTTGTTAAAGGTGTTTTGTTAAGGGTGTTTTGTTTAGGTATCCTGTCACATGGTGCGGCTAATAGCGGCTGGTGACTTAGGGCTTTCTCTTTTATTTTTGTGTGGTGAATTCTAGAGTCTACGCTTAGTGTCCCTGACAGTCCTAGCCTGAGTGATGCTAGAGTTGCCTCCTGTTGTATGTATAAGTCTAGGGGTGGCAGGTCTAGCATCACCTGCAGGACTGCTGTTGGTGTGGTGCGCATTGCACCCGTTATGCAGATGCATGCTGGTCTCTGTAGCTTTTCTAGGTCCGCTCGAGCGGTTCTTAGAGTTGTCCTGGGCCACCATACCACGCGCCGTATGTGGTGATTGGTCTTATTACTGTTGTGTATAGCCAGTGCGCAATTTTGGGAGAGAGACCCCAGTTCTGACCTAGGAGTCTTTTACATTGGCTTTTTTCAGTGTGTTGTCTAGGTGTTTTTGCCAAGTTAATTTGCTGTCTATCATTATTCCAAGGTATTTAACCTCGGTTGAGAGTTAATTTTGTTTTGAAAAATGTTGGCATTCCCATTGTTGAAAGTTTCCTTTTCTTTGTGAAAAGGACCATTTCGGTTTTGATAGGGTTAACGGAGAGATCATATTTATCACACTAGTGCCTGTCCCATGAGGTTGCATAGAGTGTGCTCATGGTTTCCGTTGATTAGGATGGTAATATCATCGGTATATCCTATTGTGAAATAACCTTTGTCATTTAGTTGTGTGAGGAGACTGTCTATTACAAGATTCCATAGCAGCGGAGACAATACACCTCCTTGTGGGCATCCCCTCGCCACTACGGCTCTTGTTTTGTCGTTCACTGTTACCTGTATCGCTCTTTGTTCTAGCACATTGCATATCCAGTTCTTGAGGGTTGTTCCCACCCCGTGGTGGTGTAGTGCCGTTCTCATGCTGTGGAACATTGTTTTGTCAAAGGCTCCTTCAATGTCTATGAAAACGCCTAGTGTTGATAATTTGTGATGTATCGCACACTCTATTTTCCCTACTACCTCGTGTAGTGCTGAATCTGTGCATTTACCTGTGGTGCATTTACCGGTGGTGTAAGCGAATATGCATCACACTTAAAGGCTGCCACATCATGCTAGAAGTTAAAAATTACATAATAATTATTATATCATTATAAGAACTAAAATATCATGCATGTCATGTCAATTTACCGTTAAAACTTACATACCTAATTATAATATCAATAAAAGAACTAAAATATCATGCATGTCAATTCAATTTTCATTTTACATTAACATTCAATTCAAATATCATTTACGAAAAGTATAATTTTATCTTAAACAGATCAGATTACCTAAAAGCATATTACATTATTGTTTCTCATACAAATATCTTTTAATTTTATTTTTGTACATGGGTGAGGTATCGTTGAATACATCCAAACCGAAATGCTTGTACATAGAATTATAAGTTTTTATCATTCTGTTAATAGGAGCTGAAGCACCAAGATTTGTTCTATATCCAAGAGCTCTAAAGGGAACATAGTTTGTAGGCCTTGCATTAGGTCTAGGAACAGTGTGCTTTATCTTACTTAATAGTGATGGAGAATCTACTGAATTATTGATAATTCTGTGTAAAAAACACAGATCAAGCATTATTCTACGGTAAGCCTAAGTTAATGCCTTGTATTTTGAGAGATGCTTAGCATAAGATCTATAGTTATTTAGAAGCCCTTCCATGCAACATATGTGTGTGTATTTTTACCTGGTTTTGGCAGAAAAATTTACCTTGACATCCCGCCACATCAGTATATATGTTCCTTGGGTACTATTCTTTGCCCGTACCACACGGGAATTTTAAATTAATTATTACCTCTATAGAAGAGCTTCTCTCTCAAGTTGCTGTGGGAATTTTATATATTTTCTTAAAATATGTGGCGAGTTTAAATATGAGGCATTAGTGACCTCTGCCAGGCAATTCGACATTGTCCTTTGACACACATTAATCATCCTGTGATCTCCAACACTATGTTGGTAAGAACCACTCGCATAACTCCAGAATCTGAAAGTCAATAAATTTGTCTGATTTGGGAGAGGGTTGATTGAAGCTACTTTCTTTTAGTAGATAAATTTCACAGGGTAAGTCAAATAACAAACTAACATCATCTTGATTGATGTTTTTTACAGTATATAGATGCTAAAACACAGGTAAGTACCATAAATATCTGAGCGCATTGCGCTGCTCCTTTAATCCTGTGCCAAAAGTGAGATCAAATCTTCACAAAGATCTGTAAAAGTCCTTTTCGAAAGGTTCGAAAGGCAAAAACTGTCGATGAATGATTTGTCTGGCAGCAGCAGAGATCTGCAAGCAAGAGTCTCTCATTACTCTTCGCTCCAAAAGATCTCTTTTCTTTAATCATTCTTGCTCTGCCGCTGCTAGGAGGAGTGCAAAAACACAAAAGAAACGATCAAAAGCAACAGCAAAAAAAACAATACCTAACAATATGTGGTGAAAACACCGTAAAAACGCAGGAAATCTACCAAATTATGCCAACAAGGTAACGATGGAGTAACCTTGTTCATTTGACGTTTTGGACTCGGAATCGGAATCAATTTTTGTTTCTTTTTTTTTTTTTTAAATTTCGGTGCTACCGATAATGGCTTTCAAATGTCAAATAGTACCGAATCATTCATTCAATTGATCGAATGACTATCATTGAAGACGGTTCAAATGGTAATCGTCTTGAAGCCGATTACGATTGTGTTCGGTGCTACCGTGAAACCTATGCATTGGCTTCAACTCAATGGATAACGATCACGATTGTGTTCAATTCTAGCGCTGCAGGTTGTGTTAATTGTTTCTTTTTTTTTTTACTCACTGCGCTTTGTTCCGCCGCCAATGTGATGTCCAACAGTGGACCGAGGGTCTCAGGTAGAATAACAAACACTACAATGTATATTCAGTGAGTAGGAACATAGATCACCCGCCGGAGGTCCGCCCGCTGCCGGTGACAGCCGGTGAATGAGGGATGCCCCACCTTTATTCTCATATGCCACAAATATTAAGTCGTTTTGTGTATTATTTACGCTTTTTTGCCAGCTAGCTATATCATTGTATCTTTCTGTAAGTGAAAGAGGGTCCATGGAATGGAATCAGTTTAACAATTACACACTATTAGGCAGTTAGGTATACGAGTATAAGGCACTAATTAAGGTAGGTACCTACTTACTTATTTCGTACTATCCAGGTAGGTTTGGATGTCCGCGGGACAGTTAAGAACACGAGTACGTGTCTGGTCATCTTTTTTACACAAAACTCGACCATTTTTTACCCACACGTATTTAAGTAGGTTTTCCTTCTTTTTCTGTTTCGCTTGCCAGAGTAAATCACGGTTGTATTTCGTTAGATCTTCATTTAAGTAGATCGGCAATTCCGATGGCCCATTAGGAAAAATATCCTTGTTGTTTTTTACGTTTTTCCGTTTAGATATCCATTCATCTTTGACCGCTTCTGTGCGTAACTTGACAATGATAGGGCAGTCTGTTTGGAGTGATTTGTCGCCAGATTTCCTGCTGCTGAAGTTCCGGAGCCGCCAGGCACGCTCGATGCCGGTAGTACCCACTTCTAGTTTCTCTGCTATCGTATTAACGATTTCTTTCAGGTTTTCTTGGTCTTTTTGTTGTACTCCAACAATTTCTATGTTCTTGTTCCTCTCTGCCTGCTCAAGCGCTCGTACTCGGGACTCCAGGGCTCCATTCACAGTTTCCAAATGGGTGTATCGATTTTGTAGGTCCCGTAGTTTATCGTTAGTATTCTTTAAGGTATTCAGTACTTCTTGATGGCAAGTTAGAAGCAAATCATACTTCTCAGCATAAAATTGGGTGTTAGTTTCGATATTGCGGACTATCTCCAGCTTCTCGTTAATTTTCTTCAGCGTATTTTCCATAGTTTCTTGATCGAACTTATTCGGCGTCTCTTTCCCAGCATAAGATTGGTTGCTCCCTGTAGGCTCGGTGCAGAACCCGCATTCGTTAGTGCCTAAACTTTTTTCTAGATTAGGTAAACAGGCTTTATGATAAACACCACAACAAGCACCTTTACAAGTAAAAGAATTCGTTGATCTCGCTGCCATAAATTGCTTACACTTTTTGCACTGCATATTAAAAGCGCAATAGATATTTTAATTGCGTGATAGTTATGTTTCGCACTTAAGCAAATCCAGGTAGCACCTAATTACGCACGCACGAGTGCAACGACCGATCGCGATAGCTGCGCGCTAGCAACTGAACTCAAACACTGGTATACTTTTTTCTTAACATGCGGACAGAATCGCGGGCAAAAGCTATTTTTGTTACTTTTTTCACTTATTTTATTCATAACATCACGCCTCTTTCCCGTCGGGATAGAGTGACCACAGCCCTCCACCTGCTACGATTACTTTACCGTAGCAAATTATCATACTACAAAAAAACGTATACGACCAACATCGTCTAAGCTAGTATACGCCCTTGTAAATGTTGGGTGTGATAAGCATTTCAACGATATTACCAAAACAAAAACGTTCAGACTTAATATAACGTTTTTGTTTTGGTAGTATCGTTGAAATTACCACGATCACCCCCCTGAAGACGTACGTAGACAGGCCCCCACATTGTGGCCGACGGTATAGTCAAAGTCACGGGGACCGCTGGATGCAGCGCAAGACCGGTCAACGTGGAGTTCTAAGGGGAGGCTTATGTCGAGCAGTGGACGTCTTTCGCTGATACGATACTTTACTTGTACTCGCACGAAACAGTGTGCAAATAATCTGCGCAGGTGTACACGTCAAGGTTGACACAACTTTGTACCATTCTTACTTCAAAAGACGTAGAAGCTAAAGTCACACTGAGAGCTGAGTATGACAAGTTTAATCAACAGGTCACAGTTTGGTCGACTGTACGTGGGGCCATATTAACTGTTCTAAAATACAAACTAAGTTAATTTTGTTTTAATGTTCTTTTGTTATTGTTTTAAACAGTTTTGCTTTTTAAACACTTTCAAAATGTCTTCGAAAGTTTGAGTGTTTCTTTAGGAAACCTTGTATTTTCTTGAAGAAATTAATTGTTAGAGTTGCTTAAAAAGAACAGATTAACTTAGCATGAAGTTAAATTGGCTGAGCGGCAACAATTTCGCCTAAATAACGGAACAGCTTACACAGAAGTTCTACAAAAATCACAAAATTCACATTAACACGCAGGGTGCCTATCTATGATACGATATTATTCGAAACATGCAAATTCAAAATTTCGTCCCTTGACGATAAAATAGGATATTGGTTGGATGCCAATCACTGCCAATTGAACATTTAGTCCAACCGATATTATTGTCAGTGAACGAAGTTGTGAATTCGACTATATCGAAGTAGTATCGTATCAATGTATCAAAAATTTAAAGATTCGAATCTGCGTTTTCTCCGTCAGTAGTGGATATGCTTTAACCATAGTGGTGAATATTTTTTTCAAATTTCGACCTATGTTGCAATGCTGTCCAGTTTTGTTGACTGATCAAAGCCCTTAAGTTATGCTAATTAAAAAACCGTTCAAGTGCGAGTCGGACTCGCGCTTTAACTGTTCCGTATCTGTCCACCACTTGATATACTACAATTGCAATTAGATTTTAAAAAAATCGCAACCACTTGTTCTTGAAACGGGAGAAAAGTTAAAATATGCATTGATTTTAGACTCTTCCCTTTGCTTGTGCTTTATTAATATTTCAAGAAAATATTATTGCTAAATTTTATGATTCTTAGGCCAACAAGAAGTACCCTATTAGGTTTAGATTTGGTTCATAAATGTATGGAGATGGGGACATTAACTGCCTTATATTTTGATTGTCTTACCTTCAATACAATACAATACGTTTATTGATAATACCAAATTACAAGTCAAAGATAAATTATATTACATTTAAAGAATGTAAAAACACAACCAATTCTGAAAAACATTTCATACAAAAAATATAAAATATTAATTATTTTTTTGTTCTAAAAACTCCGACAGACTATAAAACTGCATGGATGCTAAAAACTTTTTAATTTTAATTTTGAATAATCGGGTAGAGGCTGCATTTCGTACTTCGTCCGGTAGCCTATTGTAGACAGCAGGTCCCGATATATACACTGATTGTTCCGACCTTTTCAATTTATGAAACGGGGTGGCGAGCTCATGCCCGTTGGCGTTGCTGCGTAAGTTGTGAGTCGATATTTCTCCCTTGCGCTTGAATGAATCTATATTAGTGTGTACGAACAGGGCAAGTTGGTAGATGTACTCGCACGGCATCGGCAAAATTCCCATGTCCCTGAAATAAGGTCTGCAAGATACGTCGTCTTGCACGCCTACCATAGCGCGTATCGCGCGTTTCTGCGAGATAAACGCTCTCTCGATATCTGCAGCTCTGCCCCAAAGTTCCAGACCATAGGTCAAGGTGGAATGGACAGTCGCGAAGTAACATGTCCTTACCACTTCCCTAGAAGCGGTGGCTCTAAGGCGTCGCAGAGCGAAACATGCGCGACCGAGTTTGGTGCAGAGCTGATCGATATGCGTCTCCCACACGAGGGCGCTGTCAATACAAAACCCCAACAGTTTGTTGAGCGTACCTGCAAAAGTTGCGAACCACCTATACATACTTTCATGGGCTTGGGCTCCTTGCCATTTAAATTGAAGCACATGTAGGACGTTTTATCTCTGTTTAGAGCCAAACCATTCATCCGAAACCATTGGTCGAGGTGCTGGAGGGATCTATTGAGCTTGGTCTCGAGCTCAGAATGCGTGGTTGCAGAGATCACTGCTGCGACATCATCCGCGTACATATACACTTCAGAGTCTTCGACCATGTGTGGTAGGTCGTTTAACAGTAGGCTAAACAGAGTATTTGAGAGGCAAGACCCTTGGGGGACTCCCATTGTATTTTGGACTTCGGAGGATGTTATGCGCCCTCTGTTTCCTACTACTGCCTGAGTTCTATCTTTTAAGAATGAAACGAGGAGCTGCAGAGGAGGCCCTTGTATTCCATAGTGACTTAGCTTTTGGGTGACGAGGTGATGAGACGCGGTGTCGAACGCGCGCGAGAGGTCGCAGCATATAAGTGCGACATGCCGGCCGGCCTCGCGCGCGCCCACCACGCGCCACACCACCTCGCGGACCAGGTCAGTCGTGGAGCGTCCCTCGCGGTATGCATACTGCCTGTCAGACATTATTTCCCTGTAATTTAGAAATGCGAGTAATCTCTTATTGAGGCCTACCTCGAATATTTTACTGATAATAGGTACCAATGAGATAGGTCTATATGACTTAATATCAGTTTTTTTCCCTTTGCCTTTATAGAGGGGTGATATTTTGACTCTTTTCAGCGCCACTGGGTATGTACCTGCTCTAATGCATAGATTAAAGAGGTAGCTCAACACGTCCGCCACGGGGCGAACGGCTGACTTTATTATATTTGGCGATAGTCCGTAAATATCTGTGCTCTTTTTCGATGCTATAGATATGTGGAGTATCGCTACCACCTCGCCGGGCGTAAACACTGATAAGCGTAGAGCGAGCGTCGCATGCGGCACGCTGGCACGCAGCGCTGCAAGGGCGTGCGGGGTGTCTGCTTGAGGAGCACCGCACCTGTCTGCCGCCGACACGAACTCCAGGTTCATTGCGTCAACAAGGTCCCGTTTGGTGGTGTACGGATTGCCGTCACAGTCGCGCACCTGGTCGGTATAATCTAAGCGTTCGCGGTTACCGCGGCCGAGCTCAACGTTTACTATTTGCCACATACATTTCCCCCTATCCTTACTTGGTGCTTTATTAATAAAGTCGGAGAAGAAATCCGTTCGTTTCTTACGCAATTTTTTATTATATTTTATTGCCAAATCGTTTGCAATGGCGGCTAGTTGAATGTCATCTGGTGATTCAGATTTTAATTTAAAAATGTCAAAGAGTAGAAACTTAAAATTAATAATTTCCTCGTCAACCCAGTTCATCAATTGTCTCGAAGCTAATTTTATTTCAAATTTATTTATTACTATGTTTGTAATCGCGTCGCAAAGCAAGTTGCAGTCATTATTGCATTTTAATACAGTCTCAGTCCAGTCAATAGATGCTAAAGCGGCTTCGAAGTTAGCCCTATTGGCAGACGAGAAGGTACGGGCTGCTACGGTAGCGGGTGCGGTAGGTACCGGCGAGTCGCGCAACACACTCACGCGCTGTGCGTTGTGATCGCTTAGGTGAGTATCGACCTTAGTGACCGCCTGCACGCGCTCCAAAGGAATATTAGTGTAAGCGTGGTCGAGCGATGTACCGCTCTCGGGTCTGGTAATAAAGTCCACTAACTGAACGAAACCATGCATTGAAAGGATATCTGAGAGTTGCTTTTTTATTGTGGAGTTTTCGAGGTAATTAATATTAATGTCTCCCATCAATATGGTATCTATTGATTCGTTATCAATTTTTGAAAGTAATTTTTCGAATAAGATCAAGTAGTCAGCATGACTAGTTTGGTTTGAGTGATAAATACCTACGATAAGTAGATCATAATCGTGCGACTGTACTGCGCACACGTCAAATATTTGTTCTTGTGTTAGGTCACAATAGTCTTTTCTACACTCTACCTTTAGGCCTGAACGAACGAAGATGCAGCTACCCCCGTGAGCTACCTGCGTCCTACAGCTGTGAGAAATTAGGTCAAAGTTTAACAATGTTACAGACTCTAATTCATAACTGCGTAACCAATGTTCTGTAATAATTAACACATCACAAGAGAGTTCGTTTTTTAGAAGTACTTCGAGTTTTTTCGTTTTTCTATTTATGCTACGAATATTCTGATGACAAATCGTAAGTTTAGCAGCAGAGGATCGGTTCCGGGTTGGTGGGGCCGGTGGGGGCGGGGGCGTGTGTGCTGGTACCGGTGTTGGTGGCGCCGGGAGCGGCGGGGGCGCGCGCGGGGGCGGCTGGCGGCGCGGGGCGTCACTATTTTTTATAGTTCGCGGTGACGGTGTGTCTTGAGGCGCCTGAAGGGTCGTTGCTCGCAGCACGGGGATGTTCGGAGTCTTTGCTGTGTCTAACCGACGGCGCACGCGTCGCGCGCCGGGCGCTCTTTCGAAACCACGCGGTAATTTGTATGTTGGCAGGCCAGTTTTCACTCGACATAAAGTACTCGTATTTACTAGCCGGAACTGTAATCGCAAACGACGAGTAATACTCATGCCTCAATTTTATTGCTTCGACTCTGTATTCTGCAGTACTCTTTTTCGTCATGTAAGTTTTGACGGCTTCAGGTGTCGTGCCTGATTTAAAGAAACACGCGTGGATCTTCTTTGTCCTCTCTGACGTTGCGAGGGAGTCATCGACTGGTCCAGTCCCGGTGATGGCCTTTCGGTGCGATCTACGCTTTTTCCGCGATTGTTGTGTCTGCCATCCATCGTTATCGCGGGCCACATCTGCATCGCTGGTGGAGGCAATACGCGAAGGGGGTTGGTTGACGGTGTTCGCGGGGGTCGATACAGGTTTCAAGGTAGGAGTTTTTACAGGCGCAGGTGTTGGTGGCTGCAGCGGCTGTACAGGCGTGGTAGGATTTCTTTGGGTCTCGCTTGACTGGGTCGCTACAGTTTTGAAGGATTTTTTATGTCCTTTAGTTAGGATCTCTGATTCTATAAACTTGCTTATTTGCGTGTTTAACGATCTAATTTCGTCAGACTTGGCATTTTTTAGATTGATTATTTCCTGCTTCAAGCCTATAATCTGCTTTTCCAACTCAGAAATGTATGCGTTTTTCTCTATCGACATTTCAAAAATTTCTTTTCTAAAGGATTGTAGTTCCATAAGAATTAATTTTACATCGTGATCATTTGCATGGTTTGGTATGGTTTCATTCGCAATCATACTCAAGTTGAGGGAATCCTGCGTTGTACTACAGTTATGTATATCACCAGGTAAACTCTCGTCTGCAGTTTTGTGCTTGATCTCTGGTACAGGTGCGTCTACACATATTGGCTGTTGGCCCCTCACGGGGGTAGTGTCATTTATTCGGCGTCTTGTGATCAATTTACATTCTGGGCAAATCCACAGCCTTTGTAAATCTTGCATTTGACTTACGAATTGATTTAAGCTAATGTTCACACAGAGATGATGGAATTTACCTTTGCATGTTATGCATTCGATTAGTTGCCCTATTTGAATTTGTTTTGTACATGCTACGCACTTTCTCATGATTGTTATCGATATTAAATGTCAAAAAAAAAAAATGCTCGCTAAAGTGCACTCAATAGCTCTTAAATTGAGTAGTTGCCCTGTCTCGGAAACTCGTAGCGGTAGTAGAAGTCCGACGTCTCGCTTGTATCGGTGCGGTATAATTCGCAGTGCGCGTAGCAGCACGTGCGTAGAGAGTTGGCCCAGCGGCGCGCTCAAGGACAACCGGTTAACAGAACGTTGACCCGAATGACAGGTAGCTCACGCTTACCTCGCTGCTCCGATCGTACGTTGCGACTCGCCGTCAGCCGTTATATATTTAATTTTGAACTATATTTGATGAATACTCCGGTAGTTCTGTATCAAACTTGTCACGGTTTTCACAATTTTGTCGGGTTTTTTATGCACTTCAAACTGATACCGAAATCAATTATAAGACTTAAAACTTCGCACTTATTTTATTAGAATATTACGGACCGAAACGAAAATACGTGTGTTCTCAGAGACGAACATCGGACGACCTCCAAGAGTAAATTGATCTTAATTTATTTATAATTACTTGATATGATGCCTTTACCCGTTCGTAAGAAAATGGGTCTTGACAGACATACAGACCGACAGATAGACGGACAACAAAGTGATCCTATAAAGGGTTTCGATTTTTTTCGTCTTAAAGTACTAAAAACACCTTGTATATTCGTAATTATGAGTACCTACTGTACCACCTACTGTACCTTTAATAAGACTCCTACATTTTCCACACGCCTGGACTAATATTTCTGACGGAATATTCTTCTCTGAAAGCGTACCTACATTTCATTCGCAAAGGGTAGTACACACGGCCGCACATCAGTAGAAACACTTTTGGACCTTATGGTGTGGTAATAGAGTCGAAAAAGTTTCTACCGACAAGCGGTTGACCGTACATACGTGCTCGGCGTATTCATTCCTACATAATGGAATTTATGAAATCACTTTATGTCAGTAACATAGAAGCAGTATGTCGATATAAAACAAGCTACATGTTTCTCAACGGTTTGTATGGTAGCGTAACCATCGTAGCGGATTAAAAATATTTGTAAACTGCAATGTAAAAAAAAACGGCCAAGTGCGTGTCGGGCCACGCGCAGCATAGGGTTTCTTAGTTTTTTCAGAATTTTTATCGTTAAGTAAGCAAGCAATTTTTTATCACAGGTTTTGATTAAGTATTTTTAATACTGCATTGAAAATCCCTACTTCATAAAATAAATAAAATAATTCAGAACTGTTTAGTCGACCGAACGTCAGTAGTATCACTTGTGATCATGAGCGGGTCTTTGGTTTCGGGTGTTTTAATGTATAGTTCGTTCGTCTTAAGAATGCAGTAAGTCATCGTTAGCGTAGCGAACTAGGTCCGTGGTCATCGCTGTCCGCCGCTGTTAGCCACTCCCCGTAACTAATGAGCTCGCTTAATAGTAGTTTATGCCACTGTCAGGTAAAGATAGTCATTGTAACATAAGTGCTTGTTTGTGACATGTCACAATAGACAGCACGAATGTTACAATGACTAGTGGCATACATTACTTTTTCTACGAGCATAAAAATAATTAAGAAAATAACGTACCCTTTGTTTACTTTTGTCGTAGTAGTAGAGCACTAGAACACCTTCACTTTTTTGGCAATAAAGTCCTCTTGAGTTTCGTTCGCTGCCTTAATTATTTCGGTCGGCGTGAATATTTTACTCATATTTACAAATTTTGAATGGAAATCAAGATGTTTATCGTTAAATTATAAATTAAAAGTTATTTTTATCACAGATTAAATAAGCGCGAATGGCGCGAATTCCTCTCGGCCAGCCATCATATAATACTGTGCATGGGGGGGTTCAGTTCATAAGTGCATGGATTCTTTTTTGAAGTTGTCCTTTTTTGCTTGGTAACTAGCATATTAGCAGATGGCATCTAATACAACATAGTATTAACGTAATTTTGTTGCCAAACCTAACAAAAAGGTGAAAAAATTATATTACCGTATTGTAGACAGTTGCATTTGTAAATATTACGCAACTGTTGTCGGAATGGCAATGTTTGTGATACTGTTTCCGGTTTCGTATTTCGAACTTTAACAAATGGGAGTAGAAAAAATTACAGACCTTAGAAAGAAGCGGTTTTATTCCTGTGCGTTACCTAAAAAATCAAAATACAAAAAAATTAAGAACATTTTTTAACTACACTATGAATAATACACCTTTACCCTGCAGTCGTATAGCCCTGGTTCAGCCGTATTATAGTACTCTGTGGCTTATACTGTTTTTTGTTACCACTCACGAGCTGCCGTGCGTGGCGTACCACGTGAGCTGAGTACTTGTAGCTTGTGCAGCATTCAAAAAAGCTTACAATGGAGTAACGTAAGAACGAATTTACGAAAAAGAGATTGCTTGTACCTACCTACAAGGCCACCTTTACTTACATTCAGTTATATATGTTTTTTCTCAGTAACCCATTAAGTATTTAGATATGTTTATACATAAATCCTCACAAAAATGTATTGTCCTTTGAATCTGCGCTGACATTTTCTTTGTGTACAAAAAAGATATTTACACTAACATGAATGGACCTTTATGCAACTGCATTTAAAGTTGAAACTACCTTTTAGAACCACAGCTTACGCCCTTGAATTAAAAAAAAACCAGCCAAGTGCGAGTCGGACTCGCGCACTGAGGGTTCCGTATAAACCTGTACGTATAAAAGTAAAAGTTATGGTATTTTTATTGCTAAAAAACTTTATTATGTGATGTAAGTAACTAAAATTTATATTTGAGTTGATAGAATGAAAGGTAAATTGACGTATTAAAAAAAAACTACTTACTAGATCTCGTTCAAATCAATTTCCGTTGGAAGTTTGCATGGTACTACATCATATTTTTTTTTTTACATTCTCTTATTTTAGAAGTTACAGGGGGGGGCACACATTTTACCACTTTGGAAGTGTCTCTCGCGCAAACTATTCAGTTTAGAAAAAACTCATATTAGAAACCTCAATATCATTTTTGAAGACCTATTATCAAACCCATACGTGTGCGGTATCTACCCCACACGTATGGGATTGAGAAAAAAAAAATTTTTGAGTTTCAGTTCCAAGTATGGGGAACCCTATAATTTATTGTTTTTTTTTCTATTTTTTTGTGAAAATCTTAATGCGGTTCACAGAATACATCTACTTACCAAGTTTCAACAGTATAGCTCTTATAGGCGCATCTACACTCATTGTTTTTTTGGGCCCACTTAAGCAACAAACTCCTGTAGGTAATTATACTTATTGTTATTAATCAAAGATGTGAATGTAACACCCTCTTTATTGGTTTTTAGTTGACATGTATCTGTCTTTCTAGTCTGCATCTTGTTTTGTTTCTGTTTGCGAATACTTGTAAATGGCTTTGTAGTGTTTTCTTTACGTACTTATTTTAATGTATGCTTAGCTGTTAGTGTTCCGAATAAAATAAAATAATAAATAATAGTTTAGGAGAAAAGTGGCTGTGACATACGGACGGACAGACAGACAGACAGACATGACGAATCTATAAGGGTTCCGTTTTTTGCCATTTGGCTACGGAACCCTAAAAAGCATGTTCCTAAAACGTTTACAATAAATATTTTATTTAATCATCAAAAAAAAATATTTTTCTCTATGAATACGATATTTTCCAATTCGCCTGAAAATATATTTTCAATGTCATTGAAAAGCCTAAACGACCCTACCAAATTCTTTTAATCTGTCGCTCCACAATTCTATATGAAGATTGGAATCATAAAAACGCGTGTGCCCGAAATATTACCGACATCACTGGTGCATGAAAATATGTTAGAGCCGTAATATTACAGTCAACCGCACGTCAGTAGAAGCATTTGAAACTCTATTACCATACCATAAAGTCTAAAGTCTTACAACTGACGTGCTTTTTGGTGTACATATGACCCTTGTAACCTTGCTACGCTCGTAGAGCTCCGTAGCATTAACGTAGCAATTTTACTACGAGAAATTTTTCTTTGTATAAAAGGTCCTAATAATATAAGTTCTAAGGAATATTTTATTCATTTCTGGACCTTTTCGTAACAACTGACACAAAAAAGGTTAAAACGATTCAATCTTAGGTCTCAAGCTTCTTTTTAGACGGGAAAACTCTTGTAACTATAACACGATATACATCCATCAACATAACATCCCATGAAACGACCATTGCAAGACAGTGAGCTCCCAGGAACAATGTGGAGGGGAAGAAGCATAGTCATCCGGCTTGTTAGCGCTGCGGCTGGCACCATGGACCGCGGTTGTTGGCGACCGCAGTATGTGAAGTGGTACCGATACACAGAAGGACGCTACTGCCCAACTTCCAGTTCATAATCCCTTAGTCACCTCTTACGACACCCATGGGTAGAGATGGTTTAGTACTATTCATTTTCGGCACCACACGGGCTTTATATAATTACTTAATGACGATTGACTTTATCGAAACAGTGCGAAATAATTTGAAGTATACATGAAGACTTTAAAAGACACTTTAAAAGAAAAAATAACGAGATCGGATAAATAATTCTTAGTTATCTACTTACTTACTTATAATATAAGTACCTGGTCGACCGAGCTTTGCTCTATAATAGCGGCCTCAACATTAAAATATCATCGGGTTAGCAAGCTATGCTACCCGCCAACAGATGGCGCTGTAGGTTTTAAAAAACCTAGATAGATCAATTTTTCGCCCCCAAAAACCCCCGTATAGTAAATTTCATCGAAATCGTTAGAGCCGTTTTCGAGAAACCGATTACAATATATACAGGGTGTTAATTTGATTGCGTGCCATAGCTTAAGGGGTGGTTCAGTAACGATAAAGAAACTCAAAAAAAATATTTAAAAAAATCCTATGTACTCGAAAAAAATTAAAACTCCATTGAAACTAAACTAACGCGGAGGGCAATGACCACGCGAATGGGCGCGCTATCAAAAGCGCGCGAAAGAGTTTCAGTTACGTAGTCGTCTTGGAGATCTTTAGGGGAGGCCAATGTCCAGCAGTGGACGTCTTTCGGCTGATATGATGATGATGTGCCTACCTTATTCACTGATACTCGATACTGTTAGTTAAGTTTCAATGCAGTTTTAGTTTGTTTTTCAGTAGGAATTTTTTAAATATTTTTTTTGTGTTTCTTTATCGTAACTGAAACACCCCTTAAGCTATGGCACGCAATTAAATTAACACCCTGTATACAAATATTGCTCGTAGTAGTATAGGATAAGAGTTCTTAGCTCTTAGCTCTTCTTCTTATATTACAAAGGCGGGCTTATCTCTACAAGAGGTTTTTTACATCATTATAATCCTATCTATTTTCTGTGTAAAGAAATACTACTACCCCTAAATTATACCGATGTATACTCTCAGATTGGCTCCATTTTGGTTAGCTATCAATTAGGTCTCAAATTCAATCTTCTTCATTTCATTCATTCAGTCTTGCAATTATGGTTTATTGAATTCCTAATAAATCTAGATAACTGTGGTAAAAAGGAAAATTGGTACCACTAAATTATAACGATATTTTGACTGGCCTAAGGACTAGCGGGAGTAAAAAGCGAACGCACGAACGAATAAATGAGGTGCATATCGCATCTTAACTGGAGAGGTAGCTGTTTATAAAAAGGTGGATCCCCCATGCCAGTGATGATAAGCGTGTTCCAGTAGGCAGTCAGCCTCGCAACAGGCTCCAAAGCAAACGCGCACGCAAGTCCAACGAACGCTACATCATGGCGTCATAAATGAGTCGCATATCGCATCTTACCTGGAGATATAGTTTTTTATAAAGAGATAGATTTCTTACCTGATCCCCCATGCCAGTGATGATAGGTGTGTTCCAGTAGGCAGCCAGCCTCGCAACAGGCTCCAAAGCGAACGCGCACGCAGGCCCGATGAACGCTATGACGTCATCCTTGAAGTGCATGTCAGCTGCCAGACCGGGAGCTATGGCGCCAGAGCAGGACGGATAGCTGGGGAGAAAGAGACGAATATAATTGGTGATAAACGCAATGGTACTTCTTCACCACAAACTTTCCAAATTCTGCAGCATAGTTCTGTTAGAACTGAGGTACAGTTTTTTGCATCTGGGTGGTAAGATTATTTTGTCGCTTACGGAGAAACGGCAAGGAAATCTTACAAAAACTGCTATTAATTATAAAGAATTCATAACCTTCAGTAAATTTTTGGGGTTCCGTACCTCAAAAGGAAAAAACGGAACCCTTATAGGATCACTTTGTTGTCCGTCTGTCTGTCATGACACGACCCTTTTTCTCAGGAACGCGTGGAGGTATCAAGCTGAAATTCATATCAAATACTCAAGTCTACTGTCCCTTGGAGCTGTGAAAAATCAAAGTTCTAAGCCAACGCAATCAAAATATGCAGACGTTTATGCCGCAAATTATTGAGTTTTTCGATACTCGCAAGGGGACCTAAACCTACAGGGTACATCCCGTGAACTCAGAAACTGAAATTTGGTACGAAGCAACGTCTTATAGCACAGATAAAGGAAAAATTGCGAAAAGCTTAAATTTTCAGTTACATCACATAAAAAAATATTTTTTTTAATTTTTAACTTACTACCCTTTTCCTCATGAACGCGTAGAAGTATTAAATTGAAATTCATATCAAATACTCAAGTCTATAATACCTTTAATCTGTAAGAAAATCAAGCTTCTATGTCAACCAATCAATAGAAACAGCACTTTGAGCCGCATATTTTGAAACTCGCACCTACTCGCAATGGAATCAAAACCTAAAGGATACTTCCAGGCGACCTAGAATCTTGAAATTTGGCATTAAGTAACGTTTTATAGCACACATAAAGGAAAAATTTCATAAGTTACATCACATAGTGAAAAATGTTTGCATTAAAAATACCATAACTTTTACTTATACAGGGTGTTAATTTGATTGCGTGCCATAGCTCAGGGGCGGGGTCAGTATCAATAACTGAACAACTTTTCCCAAGGAACATACGTAGGTCGAAATACGAAAATCAATTTTTGACCTCCCATAGAAACTGCATCAACTGATAGCGCATTTTGTATGAAAGGTCAAATTTGGTTTTTGTTATTTCGACCTATGCTCCTTGGGAAAAGTTTTTCAGTTACTGAGCTATGGCACGCAATCAAATTAACACCCGGTATACCTACCTACAGGTTTGTACGGAACCCTCGGTGCGCGAGTCCGACTCGCACTTGGCCGGTTTTTAGTAAATAAATCAGAAATAGCATGAAATCTTAGACAAAGTAGAATTAATTACCTCACTATTAGAAAGATGTATATAAAATAGTACGAGTATAACGCTACAACAAATGACACTCACGACTTGAATTCTCGTGAAAATCGTTTATTTTAACTGTTACACAAAAGCCATTGAAAATCAACCTTCAGTAAGTTATAATTTTAACTCCTCGTAAATGCGATGGTCGCGCTATACCCGGCCAGTTTACAGCCTTTATACCAATCGTTCAAATTGTACTTTTATACCCTTATAAAGCTCTTTTGGTTGTGTAGGATAAAGTGGAATTTTAGAGGGTGAACATAATTGTATTTAAGATACATTGAGGGAAGACGTGTAGTAAATGCGGTATAACAACCTTTAAGGATGAGAATCTGCCCTTGAAACAAATAATTTTCCCAAATGAATAAAAAACCGGCCAAGTGCGTGTCGGGCCACACGCAGTATTGGGTTCCGTAGATTTTTACGATTTTTTTTATCAGCAGCTGTGTTTATCTGCTGTTTCGGTTCGAATTGTAAGGGAGCCAGTGAAATTACCGGCGCAAGAGACATACCATCTTAGTTCTGAGGGTGGGCACTGGGCAACGCGCTTCGCTGTCTTACTAGTGTCAAATTATGGCACTAATAAGACAGTGGGTGCTATGGCGGTGGTGACCACTCACCATTAGGTGGCCCTACTGCTCGTTTGCCCACTTGTGATATTAAAAAAGAATACCGAAAGATCTTTTACACAATTGCTTTTCGTCGAATTTTTTCACTGGGCGCGACGCTAAATGGTTGCGACTGTAATTGCACGATGCAACTAATAAAACTGATGAGTTTGTAAGAGACAGCAACGTTTTTTAAATTTATTCATACAGTACACGTTGAGTGCGAAACCAGATCTGAAACACCTTGTCTATGTCTCGCTTACGTACAGACCTCTTTGTTTCTTAGTACTGGTACCGCACGGAAGAAATAAAATTTCATTACAGTGCGAAGCCAGGTCGAATGCTTCTGGTACCCCGCGCACCTTGTACCGCACCCTGCGCTAGCTTCGCGCGGCCAGTGTTGGATCGTATTCGAGAGAAAGGCACGCGTCGACGTACATTAAAACTTAAAAAACTACGTACATTAAAACTCTTACATTAAAATTATTGATATTTTCCCTAAAATATGCACAAAACTTCTATTATTCGGTGAGGCACAGGGTGTATAAAACTCTGTGTTTTATAATAGCTTTAAATTATACACAAAACAAGCTAATGACGTACGCGTTCAGGTTCATATAAATTAGTTAGTCATTGTTAATATTCAAAGCAAAAAATCATATATATTTTTACATGAAGCCAAAAAAAAAGATGTAAGTTTCTTAAATGTCACAGTGTTTATTAAGCCCTGTGCCGCCACAATGATAGTTTTATGACCAGGTGTACTACACTTTGTACTGCAGGAATGGAAAGAATAGAAAAATCACTGCCGCGTCGAACGTGTTAAGTTTCAACCCTTAAAAAGTTACATCACCAAATCGTACTTTTACACCCTTTATAGTTTCAAACTCACTTTGCGAGGTTGTTACGTGTTTGTTTAGTACATACAGGCTGAACCGTCTAATTATCTGATAAGATAGATGTCTTCGTAATCCGGAAGGCACATAAAACTGTGGGTCTCGGTGGGTTATCTCTCATGTAATGGTCGTTACACGAAACAAATCCACAAAATCGCTGAAAATAGTATCAGTGGTTTTACAAGCAGAGAATAAAATGGAATTTAACAGCCACTAGCACAAATTTAGTCATTTTTCCGAGCTATTGACGATCTTACCATCCACGTGGTTAAAAGAAGTCGGAAAAAGTTTTTAAATAAGATTTACTTTTTCACTTTTCTATTCAGCAGCTATTCATTAGCATTTGCCTCGCTGTATTGAGATGAAAAATTGTGTGTTTTGCTCGGCAGCAAAGTTATTTCGCGTTTCGTGTCTTAAAACCCTCGCTCGTAGCTCAATCCTAGAATCCTTCGCTTGCCCAGGTACAAGCACTTGTTTATGAGTACTCGCGCACAATAACAATGTCGCAGCCTTGCATAACATTTTTAATTATGCATAATCACCGCATGTTCCTCATACTTTTAACGTGTATTGTAAATAACATTAAATATACGCAGCAGTGTGGATTTTTGAGATGGAACCTTAACCATTACAGCTACAAAACACGATTATCCATATTTGATGAGAAATTTTGGAAAAAAACACATTTATCGAAAAAGGGGGGGGGCATTATACGTAAAAAAAATTTTGATGCCAATCAATCCTGTTTGTAATACTGATCAAAAACTTCTATGGGACTAACCCAGGTTGGAGTACAAAAAAGTCAGAATTTGCAAATATCTTTTCCATTACATTTGTATGAAAATTTTACACAATTTTCTGTTTCTAATACTGATCAAAACCTCATATGGGACCATCCCAGGTTGTTGAAAACGTCAAAAAGTGCAAAAAACTTTAAGTTTTTTGAAAATTTTAAGGAAACATAATTTTTTTTTATGTCAATCGGTCCTGTTTCTAATACTAATCAAAATCTTTAACCGTCGTTGAAATAACAAAAGACTGTATTTTTTAGGTGTGAATGGGAATTAAAATTTCACAAATAGTTACGGCACACCATTTTGGTGTAGCTGTAATGGTTAAGGTACATGCCCATAAGCTGTCCCATCTCAAAAATCCACCCCGTATAATGTATAGTCATAGATTAGGTATTTAATTTAGGTAGTAGAATGAAGATTATTTACGTTCCTAGATGCAATATCGGAACGTAACCAAGATACACCTCCGCTTTCTCTTGGCAAATATTTTCGTAAAGTTGTTTGTATTTAGATTGTTCTACAATTAATTTCCGATAGTCCAGCTGCCGTATTCCGAAGTGAAACTAGGATAATATCGCGCCGATAGTTAGTCTATAGTTCGGCCTTTGACAAAGAAATTCACATACAAAGTAAATTTCCGAACGTAATTGTTGTTGTCAATCTGATAATATCGGAGCTCCGATAAAACTTCGGAGTACGCACCCAGATATTAATAAATCCACGACAGGAAGTCATCAGTTAATTAGAAGTTTTTTTTTTTATAGTAAAGTTTAGATTTTGACACCGATGTCATGATTTATTTTAGAAATTAGAAACAAATACATAACTTTATATAGGTAACAAATACATAGCTTTATATGATAATGAATAACTATAAATCTGAACCCCAATTAAAATTGTACACAACATTCTGCTGAGGCCGAAGTAACAGGATCCCTGTTCATAATTAAGTATTAGGTACATAATGACCTCCCTGAAGGAGATACGCTTGAATTATTTCGATTCATATAATCCACCTCCTATACTATTAAACGAGCAATATTTGTATATATATAGGGTGATTGGAAATTCGACGTATTCCTGAAAGGGGGTTGTTTTGCAACTCATACTCGTATGGAGCAAATTGGCCATAGAATAAAAAAAAAAAGAATTGGTGGTCGAAAATCCCCGCCTTACTTCATTAAAAGGCAAAATGTGAATAAAGTACAACAACCTGTGCAATAAGATTATATTTATAGATAGTGGATAATTGACTGATTAATTTTAACACAATTTATACCTAATAACTCAGATAAATACCGGAGTAAATAAGTTTTGGAAATATTCCCTTCGACAAAAAATATTATGATTTTTTTAACATTACTTTTTTAGAACTTAATTACTTAATTCGGTATTTATAGGAATTATTAGGCATAAATTATGTTACAGTTAATCAGTCCTATATCTTCTATCAGAAATGGTGTAGAATTTACATTTTCCCTTAGTAAAGCGCGAATTTTCGTCAAGATACCTCTTCGGATGACTCCGAAGCTAATGATTTTTGACCACCGGTTCCATGGGCAAATTTGCTCCATATGAGTTGCAGAACAACCGCCTTTCAGGAATACGCCGAATTTTCAATCACCCTGTATATATATTTGTAAACGATTTCTTGAAAACGGCTCTAACGATTTCGTTGAAAGTTACCTTACGGGGTATTTGGGGGCGGAAAATCGATCTAGGTCTCATGTCTGGAAAAATTCGTTTTCCCAAGCGTTAGCGCGCGCTTTTGCTAGGTCTGTGGTTTTCCCCGTGTCTTTAAGCATTTTTTTAAATACCGTGTTTTGGAAAATATCCTACAGTACCATATGTAGGTGGGTAGCACAGCTTACTCACCCGATGATATTTTAATGTTGAGGCGGCTTTTACAGAGCGAAGCTCGGTCAGCCAGGTACTATATATAATATATATAATCATGTGTATAACAAGTCACAAGTCGTTTAGTGATAACCGATAAAATAATTCCAGATCACTCAGAACTTGAAAAAATCACAAATCATCAATCACTCAAATCAAAAATCAGCATTAAAAAATCACTCAGCCTTGAAAAAAACTTTTTTTTATTGCTCGGCGGCTCAATGGGCGGGGCGTAAGCTTAGCTTTTTAAAATCTTGGGTTTAGTTTGGGTTTCTTGGGTTTAGTTTGGCGTTAGTTTATCTTGGGTTTAGTTTGGCTTAGTTTAGTTTGGCGTTAGAAAAACACAAAATTGGTATTTCGAAACAAAGAGATTTGAACCTCGTTGCGCGTTTGAAACACTGACACCAAGATGCTGTGTCGTTGACATTTTAACTTTCTTATTGTACCTAACTTGAGATCAACATCGTTCATAATATTTTTACAGATAATTTTATTCAATGTAGATTCTTTACAGAATACTTATTGAATGAAGATTGAATGTCATGCAGAATACAGTGCGAATAGAGCGAGTCTACGCCGTTTCGGATCGTGCTATGGCAGCGTAAAAGAAACGGCAAGAAACCACTGCAGCACGGCCTACTTTAAGAGTCGGCTTTTTACAATGTGTTCCTTGTGTTTCGCTGGAATATCAGAGCACCATACCTCTTTGTCATTCATATAGTCATCTAATCTTTAGTAAGCTTTTTTACATAACGCTTGCTTTACACATTGTTTAAACAATCTCTCAACTATATTGTCAGGTATTTTGTTGTAGTATCGTACACACAGACCAACGACAGATGTATTGATTTAGCTAATCTAGTATATGGTTGATCAAGTTTGTACTTATTTCTAGTAAACTTTAACTATTTACTTATCGTTTTCCGCTCACCAGAATTCCATCCAAATTACATTAGTTTTGTGTTCAGTATAAAAATAACCCCATGGGTCTATATCAACCTCCTTTCTATCAACACAAATAACAAAGGGAAACTCTACAGGTTCCTCTAATGAATTTGGTCCTTCCAATAACAAAAAGGTTTGGGCTACAATGTAAGAGAATTCCTCGAATATCGTGCAAAGTTTTTCTTAAATGATTCAATGTTACAATAACACGGGTACAAAAAGTATGTATGTACTTACTCGTAATGATTAAAACTGGTGTAATTTTTATTAAGGCTCTTGAAATAAGTGAAAGCACTTAAGGTGATCTGTGACGGTCAGCTTAGACCCGAACGCAACTAGATGGAGCCACTGCTGCAAATATAAGGTTTTATTTTTTTAATGCAATGAGTACCAACTATATATGTGCAAAAAGTTGATTAGCGTAAATTTCATGGTGCAACTTCAACGCCTAACAACAATTTCGATAAAAAAAAATATCTCCGTATGTCCAGTAAAGTAAATTACTCTCGTCAGTACGTGATTTACATGAGTACGATCACTCACACATGCACACAAAGCACAACCGTACAGTTTTGACAGCACGCCCACAATCTTAATATTAACCAAAAATTGCTAGCAAAAACTAGTACTTTTAGTACATTAGCTGTATTTCTGTATTAATCAGCGAAAAATTTAACTAAAAATAGCCGTATTCGTTCGTTTTTCAACAGAATTTTATGTCCCACGTAAGAATGCAAGTCATTTGAATTTTTATATGGAAAACAGATCACCTTAAAAGGTTACCACTGAGGAAACTTGTTAAATATTTATATATTCGTGTGTATAATATGCCGCTATTACAAGGGCTATACAGGGTTATTTCTGGACCCCTAGCCAAATTTTTTTTGTTGCTCAGAACATGAAACCGTAAAACTTTCCTAAAGAAACATGGGTCGAAAAACGAGAAAAAAATTTGGTCGTTTCATACTAATTCCACTGTTGCTGGTGCAAGGTTTGTATGGGAGACCCAAAAACAAAATTCGTTTTTCGACCCATGTTTCTTTGGGAAAGTTGTTCAGATTTGTGTTCTGAGTCACATACAAAAATTTGGCTGTCAGTCTAAAAATAACACTGTATAATAAGTGAACTTATTAAGTGGGCGTGAGAAGGACACTCGGCAGGGCAAGAGTATGAACGGTGGACCATCGGTAGATCATCAGGATGGTAGCGGAATGGCGACAATGGCGACCATCAAGGATTGGACTAGAAGGCGTTCGGTAGACCAACCTGCTGCCAGATGGCCAGATGACATTTGTCAATGCACACCGCATACCGACACTGCATGGCGGCATAATAATAACTTCACGGGGACGAAATGAGTGGCGCAAAAAATAATATTTCTATGCCCAATAGTGGGCGGTTTTGATCTAATTAAAAAACTGATAAGGGCCTTTAATCTAATATTAAAAAGAGACTATCTCATCCTGCGATACTTTCATTAAGGATTATAACATATTTTATATAAGATTTCATAAGGGTGACCTTTTTAAAATGAGTAGTCCTAAATAAGCAAAATTATCTACCTAAACTTAATAATTAAAATGATAAGCCCTTTTGGATTTTTCACATAATATATTTTCATAAAGTAAGTAGGTCATCATCATCATATCAGCCGAAAGACGTCCACTGCTGGACATAGGCCTCCCCTAAAGATCTCCATGACGACCGGTCCTGCGCTGCTCGCATCCAGCGGCTTCCCGCGACCTTGACCAGATCGTCGGTCCACCTTGTGGGGGGCCTGCCAACGCTTCGTCTTCCGGGACGTGGTCGCCACTCTAGAACCCTCACGCCCCATCGGCCATCGGTTCTTCTTGCGATGTGCCCTGCCAACTGCCACTTTAGTTTAGCGATTCAGGGCTATGTCACTTACTTTACTTCTTCTGCGGATCTCCTCGTTTCTGATTCGATCGTGCAGAGAGACTCCGAGCATAGCCCTTTCCATAGCCCTTTGGGTGACTGAGCTTCCTATAAGGCCCATCGTGAGCGGCCACGTCTCGGTGCCATATGTCATAAGTAAGTAGGTACCCACTAATAATATTCTATTCGATTAAAGCAACCCTTTCAAAATTGTCATTATATAAGTTCTAATAAAAGAATCCAGGGTTATTTTTATATTAGTTAGGTACTACAGGCATTTTAGTTTGTTACTCAGCCTATAAAACTTAACTTTACCATCCCTACTGATGGCTCGACGACGATGCCAGGTTTACATGTGCCCAAAAAGTTGTGGTTTTTTTACACTATTTCAGAAGGAAGTTAAGGTAGTAAAAGGTATTTTAAAGGTATTTTATTTTTTTAAATCACATAGTTCACTTATTTTTAAGTTACCCAGACTAACTGCCGCACTCAGAGATGTAACTTAAAGATAATCTTTCATTAGTTCTCGTGCTGGCTCTATCTTTGCCAATGAAATCGAAAAGGATATCATGAGACTTAACGAAACATTAACTTTAAATGACATCTCTGAGTACGGCAGTACATATTTAAACCACGTATTCCACTTAGTACCTTGGCGACCGAGCTTCGCTCTGTATAATCTTATTTAAAGCCCAATAGGCGCTGTAGGGATTCTGACACGCACTATTTTCAAGAAATGTTCAAAAAAACGTATAAAAGGAATTTTCCCAGACATGAGACGTAGCTAGATCTATTTCTCACCCCGAAAACTCCTGTATAGTAAATTTCATCAAAATCGTTAGAGCCATTTTTGAGAATTTATACATATATTATATTATATTTATTTACATACAACTTACATTTACAGTCTTACAACTAAATATGCAAGTCATAGTCAGTATATGGTTAGAGTCGATCACTGGCCGGCGAGCAGAGCGCGTGGTATATCCGCCACGGTGCTCCGGGCAGTGATCAACTCCAGGTAGTGACCAGCTGATGTCAGATCCTTGTTTTCCGAGTTATTATATAAGTCAACGTCGCTATTCAGACTCAAGACATCAATTAACGTTAAAGCATCGAAAAAAGGCGTATGTATTAGAGTCTGAGTGCGGGAATAGTTTAAAGCAAACATTGGATGCCGTCGCGGTCGGAGGGTTTGGCGCTGGTATGGTGGGATATTAAACGGAATTCGCACCAGCAATGAAGGATTGGTAGTCTGTCCTCGAATGAGGTTAAAAAAATATTTTTTAAGTACTAACTTTCGCCTAACTTCAAGGCTTCTATATGAAACCATCCCCTAAATAAAAAGTGTAGGATACATGTACTTTAACTAGGACCAAATTTAAAATTAACAAAAAACAACTTCTTTTTTATGTTTCATGTTACATTTAGATATTGATTTATGAAAGAGCTTACATTTTTCTAAAATTTATTGATTTCAATTGTAGCAGGCTTTTAATGAGACCTTATTTATGCTCATATACGCCCATTTTGTTCGTAGGTCGCATAAAAGTAAAATAATGTAAATTGGTTCGCAAATATTTTCAAAGTCGGTATACCCTTTCTGATACTGTCTTTATCTATAACGAGTACTTTCACCCGCGTTTATTTACCCAATTGAGCTAAAATGTTTGCTTGCAATGTCATCCAATAAAAGCAATATAGATTGACCTGAGATGACGTATTGGTATATATTTTTCACCTCACTAGAAAGGTTAGCTTTGCCGTTCGATATGTTATATAGTGGTTTTTGACCATAAAAAAGGTATTTGAAAACTTTTTAACAAAAAAATTAAACCGCCGAAAAAACTGAAAAGCAAGAAATAATAAAACTTTTTTATTTAACCTTAATAACAAAGTTCCTAAACTAATGTAAGTATACCCGAGAAATTTGAGTCGGCGCCAAACAAGCAAATTAATTAATTACGTAAAGCGTGATGCACGGCGGCGGCGCCTGCTCAAAATTACTAGGGTATACTTACATTAGTTTAAGAACTTTGTTGTTAAGGTTAAATAAAAAAGTTTTATTATTTCTTGCTTTTCAGTTTTTTTGGCAGTTTAATTTTTTTGTTGAAAGTTTTTATTTTACAATTTTTTGTGACTATAAATTTTATTTTCCTACCCTTAGGGTAAATCGGAATACTCTGTAAAAAGTTATGCGTGGTCATACATTAAAATCAGTCAGTGAACAATCAATCATCCCCTGTTTTCCTACCCTTAGGGTTGGATTTTTTTTTCCAAATTTATATGGTACCAACGTTGGGTTATATCCTTTCCAATAAAAAAAAAGAATTATCAAAATCGGACTACTCTGTAAAAAGTTATGCGTGGTCATACATAAAAAATAATAATAAAAAAATATATATATATATATATATACGCGTCGACTTGAGAACCTCCTCCGTTTTTTTTTGTCGGTTAAAAATAGGGGTTCTCACTAGACGCTTCTTTTTAGGGTTCCGTACCTGAAAAGGAAAAAACGGAACACTTATAGGATCACTTTGTTGTCCGTCTGTCTGTCTATCTGTCAAAACCCTTTTTCTCAGGAATGCGTACCTGTATCTAGCTGAAACTCATATCAAATACTCAAGTCTACTGTCCCTTGGAGCTGTGAAAAAAATCAAACTTCTAAGCCAACGCAATCAAAACATACAGCCGTTTATGCCGCAAATTTTCGAGTTTTCCGACATTCGCAAGGGAATCAAAACCTACAGGGTACTTCCCATTAATTCAGAATCATGAAATTTGGTACAAAGCAACGTCCTATAGCACAGATAAATGAAAAATTGCGAAAAGCAGAAATTTTTAGTTACATCATAAAATATAAATATTTTTAATAATTTTAAACTTTTCCTCATGAACGCGTAGAGGCATTAAATTGAAATTCATAGCAAATACTGAAGTCTTTAATACCTTTAAGCTGTAATAAAATCAAACTTCTATGTCAACCCAATCAAAAGAAACAGCAATTTAAGCCGCATATTTTGAAACTCGCAACTACTCAAGGGAATCAAAACCTAAAGGATACTTCCAGTCGACCTAGAATCCTTATATTTTTAGTTACATAACATAATAAAAATGTTTAGCACCTTCTTACAGGTTTGTTCGGAACCCTCGGTACGCGAGTCCGACTCGCACTTGGCCGGGTTTTTTTTTCCACGTTAGTTACATTGATTGTGAAGCTTTGTCATTTCATTGTAATATCCTACAATAAATAAAGAACTTTTGATTAGTACGTGTTGATCACTACTGTACCCTTTTCGTACGAAATTCCCACATGCAAACCGCTTTGGATTTTCGCGTTTGATAATTTTATTTTGATATAATTTTCCTCGCTGATGTAGTGAAGTGTAGAAATATTTACGTACGCACAAGATATTTAACCTCTCGCGAATCATTCTTTTCGCTTGATTGGGTTTCGATACAAGCCTCTCGTGTTAAATAACAACTTTTCTGCTTCGAATAACAAATTACTATCAAACTCAAAATAGTTTATTCATTGTTGGATATTAAAATCTCTTAATTGCGTCAGCTAAACTACATCGCTTTACAAACAAATTGGAGCCATGGTGGGAAAAAAAGAAGCGACAATAAGAACCCACGCGCTCTTTTAAAAATGTTTGAATGTTGATACAATAAACATAAGTAAATTTGAATTTTGATTAGCCTGTTAGAACTGCAGCCTAATCCCATGAATTTTTCTCTTCTACATAATCAGATATTTTATAATAACCTTTCTTATATAATTTTTCCTTGATAGATAACAGTTTTGAATTTATGTAACGGTAAACTTTCAATATTAGTGGGTAACATAATTAAATTGTCTTAAATGTATTGCGACACAAAAGTCAAAAATGTTGTTTTCTTTAAATTTATTTCTAACAGATTCTCTAGGCTATTGTTTGATTAATGAACAAAAGGATCATTTGATTGATGAAATGCGACAATTTATCCAACGATGTTCACTATAAAATGCCGACCTCCGAATACAAATTGACCCAATCTTAAGTTTTTTAACGAATTTCATAAAACGGAAACGTATAACTTTGACCTGACTTTATAGGGTCCTAATGAAATAGTGAACATAATTTTACCATGTTACTTATACCATGAAACTGAACAACTTTTTCCTAAGGCACATTAAAGTTGAAATTCGAAAAAAATATCCAAATTCTAAGTAACATGCTAAAATCATGTTCACTATTTCATTAAGACCATTAAGGAAAAAAAAAATTACGCGGCCAGAAAAAAAATAAAAGAAAGAAGGGTAAGACAAATATTAAAGGATATGATAATTTTTTACAATTAAACAACTCTACTGAAGGAACAAAGGTTGAAATGCGTAAAAAAGTAATGAAAGTGAACAACACATTAGTGTGATGGTAGATTTTCTATTCCGAATTTTGACCCATGCTCCTTGAAATAAGTTGTTTAGTTTTATGTCCAGATTAATATAATTCAGGCTTCATAGTACACACAACAGCACGTCAGTAGAAGCACTTTGGACTTTATGGCATTGTCATGGAGTTGTAAATGCTTTAACACTGTATATTTGTATCAATAATACGTCATAATTAAATTTTAGTGTAATAATAGGACCGTATGTAGTAATTTTTGGTAATTTACGTGGGTTAGGTATAGTCGCCTCGCCTACATCATTTTGAGAACATTATATTTATCACGATGTAACAAATAACAATTTATGTCTCAGCTTATACAACGTGTTAATGGAATAAGCGAAACCCTCGTACCCCTAATTGATTTTTGTTTAAATAAATCCTCTTCCGTAAAAAAATGAGGGCGAGGGCCAGAGATGAATTACGAGCAAGTGAAGGATTCTAAATCACAACCGCAGGGAGTGATTCATGACGATTCAAGTGTTTGAATCCTGAGCGACGCGAGTGACTCATTGCCCTCGATTTAAATCCCTTTTATTCAAGAGTTGCATAGGTACTATACTTTATACCATAACTACGAGAAATAGAAAGTTTTAAGCGAAATATACATTTAAGGAGGTTGTATAGCATTGAGATATTGGAGGTCGATTATATTAGTGAGTTCTAAATTCAAACACCAAAATAGTGATTAAAAGTGCTTTTTATTCACTGTTTTCAGTGAATAAAAGAATTCTTTCAGAAGGGGAATGGTAAAAATAGTATATTATTCATTTAGTGAATAAAAGACGGATTTAAAGCGAGGGCCAGAGATGAATCACGAGCAAGTGAAGGATTCTAACGACTGAATTACGACCGCAGGAAGTTCAAGTGTTTGAATCCTGAGCGACGCGAGTGACTCATTGCCCCCGATTTAAATCCATTTTATTCAAGAGTTTTTTTTTATTTCTTTGCGCGTTTAAGAAACTAACAGCGCCATCTGTTGGCGAGTAGCATAACTAGCTCACCCAATGATGTTTTCAGGTTGAGGCGGCTATTATAGAGCGAAGCTCGGTCGCCCAGGTACTAGTGATTAAAATTGCTTTTTATTCACTGTCCTCAGTGAATAAAAGAATCTTTTTAGAGGGGGAATGGTATAAACTTTTTTTTTTAGATATTGTTATTGTTCCGCGTAGCCACAGAAATATTTAGAAGCGGCAAGAATTTTAATAATAATAAATACTCGTATCAAAAACCCGTGAAATTGGTTCTACTCTCGATTCTGAACAAATTTTATTCTGTTTCGCTTATTCCGTTAACACGTTGTATAGTTGGGTTGGATAGCTAATTTCTTATTATTATAATCATTTCGTAGCTTGCTACCAACCAATGTGCCTCTTTGGATTAGGATAGTACGTGAACAGACAAGTTTATAAAGCCCGGGACACAATTTGTTTTTTTCCCTCTGCGAGGTTGATCACGTAATTAATATGGCCGACTTAGTTTTGTGACACGCTTCCACATTTTCCTTTATAATTCGGGTTTATTTCCTTAAATAACCTACACTGTTAGTGATTCAGGAAAAACGCGCTTTCCAACGGTGTATTAGACATTGGAAAGGCTCACCATAAATAGGTAATTGTAACTTTATAAAATTAACTGTTCTTATTTTATTTTTAGGGTTCCGTAAAGAAAAAAACGGAACCCTTATAGGATCACTTTGTTGTCCGTCTGTCTGTCTATCTGTCTGTCTGTCAAGACCCTTTATCTCACGAACGGGTAAAGGTATCAGGTTGACATTAATACCACATATTAGGATCTATGAACCACACAAGATCTGAAAATTTAAATTTTTTACAACAACGCAATCAAAAGATATGGCATTTTGTGTCCTCATCTCCATACATTTATTCAAAAATGCAAAACCTACAGGGTACTTCCCGTTGACCTAAAATTATGAAATTTGGCAAGAAGCTAGGTCTCACAGTACAAATAATGGGAAAAGTCTGAAATCATTAAATATTACAACTTTTCTCAAACTAATGGTAATCAATTGTGGTGAGCTCCCGTTTCAAGAACATTCATATAAGAGAGGGGTCAAGTTGGATGGTCGCTGAGGTGATTTTTGTTCTAGTTCTATTTAAAAACGGGAACACTTTCAAACTTGAAAATTGGTATGTTTATAGTGCATAAGCTATATAATGACAACAAATAATAAAATTTGGTCAAGCGCGTGTCGGACTCAAAAAATCTAGCACATTAACTTACTGAAATTTCAACTAATACAATTATGTTTATGTGGTGGTACGGAACCCTCAGTGCGCGAGTCCGACTCGCACTTGGCCGGTTTTTTTTTTAACATTTTGGTAAATAACTTGGAATCCAAATGAGATCTATTTATAATCATTTGGATTCAAGCTAATGTACAGAAATAAAGGAATACCTGTTTCATCGTGTCTGCAAAATCATCCCTCTAGGGAGAATGAGTTGGTAAGATTTCCGCTTTTGAAGTAAGACGCATGAAAGTTCAGATTTTCAGAAAGGATTTTCATACAAACTTTTATTCCTCAATTCACCCGCTAGGGGGATGATTTTGCAAAAATTCAGACGTGTTCCTTTGTTTCTGTTCTTTATCTTAAAATAAAATTTTAAACAGCTTATTTCAAAACTGTAGGATTTTCATACAAATTTTCATCCCTTAATTCACCCCCTTAGGAGATGAATTTTTAAAATCCTTTCTAATTCAACTTTTACATGCATTTAACCTCTAAGCAAAATTTTACATTTGTAGCTATAACGGTTACGGTTCGCCGTTGATGCATCAGTTAAGATATGTTCTTCTGTACATTAAAATTTTTCTTGACTGCCCATTTTCCCCTCTTAAGATCTCTTAAAGTATTAAATCTAGCGAAAAAGTTGCAACGCATTTTTTTGTAGAAAATTTTATTTAGATTAATTCATTACAAAGACATTTTCTGCTATGCGACGCAGTCTTCGAGATATTCATGAAAAATAAAAAAGGGAACATTAATTACGTCATTAACACTGCTAGAAGGCTAGATAAATTTGTGTCCCGGGCTTTATACAGGTGTCCCAGGAAACACTGTCAAGCGGTGGTCCAGAGGTGGACCACCCCTTGGGCTAGCCTAATCACCTCTATGTATGTTTCGCGATTATTTGTAGTTTTCGAGTTATAAATTATTTTATTAATTTTTTAAAATTTTCTGCCGAAGGAAATTTAAAAATTCATCTTTTTTTTACTAAAAATTTTTCCGATTTTCTTTTTGTGTCATGATTGCCTTGAACGTTACTTTCATACATAAAATAATAAATATCCTACCATTCCTACTTGTAACTAAAAAAAATGGTAAATAACATTTTCGAACAATTTAATAGGCATATTAAAATTTTGATCATCAATTTAAAAATACCAAAAGGATGTTCCATAGATTGTAGTTGATTTTAAAAACTTTTCAAGTCTCTAGGCTACCCAAAACATAATATGGAAAACAGGCAAAAGGCGCTACTTTTCCAGAAGGACTTTGTACAGAAGCCTTACCACTATCTTAATTTGTAATAGGAATCACCAAAATAGGCAAATTATTTATTTGGAGCCTAAATTAACATTCAGGGGTTTTTCCCTCTTAATTTTTTAACGCCAATTTCAGCGAAAAATACCCAATTAAGCACCAATTTTTTTATATATTTTGGGTAGACTAGAGACCCGAAAAAATTTTTAAATCAACTACAATCTATGGAACATCCTTTTTGTATTTTTAAATTGATGATCAAATTTTTAATCGGCCCATTAAATTGTTCGGAAATTTTATTTATCATACTTTTTGAGGAACAAGTAGGAATTACAGGAGGTCTATTATTTTATGTATGAAAGTAACGTTCAAGGCAATCATGACACAAAAAGAAAATTGGAAAAGTGTTCAGTAAAAAAAAGATATGAATTTTTAAATTTCCTTCGGCAGAAAATTTTAAAAATTAATAAAATAATTTATAACTCGAAAACTACAAATAATCGCGGAACATACATGGGAGTGATTCGGGTAGCCCAAGGGGTGGTCCACCTCTGATCCACCGCTTGACAGTGTTTCCTGGGACACCCTATATACTCGTCTACTCATAAACTATCTACAACCAAACGGGCACATTCGTCGCTGGCTCCGAAATGTTTTGAGGTGATTTCTTGCTAAGGTACTACACTTATATTAGAGCAACACAAATTCTCGATTGCGCGGGAAGTCATGTTGCCCTAACGCGGGGCATGAAACTCTGATTCTTATTTTATTTTATTTTATTTTATTTATTAGGTACACAAACAGATTGCAGTACAAAAAAGAAAGAAATAAACATTAAAGCTGTTACAGTACTTCACTACAACCCAAAAAAAAAAGTGTACACAACAGTACCAAATAATTTTACAAAAATTTTCTCTAAGTATTCTGACCGTTTATACTCAGAACTCAAAAAAAATATCGCGGCGAGCACGGGACAGGCGTGCGAATCGATCATTGGCTCCCATCTTTTCACCCATTAGCAGAAAATATCCGTCAGCATCGGAATTATTTGCCCATGTTTATACGAGTTATGCCGGCAAATTTTACATATTTTTGTATAAAAAGATATACTAGTATGTGTGGCTTATAACTCACTGCTCTACTGGTACCTCGCGGGTACCTAATCACAATTCGCACTAACGATCAGCTTTCTAGTATACGTTAGTTAACACAAATACCAAAAACATAAACAAACCAAACGCTCGCTATAAAGAGAACATTAGATGGAAAGATAATTACGGCCGAATTGGCAACTGCTCTTGGTAACCAGTTGCCAAAGAAGAAACAGTAAAAGGAAACTCACCTGGCTTGAACCTTCTGCAGCTCTACGCCGTGATGAGCCAAGAACTTGTCGTTGACCTTCTCCAGAGCCAGGTCCACAGCTGGACCGCAGCGCTCCAGGTCGAATGGAGAGTCCAGGCGGGAAGCCATCAACACTCCTACTTTATACACAGTATGTATCTCCCTCCCTCCAATCATCACAGGGATGAACAGAAATAAGCATACCAGCTTTGTTGAGCACATTTTAAAGTCGATTTTCCCTATGTCCTGCAATCTGTTTTTGTGGAGTTATTGTAGATATTACTTTTAATACAAAATATCAGCTCACGTGTGTTGTTCTACATTTTGCATTCACTAACACTACAAAATAAAGGTTGTATGGGAATGGTTTCCGAAAACGGAAAGGGCATAATCAGTCAACGTATCTGAACTACTGTAAATAAAACTTTCAATGGAAAAAAAAATTGGCCTCTTCATACAAAATTGCAAACTTGATTGGACAGTTGTTGTAGGCCGGTTTTTATTTTTACTTACCCGAAAGTTTAATTTCCTGAAAGTTGTTCAGTTACGTTGACTGATCACGCCCTTTCAGTTTTCGGAAACCTGTCCCTTACACCCTGTTTAACAGTTTGACATCCCATATCGTGGTAAGAACCAGTCAACTGTTAATCGTAATAGAATCTACGATAGCTGTGTGTGTAATACGATCAAAAAAACTTTCGAAATGCCTTGCGGCTTAACTTGTTTAGAAATTTTATCCATGAGAAGTTTATGAAAATATCTGGCTACCGCGTAGAAATATTATATGAGGAGCATCCTTTAAAACTCGTAAAGTTCTTGTTAAGACAATCAGTAAATAAAACGTTCAAATTATTATTTTTTTTTTTTTTAGATTTCGTATAATTCGCCACTTACAACTGGCCGGCAAATTGTAAATGGTCGGCATTTAAAACGGCAGCGGCATATTGTAAATGGATTTAGAACGTTGGTATATTTTAAGTTCACTACCCAAGGTAAACCAAACCTAAACGATCCTCAGTAGTCTCATACAAAAAATTTAATATTTATTTGGTTAAAGTAACAATCCCTGAAAGAAAAACGACGCAACAAGTGCTTTTTTTTTTCAACAAAAAAATTATCTCTCATATTAACATTCTTATGTCAAAAAAATATACATCGCCCAATTAACGAGACTTATGAAAACTGAAAAATTCCTCCGCCAGTGACAGTAGATAGTATTATGTAAGGAATAAATAACGATCAAAATTCCATACAACAAATTCCGTCTACAATGAACCTTGACTAGAAGTTTAAATATACGTATGCATAGTTAACAGTTATTATGAGTAAAGTTCTGACCAGACACAAACAACAAATAAAATCAACTGTGAATTCGTTCATTAACTCTGCGAACTTTTGTAATTTACTGAAAATTTGTTTACCCGAACTAGATGGAAGTAGAAGTTATTGCACCGGGGAATACATACAATGCAAGTTTGTGTTTAGTACAATATTAGTACAACATCATGATTTTCTGCATCTTTTTTATAAGCCGCCATTTTACTTTCCATATTCATATTTCTTTTATGATTTTTGACACATATTTCTAATATTTTGCTTTGATTTATAAATTTTCGTTAATTAATAGTGGCTCCTCAATCCTTACGGACATTAATAATTTACTTTATTACAATTAAAACGAAACGTACAATAAACAGCTACGTAAATAAATGCCTTCTTCGAACCGTACTTCCTTTATAAAATATTCATTTATAAAATCAGGAATGAGAACGTAATTTACGATTAGAATTTTATTATTTTCCTGCGGTTCGCGTAATATTCCGGCTTGATACCGAGCGGCGTCAGACGCGACCGCTTCTCGGGAGATGTGAATACAACTGACCATCCGGGAGAGAGCCTGAGAGAAACCTGCCAGATACAATACCACCAGAGGGGGAGATACGCCCTTTTGTTCTGGAAGCAGTTGTCTACTGTTGTTTTCAGTTAAATAGAGTTTCCACTAGTTGACGAGATTGATGGATTACCTTGGCGTCCAACTAAAAATTAATCGCCTAAAAACAAAAATAAACCGGCCAAGTGCGAGCCGGACTCGCGCGCAGAGCGTTCCGTACCACTAAGTAAGAATACCGTCTTAGTAAGGAACACGCAGTCACGCAGAAGTGTATTAAAAGTCCGTGAATCCGACTCACTTTTGACCTGTTTTTATTATTTGTTGTTATTTTATAGCTAAGGCACTATAAACATACCAATTTTCACGTTTTTAAGTGTTTCATTATTTACGATAGATCTAAACCAAAAAGCATATCATGTTTCTTGTATCGGGATGCCCCTTATTTTTTAACTTTTTATGCTTTTTATTACTTGTTAGGTAATCCGTCATACTAACACATATTCTGTGAAATACTACGGTTCAAAGGATACAGCACTTTAAAGGTCGGACTGACTGACGACAGACAGACAGACAGATGACGTAGGGTTAGTAATAGGGTCCCGTTGGCACCCTTTGGGTACAGAACCATAAAGAGTCTAAAAACTACGTAGCGTATAGCTACGTCATCGTAGTAAATAGCTACATCATCGTAGTAAATGGCTACATCGTCGTAGCAATTTGCTACAAAACCATAGTAAGTAGCTGTAGCGTCACAATTTGTAAATTCAGCACATTTGCCACTTGTAATACCTTACAACGACGAGGCGCTAGTCGTCTCTCGCCTGCCATACAGTTCGAATACTCAAAATGTGAACGTAATCTGGAATATAATTTGGCCTCTATACTATTTGGAGTTCTTCATTAACTTGCCTCAAACCTTCTCAGTGGCTAACGTATTTTTCGTTATCTTTCAGCAATTTGTAATGGATTAATTCATCATCATCATAACATCCCATGAAACGTCCACTACAGGACAGGGAACTCCCTCCAGAATTCTAGCTTGGAAAAATGTAGAGGGGAAGTACCATAGTCACCTCGCTTGTTAGAGTTACCTCTGGCACCATGGACCGCGGTTGTAGGTGACCGCAGTAAGTAAGATGTTAGATACAAAGGAGGATGCTGCTGCCCATCCTCCCGTTTTGTAACCCTTAGTCGCCTCTTACGACACCCACGGGTATGTAAGGGTTGGTACTATTCTTTGCCGGCACCACACGGGGCATGGATTAATTATACCAACGTAAAAAATATATTTGTTCTTAAATCGCAATTTTAATTTTTCTGTGTGCCTTTATATTCTCTAACCTGCTATTAAAACTAACTCAATATTAGCAAACTACTATTTATTATTTCAAAACTTGGCAATACTAGACGAAATATGTAGAGTGGGTGGGGGTTTATACGCAACAAGTCTCCCTCCCATCAATACAAACACATATACAGGAGCGCTTACCAAAACTCGGGGAGACTGCTCGCGTCATAACATGTGATCAATAGTCCATTTTAAATTAGATTCAAATCACGGTTTTAAATAATTTTTCATATTCGTAACATCTTGTATCTATGGTATAAAAGACTAACGGCACTTTTAATTATCAAGAACTTTTGTCTGTGCGTTATCGAATGTTGAAGAGAGAGACGCGTCGGCTGTGGAAAGAGGAGCACTCACTCACTGAGTTTATTCAGCCAGCAGAAAGCCCTGGACCTGACCTGCCCAGACCGATCTGGAAGTCTTAAAACAGACTACGGACACAGGTCGGTCGGTGCAAAGACAGCATGTGTAGGTGGGGTTTCACCGACAGCTCTAATAACAAATGTGAGTGTGGTACCCCCCACAAGCAATGGGACACTTAACCTCCTGTCCCGCATGTCCTGACACATGTACGCGTGATAACCTTTTTAAAGCCACAAATGACGCAGTAAATGAGGCAGCGTTCTGGGCTACAAAAATTTAAATATTTGAAGAAGACGCTAAGAAGAAGAAGATCTTTTTAAAATTAAGGGCTACTGCTTGAGGAGAAATCGCTGCTCAGTGCGGTTTTGCGTTAGTATCTCTACTTACCATTTTTTTTTCTTCATGCACTTACCTACATCGAGCCTTTTAGTACGTTACTCAGAACACAAAGAGCAGCAGGTTAAAAAACTAAATTTATTTCTGGCTTTCCTTTACAAACTTGTCTCTATAACAAAATTGGAATTTATGTGGGATGGCCTAGGCTTTTGTTTTTGGACATAGTTTCTTTGAACATAGTTTCGACATCATAACATTCCCATGAAACATCCGCAGCAGGAAATGAGGTCCCTTCAGAATTCCAGCAAAAATTTATATTGGAGAGGAAGTATCTGCTTGTTAGCGATGCGTCTGCTGGCACCATATATCGCGGTAAGTGACCGCAGTATTTAAGATGGTACGATACACCGAAAGACGCTACTACCCATCCTCTGGTTCATTATCCCGTAGTAGCCTGGTACGACACCCACGGGTAGAGATGGGTTGGTACTAATCTTTGCCAACACCACACGGATATTTTGAGTAAGTAACGTACAAGAATTTGTACATAGGTCTAAAAAAAAGGAAAAATTAAAATAAGTACTAGTAAAAAATAATTTTTAAAACAAGCTTTTGTTAGATGTGAAAAACGAACTACAGTTTCAGATTTTCAAATAAAAGCTTCTCTATTGCTTTTTTATAATATAACACGCTTTTATTTGAAAATCTGATTCTGTGATAACGTTTTAGTTCTTTTTCTACATCTAATGTAAACTTGTTTTTTTTTTTTTATTTTTAGTATTTATGATAAAAACTTAGAGAAATTTCCCCATAAGGCATAGCTAAACCCTAAACCCGAATATTTTATAAAGAAAGAGCTGTTTTACTATTAAAATATTACCAGATGAGACAGCCATGCTGCCCACTAACAGATGGCGCTGAAGGATTTCTGAAACGCAGAATTTTCTCAAGTTTCAATAGCCAATTTCCGGCTCCATCTTCATGTCTGCTCCAAGTTATATAATATTGGACTGTCATCCGATTTACACAATAATACAAAATTTTATCTCAGTCGGAAACGGGGAAGTGGGTAAAATTTAACTTGCAAGATTTGGTTACCGACCGACAGACAGACACCGCGGTAGGTGAAACTAAATAAAAGCTTTTGATAACCCTGTGCTGTTTAGCAACGGACTTTCCGAGTCATAATCAAATTAATGGCCCGGTTTTAAAGTCCTCTTTACTGATTTCCAACCAGAGAATGTTTGTTTAGGCTGTAAACCGATTACATTACATCGCAGTACCTCTAACGGCAAGAGCCTTGGAATAGTTGAGGCCAAATGACTCCAAATCTGGGCGTAATAATATACATACATAATATACCACAGATCAGAGACCACAGTTCTCCACCTGCTACGATCTTGACATACTTCCCTTGCTTCCTGTACTTTCATCAATCTTTTCATACATGCTCGTCGGCTTAGGGTACTTTTAACCTGGCCTTTATTCAGAACGTCCTGAATTTGGCCCTGGTTCGTTCCTGGGCGTAATAATTGTTTCTCAATTCGAAAATATCTTTGAAACACCCTTCGATAAATCCAAATCATTTATGCAGAGTTATTCTACCTACCTACATGCCTTATCTCTCACAATATCCCCTGAGGAGTCCTTCAAAAATTAGCCGACTGCGGCGAAGCCCATTCGGAAGGTTATGTGTTTGCCCTGTATGTATGTATGTTTAAATGTTTGTCCGTTTCCGTGTTTCCTCGTAACTACTAAACAGCTGAACCGATTTTGATGAATTGTACGTCTTAACATTAATAGCGTGAGTGACACGGGGTATCCTATCTATACTATTAAACGAGCAATACCTCTAAAACACTCTAAATTTTACCTATGAAATTGCCGTTTTGTATGGCAAATTTTAGGTAAACTCAATTTTCAGTACTAACATTTTTGCATTTTTCTTAGGAATTATAAATCTATTTTTTTTATTTTTTTTTAGCATTATTGGGAAGACATTAAGCTAACAGATGCTTAAATTTAATTTTCGAAAAATATTATCTGTAAAAAAATATAACAAATCTAATGATGAAATCGGACGACATTTAAGACGAACAATTTTCGAACCTTTAATTTTATATATCAAACTAAAAATAAAAACTTTATTTTATGCTTAAATTGATAACCGTGAAGTCAACTTTCAAATATAAGACAAATGAAAAAAATTGCATTAGAATTATAGGAATTATGATCTCATTAATCTGTAAGAAAATTTCGGCAATTTCATAGGTAAAGGCCTATTATATATAAATGTATATTTGTAATCGATTTCTCGAAAACGACTCTAGTGATTTCGATGAAATTTACCATACGGGGGTTTTTGGGAGCGAAAAATCAATCTAAAAAATAAACTTGATTTTTTTAAGACATTGCAGGCGTGAACCAACAAAATTATGTACACCACCACAAAACGTATTTCCGTCCCCGTGTGCAATATGTTATAAAATTCAAATTAACCGAATACTATAATCCTATTTTGTTTTCCTCTTTTCTGTTATATTACGGAGTTATTTCTTTTTTATTACGGTATTTTCCTTCAAGGACGAATTCGCACGCGTATACCTAATAGTAAAATTTTTGCAAAAGGAAAATAAGTTAAAACGAAAGCATACTTTTTTGGCTAATCTGTCTGCGCAATCAATAGAGGGCTTAATTATAATTCGTTTCATGAGTCAATGCCAACGCTTACCAACACATTTTGCAGCCATGACTCTAAAACCAGAGTATGTTTGACGGAAAAAAATAACATTGTTTTCCAAACTTGTTTTTTCTGACAGCTTTAGCTGATTTTTACTATTATATAGCTGCAAATTGTGTTGGTAAGCGTTGGCATTCACTCGTGTAACGGATTATATTTAGTATTGGACGACCAAAAAATGACAACTTTTCGCCACACGTTTCTTTGGATAAATTTCCGTCCATGTGGTGCTGGATAAGAATAGTACCAACACACCAACCCATCTCTACCCGTGGGTGTCGTACTCGTAAGAGGCGACTAAGGGCTATGAACCGGAGCATGGGCAGCAGCATCTTTCTGTGTATCGTACCATCTTACATACTGCGTTAACCAACAACAGCCGGTCCTCAGCCGCAACGCTTACAAGCATGGTGGTTATGGTAAATCCCCTTCAAAGTACTACGCGTTTTTTGCTGGAGTCTGGAGGGAGCTTCCTGCAGTGGAAGTTTTATCGGATGTTATGTATTTAATGGTCATATACTTTCTCTACTAACAAAAAGTCAGTCAGTCTTTCGTCGCTGCTGATTTCCTCAAAAGGTTGTCTGGAAGAAATCACTTTTAGTGATAAGGCCGCCTTTTGCCCACTTATTGTAAAACCGTAATTTTTAATCTTTATTCCTAGATGTGTGCAATAAAGAGTTATTCATTCATTCATTCAAAAAGCTTGCACCCATGGCTTGCACGCACTACTATTCAATCCGGAATATTTTAATACTATTTCGGGAAAATCCATATCAGAATAGTCTATCCCTTCAATATGTTGGCTCGGAGATTTGCTCGCTGTACAGTGGAGGTAAAAGTAACACTTTTTAAAGCATACCGTCAAAGTTTTTACACGAATAGTCTCTGGGTCAATTACACAAAGAAAACCTACAACGCACTTCGAGTCACCTATAACAATGCCTTTAGGTTGCTGTTGGGGCTCCCACGTCACTGTAGTGCCTCTAATATGTTTGCAGAAGCGCGAACTAATGATTTTTTCGCAATAAGACGCAAGAGCGTAACATCCTTGCTACAGAGAGTACGTGCGAGCTCAAACAGCATCTTGATTGTGCTCAGGGACAGGTGGGAGTGCCCCATACTAAGACATTGGAATCTTATCATGGTGGGGTTGAACGACAGCACATGATGAAAATGAAAAAATGTGAAATTCTTTTATTAAATTTAATCTTAATTTAATTTAATATAAATAATAATAATAATTTTTGATAATAATATAATATGACAGATTTGTTGACTTTAGTTACTAACATAGTTAATTAAGTTTTTTACTAACAATGGACTGTATGTTGTCTGATAATAAATCAATTTGAATTTGAATTTTTAGAAAACAGAATGTCCAACAAAGAAAAATTACAAAAATGCAAAAAAAAATTACTCCTATCTTATCGTTACCTAGATTGCTCAACCTCAATAAAGATGCCAATTCAAGAGCAAGCGTCTTAGGATCAAAGTTCAAAAGTTATTGAAATCAACTTATCGGCAGGCTTTTGTACCTACATAAGAATGAAATTACTTCAGACATAAAAGTTATCTCTTAAAAGAACATTTTATGAAATTGAGTTATTATTCCCTTGTGATTTGACTTACGAATGTTTTGTATTAGAGCGTAAATTAGGTAGGTATTTTCTGTTTAAAATACGTAATTATTTTTCCATTCAAGTGCAAAAGCATGGGCGAGGCACTTGGCTCAAACTCAGGGCTCAAAGAACTGACGGCCCTGAGGAAGAAAGCCGGCTCAAGTGGCAGCCATAGAGCAGAATAGTCGGAGCGTGGGCAACAAATACGAAATCCTTCAACTTGTCATACAAGGAAAAATCCCAGACAAAATGAAACAAGACCGTTGGAGGAAAATATCCTATAATATTATCATGACTTAAGGTGGTTTCTGAGCAGAGGTGCTGCCACTTTGAGAAATAAATTTATTGCGTCACAAGTACAAAACTTTTAACAAGGATTGTTTGTTTGGCGGCAATTTGGAGTAGTTCTATATTTTATTATCCATCACATCACACCTTAGCTTATCATGGATAGCTTTGTATTGCAAAAGTGCCAAAAACGGCCACTTTTAGCACTTTACCAATACATAGCTATAAATGATAAGATTGATAAGCTAAGCTATGATGTTATGGGTTATAACATATATGACTAACCCATATTGTCGCCAAACGAACAATAGTAATGAAAAGTTTTGTATTTGCGGCGCAATAAATTTATTTCTAAAAGTAAGGTGCTGCCACTCAGCAACCACCTTAAATCACGATTCATGGGTCAACCCAAAACAAATGTAATGCAAAGAAAATACCTACTCCGAATCTAATAATTACGTTATGAACATTTACGTCATATAAAGTCTTTTCAACACATTTGCTCATAAAACGGCTCTAATGGCACTGTATTGCAGTCCATAATCTATTTTATAAAACACGTGTACTTTTTCACTATATTACCGCACTAGTATTTCATTTTTGTTTGTTTCTTTATTCCAACACGGAGCAAGGAGTTTTTATGTCTGAAAGATTAAACATATTTTCATGAATAAATAAAGTGTTTATATATGATAAATAAGTATTCGTTTCATGAATTATAAATTTTAATCAACTAATTATTAATTAATTAGTCATTTAACCATTAATTATTGTAACAAAATATCCGATTTTGTAAAATTATAATTTTAAGTTTTAAAGTATGGGCTATTTGAAAGTTTAGTCAGTGCCTCTTCATCAACGCATGCGCTTATTAAAAACACAGTTTCAAAGCCGCCAAAAAACATAAACACAAAATGCTAACTTGGTGCATAATTAAGTAAATCGAAGGAAAAATACCCACGTATCGCTAAAGAGAAAGGTAAATATTTTTTTTATATGTATCATTCGCATCCAAGACGGCGGTTCGGGCAGTAATATCTGAGCCTCGAGTGTAATTACCGAGGTAGCTTGTATCTAATTTACTTATAGCAAAAAGGGTATAACGACCCCGAAGGATGTGAACCTATCCACGAAACTCAACAACTTTTCCGAAATGATTTTATTTTAACACTTACTTTGTTCGGATAAACTAGGCTACCGTGGTCACGTCTGATGTTGTGAAATTTTCTGGCACTTTGCGACCTCTATACACAACGTAGCGTTGTGTGCTGCCACCTAATAAGCATTTGCTACATTTGCATATTTTTGCCTAGTTGGTAAAGCGTCTCCGGTACTGACGGAGAAGATGCAGGTTCGAATCCTGCCTGTGGTTTTAACAGATCTACCTATCTTCGAGGTCGAAATATGAAATGCATCCGGAAAAGATATTCAGTTTCATAGACAGAATCACATCCTCCAGGCTTTTGTACAGCTAAGAGCACGTCAAGTTTGACACTCGCAGTGCGACTCTAGCGCCTACGCGTTTGAAATAAGCACGGTACAAAGTCCAATGTGTCAAGCTTGATGTGCTCTTAACTGTACCCTTTCTGTTAAACCTTTTTAGGGTTCCGTACCTCAAAAGAAAAAAACGGAACCCTTATAGGATCACTTTGTTGTCCGTCTGTCTGTCTGTCTGTCTGTCTGTCAAGACCCTTTATCTCACGAACGGGTAAAGGTATCAAGTTGAAATTAATACCATATATTAGGGTCCATGAACCACACAAGATCTGAAAATTTCAATTTTTTGCAACGACGCAATCAAAAGATATGGCAGTTTTACAAACCAGAAGGAAATGGGTTCTTGGGAAATGAGGCACAGATAAACGTTACCACCATTTTATTGGAATAACACCACATTTGATGACAAACCGAACTTCTATTAAATTAACACAACAAGGACTATATTCAGGAAATCTAAAATGACAAGATACGACCTAGGCACAACGGCCAACTATAACGCTTCTTGGAAGTCCGATCGTTCCAATGGTTGAGCAGCAAGTGAGAGGCCACGCAGGTGTGCAGCCTGCTTATATAGGCGACGTCGGTTGGTGTGGCCAGCGCTGCGTGGTAGTTGCATCTAACAGCAGTTTATGTCCTCATCTCCATACATTTATGCAAAAATGCAAAACTTACAGGGTACTTCCCGTTGACCTAAAATTATGAAATTTGGCAAGAAGCTAGGTCTCATAGTACAAATAAAGGGAAAAGTCTGAAATCATTAAATATTACAACTTTCCTCACAACTAATGGTAACCAATTGTGGTGAGCTCCCGTTTCAAGAACATTCATATAAGGGAGGGGTCAAGTTGGATGGTCGCGAAGGCAATTTTTGTTTTAGTTCTATTTTAAAAACGGGAACACTTACAAACTTGAAAATTGGTATGTTTATAGTGCATAAGCTATAAAATAACATCAAATAATAAAATTTGGTCAATCGTGTGTCGGACTCAAAAAAATTAACACATTAACTTACTGAAATTTCAATTAATACAATGATTATGTGTTGGTACGGAACCCTCGGTGCGCGAGTCCGACTCGCACTTGGCCAGTTTTTTTTATTTTTGCAGTGCTATGATCCCGCGTTAACTATATTCTAGAGCCATAATAACCCTCACCATGGGCATTTAGCGCATAGTTTAACTTCCTGTGCAAACTTTATAGCCCACTGTCAAAGCCTTGACACGTTTAGGTTGCGAACTTTGAAGCAAGTAATATGTACATTACATAGTTTAGCCACAGAATAAAGTAATTTACAGAATATACAGAACGGACACTCTCCGCCCCCCGCCCGCAATCTGCCCCACACCCCCGCGCGCACCCGTCCACAAGATTCTCGTGGGTCTCCTTCTGAGGGTCTTACATGTACCTCCAATTTCAAATTTTTAATTCGCACTAGATGTATGTAGTATCCGGGGTGCGGTTCAGCTGTCCGAGTAGTTCGCTTGTCAGCATATGATTCAAACAAGTTGATACATTAGACAGGGTGTAAAAATACATCTAACGAAAACTGAAGAAAAAAACCAAGTGCCGGGCCACGCGCAGTGTAGGGTTTCGTACTTGCCTCAGGAATCAATATTGTTACAAATACAAATACTTGACAGTCAAGTTTAGATTTTTTATAAACATTTTCCCTCTCAAGGAAGGTCCAGCGCCTGATTGCTATTTCTATTGTTTTCAGTATTTTGACTGTAAAATTTACTTAGCTGTGCTAGTTTTCCTTATTGAATGAGAATTTTTGAGAATTTTTTCACGTTTCCGATATCATCCGATTAAAAATAAAATAAATATTTTGAAAAGAACTATCTACCCCGTAGTGTGGGGTGTTCCACAAAAAAAAAATTTGTTCATCCCCACTTTACGTTTAGGGAAGGTACCCCATAAAAAACAAACCCATATTTGTATACTCGTACCAAACTATAGTACTCAGTCTCTTAGCTAAGCCGCGGACAGACAGACAATCATGACGAAACTATAAGGGTTCCTTGTTGACTACGAAACCCAAAAGAGACTTCCCATATAAGCTATGAAGCTGTAGAAGCCAAAATTCATATTTCGATGTTGCTTGCGGAAAGTTCAGTTTCGTGTTCTGAATCTTGTTCAAGTGCCGTCGACTTACATATTATGACTAGTACCTGGGCGACCGAGCTATGCTCTGTATAATTAAGATATCATGGGGTGAGCAAGCTATGCTACTCAACAACAGATGGCGCTGTTATTTTCTTGAACGCACTAAAACGCGCTAAGAAATATTTAAAAAAGACGGTAAAACCGAATTTTCCCAGACATGAGACCTAGCTAAATCGATTTTTCGCCCCCGAAAACCCCTGTATAGTAAATTTAATCGAATTCCTTAGAGTCGTTTTCGAGAAACCGATTACAAATATATATATATATATATAGTACCTGGGCGACCGAGCTTCGCTCTATAGTAGCCGCCTCAACATTAAAATATCATCGGGTGAGCAAGCTACGCTACCCGCCAACAGATGGCGCTGTAGGTTTCTGCCTACAACGCAATATTTTCAAAACACAGGGAAAAAGAATTTTCCCAAACATGAGACCTAGCTAGATCGATTTTTCGCCCCCGAAAACCCCCGTATAGTAAATTTCATCGAAATCGTTAGAGCCGTTTTCGATAAACCGATTACAACCGATTATTACCGATTAGATTTTACAACAACAACAACAAATATATATATATATATATATATATATATATATATATATATATATATATATATATATATATATATATATATACAAATATTGCTCGTTTAATAGTATAGGATTACTAGCTTTTTGCCCGCGACAGTACTAAACAATTTAATTTTTTTTTATGGTGGATAATTACGGAACCCTTTGTTCGCGAGTCACACTCGTATTTGGCCGGTTTTTTTAAAGCAAATCATTATTATATCACTGTCTATTTTATTTTTCTTTATTTTTTATATTTATTATAACATTATAAATATTAGTTATTATTTAATCTTGAATCTCAGGCTTGCCCCCGGATCTTCGGAAGACGTGGGCCGTAGATAACACGTGGAGACCCGATTATCCCTGTCTACACTAATTATTATTTATTAAATCATGACGTAAGAAAATCAAGTAATGATGGACATATTCTTACTTTATTGAAATACAGGTTGTTTGACGTATCTTGTGCCAAAAGGAATAGGCCGTTAGGAGGGGTCATGTGCTATCCCTTCAACCCCCATAAACCCCTTGTATGCCACACGGTTAAATATAATTTTATTATTCGCTATTAATAACATTATTTTTAGGGCATGAATTGAGATAGAAAATAGCTGTCCTACAATTAATTATTTTTTCTTGATTCGAAATCTTGGTGCTAAACGTATAATTCCCTTTGAAGCACGAAAGTGATTCTGTATTCGTTTATTAAGAACGGCGGGAGGAGAGGAGGTAATTTGATTAACTAGGTCTTCTCGCCCGCGGGCGAAACCTTTGCATTAAACTTCACTTTTGTGAAAAGTTTCACTTTTTCTTACGGCCAGAATTGCCTATTATTTTTTCATCGGTAAGTAATGCCTATTTTTATTTATTTGTGTGAAGAAAGGTAACTAGTCACCACCACCCATTGCACCCACTGGTAAAACAGCAAGCTCACCCATCGCCTATCGTTTTACTAAGATGGTATATATCATGTGTCGCTTATTTCACTGGCTCCTTACCCTTCGAAACACAAAAACTCAAACACTGCTGCTTTGCTGCTTTACGGCAGAAATAGGCAAGGAGGTAGTATTTCCACAGATGGACTTTGCACTAAAGACCTACCTTTGGATCACTATCGAATTATTTATTAATTACTAGCTGTTACCCGCGACTTCGTCCGCGTGGGATTCTATCTATCTGTCCATCCATCCATCCACCCTTCCGTATATCTGTCGTCCGTCCGTCCGTCTCACCATCCCTGTCCCTGCCCCTCTCCTCCCCCTCACCCTCCCTCTCTATTTCCCCCTCCCTCTCCTCCCTCCTCCCCCTCCCTCTCCCTGTCCCTCTCCCTATCCCTACCCCTAACGCCATCTTAACCGCTATCCCTATCCTCATATAATCATAGAAACAACACCCATATTGATTTTTAGACCCTACCCAACTGAACTCCATCCCCAGGGGATGATGGTATTTCACGTTCACCACGTTGGATTTCAAAATTGTTGTAGTTATCGTAATCAGCAACCCAATAAACCATACAAACGATACCCATATCCACCCATCCGTCTATCTGTCGTCCATCCGTCCGTCCAACCATCTGTCCAACCATCCGTCACACCATCCCTGTCCCTGCCCCTCTCCCTCTCCTCCCCCTCACCCTCCCTCTCCATTTCCCCCTCCTTCTCCTCCCTCCTCCCCTTCCCTCTCCCTGTCCCCCTCCCTATCCCTACCCCTAACGCCGTCTTAACCGCTATCCCTATCCTCATATAATCATAGAAACAACACCCATATTGATTTTTAGACCCTACCCAACTGAACTCCATCCCCAGGGGATCATGGTATTTCACGTTCACCACGTTGGATTTCAAAATTGTTGTAGTTATCGTAATCAGCAACCCAATAAACCATACAAACGATACCCATATTGGTTTTTAGACTTTTTTACCCTTTTCCCTTTTTTAGGGGTTTAATTTGGGGTGGAATTTAAATAACAACCACGTTGCATAGAATTACAACCCTTATGCCTAAATAATAAATCATGTGGATTTTACTTTAAAAATAAAGGACTTTCAACTTCATCCCCCTTTTCACCCTTTAGGTTGTCGAATTTTCAAAAACCCTGAGACACGTGAATATAAATTTTTAGTCGTTAGCCTAAATACAAAATTTGAAGATCCTAACTACAAAACTGACGGACTTTCATATAAACTTACATCCCCTATTTTACCCCCTTAGGGATGGAATTTTGTAAAACCCTTTCTTAGTGCACCCTAATACCTCACAAAAAACCTACATGCCAAATTTGGAGCGGTTTAGGCTGTGCGTTGATATGTCAGTCAGTGAGTCAGTCACCTGAAGATAACATTAAATGCGTTTTCCCGTGGGAATGAAGTGTTTTCCCGCGGTAAAAAGTAGCCTGTGTGTTATTCCAGGACCTAACCTATATGTGTGCCAAGTTTCATTAAAATCCATCCTTCTTCATTAACATTAAATGCGTTTTCCCGTGGAAATCTAGTGTTTTCCCGCGGTAAAAAGTAGCCTATGTGTTATTCCAGAACCTAACCTATATGTGTGCCAAGTTTCATCAAAATCCATTCAGTAGTTTTTACGTGAAAGAGGAACAAACATCCATACATACTTACAAACTTTCGCGTTTATAATATTAGTAGGATAGGATAGGATTTTCAGACTTTTCAAAAAGAAGTGGGTTGTAAAGACTAAAAAGTTTACTAATAGTCCAAGTTCGTGCGGGACCCTCAGGCGATGAAATCAGACGCAGCGCCCTATAGGGCCCTTCAAAAATTTAGTCAACTATTTCAATGGATGAAACAGCCCAAGAAATTTCCAAAGATACTCGTACATTGGTCGAGAAACGACAGAAAGTTTTAGAATTCTCATATTATAAAGGGTGTTGCAGACGGTTTACCGAAAACTGAAAGGGCGTGTTCAGTCAACGAAAATTACCAACTTTCCCGAACAAACATTTTGGGATATAAAAAATTTACCTCTTCATACAAACTGTTCGATCAAAGTAAGCAATTTGTATGGAGAGGTCCAAAATGTTTTTCATTTCCCTCTATTGATGGTCACCCGTGGGAAAAGTTGTTCACTTTCAGTCTTCAGGGTTTCTACAAGGTGAATTTAACTCATTTGCACCCTGAAGCACAGTCATCATATCAGCCGAAAGACGTCCGCTGCTGGACATAGGCCTCTCCTAAAGATCTCCATGACGACCGGTCCTGCGCTGCTCGCATCCAGCGGCTTCCCGCGACCTTGACCAGATCGTCGGTCCACCTTGCGGGGGTCCACCTGCCAACGCTTCGTCTTCCGGTACGTGGTCGCCACTCTAGAACCCTTACGCCCCATCGGCCATCGGTTCTTCTTGCGATGTGCCCTGTCCACTGCCACTAAAGCACAGTGATGCTCCTGTAAAAAACAAGCTTCCCAAATAAAAATTTACTCGTGAAAAGTTTTCGGCTTCTTACACAAAATGTATCGGTCAAGTGACCACTTTTTTGTATGGGAGGGCGATAATTTCTTTTCGGGAAAGTAGCTTGTTTTCATTAGGAAAATCACTGGGCTTCGGCATTAAAACGTATGAGATTTGTATTTTTATTTTACCTTTTATTGTATTATACCCGTTTTGATACATCTTACTAATATTATAAACGCGATAGTTTGTAAGTATGGATGGATGGACCTACTAATATTATAAACGCGAAAGTGTGTAAGTATGGATGGATGGATGGATGTTTGTTACTCTTTCACGCAAAAACTATTTAATGGATTTTAATGAAACTTGGCACACATATAGGTAGGTTAGGTCCTGGAATAGCACATAGGCTACTTTTTACCGCGGGAAAACACTAAATTCCCAAGGGAAAACGCATTTTATGCGGGTGAAACCGCAGGCGAAAAGCTAGTATTATATAACATAGATTACAATATTCTGTGATAGTTTACCGCTATACACAGCTTCGACAGCTTAGCTAAGTAAAGCTAAAGTAGCTGGAGGTTTAAGTTGGAGCTTTGCCAGTTCAAGGGAGGACTGTGAGTACTCTTCGTGGAATAAGGATTAGTTTATCTGAGGTTTAATGTCTATTCAGACGTCTCCATAACTTGTTAGCGAAGTTACTTGGCTTGTGGTATGGATAGAGTTTAAAAGTTTAATTAAAGGAGAATGACAGATTTGTATGGAACTTGGGCCCAGTGCTGCCCAGATATGAGCGTACCTGCGATAGGTTCTATATATGAAGATTTACAAACTTCTGTAAAATGCGTGTTGAACCGCAGCACGACATTTGATAAAAAATTGTCTCAGATCAAATGGACTCGTACCGACGCGGTTGGTGGGAATTTGCTCAGGACCTAGATGGTAGGAGGAACGGGGGGAACCATTGCCCAGCAGTGGGACAGTACAGGCTAGTAAAAAATATTTACCTAGTTATGTACAGAATAACAGAATACACGTTAATTTAATCGCACGAGAAAAAAATAAGCGTTTATCTAGTAGGGTGTCATGCTAGCGCTGCAGGGTGTAACTTTTTTGGTGTCCGTTATACTACTATTCTAATGACTTTGTATACCTCTGACTGTGATATTTGCCTACCCCGACTGAAAAGAGCTGTGATGTTATAGTATGTACAAGTATGCATTTATTTGATATTTTTTTAATACACTGTATTTTATTGTCCATAATTACAGTTTAACTTAAATTAAAAACCATTTAAAATAAACGACCCGCCCTCGACACTTCCGGTACAAAGGTGAACAGACAACCTTTGAACCAGGAATGCCCCGGAGCGAGAGTTCTGTCTCTTATCTGACGCTCGATGTCCCACACAAAGTATACTGGGCTTCACACCATCAGCAGCCAGCTGTGTCCACCGCGAAAGGGATGAACTTATAGCCACGCTCCAGTTCCACGTGTTTCGAGTGTTTAAAGCGGGCGGCCTCCTCAGCGGCCGCACCCGCCAATCTTGTCGTTAGGGCCAGGTAAGACGGAGTAAAGGTGCTCACGCATGTCGCGTCCCACAAGAGACATCTACACATCTCCCAGGCACCAGTTGGGCTGTCTAGCCTCTTACCGTCTATCATTCTGAGGCCCGGGGGCTCGAGCATGCATTGGATGCTGACTGCGATGAGAGCCTGGCATATAATGTCATTCAGAGCGTAGTGGTGACGTGTGCATCTGCCTTAATACCATCATGATATCCATCACTCTCCACTCACAATTCATGGATTCGTGATACTCCTTAAATGAAACCTCAAAACTAGTTTTTATATAACTTTCTGGACGATAATAAAAACGTTATGAACTACCTACTCACACGCTTCATATCGTAAAAAACTTTTGTACTTCAGCCAATAACACTTCACTTGGTTCTTAATTCGCGGTTCATCAAATTTTTTATACCTCGTCCACTTGTTCAGAAGGCGACGGAGTTATACAACAATGATGATATACATGGCAATTGCTTTTTCTTTCCGATCGCAAAAAATTAAGTCACTTCTGTGCTTCTCGACCAGATGGGAAGCTGCAGAGCTTTGAACACCGTCACAAGGCGGCCTACTTGTCGGTATTCTACGTAATACATTTTGGAGTCTGCGTTTGAATTGTAAGACTTCGTCTTACGTGGGACTAGACACGGGTCGGGGTTCCTACCCTACGTAGTCGACCACCTACCCGCAAAAATCGCTATGCCTCTTCATTTCTATAAGGAGTAGAACTTCTTTTCCCCAAACAATATAATCTGGATCTCTTTCAAGGCCCTATATAGGAAACAGGCATTATCTAGGTTGGCTTGGCATGCTACTCGTACATCTTCGACCCCCCGTCACTTACAACCAGATGAGATCAGGGTAGATGCTTCGGTACCTATATCACATTAAAAACCGGTTAAGTGCGAGTCGGACTCGCTATTTACTTTATTAGACTCATTTGTTGTTATTTTATAGCTAATGCACTGTAAACATACCATATTTTTACGCTGCTTGTATGTAAGTGTTGCCGTTTTTACGATACAGCTAAAAAGGTGTAATAAATGCGCGCAAGTCCGACTCGAACTTGATCAGTTTATATCCTATACCTACTATTAAACGAGCAATATTTGTATATACATACAGGGTGTAAGGGACGGTGTACCGAAAACTGAAAGGGCGTGCTCAGTCAACGAAACTGAACAACTTTCCCAAAGAAACAAATGTTGGGAAATTAAAAAATATTTTGACCTCTCCACAGAAATTGCTCACTCTGGACCAACAGTTTATATGGAGAGGTCAGATTTTTTTTTCATTTCCCAGAAATGTTTCTTTGGGAAAGTTGTTCAGTTTCGTTGAATGAGCATGCCATTTCAGTTTTTGGTATACCGTCCCTTACACCCTGTATATATTAGTAATCGGTTTCTCGAAAACGGCTCTAACGATTTCGGTGAAATTTTGTATACAGGGGTTTTTGGGGGCAAAAAACCGATCTAGCTAGGTTTCATGTCTGTAAAAATTCGTTTTCACCGTCTTTTTATATTTCTTAACGCGTTTTAGTGCGTTCAAGAAACTTACAGCGCCATCTGTTGTTGAGTAGCATAGCTGGCTCACCCGATAATATTTTAATCATACAGAGTATAGCTCGGTCGCCCAGGGACTCAGTTCTTGAAAATCACCGGGTGATAAAATATTACTTATGAGACGTTAATAATTCACATAAGGTAAATCAGAATACATGAAAATGAACAATCAAGGACTGCTTTATATTTAACGAATATCAATCTCTACTTTTGAAAAGAAAAATCCGTGATTTGAATTTTAGGGCTGATATTTTATCACCCGGTGATATTCAAGAATTGGTCCCCTGGTACTTATTAAATTAAATGAAAAAAATGAAAGTAATGAATCAGTCGTCAATGTACATTGCTCATTTCACGAATCACATGATCACTCCCTTGAGCACAATACATAAGGGCAGTTATAAAGCCGAAATCAGTAACTTTATGACCTTCCCGAGTGGTTTTATACTTGTAATATCGCCCGACTCCATTATGTCCCGACGCGGTTGGCTAGTTCAATCCCAATCGTTAATCTAGTCGGGTCGGAGTTATATGTCACTTGCAGAGAGAAGTTGTGTGGTTCTGTCACCCCATCTGAGATTAATTGTATGAGTTCTCTAAAGTTTAAGAAGTGTAAATGCAAGCTATAGGTTCGTCCGCGTTAAGAATTGCAAATGTAGGGTAAATGTGTATTCTGAATGGAGTTAAATTGCATAAAAAAACATATTTTTAAATTTTTTTTAGCTAACACGCAAAGGAAACAACCGCTTCTTTTGAAGTTGTGCCTTCAGTTAGTCATTGTGCATTTGACTTTATAATTTGAAGCGACCTGATTGGTTACCGGGATTGGCTACCAACGGCGGAAAGCGATGAAATAAAGCGATAAAAATGCAATGAGAATTTTTAAGATGGACGAACTATACAAGGTGTAACAGAAAGGGTATATCAACCCTGAAGGATGTGATTCTGCCCATGAAACTGAACAACTTTTCCTAAGGAGCATAGGTCGAAATACGAAAGAAGAAATTTGACCTCACATACAAAATGCACTATCAGCTGATTCAGTTTCTATGGAAGGTCAAAATTTTTTTTCATATCTCGACCTATGTTCCTTAGCGAAAGTTGTTCAGTTTCTTGGGCAGATTCACATCCTTCAGGGTAAGTATACCCTTTTTGTTACACCCTGTAGAACGGTTTTGGTTGGCTGGCCTGTTAGCGCAGTGGTAGTAACTTTAACTTCTGCGCCATAAGTCGTGGGTTCGTTCCACACCTATGGTACAGTTTTGTCCGCTGAACGTAGGTGTTTGTACTGTGTCTACGTGTTATTTATCTATTTATGTACGAGTATCAGACCATCAAAACAAATGGTTTCACCATAAGCAGGTGTTGTTGTCTCGATTGAATAGATTGTGATAATCTTATATGCCATAAACCATTTCACCAATCATTTTATAAGGTCTTAGCGGGGTATGATTATGATAGCGTTTCCGCTGAGTATTTTTGTGAATTGTTAGCAAAGTTGTAGAAGAAAAGTTCTTGCTTTTGATCCCACCAAATATGGGCAAACGGATGTCAGGTACGAAAAAACCGGTCAAGTGCGAGTCGGACTCGCGTGCCGAGGGTTCCGATATACCTATAGTATTTTTGGAAGCAATAAAGTCCATTTTTAGAACCGCAAAACTAAATTTATTTGTAAAGGTTTTTTACAGATTTCTACAAAGCTGCACAACTTATATAGATCGTTTTATTTTTGCTGTAATATTTACATAAACTTCCATCGACTGTAATTAATTCAGATTTTTCCTGCCAAAAACTTCGGAGATAAGGGGGGGGCGAATGGTATTTTTTAGGGTTCCGATACCAAAATGGTAAAAAAAAGGAACCCTTATGGTGCGACTTTGTCTGTCTCTCTGTCCGTCTGTCTGTCCGTCTATCTGTCTGTCACACCTCTATATCTCAGCAACCACTCATGCTATCGACTTGAAATTTGGAATAGTTTTAGAATATAGTTGCCCAACTTAATCGCACATAAAAGAACTTTGAAAAAAATATGATTTTTAATGTAAAGGGGGCCAAATTTCAAATTGTCGCTACTAGGTCGAGTGGGGTGTCATATGAAAGGACTTTACTTGCACATTCTAAAACATATTTTTGTATTTTTTTACGTCTTCAAGTTATCTAGTTTTCAAGTTATGATGAAAAATGTCAAAAAAATACCATTCATACATACATACATAACATCACGCCTTGTTCCCGTCGGGGTAGGCAGAGACCACAGTTCTCCACCTGCTACGATCTTGACATACTTCCCTTGCTTCCTGAACCTTCATCAATCCTTTTATACATGCTCGTCGGTTTAGGGTACTTTTAACCTGGCCTTTATTAATACCATTCCATGGACTTTATTCCAAAAATACAAAAAGTATATCGGAACCCTCGGCGCGCAAGTTCGACTCGCACTGACCGGTTTTTTTATCTTGGAATGTACAAGTAAAGCCCTTTTATATGATACCCACTCGACCTAGTAGCGACAATTTGAAATTTCGCCCTTTCGTATTTGGGATCCTTTTATAATTTCTTTTAATTCTTTCAAGTGCAAAAGCTGGGTATGGCAGAAGAAGCATGAAAGTAGAATTAATGCAGTAGAAATGAGAGCGTTGAGGAGTATGATTGGTGTGAAATTGAGTGACAGGATTAGAAATAGTGTGATAAGAGATCGTTGTGGCGTAAAAGAAGACGTAGTGACTAAAATTAAGAAAGGGATGCTGAGATGGTTTGGTCATGTAGAGAGGATGAATCAAGAAAGATTGACGAAGGAGATCTAAAAGGCGAGAGTGAATGGAAACGTTGGAAGGGGAAGGCCTCGGCGAACGTAACAGGACCAAATTCAGGACGTTCTGAATAAAGGCCAGGTTAAAAGTACCCTAAACCGACGAGCATGTATGAAAGGATTGATGAAGGTTCAGGAAGCAAGGGAAGTATGTCAAGATCGTAGCAGGTGGAGAACTGTGGTCTCTGCCTACCCCGACGGGAACAAGGCGTGATGTTATGTATGTATGTATGTATGCAAGTAACTAGTAAGTTGGGCAAACATATTCTAAAACTATTATTATTATTCTAAGTCGATAGCATGAGTGGTTGCTGAGATTACAGGTGACAGACAGACAAAGTCGCACCATAAGGGTTCCTGTTTACTTTCGAGCGGAGCGAGAAAGGTGTTGTACTGTAAATTTTCTCAAAAATGTGTTCTATATCACTTATAAATCATAAAAAACTAGTCTCCCAAAAATGTCCGTCCGTCGGTCGGTCGGTCGGTCGGTCGGTCTGTCCGTCACGCTTTGGCCTAGCGGCTAAACGAATTGTCCGATTGACACCGTATTTGGAATTTAAGAGTTTTATGCAAATCCATCGAAGGGTTTTGAAAATGAAAAATTGTAATTTTTTTCGGGGTCATATTAAAAAATCTGGTTTTCCACAAACTCCAGTAACGCTCTCTCTCTCTCTCAAACAGACACCCACAATGTATTTTCGAAGTAGATTCAAAACTACCTATATACAGGGTGTCCCGTAAAGGATAAGGAGGATATCCCTTCACTCACCAAGAGGCCTCATCATGGCCTACTACATGCCAAAATATAGCCTGATAAAAAGTTGTAAGGTTTTTGAGTTTTAACCTTTTTTATTTTATTTTTCGATTTTTTCCGCCTTGTAGCTGTAGCACTTTTTTTTTGCTGTGTCTACGAATAATAACTTTTTGGCTTAGTTTTTTTTAAAATTACTTGTGGACATTTGCTTTATCTAAAACAGTCTTATTTTAACTGAAATTTAAAAAAGTCAAATTTATGCGAGGTTTTTAAATTGACCAAAACGAACCACTAACTTTGGTGATGGTGTAAAAAAAATGTACCACAGGTGCCGTGCCCACGACTTTAAAAACTTGTTTAGTTTATGTCGATTTTAGGATGGTATCTTTGTTACACATTTTCCGAATGGTTTTTTTTATTGATTTTAAGGACAAAAGTCGCATTTTGCACCTTGCATAAATTTGACGTTTTTAAAATTTCACTGTTGAAAAAGACTGTTTTAGATAAAGCAAATGTCCGAAAGTAATTTAAAAAAAACTAAGTCAAAAAGTTATCATTTGTAGACACAGCAACAAAAAAACTGCTACATTTTGGCATGTAATGAGGCCTCTTGGTGGGTGAAGGGATATCCTCTATTTACGGGACACCCTGTATATCCATTGGTTTTGGTCCCGAAGCCCAGTGATTCTACTCAAGAAAACAAGCCAACTACGAAATGAGAGAGACCAAGGAATAATACTACTCTAATGAGACGATCACGTGACCACTTTAGTTGCTCCGTGCCAAAGATTTTGGAAACTACGCCAGGGGGCGTTCAGCGTTTTTCTTACGTCAATGCTCCGTGCGAATCAAGCACGAGTGGCGAACGCGAACTTACCGTTTACACATTCGCTTGCATTCAGCCGAGAGCCAGCCAGCGCCCAACCAAAACAGATGTAAGCAAAATAGAGTGGATTAATTCACTATTCTTTTTACTTTTGTGCGTTTAACATTCAATGAACTCAATAAATTTAATGCACACTCAGCCTTTATTTCTACGTCCTCCATATTCGTGTACGAGTTTCACAACGAATGTATGTGTGAAAGGAAATTCGCGCTGCTGACACTCGTAAGCGAACCTGTTCGTCGAGTGGCGCATTGAGCGCGAATGTGTAAATCTAGGGTTTGGAATTTGACAGCTGTCTGTTTCGTTCACTAAAGGGTTGCCAGCTTTTATGCGCTAATCACCAAAAATTAGATTTTTTTTTATTTTTGGCTACTCACTTTTTCAATATTATTTTTAATTTATATATACAGGGTTTTTAGGAGAGTTTTTATATACAAGAGACAGATTGGAAAATAATCAGTATCTGATAAATAAGATTTTTAAAAATTAGAAGAAGAGGTACTGGTTGACTAAAATTCAAAACAGCCAAATAATTAGAAAAAATAAGATCGAGAACTAAAACCCGACTACTGAAAAAATCTTGTTCTAGTTATGATGAAAAATATAAAACAAGAAAATATTGACAAATTTTTGTTATGTAGGTACGTACCTAATAAATAGTCATAGTGATGGTCGGTCAGGTAATAAATAGCCTTTTATTTTGTTTATTTTTTATTTATTTAATTGTATTTTGCTTTCTCCTTGCATCCAATACACGCAGTGCTTTTGTTTATATATTTTGTCCGACTATCAAGGGTTGCCTTTAAAAAATCGCTTGCAGCGTTAAGGCTGCCTTTGCTCACATTAGTTTTAGGTTCTTTAAGCAACTTGTTTTATTTTTGTTGTGCGCAAGAAAGCTTCCATCTATCTATCTAATACGCCACCTTCCCAAAATTGTGGTTAATTTATTTATGAAAATATGATAGAGACATCCTTGCTCCATGCTGATATAAAAAAATAAATAAAACACTAGTGCGGTAATATAATGGAAAGACACGTGTTTTATAAGCTGGATTGTGGAATAAAGTGCAATTAGAACTGTTTTATGAGCAAATGTGTTGAAAAATATATAAAAATACAATTTTATTTTTATCTAGCTCATTTTGAATTCAGTGGTTTAAAATTTATCTTTCCACTAACTAAAATAATGTAATCCACTAGAAAACACCACCAGCCACAAGCATCAATATTTGTCTAAATCACCAGTATTAGTAGATTTTCCACTGAGTAGGCAGCCCTAGACCGGATGAGAGTCGCGAGTATCTTTTTTAATGTTTACAGAAGCGGTGGCCTACAATGTGCAACATATATTGCGCAGCATATAATACGCAACGGGATAATGTGCAGCTGATAATTCGCGTCGTGACGTCAACTACCCGTTGCACATTATTTGCTGCGTAATACTTGGTGCACATTATTGTAGCGTTCCAATAATGCGCTACTTAAAAAATGCAGCAGATAATGAGCATCTGGTACTGTACAACACGTTAACTTGCATCAAATAATACGCAACTGGTAATTGAAGTCACGTTACATCAAATAAATGCTGCGTAATATCTGTCGCACATTAACAGCGCGCTCGGATAATATGCAGCTGATAGTTCACGTCACGTTTGATAAGGTCAAGTTTTTTTTTTATAGAGATGCCTAGCACCTTGCTCTTTTTGTTAAAATCGATTTTTAAATTTTATTGGGCAAAATCGTGGTACGGTGCTAAATTCAGAGCAGTCCGATCCGACCGTTTATTAGTACTATATAGATTATAGGTTGACTTTTGACTTTTTTCTTGATAGCAAAAGATATACATGTACTCATGATAGGTACTGAACAACTTTTCCCAAGGAATATAGGAACTCCCATAGGTAAAAAATGAGCTATCAGCTGATGCAGTTTCTATGGTTGATTTTCGTATTTCGACCTATGTTCCTTGGGGAAAGTTGTTCAGTATCACGAATACATTCATACCTTTTTCTAAACGTCGTACAAAATAACTATGGCTATGTCATTGATGCACAGAAGTCAAAACTGACTTATTTTCGTAGGACTTGACTTCTGCGCATCAACTGACATAGCCAGTTATTTTGTTCGGCGTCTATCAAGAACTAATTTAAAGTCACTTGTTCATTCTCCGAGATATTTTAAATATCATCATTATTGGTGAGTTTACGTGCCAGCCATGTTTGATTTGTTTTGATATATATTATGATATGATAACAGTTCTGATACGGTGTTATTGTAAGCCAATGGGCGAAAGAAAGAGAAAGCTATAAGACCATAGACTAGGTGTATCTATGGTCCTATAGCTTTCTCTTTCTTTCTTATAGCTGCATCTCTACCGTATCGCCGATTTAACAGTTAATCCGCGATCCGGTAGAGATGCAGCTATAAGAAAGAAGGAGAAAGCTATAGGACCATAGACTAGGTGTATACTACTATTTCTTTTTTCCCTATAGCTGCATCTCTACCGGATCGCAGATTTAACGTGTGCGGGCACCCATTTTCTTGCTGCCGTGCTGGCGGTGGGAAACTGAAACCCCAAAACAAAAACTTGTATAAAAAATGTTGGTGGCTGCACATCTAAATCAATCCTTAGATCTTAAAGGTCCACCACACTACTCGCGAAGTCGACTGAAGTTAATCGAATAGGATAGTGTAGTGAGGCACTTCGCTTTGTGCAACCTCACCTCGGGTGACTTCCGATCGTTGTCGGTTCCGACACGGTTTTCACTAATAGATAGATTAATTGAATAGGAAGGTTTGGGGTCATAACTTATAAATATTTTTTGCAAATTAACTGAACTATGATGATGTTTGTCGATCGAGTCGGAAAAAAACGTGCCTCTTGAGAGCTTTCTGGGCGTGCGCTGCGTAAATGGTTTCAATTATATGAAAGTTATGTATAAAAGAATTGTTGCTCTCTAAGAGCTCTAAAGAAAAGTCCGCGATAGTATTTGTCTACGTATCTATAAAGGATTACCCATAGTAACCAACTTTTTAAAGCAAAAAAAGTTGATTTTCAAAATAAGGTATTTTGAACGTATTTTTGCCCTTAAGGTACGGATCCTTATCTAATTTAAAAGGTTAGTAATAATAAGCAATAAACATAGATCAAATTGTCCTTGACACCATGTTATTAAAATGAATATCTTAGAAGATATCACAATATTAAAATCACTCTAATTAAAGTCCTAGAATGAGCTTCACACTCGATGCGCATTTCGGTTGATAGCCGACCCGACGGGGCACGGGGGCACACACAAGACGGTAAGGGTCTTCTTAAGGAAGATGAGCAATGGAAACACAAATTAAAGTAATTAAACTGAGGACTTTATTATAAGATTCGTACAATCGGTGTCCATGTTGGTGAGAGAAGAGAGCGGGGCAGTGTTGCCACTATTCAAATTAAAATCCTAACACCCCCTCTCAATCTTACATTTATTAGTAAAGATTGCTAACTTAATAAACAAATTACAGAAAATTACAAAATTGAAGTGGTTATAACAACTCTATATAAGTACTGATAAAATTACATTACAATGTATTACAAGTTTGGTAATATCAGCTCTATATATTTATTGATAACAGAGCATGTTGAAAATGTCAAGTTCTTATCAGTAAACAAAGTGATCACAGGATTTTACAGTAAGTTACGAAATTATCATAGAATGTTAATAAACTTAGTTTATTTTAAGATTTTACATTTTATTTGTGTAGTTTATTAACATAATTATTTGAATAAAATAAGTTGTTTTACTTTATGTATGTATTATGTAATTAGAATATTTATCATCATAACAAATGTTTACTTTTATTTATTTTAAATATCAATATTAAGTTTCTTTGTAAGATATGTATGTTTTACTGCGTTCAGTGGTTTTGTGAGTATGTCAGCTACATTATTATTGGTGGGTACATAAGAAATATTAAACATATGTTTTTGTAAGCAGTCTTTAATAAAGTGATATTTAATATCTATGTGTTTAGTGCGTTTACTATTTTCATTGCATTCAATCATTTTGATAGCACTCTGGTTGTCAACAAGTAGGTATGAAACATTGTCTTTAGAATCTAAATTGTTGTTATGGAATATAGCGCATCCACTTACACTTTTTCTATCTTGTTTGTCTCCTGACCAATCGGCATCTGTGTATGCTAGTAGAGATGATTTCCCGCTGCTGTTGTCAGATCTGGTGTACAGTAGAGCTTTGTGTGATGTGTGTTTTAAATATCTTACCACTCGCTTTCCTGATACCCATAGTGATTTGGTAGGTTTGTCTAAATACTTACTTAGGTATGACACTGCAAATGCAATATCTGGTCTTGATATGTGTGCTATGTAGACAAGACACCCTATAAGTTCTCTGTATGGTACATCTTTTATGATTTCTTGGTCGATGACTGGTAGTCCTTGCTCCATTGGAGTACAAACACCGTTACAATCTTTCATGCCAAATATTTCTGTTATTTTAGTTATTAGTTTCCTTTGACTTAATTTTAGTTTTCCTTCTTCTCTTGTTATTTCCATTCCTAAGTATTCCTTTATCTCTCCCAAATCTCTTACAGAAAATTCCTGTTTAAGTTTCTGAATTATTGTTGATCCTTTTCCCATAACAAGTATGTCGTCTACCCATATTAGAATCCATACATTTTCTTTCTTGTAGAGACAGTAGTCATATTTAGACTGTTCAAATCCTTGCTGTGTAATGTAATTGTGAAATCTGTCGTTCCAACATTTAGGTGCTTCCCGTAGCCCATATAAAGCTTTCTTTAGTTTAAGGACCTTACCTTTTGTTACTGTTACTCCATCGGGTACTTTAATATAGACTTCTTCATTTAGTCGGCCATTTAAAAAGGCTGTAGGTACATCTAGCTGACGCATAGGTAAATCTTCTTCTACTGCTTGGCTTAACATCATTCTAATGGTAGATACTCTAGCAACCGGTGAGTATACATTGTACTTGTTTTCTGTCTGAAAACCTTTTGCTACAAGTCTAGCTTTCTTCCTTCCATCTTGTTTAGTTTTAAATATCCATCTTGTATCTATTGCTTTCTTCCCTCCAGGTAAGTATTTTTCTTCCCATGTATTTAGTTCTTTTAATGATTGTATTTTCTTATTTATGGCTCCTTTCCATTCTTCTCCTTTGCTTATAGCTTCTTTATATGTTTGAGGGTCATCATTTCCACTGATTAGACAGTATGCTATGTTTACATCTTGTTGGTATTCATCATCATCATTGTTTAATTCATAGTCCTGTAGATAAGTAGGTATTTTCTTTGTTCTTTCTGACTTTCTTATATTTTCTTCATTATTACTTTCTCCATTTTCTTCTCTTTCCATATTATATTCTTCTCTCAATCTTCTTAAAATTTCTTTTCTTTCGTTCATTTCTTCTCTCTGTCTTATTTCTTCTTGTTATTGTAATCTTATATTTTCTTCTCTTTTCTTTCTTTCTTCTTCTAGATTACTTCCTTTTTCTTCTTCTGTATGATCCTCATTTTCCTTTGTCAATTGTCCTTCCTTTTCTTTGTCTTCTTTTTTTTCAATTTCTGTGTCCTCGTTTTCTTCTAAAGTATAGTATTTTTCAGTTCTCCTATTTGATGTGAACGCGTCTTTTCTGTTGGATAAAACGGTAATCGTGTTGACTTACCTTGCATACATGCGTCACACGTCTTTTCTCCTGCAGGTAGCTTCAGGATGCGGAGTCCTTTTCTGTTAAGATGGCCTAAGCGTTTGTGCCAGAGATCACCGTCTTGTGCTGCGCTGTTACAAATGGGGACGTTGTTGCACACCTTTGCTTGCAAAAAAAAAGTTTACCAGAGCTTGAACATTTGAGAAAATATGATTGTGTTTTGTGATAAATTTTTACATCAGCTGTGAAAACGACTTTGTAATTGTTAGTTACCATTTTCTTTACGGATAAAAGATTAAAGGTTAAATCTTTAATTATTAATGCTTCTATTGTTATTTTGTATCCATTTTGAGACATTTGTATGTTACCTTTTTTCTCAGCTATAATATAATCCCCGTTTGCAATATTTATAGATTTTCATTGGAGTTTGTAATTTGGATACATTTGTCATACATTTTTCATGTTTTTCATTTATAAGGTGATGAGTACATCCAGAATCTATAACCCAGTTTATATCATTTTCTGAATTGCTGTAAGAATCACAAATATTAGCAAAACCTGTTGAAATAAAATTAAAGTAAGAATTTTCTTCTTCTTCGTGGTAGGTACTGTTGCTGCTCCTCTGGAACCTGAATTTCTATAGTATATTTGTTGTGATGCGTTTGCTCTTCTTCCCTGAGACTGCCTTCGTCCTGTTCCTCGACCACGTCCTTGACCTCTTTTCAAGTAGCAACTGTTGGCGGTGTGTCCTGGCTTGTTACAATGATAGCATGTGATGAATGCGATATCTTGAGTTGTGTTACTTTGTTTTTCTTTAGATTTTAATTCCTCATCCAATAATCTAGCCTTCACAAAATCCTATTTGAGATCAGTTGTTGTGTTGCATTCTATGGCAGTTATAACATTATCATAGACTTCTTTAAGACCTGTTAACAGACAGGCTATCTGTCCCGATCGCTAAGAGTGTCCTTGGCAGCTTCTAGCTCCCGTACTAAACTGTCAAATCTCAAGAAATAATCTTCTAGGCTTTCGTCTTGTTGCTGTTTTAGGTTAAGTAGTTTTTTACGCAAGTGTATAATGGAAATTATGCTCTTTCGTTGGAAAAGCTCTTCAAGTACTTCAATCATTTCCTTCGCTGTTGTGCACTCTTTGACTATATTCAAATGTTTATCTGATATGCAATGCACAATGATATTTTTCGCTTTCGCGTTGTCTTTAATGAAATCGGCCTTTTTTGCAGTGACCTCGTCTACTTCCGACAGTGTTCTAGTATACATTTTAGTCGAAAAAGCCAGTTGTTGTAGTTTCCAGGGCACAATTGTGGATAACTTATGGACGATGAGGACGCCATTTTCTTACCTTGCTTGCTTGCGTTGCTCTTGTTGCAAACAAAATTGCTTGTTTTGCACTTTTTACTTTATTAATCGACGATCTTCAGTTGCCCATAACCTCTTAAGGAAGATGAGCAATGGAAACACAAATTAGAATAATTAAACTGAGGACTTTATTATAAGATTCGTACAATCGGTGTCCATGTTGGTGAGAGAAGCAGTGTTGCCGGCAGTCAAACGAGAAAAAGTCCGAAGCCAAATAAAAGATTACCCGAAATTACCCGTTTTCTGTGGCAAAAAAAAACCGGTCAAGTGCGAGTCGGACTCGCACGCCGAGGGTTGCGATATACCCATAGTATTTTTGGAAGTGTGGTGCCGGCAAAGAATTGTTCCAACTTATACATGCTCGTGGGTGTCGTAAGAGGCGACTAAGGGTTATAAACTGGAGGATGGGCAGCAGCATCCTCCTTTGTATCTTACTAACTGCGGTCACCTACAACCGCGGTCTATGGTGCCAGCCGTAACGCTAACAAGCAAGGTGACTATGGTACTTCCCCTCTACATTTTTTCTAGCAAAAACTAGAACTCTGGAGGGAGCTCCCTATCCTGTAGTGAACGTTTCATGGGATGTTATGATGATTTTTGGAAGCAATTATCGACCGCAAAACTAAGTTTGTTAGTAAAGGTTATTTGCAGATTCCTAAAAAATTGTGCAACTTAGAAAGATCGTTTTATTTTTGCTGTAATATTTACTTAAATTTCTATAGACTGTATTAAATTCAGATTTTTCCATTCTCAAACTTTGGAGATAAGGGGGCGGGAATGGTATTTTTTTTGTCATTTTTCATCATAACTTGAAAACTAAGAGTCGTGTAAAAAATACAAAAATGTATTTTAAAGAAAGCGCGTGAGCGTGGCTCGCTGCAGTTGTCAATTTATCTAGGCCCATAGTACTAGCATGGTCACGTTTCGTTGACATCCGAGCAGTGCGACACATTTTGAAAGACAAGGACGGCTACATGTATTAGTGTATAAAGCTATCTTTGTCTTAAATATCAAAAACGTAATTTGTGGATTTCCTAAACATTTTCGTTCACTGACATTTCTTTGCGCTTGGACGTGATAGATTAGATGGTGTCCGTCTCCCCAGCAACTCGTGCGAGATATGGCCAAGTGGCATACACCAAAATTTAGTGGAAATTGGTTCATTCCATCAGTAAAGTGTCAGATTCAGTGCATCAACACTGATGACACTACGAGGTGAAAACTTTGGGTGGCTGTAGAGACGTCTCGTCAGCCAGCCCATTCTATACAGGGAAAATTACGAAGATAACATAAAAGCAAAATAGTTCCACATTTACTGCATGTCTAGTGCAATTGATTGTAAAAAAGCCGAATCGAAAATGTCCATATGGTAGGAGCACTTCATCAATAATTATGGGTGGCTGGAGAGACGTTTTCCCAGCCAGCCCATGTGATATCTCGGAACATATAGTAGGTAGGAAGATGAAACAAAGCTTAATATTTACTACCTACTCGGAACAGTAGGTAGCAAATATTTCAAAATCCTAGCTCCACTAACTTTTGAGATATTTGTATTTTTTCATGGGCTTGCTGGGGAGACGTCTCGCCAGCAAGCCCATGCTGTAACTCAAAAAGTACTGCACGTAGAATGCTGAGCGAAATACCAATAGAGAGTGCATATTTGATGCAATAAGCACCAAGAAAAGTGAGTCCCTAGGTCTTATGGTTTCGATGCTAGAAACAAAAATCATTTTCCCGCTGAAAATTTGGAATGCATGATATGAAGTGCAACGTTGCCGTTCTGTGCAATTCTACATGTTGCTGTTAGAGCATTCAAAAATCAATCTTGTGTCCTTATAGTTAAGAGGTCCTGTAGACGCACGTGTAGATTATTTGTAATTTGAGAATAGTTCGGGAGACGGTGTACTTAAAAGGCTGATTGGCTAACAAGAAGTTTTTATTTATTTGTGGACAACATGTACACGCACAAAATACACGCACTGAGCACCCGCCGCACGCGGCACGCCGCCGGCCGCAACAAGCATAGAAATGCAAGGAGTTGCATTATATAAAATCTTTTTAAATAGAAACATTTAGCTTATTGTCATAAATAGTTTATTTAGATGCCGAATAGTATGAGTAAGGGTTTTATAATCACCTAAAGTCGAAATTATGCAGTAAAATAAATTTTGTATTTTTTTACGACTCATTTTCCAGTTAAACTAAAAAAAGTCTATAAAAACGAAACGAAAAATCTGAATTGATTACAGTCGATAGAAGTTTATGTAAAAAATTAAAGAAAAATAAAAAGACCTCTCGAAGTAACACTGTTTTCTAAAAAAAACAATTTACGCTCTTATATTTATAGCCAAAGATTTTGGAAACTACGCCAGGGGGCGTTTTGGAAACTACGCCAGGGGGCGTTTATAGATATGCCATATACTCGGCAAAAGCGTGCCACGTAAAAGTAAAAGTGAACATGACCATGGCGGTGTTTAGTAGTGCTGTCTAACTTGTAATCGATATTTTATCGATATGCGGGCTGGCAGACGACGTCGGAGACGTACAAGTAGACATAGATAGATAGATTGCTGACAGACCAGCTCACTCGCCGCGCAATCAGTACTTTTATCTCCTAGTACTATAACTCTAGCCCGTACGTCTATTGAAATAAGAACGGTATAAAGTTCAATATGTCAAGCTTGATGATGTGTAGGGGCTTATGAACCGAAGGATGGGCAGCAGCATCTTTCTGTTAATCGTATCATCTTACATACTGCGGTCACCAACAACAGCGGTCGCAAGCTGCAACGCTTATAAGCGTGGTGACTAGGGTAAATCCCCTCCAAATAACCAAGTGTTTTTTTTTAATGGAGCTCCCCCCTGTCCTGCAGTGGATGTTTTATGGGATGTTATGATGATGATAAAAAAAATATTTGTATTATAATAATAATTATGTAACTCGAGTTTCTTAATTAATATTATTACACAATGTAATTTTTGTAAATGTAAGTTAAATGTTAGTTTTGATATAAAAGCGCTAGCATTGCTCGTAGAAAAACATATTATATACAAAATCTCGTTTAATTAATTTGTTTAAACAGGGTGTTCCAGGGAACCTGTACCAGCGAATATACCTCAATACCTATTCAATTAAACCCCATCCAAGGTCCGCCAACTCCAGACCTTCACTAGTACAAGTTTCCTGAGACACCCTGTATAGGTTTCATACCAAAATTCAGGAAATTACAGTAAGGCCTAATATGAAATAAAACAAAAAACTGCTGAACCCATTTCGATAAAACTTTTTATTTGAAAGTTTATATCTAACATTAAACATTATATTTTACAAAAAATAAATAAAATTTTCAACTAAGCATAGTTGAGCGTAACCAACACAGGATTAATCGGCAAGACGAGTTTTGAGGAGGTGCCAGGGGATGGATCTGTTATCATACTCTTATGTGCTGTAATACATGTACCATCAGAAGTAGATGGTGAATTATTGTCCACTGTGCAAGGCCCAGGAACCGAACTTTTTATATGGAAAACACAACGTTTCTTTTAATAGTATCTAGCGGTTTGCCCCGGAATTGCAAGGAAAGAATACAAAACTCACATAACATACAAAAATCACATAGAAAAGAAGCACTTTCAGAATTTCCTTAAAGTTAGGGTTATTCTCCTATTTACCTATTTTTGGGCCATGTTGTAGCTGCCATGTGTGCTCCATCTCGACTTTTCATCATGTATAGTTGAAATGAAATATAACCATTAGCCAAACACATTATTATACCTGTTGATAGTATAGTACTTTACAAATACAAACCGCATGGGGTAGTGAGGGTACAGCCCCATCACGTAATTGTATTTTATCCAGGGTTCTGTTAAAACACGATTCCTCAAAATGCTTTGAACAAATAAATGTGTTTTGTAAATTTGTGTTTATGTTATCTAAACCGAAAATATCGGTCCATTTTTTTCTAGAAGCTTCATTTCGTGGGAATCTACAAGAAAAGGTTAGACATATTATTAAATTCCTGTACATTTAATCCATAATATTGTTCGGACTGCTGCTGCACAAAGCCTCTCAGTTCTGTTAAATCTTTTGCAGTCCCTTTCTGTTTTAATTTCAAAACAAATAAAAAAAAAGAGTTGTCCAACTGGCCTTTATAAAAAATATAATCCGTTAATTATATTTTAATCTGTTTAATTGTTAAGCCTCTTTTTTTTAAATAAATATATCAATATCTGATTAACCAAATATGCCCATTCAGAATATTAGTGCCAAATATATTTTTTTTATGAATAGGTGAGGTAAGTGACGATGGGATCGAAGATGTAACATGCTCACCTACCTGTTCCTTCTAGCCTAGAAAAGATCCACATTATATTTTTCGGGGACAGATCGGCAGAGAGCCCGTGGGTTTTTACTGTCGCTTCTTTTTTTCCCACCATGGCGCCACTTTGAATAAGAGGTATGTCAACGACAAAGAGATGGGACCCCAACCCACTTCTATTCCCACGTTGGAGGAAGGGGGATGGTGGTTTCAGGTCGTGCGATTCAGAAGCTCACTTAAACAGGCTACTTTACTCACTTACTTTACTTACGTGGGACACTCAGAAATATTTGCGACACTAAAAAAAATTGTTCTACAGGTACATATATTTTTATTAAATCTTTTCAAAGTACTCTCCACCAGCCTCTATACAAAGATTCATGCGTCTGAACCAGTTTTCAAAACACTTTTTCCAGTCCGCCGTAGACACCTCGTTTACAGCCTGCTCGAACGCAGCCAGTGCATCTTCCGGCGACGAAAATTGTATCCCCTTGAGCTGATTTTTTATTTTTGGAAATAAAAAGAAGTCACACGGTGCTAGATCAGGGCTGTAAGGAGGGTGACCCAGGAGTTTGACTGGTGTGCTGTCCAGGAAGTCCCTCGTTTTGAGCGCGGTGTGTGCAGGCGCATTGTCGTGGTGGAGCAGTAGTCCGCGGAGCCCTGTGTTTGGTCGCTTGTTGCTCACAACAGAAAAAACTTCTGGTAAACATTTGGTAGTATACCATTCGGCGTTGATGCTTCTTTGATCTCGTAAGGGAATTGAGGCCAAGTGGCCAGTCAAATTAAAAAAGCTGGCGATCAAAATCTTCCCCCCGCTTCGAGATCGCTTCACTTTGGTAGGCGTTGGTTCATTTTGAAACACCCAAACTGTCGACTGGCGCTTGGTTTCTGGATCGTATTGATAAATCCAGGACTCATCACCTGTTACGATGTCGTAAACACGCCGAGACGAGCCTGCTTCAAATTTGTTCAGCATATCACGGCACCATTCCACCCGGGCCTGCTTCTGAGCGTCGGTGAGGTAGTGCGGCACCCAGCGCGATACTATCCTCCTCACGCGAAGATGCCCGTGTAGAATCTCGTGAACGCTTCCCGATCCAATCTTTAATATGTGCTGAATCTCCTGATATGTAATTCGCCTATTATCTTGGATTAAATTTTTCACTGCTAGCACGTTTTCTTCCGTAATAGCCGTCAAAGGGCGACCGCTTCTTTCTTCATCCCCCAAGGTTGGTCGACCGCGCCTAAATTCGTTATACCAACGATACACGGTTGCCTTGGAGGGGCCTTCATCCATAAATGCCATTTGAAGTCTATCGAACGATTCATCCGGTTTCAGGCGACACTTGAAATCGTAAAAAATCATAGCTCTAAAATGTTCCCGGCGCAGATCCATTTTTCAGTAAGACACGATACTTTGAATTGGCTCGCAAAAAATGTGGAGGGAACTTTTGAAAATGAAACACACATATTTTTACTTACAAGTAATCATATTTTCGAAAAAGATTCTGACCGGCCAGTCTCCCATATATAAAAACTATTTTTCGCAATACTTTCTGAGTGGCCTGGTATATGAGAATTTGAGAATATTGTAATATCGATATCAGCTGCGCTTGATTACATCACTATGTGTTTATATTGTTTGTATGTAAACATTTTTTAATGAAATAAAGCCAATAGCGGCTTGAAAACATAAAATAAATATCAATTAGTTTAGTTTATAGTTGAATACCGCTACACCTAAAAATTTGATCAGACAAATATGTGAAATAGTAGTCAAAAAGGGAAATAAACACCAACTGACTTGTGTATAGATAATTGTGGGTTGTTCTTGTTTCTCCTTGCACCACACCACACAATGGAACACTTAGGCATCCTGCCAAAGCCTATATAAAGAAATCAAATTATATAAAATACTCTGAAACTAATTTCTTTGTTTACAATAATATGTATATTTATTTAATGGCATCACATCTCATTACAAAACGTAAAACAATAATAAAATCGTCGAACACGGATCTGACAGCCCACGTACTGTCGTATACCGTTTATCAAAATGGCGAACTGGCGACAAAGCGTTATCGGAAAAAAAAGTTTCGACACTGATAAAATATTGTTGTACTTTTCAACCTTTCTAAACAAAGATTAGTTAGAAAGAAATAGCATTAACTTTATCAGTTAAGTTTTCCATAGACAATAGCTTCAGGTCCTTTAGAAGCGCAGCGTTTTTCTTACCGCGTTTTTCTTACGTCAATGAGGTAAGCAGACACTAGTACATATATGGTATTCTGTGACGCAGATGAACGAAGCTAACAAAAGCCGCGCGTTTTTAGGGTTCCGATACCAAAATGGTAAAAAAAAGGAACCCTTATGGTGCCGCTCTGTCTGTCTGTCTGTCCGTCTGTCTGTCACACCTCTATATCTCAGCAACCACTTATGCTCATCATATCAGCCGAAAGACGTCCACTTTGTGGGGGGCCTGCCAACGCTTCGTCTTCCGGTACGTGGTCGCCACTCTAGAACCCTCACGCCCCATCGGCCATCGGTTCTTCTTGCGATGTGCCCTGCCCACTGCCACTTCAGTTTAGCGATTCTCAGGGCTATGTCAGTTACTTTAGTTCTTCTGCGGATCTCCTCATTTCTGATTCGATCGCGCAGAGAGACTCCGAGCATAGCTCTTTCCATAGCCCTTTGGGTGACTTTGAGCTTTCTGATAAGGCCCATCGTGAGCGGCCACGTCTCGGTGCCATATTTCATCACTGGCAACACACACTGGTCAAAGACTTTCGTCTTGAGACACTGCGGTATTTTGGACGTGAAGATATTGCGGAGCTTCCCGAACGCTGCCCATCCGAGTCGGATTCGACGAGTAACCTCTTTATCTAAGTTGGATTTACCCAGCTGGACTGTTTGTCCCAGGTATACGTACTCATCAACAACTTGAGAGCCATTCTAATCTCGTACAAGCTGACGTCCGGGATATCTTCGGTATGGTGTCGGGTAAGTGTAGCTCTTGGATTGTTGGCCAGACTGCTAACGGGTGGGCCGGTTGACGTGTATAAAAGCCCATAGAACTTCTCGACTTCCCTCAGTAGCTCAGGCTTGGACGATACGGTTGTGCCATCCTCGGTCTTTATCCTCGTCAACTGGCTCTGTCCAATAGACAGATCTCTTGCGAACATTTTGGAGCCTTTTTTCCGCTCAATCGCTTCTTTAATATGGTTATTATTAAATAGCCGAAGGTCGCGAGCATCTTCCGAAGACTGCAGAACCATTTCGCGTCTTTCTTCCATTAGCTTGAGGGTATGGTCAGATATCTTTTTGGTTCTTTTAGTACGGTGGGGTCTAAAGTACTTTGACCCAATTGTATAGACAGTTTCCACGAACCCGTTATTGTAGTCGTCCACATCTACGCATTCACCAAGGCATTCAAAGCGGTTATAGCAAACTGGAGATGGTTTTATGAAAGGAAACTATCCAGCTGCTATTTAAACTTGTTGTATTGATAAAATACAGTATTCACGTTAAATTATCAAAGTGCAAAATCTTTCTTGTTGAGAGAAAAAATGGCGAAGCAAGTTGGCGAGAGTCGGCCAATCGCAGCTCTCTGTTTAAATAGCTAAGCGCGAGTCGCGCGCGCGCCTTGCGCGGCATAATTCAAATGGGTGAACTCGTTCGCCACACGGTTTTGGAGTTCGAGCTGAAAGCCGTCGGGGTATACGTTTGGATATTGGTGGGTACTGGTCGGAGCGTAGACTTCATCAGTCGAGTTCTTTCCAGCTTTACGTTGATATTCAATGTTCCTCTTACCAACCGGTGATCGCTTCCGGTTTTAACCGCATTGATCACAGAGACATCATTGAATATTTGCTTCTTTGTCGACATGATAAAGTCAATCTCATTTTTTGTAGCACCATCGGGACTGATCCAGATCCATTTTTGGTTTTCCGACTTTTTGAAGAAGGAATTCATCATAAAGAGTCCTTCTTTCTCCAAAAAGTCGGCTAACATGTGGCCTCTGGAATTCCGATATCCAACACCAAATTGCCCCACCCTCAGCTCACCATCGCCTCGCTTGCCTAATTTCGCGTTGAAGTCCCCCATGACAACGGTATAGTGGGTCTTAGGCGTATGTATGGCTTTCGATATATCCTCATACATAGCCTCGACTTCATCATCAGAGTGTGTCGATGTGGGGGCGTATAGCTGTATGACCTTCAGCGAATACCTTTTGGTGATTCTGAGTATAAGGTACGCTACCCGCGACGACACACTCTCGATCATGACCACGTTGTTCACGAGAGACTTGTGGACCATAAACCCGACACCTCCCTAGGACAGTTGGTCGCCCTCCCGGAAATAGAGCAAGTTACCTGATTTTAGGAATATCGAGTCCTCCCCCTCTCTTTGGACTTCAGATAGACCCAAGATGTCCCAGTGTAACCTGTTCAATTATTCTTCGAGTTCTGCAACCTTCTCGTCGGTCCGCAATGTGCGCGTGTTATAAGTTGCCAGGGCCAGAGGTCGTCGTTGTTGGTAGCTCGACATCTGCCGAGATTCTTCGCACCCCCTGCCCCACCGTTACCATGGCCGCTACCGGAGCCAGGAATAGCGGGGCCGCCGGGGACTAGGGGCCGGAGCTTATTATTGTGATTCATGTTGATTCTTAGGGGGTTTTACCATAGTCGCCACGCTTGGCAGATGGGTTGGCGCCCGCAGTAAGATGAAATAATACACAGAAGGACGCTGCTGCCCATCCTCTGGATTTCATTTCCCTTAGTCGCCTCTTACGACACCCACGGGAAGAGATGCTATCGACCTGAAATTTGGAATAGTTTTAGAATATAGTTGCCCAACTTTATTGCACATGAAATTTTTTTAAAAAAAGTATGATTATTAATGTAAAGGGGGCCAAAATAGGGGGGGCCAAATTTCAAATTCTCGCTACTAGGTTTAGTGGGGTATATATTTTTGTATTTTTTAAAATTACTTAGTTTTCAAGTTATGATGAAAAATGACAAAAAAATACCACTCCCCCCCCCTTATATCCGAAGTTTGAGTAAGGAAAAATCTGAATTAATTACAGTTGACAGAAGTTTATGTAAACTTTACAGCAAAAATAAAACTATCTTTCTAAGCTGCACAGTTTTTCAGAAATCTGCAAAAAACCTTTTCAAACAAATTTAGTTTTGCGGTCCTGAAAATGGACTTTATTGCTTCCAAAAATACTATAGGTATATCGGAATCCTCGGCGCGCGAGTCCGACTCGCACTTGACCGGTTTTTTCGTATGTCCCTACATTCCGTCCGCCAGGTCCAGTAATAGCGACTCCATTACTCTGTTCGATCAATCGATACGTACTTTTGTAGCAGGTAGTCATCATCATAACATCCCATGAAACGTCCACTTCAGGACAGGGAGCTCCCTCCAAAATTCTAGCTTTTGCTGGAAAAATGCTGGAAGTACCATAGTCACCTCGCTTGTTAGCGTTTTACGGCTGGCACCATGGACCGCGGTTGTAGGTGACCGCAGTAAGTAAGATGTAAGATACAAAAGAGGATGTTGCTGCCCATATTCCAGTTTATAACCCTTAGTCGCCTCTTACGACACCCACGGGTATGTATGGGTTGGTATTATTCTTTGCCGGCACTACACGGGACAAATATTATTATTAGTAGTATCAGCAGGTAGTATGTATGTACAATAAAATATGTAATCAGGTTGGTATTTACTTTGAACACAAATAAAAATTCTTATCTAGGGCTATAAGAAAGAAAGAGAAAGAAGGGTCAGACGATACGAAAGGGGTACAAGTACCCCTTACAAGTTTGTAAAGGGCAGATTTTTCATTTGGCAAACTTGGTTTTCATCATGACTTGAAAACTAAGTCGTAAAAAAATACAAAAATCTATTAAAAAATGTACAAATAAAACTTTTTCATATAGGACCCCACTTGACCTAGCCTAGTAACAACAAGAAATTTTCCCCTTCCTTATTTTGGCCCCATTTAGGTACAACAACAAAAAACTAATTCTGTTTGCAATAAAGCGGGGAAATCGAAAGCATATTTTATTCCAAATTCCATGTAGACTGCAATAATTCAGTAGTGGAACCAGATATTTACCACTTAACTTATGATATTCTTAAAATGGCTACAGGAACGTGTTTAAAAACATATCTGTAAAATTTAAGAATTTTTTTATTAACTTGCGCTAGGTAGGTTAAGGCGCCGGAGGCGCACCGAGCGGGACGACTTCACCAAGCGGGACACTTCACAGGGCGATAGTCCAAGCCCCCAGTCAAACCTTCGGGGACCGGGGGGAAGTGGGAGTTCCCAGGGCGGGGGGGGTGGTGGGGCACGACGCGGAAAACGACTTTACCTTCCTCCGATCTCTTTACCGTCTAACAAAATTTGCCGATTTGGCCATATTTGCGTAAGGGGGGGGGGGGGGCGTGCGGTTCGGGGGTGCGTGCGGGTTAACGGGGGGTGAGGGGGTTGAGGGGGGGGGGGTGAGGGGGTGGGGAGGGGGGGCTCAGGGGGGTGAGGGGGGGGTCGAGGGTGGTGAGGGGGTGCCGGGGGGGTTGAGGGGGGGGTAGGGGGGCTGAGGAGGGTGGGGAGGGTGGGCGTGCGGGTCGGGGGGGGGTGATAGGGGGTCGGGGGGGGGAAGAGGGGTTTCATGATATTGTAACTTTTTCATATTATGTGACGTAATGATAAAAAATTACCTAAAAAAAAAAAAGGAAAAAAGTTTTTTTGGTCCATTCTCTAACTCGGTAACGGGGAGGGGGAGAAAAAAAAGGAAAAATACATTAGTGTAGCACAAGTTACTAGTCTCCATAGGAGACTAAAAGTTCAAAAATGATGTTATTTTTGACGTATCTTTAGTCGTTTCGGATATATAAGCGTTTTTTTGGGTCATTCTCTAACTCGGTAACGGAGAAAGGGAGAAAAAAAAGGAAAAATACTTTAGTGTAGCACAAGTTACTAGTCTCCATAGGAGACTAAAAGTTCAAAAATGATATTATTTTTGACGTATCTTTAGTCGTTTCGGAGATATAAGCGTTTTTTTGGGTCATTCTCTAATTCGGTAACGGAGAGGGGGAGAAAAAAAGGAAAAATACATTAGCGTAGCACAAGTTACTAGTCTCCATTGGAGACTAAAAGTTCAAAAATGATGTTATTTTTGACGTATCTTTAGTCGTTTCGGAGATATAAGCGTTTTTTTGGGTCATTCTCTAACTCGGTAACGGAGAGGGGGAGAAAAAAAAGGAAAAATACTTTAGTGTAGCACAAGTTACTAATCTCCAAAGGAGATTAAAAGATCAAAAATGATGTTATTTTTGACGTATCTTTAGTCGTTTCGGAGATATAAGCGTTTTTTTGGGTCATTCTCTAACTCGGTAACGGAGAGGGGGAGAAAAAAAAAGAAAAATACCTTAGTGTGGCACAAGTTACTAGTCTCCAAAGGAAACTAAAAGTTCAAAAATGATGTTATTTTTGACGTATCTCTAGTCGTTTCGGAGATATAAGCGTTTTTCTGAAATGTTGTAAAACGTTGATATTTTCATTTTTTTGTATGAAAAGGTGACTTTTTTTTTATACAAATCTTCTTATTTTGATCCATCCTATATGTTCCAATTATAGTTTTTTTCATATTTTGGTCCATTCTCTAACTAGGTAACGGGGGGCGAGAGAGAAAAAAAAATACATTGGTGTAGCACTAGTTTTTAGTCTCCATAGGAGACTAAAAGTTCGAAAATGATGTTATTTTTGACGTATTTCTAGTGGTTTCGAAGATATAAGCGTTTATCTGAAATTTTTGTAAAACATTGAAATTGACGAAAAAATGCCCTTAGAACCTATATTTTATGAGCAGATTTTGGTTGATCAACTGTAACTTTTTCATTTTTCCAGATATCGATGTCAAGATTTTTGGTGAATATATGTATTTTTTCTCAGCTTTCTGATGGTGATGTATTTTTTCAGATTCAAGGTCATTTAAGATTATTTTCAAGGTCAAGGTCATTTTTTTGGTATAAAAAGGTCACTTTTTTTTTACACAAATCTTCATATTTTGACTTATTCTATACGTTCCAAAAAAAAAAAACAAAAAACAAAAAAAAAAACAAAAAACAAGAAAAACATGAAAAAACAAAAAAAAAAACAAAAACGAGAAAAAACGAGAAAAAAGAAAATACAAGAATAAACAAAAAAAAACAAAAAAAAGTAAAAGTAAAAAAGGTATACATTAGGTATTTCCATTTACTCTCGATAAATAAATAGATGTACGTATTTACGTTCGATATTCTGGTTCCAACTGTCATCAAACATTGGTAGATACATATTAATATTTAAGTTTTAAGAAACTTAAGGTACCTATATGCGAAAGGGTCAACAAGAATTTGATCTTCATTTAGCCATTATGGTTTTAGAGCTATTTTTAGAGGACCTGAAATTCATAAAATGAGCAGGAGCGTAAGAATCCGTGGTAAGAATACATATAAAAGATAAGAAAGCCAGGAGGTAAGCTAAGTCAATCACGTTTTAACCACAGTGAACGTAAAACAGAATTGAAGTCTCTAAAATTACGTCTCCTTCATTAACATAATGCCATAAGCTGTGTCTCAATTTATTAGAAATGGTCGCGACAGTCTGTAAGATATATTTTTGAACCCAATTTTTTTAACTGTGCACTTCGAGCTGTCAAAGTCGTTATGTTGGCAGCACTGAACTCACCCGCCCACCAACTCCCTCACCCCTCCGCGGTCGCCCTTTTTTTCAGTACAGTCAGCACTCTCGTGTCGTTCGCAATTTCGCATTATTTTCGTTAGCTTTCGAGTATTGTTATTTGTGTTTTGTATTTCGTTTGTTTTTTTGTTGAATTTCTTATTGTTACGTTATTTAATTGTTGTGTTTTATTAGTTTTATTTTGTTGACTGTTTTTGACTTAGTGCGTGGGCGAGTTCTTGACGCAATTGTCGCAATTTCAGTCGCGCGGCGTGGCGAAGCCAGCGAACTGGCGAAGCCGAAGCCATGACCGGACGTGCAAAAAAACTGCGCGGCCAAGCCCGTAGCATCATATAGTGTGATAAAATATTTTGAAGATGAAAAGTTTCACAGGAGATCGAAATTTTTATATCACCAAGTGAATAAAAAAGTAGCAGCGGCTACTGGGATAAGTGAGCGCATGTTAGTTAAAATTCGCAAGGAAGGTCGCCTCTAAATATTTTACATGCATTTGAGGTTATGATTTTGTTTACTAAACACCTGACCTGACCCTTTCATGGACTCTGGTATACGTAAAAGTACCGAAAAGCATGATCCCAAAAGCAAAAAGTCGATTTTATCATTAAAAATGTGGACTGATTTTTTTCATACAGTCACGAGCAGAGTGTAGCTTGACACTCACAGCTCACAGCGCAGGCCCCCGTCACCCGCTCAAGGTCACGCGCTATGTGCCTACTATAGCGCGTTCAGAATAAGTTTGGTTATGACGGTTATTTTCTGCGCATGAGTGACAGGCGGAGAGTCAATGAACGATTCGCTCGCCTCCCTCCATATGCCGCGCTCACCCCTGCGACAAATTTTTCGACTTCTGCGTATTAACGGTCATAGCCCGAGTTATTTTGTACGTCATAGCCCTGAGAAACGCTAAAGTGGCAGTGGGCAGGGCACATCGCAAGAAGAACCGATGGCCAATGGGGCGTAAGGGATCTAGTAGTGGCGACCACGTACCGGAAGACGAAGCGTTGGCAGGCCCCCCAAAAGGTGGACCGACGATTTGGTCAAGGTCGCGGGAAGCCGCTGGATGCGAGCAGCGCAGGACCGGTCGTCATGGAGATCTTTAGGGGAGGCCTATGTCCAGCAGTGGACGTCTTTCGGCTGATATGATGATGATGATACTAAGTAGCTCGTAACCGAGCCGATCGGCAGTGGGCGGGCTACCGCACGCGAGACTGAGAGCGCGCACACTGGCGCACAGTGCGTTCCACATTTTATTCCACCTTGCCTGTGTTGTCGAAAGATTTTTTAAATAAAATTATTCACACGATTCACAATATTTTCGACAGTAAAATTTAATAACCGTGAGTTCTGTTCAAAGATGGAAATAATAAAATAGAGCATTTTATCAAATTATAGCACATTTAAGTCAACTGCTTTCCTCGCATTTACTCTCTATTAAACAATCTATTAATAAAATTAGGTCAAAAATTGTATAATTCCATTATAAAAATTATGATTTTAGGATTAAATAAAAATCCATTTGAAATTTTTGAAGTAAGAATTTTTTTAAACAAAACAATATAAAACCAAAACCTGTACTTGCAATAAATAAAATTATGGTTCTGCTGACCGTACCAATGCTGCCACCATGCAAATATTTTGACAGCTCGAAGTGCACAGTTAAAAAAATTGGACCTACGCAGAGGGCGGTGCGGCTGGCTGGTCAGTAGCCGCAAGCTGTGCCGGCCAGTAATTATATCCTTACATTTAATAGTAATTTAGTAATTATACCTTTACATTCAGCCCCTGCCACTGCTCCTCGCGCTACCGGCAATAATTCCCTGAATAATGCCGCAGCAGGATCGAGAGAAGTGCGTGTTTACATACTGCCCTACCACTCACAGGCTCACATCGCTTTGGACGTTCCATGATGGCAGACGTCGAAATAATTTCAGCCGCCGCTCTGTGTCTTTTTTACAATACATAATTATGTTCGATGTTTAAAAAAAATAAAGAAAATTCGTCGTCGTAGAAGATGGTGGATGATATCTATTCATCGTAATAGAACTCTTTAAGTACGTTATTGGAAGGCGGCGCTGCCGTCGATGTGTTTACATCAGCTCCGTGATAAATTTGTATTTAAAATTATTTATACGCAGTTAATTCGCAAAAAAGTTAGTGATTTGTGGTTGAGACATAGATGCTGACAAGTGAAATTGTTTGTGAAACTAGGAATAGGAATTTGCAGACCTTTACGTAAAAACAGTACGTAGGTAATGCACCTAACCTAAGTGACCAATTATTATCGCCATTGACGAATTTGTGCTAAACTTACCTTCTTCTTACTTATCTCCCAGTAATCTGAACCATAAATAGTGCAATCATAATCAGTGAACTCATAACAGTGTTGAAATTCTGTGGTTATAATAAAAGTGAATGAATAGATAAAGCTGCTATATTCACAAACACAAAACCTACGATCTACCCATTTTTATTTTCACATCGGATCGGCATCGGACTACTCGTCTACCGTCATAGTCAGCTGATTCACAGTTGCCACACAGCTGACAGCCCAGTCGATTATACGACACTTCAAATAGAAGCCTATATTCGCCACGCAATTTCAAGCGGGGATAGCCCCGTTGGAGCACCGGTCGGCTAAACGCTCCGATACAACGAAGCAAGTGACGGCGGTTCGATCCCCAGCAGGCAGCTCGTCTTTTTGCAAATTTTTCAACGTATTTGCTACTAATTGTTATTTTGTTGGAATTTGTTTTGTGACATTTTAAAATACTTTTTTTTTTTATTTGTATTATTACTAATTTTATTCCACATCTATTTTGTGGAAATTCATTGACTTGATAGATAGGTAGGTACGTTTTTCTTTCCATAATAATATAGGTAATAAGTTTTTGACCATTATTTATTAATTTATATTTTTACCTAATTTACCTATTGTAAATTAAGTTATAAAATTAAATTGTCTTCCTTTTTGTTGATAAAAGGTTTAGATTTTTTAAGTTTGCTTGCAATTCGTTTTTTTTTTTTAATCATTACATTTGTTGTAATTATAACAATACCTTCTGTGATAAATTTCCGATAATTTGTATACCTACTAGATTATTTATTTTTTAAATTAATTTTTCTTTTTTTTTGTTTGTTTTCAAATTCAAATCATTTCATTAATTTATAATGCAATTGATACTATAATCGTGTAAGCAAGTAGGTCATTGTGATCTATTTTTGAAACTCATCTATTTTTGAAACTCTTATAGCTTTTATTGTAAGTACCTACCTACCGGTAAATATTATGTAAATATGATGAATATCCCTTCCCTCTTGTCGACGTGCCCTCACTGTCCGGGCTCAGCGCGCACATTTAATTCACATGGTCTCGCAGTTCACATCGGACACAAACATAAGGATGTCGCCCGCTGCGGCGCTGCCCGCCCCACTGCTGCGCAAGTCGGTCCACATTCGAGTCAAGTTGCTGACGTCAATAGTACACAACCTCAGCAGGGTTCGCAGCCACCCGGTAATTCTTTCAACAGTCTCGCGACTCTTAGGCAATCGGTGCGGGTGCTTCGTCATATCCCTAAGGGGGCTAGGAACCTGGCTGCTGGCAGGTTGTGCGATGCTATTACTACGTGCATCCAAACCAATTTAACCTCCGATTGGTTCGCTTTGTTTACGTTTGCTTATACGGCGCTTAAAGCGCCAGATGTGCAGGGACCGGGAAACCTTACTACGAAAGTGAAGTCAAACGTAAACTCCGCCTATTCATCTGACGGGATTGGTAATGCCGCTATCTCCCTCCGGTCGCCTTCGGTACTAAAGACAATAGAGTCCAAAGTATTTGAGGGCGATCTGAGGGGCGCCGTTCGCTTACTGATGTCCGATGACACAGTAGCACCTCCGAGCCAGGAAACTCTAGCTGCTTTACAAGAGAAGCACCCATCCCCGTCCCGCCCGTTGGCATTACCACTGCCACCAGATGGGTCCACGCCCACCTTAACTGTTAAGGTTGTGGACGTGGTGCAAGCGCTTGCAAGTTTTCATAGTGGGTCGGCTGCGGGTTTAGATGGAATTCGACCAGCTCATTTAAAAGAGTTGACTTCGAGTTCAGCGGGAAATAACGGACAGCGCTTGCTCGAGTGCCTAAGTAAGCTGTGCAACTTTTTACTGCGTGGACAATTAAACCCAGAGGTTTCTCCATATATGTACGGTGCTAGTTTATGCGCTTTATCAAAGAAAGAGGGGGGCATAAGACCGATTGCGATAGGGAGTACTTTTCGTCGTTTAGTAGCCAAACTTGGGTGTCATGCCGTCAGGGAACCGATGGCTGCTTACCTGCAGCCAAAACAGCTAGGGTTCGGAACGCAAAAGGGTTGCGAAGCGGCGATACACGCCACACGCGCATTTGTAACAGATCCAGGGAACGCCGACTGCGTAATTATCAAACTGGATGTAAAGAATGCTTTTAATACCGTCGAGCGAGACGTACTCCTGAACGAGGTCAGCGAAAATATCCCTTCCCTTTATCCTTTCCTATACCAAGTGTATCAGCTACCTTCAAACTTGTTTTTCAATAACTCCCTAATCCTTTCTCAGGTGGGTGCGCAACAGGGGGACCCGCTTGGACCACTTGCTTTCAGCCTCGCTATCCAAAAGATTATCACTTCTCTGAAATGTCCATTGAATATATGGTACCTTGATGACGGTACCATAGGGGGAAAGCCTGAGGACGTGGAGCAAGACCTGCGGACGTTGCTTCCCCGTTTCAAAGAGCTGGGGCTGGAAGTGAATGCGACCAAATGCGAGTTTTTCTGTTGCGGGCCCACAACGTGTCCTTCCTTTCCAATTTTCAATGCCTTGCTTCCTGGCCTTAAGAAGCTGTCTGAAGCTACTTTTAATCTCCTAGGTTCGCCTATTTTTCCAGAGGCTATTCCTGATGCTCTGGAAGTTAGGAGACATCTTCTCCTCCTCGCTAAGGAACGTCTTAAAAGCATTTCCGCGCATGTTGCCCTGGTTTTGTTAAGAATGTGTTTCGCATTGCCCAAGATAACGTACCTCTTGAGGACGGCCCCAACCTGGCTGTATACAGACACTGTATCATCTTTCGACGAAGCTTTAAAATTCACGGTCGAAACTGTTTTAAATGTTTTCTTAAGTGAAGAACAGTGGAGTCAGGCGTCTCTTCCCATCAGGCATGGGGGTTTGGGTGTGCGGCGTGTGCGGGATGTCGGTTTGCCGGCTTTTCTCGCTTCGGCGCATGGGGTTGCTGGTCTTGTCTCTGAAATTCTATCATCCAATGGAAACAATACCAGTATACCTTTTGCAGCTGAAGCGCTGATAGGGTGGACAGCTCTCTTCCCGACCACGTCCGTGCCTGATAACCCAGACGTACAACGAGCCTGGGATGATATAGGGTGCAAGTCTATCCTCGATCGACTCATGGGCACTGCCGCTGGGGCAGACCTGGCCAGACTGAGGGCAGTATCAAAACCTGAGTCGGGGGCGTGGTTGCAGGCTTTGCCTTCACCACATATGGGAACACTGCTCGACAATAGCTCTATGCGTGTGGCTGTGGCGCTCCGCCTGGGCTGCGATGTTTGCCAACCACATCAATGCATCTGCGGCTCCATGGTGGAAGCCAATGGTCATCACGCGTTGAGCTGCTGTCGGTGCTCGGGGAGATTCCCTCGTCACCACGCCCTTAACGACATTGTCCGAAGGGCCCTGATTTCGGCTGACGTTCCCTGTATGTTGGAACCGCCGGGTCTTAGTCGTTCTGATGGCAAGAGACCCGATGGCCTAACACTGGTACCGTGGGAGCGTGGAAAGTGCTTATTGTGGGACGCCACGTGCGTCAGCACTTTCGCTGCTTCACATCTTGGAGGCACGATGCGGGTCGCCAGGGCTGCCGCTGAAGCTGCGGCTGACAAAAAGCGGGACAAATACTCAGTTTTGGACGCTAATTATTACTTTGTCCCGTTGGCGTTTGAGACCACAGGTAGCTGGGGGTTGGAGGCTATTGCCTTCGTGAAGGAGATTGGCCGTCGACTCCGAGAGAAGGGTTACGATGCTCGCTCCGGATCCTACCTGGCGCAAAGGTTGTCCATTGCCATCCAACGTGGCAACGCAGCGAGTGTCATGGGCACCTTTGCGTCCGGTACGATTCGGGGAGGGCTTTTTGACTAAGTAGAAGTCCAGTGTGGGGACTTTATTTTTGACATCTTTTTTTAATACTTTAATTTAATATTTTTTTGGTTTAATGTATTTGACTTTATTATGACTTAACTTTATATTAATAAATTTAAATTAAAAAATTTAAGTACCTACCAACCTTCTTAACAGATTTTTAATGCATATCCGAATTCGTAGGGGTTTTAAAGTTAAGGCTCCATTAAATCTATTAAAACAAAAAATTTTAGGTACAGCCTTTAAAGAGATTATGTGATAGATAAACAAAACACACACGTGTTTCTCCTTCAGGCGCTCGGCGAAAAGTGAGCGACAGAGCTGAATGTGAACACGCACTGCCCGTCCTTTGACTTCCGCACTGCCGCCGGGCAGCGCGAGTGGCAGCGGCAATGGCATGAGAAGTATCGTGTTTACATACTCGTCCTGCCCACTTCCCTGCTCACTTCGGCTGAATGTAAACGTAGTATTAGGTGCCGGCCGCGTTGCCCTCAAGCGCTCTCGTACTAATATAATATTGCTTCTACTTCCTTCATTATTACAACGTATAAAGATTAGATTAAAAATTATTGCTTACAGCTGATATAACTTAGCGTTGTTTTAAAAGGCACTTATTAAATAATTTTTTTTAAAGGTACTTTAAGTCCTCCTTTCGGTTTCATCGCCTCTGTTTGGTGTTCGATTTCACGCCCACGTACCTGTCAGAATTAATTTAACCTACTTCAATATTTGAATTAATTTGAAATCATTGAACAGTTGTTCAGGGATGATGCCTGGGTAAAAAACTTTTCACTTCTCATGCTCTGAAAGTGCTTTTTTGTGCAGGATATAGGCTGCACAAAATCGAATTTTGTGCACTAGGGCATGCAAGTAATCGCGGTGGTGTAGTACGTACGCACTGCGCGCGGACCTGCCTATTCTTCACTAAAGCAGAACAACTCATTCTTCGGTTACATTTAGAGAGTACTTTTACGTTTTATTTCCTCGCAATCAAAGTGAAAAGCAGAGTTTATAACTCGTCCACAAAACCATTTTATCCTCGACATTACTATCAGCCCTCGCCGAACTAAAAGTCTCGAAACAATGGTTCGTTTTGTGCACTTGTGCACAGCGGGTAAAATTGGGATTTATAGAATTTAGGTCCACCATAGGGATATTTTAGGTCAACCATAGAGGTCGAACCAAAATATTGTATGAAAAATAATACTGGCCGGTTGTACTATTAAAATTATTATAAATATAAAAAAAGAATAAATGTAATAATAGACGATCGGATCGGACTGCTGTGAATTTAGCTCCGTATCACGATTTTGCCCAATAGCAAAATTGTCGTTTGGGATAATCCGCAACGCTATTGGACAAAATCGTGGTCCGGAGCTAAACTCGGAGCAGTCCGATACGATCGTCTGTAAGTACTCTGTGAGCGGTCACCACCACCCATAAGCATAACGCCCACTGTCTTATTAATGGCATATTTTGACGTGTCTTATTAATGGTATGTCTCATGTGCCTGTAATTTAACTGGCTCTCTTGCCCTTCAAAACGAAACACAGCAGTTCAAACTCTGCTGTTTCACGGCAGAAAAAAGCAAGGGGGTGGTACTTCCCTAGACGCACTTTCCACAAAAGCCCTACTACCCTGAGAGCCAAACTATTTCACTGTATGAAGATTCAACAAAAATTCATATCAGCATTTTTTTTTCGTCAAAAATTAGATTAGCTGGTCTATAAAATAATTCATTAGTAATCCACCCAAATTTACGACCGCAGGATTTAAAAAAATAATAATAAAGGTATTATAAATTCCACAAAAAAAGGGCAAAAATGCTATAAATATTATTTACTTTACATTTGATTACCTTTATTAATATCTTTTTTTTAAGTATATAATCCTCCTATATTTGTAAAAGAAACACAATTAAATCTAAAAAAAATGTTTACGTAAATCTTAAAGTTGCATTACACCTATGATAAAAATACTATAAGATCAGTTCTTCTATGCTTTTGTTTCATTAAAGTCCCTTAACATAAAGTGTAATAAATCCACCCAAAAAACTATGTGGAAATTGAAAACGATTTTAGTGGTAATAAAAAACTAGTGAAAAAAATATAGCAGTTAAATTAACTAAGTAGACTTTTCTTTAAGGTCAAATAATATCATCCTAAATTAAAATCCACCTTAAAATCATAAAGTAATAATTATAATCACGAATCAAAGAAACAAAGGGTTGCGAGGGGTATACGCGGGGCGCGGCGGCGGCGGCGGCGGGAACAACGAGCGAGCCGGCGCACGAGGGCAAGCAAGGTCACGTCACAGGACGATATGTACCTAGATTTGTTTTAATTGCAGAATCGTGAGCGCATTCAGCATTGTCACCATTATTTGCGAAAAATATTACCTTTGCCAACAAAGTGTTATAAAAACTTTAAGGTGATAAAAGAATGGAAGAAAATATAAGTTGTGAAAAATGCGGAATATGCAATTATTCATTGTGTTTTGATATTGTGCTTGTAGGCGAAAAAGGCCTGCAAAGACTAGGTAGTATACGAATCAAGTAAAATAAGACTCGAAGGATTGTTTTTGAGATCCCAAAATTTGAGCAATGTTAAGTTACATAAAGAAATCCGGAATTATTCACGTATCCGAAACTGATTTTAGCTGCGACAAAACGTATTGCTGCCGGTGAGACACCAGAAAAACCCGCAAATTTTGATTTTAAATCTACAGGTTTTTTCTGTTGCGGCGATGCATCTTCGCATTGCAGTTTGAGGAAGAAGAACTGACTGAACTACTGATAGACCGTCGGCCCACAATAGAGGCCTACCTTATAAAAAAGCAGAACGCACGCACTTTGCAGAGACAGAGGACATTAAGTAGATTCATAAACGACTGGTCGGCCGCGGCGCAACTTGGCAAAACCGGTCAAGTGCAAGTTGGACTCGCGCGCCGAGGGTTCCGATAGTATTTACCTGTAGTATTTTTTGAAGCGATAAAGTCCATTGTTAGGACCGCAAAACTAAATTTGTTTGTAATGGTTTTTTGCAGATTACTAAAAAACTGTGCAACTTAGAAAGATTGTTTTATTTTCGCTGTAATATTTACATAGACTTCTATCGACTGTAATTAATTCAGATTTTTCCTTTCACAAACTTCGGAGTTAAGGGGGGGGGGGGGGGACGACGTATGTTTTTTACATTTTTAGGGTTCCGTACCTCAAAAGAAAAAAACGGAACCCTTATAGGATCACTTTGTTGTCCGTCTATCTGTCTGTCTGTCAAGACCCTTTATCTCACGAACGAGTAAAGGTATCAGGTTGAAATTAATACCATATATTAGGATCCATGAACCACACAAGATCTGAAAATTTAAATTTTTTACAACGACGCAATCAAAAGATATGGCATTTTATGTCCTCATCTCCATACATTTATGCAAAAAAGCAAAACCTACAGAGTATTTCCCGTTGACCTAAAATTATGAAATTTGACAAGAAGCTAGGTCTCACAGTACAAATAATGGGAAAAGTCTGAAATCATTAAATATTACAACTTTTTTCACAACTTATGGTAACCAATTGTGGTGAGCTCCCGTTTCAAGAACATTCATATAAGAGAGGGGTCAAGTTGGATGGTCGCGGAGGCGATTTTTGTTTTAGTTCTATTTTAAAAACGGGAACACTTACAAACTTGAAAATTGGTATGTTTATAGTGCATAAGCTTTAAAATAACAACAAATAATAAAATTTGGTCAAGCGCGTGTCGGAATCAAAAAATCTACCACATTAACTTACTGAAATTTCAACTAATACAATTATGATTATGTGGTGGTACGGAACCCTCGGTGCGCGAGTCCGACTCGCACTTGGCCGGTTTTTCATCATAACTTCGAAACTAAGAGTCTTAAAAAAATATCCATACTAATATTATAAATGCGAAAGTAACTCTGTCTGTCTGTCTGTTTGTTTGTTTGTTTGTTGCTCTTTCACGCCTAAACGGCTGAACGGATTTTGATGAAATTTGGTATGGTGATAGATGGTAACTTGGAGACGGACATAGGCTACTTTTTACCCCGGGAAAATATCTCATTCCCGTGGGAATCTACACATACAATAATACTCTAGCGGGGTTGTATCTGCTACAGCACACCGAAACTACTTAACCGATTTTGATGGGACTTTTTTTATTCAACCAAGTATCGCTGATTACGAAAACTACTACAATTTTGAAATCCAACGTGGTAGACGTAAACTACCATTATCCCCTGGGGATAAGGTTGAGGTGCGATAGGGTTGAAATGTCTAAAAATCAATATGGGTGTCGTTTGTAAGGTTTATCGAGCCGCTGATTACAAAAACTACAACAATTTTGAAATCCAACATGGTGGACGTGAAATGCTATCATCTTGGGGTGCGATAGAGTTGATATGTCTAAAAATCAATATGGGTGTCGTTCGTATGGTTTATCGGGTCGCTGATTACGAAAACTACAATGATTTTGAAATCCAACGTGGTGGACGTGAAATACCACCACCCCTGGGATGGGGTTGGGATTCGATAGGTTTGAAATGTCTAAAAATCAATATGAGTGTCAGTTGTATGTTTATATAAGGATAGGGATAGCGGTTAAGATGGCGTTAGGGGTAGAAGCAGGGATAGGGGTAGGGTCAGGGATAGGGAGAGGGAGAGGGGGAGGGATAGGGAGAGAGTGTAAGGGAGGGGAAAATGAGGGGAGAGAAAGGGGGAGGGAGGGGTAGAGGGCGTGGGAGGGGGTAGAGGGAGGGAGAGGGGGAAGGGGAGGATGAGTGAGGGGAAGGGGGAAAGGGAGGGGAATGGGAGGAGGGCGAGGGGGGAAAGGGAGGGTGATGGGGAGAGGGGAAGGGGGGAAATGGAGGGGGAAGGAAGGGTGAGGGGGGGAAGAGGGAGGGGCGAGGGAGAGGAAGAGAGAGTGGGAGAGGGTGAGGGAGGGGGAGTGGGAATGTAGGGGGGGGGATACAAAAGGATAGATAGGGAGGAATAGGGACCTTTTTTACTTTTATGAATACCTCCTCGCTACCCATTCACTTCACTCCCTTTATTGCCTTCTTTTTTAAGTTCGCCTGTAACGGTTGACAATGAAAATTCCGCACTACCTACCAGTTAAAAAAAATCAAAAGATAATTAAGTTTGTAGTAAGATGCATTTATTCAACTTGGATAAGTACAAATGCATCTTTTACGTAGGGATCAAGAAGGATAAGCGCTCCGTAAAATATGTTTCAATTAAGTTCGAGTTCTGTTTTTTTATAAAATCTACGCGGACGAAGTCGCGGGTAACAGCTAGTAAAAATATATTTTGGAGTTTACAAGTAAAGCCCTAACACTAACTGCGCTAAACCTGCTAAGTTTGCTGACCAGATGTTTTTGAAGCTAATAAAGGTCATCTGTCTCTACAAAGTGTGTTTGTTTAGTTTTTGTTTAGTTACACATATTTTTTGACAGCCTATGGGCACAGACAAAAGAAGTTAGACAAGGAAAACTGCCAAGATGAGGTCAGGCTGACCAAGACGTATGTTAACAAATTAAATTAAGCTATAAATACGCATTGTGTCAATCCTTTTTATCAACGAGGTGAAATTTACCATTTCAGTGGTACCATAAAAGTAGTCAGACACGAGAACCTGCCAGGTTTGAAGGAGGCTGATAATGTTTTTTAAGTTTTGCTAAGTGGTTAGAAGCCCACAATTCTACTTTTCGATGAGGTATTTTAACCGGTCGGACGGGTAAGTTTGGGTGCTAACTGCGGAAATCCTGCCAAGTTGTGCCGCGGCCGACCAGATTGTTTAAAGCTGCTAAAAGTCTTCTGGCTCTTCAAAGTCCGTTTGTTAATTTTTTTATGTTTACGCTATTTTGTTTTTGGTCCTGAGCTCAGACAAAAGTTTTTTAGTCAGGAGGATTCAGGCGGAAGCGTGTTTTGGCGTCCGCAATATATTTTAATTCTTTTTCATGATGTTTTAACACTACTGAACAAGATTAGACAGGGTGTCGCCCTGACATCCTTGAGGATCTAATCATGGACTTTATCCATGATTAGATAAAAGAAGGGGAACGAAATAAAAATTTTGACCTACCTCATCGAGTGGGGTATCGTTGTTTAGAGCTCGTTGAGAAGATAAATGCTGTATTTTTTGTTTTAAAAAATATTAAAAAGTAAAGGAATTAGATGTTCAGTTCACCAAATTCAGTTTTTTTACAAAATTTTGTTTGGTCTGTTATCTTATGAACAGTAATAGGTAGACTGTTGAAATATTCGCAGATAATGTATGCCGCTATGACAAGAAATACTAAAAATTAAAAAAGTAATAAATTAAAGGGGACTCCCAAACTAAAAACCTGTCTTTTTTTGGCGATTTTTTAATCTATTTTTGTTTTAGCTCTATTTTAATAACGGGAACACTTACAAACGTGAAAATATGTACGTTTATAGTGCATGAACTGTTAAACAATAAAAAGTTTCAAAAACTGGTCAAATGCGAGTCAGACTCAAAAAATATTGCACAGTAAGTTACTGAAATTTCAACTAATACCTACAATCAATATTGTAAGTAGTAACTTACTGTGCTAGATTTTCTGAGTCCGACTCGCACTTGACCAGTTTTTATTATTTTTTGTTATTTTATTGCTCATGCACTATAAACATACATTATTTTGACGTTTGTTCGTGTTCCCGTTTTTAAGATAGAGCTAAAAGAAAAATCGAGCAAAAATCGCCTAAAAAGACAGGTTTTTAGTATGGGAGCCCCCCTCAATTTATTACTTTTTTAGTTTTTAGTATTTCTTGTAAAAGCACTACAGAAATACATTATCTGTAAATATTTCAACTGTCTACCTATTACTGTTCATAAGATACAGCCCAAACAAAATTTTGTAAAAAAAAACTGACTTTGGTGGCATCTAATTCCTTTACTTTTTAATATTTTTTAAAACAAAAAATACAGCATTTATCTTCTCATCGAGCTCTAAACAACGATTTTTATTTTGTTGCCCTCCTTTTATCTAATCATGGACTTTATACAAAATCCTCAAGGATGTCAGGGCGACACCCTCCCTGATCTTGTTCAGGAGTCCTTAAATATCAAGAAAATGCAAAAAAATGTATTGCGGACGCTAAAACACGCTTCCGACAAAATGTAGGAGACCGTCTGCAAGACTATTTTAGCTCTAGCTTTTATTTAGCTCTAATTTGGCGCTTTTGCAAATCTGATTTTTGATGAGAGAATCATTAAGAGATTTTAATATCCAACAATGAATAAACGATTTTGACTTTGACGAGGTAAAATGTAGAATTTTTTATGGCACCATAAAAGTGGTCGGATACGACCACCTGCCAGGTATTAAGTAGGCCTACAAAGTTTTTTAAGCTTTGCTAAGTGATTAGGAGCACAGACTAGTTTTATTTTGCTTTTCCATGAGGTATTTTAACCGTCCCTCTGTCTCTACAAAGTGCGTTTGTTCTGCTTTTTTGTAAGGTAGGCCTCGCTACTGTGGGCCGACAGTCTATGATTGTAGATACTTAAGAAAAACAAAAATAAAATGTTAAACCTAGGGTTTGGTATATTGAATGTAAGGGATTTGAAAAAGTGCTCATTCTAAGAATACGCTAATCATCATTTATTTTGAACTTCTTGTTATCTTTAAATAAAAAAAAAACGGTCAAGTGCGAGTCAGACTCGCGCGCCGAGGGTTCCGATATACCTTTAGTATTTTTGGAAGCAATTAAGTCCATTTTCAGAACCGCAAAACTAAATTTGTTTGTAAAGGTTTTTTGCAGATTTCTGAAAAAACTGTGCAACTTAGAAAGATCGTTTTATTTTTGCTGTAAAGTTTACATAAACCTCTGTCAACTGTAATTAATTCAGATTTTTCCCTACTCAAACTTCGGAGATAAGGGGGGGGGGGGGGGGGAATGGTATTTTTTTTGACATTTTTCATCATAACTTGAAAACTAAGAAACTTAAAAAAATACACAAATATATTTTAAAATGTACAAGTAAAGTTCTTTCATATGATACCCCACTCGACCTAGTAGCGACAATTTGAAGTTTAGCCCCCATATTTTGGCCCCCTTTACATTAATAATCATACTTTTTTCAAAATTTATTTCATGTGCAATTAAGTTGGGCAACTATATTCTAAAACTATTCCAAATTTCAGGTCGATAGCATAAGTGGTTGCTGAGATATACAGACAGAGCGGCACCATAAGGGTTCCTTTTTACCATTTTGGTATCGGAACCCTAAAAAAGATTTTTTAAACATACTAAGTTTAGGCTCGTTCAGATAAGAAATAGTTGATTTTTTTTGCAAAACATGCGGCTAAAGACTCCTTATATCATCATACAGGGTGTCCCATAATTAGGCCGTCACGCTGACACCGGAGGTAGATGGACTTAAGGCGCATCAAATAAGCTTAACATGCCCATAGAAAAGTGTAATGAGTATTGAGTATGACCAGTTTCATTGATTTTTAATAATTACAAATATTTTTTTTTTTATTTGATGCGCCTTAAGTCCTTCTACGTCCGGTGTCAGCGTGACGGCCTAATTATGGGACACCCTGTATAAAACAACATGAAAAATATTTAAAAAATATTGATTAATTTGATTGCGTGCCATAGTTCAGGGGCAGGATCAGTATCAGTAACTGAACAACTTTTCCCAAGGAACATACATAGGTCGAAATATGATAAAGCAAATTTGACCTGCAATACAAAATGCGCTATCAGCTGACGCAGTTTCTATGGGTGGTCAAAGATTGATTTTCGTATTTCAACCTATGTTCCTTGGGAAAAGTTGTTCAGTTGCTGATACTGATCCGATCAGCTATGACACGCAATCAAATTAACACCCTGTATTTTTAGGTGTGGACGTTTGAGCGGGCTTTTTTTGGCGCGCTCCGAGTCGAATGCCCGCGGTTGCATTAGTAAGAATAGTAAGCGTTCGAAAATGATACTTATTACGGAGAACTTAAGTCCTTATTAGTTTATGTACTTTTAAAAATTTATTAAGATCGTAATTTTTTTGGTGGATTTCATGTTTCGTTATGCTATCTAGGCTTAATATTAAAAGTCTACCTAAATTTATAACTGCTACTTTTTTGCTGCCTATGTAAAAAGCTGATAAAGAATTACCTACTACCCAAATAAAAACAATGTTGGATTTTGAAAGAAAGTATATTAAAACGTTATTTGATGTTGATAATTACCAAAACAAATCTGCTATTATTTTTTTCCTAGAGTTTAAGGCACAGTTAGTGAAACAAACAACTTCTTCTCATATAATTAGTTTCCCGTTTATATCTTTGGTGGATCTCGATTTTGGTGCTTGAATATAGTGAACATAGACACATTTTCACGATAATATAGGTGCTACCTTTTTTGCTGTAAAATTCGGGGTATAACTTTTTTTTGGTCCATTCCAGTTTGAAATTTTGGAGGATTCAAAAATATAGTCTCTTAAAATTACATTTAAAGGCCATTTACAAAAATTTGGCCTGATATGAATTTTTTCCCCAAAATATAGGATAGCTCTTAGGGTATACCACCTACAAAAGAGTTTACTTTCTCGCTCGCACTTAATGGTGGTCTTTAATATCCTATGAATATGGGTTTAGGTAACTCTATATCGCTGTCGATTACTTTCTTCTCATGGGTGGCACGTGGAGGATTAAAGAACGATTCGCACTTCTTTCTCCACCTGCCTCGTGCGCGGGTAGGAAATGAATGTACTACCTCAGCTGGTTAAGGCGTAGTAATAAAAAAACTGAAAATAATAGAAATACCGGGTGTAAGGGACAGCCTTCCGAATACTGAAAGGGCATGATCAGTCAACGTAACTGAACAACCTTCAGCGAACAAAACTTTCAGGAAATGAAAAAAAAAATCGGCCTCTCCATACAAAATTGCAAACAAGAAGAAAAGAGAGATTCGATAACGATTGAGTTCGGCGGTAGGGCCTCAGGTTTGCCTTTTATATATTTAGATCAAGGAATTTAGATAGATAAGACGACGTCACATTAAATTGAATGTGGCGCCCTCTAGAGAAGATTAAGTCATAAAAGAAAAAAAAATATCTATTAATGATATCGTGTCGAGTATCAAATGAAAGGGCACATTTCAAATATATTGTTAGCTTTCTTTTGTATTTATAAACCTAAAATAAAATAAAAATTTGATAAAAGACTAGAACCCAACTACTTATAAATCTTCCTCTAAAAAGTATGAAACAATGATGAAACAAGAAAATATTGTCATCTGTTATGTACAAACAATGGTATTTAATAAATATTCATAGCGATGTTCAAATAATAGCCATGGTCAGTCCCCTCAGACTGCAAGAAGCATGCTACCAGAGCGTTTCTGTGCTAGGTAGCTTATTAAAAGGAATATTAGGGGACATTTCACACAAGACCATCTGAACCCAAACTAGGCAAAGCCTGTACTATGGGTATCAGAGATTGATATACATAATTAGATAAATAAATAAATTAGATAAATAACACCCAGACACAGAAAAAACTACTCCGTGGAAAAAACACTTAAGTTCAACCAACTTGTCAAATAAATTTATTTCAAGTATTTAAATAAATTTATTTCAAGCAACTTAGCAGCTCATAGAATGCGTTAGTAGAATAAGTCAATAAATCTTGATCCTATGTGTTAGTGACGGCAGTGAAATCCCTCCGCTATCAGCTTAGCTTTGACCTGGAAATAATAAAAAAAATATATACTTAATAATGGATACTATATGAATGACAAAGAGGTATGGTGCTCTGATATTCCAGCGAAACACAAGAAACACATTGTAAAAAGCCGACTCTTAAAGTAGGCCGTGCTGCAGTGGTTTCTTGCCGTTTCTTTTACGCTGCCATAGCACGATCCGAAACGGCGTAGACTCGCTCTATTTGCATTGTATTCTGCATGACATTCAATAAGTATTCTGTAAAGAATCTACATTGAATAAAATTATCTGAATCTGAATGGTATTTTAGACAAAACAATTTCAATTGATTTGATTGTTTTTTTCTTTTCATGTTTATTACATTACATACAATAATATGCTATGTATTCTCTTTCCCTGCCAATTTCAGTCCCACCATTGGTTGTAAGAGCTATTTTGTAGGGTAGTCTTATATGAATGTTAAGCTAAATAACAGACTTCATAGACTCTAACCTTTTTTTCTAAAAAAGGTACCTAGTAAAATACATGTGTTCATCCAAACTAATATTATAAATGCGAAAGTAACTCTGTCTGTCTGTCTGTTTCGCTTTCACGGCTAAACCGCTGAACCGATTTTGATGAAATTTGGTATGAAGATAGTCTATGCCATGAGAAAGGACATAGGCTACTTTTTACTGAGACAAAAATGAGACTGGAAGGGGGTGAAACAGGGGATGAAAGTTTGTATGGGAAATCAATAAAATAATTTATGTTACGCTTTCACTGCTAAACTGCAGAACCTATTTTGACGAAATTTGGTATAAGGATAGTCTTAATCATAAGAAAGGACATAAGCTACTTTTTATTTAAAAAATGAGACTAGAAAGGGGTGAAATAGGGGGTGAAAGTTTGTATGGGAAAGGAACCAGAGAAGATAAATTTGTTTATAATTTACTTTTCACACACGGATATGGGTGGGGACAGGGATGGGGACAGGGGTGGGAACAGCTGTAAGGACAGCGGTGGGGATAGGTGTAGAGAAATGGATACATGAGGATAGATAGGGCTATACAGGAACAGAAAGGTATAGATACAGATAGATAGGGCAGGATAGGGATAGATAGGGATAAAAATTATACATAGGTATAGAAAAGGATAGATATGGATGGATGGGAATAGATAGGAATGGATAGGGACTTTTTTGAATACCTCCTCGCTACCCATTCACTCCCTTTATTGCCATCTTATCTAAGGATCATCTAAGGTTCGCCTGTAACGATTGACAATGAAAATTCCTCACTACCCACCAGTTTAATGAATTTAAAAGATAGTTAAAGTTTTAGTAAGATAGCATTCAACCCGGATAAGTACAAATGCATCTTTTACGTAGGGATCAAGAAGGAGAAGCGTTCCGCAAAATATGTGTCAGTTAAGTTAGAGTTCTTTTTATTTCATAAAATCCACGCAGACGAAGTCGCGGGTAACAGCTAGTATATTATAACTAATAAATAAATAAAATTCTTATTGTAGTCTTCAAACCATTTCAGTAAAATTGAGACAAATGGCCACTTTAACCTGATCTGATCACATGTAGTGTCTATGATCTTGAGTTTCCCCATAATAACAGGTGTAGCCACAAGCTTCATAACAGATTTGAAGTAGATAACATTGTTGTTACACTGTTGGCCTACTCAACAGCCAGTTGTCCAACCTACCTTGCTGGTTTCTAACACTATTACAGATCATGGTTACCATAACATCTGCTTGTACCAAGAGTTACTGAATTGCCGTCAGAAAATAAAATAAATAAAATAAAATAGTTTATTATTCACAAAAATTGAACAAATTAAATTAAACACTGGTCCCGAGCTAAGTAAAAACTTGTGTTACGGTGACCAGTTTGCTTCTCCTTAACCGATGGACTAAGTAATATGAATAATAAAACAAACAATCTATTATAGGTAAGCTAAAATTAACAATCAAAGTGCGTGCGTGCGTATTGTGAGAAAGGCGTGTATGTGTGTGTATGTGTTTGTGTGTGTGTGTGTGTGTATGAGTGTTTGTATGACCTATGAGATAAAAATTAAATAAGATAAATATAAATAGAACCCACAAGAGGAATCACAGAAGCAGTAATTCTGTCTGATTGTAATCTAATGACAGCAACCACGTCATAAGTTTAGGTTTTACCTCACGCAGGGTGAGGGGAAATATATTGATTTGCCGATTTACTTTATTGTATAATGATATAGCCAAGAATGCGTGCTGGCGTCTTGCGAATGCAGTACTGCAATTCAAAGATGGGCCTACATTTCTGATTGTACGTGTTTTGTTGTAGCTCTTTTCATCATACTCAGTCTTAGAATGCTGCTTGTAAACAAGGTTTAGAATAAAAATCTGTCTTACCGTAAGAACCTTAACTTTTTCATAAAGAGATTTTGTAGGAAACCTAAATGGACTAAAGGTCATTACTTTGAGTAGCGATCTTTGTGCTCTCTCAAGATTAATCATGTAAGATTTGCAAGCTCCTCCCCAAACTCGAATACAATAACCTAGGATAGATTGGACCAACGCATAGTATACCGAACGAATGAGTTCAAGGTCGGCCACGTATCTTAGTTTTTTAAAGACCCAAATAGTTTTCCTAACCCGCGATGTGACGAGCTCCAAATGTTTGTACCAATTAAGCTGATCATCCAAGAGGACACCAAGATATTTCACTGCAGATACTTTTGCGACAGTTATACATGAGCACCTGTCACCATAAGTGTAATCGCAGTAATGAACCCTAAGGTCCGGTAAGTCAGGCTTAAATTTCGTTATAGAGAATTGCAGATATACCGACTTGTTTACATTAAGAGTAAGACAATTGGCTCTTAACCAGCGGGCAACCAAATGGAGTCCAGTTTCGGCGTGATGGAATACTTCATCCCAAGTCTCGCCATGGAAAACCAACGCAGTATCGTCAGCGTAAGTAAAAATTTTTCCATTTGTAATTGATAAATTACATAAATCATTTATAAATAACAAGAAGAGACTTGGGCCGAGGACACTGCCTTGTGGTACTCTAAAGGTTACTGATGCATCAGAACTTATATATTCCCCTATTTTTACCTGCTGAATACGATCACTAAGAAAGTCCTTGTAAATAAGAGCCTCCCCTCGAATGCCATATCGCTCTAATTTGTTCACAAGAATAGGTATCGAGACGGAGTCAAACGCCTTGGCAAGGTCAAGAAATACACCCAGACATTTTTGTTTTGAGTCCAACTGTACCGTCACAAATTCAGTTAATTTAGTTACAGCGTCTTCAGTACATCTACTCGACCTAAAGCCAAACTGATTATCTGAGTATATTTTGTTATGTTCTATAAAATTTTTTAGTCTTTTGTTTAGAAGTTTTTCAAAAATTTTGGAAAGAGTAGTTAGCACAGATATTGGACGGTAGTTGGTGACCTCGTCTCGAGCCCCATTCTTGTGGACGGGTGTTATAAGTGATCTCTTAAAAGCATTTGGGAAAATACCCTGCTTAAAACAAAGTTCAAATAACTTAGTCAGTGGGGGCACAATACAAGTTTTACCTAGTTTTATAAATTTTGATGGAATTGAGTCCCAACCAGTCGCACTGTCATTTTTAAGGTTGTTAACTCACTCTCATCTGGAGGAAGTAAAACAATCGTATTGTTTATAAAAGGGACCTGACACGATTGAAGGTCGATATTCGGAGCAAAATTTTCCGCCAATTGTCTACCAACGTTTGAGAAGTAAGTGTTGATACTATTAATAGAGGCTGCACGATCAGAAGAGTTAATTAACGTTTCGGCAGGCATTTTTGGCTTTGTGATATCAGTAACTGTTTTAATTGCTTTCCATCTTTCCTTATTATTGGTAGCCGATTTTAAAAGAGATCTTTCATAGTTCCTCTTCAACCTTCTCAATAACACATTACAAAAATTCCGATACCGTTTATAAGAGACTTCCAGAATACAGTTATTCGGATCTTTCCTAAACATTTTGTGGAGTTTGTCCCTGTGCCGTATGCATTTCAGTAAACCAGGAGTAAGCCAAGGCTTTAAAGTTCGTTTTCGACATGGAACCTTAACACTTTTTGAATTATTTTTGATAACTGTAGTTATTTTATTAACAAAGGTACATGTAGCTATATTTGCATCAGAGTGTTCCGTAATAAAAGAGAAATCAACTAACTCCAGCTCTTTTACAGCTGCGTCAAAATTAATTTTTGTAGTTATTTTGGTTGTAGTATCTCTTGTATAAGTAAGACAAAGTTGAAGAAGCACAGATGAATGATCTGTTACAGTAGATTCCAGTACAAAAACAGATGCAGAAACATTGGTTTTGAGGAAAACATGATCAAGGCAGTTATTAAGTCTTGTAGGATAGGTATGACCAGGCAAAAGGCCTAGTTCAGCAGTTAAATTCAGATACGTAAAGCGATTTCTATCAATGCTATCACCTTTAATGTCAATGTTGATATCTCCAACTAATATAAAATTTTTCGCAGAATTTAATGGACGAATAATTTTATCAACAGAGTCCAGAAAGCCATCGATGTAATAGATTGATGGTGATCTATAAACAGCCAAAATATATGTGTCCGGTATAATTTTTAGCAATAGAAAGCTAGCTCCCAACATATCTGGTTCAATAACTGTGTGTTGGATATCATTTTTAACATAAACTACTAATCCATCGTTTTGATTGTGACAAATTCTAGAATAATGACTAACGTAACCTTCTAAAGTAGGTATAGGGCCTTTGTCCTTTAACCAGCATTCTGTTAAAATAATAACGTCTATTTCAAATGTAAGGTTTGCAAGGTGTGCATAGAAGCTATCAAAATTTTTGTATATACTCCTTACATTTTGCGTTATTATTTTAAGTGATCTCTGAGAGTTTTTCAGTGTTAAGTTACAGGTGGCATTATCACATAAATAGGCTGTTGCTACTGAAATATCATCAATTTCGTGAAATATATTTTCATCAAAATTAGCCATTTGAAAAAGAAGAGGGATGTAACGATTCAAATGAGATTGGGTGGTGTGTAAAAATAATGATGATGTGTGAGTTCATTGGATGTTTTGTGTTTGTATGAAATGGGTTTGTGTTAATGTTGTGTAGAATAATAATGTAGGTATAAAGCATCGCACTGTTTACAAAATCAAATTTTACTGATTTAAAGAAAAAGTCATTGCATAGTAGGTAGGATAGTCACATATTTTTACAAATCTTTTGCAGGTGTTCTTCATCCTTCACTAGAATAGCAGGCTGCCCTTCACCTTTCCTTAAATAAACATTTCCACCGGCTGACCAACAGAAGCTAAAACCTTGTTCGGTCTTAGAGTTTTTGGCTAAGAAAAGGAGTCTCCTAGCTCGTGGAGTGAGGTACTCGGATATATATATTCTGGTTGTGTCGTTCTTGAAGCCCAGATTGGACGCATTCTTTGGCATAATCCTTGCATGCAGTCAGAACTTGACTCTTGGTGTAATTGTTTGTAAATTCAACCACAACCGTAGATGTTTGTGAATCCTTTTTGTTTGGTAGTCGGTAAATGTCCTTCATATGAAAATACTCCACTTTAATATTTAGGCTATCATATAGGTTTTTCAGATAGGTATATTGATCATTCTTAGATTCGCCATTTTTTTTGGGAACGTTTCTGATCTCTATAAAAGTTTTAGTTAATTTTCTTTCCAGATTTTCGCACTTTTGATCAATTATTGCTATATCTTTAGCAATTTGTTTACGGTCTTCTTGAATCGATTTGATGGATTCCTCTACCGTAGCTAGGGTCGCCGACATATTTGCAACAGATGTTTCGATTGCAGAGTTCGTAACCTTGATGATTTCATTTTGTGATTTTATGGCCGACATTGTAGTTTCAATTGCCATGAGACGGGCGTCTTGCTTGCTCTCAAATTTCGTGAACATGGATATCAATACTCCCTGTATCATTTTGCAGAGGTTGGAGTCTTCGGTGAGACTGTTCTCTAACTCTAAATTAACTTCATCTGCAATTGATACATCTGGTTTTCTAGAAGTTTCTGATGTGCCATAGCGGGTGGTGACATTCATGTGAGGGCTATTAATATTGGCCGTAGTCTTCTTAGGCGAGTGAACAGTTTTTCCCATTGTTATGCTTATTTAAAACCAGCGAACAACAGAGCAGTTTCGGCGGCAGTAATAAATTGTATGCTAGTGCAGTAAACTCACGTAATAATGACATCCAGTATGCGCGGTCTAAACAGCACGATGGAATGCGCTTAAGCCGGCCGAAAGCAACAGCAGGCAAGATTGACCTGTCTGCAGTGCACGTAACCGTGCAAATCCTGCGCACTAGGGACGGATATTGATCACGCAGTTACCGTGTGTCTGTGACACACTGATGGACGGAAATATTTCACCAAGAAAGCATTTAATCGATCAAATTTGATCTTTTCACTTAGCACAGTCAACAGAACACAGTGTCTTTATTACTATACACTCTTTTTAACTATAAATATTCATATTTTGCACAAGAAATTGTATAAAAACGCGGAACAAAAAACAATACGCAGTTGACAGTTAGGTCGTTCGTCGAAATACAAAGAGTGCTCACATTCTGCCTGCTGGATTGCCAAGGCATTATCAAGAACTGGTCAAGTTAGGATCCCCCAGGGGGCCTTTTTAAGACTGCGTTACCTGTTCCAAGTAACTGACTGAATAACATTTTGTGGAAGAACTTCAACATAAATTATTAGGTACCTTTATAATCCAATGAATAGGTTTCAGATTATAATTTCTGTTGATGGAACACATCTCTGCTCATCACGCAGCTACATTTTCCAGTGAGCTATGGATGGATGAGCGTAGCTGTTGACATGTTTTTCATTGTTGAGTAGGTAACACAAAAGTAGCCTCAAGACTGAAATTTAGGTACTCCATAACCGGTGTCTAAACCTGTGATGAGAAGACGAAACCACATTGAATTAGTATATTTAAAAGGTGAAAATCTTTTTCTTACGTCAATGACAATGGCACAAGGACAAAATTGGTATTTTTTACAGACCATAACATAACAAGACATCGACAAACAGAACAAGATTTAGCAAGTTTTACCTGGCGTAGTTTCCAAAATCTTTGGTTTTACTAAATAGAACGGATAAACCTTTATATGGTTTATTATCCTCTTACAAATACATCGAATCAGACGACGGTATTTTTCATATGATTTGACGGAGCACACGTAAACACAGATTACTAAAAATCTTTTCGTATCGTTCGTATCGAATCGAAACGAAATCGATACGTCATATGCATAGGTAGACAGAAACTTTAGAGAGGCGCATCTCTAGTGAATGTCAATGCTCCTCGGGTCAATGGCATGACGTCGATTATCAGTTGCACATTATTTGTGCGCTTGTTAATTCATGTCATGATTTTTTCTGTGAGACGCCAAATATCTGCTGCTTATTATTTGCTGCATAATATATGATGCATAAAATATGCTGCCAATTATTGAAGCGCATGGATAATACGCAGCAGAGTAGTACGCGACAAATATTGTGCAGCTGATATTTGGCTACACGTGACGTCAAATATCTGCTGCACATTATTCGATGCGTGTTATCTGTTGCACATTGTCGAGACGCACATTATTGCCTACCACACAGATTAGTATACTATTCAGTTCAGTCACAACAACGAATCGAACTTGCAGTCGTTTACGCAAGTGAGATAGACCGATAAATTGGAAATAAGAACATCTCTCTCTTGTATTTCGTTGAATGCTATTTCTGTTCTTATATTTCACCTAATCGATTTGTGATCGATCGATTATAATATATAACATCCCTAGAACCAGAATATAAAATAAAAGCTGTCTGTCAGTAAAACGTCAAAGATCGTCTTTGCTGTCAGTCAGTATAGTCTATTCGAATAAAACTGATCAATCTAATGTTTGTGCTCTTGTCAACTAGACATTGGCAGTAATGGCTGTATCTTGAAACGGCCGATTGCCATCTTATTAAAAGTTGAAGTTGAGGTCACTAGCGTCTTATACGTTAGTACAGCTTGACCAACTTTTCTGTAGAATGGCCAAAAGCGGAACTACTTACGTCATTTTGAAAACTTCATTTTGGTTTTGACAGTCCTCAGAGTAAAAACTGTAGAGTCCCTCCTAAACATAGTCGTGTAAAGCGTCTCCTAGTCGACTATGACAAGTCGGTCAAAAATTTAGGTTACGTTTTACAAATATAAAAAAAAAACTATAAAAAATTCTAATGTTTCATCCAAACTTTATATGCGAAAGTGAAAATATATCCTTTTTACTTGTGAATTGATCATCTATTCTATACATCTAATAACAGAATCTGTTCGTTGAAAATTATCGGAAAAAAATGATCTGGGGGTCACAAAAAAGGTAATAAAAACCATTCGGTTCATTTATGGAATTTTCGTCTGTTTGTCTGGTTGTGTATTCGCGATAAACTCGCAAACCACTGAACCGATTGGACCCAGTTTTCGATAGGTAATGTATTAAGCTTATTTCCGTGCAACACATAAGCTTAGTTTCATTGCAATCGGTGCACTCAAACAGAATACAATCGAAGTTTCAAGCGGCGGCGCCAATAACTCACAGACCACTCAAACGCTTGAAATAAGGTTAACAATAACACATTTGGCTTAATTTTATTTCATTGCCCAGATTATTTTGTTTCATTGCGAACGGTCAACT